>OU612098.1:56674503-66674503 GCA_914767995.1 Thecocarcelia acutangulata
ATATATATATATATATATATATATTTGTCTAAAATATCCCCTAAAGGAACTAGTTTAAAAGTAATTTGAGTAAATTTTTGGCACAATATAAAAGGTAGTACTGTTAACGAGTCTGCATTGTTAACTCAAAGAGCTCATTTTTTGAGATATGACTATGTTGTAATAAAGGAACGATATGTATTTGATAAATCGTCTAAATCATGTTGTTTTTGAGTGATGATTTTAGCTTAAATTAAATAATACGCGTTATAAAAAAAAAAAAAGATTACAAATGTAATCTGACATCGCTTTTCGTATATAAAAGCAAAGAAATTACTAGCTAGTTAGTCTAATTGGCTATTTAACAGTGACAGTTTCAGCTAAAATCCGTGAAAAAAGAAAGATGAAAGTTTTAATCCTGTTTTTGCCTTTTTTGGCACTGCTCAACCAACAAGGTAAGAGTACTAGTATTAAGGACCACGTGTGTAATAGAAAAAATGTATATAATTTTATTTTTCTTTTTTAAGCGAACGCCGCTCCTGCAATTGATCCTAGTATTTTTCTACAATTGCAAAATCAACTAGAACAACAACAACAACAAGTACTTCTATTAATGCAACAATTCCAACAACAAGTTTCTTTAACAACAACAACTTCAACGCCAACAACAGCAGCAACAACAACAACAACAACAACAACAATTGCTCCACCGACTACACCAAAAATCACTGAAACGGCAGTACCAGCAAAACCGACTCCAGTAGCAAATCCTGATCCTGTAAATCCTAATGATATGCAAACAGTAGCTGAAAAGCCGGAACTAACAAATAAAGGTGCACCGAAAGATGGTAAAAGTGCAAATGAAAACGGTGGTAAAAAGACAGATAATAAAAAGGGTAGTCCAAATGTACGCGATGGTGAACCGGGAAATAATGAAGATACACCGACAGATAATAAAAATGGTAGTCCAAATGCACGCGATGGTGAACCGGGAAATAATGAAGCTACACTGACAGATAATAAAAAGGGTAGTTCAAATGCACGCGATGGTGAACCGGGAAATAATGAAAATACACCGACAGATAATAAAAAGGGTAGTTCAAATGCACGCGATGGTGAACCGGGAAATAATGAAGATACACCGACAGATAATAAAAAGGGTAGTTCAAATGCACGCGATGGTGAACCGGGAAACAATGAAGCTACACTGACAGATAATAAAAAGGGTAGTTCAAATGCACGCGATGGTGAACCGGGAAATAATGAAGATACACCGACAGATAATAAAAAGGGTAGTTCAAATGCACGCGATGGTGAACCGGGAAATAATGAAGCTACACTGACAGATAATAAAAAGGGTAGTTCAAATGCACGCGATGGTGAACCGGGAAATAATGAAGATACACCGACAGATAATAAAAAGGGTAATTCAAATGCACGCGATGGTGAACCGGGAAATAATGAAGATACACCGACAGATAATAAAAAGGGTAGTTCAAATGCACGCGATGGTGAACCGGGAAATAATGAAGATACACCGACAGATAATAAAAAGGGTAGTTCAAATGCACGCGATGGTGAACCGGGAAATAATGAAGATACACCGACAGATAATAAAAAGGGTAGTTCAAATGCACGCGATGGTGAACCGGGAAATAATGAAGCTACACTGACAGATAATAAAAAGGGTAGTTCAAATGCACGCGATGGTGAACCGGGAAATAATGAAGATACACCGACAGATAATAAAAAGGGTAATTCAAATGCTCGCGATGGTGAACCGGGAAATAATGAAGATACACCGACAGATAATAAAAAGGGTAGTTCAAATGCACGCGATGGTGAACCGGGAAATAATGAAGATACACCGACAGATAATAAAAAGGGTAGTTCAAATGCACGCGATGGTGAACCGGGAAATAATGAAGATACACCGACAGATAATAAAAAGGGTAGTTCAAATGCACGCGATGGTGAACCGGGAAATAATGAAGATACACCGACAGATAATAAAAAGGGTAGTTCAAATGCACGCGATGGTGAACCGGGAAATAATGAAGATACACCGACAGATAATAAAAAGGGTAGTTCAAATGCACGCGATGGTGAACCGGGAAATAATGAAGGTACACCGACAAATAATAAAAATGGTAGTTCAAATGCACCCGGAGATAAGCCGAAAAATGGTTCAGAAGTAAACTAGGTAATTCATTTTCTTCAACAACAAATACTTTACCGGGAACACCAGTAAAAACAACTAATTCAACAACCGGCTCTTGGCAATCCACTCGCAAACAATTTCCTGGGCGCTAATCTAAGTGCTCTATTTAGAAATACTTTCCCAGGCGCAGAAATTTTCTAAAACAACCGCTTATTAATACATGCATACATAAATTTATAAATAATAGCTCGATTCACAATCTTGTGCATTTGAGGTTGCATATATCTGCAACTGCAAAAGTGACATTTTTGGGTGTATTTTGTTAGTGTAAAGTAAAAATATACTCCACTATTTTGCAAATGCAATTATGCAAGACCATTTGCACAAAATTGTGAATAGGGCTACTTTCTTTTTCAAATTTATATTGACATCAAACCAGTAGGTGCAGATGTAAACATATCAAATAAAATATATATTTCTTTCGCAATCAGAAAACATGTTTCCAACTTATTCCAGATTCAACTCAGTCTTTGCAGTCACATAAATAACAACAAGGTATCATTGTATAGGGTGTATTTTGTAGAGGTATATAAGATGTCATATTTATATTACAATGGCAGGAGACTATTTTGCGAATAAAGTAAAATTCAAATGTTAGAAAAAGTCTTCGGAAATTGGAGCTCCAGATTAGAGCACGTTGTAGCCAGCTATGGTGGTCATATGCCAGATGTCATATTTATATTACAATGGCAGGAGATTATCTTGCGAATAAAGTAAAATTCAAATGTTAGAAAAAGTTATTGGAAATTGGAGCCCCAGATTAGAGCACGTTGGAGCCAGCTATGGCGGTTATATGCCTGATGTCATATTTATATTATAATAGCAGGAGATTATCTGCCGAATGAAGTAAATTTTATGTCTATTTAAAAACTTTACTATAACTTTGCTTTAATCACCTTTGTTTTATTCCATTTCAAAGTTAACTACAAAGTGTGTTTGAGTGTGGTGGTCGTAATATGGGAATATGTTGTAGTGAGGATGTATCCAATAGATGTTCTATTACCACCACCGTCTCTCCTTTATTGTGAGTGTAGCTAGGCACTAGATGTTTGGAAGACTGATGTGATGTGGAAGACTCCAAAGTTAGCAGCCAGAAAACTTCCAAAGTGGTTGATAAAGGAAAAAAAACTCCAAGAAAAATAGCAAATTCAAGTTAATTCACTTTTATTTAAATATGATTTAAAAAGGTTAATTTAAGATATTTGCCCAGTTACACTCAGAAGTAGATAGTTGAGCACACACAACAACAGCGAGAGCCCGGATAGCTTCCGAAAAAAGTTGCTGGTTCGTCTGAGTAGATGGTTCAGCTGAATTTGTTGATTTTGCGGGTGTCCTTTTTGGCTCTTTTTCACGTTTTGGCTTGTGCCGTGTAATCATTTTCGTATTACGTGAACCAATCCGGCTGTGAACTGAAGACGTTGTTGGACGCATCCGCAGTGACCGTTGTTGATGAAGCAAAGTAGTGTTTGGTAGTGTTTTGTCTTTCGTTCCGAACACACGTGTTTTTCATTGTCGTCCGTGTTTTCTATACCTACACATATGTTTATTATTAATTTGTAATAAGCGAAATTTTACCGTAATAGGTAGAGTTTTGCCTCATGTGTGCACGTGTTTTTTTTATTATATTATTTTTTTATTGTCATTTGTTTTTTCTCTATTTGTTATTATTAAATTTATTAATATTATTCTTTTACTGTCATTTGTTTTTTCTCTATTTGTTATTATTAAATTTTGTTTTATGTTCCTCCTATGTATTTTATTATCCTACGGTATTAAATAAATTTTTGTTGATCTGTACACTGGGCACTGATCAGCTTTAACTAATTTAATTTCAACATTTTAAATGCTGTGATAATGTTTGTTTTGGTCGTTCCGTATGTTAAGTTCACAAACATTACTCCCGCTTTCCTCCTTCTCATACTCTATTTTTCTAGTTCCAGTACAATGCGCTGCATATGTAGGGACTATCCCCTGAGTACTGGTCTAAGATAAAAACAAAAAAAAAAAAAAGTGTGATGAATTAAAGCACATTTGCGGCACCTGTCCGAGCTATCACATTTGCGTAAGGAATGCGTTCGTGCTAGGCAGTTGTAACAATATTTCTTCTCGCGAACAATTTCGATACGTTTAGTGGTCTCCATGGATAGAAACAATAATATAAATTTCAATAACGGAGAGGATGATAGCGAAAGCACACTTGGCACTTATGCACAGCTGGATCACGCGGTGGTTTTCTTGAGGTACTAGAAGAGGAAGAACATCAATTACTTAGTAAAGGGTTGCACGAGCATTGAAATTCGAGCATATGATCACACTCGTTTCTATTTTATGCTCTGTTCATGCTTGTCCATAACAGGCGTTGCTTATAAGGACTAGTGTTCATAAGCAATAAGCAGTAATGAATGGACAGTTTGAAATGGTCGGAACTTATGAGCATTACTCGTTTTGCTCATAAGCAATGCTCGGGCATCTGGTCTTTACAAACAAAAACAGATTTAAAATACGAATATTACACTGAAAGAAATTATGAGTTTTGTTCTTTGTTATGACGTGCAAAATTTCTTTTCATTCTTAAAACAATTATAAATATTATATCATCTTTGTTTTAAATTCAACAAAACTTGAAATATTTTTTTAGCGTTTAACTGAGAGAAAATATTATAATAATTTTAAAGGAACAATTGGAAATTATTAAAGTAGTTTTTGGTTGTTTATTAATAATAAATATGTGTTTTATTTTTTGTTTGTTTTCAACTTCTCAGTAGTAAAATATACCAAATGAAAAATAGCAAATTATACAGTATTTTTCCTTAAATGTTCATAGAATATACGTACTGTACTCATTAAATATTTTGTTTTAAAAAGTTGCAAATACCTAATTTACACGAAACACAAAAATTCTTATATTTATATAGCTACACTTCTCAGTGTAACAAAGCAAATATATTAGCTCTCTTTAAAATTTTCATAACATAAAAAAATCCGCCATGTCCCTACTCTGTTGAAAGCTACCAAGCTAATGAATGAAATTTGTGTTTTCGCACATGTTCTTTTGTTGTAAATATGGATGCCATTGTCACGAAGAAAAGAAAGCGTGTGGATTTTTTTATAAACTATTTGTAACGTTATAAAATTTCTTAAATTTTTCATACAAAAATAGCTTTTCAGGAATTATTGAAGCAATGTCAGTGAATACAGTGGATAGTTAAATTCAAAGATGATAATAATGTAATGTAATGTAATGTAATGAAGATTAACGATACAATTGGTTTTGGTACAAATTAAGAAGCTTTTTGGTAGTAAGTTTTTAAATCTGGAGCAATCCTGGTTGGATTATTCACGAAGAGAATAAGTAATTACTCGAACAACTTCGTCAGCTGCGTAATATGTTGTAAACTGTGCTGCCATGACCAAAAAATTATTACAACAAAAATTAAAAAAAAATTACCAAATGTGCAAAAATAATTACCAAAACTGATATAAATTTGTTTACTTGGCAAATATAAAAAATGTAATCTAATTTGCATTATTATATAAAATATATTTCCACTTTATAGAGGGTGTTTTTTTAAGCCCGATAGAACTTGAAATTGTAAAAAATAACAACAACACGAACAATGCTGGCCTCCAAGGCGTCAATTGTTGCTGGTTTATCAGCATAAACCAGTGACTTCACGTAGCCCCACAGGAAATAATCGAGAGGTGTCAAATCGCACTACCTTGGAGGCCAATTGACAGGTCCATTTCTCGAAATCAACTTATCGCCAAATTTTGATTTCAGTAAGTCGATGGTTGCGTTCGCCGTATGGCACGTAGCGCCATCCTGTTGAAACCACATCTCCTCCAGATCAATGTCATCCATATTTTCAAACAACAAATCATTGATCATGGTGCGGTAACGATCTCCATTGACCGTAACGCGAGCTCCGGCCTCATTTTTGAAGAAATAAGGTCCGATGATGCCACCAGCATGAAAACCGCACCAAACAGTGCATTTTTCTGGATGTAATGGAGTCTGTAGGGTCTCTTGTGGATTGGTCTCACTCCATATGCGGCAATTTTGCTTATTAGCAAACCCGTTAAGCCAAAAATGCGCCTCATCGCTAAACACAATTTTGCGATAAAACAACGGGTCTGATTTTCAAAGTAAATTTGGATAATTTCGTAGCGTTGTTCAAGCGTGAGTCTATTCATGATGATTTGTCAGAGTATACTGAAACAAATAAAAAAAATGTTTCATCAAAATTTAATTTTTTGTGTTACTTTTTACAATTTAAAGTTCTATCTAGCTTAAAAAACACCCTATAGTTAAATAGTTTTGTAATTAATCAAGAAGAAAACAAAAATTATGCATATTTGCTTCAAATTGGCTGTAACCAATTCGAATGCCCCCTTTTTAGGACTCAAATTTTTTATATAAACTACTCCTTTTGTTAAGGAAATATGTAAGAAAGAAATAAAAGTTATACTTTTAAACTTAAATCGTCCAAGATTTAATATCGTTAACCGTAAAAAATATCACTACTTAATCAGACGATTTTCTGGTGCTAGCAACCGAGTTAAAGAAATGTCAAATATATTGTATGATCTTACATTGGAATAATCTTAAAGTTATAATCTAAAGTTTTATTGACAGGGTTCATATATACAGTGAAAGTTATCCAAAGGAGCACTTACTACTGGCATAAACGGGCAATCTTTTTGAACCGAGATATTCCTATTTTTCCACACAATACTTTTCCCCATAGCCGGACACTTTGTTTAAAACATCTCTCACAAGCGAACAGAAGCATTGAAAACAAGCCGAATTAATTTTAGAAATTAACACGCTTTGTTAGAAATTCAGCAACAAAAGTTGTATTTAATGAAACACATCAACAAGAAAGAGAAGTTTTTAATTTAATAAAACTGTTAGGTCAAACAAAAAAATTTCAAAGAAAATCATTTTTTATAAAAGTTGCTTGACCAGGTCATATTTATAAACCGTATTTACTTACATTCATTTTAAAATACACAAAAAATCTCAAGCAAGCATGCACAAAAAATTTGAGAGGTTTAAAAAAAGTGACAACGTTTAATAGTTTGGCTTTTTTTACTACGGGCATTAATCGACCATAACGAAACAATAACCGGACACTGTTCGTTTTGATATTGAGCACTGCTCGTTTTTTCAAGTAAGCATTTTGTTTAAATCAACAGTGTTCGTTTCTGCTTCTTGATATTTGGGTATTATCGTTACTCTGTTCAATGTTCGAGCATATGAGCATACTCAAATATCAAGCATGCCCATGCAACTCTTTATTACTTAGGCAACAAAGGATTTGTAAAAGCATCTTTAATGTTAAGAATCGATGGCGAAATAATGTTAAATTAATTTTTGAGTGGTAAGTAGCATATTTTTGTGATTGCACGTTTTAGGAGACCATTAGTGGTACGCACATCGACCACTCTTACAAGTTGGTCAGTTCCACTATAAACTTTCTCTACTCTACGTAACCGCCATTCATTCGGGGGTAAGAGATCATCCATAACAACGACGACGATATCATCCTTTTGGAGATTAGGGCTCATGAGTTTCAATTTGTATCTCTTATGAAGCGATTTCAAATAGTCCTGCTTCCATAGAATCGCAAATTGGTGATGAACTGCTTTGAGCTTTTCCCATCTATTAACTATTGAAAGGCTCTGAGACGGAGGCTCAGGTAACTCCATTATTGGTCCGCCTCGAAGAAAATGTCCCGGCGTCAATGCGGTGAGATCCGTAGGATCCTCGGACAAAGCAGAAATAGGCCTTGAGTTTAGAACACCTTCAATTCGTGTCAGCAATGTGGAGAATTCTTCATAGTTAAAGCTGAGAGACCCAGCGATTCATTTTAAATGGAACTTGAAGCTTTTCACGGCCGCTTCCCAGAGACCTCCCATGTGAGGTGCATGTGGCGGAATAAAGGTCCATTCGAATTCTTGCGCAAGATATTTTTGTTGAATATCATGAGAAACGGATTTCAGAAACTTTGAAAATTCCTTGATGAGAGCGCAGTTTGCTCCAATGAAGTTTCGGCCGTTGTCGGAGAAAACCTTTTTGGGTAGTCCACGTCTGCCAACAAACCTGCTGACGTTCGATCAGGCTTCCAAATGCACCGCTTGAGTAGAAAAGCAAACGAATATACATGCATAACCCTTTGCGATTGGTGAGTTTCTAAGTACTGAGCTTCTGAGGTCGAAGGGACTTGCAAAGTCAACTCCACTAGTGTGAAATGGGCTTGAAGGAATGCATCTTTCTTGGGGTAGAGCTCCCATTACTTGAGTACCAGCCCGCTTTTTTGTATAATGCATGCTTTGTAGTATCTAATGACCTTTTTAATGTGAAGTTTAAGACGAGTTACATAAAACCCAGTTTGAACCATTCGACACATGAGATTATATTCTGCGTGAGCTAGAAGTTCATGTAAATATGCCAAATATAAATCGCAAAAATGAGAATTGCGCGGTAAGATTATTGGAAACCGTTCATTGAATGGTAGTTGAGAATGTGATTCAATATGAGATGAATATAGATAGAGAATAATTAAATGCTCGGTGGCTGAGTGGTTAAAGCAGCAGATTATGATACGTCATGATTCGAGTTCAAATCCCAGTGGGTGCTGATGAGAGTAGTGTAGCGACTACGAAACAGCTAGTTGTCCCCCAGCTAAAGATTTGATTATTATTTTTCTTGTCTTCTTCAATCAATAATTATTGATCACCGCAAATTTGTATTGTAAAAAATCCTTCTTAAGAAAAAAAACTTCAGAAAGGAAAAACCCGATGTACTTATGTACAAACCAAAAAATTTTTAATTTAAAAGTTCAACAAAAATTTAACAAATTAATGATAGAATTGCTGTTTAGTCAAAGCGCTTAGTTTATTTTTGACTACATTAACTTCTTGTTGATTTAGACTTCTGGTTGTATAGTGCGGCGGAGCTGAGTTACCGCGAGATGGCTTGGTTAGGTTTATGAATCGAAATACGTATGCCATCACGCATAATGCTCTAGTATATGATGAGAATCTTAATAAGAGCTCAGATGGCAGGACTGTAGACGACAAACTTATAGCCTTTGAGGCATCAAAAAGTGGCATTGTTCGATTTAAATGGAGGTTACCAGGTGGTCCTGGGCCGCTGAAGTTAGGCCATTGTGAACAGGGATTGTAGAGCCAGGGAGGCCCATGCCACAACAAATGATTATCACCTAAATCTTGTGGTGTACATGTAATTCTAATGATGAGGTAGTGTAGTGAATAAGTTTGGCAATAACAGCGCACCTGACAGTTCTAGCCGGGGTAAAGTGATAGCCGTTAGCGGGGCTACTTTGGTTTTTGAGGTGAATAAATTGCAGACAACATTGTTAATATTTTGTACCCTAAGATAAATAGGTACACAATATGCCGATTTGGAGGCATCACAGAATCCGTGAACTTGAATAGTTTGATTAGGTGAATATTAAATCCACCGTGGGATTTAAATCTTTTCAACAAATGGAAGCTCGCTCAAGATCTCGTTCCATTTCTGACGTGAATCGATGCTGACAGGTGTATCCAAGTTCCTTTTCCAACCAAAGTTGCTGAATTAACATCAAACAATTTTGCCACGGAGGATAGTATTTTTCGCTTTGTGGGTTTTCCTTCTGTCTCAATTGCTTTGTAGGAATATGAAAATGAATCTGTCATTGCGTTCCACCGAATACCGAGAGTTTTGGTGGAGCTTGATTCTTGAAACTTGAGAAATTTAGAATCATAGAGATCCGCTTTCGGAATTGACTCTAGTAGTAGAGAACTATTAGACGTCATTTTCTGTCAATGCGTTCCACCGAATAGCGAGAGTTTTGGTGGAGCTTGATTCTTGAAACTTGAGAAATTTAGAATCATAGAGATCCGCTTTCGGAATTGACTCTAGTAGTAGAGAACTATTAGACGTCATTTTTTCTTAGCAGAAAACCAGCAGTCTGGAGAACCTGCAATACTTCTGCTTGGGATTTAAGAGCACTTTCTATTGTATGACCCCCTGCCAGAATATCATCAACATACGTTTCCCTTCGTAATATTCTGTTTGCTTACGGAAACTGATCCTTGCTGTCCGATGCCAACTGAAGCAGTGTACGAATTGCTATGTACGCCAAAAGCGACCGTTTTAAGTTGGTAGTCTATGACAGGCCTCCGGGGGGCTGTTTGAAAAAGTATGCGTTGGAAGGGTCTATCAATTGGATCGACCAATATTTGTCTATACATTTTTTCTACATCCCCACTGAATACAAATTTGTATAGATGCCAATTAAGCAGAACTGTCATTAAATTAGATTGCAGAGTTGGGTCCTTGTAGAGCACATCGTTTAATGAGACACCAGACTTAGTTTTGCATGAGGCGTTGAAAACGACTCTCACTTTTTTGGTTTTACTATCTGGACGTAATATTGCATGATGCGGTAGATAAAAGGAATTGCATTTCCCATCCACAAAGTATTCTTTTGATGTAGTGGGCTCCATATGATGCAATGCAATGTATTCATTGAGAGCTTCATTATACTTGGCACCCAGTTCTGGGTTTTTGGTTAGCTTTTAATCCACTCGGCAATATTGGCTTATGCCACAAATCTCGATGGACCTAGAAAGATTTCCTTTGGGAATTCCTGTTTAAATGGCAATCGCACCATGTAACGCCCGTTTCTTCTAGGGATGGTGGTGTTACTGAAGGAATTTGCTCTTGCTCCCAGAAATTTCGTAAGAAGTTATCCAGATCATCTTGTTGGTATGTTGTAACCGCAGAAAAAGAATAAATTGGTGTGGTTTGCACTGGTCCAATTAGGACCCAACCAAAAACAGTTTTGTAGGCGGAAGCAGAGCCACAAATGTCTCTTTTGATACCGTCTAAATTAATGAAACGTTCACTATCATTCCCCAGAATTAAGTCGATTGATGCTGTGACATTAAAGTAGGGATCTGCTAATGGGTTTTTAATTTGGGATGAAATACATGGAATATTATTGGTAACCTTTGAAAGTACAATCGCGGTTATTTGAAGTCTGAAGCCAGATCGTTGTGACGCTAAAACTAACTCGCATTTTTTCTCAGCTGTTTGGCTCTGACCACCTACACCTACAATTTCAAAGTGAGACCTTCTAAAAGGGAGATTCAGTCGTTGTATCACCTTTTCTGACAGGAAAGTTCTTTCTGAGCCCGGGTCAATCAGTGCCCGAATAGTCAAGAACTCTCCTCTGCTTTCAATTTGAACTAGGGCAGTTCGCAGCAAAATGTTAGCGTTATTTGTTGCAAAATTTGAACAAATTTGTGGTGTATTTGTGCACTGCGACGAGGACGAATTGACCTCATAGTTTTTCTGTTGTTGCACTTCCTTTGGAATAGCGCATAAATTGGTCAATTGATTTCTATTATGAGTTTGTTGATCTACGACTTTTTTAGGATTGGATCGCATATGGAGTAATGTGTGATGTCTTCTACCACAATTAAGGCAGCTGTTTTTGCTCTTACAATTTTTCTTGAAATGAGATGATGAAAGGCAATTATTATAGAGCCGATTTTTAAATACAAAATCTACCCGTTCTTGAATTGTCATTTTACGAAATTCCGGGCAAATTCGTAGATTATGCTCTTCATCACATATCTCACAGTTTGCATTCAGCCTTTCTTGTGATGTATAAGTATGAACTTCAGCCTTGGAATTATTTTGGGAGGGAAAAGTAGGCGTTGAGCCTGAATTAATGTTAGAGATCCTTTCTACCACTCTTTTGCAAGAACTCACTTAATTGAGCCCACAGTGGTAATTCTATGTTCGCATTCAGATACTGTTCCCATTGTGCTAACGTTGCATGAAGCAGTTTTGAATATACTAAATTTACTAGGAGTGGGTCCCAACCTTCCGTTGAGACTCCAAATGTTTGCAACATCGAAATGCAATCTGTTACGGAACTATGAATCCTTTGCAATGATTCATGATCTTCAGCGATTGCTGCAGGTATATTAAACAGATTTCTTATTTGGTTGTCTCCCATAACGCGGACATTTTCATACCGAGCTTTAAGAGCCTGCCATGCCAACATAAAATTATCATCTGATAATGGAAATCTTTGAACTATGCTACCTGCTGTTCCTGTTGTTTTGTTTTTTAAGTGATAAAGCTTTTCAGCTTCTGTTAGGCGGGGATGGTTACGATAAACGGCTGTGTATCACGGAAACCGGACCATTCTTCGTAACTACCTGAAAAAACTTGTGTATCACATGGAGACAATTTTAGACTCGACGTTAGAGTTGCCCCCGGAGGAATCTGAGACAGAAATACTTTCACATGCTTTAGCGCTAGATCTGCGAGTCTTGAGTTGGTCTATCAGTTTGGACGTTATTCTGTAGTATTTTTCAATGCATGATTCATACTGTGCTTGAACGGTAGTTCTTACTTCATCGATAATATCAGATAACATGATTTCCACGTAAGATTTTTCTACTTTTCCCCACTTCTCATCTAGATCTTTCATTTTGAGATCAATGAAAGTGTCAGACAGAGATTCTGTACCAGGAATTCCACCCTTTTTGCAAAATTAACTTTTGCCTCATCAAAAGCCAATCGATTGTCAACTTTCAGAGTCTAGCTTTGATAGTAAACGGACGTATTTGTTTTTGATCGGAGTGCTATAAGAAAAACGGTATAAGTAGAAATTTGCAATAAGTGGATAGAGTGTATTTAAACAAAAGAAAAACTTTGTAACAATTTTATTTATATACTTTTAAACTAAAAAAAAAAAATTAAATAATAAAAAAAATTTTATGAGTGTACCTAGTAGATGCTGTTCTGAGCTTAGCTCCAATAGAAAAAATCTCTGGATTTCTGAGGAAGAATCATTGAAAAAATCATTGGATAATCTTCTGTCTCTAAGAGATAAAAAACGCACGCGTTCGTGTTCGCCAAACATTGTTGTTACAACAGGAGACAAACCATCTTCCAGTTTAGCTCTTGTTACTAAACTGAAAACGAAAGTGGGTATGGATAGGTATATAACCATGGTTAAACGTCAGCGAAGCCCCAAATCCGCGCAAATATCTTCAAAATCAAAAATGTGTAAAGACGATAAACATACTGCGATAACGGATAGTAATAGGTTTGCTATCCTTCAGACAGATGAGCCAACAACGTCCAAAAAAAACAATATATTTGAGAGAGCCGACTTCTAGTGAACTGGTAAGAAAATTTATTACGGCGATCGGCAAAGATACTTTCAACGTCACATCAGTGAAGCACGGCAGCATCAGTGAAACTAATATACAGGTAAACCATGAAAACGATTACCGACAATTGTCTGATGTTTTAGAAAAAGACAAAAGATAATTTTACACTCACCAGCTCAAAAGTGCTAAAGGTCTTTAGGTAGTCATTAAAGGTATTGACCCTTGCGTAGATATTGATGATGCAAAAACCGGATTAGAAGATAAAGGGTTTAAAATAAAAACCGTAGTAAACATCAGGAAACGTGAGAACATCCCTCAACCCATGTTTAGGGTTGAACTTAGGATGATGTGCTAAAAAAGATGGAAATTCATCCAATATATAGCCTCAAATTTCGTTTGCATCGTGAGGGTACCGTTGAGGAGCCACAAAAGCGTTCAGGACACGTTCAGTGCCTAAACTGCTAAGAATTTGGCCACACAAAGGCTTACTGTAAGTTGCCCGCTGTTTGTGTTGTATGTGGCGAACTTCACGGCACAACTCAGTGCAATAAGCCAAAGGCCGACACAAGTGTTAAGAAATGCAGTAGCTGTGGAGGTAATTGCACTGCAAATTATTGAGGTTGCCCTGTCTATACTTACTTTAAGCAGTCAATGACAAATAAGTCATCGGTTTCTCCAGCAACCCAGCAGCCAAATGCCATTGGTAAAAACAATTTTCCTCAGGTAGGCGATTCAACCACCCATACAAATACGCAAAGCTCTAATCAATTTTCATATGCTAATGTCGTTAAAGCCGATCAAATCTTGAACCAGGAGCCCCAACCTCGAAAATGCGATCCAAATTTTAGTAATTTAGAGGCAACTCTGCAGACTCTTGTTCAGTCCATAAACACTTTTGCGGTTTCTATGCCAAACGGTTCAGCAATTTTGATAAAGACCAGAACTAAGCACTATCTAATGAACGAGACACGTGAGGAATATCTCCAAGCTACAAATATATGCAGTGATTATCTTCATGAACAAACTGTTATATCCTCGATTTACTCACCACCACGATTTTCCGTAACAGAAATTCAGTATACACATTTTTTCAAGTTACTTGGTCCTCGATTTTTAGCGGCTGGCGACTATAACGCAAAACACACTTTTTGGGGATCATGTTTAATTACCTCGAAAGGCCGTGTGCTTTTTGACACCATTTCCAAAATGGGCTTAGATGTGGTTTCAAGCGGACACCCCACTTATTGGCCGTCAGACCGACGAAAGATCCCAGATGTTATAGATTTTGGAATTGCGAAAAATTTTCCTTTAGAGTAGATGCAAGTGGAGCCTTCATTAGATTTGTCATCAGATGACTCACCCACTATAATCTCTATTTCATT
The DNA here is from genome assembly GCA_914767995.1 of Thecocarcelia acutangulata. Taxonomy (NCBI): domain Eukaryota; kingdom Metazoa; phylum Arthropoda; class Insecta; order Diptera; family Tachinidae; genus Thecocarcelia; species Thecocarcelia acutangulata. Next base: position 56,689,297 of record OU612098.1, read on the forward strand.
GCCCCAAGAGATTGGCTTCCCGTTGACCGTCAATAAAGTGAATTGGCTAAAATACACAAAACTTGAGTAAACATTGTACTGAAAATATCGCCTTGAGAACGCCTGAGGATATTGATGTGTCAATTAACGAATTTTCTGAAAAGTTTAAACTGGCCGCACAACATGCTACCACTAGCCATATAAGATCCAGAAATAAGAACAATAGAACCTATTCAGCTAAAATTGAGCAACTTCTGTCAGAAAAAAGGAGAGTTAGAAGAGAGTGGCAAACTCGCAGGTCTACCCAGCTTAAAACTCGACTAAGAAATCTGGAAGGAAGTGGAAGGTCTCTATTATTATTATGATACCCAAGCCAGAGATACAGTGGTATACTAAAGTAGAATCACGTAGACCAATAAGTCTACTACCAACAATTTCAAAACTGTTCGAAAAATTGTTAATGGCGAAGTTGTCTCCAATACTTAATGATGTGGGATGTATCCCTGATCATCAATTTGGCTTTCGGGCTAAACATAACACCATAGAACAAACACATAGACTAGTCAATGTGATAAGACAGACTTTTGAAGACAAAAAGTATTGTTCAGCTCTATTCATCGACATTTCCCAAGCTTTTAATAAAGTGTGGCACGACGGATTGATGCACAAAATAAAGTTGAACTGCCTGCAAATACTCACAAGCTTCTGGAAAGCTACTTATGCGACCGGAAATTTGTTATCAAAGAAGGTGACTTTATAAATCTGTCACAGTCACTCGGAGCAGGAGTACCCCAAGGTAGCATTTTAGGACCCACTCTATATTTGATTTACGCATCTGATATGCCAACGATATCCGGAGTCCATACTTCAATTTTTGCAGCGGTATATTTCAATATTAGAGAAATGGTTGAAACTTTGGAGAATTAAAGTTAATGAACAAAAATGTACTCACGTTACATTCACACTGCGTAAGCAAACATGTTCGGCTATCCAAATTAACAATACACCTATTCCGCAGCATAATGAAGTTAAATAACTTGGTATTTACCTCGACCGTAGGCTAACGTGGAAGCTTCACATTGATGCGAAAGTCACTCAGTTGAAATTAAAAGCAGCGCAACTATATTCGCTTATGGGCAGAAATTCGTCACTGAAGTTGGATTGCAAACTTTTGTTATATAATAGGCTTTTTCCACTGAACAACATTTAACATCTACCATCAGTTTTTGAAGATGATAACATCTTCCCATAAGAAATACATTGTACTAAAAGTCAATATTTTTCAACATCTTTATAAAATGTTCCTATCCCATTTTATTACATTCAATAGTTTTCGATTATTTCAGTGTCATCACTAAAAAAGTGGCAATAATGTCGATTATTCTTGTGGCATCACTGAAAAAACGTCATTTATTTTGAAAAAATTTAAAAAAAAAACCATAATTTATTTATCATGTGTCAATTGCTTGCGTATGTGTTTCTTGCTTAATTTTTTTTCTGTAATAATTTTTTCTGTATTTTTGTAAAATTTTGTTTATAAGGCCTACATTTTATTTATAGACATATAGGGTGTTTTTTTAAGCTAGATAGAACTTTAAATTGTAAAACGTAACACAAAAAATTAAATTTTGATGAAACATTTTTTTTATTTGTTTCAGTATACTCTGACAAATCATCATGACTAGACTCACGCTTGAACAACGCTACGAAATTATCCAAATTTACTTTGAAAAGCAGTCGTCGATTCGCGCAACTTATAAACGATTCAGCGATGAGGCGCATTTTTGGCTTAACGGGTTTGTTAATAAGCAAAATTGCCGCATATGGAGTGAGACCAATCCACAAGAGACCCTACAGACTCCATTACATCCAGAAAAATGCACTGTTTGGTGCGGTTTTCATGCTGGTGGCATCATCGGACCTTATTTCTTCAAAAATGAGGCCGGAGCTCGCGTTACGGTCAATGGAGATCGTTACCGCACCATGATCAATGATTTTTTGTTTGAAAATATGGATGACATTGATCCGGAGGAGATGTGGTTTCAACAGGATGGCGCTACGTGCCATACGGCGAACGCAACCATCGACTTACTGAAATCAAAATTTGGCGATAAGTTGATTTCGAGAAATGGACCTGTCAATTGGCCTCCAAGGTCGTGCGATTTGACACCTCTCGATTATTTCCTGTGGGGCTACGTGAAGTCACTGGTTTATGCTGATAAACCAGCAACAATTGACGCCTTGGAGGCCAGCATTGTTCGTGTTGTTCGTGACATACGGCCAGCAGTGCTCGAAAAAGTGGCCCAAAATTGGACGTCCAGAATGCGCTTCGTCAAGAACAGCCGCGGTGCCCATATGCCCGAAATCATTTACAAATGTTAATGTCACGTATTGATCTTTCGAATAAAAAAAAAATTTTGATTATAATTTAATTTTTTGTGTTATTTTTTACAATTTCAAGTTCTATCGGGCTTAAAAAAACACCCTATACATATGAACATAAATTTGATAATCCTCTTTCGTTTTTAAAATGAATTTTTAAAATTTTACGTGCTTTTGTTAAATTGTTTGAAAATTTAAAAAATAACATTTTTGATTGATTATAGATGTTAGATGTGAGCAGTGTAAACAGTGTTTCACATTTTCAACATTTATCATGCGTTTCATGAAGATGTTTAAAGCTTTTAAAGATGTTAAAGACTTTAAAGCCTATATGGTGCTACGGAATTCAATTATGGGGAACCGCCTCAACATCTAACATTAAAAAAATGCAAAGACGACAAAACCAAATTCTTCGTACGATTACTGCAGCTCCATGGTACGTAAGAAACTCACGAATTCGCAAGGATCTGTGTGTTCCGCTGGTAAAAGCCGAATTTTTAAAGTATGCGACAAGGTGTATCAGTAAACTGGAACTTCACCCAAATCCACTTGCACGTAGCGTACTTAATTTTGGCGGCCACTCTCGGTTGAGAAGAAGGGATACCCTTGCCACCATCAGAACGTTAACTAGGTGATTCTACCGATATTATTCGCGCAAAATAAAACTTTTTTGTCGAGCAGTGGCTGGAATTAAATAACTTTTATATATAGTATTAAGATTTGAATACTTACGGCCGTATGCAAAAAAACTTAACAAAGCTTGGTAAGCAATTGTTAAGACAAATTTCCTAACGTTGTATGCAAAAACAATTGTTAGCTTACCATTCGTTTAAAGTTGAATTGAGTACACTTTAACTGTACGTTTAAATGACACTTGACTTGCCGATTATTATTTTTCTTGAAAAACACAAATTGAAACGTTCCATTTTATATAAACTGAAAATATTAATTTTGAAAGAAAAATATAAATAACAATTATGTTAGTGATGCACTTTCAATCAAACGAATACAATGAAAATCGTTATTCGAATAATAACAATTTTTCTAGATAAGTACCCCTATTACTTTTTCTCAATTTCATTAATATACTACATATTATATATTCATTATTTATTAAGAAGGTAAATCCAAGAACTGTTTGTCAAAAATATGATATTTTATGTAATAATAATCAGTTTTTCGGTTTTCGAATATTAGTTTTTATTCATCACTATTCAAAAAATTACAACTGAACATAACGGCGTTGCCATAACAAAACAATTAAATTCCTTACTACATGTAAAAGTTGTCGTACCGTTTTTGCATAAAATTTTTAACAAATGTATGGTAGTGCTAATGTGTTTGGTAACTTAATGCTTACACACGCAAGTGCAAGTGCAAAAAACCCAATACATTACCATTTTTTTACTAATACATACACACACCTGCAAGTAGTAGCCTCACTTGCAACTGATTTTGGTTGGCAGTGATTTTTTCACTTGCATGCAAGCAGAAACAAACAGTGTTGCCCATAGATATTTCATTTTGACTTTAATAGGTATTTTTCAAGGAAAAATTTTTAAAATTTGAATATTTTTAGTTATATGCCGAAAACATAATATAAAAACACAAAAATAAATAAACATCTATAACTTATTTTTTCTTTGGATTACAAATTTATTATTTATATTGTGAAAAATTTATGTACTTAATATAATTCCCCTGTAATATTGCTAGGCTAAAACTTTGGCAGCACAGACATCAGAAGCGCATGTAGTACAAAGGCGTACAACGTTTGTCTTCGACGACATTTTGAAAATGAACTTGCACTTGCGTGTGTAAACAATCGTGCAAATTGCAAGTGTTTTTATTATTTATTTCGATGTATTGGTTGTTAATATCAAGGCGAATTAATTATTAGGTGGATGCATCGGCGAATTCAGGCGAATTCGATTAATATGGCGGCACTTTCTCTGTCAAGTTTTGTTTACCTTTTTCGGCGCCATTTAAATTTTTGTACATGTTCTTTATCAACTACTTTTGACAGCTTAAGTGTGAATTCGCCTTTTTACACAAACAAAATACCTGTTGTTTTTTTTATTGTTGTATTGTTGTAGCGAAGCGGCTACCTTGTTTTTTGTATCATGGTTAATATGTACACGCTACTTGTAACAAGTTACTTGCACGTGTAAACTTAGTGTAAGTAACGTATGCGTTAAAGCCAAGGCGAATTCAAAACAGGTGGTTGCAAGCATGATACAAAAAACAAGGTATCCGCTTCGCTACAACAATACAACAATAAAAAAAACAACAGGTATTTTGTTTGTGTAAAAGGCGAATTCACACTTAAGCTGTCAAAAGTATTTGATAAAGAACATGTAAAAAAATTTAAATGGCGCCGAAAAAGGTAAACAAAACTTGACAACAAAAGTGCCGCCATATAAACCGAATTCGCCTGAATTCGCCGATGCATCCACCTAATAATTAATTCGCCTTGGTTGCAAGAGAACAATAAATACAACATTGCAAAAACAACACGCATTTTGTTAGTGTAATCATTACTGCCGATGTCAGATTTCAAATTCGCCGAAAGTTGTTTTTTGTTTACGAAAAAAGAAAGAAACACAAAAAATAGCTAAGAAGAAAAAGAGTTAAGTGAAAAGTAAGTATGATACAAATTTTAATTATTTTAAGAAATTAATTAAATTTTATTATTTTAAAGGTGGTTGTGGTGAATTTATTGAGTATTTGCCGGTCTGAGTGTTAGTGCTAAAACAATATAAATGTGTGTTGTTTTTTGTTTTCCATTTTTGTTAAAACGGCCCACAACAAAACTCGACAACAGACGGACGTACAAACCAATAATGGAATCCATTGAAGAATATTGAACGCTAACCCTAAGGAATGGACAGCACAATAATTCATTATATTACAAAACTATACTAAATTTATATTATACTATTGCAGGAACGTGGATGAAATAAACAATTTAGTTCCTGGGTGCGGTCTTGGGAGGTTATTGTATGAGTTGGCTAATTGTTCCCGGGAAAACAAGCACACCTTAAACCCATACATATGCACCCATGAACTCATCAACACGATAAATCTACATCGAGCTGATCAAGACAGCTTTATACAGGTAGTAGCTGAATTACAATAAATACAACATGAACAAACATCAACATGTATTTTGTTGGTAGAATTTACGAATAGTTTATTGTAATTCTGCCACTACCTGTATAAAGCTGCCTTGGAGCTGATCAAGTAGCTGCAGTGCGTTTTTTTTATGTTTGTCCTTTAAAAAATTTATCAAGTGGCATGCTGTCCGTAGTAGCAGGTGATTTTTTAGAGGTAAATTATAATTATAAAAAAACTATTTGTAAATTGAAAGTGAAACACTGCTTTCTTTTACATTTTAGGTTAATAAAACTTCATATTCTTACCACTGTGTTGCAACATGTATCTTTATATACTGTGCTAATAACGTGGTTGATTTCATTCAGACTATTTATCATAAGTTAGTCCCAGGCTGCGACACACAAATTGAGGAAAGCATTGAGTCTACATTTGAAGACATTATGATGGTACTTACTGGTGTCTGATTCGAGGTCATAACGTCAAAAACTGGTATACAAAAGCGAGTATGAAAGCTTTTTGTGGATATGCCGTAAGCCTTTGCAAAGTTCCAGTAATAATATTGTGAACGTGGGTGACAATGCAGGCGAAGAGAATGGATATAAATTTTTTAGCGGTTGTAAATGATTATTTCCTTTAAAGCAGCGAATTTATTTTGCTGTCTTTGTAGAAGACGATGCAATGCACATAATTTTAATGACTTAATTTTCTTTTGCCATATATGTTGTGAACTATTCTTTTTTTTTTTTTTTAATATTCTTAGCAACTCCTCAATATTAACGAAAACATTGTTAAGACAAATGAATTTTATTTTTTTTAGCTGCATTTAGCATAAAAACAAAATTATATACATAAATACTTTGTACAAATGATAATAATGGTTTTTAATTGTTAAGCTAAGTGTATGAAGTTGTTGGAAAAGGAAAATACATAATAGATGGAGATTTTAATAACAGAGACCAGTTCGAGCTTAAGTTAAAACGAGAAATTGAAAGCTTATAGCACGGACGTTGATTTTGCTATGGTCAACTTTATTAAGACAAAAGAAATAAACTTTTTTCAAGATAAGCTTGAATGATTACATATGCACATATTACATACATATCTATATAATTTTTATATAATAAGGAACACTGGCTTTGCTTACAAAAACTTCTTTGTGTAGCAATTAATTCGGCCCTAAAAAGGGCAGATTTTATGGAACAAAAAAAACTTTTTTTAATAAAATTGGTGACCCTAAAAAGAGCCAATTTTATAAAACAAAAAGTTCTCTCTTTTTAATAAAATTGGTGGCCCTAAAAAGGGCCGATTGAATAACTTGATAAAATTACAATTGTAATTGCCTTCTTAAAAAATACTTTTTGGAAAAAGTATTTTTTCTTAAAAAGTGCTTTTCAATAAAAAACTTCTGAGGCCCATATTTGGAAAACTTTATGTTGCCCAAAATTTCACCATTTTATATTTTTATTATTTTTTTTAAGTCTCTATCACCCTAAGTCTCCAAATGTTGTTTTTTATTTTGGAGCTGCGTGGGTAAACTAGATTAAACCGATAGTTTTATTGAAATTCAAATACTTACTCAGTTTGGGTGCTCTGCTCCTTCGGATATAATTCAATGCTTTCCTTAGGAAGCGGCATCGGTGCAGCCACTGTAACTGTCAGCTCCTCCCAAGAAAACAACACTGTACTCCCATCAAAGCATTGTGTGTATTGCCACTAACAACCCATTTCGGTCTGATAATTGAAAACACATTTCTTTAATTTTAAACAATTAATAAAAAGGGAACAAATCTAATTTACCAATGGAGCTCCAAAAGAAACAAAAAGTACCTACTCTGTGTAGCAAAATAATAAGAAAATGTAAAATGGCAATATTGGGGAAACACTTATAGTTTCCGAGTTATGGACCGAAGAAGTTTTCATATATACACGGATTTTCCTGCCACATTTTTTTATCTGTATGGTATTATAATATTGGTATCATTTTAAAGCTTATGGATATATCTTTTCAAATACACTAAAATAACTGAAAACAATTGGCTCAGGTATTACTAACATTTTAAACAAGTTTGTACCAAAGTGTAAATACACATACATAATACATAAGTATTTAAGACATTTTTGATCATATAAATTAAAAAATGTGATAGAAAACTTCTTTGGTCCATAATTCGGAAACTAACAAGCGTTTCACATTTTAAGAACTGCGTTGGTAAACTAGATTTGAGCCATAAACTTTTGTACTTACCCATCTGGGAGTATTTGGCAAAAGCATCACCCTTTTGCCCATAGTGGCAATATGTTTCTCTTTGAAGTGGCTGGAACACATAATTGAATATGCCTTTAGCCGCATACCACAAATTTATTCCTTCTTTCGGGATCTTATGTCACTTAAAACATGATACCACCACCACTTCAAAGTTTTTTTTGCACAGTATACAATAACGCATTTTGTTATACATATATTATCGTGTTTTATTTATATTTATCCGATTATATATATTTAAAAATGCATTTTATTATTATCACTTCACTTTTTATGTATTTCAAAATACAATTCCATTCAACTTTTTAAGAAATAATTTATAATTGTTTAAAATATGTATACTTTATTCACTAATGAGAGAAAAAAGTGTATAACGAAAGCAAGAATCAAAACAATAAGAAAAAATTTGAGCATGATGATGGAAAAAACGTGGCAAGCAAAAAATAATCACCTGTGCTGTCAAGTTCACCTATTATTGAATTCGCCTTGGTTAAAACTCAAGTAAGATTTTTTTTGGATATGGCCAAGGCGAATTAATTATTATACATGTATGTTAATAAATAAAATAAATACCGCTAGTTCTGAGACAGCAAACGCTGTACAAACAATGTGGGCAATTAACAAAATGCATATGTGATTCAATATGAGATGAATATAGATAGAAAATAATTAAATGCTCGGTGACTTAGTGGTTAAAGCAGTAGATCATGATACGTCATGTCCCGAGTTCAAATCCCAGTGGGTGCTGATGAGTAGTGTAGCGACTACGAAACAGCTAGTTGTCCCCCAGCTAAAGATTTGATTATTATTTTTCTTGTCTTCTTCAATCAAAATTATTGATCGCAGCAAATTTGTATTGTAAAAAATCCTTCTTAAGAAAAAAAAATTAAGAAAGGAAAAACTTGAACTAAAAACCTGTTGTACATATGTACAAACCAAACAATTTTTAATTTAAAAAAATTATAAAAGTTCAACAAAAATTTAACAAATTAATATTTACATCTCTGGGTCCGGAGAATATTAAAATACAAAAAATATGTATGTTAATAAATAAAATAAATACCGCTAGTTCTGAGACAGCAAACGCTGTACAAACAATGTGGGCAATTAACAAAATGCATATGTGATTCAATATGAGATGAATATAGATAGAAAATAATTAAATGCTCGGTGGCTTAGTGGTTAAAGCAGTAGATCATGATACGTCATGTCCCGAGTTCAAATCCCAGTGGGTGCTGATGAGTAGTGTAGCGACTACGAAACAGCTAGTTGTCCCCCAGCTAAAGATTTGATTATTATTTTTCTTGTCTTCTTCAATCAAAATTATTGATCGCAGCAAATTTGTATTGTAAAAAATCCTTCTTAAGAAAAAAAAAATTAAGAAAGGAAAAACTTGAACTAAAAACCTGTTGTACATATGTACAAACCAAACAATTTTTAATTTAAGAAAAGTGAACAAATTTAGTGTGAATAATTATTTACGATAAGGGTGATTATCTCTGATATTTCACTTGTAATTTTCACGTCTTAGCGAGACAGAGTTGCCAGCTTTTTAAGCGACTATTATACTCGTACAATTAAACTGGATCTGGTAGCACCACCTGCTACACTTTTTTTTCGGCGAGGGGGAAAAATGCGTTACTCACTGACCAGAGGGTCCGTACCCTCCGCTTTGTATCGGACTGATCACCACAGTGAGCTTACCGACTAAAAAATCCCCTCTTCTTTCTGGAATAATCAGCATTTCTCTTTATACTTCGTCTGGGATCCTGATTATGATCTTGATCTGCGGTGTCCAGATCTTAGCGATACCGCTAAAAAGTTGGACTCGCTCACTATCATGATGTCCTCAACATTCTCTACCGTTATTAATCCAGCTACCATCTCCAGTTCTCTACGAGTTTCCGCCCATCGAATACACTTAAAGAAAGTGTGTTCGGCGTCGTTCAGGGCTTCTTCGTATTTACAAAAGGGTGTGTTACATTTGTTCATTTTGCATAAGTAGCTCCGGTAGTAGCCGTGACCTGACAGCATTTGAGTCAGGTAATACTTCACATTCTCATGCCGTCTGTTCGACCATTTCTCGATATTGGGAAGGAGACACTCCGTCCATCTACCCCTAGTGTCAGTACTCCATTTAGACTGCCAACTGTATAACATTTGCTCCCGTATTTGCTGCATACTTCCAATGCCTGCATGGCCAGTCTGCGCTGATATTCATGCCTTAGTTCGTGCTAGGATCTGTATATCTATTGGGATCTTAACTGCTATTATGGTAACGGCTCCCGCCGATACCGTACGGTATGCAGATGTGACCCGTAAACCAGCTACCCTTTGCACTGCTAACAAAGGTTTTGCTCTACTTTGTATCCTAACTTTCCCCCCCCAGATTTCGCTCCCATAGAGAATGATGCTATTGTATGCCTCCATTAAAAGTTTGTGTTTTTCTGGTAGTGGGCCTCGTATGTTTGCCATCAGCTAGCTTAATCTTCCTGTTATACCAGTAAACTTGCTAACAGCATACTGAACCTGTTCTGAGAACGTTAACTTTGAGTCAAGCCTTATCCCGAGATAACTCACGAATTTCCTCGTTCTCAGGATTAAACCATTGGAATATGACATCTGCTGGTAGCACCGTCTACTGGCATGCCATCAAATTCGTTCAATAGCCAGAATTTGTGTTTGTCAAACTTGGCCTTTAGTACGATTCTGTAATTTTCATTAAGATAATCTTTATAATAATTATAACGATATTTTATTATTCAGCAATATTACTCAATTATATTCGCTGTCGATCGATATTAGCGGTTACTTTTGCTGCCTATTATCAGGTACCCAAAACTACAGCTGCCTACCGATGTTAAAATTATATATGCAGGGAATGAAGTATGTCTGAAAAATTTACGATCATTAAAAGTTACAGACAGAATCACACTACACTACAAACTATCAAGCTCTATTAATAGCAATTCTATCAAACACAGTGTAAATTTTTATTTATTTTTTTTTAACTTTATTATTTTATTTATTGAATCTACATAAGAAATGTAATGACAATAAGTATTGAAATCTTAATACTAAAAAAAATTGTGATTAAAGTCCTGCCAGTGCTGGACGAAAATTTATTTTTATGCGAATATTATTTCAGAATTCAGTCATCTGTTTAGAGCTCTAATGGTAGCCAAAGTATCCCTCCTTCTCAGACGGGTATGACCACCAAAATTAAGAATATTAGCTGCAAGAGGATTTGGATGGAATTCAAGTTTGTTAATATACCTTGTCGCGTACTTCACAAATTCAGATTTCACAAAAGGTACGTTCAGATCTGCGTGGATTCGTGAGTTTTTAACGTACCATGGAGCATCTGTAATTCTACGGAGAATTCTATTTTGACTTCTTTGAATTTTCTCAATGTTGGATGCCGAGGCTGTGCCCCATAATTGAATCCAATAGTACCATATTGGCTTTAGAATCGAGTTGTACAGCAAAAGTTTACAATCAAGCTTCTAGGTCGAATTTCTGTCTATTAGCCAGTTAATTTGCATTGCTTTCAATTTCATTTGCGTTACTTTTGCCTCGATGTGCGTCTTCCATGTTAGTCTACGGTCAAGATGAATACCGAGGTATTTGACTTCACTGTGTTGAGGTATTACTTTATTGTTAATAGTAATGGGAGAGCATGTTCCTAGACGCAGTGCGAATGTAACATGGGCACACTTTTGTTCATTAACCTTGATTTTCCAAAGCTTGAGCCATTTCTCTAGTTTGTTGATATGTTCCCGTAAATTTATTGATGCTTGCTGGTGATTACTATGTATGCTAAGGAATGCTTTATCATCTGCAAATGTTGCGTAGATCAAATATAAGATAGGCCCTAATATGCTGCCTTGGGGAACTCCAGCTTCAATAGGCTGGGCGGGGCTTATGAAATCGCCTTCTTTTATTAAAAATTGGCGACGATATAAATAGCTTTCCAAAAGGTTATGTACGTTTGCGGGTAAGTTAAACTTTATTTTATGCATTAAGCCATCGTGCCACACTTTATCAAAAGCTTGTGAAACGTCGATGAATAAGGCAGAGCAATATTTTTTATCCTCAAATGCCTTTCTTATAACATTAACTACCCTGTGTGTTTGCTCAATGGTGCCATGTTTCGCTCTAAAACCAAATTGGTGATTGGGAATACATTCAACCTTATTAAGCATCAGATCCAACTTCGCCTTTAGCAACTTTTCGAAAAGCTTTGAAGTTGTTGTCAGTAGACTTATTGGACGGTATGATTCTACTTTCGTGTGATCCTTCCCTGGCTTAGGAATCATTGTTATCGTGGACACCTTCCACTCTGCAGGGTAATACTCAAGTCGTAAAATAGCATTAAAAATAAAACAATTCTTTTAGCTACACGAGGCAGCTCTACGAGCATTTTGTTGCTGATTTTATCCATACCTGGAGCTTTTTTAAGGTTTAGATCACCAATAGCATTATCAACTTCTTGAAAATTGAATCTTAAAGGCACAGGAGGCCTACTAACAATAGGCGGCAACTCATTTGCATTATCAGACCTATTTGTGGAAAAAACGTTTTTCAAATGGTTAACAAATAAATTACCCTTTTCCGCGTCATCTCTAGCCCAGTCAACAGACGGTTCTCGTAAGGGCGGCTTACCTCTAACTGGCCTTTTTAAACCCTTAGTCGCCCGCCATAAAGAATAGTCGGACTGAGGAGTACCATCCAGACTTTCTAAATACGTTTGTAGAGAAGCCGTTTTTTGGTTTGCAAGCAAATTTCTTAGTTGATTTGTGCACTCACGAAGCCTCGTTTTTAGTTGCGGAGACCTGCGCAGTTGCCACTCTCGTCTAACTCTTCTTTTTTCTAACACAAGTTGCTCGATTTCTGAAGAATATGTTCTATTTTAAATGTTTCTGCGTGTTAAATAAACGCTAGAAGCAACTTCAGCGGCTTGTTTAAGGTTTTCGCTAAAGTTGCTTAGTGACGCATTAATATCTTCAGGTGTTCTTAAAACAATATTCTCACTGCAATGGGTACTCAAAAATTTTTTATATTTTAACCAATTCACTCGGGTGACAGTCCTATGCAAATTGTTAATCGGGGACCAACACACAGTGTAAATTTCATCTGTTTTCGTATGACAACAGTGAAAATTAGTTGACTAGAGTGGGTGCCTTTGAAATAATTTATTGAAATAAACGAAAATTTGCCAGAATTATAACAAATAAAAGATGAAGTTTACCCCAATCAAATTTAAATGCAAAAGTTTTGGAAAAATTTTGTAATCTGTGTGTATTTATTGTAATATTTGACAAACTTGGCTTGATCTTTTAATAGAAAAGCACGCTCTAAAAGCAGCAAATTTTATTAAACAAAATTTGTCTTTTCTTTCGAAAATCTGTACTCGTATAATACAGTAAGACTGTCTTACTTTGTTCTAGTATTCTAATTGTGCTTCGTAAATTAAACGTAAACATTTTGTGCACTTCAATAAACTTTTTTCTTACATAAAAAAAAAAAAATGTAGTTGAATTTAATTTGGTGCCACTGAAATTTAAAAAGCGCACCGAAAATTAGAAAAAAACGCACAGCGCACCGACTAAAGAATTTTTCGCACAAAAAAATTTTAAAAAGCACCAAAAACGGTGCGTAACGCACCGAGCAAGGTGCATTAACGTATACACGGTGGCAGCACTAGAACAAAATTACAACAATACAACAAAAACCGGCATCTGGTAAGCTATGTTTATCAAAAATATTTGTAACTATTTTCACAATTATAAACTATGAATGTACCTTTTCATAATTATAAATTTTAGTTATTTGAATTATTTTTATGTTCACTAAATAATTTGTATATGTTTAATTCAGAATAAAACACTAATTTCACTTTCAAAAATGTAAACAATACATTTGACGTAAATAGCTTCCTATATTGCCAGTAGCAAAAAAATTGTCACATGCCGTAGTGCTGCCACCGTGTATAGATTAATGCACCTTGGCGCCGAGTTGACAACGCTGAACTTCATATAAGCACACTAGCTGTGCTTAAAAAACAACAACAACAAAAAACAAGTAAGAGTGTAGTATATTCGGCTGGGCCGAATCTAAAATACCCTTCACGATAGTCACGAATATGTATAGTATATTAAAAATGTGACCTATATATGCTCGGTTATATATTCTATTTTCTGTATTTTAGTAACCTTCTTTTATAACGAGAATTGCTTTTCAGCAAAAAAAAAATTTTTTTTAATGGAAAAATCGGTTCAGGCTATATTTCGGCTATATATGGAACGATATCGAAAATTTTAATTTTCCATATTAATATAACCTTATATCATTACCAGAACTGCTTTTGAGCACAACAAATTGTTTAAGTTCGCTTACGCGATATTTTCATGAAAACCCCGATTTAGGCTATATCTCGGGTATATATGGACCGATATCAGAAATTTTAATTTTCTCTATTTTCGTAACCTTCTTTTATAACAAGAACTGCTTTTCAGCAAAAAAAAAAAATGTTATTGGAAAAATCGGTTCAGGCTATATCTCGAGTATATATGGACCGATATCGGATATTTTCTTTTTCCATATTTATATAACCTTAGTTCATTACCAGAACTGCTTTTGAGCACAAAAAAGTTGTTTACTCGGCATTTTCATCAAAAAACCTGTTAGGCTATATATCGGGTATATATGAACCGATATCGGAAATTTTAATTTTCCATATTTATATAACCTTATTTTATTACCAGAACTGCTTTAAGGTGAAAAAGTTGTTTAAGTTCGCTTACGCGACATTTTCATGAAAAACCCGGTTTGGGCTATATCTCGGGTATATATGGCCCGATATCGGAAATTTTCATTTTCCATATTTATATAACCTTATTTAATTACCAGAACAGCTTTAAGGTGAAAAAAAGTTGTTTAAGTTCGCTTACGCGGCATTTTCATGAAAACCACGGCTTAGGCTAGGTTAGGTTAGGTTAGGTTGTACAGGCCGCCAGTTTCATGAAACCAGCCCACTTGGGTCCTTTTGGTCCCGTTGTGTTGCCTGAGGGAGAAGTGCAGCCCGCGAGACTTACACTTCCCCCGACGGTTCAGATTCAAACCAACCCGAAAACCGGATAAAGGAATCCAGTCCGTTCACTCGGCATTCCGATATATCTGCTAACCCGTGCAGCATCGGTCCGCCTAAGTACAGCGCTCTCATAGAACTGAGAGCCGGGCATCGACAGAGGAAATGCTCAACATTTTCCTCCTCGTCCTCATCCCCGCAACTTCTGCAGAAATCATTAAATGGAAGATTTAACCTCCTAGCATGCGTCCCTATGAGACAATGTCCTGTCAGAACTGCCACCAAGGTACGCAACCTTTGACGGGGAAAACCCTTTAAGACCGCAGTTCTACTACGATCATACGCAGGCCATGTCAGCCTTGCTACTCGGCAGGTGACCTCACCAGATCATCTGTCCTGCGCAGTCCCTACAAGTTGACGCTGCACTTGGTTTTTACAGCTGTTAAGCGGGACTCCAACCATCGTATCAATGTCCCCTCTCTGTAGACGAGCTCCGGCTTTCGCCAGCTCATCCGCCACAATATTTCCGGGCACTCCACTGTGCCCCGGTACCCAGAAAAGCTCCAGGCTCGAATGTCTCGCTATCTCATTAAGAGATATCCGGCATTCCTGAACCAACCTGGACGTCGTATAGACACCCACAAGCGCATTTAACGCAGCCTTACTATCAGTACAGATTCGGATATTCACCCCGTATACCCTATAGTACCTCAGCCAGTTAGCTGCTCTCAAAATAGCTGTAATTTCAGCCTGCATTACGCTACACTCATCGTATACCTTAAAACTGATCCTCCTCTGATACTGGGGCATAAAGATACCACCACCGACTTGGATCCATCTGTGAAAACTTCAAGCACGTCCTCTTGGCGACCCATTTGGTTCGCTGCCGAGGCCGTCCTTGATGAGATCACGTCAAATCTCTTGTCGGGCATTAGAGCTGGTGCACAGTAATCAATATACTCCGGGAGGTCCGTTATTCTTTCTATTATCGAAGCGTGACCTTCTGTCGCTTCTTTCCACATCTCACTGGCTTTTAGCCTAATTGCCGAGCACATGGCCACTTCCTTCGCCATGAGATCAGCTGGCAGCCAATGCATCATCGTAATTAGTGCTTTAGTTGGCGTAGTACAAGAAGCACCAGTTACCATCAAAGCAGATGACCGCAGTATCCTTTCTATGAATCTGCAATAGGTGGTTTTCTCTAAAGACGTCCACCAAACAAGCGCCCCATACATTAATATGGGCTTTATTACCATGTTAAATAGCCAGCAAGAATTCCAAGGATTTATACCCCAGGTCTTCCCAATGGCCTTACGACACAGGTACAAGGCAACAGCCGCCTTGTCCGCTCTAAATTGGACATTCTTCTTCCAAGACAGTTTTGAATCAAGATAGATTCCCAGGTATTTGGCACTATCTGCCAAACTAAGCTCAACGCCCTTTAGGGTTGGCAGATCGAAAGGAGGAGTCTTGTATTTTCGGGTGAAAAGTACAAGCTCCGTTTTTTGTAGATTCACACTGAGACCACTATGGGTGCTCCACCCATCTATGATCCTCAGTGCGGAGTTCAAACACTGTGAGAGGGTGTCCGGATATTTACCCGACATCGCCACAGCAATATCATCGGCATATGCCACAGTCTTGAAACGCATGGAGTCTAACTACACCAGTAATGAGTTTAGGGCAAGATTCCATAGGAAGGGAGATAAAACTCCCCCCTGCGGAGTACCCCTGTTTGCCACTCTGCATATGGTGGCCCGTCCCATACTAGATGTTATGACCCTTTCAGTCAGTAGACTCCATATGAGACTTATAATCGGCTGACGAATGTTCAGCCTTTCCAAAGCCATAGTAATGATTTTTGGCGCAACATTATTAAAGGCTCCCTCTATGTCAAGGAAGGCCACCAATGTATACTTCCCTTGCTCTAGAGAATTTTCTATGTACCCCACGAGCGAATGCAACGCAGTCTCAACGGATTTTCCCTTAGTATAGGCATGTTGAGATGCAGATAAACGGCACGGATTTATTGACATTCTAAGATGTAGATCAACCATCCGCTCCAACGTCTTTAGGAAAAAGGATGTCAGGCTTATGGGCCTGTAATCCTTCGGAGTCGTGTGTGAAGTCTTTCCACCTTTAGGAATAAAGACCACTACACATCTACGCCATGTTTTCGGTATGTAGGACCATTTAAGGCAGGCCGTAAAAATCCGAATCAACCATGGCATGATCAGTTCCGCATTATTTTGCAAGTCTGCTGGTATAATACCATCCGGACCCGGTGATTTATATGGGCCAAAGCTCTTCAACGCCCAAAGGACCCGGTTCCTATCGACAGAGAAACATACTTCTCCTTGTCTGTTTCGTTCAACGGCCATACCTGCCCCCGTGTAGGGTGTACAGCCTGGAAAATGCGTATCCATGAGTACCTCAAGGGTCTCCTGGCCGCTGGTTGTCCAATTGCCACATTTTTTTTTTTTTTTTTTATTATTTATAAATTTTATTTCACAGTACAATTCATTTACAATAGGTTGCCTCAGCGCCTAAAAGGCATTGTTGAGGCGAGTTGGTAAGATTTTAGTTTCCTTTAAATTTTTACAATGTAATAATAATTAGAAAGAAAAAAATAAATAAAAAAAGCGACAATAAAATATAGTATAATATGACAGTACAAAATTCGATTTTGAAACCATTATAAAAGTTCATTTATATGCTGCAGAATGTGTTGTTTTAAAAGTCTTTTAAATACTGAAATTCTACTTTCATTTTTCAAAATTTGAGGCAAGTTATTATACTCACGACTACCCATAAACTCTATTCGCTGTTTAGTTATTTCCAGCCTGCAAAAGGCTACTCGTAAATTTCCAATACTTCTGGTATGTGTTGCATGATTATTCCTCATGAAATGGATCGTGTGATGTCCAATATTGCGCAAACACTTGAATACATACAATAATAGTTGCATTTTGTAGATACCAAATATAGGCAAAATTGTTTGGCAATAATCAACATACAAGGATATGGTTGAATATCTAACCGGAAGGTTGTATACGACTTTTAAGGCTTTGTTTTGCATTCTTTGAAGTGCTTTAAAGTCATTAGTTTTCTTATAACCATATAAAATTGCTAAATAATTTAACTGGCTTTGTATTAAAGCATTATAAATTGAGAGCTTAGTATCCTTATCAAATTTATTTTTAAATTTATATAAAATTCCGACAGCTTGTGCAACTTTGCCTTTTAGGGATCGTATATGTTCACTCCAAGCGAGATTGTTTTGTAAAATTATGCCCAAGTACTTTATAGAGCTGTCGTCAAAAATTTCCGCACCATCAACAAATACCGAAAAGTCATTGCTGTGGGATTTAGGCTTAAATCGCAGTAATTTCGTTTTATTTGCATTTAAAACAAGTTTGTTTACTTGAGCAAACTCTGCTATCAAAGCTGCATCGCGCTGTATATAGGCTTTAACAACCATTTCATGTTTATATGGATAAAATAAACAGATATCATCTGCATACATGAATAATTTCCCAGTAAGGTTAAAGTTGTGTAAATCATTTAGAAAAATAGAAAACAACAAAGGCCCTAGAACACTGCCCTGAGGTACTCCGCATAAAACCGCACGTAATGAGCTTTTGGCACCGCCAATCTGTACAAATTGTTTTCGGTCAGTTAGATAACTTTTTAGTAAGGACAATTCATTTCCACATATACCATAGAATTTTAGCTTTTGCAGCAGTAGACCATGATCTATGAGATCAAAGGCTTTACTAAAATCATAAAAAATTCCAGCTACGCCACTCTGTTCTTCATCCAAACCTTTGCAAATGAAATTTATAACATTGAGAACTGCTTCCTCAGTTCCACATCCTTTTTTGAAGCCATATTGGAATTCATTGAGCAATTTGTTTCTATTCAAGTACGACAAAATTTGGTTATTTAGGACTCGCTCAAATACATTATCAATAATGGAGAGGACTGCAATAGGCCTATACATATTAGCTGTTACTGGAGTTTTACCCTTGGGAATAGGAGAAACTTTATGAATTTTCAAGATATTCGGAAAACTGCCAGTACTTATAATATTATTGAAAATTTTTACAAGGTGAGGTGTTATTTCATTTACACACTTCAACAATATTCTTGGAGTAATGTTGTCGTGACCACAGCTTTTGTCCGGTGTCAAGTCTAGTATAATATTCATCACTTCATCTGGCGTAGTGAAATTAAAATTAAATCTTGTTCCGCATTGAGTTAGCGTTCTAAGGGAGTTGATAGAATCTGTTGGCAGAAATTGAGGTTGTGACCTTAAATTTGTTACAGATTGAATAAAATATTTATTTAGTAACTCAGCTTTTTGTAAATCATTGCAGATTTCATTACCATTAGCATCTTGAATTGTGACACATTGTCGTGAATTCCTACCAAGGGTTTCATTAATAAACTTCCAGCTTTTTCTTGGGTCGTGTTTTACTTTTTCTAAACTGTCTATATAAAAGTTGTTCAAAGACTGTTTACATGCCTTTTTTATTACATTACTAATTCGTTTCAACTTGCTCTTAACATCTTCATTATCTGGAGTTCTTCTTCTTATCATCAACAATTTATTTTTATATGTTATTAATTTTTGGAGATTTCCGTTAATCCAAGGTGTAATGTTGTATTTATTATTCTTTTTTATATTTTTCTTAGTCGTAGAGGTCTGCACAGCACTTTCCAGGCACGATATAAAAGAATTCGTATCAATAGATGGATCACCGGTTGGTTGAACTTGAGACAATTCACTTTGAATATAATATTTAGCGCGATCTAAATCACAAAATAAACGTTTTTCATCAGCAGAATGAGGGCTACAGCTTTCTATTTCAATTCGGCAGGAAATCATATTATGATCGGTCATTTTACATTTTGTTGATTCTACATACATGTCACTGTAAATATTGCTATAAACGTGGTCAATACACGTACCACTTCCAGGGCGTGTTATCATTTTGTGGCAATTCATAAAGTCATACGTTGTAAGCAAATTTATCAGCTCTTCTGACATTGGAATATTCAAAGCATCAATGTTGGAATCACCAACAAAAATACATGGACAACGTCCATATTTCCGAAGCATATGTTCCAAGTATACTAGGAAACTATTTGACTCACATTTTTGTAATCTATAAAATGTCAAAAATTTTATTTCTTTACCATTTAACTTAATATCCTCCAATGATAAAAGAACAGCATCAATAAAATCTTTGCTCTCACAAACTTCAACTTTATACTTTAAATTATTATTGATAAACACAGAGGTACCACCATAGCCATCAGATCTGCAACAATGTATAGAATTATAACCAGCGATGTTGTATAATTGCACCAAATCTTTATTTATCCAAGTTTCTTGAACAGCAATGATATTAGGTAGTCGCGGCAATTTAGCTATTAATTCTTTAAATTTATTGAATTTCATAATTGCCGAAATACTACGAATATTAATTGAAACAACAGTAAATAATGAACTAGAGTTATCTAAATAGTTATTTAAAGTTGATAAATTAATAAAATATTGAGTTTTAATCATAAATAAATTTTTACAAAAACAACAGTTTAACAAATATATGTATACATTTTATTGAAATTAACATCCATCATCACCATCATTAACCACAGAAGCAGCAGCTCGCGATCTCAACATTCTTGACTCTTTTGTTGTAGCTTCAAGCAGCAAGCTATCCATTTCTTCCTTAATTCTAACAATTTTTGGTTTAGAAAATTCACTTTTTTTATAAAAAATTTTTCCATCAGTAGCGTAGATAGCACAAAAACCAAAATTTTTAAGTGTTTTGGCGTAAATCAACAAGTTTAACGACTCCTTGCTTACTGAAGAACCTTCTTCCTTTAACTTGGGCTTAACTGACATCAATTTTTGCTTAGATTTTTTGGAACTTAATTTTACAACAATAGTTTTCTTTTGATATTTTTTATTTTCTGTTTCATTTCTATTTTTTATAAAATAGGCATCTTCAATACCACTTGATTGTAAATCTCCACCAGCATTATTTCTTTATGAAACCTGGTATGGACTGCGTGGTCGATATGATTTTGCGAACCCTACTTGTCTCAGAGGCTCCTTCTACGCCACTGCAGAAGGATCTCCAAGACCTCCGCTTTGCATTTCTTATCATATTTTTAAACCTGTTTACGGAGTCTTTGTACTCCGACCAGTCTCCCAGTCTTTTTGCCTCATTGAAAAGTCTGCGAGACTCTTTTCGAGCTCTCGCTATCTCTAAGTTCCACCATGGTGGTTTACTCTTACCTCGGCACACGCTAGGTCTGCACGATTCCGAGATAGCTGTATGAAAAGACTCAGTTAGTAAGTGTACAGCTCTCTCAATATCCTCACAACCTCTTATAGTAGGAGGATCCGGAAGAAGGTTCGAGAGAACTCTACCCTGTTCCTCCCAATTCGTCCTCTTCCTGTTTCTTCTTGGGACTAACCCTATTTCCTGAATTCCTATTTCAAACTCAATATACCTGTGATCAGAAAATGGACAGTCATTCGACACCTTCCATCCTTTGATCATATCAGCATGCCTAGTACTAACTAGCGTAATATCCAGAACCTCTCTTCTATTTACCACAACAAAAGTAGGTTCCGACCCAACGTTCACAACGTCTAAATTTGCGCATAGTATGAAATCAAAAATCGACTCACCTCTTGCATTTGTGTCGGAGCTGCCCCACACCATGTGATGTGCGTTTGCATCGGCTCCTATTATTACTGGCAGGTTTCTCTCACCAGCCATCCGAACAACATCGCGAACTTTAGTTGGTGGTGGTTCGCTCTCATATGCCATATAACTTGAGACAAGCAGGCAGATGCCTACACTTGTCTCCCAGGATGCCGTCACTGTATCTTCATCACTGAAATCAGACAGGATAAAGATATTCAAATTGCTCCTCGCTACTATACAGGACCTAATCCTACCTTGGCCCACATGTAGTAGCTTGTAGCCTTCCCTTCTTAGTCCACAAACCCTGCCCTTACACAGCCAGGGTTCCTGAACCAAGACAACATCATCCGCTTTCTCCGCCATCCGGAGAAGCAATGCAGCCGAAGCTGCCTTCGAATGGTGAAGGTTAATTTGAGTTACCTTCACCATTTTTCCCCTCATTATCCACGATTGTGACGTCGACGTCCTCTTGGTCATCCTGATCAGATACCAAGAGGGCGTCCTCGTCAACTGCTTCGTCAACATGCTCGAAGAACTCCCCTACCAACTTAGAGTTGGAAAGGGCGTCCTCGCACGATGTTAAGCTAGCAGTCCCCTCAACGGACATGCTTTCCACACCAGGATCCACATCCTCCCGAACCAGGCCGCCCTTGTCGCCACCCCGGTATACTCGGAGAAGGACTGCATCGAAGCAGAAATACATTTTCCCCTTTCTAGCGCGGAGTGGCGCCAGTGACTCCTGAGTCTGCAGGATGGTGACATTTCTCGAATTGCCCTTTGGTTCGGAGACCCTGACTACCTTCCAATCATGGGTAGGTATATCAAGATTTCCGCCTCTCAGGACCTCCAAGATTTCCTCTGTAGACCCAGAGATGTCTGGTATCTTGGCAACAGCTCTAGAACGACGTGGAACCTCTGAGAGAGGAATCACATCGAGGTTGGCACCTTCCCATGGGTTGCCCACATGACCGACTGCCTGTTTAAGCAACATTGCTGATCGCTCATCTGCACAGGCCATAAGCTTTATACGCCGCCGATACCAGCCAGCCTCCTCACACCTGGGGTACGGACCCGGATTGTCTTTAAGAACTCTCCGGATCATGTTTAACCCCATCACTTCTTTCTTCACCATAACCCAGTTCGAAGGGGTTATGGCAAAATCCGCGATGCCCCTGTCAATGACAGCCATCACAAGCTTGTCCTTTATGACATCGCTAAATGGTTTGTCCATTGACCTTTGGGGTCTTAAACGCTTATTCGCAGGCTGTTGTGCCTGCAACACTGCCTCTTCCTCAGAGCGTTGCCGCTTAGGTGCATCCTTAGATGCGAGGGGAGGCGAATTCTGCAGTTCAGCTAAAACTGATCCTGCCCATGATAACCGGGATTTCTCTTCTGCCGTTAAGGCATCCGCTGGCTTCTTCCCCAGCTCCCCATAGATCTTACTGGCGGCACGCCGCCTTAAATAGACCCGTCTCGCGGAACTTGTGTGCCTTTGAGACTTTTTATCTATTGCTTGAGGTGCAGCTTGGTTACCCGAAAACTGGTTCGCAGCTCCCTTACTCACATTTCCCTGATGACCACCAACGCGGGAATCCGAAATCTTGTTCGCAGCGCCTTTGTTGGTGGAGGGTGGTGGAGTTCGAAGACTCGAGAACTTGCTCGCAGTCATCTTTCCCACAATAGGCACTTGGGCAGCTGTTGCAGCGCTGTCACTAGCACGAGCAGCTCCCAAAAGAAGGGTGTGTGCCGTGAAGGCCCGGGCCAGTGCAGCCTTCGAGGTGTTCGGCTTAGAGTCCATGGACACCTCACTGCCAAGATACCTATCCGAAGATGCTTTCACGCATTTGGTATTCTTAGGTTGCCCCAAGACACCTCCTGCAGTCAGCGTTTCGGTCCTTGTACCATCGTTGCCGTAGTCCGTTGTCTTGTCCATAGTCGTCGTCATGTCAGTTTGGGTATTGGAGTTAATTTTAGAACGGTTCATTTTGGTCCCACGAGTGTGGGGGAAGCGGATCTCCTCCACGTCATAGCCCCCTGTAACGTGGAGGGGGCGTGGTCTATTTGCTGAGGTGCCCAGGTATCAGCAAAGCTCCGTTCGAATACAGTCTCTTGACCCCCGACTGCAAAGAGAACAGATGGGCACGGGTCGCATGACACCCCTGTTTGAGGGTTTGGGTAACCTTTAGTATGTAGGCCGGCTTAAAAAACCCTATCCTCTCCTCGGGCTCAACCATTAGAGCCTGAAACAGAACTCCCATGATTAAGCCCTCGAAAGAGAATAGACTTCCAGCATACACTTAAGCCCCCACACCACGTCAAGGTAGTTACCCAGGTGAGGGACGGTTTAGGCTATATCTCTGGTATATATGGACCGATATCGGAAATTTCCATTTTCCATATTTATATAACCTCATCTTATTACCAGAACTGTTTTTAAGCAAAAAAAGTTGTTTAAGTTCGCTTACGCGACATTTTCATGAAAAACCCGGTTTGGGCTATATCTCGGGTATATAAGGACCGATATCAGAAATTTTCATTTTTCATACCTATATAACCTTATTTTATTATTAGAACTGCTTTTAAGCAAAAAATATTGTTTGAGTTCGCTTACGCCGCGTGTTCATGAAAAACCCGGTTTAGGCTATATCTCGGGTATATATGGACCGATATCGAAAAATTCATTTTCAATATTTATATCACCTTATTTTATTACCAGAACTGCTTTAAGGCGAAAAAATTGTTTAAGTTCGCCTACGCGGCATTTTCATGAAAACCCCGGTTTAGGCTATATCTCGGGTATATATGGACCGATATCGGAAATTTTTATCTTCCATATTTATATAAACTCATCTTATTACCAGAACTGTTTTTGATCAAAAAAAAGTTATTTCAGTTCGCTTACGCGACATTTTCATGAAAAACCCGGTTCGGGCTATATCTCGGGTATATATAAACCGATATCGACAATTTTCATTTTCCATACTTATATAACCTTATTTTATTAATAGAACTGCTTTTAAGCAAAAAAAAAGTTGTTTAAGTTCGCTTACGCGGCATTTTCATGAAAACCACGTTCCAGGCTATATCTGCGGTATATATGGACCGATATCGGAAATTTTCATTTTTCATATTTATATAACCTTATTTTGTTACCAGAACCGCTTTTAAGCAAAAAAAGTTGTTTAATTTCGCTGACGCGGCATTTTCATGAAAAACACGTTCTAGGCTATATCTCGAAAATTTTCATTTTCCATATTTATGTAACCTAATTTTATTACCAGAACTGCTTTTGAGCACAAAAAATTGTTTAAGTTCGCTTACGCGATATTTTCATGAAAACCCCGGTCTAGGCTATATCTCGGGTATATATGGACCGATATCGGAAATTTTCATTTTCCATATTTGTGTAATCTTATTTCATTACCAGAACTCCTTTTGAGCAAAAAAAAGTTGTTTAAGTTCGCTGACGCGACATTTTCATGCAAAACCCGATTTGGGCTACATATGGACCGGGTACATATGGACCGATATCGGAAATTTTCATTTTCCATATTTATGTAACCTAATTTCATTACCAGAACTGCTTTTGAGCACAAAAAAGCTGTTTAAGTTCGCTTACGCGGCATTTTCATGAAAACCCCGGTCTAGCCTATATCTCGGGTATATATGGCCCGATATCGAAAATTTTTATTTTTCATATTTATATGACCCTATTTCATTACCAGAACTGCTTTTGAGAACAAAAAAGTTGTTTAAGTTCGCTTACGCGACATTTTCATGAAAAACCCGATTTGGGCTATATCTCGGGTATATATGGACCGATATCGGAAATTTTCATTTTTCATATTTATGTAACCTAATTTTATTACCAGAAATGCTTTTGAGCAAAAAAAGTTGTTTAGCTTCGCCTATGCGACATTTTCATTAAAAATCTGATTTGGGCTATATCTCGGGTATATATGGACCGATATCTGAAAAAAAAATTTTTGTCCTTTAGTCACCATGCTTAATAAGTGTGTGAAGTTTGAAGCAAAACGAACAACTTTTGTTTTCAAACATTTTCATACAAAACTGCAAAAAAATGGCTTTTTTCGGAATTTTGAATATATCTCAGCTATACGTGGACCGATATTACTGAATTTCAATAGCAAACCCATGAATCGATGGGGTAAAAGAATTTTTTTTTTTTTTTTTTTAGCTTTTATTTATTTATTGAATCTTCACAATGTGAACTAACAATAAGTATTCAAATCTTAATACTAAATACAATAAATTAACTAAGTCCAGCCAATGCTAGACAAAAAATTTTATTTTGCGCCAATTATATCGGTAGAATCACCTACTTAACGCTCTGATGGTGGCAACGGTATCCCTTCTTCTCAACCGAGTGTGACCGCTAAAATTAAGTATGTTTCGTGCGAGAGGGTTTGGGTGAAGTTCCAATTTGCTGACATACCTTGTCGCATGCTCTGAAAACTCATCTTTTACCAGTGGAACACACAGATCCTTGTGAATTCGGGAGTTTTTTACGTACCATGGAGCTGCAGTAATTGTTCGAAGAATTTTGTTTTGTCGCCTTTGAATTTTTTCAATATTTGACGCTGAGGCGGTGCCCCATAATTGAATTCCATAGCGCCATATAGGCTTTAGTATTGCGTTGTATAACAAAAGTTTGCAATCTAATTTCAATGTAGAATTTCTGCCCATAAGCCAATTTAATTGCGCTGCTTTTAATTTTAGCTGAGTGACTTTCGCGCCAATGTGAGGCTTCCACGTTAACCTACGGTCGAGATGAATACCAAGGTACTTGACTTCACTTTGCTGCGGAATAGGTAAATTGTTAATTTGGATAGCTGAACATGTTTGTCTACGCAGTGTGAATGTAACGTGAGTAGACTTTTGTTCATTAACTTTAATTTTCCAAAGTTTTAACCACATCTCTAATATTGAAATATACTCCTGCAAATTTCGCGAAGCTACTTGATGGTTTTCATGTACGCTGCAGAATGCTGTGTCACCTGCAAAGTTGAGGTGTGAATACTAGATCTGGTTGGCATGTCAGAAGTGTAAATTAAATATAAAGTGGGTCCCAGAATGCTACCTTGGGGAACTCCTGCCTCGATTGGCTGAGTTGGGCTTATAAAGTCGCCTTCTCTGATAACAAACTTCCGGCCGCATAAATAGCTTTCCAGAAGCTTATGAGTGTTTG
Source organism: Thecocarcelia acutangulata (assembly GCA_914767995.1). Taxonomy (NCBI): domain Eukaryota; kingdom Metazoa; phylum Arthropoda; class Insecta; order Diptera; family Tachinidae; genus Thecocarcelia; species Thecocarcelia acutangulata. Next base: position 56,716,068 of record OU612098.1, read on the forward strand.
CAGGCAAGTTCAACTTTATTTTGTGCATTAATCCCTCGTGCCACACTTTATCAAAAGCTTGGGAAACATCAATGAATAGAGCTGAGCAATACTTTTTGTTCTCAAAAGTCTTTCTTATAACATTAACTAGTCTATGCGTTTGTTCAATGGTGCTGTGTTTAGCCCGAAAACCAAATTGATGATCAGGGATGCATCCTACATCATTCAATATTGGAGTCAACTTCGCCATTAACAATTTTTCGAAAAGTTTTGAAATTGTTGGCAGTAGACTTATTGGTCTATATGACTCTACTTTAGTGGGATCCTTCCCTGGCTTGGGTATCATAGTAACCATAGACACCTTCCACTCTGCAGGATAGTATTCTAGGCGCAAAATAGCGTTAAAAATGAAAAGAAGAATTCTTCTAGCAACACGAGGTAACTGTACAAGCATTTTGCCAGTAATTTTGTCAAAACCTGGAGCTTTTTTTGAGTTTACTTTATTTATAACGTTTTCGACATCTTGAAAACTAAGTCTCAAAGGCACAGGCGGTCTAACAGCATATGGCGGAAATTCAGCAACATCATCCACTGTATCATTTGCAGTAAAAACGTTTTTCAAATGATTAACATACACCACCCCTTTTTCAGAATCACTTCTTGCCCAGTCGCCAGATGAAGTTCGCAAAGGTGGCTTACCTATTACGGGTCTTTTCAGACCTTTTGTCGCTTTCCATAAAGAATAGTCGGTTTGCGGGCTACCATCAAGACCTTCTAGATAATTTTTGAGGGAAGCCATTCTTTGGATTTCAAGCAGATTTCTTAATTGATTTATGCACTCCCGTAGCCTGCTTTTAAGCTGGGGAGACCTTCGAAGTTGCCACTCTCTTCTAACTCTTCTTTTTTCTGACAGAAGTTGCTCTATTTCAGACGAATACGTTCTATTGCTCACATTTCTAGATCTTGTATGGCTAGTGGTAGCATGTTGTACGGCCAGTTTAAGGTCTTCAGAAAAATCTTTAATTGATATATCAACATCCTCAGGGGTTCTCAAGGCAATATTTTCTGTACAATGAGTACTCAAATATTTCTTATATTTTAGCCAATTAACTCTAGTTATGCCGAACGTCAAGTCACTAAACGGGGAGCCAACCTCCTGGGGGAACGAAACGGATATTATAGTGGGTGAGTGGTCCGATGACAAATCTAATGAAGACTCTACTTGCATCCCTTCTAAAGGAAAATTTTTTGCAACTCCAAAATCTATAACATCTGGGATCTTTCGTCGGTCTGAGGGCCAATAAGTGGGATGTCCGCTTGAAATCACATCTAAGCCCAGTTTGGAAACTGTTTCGAAAAGCACACGGCCTTTCGGAGAAATTAAACGTGATCCCCAAAAAGTGTGCTTGGCGTTATAGTCACCAGCCGCTAAAAATCGAGGCCCAAGTGTGTTGAAAAAATGTGAGTACTGATTTTCTGTTATTGAAAATCGGGGCGGTGAGTAAATTGATGATATAACTATTTTTCCATTAAGATGTTCAATGCATATATTTGTTGCTTGGAGATACTCCTCACGTGTCTCATGTAGAAAATAGTGCTTAACTCTATTTTTTATTAGAATTGCTGAGCCTCCACAAGACCTTCCACGTGGATCTTTAGTGTCGTACAGTGTGTAGCCATTAATTTTGAAATAACTGTTGCTTGTCAAGTGAGTTTCAGCAATCAGCATTATGTCGATTTGTTTTTCCATAAGGAAGTGCTCAAGTTCATTTTTGTGTTGGCGGATGCCGTTTGCGTTCCAGAAACATATTTTTAACCAATTCATTTTGTTAAAATTGCCTGCAAAATAGTGGATTGCATTTTCAGCATTTCCTGCATCATGTTCGTCATAGAAACCGTAAATGTGTTTATGGATTGAACAAGAGTCTGCAGAGTTGCCTCAAGATTGTTAAAATTTTGATCGGAATTTTGGGGCTTGGTCTCCTGACTCAAGTTTTGTGTATCGGTTTTGACCACATTGGCATATGAAACTTGTTTGGGGGTTTGCATTATTATATTGCTTGTTGACTGGCCTACCTGGGGAAAATTGTTTGCAGAAATGATGTTTGACTGCTGGGGTTGCTTAAAGGTAATTGATGGCTTATTTGTCATTGACTGCTTAAAGTGGATATAGACAGGGCAGCCCCTGTAATTTGCAGTATGGTTGCCTCCACAGTTACTGCATTTTTTAGCACTTGAATCAGTTTTTGGCTTCTTGCACTGTGATGTGCCGTGCAGTTCACCACACACAACGCAAACTGCGGGCAACTTACAATAGGCCTTAGTATGACCGAATTCCTGGCAGTTTAGGCATTGAATGGGCCCTAAACGCTTGTGCGGCTCCTCAACGGTAACCCTGCGATGAAGAAGAAATTTGAGATTATAGATTGGGTGAGTTTCATTCTTTTTGAGAATAACATCCCCTGGTTCCAGTTCAACCCTAAACATAGGTTGAGGCATCTTTTCACGGTTCCGCATATTTACCACATTTTTTATTTTAAAGCCTTTATCTAGCAGTGCAGTCTTAACCTCATCCGTGTCTACATAAGGGTCAATACCTTTTATAACAACCTGAAGGCCTTTAGCACTTTTAAGTTGATAAGTATAAAAAGATCTTTTTTCTTTTTCCAGAGGGGCAGAGAGTTTTCGGTAATCATTTTCGCAGTTGACTTGAATTTTTGTTTCACTTATTTGTCCGTGCTTCACTGATGTTACGTTAAAGGTGTCTTTACCAATTGCCGTAATAAGTGCTTTTACCAGCTCATTAGATGTAGGTTCTCTCAAGTATATTGGTGGCGGTTTAAATGTTTTTTTTGATGAAGTTGGCTCGTCAGTCTGAAGGATAGCAAACCTATTACTATCCGTAGCCGTAGTCCTATTATCATCTTTGGAAATTTTCGGATTTTATGATATTTCAGCGGATTTGGGGCTTCGCTTACGTTTAACCACGGTTACATACCTGTCCATGCCTACTTGTGTTTTCGGCTTATCTGCAATTACTGAACTGGTGGATGGTTGGTCTTCTGTTGTAACAGCAATGTTTGGCGAACACGACCGCGTGCGTTTTTTATCTCTTAGAGACAGGAGATTATCCAATGACTTTTTTAAAGATTCTTCCTCAGAAATCCAGAGGTTTTTTCTAGTGGAGCTAAGCTCCCTCTCAGAATTGCATCTACTAGGTGCACTCATGCAATTTTTTTTTTTTTATTTATATTTTTTTTTAATTTAAAAGTATATAAAAATAATTGTCATAAAGTTTTTCTTTTGTATAAATTCGCTCTTCCACTTATTGCGGTTTTGTAAGAAAACAAAAAATTTTAATGTATAGTTTTTTTCCCACTGGGTAGTTAATCTTCGCGCACAATAACAACAATAACAATGCACTGCCACCGCACTTGTTTTATTGAAATTGATTTTATTGTTTAGTTATTGAAATGTAACATGCAGTCTACACCTAACTTGAAACGCAGTTAAAACATGATGTTAAAACTTGCTGTTTAAATATCTATCTGTTAAAGTCGGCGTACACGTAGTGATGTTAGAGTTGTAACTTTTCATAGTAAAACAATAAAAATGGCGAAAAACAACTACAAATAGCAGGCTGTTGTCAATTTAAGTTATAACAGAGTTTCCAAATGAAATGTTTTAACAACCAAGTTGTAACTTTAACCAAACTTTAACATGAGCGGTCCACATTTAACTTTAACTTGATGTTAGCGTTAAAGTTAGTGTTTTCAAGTCAGGTGGAGACCGCACTTAAGGAATTTATTTTCCCGTTGTTTTTTTAAATAACTTGTTATTGTTTTTACAATTTAATTTTAAAGGCGTTTAAGCAATGATTTTATTTTATTTTTTTGTTCACTTTTTACGACCGTTCGGTTGGAGAGTCACAATGATAATGGGGTAAAAGAATGGTGAAAGAAAATAGTTTCTAAGTCTAATGGTTTTCTCAGAAACGGCATTTCAACAGCGGACAGACGGACATCGCTTAATCGATTTTTCCATTAATTCTGATTCAGAATATATATACTTTATAGGGTCGCAAAAAAAAAAAAAACTGTAGAAATTACAAACTTATAAATACCCTTTACATTTTTGTGAAGGGTATAATAAAGAAAAGAGAAACGAAAAATTTCTGTCTGTCTATTAATTTCGCAACTCTAAAAGGTTTCGGCAAGTTCAAAGCAGAATGAGAAAAATGTCTGTCTTTCAATTTCCAAACCCTAAAAGCGGACATATTTTAATAATTTAGCAGCAATGTTGCCAGTTGTTAAGCTTTTAAGCTGTTTTTCTTTATGCTGATTTTTTTTTTTTTTTTTAATTTTATTTTTCTTCATCGGTTTTTGTATTTTAACTATTGTAGCTTACCATATTATGCTTTTTGAATAAAATAGAACGTGTTTTTTCCCACGGATTGGGAAGAAAATTTTCTGGTTGCAATTTTTTCTTGTACAGAGTTAAATGAATCGTTTTTTTTTTCAAAAAACAACGACAACACTGCTTCACACACACTTTCCGCTGCCATTACACAGGAAAGTACTTTCATGAAATTTCTGTATACATATTACAAATAAAAATTTCAATGAAATAGACGACTTTCATGAAAATTTCTTGTTTGTCTACACAGGAAAGTAAAAGTTCATTTTAAAAATGTCGCCGAGGCAAAGAGTTGTAAAATTTTCTCTGCTTCTCTCCACTCTTATTTTGTTTGGGTACTAATCAGAGTTGCCGAACTTATTACATATACAAATTTATAAGGCAGTAGTTGAAAAAACTTTAATTATTTTCTTAATGTGTTTAATATAAATATTATAATTATTTGCATATACATACAAAAGAAGTTAATTTTATAATTATTATTTTACTACAATACTATAATTATTTGCATATACATACAAAAGAAGTTAATTTTATAATTATTATTTTACTACAATACTGTAACTTTGTATAATTCTTTGTATATGGCAACAGTGCTTAGATTTTGTCATTTTACTTTCAAAAACGTCAAAAAATCTATTTCATGAAATTTTTGATGAAAGCTGAGAGGAAAGTAAACCAGAATGCCGTTTGCAAGTTTTTTTTCTTTCACTAGAAAAAATTCCACTTTGAATTAAAACTTTGTTGCTAGATTTTATTATTCCTTTTAACTTTTAAACAATCTTTTCCCACTGCACTTATGTTTGTATATATGTATGAATATGACCATTTTTATATGACTCACTTTTTTGCCATTGATTTTTTTATTGCTTTTGAAATTTTGTTGTAATTGCGGTATCGTGTGTTTATGGGATCGCGGTCTTTTTAGCACTGTCTGTGTTTTTGTTGTTGATGATTTTGTTCCAACTAAAGGTTGGATGTTCCACTGAGGTGACCAGCTTAACGTCGTTGATGGACCATGTCTGAGTGTGGTGGTCGTAATATGGGAATATGTTATAGTGAGGATGTATCCAATAGATGCTCTATTACCACCGCCGTCTCTCCTTTATTGTGAGTGTAGCCAGGCACTAGATGTTTGGAAGACTGATGTGTTGACTTGTGGGGGAGTCCAGAGTTAGCAGCCAGAAAACTTCCAAAGTGGTTGATAAAGGGGAAAAAAAACTCCAAGAAAAATAGCAAATTCATGTTAATTCACTTTTATTTAAATATAATTTAAAAAGGTTAATTTAAGATGTTTGCCCAGTTACACTCAGTAAGCCAGTGAAGTCTATTTCATTTTGTAGCGGCCATTAAGCCATATTTTAATAGCCATCTTTTTTACTTGGCGGTAAAATTGCCAATTAAAAGTGTTAGTTAAATTCTTAACAAAGTAAAACTGTTGACAATAATGTCGATAAGAGCGTTTCAATTCAAAGAAATATTAAGGTGATACTTCAAACTTGCAATTTTCAATAATATTATAAATGATAATAATAATATAAATCTAATACAAGAAATAATTCAGAAAAATACAAAGGCAAGTAATTATATAAATAAATTCTATATGCTAATTTGAACAAAGTGTGACTGCAAAGATTGAATTTAATTTGGGATAAGTTGAAACATGTTTTCTGATTGCAAAAGAAATCTAGTTTCTATTTGGCATGTTTGCATTAGCACCTACTGCTTAAGGCATCTTAACATAGTAATACAAGTATTTAGATCTGTCGTACCGTGTAAAAGCAAAATGTATTCAGTAGGAGAGAAATGCAAATGAAATAAGTAAGAGTGTAGTATATTCGGATTGGCCGAATCTAAAATACCCTTCACGAAAGTCAAGTATAGTATTACAAATTTGAACTAAATATGCTTGAATATATAGACCGATATCCGGGAAAATTCAATTTTTCCTTGTAATCACATTTTGTGCACTTCAATAAACTTTTTTCTTACATAAAAAAAAAAAATGTAGTTGAATTTAATTTGGTGCCACTGAAATTTAAAAAGCGCACCGAAAATTAGAAAAAAACGCACAGCGCACCGACTAAAGAATTTTTCGCACAAAAAAATTTTAAAAAGCACCAAAAACGGTGCGTAACGCACCGAGCAAGGTGCATTAACGTATACACGGTGGCAGCACTAGAACAAAATTACAACAATACAACAAAAACCGGCATCTGGTAAGCTATGTTTATCAAAAATATTTGTAACTATTTTCACAATTATAAACTATGAATGTACCTTTTCATAATTATAAATTTTAGTTATTTGAATTATTTTTATGTTCACTAAATAATTTGTATATGTTTAATTCAGAATAAAACACTAATTTCACTTTCAAAAATGTAAACAATACATTTGACGTAAATAGCTTCCTATATTGCCAGTAGCAAAAAAATTGTCACATGCCGTAGTGCTGCCACCGTGTATAGATTAATGCACCTTGGCGCCGAGTTGACAACGCTGAACTTCATATAAGCACACTAGCTGTGCTTAAAAAACAACAACAACAAAAAACAAGTAAGAGTGTAGTATATTCGGCTGGGCCGAATCTAAAATACCCTTCACGATAGTCACGAATATGTATAGTATATTAAAAATGTGACCTATATATGCTCGGTTATATATTCTATTTTCTGTATTTTAGTAACCTTCTTTTATAACGAGAATTGCTTTTCAGCAAAAAAAAAATTTTTTTTAATGGAAAAATCGGTTCAGGCTATATTTCGGCTATATATGGAACGATATCGAAAATTTTAATTTTCCATATTAATATAACCTTATATCATTACCAGAACTGCTTTTGAGCACAACAAATTGTTTAAGTTCGCTTACGCGATATTTTCATGAAAACCCCGATTTAGGCTATATCTCGGGTATATATGGACCGATATCAGAAATTTTAATTTTCTCTATTTTCGTAACCTTCTTTTATAACAAGAACTGCTTTTCAGCAAAAAAAAAAAAATGTTATTGGAAAAATCGGTTCAGGCTATATCTCGAGTATATATGGACCGATATCGGATATTTTCTTTTTCCATATTTATATAACCTTAGTTCATTACCAGAACTGCTTTTGAGCACAAAAAGTTGTTTACTCGGCATTTTCATCAAAAAACCTGTTAGGCTATATATCGGGTATATATGAACCGATATCGGAAATTTTAATTTTCCATATTTATATAACCTTATTTTATTACCAGAACTGCTTTAAGGTGAAAAAGTTGTTTAAGTTCGCTTACGCGACATTTTCATGAAAAACCCGGTTTGGGCTATATCTCGGGTATATATGGCCCGATATCGGAAATTTTCATTTTCCATATTTATATAACCTTATTTAATTACCAGAACAGCTTTAAGGTGAAAAAAAGTTGTTTAAGTTCGCTTACGCGGCATTTTCATGAAAACCACGGCTTAGGCTAGGTTAGGTTAGGTTAGGTTGTACAGGCCGCCAGTTTCATGAAACCAGCCCACTTGGGTCCTTTTGGTCCCGTTGTGTTGCCTGAGGGAGAAGTGCAGCCCGCGAGACTTACACTTCCCCCGACGGTTCAGATTCAAACCAACCCGAAAACCGGATAAAGGAATCCAGTCCGTTCACTCGGCATTCCGATATATCTGCTAACCCGTGCAGCATCGGTCCGCCTAAGTACAGCGCTCTCATAGAACTGAGAGCCGGGCATCGACAGAGGAAATGCTCAACATTTTCCTCCTCGTCCTCATCCCCGCAACTTCTGCAGAAATCATTAAATGGAAGATTTAACCTCCTAGCATGCGTCCCTATGAGACAATGTCCTGTCAGAACTGCCACCAAGGTACGCAACCTTTGACGGGGAAAACCCTTTAAGACCGCAGTTCTACTACGATCATACGCAGGCCATGTCAGCCTTGCTACTCGGCAGGTGACCTCACCAGATCATCTGTCCTGCGCAGTCCCTACAAGTTGACGCTGCACTTGGTTTTTACAGCTGTTAAGCGGGACTCCAACCATCGTATCAATGTCCCCTCTCTGTAGACGAGCTCCGGCTTTCGCCAGCTCATCCGCCACAATATTTCCGGGCACTCCACTGTGCCCCGGTACCCAGAAAAGCTCCAGGCTCGAATGTCTCGCTATCTCATTAAGAGATATCCGGCATTCCTGAACCAACCTGGACGTCGTATAGACACCCACAAGCGCATTTAACGCAGCCTTACTATCAGTACAGATTCGGATATTCACCCCGTATACCCTATAGTACCTCAGCCAGTTAGCTGCTCTCAAAATAGCTGTAATTTCAGCCTGCATTACGCTACACTCATCGTATACCTTAAAACTGATCCTCCTCTGATACTGGGGCATAAAGATACCACCACCGACTTGGATCCATCTGTGAAAACTTCAAGCACGTCCTCTTGGCGACCCATTTGGTTCGCTGCCGAGGCCGTCCTTGATGAGATCACGTCAAATCTCTTGTCGGGCATTAGAGCTGGTGCACAGTAATCAATATACTCCGGGAGGTCCGTTATTCTTTCTATTATCGAAGCGTGACCTTCTGTCGCTTCTTTCCACATCTCACTGGCTTTTAGCCTAATTACCGAGCACATGGCCACTTCCTTCGCCATGAGATCAGCTGGCAGCCAATGCATCATCGTAATTAGTGCTTTAGTTGGCGTAGTACAAGAAGCACCAGTTACCATCAAAGCAGATGACCGCAGTATCCTTTCTATGAATCTGCAATAGGTGGTTTTCTCTAAAGACGTCCACCAAACAAGCGCCCCATACATTAATATGGGCTTTATTACCATGTTAAATAGCCAGCAAGAATTCCAAGGATTTATACCCCAGGTCTTCCCAATGGCCTTACGACACAGGTACAAGGCAACAGCCGCCTTGTCCGCTCTAAATTGGACATTCTTCTTCCAAGACAGTTTTGAATCAAGATAGATTCCCAGGTATTTGGCACTATCTGCCAAACTAAGCTCAACGCCCTTTAGGGTTGGCAGATCGAAAGGAGGAGTCTTGTATTTTCGGGTGAAAAGTACAAGCTCCGTTTTTTGTAGATTCACACTGAGACCACTATGGGTGCTCCACCCATCTATGATCCTCAGTGCGGAGTTCAAACACTGTGAGAGGGTGTCCGGATATTTACCCGACATCGCCACAGCAATATCATCGGCATATGCCACAGTCTTGAAACGCATGGAGTCTAACTACACCAGTAATGAGTTTAGGGCAAGATTCCATAGGAAGGGAGATAAAACTCCCCCCTGCGGAGTACCCCTGTTTGCCACTCTGCATATGGTGGCCCGTCCCATACTAGATGTTATGACCCTTTCAGTCAGTAGACTCCATATGAGACTTATAATCGGCTGACGAATGTTCAGCCTTTCCAAAGCCATAGTAATGATTTTTGGCGCAACATTATTAAAGGCTCCCTCTATGTCAAGGAAGGCCACCAATGTATACTTCCCTTGCTCTAGAGAATTTTCTATGTACCCCACGAGCGAATGCAACGCAGTCTCAACGGATTTTCCCTTAGTATAGGCATGTTGAGATGCAGATAAACGGCACGGATTTATTGACATTCTAAGATGTAGATCAACCATCCGCTCCAACGTCTTTAGGAAAAAGGATGTCAGGCTTATGGGCCTGTAATCCTTCGGAGTCGTGTGTGAAGTCTTTCCACCTTTAGGAATAAAGACCACTACACATCTACGCCATGTTTTCGGTATGTAGGACCATTTAAGGCAGGCCGTAAAAATCCGAATCAACCATGGCATGATCAGTTCCGCATTATTTTGCAAGTCTGCTGGTATAATACCATCCGGACCCGGTGATTTATATGGGCCAAAGCTCTTCAACGCCCAAAGGACCCGGTTCCTATCGACAGAGAAACATACTTCTCCTTGTCTGTTTCGTTCAACGGCCATACCTGCCCCCGTGTAGGGTGTACAGCCTGGAAAATGCGTATCCATGAGTACCTCAAGGGTCTCCTGGCCGCTGGTTGTCCAATTGCCACATTTTTTTTTTTTTTTTTATTATTTATAAATTTTATTTCACAGTACAATTCATTTACAATAGGTTGCCTCAGCGCCTAAAAGGCATTGTTGAGGCGAGTTGGTAAGATTTTAGTTTCCTTTAAATTTTTACAATGTAATAATAATTAGAAAGAAAAAAATAAATAAAAAAAGCGACAATAAAATATAGTATAATATGACAGTACAAAATTCGATTTTGAAACCATTATAAAAGTTCATTTATATGCTGCAGAATGTGTTGTTTTAAAAGTCTTTTAAATACTGAAATTCTACTTTCATTTTTCAAAATTTGAGGCAAGTTATTATACTCACGACTACCCATAAACTCTATTCGCTGTTTAGTTATTTCCAGCCTGCAAAAGGCTACTCGTAAATTTCCAATACTTCTGGTATGTGTTGCATGATTATTCCTCATGAAATGGATCGTGTGATGTCCAATATTGCGCAAACACTTGAATACATACAATAATAGTTGCATTTTGTAGATACCAAATATAGGCAAAATTGTTTGGCAATAATCAACATACAAGGATATGGTTGAATATCTAACCGGAAGGTTGTATACGACTTTTAAGGCTTTGTTTTGCATTCTTTGAAGTGCTTTAAAGTCATTAGTTTTCTTATAACCATATAAAATTGCTAAATAATTTAACTGGCTTTGTATTAAAGCATTATAAATTGAGAGCTTAGTATCCTTATCAAATTTATTTTTAAATTTATATAAAATTCCGACAGCTTGTGCAACTTTGCCTTTTAGGGATCGTATATGTTCACTCCAAGCGAGATTGTTTTGTAAAATTATGCCCAAGTACTTTATAGAGCTGTCGTCAAAAATTTCCGCACCATCAACAAATACCGAAAAGTCATTGCTGTGGGATCTAGGCTTAAATCGCAGTAATTTCGTTTTATTTGCATTTAAAACAAGTTTGTTTACTTGAGCAAACTCTGCTATCAAAGCTGCATCGCGCTGTATATAGGCTTTAACAACCATTTCATGTTTATATGGATAAAATAAACAGATATCATCTGCATACATGAATAATTTCCCAGTAAGGTTAAAGTTGTGTAAATCATTTAGAAAAATAGAAAACAACAAAGGCCCTAGAACACTGCCCTGAGGTACTCCGCATAAAACCGCACGTAATGAGCTTTTGGCACCGCCAATCTGTACAAATTGTTTTCGGTCAGTTAGATAACTTTTTAGTAAGGACAATTCATTTCCACATATACCATAGAATTTTAGCTTTTGCAGCAGTAGACCATGATCTATGAGATCAAAGGCTTTACTAAAATCATAAAAAATTCCAGCTACGCCACTCTGTTCTTCATCCAAACCTTTGCAAATGAAATTTATAACATTGAGAACTGCTTCCTCAGTTCCACATCCTTTTTTGAAGCCATATTGGAATTCATTGAGCAATTTGTTTCTATTCAAGTACGACAAAATTTGGTTATTTAGGACTCGCTCAAATACATTATCAATAATGGAGAGGACTGCAATAGGCCTATACATATTAGCTGTTACTGGAGTTTTACCCTTGGGAATAGGAGAAACTTTATGAATTTTCAAGATATTCGGAAAACTGCCAGTACTTATAATATTATTGAAAATTTTTACAAGGTGAGGTGTTATTTCATTTACACACTTCAACAATATTCTTGGAGTAATGTTGTCGTGACCACAGCTTTTGTCCGGTGTCAAGTCTAGTATAATATTCATCACTTCATCTGGCGTAGTGAAATTAAAATTAAATCTTGTTCCGCATTGAGTTAGCGTTCTAAGGGAGTTGATAGAATCTGTTGGCAGAAATTGAGGTTGTGACCTTAAATTTGTTACAGATTGAATAAAATATTTATTTAGTAACTCAGCTTTTTGTAAATCATTGCAGATTTCATTACCATTAGCATCTTGAATTGTGACACATTGTCGTGAATTCCTACCAAGGGTTTCATTAATAAACTTCCAGCTTTTTCTTGGGTCGTGTTTTACTTTTTCTAAACTGTCTATATAAAAGTTGTTCAAAGACTGTTTACATGCCTTTTTTATTACATTACTAATTCGTTTCAACTTGCTCTTAACATCTTCATTATCTGGAGTTCTTCTTCTTATCATCAACAATTTATTTTTATATGTTATTAATTTTTGGAGATTTCCGTTAATCCAAGGTGTAATGTTGTATTTATTATTCTTTTTTATATTTTTCTTAGTCGTAGAGGTCTGCACAGCACTTTCCAGGCACGATATAAAAGAATTCGTATCAATAGATGGATCACCGGTTGGTTGAACTTGAGACAATTCACTTTGAATATAATATTTAGCGCGATCTAAATCACAAAATAAACGTTTTTCATCAGCAGAATGAGGGCTACAGCTTTCTATTTCAATTCGGCAGGAAATCATATTATGATCGGTCATTTTACATTTTGTTGATTCTACATACATGTCACTGTAAATATTGCTATAAACGTGGTCAATACACGTACCACTTCCAGGGCGTGTTATCATTTTGTGGCAATTCATAAAGTCATACGTTGTAAGCAAATTTATCAGCTCTTCTGACATTGGAATATTCAAAGCATCAATGTTGGAATCACCAACAAAAATACATGGACAACGTCCATATTTCCGAAGCATATGTTCCAAGTATACTAGGAAACTATTTGACTCACATTTTTGTAATCTATAAAATGTCAAAAATTTTATTTCTTTACCATTTAACTTAATATCCTCCAATGATAAAAGAACAGCATCAATAAAATCTTTGCTCTCACAAACTTCAACTTTATACTTTAAATTATTATTGATAAACACAGAGGTACCACCATAGCCATCAGATCTGCAACAATGTATAGAATTATAACCAGCGATGTTGTATAATTGCACCAAATCTTTATTTATCCAAGTTTCTTGAACAGCAATGATATTAGGTAGTCGCGGCAATTTAGCTATTAATTCTTTAAATTTATTGAATTTCATAATTGCCGAAATACTACGAATATTAATTGAAACAACAGTAAATAATGAACTAGAGTTATCTAAATAGTTATTTAAAGTTGATAAATTAATAAAATATTGAGTTTTAATCATAAATAAATTTTTACAAAAACAACAGTTTAACAAATATATGTATACATTTTATTGAAATTAACATCCATCATCACCATCATTAACCACAGAAGCAGCAGCTCGCGATCTCAACATTCTTGACTCTTTTGTTGTAGCTTCAAGCAGCAAGCTATCCATTTCTTCCTTAATTCTAACAATTTTTGGTTTAGAAAATTCACTTTTTTTATAAAAAATTTTTCCATCAGTAGCGTAGATAGCACAAAAACCAAAATTTTTAAGTGTTTTGGCGTAAATCAACAAGTTTAACGACTCCTTGCTTACTGAAGAACCTTCTTCCTTTAACTTGGGCTTAACTGACATCAATTTTTGCTTAGATTTTTTGGAACTTAATTTTACAACAATAGTTTTCTTTTGATATTTTTTATTTTCTGTTTCATTTCTATTTTTTATAAAATAGGCATCTTCAATACCACTTGATTGTAAATCTCCACCAGCATTATTTCTTTATGAAACCTGGTATGGACTGCGTGGTCGATATGATTTTGCGAACCCTACTTGTCTCAGAGGCTCCTTCTACGCCACTGCAGAAGGATCTCCAAGACCTCCGCTTTGCATTTCTTATCATATTTTTAAACCTGTTTACGGAGTCTTTGTACTCCGACCAGTCTCCCAGTCTTTTTGCCTCATTGAAAAGTCTGCGAGACTCTTTTCGAGCTCTCGCTATCTCTAAGTTCCACCATGGTGGTTTACTCTTACCTCGGCACACGCTAGGTCTGCACGATTCCGAGATAGCTGTATGAAAAGACTCAGTTAGTAAGTGTACAGCTCTCTCAATATCCTCACAACCTCTTATAGTAGGAGGATCCGGAAGAAGGTTCGAGAGAACTCTACCCTGTTCCTCCCAATTCGTCCTCTTCCTGTTTCTTCTTGGGACTAACCCTATTTCCTGAATTCCTATTTCAAACTCAATATACCTGTGATCAGAAAATGGACAGTCATTCGACACCTTCCATCCTTTGATCATATCAGCATGCCTAGTACTAACTAGCGTAATATCCAGAACCTCTCTTCTATTTACCACAACAAAAGTAGGTTCCGACCCAACGTTCACAACGTCTAAATTTGCGCATAGTATGAAATCAAAAATCGACTCACCTCTTGCATTTGTGTCGGAGCTGCCCCACACCATGTGATGTGCGTTTGCATCGGCTCCTATTATTACTGGCAGGTTTCTCTCACCAGCCATCCGAACAACATCGCGAACTTTAGTTGGTGGTGGTTCGCTCTCATATGCCATATAACTTGAGACAAGCAGGCAGATGCCTACACTTGTCTCCCAGGATGCCGTCACTGTATCTTCATCACTGAAATCAGACAGGATAAAGATATTCAAATTGCTCCTCGCTACTATACAGGACCTAATCCTACCTTGGCCCACATGTAGTAGCTTGTAGCCTTCCCTTCTTAGTCCACAAACCCTGCCCTTACACAGCCAGGGTTCCTGAACCAAGACAACATCATCCGCTTTCTCCGCCATCCGGAGAAGCAATGCAGCCGAAGCTGCCTTCGAATGGTGAAGGTTAATTTGAGTTACCTTCACCATTTTTCCCCTCATTATCCACGATTGTGACGTCGACGTCCTCTTGGTCATCCTGATCAGATACCAAGAGGGCGTCCTCGTCAACTGCTTCGTCAACATGCTCGAAGAACTCCCCTACCAACTTAGAGTTGGAAAGGGCGTCCTCGCACGATGTTAAGCTAGCAGTCCCCTCAACGGACATGCTTTCCACACCAGGATCCACATCCTCCCGAACCAGGCCGCCCTTGTCGCCACCCCGGTATACTCGGAGAAGGACTGCATCGAAGCAGAAATACATTTTCCCCTTTCTAGCGCGGAGTGGCGCCAGTGACTCCTGAGTCTGCAGGATGGTGACATTTCTCGAATTGCCCTTTGGTTCGGAGACCCTGACTACCTTCCAATCATGGGTAGGTATATCAAGATTTCCGCCTCTCAGGACCTCCAAGATTTCCTCTGTAGACCCAGAGATGTCTGGTATCTTGGCAACAGCTCTAGAACGACGTGGAACCTCTGAGAGAGGAATCACATCGAGGTTGGCACCTTCCCATGGGTTGCCCACATGACCGACTGCCTGTTTAAGCAACATTGCTGATCGCTCATCTGCACAGGCCATAAGCTTTATACGCCGCCGATACCAGCCAGCCTCCTCACACCTGGGGTACGGACCCGGATTGTCTTTAAGAACTCTCCGGATCATGTTTAACCCCATCACTTCTTTCTTCACCATAACCCAGTTCGAAGGGGTTATGGCAAAATCCGCGATGCCCCTGTCAATGACAGCCATCACAAGCTTGTCCTTTATGACATCGCTAAATGGTTTGTCCATTGACCTTTGGGGTCTTAAACGCTTATTCGC
The DNA here is from genome assembly GCA_914767995.1 of Thecocarcelia acutangulata. NCBI lineage: Eukaryota > Metazoa > Arthropoda > Insecta > Diptera > Tachinidae > Thecocarcelia > Thecocarcelia acutangulata. Next base: position 56,732,019 of record OU612098.1, read on the forward strand.
AGGCTGTTGTGCCTGCAACACTGCCTCTTCCTCAGAGCGTTGCCGCTTAGGTGCATCCTTAGATGCGAGGGGAGGCGAATTCTGCAGTTCAGCTAAAACTGATCCTGCCCATGATAACCGGGATTTCTCTTCTGCCGTTAAGGCATCCGCTGGCTTCTTCCCCAGCTCCCCATAGATCTTACTGGCGGCACGCCGCCTTAAATAGACCCGTCTCGCGGAACTTGTGTGCCTTTGAGACTTTTTATCTATTGCTTGAGGTGCAGCTTGGTTACCCGAAAACTGGTTCGCAGCTCCCTTACTCACATTTCCCTGATGACCACCAACGCGGGAACCCGAAATCTTGTTCGCAGCGCCTTTGTTGGTGGAGGGTGGTGGAGTTCGAAGACTCGAGAACTTGCTCGCAGTCATCTTTCCCACAATAGGCACTTGGGCAGCTGTTGCAGCGCTGTCACTAGCACGAGCAGCTCCCAAAAGAAGGGTGTGTGCCGTGAAGGCCCGGGCCAGTGCAGCCTTCGAGGTGTTCGGCTTAGAGTCCATGGACACCTCACTGCCAAGATACCTATCCGAAGATGCTTTCACGCATTTGGTATTCTTAGGTTGCCCCAAGACACCTCCTGCAGTCAGCGTTTCGGTCCTTGTACCATCGTTGCCGTAGTCCGTTGTCTTGTCCATAGTCGTCGTCATGTCAGTTTGGGTATTGGAGTTAATTTTAGAACGGTTCATTTTGGTCCCACGAGTGTGGGGGAAGCGGATCTCCTCCACGTCATAGCCCCCTGTAACGTGGAGGGGGCGTGGTCTATTTGCTGAGGTGCCCAGGTATCAGCAAAGCTCCGTTCGAATACAGTCTCTTGACCCCCGACTGCAAAGAGAACAGATGGGCACGGGTCGCATGACACCCCTGTTTGAGGGTTTGGGTAACCTTTAGTATGTAGGCCGGCTTAAAAAACCCTATCCTCTCCTCGGGCTCAACCATTAGAGCCTGAAACAGAACTCCCATGATTAAGCCCTCGAAAGAGAATAGACTTCCAGCATACACTTAAGCCCCCACACCACGTCAAGGTAGTTACCCAGGTGAGGGACGGTTTAGGCTATATCTCTGGTATATATGGACCGATATCGGAAATTTCCATTTTCCATATTTATATAACCTCATCTTATTACCAGAACTGTTTTTAAGCAAAAAAAGTTGTTTAAGTTCGCTTACGCGACATTTTCATGAAAAACCCGGTTTGGGCTATATCTCGGGTATATAAGGACCGATATCAGAAATTTTCATTTTTCATACCTATATAACCTTATTTTATTATTAGAACTGCTTTTAAGCAAAAAATATTGTTTGAGTTCGCTTACGCCGCGTGTTCATGAAAAACCCGGTTTAGGCTATATCTCGGGTATATATGGACCGATATCGAAAAATTCATTTTCAATATTTATATCACCTTATTTTATTACCAGAACTGCTTTAAGGCGAAAAAATTGTTTAAGTTCGCCTACGCGGCATTTTCATGAAAACCCCGGTTTAGGCTATATCTCGGGTATATATGGACCGATATCGGAAATTTTTATCTTCCATATTTATATAAACTCATCTTATTACCAGAACTGTTTTTGATCAAAAAAAAGTTCTTTCAGTTCGCTTACGCGACATTTTCATGAAAAACCCGGTTCGGGCTATATCTCGGGTATATATAAACCGATATCGACAATTTTCATTTTCCATACTTATATAACCTTATTTTATTAATAGAACTGCTTTTAAGCAAAAAAAAAGTTGTTTAAGTTCGCTTACGCGGCATTTTCATGAAAACCACGTTCCAGGCTATATCTGCGGTATATATGGACCGATATCGGAAATTTTCATTTTTCATATTTATATAACCTTATTTTGTTACCAGAACCGCTTTTAAGCAAAAAAAGTTGTTTAATTTCGCTGACGCGGCATTTTCATGAAAAACACGTTCTAGGCTATATCTCGAAAATTTTCATTTTCCATATTTATGTAACCTAATTTTATTACCAGAACTGCTTTTGAGCACAAAAAATTGTTTAAGTTCGCTTACGCGATATTTTCATGAAAACCCCGGTCTAGGCTATATCTCGGGTATATATGGACCGATATCGGAAATTTTCATTTTCCATATTTGTGTAATCTTATTTCATTACCAGAACTCCTTTTGAGCAAAAAAAAGTTGTTTAAGTTCGCTGACGCGACATTTTCATGCAAAACCCGATTTGGGCTACATATGGACCGGGTACATATGGACCGATATCGGAAATTTTCATTTTCCATATTTATGTAACCTAATTTCATTACCAGAACTGCTTTTGAGCACAAAAAAGCTGTTTAAGTTCGCTTACGCGGCATTTTCATGAAAACCCCGGTCTAGCCTATATCTCGGGTATATATGGCCCGATATCGAAAATTTTTATTTTTCATATTTATATGACCCTATTTCATTACCAGAACTGCTTTTGAGAACAAAAAAGTTGTTTAAGTTCGCTTACGCGACATTTTCATGAAAAACCCGATTTGGGCTATATCTCGGGTATATATGGACCGATATCGGAAATTTTCATTTTTCATATTTATGTAACCTAATTTTATTACCAGAAATGCTTTTGAGCAAAAAAAGTTGTTTAGCTTCGCCTATGCGACATTTTCATTAAAAATCTGATTTGGGCTATATCTCGGGTATATATGGACCGATATCTGAAAAAAAAAATTTTTGTCCTTTAGTCACCATGCTTAATAAGTGTGTGAAGTTTGAAGCAAAACGAACAACTTTTGTTTTCAAACATTTTCATACAAAACTGCAAAAAAATGGCTTTTTTCGGAATTTTGAATATATCTCAGCTATACGTGGACCGATATTACTGAATTTCAATAGCAAACCCATGAATCGATGGGGTAAAAGAATTTTTTTTTTTTTTTTTTAGCTTTTATTTATTTATTGAATCTTCACAATGTGAACTAACAATAAGTATTCAAATCTTAATACTAAATACAATAAATTAACTAAGTCCAGCCAATGCTAGACAAAAAATTTTATTTTGCGCCAATTATATCGGTAGAATCACCTACTTAACGCTCTGATGGTGGCAACGGTATCCCTTCTTCTCAACCGAGTGTGACCGCTAAAATTAAGTATGTTTCGTGCGAGAGGGTTTGGGTGAAGTTCCAATTTGCTGACATACCTTGTCGCATGCTCTGAAAACTCATCTTTTACCAGTGGAACACACAGATCCTTGTGAATTCGGGAGTTTTTTACGTACCATGGAGCTGCAGTAATTGTTCGAAGAATTTTGTTTTGTCGCCTTTGAATTTTTTCAATATTTGACGCTGAGGCGGTGCCCCATAATTGAATTCCATAGCGCCATATAGGCTTTAGTATTGCGTTGTATAACAAAAGTTTGCAATCTAATTTCAATGTAGAATTTCTGCCCATAAGCCAATTTAATTGCGCTGCTTTTAATTTTAGCTGAGTGACTTTCGCGCCAATGTGAGGCTTCCACGTTAACCTACGGTCGAGATGAATACCAAGGTACTTGACTTCACTTTGCTGCGGAATAGGTAAATTGTTAATTTGGATAGCTGAACATGTTTGTCTACGCAGTGTGAATGTAACGTGAGTAGACTTTTGTTCATTAACTTTAATTTTCCAAAGTTTTAACCACATCTCTAATATTGAAATATACTCCTGCAAATTTCGCGAAGCTACTTGATGGTTTTCATGTACGCTGCAGAATGCTGTGTCACCTGCAAAGTTGAGGTGTGAATACTAGATCTGGTTGGCATGTCAGAAGTGTAAATTAAATATAAAGTGGGTCCCAGAATGCTACCTTGGGGAACTCCTGCCTCGATTGGCTGAGTTGGGCTTATAAAGTCGCCTTCTCTGATAACAAACTTCCGGCCGCATAAATAGCTTTCCAGAAGCTTATGAGTGTTTGCAGGCAAGTTCAACTTTATTTTGTGCATTAATCCCTCGTGCCACACTTTATCAAAAGCTTGGGAAATATCAATGAATAGAGCTGAGCAATACTTTTTGTTCTCAAAAGTCTTTCTTATAACATTAACTAGTCTATGCGTTTGTTCAATGGTGCTGTGTTTAGCCCGAAAACCAAATTGATGATCAGGGATGCATCCTACATCATTCAATATTGGAGTCAACTTCGCCATTAACAATTTTTCGAAAAGTTTTGAAATTGTTGGCAGTAGACTTATTGGTCTATATGACTCTACTTTAGTGGGATCCTTCCCTGGCTTGGGTATCATAGTAACCATAGACACCTTCCACTCTGCAGGATAGTATTCTAGGCGCAAAATAGCGTTAAAAATGAAAAGAAGAATTCTTCTAGCAACACGAGGTAACTGTACAAGCATTTTGCCAGTAATTTTGTCAAAACCTGGAGCTTTTTTTGAGTTTACTTTATTTATAACGTTTTCGACATCTTGAAAACTAAGTCTCAAAGGCACAGGCGGTCTAACAGCATATGGCGGAAATTCAGCAACATCATCCACTGTATCATTTGCAGTAAAAACGTTTTTCAAATGATTAACATACACCACCCCTTTTTCAGAATCACTTCTTGCCCAGTCGCCAGATGAAGTTCGCAAAGGTGGCTTACCTATTACGGGTCTTTTCAGACCTTTTGTCGCTTTCCATAAAGAATAGTCGGTTTGCGGGCTACCATCAAGACCTTCTAGATAATTTTTGAGAGAAGCCATTCTTTGGATTTCAAGCAGATTTCTTAATTGATTTATGCACTCCCGTAGCCTGCTTTTAAGCTGGGGAGACCTTCGAAGTTGCCACTCTCTTCTAACTCTTCTTTTTTCTGACAGAAGTTGCTCTATTTCAGACGAATACGTTCTATTGCTCACATTTCTAGATCTTGTATGGCTAGTGGTAGCATGTTGTACGGCCAGTTTAAGGTCTTCAGAAAAATCTTTAATTGATATATCAACATCCTCAGGGGTTCTCAAGGCAATATTTTCTGTACAATGAGTACTCAAATATTTCTTATATTTTAGCCAATTAACTCTAGTTATGCCGAACGTCAAGTCACTAAACGGGGAGCCAACCTCCTGGGGGAACGAAACGGATATTATAGTGGGTGAGTGGTCCGATGACAAATCTAATGAAGACTCTACTTGCATCCCTTCTAAAGGAAAATTTTTTGCAACTCCAAAATCTATAACATCTGGGATCTTTCGTCGGTCTGAGGGCCAATAAGTGGGATGTCCGCTTGAAATCACATCTAAGCCCAGTTTGGAAACTGTTTCGAAAAGCACACGGCCTTTCGGAGAAATTAAACGTGATCCCCAAAAAGTGTGCTTGGCGTTATAGTCACCAGCCGCTAAAAATCGAGGCCCAAGTGTGTTGAAAAAATGTGAGTACTGATTTTCTGTTATTGAAAATCGGGGCGGTGAGTAAATTGATGATATAACTATTTTTCCATTAAGATGTTCAATGCATATATTTGTTGCTTGGAGATACTCCTCACGTGTCTCATGTAGAAAATAGTGCTTAACTCTATTTTTTATTAGAATTGCTGAGCCTCCACAAGACCTTCCACGTGGATCTTTAGTGTCGTACAGTGTGTAGCCATTAATTTTGAAATAACTGTTGCTTGTCAAGTGAGTTTCAGCAATCAGCATTATGTCGATTTGTTTTTCCATAAGGAAGTGCTCAAGTTCATTTTTGTGTTGGCGGATGCCGTTTGCGTTCCAGAAACATATTTTTAACCAATTCATTTTGTTAAAATTGCCTGCAAAATAGTGGATTGCATTTTCAGCATTTCCTGCATCATGTTCGTCATAGAAACCGTAAATGTGTTTATGGATTGAACAAGAGTCTGCAGAGTTGCCTCAAGATTGTTAAAATTTTGATCGGAATTTTGGGGCTTGGTCTCCTGACTCAAGTTTTGTGTATCGGTTTTGACCACATTGGCATATGAAACTTGTTTGGGGGTTTGCATTATTATATTGCTTGTTGACTGGCCTACCTGGGGAAAATTGTTTGCAGAAATGATGTTTGACTGCTGGGGTTGCTTAAAGGTAATTGATGGCTTATTTGTCATTGACTGCTTAAAGTGGATATAGACAGGGCAGCCCCTGTAATTTGCAGTATGGTTGCCTCCACAGTTACTGCATTTTTTAGCACTTGAATCAGTTTTTGGCTTCTTGCACTGTGATGTGCCGTGCAGTTCACCACACACAACGCAAACTGCGGGCAACTTACAATAGGCCTTAGTATGACCGAATTCCTGGCAGTTTAGGCATTGAATGGGCCCTAAACGCTTGTGCGGCTCCTCAACGGTAACCCTGCGATGAAGAAGAAATTTGAGATTATAGATTGGGTGAGTTTCATTCTTTTTGAGAATAACATCCCCTGGTTCCAGTTCAACCCTAAACATAGGTTGAGGCATCTTTTCACGGTTCCGCATATTTACCACATTTTTTATTTTAAAGCCTTTATCTAGCAGTGCAGTCTTAACCTCATCCGTGTCTACATAAGGGTCAATACCTTTTATAACAACCTGAAGGCCTTTAGCACTTTTAAGTTGATAAGTATAAAAAGATCTTTTTTCTTTTTCCAGAGGGGCAGAGAGTTTTCGGTAATCATTTTCGCAGTTGACTTGAATTTTTGTTTCACTTATTTGTCCGTGCTTCACTGATGTTACGTTAAAGGTGTCTTTACCAATTGCCGTAATAAGTGCTTTTACCAGCTCATTAGATGTAGGTTCTCTCAAGTATATTGGTGGCGGTTTAAATGTTTTTTTTGATGAAGTTGGCTCGTCAGTCTGAAGGATAGCAAACCTATTACTATCCGTAGCCGTAGTCCTATTATCATCTTTGGAAATTTTCGGATTTTATGATATTTCAGCGGATTTGGGGCTTCGCTTACGTTTAACCACGGTTACATACCTGTCCATGCCTACTTGTGTTTTCGGCTTATCTGCAATTACTGAACTGGTGGATGGTTGGTCTTCTGTTGTAACAGCAATGTTTGGCGAACACGACCGCGTGCGTTTTTTATCTCTTAGAGACAGGAGATTATCCAATGACTTTTTTAAAGATTCTTCCTCAGAAATCCAGAGGTTTTTTCTAGTGGAGCTAAGCTCCCTCTCAGAATTGCATCTACTAGGTGCACTCATGCAATTTTTTTTTTTTTTTATTTATATTTTTTTTTAATTTAAAAGTATATAAAAATAATTGTCATAAAGTTTTTCTTTTGTATAAATTCGCTCTTCCACTTATTGCGGTTTTGTAAGAAAACAAAAAATTTTAATGTATAGTTTTTTTCCCACTGGGTAGTTAATCTTCGCGCACAATAACAACAATAACAATGCACTGCCACCGCACTTGTTTTATTGAAATTGATTTTATTGTTTAGTTATTGAAATGTAAGGAATTTATTTTCCCGTTGTTTTTTTAAATAACTTGTTATTGTTTTTACAATTTAATTTTAAAGGCGTTTAAGCAATGATTTTATTTTATTTTTTTGTTCACTTTTTACGACCGTTCGGTTGGAGAGTCACAATGATAATGGGGTAAAAGAATGGTGAAAGAAAATAGTTTCTAAGTCTAATGGTTTTCTCAGAAACGGCATTTCAACAGCGGACAGACGGACATCGCTTAATCGATTTTTCCATTAATTCTGATTCAGAATATATATACTTTATAGGGTCGCAAAAAAAAAAAAAACTGTAGAAATTACAAACTTATAAATACCCTTTACATTTTTGTGAAGGGTATAATAAAGAAAAGAGAAACGAAAAATTTCTGTCTGTCTATTAATTTCGCAACTCTAAAAGGTTTCGGCAAGTTCAAAGCAGAATGAGAAAAATGTCTGTCTTTCAATTTCCAAACCCTAAAAGCGGACATATTTTAATAATTTAGCAGCAATGTTGCCAGTTGTTAAGCTTTTAAGCTGTTTTTCTTTATGCTGATTTTTTTTTTTTTTTTTAATTTTATTTTTCTTCATCGGTTTTTGTATTTTAACTATTGTAGCTTACCATATTATGCTTTTTGAATAAAATAGAACGTGTTTTTTCCCACGGATTGGGAAGAAAATTTTCTGGTTGCAATTTTTTCTTGTACAGAGTTAAATGAATCGTTTTTTTTTTTTCAAAAAACAACGACAACACTGCTTCACACACACTTTCCGCTGCCATTACACAGGAAAGTACTTTCATGAAATTTCTGTATACATATTACAAATAAAAATTTCAATGAAATAGACGACTTTCATGAAAATTTCTTGTTTGTCTACACAGGAAAGTAAAAGTTCATTTTAAAAATGTCGCCGAGGCAAAGAGTTGTAAAATTTTCTCTGCTTCTCTCCACTCTTATTTTGTTTGGGTACTAATCAGAGTTGCCGAACTTATTACATATACAAATTTATAAGGCAGTAGTTGAAAAAACTTTAATTATTTTCTTAATGTGTTTAATATAAATATTATAATTATTTGCATATACATACAAAAGAAGTTAATTTTATAATTATTATTTTACTACAATACTATAATTATTTGCATATACATACAAAAGAAGTTAATTTTATAATTATTATTTTACTACAATACTGTAACTTTGTATAATTCTTTGTATATGGCAACAGTGCTTAGATTTTGTCATTTTACTTTCAAAAACGTCAAAAAATCTATTTCATGAAATTTTTGATGAAAGCTGAGAGGAAAGTAAACCAGAATGCCGTTTGCAAGTTTTTTTTCTTTCACTAGAAAAAATTCCACTTTGAATTAAAACTTTGTTGCTAGATTTTATTATTCCTTTTAACTTTTAAACAATCTTTTCCCACTGCACTTATGTTTGTATATATGTATGAATATGACCATTTTTATATGACTCACTTTTTTGCCATTGATTTTTTTATTGCTTTTGAAATTTTGTTGTAATTGCGGTATCGTGTGTTTATGGGATCGCGGTCTTTTTAGCACTGTCTGTGTTTTTGTTGTTGATGATTTTGTTCCAACTAAAGGTTGGATGTTCCACTGAGGTGACCAGCTTAACGTCGTTGATGGACCATGTCTGAGTGTGGTGGTCGTAATATGGGAATATGTTATAGTGAGGATGTATCCAATAGATGCTCTATTACCACCGCCGTCTCTCCTTTATTGTGAGTGTAGCCAGGCACTAGATGTTTGGAAGACTGATGTGTTGACTTGTGGGGGAGTCCAGAGTTAGCAGCCAGAAAACTTCCAAAGTGGTTGATAAAGGGGAAAAAAAACTCCAAGAAAAATAGCAAATTCATGTTAATTCACTTTTATTTAAATATAATTTAAAAAGGTTAATTTAAGATGTTTGCCCAGTTACACTCAGTAAGCCAGTGAAGTCTATTTCATTTTGTAGCGGCCATTAAGCCATATTTTAATAGCCATCTTTTTTACTTGGCGGTAAAATTGCCAATTAAAAGTGTTAGTTAAATTCTTAACAAAGTAAAACTGTTGACAATAATGTCGATAAGAGCGTTTCAATTCAAAGAAATATTAAGGTGATACTTCAAACTTGCAATTTTCAATAATATTATAAATGATAATAATAATATAAATCTAATACAAGAAATAATTCAGAAAAATACAAAGGCAAGTAATTATATAAATAAATTCTATATGCTAATTTGAACAAAGTGTGACTGCAAAGATTGAATTTAATTTGGGATAAGTTGAAACATGTTTTCTGATTGCAAAAGAAATCTAGTTTCTATTTGGCATGTTTGCATTAGCACCTACTGCTTAAGGCATCTTAACATAGTAATACAAGTATTTAGATCTGTCGTACCGTGTAAAAGCAAAATGTATTCAGTAGGAGAGAAATGCAAATGAAATAAGTAAGAGTGTAGTATATTCGGATTGGCCGAATCTAAAATACCCTTCACGAAAGTCAAGTATAGTATTACAAATTTGAACTAAATATGCTTGAATATATAGACCGATATCCGGGAAAATTCAATTTTTCCTTGTAATCACCATTCCAAAAAGAAACTCGTTTATGGAAAAATCGGTTTGGACTATATCTCGCGTATATGTGGACTGATATCGGATTTTTTCATTATCTGCATTTTAATAACCTCCTTTGATAACCAGGACTACTTTTAAGCAAAACAAATTCCTTTATGGAATAATTTTAATAAATTTAGGCTATATCTCGAGTATATATGGACCGATTTCGAATATTTTAATTTTCTCCGTTTGGTAACATCCTTTTATAATCAGAACTGCTTTTAAGCAAAAAAAAATTTTTTTCTTGGAAAAATCAGCTTGTGTAAATTCGAATACGCGACATATTCATGAAAAATCGGGTTTGGCTATGTCTGGGGTATATATGGACCGATATCGGAAATTTGTATTTTCTATATTTTTGTAACTTGCTTTTATTACTAGAACTGATTTTTAGCAAAAAAAAAAATGTTAAGTTCACATTTATGCCCAAAAGTTCTATATGGAAGAGTAAACACCAATACATTTAAGGAAAAACTACTTTTATTTAATATTTTTTGTTACAAAAAGCAAAACAATTCACAAAAACAAAATTCACACTGATAATCGCTGCCGTCAATGTTTACCAACAAAGAATGCAAAAGTGTTGTTGCTTTGCTTTTGTGTGTGTGCAGTACGAAAAAAATATGAAAGACGAAGTTGTTTGTGTATATTTCATTGCTAGCATTTACAAAAACAATTGAGTATCAAGCGCATAGGCCTAGGCATGTTTGGTTTAGATTATATCTCGGATATATGTGGACCGACACCTGGAAAAATTTTTTCTTTGTAATCGCCGTGCTTAATAATTGTGTAAAGTTTTAAACAAAACAAACAATTTTTTTTTTTTCAAAAATATTCATACAAATTTGCAAAAAATAATGGCTTTTTTTGGAATTTTGGATATATGTCAGCTATATGTGAACCGATTTTACTGAATTTCAATAGTAAACCCATGATCCGATGGGGTAAAAGAATTTTCGCAAATGAAAATTGTAGAAATTACAAACGGAATCACAAACTTATATATACCCTTTACATGTTTGTGAAGGGTATAAAAAATTAAAAAGTCGGTAAATCTTCATTTTCTGAGCCATTTCAGAAAACTCTCTATACTCATCACATCAGAGTTGTATTTTTAAATTTGCATTCGCAGCACTCCGAGTATTTATTGAAGGTGGTACAATGTTTACATCCCCAAACAATTGCAGTACAAGAATATTACATGTGGTTTTTGGAAATGCTGTAGGAATGTAATCATCACTACTTGTATGAGAATATAACCTTTTCTCAGGTTATATAGGGTGTTTTTTTAAGCTAGATAGAACTTTAAATTGTAAAAAGTAACACAAAAAATTAAATTTTGATGAAACATTTTTTTTATTTGTTTCAGTATACTCTGACAAATCATCATGAGAGACCATTGTATGCGTCGTTCTTTCGCCGATTGGGCTCTAGAGCAGTTGGCAACTGACCCGTTGTTTTATCGCAAAATTGTGTTCAGCGATGAGGCGCATTTTTGGCTTAACGGGTTTGTTAATAAGCAAAATTGCCGCATATGGAGTGAGACCAATCCACAAGAGACCCTACAGACTCCATTACATCCAGAAAAATGCACTGTTTGGTGCGGTTTTCATGCTGGTGGCATCATCGGACCTTATTTCTTCAAAAATGAGGCCGGAGCTCGCGTTACGGTCAATGGAGATCGTTACCGCACCATGATCAATGATTTTTTGTTTGAAAATATGGATGACATTGATCCGGAGGAGATGTGGTTTCAACAGGATGGCGCTACGTGCCATACGGCGAACGCAACCATTGACTTACTGAAATCAAAATTTGGCGATAAGTTGATTTCGAGAAATGGACCTGTCAATTGGCCTCCAAGGTCGTGCGATTTGACACCTCTCGATTATTTCCTGTGAGGCTACGTGAAGTCACTGGTTTATGCTGATAAACCAGCAACAATTGACGCCTTGGAGGCCAGCATTGTTCGTGTTGTTCGTGACATACGGCCAGCAGTGCTCGAAAAAGTGGCCCAAAATTGGACGTCCAGAATGCGCTTCGTCAAGAACAGCCGCGGTGCCCATATGCCCGAAATCATTTTCAAATGTTAATGTCACGTATTGATCTTTCGAATAAAAAAAAAAATTTTGATTACAATTTAATTTTTTGTGTTATTTTTTACAATTTCAAGTTCTATCGGGCTTAAAAAAACACCCTATATTAAAGCAAACGATAATGTGTCTTAATAAAAAACACCTTTTTTATACTCTTCACAAAAATGTAAAGGGTATTTATAAGTTTGTGATTCCGTTTGTAATTTTTACAGTTTTTTTTTTGCGACCCTATAAAGTATATATATTCTGAATCAGAATTAATGGAAAAGTCGATTAAGCGATGTCCGTCTGTCCGCTGTTGAAATACCGTTTCTGAGAAAACCATTAGACTTAGAAAGTTTTTTCTTTCACCATTCTTTTACCCCATCGATTCATGGGTTTGCTATTGAAATTCAGTAATATCGGTCCACGTATAGCTGAGATATATTCAAAATCCCGAAAAAAGCCATTTTTTTTGCAGTTTTGTATGAAAATTTTTGAAAACAAAAGTTGTTCGTTTTGCTTCAAACTTCACACACTTATTAAGCATGGTGACTAAAAGACAAAACATTTTTTTTCAGATATCGGTCCATATATACCCGAGATATAGCCCAAATCGGATTTTTAATGAAAATGTCGTATAGGCGAAGCTAAATAACTTTTTTTTGCTCAAAAGCAGTTCTGGTAATAAAATTGGGTTACATAAATATGGAAAATGAAAATTTTCGATATCGGTCCATATATACCCGAGATATAGCCCAAATCGGGTTTTTCATGAAAATGTCGCGTAAGCGAACTTACACAACTTCTTTGTGCTCAAAAGCAGTTTTGGTAATGAAATAGGGTAAATATGAAAAATGAAAATTTTCGATGTCGGTCCATATATACCCGAGATATAGCCCAAATCAGATTTTTAATGAAAATGTCGCATAGGCGAAGCTAAATAACTTTTTTTTGCTCAAAAGCAGTTCTGGTAATAAAATTAGGTTACATAAATATGGAAAATGAAAATTTTCCATATCGGTCCATATATACCCGAGATATAGCCTAGACCGGGTTTTACATAAAAGTGTCGCGTAAGCAAACTAAAACAACATTTTTGTGCTCAAAAGCAAATCTAGTAATGAAATAAAGTTTAATAAATATGAAAAATGAAAATTTCCAATATCGGTCCATATATACCCGAGATATAGCCTAGAACGTGTTTTTCATGAAAATGCCGCGTCAGCGAAATTAAACAACTTTTTTTTGCTTAAAAGCGGTTCTGGTAATAAAATAAGGTTATATAAATATGAAAAATGAAAATTTCCGATATCGGTCCATATATGTATACCGCAGATATAGCCTGGAACGGGGTTTTCATGAAAATGCCGCGTAAGCGAACTTAAACAACTTTTTTTGCTTAAAAGCAGTTCTGGTAATAAAATAAGGTTATATAAGTATGGAAAATGAAAATTGTCGATATCGGTCTATATATACCCGAGATATAGCCCAAACCGGGTTTTTCATGAAAATGTCGCGTAAGCGAACTTAAACAACTTTTTTTTTATCAAAAACAGTTCTGGTAATAAGATGAGTTTATATAAATATGGAAGATAAAAATTTCCGATATCGGTCCATATATACCCGAGATATAGCCTAACCCGGGGTTTTCATGAAAATGCCGCGTAGGCGAACTTAAACAACTTTTTCGCCTTAAAGCAGTTCTGGTAATAAAATAAGGTGATATAAATATTGAAAATGAATTTTTCGATATCGGTCCATATATACCCGAGATATAGCCTAAACCGGGTTTTTCATGAACACGCGGCGTAAGCGAACTCAAACAATTTTTTTTGCTTAAATGCGGTTCTGGTAATAAAATAAGGTTATATAAATATGAAAAATGAAAATTTCCGATATCGGTCCATATATACCGCAGATATAGCCTGGAACGGGGTTTTCATGAAAATGCCGCGTAAGCGAACTTAAACAACTTTTTTTGCTTAAAAGCAGTTCTGGTAATAAAATAAGGTTATATGAGTATGAAAAATGAAAATTTCCGATATCGGTCCATATATACCCGAGATATAGCCCAAACCGGGTTTTTCATGAAAATGTCGCGTAAGCGAACTTAAACATTTTTTTTGCTTAAAAACAGTTCTGGTAATAAGATGAGGTTATATAAATATGGAAAATGAAAATTTCCGATATCGGTCCATATATACCAGGGATATAGCCTAAACCGTGGTTTTCATGAAAATGCCGCGTAAGCGAACTTAAACAACTGTTTTCACCTTAAAGCAGTTCTGGTAATTCAATAAGGTTATATAAATATGGAAAATGAAAATTTCTGATATCGGTCCATATATACCCGAGATATAGCCCAAACCGGGTTTTTCATGAAAATGTCGCGTAAGCGAACTTAAACAACTTTTTTCACCTTAAAGCAGTTCTGGTAATAAAATAAGGTTATATAAATACGGAAAATTAAAATTTCCGATATCGGTTCATATATACCCGATATATAGCCTAACAGGTTTTTTGATGAAAATGCCGAGTAAACAACTTTTTTGTGCTCAAAAGCTGTTCTGGTAATGAAATAAGGTTATATAAATATGGAAAAAGAAAATATCCGATATCGGTCCATATATACTCGAGATATAGCCTGAACCGATTTTTCCAATAACATTTTTTTTTGCTGAAAAGCAGTTCTTGTTATAAAAGAAGGTTACGAAAATAGAGAAAATTAAAATTTCTGATATCGGTCCATATATACCCGAGATATAGCCTAAATCGGGGTTTTCATGAAAATATCGCGTAAGCGAACTTAAACAATTTGTTGTGCTCAAAAGCAGTTCTGGTAATGATATAAGGTTATATAAATATGGAAAATTAAAATTTTCGATATCGGTCCATATATAGCCGAGATATAGCCTGAACCGATTTTTCCATTAAAAAAATTTTTTTTTTTCTGAAAAGCAATTCTCGTTATAAAAGAAGGTTACTAAAATACAGTCGTTATTGCGACATCTTCTTTTCATCTCTTTAAAACTTGAATTTTAAAAATTTAATCTTAAGAAAAAAAAGGTGTCGCAAAAATGCAAAATTCCTCCAGTAAAGAAAACGGCATAAGTCTAAAATTAGGTTAATTTTGGTAAAGCCGGGCTTAAATAAATGATATAGCTGTTTCGATTCCGAACCGAGATAAGATTTAGGATGTATTGAAAAGTGACTGATGGTGTACAAGTTGTTGCAAAATGACACGGGGCTAGTTACGGTTACCCGAAACGATGGAATTAGCAGCGAATAAAATATGCTGTAAGAACTGTTTCAACCAAAACAGTGGCTTTCTATTTTCCCCGGTCTGAAAGCCTAGTAAGAAGACCAAATGAAATGAAAAATGCAGACTTTAGGCGGCTGCCGTTCGCCTTAGCTTTCTATTTTCCCCGGTCTGAAAGCCTTTTAAGAAGACCAAATAAAAATAACAAAAATTGCAAGCTTTCGGCGGCTGCAATTCGCCTTGGCTGTGTTCGCTGTTCGGTGTTGAATAGCAAACGCACCCCACACTCCTTATATCGGACAAAACCAAAAAAAAAATCACTTAACTGACCCCCCAAGACACTCACTAAACTTTAAAAACGGACGGACTAAATTCAGACCCTTCCCCGGACTTGTAATTTTTATTCGGACGGACCCCTAACGTGGGCAATGGCAAACTACTCCTTCACTCGGACAGACCAAACGTTTTATTAATTCTATTGCGGACGGACAATCTCCCTTACAGAGACAAAACCGTCAGACTGGGCATATATACATTTGAAAAACGGACTGACACTGTTACCGCGAGAGCTGTGGCGAGCGCTTGGCTCTTCATTCACCGAACACGAACACAACCGAATTTTCCCCGGCCAGACGTTGGCATACTATTCAAACACAAACGCACTTGACTTAGCCCGACCTTGATTATGACCTAGACACGACCGCACTGTTATTCCGAATACCCGTAAACTAGCTATCTATTTGGCACCACGAATATCAGGTTATAATACTAATAATAATGATAATAATAAGAACGGACTTACAGGCTGGTGAATGCTGTTGTGGCGCTGGCTGGTGTTGTTGCTAGTTGCTGCTGCTATTGATGTCTCTATTGTGTTAGCTGGCTGATGCTGTTGCTAGCTGGTGTTGTTGCTAGCTGCTGCTGCTAATGGGGCTTCTTTTGTGGTAGCTGGCTGATGCTGTTGCTAGCTGGTGTTGTTGCTAGCTGCTGCTGCTGATGGAGCCTCTTTTGTGGTAGCTGGCTGATGCTGTTGCTAGCTGGTGTTGTTGCTAGCTGCTGCTGCTGATGGTGTATCTGTCGTGGTAGCTGGCTGATGGCTGGTTATGGCTGTGGAGCTGTCTGGTTGATAGCTGACTGATGGCTGTCTGATGCGGTTGCTAGCTGGTGTTGTTGCTAGCTGCTGCTATTGATGTCTCTATTGGGTTAGCTGGCTGATACTGTTGCTAGCTGGTGTTGTTGCTAGCTGCTGCTGCTGATGGGGCTTCTATTGTGGTAGCTGGCTGATGCTGTTGCTAGCTGGTGTTGTTGCTAGCTGCTGCTGCTGATGGAGCCTCTTTTGTGGTAGCTGGCTGATGGCTGGTTATGGCTGTGGAGCTGTCTGGTTGATAGCTGACTGATGGCTGTCTGATGCGGTTGCTAGCTGGTGTTGTTGCTAGCTGCTGCTGATGAAGCCTCTTAAGCACTCGGAAGACCTGTTGGTTGGTACTTACCATTCAGCGTGACCGGCTTTTACCGCACCAAGAGAGTTGGTTCCAACAAAGATTTAATAACTCCCGAGTATTCCACCTGTTTGAAGAATTATTCAAGCCGCATATACAGTGGCTCTCAGCTTATTTCAACCAGCCTTTTTTTTTAAGTAAAATCCACATAATTTCCAAACGAAATATGTTATTGCAAAAGTTTAAATGAGAGTTTGTTAAATATGTGGCAAGCAAAAATAAAAGTATTTTTTTCCAGTCTTAAGCTTAAACAATTTAACAATTTTAAAAACTTACAAAATAAAAACAAAAAACATAGTCACAGCTTATTTCAACCAGCTACTTTTCAAATCGGTTTAATTGGCATCACTTTTCGGGTAACGGTAAATTTCCAAGCAAATTTTTGTTTTAGTTATGTTTCCAATTTTTTATGTAAGCTTTTTGTTAAATTTTGGCAGTTAGTTGAGCAGGTCACGAATTTTTAAAATAATGGGGCGACGCACTACAATTGAGCAGAGAGAACTCGTTATTCAACATTACAAAAACGGGCATTCGCGCCGAAAAATTGCCGAAATGGTTTGTCTGAGTGATTCGACAGTACAGAGCATAATTTATCGGTTCAGACATGAAAATAGAGTTCTCGATAAGGGAAGAAAAGCTCCAAACAAAATTTTCAATGAAGCAGATGAGCGCTACATAGTAAGAAAAATAAAGAAAAACCCGAAGCTATCTGCCCCAAAACTGGTTGTAGAAGTTAAAAATGAATTAAATAAAAATTGTAGTGCAGAAACAATTCGCCGAGTACTGCGCAACCATGATTTTAATGGTAGAGTTGCCCGCAAAAAACCTTTTATTAATAAAAAAAATCAAGCAGCACGCCTAAAATTCGCCAAGGAACACATTACCAAAGACTCAAGTTTTTGGGAACATGTGATTTTTGCGGATGAGTCCAAATTTAACATTTTTGGCTCTGATGGTCAAACTTACGTGTGGCGTAAGCCAAATACAGAGCTACAAAATAAAAACTTAAAACCGACAGTTAAACACGGTGGCGGTAGTGTCATGGTATGGGCTTGCATGTCATCAAATGGGGTTGGGAACTTGCAGTTTATTGAAAATACAATGGACAAAAATGTATACCTTGACATCTTGAAAGCCAATCTATTGCAAAGTGCCGAAAAACTGGGTGTAAGAGATGAGTTTCGCTTCTATCAGGACAACGACCCGAAACATAAATCAGGTATTGTCCAGACTTGGCTCATTTGGAACTGTCCACACTTAATGCAACCGCCAGCCCAATCACCTGATCTAAATGTAATTGAAAATTTATGGGCAATTTTAGATCAAAACGTCCGCCAACACCAGATTTCAAATCGGAATGACCTGATAGCAGCGCTAAAAGACGAATGGGCAAAAATAACTCCTGAAACCACACGCAAGTTAGTGGACTCTATGCAAAGCAGACTGAAAGCTGTAATTGATCAAAAGGGAGGTCATACTAGATTTTGAAATTACAAAAAAAATTAAAAAATTAATAGTTGAAGTCACTGGTTGAAATAAGCTGTGTCCCCTGAAGTACCTGTTTTTTTAATTTTTAGTTTTTAAGTTTTTAAAAATGTGAATTTCAGACCTAATAAAAGCTTTACTTTTCATATAAACAAAATTTATATTAAACCCAATTTAAATTTTTCTAATACGATCTTTTGTTTAGAACTTACGTAAGCTTTATTGTTTTTAACCAGGGTGGTTGAAATAAGCTGTGATGCACTGTATAAAAAAAGAACGTTTTCCACCTTGCTCTTTACCAGGCGTGGCCACGTTGCTAACGTTGCACTTCAAGTTCATGAAGGCTGAAGCAAATACCAACTTTAACTTCTGATTATCACGTTAAAAAATTGCGTGCTCGTTAAACACAACTGGACAAACAATCCATAGCTTTTTCTCTTCTTTTTTTCTAGGCTCAGCAATAAATTGATCAACTCTATAGTTTTTCCTCTGCCACCGGTTGTCGCACCTACTGTTAAATTTTTGCTTACCACTCAGCTTCACGTCCACATAGAAAAAGACCGGAAATTAGGCGTGCTTTAGTGACATTTAATTCTGTCATTCAACCGTCGCCATATTGCATCAGAGTTGCCATTTTTCTCCGCTGTCAACTCATTTTGCATCGTTGCATTTTTGGCTGTCTCCACGCTGAACATGTCCATGGCAAGACATTGACATGGGACATTGTATTCTACCACCAACTCTAAGTATTTGAAGCGAATCAAAATATGGGCACAATTGAGCTAAAGCCCTGTTTTTAATAATTTGACCCTTTTTTTCAAGCTCAAGAATTTCATGTAAAAAATCCAGCTGTTGTGAAACTTTTATAAGTCTTAACCGAGCGAATTTCAGCTCTTCGGCTGAGAGGAACCCTACATTTTGTGACTTGCGAGTGTTATGTTCAAAACGAAATATGTATGCAGTAACACGTATCAATTTACAAAGTGAAGAGAATCGTATTAAAAGGTCTGGATATTGGTTCAAATTTGTGACATTTGAGTGAATGTTTAAAGTTGATTCATTAATCTCCAGAATGTCACTCAGATTTAGTTCGGGTTGCTTTGACCAATTTATTACAGGTTCAGATAGCCACTTAGGGCCGTGCCACCACAGTTCATGATCCAACAATTCAGTTGATTGTATACCACGGGAAGCGCAGTGAGCAGGATTTTCCCGTGTAGATATGTATCGCCATTGAGAAGAGTGAGATCTGCGTTGAATTTCTGCCACTCGGTTTCCAACATATATGGGCCACCTAGAAGACTGACCACGTATCCATGAGAGTACAGTTGTGCTATCAGTCCAGTAATAAATCTTCGAAATTTCTTGATCGATTGAAGTCGTTATTCGCTCTACAAGTTTTGCTAATAAAGTTGCACCACATAATTCCATTCGGGGTATTGTTAAACGCTTTATAGGGCCCACTTTAGTTTTTGCCTGGATTAAGAATACTTTTGTACCTAAGCCTGAGTTTATCTTAGCATAGACTGCAGCTGCATAAGCTAATTTAGATGAGTCGGAAAAGCCATGAATTTCAATTTTATCGCCTCCTTGTACTCCAATCCATCGCGGTATTTTAATTTCCTCAAGATATTTTAAATTATTTCGATACGTTAACCACCTTTTTTCTATAGCCTCAGGTAGGCGATCATTCCAATCAATGCCAAGTAACCATAAATTTTGAAATTCAATTTTTGCCAGAATTTTGGTAGGTGAAAGCCAGCCTAGAGGATCGTAGAGCTTAGCAGCGTCGGATAGCAAACTTATTTTCGTAACTACTGCTGTGTCTACGAATTTAGTTTTAAATGAAAACCAATCGTTTATTGTGTCCCACTTGAGTCCAAGAGCCTTTACTGTGTTCGGTTGAGTTAACTCAAATTCTTCAGAGTTTTCCCTAAAATCCGCATGAATCAGATCTAGTAATTCTCTTGAGTTTGTTGTCCATTTGCGTAAATTAAACTTGGCTTCATTTAGCAAATTACATAAATCAATATGCAGTTGATGAGCTTCTGATAAACTATCAGCACCGGAAATTACGTCATCAACATAAGTATCTGAATTTAGTATCTTACAAGCCAATGGATATTTTCCCCTCTCATCATGCGCCAGTTGTTGTAGAACCCTAATTGCAAGAAAAGGTGCACACGTTGTGCCGTAAGTAACTGTTGAAAGTTGATAAATGGAAATCTCTTCGGAGCCCTTATTTCTCCACAAAATTTGTTGAAACTTTCGTTGCTCTTGCGTTACTAGTATTTGCCTAAACATCTTTTCCAAATCTGCCCTAAAACCAATTTTAAAACGCCTCCATCGATTAATAATAGTTGGCAAATCATTTTGCAATGCAGGACCAGCTGCCAGTTCTTCATTCGAGGAGGGCTGTGCTGACCGTTTACAGCTGCCATCAAAAACAACCCTTAACTTGGTGGTAGAGCTGCTTTCTCTTAAAACACCGTGATGGGGTAAAAAGAAACCGTTTTTAGCTAAATCATGAGGATAACTGCCTACCCTTTTCATGTGTCCAAGCCGCTCATACTTATCCATAAACTCAGTATAAAGTTTTCCAAAGCGTTTATTCAATTTACATTTTGACTCAATGTTTTTCAAACGAGACAACGCTGTATAGTCTGTTTGTGCAAAGACAGGAAGCGACTGACCTCTGAGGAGTGATTTAAATGGTAGTGACACAGTATAACGCCCTGATGAATCACGGGTAGTAGTAGTTTTGAAATGTTGTTCACTCAGGATTTCTTCCTCTGTTAAAACTCTTTTCTCTAACAGCTCCTCTTGTTCCCAAAAAAGTTGCAATTTTTTATCTAACGAGCAAACGTTCACGGTTATAGTGGGCTGATAAGAGTTGTCTGGTGTAGGACCAGAAACTATCCACCCGAAATGTGTAAACTGTAAAAATAAGCCATCGTCAAATTTATGTTGCTGAGGTAATACGATATCTCCATAAATATCTCCTCCTAGCAAAATGTCAATTTCAACAGGCTTTGAAAAATAAGGATCAGCCAACGGAAATTTCTTCAAATCAGGTAACAGGTTTTCATTTATACCCATAGGCTGATATCCCGTTATTTTTGGTAGAACTAAAGCCTCACAATCGATTTTAAAATTAGTTTCGGTTCTCGAGCATATAGAAAAATTAACAACATTTCTTGCAATCGTGGGTTGGTGTCCACATACCCCAATGATTTCTACAGAAGCCCTTCTGAGCGATAACTTCATAGCATTTGCAGCCTTTTTGGTGATAAAAGTAGCCTGGCCACATTGATCAAGCAGGGCTCTTAGATTATAGTTGCCATGAGGGGTTTTTAACACAACACTTAGCGTCGCGAGGAGAACTTGGGGCCTTTTTCTACTACTTAATCTTTGGTAATTATCAACTACAATCATCAATTAACGTTTTCTTGAATTTGTGACGACGAAGAAGGGTGAAAAGTTATAACAGGTTCCGTAGATGAATTTTCAATCGGGCGGTTTGTAGAGTACTCGTTATGAATAGTAGTATGGTGGTTTTGTTGACAGACCTGACAACGAGAAGCTAACTGACATTTATTGCCAGGTATTAAACAATTACGACATATTCTCTTTGAATTCAAAAAATCTCTTTTTTCAGCAGAAGCTAAAGCAGCAAACTTAAAACACTTAAAAAGAAGGTGACGCTTATTGCAGCAAGGGCAGTTCGAGTCGTTATTGGTAGAAACAGCGTTCGCATAACGTCGAAAATCTGTTTTACCTTTGTGGGGTGGTTGCGAAACCTTGGTTTTTGAGCGAAGACCATTAGGGGTTGATTCAGTCTGATCAGAAATGGTTTCTAATGTACGAAAAGTAGATTCTAAGAATTCAAATAACTCTTCAATTGGAGGAATATGAGTCGATGCTCTGAGCGATTGCTCCCATTCTTTGCGTGTTTGTACGTCCAGCTTATTTACCGTCATATAGATGAGCATAGCGTGTTCACCTTCAGTATTTACTTCTAAACTACGCAGCAGGGCAATGCTAGTTCTTGTTGTATCTAAAATTAATTGAATGCTTTTCGCAGAGCCATCCGAATGAGGTATAGAAAATAGCTTTTTGAAAATAGTATCAACTATTTTTCGTTTATTATGGTATCTATTTTTAAGTGCTGTCCAAGCAAGCGCATAGCTTGCATCAGTTGCTGGATACTCATTTACGATATCCAATGGTGTATCTTTGCAAGAGCTCTTTAAAAAACAAAATTTTTGAACGTCAGTTAGACCAGGATTATTATGCACTAATGAAATAAACATATCTTGGAATGGCATCCAAGTTAAATAATCTCCACTAAAGATTGGCAAATCAATTTTCGGTAAGCGAGCCTGAACCGAAAATGTTTCATTTCTAGAATGAGAGGGACCAGCAAACGTACTGCATTGAATTCCAGGAGAATGCGGGCCAGACGATTCTATGAAATCAAGCAACTGACTTTTAAGGGTAAAAAATTCTTCCTGAAATTGATAATAAACGTCCTCTTTGAAATACGGGATGCTTTCCGTACTAATAGTATTCTCTCGAACTGCGGAACATAACTGGATATTAACATCTTTAAATTGTAAAAAGTTCGATTCTATTTCATCCAAAACAGATTGTGCAAATCCATGCGCTTAATTCGGTCGCGAATTATATAACCTAGAAGTTCGCCTTAAGTTCTGGAACAAATCCTTTTGTTCCTCAACGAGTTGAAAAATATTCGCCATTTTTTCCGACGTGGTTTTACTATTTACAAAATAATTAAATTTTACAAAACTTTAGGCATACATACGATTTTCCACAGAGTCACACGTTTCGGTAACAGTAACGCAGAGGTTCGAGTTTTTATTTATTTAATAAAATAAGAAAAGAAGAAGAAGTTCAATTCAATAGCACAGAATACATCAATAGTCCAAATATTTATTCGCCAGTCCCGGGTTTCGGCACCAAAAAATGTATGAGAATATAACCTTTTCTCAGGTTATATTAAAGCAAACGATAATGTGTCTTAATAAAAAATACCTTTTTTTATTATATACATAGTTGTTATTTTCTTTATTACTAAGATTCGACGTTTTGCAGCAGCGAGGCAGTAAAGTCAATTGAAGTTCAATTCATCTTAAAAAATATTTTAAACCAAGCAAAGCAATAAAATCAAAAACATATAACAGTATTTATGTACTTATTATGCATATTGAATATTGCTGTAGTTACATATGTACATTGCATACGCATGTGCAATTGCAATTAAGTACCTACAACAACAAACAATTGTATTGATTTTATGCACTTGAACGTAATTATCTCTCACTTTAGTATACAAAAACCTATGAGAAGATAAACGATTTTAACATAAGCAAAAAATTAATAAAACAGTGAAGCGAGAAAAAGTAGCCGATGTTAAACAACTTAAAGTTAAGGTTGATCGCCAACACTACTTTTATTCGACTTTCATAAAATTCTTGAATCAATCGCACTTTAAGATTAGTTCGATCTCAGCTTTTCTCAAGTCAATCGCATTTTCGGCCTATTTCAAGTACGGATTCGGGACTGAGTATGTGTAAAATTAAGTATTTTGTGCTTGAATAATCCGTACTTGAAACAAATAATCTGTACGTGATAGAAGAAAATCCGCACTTACCGTACTTTTGACACCGCTTGGGATTGATGTAAGTACGGATGGATTAAATTATTTTTTCTTGCAGTCAAATTTCGTTTGATTACATAAATTCCCTTTATCTGTCAATGAAACCCCGTATATTTGAAGTTATTAAAAACCAAAGGGGGTTTACTCAGTACTAATCGTTCCTAAGTAAAGTAAATAAAGAAATAAACAAGTAAATTCGGTTGGGCCGAATATAAAATACCCTTCATGATAGTCATGTATATACTAATATAGTATATATTACAAATTTGAACTAAATACTCTGTTCTATCGTTACTACAACGGATTTTGCTCTGACGAGATTAGGGATCTTGTCCCCGAAACTCGAAAATTTTTCGTAGCACACTTTCATCGTACAGAGAAAATTAGTTTTTCAGCCGTACGCTTCGCCTGTAGAAAAAGTTGCCTGCAGACATGTTTCCTGTCTTTTATAACGTTGGAAAGTTCAAGTAAAATGTTCACAAACACTACACCCTCTTTTCCAATCGTCACAACCTATTTTCCTAGTTCTGGTACAATGCACTGAATAAAGATATACTTAATAAAACGGCCATTTCAAATTCAGTTTATAGAATTCCTTGTCAGGGTAATGACAAAGAAAATCGTAGTAAAGTTTATATACATAGGAACAACAAAAAACAAATTAAAGACTAGAATTGCAGGACACAAGCATAGCTACCGGATTTGATGATAAATGCGCATCTTGACTATATTATACCTAAATCTTATGCTACCTGCGATTTTATAAGAAGAAATTTTAAAGACTTTTCAGATCCTGGAACATTAAAAACCTTGTATACTGCTTTTGTTCGCTCCTTTTTATAATGTAAATTCCAATAAAAGAATACCAAATACCACCTCGATTGTTTACACACGCGAGTGCAAGTTCGTTTTCAAATTGTCGCCGAAGACAAACGTTGTACGCCTCTGTACTACATGCGCTTTTAATGTCTGTGCTAGCAAAGTTTTAGCATAACAACGTTTACAGGAGAATTATATTATATACATAATTTTTTTACAATATAAATATTTTTATATTTAGTATTAAGATTTGAATACTTATTGTTAGTTCATTTTGAAGATTCAATAAATAAAAACACTTAACAAAAAAAAAAAAAAAAAAAAAAAAAAATATAAATAATAAAAAATAAGTTGTATATATTTACATATTTTTGTTTTTTATTTATATTTATTATGTTTTCGGCATATAACTAAAAATATTAATATATTAAACAATTTTCCTTGAAATTTAAATTCTTTTTATTAAATTCTCAGCAATTTATTTGGATTGTTGGGATATAAAGTTGAATGTTTGAGAATATCTTTCAAAAATTTCCAAAGTCCACTGATGATTAGGGTAGTTCCTATGAAATGTCGACATATAGATAGCTGGGAAACATAGAAAACAAGCTATTTATAATTTTTTACTGGTATAAATGTTAGAAGCTTAAATAGCGAATAAAAAACTTAATTGTTTGAATTTTTGTTCTCTGCTTTTCGATACTTTCAAAAAACAAATCGTAGCAACCAACGGTTGTTCATTTGTTTGAAAGGTGTAAAGAAATGTTGAATTTCTTTCACGAATTATTCTTTCATCTTGGTCAGATTCTTCACGCTGAGGTGTTTCGCGGTCATGTATATTTTTACGATGTTTAATGGTATTTACCGGCATTATTAGATGCTAAAATAAATATATAATGGAATTTTTTTGGTGTTTGACATTAGGCCACAATGTACTCTGTCATAGATGTGGCACATTGCCACAGAGTACAACATTTTGTACATTAAATTAAATGTTTGTTTGATTTTAATTTATATGTATGTACGTACATACATATGTAACACTTTGATACAATTTTTTTTCAACTAATGATACTAACCGCGTTAATAATTACATACATATGTATTCTTTTAGGTCTGAAAACATAAGTCCGAATGAAGAATATGAATTCAGATTGTGTTGTGAAGCAGTTCACCGATCAAACAACACAAACGGAGGTACATATATCGGACGGAACAGGCAACTCAAACTGAGTAAGTATAGTGAATAAATTTTATTTTTTTCTTGTAAAAAAAGTTGAAAAGTTTAAAGCTAACTGGCAGTTCCTTTATTTCTAACAAATATAATCTGCTACATATAACCATTTAATACAGAAACAAAATTTTAAAATTGTATAAGAATGTATTTAATGACAAAGAACATATTTGTTAGGAATAGAGGAACGACAGAAATTATATTTTGTGAGAAATTATATAGTAGTGAGATGAAATAAACTTTTTTCTTAGATACTTCACTGCAAAAGATTGTATAGACAAAGTGCATGCCTTGGAAGCTGAAATTAAAGAGCTTAAAAATCAGCTTCAAGATTCAAAAGCACTGTTCGATGGGATGAATAAAATTTTCATTCAAGGGCAAATAAGAAAAATAATTTCACCAGGCAGGGTATATTGGAAAAGTGAAGACATATCAAGTGCGATATGTCTACACGCCGCAGGACCCTGGGCTTATAATCATCTGTATGAAAAAGGTTTTCAAAAATTAATTTCAAAATTTAAATGGCGATAACTTGTCATATTGCCAAAATATTCGCCAAAAGCTTCTAAAAAAGCTTCTTCAACGAAGCAAATTTGTGAATCTTGGCGAAAATATAAAATAATTCTTTTTCAAATGTCGCCTTTATTTCAGAGTACGCCAAATAAATAAAAATTTGAGGGATGAGAAGCCAACTCAGCAATCGATGGGCAAAAAACAGGGCAGAGGAACAACCCTAATGACCAGAAAAAGATTAAAAAAGACAACCACTTAAGTTGTTAACAGCCACAGCCACTTAAGTTGTTGAGATGAAATTTCCCATTCGTGAGAAGTCCAAAGATAAATATAAAATAATTGACTATTTAAATGCAGCTTTTAACTTTTCTTATTTCCTAGTCATATTTCTTATTTCAGAAAGCGATGGGTCAAAAAAAGGGCAGAGGAACAACCCCGATGATCGAAAAGGACAGCTACTTAAGTTGTTGAGACGAAAGTTCCCATTCATGAGAAGTCCAAAGATAAGTATAAAATAATTAACTATTTAAATACAGCTTTTAACTTCTTTCTTATTTCTTTATAGTTTGAAGACAAGTACATTTCAAAAGACTGCATTTGGCTGAATGTAGTGGTTACATAAATGACTGAATGTAGTGGTTACGCTTTTTCTTCATGATTATATATACATATTAATTATAAAAAAAAAGCTTTTAGATTTAAATGTCCTAACTTGTTTCTTGTTATTGTTTTTTTTAATAATAATTAATATTAATTGCAAAAAAAAACTTTCATATTTAAATTTCCTAACGAATATCGTAGTATTTCCGTTTATTATTTTTATTATTTTATTTATTTTCCGTTTTCTAAACTAAACTAAGTATAATGGAGATGTCTATAACCAAAATTGCAAAAAAAAATAATAATAATAGTTTCGTAACCTAAAAAAGATTCAGTAAAATAAATGTTTTTAAAACTGTTAAATTTAAAAAAATATATATTTTCAATAAACTATTTTATTTCATTATCTAGTAGTATTATTGTTTCATTAGTTTGTAAACCCTATTTTTAATCATATACGGCTCTATTGGCTCATTTGACAATAATAAATAAAAAAATAAATATATAAAAAAAAATGAATAAAAAGTTATTATTAAAATTTATTTAGACGCTTCCTTTTATTTGAAGTTATGGAACATAGGTACCTATAGTTTTATGTTTGAAAATATTTTTCAGTTTCCAAGTAATAATCACCAAACTCAAACAAGTACATTTATTTCCTTTTCATTTTGTTTATTATGCTGAATAGATATAATTTATTTTGATAAAAATGGAAAAGTTGAGGTTGCTCATATTTGATTATCGAATTCAATAATAACCTTCATAACAGTTTATATATGTATATGCAGACAATTGATAAACTGTAAATTATAATTTAATTGCATTATTCAAACCCATCTCACTGAGTATTTATAAGCCATTTTTAGCAGCATCTGAGTATATTTCGATTGGTCAGATGGAAACACACCAGGTGGGGGAATGACTTCAATGACTTTGTTTAAAACTTCACAAACCGCAATTCCAAGTTTCGTGGATATCTGAAACGTTATAACAGTAAACTCGGTAAAGAGTTGGTTAGTACTTTAATCTCATACTAACCTGCAAAATGCGTTCTGATTCGATATCGAATGATAATTAGCCACAGTCTTCACTTGTACACCATGGCAGGCATCAACCAACAAAATAACACATCGCAAGCAGCTAATGACCTCGACACTTCATTAGAAAAGTCGACATGGCCGGGCGTATCAATAATATTCAGCAAATATCTCACATTTTTATAAGTTTGAAATATTGAAACAGTTTGTGCCTTCACATCTATACTACGTTCCGTTTTAACTTGTAAACTGTGTAAAACCTGGAATTCAGCGATTTGGCGCCTGTAAGCTCCAACAACCGGTCAGCTTAAGTACTCTTTCCATGATCGACATGGGCAATAATGCTAAAATTTCTTATATGCTCTACGGGTATCTTGCTTAATATCTCATCAGGCTTCCCCTTACTAGAATTTTCATTTATCCTGGAACTAAAGTGATAGAAGAATGTTACGAATATTCATTTGCATGTGTTGATGTTTCGAACTGACTTTAATTTGTTATATTTATTGCATTAACACCGTGACAAATTTGTGGTGGAAAGCATAACAATGTTAAGAAATTCGTTGTGATAATCCAAAAACTCAACATCAAATCCTAAATTTGGCCAGATACAGCAGTTGATCTTTCATATGCAGATTTACACTTTTGGCAGATACAGATACATCAGTTGATCTTTCATTTGCAGATTTACACTTTTGGCTGATTTTGTAGTTGTAGTAGATTCTTTAATGGTTGCTGGAGCCAGTGGCTGTGTTCTGTAACTTTGGCGAGAAAACTTGTGAAACAAATTATTCCATCGTTTCTCGAAAAGTGAGAAAAAACTGTGTCTGTAACTCATGTCGAAAACTATCCAAAGCGATTATGCCGTTACGTTAGAAATGTCTGAAAATATAAAACGATGCCGACAATCAATTTTAAAAATGAAAGCGCCAGCCACAATTAGTACCGCCGCCGACCAAAAATTACTATACTTAAGAAATTTTGTTCGATGGCGTCATATTATAACCGCCGGCTGTTCTAGAAAATGTATGGTATGGCTCTAACGTTTACATTTTATTTACAAATACATACATACATATTTATGCACAAAATTTTGTAAAATTAAAAAACAATTGCAATTTGTGAATTCTGAAAAATACATTATAAAAGTTACAATATACTTTGTTGGGTCGGAAATTAAAATTGTAGAAATTACAAACTTATATAAGTATTCCCTTAAAACTTGTTGTGTGAAGAGCATAAAAATTAAATAAAAAGTTAAAATAAAAAAACTATCATTCTGAACTGTGTAAATATATATGTGAAATTTAATTTAACTACAAAATATTTATTTTTCAGCATTATTATTCATTTAATGATGATTATTGTTATTTGAAATACTATCTCACAGCCTTTTTATTTGCGAAAAATAATGACAGTTGAAAGTGGGAAATTTTTTCGCAAAAGTTTTACAGACACAGTTTTTCTGTAAAATGGCGAGTAATTTCCCTACGTGACAGCTATTACTCACCAAGAAAAGTTATAGATACAGTTTAGTGAGAAAAGCAGCTGTTTGTTTCAACTTTGTTTCATTTCACACGTTTCAGTCGAAAAGTTTCTCGTGGCGAGAGTTACAGAACACAGCCACAGGATACACTTAATTATTATTAAATATACTTTGGCTGGAGCTAAATGTTTATAGCTGGTTCATTTTTCTCATTTTCACCCACTATAGATGCACTAACAAATGTATCACTTTAAAGTCTACAGGCATATTTCTTTTAATCTCAATTTCAAAAACTATTGATAAAGGAGATTTACTATCATTTTCTAACATTAAAGTTCTTTTAATTCAACTTTTAATTCATAAAATTCAATTAACTTTTAAGTACGTGATGCACTTTTGTTTTCCTTTTTTCCACTTTTTCTTCTTTTTTTCTGTCACTTACTTTTGACATTCGGGTTGAATTGCAAAAACAAAATACACGCAAAATTTTTCGACGTTGTTGTTATCGTAGCGAAGCGGCTACTTTATTATTAAATATACTTTGCTTGCAGCTATGTGGACAATAACAGACGAGAACAATTTTTTGTTCTTTTAAGAACAGACGAGACTAATTAATCCGTCTTAAGTCCCAATTTTCACTAGGCAACTTTAGTTGCGCAAGTCTTGAGTTTGTGGACAAATAAGTGAGGAGAGAGTGGGGAGCATAAAAATTAGTACACACATGCTTGTACTCGAAAAGCCGTTTTATGCTGTCATTCGTAATTTCACAAATTTTACGCTTTCTTTCATTTGTGTTTTTTTTGTGTTTTTTTTGTGTTGATTTGCTGTCCGTGGTGAAATTAATCGTGGCGCAAAGTTGTGATATTTTGAAAAATAATATATAAATAGACCGGCTAAAGATTGGGCACAACCTCAAGAAACAGACAGACATTACTTTGGAAGAAGTGAAAATTAAATGAAAAAATTTGAGCATGCAGTACATACAAGATTAAGAAACATTAAGCAATAGAAAACGAAAGTTGCTCAAGTAAAATTGCTGTATCTGAACATTAAAGCAAGTTTAAAAGAAAATTTTATAAGAACAGCGCAACTAAACTTGCCTCATGAAAATTGGGACGAACATGTGTACGTATACACAGTGTTCAGACCTGGCTACCCAAACCAGCGAGCAAAACTTACTCGTTGTTTTTGGCAGCTGGTCATGTCATTGTTAAATCATTTTCTTTTAGTTAGTTCATGTATAACAGCCAGAGCGTTCACAACTCATAATTTATAAATTAAATGTGTATTCATTTCTTTTGCTTGCGTGACTACCGTGAATACTTATTCAATTCAAGAATTCAATAAAGATGTGCCGCCACTTACAGGCACCATATCGTTTAAGAAAAAAAGAGAAAGTGTGTTTTACTCGTCCCTTGGGGTATCAACCGGTATAGATTCTGGACGCCATACATTGATTCATCTGCAGCTACCGGTCGCCGCTCGAAGATCAAGACGAGGCACCACATCATCCCACTTCCAGTCGACTTCTGGGTCATTTATTGCAACGTCAGCACCATCAGCAGCAGCCAATGCGAGAGCATCATCAGGTCAGTTCTCCATCAGCCCATGGTCATCGTCACGCATCGAATAACAACAGTCTACCAGTGTCACCGCCAGCCCCTTTGTACAACGGTAAGTCCTCTGCTTTCCTTTAACTATTTTCATTAAACCCCCGTGTGCACCCGCACACACAGCATTATGCATGTATTCGCATTGTTGTATACATTTGATTGCTTGGCTTGCATTTGTATTAGTTTGTTCTGCTTGTGCCGGTATAAAGCTGGTTGGAAAAATTATGCCCACAAAATATCACTTTCATCCCCCATTCCCCAACAAGCCACAGAACAATTGTTCTTGTCTGTTATTGCCCTATTAATGCAGTAGTAAAAAAATGGCAATGCAATGAGATTTTTGCACTTGCACTTGCATGTGTAAACATTGAGTAAGTAAAATAAGTTTTTTTCTTTTTAAATTCTTCATACATATTTATTTTACATAAAGCTTTCATTATTTTCATAATTGCCTGCAACATCGTTTGACTCTTTAAAAACGCCGCTCAATTTTAATGAAGTAGTCGTGCCGGTTGTGTTCCGATGATAACGTTCCAATGAAGCAGGAGTTTCACTAAGACTTGAACTCAAATCTGACCAGTTACGAGATGTGTCACTTATTTTTCGTGCCTCACCCGAACTTTTTCCTAGATCACTTTCAAAACTTACTTTCTTTTCCGTTTTAATATCCTCTTTAATCGCAACACGGGTAATCTTGTGTTTCACCAATTCATAGGCGCAGGTATATAGGAATGTGTATTGTGCTAAAGTTTGTACCATTTTCATACGCTGAAATCTTAACTTTTTAACGGTCTCGTAAATATTAATTTTAGATTCATTTTTGAGGCGCTGCATAATAATGTCTAGTCCAATGAATGTACCCGTACGCCCAACACCAGCACTGCAGTGGACAACAATGGGCGAATAACTTGGAACTTTCTCAGCTTTGACTTTGCGTATGAATGTTATTAAATGCATCGGATCTGAAGGGCAGCCGTGATCTGGCCATTTTTTGAAATAAAAATGCACTACTTTTTGCTTTAGTCCAAATGTTTCGTGCGTAACTGATAGTTCAGTGCGATCGTATATATCGAATGCGTCTTTCTTTTTTACATTTACATTAATACCTTTGGACTTGAACGGAAAATATTCATGACACTTAATCTGAAATAAAATTTTTTTCATTATTCTGCATACACACTTACAGACAAACGTACAGTATCACCTTCCCGAAATTGGGTTACCATTACTATTAATCGAAGATTATGCTGTAGGATCATACGCCAGAAGTCTTTGGTGCTTTCTGGTTTAGGCCCTTGGGTAGCAATATATTCTTTGCGCCTTCGATAACCCTAGAAATTAATCAGATTGTTTTTTCCTTTTAATTTAATATTACAAAAGTCAACTTACATCGATAAAAGACGCATTTATATAGTCAGATCCATCTACGTCTATATCTAATATAACACGGTTTTTATCATCTTAAATCAAAAAAGAAATATTTCGCTTATATGCTCATCGTTTTTGAAAAGGAGGTTATATTTACATGGAAAAATGTCTGCATAGCGATTTTTGTTGTAGCCCATCTCCGAAGCGGAATAGCTAAGATCCAAAGCAACAGCTGTTAATTCCTTAAATTCTCGTGCAATTTTTTCAGGTTTCGACAGTTCTCGATAAAAAATAGCGAAATTTTTTGATAATATATCGCCAAAACAATCCTCAATGCCATGACAAGACTCCCGCTTCCTTAAGAATATGAAATTTATTAGCATATTTGTTTACAAATGTACATATGAAAGTACGTGTGCACATGAGAAACATTAACGGCCTTATTCATAAAAAATATTGTATGTTTATTAAACACTTATTTGACAAATTTCACATAGAAATTTGTCAAATAACAGTTTAATAAACATAGAATATTTTTTATGAATAAGGCCATAACCATTTAAATTAAATTTTTGGGTTGTATATTTGCACAACGGGTTATAGTTCAAGTTTTTTCCTTTCTTAAGAAAGATTTTTTTTGATGGAAGAAGACAAGAAAAATAATAATCAAATCTTTAGCTGGGCGACAACTTTCTGTTTCGTAGTCGCTACATTATTGATCACAGCAAATTTGTATTGTAAACAAGTAAGAGTGTAGTATATTCGGCTGGGCCGAATCTAAAATACCCTTCACGATAGTCACGAATATGTATAGTATATTAAAAATGTGACCTAAATATGCTCGGTTATATATGAACCGATATCGGAATTTTCTGTATTTTAGTAACCTTCTTTTTGCTTTTCAGCAAAAAAATTTTTTTTAATGGAAGAATCGGTTCAGGCTATATCTCGGGTATATATGGACCGATATCGAAAATTTTAATTTTCCATATTTATATAACCTTATATCATTACCAGAACTGCTTTTGAGCATAACAAATTGTTTAAGTTCGCTTACGCGATATTTTCATGAAAACCCCAATTTAGGCTATATCTCGGGTATATATGGACCGATATCAGAAATATTAATTTGCTCTATTTTCGTAACCTTTTTTTATAACAAGAACTGCTTTTCAACAAAAAAAAAAAATGTTATTGGAAAAATCGGTTGAGGCTATATCTCGAGTATATATGGACCGATATCGGATATTTTCTTTTTCCATATTTATATAACCTTATTTCATTACCAGAACTGCTTTTGAGCACAAAAAAGTTGTTTACTCGGCATTTTCATCAAAAAACCTGTTAGGCTATATATCGGGTATATATGAACCGATATCGGAAATTTTAATTTTCCATATTTATATAACCTTATCTTATTACCAGAACTGTTTTAAGTTGAAAAAAGTTGTTTAAGTTCGCTTACGCGACATTTTCATGAAAAACCCGATTTGGGCTACATATGGACCGGGTACATATGGACCGATATCGGAAATTTTCATTTTCCATATTTATGTAACCTAATTTCATTACCAGAACTGCTTTTGAGAACAAAAAAGTTGTTTAAGTTCGCTTACGCAGCATTTTCATGAAAACCCCGTTCCAGGCTATATCTGCGGTATATATGGACCGATATCGAAAATTTTCATTTTTATATTTATATGACCTTATTTCATTACCAGAACTGCTTTTGAGCACAAAAAAGTTGTTTAAGTTCGCTTACGCGACATTTTCATGAAAAACCCGATTTGGGCTATATCTCGGGTATATATAGACCGATATCGAAAATTTTTATTTTCCATATTTATGTAACCTAATTTCATTACCAGAACTGCTTTTGAGAACAAAAAAGTTGTTTAAGTTCGCTTACGCGGCATTTTCATGAAAACCCCGTTCCAGGATATATCTGCGGTATATATGGACCGATATCGAAAATTTTCATTTTTCATATTTATATGACCCTATTTTATTACCAGAACTGCTTTTGAGCACAAAAAAGTTGTTTAAGTTCGCTTACGCGACATTTTCATGAAAAACCCGGTTTGGGCTATATCTCGGGTATATATGGACCGATATCGGAAAGTTTCATTTTCCATATTTATGTAACCTAATTTTATTACCAGAACTGCTTTCGAGCAAAAAAAGTTATTTAGCTTCGCCTATGCGACATATTCACTAAAAATCCGATTTGGGATATATCTCGAGTATATATGGACCGATATCTGAAAAAAAATGTTTTGCCTTTTAGTCACCATGCTTAATAAGTGTGTGAAGTTTGAAGCAAAACGAACAACTTTTGTTTTCAAAAATTTTCATACAAAACTGCAAAAAAATTGCTTTTTTCGGAATTTTGAATATATCTCAGCTATACGTGGACCGATATTACTGAATTTCAATAGCAAACCCATGAATCGATGGGGTAAAAGAATGGTGAAAGAAAAAAGTTTCTAAGTCTAATGGTTTTCTCAGAAACGGTATTTCAACAGCGGACAGACGGACATCGCTTAATCGACTTTTCCATTAATTCTGATTCAGAATATATATACTTTATAGGGTCGCAAAAAAAAAACTGTAGAAATTACAAACGGAATCACAAATTTATAAATACCCTTAACATTTTTGTGAAGGGTATAAAAAAGCGCGACAGATAAAAAAAAGTGCGGAAACTAAAATTTAAATATTTTAAGAAAGAAATAATCAAAAAACGAAAGAAATTATAAAAAAAGGAAGAAAATGGAAAAGAATATGATTTCAAAGTAAGTAAGACATAATATTTATGTAAATAATTATTAGCAAATGCATATAATTTTCAGAAAGCGTTTGTACAAAAAAAAGAAGCAGTGGAATCCCAATGAGGAGGCCCTTCTTATCACATTATGGGGAGATCATATTGGTGACCTTAGGGGCTGTCGGAAATGCAATTTCTGAATTAATTTTTTTAGATTGGCTCGTGTAATATAAAATTAATTATTTTCCATTTTGCACAAAATTAAATTTTTTTCATATAATGTAAAAATTGTATATTTTTAACAGCTGTTCTATATGAAATGAAATTTTGCTACGTGTCAAAAAACAGTGATGTAAACGACATAGATTTTGAAAGTGATTTCAATCAAAATCTACTAGATTTTAGGTAGATGTAAATGCCCTATTACATGGAATTTGATAGACAACGTTGTTTTGTTGTAGTTTGTCGATAGGGGTTTTTGTTTTTGTAAATATTGTGCTTAAAGTTCTATTTGGTTTAAAAGCCAATGTTGTGTTGTTTTTGTTTATTGCACATTTTATATTGTGGTTGTCTGTCAGTCCATATATGTACATATTTGATGCTGAAATATTGTTAACATTCATTGTTAGGGTTGTCATTTCTATTGCTTTTTGCATGATTTCGAGTATTTGTGATATTTTTGATTAGATATGGCGGAAAACTATTATTGGTTAGTATTTCAGAGATTTTCTTTATATTCTTGTTATGAAATTTCTCATCACTTATTTCCAATACCTTGTTTACTAAATTTTTTGCTGTGTTGATAATTTGTGACTTGGGTTGGGTTGAATATATTTTGTCATCTTGTCTATATAGTGTGGTGTCTAAATAAATTGTTTCAGTTCGCTGACGCGGCATTTTCATGAAAACCCCGGCTTAGGCTATATCTCGGGTATATATGGACCGATATCGGAAATTTTCATTTTCCATATTTATATAAAAAAAAGTTATTTCATTTCGTTTACGCGACATTTTCATGAAAACCCCGGTTTAGGCTATATCTCGGGTATATATGGACCGATATCAGAAAATTTTCAATTTCCATATGTATATAGCCTTATTTTTTTTTATCTTGGACCAGTACTCAGGGGATGACCCCTACATATGGAGCGCATTGTACTGGAACTAGAAAAATAGCTTATGATGAGGAGGAAAGTAGTGTTCGTGGAGATTTTACTTTAACAATAACAACACGAAAGACTAAAAGAAACTATTGCAGCATTTAAAATGTTGGAATTAAATTAGTTATTACCAGAGCTGATTTTAAGCAAAAAAAAACTTATTTAAGTTCGATTACGCGTCATTTTTATGAAAAACCCGAGTTGGGCTATATTTCGGGTTTATGTGGACCGATATCTAAATTTTTTTTTTTGTCTTTTAGTCACCATGATTAATGTGTGTGTGAAGTTTGAAGCAAAACAAAAAAAAATTTTTTTTCGGAATTTTGAATATATCTTAGCTATGGGATGGGGTAAAAGAATGGTGCAAAAAATTTCTAGGTCTAATGGTTTTCTCAGAAACTGTATTTCAACAGCGGACAGACAGCCAGACGGACATCGCTTAATCGACTTTTCCATTAATTCTGATTCAGAAATATATACTCGTACTTTATAGGGTCGCAAATAAAAACGGAATCACAAACTTATATATACCCTTAACATTTTTGTGAAGGTTGTAAAAACATGTTATTTATGAATTTGTGAGATGTCATATTTTCATCGAAATTTCATCACATTCATCCCACTACCTAGGCTTAAAACGACAAATTTTACATTTTTGTGAAGGTAAAAAAGGTTGAAAAAATTTTTTTTTTATCTAACAAAAAATATAGAAAACATATGAAAAGTAAGCAAACATATGAAAAGTAAAAAGTTTTGAAAATTGAAAGAAAATTCTGGAAAATATTTATTATAAAGGAATGAAAGATATACGGAATAAAAATATTAATTAAGAAAAAAGAAAGAAAGATAAGAATAATTTCAAAGTGAAGAAAAGGATAAAATTATAGAAAAGAAGTGGAGGTGCTACAGAAGGTGTTTTACTGAATACGTACACGCAAAGAAAAGGCAGTTTGAATTATGATTACGGCAGCATTATGTATAATATTGTATATTATTATTAAAAACAGCTTATTCTCGATTTAGTAATAGTTTGTTTCACCATAAATATGTTTTCGTTTGCATTTCAGTAAATCGTTTATTAAGCATTAAACACATTCGAGACAGAAGGCTACACGAACACACGACTACAAATGCCGCTGGCTACAAATGTAGCCTGTAGCCAGCTACCTAAATATAATGAAAACGGCAGCTACATAATAAACAGCTGATATTGTTTTCTTTATCTCCTTACAAATATTAAAAAGCTTTTTGTTCATAGAAAATGGCTGAGAGATATTTAGAAAATTCTATAGTATCTATTGCTAAAATCGTGCGAGCTACTTAGTATTCGATGTAATAATATATATACGTATAAAAAAATTAAATATTTGCAAATCACAATCAAGATCCACAATGAAAATTAAAACAATGAACCATTGCAAGACTAAAGTAATTTAAATATAGCTCCATCATTTATAAACCTATATGCGGAAGTATTTTTTGTCAAGAGCTATTATTAAACATTTTCCATTTGGAATAACACACTTTCATACATAAAAGAAGTTTGAAGTTTGGGTGTATCCAAAAATTATTGTTGTTTCAATAATAATAACAAAAAA
Organism: Thecocarcelia acutangulata; assembly: GCA_914767995.1. NCBI lineage: Eukaryota > Metazoa > Arthropoda > Insecta > Diptera > Tachinidae > Thecocarcelia > Thecocarcelia acutangulata. Next base: position 56,770,235 of record OU612098.1, read on the forward strand.
ACGATGTAAGTAACATACTAACAAACTAAAAAGAACATAAATTTTTGTTGCGGTTTATGGAAAAATTATCATGCTAATTTTTGCAGATATGAAATTTTGTTTTTATGTATTTTAGTTATATTTGATTTTGCTTGATACATTAACATCACTAACAAAGCTTTTGTAGCCAACAAAAATATAAATTAGTTTAATTGGACTACAACGACAAAATCAGCATGGACAACAACCTGCAGCCGTGCTGCTTGCTGTTTTCAAAATAATCATTCTCATAAGAACACGTGTATTTTACTTTTGAGCTTTTGTAGCTTGTAGCCTGCTGTCTCGAATGTGTTTAATGCTTTACTACCTACCAATTTCCAAATATGGTTGTATACAATATTAGTATAGTACGTAATTTTTTTCAAGCAACAATAGCTTTTTGGACACCCAATACTAAAATATTTGTTTGTATCATATGTACGCAAAGTTTGTTCACATATAACAAATATGAGTTTAATTCAGAATAAACCTAATATTGTCAGCATTTTTCAGTTTAGTTGTTGACGTGTAATTTTCAATTTTCAATTTTGTTTTTTTTTATCTGGGACCAGTACTCAGGGGATGACCCCTACATATGCAGCGCATTGTACTGGAACTAGGAAAATAGTGTATGAAGAAAGATGTGTTTTGGTTTTTATTACCAAATTTTTTTGTTAATCAAAAAAAAAAAAAAAGTGAAACAGGAGAGGACTGCAACTTAAAATTGTGCAAAAATGCATTCAAAGTGTTTGCAGAAATCGAAAGGTACGTTTGAATATGAAGATATTGAAGTATTGTTGGCGAACCATATTATTTATTTATACAATTATTCATGAAATGCTTAATAAATTCTTTTTATTTCAGCTAATAGACACTAAAACTTATTGATATCGCAATTATGGGATCCAACTAGTTATTGCACATTAACTTTAATTATTTTAATTTATGGAAATGTATCAAATCTTTTTATTTTAATGTATTTTTTGTACGTATATTACATGAATAATAGTGAAAGGCCAATGAAAGCGGCATGCGGCAGCGGGCGGCAACAATGTGACCCATTTAAAAAAAATTATATTTTTTATAAAAATGTTCGTACATAAATTTCAACATATTGAATTTAATTTGGCAATGCCGTTAAAGGCGGCCGAGCGGCAATGTTGAATTCAGTTTAACTTTATGTTTTGCCGCTTCAATTTGTCAAATCAAAAAGTAACGGGGGAAAAAATAGAAGGCAGAAACTAATTTTCGGTTTTGAAATTTCAACAATTGAATTTGTTTATTTATTTTAGCTTGAAAAAAATTAAAAAAGGTTTTTTTGTTTAATCTTCGAAGCACAAATGTTTCTTCAATTAGCCGCATTCATTTGCCTATAACAAATAAACTCAAGCGGCAAATAGAGCAGGTGGTTACCGCTCGTTGCCGCAAGCCGCTTACATTGGCCTTTCACTATAAGTGTATTTGTAAATAAATAGTAAAGCTTTTCCTGAAACTACCTTTTTTTAAAATTAATATGGCGGGATATGACCTAAATATGGTTATATTCCAATTAGACTATTCGTGACATTAGTGTGGTTGTTTAAAGAAGATAATATGGTTGGTTGGCATAATAACTTGATTAGGTATGATATTAATATGGTAAATTTTATTAATACTGTGTTTGATTTCAGTTATACCAACGTTGGACATTTTGCTTACAAAACTATGGTGACGCAAATCAATGGCATTAAAATATAACAATGAAATATTTTCAGTACCAACCATATCTTCAACAATTGTATGTTGCCCTTAGAATATTGTTATATCAACCATATATTTTTTCTGCGTGTACATATCTCCAGCGATATAATTCCCAAGTGAGTCCTTTTACCATATAAAAGTAATATACTATTAGTGACAATGGAGGATATGAAAATGAGTATGACTACCTTGACGGGGGCAGAGGTTATATTAGTAGAAGGCAGGCTTTATAAAATAGAGCAGGCTAATGATGTTGCCGAGTTGAGTAGAAGAATAAAACGAACGGAGCAGGACAATGAAAGTAACATAGAAGTAGCTTCAGCACTACAGGTACCCAGGACGAAAGAAGATTTAAAGGCAATTTGTAGACTCCCAGATGGTGTTAAGGAACTGCGTACGTTCGATGGCAACCCGTTGCACTATGTCTTTTGGGTGCATTCTGTGGAGATGGTTCTTAAAGATTTCGAAATTGTAAGGGATACGCCAATTTACCGATCAATAATGCGGCCCTTGTGTCCCACAATCTATTTAAGGCTGACTGGAAGAAAGTGAAGAAAATATTGTCGCACCACTATGCCGGCAAGAGGGATGTTCAGAAGTGAGAAGATCAATTTATTTAGCTCTTCCAAGGTTCGTCGAAGGTGGATAAATTTTACTCAACCGTAAACCACAAATTATCATTAATAATTAACAAATTGAAAACCGAAACTTATACTGAGGAAACCATAAATGTTCTAATAACAACGTACAGGAATAGGGCCTTGAACATATTTATACGAGGTCTTACTCCTGAATTTTCCAGAATGGTTATAATTCAACGAACAAGAAAATTGCCGTATGCGTATTCAGCTAGTCTCTAGAGTCATAATCTTACTATGAGGAATAATATTCTTCATACAAGATTACCAATAAAAGACAATACACAACAAGTTCCAGTACGTGCAACAACTCCACTCAGACCTCTTAGGCGCTTTAATAACAACCCGAACTCCAATTATAGACCAGCACCTTATGGCAGGTCGAAACAAGTAAAACCAGAACCAACGGGAGTAGACAGCTCAAGACAAACGCAAGGGGTAAATTATATGAGCCGCCCGAGACCACCAGTTAAAAGAAGTGCTCCGAAATGTATAATAAAGATTAACAGGCACGTCTTTATCATTTAGATACGAATGACGATGATACAAAGGAACTTCCATAGGATGAGGTTATTGATAGCGCAGTAAGTACCAAACTTTTTCGAATATATAACGGCTGAAAATAAAATATTTGGATTTTTTATCTATATCAGAACCACTTACATTTTATGTCTTACCCGGTTTAGCTACCTTTGATGGTATCATAGGGGACGACACTCTCAAAGAACTAGGAGCTGCAGTCGATAGGAAGAAAAATATTCTTTTAATCAAAGAAAAAATTAGAATACTTCGCAAAGCGAAAATTTCTGGTAATTTAAATTACATATGTATTAAGTAAGTCATTATCAATGGAAACAGGAGCCAAAATTAACGAAATTATAGGCAAATACAAAAATGTATTTGGGCCACTTGATGACAGCCAAGCTGCTGCGACCAGTGTGTAGCAGTGATCACCAAAAATCATGTTTTTGCTTGATTAATTTGTAATCAACAAAAATCTAGCTAGAAAGCGCAATGCTGAGTAAAATCAACTCGCCTTGAAAATATTGCGCGTTCGTTTTAGTACTGAATAAAATCAGCTGTGTGTTGCATAAACAAATTTGAAACATTTTTACATACATATTTTGTATGTTAGCTTAAAGGGCAAAGTTAAATTAAAAATTTATTTTTTGTTTCTGTTATATGTATACCATTTTGTTTTTTAACAAATGTTCAATAATAAATACATATGCAAATTTGTTCTTTTCTATGAAAACCTTTTGTTTCTATGTATGTGTATTTTACTTTGACTTTTTTCAACAGAAAAACTGTTGAATACATCACTGCATTGATTTTTGTTATTTTTTTCCCCCTTCCAAAACAAAAATTCAAACACAAGAAATGAATGCCGAACAACATGCGTATTCATTTATATTAAAGATTTCACTCCCATAGCGAAGTTGTCGCTCATTGTGTTTACTGATTAAAAATCAACTGCGCTTTTATGTGGTTTTCATGTTGTTGAGCAAGTATGATTTTTTTGCAATAACTCAAAGCTGTTCTCTGGAGTGCAGGCATAAATAAAGACAACTACATCGGATCCTACCTACTCTAAAAGCTATCCGTATCCAGTTGCGATGAAGGATGCGACAAATTAATGAATTATTATCCGCAGGAATAATAGTACGTCATAAAGTCCTTCTAACTCTCCGAAATGGGTCGTGCCAAAAAAGCCAAAACCAACTGGAGAGAAACAATACGGGTTAGTAGTTGACTATAAACGACTAAATGCTGTGACCGTTCCTGATACCGGACATAAATGCCACTTTGACAAGTCTAGAAAACACAAAAATTTTCACAATAATTGATTTGACCTCCGGCTTTCATCAAATCCCGAACCTTCAGATATTCCTAAGACCGCATTTTCCGCATGAATGGAAAATTTTAGTTTCTTCGCCTACCTTTTGGGCTAAAAAACGCTCCAGCAATTTTTCAACGAATGTTCGATGTCGTTCTTAAGGAATTTATTGGGAAGATTTGCTACGTCTACATAGACTATATAATTGTATTTGGACTTAGCGAAGAACAAACTTTGTGCAACGTTGACCCAATTTTCGAAAGGTTGGAGGAAGCAAATTTAAAAGTCAATATTGAGAAAACACATTTCATGCAAATGGAATTAGAGTTTTTAGGGTACGTAGTGAGTTCTAGCCAGGCCCTAAAAAAGTTGCGGCCATTGAAAAACTTTTACCTCCCACTAATCTGAAATAATTTTTAGGGATGACATCGTATTACAGGCATTTCATTAAAGATTACGCGAAGGTGGCGAAACCACTTACAAACTTGACGAGAGACAAAAATGCGCAAATAAAGGCTAGTCAGTTAAAGAAAGTTCAAATAAACTTAAATAATGAGGAAATATTAAAGTTAAAAGCTCTTCTAACTACAGCAGAAATTCTCGCGTTCTCCGATTTCAATAAACCATTTAACCTGATGACCGACACTTTAAATTACGCCATCGGAGCTGTACTTTCATAAGGAGAAATTGGTAAGGTTACACCAATTGCGTACGTATCACTCTCTCTAAATAAAACAGAGGAAGGATGAAAATGAAAAATAGATGCTAGCATGTGTTGGCATTAGATAATTTAAGGAATTATCTTCATGGTGCCAAGAAAATAAAAATCTACACCAACCTCTTACTTATGCGTCAGGTAACAGGAATTACAATGCCAACTTAAAAGATGAAGGCTCGCGTAGAGGAGTATAATCACGAATTAATCTACAAACCTGGTAGATCAAATTATGTTGCGGATGCTTTCTCTAGACTAAAAACTAGTATCAATCATATTAGCGATGAGTCCACCATACTAGCTATTGAGGGTGACTCACAAGTTACGATGACAGCGTCAGAAGCAAGGGACGACGAGATATTATCGACAGGTTCAACTGTCCACAGTGCAATTCAAGATGCCTCTGATCTTATTTCGCACATGGAAGCTTCCATTTATGTCTTCAGAAACCAAATAATTATAAAAATTGAAAGAAATCTCGAATCATATGAGGAGCCACATAAAAACTTTCGTCGACATTATTTCTCATCACCGGAATGAATGCTGAAAAGCTTCTGGATATCCTCAAGAAAGCATTGCAACCTAGCATCATAGTTGATGGGATTAAAGCTCCAGACTCGTGTTGGCCAATTTTACAGGAAATTTATTTACAGCATTTTTCTAGGTACAAAATTAGAATCGCCCAAAAATTAGTCAAGGACGTCAATTCAGAGAATGGACAGTTCGAAGTAATTCAAAAACAGCATCGCATGGCGCATAGGAGTGCGAAAGAAAACTGGAAGCAGATTTCAAATGAATACTATTTTCCTCGTATGTATGCTCTGATAAGAAAATATGTTTCGAATTGTGATGTGTGTAACGCTAACAAGTATGATAGAAATCCTCCCAAACCAGAATTGCGAGAAACTCCTGTGAAATTTTGCACATGGACATAATGGAAACACAGGTGATAACCCCTATATATGAAGTGTATTATACCAGAACTAGGAAAATATATTGTGAGGAGGGGGAAAGCGGGAGTAGTGTTTGTGAAGATTTGACTTGAACTTTCCAACGTTATAACAAAAAGGAAACACGTCTGTAGGCAAATTATAATTATGAGCTCTGTACGATGAACGAATGTTTCGTATAAATGTGCGAGTTTCAGGAACAAGATCCCTAATCTCAGACAGAACAGAGTAATCCACCCCACACTGCGTCGATGCTCCAGTGAGTCAAGAGAGTTGGATACCCTACTGTCATCGATAAGCTTCCTCACACTCTCCTGCACAAGGTCGAGTAATCCCAAAATAGACTTTGGGGCACCGGCCCAAACATGAGAGTTGTATTCCATTTTCGGTCGGATGTAGGTTGTATAAATAGTAAGGAGATCGGATGGAGTGAAGTACATCTTACACCGTTTTAAAACCCCAAGGCAATTGAATGCTTCTTTAGAGACATGAAAAAAGTATTCAGCCCAGCGAACATCACACTGTATTTTCATCTGACTACATTAGTCCTTTGATCAAAAACTTTCTTGAAAGGCTAGGAATAAAAATATACTTAACGCCACGAACGTCTACACTCAACTCCAATTGAGATTTACATGTGCCTGAGAGCAGAAAATGCAGAAATTTTCCGAGGCTGGAAAAAGACCGAGTGGCATATTTTTGCATAGAACTACAATAGCGAACTTTAGTAAATTACTTGAAGCTCACTCTAAGATTAATGGTGTTTTCTTTTCTGATAAAAAATGATGCCCTTTAAATGTTTATCATTTTTTTCCGATTACCATCACCCTTAAAGAGTTGTACATGTGTTATTAGCACAAAAGAACAAAATATGCTAACAAAGTGCCATTTAATAATAATGTACACTTAGCATGACAGCTTTTAACATACCAACGTTTTAATCACTATTTTTATCTTATAAAAGCTATCACCAGCAGCACCGTTTACTCATCTACAATAACAAAAGAATTTCATATTTGCATAAACACGTATGAAACAAAGATGTAAAAAAAGGGCAGTATCTCCACCTTACTCGAAGTACAGTGTAGGACATGCTACATGTTTTGCCAGTTTTAACTGCAACATGTTTTGAAAAGAACATGATACCCTTTAATAGTGTATCTAATTTTTTAGAAAAGAACGTGTTAAACTACTATATGTAGCATAGGTGTAACATTTTTTTCAGAAAATAAAACACCATAAAAGAGATCTTAGTAGACTTATTAGGAAAATGTAAAAGAGCACCACATGAATAGGATACGAGCATCACCAAGAAAGTATAAAAAGGGTGATGTGGCAATGTATAGAAAGGAAATTGTAGAAAAGGAAACCAGAGTCACAACACGTACATCAAATGGTAAAAGGATCCACAAGGCCAATATAAAAATTGAAAATAAATTCAGTACAGAATCTCTACCTCTTTTCGAAATAATAATTGATACATTAAGGAAAATTTTTCTTTTCTGTACATTTTTTTAATGATTTTCTACTACTTTCCAAAAAGAATCCAAAAGCTATATAGGAAAAATATACCAATTAGAAAATTACTAGAAAATTTATCAAAGAAATGAAAATGCTTCACTTGCACAATTAACAAGAGCCAGCCAGTAAGTGATGCAAATCGCATTTTAGTAGGTTGTGGGGGACATGCCTGCTCACGACTAAACCGGAATCATGCGATCTCTTCATCGCAAGTTCGAGAGTAGTACCAAGTCCAAGGAAAAATTAAAATATGAAATAAAACTCAATAAGAAATTATAACAAAATGAAATAGAATTTAATAAGGAATTAAAACAAAATGAAACAAAATTGAATAAAAAATTGAAATAAAATTTAATAAGAAATTGAAACAAAATTCAATAAGAAATTGAAATAAATTGAAAAAATTCATTAAGAAAATTAAAATTATCAGTACATATGAAAATGTAAAGAATATTATTTGATATTTAATTATTTGATCTTGTTGAAGTAAAATATGGACGGATAAAGATTTTTATTATATAAAGAGCTGCAAAAATAAGAAATATTTATAAACAAGTAAGAGTACTGGTCCAAGATAAAAAAAAAGAGTGTGGTATATTCGGCTGGGCCGAATCTAAAATACACTTCACGATATCTAAAATACCCTCACGAATCTAAAATACCCTTCACGAACCGATATCGGAATTTTCTATTTGCTGTATTTTAGTAACCTTCTTTTATAACGAGAATTACTTCTCAGCAAACAAAAAAAATTTTAAAGGAAAAATTGGTTCAGGCTATATCTCGGGTATCTGAAAATTTTTTTGCCTTTTAGTCACCATGAAGCAAAACAAACAACTTTTTTTTTTAATTTTCATACAAAATTGCAAAACAAAATGGCTTTTTCGGAATTTTGAATATATCTCAGCTATACGTGAACCAATATGTACCATTTATGTTATAGCCGCAGTGACCAGGGAGGTTTCCAACTAGCTCTGATTATTGATCGTAGTTCTGAGCATAATACTTCCCAGCGGGTTCCAACCCTTCTCCCTGCATCTAAGCCAGACGGACATCGCCTAATCGACTTTTCCATTAATTCTGATTCAAAATATACATATGTACTCGTACTTTATAAGGTCGCAAATAAAAACTGTAGAAATTACAAACGGAATCACAAACTTTTATATACCCTTTACATTTTTGTGAAGGGTATAAAAAACTCTATTATTGATATTTTATTAATTGAAAAACAAATTTTAAAGGGCTCGCCCGACCATTTTCAATTGAAGAATTAAGGAAAGATGATTCTACTATTAGCAGCCTTCTCGTAACAAACTTATGCCCATGAGAGATGATACTACAAATCGTACAGGTATGAAATTAGTAACGTGTATCATGCTATCGTACTTGGGAAGTGTACTTTGTAGTACGAAGATAAAAAAGTTTTGATTTTCGTGGTCGAAGCTTTCATGAGTATGAAAATAAGTATCGTGTATCATGCTGTAGTACACGTACAGCGAAATTTGTTCTATAAAGAGCACAGTTCATGTGTTGGATATTTTGTTTGAAATATAAAAACTATTTATGTTCTTGTAAATTCTTCCAGCTAAATATCGTTGTTTTGTTGCTTTTTATACAAAAGGTTTAACAATTTTATATTTCATATATTTCGCTAATAGTTTGTTAAATAGCATTTAATTTTTAATAATATTTTAGTTTTGCCTAAAGGTGCTAACACTTTTAATTAAAAAAAAAAAACACCACAACAACGATTTTTATTATATAATACGAATACTGAATTGCCGGCGTGTGTATTGCCTTTAAAATATTTCTTTCAAATGAAATAGTATGAGTCGTAGTAACGTGTATCTGAAAACCGTACTACAACTCATACTTCGTTAAGTACGAAAATTATTATCATCTCTCACCCACATTAGGCATAATCACATCACGTGCAGCACAAATTTTTCATCATGATTTTTTTTTTTTTTAACTTAGACCAGTACTCAGGGGATGACCCCTACATATGCAGTGCATTGTACCAGAACTAGGAAAATAGGTTGTGAGGAGGGGGAAAGAGAGAGTAGTGTTTGTGAACATTTGACTTGAACCTTTCAACGTTATAACAGACAGGAAACACGTCGGCAGGTAACTTATTCTACAGACGGAGCGTACGGCTGAAAACCGAATTCTCTCTTTAATGCGTAGTACGATTTCCCGGGCAATCGACCACAAATGGATGAGCACTGAACGATGCACAAGGTCCCTAATCTCGTCAGAGCAAAATCCATTGTAGTAATGATAGAACAGAGTAACGCACCCCACACTGCGTCAATGCTCCAGTGGGTCAATAGAGTTGGATACCCTACTGTCACCGATAAGCTTCTTCGCCCTCTCCTGCACACGGTCGAGTAACCCCAAAATTGATTTTGAGGCACCGGCCCAAACATGATAGTTGTATTCCATTTTTGGTCGGATATAGGTGGTATAAATAATAATTAGATCGGATGGAGTGAAGCACATCTTACACCGTTTTAGAAACCCGAGGCACTTGAATGCTTCTTTAGAGACATGAAAGATGTGTTCAGTCCAACGAACATCACACTGTATCTTCATTCCAAGAACATCAAGAGCTTCCGATTCCTCAATATTTATACCATCCATGCGTACGGATAAAGCAGCATATGTGGTCGTGTTGTTCGTGTGAAACAAAATTGAATAAAAAATTGAAATAAAATTTAATAAGAAATTGAAACAAAATTCAATAAGAAATTGAAATAAATTGAAAAAATTCATTAAGAAAATTATAATTATCAGTACATCTGAAAATGTAAAGAATATTATTTGATATTTAATTATTTGATCTTGTTGAAGTTAAATATGCTCGGATCTTTAGCTGCAAAAATAAGAAATATTTATAAACAAGTAATAGTACTGGTCCAAGATAAAAAAAAAAGAGTGTGGTATATTCGGCTGGGCCGAATCTAAAATACACTTCACGATATCTAAAATATCCTCACGAATCTAAAATACCCGATATCGGTTCGTGAAGGATATGTTAATAAACAACATTGGGTCTTACGAGCGTTAAAGGTGACCCTGTTTTTACGACCCCATTCGGAGATTAATGGAAGATCACTATTCAGTGAATCGTTCATGTTTTGCCTCTTAGAAACGATCTCGGATAGGCTATAACTGAAAGAGTACGAGTGGCAAATGCTGCTGTCATCTGCGAAAGAGTGGATAGGGTTGAAAGTTTGTTATAGCAGGTCATTTAGGAAAATAAGAAATAGGGTAGGAGAAAGAACGGAGCCTTGCGGTACCCCTGAATTAATTTTGAACTCGTTTGATGAGACTGCATCTAATACAACTCGTATAGTGCGGTCTCTGAGAAAGCTCGATACAAACCGAGAGAAGTCATCACCGACACCATAAGCAAAAAGTTTTGCCTGCAATGCAGCATGCCACACTCTGGCTGATGCTCATATCGTAACACTACGGGCTTGAAATGCGTGGGCAATAAATAGGAATCTTAATTGGTCCACGTAATAAACTTAGAAGATTATGAGACAATTGCTAATAATTTAACAATGTGGTTCAAAACCACCTGCCTCCAAATCAGAACAAAAATGGTATTCAGTACTATCTTGCACAGGTGCAAGAAAGGCTAATAGAGCTTAAAGGCACAAAAGGTAGAACACAAAGATCAATCGATTGGATTGACTCTGCTTGGAAATGGACTGCTGGAAATCCAGATGCTACAGACTGGAACAACGTCTCAAAACGCAATAATCACAAACAACAATGAGCAACACAAAATAAACGCACAGCTGCTGAATAATACAAACGAGGTTCTCCAAAAGATGAACGAACTGGTCTCCAGAATAAACGAAATAAGCAAAGGAAAAGAAGCCGAACAAATTGGCCAGGGAACTATTAATCAACTATAACTAGTAATCAAGTACATGTTCTGAAAGATGCAATTGATGAAGTAGTAAGAGGGTGCCAAATGTCTAAAAGCGGCATTATCAACAGTAACCTTTTAGACCGAACAGAAGTCGAAGACATTATCCCCGAGATGGAGACTTTGCCATATGCCAACGCAGTGGCAGCAATGGAATGTGGAAAACCTTCAACTTACGCAAAAGGAACCTCAATCCTTAATGCCATATCGACACCAAAGCTAAAAAAAAAACTTCTATCATCGCCTTATAGTCAGATCTACAATCAGGATGGACTAACACATTGAGCTACCATTTAATGAAATCCTGATAAGCCAGAATGAAACATTCAGAGTAAAGAGTTCCTGGCTGAATATAAATAACATAACGGTTTGCCAACAATCCTCACTAGATAAATTGGCTGAAGAAAGCTGTGTACCACGTCTACTTAAAGATGGAACCGCCAATTGCCAATTCAAAAGGACAAAAGCTCGGATTATTGACATGATCACCTCAGATACAAATTTCTTAACAAATTACGCCGGAGTAATTGCAACACAGGACAATAAAGAATTACTCAATGGCACCTACCTGATACGACTCTTTAACGAGACAATATTTTTAGACAACGAACACAATGTTTGTCCGCTTTCAAATAGAAAAAAGAATTTTCAAGCTATTGCGTCCTATGTCCAATTCTTTTTGTATTTTCAGCCAGTTCATAAACTATTTCAAAATGAAAACAATTTATTGGTTTTTCGCACGGACATTTGCTTAAAAATCGGAAGTTTTGAAAACCAGAGTTATTCAAAAATTAATTTGTTGGCTGTTCAATTTTTTTATTTCTGTGTTTTATTTAATTTAAGTAATTTATTTATTTTGTTTTTGGTTGCACATTTTATATGACAAAAACTTTTTAATTTTCCGGTCGTTGACAATCTCTTAAAATAAGAAAGAATATTGAAAATTGGTTTATATATAACAAAGTATATCAACCATTTGTTTTTCGGTTTCGTCAGTCCGATGTCCAAAAACTGTTTTTTGTCAGGACATTATACTAATCCGCTATCCAATATAGCTTTTTTATCTTCAGGCCTTTGGCTTATCCTTTCAAAAGAAGTTAAAAAGTGTTTTGAAAATCGATTCATGTATTGCGAAGTAATTTTTTTAATTTAGAGGCAACTCTGCAGATTCTTGTTCAATCCATAAACACTTTTACCGTTTCTATGCAATGCAATGCAATCCACTATTTTACAAGCAATTAAAAAAAATGAATTGGTTAAAAGTATGTTTCTGGAACACAAACGGCATTCGCCAACACAAAAATGAACTTGAGCACTTCCTTATGGAAAAGCAGATCGATATAGTGATGATTGCTGAAACCCATTTGACAAGCAACAGTTATTTCAAAGTTAATGGCTACACACTATATGAGACACGTGATGAATATCTCCAAGCTACAACTATATGCATTGATTATTTTCATGAACAAATTGTTATATCCTCGATTTACCCACCGCCACGATTTTCAGTAACAGAAAGCCAGTATTCATATTTTTTCAAATCACTTTGGCCTCGATTTTTAGCGGCTGGCGATTATAACGCTAAACACACTTTTTGGGGATCACGTTTAATTACCCCGAAAGGGTTTGTTTTTTGACACCGTTTCCAAAATGGGCTTAGGTGCGATTTCAAGTGGCCAGCCCAATGCAAGATCCCAGACGTTATAGATTTTGGAATTACAAAAAATTTGTCATCCAATCACTCACCAAATATAGTTTCTGTTTCGTTCCCCCCGGGAGTTGGTTCCCCGTTTTGTGACTTTGCGTTGACCGTCAATGGAGTTAATTGACTAAAATACAAAACATTTTTGAGTGCACATTGTACTGAAAATATCGCCTTGAGAACGCCTAAGGATATTGATGTGTCAATTTTTCTGAAAACCTCAAACTGGCCGTACAGCATGCTACCACTAGTCATTTAAGATCACGAAATGAGAACAATAGAAATTATTCATCTGAAATTGAGCAACTTCTGTCAGAAAAAGAAGAGTCAGAAGAGAGTGGCAACTTCGCAGGCCTCCCCTGCTTAAAACTAAGCTACTCAGCTAAGAAATCTGCTTGAAATCCACAGAATGGCTTCCCTTAAAACATATTTGCAAAACCTTGATGGTACCCCTCAATCTGATTATTCCTTGTGGACCTTTGCGAAATTCAACTGGCGATTGGGCAAGAAGCGATTCTGAAAAGGGGATGTTGTATGTCGATAATTTGAGAAACTTTTTTATTACTAATGATTCAGCGAATATTACAGCGGAATTACCACCATATGTTGTTAAACCCCAGAAAAGCTCCAGGCATTAATCAAATTACTGATAAAATGCTTGAACAGTTACCTCGTGTAGCTAGAAGAGTTCTACTTTTTATTTTTTACGCTATTTTACGCCTTGAGTATTATCCTGCAGAGAGGAAGGTCTCAATGATTATTATGATACCCAAGTCAGGGAAGGATCTGACTAAGGTAGAATCATATAGACCAATAAGTCTTTTACAAAGAATTTCAAAACTATTCGAAAAATTGTTAATGGCGAAGTTGAGTCCAATCAACAATGTGGGATGTATCCCTGATCATCAATTTCCATAGAACAAACGCACAGACTAGTCAATGTCATAAGACAACCTTTGATGAGAAGTAGTATTGCTCAGATCTATTCATTGACATTTTTCAAGCTTTTGATAAAGTGTGGCACGACGGCTTGATGCACAAAATAAAGTTGAACTTGCCTGCAAATACACACAAGCTTCTGGAAAGCTACTTATATGGGCGGAAGTTTGTTGTCAGAGAAGGCGACTTTATAAGCCCAACTCAGCCAATCGAGGCAGGAGTTCCCCAAGGCTGCATACTGGGGCCTACTTTATATTTGATTTACGCCTCTGACATGCCAACGACATCCGGAATCCACACTTCTACCTTTGCAGATGACACGGCGTTTTTGAGTGTTCATGAAAACCACCAATTAGCTTCGCGAAATTTACAGGAATATATTTCAATATTAGAGAAATGGCTAAAACTTTGGAAAATCAAAGTTAATGAACAGAAATGTACTCATGTCACATTCACACTGTGTAAGCAAACATGTCCGCCTATCCAAATTAACAACTCATCTATTCCGCAGCACAACGAAGTCAAGTACCTTGGTATTTACCTGGACCGTAGGCTAACGTGGAAGTCTCACATTGAAGCAAGGGTCACTCAGTTAAAACTAAAAGCAGCGCAGATAAATTGGCTTATGGGCAGAAATTCTACATTGAAATTAGATTGCAAACTTTTGTTATAAAACGCAATACTAAAGCCTATATGGTGCTACGGAATTCAGTTATGGGGAACCGCCTCAACATCTAACATTGAAAAAATCCAAAGAAGACAAAACCAAATTCTTCGCACGATTACTGCAGCTCCATGGTACGTAAGAAACTCACGAATTCACAAGGAACTGTGTGTTCCGCTGGTAAAAGACGAATTTTCTAAGTATGCGACAAGGTATATCAGTAAACTGGAACTTCGCCCAAATCCACTTGCACGTAGCATACTTAATTTTGGTGGCCACTCTCGGTTGAGAAGAAGGGATACCCTTGCCACCATCAGAACGTTAAATAGGTGATTCTACCGATTTTATTCGCGCAAAATAAAACTTTTTTGTCTAGCAATGGCTGGACTTAAATAACTTTTATATTTAATATTAATATTATTCATATTTTGAAGTTTCAATAAATAAATGAATGAAAATATATATATATATATATATATATATATATATATATATATATATATATATATATATATATATATATATATATATATATATATATATATATATATATATATATATATATATATATATATATATATATATATATATATATATATATATATATATATATATGCATATATATACATATACATATATATAATATATATTGCGGAGTTACTTAAAATCCTTTTCAGATGGACATTTTGTCTGCCCGATGTCTTAAAACTTTTTTCCAGTGCATTTACAAACTCTTTTAAAGGAAGAATAATTGTAAAAATCGGTTCGTAAATACCGGAGTAAATGAAAAATTTATTTTTCGGACGGACATTTCATCTGTCCGGAGTCCAAATTTTTAAAAATTCTCAGCCCATTATCAAACACCTTTCCAAACAAAACATCAGTTCGTAAATGGCGAGTTTTTTTTAATTACCTTTTAAACGGCAATTTTGCACCCCTTTTCTCGCTTCTGGTGCTGAAGTTTCAGAATAAAAACTATTTAGGCGTGAGAAGCTACAGTGAGAAGGACAGTGCGATGTCCAAAAAAATTTTTGTTGCAGATTCTTTAGAAATCCTCTCAAAAGAAAAGATCGGTTCATGAATTGCTTAAATATGAAGGAAAAAAATTTTTTGGACGGTCATTTTGCCCCCTTTTGGCTCAAATTTCAAAATAAAAACTATCCTATAACGACTCTCGGACTTTAAGCTATCTGCATACCAAATTTCATCAAACTCGGTTCAGCGGTTTAGGCGTGAAAAGGTAACAGACAGACAGAGTTACTTTCACATTTATAATATTAGTAAGGATTTATATATTAACCTCTAGCACTTTAATTAAAAATTTTTTGAGAACTGTATTTACACTTCAGAGATTCTTGCATAATATAATGTATCTATTCAAAAGCTGAATGATACCAATTTTGCTTGAATACCTTACGAAATGTAATGAAATATTGCAATTTGATATACACGTGTATCAAAATGTCAGAGGTCCATAACTCGGAAACTAAGCATTTCCGCCAATTTCTTCGTTTTACATTTTCTTCTTATTTTTAATTTTCTACCCCCCTATATAATTTTTTTCAATTTGGAGCTCTGTGCGTAAGCTGGACTTGTTCTTGCATTTATTTTATTTTTTTAAATAATTGTTCACGTGAGATTCACGATAGCAATTTTCACTTCGAAGGAAATCAAAATGTTATGTGAGCAAAAATTTCACTTGCTATTCATGATAAGGGTGAATATGGGGATGGAAGAATAATATTATAATTACATAATTTACCACTTAATACGTTTAGTCACCCACAAGTAGACAAATCCAGCAACAAAAGCCAATAACAAACAACTAGACACGCTGGCCAATATGATAGTTAATTCAATTAAAGCATCTGTTCTAAATTCCAATAAGACGGCATCATTGTACCCCGATTTCGTAAATAGTCGAATGACTAAATTATATTCGGTATCTTTAAGAAGTAAAAGTATTGGTATATTAATGTATAACATCCCAACAAACACTAAGGTTTGATTTCAAATTGAGAATGATTTGAAATCAAACGTTTGATACTGATTTGAATTCAAATTGAAAAACATAGTATACTCAACAAAAAAATGAAATTGTTTTCAAATTGAGAAATTCATTTACTCTCAACTTGGTTTCAAATGTAATTTTCAAATGTTTTTCAAATGTTGATTGTGAAGTGGAATACAAATAAAAACAAATTTTTGCTTTGAAAATTAATTTTTCTTTTGATTTATTTCCGGTTTTTAATTTGAATTTTCCATTATTATTATTTATTTTATTATTATTATTTTCCTTACTCTTGAAATTCTTGAAAGGACGAAATAGTTGGTTTCTTTTGTCTCTAAATCGCGGTCAAATCAGACAATCTCATTATTTCTTATTATTTCACTTTTTTATGTTTTATTTCAAGCACTTTAACTTATTAAAACTAATTTTTCTGACATTTAATTAAATATTGGTTACAAACAAATCACATTTATTAATTTTTCCGGAATTCTTAATTTTTTTCTTTTTTAATAAATTTAAAATGTTGATATTTTTCAATAATTGCTGACACATTTGTTTTATGATTAATTTATGATTCAAAATCACATTGATAAAACATTGAGTATCAAATGCTTATATTCATATGATTTTTAATTTAAATCCAAATGTTACAATCAAACCATTGAAAAACGTTTGAAAACTATGTTTGATATCAAATGATAACGTTATTTTAGATTGTTTGGTGTTTGTTGGGATTATGTATGTACATGGTCTGATTATAAAATAACCGTTATTTCCAAATTTCGTGATGTAAGTGTGTGTGATTTTCGTATTTTTTTCCTGTTATGTTGGTACACATGTCTGTTATAAATGTTGGCAATATCAGCTATTTTGGATTGTCAGTTTGTTTTTAACAGATAAAGAGGTTAGTCGTGTTTTGGTGTGCTCTTCGATTTTTTACTATTCGAAAAAATGGATCAAAGAAACTCTATTAAGTTTTGTGTCAAAAATGAAATTAAATGCGCCATGACACTTGAAATGTTGACGGTGGTGTTTGGCGAGAAGATGTCAATGACGATGCTCGTCCTGATCGCCCGAGCACATCAACAACCGATGAAAACATTGAAGCAGTGAACACATTTTGGATAATCACGAATCACTATCAGAAAGGCTGCTGATGATGTTGGAATATCATGCGGCTCATGCCAAGCAATTCTTACGGATGTTTTAGGCATGAAACGTGGAGCAAAAACAACGTAGCTGGACATCGCTGATGAGCGTTGACAGCGTCAACGATGATCCAGATTTCCTCAAAAAGGTCATAACTGATGACGAATCATGGGTGTATGGCTATGACATTGAAACCAAAGATCAAGCATCGCAAGGGAAGCGTCCAGAAAAGCCAATACTGAAAAAAACAGGTCAAGTTCGGTCAAAAGCGAAGGATTTGCCCATTGCTTTCTTGACTGCAATGGCGTGGTGCATCATGAATTCTTGCCACAAGGTCGTACGGTCAATAAGGAATACTACCTTGATGTTATGCGCCGCTTGCGTGCAGCAATTCGTCAGAAACGCACAGAATTGTGGAAAAAGCAGTCATGGACTTTGTACCATAATAATGCACCAGCTCACACATCGATGCTTGTGCGTGAGTTATTGGCCAACTATAAAACCGTTATCATGCCTCAACAACCGTATTCATCGGACTTGGTCCCCGCTGACTTCCCAAAACTGAAGACACCGATGAAAGGAAAGCGTTTTGCTACGATTTAGAAGATAAAAGAAAGATCGAAACATGAACTGTTGGCGATATAAGTGTTTCGAGGATTGGAAAAAACGATGGCATAAGTGTAAAGGGGGCAATATAGTTATTGATGAATAAATAAGTACTTTTTGACAAAATTAAAAAAAATTAAAATAACGGTTATTTTTTTTTATCAGCCCTCGTATGTATGCATGTATGTATGTACATAATATGTATATAGATATGTGTGTGTTTGCTTACCGGGCTTGAGGGGACCATTACAGTACGCACTTAAGGAGCCAATGCAGTCATCAGTTCCAATAACATACTCAATTTCGTTGTTTGAAGTTGATCTCGTATTACGGGGGTTCCAGCGTAATGGTGTTGTTTGGTATTGAGTAATACAGTTGGAGTTTTTGTCCACATAGACATTATTCCATGACTTTGTCTTTGGCCACTCTGAAACCGAATTTAATGCACCAAATCTCATTTGCGCATCATCACATCCCTTTGAAATATATTAAACATTTTCTGAATGCCTTTTTTTTAAGTCTTATAAAAATTATAAATATAAAAGCTATTAAATTCTAGTAGTAAAAGAATAACTTTTCCTTTTTCTTGTTTTTCATAAGCCGAGTATTTGGCAATTGAATCGCCAGATTGAACTCATCTTGTAATTATATAAGATCATTTCTGAATTAACTGAAATATATTAATAGCTACAGTGTTGTAAATGTAATGAAGATATTTCATTGTATTAATGCAAGACCTTCGTAACAGCTAACTAACAATATGGTTAAAATAATGGACATATTTCATTATACGAGTATACTCGAAGACTGATTTGGTAAAGTGCTCGACCAACAGTTCCGAGGAGGCAGTTCCACAAAAAACTTTTCAACTTTTCAATTTGCACTTATCAAATTACATTTTTTTGCAAAGTGATAAGTGTTCCTGTTCCACAATACAATTTGCAAATCTCACTTTAATAACTGTAAACACCTGCACTCTTTGTAAATACGAGTACTTTGCCCTCTTTGTAAAACTTTACACTCTTTAAATTTTAATCGTAAAGTCTTTGCAATATTCTGCTAAGTCCCAATTTTCATGAGACAATTTTATTTGCGCAATCCTTATCAAATTTTCTTTTACACTTGCTTTTATGTTCAAACACAGCAATTTTCGTTTTCAATTGCTTACACTTTCTTAATATTGCATGTACTATATTCTCAAAATTTTCCATTTAATTTTCACTTCTAAATTAACACTGCTGTCTATTTTTTTGAGGTTGTCCACAATATTGAAATTTTTTCATTCAAATTAATTAAAATATCACAATTTCGTGCCAATATTATTTTCATCATGGACAACATATCAATACATAAAAGAAACACAAATGAAAGAAAATGTAATATATCTGACATTACGAATGATAGCACAAAACGACTTTCCGAGTACAAGCAAGTCTGTATTCATTTTTACACTCCTCACTCTTTCCTCACTTATTTGTCCACAATCTCAAGAATTGCGCAACTAAAGTTGCCTCGTGAAAATTGGGACTATTCCACAATACATTTAATCAACTTTTCATTTCTGAATTATCACTTTTCCCTTTGCACTGATAAATGGAACAGGGTTAATAAATCAGATAAGCAGGCTGCCTGGGAGGAAGTTTTTAAAAAATCCACAGTCCCTACAACTGGCGTCAGCTCAAAATTCATGGACTTATGCAAGGGACTGTTTGTTTGGGCTCTGGAAGAGTCGGACATTGATAAGAAAAACAATTTATTGCCTACACGTAGCGTAAAAATTCACTCCGTGGAATTGGTCCACCATCAGGTTAGGCCGTCAAGGCAGGTACTGATGTAAATCATTTTCACAGTTGCTTACACGTAGCAAATTTTCCATTTAATTTAAATTGTTTTTGATATTTTGTTGCAATATTGTACAGTGCTAATAACTAACAAGCATGTTGTAAAAATAAAAGTGAATTAATAAAGTTCTAATTGCAATATTTTGCTGTCTGAGACATAAAAAAATGTTATAATTGAAAAAAATATGTATATTCAATTAAGTGATATCTTTAGCCCGCGCATGCGGCTTAAAGTTTCTTCAGTTTTCATAAAAACCACTTTTTTTTACTTTAATATTTTATTATTAAAAATTAGTAAATTTTCAAAACCAATTGCTACACTAGTTTTATTTGAGAAAAATATTACGTTTTAAAAGTAATTTAATTATTTTTTGACCATAAAATCTCCTTTGCTCTTGAATCTGGGCATACATTTTCTTGATTCAAGTTTTGTCCTCTCGATTTCCTATCACATGGATGCTTCTGTCACTATTTTTACAGTGCGTTCTACAGCTTGCGCATGGTAGTTTTTAGAAAGTCATGCTTTTTCCATCTATAGTTTTAATAAATACGATTAATTCCTCATTAGTGACATTTTGAAGAACTGGAGGATTAAAAAACGTTTGCTGCCCATTTATTACGTCGGTATAGTTATTCGAACTAAAATCTATTTTCAATACGAAACCATATTTTATTTGATCGCCAATATGGGTTCAAGAAACGAACTGGAACAAGGGAAGCAGTGATAAATGTAGTTGAGTGCATTTGTAAAGGTCTTGATGAAGGTTACAATGGAGTGGCAGGTATATTTTTTGATTTGACAAAAGCATTCGAACTGGTCAACCATGACATTCTATGTGCGAAACTTCGTTGTATCGGATTGTCTCCAAATGCAATAAATTTACTTAAGGATTATTTAAAAGGAAAAAAGCAATTCCTTCAAATAAATGATTCAAAAAGCCACGTATTGGATATAAATTGTTGAGTACCACAGCGAAGTGCGCTTGGTCCAATACTGCCGAAAATTTATGTTGATGATTTAAAAAACGTACAAAAAAAATGGACACATATTTATGTATGCAGATGATATATGTATGATAACGTTTTGAAAACACACATCGAGCAAGACTCTGCAATTTTGTCCGAGTTTTTAAGGCTCCATAGAATTGTGCTCAATACAAATAAATCAAAATTTATAAGATTTAGACCAGGGAGTCGCAGACGTGAAGAGCCTATGACGGTCAATGTTGATGGCAATTTAATATGTGAATTGGAAAATGTTATGTACCTCGGCATAAATCTTAATAGTAACCTTTTATGGTATAATCATATTAGTAAACTTTTTTTTATCTTCGACCAGTACTCAGGTGATAGCCCCTACATGTGCAGTGCATTGTACTGGAACTAGAAAAATAGATTATGAGAAGGAGGAAAAGGGGAGTAATGTTTGTGAACTTAACACACGGAACGACCAAAACAAACGTTATCACAGCATTTAAAGTGTTATACCTTCGACACTGATCAGACTAACAAAAATTAGTTCAACACCGCGCACACTGTAAGATAATCAAATACATAGGAGGAACATAAAAAAGAAATTAATAATAACAAATAGAGAAAAAACAAACGACAGTAAACAAATAATATAATAAAAAAAAAAAACACGTGCACACATGATGCAAATTCTACTTATTCCGGTAAAATTTCGTTTTTTTTATAAATTTATAATAAACATAAGTATAGGTATAGAAAACACGGACAACAATGAAAACCACGTGAATAGAGAACGAAAGATACAAGAAACATCTAAATTCGGTTCGCTTTCGTTGCACTCAAAAGCAGCGAATTCAACTCTTAGTGCAGACTTTCACGGAGGATGCATTCAAACATATTAGTAAACTAAAAGGCAAAATTTCAGCGGGAATTGGTATACTTTACAAATTTAGAAATAAACTAATCGTAAGGACAAAACTCTTGAGTTACCAATCTATTGTTCATTCACACCTTACTTATCTTCCGGTAGTATATATAGACGTAAAATGAGAACCAGCTTAAAAAGTTTACAGGCAGCATTATAACTTGTGTTTAATCTCCCCATAAGGTTTTTTACGATAGATTTACATATATCGCAGCTATGCGAAAACGATACTTCCTATTAGAGGGACAACAAGTGCTATTGTACGTTTTCCAGTGCTTAATAGCCTATTTACACCAAAGCGAAATCTGCTCATTCGAGATTTCAAGCCAAATCTAGTAGATTTTTAGAAGATTTTCCATACAAAATGAAATCTACTTTATGAGTAGATTTCGACGAAATCTCCTGAAATCTACTCAGTACTAAGCTATGCAACTGTGATTTCTTGCAAAAAGTACTTACAAATACTACGCTGCAACAAAAATTGCACTATAATGTGGTGTATGCAGTCTCTGGGCACAAAAAATATATTCAGTCTCTGATAATATTGTATTGTCAAACCCGCATGCATAAATTATTTTTGAGCAAATGAAATCGTGCTAGATGTCAAAAAACGGTGATGTAAACAATATAGATTTCGTTGTAGATTTCAATTCAAATCTACTAGATTTTGAGTTGGTGTAAATGCGCTATAAGGGGATTTGGATCACACACTATTATGTTTCACCAGAACTCCTCAATTACACAGAGGACTACTAGACCGTCTGGGGCCTTGCATTTCGCTAAATGTCGCATTGAGCTCACAAAAAAAAAAACGAATGATTTTCATTGGACCAGTGGAATATAATCGATTACCAGAACCTTTCTTCGATGTTATCAACCTTTAAAAATCGACTAATAAGACATCTTTTAGAAAATATAGAAATACTTCTTGCATCACCGCCTTAAATATTCAGGGGTCTAATCACCGCATACGATATCGAATTAACTATCGTATCGAATAACATTACGATACATCTAAATTATGGCAACCGATGCATATTGGATCGTAATTTAAACAAAATGCAATAGATTGAAGACCATACGTTCCCTAAAAGTAGGAATACAAAAAATAAATCCTTTAACTTTTTTATATTATTGCAATACAGTTTATCCGATATCGTATGCCGTGATACCAAAATGAAAAATTTCGATAATTTTGCTCGATATCGTATGCGGTGATTTGACCCCAGGGTTATTCCAACTAACGCGTTCACTTCAAAAAAACTGAAAAATGACAATTCATTATGCTAATAAACGCACTAGTGAACATCGATACTTTTTGTTTTTAAATCGGGTTGACTGACTAAACTATTCAGACTTTTTTCTTCGACGTAATTTTTGACGCGTTTACGATAAAATTTTGTATAAAACTAAAAAATGTAAGTAAAAATATTAGATATATACCTACATATACAAAATATTAATATAATAATTTATAAATATTTCGTAGGTCGAATAAGCAAACTACTCCAGATCAATTTAAATCATTGGTTGAATTTATGATGCAACACCCTGATATTGGTAAAGGTTCCACAGATCTAAGACCAGAAGAACAGAATAATCAGTGGGATAAAATATGCAAAAAACTTAATTCTATGAACCTCCAATAGGAGATATATCTTCTTCGAAAAAAGTATAGTTTGGATATATAATGTTGAAAAAAACTAGCATTAATAGAAACTTTCTTATATCTTTTCAGGTTTGGAGAGACTACAAAGCCAATACCAAAAAGAAGTTGGTCATTAAAAAACAGCAAATAGAAGGCACAGGAGAGGGCCCTAATAAACTAATTCCACCGAGCGATATGGAAGAATCTGTTTCAATATTATTAAATTTTAAGATGTCGGTTGCAGCAATGCCAAATGTTTCTTCTTTTGTCGTGGAAAATATTGTGACTTTGCCACTTTGTGATGATTATCAAGAATTTTTAGGTTATGTTTTTAAGTCATTGTACATAATTACATCACAATGTACATATATTTTTGCAGTTAAACTACCCATGAATTTTTGAATGTTTTTTTTTATTTTATATACGTACATACATACATATATAATAATATTTATATCCATACGTATGTAAATACTTAATGTAAATACATACATACATAAAAATACAATATATAACGATTATTTCTTTTTATATTTATTAGAAGCTATTTAAAATTACATTTCTCATCAGAATAGCTTCATTAGAAATATCGATCACTTGAAGGGGTCACAATCTTTTCATCCGTTCGATCTACGGCCATAACAATACGTGGAATGCCTGATTTTTCAAAAAAGTACAAATTGACACCTTTCGTTTATTATCCATTCCAATTTTTATCGATTTAGGGTATATAAATTTTTCCAATAACTTTACCATCTCGGTAAGTATTTTTGAAAACGTTGATTGGGATACGTTGAGGTGCCAATTTTTCCCCCCGCTATGTTGGTAGTTTCCCTCTGCCAAAAACCGAAGTCAAGCAGCTAATATAATATATATCGTCCATATCAAATATATCCATTGCATTGTACCGTAGTTTCTTTAATGCCCGCTGAAGATTATTTACTCCAATTTCGTCCAGAAAAAAGGCAATTGAATCCATTTTATTTTTTTTATTGAATTTTTGATAAACTTTTATAATTTTTTAAATTAAATTTTTGGTTTGTACATTTGTACAACGGGTTATAGTTCAGTTTTTTTCCATTCTTAAGTTTTTTTCTTAAGAAGGATTTTTTACAATACAAATCTGCTGTGATCAATAATTTTGATTGAAGAAGACAAGAAAAATAATAATCAAATCTTTAGCTGGGGGACAACTAGCTGTTTCGTAGTCGCTACACTACTCATCAGCACCCACTGGGATTTGAACTCGGGACATGACGTATCCTGATCTACTGCTTTAACTACTAAGCCACCGAGCATTTAATTATTTTCTATCTATATTCATCTCATATTGAATCACATATGCATTTTTGTTAATTGCCCGCATTGTTTGTACAGCGTTTGCTGTCTCAGAACTTCCGGTATTTCTTTTTAGTTATTAACATGCATATTTTTGTATTTTAATATTCT
The DNA here is from genome assembly GCA_914767995.1 of Thecocarcelia acutangulata. Taxonomy (NCBI): domain Eukaryota; kingdom Metazoa; phylum Arthropoda; class Insecta; order Diptera; family Tachinidae; genus Thecocarcelia; species Thecocarcelia acutangulata. The sequence continues at coordinate 56,795,506 of OU612098.1, forward strand.
CCGTACCCAGAGATGTAAATATAAATTTATTGAATTTTTGATGAACTTTTATAATTTTTTAAATTAAATTTTTGGTTTGTACATTTGTATTTACAACGGGTTATAGTTCAGGTTTTTTATACCCTTCACAAAAATGTAAAGGGTATTTATAAGTTTGTGATTCCGTTTGTAATTTCTACAGTTTTTTTTTTGCGACCCTATAAAGTATATATATTCTGAATCAGAATTAATGGAAAAGTCGATTAAGCGATGTCCGTCTGTCCGCTGTTGAAATACCGTTTCTGAGAAAACCATTAGACTTAGAAACTTTTTTCTTTCACCATTCTTTTACCCCATCGATTCATGGGTTTGCTATTGAAATTCAGTAATATCGGTCCACGTATAGCTGAGATATATTCAAAATTCCGAAAAAAGCCATTTTTTTGCAGTTTTGTATAACAATTTTTGAAAACAAAAGTTGTTCGTTTTGCTTCAAACTTCACACACTTATTAAGCATGGTGACTAAAAGACAAAAATTTTTTTTTTCAGATATCGGTCCATATATACCCGAGATATAGCCCAAATCGGATTTTTAATGAAAATGTCGCATAGGCGAAGCTAAATAACTTTTTTTGCTCAAAAGCAGTTCTGGTAATAAAATTAGGTTACATAAATACGGAAAATGAAAATTTCCGTTATCGGCCCATATATACCCGAGATATAGCCTAGACCGGGGTTTTCATGAAAATGCCGCGTAAGCGAACTTAAACAATTTTTTTTTGCTCAAAAGCAGTTCTGGTAATGAAATTGGGTTACATAAATATGGAAAATGAAAATTTCCGATATCGGTCCATATATACCCGAGATATAGCCCAAATCGGGTTTTTCATGAAAATGTCGCGTAAGCGAACTTAAACAACTTTTTTGTGCTCAAAAGCAGTTGTGGTAATGAAATAGGGCTATATAAATATGAAAAATGAAAATTTTCGATGTCGGTCCATATATACCCGAGATATAGCCCAAATCGGGTTTTTCATGAAAATGTCGCGTAAGCGAACTTAAACAACTTTTTTGTTTTCAAAAGCAGTTCTGGTAATGAAATTAGGTTACATAAATATGGAAAATGAAAATTTTCGATATCGGTCCATATATACCAGAGATATAGCCTAGACCGGGGTTTTCATGAAAATGCCGCGTAAGCGAATTTAAACAACTTTTTTGTGCTCAAAAGCAGTTCTGGTAATGAAATTAGGTTACATTAATATGGAAAATGAAAATTTCCGATATCGATCCATATGCACCCGGTCCATATGTAGCCCAAATCGGGTTTTTCATGAAAATGTCGCGTAAGCGAACTTAAACAACTTTTTTTTGCTCAAAAGCAGTTCTGGTAATGAAATAAGATTACGTAAATATGGAAAATGAAAATTTCCGATATCGGTCCATATATACCCGAGATATAGCCTAAACTGCGGTTTTAATGAAAATGTCGCGTGAGTGAACTTAAACATCTTTTTTTGCTTAAAAGCAGTTCTGGTAATGAAATAGGGTCATATAAATATGAAAAATTTCAATGTCGGTCCATATATACCCGAGATATAGCCTAGACCGGGTTTTACATAAAAGTGTCGCGTAAGCAAACTAAAACAACATTTTTGTACTCAAAAGCAAATCTAGTAATGAAATAAAGTTATATAAATATGAAAAATGAAAATTTCCAATATCGGTCCATATATACCCGAGATATAGCCTAGAACGTGTTTTTCATGAAAATGCCGCGTCAGCCAAATTAAACAACTTTTTTTGCTTAAAAGCAGTTCTGGTAATAAAATAAGGTTATATAAGTATGGAAAATGAAAATTGTCGATATCGGTCTATATATACCCGAGATATAGCCCAAACCGGGTTTTTCATGAAAATGTCGCGTAAGCGAACTTAAACAACTTTTTTCATCTTAAAGCAGTTCTGGTAATAAAATAAGGTTATATAAATATGGAAAATTAAAATTTCCGATATCGGTTCATATATACCCGATATATAGCCTAACAGGTTTTTTGATGGAAATGCCGAGTAAACAACTTTTTTGTGCTCAAAAGCAGTTCTGGTAATGAAATAAGGTTATATAAATATGGAAAAAGAAAATATCCGATATCGGTCCATATATACTCGAGATATAGCCTGAACCGATTTTTCCAATAACATTTTTTTTTGCTGAAAAGTAGTTCTTGTTATAAAAGAAGGTTACGAAAATAGAGGAAATTAAAATTTCTGATATCGGTCCATATATACCCGAGATATAGCCTAAAGCGGGGTTTTCATGAAAATATCGCGTAAGCGAACTTAAACAATTTGTTGTGCTCAAAAGCAGTTCTGGTAATGATATAAAGTTATATAAATATGGAAAATTAAAATTTTCGATATCGGTCCATATATAGCCGAGATATAGCCTGAACCGATTTTTCCATTAAAAAAAATTTTTTTTTTTTTTGCTGAAAGAAGGTTACTAAAATACAGAAAATAGAAAATTCCGATATCGGTTCATATATAACCGAGCATATTTAGGTCACATTTTTAATATACTATACATATTCGTGACTATCGTGAAGGGTATTTTAGATTCGACCCAGCCGAATATACTACACTCTTACTTGTTCTTTCTTAAGTTTTTTTTTTTTAAGAAGGATTTTTTACAATCCCAGTGGGTGCTGATGAGTAGTGTAGCGACTACGAAACAGCTAGTTGTCCCCCAGCTAAAGATTTGATTATTATTTTTCTTGTCTTCTTCAATCAAAATTATTGATCACAGCAGATTTGTATTGTAAAAAATCCTTCTTAAGAAAAAAAGAAAAAAAACTTAAGAAAGAAAAAACTTGAACTATAACCCGTTGTACAAATGTACAAACCAAAAATCTATTTAATTTTTATTATTTTTCAAGTGATTACAAAAATTTGATAAAGTAAAACGATATCTCCTCGCGCGTATTTTAGAATCTGTCGACGCCGAGCTGTCGAAAGTGAACATTCGACGGCAACGAAGTGAAATAATGGAATGAAATGTGTCAAAGAAAAATGATTCACAGAGCCCACATGCCTTATATTAAGAAACCTAGGCTTACCCTATAACGACTTCTGCAGAACTCGCCAAGACAAAGAAGACGATCCTTCACTAGCTCGAGAACCTAAGATATATAAAGGAATCCTGCCTACCTAACCTATTGTATTATTGTAGCGTGTATATTTTTTACGGTATCATGAGCTTTTCTTTATTTAAAAGGTGGTAGCATAAAAAATGATTATACAGAAAGCACTGACAGCATCTGACTGTCTATATATAAAACAAACAAGAATTCTTAATGTTCGTTTATAAATTAAAAAATATAAAATGAATCAGGATTTCAAATGCAAAAATGCTCATAGGCTAATTTACAGGCTCTGAATGGACGAATGAAGAACTACGAAAGGAAAGAGAGTGATAAAAGAATACGTAAATATTTCATTCTTTCCAGCGTTCTCAACTTCGAAATTTCAAATCGCACCAAAAAGCGAGAAAAAGTATAACATATTTTTTTATATTAAAATCACAACAATGAAAAAGACTTTTAAGCGACTATTATACGGTCTGATGTATATAAAGTTGAATGTGTGAGGATATCTTTCAAAGGATTTCCAGATCTATCTCCTATGATATGTAGACATATAGACAGGTAGGAAACATAGATTGGCATTAATATTACGAGTAGAGGCTAATAAAATGAATAAACTCAATTGTTTAAATAAAAAATATAAACTAAAAAAAAAAGTTATGGAATATACAAACCATAAAAGTAGTGTTACGCCACCCTGTATGTATAAATTAAGATGACAAAATATTCTTACCTTTTGTGACAATAATAATGCCACATACATTATTGTTCCTTTTTCAGACTCTAAAATTCCTGTCGGAAAACGTACTATTGCTGTTTTTGATGGATTACTATTTTCATAAGACTCGACACGAGTTTTGTTCACTTCCGTCATTTCTAGCTTGGAAGGGACTAAATTTAATTCAAATAAGTAACTTATTGATTGTATCAAATTAAGAAAACCATTAAAACACCTTACTTACTTCCTGCCGGCGCCTCAAATTTTCCCCTGAAGGCAGAACTCAATATATCGACACCATACGTTTTCACCGAAATGGAAACGTTATAGTTATATTCTGGCCTCAAATCAGTCTCGTTATAGGTAAGAAATCCATTACTTGTAAATTCTGCAATAAATTTTCTTTCAAAATTCAAAGTGTCATGATCTGTACGGCTTCCCGTAAACTCCAGTAGAAAGTATTCAATAACTCCATTTGAGATACAAGGTGAATACCAGGTTAAAATAACATAAGCCTTGTATTCTTCATCCGATTCAGAAGGTCCACTCGGACGGGATTGTAAACTTGTTATCGGATCAGAGACTTTTCCATAAAAAGATAAATAAATTAGTAGAATGACTTGTTTATTTAAATGAAATATAATTTTTCCATACCCCACGGCTCTGTAGTAACCACTTTTGGCGATGTATATTCTCCAAAGCCGAATTCATTCTTAGCTGCAACTTGTATACTATATCTGGTGTAAGGTTTTAAATCTTGGAATGATAATTCAAGCACCGAAGACTCTCTGCTAACTGGCTCAGATGAATAACCGCTACATCTGTTTGGAACAAAATATCCAGCTTCGACATATTGAAAATATAAAATATACAAATTGATATTTCCATTTGGGTAAAGTGGAGGATTCCACGAGAATGCCAACGAAGAATTTGTTCGGGATTTGACATCCAACCGATCAGGTTTATTTGGAACTGTTTTAAATTTTTTTATTAGTAATTTTTGAAAACATAACAGCGAATCTTAAAGTATGCTTCTTTACTCTACTCTGTGTCGTGGCTTACTTTATAATAGTGGAAATGAAAACATGTTATTCTTATTACAGAAAACAGTGTAGAATTTTAGTGTTTGACTAGAAAAGTAACCAAAAATAACAAATTTTGTCAAAAAACAAAGTCTTCGAGTCTAGCGGTAGAGCTTTTTTTTTTTTTAAATATATGCTTACATGCAGCCTATCTAGTAGCAGTTTTATATTTCCATACTTAAACGTAATAATTGACACAAATTTTTATTAAGAGCATTGAACGATAGAATAGAAGTGCGGATTTTATTCCTTAAAAAGTATGCCATCCAGATGTCTTCCGTCGAGTTGAGCACACTGTTCAAAATGGAGCCGTGTGTTCTACGCCACACGCAGCATCAGTGATGGCAGAAACTTTTATCGAAAAGGCTTCACATATCAACAAAAAGTCTTAATTTTAGAGAAAAAAAAAATGTGAGAATGTGTTTCTTTTGATTTTTTTGACACAAAATAGTTAATTGTTACCAAGAGCTGGTTCTTCTAACAACACAAGAAGACAAAACTAAGTTCCATCAAATTTATACATTCATATACATATGTTATTGTATTGTATGTTGTGTTCAGGAGTAAAACTTATTCTAAGATTCATGTCATGTGAAGAGTCATTAATTGTTTGCAAACAGTTTAAACAGTATTTGTTAGAATACGAAAACTTAAATCCTGATTTTGAGAGAAAGAAGCAAAATTGAACTATGCTGTCACATCATATTATATGCTCATGTACATATGTAAGTATATACTTGTAAATGTTTTATACTACGCCTTAAGCCAATTGGAGTTATTGCAGTCACATGAAGACGACGTAAAAAATTATACATTTATTTACTTGTTGCCAACAACGATTGAATTTTGTCGAAAGTCTCTATACATATACATATAGCTTAGGCCTGTGAAATAGCAAATGCCTATCAAAGAATATGAGTATGTAGGTAGTTGCTATCGAACACGAGTGTACAATCAAGAGTTCTTAGATGTTGTATTGATGTTACGGCAATGACGCCTGTTGAAATATGGGGAATTGTTAATTATATAATAAAAGTAAATAACCTTAAAATACTATGACATGGACTTCAATGAATTGAGTGCGCTGAAGCTTATTTCAAGAATGAAAAAGCAGTAATCTGCCACTGCGTTGCCATCTGGTAACAGCAACACGCCTCGTTTCCACAGTTACAGCCATCTTACCAATTTCACATTCGAATCAATTTGGGTTTGTCTATCTCACTATTATTCGTTCGCATATTCTTATGTATTTGCATTGAATTTTGACAGATCGTTCGCTTAAAAAAAAAGTTAGATGAACCCAAATCAATTTTCTTTCGCTTAGATTGCGAACGCAAGTACGCTGTCGAGATTGGTAAACTGGCTGTTAGTTTTATATGCAAGAATTGTTACAAGCAGTGATGCCAGACATTTTTGTCGAAAAATCTTCATTTTCCATATAGAAAATCTTAATTTTAGAAAAAAAGTCTTAAAATGTCTTTTGTTTTATTTCAATGTTAAATGAAAAAATAATGTTTATTTCATATTACAAAATAATTTTTTTCGCTTTTATTTATTTATTGAATCTTTACAAAGTGAACTAACAAACAAACAACAAAAGTATTCAAATGTTAATACTAAATACATAAAATTAACTAAGTCCAGCCAATGCTAGACAAAAAGCTTTATTTTGCGTCAATTATACCGGTATAATCAATTATTTAACATTCTGATGGTGGCAAGCGTATCCCCCCTTCTTAACCGAGTGTGACCGTTAAAGTTAAGTATGTTTCGTTCAAGAGGGTTTGGGTGAAGTTCCAATTTGCTGATATACCTTGTCGCATATTTTGAAAATTCATCTTTTTCCATTGATTCTTCGAACGATTACTGCAGCTCCATGGTATGTAAGAGACTCACGAATTCGCAAGAATCTGTGTGTTCCGCTGGTAAAAGACGAATTTTCAAAGTATGCGACAAGGTATATCAGTAAACTGGAACTTCACCCAAATCCACTTGCACGTAGCGTACTTAATTTTGGCGGCCACTCTCTGTTGAGAAGAAGGGATACCCTTGCCACCATCAGACCGTTAAATAGGTGATTCTACCGATATTATTCGCGCAAAATAAAACTTTTTTGTCTAGCAGTGGCTGGACTTAAATAACTTTTATATTTAGTATTAAGATTTGAATACTTATTGTTAGTTCATATTTTGAAGAGTGCCATTGCTGAATCTTGTATAACTAGTGGTAGCATATTGTAATGCTAGTTTGAGGTTTTCAGAAAATTCCTTAATCGATACATGGATATCCTGAGACGTTCTCAAGGCAATATTTTCCGTACAATGAGTACGTTAACTCTAGTGACGGTCAAGGCCAAGTCACAAAACGGGAACCAACCTCCTGGCGCAACGAAACAGAGATTATAGTGTGTGAGTGATCTGATGACAAGTCTAATGAAGGCTCCATTTGCATCCACTCTGAAGGAAAATTTTTCGAAACTCCAAAATCTATAACATCTGGGATCTTTCGTCGGTCGGACGGCCAATAAGTGGGGTGTTCGCTTGAAACCACATCTAAGCCCACGGTCTTTCGAGGTAATTAAAAGTGATTCCCAAAAAGTGTGTTTAGCGTTATAGTCGCCAGCCGCTAAAAATCGAAGATAAAGTGATTTGAAAAAATGTGAATATTGATTTTCTGTTACTGAAAACCGGGGTGGAGGGATAAATCGAGGAAATAACAATTTTATCATGAACATGTTCAATTTCACTGGTTTTCATAGAAACGGTAAACGTTTTACTAGATTGAACAAGAGTCTGCAAAGTGGCTTCAAGACTGCTAAAATTTGGATCGGAGTTTTGAGACTTGGGCTCCTGATTCAAGTTTTGTATATCGGATTTAACCACATTAGCATAAGAAACTTGTTTGGAGCTTTGCATATTTACGTGGCTGCAGTATGGTTACCTACACAGTTGCTGCATTTTTTAACGTTCGTATCAGTCTTTGATTTTTTACACTGTGATGTACCGAGAAGTTCACCACACACAACACAAACTGCGGGCAATTTACAATAGGCCTTAGTATGGCCAAATTCTTGGCAGTTTAGGCATTGAATGGGACCTAAAAGCTTATGCGGCTCCTTTACGGTGCAAGATACGGTGATATAAATTGGATGAACTTATTCCGTTTCAGGACAATATCTCTTGGTTTCAGTGCAACCCTAAAAACGGGCTGTGGGATCTTTTTGCGGTTCCTGATGTTCACTACACTTTTGACTTTAAAACCTTTGTCCTCCAAGCCAATCTTAACATAATCCGTGGCTACACATGGGTCAATACCTTTTATATAGACCTGAATACCTTAAGCACTTTTAAGCTGATAAGTGTAAAAAATCTTTTCTCCTTTTCCAAAACGTCAGACAATTTTCGGTAATCATTTTATGGTTTACTTGAATTTTTGTTTCATTGATGTTTCCGCGCTTAACTGATGTCACGTTGAAATTGTCCTTACCGATTGCCGTAATAAGTTGTTGTACTAACTCACTAAAAGTAGGTTCTTTCAAATATATCGGTGGCGGTTTAAATGTTTTTTAAACTTGAAGATGGGCTGTCTTCTGTTGTAACCAGTGTTGCCAAGCGTAGGGATTTTTCCCTTTTTGTACAGATTTATTTGTTTATTTCCACATGTAGGGAAAAAAGGACAGATTTTGTATGATTAGGCTAATTGTAGGAATTTTTTAAACTACCACGAATGGTTAACACTATTATTTATTATTATACTACTATAATTTTACGGACTATGACTAACATTATTATTATAATGTGGTTAATATTATTATTTATTATTATACTGTTATAAGTTTTTCGACTATGACGAAAAATCGTTGCCCGAATTGGATATCGATGCATTTTCATCCAATTTTTATACAACGTTAAATATTTTAGCAATAAGTATTTCCCAATTATGCCAAAATGACTAATATCGTATTAAGACTCATGGGAGGGTTTTTTCTATAATACCAACGGACGTACAAAAATAGAAAAATACTAAACCGCGATGTTTCAAACTCTAGGTCTCAGTAGAAAGGCATTTTTAACAAATTTCACATAAATACAGCTCGTCGCTAAGATTTAATGGAATAAGCAATGAGCTTTTACACGCAATTATACAATAAAAGTCGGATATTGATGAAACTAGTTTGTGCTGTGTTTTTTCCAACTTCTATGAAGTTTCATTTATTTTAACATTGTGATATTCCTACTTATTCCATCACAAAATTCATAGAGATACCTGTTTGAATTGAAATATAACTCAAAAATCGTATTTATATAACTTAACACATACATACACTTTTAATTTAATTATAGGGTGTAATTATATATATTTGAACTAATTTACTTTTTAGTTTGAATTTGCAATAAATATAAAATTCGTATTAAAAGAATTTATTAGCGAAAAATTTAAATAAAAAATTGCGTAAGGAAATATTTTTTTGATTGGGAATTTAACACAAATTGTAGGGATTTAACACAAAAATCTCCTGGCAACACCGGTTGTAACAACTATACGAGTATGTGGTGAACACGAACGCGTGCTGTTTCTTTCTCTTAGCGAAAGTAGGTTGTCCAATGATTATTTCAAGGATTCCTCCTCAGAAATCCAAAGATTTTTTCCAGCGAAGCTAAGCTCCTTCTCAGAATTACATCATTGTATTAAAAATTTAAAAGGGTATAAAAAAGTGTCACACAGTTTATTTTTTTTTTTTTTTTATGTAAGTTCACTCTTTTCATCTATTCCGTTATTTTTACTTATTCCGGTTTTTTTATTACTTTTCGATCTAAAACAAACACGTCCGTTCACTATTGAAGCTACTAAACTGCACGTTAAAATGACATTTGATTTATTGTTTTCAATTTCTGTTAAAATCATAATTCTTTTCAATATTCTTAACAAAAGCAATAAGTTATTGTTATTAGATTAAAAAAATTAAACCATTGAAAATATTAATTTTGAAAGGGTAGTATAAATAACAAATATGTTAGTGATGCAATTCCAATCAAGCGAATACGTTATTCGAATAAAAAAATGTTTCTAGTATAAGTAATCTTGTTAATATTTCTGAATTACGTTAATAAACTACATATTATATATTCACTATTTATTTAAAAAAAGAAATCCAGGAAACGTTTTTCAAAAAAAAAATTTTTTTTTTCTCATTCATTTGTTTATTGAATCTTCACAAAGTGAACTAACAATAAGTATTCAAATCTTAAAACTAAATACATAAAATTAATTAAGTCCAGCCAATGCTAGACAAAAATGTTTTGTTTTGCACGATCAATATCGGTGAAATCACCTATTTAACGTTCTGATGGTGGCTAGGGTGTCCCTCCTTCTCAACCGAAAGTGTCCTTCGAAATTAAGTATATTGCGTGCAAGACGATTTGGATGAATTTCCAATTTATTGCTATGCCTTGTTACGTACTTTGAAAATTCGTCTTTTACAAGAGGAACACAGAGATCCTTATGAATTCGTGAGTTTTTTACGTACCATGGAGCTGCGGTAATTGTTCGAAGAATTTTGTTTTGTCGCCTTTGAATTTTTTCGATGTTTGAAGTGGAGGCGGTGCCCCATAGTTGTATTCCATAGCACCATATAGGCTTTAGAATTGCGTTGCATAATAAAAGTTTGCAATCCAGCTTCAATGTAGAATTTCTGCCCATAAGCCAATTCAGTTGAGCTGCTTTTAACTTTAACTGAGTAACTTTCGCATCTATGTGAGACTTCCACGTTAACCTACGGTCCAGGTGAATACCAAGGTACTTGACTTCATTTTGCTGCGGAATAGGTGAATTGTTGATTTGGATGGCTGAACATGTTTGTTTACGCAGCGTGAATGGAACGTGAGTACACTTTTGTTCATTAACTTTAATTTTCCAAAGTTTTAACCACATCTCTAATATTGAAATATACTCCTGCAAATTTCGCGAAGCTACTTGATGGTTTTCATTTACGCTGCAGAATGCTGTATCGTCTGCAAAAGTTGAAGTGTGGATTCCGGGTGTCGTTGGCATGTCAGAGGCGTAAATCAAATGTAAAGTAGGCCCCAGTATGCTGCCTTGGGGAACTCCTGCCTCGATTGGCTGAGTTGGGCTTATAAAGTCGCCTTCTCCGATAACAAACTTCCGCCCACATAAGTAGCTTTCCAGAAGCTTGTGTGTATTTGCAGGCAAGTTCAACTTTATTTTGTGTATCAAGCCCTCGTGCCACACTTTATCAAAAGCTTGAGAAATGTCAATGAATAGAGCTGAGCAATACTTCTTCTCCTCAAAGGTCTGTCTTATGACATTGACTAGTCTGTGCGTTTGTTCTATTGTGCTGTGTTTAGCCCGAAAGCCAAATTGATGATCAGGGATGCATCCCACAGTGTTCAACATTGGACTCAACTTTGCCATTAACAATTTTTCGAACAGTTTTGAAATTGTTGGCAGTAGACTTATTGGTCTGTATGATTCTACCTTAGTGGGATCCTTCCCTGGTTTGGGTATCATAATAATCATGGACACCTTCCACTCTGCAGGATAATACTCGAGACGTAAAATAGCGTTAAAAATAAAAAGAAGAATTCTACGAGCTACACGAGGTAGCTGCTCAAGCATTTTACCAGTAATTTGATCAATACCTGGAGCTTTCCTGAGGTTTGTGTTACGAATAACATTTTCAACATCTTGAAAACTAAGTCTCAAAGGCACAGGCGGTCTAACAGCATATGGCGGAAATTCAGCAACATCATCCACTGTATCATTTGCAGTAAAAACGTTTTTCAAATGATTAACATACACCATCCCTTTTTCAGAATCGCTTCTTGCCCAATCTCCAGTTGAAGTTCGCAGAGGTGGCTTACCTACTACGGGTCTTTTCAGACCTTTTGTCGCTTTCCATAGAGAATAGTCGGTTTGAGGGGTACCATCAAGACCTTCCAGATAATTTTTAAGGGAAGCCATTCTTTGGATTTCTAGCAGATTTCTTAACTGAGCTATGCACTCTCGTAGCCTGCTTTTAAGCTGGGGAGACCTGCGAAGTTGCCACTCTCTTCTAACTCTTCTTTTTTCTGTTAGAAGTTGTTCAATTTCAAACGAATATGTTCTGTTGCTCACATTTCTGGATCTTATATGGCTAGTGGTGGCATGTTGTACGGCTAGATTAAGGTGTTCAGAAAATTGGTTAATCGACACATCAATATCCTCAGGCGTTCTCAAGGCAATGTTTTCCGTACAATGTGTACTCAAATATTTCTTATATTTTATCCAATTAACTCGAGTGACGGTCAACGCCAAGTCACAAAACGGGGAACCAACCCCCTGGGGGAACGAAATAGAAATTATAGTTGGTGAGTGATCTGAGGACAAGTCCAATGAAGGCTCCACTTGCATCCATTCTGAGGGAAAATTTTTTGTAACTCCAAAGTCTATAACGTCTGGGATCTTGCGTTGGTCTGACGGCCAATAAGTGGGGTGTCCACTTGAAATCACACCTAAGCCCATTTTGGTAACGGTGTCAAAAAGCACACGGCCTTTCGGGGTAATTAAACGTGATCCCCAAAAAGTGTGTTTAGCGTTATAGTCGCCAGCCGCTAAAAATCGAGGACCAAGTGATTTGAAAAAAATTGAATATTGTCTTTCTGTTATTGAAAATCGTGGTGGTGAGTAAATCGAGGATATAACAATTTTTTCATGAAAATAATTAAGGCATATATTTGTAGCTTGGAGATATTCTTCACATGTCTCGTTCAGTAAAAAGTGTTTAATTCTGGATTTTATTAAAATTGCCGATCCTCCGCAAGATCTTCCACGGGGATCTTTTGTGTCGTACAGTATGTAGCCATTAATTTTGAAAAAACTGTTAGTTGTCAAATGGGTTTCAGCAATCATCATTATATCGATCTGCTTTTCCATAAGGAAGTGCTCAAGTTCATTTTTGTGTTGGCGAATGCCGTTTGCGTTCCAGAAACATATTTTTAACCAATTCATTTTTTTAAAATTGCCTGTAAAATAGTGGATTGCATTTTTAGCATTTCCTGCATCATGTTGGTCATAGAGACGGTAAAAGTGTTAATGGATTGAACAAGAGTCTGCAGAGTTGCCTCTAGGTTACTAAAATTTGGATCGGAAATTTGGGGCTTGGGTTGCTGGTTCAAGTTTTGGTCGGATTTAACCACATTAGCATATGAAAATTGTTTGGTATTCTGCGTGTTTGTGAAGTTGGTTGGATGGCCTACCTGGGGAAAATTGTTTTTGCCAATGACATTTGGCTGCTGGGCTGCTGGAGAAACCGATGACTTATTTGTCATTGACCGCTTAAAATGAGTATAGACAGGGCAACCTCTATAATTTGCAGTGTGGTTACCTCCGCAGTTACTGCATTTTTTAACAATTGCGTCGGCCTTTGGCTTATTGCACTGAGTTGTGCCGTGAAGTTCGTCACATACAACACAAACAGCGGGCAACTTGCAGTAAGCCTTAGTGTGGCCAAATTCTTGGCAGTTTAGGCACTGAACGGGTCCTGAACGCTTATGTGGCTCCTCAACGGTAACCTTACGATGCAAAAGATATTTGAGGTTATATATTGGGTGAATTTCACTCTTTTTTAGCAGAACATCCCCTGGTTCTAGTTCAACCCTAAACATGGGTTGAGGGGTCTTTTCACGGTTCCTGATGTTTACTACTGTTTTTATTTTAAAACCCTTATCTTCCAATCCGGTTTTTACATCATCAATATCTACGCATGGGTCAATCCCTTTAATAACGACCTGAAGACCTTTGGCACTTTTGAGCTGGTAAGTGTAAAATGATCTTTTCTGTTTTTCTAAGACATCAGACAATTTTCGGTAGTCGTTTTCATGGTTTACCTGAATTTTAGTTTCACTGATGCTGCCGTGCTTCACTGATGTGACGTTGAAAGTATCTTTACCGATTGCCGTAATAAGTTGTTTTACCAGCTCACTAGAAGCAGGCTCTCGCAAATAAATTGGTGGGGGTTTATATGCTTTTTTGGATGTTGTTGGCTCATCTGTCTGAAGGATTGCAAACCTATTACCAGCCGTTATCGCAGTGGGTTTATCGTCTTTAGAAATTTTTGATTTTGAAGATATTTGTGCGGATTTAGGGCTTCGCTGACGTTTAACCACGGTTATATACCTATCCATTCCTACTTGCGTTTTTGGTTTATCAATAATAGCTAAACTGGAAGATGGTTTGTCTTCTGTTGTAACAACAATGTTTGGCGAACACGAACGCGTGCGTTTTTTATCTCTTAGAGACAGAAGATTATCCAATGATTTTTTCAGTGATTTCTCCTCAGAGATCCAGAGGTTTTTTCTAGTGGAGCTAAGCTCCCTTTCAGAATTGCATCTGCTAGGTACACTCATGCAATTTTTTATTTTTTTATACCCTTCACAAAAATGTAAAGGGTATATATAAGTTTGTGATTCCGTTTGTAATTTCTACAGTTTTTTTTTGCGACCCTATAAAGTATATATATTCTGAATCAGAATTAATGGAAAAGTCGATTAAGCGATGTCCGTCTGTCCGCTGTTGAAATACCGTTTCTGAGAAAACCATTAGACTTAGAAACTTTTTTCTTTCACCATTCTTTTACCCCATCGATTCATGGGTTTGCTATTGAAATTCAGTAATATCGGTCCACGTATAGCTGAGATATATTCAAAATTCCGAAAAAAGCCATTTTTTTTTGCAGTTTTGTATGAAAATTTTTGAAAACAAAAGTCGTTCGTTTTGCTTCAAACTTCACACACTTATTAAGCATGGTGACTAAAAGACAAAAAATTTTTTTTTCAGATATCGGTCCATATATACCCGAGATATAGCCCAAATCGGATTTTAATGAAAATGTCGCATAGGCGAAGCTAAATAACTTTTTTTTGCTCAAAAGCAGTTCTGGTAATAAAATGAGGTTACATAAATATGGAAAATGAAAATTTCCGATATCGGTCCATATATACCCGAGATATAGCCCAAACCGGGTTTTTCATGAAAATGTCGCGTAAGCGAACTTAAACAACTTTTTTGTGCTCAAAAGCAGTTCTGGTAATGAAATAGGGTCATATAAATATGAAAAATGAAAATTTTCGATATCGGTCCATATATACCCGAGATATAGCCTAGACCGGGGTTTTCATGAAAATGCCGCGTAAGCGAACTTAAACAACTTTTTTGTGCTCAAAAGCAGTTCTGGTAATGAAATTTTGTTACATAAATATGGAAAATGAAAATTTCCGATATCGGTCCGTATATACCCGAGATATAGCCTAGACCGGGGTTTTCATGAAAATGCCACGTAAGCGAACTTAAACAACTTTTTTGTGCTCAAAAGCAGTTCTGGTAATGAAGTAGGGTCATATAAATATGAAAAATGAAAATTTTCGATATCGGTCCATATATACCCGAGATATAGCCTAGACCGCGGTTTTCATGAAAATGCCGCGTAAGCGAATTTAAACAACTTTTTTGTGCTCAAAAGCAGTTCTGGTAATGAAATTAGGTTACATAAATATGGAAAATGAAAATTTCCGATATCGGTCCATATATAATCGAGATATAGCCCAAACCGGGTTTTTCATGAAAATGTCGCGTAAGCGAACTTAAACAACTTTTTTGTGCTCAAAAGCAGTTCTGGTAATGAAATTAGGTTACATAAATATGAAAAATGAAAATTTCCGATATCGGTCCATATATACCCGAGATATAGCCCAAATCGGGTTTTTCATGAAAATGCCGCGTAAGCGAACTTAAACAACTTTTTTGTGCTCAAAAGCAGTTCTGGTCATGAAATAGGGTCATATAAATATGAAAATTTTCGATATCGGTCCATATATACCCGAGATATAGCCCAAATCGGGTTTTTCATGAAAATGCCGCGTAAGCGAACTTAAACAACTTTTTTTTGCTTAAAAGCAGTTCTGGTAATAAAATAAGGTTATATAAATATGAAAAATGAAAATTTCCGATATCGGTCCATATATACCCGAGATATAGCCTGGAACGTGGTTTTCATGAAAATGCCGCGTAAGTGAACTTAAACAACTTTTTTTGCTTAAAAGCAGTTCTGGTAATCAAATAAGGTTATATAAGTATGGAAAATGAAAATTTCCGATATCGGTCCATATATACCCAAGATATAGCCCAAACCGGGTTTTTCATGAAAATGTCGCGTAAGCGAACTTAAACAACAATTTTTTTTTTGCTTAAAAACAGTTCTGGTAATAAAATAAGGTTATATAAATATGGAAGATAAACATTTCCGATATCGGTCCATATGTACACGAGATATAGCCCAAATCGGGTTTTTCATGAATATGTCGCGTAAGCGAACTTAAACAACTTTTTTTTGCTCAAAAGCAGTTCTGGTAACGAAATTAGGTTACATAAATATGAAAAATGAAAATTTCCGATATCGGTCCATATATACCCGAGATATAGCCCAAACCGTGTTTTTCATGAAAATGCCGCGTAAGCGAACTTAAACAATTTTTTCGCCTTAAAGCAGTTCTGGTAATAAAATAAGGTGATATAAATATGGAAAATGAAAGTTTTCGATATCGGTCCATACATATCCGAGATATAGCCTAAACCGGGTTTTTCATGAATACGCGGCGTAAGCGAACTAAAACACCTTTTTTTTTGCTTAAAAGCAGTTCTAATAGCAAAATAAGGTTATATAGGTATGGAAAATGAAAATTTCCGATATCGGTCCATATATACCCGAGATATAGCCTAAAGCGGGTTTTTCATGAAAATGTCGCGTAAGCGAACTTAAACAACAATTTTTTTTTGCTTAAAAACAGTTCTGGTAATAAGATGAGGTTATATAAATGTGGAAGATAAAAATTTCCGATATCGGTCCATATATACCCGAGATATAGCCTAGACCAGGGTTTTCATGAAAATGCCGCGTAAGCGAACTTAAACAACTTTTTTGTGCTCAAAAGCAGTTCTGGTAATGAAATTAGGTTACCTAGATATAGAAAATGAAAATTTCCGATATCGGTCCATATGTACCCGAGATATAGCCCAAATCGGGTTTTTCATGAAAATGTCGCGTAAGCGAACTTAAACAATTTGTTGTGCTCAAAAGCAGTTCTGGTAATGAAATAAGGTTATATAAATTTGGAAAATTAAAATTTTCGATATTGGTCCATATATACCCGAGATATAGCCTGAACCGATTTTTTCATTAAAAAAAATTTTTTTTTTTGCTGAAAAGCAATTCTTGTTATAAAAGAAGGTTATAAAATACAGAAAATAGAAAATTCCGATATCGGTTCATATATAACCGAGCATATTCAGGTCACATTTTTAATATACTATACATATTCGTGACTATCGTGAAGGGTATTTTAGATTCGGCCCAGCCGAATATACTACACTCTTACTTGTTTTATTTATATTTTTTTTTTAATTTAAAAGTATATGAAAATAATTGTCATAAAGTTTTTCGGTTTTGCAAGAAAACAAAACTTTAGTGTATAGTTTTTTTCCCACTGGGTAGGTAATCTTCACGCACAATAACAACAACAACAATGCACTGCCACCGCACTTGTTTTATTGAAATTGATTTTATTGCTTATTTAATGAAATGTGAGGAATTTATTTTCCCGTTGTTTTTTAAAATAATTTGTTATTGTTTTTACAATTTAATACAATATATTATTGTTTTTATATGTAAGTTTAAAAATATAATAGCACAATGATTTTTTGGTTTGTTTTTTGTTCACTTTTTAAAAACACGACCGTGCGGTTGAAGAATCACAGAGTGAATGGTTTTTCAAAAATGTATTACTTTCTGTAACAACAACAATTGTTTTTTACACCCTTCACAAAAATGTTAAGGGTATATAATGGGTGATTTTATAAGAACTATCGGAAATTTGAAAAAAAAAACACAAAATTCAGAAAAATGCATGAAATATTTATTTCGATCGATAGTTGGGTCGATATAATTTAATGTTTGAAGATTATTTCATGCAAATGTTGGCCGCGGCTGCGGCTCAAATGGTCCATCCGCTTAGTCCAATTTTGGCATACTCTTTCCAACTTTCGGCCAGTATCTCACGAATAATGTTGGCAATGTTGGCTTCCAGTGCGTCAATCGAAGCGGGCTTGTCGCTATAGACATTAGCCTTAACATAGCCCCACAAAAAATAATCTAGAGGCGTTAAATCGCACGATCTGGGCGGCCAATTGACTGGTCCCAAGCGTGAAATAAACTGTTCACCGAACTCGCCTCTCAATTGGTCCATTGTTTCGCGTGCTGTGTGGCATGTGGCACCGTCTTGTTGAAACCACATGTCATGCAAGTCAAGCTCTTCCATTTTGGGCAAAATAAAGTTTGTTATCATCGCACGGTAGCGCTCACCATTCACAGTAACGTTGTGATTCGCATCATCTTTGAAGAAATACGGCCCAATGATGCCGCCAGCCCATAATCCGCATCAAACGGTTGTTTTTTGTGGAGGCATTGGTAGCTCTTGCAATGCTTCTGTCTGCTCTTCACTCCAAATACGGCAGTTTTGCTTGTTCACGTATCCATTCAACCAGAAATGAGCCTCGTCGCTGAACACAATTCTTCGATAAAAAAGTGGATCTTGATCTAACTATTCAAGAGCCCATTCACCAAAAATTTGGCGTTGTGGTAGGTCGTTTGGCTTCAATTCTTGCACCAGCTGTATCTTATAAGGCTTCACACCCAAATCCTTCCGCAAAATTTTCCACGTAGTGGAGTAACAGAGGCCCAATTGCTGCGAACGGCGCCGAATCGTTAATTCACGGTCATCACCAACACTGGCCGATACGGCTGCGATATTTTCTTCAGTTCGCACTCTACGTAAGCGTGTTGATGGTTTAATGTCCAACAATGTAAATTTGGTGCGAAATTTTTTTACAATAGCCCGAATAGAAGCCTCAGTAGGTCGATTAAACTGACCATAAAATGGAAGAAGCGCGCGATGAACTTTCTTAACAGAGCACGCATTTTGGTAATGAAATTCAATAATTTGCAAGCGTTGTTTGTTTGTAAGACGATTCATGATTAAATTATAGACCAAACTGAAGATGTTTGACAGTGACACAAGTGAAACAACTTTTTTTTTTCTTAAAAGTAGTTCTGGTAATGAAATAAGGTTATATAAATATGGAAAATGAAAATTTCCAATATCGGTCCATATATACCCGAGATATAGCCTTCCATTAACAATTTTTTTTTTTTTGCTGAAAAGCAATTCTCGTTATAAAAGAAGGTTACTAAAATACAGAAAATAGAAAATTCGGATATCGGTTCATATATAACCGAGCATATTTAGTTCACATTTTTAAATATACTATACATATACGTTACTATGGTGGAGGGTATTTTAGATTCGGCCCAGCCGAATATATTGTACTCTTACTTGTTTTTATTTGGCAGTACTCCAAAAATTACAACTGAACATAACGGCACTGCCAGAATAAAAAAATTAAATTCCATACCACATTTAATAGTTAACGAACTGTTTTTGCATAAACTTTTATAACAAACGTATGGTGGTGTTAATGTGTAACTAACGTATGCGTGAAAGCTCAAGTAAGTTTTTTTTTGCATATGGCCCTAAGTCTCAAACGCACAGACGGCCTAACAGCATTTGGCAGAAATTTGGCTACATCATCCGCTGCTTCATTTGTAATAAAACGTTTTTCAAATGATTAATATACAGAATCGGTCTTTTCAGACCTTTTGTCGCTTTCCATAGAGAAAAGTCGGACTGAGGAGTACCATCAAGACATTCCAGATAATTTTTAAGGGAAGCCATTCTTTGGATTTCAAGCAGATTTATTAGTTGCGTAATGCATTCCTGTAGCCTGCTTTTAAGTTGTGGAGATTTGCGAAGTTGCCACTGCCTTCTAGCATTTTTATGAATAAGGCCAATAGTATTTATTATATACATATGTATGTACTACACTGATAGAAAAAAGTGTCTTGATATTGATGACGGCGGGACATCAGAATTGTGACATCAATATTATGTATATAGTCATCAGTAATGTGAAAACAGACATCAATCTCAATGACAAAAGTCATCAGAGAATTTTGTCATACATTGAGTATCATCAATGCTACAACTATGGTGACATCAATTCAATGATACATTTAATTAATAATTATAGTATATTTAATTCGTCAAAATTTATTTAAAAAAAAGGTAAATAGTTTTATAATATTTTCAATTTATTTATGAAAAAGAATTCACTTCGTCATTTTTCTGATGTTAATGAGCGCTCACATCAATGAGATTTTTACATCATATTGAAACCAAATTATAGTTGGTCTGATGTTAGTGTGATATTCTATTGACGTTTTTCATTATATTGGCTTCATTTAGTCATATCTTGAATATTAGAGTGTCACTCCATTGATCACATGCTCACATCAAACGTATTTCAATTTAGCATAACCATGATGTCAGTTTGACGTCATTGATGAAATAATTGTCATAACTGCTAATGACAATTAGAGCCACTGATGTAACGGTTGACATCACAGCAATGAAACGTGTCATGGGGTCAAAAATTATGGCATTTGGCATTGTATTGATGTTAAAATACATCACAGTTATGACGGGTTTTCTATGAGTGTACTTTTATACGTGTAAGCTAGTTGCGAAAAATATTGTAAATAGGAAAAATTGCCGCATGAACAACAAATAGAGTTTTTATATGTGAATAGCTAACACAAGAATACACTTAGGCCAAGTTTTTGGCTGCGTATTTAAATACAAAATTAGTTAATTTTCATTTAAATTTAAGTTGTATTTAAAGGCAAGTTCCGTTTATCAGTCTTGAATAATTGTTCTTATTTAAATGCGATGAAAGTGTGGCAGCTTTACTTTAATTCCAAATATTATAGAAAGTATTCCATAGAACAGCTGTTTATTAGTGGAAGAATAGAAGAATTCTTAAAGAAAAATATTCAATTTATTAACAGCATAGAAAAACTTAATAATTTTATTTCATGCGATGTTGTTTGTAATTATTTATCATATTGTGCTGTTGGTTAGTGCTAAATTAGCAACTAGCTTTCAAACATCTTCTACATGCAATAGCTCCTGTGTCTGTTTTTTTTTATTTATTTATATCTATGGGTATTATATCCTTACAGACAGATATTGGTACCAGTTAATTATTACATTCAAAAAAGTACATTACAAACAATATACACAAGGTGGCTGATCAATTTTGCTACACTAAGAGACTCAAATAACTTTTTGTTTATGTAATTTATTTTTAGTAATTCATTTGAAAAATGAATCAATCAAATGATTAATATACATAATCGGTCTTCTCAAACCTTTTGTCGCTTTCCATAGAGAATAGTCGAATTGAGGGGTACCATCAAAACCTTCCAGATAATTTTTAAGGGACCCCTTCTTTGGATTTCAGGGAGATTTCTTAATTGAGTTATGCACTCCCGTAGCCTGCTTTTAAGCTGGGGAGACCTGCGAAGTTGCCACTCTCTTCTAACTCTTCTTTTTGCTGTTATTTCAATTTGCTGTAATTTCAAACGAATATGTTCTATTGCTCACATTTCTGGATCTTATATGACCAGTAGTGCCATGTTTTATGGCTAGATTAGGGTGTTCAGAAAATTCGTTAATCGGCACATCAATATCTTCAGGCGTTCTCAAGGCAATATTTTCGTACAATGTGTACTCAAATATTTCTTATTTTAACCAATTAACTCGAGTGACGGTCAACGCCAAGTCACAAAACGGGGAACCAACCTCCTGGCGCAACGAAACAGAGATTATAGTGTGTGAGTGATCTGATGACAAGTCTAATGAAAACTCCACGTGCATCCATTCTGAGGGAAAATTTGTTGTTACTCCAAAATCTATAACGTCTGGGATCTTGCGTCGGTCTGACGGCCAATAAGTGGGCTGTCCACTTGAAATCACACCTAAGCCCATTTTGGAAATGGTGTCAAAAAGCACGCGGCCTTTCGAGGTAACTAAACGTGATCCCCAAAAAGTGTGTTTACTGTTATAGTCGCCAGCCGCTAAAAATCGAAGACCAAGTGATTTGAAAAAATTTGAATATTGGCTTTCTTTTATTGAAAATCGTGGCGATGAGTAAATCGAGGAAATAACGATATTTTCATGAAAATATTCAATGCATTTATTAGATGCTTGGAGATATTCCTCACGTATCTCGTTCATTAGATAGTGCTTAATTCTGGTCTTTATCAAAATTGCCGAACCGCCGCAAGATCTTCCACGGGGATCTTTTGTGTCATATAGTGTGTAGCCAATAATTTTGAAATAACTGTTGGTTGTCAAATCAACATTATAGTGAAAGGCCAATGTAAGCGGCATGCGGCAACGGGCGGTAACCAACTGTTCTATTTGCCGCTTGAATTTATTTGATATAGGCAAATGAACGCTTCTAATTGAACTAAAAATTTATGTACCGGAATTTAAACAAAAGAATATTATGACTTTTTTTAAAAATAAATAAATAAATTTAATTGTTAAAAACTTTAAGCCCTAAAATAATGGAAATTTATTTTTTACTTCTATTTTTTCGAAGTTTTGTTTCTTTACTTTTTGGTTTGACAAATTGAAGCGGTAAAGCAAAAAGTTATAGTGAAAGGCCAATGTAAGCGGCTTGCGGCAACGAGCGGCAACCACCTGTTCTATTTGCCGCTTGAGTTTATTTGTTATAGGCAAATGAATGCGGCTAATTGAAGAAAAATTTGTGCTTTGAAGAGTAAATAAAAAAACATTTTGATTTTTTTTAAAGCCAAAATAAATAAACAAATTCAATTGTTGAAATTTCAAAACCGAAAATTAATTTCTGTCTTCTATTTTTTTCCTTTACTTTTTGGTTTGACAAATTGAAACGGCAACACAAAAAGTTAAACTGAATTCAACATTGCCGCTCGGCCGCCTTTAACGGCATTGCCAAATTAAATTAAATTCAATATGTTGAAATTGATGTACGAATATTTTTATAAAAAATATAATTTTTTATAAATGGGTCACATTGCTGCCGCCCGCTGCCGCATGCCGCTTACATTGGCCTTTCACTATTAAATTGAATTCAACCTTACCGCTCGGCCGCTTTTAACGGCATTGCCAAATTAAATTTAATTCAACATATTGAAAGTTTTATATGAATATTTTTATAAAAAAAAAAACTAATTTTTTGTAAATGGGTCACATTGCTGCCGCCCGCTACCGCCTGCCAATTACATTGGCCTTTCACTATTATATCGATCTGCTTTTCCATAAGGAAGTGCTCAAATTCATTTTTGTGTTCGCGAATGCCATTTGCGTTCCAGAAACATATTTTTAACCAACTCATTTTTTTTAAATTGCCTGCAAAATAGTGGATTGCATTTTCAGCATTTCCAGCATCATATTTGTCATGGAAACCGTAAATGTATTTATAGATTGAACAACAGTCTGCAAAGTTGCCTCAAGATTGCTAAAATTTTGATCGGAGTTTTGAGGCTTGGGCTCCTGATTCAAATTTGTTTTATCGGATTTTACCACATTCGCATAAGAAATTTGTTTCGGGTTTTCCAAGTTTATATGGCTGGTTGACTGGCATACCTGGTGAAAATTGTTTGTAGAAGTGGTGTTTGACTGCTGGGGTGGCATGTTTAAAATTGATGGCCTATTTGTCATTGACCTCTTGAAGTCAATGACATTGAAAATTTATGGCCTAATTGTCATTGACCTCTTGAAGTGAGTATAGATAGGGCAACCTCTGTAGTTTACAGTATGGTTACCTCTTACCACAATTACTACATTTTTTAAAGCTCGCGTCAGTCTTAGGTTCTTTACACTACGGGCAACTTACAACAGGCCTTAGTATGGCCAAATTCTTGGCAGTTTTGGCATTGAACGGGCCCTAAACGCCTATGAGGCTCCTCAACGGTAACCTTACGATGCAAAAGATATTTGAGGTTATAAATTGTTTCATTCTTTTTCAAGGGTTGACAATGCCGTTTAAATTAAAATGTGCCTCGTCCCACATAAAAATGCAATTCAAGACATTTTCATTCTCGGACACTATTTGAATTGTCTCCTCACAAAATTCTAAGCGAAATGGTAAGCCTCTAGAGTTCGGTTTGTTTGTTAATTAAATCTTATATGGAAATAAGTTTTTAGTGCAAAATTGTCTGCAGTGACTGTCTGCTGATACCCATTTGAGCAGATACGCTCATTGTCGAAACTCTAGGATTGGATTGTATGGCAGCAGCTACAGCAGCGAGAGTTTTCTGCATCTGAACTGAGAGATCTCGATGATAAAGCTTTCTTGCGATTGTGCCACGCTCGGAAAAATTCTTCACGAGCATCATTATAGTCCATCTGCTAGGAGGAGGCCGGAAACAACGGACTCTAAAGTGTTAAAGCGTTGCCCTATCCAAATTCTTGTTTTATTATCCCAATTCTCCATTTTAGTTAAACTTAAAGATCAATCTAAAAAATATAATAAAAATGGGACAAGTTAGTTACACAGAAAATAAGTTATAGCAGCTTGCATCAGCCACTCTGTATAAGAGTCTTAAAAAAGCATTTAGAAGGGCAATAATTTTACATTCTACAGTATTTGTTTCTAAATAAAAGTCTATCGGCCGTATGCAAAAAAAAAACTTAACAAAGCTTGGTAAGCAATTGTTATGAACAATTTCCTAACGTTATATGCAAAAATTATTGTTAGCTTACCATCTGTTTGGGAAACTGACGTTAACTTTAAATATTTTAAAGTCGATATGGGCACACTTTACCTGTACGTTAAAATGACATTTAAGTTCTTTGTTTCCATTTCTCTTAAATAGCACTATTCACTGAAAATTCTTAATAAAACTAATATATTATTTTTATTACATAAAGAAATTAAAACATTACAATAGAAAATATTAACTTTGAAAGAGCAATATGAACAAGAAATATGTTAGTGATGCACTTTCAATCAAACGAATAAAACGAAAAACGGTATTCGAATAATAAAAATATTTTTAGTAAGTAATCATTTTTTCAATTTCATTAATATACTACATATTATCTGTTCATTGTTTATTAAAAAGGTAAATCCAGGAAATATTTGTCAAATATGTGTTATTTTATGTAATAATAATAATTTTTTGCTTTTTTTTAAATTTGTTTTTCGATTTTCGAACATAAGTTTTCATGCATCACTATTAAAAAAATTACAACTGAACATAACGGCACTTTCAGAATAAAACAATTAAATTCCTTACCACATTTAATAGTTAACGTACTGTTTTTGCATAAACTTTTTTAACAAATGTATGGTGGTCTTAATGTGTAACTAACGTATGCGTGAAAGCTCAAGTAAGTTTTTTTTTGCATATGGCCCTAAGTCTCAAACGCACAGATGGCCTAACAGCATTTGGCAGAAATTTGGCTACATCGTCCGCTGCTTCATTTGTAATAAAACGTTTTTCAAATGATTAATATACAGAATCGGTCTTTTCAGACCTTTTGTCGCTTTCCACAGAGAAAAGTCGGACTGAGGAGTACCATCAAGACATTCCAGATAATTTTTAAGGGTAGCCATTCTTTGGATTTCAGGGAGTTTTCTTAATTGAGTTATGCACTCCCGTAGCCTGCTTTTAAGCTGGGGAGACCTGCGAAGTTGACACTGCCTTCTAGCATTTTTATGAATAAGGCCAATAGTATTTATTATATACATATGTATGTATGTACTACACTCATAGAAAAAAGTGTCTTGATATTGATGACGGCGGGACATCAGAATTGTGCATAAACTTTTTTAACAAATGTATGGTAGTGTTAATGTGTTTGGTAACTAACGTATACGTTAAAACTCAAGAAAGAATTTTTTTTTGGATATGGCACTATAAATTTATAATATTTGTTAAATTGACTGCAAATCCTCCTAAATGGATCAGCATTTGCATCTAAAGTATTTAATATTTAACAATTCGTAATGTCTAGATGGACGATTAGCAACCGTCAATGCAATATTATTGAGTAGCAACACTGAACAAATGTCATCGTTAATCAAATTTAAAATAAATGATATATTTAACATAGTCCTACGACGTTTAAGAGTTGGCAGCTTAGCCCTACGGACAATGACCAAAAAAATGTACGCCGGGTACCCCGGTACCCCAATGAAGTCTTTGCATTTTTGTTTAAGAAACTATACTCTTAAATACAGTTGTATGTAAATGCTATCGAACACACTAACTCGGAATATTTTTTCATCCAATTACATTTGAAACAAACACTGTTGCTAAGCCAGTTTTATATGTAAAGAGAAGCCTCTCTGGCTACTCTGTATTACGATGCGAAAGAAAAATCGAAGAATTGGTACCCTGTATTGCGTTTTCGTATTTTGTTTTCGCATTTAATTTTCCCTGTCGCAGACTTTATTTTATCATTTTCGCTATTGTTTATTTTGTGATACAAGTGTTACTTCGTTTTTAAATTATTTCGCGTAAAAGTTTGCGCAGACAATACAGAATACCATATTTATACTCTTATCGCATCGAACTTGCTTTCGCATCGCAATAGAGAGTAACCCCCCTGATATATTTCTATGTGGTCGTATGCGCAAAGAAAATCAAATTCCCTTATTTTGTTATCCACAATGTACGATAATGAGAGTAGTAATCGCAATGGGATATTTTCACATTTTATAACCAAACAAAAGGCGGCGTGGATGTGATAGATTAAATGCTGGTTCAATATACAACTCGACGGCAAACAAAAAAAAAAAAAAAAAAAAAAAAGTGGCCGTTGTCGCTCTTTTAGAATATAACAGATCTTAGTACCTTTTCTGCATATCTAATATATTTTGAAAACAATAGGAATATACCACATAGAAATACGCAAAGGAAAAGCTTTTTTAATGAGCAAAGAAAAAGCTTTTGAAGAACTTTGTACATCTCTCATAGAAGAGCGAGCTGCTTATAACCAAATCAAGCGTAATTTTTCATCACGATCTACCGATGAGTGCTATTTGGGAAAACCAATACGTCCAAACATAGCACGTGAAAATCCATCGTCATCTAATCGAGCTGCCTCACATTACCAGAAAAAGGAAGAAGAAAAGCTGGAAAAACATGCTACATGTCTAAAAAGCCGATATGCGATCAGCACACCAATACCATTTCAAAATGTTTTGATTGTTCGTAAATATATTTACATACATATGTGTGTATGTACATGTATGCATGAATTTTTAAATGTAATATTGAAAAATTTTTTAAAATAAAACAATTTTGAAAATGAATTGAAATAAAAAAAGTATGTTTACAAAAATAAACAATATATGTACAAAAGATAAGTTATGTAAAAAAACAAAATAAACTAATACCCGGTCATTGGCTCGCGTATATATCGAATGTAAAACCATTTTAAATAATGTTAAGACGTTAAGAGCGACGATTTGAAGTTTCAGTGTCATATTTTCATTATTAAGGAAATACAAGGGTTTTTAAATTGAAAAAGTTACCCGGGTACCCGGTTATTGACCGTAGGGTTGATAAGTGCAAGGCGACTGGTGCGGTTTTGTTTACATATGTTGCACTAATACAAATACAGACACACAAAAACCATATGGTATATGAGACAAACTTAAATGAAGAAGTTTGGGAATTTAAGTTTAGTCCAAATTTGTAGTGAAAAACTAATTTTCGAATTAAAATGAAACTAAAAGCTTAATAAAATTTAAATGCAAACTAAAAAAAAATGGGCCTTACTGCTTAAAAGCCTATTTGCAAATAAAACAAAAAAAATCGTCCCATTGCTTGACGGTTTTAGAATTTTCGTCGATGTGGCACACTTCACACCACATGACAAAAATTAAAAATTTCTTGCACACGCAAATAGCCGAAATTTGTCATGGTATTTATTGTTTGAACTAATTGAATTTTCTCTCACAGTATTTTTTTTTTTTTTTTAATTTGGGAAGGGGATGACCCCTACATATGCAGTGCATTGTACCAGAACTAGGAAAATAGGTTGTGAGGAGGGGGAAATACGGAGTAGTGCTTGTAAACATTTGACTTGAAGTTTCCAACGTTATAACAGACAGTAAACACGTCTGCAGGCAGCTTGTTCCACAGACGAAGCGTACGGCCAAAAAACGAATTCTCTCTGTAAAGCATAGTACGATTCCTCGGGCAATCCACCACAAATGCATGAGCTCTGGACGATGCACGCGTGCTACGTAAAAATGTGCGCGTTTCGGGAACAAGATCTCTAATCTCGTCAGAGCAAAATCCATTGTAGTAACGATAGAACAGAGTAACGCATCCCACACTGCGTCGATGCTCCAGTGAGGCAATAGAGTTGGATACCCTACTGTCACCGATGCGCTTCTTCGTCCTCTCCTGCACGCGGTCGAGTAACCCCAAAAGAGTTGTATTCCATTTTCGGTCGGATGTAGGTGGTGTAAATAGTAAGGAGATCGGATGGTGTGAAGTACATCTTACATCGTTTCAAAAAACCGAGACACTTGAATGCTTCTTTAGAGATATAAAAAATGTGTTCAGTCCACACATCACACTGTATCTTCATACCAAGAACACCAAGAGCATCCGATTCCTCAATATTTATACCCTCCATGTGTACGGATGAAGCAGCATCTGCAGTCGTTTGTTTGTGTGTTAATAAGCAACATTGGGTCTTACGAGCGTTAAAGGCGACCCTATTTTTACGACCCCACTCAGAAATAAATAGAAGATCACTATTCAGTGAATCATTCATATTTAGCCTCTTAGCAGCGACTCTGATAAGCTGGGTCTATAACTAAAAGAGTACGAGTGGCAAATGCTGCTGTCATTCGCGAAAGAGTGGAGGGTTGGAAGTTTGATAGAGAAGGTCATTCAGGAAAATAAGAAATAGAGTAGCGGAGAGAACGGAGTCTTGTGGTACCCCTGAATTAATCCTGAACTCGTTTGATGAGACCCCATCTATAACAACTTGTATAGTGCGGTCTTTGAGAAAGCTCGATATAAATCGAGAGAAATCGTTACCGACACCAAAAGCAGTAAGTTTTGCCAGTAGTGCAGCATGCCACACTCTGTCAAACGCTTTGGAGATATCGAGAGCTACCACTTTACTTTCCCCCAAAATGATGGATTGACTGGCACCATTTCTCAGAGAGATATGCCAGAAGATCTCCAGTAGAACGACTCTTACGAAATCCATATTGACGATCACAAAGTAATTTATGCGACTCTAGATACCTTACAAGATGGTGCAATTGCAATTGGGCGGTAATTTTTCGGGGTTATTTGCCTCACCCTTTTTGGGAATTGGCGTTACATTAGCAACTTTCCTGCATGATGGGAACTCACCAGCATGGTAAAGTATGCTGAAGAGGCGTGCTAATGGACGCGCAAGCGTTGAAGAATACTGCTTCAAGACCAGTGCTGGAATGCCATCCGGTCCAGGAGTTTTGTTTATATCGAGGTCTTCCGAAACCCTTTTAACTGCTCGAGCCCGAAAGAATATCTTTGGCATAGTTACAGATACTCTTTCGAGCTCGGGGAGTGGTTGACTGCTTTCCGGCAAGTAAGAATTTCTTGCAAAAATTTCAGCCAACAGGTTAGCCTAGTCAACCGGGTCGGTGAATACTTGGTCATTCATTAAAAGAGTTGGAATTGATGAACTAGCATTGTTCTTTACTCTTTTAACGAATAACCAAAAGGTCTTACTGCCCCGAGGAGCTGTAAGGACCTTGGCACAAAGACGCTGTTCGTGAAGAAACTTTTCACGCCTAAGTACCTTGGCACACGAAGTCCTTGCCTTTTTGCGTAGCAAATCACTGTCTGGGTTTTTGTTTAAACGCCAATTACTGAATGCTTCCTCTCTGGATCTGACTGAATTTTTACACGTCTGATTAAACCAGGATTTCACTCTTGGTTTAACCGAAATCAGCTTGGATGGGATGAATGATTTCATCCCTAGCAATATAATATTCTCGACCATTTTTGCTGAAGCATTTATGTCGTTATCTAGAAAGCAAAGTTTCCAATTCGTAGCTGATTTTGAAACGTTACGAAGTCCAGAGATCGAAAAGGAGGCAGAAATGGTGGAATGATCCGAATTGCCGAGAGGTACACTAACTCTGACTTCATACATTTCAGGTTGTGGATTAGGTCAAGTGTGTTTGAAAGGTGCCCTTGAACACATGGAATATGCGTTGGCTCATGCACTAATTGCGCTAGGTGGTTGTGCGCAGCAAATAACTCAACATATTGGCCTTCTGGAGTTGTATGACTCGAATGACGAAGCCAGGATGAGTTGTGAACATTGAAATCACCAGCAACAACGATTTCACTGCTCGGACAACCTTCCAGGATTTTCGATGTGGAGTCGGAGAGGGCAGTAAAGATAATATCCCTCGCCATATTTGGCCTTCTGTATAGAAACCCGAAATGCAAAAAGTGTGACCTGATTTTGAATTTAACCCAAAGACAGGTAAATTCTGCATCATACATGCTTAATGGTTGCTGGCATTGGAACACAACTTCATTGCGTATGTAAATTACAAGGCTCCGATGGAAATTAAAGAGGGATAGAAGTTGATACCCAGGTAAATGAAAATCCTGTGGATCAGCATTCTCAGATACCTGGGTTTCACATAAGGCGAAAATATCCGGCCGATGGAGACAAGTGTGGGCGTAAACAGCGAAGAAGTTCGGTCTTAGCCCACGTATACTACAAAAATCAATCTTAAAGTTTCCTGCCATCACGCTGGAAAATTGACAAAGCAAATGTTGACTCAGCTGTAAAAGAGAGGCCGGAATTAATTGTTGCTGGGATGACCATATAGCATCCAGTGTGCATGCCTTCGATACTATAATAATCCACAACAGTTAACCCGACCTCCCTAACGTTATTAATTAATTGTTATAATTTTTTATACCCTTCACAAAAATGTAAAGGGTATATATAAGTTTGTGATTCCGTTTGTAATTTCTACAGTTTTTTTTGCGACCCTATAAAGTATATATATTCTGATTCAAAATTAATGGAAAAGTCGATTAAGCGATGTCCGTCTGTCCGCTGTTGAAATACCGTTTCTGAGAAATCCATTAGTCTTAGAAACTTTTTTCTTTCACCATTCTTTTACCCCATCGATTTATGGGTTTGCTATTGAAATTCAGTAATATCGGTCCACGTATAGCTGAGATATATTCGAAATTCCGAAAAAAGCCATTTTTTTTGCAGTTTTGTATGAAAATTTTTGGAAACCAAAGTTGCTTGTTTTGCTTCAAACTTCACACACTTATTAAGCATGGTGACTAAAAGGCCAAAACTTTTTTTTTAAATATCGGTCTATATATACCCGAGATATAGCCCAAATCGGGTTTATCATAAAAATGTTGTGTAAGCGAACTGAAACAACTTTTTTTTGCTCAAAAGCAGTTTTGGTAATAAAATAAGGTTATATAAATATGGAAAATGAACATTTCCGATATCGGTCCATATATACCCGAGATATAGCATAGACCGGGTTTTACATAAAAATGCCGCGTCAGCGAAATTAAACAACCTTTTTTGCTTAAAAGTAATTCTGGTAATAAAATAAGGTTATATAAGCACGGAAAATGAAAATTTCCGATATCGGTCCATATATACCGCAGATATACTCTGGAACGGGGTTTCCATGAAAATGCCGCGTAAGCGAACTTAAACAACTTTGTTCACCTTAAAGCAGTTCTGGTAATAAAATAAGGTTATATAAATATGGAAAATGAAAATTTCCGATATCGGTCCTTATATACCCAAAATTTAGCCTAAACCGGGTTTTTTATGAACACGTGGCGTAAGCGAACTTAAACAACTTTTTTTTGCTTAGAAGCAGCTCTGGTAATGAAATAAGGTTAGATAAGTATGGAAAATGAAAATTTCCGATATCGGTCCATATATACCCGAGGTATAGCCCAAACCGGGTTTTTTATGAAAATGTCGCGTAAGCGAATTTAAACAACTTTTTTGTACTCAAAAGCAGTTCTGGTAATGAAATAAGGTTATATAAATATGGAAAATGGAAATTTCCGATATCGCTCCATATATACCCGAGATATAGCCCAGACCAGGTTTTTCATGATAATGCTTAAACAACTTTTTTGCGGCCAAAAGCAGTTTTGGTAATAAAATAATTTTATATAATGATGGAAAATTAAAATTTCCGATATCGCTCCATATATACCCGAGATATAGCCTGAACCGATTTTCCAATAACATTTTTTTTTTTGCTGAAAAGCAATTGTTGTTATAAAAGAAGGTTACTAAAATACAGAAAATTAAAATTTTCGATATCGGTCCATATATACCCGAGATATAGCCTAAACCGCTGTTTTCATGAAAATATCGCGTAAGCGAATTTAAACAATTTTTTTGTGCTCAAAAGCAGTTTTGGTAATGAAATAAAGTTATATAAATATGGAAGATAAAAGCTTCCGATATCGGTCCATATATACCCGAGATATGGCCTAAACCGGGTTTTTCATGAAAATGTCGCGTAAGCGCACTTAAAAAATTTTTTGTGCTTAAAAGCAGTTCTGGTAATGAAATAGGGTTATATAAATATGGAAAATTAAAATTTTCGATATCGGTCCATATATACCCGAGATATAGCCTAAACCGATTTTTCCATAAATTTTTTTTTTTTTGCTGAAAAGCAAT
The DNA here is from genome assembly GCA_914767995.1 of Thecocarcelia acutangulata. Lineage (NCBI taxonomy): Eukaryota > Metazoa > Arthropoda > Insecta > Diptera > Tachinidae > Thecocarcelia > Thecocarcelia acutangulata. The sequence continues at coordinate 56,828,160 of OU612098.1, forward strand.
TCTCGTTATAAAAGAAGGTTACTAAAATACAGAAAATAGAAAATTCCGATATCGGTTCATATATAACCGAGCATATTCAGGTCACATTTTTAATATACTATACATACATATATGTACGTGACTATCGTGAAGGGTATTTTAGATTCGGCCCAGCCGAATATACTACACTCTAACTTGTTTTATTTAACGGACACGGAAGGGATTTGATACAACGCCCGTAAAAAAGGATCATAAAAGCCCTGATCTAGCCATGTATTTTATAATGCAAAAAAGTTATTTCATAATTATTTTTATATTCAAAATTTTATATATTTATTTTTCATTTTATGTTTGTGCATGTTTTATGTGATTGCTATTGCATGGTTTGCTGGGTTTTGCTTGCATGTTTGAGGTTTCTTATTTAATTTATTGTTGTTATTGGATATTTGTATGTGTTTAATTTTATATATTTAGTGGCTGTTGTTGTCCTTTCCTTTTTATACCCTTCACAAAAATGTAAAGGGTATATATAAGTTTGTGATTCCGTTTGTAATTTCTACAGTTTTTTTTTGCGACCCTATAAAGTATATATATTCTGAATCAGAATTAATGGAAAAGTCGATTAAGCGATGTCCGTCTGTCCGCTGTTGAAATACCGTTTCTGAGAAAACCATTAGACTTAGAAACTATTTTCTTTCACCATTCTTTTACCCCATCGATTCATGGGTTTGCTATTGAAATTCAAGTAATATCGGTCCACGTATAGCTGAGATATATTCAAAATTGCGAAAAAAGCCATATTTTTTGCAGTTTTGTATGAAAATTTTTGAAAACAAAAGTTGTTCGTTTTGCTTCAAACTTCACACACTTATTAAGCATGGTGACTAAAAGGCAAAAAATTTTTTTTTCAGATATCGGTCCATATGTACCCGAGATATAGCCCAAATCGGATTTTTAATGAAAATGTCGCATCGGCGAAGCTAAATAACTTTTTTTTGCTCAAAAGCAGTTCTGGTAATAAAATTAGGTTACATAAATATGGAAAATGAAAATTTCCGATATCGGTCCATATATACCCGAGATATAGCCCAAATACGGGTTTTTCATGAAAATGTCGCGTAAGCGAACTTAAACAACTTTTTTGTGCTCAAAAGCAGTTCTGGTAATAAAATAGGGTCATATAAATATGAAAAATGAACATTTTCGATATCGGTCCATATATACCCGAGATATAGCCTAGACCGGGGTTTTCATGAAAATGCCGCGTAAGCGAACTTAAACAATTTTTTTGTGCATAAAAGCAGTTCTGGTAATGAAATTAGGTTACATAAATATGGAAAATGAAAATTTCCGATATCGGTCCATATATACCCGAGATATAGCCTAGACCGGGTTTTTCATGAAAATGTCGCGTAAGCGAACTTAAACAACTTTTTTGTGCTCAAAAGCAGTTCTGGTAATGAAATAGGGACATATAAATATGAAAAATGAAAATTTTCGATATCGGTCTATATATACCCGAGATATAGCCCAAACCGGGTTTTTCATGAAAATGTCGCGTAAGCGAACTTTAACAACTTTTTTTTTATTAAAAACAGTTCTGGTAATAAGATCAGTTTATATAAATATGGAAGATAAAAATTTCCGATATCGGTCCATATATACCCGAGATATAGCCTAAACCGGGGTTTTCATGAATACGCGGCGTAAGCGAACTTAAACAATTTTTTCGCCTTAAAGCAGTTCTGGTAATTAAATAAGGTTATATAAATATGGGAAACGACAATTTCCGATATCGGTCCATATATACCCGAGATATAGCCCAAACCGGGTTTTTCATGAAAATGTCGCGTAAGCGAACTTAAACAACTTTTTTCACCTTAAAGCAGTTCTGGTAATGAAATAAGGTTAAATAGGTATGAAAAATGAAAATTTCCGATATCGGTCCATATATACCCGAGATATAGCGCACACCGGGTTTTTCATGAAAATGTCGCGTAAGCGAACTTAAACAACTTTTTTTTGCTTAAAACAGTTCTGGTAATAAGATGAGGTTATATAAATATGGAAAATGAAAATTTCCGATATCGGTCCATATATACCAGAGATATAGCCTAAACCGTGGTTTTCATGAAAATGCCGCGTAAGCGAACTTAAACAACTTTTTTCACCTTAAAGCAGTTCTGGTAATAAAATAAGGTTATATAAATATGGAAAATTAAAATTTCCGATATCGGTTCATATATACCCGATATATAGCTTAACAGGTTTTTTGATGAAAATGCCGAGTAAACAACTTTTTTGTGCTCAAAAGCAGTTCTGGTAATGAAATAAGGTTATATAAGTAAGGAAAATGAAAAAATCCGATATCGGTCCATATATACTCGAGATATAGCCTGAACCGATTTTTCCAATAACATTTTTTTTTTTTGCTGAAAAGCAGTTCTTGTTATAAAAGAAGGTTACGAAAATAGAGAAAATAAAATTTCTGATATCGGTCCATATATACCCGAGATATAGCCTAAATCGGGTTTTTCATGAAAATATCGCGTAAGCGAACTTAAACAATTTGTTGTGCTCAAAAGCAGTTCTGGTAATGATATAAGGTTATATAAATATGGAAAATTAAAATTTTCGATATCGGTCCATATATACCCGAGATATAGCCTGAACCGATTTTTCCATTAAAATTTTTTTTTTTTTGCTGAAAAGCAATTCTCGTTATAAAAGAAGGTTACTAAAATACAGAAAATAGAAAATTCCGATATCGGTTCATATATAACCGAGCATATTTAGGTCACATTTTTAATATACTATACATATTCGTGACTATCGTGAAGGGTATTTTAGATTCGGCCCAGCCGAATATACTACACTCTTACTTGTTTTATTTTTATTTGCTGTTATTGAATATTTAATGTATTTGGTGACTGTTGTTGTTTTCAGATTTGTATATATTATTTTTGATGGATTTTTTTTTTAGTTTGGTTTTATTCTTGTAGTAATATTAATTTTTATTGAATGTGATTTTATTTATGTATATCAATTTTTTATTGCACAAAGAAAAAACATGTAACAGTTAATTTGAAACACATTAAATGAATTTTGGAAAAAAGAACACAAAACACTGATGCCACAAAAAGCGTGAACACAGGACGAGAGTCAGAACACTACCAACTATTTACTACATATTCAAAATACAACTTTTGAAAAAACTTATACTTACAATAAGATTCGGTTTTCTGCATAAATGATTGCGTAGCAGACCAGCCAGCGACGTTAAAGAAAGAAGCATTGCAAACATATTCCGTGAAAGGCGACAGCGGCCCTATTTCACCATTAAAAATTACTGCCAGTTGATCTTTAATGTATTTCTCTGCAAGCTATTAAAAAAATAATTTTTATTCGACATTTTTGTTTTTGTAATTTTAATAAATTTAATATTCATAAAAGTTCACTTAAAAAATATATTTACTTAATGTTCGTGATATGATGCTAAGATTTCACCTTATAGTGTATTTACATCTGTCCAAAATCTATAGATTTGAATGAAAATCTTTAACAAAATTTTAAGCCTTTACAGTTCTGTTTTTGTCATCTTGCAAGATTTCATTTTCATAGAATTTATTTTTACAAAAGCTTTGACAGCAATCATTACAATAGCGTATTTACACTTACATCTTTTATCATTTTGACAAGATTTTAACAGCTTCCTATATAAAGTCTATATGAAAAACATCTAGTATATTTGAACATCTTTACAAAATGTTCGTTTCTCATTTTGCTGGACTCAACATTTTTCGATTATTTTAGTGTCATAACTAAAAAAGTTAAAAGAAATTGCCAAAAATTCATACCATCACTAGAAAATATACAAGTGTCAAAAATGTTTACAATGTAACAAAATTTTAATTATTTTAAAAATAATACATAATTAGAATAACAATACATTTATTTATAGTAAGAAAGAAAAAAATACTTCGTGTTGTATGGTCTGCTGCTGACGAGAGTATGCCAATAGACCTTTGGCATGAAAAAAATTACAGAATTGGAGAGTGAGAGAAAAAATTTGCGTATATTCCAGGAAATGGTTCTGAAATTGCAAGATCTATTCGTAAGCTCTTTTTGTAAAGGTCTGGACTGGTTGTCTTTGATTATCCTTTTCCCAAAAATAGCCATTTCAATTCTAAGGTGTTATTACTTATATTAATGAGTGCAAATCTCAATACATTATTTAAAATTCTAACAAATGCCCATAGGCTTTTTGGACTCGAAACACGGTGCGCATAAAGCAAGATTTCACCCTCATCGTCGTCGTCGTCTTGCATAATTTTTTAACAGTTCTGCAAGTTGAAGCAGTAATTGTTTTTGCTCTCTAAGAGCGATAATTAATCCAAGAATCTTTTTACATTTTATGTAACTTTTTTTTGTGAAGTAATACTTGGCAGATGAAAGATGTTGAAAATGTAATGTAAACAGTTTTTGTAATTTTCAACATCTTCCATACACATCTCTAAAATGTGAGTAAGTGTAAATACCCTATAACACAATGAATTTTTTTTATTGCAGCGTAGTATTTTCAAGTACGGTTGTGAACAAAATCACAGTTGTGTAATAGAGTACTTACAAAAATCTACTAATCGCCAAAGTTCACACGAAGGCTTGTATTCGAGGTTCGCTCTCTCATTCGTGATTCGCGGCCCAATCTTGATTGAATCAACGTGATTCGCAATACAAAATTTTGAGAGCGAACCAACTTGGTTCATTTTGAATCTTGTTACGAACCATGCAAATCCACTATCATCACCAAATTTGATAATAAATTATCGCTAGTTTATCTGAACTAGCTCTCAAAAAAAAAAAAAATAATAATAATAATAATAATAATGTAAACAAAGAATAAACAGTTAATTGTGTGTAAAATCAAAAGAAACATATTGAACGTATAAAAATTGGATATTTACATAAAGATTTAAATAAAAATTGAAAAAAATAGAAGTGAAGCGTTTATACAAAATATGTGAACATCAGTGTGAAACAAAAACGACCGTCTAAACACCTAGTTTTGCAATTATGGTTCAGAGAGCGAACCAAGTGTTTCATATTACCGTTTGAACATGGTATTAATCGCAATGAAGATTCCATTTTGTTTGAGAAATCTCGTCAAAATCAAATAAATTTTACTCGAAATCCCATAACACCGCTTTCACACACGAACAGTTTTCTTTAGCAAAGTCTTGAGTTTAGTGCACGCTTCTCACCGCCAAACTCAAGACTTTGCAAAGTAAACTCTCCGTGTGTGAAAGTCGTGTAAGTAATATATGTGGGTTAGGTGTAAATTCCCTATTAGTACTTAAGCTGAAGGATCATACCATACGTTATATGCGTTAGCGCGTTCTAAACGTCTGTCAAAAAAATAGATTCAGTGCAATAAGACAAGTTACACACTACAAAGTATAGGGTGTTAAAAAAAATGTTTTTATTTAAAAAATACTTCGAACACAAGAAAATACTTATCGCATGAAAAGCGTTGCATTTAACTTGATTTTAGAAAAGTGTAGAACGCGTAGAAAGTTTCAAATGCGCAGTGCATATAGCACGTAGTATGGTCTTTCAGATTTACAATAGAATCAACCCTGCACGTAAAAGTTTTTAAATATTTTATTTACTAAGATATTTGTCATATAGTAAAGCCAGCTAATTAGTTACCTTTCGGGCAGATGAATAGATTGTTGGAGGTGGTGGTATGCTCGGTTTTAGCCTAGCTATACTTGCCGGATGTGTGGCGGTTCGTTCCAACTTTCTATCACTATTGACACACACACACACGGATAGAGAGTGAAAAGATTTACATCAGCACCTGCCTTTACGGCCTTATCTGATGATGAACCAACTCCACGGAGTGAATTATTTACGATTCACCAGCGCCCCCGTGTGGCTTACCAGTCACACACAGATAGCAATTCTTGCCATATGTTTGTATCTATATAGTCAACCCCTCCTTCAGGAGTTCGGGCCTTCAATAACATATGAATAGGCAATCAAATACTTTTTATCTGATCATTTAGAATAAAAAATAGATCAAAACTAAGCATTTTGATTATGGCTTTTTAATAAAATAATGTAATCCTGAAAAGTTTGTCTGCCGCATGCTACAAAATTTATATTATTAAAAAATAAATCACAATTTAGAACCATTCAAATCAGTTGAGAGCAATACATTGCCTCTTCTAGAACATTTGCTTCCAATAATGCATCGAATTATATATGCAGGGCTGGGCAGTTTTGAAATACTTTTATTTGAAATACAAATAGGTATTTTGTATTTGTATTTCAAATACACAACCTGAAAGTATTTTGTATTTCAAATACATGTTTGATATATATTTTTACAGAATACATTTATTTATTATAACAAATTCAAAATAAGTTGTTTCACACAAGAGCTAAAATCGCGAAAAGCTACGGCCATTAAAATGTTTATCATTTCGCAATACTGCAATTCAGCTTTCAATTCTTTTGTCCAGAGCAAATACGTTTTACACTAATCAGGAGGCTAATTCTGTCATTCGCTTACGAGCGAGTTTTTACTCAAATGTGCGAGTTTTTACATTTTTGGGGTTATCTCATTCGATATCGAGTAAAAGATTACGAAATTTCTAATGATGGCATTCGATAGCGAATAACCATTCGAATGCAACCGTGCAACTTTTTACTCGTAAGCAAAAGTACTATCGAAAACCAGCCAAACAGAAAAACACAAAAGAAATGTAAATTAAAAATTTGTTTTGAATAGCAATAGTAGTTAAATTAAATTGAGAATTTTTGGTTCTTAAGGCTTTTTTCAATTCATAAAAATATGTATATAAAGATGAGTATTGCTAAGAACACAAAAACTTATATTTGAAGTCACATGTTATTAAAGGGCGGTTAAATTTCAAGGGCCGATGTTGATTTTGAATAAAACACAAACTATTTAGGAAATTATTGTAATTTTATTTTATTATGATATATTGGTATTCTCAATTATGTATGGAACAAAATATCGGCCAAATGGGCGCCGCGACCACGGCGGCACACCTCCATCCGATGGTCCAAATTTTCAATGACCCTGAGGCATAATGGAGGTTCTATGCCGTTAATGTGCCGAATTATCTCATCCTTTAGCTGTTGAATTGTTGCTAGCTTATCGACGTACACCTTTTCTTTCAAATAACCCCAAAGAAAAAAGTCCAAAGGTGTCAAATCACATGATCTTGGCGGCCAATTGACATCGACATTACGTGAGATAACACGGCCATTGAATTTGTTGCGCAAAAGAGCAATTCTTTCGTTAGCTGTGTAGCAAGTGGCACCGTCCTGCTGAAACTACATATCGTCTACATCCATATCTTCCAATTCGGGCCATAAAAAGTTCGTTATCATCTCACGATAGCGAACACCATTCACAGTAACTGCCTGACCGGCCTCATTTTGGAAAAAGTACGGCAAACAGTCACTCTTTGTGGGTGCATTGGTTTTTCGACAGTCACTCTTGGATTCCCATTCGCCCAAATGCGGCAATTCTGTTTATTGACGAATCCACTGAGGTGAAAATGTGCCTCATCACTGATGATGTTCTTCACTGATGATTTTCTTCGAAAATTGATCATAATTTTCATAATAAGTCTGGATAACTTTAACACTAGGCTACGGGAATGCATAACTCAGCTAAGAAATCTGCTTGAAGTCCATAGAATGGCTTCCCTTAAAACATATTTGGAAAGCCTTGATGGTACCCCTGAATCTGATTATTCCTTGTGGAAAGCGACAAAAGGTCTGAAAAGACCCGTAATAGTTAAGCCACCTTTGCGAACTTCAACTGGCGACTGGGCACGAAGCGATTCCGAAAAGGGGATGGTGTACGTTGATCATTTGAGAAATGTTTTTACGACAAATGATTCAGCGGATGCTGCAGCAGAATTTCCGCCGTATGCTGTTAGACAGCCTGTGTCTTTGAGACTTAACTTTCAAGATGTCGAAAACGTTATCAATAACATAAACCCCAGGAAAGCTCCAGGTATAGATCAAATTACTGGTAAAATGCTTGAACAGTTACCTCGTGTAGCTAGAAGGGTTCTACTTTTTATTTTTAACGCTATTTTACGCCTTGAGTATTATCCTGCAGAGTGGAAGGTCTCAATGATTACTATGATACCCAAGCCAGGGAAGGATCTAACTAAGGTAGAATCATATAGACCAATAAGTCTTTTACCAACAATTTCAAAACTATTCGAAAAATTGTTAATGGCGAAGTTGAGTCGAACATTGAACAATGTGGGATGCATCCCTGATCATCAATTTGGCTTTCGGGCTAAGCATAGCACCATAAAACAAACGCACAGACTAGTCAATGTCATAAGACAAACCTTTGAGGAGAAGAAGTATTGCTCAGCTCTTTTCATTGATATTTCTCAAGCTTTTGATAAAGTGTGGCACGACGGCTTGATGTACAAAATAAAGCTAAACTTGCCTGCAAATACACACAAGCTTCTGGAAAGCTACTTATACGGGCGGAAGTTTGTTATCAGAGAAGGCGACTTTATAAGCCCAACTCAGCCAATCAAGGCAGGAGTTCCCCAAGGCAGCATACTGGGGCCTACTTTATATTTGATTTACGCCTCTGACATGCCAACGACATCCGGAATCCACACTTCTACCTTTGCAGATGACACAGCGTTTTTGAGTGTTCATGAAAACCACCAATTAGCATCACGAAATTTACAGGAATATACTTCAATATTAGAGAAATGGCTAAAACTTTGGAAAATCAAAGTTAATGAACAGAAATGTACTCATGTTACATTCACACTGTGTAGGCAAACATGTCCGCCTATCCAAATTAACAACTCACCTATTCCGCAGCACAACGAAGTAAAGTACCTTGGTATTCACCTGGACCGTAGGCTAACGTGGAAGTCTCACATTGAAGCAAAGGTCACTCAGTTAAAACTAAAAGCAGCGCAGCTAAATTGGCTTATGGGCAGAAATTCGACACTGAAATTAGATTGCAAACTTTTGTTATACAACGCAATATTAAAGCCTATATGGTGCTACGGAATTCAGTTATGGGGCACCGCCTCAGAAAAATCCAAAGGCGACAAAACAAAATTCTTCGAACGATTACTGCAGCTCCATGGTACGTAACAAATTCACGAATTCACAAAGATCTGAGTGTTCCGCTGATAAAAGAGGAGTTTTCTAAGTACGCGACAAGGTATATCAGTAAACTGGAACTTCATCCCTCTTGCGCGCAATAGAGGCCACACTCGGCTTAAAAGAAGGGATACTGCTGCCACCATCAGATTGCTCAATAGGTGATTTTACCGAAATAGCTCCCGCATAATAAAACTTTTTGTCTAGCATTGGCCGGACTTAAGAATCACATTTTTTAATTTTTAAATTTAGTATTAAGATTTGAATACTTATTGTTAGTTCATTTTGAAGATTCAATAAATAAAAAAATGCTTAAAAAAAAAAAAAAAAAAATCATTTTATCGATCTGCTTTTCCATAAGGAACAGCTCAACTTCATTTTTGTGTTGGCGGATGCCGTTTCCTTTGCAGAAACCAATTTGTTTAAAATTGCCTCTAAAATAGTGGATTGCATTTTTAGCATTTCCTGCATCGTGTTTGTCATAGAAACGGTAAAATTGTTAATGGATTGAACAAGAGTCTGCAGAGTTACCTCTAGATTACTAAAATTTTGATAGGAATTTTGGGGCTTGGGTGCCTGGTTCAAGTTTTGGTCGAATTTAACCACAGTAGCATATGAAAATTGTTTGGAGTTCTGCGTGTTTGTGTAGATGGTTGAATGCCCTACCTGGGGAAAATTGTTTTTACCAATGATATTGGCTGCTGGAAAAACCAATGATTTATTTGTCATTGACTGCTTAAAGTGAGTAGAGACAAGGTAACCTCTATAATTTGCAGCGTGGTTACCTCCCCAGTTACTGCATTTTTTTAACACTTGCGTCGGCCTTTGGCTTATTGCACTGAGTTTTACCGTGAAGTTCGCCACATACAACGCAAACAGCGGGCAACTTACAGTAATCCTTAGTGTGGCCAAATTCATGGCAGTTTAGGCACTGAACGGGTCCTGAACGCTTATGTGGCTCCTCAACGGTAACCTTATGATACAAAAGAAATTTGAGGTTATATATTAGATGAATTTCACTCTTTTTTAGTACAACATCCCCTGGTTCTAGTTCAACCCTAAAAATGGGTTGAGGGATCTTTTCACGGTTCCTGATGTTTACTGCTGTTTTTTTTTTTTTTTGTTTTTTAAACCTTTATCTTCCAATCCGATTTTGACATCATCAATATCTACGCATGGGTCAATACCTTTAATAACGACCTGAAGACCTTTAGCACTTTTGAGCTGGTAAGTGTAAAATAATCTTTTCTCTTTTTCTAAAACATCAGACAATTTTCGGTAGTCGTTTTCATGGTTTACCTGAATTTTAGTTTCACTGATGCTGCCGTGCTTCACTGTTGTGACGTTGAAAGTATCTTTGTCGATTGCCGTAATAAGTTGTTTCACCACTTCACTAGAAGTCGGCTCTCTCAAATAAATTGGTGGTGGCTTATATGTATTTTTTTTTTTTTTTTTTGGATTTTGTTGGTTCATCGGTCTGAAGGATAGCAAACCTATTACTATCCGTTGTCGCAGAGGTAATATTTTCTTTAGACATTTTTGGATGCGATGATATTTGTGCGGACTTAGGGCTTCGCTGACTTTTAACCACGGTTATATACCTATCCATACCCACTAGCGTTTTCGGTTTATCAGCAATAGCTAAACTGAAAGATGGTTTGTCTTCTGTTGTAACAACAATTTTGGCGAACACGAACGCGTGCGTTTTTTATCTCTTAGAGACAGGAGGTTATCCAATGATTTTTTCAAAGATTCTTCCTCAGAAATCCAGAGGTTTTCCCTAGTGGAGCTAAGCTTTCTCTCAGAATTGCATCTACTAGGTACACTCATGCATTTTTTGTTATTTATATTTGTTTTACTTTAAACGTTTATAAAAATAATTGTCACAAAGTTTTTCTTTTGTATAAATTCTTTCCACTTATTGCGGTTTTCTACTTATATCGTTTTTTTTTTAACAGTCCGATTGAAAAAAAAAGTCAAAGCTAGACTCTTGCAGTGACTTGAACTATTTGAAGACTAAATTAAAGACATTGGCGCCGCTCATCTAAACATAAATATAAATCCTTATTCACCTATTTTTAAAGTATTGCTGCTTTTCTGAAATGCTCATATGTCCCCAACAGATGAGCGGCCAGATTGAAAACATTGCAATCCACTATTTTGCAAGCAATTTTAAAAAAATGAACTGGTTAAAAATTTGTTTCTGGAACGCAAACGGCATCCGCCAACACAAAAATGAACTTGAGCACTTCCTTATGGAAAAGCAAATCGACATAATGCTGATTGCTGAAACTCACTTAACAAGCAACAGCTATTTCAAAATTAATGGTTACAGACTATATGATACTAAAGATCCCCGTGGCAGATCTTGCGGAGGATCAGCAATTTTGATAAAAACTAGAATTAAGCACTATTTGCTAAACGAGACATGTGAGGAGTATCTTCAAGCAACAAACGTATGTATTGAACATTTTCATCATAAAATTGTTATTTCATCGATTTATTCCCCACCCCGATTTTCAATAACAGAAAATCAATATACGAATTTTTTCAATTCACTTGGGCCTCGATTTTTAGCGGCTGGCGACTATAACGCTAAACACACTTTTTGGGGTTCACGTTTAATTACCTCGAAAGGCCGTATGCTTTTTGATACCGTTTCCAAAATGGGCTTAGATGTGGTTTCAAGCGGACACCCCACTTATTGGCCGTCAGACCGACGAAAGATCCCTGATGTTATAGATTTTGGAGTTGCGAAAAAATTTCCTTTAGAGTGGATGCAAGTGGAGCCTTCATTAGATTTGTCATCAGATCACTCACCCACTATAATCTCCGTTTCGTTTCCCCAAGAGATTTGCTCCCCGTTGACCGTCAACAGAGTTAATTGGCTAAAATACAAAAAATTTCTGAGTACACATTGTACTGAAAATATCGCCCTGAGAACGCCTGAGGATATTGATGGGTCAATTAACGATTTTTCTGAAAACCTCAAACTGGCCGTACAGCATGCTACCACTAGTCATTTAAGATCTAGAAATGAGAACAATAGAACTTATTCATCTGAAATTGAGCAACTTCTGTCAGAAAAAAGAAGAGTCAGAAGAGAGTGGCAACTTCGCAGGTCGCCCCAGCTTAAAACTAGGCTACGGGAATGCATAACTCAGCTAAGAAATCTGCTTGAAGTCCATAGAATGGCTTCCCTTAAAACATATTTGGAAAGCCTTGATGGTACCCCTGAATCTGATTATTCCTTGTGGAAAGCGACAAAAGGTCTGAAAAGACCCGTAATAGGTAAGCCACCTTTGCGAACTTCAACTGGCGACTGGGCACGAAGCGATTCCGAAAAGGGGATGGTGTACGTTGATCATTTGAGAAATGTTTTTACGACAAATGATTCAGCGGATGCTGCAGCAGAATTTCCGCCGTATGCTGTTAGACAGCCTGTGTCTTTGAGACTTAACTTTCAAGATGTCGAAAACGTTATCAATAACATAAACCCCAGGAAAGCTCCAGGTATAGATCAAATTACTGGTAAAATGCTTGAACAGTTACCTCGTGTAGCTAGAAGGGTTCTACTTTTTATTTTTAACGCTATTTTACGCCTTGAGTATTATCCTGCAGAGTGGAAGGTCTCAATGATTACTATGATACCCAAGCCAGGGAAGGATCTAACTAAGGTAGAATCATATAGACCAATAAGTCTTTTACCAACAATTTCAAAACTATTCGAAAAATTGTTAATGGCGAAGTTGAGTCGAACATTGAACAATGTGGGATGCATCCCTGATCATCAATTTGGCTTTCGGGCTAAGCATAGCACCATAGAACAAACGCACAGACTAGTCAATGTCATAAGACAAACCTTTGAGGAGAAGAAGTATTGCTCAGCTCTTTTCATTGATATTTCTCAAGCTTTTGATAAAGTGTGGCACGACGGCTTGATGTACAAAATAAAGCTAAACTTGCCTGCAAATACACACAAGCTTCTGGAAAGCTACTTATACGGGCGGAAGTTTGTTATCAGAGAAGGCGACTTTATAAGCCCAACTCAGCCAATCAAGGCAGGAGTTCCCCAAGGCAGCATACTGGGGCCTACTTTATATTTGATTTACGCCTCTGACATGCCAACGACATCCGGAATCCACACTTCTACCTTTGCAGATGACACAGCGTTTTTGAGTGTTCATGAAAACCACCAATTAGCATCACGAAATTTACAGGAATATACTTCAATATTAGAGAAATGGCTAAAACTGTGGAAAATCAAAGTTAATGAACAGAAATGTACTCATGTTACATTCACACTGTGTAGGCAAACATGTCCGCCTATCCAAATTAACAACTCACCTATTCCGCAGCACAACGAAGTAAAGTACCTTGGTATTCACCTGGACCGTAGGCTAACGTGGAAGTCTCACATTGAAGCAAAGGTCACTCAGTTAAAACTAAAAGCAGCGCAGCTAAATTGGCTTATGGGCAGAAATTCGACACTGAAATTAGATTGCAAACTTTTGTTATACAACGCAATATTAAAGCCTATATGGTGCTACGGAATTCAGTTATGGGGCACCGCCTCAGAAAAATCCAAAGGCGACAAAACAAAATTCTTCGAACGATTACTGCAGCTCCATGGTACGTAACAAATTCACGAATTCACAAAGATCTGAGTGTTCCGCTGATAAAAGAGGAGTTTTCTAAGTACGCGACAAGGTATATCAGTAAACTGGAACTTCATCCCTCTTGCGCGCAATAGAGGCCACACTCGGCTTAAAAGAAGGGATACTGCTGCCACCATCAGATTGCTCAATAGGTGATTTTACCGAAATAGCTCCCGCATAATAAAACTTTTTGTCTAGCATTGGCCGGACTTAAGAATCACATTTTTTAATTTTTAAATTTAGTATTAAGATTTGAATACTTATTGTTAGTTCATTTTGAAGATTCAATAAATAAAAAAATGCTTAAAAAAAAAAAAAAAATCATTTTATCGATCTGCTTTTCCATAAGGAACAGCTCAACTTCATTTTTGTGTTGGCGGATGCCGTTTGCTTTGCAGAAACCAATTTGTTTAAAATTGCCTCTAAAATAGTGGATTGCATTTTTAGCATTTCCTGCATCGTGTTTGTCATAGAAACGGTAAAATTGTTAATGGATTGAACAAGAGTCTGCAGAGTTACCTCTAGATTACTAAAATTTTGATAGGAATTTTGGGGCTTGGGTGCCTGGTTCAAGTTTTGGTCGAATTTAACCACAGTAGCATATGAAAATTGTTTGGAGTTCTGCGTGTTTGTGTAGATGGTTGAATGCCCTACCTGGGGAAAATTGTTTTTACCAATGATATTGGCTGCTGGAAAAACCAATGATTTATTTGTCATTGACTGCTTAAAGTGAGTAGAGACAAGGTAACCTCTATAATTTGCAGCGTGGTTACCTCCCCAGTTACTGCATTTTTTTAACACTTGCGTCGGCCTTTGGCTTATTGCACTGAGTTTTACCGTGAAGTTCGCCACATACAACGCAAACAGCGGGCAACTTACAGTAATCCTTAGTGTGGCCAAATTCATGGCAGTTTAGGCACTGAACGGGTCCTGAACGCTTATGTGGCTCCTCAACGGTAACCTTATGATACAAAAGAAATTTGAGGTTATATATTAGATGAATTTCACTCTTTTTTAGTACAACATCCCCTGGTTCTAGTTCAACCCTAAAAATGGGTTGAGGGATCTTTTCACGGTTCCTGATGTTTACTGCTGTTTTTTTTTTTTGTTTTTTAAACCTTTATCTTCCAATCCGATTTTGACATCATCAATATCTACGCATGGGTCAATACCTTTAATAACGACCTGAAGACCTTTAGCACTTTTGAGCTGGTAAGTGTAAAATAATCTTTTCTCTTTTTCTAAAACATCAGACAATTTTCGGTAGTCGTTTTCATGGTTTACCTGAATTTTAGTTTCACTGATGCTGCCGTGCTTCACTGTTGTGACGTTGAAAGTATCTTTGTCGATTGCCGTAATAAGTTGTTTCACCACTTCACTAGAAGTCGGCTCTCTCAAATAAATTGGTGGTGGCTTATATGTATTTTTTTTTTTTTTGGATTTTGTTGGTTCATCGGTCTGAAGGATAGCAAACCTATTACTATCCGTTGTCGCAGAGGTAATATTTTCTTTAGACATTTTTGGATGCGATGATATTTGTGCGGACTTAGGGCTTCGCTGACTTTTAACCACGGTTATATACCTATCCATACCCACTAGCGTTTTCGGTTTATCAGCAATAGCTAAACTGAAAGATGGTTTGTCTTCTGTTGTAACAACAATTTTGGCGAACACGAACGCGTGCGTTTTTTATCTCTTAGAGACAGGAGGTTATCCAATGATTTTTTCAAAGATTCTTCCTCAGAAATCCAGAGGTTTTCCCTAGTGGAGCTAAGCTTTCTCTCAGAATTGCATCTACTAGGTACACTCATGCATTTTTTGTTATTTATATTTGTTTTACTTTAAACGTTTATAAAAATAATTGTCACAAAGTTTTTCTTTTGTATAAATTCTTTCCACTTATTGCGGTTTTCTACTTATATCGTTTTTTTTTTAACAGTCCGATTGAAAAAAAAAGTCAAAGCTAGACTCTTGCAGTGACTTGAACTATTTGAAGACTAAATTAAAGACAATGGCGCCGCTCATCTAAACATAAATATAAATCCTTATTCACCTATTTTTAAAGTATTGCTGCTTTTCTGAAATGCTCATATGTCCCCAACAGATGAGCGGCCAGATTGAAAACATTGTCGCCAATATGGTCCTCTTTTCATTACAAAACCTAAAAAAGTACAAATCGTGCATATATCTTCGAAGACAATGTCGTCTAGGGCGATGTTTCCAACTGAATTTGTTTGCTTTGATCGGCATTTGTACTTAGCTTTATCCTGGCAGGAATTCTGCGTTGGCGCTACTAAAGTTTCCGAATTTGCTGAAACTTTCGCAGTAGCCTACCTTGACCTATATTGTCTTTGTTATTCCTCTGTTGAACGACTGGAGAAGTAAGCACTACCGACCAAAACGGTCACTTAAAGCCTGGGTATCAATTCCTATCCCTCTTTAACTTCCATCGGGGCCTTGTAATTTACATTCGCAATGAAGTTGTGTTCCAATGCCAGCAACCATTAAGCATGCATGATGCAGAATTTACCTGTCTTTGGGTTAAATTCAAAATCAGGTCACACTTTTTGCATTTCGGGTTTCTATACAGAAGTCCAAATGCGGGGAGGGATACTACCTTTTCTGGTTTCGATGCCCTCTCCGACTCCATATCGAAGATCCTGGAAAGTTGTCCGAGCAGTGAAATTGTTGTTGCTGGTGATTTCAATGTTCACAACTCATCCTGGCTTCGCCATTCGAGTCATACAACTCCAGAAGGCCAATATGTCGAGTTATTCGCTGCGCACAACCACCTAGCGCAATTAGTGAATGAGCCAACGCATATTCCATGTGTTGAAGGGCACCATTCAAACACACTTGACCTATTCCTGACTTCACACCCTGAAAAGTATGAAGTCAGAGTTAGTGCACCTCTCGGCAATTCGGATCATTGCACCATTTCTGCCTCCTTTTCGATCTCGAGACTTCGTAACGTTTCAAAATAAGCTACGAAACGTTCAATATTTATTTACGAAAAGGCGCGTTGGGCTGAGTTCAACCAATTTTATGAGCATTTTAATTGGAAACTTTGTTTTCTAGATAACGACATAAATGCTTCAGCAAAAATGGTCGAGAACATTATATTGCTAGGGATGAAAACATTCATCCCCTCCAAGCAGATTTCGATTAAACCAAAAGCAAAATCTTGGTTTAATCAGACGTGCAAAAACGCAGTCAGATCCAGAGAGGAAGCATTCAGTAACTGGCGTTTAAACAAAACACCAGACACTGATTTGCTACGCAAAAAGGCAAGATCTTCGTGTGCCAAGGTACTTAGGCGTGAAAAGTCTCTTCACGAGCAGCGCCTTCGTGCCAAGGTCCTTGCAGCTCCTCGGGGCAGTAAGACCTTTTGGTCTTTCGTTAAGAGAGTAAAGAACAGTGCTAGTTCATCAATTCCAACTCTTTTAAAGAATGACCAAGCATTCACAGACCCGGTTGACAAAGCTAACCTGTTGGCTGAAATCTTTGCAAGCAATTCCTGCTTGCCGGAAAGCAGTCAGCCACTTCCCGAGCTCGAAAGAGTATCTGTAACTATGCCGAAGATATTCTTCCGGGCGCGAGCAGTTAAAAGGGTTTTGGAAGACCTCGATATAAACAAAACTCCTGGACCGGATGGCATTCCAGCACTGGTCTTGAAGCAGTGTTCTTCTACGCTTGCGCGTCCATTAGCACGCCTTTTCAGCATACTTTACCATACTGGTGAGTTTCCATCGTGCTGGAAGGTTGCTAATGTAACACCAATACCCAAAAAGGGTATGGCAAATAACCCCGAAAATTACCGCCCAATTGCAATTTGCTCTACACTCTCCAAAGTAATGGAAAAAATGGTTAACCATCACTACTACACATAAACTACTTTGTGATCGTTAATATGGATTTCGTAAGGGTCTGGCGATCTTATGGCATATCTCTCAGAGAAATGGTGCCACTCAATCTATCATTTCGGTGAAAGTAGGGTGGTGGCTCTTGATATTTCAAAAGCGTTATACAGAGTGTGGCATGGTGCACTATTGGCAAAACTTACTGCTTTTGGTGTCGGTGATGACTTCTCTCGATTTATATTGAGCTTTCTCGGAGATCGCTCTATACGAGTTGTTATAGATGGGGTCTCATCAAACGAGTTCAAGATTAATTCAGGGGTACCGCAAGGCTCCGTTCTTTCTCCTGCCCTATTTCTTATTTTCCTCAACGACCTTCTCTACCAAACTTCCAACCCCATCCACTCTTTCGCGGATGACAGCAGCATTTGTCACTCGTACTCTTTTAGTTATAGGCCCAGCCTATCAGAGATCGCTGCCAAGAGACTAAACATGAATGATTCACTGAATAGTGATCTTCTATTAATCTCTAAATGGGGTTGTAAAAACAGGGTCGCCTTTAATGCTCGTAAGACCCAGTGTTGCTTATTGACGCACAAACAAACGACCGCAAATGCTGCTTCATCTGTACTCATGGATGGTATAAATATTGAAGAATCGGATGCTCTTGATGTTCTTGGAATGAAGATACAGTGTGACGTTCGCTGGAATGAACACATTTTTCATATCTCTAAAGAAGCATTCAAGTGCCTCGGTTTTTTGAAACGGTGTAAGATGTACTTCACTCCATCCGAACTCCTTACTATTTATACCACCTACATCCGACCGAAAATGGAATACAACTCTCATGTTTGGGCCGGTGCCTCAAAGTCTGTTTTGGGGTTACTCGACCGTGTGCAGGAGAGGGCGACGAAGCTCATCGGTGACAGTAGGGTATCCAACTCTATTGACTCACTGGAGCATCGACGCAGTGTGGGATGCGCTACTCTGTTCTATCGATACTACAATGGATTTTGCTCTGACGAGATTAGGGATCTTGTTCCCGAAACGCGCACATTTTTACGTAGTACGCGTTCATCGTCTAGTGCTCATCCATTTGTGGTTGATTGCCCGGAGAATCTTACTACGCATTACAGAGAGAATTCGTTATTCAGCCGCACGCTTCGTCTGTGGAACAAGTTGCCAGCAGAAGTGTTTCCTGTCTGTTATAACGTTGGAAGATTCAATTCAAATGTTCACAAACACTACTCCCGCTTTCCCCCTCCTCACAACCTATTTTCCTAGTTCTGGTACAATGCACTGCATATGTAGGGGTCATCCCCTGAGTACTGGTCCAATATAAAAAAAAAAAAAATTTCATGCTGCTGTGATCTATTACTACTCAGAACTTCCTGGGCAAAGCACTCTCGCTCGCTGACTGAGTAGTTATTCTGGGCCGCTGTTAGCTTGCGAGAAAAATAATGCGCCAATGCCACCATTGGAAGTATCGCATTGCCACCATTGGAAGTATCGCATTGAATGGTCTATTATAGTCTGGGTGCACTAATACATGTCCTGATACAAGAGCTACTTCTCGAACCAGCTTTCACACCTTCTGTAAACTGGAACTGTTTCCCCTATTTTAGGGTTTCAAAAATAAAAACAGCAGTAGTAGCATAGTTTATTACGAACCGTCTGTACCAACCAACGGTCAGCACCCATGAATCTTTTTACTTTCTTTGATATAGGAATATCCTATTATCATCTCAATCTTATAAGGATCTGGTCTCAGGTTGGTTCTACCAACCATGTGGCCTAAATATCGCTTCTCTTTAGAGCAAAACATCGGTTTTCTGCAACTCCAGATGTTACTCAAAGTCCAGTGAGACTATCAAAAGAAAAGTAGGACAACAAGAGGGGTTTTACGAGAACAATAAATATGCTTCATTCACCTTCTAACTTTGCCAACTTGTTAGGCAATCAACTTTTCCAAAGAAAACATAATTTAAATCAATCCATATAAGATGTGTTAACGCCTATAAGGTGGCAACGCTACAGTTTGTGATAGTGTTCTGTCATTCGCTTACGAGCGAATGACAGAACACTCAAATGTGCGAGTTTTTACATTTTTGGGGTTATCTCATTCGATATCGAGTAAAAGGTTTCGAAATTTCTAATGATGGCATTCGATAGCGAATAACCATTCGAATGCAACCGTGCAACTTTTTACTCGTAAGCAAAAGTACTATCGAAAACCAGCCAAACAGAAAAACACAAAAGAAATGTAAATTAAAAATTTGTTTTGAATAGCAATAGTAGTTAAATTAAATTGAGAATTTTTGGTTCTTAAGACTTTTCAATTCATAAAAATATGTATATAAAGATGAGTATTGCTAAGAACACAAAAACTTATATTTGAAGTCACATGTTATTAAAGGGCGGTTAAATTTCAAGGGCCGATGTTGATTTTGAATAAAACACAAACTATTTAGGAAATTATTGTAATTTTATTTTATTATGATATATTGGTATTACTCAATTATGTATGGAACAAAATATCGGCCAAATGGGCGCCGCGACCACGGCGGCACACCTCCATCCGATGGTCCAAATTTTCGATGACCCTGAGGCATAATGGAGGTTCTATGCCGTTAATGTGCCGAATTATCTCATCCTTTAGCTGTTGAATTGTTGCTAGCTTATCGACGTACACCTTTTCTTTCAAATAACCCCAAAGAAAAAAGTCCAAAGGTGTCAAATCACATGATCTTGGCGGCCAATTGACATCGACATTACGTGAGATAACACGGCCATTGAATTTGTTGCGCAAAAGAGCAATTCTTTCGTTAGCTGTGTAGCAAGTGGCACCGTCCTGCTGAAACTACATATCGTCTACATCCATATCTTCCAATTCGGGCCATAAAAAGTTCGTTATCATCTCACGATAGCGAACACCATTCACAGTAACTGCCTGACCGGCCTCATTTTGGAAAAAGTACGGCAAACAGTCACTCTTTGTGGGTGCATTGGTTTTTCGACAGTCACTCTTGGATTCCCATTCGCCCAAATGCGGCAATTCTGTTTATTGACGAATCCACTGAGGTGAAAATGTGCCTCATCACTGATGATGTTCTTCACTGATGATTTTCTTCGAAAATTGATCATAATTTTCATAATAAGTCTGGATAACTTTAACACGTTGTTGGATTGTGTATCTCTCCATGGTTCAAATTGACTAAGTCTGAAATAGAGAAATGTCAAATAAAATTCGGAAAAAAACTTGGCGTTTAGGTTTGGTTCACATTCAACATCGGCCCTTGAAATTTAACCACCCGATATATTCAAGAATTTATTTTTGTTTTTTTTTTTTTAGAAATGCATATATACATATGCTTATACATAGTTAAATGGTTGTTTTTTACATACATATTTATTGAATTGGTATTTCTATTTACTTACTTTTTAATGTGCAAACGCGCATACATGACTGATTTAAATGAATTGTGATTGTGAACGTATGTGTTCATTTATTTTTTAATGTACAACATGTATACAAAGTATGCAAATACACACAATTTTCGGCAGTGTTATAAAACATATTTTGTCAGTATTTTGCAACACTGAAGTGATAACTCGACTCGTTACGTAACGAGTCACATCCTTAGAAATTTCCACGATATCGAAATTATTTTCTACTCGATTGTAATTTCGATCACGAATGACAGAATTAGCCCCCAGGTGATTTCAACAGGAATTTCCACATATTCGCCACCAGCTTTTTCCCATCACTTTGGATTATATACAGGGAAATAATTGTTATTACGGAAAACTTTTGCCTACCTTAATGTCTGTGAGAATCAGATTAGATCGACTGCAAATATAATAATTTGAGCCATTTCAGTTGTATTTTAACAAAACTAATGGAGAACTTGGAAAGGAGATTTAATGAGTTTCTAATATTATATGATGATGCGTTGGTATCATTCGCCTAGCTCGAGTTCAGTCCTGGCTAAAGCCAAGAAATATTTTTATTTATAATTATAACAATAATTGCCGCGATCAATAACTCTTGATCAAAGAAGATAGGCAAAAATAATTGAATACACCAAAGCTGGGGGACAACTAGCTGATGAGCAGTGTAGCGACTCTGAAACAGCTAGTGCTTAATTCTGGTCTTTACCAAAATTGCCGAACCGCCGCAAGATCTTCCACGGGGATCTTTTGTGTCGTATAGTGTGTAGCCATTAATTTTGAAATAACTATTGGTTGTCAAATAGGTTTCAGCAATCATCATTTTATCGAAGAGTGAATTAATACAAAATAAAAACTTTGTGACAATTATTTTTATATACTTTTAAAGCAACAAAAATATAAATAAACAAAAAATTGCATGAGTGTACCCAGTAGGTGCAATTCTGAAAGAGAGCTTAGCTCCACTAAAAAAACCTCTGGATTTCTGAAGAGGAATCATTGAAAAAATCATTGGACAATCTCCTGTCTCTAAGAGATAAAAAACGCACGCGTTCGTGCTTGCCAAACATTATTGTTATAACAGACGACAAACCATCTTCCAGTCCAGCTATTGTTGATAAACCGAAAACGCAAGTGGGTATGGATAGGTATGTAACCGTAGTTAAACGGCAGCGAAGCCCCAAATCCGCTCAAGTGTCATCTCAGTCCAAAATACCCAAAGATGACAAGACCACCACGACAATGGATAGTAATAGGTTTGCTATCCTTCAGACCGATGAACCAGCAATACCCAAAAAAACTTTTAAGCCGCCACCAATATATTTGCGAGAGCCTACCTCTAGTGAGTTGGTAAAACAACTTATTACGGCAATCGGCAAAGACACTTTTAATGTAACATCGGTTAAGCACGGCAGCATCAATGAAACGAAAATCCAGGTAAACAGTGAAACTGAATACCGAAAGTTGTCTGATGTCCTGGAGAAGGAGAAAAGATCGTTTTACACATATCAGCTTAAAAGTGTCAAAGGTATTCAGGTCGTTATAAAGGGGATTGACCCTTTTGTGGATACGAATGATGTCAAAACCGGCCTAGAGGACAATGGCTTCAAAATTAAAAATGTGGTTAATATTAGGAACCGTGAAAAAATTCCTCAACCCATGTTTAGGGTTGAATTGGAACCTAGAGATATTGCCTTAAAAAAGAATGAAGTGCATCCCAATTGTAACCTCAAGTATCTTTTGCATCGTAAGGTTACCGTTGAGGAGCCTCGTAAGCGTTTAGGGCCCGTTCAATGCCTAAACTGCCAAGAATTTAGCCATACTAAGGCCTATTGTAAGTTGCCCGCAGTTTGCGTTGTGTGTGGTGAACTTCACGGTACATCGCAGTGCAAAAAACCTAAGACTGACGCGAGCGTTAAAAAATGCAGTAACTGTGGAGGTAACCATACTGCAAACTACAGGGGTTGCCCTGTCTACACTCACTTCAAGAGGTCAATGACAAATAGGTCACCAATTTTAAATATGCCACCCCAGCAGACAACCAGCATTTCTACAAGCAATTTTCCCCAGGTACACCAGTCAACCAGCCATATAAACGTGCAAAACCCCCAAAAAATTTCTTATGCGAATGTTGTAAAATCCGATAATCCAAACTTGAATCAAGAGTCCAAGCCTCAAAACTCCGACCAAAATTTTAGCAATCTTGAGGCAACTCTGCAGACTCTTGTTCAATCTATAAATACATTTACGGTTTCCATGACGAACATGATGCAGGAAATGCTGAAAATGCAATCCACTATTTTGCAAGCAATTTTAAAAAAATGAACTGGTTAAAAATTTGTTTCTGGAACGCAAACGGCATCCGCCAACACAAAAATGAACTTGAGCACTTCCTTATGGAAAAGCAAATCGACATAATGCTGATTGCTGAAACTCACTTAACAAGCAACAGCTATTTCAAAATTAATGGTTACAGACTATATGATACTAAAGATCCCCGTGGCAGATCTTGCGGAGGATCAGCAATTTTGATAAAAACTAGAATTAAGCACTATTTGCTAAACGAGACATGTGAGGAGTATCTTCAAGCAACAAACGTATGTATTGAACATTTTCATCATAAAATTGTTATTTCATCGATTTATTCCCCACCCCGATTTTCAATAACAGAAAATCAGTATACGAATTTTTTCAATTCACTTGGGCCTCGATTTTTAGCGGCTGGCGACTATAACGCTAAACACACTTTTTGGGGTTCACGTTTAATTACCTCGAAAGGCCGTATGCTTTTTGATACCGTTTCCAAAATGGGCTTAGATGTGGTTTCAAGCGGACACCCCACTTATTGGCCGTCAGACCGACGAAAGATCCCTGATGTTATAGATTTTGGAGTTGCGAAAAAATTTCCTTTAGAGTGGATGCAAGTGGAGCCTTCATTAGATTTGTCATCAGATCACTCACCCACTATAATCTCCGTTTCGTTTCCCCAAGAGATTTGCTCCCCGTTGACCGTCAACAGAGTTAATTGGCTAAAATACAAAAAATTTCTGAGTACACATTGTACTGAAAATATCGCCCTGAGAACGCCTGAGGATATTGATGGGTCAATTAACGATTTTTCTGAAAACCTCAAACTGGCCGTACAGCATGCTACCACTAGTCGTTTAAGATCTAGAAATGAGAACAATAGAACTTATTCATCTGAAATTGAGCAACTTCTGTCAGAAAAAAGAAGAGTCAGAAGAGAGTGGCAACTTCGCAGGTCGCCCCAGCTTAAAACTAGGCTACGGGAATGCATAACTCAGCTAAGAAATCTGCTTGAAGTCCATAGAATGGCTTCCCTTAAAACATATTTGGAAAGCCTTGATGGTACCCCTGAATCTGATTATTCCTTGTGGAAAGCGACAAAAGGTCTGAAAAGACCCGTAATAGGTAAGCCACCTTTGCGAGCTTCAACTGGCGACTGGGCACGAAGCGATTCCGAAAAGGGGATGGTGTACGTTGATCATTTGAGAAATGTTTTTACGACAAATGATTCAGCGGATGCTGCAGCAGAATTTCCGCCGTATGCTGTTAGACAGCCTGTGTCTTTGAGACTTAACTTTCAAGATGTCGAAAACGTTATCAATAACATAAACCCCAGGAAAGCTCCAGGTATAGATCAAATTACTGGTAAAATGCTTGAACAGTTACCTCGTGTAGCTAGAAGGGTTCTACTTTTTATTTTTAACGCTATTTTACGCCTTGAGTATTATCCTGCAGAGTGGAAGGTCTCAATGATTACTATGATACCCAAGCCAGGGAAGGATCTAACTAAGGTAGAATCATATAGACCAATAAGTCTTTTACCAACAATTTCAAAACTATTCGAAAAATTGTTAATGGCGAAGTTGAGTCGAACATTGAACAATGTGGGATGCATCCCTGATCATCAATTTGGCTTTCGGGCTAAGCATAGCACCATAGAACAAACGCACTGACTAGTCAATGTCATAAGACAAACCTTTGAGGAGAAGAAGTATTGCTCAGCTCTTTTCATTGATATTTCTCAAGCTTTTGATAAAGTGTGGCACGACGGCTTGATGTACAAAATAAAGCTAAACTTGCCTGCAAATACACACAAGCTTCTGGAAAGCTACTTATACGGGCGGAAGTTTGTTATCAGAGAAGGCGACTTTATAAGCCCAACTCAGCCAATCAAGGCAGAAGTTCCCCAAGGCAGCATACTGGGGCCTACTTTATATTTGATTTACGCCTCTGACATGCCAACGACATCCGGAATCCACACTTCTACCTTTGCAGATGACACAGCGTTTTTGAGTGTTCATGAAAACCACCAATTAGCATCACGAAATTTACAGGAATATACTTCAATATTAGAGAAATGGCTAAAACTTTGGAAAATCAAAGTTAATGAACAGAAATGTACTCATGTTACATTCACACTGTGTAGGCAAACATGTCCGCCTATCCAAATTAACAACTCACCAATTCCGCAGCACAACGAAGTAAAGTACCTTGGTATTCACCTGGACCGTAGGCTAACGTGGAAGTCTCACATTGAAGCAAAGGTCACTCAGTTAAAACTAAAAGCAGCGCAGCTAAATTGGCTTATGGGCAGAAATTCGACACTGAAATTAGATTGCAAACTTTTGTTATACAACGCAATATTAAAGCCTATATGGTGCTACGGAATTCAGTTATGGGGCACCGCCTCAGCGTCAAACATTGAAAAAATCCAAAGGCGACAAAACAAAATTCTTCGAACGATTACTGCAGCTCCATGGTACGTAACAAATTCACGAATTCACAAAGATCTGAGTGTTCCGCTGATAAAAGAGGAGTTTTCTAAGTACGCGACAAGGTATATCAGTAAACTGGAACTTCATCCCTCTTGCGCGCAATAGAGGCCACACTCGGCTTAAAAGAAGGGATACTGCTGCCACCATCAGATTGCTCAATAGGTGATTTTACCGAAATAGCTCCCGCATAATAAAACTTTTTGTCTAGCATTGGCCGGACTTAAGAATCACATTTTTTAATTTTTAAATTTAGTATTAAGATTTGAATACTTATTGTTAGTTCATTTTGAAGATTCAATAAATAAAAAAATGCTTAAAAAAAAAAAAAAAAAATCATTTTATCGATCTGCTTTTCCATAAGGAACAGCTCAACTTCATTTTTGTGTTGGCGGATGCCGTTTGCTTTGCAGAAACCAATTCATTTGTTTAAAATTGCCTCTAAAATAGTGGATTGCATTTTTAGCATTTCCTGCATCGTGTTTGTCATAGAAACGGTAAAATTGTTAATGGATTGAACAAGAGTCTGCAGAGTTACCTCTAGATTACTAAAATTTTGATAGGAATTTTGGGGCTTGGGTGCCTGGTTCAAGTTTTGGTCGAATTTAACCACAGTAGCATATGAAAATTGTTTGGAGTTCTGCGTGTTTGTGTAGATGGTTGAATGCCCTACCTGGGGAAAATTGTTTTTACCAATGATATTGGCTGCTGGAAAAACCAATGATTTATTTGTCATTGACTGCTTAAAGTGAGTAGAGACAGGGTAACCTCTATAATTTGCAGCGTGGTTACCTCCCCAGTTACTGCATTTTTTTAACACTTGCGTCGGCCTTTGGCTTATTGCACTGAGTTTTACCGTGAAGTTCGCCACATACAACGCAAACAGCGGGCAACTTACAGTAATCCTTAGTGTGGCCAAATTCATGGCAGTTTAGGCACTGAACGGGTCCTGAACGCTTATGTGGCTCCTCAACGGTAACCTTATGATACAAAAGAAATTTGAGGTTATAAATTAGATGAATTTCACTCTTTTTTAGTACAACATCCCCTGGTTCTAGTTCAACCCTAAAAATGGGTTGAGGGATCTTTTCACGGTTCCTGATGTTTACTGCTGTTTTTTTTTTTTTGTTTTTTAAACCTTTATCTTCCAATCCGATTTTGACATCATCAATATCTACGCATGGGTCAATACCTTTAATAACGACCTGAAGACCTTTAGCACTTTTGAGCTGGTAAGTGTAAAATAATCTTTTCTCTTTTTCTAAAACATCAGACAATTTTCGGTAGTCGTTTTCATGGTTTACCTGAATTTTAGTTTCACTGATGCTGCCGTGCTTCACTGTTGTGACGTTGAAAGTATCTTTGTCGATTGCCGTAATAAGTTGTTTCACCACTTCACTAGAAGTCGGCTCTCTCAAATAAATTGGTGGTGGCTTATATGTATTTTTTTTTTTTTTTTGGATTTTGTTGGTTCATCGGTCTGAAGGATAGCAAACCTATTACTATCCGTTGTCGCAGAGGTAATATTTTCTTTAGACATTTTTGGATGCGATGATATTTGTGCGGACTTAGGGCTTCGCTGACTTTTAACCACGGTTATATACCTATCCATACCCACTAGCGTTTTCGGTTTATCAGCAATAGCTAAACTGAAAGATGGTTTGTCTTCTGTTGTAACAACAATTTTGGCGAACACGAACGCGTGCGTTTTTTATCTCTTAGAGACAGGAGGTTATCCAATGATTTTTTCAAAGATTCTTCCTCAGAAATCCAGAGGTTTTCCCTAGTGGAGCTAAGCTTTCTCTCAGAATTGCATCTACTAGGTACACTCATGCATTTTTTGTTATTTATATTTGTTTTACTTTAAACGTTTATAAAAATAATTGTCACAAAGTTTTTCTTTTGTATAAATTCTTTCCACTTATTGCGGTTTTCTACTTATATCGTTTTTTTTTTAACAGTCCGATTGAAAAAAAAAGTCAAAGCTAGACTCTTGCAGTGACTTGAACTATTTGAAGACTAAATTAAAGACATTGGCGCCGCTCATCTAAACATAAATATAAATCCTTATTCACCTATTTTTAAAGTATTGCTGCTTTTCTGAAATGCTCATATGTCCCCAACAGATGAGCGGCCAGATTGAAAACATTGTCGCCAATATGGTCCTCTTTTCATTACAAAACCTAAAAAAGTACAAATCGTGCATATATCTTCGAAGACAATGTCGTCTAGGGCGATGTTTCCAACTGAATTTGTTTGCTTTGATCGGCATTTGTACTTAGCTTT
Organism: Thecocarcelia acutangulata; assembly: GCA_914767995.1. Classification (NCBI taxonomy): domain Eukaryota; kingdom Metazoa; phylum Arthropoda; class Insecta; order Diptera; family Tachinidae; genus Thecocarcelia; species Thecocarcelia acutangulata. Next base: position 56,856,384 of record OU612098.1, read on the forward strand.
ATCCTGGCAGGAATTCTGCGTTGGCGCTACTAAAGTTTCCGAATTTGCTGAAACTTTCGCAGTAGCCTACCTTGACCTATATTGTCTTTGTTATTCCTCTGTTGAACGACTGGAGAAGTAAGCACTACCGACCAAAACGGTCACTTAAAGCCTGGGTATCAATTCCTATCCCTCTTTAACTTCCATCGGGGCCTTGTAATTTACATTCGCAATGAAGTTGTGTTCCAATGCCAGCAACCATTAAGCATGCATGATGCAGAATTTACCTGTCTTTGGGTTAAATTCAAAATCAGGTCACACTTTTTGCATTTCGGGTTTCTATACAGAAGTCCAAATGCGGGGAGGGATACTACCTTTTCTGGTTTCGATGCCCTCTCCGACTCCATATCGAAGATCCTGGAAAGTTGTCCGAGCAGTGAAATTGTTGTTGCTGGTGATTTCAATGTTCACAACTCATCCTGGCTTCGCCATTCGAGTCATACAACTCCAGAAGGCCAATATGTCGAGTTATTCGCTGCGCACAACCACCTAGCGCAATTAGTGAATGAGCCAACGCATATTCCATGTGTTGAAGGGCACCATTCAAACACACTTGACCTATTCCTGACTTCACACCCTGAAAAGTATGAAGTCAGAGTTAGTGCACCTCTCGGCAATTCGGATCATTGCACCATTTCTGCCTCCTTTTCGATCTCGAGACTTCGTAACGTTTCAAAATCAGCTACGAAACGTTCAATATTTATTTACGAAAAGACGCGTTGGGCTGAGTTCAACCAATTTTATGAGCATTTTAATTGGAAACTTTGTTTTCTAGATAACGACATAAATGCTTCAGCAAAAATGGTCGAGAACATTATATTGCTAGGGATGAAAACATTCATCCCCTCCAAGCAGATTTCGATTAAACCAAAAGCAAAATCTTGGTTTAATCAGACGTGCAAAAACGCAGTCAGATCCAGAGAGGAAGCATTCAGTAACTGGCGTTTAAACAAAACACCAGACACTGATTTGCTACGCAAAAAGGCAAGATCTTCGTGTGCCAAGGTACTTAGGCGTGAAAAGTCTCTTCACGAGCAGCGCCTTCGTGCCAAGGTCCTTGCAGCTCCTCGGGGCAGTAAGACCTTTTGGTCTTTCGTTAAGAGAGTAAAGAACAGTGCTAGTTCATCAATTCCAACTCTTTTAAAGAATGACCAAGCATTCACAGACCCGGTTGACAAAGCTAACCTGTTGGCTGAAATCTTTGCAAGCAATTCCTGCTTGCCGGAAAGCAGTCAGCCACTTCCCGAGCTCGAAAGAGTATCTGTAACTATGCCGAAGATATTCTTCCGGGCGCGAGCAGTTAAAAGGGTTTTGGAAGACCTCGATATAAACAAAACTCCTGGACCGGATGGCATTCCAGCACTGGTCTTGAAGCAGTGTTCTTCTACGCTTGCGCGTCCATTAGCACGCCTTTTCAGCATACTTTACCATACTGGTGAGTTTCCATCGTGCTGGAAGGTTGCTAATGTAACACCAATACCCAAAAAGGGTATGGCAAATAACCCCGAAAATTACCGCCCAATTGCAATTTGCTCTACACTCTCCAAAGTAATGGAAAAAATGGTTAACCATCACTACTACACATAAACTACTTTGTGATCGTTAATATGGATTTCGTAAGGGTCTGGCGATCTTATGGCATATCTCTCAGAGAAATGGTGCCACTCAATCTATCATTTCGGTGAAAGTAGGGTGGTGGCTCTTGATATTTCAAAAGCGTTATACAGAGTGTGGCATGGTGCACTATTGGCAAAACTTACTGCTTTTGGTGTCGGTGATGACTTCTCTCGATTTATATTGAGCTTTCTCGGAGATCGCTCTATACGAGTTGTTATAGATGGGGTCTCATCAAACGAGTTCAAGATTAATTCAGGGGTACCGCAAGGCTCCGTTCTTTCTCCTGCCCTATTTCTTATTTTCCTCAACGACCTTCTCTACCAAACTTCCAACCCCATCCACTCTTTCGCGGATGACAGCAGCATTTGTCACTCGTACTCTTTTAGTTATAGGCCCAGCCTATCAGAGATCGCTGCCAAGAGACTAAACATGAATGATTCACTGAATAGTGATCTTCTATTAATCTCTAAATGGGGTTGTAAAAACAGGGTCGCCTTTAATGCTCGTAAGACCCAGTGTTGCTTATTGACGCACAAACAAACGACCGCAAATGCTGCTTCATCTGTACTCATGGATGGTATAAATATTGAAGAATCGGATGCTCTTGATGTTCTTGGAATGAAGATACAGTGTGACGTTCGCTGGAATGAACACATTTTTCATATCTCTAAAGAAGCATTCAAGTGCCTCGGTTTTTTGAAACGGTGTAAGATGTACTTCACTCCATCCGAACTCCTTACTATTTATACCACCTACATCCGACCGAAAATGGAATACAACTCTCATGTTTGGGCCGGTGCCTCAAAGTCTGTTTTGGGGTTACTCGACCGTGTGCAGGAGAGGGCGACGAAGCTCATCGGTGACAGTAGGGTATCCAACTCTATTGACTCACTGGAGCATCGACGCAGTGTGGGATGCGCTACTCTGTTCTATCGATACTACAATGGATTTTGCTCTGACGAGATTAGGGATCTTGTTCCCGAAACGCGCACATTTTTACGTAGTACGCGTTCATCGTCTAGTGCTCATCCATTTGTGGTTGATTGCCCGGAGAATCTTACTACGCATTACAGAGAGAATTCGTTATTCAGCCGCACGCTTCGTCTGTGGAACAAGTTGCCAGCAGAAGTGTTTCCTGTCTGTTATAACGTTGGAAGATTCAATTCAAATGTTCACAAACACTACTCCCGCTTTCCCCCTCCTCACAACCTATTTTCCTAGTTCTGGTACAATGCACTGCATATGTAGGGGTCATCCCCTGAGTACTGGTCCAATATAAAAAAAAAAAAAATTTCATGCTGCTGTGATCTATTACTACTCAGAACTTCCTGGGCAAAGCACTCTCGCTCGCTGACTGAGTAGTTATTCTGGGCCGCTGTTAGCTTGCGAGAAAAATAATGCGCCAATGCCACCATTGGAAGTATCGCATTGCCACCATTGGAAGTATCGCATTGAATGGTCTATTATAGTCTGGGTGCACTAATACATGTCCTGATACAAGAGCTACTTCTCGAACCAGCTTTCACACCTTCTGTAAACTGGAACTGTTTCCCCTATTTTAGGGTTTCAAAAATAAAAACAGCAGTAGTAGCATAGTTTATTACGAACCGTCTGTACCAACCAACGGTCAGCACCCATGAATCTTTTTACTTTCTTTGATATAGGAATATCCTATTATCATCTCAATCTTATAAGGATCTGGTCTCAGGTTGGTTCTACCAACCATGTGGCCTAAATATCGCTTCTCTTTAGAGCAAAACATCGGTTTTCTGCAACTCCAGATGTTACTCAAAGTCCAGTGAGACTATCAAAAGAAAAGTAGGACAACAAGAGGGGTTTTACGAGAACAATAAATATGCTTCATTCACCTTCTAACTTTGCCAACTTGTTAGGCAATCAACTTTTCCAAAGAAAACATAATTTAAATCAATCCATATAAGATGTGTTAACGCCTATAAGGTGGCAACGCTACAGTTTGTGATAGTGTTCTGTCATTCGCTTACGAGCGAATGACAGAACACTCAAATGTGCGAGTTTTTACATTTTTGGGGTTATCTCATTCGATATCGAGTAAAAGGTTTCGAAATTTCTAATGATGGCATTCGATAGCGAATAACCATTCGAATGCAACCGTGCAACTTTTTACTCGTAAGCAAAAGTACTATCGAAAACCAGCCAAACAGAAAAACACAAAAGAAATGTAAATTAAAAATTTGTTTTGAATAGCAATAGTAGTTAAATTAAATTGAGAATTTTTGGTTCTTAAGACTTTTCAATTCATAAAAATATGTATATAAAGATGAGTATTGCTAAGAACACAAAAACTTATATTTGAAGTCACATGTTATTAAAGGGCGGTTAAATTTCAAGGGCCGATGTTGATTTTGAATAAAACACAAACTATTTAGGAAATTATTGTAATTTTATTTTATTATGATATATTGGTATTACTCAATTATGTATGGAACAAAATATCGGCCAAATGGGCGCCGCGACCACGGCGGCACACCTCCATCCGATGGTCCAAATTTTCGATGACCCTGAGGCATAATGGAGGTTCTATGCCGTTAATGTGCCGAATTATCTCATCCTTTAGCTGTTGAATTGTTGCTAGCTTATCGACGTACACCTTTTCTTTCAAATAACCCCAAAGAAAAAAGTCCAAAGGTGTCAAATCACATGATCTTGGCGGCCAATTGACATCGACATTACGTGAGATAACACGGCCATTGAATTTGTTGCGCAAAAGAGCAATTCTTTCGTTAGCTGTGTAGCAAGTGGCACCGTCCTGCTGAAACTACATATCGTCTACATCCATATCTTCCAATTCGGGCCATAAAAAGTTCGTTATCATCTCACGATAGCGAACACCATTCACAGTAACTGCCTGACCGGCCTCATTTTGGAAAAAGTACGGCAAACAGTCACTCTTTGTGGGTGCATTGGTTTTTCGACAGTCACTCTTGGATTCCCATTCGCCCAAATGCGGCAATTCTGATTATTGACGAATCCACTGAGGTGAAAATGTGCCTCATCACTGATGATGTTCTTCACTGATGATTTTCTTCGAAAATTGATCATAATTTTCATAATAAGTCTGGATAACTTTAACACGTTGTTGGATTGTGTATCTCTCCATGGTTCAAATTGACTAAGTCTGAAATAGAGAAATGTCAAATAAAATTCGGAAAAAAACTTGGCGTTTAGGTTTGGTTCACATTCAACATCGGCCCTTGAAATTTAACCACCCGATATATTCAAGAATTTATTTTTGTTTTTTTTTTTTTTTAGAAATGCATATATACATATGCTTATACATAGTTAAATGGTTGTTTTTTACATACATACATATTTATTGAATTGGTATTTCTATTTACTTACTTTTTAATGTGCAAACGCGCATACATGACTGATTTAAATGAATTGTGATTGTGAACGTATGTGTTCATTTATTTTTTAATGTACAACATGTATACAAAGTATGCAAATACACACAATTTTCGGCAGTGTTATAAAACATATTTTGTCAGTATTTTGCAACACTGAAGTGATAACTCGACTCGTTACGTAACGAGTCACATCCTTAGAAATTTCCACGATATCGAAATTATTTTCTACTCGATTGTAATTTCGATCACGAATGACAGAATTAGCCCCCAGGTGATTTCAACAGGAATTTCCACATATTCGCCACCAGCTTTTTCCCATCACTTTGGATTATATACAGGGAAATAATTGTTATTACGGAAAACTTTTGCCTACCTTAATGTCTGTGAGAATCAGATTAGATCGACTGCAAATATAATAATTTGAGCCATTTCAGTTGTATTTTAACAAAACTAATGGAGAACTTGGAAAGGAGATTTAATGAGTTTCTAATATTATATGATGATGCGTTGGTATCATTCGCCTAGCTCGAGTTCAGTCCTGGCTAAAGCCAAGAAATATTTTTATTTATAATTATAACAATAATTGCCGCGATCAATAACTCTTGAACAAAGAAGATAGGCAAAAATAATTGAATACACCAAAGCTGGGGGACAACTAGCTGATGAGCAGTGTAGCGACTCTGAAACAGCTAGTGCTTAATTCTGGTCTTTACCAAAATTGCCGAACCGCCGCAAGATCTTCCACGGGGATCTTTTGTGTCGTATAGTGTGTAGCCATTAATTTTGAAATAACTATTGGTTGTCAAATAGGTTTCAGCAATCATCATTTTATCGAAGAGTGAATTAATACAAAATAAAAACTTTGTGACAATTATTTTTATATACTTTTAAAGCAACAAAAATATAAATAAACAAAAAATTGCATGAGTGTACCCAGTAGGTGCAATTCTGAAAGAGAGCTTAGCTCCACTAAAAAAACCTCTGGATTTCTGAAGAGGAATCATTGAAAAAATCATTGGACAATCTCCTGTCTCTAAGAGATAAAAAACGCACGCGTTCGTGCTTGCCAAACATTATTGTTATAACAGACGACAAACCATCTTCCAGTCCAGCTATTGTTGATAAACCGAAAACGCAAGTGGGTATGGATAGGTATGTAACCGTAGTTAAACGGCAGCGAAGCCCCAAATCCGCTCAAGTGTCATCTCAGTCCAAAATACCCAAAGATGACAAGACCACCACGACAATGGATAGTAATAGGTTTGCTATCCTTCAGACCGATGAACCAGCAATACCCAAAAAAACTTTTAAGCCGCCACCAATATATTTGCGAGAGCCTACCTCTAGTGAGTTGGTAAAACAACTTATTACGGCAATCGGCAAAGACACTTTTAATGTAACATCGGTTAAGCACGGCAGCATCAATGAAACGAAAATCCAGGTAAACAGTGAAACTGAATACCGAAAGTTGTCTGATGTCCTGGAGAAGGAGAAAAGATCGTTTTACACATATCAGCTTAAAAGTGCCAAAGGTATTCAGGTCGTTATAAAGGGGATTGACCCTTTTGTGGATACGAATGATGTCAAAACCGGCCTAGAGGACAATGGCTTCAAAATTAAAAATGTGGTTAATATTAGGAACCGTGAAAAAATTCCTCAACCCATGTTTAGGGTTGAATTGGAACCTAGAGATATTGCCTTAAAAAAGAATGAAGTGCATCCCAATTGTAACCTCAAGTATCTTTTGCATCGTAAGGTTACCGTTGAGGAGCCTCGTAAGCGTTTAGGGCCCGTTCAATGCCTAAACTGCCAAGAATTTAGCCATACTAAGGCCTATTGTAAGTTGCCCGCAGTTTGCGTTGTGTGTGGTGAACTTCACGGTACATCGCAGTGCAAAAAACCTAAGACTGACGCGAGCGTTAAAAAATGCAGTAACTGTGGAGGTAACCATACTGCAAACTACAGGGGTTGCCCTGTCTACACTCACTTCAAGAGGTCAATGACAAATAGGTCACCAATTTTAAATATGCCACCCCAGCAGACAACCAGCATTTCTACAAGCAATTTTCCCCAGGTACACCAGTCAACCAGCCATATAAACGTGCAAAACCCCCAAAAAATTTCTTATGCGAATGTTGTAAAATCCGATAATCCAAACTTGAATCAAGAGTCCAAGCCTCAAAACTCCGACCAAAATTTTAGCAATCTTGAGGCAACTCTGCAGACTCTTGTTCAATCTATAAATACATTTACGGTTTCCATGACGAACATGATGCAGGAAATGCTGAAAATGCAATCCACTATTTTGCAAGCAATTTTAAAAAAATGAACTGGTTAAAAATTTGTTTCTGGAACGCAAACGGCATCCGCCAACACAAAAATGAACTTGAGCACTTCCTTATGGAAAAGCAAATCGACATAATGCTGATTGCTGAAACTCACTTAACAAGCAACAGCTATTTCAAAATTAATGGTTACAGACTATATGATACTAAAGATCCCCGTGGCAGATCTTGCGGAGGATCAGCAATTTTGATAAAAACTAGAATTAAGCACTATTTGCTAAACGAGACATGTGAGGAGTATCTTCAAGCAACAAACGTATGTATTGAACATTTTCATCATAAAATTGTTATTTCATCGATTTATTCCCCACCCCGATTTTCAATAACAGAAAATCAGTATACGAATTTTTTCAATTCACTTGGGCCTCGATTTTTAGCGGCTGGCGACTATAACGCTAAACACACTTTTTGGGGTTCACGTTTAATTACCTCGAAAGGCCGTATGCTTTTTGATACCGTTTCCAAAATGGGCTTAGATGTGGTTTCAAGCGGACACCCCACTTATTGGCCGTCAGACCGACGAAAGATCCCTGATGTTATAGATTTTGGAGTTGCGAAAAAATTTCCTTTAGAGTGGATGCAAGTGGAGCCTTCATTAGATTTGTCATCAGATCACTCACCCACTATAATCTCCGTTTCGTTTCCCCAAGAGATTTGCTCCCCGTTGACCGTCAACAGAGTTAATTGGCTAAAATACAAAAAATTTCTGAGTACACATTGTACTGAAAATATCGCCCTGAGAACGCCTGAGGATATTGATGGGTCAATTAACGATTTTTCTGAAAACCTCAAACTGGCCGTACAGCATGCTACCACTAGTCATTTAAGATCTAGAAATGAGAACAATAGAACTTATTCATCTGAAATTGAGCAACTTCTGTCAGAAAAAAGAAGAGTCAGAAGAGAGTGGCAACTTCGCAGGTCGCCCCAGCTTAAAACTAGGCTACGGGAATGCATAACTCAGCTAAGAAATCTGCTTGAAGTCCATAGAATGGCTTCCCTTAAAACATATTTGGAAAGCCTTGATGGTACCCCTGAATCTGATTATTCCTTGTGGAAAGCGACAAAAGGTCTGAAAAGACCCGTAATAGGTAAGCCACCTTTGCGAACTTCAACTGGCGACTGGGCACGAAGCGATTCCGAAAAGGGGATGGTGTACGTTGATCATTTGAGAAATGTTTTTACGACAAATGATTCAGCGGATGCTGCAGCAGAATTTCCGCCGTATGCTGTTAGACAGCCTGTGTCTTTGAGACTTAACTTTCAAGATGTCGAAAACGTTATCAATAACATAAACCCCAGGAAAGCTCCAGGTATAGATCAAATTACTGGTAAAATGCTTGAACAGTTACCTCGTGTAGCTAGAAGGGTTCTACTTTTTATTTTTAACGCTATTTTACGCCTTGAGTATTATCCTGCAGAGTGGAAGGTCTCAATGATTACTATGATACCCAAGCCAGGGAAGGATCTAACTAAGGTAGAATCATATAGACCAATAAGTCTTTTACCAACAATTTCAAAACTATTCGAAAAATTGTTAATGGCGAAGTTGAGTCGAACATTGAACAATGTGGGATGCATCCCTGATCATCAATTTGGCTTTCGGGCTAAGCATAGCACCATAGAACAAACGCACAGACTAGTCAATGTCATAAGACAAACCTTTGAGGAGAAGAAGTATTGCTCAGCTCTTTTCATTGATATTTCTCAAGCTTTTGATAAAGTGTGGCACGACGGCTTGATGTACAAAATAAAGCTAAACTTGCCTGCAAATACACACAAGCTTCTGGAAAGCTACTTATACGGGCGGAAGTTTGTTATCAGAGAAGGCGACTTTATAAGCCCAACTCAGCCAATCAAGGCAGGAGTTCCCCAAGGCAGCATACTGGGGCCTACTTTATATTTGATTTACGCCTCTGACATGCCAACGACATCCGGAATCCACACTTCTACCTTTGCAGATGACACAGCGTTTTTGAGTGTTCATGAAAACTACCAATTAGCATCACGAAATTTACAGGAATATACTTCAATATTAGAGAAATGGCTAAAACTTTGGAAAATCAAAGTTAATGAACAGAAATGTACTCATGTTACATTCACACTGTGTAGGCAAACATGTCCGCCTATCCAAATTAACAACTCACCTATTCCGCAGCACAACGAAGTAAAGTACCTTGGTATTCACCTGGACCGTAGGCTAACGTGGAAGTCTCACATTGAAGCAAGGGTCACTCAGTTAAAACTAAAAGCAGCGCAGCTAAATTGGCTTATGGGCAGAAATTCGACACTGAAATTAGATTGCAAACTTTTGTTATACAACGCAATATTAAAGCCTATATGGTGCTACGGAATTCAGTTATGGGGCACCGCCTCAGCGTCAAACATTGAAAAAATCCAAAGGCGACAAAACAAAATTCTTCGAACGATTACTGCAGCTCCATGGTACGTAACAAATTCACGAATTCACAAAGATCTGAGTGTTCCGCTGATAAAAGAGGAGTTTTCTAAGTACGCGACAAGGTATATCAGTAAACTGGAACTTCATCCCTCTTGCGCGCAATAGAGGCCACACTCGGCTTAAAAGAAGGGATACTGCTGCCACCATCAGATTGCTCAATAGGTGATTTTACCGAAATAGCTCCCGCATAATAAAACTTTTTGTCTAGCATTGGCCGGACTTAAGAATCACATTTTTTAATTTTTAAATTTAGTATTAAGATTTGAATACTTATTGTTAGTTCATTTTGAAGATTCAATAAATAAAAAAATGCTTAAAAAAAAAAAAAAAAATCATTTTATCGATCTGCTTTTCCATAAGGAACAGCTCAACTTCATTTTTGTGTTGGCGGATGCCGTTTGCTTTGCAGAAACCAATTCATTTGTTTAAAATTGCCTCTAAAATAGTGGATTGCATTTTTAGCATTTCCTGCATCGTGTTTGTCATAGAAACGGTAAAATTGTTAATGGATTGAACAAGAGTCTGCAGAGTTACCTCTAGATTACTAAAATTTTGATAGGAATTTTGGGGCTTGGGTGCCTGGTTCAAGTTTTGGTCGAATTTAACCACAGTAGCATATGAAAATTGTTTGGAGTTCTGCGTGTTTGTGTAGATGGTTGAATGCCCTACCTGGGGAAAATTGTTTTTACCAATGATATTGGCTGCTGGAAAAACCAATGATTTATTTGTCATTGACTGCTTAAAGTGAGTAGAGACAGGGTAACCTCTATAATTTGCAGCGTGGTTACCTCCCCAGTTACTGCATTTTTTTAACACTTGCGTCGGCCTTTGGCTTATTGCACTGAGTTTTACCGTGAAGTTCGCCACATACAACGCAAACAGCGGGCAACTTACAGTAATCCTTAGTGTGGCCAAATTCATGGCAGTTTAGGCACTGAACGGGTCCTGAACGCTTATGTGGCTCCTCAACGGTAACCTTATGATACAAAAGAAATTTGAGGTTATAAATTAGATGAATTTCACTCTTTTTTAGTACAACATCCCCTGGTTCTAGTTCAACCCTAAAAATGGGTTGAGGGATCTTTTCACGGTTCCTGATGTTTACTGCTGTTTTTTTTTTTTGTTTTTTAAACCTTTATCTTCCAATCCGATTTTGACATCATCAATATCTACGCATGGGTCAATACCTTTAATAACGACCTGAAGACCTTTAGCACTTTTGAGCTGGTAAGTGTAAAATAATCTTTTCTCTTTTTCTAAAACATCAGACAATTTTCGGTAGTCGTTTTCATGGTTTACCTGAATTTTAGTTTCACTGATGCTGCCGTGCTTCACTGTTGTGACGTTGAAAGTATCTTTGTCGATTGCCGTAATAAGTTGTTTCACCACTTCACTAGAAGTCGGCTCTCTCAAATAAATTGGTGGTGGCTTATATGTATTATATCCGTTGTCGCAGAGGTAATATTTTCTTTAGACATTTTTGGATGCGATGATATTTGTGCGGACTTAGGGCTTCGCTGACTTTTAACCACGGTTATATACCTATCCATACCCACTAGCGTTTTCGGTTTATCAGCAATAGCTAAACTGAAAGATGGTTTGTCTTCTGTTGTAACAACAATTTTGGCGAACACGAACGCGTGCGTTTTTTATCTCTTAGAGACAGGAGGTTATCCAATGATTTTTTCAAAGATTCTTCCTCAGAAATCCAGAGGTTTTCCCTAGTGGAGCTAAGCTTTCTCTCAGAATTGCATCTACTAGGTACACTCATGCATTTTTTGTTATTTATATTTGTTTTACTTTAAACGTTTATAAAAATAATTGTCACAAAGTTTTTCTTTTGTATAAATTCTTTCCACTTATTGCGGTTTTCTACTTATATCGTTTTTTTTTTAACAGTCCGATTGAAAAAAAAAGTCAAAGCTAGACTCTTGCAGTGACTTGAACTATTTGAAGACTAAATTAAAGACATTGGCGCCGCTCATCTAAACACAAATATAAATCCTTATTCACCTATTTTTAAAGCATTGCTGCTTTTCTGAAATGCTCATATGTCCCCAACAGATGAGAGGCCAGATTGAAAACATTGTCGCCAATATGGTCCTCTTTTCATTACAAAACCTAAAAAAGTACAAATCGTGCATATATCTTCGAAGACAATGTCGTCTAGGGCGATGTTTCCAACTGAATTTGTTTGATCGGCATTTGTACTTAGCTTTATCCTGGCAGGAATTCTGCGTTGGCGCTACTAAAGTTTCCGAATTTGCTGAAATTTTCGCAGTAGCCTACCTTGACCTATATTGTCTTTGTTATTCCTCTGTTGAACGACTGGAGAAGTAAGCACTACCGACTCCATATCGAAGATCCTGGAAAGTTGTCCGAGCAGTGAAATTGTTGTTGCTGGTGATTTCCATGTTCACAACTCATCCTGGCTTCGCCATTCGAGTCATACAACTCCAGAAGGCCAATATGTCGAGTTATTCGCTGCGCACAACCACCTAGCGCAATTAGTGAATGAGCCAACGCATATTCCATGTGTTGAAGGGCACCATTCAAACACACTTGACCTATTCCTGACTTCACACCCTGAAAAGTATGAAGTCAGAGTTAGTGCACCTCTCGGCAATTCGGATCATTGCACCATTTCTGCCTCCTTTTCGATCTCGAGACTTCGTAACGTTTCAAAATCAGCTACGAAACGTTCAATATTTATTTACGAAAAGGCGCGTTGGGCTGAGTTCAACCAATTTTATGAGCATTTTAATTGGAAACTTTGTTTTCTAGATAACGACATAAATGCTTCAGCAAAAATGGTCGAGAACATGATATTGCTAGGGATGAAAACATTCATCCCCTCCAAGCAGATTTCGATTAAACCAAAAGCAAAATCTTGGTTTAATCAGACGTGCAAAAACGTAGTCAGATCCAGAGAGGAAGCATTCAGTAACTGGCGTTTAAACAAAACACCAGACACTGATTTGCTACGCAAAAAGGCAAGATCTTCGTGTGCCAAGATACTTAGGCGTGAAAAGTCTCTTCACGAACAGCGCCTTCATGCCAAGGTCCTTGCAGCTCCTCGGGGCAGTAAGACCTTTTGGTCTTTCGTTAAGAGAGTAAAGAACAGTGCTAGTTCATCAATTCCAACTCTTTTAAAGAATGACCAAGCATTCACAGACCCGGTTGACAAAGCTAACCTGTTGGCTGAAATCTTTGCAAGCAATTCCTGCTTGCCGGAAAGCAGTCAGCCACTTCCCGAGCTCGAAAGAGTATCTGTAACTATGCCGAAGATATTCTTCCGCGCGCGAGCAGTTAAAAGGGTTTCGGAAGACCTCGATATAAACAAAACTCCTGGACCGGATGGCATTAGCACGCCTTTTCAGCATACTTTACCATACTGGTGAGTTTCCATCGTGCTGGAAGGTTGCTAATGTAACACCAATACCCAAAAAGGGTATGGCAAATAACCCCGAAAATTACCGCCCAATTGCAATTTGCTCTACACTCTCCAAAGTAATGGAAAACATGGTTAACCATCACCTTATGAGGTATCTGGAGTCGCATAAACTACTTTGTGATCGTCAATATGGATTTCGTAAGGGTCGTTCAACTGGCGATCTTATGGCATATCTCTCAGAGAAATGGTGCCACTCAATCCATCATTTCGGTGAAAGTAGGGTGGTGGCTCTTGATATTTCAAAAGCGTTTGACAGAGTGTGGCATGGTGCACTATTGGCAAAACTTACTGCTTTTGGTGTCGGTGATGACTTCTCTCGGTTTATATCGAGCTTTTTCAGAGACCGCTCTATACGAGTTGTTATAGATGGGGTCTCATCAAACGAGTTCAAGATTAATTCAGGGGTACCGCAAGGCTCCGTTCTTTCTCCTACCCTATTTCTTATTTTCCTCAACGACCTTCTCTACCAAACTTCTAACCCTATCCACTCTTTCGCGGATGACAGCAGCATTTGTCACTCGTACTCTTTTAGTTATAGGCCCAGCCTATCAGAGATCGCTGCCAAGAGACTAAATATGAATGATTCACTGAATAGTGATCTTCTATTGGTCTCTGAATGGGGTCGTAAAACCAGGGTCGCCTTTAATGCTCGTAAGACCCAATGTTGCTTATTGACGCACAAACAAACGACCGCAAATGCTGCTTCATCTGTACTCATGGATGGTATAAATATTGAAGAATCGGATGCTCTTGATGTTCTTGGAATGAAGATACAGTGTGACGTTCGCTGGAATGAACACATTTTTCATATCTCTAAAGAAGCATTCAAGTGCCTCGGTTTTTTGAAACGGTGTAAGATGTACTTCACTCCATCCGAACTCCTTACTATTTATACCACCTACATCCGACCGAAAATGGAATACAACTCTCATGTTTGGGCCGGTGCCTCAAAGTCTGTTTTGGGGTTACTCGACCGTGTGCAGGAGAGGGCGACGAAGCTCATCGGTGACAGTAGGGTATCCAACTCTATTGACTCACTGGAGCATCGACGCAGTGTGGGATGCGCTACTCTGTTCTATCGATACTACAATGGATTTTGCTCTGACGAGATTAGGGATCTTGTTCCCGAAACGCGCACATTTTTACGTAGTACGCGTTCATCGTCTAGTGCTCATCCATTTGTGGTTGATTGCCCGGAGAATCTTACTACGCATTACAGAGAGAATTCGTTATTCAGCCGCACGCTTCGTCTGTGGAACAAGTTGCCAGCAGAAGTGTTTCCTGTCTGTTATAACGTTGGAAGATTCAATTCAAATGTTCACAAACACTACTCCCGCTTTCCCCCTCCTCACAACCTATTTTCCTAGTTCTGGTACAATGCACTGCATATGTAGGGGTCATCCCCTGAGTACTGGTCCAATATAAAAAAAAAAAAAATTTCATGCTGCTGTGATCTATTACTACTCAGAACTTCCTGGGCAAAGCACTCTCGCTCGCTGACTGAGTAGTTATTCTGGGCCGCTGTTAGCTTGCGAGAAAAATAATGAGGTATCCTCCATTGAAATCACCCTTTTGAAACATCACTGCGCCAATGCCACCATTGGAAGTATCGCATTGAATGGTCTATTATAGTCTGGGTGCACTAATACATGTCCTGATACAAGAGCTACTTCTCGAACCAGCTTTCACACCTTCTGTAAACTGGAACTGTTTCCCCTATTTTAGGGTTTCAAAAATAAAAACAGCAGTAGTAGCATAGTTTATTACGAACCGTCTGTACCAACCAACGGTCAGCACCCATGAATCTTTTTACTTTCTTTGATATAGGAATATCCTATTATCATCTCAATCTTATAAGGATCTGGTCTCAGGTTGATTCTACCAACCATGTGGCCTAAATATCGCTTCTCTTTAGAGCAAAACATCGGTTTTCTGCAACTCCAGATGTTACTCAAAGTCCAGTGAGACTATCAAAAGAAAAGTAGGACAACAAGAGGGGTTTTACGAGAACAATAAATATGCTTCATTCACCTTCTAACTTTGCCAACTTGTTAGGCAATCAACTTTTCCAAAGAAAACATAATTTAAATCAATCCATATAAGATGTGTTAACGCCTGTAAGGTGGCAACGCTACAGTTTGAAATGTGCGAGTTTTTACATTTTTGGGGTTATCTCATTCGATATCGAGTAAAAGGTTTCGAAATTTCTAATGATGGCATTCGATAGCGAATAACCATTCGAATGCAACCGTGCAACTTTTTACTCGTAAGCAAAAGTACTATCGAAAACCAGCCAAACAGAAAAACACAAAAGAAATGTAAATTAAAAATTTGTTTTGAATAGCAATAGTAGTTAAATTAAATTGAGAATTTTTGGTTCTTAAGACTTTTCAATTCATAAAAATATGTATATAAAGATGAGTATTGCTAAGAACACAAAAACTTATATTTGAAGTCACATGTTATTAAAGGGCGGTTAAATTTCAAGGGCCGATGTTGATTTTGAATAAAACACAAACTATTTAGGAAATTATTGTAATTTTATTTTATTATGATATATTGGTATTACTCAATTATGTATGGAACAAAATATCGGCCAAATGGGCGCCGCGACCACGGCGGCACACCTCCATCCGATGGTCCAAATTTTCGATGACCCTGAGGCATAATGGAGGTTCTATGCCGTTAATGTGCCGAATTATCTCATCCTTTAGCTGTTGAATTGTTGCTAGCTTATCGACGTACACCTTTTCTTTCAAATAACCCCAAAGAAAAAAGTCCAAAGGTGTCAAATCACATGATCTTGGCGGCCAATTGACATCGACATTACGTGAGATAACACGGCCATTGAATTTGTTGCGCAAAAGAGCAATTCTTTCGTTAGCTGTGTAGCAAGTGGCACCGTCCTGCTGAAACTACATATCGTCTACATCCATATCTTCCAATTCGGGCCATAAAAAGTTCGTTATCATCTCACGATAGCGAACACCATTCACAGTAACTGCCTGACCGGCCTCATTTTGGAAAAAGTACGGCAAACAGTCACTCTTTGTGGGTGCATTGGTTTTTCGACAGTCACTCTTGGATTCCCATTCGCCCAAATGCGGCAATTCTGATTATTGACGAATCCACTGAGGTGAAAATGTGCCTCATCACTGATGATGTTCTTCACTGATGATTTTCTTCGAAAATTGATCATAATTTTCATAATAAGTCTGGATAACTTTAACACGTTGTTGGATTGTGTATCTCTCCATGGTTCAAATTGACTAAGTCTGAAATAGAGAAATGTCAAATAAAATTCGGAAAAAAACTTGGCGTTTAGGTTTGGTTCACATTCAACATCGGCCCTTGAAATTTAACCACCCGATATATTCAAGAATTTATTTTTGTTTTTTTTTTTTTTTAGAAATGCATATATACATATGCTTATACATAGTTAAATGGTTGTTTTTTACATACATACATATTTATTGAATTGGTATTTCTATTTACTTACTTTTTAATGTGCAAACGCGCATACATGACTGATTTAAATGAATTGTGATTGTGAACGTATGTGTTCATTTATTTTTTAATGTACAACATGTATACAAAGTATGCAAATACACACAATTTTCGGCAGTGTTATAAAACATATTTTGTCAGTATTTTGCAACACTGAAGTGATAACTCGACTCGTTACGTAACGAGTCACATCCTTAGAAATTTCCACGATATCGAAATTATTTTCTACTCGATTGTAATTTCGATCACGAATGACAGAATTAGCCCCCAGGTGATTTCAACAGGAATTTCCACATATTCGCCACCAGCTTTTTCCCATCACTTTGGATTATATACAGGGAAATAATTGTTATTACGGAAAACTTTTGCCTACCTTAATGTCTGTGAGAATCAGATTAGATCGACTGCAAATATAATAATTTGAGCCATTTCAGTTGTATTTTAACAAAACTAATGGAGAACTTGGAAAGGAGATTTAATGAGTTTCTAATATTATATGATGATGCGTTGGTATCATTCGCCTAGCTCGAGTTCAGTCCTGGCTAAAGCCAAGAAATATTTTTATTTATAATTATAACAATAATTGCCGCGATCAATAACTCTTGAACAAAGAAGATAGGCAAAAATAATTGAATACACCAAAGCTGGGGGACAACTAGCTGATGAGCAGTGTAGCGACTCTGAAACAGCTAGTGCTTAATTCTGGTCTTTACCAAAATTGCCGAACCGCCGCAAGATCTTCCACGGGGATCTTTTGTGTCGTATAGTGTGTAGCCATTAATTTTGAAATAACTATTGGTTGTCAAATAGGTTTCAGCAATCATCATTTTATCGATCTGCTTTTCCATAAGGAACAGCTCAACTTCATTTTTGTGTTGGCGGATGCCGTTTGCTTTGCAGAAACCAATTCATTTGTTTAAAATTGCCTCTAAAATAGTGGATTGCATTTTTAGCATTTCCTGCATCGTGTTTGTCATAGAAACGGTAAAATTGTTAATGGATTGAACAAGAGTCTGCAGAGTTACCTCTAGATTACTAAAATTTTGATAGGAATTTTGGGGCTTGGGTGCCTGGTTCAAGTTTTGGTCGAATTTAACCACAGTAGCATATGAAAATTGTTTGGAGTTCTGCGTGTTTGTGTAGATGGTTGAATGCCCTACCTGGGGAAAATTGTTTTTACCAATGATATTGGCTGCTGGAAAAACCAATGATTTATTTGTCATTGACTGCTTAAAGTGAGTAGAGACAGGGTAACCTCTATAATTTGCAGCGTGGTTACCTCCCCAGTTACTGCATTTTTTTAACACTTGCGTCGGCCTTTGGCTTATTGCACTGAGTTTTACCGTGAAGTTCGCCACATACAACGCAAACAGCGGGCAACTTACAGTAATCCTTAGTGTGGCCAAATTCATGGCAGTTTAGGCACTGAACGGGTCCTGAACGCTTATGTGGCTCCTCAACGGTAACCTTATGATACAAAAGAAATTTGAGGTTATATATTAGATGAATTTCACTCTTTTTTAGTACAACATCCCCTGGTTCTAGTTCAACCCTAAAAATGGGTTGAGGGATCTTTTCATGGTTCCTGATGTTTACTGCTGTTTTTTTTTTTTTGTTTTTTAAACCTTTATCTTCCAATCCGATTTTGACATCATCAATATCTACGCATGGGTCAATACCTTTAATAACGACCTGAAGACCTTTAGCACTTTTGAGCTGGTAAGTGTAAAATAATCTTTTCTCTTTTTCTAAAACATCAGACAATTTTCGGTAGTCGTTTTCATGGTTTACCTGAATTTTAGTTTCACTGATGCTGCCGTGCTTCACTGTTGTGACGTTGAAAGTATCTTTGTCGATTGCCGTAATAAGTTGTTTCACCACTTCACTAGAAGTCGGCTCTCTCAAATAAATTGGTGGTGGCTTATATGTATTATATCCGTTGTCGCAGAGGTAATATTTTCTTTAGACATTTTTGGATGCGATGATATTTGTGCGGACTTAGGGCTTCGCTGACTTTTAACCACGGTTATATACCTATCCATACCCACTAGCATTTTCGGTTTATCAGCAATAGCTAAACTGAAAGATGGTTTGTCTTCTGTTGTAACAACAATTTTGGCGAACACGAACGCGTGCGTTTTTTATCTCTTAGAGACAGGAGGTTATCCAATGATTTTTTCAAAGATTCTTCCTCAGAAATCCAGAGGTTTTCCCTAGTGGAGCTAAGCTTTCTCTCAGAATTGCATCTACTAGGTACACTCATGCATTTTTTGTTATTTATATTTGTTTTACTTTAAACGTTTATAAAAATAATTGTCACAAAGTTTTTCTTTTGTATAAATTCTTTCCACTTATTGCGGTTTTCTACTTATATCGTTTTTTTTTAACAGTCCGATTGAAAAAAAAAGTCAAAGCTAGACTCTTGCAGTGACTTGAACTATTTGAAGACTAAATTAAAGACATTGGCGCCGCTCATCTAAACACAAATATAAATCCTTATTCACCTATTTTTAAAGTATTGCTGCTTTTCTGAAATGCTCATATGTCCCCAACAGATGAGCGGCCAGATTGAAAACATTGTCGCCAATATGGTCCTCTTTTCATTACAAAACCTAAAAAAGTACAAATCGTGCATATATCTTCGAAGACAATGTCGTCTAGGGCGATGTTTCCAACTGAGTTTGTTTGCTTTGATCGGCATTTGTACTTAGCTTTATCCTGGCAGGAATTCTGCGTTGGCGCTACTAAAGTTTCCGAATTTGCTGAAATTTTCGCAGTAGCCTACCTTGACCTATATTGTCTTTGTTATTCCTCTGTTGAACGACTGGAGAAGTAAGCACTACCGACCAAAACGGTCACTTAAAGCCTGGGTATCAATTCCTATCCCTCTTTAACTTCCATCGGGGCCTTGTAATTTACATTCGCAATGAAGTTGTGTTCCAATGCCAGCAACCATTAAGCATGCATGATGCAGACTTTACCTGTCTTTGGGTTAAATTCAAAATCAGGTCACACTTTTTGCATTTCGGGTTTCTATACAGAAGTCCAAATGCGGGGAGGGATACTACCTTTTCTGGTTTCGATGCCCTCTCCGACTCCATATCGAAGATCCTGGAAAGTTGTCCGAGCAGTGAAATTGTTGTTGCTGGTGATTTCAATGTTCACAACTCATCCTGGCTTCGCCATTCGAGTCATACAACTCCAGAAGGCCAATATGTCGAGTTATTCGCTGCGCACAACCACCTAGCGCAATTAGTGAATGAGCCAACGCATATTCCATGTGTTGAAGGGCACCATTCAAACACACTTGACCTATTCCTGACTTCACACCCTGAAAAGTATGAAGTCAGAGTTAGTGCACCTCTCGGCAATTCGGATCATTGCACCATTTCTGCCTCCTTTTCGATCTCGAGACTTCGTAACGTTTCAAAATCAGCTACGAAACGTTCAATATTTATTTACGAAAAGGCGCGTTGGGCTGAGCTCAACCAATTTTATGAGCATTTTAATTGTAAACTTTGTTTTCTAGATAACGACATAAATGCTTCAGCAAAAATGGTCGAGAACATGATATTGCTAGGGATGAAAACATTCATCCCCTCCAAGCAGATTTCGATTAAACCAAAAGCAAAATCTTGGTTTAATCAGACGTGCAAAAACGTAGTCAGATCCAGAGAGGAAGCATTCAGTAACTGGCGTTTAAACAAAACACCAGACACTGATTTGCTACGCAAAAAGGCAAGATCTTCGTGTGCCAAGATACTTAGGCGTGAAAAGTCTCTTCACGAACAGCGCCTTCGTGCCAAGGTCCTTGCAGCTCCTCGGGGCAGTAAGACCTTTTGGTCTTTCGTTAAGAGAGTAAAGAACAGTGCTAGTTCATCAATTCCAACTCTTTTAAAGAATGACCAAGCATTCACAGACCCGGTTGACAAAGCTAACCTGTTGGCTGAAATCTTTGCAAGCAATTCCTGCTTGCCGGAAAGCAGTCAGCCACTTCCCGAGCTCGAAAGAGTATCTGTAACTATGCCGAAGATATTCTTCCGGGCGCGAGCAGTTAAAAGGGTTTCGGAAGACCTCGATATAAACAAAACTCCTGGACCGGATGGCATTCCAGCACTGGTCTTGAAGCAGTGTTCTTCTACGCTTGCGCGTCCATTAGCACGCCTTTTCAGCATACTTTACCATACTGGTGAGTTTCCATCGTGCTGGAAGGTTGCTAATGTAACACCAATACCCAAAAAGGGTATGGCAAATAACCCCGAAAATTACCGCCCAATTGCAATTTGCTCTACACTCTCCAAAGTAATGGAAAACATGGTTAACCATCACCTTATGAGGTATCTGGAGTCGCATAAACTACTTTGTGATCGTCAATATGGATTTCGTAAGGGTCGTTCAACTGGCGATCTTATGGCATATCTCTCAGAGAAATGGTGCCACTCAATCCATCATTTCGGTGAAAGTAGGGTGGTGGCTCTTGATATTTCAAAAGCGTTTGACAGAGTGTGGCATGGTGCACTATTGGCAAAACTTACTGCTTTTGGTGTCGGTGATGACTTCTCTCGGTTTATATCGAGCTTTCTCAGAGACCGCTCTATACGAGTTGTTATAGATGGGGTCTCATCAAACGAGTTCAAGATTAATTCAGGGGTACCGCAAGGCTCCGTTCTTTCTCCTACCCTATTTCTTATTTTCCTCAACGACCTTCTCTACCAAACTTCCAACCCTATCCACTCTTTCGCGGATGACAGCAGCATTTGTCACTCGTACTCTTTTAGTTATAGGCCCAGCCTATCAGAGATCGCTGCCAAGAGACTAAATATGAATGATTCACTGAATAGTGATCTTCTATTGGTCTCTGAATGGGGTCGTAAAACCAGGGTCGCCTTTAATGCTCGTAAGACCCAATGTTGCTTATTGACGCACAAACAAACGACCGCAAATGCTGCTTCATCTGTACTCATGGATGGTATAAATATTGAAGAATCGGATGCTCTTGATGTTCTTGGAATGAAGATACAGTGTGACGTTCGCTGGAATGAACACATTTTTCATATCTCTAAAGAAGCATTCAAGTGCCTCGGTTTTTTGAAACGGTGTAAGATGTACTTCACTCCATCCGAACTCCTTACTATTTATACCACCTACATCCGACCGAAAATGGAATACAACTCTCATGTTTGGGCCGGTGCCTCAAAGTCTGTTTTGGGGTTACTCGACCGTGTGCAGGAGAGGGCGAAGAAGCTCATCGGTGACAGTAGGGTATCCAACTCTATTGACTCACTGGAGCATCGACGCAGTGTGGGATGCGCTACTCTGTTCTATCGATACTACAATGGATTTTGCTCTGACGAGATTAGGGATCTTGTTCCCGAAACACGCACATTTTTACGTAGCACGCGTTCATCGTCTAGTGCTCATCCATTTGTGGTTGATTGCCCGGAGAATCTTACTACGCATTACAGAGAGAATTCGTTATTCAGCCGCACGCTTCGTCTGTGGAACAAGTTGCCAGCAGAAGTGTTTCCTGTCTGTTATAACGTTGGAAGATTCAATTCAAATGTTCACAAACACTACTCCCGCTTTCCCCCTCCTCACAACCTATTTTCCTAGTTCTGGTACAATGCACTGCATATGTAGGGGTCATCCCCTGAGTACTGGTCCAATATAAAAAAAAAAAAAAAAAAAAAATTTCATGCTGCTGTGATCTATTACTACTCAGAACTTCCTGGGCAAAGCACTCTCGCTCGCTGACTGAGTAGTTATTCTGGGCCGCTGTTAGCTTGCGAGAAAAATAATGAGGTATCCTCCATTGAAATCACCCTTTTGAAACATCACTGCGCCAATGCCACCATTGGAAGTATCGCATTGAATGGTCTATTATAGTCTGGGTGCACTAATACATGTCCTGATACAAGAGCTACTTCTCGAACCAGCTTTCACACCTTCTGTAAACTGGAACTGTTTCCCCTATTTTAGGGTTTCAAAAATAAAAACAGCAGTAGTAGCATAGTTTATTACGAACCGTCTGTACCAACCAACGGTCAGCACCCATGAATCTTTTTACTTGCTTTGATATAGGAATATCCTATTATCATCTCAATCTTATAAGGATCTGGTCTCAGGTTGGTTCTACCAACCATGTGGCCTAAATATCGCTTCTCTTTAGAGCAAAACATCGGTTTTCTGCAACTCCAGATGTTACTCAAAGTCCAGTGAGACTATCAAAAGAAAAGTAGGACAACAAGAGGGGTTTTACGAGAACAATAAATATGCTTCATTCACCTTCTAACTTTGCCAACTTGTTAGGCAATCAACTTTTCCAAAGAAAACATAATTTAAATCAATCCATATAAGATGTGTTAACGCCTATAAGGTGGCAACGCTACAGTTTGTGATAGTGTTCGCTACTATAAAAAACTTAAGTGCTTAACATCAGATGTATTGTTCTAGCCCGAAGAAACATATGCTGTGTTTTGATGCTGTAACGAAAGTTCGTTAAGATGTTTTCACTCACAGCTTTAGGTTTTCAAAATCTGTTTATAAACATTTTTTATATAATCGTTACTAATATTATAAGTGAAAGTAGGTTTGCCTGTTTGGTACGTGTATGGACCGAAAACAAGGTTTTCAATAAGTTAACATATGAAAGGAGCTTATGCATTTTGGTAATTACCATTATTGGTGCCGGCGATCGGGCTTTACATGTTATTCTTGCAAATATGATTGCGCATTTATTATTCACATCTGTTTCCAGAGCTCTTATTGCTATCTTTTCAGGATAGACACCTCTTATGAGAATCTCAGGTTTTGCAGGCAGCTTGGATAAAGTCTCTTGTTCAATGTGCAATAATTCACCATCCATAGATTTTGTTGTGGGAATAATCTGAATGGTGTAAGTCATGCATGATTTTAAATTCTCAATATTTATAGAAGTGTTTGGTGTTGTTTTGTCCAACTGTTCAACCATTTTATTTTCGTCATCCCATCCGCATAAACGGTAGACGTCCAAACACAAATCAGCATATGCAGGTGGCTTCCATGAAATAAAAAATGAAGAATCGTGGGAAACGACTGAATAGTTTTGTACTGCAGTGGGCCCTTGAATAACCGAAAAAGAAAGATTAATATGCTTGTTTGCAGCCATAATTGAGTCATACTTACGCCCTTCGAGAGTCTCAAAGTTTCCATTAAGCACTTCACCGTGAGAACCGTTCCTTGACACTGGAATAATAGAATAATTGTATTTACCACAAGGATCTAAGTCTTCAAAAGTTATAAAAGTGTTGACTGTGATGTTGCTCATGTTTTTTTGTTCAAGTGATGACCTTTGTTCTGGACCACTTATTTCAATAATGTAAACATCTATACATTTTCGATTATCGCGTGGCGAATTCCACATTAATGTTATATTTGAATTTCCGACTTCTGGCGGTGAAATTGAAACGGAGCTGGGAACTAGAAAATAATACTAATAAGTTTCTAATATCACTTTCATAGCTAAAGGTTAATGCAGATTAAAATAGCTGCTCTCACTTTCGTTGAAGGGCAAGAAATCCTTCCCTGCCTATTACTCAGAATTATCAAAATTGGTGCTTCACAATACTCTAACTGGAGCATTCCATGGAAAAGGTGAAACCTGAACAGTTACTAACAGCAATTTTTTGTATACTTCTGCACCTACACAGTGAGACAATATTCTCATCTATACTTTAATTGCCGTTAATTTTATGAGTAGCAAAAAATGGTAATTTTTTATTTGTCTTCAAATCATTTCTGGAGAGGTTGTTATAGCTTTCATAATCATATGGAACTTAAATCATTAAATCGTTCTTAGTTCAAGTAAGTAGTACGCGGAATATAAATTAAATAATAATTTTTTATAAATTGCTTTATTGACGAGAAATTAACCACTACTCAATGGAAAGCTTATATGTGTCACAATTGTCACGCTCAATTGTTTCAAATGACGAAAAGTGTTAAGCAAGTCAACTTTGTAGTTAAATTTTTTATTTCTTCGCAATGAAAAATGTTTTATATAACCGTTTTGCTAATAGTTGGTTCTTTGCTATAAAAAAAAAAATTGTCTGTATGAAACACTACTCTGTCATATGAACTTGTTTTCGTCTACTTATTTTTAATATCTCATTCAGAAATTTCGCCAAAAATCTTAAGGAATATCCGAACTTCATCGGAAAGTGAGCTAATATGCGGAAACATAAAAAGAATTTTTAGAGAGAAAATGTTGAACCAAAACAAACATAATGTTATGCAATCAGCCAAGACTCTTGCTGATTCGGCTAGCCGATTAGTTTCAAAGCCCCTTGTACTTGGGAGCCTAGCTTCGATAGTAAACGAACGTGTTTGTTTTTGATCGGAGTGTTATAAAATAAAACCGGAATCGGTGGAAAGAGTGAATTTATACAAACGAAAAACTTTGTGACTATTATTTTTATATACTTTTTAAAGTAATTTTTTTTTTAACCATTTTTTTATTTATTGAATCTTCAAAATGAACTAACAGTAAGTATTCAAATCTTAATACTAAATTTAAAGTTAATATTAAAGTAAATAAAGAATAAACAATTGCATGAATATATGTACCTAGCAATTCTGAGAAAGAGCTCACCTCCAGAAGAGTCTTTGAAATGTCTCTTAGAGACAGGACATTTCCTTCGTATTCGCCAAATATTGTTGTTACAGCAGAAGACAAATCATCTTCCAGTTTAATTATTTCTGATAAGTCAAAACCGCAAGTATAGATAGGTATATAATCGTGGTTAAAAGCCAGCGAAGCCCTAAATTCACGCATATATCATCACAATTGAAAATATCTAAAGACGATAATACCACTGTGGCAATGGAGAGTAATAGGTTTGCTATCTCTCAGCCCAGTTTAAAACACATCAATATATTTGAGAGAGCCTACTTCTAGTGAACTGGTAAAATAAGATATTACGGCAATCGGCAAAGACACTTCCAACGTAACACCAGTGAAGCACGGCAGCATCAGTGAAAAAAAAAATACAGGTCAATCACGAAAATGATAAATTACCAGCTTAAAAGTGCTAAAAGTCTTCAGGTCATTATAAAAGGTATTGACCCTTGTATAGACACGTACGATGTAGAGAGTGGATTGGACGATAAATTATTTAAAATTAAAAAACGTAGTGAACATTAAGAACGGTGAAAAGGTTCCTCAACCCATGTTTAGGACTGCACTGGAATATTGTCATTAAGAAGAATGAAGTACATCCAATTTATGCTCTCAAATTTTTTATGCATTGTGAGGTTACCGTAGAGGAGCCGCATAAGCGTTAAGAGCTCGTTCAATGTCTAAACTGCCAAGAATTTGGCCCCACTAAGACGTATTGTAAATTGCCCGTAATTTGTGTTTTATGTGGCGAACTTCACGGTACATCACAATGCAAGAAGACAAAGACTGACTCGAGTGTTAATAAATGCAGCAATTGTGGAGCTGACCATACTTTGAATTACGGGGGCTGCCCTGTCAATACTCACTTTAAGCGTTCAATGACAAATAAGCCCTCAAGCTATGTTAAGCAACCCCAGCAGTCAAACATAGATTTTACAAACAACTTTCCCCAGAAAGGTCAGGTAACCAGCCTTACTCTAATGTGGTTAAATACAATATACAAAATTTAAGCCAGGATCACAAGACCTAAAATTACAATCAAAATTTTAACAACCTTGAGGCAACTCTGCAGACTCTTGTTACATTTACGGTTTCTACGACAACCATGATGCAGGAAACGCTGAAAATGCAATCCACTATTTCACAGGCAATTTTAAACAAATTATTTGTTCTAAAATATGTTTCTGGAATGCAAACAGCATCCACCAACACAAAAATTAACTTGAGAACTTCCTTATGGAAAAACAAATCGATATAATGATGATTGCTAAAACCCATTTGACAACCAACAGTTATAGCAAAATTAATGGCTACATACTGTACGACACAAAAGATTCCCGTGGAAGATCTTGTGGAGGCTCGGCAATTCTAATAAAAACAGAATTTTTTTTTTTTTCTCATTCATTTGTTTATTGAATCTTCACAAAGTGAACTAACAATAAGTATTCAAATCTTAAAACTAAATACATAAAATTAATTAAGTCCAGCCAATGCTAGACAAAAATGTTTTATTTTGCACGATCAATATCGGTGAAATCACCTATTTAACGTTCTGATGGTGGCAAGGGTGTCCCTCCTTCTCAACCGAGAGTGTCCTTCGAAATTAAGTATATTGCATGCAAGACGATTTGGATGAAGTTCCAATTTATTGATATGCCTTGTTGCGTACTTTGAAAATTCGTCTTTTACAAGAGGAACACAGAGATCCTTATGAATTCGTGAGTTTTTTACGTACCATGGAGCTGCGGTAATTGTTCGAAGAATTTTGTTTTGTCGCCTTTGAATTTTTCAACGTTTGAAGCGGAGGCGGTGCCGCATAGTTGAATTCCATAGCACCATATAGGCTTTAGAATTGCGTTGTATAATAAAAGTTTGCAATCCAGCTTCAATGTAGAATTTCTGCCCATGAGCCAATTCAGTTGAGCTGCTTTTAACTTTAACTGAGTAACTTTCGCATCTATGTGAGACTTCCACGTTAACCTACGGTCCAGGTGAATACCAAGGTACTTGACTTCATTTTGCTGCGGAATAGGTGAATTGTTGATTTGGATGGCTGAACATGTTTGTTTACGCAGCGTGAATGGAACGTGAGTACACTTTTGTTCATTAACTTTAATTTTCCAAAGTTTTAACCACATCTCTAATATTGAAATATACTCCTGCAAATTTCGCGAAGCTACTTGATGGTTTTCATTTACGCTGCAGAATGCTGTATCGTCTGCAAAAGTTGAAGTGTGGATTCCGGGTGTCGTTGGCATGTCAGAGGCGTAAATCAAATATAAAGTAGGCCCCAGTATGCTGCCTTGGGGAACTCCTGCCTCGATTGGCTGAGTTGGGCTTATAAAGTCGCCTTCTCTGATAACAAACTTCCGCCCACATAAGTAGCTTTCCAGAAGCTTGTGTGTATTTGCAGGCAAGTTCAACTTTATTTTGTGTATCAAGCCCTTGTGCCACACTTTATCAAAAGCTTGAGAAATGTCAATACTTCTTCTCCTCAAAGGTCTGTCTTATGACATTGACTAGTCTGTGCGTTTGTTCTATGGTGCTGTGTTTAGCCCGAAAGCCAAATTGATGATCAGGAATGCATCCCACATTGTTCAACATTGGACTCCACTTTGCCATTAACAATTTTTCGAACAATTTTGAAATTGTTGGCAGTAGACTTATTGGTCTGTATGATTCTACCTTAGTGGGATCCTTCCCTGGTTTGGGTATCATAGTAATCATGGACACCTTCCACTCTGCAGGATAATACTCGAGACGTAAAATAGCGTTAAAAATAAAAAGAAGAATTCTACGAGCTACACGAGGTAGCTGCTCAAGCATTTTACCAGTAATTTGATCAATACCTGGAGCTTTCCTGGGGTTTGTGTTACGAATAACATTTTCAACATCTTGAAAACTAAGTCTCAAAGGCACAGGCGGTCTAACAGCATATGGCGGAAATTCAGCAACATCATCCACTGTATCATTTGCAGTAAAAACGTTTTTCAAATGATTAACATACACCATCCCTTTTTCAGAATCGCTTCTTGCCCAGTCGCCAGTTGAAGTTCGCAGAGGTGGCTTACCTACTACGGGTCTTTTCAGACCTTTTGTCGCTTTCCATAGAGAATAGTCAGTTTGAGGGGTACCATCAAGACCTTCCAGATAATTTTTAAGGGAAGCCATTCTTTGGATTTCGAGCAGATTTTTTAACTGAGCTATGCACTCTCGTAGCCTGCTTTTAATCTGGGGAGACTTGCGAAGTTGCCACTCTCTTCTAACTCTTCTTTTTTCTGTTAGAAGTTGTTCAATTTCAAACGAATATGTTCTGTTGCTCACATTTCTGGATCTTATATGGCTAGTGGTGGCATGTTGTACGGCTAGATTAAGGTGTTCAGAAAATTCGTTAATTGACACATCAATATCCTCAGGCGTTCTCAAGGCAATGTTTTCCGTACAATGTGTACTCAAATATTTCTTATATTTTATCCAATTAACTCGAGTGACGGTCAACGCCAAGTCACAAAACGGGGAACCAACCCCCTGGTGGAACGAAACAGAAACTATAGTTGGTGAGTGATCTGAGGACAAGTCCAATGAAAGCTCCACTTGCATCCATTCGGAGGGAAAATTTTTTGTAACTCCAAAGTCTATAACGTCTGGGATCTTGCGTTGGTCTGACGGCCAATAAGTGAGGTGTCCACTTGAAATCACACCTAAGCCCATTTTGGTAACGGTGTCAAAAAGCACACGGCCTTTCGGGGTAATTAAACGTGATCCCCAAAAAGTGTGTTTAGCGTTATAGTCGCCAGCCGCTAAAAATCGAGGACCAAGTCATCACAAGTTCATCACACTTATTGGCCTTCAGATTTTGGAGTTGCAAAAAATTTTCCCTTAGAATGGATGCAAGTGAATCCTTTGTCATTAGATCACTCACCCACTATAATCTCCGTGTCGTTCCCGAAAAATTTTCTTTTAGAGTGAATGCAAGTGAAGCCTTCATTAGATTTGTCATCAGATCACTCACCAACTATAGTTTCTGTTTCGTTCCCCCAGGGAGTTGGTTCCCCGTTTATTGACTTGGCGTTGACCGTCACTAGGGTTAATTGGTTAAAATATAACAAATATTTGTGTTCTCATTGTACGGAAAATATTACCTTGAGAACATCTGAGGATATTGATGTGTCAATTAACGAAGCTTGTGTGTGTTTGCAGGCATGTTTAAATTTATCGAAAGCTTGGAAAACGTCAATGAATAGAGCTTCAAAAGCCTATTTTGTGACATTGACGGGTCTGTGTGTTTGTTCTATGGTGCTATGTTTAGCCCGAAAGCCAAATTGATTACATCCCACACCATTCAATATTGGAGTCAACTTCGCATTAACTATTTTTCGAACAGTTTTGAAATGGTTGGCAGTAGACTTATTGGTTTATATGACTCTGCTTTAGTGGGTTTCTTTCCTGGCTTGAGTATCATAGTAATCATAGAGACCTTCCACTACTACTACTAGTACTCTAGACGTAAAATAGCATTAAAAATAAAAAGAAGAATTCTTCTAGCCACGTGAGCTAACTGTACAAGCATTTTACCGCGGTATTTTTTTTTTTAATAAAAACGTTTTTCAAATGCATAACATACAAAATCACTTTTACCCAGTCGCCAGTTGAAGTACACAAAGGTGGCTTGCCAGTTATGGGTATTTTCAAACCTTTTGTCACCTTCCATAGAGAATAGTCGGACTGAGGAGTGCCATCAAGACCTTCCAGATAATTTTTAAGAGAAGACATTCTACGGATTTCTAGCCGATTTCTTAGTTGCGTAATGCATTCCCGTCGCCTGGTTTTAAGTTGTGGAGATCTGCGAAGTTGCCATTCTCTTCTAACTTTCCTTTTTTCGGTCAGAAGGTGTTCAATTTCTGACTAATAAATTCTATCGTTTGCATTTCTGAAACTTATATGGTTAGTGGTAGCATGTTTAAGGAAACTTATATGGCTAGTGGTAGCATGTTTAAGGTCTTCAGAAAATTCGTTATTTGACACATCAATAAATTCAGGGGCTCTCAAGGTAATATTTTCTGTACAATGAGTCCTCAAATATGTCTTAATGTTTAGTCAATCAACTCTAGTGACGGTCAACGCCAAATCACTAAACTGGGAGCTAACATCCTGGGGGAAAGACACGGAGATTATAGTGGGTGAGTGTTTTTGACAGGCTGCCAGCTACACTGAGGTGCAATATTATAGACTCATATCATTTCTGAGGACTTCTGTCATTTAAAAAAAATTAAGCGAAAATTGTTTTATAGTATCTAAAAGACTACAAATTATTTTATAGTATCTAAGAGACTACAATTAATAAAAAAAAAAAAAACAACAAATAACTTCATTTGTTTGCATTTTTTTACAGTTACAACAAGACTTATTTTTATGTTGGTGCACAGTTATAGCTGCTACACTCTGAGTCTTATGTTTTACTTAACTAACAGTTTTTTTTTCATTATTTCTTTTACTTGAATAAGATTACATTAATTTCTTATATATCAGTTAAGTTTTCGCCATACCACGCGGAGTTTGTTTGTGCGATTTTGAAAAAGATAAAATTATTGCTTTTCGTGAAGAAGGTGTTAGTTTTCCGGAAATTTCCAGGAGACTAAATAGATCAGATACGGTTGTCCGCAGCTTTTGGAAAGACCCCCCAAAATATGGACAAATGAGAAAAAATGCCGGAAGGAAATCTAAATTTATGGAAAGAAATAACAGAACTATTGTCAATTGTGCAAGCAATTCCACAAAAAGTGCTAGAGAAATAACAAACGAGTGTGGCATAAAAGTGACACGTTGGACAATTAATAGTGTCCTAAAGCAGTCAGCCTTTATCAAAAAGCAAAAACTAGAAACTGCACCACGTTTGCTTAATCGGAAAGGCGCTATGGGAGTTTGCAAAAAAAAGTATAAACACAGATTGAAATAAGGTAAGTACATCTTCGAAAATTTAACCACAACTTTACTGAAATTTTTTGCAGTCTGTGGCTGGAGTCAAACCACATACCACAATTGGAATGGCCAGCCTGACCAGAACTCAATGGAAAATATCTGGGAACTCATGATCAACAAAATATTTGGTGGATATAAGCAATTTGAAACAATTGCGGAGCTTAAAGCTGCTGTAGTTGATGCTTGGGAATGCTTCCCAAGGACCTTTGTGCAAAATTGATCTAAAGTATGCCGAATAGAATTTTTGAGCTTATATTGAGAAATGGTGGACCAACTCATTATTAATTTTTAATAATTTCAAGTGAAAGTTCCACATTTTAAATGCGGCTTTAATATTATAGCCGCTCAGCTAAAAACATGACTTTATTTACCCATTTTTGTTATATTGAAATAAATTATTAACTTTATTCTTGTTTTCCTACTAGTTTTTAATGTCTTTAAAGCAGCAAAAAACTAATTTCTTTTACTCGTTTGTGAGCGCCAGAAGTTTTCAAAAATGACATGCGTCTATAATAATGCACCTCAGTATATTGTAAAGCCAGCCAGTAGCTTGGAGATATTCCTCACATTCTCGTAATTCTGGTTTTTATCAAAATTGCCGAGCCTCTGCAAGATCTTCCACGAGGATCTTCTGTATATGTAGCCATTAATTTTGAAAAATCTATTACTTGTCACATGAGTTTCAGCAATCATCATTATATCGATTTGCTCTTCTATAAGGAAGTGCTCAGGTTCATTTTTATATTGGCGGAAGACGTTTGCGCTCCAGAAACATATTTTAAAACAAATCATTTGTTAAAAATTGCCTGTCTAATCAGGATGGCCGAAAGGACCTCAGCGTTACAGTCATTGAAATTGCAGATGAAGATGGTAATGGTTGCACAGATTAAATTCACCATTCGAAAGCAGCCTCGGCTGAATTGCTCCTCTACTAGTGGAGAAGTTGGTTTTAATTTAAGAATAGTTACCTTCATATGTAAGGGCAGGGGCTGGATAAGGTACATGGGTAAAAGTAGAATCAGATCTTGTATAATGGGGAATAGCGTTTTAAAGTATTCATTCTTTCTGATTTCAGTGGTGAAAATACATTTACAGCGTACAAATACTAGCCTATATGGCTCACGAACTTAGTCTCCACCAACTAAGGATAGAGAATGTGAAACGGAGCTCACCAAAAAAAGCAACGTGTTTTCCTAAAGTACAAAAATGTATGGATAATTTAGTTTCCAAAACGCTATAAACCAGTAATGCCGCTAAAGATTTAAAACCTTGATCTTTTCCACTTTCTTTGTGGATTCATTCGTAAACATAAAGTGCTGGACATTCCAACGCTAATGTATGTAATATTATTTTATTAACACACTTTACACAAAGAAATAATACCTTGTTCAGGCGATTCAAATGTCAGCTCCGATTTTATAGTATCGTTGTTATTTATATAAAATTCAAGTCCATAATCTTCGCAGCCTTGCAAGCCACCAATAACATACTCGGTTAAAGTTGTTTCTGTCAAGTTTGCATGCCATTCGCATTGAATATCTAAAACAAATATATTTAAAAAACATTTTATTTTGTCATAATAAAGTAACTGTAAAAAAATTACACACTCTTTTTGTCTGGTAACGATGAATCACCTTCTTTTTCGCCAGAATCATCTAAATAAATGGAATTATTAGAAGTTTTGAAAAATGTCGGATTGCAATCTCTAAGAAACCATTTCAAATAAAAATATCTAACACATGTTGAATGAGTAATTTGTCCCCACGACACTTTTATCTCAGCATTTCCAAAAGGCAGGGTACTTAGAGTTGCGTTTGCCGGTTCTAAAAATGTGGATTTTAAATACAACATACGCAATAAGATGTGTGAACATATCGATCCTTTGCAGCAATAGCGTCACAACAAAAAAATAGTTTTACGAATGAAATACACGGAGTTATGAACAAAGCCATTAAGTAGTCTTAACTGCTAGCCGGTAGACCGGAAAGCAATAAAGTTGTGACAGTATTGTGGCAAGGTCTCGGACTGTGTGCAACAAGTATAAAATAGTTACCTTCGTATTCGGTGGTGCTCTGATTTTCGTGTGTTGATATTAGCGCTTCACTTGTATTAAACATTTGTAAGGTTATTGTATACTCCCAACAGGGATTTAGATTTTCAAACAGGTAAAAATTTTTGTCATTCAATACTGTAGACGTAATTACATTGTTGAAAGCAGATGCTTTAATTTTATAACTTGCAACACAAGTACGATATTTTGTTGTCCAGGTAATATTTATCGACTTTGTAGATGGCTTAATTTCATCAATCATTACATCAGGTTCTGGAAAAATATCGTTAAAAACAAAATTAACCTTGAGCAATTGATTTTTTTAATAAAATTTATTTTAACATATCTACATATAAGAAAAATGAAAACATTTCTTATTACTTTTCAATATTTTGCCTTTGTTCCAGGACAACTCATGTGGAGGGTGTTTTTTTTTTTTTAATACAGATATTAAATTTTAAGTTAGCAACACTTTTTTACCTGGCGGCCATTTTGTCAGGTGTCAAAATGTTTAGTTTGGCGTTTCAACATGAATAAACTGAGCAGCGTTGTCAACCAACCAAAATGGGAGAAAACACGCGTTATTTCGAAAAAAACGCACCAAAAAAATTTTTTTTTGTTAAGTTGTCCACAAAAGAGGCTCAAAATTAATAAAAACTTTGAATTTTCCCTTTGACTTAATGTGCTGTTGCCAGAACATAGAAACATATACAAATTTTCTAGGCGAGTCGCTCGCCAACGCTCTTTGGACACCACATAAGTATTTTTATACAAAAAGTATAATATTCTCCCAACAAACACGAAATCAAAATGAATTTATCATTTGGTATCAAACATAACTTTTAAACTTTTTCAATGGTTTGATCTTAACATTTAAATAAGCATTTGCTAGTCAATGTTTTATCAATTTGATTGTAACAAGTAATCTTAAAACAAATATGTCAGCACTTATTGAAAAAAAAAAATTCAACATTTTAAATTCGATTTAAAAAAAATTTTTAAATTCAGGAAAAGATTAATACTTGTCAATAGGAAGCTGCGTATTAAATTACTATTGTAGAACTTGTACAAGTTAAGCATTAAAAACATTCAACTACCGACTACAAAAGCTCAAAATTAAAATGCACGCGTTCTTATGAGAATAAATATATTGAAGACAGCACAGCTACACGACTACATGACCACCGTTGTAGCTGTCGCCAAATTAGATTTATTTCTATTTTTGTTGGCTATAAAAGCTTTCTTAAGCATTAAACACATTCGAGACAGCAAGCTACACGAACATACGACTACAAATGCCGCTGGCTACAAATGTAGCCTGTAGCCAGCTACCTATATATAATGAAAACGGCAGCTACATAATAAACAGCTGATATTGTTTTCTTTATGTCTTTACAAATATTAAAAACCTTTTTTGCACACCAAATGGCTGAGGGAAATTTAGAAAATTTTATATTAGCTATATCTAAAATAGTGCGAGCTACTTAGTATTCGGTTTAGTAATATATATAAATATTAACAAATTAAATATTAGGAAATCACAATCAGAATTTACAATTAAAATTGAAACTTCTAAAATATGAACAGCTGCTTTTTTGCATTTCAGTGGTGCCACTTACAATTTTTTTTTAGCTGTTTTTAAAGCTATCACCTAGTGAAGAGCAAGAAATATCCAAAAAAATGCAATGAACTATATGAAGACTAAAGTAATTTAAATAAGTATAATTTTTGGAGCTTAAGATCTTTGTTTTTTGTTTTTTATAAAAAACTAACAATTCAAAATCTTTTATTTCTCGATATTTCTATAACAATTTGTTATCATCGTCAGAAAAATTAAAATGTTATTAAAAATTTAAATTGAAAAATTGTTATCAAAAAATTCCTATATACAAAAAATTCATACACAAAGAAAAATTTTTAGTTCATACACAAAGCAAAATGCTTAATAATATTAACAAATTAAAATATAACATAAGTTAAATTAAACTTATTCTGCAACCAACACATGCCCTTTAACAATTACAACATGATGTACCTTATCCTTAAGCACATGGTACATGTTGCTCACATAATAACATTACCATTAAAAAAGCAAGAATCTACCAAGCTGAATTATTAGCGTTTCGTAGTTATAATTATTTAAAGACACTTCACATTTTGTATTAAGACTTGTCAAAAATTCATATAATACGTGCAAGTATGAATTTAAAGCGTTATAAAGTAACAAATAGTATGGTAAGAGATTTGACATCATAATACTTTGAGAAATTTATTTAAACAATAAGATTTTTTATTGGAATACGATTGCATTTTTCACAAAAGCAATTAATAATAATATAGTTTTCATTTACAATTCTCATCTTGCACTAAAAATTGTTACTAGTTCACATGACTATTATATGCAAACATATATTTTTAATTGTTTTTTATGAAAATCAATTTAAAAAAAATAAATAAATGTTAACTTCATCTTGTCCTTCAATTGAATAACAAAAATTAATGATTAAAATATGTTTTATCAATTGTGTTTGCGCATAGAAGATAATATGAAAATGAGCTTTTTTATAGTTTCGTTTTTTTACACATCACTAATGTACATTACATATTTTTGAACACCTAAACAAAATTTAAGTAATAATAAAATGAAAAAGGGGTAAAGTATACAAAGCGTAATTGCTTCTTTTAATAAATACACAAAACTAAAATTGTCCGACATTCAAATAATACTTTTCATCAATTATTTTTATGAAAAACATCGTATATATGATTAATAAACAAAATTTTAGATTTAAATAAGAATTTTTTTAATAGTCGGCTTTAATACTATACTGCAGTCGCAGACAATGCAGCATAATATTCTATATACCAGAACCGACTTGTTTTCGTTTGCAACTTCAATTGAAAGAAATATAAACCTAAACGTGTCCTTAAAATCTCCTGAAGATATAGATGATGCAGTTGAACATTTTAATAAAATAATCCATGAAGCAGGTTATCTATCAACCCCTGAATTACGAATCCAAAATAGGAGAGATCAAGTTTTCATGACAAATGAAATCAGACAACTTTTAAGAAGTAAGAGAAGGCTAAGGAGAATTTGGCAAAATAGTAGACATCCTAATGACAAGCAAATTTTCAATAAAGCTACAAAAGACCTTAAAATAGCACTATCTGACTTAAAAAATGAACAAATTGGTAACTTTTTAAGCAATCTAAATACAAATAATATTAAAAATAACGAATTTTCTTTGTGGAAGGCAACAAAATATATAAAACGACCAACAAAAAGAATTGTACCAATAAAAGATGCTAACAATATATGGTGTAAAAGTGACAAATCAAAGGCTGAAGCATTCGCTTGGGACCTACAAAAAACTTTTCAACCCCACTCAAATACAAATGCTTTTATAGATGAAATCGTTAATTTTTTGGATAGTCCTTGCCCTATGTATTGGCCGATAAAGCACATATCCCCGCATGAAGTAACATATGAAATTAAAAAGATAAACTGTAAAAAATCTCCTGGCCACGATAGTATCAATGGAAAAGTAGTTCAAGCATTGCCAAAAAAAGGTATTCTTTACTTAACATATATATATATATATATATAATGCTATTCTAAGACTAAGTTACTTTCCTGCACAATGGAAGTGTGCAGAAATTGTAATGATCCACAAACCCAACAAACCTGAGAACGTTGTCTCATCGTACCGTCCGATAAGCTTACTGGTTTTATTCTCCAAAATATTTGAAAAAATATTTCTGAAGAGACTTCTACCACTTCTAGAAAAATTTAACATCATTCCTGAATACCAATTTGGTTTCAGGAGTAAACATGGGACTCCAGAACAGTGCCATCGTATCATTGCACAAATAAGGGATACTTTGGAAACTAAAAAATATTGCTCAGGAGTTTTCTTAGATGTACAACAAGCGTTTGATAAAGTATGGCACATTGGACTAAATTATAAGTTAAAAAAACTGCTTCCAACACCTTTTTATCTTTTATTAAGTTCATATTTAAAAGATAGGAGCTTTTATGTTAAAGTTAACCACGAATTTTCAGCAGTCCAGCGGGAGTTCCACAAGGCAGTGTACTCGGACCAATTCTTTATACAATATTTACGTCAGATATGCCAATTACCGAAAAAGTCTTACTTGCAACTTACGCAGATGACACTGCGATTTTGACATCTGATAGTTGCCCAATCAATGCCTCAAACTTGATGCAAAGACAACTTAATGAAGTTGAAAAATGGCTATCTAAATGGAACATTAAAGTTAATACCGAAAAATCTACGCATGTTACGTTTTCATTACGATGCAGCAATTGTCCCGAAGTTAATTTAAATAGTAATCCAATTCCCCAGAGCGATTGTGTTAGATATTTGGGAATACATATTGACAGAAGGTTAACGTGGAAATCACACATAAAGGCAAAAAAACAACAATTAACTATAAAAACCAAACGCCTGTATTGGTTATTAGGGCCAAATTCAAAATTAAATTTGAGAAACAAATTAACAATTTATAAAGCTATTCTTAAACCTGTTTGGACTTATGGAATACAGCTGTGGGGCACATCCAGCAACTCAAACTTAGAAATTTTGCAAAGATACCAATCAAAAACTTTGAGGTTAATTGTCAACGCACCTTGGTATATATCGAATAACTCAATACACTACGATCTTGCTGTACCGAAAGTTATTGAGGAAATAAAAAGATTTAGCGAAAACTACTTGGAGAGGTTAAGTCATCATAACAATCCATTGGCAATTGTTCTTCTTGATGACACTGAAGAAATAAGACGACTTAAAAGATACCATATCCTGGATTTACCATTCAGAAAATAAAAATGTAAAGCCGTATTAATTTTCATTCAACATAATATTTTAAATATTTATCCGTATACACTGATGTAGCTATTGAATTTTTTTTAAAGAATTTATCAATATTAATTGCAAACGCCTGGTGTTGTCCTCAGTGGAGTTCAACAATCTAAATTATTATTTTTTTCCCCCCTAATTTATATAAATTTACTTATTATCCTTAAATGGACAGATTGTAAATAAAAAAAGCATTATTAAAAAAAAAAAAAATAAGAATTTTCACAATATATATATAAAAAAAAAAAAACAATATCTAAAATCACTAAAATTATCTTAGAAAAGGGTGCAATCAGTTTTAAAAAGGTTTGACTGAAAAGAATGCTCTACAGAACATTTTAACTTGTTTCCTCTAAAAATGATTTGAATAACTGTTTAACATATTTATGAATACATTTTGTGAATTTGTTCTCAAAGCGCTAATTTATTTGACTTTGCTTGATACATTGACATCACTAACAAAGCTTTTGTAGCCACCAAAAATAGAAATTAGTTTAATTGGACTACAACGACAAAATCAGCATGGACAACAACCTGCAGCCGTGCTGCTTGCTGTCTTCAAAATAATCATTCTCATAAGAACAGGTGTATTTTAATTTTTAGCTTTTGTAGCTTGTAGCCTGCTGTCTCGAATGTGTTTAATTTTAAATCTAAAATTTTTTTACTAATCATATATACGATGTTTTTGATAAAAATAATTGATGAAAAGAATTATTTGAATGTCGGACAATTTTAGTTTTGTGTATTTATTAAAAGAAGCAATTACTCTCTATATACTTTACCCGTTTTTCATTTTATTATTACTAAAATTTTGTTTAAGAATTCATTAATATGTAATGTGCATTAGTGATGTGTAAAAAAGCGAAAAAATGAAAAAGCTCGTTTTCATACGCAAACACAATTGACGAAAACTTTTTTGATCATTAATTTGGGTTATTTATTTCAAAAACAAGATGAAGTTAACATTTATTTATTTGTTTTAGTATTGATTTTCATAAAAAACAATTAAAAATATATGTTAGCATAAAATAGTCATATGAACTAGTATCAAATTTTAGTGTAACACTATGATTCAGATGCGAATTGTAAATGATTATTAATTGCAATCCTGTTCAATAAAAAATCTTATTGTTTAAATAAATTTCTCAAAGTGTTATGATGTCAAATCTCTTGCCATACAATTTATCATTTTATTACGGTTTAAATTCTCACTTGCAGGTATTATTTGAATTTTTGACAAGTCTTAATACAAACTGTGAAGTGTCTTTAAATAATTATAACTACGAAACGCTAATAATTCAGCTTGGTAAATTAAATTCTGGTTTTTTTTTAATGGTAATGTTATTATGTGAGCAACATGTGCCATGTGCTTAAGGATAAGGTACATCATGTTGTAATCGTTAACAGGGCATGTGTTGGTTGCACAATAATTTTAATTTAAATTATGTTATATTTTAGTTTTTGAATTTGTTAATATTGTTAAGCATTTTTCTTTGTGTATGAACTAAAAATTTTTCTTTGTGCATGAATTTTTTGTATATAGGAATTTTTTGATAATAATTTTTTAATTAAAATTTTTAATAACATTTTAATTTTCTTGATGATGATAACAAATTGTTATAGAAATATCAAGAAATAAAGGATTTTGAACTGTTAATTTTTTATAAAAGACAAAAATCAAATATCTAAAGCTCCAAAAATTATACTCATTTAAATTACTTTAAAAAACAGGTAAAAAAAATTGTAAGTGCCACCACTGAAATGCAAAGAAGCAGCTGTTCATATTTTAGAAGTTTCAATTTTAATTGTAAATTTTGACTGTGGTTTCCTAATATTTAATTTTTTAATATTTATATATATTACTAAACCGAATACTAAGTAGCTCGCACTATTTTAGCAGTAGCTACTATAGAATTTTCTAAATTTCCCTCTACCATTTTGAATGCACAAAAAGCTTTTTAATATTTGTAAGGAGATAAAGAAAACAATATCAGCTGTTTATTATGTAGCTGCCGTTTTTATTACATTTAGGTAGCTGGCTACAGGCTACATTTGTAGCCAGCGGCATTTGTAGTCGTGTGTTCGTGTAGCCTGCTGTCTCGAATGTGTTTAATGCTTAATGCTTAAGTGATGTAAAATAAAATGTAATGTATATTGCTGATGTTTAAATAAACGAAATAATAAAAAAAGCTTGTTTTCATATTTTCTTCCATACGCAAATACAATTGATGAAAACTTTTTTGATAATTAATTTTTGTTATTCAATTGCAAGGCACGATGAAGTTAACATATATTTATTTGTTTTAGCATTGATTTTCATATAAAACAATAAAAAATATATGTTTGCATATAATAGTAACCATTTTTAGTGCACAATGAAGTCAAATATCTTGGGATTCACCTCGATCGTAGGTTAAATCTGAGATTGATGCGAAAGTCACTCAGTTGAAATTAAAAGCAGCGCAACTAAATTGGCTTATGGGCAGAAATTCGACATTGAAGTCGGATTGCAAACTTTTGTTATATAACGCAATTCTAAAACCTATATGGTGCTACGGAATTCAATTATAGGGAACCGCTTCAACATCTAACATTGAATAAATCCAAAGGCGACAAAATCAAATTCTTCGAACGATTACTGCAGGAGGTCGTCCTTGCAGCCGTCAATTTCACCAAAAAATATGCCGTTTTATCTCAACGCTTAGCTATTTATACTCCTTTCATTTTTTTTCTTATGGCTGAATAAAACCGGTCTTTGCATCTCGAAATTTATTTCCATTATAAAAATAAGAACTATTGTTTATAACCGCGTCCAAGTAAAAACAAAAATAAATTTAAAACCTATTTGCTTTATTTTTCCATATTATTTCTGGCGCCATCTTTCTTTCCCAGAACATTCTTCATCCAGTGCCACAACTTGGTTATTACAAACCATTCCAGCACCAGGCTCTCAGAAAATTTTGGCCAGTCTTTTTTCCGTTAATCTATTAAAACATGTAGTTGGAAAAACCTACTATTCAGCCCTGGCTTTACTATAACATTACGCAAAAATCATCGCGCTGCCAATTTCATAATTCAATTTTGTATGTCAGACAAAATGTAAACATATCACATGTGCTACTGAATTCATTATACGAACCTCATGTGATAAGTAAACAATGTTTTTAATTCTTTTTTCATATTTTTTTTTTCTTTTATTTGCAGCACTAACTCTCTTTCAAGTCCTTGGCTCAACTGGTTTATTTTGCGGTTATTCCGGGTAAAGCATCGTTTCCGACTACTTTAATTATTTCCTAACCTTATTCCTGTTATGGCCTACTTGAGCACACTCATTCGAGTTTGCTCAGCCCACTTAGTAAGGCCGACAGTGGTTCCACTGCGAAAAGGCCGTTCGCATGTGGCAGGTGGACCACTCATTGAAATTATTGAAAGGTCGAGACTTGGGTTGGAGTAGGCCACTCCACAAGACATAGACCCCTCCCATGAATTTGTTATGAGGGAATTGAGGTCCTAGGGTTTGGTTGACCTCTTCCCGCTAACCTAATCGAATAATTGAATATTCGCAACGCAGTTCATTTTCTTTTCTGTTTCACACGTTTATCTCCTGTACTCGATGTTTGCACTCAATATTTGAATGAATATTATAATTTTATCTTAATATTTTTTTGATCTTCGTTAATTAATATATAAAATTTTTGCAGCTTGAGATTTTTTTTTTTTTATATAAAAAATTTATTATAACAATTTTAATTTTTACTGAAGATGCTTACAAATTGTTGACGAAATATTGAAAAATAAAAGTTTAAAAAATTGTGAAATTTTTTATATAAAAAATCAAAATTTCAAGATGTAAAAATTTTATATATTAATTAATATTATATTTTCAGTGTATATATAAACAAATGAATATATCCATGCAGCGTACTAATATATACTACCGGCCTTATATAAGTTATTAATTCTCTTAATTAGAGAATAAAAAAAAACAACTTTTGTTTTTCCGGTCAGCGTGACCGCACTTTATTGAAGTCAATTAACAACTTAAAACTAAACTATTTTTTGTAATATTTATTATATTATATTTTTGCTTATTCTGATAAATTTTGAAAGTGGCATGATTATTGATTTTGCCGAATTCATTTCGTAGGAAATTTAGAACGATTTTTAATAAGTCGTTGCACTTATTTCCATAGAAATGTTAACGCGATTATTGACTTTGCAGAATTTATTTCTTAAGAGTTTTAAAACGATTTTTAATAGGTCGTTGTACTTATTTCCGGAGAAATGTCAAGAAAAAGATTTTTGCGTTTTTAGTAATTTTGTTTTGCTTTTAATTTATTTCCAAGAAATGTTTGCATTAACTGAACTCAATAGTTTTACTTTAATTTTAATAAATGTTTGCGTTAACTCTTCCCCTCTTAAGTCGATTGTCTTCAATCGATTTTTTTATGGGGGTGTTGAAATTTGCAGAAATGGTCCATCTTTTATATTTGGGATATAACTCGTGGTTACGTGTGGTTTCGAGAAGATGTACCATTTTCGCTTAATGTTGAAGGTTAACGTAATAGTTATAAAAAGAAGAATTATAATTGCCACATCTGTACTCAAACTAATTACATTTGTGTTTTTGCTCTTACTTGCTAATACCTTAATGTTATCCTCATGCTGCAGTTGTTTAATATATAAATTTTCACGTTTTAAATTCAGCTTTGTGTTGTTATTATTATCTGTAATCTTTGTAATCATATTAGGAAAAACAAGTGTATCATATATCCTGAAATTTGTATTAACATAAGTTTTATTTAGTACATTAATTTTGCAGTTCTCGAATCTAATGAGAAACGTTCCTTTCTGTTTTATTTTTATTTTACTGCAGTCATGAGTTATAGTTCCTTCGAAATTCTTAAACATAACAGAAATTATAAGGCTTGTTACCTATCCTTTTGTTTATTTTAACAAAGACTTCATCTCCCTCTGCATATTCTTTTGGGGGAGTTCTATTTGCATTATGGTATTCAAGATCTTGTATTTGTTTCCTTTCTAATTTTTTTATTGTTTCTTCTCTTTCTTTAGCTAAAAGTTCAGGATCCGTACTTACGCGTCTCCCAAAAAATGCTTCAATTGGTTTTTTTTCCGTTACCGTATGGATAGATAGGTTGTACTCGTTTACAGATCTGTCTAGGAGTTCATGAAATGAGCGGTGTATTTTTTCGGTTTGCAAACAACGCATTATTTCCTGCAAGGTTGAATGAAAACGTTCTATTTGGCCATTAGAGCAACTTGTGTAGGGAGTAGTTTTGAATATTCTTATTCTGAATTCGTTCTCAATCATAAATTTGATGGATTCTGAGTTAAAGGATTTCTCGTTATCCATTATGAGGGTTTCTGGGGCGAGTGCATAGAGAATATCTCTAAGCGGTTGCCTAATGTCTTCGGCCGCTTTAGATTTTATAGGTTTTGCTACAGTGTGTTTAGAGAAGTAAGTACAAGTTATTTTCCAACTAAGAATATATCGAGGTGAACTATCTGCCCTGGGAATTGCGGAATGGACGTTGGTTGGATCTGGGGTTTTTGTGGATGCCGATCGTATTTATTTTCTTTACATACGGCACACTTTTTTATGAGGTTTTTAATTTTCCTTGACATCGCGGGAAAATAATATTCTTCTAGAATTTGTAATCTATTCTCTCTTGCACTTCTATGGGCGCGCTTATGAAGTTTTAGGATGATTTCCTCCTGTTCTTGGTCGTTCTTAATGTCCCTAACTTGTTTATTAGAAAATCTTATTTTGTAATTTCGGAAATGGTCTAA
Organism: Thecocarcelia acutangulata; assembly: GCA_914767995.1. Lineage (NCBI taxonomy): Eukaryota > Metazoa > Arthropoda > Insecta > Diptera > Tachinidae > Thecocarcelia > Thecocarcelia acutangulata. The sequence continues at coordinate 56,900,578 of OU612098.1, forward strand.
AAATATTTCTTGTATTACTCCTATGGTTGATTCAGATGCCTTTACGCAATTAATGATTGATGGATAAAGAAATTTTTTCAACATTTGTACCAAATTTTCTGCGTTAAAGTGAGGTTGAGAAATAGTATGTCTGTGGTAACCAGGAAATACAATTTCGAATTTGTAATTGGCTATAGGAGCGTTTTCGAGGAAGATTTGATTTTTAAATGCATTTATGGGTGCATCAACGTGATATATTAAATTATGAGACGAACTTTCGGCACTATTTGTTGCTATAGATAGTGTATGAATATTAGTTTCGGGTGGTATTCTTGAAAGGGCATCCGCAACGAGGTTTGCTTTTCCTGGTTTGTATAAGAGCTCGTAATTGTACTCTTCTAGGATAGCCTTCCACCGCTTCATCTTGCTGTTATTGCTCTTGTTGCTTAATGAATAGATAAGGGGTTGGTGATCAGTGTATATTTTTACATTTGCCGGTCCATATAAGTAATTTCGGAATGAATTTAGTGCCCATATTATAGCGAGAAACTCCTTCTCATTAGCTGCGTAATGTTCCTCCGCTTTGTTAAGGGTTCTTGAAATGAAGGAAATTGGTTTATTATTTTGTGACAGAACTGCACCTAACGCAAATTTTGACGCATCAGTTGTGAGTTCCATATCCTTGGTGAAATCTGGGTGCGCTAGTATTGTCTTCGGATACCAAAGAATTTTTTATTTTATTGAACGCTTCTTTAGCTTCCAGGTCAAAACTTATTGAAACGTGTGAAGATTTTTTCTTTGAAATCCTGCCTTCTTCCCCTCTTAGGAGCGATGTTAGGGGCTTGGCCAGCTTTGCGTAGTCTCTCACAAATCTTCGGTAGTAGCCTGGTAAACCCAGGAAGGATCTAAGCTCCTTTAATATTTTAGGTTCCGGAAATTTCGCTATTGCTTCTACTTTGGTTGGGTTTGTTTTGATTCCATCTGCGGATATAATATACCCTAAAAATTCGACTTCCTTATGCAAAAATTTGCATTTATCTAGTTGCACCTTCAAGTTCGCATCTTCCAAGGTTTTAAAAATTTTGTTAATATTGTCTATGCGCTGGTCTTCCGTCTTGCTGAATATAATGATGTCGTCTATATAGACGTAACATCTCTTTCCAATATGGTCACGAAGAATGTCATCGAGGGCTCGCTGAAAGATCGATGGGGCGTTTTTGAAACCAAAGGGTAATCTAGTAAATTCCTATTTACCGTTACACACGGAAAATGCAGTTTTTTCGTAGTCTGTGGGTTTCAGTGGGATTTGATGAAACCCGCTCTTAAGATCAACTACAGTGAAGAAATTATTTTCGCGTAATTGCGATGTGACGACATTTATTTCTGGTGTTGGGTAACGGTCTGAAATGGTTACAGAATTTAGTTTATGATAATATGATAATAATTAATTTAGTTTATGATAATATGATAATAATTTATGATAACCATTCTGTATTGTTTATTTCCTGCCGAATCAGGTTTCTTGCTAACAATCCATACGGGAGAATTGTATGGAGAGCGCGAAGGTTTAATGATGCCATCTTATAATAGTTTATCTATTTGTTTTTCAATTTCGGGTTTCAGCGCAGCTGGGTAGGGATAAAATCTAGTATACACAGGAGAGTCAGATTTTGTATGAATTTCTCCCACTACTTTAGTCGTAAAAGTCAGCCTTTCGTCGGGTTCTGCAAATAGTTTAACGTGCTTAGCGACAGTCATACCTAATTTTTCTTTTTGTGATTGAGTCAAGTGATCATCTTGTATTTCAATTGCATTTAGAGGTGCATTTGACGCAAGTTGTTTCATCTTTATTCTCATACCATTTTTTATTTGTAAAAAATGCTTACTTACATGAACAACTGCGTCGAGCTGCCTGAGTGTTTCATTTCCAAATATACCATTGAACGATCTTAATGATGGCATTAAGTAAAATTTAATTTTTTCTTCAATATTAAATAAGTTATCGAAGGTGTGTTCTTTTATTTCTACATCACCTGCTACTGATTTTGCGTAAAAATATTCTTATTTGCTAAAGGGTGTTTGACAAATTGTGGTTGGATATAATTTTTTGTTGATCCGGTATCGATCAGCATTTTAAGATTTTCGCCGCTCCTCGTTGTGAACTCAATGTAGGGCAACGAAGAGCTCATCCTTCTAAAAAATGGATATCATTAAATTCCAAATGTTGGTTTTGTAATATTGGAGGTTCTTGAGTGGAGTCTAAATAGTCGTTTAAAGTGTTTTCTTCTTGTTTATCTAATTCTTCGGTGTTTGCTACATATTGTTGGTAGTCAGTGTCTAGATGAAAATTATGTGCGATTTTTCGTTGGTTTATTGATGGTGGGGGTCTGTCTCTTATATAATTTGGACGAGGCCTGTTCATATAATCGATTCTTCTAGTGCGTAGACTTTCATCTACCTCCATCGGTTCTGGAATAGGTTGCGGTTTAGGACCTTGCGGTCAAGGAGGGGGCTGTGTTTGGAAATCAAATCGTCTATTTTGAGCATATCTATGTTGTGGATTATTAGTTTGGATATTCTCGCGAGGCCACTGTGGGTTATAGGCAAGCTGAGGGAAGAATGTCATTGGACGTGAGCGAGGAGAAAGTTGTGGAGTGCGATAAGATTGGTGCACATTATAATGAATACGTGGTGACTGAGTTTGTGAACTGTACCCGTTTCTGCCAAGATTGCTACCATGAGCACAATTTGCTCGATATGTTTGGTTCTCAAGCTTCAAACACAGGTGAAGAGCTTGCAGGAGGTCTACAGGCTCTCTCATGCCAAGGAGCTTAGAGAGATCCCCATTTAGTCCTCTAACAAATGTGTCGAGAGCTTTATCCCTATAGGTCTGAGTTAGTAAGCACACAGACTCATTTGATGCATTCAAACTCCCAAGTTTGTTTAATATTAAAGAAAGGTGTTTGTAAACACGTTGATAGAAATCTTGTACCGATGATCTTCCTTGTATAAGCGAGGTCATCTGATACTCGAGGGTCGCTAGATCCCTTTTATCGGCGTAGTGTAATGATAGACACCTTGATATAGCTGCCCAGTCTAGAGGGGTATTATATGACTCTAGAGCTATATCGGCTTCTCCGAATATTTTGTTCCTAATGGTATTCAATATATCTAGGTGTACCTTTGGTGTTATCATAAATTTGTAGAACACGTTCTACACTCTTTCTCCAAGAGTTAAATTCCCCTTGGTTTCTGGAAAATTCGCGAAGACACTTGACGATGTCGGGAATCTTATCAAGATCTCCCAGGTTATTTCTATATTGTTCTTCGATAACTTGGTCCCTAATTACATTTAGTCCTGCATCAGGATTTAGCGTTTCCCTAACTAGTTGTGGTCCTTGACGCGTAAATACTTTTGTTGCTATATTAGAAATTAATGTGTTCAACTCGTCTAAACTGATTTGTGCATTAGGCGCACGGTTGCTACCTTGAGGAAGGACAGCGGGCTGTATTAGATTTTCAGGGTTAGACATAATTAATTATTTTAATGTAGACCCCTTTTTGCTTATAATTATTCAAAATTATATTTATAGAAATTTTTTATTTTATGAATTTATTTGCACTTTAAATAATATATTTTTATTCTATTATTTTTCTTTAATTTATCTTCGTTTTTAATACCCTATTCAAAACTATATTTTATAAAAAATATTTTTAAGTTTTAATTTTAATGGATGAGCTCTAGACGATGAACGCGTACTACGTAAAAATGTGCGAGTTTCGTCAGAGCAAAATCCATTGTAGTAACGATAGAACAGAGTAACGCACCCCACACTGCGTCGATGCTCCAGAGAATCAATAGAGTTGGATACCCTACTGTTACTGATGAGCTTCTTTGCCCTCTCCTGCACACCAACCTCAAAATAGAAATAGAGGCACCGGCCCAAACATGAGAGTTGTATTCCATTTTCGGTCGGATGTAGGTGGCATAAATAGTAAGGAGATCGGATGGAGTGAAGTACATCTTACACCGTTTCAAAAAACCGAGACACTTGAATGCTTCTTTAGAGACATGAAAAATGTGTACAGTCCAGCGAACAGCACACTGTATCTTCATTCCAAGAACATCAAGAGCATCCGATTCCTCAATATTCATACCATCCATGAGTACAGATGAAGCGGCATTTGCGGTCGTTTGTTTGTGCGTTAATAAGCAACATTGGGTCTTACGAGCGTTAAAGGTGACCCTGTTTTTACGACCCCATTCGGAGATTAATAGAAGTTCACTATTCAGTGAATCGTTCATATTTAGCCTCTTGGCAGTGATCTCTGATAGGCTGGGCCTATGACCACAGGAGTACGAATGACAAATGCTGCTGTCATCTGCGAAAGAGTGGATAGGGTTGGAAGTTTGATAGAGAAGGTCGTTGAGGAAAATAAGAAATAGGGTAGGAGAAAGAACGGAGCCTTGCGGTACCCCTGAATTAATCTTGAACTCGTTTGATGAGACCCCATCTATAACAACTTGTATAGTGCGGTCTCTGAGAAAGCTCGATATAAATCGAGAGAAATCGTTACCGACACCAAAAGCAGTAAGTTTTGCCAGTAGTGCAGCATGCCACACTCTGTCAAACGCTTTGGAAATATCTACAGCCACCACCTTGCTTTCACCGAAATGATGGATTGAATGGCACCATTTCTCCGAAAGATATGCCATAAGATCGCCAGTAGAGCGACCCTTACGAAATCCATATTGGCGATCACAAAGTAATTTGTGCGACTCTAGATATCCCATAAGATATATTCGCTTGGGCTGAATCTAAAATCTCGTCACGTAAATTACTGCCTTATTTATAAAATTTTTTTCAAGTTTATTAAGCTGTTATTACACTGATTTCTATACAAAATTTGCACAATAAGAGCTTAATAAACATGAAAAAATTTTTATAAATAAGGCCGATAGTATATATAACAAACTTTAACTAAATATGCTTGAATATAATCGCCATGCCAAAAAGGCAATCTTTCATGAAAACATCGGCTTAGGCTATATCTCAGGTATATGTATATGGGCCTGTTCCGGAAATGTTCATTTTCTGTATTTCAGCAACCTGCTTTCATAATCAGAACTTTTCAGATTTTAAGCAAAAAAATAATTTTTTTTTTATAGAAAAATCGGCTTAGACTATATCTCGAGTATATGGATCGATATCGAAAATTTGTATTTTCTATATTTTAGTAACTTGCTTTTATTACCACTTCGTCATTTGCTTGGGAGTTTAATAACAAAATTTTTTGTTATTGCGAATTTCAGCACACCAAATTTGTGACTTCAAATCGTACTCACATCTTTTTTGCAAAAGGTGAGTTTCAGCACATGGCTGTATATATAGACCGATATCAGGGAATTTTTTTTTGCTTTTTAATCGGCATGCCAAATGATCTCAACTATATGTGAACCGATTTTACTGAATTTCAATAGCAAACCCATGAATTGATGGAGTATTAGAATGGTGAAAGAAAAAAGTTTCTAAGTCTAATGGTTTTCTCAGAAACGGTATTTCAACAGCGGACAGACGGACATCGCTTAATCGACTTTTCCATTAATTCTGACTCAGAATATATGTATATACTCTATAGAAATTACAAACGGAATCACAAACATATATAGCCTTAACATTTTTGTGAACGGCTTAAAAAGAATGCGAAGAATCAAAACAATAAGCATAAACTTGACATCACGGTTAAAATAATCGCATGAAGTCAAAATTGATCACCTGAGCTGTCAAGTTCACCTAGTATGTATTCACCGTATATGTACTGAGAATATGACTAGTATTTATCACGAAGTGTACATGTGAGGATGTCATTCTATATCCCTTTCAGACCCAGAGCCTATTAAAGCCCATAAAAGCCTGAAAACCAACGAAATCCAGAAAAGGCTTTTTCATTACTTGATAATTAAAGCCGATAAACCCAACTGCAATGTCCTTTTTAAGAATAAGGACATCGCACAGAGTTGTGCTATTCAGGTTATAAGTAGTAAAATTAACTTTGAAAAATAAAGGACAATATTTATATAATTTGCATAATAACTTGAATTGATTTTGTTTACAGTTTATTAAAGTAAAAAATGCAGGTACTTCATTAAAATTATTTTACTTTTGACCTTGGTATTCCGGAATGACTACAATTACATCTATATTCTATCCATGAACTTTTTTTTTTTTAAATAAACAAACACAAAACCTGCGAAGCTTTTTTTGCTTGTCTGCAGTAACACCCAGGGTCTGTGGCAGGAATCGAACCTGCGACCTCGAGACTGTTGGTCGAGTACTCTACCAAATCAGCCATGGAGGCACCGAACTAAAAATAGCCAGGTCAATTAAGTGAAAGAAAACTTTAACTGTCCATTTTTGAGTCTTAATTTTGATCCTGTAATACTCCAGCATTTGATCGCACAAATCTACTCCTCCCATAAAAACGGAACAACGGCGTTCCAAGTTCTTACTCCATCTTTGAACTTCTGCTACAGGATCTTTACTACAATTAGTTGACGCAACTATCATTGCCTTCGTATCTGTCCACTTTACAACAGCTACATTTTCTCCATTCGTAAATTGGCACATGTCGCCTCGATTCATTTCTTTGGCCAAGGTACTGGGTTACTAGTCGCTAAGTAACCCATTTTGTCTAGTGCTTCCAACAGTGGTATTGTTGTTAAAAATCGATCCATGTAGACATGATTTCCTTTTGGAAGATTTTTTATTAGTCTAATGACCACTGGACGTAGCACAGACAAGATTTTTGAAGCCAACTGGCTGTGACTTTGACCGAATAACCTAACGTGCGGGACATCTACCCGTAAATTGTATCATCTGCTCATATATTGAATAGTTCGTGATATCTGTCTTCTTACCATATCGATGATTGCTTGAACTCGCCAAAATTTATTTGTTGAACGTAATGCCGATTAATCTTCAAAAGACTTCCTGACCACGTTTATCTAAAATATAGATTTTTGTAAATCTTACAACGTCATCGTAGTATGTTTCTGGAAAATAATTTTTGAAATATTTCAATGGAGTTGGATCGTTTTGACAGCCAGATGTTATTGGAAGCTCTCTGTTTCGAAATGATACACTTTTCCATATGACATGCCTGTTTCGTACTTTTGATCTGGTTACTGATGGCTGTTGTGCTGTATCTGAAACGTTCGAGGAGTTTGGTTGTTCAACAGATATAGTTTGGCCTTACATATTGCAGAATGTGTTTTCGCTACACGAGAAATGGATGAACCATTTCTTGTGCATCTGCGTTAACATTGAAAAGGATATATGTTTCTTCAGCAATATCATCGTCATCATTAAAGTCAACATCTGAATCGTTAAGTATGTTTAAAACTGCTTCGACATCATCGTTATTGTTCAAATCAAAAACTTTTTCTGTAAAATGATGAGATAGCACAAACGTGAGTTGTGCTTGGTGAAAGACACTATCAAAATAAAGCTGTTGTTTTTTATTTTTTGAGTGTTCTTATTTTAATTTTTATTCTACAAAAACAAGACATCAGTAGACTTTGGAAATTTTTGAAAGATATTCTCAAACATTCAACTTTATATCCCAACAATCCAAACAAATTGCTGAGAATTTAAAAAGAAAAATGCTCTAATAATATCCGTCAAAACACAAAAAACAAGCTTTTCTATTTATAACCCTCTCTAACATTTCTTTACACCTTTCAAACAAATGAACAACCGTTGGTTGCTACGATTTGCTTTTTGAAAGTATTGAAAAGCAGAGAACAAAAAATTCAAACAATTAAGTTTTTTATTCGCTATTTAAGCTTCTAACATTTATACCAGTAAAAAATTATAAATTATAATTGAAAGGTGTAAAGAAATGTTAGAGAGGCTTATAAATAGAAAAGCTTGTTTTTTGTGTTTTGACGGATATTATTAGAGCATTTTTCTTTTTAAATTCTCAGCAATTTGTTTGGATTGTTGGGATATAAAGTTGAATGTTTGAGAATATCTTTCAAAAATTTCCAAAGTCTACTGATGATTAGGGTAGTTCCTATGAAATGTCAACATATAGATAGCTGGGAAACATAGAAAACAAGCTATTTATAATTTTTTACTGGTATAAATGTTAGAAGCTTAAATAGCGAATAAAAAACTTAATTGTTCAAAATAATTTCCTTAAATATAAATTACTAACCTTGGTATTCAGTTGTTTCTTTCATTTCAATCGTTTGTTGACTTTCATCTCTTAACTGTTTAATTGTCAAAACAGCCAAATAGGTGGAACATGGATCAAGGCCTGGACTATAAGTAAATTATAGAAAGTAAAATTACAACAAATAAAAAAAATTAAACTTTGCAAATTTGTAATGGAATGTGACACAGAGTACAAAAGATTCGACACATCGGAGTATGGCACAAGATAGGGCTTATGACAGTTCTTTCTTGTGTACCTGCATACATACATATTAATTTACATACACATATGTAACTGTTAGGATTTCCTTCAGCCGTAGCTTATATTCACTTTGTTAATCTCAAAACATTTATACATATCGTCGTGACGAAACTATCTTCAAGTATCGCATATTTTTTGGTATCTTACGGCATTGTAACGCATTAAATATTTATCAAAAATGAATATACAACAGAATATATATGTATATATACTATACACCAAATACCATAAGAGATGGATATCTGGGGATTCCACTAATCGATTGTAAAATAAAACTTTAATTGGAAAACAACCTTATCTTATATTTGGAATTTTTAATATACGACGAACTGAATGACATGAACATTCAGTCTGGACTATCACAGACGGACATATGACGGTCACTGTAGACTGAAACATATTTGCTTTATAAATCTGATGAATCGAGTTCGTTGGGTTTTTTTTCGTTACATTCATGAAAAATTACGTTAAACGAATTTCATCAAAATAACTCACAACATTCATTAGACAGACTTCATAAAGTTTCGAAGTTTCGTTAGGAAATTTCATTGGATTTACATATGTACATATAGCATTAAACACATTCGAGACCGCAGCTACCGACTACAAATGCTCAAAATTAAAAACACGCGTTCTTATGAGAATAAATATATTGACGACAGCACAGCTAAACGGCTACATGACCACCGTTGTAGCTGTCGCCAAATTAGATTTAAGCATTAAACACATTCGATACAGCAGGCTACACGGACACACGACTACAAATGCCGCTGGCTACAAATGTAGTCTGTAGCCAGCTACCTAAATATATTGAAAACGGCAGCTACATAATAAAGAGCTGATTTTTGTTTTCTTTATCTCCTTACAAATGTTAAAAAGTTTTTTGTGCATATAAATTCGCAGAAGGAAATTTAGAAAATTCTATTGTAGTTATTGCTAAAATAGTGCGAGCTACTTAGTATTCGATGTAACAATATATGTAAATGTTAAAAAATTAAATATTTGCAAATCGCAATTAAAATCCACAATTAAAATTAAAACTTTTGTATTTGAGTGATGCCACTTATAATTTTTTAGCTGTTTCTAAAGCTATCACCAAGTTGAAGAGTAAAAAAACCAAGAAAATGCAATGAACTTTTTAAAGACTAAAGCATTAAACACATTCGAGACAGCAGGCTACACGAACATACGACTACAAATGTAGCCTGTAGCCAGCTACCTAAATATAATTAAAACGACAGCTACATAATAAACAGCTGATATTGTTTTCTTTATAGCATTAAACACATTCGAGACAGCAGGCTTCAAGCTACAAAAGCTAAAAATTAAAATACACCTGTTCTTATGAGAATGATTATTTTGAAGACAGCAAGCAGCACGGTTGCAGGTTGTTGTCCATGCTGATTTTGTCGTTGTAGTCCAATTAAACTAATTTCTATTTTTGTTGGCTACAAAAGCTTTGTTAGTGATGCCAATGTATCAAGTAAAGACAAATAAATTAGCGCTTTGAGAGCAAAATCACAAAATGTATTCATAAAAATGGTAAACAGTTATTTAAATCATTTTTAGAGGAAACAGGATAAAACTGTATACATAAAAGAATTTTAAGTTAAAATGTTCTGTAGAGCACTCTTTTCAGTCAACCATTTTGAAAACTGATTGCACCCCTTTCTAAGACTATTTTAGTGATTTTAGATACTGCTTTTTTTTATTTTATATATTGTGAATCACATATACGATGTTTTTGATAAAAATAATTTATGAAAAGTATTATTTGAATGTCGGATAATTTTAGTTTTGTGTATTTATTAAAAGAAGCAGTTAATTGGCTAAAATACAAAAAATTTTTGAGTACACATTGTAGTGAAAATATCGCCTTGAGAACACCTGAGGATATTGATGCGTCAATTAACGATTTTTCTGAAAACCTCAAACTGGCCGTACAGCATGCTACCACTAGTCATATAAGATCCAGAAATGAGAACAATAGAACTTATTCGGCTGAAATTGAGCAACTCCTGTCAGAAAAAAGAAGAGTTAGAAGAGAGTGGCAAACTCGCAGGTCTCCCCAGCTTAAAACTAGACTACGGGAATGCGTAACTCGACTAAGAAATCTGCTTGAAATCCAGAGAATATCTTCCCTCAAAACATATTTGGAAAGCTTGGATGGTACTCCGCAATCTGACTATTCTCTGTGGAAAGCGACAAAAGGTCTGAAAAGACCCGTAATATGTAAGCCACCTTTGCGAACTTCAACTGGCGACTGGGCACGAAGCGATTCCAGAAAGGGGATGGTGTACGTTGATCATTTGAGAAATGTTTTTACGACAAATGATTCAGCGGATGCTGCAGACTTAACTTAACTTTCAAGATGTCGAAAACGTTATCAATAACATAAACCCCAGGAAAGCTCCAGGTATAAATCAAATTACTGGTAAAATGCTTGAACAGTTACCTCGTGTAGCTAGAAGAGTTCTACTTTTTATTTTTAACGCTATTTTACGCCTTGAGTATTATCCTGCAGAGTGGAAGGTCTATATGATTACTATGATACCCAAGCCAGGGAAGGATCCGACTAAAGTAGAGTCATATAGACCAATAAGTCTACTACCAACAATTTCAAAACTGTTCGAAAAATTGTTAATGGCGAAGTTGTCTCCAATACTTAATGATGTGGGATGTATCCCTGATCATCAATTTGGCTTTCGGGCTAAACATAACACCATAGAACAAACACAAAGGCTAGTCAATGTCATAAGACAGACTTTTGAAGACAAAAACTACTGTTCAGCTCTATTCATCGACATTTCCCAAGCTTTTGATAAAGTGTGGCACGACGGACTGATGCACAAAATAAAGTTGAACTTGCCTGCAAATACTCACAAGCTTCTGGAAAGCTACTTATACGACCGGAAGTTTGTTATCAAAGAAGGTGACTTTACAAGTCTCTCACAGTCAATCGGAGCAGGAGTTCCCCAAGGTAGCATTCTAGGACCCACTCTATATTTGATTTACGCATCTGACATGCCAACGAGATCCGGAATCCATACTTCAACTTTTGCAGATAACACAGCTTTTTTTAGCGTTCATGTAAACCATCAAGAAGCTTCACGAAATTTGCAGCAGTATATTTCAATATTAGAGAAATGGTTGAAACTTTGGAAAATAAAAGTTAACGAACAAAAATGTACTCACGTTACATTCACACTGCGTAAGCAAACATGTTCGGCTCTCCAAATTAACAATACACCTATTCCGCAGCACAATGAAGTTAAATACCTTGGTATTTACCTCGACCGTAGGCTAACGTGGAAGCCTCACATTGGTGCGAAAGTCACTCAGTTGAAATTAAAAGCAGCGCCACTAAATTGGCTTATGGGCAGAAATTCGACATTAAAGTTGGACTGCAAACTTTTGTTATATAACGCAATTTTAAAGCCTATATGGTGCTACGGAGTTCAATTATGGGGAACCGTCTCAACATCTAACATTGAAAAAATTCAAAGACGACAAAACCAAATTCTTCGTACGATTACTGCAGCTCCATGGTACGTAAGAAACTCACGAATTCACAAGGATCTGTGTGTTCCGCTGGTAACTGACGAGTTCTCTAAGTATGCCACAAGGTATATCAGTAAACTGGAACTTCACCCAAATCCTCTTGCACGCAACATACTTAATTTTGGCGGCCACTCTCGGTTGAGAAGAAGAGATACCCTGGCCACCATCAGAACGTTAAATAGGTGATTCACCGATATTATTCGCGCGAAATGAAACTCTTTTGTCTAGCAGTGGCTGGACTTAAATAGCTTTTATATTTAGTATTAAGATTTGAATACTTATTGTTAGTTCATATTTTGAAGATTCAATAAATAAATGAATGACAAAAAAAAAAAAAATTAAAAGAAGCAATTTTGCTGTATATACTTTACCCCTTTTTCATTTTATTATTACTAAAATTTTGTTTAGGAATTTATAAATATGTAATGTACATTAGTGATGTGTAAAAAAACGAAACAATAAAAAAGCTCATTAATTAGTGAACTTTTTTAGTTATATACATATGTACGAAATTAACTAACCAGTTGTGAGTTCGAGTCCAACTTCAGTCAAGAAGATGGATTATTTTTAATTATAACAATAATTGCTGTGAAACAATAAGACCAAAGAACAGAAAAAATAATTGAATACCATTACCTGGGGGTCAACTAGCTGTTTCGTAGTCACTACACTACTCATCAGCTCCCACTGGAATTCGAACTCGGGATCATGTGAACATGATGTATTTTTAAAAAAGCTCGTTTTCATATTATCTTCCATGCGCAAACACAATTGATGAAAACTTTTTTAATCATTAATTTTTGTTATTCAATTGAAAAACAAGATGAAGTTAATATTTATTTATTTGTTTTCGTATTGATTTTCATAAAAAACAATAAAAAAATATATTTGTTTGCATATAATAGTCATGTGAACTAGTAACAAATTTTAGTGTAACACTATGATTCAGATGAGAATTGTAAATGATTATTAATTGCTTTTGTAAAATATTCAATCCTGTTCTATAAAAAATCTTATTGTTTAAATAAATTTCTAAAAGTGTTATGATGTCAAATCTCTTGCCATACAATTTATCATTTTATTACGGTTTAAATTCTCACTTGCAGGTACTGTTTGAATTTTTCACAAGTCTTAATACAAAATGTAAAGTGTCTTCAAATAATTATAGCTACGAAACGCTAATAATTCAGCTTAGTAAATTCTTGTTTTTTTTTTTAATGTGCTTAAGGATAAGGTACATCATATTGTAATCGTTAACAGGGCATGTGTTGGTTGCAGAATAAGTTTAATTTATATTATGTTATATTTTAATTTTTCAATTTGTTAATATTGTTAAGCATTTTTCTTTGTGTATGAATTTTTTGTATATAGGTACTTTTTGATAATAATTTTTCAATTTAAATTTTTAATAAAATTTTAATTTTCCTGACGATGATAAAAAATTGTTATAGAAATATCGAGAAATAAAAGATTTTGAATTGTTAATTTTTTATAAAAAACAAAAATCTAAAGCTTTAAAAATTGTATTCATTTAAATTAGTTTAGCCTTCATATAGTTCATTGCATTTTCTTAGATTTTTCTTGCTCTTCACTAGGTGATAGCCTTAAAAACAGCTAAAAAAAAATGTAAGTGGCACCACTGAAATGCAAAAAAGCAGCTGTTCATATTTTAGAAGTTTCAATTTTAATTGTAAATTTTGATTATGATTTCCTAATACTTAATTTTTTAATATTTATATATATTACTACACCGAATACTAAGTAGCTCGCAATACTTTAGCAGTAGCTACTATAGAATTTTCTAAATTTCCCTCAGCCATTTTGTATGCAAAAAAGCTTGTTAAAATTTGTAAAGACATAAACATTAAACACATTCGAGACAGCAGGCTACACGAAAACACGACTACAAATGTACATTTTTTGGAACAATGTGAAGAGGAAACAATAAATCGTAGGGAACTACGAGACATGCAATATACTTGATCTGCCTACAATCCAGTATGTACAAATAATTATTATTAAAAATATCGATAAACCACCATTGGTTTATTAGATTTTACGCGAACTTTATAATATACTGACAGAAACATTTTTGGGTTATTAAAAAAAAAAAAAAACAAAAAAGAAAAAATATAATATTAATAACAATAATGACAAACATAAAAACCAAAATAACTTAATTCTGCACCAGCACATGTTTTGCAACATGTTTCTCAACTAGCAAAACAAATGTTGTTTACAGAATAACTTGGAAATATTATTAACATAATTAAAAAAAAATAAAAATAAAATTTTATCCTAACATTCATTCTCCTAACAACAATTCAAATCTAGAATTTCTTATTAACTAAATATCTATAATTCTGTGCTAATTTTTCTGTGTCTACCCTGAAGTTAATTCTCTGTGTTGTTGGTGTGTTTATAATCTCTAACATTTCTAACATGTAACGCTTCTATGTATACCTTCGACACTGCTCAGATTAGTAAAATTTAGTCCAACACCTTCCTCGCTACAAGGTAATGAAGTACATTCAGAAGAAATTAATATTGTGCATATAAAGAAAACGCGGACAACGGTGAAAGAAGAAACAAAAAAAACAAAAACAAAAAGAAACGCGTGTACACATACTGCTACCTATTCCGGTGCACTTTGATTTCATACGAAATTAATAATGAACATATATATGTACATATATAAAAAATACGAACAACGGTAAAAAAAAGAGAGTAAGAAAAATAAACACATGTACAGAGCTCACTACCTATTACGGGGCAATTTGGTTTTATATGAATTTAATTAATGAACGTACATATGTATATAGAAAATACAGATAGCAGTAACAAAAAACATGTGCACACGACGAGAGACAGAACACTACTGGCAAGTGAAGATAAAATTTTTTTCTTGTTTTGAAAAGGGTAACAATGAGTATTCACAAAGTTTTTTTTAACGTTTTATATCTATTGAATCTTCAAAATGAACTAACAATAAGTATTAAACTCTTAATACTAAATATAAAAAAAGCAAGAAAGAGTGTAGTATATTCGGATTGGCCGAATCTAAAATACCCTTCACGAAAGTCAAGTATAGTATTACAAATTTGAACTAAATATGCTTGAATATATATGGACCGATATCCGGGAAAATATAATTTTTCCTTGTAATCACCATTCCAAAAAGAAACTCGTTCATGGAAAAATCGGTTTGGACTATATCTCGCGTATATGTGGACTGATATCGGATTTTTTCATTATCTGTATTTTAATAACCTCCTTTGATAACCAGGACTACTTTTAAGCAAAACAAATTCCTTTATGGAATAATTTTAATAAATTTAGGCTATATCTCGAGAATATATGGACCGATTTCGAAAATTTTAATTTTCTCCGTTTGGTAACATCCTTTTATAATCAGAACTGCTTTTAAGCAAAAAAAAATTTTCTTGGAAAAATCAGCTTAGGCTAAATCTTGGGTATACGAGTATATGGACCGATATTGAAATTTTTAATTTTCTCTATTTTTGTAGCATCATTTTATTACCAGAAAAGCTTTTAAGCAAAAAAGTTGTGTAAATTCGATTACGCGACATATTCATGAAAAATCGGGTTTGGCTATGTCTGGGGACCGATATCGGAAATTTGTATTTTCTATATTTTAGTAACTTGCTTTTATTACTAGAACTGATTTTAAGCAAAAAAAAAAAAATTAATTAAGTTCACATATTCATGGAAACATCGGTTTAGGCTTTATCTCGTGTATATATGGACCAATATAGAAAACTTTCATTTTCTGTAATCTTCGTTTACTACTAGAACTAATTTTAAGCAAAAAAAAATTTAAGTTCGGTTTGCCGACATTAAAAATTCGGTTTAGATCAGTGATGCCCAAAAGTTCTATATGGAAGAGTAAGCACCAATACATTTAAGGAAAACTACTTTTATTTAATATTTTTTGTTGCAAAAAGCAAAACAATTTACAAGAAAAAAATTCACACTGATAATCGCTGCCGTCAATTTACCAACAAAGAATGCAAGTGTTGTTGCTTTGCTTTTGTGTGTGTGTAGTGAAGAATGAAAAAAATATGAAAGACGAAGTTGTTTGTGTATATTTCATTGCTAGTGCTGAGCGCAGTATTTGCGTATTAAAGAGCAGAGCCCTATAGCTAAGCGCATTTACAAAAACAATTGAGTATCAAGCGCATAGGCCTGGGCATGTTTGGTTTAGACTATATCTCGGATATATGTGGACCGACATATCGAAAAATTTTTTCTTTGTGATCGCCATGCTTAATAATTGTGTAAAGTTTTAAACAAAACAAACAATTTTTTTTCAAAAATGTTCATACAAATTTGCAAAAAATAATGGCTTTTTTTGGAATTTTGGATATATGTCAGCTATATGTGAACCGATTTTACTGAATTTCAATAGTAAACCCATGAACCGATGGGGTAAAAGAATTTTCGCAAATGAAAATTGTAGAAATTACAAACGGAATCACAAACTTATACATATATACCCTTTACATATTTGTGAAGGGTATAAAAACATTTTTTATTTAATATTACACAATTTTATTTCTAGCATTTGAATACATAGCTGAAAGTATGAACATATGTACATACTGTCGCCTAAAACGCAAAAGAGAGTGAGAAAGATTTACATCAGCACCTGCCTTTACGGCCTTATCTGATGATGGACTAATTTTGTGTCACACACAGGTAGCAATTCATATTCATGCCATATGTTTGCATCCATATGCGCAACCTCTTGTTAAGAAGTTCGGGCATTATAAGCCCTCCTGTATGCAATTTCCCAGCAATCAATGGAAGACAAGGCTTAATGAGTTGGTAGGCCGAAGCCCACTAGCAGCATCAGCCCTTAAACCAACTCTAACCATCACCACGGGTTCCTTACAATACAGGTATCTGTTGCAAGGCAACAGCACCGGAAAAAAACCACGCACCAAACAATGATCAGGGATCCTAACTCCTCCTTCCAGCGTTCCAAGTTTTGAACAACAGCCAGAACGTTCCAGCCGAGGTTCCTAAGAACTAATTTTTAAAAATTAGTCGCGAAGAAGGAATAATAAATCTACCTTTGAAAGTGCTTTTTAGGAATTATAAATCATTTTTGTATAAATTATTTTCATTTTCACAAAGTTATTATTAAATGTTTGAGTTAAAAGGAACCACGAAATTCACTTTCAAAAATGTAAATAATAGTTGTGTTCGACATCGTTCCCGCGGGAACCCGCGGGCTCCCAATTTGCACGAAAAGTGTTTCTTGTGTCGAAAAATGTGCAAATTGGGTAAATGAGAAAGCTGATGAGAGAGTAATTTGTGTTTCTCATTTTACCAGACTTTACCCGCACTTTTTTTCGTGCAAAATGGTAAAATTGTCTAATTGTTCAATCAGCTGTTTAATATTTATAAAATAAAAAAGTGTAATCATGGAGAATTTACCGGAACAATTAAAAGTAAATATTTTGTTATTTGAATAATTTTAATAAGTTATACATATATTTTATCAATTTTAAATTAGCGTACTGGAGCAAACGTATGTTCGAACCAAAATATTTTAAATAGTGCCGTAGTGTTGTTATTACACAAATAATATAAATTTCTACCAGTTAATAGATAAGGGTAGTGGTGAAGCTGCTTCAGCAGATTTAAATGATAACACTGCCTTTAAAATCCTCGTTGACGAACTAATTGATTCATCAAAAGATTCAGATAACGATTTTGCTGAAATTTTGGACCTAATGGAACAAAATTCTGACGATGAGGAGTTTCATTTAGTCGACATGCTAACTGATTTTGTTAAAGAAAAAAGAAATAGCATAAAGAATTATTTAGAGGAAGTAGTGCCAACATATACTGACAAGGAGTTTAGACAATACTTCCGAATTTGTAGAGAACTATTTGTAAATTTATCTGACAGGTTTCAAACGTCGAAACATTTTCAAAGCAGTCGACCCGACATTAGAATTTCAGCAACAACGCATTTGGCAATTTTTTTGTGGTTTGCTGGACTTGAGGCTTGTAGATTTCGTGACCTGTCTGACCGGTTTAATTTGTCAGTGTCAACTATAAGCCGGATTATAGAAATTACATGTATGTTTATAAGCAGTTTGAGTTCAGAGGTTATAAAGTGGCCAACTGAAGATAAGAAAAAAGAGACCGCAGGTTTTTTTAATGATAAGCATGGATTTTCAATGGCAATAGGTAAATAAATTACAGAATTTGATAAAGCGTTTCAATTTACAGTTCCTATTTTCAAATACATATATGTACATATACCTACATATTTCAGATTACTACATATTAGGTGACTCGGCATATCCTTGTACGCAATATATAATAACTCCATACAAAGACAATGCACATTTGACAAAAGCCCAAAAAAATTACAATTACAAATTAAGTCAAGCCCGGGTGGGGATAGAACACTCTTTTGGAATGTTAAAGTAGAGATTCAGACAGCTCTACTATTGCAAAATAAAAGGAATTAAAAAGTTATGTCACTTCATAAGAGCGTACTGTGTCCTACATAAACTTGCGAATGAAAATGATATACAATTTTTGGTAGGTGAAAATGGTGAGAGTGTTTTGCACATTGAACATCCAGGGGAAACATCAAGAGGCAACTATATAAGAGACTCAATTTGTAAAAATCTTCCGTCTAAATAAAATCAAACTTTTTTAACTTCATATTCAAACCATCCTTTTCTTTATTTATTTCAGATTATGGTTAGAAACACATTTATCTCTTAAATTCATATTCATAACTAAGAAAAAAAGTATTGGCATACAAAAAACTAAACTATAATTCAACAATGACAATTTAACAATGAAACAAAAATTAGTTTCATGATTGAGTGTTTTTTTCACGAGCATCTCAAGAAGCTCTACTTTTTTTTTTTGAGATCTCTTCTTTATTTTCTTCCCGTTCATTTTTCTTTTTCAAAAAGTTCAGCACAGACGTGTGAAATTCTTTTTTGTCTTCTTTAATTTTATCAAGTTTTTCGATCAGTTGCTCTTTCACATTTATAGGGTTTCTTCTTTTGGAGGCCGAGCTAGAGTAGCTTGGACTATCATCTGCAATAACATTTTCTTACTTTAATATTTTAATGCATTGTCGATAGCCATTGAAGACTATTCCGAAAATAAATCAATCTTAAAAAAGTACCTTTTTGAGAACTTTCTATCTCAGAGTTTGTTTCGTCTTGTTCTGTAATTCGAGCCACTCTCCAACACAAATTCTGGGATAATGGAACGTTTCTCACTAAAAATTTTTGATAATTCACTGTAAAAATATATAAGATCATTAATTTTTATACATCTATACGAAAAAACCAGGGTTTACTTTTCAAACGAACAAGTTTGTCTATTGCGACCGGTTTGTTTGTTGTTTAAAGTTGTCTTTTTGTATTGTCGCTCTAGTCCCCTAAACTTGTTTTCAATTTGGGTGGCAGAAAAAGTATACCCTTTTTTTATCATTTCTTCAGAGGCCACCCTGTACATTTTATTTTTCAGCTGCACACATTTATAGGCTTTTTCCACTGAGCAACATCTAACATCTACCATCAGTTTTGAAGATGATAACATCTTCCCATAAGAAATACATTGTAATAAAAGTCAACACTTTTCAACATCTTTACAAAATGTTCCTTTCCCATTTTATTCCATTTAACATCTTTCGATTATTTCAGTGTCATCACTAGAAAAGTGGCAATAATGTCAATTATTCTTGTGGCATCACTGAAAAAACGTCATTTATTTAGAAAAAATTAAAAAAAAAAAATCATAATTTATTTATCATGTGTTAATTATTTGCATGTGTATTTTCTTTATTAATTTTTTTCTGTAATAATTTTTTCTGTGTTTTTATTAAATTTTGTTTGTAATGCCTACATTTAACATAACATAAGTTTTATAATCATATTTTTGTTTTTAAAATTAATTTATTTCCAAAAAATTTTACGTGTGTTTGTTAAATTATTTGAACATTAAAAAATAATATTTTTGATTGATAGTAAATGTTCGATGTGAGCAATGTAAACAGTGTTTCACATTTTCAACATCTTTCATGCGTTTCATGAAGATGTTGATCAGTGGAAAAAGCCTATTACCCAATTTTGATTGTAGTTCTTCTATTATTGTCAACATAAGTTTCATTGCATCATCGCACCAATATTGTTTACTTTCACTTAAAGGGGAATTCGTGTAGTCTTCAGTTTTGGCTGACTCCTTTTTCTGTTCATCTAGAAAGCATATAATTAACTTTGCTCTAACAATATTTATTACATTTACCTGACCCTTCATTATCTAATGGCGTGAAAATTATTTCGTCAAAATTTGTTTCTTGTTCTGCCAATACTTGTATCGCAACCTGTTGCCTGTAACTTTCGTCTAAAAAGTATAAAGTTAAATACTCTCTACGTAATAAATATTAATGGACTTACCTTCTTCAATAAGGCGATAAGTTCCTGGAGAACAATTAACATTTAGTTTATTTTCCATATTTATGTAGTTGGTAGTTAAAAGTTTGTAACTAAATTTTCAGAAAAAAAACGTTGTTTACTTTTCAACAGTACTCTCAATTCAGCGCTTTTCGAACATTTTCAGTGCTTTTTAAAAATCTTGTGATTTTTAAAAAGCACTAAATTAGATAGCGGTGGTTTTTAATTTTCAATTAATTTTTTTAAATCATATCCCAAAAATATGTGTAGATCATAAATGTTTTGATGTAGATTTGCTTATTTAAAAATTGTTACAGTCCACTCCAGTTTTTGACTTTGTATTCAAATACAAAATTAGTTAATTTTCAATTAAAGTTAAGTTATATATAAAAGCAAGTTAATTTTTTCAGTCTTAAGCAAATCCTCATATATAAATGCGATGAAAGTGTGACAGCTTCAATTGAATTCCAAATATTATGGAAACTGTTCCATAGAGCAGATGTTTGTTATTGGAAGAATAGAAAAATTCGTAAAGAAAAATATTAAATTGTATTTAACATGATATTATTTTTAATACGATGTTATTTTTAAATAAATTTAAATATTGTGCTGTTGGTTAGTACAAAATTAGCAACTAATTTTAAAATATCTTCTACAGGCTTACATTTTTTGCACTAATAAAAAAGCAAACACACCAAAACCATATGAGCTAAATTTAAATACAATTCAAATGAAAGAAATGAAGAAGTTTGGACATTTAAGTTTGATTTATGTTTATAATTAACGTTCTTAGATAGAACAATATATAAAACAGAAATTCTCAGCGAAATATTGAAGCTAAAAAAGTCTGGTGAATTTTTTCTATAAAAAGTCAACAACTAAAGCTGCTACAATATATTTAATAAACAACCTTTGTTTAGGTATTTACTTTAGGAATAAATTTGTGAATTTTTTATATAATCAATCAGAAAACTCATTAATGCACAAGAATTAAAATCAAAAATTTGACAACACTGGATTTCAAAATTGTATTTTAAGCAACAGCTGTTTTTACTTTGACATACAATTTCGGGCTTTAAATGTGGTTTTTTTGTGTTCCACCAATTTTGGGCAAATTTTGTTGTTTTCTGAGAGTATTTTTGCTTACTCTCATTTTACCGGACTTCACCCGGAATTTCCTCGAACGCAGCTAATACTTTTGACGTTACGCTGTCACGATGTTACCAATAGCAAAAAACTGGCACATGAAGTAGCGCAGCCACTTGGTAAACGTTAATACACCTTGATTGAACTGTTACTCATATTTAGTCTATATTCAGCATAAGATTATTTTATAACTACACAAGTAAATACTGAAACAGATTTCAAATATGGCACTCACCAAGTGTTATTTCCGTTACCGGTTATTTCCACAGCGTTAATTGTGCACGTTAAATTTTGCAGTTTGTATTTTTCTGCATCAACTACGAAAAATTGCAAACTATTTGGTGTCTTCTTCACTTCAATTTTGATATCGCCTAAAGGAAAAACAACAATATTATTAGTAAATGCATATATGTATACATACAAACGTGTGTATGTAACAAAAAACTAAGTTAAGATCAAAGAACACATACTAAAATTAATAGTCCATTTATACCAAAACGAAATCTATATAGTACTCGTACAGTGTTCTCAACTTTTAAGCTGAAGATCGATCCATAAAATTTAAAGAACTTTTATTATAAAATAAACAAGACAAAATCTTTACAATTTAAAGTTTTCAAAAGGAATATATTAGTGATAAGGAGATTAAAAGAGATAAAAAAAGAACGTCGTTCATACTGCAATAGAGTTGCCAAAAATTCACAATACTCTTCAATATTAATGTCGTTTACAATAAAGAATTATTGCAAAAATTTCATTAACTTCACAAAATATAAGTGCTTTGTCTTTGCCAGATTCTTCGTCAAAATATCTGCAATCTTTGACTCAGTTGGACTCAAACCCATTTCTATGTTCTTCACGCATATGAGTGAATCTTATGTCAAAGATTCGATGCAAATTTTTCTGCGCCTTGATTGTCAATATTTAATATAAAACAATCATCAGACGTGTAACCCAAATCCATCAGGAGCCTTTTTATAAAAATCCCCTCTTTAGCAGCATCAGACATAGCCATATATTCCGCATCAGTACTGCTTAAGGCAACACACGCTGTTTTCTTGATTCCTACGATACTGGACAATCAGAAACAAAGCAAGTAAATGATTTGTGGTCAATAGCATCCCGCCCCATTTGCGACCACGTGCTCTTCCATCCGACGGATGTAATGTTCTTCAGGCTGATACGTCGGCCATAAATAAAGCAAAGCGGCCAGATAGCTGAAGTTTCAGAAGATATTCGGTAAGGATATCATGATAGTAACGGACAGTAAGGCCGCCATAAACTTTCTAATTCCAGTCTGGTCCGAGAATGCGGAATATCTTTAAACAAGATGGCGAGACATTATAACCCAACCCTAAAATGGATACATGCACACGAGTCCACCAACGGCAACAATATCGCTGACGACTTAGCCCAGAGAGAGACGACCCTAGAGGATAGGGATATAGATCTCTTTTGCGGACAATCCTTATCAACGTGCTGGAAAAAAATAAAACTCCCCACGCTGAAACGTGCACAAGAAAAATGGCTCACATCCCACATGCCTTATATCAATGGACCTTATATCTGTGGCCGCATGTCAACTCTAAGAAAACGTGGGAGCTATTAAAACTACCCAGATCTCACCTGAAACTCACTGTAGCACGTGCACTGGACATTGCCCATTTTGGAACCGTGCCAGGAGACTAGGCTTACTCTATAACGACTTCTGCAGAAGTTGCCAAGACAAGCAAGAAGTGGAGACAATCCTTCATCTCCTCGGAACATGCCCAGCATTGGAGTATCACTGTCTAAGATATCTAGGTGAGAGGAGCCTCAATAGCCTATCATGTCTGGCCTCGGTCAATACGACCGCGCTAGCGTATTTCATAAGAAGTGGTTTCTACTCTTCCTTTTTTCCAGGCTATCTCAAAGGGAACGATTTCAGAAGCCAAGTGAGCGGGAGGACCTAAGCTACATTGGAAATTACAGCGGTAAGTCTACCTAATCTACCCTTCCACCGTTGCGTTAAGTTGCTCGCAAGTGCTATACATGAGGATTTGTATTCCTTTGCGCTCATTTTGATACTGTGAGAAGTATATTCGGTCGAATTGTTATGGACAAATACCTAAACGCTCCAATAATAGATTGATAGTTATGTTGATCCACTGTTTCGCGCTCATTGCTACCACAATTGAACTAGTAATTAGCCTCAAGTGGAGTAGCTAAGTCTCTAAGTAGTTCCGTGATATATTGTAATTGGGCCAGGAAATAGTGGTGCAATTGACCCTTATCGGTCAGTGAAAAATATCGTACCATTCTCTGCCGGATTGTTTAAGTTCATATATTGCCTTTTGCTGCTTAAGTGCCTCATAACACTCTTATTTATTTGAACTATTCATTGCCTCTGGAACAGTTGTTAGAAAATTTTCCTCTATCAAATGGTTTAATACTTGTTGTTTTCTTGGTCTACCTTTTTCACCAATTCGGACTATTTTGGGTCGACCACGACTTCATTGTGTTGCTAGTCACTTCGCTTTCAATTTCACCTTCTTCAGCCGTATCAAAGCCCGTCAAATTACTGCAATTGTTAGAAAAAGAAGATTCGTCGTTTTCTTGAGTGGGTGTGAATTTATCCTTAAAATTTAAGTATTGTTGCTTATTTTCAAAATTTAAAGTCACAAAAGCATCATCAATATTTGTAGGGGCCCCATTAGTTTTACTGCCATCAAAAACATCCTCTTCAAAGAATACATTCCTCTTCAAAGAATACATTCATTATCTTCCGATTCGTGCTACCATACAAGCAGTAAGCCTTAGCCACTTGGGAATAGCCAACTAGAGTAAACTTCTGTCCTTTGGTCTCAAATGTATTACTTACAGTTTAGTTTAATGATACGGCATTTGACCCAAACGTCTTCAGGTGACGCACATTAAGTTTTCTACCAAACCATATTTCATAGGGAGTCTTTTCGGCTAAAATTTTAGTTGATAATCTCTTTCGCAAATAAGCAACTGTTTTGACTGCTTCTGCCCACAGGTCCTGCTGGACACCTCTACGGACCATCATTGATCTTTCCATCTCGACCAATGTTCGGTTTGCCCTTTCTGTCACACCGTTATGTTGTGGCCGTGAGCTGCATCAAATTCACCACTATTGTCACTTCTAATCGCTTTTATGTTTCGGCCGGTTTGCTTCTCAACATCTTGCTTGAAATTTTTATATGTTCTCAGCACATCATTTTTTGTTTTCGATGAAGTATACGAGAATTCTCTTTGAAAAATCATCGATGAAGGTAAGGAAGTACCTGTAACCTTCAAGAGAATTAATCTTGAATGGACTACATACATCACTGTGTATGAGTTCTAACACTTGTTGTGTTCGCGTTTCAGGTTCACGGGGGAATTTTGCTGGCATACATGTTCTACATTGGGCTGCACTGGCACCATCTTTCAAATTCATCTCAGACAATAATTTACTATTTACATGGCCAAACCTGTTGCGCCATATTTGATGTGATTCAACGGCCGCAAAAAGACTTTAATTTCTGCCCTAAATCACAAAGAGGCTACCTTGCTTTTTCCCACTCAGCAACACTGTCTGAACGTTAAACAGTGGCAGATTTTGAGTCAAATTTAACGGTCAAACTCTTCTCAACAATACGGCTCACTGATATAAAGTTCATGTGTAGTTCTGGTGAAAACAGAACATTTTGGAATTTAATCTGTAAACCATTGTTTTCTATTTCTACATCACCTTTCACTTTTGCGACTATTTGCTTGTCGCCACCCAATGAAATTATTTCTTCAAGTTCAACGAAATTTACAAACATTTTTCTGCTAAAACACATGTGCGCTGTCAACACACCAAGGCAGCTTTAATACGGTACGAGTAGTGGTATAAGCACAGCTATCTTTCGTTTCCTTTCCGTAAATTTGTCAAAATCACATAGACTTCCTTGCCTTTTAAAACAAAATTTTGACAACTTTTCGTAAATTCTACCAACAAAATACATGTTGATGTTTTTTAGTATTGTACAAGGTGCATTAACGTATACACGGTGGCAGCACTACGGCATGTGACAATTTTTTCCTACTGGCAATATAGTAAGTTATTTACGTCAAATATATTGTTTACATTTTTGAAAGTGAATTTAGTGTTTTATTCTGAATTAAACATATACAAATTATTTTGTGAACATATAAATAATTGAAATAAATATAATTTATAATTATGAAAAGGTACATTCATAGCTAATAATTGTGAAAATAGTTGCAAATATTTTTGGCAAACATAGCTTACCACATGTCTGTTTTTGTTGTATTGTTGTAATTTTGCTCTAGTGCTGCCACCGTGTATACGTTAATGCACCTTGGTATTGCATTTATTGTAATTCTGCCACTACCTATTACAGCTGCTTTGCAACAAACGACGCTGTTTGCTCTCGTGTTTTTGTATTAGACAATTGCTTTGCAGCAACAATTGCGGTTGTTTTTTTTCTTTTTTTCACAATTTTTTGCAAAATGTCCCGTTAAGCCACAATTGAAACACTTGCTGCCTTTGGTTTTCTGTTTAACGAACGTTTTTGCTTTTCTTTTTGATGTGTTAGTAGATGAATCTTCATGCTCATTTTTTTCTTTGTGACGGTTTCCCTCTTCTAAAATTTTTTGCATAACCGTACTTAGAGTTGGAAGACTATCTCGGTCTCCATGGCGACAACAAAATTCTCGAATTCCTCAGAGAGGCTAGACCGTAACGTAAACACCAGCACTTCGCCCTGCATTTCAATGCCAGTTTCTGTGAGCTTTTCGGACAACTGAGTAATCTAGTTTATTTGTTTGTTTACACTTTTACCACCTTCCATGGTAAGATTTATAAGCCTTTTATATAACGACACTTTTTGGATTGGGGTTTTAGGCCTGTGTGTTGTTTCTAGAACAACCATGCTTCACTTGAAGTCTTACAATTCTTTATTGTATTCAGCCAGCGTCCTTTCATTGCTATCTTCCCGAGCCTCTTTGGCTTTAGCATAGAGCTGCAAAGCAATCGATAGTTTTATTTTTAGCCAAATATCGATTGTTTTCATTCGTATATACGAAGCCGGTTACATGTAGCTGGCATAACGTTTCTGGCCATTTATTCAGGCAGGTTCAAGGCGAATTTAAACAGGTGAATGTATTTTGTTATTTTCAAGGCGAATTCATTACTAGCTGCACTTGACAGCTCAGGTGATTATTTTTTGCTTCTCGCGTTTTTCCAATGAGACTGTCAAATTTTTTTCTTTTGTTTACAAACATTTTCGCGCCATTTTAATCTGAAGATTATTATACCCTTCACAAAAATGTTAAGTTTGTTATTCCGTCTGTAATTTTTACAATTCATTTGCGACCCTAAAAAGTATATACATATATTCTGAATCAGAATTAATGGAAAAATCCATTAAGCGATGTCCGTATGTCGGTAGTTGAAATACCGTTTCTGAGAAAACCATTAGACATAGAAACTTTTTTCTTTCCCTATTTTATTACCCAATCGTGCCACGTGTTTGCCATTGATATTCAGTAATATCGGTTCACATATAGCTGAGATATATTCAAAGTTCCGAAAACAGCCATTATTTATTGCAATTTTGTATGATAATTTTTGAAAAAAAAAAAATTTTTTGTTTTGCTTCAACCTTCACACAATTATTAAACATTATGACTAGAAGGCAAAAAAAAATCCAGATATCGGTCCATATATACCCGAGATATAGCCTAAACCGGGGTTTTCATGAAAATGTCGTGTAATCGAACTTAAACAACTTTTTTGGTAATAAGCAGTTCTGGTACTAAAATGAGGTTATATAAATACGGAAAATGAAAATTTCCGATATCGGTCCATGTGTACCCGAGATATAGCCTAAACCGGGGTTTTCATGAAAATGTCGTGTAATCGAACTTAATCAACTTTTGTGGTTAAAAGAAGTTCTGGTACTAAAATGAGGTTATATAAATACGGAAAATTAAAATATCCGATATCGGTCCATGTGTACCCGAGATATAGCCTAAACCGGGGTTTTCATGAAAATGTCGCGTAAGCGAACTTAATTTTTCTTTTTTTTTTTTTTTGCTTAAAAGCAGTTCTGGTAATAAAATAAGGTTATATAAATATGGAAAATGAAAATTTCGGATATCGGTCCATATATACCCGAGATATGGCGTAAACCGGTTTTTCATGAAATATCGCGTAAGCGAGCTTAAAAATAAAATGAGGTTATTTAAATATAAAAAATGAAAATTTCCGATATCGGTCCATACAAGTGGACCGAGATATAGCCTGAACCGATTTTTCCATTAACATTTTTTTTTTTTTTTTGCTTAAAAGCAATTCTCGATATAAAGAAAGTTACTAAAATACAGAAAATAGAAAATTCCGATATCGGTTCATATATAATCGAGATGTAGCGTAAACAAACTTTTCTACGAAAATGCCTATCGAAGATTTTTTTGGAATAGTGATTACAAAATCAAAAGTATTTTTTCTCCGATATTTGGAAACGTCAATAAATAGAGCTGAGCAATATTTTTTATCTTCGAACGCATTTCTGATAACATTCACCAGCCTGTGTGTCTGTTCTATGGTGCTATGCTTAGCCCTAAAACCGAATTGATGGTTAGGAATACATCCTACTTCATTCAAGATTGGGGTCAACTTCGTCATTAGCAATTTCTCGAACAGTTTTGAAATTGTTGGCAATATACTTATCGGCCTTTTTGAAAGATATTCTCAAACATTCAACTTTATATCCCAACAATCTAAATAAATTGTTGAGAATTTAAAAGAAAAATGCTCTAATAATACCCGTCAAAACACAAAAAACAAGCTTTTCTATTTATAAACGTCTCTAACATTTCTTCTAAAGTCTACTGATGATTAGGGTAGTTCCTATGAAATGTCGACATATAGATAGCTGGGAAACATAGAAAACAAGCTATTTATAATTTTTTACTGGTATAAATAAATGTCAGAAGCTTAAATAGCGAATAAAAAACTTAATTGTTTGAATATTTGTTCTCTGCTTTTCGATACTTTCAAAAAGCAAATCGTAGCAACCAACGGTTGTTCATTTGTTTGAAAGGTGTAAAGAAATGTTAGAGACGTTTATAAATAGAAAAGCTTGTTTTTTGTGTTTTGACGGGTATTATTAGAGCATTTTTCTTTTAAATTCTCAACAATTTATTTATGTTGTTGGAATATAAAGTTGAATGTTTGAGAATATCTTTCAAAAATTTCCAAAGTCTACTGATGATTAGGGTAGTTCCTATGAAATGTCGACATATAGATAGCTGGGAAACATAGAAAACAAGATATTTATAATTTTTTACTGGTATAAATAAATGTTAGAAGCTTAAATAGCGAATAAAAAACTTAATTGTTTGAATTTTTGTTCTCTGCTTTTCGATACTTTCAAAAAGCAAATCGTAGCAACCAACGGTTGTTCATTTGTTTGAAAGGTGTAAAGAAATGGTAGAGACGTTTATAAATAGAAAAGCTTGTTTTTTGTGTTTTGACGGGTATTATTAGAGCATTTTTCTTTTAAATTCTCAACAATTTATTTATGTTGTTGGAATATAAAGTTGAATGTTTGAGAATATCTTTCAAAAATTTCCAAAGTCTACTGATGATTATGGTAGTTCCTATGAAATGTCGACATATAGATAGCTGGGAAACATAGAAAACAAGCTATTTATAATTTTTTACTGGTAAAAATTAATAAAAAAAAAACAAAGTCACAAAATATTTCTTTTATATAGGATCACTCTTTTTACCTATTACGGTTTTTTATTACTTTCTGATCAAAAACTAACACGTCCGCTCAAGAAAACAAAACTTTAATGTATAGATTTTTTCCCACTGGGTAGGTAATCTTCACGCACAATAACAATGCACTGCCACCGCACTTGTTTTATTGAAATTGATTTTATTGTTTAGTTTCTGAAATGTGAGGAATTTATTTTCCCGTTGTTTTTTTTTAATAATTTGTTATTGTTTTTACAATTTAATACAATCAATATATTATTGATTTTATATGTATGTAAGTTTAAAAGTATGTTAGCACAAAGATTTTTTTGTTTTGTTTTTGTTCGATTTTTAAAAATACGACCGTACGGTTGGAGAATCACAGAGCGAATGATCCCTAGTCTCGTCAGAACAAAATCCATTGTAGTAACGATAGAACAGAGTAACGCACCCCACACTGCGTCGATGCTCCAGTGAGTCAATAGAGTTGGATACCCCACTGTCACCGATGAGCTTCTTCGCCCTCTCCTGCACACGGTCGAGTAACCCCAAAATAGACTTTGAGGCACCGGCCCAAACATGAGAGTTGTATTACATTTTCCGTCGGATGTAGGTGGTACAGATGAATGAGTACAGATGAAGCAGCATCTGAGGTCGTTTGTTTGTGTGTTAATAAACAGCATTGGATTTTACGAGCGTTATAGAAGACCCTGTTTTTACGGCCCCCTTCGGGAATTAATAGAAGATCACTATTCAACGAATCGTTCATATTTACCCTCTTGGCAGCGATCTCAGATAGACTGGGCCTATAGCTAAAAAGAGTACGAACGGCAAATGCTGCTGTCATCCGCGAAAGAGTGGATAGAGCTGGAAGTTTGATAGTGAAGGTCGTTGAGGAAAATAAGAAATAGGGTGGAAAGCGCAGAGCAAATTGCAATTGGGCGGTAATTTTCGGGGTTATTAGTTTCACCCTTTTTGGGGATTGGCGTTACATTAGCAACTTTCCAGCACGATGGAAACTCACCAACATGGTAAAGTTGGCTGAAGAGGTGTGCTAACGGACGCGCAAGCGTAGAAGAGCACTGCTTCAAGACCAGTGCTTATTGGCTTATTGGCAGAAATTCTACATTTAAATTAGATTGCAAACTTTTGTTATACAACGCAATACTAAAGCCTATATGGCGCTACGGAATTCAGTTATGGGGCACCGCCTCAGCGTCAAATATTGAAAAAATTCAAAGTCGACAAAACAAAATTCTCCGAACAATTGCTGCAGCTCCATGGTAGATCTGTGTGTTCCACTGATAAAAGATGACTGTTCAAAGCATGCGACAAGGTATATCAGCAAATTGGAACTTCACCCAAATCCTCTTGCACGAAACATACCTAATTTTAGTGGTCACACTCGGTTGTGAAATAGGGATGCCGTTGCCACCATCAGAGCGTTAAGTAGGTGATTTTACCGATATAATATGCGCAAAATAAAACTTTTTGTCTAACATTGGCTGAACTTAATTAATTTATTGTATTTAGTATTAAGATTTGAATACTTATTGTTAGTTCACATTGTGGAGTTCTATAAATAAATAAAAGCTAAAAAAAAACATCAGAACATCAACGAAACGAAAATCCAGGTAAGCAGTGAAAATGAATACCCAAAATTGTCTGACGTTGTGGAGAAGGAAAAAAGATATTTTTACACGTATCAACTTAAAAGTGCTAAATGCCTTCAGGTAGTTATTAAATGTGATGACCATTGTCCAGATACGGATGACATTAAGACTGGACTGGAAGAAAAAGGGGTTAAAATAAAAAATGTTGTTAATATTAGGAACCGTGAAAAAATCCCTCCACCCATGTTTAGGGTTGAACTAAAACCAAGGGATGTTGTCCTGAAAAAAGTGAAATTCATCCAATTTATCACCTTAAATTTCTTTTGCATTGTAAGGTTACCGTTGAGGAGCCACATAAGCGTCTTGGACCCGTTCAATGCCTAAACTGCCAAGAATTTGGCCATACTAAGGCCTATTTTTTTTTAACTTGGACCAGTACTCAGGGGATGACCCCTACATATGCAGTGCATTGTCCCAGAACTAGGAAAATAGGTTGTGAGGAGGGGGTAAGACGGAGTAGTGTTTGTGAACATTTGACTTCTGCAGGCAACTTATTCCAAAGAAGAAGCGTTCGGCTGAAAAACGAATTCTCTCTGTAATGCGTAGTGCGATTCCTCGGGCCATCGACCACAAATGGGTGAGCTCTGGACGATGAACGCGTGCTACGTAAAAATGTGCCCGTTTCGGGAACAAGATCCCTAATCTCGTCAGAGCAAAATCCATTGTAGTATCGATAGACCAGAGTAACGCATCCCATACTGCGTCGATGCTCCAGTGAGTCAATAGAGTTGGATACCCTACTGTCACCGATGAGCTTCTTTGCCCTCTCCTGCACACGGTCGAGTAACCCCAAAATAGACTTTCGAGGCACCGAGCCAAACATGAGAGTTGTATTCCATTATTATGGTATAAACTATTTAAAAAAAGCAAGCATTAGAATAAAGTGCAATGAGTGAAGAACCTTCAAGAAGTAAAGGCAGTAAGATCCATGTATAAACCAAACTCACAAACAAACGACTGCTTCATCTGTACTTATGGGTGGTATAAATATTGAGGAATCGGATGCTCTTGATGTTCTAGGAATGAAGATACAGTGTGAAGTTCGCTGGACTGAACACATTTTTCATGTCTCTAAAGAAGCATTCAAGTGCCTCGGTTTTTTGAAACGGTGTAAGATGTACTTCACTCCATCCGACCTCCTTACTATTTATACCACATACATCCGACCGAAAATGGAATACAACTCTCATGTTTGGGTCGGTGCCTCAAAGTCTATTTTGGGGTTACTCGACCGTGTGCAGGAGAGGGCGAAGAAGCTCATCAGTGACAGTAGGGTATCCAACTCTATTGATTCACTGGAGCATCGACGCAGTGTGGGGTGCGTTACTCTGTTCTATCGTTACTACAATGGATTTTGTTCTGACGAGATTAGGGATCTTGTTGCTGAAACTCGCACTTTTTTACGTAACACGTGCTCATCGTCCAGAACTCATCCATTTGTGGTTGATTGCCCGGTGAATCGTACTACGCATTACAGAGAGAATTCGTTTTTCAGCCGTACGCTTCGTCTGTGGAACAAGTTGCCTGCAGACGTGTTTCCTGTCGGTTATAACGTTGGAAAGTTCAAGTCAAATGTCCACAAGCACTACTCCCTCCCTCTGAGTACTGGTCCAATAAAAAAAAAAAAAAAAAAAAAAAACTCAACGTCATAAAGACGAAAACGTTTACAATATTTTCTCTTTCACTGATTCTGGATACTCTTATTTATTAAAATTTTTTTTTTTATGTGCTTATATATAATTGTTAACAAATGCAGATTTTTTGGAGAATTCTGCCAGTGGTGGCTTATTTGTGTTTCTAGAAATAGGGCACATTTTGCACAAAAATAATCTCACGATCAACAACAACATGCACTACAAATTAAAAAGTTGCAAAATTGGTGAAAATCCTTATACACATACTTTGTAGCTCACCTACAAATAATTAGAAAAATTTAATGCTGCAAAAATCGTAATTTTTAGGACAAAAATCGTCATTGCTAAATTTGAGCATGAAAATCGTTAAAATGACGATTTATCGTCAAATCTGGCAGCTTTGGTCCCAATTCAACCCTAAACATGGGTTGAGGAATTTTTTCACGGTTTCTATTGTTTACTACATTTTTAACTTCAAAGCCTTTGTCTTCTAATCTGGCTTTGACATCTTTCGTATCTAAAAAAAGCTCAATCCCTTTTAAAACGACCTTTAGCACTTTTAAGCTGGTAAGTATAAAACGATCGTTCCTCCTTCTCCAGAACGTCAGGCAATTTTCGGTATTCATTCTCATGGTTGTTTCATTGATGCTGCCGCGCTTTACCGATGTTCCGTTGAAAGTGTCTTTGACGATTGCCGTAATAAGTTGTTTTACCAGCTCACTAGAGGTAGGCTCTCGCAAATATATTGATGACGGCTTAAAGGTTTTTTTTATATGGTTGGCTCATCAGTCTGAAGGATAGCAAACCTATTACTATCCATTGTCGTGGTAGTCTTATTATCTTTAGATATTTTTGACTGAAAAGACATTTGAGCGGATTTACGACTTCACTTCGGTTTAACCACGATTACATCTGCAATAACTGAACTCGTCTGTTGAAACAACTTTGTATATGTGGCGAACACTAGCGCGTGCGGTTTCTTCCTCTTAGCGAGAGAAATCCAAGGACTTTTTATAGTGGAGCTGAGCTCTTTCTCAGAATTACATCTGATGCTCAGTCAGTTTTTATTTAATTTTTTTTAATTCCACTTTAAAATATATAATAGTAAATTTCACAAAGTTTTTCTTTTATACAAAATCACTGCATTTGAATTATTCCCGTTTTTACTTATTCCGGTTTAGTTTTCTAACACTCCGATCAAAAACAAACACGTCCGTTTACTATCGAAGCTAGATTCCGAAAGTGATAATAGTATAATAATAAATAATAATGTTAATTATTTTTGATAGTTTAAAAGTTCCCTACAATAAGCCTAATCATGCAAAATCTATCGTTTTCCCCCTACATGCATGTGGAAATAAACAGATAAATCTGTAAAAAAAGGGAAAAATCTCTTTGCTTGGCAACACTGATCGTGTCCCATAAACACCACATTACGAGTAATTAAAATATATTTTTTTTGTATGTACAAAACAAAAATTAAAATTGTATGGCTAGGTAATACTACGAGTAAATCGAAAAACCTGAATTATGTCCTTTACACCCAAATTGTAACGTATTCGTCAATACATACTTAGGTCAGTTTTTGTTTGCTTTAAACGTTTCTTGAAAACCGGCCGTTAATCAAAGTTTTGTTTGTTTTTTTTTATTTTATTTTTTTATTAAAAAACAAACAACATTTTAGTTGTCAGCACAGATTCTTTGAATCCCTTTAAAAAATCGCTAGAAATTTAATAACACAATAGATCAAGCACTAATTAAAGAATTTTTTGTGCGATTTTCAAAACATTTGAAAGCTGTGTGAACAGGGATGAATTGACAGATAAAAATTTTGCCAATTTATTTAAACATTTTGAGCTAGATAAAAAGAGAAATACATTATTTTAATGCGTTATTTAAATATTTTTTTTAAATGTTTACGGACGTATGCAAAAAAACTTAACAAAGCTTGGTAAGCAATTGTTAAGAAAAATTTCCTAACTTCCTAACTCCAAAAACAATTAATAGCTTACCATACGTTTAAAGTTGAAATGGGCCACTTTAACTGTATGTTAAAATGACATTTGGTTTCTTGATGTTGATTTGTCTTGAAATTCACAATTTTATGAAAAATATTAAGAACAACAATATATTATAATTGTTAGAAAAATAAATTAACGCTTTACATTTTATATGAATTGAAAATATTCATTTTGAAAGGGAAACATAAGTAAAAAACAAGTAAGAGTGTAGTATATTCGGCTGGGCCGAATCTAAAATACCCTTCACGATAGTCACGAATATGTATAGTATTTTAAAAATGTGACCTAAATATGCTCAGTTATATATGAACCGATATCGGAATTTTCTATTTTCTGTATTTTATAACGGGAATTGCTTTTCAGCAAAAAAAAAAAAAAAATTAATGGAAAAATTGGTTCAGGCTATATCTCGGGTATATATGGACCGATATCGAAAATTTTAATTTTCCATATTTATATAACCTTATATCATTACCAGAACTGCTTTTGAGCACAACAAATTGTTTAAGTTCGCTTACGCGATATTTTCATGAAAAACCCGATTTAGGCTATATCTCGGGTGTATCTGGACCGATATCCGAAATTTTAATTTTCTCTATTTTCGTAACCTTCTTTTATAACAAGAACTGCTTTTCAGCAAAAAAAAAATGTTATTGGAAAAATCGGTTCAGGCTATATCTCGAGCATATATGGACCGATATCGGATATTTTCTTTTTCCATATTTATATAACCTTATATCATTACCAGAACTGCTTTTGAGCACAAAAAAGTTGTTTACTCGGCATTTTCATCAAAAAACCTGTTAGGCTATATATCGGGTATATATGAACCGATATCGGAAATTTTAATTTTCTATATTTATATAACCTTATTTTATTACCAGAACTGCTTTAAGGTGAAAAAAGTTGTTTAAGTTCGCTTACGCGACATTTTCATGAAAAACCCGGTTTGGGCTATATCTCGGGTATATATGGACCGATGTCGGAAATTTTCATTTTGCATATTTATATAACCTTATTTAATTACAAGAACTGCTTTAAGGTGAAAAAAGTTGTTTAAGTTCGCTTACGCGGCATTTTCATGAAAACCACGGTTTAGGCTATATCTCTGGTATATATGGACCGATATCGGAAATTTTCATTTTCCATATTTATATAACCTCATCTTATTACCAGAACTGTTTTTAAGCAAAAAAAGTTTTTTAAGTTCGCTTACGCGACATTTTCATGAAAAACCCGGTTTGGGCTATATCTCGGGTATATATGGACCGATATCGGAAATTTTCATTTTTCATACCTATATAACCTTATTTTATTATTGGAACTGCTTTAAGGCGAAAAAATTGTTTAAGTTCGCTTACGCCGCGTGTTCATGAAAAACCCGGTTTGAGCTATATCTCGGGTATATATGGACCGATATCGAAAATTTTCATTTTCCACACTTATATAACCTTATTTTTTTACCAGAACTGCTTTAAGGCGAAAAAATTGTTTAAGTTCGCTTACGCCGCGTGTTCATGAAAAACCCGGTTTAGGCTATATCTCGGGTACACATGGACCGATATCGGAAATTTTCATTTTCCGTATTTATATAACCTCATTTTAGTACCAGAACTGCTTATTACCAAAAAAGTTGTTTAAGTTCGCTTACGCGACATTTTCATGAAAAACCCGGTTTGGGCTATATCTCGGGTATATATGGACCGATGTCGGAAATTTTCATTTTGCATATTTATATAACCTTATTTAATTACAAGAACTGCTTTAAGGTGAAAAAAGTTGTTTAAGTTCGCTTACGCGGCATTTTCATGAAAACCACGGTTTAGGCTACATCTCTGGTATATATGGACCGATATCGGAAATTTTCATTTTCCATATTTATATAACCTCATCTTATTACCAGAACTGTTTTTAAGCAAAAAAAGTTTTTTAAGTTCGCTTACGCGACATTTTCATGAAAAACCCGGTTTGGGCTATATCTCGGGTATATATGGACCGATATCGGAAATTTTCATTTTTCATACCTATATAACCTTATTTTATTATTGGAACTGCTTTTAAGCAAAAAATATTGTTTGAGTTCGCTTACGCCGCGTGTTCATGAAAAACCCGGTTTAGGCTATATCTCGGGTACATATGGACCGATATCGAAAACTTTCATTTTCAATATTTATATCACCTTATTTTATTACCAGAACTGCTTTAAGGCGAAAAAATTGTTTAAGTTCGCTTACGCCGCGTGTTCATGAAAAACCCGGTTTGAGCTATATCTCGGGTATATATGGACCGATATCGAAAATTTTCATTTTCCACACTTATATAACCTTATTTTTTTACCAGAACTGCTTTAAAGCAAAAAAAGTTGGTTAAGTTCGCTTACGCGGCATTTTCATGAAAACCCCGTTCCAGGCTATATCTGCGGTATATATGGACCGATATCGGAAATTTTAATTTTTCATATTTATATAACCTTATTTTATTACCAGAACCGCTTTTAAGCAAAAAAAGTTGTTTAATTTCGCTGACGCGGCATTTTCATGAAAACCCCGGTCTAGGCTATATCTCGGGTATATATGGACCGATATCGGAAATTTTCATTTTCCATATTTATGTAACCTAATTTCATTACCAGAACTGTTTTTAAGCAAAAAAAATGTTTAAGTTCACTTATGCGACATTTTCATGAAAACCGCAGTTTAGGCTATATCTCGGGTATATATGGACCGATATCGGAAATTTTCATTTTCCATATTTATGTAACCTAATTTCGTTACCAGAACTGCTTTTGAGCACAACAAATTGTTTAAGTTCGCTTACGCGATATTTTCATGAAAAACCCGATTTAGGCTATATCTCGGGTATATCTGGACCGATATCCGAAGTTTTAATTTTCTCTATTTTCGTAACCTTCTTTTATAACAACAACTGCTTTTCAGCAAAAAAAAATGTTATTGGAAAAATCGGTTCAGGCTATATCTCGAGTATATATGGACCGATATCGGATATTTTCTTTTTCCATATTTATATAACCTTATATCATTACCAAAACTGCTTTTGAGCACAAAAAAGTTGTTTACTCGGCATTTTCATCAAAAAACCTGTTAGGCTATATATCGGGTATATATGAACCGATATCGGAAATTTTAATTTTCTATATTTATATAACCTTATTTTATTACCAGAACTTCTTTAAGGTGAAAAAAGTTGTTTAAGTTCGCTTACGCGACATTTTCATGAAAAACCCGGTTTGGGCTGTATCTCGGGTATATATGGACCGATATCGGAAATTTTCATTTTCCATATTTATATAACCTCATCTTATTACCAGAACTGTTTTTAAGCAAAAAAAAGTTGTTTAAGTTCGCTTACGCGACATTTTCATGAAAAACCCGGTTTGGGCTATATCTCGGGTATATATTTACCGATATCGGAAATTTTCATTTTTCATACCTATATAACCTTATTTTATTATTGGAACTGCTTTTAAGCAAAAAATATTGTTTGAGTTCGCTTACGCCGCGTGTTCATGAAAAGCCCGGTTTAGGCTATATCTCGGGTATATATGGACCGATATCGAAAACTTTCATTTTCAATATTTATATCACCTTATTTTATTACCAGAACTGCTTTAAGGCGAAAGAATTGTTTAAGTTCGCTTACGCCGCGTGTTCATGAAAAACCCGGTTTGAGCTATATCTCGGGTATATATAGACCGATATCGAAAATTTTCATTTTCCACACTTATATAACTTTATTTTTTTACCAGAACTGCTTTAAAGCAAAAAAAGTTGTTTAAGTTCGCTTACGCGGCATTTTCATGAAAACCCCGTTCCAGGCTATATCTGCGGTATGTATGGACCGATATCGGAAATTTGAATTTTTCATATTTATATAACCTTATTTTATTACCAGAACCGCTTTTAAGCAAAAAAAGTTGTTTAATTTCGCTGACGCGGTATTTTCATGAAAACCCCGTTCTAGGCTATATCTCGGGTATATATGGACCGATATTGGAAATTTTAATTTTTCATATTTATATAAACATATTTCATTACTAGAACTGCTTTTGAGCTCAAAAATGTTGTTTTAGTTTGTTTACGCGACATTTTCATTAAAACCGCAGTTTAGGCTATATCTTGGGTATATATGGACCGACATCGAAAATTTTCATCTTTCATATTTATATGACCCTATTTCATTACCAGAACTGCTTTTGAGCAAAAAAAAGTTGTTAAAGTTCGCTTACGCGACATTTTCATGAAAAACCCGATTTGGGCTACATATGGACCGGGTTCATATGGACCGATATCGGAAATTTTCATTTTCCATACTTATGTAACCTAATTTCATTACCAGAACTGCTTTTGAGCACAAAAAAGTTGTTTAAGTTCGCTTACGCGGCATTTTCATTAAAACCCCGGTCTAGGCTATATCTCGGGTATATATGGACCGATATCGGAAATTTTAATTTTCCATATTTATGTAACCTAATTTCATTACCAGAACTGCTTTTGAGCACAAAAAAGTTGTTAAAGTTCACTTACGCGGCATTTTCATGAAAACCCCGGTCTAGGCTATATCTCGGGTACATATGGACCGATATCGGAAATTTTCATTTTCCATATTTATGTAACCTAATTTCGTTACCAGAACTGCTTTTGAGCACAAAAACGTTGTTTAAGTTCGCTTACGCGGCATTTTCATGAAAACCCCGGTCTAGGCTATATCTCGGGTATATATGGACCGATATCCGAAATTTTCATTTTCCATATTTATGTAACATAATTTCATTACCAGAACTGCTTTTGAGCACAAAAAAGTTGTTTAAGTTCGCTTACGCAACATTTTCATGAAAAACCCGATTTGGGCAATATCTCGGGTATATATGGACCGATATCGAAAATTTTCATTTTTCATATTTATATGACCCTATTTCATTACCAGAACTGCTTTTGAGCACAAAAAAGTTGTTTAAGTTCGCTTACGCGACATTTTCATGAAAAACCGGGTTTGGGCTATGTCTCGGGTATATATGGACCGATATCGGAAATTTTCATTTTTCATATTTATGTAACCTAATTTCATTACCAGAACTGATTTTGAGCACAAAAAAATTGTTTAAGTTTGCTTACGCGGCATTTTCATGAAAACCCCGGTCTAGGCTATATCTCGGGTATATATGGACCGATATCGAAAATTTTCATTTTTCATATTTATATGACCCTATTTTATGGAAAAGTCGATTAAGCGATGTCCGTCTGTCCGCTGTTGAAATACCGTTTCTGAGAAAACCATTAGACTTAGAAACTTTTTTCTTTCACCATTCTTTTACCCCATCGATTCATGGGTTTGCTATTGAAATTCAGTAATATCGGTCCACGTATAGCTGAGATATATTCAAAATTCCGAAAAAAGCCATTTTTTTTTTTGCAGTTTTGTATGAAAATTTTTGAAAACAAAAGTTGTTCGTTTTGCTTCAAACTTCACACACTTACTAAGCATGGTGACTAAAAGGCAAAAAATTTTTTTTCAGATATCGGTCTATATATACCCGAGATATAGCCCAAATCGGATTTTTAATGAAAATGTCGCATAGGCGAAGCTAAATAACTTTTTTTTGCTCAAAAGCAGTTCTGGTAATACAATTAGGTTACATAAATATGGAAAATGAAAATTTCCGATATCGGTCCATATATACCCGAGATATAGCCCAAACCGGGTTTTTCATGAAAATGTCGCGTAAGCGAACTTAAACAACTTTTTTTTTGCTCAAGAGCAGTTCTGGTAACGAAATTAGGTTACATAAATATGGAAAATGAAAATTTCCGATGTCGGTCCATATATACCGCAGATATAGCCTGGAACGTGACTTTCATGAAAATGCCGTGTAAGCGAACTTAAACAACTTTTTTTGCTTAAAAGCAGTTCTGGTAATCAAATAAGGTTATATAAGTATGGAAAATGAAAATTTCCGGTATCGGTCCATATATACCCGAGATATAGCGCAAACCGGGGTTTTCATGAAAATGTCGCGTAAGCGAACTTTAACAACTTTTTTTGATTAAAAACAGTTCTTGTAATAAGATGAGGTTATATAAATGTGGAAGATAAAAATTTCCGATATCGGTCCATATATACCCGAGATATAGCCTAAACCGGGGTTTTCATGAAAATGTCGCGTAAGCGAACTTAAACAATTTTTTCGCCTTTAAGCAGTTCTGGTAATAAAATAAGTTGATATAAATATGGAAAATGAAAGTTTTCGATATCGGTCCATATATACCCGAGATATAGCCTAAACAGGGTTTTTCATGAATACGCGGCGTAAGCGAACTAAAACAACTTTTCTTGCTTAAAAGCAGTTCTAATAGTAAAATAAGGTTATATAGGTATGGAAAATTTCCGATATCGGTCCATATATACCCGAGATATAGCCCAAATCGGGTTTTTCATGAAAATGTCGCGTAAGCGAACTTAAACAATTTTTTTGTGCTAAAAAGCAGTTCTGGTAATGAAATTAGGTTACATAAATATGGAAAATGAAAATTTCCGATATCGGTCCATATATACCCGAGATATAGCCTAGACCGGGGTTTTCATGAAAATGCCGCGTAAGCGAACTTAAACAACTTTTTTGTGCTCAAAAGCAGTTCTGGTAATGAAATTAGGTTACATAAATATGGAAAATGGAAATTTCCGATATCGGTCCATATATACCCGAGATATAGCCCAAATCGGGGTTTTCATGAAAATGCCGCGTAAGCGAACTTAAACAATTTTTTTGTGCTAAAAAGCAGTTCTGGTAATGAAATTAGGTTACATAAATATGGAAAATGAAAATTTCCGATATCGGTCCATATATACCCGAGATATAGCCTAGACCGGGGTTTTCATGAAAATGCCGCGTAAGCGAACTTAAACAACTTTTTTGTGCTCAAAAGCAGTTCTGGTAATGAAATTAGGTTACATAAATATGGAAAATGAAAATTTCCGATATCGGTCCATATATACCCGAGATATAGCCTAAACTGCGGTTTTCATGAAAATGTCGCATAAGCGAACTTAAACAACTTTTTATACCTTAAAGCAGTTCTGGTAATGAAATAGGGTCATATAAATATGAAAAATGAAAATTTTCGATGTCGGTCCATATATACCCGAGATATAGCCTAGACCGGGTTTTACATAAAAGTGTTGCGTAAGCAAACTAAAACAACATTTTTGTGCTCAAAAGCAGTTCTAGTAATGCCGTGTAAGCGAACTTAAACAACTTTTTTTGCTTAAAAGCAGTTCTGGTAATCAAATAAGGTTATATAAGTATGGAAAATGAAAATTTCCGGTATCGGTCCATATATACCCGAGATATAGCGCAAACCGGGGTTTTCATGAAAATGTCGCGTAAGCGAACTTTAACAACTTTTTTTGATTAAAAACAGTTCTTGTAATAAGATGAGGTTATATAAATGTGGAAGATAAAAATTTCCGATATCGGTCCATATATACCCGAGATATAGCCTAAACCGGGGTTTTCATGAAAATGTCGCGTAAGCGAACTTAAACAATTTTTTCGCCTTTAAGCAGTTCTGGTAATAAAATAAGTTGATATAAATATGGAAAATGAAAGTTTTCGATATCGGTCCATATATACCCGAGATATAGCCTAAACAGGGTTTTTCATGAATACGCGGCGTAAGCGAACTAAAACAACTTTTCTTGCTTAAAAGCAGTTCTAATAGTAAAATAAGGTTATATAGGTATGGAAAATTTCCGATATCGGTCCATATATACCCGAGATATAGCCCAAATCGGGTTTTTCATGAAAATGTCGCGTAAGCGAACTTAAACAATTTTTTTGTGCTAAAAAGCAGTTCTGGTAATGAAATTAGGTTACATAAATATGGAAAATGAAAATTTCCGATATCGGTCCATATATACCCGAGATATAGCCTAGACCGGGGTTTTCATGAAAATGCCGCGTAAGCGAACTTAAACAACTTTTTTGTGCTCAAAAGCAGTTCTGGTAATGAAAATAGTTTACATAAATATGGAAAATGGAAATTTCCGATATCGGTCCATATATACCCGAGATATAGCCCAAATCGGGGTTTTCATGAAAATGCCGCGTAAGCGAACTTAAACAATTTTTTTGTGCTAAAAAGCAGTTCTGGTAATGAAATTAGGTTACATAAATATGGAAAATGAAAATTTCCGATATCGGTCCATATATACCCGAGATATAGCCTAGACCGGGGTTTTCATGAAAATGCCGCGTAAGCGAACTTAAACAACTTTTTTGTGCTCAAAAGCAGTTCTGGTAATGAAATTAGGTTACATAAATATGGAAAATGAAAATTTCCGATATCGGTCCATATATACCCGAGATATAGCCTAAACTGCGGTTTTCATGAAAATGTCGCATAAGCGAACTTAAACAACTTTTTATACCTTAAAGCAGTTCTGGTAATGAAATAGGGTCATATAAATATGAAAAATGAAAATTTTCGATGTCGGTCCATATATACCCGAGATATAGCCTAGACCGGGTTTTACATAAAAGTGTTGCGTAAGCAAACTAAAACAACATTTTTGTGCTCAAAAGCAGTTCTAGTAATGAAATAAAGTTATATAAATATGAAAAATGAAGATTTCTAATATCGGTCCATATATACCCGAGATATAGCCTAGACCGGGGTTTTCATGAAAATGCCGCGTCAGCGAAATTAAACAACTTTATTTGCTTAAAAGCGGTTCTGGTAATAAAATAAGGTTATATAAATATGAAAAATGAAAATTTCCGATATCGGTCCATATATACCGAAGATATAGCCTGGAACGGGGTTTTCATGGAAATGCCGCGTAAGTGAACTTTAACAACTTT
The DNA here is from genome assembly GCA_914767995.1 of Thecocarcelia acutangulata. Lineage (NCBI taxonomy): Eukaryota > Metazoa > Arthropoda > Insecta > Diptera > Tachinidae > Thecocarcelia > Thecocarcelia acutangulata. The sequence continues at coordinate 56,944,175 of OU612098.1, forward strand.
TTTTGCTTAAAAGCAGTTCTGGTAATAAAATAAGGTGGTATAAATATTGAAAATGAAAGTTTTCGATATCGGTCCATATATACCCGAGATATAGCCTAAACCGGGTTTTTCATGAAAATATCGCGTAAGCGAACTTAAACAATTTGTTGTGTCCAAAAGCAGTTCTGGTAATGATATAAGGTTATATAAATATGGAAAATTAAAATTTTCGATATCGGTCCATATATACCCGAGATATAGCCTGAACCGATTTTTCCATTAAAAAAAATTATTTTTTTTGCTGAAAAGCAATTCTCGTTATAAAAGAAGGTTACTAAAATACAGAAAATAGAAAATTTCGATATCGGTTCATATATAACCGAGCATATTTAGGTCACATTTTTAATATACTTACATATTCGTGAATATCGTGAAGGGTATTTTAGATTCGGCCCAGCCGAATATACTACACTCTTACTTGTTATTTTTTAAATTTATTTTTCGATTTTCGAATATGAGTTTTCTTACATCACTATTCAAAAAATTACAACTGAACATAACGGCGTTGCCATAACAAAGCAAGTAGATTCCTTACTACATGTAAAAGTTAACGTACTGTTTTTGCATAAAAATTTTTAACAAATGTATGGTAGTGTTAATGTGTTTGGTAACTAACGTATGCGTTAAAACTCAAGTAAGAATTTTTTTTTGGATACGGTCCTTAATGTTTAGTTATTTGATCTTGTTTAAGTAATTAATTCTTATTTTTGTAGTTTTAATTTTAGTTTTATATAAAAAGTCAACAGTATTTATTTTCCATATTTCGATAACAATTTGTCTCATGGGTTTTACCCATTTACACAATTTAGTCAATTTTCGACGCAAGAAATAGTTTTTATGCAAATTGGGTTCCCGCGTACGTCGAACAAATCCATAATTTTTACTGATTAATCCTTTTGCAAAAACAAATTTTATAAATATGAAATTTTGTAAAATCTCAAAAATCGGAATTGTAAAAGATTTGAAATCAAATTTACTAGATTTTCGGCCATATTTAAATCAAGGCAGTTTACTACGTAGTGTTACTAACATGGTGTTATAATAAATGCAATACTAAAAAATATCATATGTATTTTTTTTTTTTTTGATCCCGCGGGATCCCAATTTGCACGAAAAGCGTTCCCGCACTTTAAAATTGGGCAAATGAGAGCGATTTTGAGAGAATAGTATGCTTCCTTTTCTTGCACGAAACAGCCCGTACTTTTTCTTCGGGCTTATTTGGGCAAGTAGTTAAGCAATCAGCTGTTCGAAAAATAAACAATAACAAAGAAACAAAGTTCATTTGAATCAACTCGTGTACAAATCATTTCAGTGTTTTTATATCAATATTAAATAAAAAGCAATGTGCATAAGACTTTAAAAGCCCGAAAGTCTAAAATGTCATAGTATTTTTTCGTAAAACTTAAAGCCAATTTTTGTTGCCACATCAAAACACAGCATATGTTTCTTTTTGGGCTAGAAATTTGTCTTTTTGCGTTCCCGTACTTTAGGTAAATTTTACCCAGCAGTCCACAAGTTATTACAATTTGCAAAGCATCCGATTGTAAGCGATTTTGTCAACAGAAAAAATCAAAATAAATATGTTAAGCACAGCAAACAACTAGCATCCGGTTTAGGTTAGTCTTTAAGAAGCAAAGAAGAAAACAAATGCCAATAATATAGTTTTGAAGTTATCCAATCTTCGCTTACTATGTATACAGTGTTGGATGCATCTTACGGCCTAGGCCATTGATGTGTAAATGTAAGTAGGAATTGTGACAAAAATTTCACTGGGTATCTGTATTTGAGAGAAACTTATGCATGCTCTCTTTTGCACGAAACTTGTCCGGAAAGTACCCAGCGGCGAACATTGTCTACCACATTACTTCTCTTCGATGATGTGTGCCACACTTTGTAATCAATGAATGATAACTTACTAAATGTATGGCAGTAGTATATGGAGTTCCAAAAAATGAATTACGTTCATCTTTTGTATCACATTTATATGAACGTATTTTATTTACTCGATGCAATTCAAACGTTCGGCGTCTTTGTCAGAGCACGTTGCAAAAACGATTAAATTCAAGAGCGTAAGAAAACGAAGGCGTTGCTTATAAACAATTGTTTCATAAAATGTCCACCGCTCATTATTAAGTTCTATTCAATACACATAAATCCCGATAATTCGTGATTCGATAAATCGTAATTTACGATAATTCGTAATAAATTGTCGGCCCCTTGAAAAAATCTCGTTAATTCGTAAAACTTCCATACATTTTGGTTCCCTCGCCAATTCGTAATTTTTTTTCCAAATGAAATCTTCTTTACCTCTTATCAAGATCCCCGTGGAAGATATTGTGGAGGCTCAGTAATTCTAATAAAAACCAGAATCAAACACTATTTGCTGAAAGCGTCACGTGAAGAGTATCTCCAAGCAATAAATATATGCATTCAACATTGTCATGGGCAAATTGTTATTTCTGCGATTTATTCACCGCCCCGATTTTCAGATAATGAATATCAATATCCAGATTTTTTTAAATCATTTGGTCCTCGTTTTTTAGCAGCTGGCGATTATAACACTAAGCAGACTTTTTAGGGATCACGTTTAGTTTCCCTCTTATTGGCCGTCAGACCGACGAAAGTTCCCAGATGTTATAGATTTTGGGGTTGCAAAAAATTTTCCTTTAGAGTGGATGCAAGTGGAGCCGTTATTAGATTTATCGTCACTCACATACTATAATCTTTGTTTTGTTTCAGCAAGAGATTGGTTCTCTGATTAGTGACTTAGCATTGATCGTCACTAGAGTTAATTGGCTGAAATATAAAAAATATTTGACTGCACATTGTACGGAGAATATCGCCTTGAGAACGCCAGGGAATGACCCGACTAAGGTAGAGTCATATATATCAATTAGTCTTTTACCAACAATTTCAAAACTATTCGAAAAATTACATATGTACGATATTAACTAATTAGTTGTGAATTCGAGTCCAATTTCAGTCAACTGTGAAAATGATTTACATACATCAGTACCTGCCTTGACGGCCTAACCTGATTGGGGACCAATTCCACGGAGTGAATTTTTCACGATTCACCACCGCCCCCGTGTTGCTTGCTAGGCTCACACAGGTAGCAATTCTTGTCATATGATTGCGCTCATATGAACAACTTCTTGTTGAGGAGTTCGGGCTTTCTAATCCCTCATGTATGCAATTTCCCAGCAATCAATGGAGGACAAGGCTCAATGAGTTGGTAGGCCGAAGCCCACTAAGAGCATCAGCCCTTGAACCAACTCACCCGTTAACCATCACCACTGGTTCCTTACAGTACACGTATCTGTTGTATAGGCAACAGATTCTCGGGAGATTGTTAGCCCTCGAAAAAAGCGATCACCAAACAATTATCAAGGATACTAACACTCCCTTCCTGCGTTTTAGGTTTCAACCACAGCCAGAACGTTTCAGCCAAGGTAGGCACCTCAACCATGATCAGCCCGGGTCGAACCGCAAGCAGAACTTCCCGGGGGCCATGCTGATATCCGTTCTGCCAATTTATACCCTTGGTAAGGGTTTAAGGGTTTCGGAAGCCAACACAACATAAGTCATGTGGCTTCCTAGAGTTTTGTTTGCCGCACCAAACGAGGGACCCCTTCCCATCTTTTCCCCGAAAAACAGAGCGCCTAATTTAGGAATACGTCATGGCAAAACCTGTTCCACGGGGGGATCCAACTTCAGTCAAGAAGAAGGATTATTTTTAATTATAACAATAATTGCTGTGAAACAATAAGACCAAGGAAGAACAGAAAAATAATTGAATACCATTAGCTGGGGGACAACTAGCTGTTTCGTAGTCGCTACACTACTCATCAGCAGCCACTGGGACTCGAACTCGGGATCATGTGAACATGATGTATTTTTAATACGGCCGCTTAACCAACTCAGCCACCGAGCTCTTTAATTATTCTTACGTTAATGTTTGCCACATATCGAGTAACACGACTTCCACGTCGTGTTGTAGAAGACATGGAATATGCTGCTTTAAATTATGAGTGCAAAATTGATTGCAGTTTACATGGATGTATGTATCTGTAGAATGACGTTGAGATGTCCACATTTCCAGTTGAAACCACTGACATGTGTTGTGCTAACGCAAAGAGAAATTGCCACAATTTGAATTTCCACCCGATCCATTCAATTCATTGGTTTTTGGAACGTCACCAAGTTTTAAACATTTTTGTTTCATATTCAACAATACAATATGACGTTTCAAATGACTCCCTTTGGTGCGATAACAGTGATGACAAATAAATATAAGCCGACGAATATTTTTATGTAACTTTTAAGGGTCATAAGCCGTGTTCCTGTGTTTCACGTTTGTCTGGTGGATACTTGCGTATTTAGAAAAAACAATTTTAACTATCTACGCAAACCAGGGAAAGAAAAATTAAAGTATCACTTAAAATTTATTTTCTGTGAACCCGAGACCATACGAACAATGGATATGCATTCATTTCATTTACACAGCGTTCTAATACTGAAGCTAACAAAAAAGTAAGTTCAGGTTATTATTATTCATATCGGACTGATCCAATTACCAGTCCCTTTCTGCGATTTTATCGAATCAAAATCTGAGCTCATCAGCAATGTACTCTCAAACATTTTACAAAAATCATGTTTAGTTGAGCTAACGTGATATCGTCTATCTGAATTTTTGGATTCAAAGTTAAACTACTCGCGAATGGAAGATGTAGAATTTGGTGGCTCTCTTTACTTCCCAAGATAATGTCGTCAACTCTACAACCCAGTTTTTCAACTCGCTAGAATTAGTTAAAGTCAGATCGGTAACCATAATCCTATGAAGTATAAACCAATGTCTTTGTAATGTTATTTGGCTTCCGGTGAAAAATGTGATGATCAACGTTTTAAAAAAAGAGTACAGGAGTAAAGGAAAGTTTAAAGGTGAGGACGTTTTGATACCATGAGTCCTAATAGTTGCGAAAGACATGACATTCCATTTTAGGCATTTGCAGTTGTCAATACGGTTTGCACTGGCAATGACAATTTGAAAATTTGAAGTAATTAATATCATGCGTGGACCGTAGGCTAACGTGGAAGTCTCACATTGAAGCAAGTCACTCAGTTGAAATTAAAAACAGCGCAACTAAATCGGCTTATGGGCAAAAATTCGACATTAAAGTTGAATTGCACACTTTTGTTATACAATGCAATTCTAAAGCCTACATGGTGCTACGAAATTTAGTTAGGGAGCACCGCCTCAGCGTCAAACATTAAAAAAATTCAAAGGCAACAAAACCAAATTTTTCGAACGATTATTGCAGCTCCATGGTACGTAAAAAATTCACGAATTCATCTGAGTGTTCCCTTGGTAAGCGACAAGGTATGTCAGTAAACTGGAACTTCACCTAAATCGTCTTGCACGCAATATACATAATTTTGGCGGCCACAGTCGGTTATGAAGAAGGGAAACTGTTGCCATTATCAGACCATTCATTAGGCGATTTTACCGATATAGCCTTACTTCAATCCTTTAAAAAAGATAACATATTATGCAAAAATCGCCAAATATCCAGAGCTTAAAGTCTTTAGTTTTATAGTTTACACAATGCCGGCAGGCTAACATTTCGATGAATGACCCATTACTATCTGAAAAAGCAGTATGATTTGCAAAAAAAGTTAAGTTTAAATGATTTTAAAGCAAGCAGTGGCTGCCGCGATCGCTCTAAAAAACGGAATAACATTACATTTATTTAATTTATTTTGTATCCTATTAAAAAAGAAATTTATCGTTTTAGTAAATAAATTTAAAACCTCCGTTAAATCGAAAACTCTTATAATTTGTCCGGTCCCTTGAGGTTACGAGTTATCGGGAGTCCACTGTAATTTATACTTTTGCAGTGTGGGAGATAATGAACTAATTTTTGTTAGTCTGATCATAAATAATACAAAAATAAACACAAAAGCTGCGAAGCTCTTTTTTTTTTTTTTTTTTGCTTGTCTGCAGTAATACCCAGGGTCTGAGGTAGAAATCGAACTTGCGACCTCGAGACTGTTGGTTGAGTACTCTACCGAATCAGCCATCGAGGCACCCAATGTCAAAGGTATATCAGTTTTAACTAATTTAACTCCAACGTTTTAAATGCTGTGATAACGTTTGTTTTGCCCTTTCCGTGTTGTTATTGGTAGGTTAAGGGCAAACGTCCACAAACTCGACTCACTCATAGGTTATGTTCATAGTTCCAGTGCAATGCGTTGCACATTGTTGGAGTTGTAACCTGAGTCTAGAATAAAAAACAAAAGTCTAAGTGTATTTCAGAGATACGAGTATATAGACTATGAACAAAATTTTGACAATTTTCTAGGACAGAAACAAAAGTCAGCAGTACTTGTACCACAACCTTGTAAAACTGCCTTGACTTAAAATATTAGAATTGCTTCTTGTTGAATTTATCGTGCCTAAATTGTGAAACCATAACGGAAGGTACACATTGACAAAGAATTGATTGTAATAGATGTCAATAGAATTTTGTTTTCGTTTCAGAATTATTGCGTGTCTAAATCCAATTCAAAAGCAATGTGCAATTATGGTAGAGCGTCCGTAATACGTTACCCAAAAACAATTTTATATTTTCTGTTTATAAATTGAAAATACCTGTACTGTTCCCATTGCTGGCACTTTGCGCGTTCGTATACGTTAAACAAAAGAGGCATATCACTGCACAAAAACTTGGGAATGGTGGCTTCCAGTGTTTCTTCAAACCATTTGCCATTACATCTGTCACATGTTACAACTGTAAGAAATAAAAGTAAATGTGTATATTTTAAAACTAGCTTTATATGTGAACGTTTGAGAGAGTTAACTTTATTAATGTTTATTTTTTTTAAGTTTCTTCCGGTTTTTTTGATTTTATAACAAATATCTTTTTGTATATCAAACCACGAAGTCTTAATTTTGTAAAACAACTAGTTGATTTTACTTCACCTACGAGTACACTGAAAGAATTATGCGTCATATATTTAATGAAACTGTTTCATTAAATATTTTTCATTAATCCAATGAAAACTTTTCACAATATGCAAGAAACTTCATATATATTATGAAATAGTTCCATAAGAATGGTTTCATTAAGTTTCATAGTTTCATTCAAAAAAATCATTGGATTTATGACTACAACAAAATTAAATTTTTTTTAAATTCTTTGAATTTTTGGTAAGATATATTAATGGGCATTTATTAATCTTAAGCTACAGTTTAAAAAAAGTCAAGTTTTTTTTATTAAAATGTAAGTTTTATGAGTTTCATAATTCCAATGAAATAGAATTCATTAGATCAATGACAAATAAATTTCTGGCTACCGAACTTGGGTATGTATGTACATATCTGTATGTACTCAAATCAGCATAATAATAGTTTAAAAAATTTAAATACTAGTGTATTGAAGTTATTTGAATTAATAAAATCTGAAATAATTAAATGCTCGGTGGCTGAGTGGTTAAAGCAGCAGATCATGATACGTCATGACCCGAGTTCAAATCCCAGTGGGTGCTGATGAGTAGTGTAGCGACTACGAAACAGCTAGTTGTCCCCAGCTAAAGATTTGATTATTATTTTTCTTGTCTTCTGCAATCAAAATTATTGATCACAGCAGATTTGTATTGTAAAAAATCCTTCTTAAGAAAAAAACTTAAGAATGGAAAACACCTGAACTATAACCCGTTGTACAAATGTACAAACCAAAAATTTTATTTAATAAAATCTGTTTTATTTGGTGAATACTTGTTCAACATTTTCTTTTATCATAATTAGGTACAATTTCACATAAGCAAGGAATAGTATTGTTTGTGTAATGAAAAAAAGTATCAATGAATAAATGAAATAATTCCATTGATCTTATTACGTACATTTGTGAACATATTTTATTAATGTGTGTTATGATATTATTTCATTAAACATATGTAAATATTTCATTGATTTGATATAAATTTTTCAGGTGCTCAATGAATAATAAAATTAGATAAATGAAAAAACTTCATTGAACTTATGAAGGAGTTTCATATTTTTAATGAATATATTGCATTAGTACAAAGAAGTCATTTCATTAAATAAATGTTACTTTTTCATTAATTTAATGTACAGTTTTCATGTGCTTGATGAAATTGATTCTTTGATCTAGAGAAATTATTTCACTAATCATATGATTTGTCTTTCATACTTTTAATGAAAATAAGTCATGTTTCTTATTAAAATGTTTCATTACTTTTATGAAGGTTTTGATTAAAATAATCTAATGAAATTTGTTTCATTCTTTCTATGAAAAGTTACAATGGTTGAAAAATAATGAAAAAATTCAAAAAAGTAATGTTAAAATTCAGAAAATTTCTGAACAAAATTTTTTCAGTGTAGTTTTAATTGTAGTTTTAAAAGCGACGGGTATAAATTTTTGTTTCTCGAGTTGAATTATTGTTGGTCTATATTTTGAAAAATTTAATTATTGTTGTAAAATTTCAATACTGTACTTACTATAGATCAGAAGATATATCCGATTATATATTCAAATGCAAGTTTTTAAGACTTTTTAAGAGAAGAACTTTTTTCATGAACATTTGATATAAACAGACCTCGTTCTGACATATACTTTTGTTTAAATGTATTTATGTTGCTGCCGTGTTCAAAATAATTCAGTAGTTGACTACTAGTACATAACTACAATTGTCGCTTGCGGCATTTGCTGTAGTGAAGTCGTGAAGTCTACTGTGGTCTATGTATTTGTATAATGCTTTACTTGTAAAATAAGCCACAAAGGTATTAACGTCTACAATGTCGCAGCACTAGAGAAAATTACGGCTCTAACGATTTTGATCAAGATCGGTACCCAGAGATTTTTGGGGATGAGTAATCGATTTAAGTTGGCCTCGGCTCTGGAAGCACCCATCTTGTCCAGGTTTCACCCATTTGTAATATTTCATATGTTCACGAAAACTGCTTCAACTATTTTAATAAAAATCAATACCTAGAGTTTTTAAGATAAAAAAAGTGAATTTTTATTTCTGCTCACAAACATATTCATCTAAATTTATTTAATGTTTTTCGGCACAATATAAATTTGATTTCTAATAAATCAGCACAAATTTATTTTATTTTCTAATAAATTAACACAAAAAACTATGGCTGCAGAATTTTTAAACACAAATATGAAAAATTTGTTCATTAAAATAGCTATCAGCTGTTTTCCTGCCTATAAATTTGAACACAGAGTTGGAAAGCAAATTCGCATCAAGTTTTAAAAGTAAGAATGTATTAGTAAAACATTGAGAGTGTGCCTTGAAAGACAAAAGTTGGTCGTGTAACCCCCAAGTTAATTCGACTGCGGCAAAAAAATCAGCATGGACAACAACCTGCAGTCGTGTCGTATTGCTGTTGTCCAAATACACGTTTGCATTTAAGTACGTGTATTGTATATTTGACATAATGAAGTCGGTTATTTGGTGGCTTCAATGTGTTTAATGCTTTATAATTGAAATAAAAATTTAAAAAAGAATGTGTAAAGCATAATTACTTCTTAGGGATTGAAAAATTATGACGTCCATGTACTTCCTAGCAAACTTTCTGCTGTCAGCTTTTCACAATTTGGACCATATTTTCTACTAAAAAACATAGATACGCAACCAAAATTTTAAAATGTTTTCAAATAGCGATGTGTTTTAACGCTTGTCAAAATCTTCAACTGAAACAAGTTTTTTCACAATATTTTAAATTTACTCGTAATTGCGCAGAGGCCTTAGTAGTTAGATCCGCTTACAATATTGTTTAACTTTTCAATTAAATTTGGTAAATTTCCTGAGATGTGCAAGAACTCTCTCATCATTCCGTTGTTTAAGTCTGGCAGGAAAAATGACATTACCAATTACAGAGGAATTTCGAAACTTAGTGTAATACCTAAACTATTTGAGAAACTAATTACGGATCATTTGTGCCGCCAAGTGTCTTCATTATTATCGCCTAGTCAACATGGTTTTCGGAAAGGCTGTTCTACTGTAACTAATCTCTTACAGCTCGCTACTTTGGTTAACCGTGGTTTTGTCAATAACATGCAAACTGATGTTGTTTATACAGATTTTAGCAAGGCATTTGATAAGGCTAATTATAGACTACTTATCAAGAAACTAAATTATATGGAATTCGCACAAAATTGTGTTAATTGGATAAATTCATATCTTATCAATAGGAAACAGAATTTTATATACAAAAATGCAATATCTAAGCCAATCTCTGTTACATCTGGTGTTACCCAAGGAAGTCATCTTGGACCAATTCTTTTTTCTTTATTCATCAATGATTTAGCTGGTGTTATCAAAAATTCCTTTATATACGTATGTATGTATTCGGATGATGTTAAAATATTTTTCACATATAATAAATATGATGATCATATGCTACTACAGGCAAATTTAAATTCTCTTTACGCTTGGTGTGAATCGAACTTAATGAAGTTGAATTTTGATAAATGTTAATATATGAGTTTCTTCCGAAGGGCCTATTTAAATATAAAATATTCTTTGGGTGGCAATGAGCTGGAAAGTGTTTGCAGTATCACAGATCTCTGAGTTTTACTAGTTAGTCCCAATTTTCACGAGGCAATTGTAGTTGCGCAATTCTTGAGTTTGTGGACAAATAAGAGAGGAAAGAGTGGGGAGTGTAAATAAGGCATTAATGCTTACGCTAACGAGCGATAAAAACTTGATGAAAAGCTTTATTGACAATACTTACGAACAAATTATTCATTAACATGTATACGAGTGTGTACCAGTATGCATAAGATAACATTTAGACGCAAAAAAACGAAATGAAATTAACTATGTTTAGGTTGCTGTTAATTTCAATATACATATAAGTATGTCAAGCAAAAAATTAGCTAATGTGAATTTTTGCTTTATCAATTGAAGTTCTGAAATTCGTGATTTAAGTACATATCAAGTAATTTATTTGCTTGTTTTTTATTTTTTGCAATTAAATTAAAAGATGATTAATAGAAATTTTTCTGTAAAGTGGTATTGTATAAGCTCCATGCACCAACGCACAGTGGCCCGTTTTGACTTTTTTCGTTGCAAAAATCATATCTTCTTAACTAATAGGGATATAAAAAAAAATATAAAATGATATTGAAAGAGGACACCTTAAGCATGAAAATGATGTTATCTGCATGCTGCGGTGATTACACAGTGCTACAAAACATTGCAGTCAAAGTAAAAAAAAAATCTAGGATGAATTTTAAGTAGTCTATTTTATAACAAAAAGTTATTTGGATCGCAAGTGGACATTTTTCTACGTTTTAATACTTAAACATGAGTTAATGTATACACACAAAGTAATTAAATAATCGCTATTTAAAGTGTTTTTTTGTTTATTACTTATTCCTTTAAATTAATATTAATAGTCAGCAATATTCATATATAAATGCTGTTGTAAATTACTAAGTCATCCTAGTTAGTTTTATATAGGAAACACATCTCCCCTTGCTTCGATCATATCATATTCTATCGAAGATCCGGCTGTAAAAAGTCTAAAAACTCTAATGCTAAAAGTTGTGAATTAACAGGACACTAAGTATTTTTCTTACGGAAACATCAGATTAACGTTATAGCATATTAAGAAGCTTCGCAAAATATTATACTTTTCCTTTGACAAGGTCATGTCCATGAATAATGCTAAGGCGTCTTCGGGGGTATATTTTTTGGGAATCGTAGTTGGTGGGGTTGGAATATTAAACTTTATTCTATTTGGACGCTTAGGACTTGCAATCGCTACAGCTGTCACAATATCTGATCTTGCTTTTTCCTGGTCTTTTCCATATATAATTGATAGGGCTTCAGACAAATGACATGTACATAAGCTTCTGTAACATCCTGCAGTTTCCGTTTTCTTGTGAACTTTACTCGGTAGATGAAGTGGTAGATCCATCCTTTAAGACACTTTATTTAGCCAATCTGAATTTTTCCTTAAAAATTTTCCATTGTTCTTCAAGTCGAACACTTTCAGGCATGTTCCGAAGATGCGCGTTCTGAAACCGCAATGCGTTTTGAAAAACGCTTAATTGATTTTTCGGTGTTCTGAGGAACGTGCGTTTTACTGGCGTTTAGGGGGTTTTTCCGAAAAAATACAACATGTGTTTTTCATACGTATATATGTATGTGGTAGTAATATAGAACGAAAAAAAATTTGACAACAAATAGACAAATTTCCCAATTTAGTTTTATTAATGAAAATGAGTAAAATTCTTTAAACTTTTTATTGAAATAAAAAGAAAACATATTAAATTTTAATTGTGAACAATTTTATTGCCTTTTGCAAGTTCAGTTTTAGCAAATTCAATCAGTTCACTTCAATATATACATGCGAGTTGAAGTCGCCAATTTTAAGCGATATGCGTTTTCCAGAACACCCCGTAACAAGGGGAGTAAATCAAGTTCCCAGGTAACAAGTGTAAAAAATATTTGTGTTATCACCTTAAATTTGTAAATTATTCAAATTTAAGAGATCTTTGTAAATTATTCAAAAATTCTTTCCACTTTGCAAGTCGAGCACAATAAATATTTTTTACAACTTGAATTTTGTGAAACAATTTTATTATTTTATAAATTATTTAATATAAAAAATCCACCCTTAAAAGTGAAACTTTTCGTGAGTGTTAAAATTGTTTTAACAACAAACATACATAATTTGTTCTCTTTATTATTGAGAATACCGTTTGTATTATTTCTTGTTTGCCATCGGCATTTCAATCGCATTGAAATAATTTTTATTATATTAATAATAAAACATAAATATTCGCGTGTATTAATTTTATTTATTGTAAATAAATTAATTAATACTATTTCTTGGTGTTTGTTATTCTTTGTTTAAAAAATTTAATAAGATCAGTGTTTCAATTCCGTGTGTTCCCATACTACTTTTGGTAATTTATACATAAAAGTGTACAGTAGAACCAATCACACTAGTATCGAAAGTTAATTTTCATACAAAAAATAAATTTGTTAGTTTTGAAATTAACTTTTATCGATTATTCTTGGTAGAATTAATATTTTAATTCACCAAAGGCTTGAAGAAAGTGCTAGAACAAAAAATTAAATAAATTGTTTTTAATTTTCCGGAAGAAACTGATAATTTTGAAATATAAGGTAAAAGAATATTTTACAAGAAATTTCCGAATATTTATTGCCGGTGAGAGAATAATACCTCATTTTATAAAATTCATTAAAAATCACCAATTAAGTTCTGTTTATCTTCGATATTACCCAAATATATTTCCACCAATAAGTTAATTTGGTTTTTAATTAATTGATAATATTAATAATATGACGGGTAAAAAACAACAAGATTCTTCAAGCGTGGAAACGTTGGAGAAAATATTAAACAAGAAAGCAAATGTTGTTAAAAATATAGAAAGAATTCGTCAATCCATTCGGGAAAAGACAATTTCTTTCAACCCAATTGAATTAGAATGTCGGTTGGACATTCTAAAAACTTATATCGACCAAACCATGACGTACCAATCGGAAGTTGATAATGATGACAGGGCTGAGCTTGAGGACATTTGTGTTACAACAAAATCGATGCTTTTAAGTTTCTTGTCTAAACATAGACAGCCAAGCATGCCTGAAACGTCTTTCAGTATTCAAAAACTTCATGCGTTTATTTGAAAACTTGGTCCATAACATTCCGACGTTGACAGATATCGAGAAGTTTAATTATTTGATCTCATGCTTGTTCGATTCAGCTTTAGGAACTGTTAAAGCGTTTCAGATTTCAGAGGAAAATTATCCCAAAGCGTTAGCCAGTTTGAAGAAGGTTTATAACAACGAATGTCTGATATTTTTTGATAATATTGCAAACTTTTTGATTTGCCACAAACTTCGAAACCTTCAGCTACTGCTTTGAGAAGCATGATAGATACTATTTCTGCCATATACGACTCCTTGTTATCAATTGGGGATGACAAGAAAATAACTAATGCCATTTTAATACATTTAGTGATGTCAAAAGTAGATCCAGTGACCAAAACAAAATGGGAAGAACAGCTTGATTTTGAAAAGCTGCCATTATGGTCAGACTGTGAAGCCGCTTTGAACAAACGATACCAGCACGTTTCTGCTGATGAAGCGTCGGGTTCAAGAGCGAGGTTTAATACAAATAATAAAAATAAGACTGACAATTCTACATATAAAAGTTTCCGAACATCACTAAATTGCACAAAATCTAAACAATCTGCTGACAAATGCTTATTCTGCAAATCAAATCAGCATGTAATAAACAATTGCCCTTCTTTTGCTGCTGAGGCTATAAACAAACGATTCGATTTTATAAAATCAGTGCCAACATGCATAAATTGTTTAAAAAAGGGACATACAGTAGCTAGATGCTCATCTGATAAATGTAGGATATGTGGTGGTTCACATAATTCGTTGCTACAACAAGTTCTAGCAATGCGTTAAGAGACTACTCTGACCAGCCGTCCACTTTTCACGCTTCGGTGAACTATTCATCATCAGATGAACAAATAATTCTCGCGACAGCTGTTGTCAGAGTAAGAAACAGTTCTGGTCAACTGATCCCGGCCAGAGCTTTTTGGATTCTGGTTCTCAGCCAAATTTGATAACTGAGGAACTTGCTCAGCTACTGCGACTGAAAAGAGAAGAAGGCAGATTGAATTTAAATGGTATTAGCGAAACAAGTTCAGTGTCGAAATCTCGCGTTAGTTTAACTGTCACGTCGAGGGTTAACTCTACTCAATTTACATCTAAGTTTTGGGTATTGAGTTCAATAACAAATCTGCAACCTGATCGTAAATTGAACACAACTCGCCTAAATATTCCTAAGAATATTGAAATGGCTGATCCTTGCTTTGACAAACCACAGAAAATTGACTTATTAATTGGTGCAGAAATTTTCTTTGACTTGTTGCGTGTTGGCCAAATTAAATCTGGCCCGAGCCTTCCAATACTCCAAAAAACTTCGCTTGGTTGGATTGTTACGGGAAAATACAATCAACCAAAGGGCTCACACACCAGTAAAGTTTTTCATTTAAGTACTTCGGTTGAAAATGAGAGCAATATCGACTCAATTGTTAAGAAGTTTTGGGAATTAGAGGAAATTCCTAATGAATCAACAGTAATTTATTCTGAAGAACAGCAACAGTGCGAATAAATCTTTAAGAATTCAGTACGACGTTTAACGTCAGGATGCTTCGAAGTGCCTTTCCAATCTGATGCAAAATTGTTGGGTTCATCTTTTGAAACTGCCAAAAGACGATTTCTTGCCTTAGAACGGAAACTTTCTAAGGACACTACTATGCGGCAAATGTATCATGATTTTATGAAAGAGTATTTCAATTTGGGTCATATGTCACTTCTAGACAAAATGCCAGATTTCCCTCACTAGTCTTCGATGCTTCGTGTAGAACTTCTTCTCATGTAAGTCTAAATGATTTGCTAATGGTTGGCCCTACAGTTCAAGAAGAATTGTATTCTACACTTTTCCGTTTTCGATTCCATAAATATGCAATCACTGCAGATATTGAGAAAATGTATCGTCAAGTCTTAGTTGGCGATAACTATAGAAATTATCAATTGATCCTTTGGCGCGAGAATCCATCTGATAAATTAAAAGTGTTTCGATTGAACACTGTTACTTATGGCATGGCTTCTGCTTCATTTTTGGCTATCAGATGTTTGATTCATTTAAGCGATTTATACAAAGATACTTTGCCTGTTGGTGCAAAAGTTGTTCGCAGTGATTTCTACGTTGATGATTTGCTTACCGGGGCTGAAAGCTGCCAAGCACTTGAAATCATTCGTAGTCAGGCCACTGAAATTTTAAGTTCAGCTGGTTTTAATCTAACGAAATGTGTTTCAAATCATCCGAAATTTATGAGTACTGTAAAAAATGAGAAACTGTTACAAAGTGATTCCGACTCAGCTAAAGCACTTGGTATACATTGGGTTCCGAAGAATGATACATTTATATTTCATTTGGTCGACAATTTTCAGGATTTAAAAGCCACTAAGATAAACATATTGTCAGTTTCTTCTCGTTTGTTTGATCCTCTCGGACTGTTGTGCCCAATTGTAACAAAATCCAAAATGTTACTTCAAGAACTTTGGATTCAAAAACTTGACTGAGATGAATCGATTCCCATGAGACTAAATACCTTATGGGACAATTTCAAATCGAATTTGCTGGAAATTGATTCGATTTCAATGCCAAGATTCGTCCACACAACATCAGCGGCGAAGATTCAGATTCATGGGTTTGCTGATGCATCAATTCGAGCGTATGGGTGCTGATTATACATAAGAAGCTCCAAATCAAGTGCAATTGTTTCGAGACTACTAACCGCTAAATCTAAAGTTCCTCCGCTCAAGACTAAATCTCTCCCGAGACTTGAGCTATGTGCTGCACACCTTCTGGCTAAGTTGTGGAATCGAATTAAGTTAATGATTAGCTTTGATGTCGAGAGCGTTCATTTCTGGACTGATTCAGAAATAACCCTTCATTGGATTAAGACACATCCGTCCTCTCTCAATACTTTTGTCTCAAATCGGGACGCTGAGATTCAGGAGTGGTCTGAACAAGTTTCATGGCGCCATGTACCTACAAAGCAGAATCCAGCAGACATTGTTTCAAGAGGATGCGATGTGCAGGAACTGAAAAGTTCAATTTGGTTTGAAGGACCGTCGTTTGTGTTAAGCGACTGTTCGAATTGGCCTGTTAACGAACACTTCGAGTTAAAGAGAACCAAAAATTATTGGAAACAAGAAAGACTCACGTATTTCTTGCAGTAGACGATCCGCAAAATTGTTTGTTGGATCTGGTCGGAAAGATTTCTTCGTACAAAAAGTTACTGCGAGTAACTGCCTTTGTACTAAGATTTGTTGACGTTCTTAAAAAACGTAACATAAGTAGAGAGATAGTACCTACTGCCACAGAATTAAAATGGTCATACTATTGGCTCATAGAAGCGATCCAGAAAGCAAATTTTTCTGAGGAGATTTCTAAGTTACAGAAATCTCTAGTCTTGCCGTCAAATATGCAAAGATTGACTCCATTTATTCATGCGTTTGATGAAGCGAAACGCTCATTTTCACTATTGAGGGTAGGTGGGAGACTGCTTAACGCAGATGTGAAATATGACACAAAATTCCCACTTTTATTGCCGAAAAGAAATAGCTTTGTTACACTTTATTTGCGTAATCTGCATTTCGAAAATTGCCACGCTGGCACGAAAACGCTTGTTGCTCTTTCGCGTGAGCATATTTGGCTCATTAATGCGAAAGAAGAGTTTAGAAGAATTAGTGTCTGATCTGTCGACTGATGCTTTTCTTTTATCTTTTAAAAGGTTTGCTGCCAGGAGAGGACTCCCAGCCAAAGTATGGTGCGACAACGGCACGAACTTCGTCGGAGCGAGTCGCGTTCTGAACGATCATCAAGCTCTTGTCGACAACCAGAAGGCCGTCGAATTATTCGGAGCGTCGTCCGGGGTGAAGTTCAGCTTCATACCACCTCGGGCTCCCCACTTCGGAGGGCTGTGGGAGGCAGCAGTCAAGCAGGCGAAGTTCCTACTACTGCGCGCCGTGGGCAATGCATCGCTCACTCAAGAAGAGATGGGCAATGCTCGCAGAAGTAGAGGCGGTGCTCAACAGTCGACCAATAGCACCGCTGTCTCCAGACCCGAACGATGGAGAAGCACTAACCCCAGCGCATCTGCTAATAGGGGAGGGTCTGCGTTCGCAGCAGCAAAGATTCGCAGAAGACGTGACCACCAGAGGGCTGACATTATGCAAGCGATGGCGTCTGCTCTGCAATCTCAAGCAGACATTCTGGCAAGCTTGGTCTCGCGACTGCGTCCTCGGCCTATAATCCAAGGCCAAGTGGTACGACCCAATGCCCAATCTAGAAGTCGGGGAGGTCGTGATAGCCCACGAAGTTCCCTCACCTAAGTTCGGCCTCACCTATACGGCAAAGACAACATTTGATTGTTGGTCTTTCATCGTTGATGACAGGTAACTTTAAAATTGATTTCTGTAACATACGTGGGCTGAGAACGAATTTCTTTTCCGTTTATGCCCACACATGTCTCCATAGGCCGGATATTTTTGCCTTGTGTGAAACCCAGGTGTCTGAGAATGCTGATCCACAGGATTTTCACATACCTGGGTATCAACTTCTCTCCCTATTTAATTTCCACCGGGGCCTTGTCGTTTACGTTCGCAATGAAGTTGTGTTCCAATGCCAGCAACCATTAGGCATGCACGATGCCGAATTTACCTGTCTTTGGGTTAAATTCAAAATCAGGTCACACTTTTTGCATTTCGGGTTTCTATACAGAAGTCCAAATGCGGAGAGGGATACTACCTTTTCTGGTTTCGATACCCTCTCTGACTCCATATCGAAGATCCTGGAGAGTTGTCCGAGCAGTGAAATCGTTGTTGCTGGTGATTTCAATGTTCACAACTCATCCTGGCTTCGCCATTCGAGTCATACAACTCCGGAAGGCCAATATGTCGAGTTATTCGCTGCGCACAACCACCTAGCGCAATTAGTGAATGAGCCAACGCATATTCCATGTGTTGAAGGGCACCACTTAAATACACTTGACCTATTCCTGACTTCGCACCCTGAAAAGTACCAAGTCAGCGTTAGTGCACCTCTCGGCAATTCGGATCATTGCACCATTTCTGCCTCCTTTTCGATCTCTGAACTTCGTAACGTTTCGAAATCAGCTACGAAACGTTCAATATTTATTTACGAAAAGGCGCGTTGGGCTGAGCTCAACCAATTTTATGAGCATTTTAATTGGAAACTTTGCTTTCTAGATAACGACATAAATGCTTCTGCAAAAATGGTCGAGAATATGATATTGCTAGGGATGAAATCATTTATCCCCTCCAAGCAGATTTCGGTTAAACCAAGAGTGAAATCCTGGTTTAATCAGACGTGCAAAAACGCAGTCAGATCTAGAGAGGAAGCATTCAGTATTTGGCGCTTAAACAAAAACCCAGAGACTGATTTGCTACGCAAAAAGGCGAGATCTTCGTGTGCCAAAGTACTTAGGCGTGAAAAGTTTCTTCACGAACAGCGCCTTCGTGCCAAGGTCCTTACAGCTCCCCGGGGCAGTAAGACCTTTTGGTCATTCGTTAAGAGGGTAAAGAACAATACTAGTTCGTCTATTCCAACTCTCTTTAAGAATGACCAAGCATTCACCGACCCGGTTGACAAGGCTAACCTGCTGGCTGAAATTTTTGCAAGCAATTCTTACTTGCCGGAAAGCAGTCAATCACTTCCTGAGCTCGAAAGAGTGTCTGCAACTATGCCAAAGATATTTTTCCGGGCTCGAGCAGTTAAAAGGGTTTTGGCCGACCTCGACATAAATAAGACTCCTGGACCGGATGGCATCCCAGCACTGGTCTTGAAGCAGTGCTCTTCTACGCTTGCGCGTCCGTTAGCACACCTCTTCAGCAAACTTTACCATGTTGGTGAGTTCCCATCGTGCTGGAAGGTTGCTAATGTAACGCCAATCCCCAAAAAGGGTGAAACTAATAACCCCGAAAATTACCGCCCAATTGCAATTTGCTCTGCGCTTTCCAAAGTGATGGAAAGTATGGTCAACTATCACCTTATGAAATATCTAGAGTCACATAAATTACTTTGTGACCGCCAATATGGATTTCGCAAGGGTCGTTCTACTGGCGATCTTATGGCATATCTGTCAGAGAAATGGTGCCACTCAATCCATCATTTTGGCGAAAGTAAGGTGGTGGCTCTGGATATTTCCAAAGCGTTTGACAGAGTGTGGCATGGTGCGCTACTGGCAAAACTTACTGCTTTTGGTGTCGGTGATGACTTCTCTCGATTTATATCGAGCTTTCTCAGAGACCGCACTATACGAGTTGTTATAGATGGGGTCTCATCAAACGAGTTCAAGATTAATTCAGGGGTACCGCAAGGCTCCGTTCTTTCTCCTACCCTATTCCTTATATTCCTAAATGACCTGTTATACCAAACTTCCAACCCTATCCACTCCTTCGCGGATGACAGCAGCATCTGCCATTCGTACTCTTTCAGTTATAGGCCCAGCCTATCCGAGATCGTTGCCAAGAGGCAAAATATGAACGACTCACTAAACAGTGATCTTCTATTAATCTCCGAATGGGGTCGTAAAAACAGGGTCGCCTTTAACGCTCGTAAGACCCAATGTTGTTTATTAACACACAAACAAACGACCACAGATGCTGCTTTATCTGTACTCATGGATGGTATAAATATTGACGAATCGGAAGCTCTTGATGTTCTTGGAATGAAGATACAGTGTGATGTTCGCTGGACTGAACACATTTTTCATATCTCTAAAGAAGCATTCCACCTATATCCGACCAAAAATGGAATACAACTCTCATGTTTGGGCCGGTGCCCCAAAATCAATTTTGGGGTTACTCGACCGTGTGCAGGAGAGGGCGAAGAAGCTTATCGGTGACAGTAGGGTATCCAACTCTATTGACTCACTGGAGCATCGACGCTGTGTGGGGTGCGTTACTCTGTTCTATCGTTACTACAATGGATTTTGCTTTGACGAGATTAGGGACCTTGTTCCTGAAACCCGCACATTTTTACGTAGCACGCGTGCATCGTTCAGGGCTCATCCACTTGTGGTCGATTGCCCAGGGAATCGTACTACGCATTACAGAGAGAATTCGTTTTTCAGCCGTACGCTCCGCCTGTGGAATAAGTTACCTGCTGGCGTGTTTCCTGTCTGTTATAACGTTGAAAGGTTCAAGTCAAATGTTCACAAATACTACTCCCTCTTTCCTCCTCCTCACAACCTATTTTCCTAGTTCTGGTACAATGCACTGCATATGTAGGGGTCATCCCCTGAGTACTGGTCCAAGTTAAAAAAAAAAAAAAAAAAAAAAAAAAAAAAGACAATTGCCCGCCACACCATTGGGTGACCGGGAGAGTCGTTCGCGTCCAAGAAGGAGGAGACGGCAAGGTCAGGGTGGCGGAGGTCGGACCAAAAGCGGCGTTCTTAAGCGCCCAATACAAAAGTTGGCTCCACTGCCTATAGATTGAAGACGTGCAGTCCTTCAATGGGACCGGAATGTTTGGTCATAATAGCCAAATAATAATAATAAATAAATAAATGAATATTTTGACAAAAATATAAAACAAATAAATAAATAAATTTTAAATAGAGTATTTAGAGATAAGCGGTTTTTAATTAAAATGGATTTGAATACCGTTCCTTATATACTTACGGCCAAATTTCCCATAGAAATTTGTCAAATAACAGTTTAATAAACATAAAATATTTTTTATGAATAAGGCCATTAGTTTTAAGCATTTTATATAAATAAAAAACACAAAGTAATTCTGAAAAGAACCGGTCGTGTTTTAATCGTTTTTCCACCGTGCCCTAAAGTTTATTTAAATTATAATTTATTTAATTTAAATTTAAATTTTCCTAAAAACTATTAGGAAAAAACAATAACTCTGGAAAATTTTCGAATACTTCAATAAATTCGTTTAAAGACACCGCTACACTGTGTTTGATAGAATTGCTATTAATCGAATTTAAATATCGACAATAATTGTTGTATTCTCCTGAAATATAATTTTGACAACGGTAAGCAGGTCCATGATAATAGGTAGTAAAAGTAATAGCTGATTGCGGTCGACAGCAAATATAATTAAATGATATTGCTTAACAATAAATTTGATAAAATATCGATATAACTATTGTAAAGGTAGCATTTTATTAATAAAACTAACAGAATCGGTGCTATCATACCTAGTTTGATTGTATAATAGTCGCTTAAAAGGCTGTTTCATTATCGTGTTTGTAATATAAAAAGAATGTACTTCTTAAAATTTAATATAGGCTTTTTAAAATGAAAGGAAAATATTAAAAATTCGGAGCGTTTTTGTTGAAATAACGCAATTTTTTTCCCATTTTAGTGCGTTTTGAAAATTCAAAGTTGACAACGCTGGTACTTACGCATGTGCGAATGAATGTGGTCATGTTTTGTTCGTTTTGTTTCTCTCTTCATTTTTGCTTTTGCTTAGAGCGCTTTCACATACGGCAATTTAGTTGCGCAATTCTATTGCCCAAGTCTTGTGGTTGTAGATGTGAGAGGTAAGAGCAGCTTGAAGGGGGAAGAATTGCTGATATTTGAGTACAGACTTGCTTGTACTCAGCAATTCGTTTTGTTCGCACATTCTTGTTTTTGGTATTTTGTTTTGTTTATTTTCCGGACCGTTCAAAATATTAAGAAAATTTAAGTAAAACAAAATTAAAGTTCAGCAACTAAGTTACTGTATGTGAACACAAAAGCAATTTTAAAAGGAAATAAATAAAAACAAAAAACAGAATTGCGCAACTAAGTTGCCCAATGTGAAACCACTTTTACGGAACGTATTACCCGTTGGTGGTGAGCGATTGTTAAATAAGATGGTGGAACAACTCAAATAGCAGTAGGACAAGCTAGATTTGCCTACAGCTGGCAATAAAGCGGAGTTGCAGAAGAGGCTAATCCAAGGGTTATAGCAGATTGGCGCGGACATCGAATGGAAAAATAAAAACTAGAAATGAGTGCACAGCCAACTACTAGCTACATGGACTTAAATTCTGTTTTTGCCCCCATGATGCAAAAGATACAGAATATGGGAGAAAGCGAAAGTTTTAGAGCAGGAGATGGAAAAAACTTTAGAACAACGAATGAAAAATTTATGAAGATCTCTGAGGACGTTTCCGTTAGAGCGAACGTCATCGAAGAAAAATAGGCTGACTTAGAGAAATATTTCTGCGAAAAGTTTGATGCTTTAAAAAATAATGTTGATCAGAAACTACAGAGCTTGGAAGCTACAGTGAATAGTCTACAACTGCAAGAGGCACCGATGCGATTGATCTCAGAAGCTGGAAACAGGAAAAAAGCGTCCATTTTTTATGGTAGTGTCAAATTTAATGTCTTCAAATACCAGTTCGAAACAGTGGCGGGAAACAATGACTGGGGTAATGACGAGAAAGCAAACAAGCTAATTCTCGCTTTAAAAGGCTCTGAACAAAAAATAAAATAAATAAGCAAGTCCAGTACGTAAATACACAGTGGTGTTAAGTGTAAACCAAGTTGTGAATTATTTAAGTACTGTGTAACGCAAAAAATAGCAGGCAGGACAGCGGTAACGAGTCAGTTTATTTTTTAATCTTGTGCAAGAGGCAAAAATGTAATTTTTTCGAGATATATAAACTAACAAACATTTTCTCAAAAACCACATATTTGCGGAAATAATTTTAGCATAACAGTGGGCCAATTAATGCTGTTACAGGTAACAGAGCAAATTTATTGAATTCAGAATTCAAGTAGTTCGCACAGTAGAGCTCGACCACTCATCAGCAACAATCCAACCGCAAAGCAGCTGTCAAGTCGCCGTTGATATGGCGAAATATTCCTAACAAAATTGGTTGAGATGCACCAGGAAGTTGTACAAAACGGGTACAAGTATTTATTTTAAAGCAGTATCTGAGACAAATATCCCAGATACTTCTTTAGGCCATGCAAATTAAAACAATTTACAGAACAACAATAAAGTAAAAATTATTTATATTAAATATTATATTATGTCTAAATACATGTGTATATTAGAGCCAGAAATTCCTTAGACTAGCGTTTCATTAGTCCAGGTACTCCATTGACTTTTTTTTTACCATCATTACAATATGGCCACGGAAGTTAAGTATGTTATCAAACATGTTATCATACAATGGGCTTCACAAATCGAAGTAAACCTATTAATAATTAAGCTCTCGATTTTCTAGTATACCTATGCCTCCAATAAACGAAGGGTTCTACAACAGTGTAGTTACGAATCAAGCATCAGAAAATTTCTTCAACTTCACTCAGGAAGACGTATTAGAATCCTTTTTATATATAAAATCCAATGCTGTTGGTTATGATGGACTACACCCAAAATTTATCAAACTTACACTTCCATACACGCTACGTTATTTAACACATTTCTTTAATATGATTATAACATCATCTACTTTCCCAATGAAGTGGAAACATGCCAAAATCATACCAGTTCCGAAACCTAATAAAAGCTATCGACCAATTGCAATTCTGCCATATCTCTCAAAAGTTTTTGAACGATTAATTCACTCGCAAATAACACATGTATACAAACTCCCTGTTAATTAATAGGCAATCTGGATTTAGACCACAACATAGCTGTGTCACTACTCTGATTGACGTCACAGAAGAAATTAGATCTCATAGTGATAAACGCCAAATGGTTTCATTTCTAATATTGCTCGATCACTCTAAAACTTTCGACACCGTACATCATTTTGTTCTTATCCAAAAATTAAAGTATATGTTTAATTTTTCGTTGACAGCGTTAAAACTTTTGACATCTTATCTAAGTGACAGATGTCAGAGTGTTTTCCATGAAGGAAATGTTTCAGAATGCTACTTAATGCCGAGAGGAGTACCACAAGGATCAATACTTGGACCGCTTCTTTATTCCATATACGCAAACGATTTACCTTTGCATGTAAAAAATTGTAGTATTCAAGTGTATGCTGATGATGTGCAACTGTATAAAAGCTGCAGTGTATCCGACATTGCTAATTGCGTACAACTGATAAATGAAGATTTGGGTCGCATAAATCTGTGGGCGTCTGCAAATAGGCTAAGTCTGAACCCTACAAAGTCCGTTGCTATGATAATTGGAATGTCACAAAGAGAAAATTTATGCATTCCACCAGTCAAGATTAATAATCTAGTCATAAACTTTGTCGAAAGTGCAAAAAACCTGGGTGTAATTTTTAATAAACAGCTGAATTGATCAGATCATGTTAAAATTAACTGCGGTAAAACTTTTTCTATGCTGTGAAATTTATATATTTCTCAGTACTATACGCCTATTAATATTCGAATGCTTCTTGGCAAAACGTATTTATTACCCACATTAATGCATGGCTGCGAATTGTTCTCTAGCTGTGATGCTATTAGTAAACGTAGGCTCAACGTAACGTACAATAACATTGCCAGATATATATTTGGAATCAAAAGGAACAGGAGCATCTCACAGTATGCCAAGGAAATCTGTGGTGTTACTTTTGACAGCTTATTAAAATGTCGCTCCCTATTGTTTTTACATAAAATTATATATAAAAAAAACCTTCTTACCTCTATGACAGAATAACTTTCTCCAAGTCGAATAGAGGCCACAGAATAAACAACATGAAATATAATAAGGCCATTTCTGAGCAACACTTTTTCACAAATGCTATACGTCTCTGGAGCCAGCTTCCCCCTCAGATCCAAACTATTAATAATGCAAGCAAATTCAAATCTGCCATATTTCACCATTTTTTTTAAATTATTTATTATTTTTGTAAAAATTAGAATTGTTAACAGTATTCTCACCGTATCTTTTGTTTACTCTATTATACCTTTGTTTTTTTACTTAACTTTTTCTTATACATTTTTTTTTCTTTACTTCACTAATTGTAATTACAAAATATCTGCCAAATTACTACCCAATACTATAATATAAGACTTGATCTTGTTGTATTGTATTACCCAAACTATACGAAATAAATAAATAAATATGCTAAGTTCCAAAGCGATTTAAATTTTATCTTCAGAGCCCTCATAATGGATCTAATTTCCAAGTCATTAAGACGTCTTGGTTTCCCGGCACGCGGCTGATCTTTTACCAATTTTTTACAGCATTATGGCTTTTTCCAAATTGAAACTTTTTTCTTCTTCCTTAAACTTTATGGCTCGCACCTTCACCTCGACTATTTGCCCACTTTGAAACTAGTGCACACATCATGAAATAACAAGTGCAATTAATTTGAAACCACATGAATGCAATAGAAAACATAATAAGTCAAAAATACAAAAACGCTACATTCTTCGGGTAATTTTGAAATGAGCGTTATTTTACTCTGAGTGTACACTTTCTTATATTGGAGCGCTACTTAGGAAATGAGGGGTCATACATATGCGTAGAGCATTGTATCCGAACCAGGAAAATTAGTTGTGAATGGAACTTTCGAACGTTATATGTGCGTAGAAGAACACTGTACCAAGAACAGTGCTGGAATGACATCTGGTCATGTAGACTTATTAATGTTGAAAAATATCAATGGCAAAGTTACAGATACTCTGTCAAGTACGTTAAGTAATTGACTGCTGCCTGATGAGTAAAAATTGCTTGCAAAAATTTTATTCGGCTGGTTCGTCTTGTTATCCGGGTCGGTGAATGCTTGGTCATTCTTTAGCAGAGTTGAAATTGTTGGACAAGCTTTATTCTTTAATCACTTAACGAATGACCGGAAAGAGGAATAGTAACAACTTTGGTGCGATGATGCTGTATCTGGGTTTTTATTTGAATGCCAAATGCTTCCTCTCTGGATCTTACTGCGTTCTTGCACGTCTGATTAAACCAAGACTTTGTGTTTTACGTTACTTACGTCAAACTTTCCACTAAAGGCCCTGATTGACTATCCCATATGACCATGCGCTTCATTCACAGGAAAATGTTATAGAAGTCTAATACAATACAACAAGATCAAGTCTTATATTACAGTATTGGGTAGTGATTTGTTGCACAAATGCGTGATACTTACGCCTTTTTTGAGTAGATTATGTAAAAAAGTGCTAAAAATAACAACAAAGTATTTCTATGCAATCACAACCAAACAAAGACTAAAAAGAATTTTGGAAACAAAGCTAAAACACATTTTCCATCAAATTAAATACAATTATTTTTACTTTCGTGCTTTCAATTTTTCTTTTTTATTTATTTTAATGACTTTTGTAAACATACACACAAATTTCTGAAAACAAATGATTCCGTACAGAAAATGCATTCAGTTTCGTACTTTACTTAAGCAACTGACATTAGACTAAACTTAACGAAAAGTTTCATTACCCCCCGTCTAGGTTAGCAATAAATATGTTCGCAATAAAGCAATAACGCCGGCAGATCAACGGTACAAAATTGCTTATTGCTTTGCTTATGTCAAAGGTATGGGAACACGTTTGTATGACAACTCATAATTACAAAAAAACCGAATAGGAAAGTTCAGTGCAAAAAGTAAAATTTTATTGCAAAAAAATGTGCAAAATAACTTAAAATTTTATTTTATTTGGACTTTTAAAGTCCTAAAGACAAGAAAACTTTTTGTACGGCGTGATTACTTTGCAAACACCCTCAATGCACCAATCCATTCAAAGAAAACACTTTATTTTAAGTAATAAAAATTAAATTAATAATTTTTGCAAAAGAAAAATTTACTAAAATTATTCGCAAGCAGAATGTTTCAAAAATACTTTAATATTAAACTCAAATGACAATAAATTTTGACTTTTGGTGTCTGCAATAATTGTTAACCACTTTGCAACCACTAGCAATAACTAGCAATAACATAATTTTGACGTTTGCTGCAATAAATGTTAACATATTTATTGCTAATCTAGACGGGGGGTTAAGTACATTATGGTTGTACACATTTGATTCAATGTATTCGCATAGTTGCTTAAGCTGGCTTAGTTCAGTTTACGCACATTATAGTTAGGCCTTTACTATTTTTTGTGCTAATTAATAATCTTTCAGGTCGCTTTAGGGACCTTATTTCTAATACTTCTGCTTAATCATTTTTGTCAAGCAAGTTCACTAGCGAACGCTACTATTCATGGCACATGTTTAATTTATTTCAGCGTAAAAGATTGTTGATAAAGATGTTCCCATGACAGATTTGATTAAAGACCTTAAAGGCAATGACAGTGAGCACCGTTCAGAAAATGAACTACTGTTAATCGTAGAGAACACATTGTGGCAAAAGGAAAAGTTAGTTTCAATGTCAAGTTTAATGAAAACAAAAGAAATAGCTGGATATGCTAAAAAAAACATTTGAACTGCTTATTGCTTTTGAAATACTACGTTTATACGTACAGGTTATTTGCGAATAAAATATTGTAAATAAAAAAAAAACTGCCGCATAAACGGTAAATACGAGTAATGCTTTTATTTGCGAATAGCTAACTCACGAAAACAATTACTGATTAAAATAGTCTTTGCAAATAAAGTATAAAATGTTTCCACTTTACTTGACGTTTTTGCAGTTTTTGTCGATGTGGTGCACTTAATACCACATGATGTGGCGTAAATTTTTCTGTAGAAGCAAATACTTAAAATGTTGAACTTTTATTACCGTTCGCTTTAATTGACTTACAGAAAACATTTAATTTTTTTACTTTTCTTTCATTATTTTAGTAATCAAAATTCTGTGTACACTAACATCGCTACCAATTATGTACATTTTGAACATAAGTACATACCCAGCAAAAACTTAAATTACAAAGTAATGTGTTAAAATGTTAATAAACATACTGTTCACTACTTTTACTATGGCAATTTAAGTAATTATTTTAACATGGCGATGTCATTGGACTTACCATTCTCGCTTACGAATAACTATTTCAAAATGTCATTCCACAAAAGCCATTAAAAAAGCTAATTGCGTTAATGTCGATAGAAGCTATTAAAATAGCTGAAGATGTTTTGTATAAATATATAAAATGTAATGGATGACTTAGAATAATATAAATACATGCCTTTAAATCAGGGTATAAACACCACCTTCATTAATGCAGTCTTACAAATAATATCTCTTGAAAAGCTTTTTTATACTTTTCTTAAAAACCTTTTCCATAGAAATTAATTTTTTACATCATGGAATTATGTACGGAACTGGTTTTTAGCTCTGTGATTTATCATTTACAGTTTACAATTTACATTTGATTTGAAATTTACTACATCACAGAGGGTATTCATAACTTGTAAGTCGTACTGACAGCAAAACAAATGACACGAATAGTAAAATTGACAGAACAGCAAAATTTATGAAAGCAAATATCGACATAGAACTATTTTTAAGCCCGTTTGTATAACCTTGTCTTAGCAAATACAAGAATTATTTTATTACATTTTCGTTGCAAATATTTGCAAGAACAACTACTTACATACGTACACAGACAACAGATATTAAGACAGTCATTACTTAACTAATTATAAGTAATGCAGGTGGTAAATATTATTATATCGAAAAGTATGTTCTTAGGTAAGTGAAACACATTACCAAGTTTTCGCTGGGTATGTATGTCACATCAAAAAAAAAAAAAATAATAATAATAATAAATCAAACTCTTTGATGGACAAATTGATGCATAAACAATGAGTTAATTATTTGCAAATAGTTTTTATTAAAAGATTATTTACAAGACGCGATCAATGATACACAGCCTCTTGAGTAATTTCTTTTTAAATACGTATTAAGAATACATACTTTCATATTATATTCTTTACCTGAGACCTGAGTTTTGCGACTATGGTCATTGACCACTACTCAATGCCCTCAAGGGTAGTCGTTCTTAAACATTTATATACAGATATATTTTTACTTTATTAGGGAGTTTTTACACGTAAGTCTTTGCTTTTGTTTAAATATTACTTTTAACTATCAAAATCAATTGTTATTTCATTAACAAATTTCTTTTCAATTTTATATAAAAACCCTCGACCGTTTTTTTCTTAAATTTTTTTTTTTACCGAAAACCAGGATTTTTAAATCGATCCCCCTAATGCCACATATCTACAATAGTATATTTTTTAAAACAATCGTAAAGTAATTATTTAGCTAGCACTACTTGTCATATAATAGAGGTGTGGCCTTAAGTTATGATTGAATATCATATATTTCGAAAAACGTTGTATCTAGGTGGCCTGTTGTTTGGCAAAACAGTAAACAACTTTTTAGAAAGTGATAACTAACACCACAAAGTAAATTCTACTTAATGATTAATATATATGACTCATCCATTTCAATACAATTTTTAAACTATTTTAATTAAAATTGTTTATCATGAAAAATTTATTACCATTGCGCATTAAATTAAAACTCTCCTTCTTTTACGATTTACTGTAATGTACAAAAAGTGCGATTAAAGTTTTATAGGGACTTCAACCCACAGTGGGGCAAAAATATAACGGATTATCCTTTTTCTGCAACTATCTGCAGATAGTTGCTTTTGCAACTATCTGCTTTGCAACTATCTGCCGTAGCCCCGTAAAAAAGGCAAACGGCATGAAAGCACGTGGTCTTGCTGGCCAATTGGCATTATCCAAACGCAAAATTACACGCTCTCCAAACTTCTCATGCAATAAAGTTAAATTCTCATGCAAAAAAGTCGTTTTGTGTGGCTCTCAACACCGCATTGATGAAACCACAGATCGTCCAGTTCAAAAAAAGTAGGCCAAACCGCTTTAAGTTGTCGGTAACGGTTCTTCCAGTGTTATTTTCGAAAAACTGTGACTTTACAACACCTCTGAGTTAAAGGCCATGGTTCACTGTCCTACACGATCGTGCGATCTACCAAATATAACATGTGTGCCGAAAAATGCAAATGTGTGACAGAGTTGTTGACAAATAGTGCGACTTCCAAAATTTTATGAAAAATTTCCAGCCTGTTTATAAGCCATGACTCGCCAATAAAAAGCGCTCAGTCGTTGTTTACCTTCGATAGTGAACGGACGTGTTTGTTTTTTGATCGCAAAGTAAAAAATAAATAAAACGGGATTAAGTAAAAACCGTAATAGGTGAACAGAGTGATTTTATTTAAAAGAAAAACATTGTGACATTTTTTTTAATACCGTTTTAAATTGTAAATAAAAAAAAATTAATTAATTGCCAGAGTGTACCTATCAGATGTAGTTCTGAAAAAGGGTAGAAAAAACCTTTGGATTTCTGAGGAAGAATCTGTGAAAAAATCTTTGGAAAATTTCCTGTCTCTAAGAGAGAGGAAACGCTCGCGATCGTGTTCGCCGAATATTGTTGTTATCGCGTGTTTTAAAAATTCATCTTTCACTAAGGGTACACCTAGATCTTTGTGAATTCGAGAGTTTTTAACATACCATGGAGCTGCAGAAATTGTACGGAGAATTTTATTCTGGCGCTTTTGAATTTTCTCAATGTTAGAAGCAGAGGCGGTACCCCACAATTGAATTCCATAGCTCCATATTGGCTTTAGGATTGTGTTATCAACAAAAGTTTGAAATCTAACTTCAAAATAGAATTTCTGCCGATGAGCCAATTTAGTTGCACCGCTCTTAATTTCATCTGAGTGAATTTAGCGTCAATGTGAGGCTTCGACGTGAGAGATGAATACCAAGGTATTTGCCTTCAATGTACTGCGGAACAATATAGTTGTTGATTTTAATAGCCGAACAAGTTTTTCTACGTAGTGTGAATGTAACATGGGTACATTTTTGTTCATTTACTTTGATTTTCCATTTCTCCAATATAAGAATATGTTCTTGCAAATTTTGTGATGCTAATTTATAATCTTCATGGACACTGATGAATGCTGTATCATCTGCAAAAGTTGAAGTGTGAATTTAGCAGCTCGTTGGCATGGACTTGACTGTATACATTTTATATATATATATATATATATATATATATATATATATATATATATATATATATATATATATATATATATATATATATATATATATATATATATATATATATATATATATATATATATATATATATATATATATATATATATATATATATATATATATATATATATATATATATATATATATATATATATATATATATATATATATATATATACATATACACGTATGGCATACGTATGTATGTTCATATGGTTGTTCGAAACGCGCAAGCTGGGAAATTAAAGGAACAAAGCCAATATTAAGGATAATAGATAAAAGTTGCATTCGGTAAAACAAGTATTTCCTTTAATAAAAACAAGATATTTTAATGAGTCATCCGACAAACAAACTCTTGTTGGGGAGTGAATAAAATCTGCTGAGGAAAATAACATTTCTACAGGTCCTGAGGAACATAAGCTGCTGCCAAATTCTATAAATGCATAAAAACAATAAAATCCTCATCATCTTTACTGCAACTACTACTTCTTCTGCTGCATCCACCTTTAGTTTCAAGTTTTTTGTAATTTTTCTCTAAGGTATCTATTGCAAGGTTTTGAACTCGTTGCCTCTCTTTTAATGAGATGAGTTCTGGTGATCAGCGCATTTTGAAACTAGGGTGGAAACATGACGTCAATTTGGCTCTATTTGCTTCAGGTGTCAGCATGAGAAACTCATTAAATCTCCTTTCCAAGCTCTCCATTAATTTTGTTAAAATACAAGTTATTATATTTGCAGTCGATCTAATCTGATTCTCACAGACATTAAGGTAGGCAAAAGTTTGCCGTAATAACAATTACTTCCCTGTATATAATCCAAAGTGTTGGGAAAAAGCTGGTGGTGAATATGTGGAAATTCATATTGAAATCACCTGATTAGTGTAAAATGTATTTGCTCTGGACAAAAGAATTAAAAGCTGAGTATTGCGAATTTTTTTTTTTGCCATTCATTTATATATTGAATCTTCACAAAGTGAACTAACAATAAGTATTCAAATCTTAAAACTAAATACATAAAATTAATTAAGTCCAGCCAATGCTAAGCAGAACTTTTTTATTTTGCACGGTCAGTATCGGTAATATCACCTATTGAACGTTCTAATGGTGGCAAGGGTATCCCTCCTTCTCAACCGAGAGTGGCCTTCAAAATTAAGTATATTGCGTGCAAGAGGATTTGGGTAAAGCTCCAATTTACTGATATACCTTGTTGCGTACTTTGAAAATTCGTCTTTTACAAGAGGAACACAGAGATCCTTATGAATTCAGTAATCATCCGAAAAATTTGATTTTGTCGTCTTTGAATTTTTTCAATGTTAGAAGTGGAGGCGGTGCCCCATAATTCAATTCCATAGCACCATATAGGCTTTAGCATTGCGTTGTATAATAAAAGTTTGCAATCCAGCTTCAATGTAGAATTTCTGCCTATAAGCCAATTTAGTTGCGCTGCTTTTAACTTTAACTGAGTAACTTTTGCATCAATGTGAGACTTCCACGTTAACCTACGGTCCAGGTGAATACCAAGGTACTTGACTTCATTTTGCTGCGTAATAGGTGAATTGTTGATTTGGATGGCTGAACATGTTTGTTTACGCAGCGTGAATGTAACGTGAGTACATTTTTGTTCATTAACTTTTATTTTCCAAAGTTTCAACCATTTCTCTAATATTGAAATATACTCCTGCAAATTTCGCGCAGCTACTTGATAGTTTTCATGTACGCTGCAGAATGCTGCCTACATGTCATGTCATCTGCAAAAGTTGAGGAGTGAATACCAGATCTGGTCGGCATGTCAGAAGCGTAAATGAAATATAAAGTGGGTCTCAGAATGCTACCTTGGGGAACTCCTGCCTCGATTGGCTGAGTTGCGCTTATAAAGTCGCCTTCTCTTATAACAAACTTCCGCCCACATAAGTAGCTTGTGTGTATTTGCAGGCAAGTTCAACTTTATTTTGTGTATCAAGCCCTCGTGCCACACTTTATCGAAAGCTTGAGAAATGTCAATGAATAGAGCTGAGCAATACTTCTTCTCCTCAAAGGTCAGTCTTATGACATTGACTAATCTGTGCGTTTGTTCTATGGTGCTGTGTTTAGCCCGAAAGCCGAATTGATAATCAGGGATGCATCCCACATTGTTCAACATTGGACTCAACTTTGCCATTAACAATTTTTCGAACAATTTTGAAATTGTTGGCAGTAGACTTATTGGTCTGTATGATTCTACTTTAGTGGGATCCTTCCCTGGTTTGGGTATCATAGTAATCATGGACACCTTCCACTCTGCAGGATAATACTCGAGACTTAAAATAGCGTTAAAAATAAAAAGAAGAATTCTACGAGCTACACGAGGTAGCTGCTCAAGCATTTTACCAGTAATTTGATCAATACCTGGAGCTTTCTTGGGGTTTGTGTTACGAATAACATTTTCAACATCTTGAAAACTAAATCTCAAAGGCATAGGCGGTCTAGCAGCGTATGACGGCAGTTCAGCTGAATTACTCGCTGTATCATTTGTGGTAAAAACATTTCTCAAATGATCGACATACAACATTCCCTTTTCAGAATCGCTCCTTGCCAATCTCCAGTTGAAGTTCGCAAAGGTGGCTTACCTATTACGGGTCTTTTAAGACCTTTTGTCGCTTTCCATAGAGAATAGTCGGATTGAGGGGTACCATTAAGACCTTCCAGATAATTTTTAAGGGAAGCTATTCTTTGGATTTCAAGCAGATTTCTTAACTGAGTTATGCACTCTCGGAGCCTGCACTTAAGCTGGGGAGAGCTGCAAAGTTGCCACTCTCTTCTAACTCTTCTTTTTTTTCTGTTATTTTCTGTATTGCGAAATGATAAACATTTTAACGGTCGTAGCTTTTAACGATTTTAGCTCTTGTGTGAAACAACTTATTTTGAATTTGTTATAATAAATAAATGTATTCTGTAAAAATATATATTTGAACCACATTTATTTGAAATACAAAATACTTTCAGGTTGTGTATTTGAAATACAAATACACAATACCTATTTGTATTTCAAATAAAAGTATTTCAAATACTGCCCTGCCCTGCATATAAGTATAAGAGCACCATTCGATACTTTATGGGAAGCAAAGGTTCTAGACAATGTATTGCTTCCAACTGATTTTAATGGTTCTAAATTGTGATTTATTTTTTAATAACATAAACTTAGTAGCAGGCGGCAGTACTTCATCTTTGTTTACCATTGGTATACAAATATAGTTTGAATATAGTTTTCTACAAAATTAATTAAAAAACGACAAACTATCTTCTCTAACCACTTTTCATAATACTTTTATAAGAGACAATTTTCACGATTACATTACGAGTATGTTATTAAAAAGCCATAATCAAAATGTTTAGTTTTGATCTATTTTTTATTCGAAATGATCGTATAAAAGCATTTGATTTGCCTATTCATATGTCACAAAAATTTCTTTCATAAAAAAATGGCGTAATCTTTATTTCAATCATCTTTGCTGGCGAATTAACATTATTTAAATACGTTCCGGTTTCATCATGTGACGTAGAATGTGCTTTTTCTACATATGGAAATTTTTTAACAAACCAATGGAGATATTTTGCTATGGAAAATTTAAAAATGTATTTAGTTAATAATTGCATTTGTAACATAGAAGAAATTATACTCTATTTCAGTGTTAAGATAGTTTTTTTGCTTGTACGTACATAAGTATTTAGCTAAATACTCGAAGCTATATTCGACTGAATTGTATAAATAATTTACTTATTATTTTCTATATTTCGTAATATCTTATTATCATAAAATTTTTTTTATGATTCGTGTTTTATTAATTATTTTTTACAATAAATAAAAAATAAAAACTGAAGTAAAAATTTATCGTGCTGAAAATTATTCAGTTTATTGGGAAATTTTTGCCTCAATTCTGACATAATGTAATGGGAGTAGTGTTCTGTCTTCTATTCTGTGCGCACGTCCTTGTTACTGCTGTCCGTATTTTCTATATTCATATCGATCCTTTATTGCAACATAGTTATATCTCAAAAAAGCTCGTTTCGAGAAAAACGCATTTAAAATTTTTAGTTTCCATACAAGTCTTAGCAAAATTTTTTAGAAAAAATCTCCTAAAGGAAACAGTTTAAAAGCGATTTGAATACATTTTTGGCACAATATAAATTATAGTACTCTTAATAATTCTGCATTGTTACCTCGAAAAGCTAATTTTTTGAGATGTGACTATGTTGCAATAAAAGAGCGATATGTTCATTATTAATTTCGTATAAAAAATTGCTCCAGAATGGGCAGCACACTGTGTACTCGTGTTTCTTTTTTTGTCTCTTTTCACCGTTGTCCGTATTTTCTATATGTTCATTATTAATTTTGTATCAAACCTTATTGCACCGGAATAGGTATACGTTTGTATACATGTTTCTTTTTCACCGTTTTCCGTATTTTTTTTATACTCGTATGTTCATTATTAGCTTCTTTTGAATGTACTTCATTACCTTGCAGTGTGGAAGCTGTAGGACTAAATTTTGTTAGTCTGAGCAGTGTCGAGGGTATTTACACTGGGCACTGTTCAGTTTTAACTAATTTAATCCCAACATTTTATATGCTGTAATAGAGCTTGTTTTAGTCTTTCGTGTTGTTATTGTTAAAGTTAAACCTCCACAAAGATTACTCCCTCTTTCCTCCTCATCATAACCTATTTTCCTAGTTCCAGTACAATGCATTGCATATGTAGGGGTCATCCCCTGAGTACCGGTCCAAGATAAACAAAATCTACATGTGTGCACATTCTTCGATTGGATGATTAACGGCTTTGGCCGTACTTTTAAAGGTTTCGACTATTCATATCTTTAAACTGTCTTTTATTTAAAATTATAAAATTTTTAAAACTGTTTTAAGACTAATAGCATGATCACACGAAGTCTTACAGCCTGTTTTCAGAAGGCAATTCGTCTGTAGTTCACATTAAAACGTTAACGTTTTGCTTATTTGCGTTTTTCAACCACGAACATCATATATTATTGCTACTTACGTGATGTGATTTTTATTTTTTTAGTTTTTGTACGATGAAAACCTCCAATGCCGGATAAAAACAAAACAATTTATTGCAGAACTATTTTATACTGCAAATTTTAAATTAAATACACAATTTTTTTTATTTTCTTTTATTCACAATTTTTATTTTAAAAATGTTTAATTGTTGTTTCAAAAATATGTTGCTGATAAAAATTATAGAAATTTGTTTTTTCCCCTTTCTGAGATTGACTCTGATATAATATGAGAGAGAACGTCAGCAAATTAACGAGAAAAACCAAATTATATTTTCTCTCATGGCGTCAAGTGCAAATATGATAATATTTCACAATTTTTAAGCAACCATGCAGTAAACTTCGTTGAATGTTGTATTTTTCTTAAACAAATTTATATATTCCAACAACATAAAGAACAGTACGCGTTTTTTATAAATATTTTAATGATATTATTAAACTTTTTTCGGGAATTCTTCAAAAATTGAATATTATGTCGTTTTGTTTACGTTTTTTGACAGTTCATATCATGATATGGTTTTCTAAATATATATT
The DNA here is from genome assembly GCA_914767995.1 of Thecocarcelia acutangulata. NCBI lineage: Eukaryota > Metazoa > Arthropoda > Insecta > Diptera > Tachinidae > Thecocarcelia > Thecocarcelia acutangulata. The sequence continues at coordinate 56,981,384 of OU612098.1, forward strand.
ATCAAAACAATATTGTGATATCTATATAATATTGCAATAATACTAATTTTGAAGGCTACACTTGATATAATTCTCTCTGCTATCAAATTTGACGTCTGCTGATAGAAAAATATTTGATCATCACGTATCACGTATAGACTCTATGTTATTTTATATTGAGATGGGGTTACCATTTTTAATGCTTAAAATAAATATTTCATACAAACAAAAGTAAACATATATTAAATTGTAGTAGGTAGGTAACACTACGATTTTATGCAACGTAAATGCTTTCGTAAGTCGATAAAACCGAATCGTGTCTAGGAAACTTTAATTATTACGTATTCGTCAGGCTGCAATCGGATTATTGTTTACTTTGAACGTCTCTCAAAAACAGTTATATGCGAGGATCGCGATTTGCGATCCAAACTTGTTTGAACCAACATTATGCACCAGACAAATTTTTGAGAGCTAAGCATGTAAAATTCATCTCCAACTTTTGTAGCGAATTACTAGCTCTCAAAAAAGTATAAAAAAACAATTAATGAGTGTAAAAAACAAAAAACTTTGAATATATAGATTTAAGCAAAAATGGAGAAAAAGGAATAGCGCAGCATAAAAATCGCGTTAGTTGTTGCACAAAAAACATAAACGTCAATGTGAAACAAGAAAAATCATCACCTGAGTGCAACAAGTTTCGCAATCATGATTCGGATAGCGAAACAAACATTTCATATTCTCATCTGAACTTGATATAAACTAAAACCAATTTTGTTATCGATGCTCTCCCCTACAGAACTAAAAACAAATGTTTTAGCACATACTTTTTGCTTTTACGCCTAACCTATTCGAAAAATGAGATAAGAAATCCATCTACTTTGAAATTACTTCGTTATTATTTTATTTGAATTACTCTATTTTATATAATAAAAATCGTTACTTGTCAAATCATATCGCTCCTTTATTGCAACATAGTCATAACTAAAAAAAGTTTGTTTCCAGAAAAACGCATTTCTAATTTGTAGTTTCCATACAAGTTTTAGAAAAATGTTGTAGAAAATATCTTCTAAAGGAAACAGTTTAAAAGTAATTTATATAAATTTTTGGCACAATATAAAAGGTAGTACTGCTAACAGTTCTGCATTATAAATTCGGAAAGCAAATTTTTTGAGATATGACTATGTTGCAATAAAGGAATGATATGGTCAATGTTTATTTGCTGTTGCTTATTTATTTATTATCTAATTTTACGCCACTTAAGAGAGATCTTATCAAGAGTAAAAAACAAAAATTCATTAGATAGTAAAACATTTTTAACACAAAATAAGATTATTATTTGCGCAAAGATTCACAATTTTACGCACAGCCAATACTAATGTAACACACCTGGTTAAACCGTAATGATACTTATTTTTTCTGCATTTCTAAGATATATATATATATATATATATATATATATATATATATATATATATATATATATATATATATATATATATATATATATATATATATATATATATATATATATATATATATATATATATATATATATATATATATATATATATATATATATATATATATATATATATATATATAGCTTCTAACAAGCTAAAACTAGGGAATAAAAAAGGCAGTTCTTTGAATTTTTGTTCTCTGCTTTTCGATACTTTCAAAAAGCAAATCGTAGCACCAAACGGTTGTTCATTGGTTTGAAAGGTGTAAAGAAATGTTAGAGACGTGTATAAATGAAAAAGCTTGGTTTTTGTGTTTTGACAGCTATTATTAGAGCATTTTTTTTTAAATTCTTAACAATTTATTTAGATTGTTGGGATATAAAGTTGAATGTTTGAGAATATCTTTCAAAAATTTCCAAAGGCTACTGATGATTAGGGTAGTTCCTATGAAATGTCGACATATAGATAGAATGGAAACATAGAAAACAAGCTATTTATAATTTTTTATCGGTATAAATGGTAGAAGCTAAAAATAGCGAATAAAAAATTCAATTGTTTGTTTTTCAGAATATTTTAATTTTCATTTCAAAATATATTGGGAGTTTTAATGCAAGCTTATGGTATAAAATTTGTACATTCTTCAAATGTATATAAATTTTTTTAAGTAATTTTAATTTTAATTAATTACACTTATGTACATACATGCACATGTACATATAATATGGTATTAAAACACAAATATGATTGATGCATTGAATTTTCCGAACATTTTAGGAATAAATACCTGGATTGAATAATTCCAATAAGATTTAATTGCAATATCAAAGAAGTTTGAAGGGTTTAATTTTAGTTAGTCATTATAATAAAGAATGCAGAAGATTTTGAATATATTGGAAACACTCGCATTTTGGCAGTGGCATGTGCACCTGAACTATTGATTTAGTGCGATAATTGAAGTTGTCATATTGTGTCCGGGGACATGGGAGATTTTGCCGATTCCTGAAGCCGGTTTTGGGAATTAAAATAAAACTCGGAAGGCCTTATACGAATAATTATCTGGTTATATATGTAGATAATTTAAGAAGAAGCTTAAAGAATAGTGAATGCAAAATTTTAAATTTGGTATAAAAGTGTGTTTTTCAGTTTTTTAAACTACATTTATTTTATATAATGGCTGCATTGCATTAAAATGGCTTTACTTTATAAATGGTGACTTTAGGTGGCACTATTTTTTTCTATACGAAAAGCAAGTGCTACCAAACTTTACACTTATTTTTTCTGGAACATAAACGGCACCCGCCAACACAAAAATGAACTTAAGCACTTCCTTATGGAAATCAAATCGATATAATGATGATTGCTGAAACTCATTTGACAACCAACAGTTACTTCAAAATTAATGGCTACACACTATATGACTCTAAAAATCCCCACGGAAGATCTTGTGGAGGCTTGGCAATTCTAATTAAAAACAGAATTAAGCACTCTTTATTGAACGAGACATGTGAAGAGTATCTGCAACCAACTACTCGTAATATATGCATTGACGATTTTCATGAAAAAATTGTTATTTCCTCGATTTACTCACCGCCACGATTTTCAGCAACAAAAAACCAATATTCACATATCAAATCACTTGGGTCTCGATATTTAGCGGCTGGCGACTATAACGCTAAATACACGTTTTGGGGATCACGTTTAATTTTCCCGAAAGCCCTTGTGCTTTTCGAGACCGTTTCCAAAATGAGCTTAGATGTGATTTCAACATATTCCTATATATTGGCCGTCAGACCGACAAAAGGTCCCAGACGTTATAGATTTTGGAGTGGCAAAAAATTTTCCTTTAGAATGGATGTAGTTGGTGCCTTCAATGGATTTGTCACTCACCCATTATAATCTCTGTTTTGCTTCCCAGAGATTGATTTCCCGTTTAATGACTTAGTATTGACCGTCAATAGAGTTAATTGGCTAAAAAACAAGTACACATTGTATGGAAAATATTGCCTTGGGAACGCCTGAGGATATTGATGTGTCAGTTAACGATTTCTCTGAAAACCTCAAACTGGCTGTACAGCTTGCTACCGCTAGTGAACAACTTCTGTCTGAAAAAAGAAGAGTCGGAAGAGAGTGGCAAATCAGCAGGTCTGCCCAGCTTCAAAATAGGCTACGGGAATGTATAACTCAGTTAGGAAATCTGCTTGAAATCCAGAGAGTGGCTTCCCCTCAAACATTTTTGGAAAGTCCGGATGGTACTTCGCAATCTGACTATTCTTTGTGGAAAGCGACAAAAGGCCTGAAAAGCCCGTAATAGCTAAACCACCTTTGCGAACTTCAACTGGCGACTGGGCAAGAAGAAAAGGGGATGTGTATGTTAACCATTTGAGAAATGTTTTTATTACAAATGATATAGCAAATTATGCAGCTGAATTATCATTATATGCAGTTAGACCGCCTGTGTCTTTGCGATTCATATTTCAAGATGTAGAACAAAGTATCAGTAATATAAACCCCAGGAAAGCTCCAGGCATTGATCAAACTACTGGTAAAATGCTTGAACAGTTACCTCGTGCAGCTAGAAGAGTTCTACTTTTTATTTTTAACACTATTTTACGCCTTCAGTATTACCCTGCACAGTGGAAGGTTTTTTTTTTGTAGCATTTTTTTATTTATTGAATCTTCAAAATGAACTAACAATAAGTATTCAAATCTTATACTAAATTTAAAATTAAAAAAGATGTGCTTTAATATTAAAAAAAAATGAGCTTTATACTTAAGTCCGGCCAATGCTAGACAAAAAGTTTTATTATGCGGGAGCTATTTCGGTAAAATCACCTATTGAGCAATCTGATGTTGGCAACGGTATCCCTTCTTCTAAGCCGAGTGTGACCGCCAAAATTAAGAATATTCCGTGCAAGAGGGTTTGGATGAAGTTCCAACTTACTGACATACCTTGTCGCGTACTTAGAAAATTCCTCTTTTACCAGCGGAACACTCAGATCTTTATGAATTCGTGAACTTTTTACGTACCATGGAATTGCAGTAATCGTTCAAAGAACTTGGTTTTATCGCCTTTGAATTTTTTCAATATTTGACGCTGAGGCGGTGCCCCATAATTGAATTCCGTAGCACCATATGGGCTTTAGAATTGCATTGTATAACAGAAGTTTGCAATCCAACTTCAATGTCGAGTTTCTGCTCATAAGCCAATTTAATTGCGCTGCTTTTAATTTCAACTGAGTGACTTTAGCCTCAATGTGAGACTCCCACGATAGCCTACGGTTCAGTTGAATACCAAGGTACTTGACTTACCATTGAGGAGCCACAAAAGCGTTCAGGACCCGTTCAGTGCCTGACCTACCAAGAACTTAGCCACACTAAGGCTTACTGTAAGTTGCCCGCTGTTTGTGTTGTATATGGCGAACTTCACGGCACAACTCAGTGCAATAAGCCAAAGGCCACAGTGGAAGGTGTCTATAATTACTATAACACCCAAGCCAGAGAAGGATCCAACTAAGGTAGAATCATATAGACTAATAAGTCTTTTACCAAAAATTTCAAAACTATTCGAAAAATTGTTAATGGCGAAATTGAGTCCAATATTGAAAAATGTGGGGTGCATCCCTGACTTCAAATTGGTTTTCGGGCTTAACACAGCACCATAGAACAAACGCACGGACTAGTCAAGGTCATAAGACTGACCTTTGAGGACAAGAATTATAGGTCAGCTCTATTTATTGACATTTCTGAAGCTTTTAATAAAGTGTGGCACGACGGCGTGATGCATGAATTAAAATTAAACTTTCCTGCAAATACTCACAAGCTTCTGGAAAGCTACTTATATGGGCGGAGATTTCTTGTCAGAGAAGGCGATTTTATAAGCCCAACTCAACCTATCGAGGCAGGAGTTCCCCAAGACAGCATACTGGGGCCTACTTTATATTTGATTTACCCCTCTGACATGCCAATGACACCCGGAATTCGCACTTCAACTTTTGCAGACAACACATCGTTTTTGAGCGTTCATGAAAAGCATTTCAATATTTGAGAAATGCCTTAAACTTTGGAAAATTAAAGTTAATGAACAAAAATGTACTCATGTCACATTCACACTGTGTAAGCAAACATGTGCGCCTATCCAAATTAACAACTCACCTATTCCGAAGCACAATGAAGTCAAGTACCTTGGAATTCACCTCGACCGTAGGATAACGTGGAAGTGTCACATTGAAACAAAAGTCTCTCAGTTGAAACTAAAAGCAGCGCAACTAAATTGACTTATGTGCAGAAACTCGACATTAAAGTTGGAGTGCACACTTTTGTTATACAATGCAATTCTAAAGCCTATATGGGGCCACGAAGTTCAGTTATGGGGCACCGCCTCAGTGTCAAACATTGGAAAAATTCAAGAACGGCAAAACCGAGTTCTTCGTACGATTACTGCGGCTCCGTGGTACGTAAAAAATTCACGAATTCATAAAGATCTGAGTGTTCCGCTGGTAAGAGACGAATTTTCTAAGTACGTGACAAGGTATATCAGTAAGCCTCTCCCAAATCCTCTTGCACGAAGCATACTTAATTTTAGCGGTCACACACGGTTGAGAAGAAGTGGCAAGGGTTGCCACCATCAGAACGGTCAATAGGTGATTTTACCGCATAATAAAACATTTTGTCTGGCATTGACTGGACTTAACTAATTTTGTGTATTTAGTATTAAGATTTGAATACTTACAAGTATTGTTAGTTCATTTTTAAAATTAAATACATAAAAATCACTTAAAAAAATATTTTTGCTCAAATAAAACTCGAGATCTTCAGCACATACTCTTAGGAAAGTGGGATTTGCAATCTTGACCTCACAAGTGATTTAAAATTTTTGAGTTTCTCGGCACATGGCTGACTTACTTTGTGTCTCTCCTACAAAAAATTTAATGTTGCCATGCTTCTGGTATAGCAAAAATCGTAATTTTTAGAACATCGTCATTTTGCATAATTTGATTTATTTATTTATTTATCTAATATATGCCTATGGAATAAAAAACCTTACAGGCTAACGACATCTTAATTAAAACGATAGCGTAGTAAAGTATTTGTAGCCGTTGCATTTACCTGGTATGAATTCGCCTTGAGCCATTCTATATATTTCTCTATTAAATATATTACCTTGCTAATCTTTCTGCTAAACCTGGTATATATGTTAATGATTTATACATTTTTGGTCCTGATGTATCTAAATATTTCTATTTTTAAACTAAGTCACAAATATATAAGCTAATTCAGCTGGAAAACGGTTGTCTTCTAATATGCTCTTAATCTTCATAATGTCCATTCTATGGATATGAGCAAGAAAATGTTATATTTTATGACGATTTTGATGTGCTGCAGTGGTGAAATAATAATAAAAAATATCCATTAAAATATAAGATACGCTGCAGTGCATCTTTAGAGCGAGCTTTTTGGGTGGGACGTCAGCTAATATCAGAAAATAGATCGACTTTGGGTGGTAATGAACTCTTTTGTATGGAAAAATTATGTTTCTACAATCAAATATTAATCAATTATGTGTGAGAAAAATAATCGTAATTGGAAATCTTTTTTTTTATTAATACTTTTAATTTTATCGTAATATTATTTGATCTTCTTTCATGTTAAATTATTAAAATTTTTGCAGCTTAAAATCTTTTGTTGTTTTTTTTATAAAAAAAGTAACGTATTCTTTATTTCTGTTTCGATATTACGCTAACAGTTTGTTAGCATCGGCAGGAAAATTAAAATGTTATACAATTTTTTTTTGTTTTTTTTCAACACAGTGGCTTGAATTTATGTGCTGTTCATAGAATACAGAGGAACAACTCGTCTAGAAAATTTTTATGAATGTTATTCAATTTTTTTATTGATTTTCATACAAATTTTTTTTGACAAGTCGCTCGTCTGTGTTCTGTGAACAGTACATTAATATTTGTTTAGAAATCACTCAAAAAATTGAGTGCTTTTCACATAAAAGTTCTTGACAAGTCGCTTGCTAGTGATGTGTAAACATCACTTTAAACTGTACTTGTAAAGGGCGTTTCAGACTATCATACATGTCTTAAGATTTTGTGGGACAAAAATCTAAAGATATTTGTTGCGACTGTCAAAAAATCTAACGTACCATTAAATTTTGTTTTCACACCATCACACCCAAAGTAAAAGAAGAAATATGATTTGTAAATAAACAGCCAATTTACTTAACGTCTGGTTTTAATATTTTTATTATTTGCTTTTGCAAAAAATGCAACCCTGATCCAATGAAAAATCTTATTATTTAAACAAATTTCTAAAAATGGTGAAGTGTTATGGGATGTCAAATCTTTTACCGTATTATTTCTCATTTTCATAACGCTTTACATTCACACTATCACACTTGCACGTATTATTTGATTTTTTGACAAGTCCTAATACAAAGTGTGATAGTCTGAAGTGCCCTTAAGTAAACAAAATTTTTGATAGTTCTGTTTTTCATTATTACAAGTAACAGTAAATAGCTTATCTAAGTAAAAAAGGAAAATACAAAACACATATTTAAATAACACAAAACTTAAATAAATTTTGTGCAGCCGGATTCGCGATATACAACTTTGTGTTGCGTTACGATCTTCAACCACATTTTAACTAGTTTTTATAAGTATAGATGCCAGATAAATCTGGTTTAAAATCGTCAAATTTGACGGAAAATATCGTCAATATGATTATTGTTAAATAATTATTTTATAATAAACGATTTATTTCAACGGCTTAAAGTATGGAAAAACAAGTCATGGTTGCCTTTAATAAAAAACTACAAAGTTTAAAGCTAAAACACAAATATGTACTTCTACAAACAGCAAGTTAATTTCAATAGTATTCCATTCTTTAATTTTTGTGACATATATTTCTAAAATAAGATTTCATTCAATAAAAGATACAAAAAGTAAATCGGGTATATCTAAGTCATGACAACCACAGTTGCAAAGTTTTCGATAGCTTTAGTAAATAACATTTTTCTGAAAATGGTCTCTTCAGCTAATTTCTCACTTCGGTTTTATTAAATCTCATGTACCTGAATGCAAACTCTCACATTTGCAGAAGAAGACTAATATTTTTACCATAAACTTAGCCATAGAAGGATACTATATTCCTAAAATCTAGTATTTTCATATCTATAGCGTAAAAGAAATTTTCCAAGTTTAATAGGATTCGTTACTTTAACTCCTATTAAATTTCTCGTCTTTCACATTCTACGATGAAATAATAAAACTCGTTCATTATGTCAGGAAAAAGATGATTTCTTCTTTTATAATATTGTAAGGATTTATAAGAGTTAACGTTTTTAATTCATCTTCAAATTTAGCTTTATATACAAATTTGTACAAGTTTTAGCTTATTGTTTTTTTAAGCGCTATTCACATATGATATTTTAATATATGTATACATACATATGTATACTCTCAAATAACTGTCACGTAACATTTCAGTATTACATACATTCATATATACATACATATATACCATAAACATTACTTTCATTTCCTACATAAATTAACTTTAAAACACTGGTTTACAGCCAAAAAATATGTACCAAGAATGCCACATGATAAGTTAATTCAGACCTCCTGAACACGAAAAACGCTGTAATTTTTTTTTTTCTAAGCACCGTTTTTTAGATGACGGTACTTTTGTGTTTTTCGGTGTATGGTCCCACTCAAACCATTGTGGAGCCTAACCAAAACTCCGATCGAGATAAGTAGCATATCGTTGGAAAGGTAATTGAATGTCTTTTTCGTCGATATAACGGGAATCTCCATCTGACAGTAAATGGCTGAGTTATGGCGCATCAAAATTTGCCTATTTTTTACGTTTGTTTAAAAATTTTTCATTTTTATTTCGTTTTTTATTCTATGTTGTAGTAAAGATCTGAAATGTTATATTCTTTTACCAAACAGTTCATTTAATTACCAACATTTCAAGCGTAATTTGAAAAAAAAACGGATGAAAAATAAAGTTTTTATTAAGGATTTTGTGGAACGACAATATTTTCATTGCTCACACACTATATTTTGGTAGGGCTCCACAAGCATTTGATTGGGACCGAAAAACACAAAAGTACCGGTACTTAGAAAAAAAAAAAAAATAAAGCGTTTTTGCAATTAACATATTGCAATTAACATATCTAGGTGAAAAATCCTATGTATGGCAACCTTGATTATAAGCGCACAATTGGTCTACTACATAGTTTACAAATTAATTTTTAAAAGCAATAACCATTTACGTCTACATTATTCTTGACTTTTCTAGAAATATTTCTGTTGTTGGTTATTTTCTTTTGTATAGATTTGTTTGTTTATATTTTTCATCTTGCTAAACTTTATTAAAAGAGATTTTTGCAGTAAAAATTTGTGCTCTCAATTAAAGAACTGTCACTTTACTCTCGTTATTTGTGTTCTCATTTACTGCAACTTGGGTAAACGAGCAGCATTCAATAAAATGCAGTAAAACAGAGTAAAAATTTGAAAAAAACGTTTGGGTAATCGAAAAACCAAAATATCATCATGTCCTTTATTTCATCTGTTTAAGAGGTTTTTGTTATTAATATCAGCGATCTTGACAATGGTTAATATTTCTCAGTTACTCACACAGACATTTTGCCCTGATAACAGTTTGATAACTTTTCAGTTTTACTGTTCTTTCTACTTATGATCACGCAATTTAATAAACAAACGAAGCGAGATATGATTTTAAGTTAATTTACAGCCAGTTTACCAATCTCGACAGCCTACTTGCGTTCGCAATCTAAGCGAAAGAAAATTGATTTGGGTTCGTCTAACTTTTTTCTATGCGAACGATGTGTCAAAACTCAACCAAAATACATAAGAATATGCGAACGAATAGTAGTGAGATAGACAAACCCAAATTGATTCGAATGTGAGTGACTGGCTTTCTTTCGCATTCATTTTCTTTCGAAATTGGTAAACTGGCTGTTAGTCTTTGTCTTAGCCGACGTTTCTGCTTCTTTTTAAAATCGTAAAAAGCTAATCACAAATTTCACCTTAGTTGAACCAATTTACTCTTTTATATTATTTGTCGTCGGTTGGTAATTGAATTATTGTTTGAATATTTAATAACTTCGATACGAGTAGATACGGATGTTGTTTGATAAAACTTTGCACATCGTAATTAAACTTATAAAAGATTTTATTGAAAGAAGTCTGAAGTTTTTGATTCACTGCTCTCAAGTAGCTCAAACTAAAGTAAATGTTACTATAATATTGGAACCCACGTAGAAAGAAAAGTTTCAAGCCAAATACACTTCACAAATATGACTTGGTTTTCATAATAGAGCTATGGGGTTTTTATTGAGCAACAGAAATAAAAAAAAACAAATGCTTCAAATACTCATCGTGTCGATGTTATTGAAGTAATGTACCAATATGTATATTCGAATATTTGTATTAAAACTAATTTTTCTTTTAATTCAAGTAACAAAACATATATTGTACATATTTTCAGTTATGTATGTATATAGTAGAAAGAAAGAAAAAAATTAATGAAATTGTAAACAGTGATACCGCACCCGAAACACGCACTTACATTTCTTCAAACAAGTGATTTTTTTTTGTGTTTGTTCCACTGAAAGATATTTAATTAATATTTCTTATCTTTTATTTCTTCTTCAGGGAAATATCGACCGTATACGTAGGAAAACTTTTGCAAACTAAATGGGTCTCGGAAACACCAAAAAAATTCTTACTGTATTACTCTCGTTAACTGATTACACACATGTATGTATTGTACATATGAATATGTACAACACAATTATTTGTTATTGAATGAAGCAACCAACAATTACGATAAGAAATTTATATTATTTGCAGCATGAGATAAATTTATACACTGAACAAAACTCTATAATACTGAAGTTTCAATGTGCATACTTGCTAACAGATAGAAACACTGTCTAGGACAAAAGCTTGGTGATAGCCCAGCCCTGTTGTTTTACCAAAAATAGCTATAGTAATATTAAAATTTTTTCTTTTCACCATATAAAATTGCGCTAATGCTCTTTTAGAAATACTCGTAAACAAATTTTGAAAATTAAACTAAATCTTCGCAAATGGAAACCGCTTTTTTTGCTAATAGAGCAATGAAATTAATCAATAATACACATAACTCTTTTATAACGGTTTGAATTTTTCGAAACCAAAAAACTTCAGAGTCTAGAGCAATGGTTGCCACAAAGTAAACACTCTGTATGTAAATGTATAAGTGAGGTAGTCAATAGTCTAAATCAGGGATTCCCAAAAGTTCTATATGGAAGAGCAAACAGCAATACATTTAAGGAAAAATTACTTTTATTTAATATTTTTTGTTGCAAAAAGCAAAACAATTTACAAAAACAAAATTTACACTGATAATGGCTGTCGTCAATGTGTACCAGCCAAAGCGAATTTATACAGGTGAATGCAAGCGGAAAGACGAATTCAGTACTATGTATTTTGTTATTGTAAAGCATATCGTGAATGTCAAAATCTAAATTCACTAATAGCGCATTTACACCAACTCAAAATCTAGTAGATTTGAATTGAAATGTACAACGAAATCTATATCCTTTACACCACCGTTTTTTGACATCTAGCAAGATTTATTTTGCTCAAAAATAATTTATGCATGCGGGTTTGACAACACAATATTATCAGAGACTGAATACACCAGTATTAAAGTATATATTTTTTGTGCCCAGAGACAGAGACTTGCGCCGATCCGATTTCAGCCGGCTAAGCCTGAGCCGCCGATGAATTCTGGTAGCCGCCGCCGCCGAAAATTTTTCGGCTAATTCGGCTTAAAATTAGCTTTTTCTTATACTTATATTTTTTTCTTATGTATTTTTATATATTAATAAAAAATTAAAATGTATTTGAAATGAATTTTAGTAAAATTTTCTATAGAATTTTTGAATTAAAACTAATATTTTTAGAAGCTGGATCATAAAACAATACGCGACGATATTGCTACATATATAGCAGCAACAGATGAAAGTGAAGATGTACATCCTTTAAAAAAGGAAGTTGCAGCTTATTTTGCTTCTCCAAATGGTGATGAAAACGATGTTTACGTTTGGTGGCAAAAAAATAAAAGTGTAAGTAAGACAAATGCACTGAACTAAGTAGTTGAAAAATTTTTATTCGTTTCAAAAAAGCAAAAATAACATTTACAATATTTAACTTTTCACTTTATTTCGATTACTTTTTCATCTGAAATATTTTAGTGACTAACAAACAAAAGACCATAATAATTTTTAATTTAACTTGAAAAATGACGAAAAATAGCTTTTAATAATTTTCAAATTTTCTACATTGGCAGATTTATCCTAACATGGCAAAACTTGCAGAAGCAGTTTTAAGTATTCCGTCAACCAGTGCATCTTCTGAAGAAGCATTTTCAAGTGCTGGCTTACTTGTCAATGCTAAAAGGTCGAATCTTAACCCGCTGACTATAAAACGTGTCCTTTTTATCCACGATAATTTTGAATTGTTTTATAAATTACAACATTAGCATTAGTAATGTATTACATTTAATTGAATAAATGAAATGAAATGAAATGAAATAAGCGTATACATATGTATATATTACTATTTTATACATTCAAATATAATAATTTGTAAGCCTGGGATCTTTATCTCATATGCAAAAAAATATGTATAGCTCAATTAAATATGTATATCGTTTTTATACCGGCAACATAAAAACAAGTTGTTTGTAATTTTTTTTATAAAGAAAACTATTTTTCAATTAAATATGTATAGCTCTGAGCTAAATTCGGTGCCTTTGATATAGGAATTAATCTAATAAATAAATGAATTTATAAAAAAAGAACGAATTTATTAAAAAAGTTATGAATTAAAAAAAAAATAACTTTAGTTTACTCGTATGTTATTTTTATATTACATATATTAAATGTTATTGTAAAAATACAAGTGTTTTTATTCCGGCAACATAAAAACAAGTTGTTTGTAATTTTTTTATAAAGAAAACTATTTTTCAATTAAATATGTATAGCTCTGAGCTAAATTCCGTGTCTTTGAAATATGAATTAATTTAATAAATAAATGAATTAAGTTTTTTATTCGCTATTTTTAGCTTCTACCATTTATACCAATAAAAATTATAAATAGCTTATTTTCTATGTTTCCCAGCTATCTATATGTCGACATTTCATAGGAACTACCCTAATCATCAGTAGACTTTGGAAATTTTTGAAAGATATTCTCAAACATTCAACTTTATATCCCAGCAATATAAATAAATTGTTGAGAATTTAAAAGAAAAATGCTCTAATAATACCTGTCAAAACACAAAAAACAAGCCTTTTCATTTATTCACCTCTCTAACATTTCTTTACACCTTTCAAACAAATGAACAACCGTTGGTTGCTACGATTTGCTTTTTGAAAGTATCGAAAAGCAGAGAACAAAAATTCAAACAATTAAGTTTTTTATTCGCTATTTTTAGCTTCTACCATTTATACCAATAAAAATTATAAATAGCTTATTTTCTATGTTTCCCAGCTATCTATATGTCGACATTTCATAGGAACTACCCTAATCATCAGTAGACTTTGGAAATTTTTGAAAGATATTCTCAAACATTCAACTTTATATCCCAGCAATATAAATAAATTGTTGAGAATTTAAAAGAAAAATGCTCTAATAATACCTGTCAAAACACAAAAAACAAGCCTTTTCATTTATTCACCTCTCTAACATTTCTTTACACCTTTCAAACAAATGAACAACCGTTGGTTGCTACGATTTGCTTTTTGAAAGTATCGAAAAGCAGAGAACAAAAATTCAAACAATTAAGTTTTTTATTCGCTATTTTTAGCTTCTACCATTTATACCAATAAAAATTATAAATAGCTTATTTTCTATGTTTCCCAGCTATCTATATGTCGACATTTCATAGGAACTACCCTAATCATCAGTAGACTTTGGAAATTTTTGAAAGATATTCTCAAACATTCAACTTTATATCCCAGCAATATAAATAAATTGTTGAGAATTTAAAAGAAAAATGCTCTAATAATACCTGTCAAAACACAAAAAACAAGCCTTTTCATTTATTCACCTCTCTAACATTTCTTTACACCTTTCAAACAAATGAACAACCGTTGGTTGCTACGATTTGCTTTTTGAAAGTATCGAAAAGCAGAGAACAAAAATTCAAACAATTAAGTTTTTTATTCGCTATTTTTAGCTTCTACCATTTATACCAATAAAAATTATAAATAGCTTATTTTCTATGTTTCCCAGCTATCTATATGTCGACATTTCATAGGAACTACCCTAATCATCAGTAGACTTTGGAAATTTTTGAAAGATATTCTCAAACATTCAACTTTATATCCCAGCAATATAAATAAATTGTTGAGAATTTAAAAGAAAAATGCTCTAATAATACCTGTCAAAACACAAAAAACAAGCCTTTTCATTTATTCACCTCTCTAACATTTCTTTACACCTTTCAAACAAATGAACAACCGTTGGTTGCTACGATTTGCTTTTTGAAAGTATCGAAAAGCAGAGAACAAAAATTCAAACAATTAAGTTTTTTATTCGCTATTTTTAGCTTCTACCATTTATACCAATAAAAATTATAAATAGCTTATTTTCTATGTTTCCCAGCTATCTATATGTCGACATTTCATAGGAACTACCCTAATCATCAGTAGACTTTGGAAATTTTTGAAAGATATTCTCAAACATTCAACTTTATATCCCAGCAATATAAATAAATTGTTGAGAATTTAAAAGAAAAATGCTCTAATAATACCTGTCAAAACACAAAAAACAAGCCTTTTCATTTATTCACCTCTCTAACATTTCTTTACACCTTTCAAACAAATGAACAACCGTTGGTTGCTACGATTTGCTTTTTGAAAGTATCGAAAAGCAGAGAACAAAAATTCAAACAATTAAGTTTTTTATTCGCTATTTTTAGCTTCTACCATTTATACCAATAAAAATTATAAATAGCTTATTTTCTATGTTTCCCAGCTATCTATATGTCGACATTTCATAGGAACTACCCTAATCATCAGTAGACTTTGGAAATTTTTGAAAGATATTCTCAAACATTCAACTTTATATCCCAGCAATATAAATAAATTGTTGAGAATTTAAAAGAAAAATGCTCTAATAATACCTGTCAAAACACAAAAAACAAGCCTTTTCATTTATTCACCTCTCTAACATTTCTTTACACCTTTCAAACAAATGAACAACCGTTGGTTGCTACGATTTGCTTTTTGAAAGTATCGAAAAGCAGAGAACAAAAATTCAAACAATTAAGTTTTTTATTCGCTATTTTTAGCTTCTACCATTTATACCAATAAAAATTATAAATAGCTTATTTTCTATGTTTCCCAGCTATCTATATGTCGACATTTCATAGGAACTACCCTAATCATCAGTAGACTTTGGAAATTTTTGAAAGATATTCTCAAACATTCAACTTTATATCCCAGCAATATAAATAAATTGTTGAGAATTTAAAAGAAAAATGCTCTAATAATACCTGTCAAAACACAAAAAACAAGCCTTTTCATTTATTCACCTCTCTAACATTTCTTTACACCTTTCAAACAAATGAACAACCGTTGGTTGCTACGATTTGCTTTTTGAAAGTATCGAAAAGCAGAGAACAAAAATTCAAACAATTAAGTTTTTTATTCGCTATTTTTAGCTTCTACCATTTATACCAATAAAAATTATAAATAGCTTATTTTCTATGTTTCCCAGCTATCTATATGTCGACATTTCATAGGAACTACCCTAATCATCAGTAGACTTTGGAAATTTTTGAAAGATATTCTCAAACATTCAACTTTATATCCCAGCAATATAAATAAATTGTTGAGAATTTAAAAGAAAAATGCTCTAATAATACCTGTCAAAACACAAAAAACAAGCCTTTTCATTTATTCACCTCTCTAACATTTCTTTACACCTTTCAAACAAATGAACAACCGTTGGTTGCTACGATTTGCTTTTTGAAAGTATCGAAAAGCAGAGAACAAAAATTCAAACAATTAAGTTTTTTATTCGCTATTTTTAGCTTCTACCATTTATACCAATAAAAATTATAAATAGCTTATTTTCTATGTTTCCCAGCTATCTATATGTCGACATTTCATAGGAACTACCCTAATCATCAGTAGACTTTGGAAATTTTTGAAAGATATTCTCAAACATTCAACTTTATATCCCAGCAATATAAATAAATTGTTGAGAATTTAAAAGAAAAATGCTCTAATAATACCTGTCAAAACACAAAAAACAAGCCTTTTCATTTATTCACCTCTCTAACATTTCTTTACACCTTTCAAACAAATGAACAACCGTTGGTTGCTACGATTTGCTTTTTGAAAGTATCGAAAAGCAGAGAACAAAAATTCAAACAATTAAGTTTTTTATTCGCTATTTTTAGCTTCTACCATTTATACCAATAAAAATTATAAATAGCTTATTTTCTATGTTTCCCAGCTATCTATATGTCGACATTTCATAGGAACTACCCTAATCATCAGTAGACTTTGGAAATTTTTGAAAGATATTCTCAAACATTCAACTTTATATCCCAGCAATATAAATAAATTGTTGAGAATTTAAAAGAAAAATGCTCTAATAATACCTGTCAAAACACAAAAAACAAGCCTTTTCATTTATTCACCTCTCTAACATTTCTTTACACCTTTCAAACAAATGAACAACCGTTGGTTGCTACGATTTGCTTTTTGAAAGTATCGAAAAGCAGAGAACAAAAATTCAAACAATTAAGTTTTTTATTCGCTATTTTTAGCTTCTACCATTTATACCAATAAAAATTATAAATAGCTTATTTTCTATGTTTCCCAGCTATCTATATGTCGACATTTCATAGGAACTACCCTAATCATCAGTAGACTTTGGAAATTTTTGAAAGATATTCTCAAACATTCAACTTTATATCCCAGCAATATAAATAAATTGTTGAGAATTTAAAAGAAAAATGCTCTAATAATACCTGTCAAAACACAAAAAACAAGCCTTTTCATTTATTCACCTCTCTAACATTTCTTTACACCTTTCAAACAAATGAACAACCGTTGGTTGCTACGATTTGCTTTTTGAAAGTATCGAAAAGCAGAGAACAAAAATTCAAACAATTAAGTTTTTTATTCGCTATTTTTAGCTTCTACCATTTATACCAATAAAAATTATAAATAGCTTATTTTCTATGTTTCCCAGCTATCTATATGTCGACATTTCATAGGAACTACCCTAATCATCAGTAGACTTTGGAAATTTTTGAAAGATATTCTCAAACATTCAACTTTATATCCCAGCAATATAAATAAATTGTTGAGAATTTAAAAGAAAAATGCTCTAATAATACCTGTCAAAACACAAAAAACAAGCCTTTTCATTTATTCACCTCTCTAACATTTCTTTACACCTTTCAAACAAATGAACAACCGTTGGTTGCTACGATTTGCTTTTTGAAAGTATCGAAAAGCAGAGAACAAAAATTCAAACAATTAAGTTTTTTATTCGCTATTTTTAGCTTCTACCATTTATACCAATAAAAATTATAAATAGCTTATTTTCTATGTTTCCCAGCTATCTATATGTCGACATTTCATAGGAACTACCCTAATCATCAGTAGACTTTGGAAATTTTTGAAAGATATTCTCAAACATTCAACTTTATATCCCAGCAATATAAATAAATTGTTGAGAATTTAAAAGAAAAATGCTCTAATAATACCTGTCAAAACACAAAAAACAAGCCTTTTCATTTATTCACCTCTCTAACATTTCTTTACACCTTTCAAACAAATGAACAACCGTTGGTTGCTACGATTTGCTTTTTGAAAGTATCGAAAAGCAGAGAACAAAAATTCAAACAATTAAGTTTTTTATTCGCTATTTTTAGCTTCTACCATTTATACCAATAAAAATTATAAATAGCTTATTTTCTATGTTTCCCAGCTATCTATATGTCGACATTTCATAGGAACTACCCTAATCATCAGTAGACTTTGGAAATTTTTGAAAGATATTCTCAAACATTCAACTTTATATCCCAGCAATATAAATAAATTGTTGAGAATTTAAAAGAAAAATGCTCTAATAATACCTGTCAAAACACAAAAAACAAGCCTTTTCATTTATTCACCTCTCTAACATTTCTTTACACCTTTCAAACAAATGAACAACCGTTGGTTGCTACGATTTGCTTTTTGAAAGTATCGAAAAGCAGAGAACAAAAATTCAAACAATTAAGTTTTTTATTCGCTATTTTTAGCTTCTACCATTTATACCAATAAAAATTATAAATAGCTTATTTTCTATGTTTCCCAGCTATCTATATGTCGACATTTCATAGGAACTACCCTAATCATCAGTAGACTTTGGAAATTTTTGAAAGATATTCTCAAACATTCAACTTTATATCCCAGCAATATAAATAAATTGTTGAGAATTTAAAAGAAAAATGCTCTAATAATACCTGTCAAAACACAAAAAACAAGCCTTTTCATTTATTCACCTCTCTAACATTTCTTTACACCTTTCAAACAAATGAACAACCGTTGGTTGCTACGATTTGCTTTTTGAAAGTATCGAAAAGCAGAGAACAAAAATTCAAACAATTAAGTTTTTTATTCGCTATTTTTAGCTTCTACCATTTATACCAATAAAAATTATAAATAGCTTATTTTCTATGTTTCCCAGCTATCTATATGTCGACATTTCATAGGAACTACCCTAATCATCAGTAGACTTTGGAAATTTTTGAAAGATATTCTCAAACATTCAACTTTATATCCCAGCAATATAAATAAATTGTTGAGAATTTAAAAGAAAAATGCTCTAATAATACCTGTCAAAACACAAAAAACAAGCCTTTTCATTTATTCACCTCTCTAACATTTCTTTACACCTTTCAAACAAATGAACAACCGTTGGTTGCTACGATTTGCTTTTTGAAAGTATCGAAAAGCAGAGAACAAATATTCAAACAATTAAGTTTTTTAAGTTGTTCATTTGTTTGAAAGGTGTAAAGAAATGTTAGAGAGGTGAATAAATGAAAAGGCTTGTTTTTTGTGTTTTGACAGGTATTATTAGAGCATTTTTCTTTTAAATTCTCAACAATTTATTTATATTGCTGGGATATAAAGTTGAATGTTTGAGAATATCTTTCAAAAATTTCCAAAGTCTACTGATGATTAGGGTAGTTCCTATGAAATGTCGACATATAGATAGCTGGGAAACATAGAAAATAAGCTATTTATAATTTTTATTGGTATAAATGGTAGAAGCTAAAAATAGCGAATAAAAAACTTAATTGTTTGAATTTTTGTTCTCTGCTTTTCGATACTTTCAAAAAGCAAATCGTAGCAACCAACGGTTGTTCATTTGTTTGAAAGGTGTAAAGAAATGTTAGAGAGGTGAATAAATGAAAAGGCTTGTTTTTTGTGTTTTGACAGGTATTATTAGAGCATTTTTCTTTTAAATTCTCAACAATTTATTTATATTGCTGGGATATAAAGTTGAATGTTTGAGAATATCTTTCAAAAATTTCCAAAGTCTACTGATGATTAGGGTAGTTCCTATGAAATGTCGACATATAGATAGCTGGGAAACATAGAAAATAAGCTATTTATAATTTTTATTGGTATAAATGGTAGAAGCTAAAAATAGCGAATAAAAAACTTAATTGTTTGAATTTTTGTTCTCTGCTTTTCGATACTTTCAAAAAGCAAATCGTAGCAACCAACGGTTGTTCATTTGTTTGAAAGGTGTAAAGAAATGTTAGAGAGGTGAATAAATGAAAAGGCTTGTTTTTTGTGTTTTGACAGGTATTATTAGAGCATTTTTCTTTTAAATTCTCAACAATTTATTTATATTGCTGGGATATAAAGTTGAATGTTTGAGAATATCTTTCAAAAATTTCCAAAGTCTACTGATGATTAGGGTAGTTCCTATGAAATGTCGACATATAGATAGCTGGGAAACATAGAAAATAAGCTATTTATAATTTTTATTGGTATAAATAAATGAACTTATAAAAAAATAAATTTATAATAAAAAACTTTTATTCATGTTTTTTTCTTGTGTTACATATCTTAAATTTGATTATATAAAAATATATATGTAAGTGTTTTAAAGTAAATATGTATATGCAAATACACATAACACATTTGTTTACATTTAATTTCTTTCAGTTATTTTCAGCCGATTTGAGCCGTATAGCCGCCGCCGCCGACTTATTTTTGGTCAGCCGCCGCCGCCGAAAATTTTGATCGGCGCATGTCTCTGCCCAGAGACTGCATACACCACACTATAGTGCAATTTTTGTTGCAGCGTAGTATTTTTAAGTACTTTTTGCAAGAAATCATAGTTGCATCGCTTAGTACTGAGTAGATTTCAGGAGATTTCGTCGAAATCTACTCATAAAGTAGATTTTATTTTGTATGGAAATCTTCTCAAAATCTACTAGATTTGGCTTGAAATCTCAAATGAGCAGATTTCGCTTTGGTGTAAGTAGGCTATAAGCATGATACAAAAAACAAGGTAGCCGCTTCGCTACAACAATACAACAATAAGAAAAACAACAGGTATTTTGTTTGTGTAAAAAGGCGAATTCACACTTACGCTGTCAAAAGTAGTTGAAAAAGACATGTACAAAAATTTAAATGGCGCCGAAAAACGTAAACAAAACTTGACTGCGAAGGTGCCGCCATATTAACCGAATTCGCCGATGCATCCACCTAATAATGAATTCGCCTTGGCTATAAGATTGTCCAGCTGAGAAAAAATTTTATATTAACGTTACATAAAGCCAGATTATATTAGTTTTAAATTCACACAAATTTCTTGAAATTGCACCACATCATACAAAAAAAATCTTCAGATTAAAATGGCGCGAAAAAGTTTGTAAACAAAGGAAAACAAATTTTACAGTCTCATTGGAAAAAACGCGAGAAGCAAAAAATAATCACCTGAGCTGTTAAGTTCACCTAGTAATAAATTCGCCAACAAAGCATGCAAACGTGTTGTTCAAGGTGCATTAACGTATACACGGTGGCAGCACTACGGCATATGACAGTTTTTTGCTACTGTCAATATAGTAAGCTATTCACGTCAAATGTATTGTTTACATTTTTGAAAGAGGATTTAGTGCTTTATTCTGAATTAAACATGTACAAATTATTTTGTGAACATAAAAATAATTGAAATAAATATAATTTATAATTATGAAAAGATACATTCATAGTTTATAATTGTGAAAATAATTACAAATATTTTTGGCAAACATAGCTTTCCACACGCCTGTTTTTGTTGTATTGTTGTAATTTTGCTCTAGTGCTACCACCGTGTATACGTTAAGGCACCTTGGTGTTGTTGGTTTGCTCTTGTGTGTGTGTAATGAAGAACAAGAGAAAAATATATATGTAAGACAGTGGTGGACAAATTTTGCTTCGAATCTGTGTTAGTGAGATAATTTGAGAGTAATTTAAAGTACAATGACAAGCAAAACTAGCATAAACCTTTCGTATGAACATTTACGTGTACGTTAATGATGTTATTACAGTTTCGTAAGAGTTATAAATGTTTCAAAGACGTAGAAACAATTTATTACGTTGTTTACTACGTGTGAGTTTTAAGTCCGAAAAACTTTTATCACATCAGTATGTTGTTATATATTCATTCATAGTAGAATTGAAGAGATCATAATACCTTCCAATAACATTTTCTATACACATTTTGAATTTTTGATGGCATAAAATACATAACAAACGCGTTTTTTATCATAAAAAAAATTTGCATTGCCATTTATGTTATCTACTGTAAGTGGAAAAAAGCTCTGAGCACCTAGCCAACATGTCCATTCGCCAACGTCTGTTGAACGACTAAACTAAAGAGCATAAGAAAAAGAAGACGTTGCTTATAAACAATTGTTTGGCTAAATGTCCATCGCTGATATAAGACGAAGTTGTTTGTGTATTGGCCAAAAACTCACTCAATTTTTGTTTCCTTTTTTTTTTAATTAATGGCATGTTTCCACATAGCAGGCAAATGTTCAGACAAACAAGTGCCACATAGACAAGTACGTAAAAATATTAGTATTTTTAAACCACTTGTCTAGCTTACGTAGTACTTTACGTTGTATTAAACTGCCGGATTGCCGTAGTGAACATTTTTGTACTGTGTTTATTTTTTTCCACACAAAAACACAATAATTTCATTACCCAGTGGCAACTCTTGAACAAAAACAGCTGGTTTTGTTTATAAATCAAAATTTGTTTATGTGAAAAATTTTTTGTGAATAAAAAGTGTACTAAACTTTAATTTAAATATAGTAAAATGTTTCCATCAACTGAAATAAATTTCGATACTGACTCTAGTGAAATGATGTTGTGAACTTTCGTTTGTACCGTAGAAATATCCGTGATGCATTAAATATATTAGAGCTGCCGGAAGAGCGGCCAGTAAACACAAAAGTTGTAATTTGATTTTATTAACATTTGTGTATTTTTCCAAATTCATTGCTACATTTCGCATCGATAAAGAAGTGTTTGCAATGCGCTTAAAGAAATACAACCAAAATTAAACTGGCACTTTCAACCACCCACATACCGGCGCCTATAAAACTTTCTACATTTTTGGGTACCGGTGGCTAACAAGTGAACCGATATCGGAATTTTCTATTTTCTGTATTTTAGTAACCTTCTTTTATAACGAAAATTGCTTTTCAGCAAAAAAAAAAAAATTTTTTTAATGGAAAATCAGTTCAGGCTATATCTCGGGTATACATATATGGACCGATATCGAAAATTTTAATTTTCCATATTTATATAACCTTATATCATTACCAGAACTGCTTTTGAGCACAACAAATTGTTTAAGTTCGCTTACGCGATATTTTCATGAAAAATCCGATTTAGGCTATATCTCGGGTATGTATGGACCGATATCAGAAATTTTAATTTTCTCTATTTTCGTAACCTTCTTTTATAACAAGAACTGCTTTTCAGCAAAAAAAAAATGTTATTGGAAAAATCGGTTCAGGCTATATCTCGAGTATATATGGACCGATATCGGATATTTTCTTTTTCCATATTTATATAACCTTATTTCATTACCAGAACTGCTTTTGAGCACAAAAAAGTTGTTTAAGTTCGCTTACGCGACATTTGCATGAAAAACCCGGTTTGGGCTATATCTCGAGTATATATGGACCGATATCGGAAATTTTCATTTTCCATATTTATGTAACCTCATTTTATTACCAGAACTGCTTTAAGGTGAAAAAAGTTGTTTAAGTTCGCTTACGCGGCATTTTCATGAAAACCACGGTTTACGCTATATCTCTGGTATATATGGACCGATATCGGAAATTTTCATTTTCCATATTTATATAACCTCATCTTATTACCAGAACTGTTTTTAAGCCAAAAAAAGTTGTTTAAGTTCGCTTACGCGACATTTTCATGAAAACCCCGGTTTGGGCTATATCTCGGGTATATATGGACCGATATCGGAAATTTTCATTTTTCATACCTATATAACCTTATTTTATTATTAGAACTGCTTTTAAGCAAAAAATATTGTTTGAGTTCGCTTACGCCGCGTGTTCATGAAAAACCCGGTTTAGGCTATATCTCGGGTATATATGGACCGATATCGAAAGCTTTCATTTTCAATATTTATATCACCTTATTTTATTACCAGAACTGCTTTAAGGCGAAAAAATTGTTTAAGTTCGCTTACGCGACATTTTCATGAAAAACCCGATTTGGGCTATATATCGGGTATATATGGACCGATATCGGAAATTTTCATTTTTCATATTTATGTAACCTAATTTCATTACCAGAACTGCTTTTGAGCACAAAAAAGTTGTTTAAGTTCGCTTACGCGGCATTTTCATGAAAACCCCGGTCTAGGCTATATTTCGGGTATATATGGACCGATATCGGAAATTTTCATTTTCAATATTTATATGACCCTATTTCATTACCAGAACTGCTTTTGAGCACAAAAAAGTTGTTTAAGTTCGCTTACGCGACATTTGCATGAAAAACCCGGTTTGGGCTATATCTCGAGTATATATGGACCGATATCTAAAATTTACATTTTCCATATTTATGTAACCTTATTTTATTACCAGAACTGCTTTTGAGCAAAAAAAAGTTATTTAGCTTCGCCTATGCGACATTTTCATTAAAAATCCGATTTGGGCTATATCTCGGGTATATATGGACCGATATCTGAAAAAAAAATTTTTTGTCTTTTAGCCACCATGCTTAATAAGTGTGTGAAGTTTGAAGCAAAACGAACAACTTTTGTTTTCAAAAATTTTCATACAAAACTGCAAAAAAATGACTTTTTTCGGAATTTTGAATATATCTCAGCTATACGTGGACCGATATTACTGAATTTCAATAGCAAACCCATGAATCGATGGGGTAAAAGAATAGTGAAAGAAAAAAGTTTCTAAGTCTAATGGTTTTCTCAGGAACGGTGTTTCAACGGCAGACAGGCGGACATCGCATAATCGAACTTTCTATCAATGCTGATTCTGAATACTCGTATGTATAGTTTATGGTGTGAGATCGGTGCACCTGGCTTGTGTATGACACCATTTACACTTAGAAATTGTTTGAACTCGCCTGAGTCAAATTGTCGGCCGCGACCACTCACAAACACATTCGGTATGCCAAATGTAGCAGAAATGTTCTTGAATTGTTGTTTCAGTGGTCATATTTTCGCCATATGCTAATAGGCCACCTGCGCCTTCGAGACTTAGTCTTCAAGATGTCGAAAACTTCACAAATAAAATAAACTCGAGGAAATCTCAAGGTATTTATGAAATCACTAATACAAAAAAGGCTTTTACAGTTACCTCACGTGGCTAGAAGAATTCTTCTTATTTTTAACGCAATTTTTTTAGAGTATTATCCTCTAGAGTATAATGTGTGTACTATTACTGTGATACCTGTCAGGAAAGGATCCCACTAACGTAGAGTCATATAGAACAATAAGTCTACTTCTATATATAGTTATTGATCGCGGCAATTATTGTTATAATTATAAATAAAAATAATTCTTGGCTTTAGCCAGGATTGAACTCGAGCTAGACGAATGATACCAACCCATATATATATATATATATATATATATATATATATATATATATATATATATATATATATATATATATATATATATATATATATATATATATATATATATATATATATATATATATATATATATATATATATATATATATATATATATATATATATATATATATATATATATATATATATACAGTACTGGACAATTCAATGGAAACTTTTCTAAAAATTTATTTATTTATTTTTAGAAGTCGAAAATCAAAAATTATTTCTAAAGAAACTTCACAAGTATTTTAGAATTTCATTTTATAGATTCTTTTTGATATATAAACAAAAAAATAATAACATAAAAATAACGTAGTTCTAAAATTATAAAGAAAAATTAAAAGTATCAAATTTTGAGGTATTGACAAAACAATGGAAACTTAAAATTTACTCCAATAAAAACCTTCGGCCTATTATCAAAAATTAATATTTTGTTGGGTATCCTTTGTTTTTAATTACTGCATCACAGCGACGATGCATTGACCCAATTAATTTGTCAATTGTATCCTTTGGTACCTCTTGCCATTCACTCAAAACTGCATTGGATAAATCTTCCTTCCATGTGTAATTTCGAGTTCTTATCTTGCGTTCTACAATTTCCCATAGATTTTCTATGGGATTGAGATCCGGGGATTGGGCAGGCCACTTCAAAGCACAGACCTCATTTGATTGTAACCAGTCAGTTACAACCCTAGAGGTGTGTTTTGGATCATTGTCATGCTGAAATCTCCAAATTAGTGGCATGTTCTCCTCTGCATTTGGATACATTATGTCGTTTAAAATGGATCTGTAGCCGACACCAGTCATTGTATTCTTTATAATGTGAGTTGGGCCCATTCCTTGCCCAGAAAAACAGCCCCACACCATAATATTGCCACCTCCAAACTTGACTGTCTTGCTTGTGTACTTTGGGTCTAGTCTCTTTCCCTTTGGCCGCCTTACAAATGATCTTCCATCATTGCCCCTTAAATTATATTTGGACTCGTCTGAAAAATGGACAGTGTTCCATTTCTCTTTAGACCAATTTATGTGCTCTCTGGCAAATTTTAAACGAGCAGCACGGTTTTTCTCCGATATCAGAGGTTTTTTCGCAGGGCGGAAGCAACCAAGACCAGCCTCGCGGGCTCTACGGCTAATTGTTCGAGAGCTAACATCCAATCCAAGAACATTTTTAACCTCTCTTGATGCCATTTGGGGGTCTTTTTTGAACTCTCTTGATATTAAATTATCCTGTCTTGGAGTAGTTTTACGTGGTCTTCCTCCTGAATGCAGAGTTTTAACAGTACCCGTTTCACGAAATTTTTTGATAATCTTCGAAATTGCTGATTTATTCATCGAATATTTATCACAAATAGTTTTTTGTTTTAATCCAGCATTAAAATCATTTATTATTTTTATTTTTAAATCTTCACTTATCTTGACTCTAGCCATTTTTACTAATTATGTATTCAAGATTCTTGTGTTTAAAATATTTGAAAAAAGAAGCTGGCAAGAGAGTAATTTAAAAAATAACGGTAAATTATTATGCATTTTGCCTCGTTTTTTCATCAATACATTTTGCTTTAGTCATCTTTCGTGCAGAAGTGTAAAAGTTTCCATTGTTTTGTCGAACCCCAAAAATTTTATACTTTTAATTTTTCTTTATAATTTTAGAACTACGTTATTTTTATGTTATTATGTTTTTGTTTATATATCAAAAAGAATCTATAAAATGAAATTCTAAAATACTTGTAATTTTTGATTTTCGACTTCTAAAAATAAATAAATAAATTTTTAGAAAAGTTTCCATTGAATTGTCCAGTACTGTATATATATATATATATATATATATATATATATATATATATATATATATATATATATATATATATATATATATATATATATATATATATATATATATATATATATATATATATATATATATATATATATATATATATATATATATATATATATATATATATATATATTTTCTTTAAGAGAAAAATTGTTTCAGCAATCGGAGAAAATACATTTAACGTTACCTCCATCAAGCACGGCAACATTAACGAAACTAAAATTCAGGTTAACCATGAAAATGACTACCGAAAACTGTCTGACGAATTTGAAAAAAAAGAGCTTTTTATACTTACCAGCTTAAAAGCGCTAAAGGTCTTCAAGTCGTAATAACAGGGAATGACCCTTGCGTAGACATTGATGAAGTTAAGACCGGTTTGACAGACAAGGGATTCAAAGTAAAAAATGTGTTTGTGTTTTTACCACAAATAGGTCTGACAATGCAAATGAGTTGCCACCTATTGTTAGTAGACCTCCTGTGCCTTTAAGATCCAATTTCCAAGAAATTGAAAATGCTATTGGCAATCTAAACCTTAAAAAAGCTCCAGGTATGGATAAAATCAGCAACAAAATGCTCGTAGAGCTGCCTCGTGTAGCTAAAAGAATTGTTCTTTTTATTTTTAATGCTATTTTACGACTTGAGTATTACCCTGCAGAGTGGAAGGTGTCCATGATAACAATGGTTCCTAAGCCAGGGAAGGATCACACGAAAGTAGAATCATACCGTCCAATAAGTCTACTGACGACAATTTCAAAACTTTTCGAAAAATTGCTAAAGGCGAAGTTGGATCCAATGCTTAATAAGGTTGAATGTATTCCCAATCACCAATTTAGTTTTAGAGCGAAACATGGCACCATTGAGCAAACACACAGGTTAGTTAATGTCATAAGAAAGGCATTTGAGGATAAAAAATATTGCTCTGCCTTATTCATCGACGTTTCACAAGCTTTTGATAAAGTGTGGCACGATGGCTTAATGCATAAAATAAAGTTTAACTTATCCGCAAACGTACATAACCTTTTGGAAAGCTATTTATATCGTCGCCAATTTTTAATAAAAGAAGGCGATTTCATAAGCCCCGCCCAGCCTATTGAAGCTGGAGTTCCCCAAGGCAGCATATTAGGGCCTATCTTATATGATCTTGATCTACGCATCTGAATTGCCGACAAGCACCAACATTCACACTTCAACATTTGCAGATGATACAGCATTCCTTAGCATACATAGTAACAAATGGCTCAAGCTTTGGAAAATCAAGGTTAATGAACAAAAGTGTACCCATGTTACATTCGCACTGCGTCTAGGAACATGCTCACCCATTACTATTAATAATAAAGTAATACCTCAACACAGTGATGTCAAATACCTCGGAATTCATCTTGACCGTAGAATAACATGGAAGTCGCACATCGAGGCAAAAGTAACGCAGATGAAATTGAAAGCAGTGCAAATTAACTGGCTAATAGACAGAAATTCGACCTTGAAGCTTGATTGTAAACTTTTGCTGTACAACTCGATTTTAAAGCCAATATGGTGCTATGGGATTCAATTATGGGGCACAACCTCGGCATCCAACATTGAAAAAATTCAAAGAAGTCAAAATAGAATTCTCCGTAGAATTACAGATGCTCCATGGTACGTTAAAAACTCACGAATCCACGCAGATCTGAACGTACCTTTTGTGAAATCTGAATTTGTGAAGTACGCGACAAGGTATATTAACAAACTTGAATTCCATCCAAATCCTCTTGCAGCTAATATTCTTAATTTTGGTGGTCATACCCGTCTGAGAAGGAGGGATACTTTGGCTACCATTAGAGCTCTAAACAGATGACTGAATTCTGAAATAATATTCGCATAAAAATAAATTTTCGTCCAGCACTGGCAGGACTTTAATCATAATTTTTTTTTTAGTATTAAGATTTGAATACTTATTGTCATTACATTTTTTTATGTAGATTCAATAAATAAAATAATGAAGTTAAAAAAAAAAAAAAAATGAATGTTTCTGCGTGTTAAATAAACGCTAGAAGCAAGTTCAGCGGCTTGTTTAAGGGTTTCGCTAAATTTGTTTAGTGACGCATTAATATCTTCAGGTGTTCTTAAAACAATATTCTCAGTGCAATGGGTACTCAAAAATTTTTTATATTTTAGCCAATTCACTCGGGGTACTGTCCTATGCAAATTGTTAACTGGGTCTCCTGGGGAAAACGCACTGAAATAATAGTAGGTGAATGATCCGATGACAATAATTTAAAAGTGAAAAAGTAATATACTCTGTGATTTAAATTACAAACAATTGTAAAAGTTTATATTTGCTTAAAATGCGTTAAAAAAATTTTATGAAAATAATAATACACAATTAATATTCTTTATATACACTTTTTTTTCTTAATTTTCCTGTGTTTTGTAAACATGTTTTTGACAGTATGTGGAATTTTTACACAAACAAAATATTATGTATCCAGTACAGCAACTTTAATGTTGCCACCTAATAATTGCACCATGGTATGAACCACAGATATATCTTTTGAAATCAGATGCGAATTCGGTTGGAATCATTGAAATTTATGGCAATAGCATATTTGTACCTTTAGTTTTACTCTTTATAATGATCCCGTCGATTATATTGTGTCGCAGTTTTTTTACTGCAAGTCGAGCGCCATTGTAAAGTTACAGTGGATAGCTGATGCGTAGAATAATTGATACTTCCAATTTTGAGTTGCAGCACATATGATGGAAGTCCTGAAACATCAAGTGAGTTAAAAAATTCAAAAGGATAATTGACAGCATCCTCATCTCTTGTCATTGTATCGACAGATTTTTGTGTAACTGTAGATTGGATGATTTTAATAAAAATTCTATTGTTTATTGAGTTCACATCTTTGTTTTTGGCAAAAAGCGACGCTCACTCATGTAACCAGTGGTCATTTTTTAAATTGCGTTCGACATTTGGAAATACACAATTAAGTAACTCTTCAATGCATTGTGTAATATTACAAAAATTCGATGGAAAAATAATGCAATTTGAGCATCATATTACAGCTCGCATGTTTGTTCTTAATTTCAATACGCCAAAGAAGATGTGATTTGAAGCACGCACTAAGCTCATCATCAGTGGAATTGCAGGCAATTTTTGTTGGAAATCACCGGCTACCACAAATAGTGTTCCTCCAAATAATTTTTTGTTGCTTCTAAAATATTGTAACATGTTTTTTTTTGGGTCATTGTGCCTTTTGAGGAGCGTTTTTATTTTTTAATATTGTATGTGTGCGTATCTCATAGTTGTGGTTTTAGAGGTAATTTAAGTTAAAAATACGCTGTTCTGCCACCATACAAATGTATGGTGGCCGGACAATGCTAGGGCTAGTGCAGTATTATTTTGTGATTGAACTTTGGACAATATTAACGATTCATCCACATTAAAATATTGTATGCAGAGAGTTGCACCTGCTGTAAATGTTGTAGATTTTCAGCCAAAAATAGTTCTAAGTCTTGTGGGTCAGATCATCATCATTGCCTGCTTGATTAGGACTTATCACAACAACTTCCGAGAGTGTCTTGCTGTTTATTTGTAAACATTTATCTTCTATTAGAATCAACGCCTCATTATAAGTTTCATCTGAAAATTCAACTGTTATGTTGTTGCAGGTAATTCTCTTTCGATATATGCTTCATATGTATTCCAAAGTTGATTTGTTTCGGATGAAAAGCAATTTACCAATATGATAGAAAATAATACTCTTCTGGCTCTAGGTGATTATATATAGTTGTGTTGTGAATAGTTTTCTAACAAATTTAGCTTTTGGCATGCATCCCGATAAGTTGTATATGAATTTGTTTATGTGTAGAATTGGAGCATATAGCAAAGTTTGAGCAAAAGAACCATTTGTGCATGTATCGAAAAAGGAAGTTTACGTTGTAGCTGGTACCATTGTAGCCCTTCTTGTGTTTTCTAAGCATTTATTTATTTATTGAATCTTCAAAAAAGTAGCTAACAATAAGTATATACTTATTGTTAGCTTAAGTCTTAAGACTAAACAAAACATATACATATATTTTCGAGGTGAACAGATAAATGCACAGCAGTTGGATGACGCTCAAAGATTTGGGAATCCCAAAATTTTCCAAACAGCTTCATTACCGCTAATGTATCGGGCCATTGCATAGTGTGTAATTTCATCATTTGGTTACGTATTTGCAGATATACTTAATTAATTTTTTTTTCATTCATTTATTTATTGGATCTTCACAAAGTGAACTAACAATAAGTATTCAAATCTTAATACTAAATACATAAAATTAATTAAGTTCAGCCAATGCTAAACAAAAATGTTTTATTTTGCACGGTCAGTATCGATATAATCACCTATTGAACGTTCTGATGGTGGCAAGGGTATCTCTCCTTCTCAACCGAGAGTGGCCTTCAAAATTAAGTGTGTTACGTGCAAGTGCATTTGGCTGAAGCTCCAATTTACTGATATACCTTGTTGCGTACTTTGAAAATTCGTCTTTTACAAGAGGAACACAGAGATCCTTATGAATTCGGGAGTTTTTTACGTACCATGGAGCTTCAGTAATCATCCGAAGAATTTGATTTTGTCGCCTTTGAATTTTCTCAATGTTAGAAGTGGAGGCGGTGCCCCAAATTGAATTCCATAGCACCATATTGGCTTTAAAATTGCGTTGTATAATACTAGTTTGCAATCCAGCTTCAATGTAGAATTTCTGCCCATAAGCCAATTTAGTTGCGCTGCTTTTAACTTTAACTGAGTAACTTTTGTATCAATGTGAGACTTCCACGTTAACCTACGGTCGAGATGAATACCAAGGTACCTGACTTCATTTTGCTGCGGAATAGGTGAATTGTTAATTTGGATAGCTGAACATGTTTGTTTATGCAATGTGAATGTAACGTGAGTACATTTTTGTTCATTAACTTTTATTTTCCAAAGTTTCAACCATTTCTCTAATATTGAAATATACTGCTGCAAATTTCGTGAAGCTTCTTGATTGTTTTCATGAACGCTGCAGAATGCTGTGTCATCTGCAAAAGTTGAAGTATGGATTCCGGGTGTCATTGGCATGTCAGAGGCGTAAATCAAATATAAAGTAGGCCCCAGTATGCTGCCTTGGGGCACTCCTGCCTTGATTGGCTAAGTTGGGCTTATAAAGTCGCCTTCTCTGATAACAAACTTCCGCCCACATAAGTAGCTTTCCAGAAGCTTGTGTGTATTTGCAGGCAAGCTTAACTTTATTTTGTGCATCAAGCCCTCGTGCCACACTTTATCAAAAGCTTGAGAACTGTCAATGAATAGAGCTGCGCTATACTTATTCTCCTCAAAAATCTGCCTTATGACATTGACTAGTCTGTGCGTTTGTGCTATGATGCTGTGTTTAGCCCGAAAACCAAATTGATGATCAGGGATGCATCCTACATTGTTCAACATTGCACTCAACTTTGCCATTAACAATTTGTCGAACAGTTTTGACATTGTTGGCAGTAGACTTATTGGTCTGTATGATTCTACTTTAGTGGGATCCTTCCCTGGTTTGGGTATCATAGTAATCATGGACACCTTCCACTCTGCAGGATAATAATCGAGACGTAAAACAGCGTTAAAAATAAAAAGAAGAATTCTACGAGCTACACGAGGTAGCTGCTCAAGCATTTTACCAGTAATTTTATCAATACCTGGAGCTTTCGTGGGGTTTGTGTTATGAATAACGTTTTCAACATCTTGAAAACTAAGTCTCAAAGGCATAGGCGGTCTAACAGCGTATGACGGTAGTTCAGCTGAATTATTCGCTGTATCATTTGTGATAAAAACATTTCTCAAATGATCGACACACAACATTCCCTTTTCAGAATCGCTTCTTGCCCAATCTCCAGTTGAAGTTCGCAAAGGTGGCTTACCTATTACGGGTCTTTTCAGACCTTTTGTCGCTTTCCATAGAGAATAGTCGGATTGGGGGGTACCATCAAGACCTTCCAGATAATTTTTAAGGGAAACCATTCTTTGGACTTCAAGCAGATTTCTTAACTGAGTTATGCACTCTCGTAGCCTGCTTTTAAGCTGGGGAGACCTGCGAAGTTGCCACTCTCTTCTTACTCTTCTTTTTTCTGTTAGAAGTTGTTCAATTTCAAACGAATATGTTCCATTGCTCACATTTCTGGATCTTATATGGCTAGTGGTGGCATGTTGTACGGTTAGATTAAGGTGTTCAGAAAATTCGTTAATCGACACATCAATATCGTCAGGCGTTCTCAAGGCAATATTTTCCGTGCAATGTGTACTCAAATATTTCTTATATTTTAACCAATTAACTCGAGTGACGGTCAACGCCAAGTCACAAAAAGGGGAACCAATCCCCTTGGGGAACGAAACAGAAACTATAGTTGGTGAGTGATCTGATGGCAAGTCTAATGAAGGTTCCACTTGCATCCATTCTGAGGGAAAATTTTTTGTAACTCCAAAGTCTATAACTTTCGTTGGTCTGACGGCCAATAAGTGGGGTGTCCACTTGAAATAACACCTAAGCCCATTTTGGAAACGGTGTCAAAAAGCACACGGCCTTTCGGGGTAATTAAACGTGATCCCCAAAAAGTGTGTTTCGCGTTATAGTCGCCAGCCGCAAAAAATCGAGGACCAAGTGATTTGAAAAAATTTGAATATTGGTTTTCTGTTATTGAAAATCGTGGCGGTGAGTAGATTGAGGAAATAACGAATTTTTGCATGCAAGTATTCAATGCATATATTAGTTGATTGGAGATACTCCTCACATGTCTTGTTCATTAAAAAGTGCTTAATTCTGGATTTTATTAGAATTGCCGATCCTCCGCAAGAACTTCCGCGGGGATCTTTTGTGTCGTACAGTATGTAACCATTAGTTTTGAAAAAACTGTTGGTTGTCAAATGAGTTTCAGCAATCAACATTATATCGATTTGCTTTTCCATAAGGAAGTGCTCAAGTTCATTTTTGTGTTGGCGGATGCCGTTTGCGTTCCGGAAACATATTTTTAACGAACTCATTTTTTTAAAATTGCCTGCAAAATAGTGAATTGCATTTTCAGCATTTCCTGCATCATATTTGTCATGGAAACCGTAAATGTATTTATAGATTGAACAAGAGTCTGCAAAGTTGCCTCAAGATTGCTAAAATTTTGGTTGGAGTTTTGAGGCTTGGGCTCCTGGTTCAAGATTTGGTCGGCTTTAAGGACATTAGCATATGAAAATTGTTTGGAGTTTTGCTTATTTGTAAGGGTGGTTGAATCGCCTACCTGTGGAAAATTGTTTTTACCAATGTCATTTGGCTGCTGGGTTGCTGAAGAAACCGATGACTTATTTGTCATTGACCGTTTAAAGTGAGTATAGACAGAGCAACCTCTGTAATTTGCAGTGTGGTTACCTCCACAGTTACTGTATTTCTTAACACTTGCGTCAGCCTTTGGCTTGTTGCACTGAATTGTGCCGTGAAATTCGCCACACACAACACAAACTGCGGGAAGTTTACAATATGCCTTAGTATGACCGAATTCCTGGCAGTTTAGGCATTGAACGGGCCCTATACGCTTGTGCGGCTCCTCAACGGTAAACCAACGATGAAGAAGAAATTTGAGGCTATAAATTGGGTGAGTTTCATTCTTTTTAAAATAACATCCCCTGGTTTCAGTTCAATCCTAAACATGGGTTGAGGAATCTTTTCACGGTTCCGCATATTTACCACATTTTTTATTTTAAAGCCTTTATCTAGCAGTGCAGTCTGAACCTCATCCGTGTCTACATGAGTGTGAATACCTTTTATAACAACCAGGAGGCCTTTAGCACTCACTTTAGCAGCTCACTAGAAGTAGGTTCTCTCAAGTATATTGGTGGCGGTTTAAATGTTTTTTTATGTAGTTGGCTCATCAATCTGAAGGATAGCAAACCTATTACTATCCGTTGCCGTAGTCCTATTATCATCTTTGGAAATTTTCGGATTTTATGATATTTCAGCGGATTTGGAGCTTCGCTTACGTTTAACCACGGTTACATACCTGTCCATGCCTACTTGTGTTTTTGGCTTATCTGAAATAACTGAACTGGTGAATGGTTGGTCTTCTGTTGTAACAACAATGTTTGGCAAACACGAACGCGTGCTTGTTTTATCTCTTAGAGACAGGAGATTATCCAATGACTTTTTCAAAGATTCTTTCTCAGAAATCCAGAGGTTTTTTCTAGTGGAGCTAAGCTCCCTCTCAGAATTGCATCTACTAGATACACTCATGCAATTTTTGTTTTTTTTTTTACTTTAAAAGTGTATAAAAATAATTGTCACAAAGTTTTTCTTTTGTATAAATTCGCTCTTCCACTTATTGCAGAAACAATTTTGCTCCACCAGCAAAAGCATATGGACTTCTGAAGAAAAATCTATAAAGCAATCATTGGATAATTTTCTTTCTACAAAAGATAAAATCAGCTCCTGTTCCGGCTCGCCTAACATAGATGTTACAACAGAAGATAAAAGATCTTCTACTCTAACTAATGCCAATAAACAAAAAACGCAAGTAGGCATGGATAGGTATATCACCATCACTAAACGTCAGCGAAGCCCTAAATCTGCTCAAATTGCATCCAAATCAAAAATTTCTAAAGATGCCGAATCCGCTACACCAACCAATCAAAACAGATTTTCTATTCTACAAACGGATAAGCCAACAGGATCGTCAAAAAAATCGTTTAAACCACCACCAATTTATTTAAGGGAATCTGCCTCCAATGAACTGGTAAGAAAAATTGTTTCAGTAATCGGAGAAAATACATTTAACGTTACCTCCATGAAGTACGGTAACATTAACGAAACTATTCAACCATGAAAATTACTACCGAAAACTGTCTGACGAATTTGAAAAAGAAAAAAAAGCTTTTTATACTTATCAGCTTAAAAGCGCTAAAGGTCTGCAAGTCGTAATAAAAGGGATTGACCCTTGCGTAGACACTGATGAAGTTAAGACCGGTTTGACAGACAAGGGATTCAAAGTAAAAAAAGTGTTAAACATCAGAAATCGTGAAAAGATCCCCCAACCCATGTTTAGGGTGACTTTAAAGAAGAATGAAGTTCATCCAATATATATTATAAAATACCTTTTACATCGAAAAATAACCGTAGAGAAACCGCATAAACGCTTAGGACCCGTACAGTGCCACAACTGCCAAGAATTTGGCCACACTAAAGCGTATTGAAAGTTGCCTACAGTTTGTGTTGTGTGTGGAGAATTCCATGGTACAGCACAATGCAATTAGCCGAAATTCGACCCAAAAATTCAAAAATGCAGTAATTGCGTTGAAAACCACACAGCTAATTAAAGAGGTTGCTCCGTCTACATCCACCTCAAGCGCTCAATGAACAACTAACCAATAATTGCTTCTAAGCCACCACAGCAGACTCAAATTTTTTCTAATAATTCTTTTCCTCCGACAGCACAGTCAACCACCGACATAACCGTTCAAAATCAAAAACAAATTTCTTATGCTAACGTAGTTAAGTCTACATTCGCAAACCCGAATCAGGAATCTAGATCTCAACCGCCCGATTAAAATTTCAGTAACCTTGAGGCAACAATACAGACCTTTATTCAAACTATAAACACTTTTACGTCGTCTATGATGACGATGATGCAGGAAATGGTGAAAATGCAATACACCATTTTGCAGGTTATTTCGAAAAAATGATTTGGTTAAAAATATGTTTCTGGAACGCGAACGGCATCCGCCAACACAAAAATGAACTCGAATACTTCCTGATGGATAAGCAGATTGATATAATGATGATTGCAGAAACTCACTTGACGTCAACAAGCTTCTTCAAAATTAACGGCTGCGTATTATACGATACTAAAGACCCCCGTGGAAGAGCTTGTGGAGGTTCTGCAATCTTGATAAAATCTAGGATAAAGCATTTTTTGTTGAACGACACATGTGAGGACTATCTTGAAGCAACTAATATCTGTGTGGAAAATTTTCATTACAAATTGGTTATCTCATCGATTTATTCGCCGCCCTTGCGAGCACCATCTGGTGACTGGGCTAGAGATGACTCGGAAAAGGGTAATTTATTTGTTAACCATTTGAAAAACGGTTTTACCACAAATAGGTCTGATAATGCAAATGAGTTGCCGCCTATTGTTAGTAGAACTCCTGTGCCTTTACGGCCGTATGCAAAAAAACTTAACAAAGCTTGGTAAGCAATTGTTAAGAAAAATTTCCTAATGTTTTATGCAAAAACAATTGTTAGCTTACCTTCCGCTTAAAGTTAAATTGGGTACACTTTAGCTCTGCGTTAAAATGACAGTTGACTTGCCGATTGTTATTTTGCTTAAAAATTGAAATTTTGCGAAAACTAAAGAATAAGACTATTTATTACTTTCATTATATAAAGAAATAAAAACATTACATTCTCAAACTATTAATTTTGAAAGAATAATATAAATTACAATTATGCTAGTGATGCACTTTCAATCAAACGAATACAATGAAAAACTTTATTCGAATAATGAAAATATTTCTAGTAAGTAAACCTATTAATTTTTTTCAATTTCATTAATATACTACATATGTATTATATATTCAGCATTTATTAAAAAGGTAAATCCAGGAAATGTTTGCCAAAAATGTGTTATTTTATGTCTTAATAATAACTTTTTATTTTTTAAATTTGTTTTTCGGTTTTCGAATATTAGTTTTTATTCATCACTATTCAAAAAATTACAACTGAACATAACGGCGTTGCCAGAACAAAACAATTAAATTCCTTACTACATTTAAAAGTTAACGTACTTTTTTGCATACAAATTTTTAACAAATGTATGGTAGTGCTAATGTGTTTGGTAACTAACGTATGCGTTAAAACTCAAGTAAGAATTTTTTTTGGATATGGCCCTTAAGATTCAATTTTGAAGAAGTTGAAAATGCTATTAATAATCTAAACCAAGGCGCATTAATGTATACACGGCAGGGCTGGGCAAAATATACAGATTATGTATTTCAAATACAAGATACAAAATACTTTCCAGGAGTGTATTTCAAATACAAAATACTTTACAGTAGTGTATTTTAAATACAAGATACAAAATACTTTCAAGTTGTGTATTTTAAATGCAAAATACAACTACAAAATACAAATACATTTTTGTAATTTGGTCTCAGAAAAATGTACCCGTCTGGCTTTAGATACATATTTTATTTTACATATGCACTTAAACAAAGTTGTATATTCATATTATTGTTCTAAACTTGCTAAGAAATTAAAGGAACAAACCTAATATTTAGCATTTGATAGATAGTAAATAAAAAATTCATTCGGTAAAACAAGTATTTCCTTTAATAAAAACTAGATATTTCAATAAGTTATCTAACAAACAATAATCTTTCTACAGGTCCTGAGGAACACAAGCTGCTGTCAAATTCTATAAATGCATTTATTTTTGATTCTTGGATAGTTTTCCAGAATAGCAAGGTCCTTGCTTTTATCATTTTGAAAACTGATAAGCTCAAGTTCCAAATTTGATTTACGAGGTTGATTACTGTATTGTCCAAAACAACAATAAAATCTTCATTATCTTTACCTCAGCTACTACTTCTTCTGCATCCAGTCATGGTTTCACGTTTTTTTGCAATTTTTCTGCATGGTATCTATTGCAAGATTTTGAATTTTTTGCCCCTCTTTTACTGAGATGCTTTCTGGCAATCAGCTAATTTTGAAACTAGGATGGAAACATGACACCGTTATGGCTCTATTTGCTCCAGGTGTCAGCATGAGAAACTCATTAAATCATATTTCCAAGCTCTCCATTAATTTTGTTAAAATACAACTTAAATGCCTCAAAGTATTATATTGCAGTGGATCTAATCTGGTTCTCGCAGCCTAAAGTTTTCCATAATAAAAATTATTTCCCTGTATATCAAAAGCTGGTGGCAAATATATAGAAATTCTTACTGATATCACCCGATTAGTGTAAAATGTATTAGCTCTGTATAAATGAAAGCCAAATTGCAGTATTGCAAAATGATAAAAATTTTAATGGTTGTAGTTTCTAGCTGTTTTAGCTTTTGTGAAATAACTTGTTTTCAATTTGTTGTAAATATATATTGAAGTTTTTAAGTAAGCAACACACAAGTTCATGTATGTATACAAAGTCTGAAACTTATGAAATCGACATCAAATTTTATTTGTATTAAATAGAAATAAGTTATTCTTGTTAAATATTATTTTTAGTCGTAATAAAGAATTCAAAGAGAAAACACCTCTGGTTTTATTTGCAAGAGGTTATGGGCCCAGGAGAGCACAATTAAGAGTAAAATAAGAAAGTGTGTATTTAAAATGAATTCTATGTTTAATATTGAGAAGCTTTGTGAAGCGAATTATGACACATGGAGTTTGCAAACAAAAGCAATTTTACTCCACCAAGATTTATGGGATGTAGTTTCCAAAGAGGAAGTAAAAGCTGATGCAGATTGGAAGAAAAAAGACGAAAAGGCGTTGTCAACGATCATACTAACGGTTACGCCATTGCAAATATCTTACATTAAAAATTGCAAAACATCCAATGACGCATGGACTACACTAAAGAGCATTCATCAACCAAAAGGGCCTGTAAGAAAAGTAAGTCTTTTCAAACAAATCATCGGAATGCGCATGAATGAAGCTGATTGCATTCAGGAGTATATATGTAAGTTCACGACCGTTGTTGAAAAATTAGCTGAAATTGGAATTGAGTTGCAGCAGGATTTGTTGGTAATTATGATCATGGCAAGTTTGCCAAAATCTTTCGAGAACTTTGTAGTGGCCTTAGAAACAAGAGACAAGTTACCAGAACTAAATGCTTTAAAAGTTAAACTTATTGAAGAGGGAGAAAGAAAAAAAGCGAAGGAGAGAGACACAGCAACCAATAATGAAGACGCTGTTCAAGCGTTTGTTGCACAAACAACGGCACACAATAACAATACACACAATGATAAAAATTACAAAATTAATCAAATACAAACATATACAAGCAAAAACAAAAATTCACATTCCAATAGTTACCGTTTTTCAAACAACAACAACAACAATAAAAATATTAAATGCTATAACTGTCAACGTAGAGGACATTATGCTTCGCAGTGCAAAAATAAGCAAATGGAGAAAAAAAGTGAGCAGCGAAACGCAAATGATTTTGCTTATACAATTTTAGCTACAACGGACAACAACACATTGAATAGCAGCATTTGGTGTTTAGATAGCGGAGCTTCCTCTCATTTATGCTGTGACCGGAATTTATTTGTAACTTTTCAAAAAAGAGAAGAATGGATATCTCTTGCTGGAGAAAATAAGATCAAGTCCGTAGGCAGAGGCAGCGAGAGAATTAAAAAGTGTAATATTCAACTGAACAATGTGCTGTATGTACCAGAGCTGCAGTGCAATTTTTTTTCAATTGGGAAAGTAGCAGAAATTGATACAGTGAATTTTAACGCTAGCAGCGCAAAAATTTTAAGGAATGGAGAAGTTGTATTGACTGCGAAGAAAATTGGTGATTTATTTTTGTATGCAGAAAGAAAAGAGAGTTTGTATTTTTCTAGCACGTTAACAGAGGCAACAAGGTGGCATATGCGTTATGGACATCTTAATGTGTCAAGTTTGCGTCAATTGACAGAGCATCAAATGGTAAAAGGTATGAATGTTAAATTTCCTAATGAGTTAAGTTGCTCTGTATGTATGAAGAGTAAAGGTACAATTATGCGAACGTCCACGTACGTTTATGGAACGGCCCTTAGTATTTAAGTATACATTAATAATGTAAGTGCTTACTGAAATTAACTGTTACGTGCCGGAACGTCTCAACCTGTTTAAAATAGAATTTGACGCCGTTGTTACATGATATTCGTAGACCAGTGCTGGAACTCTTATATGAGAGATGGTATTCTGGCACATTAACCCCTTTTTGGAACTTTTTCAGTGATGCAAAAATAATATAATTTACAGTTTTTGCCATTTTTATCATAAGAGTTATAAGAATACTATTTAATAAAATATATTGAGTTTGAATAATGACAATAGAAATGTAAATATATGTGTACAACTATTTCTTTAAACATAAACGTATGTATTAATGTTAATGTTAATTATTTGTTCCTGTCTTCTTTGATCAAGAGTTATTGATCGCGGCAATTATTGTTATAATTATAAATAAAAATATTTCTTGGCTTTAGTCAGGATTGAACTCCAGCTAGACAAATGATACCAACCCATTATCATATAATATTAGAAATTTTAAACATAAACTTTATATTTCTTGAAGCCAATTGGTACTTATTTGACTACAGCAAGTACGAAAACTAACTTAAAAATGCCCATCACTATGTTGAAAAGCTCAACACTGTTTCGAACAGCCGACAATAATTGACAAAAAAAAAAATTCGATTTGGCTGGAAAATATAAATAGTTTTATTTTGTTTTAATAAGTGAAAATTGTTTTGTTAATAATAAAAAAAAGATATGGACGATCTTTGTTTTTTTAATTAGAAACACCGAAAAATATAGTGTGCAATGTTTTGTTTATTTTTTGTTGACATGTGGTACGTTTTTAAAGTTCTATAACTATACAAACGGCCGTACGTTACGGTACGTTAAGTTTTTCTAACATCAACGTTCGCATAACGAGGCCTTAAGAGTACAGTAAAAAAGTTTCCTAATTCTGAGAGCAGAGCTGCAGAATTATTACAATTAATACATACAGATATTTGCGGTCCAGTTAGTACTGCGTCGCTTGGCGGTTCTCGTTACATATTAACATTTATTGACGACAAGTCCCGTTTTGTTTTCGTGTATTTTTTGGAAAACAAAAATGAAATATTTGAGATTTTTAAAACATTTAAGAATATGGTTGAGCGCCAAACGAACAAAAAAATTAAAATGCTGCGTTCTGATAACGGAACAGAGTTTAAGAACAACATATTTGATGCATATTTAAATGAACATGGTATAGTAAGGCAATTGACAGTACCATACACGCCGCAGCAGAATGGCGTGGCAGAAAGGTTCAACAGAACTTTGATTGAAATGGCAAGGGCTATGTTAATATCAGCAAATTTAGGAGAGTTTTTATGTACTGCAGCATAATTACGCAATAGAGCACCAACCAGAGCATTAAATAATAAGACACCATATGAAATATGGAATAACCGTAAACCAAATGTAAGTCATTTAAAAATATTTCATTATCATTTAAAAATATTTCATTATCATTGGCAATTGCATTAGATAAAACTAGCAGAAACAAATTTAGGGCAAAAGGGAAAGAATACGTTGTTGTTGGGTATTCAACTACATCAAAAGCATACCGTTTATATGATAAGGAGACAAAGAAAATATTTATAAGCCGCGATGTCTCTTTTATTGAAAACATGAATTCTAACGAAACTGTGTACATTCCATCGTTAGTGGAGAAAATGCCTTGTTTGGATAAAGTTAGCCAAGAAAAAACCGATGATGACATTGAAAGTGATTTTGAATCCGCAGAGGATGAAGACGAAGTGGGAGATGAACCCAAAATTGGACCAGGAAGACCAAGAATTTTGCGTACAGGACTACCTGGAAGACCTAAGAAACAGTATAATGTAGTAAATTTTGTTCAACAGGTAAAAAATATTGCTGATAATAATGTTAAGATACCAGACACTGTAGATGAGGCTTTAATTAGTGAATATAGGAATTTTTGGTGGGATGCAATGCAGGAGGAGTACAAATCTTTAATCAAGAATCGAACATGGGAGTTAGTAGATTTACCACAGGGAAAGCAAGTTATTGGTAGTAAATGGGTATTTGCAATTAAAAGGAATAATGATGGGAATATTGAAAGGTTTAAGGCAAGACTAGTAGCAAAAGGATATGGTCAAAAATATGGTGTGAATTACACGGCAACCTTTTCACCAGTAGTGCGATATGAGACTATTAGAATGGTTATAGCATTAGCGGCTGAGTATAAGTTGCATTTACATCAGATTGATGTATCGACAGCGTTTCTGAATAGTGAACTTAGTGATGAAGTTTTTATATCTCAACCTGAGTGCTTTGTTGATGGAAATTACCCAGATAAAGTTTTAAAATTGAGAAAGGCATTGTATGGTTTAAAACAATCAGGAAGGGAGTGGAACCGGACATTAAACAGCATTTTGCTTGAAATCGGTTTTAGACCTTGTAAGAGTGAACCCTGCTTGTATGAAAGAGTTGATAGTGGTAGAATAAATGTAGTGGCAATATATGTCGATGACATACTTTTGGCATCGTCTGATATAAATGATTTAAACCAAATAAAAGCTCAGATTGCTGACAAAGTTGCTATTGTAGATAAAGGTCCCGCGAAGCAATTTTTGAGTTTGGAAATAGATAGGAAAATTTCTACGGG
Organism: Thecocarcelia acutangulata; assembly: GCA_914767995.1. Classification (NCBI taxonomy): domain Eukaryota; kingdom Metazoa; phylum Arthropoda; class Insecta; order Diptera; family Tachinidae; genus Thecocarcelia; species Thecocarcelia acutangulata. The sequence continues at coordinate 57,025,333 of OU612098.1, forward strand.
CGAAATATTTGTGCATCAGGGAAAATATATAAATGACTTGTTAAAGAGATACCGAATGGAAGAATGTAGACCGGTTTCAACACTCATGTAATAAGACTTCATGTCAGAGGATTTGTTCAAAGGAGTATCAATCGCTAATTGGTTCACTGATGCACATGGCAGTATGCACTCGTCCGGATATATTGCATTCTGTGTCGAAGTTATCACAGAAAAATACTGTCCCGCATGTAGAACATATGTCCGCGGCTAGGAGAATCTTAAGATATATAAGTAAGACAAGCCATATAGGGTTGAAATTTTTTAAGACAGGAAAACCATTGACTTGTTATGTAGATGCGGATTGGGGTGGCGACACAGATAGTAGGAAATCATACACAGGATATAGTTTTATTTTAGCAGGTTGTGTTTTCTCTTGGGAAGCTAAAAAACAGGACACAGTTGCTCTCAGTAGCACTGAAGCAGAGTATATGGCATTGTCCTCAGCTGCAAAGGAGGCTGTTTATTTGAAGAAGCTTCTTGAGGAAATTAAATTACATTGTTTTGGGAAAATAGAATTGCATGGGGATAATCTTAGTGCATTAAATTTAGTTAAAAATCCCATTTATCATAATAGAACTAAACATATAGATATTAAATATCATCATGTAAGAAGTGTTTATGAGAATGGTTTAATTGATTTAAAATATTGCTGTAGTAATGAAAATATTGCCGACATATTTACGAAGAATTTAAGTAAAGTATTGCATGAAAAATTATTAAATTTAATGGGCTTAGTACACAAGAAATAATATATTTACACATTGAATTTGTAACTCTGAGCAATTTAATGAAAAAGAAAAAAATATATTTTTTGGTTTATTAATGTATGTATATAGGTTTTTATTGAAATTGGATTTTTTTTTTGAAGTAATAAACATGTATCAATGCTTCTCAAAGTGTATATAGTATATATATATATATATATATATATATATATATATATATATATATATATATATATATATATATATATATATATATATATATATATATATATATATATATATATATATATATATATATATATATATATATATATATATATATATATATATATATATATATATATATATATATATATATATATATATATATATATATATATAGTATATGAAGTTTTTAAGTAAGCAACACACAAGTTCATGTATGTATACAAAGTCTGAAACTTATGAAATCGACATCAAATTTTATTTGTATTAAATAGAAATAAGTTATTCTTGTAAAATATTATTTTTAGTCGTAATAAAGTTTTATTTGCAAGACAATTTATTATAATAAATAAATGTATTTTGTAAAAATGTATTTTTGAGCCACATGTATTTGAAATACAAAATACTATTAAGTTATGTATTTGAAATACAGATACAAAATACGTATTTGTATTTCAAATACGTATTTCAAATACAAGTATTTCAAATACTGCCCAGCCCTGATACACGGTGGCAGCACTACGCCATGTGACAATTTTTTGCTACTGGCAATATAGTAAGCTATTTACGTCAAATGTATTGTTTACATTTTTGAAAGTCAATTTGGTGTTTTATTCTGAATTAAACATATACAAATTATTTTGTGAACATAAAAATAATTCAAATAAATATAATTTATAATTATGAAAAGGTACATTAATAGTTTATAATTGTGAAAATAGTTACAAATATTTTTGATAAATATAGCTTACCAGACGCCTGTTTTTGTTGTATTGTTGTAAATTTGCTCTAGTGCTGCCACCGTGTATACGTTAATGCATCTTGATCTAAACCTTCAAAAAGCTTCAGGTATGGATAAAATCAGCAACAAAATGCTCGTAGAGCTGCCTCGTGTAGCTAAAAGAATTGTTCTTTTTATTTTTAATGCTATTTTACAACTTGAGTATTACCTTGCAGAGTGGAAGGTGTCCCTGATAACAATGGTTCCTAAGCCAGGGAAGGATCACACGAAAGTAGAATCATACCGTCCAATAAGTCTACTGACGACAATTTCAAAACTTTTCGAAAAATTGCTAAAGGCGAAGTTGGATCCAATGCTTAATAAGGTTGAATGTATTCCCAATCACCAATTTAGTTTTAGAGCGAAACATGGCACCATTGAGCAAACACACAGGTTAGTTAATATCATAAGAAAGGCATTTGAGGATAAAAAATATTGCTCTGCCTTATTCATCGACGTTTCACAAGCTTTTGATAAAGTGTGGCACGATGGCTTAATGCATAAAATAAAGTTTAACTTATCCGCAAACGTACATAACCTTTTGGAAAGCTATTTATATCGTCGCCAATTTTTAATAAAAGAAGGCGATTTCATAAGCCCCGCCCAGCCTATTGAAGCTGGAGTTCCCCAAGGCAGCATATTAGGGCTTATCTTATATGATCTTGATCTACGCATCTGAATTGCCGACAAGCACCAACATTCACACTTCAACATTTGCAGATGATACAGCATTCCTTAGCATACATAGTAACAAATGGCTCAAGCTTTGGAAAATCAAGGTTAATGAACAAAAGTGTGCCCATGTTACATTCGCACTGCGTCTAGGAACATGCTCACCCATTACTATTAATAATAAAGTAATACCTCAACACAGTGATGTCAAATACCTCGGAATTCATCTTGACCGTAGAATAACATGGAAGTCGCACATCGAGGCAAAAGTAACGCAGATGAAATTGAAAGCAGTGCAAATTAACTGGCTAATAGACAGAAATTCGACCTTGAAGCTTGATTGTAAACTTTTGCTGTACAACTCGATTCTAAAGCCAATATGGTGCTATGGGATTCAATTATGGGGCACAACCTCGGCATCCAACATTGAAAAAATTCAAAGAAGTCAAAATAGAATTCTCCGTAGAATTACAGATGCTCCATGGTACGTTAAAAACTCACGAATCCACGCAGATCTGAACGTACCTTTTGTGAAATCTGAATTTGTGAAGTACGCGACAAGATATATTAACAAACTTGAATTCCATCCACATCCTCTTGCAGTTAATATTCTTTACTTTGGATACTTTGGCTACCATTAGAGCTCTAAACAGATGACTGAATTCTGAAATAATATTCGCATAAAAATAAATTTTCGTCCAGCACTGGCAGGACTTTAATTACAATTTTTTTTAGTATTAAGAATTGAATACTTATTGTCATTACATTTCTTATTATTCAATAAATAAAATAATAAAGTTAAAAAAAAACTTATTGCGGTTTTCTACTTATACCGTTTTTTTAAATTTTTTTTATAGCACTCCGATTAAAAACAAATACGTCCGTTCACTATCAAAGCTAGACTATATATATATATATATATATATATATATATATATATATATATATATATATATATATATATATATATATATATATATATATATATATATATATATATATATATATATATATATATATATATATATATATATATATATATATATATATATATATATATATATATATATATATATATATATATATATATATATATATATATATATATATATATATATATATATATATATGTGTGTGTGTGTGTGTGTATATTGCATTGCATCGTCATTATTATTTTCGAGCATCACTGCAATAAAGTCATGACTGTGTAATGATTACGAAATCATCATATAAATCGATTAGAAGAGAGCCCCAAAATTAAATAGTGTGGCAGCGTCGTGAAAGTTATTAGTTCCAAGTGCATTATAGCTTTAGAAAGAAGATGTTTTTAGCTGTGAAAATTTGTGCTATTGAATGTGAAAAAATCAATTGGTAGTGGACTAAAATATTTTTGCGTAGTTTACTTTGTCGAACAAAAATATATTGTAAAAATACTTCAAAAAGAAGCACGTAAGTACTTTAAAATATGTGCAATTTGGGAAAAATGTCTTTCCGTGGTGTATAAAATATGACGTTCGAAGTGTGTGTATGAATGTGTATAAAGCGAAATTTAATTTTCTTTTTTTTTTAATATTGGTTCTTAAAATTTGTTTTGGCTACTGCGAAATATACCTTACAATGCTAGAAAAAATACCAATATTGGTAAGGGTCAGTAGTGGCCTACTGTCTTAAATGTTACGTATTTCTCGTTTATTCTTCCAAGATGGCCGTTCTTAACAGTTTTGTGGTGTCTATGTTGCTTTCATCTGTGTATATTAAATGCAAGAAAAAATTGTCTTTTTATACATATTGTGATGCTTTGCCTTTTTTTGTGCAACTAAGAAAATAAGGATGTGAGATGATGGTTTCTAAAAGTTTTAGAGGAAATGTTACAAACAATATTTTTTAGTTTGCAACATGTTTTGATTGTTAAATGTACATATGTAAATGTTTTGTTTTTGTTTATTTAATATTATCATTCATACGATTGATTATATTGTTTGTTTCATTTTTCGGCCTCTTCAAAATGATGACACATCCCTAACGTAAATTCAAGTGTATACATGCAGTTAAATACATATGCGATCTATGTGCATATGTAGGTATATAGGTTTGTATGCATCGAGCTAAGACTTTAAGATAGAGTATTTCTATATATATACATATATATATATATATATATATATATATATATATATATATATATATATATATATATATATATATATATATATATATATATATATATATATATATATATATATATATATATATATATATATATATATATATATATATATATATATATATATATATATATATATATATATATATATATATATATATATATATATATATATATATATATATATATACATATATCTAATACACATCGAATAGTTAAATAATTTTATTTATACAACTTTCCTAATTCTGACATCGATTTTTCCATAAAAAAAAGCAAAAAAAAATGTTTACGTTGTTAAAAAATTTGTATTGATTTTCCTACATACATATGTACCCAGTCTCCGCAAAAACTGAGTGCTCGATTGTGTTAAATTTTATTGTAGTCAAATTTTCGTAAAAAAAATATTCAACTGTTCTATCTACTGCATATTTATATTATGGTGTTCATTATTTTGAATTTCCGTATAAAAATTTCAAGTTAATTCAAAGCATAAAATGTAATAATTACATATGTATACATGTTCTTATGGGTGTAGTGTATCAAAAGTTATTGCTAACATATTTGTTTTGTGGGTGGTGAAAAAAAATATTACTTTGAAAAAAAGGAATCAAACTAACGTTTTTTTGCTGAGTTAAAATGATGTAGTGTTAAATTTTGTCACTGATTTGATGTTAAAACCTTTATGAGACACTGAACATTTTTTTTTTCTATTAAAAAGTTTTTTGGAAATTTTTATAGTTTACACCATTTTTATATTTTTTAAATAAAATAGAACCAAAAAACACACGTCTTTTGTCAATGAATGGTAACAAAAGCCTTTTTTTTTGCGCAAACGAGACTTTTTCAGAAAATAAAAGCTCTAAAAAATACACATAGGGAAGGAAAATTCACCCCACTATTTTCTGTTTACTGTATATGAAATAATTTTGATGTCAATATTTACAACATTAATCGTTAACCCTTAAATGAGTTTTTATGTTTGAAGACAATATATATACTAATTATATAGATAATTAACGAATATACCAGTAAAAATTATAAATAGCTTGTTTTCTATGTTTCCCAGCTATCTATATGTCGACATTTCATAGGAACTACCCTAATCATCAGTAGACTGTGGAATTTTTGAAAGATATTCTCAAACATTCAACTTTATATCGCAACAAAGCGAAGGTGTAAAAAAATGTTAGAGACGTTTATAAATAGAAAAGCTTGTTTTTTGTGTTTTGACGGATATTGTTAGAGCATTTTTCTTTTTAAATTCTCAGCAATTTGTTTGCTTTGTTGCGATATAAAGTTGAATGTTTGAGAATATCTTTCAAAAATTTCCACAGTCTACTGATGATTAGGGTAGTTCCTATGAAATGTCGACATATAGATAGCTGGGAAACATAGAAAACAAGCTATTTATAATTTTTACTGGTATAAATGTTAGAAGCTTAAATAGCGAATAAAAAACTTAATTGATAATTAACGAAGTTGAAGGAAAACTAAAGGACCACTACGTTCGTATTTTTATTTAAAAATAAATCACTGAAGTATGTATGCATACTTACATTATCATTGCACAATTGTGCCTTGGATTCTTATAATGAACTATAAAAAAGAACTATTTGATCTATATTAAAAAATAGATCATGATATCTAAAAAATATATGCTATATTTTAAGTTATTTTTATATCCTCCAGAAAAATTTAAAGGGTATATAAAGTTTGTGATTCCGTTTGTATTTTTCTACAATTTTCTATTCCGACCATATAAAGTACTCGCATTCGATTAAGCGATGTCCGTCTGTCCGCCGTTGAAATACCGTTTCTGAAAAAACCAGTAGGCTTAGAAACTTTTTTCTTTCACCATTCTTTTACTATATCGAAATTCAGTAAGATCGATTCCCATATAGCTGAGATATATCCAAAACTCCGAAAAAAGCCTTTATTTTTGCCAAAATTTTTGGAAAAAAGAATTTTTTTTGCTTCAAACTTCACACAATTAATAAACATGGCGATTAAACGGCAAAAAAAATGTTCCCCGATATCGGTCCATATATACCCGGGATATAGCCTAAACCGGTTTTTTAATCAACAAGTTGATTTGCTTAAAAGCAAGTCTAGTTATAAAATAAGGTTATCTAAATATGAAAAATGAACATTTCCGATATCGATCCATATATAACCGAGATATAGCCTAAATCGATTTTTTCATAAAAATATCGCGTAATCGAACTTAAACAACTTTTTTTGCTTAAAGGAAGTTCTGGTAATAAAACTTTTTTTTTAAGCATTTTTTTTATTGAATCTTCAAAATGAACTAACAAGAAGTATTCAAATCTTAATACTAAATTTAAAATTTAAAAAATGTGCTTTTTACTTAAGTCCGGCCAATGCTAGACAAAAAGTTTTATTATGCGGGAACTATTTCGGTAAAATCACCTATTGAGCAGTCTGATGGTGGCAACGGTATCCCTTCTTCTTAGACGAGTGTGGCCGCCAAAATTAAATATATTGCGCGCAAGAGGATTTGGATGAAGTTCCACTTTACTGACTGAGAAAATTCCTCTTTTACCAGCAAGCGGAACAGTCAGATCTTTGTGAATTCGTGAATTTTTTACGTACCATGAAGCTGCAGTAATCGTTCGAAGAATTTGGTTTTGTCGCCTTTGAATTTTTCAATGTTAGACGCTGAGGCGGTACACCATAATTGAATTCCGTAGCACCATATAGGATTTAGGGTTGCATTGTATAACAGAAGTTTGCAATCTAACTTCAATGTCGAGTTTCTGCCCATAAGCCAATTTAGTTGCGCTGCTCTTAGTGTCAACTGAGTGACTTTTGCTTCAATGTGAGACTTCCACGTTATACTACGGTCGACGTGTATACCAAGGTACTTGACTTCATTGTGCTGCGGAACAGGTGAGTTTTTAATTCGGATAGGCGCACATGTTTGCTTACACAGTGTGAATGTGACATGGGTACATTTTTGTTCATTAATTTTGATTTTCCAAAGTGTTAGCCATTTCTCTAATATTGAAATACATTCCTGTAAATTTCGTGAAGCTAATGCGTGGTTTTCGTGAACGTTCAAAAACGCTGTGTCATCTGCAAAGTTCGAAGTGTGGATTCCGGATGTCGTTGGCATGTCAGAGGCGTAAATCAAATATAAAGTAGGCCCCAGTATGCTGCTTTGGGGAACACCTGCCTCGATTGGCAGTGTTGGGCTTTTGAAGTCGCCTTCTCTGATAACAAATTTCCGCCCATATAAGTAGCTTTTCAGAAGCTTGTGAGTATCTTCAGTCAAATTTAACTTTATTTTGTGCATCAAGCCATTGTGCCTCACTTTATCAAATGCTTGAGAAATGTCAATGAATAGAGCTGAGCAATACTTCTTCTCCTCAAAGGTCTGTCTTATGACATTGACTAGTCTGTGCGTTTGTTCTATGGTGCTATGTTAAGCCGGATATCAAATTGCTGTTTGTAGGATGCATCCCTGTTCAATATTGGACTCAACTTCGCCATTAAAAATTTTTCGAATAGTTTTGAAATTGTTGGTAAAAGTTTTACTGTTCAAAAAAACTTACTAAACTTTAATTATCGTTATTAAGCTAAATTCCCTAAAGCATTATTCAAAAACCAATATTTGATCAATATACTAATATTAACTCAGTGTCACAAATCAGAACTGCGCTCGTTGGCAGTGAACACAAAATTAAATTGCACTGGATACCCAGCCACGCTCGAATTGTAGGCAACGAAGCCGCCGATACCGCTTCAAAATATGCCTCCTACGCGCCAATTATAACAACAATAGAAAAAATGATATTCGCCGCCACATCGAAAGTTACATCAAAACAAAATTGAAAGCGACGGTTATCAACCATTACCACTTTTCAACAGTGGTAATGTTGAATCTACCCAACTAATACATCGAAAAGTAAAATCAAAATATTCTCTAGACTACGGCTAGGTCACACCTTTTTCTCGCATGAATGGTTGCTTAGTAAACATAGCCAGCCAAAATGTAACAAAAGCAGGTGCATATTTATCGTCAAGTACGTCCTATCAGATTGCCCAGTATTTCAGATTCAAAGAAACAGAATCTTCGCGAATACACCACCCACCGATTTTCTTAGAGAACCAACAGCCACCAACATCAACAAAATATACGAATATATCAAAACAACAAAACTTAAAATTTAACACTTCATTTTACAAATTTAACAGTATAACTTCCCTACATTTATGTGAATATTTTTTGATATAGAGCTGCTGGCCTACGCTGCCAATGATCCTTTTTTCATTTAGTCTCAGAATTCATTCTGCTGATTAACTAAACAAATAAATAAATAATAATAAATAACTCATGTCAAATGCTGAAATTTTAATAAATAAAGTCATACAGTAAAATTGGTTTATAAGTCACAGCGCGCTTATAGTAGAATTAGCGATTTAGTCCAAAATGTGAAATTTTTGGGCATCAATAAATAAAATACCTGCAAAATATTTGTTCATAGTCCATTTTCGCTTATATTCCACATAGATGCGGTGTGAAAAAACTTAATTTCATGCAAGTTATTAAAGATATAACCGAAAATGTAAATTTAATCAAAAATTTCGAAGACAAAAACGGAGCACAAAAATGCAACACTTTTTTATATGTACATATTTTATTTTTGACACATGTTTGCGATGTTAAATGTGTTTTTTTTTTTTTTGTCAATGAAAGTATTAAAATATCAGCTTTTAGATTTTATCTAGTTAAAATAAATTATTATATGCTAATTCATTTATAAGCCAAAAAGTGGCTTATATAAAAATCTAACTATAGTGCAATTCGCCTTATAGTCCGCAAAAAGCGTGCAATTGAAGCAGCGGACTATAAACGAATTTTACTGTAATTCCTCTTATTGGTTTTTGTCCCCAATATAATTTTTCAGGACAAAATCATATAAGTGTGAACATGCATGTGTGTGTAGATATGTTCATATGTACATGGGTCGATATCGCGAATTGACTACAATCGAGATTTGAAAACGGCCAAGTGCCAAAATGGGGTTAAACAATTATTTGTTCGTTGATACTGTTTTATAAAACCATTTTATATATTAATAAGCAATGGGCCAGGTATATTTAAGGATTTTTGCACCCCACGGGAATGACTATAGTCCCACGGAAATGATATTTGTACCGCACGGCCATGACTGAGAAGCATGGTAATGGCGATTTGTCACGTCTTGTAGCAAAATAAATACATATAGTAATTTATAGAAACAGATTTAATAAAATTAGTACGTTATATACATTCTTTGGATTATATGAACATGGAAAAATAGAACGCAACAAAAAATTTCGCTTTTCTAAAGCTTATAATCTAATTAATACTCATTTCGTTTACAACAATTTTCCCAGGAAATTTATAGTACAACCTATTACCCTGCAAAACAATGTTTGGAGTAGGTAGTATTGAAATTATTTGGTCAAAGTTGATGTATTAAACATCGCTCTCATTTATTTATTCATTCAATAATATATAATACAAAGCCTATTAGGCCAATTTCATGGTATTATACAGTAAAATATAAAAAATAGCAATATAACATACTGACAGCAAAAATTATTTCAGAATTTACAAAATAAAAGTAGACAATTAAAAAAAATGAATGAAATATGTCCCCGCTAGAATTAAGGAAAAAAATTAGTATAATGCAACGATTCAAATGAGCTATAAGTTTTTTACTGAATACAGAGACCGAATCAGAAAAATACCTCAGCTCAAAAGGTAAAGAATTCCATGACATAGCTACCCTAACTACAAATGAACGAGAAAAAAATTCGTAATTAATACGAGGTATATCAATTTTCAAATTACGTGAAGAGCGGAGAAAAGCGAAGCTATTGCACAAATCAAAAGGAACACCATACTTTAAAACTTTGAAAAAACATAATACGGTCCTTAACAAAACATAATTCTTAAACGTACAACCTAGGAAAGCAAGAGTAAAGCTTGAAACATGGTCGCGCGTCCTTAAGTAATAGACAAATCTCAAAACCTTATTAAAAACTTTTTGCAATCTATCAATTATTGTTACCGTAGATCCCCCTATAACCTCAATGCATTAATATTAGACATTAGGAATGCATGAGCAACATGTTTCCTAACATGAAGAGGCATAAATGAATTGAGAGAGTACAATCTCCTCAACGCCAGAAATACTTTACTAGAAACAGAGCTAACACGACGCTCAAAAGTAAGGTGTTGATCAACATACACCCCAAGACACTTCAAATGGTCATCAAAATTTATCAATTCTCCCATCACATAAATCGCAGGATTATGAATCATTTGGCGATGCAATGAAAATTGTATGGCTTTTGTTTTGTTCGGATTGATAAACAGATTATAATTTGCATCCAATCAGAAACCTTACGTAAATTATTATTAATGCTATTTTCAAATTCATTGAGATTATGATCTTTGCAATGAAATAATAAAAGTACATCATCAGCAAAAACGAAAGATTGCCAAAAATCACTACTCATTATTTGAATGCATTCATTAAAAATAATTATAAACAGTAAGGGACCCAAGACAGAGCCTTGCGGTACTCCAGAAGTAGCAGCGCCAATGCTGGAGAAAATACCATTAAATGAAGTGAATTGAAATCTGTCACATAAATAGAAATAAACAAGCTTGCAAGCTGACGCGGAAAAATTGTACTTATCTCGTAACCTACAAAGCAAAAGGTAATGGCCAATGCTATCAAATGCTTTGCTAAGATCTAATGAAACCAAGACACAAGGCAAACATTCATTAATATTTTTACGGATAGAATCAGTTAAAGACACCAATAACATGGAGGTATTGTGGTTTTTACGAAAGGCATATTGACTTTGATGCAATAAATTAAAACGATTAGCATATTCCAAAAGCTGGCATTTAATTAGATTTTCTACAATTTTCGACAACGAAGGCAAAATACTAATAGGCCTTAAATTATTAATATCGAAGCCAACACCCTTAGGAATAGGAACAACTCTTGTTAATTTCCATAGCTTTGAGAAGGTAGAAGTAGATAAAATAGTATTGACGATTTGCAGTAAGACATTAGAAATCAAGGGATATATGAGCTTGATGAAACGGATTGGTATATTGTCAGGAGAAATAGCATTAGATTTAATGCTCTTAATAGCAAGTACTAGTTCATTATTCGTAATTGTACGAAATGAAAAGGATTCAATTCCGAAATTATGTACATTAAGGTTAAAATCATGTATCCTGCTATTTAAGAAGTTATCCAAAAATTTATTATTTATTTGCTCAACATCAATACTATCATCGATACAACCAATACTCCTTAACTTACGCCAGATCATTCTGCTATTGGTTGTGTTAAAAAACTTAATTGCAAATCTACTTCATTCCTTCCTAATAGTTGCCTTGGCTTTGTTTCTGAACTTACAAAAAATTTTCCAATTAAGGACAGAACGATTCATGCTGTAACTTTGAAAGGCTAAGTCCCTCAAAGATATCGCATGAACAACATTCTTCGACTTCATGAAATCAAAACAATTTTTTTTCGAACACACTTTCTAGTTATGGAACCAGACCATGAAGTTCATTTATTAGCACATAAAAGGAATCCAGCTGCGCCTCGACATCACTTGAGCCAAAAATTGTTTCGAAATCATACTGCGAACCATGTGAATGAAATAAGTTATAGTCCATCATATCATAGTTCCTGAACTCAACTACTTCAGGAGTGACATCAATTTGTATGTTTAACAAAATGTAAATAAAACTGTGATAAGAGTTTGGGAAAGGACATACAAACTGCCCCATATTACGTATTGATATTAAACTACTTACAAGAAAATAGTCAATCAAGGAATAAGTACCATGAGCTACATCAAAATGAGTAGGAATACTGTTGTGCACTATATGAAGGCCGATTCTAAGACACATAAGTCGAAATCTATCAGAAAGATTATTATTAAACAGATTATTATTAAAGTCTCCCATCACGACAATACTGTTATACCACTCAAAAATTTCACTGTGCGAATCTTCAAATAAGTCAATACGACCACCGGGCAGATATACCACTCCAGCCAGAAACAGAACATTTGCATCAAACCATACTTCAATAAATAATGACTCACAATTACCAAAGTTAGTACTTTTATATACAGTTCGAAAATTCAAATGCTTAGAAATATACATACAGACACCACCATCTCTCCTCAAGGTATCAGTCGCAATACGATCACTCCTTACAACATTATACCCAGGAATAACAACAGCCTGAGAAGAAGTTTCACTTGTAAACCAAGTTTCCGACACACCAACAATACTCAACTTAGAATCGCAATCTAATTAACGAAATTCATCAAACTTTGTAGATCTGTTTGATGGGTTAATACTCTGAACATTAATGTGTCCAAAACTTAAGTTGTGATAGCCATTCATTAAAGGTCGAAGAATTGAATTATCACTAGCAACGGGACCCATATTCTCATTATGGAACATCAAGATAATAAATGTAATTGGTTGTTGGAGAGGAACACAATGTACTACAAATTGAATCCATAGATATAATTTTTAATTCTAAGTACAAAAATTAAAGCTTATAGGTATTTGTGCTACCAAATGGAAATATTGAATTTTTCATTTGACTATAGATGTCATAAATGCAAAAAGAAAATACAAGTAGGGAAATAAAGTATATTATTATAATTCATATTAATAAATTACATTCTAAACACTTTTAATTAAGCGTATTAATTACAATAAAAATAACTAAATGGAACTAACTCAGGCTAAGGTAATTCAAAATGCAGACAATTATTATTCACCTATTTCCAATTCTGAGTTCAGACCCATCAAAACAAGAACACAATAAAAATTCAAGCTCAAGTAATTCCGGAATTCAATGTAAACATTTTCTAAATTCCATGACTTATTTTATGCAACTGAACTCAGAACAAGAAATAAGTTACTTATGAGATCAAAGATTCAAAATCTATATGTATAAATATATTTTATACACAAAAAGAAAATAGAACACTAATCAAATACTTTTTCCCAACAAATCAAAACATTGCTGCAGGTTGAAGATTTTATAATTATCCGATGCAAGTACTTTGATTTTACATGTAGGTATCACCTTATTTACAATTCTGAAACTATGTATCTTTTTTTCTTTAACAAGGGAGCGACATGATTTGAACAATTTAAACGCCAAAGAAGAGAGGTTATCATTCAGATACACACGATTTGCAATATCTTTACCATTATTATTCGTGTAAAAGTCAGACAAGCTTAAAATCTTCCTTTTGAAGTAAGAGTGCATTAAGTTATCACGAACAGCAATACTATTAAATTTAACTAAGAGCGATAAGCCACTACGAATATATGTAGTCTGAAGTATATCTTCTAACTTCATGTCAACTTTTAGAAAGGAACACAACTTTACAATAATTCCATTAAGGTCTTCACATTGCTTAGGCAAACCAGAAATTACAATATCAGCGCGGTTCAATATGTGATGTAACATATTATTGGTCAACTCCAGCTCAGACAGCCTTTCATTGTTTTTAGCCTCAGACATAGTCACCATTTCCTTACAATCATTAATTTCACCTCTCACACTGCTAATACTTGTAGATAATTCAGCTCTGATGTCAGCTAAACCAACTTCAATTTTATCACTGATGCCTTTGTGTATTTGTTTGACATCTTCACCCAGGCAGCTTAACGATTTCTTAAAGTCCGCCAACTCTTTCTTTAATGAAAAGCAATTCAGAGATGAGGCCATTTTGTTAGCAGAACAATTTTTGCAAGTGAATTTAATATTTCTATTTTTGTCTAGCATTTGGAAAACTTCCTTAGGTACTAATTCGCATTCAGTATGGAACCACAAATGACAGCCAATACAGAGCTAAGAACGTTTACCAGCTACACTAGTCGCACACGAGCCACACAAGTAAGGTGCCATACTGTTGTCCACCAACTCACAGCTATGAAGCCAACACACTTTCTTGATTTTTACTAGTAGTTCTTTGTTAAGATGTGTAACAATATACTAGTTTTAGTTCAATTGAATTCTGCACATTGCATCACAAAAAAATGGCAGCATTAAAATATTATTTGTATCAACCAGAATGCACGCGTGTATGTATACAAGTAATAACTGCACATCAGATAATCCTTTCAATATTTAATATTTCTTCAATGTACACTTAATTCAGCTATATTTCCCGACACAGTTATTAATTTATTTATTTTGAATACAGAAACATTTATTTTTGCATTTTAATTTTAATTTATTCGATAATCAAATGGCAGCGTGAATTTATACAATTAGATCGACATAGTGTTAATATAAATAATTCCTTTTCTGATGTGCTAGCACAACTTTTGCCAAACAAAACTTTGACATCATTATCCTCTAGGTTTGATTGGCAAATAGATGCATACTCGTATGTGTAATGGCGACTGGTAGTAATTTTCTTGGTGTTTTGAATTAGTAGCATGATTAGTATGTGCGTACTAGTTTTTTTTTTTTTTTTTTTTTTTTTCTTTAAAACTTCATCTGAATTGTGCAATAATTTATTAGTAGATTGCAGCACATCTAAGTCGGACCTGTATACTTCATACTTTAGCTGTTTATTATGCTCAAACAACGACCCATCATCGATACTTCTTGCCGGGGAAGCAATGCTGTTGTTGTAAAGGGATATAAAGTCCAGTTGTCCTAGATGATGATGGTCACATTCTTAATAATTATCAAATTTACATTGAAAAGGTCATTCCCGTGTTCCTTTTATCATTACCGTGGGTATAATACCCATGGTAATGATGGAAACGTGAGTATTCTTGGATTTAAATGTGGAAATCTTCAAAATTTGTTACAAAATGTAATATAACCTAATGAAGACATAGAAAATGAACAAACCAATACCTAAAATTTGGAAATTATAATGCAATTAACGGAAAAAATATACTGACCGAGAAAATATACTGAGGAAAAATATACTGTGAGAATGACAAAATTTTAGGAACATGCGCAAAATACACTAAACACTTCAACAGCTCCCAACCAGCTGACTACATTTTTCACTTCTGTCAATTAACTTTAAAACTAACGAGAAATGTCGTTACATTGACTTTTTACACCTAAGCGAAAAACTGGTTTAAAGCATTTTTTCTTAATAAATCCAATTGGCCAACGGGAAGTTTTTTTTTTTTTTTTTTTTTTTTTTTTGCCATTCATTTATTTATTGAATCTTCACAAAGTGAACTAACAATAAGTATCCAAATCTTAATACTAAATACATAAAATTAATTAAGTCCAGCCAATGCTAGACAAAAATGTTTTATTTTGCACGGTCAATATCGGTAAAATCACCTATTTGACGTTCTGATGGTGGCAAGGGTATCTCTCCTCAACCGAGAGTGGCCTTAAAAATTAAGTATGTTACGTGCAAGTGCATTTGGCTGAAGCTCCACTTTACTGATATACCTTGTTGCGTACTTTGAAAATTCGTCTTTTACAAGAGGAACACAGAGATCCTTATGAATTCGGGAGTTTTTTATGTACCATGGAGCTGCAGTAATCATCCGAAGAATTTGATTTTGTCGCCTTTGAATTTTTTCAATGTTAGAAGTGGAGGCGGTGCCCCATAATTGAATTCCATAGCACCATATAGGCTTTAAAATTGCGTTGCATAATAAAAGTTTGCAATCCAGCTTCAATGTCGAATTTCTGCCCATAAGCCAATTCAGTTGCGCTGCTTTTAATTTTAACTGAGTAACTTTCGCATCTATGTGAGACTTCCACGTTAACCTACGGTCGAGATGAATACCAAGGTACTTGACTTCATTTTGCTGCGGAATAGATGAATTGTTGATTTGGATGGCTGAACATGTTCGCTTACGCAGCGTGAATGTAACATGAGTACACTTTTGTTCATTAACTTTAATTTTCCAAAGTTTTAACCACATCTCTAATATTGAAATATACTCCTGCAAATTTCGCGAAGCTACTTGATGGTTTTCATGTGCGCTGCAGAATGCTGTATCGTCTGCAAAAGTTGAAGTGTGGATTCCGGGTGTCGTTGGCATGTCAGAGGCGTAAATCAAATATAAAGTAGGCCCCAGTATGCTGCCTTGGGGAACTCCTGCCTCGATTGGCTGAGTTGGGCTTATAAAGTCGCCTTCTCTGATAACAAACTTCCGCCCACATAAGTAGCTTTCCAGAAGCTTGTGTGTATTTGCAGGCAAGTTCAACTTTATTTTGTGTATCAAGCCCTCGTGCCACACTTTATCGAAAGCTTGAGAAATGTCAATAAATAGAGCTGAGCAATACTTCTTCTCCTCAAAGGTCTGTCTTATGACATTGACTAGTCTGTGCGTTTGTTCTATGGTGCTGTGTTTAGCGCGAAAGCCAAATTGATGATCAGGGATGCATCCCACAGTGTTCAACATTGGACTCAACTTTGCCATTAACAATTTTTCGAACAGTTTTGAAATTGTTGGCAGTAGACTACTTATTGGTCTGTATGATTCTACCTTAGTGGGATCCTTCCCTGGTTTGGGTATCATAGTAATCATGGACACCTTCCACTCTGCAGGATAATACTCGAGACGCAAAATAGCGTTAAAAATAAAAAGAAGAATTCTACGAGCTACACGAGGTAGCTGCTCAAGCATTTTACCAGTAATTTGATCAATACCTGGAGCTTTCTTGGGGTTTGTGTTACGAATAGCATTTTCAACATCTTGAAAACTAAGTCTCAACGGCATAGGCGGTCTAACAGCGTATGACGGTATCTCAACTAAATTATTCGCTGTATCATTTGTGGTAAAAACATTTCTCAAATGGTCGACATACAACATTCCCTTTTCAGAATCGCTTCTTGCCCAATCTCCAGTTGAAGTTCGCAGAGGTGGCTTACCTATTACGGGTCTTTTCAGACCTTTTTTCGCTTTCCATAGGGGCACCATCAAGACCTTCCAGATAATTTTTAAGGGAAGCCATTCTTTGGATTTCTAGCAGATTTCTTAACTGAGCTATGCACTCTCGTAGCCTGCTTTTAAGCTGGGGAGACCTGCGAAGTTGCCACTCTCTTCTAACTCTTCTTTTTTCTGTTAGAAGTTGTTCAATTTCAAACGAATAACAGAACATATTCATATTCACATTTCTGGATCTTATATGGCTAGTGGTGGCATGTTGTACGGCTAGATTAAGGTGTTCAGAAAATTCGTTAATCGACACATCAATATCGTCAGGCGTTCTCAAGGCAATATTTTCCGTGCAATGTGTACTCAAATATTTCTTATATTTTATCCAATTAACTCGAGTGACGGTCAACGCGAAGTCACAAAAAGGGGAACCAACCCCCTGGGGGAACGAAACAGAAACTATAGTTGGTGAGTGATCTGATGACAAGTCTAATGAAGGCTCCACTTGCATCCATTCTGAGGGAAATTTTTTTGTAACTCCAAAATCTATAACGTCTGGGATCTTTCGTTGGTCTGGGGTGTCCACTTGAAATAACACCTAAGCCCATTTTGGAAACGGTGTCAAAAAGCACACGGCCTTTCTGGGTAATTAAACGTGATCCCCAAAAAGTGTGTTTCGCGTTATAGTCCTTAGGAAAACTATTTTCAATTAATATATTTTGTAAGTACTTTTTTATTCTTCCTATGGAATCTAATATCAATCATATTAAATACTCTGTCTATAAGATTTTTTGCGGTATTTATCGTTACTCTCGTTGGATGTTTTGAGTAATAATTAATTATTCTTCCAGAAGACGTTGGTTTCTGATACCAATCTATTAACAAACTATTATCTTTTCTTAAAACTAATGTATCTAAATATGAAATTCTGTTGTTTAATTCTGTCTCAATTGTAAATTTAATGCAGGGGTCAAACGAATTTAAAGTTGACAGTAACATATCAACTTCATCTCCTTTTATGATACAAAACAAATCATCTATATACTTAGTTGAGATTTATTTCTCAATTTGTCTAAACATGAATCTAATAACTTCTCCATAACAATATCCGCTACAACGGGAGAAGCTGGGGATCCCATAGGTAGTTCTTTATTTTGTGAAAAAATTTTATTATCTGACTGAAAATACCTGCTATCAATTATACAAAATCTAAGAATTCGTAAAAATAAATTTTTATTCATGTTAGTGAATTCTGATAATCTGCTCCAGTTATCTTCAATAATATTAATAACAAGTTCAACTGGTACACTAGGAAAAAGTGAAACAACATCTAAAGATATTATTTTTTCATCACTTTTAACCCTAATGTTTTTAATTTTATCTTTAAATTGAATAAAGTTCCTGACATTATACTTAGATTTCACTGTTATGTATTGAAGACTTGTTCATTCATCTTGAATAACTTGACATACTTCATTTATAATATGTATTTTGAAATATTAATGAAAATCTGTGTTTTTTGAATACAAAACGATCGGACACACGCCATGGTAATGACGATTTGCACCGTGCGACCAAATTTTTTCATAAATATATCTAAAATGTTTTATTTAGATTTCCACGCCTGGTTAAAGGACATCTTGTTTTATTTATTCCTGTTCTCAGAATTTCAATTTTTCAATATTTTTAATACTAAATGTATCGGGCCACAGAATGTAGTCATTTCGTGATGTCGACCCACATACATATTGATAAAAAAAATTTTCAAATAAAAACTTGATTTAAAACTGAAAAAGAAATTGAAAAAAATGTGTCCAAATACATATGAATGGATGCAAGGCAGCTTTATACAGGTAGTGGCAGAATTACAATAAATACAACACCCCAACAAACATCAACATGTATTTTGTTGGTAGAATTTAGAAATTTTGACAACTATTCGTAAATTCTACCAACAAAATACATGTTGATGTTTGTTGGTGTTGTATTTATTGTAATTCGTCCACTACCTGTATAAGGCTGTCTTGAATAGATGTTTGTATGCATGTACGTCTTTCATTCATATTTCAATTTTAATAAATTTGTATTTTTGAATGACAAAAAATAATAATAGTAAAGTTATTTTAGTTCCTTTTATTCGTAATGAAAAAAGTACATCTCATTCGCCTTCAAAAATTTACTAAATTTGGTTTTTTTAATAAATTTTTTAACTTTATTCATTAACACTTTTCACTAAAAGATAAAAAAAGAAATGTTTATTGTACGCAAATGTTTTTTTTTTTTCTTATTTCACAATCAAAAATTTTTCATATTAATGTCTTTTCTGAATACAAATTTTTAATAACAGTTTCTTAAGCTTTACTCATTTGGTAACAAATATGTACATGAAACCAAAAGTAATTTTTTTTAATAAGGCTGTTATTGGTCTTATGATTCTACTATAGTCATATCCTTCCCTGGCTTGGGTATCATAGTAATCATTGAGACCTTGCACTCTGCAGGATAATACTCGAGACGTAAAACAGCGTTAAAAATAAAAAGAAGAATTCTTCGAGCTACACGAGGTAGCTGCTCAAGCATTTTACCAGTAATTATATCAACACCTGGAGCTTTCCTGGGGTTTGTGTTACAAATAACATTTCCATCATCTTGAAAACTAAGTCTCAAAGACATAGGCGGTCTAACAGCGTATGACGGTAGTTTAGCTGAATTATTCGCTGTATCATTTTTGGTAAAAACATTTCTCAAATGATTAACATACAACATCCCCTTTTCAGAATCGCTTCTTGACCAGTCGCCAGTTGAAGTTCGCAAAGGTAGCTTACCTATTACGGGTCTTTTTAAACCGTTTGTCGCTTTCCAGAATAATCAGATTGAGGAGTACCATCAAGGCCTCCCAAATAAGTTTTAAGGGAAGCCATTCTCTGGATTTCAAGCAGATTTCTTAATCGAGTTACGTATTCCCGTAGCCTAGTTTTAAGCTGGGGAGACCTGCGAAGTTGCCATTCTCTTCTGACTCTTCTTTTTTCTGACAGAAGTTGCTCAATTTCAGACGAATAAGTTCTATTGTTTTCATTTCTGGATCTTATATGGCTAGTGGTAGCATGCTGTACGGCCAGTTTGAGGTTTTCAGAAAAATCGTTAATTGACACATCAATATCCTTAGGCGTTCTCAAGGCAATATTCTCAGTACAATGTGGACTCAAAAATGTTTTGTATTTTAGCCAATTAACTCTGTTGACGGTCAACGGGGAGCCAATCTCTTTGGGGAACGAAACAGAGATTATAGTGGGTGAGTGATCTGATGACAAATCTAATGAAGGCTCCACTTGCATCCACTCTAAAGGAAATTTTTTCGCAACTCCAAAATGTATAACATTCGGGATCTTTCGTCTGTCTGACAGCCAATAAGTGGGGTGTCCGCTTGAAACCACATCTAAGCCCATTTTGGAAACAGTGTGAAAAAGCACACGGCCTTTCGAGGTAATTAAACGCATGATATAAAAAATACAAGGTAGTTTTATTCTCTCAATTTTCCTTAACAATCACCATCTGACAAGTATAAGGATTGTGACATTTTCCATAAAATTGTGCTACCGTATTAGTTTATACATTCCCTTGTTTTCAATAATAAAATTGTGACTTCAAACATAAATAAATAAAAAATTTTAAAATAAAATACATACATAAATCTAAAATATATAAAAATGTCCTGAAAAACATCTCCAGACTAAAATGCTACCGACACTATGTTTCAATGTGCCTTTAGTATAACGTGGATTAAGATGTTGGCTTTTCGGTCATCTAACCAGTCTTAATCTATCAGAATCTTTTAAATTAAATTTGGACTCATCGGAGAATAGTATGGAATTCCTTTGTGTGGTGGTCAAATTAATTCCAGCCTCGCCAGTCTATTTTTCCGTGATATAAAGATCTTTTTTACACTTTTGTATGGTATGCTTCTAGTCCGCCTTCTGCAGCCTGCTTTTGAATCCTTCTGGGGGTAACATTTAATAACAATTGTGTGGCGATGGTTCTTGACGGCACGAATCGGTCTTTTTTATCAAACGTATTGTTGCCTGGCCATCTCGTTTACTGATTTTTCGGGAACGAATAACGAAAACGGCTTATAATTCTTAATATAACGCTGTGGTGAATGTCAATTTTTTTTGTAATTGTGGTCAGTGATTTGCCGTTATTAAAATCAGCTATTATTTTTTCTTTTAAATGCACTGAATAATTATATCGCGCCATTTGTTAGAGAAGTTACAAGTCACGTCCAGAACAAGTTTGAAGGCACGGAAACGACGGAAAACTATATGCAAATTTTCGCTATACATGCTTACTTTGATATTTAAGCAAATAATGACATCTTTTGGACGTAGGTTTTTCTTAATGAAAAAAAGAAGAATATTCAAAGTTACGTGCATTAGTTTTGTCGCTGCATCCACGGCCATTCTAGTAGAAATAATTATTTATATATTTTTCAGCCACAAGCATCAAACTTTTCTCTTTTTTTTTAATATCTAAAGAGTATTTTCTTTTAAATGTAATAATATTTTCTATAAAATGGGCATTCGTTTGAATGCTTATTATTTCCAGTTTTTTCTAATATGAACAATGCACTACACATTTCAGAAAAAATCCATTCTAGGAGTAAATTCCCTTATTCAACTGTGTGGCAACGCTTTTTTATATTTCTCTCTAAAAATAAACTTCAAAAATCCTTATTACAAATAATAAAAAGAGAATGAAACTACCTTGTATTTTTTATATCATGATTAAACGTGATCCCCCAAAAGTGTGTTTCGCGTTATAGTCGCCAGCCGCTAAAAATCGAGGCCCAAGTAATTTGGAAAAATGTGAATAATGATTTTCTGTTACTTGGGTGGGGAATAAATCGAGGAAATAACAATTTTATCATGAAAATGTTCAATACATATGTTTGTTGCTTGGAGATACTCCTCACGTGTCTCGTTTAGCAAATAGTGCTTAATTCTAGTTTTTATCAAAATTGCTGAGCCTCCACAAGATCTCCCACAGGGATCTTTAGTATAATATAGTGTGTAACCATTCATTTTAAAATAACTGTTGATTGTCAAGTGAGTTTCAGCAATCAGCATTATGTCGATTTGCTTTTCCATAAGGAAGTGCTTAAGCTCATTTTTGTGTTGGCGGATGCCAATACCTTTAATAACGGCCTGAAGACCTTTAGCAGTTTTTAGCTGGTAAGTGTAGAATGATCTACTCTTTTTTTCTAAAACATCAGCCGATTTTCGGTAGTTGTTTTTTAGTTTCACTGATTCTGCCGTGCTTCACTGATGTGGCGTTGAAAGTATCTTTGCCGTAATAAGTTTTCTTACCAGTTCACTAGAAGTAGGCTCTCTCAAATAAATTGGTGGTGGCTTATATGTTTTATTTTGGATGTTGTTGGTTCATCTGTCTGAAGGATAGCAAACCTATTACTATCCGTTGTCGCAGAGGTAATATCGTCTTTAGACATTTTTGGATGCGATGATATTTGTGCGGACTTAGGGCTTCGCTGACGTTTAACCACGGTTATATACCTCTCCATACCCACTTGCGTTTTCGGTCTCTCAACAATAGCCAAACTGGAAGATGGTTTGTCTTGTTTTGTAACAACAATGTTTGGCGAACACGAACGCGTGCGTTTTTTTTTATCTCTTAGAAACAGAAGGTTATCCAATGATATTTTCAAAGATTCTTCCAGAAATCCAGAGGTTTTTTCTAGTAGAGCTAAGCTCTCTTTCAGAATTTCGTGTACTGGGTACACTCATGCAATTTTTTTTATTTATATTTTTTACTTTAAAAGTATATAAAAATAATTGTCACAAAGTTTTTCTTTTGTATAAATTCCCTCTTCCACTTATTGCGGTTTTCTACTTTTACTCTGACTGTTAATAAAATAAGGTTATTTAAACATAGAAAATGAAAATTTCCGATATCGGTCTATATATACCCGAGTTATAGTCTAAACCGATTTTTGTCGAAAATGTGGCGTAAGTGAACTTATTTTTTTTTTTTTTTTGCTTAAAATGTTGTGGTGATAAAGGGAAGTTACTTAAATGCAGAACATGAAAAATTTCCAATATCAGTCCATACACACCCGAGATATAGCCTAAACCGATTTTTTTTTTCATGAAAATGTAGTGTAAGCGGACTTAAACAACTTTTTTTTGCTTAAAAGCAGTTCTGATTATAGAATGAGTTTACTAAAATACAGAAAATTAAAATTTTCGATATCGATCCATATATGTATATATCCGAGCATATTTAGTTCTAATTTGTAATATAACCCTATATATTTAATATAATAATATAAGATTGCTCATAACATGTAATGAAAAAAAAATAGTTGCAATTACAAAAAAGTAGTTAAGCAAAAAATACTCGCATGGGTTACTTGAATAATTCAAATTGTAACGCAGTTCCTCATTGCGATTATTTTTTTCGAACTATATTCAAATTAAACCCAAACTCTTTACAAATTTTTCATGTTTCAACTTTGACAGATTCTTTGATAATGTATCAGCTGTCATCTGATCAGTCGATATATTTGAATTCAACAATATTTTACGAACCATTTCTCTGACAAAATAATATATCTATGACTCCTTTGTTTTTACTACGAGAATGATAAACAGGATTCTTTGCAAGTTGCTGAGCGGTCAAGTTATCCCAATAGATTACGATTGGACGTTGCGTAATTTTTTGGTACGACCAGGTTTTCCAGTACGTACCTTCTTTGTTACGCCCCTCTTCACAACATGCTCCTCCTTATTCGGACCTTTTACATTTTGTTCGCAGTCAAAAAACTTCGCCATTTATCTCAAAAATGTCCAAAAAATTCGTCATTATTTAAAAACATTGTGTTAGATTCTTCATTGTTTAATTCATTTTCTTCGCTGGTTATTCAAATGTCAGACGTATCAACACAATCTTCTGCATCTAAAACAGGATTTTCTATGAACATAACATCACGTTTTTCCACAACTATGTACTTTGTAGCATCATACAAGCTTAGATGTTAACAAGTATTCTACCATTTTATATTCAATTCCTTTAGATTAAAATTTTCTGTGTGTGGTTTTATTCTACGCAATAGCTTCTGAACCAAATTACGGAGTGTCTAACTGATAGTTTTTTGCCTGTGAATATTTGAACCGATTCCAAATATAAACAGCAGTTGCTACCGCTTCAGCCCATAAAGGTTCACTCAACCCGGATTCAAGTAACATAGCTCGTGACATTTCGACAATTGTAGGGTTTGCACGCTCGACTACGCCGTTTTGTTGGGGTGTATAATTGTATAGCCGAACTATACCATTTCTTTCTAGATACTCATCAAATTGTCTGTTCTCAAATTCACCCCCTTTATCACTTCTTAAAATATAATTTTCTTCGACGTTTGGCGTTCAATCAATTCTTTAAATATTCTACATTTTTCAAATACTTCGTCCTTACGTTTAAAAAATAACACAAACACTCGTCGCTATTTATCGTCTATAAAAGTTAAAAAATATTGCTCACCACCGAGTGATTTGGTTTTAAATGTTCCCCGCACATCTGAGTGCGATATAGTAAGAATTTCACATGTATCTTTGTCTTCATGTATATTTTACACGGATTATTTTTTGAAAAATTAACGTCTTACTTACCACTTTACTGCTGTTTTATTTACCGCACTAAAACACTGTGCACGATCATTTACAATAAAAAATAAGAGGTGTGTTCATTTACTTTACTAGTAAAAATTAGTAACGAGAGAGTAACGAGAAAATTTTCAAAATTACTCTCAAAAATGTGAAAAAGTAAATGAACACTTTACTAGCAAAAATTTACAAGTTAGAGTAGTGTTGTTGTTGTTTCCTGAAGAAGACACACAACGGAGTGTCGAAATATTGAAAATAAAAACCATAATTTTTACCAAAACCAAGAAGACCACTAGCTCAACAACAAATAATAATTTATATATAAGTACTTAATAACTACCATTATATCCTTTGGACAAATTATACATATATGTATGTTATTATAAAAATAATGTGATTATGGTCATTTATATTCAGCATTGTCTTGGCTGGTGTTTTTCGAGTACAGCTTGTAGTAGAATAATGAAAAGTTTTAGAATTTTATTTAATCTAGTACTAGGCATAGTCGAAATACGCTAAGCACTATAAGGGTGATTAGCAACTTTTGAATAAAATACATATCTATTTTTAATTAGCACCCCATACACGTTTCAATTCAATTCGTAACTGAATCGGTTGTTGTGCAAATCAAGGAGTATTTTTTTTTTAAGGAGGTCGTAAATAGTTTTTAAAATTGTCTTTAATTTCATTAAATCTGATAGTTGAATGAAAATCTTTCTATTCAGTTTATGAAGAATCAATTCAATTGAAAGACTCAATTAACAATTGAATTGAAACGTGTATGGGCTGCTTTATACGTTATAACAGCCTGTATTCACACAGCATTTTTATTCCAAATTAATTTCAAATTGTAAAGTACCGAATTAATGGCTTCCCTACAAGTTTTAAACAAATTCAAATTTGCCGGAACATCCTTTGCTACTGATGTGCCAGATACTGTGTTGCTTAGTTCATTGCCATTAGACGCCTTATTTTACCTCTGTTGTTCCTAAGTTACACAAAAATAAATTTCTTATCTTTTTAATACTTATACTCGTTTTAAAAGTTTACATACACTTACAATTTCTTAAATTTTTCAAAATATTTTTATTTTTAACTTAATTTAGAAATATTGTTTTGTAAACACAAACGCAAAACAGCTGTTTGAATAATAATTGCAAGTAAAAATTTTACTTGTAAAAACTTGCAAGAATTTTTCTGTCTCTCAATTTTTTTACACTCTTTTGACGCTCTCTCGTTGCAAATTTTTTGAGTTAATGAAAGCTTTCTAGTAACAATTGTTACAAATTTGTGAAAATTTCTAGTAAATGAACACATCTAAGTTTTATTTTTTTGTCATCTTGAACATAACACGATTGCCTTTGTCTCTCATTTCTGCAAGTTTTTCTTTAAATGTTACTATATAATTATTGTCACATAATTTGCTAACAGATATGCAATTTCCTTTCATATTCGGCACATACATAACATTTTTCAATACTATATTGCAGTTTTCCACTTTTATTCTCACTTTACCTATGCCTTGAGCTTCAATACGATTATTACCATATCAGCCAAATATATGCTTTTTCAAGTTTACAAAAAATGATTTCTCCGAACACATATGTGCAGTTGCGCCGCTGTATAAACACCAGCATGATTCAGTATTAACTTTTATGTCAGCTGCTGCTAGAACGGTAAATTGCAGGTCATATTTTTACCTTCTTGTTTGTGTTTGGTATAACAGTTTGCAGCAGTGATCACGTTTACCATACTTAAAGCATTTGAAATTTGTCTCTTCTCTTCTATTGAAATTGTTCATACTATAGTTTTCTGTTGCGCTGTTAAAGTGCTTTCACATTAGGCAACTTACTCGTAGTTGCGCAATTATATTTTTTGTTTTTATTTATTTCCTTTTAAACTTGCTTTTGTGTTCATGTACAGAAATTTGCTGAATGTGAAAGCGCTCTTAAAATGGTTTCTTGCTATGTATGCGTGAATTTCAACTTTAGGTGTGTTCCACGAGGTCTCGGACTAGTTCAGACTAATAAGTAAAAAGCAAATTACTCTCTAAATTTGCAAAATTTACCCAAAACTGCTAGAAAGCAAAAAACCACAATTGTACATCTTGTAATACCAGTGCTGCTTTCTTTTTATATTATAGTATATTTTAGTGGTTTTAGACGCTTAAAACGCATAACACCATGTAAACAAAAGATTTACATTATTGGTAACAGCTGTAAAATTAAAAGCAATGTAAAATTTTATACAATTACAAGCCAAATAACAATTGCATGTTCTGTTTACAACTTCACAACGTTATTTTCAGTTTGGGCAACCTTTCATTTTGCTTTTAACTAATTTTTAAACAAAAACTTTTTTCCAATTTGCAAATTTTCTGATTACATTTTCAGTTTCATAAGCATGTAAACATAAAACAGCTGATTATCAAATTCTAGTCCGAACTTACCCAAAGAAAAAGTTCGGGCTAATTTGTACAGGAAATTAAAAAAAATCTCTCATTTTCTCTCAAAATTGCACAAAAATTGTTACGTGGAACGCTTTTGGACTACTTCGGACTGTTTCGTTATTCACGTGGAACACGCCTATTGTTGTCTCTTGTGGCATTTTTAATTTTTCTCTCTTCTAGAAGCTTTATTTGTTAAAAGGTTGTATTGCTTTTGAGTTCAGGCAAGTAATAATGACAAATTTTTTTTCTCTGTCAATAAAGTTTTACAACTTTTACAAAAAACATTGATTAAATTTAAAATAAATAAAACAAGTTAAATATATGAAGGTAATTCATTCTCATCGTTCAACACCCCCACTAGAATGACTGCCTATCTCCAAAATTTTACAGCAGTGCAAATGCTTTGCATTTGTTAGAGGTTTTATTAAAACATCAGCTTCCATATCTTCGGTATTTAAATATCTAATAATAATGTTTTTATCGTTGACAAGACCTCCTATAAAATGATGCCTAATGTCAATGTGTTTAGAACGAGCATGATATGTATTATTATGGCTCAAGTTTAAAGCAGTTTTGTTGTCGCATTCTATTATGATAGATGATGATATTCCAAGTTCATTAAATAGAGACTTTAACCATAATGCGTCTTGTCCTGCCGCCGCTAAAGCCATATACTTTGCTTCTATTGTCGATAATGTTGAAGTTTGTTGTTTCTTGGAATTCCACGAAATACACCCTCCTTGGAATTTAAATACGTATCCAGATGTTCATTTTCTGTCATCTAGATCACCAGCCCTATCAGCATCTGATGATCCTTCAATGCACTCTTTGTCCTCCTTTAAATATTGCAGTTTGTATTTTATAGTACCTTTGAGATACCTCATAACACGCTTTAAAGCTTGCCAATGTGGCTTACCATAATTGTTGTTGAATCTGGATAAAGCATCCACTGCAAACGATACATCCGGTCGACTGCATACAAGTTAAAACCTATATGGGTTCCTTTGTTAATTTATAGGGATTCCGTGCAATTAAAGAAAAACTATTAATGATTTTTTTGTATTTTAGTTAGTTTATTAAATGAAATAACTCTTATTAAAACATTAAATATAATTTAGATATTAAACACTTGTTTAGTTCATTTCTTTTTATGTTCGAATGCCTTTTTTTGTTCTTTTATTTCTTATTTCTTTCTTACAGAATAATTTAGTTAAACTTATAAAAATATAAATTTTTCACTCTTGCTGCTTTCCCGCTATGAGGATCGCTTACATTAATTGTTCAAATAGGACTGAAGAAAAAGCAACAGAAATTTGTTAATTCAATTTATAAAAAAAAATAAGAGAAACTCCTTTTAAACAGAGCTTGCAATAGCAACTCTTTACTATTGTAAAAAGATTTATAAAAAAGAGCAAATTAACAATATAAAAATATAATACTGGGATTGTACCTTAACTTACATAATACTTCCTATTGCTTATTGATAAGGTATATTCTTCATTTCTTCTTTAGTTTTTGAACACATCTTTTTAGAAAGTTTTTGATTTAAATCCATTGGAGCTGAGACAGGTTTGCAGTCACTCATACAAAATTTTTATAATATAATTTTTATATATTGTTCCTGATCAACCCACAATTTTTCTTCACTTCGATCTCTTTTAATTCTCATTCCCAAGATATAATTTGCTTCACCGATGTCTTTCATTTTAAAATTCTCTGCCAAATTAATCTTATTTTTCTGGTTGTTTGCAAATATTAAATTATCAGCGACATAAACTGCAACGTAAGTTATTTCTTCATCTTTTATCTTAAAATAAAAACAGGGTTCGACCTTAGATTGCAATAGACTCATGCCTTTCAGAACTCTGTCCGATTTTTGATTCCATAGTCTACTTGCTTGTTTAAGACCGTGTAGAGACTTTTTAAGTTTGCATACCTTGGTTTTGTCCTCATTACAAACTTCAGGAATCTTCATATATATTTCCTCGTTCATTTCACTTTGCAAAAAAATTTACTACGTCTATTTGATCTATGTTCAAATTATGTCGTACTGCCAAGCTTAAAAGTAGTCGAATAGATGAATATCGAACTACTGGAGAAAATGTTTCCTCGTAATCGATTCCATATCGTTGAGAATATCCTTTTATAACCAATCTTCCTTTATAACGTTCTATATTGCCTTCAGAATTTTTCTTGATTTTAAAACACCATTTGCCATCAATATGTTTCTTGCCTTTTGGTAATTCAACAATTTCCCACGTTCCATTCTGGCTTAAAGCATTCAGTTCTTCATTTATTGCTTGCTGCTACTGCTCTTTATTAGGACTTTGTAACGCCTGCTTCATTGTCTTTGGAGATTCATCAGCTTGAACCATACTGCACTCAAACCTCTGCACTGGTGATGATGTCCTTACATATTCTGATGATGTGATTCTCGTAACAGATGGTCCAGAAGTCCAGTCAACACTTTAATCATCAAAACCCCTTAAAGTTGTTTCATCTGTTTCGGAGTAATACGTTTCTTCTTCAAAACTGCTTTCATCTACATCATTAGAAACTTGAACTTTATCTACTCCATCACGGCTCTCTTCCACATCATCAGAATTTACTCCGGAATCTACTGGATCATCCCCCCCACTGAATCGCACTCCGGAAATAAGAAAAACTTTGAATCATCTTTAGGTACTGCGTTATGAAATTGACTTTCCAAAAATTTCGCATATCTGCTCAATTCAACAATTTCTTTTTCAGGGTCATAAAAACGATAAGTTCTTGAATTTGCACAATAACCAACAAAAATACACTCTTTTCCTTTTGCATCTAGTTTGCTTCTCTTCGGTTTCGGGATGTTGATTATAATTTTACATCCAAATACTTTAAGGTGCTTCAAATTTGGATTTCTACCTGACCATAATTCTTCAGGTGAAACATTATTTAGGGTTTTGCAGGGAGTGCGATTTACTAAATATACTTCTGTATTTGCTGCTTCGGCCCAAAACTTCTTTGTTAAACCAGATTCAATTAAAAGACATCTTGTTTTTTCAATCAGTGTTCGGTTCATCCTTTCCGACATACCATTCTGTTGAGATGTGTATGGCACTGTTTGATGCTCAATTCAACTTTTGCTGAATATATTCTTCATTCTGCGATTGCAATATTCTGATCCATTGTCGCTTCTCAAAGCTCTTATTTTTCTGCTAGTTTGATTCTCGACAACATTTTTGAACTCTAAGAATTTTTCAGTTACTTCAGATTTTGTTTTAATGAAATATGCAAACACTTTTCTACTATAATCATCAACAAAAGTAAGCATGTACCTTGAGCCCCTTGTTGAAGGTACTTCCATAGGCCCACAAAGGTCTGAATGTATTATGCATAAAACTTCAGTTACCCTTGTGCATGAAATATTGAATGGACACCTTGATAGCTTACCTTTTAAACAAGTAGTACACTTTGCTTTTTCACTTCACATTCAACTCCTGTTACAGCACCAGATACCATGTATCATAAAATATCATCATAAACATTCCATTGACTAAATCGCCCGTTGCAATGGTATTACCCACATTATTTATAACCTTGCATCCTCTCTTATTGAAAATCATTTCATAACCACCCTGAACAATATTTGAAACTGATGGAAGATTCATGCAAAGTTTTGGATAAAAAGGGCTTCTTTGAAACAAACATCTTCATCTGATCTTCCAACATTCATAGTCATATTAATATAACCTACACCCTTGACTTGCATTGTTTCATTGTTAGCAATTGTGACTTCAGCATCCTTGTCTTGAAAATTTTCATAAAACTTCTTATTTGAACACATATGTTGTGCCGTTGCACCCGAATCAACAAAACCATTCACATTCGTTTAACTGTCATGCTGAAAAACATCCAACCATAGCGTTCATACTTTTCTTATATTTTGGCTTGACAGGCTTAGCGGTACATTTTGATGCAATGTGTCCATATTGATTGCAATTATAACATTTTGAACCTTTATATTTAAAAAATTTTTTTTGGCCCGCTAGTGCTACGTCTGATGTTTCCTTCTTAATATCTTGCAGTAGTTTCAATTTTAGAGCGTCTCCTGTTATTCTGATCTCCGAACTTTGAATTCCCATTATCATTGATTGAATTCTTCAGACCAGATCCTACCCATTCTTTATCGACATTGAGACCAGCTGCCTGCAACTTTGTTGAACAAAATTTTTTAATTAATCCCACTCTTCTTAACAAACCATTATCTTCCAGAATTGTTGTTAGTGTTTTTCAGATTTCATCTGCTCTGCCACAATTACGAATATGTGGAATTGGTCCTTTTATCTATTAAAAGGACCAATTCGGCTTTTGCTTGTGTATTCTTACTCCCTTGTTCCTCATTACCAAGGACCACATTCCATAAACCTTTCATCTGAAAATATGCCTCAACTGCAAACTTCCAGTCTTCATAATTTTCGCTTCCACGTAGCTTTTCTATTTGATGATTATTCGCCATATTTGAATTAACTTGAATCTTAAATTCACGTTCTCAAATTAAATCTTTAGCACGCTTGGACTCATAACACCTGGTATAAAAGTAGTTCATTCTCATCGTTCAACATTATTTTTAAAATTTGAAATACAAGTAACGTATATCCCTTGTCTCCATAGCAACCATAAACTGCTCATGGGTTTTTGAAAGGCTTGATAATAATATTATCACTATTAATTCATCCTGAAGTTTGATTCCTACTTCTGCCAACTTTTCTACGTTATTAGAAAATTCATTTAGAAAACAGGACATAGATTTTTTTTAATTATGTTTTTGTTTTATGTCCAACTTTTTGTTCTTCAGATAACTTGAAGTTGACAAGACAAGTTCTGTCATATTCGTTTTAGGTTAAACTGTGATATTTTCTTTTGATTATTTTTTTAATTATAAAATAAATGCTTCATGATATCCATTTTCCTGTATTATATAAGTAATTGTTGAGTGATGTAAAGAAAAATAAAATATTAGCAATAAAAATTGTTCTGAGGATGTCGGAAAAAAGCAGATGAAACGTTGAAATAATAAATCTGTAAAAAAAAAATCTTAAAGGCCACTCACTATTATCCAATTTAAAAACAAGCATATGTGAAAAACAGTTATATTTGTACTGTAAAAACATAAAGAGAAAACAAATTTTAACAATTATATATTCGTTTTTCTTTAGATAATATACATAACCTAAACAGCAAGACTGTTTTATTTTGTGTATATGATTTGGTGCATTTTATACATCATTACATCGAGTACTCTTAAAAGTATTGTGCTCTGTAAGATGAAATGTACAAATTTTGTAAACTTGATGAAATGGTATTGAATATATTACTGATATATAGTACAAAAAGTATTTTCTTATTTGTGTTGAATTCGGTTCGATGCCAACGAAAATTAAAAAACGCACCGAAATTTAGAAATTAAAGCGCACCGGCAAAGGAAATTTTCGCACAAAAAATTTTAAAAAGCACCAAAAAAGGTGCGAAACGCGCCCAGTTGACAACGCTGGTGGCAACGTCTTTTTATATTTCTCTCTAAAAACATACTTTAAAAATCCTTATAAAAATAATAAAAAGAGAATGCAACTACCTGGTATTTTTTATATCATGCTTTTAACTATAAATCTGGCCGCGAATGGAATACAACTCTCATGTTTGGGCTGGCGCTTCAAAGTCTATTTTGGGGTTACTCGACCGTGTGCAGGAGAGGGCGAAGAAGCTTATCGGTGATAGTAGGGTATCCAACTCTATTGACTCACTGGAGCATCGAGCAGTGTGGGGTGCGTTACTCTGTTCTATCGTTATTACAATGGGTTTTGCTCTGACGAGATTAGGGATTTTGTTCCCGAAACTCGCACATTTGTGGTCGACTGCCCGGGGAATCGTACTACGCATTACAGAGATAATTTGTTTTTCAGTCGTACGCTTCGTCTGTGGAATAAGTTGCCTGCAGACGTGTTTGCTGTCTGATATAGCGCTGGAAAGTTCAAGTCAAATGTTCACAAACGGTACTCCCTATTTCCCCCTCCTGACAACCTATTTTCCTAGATCTGGTACAATGCACTGCATATGTAGGAGTCACCTCCTGAGTTTTGTTAAGAAACAGTATATTAGCTGGACCACCAGCGGACAAGAGACCCGCATTTTCCTGGATGCAACTCCTATATACGATAGCCATGGGGATATCTATTAATCCTTTGATCGATGCGGAATCCTCTGGGCATTGTATATCTTTGAACCATATAAATCACCATATAAATGGTATTATATCAGTTGAATTGCAGAAGAATGCGGATCTCATAGGCCATGGTTTATACGTATTTTTGCGGGCTGCACTAGGTGGTCCTACAATCATGCCGAAGAGTTGTTGTAATCTCCGAAGGATTTTAGACTTGTCATCCTTCTTGCTTCAAACTTGGGAACGGATAACTGATTTACATCTTCGGATGTCAATAGATCCGGCCATTCATCAATCTGCCAGTAATACAAAGGATTTCAGACTTGCCATCCTTCTTGCTTCAAACTTGAGCACGGATAATGGATTTACATCTTAGGATGTCAATAGGTCCTTGCCATTTATCAATCTCCCAACATGATTATACCAAGGGTAAATCTGTTGAGACTGCGTTACATTCGGTCGTAGGGTATATAGAGATATTGATTAATGCTTTATATATCGAATTTGTATAGAAATGTTGTTAATTTGAACGGGTATTTAATATATTTTTTTAAATTAACTTTTTATATTTGCAGTTATAAGAAACATTTTGTTAGCATAACTTTTAGTCTTGATTGCCTTACTACTGCCACTGTAAGGGGAAGAGGTTGTTCTTCTGCCTCTGGGTTGTGTATGCGAGTTGGACTTTTTTACACCAGACCTACGGAATGCAATTTAACAGGTTAACTGTCCAATGAATTATACATTCATGGTGCCTTTTTTGCACTACTGTATTTTCAATTTATACAAAATATATTAATAAATTCTGAAAATAATTACAGAAATATTATTATACAATAAAAAAAAAAAAACTCATGAAAGTGTAACATTGCAATCCATAAAAATAAACCACGGACGTGTTAGATTGCAATTGTACCATTGTATGGGCACAGGGAACTTGTTAATATATTGAATTTTATAAAACAAAATATTTTTTCTATGTACGATATTAACTAACTAGTTGTGAGTTCGAGTCCAACTTCAGTACCCCAGCTTATATGGTATTCAATTATTTGCTCTGTTCTTCTTTGGTCTTATTGTTTCACAGCAATTATTGTTATAATTAAAAAAAAAATAATCCCTCTTCTTGACTGAAGTTGGACTCGAGCTCACAACTAGTTAGTTAATATCGTACATATGTAATATCTAAAAGCCCGCTTATTGATGATTTATGCATACAACATACTTTTTTTTATTTTTTACAGCTTCTTTTGGAGTGCTGACCGCTGGAAAATATATAATAAATAGCACGATTTCAAAAAGAAATATATATTTTCCCTAAGTGAAATTATAAGAACTTATCTAAGGTTTGAAACAGTATGAAAATGGTGTTGTCGCAACGGCAGCGCGAGGAGCTGTAAGTCTTTTAACACCAACTCATGTTTTATTTAAAACTAATTTATTATCACTTTGTTGACATTTTCAGTAACCAAGCGATTGCCGACTATTTAGGCAGCAATGGATACTCAGAATCTTTAGAAGCATTCCGTAAGGAAGCTGATCTCAATGGTGAAACAGAAAAAAAATTTGGTGGTCTACTCGAAAAAAAGTGGACATCTGTTATACGGCTGCAGAAGAAAGTTATGGAACTTGAGGCTAAATTATCTGAAGCAGAAAAAGAAGTCATTGAGGGTGCTCCATCAAAAGCCAAACGCAGCCCCGGCGAATGGATACCAAGGCCACCTGAGAAATTTTCATTGACTGGTCATCGAGCCAGTATTACACGGGTAAACCATTTAATCAGCTACAATTTTAAGTATTAAAATTGCATTTTTGTTTAAGGTTGTTTTCCATCCCATATTCAGTCTAATGGTGTCAGCATCTGAAGATGCTGTCATTAAAATTTGGGATTTCGAGACAGGCGAGTATGAACGCAGCCTTAAAGGTCATACAAATTCAGTACAAGATATTGCATTCGACGCTCAAGGCAAATTGTTGGGTAAATGCTACTGTTAACAGCAAGAAATGTTTGATACAAATGTTCTTTTTTAGCTTCTTGCAGTGCTGATTTATCCATAAAACTTTGGGATTTCCAACAAAGTTATGAGTGCGTGAAAACAATGCACGGTCACGACCATAATGTCTCATCAGTAGCTTTTGTTCCTGCTGGTGATTACGTTCTATCAGCTTCTCGCGACAAAACCATCAAAATGTGGGAGGTTGCTACAGGGTAACTTTGCTACAAATTTATTATCATTTTCTGCATCTAAACTGAATTTTCACTCCAGATATTGTGTTAAAACTTATACTGGACACAGAGAATGGGTACGCATGGTTCGTGTTCACATGGATGGAGGTATATTTGCCTCATGCTCAATTGATCACTCAGTT
The DNA here is from genome assembly GCA_914767995.1 of Thecocarcelia acutangulata. Lineage (NCBI taxonomy): Eukaryota > Metazoa > Arthropoda > Insecta > Diptera > Tachinidae > Thecocarcelia > Thecocarcelia acutangulata. The sequence continues at coordinate 57,061,573 of OU612098.1, forward strand.
CGTGTTTGGTCGACAAATTCAAAAGACTGTAAGGTAAATAAAATAAAAGGAACGAAAAAATTTATAAACAGCTTGTTTTTTATGTTTCCCAGCTGTCTATATGAATATTCTCTGCTTTTTGATTCAAATCGTATCAACCAACTTTGTTTGAAAGGTATAAAGAAAAGTAAGAGACGCGTGCAAAAGGAAAATGTTGTTTTTTTATGTTTTGACAGGTATTATTAAAACAATTTCTTTTTAAATTCTCAATAATATATTGGAACGTTTGAGAATATCTTTCAAAAATTTCCAAAGTCTACTGATGAAATGTCGACATATATACAGCTGGGCCGTTTTTAAATTTTTTCATTGGTATCAATATTAGAAGCTAATATAGTAAATAAAACTCAATTTTTTAAAAGAATGGAAAATAACTGGAATAAAATTTTTTTTTTTAAATAAGGTTGAATTGCGTGATCACGACCATACAGTCGAATGTATTGCTTGGGCACCAGAGGCTTCTTCTTCAGCAATAAATGAGGCTGCTGGAGCTGATAATAAAAAGGGCCATCATCAAGGGCCATTTTTGGCATCCGGGTCACGAGATAAAACTATACGCGTAAGTAAATTTTAATAAACGGCTAGCTATTTTTTCCCCCAATCAATTTTAAATGCTTCGTGATAAAACTCAGTTTTTATGCAAGTATTATTATATATTAGTGTATTAAGAAATAAACATTCTCACAATTTCACTGACAGTATGCCGTTGATATCTTTGCAATCCTGACAGACTAATTAATAATTTCCCAATAATTGATATTACCGAAATTATTAGAAACTAGTTTTAAAAGGTTTTCCGATTATTTCAAGCAAACTAAGAGTTCTTATTCTAAACAAACTAACGAGTTACATACATAAATATAAGTAGAGATACGAGTGCGGATTGATATTGAAACTACTTAGCGCTAGATGGCAGCAGTTTTTTGAAGCTGCGATCTGTCGAACGTCAGCTGTTAAAATATCACCCAAATTCATCGATTATTTTATTTGTGATAGTAATTTGAAGTAAGCAACTTTCGTGTTACTTGAAAAATGGAAAAAAGTGAATTTACTATCAACCATCAACAAGAAGGCCAAAAGAGGTGGTTAGAATAATTGCCGAAATGGTAAACATATCATCATTTTACATGGGCATTTGCATATGAAAAAGCTTGCGGCAAGATGGGTGCCGCCGAGCAAGTGGTTACCGATACTAACGCGTATTTTGAGGTGTTCCCAAAATCATATATGTAATTCAGATGATATAAAAAAGTTGGAATATCGTCTTACTAAGTGTATTGCGCTAAAAGAATACTATGTTGAGAAATAAATGGTTTTTGAAAAAAATGATTTTTCCCTACTTTTAGGTAGCTTCAATATCAATTCGCCCTCGTATTTGTTCAAACATGATATTGCTTATAAACATAATAATTATAATAGTTTATTAAACCGGCCTAAATACCAAAGGCTAATTAACAACAAACTTGTTAACTTTCAACGGACTGATAACAATAATAAGGATGCAGCAAGGATGAAAAAAGTTTTAATCGGTTCTGCAAACGAATCTATTCACAGAACCACTCCCAACTATAAACGCAAGCCTGTAGTTTGGTGGAACAGTGAACTTGCATATACGCGTAATAAGAAACAAACTTACTGGCACAAATTCAAAAATTCCCCTACTGTAGAAAACAAAATAGAATACAGAAAAGCTAACGCCTTATTTAAGAAGCTTGCGAAAATTGCCAAAGCAAACTCTTTTTTTCAAATTTACATCTGAAATCAATCCTTCGTCTTCAATAAAAAATTTATGGTCGAAGATTAATAGGTTACAGGGCAAAAACATAGGATTAAATATTGAGTGTATTGAACATTCAAACGCCATTTTTTCGGAGACAGAAACTATAGTAACAGTTTTTGGTAGTGAATGGTCTTCACAATCAAGCGATTTAAATTTTTGTCAAAGTTTTTTAAATAAAAAAAATCAAGTTAATATTGCATTAAACTATATCCCACACCCTACTTCAAAATTCGTTGATGCAGAAATAACCTTATTGGAACTTAACTCAGCGCTTAACTCTTAAAGGGAAAAACAGCTGGTTTTGATAAAATAAATTACCCTATGCTAAAAAATTCCCCAACCCCCTTCAAAGAAGCCTGCGTGAGATTATTCAACAATATATTCGAGACAAGTATCATTCCTCAAGATTGGAAAATATCAAGAATTATTCCCTTACTAAAACCCGGCCAGGCGAAAAATAAATTAGTGAGCTATAGGCCAATTTCTCTTCATCCATCTACAAGCAAACTAATGGAAAAAATTATGGCTAAAAGACTTTGGTGGTTTCTTCAGAAAAACAAGCTTATACATCAAAAACAAGTAGCCTTCAAGCCCCGAAAAGGCACAAGCGACATTTTACTTTATGTGGATCAACAAATTACCAAAACCTTGTCTGCTGGCAATCACCTTACCATTTTGTCAATGGAATTTGTAAAAGCATTCGATAGAGTTGACATTCACACCATTATTTCACAGCTCAAAGAATGGCGTATTGGGTATAAAATCCTCAGATATATCCTCAACTTTCTATCCAAAAGAAAATTCTGGGTTAAACTGCAAAACTTTCATTCTTCCACTTTCTCACTAAGTAATGGTATTCCACAGGGCTCCCCCATCTCGGTGATACTATTTCTAATTGCTTAAGAAAAAATAAACGGCACAATTTTAAAACACCCCACATTTCGGCATTGTATGTATGCTGACGACCTCTGCCTAATAATAAAACTTAATAAACACAGAAATATTGATTTGGTTAGTATGGAAAATCTTATCGATGGTTTAAAAACTTGGTGCGATGATAGAGCTAAAATATATTTTGAAAAAACCAAGCCATCCACTTTTGTCGAAAAGTTAATTGTACACAACCATCTTTACTTATATAAAACCCGGTTATAACTATGGTTGACCAAATGAAGAAACAACATACAGCTTACTTACATAAAGCTCTGGAAAACCGATTAAATCTTATAAAATGTATAAGTAGTATGAATGCCAATTCACATCCGCAAACCACAGTAAATATTGTTAAATCATTAATTATTTCAAAAATTGAATACGGTATATCATTTTATGGTTATGCTGTCAAAACAACATTACAAAAAATTCAAACCATTTATCATGCTGCAGCACGATTTGTTATTGGAGCCTTCAAAAGTACCCCCATTTTAAATATCCTTACAGAATCCGGAACACAGCCAAACTAGCGACAAAATTGCTTGTGCCATCCGAAAATCAAATCCTACAATTCAACCCTAAATCTAACTATAATAAAAAATTAAAATCTACAGTTCAACGCATAACGCAATATATTGAGGAAATCTGTATTAACTCTTGTCCTAAAAAAAGCTTTTAGCTGCTTGCAACCACCTTGGCACCTCCAGCACAATAGTATAGATGACACCCTATTATCACTCCCTAAAAAACTACTTCACATGAAATTTATAGGTCTCTATTTTTACAAAAAAAGGAAGAGTATAATCAACGCGGATGGTTATTATGTTACACAGATGAGTCAAAGTCCATAAACGGAGTTTCTTACGCACTCATTGACGATAGTTCTAATATAATAAAACAAGGCTTGCTTCATACATTTAATTCAATTTTTATTGCAGAAGCAACTGCGATATTAAATGCTATCAAATGTATTAATGACCAGCCAAAAAAAATATGTCATCTGTTCCGACTTTAAATCGTGTATAATGGCAGTACAAAACCTTACAAATAGGGAAGACATTATCTGCGAAATAAGAGACAACCTTATTCGCTTTCCAAACAAAATTAAGTTAATGTGGATACCTGGGGCTAGATTCCGCAACTATGCCCTAAAATTGCCAATGATAATTCAATACACCCAAAATAAAATGTTGATATATTCAGCTATACATGACTATGTTTATAATAAGCAAATTAACAAATGGATTTCGTACACGCACAATTATAAACAATTCAATCCTAGTTGTAAAACACCAACGTATCCAACAGAAGTTTCAAGAAAAAATTTACAAAAATATATACGTATGAGGCTCGGCCACAGCAAGTTGACTCATCAACACTTGATGGAAAAAAAAAAACAGCCACCAAGCTGCTTTTTTTGTCCAGAACCAAAGATGACGATGTCACACATAGTCAACGAATGTCAACACATCTCTACAATATGCAGGGCCAACAACATATCGCTTACCAATTTACTGCAAAACATATCAGAAGAAAATATTAATATTTTGATAAAACTTTTGAAAGCTCTAAATATCCATGATAAAATCTGATCGTAATACTCTTTCTTATCAATATATTATACATATTCATATTTAATTTTAACAAAGAGCCGATGGCCCTAGACGCTAGTGCTCGTTCTTTTGTAACTTTTTTTATAATTAATTATAACTAGTTGTTCAATAAATAAATAAATATAATACATTATTGAAATGATATGATAATAACGTTCCTTTTAAGATCTGGGACGTCAGTGTTGGCCTCTGTTTATTTGTACTTTCCGGCCACGACAATTGGGTGCGAGAGTTGGCATTCCATCCTGGTGGTAAATATTTAATATCAGCCAGTGATGATAAAACGATTCGAGTTTGGGATTTACGTAATAAGCGATGCATGAAAACACTTTATGCACATCAACATTTCTGCACTTCAGTTGGTAAGTAATTACGATAGGACTTATACGCAAAAATAATAACAATATTTTTAAACTGTTTTTATTCAGATTTCCACAAAACACATCCATATGTCATTTCTGGTAGCGTAGATACAACGGTTAAAGTATGGGAATGTCGTTAAGCCAATAGTCGTTAAAAGTGATGGGGCGTTACATATAACAATTGTTTAGTTGTGTTGTAATTCCCCAGGAGAAAATATATATAAATACATACATACTGTTTAAGAGCTACAATTTACTTCAATTACTGCAAAATATACACAAAACATACACGAAGCATTGTTTTTAATTTCTAATGAATGCAAAAAACAAAATATAGATGGGTCCACCTTAGACTCATCAATTTTAATTATTAGATTCCATATATAATATACAATTAAAAATTTACATCGTTTATGTATTCGCTAAAACAAATCAAGAAATTTTAATTAAAATAGAATTATTATTTGGCGTAGAAACGTATTCGATTGAGTCATCATTTCGCGCTCTCTTTTGCTGTTTTTACAAGCTTACAGCGAGTATAATTTGTTTTTATTAAAACATATTATGCAGCATAACTGTATGTTTTCTCCTAAATTTGTATAAGTATTGAGTAGAACTCGAATCAAATATTATGTACGTACGCCTTAAAATTAAATAATTGTAATCATATACATACATATATTTGTTTAAGTTTTTTTGCTTGCTGGATTTAAATTTTCTTCGATAACTTTTTTTAATTACAACATTGTAATAATTATTAGATATATATGATTTTATATGAAACTTAAAAAAGAAAACGTCTCTTAAATTCAAGTTCAAGTAGAAGGTTTAAGTTAATATTAATTATTAGCAAAGTAGATTTTTCATAAGGGTATGTAACTACAGCAACCCTAATTGCAATTGGTATTTCAAATATTACTATCAATGAAATCAATCATTCAAGTTGTATGTATTAGTGTAATTAAGAAGAGCGACAGATCCTCTTTAATATTTGTATCGAAACAGCCTTCTCCTTACTGGATCAGCAACTGTAATCGGTTTAAAAAATAAACTTAAATTAAATCAATACCACCTAAAAACCTTTTTAAATTTTCGCTTAATTTAACTTAATGTAATTTTTATTTTCGAATTATGCTTATAAATTTTAATTTACTTTAAGAAGGTTTATTAAATTATATTTATTTTTTCAATGATTCAATTCAATGTAAATTTGATATTGTAAAATTATAAAAAAAAAAAAACAAAATATATGGACAATATATATTTTGTTAGTTTAAAATTTTATGAATAACATTTTTTATGGTTTTACAAAAAAGAAAAAACACAATTTCACCTTGAATTGATCCTAATATATTACTGAAATATTTCTGTTTTAATTTTCTTTTGTTTTACCACATAAAAAAAAGAGATGAATTAAGTTTAAACTTATTTTGTTATCTATTTATCGATCTGGTATTTTATAAAAACAAGCCGGCTTATTAATGCATTGAAAATATAAAGAGGGTTAAGAAAACACAAAGGCCTGTTTTATTTTGTTTGCAAAATTTGATTCCAGGTAAAATAATTTAAGACGGACTGCGACCCAAGTCTTAAATTGGCTTCCAGGTCTATTAATCGATTGTAAACAAGAATTATTTTTACTTAGTTGCGTATACTTTAATTCAGTTAATTATAATCAAATATCGAAATTTATGCAAAACAAAAATTATAATGCACATTCGAAAACTCTTAAAATACATAAATAGAATATTCACCGTTCTTATTTTTCTACTGCAAAATAAAAACAAATAGTATGAAAAATTATTTTCGAAATTTATATAAAAAAAGAGCACACTGTAAAGTAAAGTATTAATCAAGCAGTGAGAAACACTTAACTTATTTAATGGTAATATAAAAATAAAAAAATGATTTTGGCAAATAATAAATAAAAGCTTATTGAACAAACCTTAACAATGGAATTGAAAGTGTAAGTGTCGTTTAAAATATTAACGAACAGACCTAGCGCTAAGGTTCGAGACCGGCAGTCAACCGAAGAATTTTAAGATTTCTGCTTCTTACCTTTACTTCAATCTGATTTGAGTGTAATGAATCAAGTCTTTGTTTTTCATATGCAACATGTTGAAAAATTTAACTTCGATAAATAAAAATCTATTTTATACAACGCTACTTTTGTTGCTTCACATTTCATTTATGTATATTACAGTTTATGTGAGCATTTCCTTTCGCAATACCAATCTGCTAATAATGCCACACGTAAAGTTTGATAAAAACAGATTTTTAAAGTCGATAATAATAATTGAAATTTTTACAAACATTGTTAAACGTTAAGGGCCAAATAAATTACACAAACCGTTTATAAACACAATCCCTTTTTTTTGAGAGTAGATGGCGATTGTGTTGGGGCAATTTGCTTGCCAAATGAAATTCACAAGATATAAATTGTTATAGACTCTATTTGGTGAGATTCTGTTGATACGAATATAATCAAGAAAACTTTTTCTTGATTCATTTTGTTTGTGCAAACACCTCCATAAACAACGCTAAATGTTTGTACAAAAGTAAAATTTTGGCATGTTCGCCAAGCAGTTTGTGTAATACATTTGGCCCTTTAGCGGAATGCAACTATACAAAATCTTGACAGCCGAATTTATAAGGACTTGACATTTGAACAATAGCGAAGTACTGGCGGTAGGTATACAACCGAGTTCAACCATTAATTCCTATCGGTACACTTAGGTGTGTTCCAAGAGTCCTCGGAATAATGAGAGTAAAAAGCAAATTGCTCTCTAAACTTGTAAATTTTACCCAAAACTACTGGAACGCAAAAAACCGCAATTGTACATCTTGCAATATCAGTGCAGCTTACTTTTCAGATTATAGTATATTTTAGTGATTTTAGACGCTTAAAACGCGTATCATCATATAAACGAAAGATTTGCATTATTGGTAACAGCTGTAAAATTAAAAGCAATGTAAAATTTTCAATAGATTTTATAGTACATATTTATAAAACTAAAAGCCAAATTAAAAATGCGTTTCTGTTTACAAGTTCATAACGTTATTTTTAGTTTGGGCAACCTTCCATTTTGCTTTTAAATAATTTTTAAACAAAAACTTTTTTCCAATTTGCAAATTTTCAGATTACATTTCCATTATTATTGAATTCTAGTCCGAACTTACCCAAAGACAAAGTTCGGGCTAATTTATACAGGAAATGAAAATAATTACTCTCATTTTCTCTCAAAATTGCACAAAAAAATAATAATTATTTCTATATTATATTGATACTAATTATTTGACCTTTTTTATAAATGAAATTGAAATGTTGTTTAAACTTGAAATCAGTTTTGTTCTGTATATAAAAAATGTTTTAATTAAATTGGATATTTCGTCTTCCTTCGGAAAATTTTTTTTCAGTTTTGTTTACAAAGGACGTGTGTGAAACGGCAGAAAAGTACTCTCGTAACAAAGTATATTTAATAAAGTAGCCGCTTCGCTACGATACCAACAACTTCGAAAAAAATTGCATGTATTTTGTTTTTGCAATACGACCAAACTGTCAAAAGCATGTGACAGAAAAAAGAAAAAAAAGTGGAAAAATATACCAAAATAGCAACACATGCTTAAAGATTAATTGAATTTTATGAATTAAAAATTAAATTGTAAAAATTTATACGTATATTAAAAAATAAAATTAAATCTAACAAAAAAATAATATATATAAATATATATTTGTGAAAGTTGTTTTTGTGAATTGTGCTGTTTAAGCGTTTGCTGCTGCTTCTATAGTGTAGAAGGTGAAGATTGCGGAGTTTGCCTGCCGCTGCTGGGTTGTGGTGTTCTTGGGGCTTGTGTACGTGATTACAATAAAGGAGTATTTGTGGAAGTAGGGGTTTGGGAAGGAAGCACATAATAGGTGTGTTTCATTACTCTACTTTGGGATCCCGCGGGATCCCAATTTGCACGAAAAGCGTTCCCGTACCTTAAAATTGGGCAAAAGAGAGCACTTTTGAGAGAATAGTATGCTTCCTCTTCTTGCACGAAACCGTCCGTATTTTTTCTTCGGGCTTGTTTGGGCAAGTAGTTAAACAATCAGCTGTTTGAAAAATAAACAATAGGTGTGTTCATTTACTAAACATTTTCACAAATTTGTAAAAAAATTTACTATCGGGTGGTTAAATTTCAAGGGCCGATGTTGAATGTGAACCACACTTAAACGCCAAGTTTTTTTTCCGAATTTTATTTGACATTTCTCTATTTCAGACTTATTCAACTTGAACCATGGGGAGATACACAATCCAACAACGTGTTAAAGTTATCCAGACTTATTATGAAAATGATGATCAGTTTTCGAAGAAAATCATCTTCAGTGATGAGGCACATTTTCACCTCAGTGGATTCGTCAATAAACAGAATTGCCGCATTTGGGCGAATGAGAATCCAAGAGTGACTGTCGAAAAAACAATGCACCCACAAAGAGTGACTGTTTGGTGCGGTTTATGTGCTGGGGGCATCATCGGGCCGTATTTTTTACAAAATGAGGCCGGTCAGGCAGTTACTGTGAATGGTGTTCGCTATCGTGAGATGATAACGAACTTTTTATGGTCCGAATTGGAAGATATGGATGTAGACGATATGTGGTTTCAGCAGGACGGTGCCACTTGCTACACAGCTAACGAAACAATTGCTCTTTTGCGCAACAAATTCAATGGCCGTGTTATCTCACGTAATGGCGATGTCAATTGGCCGCCAAGATCATGTGATTTGACACCTTTGGACTTTTTTCTTTGGGGTTATTTGAAAGAAAAGATGTACGTCGATAAGCCAGCAACAATTCAACAGCTAAAGGATGAGATAATTCGGCACATTAACGGCATAGAACCTCCATTATGCCTCAGGGTCATCGAAAATTTGGACCATCGGATGGAGGTGTGCCGCCGTAGTCGCGGCGCCCATTAGGCCGATATTTTTTCCCATACATAATTGAGTAATACCAATATATCATAATAAAATAAAATTACAATAATTTCCTAAATAGTTTGTGTTTTATTCAAAATCAACATCGGCCCTTGAAATTTAACTACCCTTTAGAAAGCGTTCATTAACCCAAAAAATTTGCAACGAGAGAGCGTACAAAATTGAGAGACAGAAAAATTCTTGCAAGTTTTTGCAAGTAAAATTTTTACTTGCAATTATTATGCAAACAGCTGTTTTGCGTTTATGTTTACAAAACAATATTTCTAAATTAAGTTAAAAATAAAAATATTTTGAAAAATTTAAGAAATTGTAAGTGTATGTAAACTTTTAAAACGAGTATAAGTATTAATAAAAAGATAACAAATTTATTTTTGTGTAACTTAGGAACAACAGAGGTAAAATAAGACGTCTAATGGCAATGAACTAAGCAACACAGTATCTGGCACATCAGTAGCAAAGGATGTTCCGGCAAATTTGAATTTGTTTAAAACTTTTAGGGAAGCCATTAAATAGACACTTAGACACCTTCCATGTTTAATTATATTAATATTTTTGTAGTTTTAACCTCTGAAATGTTTTTGTTTTTTTGTTTCTTTAATTTTTACAGACCAGCTGTTATTTTTAGTATCATAAATATTATGAGTACCTAAGCTATTCGGTACTTTACAATTTGAAATTAATTTGGAATAAAAATGCTGTGTGAATACAGCATTATAACAGCCTGTATAAAGCAGCCCATACACAATTCAATTGTTAATTGAGTCTTTCAATTGAATTGATTCTTCATAAACTGAATAGAAAGATTTTCATTCAACTATCAGATTTAATGAAATTAAAGACAATTTTAAAAACTATTAACGACCTCCTTGAACTAAAAAATGCTCCTTGATTTGCACAACAACCGATTCAGTTACGAATTGAATTGAAACGCGTATGTAACGTATATGTATTTTATTCAAAAGTAGCTAATCACCCTTATAGTGCTTAGCGTATTTCGACTATGCCTAGTACTAGATTAAATAAAATTCTAAAACTTTTCATTATTCTACTACAAGCTGTACTCGAAAAACACCAGCCAAGACAATGCTGAATATAAATGACCATAATCACATTATTTTTATAATAATATACATATATGTATAATTTGTCCAAAGGATATAATGGTAGTTATTAAGTACTTATATATACCTATTCACAACAACACTACTCCAACTTGCAAATTTTTGCTAGTAAAGTGTTCGTTTACTTTTTCACATTTTTGAGAGTAATTTTGAAAATTTTCTTGCTACACTCTCGTTGCTAATATTTACTAGTAAAGTAAATGAACACACCTAATAACAAAGAAAGAAACTTAATTTGAATCAGCTCATATACAAATGATTTCAATATTATTATAGTTGTGTTCATTTACTAAAAACTTTTACAAATTTGTAATAATTATTACTAGAAAGCGTAAAAAATTGAGAGCCATAAAAATTCTTGCAAGTTTTTACAAGTAAAATTTTTACTTGCAATAATTATTCAAACAGCTGTTTTGCTTTTGTGTTTACAAAACAGTATTTCTAAATTAAGTTTAAAATTAAAACATTTTGGAAAATTTAAGAAATTGTAATTGTATGTAAATTTTTAAGCCGATTAAAAGTATTAAAAAGATTACAAATGTATTTTTGTGTAACTTATTAGCAACAGAAGTAAAATAAGAAGTCTAAGGGAAATAAACTAAGCAACACAGTATCTGGCACATCAGTGGCAAAGGATGTTCCGGCAAATTTACTTGCTTGAATGTGTTTAAAGCTTCTAAGGAAGCAATTAAATTCACACTTGGATCCTTCCATTTATAATTATATTAACATTTATCTAATTTTAACCTCTAGAATATTTCTGTTTTTTGTTTCTTTATTTTTTACAAACCAGATGTTATTTTTAGTATTGTAAATATTATGAGTACCTAGCTACTCGGTACTTTACACTTTGAAATTAATTTGAAAAAATAAAAATCCTATGTGTAGGCAGGCAGTTATAACGTATAAATACACGTTTCAATTCAATTGCGAATTGAGTCTCTCAATTGAATTGGTTCTCGGCAACACACTTCATAAACTGAATTGAAAGATTTTGGTCCAACTATCAGATTCAATGAAATTAAAGACAATTTTAAAATTATTTAACATTTCTTTACAAAAAATTACAAATATAAATTTGAACAATAATTTATTGAATTTTTGTTGAACTTTATAATTTTTAAATTATATTTTTGGTTTGTACATTTGCAGAACGGGTTACAGTTCAAGTTTTTTCCTTTCTTAAGTTTTTTGGACAACTGGTCAGGAGACTCGAACATACAAAGCACAATCGAATTGAGAGACTTACTAGCCAACTTGACAAAAAAAAAATCAAAATGGTTTGATTTTTCTTCAACCAACTCGACAACTTCCAAACGAATCAATTTAAACGTCTTGATTTGTACAACAACCGACTCAGTAGCCAATTGAGTTTATCGCAAAGGGAACGATCTTTCAGAACCCAAATGAGCTGGAGAATCCAGGTACTTTTGAGAGAATCCAGCGGCCTGCCTACCTAACCAATTGAGTTGAAACGTGTATGGGGTAAGCGCCCCTAATTAATCACCCCTGTATTTAGCATATTTTGACTACGTCTAGTACTAGATTAAATAAAATTGGAAAACTTTTCTTTATTCTGTTACAAGCCGTGCTCAAAAAACGCCAGCCACGACAATGCTGAATATAAATGACCACAACCACGCTCTTTTTATAAAAATATACATATGCATAATTTGTCCAAAAACTATAAGAGTAGTTATTAAGTACTTATATACTCTAACTTGCAAATTTTAGCTAGTAAAGTGTTCATTTACATTTTGACATTTTTGAGTAATTTTGGAAATTTTCTTGTTACTCTCTCGTTGCTAATTTTTACTAGTAAAGTAAATGAACACACCTTATAACGAGTGATTTTTTTGCTATTATCTTTTTGGCAACACTAGTTTTGACAGCTCACGCACGTTTTGTATCTTGTGTCACTGTCAAACATCTTCAGTTTGGTCTATAATTTAATCATGAATCGTCTTACAAACGAACAACGCTTGCAAATTATTGAATTTTATTACCAAAATGCGTGCTCTGTTAAGAAAGTTCAGCGCGCGCTTCTTCCATTTTATGGTCAGTTTAATCGACCTACTGAGGCTTCTATTCGGGCTATTGTAAAAAAATTTCGCACCAAATTTACATTGTTGGACATTAAACCACCAACACGCTTACGTAGAGTGCGAACTGAAGAAAATATCGCAGCCATATCGGCCAGTGTTGGTGATGACAGTGAATTATCGATTCGGCGCCGTTCGCAGCAATTGGGCCTCTGTTACTGCACTACGTGGAAAATTTTGCGGAAGGATTTGGGTGTGAAGCCTTATAAGATACAGCTGGTGCAAGAATTGAAGCCAAACGACCTACCACAACGCCAAATTTTTGGTGAATGGGCTCTTGAAAAGTTAGATGAAGATCCACTTTTTTTATCGAAGAATTGTGTTCAGCGACGAGGCTCATTTCTGGTTGAATGGATACGTGAACAAGCAAAACTTCCGTATTTGGAGTGAAGAGCAGCCAGAAGCATTGCAAGAGCTACCAATGCATCCACAAAAAACAACCGTTTGGTGCGGATTATGGGCTGGCGGCATCATTGGGCCGTATTTCTTCAAAGATGATGCGAATCACAATGTTATTGTGAATGGTGAGTGCTACCGTGCGATGATAACAAACTTTTTTTTGCCCAAAATGAAGAGCTTGACTTGCATGACATGTGGTTTCAACAAGACGGTGCCACATGCCACACAGCACGCGGAACAATGGACCAATTGAGAGGCGAGTTCGGTGAACAGTTTATTTCACGCTTGGGACCAGTCAATTGGCCGCCCAGATCGTGCGATTTAACGCCTCTAGACTATTTTTTGTGGGGCTATGTTAAGGCTAATGTCTATAGCGACAAGCCCACTTCGATTGACGCACTGGAAGCCAACATTGCCAACATTATTCGTGAGATACCGGCCGAAATGTTGGAAAGAGTATGCCAAAATTGGACTAAGCGGATGGACCATTTGAGGCGCAGCCGCGGCAAACATTTGCATGAAATAATCTTCAAACATTAAATTATATCGACCCAACTATCGATCCAAATAAATATTTCATTCATTTTTCTGAATTTTATATGTTTTTTTTTTTTTAATTTCCGATAGTTCTTATAAAATCACCCATTATTAATATGTCCAAAAGACCTTAAATAAATCAAAAGTGTAAAAAATCATTAAATTTTTTTCGCAAAACTGAATGACAATATATGTTGCCGCATCAAAACACAACATATGCTTCTTTTTAGGCTAGAAATTTGGCTTTCTGCGTTCCCGTACTTTTGGTTAATTTTATCTCTTTTAGAGAAAAACTTATGCTTGCTCTCATTTCCACAAGGCTTACCCAAAAAGTAAAGAAACACACGTAATGATGCATAAGACTTGCATGAATTTTGCCAAAAGCTGTGGTTTAGACAAAATGATAAATTTCAATTACCCGATACTTTTATGTATTTTTATTTTATTTTGCCTTTATTAAGGCAAAGCGCCAAAAAGTGAGTTAGGTTAGGTTTAACAGGCTGCCAGCTATTATAAAGCCAGCCCACTTGGGTCCAGTCAGGTCCTGTTGTGTTGCCTGGATCTGATATGTATCTCAGTAGATCTACATATAACTGGCTTAGAACCAACCCGAGGATCGGATAAAGGAGTCCAATCCACTTACATCGCATTCCGATACCTCCGTCAAATCATACAGCATCGGTCTGCCTAGGTACAATGCCCTTATATAAGAAAGAGCTGGACACTGACAGAGGAAGTGCTCAACGCGCTCTTCTTCCTCCTCGTCTCTGCAACTTCTACAGAAGTCATCAAATGGAAGATTTAACCTCCTTGCCTGCATCTCTATGTGGCAATGTCCCGTCAGAACCGCCACAGCAGAACGCAACCTCCGTCGGGGCAAGCCCCTTAGGATAACAGTCCTTCTGTTATCATATCTGGGCCATGTCAGCCTTGATATTCGACAGGTACCCTCATTAGACCATCTGTCTTGAGCGGTCTGAAAAAGTTGACGCTGTACTAGTTTCTTACAGCTCGCAATCGGGATTCCAACGATCCCATCAATATCTCTTTGTTGTAGCTGGACACCGGCCTTTGCCAGTTCATCCGCTACTAGATTTCCGGACACTTCACTGTGCCCTCGTACCCAGATAAGCTCCGGGTTCGAATGTCTCGCTATCTCGTTTAGAGATATCCGGCATTCACGAACCAACCTGGATGTCGTATAGACTCCAGCTAGTGCATACAACGCAGCCTTACTATCAGTACAAATTCGGATATCATTTTCATATATCCTGTAGTACCTTAACCAGTTAGCCGCCCTCATAATGGCCGCAATTTCGGCCTGCGCTATGCTACACTCATTTTGCAGCCTAAAACTCATCCTCCTCTCATACAAGGGGATAAAGATACTCCCACCAACTCCCGAGTCAAGCACGTCTTTTCTGCGATTTTGCAGTAGGTGGTTTTCTCCAACGACTTCCACCACACAAGCGCTCCATATGTTAGATTGGGCTTTACAACTGTGCTGAAAAGCCAGTAGGAGTTCCTAGGATTTATTCCCCAGGTCTTTCCAATGGCCCTTTTGCACAAGAATAAGGCGATAGCCGCTTTTTCTGCCCTTGACTGGGCATTATGCTGCCAGGATAGTTTGGAATCCAGGTAGATGCCCAGATATTTCGCACTGTCTGACAACACTAGCTCAACCCCCCTTACGGTTGGCAGAGTAAACGATGGAGTCTTGTATCTTCGAGTGAAGAGCACAAGCTCCGTTTTTTGCGGATTCACACATAGACCGCTATTTGTACACCATCCTACTATAAGGCTTAGCGCAGAGCCTAGTTGCTGTGATAGTATATCCGGGTACTTACCCGACACAGCAACCGCAATATCATCGGCATATGCCACTGTCCTAAACAGCATGGCATCTAATTCCATCAATAACGAATTCAGAGCTAAATTCCATAGAAGAGGAGATAGAACCCCTCCCTGTGGAGTGCCGCTTCTAGCCACTCTGCAAATTGTGGCTCGCCCCATATTGGAAGTATTGACCCTATTGGTCAGTAAATTCTTTATGAAGCTAACAATTGACTGATGAACGTTCAGTCTTTCCAGAGCGATTATTATAGCCCTTGGCAACACATTATTAAATGCCCCCTCTATATCAAGGAAGGCAACCAATGCATACTCCCCCTGCTCCAGAGCTCTCTCTACATACCCCACGAGCGAATGCAGTGCAGTCTCAACAGATTTGCCCTTGGTATAGGCATGTTGAGATGCTGATAAATGGCTCGGAATAATTGACATTCTAAGATGTAATTCCATTATCCGTTCCAGGGTTTTAAGCAAGAAGGATGACAAGCTTATAGGACTGAAATCTTTCGGAGTGCTGTGTGAAGCCTTCCCCGCTTTCGGAATAAAGACTACAACACACCTTCGCCATGATTGCGGAACGTAGGACCATCCAAGGCAGGCCGAGAAGATCCTTATCAACCATGGCACTATAAGTTCCGCATTTTTCTGCAAATCAGCTGGTATAATACCATCTGGACCCGGTGATTTATATGGGTCAAAGCTATTCAACGCCCAAAGGATTCTACTTCGATCAAAAGATAAGCAGATATCCCCTTGGCCATTGTCTATACCGGTCATGCAGTCTCCCATAAAGGGTGTGGCATCCAGGGAAATGCGTGTTCATGAGAACTTCTAGAGTCTCATGTTCGCTGGTTGTCCAGCTACCACACTGTTTCTTAACGAAACTTGGTATGGGCTGGGTGCTAGATAGGATTTTGCGAAGCCTACTAGTACCAGAAGCTGCTTCCACACTACTGCAAAAGGACCTCCATGAACTCCGCTTCGCATTCCTTATCAGGCTCTTGAATTTATTTACTGAGGCTTTGTACTCTGACCAGATACCCAGCCTTTTGGCCTCATTAAAAAGCCTACGAGACTCTTTTCGAGCCTTCGCTGTCTCAAGATCCCACCATGGTGGCTTACTCTTACCCCGACACAGACTAGGCCTGCATGAACCTGAGATGGCCCAGTCAATATCTCCACAGCTCTCTCCATGTCCTCACACTCCTGTATAGTCGGAGGATCCGGAAGAAGATCTGAGAGAATTCTACCTTGCATCTCCCAATCTGTCTTCCTCCTGTTTCTTCTGGGTGTTAATCCTCTCTCCTGAATTCCTATTTCGAATTCAATGTACCTGTGATCAGAGAATGAGCAATCTTGCGATACTCCCCATCCTCTAATCAACTCCGAATGTTTAGTGCTAATGAGCGTGATATCCAGAACCTCCCTTCTGTTTACCACAACAAAAGTGGGTTCCGAACTAACATTCATAACATCTAGATTATTACAAAGAATGAATTCAAAAATTGACTCACCCCTTGCGTTAGTATCGGAGCTACCCCACACCACATGGTGTGCATTTGCATCAGCTCCTATGATTATTGGCAGGTTCTTTTCTACCGCCATTTCTACAGCCTCGCGAACCCTGATTAGTGGAGATTCGCTGTCATGCGCCATATAGCTGGAGACAACCAGGAAAGTACCTGCATCCGTCTCCCAGGCAGCCGTCACTGTGTCTTCATCACTGAAGTCAGAGAGAATAAAGAGTTTTAAATCGCTCCTCGCCATTATACAGGATCTGACTCTACCTTGATCCGTGTATAGTAGCTTGTAGCCCTTCTTCCTCAGTCCGCAAACCCTGCCCTTACAAAGCCAGGGTTCTTGGACCAGAACCAGCTCCTCTTGTCTTTCCGACAGACGGAGGAGCAATGCAGCCGAGGCTGCATTGCTCAAGTGAGTTGGAAAAATCTAAAACAATACTGAAACTAATACGAATTCATTACTTTTGTAGCGATATACTGTGTGACTGTAATACGATAGTCACAAATTTCTATCAAATTGGTCCATGTTCGGTGCGCATTGAAAGTATTTTGGATTTAGCCGGCTATTCGATTACGGTCAAATGTCAGGAAATTAAAAACTCGGCCGCGCATGCTGAAGAACGTATTGAAGCATTTCTTGGAAAGATGTTGGAAATGTTGAGCATGTTAAAGAATCTTTAATTAAAATATAACAAGTTGTGAACAAGTCACTGAATGAAAAAGTGGCTCGTAACTGGTCCGAAATTATTTGCGAAGTATATTTATTTGATCGCAAACGCGAAAAATATAGGTTTTCTGCACTTTGAATAAACAGGAAATTATAGACTTTTGTCTTAACAATGAGCGTACTAATCTTCGAAAGTTGTCTCTTCAAGTTATAACGTATACAGCCGGCGAAAGCAATGATATCATGGATGTTGAATTGGAAACAGAAACAACAGATGCAGAAGACAATGATGAACTATTTAATGAATTAGCAAACAAATTAGACTTAAAATTTATACCACGTGATTTATTTCTATTTTTTAATCATAGTAAAACTTCAACAATCCAATAACAATTAGAAATTTTATTAATATAGTTTTTTATTTTTGTTTCTGTTACAGACTTACAGCCTTATTAAAAAAAATTACTTTTGGTCTCATGTGCATATACATATGTTACCAAATGAGTAAAGCAAGGTGCATTAACGTATACACGGTGGCAACACTACGGCATGTGACAATTTTTTGCTACTGGCAATATAGTAAGCTATTTACGTCAAATGTATTGTTTACATTTTTGAAAGTAAATTTAGTGTTTTATTCTGAATTAAACATATACAAATTATTTTATGAACATAAAAATAGTTTAAATAAATATAATTTATAATTATGAAAAGGTACATTCATAGTTTATAATTGTGAAAATAGTTACAAATATTTTTGATAAACATAGCTTACCGGATGTCTGTTTTTGTTGTATTGTTGTAATTTTGCTCTAGTGCTGCCACCGAGTATACGTTAATGCACCTTGGAGTAAAGCTTAAGAAACTGTTTTTAAAAATTTGTATTCAGAAAACACATATTGACTGATAAATGATTAAATCAATTTTGAAATTTTGAACTGGTAACAGTATACATAAAATTGCCTCTTAAGTTCCAAAAAATTGTGGTTTATGTTCTAATGATGCAAAAAATATGTATTTTATTAATCGGTAACCGAATTTTCGAATACTTTTTGGTTGTAAAATTATAAAAAGACATTTGCATACAATAAACATTTCTTTGTTTTTATCTTTTAGTGAAAAATGTTAATGAATAAAGTTAAAAAATTTACTAAAAAAACCAAATTGAGTAGATTTTCGAAGGCGGATGAGATTTACTTTTTTCATTACGAATAAAAGGAACTCGAATAACTTTACTATTACTTTTCTTGTACATCACTTTTGTGTGTGTAATTTTTTGTCATTCAAAAATACAAATTTATTAAAATTGAAATATGAATGAAAGAAGTACATATGTACATACAAACATCCATTCATATGTATTTGGACATATTTTTTCAATTTCTTTTTCAGTTTTAAATAAAGTTTTTATTTCAAAAATCTTTTCATAAATATGTGTGTACATATGAACATATCTACACACATATGCATGTTCACACTTATATATAGGATTTTGTCCTGAAAAATTATATTAGGGACAAAAACCAATAAGAGGAATTATGACTAAAAGTAGGTTTAAAGATGGGCAGAAGGTTTATTAAAATTTCAGCATTTGACACTGAGTTAATATTAGTATATTAAACAAATTTTGATTTTTGAATAATACTTTAGGGAATTTTGCTTAATAACAATACATAAGTAAACGTTTAGTAAGCTTTTTTGAATAAGGCTCTTAGTATCATGTTTAGAAATTTTAAAAATTACAGTCATGCAATTATAAAACTATTTCATGTTCAGAATATAATTTTTTCTTAAATTTTGGATATTTTCGGTATAATAGCTATCTCGACAAAAATAATTATAATGTTTATATGGAAGACTTTAAAATAATAAGAATTAAATTATAAATTAAGAAACAAATAAATGTTATACTTTCAATAGAACTATTATTATTTTTAGCTCCAATATACACATATATTTCTTTATATAATTGAATTGACAGAGGCTTAATAATTCATTTATAAACACATACATATTTTATGCAAAGTGTACATAAGTGGTTGTCTTTTTTTGGTCATCGGGGTTATTCCTCTGCCCATCGCTTGCTGAAATAAGAAATATGAATACTGCCAGTTAGCTTCAAACTTTTCAACTTTTTTTTACAAGCAAAAATATAATTTATTCATCATACTTACTCAGTTTGAGTTGCCTGTTTCGTCCGATATACCTCCGTTTGTGTTGACTGATCGGTGAACTGCTTCACAACGCAATCTTAATTCATATGCTTTATGCCGAACGACAGTGCTCCCATATTCGGACTTATGTTTTCAGACCTGAAAGAATACATATATATGTAATTATTAACTCGGTTAGTATCATTAGTTTAAAAAAAAAAATTGTAATAGTGTTGCATATGTATGTACATACATACAAGTGGGATGGGACATATTTACGAACACAACTTATGTAAATTACGAACGAAAACAACCTAAATAAACTACATAAACATACATACGCACACACAGACAGATCACAAAGAACAATATTGACGCAGATAGACAAAGAGGAGAAACTCAAATACACAGACTGACAACACAAATCGCAGGCACAGAAGATGAGTAGACGTTGAACCGACAACAGCTCTGAGCGGCATATTTCTATAAGTTTTATAGTCTAAGTGAATTCAATCAACAATAATACATAATGTAACGTGAATTATATAATCAATAACTTGTTAACTATTAAATGATGTGTACTTTATTTGGAACTCATATGAGACAAACTACATGGGGGCTCATCCGGAATGATTCACTAAGGTCGTTTAAAGTGAAAATATGAAGTAAAACATTAAAGTTAATAATTTAAATTGTGCTAAAAAGTGTACAGAACAGAAGAAATGAAGAAAGATGGAAAAAAGATTATAAAAGTTAGAGAGAATGAAATATAAAAACGTTACTATTTTGAAGAAAAAACGATTAATGAATTTTGAAATAAATATTGTAAGATGAAAACTGTGTTACTATTATTTGAAAAACTAATTTGTTAAGACTGTACCAAATTGATTTTAAAGTGTACTTATAGCATGACGTAATCGCAAAAAAACGATTAATAAATTTTGCAATACAGTAAAATTCGCTTATAGTCCACTGCTTCAAATGCACGCTTTTTGTGGACTATAAGGCGAATTGGACTATAGTTAGATTTTTATATAAGCCACTTTTTGGCTTATAAATGAATTAGCATATAAAAATTTATTTTAAGTATATAAAATCTAAAAGCTGATATTTCAATACTCTCATTGACAAAAAAAAAACACATTTAGCATTGCAAACATGTGTCAAAAATGAAATGTGTACATATAAAAACATTGAATTTTTGTGCTCCGTTTTTGTCTAGGAAAATATTTATTAAATTTGCATTTTGGATTATATCTTTAATAACTTGCATGAAATTAAGTTTCTTCACACCGCATCTAGGTGGAATATAAGCGAAAATGGATATAGCGCTAATGGACTATGTAACAAATATTTTGCAGGTATTTTATTTATTGATGCCAAAAAATTGCACATTTTAGACTAAATCGCTAATTCTACTAATTATAAGCGGTGTGGCTTATAAACGAATTTTACTGTATATGAAAAACTGAATTGTTAAAACTGTACCAAACTGATTTTTAAGTGTATTTATAGCATGACGTAGTCGCAGTATTCATTTGCTCGTCATTTTTTTTTAAAGAAATTTACAAAGAGAACAAAACGGTTGAAGAAAAAAGATAAATATTTGGGTATACATACTTATGTAGCAAAAAGCGTTTATGTAAGCATATGTGCTGCAAATACAAACTGCAAATAAGCAGCCAAACAACAACAGCAAGCAAAACGAGAGCAACAGCAAGAAAACAACACTTGTTTAGATGAGAATTTGCGCAGAGAAGATGTTTTGAGAGCAAGAGGCTTAAGTGTAAACAAGGCGAATTCAATAATAGGTGAACTTGACGGCACATGTGATTATTTTTTGCTTGCCACGTTTTGACCACCATCACTATCAAATTTTTTCTTCTTGTTTTCTGACTAAATAAAACACGTCTTTTTAGTTTAACAATCTATTTTATAATGACGCGTCAGTATACAAAGAAAAACTTACGAACTAGAACACATACAATATTCACGTTCTTAATGCTAACATTCGTATACGATGGACAGAGACAAATATAAATAACGTCTGGTTTATATACAAGTGCAAACAAAGAACATTCCAGAACAAAATGCATCACCACAATTACATTCACAAATAGTAATCCCAATACAAAAGTGATAGCCTAAAATAAACAATACGTGTAACGGAAGAAGACAAACATTGAAGCATACACACCCACAATCACAACTATAACCTACTACAACTCGGCCATCCGGACTTTGAAATCACCTGATTTCACTCTTCCCATTGGAACCTGAAGGCCCTCCCAACCACGGGCGTATATTGGACGCAGCCCAAACTCCTTTTTTTTTTTTTTTTTTTTATAGGACCAGTACTCAGGGGATGACCCCTACATATGCAGTGCATTGTACCAGAACTAGGAAAATAGGTTGTGAGGAGGAGGAAAGAGGGAGTAGTGCTTGTGCACATTTGTCTTGAACTTTCCAACGTTATAACAGGCTGGAAACACGTCTGCAGGCAACTTGTTCCACAGACGAAGCGTACGGCTGAAAAACGAATTCTCTCTGTAATGCGTAGTACGATTCCCCGGGCAATCAACCACAAATGGATGAACTCTAGACGATGAACGCGTGGTACGTAAAAATGTGCGCGTTTCGGGAACAAGATCCCTAATCTCGTCAGAACAAAAGCCATTGTAGTAACGATAGAACAGAGTAACACACCCCACACTGCGTCGATGCTCCAGTGAGTCAATAGAGTTGGATACCCTACTGTCACCGATAAGCTTCTTCGCCCTCTCCTGCACACGGTCGAGTAACCCCAAACTAGACTTTGAGGCACCGGCCCAAACATGAGAGTTGTATTCCATTTTCGGTCGGATGTAGGTGGTATAAATAGTAAGGAGATCGGATGGCGAGAAGTACATCTTACACCGTTTGAAAAAACCTAGGCACTTGAATGCTTCTTTAGAGATATGAAAAATGTGTTCAGTCCAGCGAACATCACACTGTATCTTCATACCAAGAACATCAAGAGCATCCGATTCCTCAATATTTATACCATCCATGAGTACAGATGAAGCAGCATTTGCGATCGTTTGTTTGTGTGTTAATAGGCAACATTGGGTCTTACGAGCGTTAAAGGTGACCCTGTTTTTACGACCCCATTCGGAGATTAATAGAAGATCACTATTCAGTGAATCGTCCATATTTTGCCTCTTGGCAGCGATCTCTGATAGGCTGGGTCTATAACTAAAAGAGTACGAGTGACAAATGCTGCTGTCATTCGCGAAAGAATGGATAGAGTTGGAAGTTTGATAGAGAAGGTCGTTGAGGAAAATAAGAAATAGAGTAGGAGAAAGAACGGAGCCTTGCGGTACCACTGAATTAATCTTGAACTCTTTTGATGAGACCCCATCTATAACAACTCGTATAGTGCGGTCTCTGAGAAAGCTCGATATAAATCGAGAGAAGTCATCACCGACACCAAAAGCAGTAAGTTTTGCCAGTAGCGCACCATGCCACACTCTGTCAAACGCTTTGGAAATATCCAGAGCCACCACCTTACTTTCGCCAAAATGATGGATTGAGTGGCACCATTTCTCTGACAGATATGCCATAAGATCGCCAGTAGAACGACCCTTGCGAAATCCATATTGGCGGTCACAAAGTAATTTATGTGCCTCTAGATATTTCATAAGGTGATAGTTGACCATACTTTCCATCACTTTGGAAAGCGCAGAGCAAATTGCAATTGGGCGGTAATTTTCGGTGTTTCTAGTTTCACCCTTTTTGGGGATTGGCGTTACATTAGCAACCTTCCAGCACGATGGAAACTCACCAACATGGTAAAGTTTGCTGAAGAGGTGTGCTAACGGACGCGCAAGCGTAGAAGAGCACTGCTTCAAGACCAGTGCTGGAATGCCATCCGGTCCAGGAGTCTTGTTTATGTCGAGGTCTGCCAAAACCCTTTTAACTGCTCGCGCCCGGAAGAATATCTTTGGCATAGTTACAGATACTCTTTCGAGCTCGGGAAGTGGTTGACTGCTTTCCGGCAAGCAGAATTGCTTGCAAAAATTTCAGCCAACAGGTTAGCTTTGTCAACCGGGTCGGTGAATGCTTGGTCATTCTTTAAGAGAGTTGGGATTGATGAACTAGCACTGTTCTTTACTCTCTTAACGAAAGACCAAAAGGTTTTACTGCCCCGGGGAGCTGCAAGGACCTTGGCTCGAAGACGCTGTTCGTGAAGAAACTTTTCACGCCTAAGTACCTTGGCACACGAAGATCTTGCCTTTTTGCGTAGCAAATCAGTGTCTGGGGTTTTTTTTAAACGCCAGTTACTGAATGCTTCCTCTCTGGATCTGACTGCGTTTTTGCACGTCTGATTAAACCAAGATTTTGCTTTTGGTTTAATCGAAATCTGCTTGGAGGGGATGAATGATTTCATCCCTAGCAATATAATATTCTCGACCATTTTTGCTGTAGCATTTATGTCGTTATCTAGAAAGCCAAGTTTCCAATTAAAATGCTCATAAAATTGGTGTAGCTCAGCCCAACGCGCCTTTTCGTAAATAAATATTGAACGTTTCGTAGCTGGTTTCGAAACATTGCGAAGTTCGGAGATCGAAAAGGAGGCAGAAATGGTGCAATGATCCGAATTGCCGAGAGCTGCTCTAACTTTGACTTCATAGGTCAAGTGTGTTTGAATGGTGCCCTTCAACACATGGAATATGCGTTGGCTCATTCACTAGTTGCGCTAGGTGGTTGTGCGCAGCAAATAACTCGACATATTGGCCTTCTGGAGTTGTACAACTCGAATGACGGAGCCAGGAAGAGTTGTGAACATTGAAATCACCAGCAACAACGATTTCACTGCTCGGACAATCTTCCAGGATCTTCGATATGGAGTCGGAGAGGGCATCGAAACCAGTGAAGGTGGTATCCCTCCCCGTGTTGGGACTTCTGTAAAGAAACCCGAAGTGCAAGAGGTGTGACCTGATTTTGAATTTAACCCAAAGACAGGTAAATTCGGCATCATACATGCTTAATGGTTGCTGGCATTGGAACACAACTTCATTGCGAATGTACATTACAAGGCCCCGATGGAAATTAAACAGAGATAGAAGTTGATAGCCAGGTATATGAAAATCCTGTGGATCAGCATTCTCAGATACCTGGGTTTCACATAAGGCGTACGAGACTGCTGGAATCCTTCAACATCCTCGAGCAAATAACGATCATTCCTCAAAACCTTAGATATTCGGTAGGGACCCTTATACTTCGGACTCAATTTCCGTGACACGCCAGCCGTCGAATCGGAATTCTTCACCATTACATAATCACCATTCGTATACAAAGTCGGAGGCTTCCTACGTTTATCAACATATCCCTCATTATAATCCTGTATTTTTTTATGTCTTTTGGCTGCGTCTTGCCTCATCCGTTGACTTCAGCAAGACATTCTTTCAACGGGTCAAGTGTGCTTCCACGTTGCCCAATACCAAACAACATTACGCTTGGATGCTGACCTACAGATTTATGAACAGTGTTATTCAATGTAAACTCAACTTCCCCGAGCACATTATCCCAGAAAATTCCTTTTTTTGGATCTACTAATTTTACCAACATGGGTCCAATTGACTGGTTCACTCTTTCCATCTGTCCGTTCGCTTGCGGCGAGCCAGTGGCCCCTAGAATTTGTTTAATACTGCGTTCGTCCAAAAAACTCTTAAAGTCACTCGAAGTAAAGCATGCCCCGCGACCACTAACAATGCACCTAGGTCGGCTATAAGCTCTGAAGTAATCCTTTAATGCTAAAATGGCCTCCTTAGAACTAGTTGTCCGCGCTGGATAAAGCCTCACAAACTTAGAGCATGCATCTACTATCACCAATATGTGTTTCATTGACCTGCCATTATCTACAGGTCCAAAGTGATCAATATGAACCGTGTCAAAAGGGATTTCTGGT
Source organism: Thecocarcelia acutangulata (assembly GCA_914767995.1). NCBI lineage: Eukaryota > Metazoa > Arthropoda > Insecta > Diptera > Tachinidae > Thecocarcelia > Thecocarcelia acutangulata. The sequence goes on from OU612098.1 coordinate 57,087,577, forward strand.
TTCGGGATATTATGTAAAAAACCCTCGTTCTTACCATTTTTTGAAGAATACACTATGCAATCAATACAATTTTCTATATGTGTGCTAGCCTTCGACCTAACTTTCGGAAACCAATAACTCTGAAGAATAAGATCAGACATTTTGTCCAGTCCCACATGCCCCATTTCATCATGATATTTATATAAAATATGGTTCTCCATCTCCTCAGGAACGTAAAACAACAAGCTTTCCTTGCTACCCTTTCTGTACAACACTCCATTCCGCATTTCATACAAACAATGCTCCGATTTCTGAAGTTTTTGTTTCAAATCCTTCAGTTTCTGGTCTCTGTTCTGGCAGTTTATCAAATTTTCCTCAAAGGTGCTCGACTCGATCACCAACACGTTAGTGCATCTACTAAGTGCATCGACATGTTGCATTCGACTGCCAGGTCGATGTTTCAATTCATAGTCAAAATTTTGAAGTTCCAAAGCCCATCTTGCTATTCTTGGATTTATTTCCTTTTTTTCAGTGTCAACGTCAGAGAATTACAATCCGTAATAATTTTAAACTTCCTGCCCTGAAGGTAAACTCTAAAATGCTTTAGTGCGTAGATTATGGCCAGAGTTTCAAGCTCAAAGCTGTGATACTTTGACTCTGTATCAGTAGTTCTCTTGGAGAAGTAAAAAATGGGGTGAAATTTACAATCTTCCTTTTTCTGCAACAAAACGGCACCAAAAGCAATGGAGCTTGCATCACAGTGCAGCTCCGTTTCATCCCTCGGGTCGTAAAGTGCAAGCACTGGCGATTCAATAAGCTTCCTCTTGAGTAGTTCGAAAGACTTTAACTCTGCCTTACCAAAAACAAACTTCCTATCTTTTATGGTTAACTCATACAAAGGTTTTGCTAACATTGAAAAATCCTTAACAAATCTCCTGAAATAAGAACACAATCCTAAAAAACTCTGCACCGAATGGGCCTTGTCTGGTACCGGAAAATCCCTTATAGCTCTCAGACCTCTATCGTCAGCCCTTATGCCATCCCCATCTATCGTGTAACCTTAATATTTAATCGAAGTCTGGAAAAATTCACACTTATCATTCCTGAGTTCCAAATTATTATCAACCAAGCGGATAAAAACCTCCCTTAAAATTTCAAAATGCTCCTCCATACCAACCGTTGCGACCATGATGACTAGGTATATAATCACTTTGTCATCCCTGACCATATCAGCAAACAATTTTCCTACAAACCTCTGGAAAACCGATGGTGCATTTTTCAATCCAAAGGATATTCTTAAAAATTCAAATTGACCAGCAGGCGTCACAAAGGACGTAAATTTCACTGAATCGGGATGAACAAACACGTGAAAACCCCCATTTTTCAGATCTAGTTTTGTAAAATACTTTTTTCCTGAAAGTCTGTCCAAGAAATCATCAATCAATGGAATAGGATAATTATCCCTCAATGTTAATTTATTTAATGCCCTGTAATCCACGCACATCCTCATGTCCCCTGTTTTCTTTCTCACTAAAGCTATTGGTGAAACATTTTCCGACTCGTTCGGCCTTATGTAACCTTTTTCCAAATATTCATCCAACAATCTCTGTAATTCCGTCCGTTCTGAATATGGCAGTCTTCTAGGTCTACAATTAAAACATCCCTCTTCGGATAATGTTAACATAATCTTACCATACACCTTAGGTTTAGATGGGCGTTCAGGTTTCAAATAATAATCATTATAAATACACTTCAATCTAGTTACATCATCATAGCCCATACCTGCTCCAACAGCGAAATCAAATCCATCAAATACCCCTGTGTCAATTGACATAATCGCCCTCTCAAATTCCTCTTTACTAAACATATTTTTTCTTCCATCACAATCCATGTGCCTTACCATATCATATGATACCAACTTAAACCCAGCCTTTTCCAAATAATCCCTACCTAATACACATTCATATGTTGTTGTTTCATCGGAGACGACAAGCATTTCCAACTTCACAGCTCTACCCCCAATGTCAATAGAACATTTGAATTTCCCATAAATATCTAATCTAGATCCATTTATTCCACCAAAAATATTATTACATCGTAAAAGAGAATTCAAATTCATGTATTTCAAAATGTTTGTCTTCCTCACGAAACTAACCGCGCTGCCGGAGTCCATTAGGCACTCTAAAGTGAATTCACAATTAACATCTAAATTAATGGCCTGTTCATACAAGACGAGTCACTCAATATTTTTGTTAGAATGAGCTTCAAAATTTGTTTTGCGTTTTTATAATATATGTGCCACCCTGAATTGAGTAAAAACGTAAGGTTTTAAGTTTTGGTATACATTTTGTGATTTTTATAACACAATTTCAAATATTATAACTGTCAAAGCCCAACAATTAGAAAAAACTGGTCGTGCGCAAACAAATACACATCCATCGGTATTAAATAAAGTTCAACAATAATATGGACACAACCACTAAAAAATGGTAAGTAAATATATTTTCAGGCATTGGAAAACCAGAAAGAATAAATACGTTTTTTCAATTCTAGTATAAAAAAAACCAGTTATGTGCAGTTCCAAAAGTTGGTGGATTTAATGGAAGAATTCCCGCAACTTGCAACCGGCAACCTTTCATTTGGGTGTAACAAGCTTACTGTGGAGCAGAGGTGGAACAGCGTTGCAGAAAAGCTTAATTCTTTCGGTCCCCCTATGAGAAATGGGCACGAATATATGCAAACATTTATATGTATACCAATAATGTACTTTAACGCACATAGATTTGGCACGATCAAAAGTGTCGGCTTAAAAAGAAGATAAGTGACAACAACAAAAACATTAAAGGAACTGGTGGCGGGCCATGCTTAGTCAACAATTTGACAGAGTTGGAACTGCATATTGATAGAATATGTCACCTGTCGACAGCAGCAGCACCTAGTGGGAAGGTTTTGGGCCGATTACCTGCCCGAAAACCTTTAGAGGACACACCACCCAGCACCAGTTTTGAAGTCGCTGTTGTAACGCCGACAACATCAGTGGAAACAATCCAGAAACCACAAAACGAACATCTTACAGACATATTTACACCTAATTATTCAAATATTATTACAATTGATACATCACCACCAAACATAGAAGCATGTATGTAAATATGACACACAGGAACAAATTATGCAATCTTTAACACAAAAACGAAATCACAAAACATATCAACAAAGTAGAAAAAGAAAACATAGCGAAAACAACGAGGACAAACAAAAACTATTACGGAACCAAACAGATATACAACAAAGCACGCTAGAAATTATGGACAAACAATTAGAAGCAGCCACTAAAAACGCAGAGGCGGCAAAAATGCAGGCAGAAGCTGCGAAACTTCAGTCGGAAGCCTATAAAATTCAAGCCGATGCATCAAAACAGCAATCAATGGCCTTGACTGAAATAGCAAACTCGACAAAAGTTATGGCTCAAGTTTTAGTTGACATCTTAAAGATGAAGAGTGATATGGTCTTGTTGTGATGTACAATGTTTATTACTTTATTAAAATTCTGTATTATTTGTTTTTTAGTGTTTGATATTTTTGAGAAGTTTTTATTAAAGTTAAAATAGGATAAAAAAGGAAGAAAATAATAATAAGTAATAAAAGTAGTTACAAAACTACAATTGTTGAAAAGAGGCAATATATCAGGCTAAATTGCGAGAAATGTCGTCTCTTATAGATCTTGCCAAACCTGCTTCTTCCAAGGGCAAAGTCGTGTTGGTTTCGTCTTCATTATCATTGGAATACTCAATATTTTCATTTACATCCCAACCAGTTTTGTAAAAAATGCATATGTTATGTAGTACGCAACACACGTTAACAATTTTTGTGACTTTGCCTGGATTATAATGTAAGCCCCTAGAGCCAATAATGCATCTAAAGCGATTTTTCAATACTCCATTACATTTTTCAATTACATTTCTTATCTTGCAATGTTTTTCGTTAAACTTCTTTTCACAAGCTTCCGTTGGACTTCTATACGGCGTCATTAAATAAGGCTGAAGTTTATAACCAGAATCAGTTACATAAAATTTTGAGAAAAATATTTTAGATTTCTGCAAATGCTTAGATACATACTAGTGTACTTACATATGTATGTATACGCATACATATGCACGCCCAAACGAAAGTAATCGCGTTATAATATAACTTATTTTCCTAAATTCGACAACTTATGTACTTACCAAGGAGCCAAGTGTTTCTTTTTCCATTCAAATAGTTGGTCCTAAAGAAGTGATCTGCAGCACTCTGGTCCCAAATGAATGCATCATGGTTAGCTCCAGGATGTCTTGCGTCCACATACCTGATCATCATATTATGATCACAAATCTAATAGAAAAATTGAAACGATATAAAAATAAAATAAGTTTTTAAAAGCATCTCTAAGTATATACATACGTAAGTGCATAAATTTTTTAGTTTTATTAATGAATTTTAATATTAATACAGTTATATAATAAACCAATAATCAATTTTAAATCTCGTAAAACAAATGGTATACAACTCACCAGCATGACGTTAATACTATAATATCTTTTGCGATTATAGTATAGGTGATTTTTTGCATCTCCGAGTGCCTTTATTCGACATGTGTGCCATCTACACAACCTACCACTCCTGGTATGCCTCCAGTTTTATAAAACGCCTCTTTTGTTTCATTTTCTTCCGCCTGGCTCTTTTCTAATTGTTCCCATTTTGCTCATAGGCACGTCTCAAATATATTTAATAATTCGGCTATTATATTACAAACCATTGACTTGCTCATGGAGGAAATACTTGCATTTCCAATGGTTTATTGGTAACCGCCAGTCGCCAAAAAGGACAAAAATGTTGCTAGTTTTGTTGGCACTGGAATATGAGTATTACGGTATACAGTTTTTAGTTCAGGCTGTATTACTCCTAACAGCATTGAAAATATTTCTTTATTAACGCGAAGTGCAGCAATGAAACTAAATAAAACTATGTATATTAAATAAGCTTTAAACTTTCTTTTACAAACTTACAGCTCTTCCGGATATTCAAACATATTTAGAGCATCGCGAATATTTTTCCGGCTTATACGTGTATCAGCAACACCACTTTCACTAAAATCACTTTCACTTGAGTCACTTAAATAGTTTGCTACTGATGGAAACATATTTTAAATTTATTAATAATTTAATTTGCCAATTTATTTTTAAAATTTTCAACAAACTATTATTTATTTTATTTTGTAAACAAATAATTGATTTTTATTTATTTAGGGGTTATAGTTTTTTTTTGTTAAAAGTTATTATTTTGTATGAAAAAAATTAACAAAATTCTAAAGTTACATATGGTGGCAATAATAAAAAATGACAATAACAAAACTGTAACGTAACAAGAAAAGAGCTAGACGAGTCGTTTAAAAAAACTCATTTTATTACGTACTCGTCTGCCTAACATTCGTTCGCTTTAAATTCACATGGCTTCTATGAACAGGCCATAAAATAAAACTTAATATACCTTACATATTCATTATTCTCGAGTAGTTGTATAGCTGTTTTCCTCTCTGGGCATTTAGCAACCCGATGTTCTAAGCTTCCACAAGCATAGCACGCCCCAATTGGCCTCTTAGGTTTTTGGCAGTCTGCAGCAAAATGGCCAAATGAATTGCAGTTGAAGCACCGGAACGTGTTGAGTTTCTCCCCGCTGACCTTCTCGGTTTTTAGTTCAACCCGACCGCTTCTCTTTAGTTCAATTTTTGAAAAAACGTGCAGTAGTTGCGTTTTGCTGTCATAACACTGGAAACTCGCTTGAACCCTGAGTTGAGCATCAGGGATACCTTAGATAATATGCGCGATGAGCTCATCTTCATCAACGCCAAGCTTTTTTGACAATAGTATTTTTTCATTGTAGTAGACACTGAACATTTCACCATATTTCCATTTGCGATTTTCAAAGTTTCTTCGCATTGTCAATTTATTTTCTTTTTTAGAAAAAACATCAGCATCTATTAAATTAAATTTGGAGTGTAGCCACATTTGAGCTTTTCCCTTCAGCTTACACATTATTAAAGTTCTCTTTGTGCTCTCATCCACGTTGTATACGCCACTTACATTTTTGAATTGGCCAACCCACAACTCAGGAAATTTTTCTCCTTCATACTCGGGTATGAAGGAGAAAAAAAATCGTCTGATTTGAACTTTGTGGTAAATCTGCTTATAAAATCTGACCATCATTCTCCCCTTCACTAACTGCAGCTACATTTCGTCTTTTTTTCCGTTTCAGCTATCATTTTCAACAAGTCATTTTCTTTTCTCAGTAATTCTTTTTCCCGTTGTATTAACTCCAACTCTTTCTTTAGCACGTTTACGAAATTATGACCAATGCTTTCTTCAGCCACTTTCTGTTGTCTTTCTAAACGATCTTTAGACTGTACCTGTCTAAAATTTGATCTGTCACACTCTTTTCTAATCAATAGCATCTAACATTGTCACTTCTATTGGGCACTCGCGTCTTTTGTCACACGGTATCTCGTTCAGTCGGACGAGCAAAGCGTTTTTTGTACCGGTCGATGCTAGTCCCAATCGTTGCAACCAAAGCCTCAATTGCACTGTTGAATAATCACCTTTGCTGACACTAGTGTCCTCCATTTTTCTATCAACTTTTTTCATATAACCGAGGGGAGAAAAAAAAAATTATTTTAAACTGAAAGTCCCACTTCTGATATTTTAAGCTTATTTTCTGACTAAATAAAACACGTCTTTTTAGTTTAACAATCTATTTTATAATGACGCGTCAGTATACAAAGAAAAACTTACGAACTAGAACACATACAATATTCACGTTCTTAATGCTAACATTCGTATACGATGGACAGAGACAAATATAAATAACGTGTGGTTTATATACAAGTGCAAACAAAGAACATTCCAGAACAAAATGCATCATCACAATTCCATTCACAAATAGTAATCCCAATACAAAAGTGATAGCCTAAAATAAACTATACGTGTAACGGAAGAAGACAAACATTGAAGCATACACACCCACAATCACAACTCTAACCTACTACAGTTTTGATTCTCGCCTTCGTATATTTTGAAAATCAAAGTTTTTCTTCATTGGCTGTGAACAAAGTATATTTTATACAATTTATACAATTGTTTGTGAAAAACTTTTATATTTTAATACATATAAAGTGAAAAGATAGGTATAAATTACATACTTATATTTATTTGATAATTATGAGTTGTATTAAAAAATTTAGTAGTGAGTGAGCCGGCCAAACTGAATAAATCTGTTGTGCTACGCAAATTTCTCTATAAAATAAGAGATTTGCAAAAACTAAATTATGAATTAAAAATGGAAGTGCAGCGATTGCAAAGCGAATTAGTGTCACGTGATGGTTCCAAAGTGCAGGATCTATTATGTCCATGGGCATGGTAAGAAACGTAAACCATCATCGCATGAGAATTCTGTTAAAGAAAATTCCCTGATGACACAACCATGCAGTGATGTTTCTGATCTTTCATTATCGCCACCACATTCAGACATGAATCACAATCAATTCTTTTAAAAATATTTTTATTGGACGTGTTATTGAAAGCAATTAGGTATCTATTCGATGACAGATTTAGTGGGTCAGCGCAGAATATTGCAAATTGAGGAAAACATTAAGTTTGTAATAAAAAATAAAAAACAATTTCTGAAAACTGTTTTGTTTTTTATCTAGCTAATTAAAACTATCCATAATAGACTCCTCTTTCTCTAACATTTCTTTACACCTTTCAAACAAATGAACAACCGTTGGTTGCTACGATGTATTTTAAAAGTATCTAAAAGTGAAAATGACTAAAAAACGGTGCTGGTCAGAACAATACAGTCAATGGTGATCGCTGCTGAGCCATGATTACTGACTTACTTTCATCAATTGAACAACCATGACGTGCAGGAGCTCTGGTTTCAACAAAACGGAGCAACATGTCACATAACTCGTGCCACAATTTACTGGTGAAATCATGGGATTAGATTTCATGTTTCAGCACCGTGAATTGGCCTCCAAGATCGTTTGATTTAACGACGCCATACTATTTTGTGTGATGACATGTGGCGTCTACGCCGATAAGCCTGAAATGATTGACCACTTAGAGGTCATTAACCAGAAGTCATATTTAAATTATAATGCCAGAAGAGTACCTTTCGAATAAAGTAAATTTCATGTTAATTTAAAAACATCATCTTTGTTTTATTTTATTTCAAAGTTGTACGCCTACATATATAAAAACAAAACACCCTTTAGAATACATATTTTTACAAAAATATTTTCTTAAAATACACTCAATTGGTTGTTATTAAATGTCATAACGTTTTTCTTTTATCTCGTGTGTAAAATTATAGTCACAAATTCTTTTATATCAGTTATTTTATTTAATGAATGCTAGCATTGTTACATATACTTATAAAATAAATTTAATTTTTGCAGCTTCAGATCTTTGTTTTTTTTATAAAAAGTTTAATTTTAAACTTTTTATAAAAAACAAAGATCTGAAGCTGCAAACATTAAATTTATTTAACAAACGAGGATCAAATAATATTGAGATAAAATATACTTATAAAAAATATAATACAAAAGAAGCCAACAAAAATAATTAAGTTAAGAAACAATCATACAAGAAGCTTTATAAAGAATTGAACAAAATAATATACATAGTGTTAACTGCGATAAATACGTAAAATCTTTATTTCTTTTATCTTAATAATAAGAAATTAATTTTTATTGGAATCATTGGAAATTATCTTTAGGTCCTAAATTTCATAAAAGTACTTAGAGTGAAAGTTGTGTGATGACAAGCCAAAAGGATAAATGAAGCAAAGTCAAATTACTTCAATGAATTTTTATATAGCCTATGTCCGTCAGGTGCCTGCACTCTACACTTTGCTGGAAAAATTTTTAAAACCGGACCTGTAGTTCCAGAGTTTACCGTTTGCAAACATACAAACTTTCCTCTTTATATATTAGTATAGATAGATATGTATAAGTACATACATACATTTGAATAAAAATTTATGAAATTAATTTTCATAGGAGCTACTCTAATCATCAGTAGACTTTGAAAATTTTTAAAGCTGTTTTTAATTTTTTGAGTAGTATGAATGTTAGAGGCTATTATAGTGAATAAAACTCAATGATTAAGTTAATTTTCTTTAGATATTGCAATTTTCTTTTTGTTACTGAAACATTGGATTACATACATAGCCCAGTGTACATACATATGTACTTTAAGGTCCTATATTTTATCCATTCTATGCGGAAATAGGTCCTTTCTTGTATCGTGGAATATTTGCTGTTGGATAAAGCTTTATTCTTCTTTAAATTATAGTCTTTAGGCACAGGCACAGTTGCACTTTTTATAATATTTTCGAACAATTTAAAAGACGAAATTTAAGAGACAAAGGCAGAGCTGGTTGTCAGCTTCATTTAAAAATTTATTTCAGTAAACTCAAATCATTAATTAAAACTGTAGGATATTTTGAATAGGAATTGGAAAAAAACCTAGTGTGTTATTGCTTGAACATGCATACGTATTGACCATAGGAAAAACAACAAAGTCCATGCTATACGCTTTCAGTTTCTCATTTTAACTAGTACGTCAATAGTAGGAACTTAAGCTCGAATTGGCCTCTGGTATTAAAATCTCCATCTATTATATATTTTCCTCTTCCAACAACTTCATAGACTTAACCTAACAACTAAAAACCATTATCATCATTTGTACAAAGTATTTATTTTATATTAAATGCAGTTAAAATAAAACTCATTTGGCTTAACAATGTTTGCGTTTATATTTTGGAGTTGCTAAGAATGTTAACAAAAAATAAAAAGAATAGTTCTCAACATACCTATATCGTTCCTCTATTGCAACATAGTCATATCTCAAAAAACGAACTTTTCGAGTTAACAATGCACAATTGTTAACAGTATCACTTTTTATATTGTGGCAAAAATTTATTCAAATTATTTTTAAACTATTACAATTCCTATAAAAAAAACTTTATAGGAATTGTATGGAAGCTAAAAATTTTAAATGTGTTTTTCTCGAAATAAGCTCTTTGACTATGTTGTGACTATGTTGCGATAAAAATAAACTTAATTCATTAAAATTATATGTATTGTAACGTCTGCTACAAAGACTGCAACATAAATTTGCTGCTTTAAAGAAATAATTATTTAAAACCGCAAGAAAATTTATATCCATTCTATTTGCCTGCATTGTCACCCACGTTAACAATATTATTACTAGAACTTTAGGCTTACGGCATATCCAGGAAAAGCTTTTATACTCGCTATTGTATACCAGCTTTTGACCTTATGATCTCGAATACGACACAAGTAATTACCAACATAATGCCTTCATATGTAGGCTCAATGCTGTCCTCAATTTGTTGCCGCAGCATGGGACTAAATTATGATAAATAGTCTCAATGAAATCAACCACATTATTAGCGCAGAAGATAAAGAAACATGTTGTAACACAGTGGTAAGAAGATGGAGTTTTTTTAACCTAAAATGTAAATGAAGCAGTGTTTCATTTTCAATTTACAAATAAAATAGTTTTTTTATGATTGTAATTTACCTCTAAAAACCAAATGCTACTGCTGACAGCATGCCACTGGTCCTATTCTTTAAAGGACAAACATCAGGAAAACGCACTGCAACTACTTGATCAGCTCGATGTAGACTTATCGTGTTGATGAATTTATGGGTGCTTGTTTTCCCTGGAACAATTATTTAATACAAAATCTACAGCTGTAAGCGTGAAATAAAATTCATTTGCTTCACAATCGTAACCCCTACAAGCCAACTCATACGATAACCTCCCAAGGCCGCAACCAGGAACTAAAATGTTTATCTCATCCACGTTGCTGCAATAGTATAATATAAATTTAGTATAGTTTTGTAATATAATGAATTATTGTGCTCACCATTCCTTAGGGTTACCGTTAAATATTCTTCAGTGGATTCCATTATTGGTTTGTACGCCTGTCTGATGTCGAGTTTTGTTGTGTGCCGTTTTAACAAAAATGGAAAACAAAAAACAACACAGACATTTATATTTTTTTGGCACTAACACTCAGACCGGCAAATATTCAATAAATTCACCACAACCACCTTTAAAATAATAAATTTTAATTCATTTCTTAAAATAATTAAGTTTTGTATCATACTTACTTTTCACTTTACTCTTTTTCTTCTTAGCTATTTTTTGTGTTTCTTTCTTTTTTCGTAAACAAAAAACAACTTTCGGCGAATTTGCAATCTGACATCGGCAGTAATGATTACACTGGATTCACCCATTGTTTCCGAACAAAATTTTTGTCCGGACAAAATTTTTTTTATATGTAGTTTGACGTCTCTTCTTGAGAGAGAGAAAATATTTTTTACGAACAACTCCCAACTTGAATTGGTTTAATTTTAACGCATGAGAAGAAAACAAACTTGGTATCACTGACAAACTTTTTCATTTTTTCTGTATATGCGAGCACGTGTTCTATCTTGGCACCATGTACACACCTGAATTTCATAAAAAATGTAAACAAAAAAGTTTGTTAGCTTCTTTGTTTACCTTTTTTTTCGTTTTTAGCACGTGTTTGCATAAAATACATGGAAGTTATAGATGAAAAAAATTTGACGATCTATATCTCGGAAACGAATTGTCGAGCATACTTTTAGCTTTGTGTGTTGTGTTAAGTACAAAATTATGCTTGTTTTGGTGCATTATTTATTGCATAATAGACTTTAATAGAGGGGGTATACCCTTTCAAAGTTTTAAAAAATTTGTTTAAAAACTGGTTGGTTTTGCATTTGTAAATATTTTGAATAAAAACTGAGTCATGCGTATAAATGGATTTCTGGTTATTTTAAATGATAAAATTACGCTTCTTTTGGTGTATAATTTATTGCATAATAGACTTTAATTAGTGGTGTTATACCCCTTCGAAGTTTTACAAATTTGTAAGAAGAACACTAACATGGGTTAGCATGTTCATTTGTAAATATTTTGAATAAAAACTGATTCGTGCGTACCAATAGCTTTCTGATTATTTTAAAGGATAAAATTACGCTTCTTTGGGTGTATAATTTATTGCAAAATAGACTTTAATTAGTGGTGTTATACCCCTTCGAAGTTTTACAAATTTGTAAGAACAACACTAACATGGGTTATCATGTTCATTTGTAAATATTTTGAATAAAAACTGATTCGTGCGTACCAATAGCTTTCCGATTATTTTAAAGGATAAAATTACGCTTCTTTTGGTGCATAATTTATTGCAAAATAGACTTTAATTAGTAGTGTTATACCCCTTCGAAGTTTTACAAATTTGTAAGAACAACACTAACATGGGTTAGCATGTTCATTTGTAAATATTTTGAATAAAAACTGATTCGTGCGTACCAATAGCTTTCTGATTATTTTAAAGGATAAAATTACGCTTCTTTTGGTGTATAATTTATTGCAAAATAGACTTTAATTAGTGGTGTTATACCCCTTCGAAGTTTTACAAATTTGTAAGAACAACACTAACATGGGTTAGCATGTTCATTTGTAAATATTTTGAATAAAAACTGATTCGTGCGTACCAATAGCTTTCTGATTATTTTAAATGATAAAATTACGCTTCTTTTGGTATAAGATTCGTCTCCTTGGAGACTTTTCAGGACGAGCTATACGCCTTCAAATTCTGAACAATTTGGAACTAAAAATAAGTTTTTACAAATTAATAACTATCAAAGCAAAAAGAATTTATTTATATACAATAAAACTATAAATATTTTAAATTTCATCAAAAATTCAATAAATTTATTTATTTGCAATAAAAATTATTAACCATTCATAAATTAAAAATTTCCACCCCCAAAAAATGGGAATGAAGGAAAAAGAAGAGAATGATGGGTAAAGCAATTACCTAAAGTAACCAGTTTTAGCGTTTTTATAATAATGGTTAAAGCAATTGAATAAGTAAACCATTTTAGCGTTTTTAATTTGTGCTTGATAATATACCAAACTTGGCATTATTATTGGTTCAGTATGAAATTTTAATGTATAATAAAGAAAATTTCTATCAAATAACTTTTTAAATATATTTTAATAGCGAAATATTATAAAGTGATATTATAATGTCGCGTTTCATAATAAACCAACACTCATAAAAATACTACAGCACATATTGCTCATTTTCTTATATTTCATCACACAGAATTTTAGCTCTTTGTGTTTTGTTAATTTGGAAATATTTTGAAAACAAAATTTCGCTTCGTTTGGTGTATTATTTATTGCATAATAGACTTTAATTGGAAACTTCGAAGTTTAAAAAATTGTTTAAGCCCCGCTAACATGAGTTAGTTTTTATCAAATAGTTTTTTGTATGGTATTAAAATGTTCAACTATTATTAAAATCCAATATTAAAGTGTTATTAAATATTCAATACTGAATACAACATTCTTTCAATTACTGTATTATAATAGATAAAACCCACGTAATAAAATACTTGGAAGAAAAGTCACAGTTGTCTCCTAACACAGCTACAGATTTGGCAAACTATTTAAACCAGCCCAACATTAAAGGACAATTTAGCAATTTGGGCATAATAGAAATTCTAGCTCTTGTATTGCCGAATGAAGATCAACTTAAGGAGTTCTTAAAAAACCCTTTCAAGGGAATTGATCCCCGCATGTGGTGCCAAGCAAAATTGGATAATCCCGATGAATCGAAATTTATACCGGTACCAATGATTGGCTTTAATGAACCGAAGTAACGAATAAAATGTCAAGAAAACGAAACTGAAATGCATGCCTTATATTTACGCAAAGTAGAAAGTGATTTGTCTGAATTAAGACGGCGGCTACCGCAAAAATTATAAAATACAAACGTAATCTTGCTATGCTTTAAATTCTGGTAGCGATTGTGAAGAAGAAATGAAAACATTTTTGTAGATGTCGAAACGGTGGTCAACTTTTTTTTTCTGTAGTGATAGCTATCAAAAGTTGTTTGTATTGTGCGCACATATACATTTTTTATTATTGTTACAAATTGAAAAAGTTTTTGAAAAAAAGAAATGTTCCAATAATACTTTTCGAACACAAACACAGCAGACAGCTTTTATTTGATCTTTATTTATACATATATTCAATTTATTACGAGTTTTAAATGCAAAAACTAATTCAAAAATTATTTGTAAAATAAAAACACGAAGAAAAATATACATTTGTTGTTTTATTGTTGGCTTGTTGTAGTAGTTCCACTTTTACCTGTTATATTATTGTACATGATTTTGAGTAAACAAATTTTCAAATTGTGTTCCTGTTTCAAATGTATTTATTTTTTATATCTGTATTTATCAAATACAGAAAATTAAACTCATGGTGTTTTCTATAATAATGGTTTATTAAATTAATTTGTAGGTTTCCACACCACCATTGAGGTACTACAAACAGTGCGTTGTCAATTTTTTTTAATGGCTGTCGTCCCCATTAGGCCTACACACCATTCTTTTCTTAATATACATATACTTATATCGCTCCTTTATTGAAACATAGTCATATCTCAAAAAAAAATTTTTTTGGAGTTAACAATGCAGAATTGCTAACAGTACCATCTTCTATATTGTGCCAAAATTTTATTTAAATTACCTTTAAACTGTTTCCTTTAGGATATAGTTTCTAAAACTTGTATGAAAACTAAAAATTTGATCTTTATTTATATATTTAAGTTTTATATAAGTATATATATAAGTTTTATATTTAAGTTTTAAATGGAAAAACTTATTGAAAAATTATTTCCAAAATAAAAAACAAAGAAAAATATACATTTGTTTTTTATTTTCTTTGATAGTTATCAACGCAAAGCAACAATAAAAAACCATGTTGCTTTTTTTTATTGTTGGCTTGTTGTAGTTCGTTTTTCCCCCTAATACCTCTGGCGCTGGTATGGGAACTTGCGATGCCTCCGGTACAGGTGGGGCTACTTGCACCGGTGTTACCTCTAGCGCAGGTGCAACTTGCACCGGTAGTGCCTCTGGCGCAGGTTCAGCTACTTGCAGTGGTGGAGCCTCCGGCGTAGGTGCGCCAACTTGCACCGGTAGTGCCTCTGGCACAGGTGCAGCTACTTGCACCGGTAGTGCTTCTGGTACAAGTGAGGCTACTTGCGGTGGTGGGGCCTCCGGCGCAGGTGCGGCAACTTCTATCGGTGGGGCCTCTGGCACCGGCATTGCATAACTTGAATACTCATATGCAGTATTGTACTGATATGAGTGGGGATACTGGAATGTTAAAAATAAAACAATTATAAGTCTTCAAGTAGAGAGAAAAATTTACTATTTTAATATTTTACTCACCTCTTGCATTCGTGGTGCCACCTGTTCCACATATCTTGGATATGAATATACTGGATATGGACATCCAGGATATTCATATCCAGGATATGTATACCCTGTAGTATAATACGGATACTGAAAAAAAATTAAGTAATTTTATTGGGAAAGTAAAACATGTAATATTTGTTTATACTTACGAAATTTCGGTCGTATGCTCTCCACCGGCCCTCTAATGATGCATTTTGCACTTCCTGCGCTAGTGGTCCCTCTTGCACCGGAGGGGGAATTTGTGACGGTTGCGCCGGAGGGGGATTTTGCACCGGTGGTGCCTCTTGCCCCACTGGTGGAACGGCTTCCACGTGCCTTGCGTTGTAGTTTAGATGCTAAAACAGAAAACAAATTATAAGTAAAGCCTAGATATGTAATATTTTTTCATGCTTACGTAATTTCGGCCGTACGGTCTACGGCGTCCCCTTCCGTGTACAGCATTTTCTTTGCACGGCTGAGATACAGGGGGAGCAGATAATTGTTCCCCTTGCATCGGCTATCCGAAATAAAAAAGCCAAATAAATATTTCGTACTCATAAAGATGAATATTAACTTACCTGAACATCAGCCGTACCACGACCTCTGGTACGGCTGCGCTGGTTTAAATAGTTTGCCAAATCTGTAGCTAATATCCGTTTTGTGTCGTTAGGAGACAACTGTGACTTTTCTTCCAAGTACATATGTATATAACTAGCTGACTTTTTTTCACTTTGTTTACTTGAGTCTATGTTGACTACCAAATTTGGTGTTGTTTTTTTTTGGGGTATTAATAATTTGTTTGCTGATTTTTAACTTTTCTAGAGATCTGTCGAAACTTAATGCTTCCAAACCAACTTTATTATCTTTGCCAGACAGTCGGCTGTAACCCATAGCTTTAGAGCGACACAAGTAGTTTTCTGGTGTTATTTGAACGGGAGCTGCATTTTGTGAATAAAACGTTTTGCCAGTATCCCACATAGCTTGGAAATAATTCCATTTAGCAATAATAGTATCACGTTCATCACTATATTCCATGCCATCCCGCTTTCTGCTGCGCCATTACAATTTGTGTGCTTCTTCTTGCCACATCTTTTTAGTGATGCCAGACGATAATAACATGAAAATGGCAAAATGGTACACTGAAAATATAATTATTTCACCATACATTAAAAAAGCTAAATTGAAATGATATATTCATAAAGTTTTTTACTAAAAATAATTGTATAAGTTAAATAAAATGAAATTATTTCTATCAAAACTCATAATTCCACATTATGTTTCAGTATTTTATTACGTGGGTTTTATTTATTATAATACAGTAATTGAAAGAATGTTGTATTCAGTATTGAATATTTAATAACACTTTAACATTGGATTTTAATAATAGTTGAACATTTTAATACCATACAAAAAACTATTTGATAAAAACTAACTCATGTTAGCGGGGCTTAAACAATTTTTTAAACTTCGAAGTTTCCAATTAAAGTCTATTATGCAATAAATAATACACCAAACGAAGCGAAATTTTGTTTTCAAAATATTTCCAAATTAACAAAACACAAAGAGCTAAAATTCTGTGTGATGAAATATAAGAAAATGAGCAATATGTGCTGTAGTATTTTTATGAGTGTTGGTTTATTATGAAACGCGACATTATAATATCACTTTATAATATTTCGCTATTAAAATATATTTAAAAAGTTATTTGATAGAAATTTTCTTTATTATACATTAAAATTTCATACTGAACCAATAATAATGCCAAGTTTGGTATATTATCAAGCACAAATTAAAAACGCTAAAATGGTTTACTTATTCAATTGCTTTAACCATTATTATAAAAACGCTAAAACTGGTTACTTTAGGTAATTGCTTTACCCATCATTCTCTTCTTTTTCCTTCATTCCCATTTTTTGGGGGTGGAAATTTTTAATTTATGAATGGTTAATAATTTTTATTGCAAATAAATAAATTTATTGAATTTTTGATGAAATTTAAAATATTTATAGTTTTATTGTATATAAATAAATTCTTTTTGCTTTGATAGTTATTAATTTGTAAAAACTTATTTTTAGTTCCAAATTGTTCAGAATTTGAAGGCGTATAGCTCGTCCTGAAAAGTCTCCAAGGAGACGAATCTTATACCAAAAGAAGCGTAATTTTATCATTTAAAATAATCAGAAAGCTATTGGTACGCACGAATCAGTTTTTATTCAAAATATTTACAAATGAACATGCTAACCCATGTTAGTGTTGTTCTTACAAATTTGTAAAACATCGAAGGGATATAACACCACTAATTAAAGTCTATTATGTAATGAATTATACACCAAAAGAATTGGTACGCACGACTATTCGTTTCAGAGATATGTGTGAATAAATTGCTTTGCATCTGCAATTTGCATACATTTTACGCAAGCGCATGTTGAAAATAGCAAGAAAAATGAAAAAAAGAAATGAACAAACTTGTTTGTTTACATTTTCTACTACAGTTAAACTTCCACGTGGCATTAATGCCTATACATATTTAAGCACGTGCGCACACGTAAACAAAAGTTTGTTAGAAAGTTTGTTCGTAAACAAAAAGTTTGCTAAAAAGTTTGTTTTCTTCTCGGGTATTTAATTTTATATTTTGTCCGGACAAAATTGAACTGAGATGCCAATAGGATACATTTTTTCATACCAAATAGTATTGAGTTGCCCCATCGAACAAAAAATTTACATAGTAGTTTTATTCTGTTGAAATTTCGATTGTGGCTGGCATTTGATATATGTTTTAATAGTTATTAAGAAATAAGTAATAATTTTAATACGGAAATAAATGAATTGATTGCCCAAAAACTTATTGAAGAAATTAAAAAGCTAGGAAGAGATTGTATGTATGATATAATGAGTAAAAATAACCCATTGCTCTTCTTTGCTTTAAGTCTTCTCACTGCAGCTCTTTTTAATTTTTATATTTATGTACTTGGCTAATAATAATGCTTTATATATTTCAATGGCCATAAGCAAAAGCAGTTTTCTTTTTTCCATTATTATCACACAATATTTACTAATAATTGAGAATATGTAAAATATGTGAGGAAAATAAACCAAAATAATAACAAACAGTACTACCACCTTGTAAAACTAATGGATTTTGTTTACATATGGCAGCTCTGATTTTCCGGAACATTTTTTTGCAATGGGTGAATCGTGCTGCAGAACACTCTCAGTTTTTTTTTTTTTTTTTTTTTTTTTTGAGCATTTTTATTTATTGAATCTTCAAAATGAACTAACAATAAGTATTCAAATCTTAATACTAAATTTTTTTTATTTTTTTTATTAAGCTTTTTTTATTTATTGAATCTTCACAATGTGAACTAACAATAAGTATTCAAATCTTATTACTAAATACAATATATTAACTAAGTCCAGCCAATGCTAGACAAAAAGTTTTATTATGCGCATATTATATCGGCAAAATCACCTACTTAACGCTCTGATGGTGGCAACGGTATCCCTTCTTCTCAACCGAGTGTGACCACTAAAATTAAATATGTTTCGTGCAAGAGGGTTTGGGTGAAGTTCCAATTTGCTGATATACCTTATCGCATGCTTTGAACACACAGATCCTTGTGAATTCGGGAGTTTTTACGTACCATGGAGCTGCTGTAATCGTTCGAAGAATTTGGTTTTGTCGCCTTTGAATTTTTTCAATATTTGACGGTGAGGCGGTGCCCCATAATTGAATTCCGTAGCACCATATGGGCTTTAGAATTGCATTGTGTAACAGAAGTTTGCAATCCAACTTCAATGTCGAGTTTCTGCCCATAAGCCAATTTAGTTGCGCAGCTTTTAGTTTCAACTGAGTGACTTTTGCTTCAATGTGAGACTTCCACGTTAGCCTACGGTCGAGGTGTATACCAAGGTATTTCACTTCACTGTGCTGCGGAATAGGTGTGTTGTTTATTTGGATAGGCGCACATGTTGGCTTACACAGAGTGAATGTGACATGAGTACATTTCTGTTCATTATCTTTGATTTTCCAAAGTTTTAGCCATTTCTCTAATATTGAAATATATTCCTGTAAATTTCGTGAAGCTAATTGGTGGTTTTCATGAACACTCAAAAACGCTGTGTCATCTGCAAAGGTAGAAGTGTGGACTCCGGATGTCGTTGGCATGTCAGAAGCGTAAATCAAATATAAAGTAGGCCCCAGTATGCAGCCTTGGGGAGCTCCTGCCTTGATTGGCTGAGTTGGGCTTATAAAGTCGCCTTCTCTGATAACAAACTTCCGCCCATATAAGTAGCTTTCTAGAAGCTTGTGTGTATTTGCAGGCAAGTTTAGCTTTATTTTGTGCATCAAGCCGTCGTGCCACACTTTATCAAAAGCTTGAGAAATATCAATGAATAGAGCTTAACAATACTTCTTCTCCTCAAAGTTCTGTCTTATGACGTTGACTAGTCTGTGCGTTTGTTCTATGGTACTATGTTTAGCCCGAAAACCAAATTGATGATCAGGGATACATCCCACGCTGTTCAATATTGGACTCAACTTCGCCATTAACAATTTTTCGAATAGTTTTGAAATTGTTGGTAAAAGACTTATTGGTCTATATGATTCTACCTTTGTCAGGTCCTTCCCTGGCTTGGGAATCATGGTAATCATTGAGACCTTCCACTCTGCAGGATAATACTGAAGGCGTAAAATAGCGTTAAAAATAAAAAGTAGAACTCTTCTTGCTACACGAGGTAACTGCTCAAGCATTTTACCAGTAATTTGATCAATGCCTGGAGCTTTCCTGGGGTTTGTATTACCGATACCATTTTCGACATCTTGAAAATTAAGTCTCAAAGGCACAGGCGGTCTAGTAGCATATGACGGTAATTCCGCTGTATTATTCGTTGAATCATTTGTAATAAAAACGTTCCTCGAATGATCGACATACAACATTCCCTTTTCAGAATCGCTTCTTGCCCACTCGCCAGTTGAAGTTCACAAAGGTGGCTTACCTATTACGGGTCTTTTTAAACCTTTTGTCGCTTTCCACAAGGAATAATCAGATTGAGGCCATCAAGGCTTTCCAGATATGTTTTAAGAGAAGCCATTCTGTGGATTTCGAGCAGATTTCTTAGCTGAGTTATACATTCCCGTAGCCTAGTCTTAAGCTGGGGAGATCTGCGAAGTTGCCACTCTCTTCTGACTCTTCTTTTTTCTGACAGTAGTTGCTCAATTTCAGACGAATAAGTTCTATTGTTCTCATTTCTGGATCTTATATGACTAGTGGTAGCATGCTGTACGGCCAGTTTGAGGTTTTCAGAAAAATCGTTAATTGACACATCAATATCCTCAGGCGTTCTCAAGGCGATATTTTCAGTACAATGTGTACTCAAAAATTTTTTGTATTTTATCCAATTAACTCTATTGATGGTCAACGGGGAGTCAATATCTTGGGGGAACGAGACAGAGATTATAGTTGGTGAGTGATCTGATGACAAATCTAATGAAGGCTCCACTTACATCCACTCTAAAGGAAAATTTTTCACATTTCCAAAATCTATAACGTCTGGGATCTTCCGTCGGTCTGACGGCCAATAAGTGGGGTGTCCGCTTGAAACCACATCTAAACCCATTTTGTAAATGGTGTCAAAAAGCACACGGCCTTTCGAGGTAGTTAAACGTGATCCCCAAAAAGTGTGTTTAGCGTTATAGTCGCCAGCCGCTAGAAATCGAGGACCAAGTGATTTGAAAAAATGTGAATACTGATTTTCTGTTACTGAAAATCGTGGTGGTGAGTAAATCGAGGATATAAGGATTTTATCATGAAAATAATCAAGGCATATATTTGTAGCTTCGAGATATTCCTCACATGTCCCGTTCATTAGATAGTGCTTAATTCTGGTCTTTATCAAAATTGCCGAACCGCCACAAGATCTTCCACGGGGATCTTTTGTGTCATATAATGTGTAGCCATTAATTTTGAAATAACTGTTGGTTGTCAAATGGGTTTCAGCAATCATCATTATATCGATCTGCTTTTCCATAAGGAAGTGCTCAAGTTCATTTTTATGTTGGCGAATGCCGTTTGCGTTCCGGAAACATATTTTTAACGAACTCATTTTTTTAAAATTGCCTGCAAAATAGTGAATTGCATTTTCAGCATTTCCTGCATCATATTTGTCATGGAAACCGTAAATGTATTTATAGATTGAACAAGAGTCTGCAGAGTTGCCTCAAGATTGCTAAAGTTTTGGTCGGAATTTTGAGCCTTGGGCTCCTGATTCAACTTTGGTTTATCGGATTTTACCACATTCGCATAAGAAATTTGTTGGGGGTTTTGCACGTTTATATGGCTGGTTGGCTGGCGTACCTGGGGAAAATTGTGTTTGACTGCTGGGGTGGCATATTTAAAATCAATGGCCTATTTGTCATTGACCTCTTAAAGTGAGTGTAGACAGGGCAACCCCTGTAGTTTGCAGAATGGTTACCTCCACTGTTACTGCATTTTTTAACGCTCGCGTTAGTCTTAGATTTTTTGCACTGTGATGTACCGTGAAGTTCACCACACACAACGCAAACTGCGGGCAACTTACAATAGGCCTTAGTATGGCCAAATTCTTGGCAGTTTAGGCATTGAACGGGCCCTAAACGCTTATGAGGCTCCTCAACGGTAACCTTACGATGCAAAAGATATTTAAGGTTGTAAATTGGATGCACTTCATTCTTTTTTAACACAACATCTCTTGGTTCCAATTCAACCCTAAACATGGGTTGAGGAATTTTTTCACGGTTTCTAATGTTTACTACATTTTTAATTTTAAAACCATAGTCTTCTAATCCGGTTTTGATATCATTCGTATCTACAAAAGGGTCAATCCCTTTTATAACGACCCGAATACCTTTGGCGCTTTTAAGCTGATATGTGTAAAACGATCGTTCCTCCTTCTCCAGAGCGTCAGACAATTTTCGGTATTTATTCTCGTGGTTGACCTGGATTTTGGTTTCATTGATGCTGCCGTGCTTAACCGATGTTACATTAAAACTGTCTTTGCCAATTGCCGTAATAAGTTGTTTTACCAACTCACTAGAGGTAGGCTTTCGCAAATATATTGGTGGCGGCTTAAAGGTCTTTTTAGGTATTGCTGGTTCATCAGTCTGAAGGATAGCAAACCTATTACTATCCATTGTCGTGGTGGTCTTATCATCTTTGGGTATTTTGGACTGAGATGACATTTGAGCGGATTTTGGGCTTTGCTGCCGTTTAACCACGGTTACATACCTGTCCATGCCTACTTGTGTTTTCGGCTTATCTGCAATAACTGAACTGTTAGATGGTTTGTCATCCGTTGTAACAACTATAAGTGGCGAACACGAGCGCGTGCGGTTTCTTTCTCTTAGCGACAACAGATTTCCCAATGATTTTTTCAAGGACTCCTCCTCAGAAATCCAAGGACTTTTTCTAGTGGAGCTGAGCTCTTTCTCAGAATTACATCTGATAGGTATACTCATGCAGTTTTTATTTAATTTTTTATTTTCCAGATTTTTTTCCCACTGGGTGCGTAATCTTCACGCACAATAACAACAACAACAATGCACTGCCACCGCACTTGTTTTATTGAAATTGATTTTATTGTTTAGTTGCTGAAATGTGAGGAATTTATTTTCCCGTTGTTTTTTAAAATAATTTGTTATTGTTTTTACAATTTAATATAATCACCCCTATTCTGCGTTTCGATTAAGTCTCCGCATTCAGTTCCGTTACGATCGAAAATTGGTATTCTGAAAAAAAAAAAACGGAATCGAAAGAAAAAGAAGAAGACAACAATGTTTATAAAATTGATAGTATCACTGTGGAATGTGGAAATGAAATAGCAAAATAAGCAAGTTTGTTATCATTTTCATAAACAAATATCAAATTGAATACAAAAAGTTGTTTGTATACATAATTAAAAATAAGTTCTTGAAAACGTTTGATAAGAAAAACCAAAAAAAATATATATATGCATATATACAAAAACAAAGTAAAACTAATTGTTCATAAATATATTACAGTGCAAAGAATCTTGTGAAGAAGATAAAGGTACATAACAAAAAAAATTAGTGTTGTGATTAAATATGGAAAGACCAAAATAAAACTTTAATAAAAATAGTAGGGGATTAATTCACTGTCTTGCAATTCATTTTTTTTTTAAATTTTAAGGAGGAATGGAGTCTATAGCAGCTGCATTATTGTTGGTCAGAGAGGAGAACAACACGAGAAATAATGAGGCAAGGGTTGAAAAGTTCAGAATTAGAGACAGGTGCAATCCATTTGAAATGAGCGATCAATTGTAAGTTTGTCAATTGTATTGTGATAGTAAAATTAAAATGTTGTAAAATAATTTATTTTTACAGATTTAAAAAGAACTTTCATTTAAACAAAGACGCGTTTAAATATGTTTTAGACATTTTTGCTCGTGAGGTGCAGATAAATTCTTCGACTTCTTGTTCACCACTTAACCGAGTTGCGGCTGCTTTGAGATTCTTTGCAGAAGGTAGTTATCAAAACGGAGTTGGAGCAGATTTTAATGTTGGGATGGCGCAACCTACGGTGTCGAAGACATTGTCAAATTTTCTTGAGGTAATGCAGGCAAAGCTTTGCCCTCAATGGATAAAATTTGATTTGAGTGAGGAGGAAAAGTTAGAGGCAAAGCAAGATTTCTACTCAAAGGCTGGATTTCCAGGTGTCATTATGTGTGTCGATGGCACACATATTAAGATTATAAAACCATCTAAAGAAGACTTCCTTTATTATAACAGGAAGGGATTTTTTAGCATTAATGCAATGGTGGTAAGTTTGTTTTAAGATAAAAGTGTTGTTCAATTAAAATAATGATTATAGGTCTGTGACAACAAAATGCGCATAAGGTGTATTGATGCCAGATACCCTGGCAGCAACCACGATTCACATATATGGGCCTTAAGTAAAGCGAGGGCTAAATTGGAACAAAATTTTAGAAACGGAGAACGAAATACTTGGTTATTAGGTACCTTTTTATGTTATTGTGTGGAAGTATTAAAATCTTAATTGAATTTTTAACAGGTGATGCAGGATACCCCCTAGAACCGTGGCTAATGACTCCATATCGAACTCCAAGCGAAGGTAACAGGGAAAGCAACTTCAACATTCGACACTCTAAGGCAAGAAATATAGTTGAACGAACTATTGGGGTCTTAAAAAACCGATTTCGCTGTTTATTGGGTGCTAGGGAACTTCACTACTCCCCGCAGAAAGCCAGTCAGATAATTAATGTTGTTTGTGCCCTTCACAACATTTGTATTCATTACCGGGTAGAAGATGCGGAAGGTAATGAATATGAAATTGAAAGTAGTGAGGGAGAGGGCGAAGAGGAAAATTTTGACTCTGACTACGCTTCAATAGCTCGTGATATTTGCGAAAATATACTGTCGAATATTTCGGGTTAACAAAATAATATGCTATCGTTTTTTATGTTTTTCATTTATTTATTATATTTCAGATAAGTAGTTATAGTTCAATAGAGACACTTCAAATAAAAACAAATGAAACATAAATTTTAGTTCAATGCAAGTAAAAAAAACTTTTATTTAATAAAAAAAGGCACTTCATTTAATAATAAAAATTAATAAGTAGTTAAAAATTCATTGTTTTAAACGTTTTGTACTCATCACATATTTGGTAAATTTATCACATTATGTTGGACTTAGTCTAATTGATCGGGGTGTTGAAGGTGAAGCATTTTAAGTTTAATTTCCACTTTTTTTTCAATAACTCCTCCTTAATTCTATTGTGACGTTGCTCTTCTTCTAATTGTTTTCCTGCTATTTCTGCCATTTTTTCTAACGAGCGATTCATACGTCTTAGGTGCGTTGACATTTCATCATATTTCTTAGCCAATGCGTTGTTGAAGTCTTTGGTCTCTTGATAAAATTCTTTTTGAGATTTTAATTGTTGTTGTAACAGTCCTAAAGTTGTTTCTTTTGGTCCCTGTCTGTTTTTTGAGGTGGTTGGTATGTCTTCTGAACGCGCCGAAATATCCATTTCTGAATTTTCTACTTCCTGAACCTCACAGGCAACACCAAAATCTACTGTACCGCATATGCCAGACGTACTGGTTACTAGTCCCGTAAGCTGTGCTACTTTTTCTTCCAATGGGCTAATACGCTGCAAGCGGCAAGGGCCTCCTCCGGTGCTCATCATTTCCCTTTTGTTTGCTGACATCTTTTTCTTTATGTAGCACTTCCAGTCAGTCCACACCTATAAATTGATATTAATTTCTGCAATAATTATACACACAAACCATACATACTTTTTTCCATGCACTGGCATTTTTTGTTGGAGGGCCTAGTGCATTCATGAATCCTGCAACTTCTTCCCAGAACGCTACTACTTCTTCCTTGGGCCGCTGGTGATACCCACATGCAATGTCTGGATTAGATGACATTAAATTTGCCAATTTTTCGTATTGTTCTGGTGTTGTTGTTTTTGACCTGTAATACATAAAAATACATTGGATTCGGGTACAAAAAATACAACTTTAAAACAAAATTAACTTAATTAAATAAATTAATTAAAATAATTTTAATGTTTCTAATCGTTTCTGAAATTTTTTTTACCATTTTCTACTTACATTTTTTTAATTTTAAATTTTTTACTAAAAAACACAGATTAACGCAACTTCTCCGTTAACAAAAAAACAACTGAGAAAAACGGAGCTCCGATCGTAATGCAGAATACATACAATCGAAAGAAACTGAGCGGAATCGAAACGCAGAATACCAAAGTTGCCAGACGGAGAAAATTTCGATTCGGATCGAAACGCAGAATAGCCCCCAATATATTATTGTTTTTATATGCAAGTTTAAAAATATTTTAGCACAATGATTTTTTGGCTTGTTTTTTTTCACTTTTTAAAAACACGACCGTGCGGTTGAAGAATCACAGAGTGAATGAACACTCTCAGTAAAAAAATTTTTGTCCGGACAAAAATTTTGTTCGGAAACAATGGGTGAATCCAGCTTAACAAAATGCGTGTTGTTTTTGCAATGTTGTATTTATTGTTCTCTTGCAACCACCTGTTTTGAATTCGCCTTGGAAGTAATCTAGTGCTTATTTAGATGAGAGAAGATGTTTTGAGAGGTTAAAGCAAGAGACAAATGAAGAGGAAACAATCTGGGGCTGTCAGTAGTTTTTAAAAGTATGGATACTATACTATGTATTTAATTTTGTGTTTGCAACGTACAATTCAAGGTGCATTAACGTATACACGGTGGCAGCACTAGAGAAAATTACAACAATACAACAAAAACAGGCATCTGGTAAGCTATGATTATCAAAAACATTTGTAACTTTTTTCACAATTATAAACTATGAATGTACCTTTTCATAATTATAAATTATTTTTATTTGAATTATTTTTATGTTCACAAAATAATTTGTATATGTTGAATTCAAAATAAAACACTAAATTCACTTTCAAATATGTAAACAACACATTTGACGTAAATACCTTACTATATTGCCAGTAGCAAAAAATTGTCACAGGCCGTAGTGCTGCCACCGTGTATACATTAATGCACCTTGGTACAATTGAATGAGTAGAAGAGCGAAGATTGATATTTTTGTGAAGAAATTTGTTGTGACGTCATACATACATTTATGTATCTAGAAGCTTCGGTTTTAGGTTTGAGATTGTATAGTAGCTTCTTATAGCGCATTTACACCAACTCAAAATCTAGTAGATTTGAATTGAAATCTATATCGTTTACACCACCGTTTTTTGACATCTAGCAAGATTTCATTTGCTCAAAAATAATTTATGCATGCGGGTTTGACAATACAATATCATCAGAGACTGAATACACCAGCATTAAAGTGTGTATTTTTGTATGCATACACCACATTATAGTGCAATTTTTGTTGTAGCGTAGTATTTTTAGGTACTTTTAGAACAAAATCACGGTTGCATCACTTGGTACTGAGTAGATTTCAGGAGATTTCGCCGAAATCTACTCGTAAAGTAGATTTCATTTTGTATGGGAAATCTCCGCAAAATCTACTAGATTTGGCTTGAAATCTCGAATGAGCAGATTTCGCTTTGGTGTAAATAGGCTATTAGCAGGAAATTTACTCATTGAATTGGATGTTGTAGATGACGTGTTAATGAACACAACAAATGTTACACCCAATTTTCACGAAGATTTTTTCAAACGTCTTTAAGTCATGTCTTTCATATTTGTGGGCAAATTTGGTAGAAATGAAAGAGAGGTAAACAAAAAGACACGAACTCCGTTTTTCGTATTTTTTCCTAATCTCTTCTTGTTATCATTTATGATTTTGTTATTATTTTTCATTCACATTCGTTTGGCAAGTTGACTACATCGATGCTAACAAAAGGATAAAAAGAGACAAACGATATTATTTTGCAACTACAATTGAAAAAAAGACATGTATTAAAAAATCATGATGAAAATGTAACATGATTTTGGGAGCAGCTTTAATAGCCTATTTACACCAAAGCGAAATCTGCTCATTGGAGATTTCAAGCCAAATCTAGTAGATTTTGAGAAGATTTCCCATACAAAATGAAATCTACTTTATGAGTAGATTTCGACGAAATCTCCTGAAATCTACTCAGTACTAAGCGATACAACTGTGATTTCTTGCAAAAAGTACTTAAAAATACTACGCTGCATCAAAAATTGCACTATAATGTGGTGTGTGCAGTCTCTGGGCACAAAAAAAAATACACTTTATAGCGCATTTACACCAACTCAAAATCTAGTAGATTTGAATTGAAATCTACAACAAAATCTATATCGTTTACACCACCGTTTTTTGACATCTAGCAAGATTTCATTTGCTCAAAAATAATTTATGCATGTGGGTTTGACAACACAATATTATCAGAGACTGAATACACCAGCATTTTTAATTTTTCAATTTTCGAATATTAGTTTTCATACATCACTATTAAAAAAATTACAACTGAACATAACGGTATTGCCAGAACAAAACAATTAAATTACCTTACTACATTTAAAAGTTAACGTACTGTTTTTGCATAAACCTTTTTAACTAACGCATCCGCTAAAACTGACGTAAGAATTTTTTTTTTGGATATGGCCTTAAAAAAATTACATTACATATATATTTTAGCATCTATTAATGCCGGTAAATAACATTAAACGTCGTAAAAGTATAATGACTGCGAAACACCTAAGTGAAAAGAAACTGACCAAGATAAAAGCATAATTCTTGAAAGAAATTCAACTAGTAGATCCGAGTCAGATGAAGAATATGATAATGAAACTATATTAGTTTCCAAAAAAACACAGTTTTGTGAAACAAAAAATTTTTGCCATAAATCTAGGTTGCTAACCAGCTCCAAATGAAATAAAAAGTACACAGGGGTTTTTATGCATAGGATTCTCTCCTGTATGGTATAAGAGATCTGTTAATAAGCTTTCAAATGATACCAATATTGACCATATGGATTGAAAAATGTAGTAGAAAATTGCATGTATGTATGAAAACTTCTTCGCTCCATAACTTGGAACGTTAACGTTTTCTTATTACATATATTTCATTTGCAACTGCGTTGGTACTATAAAAAAGTAAAGGCTACTTACTTTGCAAAAGAACATATTTGTGGCAACTTTTCAATAAATGATTCAGCATTTGGAATCCTTGCAGAAGCTGTAAATTCAACCCCACAAATTTCACTCCATTTTTTTTCATCAGCACATATTTTGGGATACGAAAAATAGTTCCGCCTTTCCTTTTGCACACAGCACAAATGGGAATTTTTATTCTTGTTTTGAAAAAAACACAATGAAACACTTTTTACAAATTGTAATATCACTTATCACAATTTTTAACCACAAAAAAAACTTTTATTTTGCAGTTACTAGTTTTAGCACGTGCAAAATTGTAAAGAAAAAAACAATGTAAACAAACAAGAATATAAACAGCTTTTGACAATCTGGCCTTACCAGATGAGTAACGCTTCGACTGACGAGGCTACCTTATTAAGTGTATCCTGTGTCTGTGTTCTGTAACTCTCGCCACGAGAAACTTTTCGACTGAAACGTGCGAAATGAAACAAAGTTGAAACAAACAGCTGCTTTTCTCACTAAACTATAGCTATAACTTTTTTGGTGAGTAATAGCTGTCACGTAAGGAAATTACTCGCCATTTTACAGAAAAACTGTGTCTGTAAAATTTTTGCGAAAAAATTTCCCGCTCTTAACTGTCATTATTTCTCGCAAATAAAAAGGCTGTGAGATAGTATTTCAAATAACAATAATCATCATTAAATGAATAATAATACTGAAAAAATAAGTATATTGCTGTTAATTTAAGTATCAAATACATATTTATACAGTTTAGCATGATTGTTTTTTATTTTTTTATTTTAACTTTTTAATTAATTTGTATACCCTTCACACAAGAAGTTTTAAGGGAATACTTAAGTTTGTAGTTTCAACAATTTTAATATCCGACCCAACAAAGTATATTGTAATAATTTTATAATGTTTATTCAGAATTCACAAATAGCAATTGTGTCCAAACTAATTTGGACAACAATTATTTTGCTGAATTATTTGATGTAAACTGCCAATATGAATTTCAACGTTGAATTTACATCTATATTCTATTTATAATTTTTATATATATTTATATTACATTTATTAATTGGAAATAATTTTATTATAAATATTTATCTGAATATATATGTATGTATACTTACCTTTTCTTATACTTACCTTTCATTATACTTACCTACCTTTATTCTACGTACCTATTTTTATTATGCTTTTGTATGAATCTTATTCTTTGCACGAAAATTTACAATTTTTACTTACCTTTGTTTTGGTTGGTTGATATAACCGACTTTATTAACTGGGGGTCTCCATTAGCCATGAACATGATATGAGCATCATGGCGAACATCGCAAACGGCTAATGTGGACCGCTCATGGCCATGCTTCGTTCATGATCTGACATCGATACTCGAGCATATGGCTGAGCATCAATGTTCGCCATGAAGTTAGCCACTTTGATAAGGTAAATCCGAACATACGTATTCGCCACATACAGAACATGCACTTTTTTTTACATTCGCTCTGCCGACGTTATGTTCATGCCATGTTCAAGTCGATGGCACGTGAAGACACGGCGTAAATATTGAAAAACATAGTGTATGGCTGGTCACACTGGCGGCTGGAAAACTTCTAAATGTCAAGGCCGATTTTTCCAAGGCCGAAGTTTGGTCTGGCGAAGGTCGTGGAAAAAACGGCACTTGAAAATCATCAGCCGTATGGTATAGTACATTGTCAACCATTCTAAGTACCAATTTTCTAGTACAAGGTAAAACTGTAAATAAATATTATTTAAAACGAAATTTCCAACCCTAACGTTTTTATTTATTTTATTTCCCCACACATATTGTGATTTTCTCATCCATCGAGAAAATTACAATAACCTGCTCTTGGAGATCCCACAGCAGCAACCCCTTCGAAGAGGTTTATAACAAAGTGATCTATTCTCTCTAACAGCTCAGAGGCATCAGAACGGGCATCACTTTGTTCAAATTGTTTTTTAATTTTACAAAATTTTGTGCATAAATATGTATGTATGTATTTGTAAATAAAATGTAAACGTTAGAGCCATACCATACATTTTCTAGAATAGCCGGCGGTTATAATGTGACGCCGTCGGACAAAATTTCTTAAGTATAGTAATTTTTGGTCGGCGGCGGAACTAATTGTGGCTGGCGCTTTCATTTTTAAAATTGCATGTCGGCATTGTTTTATATTTTCAGACATTTCTAACCTAACGATAGCTTTCGACATGAGTTATAGACAGACGCAGTTTTTTCTCACTTTTCGAGAAACGATGGAATAATTTACAGTTACAGAACACAGCCACAGTTTTGTGAATTTTTATATCAAAAGGAAATATAAATAAATAAAATTGGCTCGCAAAAGGCCCTTCTCAGGGCCACCAATTTTATTATAAAATGGCTAATAACCACCACAAAGGCCCTTTTCAGGACCATAAATCGTTTTATCAAAAGAGATTAATATTAACTCACAAAAGGTCGTTCTCAGGGCCACCAATTTTATTGTAAAATGGTTAATAACCACCACAAAGGCCCTTATCAGGGCCAGCATTTGTTCTATTAAAAGAGATTGAAATTGGCTCCCAAAAGGTCCTTCTCAGGGCCACCAATTTTATTGTAATATGGTTAATAACCACCACAAAGGCTCTTATCAGGGCCAGCAACTGTTCTATTAAAAGAGATTGAAATTGGCTCACAAAAGGTCCTTCTCAGGGCCACCAATTTTATTGTAATATGGTTAATAACCACCACAAAGGCCCTTATCAGGGCCTGAAATTGTTTTATTAACAGAGATTGAAACTGGCTCACAAAAAGTCCTTCCCAGGGCCACCAATTTTAAAAAAAGTGTATTCATTTAGATATTCATATGTGAATTTATTTTTGGTTTTAACTTCGTCAAGCATTCGTTGTCCTAGCTTTAAAGAAATTAAAGCAGTTGATCCTAGCTTTTAAATATTTTTGCTTTTAATTTTATTAAAGTAGGTTGAACAGCTCAGAAGAAGAGACTGTCTCGTAAGACAGACTGTATGGTCCATCTACCCCATTCAAACAACAATTCCTACCATATTAACTACGTTTGTTAATTTTCTGTACTACTATACCTTCTGTTCGGTTGTGATTATTAATATGCATTAAAAAAGAAACAAATTTATATATCGCTCCTTTATTGCAACATAGTCATATAAGCTATTCGAGTTAACAATGCAGAATTGTTAACAGTAATACCTTTTATATTGTACCAAAAATTTGTTCAAGTTACTTTTAAACTGTTTACTTCAGGAAATAGTTTCCAGAAAAAAAAAATCTAAAACTTGTACAGAAACTAAAAATTTGAAATGTTTTTCTCGAAAACCCTTTTTTTAGTCATGGCTATGTTTTTTTTGTTTATGACTATGTTGCAATAAAGGAGCGATATGCCTTTGTCCAAAGAAGTTAAATCTCAGAAACATACATTCGATGTCCAGTTAGCAAATTTTATTGAAATTAAAGGGGTTAATTTTATTTTGAAACATAGCATATAATTATATATTATTATTTATGTTAAAGATGTTTGTTAAGAGTATGTAGTTTTTACCATTCAGGCAGACCAAACCGTCTTACACGCTTTTCTTAC
Source organism: Thecocarcelia acutangulata (assembly GCA_914767995.1). Taxonomy (NCBI): domain Eukaryota; kingdom Metazoa; phylum Arthropoda; class Insecta; order Diptera; family Tachinidae; genus Thecocarcelia; species Thecocarcelia acutangulata. Next base: position 57,120,202 of record OU612098.1, read on the forward strand.
ATTTCCAAGTCCATTCGGATTTTTTGTCTCATGTAGAAAGTTAGGCAATCTCGATAACACTTCCTCATGCAAGGATCCTTGACATGTTTGACAGTACGTCCATAAGCGAGCAAACTTCTCTTCCATCTGACGTTCAGCATCAACAGCCTAACCAGGAAGACTTTTTCGTCATAAATCCAACTAGCCCACCAACTTTTTATGTTACCACTGTACGGGTACGCGTGTGTTCTCCCTATAAAAAACAATTGAGTTAAAATGATGTTTCAAGGATATTTAAATAATAAATTTATTTAGTAAAATTGATTCAGCCTTGTCACACAAAATAGGTTCAAATACTCTAAGAAGTGGTTTCGATAACTATTGTTCCAAATAATAATTTGCATCTATGGGTATACTATTTTCTAAATCATGTAAAGGACCTTCAGCCTTAGTATTTTTCGCAGCTGCACGTATAACATAAGGAACGCGATCTCCTAGTTTTGGAGTAGTGTCGGGTTCTCTTTTCTTCATTTTTGTTGCTAACTCTACATGAGCCTGCTTAGCTGCATAATCAGTTTTAGCTAACTCTTCTGTTTTTGTAAACATGTATTTATTAGAGTGGCAACCAGCGGTGAATTATCTTGGCGGATTATCAATTCACCACTTAACACAGCTTCCTGTCATTGTCATGTCCATCCATAGTTATCCCATACATGCGTATGACAGGCACTGGTCCTAAGAATAATTTCCAGCCATAATAATTCCTTAAAAAAATATTTTAGAATTTTTAAAGTATGAAACATACATACATACACTCAAAAACCTTACCTTGCCTTTTTAATTTTACCATTTGTTTGTGTAGGTGGCCAACCAAATTTGTAAATTAATCATTTTTTCATATTTTTTCAAGTTTTACTCACATATACTGTTTGCTCAAATCCTGCCTTCAGACACAAAAGTAAACAGCATTTGCAGCAGCCTTATTCTTGGCTAAAGCTTTGGGTTGCTTTTTATTTGTGTTCAGCTCATCAAAGCATTGCATTTCTTCCCGTCCATTCTGCTTTTAAAGCCTCCAACCACAACATTTCAATAGTCTTCTTTCAAAGCATAGTCAATCATAACATCCAATTGCACCAAACTTTGTTTGCTGTTTCTTCTGGAAACTATCATGTTGTAACAGGCCGCCGTACATAAAATTTTTCTTCGTGTTAAATTAATTAAGTTTACTATTTTTATTTTTGCCACAAAGTATAATTTTTTTGGAAAATTTTAATTTTATTTAACACCAAATTTTTTCACTAGCACAATTTTTGTAAAACGTGTTATTTTTGTGCTTGTTTACTTTTGATATTCGTGCACAAAGTACAATATATCTGTCTCGCGCGACGCAACTCTCCATCAGCTGACAAGGCGGTTTTACAAAAGTCACTACTGACGCCTCTGTGTACTCTGTGTAGCTTATGCCCACATACTCATCTAATATGCGAAAACACAAGTTCTTTTTGTTAGTTTATTTTTTTCTTTTGCTTACTTAATGTTTACACACGCAAGTGCAAGTGCAAAAAACCCAATACATTACCATCTTTTTACTAATACATACACACACCTGCAAGTAGTAGCCTCACTTGCAACTGATTTTGGTTGGCAGTGATTTTTTCACTTGCATGCAAGCAGAAACAAACAGTGTTGCCCATAGATATTTCATTTTCACTTTAATAGGTATTTTTCAATGAAAAATTTTTAAAATTTTAATATTTTTAGTTATATGCCGAAAACATAATATAAAAACACAAAAATAAATAAACATCTATAACTTATTTTTTCTTTGGATTACAAATTTATTATTTATATTGTGAAAAATTTATGTACTTAATATAATTCCCCTGTAATATTGCTAGGCTAAAACTTTGGCAGCACAGACATCAAAAGCGCATGTAGTACAAAGGCGTACAACGTTTGTCTTCGACGACATTTTGAAAATGAACTTGCACTTGCGTGTGTAAACAATCGTGGAAATTGCAAGTGTTTTTATTATTTTTTTCGATGTATTGGTTGTTAATATGTACACGCTACTTGTAACAAGTTACTTGCACGTGTAAACTTAGTGTTAAGAAAAAAATAAACATCCACACATACTCATGCATAAAATGGCACATACTTTTAAACACATGCAGCCAAATAGCAGAGATGAGAATGATAAATTCTCTAAAATATAAATCATAAACTCTCTTTGAAAGATGGATTTTGTACGGAATCCATCGTCAAATTATGCACTGAGAGTACAATGTATGGACGTAGAACATCTTATGTAATATATGTAATTTAGTAATTATTTTTTACTTTTTAGAAACAAAAACTCTTTTTACGTTTTGGTTCCTTCGCCACGTTTTACCACCATCGTTGGTTGTTTTTACAGAGCCAAATGGCTCAAAGATTCGAAAGAAATTACCATAGCTGATTCTCAAGAATCGTTTGCAATCATTGGCAAAACTGCGGATGAATTAAAAGCTAAATTAGTTTTGTTGAAGCTTCAAAACAAGTGCATGCAATCCCTTGTTTTAGTAATTGCTGAGGCAGATGATATAAAGAGTGTATTTTGATGGCATCAGATACCCAATCCTTAAGGTTCTACAGAGTATAGATATAAATTAATGTTTCTTTTTAACTTGAAGTTTCCGAAAGCTGCAGAAACCTTTTATTTGTTTATTCAAAATGCCTTCAGACAAACAAATTTGAAGGTTTCAACTTTTGTAAGTCAGATTTTGAATTAAATCTTTTAAATGCACACATACATATGTATATATTTTTTGCGTTTTATATAATATTTTTCCTGTGCAATCTCAGGAATGTTTATTTAATTTTTTTTTTTTTTTTTTTTGTATTGTAATTTTTACTTAATATGTTCATGTATTTTAAAATATGTCAATGAAATTAAAAAAACTATATTTTTATATACTTACTCGTATGTAAGTGAAAGAACTATTTTTTTATTTCGATGGCACAAACATATTGTTAAAAAGTAGCAATATGTTATGTTAAAAGGTAATATTTTTTTTGCTGATATATTTAATTAAACATCCATTCGGCAACAATATTGATTGTTAAAATTAACAATTTAATTTGTACACAAATTTAATTGAAAATTACAACAAAAGCAATAAATAATATTGTTAAAATTTACAACTTAATTTGTAGACAAATTTAATTGAAAATTAAAACAAAAAACAATAAATTTTATTGTTGAAAAGTAAATTTATTTTTGTAAAAAAGCAACAATGTTATTGTTGAAAAGAAATATAAGTGGCAGCAATTTCTTTGTTGAAAAATATTGTTAACAAAATTTAAGAACGTTAACAAAGTTTTTATCATAAAATTTTATTAAAAAAACACTTAATTTAACCAGCAAACTTTATCACTAACTACAGCAAGATTTATATAGGGTGTTTTTTAAGCTAGATAGAACTTTAAATTGTAAAAAGTAACACAAAAAATTAAATTTTGATGAAACATTTTTTTTATTTGTTTCAGTATACTCTGACAAATCATCATGAATAGACTCACGCTTGAACAACGCTACGAAATTATCCAAATTTACTTTGAAAATCAGTCGTCGATTCGCGCGTTGTTTTATCGCAAAATTGTGTTCAGCGATGAGGCGCATTTTTGGCTTAACGGGTTTGTTAATAAGCAAAATTGCCGCATATGGAGTGAGACCAATCCACAAGAGACCCTACAGACTCCATTACATCCAGAAAAATGCACTGTTTGGTGCGGTTTTCATGCTGGTGGCATCATCGGACCTTATTTCTTCAAAAAATGAGGCCGGAGCTCGCGTTACGGTCAATGGAGATCGTTACCGCACCATGATCAATGATTTTTTGTTTGAAAATATGGATGACATTGATCCGGAGGAGATGTGGTTTCAACAGGATGGCGCTACGTGCCATACGGCGAACGCAACCATCGACTTACTGAAATCAAAATTTGACGATAAGTTGATTTCGAGAAATGGACCTGTCAATTGGCCTCCAAGGTCGTGCAATTTGACACCTCTCGATTATTTCCTGTGGGGCTACGTGAAGTCACTGGTTTATGCTGATAAACCAGCAACAATTGACGCCTTGGAGGCCAGCATTGTTCGTGTTGTTCGTGACATACGGCCAGCAGTGCTCGAAAAAGTGGCCCAAAATTGGACGTCCAGAATGCGCTTCGTAAAGAACAGCCGCGGTGCCCATATGCCCGAAATCATTTTCAAATGTTAATGTCACGTATTGATCTTTCGAATAAAAAAAAATTTTGATTACAATTTAATTTTTTGTGTTATTTTTTACAATTTCAAGTTCTATCGGGCTTAAAAAAACACCCTATAGTTGAAAAAAGTTGTAGTTTAGCAAGCACAATACTTAAAATATTTTGCTTATGCCAACAACTTAATTGCAAATAATACCACAAATTTAATTGAAAAAAAGTGAGTTGACTTTTTTTTCAAAAATTACAAAACCGTGTTTGTATTTGCAAAAATCGCAAAATCAAACAATATTTTTATTAAATATGTAAAAAAAATTAGTTACATTTACAAACCATTTTTTTTCTGTGTTGCTTGAAAAACGCTTTTAAAAGAATTTGATATTGCCCGCCTATTACGCAGCGATCGCTTATTGTATGCATATCACATCTCAGAGTATAGGTAAAGACGAGTAAAATTCCAAAGTATCTTTATTATCGTTAATTTCTTCTTTTCATTAAATATTATTAAATTTTAAATATAATTTGAAGCAATAACTAAATTTTATTTCCACTTTAAATTCAAAATATTCTATTTCAACACTTTTCATTCAATTTTCTTCTTCTGTTTTTATTTTTTCTTGACAACCATTGACAACGAAAACATTTTGTTTATCAGAGTTATTCCAAAATACGCGCCTCACTTCGTTGCCGTCAAACGTTCACTTTCGACAGCTCGGCGTCGACAGATTCTAAAATACGCGCGAGGAGATATCGTTTTACTTTATCGAATTTTTGTAATCACTTACAAAATAATAAAAATAAAATGGATTCAATTTTACTTTATTAGTAAAATTTAATCTTAAGTTAGTCATTAATTTTAAGTTAGTCAAGATTTAAGCTTTGTTTTTTATTTTCGAAAACCATTCGAAATATTTTTATTTCCCAATGATTTCTTAACAGATTTTTCTAGTGGAGCTAAGCACTTTCCCACACATGTCTCCATAGGCCGGATATTTTTGCCTTATGTGAAACCCAGGTGTCTGAGAATGCTGATCCACAGGATTTTCACATACCTGGGTATCAACTTCTACCCCTATTTAATTTCCATTCCATAATTACGTTCGCAATGAAGTTGTGTTCCAATGCCAGCAACCATTAGGCTTGCATGATGCCGAATTTACCTGTCTTTGGGTTAAATTCAAAATCAGGTCACACCTTTTGCATTTCGGGTTTCTATGCAGAAGTCCAAATGCGGGGAGGAATACTACCTTTTCTGGTTTCGACACTGACTCCATATCGAAAATCCTGGAGAGTTGTCCGAGCAGTGAAATCGTTGTTGCTGGTGATTTCAATGTTCACATCTCATCCTGTGTTCGCCATTCGAGTCATACAACTCCAGAAGGCCAATATGTTGAGTTATTCGCTGCGCACAACCACCTGGCGCAGTTAGTGAATGAGCCAACGCATATTCCATGTGTTGAAGGGCACCACTCAAATACACTTGACCTATTCCTTGACCGCACCCTGAAAAGTACCAAGTCAGCGTTAGTGCACCTCTCAGCAATTCGGATCATTGCACCATTTCTGCCTCCTTTTCGATCTCTGAGCTTCGTAACGTTTCGAAATCAGCTACGAAACGTATAATATTTATTTACGAAAAGGCGCGTTGGGCTGAGCTAAACCAATTTTATGAGCATTTTAATTTGAAACTTTGCTTTCTAGATAATGACATAAATGCTTCAGCAAAAATGGTTGAAAATATGATCTTACTGGGAATGAAAACATTCATTCCCTCGAAGCAGATTTCGATTAAACCAAGAGCGAAATCTTCGATTAATCAGTCGTGCAAAAACGCAGTCAGATCCAGAGAGGAAGCATTCAGTACATGGCGTTTAAACAAAACCCCAGACACTGATTTGCTACGCAAAAAGGCAAGATATTCGTGTGCCAGAGTACTTAGGCGAGAAAAGTTTCTTCACGAACAGCGTCTTTGTGCCAAGGTCCTTACAGCTCCCCGGGGCAGTAAGACCTTTTGGTCATTCGTTAAGAGAGTAAAGAACAGTGTTAGTTCGTCAATTCCAACTCCCATAAAGAATGACCAAACATTCACCGACCCGGTTGACAAAGCTAACCTGTTGGCTGAAATTTTTGCTAGCAATTCCTACTTGCCGGAAAGCAATCAACCACTTCCCGAGCTCGAAAGAGTATCTGTAGTATCTAAAGATACTTTTCTGGGCTCGAGCAGTTAAAAGGGTTTTGTCTGACCTCGACATAAATAAGACTCCTGGACCGAATGGTATTCCAGCACTGGTCTTAAAGCAGTGTTCTTCCACGCTTGCTCGTACACGTCTCTTCAGCATTATTTACCGTGTTGGTGAGTTCCCATCTTGCCGGAAGGTTGCTAATGTAACACCAATTCCCAAAAGGGGTAAGGCAAATAACCCCGAAAACTACTGCCCAATTGCAATCTGCTCTGCGCTTTCCAAAGTAATGGAAAGTATAGTTAACTACTACCTTGTGAGGTGTCTGGAGTCGCATAAATTACTTTGTGATCGTCAATACGGATTTCGTAAGGGTTGGTCTACTGGTGATCTTTTGGCATTTCTCTCTGAGAAATGGTGCCACTCAATCCACCGTTTCGGTGAAAGTAAAGCTGTGGCTCTAGATATCTTTAAAGCGTTTGACAGAGTGTGGATTGCTGCATTGCAGGCAAAACTTATTGCTTTTGGTGTCGGTGATGACTTCTCTCGGTTTATATCGAGCTTTCTCAGAGACCGCACTATACGAGTTTTTATAGATGGGGTCTCATCAAACGAGTTCAAGATTAATTTTGGGGCACCGCAAGGTTCCGTTCTTTTTTCTATCCTATTTCTTATTTTCCTCAACGGCCTTCTTTATAAAACTTCCAACTCTATCCACTCTTTCGCGGATGGCAGCAGCATTTGTCACTCGCACTCGTTTAGTTATATGCCCAGCCTATCAGAGATCGCTGCCAATAGGCTAAATATGAATGATTCACTGAATAGTGATCTTCTATTAATCTCCGAATTGGGTCGTAAAAACAGGGTCGCCTTTAACGCTCGTAAGACCCAATGTTGTTTATTACCACACAAACAAACGACGGCAAAAGTGCTTCACCTGTACCCATGGATGGTATAAATATTGAGGAATCGCACGCTCTTAATGTTCTTGGAATGAAGATATAGTGTGATGTTTTTGAAACGTCCATCCGACCTCCTTACTATTTATACCACCTACATCCGACTGAAAATGAAATACAACTCTCATGTTTGGTCCGGTGCCTCAAAGTATATTTTGGGGTTACTCGACCGTGTGCAGGAGAGGGCGAAAAAGCTCATCGGTGACAGTAGAGCATCCAACTCTATTGACTCACTGGAGCATCGACGCAATGGATTTTGCTTTGACGATATTAGGGACCTTGTTCCTGAACAAGGTCCCTAATATCGAACGTAGCACGCGAGCGTTCAGAGCTCATCCATTTGTGGTCGATTGCCCGAGAAATTATACTACGTATTACAGAGAGATCGTTTTTCAGCCGTACGCTCCGCCTGTGGAATAAGTTACCTGCTGACGTGTTTCCTGTCTGTTATAACGTTGAAAGGTACAAGTCAAATGTTCACAAATACTACTTCCTCTTTCATCCTCCTCACAACCTATTTTCCTAGTTCTGGTACAATGCACTGCATATGTAGGGGTCACCCCCTGAGTACTGGTCCAAGTTAAATAAATATAAAAAATTACATCTGTTAGGTACACTCATGCAATTTGTTTTCTGTATTTACTTTAAAAAGCATGTAACAATAAGTTTCTTGTATGTAAGTTCACTCTTTTCACTTATTCTGGTTTTATTTTATTACTTTCCGATCACTATCGAAGGTAGACTCCGAATGAATATGACAACTATGACCTAACCTTAATCTGTAAGTCGTTAGGTGGCATTTGCCTTAATGACAGTCCGAAGACTTTGAGAAGGAATCGTACCAATATTGACCAATAGCAAACATATGTAAAAGTATTCATCACTGCAATGACGGGCTGAGTAGACCTAGTGCATCAGATGAGTACACATCCACATACCCAGGAGCGGATTTCCATTGTTTTCCTGGTCCAAATTCATATTGCATATATTCTAAAAACACATGCTAGAGTTGTAGATGGTGGTCCTTCTGCCCTCTGCATTACTTTTGCTTCTGTTAAATGAACTTATTGTAGACAAATGGATTACAGTCGTGTGAGATATATTATCAGCTTCGTTGTCCGTATATATCTTCCAATCTGATATTGGGAAATGTCATAAATTCAATCCGTAGCTGCAATTCCAAAAATAAACATGGCGATTTTATTCGTAACATATTTGAAAACGTATTTTATTTATCATTCATTCATTCATTTGTATTTTGTATTTGCAACTATACAGTTGCAAATAAATTTGCAAAGTATAGGATGCACAGCATGGATGAAGTAACGTGAACATTATTCCCACGATGGTATTAACAGTAATTTTTTTACAAAAATAACAAAGAAAAATAACAAAAAGTTGTAACCTAATACAGTTAGTTGAGGCAAACAGTTAATCAGTGAGAGCGGGACGCAAAACTTTCGACGGCCAAGCAACAACAACAACAAGCCTGACCGCACTCAAGAATTAATTACGATGACGCGAGAGCTGTTCCCCAGCCCAGGGCTGCTTTACGACTGCAGCAATACCTACATACATACTTACCTACACCTGAGTTATAATACAATTCAATTATCATCAATAAATTTATCATGCGTATTTAATAGATTTAACGGAGTTGCAGCGCTCTACATTAATTTTGTAATAAAATCGTAATTTTTAAAAGTAGATGTAATGAATCACAATCTGTGAAAACGACGACCATATGTAGATTAGACGTTTTACTAACATTTTTGCTTCGACATTTAATTTCAGGCTTAAAATACGATTTTTTGTGTTCCAACAATTTTGGGCAAATTTTAAATCTTGTGAGAGTATTTTTTGTTTACTCTCATTTTACCGGACTTTACCCGGAATTTCCCCGAAGGAAGCTATTAATATATGTGAATAATGCAAAACTCAGTAGTTTTATTTTCAACTATTTTTATTATTATTTATAAACGTTTAACTATCTGACTCTGATCCCTCGCTTTTCTGTTCTCCATGAGCAAGATCTTGTTCTGTTTTTGATTGTTTTAGTTTTTTAGATTGACTTTTCTTCTTTAGTCTCTTTGCTCTTTTTTTCGCTGTTTTTTCCTGTGCCTTTCTACGATTATCTTCTAGTTTCTGCTGATATTCTTCATCTAAAAGTTCTTGGTGACTTTTTGATTGTATCATTTTTTGTCGAGCATATTCTTTACGTCTTAAATGGCGATATACATGGAACTCGCCAGAACCAGCCCCAGCGCTTGATCCCATAACATTGCGTACAAATGTTGGAACACTTTGCATAAAATCTTTTTCCTTTTTATGCTCCGGAATTAAAACTGGTTTCTCCTTTGCAGAAAAAAAAAAACCAGATGAAAATGATGTAATGCACATACATATGTATATAAAGTCATCGTCGGTTTGGCTTTAGAACATTAAAACCGTTTGCGTGCCCAGAAAATAATTAATTGTATATACATATGGACTCGTAAATATGTATGTATATACATAACGTTTTTAATAAAAATAAATGCTTTACTTTTTGTTTAAGTCTAGGTTCCGGACGCTCCTCTAAATTGAAAAAGTTATATAGAGGGGCAGAAAGTTGCAAAATACAAATGTAACGTGAGAAAGTTGGCGAAAATTCATAGTTTCCGAGTTATGGACCTCTGAGGTTTTGATATACGTGTGTACATGAAAATGCGATTTTCCACTAAAGTTCTAAAGTTATTACATACTATTCAAAGCAGCTATTAGCGAAGCCGCTGTTTGTGGAAGAAAGCCTCTCCGGCCAGCCGAAGTCCAGCTATGCAGAGAACCTTTGGGTTTGGCAGAACATCATTGCGTCTGGCTAAAGGCCGGTTATTCAGAGAAAGTTTTGTTATTTGATCCGGTGTTGTTTAATGGAATGTTGATCACTTTTGCTTTTATAAAAAATATACTACGTAAGTATATACATATTAACTAAGGAACACTTCCGAGAACTTGCCTTTATATAATTAAAAATAATTCATAGCGAAAGCCAGGTTTGAACTTGAGCCAGACAAATACCATCATATAATATTAGAAATATTCAATAAGTAATCATTAATTAACATACTTATATTAGATTTTTCGCTGTATTTATTTCACAAAAATATAAAAGGTATAGGTATTATATAGATATTATATAAATAGGCTGCAAGAATACATTCAGTTGTTTGTATGCACACCGAAAATGCAATATTCATTCAAATATCGAATACTTAAAGAGAGATTAACAAAGTATAACGAGAAAAAAAAACAGAAAAGAGAATGAATTGCGTTTTATAGTCTAATTCAAATATATACATATTTTCTCTTATTTGTAAGAGCAAAAGCACGCAAATACAATAGCTCTATTCAAAATCTTGTGCATTTGTGATTGCAAATTTATGCAATTGCAAATATATGCTATCTATTGTGAACCACCTCTGTTGGTTTAGTTTACACTACTTTTTGCAAAGAACGAATTTCACAGCTGTGGCTGTGTTCTGTAACTTTGGCGAGAAGTTCTCGCGTCGAAAACTTGTGAAGCAAATTATTCCATCGTTTCTCGAAAAGTGAGAAAAAACTGCGTCTGTAACTCATGTCGAAAACTATGCAAAGCGATTACGTCGTTACGTTAGAAATGTCCGAAAATATAAAACGATGCCGACATGCAATTTTATAAATTAAAGCGCCAGGCACAATTAGTACCGCCGCCGACTAAAAATTGCTAAAGTTAAGAAATTTTGTTCGACGGCGTCATATTATAACCGCCGGCTATTCTAGAAAATGTATGGTATGGCTCTAGCGTTTACATTTTATTTACAAATTCATACATACATACTTATGTACAAAGTTAAGTAAAATTAAGCAACAATTGCAATTTATGAAATCTGAAAAAAAAAACATTATAAAAGTATTACAATATATAAGTATTCCCTTAAAACTTGTTGTGTGAAGGGTATAAAAATTTTATAAAAAGTTAAAATAAAAAAACGATCATTCTAAACTGTGTAAATATATATGTGAAACTTAATTTAACTGCAAAATACTTATTTTTTCAGCATTATTATTCATTTAATGATGATTATTGTTATTTGAAATACTATCTCACAGCCTTTTTATTTGCGAGAAATAATGACAGTTGAAACCGGGAAATTTATTCGCAAAAGTTTTACAGACACAGTTTTTCTGTAAAATGGCGAGTAATAGCTGTCACGTAAGGAAATTACTCGCCATTTTACAGAAAAACTGTACAAGAAAAGTTATAGATACAGTTTAGTGAGAAAAGCAGCTGTTTGTTTCAACTTTGTTTCATTTCACACATTTCAGTCGAAAAGTTTCTCGTGGCGAGAGTTACAGAACACAGTCACTGATTAGAGTAGAAAATAATTTACTGAAATTTAAGTCAAAAATAAATATGCCGAAAAAAAGCTTTAAGGAGAAGCTAATGGGTTTTTTAATAGAAAAAGCTGCTGTAGAGATTATATAATCAGTGAAGGTTTGATATATTGGATGCGGGCTTTTATAATTTTAACACAAACTGTGTGTGTGTGTGTGTGGAAACTATTATAGATGATCTAGAAGAAAACTTCTCTCTTGTTTTTGGATGCCGCCGATGATTTTGCAGCGAAGTGCCAAAATCAAATATTTGGCAAAATAATGTTTTCACAACAATGGATGAAAATATATTTTCGGAAAAGTGGTGTTATAAGGTATGATATAGAGTTTACTAAATCCCATTCGCGTAAACAATTTCCTATTGAATTGCAACTAGCAATTGTACTTTTTCGTTTGGGTTCATCAGGAGAAAGCGCGTCATTTCGGAAAATTGCTACTACTTTTGGAATGGGAGATGGCGGAACAATATCAAAAATGCTCGAATGTACGAGTATAGAAATAGCTCACTATTTCTACAAAAGGAACAATATTTTTCTTCACATCAATGGATAGCAGGGGACTCGGCATACCTTTTATCAGGTACACCCTATAGTAGCAACACGTGACAGCTTAATAAAAATGCTCAGATAGCTTTTAACTTACGGCATAGCAAATATCGGGTTAGAGTCGAGCACTATTTTGGATTTTAAAACAAAGGTTTTGGAGTCTTAAGAAGCTGAGAATGCGTCTTGCCAATAAAAAAGTCTCAAATATCTCCATAACATTCTAATAAATAATTATTCCAATTTAGATGAAATAAATCAACAACTACAACAACTTAAGCATCTAATGATCCCGAAGAAAATCTTTCAATTAGTATTGGAGAAAATAAAGGACAAGCCATATGCTCATTACTGTTTTCTTAAATTCAATTTATTTATTAAAATAAATATATGCACATATGTATACACATTTTTATAATAAACTAGAGCATATAATAAACATAAAAATAAAAACGGACTTAATGCACATACTTATATTTGAATCCAGGTTCCCAAATTAACTAGGAAATAACACATATACATATGTATGTATGTGCATAAACTATAAATTTTTAAAAAAAAGTACATTGAAATTTTTTTGGAATATACCCTTACTTCTGCAAATGTATTAAAATTTTAGCTCGATCTGAAACTTTTGGCTTGGATCGCTGATTGTCAGCTGTTGATTTGCAATTAACTTGTGCATAAGCAGAGCAAATAAAAACTATAGGTTTTAGTATTGCATATACACATAAGACTAGCAAGTGCATTGCTGTGTATTTTGTTAGTGTAGAGTAAAAATATGCTATACCTTTTTGCAAATGCAATGATGCAATACCATTTGCACGAGACTGTGAATAGAGCTAATATAACTGTTTGATAGAGTGCAAGAAATATCGAATGAATGAATGAATAAAACGATTACAATTCGAATGCATCCGTTATACTACAAAGAAAAACATTTTGTTTAGATGTAATTTGCTTTTAAGACATTCATACATATATGTATGTATACATACGTACGTATAAATGTATACACATTTATTTTATTATATCCCTGTCGGATAATGAGCAGTTGACTACAAAAATAGCCAACTTTAAATTTTGTGAACCAATTTTAAGCTATCTTGCAATGCTATCTACAATGCAAAATTTCGTTTAACAATAATGTATTTCCAATGTCGCCACTTAGTAGGCGCCGTAGATTTCAGTTTTATTTTTAATACTACTAGTGAACTGGTAAAACAACTAATTACGGCAATCGGCAAAGACACCATCAACGTTACATCAGTAAAGCATGGCAGCATCAGCGAAACGAAAATCCAGGTAAACCATGAATGAAAATGATTACCGAAAATAGCCTGATGTTTTGGAAAAGGAGAAAAGATCTTTTTAAACTTATCAGCTTAAAAGTGCTAAAGGTATTCAGGTCGTTATAAAAGGCATTGACCCATGTGTAGCCACGGATGATAAGGTTGGTTAGGAGGACAAAGGGTTTAAAATCAAAAATGTAGTGAACATCAGGAGCCGTGAGAAGATCCCTCAACCCATGTTTAGGGTTGAACTGGAACCAAGAGATATTGTCCTCAAACGGAATGAAGTGCATCGTAAAATTACCGTAGAGGAGCCGCATAAGCGTTTAGGTCCCGTTCAATGCCTAAACTGCCAGGAATTTGGCCATACTAAGGAATATTGTAAACTGCCCGCAGTTTGTGTTGTGTGTGGAGAACTGCACGGCACATCACAGTACAAAAAATCAAAGACTGACTCAAGTGTTAAAAAATGCAGTAACTGTGGAGGTAACCATACTGCAAATTACAGGGGCTGTCCTGCCTATACTCATTTTAAGCAGTCGATGACAAATAAGTCATCAGTTACCAGCGTTGTCAACTTTGAAAACGCACCAAAATGAAGAAAAAAGCGCGTTATTTCAACAAAAACGTACCGAATTTTAAATTGTTCTTTAATTTTTGAAAACCAAATTTGTATTTTAAGAAGTACAATATTTTTATTTTAAAAACACGATAATGAAAAAGCCTTTTAAGCAACTATTATACAATCAAACTGGGTCTGATAGCAACGCGAGATGGCATGCCATCACATTCGTTCAATAGCTTGAATTTGTGTTTGTCATACTTGGCCTCTAGTACGACTCTGTTAGTTTTATTAAGAAAATGTTGCCTTTACAATAACTACAATGATATTTTATGAAATTTATTATTAAGCAATATCATTTAACTATATTTGCTGTCGACCGAAATCAGCTTCTTAACGTCACCGAAATTTATTGCAGAAGCATACGACTATTACTATTGAAAGAATTTACGATAATCGGATCATTAAAAGTTACAGAATCGCACTACAAGCCTTTAAATTCGATTCATAGCAATTCTATCAAACACAGTGTACGCCTCATTTTGTTTTCGTGCGGATGTCGTTAAAAGAGTTTATTAAAATATACGAAAATTGGCCAGAATTATAACAAATAAGTGATGGAGTTTACCCAAAACGTTTTGGAAAATATTTTATAATTTAATTATTAAATTTGTAATTTTTCAATAACCAAAACCGTAAACGCCAGATTCCGCAACTATGATTTTTTTACCAGTGAACACTCAAAATAAATAAAATAAAAAGCGATTCCGTAAAAAACAATGAATTTTATTGCGCTGAATGTGTTTCTTCAGGCTGAATGATGTGCTGATTTGTCAAATTAACTGTGTCACACAAATTATTTAATATATAATTTTAATAATCATAATCCTTTTGTTTATTTTTTTCAAGTTCAAAATATTTTACAAAAGATTAGAATTCACCGAAGATTTTTGAGTGAAAAAATTATTATTAAGTGTGCACTTTAAGTGTCAAAATTATTCGTTCTCACCATTGCGGGCTTAAAAAACACTGTGAACACTGAAATTGGTGAACATTTCGAAATTCATCGTTGCGGAATTTTGCCCCAGGAACCATCATAAATACGAACTTCACTATTCAGAGACTGCATTTATTGTAATATTTGATAAACTTGGCTCGATCGTTTAATATCAAAACACTCTCTAAAATCAGCAAATTTTTTAAAACTAAATGTTTCTTTTTCTTTCGAGAGAGTTCATAATATACAACAGCAAGATTAACTTACTTTGTGCATATAACATCCCACGCAAAATGAAACGTAAAACTTTTCTTACATTAAAACAAAAAGTTGAGTTGAATTTGTGCCACCAAAATTTAAAAAACGTACCGACAATGTAAAAAAGCGCAGCTCACACCGACTAAAGAATTTTTCGCACAAAAAGTTTTAAAAAGCACAAAAAAGCTGACAGCGCTGTCAATTACCTGTAAGCAACCCCAGCAGCCAAACATAATTCCTACAAACAATTTTCCGCAGATAGGCCAGTCAACCAGCCACATAATCATGCAAAACTCCAAACAAGTTTCTTATGCTAATGTGGTCAAAACCCGATATACAACCCAAGCCTCAAAATTCCGATCAAAATTTAAACAATCTTGAAGCAACTCTGCAGACTCTTGTTCAATCCATAAACACATTTACGGTTTCTATGACTAACAATGATGCAGGAAATGCTGAAAATGCAATCCACTATTTTACAAGCAATTTTAAACAAATGAGTTGGTTAAAAATATGTTTCTGCAACGCAAACGGCATCCGCCAACACAAAAATGAACTTGAGCACTTCCTTATGGAAAAGCAAATCGACATAATGCTGATTGCTGAAACTCACTTGACAAGCAACAATTATTTCAAAATTAATAGTTACACACTATATGATACTAAAGATCCCCGTGGCAGATCTTGAAGAGGCTCAGCAATTTTGATAAAAACTAGAGTTAAGCACTATTTGCTAAACGAGACACGTGAGGAGTATCTCCACATCTCCAAGCAACAAAAGTATGTATTGAACATTTTCATGTTATTTCATCGATTTATTCACCACCCCGGTTTTCAATAACAGAAAATCAATATTCACATTTTTTCAAGTCACTAGCGACTATAACGCTAAACACTCTTTTTTGTGGATCGCCCTTAATTTCCCCGGAAGGCAGTGTACTTTTTGACACTATTTCCAAAATGCGCGTAAATGTGATTTGAAGCCAACACCCCACATATTGGCCGTAAAACCGACGAAAGATCCCAGATGTTATAGATTTTGGAGTTGCGAAAAATTTTCCTTTAGAGTGGATGCAAGTGGAGCCTTCATTAGAGTTGTCATCAGATTGGCTCCCCGTTGATCGTCAGTAGAGTTAATTGGTTAAAATACAAAAAAATTTTAAGTACACATTGTACTGAAAATATCGCCTTGAGAACCTCCGAGGACATTGACGTGTCAATTAACAATTTTTCTGAAAACCTCAAACTAGCCGTACAGCATGCTACCACTAGTCATATAAGATCCAGAAATAAGAACAATAGAACTTATTCTTCTGAAATTGAGCAACTTCTGTCAGAAAAAAACAAGAGTTAGAAGAGAGTGGCAACTTCGCAGGTCTCCCCAGCTTAAAACTAGGCGACGGGAATGCGTAACTCGATTAATCTGCTTGAAATCCAGAGAATGGCTTCTCTTAAAACATATTTGTAAAGCCTGGATGGTACTCCGCAATATGATTATTCTCTGTGGAAAGCGACAAAAGGTCTGAAAAGACCCGTAATAGCTAAGCCACCTTTGCGAACTCCAACTGGCGACTGGGCAAGAAACGATTGTGAAAAGGGGATGTTGTATGTTAACCATTTGAGAAATGTTTTTATTACAAATGATTCAACGAATAATACAGCGGAATTACCGTCATATGCTACTAGACCGCCAGTGCCTTTGAGACTTAATTTTCAAGATATCGAAAAAGTTATCGGTAATACAAACCCCAGGAAAACTCCAGGCATTGATCAAATTACTGGTAAAATGCTTGAGCAGTTACCTCGTGTAGCAAGAAGAGTTCTACTTTTTATTTTTAACGCTATTTTACGCCTTGAGTATTATCCTTCGGAGTGGAAGGTCTCAATGATTACCATGATTCCCAAGCCAGGGAAGGATCTGACAAAGGTAGAATCATATAGACCAATAAGTCTTTTACCAACAAATTCAAAACTATTCGAAAAATTGTTAATGGCGAAGTTGAGTCCAATATTGAACAATGTGGGATATATCCCTGATCATCAATTTGGTTTTCGGGCTAAACATAGCACCACAGAACAAACGCACAGACTAGTCTATGTCATAAGACAGACCATTGAGAAGAAGAAGTATTGCTCAGAGAAGGCGACTTTAGAAGCCCAACACAGCCAATCAAGACAGGAGTTCCCCAAGGCAGCATACTGGGACCTACTTTATATTTGATTTACGCCTCTGACATGCCAACAACATCCGGAATCCACACTTCTGCAGATGACACAGCGTTTTTGAGTGTTCATGAAAACCACCAATTAGCTTCACGAAATTTACGGGAATATATTTCAATATTAGAGAAATGGCTAAAACTTTGGAAAATCAAAGTTAATGAACAGAAATGTACTCATGTCACATTCACTCTGTGTAAGCAAACATGTGCGCCTATCCAAATAAACAACTCACCTATTCCGCAGTACAGTGAAGTCAAGTACTTTGGTATACACCTCGACCGTAGGCTAACGTGGAAGTCTCACATTGAAGCAAAAGTCACTCAGTTGAAACTAAAAGCTGCGCAACTAAATTGGCTTATGGGCAGAAACTCGACATTGAAGTTGGATTGCAAATTTCTGTTACACAATGCAATTCTAAAGCCCATATGGTGCTACGGAATTCAATTATGGGGCACCGCCTCACCGTCAAATATTGAAAAAATTCAAAGGCGACAAAACCAAATTCTTCGAACGATTACTGCAGCTCCATGGTACGTAAAAAATTCACGAATTCATAACGATCTGAGTGTTCCGCTGGTAAAAGAGGAATTTTCTAAGTACGCGACAAGGTATGTCAATAAACTGGAACTTCATCCAAACCCTCTTGCGCGCAATATACTTAATTTTGGCGGCCACACTCGGCTTAAAAGAAGGGATACCGTTGCCACCATCAGATTGCTCAATAGGTGATTTTACCGAAATAGCGTCAGCATACTAAAACTTTTTGTCTAGCATTGACCGGACTTAAGAAAAATCAAATTTTTTAATTTTATATCACATTTTTTAATTTTAAATTTAGTATTAAGATTTGAATACTTATTGTTAGTTCATTTTGAAGATTCAATAAATAAAAAAATGCTTAAAAAAAAGGACATCTCAAATTTTGAACACCCTTTATTTTAACTATTAAAGTTTGTACTTTAATTATATAGACTAGTGTAGTGCCACCCCTGACAAAATACGACTATGTGATAAAATGTAACTACATAGTAGATACAACCATGTAATAATAGTAATACACACCTACATGTTAAGTATAAAGATAAAATAAAGAATAGAGTTGGAGTTGAACCGTCAAAAAGAGACGACGTGTTTCATTTTAAGTTATATGGCGATCCTGCCACTCTCTCCCTATCGTTGTGCGGTAAAAAGTTAAAAGTTTAACAACTTTATTGAATTTTCATTAAATATACACGTGGGGAAAAACGTTAATAAAAATATATAAAACATTGCACTATATTATAAAAAAAAACAAATTAAATAAAACATTCGTATGATTGTGCATAACGCAAAAAAAGGTGAACTATTAACATCGAATATCGTGTATGCAACGCTTGGGAAAAATGAAAAGCAATACAGAACTATTGCCACATGAATTGTTTTTTGGAAAAATATTTTGTGCATGTATTCAATTACATAGTTTTCATTTGGTTTTATAGATATTTATAGTGTAATGTGGTAACATACATTGAATATAAAATTATATATAAATATAACAATGTACTTTCCTTTAAATTTAATAATAAAAAAATGCAAAAAAAAATGAACCATCTATTTAAAAATATATATATGTACAGGCATTTTTAATCATGAAAGACTACAAATACATATATTGCAAATCAAAAAAAAAACTATATATTTTAGTGGTGACTGTACCAAAAGTGCAAGTTATGAGTCATAAAAAGTAAAACAGTAATCTACCAACAAAACTCAAAAAACCGAAACATATAACGGGGAAATAAAACGGTATACATGTGTTAAAAGAAGTGATAAAAATTAAAACTTATCGAAATAATTTCAGAAAAGTGGAAGAAAGAGTGTAAAAAATTGGAAGAGCGTATATTACAAAAAATGATGCAAAAAAAAAACTTAACGAAAAATCAGAATTAAAATAAAAAAAACAAATTTAAAATCTCTTTGCGAACAAAAGACAAAATAGCAAATGAAAATTAAACAAAATGAAATCAAATCAAGAAACGAAAGAAATGCAAGAACCAAAGAAAAGCCGTGAAAGTTAAAATTACATCTCGAAAACTTAACCTACAAACATAATTGAATGTAACAACAATGTGAGATATACCTTTAAATAAATTCAAACTTAAACCTAACCTATACCTACCTATATTTACGCCAAATCTAAAAAAGTTTTAAAGCTAAAAAAACAAAAATATATACCTAATATCTAATCAAATTTAATTAAAATACACAATTATTAAATAAAACAAAATTTATAAACTCAAATTTATGAACCTACGCGAGTCGAAACAAATTACAAACAGCACATGCTACATTTATTAAAAGAACGTGAAAAGTCAACATACCTACATAGTTATAAACAGAATACGACACAGCCAACAACAAAAACAGCACAATGGAAATTACAATAGCCCATCAAATACCTACCAGACGCAACACCATATAGAAGATCAACAATTATATATAAATGTATAAATATATAGTAATAGTAAGTTAAACTAAGAATGTATACCTATGTATACCTAAATACATTGTTATACATAAGGAAATATTTAAAACTTTTATAAATACATATGTATATAATTACAAATTTGTTTAATTTATTCGTGCATATGTAGAAAATGTAATTAAAACAGAAAGAAGAACAATAAAATTAACTGCCTTTATATTTTTATAAGTATATTTCATACCTCCATATACATACATACATACATATATATAATTTTTCTACTTTTCTTTCCATGAATTCAACAAAAAGGTAACCAATTTTTTTTTTTCATTTAAATATACATACATATATATAAACTTTAATAACTTTAATAAAGTTAAAAACTAATAACTTTACCAAAGTTATGAGATTTTCTTTTCTAAATATATACGTGTGTACATAAACAAATGTATACAACTCGCGCTTAATATATGAACAAACTTGATCATATATATTATTTTACTTATACATACATATATATTTACATACATACATATTTATATTCTCCAAAAGGTGATTCTCGCAAACATATGTATATATTGTACATTGAATTTAATGCCAGAGATGGAATATTGGAATAATTCACATCTAAATTTTTGTTTTTTTCTTTCCTCTACATATTTAAATATTTTGCAAAATTTTCTTTAAAATATTCAAATATATATTAATATGCTCCATATTAATATATAGAACTATTATTTAATGCATTTCTTATTCAATTTTGCTTAGTAACTAGATTATATATATATACATATAAAAAACGCGAAAGGTAAGTTTAATACAACCGCAGTTAATTTTCCATACCTGCTTAACAAATGAATTGATATTTAAGGGTTGTTTTTTGAATTCGGTAAGAAGAGTAAAGAAATATATTTAAGAGAATTAATCCACTACAATTATATAATATCAAGAGTGTATAAAGTGCAACCAGCGTTACCGCATATTTTGATACATTTTTTTTTATTTCTGCAATAAATTATTTTTTTTTTGTAAAGTGCCACACTACACAAAATGAATTTTGTATTACAATAATATTAATTAAAATTTAAATAAACTAAAAACAATGTTGTCTGCTAGATAAATATTTTTCAAGGAATTTTTATTTTGGGAAAAACCAAACAAAAAACTCTTCCCTTTTAATAATACATGTTATGTTCAAAGGTAGTTTTGCTTTTCTTTCAGCATAAGTACTAGTTTAGAGGGAATAAATTTTTTTTTTTTGCAGTTGCAGTAACAAGAACAACATACAAATGTTACTCGATAACTTGTATAAAATCTCGTCGTTATCGTTTTTTTCAAAACTCTTTTTTTTATATTTTAAAAGTTTTACAAATGATAAAACTTATCATATTCAAATAATATTTTTTTTTTTGCTTTCTGATCTAAAACGCCCTTATCAAAGGTGCTTGTTCAAACAGAAAATGCTTAAATGTCTGATTTTGACCATACAAATTTTAAAGAACTTATTTCAAATTTCAACAAAGTTGTAAAAAGAATTTTGCAGAAACGACCAGTTTCAACAAATTTATCAAAAGTAAATGAGTACATACAATTTCTGACAGAACAATATAATTTAGTTATAGAGTACGTAAACACTCATTCAAAAACTGTGCCACAACCTGATTTGGAATTAATTTTTTCAAAGATCAACCAGTGCAAACAACAATTAAAGCAGTGTTTTGATAGACTGGAATGTGGGATAGATATACCCGAGAATATTAACGATTTTGTTATTTTTGAAAGAAAACTGATGACAGAAACTGAATTAAATTCGAAGCATTTTGTATTGAAACAGAATCCAGTTATTACTTCAGAAAATTCAGAAAACACAATGGCTACGGTAGAGCAAAAGAGGTCTTACATTAGTATGTGCGCGTCGATCATTAGAGAAAACTATGATGGAAATCCTTTAACTTTACCTTCGTTTTTAGACAAAATAGTATTGATTGAGGATTTAACAGATTCAAATCTACAAACCACCTTTCTAAATTTTATTAAATCTAAATTAGAAGGCAAAGCACGTGAGGCATTGCCAGAAGAAGTCAGAACTATAGAAGACATTAAATCAGCTTTAAGGGGTACTATTAAACCAGAAAATTCTAAGATTATAGCGGGTAGAATATCAGCTCTCACTGTTAAAGATAGCGATTATAGAGAATTTGCCAAACAAGCTGAAGAACTTGCTGACGCTTTAAAACGATCGTTAGTTATCGAAGGCATTACAAGAGCCAAGGCTCATGAAATGGCAGTGGAACAAACTGTCGCAGTTTGTCGCTTGAACTCAAAATCAGATTTGGTTAAGTCCATCTTAGCTTCGTCTACTTTTTCTGATCCTAAGGAAGTAGTAGCAAAGTTGCTCGTCGAACAAACAAATGAGGCGAAGGAAAAACAAGTTTTAGCAATTCGACATCATAGTAATAATAACAATAATTTTTCACAACACAATACGTATAATCATGCAAGGAACAATTTTTATAGGAACAACAATCGTGGTAACACACGTGGTCGAAATCGATATAGAGGTGGAAATCATAATTTTAATAATAATCGAAGTCAATCGGGCTACAACAACAGTTACAGGAATCGTTTTAATCAAACAGCTAACAATCAAAGGACTTCTGTTAGGTATTTAAACTCAGAAGCCCCTCAGCAGAGGCTGTTGAGGGAAGAAGAGAACCAACAATAGAAAATCAAATTATAAAGAAATCTGTCTATAGTTTTAACCTTAATTACACCGACTTTATTAAAATAGGTTGCATTGATACCATCAAGTCATGTATATTTCTTGTTGATACGCAAGCAGATATATCGTTAATAAAAATTTCTACTTTGTGTCCCGAAACTACTTTAAATAAAAATGAAATTATTAATATCACTGGTGTAACGGCAAATACAATAACAACTTTAGGATCTATCTGCACAAGACTAACTATTTCAAATCGTTTAATAAACCAAGTGTTTCATGTTGTTAGAGATGATTTCAATATCCCAGCAGATGGTATATTAGGCAAGGATTTTCTCAAAGACAACAGATGTAAAATTAATTATGAAAATATGACAATTTCAGTTTCAGTTCTAAATTCTATTTTAAAAATTCCAATCCAACAGGGAACGAATAATTTTACTTGCATAGTGCCACCAAGGTGTGAAGTCTTTCGTACTTTTCAATTACAAAACATTTCGGAACCTATGTTCATTGATTCGCAGGAACTCTGCAACGGTGTTTTTGTAGCGAAAGGCATTATTTCTGACAATAATCCTATTTTACAAATTGTTAACACAACTGATGAGTTTAAATGTGTTCGAAACGACAAAATAAGAATGGAAAAACTAGAAAATTTCAACGTTTATTCAGTAAATGAAACTAAAATAAATAGCGACAGAGTTACTAAATTAAAAAACATTCTTGGAAAACAAATCTCTAGCGATGTACAAGACTATTTATTACCGCTCTGCGAACAATATGCAGACATATTTGCTTTGGACGACGATAAAATGACTTTAAACAATTTTTACGAGCAGAAACTTAAGCTATCTGATACATCTCCTGTTTATATAAAAAACTATAGGTTAGCTCATTCACAGAAGGACGAGATCAATAGGCAAGTCGAAAATCTATTACAAAACGATTTAATAGAACCCAGCAGCTCAAATTTTAATAGTCCATTAATTCTGGTACCTAAAAAGAGTCACAATAATCAAAAAGCCTATCGCATGTGCGTAGATTATCGGGCAGTAAACAAAAAATTAATTGCGGATAAATTTCCTTTACCCCGTATTGATGATATATTGGACAATCTGGGTCGCGCCAAACATTTTTCTATCATCGATTTATTTTCTGGCTTTCACCAGATACCTTTACATCGAGATTCACGTGATGTAACAGCGTTTAGTACCGACAAAGGTTCATTTAGATGGAAGGTTTTACCTTTTGGGTTAAATGTAGCGCCAAATTCACTTTCAAGAATGACGACAATAGCATTCTCTGGTCTCGCACCAAATAAAGCATTCTTATATGTCGATGACATAATTATTATCGGTTGTAGTAAGCAACACCATCTGGAAAATTTAGAAGACGTTTTTAAGATCCTTCGGTCTCGCAATCTAAGAATTAATCCGTACAAATGCAGTTTTTTCCGTCCCGAAGTCACTTTTCTTGGTCACAGATGCACAGCAAGAGGAATCTTACCAGACGACTCAAAGTTAAAAGCAATTAATAATTACACAACTCCCACCGATAAAGATGCTGTGAAGCGATTCGTGGCATTTGCCAATTATTACAGGCGTTTTATTCCAAATTTTGCTATTATAACAGCACCATTAAACAACATGACTAGGAAAAAAGTTACTTTTAATTGGAATGAACAATGTCAAGAATCTTTTGACAAGCTGAAAGCCGCTTTAACTTCACCAAGAATTTTACAATACCCTGATTTCACTAGACAATTTATAATCACTGTTGACGCTTCTAAAGTAGGCTGTGGAGCCATATTAAGTCAAGATTTCAACGGAAACGATCTTCCAGTATATTACGCATCAAAATCATTTTCACATGCAGAACAGAAAAAGCCAATTATAGAATTAGAGCTTCTTGCAATTCATTTTGCCATAACACATTTCAGACCCTATGTTTTTGGAACTAATTTCATCGTCAGATCAGATCACCGACCGTTAGTTTATTTATTCAATATTAAAGATCCCTCTTCGAAATTAACACGTATCAGGCTAGAACTCTCAGAGTATAATTTCACCGTGGAATATATTAAAGGTAAATTAAACGTAGGAGCAGATGCACTCTCACGCATTTCAATGAGTAGCTTGAAAGATAAAAATACTAAAGTACTGGCTGTAACGACTCGAGCTATGTCTAAAAAGACAAACAAATCGAACAAAATAAACCATTCACCCAATAATGACAATAACACACTGAAAATTTACGACAAATTTTCTTACGAATTTAGCAAAAATATTGCAAAAATTAGAACACAAATTATTCAGTATAGTGATAACCGTAAAGAACTACATATAAATGTATATAAAAAATTTAAAAAACTGCTTTCTATGACATTTGAAATTGTTAACGAAACACTTAATTTAGATTATTTGCTTTCGAGGCTGGAAAATGAAGCCAACAATATCGAAATTTATAGAGCAGAATGGCCTAAAAATGATATATTCTTCACAATATGTACAGTACAGAAATTAAAAGATTACGGTATAAAAATATTAAAAAATTTGGAAATTATCCTTACGGAACCAGTAGAAACGGTAATAGAAGATGATAAAAAAACAGAAAATAATGCAAATTTATCACAATGATCCAATTCTTGGAGCACATTGTGGTCAGAAGAAACTATATGCTAAAATTCGGACGAAATATTATTGGAGAAGAATGACACGTGACATAGCAAAATTTGTTAGAAATTGTGTTAAGTGTAATGTAAATAAAGTTAAATGTTCAAACATTGAGGAACTTGTTTTGACACCAACCCCCACAAAACCGTTTGACATAGTTGTACTTGACACTATAGGTCCTTTGCCGCAGTCCAATTATGGAAACAAATATGCATTAACACTAATTTGTGACATGTCCAAATATCTTGTAACAATAGCTATACCAAACAAATCGGCACAAATTGTTGCCCGCGCAATATTTGAAAATTTCATTCTTGTCTATGGAAAAATGAATATTTTAAAATCAGATTTAGGAACAGAATTCAGGAACGAAATAGTTATAGAACTATGTAAATTATTAAAAATTGATACTAAATTTTCAACTAGTTATCATCATCAATCCTTAGGAACGGTGGAACGTAACCATCGAGTTTTTAATGAATACATTCGATCTTATATAAGTGAAAACTTGTCTGATTGGGATACTTACCTAAAGTATTTTACATTTTTCCACAATACTGCAACAAGTACTGTTTTTGACAACAAATTAACCCCTTTTGAGCTTGTGTTTGGGAAAAAAGCAACACTTCTTAACGAAAATAACACAAACCTTGAACCAATTTACAATATTGAAAATTATAGTAAGGAAATAATACACAGATTACAAAAAACACATTTACTAGCAACAACTCTCATTGATAAACACAAAACCAGAAATAAGAATTTGTATGATAAATATGCTAACCCTGTAACGTTATGTATTAATGATAAAGTATTATTGAAAAAGGAGCCATACGACAAATTTAAAAACATTTACGATGGTCCTTATATTGTAAAGAAAATTGAAGGAGTTAATGTAACAATATATAACCAAACCACAAAGAAAGAAAAAACAGTACACAAGAATAGAATAAGAAAAACACATATTTAACAATTTTTACAAACAAAGTTAAAACTATTTTTTTTTAAACTTTTAAATAAAAATTTATATATAAAATGAATATACACACTACTGTAAAAATTTGAACAAAAATTTAACGAAAAATAATCGAAACGCATTCATTTCATAATAAATAACTATTGAATTTGCACTTTACTTTTTATAAACAAAAAGAAAACAAAAAATTTAAAATTTTCTATACATTATATTGATGTTAACGATCAAAATAAATTTTCTTAAAAAAAAAAACAACAAACATATAAAAACCTAAACAAATACATGTAAAATCTAGAAACTATATTTGATACAAAATTTAGATTTATACGTATAAACATTTAAAATTTAATTTTTTAAAAATTCAATTTTTTTTTATAAAAAAGGGAGGTATGATGTGGTACTAAATATTATGTTATATCAATTATTTTCTTAAATTTTTTTTAATAAAAAAGGGAGGTGTAGTGCCACCCCTGACAAAATACGACTATGTGATAAAATGTAACTACATAGTAGATACAACCATGTAATAATAGTAATACACACCTACATGTTAAGTATAAAGATAAAATAAAGAATAGAGTTGGAGTTGAACCGTCAAAAAGAGACAACGTGTTTCATTTTAAGTTATACTAGTATAATTTTAATGCAAGTATATGATTTAATGAATTCACGGTATCAAGTGACATTGTCTTCTTTATTTTTGAATAAAAAATCATTCCCCTTCTGCATAATAAAACTTTTTGCCTGACTTAAGAATCACATTATTGTAATACTCTCTTTTCAAAACTGTCTTTATTTTTATTTATTTCATACATTACAATACCAACATTCTATGATCAACATTTAATTTTATATAACAAGTAGTTTTTCAATATCATACATTACAGTTCGGCCAATCTGACAATTTGATTGACCTCAATCAACACTAAAAATGTTAAATGGTGTGGCTAATGGATATAAATTAATTTGGTGTCACCCATTTCCTTAACCTTTTAGCTTCCATAATACCTCTATAAGGAATTTGGCTAAGTTGACAATTGTCAATATCTTTTACAACATAACGGTCATTATAAAAGACCTTTTCTACAATCAAAGGTCCTCGATATTTTTCAACAAATTTCCTATTTTTACCAATAGAACTATCATTATTCATGATTACAACATAACCCCCTCAGACGTACTGGGATCAGAAGTATAATTTTTCTCAGAAGAAGCATCGGAGGGGATTATCTCGTTATTCACAGAGGCATATAAGCTTCTTAGCTGACTCATTATTGCGGATTCAGGGAATGTTATTCCTAATGTTGATAAAGTATCAATGATTTTTTGCCTATTAGGACGGAGATCCATTTATATTATTTTTCCCTTTATTTTGCGGACCCCACACCTGAATTGTTACACTCTCTTTTCAAAACTGTCTTTATTTTTATTTATTTCATACATTACAATATTTTACCAACATTCTATGATCAACATTTAATTTTATATAACAAGTAGTTTTTCAATATAATACATTACATTATTTAGTTTTAAATTTAGTATTAAAATTTGAATACTTATTGTTAGTTCATTTTGAAGATTCAATAAATAAAAAATGCTTAAAAAAAATATATAAAATTATTTCATTACCAAAAATGCTTTTGACCACAAAATAGTTGTTTAAAAATTTTCATGAAAAACCCGTTCTAGGCTATATCTCGCGTATATATGGACCGATATCGGAAATTTGCTTTTTCCATGATTTTATAACCTTATTTTATTACCAGAACTGCTTTCAACCAAAAAAAAAATTGTTTAAGTGCGCTTACGCTACATTTTCATTAAAAACCCATTTTAAGCTATGTCTGGGCTATGTATAGACCGATATCGGAAATTTCCATTTTCCATATTTATATAAACTTATTTCATTACCAAAACTGCTTTTGAGCACAAAAAAGTAGTTTAAGTTCGCTTACGCAACATTTTCATGAAAACCCCGATTTGGGCTATATCTCGGGTATATATTGACTATCTGGAAAAAATTTTTTTTTGTCTTTTAGTCATCATGTTTGATGAGTGTGTGAAGTTTGAAGCAAAACAAATATTTTTTTTTCAAAAATTTCCATACAAAACTGCAAAAAAATGGGGCTTTTCGGAACCAACGGTTGTTAATTTATTTGAAAGGTGTAAAGAAATGTTAGACGTGTGTAAATGCAAAAACTTTTTTTTGTGTTTTGACAGGTATTATTAGAGCATTTTTCTTTTTAAATTCTCAGCAATTTATTTAGATTGTTGGGATATAAAGTTGAATGTTTGAGAATATATTTCAAAAATTTGTACTGATCTGATCTACTGATAATTAGGGTAGCTCCTATGAAATGTCGACATCTAGATAGCTGGGAAACATAGAAAATATGCTATTTATAATTTTTATTGGTATCAATTTATCATTTTACTTAAATTTATGATTAATACTATTCAATTAGTTCCTTAACAATTCAAATATTTCCTTAACTCCTTAGTAGGTATACGTATTTTTGTCAATCTTATAACAATTCATAAATCATTGAAAGCTGAGAAGAAAACACTTCTTTGCGAACAATAATATATTATGTGAATTTTGTCTATGTACATATTTTGCACAATCACTTCCGATATGTATTTACAGGCAGGCTTATTCGAAAAAATGTACTAAACTTTTATTAAGCAAAATTTCCTAAAGTATTATTCAAAACCCCATATTTGTTTAATATACTGATAGTTTATTGAAATTTATATTCTTTAAACCTACTTTTTGTCATAATTCCTCTTATTGGTTTTTGCCCACAATATAATTTTTCAGGACAAAATGCTATTTGGCATGGATATTTTTTGCATAATTTTTTGGAACTTAAGAGGCAAATTATGTATAGTTACCAGTTCAAAACTTCAAAATTACAAGGTGAGTCAAAAAAATTAAAAAAATTTTATCCCGCGCGGTTTTGGAGACTTTTTTCATTTATTTATTTTTTTTTTTCATACAAATTTTTTTTTTTATTTGTTCGCTTTGTCTACTCATTTCGTTTTATGGTAACAACACGAAATTTTAGTTTCCACGTTGTGGAAAAAGTCCTGGTTTTTTCAAAAATATATGCCAAAACTATTAAAAAGCTAAAAATAAAAGTTTATGTAGCAACATATTTTTATAAGCGGGTTGCAGCATCCGAACCGAATTATGATTATCACAATTAAATGTGTTTTCCGAATACAAATTTTTAATAACAGTTTCTGAAGCTTTAGGGCCATATCCAAAAAAAAAATTCTTACTTGAGTTTTAACGCATACGTTAGTTACCAAACACATTAGCACTACCATACATTTGTTAAAAGCTTTTATGCAAAAACAGTACGTTAACTTTTAAATGTAGTAAGGAATTTAATTGTTTTGTTCTGGCAACGCCGTTATGTTCAGTTGTAATATTTTGAATAGTGATGCATGAAAACTAATATTCGAAAACCGAAAAACAAATTTAAAAAATAAAAAATTATTATTAAGACATAAAATAGCACATTTTTGGCAAACATTTCCTGGATTTACCTTTTTAATAAATACTGAATATATAATATGTAGTATATTAATGGAATTGAGAAAACTTAATAGGTTTACTTACTAGAAATATTTTCATTATTCGAATAAAGTTTTTCATTGTATACGTTTGATTGAAAGTGCATCACTAGCATAATTGTAATTTATATTATTCTCCCAAAATTAATAGTTTGAGAATGTAATGTTTTTATTTCTTTATATAATGAAAGTAATAAGTAGTATTATTCTTTAGTTTTCGCAAAATTTCAATTTTTAAGCAAAATAACAATCGGCAAGTCAACTGTGTGTAAAGTGTACCCAATTCAACTTTAAGCGCAAGGTAAGCTAACAACTGTTTTTGCATAAAACATTAGGAACTTTTTCTTAACAATTGCTTAACAAGCTTTGTTAAGTTTTTTTGCATACGACCGTTATTCATTTGGTAACAAATATGTACATGAAACCAAAAGTAAGTTTTTTTTTTTTAAATAAGGCTGTATATTTGTTGCCAACAGTAGAATAGTGAAAATATTGCTAGCTTCAAAAAGTTGACTGAAAGTTAACATTTAGCAAGTTAGTTGAAAAGTAGTGTAAAGTCGGACAATTGACTACCTCCTAGGACATCACAATGTTAAAACAGTTAGTTGTCTCCATTGAAAAGTAATCCAAGTGCCAGTCAGCACTAGTTGAGAAATAGTTAATTAAAAATTAGTTTAAAATTAACTCAGTTTCCGGCAGGGATATTTTTACATATCTCATTGATATACATATGCATACATAAGTATATAGATACATATCGCTCCTTTATTGCAACATAGTCATATCTCAAAAAATGAGCTTTTCGAGTTAACAATGCAGAATGGTGTAACAGTACTACCTTTTATATTGTCCCAAATTTTTATTTAAATTACTTTTAAACTGTTTCCTTTAGGAGATATTTTCTAAAAAAATTTTCTAAGGCTTGTATGGAAACTAAAAATTTGAAATGTATTTTTCTCGAAATAAGTTTTTTTGCGTTATGACTATGTTGCAATAAAGGAGCGATATGTATAAATACAATCGAATGCTACTTCGATTCATTCGAATGACTTTTTCTTCTTGTTTTCGTTGTATTTGTTTCTCCACGAGTCGAGTTATTATCATTATTCGTTCGGTTTGTGTATTCATTTTTGTTTTTATTAAAATAGAATATGGGTCACTTCGTAGTCAGTTGTGTGTGGTCATTCAAAAAGCAAATGAATATGTTCAAATGCCGTTTCAGCGTAATAATGCAGACGTTTAATAGGCATACCTATAACTTTGTGATTTGGTTTGTAATGTCTACAATTTTCATTTCATTTCAATTTTCATCTGAATCAGCCTTGACCAAAAATTCGATTAAGCGATATCCGTCTGTCTGCCGTTGAAATACCGATTCTGAGAAAACTATTAGACTTAGCAACTTTTTTCTTTCATAAATAAATTTGTTAGGGTTTGCTATTGAAATTCAGTAAATTCGATTCACACATAGGTGATATACATATGTATGTATATCCAAAATTTCGAAAAAAGCCATCATTTTTTGCACTTTTGTATGAAAATGCTTTAAAGAAAAAAATTGTTTGTTTTGATTCAAACTTTACACAACTATTAAAAAAAGGATAGAAAAATTTTCCCCAATATCGCTCCATATATACCCGAGATATAGCTAAATTTTTTTTTTTTTTTTTTCATGAAAATGTCGTGTAAGTGAACTTAAACACCTTTTTTTGCTTAAAAGCAGTTCTGGTAATATAAGGATGTTAGCAAATACAGAAAATTAAAATTTCCAATATCAGTCCATATATATCCAAAATATAGCATGAACTGATTTTTTCATGCAAATATCGCGTAAACGAACTCAAACAACTTTTTTTGCTTAAAAGCAGTTCTGGTAATAAAATAAGTTTATATAAATAAGGAAAATAAACATTTCTGATATCGATCCACATATACCCGAGATATAGCCTAAACCGATTTTTCCATGAAATGTCACGTAAGCCACTTAAACATTTTATTTCTTAGAAGCAGTTCTGATGGTAAAACTAGGCTACTTAAATACAGGAAATGAACATTTCCAATATCGGTCTATATACACCAGAGATATGGGATAACCGATTTTTTCATGACTTTTTCTATACCCTTCACAAAAATGTAAAGGGTGTATATAATTTTTATATTAAAGCAGTTAATAAAGAGGTTACTAAAATACAGAAATGGAAAATTTCCGATATCGATCCATATACATACATATCGCTCCTTTATTGCAACATAGTCATATCTCAAAAAATTAGCTTTTCGAGTTAACAATGCAGCATTGTTAACAGTACTACCTTTTATATTGCGCCACAATTTTATTTTAATTACATTTAAATTCTTTCCTTTAGGAGATTTTTTCTAAAAAAATTTTCTAAGACTTGTATGGAAACTAAAAGTTTGAAATGTGTTTGTCTCAAAACAACCTTTTTTGCGTTATGACTATGTTGCAATAAAGGAGCGATATATCTGAGCATATTTAGTCCAAATTTGTAATATACACTATATATGCATATTGTTATATACATATGTACATAAAAAGTAGTTAGTAGTATAGTATGTAAATGAAAAGAGAAAGAATAAAAACCACTCGTTTGAAAACAACAGACAATTAAACATCTATTTATTAAAAAAAATTTTTTTTTTTTGGTGTTTCAGTCAAAAAGTGGGAAAACTTTTTACAAGAATTTCCACTAAAAAATATAAGAAATGGTGCCTGATCGAAAACAAGTGGCCTTTTTCAATTTTGAGCCTTTTGATGCGACAAATACCACATGGTCGCGGTGGGTAAAACGTTTTAAACCTTCATTGGCCCTGTACGAATGTCAAGCGGAGAAGCATCAGCGGTTGCCTCATCATTTTGTGGGAACTCAAACGTATAACACGTTATGTGACAAAATACTTCCCAGAGTGCCTGAAAGCTTGACGTTAAGTACGTTGGAAGAGCACTATGATCCTAAACCAAATGAGTTGATAGAAAATTTCCGGTTCAATTTGCGTAAGCAAAAGTCGGATGAATCTGTGACCGATATTGTGGTGGCGTTGCGAAGGTTGGCGGTTGGGTGTAATTTTGGTAGCTATTTAGAGGAAGCAATTAATATGGCGCCCGCATATGAATTGGCTGAAAAAGGCGGGGAGGAGTTACGGCAAACGTATACAGAAAAAGTGAATGTTAATAAAATGGCTGAAAAGAGCAAAAGGAACACAAAGAAGACAAAACCTCATGTGGGGGGGAACAACAAAAACACGTTGAGCAAAAGTAAAATTGTATATTGTGAAATCTGATCGTAGACCACTTTGTGGTAGAGAGTGGCTGCAATAAATACGAATTGATTAGAACACAATGTGTAGCAAAGCAAAACAAAATAACAAAATAATTGATCAGTTCTGTGTAGAGGATTTGAAAGGAAAATATCCTGTAGTATTTTCATCATCAGTGGGAAAAATAAAGGGCTTACAAACCCGAATTTATTTAAAACCAAATGCTACACCCAAGTTTTTTAAACCGAGAAGAGTACCATTTCCATTAATGGAGGCGGTGGAAAGGCAGCTGAATAAGCAGGTCGTTGAAGGGCTGTTGGAAAAGGTAGACATCAGCAAATGGGCGACCCCAATTGTAGTGGTGCTAAAAAAAAGGGGGGCGAAGTTCGTATTTGTGGCGACTACAAGGTGACTCTAAACCCGGCACTATTGATAGATAGTATTTTCATCATCAGTGGGAAAAATAAAGGGCTTACAAACCCGAATTTATTTAAAACCAAATGCTACACCCAAGTTTTTTAAACCGAGAAGAGTACCATTTCCATTAATGGAGGCGGTGGAAAGGCAGCTGAATAAGCAGGTCGTTGAAGGGCAGTTGGAAAAGGTAGACATCAGCAAATGGGCGACCCCAATTGTAGTGGTGCTAAAAAAAAGGGGGGCGAAGTTCGTATTTGTGGCGACTACAAGGTGACTCTAAACCCGGCACTATTGATAGATGAACATCCCTTGTCGACGATCGACGAATTATTTAGCAAAATGGCTGGGGGTAAAAAATTTTCAAAAATCGATCTTTCAAAAGCCTATTTACAATTGGAAGTGCACCCAAGCGATAGGCATTTATTAACCTTGAATACCCATAAAGGCCTGCATCAACCCACCCGTTTAATGTTTGGAGTAGCCAGTGCACCGGCGAAGTGGCAGAGGCTGATGGAACAATTGTTGTGTGATATACCAGGAGTCTCGGTATTTTTGGATGATATTAAGATTACAACACTCGACGATAAAAGCCATATACTCATGATAGAAGAAGTGTGGAGCCCTATTGGGGTAGGGGCTGTGTTGGGTCATATTTTTGATGATGGTACAGTTTGCAGACGCTCAACGAGGTCCCACAGCGTTACTCGCAAATTGACAAAGAAGCGTATGCAGTTATTTTCGGCATACGTAAATTTTATCAGTATCTATATGGGAGAAAATTCAGCCTCATTACTGATAATCGTGCGATATCTCAAATATTTTCTCCAAGGGTTTGTCAACATTGTCATCTACGCGCATGCAACACTACGCTCTGTATTTGGAACAATTTGATTATGAAATCAAATGTAAAAAATCAAAAGAAAATGGTAACGCGGATGCTATGTCACGATTACCAAATATGGAAACGTATAGATTTACCGAAGAGGTTTATGTCATAGAGGAGGAAGCTATAAACAATTTATCGGTTACAGCAAATGAGCTAAAATTGTGCACTAGATCAGATGTTGATGTGCAGAAGTTAGTGGAGTGTTTAAAATACGGCCGTGAATGTGAAGCTAAAGATCGTTTTGGTATTCCACAAATCGAGTTCACCGTACATGATGGTTGTCTACTACGTTGACTACGTGTTTATATGCCGCATTATGGCTCATTTTGGTATATCTAGAATGAAGAGCCTCGCAAGAGCATATGTATGGTGGAATCAAATCGATAAAGACATTGAAAGTTTAGTGTCAAATTGCTATGCTTGTCAAGCAACTCGACCTGACCCTAAAAAAGTGATGCCAATACGTGGGTGGAGGGCACCAAGCAAACCTTTTGAAAGAGTGCATGCGGATTATGCCGGCCCGACAATGGGCAAATATTTACTTGTATTAGTCAATGATTACACTAAATTGCCAGAAGTGCACGTGGTAGAAAACATGACAACCGAAGCAACGATTCAAAAATGCAGGGAAGTTTTTGCAACATTTGGTATACCGAACGTGTATGTGAGTGATAACGGTCGAAAATTCGACTCAGGGGAGTTCAAACAATTTCTAAATATAAATGGGGTCATACATAAGCAAGGTGCACCGTATCACCCTGCTACCAACGGCCAAGCCGAATGTTACGTTCAAACGATTAAAAATAAATTTTGTTACGCGCGGTTTCAAAGATCTCATTATATACCAAATATCAGAATCAATGGCATGCAAATTCATAATTTAAAAGGCTAGCTCGGCCCTCAGTGGCGTGGTTGTTGACCAAACAATGCGTAATAAGGTGAGCATTGTATTGCAGTATGGTAATCGCTACGTAGCACAGATAAAATATTAGGTATATAAGTGTCCCAAGTGAGGTGGTTTGCCTTCTCTTTAAGATAAAATCTAATCTTGGAAATAATTTCTCTATTGGATCTTTCAGATGCATTTGCCTGTGGCGAATACAAAGCTGTTTTTATGTGCGTTACGCCAAATAAACAGAAAAAATCTTTCATTTCTTTAGAGGTGAACTGTTTTGCATTATCGCTGTGGATATACTGGGGAACACCGAATGTATTAAAAATATAGTTTTGAAAAAAATCAATGACATTGATTGAGGTAGCCGATTTAAAGGGTTGTAAGAAAAGAAATTTTGTAAAGTGATCTATTACAATAAACAGCTGTGTGTTTTTTCTCTTTGAACACGGATATGGGCCTAAGAAATCACAATACAGACGTTGGAATGGACGGAATGTTTTAAAGGCGTCACCCATCGGAGGACGCAGTATATGTGTTGGAGCTTTTATAAGTTTGCAATCATCGCACTTGCTCACATAAAGTTTCACATCCGTAGCCATGCCTGGCCAATAATACTTTTGGCGCACTCTAGCAAGAGTTTTGACATATCCCCCATGACAACTAGCTTCGTGTCCTAATTTTATAGCCATTTCTTTTATGGAATTTGGAAGCCATAATCTCCACAAACTTGCTTCTTCGTTCTCGATGCCCTGCCGAAATTGGACTCTTTTATATATCAGATCATCCTTTACGCAGACATCGGGCAATTTTCCTTATTGTTAGAAATGGTATGTCTTAGCTCTTTATACTCTGCTGAATTAAAATCGGCCAAGTCCAAGGGTATTTCGGGAGGACTTGTTGTAACTTCAAGCATATCGATATCAAATCGCGATAAGGCATCTGGCACGATGTTTTGGGAACCCTTCCTATGCTCCATTTTGAAATCGTATCCTTGCAACATAAATCCATCTAGCAAGTCTACCGCTCAAATCTTTCTGTGTCATCAGCCACTTGAGGCTGGAGTGATCAGTAAGAATTCGAAACGGTAATCCCTCTATATAGGGTCGAAAGCGCTTCACACAAACTACTACAGCCAAACACTCAAGCTCTGTGACTGTGTAGTTTCACTGTTTAACTTTTGTGAAACGAAGGATATTGGTCTTTCTTTATTCTGGTCGTCTACCTGAAATAACACGCCTCCTACTCCAACGCGGGATGCATCACATTGTATAACGAATTCCTTAGAAAAATCGGGTTGAGCAAGAACAGGGGCGTTAGATAAGGCTAACTTGAGTTTTTCAAAACTTTCTATAGCCTCAGGGGTTAAGTAAAAAGCACTGTTGCGTTTTCGCAGGCAATCGGTGAGTGGTCCTGCCATACTAGCAAAGTTATTTATGAATGCCCTATACCAGTTGACCATTCCAATGAATCGGCGGACTTGACGAGGACTTTTTGGCAACGGAAAATCGACAATTGCTGCTACTTTGTCTGGATCGACTTTTAAGCACCCTTTTCCAATGCGATATCCAAGGTACTTAATTTCACTCTGGCAAAATTTGCTTTTATCGACGTTAATGGTAAGTCCTGCGTTTCTGAGGCATTTTGCCACTTGACTGAGTAGTTCAAGATGTTCATTAAAAGTTGCACTGCAGACTAAAAGGTCATCTAGGTAGATGAATACCTTTTCTCTTAGCCGAGAAGGGATGGTCTTATTCATCAGGCGTGACATGGCTTGTGGACCATTACAAAGGCCGAAAGGCATTACTCGGTATTGATAAAGGGGTCTACCCGGAACAGCGAAAGCTGTTTTCTCTTTAGATGACTCAGTAAGCCGAATTTGAAAAAAAGCGTCCTTTAGGTCTATACCACTAACAAAGTGGGTGTCCTTCAACCTACTTAGCAAGCCGTTAATATAGGGTAGAGGATATGAATCCTTTTTTGTGATAGCGTTCAGTTTCCTTGAATCAAGGCACAAACGCACTTTACCCGGTTTGCGGACGTTGACAATAGGGAAACACCACGGGGAGTTTGATTCCTCAATTACACCCATTTTTAGTAACCGATCCAGTTCTTGATACACTTCCAGTTGCCTGGGAGGTGAAAGCGGGTAATGCTTGCATTTTATCGGAACAGCGTCTCCAGTATCAATGTGGTGCTCCACTAGACTAGTGCAACCAAGACCTAACTTTTCGTATGACGGGAACTCTGAAACAACCTTTTCTAACTGAGTTTTCTGTTCGGCTGACAAGATATGGAAACTTAACTCCTTATCATCAACGGGGCTGATATCAAATGTTTCAAAAATAGGCACAATGTGTGGTGCAATAGCAAATTCACGCCAGAAATCTAATCCAAGATAAGTTTCTTGGGTGAGCGAAGGCACAATATAGAAATTAATAAGTCTTGTAACACCTTTGTACGTAACGGGCAAATTACAGTGACCAGACACAACGTTTTTGGAACCATCAGCGGTTGAAATAAATGAACGAAATGGTTTGAGCTTAACATCATAGTCTTTTATGAAATTCAAACTATTCTTTCCAAGTACAGAAACACTGGCACCAGAATCTAATAAACCATACATTTGCTTATCGAAAATCTCTATCTTTGCAAAAGGTCTTTCGTCGTGTGAATCACATAACAAGGAAGATTCTATCAAATGACGAAAATGTTTTCGTTTTTTATATCTTGCTCTGCACTTTAAAACTTTCTTGCTACGTTGTGAAAAGTTCGCTCTAAGACAAGTAGTAAATTTTGGTATGTTGGTATCTGTTATTTCCGAGAATACTGATCTCGCTTTCTCTTCCTGTGGAAGAGTCGAAGGTCGATCGTTTATGAACTCGGGGCAAATGGAGTGGAACGAGCGTCCCCGGTGGCCGTCTCGCTCCTCTTCCGGTTTCCCATATGTGGGTTTCTACATTTAGGAGTCGTTACTCCACGTTCTCCACATTTGTAGCAGAATATGCTTCTGGTATCGTCAGGGCAATAAATGTATGAATGACCCAAGGATTGGCAATTCCAACATTTAATTTTTGAATAGTCTGGTTTTAGGTTGCGACGATTGAATTGCAGGGCTTCAACCTGTGGATCAGTTTCAAAATCAGATTTATCTTCGCCTGTTTCAGCTTCAAGTTCGTTTACGCAACGTAAAGGTTTACTTTCTGTTTTATTTTCGGAGATCACCTTTTCGGCATCTCCGGCCAGATTTCTTAACCCGTGTAAAGTGTGGGGGTTGGTATTAAACAACATTATACCTTCATTACATCCTCATCCGACTCTAATGTACTAAACTCTTGGGCAATTGAAAATTTAAGAAAAGGATACATTGGATCTTCGTTTTGTTTTATGAAATCCCAGTACCATTCTTCAGCTCTCCCTCCTAAAAAAATCTGAAAATTCGAAAGCAAATGCTCATCTGGGCAACCTGTTCGACTTGCCAAGGTATCAGTTTTGAAAAGAAAATTAGCTACATTGCCAGTGCCATCAAAGAATACTTTCCATTTTTCTAATTTAATTTTGTCGAAACTAGCATGTGTATTAGAGCTTCGCGGAGACACGGTCGCTGAGCTATTAGCTGAATTAAGATTTTGAGTAAAACTATCTATTGCAGCTCTTAAGGAGTTCATTTCTAATTTAAATTCTTCTTGCGTATATCGTATTGCTTCCTGTACTATAGCTAACAAATTCTCATTATCCCTGACTTGTGGCTCATTATTATCTACTTGGGGCTCCATATTTAAATCCATGGTATCTTGCACGTTGCTAAATCCTAGAAAATCTCCCTGTTTATCGAGGCTTAATTCCTGGGAGTCAGATGTGGGGTTGACTAAGTTATATTCTAAGGAAGGTTGTTTCGACTTTTGTTTCACTGTCCTCGTAGAACTACGGGTGTTCATAGTACTTACAAAAAAAAATCTTACCTTTTTCTAGCTAATTCAGTGTGCATGTGTTAAGCGAACATCAAGAAAAAGAAGTTTGATATTGCAATAAAAAGAAAAAAAATAAATTTCAAAAGCAAAAAAAAAATAAAATAAAAATTATTGGAAAGGAGAAAATAAAATTTTAAAGAAAGAAAACAAAAATACAGCAAAAAAACGAAAATCAAAAGAAATTGTATATAATGGACGATTATATATGTAAAATGAATATTTCAGTGATGTTATTAATCAAGTCTTTCTCTTGGAGTTTCAGCCAAGAGACAGGCAGCAACGTCAAACAGTATTACATTTATCTACAGGCAAAGCATTTACCAATTATTACACTCGGAAAGATGCTGTCTCTGTAGATGGTTTAACTTTCACCAATGTCTTATGTTTGCATAAAAAAATTTCAAACATAGCGTATTGAAGTGAAATAATAAAAAAAAATTTAAATTGAAAAAAAATTTTCCTCGATGATAATCCTTTATTGTAGATTTCCTCAAATTTTGCCGCTTTTACAGTTTCGATTGTAGCCGTCAAAATTGTAAGACTTGCAATATCTGAGGACTTCTAATCCATGAGACAAAGTTTGAAAGAAACTATCGCGATAAATCAAGAATTTTAAGCGAAATTTCTAGTGTTAGATTTATAGCTCTTCAAACTAGAGTTGGGTAGTTCGCGAACGAACTAGTGTCACTGAACTATTCACTTCAGGGAGCTAAGTGAGCTGATCATTTCTGCGAGCTCTTTTAGTTCCGTAGTTCATGTTTCTTTCTTTTGTCTTCAAGTTTTCTTTTTCGTTTATGTTTCTTTCTTTCTGGTAGATATGTATACGGAAGTAGTCAAACATCTATGTTATATACAACTATTCAGAATATTAACCAGCACAATTTTACTTTGGTTTTTTTTTTTGTATTATAAAAATAAATGATATGATATGCGACCATAATTGAATATAAAAACATCGAGACATCATCACAAATATATCATTTTTTTTTTTTTTTTTTAATAAAATTATTTTTCATCACACCTGAACATTTCTAATCTCACCTTTTATTAATCCTTATAATAATTGAACTTTTCATTTGTTTACAGCAATTTTCTTTTGCTTTTCTTTATCATGAAACCTGAACAGAGCCGTTCATTGAAAATATTATTTACGGAGCACTGAACTATTGAACTAAGAGAAAGACATATTTCAGTAAAAAGAGCTGAACTAAAAAGAGCACTCTCTCAAAAGAGCTCATGAACTCAACTCTACTTCAAACCCTTCAAATGAATGAGGTGTTATGAAAAATGTTCGAGGTTTATGAAATTCCCTGACAGCGGCAGAAAACAAACGAAAAAAAAATTAAATTTGTCACATATCTCACAATCAGAGAAATTCCAAAAAAAATTGTGCATTTGGGGTTTCTTCATTCAATCAAATCACAAAAAGGATAAATCATTCTCAAACAGCGCATGACCACAGATCATAACGTCGTACATTTGTAACTATTCAACTAATATGTGAAAATTGAGTTTGTATCCAACCCGAAAAAAAATATGTTCAAATATACGTACACATGTCCTGTGTCAAGCGACTTCTGCACCTACATATGTACACAAACACGACTTTTTAAAAAAAAAAAAAAAAAGTAATAAACGCTGCATATAATACAAGCAGCTTTACGTTGGGCGCCATCTATGTTACGCGCGGTTTCAAAGATCTCATTATATACCAAATATCAGAATCAATGGCATGCAAATTCATAATTTAAAAGGCTAGCTCGGCCCTCAATGGCGTGGTTGTTGACCCAGGATTCATCGCCGCGTAAGCATAGAAAAAAAATATACATGCCATAAAAAGAATGCCACATAACCAATTCATAAAAATAGAGCAATTAAGTGACATAGGTGAAGAGATTTAAGAAAATGATTCAATTGAAAGTTAAAACTCCAAATATAGGGTGTTCAGATGTTAAGTACCCCTTAGATGCACTTTTCCCTCCCAATGATCTATATGATCACGCCTATGGCAACCGTTGGCATCCACTATTTCCGGCTACCCCTTTTATGTTTATAGGCTTATAAGTTTACTATTTATCAAACTATATTACTTCTTAAAAGCCTTTTCTTTAAAAAAAACTAACACTCCCGAATACCACATTGTCAGACATTTCTCGCTAACACGCCAAGCTCAATTGTCCGCACTCATGCCAAATCGTTTTTTTCCTTTTTCTTTTGGAAAGTAATTTGCATTCCAGACAACGGTACTTTTTCCAATGATCGAGAACAAATTGCCAGATTTGCCAGTGAAATGAGATGCCAGATTAGGGAATGAAATGAGATGCCATATGTGTGTTGTGTCGATGAGCAGCGTTTACACGAAAA
This sequence comes from Thecocarcelia acutangulata, assembly GCA_914767995.1. NCBI lineage: Eukaryota > Metazoa > Arthropoda > Insecta > Diptera > Tachinidae > Thecocarcelia > Thecocarcelia acutangulata. Next base: position 57,162,077 of record OU612098.1, read on the forward strand.
CCGTAACAATTTCTAGCGGGGAAGTGTAATACAAAAACATTCAATGTTGAATTATCAAAAATATTGCTAGCCTACAGGCGCTCAATTCATCCAGCAACGGGGAAATCACCATCAATGGCTATGTTTGGTAGGCAAATAAATTCACGGTTAGATCTGCTGTTACCACAAAATTGTAACTACAATCACGAGGAAAAAGAAATAAAAACATTTTCGGTAGGGGAGAGGGTGGCTGTGCGTGAGTATATGTATAAAAGCAAATGGCGGTTCGGCGTAGTAGATGCTAGGGTAGGCGAACTACATTACAACGTCAAATTAGACGACGGTAGAATATGGAAGAGACACGGAGACCAGATGCGGAAGGTGGGAGAATTGCTAGAAGACTGGCAAAGTTCGGCATACGGTAATATGCCAGATACTCAAGCCGAAATGAAACAAAAATATTTACCTGTTCCAAATAATCAAAATAATGACATTCGGAAATCAACACTTATGCAAGAACCAGCACAACCACAACAAGAAGCAGCAAAACAACAGTAAGAACCACCAAAAGTTGGGACAGAAGGAAATACATCACCTGAAAACATGGGTAGAGTACCTGATGAATCAGGTACGAGACGAAGTAGTAGGTGAAAGTTTACGCCGGTCAAACAGACCAAAAAGAAAACCAGCAAAGTTATTGGGCTGAAAATGCATTTTAATAATTATTTAGTTACGAATTTATCATAAAAAAAATACATGAATTAATAGATTTTTGTTTGAATAGAAAAAAAGGAAAAACAATTAAACTTAGAGGGGAGAGAAGTATTATATATGTACATAAAAAGTAGTTAGTAGTATAGTATGCAAATGAAAAGAGAAAGAATAAAAACCAGTCGTATGAAAACAACAGACAATTAAACATCTATTTATTACACATATATACGTAGCTATCGTGAAGGGTATTTTAGATTCGGCCCAGTCGAATATACCACTTACTTGTTTTTATTCGTTTTGGGTGTTGTGAAAAATATTTAATAATTCTTCCAGAATTTGTTGGATTTTAATACAAATCTATTAATAAATCTTTAATTTCTCCGGGAAAACCATGGGCAGTCCTCTTTTTGTGAACATTTTTGTTATCACACTGAAAACTAGTTTTTGCTAATATTAGTGAACCTGGATATACAACAAGTTCAACTATTTATCATTAATATACATACATATCTTTGGTATTAAATAAAAAAATCATAAGTCAAGATAAGACTTAAAAATACTTTTTATGGAAAATCTCTACGAAAAACTATATTTACGAACAAATAGACATAAACCAAAATTACAATAAAATTTTGTCAATAATAGGAAAAAATATTTTTGCAAATGAATATTTTATATTTAATTAATTAATCAAACTAGAAGTAATTTTTCCAATTTATTAAATTCGACTTAAGTTTTTATGATAAAACACCACAGATATATATCTCACGGCACAGAGACGTACGTACTTTGATAAGTACATAATATATAACTAGTTGTTCAGTGACAGCAGAATGCAGTGCAAATAACTGGGAATATAACAAATTGCATATGTGATAAATATGAGACAAAAATAAATGAAAAATAAAAAAGCGCTGGGTGGTTGAGTTGGTTAAGCGGCAGTATGAAAATACATCAGGTTTACATGATACCGAGTTCGATTCCTATGGCTGCTGATCAGTGTAGCGACTGCGAAACAGCTAGTTGTCCCCCAGCTTAGTGCGTTGAAATATTTTTTTACTGTCTTCTTTCATCAATAATTATTGATCGCGGCAATTATTGTTATAATTAAAAATAATTCTTGGCGAAAGCCAGGTTTGAAATTGAGCCAGACAAATATCATCAAATATTATTATAAAGTTGTAAAAAAAACTTGAGGCTATGAAATTAAAAAGTTCGTTCTTGATCTCATGCATTTATTCAAAAGTTCTCAAATACCAAATTAACTTTATAAATGTATTGGAAAATTCCAGTTTCGTGTACACATACATATGTATATCAAAACTTTAGATGTTAATAACTCGGAAATTACACATTTCCGCAAAATTTCTCACTTCACATTTTATTTTTAAAATTTCCAAATTTTCTCTGCATTGCCGGTCGGAGGGATTTTCTCCTCTATGGTATAACAACACCGGTCTCGCTGACTAAAGTTCCCCTATAAATCCAATCTTTGGCCGGGCATTATATAATAAATACGCCAAATAGAATGATTTTGTTATACCTAACAAAGCCTTTACATTTTTAAAAATTTTTCCTGCTTCCAGAAGGGTTAAAAAAAATTAATTAAAAATTTTCATGTCCGAAAAGACCAACGGGCTGTCAAATGTCCCCAATTTTGCCTATATAACTTTGGAAATGTAGTGAAAAATCGGAATTTCATGTATTAGTAAGTCGAAATTTTAGAGATCCATAACTCGTAAACTCTTTATTTTGCAATTTTCTGTCCCGCTATATAATTATTCCACCATATTCCAAGAGGCGTCATCGTCGTCACATCAAGACATCAAAAAACACTCGGTTACAAATTCAGCTTCGACAGCAATTATGTATTCTTTGATAGGCCTTCGGTATTTCCTAGACCTAAGCGATAGATAGAAGCTGTCAACAGCATTCAATAGTTTTTGACGAGTAAATAAATGAAAAAATGTTTGTGTCGACTTCATGTGACGACGATTACGCCTTATGGAATGTGGGGGATTATTTTTAGTTCGGAGATCTTTGCCTAAATAACTCGAACTATGCGTTTCCAACTCCTTATTTTTAAATTTTCTAACCCCTAATGTAAATTTTTCAATTTGGAGGAATGTGCGTAAACTGGACTTCAGACAAAATTTGCTCAACACTACTGAATTGTACTTTTTACCAAACGTAATTTTTTTGACAATTATATCCTGAACGCAGTTTTAATATTGTAGAACCCATATGACGGTCTTTTATGAATACATAACTTACTGGATTTTTCATAAGTTTCTCCAATTTCAAACGTTGTAGATCAAGTGCAGATTTTATAACTGGTCTTACTTTCACCCCTCCATCCAAAACTTCACCAACAGAATCAGATTTATCGGCAAACTGATCTTGTTCTTTTACTAAATTTTTTATAAGCGACATTTGAAATACTTAAAAATTGCACCTCTTGTTTTTATTTATTTGAAGAACAGGGTTGCCATTTTCCCTGTTTGAACCAAATTGTTAGATTTGGTTCAAACAGGTTTAGTGTGCTTTTACATTTAGACAGACGATGGGCAGACCAAGGCGAATTTATACAGGTGAATGCAAGCGGAAAGGCGAATTCAGTACTATGTATTTTGTTATTGTAAACCATATCGTGAATGTCAAAATGTAAATTCGCCTAATATTGTTCAGCTATGAAAAAATTGTATATAAACGTTAATTTTATAATTGTTTGTAATTAAAATCACAGATTATATTAGTTCTTCACTTTTAAATTTACACAAATTTCTTGAAATTACTCTAAAGCATGCAAAAAAATCTTTAGATTAAAATGGCGCGAAAAAATTTGTAAACAAAAGAAAAAAAATTTTACAGTCTCGTGCTGTTAAGTTCACCTAGTAATGAATTCGCCTTGGGGCAGACCAAGGCGAATTTATACAAGTGAATGCAAGCGGGAATTGAATTCGCCTTTTTACACAAACAAAATACCTGTTGCTTTTTTTATTGTTGTAGTGAAGCGGCTACCTTGTTTTTGTATCATGGTATTTTGTCATTGCAAAACATTTCGAGCATGATACAAAAAACAAGGTAGCCGCTTCGCTAGAACAATACAACAATAAAAAAAAAAACAGGTATTTGGTGTGTGTAAAAAGGCGAATTCACACTTAAGCTGTCAAAAATAGTTGATGAAGAACATGTACAAAAATTTAAATGGCGCCGAAAAAGGTAAACAAAACTTGACAGAGAAAGTGCCGCCATATTAACCGAATTCGCCTGAATTCGCTGATGCATCCACCTAATAATTAATTCGCCTTGATTTCGAGCATGTCATAATCTAAATTCGCCTAAGATTGTTCAGCAGGGAAAAAATTTATATTAACGTTACATATAAAATTTTATTATTGTTTGTAACTAAAATCACAGTTTATAATGGTTTATCACTTTTAAATTCACAAAAATTTCTTGAAACTTCAGTAAATCATACAAAAAAACTTCAGATTAAAATGGCGCGAAAATGTTTTTTTTTCTGGGACCAGTACTCAGGGGATGACCCCTACATATGCAGCGCATTGTACTGGAACTAGGAAAATAGTCTCCGCGAAAATGTTTGTACACAAAAGAAAAAAATTTGACAGTCTCATTGGAAAAAAGCAAAAAATAATCACCTGAGCTGTCAAGTTCACCTAGTAATGAATGAAAGAAAAATATTTTATAGTCTCATTGGAAAAAATGCGAGAACCAAAAAATAATAACCTGAGCTGTCAAGTTCAACTAGTAATGAATTCGCCTTGGGACAGACAGACGAAATTTGTGGGTGCTGTAAATCTACACTTACACCAACTCAAAATCTAGTAGATTTTGAAATAAAATCTACAACGAAATCCATATCATTTTGATATCTAGTAATATTTAATTTCCACAAAAGTAATTTATGCATGCGGGTATTACAAAACAATTTTATCAGAGACTGAATACACCAACATTAAAGTGTATATTTTTGTTGCCCAAAGACTGTATGCACCACATTAAAGTGTAATTTACTGAGTAGATTTCAGGAGATTTCGTCGAAAGCTACTCATAAAGTAGATTTCATTTTGTATGGGAAAATTTATCAAAATCTAATAGATTTGGCTTGAAATCTCGAATGAGTAGATTTCGCTTTGGTGTAAATAGACTATAACGAAAATTGTCGGTGGGGGAGAGTGTGTAGTACACGACTCCCCCAATATCGAGCAAAGCCAGAAGTGACAACTGGTGGGCCAGAATTCTCCATTGGTCCACTCTTACACTGCTTAAGAGTTTTGGTGACACAAGAAGTTTAGAAGATTTTTTTAAGAAACAATTTTTTTTTTTTTTAGTTTTGCTAAGAAAAAGTTAACAGTGCTCACATACATAAAAGTATTATATTTAGAACTATAACATTTTGTACAAAGTTTAATTGTTGCACATCTTTAAAAAATTATAAATAGCTTGTTTTCTATGTTTCCCAGCTATCTATATGTCGACATTTCATAGGAACTACCCTAATCATCAGTAGACTTTGGAAATTTTTGAAAGATATTCTCAAACATTCAACTTTATATCCCAACAATCCAAATAAATTGCTGAGAATTTAAAAAGAAAATATGCTCTAATAATATCCGTCAAAACACAAAAAACAAGCTTTTCTATTTATAAAGAAATGTTAAAGACGTTTAACGTTAAGAAATGTTAGAGACGTTTGATTACTACAACATACGAGGGCTGAGAACGATTTTTTTCTCTGTTTATGCTCACACTTGTCTCCAACGGCCGGATATTTTCACCTTATGTGAGACCCAGGTATGTGAGGATGCTGATCCACAGGATTTTCATATACCTTGTTATCAACTTCTATCTCTATTTCATTTCCTTCGCGGCCTTGTAATTTACGTTCGCAATGAAGTTGTGTTCCAATGCCAGCAACCCTTAGGCATGCATGATGCCGAATTTACCTGTCTTTTGGTTAAATTCAAAATCAGGTCACACCTTTTGCAATTCGGGTTTCTATACAGAAGTCCAAATGCGGGAAGGGAGGGATATTACCTTTGCTGGTTTCGATGCCCCCTCCGACTCCATATCGAAGATCCTGGAAAGTTGTCCGAGCAGTGAAATCGTTGTTGCTGGTGATTTCAATGTGCACAACTCATCCTGGCTTCGCCATTCGAGTCATACAACTCCAGAAGGCCAATATGTTGAGTTATTCGCTGCGCACAACCACCTGGCGCATTAAGTGGCAATTCGGATCATTACACCATTTCTGCCTCCTTTTCGATCTCTGAACTTCGTAACGTTTCGAAATCAGCTACGAAACGGTCAATATTTATTTACGAAAAGGCGCGTTGGGCTGAGCTCCACCAATTTTATTAGCATTTTTCTTGAAAACTCTGCTTTCTAGGCAATGACATAAATGCTTTAGCAAAAATGGTCGAGAAAATAATATTGCTAGGGATGAAAACATTCATCCCCTCCAAGCAGATTTCGATTAAACCAAAAGAAAAATCTTGGTTTAATCAGACGTGCAAAAATGTAGTCAGATCCAGAGAGGAAGCATTCAGTAACTGGCGTTTAAATAAAACCCCAGACACTGACTTGCTACGCAAAAAGGCAGATCTTCGTGTGCCAAGGTACTTAGGCGTGAAAAGTTTCTTCACGAACAGCGCCTTCGTGCCAAGGTCCTTACAGATCCTCGGGGCAGCAAGACCTTTTGGTCTTTCGTTAAGAGAGTAAAGAACAGTGCTAGTTCATCAATCCCAACTCTCTTAAAGATTAACCAAGCATTCACCGACCCGGTTGACAAAGCTAACCTATTGGCTGAAATTTTTGCAAGCATTTCCTGCTTGCCGGAAAGCAGTCAACCACTTCCCGAGTTTGAAAGAGTATCTGTAACTATGCCAAATATATTCTTCCGGGCGCGAGCAGTTAAAAGGGTTTTAGCAGACCTCGATATAAACAAAACTCCTGGAACGGATGGCATTCCAGCACTGGTCTTGAAGCAGTGTTCTTCTACGCTTGCGTGTCCATTAGCACACCTATTCAGCATAATTTACCATGGTGGTGAGTTTCCATCGTGCTGGAAGGTCGCTAATGTAACACCAAAAAGGATGGGGCAAATAACCCCGAAAACTACTGCCCAATTGCAATCTGCTCTGCGCTTTCCAAAGTAATGGAAAGTATAGTTAACTACTACCTTGTGAGGTGTCTGGAGTCGCATAAATTACTTTGTGATCGCCAATATGGATTTCGTAAGGATCGCTCTACTGGCGATCTTATGGCATATCTTTCGGAGAAATGGTGCCACTCAATCCATCATTTCGGTGAAAGCAAGGTGGTGGCTCTAGATATTTCCAAAGCGTTTGACAGAGTGTGGCTTGCTGCACTACTGGCAAAACTTACTGCTTTTGGTGTCGGTAACGATTTCTCTCGGTTTATATCGAGCTTTCTCAGAGACCGCACTATACGAGTTGTTATAGATGGGGTCTCATCAAACGAGTTCAAGATTAATTCAGGGGTACCGCAAGGTTCCGTTCTTTCTCCTACTCTATTTCTAATTTTCCTCAACGACCTTCTCTATCAAACTTCCGACCCTATCCACTCTTTCGCAGATGACAGAAGCATTTGTCACTCGTACTCCTGTGGCCCAGCCTATCAGAGATCACTGCCAAGAGGCTAAGTATGAACGATTCATTGAATAGTGATCTTCTATTAATCTCCGAATGGGGTCGTAAAAACGGGGTTACTTTTAACTCTCGTAAGACCCAATGTTGCTTATTAACGCACAAACAAACGACCGCAAATGCTGCTTCATCTGTACTCATGGATGGTATAAATATTGAGGAATCGGATGCTCTTGATGTTCTTGGAATGAAGATACAGTGTGATGTTCGCTGGACTGAACACATTTTTCGTGTCTCTAAAGAAGCATTCAAGTGTCTCGGTTTCTTGAAACGGTGTAAGATGTACTTCACTCCATCCGATCTCCTTACTATTTATACCACCTACATCCGACCGAAAATGGAATACAACTCTCATGTTTGGGCCGGTGCCTCAAAGTCTATTTTGGGGTTACTCGACCGTGTGCAGGAGAGGGCGAAGAAGCTCATCAGTGACGGTAGGGTATCCAACTCTATTGATTCACTGGAGCATCGACGCAGTGTGGGGTGCGTTACTCTGTTCTATCGTTACTACAATGGATTTTGCTCTGACGAGATTAGGGATCTTGTTCCCGAAACTCGCACATTTTTACGTAGCACGCGTTCATCGTCTGGAGCTCATCCATTTGTGGTTGATTGCCCGGGGAATCGTACTACGCATTACAGAGAGAATTCGTTTTTCAGCTGCACGCTTCGTTTGTGGAACAAGTTGCCTGCAGAAGTGTTTCCTGTCTGTTATAACGTTGGAAAATTCAAGTCAAATGTTCACAAACACTACCCCCGCTTTCCCCCGCCTCACAACCTATTTTCCTAGTTCTGGTACAATGCACTGCATATGTAGGGGTCATCCCCTGAGTACTAGTCCAATATAAAAAAAAAAAAAACCAGTTTGTTGCCCTGGGATTTCTATAGAGCGATATGCTCTTCGTCAGTCCCTTTATTTAAAATAAGATGTGTTTATGGTCCGACATAGAGATTACTTCCGAGACTTTCCAGTCACTGATCATGTCAATAGATTTGTTGGTTATGAGGGTCAGATTTAGAACCTCTTCCCTAATGGCGTTGCTAAATATTGGACTATTCCCCCTAATAGCTATTTAAGATGTGTTTATGGGCCGACATAGAGATTACTTCCGAGACTTTCCAGTCACTGATCATGTCAATAGATTTGTTGGTTATGAGGGTCAGATTTAGAACCCTTCCCTAATGGCGTTGCTAAATATTGGACTATTCCCCCTAATAGCTATTTTCATATCAGTAGATAATAAGTATTCAAAGACTGACTCACCTCTAGTGTTGAAGTCCGCGTCGGATCTCACAAATAAAAAGCAATTGATTTACTGAACAATATATCGAGATGTTTGGGTTCAAAAGGTTTTTGTAAGAAGAAGGAAGTAAAAAGGAATTACAAAAGGTAATAAAAATAGTTGCACATAATTGCACCTAATTATAAACAATTGGTTTAGTAGTGTAGTAACTTATATAACGATAATCGAATCATTAAAATAATTATAACGATATTTTATCGAATTTGCTATTCTGCAACATTTTCTTAACGATATTCGTAGTCGATCAAAATCAGCTGTTAATTTTACTGCCGATTGTCGATTTCTTAAAGACAAAAATTTTCTTGCTGTTTATTCAAAAGTGTATTTTTTCAAATTGTTCATCCATTAAATAAAATGCTTACAATCTTATTTTAAAACATAAATATATTTATTATATATTAAATACATTAATAAATACATAAAATATTTATTAAATACATTTTCAAAAACAAAAATTTCAGTATAATTTTTTAACCGGTAAAGTGTGTTTTGTGTTGAAATAGCTATTGAACGTTTGGCATTTGCATTTGCAAGGGATGAAACAAGTTTGAACGCTTCAAGGGATAATCATTGATTTTGTCGGGAGTTGGACAATTCCTTTGAGTTGGCAATTAATGAATTTAAAAAGTTATATTGATTATCACCAGTCTTAGTTGTGGTCATTCTGAGCATATAGAAATTAGTACATATAAACAAATAAATGAAACATACGGACACATAATTTATTTTACTTACCTTATTACCAATTAAATAATATTTATTGTCACTTAAAAACTAAAATCACAACAAATAAAAATCAATATGTAACATATTGTTATTGTTTTTTCTTTTCTTCTTTGCGGTTTTCGCTTTTTTCTGAGAGAGATGCCACGTGTTGTTTGTATGAATGGACAGAAAAATACAGCTGTTTACCATCGTTAGAAGTAAGTTACAGAATCACTCAATCGTTAGTGCAAGCGATGAAATTTGATGGCAAAAGTTGCGATTATTGAATCGTTAAAAGTTAGAGAATCGCACTACAGATTTACCAACTACCAACACCGTGGCACGGCGGGTAAGTTTTATCTTAAAGAATGATCTTTAGCTGTATTCAATATATTGGTTATTCCAACAAGCAACGCTTGCGTAGAAAGAGTATTTTACATAATGAATTATACCAAAACACATTCGCAAAATAAGATGCAAAATGAACTTCTTGATGCATTAATAAGAATAATAATTATATAAACGTAACGAAATAAAACATGTTGATACAAATTCAATGGTAATGATGTACAAAACAGTATTTCCTTCTAGATATGTGTTTTAGCTACTTGTATAGAAAGTTTTTTAAAACATGTATGTAAATTTATTTCACTCATTTATAATCGATATAGGGGTTATCATGAATAGTAAGTGAAATTTTTGTTCACGAAAAATTTTAATTTCACTCGAAGTGAAAAATGCTATCGTGAATCTCCTATGAAATTCCTTAAAAAGTTTTAAAAAAAGAGCTATCAGTCTACATTGATTATATTCAAATAAGAATAAGTTTTGTGGATTTTTGAAAACTAAAATTAAAAAAAATATATATAAGATGTTTAGAATCGGTCGGTTAATGCTATTGCAAGAGGAAGAATTGAGGGAACATCAAATTATTCGCCGAGGTTTGCGCGACGCATCCAACCCCTTGGAGCTACCAAATACGCAGTAAGTAACTTAATAATTATTAATAATTTTGCGTAATAATTTAGCTCTTCTTAGATTCATCCAACATTACAGAATGAATAAAGCAGCCTTTTTGTACATTTTAGATGTACTTAAAAATTCTCTGCCGTCCTCAAGAAAAGCATTTGGTATTCCGCCAATAGTTAAGCTAAGTGCTTGCTTGCGGTTCTTTGCTGAGGGCGGATATCAAAAAGGAGTAGCAAGAGACTATGAAGTTGGAATGGCGCAGTCAACGTTCTGTGCAGTTCTCTCACAAGTATTAGAAAGTTTTGAGCAACACCTATGTGGGCAATGGATAACTTATCCATCGGAAGAAGAAAGCAGAGCTACAGTCCAAGAGTTCTACGACAAATTTGGAATACCTGGTGTAGTAGGGTGTATTGATGGAACACACATCAATATTGTAGCCCCAAAGGAAAACAATCACTTGTACTACAACCGAAAAGGAAGCCACAGCCTAAATGTCACACTGGTATGTATCTTTTGTAAATTAATAGCTAAGACGTATTTGGTACATAGTTATAAATATTATGACTTAAAGATTTGTGATTGTAAAATGAAAATTCTATTCGTTGATGCCACACATCCTGGGGCTTGTCACGATTCCTTTATTTGGAACACAAGTTTATACAGAAGCGCAATGGAACACAATTGCTTACAAAGAGGATCTCGAGTTTGGTTATTAGGTGAGTGCACATGTATACAAGTGTATTTTAGATAATATACATATGCAATCATATTTTCATAATTCTATAAGTTTTATATATACATACATATATTTTCTAGGCGACGGCGGCTATCCCCTAGAGCCTTGGTTACTAACGCCATATAGAACCCCAATATTGGGGTCTAACGAGCAAAAATTTAATGAGATACATTCAAAATGTAGAAATGTAATAGAACGAGCAAATGGAGTTTTAAAAAACCGATGGAGGTGCTTGCTTGGTGCCAGAGAGATGCATTAGCAGCCAGAAAAGGCTGCTAAAATCGTTAATGTTTGTGTAGCATTGCACAACATTTGCATAGCATATAAATGCGAATATAATGCTGATTTTATAGTTGATAATGAACAAATTCAACTTTCTCCTGTAGATAATTCTTCAAACTCGGTTCATGATGATAGATATTTGGCTATTTCTCAATGTATTCGCACTAATATAGCAAACTCATTATGAAAACTAAATTTTGTTTAAAACTTAAATTTTGTTTTTTTGCATGTATAAAGATTTATTTTTGTTAAACTAAAAAAAACATTTTCACAGTTAAATTCAGGTTCTTTTTAACAAACATATGTACATAGGTACTTATTAAGAGATCGTTGTGAAAAGGAAAGTAAAATTCAGTGAAATTTTTAATACTAAAAAATATCTGCATGTCTTCTTATTCATTTAAAGCCTTTCTTTGCAATATTTTAAGCTTTATTTCTTCTATTTCTATTAATTTCTTGTTCTTCGCCATTTTGCTTACAACTTCTTCTTTGCGTAATTCTTTTAACGCTAAATGATGCTCCTCCAACATTTTAATTTTTTTTGATTTTAAGTCATTGCCTTTTTCAAGGGCAAGGCATATTCATTGTATACCACTTTGAAGTTCTTGATTGTGTATATTTGTAAAATCGCCTATTTCAGCAATTTTTGAGCACAAGTCCTTTTGGACCTTTAATTCCTTAACAATAAGGTCAGCAGTGGTAATTTTTTCGTTGAATTCTATTCTTTTTCGTTTTAAAGTGTATATATTTTTTTCTGAAGAGTCTGTATGTATGGTGGGGTTTTTTGGCGACGTTGACACCTGTTTTGAACAACAAGGCTCTACAGAACATAATTCACTAATTTCAGTGAGACTTTTGGGTGGTGTAATTAATTCACTGCAATTTTTAGTCGAATCAAAATTTTCTGACAAACCAAAAGTTCGAGAGTTTTCCAAGCCTTCTACCTTCATTCCTATTAGATCGAATATACACTGCTCACTTGCTGACAGGTATTTAGTTTGGTTTGGACCACCTCCTGTAACTCTTTGGTTTTTCATATTAGTTGCAGCTTTCGATCGAACATACCTTTTTTGATCTGACCATACTTGTTGAACAAATTACGTATATATATTCCATAAAAAAAAACCATATCCTTAAAAGAATATTACCTTCTTCCACTCGGTGACATTTTTAATTGGAGGGCCAACACTATTTAGTTCATCTGTAAGGCATTTCCAAAATTCCGCCACTACATCTTTTGATAGTTTTACAAAACCGCATGCAATTGACCTGTTATGTTGCATTTTATTGAGTAGTATATCGCTTTGGGCTCTATTAACAGATCTTGTCCTGAAACAATTTATTATTAGACAGTGTATTTTAGTTAAAAGAAATTAATACTTACATGTTGAATACAATTCGCCAGCAAAAATAAAATGAAAAAATAATAAGGAAATGTGAAAATATTTCAAGGCAAAGTATTATTGACGATAAGGTGAATATTTTTTTTGACATGGAAATTATTTAGGATATTATTCACAACTGAGTTACCATTAAATAGTAGTTTATGGGAATTACAAATTTAGTGTGAATATGTAATACTAAGCCCATATAAGCAAATATAATATATATGAATTAAAAGAATAAAAATTATATATAAATACAAAGCAATGAAAATTCATTTACGGCGGCTTTTAGGGATTTCTTGTCTTTTTAAAGACCGGACAAAAAACATTTTGGCGAATTTTGATGGCCAGTTTGGCGCTGGATAGTCTGCTTTTAGGGTTTAGAAATTGAAAGGCCGACATTTTTCTCATTCGGCTTTGAACTTGCGAAACCTTTTTTTAGAGCTGCGAAATTAATAGACAGATAGAAATGTTTCGTTTCCCTTTTATTTTTTTGTTGTTGTTGTTTTTTAAGCACAGCTAGTGTGTTTATATGAAGTTGATGTTGATATGAGAATAATAATATGAAGCAACAACATGAAAAAATGAGAAGAGAGGCAACTTCAAACGAAAAATGTCTTAAAATGTCTAGTACAGTAGAGGTATACCGCACACCTCTTAAATACATCGCCTACAAACTTTGTCTGTCTGAACATCAATTTTTCAACTGTGAAAGGGGATATATGGAAAAAATCGAACAACCCTGCTTTTACATGATGAATTCATCGTGACATAGTTATTGCTGTCAAGCCATTTGAAAAAAAAAGATTTTTTTAAGCATTTTTATACCCTTCACAAACATGTAAAGGGTATATATAAGTTTATGATTCCACCACCATTCTTTTACCCCATCGATTCATGGGTTTGCTATTGAAATTCAGTAATATCGGTTCACATATAGCTGAGATATATTCAAAATTTCGATGAAAATTTTTGAAAATAAAAATTGGTTGTTTTGCTTCAAACTTCACACACTCATTAAGCATGGTGACTAAAAGGTAAACAAACATTTTTTCAGATATAGGTTCATATATACCCGAGGTATAGCCCAAATCGGGTTTTTCATAAAAATGTCGCGTAAGCGAACTGAAACAACTTTTTTTTCTCAAAAGCAGTTTTGGTAATGAAATAAGGTTATATAAATATGGAAAATGAAAATTTCCGATATCGGTCCATATATACCCGAGATATAGCCTAAGCCGGGTTTTTCATGAAAATATCCCGTAAGCGAACTTAAACAACTTTTTTGTGCTTAAAAGCAGTTCTGGTAATGAAATAAGGTTATATAAATATGGAAAATGAAAATTTCCAATATCGGTCCATATATACCCCAGATATAGCCTAAAACGGGTTTTTCATGTTTCTATCTTTTTTGTTCCTGACTCTTTTTACTGTTGTCCGAATATTCTAGGGCAGACAGACAAAGTTTGTTCATATATGAGCATATTGTGGTGCAATTTGGTTTTGTATGAAACCAAATTGCGTCGGAATAGGTAGCAACTTGTGAACACATTTTTTTCTCTTTTTTTTACCGTTTTGTATGTTTTCTTTATATGCTCTTTATTAATTTCTTTTGAATGTACTTCATTACCTTGTAGTGTGGAAGATGTTGGACTAAATTTAATTAGTCTGGGCAATGCCGAAGGTATATACACTGGGCATTTATCAGTTTTTAACTAATTTAATTCTAACATTTGAAATGCCTTTATAGAGGTTGTTTTGGTTTTTCGTGTTGTTATTGTTCCACAAACACTACTTCCTCTTTCCTCCTCCTCATAACCTATTTTCCTAGTTCCAGTACAATGCAATATGTAGGGGCCACCTCCTGAGTATTGGTTCAAGATAAAAAAAATGAAACTTAAAAAACTTTTTTTGCTCAAATCAGTTTGGGTATTGAAATAAGGTTATATAAATATGGAAAATTAAAATTTTCGATATCGGTTCATATAGACCCGAGGTATAGCCTAAACCGGATTTTTCATGAAAATGTCGCGTAAGCGAACTGAAACAACTTTTTTTTTGCTTAAAAGCAGTTCTGAAAATAAAATAAGACTATATAAATATGGAAAATGTCCGATATCGATCCATATACACCCCAGATATACCTTGAACCGGGTTTTTCATGAAAATGTTGCGTAAGCGAACTTAACAACTTTTTTTTTGCTTAGAAGCAGTTCTGGTAATGAAATAAGGTTATGGAAAATTAAAATTTCCGATATCGGTCCATATAGACCCGAGATATAGCCTAAACCGGGTTTTCATTAAAACACCGCGTAAGCGAACGTAAACAACTTTTTTTGCTCAAAAGCAGTTTTGGTAATAAAATAAGGTTATATAAATATGAAAATTTCCGATATCGGTCCATATATACCCCAGATATAGCGTAGACCGGGTTTTTCATTAAAATGACATATTTAATAGAAATAAACATCAAATAAATAAAATAAACAAATAAATTGATGAGTTTTTACAACCTTACGTTTTCAGTCAGTAATTTTAATTTTATTCATGTAAAATATACATGTGGCACCTCTGAAATTTGCATTGTTTAAATACACATAGTCTGCTTTTACATTTGTACAGACGATGGGCAGACATTTTTTTAATTCTCTTTTGGTCTTGCCTAAACCTTTTACATTTAAGAACAGACAGAAACTTTTCGTTTTTCTTTTGTTGTTGTTGTTTTTTTAAGCACAGTTAGTGTGTTTATATGAAGTTGATGTTGATATGAGAATAATGATATGAAGCAACAACATAAGAAATACGAAAAGTTAAAAAGAGAAACAAAGAATGTCCACAAATGTCTAGTACAGAGAGTCGTGTACTACACACTCTCCCCCACCGAAAATTTTCGTTACCGCACCATCAAATTTCGTCTGTCTGCCCGTCGTCTGTACAAATGTAAAAGCTGACATAGTGCTCCTGCTATCTTTAAAATAATTATGTTGCTGTAGTGCAATTCACTAACTTTTAACGATTTTAAAAGAGCATAACTTAACGCGAGCTACTGTGGTTTGCACTAACGCTTATGTGATTCACTAACTTATTCGTACCACCTCTGGTTTTATGTTAAAAAAATTTGAAATAATGTGGCAGCTTTGTTAAAAATAAAGAAAACAACAAAGAGGAACAGGAAAAAAACAAACAAATTTGCAAATAATTCCATGTTTAGGGTAAGTAAAACTATTTATATGTTTACAGCCGTATTCATAAAAAACACTAATCAGCATTTTAACAACTTTTTAGTTAAAACAGAATTTTCAGCAAAAAAACACATTTTATAAAAACGTATTAATAAACCGTATTTTAGCTAAAAATCATTTTATTGAAATTTTCTATTTGCGGTTGGCAACGCCATCATATGCAATTCTCATCATAGTGCTGCGATAAAAACGGTTTTTTGTTCACATAGTAGTCATGTAAAGAAATGTATTGTATTGTTTTTTATGAAAATCGACTTTAAAACAAATAAATAAATGTTAACTCCATTTTGTCTTTCAATTAAATAGCAAAAAATACTAAGTCAGAAAAGTTTTACTTTGATTCCTTTTGCTTTCGCGTAGGAAAAAATATGAATAACGAGCTTTTTTTATTATTTCGTTTTTTTACACATCACTGATGTACATGGCATTTTATTAGCGTACATATATTATTTTATTTTAAATAAATAAAATGTTAGTAATAACTAAAATAAGAAGACTGGAAAAATGTAAAGCGTAATTGCTTATCTGGAATCCAGAATAAAATAGATTACTTCTTTCCCTGAAAGTTTTCTGTTCCCAGCTATTCAAAGCTGGGGTCATATTTTCTATTAAAAACACATCTATTGTTATCAATATCTGAAAAATATGCATTAAAAATTTTCGCAACATAAGTATAAATAAACAATAACTAAAAAACACAAATATCACCTTAAAATTGGGTGCAATCAGTTTTAAAAATGGTTGACTTAAAAAACTGCTAAAAACAACATTTTAACGTAAAATTTGTTTATGAATACAGTTTTATCGAATTTTCCCTAAAAATGGTTTGAACGGGTGTTTAACTTTTTTATGAATACGGCCGTAAGTGTTTAGAGTTTAAGCGAACTTAAGCAATGCTTTTTTGCTTAAAAGCAGTTTTGGTAAAAATATAAGGTTATATATGTAAATATGGAAAATGAAAACTTCCGATATTGGTCCATATGTATATACCCCAGATATAGCCTAAAACGGGTTTTTCATGAAGATGCCGCGTCAGCGAACTTAAACAACTTTTTTTGATTAAAAGCAGTTCTGGAAATAAAATAAGGTTATATAAATATGGAAAACGAAAATTTCCGATATCGGTCCATATATACCCCAGATATAGCCTAAAACGAGTTTTTCATTAAAATGTCGCGTAAGCGAACGTAAACAACTTTATTTGCTTAAAAGCAGTTCTGGTAATAAAATAAAGTTATATGGAAAATGAAAATTTCCGATATCGGTCCATACCGATATGGCTCAGACCGTGTTTTCCATGAAAATGTCTTGTAATCGAATTTAAACAACGTTTTTTTGCTTAAAATCTGTTCTGGTAATAAAATAAGGTTATGTAAACATGGAAAATTAAAATTTCTGATATCGGTCCATATGTACCCGAGATATAGCTTGAGCCGAGATATAGCAAATGTCGTTATAAAAAAAGTTAGTAACCTTCTTTTATAACGACAATTGCTTTTCACATACAGGAAATTCCGATATCGGTTCATATATAACCGAGATATAGTTTAAACATACTTTTCCATGAAAAAGCAAAAATATTTTTTCCCCGATATCGGTCCATATACATATATCCGAGCATATTTAGTTCAAATTTGTAGTATATATTATACATATACGTGACTATCATAAAGGGAATTTTAGATTCGGCCTAGCCGAATATACCGCACTCTTACTTGTTTATTTACTGAATCTTCAAAATGAATTAACAATAAGTATTTAAATCTTAATACTAAATTTTAAATTAAAGAATGTGGTGGTTACTTAAGTCCGGCCAATAATAAAACAAAAGGTTTTATTATGCGGGAGCTATTTCGGTAAAATCCCCTATTAAGCAATCTAATGGTGGCAACAGTATCCCTTTTTCTAAGCCGAGTGTGGACGCCAAAATTAAGTATATTGCGCGCAAGAGGGTTTGGATGAAGTTCCAGTTTACTGACATATCTGGACGCGTACTTAGAAAATTCCTCTTTTACAAGCGGAACACTCAGATCTTTATGAAATCGTGAATTTTTTACGTACCATGTAGCTGCAGTAGTCGTTCGAAGAATTTTGTTTTGTCGCCTTTGAATTTTTTCAATATTTGACGCTGAGGCGGTGCCTCATAATTGAATTCCATAGCACCATATGGGCTTTAGAATTGCATTGTATAACAGAAGTTTGCAATCCAACTTCAATGTCGAGTTTCTGCCCACAAGCCAATTTAGTTGCGCTGCTTTTAGTTTCAACTAAGTGCTTCAATGTGAGACTTCCACGTTAGTTTACGGTCCAGGTGAATACCAAGGTACTTGACTTCATTTTGCTGCGGAATAGGTGAGTTGTTAATTTGGATATGCGTACATGCTTGTTTACACAGTGTGAATGTGACATGAGTACATTTCTGTTCATTAACCCTGATTTTCCAAAGCTTCAGCCATTTTTCCAATATTGAAATATGTTCCTGAAAATTTCGTAAAGTTAATTGGTGGTTTTTATGAACGCTCAAAAATGCTGTGTCATCTGCAAAGGTTGAAATCTGTACCTCGTTTCTGTACTACTCGCATTCAGAAATTTCTCACGTGAAACAGCATAATTGACAGAAAATGTAGGTGAATTGAAACGAAAAATGGAGTTTCTCACACAACTGTTTCTATATCTTTGACAAGTGAGAAATATCTGTCATTATACCTGTTTTCCAACAATTATTGAAATGATTCGAGTAATCGCGTTTCTGGATGCAAATTACGTGAGAAGTTTTCTGCCAGATATGTCAAAATAATCCGCCATTTTAAACGGTGCGAAAAGATGCTTGCAAGATTTGTTTTCATGTTTGTGTTCATTCATAGAGTGTATTTTTATTAAACAAAAAAAAAGAAAAACATATTATGGAGTCTAAATCTGAAGGCTGAAAAGGTTTGTAAATAGAATATACAAATATTACCAAAAGTGGACGTTGTAGTTTGTAGTGGACGCTGTATTTATGATTCCCATTATCTACTATATTTTATGACACTTTGTGGTAATTTTGGTAATTAAGTCCTAAATACGTTTATTCATTGTTTTTCAGAAAAGCGAACGAATATCCAAGCAGCAAAAACAAAAACTCGTAGAATACATGTCTTCGGACTTAGAGTTCGCAAGAGGCCAATTTGGTGGCATAAACGCCAACTCTAATTGTAAACAAAAATGGGAGTCCCTTAGAATTTCTTTAAATTCTTTGGGTGGCAGCGAAAAGTCTGTGGAACAATGGAAAAAAGTAAGATTTTGGTTATACATGCTTACACTTATAAATATTTTTCTAATGATAAACTTTATATTTTTCTTAGTGCTGGGCGGATTTAAAATCGGGTGTTAAAAAGTCAACCAACGCGAGGCGAAAATACATGAATCAAACTGGTGGTGGTAGTTGGACCGATGTACCCCGTGACTTAAATCCACTTGAAGAGCAAATTCTTCAGATTATGACAATTGATGCCGTTGATGGTTTGATGACTAGATGATTCGCTCGAGGTATAAATATCATAATTGTTTCCATTTTAAAATGATTGTTTTTCAATATGCCATACATAACATAAATTTTTGTAACAAAACACATTTTTAGGATGTTTTATCGGTAGAATTTTTGGAAGGCGATGAAAATTACATGCCACCTTTTAAAAAAATTAAAACTGTGCAAGATCCAACACCATCAACATCGAAATCGGTTCAAAACTTCCAAAAAAAGCCAATAACGACATCATCAAATACCCCAAATATAGGGAACGTTAGATGAAGCAAGAGAGATGCACAACATATTGATGGCCAAATTGAACAATGTGGAAACACAAAATGAAAACATTTTAGCCAATTTATCAAAAATTGAAAATGTTTTAAGTTGTTTTGTTAAAAAATAACCCCGGTATGCATATAAATTTGTTGCTGAAATATGATTGATATATATATATATATATATATATATATATATATATATATATATATATATATATATATATATATATATATATATATATATATATATATATATATATATATATATATATATATATATATATATATATATATATATATATATATATATATATATATATATATATATATAAGTATATATATACACTGTGGTGCAAAATTGAGCCAATATTTTAAACAATTTTGAAATCAAACTATTTTAGTGTTTTAACAAAATTTTTTCAAAATTTTTTTTTATATCAAAAATAAACAATATATACTAAATATAAAACAATAACAAAAACATTTATTCCTAACTTAACTTTATGTAAAAAGATAAAGTTTTGGTTTTTTAACCATTGGCACACTTTTGCACCAAGAGTTTGCTATTCCAAATTTAATAGTTTGTCCAGTATCCCTTTGATTTTTTCAATTGATCCATCCTATTTGGCATAGATTGGTAAAGGTTAGCCACATAATCCACAGGGATTTTGCTCCATTCAGCCTGAACCCTCTCCCACAGCTCATTAATACTTTTCGGTGCTTCTTCATAATCTGCCAACCGTCTCTTCAAAAAAGCCCACAAGTTTTCTATTGGGTTCAGGTCTGGACTCTGCGGTGGCCACTCCATGACATCAAATATCTGAGAACTGAGCCATTCCCTCACAATTTTGGCAGAGTGTTTCGGGTCGTTGTCGTGTTGGAAAATTATATTTTCCTGCCTGTCTGGCATTTTGGCCACCGCTAAAGGCAAATTATCTTGCAAAATGCGAAGATAATCTTCCTTACGCATTATGCCCTCAATACGTACAATTGGGCCCACACCATCAGGGGTTATACATCCCCATACCATAAGCGAACCACCTCCATGCTTAATGGTTTGAGAAACATGAGCCGGATTTGGAGTGGATGAAGGTTTGGCCCAATACCAAACCTTCCCATCCGATTGGTATCTGTTGATTTTGGTCTCATCTGACCATATAACCTAAAAGATAAATAGAAAAGGTCATATGTATGAAAAAAGAAGTTAAAACAAATGCTCACCGTGTGCCAATCTTGTACCGTATATGACTTGTACTTTTCAAAAAAAGATTTACGCGATTTTACGTTTTTTTGTGACAATTTCGGTTTTTTCTTTTTTATGGATGCTTTGTATCCTGCACTTTTAAGAGCCCTTTGAACGGTCCATCTGCTAACTTCTACAGAACAGGCAGAAACAGCTTCTTTCGTGCTATTAATTTTTCCACAAGCCAGTGAACGTCCAAGGGCTCTGGCCTCAGCATCAGTAATTTTTTGGGCCTTCCACTTTTTATGGTAAAACTTTCATCCGGGTGGGAATTCTTGTAACTGGCAATTATTCTAGCCACTGAACGCTGTCCAATTTTATAAAAATTCGCTATTTTTCTTGTAGAAGCACCATTTCTGGCCTTTTCTACAACTGAGTTTTTTAAATCGGTCGATAATGGCTTCATTTAATTTTTATTTAATTTTCACTATAGTATGTACACTAACTTTGTGCTTTTTAAACTAATAATAATGATAAATGCAAAAATTCATCTTCTTAAGCACCGTTAATTGAGTATTTTTTGGCTGGTGCAAAAGTGAGCCAATGCAATTGAATCAAAGAGATCGATTTATTCTGGATAAGAGAACCGGATAATATAGTGTTTATCCATTTTTTAAGAGAAAAGATAATATGGATTAGTAAAATGTAAATATTTTTTTATTAGACGAAAAAAAGAGAAAAATAGAAGATCATTCATAAAGGTTTGGCTTACATTGGCTCAATTTTGCACCACAGTATATATATATATATATATATATATATATATATATATATATATATATATATATATATATATATATATATATATATATATATATATATATATATATATATATATATATATATATATATATATATATATATATATATATATATATATATATATATATATATATATATATATATATATATATATATATACAGCTATGGACGTATAAATGGCACATCTTACAGAGAGTTCATTCGTATGCTACTGTTGGGTAAAAACAATTAGCAAGCAACAAGTTTTTTGGTTTTTTTTAAGAGTTATTAAGTATATTTATTATTGATAAAAATTCATTAGTTAAAAAAAATTTTATTATTAAAAGAAAAAAAACACCAGTGAAAAAAACTGGACACATAAATGGCACAATATCTAAATATAAGAAAAAAATGATTTTAGTATTGAATTATTTGGGTATTTTACCGTTAATATTTGGTACTGTAATCTTTATTTCCGATGACCGCTTCGCACCTACGATCCATACTTTCCACAAGTTTTTGGCATTTTGCTTTGGGTGTGGCATACCAAGCTTCTTGCGCGGCTGACAAATCGTCCATATTTTTATAATTTTTTTTCGCGATTTCAACCTTGACTTCGTTCCAAAGGTTTTTTATTGGATTTAAGTCAGGACTCTGGGCTGACCAATTCAAAACGTCGATCTGCTCTGCACTAAACCAATTTTTTATTAGTTTGGAGGAGTGTTTGGGGTCATTGTCTTGCATGAATTTCCACTTAATTGGCATCGAATCGAAAGCGTATGGTTCCATATGGTTTTTTAAAATGTCGAGGTACTGAAACTTGTCCATTTTCCCATTAATTTTTACAAGAGGACCTACGCCATGCCAAGAAAATGCACTCCATACCATAATGCTACCTCCGCCGTATTTTACCGTCCTCTGAGTGAACCGATGATTGTATTCTTGTCCTTTAGGACGATGTACAAAGGTTCTGCCATCTGGTCCTATTCTATTTATTTTAGTTTCATCACTCCATAATACGTTTTTCCAAAAACTAATAGGTTTTTCTTTGTGCGTTCTGGCGAAGACTAGTCGTTTGGAAATATTCTTTTTTGAGAGGAGAGGCTTTTTTCTGGAAATTCGCCCAAAGAGATTTGCCTCATTTAATCTTCTTCTAACAAGTCTGCTAGATATTTCCGCGCCCAAATATTCGTTAATTTTAGATGCTATCTGTCGTGAGGACTTAAATGGATCAATTTTCGCCATTCTGACAATAACTCCATCCGTACGCACATTTGTTTTTCGAGGCCTTGGCTTTCGAGTTTTACCCTTAATCAATACATCGGGGTTCTCAACACATGATTTGATTGCGTTATACACTTTTTTTCTAGAAACTTTCATTACTTCAGCAATTTCTGACACTTTTTTTCCGTCTTCATGCAGTTTCCATATTATTCGCCTTTCCTCAGTTGTTGTAGGTTTGCCTGAACCCATTTTTAAAAAATTTTCACACTTTACAATTATTTCTTAACTAGGAAAAATAAGAAGTGGTTTGAAATAAATTTTCGCGAGAACTGCCTTCTTTAAGTAAATTGTGCCATTTATATGTTCACTTAAAATTAGCACTTTTTATAAAAAAAATATAACGGTGAATTATTAACGAAATATAACGGAACATTTGAGTGTTGTTGAGATAATTAATCTTACAACGAATAATAAGAAAACAAAAAACTTGTATTTTTGAAACTTTTTTGTTGTAAAGCGCGTGAATTTATGCTCAATTGGAGTTTGTGCCATTTATATGTCCATAGCTGTATATATATATATATATATATATATATATATATATATATATATATATATATATATATATATATATATATATATATATATATATATATATATATATATATATATATATATATATATATATATATATATATATATATATATATCCATGTTCCTGCATATTCTATTTTTGAGCCTATCACGAATACGGTTAGCTTCACGAAGTGGTTCGCCAATTTCTTCATTGCCTTCATAATAGCTATCTTCCTCATGGTGCATTTCGAAATCCTCTTGCATTAATCCATGTTCTTTTCTAAAGTTGTGGAGAACTGTGCAGGCATTAATAATTTTTCCAGCCATTTGAGGCGTGGTGTGCAGCCCAACCTGCAAACATCTAAAAACGTTTTTTAAAACACCGTTTAGCCTTTCTACACAGTTTCTAGCTTTAGCATGGACTTTATTGAAACGACTTTCATCGCCAGCTGAAGGCCTATACGGTGTTATTAACCAAGGGCGCAAAGGATAGCCCGAATCACCTATGAATTGAGAAAAATATATGTATATAAGAAAAAACTAAATTAAAGCAAACAGTTTACATACCTAGCAACCAGGCTTGACTGTCTCTATCGGTTTCATAACGATGTTGCAACAAAGTGTTGATGCGTGAAGCTTCCCAAATATAGGCGTCGTGCGTTGAGCCTCCAAATCTCGCAAAACCACCGAGGATTTTCAGGTTATAGTCGCAAATCTAATGCACGTATGATTTAGGTCATTGATGCCGGAAATTAAAATGGTTGAAAATGTATTTGTATTAGCAAACATATAGATAACGTATAAAAGGAGAAAAATGGTAGGTACATATAGGGCTGATTTATACGTTGATTCAAAGACATGTCTCTTTTTATAATACTATTCTAAAGCTCCTACCAAAATCACGTTACATTTTTACGATGATTTTTAGACATGACTTCAAATCATTGTGAAAATTTGCTCTGATTCATGTCGTTTTTCTAATTAAAATCTAAAAAAAATTAGTTTGTTTCTTTTTATCCTTTTGCTAGTATCGATGTGGTTACCTTGCCAGTTGAATGAAAATAAAACAATTTTAAAAAATAACAAACGGGTGAAAAAGGAATTAGAAAAAACATGAAAAATAGAAAAACATGCCTTTTTAAAACTTTCAGAACAAAAAAAAGACACGCCTTTCAGACATGGACTTAAATCATCCTGAAAATTTGTTCATAGAAAAGATATTTTAAAAATTAATTTGTATTTCATATCGTATTCAAAAAAGAAAAAACCAAATACAAGTTTTTACTACTTCGTTGTATTTAAATTAAGTGCTGTATATTTTCATCGCCAGCTGAACGATGAATAAATACTTTCTATTAAAGAGGATAACAAATACATATGTATGTAGGTGGAATTTATTTTGCACAAAGGATGGTTTAGGTACATAAATAAAATGCATAAAAATAACTGCAATAAACTTACCAGCTGAACATTTTTAGAATGGTACCCTTTCCTATTCAAGTAACAGCCCTCTACCTGTTGTTTTGGCTTCTTAATTCGCACATGTGTGCAATCTATAGCCCCTATGATCCCGGGAAATCCAGTTTCTTCATAAAATCTTTAAATACATATGTACATTGAATTACAGTAAGAGAAGATAAAGTAAATTTAATGGATGAAAATTACTTACCTTTGTTTTATATTTTCGTATTCCGAGACCAGTGGAAACCTAATCCACTTATTCATTAGCTTCCTTTCCAAAATGTCAGAAATTTCGTGAACGGAACGACAAACGACACTTTTACTTAGTGAAGCAGTAAAATCCTGCCCAATAGAAGGAACCCGTCGCAAAAAAATGCAAAGCAGCGCATATTCTGAGGGGCTGAGGTATAAATGTTTTTTTTTACCCCTTTCGACATGTAGGGGCTTAACTCGCTACATAGAATGAGAGCTGCATCCCTGCTTAAACGATACAAGTCGTGAAATCGCTATTCCGGAATAATGAACGGATCAGTTGTGTCCCTCAGTAGCCGACGATACAATCGCAACATATTTCTTTTGTCATCATTTTCTGCCACAATTACCGCAATGGAATACATTTTACGCTATTTTTCACTTTTTTATGCTTTTAATTTGTGTGTATTATGTACATATATTGTTTTATTTTTTTAATATTTTTTAATTTTGCAAACTTGAAGTTTTTGTTTACGCGCTTATTTTTTGTTTTTGACGTACACTTTTTATTTGACGTTTGGTCAATGGAAATGTTCCAGTAAATACAGAATTTGTTTTGGTTGTTTTCACATTGAGATAAAGACACACTTTTTTCTCACAAAATGAGAAACAGCGGAATTTTTTGTTTCAAACTTCAAGTGAAAACTTTCTTGAAGCGAGTAATATAGAAACGAGGTACTGGATTCCGGATGTCGTTGGCATGTCAAAGGCGTAAATCAAATATAAAGTAGGCCTCAGTATGCTGCCTTGGGGAACTCCTGCTTCGATTGGCTTAGTTGGGCTTCTAAAGTCGACTTCTCTGATAATAAACTTTCGCCCATATCTCCTGTGTTAATAAAAAGTGAACAAAAAAAAAACAAAACAAAAAAAAAATTGTGCCCAAATACTTTTAAACTTACATATAAAATCAATAATATAATGTGTTAAATTGCAAAAACAATAACAAATTATTTTAAAAAACAACGGGAAAATAAATTCATCACATTTCAGTAACTAAACAATAAAATCAATTTCAATAAAACAATTGCGGTGGCAGTGCATTGTTATTGTTGTTATTGTGCGTGAAGATTTACTACCCAGTTGGAAAAAAGTTAAAGTTTTGTTTTCTGTACGAGTGATCCCATCAGCAATAATTCTGAAAAGGAGCCTGGCTCCACCAGCAAAAGTATATGGACTTCTGAACAAGAATCTATAAAGCAATCATTGGACAATTTTCTTTCTACAAAAGATAAAATCCGCTCCGGCTCGCCTAACATAGATGTTACTACAGAAGATAAAAGATCTTCTACTCTAATTAATGCCAATAAACCAAAAACGCAAGTAGGCATGGATAGGTATATCACCATCACTAAACGTC
Source organism: Thecocarcelia acutangulata (assembly GCA_914767995.1). Lineage (NCBI taxonomy): Eukaryota > Metazoa > Arthropoda > Insecta > Diptera > Tachinidae > Thecocarcelia > Thecocarcelia acutangulata. Next base: position 57,188,728 of record OU612098.1, read on the forward strand.
AGCGAAGCCCTAAATCTGCTCAAATTGCATCCAAATCTAAAATCTCTAAAGATGCCGACACTGCTAGACCAACCGACGAAAAAAGATTTTCTATTCTACAAACGGATGAGCCAACAGGATCGTCAAAAAAATCGTTTAAACCACCACCAATTTATTTAAGGGAATCTGCGTCTAATGAACTGGTAAGAAAAATTGTTTTAGCAATCCGAGAAAATACATTTAACGTTACCTCCATCAAGCACGGTAACATTAACGAAACTAAAATTCAGGTTAACCATGAAAATGACTATCGAAAACTGTCTGACGAATTTGAAAAAGAAAAAAAAAGCTTTTTATACTTGTAAGGAACTCATAAGGAAATTATATTTTATTTCGAAAAGAGGGCAAACTTCAACAAGCACTTTCATTTATTGTTACATATACTACAGTACCCCCTCATAAAATTTTTCTTCATCCGCGAATTTATTCTTATTACAATACTAATCTTCACACGCTGACACAAATTCATGGATAAAAATATGTATTTTTTATATTTTTATTTTTTTAACATAGTGCAATAATTAATATTTCTGTATGTAATAAATTTTATTTTTTTATTCTTTATAATTTGTCTGTTTTCTCTGCCTTAAATTATACTTAATTATATTTTTGTCTTCATTATTCTGTAGACGATCTGCGTCCGTCTGAGAAACATTAGATTTATTAATATCTTGTTCCTTTTGGTTATTATCTTTATTTTCAGTATTTTTGTAAGACTCTCTAGAATCATCGTAAAATTTCTGAAATGGATTTGATGTTGTTGTCGGTGTTTCAGATTTATCAGATTTATTACATGATATAATTTGGTTGGCATGTCTTTTCCATCCTTTATTTGGCTCTATTACCATCTATTTACCATATATGTTTGTTTGCCTAATATCTTTGATATAGCTCCCTTTGCCCATAGCACTTTACCTGGAGTCGCATAATCTTTTACCATAACATGTTCATTTTCTTTAAATTTTGTTTTTTTACAACCTTTGTGGCACTTTATTTGAATGTTTTATTTTTATTTTTTTCAAATTGATCAACATTTGCTGCAGTTTTACACTCCACCTTTCTTTTAGGATTAATTAAATCTAATCTAGTTCTAATTTTTCTTTTATTAAACATAAGAAAAGCTGGAGAAACTCCAGTGCTTGAGTGTTTAGTGTTCCTGTAGTCAAACAGATATTGACATAAGGAACTGTTAAATTCGGATAATGGTGCATTTTTTAAACTTCTTTTCAAAGCATTTTTAATTATCTTTACTGTGTCCTACTGGCGTGGTTATATGTTTGATTCGATTTATTTGCAAAAAATTCTTAAATTTGTTTGAAACAAATGCAGTTCCATTGTCCGATACCACACATTTAGGAAAACCATATCGAGCAAAAATTTCGCGCAGGGCTGATATTACCGCATCACTTGTCGTGTTAGTACCCATATCAAGGCATTCAACCCATTTACTAGTGCTATCAATGACAACTAAACACCAACGCTTGAGAAATGGACCAAAGAGTAGTGTTCTGTTCGTTGAAAAGTGCACACGTCTTTTGTGTCACCCGTGTTAAATGTTTATCTAAAATTTTATTTTTATGTGCGGTGTTGTTGTGTGTTACAATTTTTAATCAAGCAAATTAAAGAAAAATAATAATAAAATATTAAATATGGAAAAAAATTTATCCACTATAACATAGACCTTAACTCTGCAATAATCAAAACAAAATTACACAAAAATATACAGTTAAAAAAAAAACAAACAAACACAAAAAAATAAATAAAATAACAAAAATATTCAAAAAACAAAAACACATAAACAGGCACAAAATTCTTGACAAAAATAAAAACAACAACGTCAAACACAATAAACCAATTACAACAAAAAAAAAAAAAATACAGCCTTCCTACACACATGCGGTTACCCAGCAAACAGCACATCAAACATCAACAGCGAAAAAATATATATCACATAATACACAAAAATATATATCACATAATATCACATAATACACATAAAAATAATAATTATTTTCCATGGCCAGATCAGGACTTTTATGACCCTTCTTCAGGCATTGTAGATTCCTTTATATATAAAAAAAAGATAAATATTTTGCGATGTTGGGGATGTCGGATTAACTGTTGTTGACTATATAGCATTGAAGGTAAATACACTAGGTGCTGCATAGTCAATCACACAACAGTTAATTCCGGCCTCGCCTTCATAGCAAAACAAACATTTGCTCATTGATTTTCCTTTGCAATGTCAGGTAACTTTAAAATAGATTATTGGAACATTCGTGGGCTGAGAACGAATTTCTTCTCTGTTTATGCCCACACTTGTCTCCATCGGCCGGATGTTTTCGCCTTATGTGAGACCCAGGTATCTGAGGATGCTGATCCACAGGATTTTCATATACCTGGTTATCAACTTCTATCTCTATTTCGTTTCCATCGCGGAAAGATTAACTTGTAATTTACGTTCGCAATGAAGTTGTGTTCCAGTGCCAGCAACCATTAGGCATGCATGATGCTGAATTTACCTGTCTTTGTGTTAAATTCAAAATCAGGTCACACTTTTTGCATTTCGGGTTTCTATACAGAAGTCCAAATGCGGGAAGGGAGGGATACTACCTTTTCTGGTTTCGATACCCTCTCTGACTCCATATCGAAGATCCTGGAGAGTTGTCCGAGCAGTGAAATCGTTATTGCTGGTGATTTCAATGTTCACAACTCATGATGGCTTCGTCATTCGAGTCATACAATTCCGAAAGGCCAATATGTTGAGTTATTCGCTGCGCACAACCACCTAGCGCAATTAGTGAATGATCCAACGCATATTCCATGTGTTGAAGGGCACCATTCAAACACACTTGACCTATTCCTGACTTCACACCCTGAAAAGTATGAAGTCAGAGTTAGTGCACCTCTCGGTAATTCGGATCATTGCACCATTTCTGCCTCCTTTTCGATCTCTGAACTTCGTAACGTTTCGAAATCAGCTACGAAACGTTCAATATTTATTTACGAAAAGGCGCGTTGGGCTGAGCTCAACCAATTTTATGAGCATTTTAATTGGAAACTTTGCTTTCTAGATAACGACATAAATGCTACAGCAAAAATGGTCGAGAATATTATATTGCTAGGGATGAAATTATTCATCCCCTCCAAGCAGATTTCGATTAAACCAAAAGCAAAATCTTGGAGAGAGGAAGCATTCAGTAATTGGCGTTTAAACAAAAACCCAGAGACTGATTTGCTACGCAAAAAGGCAAGATTTTCGTGTGCCAAGGTACTTAGGCGTGAAAAGGTTCTTCACGAACAGCGTCTTCGTGCCAAGGTCCTTACAGCTCCCCGAGGCAGTAAGATCTTTTGGTCATTCGTTAAGAGGGTAAGGAACAATGCTAGTTCATCAATCCCAACTCTCTTAAAGAATGACCAAGCATTCACCGACCCGGTTGACAAAGCTAACCTGTTGGCTGAAATCTTTGCAAGCAACTCCTGCTTGCCGGAAAGTAGTCAACCACTTCCCGAGCTCGAAAGAGTATCTGCAACTATGCCAAAGATATTCTTCCGGGCGCGAGCAGTTAAAAGGGTTTTGGCCGACCTCGACATAAACAAGACTCCTGGACCGGATGGCATTCCAGCACTGGTCTTGAAGCAGTGCTCTTCTACGCTTGCGCGTCCATTAGCACGCCTCTTCAGCATACTTTACCATTTTGGTGAGTTTCCATCAAGCTGGAAGGTTGCTAATGTAACGCCAATCCCCAAAAAAGGGGACGCAAATAACCCTGAAAATTACCGCCCAATTGCAATTTGTTCTGCGCTTTCCAAAGTAATGGAAAGTATGGTTAATTACCACCTTGTGAGGTATCTAGAGTCTCATAAATTACTTTGCGATCGTCAGTATGGGTTTCGTAAAGGTCGCTCTACTGGAGATCTTTTGGCATACCTCTCCGAGAAATAGTACCACTCAATCCATCATTTCGGCGAAAGTGAAGTGGTGGCTCTAGATATCTCCAAAGCATTTGACAGAGTGTGGCATGCTGCACTACTGGCAAAACTTACTGCTTTTGGTGTCGGTAACGATTTCTCTCGGTTTATATCGAGCTTTCTCAGAGACCGCACTATACGAGTTGTTATAGATGGGGTCTCATCAAACGAGTTCAAGATTAATTCAGAGGTACCACAAGGCTCCGTTCTTTCTCCTACTCTATTTCTAATTTTCCTCAACGACCTTCTCTATCAAACTTCCGACCCTATCCACTCTTTCGCAGATGACAGCAGCATTTGTCACTCGTACTCTTTTGGTCATAGGCCCAGCCTATCAGAGATCACTGCCAAGAGGCTAAGTATGAACGATTCATTGAATAGTGATCTTCTATTAATCTCCGAATGGGGTCGTAAAAACGGGGTTACTTTTAACTCTCGTAAGACCCAATGTTGCTTATTAACGCACAAACAAACGACCGCAAATGCTGCTTCATCTGTACTCATGGATGGTATAAATATTGAGGAATCGGATGCTCTTGATGTTCTTGGAATGAAGATACAGTGTGATGTTCGCTGGACTGAACACATTTTTCGTGTCTCTAAAGAAGCATTCAAGTGTCTCGGTTTTTTGAAACGGTGTAAGATGTACTTCACTCCATCCGATCTCCTTACTATTTACACCACCTACATCCGACCGAAAATGGAATACAACTCTCATGTTTGGGCCGGTGCATCAAAGTCTATTTTGGGGTTACTCGACCGTGTGCAGGAGAGGGCGAAGAAGCTCATCAGTGATGGTAGGGTATCCAACTCTATTGATTCTCTGGAGCATCGACGCAGTGTGGGGTGCGTTACTCTGTTCTATCGTTACTACAATGGATTTTGCTCTGACGAGATTAGGGATCTTGTTCCCGAAACTCGCACATTTTTACGTAGCACGCGTTCATCGTCTGGAGCTCATCCACTTGTGGTTGATTGCCCGGGGAATCGTACTACGCATTACAGAGAGAATTCGTTTTTCAGCCGCACGCTTCGTTTGTGGAACAAGTTGCCTGCAGAAGTGTTTCCTGTCTGTTATAACGTTGGAAAATTCAAGTCAAATGTTCACAAACACTACCCCCGCTTTCCCCCGCCTCACAACCTATTTCCCTAGTTCTGGTACAATGCACTGCATATGTAGGGGTCATCCCCTGAGTACTAGTCCAATATAAAAAAAAACCAGTTTGTTGCCCTGGGATTTCTATAGAGCGATATGCTCTTCGTCAGTCCCTTTATTTAAAATAAGATGTGTTTATGGTCCGACATAGAGATTACTTCCGAGACTTTCCAGTCACTGATCATGTCAATAGATTTGTTGGTTATGAGGGTCAGATTTAGAACCTCTTCCCTAATGGCGTTGCTAAATATTGGACTATTCCCCCTAATAGCTATTTAAGATGTGTTTATGGGCCGACATAGAGATTACTTCCGAGACTTTCCAGTCACTGATCATGTCAATAGATTTGTTGGTTATGAGGGTCAGATTTAGAACCCTTCCCTAATGTCGTTGCTAAATATTGGACTACTCCCCCTAATAGCTATTTTCATATCAGTAGATAATAAGTATTCAAAGACTGACTCACCTCTAGTGTTGAAGTCCGCGTCGGATCTCACAAATAAAAAGCAATTGATTTACTGAACAATATATCGAGATGTTTGGGTTCAAAAGGTTTTTGTAAGAAGAAGGAAGTAAAAAGGAATTACAAAAGGTAATAAAAATAGTTGCACATAATTGCACCTAATTATAAACAATTGGTTTAGTAGTGTAGTAACTTATATAACGATAATCGAATCATTAAAATAATTATAACGATAACGTACTAGTCCAAGATAAAAAAAAAAAAATCAATATGGATTCTTGACCAAATTTCATCACATCTAGCCCAAGGGACTAGCTCCTGCTGTGGTGGATTTGGACGTGTCATCAAGCAAGCTTCACAACCTTTAACAATCTCATCCAGCTCCTTGCTTTGCCCAGGCCACCAACAGCACTCACGAGCCATCGACTTCATTTTTATGTCTCCCATATGAGTTGCATGCAAAAAATTAACTAACTCTTTAGTCAATTTTTGTGGTATGACTACCCGATAACCCCAAAACACAAAGTTTCCCTCTTCCGACAATTCATTTCTCTTCAAAAAGTAAGGCAATAGTTTGGAATCAGAACACATTTTTAGCCATCCAAACTTCATAAAACTTCTGACTTTCTGTAAAACTTCATCTTTTGCCGTCTCCTCGACAATGAACTTAAAATTAAAAAAATTTTATTCATGAGGAAGATTTTGTACATAATTCAAATAAATATTCTTTGGAAAGTTGTCAATCATGAAATTGTCTTTTTTAGGATATCTAGAAAAGTAATCTGCGACATTCGTTTTGGATTTAATGTGGCAAATATCAAACTGATAACCAGACAGTGTTAACGCAATGCGTTGTAGTCGACTGGAAGCCATTAAAGGTATACCCTTTTTCGAACCAAATGTATGGTATAGTGGCTTATTATCGGTAACTAAAACGTAAAACGCCGACCATAAACAAAATGGTGAAACTTCTTCACTCCGAACAAAATAGCTACCGCTTCGCGGTCCAACTGTGAATACCGCTTTTCGGTATCCGTTAATGCCCTAGAGGCAAATTCTACTGGCCTCTCTGTCACTTTCTCATCTATTTGAGATAATACAGCGCCTACCCCAACAGGGCTGGCGTCAAAAGTTAATCGCGTACTGAAATTTTCGTTAAAATGAGCAAAACAATTTTTTCCCAGCAATAAAGATTTTAACTGCTCAACAGCAGCCGAGCAACTTTCATTTCAAACAAATTTCGTGTTTGCACGTAGCAAATTGTGTAAGGGATGCAACAAAGTTGCAACATCCGGTAAAAAACGTCGGTAAAAATTAACAACTCCCAAAAACGCTTGCAGCTCTTTCACATTTGTTGGATTTGGAATATTTGCTATCTCACTTACTTTTTCGGGATTCATATGTAATCCCTGCTTATCAATTACATGACCTAAGTATTGTATTTTTTTTAGCAAAAAATACACACTTCTCGGCTAAAACCTGCATTACTCAATATTGTAAGTACTCGTTCCAGTCTTTCTATGTGCAATTTTTTATTAGGTGCACTGATCAAAATATCATCTAAGAAGACGACTACGCCATCTAACCCTGCCAAAAGAGAATCCATGATTCTTTGAAAAATAGCAGGCGCCGACGCTAACCCATAAATTAGCCTGGTGTACTGAAACAAACCCTTTGACGTTGAAATAGTGGTATACTTCCTTGCACTTTCATCTAACTCAATTTGCTGATATGCCATGCTTAAATCTAATTTTGAAAATTCTTCCCCACCGTGCAATTTCGAAAAAATATCTTCTATCCGAGGAAGTGGGTATTTTTCTACCTCTAAATGTGGATTTAGGGTGACTTTAAAATCGCCACAAATCCTAATATCCCCATTCTTTTTTACAATAGGCACAATAGGCGTGCCCCACTCGCTGTAGTTAACAAGCTGTAAGACGTTAATTTTCACTAAATTTTCTATCTCCATTTCAACTTTGTTTTTAATTGCTAATGGCAATGGTCTTGGTCTGAAAAATTTGGGTTTTGTGCCCTCTTTGATCATTAATGTTGCCTGACCTCTTCTAAACCGTCCTAAGCTACCGTCAAAAAGGCTCTTAAACTTTTTCGTAATGTGGTGCGTAGTTTCTATCGGTGCGCAATAGTTTAACTTACAAATTTCAATTTCAAACATTTTAAGAAAATTTCTACCCAACAATGGTGGGCCCCCATTTTTAATTACAATAAATGGAATCACCCTCATTTGGTCTTCATACCTGACCACCACGTCGCCTGCACCCACGGGAGTTATTTTTGCACCATTATACGCCTTCAACAAAACCCCAATTGCCTTCAGTTTATAGTTTTTCAAACACGATCTATAAAAATTTTCCGAAACAACATTATTTTCGGACCCCGTGTCTAATTCCATTTCAAAAATTTTCGTTTTTACAACAATTTTTACCTTAATAGGCCCATCTTTATCACTACTAATTGAATATAAACTTACGTCGCTGTTATCTATAGAATTCAAATCTTTAGCACTGCACATTTTTTTTTAAATGGCCACTTTGTTTGCACTGGTTACATTTATAGTTTTTGAATTTGCAATTCTCTGACCTGTGACTTGTGTACCCACAGACTTTGCACCTTCCCGTTGACGATTTACGGTCCTGTTGCTGCTGTCGATGTTGCTGCTGCTGCTTTTTGTGTTGCTCCCGTTTGTTTCGATTGATGAAATGTAAATTTTCTTCTTTTACTTCCTGTACTATCTCATACTGATGTTTAGCGTACTCTATCCACGGATTCAAGAAAAATTTTATCGCGGGCCGGACCCTTTTCCAACCCCATCACGAATTTATCCCGAATGGCCGTTTCTAAATTTTGTCCAAAATCACAAGATACTGCTAGTGATCTGACACGAACTGCCCATTCATTTATAGTCTCGTTGGTTGCTTTTGTAGCATTATAAAACTTGAACCGCTCAGCAAACCCAGATGCCACAGTCTTAAAATGTTTTGCCATAGCTGCTAAGCAAGTCTCATATGTTGTTGTTGCTTCCTCTACTTTGGCAATTAAAAATTGATTAAGTTGAATTTGATACACTACCCAATTGTTTTGAGTGTGCTCAAAAAATGGTACTTTTCCCAAAATTGCCTTGGCCATGGTTTAATTTAACTTTTTGGCAATTACCTGTACCTCTAAACAATTTTTTTTTATCCTCGTCGCCACTGTAAGGAACTCAACACGTTCTTGAAATTATATTTTATTTCGAAAAGAGGACAAACTTCAACAAGCACTTTCAAAGTATAAAATCATTTATTGTTACATATACTACAATACTTATCAGCTTAAAAGCGCTAAAGGTCTTCAAGTCGTAATAAAAGGGATTGACCCTTGCGTAGACACTGATGAAGTTAAGACCGGTTTGACAGACAAGGGATTCAAAGTAAAAAATGTGTTAAATATCAGAAATCGTGAAAAGATCCCTCAACCCATGTTTAGGGTTGAATTAGAGCCAGGAGATGTGAGTTTAAGGAAGAATGAAGTTCATCCAATATATAATATAAAATACCTTTTACATCGAAAGATAACCGTAGAGGAACCGCATAAGCGCTTAGGACCCGTACAGTGCCACAACTGCCAAGAATTTGGCCACACTAAAACGTATTGCAAGTTGCCTACAGTTTGTGTTGTGTGTGGAGAACTCTATGGTACAGTACAATGCAATAAGCCGAAATTCGACCCAAAAATAAAAAATGCAGTAATTGCGGTGAAAACCACACAGCTAATTATAGAGGTTGCTCCGTCTGCACCCACCTCAAGTGCTCAATGAACAACAAAGCAATAATTGCTTCTAAACCACCACAGCAGACTCAAATTTTTTCTAATAATTCTTTTCCTCTGACAAGACAGTCAACCACCGATATAACCGTTCAAAATCAAAAACAAATTTCTTATGCTAATGTAGTTAAGTCTACATTCGCAAACCCGAATCAACAATCTATATCTCAACCGCCCGATCAAAATTTCAGTAACCTTGAGACAACAATACAGACCCTTATTCAAACTATAAACACTTTTACGTTGTCTATGATGACGACAATGCAGGGAATGGTGAAAATGCAATTTTGCAGGTTATTTCGAAAAAATTATTTGGTTAAAAATATGATTCTGGAACGCGAACGGCATCCGCGAACACAAAACTGAACTCGAATACTTCCTGATGGATAAGCAGATTGATATAATGATGATTGCAGAAATTCACTTGACGTCAACAAGCTTCTTCAAAATTAACGGCTGCGTATTATACGATACTAAAGACCCCCCGTGGAAGAGCTTGTGGAGGTTCTGCAATCTTGATAAAATCTAGGATAAAGCATTTTTTGTTGAACGACACATGTGAGGACTATCTTCTGTGTGGAAAATTTTCATTACAAATTGGTTATCTCATCGATTTATTCGCCGCCTCGATTTTCAGTAACGGAGTCACAATATTCAAGTTTTTTCACCTCACTAGGACCTCGTTTTATAGCAGCTGGAGACTACAACGCAAAACACACTTTTTGGGGCTCACGTTTAATCACCCCGAAGGGGCGAGTGCTTTTTGATACAATTTCTAAAATGGTCTTAGACGTAATATCAAGCGGGCATCCCACTTACTGGCCGACTGACCGGCGAAAGATTCCTGATGTGATTGATTTTGGAGTGGTAAAGGGATTCCCTGTGGAATGGATGCAAGCTGAGCCTTCGTTAGACTTGTCATCGGATCATTCACCAACTATTATTTCAGTGCGTTTTCCCCAGGAGACTTGGTCCCCGATTAACAATTTGCATAGGACTGTCACCCGAGTGAATTGGCTAAAATATAAAAAATTTTTGAGTACGCATTGCACTGAGAATATTGTTTTAAGAACACCTGAAGATATTAATGCGTCACTAAGCAACTTTAGCGAAAACCTTAAACAAGCCGCGGAACTTGGTTCTAGCGTTTATTTAACATGCAGAAACATTCAAAATAGAACATATTCTTCAGAAATCGAGCAACTTGTGTTAGAAAAAAGAAGAGCTAGGCGAGAGTGGCAACTTCGCAGGTCTCCGCAACTAAAACAAAGGCTCCGTGAGTGCACAAATCAACTAAGAAATTTGCTTGCAAACCAAAAAACGGCTTCTCTACAAACGTATTTAGAAAGTGTGGATGGTACTCCTCAGTCCGACTATTCTTTATGGCAAGCGACTAAGGGTTTAAAAAGGTCAGTTAGAGGTAAGCCGCCCTTGCGAGAACCGTCTGGTGACTGGGCTAGAGATGACTCGGAAAAGGATAATTTATTTGTTAACCATTTGAAAAACGTTTTTACCACAAATAGGTCTGATAATGCAAATGAGTTGCCGCCTATTGTTAGTAGACCTCCTGTGCCCTTAAGATTCAATTTTGAAGAAGTTGAAAATGCTATTGGTAAACCTTAAAAAAGCTCCAGGTATGGACAAAATCAGCAACAAAATGCTCGTAGAGTAGCTAAAAGAATTCTTCTTTTTATTTTTAATGCTATTTTACGACTTGAGTATTACCCTGCAGAGTGGAAGGTGTCCATGATAACAATGGTTCCTAAGCCAGGGAAGGATCACACGAAAGTAGAATCATACCGTCCAATAAGTCTACTGACAACAACGATGGCTTAATGCATAAAATAAAGTTTAACTTACCTGCAAACGTACATAACCTTTTGGAAAGCTATTTATATTGTCGCCAATTTATAGTAAAAGAAGTTGATTTCATAAGCCTCGCCCAGCCTATTGAAGCTGGAGTTCCCCAAGGCAGCATATTAGGGCCTATCTTATATTTGATATACGCATCTGAAATGCCGACAAGCACCAACATTCACACTTCAACATTTGCAGATGATACAGCATTCCTTAGCATACATAGTAACTACCAGCAAGCATCAATAAATTTACAGGAACATATCGACAAACTAGAGAAATGGCTAAAGCTTTGGAAAATCAAAGTTAATGAACAAAAGTGCTCCCATGTTACATTCGCACTGCGTCTAGGAACATGTTCACCCATTACTATTAACAATAAAGTAATACCTCAACACAGTGAAGTCAAATACCTCGGTATTCATCTTGACCGTAGACTAACATGGAAGTCGCACATCGAGGCAAAAGTAACGCAGATGAAATTGAAAGCAGCGCAAATTAACTGGCTACTAGGCAGATATTCGACCTTGAAGCTTGATTGTAAACTTTTGCTGTACAACTCGATTCTAAAGCCAATATGGTGGTATGGGATTCAATTATGGGGCACAGCCTCGGCATCCAACATTGAAAAAATTCAAAGAAGTCAAAATAGAATTCTCCGTAGAATTATAGATGCTTCATGGTACGTTAAAAACTCACGAATCCACGCAGATCTGAAAGTAGCTTTTGTGAAATCTGAATTTGTGAAGTACGCGATAAGATATATTAACAAAGTTGAATTCCATCCAAATCCTCTTGCAGCTAATATTCTTAATTTTGGTAGTCATACCCGTCTGAGAAGGAGGGATGCTTTGGCTACCATTAGAGCTCTAAACAGATGACTGAATTGTGAAATAATATTCGCATAAAAATAAATTTTTGTCCAGCATTGGCAGGACTTTAATCACAATTTTTTTTTAGTGTTAAGAATTGAATACTTATTGTCAATACATTTCTTATGTAGATTCAATAAATAAAATAATAAAGTTAAAAAAAAAAAATGTATGTATACATGTAAATAATTACCTCATGCTATGTTAATCGTCCAAATATATGCCAAAAAATTCTTCCTTCATTTTATTAACAATTTTTTTAATCTATTTTATTAATAATAATAATAATAACAGTCAACTGTCAACAACTCCGTAGGCAAATAAATGTATGAACCAAGGCGAATTTATACAGGTGAATGCAAGCGGGAAGGTGAATTCAGTGCTATTTTGTTATTGTAAAACATATCGTGAATGTCAAAATGTAAATTCGCCTAAAATTGTTCAGCTGGGAAAAAATTTTATATAAACATTAAATATAAAATTTTATAATTGTTTCTAATGATTTTATCACAGATTATATTAGTTTTTAACTTTTAAATTCACATAAATTTCTTGAAATTGCGCTAAATCATACAAAAAACCTTTACATTAAAATGGCGCGAAAATGTTTGTAAACAAAAGAAAAAAAAATTTCACAGCCTCGTTGGAAAAAGCGCGAGAAGCAAAATATAATCACCTGAGCAAGGCGAATTCATTACTAGGTGAACTCAACAGCTCAGATGATTATTTTTTGCTTCTCGCGTTTATTCCAATAAGACTGTCAAATTTTTTTTCTCTTGTTTACATTGAACTGTCTTAGGCGAATTTAGATTTTGACATTCACGATATGTTTTACAATAACAAAATACATTATAATACGAATTAATTAATAGGTGGATGCATCGGCGAATTCAGGCGAATTCGATTAATATGGCGGCACTTTCTCTGTCAAGTTTGTTTACCTTTTTCGGCGCTATTTAAATTTTTGTGCATGTTCATTATCAACTACTTTTGACAGCTTAAGTGTGAATTCGCCTTTTTACACAAACAAAATACCTGTTGTTTTTTTTATTGTTGTATTGTTGTAGTGAAGCGGTTACCTTGTTTTTTGTATCATGCAAAAAACGCGTCGCTACAACAATAAAAAAAACAACAGATATTTTGTTTGTGTAAAAAGGCAAATTCACTCTTAAGCTGTCAAAAGTAATTGATAACGAACATGTAAAAAAAATTTAAATGACGCCGAAAATGGTAAACAGAACTTGACACAGGAAGCGCCGTCATATTAACTGAATTCGCCACTGCATCCACCTAATAATGAATTCGCCTTGCGGCTACCTTGTTTTTTTGTATCATGGTCAGTTCTCCTGTGATTCTCCAAGCGCACGGTCATATTAAAAAAAGCGAACAAAAAAAAAAAAAATAATAATAAAATCATTGTGCTTAAATTCTTTTAAAATCAATAATATACTGTATTAAATTGTAAAAACAACAATAAATTGCTTTAAAAAAACAACGGAAAAATAAATACCTCACATTTCATTAACTAAACAATAAAATCAATTTCAATAAAACAAGTGCGGTGGCAGTGCATTGTTATTGTTGTTATTGTGCGTGAAGATTACCTACCCAGTTGGAAAAAACTATACATTAAAGTTTTGATTTCTTGGAAAACCGCAATAAGTGGAAGAGCGAATTTATACAAAAGAAAAACTTTGTGACAATTATTTTTATATACTTTTAAAGCAACAAAAATATAAATAAAATAACAAAAATTGCATGAGTGTACCTAATAGATGCAATTCTGAGAGGGAGCTTAGCTCCACTAGAAAAAACCTCTGGATTTCTAAAGAGGAATATTTGAAAAAATCATTGGACAATCTCCTGTCTCTAAGAGATAAAAAACGCACGCGTTCGTGCTCGCCAAACATTGTTGTTACAACAGACGACAAACCATCTTCTAGTCTACCTATTGTTGATAAACCGAAAACGCAAGTGGGTATGGATAAGTATATAACCGTGGTTAAACGTCAGCGAAGCCCTAAGTGCGCGCAAATATCATCGCAACCAAAAATGTCTAAGGACGATATTACCTCTGCGACAACGGATAATAATAGGTTTGCTATCCTTCAGACTGACGAGCCAACTACATCAAAAAAACCATTTAAACCGCCACCAATATACTTGAGAGAACCTACATCTAATGAGCTGGTAAAAGCACTTATTACGGCAATTGGTAAAGACACCTTCAACGTAACATCAGTGAAGCACGGACAAATAAGTGAAACAAAAATCCAAGTCAACTGCGAAAATGATTACCGAAAACTTTCTGCCGCTCTGTGTGTAGAGAACTGCACGGCACATCACAGTGCAAAAAGTCAAAAACTGACTCAAGTGTTAAAAAATGCAGTAACTGTGGAGGCAACCATACTGCAAATTACAGGGGCTGCCCTGTCTATACCCACTTTAAGCAGTCAATGACAAATAAGCAATCAATTACCTTTAAGCAACCCCAGCAGTAAAACATGATTTCTGCAAACGATTTTCCCCAGGTAGGCCAGTCAATCAGCCACATAATCATACAAAACCCCAAACTCAGCTTTTACATTTAGACAGACGATGGGCAGACATTTTTTCATTTCTCTTTTGGTCTTGCCTAAACCTTTTACATTTAAGAAATTAATAGACAGACAGAAATTTTCGTTTCTCTTTTCTTTCTTTTTTGTTGTTGTTGTTTTTTTAAGCACAGCTAGTGTGTTTATATGAAGTTGATGTTGATATGAGAATAATGATATGAAGCAACAACATAAAAAATGCGAAAAGTTAAAAAGAGAAAGAAAAAATGTCCACAAATGTCTAGTACAGAGAGTCGTGTACTACACACTCTCCCCCACCGAAAATTTTCGTTACAGCACCATCAAATTTCGTCTGTCTGCCCATCGTCTGTCCAAATGTAAAAGCGCTCAAACAGGTTTCATATGCTAGTGTGCAAGGCGAATTAATTATTAGGTGGATGCATCGGCGAATTCAGGCGAATTCGGTTTACATGGCGGCACTTTCGTTGTCAAGTTTTGTTTACCTTTTTCGGCGCCATTTAAATTTTTTTACATGTTCTTTATCAAATACTTTCGACAGCTTAAGTGTGAATTCGCCTTTTACACAAACAAAATACCTGTTGTTTTTTTTTATTGTTGTATTGTTGTAGCGAAGCGGCTACCTTGTTTTTTGTATCATGGCTAGTGTGGTCAAAAACGATACACAAAACTTGAATCAGGAGCCCAAGCCCCGAAATTCCGATCAAAATTTTACCAATCTTGAGGCAACTCTGCAGACTCTTGTTCAGTCCATAAACACTTTTACCGTTTCTGACAAACATGAAATGCTGAAAATGCAATCCACTATTTTGCAGGCAATTTTAAAAAAATTAATTGGTTAAAAATATGTTTCTGAAACGCAAACGGCATCCGCCAACACAAAAATGAACTTGAGCACTTCCTTATGGAAAAGCAAATCGATATAATGATGATTGCTGAAACTCATTTGACAAGCAATAGTTATTTCAAAATTAATGGCTACACACTGTATGACACTAAAGATCCTCGTGGAAGATCTTGTGGCGGTTCGGTAATTTTGATAAAGACCAGAATTAAGCACTATCTAAAGAACGGGACACGTGAGGAATATCTCCAAGCTACAAATATATGCCTTGATATTTTTCATGAAAAAGTTGTTATATCCTCGATTTACTCGCCACCACGATTTTCAATAACATATAACCAATATTCACATTTTTTCAAATCACTTGGGCCTCGGTTTTTAGCAGCTGGCGACTATAACGCCAAACACACTTTTTGGGAATCACGTTTAATTTCCCCAAAAGGCCGTGTGCCTTTTGACACAGTTTCCAAACTGGGCTTAGATGTGATTGCAAGCGGACCTCCCACTTATTGGCCCTCAGACCGGCGAAAGATTCCAGATGTTATAGATTTTGGAGTTGCAAAAAATTTTCCTTTAGAATGGATGCAAGTAGAGTCTTCATTAGATTTGTCATCGGACCACTCACCCACTATAATATCCCTTTCGTTCCCCCAGGAGGTTGGTCTTTTCATTTTTAACGCTATTTTGCGCCTAGAATACTATCCTGCAGAGTGGAAGGTGTCTATGGTTACTATGATACCCAAGCCAGGGAAGGATCCCACTAAAGTAGAGTCATATAGACCAATAAGTCTACAGCCAACAATTTCAAAACTTTTCCAAAAATTGTTAATGGCGAAGTTGACTCCAATATTGAATGATGTAAGATGCATCCTGAATCATCAAGTTGGTTTTCGGGCTAAACACAGCACCATAGAACAAACGCATTGACTAGTTAATGTTATAAGAAAGACTTTTGAGGATAAAAAGTATTGCTCAGCTCTATTCATTGATGTTTCCCAAGCTTTTTATAAAGTGTGGCACGAGGGATTAATGCACAAAATAAAGTTGAACTTGCCTGCAAACACTCACAAGCTTCTGGAAAGCTATTTATGCGGCCGGAAGTTTGTTATCAGAGAAGGCGACTTTATAAGCCCAACTCAGCTAATCGACTCAGGAGTTCCCCAAGGTAGCACTCTGGGACCCACTTTATATTTAATTTACACTTCTGACATGCCAACCAGTAGTGCGATTCTCTAACTTTTAACGAATCGATAATCGCAACTTTTGTCATCAAATTTCATCGCTTGCACTAACGATTGAGTGATTCTGTAACTTAATTCTAACGATGGTAAACAGCTGTATTTTTCTGTTCATTCATTTAAACATCACTTGGCATCTCTGCCAGAAAAAAGCGAAAACCACAAAGAAGAAAAGAAAAAACAATAAATTTTTCCATAACAATATGTATACATATTGATTTTTATTTGTTGTGATTTTAGTTTTTAAGTGACAATAAATATTATTTAATTGGTAATAAAGTAAGTAAAATAAAATATGTATCCATATGTTTCATTTATTTGTTTATACATGGAAGTAGTAGTTTCTGTATGTTCAGAATGACCACAACTAAGACTGGTGATAATCAATATAACTTTTTAAATTCATTAACTGTCAACTCAAAGGAAATGTCCAACTCCCGATAAACACACTGATTATCCCTTGAAGCGTTCAAACTTGTTTCATCCCTTGCAATTGCGAATGCCAAACGTTCAATAGCTATTTCAACGCAAAACACACTTTGGTATCAAATACTTTTGACAGCTTAAGTGTGAATTCGCCTTTTTACACAAACAAAATACCTGTTGTTTTTTACAATCAACCTTGTTTTTTGTATCATGTGTAAAACGTATCGTGAATGTCAAAATCTAAATACGCCTAAGATTGTTCAGCTGGGAAAAAATTTTATATAAACGTTAAATATAAACTTTTATAATTGTTTGTAATTATAACTATAGATTATATTAGTTTTTCACTTTTAAATTCACACAAATTTCTTGAAATTGCACTAAATCATTCAAAAAATTCTTCAGATTAAAATGGCGTGAAAAGGTTTGTAAACAGAAGAAAAAAATTTGACAGTCTCATTGAAAAAAACGCGAGTGGTAAAAAATAATCACCTGTGCTGTTAAGTATCCAAGGCGAATTAATTATTAGGTGGATGCATCGGCGAATTCAGGCGAATTCGATTAATATGGCGGCACTTTCTCTGTCAAGTTTTGTTTACCTTTTTCGGCGCCATTTAAATTTTTGTACATGCTCGTTATCAACTACTTTTGACAGCGGAAGTGTGAATTCGCCTTTTTACACAAACAAAATACCTGTTGTTTTTTTTATTGTTGTATTGTTGTAGCGAAGCGGCTACCTTGTTTTTTGTATCATGGTTGTAACGAAGCGTATAAATTGTTTATGGTATCATAGTATTGCCAGTTTTTTTCGGACTTTTTCTTCATCGATTTTTCATTTATTTTAAGGAAACTTATGCTGGCAATAATTTATTAGACCAAATTTTATAAAAATCGGAGTCGGATGTTCACCGCATTAAAACGCATGAAGGGATTGTATTTTAGTGAAATTAATAAAATCTTTAATGAAAGCGTGTTATTTTAAACATTATTCATCTTAAAATAGAACCAGTATTGAATTTGCTTAAATTAAAAACCTTGCTAAGTCATTTGGCGACATTAGACTTACATATAACTGTAAATTGAAAACCTCGCGAGAAAAGTTGTATAACATCAAACTTACAACATTTTATTTAATATCTGGTTTGTAATAAAGAATGGCGTTGGAAAGCGATAAGACTTCAACAAAATCAGATAGCTCTGGTTCAAGCGAGGCGGATAAAAAAACTAATAGTGCGAAGTTGGATTTTGAAGAAGACACGGACTCTTCAGGAAAGAAAGGTTTGTGTGTTGCTAAGTATACCATTTACTTGGCCGTCTTAGATTGTTTGAGAGGCACAATATATCAATAGCTTTCATGTCCATCATTAAACATACGTACGCATAACATACTTCAATGTAGGCAACTAAGGGCTTGAATTTTGGATACTCGAGCTATTAGCATAGTTAACCAAAGTGACAAAATAGTAACGATCGATGTTTAAAAGTATGGAAAACAATCACATAACAGCAGTTACGTAATTATTTTGCATTTTCTATAGTTACACATAAATGTATATATATGCATACATACGTATGTATGTATGGACCTCGTATATGGTGACATTTCCCAATGTTTTCAATAAAAAGTGGTTTTAATTTATAAAGGGTGCAAAGAAAATAATTTAATATTTTAATTTTTTTATGTTATTCATCGATATACATACATAAATATCTGTATACATATGTATATATATTAGCGAACTGGTACAAATTATAAATTTGTTTTACCGGCGTATTGTAAATACCCTGCAGCAAATGTCAGTAGTGAAACTGTAGTGGCTTAAGCCACTACTTTTGGGTATGTTTGTACTAATGGTGCAATTAACTTTTTAATTTGAATTGCACTACGTGTTTGTGTATTTATATGGTCCAAATTGTTTTTAACATACACAGGCACGTGTTCGAATATATACTTTCTTGGGCATATATCAATCTATGTATGTTGTTAAATAATATTTACTTCAATAAGTTTCTATGATGCGCAAAAATTTTACCCTTAGATTTACATCGTAATAATTTTATATTATAGCTTTCTGAAATGTTTTTGCTTAGACATATGCATGTATGTGTACATCACGTAAATAGGTATGTTCTTTCGTAAAATATATACAACCGACGTCTTTTCTAAAACATACTAAGTCAGAAAAGCTATATCACAGTTAAAAGTAACTTAACATACCTTAGCACGTACATAAATCTATTACATTGTCATCTGACTTCTTAAAATATTTTTACTGGTCTTGTCCAACAATGGCCACCTAAATATATGATAGCTTTTGAGGTTTCGATTGAAATTTTGGTACTACTTTAGCATTAGGTTTTAGGTCATATATATGTAGCAGATCGTTTTGCTTTACTTCAGTTTTTGGAAAAATTTTTTATTTTTTAATTTTCTTCAAACATAGAATTCTTTTGATGATTGTAAAAAATTGTATAATTTTATTCAAACAATTCATTAGCATCTAATATTCACAGGTATCAATAAAAAAAATTATAAATAGCTACCAATTAAGTTTTTTATTCGCTATTTTTAGCTTCTACCATTTATACCAATAAAAATTATAAATAGCTTGTTTTCTATGTTTCCCAGCTATCTATATGTCGACATTTCATAGGAACTACCCTAATCATCAGTAGACTTTGGAAATTTTTGAAAGATATTCTCAAACATTCAACTTGTTGAGAATTTAAAAGAAAAATGCTCTAATAATACCTGTCAAAACACAAAAAACAAGCCTTTTCATTTATTCACCTCTCTAACATTTCTTTACACCTTTCAAACAAATGAACAACCGTTGGTTGCTACGATTTGCTTTTTGAAAGTATCGAAAAGCAGAGAACAAAAATTCAAACAATTAAGTTTTTTATTCGCTATTTTTAGCTTCTACCATTTATACCAATAAAAATTATAAATAGCTTGTTTTCTATGTTTCCCAGCTATCTATATGTCGACATTTCATAGGAACTACCCTAATCATCAGTAGACTTTGGAAATTTTTGAAAGATATTCTCAAACATTCAACTTTATATCCCAGCAATATAAATAAATTGTTGAGAATTTAAAAGAAAAATGCTCTAATAATACCTGTCAAAACACAAAAAACAAGCCTTTTCATTTATTCACCTCTCTAACATTTCTTTACACCTTTCAAACAAATGAACAACCGTTGGTTGCTACGATTTGCTTTTTGAAAGTATCGAAAAGCAGAGAACAAAAATTCAAACAATTAAGTTTTTTATTCGCTATTTTTAGCTTCTACCATTTATACCAATAAAAATTATAAATAGCTTGTTTTCTATGTTTCCCAGCTATCTATATGTCGACATTTCATAGGAACTACCCTAATCATCAGTAGACTTTGGAAATTTTTGAAAGATATTCTCAAACATTCAACTTTATATCCCAGCAATATAAATAAATTGTTGAGAATTTAAAAGAAAAATGCTCTAATAATACCTGTCAAAACACAAAAAACAAGCCTTTTCATTTATTCACCTCTCTAACATTTCTTTACACCTTTCAAACAAATGAACAACCGTTGGTTGCTCCGATTTGCTTTTTGAAAGTATCGAAAAGCAGAGAACAAAAATTCAAACAATTAAGTTTTTTATTCGCTATTTTTAGCTTCTACCATTTATACCAATAAAAATTATAAATAGCTTGTTTTCTATGTTTCCCAGCTATCTATATGTCGATATTTCATATGATGATTAGGGTAGTTCCTATGAAATTCGACATATAGATAGCTGGGAAACATAGAAAACAAGCTATTTATAATTTTTATAAATAGCTACCCTAATCATCAGTAGTCTTGGAAGCATTTGGAAGGTATTCTCAAACATTCATCTTTCCCAATATTCTAAAGCTTGTTTTTTGTGTTTTGACAGGTATTATTAAACCATTTTTTCTTTAAATTCTTAATTTGATGACTTTTAAAGTAACTTTTAATTTTCTTCAAACATAGAATTCTTTTGATGATTGTAAAAAATTGTATAATTTTATTCAAACAATTCATTAGCATCTAATATTCACAGGTATCAATAAAAAAATTATAAATAGCTACCCTAATCATCAGTAATCTTGGAAGCATTTGGAAGGTATTCTCAAACATTCATCTTTCCCAATATTCTAAAGCTTGTTTTTTGTGTTTTGACAGGTATTATTAAACCATTTTTTCTTTAAATTCTTAATTTATGTAAATTGTTGGGATATAAAGTTAAACGTTTGAGCATATCTTTCAATCATTTCCAAGTAAACTGATGATTAGGGTACGTAATCGTCCGAAGAATTATGTTTTGGATAGGCGAAAATGTTTGTTTACGCAGAGCTCCTCAATATTGGAGTCAACTTAGCTATTAACAATTTTCTGAACGTTTATGAAATTGTTGGCAGTAGACTTATTCGTCTTTATAACTACTTTAGTAGGATAATTATCTGGTTTGGGTATTATAGTAATCATAGACACTTCCCACTCTGCAGGATAGTACTCGTGAATTAAAATAGCTTTAAAATAAGAAGAATTCTTCTAGCCACATGAGGTAACTGTACAAGCATTTTACTACCATAAGTTTTATCAATACCTGCAGCTTTCCGGGAGTTTATTTTATTGATAACTTTTTCAACATCTTGAAAACTAAGTTCCAAAGGCACAGGCTGTCTAATAGCAAATGGCGGTGATCCAGCTGAATTATTTGCTGTATCGTATAGGCATGTTCCCACACTCGCAAGTTTGTAAAGTAGTCTGGCTACTTGAAAACGTCAAATTTATTTTTAGATGTTTTGTGACTCGCACGTTTTACTTGCAAGTTGACATAATTTTAATGCTAAAAACACACGTCTTACCAAAGCAAATAAATTAAAAGTGCAAGCATTCATATTACACATTTTGGGTTAAAAATTCAATGTAAAAGAGCTTTTTATTTTCTGAACACACGACATCAAGTTCTCATTGAATACAGTTCGATTTCCCAAATCTCTCCTCTTCTAATTATTTAGTAGTTACTCTACATATATCTCACTCACGCTTTAAATAATTGTAAAAAACACTTTTCCCCCCTTTTGGTTATTTATCTTCCTCCAATATCTGCTAAAATAGATTAGAATATTTATTTGTAAAATTAAAGCACCTAAACTATGGCTTCCTCCTCCGGAGGAAACTTTTATTCCACCCTTGATCTCGACAATCAAAAAAAAAAAACTATTACCTAAACGAAAAATAAAACAACAACTATCTATATAAATGTATAAACAACTCGTCATACACTACGCTAATCACCAGTGCCCCAAATTTATAGTTGTGAAAAGCAAAAATCAAGAAAAACCCATCCTAATTCTTAATATATTAATTATCTCTAAAGCATTAGAGGGAATTTCGAGCGAAACACCAAGGAAAATATCGTTTACTAAAGATGGTAACTTACTGATTCTAATCAAAAACCTAGAGCAAACCAAGAAGTTTTTAAAACTACTGCGAAATCTTTGCATCGGCTGTACATGACCCGACTCTATGTACAAAAATTCAATGCATTAACTGCAATCACCCACACTGCTCTACAAACAAAAATTGTCCCGCATTCCAAAGACGCAAGGATATATTAAAAGTTAAAACCCTAAACAATTGTTCGTACAAAGAGGCCGCAGTACTAACTCCTGTAACACAAAATCACGCATTTCCAAAAGAAGATTTAAAAACAGCTATAGAAGACAGGAAAAATAAAATAAAAGCTCTCATAAACAACAGTACCGTTAATACTACATCTGATAATGATAACAACACTTTAACACCAAACATTAACCTTAATGAAACAAATAATTCAACAAAAACAACGCAAGAACAAGCTATATCAATTTCTCCTTTAACAAATGATTCAGAGTATTTAGAAAATACTAATAAAACAGATCAATCACCTAATCAAATGACCATCTTAAAAGAACAGACTCAGTCAATCAGTAACACTCGAACAAAAAAATCAACTACGACAATAAAACAGCAAAATAGAGAAAAATATACAATACTACCTCAAAAGTCAAACACATCTCAAAAATTTAACCCCTGAAAAATCACCAATAGGAGATCTGAAATAAACGACATGGAATTTTAAATAAATTTTTTACCCTTCAACATGGATATAAAAAACTTGCTGTGGTTTCCATAATAATCTACATGAATTACAATTAATTATTAAAGAATACTCACCGGATATTATTGCATTGCAGGAGAGTCATCATGAGACTAACCCCATCAGAATCAACGGGTATACTTCCACGCTGTCAAATAGCACTGCTATTAGAAGAGTTAGATCTGACTTATTTTTTAAGGACAATTTTAAATATAAATAATAAATAAATATAAAAACAAAATAACTATTGTGAATGTATGAATAAATTATTTCTACTATAAGTTTATGTATATCATAGTTCACTGTTTTTATACTTCTATAGTTTTTCAATAAACTGTTTTATGTTTTTTCTACGTTTCAACACAACAGGTTATGGGCTGCA
The DNA here is from genome assembly GCA_914767995.1 of Thecocarcelia acutangulata. NCBI lineage: Eukaryota > Metazoa > Arthropoda > Insecta > Diptera > Tachinidae > Thecocarcelia > Thecocarcelia acutangulata. The sequence continues at coordinate 57,212,531 of OU612098.1, forward strand.
TGTCATGCAATAAAATTTTTTTTTTATTATAAATAAAATTTTGTAAAGCCTGTTAAATCTTTGTTGATAACATAATTTGTGTTTCATAATGGCCTCAAATAATTTGTCGTTCCCTTTTGACAAGTTGCGTGGTCGAGAAAATTTCGACGTTTGGAAGCGCCATGCAAAATCTTATTTGGTTGTTAAAGGCTGTTGGCAAATTGTGGTAGCTGGACTGGGTACATCACCTTCAAGCAAAGATGCTGAAACTAATGAACGTGCTTTGGCGGAGATAACTTTGATGATAGAGCCAGCAAATTTTGCTCACATAGCGACAGCGAACACTGCAAAAGTGGCATGGGATGCTTTGCTTCGTACTTTTGAAGACACTGGCCTTACGAGAAAACTTGAACTTCTCAAACGTTTAGTTCAATTTAAGTTGTCTGATTTTGGAAGCGTGCTGGAATATGTAAGTGAAAGGATAATGATGTTACTTAAAGTACAGCAGACGATGAATTGGTGGCAACTTTAATGCTTGCTGGACTGCCTGATGAATTTAAGCCGCTTGTAATGGCAGTGGAGAATGCAAAAACAAAACTTAGTGTTGATATGGTAAAAAATTTGTTGCTTCAAGACGCTAAATTTGACAGCCCAGGTTTTGGAGAAAAGGCTCTGGTTTCTAGTAAGAAACAAAACAACTTCAAAATAAAATGCTATTCGTGTAAGAAAGAAGGGCATATAGCAAAACATTGTACCCAAAAGTCAAAGCCTAAACCACCCAAAAAGAAATATCGAGAAGAAGGGAGTTCCTATGCAACTTCATTATTTTCATCATCGTCTTTAATTGCTACAAACAACAGTAAAGCTGAAGAATGGTTTATAGATTCAGGGGCGACGTCACACATGACGAATAAAAAAAGCATATTGCAAAATTCAAGGCAAATATATGGTAAACATGTAATAGTTGCAAATAATAACAAACTGCCAATTGAAAGTGCTGGGGATGTTAGCGTAGTTTTGTACTCGGGTAAAAATACGACAAACGCAGTTTTAAGAGATGTGGAATATGTTCCACAAATGGCAGTTAATTTGTTGTCCGTGCGGCAAATGACTTTAAAGGGTAATAAAGTGAGCTTTGAAGATGACAAATGCAAAATTTTTAACAAATTTGGTGAACTATTGGCAACTGCAGTGGCTTTTAACAATTTATATAAATTAGATTGTGCTGTAAGTGAAAACATAAATAAAAACGCGTTGATTGTTTCAGATGATATCGTATTGTGGCACAGAAGACTTGGTCACATCTGCAATCAAAATCTAAAAAAAGTGTTGAGCTCATTTCAAGACTTAAATTTTAATTCTGCTGCTTTACATGAAAAATGCGTAGTTTGTATAAAAGTTAAGCAAACGCGGGCTTCATTTGGTAAATCTGATCATCGTGCAACAAATCTTTTGGAAATCGTTCACTCGGATGTGATGGGTCCTTTACGAACAAAGTAATTTTCTGGAAATCGTTTTATTTTGACGTTTGTAGATGATTACTCAAGAAAAGTATTTGTCATTCCGGTCAAACAGAAGTCGGACGTTTTCAAAGAATTTATTAATTTCAAAAAACTTGTCGAAAAGCAATGTGGACGGAGTATCAAGATCTTACGCACCGACAATGGCACCGAGTATACTAGCAAGAAGTTTGATGAGTACTTGGTAGAATGCGGAATAGAGTATCAAAAAACCGCTCCTTATACACCGGAACAGAACGGTGTTGCAGAACGTATAAACCACAATATAATGGATCGTGTTAGATGTATGTTATTGGATGCTAATTTACCTGTAGAATATTGGGCAGAGGCGGCTACAACTTCCGCATATTTAATTAATTTAGTACCATGTCGTGGCAATGAAAAAAGTCCCGAAGAATTACGGTCAGGAAGAAAACCCAGTATTAAATACCTATGTGTTTTTGGCAGTCAAGCTTTTGTACATATCCCTAAGCAAAAACGTAGTAAATTAAATGCGAAGTCAATGGAAAGTATTTTATTGGGTTATAGCAAGGAAAGTAAGGCATATAGATTGCAAGATCTTATTTCTAAGAAAATAATTATAAGCCGTGATGTTGTTTTTAAAGAGGATAATAAGGTTATTGCCTCTGAGAACATTTCTGCTAGCAATTTACCTGTAGTTGATATTAGTCATGAGGCCGTCAATTCAGGGGAAAGTGAAACTAGTGAATTGCCGGTTGAAGATTTTATCGGGTTTGAGAGTGACGAATTTGAGGACGCAATCAGCGGTGATAATGATAATATGCAATGCGTTAATGAAAATATTCATATCCGTCGTTCTGATCGAATAGCAAGTAGACCTTTACAAAAATATAACTTATGTGTAACGCAAAATAGTGCCAGTGTTAACCAAGTTGATTCTGAAACTTTTGAAGAGGCAATTGCTTCTTCGAAAACACACTTGTGGAAGGCAGCTATGATTGCTGAAATGGAATCGCTGGAAACAAACAGTACTTGGATCCTGACTGATTTACCACAAGGCAGGAAATCATTAAAGTGCAAATGGGTTTTTAAGACAAAAGTTAATGCAAACGGCGATGAAATATGTCATAAGGCAAGGTTGGTTGTAAAAGGTTGTAGTCAGCGGAGAGGTATCGATTACGAAGAAACCTTTGCACCTGTGGTGCGCTACTCGTCATTGCGTTACTTGTTTGCTTTAGCAGCAAGACACAAATTAATGATCCATCAAATGGACGCTGTTACAGCTTTCCTTAATGGCGACCTTGAAGAACACATATATATGGCACAGCCCGAAGGGTTTGACGATGGCAGTGGTCGTGTCTGCAGTTTACGAAAATCACTCTATGGGTTGAAGCAATCTAGTCGAATTTGGAATAAAAAACTCAATGAAGTGTTGTTAAAATTTGGTCTACGGCGTAGCGAAGTTGACCAAGGTGTCTACTATTGTATTAAGAATGCAATAATGTTATAGTTATGTAACCATTTACGTAGACGATGTTTTGATTTTCTGCAACGATATGAATTTAATCAATCAACTTAAAACTGATTTGAGTTCCAACTTTAAAATGAAGGATTGTGGTGAAGCATTTTCAGTTCTGGGCGTCATTTCGCGTGACTGTGAAAGTGGCGCAATAATGATTGGTCAGTCCAAATATATTATTTATTTATTTATTTATTTTATTTATTTTTTTCAATGTCTGAATGCAAATCAGTATCGACCCCAATGGATGTTGGGCTAAAATTAACATCAGAAATGTGTCCTACTACTTACAGCGAAAAGAAAGAAATGGAAAAAGTCCCTTACATGTTGGATGTCTTCTTTTCGTATCCCAAATAAGACGTCCTGACATAAGCTATGCCGTTAATATGTTGAGCCGATTTAATGCTAACCCTGGTAAATGTCATTGGGCTGCTGATAAAAGGGTTATGACGTTTCTTAAGGGTACAATTGATACTGGGTTAACGTATGAATGTAAACCAAATGGCCTAGTTGGTTTTTGTGATGCGGACCGGGCAGGTAACATAGATGATAGACGATCAACCACAGGATACCTTTTTACGTTACAAGGTGGTGCAATTTCATGGTGTACAAGGTGTCAACGAACAATCGCTCTCTCGTCAACAGAAGCGGAATACATGGCAATGGTGGCTGCTATACAGGAGTGTATTTGGTTGCAGCGTTTACAGCGAGAACGTGTTCAAGGCCGGCAGGAGCCACTAACACTGTGTTGCGACAACAAGAGTGCAATTCTTATTGCGCAAAATAATTCGTTTCCAAATAGAACTAAGCATGTCGATCTCAAAGTGAAATTTGGTAGAGAGAAATTAGAAAATAAAGAGGTCATTCTGAAATATGTGGACACTGGAAACATGGTGGCAGATTATCTCACAAAAGCTGTTTGCGCTGATAAAATGAGAGCCCTTGGTTTAAAATCTGGATCGAATGATTTTTTTATTAAATAATTTGTATAAATAATTTATTGAGGTAGAATATTGTGAATGTATGAATAATCTATTTCTACTATAAGTTTATGTACATCATAGTTCACTGTTTTTATACTTCTATAGTTTTTCAATAAACTGTTTTATGTTTTTTCTACGGTTCAACACAACAATAACAAACTTTTATGTTGATGTTGATATTTTTCTTGGTATCAAACTCAAAAGTTATTTCAATCTATCTTCATCCGTCGGAAGCATTACCAACAGAACTGTCATCCATTTTTACCAACAGCAGACATAATACTATAATATAGGGCGTTAAGCCAACTCCAACCTGTGGGGATCTCCCACAACAAAACAAAGAGGGTACGAAATTGAAAACAGACCAACTCATTTTTCAACCAGATCAACTTTTAACACATATCGATCTATATTTTATTTCCCCAGAATTATCCGCCTATTCAGCTTGGAATATTGACTCCTAATGGCACGGCAGCGACCATTTCCCCATCTATATATCTATAAAAAATATATATACCTAGTGTTCAAAACAACTATAAAACTACCACTAGATTCAACATAAAAAAGCAAACTGGCTCACATTTGAAAACTACTAAATAACGTACCTTTCAGAACTTTAACAATTAAATGAGCAGCTAACTGATCGATTCCACACTTCAGTAACAAAAGACAAAAATGTACATATTGGTTGTCAAACGAATTACAAGCCCTTCGAAATTCTGAACAACATATTTTCAATAAATTCAAGAAAGAATGAATGCTCTTTTTAAATTTAAATGTAAATTCGCAAAAAGAGAGTTTCAGAATTTACTAAAGAGATTAACCTTCTCACTCCCCTAAATCGAATCTGGGCTAACGTCAAAATACTCAACGGGACAAACTCGGCTTGAAAAATACGTTTCATTGTTAAAAACAACCACATCATCTCCTATTCCACTGAAATTGACAACCTCTTTTCAGAAAGCTGGTCTAAACAGTCAAGAGACGAAAATTTCAGTAATGACCTTAAACACTGTAAAGAGATTATGGACATAACATGTAATTACGAATTGACACAAACATGAAAAATTTTGGAAGAACCTATTTCAATTCTTGAAATAAAATCAAAGCTGTTTTCTTTAAAAGGGAAAACTCCGGGCTCCGACAAAATATCATATCCAATATTAAAGCAACTCCCTTATAATTCATTATTAATTCTGCATTAATTGTATAATCTAGTTTTTAACTCCGGCATAATTCCACAAAGCTAGAAGACTACCACAGTAATTCCAATTCCTAAACAGAAGAAGGACTATACATCTGTAGATGGGTACAGACCAATCTCGCTTATTTCATGCTTCTCAAAAGTAATGGAAAAAATTATTGCCGCTAGAATAACCTGCTATCTACTTAAAAATAGACTTTTAAGCACCAGCCAAGTAGCTCTCAAACCAACCAAAAGTACAACTGGCGCCTTAACAATCCTTGATCACATTACTAGCTCTGCTCTTTCTCATCACAACCATCAAAGTCTATAAAATCAATAGACTTTGAAAAAGCATTTGGTCGGCTTGGTGTCCATACAATCATATCGCAACTTAAAGAATGGAAATTGGGGCAAAAAATCATAAATTACATTTACACTTTTTTTTTTACAAATGGAAAGATTACAATAAGAGTAAATAACCAACTCTCACAGGTCCAACCTCTACATAATGGAATCCCACAAGAATCCTTATCTGTAGTATTGTTTCAAAACGCCACATTATAAAGTAAACACAATTATACGAAACAGCGGATTTTTCAAACAAGTAATGTATGCTGATGATTTATACCTGAATGTAAACACAACAAAAACTTAAATCCCCAGGATGAATTTGACGCTCTATTTGCATCAATGAAAGAATGGTGTAATGGTGTAAAAATTCTGGCGCAAAAATCTCTGCGAGTAAAACAAAGTTTCTGCATATATGTAAAGAACGATCTTGCACCATCACTAATATCTGCATAGAAGGAAACCCTATAGATAGAGTAGATTCATTCAAAATACTAGGAATAATTTTCAACAGCTCTTTCACATGGTCTAACCATACTGATCACGTAAAAAGAAGCCTTTTTAAATGGTTACAGCTCATAAAACACATAACATCCTTACTGAGTAGTTTATACCCAATTACATCCTTGAATATTTTTTGGAGCACCATACTAGCAAAAATAGAATATGGCCTTAACATCTACGGTAAAAAGTCCAATAGTCAGCTGAAAAAAATTAAACCCCCTTTACAATCAAGCAATCAGACTAGCCTTGGGATCTGTCAAGACCACACCTGTGAGAGTTTTAATGGCGGTATCTGGCCTACCAGCCATCAAAGATCGCTTCAAAGTCCTCACAACAAACCTCGTAACCAATATGTTATTTCTATCGGAAGCATATCCTCTAGGAAGAATTTGCCCTATGGCATTGCAAAGTCATTTACGCTTTCCATCCAAATATGCGTCAGAAATGCGACTCGATCTAAAACCCCAGAGAATATACTTCACCTCCCAACCTCTGGAAGCTCAAAGATTGATTGATTGATTTATTTAGCATTTATTTATGCTATTCTACTATCGTTGTTTAGCTTCGATAGTGAACGGACGTGTTTGTTTTATTGATCGCAAAGTAAAAAAAAAAATATAACGGGATTAAGTAAAAACCGTAATAGGTGAACAGAGTGTTTTTGTTTAAAAGAAAAATTTTGTGACATTTTTTTAAATACTGTTTTAAATTGTAAATAAAAAATAGAAACAATTAATTGCATGAGTGCACCTATCAGATGTAATTCTGAAAAAGAGCTTAGCTCCGGTAGAAAAAATCTTTGGATTTCAGAGGAAGAATCTGTGAAAAAATCACTGGAAAATTTCCTGTCTCTAAGAGATAGGAAACGCCCGCGATCGTGTTCGCCAAATATTGTTGTTACAACTGAAGACAAAACATCTTCCGGTTTAATTGTTGATGATAAGCCAAAAACCCAAGTAGGCATGGACAGGTACATAACCGTGGTTAAGAGACAGCGAAGCCCCAAATCAGCTCAAATATCATCTAAACCGAAAATTTCTAAAGATGATAATAGGACTTCGGCAACGGATAATAATAGGTTTGCTATACTGCAAACAGATGAGCCAACTATATCTAAAAAAACCTTTAAGCCGCCACCAATATATTTGCGAGAGCCTACCTCTAGCGACCTGGTAAAGCAACTTATTGCGGCAATCGGCAAAGACACTTTTAACGTAACATCGGTTAAGCACGGCGGCATAAATGAAACAAAAATCCAGGTAAACAGTGAAAATGAATACCGAAAGTTGTCTGACGTTCTAGAGAAGGAGAAGCGATCATTTTACACATATCAGCTTAAAAGTGCCAAAGGTATTCAGGTCGTTATAAAAGGTATTGACCCTTTTGTTGACACGAATGAGGTCAAAACCGGACTAGAAGACAATGGCTTCAAAATTAAAAATGTGGTTAATATTAGAAACCGTGAAAAAATTCCTCAACCCATGTTTAGGGTTGAATTGGAACCTAGAGATGTTCTCCTGAAAAAGAATGAAGTGCATCCAATTTATAACCTCAAATATCTTTTGCATCGTAAGGTTACCGTTGAGGAGCCTCATAAGCGGTTAGGGCCCGTCCAATGCCTAAACTGCCAAGAATTTGGCCATACTAAGGCCTATTGTAAGTTGCCCGCAGTTTGCGTTGTGTGTGGTGAACTTCACGGTACATCACAGTGCAAAAAACCTAAGACTGACGCGAGCGTTAAAAAATGCAGTAATTGTGGAGGTAACCACACTGCAAACTACAGGGGTTGTCCTGTCTATACTCACTTCAAGAGATCAATGACAAATAGGCCATCAATTTTAAATATGCCACCCCAGCAGTCTAACACCATTTCTACAACCAATTTCTCCCAGGTACGCCAGCCAACCAGCCATATACACGTGCAAAACCCCCAACAAATTTCTTATGCGAATGTGGTAAAATCCGATAAACCAAACTTGAATCAGGAGCCCAAGCCTCAAAACTCCGACCAAAATTTTAGCAATCTTGAGGCAACTCTGCAGACTCTTGTTCAATCTATAAATACATTTACGGTTTCCATGACGAACATGATGCAGGAAATGCTGAAAATGCAATCCACTATTTTGCAGGCAATTTTAAAAAAATGAATTGGTTGAAAATATGTTTCTGGAACGCAAACGGCATTCGCCAACAAAAAAATGAACTTGAGCACTTCCTTATGGAAAAGCAAATCGATATAATGTTGATTGCTGAAACCCATTAGACAACCAACAGTTATTTCAAAATTAATGGGTACGCATTATATGACACTAAAGATCCCCGCGGAAGATCTTGCGGAGGATCGGCAATTCTAATAAAATCCAGAATTAAGCACTATTTAATGAACGAGACACGTGAGGAGTATATCCAAGCAACTAATATATGCATTGAATATTTTCATGAAAAAATCGTTATTTCCTCGATTTACTCACCGCCCCGATTTTCAATAACAGAAAGCCAATATTCAAATTTTTTCAAATCACTTGGGCCTCGATTTTTAGCGGCTGGCGACTATAACGCTAAACACACTTTTTGGGGATCACGCTTAATTACCTCGAAAGGCCGTGTGCTTTTTGACACCGTTTCCAAAATGGGCTTAGATGTGGTTTCAAGCGGACACCCCACTTATTGGCCGACAGACCGACAAAAGATCCCAGACGTTATAGATTTTGGAGTTGCGAAAAATTTTCCTTTAGAGTGGATGCAAGTGGAGCCTTCATTAGATTTGTCATCAGATCACTCTCCCACTATAATCTCTGTTTCGTTCCCCCAAGAGATTGGCTCACCGTTGACTGTCAATAGAGTTAATTGGTTAAAGTACAAAAAATTTTTGAGCACACATTGTACTGAAAATATCGCCTTGAGAACGCCTGAGGATATTGATGTGTCAATTAACAATTTTTCTGAAAACCTCAAACTGGCCGTACAGCATGCTACCACTAGTCATTTAAGACCTAGAAACGAGAGCAATAGAACTTTTTCATTTGAAATTGAGCAACTTCTGTCAGAAAAAAGAAGAGTCAGAAGAGAGTGGCAACTTCGCAGGTCGCCCCAGCTTAAAGCTAGGCTACGGGAATGCATAACTCAGCTAAGAAATCTGCTTGAAGTCCATAGAATGGCTTCCCTTAAAACATATTTGGAAAGCCTTGATGGTACCCCTCAATCTGATTATTCCTTGTGGAAAGCGACAAAAGGTTTAAAAAGACCCGTAATAGGTAAGCCACCTTTGCGAAATTCAACTGGCGACTGGGCAAGAAGCGATTCTGAAAAGGGAATGTTGTATGTCGATCATTTGCGAAACGTTTTTATCACAAATGATTCAGAGAATAATACAGCGGAATTACCACCATATGTTGTTAGACCTCCTGTGTCTTTGAGATTTCATTTTCAAGATGTCGAAAACGTTATCGGTAATACAAACCCCAGGAAAGCTCCAGGCATTGATCAAATTACTGGTAAAATGCTTGAACAGTTACCTCGTGTAGCTAGAAGGGTTCTACTTTTTATTTTTAACGCCATTTTACGCCTTGAGTATTATCCTGCAGAGTGGAAGGTCTCAATGATTACTATGATACCCAAGCCAGGGAAGGATCTGACTAAGGTAGAATCATATAGACCAATAAGTCTTTTACCAACAATTTCAAAACTATTTGAAAAATTGTTAATGGCGAAGTTGAGTCCAATATTGAACAATGTGGGATGCATCCCTGATCATCAATTTGGTTTTCGGGCTAAGCATAGCACCATAGAACAAACGCACAGACTAGTCAATGTCATAAGACAAACCTTTGAGGCGAAGAAGTACTGCTCAGCTCTTTTCATTGATATTTCTCAAGCGTTTGATAAAGTGTGGCACGACGGCTTAATGCACAAAATAAAGCTAAATTTGCCTGCAAATACACACAAGCTTCTGGAAAGCTACTTATACGGGCGGAAGTTTGTTATCAGAGAAGGCGACTTTATTAGCCCAACTCAGCCAATTAAGGCAGGAGTTCCCCAAGGCAGCATACTGGGGCCTACTTTATATTTGATTTACGCCTCTGACATGCCAACGACATCTGGAATCCACACTTCTACCTTTGCAGATGACACAGCGTTTTTGAGTGTTCATGAAAACCACCATTTAGCATCACGAAATTTACAGGAATATACTTCAATATTAGAGAAATGGCTAAAACTTTGGAAAATCAAAGTTAATGAACAGAAATGTACTCATTTTACATTCACACTGTGTAGGCAAACATGTCCGCCTATCCAAATTAACAACTCACCTATTCCGCAGCACAACGAAGTCAAGTACCTTGGTATTCACCTGGACCGTAGGCTAACATGGAAGTCTCACATTGAAGCAAAGGTCACTCAGTTAAAACTAAAAGCAGCGCAGCTAAATTGGCTTATGGGCAGAAATTCGGCACTGAAATTAGATTGCAAACTTTTGTTATACAACGCAATACTAAAGCCTATATGGTGCTACGGAATTCAGTTATGGGGCACCGCCTCAGCGTCAAACATTGAAAAAATCCAAAGGCGACAAAACAAAATTCTACGAACGATTACTGCAGCTCCATGGTACGTAAAAAATTCACGAATTCATAACGATCTGAGTGTTCCGCTGGTAAAAGAAGAATTTTCTAAGTACGCGACAAGGTATATCAGTAAACTGGAACTTCATCCAAACCCTCTTGCTCGCAATATACTTAATTTTGGCGGCCACACTCGGCTTAAAAGAAGGGATACCGCTGCCACCATCAGATTGCTCAATAGGTGATTTTACCGAAATAGCTCCCGCATAATAAAACTTTTTTGTCTAGCATTGGCCGGACTTAAGAATTACATTTTTTAATTTTAAATTTAGTATTAAGATTTGAATACTTATTGTTAGTTCATTTTGAAGATTCAATAAATAAAAAAATGCTTAAAAAAAAAAAAAAATGCTATTCTACTTGTACAATTTTTTAAAATTAAATAAATAAAATAATTTTACATAAGAATCCATGGTGCAATTATTAGGTGGCAGCTTAAGTGTTGTTGTACTACATACATAATATTTTGTTTGTGTAAAAATTCCGGACGCTGTCAAAAACATGTTTACAAAACAGAAGAAAATGAAGAAAGAAACGTTTATATAAAAAAAATTAAGAAAGAATATTAATACAATTGTTTTTATAAATTGTTTTCAACACATTTTAAGCATTTAAAATATTTTCAACTAAAAAAACTTAAAATTTTTCCAACTGTTTAAAATATTTTTATTTTTTCGCTTCAGTTTGTGTAAAGAAACAATTTTTGACACCCACAATTTTATGAAACAAAAAATTATCACCTGCGCTAGTGATGCCACCTGGTTAATTGCACCATGTAAGAATCATATTTAAGTTTCAAAAATTTGATTTAATATAGTAAATAATTTTACGTTTAAACATATAAAAATTATTTTCGCTTTTTATTTCTCTAGGCATTTCATTAAAAAATTTTAGACCTTTGTAAAATAACACATTTTGGCTAAAACTTGTTGTTGCATAAGACAGTCTGTAGTCTTTGGCGTTTCTTTAGTTGTACGGTTGGATTTCAGCTACATTGACCATGTATCGTCTCATATAAAATGGAAGGGTCCCTGTTTTTACTTTAAATATGAATAATAGGGCATTCATCACCAGTCGCTGATTTACAGAAAGCCACTGCAGCTTGTACAGTATATCCGTGATGCTTACCAGCCTGTTGCATCTGAGAATACACCGCATGCCTTTATTTTGCATTTTTTTGTAATCTAGCCTTCATTTGTTGATTTCCCAGGAACAGTACAGTGGAACAGTATTCGAAATCAGGCTTAATGATTGTATTATATATTATAATGTGAGGGAGAGTTTGCCGTTGTGGAGGCTCAAATTATTCTGTTCATCTTTATCAGTTATTCGTACTGGTTCTTTATATAGCAGAATTCTCAAATTTTCCTCACGTTTTCTCTTTAAACTATTGAATATATTTTTAAATTGTTCAATGTGAATTATATTAAATATACTATCATCATCCTTCAAAGCTAGTTCCTTTGTACCCTCCAACAACATTTTTGGTATAAGCTTCTCCAAGGACGCCTTGACGTTCATCGGATTATCACCACACCTAACTATTACTTCTGTGTTGTTGGCTGTAATCAGCGGTTTAAATGTTTTATCTACGTTAAATCGAAGTTTTTTCATATTTTTTATGTCTGTTATGGACGTACATTCCCACATGAAAAGTTGATCAGGCTTTTCTGTAGCAACGTGACTTCCATCAATATTTGTGTCTAACTGTTTTGATTCCTTTTTCATACTTCGCGTTATAGCGAGAATCTTTGATGCTTCAGTAGGGATCATTGCTTTTAAGGTGTCACTGTTTATAACAATTCGAGATAATGCGTCTGCGTTTGTATTCATTTTACCTTTTTTGTACGATATTTCGAAATCATAATCGCACAAATCTAATCTGATTCGTGTCATTTTTGACGACGGGTTTCTATGGGAGAATAACGACACGAGAGGTCTGTGGTCAGTAACAACATAAAATTTTCTACCGTATAGGTACGGACGGAAAAAGTTGATTGCCCAATGGATGGCTAAAAGTTCCTTTTCTATGACTGGTTTATTTAAATCGTGCTTAGACAAAGACTTGCTTGCGTACGATATCGGTAAATCTTGACCAATTTCGCCCTGGGAAAGGATTGCTCCAAGTGCATAATTGGAAGCATCAGTAGTCAATATGAATGGTTTTCCAAAATCAGGATGCTGTAGAATTGGTGGCTCTACGAGCTTTGACTTGAGAGTTTCAAACGCTTTTTGACAGTCAGAACTCCATATAAATGGCGTGTTTTTCTTTAACAACTGATTTAGGCTTCTGGCTATCGATGCAAAATCTTTTACGAATCGCCTGTAATAATTACAGAAGGCTATAAATCGTCTGACTTCGTCAGCATTTTTCGGTACGGGGTAGTCTTTTATGACATTGTATTTATTTGGATCAGTGCATATCCCCTTGTCTGTAATCAAGTGGCCCAAATAAACTACTTCATTTTTCAGGAAACAACATTTGTTTGTGTTCAACTTCAAGTTATATTTTCTCAATCTCTCAAACACTTCAAATGCTTCAGCACCTAATCCGCTCAAAGCTATTGTTAGCATCCTCTGAAAGCTGTTGGAGGAGATTTTTAGGCCAAAAGGTAATCTTTTAAACTGAAAATGACCATCTCTTGTTGAAAACGAAGTCAATGGTCGTGAATTTTTATCCAAACTTATTTGATGAAATGAACTTGTCATATCTAGCGTAGAAAATTATCTCGCTCGGCCTAATTTATCGAGAACATCTTCAATTCTGCTCAAGGGAAATTTGTCATTGACAACTTTTTCATTTAATTTACGAAAATCTACCACCAAACGCCATTTCTTCTCATCATTCGCAGATTTTTTTGGTATGACCAGTAGTGGTGAATTATAAGGGCTTACCGATGGTTCTATGATGTCATCCTTTAATAATTTTTCAACTTGCTTTTTTATCTCGCCCATTTGTGTTTCGGGTAACCTATAAGGTTTTATATATACAGGTGTCGGGTCTGTAACTTGAATCTTTTGCGTGTAAAAATTGTTCACTGATAGTTTCTCACCTTCAACGTGGAAAATATCACTATATTCTTTTATTATATCAGTCAAAGAAAGTGTGGCGACTGGGTCCATTGTTTCAATCTTTACTTCACTTAAAATTTTTTGTATACGATTGCTATCGAATTTTTTACCGGCGTGGTAATTATAAATATCATAATCCGATAAGTCTCTTTGATCCAAATTTATATCATGTAATGCAACATCCTTGTTGGTTGTGTTTAACAATTTTATATGCTGGAAACCTACTGCTGGTACAATACAATTACCCACGAAAACTCCTGGATATATTTCTTTACTTAAAACGATGCTGTCTCTATTCGTGTTTACCTTTAGAGGTAAAATAGTCTCAGACCGAGCGGGAATACAAATATCTGCTTGCAATATGCATTTTGGTGTTATGGGTACCACTATCTCTTCATTGTCTATAATGCAAGACATAGTGTAGGTTTCGAAATCAATCTTGCACCTGTATTTTTCAAGAAAATCTCGACCTAATATGCCATCTGTGGGAATGGAAAAATTATTATCTACTTTATGAAATTTATGATGAATGTGTTTATTCTCAAAGTTCAAGTTTACGTATGCTGTACCGATACTCTCAGTAGTTTCCGATGAAATTCCACTCATCGAAGCAATATTGTTTTTATTAATGTTCTCTACATTTTCCTGTTTACAAATTGATATGTCCGCTCCAGTGTCTATTAAAAAATTTACTTCTTTGTCTAAGCTTTTACATATTAGCCTTATTGAATTATTGCTGTTTGCAGATATCTTGAATAATTTTGGCTCCGGATAACAGTTTTTGTTACCTTGCCTTCCTAGTTTCCCGTCCTGCTACTCTTGCTATTCTGCCTGTAGGTATTGTTGTTCCTTGCAGCGCTAAAATCATTGACCTGTCTACTATTGCTGTTGTTATTGTTATAAGACCTGTTATTATGATAGTTGTTTGTGCGATTGTTGGCGCTGTACACATAACCATTGCCGTAAGTGTTACCAGCACTGCCGCGGTAATTGCTGCGATAAGCATTTCTGTTTTCTTGGTTACGATTTCTCTGGTCAGTAAAATTCGCAGGGTATCTGCGAGAGTTGTAACGATTTTCATCGTAACTTCTCCCAACTCTAAATATGTTGTTGTTATTGTTGTTTATATTTCTTTCGAGAGACATACACTTCTCTACGGCTTCATTTACCGTTTTTGGTCCACTTGCAATTAACAAATTTTGATACTCTATATTCACTCCTTTCATAAAAGCGTTAAGAGCCATATTTTCACTCATTTTGTATACCGCCTGCTTTGTCTCAAGAGTAGGATTTTCAAGAGCCTTTATTTCAAAGTCACTCAGCTGCTCGGATAGTACGGTGACCCTCTCTCTAAATGCAGATATACTCGAATTCCCTTGTCTTAAAGTACCGAATTCTGTCAAGACTTGTTGCAATGTTCTAGGATTCGGGTACGCTTCTATCATAAGTTTTTTTAAACCGGCAAAAGTGACTGGTCTGTTTGAACGACCTAACACACTTCTCACATGTGATGTTAATTTGAAATTGTATACGTATTTAACAAATATCTCTCTGTCTTCTGCCCTAAGCATATCATGCAGTAATTCAGCCTGCACCAAAAAGTCATCTAACGCTTCATATGAACCTTTAAAAACCTGTAGGTTTTTGCCCACAATTGATATGTCAAATTGTGCCATATTTCCAAAATTTTCAATTTCAATTTGCGCTAATGATTCTTCTTTAATCAATAAATTCTTGATCAAATTTAAAACCCTTTCGTGTAATTCTTCAAATTTACGTAAAAAACCCTTTTCTTTCTCAAATTCAGTTAAATCGTTACTTATTTTATTCACTTCATGGGATATAAAAGCTAATCGCGCCAATTTATCTCTTTTATATTCAGGGGAGTAAATCCTATCTTTACTTTTTTTTATATTTTTCTCTAATTTTTCTAGCTCTAAGTATAATTCTTTAATAATATCCATTCAATTATAAATAAATTATTTTAGTTACAACTTATTTATTAAAAATTCAACTTTGTGCAATCATAAGTTCACAACAATGGCAACATTGATCTTAAATTCGTGATACCCACTATCGTACAAATACAGTACCACGATTATTGTACCCATACTTGGCATTACTTTTTTTTTTTATCTATTCTTATTTCTTTTCTTTTCTTATTCGCGTGTTTTTTTTTTTTAAATGTCTATATTTATTGTGTGTATGTTTTTTCTTTAAAAAATCTAAAAACAAATTATGTGTTGTGTTTTTTTTTTGTGATTTAATAATTTTAGATATAAAATAAATCCATGTATTTACATTTTAATTAAATAAAATTGTAAAGAATAATTTGTATCGTTTTGTTTCCCACATTTAATAATGTTTCCCATGTTTAAGTTATGTGTATATATGTATGTATGTATGTATACTCTGTTTTTCTGTGTTAATTTGTTTTTTTTTTTATATAATATGAGGGTGAGTTTTGCTTTGTTAATTTGTTTTTTTTTTTTCAGTTTCTCCTTTTATTGATGTTCAAATAAAATTCGTTTCACAACAAAGCAAACAAAATTTTAGTGTTTTCATTGTAAAATTTATTTATGTTGTGCGCGATGCTCCGCCATTGCTTGTTCAATGGAACATATTTCGCTGGCCAACTGGGGATTTGCCCAGTGTTTGGCAGGATCGCCATATAACGTGAGGGAGAGTTTGCCGTTGTGGAGGCTCTGTGATTTATTTTCTAATTTAGTTGGCCGGCGCTAATTAACGCCACGGGCCTCTATGATAAGTTGCACAGGCAGTTTTATATGCCGGTGTTTGTTTAAGGCAGATGAATGCCAAATATAATTAAAAATGCCGATTTGAAGGCAGAATAATAATTGATCTTTATTTAAAAACTTATGTGTTTATATATCCTTTTTCTATGCTACAAACTACAAAAAAATTGGAAACAATATTCCTGCAACTACAAAAATGAATCAGGAATATTTCCAATTTAATATTTGTAAAAACTACATATAATAATACGGTACTTATAATAATACTAAACAAAGTAGGTATACGTCGACTTATTAATACCTTATAGTATGTGCACACTACAATATATTAATGGCGGTAGCTGTTGAAATTTTATATCTGATTCTTCTCAAAAAAGCAATTTTCTTTGATATCTTTTACACACGTATTCAAAATGAGGTATGAAGTTCAATTTATCGTCAATTATTACACCCAAATATTTTATTTCTTTAATCTTCTCAATGATTTCATTTTCTATGCAAATATTATGGCTCGAAAATCCATTTATTAACATTGCTTTTGTTTTATTAACATTTAGTTTTATTTTGGATAATGCAGATAGCTGCTTTTAAGATGGGGAGGCTTGCGGATTTGCCACTCTCTTCTAACGCTTCTATTTGCTGACAGAAAGTGTTCATTTCCTGACGAATAAGTTCTATCGTTCGCATTTCTACGGCTAGTTTATTTTTTTTATTTTTTTATGTTGGACCAGTACTCAGGGGATGACCCCTACAGATGCAGTGCATTGTACCAGAACTAGGAAAATAGGTTATGGAAGAGGGGGAAAGAGGAAGTAGTGTTTGTGAACATTTGACTTAGATTAGGTTAGGTAGGCAGGCCGCTGGATACCCCGGAATAATCTAGGTTGTCCAGCTCACTTGAGTCCTGTAGTCGTTCCCTTTGTGATTGCCTGAAAAATTAAAATAGTGGAGTGAAGAGAAGAAGTTGTAGGAAAATGATAGTGAGTGGAAAGGATGGGCGGGGATGGAAAGGAGATGCGGGAACCTTTTAGTGTAGCGTTAAATGCTGCTATACAAGCCATCCGCTGCTTCTTATGAAAGAGGGTAGCGCGGTCGGTTTGATCGAGGCCAGACAAGATAGGCTATTGAAGCTCCGCTCGCCTAAGTATCTTAGAGGATGATGCTCCAATGCCGGGCATGTGCCGAAGAGGTGAAGGATCGTCTCCTCCTCCTCCTCGTCTTGGAAACTTCTACAGAAGTCGTTATAGGGTAGTCCTAGTCTCCTGGCAGGGCTCCCAAACGGGCAATGGCCAGTGATGACTGCTGCAGTCACTCTTAGTTGAGATCTGGGCAGTTTTAATAGCTCCCACGTTCTCTTAGAGTTAATATGCGGGACCAAGTTCCTTGATATAAGGCATGTGGGCTCTGTGAGCCACTTTTCTTGTGCACGGTCCAGTGTGTGGAGTTTTATTCTTTTCCAGAACGCTTTTAATGGTTGTCCGCATAAGGGGTCTATATCCCTATCCTCTAGGGCTGTCCCTTTTTTGGCTAAGTCGTCGGCGATGTTGTTGCCATTGTTGGACCCATGTACACGTACCCATTTTAGGGTTATGTTAGAATGTCTCGCCATCTTGTTTAAAGATGTCCGGCATTCCTGGACTAGACTAGAATTATTGTATATTCCAATCAGGGATTCGATGGCGGCTTTGCTGTCCGTTACTATCATGATATCCCTACCGAATATCTTGTAAAACGTCAGCCATCTGTCCGCTTTATTTATGGCCGATATTTCAGCCTGAAGAACACTGCATCCATCTGATAATCTGAAGGATATTTTAGTGTTAAATTCTTCTATGTAAACGCCACCCCCAACCCTTTTCCCCCTTCTGGACCCATCCGTGTAGACATAGAAGTATCCAGATTCTAGGGGGGATTCCTCAATTTGGTAGCCAAAGCTCCTTGAGAGGAATGGTTTTGAGATGCAGTAGTCAATTAGATCGGGGATTAGGTCCCTTCCAATTTCCAGTATATTGGCATGTCCCCACGGTCTGTGGGTCCATACTCCTGTCGCGTTCAACCAGATCGCGGCTTTTAGTGCTATCTGCCTGGCTTCTAAGTCACATGGCATCCAGCTCATAATTGCAAGAAGTGCTTTGGTTGGAGTTGTCCTCATGGCCCCTGTGGTCAGTATTGCCATGCAGTCTATTGGTTGCGGAGTCCAGTGATTTCCACCATACTGATACTCCATAAAATATTATCGGTTTTATAACCATGTCATAAAGCCACACAACTCCTTTTGGTTGTATGCCCCATGTTGAGCCTATTGCTTTTTTACATAGATAGATGGCTATTGTAGCCTTGGTTACTCTAGCCTGTATGTTCTCTTTCCATGATAGTTTGCTGTCAAGAATGACGCCTAGGTATTTTGCCTTATTCGATAGGATAAGTGCGCTACCATCCATTTTTGGAGGTGTGAAATGTGCAATTTTATACTTCTTACTAAAAAGTACGACTTCCGTTTTCGCTGGATTTGTCTTTAGTCCGCATTGTACACTCCATTGACTTACCATCTTTAGAGCGTACTCCAACTGCTCTGTTATGGTGTCTAAAAGGGTACCAGAGACTGCAATCGCTACGTCATCGGCGTAGGCTACAGTCTTTATCTTATTATTATCTAGGTCTTTAAGCAGAGTATTCACTACAACATTCCACAAGAGGGGGGATAGTACCCTTCCCTGGGGTGTACCCTTGCATACTTTTCTCGTAATTCTGGAGTTCCCCATTGTTGCAGTTATAGTTCTGCGCTTTAGTATGCTCGTAATGAGCATGATTGTAGGTCGATCAACTTTCAGACCGTCAAGTGCATCTATGACCGCCTGTGTCTCGACATTATTGAAAGCACCTTCAATATCCATGAAGGCCACTAAGGTATAGTTTTTGTATTAATTGGACCGTTCAATATGACTGACCAAATTATGTAGCGCCGTTTCAACTGATCTGCCCTTTGTGTAGGCATGCTGAGATGGCGACAACTGGTTTTTGCTTATATTGAACCTTATATGTATGTCTATGATCCTCTCTAGCGTTTTTAAAAGAAAGGATGTCGGCTAATTGGCCTATACTCCTTTGCTTTAGCATGTGACGTTTTCCCTCCCTTTGGGATGAAGATTACGTTACTTTTGGTCCATTCTGTTGGAATGTACGACCAGTTTAGGGCTGCTCTATATATCTCGAGGAGCCAGGGTGTGATCAGATCCAGATTATTCTGGAGATCTGCAGGAATTATTCCATCCGGTCCTGGTGATTTGAACGGTTGGAAACTCTTGATTGCCCAGTGCAGCATCTCTTTTGTTATAACCAGATATACTGCATTCCGGGCGTGTGGCAGGGGAGAACTCTCGTTCGCCCTCAATGTCTGATTACCCGGAAAATGGGTGTTCATTAATTCTTTTAGCGATTCCTCGCAATTTGTGGTCCAACATCCATCTGCCTTTTGTATAAGACTTGGGATTGTCGGTTGTTTAGAAAGTATTCTCCGAACTCTGCTGAGGTACTATTCACGTTATTACAAAACTCCTTCCAGGATCTTCGCTTCGAGTTCCTGATGAGATTTTTGTATTTGTTCACCGAAGCTATATAGTCATCCCAGTTACCTGTTCTTTTAGCTTCATTAAAAAGCCTACGACATTTCTTTTTTATCTCAGACAGTTTTGCTGACCACCATTTAGGTCTGCTATTTTCTCTTTTTACAGATAGTGTACAAGATCGTCTTGTGGCGTTCTTGAAAGCGTCATTGAGTTTCCCCACTGGTCTTTCAATGTCTATGACATTGGTTATGGTCGGGTATTGGGCTAGGTCTCTACTCAGGAATTCTCCCTGTTTTCCCCAGTCCGTTCTCCGCCTGTTACGATAGAATGTTATTCTATGTTGTTTGCTTATTTTGAAATAAATAGCAGTGATCGGGAAAGGAGCAGTCCTCTGACACTCTCCATTCCTGTATTTGATCTGCGATATTCGAACTGGCAAGCGTAATATCTAACACCTCTTGCCTGTTCGAAGTCACGAAAGTGGGTTTGTTCCCTTGATTTAGAATTACTAAATAATTATCTATAATAAATTCTATTAAATTTTCACCTCTTTTGTTTGTATCTGAGCTTCCCCAGATCAGGTGGTGTGCATTCGCATCCGCGCCTATAATGCACGGTATGCCTTTGGTTTTGGCGTCTCTTACCGCTTTTTCCACCAGCTTGCCTGGTGGTGATTCATCCTTGCCATGAGCCATGTAGCATGATGAGATTCATATGTTGGATCACCCTACATCCGTCGTGGCAGTTACGGTATCTTCATCACTGTAATCAGATAAAATGAAGATATTTATGTGCTTTTTGACTATGATACAGGATCTTATGGTTATATCCCCATTACCTGAATTTGCTGCATATATTAATTTGTAGCCCTTCGCGCCTAGTCCAAGGATCTTGCCATTGTTTGTCCATGGCTCTTGCACCAGCGCAATATCAACGTCTCGCTAGGCGAGACGATACACAAGGCTAGCTGACGCTGCTTTACTGTGATGAAGGTTAATTTGTGTAACCTTCATCGTTTATATGGTGTCGAGGTCGAAGTTGATGATGGTGGCATTCTCCGGATCGGAATCCAGAAGACTGTCCTCATCATCAACTGTTGCGTTTTCCAATCCTCCAAAGAACCCTCCAACCAAACTAGATCTTGATTGAGAGCTCTGTGTTGATTGGGAATCCCCCTCGATCTCCACATCCTGCACTTCTGTGGGCTCTTTGGCTTTTTTGTCGGAGTTGTGGTCCATCTTGTCATCACCCCGATACAGATAAAGCCTGGTTCCCTGGTATCCATAGAATACCATGCCCTGTCTCGGAGTAACGGCAGAGACTCCTTGTTAAGGACCACAACCACCTTTCTACTGGATCCTTTAGTCTCCGCGACACTGACTACCTTCCAGTCTTGTGTGGGGAGGTCAGGATTCGCGGCTTGAAAGATCCGGAGAATCGCATCAGGTTCATGTGGCTCCGCAGGAAGAACTGCAGCCCCTCTCGGCCGACGAGGGATTTCGGTGACCAAGATCAACTCCAGCTGTGCTCCGGGCCACACTTCCCCTAGTTATGCTATAGCCTCTTTCATGGCGCTGGCCGATTTCTCGTCGACACATGAAATAAGTTTAACTCGGCCCTGAATCCATCCTGCTTCAGTGAATTGTGGTGGAGGACCGGTGCTACATTAGAGCGCCTTTACGAACTCCGTCAGAGTTGCTTCGATCAACAACAGCCCTATTCAGTGGGTTTTTTGCAGCCTCACTGTAAGGTCTGTTGATGACCAAGGATCCCTTCCTCGGCTTTTTGCTCGGATTGGCTGTTTCTTCCGCGGACCGTTGCCTTTTGCAAACTGCCTCGACGACAGTAGCGACATCCGGATCCGGGTTTTCGGCTATATATGCCTTCGCCCATGCCAAGCATTGTTTGTCATTGCTTGACATAGACTCTTCGGCTGCATTTCCGAGCTTTTCGACATATCGTCGAGCCGCTCTAATTTTTAACAAGGTTTTGCGAGAGCTGGTGATTTGCTCCCGTTCCACCATTTGTGTTGTATTGGACGTGGATTGTCCAGTTCGCTCTCTGCTGGATAGCACATCCGGGGTTTTTCCGGTGTTGGCTTTACCAGTTTTCAGCTCCCTGACACGTCCGAGTAATTCGCAGAGTGTTTTTGGCTTTTTAGGCACACCCCGCGCTGTATTGCTGTGTTTTCAGCTTTTATTTTTGGTATTGCAGCAGTCGATGTATTAGGCCTTTCAGCTTCGTACATCTGACTACTGCTGTTTCCGGTTCCCATTGAGGGTTTGACCGGTTTTTGACGACAGTCCATCAGCTTGGGTTTGCCAGCCTGATGGACTGTCGTGTTTTGTTCTGTTTTACTTGTTTTTGTGTTTAAATTTAAATTCATTTTGTTCCCACGAGTAGGCCAGTAAAGAAAGGACCATCCATACAGTGACGGCGTGTATGGACTAGGCAACTACAAACTACAACCGGTCCGTGCCCTAGACCGGAGGAGAAACTACTCGCAACTAGTCTTTTATCCACTGACTAGCCACACAGACCCTCGGCGCAGCTTCTACAACCTTGGCCTTCAGTGGGACATTTTGGTCCGCGGGTCTTATACACCTCGTGGTATTCGGGGTGTATGCCACCTGACCCGATGTAAATTAGTTAAAACTGATTGGTGCCCAGTGTATATACCTTCGACACTGCTCAGATTAGCAAAATTTAGTCCAACACCTTCCACACTACAAGGTAATGAAATGCATTCAAAATAATGCTCTTACATGCAACATTAGATGATGTATAAAATACATAAACAAAATTTCTTATTCATAGATTTTGACAGCGACGATTGTGATTATTCTTCTATGGTAATGTCATCGAAAAGTAGGCTGTCATCGAAAAGTAGGCTGTTGATTGCATAAATACGGCGGCTTAAAATAAATCGATTTCAGCAATAAACACATTGAAGCCAGCAAACAACCGACTTCAACATGTCAAATATAAAATGTTAGCAAAGCGAGTTTTTATTAAGAAGTGAAGTAATTACAAAAAGTATGTACACATATACATTTGAGAAAAGGCGGCATGTTTACACAGTTGCATATTAGAGTAATTCAGTAAAATTCACAGTATACATTTAACAATGCTATAACATAAACCTATATGCCAACACCCCTTCTCAATATTACAAAATATTGCTTCTTAATTTATATATTCACGTAAACCAATAAGCTCCCGGAGTTTACATATCCGAATCCTTTGCAGCGGTTTGGTTAGAATATCAGCCAACATCAATTCAGTCTTGCAGTATTCATATACAACCTTCCCTGTCATTAGCAAATCGCGAACAAAAAAGAATTTGACATCAATGTGTTTCGTTCGGTTTGAAATTTTCGCCTCCTGCAACAATTTTAAGCAGCTCTGATTGTCTTCAAAGATGATAGGTCGTCTAACATCTATCTTAAATTCTTCCAATAATTGGCAAATCCATAAAAATTCTTGAGATGCTTCCGCAAGAGAAACAAACTCAGCCTCAGTAGAAGACAGCGTAACATTAATCTGCTTTCGGCTGGCATAACTTATAACTGCTTCACAAAGCATAAAAATAAACCCACTGGTAGATTTGCGGCCATTCAATTCTCCTGCCCAGTCAGCATCGGCATATCCCCTTAAGATCAAATCTGATTTAGAACCAACGCGTAGTTTAAAACGTTTTGTCCCTTTAAGGTATTTAATTACTCGTTTCAACTCGTTCCAGTCATGATTATTCGGTTTGCTAATTTTCCGAGACAATATTGAAACAGCCACAGCAATGTCTGGACGAGTGTTATTTGATACATACAACAGTGCACCTATAGCCCTTCGATATAAATTGTTGTTTTCAAGAAGATTTTCAGACGTTAGCTTTAGGTACCCTGGATCCATCGGTATGGGTGACGGTTTCGCATCTTGAAGATTGAAGTCGTTTAAGATTTTTTCAATATATTTCCTCTGGGACAAGAAAAATATGCCATCTTCAACCGTAATCTCAATGCCCAGGTATAGTTTCAGGTCACCAAAGTCAGTCAATTCGAAAGAAGATTTCAAAACAGATATAATATTTTCAATTTCAATATCATTTTTTGATGCAATGATAATATCATCTACGTAAATTAGGAGATAAATTATTGATTCGCCATCACCTTTTACGTACAAACAAGACTCAGTTCTTCCCCTTCTGAATCCGGAATCAACTAAAGTTTTATTGATTCGCACCTGGCTGATTGTTTGAGTCCATATAAGCTATTGTTTAGCCTACAGGCAAACGTTTCTTTTCCACACACAGTATGACCTTCTGGTTGTTGCATAAAAATTTCTGTGTCTAATTTACCATAAAGAAAATCGGTTTTAATATCAATGTGCTTAACTTTCATCTTTTTAAAGCTTGCAATAGCCAACAAACTTCTAAATGTAGTCTGTTTTACTACAGGCGCAAAAACTTCATCATAGTTTTCTCCATATTTCTGTGAGAAACCTTTTGCTACCAGCCGTGCCCTATATTTCCTTTCACCGTTGATTAAATGTTTATTTTTAAAAACCCATTTACATCCAATCAGTTTACTGCCTTTGGGTGGGTCCACTAAATCCCATGTATTGTTGTCTCGTAGTGCTGTTATTTCTTCTTCCATTGCCTTTAACCAGGAAACTTTGTCGGATCGTGATGTTTCATCTTCATAACTGGATCATCTTCTTCATAAATTTTATATCCAAACTTTTTTGGAGGTACACCTTTAGTAACTCTTGGAAGATTTCCTAGGAGTGTTATCACTGCCAGATTTTGGAGTATCTGATTGGATAGTTGAAAATTCTGATGCATTTATTCGGTTATCAGATTCAGACAGTGACGCTTGTTGTTCATCAGATTCAAAACCATAAAAATCATCAACACTTATATTTTCATCCAATGATTTGCGACTTTCATAACTACGCATATCATTATACCCAGAAAATTCATTTGATAGCACAGCATTTATATTACTATCATCGGCAACATCATCATCACTACTATAGTCGTATGATTTATTTGCATCATCAGTGTGACGACTTATAATAATTTTATTCGTTTTAGTGTTTAATAGGCGAAACGCCTTCGACTCGTCCGAGTAACCTACCAAGTTGCATTTAATAGACACTTCATCTAATTTTCTTCTTTTTTGTTTGTTAGCGTGTACATATGCAACAACACCAAACATACGGATGTGATCCACTCTTGGAGGTTTCCCGTACCACAATTCGAATGGTGTCAACTTTACTGTAGAAGACAAAAGACGGTTTTGGAAGTAGTTGGCGCTATTCACCGCTTCGGCCCAAAATTTAATGTTCATGTTCGCGTCAAACAACATACACCTCGCCATTTCGATTAAACTTCTATTTTTGCGCTCGGCTACTCCAATTTGCTCAGGCGTGTAGGGTGCTGTCAGCTGATGTATAATACCCTTACTTTTGAAAAAATTTTGCATTTGCTTGTTAACAAATTTACAACCACGATCCGGTCTCAGAACTTTAAGTCGCTTTTTAAGCTGATTTTCTGTTTCTTCAATAAACTGCTTTATTTTTTCATATGATTTATCTTTTGACGGAAGAAAAAATACCGTGCAATATCTACTATAATCGTCAATCATCGTCAAAAAATATTTGTTGCCACTAGGTGTTACGTTTTGCATGGGACCACACAGATCACTATGTATCAAATCTAAAATATCCTTTGATTTTGTCTGTGAAGCTTTAGGAAATTTATTTCTAGCGAGTTTTCCTCTTAAACATATATCGCAATTGCTCTTGAGTGACGGACATATTTATTGCAGGTATATTCTTGTGGCCGAACCTACGGTGCCAGATATGGATACAATCAGTTTTACATTCTGATACGTTAAAAGCATTTTCTCTATGATTCAAGACATATAAATTGTTTTTCAAGTAGCTTGTGGCATACGTTTTACCATTCTTTGAAATTTCACAACCATTGTTATCAAAAGAAACATTAAAACCAATGTTTGTCAACCGACGAACAGATAAAAGATTGCAATCTAGTTCAGGAATAAACAAAACATTCTTAATACAGATTTCAATATCATTACAAACCAATTTACAATCGCCTTTGCTACAGACGTGTACTTCAGTACCATTTGCCATATGGGCAAATCCCCAAAACAGTCTACAAGCCAAACATTTTTGAAATTAAATTAGTTTTTTTTTTAACGGAACATTAGACTCGATATCTAAATCAATAAATATGTATAAAAAATATCTATTTGATGATCATTAATACAAAAATTATTACCAAATCCTACCCTACCTCCGGTCTCTTAAAGTTATACAAAAATTTAACAATTTTTTACATGTTCATTTCATTACCTTAGTTTTAACATAAGTGATCAACTCGAAAGCCATATTGTTATTCACACAATTCTCTTAGATTTTGGAAAAAAAAAAATTGTCTTTTACTGTTTTGGAAACAGTAAAATTAGGTATGAAATGCCAGGTTCATGCATTGTAGCGTGCGTCACGGAAAATTAGGTTTTTTTATATTGTAAGCAGAATTTTTTTTTTTTTTTTTAATTCTTCTTTTAAGGAAATAAAATAATAAAATTCTACATATAAAAAAAAAATTCAGCTTATTAATTTCTGTAGCGTGCGTCACGATTTGAGTTCTCCCAAAAATTACAATAAAAACCTTTGCAATTTTTATTCTGTTTTTTTATCACTTCGCTTCTTTAATCTATTCTTCGCCTATTTCAGTGAGCAGAGCAACAACAATTTCGTTTACTTTTTCAAACGGTAAATTTCATATTGTCATTCAAAAGAAACCAAAGGCAATTCTTTTGAATCATTTGCAATTATTAGTTAGTTTACATTATCGGCATTTTGCACCACACAAAATTTTTTGCTTACCGTATAATATTGAAAAAATGAAGAGCGTGCTCGAAATTCTTGCTCATTTTAGTTACTCCCAAGTAACCATATTTACTTGTGTTGCAGTCATCGTCTAGCATTCAAAGCGTACGGTTGTTCTCTCAGCTCTCTCTTTTGATATTTATTCGTTGGCTATATTCTTGTTGTTTTTTTTTTCTTTTTGAAAAACCGCGTGTTCTTGTGTTTTCTTCGTTTCTACTTGTTGATATTTGGCTGAATAATCGGATAGATAAAACACTTAGAAAATATATAACTATGGCTCCAGGGCCGCCGGATAAACCTCCCAACAACAGGTTCGCTGCTTTTGATGACTTTCTGGAAAATCCAAGCAAGAGATGAAAATTAAACGATTATCCAGAACTCCCAACCCCATCTAGCAACATCCGCAACAGAAATATCCCAAAATACGTACTCATATCTTCCACCGACCCAAACAAACCGCTGTCAAAGATAAGCCCGTTCCTTATAAAAAAAGGCATCGAAAGCATAAGTACAGAATTAAACTCTATAACTGCACTACGAGATGGTAATATCCTCATTCTCACACAAAACACACGTGTAGCTGAAAAATTCTTAAAGTCAAAGACCCTATCCAATGTGTGTACAATATCCTGCAAGCTCCATGATGCACTTAACTCAGTAAAAGGCGTTATATATGCACCATGCCTGATCTCAGTCCCAGAACAAGAAATAATACAGGAAATGGGAAACCAAGGTGTCACTGATGTGTATAAATTTACAAAATTAAGCGAAGATGGAAAGACACGTGTACCAACTGGTAAAATTATTATCACATTCGATTTACACCGTCTGCCCACCTCTGTTGATGTTGCATGGTATAAATGCAGAGTTGACCACTATTACCCAAACCCAATGAGATGCAAGATCTGTCAAAAATTGGGACACACAAAAAATCGTTGCAAAGGAAATGCAACATGCCCCGCGTGTAGCCTCCCCCCTCATGAACCTGTTGAATGTACCCGAACTTTCTGTACAAACTGTTCCGGACCACACTCTTCATCAGACACTAACTGCCCACGTTACATTCAGATGAAAGAGATACTTAAGATAAAAACAAAAAATTACTGCAGCATAAGTGAAGCTCGTCGGAAATATCAGGAATCAAATCCCATACATAATACACCCCTTATTAACACTTTTGCGTCCACCACCTCCGACCACAGAAATTACCGTGAAGACACTACAAATAACCCCCCGAAAAGAACGACCGAAAGTACTACGCCGGAAAACATTTCAAATTATAAAACCAACCCAACCACTAAGGAATTAAACAACAACTGTAAAACAACAACACTACAACCGGAAACATCAAATACCAATAAAAAGACTGTAAGCAACCTCAACACCAAAACAACAGACGATAGTAAAGTACAAAAAACAACATCTTCAACCAACAACAAACACACCAAAATAATGGACAATAATAAAACACAAAAAGGAACAATCTTAACAGACAACAAAAATAACAAGACAAACACCAAACATGAATCATACAACTCTGCTAACAACAGTTTTACCTCACCAATCTCACAATTGACTCAATCAATGATCAATGATAATAGTTATTACATTCCATGCATCGACGGAGACGACTCCGGTGACGATGTGATGGACCACTCTCTAACGTAGTCTCAAAATGTAACTCAACACCATTAAAACTCTAAACATCCATTTCCAAAACACTCTCAACTATGTGCATTTGTACGCATGCCCATGCGTACATATGCACATATATTTTCACTAAACTAAATATGGATTTTACAATTCTGCAGTGGAACATCAAAGGCTTTGGAAACAACTACCACAACCTACAATTAATTCTAAAGGAAATGGATCCCAGCTTCCTATCGATACAAGAAACACACTGCCCATACAACTTTAACCCTATACCACCTAGAAACTTCACAAGCTATTTTGTAAACTCTTTACAAAATACCACTTCAAAGCAAGGTGTTGGAGTACTTATTAAATCTAATATTCCTCACAAACTAATCCCCGTCAATTCGGAATATCAAATTATAGCTGTCGAAATAAATCTTAACATAAAATTTACTATTCTATCGTTTTACATACCACCCAACCAAGACATTTCTGTTATAGAAATAACCAATATTATAAACTCATTCAATGGTCCAGTGGTTGTTATTGGGGACTTCAACGGCTGGAACAATATCTGGGGCTCAACAAACAATAATAACAGAGGCGTCTTATTGGAAAACATAATCTTTCAGACTGGCTTGTGCATATTAAATGACGGTAGTCCAACACATTTCTCCTCTCACAACACCTTCACCAATATAGACCTATCACTCTGCTCAGCAAATATTTTCCCGCTAACCACATGGACTATTCTCGACGATTTAAATGGCAGTGATCACTTCCCAATCAAAATATCGATTAAAATTAGCCAAAATAAAAACGATCCTGCGAAAACCACCAGATTTCTACTCCACCTTGCAGATTGGGAAAAATACACCCTAAAAGCTGAAGTAGAAATACTTAAATATCAAACTTCACCATCTAGTAACAGAGACGCAGCCACCCTTACCAAATGCATACGCATTGCAGCCAACTCCCATATTCCCCAATCAAAACCAACAATAAAAACAGATCATATACCAGTTCCATGGTGGAATCCTTCGTTATCATTTTTACGCAATAAAAAAATGAAAAGTTGGCGTCATTCAAAACCAACCCGACCCAGGACAATTTAATACTCTACAAAAAGGATAACGCTTAATTCCGCAGGGAAGTTAAACTTGCCAAATTCTCTTGTTTTGAAAAGTTTACAAAAACTATAAATAGGAACTCTACCACATCAACAATATGGTCAAAAATAAACAGAATCATCCACAGGCACTCCTCCTCCACCATAAAAGCCATAGACACCTCAGACGAAACCCTGATCAACCCTATAGAAATCGCAAATCACCTCGGTAAAGTCTGGGCCGAGCTTGCATCTGATTAAAACTTTCCACCCCAATTTAACATTTTAAAACAATCATCCAACTTGACCATAAGCAACACGAACGATAAAATAGCACAGTCGCTAGAAGTGCCGATTACTACACAGGAACTTTCTAACTGTTTAAATAAGGTGAAAGGATCCACTCCTGGACACGATCGCATATCCTATCAGATGGTAAAAGCGCTACCACGCCCTGGCAAGGCCTTTTTACTTCAGCTATACAACACTATTTTTAATAGCGGGGTCATTCCCCACTCCTGGAAACAAGCCATAGTAATTCCCATCCCCAAATCGCCCAGCGCATCTTCAGCCAACGCTTATCGCCCGATTTCGCTACTCCCTTGTCTCTCCAAAATTATTGAACGAATTGTTGCTACTAGGCTTTCTTGGTTTTTGGAACATAAAAAACTTATAGCTAAAGAACAACCGCATCACAAAAGCACTATCTGCCAGAAATCACGTAACAATTCTGTCCGTGGACTTCGAAAAGGCATTTGACAGAATTGGACTCCACGTGATTCTTGACACTTTAAAACGATGGCGTATTGGACCAAAAATTTTTAGCTTTATAAAATCCTTTTTAACAAACAGACGCTTCAGGGTGCGAGTCAATAGTCAAATGTCAAAAGTTTTTCCTCTAATGAACGGCATTCCACAGGGTTCGCCTCTGTCAGTAGTACTATTTCAAATTGCATTCAACGAAATCAGCAGAATAATAGAAAAAAATCGTTTCATAGACCATTGCCTATACGCTGATGACCTCTACATCATCTGCAGCAAAAACGATAACAGCGAAACTAACACCTTTTTACAAAAAATTCTTGGGGACATTAAAAACTGGTCTAACTATTCAGGGGCAAAAATCTCAATACAAAAAACAAAAAAATTTCACATTTGCAGAAAACATGGCTGTAACTCTGATGCCAGCACCGTCCAAGTCGATGGGAAGCACATACAAAACGTAGAAACGCTATGGATACTGGGACTTCTTTTTTCAAACAATTACAGCTGGAAAAACCATATTATACAACTAAAGAACTCAATATTATCACGATCTAACATAATACAGTATTTGTCATCAAAGAGCTTTACTCATATAAACACCTTAACTTATCTCACTAAAGCATTAATATTAAGCAGAATTGACTACGGCCTTTTTATTTATGGTAACAGTTGCAAAACAAACATCAACATCATCAAACAAGCTTATAATCGAGCAGCCAGAGCCTGTATCTACGCATTAAGAACAACCCCTATTGAAAACATTCTGCTAGAAGCCAACCTGCCTTCTATAACTAATAGGATATACGAATCGAAAGCTAGAATTCTGCCTAAACTCCTCAACAGCACGAACTCCATCCTCGACAAAGACATACACTGCATAGTCTCGGAAAAAAAACCTAAACGTATCAAATCTGCCATAGCCCATTCCCTATCACTTTGTACAGAATTTTCTATCCCACTCATCCTAACCAGAAAATGTATAAAAAAAACACCATGGGAGCTAAAAAATACCTGCTTTGATACCTCATTAACTACCTTCAACACACCTAAGAACGTTTTCGTCAACCTGCTGCATGAACAAAATAATTACTTAAAAAATGAAGATTGGCGACTGATCTACACTGATGGTACGAAATCCCTAGACAATACACCAGCATACGCCATAGTAAATGAAGACGGTAAAATTCTTTCCCTAGGCATTCTCTTCGAGAGCTCATCAGTTTTTACAGCAGAATCATGTGCTATTCACGAGGCTATTGCCCTTATCTTGAAAGACAAAATAAGAACTGTTATCTTCACTGACAGCCTGTCTGTAATAAAAGCCATAAAAAACCCGTTTAAGAATGATTGGAACACAATAGTTAAAATAAGAGATGCCTTAATTTCCAACTCAAATCTAATAAAAATACACTGGGTTCCCAGTCACGTCGGCATCATTGGAAATGAAAAGGCAGACAGTGCCGCCAAATTCGCCTCTTATGCCCTCATCATCACAAATAGCACATTAAAAAAGAATGATATCCGACTCCACATCCGGAATCATATCAAATTTAAATTCAACCAGGAACCACCGGCTCATTTTTACTACTCAATCATAAACCCACATAAGTGTCACCCAATTTACCCCATTGACGTGGGGAAGGACAAAATTAGAATATTCTCCCGTCTGCGGCTAGGCCACGCTTTATTTTCCCACGAATGGCTTTTAAACAAACCAACTCAAATACCAACATGTACCCGTTGCAACAACAATAGTAGACTTACCATCACGCACATTCTGGTAGATTGTCCCGTTCTATCCGAACAAAGACACAAACTATTTGGGAACTCCCCTGCCCTGGAATTTCTTAAACATCCATCCCAGATAAACATCAACAAAATCTATGAATTTATAAAAATTACCAGACTAAGAATCTGATCTCATACTTACTTATTTGTAAAATTTAACTAACTTGTACATACTCTGTATATATCGTCACTTTATATATTTTTAATCAGAGCTGATGGCCAATGCAGCTAGTGCTCTCAGATCTAATTTAACCTTAGAATTTATTTCTTTTAGGTTAAATAAATAATAATAATAATAATATTTGAACGTTATAAAAATGAAAACGTATACAATGGCAATCGTGTATCATATGAACATAAAGCAATTAAATGTTATAATTGTAATGAAAATGGTCACATATCGTCAAAGTGTTCAAAACAACAACGTCAGATGTCGCGATTGTCAAAAAGTGCATCCGTTAAATGAACCTGAAAATTGCGGTAAACGAACAGTGAACGTACGAAACATAAAATCTCAAGATGACGCGTTTACAAAGAGAGCTCATCAGTTTTTACAGCACAACCATATTCACGAGGCTATTGCCCTTATCTTGAAAGACAGAATAAGAACTGTAATCTTCACTGACAGCCTGTCTGTAATAAAAGCCATGAAAAACCCTTTTAAGAATGATTGGAACACAATAGTTAAAATAAGAGATGCCTTAATTTCTAACTCAAATCTAATAAAAATACACTGGGTTCCCAGTCACGTCGGCATCATTGGAAATGAAAAGGCAGACAGTGCCGCCAAATTCGCCTCTTATGCCCCCATCATCACAAATAGCACATTAGAAAAGAATGATATCCGACTCCACATCCGGAATCATATCAAATTTAAATTCAACCATGAACCACCGGCTCATTTTTACTACTCAATCATAAACCCACATAAGTGTCACCCAATTTACCCCATTGACGTGGGGAAGGACAAAATTAGAATATTCTCCCGTCTGCGGCTAGGTCACGCTTTATTTTCCCACGAATGGCTTTTAAACAAACCAACTCAAATACCAACATGTACCCGTTGCAACAACAATAGTAGACTTACCATCACACACATTCTGGTAGATTGTCCCGTTCTATCCGAACA
Organism: Thecocarcelia acutangulata; assembly: GCA_914767995.1. Classification (NCBI taxonomy): domain Eukaryota; kingdom Metazoa; phylum Arthropoda; class Insecta; order Diptera; family Tachinidae; genus Thecocarcelia; species Thecocarcelia acutangulata. The sequence goes on from OU612098.1 coordinate 57,245,893, forward strand.
AAGACACAAACTATTTGGGAACTCCCCTGCCCTGGAATTTCTTAAACATCCATCCCAGATAAACATCAACAAAATCTATGAATTTATAAAAATTACCAGACTAAGAATCTGATCTCATACTTACTTATTTGTAAAATTTAACTAACTTGTACATACTCTGTATATATCGTCACTTTATATATTTTTAATCAGAGCTGATGGCCAATGCAGCTAGTGCTCTCAGATCTAATTTAACCTTAGAATTTATTTCTTTTAGGCTAAATAAATAATAATAATAATAATAATACTTGTGTTGCCTGGTTGCACAATTGTACAAGATCATTTGCTATTACGAGCGATGAACTGTCACACAATAAATATTATGTTTATTGCTTTCTTCAGCTAAATGTAAAGAAACTTAAAGAAGAAAATGCTATTTCAAAGTTATTTTTATTTTCTGATGGCTGTGCAAGTCAATTTAAAAACAAGGTCATTTTGAATACTATACCATTGTTTAAAGAACAATTAGATTTGAAACACTTTGAGTGGAATTCTTTGCAACTGCTCACGGAAAGGGTGCACTAGACGGAATTGGAGCTGTCGTAAAGAGAAAAATTTGGCAAATGGTGAAATCTCAGAATATTGTTTTTAATAACGCCCATGATTTCTTTAAATTGGCAAAAAATAATATAAATGGTATTTTTATTTTATATGTAAGCAGTGCGTATATAAAAAATACAACTGGATTTCTTTCGGAAAAATGGGCTAACGTTAAGAGCATTCCCGAAATTAAAAGCAACCATTACTTTAAACCACTTAATGAAAGTGTGCTCGAAATATCACTTACGGCAGATTCATCAAAACATAAAATTTATTTATAAACAATAATATTTTAATGAATAAACGTAATATATGAATTAAATAATGTTATTTACAAAGAATATAAATTGTTTCGTTAAAATGAGTACAATGGTTTTTATTTACTATATACTACTGGGAAAAATGTAGCGTGCGTAACGAGCGTGCGTCACATAATGTTCACGGCTTTTGAGAAAAAACTAAAAAATGTTTTGCCTGAAAATAACTTATTTTAGAATTCTGTTATATTCTTATTTTTTTTAGACATTTCATTCTGTGTACTTTATTATTCAAAATTTGCTAAAAATTACGAAAACATACCACAACGTTCGAAGCTACTTCCATTTTTTGTAGCGTGCGTCACGAAAATTTGTGATCAATTTTTTCGCAACTTATACCTGTTGAAAAAATTTTTTTTATGGCATTCTAAAGTACACTCATATCGCCACTAAACACCATGTATTTGTTAAAGATATCTCTCTGGGAAGACCAAAAAATTTTCTTATTTTAATCCGAAAACTCGTACGAATGTGGCGTTCGTCACGCAGGATTTGCCCATATATACAGTATCCGTCTGTTTCTTTAAAGTGATAAATAATTCTCATCACAGCACATGTGGTTCGTCGCTGCAGAATCCACATACCATTAGGTCTCTGTTGCGTTACACCAAAACAGACATTACTTGAATCATTTTTCACAATGCTCACACGATTGTTGCTCTTCTTCTTCTCTGTACAGTTTCTCTTTATGTGGCCTGGCTTACCACATGAATAACATTTTGGAACAAATTTTGGATCTTAAAAGCTGCTTCGTTTTCTTGTTCACAACCACATTTTCGTTTATATTCTTGCAGTAGCTTTTCTTTTACTAAATCCATAGTTAGATCCTCTTCCGGACGCATTTCTAAAGATGAAATCAAATTGTTGTAATCATCCGGCAACGTGCCCAGTAAAAATGCCACAACTTTCACGTCTTCCAAACTTCCACATAAATCTCTCAGGCGGTCCACAATAGATAAAAATTCATTAATGTGATTTTCCATACTTTGGCCACTAACCAACCTTTTTGATGACATTTGCCTAAGGAGGCTTACTTTATTGGTTATGTTAGATTTTTGATGATGTTTTTGTAGAGTCTCCCAAAACTGCTTTGCAGTTTTTAATTGTTTTATTAAAACCTTTTGAGACTCCTCGACAGCCAAACCTATTGTTGCTCTTGCCTTCCCATCCCGGCTTAACCACTTCGCATCATTCTGTGCTGGGGCATCACACACCACAACGTCCCACAACTCCCTCTTCAGCAACAAAAGCTCCATGTTGAATTTCCACACATGATAATTGCTATTTGATAACTTCGGAAATTGTGCAATTGTAGTCGTCATCTTTATTTAAATTTAGCAATCTCAATTCTATTTAAAAAAAAACTTCAAAGATTTTACAACACGTGTCGGCCCATAACCTGTTAGCAAAGCGAGTTTTTATTAAGAAGTGAAGTAATTACAAAAAGTATGTACACATATACATTTGAGAAAAGGCGGCATGTTTACACAGTTGCATATTAGAGTAATTCAGTAAAATTCACAGTATACATTTAACAATGCTATAACATAAACCTATATGCCAACATAAAATACATGCATTTAAATGCGAATATTTATTTTGACAACAGCAATACGTCACGACTGTTGGTTGTTGTCCATACTGATTTTTTGTCGCACTCGAATTAAACTAATTTTTATTTTTCTTAACTACAAAATAAAAACATTGTGACCAATGTTTATAAACACAATTTAGCTCTTGGAAATATTTTATTTTCTAATATAACATAAAATAACAATAAAATTTAAATGCTGTTTTAAATAAATTAATAAATATGTGTACTATTGTTAAATATATAGGCATATATACTTACGGCCGTATTCATAAAATATATTTTATGTTTATTAAACACTTATTTGATAAATTTTTTATAGAAATTTGTGAAATAACAGTTTAACATAAAATATTTATTATGAATATGGCCATTAAACTCAAAACAAGAAATCTTAATTTTATTAAATAAGTAGGGTGTGATTAGATACATATGTATGTATATACCAGTTGATTTTACATCACGTACAAGTTTTGATTCCATATTTCTGATAAAAAATTTTAAGAGATTTGTGGGTCCCGTTTTAAAAACTTCGATAAATTGTCGTAAAGTTTCATTTCTTTTACACTGTTCTCATTATAGATCCAATTATAATTTAAACTTTGAAGACCCATATAATCTGAATTAATCGTAGTAATCGAAAAATATTTTAAGTTAAGTTACTCTTTTTATCTCTTTAAGATTTTATTTGTTAGACAGAAGAACTTATTCATGAAAGTTTGATATAAACAGATGTTTTTCTGTAAATCAACAAATTTTATGAAGCTAAAAACTCTTAGATGGCCACACTGAAATATAATTTTTTGAATATGGATTTATGTTGCTGCCGTGTTCAAAATAATTTAGTAGTGCCCTACACGACTACAATTGCCGGTTGCAGCATTTGCTATTGTAAAGTCGTGTAGTCTGCTGTGGTCTATGTGTTTAATGCTTTCAGTTGCCATAACGGCGGCGGCTGAATGAAATAGAACATGCCCGGCAGCGGCTCAAAGCAGGCTGACAGCCACTCGAATTGAACATCTGTGGCTGTGTTCTGTAACTTTGGCGAGAAGTTCTCGCGTCGAAAACTTGTGAAACAAATTATTCCATCGTTTCTCGAAAAGTGAGAAAAAACTGCGTCTGTAAAGGCAGAATTAGTTTGTACGTTCTTTTCCGTTCTGAATCAGCTGTTTTGTTCTGTTTAATATAAACTATATGTACATGGTTTGTTTTCACTTTTACGTTCTGTTCTGTTACGGACTAATCTGTTGAAAATAGAATTCAACGTCAAGTGACGGCCAGATATGTGTATGTTTTACTTTTTTCAGGTATGGAAACATTAATTTTTTATTCGAATGTATATAATTTATTTTTGCCAAAAGCTAAAAAAATTTGATTCAATTAAAGATTTTTAAAAGTTAATACATTTTTATCAACTAAACAACTATGAATTATCAAAAGAATATTATTTTAGCAAGGAAAAACTTATATTTTGTATAAGAAGTGTCATAAACTCTGCAGATTGTGAGACAGAAGTGTGTATAATATATATAATAATCTTCTTTGGTTTATCCAAAATAGCAAATATTTCTATAAATTTTTCAATTATAGTAAGAGAATTTTTATCACTTAAATAATGGATAGAAACATGTTTTGAGAGTTTGTCAATACACGTCATAAAAATAGTTTTTTGTCAAGAAACCATATATCAATATAAACTACTTCATTTGACTGAAATGGTGTTTCGTAACACAAATTTTGGTTTTATTGGTCTCCTTTCATATTTGCACATGTTGCATATTGTACAATTATTTACAAATTTGTGAATTTCCTTCCTTAAATTCGGATAATATATTATGTCTTTCAATTCCAAATAAGTTTCCTCTATACCTCTATGATTCTTATCATTGTGATATTTTTCTATAATTTCAAAAAGCTTCTCTTTATCAAAAACATCTTTAACTTGTTTGGAACATTTTAAAAATTTCGTATCTTATGAATTTCAAAAGAACTGAATAATTGTCCGTTGAAGTTTAGTAAATATGTTAAAATTTTCACAAAAAATGGCTAAAGTTACTTCTATAGGAAGAATTTGTTTCAAAAAAATTTAACATTTTTTCCTCAAAGTATTCCTTTATTGTAATACAGTGCCTAGTTTTTTTCTGATATAAAGTTTTTTTTCTATATTTATAACTTCTTCCTAATTGCACTATAAGTTGGTTTTTAAATATATTTATTGACAATTCTGAAATAAAAATGTGATCTTGTAATTCTTCTATTCCACTATGTATTGTAGCTTTATCAGAACAAATATGCAGGTCATTCTCTTCTAGATGATGAACATCTAAACGACTAAGATAGTCAGCAACTTTATTTATTTTCCCTTCTATAAATTCAACATCAAAATCGTACTCATTTAATTGAATTTTCCATCTTTGCAGCTTCATATTTGGTTCTTTTAAAGAAGTAAGCCAAACTAATGGCCAATGATCAGTTTGTATTTTAAATTTCCTGCCATATAAATAAGGCCTAAAATACTTTACTAACCACACAATAGCTAATAACTCTTTTTCTATGGTGCTATAGTTACGTTCATGTTCATTTAAAGTTCTCGAGGCAAAAGCAATGGGATGCCCAGTTTGTGATAGAAATGAACCCAACGCGTCATTGCTTGCATCTGTAGTTAAAACAAACATCTTGTCAAATTTTGGGTATGCTAAAACTGGAGTTGAACATAAAATTGTTTTCAATTTGTTAAAGGATTCAATATAATTTGGATTATGCACATCTATATGGGAGATATGATATAATCTGAATCGTAATTTTACTATAGTCTTTTATAAATTTTCTGTAATATCCAGTTAACCCAAAAACGATCTTATTTCTTTTATTGTCTTAGGTACAGGAATTTTTTGTATTAAAGAAATTTTGTTTGGGTTTGGTTTTATACCATCTGGAGTTATGATGTGTCCTAGATATTCTGACTCACGCTTAAAAAAATTGCATTTGTCTACTTGAACTTTCATGTTATAATCAGACAATCTTTGAAATATCCTATTTAATGGTAACATATGTTCTTTAAGAGACGTAGAAAACACCAATATGTTGTCTACATAAACAACGCATATATTATTGACATAATCGTGTAAAACTTCATTCGTTCTCTGGAATGACGCTGGAGCATTTTTCAAACCAAATGGCATTCGAGTAAATTCATAATGACCAGTTGATGTTGAAAAAGCAGTTTTATGTCTATCTTCTGGTAATAATGGTATCTGGTGAAACCCTTTAGCTAAATCAATAGTGCTAAAGTATTGTGAATTTCCAAGTTTAGAAAAAATATCTTCCATATTTTGAATAGGAAATTTGTCCTCTATAGCCACATCATTTAATTTTCTAAAATCAATGACTACTCTAAATTTTTGTTTCCCAGAATTGTCAATTTTTTTAGGAACAACCCAAATCGGTGCATTATAAGGACTACTTGATTTGGTTATGATACCTGACTTCAGCATTTCATTTATTTGATTCTCAACTTCTTCATTATAAATCTGTGGAAATCTATAAGCTCCTGAAAAAATTGGAATTTCATTCAAAGTTGGTATTTTATGTCTGTATTTAACAACTGCAGATAAATTATCACCCTCTATGTAGAAAACATTTTTAAATTTTGTCAATTTTGTAAGTTCAGCTATTTCTTCATTATTCAAGTTTTCAGTTCTCAATTTGTTTTTTAGGTATTCCATTTTTAGTTTATTAATAGCGCATTTACACCAACTCAAAATCTAGTAGATTTGAATTGAAATCTACAGCAAAATCTATATCGTTTACACCACCGTTTTTGACATCTAGCAAGATTTCATTTGCTCAAAAATAATTTATGCATGCGGGTTTGACAATACAATATTATCAGAGACTGAATACACCAGTATTAAAGTGTATATTTTTTGTGCTCAGAGACTGCATACACCACATTATAGTGCAATTTGTGTTGAAGCGTAGTATTTTTAAGTACTTTTTGCAAGAAATCACAGTTGCATCGCTTAGTACTGAGTAGATTTCAGGAGATTTCGTCGAAATCTACTTATAAAGTAGATTTCATTTTGTATGGGAAATCTTCTCAAAATCTACTAGATTTGGCTTGAAATCTCGAATGAGCAGATTTCGCTTTGGTGTAAATAGGCTATAAAATATATGTCGATTACTAATGAATTCAAGTAAGACAAATCATTATCAGTATACTCCATACATGAATTATCATATACTAATGGAATTTTAGCATTAGCTGTTATTAATAAATTTTCCTTAAAATCAATTTTTGCTCCTAAGGGTTTCAGTATATTACATCCTAAAATTCCGTCAAAATCACTACAGTTTTCGGTCTCAAGCATTTCAATTTTTGTAGTAGGTGAATTAAATTCTTTAAAAATGGGTATTGTAATTTTTGAGTATGAAACAGTGTTTGAGCAAATAGTATTTAGAACAATGGGGGTTTCAAGTTTTGTTTGAAAAGAATTATGAAATAAATTTCGTCTCACTAGTGAAGTACCAGATCCAGAATCAATTAGCAACTTTATGGAGACAGTTCGAGTCTTTACTATTATATAGGGTAGAGCTCTTCGGCTAGCGGTTGAAAATTTGATACTTGTATATTATCAATTTCCATTCTGTTAGAACTGTTAATAGTACTCTGAGATTTTTTTAATTCAACTCCATTATTACTAGTATAATTTAAGAATGGTTCCCTATTTTGAAAAATTTCCGTTTTAAATCGATTGCCTTGAAAATTGGGATATCTATTATTTTTAAAGCTAGTTGGAAAATGTTCAAAGTTATTCTGTGTATATTGATTTCGAAAGTTTATATTATCATTTTGATTAAATTTTTGTTTATTTTCGAAATTATTTCCAAATTTATACTGCTGAGGAAACTGTTTAAAAGAAGATTGTGAAGACTTTAATTTTTGGTTGGAGTTTTCACAAAGTTTTTTATTTAAATATTTATTTTCAACACTATTTTTATCTAGTAAGTGTTTTGGATAAAAATAATTGGTTTCGACCAAAATTTCTTTTGCTTTAAGCAAAGAATAAGGATTTCTGGCATTTAAAACAAGTCTTGGTTCATTTGGCAGTTTAGATATAAAAATTTTTAAAACCATACACTCATTATTTTTACAACTATACCACTGTTCATTTTCTCTCATTCGCAGTTTGAGTGTTAAAGCGTTCGGACATATATAGCGGATATTGAAAGTGTTGAAAAATTGAATAGTGTAAAGAAGAAGCATAAAATAAAAAAAAAAATAAACAAAGTGGAAGAACAAGAGTGAGACTCCGCTGGCAGATTGAGACTCCGCTGGCAAAAATCTCCGGCCAAAAGTTTGGTTAAATTGAAGAGCTAAGTGACTCTAAAGTGTGTGTGTGTGTTTTTGTTTTGAGACTCCTTTGGCAGGTGTCTCAAAGTTAAGCAAATATTCCGGCCAAAAGTTTGGTTAAAGTGAACTGTTGACTACTCGTGCTTCTTCTTGGTATTTGATTGCTTAACGTTTTTCGAAATTTGAAATTGATTTAACGGAACGGTTGACGGTACGGCGCGTGTGAGGTTTGAGATTACGATATATATTTGGCTGACGGTTCGCGGATTTGATAAGGACTTACTATTAAATAAGTACTGCTACACAAAGGTAGGTGGCACTAAATTATTTATTTGATACAGCGGAGTTTGCCGACATGTCGCCGGCAAGCAAAAGGAAGAGCGACAAGCCAAGAGCGAAAGGGGACGCCAGTGACGCAACGACTGACGATCCCAGGGCGCCACCACCGTTTGTACCGCCGAAGATAGGCATACTGAATCGGAGTGTTCGTCCACGGAGGATACGGAGGCGGCTAAGAAGGTGAAGCTTCTGTCGCCGAAACCCAGGCGAAAGCCTGTATTGGAGGATGCGGTGCCAAGTGGGTCGAACTTGGTGAAGGGACACGTGGGCGCTGCCGGTGTAGGGGTAGAGAGGAAGGCTGTTCCTGATGATGAGGTAGTGGTTGCTACCATGGAGGTGTGCAGTGAAGGTGTGGTGGCTGCGAATAAGCCGCTTGAGAGGGCGTCCCGGAATAGGAGAAAGAAGGTGCTGACTGAGGGGGTAATAGCTGACATGAAGAGGATCACGCAAAAGGTGATGGATGTCGTGATGGCTGAGGATGTGGGCAAAGGGGTGGCACGTAAGTTGCTGATGGGGCTGGTGGCAGAAAATGAAAGGCTAAGGGGAAGACTGGAGGCTGGTGTGGTAGGAGGTACTGCTGGTCCGATGGTGATGCCGATGACCGTACCCCCAGCAAGTCGTAGAGTAGCAGCCAGGACGCAGGAGGCAGTAACGCCGATGTCATATCCGGTCCTGCCGTTGGTGAAGCCAGTGGAGACCTGGTCCGTTGTAGTTAAGAGCAAAGCTGGGAAAAGTGCTAAGGAGGTGGTAGAAAAGGTGGTTGGGGAGGTCGGGCCAACACTGGGGGTTCGCGTCCACGAGGTGCGTCAGACAAAGGATGGAGCTGTAATTCGCACGCCATTGGAGGCTGAGCGGAGGAAGGTGGCGAAGGTTGAGGAGGGCACAGTCAATGTGACCCTGGAGTGCACGCCGCGTGTTGCAGAGCATTTGAGAACAACGGGGGCGTACATTAAATGGTTCAGATTTGCGGTGAAGACGTTTGACCCCATACCGGCGTGCTACAGGTGGTTGGGATTCGACCATAGGGTGCGCGACTGCAAGTTCCAGTCGGATGTGTGCAGACGGTGCGGCGACGCTGGCCGAAGCCCCAACGAGCTGAGGTGCAGGAACTGTGCGTTCAAGGGACTGCAGGCGGATCATATGATGATGTCTGCAGCGTGCCTGGTCTATGCGACCATGGTTGCTAGGGTGAACGCTCGTCATTAAGATGGATACCGCAGTTGTAATACAGCAAAACTTGCAGAAGTCGTACGTGGCCACGTGCGAACTTGGACAGGCGATGCGACGACGGGGTGCGGCTGTTGCCTTAGTGCAGGAGCCGTACCTTCGACATGGCGACATCAGGGGGTTTCCTGGGGGCATGCGGGTCTTCGGCAATTTACCGGGGAACTCTGCGGTAATTGTGGATGACCCGGGGGTCGATTGTACGGTCGTGAGCCGTACCCGGTGGGGGGTCTGTGTTGCTGTACAGGGGGAGTTTGGGCGGGTGCTCTTTGCAAGCCTGTACTGCAGGTTTGCCGGCCCTTTGGAGCCGTACATTCGGTACATGGATACGGTCCTACTCCTAGCGAGTAGTACACCCGTTATTCTAGGCCTGGATGCAAATGCATGTTCCTCTATGTGGTTCAGTAAAATGCCCCGGCATGCGCCTGGTCATTTGAACCACACTAGAGGGATCATGCTCGGCGAATGGCTGGTCACAGTTGGTGCTTCGGTGTTAAACGAGGCTAGTGATCTGTACACGTTTGACGCTCCACAGGGTCGCAGCGATATCGATGTGACAATTGCCAATAATTTGGCGTTGTCATTTTTTGACTTCAGCTGGAGGGTATATGACAACGCTGGTATAAGCGATCATAATCTCATTGAGATTCGGTTCGCTTATCACCGGCGGAGTTGGATATCGGGGTCCCTTCCCGGGTGGCGTAAAACGGATATAGATTGGGGCGGTTACGCGGATAGTGTTAGGGCGGCTGCGATGGTACAGCCTATAGGTGATTTTAGTGAGTTGGGTATAAACGCTCAGGTTAGCCAGATTGACGACTGGATGTGCGCAGTCAATGATGCGCTGCTTGGCCGAGCCCGTCCGGCTAGGCCAAGAAAGGTCAAGTGGTGGACCGATGAGCTGGATCTGATGCGGAGGAGTGTCAGGCGCCTCAGGAAGAGATTCCAGAGGGCCCGGCAGTCTAATGCGGATGATCTAGCTATTCGTTACGTTGAATATCTGGCTGGCCTGAGGGAATATAAGGGTAGGATCTGTAGGGTTAAAGAAGACGAGTGGAGGGAATTCGTGCGTAATAATAGTGACGATCCTTGGGGTCGTGTCTATCGCGTTTGTTCGGGTCGACACAGGCGCTTAGAAGTAGAGAGCCTCCAGGTTGACAATGTTACATTGTCTTCCTGGAGTGATTGTATGGGCGCGTTACTGGGGGTTTTCTTTCCGGTTGTAGGAGCGGGCGGTAGCCCTCCTCTCATTAAGGAGGGAGCCGTCCCTCCTGCGCTGGAGAGATCCGAAATAGAGGTTTGTATCCACAGGGTCAAGAGTAAGAAATCTCCGGGTGTAGACGGTATGACTGGAGAGATGTGTAAAAGCATCTGGAAGGCCATACCGGAATACCTGGAGTCAATATTTGCGAAGTGTCTCAGTGAGGGCTACTTCCCTGAGGCTTGGAAGAAGGCGCGTGTTGTAGTGCTCTTAAAGTCCCCCGAAAAATTGAGGAGTGATCCTCGCTCTTATAGGGGCATTAGTCTTCTTCCAGTGCTTGGAAAAGTACTGGAGAGGATAATGGTCTTTCGACAGAAAGAGTGCCGGGGTGCAGCACTGTCTGAATTTCAGTTTGGCTTCAGGGAAGGGAGGTCTGTTGACGACGCCTGGCTGCATGTTAAATCTAGTGTTGCTATCTCTGGGGAGAAGTATGTTCTAGGTGTATTTGTAGACTTTAAGGGTGCGTTTGACAATCTTCTGTGGAGTGTGGTTCTCGAGAGGCTACGTAGTGTGGGCTGTCGGGAGCTCGCTCTATGGGAGAGTTACTTCTGCGGTAGGAAAGCCTGTGTGGTGGGCGCCAGCGACATGGTTTGGAGGGACGTTGTACGCGGCTGTCTTGGTTGAAGGACAGTCTCGTGCTGATCCGGAAAGCCGGGGTGAGAGAGCCATGCGTATTGTGCGCGAGTGGGGCGATAGTGTGGGTGTGGAGGTCGCTATGGACAAGACCGTGATAATGTTGCTGAAAGGCAGGTTGTCTCGGGATCGTCCACCACTTGTTCGTTCTGGCGGCGTTAGTCTCCGGTATGCGACGGAAGTCAAATACCTGGGAATAATGGTGAGTGAGAGGTTGAACTTTATGGTTCACCTCTCATATGTGAGGGACAGGCTGACTTCTGTAGTAGGTAAGGTTAGACGCATCCTTAGAAGCGAATGGGGCCTCAGCAGGCGGGCTACTCGTACCCTATATGGTGGACTGTTTGTTGCATGCGCAACGTATGGTGCACCTGTGTGGTACGAGACAGCCATGACTGTTGTTGGTCGCAATAAAATTGAGTCTTTCCAGAGAACTGCGATGCTTGCTTACATGCCAGTTTGTAGGACGGTATCAACAGATGCTCTACAGGTCTTGCTGGGGGTGGCTCCCCTTGATCTGGAGGTAATTCGCCGTGCGATCGCCTTCAAGGTCAAGCAGGGGCTACCACTTCATCCACATGATTGGCTTTCTGCTCTTGATCTTGTGGTTAATAGGGAACCCAGTCAGATCAAGGCACTCCTTTGGGACCGCCTTGTGTCTGCCTGGCGAGCGCGGTGGGCGAGTAGTTCAAAGGGGCGTGTAACGCACGAATTCATTCGCGAGACTGATTTTGTTGTGGGACGGCCGGAATTTGGCTTCAGTCTCAGTACGGGCCTCTTGCTCACGGGGCATTGTTCCCTCAATGCACTCTTGCATAAGAGGGGCCTGTCCGAGAATGCGCTGTGCAGTTGTGGTGGGGGCCCTTAGGACTGGAGACACGTTCTGGTCGAATGTCATCTTTACGATGACATTAGGGATTTAGAGGGAATGGGCCCGTGTGTGTTTTGTGTTGCAGGTGATGCAGTTTATTCGTTGAGTGGCTGCTGTTTTGCTGTTGTCGCTGACGTTCCTGTTGTTCCTGTTTTATGTTACTGTTCGCTGTTATTGCTGTGTTCCTGTGTGCTGTTTACTGTAAGTATGGTTGCAGGGGGTCACCAGTCCCCGAGCCGTTTGGGGCTCTACTGGTAGTCGTCCTTGGGCTACGAAGTCTGACCGGAGACTTAATCTGGTACCACAGGAACCGGGAGCCCCAGGAACTTGTTCCTGCCCGGTTATGGTGCGGCCCTTCGGGGAGTATCGTAGTGGTTGTGGTTTAAACCCAAGTCGCGGGGAGAGTTCAATTGAGCTCGGTGTGGAGTTGCATTGCAACCGGGTGCCGTGACCCATAGATCGGAAGGAGTATTAGAAAGGCTCCGCTCCTAACCAAGGGGGAGATCATGTCCAAACAACATGTGATCGAATTGGTACTCATGCATGACAGTTTGTCATGTATGGGGGCGCTGGTAGACGCATTGTATTCACCCGGTGATTAGATCACCGTGGGGTAAGGCCATAATGGCAGGTACCCACGATAATCGTTTTCACAACTGTTCATTTTCTCTATCTAAACTTGTTTTTAAATTTAATTTAGTTAATAATTTTAACATATATTCATAAAAATCGTTAATATTGGTTCTAAATTCTGCAGTCTTAATTTTATTAACAATTGATTCTAAGCTATCCGAAACATTAAAATTAACTCAAAACTATTTTAATTTCATCCCATTTTAGAGCGGTTTCACATTAGGCAACTTTCTATATTTTGTTTTTATTTATTTCCTTTTAAAGTTGCTTTTGTGTTCACATACAGCAACTTAGTTGCGCAACTTTAATTTTGTTTTACTTAAATGTTCTTAATATTTTGAACGGCCCGAAAAATAAACAAAAGAAAATACCAAAAACAAGAATTTGCGAACAAAACGAATTGCTGAGTACAAGCAAGTCTGTACTCATATATCAGCAATTCTTCCCCCTTCATGCTGCTCTTACCTCTCACATCTACAACCACAAGACTTGGGCAAGAGAATTGCGCAACTAAATTGCCGTATGTGAAAGCGCTCTTATAGGATTATTATTATTTATGAGAGCAGTATTAGCTTTAGATATAATTTTATTTCTCACTCTCAAATCAATAATGAAATAAATGGCACATCAATATGCTTACGTATTTCTTCAACATGTTTTAAAAACATATCCAGTTCTTCAGGATTTCCGTCAAATTCGGGAAGACCATCTAATAAGCAAAATGCATTAAAAGACATATTTGAAAATCTTGATTGATGATGGTTGGGTTTCGTCCAATTAATTCACAATATTCTAAATAGAAATCAGCGATTTGCTTTCTGCCAGTATTTGTATTACAGGCTCCGAAAATTCTCTAATGGCCACTTGAAATATCTCCGTTTTGTTTCGAAAGAACAATTATTTTTCCGCTTGAATGAGAAAACTCTTAAGAAATTGAACTTCCGCTTTTTTTAAATAAGAGACTCGATATTTTCCGTTTGAAGAAAAGGAAACTTTGCAAATACAGCTTCAATGTCCGCTTTTAAAGGAAACTTGATTTTAGTTGGTCCGTAAATCGACTGCGTCAATTATATGATTAGGAATACCTTAAGATTTTAAACAATCTTTAGGCAAATTAAAAGTTAAGTTAAGTTTATTTGAGACTTTGAAACAAACATACATATATAAAGAAAACAAATGTTAAAAATCAATTACAAAAAAAAAACTTAAAACTATAATGTTTTGTTTTAATAAAGTTAAATGTTTAACAGTAACAAACTTATTAATTTCTAGTAGAGTATGAGTTAAAATTAAAGAGTAGTGCTTGCTCCCGGCACAACATTTCTGAAAATTTAATTAAAGGTGTGCTTAAAACTAGACTTAAAACTAAATTAAACAAAAAAATTGGAAAAGAAGGAAAACAAAAAAAGTTATAAAAAATTTACCCTCTATGGGAACCTTGGATTTTTGAAACATAAAATTTTGGCAATATACTATTTACGCAGGCGATTTCCTGCTCCACAAGTCCTAACGTTGAATAGTAGCAAGAATTTAACCAACTCCGACCGTATTGATCGTTTAATATACCCCGAATTAGGTTATTGTCCACGAATTCCAGTGAATTTAGAAATTTTTTCATTAAGCCAAAAGCGTATGAAGCTAAAGGCTTAATTTTTGCAAACTCATAAATATATTCATTAGAAATTTTTTTTTTTTTTGTATTTTGAAAGTGTTTGTTAATGCATTGCCTAATAATTTTGCGTTCAAATATTTCAAGTTCACTCACTACCGATGGTGAAAAGGAAACCAAATTGAAATGCATATAATAGGACTGGCCTTATACTCATCTTATATATAAGCAATTTTGTATCCTTTGGTAAATACTTAGAACTTAATAATCTTGCAAAAGACATTCTTATCCGCCTGGCTTTATCAAGGGAAATTCTGGCATGGACATTAAACTTTAAAAGTTTAGTAAAATGGACACCTAAGTATTTTAGATTTTCCACGAACGGGATCTCATGTCCATCCAGAAAAATTTTAAGCTGCTTACTTTCTGGAACAACAAAACTTTTGCATTTTCCAGATGCGTTCCTTAAGCAAATAGCTATACTTTTTAAAACATTTATTTTTATACCCCACAATTTATAGTAGTTATTAACTGTTGCTAAATAAGCGGAAATATTACGCAAAGTGTCATTCGGTGAAATTCCATGAGTATAAAGTAAAGAATCATCTGCATAAAGAACACCTGTAGCACCTTGAAATTCATGAGGAAAATCATAAAGAAAAATATTATAAAGATGCGGAGCCAAAATTGAACCCTGCGGCAATCCGCAACTAATTTCGCCATAGGTTGAAAATTCATTTTGAAGTTGAACGCAAAATTTCCTATTTGCAAAAAAATTTTGAATAAGTCTAATTATATATGGTTCAAATGCAATTCTAATCATTTTATAAATAATTCCATTGTGATACGCATGATCAAAAGCTTTTTCAATATCAAGAGAAATGGCAATGGTACATCTCTTCTCCCTTAAATTGTTCACCACATCGTTATGAAATTTTAACAAGGCATGTGTAGTAGAATGGAATTTCTTAAATCCAAATTGATGATCAGGAATATATGAATAATTAAAGCTAGAATCCATTTTTTCTTTAACTACCTTTTCCAAAAGCTTCCCCAAATTTGATAACAAAGAAATAGGTCTTACGTTACTTATGTCAAAATTATTTTGAGATTTTGGAATTGGGCAAATTTTAGCAATTTTCCAAGCTTGTGGAAAGTAACCATTATTTATGCAATTGTTAAAAATAATTGCCAAAAATTTAAAAATAGAAAGGGGAAGTTTTTATGCAAATTAAAAGATATTTATATATTCTTTTAAAAAAACAACAAATACATTTATTGTTAAAAATTATAAAATATGTACATATATATTGTTTGCTTGTTTTCGAATTAAAATATTTTTAACAACTGAAAAAATATGTATAAAAAAAATTGATAGTAAAATTCAATGAATATATAATTAATATTTTTAAAGTAATTTTCACATTTAAAAAAAGGTTGTAACAACAACATACAAATAGATAGTAAATTAATAGGGAAGATTAGAGATAATATAACTCTTCAGCATAAAAACCTCTTTAAATAGAGGCACTTTGTGCAATCACATGTGAGTTCGTATTTAAAACTACTGAACGTATTCTTTTCGGAATCCCATTCACATGGTGTTGTTTTAATGACCTTTGCTGCCAGCTTCGGTCACACTCAATCTCATTCATGCCATCACAAAACAAACAAAATTAAGAAGGTTTTAGATGTACAATGCAAAGCGTGCGTTTAGCTACTTTCACGCCAAATCGGGGCCCAATTTTTGTAAATTAATTTGAATTTAATAGACGTTTTTAACTGTGCACTAGATAACTGAAATTACATTTATTTTTATAAATTTTTATCCAAACACTATTTTTAAATATTTTCTACTAACGAATGTGATTTTTTATTCGTCACATGTGTCACTTATTGTGACACATGAATCCTTACAGTATTATAAAAGAAGAAATTGTATTTTTTCTAACCTAATGAAAGAGTGTTCTTATTTTATAGTAGAATTCGAAAGACGAGGAATTTAATACGAATTAAAGTAACGAATCCTATTAAATTTGGAAAACTTCTTTTACGCTATAAATATGAAAATGCTAGATTTTTGGAATAAAGTATACTTCTGTGACTAAGTTTATAGCAAAATTATTAGTCTTATCGTATTCCGCAAATGTGTGCGTTTGCAGCCAGGTACGTGAAACTTATCAAAACCAAAGTGAAAAATTAGATGAAGAGACAATTTTCGGAAAAAATTTTGTATACTAGAGTTCATCTAAAACTTTACAATTGTGGATATGCCCGATTTAAAAGAAGTGGTTAATATAAGAATACTTCATTTTATTAAATGAAATCTTATATTAAAAATATATGTCACAAAAATTAATGAATGTTATACTTATGAAATTAACTTCATGTTTGTAGGAGTATATATTTGTTGTTATACCTTTAAATGCTGTAGTTTTTTATTAAAGGCAACCAGGACTTTATTTTCTACAATTTATGCCGTTGAAATAAATATTTTATTAAAAAATAATTACCTTTACTAGCTGACGATTTTTTGACAATTTGCAATAGTCATATTAACGATTTTTTCCATCAAATTTGACAATTTTAAACCAGATTTATCTGGCATTTATGATTGTTACTAGAAAAAAGCGTTCATTAGCCCTAAAAATTTTCAACGAGAGAGCGTTGAAAGAGTGTAAAAAAAATTGAGAGACAGAAAAATTCTTCCAAGTGTCACAGATGAAAAACGTTTAAAATATAATTCCTTTTTTAAAATGAAACGAAACAAGTTATTCATTGGTTTTATTTAAACATAAGAAATATTTTATTCACGATTAATTTATACGTAGTTATGTCAGGACGTGTTCGTACAGAAATATCTAGAGACAAACTATCACTCACACGTTCGTTAAACTTCTTAGCAAAAAGACGCCGTGTGTCGGCAAGTACAGGGTTGTATACTTTAAGTGTTGACTACTCAGCGGTTGACAGTTCGGCTGATCCTGACCAGAAGTCGTCCTCGGCTTCCTCTTCGGGATCTAATTCGGGAGAGACGGCACACCACTTTTTCATTTTATCTGAGCTGTATACTGAACAGAATTTACGCGAAGAGATTTGTAATCCTGGAGAATCTTCAACCAGGTAGCGGTCGTTGCCAAGTACACGGGTAACCATGTAAGGACCACGATATCTTGGTTCAAGCTTTCTTGATTCACCGGTAGACTGCGGTTCGTTCTCTAATACGACCAAATCATTCACCTGGTATAGGGTAGGGCTGGTATGTTTCTTGTCGAATCTATTTTTCCATTTTTCTCGTTCCTTTGCTATATTCTGGAGAGCAACGTCACGTTTCTCCGTGATAGTCATATTATCGGCAGTGGCACAATCGTCCTGAATGGCGGCAAGAATTCTATTCTGAACCAAATCTATTGGTTTATAGTCGAACACGAGCTCGTTCGGACTGAAACCCGACGTTGCGTTTTTCTGGGAATTTACTGACCATTGTAGTTCGTGCAACCGTGAATCCCAGTCTTTAGATTCTTTGGTGGTGGTACGAAGATAGTTTAAAATAATTTGATTCGCGCGTTCTACCTGGCCATTTGCTCTAGGGGTGCGCACTGCAGTTTTGATATGTTGAATGTTGTGACGATCACAATAGTCCTCAAATAATTTTGAAGAAAACGCGGTACCACGGTCCGTAATAATTCTTCTAGGTAAACCAAAGTATCCCGTTAGTTCATTTAAAATACTTAACACAGGTGCTGTCTTTGTGTTTCTCACGGCTTTCACGACAATAAACTTAGTAAACCCATCTGAGATAGCAAGTATGTAATTGTTTCCTCTTGTACTGCGTATAAACGGCCCTAGATGGTCAATATGAATTTGACGAAACGGGAGCGGTTCTAGAGGACCAAAATGGAGGACTCCTTCAGGTTTACCACCCCTGGATTTGTTATAGCAGCATTCAGTACAAGCTGCTGTATATTCTTTTACGTATTTTCGCATTCGATCGAACCAAAATGTCTGTTTCAACCTTTCTAAGGTTTTCTCGAGACCGTAGTGCCCAACGTCATCATGGCAATGTTTAACAATTCGCCATCTTGTTGATTTTGGAACAACAAATTTAGGCCCTATATCAGTTTTTCTATAAAGGCGATGATTTTGAAGAATGTAATCAGATTTGATCTGCTTGGCCTGATCGGATATCGTTGATCCATTTAGGACACCAACTATGTGTCGTAGTTTTGCGTCCTGGAGTTGCATGGTGAGTAACCAATCTTCACCATTAACATTAATCTTCATTACAAACCCGGCAGTTTCAAGTTCTTTTGGCGGCAAGTCTGGACAGCGGCTCAGTGCGTCTACATGAGCCATGCGTGACCCTTCACGATGAACGAACTCGCAATCGTATTCCAATAGTTTCATAAACCAACGAGCAATTTTAGGAATTAGTTCCTTGTTAGCCTTGGCTTTAGTTATAGCTGCGCAATCTGTTACCACACGAAATGGCTTTCCACCTAGATACACACGGAATCGATCTATGGTCTCTACCACTGCGAGCACCTCCAGTTCATAACTATGATATCTGCTTTCGGTTTCGGTTGTGTGGCGGCTGAAATAAAATACGGGTTGCCAATTTTCGCCTTCTGTTGACTGTAGCAAGACACCGGCTAGGCCAATACTACTCGCGTCAGTGTGGACCTCGTGTTTTGCATTGAAATCAAAAATTGCCAGAACTGGCTTACTGGACAGTATATCAACAAGTCTCTGAAAAGACTCCTGCTGTGAGGTACCCCATACAAATTTTGACCCTTCCGTTTTCCGCAATAAATCAGTCAAAGGACGGGATATAATAGAGTACTTCTCAATGAATTTTCGAAAAAACCCGGTAAGTCCCAAGAATCGGCGAACTTCTGTTACGTTTGTTGGAGTTCCAAAATTTTTAATTGCGCTTATCTTATCACCCGGGGTGATTCCGTTTTTATTTACTACATGGCCAAGGTAAGAAATTTGTTCGGACAGGAAATTGCATTTATCCAAGCGAAGGGTAAGACCACTTTTTTCCAATATAGTTAGAAAACGATCCAATCGCTCGATACCCTCTTCAACAGTCTTGCTCGGTATTATGACGTCATCAAGATAAGTTAAAACCTCACCAGGCTTCATCAATCTTGCTACACGATTCATTACTCCCTGAAACACGGCGGGGGCATTTACCAAACCAAAAGGCATGCGATTAAATTCATAATGCCCTGCTGTGGTTACAAACGCGGTGAACTTCTTAGAGTCTTCATCGATCTCTATCTGATGATAGCCCATACGAAGGTCAAGAGTGGAAAAATACTGGTTTCCTGACAGTAAAGCAAACTGCTCATCTATTATAGGCATCGGAAAAGGCGTTTTTTGTGTTATACGATTTAACTGCCTGTAATCGACACATTGCCGATCTTCTCCATTTTTCTTTTCCACCAGCACGATACCCGAGGCATATTCTGAATCTGATTCTCGAATTATTTCATACTTCAATAGGTCGTTTACAATCCTTTCAACCGTCGGACGCTTCGAAAATGCAATTCGATATGGTCTGGTACGCACAGGTACATTTGATATTACGTTGATTTTCATCTTTACTAAGCTGCACTTACCCAGTTCAGATATATTTTCAGCAAAACTGGCACGATGATTTTCAAGAACAGTTTGCAGTTGATCGCATTCAGTAACACGTATGTTTTCGCCAGAGTGTATCGTATTAACGTTCTCAATCCGACACTCTTCATTTTCGACTATAAGACGGCTACCTTTACGACATAAAACCTCACGGCCCAGGAGAATATCTTTCGATATAAAATCATCTTCGACAACGAGTAGTTCGGTTTTAAAAACATTACCATCAATTTCCAATTCGGCGGCGACTTTGTTGGTACATTCATATTCTCCACCGGCAAAACCTTTCAGCGAAACTAAGCAAGGAATGTTATTACCAACGTTGCCGGCACACGATTTCCTTACCAGATTATATGCACTACCAGAATCAATATAGGCCATCGTCTCAATTTGATTGATTTTAACTTTCTTAGTTAAATCGCTAGTCTGCTGCGAAGTATTAACAATTTTGTTAACATTAGATGGCAAAATCGGTTTAGAGTATTTCGTTGTAGTACAATCGGATGTGGCGTGTGTTGTACGGTGACAGTTCTTACAACGTTCCTTTCTCTGCGGTTCGGGACATTTGATCGAATAGTGACCATATCCAAAACAATTAAAACATTTAACTTTACCACCTGTTGCGTTATTGTTTTCATTTTTCTTTAAAATTTCGGAGTTGTTTGAATATTTTTCACCTACCGGCGTTAGTTTTTGTTTATGTACGGCCGTAGACAGCATTACCACTTCATTATAATTGCAATAACTATTAATGTCACGATACAATTGATTGCAACTATAATATTCGTTAGAAATTTTACGTTTTAGGTCGGCATCATTAATGCCATTTACGATGTGTCTTGCAATCGCAGACTCCGATAAATTACCTTTGGTACCTACAGCTAACATTCTAAAATAGTATTCTTGTGGTACTTCATTTACGCGGCGCTTCATCTGAGACATTCTTATATGTATATCAGCGGCGTTTTCGACATGAGGAAAATCCTGCAAAAATTTTCGTACAAAATCTTGCCAAGACAAGAAAACAATTTGTAACGCGTCGACCCAATATTTGGCGGGTCCCTGCATTTTCTGCTGAACGGCAAATATTAACGACTGGTCGTCCCAGCCATAAGCTTCTTTCAGAGTCTCTACTCGTTTGACAAATTGTGTTGAATTTAAAGATTCATCGGACGATGGATTGAATTCGGGGAGTATGGCCAACATTTCCCTTACATTACCATAAGGATTTGTAGGAAAACCATAATTTACAGGTGCCGTTGGGGGCACATACGACGGTGGCACATATACGTTGGCTGCTGACGGAAATCGTTCATAGATACGAGGCGCTGATACGTGGCCAGATGATATTTGCGGGTGTGTGTTGGTGACGTAGCATGGTGCTGTTTGTTGCCCGACAGTCGGCATACTAAAACTTTGTTGATTGGCATAATGTGCTGTTAGCGGAACACAGATTGGCTGTTCATAGACATAACCAGTTGATGTCACATGCTGCGCTCGCGACGGCTGCATGATAACGGGTGGTTGCGAATAAACAGTAGGTAACGATGTTGTCGGTATACAACTGCCAATAACTTCAGTGGACGATATGGGTGGAATGTTTCCGTGTGAAACACTGTCGGATACGGTATAAGCCGGAGAACCAATGGGTGACGAAAATGCTTGTATGTGAGATGAAGTTTCAGTTGATTCAAAACGTGTTGCTTGTTCGCGCAAGTCGGCAATAGTTTCTTCTAACTGAGCTATACGTTCTTTCAACCCGGGTGTATTTTGTCTTCCCTCAAGACGTTCAATCAATTGATTCTTCCTACCAGAGCAAGGCAAACCAGCTTCTCTGCATTTCAATTGCAATTGTTTTACAGTTAAACCTTGAAAATTTTCCATCGCGTCTGTTTTTTTCCTTCCTCAGGAACGAATCCCACTTCTGAGAAAATGTCACAGATGAAAAACGTTTAAAATATAATTCCTTTTTTAAAATGAAACGAAACAAGTTATTCGTTGGTTTTATTTAAACAGAAGAAATATTTTATTCACGATTAATTTATACGTAGTTATGTCAGGACGTGTTCGTACAGAAAAATCTAGAGACAAACTATGACTCACACGTTCGTTAAACTTCTTAGCAAAAAGACGCCGTGTGTCGGCAAGTACAGGGTTGTATACTTTAAGTGTTGACTACTCAGCGGCGTTGACACAAGGTTTTACAAAACAATATTTCTAAATTAGGTTAAAAATAAAAATATTTTGGAAAATTTAAGAAATTGTAAATGATAAAAAGATAAGATTATTTTTGTGTAACTTAGAACAACAGAGGTAAAATAAGACGTCTAATGGAAATGAACTAAGCAACACAGTATCTGGCACATCAGTGGCAAAGGATGTTCCGGCAAATTTACGTGCTTGAATGTGTTTAAAACTTTTAATGGATCAATTAAATTGACAGTTAGATCCTTTCATTTTTAATTATATTAATTTTTTTCTACTTTTAACCTTTGAAATATTTTTGTGTCTTTAATTTTTACAGACCAGTAAGTACCTCGTTTCTGTAAATTTTGTGAGAAGTTTTCACACCGAAAACTATGAAACATCGTTTCTCGATTAGTAAAAAAATAGTGTTTCTGTATTTCAAAGTGAAAACAGACAACACTAATTCTATTTTTATTGGAATATTTCCGTTTAAGAATTGTCAAAAAATAAAAATTATAAATAGCTTGCCTTCTATGTTTCCCAGCTATCTATATGTCGACATTTCATAGGAACTACCCTAATCATCAGTAGACTTTGGAAATTTTTGAAAGATATTCTCAAACATTCAACTTTATATCCTAAAAATATAAATAAATTGTTGAGAATTTAAAAGAAAAATGCTCTAATAATACCTGTCAAAACACAAAAAACAAGCTTTTTCATTTATACACGTCTCTAACATTTCTTTACACCTTTCAAACAAATGAACAACCGTTGTTTGCTACGATTTGCTTTTTGAAAGTATCGAAATGCAGAGAACAAAAATTCAAACAATTAAGTTTTTTATTCGCTATTTTTAGCTTCTACCATTTATACCAATAAAAATTATAAATAGCTTGCCTTCTATGTTTCCCAGCTATCTATATGTCGACATTTCATAGGAACTACCCTAATCATCAGTAGACTTTGGAAATTTTTGAAAGATATTCTCAAACATTCAACTTTATATCCCAAAAATATAAATAAATTGTTGAGAATTTAAAAGAAAAATGCTGTAATAATACCTGTCAAAACACAAAAAACAAGCTTTTTCATTTATACACGTCTCTAACATTTCTTTACAACTTTCAAACAAATGAACAACCGTTGGTTGCTACGATTTGCTTTTTGAAAGTATCGAAAAGCAGAAAACAAAAAAAAGTCTACTGATGATTAGGGTAGTTCCTATGAAATGTCGACATATAGATAGCTGGGAAACATAGAAGGCAAGCTATTTATAATTTTTATTGGTATAACTGGTAGAAGCTAAAAATAGCGAATAAAAAACTTAATTGTTTGAAGAAACAACTTTGCAGTGCAGTCGTTGTTAAAGCTTACTAACGATGAGGATGGCGAAAGGCCCACAAGAGATTTTAGTAGTGTTGTTATGACCTCCAGCGGATATTTATCACATGCTGTGTAGGGTAATATGTCTGAAGCCAAAATCAAAGGTATATCAATGCGTGTAAAGATAAGTCTGTTTGGAAATGTCCTCCTATAGTCAGACAACCATTACATAAAACTCCAAGTGAGTTGATAAAATATATAATTAAGAAAAAAATTACCTATACAAAACGAAGTCATAAAATACTCAAACTGTTTGAATTCAAAAGCAGTTAGAGAATCCTATACAGCAGCCACATCCTTTTGCGAGTACCTGGACTAAGCAATACGAATGACTCCACTCACACCTCTATAGCTTTTGGCAATCTTTCCAGGAAAAATGCAAGATAATAAAGAATTCGAACTAAAATATTGTTGCAGTATTTTATTGCAATACACTAAATAAATTAAATATTAACTTATAAATAAACAAAATTATATTTTGGCTTTCAATTATATTTTGTTTATTTATAAGTGGAGTTGGCCCTATTGTTGAAATATGTACAAAAATGGATCGCTTAACTTACAGAGACATTTTTTTAGTCAACCACATGCTAGAATATGCAGAACGGAAAATGCCACTTCGATGGGTGTTTCAACATTATAACGACCCGAAACACGTCGAAGTTGGTTAACGAGTTTTGTATGGGGTTCATAGATTGGTTTGGCCGGCACAATCTCCTGATTTGAATCCTATAGAAAACCTGTTTGGGATCTTGAAGCGAAGAGTTGGAACTCGCCTTTTTGGTTACAAACAGGAGCTTTTCAATTGCCTTAAACAAGAGTGAGAATCGATCCCCACATCAGTTTTAACAAGCCTTATAGAATTTATTCCAAAAAGATGTGCTGAGGTCATAAAAAATAAGGGATACCATACAAAGAAAGTTGCTTACGTTTCGAACAGCTCATTTCATCGCATTTACTTTTGCTTCCTTTTTTTTTTAAGAAGAAAAATTTAATTTATTTTATTATTATTGGAATGTAAGCACATACTGCAATAATAAAACATACAATCAAATAAATACAATAAAAACAAAAATGTGAGACTTTAATTACTTGGTTAGAAAAGTTGCTTAGGTTTCGAACAGTACTGTATATATAAACAAACTGACAATCCGAAAGGGCTGATATTGCCAACATATATAATCGACAAGTGTACCAACATAACAGAAAAAAATTGAATATATGTTACTCACGAAATTTGAAAATAACGGCTATTTTTTAAGCAGACCATGTACATACTTACATATATACATACATACTCTGTATAATATCCTATTTTTATTAAAAAAAAACTAATATTGTGTACACATATGTATGTATATTTTTAGTTTTCCTTGATAAAGATATCCGATGGATATCGAAATATTGGAGAACATTTTGTGTGAAGATAAATACATATTGAAGTTCGTAGACAAAAACCACTCGTTCTTACCAAAGCCAAGTTTTTCATTGAACAGAGCCCTGTTAACAATTTAACGGTGGATTCGAATTTGATGTTAAAGAAAGGCGAGGAAGCTAGATCCCAATTTTTCCAAAAAAGTACCCACATATTCACCAGAAGCATGGAAGCAATATTTTTATACGTAATTATTTTTAATTTTCAATATGTTTTCTAATATCTAACTAATTGGGTACCAAAAATCAACATCTTGGCTTTAGTCCATGCAAAATTTTCAATAAGGAACTGCTTTGTTTTAATTTAACACCAAATTTGCCACTGTTAAGTCGCGAAAAAAGCTCTATTAATTAAAAAATTTGGTTTTGCTAAGAGTGAGTGGTTTTTGACAGAGAACTTAAATAAGTATGTACCTTCACACACATACAAAAAAGATAAATAAAGTATAAAAAACTGGCCTAGAGCTCAAAACAATTTCATTGTTTTAATTACAATTTACTTAAATTTGTAGAAAAAGATGGTAAAGATGATGCTAAAACTGTTGTACTAGTGAATGGTCACGAAGACATTAGAAATGTTAAATCTTGTGGCGTAATTGATTCAAATACCAATGATTTAAAGTCAGTGGGCAATGAAAGGAAGAAAAGTGAAGATAGTGATGACAATAAAAAAGATAGCTCTAAATGTGACGAGTGTGGTGAGGACGAAAATTATGAACTAGATTTAGATGCTTTACACGACAGTGGAATAACAGTCCACATTCAAAGCCCGGGAGCAGAGCTGCTATCAGTTCAACTATCAAGTATGGAACTCGTGCAAGAAATCCATCAACTGTTAATGGATCGTGAAGACACTTGTCATCGCACTTGCTTTTCATTACAACTAGATGGAGTAACGTTGGATAATTTTGCTGAACTAAAAACAATAGAAGGTCTTAAACATGGATCGACTATAAAAGTTGTTGAAGAACCTTATACAATGAGAGAAGCTCGAATTCATGTTCGTCATGTACGAGATTTATTAAAAAGCATGGATCCTGCAGATGCATACAATGGCGTAGAGTGCAACTCACTAACCTTTCTTCATACAATTACCCAAGGCGATTTATTGGAAAAGAAAAAGTCTCGTCCAGATTCTGTTGACTGCACTCCTGCTGATTATATAATGCCTGGTGTTAAGGAGGCGCCCTTAGCACCTCTCCAACCGGGAGTTAACAAGAATTCTAAAGGACCCCAAGCTCTTAAAGTTCTTACTACATCCGCATGGAACCCTCCACCCGGTCCACGAAAATTACATGGTGATCTTATGTATTTATATGTTGTAACGATAGAAGATAAACGCTTTCACATTTCGGCGTGTCCTAAAGGATTTTATATCAATCAATCTACGGATGATGTTTTCAACCCGAAGCCTGACAATCCCAGTCATTTAAGTCACTCACTTATTGATTTATTATCTCAAATATCACCTTCTTTCAAACGTGCCTTCCAGCAAATGCAGAAAAAGCGCACTTTACGACATGCTTTTGAACGCGTAGCTACTCCTTATCAAGTTTATCAATGGACTGCTCCTCAATTGGAACATACAATTGACGCAATACGTGCCGAAGATGCTTTTTCTTCGAAATTAGGGTAAGTAGTCAGAAAATGTGATTTTAATTTGTTACAATAATTATAAAACTGATTTCTGTTTTAAAGCTATGAAGAACATATTCCTGGCCAAACTCGAGATTGGAACGAAGAACTGCAAACAACACGAGAGCTTCCTCGGAAAACGTTGCCAGAACGCTTATTGCGTGAAAGAGCAATTTTCAAAGTGCATGGAGATTTTGTAATTGCTGCAACAAGAGGTGCAATGGCTGTTATCGATGGAAATGTCTTAGCTATAAATCCTGGGGAAGATCCAAAAATGCAGATGTTTATATGGAATAATATATTTTTCTCACTTGGATTCGATGTTCGTGACCACTATAAAGAATTGGGAGGAGATGTAGCAGCCTTTGTTGCACCACGAAATGATTTACATGGTGTGCGTGTCTATAGCGCTGTGGATATTGAGGGATTGTATACTTTGGGTACGGTGGTAGTTGATTACCGTGGGTATCGCGTTACTGCGCAATCTATTATTCCGGGCATATTGGAACGAGAACAAGAGCAATCAGTTGTTTATGGAAGCATTGATTTTGGTAAAACTGTGTTATCGCATCCCAAATATTTAGAATTATTACGCAAAGCTGGCAAACATTTAAAAATTTTACCGCACTCAGTTTTAAACGAACGCGATGAACCAGTGGAACTATGTTCTTCTGTGGAGTGTAAAGGCATTATTGGCAACGATGGCCGTCATTACATTTTAGATTTGTTAAGAACTTTTCCACCAGATGTTAACTATTTAAAACTTGATATTGAGCTTAGTCCAGAACTAAAAGCAATGGGATTCCCAATAGAACATAAACATAAATTGTCTTGCTTGAGACAAGAACTCTTGGAGGCATTTGTTGAAGATCGCTATGTCAGTTTTATTCGAAATGCTGCCCAACATTTGCAACAGCTGAACGCAAATAAGAAAGCAGCTGAAACCAGTACAAAAACACCAGAAATTACTGAAAATAGTGAAGAAGAAAATAACATAAAAGACTCATGTGCGCAGGAAGAAGACGATAACAAAAAATCTAAGGGTGATAAAAACGCTTCCGAAGCACTTGGGCATGCTTTTGACGCTATAAAAGATGTCCAATCTAACGTTGCTTCAGCGGATGAAAAGCAGGCTGCGGAAGTTGTTAAACGCGCTTGCGCATCTGTAGGTTCGCTTAAAGAAAAAGAATTTGATTTTCGCTTTAACCCCGATGTTTTTTCTCCTGGTATTCGCCATGTCGATGATCCAAATGGTTTAAATTCTTTAGAAAAACAAAAGAAGTTGGTCCAAGAAGCCGCAGAGTTTTTAGTTTTGAAACAGATTCCTGGATTTATAAAGGAGCACGTGAATCATACTTCGCCACCTATGGATGGTACAAGCATAACAGAAATTTTACACAGCCATGGTATCAATGTGCGCTATTTGGGCAAAGTAATAACTATGTTGGCTGAGGTTCCTCGAATGGATTATTTGCACAGGATAATTGTTTTAGAATTGATAGTTCGCGCTACAAAACATATATACTATACCTTTATGCAAAACACGGATGCAATGCATTTATCTGCTGCAATTAGTCATTTTTTAAATTGTTTTCTTACTTCTGGGCCAGTCAGTGCAAATTCATCTGCTGATGAACTGCAAAAGCCCAATAATAACAGTAGCAAGCGTGGAAAAAACAAGAACAAATATGGTAGTAAAAATAATCCCAAAAATGTTGCTCAAGTAGGAAATGAAAATAATGATTGGGCTCTAATGACTCCTAAAAATTTATGGCAACAGATTAAAAAGGAATCAAAATCTTATTGGGACTATGATTTAGGCTGCGATTCAATTGAAAGTGCTGTCGAAAAGTTTGGATTCCAACGTGTAAGCATTTTGCGAGCCTTCTGCCTTAAAGTTGGTATTCAAATCCTATTGCGGGAATACAATTTTGAATCACGCAACAAACCAACTTTCACCGATGAAGATATTTTAAATGTTTTTCCCATTGTGAAGCACATTAGCCCTCGCGCCTCTGACGCTTATAATTTCTACACCACTGGCCAATCGAAAATCCAACAAGGCTTATTTAAAGAAGGTTACGAACTGATTAGTGAAGCCTTGAATTTGTTGAACAATGTATTTGGCGCTATGCATTTTGAAAATGGGTCTTGTCTGAGAATGCTGGCACGTCTTAGCTATTTGCTTGGGGACGCACAAGAAGCTTTGGCCATTCAGCAACGTGCAGTTATTATGAGTGAACGTGTCAATGGCATTGACCACCCTTGCACTATTTTGGAATATGTAAGTAATTGCATTTTGTAAACATTTTATACAGTGAAAACTTTGTTAAAATGAAAAACTCAATACCGCGAATGTATGACTCACTTGATGCCCCCTTTTTTTAATGTCATTACACAAGGAAGTCCAAATAAAATTTTTAAAGATAATGTGTGAGTAATTGCATATGAAATTCATTAGAAATGTAGTCATTATAAAGCTAAGTCTAGACGATGTGTTGAATCAACATATTTATGCTGAAAAATTTATTATTAGTGCCAACAAATCGTGTAGACAGCAAATTTTTTCAACATACGCATGTTTAAATTCATTTGATTAACATTTGTTACTGATTTCAACAAATGTATGTTCACAATTTTAGCATATCGTGTAGACACCATATTTTTATTTTTTAACAAAATTTCTACGTTTGTTAACTGATATGTTATTTGTTGAAAAGTAAACACAAGCTTTTCAGCATACGGTAGATTTGTTAGCATATAAATTGCAATTTTATATATCATATATGAATAGTGTTGTCCGAATTGCAGTGTTTGCGAATAAATTTGTTAATTTACAGCTTATTACACCTAGTCTGCTGTAGGATTTGGGAGAGCTTTTGCTTCTGCTGGTGTTAGTATGCAACAACTTTCGTCTGATATTCATAAGCTTGTTGGAAGAAGAATATATATAATAGATGGCGGTTATAATAATAACAGTCCAGTTAGAGTTTAACACAGGCAAGGTTAATTACTTATCTTTTTCTAATAAATGACCCCTATTCGAAATACCATACAGTTTTAATTAATTATCCGAGTTTATTGAAATATATTTTCAAATGTAGCTAACAAGCAGCTTGCCCAACAAGGCATCTATCTGCCTCTGTCTCTTAATGTTCGAAATATTATAAAACGTGCAACCCGTGTCTGTATTTTGAGACTATAAAGCTTCACCCTACAGAAAGTTTTCCATGATACAAGAAAAGAACTATTCCCGCATAGAATGTATACAATATATTACCTTAAACTACATATGTATGTATATATGTATGTAGTCCAGTGTTTAAATAGCAAACTGCGTGAGAAAATAGCAATTTCTTAAAAAATAATTTTATAATCTTTTATATGTATGTATATATTTATATGTACATAATTGAGATAAAAGAAAGAAACTTTCAATTCTTTTGCATCGCAATTATAACAGATGTATAAAAAATATGAAAACAAAAAAATTAATTAAAATTGTAAAGTATATCTTTCTTCTTTCGTATGGTCACCTTAATTTACCACTCAAAAGCATTTACTTGTGTCACTCACTCTATTGCGGTACGAAAGTAAGCTTGATGCGAAAGGTAAATGCGATAAGAGTATAATTTAGTAGTTTGTGACGTTCGCGCAAACTTTTTCGAGAAATAGTTTCAAACGGAAGCAACACTGGTACCAGAAAATAAACAATAGCGAAGACTGATAAAATAAAATGTGCGAAAGGCAAATATTAAATGCGAAAGGAAAATACGAACACGCAATACAGGGTACCAATTCTTCGATTACGAACCATTTTTCTTTTGTATCCCAATAGAGAGTAACCCCCCGGCTCACTTGGGTTCTAAATTTGATCCCTTTCTGTACATTTGACGTAATGGCTCACTATATTACCAGTAGCATAAAATTGTCATGTGCCGTAGCGCTGACATTGTAGACGTTGATTCACATTGGGTAGCCGCTTCCCTACAACAATACAACACGTTAAAAAAAAACATGAGATTTGTTTGTGTAGATGGGAAACTTTTAACCTCAACCTCAAGAAGAGCATGATAAAATTTTACAGAGTGGGTAAAGGCGAACTGATAAGAAATTCGTCTGAATTCACCGATGCATCCACCTAATAATGAATTCGCTATGCTCATAGTAAAAATGAATTCACATTGGCTTCACTGATACTTGAACAGTACGAATCAATTACCTATCACACTCGAGAATAATTGTTCTGATAGCATGTAGGCAAAGGGGGTGAAGGGGGTAATTTTTGTCGGCATAATTCTTCAACCAGCTTCATACTCGCTCAACCAGCACAAAACCAACGCAGGCACATGCTAATCAATCAAATAAATACAATTACACTAATAACACGAACAATGCTGTGTATATATTAAAAAGCAGCATAGAATGTTCTAAAGAACACATCTTACTACTATGCAGTTCCAAACACTGTATTTTAGATCAATCTCTAAAACAAAACAAACAAGCAGTAGAACATTTGGAAACAAAACAAACTCTTCATACTAGTAGTTTTGAAGCACATATACGACAGTGCTTTACAGTACTTGAATTCTGTTTCATAGCAAAAACCAAAGCAAAACATCAGACTGAAGCAAATAAAAGATAGCGAATGCACTAAACATTGACACCAACACATCACTTCAGTACTAATACAAAGAAAAAAACTACGAACAACAAAAACAAATTTTATAAACAAAACTGAAGTAAAACATTACTTCAGTGGTTGAAGTTCTATTTCAGTTGGTTCTACTTGTGTTTGGTTCTGTTTATTCTAAACGACTATAAAACAGTATTCGTTTATGTGTTTAGAAAATTTCGGCACTGAAGCGTTCGTTTTGAAATGTGAAAGAAGGGGATGGACAGTACTTGAAAATATTTCGAAATTTCTTGTGCTTGAGTAGCCCTCTAATAGGTTTACATGTTATGCCAGATGAATTATTCTCGTGTTTGGTTGAATAGAACAAAAATTGTTGATGTGAGTTCTAGTCCAATGCGAATTCGTTTTACCAGGTGAAACTGTCTGCAAGTAAAGTATGTATGTATCAGAGAACTACTTGTTAATTAAAAAATCGTTCAACAATAACAAAGGCACAAAAAACTTGTCTTTTATTTGCAAATGATTAAATTAAAGCAACTGAATATATGCCTCATTTTAAGGCAATCGAACCACATGCAGGTTCAACACTTGCTTATTTTTATTACAGGTCTGAACAAACTTGTTAAAATTTGGACAAAAACCAATAAATAGTGTATGAATTCGTTCATTCCTTTCAACAAGGTCAAGCTTTTTTATTTTAATTTCCCTTGGTTTTTGATGTCTATTCATGTTGTCTATAACAGCAAGGCAGCTTTATACAGGTAGCGGCAGAATTACAATAAATACAACACCAACAAACATCAACATGTATTTTGTTGGTGTTGTATTTATTGTAATTCTGCCACTACCTGTATAAAGCTGCCTTGCATAGTAGGAAATTTTTGCAAGAAAATATTAAGTTTATTTGCAGTTTGATATTGTAAATAATATTCATTAATATTTTTTCTTTGTTTGTTTGCTTACAATAAAACTTTTATCGTCTGCCATATCTGCAACTAAAGTTGATCCATTAATCGGACACATCTAACAACTGTGAAAATGATTTACATCAGTACCTGCCTTGACTGCCTAACCTGATGGTGGATCAATTCCAATTCATCTAACAATGAAAAACGAACAAAAGACAAGCTTTTTTTTTTTGCAAATGATCGAATTTTTCCGTGTTCCTTATATTGTTGGTATATGGCTCAAGCCACACAGACATTCTAACATGTATGAGTTAATTAGAATAAGATCGTTTGGGCATGTTGAATTTACTGCAAGCTCTTGTTTTGCCTGTGCGAACTTGCTCATAAAATGGTTTTAGATGAGTGAAGCAGAATGAATATGACATTTAATCATCATTATATTTTTCGTTATTCTTTAAAATCAACAAATATTTATACTGAATAAAATCAAGAAAAGTATGAAGTCAAAGTTAGTGCACCTCTCGGCAATTCGGATCATTGTACCATTTCTGCCTCCTTTTCGATCTCTGAACTTCGTAACGTTTCAAAATCAGCTACGAAACGTTGAATATTTATTTACGAAAAGGCGCGTTGGGCTGAGCTCAACCAATTTTAGGAGCATTTTAATTGGAAAGTGTGCTTTCTAAACAATAATATAAATGCTTCAGCAAAAATGGACGAAAATATGATATTGCTAGGGATGAAGACATACATCCCCTCCAAGCAGATTTCGGTTAAACCAAGAGTGAAATCCTGGTTTAATCAGACGTGCAAAAACGCAGTCAGATTCAGTGAGGAAGCATTCAGAAATTGGCGTTTAAACAAAACCCCAGACACTGATTTGCTACGCAAAAAGGCAAGGAATTCGTGTGCCAAGGTACTTAGGCGCGAAAAATTTCTTCACGAGCAGCGTCTTCGTGCCAAGGTTCTTACAGCTCCCCGGGGCAGTAAGGCCTTTTGATCATTCGTTAAGAGAGTAAAGAACAACGCTAGTTCATCAATTCCTACTCTCTTAAAGAATGACCAAGCATTCACCGACCCGGTTGACAAGGCTAACCTGCTGGCTGAAATTTTTGCAAGTAATTCTTACTTGCCGGAAAGCAGTCAACCACATAAATAAGACTCCTGGACCGGATGGCATCCCAGCACTGGTCTTGAAGCAGTGTTCTCCTACGCTTGCGCGTCTGTTAGCAAACCTCTTTAGCATAATTTACCATGGTGGTGAGTTTTCATCATGCTGGAAGGTCGCTAATGTAACGCCAATTCCTAAAAAGGGGGTGGCAAATAACCCTGAAAATTAGCGCCCAATTGCAATTTGCTCTGCGCTTTCCAAAGTAATGGAAAGTATGGTCAACTACCACCTTATGAGATATCTAGAGTCGCATAAATTACTTTGTGACCGCCAATATGGATTTCGCAAGGGTTGTTCTACTGGCGATCTTATGGCCTAGCTCTCAGAGAAATGGTGCCACTCCATCCATCATTTCGGCGAAAGTAAGGTGGTTGCTTTGGATATTTCCAAAGCGTTTGACAGAGTGTGCTGCACTACTGGCTAAACTCACTGCTTTTGATGTCGGTGATGACTTCTCTCGGTTTATATCGAGCTTTCTCAGAGACCACACTATACGAGTTGTTATAGATGGGATCTCATCAAACGAGTTCAAGATTAATTCAGGGGTACCACAAGGCTCCGTTCTTTCTGCTACCCTATTTCTTATTTTTCTCAATGACCTTCTATTTAAAACTATACACCCTTTTGCAGATGACAGCAGCATTTGCCATTCGTACTCTTTCAGTAATAGGCCCAGCCTATCCGAGATCGTTGCCAAGAGGCAAAATATGAATGATTCATTGAACAGCGATCTATTATTAATCTCTCAGTGGGGTCGTAAAAACAGAGTCGCCTTTAACGCTCGTAAGACCCAATGCTGTTTATTGACGCACAAACATACGACCAAAAGTGCTGCTTCATCTGCACTCATGGATGGTATAAATATTAAGGAATCGGATGCTCTTGATGTTCTGGGAATGAAAATACAGTATGATGTCCGCTGGAATGATCACATTTTTCATGTCTCCAAAGAAGCATTCAAGTACCTCAGTTTTTTGAAACGGTGTAAGATGTACTTCACTCCATCCGACCTCCTTACTGTTTATAACACCTACATTCGACCAAAAATGGAATACAATTCTCATGTTTGGGCCGGTGCCTCAAAGTTTATTTTTGGGGTTGCCCGACCGTGTGCAGTAGAGGGCGAAGAAGCTCATCGGTGACAGTAGGGTATCCAACTCTATTGACTCACTGGAGCATCGACGCAGTGTAGGGTGCGTTACCCTGTTCTATCGTTACTACAATGGATTTTGCTCTGACGAGATTAGGGATCATGTTCCTGAAACTCGCACATTTCTACGTAACACGCGTTCATCGTCCAGAGCTCATCCATTTGTGGTCGATTGCCCGGGAAATCGAACAACGCATTACAGAGAGGGTTCGTTTTTCAGCCGTACGCTTCGTCTATGGAATAAGTTGCCCACAGACGTGTTTCCTGTCTGTTATGACGTCGGAAAGTTCAAGTCAAATGTTCACAAACACTACTCCCTCTTTCCCGCTCCTCATAACCTATTTTCCTAGTTCTGGTACAATGCGCTGCAAATGTAGGGGTCACCCCCTGAGTATTGGTCCAAGTTAAAAAAAAATAAAAAAAAATACATCTGTTAGGTACACTCATGCAATTTCTTTTCTGTATTTACTTTAAAAAAAAAAA
Organism: Thecocarcelia acutangulata; assembly: GCA_914767995.1. NCBI lineage: Eukaryota > Metazoa > Arthropoda > Insecta > Diptera > Tachinidae > Thecocarcelia > Thecocarcelia acutangulata. Next base: position 57,280,939 of record OU612098.1, read on the forward strand.
AAAAATAAATAAAATAAATAAAAAACTATTTTGAAGTTCTCTGGGATGCATGCATCGTGTGTTCCACGCGAATTACGAAACAGTCCAAACTAGTCTAAAAGTGGTCCACGTTAAAATTTTTGTGCAATTTTGAGAGAAAATAAGAGAGTAATTTTTTTCGTTTCCTGTACAAATTGCCCGAACTTTTTAAGTTCGGACTAGAATTTAATAATCAGCTGTTTTATGTTTACATACATACTTATTTGCAAATTGGAATAAAGTTTTTGTTTAAAAATTAGTTAAAAACAAATTGGAAGGTTGCACAAACTAAAAATAACGATGTGAAGTTGTAAACAGAACACGCAAGAAATTTTTGTGTTTTTAAAAGTGAAAAACTAATATAATCTCTGATTTTAATTACAAACGATTATAAAAATTTGTTATAACGTTTATATAACATTTTTCCCAAACTCAACAACTTTAAGCGAATTTAGATTTCGACTTTCTCATGAAGTTTTACAACAACAAAATACCAAGGCGAATTCATTATCATTTAATACGCCGGCACTTCCTCTGTCAAGTTTTGTTTACCTTTTTCACATGTTCTTTATCAACTACTTTTGACAGCTCAAGTGTGAATACGCTTTTTTACACAAACAAAATACCCGTTGTTTTTTTTATTGTTGTATTGCTGTATCGAAGCGGCTACCTTGTTTTTTGTATCATGATACATAGTACTGAATTTGCCTTTCCGCTTGCCGAGCCACAACCTGTATCAACTCAGGCCTCTCAGCAACTTTCCGTAGCTACCGCAACCAATACCATGGCGATAATCGAGGCAATTAAGTCCTTAGGAGAAGTATTGTGTGTCAGCAAAAATCCCTCTAATGTTGCCTAATGTCAAGGTGGATGCCATGTCCAAACTTGGTTTGGTCTCCAAATTGTTTTGTTAAACAATTATATTTAATATTCTTAAATATTGAATTTTGAAAAGAGCTGGAATTACATATTTATTTCTATATGACTATATATAATTACAACTTCCAGTTGGCATGTAGTAAAGCCGACTGTATCTTTAATGTTTAAATTCGCCTTGAATTAGTTTATCCTGGTAAAGAGAATTCGCCTTGTTTTAGCCCAATAGCCATAACGAAGTAATTTACGATCCGCTTCAGATTCGTTACATCGAAGATCAATTGTTATTTATTTTCTTAGTAACTATACAGTTGCAAAGTATAGGATGCACAGTATGGGCGGGGTGACAAAGACCATAATGCCCAAGATGGTATTAACAGTACTTTTGTAGCGTCGCTGTGACTAACTATAACGACCTATGCCTTCACAGGAAGTTTCCACGTGGTTAAAAAAACTGTAAACCAATACAGTTAGTTGAGGCAAACCGTTAACTAGTGCGAGTGGGACGCAAAACTCTCGAGGACCGAACAAAAACACAAGCTTGACCGCACTTAAGAAATAATTACGATGACGCAACTGAAGATCAATTGTATTTTCGTAAATTGTATTATATAATTTTTTTTTTCTTTTCAAGACACATCTATCACTTTACTGTTTTGCAAATGGTCAAATCAGTACATCATTGAAGTTATTGTATCGTGCCAGATACCTAATGGTGCTTATTTGCGGCGAAGATCACCCTGAAGTGGCTCTAATTGATGTAATTGTCTATACTTATTGTAAATATAATAACGACTTTAAGCTAACCAAGAATTTCACTTTTTTAGAGCAATATCAGTTTGATATTACATGCTGTTGGTGAATATGAGTTGTCTCTCCGTTTCATTGAGCACGCCCTAAAACTAAATTTGAAATATTTTGGCAACAAGTCGATGAATGTTGCAGTTAGTTACCACTTGGTCGCAAGAACACAATCCTGCATGGGAGATTTTCGTTCAGCCTTAAATAATGAAAAAGAAACCTATTCCATATATAAATCGCAGGTGAGTTTTTTATTTTCGTCTTTCATTGAAATAGGATCACAAATAATGTTTGTGCTTTTATTTTTTTAAGTTAGGAGAAACTCATGAAAAGACTCGTGAATCTGCCGAGTGCCTTCGTTTGCTTACTCAACAAGCTGTTCTATTGCAACGAAAAATGAATGACATTTACTCAAATGGAAAACTTACTACGGGGCTTCCTCCCATTCATATACAGCCACCAACAATGGGTTCTGTTTTAGATATGCTAAATACTATCAATGGAATTTTATTTGTTCAAATAAGGTAAACTAATAAAAATATTAACGATTTCTTTACCTGGCTTTATTTTTAAATTATGCAAATATCTTCACAGCCAAAAGGATATTGCTAAAGTAAAAACCGAGATTGAAAAGCATTTGAAAACTACAAACGAAGTAAATGAAACAACGGAAACGCTTAAAAAGTTAGCTATAAATAATAGTTCGGATGAGACTGAAGTTTCTAAGACAGACCAACAGATTAATGGTAATAAAGATGGTAGCAACTGTAACGGAGAAAACACGCCTACTAAGGAATCACCAACAGCAAGTTGAATTTACTTGAAGGCTAAAAACAAGCAAATTACCAAAACATTTATTTAAAAATAATGAGATACCGAAATTGTAAGAGAACGCAGCTGTTATGTGTATCGTGTCACACAAACACAAAAAAAAATTATACATATATATCAATAATTTCATATTGTTTTTTGTTTGCCATTGCCATTATAACTTTCTTTCGTTAATTTTGAAACATAAAAAATAAACACAAAATGAGCGTAATGCACTTGGGATACATGTTGTTGAATTCTAATTAAAAAGAAATTTACGTGCTTTTAAATCATCACCATTAATTGTTCTTTATTTAATTTTTAAACTTATTCGCTGTTACTTTTAGATTCCTAGATTTAATATGAAAACACCGCAAATTGTTGAAAAAATTATAACTTGTAGATTGAACTGAATACATTAAGAATTAAAAAACATACAAATGTTCGCGTTATTCTGAAATGCGTTTAAATTTTTTATACTTTGAACTAAATAAGTTTATTATAACTTCATAAAAGAAACATCTATACATATATTTGTTTGTAGTTTTTGATAAAATAAATCAACATATTTACACACATTTTGAGTTACTTTTATTTAAATTTCTCTTGGTATATACGTACATTTTTATGCAATCCTTCTACCGCAAGGAATTTTAACAAATTCCTCTCCGATTCAAGTAGGAAAAATACATGTATATAAGAATGATAGTTTTTCTGACAATAGTCGATAGTGTGGTACACTTTTTTTTTTTTTTTTATTTTTTTTTTTTTTTTTAGCTTTTATTTATTTATTGAATCTTCACAATGTGAACTAACAATAAGTATTCAAATCTTAATACTAAATACAATAAATTAACTAAGTCCAGCCAATGCTAGACAAAAAGTTTTATTTTGCGCCAATTATATCGGTAGAATCACCTACTTAACGCTCTGATGGTGGCAACGGTATCCCTTCTTCTCAACCGAGTGTGACCGCTAAAATTAAGTATGTTTCGTGCGAGAGGGTTTGGGTGAAGTTCCAATTTGCTGACATACCTTGTCGCATGCTCTGAAAACTCATCTTTTACCAGTGGAACACACAGATCCTTGTGAATTCGGGAGTTTTTTACGTACCATGGAGCTGCAGTAATTGTTCGAAGAATTTTGTTTTGTCGCCTTTGAATTTTTTCAATATTTGACGCTGAGGCGGTGCCCCATAATTGAATTCCGTAGCGCCATATGGGCTTTAGTATTGCGTTGTATAACAAAAGTTTGCAATCTAACTTCAATGTAGAATTTCTGCCCATAAGCCAATTTAATTGCGCTGCTTTTAATTTTAGCTGAGTGACTTTCGCGTCAATGTGAGGCTTCCACGTTAACCTACGGTCGAGATGAATACCAAGGTACTTGACTTCACTTTGCTGCGGAATAGGTAAATTGTTAATTTGGATAGCTGAACATGTTTGTCTACGCAGTGTGAATGTAACGTGAGTACACTTTTGTTCATTAACTTTAATTTTCCAAAGTTTTAACCACATCTCTAATATTGAAATATACTCCTGCAAATTTCGCGAAGCTACTTGATGGTTTTCATGTACGCTGCAGAATGCTGTGTCATCTGCAAAAGTTGAGGTGTGAATACTAGATCTGGTTGGCATGTCAGAAGTGTAAATTAAATATAAAGTGGGTCCCAGAATGCTACCTTGGGGAACTCCTGCCTCGATTGGCTGAGTTGGGCTTATAAAGTCGCCTTCTCTGATAACAAACTTCCGGCCGCATAAATAGCTTTCCAGAAGCTTATGAGTGTTTGCAGGCAAGTTCAACTTTATTTTGTGCATTAATCCCTCGTGCCACACTTTATCAAAAGCTTGGGAAACATCAATAAATAGAGCTGAGCAATACTTTTTATCCTCAAAAGTCTTTCTTATAACATTAACTAGTCTATGCGTTTGTTCAATAGTGCTGTGTTTAGCCCGAAAACCAAATTGATGATCAGGGATGCATCCTACATCATTCAAAATTGGAGTCAACTTCGCCATTAACAATTTTTCGAAAAGTTTTGAAATTGTTGGCAGTGTTACAAGGGGCAAAGTAGCCAATATGGCAACTCTAAAATAGGGCATTATAGATATACCTAAAAGAATATGTTAGAGTAAGAGGAAAACTGTTGTAAGAAGCACATGGCAATTTAATAAGAAAGAACTAAATAAAATTATAAGAAAAATTACAAAAACCTGCTATTTTATTTATTCAACTAATTATCTTGAAACATGGTGTCAGGTGTGAATTAAATTAAAAGAAAGGAATTTAATCAAGAAGAAAAAGGAATGAACTCTGAAAGGAAGGAGTTAACACAGAAAGTAGTTCAAGAAAAAGTGAAAATGAATCAAGAAATGGTGGATACAAACACGAGTACAACAGTTATTAGTGGCCCAGAACCAATGCAGTTTGACGATCCAGGGAAATATTGGCCGGTATGGAAGCAGCGTTTTAATATATATTTATTGGCATCAGGCAAGAAGAAAGAAGCAGATGATGTTAAGGTTGCGTTGCTGCTGCACTACATAGGGGAAAAGGGGCTGGATGTTTATAACTCCTTTAATTTAACAGAGAAGGAAGAAACTATTGAAATGATTTTGGGCAAATTTGATGAGTACTGCAATCCCAAGAAAAATGTGACTATGGAAACCTTTAAGTTTTTCAATATTACGCAACAACAAGGTCAGCCATTTTGTGAGTTTGAGACTGCCCTACGCAAGCAAATTAAATACTGTGAATTTGCTTGCTCGAATAATTGTAAAAAATTTGAAGATCGTATTTTGCGTGACAAAATCATTTTGGGCGTGTTTGACAAGAGTCTACAAGCAAAACTGTTAGAAGCTAAAGAAAGCAGTTTAGAGGACATTATTCAGAAATGCAAAGTGGCCGAGTTAGCTGAACAAAACAAGAAGACACTGGAAGAAAAAGATAGTGTCAGAATTGAGGCAATACAACGAAGTGAACGCTTTAAGAATGTGAAACAGCAGAAAAAAACATTGTGCTATCGATGTGGCTCAACATGGACGTATGAACATTCGCAAGTCTGTCCAGCAACAAAAAATGGGCGGAAGTGTAACAAATGCAAGCAACCGGGGCATTTTGCGGTGATGTGTCGGGTAAAAGCTTTTGGTGGTGGAACAAATGACCGCCGTGTCAATGTGCTGTCGACGTCTGCAGAAAAAGAAGATGGGGATCTAGTTAATACAGAGTATTTTGATGAAGGTAATAATAATACACAATTTTATAGGAGCAACTGTAAAATAAGCTTAATTGGGAATATTTCTGATTGTAGAATAAGTTATGGTGGTGGTGGTTGGTTTAAGAGGATAAAATTGAATGGCTATGGAGTTAGATTTAAGATGGATACGGGCGCAGATGTGAATTGTTTGCCCGTGAAATATATAAGGAAATTGAATTTGAGGAATAAAATATGTAAATCTAGCACTCTTTTGTTTGCATATGGTAATACGGAAATAAGCAAAGTTGGACGAATTAGGGTGGAATGTATTGTTGATGGTAGTGTAGAGCCAGTGAGTGTTGAGTTTGAGGTAGTGGAAAATGACCATCAGCCAATATTAGGGAGAGAGTCTTGTGAAAGCTTAGGGCTTATTAAGAGAATTCACAATATTGACTGTAAAAAAATAGTAAATGGTAAAAATGCAATATCCACATCAACAACTAAAAAAAATAATCTTGTTTTGCCTGATGGTAAAGAGGAATTTTTTAGTGAATATATTGAAGTTTTTGATGGGCTTGGTAGTATGCCAGAGAAGTGCCTAATTGAATTAAAAGAGGGATCAGAACCAAGACTTAATTATAGAAAAAGAATACCGTACAGTTTACATGAGCGACTAAGAAAGCAGTTGGAGATAATGATAGGGGATGGTGTGATAAGTAAGGTAAACAAACCTACAGAATGGGCAAACAATATGCAAATCATAGAGAAGGCAGATGGTACACTGAGAATCTGTCTTGATCCTAAACCCTTGAATGAATGCATCAAGAGGGAACGGTGCACCATACCTACGTCTGAGTCAATAATAAGTCGAATGGGGGGAGCAAAATTCTTTTGGCAGGTTGTGCTTGATGAGAAATGCTCAGAGTTAACAACGTTCATGACCCCATTTGGTTTGTACAAGTGGAACCGCATGCCTTTTGGATTGAGTTGTGCCCCAGAAGTATTCATGCGGTATATGCTGAGAATATTTGGGGATCTTGAGGGTGTTGAAGTGTACTTTGACGATTTATGTATATTTGGACGTACGAAGCAGGAACATGACGAGCGACTAATCGGGGTAATTAAGAGGGCAAAAGAATTTAAGATTCGGTTTAATGGAAGCAAGGTGCAATATAGGTCAACAGAGGTGCGTTTTATGGGGCAGATAATCTCGGAGGGAACAATCAGACCAGATAGGAAATATATAAAAGCTATTAAGGAGATGCCAAAGCCTAAAAACAAGCAGGATGTATTACGGATATTGGGAATGTGCAAGTTTCTTGCACGATATATACCTAATTTATCGTCAATCACGTCTAATCTGCGAGAATTAACGTGCAATAATGTCAAATGGCAATGGAATGAAAATCATGATAGGGAGATTGATAGACTGAAAAAAATACTTTGTACCCCGCCTATCTTGAAAATTTATGACCCAGAACTACCAATTGTTATTCAAACAGATGCGTCAAAGGATGGTATAGGTTGTGTGCTGTTGCAAAAGGGTTACCCTGTTGCCTTTGCATCTCGAAGTCTGAATAAGTGTGAACAACGTTATGCGCAGATAGAGAAAGAGTTACTAGCCGTGGTAGTAGCATGTGAAAAATTTCACTACTTTGTTTACGGGCGAGAGGTAGAGGTCCACTCGGATCATAAGCCACTGGAAAGTCTTATAAAAAAAGACTTAGATAAGGTAACAGCAAGACTACAGAGAATGTTTATGCAACTTTTGAAATATCCGGCGTTGACAATAAAATATGAACCGGGAAAGGAAATGTTGATGGCTGATTGCCTTTCACGAGCGTTTTTGCCGGAGACTGACGAAGACAGGTTACTACAACGATCATTGGTACACTCAATGATTAAGAAAACTTGCATGTCGGAGCAGAATAGACTAGCATTTGTAAAGGCGACTAGTGCTGATAGGTGTTTGAGTCGAGTCATGTCGTATATTAATGGTGATTGGCCAAAACGTGGGAACCTGGCCGGTGAGGAGAGGAAGTTTTATGCACTCAGGGATGAGTTGAGTTGTGACGACGGGTTATTGTTTTTTAGAGAAAGATTGATTATCCCAGTTGAGCTGAGAAGACACACAATGCAACTGTTACACTCCGCGCATCTGGGCGTAGAAAAGACGCGTATGCGTGCGAGAGAATTGTATTATTGGCCGGGGTTATCGACGGATATTGATAAGTTTATAAGTAGTTGTACGATTTGCGAGAGAACGCGTAGACGAAACCAGAAAGAACCGTTGATACAGCACCCAGAGCCCAATTATGCTTGGGAACAGGTGGCTATGGATATTTTTGAGAGTGCGGGAGAATCGTACTTGGCTGTTATTGACTCATACTCAGGGTGGTTGATTTCGGAAAAACTTAAGGATAAATCAGTTGTTAGTGTAATTACTGTTCTGAGGCGAATATTCTGTAGGTTTGGTGTTCCAACTGAAATGAGGTCAGACAATGTACCATTTAATAGTTACAGATTCAAACAATTTTCTAATTATTATAATTTCAAGACAACATTTTCGAGCCCTAACTACCCGCAGAGTAATGGACTGGCGGAAAAGGCAGTGTCTATTGCTAAGCAAATTTTGAAAAAAAATGTTCGTGGTAGAGGATATGACTATCAAGAACAAATTCTGGAGTATAATGTTACTCCGCTACAGGACATGCTTTTATCCCCAGCACAGTTATTCATGGGTAGAACGTTAAAGACAAGACATCCTGTGTCTAACTACATATTGAGTGAAACGCAAAAAGACGGTGATAAGGTTCGGGAACGGATATTGAAAAAGAGGGCGAGACAACAGTTTTATTATAATAGGTCAGCTAAACTATTAAATAAGTTGAGAATAGGGGACAAAGTGTTATTTTTGAAAGACGGTGTATGGCAATATGGGACAGTGATATTAAGTTATAATGACAGGTCGTATATAGTGCAGGATAGGAAAGGTAATAGATATCGAAGGAATAGACGTTTGTTAAGGAAGTCGACCAACAATGACGGAGGTAATGATTATGATTATATTGAGGATGATGAGAACGTAGGCGAGAGTGTGATTGAGAATGGGAATATGCTAGACAGGAATAGTCCGGAGGAGAGAAGGACAGACAGGGACGCAATGGTTCAGGGAACAGTTATTAATGTGCAGGAGAACGTCAGATTGCAGGATGAACATGATATACATGCGTCTGACAGTTCCACTAATGAGAAAGTAGACAATCGGACGAGCCCAGGTGGTAATGGGGTTGGTATTGGTTCTACTGGGTTGGTAACCCGTACAGGCAGGGTGGTTCGGAAGCCTCAATTGTATGGGGAATGGGAACAGTTGTAGGTGGAAAAAGGTTATATAAATATACATATGTATATATTTAAATTTTATAACTTAGTATTAATTTTATTTATAAGTATAGCTTTAACAAATTAAATTAAAAAAAAAAAAAAAAAAAAAAAAAGAGCATGTTACAAGGGGCAAAGTAGCCAATATGGCAACTCTAAAATAGGGCATTATAGATATACCTAAAAGAATATGTTAGAGTAAGAGGAAAACTGTTGTAAGAAGCACATGGCAATTTAATAAGAAAGAACTAAATAAAATTATAAGAAAAATTACAAAAACCTGCTATTTTATTTATTCAACTAATTATCTTGAAACAGGCAGTAGACTTATTGGTCTATATGACTCTACTTTAGTGGGATCCTTCCCTGGCTTGGGTATCATAGTAACCATAGACACCTTCCACTCTGCAGGATAGTATTCTAGGCGCAAAATAGCGTTAAAAATGAAAAGAAGAATTCTTCTAGCAACACGAGGTAACTATACAAGCATTTTGCCAGTAATTTTGTCAAAACCTGGAGCTTTTTTTGAGTTTACTTTATTTATAACGTTTTCGACATCTTGAAAACTAAGTCTCAAAGGCACAGGCGGTCTAACAGCATATGGCGGAAATTCAGCAACATCATCCACTGTATCATTTGCAGTAAAAACGTTTTTCAAATGATTAACATACACCATCCCTTTTTCAGAATCACTTCTTGCCCAGTCGCCAGATGAAGTTCGCAAAGGTGGCTTACCTATTACGGGTCTTTTCAGACCTTTTGTCGCTCTCCATAAAGAATAGTCGGTTTGCGGGCTACCATCAAGACCTTCTAGATAATTTTTGAGGGAAGCCATTCTTTGGATTTCAAGCAGATTTCTTAATTGATTTATGCACTCCCGTAGCCTGCTTTTAAGCTGGGGAGACCTTCGAAGTTGCCACTCTCTTCTAACTCTTCTTTTTTCTGACAGAAGTTGCTCTATTTCAGACGAATACGTTCTATTGCTCACATTTCTGGATCTTGTATGGCTAGTGGTAGCATGTTGTACGGCCAGTTTAAGGTCTTCAGAAAAATCTTTAATTGATATATCAACATCCTCAGGGGTTCTCAAGGCAATATTTTCTGTACAATGAGTACTCAAATATTTCTTATATTTTAGCCAATTAACTCTAGTTATGGCGAACGTCAAGTCACTAAACGGGGAGCCAACCTCCTGGGGGAACGAAACGGATATTATAGTGGGTGAGTGGTCCGATGACAAATCTAATGAAGACTCTACTTGCATCCCTTCTAAAGGAAAATTTTTTGCAACTCCAAAATCTATAACATCTGGGATCTTTCGTCGGTCTGAGGGCCAATAAGTGGGATGTCCGCTTGGCGTTATAGTCACCAGCCGCTAAAAATCGAGGCCCAAGTGTGTTGAAAAAATGTGAGTACTGATTTTCTGTTATTGAAAATCGGGGCGGTGAGTAAATTGATGATATAACTATTTTTCCATTAAGATGTTCAATGCATATATTTGTTGCTTGGAGATACTCCTCACGTGTCTCATGTAGAAAATAGTGCTTAACTCTATTTTTTATTAGAATTGCTGAGCCTCCACAAGACCTTCCACGTGGATCTTTAGTGTCGTACAGTGTGTAGCCATTAATTTTGAAATAACTGTTGCTTGTCAAGTGAGTTTCAGCAATCAGCATTATGTCGATTTGTTTTTCCATAAGGAAGTGCTCAAGTTCATTTTTGTGTTGGCGGATGCCGTTTGCGTTCCAGAAACATATTTTTAACCAATTCATTTTGTTAAAATTGCCTGCAAAATAGTGGATTGCATTTTCAGCATTTCCTGCATCATGTTCGTCATAGAAACCGTAAATGTGTTTATGGATTGAACAAGAGTCTGCAAAGTTGCCTCAAGATTGTTAAAATTTTGATCGGAATTTTGGGGCTTGGTCTCCTGACTCAAGTTTTGCGTATCGGTTTTGACCACATTGGCATATGAAACTTGTTTGGGGGTTTGCATTATTATATTGCTTGTTGACTGGCCTACCTGGGGAAAATTGTTTGCAGAAATGATGTTTGACTGCTGGGGTTGCTTAAAGGTAATTGATGGCTTATTTGTCATTGACTGCTTAAAGTGGATATAGACAGGGCAGCCCCTGTAATTTGCAGTATGGTTGCCTCCACAGTTACTGCATTTTTTAGCACTTGAATCAGTTTTTGGCTTCTTGCACTGTGATGTGCCGTGCAGTTCACCACACACAACGCAAACTGCGGGCAACTTACAATAGGCCGTAGTATGACCGAATTCCTGGCAGTTTAGGCATTGAATGGGCCCTAAACGCTTGTGCGGCTCCTCAACGGTAACCCTGCGATGAAGAAGAAATTTGAGATTATAGATTGGGTGAGTTTCATTCTTTTTGAGAATAACATCCCCTGGTTCCAGTTCAACCCTAAACATAGGTTGAGGCATCTTTTCACGGTTCCGCATATTTACCACATTTTTTATTTTAAAGCCTTTATCTAGCAGTGCAGTCTTAACCTCATCCGTGTCTACATAAGGGTCAATACCTTTTATAACAACCTGAAGGCCTTTAGCACTTTTAAGTTGATAAGTATAAAAAGATCTTTTTTCTTTTTCCAGAGCGGCAGAGAGTTTTCGGTAATCATTTTCGCAGTTGACTTGAATTTTTGTTTCACTTATTTGTCCGTGCTTCACTGATGTTACGTTAAAGGTGTCTTTACCAATTGCCGTAATAAGTGCTTTTACCAGCTCATTAGATGTAGGTTCTCTCAAGTATATTGGTGGCGGTTTAAATGTTTTTTTTGATGAAGTTGGCTCGTCAGTCTGAAGGATAGCAAACCTATTACTATCCGTAGCCGTAGTCCGATTTTCATCTTTGGAAATTTTCGGATTTGATGATATTTGAGCGGATTTGGGGCTTCGCTTACGTTTAACCACGGTTACATACCTGTCCATGCCTACTTGTGTTTTCGGCTTATCTGCAATTACTGAACTGGTGGATGGTTGGTCTTCTGTTGTAACAGCAATGTTTGGCGAACACGACCGCGTGCGTTTTTTATCTCTTAGAGACAGGAGATTATCCAATGACTTTTTTAAAGATTCTTCCTCAGAAATCCAGAGGTTTTTTCTAGTGGAGCTAAGCTCCCTCTCAGAATTGCATCTACTAGGTGCACTCATGCAATTTTTTTTTTATTTATATTTTTTTTTTAATTTAAAAGTATATAAAAATAATTGTCATAAAGTTTTTCTTTTGTATAAATTCGCTCTTCCACTTATTGCGGTTTTGTAAGAAAACAAAAAATTTTAATGTATAGTTTTTTTCCCACTGGGTAGTTAATCTTCGCGCACAATAACAACAATAACAATGCATTGCCACCGCACTTGTTTTATTGAAATTGATTTTATTGTTTAGTTAATGAAATGTAAGGAATTTATTTTCCCGTTGTTTTTTTAAATAACTTGTTATTGTTTTTACAATTTAATTTTAAAGGCGTTTAAGCAATGATTTTATTTTATTTTTTTGTTCACTTTTTACGACCGTTCGGTTGGAGAGTCACAATGAAAATTATTATTAAGTGTGGTACACTTAATAATAACTTTTTCGCTCAAAAATCTTCGGTGAATTTTGGTTTTTTGTAAAATATTTTAAAGTTGAAAAAAATAAACAAAAGTATTTGTATGTATGTATATTAAAATTATCTATTAGACAACTTGTGTGACACAGTTAATTTGACAAATCAGGAGGCTTATTCTGAATTGCGATGCGAATGGTAATGCTACTCGAATATGCGAAGATTTGCTATTCTCTATTGCGATGTTCGTATAGTACTTTTTATTCGCATGTAAAATGCGAAAAGGTGGTAAGTCGGCATTCTTAATTGCGAAAACAAATGTCACACTCGCAAAATTCATTCGATAGCAACACTGCATTACAAAGCATTAAAATGGAAGTATTATGTTATTTTTTGTTTATTCACCTATTTGATTTGTTAAAATAACACAAAAAATTATTAAACCAAATAATAACTTATTGTGGTAGCTGATAGATTAATTGCTTTTAATAATGAAATTTCACTCAGGGAAACTAACAACAAGAGCACTAAGATGCGACAATTCGAAGTAATTATAGAATTCATGAAAAAACCTAGTGATTTGGCGAAAGGCCACTTAAAAACACCAACTACTTGTCAGACAAAATAAAATAAGTTTTTGGTTTGTACATATGAACATCGGGTTTTAGTTTAAGTTTTTCCTTTCTTCATTTTTTTCTTAAGAAGGATTTTTTTACAATATAAATTTGCTGTGATCAATAATTATTGAATGAAGAAGACAAGAAAAATTTGTTAAATTTTTGTTGAACTTTATAATTTTTAAATTAAAAATTTTTTGGTTTGTGCATATGTATATCGGGTTCTAGTTTAAGTTTTTCCTTTCTTAAGTTTTTTCTAAAGAAGGATTTTTTTACAATACAAATTTGCTGTGATCAATAATTATTGATTGAAGAAGACAAGCAAAATAATAATCAAATCTTTAGCCAGGGGACAACTAGCTGTTTCGTAGTCGCTACACTACTCATCAGCACCCATAGGGATTTGAACTCGGGACATGACGTATCATGATCTGCTGCTTTAACCACTCAGCCACCGAGCATTTAATTATTCTCTATCTATATTCATCTCATATTGAATCACATATGCATTTTTTGTTTAATTAAGCACTATTTAATGAACGAGACACGTGAGGAATATCTCCAACCTACAAATATATGCATTGATTATTTTCATGAAAAAATTTTTATATCCTCGATTTACTCACCACCACGATTTTCAGTAACAGAAAATCAATATTCACATTTTTTCAAATCACTTGGGCCTCGATTTTTAGCGGCTGGCGACTATAACGCGAAACACACTTTTTGGAGATCACGTTTAATTACCTCGAAAGGCCGTGTGCTTTTTGACACCGTTTCTAAAGTGGGTTTAAATATGGTTTCGAGCGGACACCCCACTTATTAGCCGGCAGACCGACGAAAGATCCCAGCTGTTATAGATTTTGGAGTTGCAGCAAATTTTCCTTTAGAGTGGATGCAAGTGGAGCCTTCATTAGATTTGTCATCAGATCACTCACCCACTCTGTTTCGTTCCCCCAGGAGGTTGGTTCCCCGTTTTGTGACTTGGCGTTGACCGTCACTAGAGTTAACTGGTTAAAATATAAAAAGTATTTGAGTACTAATTGTACGGAAAATATTGCCTTGAGAACGTCTCAGGATATTGATGTGTCGATTAACGAATTTTCTGAAAAGCTTAAACTAGCCGTACAACATGCTACCACTAGCCATACAAGATCCAGAAATGTGAGCAATAGAACATATTCGGCTGAAATTGAACAACTTCTAACAGAAAAAAGAAGAGTTAGAAGAGAGTGGCAACTTCGCAGGTCTCCCTAGCTTAAAAGCAAACTACGGGAATGCATAACTCAGTTAAGAAATCTGCTTGAAGTCCATAGAATGGCTTCCCTTAAAACATATTTGGAAAGCCTTGATGGTACCCCTCAATCTGATTATTCCTTGTGGAAAGCGACAAACGGTTTAAAAAGACCCGTAATAGGTAAGCCATCTTTGCGAACTTCAACTGGCGACTGGGCAAGAAGCGATTCTGAAAAGGGGATATTGTATGTCGATCATTTAAGAAACGTTTTTATTATAAATGATTCAGCGAATAATACAGCGAAATTACCGTCATATGCTGCTAGACCGTCTGTGCCTTTGAGACTTAATTTTCAAGAGGTCGAAAATGTTATCGGTAATACAAACCCCAGGAAAGCTTCAGACATTGATCAAATACTGGTAAAATGCTTGAACAGTTACCTCGTGTAGATAGAAAAGTTCTACTTTTTATTTTTAACGCTATTTTACGCTACGAGTATTATCCTGACCAATACGTCTACTACCAACTATTTCAAAACTCTTCAAAAAATTGTTAATGGCGAAGTTGAGTCCAATATTGAACAATGTGGGATGCATCCCTGATCATCAATTTGGTTTTCGGGCTTAATATAGCACCATAGATAAAACGCACAGACTAGTCAATGTCATAAGACAGACCTTGGAGGATCAGAGGTATTGCTCAGCTCTATTCATTGACATTTCTCAAGCTTTTGATAAAGTGTGGCACGACGGCTTGATGCACAAAATAAAGTTAAACTTGCCTGCAAATACAAGCTTCTGGAAAGCTACTTATATGGGCGAAAGTTTGTTATCAGAGAAGTCGACTTTGTAAGCCCAACTCAGCCAATCAATACAGGAGTTCCCCAAGGAAGCATACTGGGACCTACTTTATATTTGATTTACGCCTCTGACATGCCAACGACATCCGGAATCCACACTTCTACCTTTGCAGATGACACAGCGTTTTTGAGTGTTCATGAAAACCGCTTCACGAAATTTACAGGAATATATTTCAATATTAGAGAAATGGCTAAAACTTTGGAAAATCAAAGTTAATGAACAGAAATGTACTCATGTCAAATTCACTCTGTGTAAGCAAACATGTGCGCCTATCCAAATAAACAACTCACCTATTCCGCAGTACAGTGAAGTCAAGTACCTTGGTATACACCTCGACCGTAGGCTAACGTGGAAGTCTCACATTGAAGCAAAAGTCACTCAGTTGAAGCTAAAAGCTGCGCAACTAAATTGGCTTATGATCAGAAACTCGACATTGAAGTTGGATTGCAAACTTCTGTTATACAATGCAATTCTAAAGCCCATATGGTGCTACGGAATTCAATTATGGGGCACCGCCTCAGCGTCAAATATTGAAAAAATCCAAAGGCGACAAAACCAAGTTCTTCGAACGATTACTGTGGCTCTATAGTACGTAAAAATTCACGAATTCAGATCTGAGTGTTCCGCTGGTAAAACAGGAATTTTCTAAGTACGCGACAAGGTATGTTAGTAAACTGGAACTTCATCCAAATTCTCTTCCGCGCAATATTCTTAATTTTGGCGGTCACACTCGACTTAGAAGAAGGGATACCGTTGCCACCATCAGATTGCTTAATAGGTGATTTAACCGAAATAGCTCCCGCATAATAAAACTTTTTGTCTAGCATTGGCCGGACTTAAGTGAAAATCAAATTTTTTAATTTTAAATCACATTTTTTTCTAATTTTAAATTTAATATTAAGATTTGAATACTTATGTCGCTGGCTGCGACTGCAGTTTTGCAAACGGGCGAATTTAACAAGCAAGTTTCTTTAAAATATGTACATATATGCGTACTTGCGCGCTTACATTTCTAAAATCAAAACATATTAAACAATGGAACACAAAATATTTAAACAACTTACCGCAGTGCTTTCCGTTTACAAACTAAACTTCTTGTTTAAGCGTACCGTTTAGCATTTAATTTTATGTATGCGTATAACACTTTAAGAACAACGGCATCGACTTAAACAATGAAAGCAATGCTGTTAGTTTTACAAAAAAAAAAAAGAACAACAACCTTTTACATAAGTATCACAAATTTTAAGTATATAAGACAAATAAGAAACATTAAGGTGGCCCTGATTGTGCCAAACAATTTAAATACAAATCAAATAAATGGAAAGCAATTTAAATATGCTAATAATAAACCCAAAAAAAAAATTTGCTTTCAAACAAACGCCCTTTGCCGACATTCCCACCCCCGTGGATCGGCGACGATTCACTACTCTACGTCTAGAACGCAAGCTTTGACACAGGTCGCTTTAGAACTCCGGTACTTGTCTGAATATCAGCTCTTCTTATGACGCCGTCGGCTCCGGGGTATACTGCAACTACTCGACCTCTCTTCCACTCCCGTCTCGAAAATGTTGGATCACATATCAGCACCAGATCACCAGTCTTGATTGGTTTTGTAAGTTCACACCATTTAGAACGTCTAGTGAGTGTGGGCAAATATTCAATAATCCATCTCTTCCAGAAATGGTCTCGTAATTATCGAGCAGTGCGCCATTGCTTCTTCATAACCATAGGATTCATCATTTCTGTTACTTCTCCGGTTTGCGCTGTGTTTGCTGAGCCCAACAGAAAATGATTTGGTGTTAGTGGCTCTTCATCTTCATGGCTAACAGACAAATGAGTCAGCGGGCGAGAATTCAATATATTTTCTGCTTCAATTAAAAAACTCTGAAGCGTATGCTCTTTTGGGGCGATTTCTTTCAGTGTCACTCCCAGTATCTTCTTAACGCCCTGAACCATTCGCTCCCATATGCCGCCTTCCGATGGGCTATGTGGACACCTGAACTCCCACACAATACCTTTTGTTGACATTTCATCCTGGATTTTAACCACATCAAAAACTTCTTCGAACCGCTTAGCTTCCTGGTTAACACCCACAAAATTCTTTCCGTTGTCGCTGCGCATCTTCGATGGCGTGCCATGCCACGGCGATTAATAAAGTTTCGTATAGCCAAAATAAATGCATCAGTGAAGATTATACGCTACTTCTAAGTGTACTGCTCTGATTGTCAGACATGTAAACAGAGCAACCCAACGCTTCTCGTGACGGCGGCCACTTGTTATGTTAATCGGACCAAAGTAGTCTACACCAGTAAATGTAAACGGACGAACAAACGGGGTTAATCTATCACTCAGCAACGAGCCCATAAATGGCGATACTGGAACAGCTCGACCGAATGTACAGAAGTAACACCTTTGACCCGTATTTCTCAGAAGGCCTCCAGAATTTCTTTCGTATTTCACAGATGGTAGCTTCGAAGTTTTGATGTTTCATTTTACTATGCACGTCTGCGACAAAGAGTAGCGTTAAACGATGGGAGGGGGACAAAATAATAGGCCTCTTGGCATCTAGCGGTAACCAACTGGCGGCATCAATGCGACCATTCACTCGTAGCAAATTGTTCTCATCAAGATAGGGCGAAAGCGTGTACAAATCATCGTCCTTTTTTAAGGTACCCCCAGACTTTAACAACTGTATTTCATATTTGAAGCTTTCCTCTTGTGAAATACGGCATAAAACAGTTTCTGAAGCTTTCAACTCTTCTGTTGACAAACTTGCTAGGGTATCAGGTTTCACTCTTTTTTGGCAGCAACTTGTAAATCTTAAAACCCATGGTTCGAGTTAGCCTGAGAAAGCAAGAAAACCGATTAAAATCAATAACTAAAATTGTACTAACCAGAAAAGCAAATTTTGGTCGCAATTCTTCATCACATGCATGGGTAGTTTTTGTTCGATTATCTATCGGCCAGTCATCTTCAGATTTGCATAAAAATTGGGGTCCTTGAAACCAGCGATTTTCATTCATAAAATTAACCTTGCTCTTAATTCTTGTGGCTTCATCAGCAATATTGATATCAGTAGATAACCATCTCCAATCATTCGGCCGAGTAGAATCTAAAATTTCCGTGATCCGGTGGGTCACAAATGGCTTATATCTTCTGACTTCAGAACAAATCCAACTGATAACGGTTGTAGAATCACACCATAATATTCGACGTGAAACATTTATCTCGTGCTCCTTTAATATCGTACACATCAACCGAGTCCCAAGAACAGCAGCTTGTAGTTCCAATCGGGGTATTGTCATTGATTTCAACGGGCCACATTTTGCTTTGGCAGCAATAAATGATACGCCAATTCTCCCATCAGTTGTGATATATCGCCAATAAGCCACAGCGCCAAAAGCATCTTCACTGGCATCAACAAAAATGTGTAATTCGAGGCTAGTGGGCAAACCCTTTCTAATATAGTATCGCGGGATTTTCAGCGATACAACATTTTTCAGTTCTTCGTACCAACTGTCCCACAACGCTTTTAATGACTCTGGTAGTTGCTCATCCCATAGTAGACCATGCCTCCATACTTCCCGCACCAATAACTTTGCTGCAATCATGTAATTGCTCAAAAAACCAAGGGGGTCGAAAACAGACATCACAATACTTAAGACCTCGCACTTTGTAGGCCGCCTTATGACCTCTAAAACTTCAGCATTCACATTGTGAAACTTTAAATTGAACCCGAAAGTGTCATCTTTTGGCTGCCAATGTATACCAAGAATTTTCTCTGAATGTGGTTCATTAAATTCACTGAAGAAATTTATTGGGGAGCCTACTGTGGCTCTGAGAGCTTTTATGACCTCGAACGAGTTTGATGAAAAATTGCGCAACTCAAATCCGGCTGCTTTATGAATATCGCGAACTTGAGAGGCAACTTCGATTACACCAACCACTGTTGAAAAACTATCAACGAAATCATCCACATAATGATGATCCACAATAGACTTTACTGCACGAGGATATCGATCACAATAAGTCAGGGCATTTATATTTTTCACATAATGGGCTACACAAGGCGAACATGCAGCCCCAAATGTCATGACCTGCATTTCGTACGAGTCAGGTGAGCTATTATTTCCTTCGCGCCAAAGAAAACGTTGAAAGCACCTATCCTCAGGAGCCACCATAACCTGGTGAAACATCTCCTTAATGTCGCCGCAAACTGCGACAGCACCAGTACGAAAATTAAACAAAATCGATGACAACGGCTTATATTCTTGTGGACCTTTCAGTAGGTGTGTATTCAGTGAAACACCCTCAACAGAAGCAGCGGCGTCAAAAACTAGATGAATTTTTTCTGCCTTATTAGGGCTAACCACTCCAAAATGCGGCAGATACCAAGTCCTTGGACACACATCAGCAGCTTCAATAAACGACAATTTACGGGCATATCCTTTAAGCAAATAATCCTCCACGATAGATTTGTAGGCTGCACCAAATCCTGGGTCTCTTTTCATTTTCCGTTCTATACCCAATAATCTATTTAGAGCCATAGGGTAACTGTCAGGCAACACAACTTCGTTACTGCACCACAAAAGCGGACTTTGAAATCTACCATTTACCTTAAAAGTAGACTCACTCATAATCTGACGTGCCCTTATATCATCTTTTGACTCAATGACTGGTAAGGCCTTTACACCAAAATTTTCGGTTTCAAAATAATTTTTCACGAAGTCATGAAGTACTTTCTATGGCTGTACTGACAACAAACATAAATGTGAATTTGCAGACTCACCCTTCATTTGACCAAATACAATCCAACCTAATGGCGTATTAGCTGCATAGGGACCATTTTTCTGCAGAGGCACGATTTCATCCGGCAGACCCAAATGGCAATTATCCAAACCAATCAAAACTCTAGGACAAACAGCATCATACAATTTAATAGGGAACCCAGGATGAGCACTCAAATCCATATTAAAACTTTGAGTCGGTAAATTCAAATTGGCCACTCCATAAACATTTGCAATGCATATTTTCTTTGGCTTCCAACTCTACTTATATGCATGTTGACCAATGTTGCCGTTTCCTGTGCTGCTTTCCCAGCATACCAACTCAAATTTAAATTACTTTTTCGCCCCTGAAGACCCAGTTGTTTCACCAAGGAGCTGTCCACCATAGTAACTGACGAACCTTCATCCAACAACGCATAGGTTTCTATTTTGTTACTAGGACCATAAAGTACAATTGGCACCACTCGAAACAGCACTGTACCCTTATTTCTAGTTTTAGAGACACAGCTAAGAAGTGATTCACTATCATTTGTTGAACCGCTTGGAAATTCTGAGCCTGCTGGAGCGACATTATTTTCGGCACTATTCTTTGTTACATCATGCAATAATTTGTTTTGTTTCCTCTAACAGCCATCCACTAAACACGCTTTACGTGCACGACAAATTCTGCTCGAGTGCCCAGCACCTAAACAAGTAAAACATAATCGCAGCTTTTTAACTTCAGTCCAACGATTTGGGATACTCATTGCAACAAATCTTTTGCACTCAAATAATTTATGAGCTGCTTGACACATTGGACATTCTGGCTTATGCTGACTCTTAGCAGCATGTAGCACAACTCTCCCCTTTGAAACACTATTTGCTCGGCAACTGCCTGATGTATTTGATGACTGTACACTTCGTACCAAATTTGCAACTTGCTGCAGTCAGGTACTAAAGGTCAACACATTAGGACCATCTTTTGCTTGCGATGCAAATTGCGCCCAATCTAAGCGTTTACTCATTGACAGCTTCTGGACAAGTTCATCCATAAGTATAGGATTACACAAATGTTGTTGTGCATTTGCGGTTTCTAAAAACGCAGCTAAATTTCTAACTTTAATATAGAACGGTATTAATTTCTCAACAGCATTTTCGCTTATAGGCTGAACCTCCCTTATAGTTATTAACCCCCTAAGGGCCAATCATGGTTATTTTTAGCTCATAAACAAAAACATAAAAAACAAAAAAAGAAAAAAATAGCTAAAATAAAAACAAAAATTGTGGAAAATAAATGTGCAACCACACAGAGAAGGTCCAACCATTGAACGCAGGTTAGCTTAGCTTGTGCGTAGTCAGGGTTTCAAACGTTCCGCCTTAATTAGCGCTAACTAGGTGTTTGAATAGTTTTTGTCAGGCTAAGTCCTCCTAGCGATTAATGGAAAGTACAACTCTGGTGAATAACAAATAAGTTCATTAGTTATAAGTTATTTCTTATTTTTGTTTGATAAAACATAACATTTTCTTTTGAATTAACTTATCCAAAATCGAACTGTAGTGGAGTTTATAAATAAAAAGTATTGAATTGTTTATATCCGTGCCAGTTTTAATGAAATAAGAAGGCTTTAGGTTTACTATGGAGTAAGAGGAACATAACCTAAGTATATGTCTGACTGAAAGCGATAACCATCTTTAGGGGATAGCTACAATTTTTTTTATGGACTACATAGCTATCAAGGAGCAGCACCGTAACGTGGCGCTGAGGGAGGGCCTGCCCAGGGTTCAGTACATCAGAACCCCTTGAACCGAAGTGTGCCTGAGCGTGTTGGCATGTGAGACAATCTTTTTATCTCTCTCTCTCTCTCTCTCTTTGTTTTTTTGTTGCTCCCCTTTATTTTTTTTTTTTTTTGTTGCTTGATATTTAACACTGGTACATAATGTTTTATACCCGACTACCGGCGACGAACACCCGCCCAAGCCCGACGAGCCATAGGCGTGCAAGATATTGGTTAGTTACCAGTGTGTCCGGTTAGTCGAGTACATGTTTCATCTTTGCGATGGTAATATTTTTGTTTCCTTTCCTATAGGTGAAACGTGACAGTGCCTATGGTTACTATGATACCCAAGCCAGGGAAGGATCCCACTAAAGTAGAGTCATATAGACGAATAAGTCTACTGCCAACAATTTCAAAACTATTCGAAAAATTGTTAATAGCAAAGTTGAGTCCAATATTGAACAATGTAGGATGCATCAATTTGGTTTTCGGGCTAAACATAGTACCATAGAGCAAACGCATAGACTAGTTAATGTTATAAGAAAGACTTTTGAGGACAAAAAGTATTGCTCAGCTCTATTCATTGATGTTTCCCAAGCTTTTGATAAAATGTGGCACGAGGGATTAATTTACAAAATAAAGTTGAACTTTCCTGCTAATAGAACAATTTATAGTGAGGTTAAAATCACAATCCATTTGCGAATTTTTGGGGCAAACAATTAATTCTAGTGGCCTTCACAAATCAGGTAAACACATCATAGCCGCTAGAATTGCGCCCAACCTATCCAATGTGGATAAGCTTCAATTGTTTTTGGGCAAAGACACCTAATTCAGCGCGTTTATTCCTAGTCCGCAAGACGTCAGCCAGATGCGAAAACGCCTTTCAAAACATGAAGCAAGTCTTAACGTCACCTCAAATATTGATACCATATGATCCCAATCTGCCGTTTATTTCAGCCACACATGCCGGCAAAAAAGGCATTGGATCGATTGTCGTCCAGCAAGTAACGGTCAAGTGGTAAGGCATGTATGAACTATAACATCATGATCAGACGGTTACATGAAACATTTGTTTCGCTCTCTGAATCACGATTGCGAAACTTACTGTCCAGACAGTTGTTCTAATTTCTCTGTGATGTTTATATTTTTATTTAAATCTTAAATATAAGTATCCACTCTTTATATGTTCAATGTTTTTCTTTTGATTTTACACATATTAATTACTTCATTTCATTCATTTTCATTTATTTCAATTCTCTTAATCGAGCCCATGGGGCCATATATGATTAAATAGCTAGTTCGTGAGAATAATAAAATACAGTTTTAATATTTTAACTCTATATACTTATATAATGTTGAGTTAATATTATACTAAAATTAAATTAAAATTCAAACAATTAATTTTTATTGGTATAAATGGTAGAAGCTAAAAATAGCGAATAAAAAACTTAATTGTTTGAATTTTTGTTCTCTGCATTTCGATACTTTCAAAAAGCAAATCGTAGCAAACAACGGTTGTTCATTTGTTTGAAAGGTGTAAAGAAATGTTAGAGACGTGTATAAATGAAAAAGCTTGTTTTTTGTGTTTTGACAGGTATTATTAGAGCATTTTTCTTTTAAATTCTCAACAATTTATTTATATTTTTGGGATATAAAGTTGAATGTTTGAGAATATCTTTCAAAAATTTCCAAAGTCTACTGATGATTAGGGTAGTTCCTATGAAATGTCGACATATAGATAGCTGGGAAACATAGAAGGCAAGCTATTTATAATTTTTATTGGTATAAATGGTAGAAGCTAAAAATAGCGAATAAAAAACTTAATTGTTTGAATTTTTGTTCTCTGCATTTCGATACTTTCAAAAAGCAAATCGTAGCAAACAACGGTTGTTCATTTGTTTGAAAGGTGTAAAGAAATGTTAGAGACGTGTATAAATGAAAAAGCTTGTTTTTTGTGTTTTGACGGATATTACTAGAGCATTTTTCTTTTAAATTCTCAACAATTTATTTATATTTTTAGGATATAAAGTTGAATGTTTGAGAATATCTTTCAAAAATTTCCAAAGTCTACTGATGATTAGGGTAGTTCCTATGAAATGTCGACATATAGATAGCTGGGAAACATAGAAAACAAGCTATTTATAATTTTTTACTGGTTTAAATTATTATTATTATTATTTATTAGACTTATAAATAAATTACAAAATCTAATATTAACGTAAAGTGAGCATTGGCTGCAGAGGCCATCAGCTCTCGGTGTATAGCAGATGAAGTGAAAAAAAAAAAAAATATATATGTGAGATTAAGAAGAATATTTAAACTGACAATGTTAAAATAAAATTAGTAATTCTTGTAAATTGTTTAAACTAAATAATAAATCCAGTCTTGATAATAAAGTTGGAAATCTTCTGTATGTTTGTTTCGGTTGGGGACTTTAGCAGACTTATTGGGTTGGTAGATCCAAATGTGGCAAATCTGCTCTGTTGGAGTCCAGAACAATCACATAATATGTGTCTATGTGAATGTGATTTACAGATGTATTTCGATAATGATTGTTTGTACCGTTGAGTTAATTTTAATATGTTTATGTGGGACGTTGTTCCTAATTAGTACACATATACCCTGTTTGGAGGTAATGTTGGATGACAGGTTGTGGAAGTAGGCTGTGTATCCTTTTGGGGGAATTGGATGAAAATTATTTTTGCAGTGTGTTTCTTGTAATGAAATTAAAGCAGGTTTGTGCTCATTAATCAGAAGCTGGAGTTCATTGAAATTGTTGATGAAACCATTAATGTTCCATTGCAATATCCTGAAGTTAGCCATGTTGATTTGATTTTTCGTAACGAATTGTAAACCGAGGTTTACAATCGATAGAAAAGAGCACGGTGATAAGTTTTTATATATTCTAGCTGTCTGAATTAGAGTCCATAGTGGACGTTGGTATATAGTATTCATTATTAGAGATTAACTCTTGGGTCAAATGACCAAGAGGAGAGTATCTGGTTGAAGTACCTTGTTGCGAAGAGTCTTCGCAGTCAGCGCTTTTTTTGGGGTTTTTAGGTTTCTTTAATTTTTTATTTCCTTTTATACGTTTTTCTACTGATAGGGTAGGATTTAAATCTTGTTTAGGTGTTGTATTTTCTGGTGATGAAAAAACATGTGTTGTTGGTTGTTGCGGGTTAATTGGGTCAATATCCCCCTCCACTGAATTGAAACTAAGTGATGATTCACGACGAAGCGCTTTTCTGTTTTCACTATTGCTGTTGGGCGATGATGCTGGTCTTTTCTGTAATTGTGAACTTTGTTGAGACTCCAAATTGTCAGCCAGGGTTTTGGAATATGATAAGTTCTCCTTTTGTTGATTCGAAATCGGGTTAAACTCTTCGTATTTGCGTTTTGCCACTGAGTACGAGCATTTATTAATTGTTTTTATTTTAATGATTTCCTTTTGTTGGATGAATTTTAGGCAGTTTTTATCTGAAGCAGGATGTTGTTCATTACAATTGGCACATTGAAGTCTTGAACAATCGGTTGGTGAGTGAGGTGGAAGATTGCAAAATACGCACGTTTCAGGATTATTGCATTTGTTTTTTGTATGGCCTAGTCGTTGACATTTCTGGCAACGCATGGGATTTGGGAAATATGTTTTAACCTTAACTTTGTACCAGGCCACGTCGATAACTTTAGGTAAATTATAGAGGTTAAATGTCAGGACCATAGAACCTGAATAATTCGGCGTTTTGGGACTGTTTTCAATTTTGGTAGCATTTTCATTTTCATTGTTATTATCTTTCTTATTAGAGGCAAATTTGTAAACAGATACCACGCCTTGTGCACGAAGTTCCCTTACTATCTCATCCTCTGAAACATCGATGAGACACGGTGCGTAAATAACTCCTTTAACATAGTTAAGACTCTCATGTAATTTAACAGTTATAGGACACAGGTTTAGGAGTGTTTTCGCTTTCAAAAATTTATCTGCTGTAACCTGATTACGGACAAGAAGCAAGATATTGCCATCCCTGAGTTGACTAATCGAATCAATTAACGTAGAAATTGAATGTAAGCCTTTGTGTATAACGAAAGGACTTAGTTTTCTTAGCTCGTTGTTTTCTGATGAAATCACTAAATACTTAGGTTCGCTTAATATATTGGATTTTGGCTTAGAAAGAACGGGGAAGCTTCCATTAAACTGTTCATCAATAAAGTCGCCGAGTACGGCAAACCTATTTGACTGCCTATCAGGCGGCCTAGGCGCCATCTTGCCTTACGATTATTCCGCTATTCAGTTGTTGTTTTTTTTTCAAAAACCTAATTAAACTCAAAATTGAACGAAGATGAAGCACAAAAGAAATTAAACAAAGACCGTTAACCGTTATACACGTTTCAGTATACTAGCGCTCTGTAATACACACGTCCGTTCACAACGGATAATAGTCGATGACTGTGGTTTAAATTAAAATTATAAATTTCCATTAAAATTAAATATGTATAGTTAATCTTTGCAGACGAAAATTAATACATTTATTATACAATTCTCTATGCTCCTGCATAATAATCATACAATTTTCTTTTGAAACATGAAGTGGTATATTCAAAACTTCTGGGGGATGTTGATTGTAAATCCTGCACTGCATACTCTTACTAGGAACGATCTTTCGAATACAGAATTATTTATCTTATTCAACATTATTTGTTTTCTCTTTGTTCACATTTTTTCTGAGAGCTGAAGCTAGTAAATCTTCGTGCTTGATTAGTAGTTTCAAACTAAAACAAAATATTTCTTTAACAAAACTTTGTATCGAATATTTTTGGGGATAGTATTGGTACAATCTCAGCATGATTAGGTGAAAGTTTTTAACGTCATATTGGCGTAATAAGAAAGACCGATAGATCTAATGGCTGGAAACGGGCAGAATGAACTGTCTTAACATTTAGAACCCACCAGGAGAAAGGAGCGAAGTTACAGTAACTTGTTAAATTTCACACGATCAGCAGGCATTTCAAATTCATCAGAAGGGAAAAGGAATGATAGTGCTACGGGTGGACCAGACCAAGAACATAAGATATCAATTACATAAGATCGTCCTCAACAGCAATTTGTATAACATTCGTTGTCAACAAATTAAACTAAATCAATCATCATATTAGTCCAGGTTAGGATTCGAAAGATCAACAATTCAGAGAATTCTAATCAGCGAGCCTAAAATTCAACATACTATGGAGACTAAAAGCATCCGCCTGACTGAAGGCCGTTTATAGTGGCACAAAGTTTATAAAAAGTATATAAGACGAGTAGGATGCCGCATACAAAATATTTTCATATAGATAGCTGTAAATCACTAAATCATTAACAAAACGAATTCGATAAAATGTTTAGATAAAAATTAATTTGCATTAGCTCATTGTGTAAAGAAAAATTAAAAATTCATTTGTACAAATATATTATTATATTGCCAATTTTAAGTAATATATTGCAATTTCAAAGTTGAAATTTGAAACAAAATCAATACTTTTCTATATTACAACTAGGAGAGAAAATGGTTTGATTATTTTTCCTTAAATAGTAAACTTTTATAGAATTGTATGTCCTACAATTTTTATTATGAATATTATTTATTTAAAATAGGGATTAAAGACAACTTTTTAATATTTATTTCCTCTTCTTACATTTATTTCGTCCTTTTCTTCTTCGTCCTGTGTTTTTTGGAGATTTGCCATTTTTTTGCTTCGGCGCAACTGTGTTACTTGATGTCTGTTTAGTAATACGATTTACACCACTCTGTCCCCCAATTTTTTTTGACGGCAGTAAATGCTGGCTGACCAATTCACCAAGAACACCTTGGTGTGCCAACATTGAAAGAAATGTACAAATGAACTCGTCATAATTATGTGTGCGGCGGCAGTCATCCACCTTTAAAAAATTTAACAATAAAATAGGAATTACATTCACTGATAAGAATAAATACCTTAAACATGTAACGTCGGTCGTTCTCGTCATTTAAATGTTGCTCATTGATAGCTATTTCAGAATCTAAATTTTTTAATAAAGATTGCAAGTCACGAACGGTGAAAGCGTTTGACGCATCCAAAAGAGGTGACGGAGATACATCGCGTTGTTGTAATTGAGAAGATGATGCAGCCGCAGCAGACAATTTTTCTGCCCCATTTTCATCAGCTTTTAACGTTGTTATTGCACCCTCTAAAACGTTTGATGCAGCCTCGTTTGCCTTTAAAAGTTTTTGCAATGTTCCTGAAACTATAGCTTGATTTGTTCGTAACATCTTTAATTTATGAGTAATCGCAATACGACGATCCGGTACAACTGCCATTAAATTAAATCTAATATCCTGTTCTCCAGTAGCAATTCCAAGGCGTTCTGCCATGACACGTCTAAATTTGTCCGTCCAATCTTCACACTCTTCCCAGCCGCCATGATCCATTGGATATGGCTTTAATCCATCCAATTCAAAAAGGTGATCATTAATGGGAACAAAACTTACAAAATGAAAAGCTTCTCCCGTAAAACGTCCTGTGGATACACCTGATCCGGCATTTCGTTCCAATAGACGTTTTGCCTGTGGCATCGCATGTGAATTGTGTGCACAAGCTAGTTCAGGGGTATTGCCAATGGCCCATCCCTTATTTTCTGGAGACATACCTTTCGTGTGGCCTTTTAGGCGATTTAAAGTATCACCTAAATGAATCTCTGCCTCGCTACAATTCAAAAGTACAGAGAGAAGAGCATGGGTAGCACAACTGTTAGGAACAACTTGCTGAGCAAAGAATATGTTTGCTACTGCCTCATCATCCTTTACAAAAATTTCAGCTGTTGTTTCAACAATTTTCCTTCTCGCTCGCCTTTCTTCGATCCACCGGAAAAGAAATATGAAGCCATAAACGGGACCCTCAATCGGTTTTTGTAGGTCGTAAACTTCTTCTACTTGAACTCCGTGAACACCAAAGTCTTCCAGCAGTAGCGTAAAAAGGCCAGGGTCTGATTCTAATTCAAGCCAGCCTTCGGTGAGACGATTTATGTCCACCGGCATTTTATTTGCTGACATTGTGTTATTAATATATTGGATTACAAATTCACTACCGCTGGATATTGTTATTAACGCCTTAGTATTAAATCGTAAACAAGAATTCAGGAATGTTGTTCTTATAGAACAAAGTGCATTAACGTATACACGGTGGCAGCACTACGGCATATGACAGTATTTTGCTACTGGCACCATAGTAAGCTATTTACGTCATATGTATTGTTTACATTTGTGAAAGAGAATTTAGTGTTTTATACAAATTATTTTGTGAACATAAAAATAATTCAAATAAAAATAATTATGAAAAGGTACGTTCATGGTTTATAATTTGTGAAAATAGTTACAAATATTTTTGGCAAACATAGCTTACCATATGCCTGTTTTTGTTGTATTGTTGTAATTTTGCTCTAGTGCCGCCACCGTGTATACGTTAATGCACCTTGAAGCACTAAATTCACTTTCAAAAATGTAAACAATACATTTGACGTAAATAGCTTACTATATTGCCAGTAGCAAAATTTTGTCACATGTCGTAGCGCTGCCACCTTGTAAATGTTAATACATCTTGCATTCATTGTTACTATATTAGAAGGGCTCAAAACAAGTGGACTTTACGATGTATGTTTTCATTGTAAATAGCCCTAAACACACGAGAACAACTTTTAGTCGAACAAGTTTTGTTCACGGGCATAACAAACATATATTAAGCAATCAATGCGCATATCAAAAAGTAAAAAGCAAAATAAGTCATACCCGAGAAGAAAACAAACTTGGTATCACTGACAAACTTTTTCATTTTTACTGCCCATCTACATTAGACATGAAAAGCTGTTAAGACATACTGTTAAAACAAACCTTTAATGACCCGATTTTTACATAGTGGAGTACACGTATGTCTTGATTTTCCATTATTTTAACTCCGTCAACAAAACCACATCATCAGTTGTTATGACCTTTTTTATAATTTGTAGGAAAAAATGTACTTTTACTGCAAAATGTGCAACCTAAAATAAAAATTTTAACTTTTCTTTGATAATTTCTTTTACTTTAAAACAATTTTGACTTTTCTCATATTAAGTGCTGTCCACACCTGACATGAGAACACTAACAGGAACAGCAAAATACTGTTGCAGTCTGGTGTAGACTGCAAATGTTACTGTTTTTTTGCCGTCTTGACACGGCTGTTAAGACGTCTGTTTTAAAAGCTCTGTCTTTACAGAAAATAACATTTTAATATGAGAAAATTAAAAATCGTTTCAAATTAAAACAAATTGACAAAAAAAAATCAATTCTTATTTTAGATTGCAAATTTTGCAACAAAAACATATTTTTTTTTCTACAAACTATAAAAAAGGACATAACAGCCCGTCTACATTAGACATGAAACACTGTTAAGACATACTGTTAAAATATACCTTTGACGGCTCGATTGTTATATGGTGGAGTACCCGTATGTCTTGATTTTTCATTATTTTAACTCCGTCAACAAAAGCACATCATCACTTTTTATGCCCTTGTTTATAGTTTGTGGAAAAAAATATGTTTTTATTTTAAAATTTATAATCTAAAATAAGAATTTGAACTTTTTTTTGCCAATTTCTCTTAATTAATATGTCATTTTCTGTTAAGACAGAGCTTTTAAAACAGACGTCTTAACAGCCGTGTCAAGACGGCAAGAAAACATTAACATTCGCAGTCTACAACTGACAGTAACAGTATTTTGCTGTTCCTGTTAGTGTTCTCGTGTCAAGTGTGGACAGCACTTAAAAAATGATGATGTGCTCCTGTTGACGAAATTAAAATAATAAAAAATCAAGACATACGGGTACTCCACCATGTAACAATCGGGCCGTCAAAGGTATGTTTTAACAGTATGTCTTAACGGCGTTTCATGTCTAATGTAGACGGGCAGTTTAAATCTCATTTTCTATTAAGACAGAGCTTTTAAAACAGACGTCTTAACAGCCGTGTCAAGACGTCAAGAAAACAGTAACATTTGCAGTCTACACCTGGCAGTAACAGTATTTTGCTGTTCCTGTTAGTGTTCTCAAATCAGGTGTGGACAGCACTTTATATAAATGCGAGCACGTGTTTTGACTTGGCACCATTATTTCATAAAACGCGTATACAAAAAAGTTTGTTGGCTTCTCTGTTTATCTTTTTTTTTTTTTTTTGTTTTACCACGTGTTTCCATAAAATACTTGGAAGTTATAGGTAAAAACAATTTGACGATCTCGGAAACAAATTGTCGAGCATACTTTCGGCTTTGTGTGTCTTGTTAAGAACAAAATTATGCTTATTTTGATGTATTATTTTGCATAATAGACTTTAGACTTAAGCAGAGTTGGTATACCCTTTCTAAGTTTTAAAAATGTTGTTTAAACACGGGTTAATTTTTTTTCATTTGTAAATATTCTGAATAAAAAATTAATCTGGCCATGGATTTCTGGCCATTTTAAAGCACGAAATTGCGCTTCCTTTGGCATATAATTTATTGCATAATAGACTTCAATTAGTGGGGCTATACCCCTTCGAAGTTTTTAAAAATTTTTAAGAGCAACACTGACATTGGGTAGTTTGTTCATTTGCAAATATTTAGTAGTTTGTT
This sequence comes from Thecocarcelia acutangulata, assembly GCA_914767995.1. Taxonomy (NCBI): domain Eukaryota; kingdom Metazoa; phylum Arthropoda; class Insecta; order Diptera; family Tachinidae; genus Thecocarcelia; species Thecocarcelia acutangulata. The sequence continues at coordinate 57,312,497 of OU612098.1, forward strand.
CATTTGCAAATATTTAGAAAACAAAGTTTCATTTAAATTTTGTACATGTTCTTTATCAACTACTTTTGACAGCTTAAGTGTGATTTCTCCTCTTTACACAAACAAAATACCTGTTGTTTTTTTATTGTTGTAGCGAAGCGGCTACCTTGTTTTTTATATCATTGTGTTTGCTAGTTTGTACCATGATATAAACAACAAGGTAGCCGCTTCGCTACAACAATACAACAATAAAAAAAACACAGGTATTTTTTTTTTATTTTTTATTTATTTCAGTTCTCTTAATCGAGCCCATGGGGCCATATTTGATTAAATAGCTAGTTCATGAGGATAATAAATACAATTTCAATAGTTTAACTCTATGTCTATATAACTTATATAAGTTTGAGTTATTATTATACTCTTATACATTAGATTATCTATATTACAACTATACATTGGGTTATCTACAGCTATGGACATATAAATGGCACAAACTCCAATTGAGCATAAATTCACGCGCTACACGCCAAAAAAATTTCAAAAATACAAGTTTTTTGTTTTCTTATTATTCGTTGTAAGATTAATTTTCTCAACAACACTCAAATGTTCCGTTATATTTCGTTAATAATTCACCGTTATATTTTTTTTATAAAAAGTGCTAATTTTAAGTGGACATATAAATGGCACAATTTACTTAAAGAAGGTAGTTATCGCGAAAATTTATTTCAAACCACTTCTTATTTTTCCTAGTTAAAAAATAATTGTAAAGCGTGAAAATTTTTTAAAACTGGGTTCAGGCAAACATACAACAACTGATGAAAGGCGAATAATATGGAAACTGCATGAAGACGGGAAAAAAGTGTCAGAAATTGCTGAAGTAATGAAAGTTTCTAGAAAAAAGTGTATAACGCAATCAAATCATGTGTTGAGAACCCCGATGTATTGATTAAGGGTGAAACTCGAAAGCCATGGCCTCGAAAAACAAATGTGCGTACGGATGGAACTATTGTCAGAATGGCGAAAATTGATCCATTTAAGTCCTCACGACAGATAGCATCTGAAATTAACGAATATTTGGGCGCGGAAATATCTAGCAGACTTGTTAGAAGAAGATTAAATGAGGAAAATCTCTTTGGACGAATTTCCAGAAAAAAGCCACTCCTCTCAAAAAAGAATATTTGGAAACGACTAGTCTTCGCCAGAACGCACAAAGAAAAACCTATTAGTTTTTGGAAAAACGTATTATGGAGTGATGAAACTAAAATAAATAGAATAGGACTAGATGGCAGAACCTTTGTACAACGTCCTAAAGAACAAGAATACAATCATTGGCTCACTCAGAGGACGGTAAAATACGACGGAGGTAGCATTATGGTATGGGGTGCATTTTCTTGGCATGGCGTAGGTCCTCTTGTAAAAATTAATGGGAAAATGGACAAGTTTCAGTACCTAGACATTTTAAAAAACCATATGGAACCATACGCTTTCGATTCGATGCCAATTAAGTGGAAATTCATGAAAGACAATGACCCCAAACACTCCTCCAAACTAATAAAAAATTGGTTTAGTGCAAAGCAGATCGACGTTTTGGATTGGCCAGCCCAGAGTCCTGACTTAAATCCAATAGAAAACCTTTGGAACGAGGTCAAGGTTGAAATCGCGAAAAAAAAAATTATAAAAATATGGACGATTTGTGGTCAGCCGCGCAAGAAGCTTGGTATGCCACACCCAAAGCAAAATGCCAAAAACTTGTAGAAAGTATGGATCGTAGGTGCGAAGCGGTCATCGGAAATAAAGGTTACAGTACCAAATATTAACGGTAAAATACATTTACATACCAAAAACCCAAATAATTCAATACTAAAATCATTTTTTTCTTATATTTAGATATTGTGCCATTTATGTGTCCAGTTTTTTTCACTGGTGTTTTTTTCTTTTAATAATAAAATTTTTTTTAACGAATGAATTTTTATTTTAGTTCTTATCAATAATAAATATACTTAATAACTCTTAGAAAAAAACTAAAAACTTGTTGCTTGTTAATTGTTTTTACCCAATAGTAGCATACGAATGAACTCTCTGTAAGATGTGCCATTTATATGTCCATAGCTGTATATCACAATTTTAAATATTATAAATTCCATTAAATTTAAATATGTAAATTTAATCCTTGAAGCCGAGAATTAACACGTTTATTATACAATTCTCTATGCTCCTGCATAATAATAAGAAACAATTTTCTTTTGAAACATGGCATTGTAGATTCAAAACTTCTAAGGTTTGTGGGAAGTTGGTTATAAAGCCTGCACACTCTTACTAAGAATGATCTTTCAAATACAGAATTATTTATCTTAGGCAATATTAACTGAGGGTTCCGTGTTGATCTTGAAAATCGAAACACCCCCTTAAGGGGAAAATTTATACGACCTTTTATATATTGATAGAAGGCATTTAGTATCCTTATTTTAACAAAGTCTAGAAAAGAACAATTGAGAAATAGTTTTACATGGCGCGTTAAATGCTGAAATATTCGAATATTGTAGATATATCTAATAATTCTATTGAATGTTAGTTTTGCTCGGCCCATATTCATAGCCGTGCATCCACTATACACCTCCACACAGTAAGTAACATGTGACATAAGTAAGTTTAATTTTTGTGTTCAGTGGCAAGTAGCATGAAAAACTATACAGCGTTCTTAACGTGCTGTTCACCTTAACCGAAATACTATTTATATGACAATCAAAATTCAATTTATTATCAATCACCACACCCAGACATTTCATAGATTCAACAAAAGAGACATCAAACCCACCAAATTTAATTCCTATGGGTGTGTATTGTTGATTCCCAAAAAAATATCGCTTTGGTTTTCGACGGGTTGAAATGGAGCTTATTGACACATGCCCAATTTTCCGCAAGGGATAAAGTGTAGCATATAGCGGCCTTGTGACAATCAATAAACTGAACATCTCCTTTAAATAGGATATTTATATCATCGGCGAAGAGAAAAATTTTACTTTGCAGTGATTTAACTAAACTCACAAAATCATTCATGTAGCACACAAACAGTAGTGGTCCAAGAATGGACCCTTGGGGTACCCCACTTGAGCAGGATGAAACAGTAGACCTGTAACACCCCATGCCTACATATTGTTTCCGATCTGCTAAGTATGAATATAGCAATTTACAAGATAATTTTGAAAACCCAAACTCAAGAGCAGGTTTGTTTACTAGAACACCATGATCAACCATATCAAAGGCCTTACTCAAGTCAAGTGATATTAGGGTTGTAATTTTCTTTTCGTTACAGTTGTGCCTAATATCTTCCGTTAGGTTCAGCAGTAAATGAGAAGTACTTTTTCCGGATTGAAAGCCAAAGTGACAGTCGCTGAGAAGCTTATGTGGTGTCAAATAATCCAACATTTGCTGTTTCACTATTGCTTCAAAAATCTTTGAAAGGCTAGGTAATAATTGGTCTATAATTTTGTAAGCTAGTACACGATCTCTGCTTCTCAATAGGAACTATTCTACTGGTTTTCCACAATTCGGGATAGGTAGATGTCATTATAATTGTATTAAAAATATGTAACAGAAGCTCTTCAACGTACGTAGTGATATTTCATCACAGCCTAGTGAATTAGATTTTGCCTTCATAAGAGCTAAATAGACATCATTCCTATTTTGTTTGTGTAAAAAGGCGAATTCACACTTAAGGTATCAAAAGTAGTTGATAACGAACATGTAAAAAAATTTAAATGGTGCCGAAAAAGGTAAACAAAACTTGACAGAGAAAGTGCCGCCCAAGGCGAATTCAAATATAGGTGAACTTGACAGCACAGGTGATTTTTTTTTTTTGCTTGCCACGTTTTTTTAACGAGACTGCCAAATTTTTTTATTGTTTTGATTTCCGCCATCTTTTATTTTCAAAATAAAATTTTTCTTTCTTGGCGGTGAATGCTGAAAAAGTTTTAAGCTACTTTTTTAATACAAATATTTTGTAAAGTGATAATAGAATGTTTTAAATACACACATACATATGATCTTATCATTATATATAAAAAATTTAAATTAAGAAAAATAAAAAACGAAATGCGTTATTGCATTGTGTAAAAACAAAGTATCAAGTGGAGGTGGTACCATGTTTAAAGTTCCAAAAGATCCCGAAAGAAGGCATAAATTAAGCCAGATTTTTGGTGTGGGATTAAAGGCATCTTCCTTTATGTGTTCCGGATACTTCAAACGCGACTATGGGTAAAAGGTTCGTGCTTTTGCCAAATGCAGAGCCCATTGCCAATGTTAGTTCAATTTGGCATTTTTCTGCTACCAGTCAAACAGATATGTAAATATAATAGAAGTATTCCTTTAAATAAATTTTTTTTAATTAAAGAAATGTTCTACTTTCAACTAATGTGTTGAAAGTAGCAATGCATCATCCAGCGGGAATACAAAATTGTTTTCCTGGGAGAAACTGACTGCTACAGTGGCTGTACCGATCCCGCTTCCTGAGTAAAACCATACAGATATAATGAAGGAGCAGAGCACTCAAAACTGAATAAGTATTTATGTTTCTATAACACTATCTATTTGCCGGGGCACATATAATCCTTCGTACTTTATACGTTGCTTTTTTCAACTAATCAAGTTGAAATACGTGTAATTGAGCAACTTTTAACTTAGGTTGAGAACTTTGACAACTAGGTTTTGTACACTTTGAATTATTCTTTCGTTCGAAAATGAATGAAAAAGATATTGTGTTAGATTTTCTGTGCTGTGCCTGAAAAACAATTCAAAAGATTTTAATCAAATTACAGTAAAATATAGTTGATTTTATATCCGTTAACAAAGTACTGATTATGCCAACTTCATACTTCGTATAGGTTGATGTCAGTTAAAAAAGAAGACGGACAAAGTATGACGGATTCTTTTTGCCCCGGCCTTTAATTTTTAGGGCCACCAAATTAATTTAAAAAGAGATAAACTAATTTGTTTCACGAAACCCGTCCTTTTCAGGGCCACCAAATTAGTTTTAAAAGAGAGAATTATTTGTTTCGGGATTATATCGGAGTAGAGAAAAATGAAACTCGTCCCAAAAAAATTATTATATTGTTTTTTCCTTTATTGTATCTTTCCAATTTTAATCCATAAAATTTAATATAGTATAAAGTCTTTTAAAGTAAATAAAAAGATACATACAAAACTAAACTTTTTTTTTTTTTTTTTTTGTCATTCATTTATTTATTGAATCTTCAAAATATGAACTAACAATAAGTATTCAAATCTTAATACTATATATAAAAGTTATTTAAGTCCAGCCACTGCTAGAAAAAGAGTTTCATTTCGCGCGAATAATATCGGTAGAATCACCTATTTAACGTTCTGATGGTGGCCAGGGTATCCCTTCTTCTCAACCGAGAGTGGCCGCCAAAATTAAGTATGTTGCGTGCAAGAGGATTTGGGTGAAGTTCCAGTTTACTGATATACCTTGTGGCATACTTAGAGAACTCGTCAGTTACCAGCGGAACACACAGATCCTTGTGAATTAGTGAGTTTTTTACGTACCATGGAGCTGCAGTAACCGTACGAAGAATTTGGTTTTGTCGTCTTTGAATTTTTTCAATATTAGATGTTGAGGCGGTTCCCCATAATTGAACTCCGTAGCACCATATAGGCTTTAAAATTGCGTTATATAACAAAAGTTTGCAGTCCAACTTCAATGTCGAATTTCTGCCCATAAGCCAATTTAGTTGCGCTGCTTTTAATTTCAACTGAGTGACTTTCGCATCAATGTGAGGCTTCCACGTTAGCCTACGGTCGAGGTAAATACCAAGGCATTTAACTTCATTATGCTGCGGAATAGCTGTATTGTTAATTTGGAGAGCCGAACATGTTTGCTTACGCAGTGTCAATGTAACGTGAGTACATTTTTGTTCATTAACTTTTATTTTCCAAAGTTTCAACCATTTCTCTAATAATGAAATACACTGCTGCAAATTTCGTGAAGCTTCTTGATGGTTTACATGAACGCTAAAAAAAGCTGTGTCATCTGCAAAAGTTGAAGTATGGATTCCGGATCTCGTTGGCATGTCAGATGCGTAAATCAAATATAGAGTGGGTCCTAGAATGCTACCTTGGGGAACTCCTGCTCCGATTGACTGTAAGAGACTTGTAAAGTCACCTTCTTTGATAATAAATTTCCGGTCGTATAAGTAGCTTTCCAGAAGCTTGTGAGTATTTGTAGGCAAGTTCAACTTTATTTTGTGCATCAGTCCGTCGTGCCACACTTTATCAAAAGCTTGGGAAATGTCGATGAATAGAGCTGAACAGTACTTTTTGTCTTCAAAAGTCTGTCTTATGACATTGACTAGTCTATGTGTTTGTTCTATGGTGTTATGTTTAGCCCGAAAGCCAAATTGATGATCAGGGATACATCCCACATCATTAAGTATTGGAGACAACTTCGCCATTAACAATTTTTCGAACAGTTTTGAAATTGTTGGTAGTAGACTTATTGGTCTATATGACTCTACTTTAGTCGGATCCTTCCCTGGCTTGGGTATCATAATAATCATAGAGACCTTCCACTCTGCAGGATAATACTCATGGCGTAAAATAGCGTTAAAAATAAAAAGTAGAACTCTTCTAGCTACACGAGGTAACTGTTCAAGCATTTTACCAGTAATTTGATCAATGCCTGGAGCTTTCCTTGCGTTTGTATTTGCGATAACGTTTTCGACATCTTGAAAATTAAGTCTCAAAGAACAGGGGGTCTAACAACATATGGTGGTAATTCCGCTGAATCATTTGTAATAAAAACGTTTCTCAAATGATCGACATACAACATCCCCTTTTCAGAGTCACTCCTTGCCCAGTCGCCAGTTGAAGTTCGCAAAGGTGGCTTACCTATTACGGGTCTTTTTAAACCTTTTGTCGCTTTCCACAAGGAATAATCAGATTGAGGAGTACCATCAAGGCTTTCTAAATATGTTTTAAGGGAAGATATTCTCTGGATTTCAAGCAGATTTCTTAGTCGAGTTACGCATTCCCGTTGCCTAGTTTTAAGCTGGGGAGACCTGCGAGTTTGCCACTCTCTTCTAACTCTTCTTTTTTCTGACAGAAGTTGCTCAATTTCAGCCGAATAAGATCTATTGTTCTCATTTCTGGATCTTATTTGACTAGTGGTAGCATGCTGTACGGCCAGTTTGAGGTTTTCAGAAAAATCGTGAATTGACGCATCAATACCCTCAAATGTTCTCAAGGCGATATTTTCACTACAATGTGTACTCAAAAATTTTTTGTATTTTAGCCAATTAATTCTGTTGACGGTCAACGGGGAGCCTATCTCTTGGGGGAACGAAACAGAGATTATAGTAGGTGAGTGATCTGATGACAAATCTAATGAAGGCTCCACTTGCATCCACTCTAAAGGAAAATTTTTCGCAACTCTAAAATCTATAACATCAGGGATCTTTCGTCGGTCTGACGGCCAATAAGTGGGGTGTCCGCTTGAAACCACATCTAAGCCCATTTTGGAAACGGTGTCAAAAAAGCACACGACCTTTCGAGGTAATTAAACGTGATCCCCAAAAAGTGTGTTTAGCGTTATAGTCGCCGGCCGCTAAAAATCGAGGACCAAGTGATTTGAAAAAATTTGAATATTGGCTTTCTGTTTTTGAAAATCGTGGTGGTGAGTAAATCGAGGATATAACGATTTTTTCATGAAAATAATCAAGGTATATATTTGTAGCTTGGAGATATTCCTCACGTGTCCCGTTCATTAGATAATGCTTAATTCTGGTCTTTATCAAAATTGCCGAACCGCCGCAAGATCTTCCACGGGGATCTTTTGTGTCATATAATGTGTAGCCATTAATTTTGAAATAACTGTTGGTTGTTAAATGGGTTTCAGCAATCATCATTACATCGATCTGCTTTTCCATAAGGAAGTGCTCAAGTTCATTTTTATGTTGGCGAATGCCGTTTGCGTTCCAGAAACATATTTTTAACCAATTCATTTTGTTAAAATTGCCTGCAAAATGGTGGATTGCATTTTCAGCATTTCCTGCATCATGTTTGTCATGGAAACCGTAAATGTATTTATAGATTGAACAAGAGTCTGCAGAGTTGCCTCAAGATTGCTAAAATTTTGGTCGGAGTTTTGAGGCTTGGGCTCCTGATTCAACTTTGGTTTATCGGATTTTACCACATTCGCATAAGAAATTTGTTGGGGGTTTTGCACGTGTATATGGCTGGTTGGCTGGCGTAGCTGGTGAAAATTGGTTATAGAAATGGTGTTTGACTGCTGGGGTGGCATATTTAAAATCAATGGCTTATTTGTCATTGACCGCTAAAAGTGAGTATAGACAGGGCAACCTCTATAATTTTCAGTGTGGTTACCTCCACAGTTACTGCATTTTTTAACATTTGCGTCGGCCTTTGGCTTATTGCACTGAGTTGTGCCGTGAAGTTCGCCACATACAGCACAAACAGCGGGCAACTTACAGTAAGCCTTTGTGTGGCCAAATTCTTGGCAGTTTAGGCACTGAACGGGTCCTGAACGCTTATGTGGCTCCTCAACGGTAACCTTACGATGCAAAAGAAATTTAAGGTTATATATTGGATGAATTTCACCTTTTTTCAGGACAACATCCCTGGGTTCTAGTTCAACCCTAAACATGGGTTGAGGGATCTTTTCACGGTTCCTGATGTTTACTACGGTTTTTATTTTAAAACCTTTATCTTCCAATCCGGTTTTGACGTCATCAATATCTACGCAAGGGTCAATACCTTTAATAACGACCTGAAGACCTCTAGCACTTTTAAGCTGGTAAGTGTAAAATGATCTTTTCTGTTTTTTTAACACATCAGACAATTTTCGGTAATCGTTTTCATGGTTTACCTGAATTTTAGTTTCACTGATGCTGCCGTGCTTCACTGATGTGACGTTGAAAGTATCTTTACCGATTGCCGTAATAAGTTGTTTCACCAGTTCACTAGAAGTCGGCTCTCTCAAATATATTGGTGGAGGCTTATATGTTTTTTTGGGATGTTGTTGGCTCATCTGTCTGAAGGATAGCAAACCTATTACTATCCGTTATCGCAGTGGGTTTATCGTCTTTACACATTTTTGATTTTGAAGATATTTGCGCGGATTTGGGGCTTCGCTGACGTTTGCTTAAATTAATAACTACTTGTATTATAACACCCTCTCTCAATCGTTTACACCCAGCTTGCTGCGAAGTTCCTTGAAACGACTTAAATCCAAAGACTTTGTGAATGCATATCAGTTTCCTGATTCTTAGACCCAATAGATTCGGTTTTTTATAAAACCTTTTGTCACATTGTCACGAATAAAGTGGTGTTTTACATCTATATGTTTAACACGCTTACTTTCAGAAGTATTTGCCATACCTATACAACCTTTATTGTCTTCATATATAGTAACTGTTTCATTTGATATTTCTCGTAAATCGTGCATCAGACCCCGAAGCCATAAAGCTTCAGAAACTGCAGAACTAAAAGCTACATATATACTCTGCTTCACTTGATGATGTTGCAACAGTTTGTTGTTTTCTTGACGACCACGAAACGCTACAACCATAAACCTTGAATAAGTAGCCACTGATAGACTTGCGATCACCTTTATCATTGGCCCAATCAGCATCAGCAAATCCCTCGAGTGGTACATCTGTACCTTTCGAATAGACAAGTTTCATATGCTTTGTTCCTTTAAGGTAACGAACAATTCTTTTCAAATGTTTCCAGTGTGTTTCATTCGGATTTTGTTGAAATCGTCCCAAATAAGCAACACAATAACAAATTTCAGGTTGCAACTCAACTTTGTATACATCAGACTGCCAATTAACTCACGATAAGGTTCATTCACTCTTTCATTCATTTTAAATTCAGCCGGTAACTGAAAACATTTTTCCATTGGAGTTTTTACAGCGTTACAATCGCTCATGCCAAATTTACTTAGGATTTTTTCAATACTGGATTCTTGCGATAGTTTAATCTTTTCTTCTTCATATTCTATTTTAATTCCAAGAAAGTATTTTAAAATACCACAATCACTCATTTCAAATTTCTTTGAGAGATCCGTCTTGAAATTTTCAATCGATAAAAGCTGATTTCCAACAATCAGTAAATCGTCCACATACAGAACTACTATAAGAACCACCTTTTTTCAAATTTTGTATACAAGCAATAATCTCTGCTCGATCTTACGAAACCAAGCGACAACAAAAACTTATTAAATTTGCTATTCCAGCTGCGAGGAGCTTGTTCCAACCCATAGAGAGACTTATTCAGCTTTAGCACCATTCCCTCTTTTAATTCAACTCCATCGGGTGGTACAAGATAGATATCTTCATCTAAATCACCGTGTAAGAACGCGGTTTTGATATCTAGCTGATGGAAGTAATATCCTCTATATAAACTAACAGCAAGCACAACACCTACTGTGCTTGTGCTTAATTTTGCAACAGGTGCATATGTCACGTTGTAATCCACACCATGCTTTTGCAAAAAACCTTTTGCTACAAGGCGTGCTTTGTACCTTGAAGGCCTTCCTTTCTCATCTTCTTTAATACGAAAAACCCATTAAGACCTTAGCAGTTTTGATTTTGGGAGTGGTTTAATAGCTGTCCACACATTATTTGCATCCATTGATTTAAGCTCATCAGCAATAGCAGCCTTCCATTTGCCAGTATCAGGTCTCTCAAATATTTCGCTATATCTTTCAGGAACTTCCTTTAAAATGTCAAGAGCAGTATCTACGTGCAAACCAGTAATATAATTCAGCAACTTACCTGGCAATCTGCAACAATGAAAAAAAAAATCTTTATATGGAAAATTTTACTCGTCAAATTTACCATTTCGAGCAGTAAAAATTTTCCTTTTCTCCATATCCCAAAAACAAAATCCGTTTGGCGAGTAACCCATCATGACGGCCTTTTGACTTTTTGGATCAAGTTTCTTTTTGCATTGATTAGGGATCCATACGTAGGATTTGCAACCAAAAACTCGAATCTTAGATAGATCAGGTTTCTTCTCATACCAGACTTCTGCTGGTGTTTGAGAGTTTTTAATCGAATTTGTAGGGCAACGATTTATCACATAAGTTGCAGACATTGCTGCTTCATTCCATAGATTCTTCGGAACATTAGATTCAAAAAGTATAGCTCTCACTTTTTCTAATAATGTGCGATTAAATCGCTCAGCTACTCCATTTTGTTGGGGACTATATGCAATTGTCGTTTCAGTTTGAATTCCCTTTTGCTTGTACCATTCAAATTGTTCGTTTGAAAGATATTCACGCCCCTGGTCTGAAGTGATTTTCGATATTTTTGAATCAAACATTGCTGTAACCGTTGATTCATATTCCTTGAGTTTACCAAATACGTGTGACTTTTTTGTTAGTAAATAAATAACAGTGAAATTACTAAAATCATCAATGAATGTTACAATATATCGAGATCCATTAACAGATACTGGATCTATAGGTCCACACACATCAGTGTCAGGGCGAATTAATTATTAGGTGGATGCATCGGCGAATTCAGGCGAATTCGATTAATATGGCGGCATTTTCTTTGTCAAGTTTTGTTTACCTTTTTCGGCGCCATTTAAATTTTTTACATGTTCGTTATCAACTACTTTTGACAGCTTAAGTGTGAATTCGCCTTTTTACACAAACAAAACACTTGTTGTTTTTTTTATTGTTGTATTGTTGTAGCGAAGCGGCTACCTTGTTTTTTGTATCATGATCAGTGTGAATCCTTTCCAAAATTCGCCTGAATTCGCCATGCATCCACCTAATAATTAATTCGCCTTGCTTGGATGCATCGGCGAATTCAGGCGAATTCGGTTAATATGGCGGCACTTCCTCTGTCAAGTTTCGTTTACCTTTTTCGGCGCCATTTAAATTTTTGTACATGTCATGATACAAAAACAAGGTAGCCGCTTCGCTACAACAATAAAAAAAACAACAGGTATTTTGTTTGTGTAAAAAGGCGAATTCACACTTAAGCTGTCAAAAGTAGTCGATAAAGAACAAGGCGAATTAATTATTAGGTGGATGCATCGGCGAATTCGGGCGAATTCGATTAATATGGCGGCACTTTTGCTGTCAAGTTTTGTTTACCTTTTTCGGCGCCATTTAAATTTTTTTACATGTTCGTTATCAACTACTTTTGACAGCTTAAGTGTGAATTCGCCTTTTTACACAAACAAAATGCCTGTTGTTTTTTTTATTGTTGTATTGTTGTAGCGAAGCGGCTACCTTGTTTTTTGTATCATGATAAAGAACATGACACAAAAAACAATAATAATTAACCTAATAATTAATTCGCCTTGGATAAAGAACAAAAAAATAATTAATTCGCCTTGGCCTTGCATACATACATGATACAAAAAACAAGGTAGCCGCTTCGCTACAACAATACAACAATAAAAAAAACAACAGGTATTTTGTTTGTGTAAAAAGGCGAATTCAAACTTAAGCTGTCAAAAGTAGTTGATAAAGAACATGTACAAAAATTTAAATGGCGCCGAAAAGGTAAACAAAACTTGACAGCGAAAGTGCCGCCATATTAATTGAATTCGCCTGAATTCGCCGATGCATCCACCTAATAATTAATTCGCCTTGCATACATACATATTGCAGCAAAAAAACAGGGTGGCAACCAAACTTTTTAATATTCATTTGACAGTCAGTAGTAAGAATTAAGTTAAAGAAACTTTTGGTCGTTTTGAAGAAATATAATGGTTTTTCGTACATTGATAACTCAAGTTGGTTCTAAAAGAGTACCCTTAATTAAGTTTCGCAAAGGTGGTTATGATACAGGTTCCGCATCTGGCTCAACAGGAACAAATCAGGCGAGTAATAGATCTCAAATATTTTTCTATTGATGAAAAGTTTTCAAATAATTTTTAATCTATCAAATGGTTAGAGTACGAATGCCATCGAAGATTGGGAGTTGCCCCCTCGATTTGCAAGAAAACCTATAAGCCAAGATGAAATGGAATACATCAATCGTGGTGGTCCTGCCTAACTTGTTTTCCAAGCTCATTTTCTTCAAATTTGGTTATCAGTAATTAAATTTAGCAAGATCTGCAAACTTTTGGAACTTCTGTTATGCAACCGTAGTAAAGCAATTGTAGAAATTGTATGTATGAATGTATATTTCAGTAAATTTTGTCCAAACGTACTTTGGCAATAAAATATTTGGTCTTTAATTTCACATTCGTAGAGATTTAAAAAATTGTTGGTTATCAGGGCTGTTCTGCAAATCACTTTTTGTGATTTAAAATCAGAAAAAGGTGTTCTGCTCACAAATTTTTTTTTTTGTGATTTTAAACTGGTAAGCTAATTTGAAATCACATCCTAATGAATGGAATAATGAAGAAAGAAGACTAGTTGCAGAGCTTACATACCAATCTTAATTTTTTTGTAGACAAAGCAGCTTGTTTTAATTATCTCAGAATAAATTGATTTGCCTTCGGTCGCAGTTTCTGTTAATATAATTTCTAGTGGTTGATATTTAATGTACATTAGTGATGTGTAAAAAACGAAACAATAAAAAAGTTCATTAATTAGTGAACTTTTTTAGTTATATACATATGTGCGATACTAGTTGTGAGTTCGAGTCCAACTTGAGTCAAGAAAAAGAATTATTTTTAATTATAACAATAATGGCTGTGAAACAATTAGACCAAAGAAGAACAGAAAAATAATTGAATACCATTAACTGCGGACAACTAGCCGTTTCGTACTCGCTACACTACTCATCAGCTCTCACTGGAATTCGAACTCGGGATAATGTGAACATGATGTATTTCTAAAAAAGCTCGTTTTCATATTATCTTCCATGCGCAAACACAATTGATGAAAACTTTTTTTTAATAATTAATTTTTGTTATTCAATTGAAAGACAAGATGAAGTTAATATTTATTTATTTGTTTTAGTATTGATTTTCATATAAAAAAAAAAAAAAACAATAAAAAATATATGTTTGCATATAATAGTCATGTGAACTAGTAACAAATTTTAGTGTAACGCAGATGAGAATTGTAAATGAGTATTAATTGCTATTGTAAAAAATACAATCCTGTTCTATAAAACATTTTATTGTTTAAATAAATTTCTCAAAGTGTTATGATGTCAAATCTCTTGCCATACAATTTATCACTTCATTACGCTTTAAATTCTCACTTGCAGGTATTATTTGAATTTTTGACAAGTCTTAATACAAAATGTGAAGTGTCTTTAAATAAATATAACTATGAAACGCTAATAATTGGTAAATTCTTGTTTTTTTTAATGGTAATGTTATTCTGTGAGCAACATGTGCCATGTGCTTAAGGATAAGGTACAACATGTTGTAATCGTTAACAGGGCATATATAAGTTTAATTTAAATTATGTTATATTTTAATTTTTCAATTTGTTAATATTGTTAAGCATTTTTCTTTGTGTATGAACTAAAATTTTTTCTTTGTGTATGAATTTTTTGTATATAGGAATTTTTTGACAATAATTTTTCAATTTAAATTTTTAATAACATTTTAATTTTCCTGACGATGATAACAAATTGTTATAGAAATATCGAGAAATAAAAGATTTTGAATTGTCAATTTTTTATAAAAAACAAAGATCTAAAGCTCCATAAATTAGATTTATTTAAATAAATTACTTTAGTCTTCATATAGTTCATTGTATTTTCTTGGATTTTTCTTGCTCTTCACTAGGTGATAGCTTTAAAAACAGCTAAAAAAAATTGTAAGTGGCACCACCGAAGTGCAAAAAAGCAGTTGTTCATATTTTAGAAGTTTCAATTTTAATTGCAAATTCTGACTGTGATTTTCTAATATTTAATTTTTTAATATTTATATACATTACTACACCGAATACTAAGAAGCTCGCGCTATTTTAGCAATAGCTACTATAGAACTTTCTAAATTTCCCTCAGCCATTTTGGATGCAAAAAAGCTTTTTAATATTAGTAGACATAATGATAACAATATCAGCTGTTTATTATGTAGTTGCCGTTTTCATTATATTTAGGTAGCTGGCTACAGGCTACATTTGTAGCCAGCGGCATTTGTAGTCGTGTGTTCGTGTAGCCTGCTGTCTCGAATGTGTTTAATGCTTAAAACGCAATTGAAAAAAGAGAGTAACAGCCTGTTCATGGAACACAATGCGCTCAAAAAACGCGAAGAAATCTTGACGTTTTTCTTATTTGCGTTAAACATCTGCATTGTTACACTCCAAGCAGACAAGTTTTTGAAATTTCAAATACTTGTAGATATTTTTGAGTTTTTTTTCATCAGTCGTAAAGCAGCTCTGGGCTGAAGAACAGCTCTCGCGTCACCGTAATTATTTCTTAAGTGCGGTCAGGCTTGTGTTTGTTGTTCGGTCTTCGAGAGTTTTGCGTCTCGCTCGTACTGGTTAACGGTTTGCCTCAACTAACTGTATTGGTTTACAGTTTTTTATAGAGGTTATTCATTGTTAACCACGTGGAAACTTCCTATGTGAAGGCATAGGTCGTTATAGTTAGTCACAGCGACGCTACAAAAGTACTGTTAATACCATCTTGGGCATTATGGTCTTTGTCACCCCGCCCATGCTGTGCATCCTATACATTGCAAATTTACTTTGCAACTGTATAGTTACTAAATAAATAAATAAATTTTTGAGTTTTTCATCGTTTCTTGTACTAATGGTTCTTGTATTTTTCTTTTGCATAAAGTGAATGCGAATTAAATTTTTAATCCAAAATTTTATTAAAAAAAATTTATTTTATTTTGTTGACATTTGTCAACTTGTTTGTTCTAGAGCTAACTTAGCACTGATTACAAAAATGCTTCTTATAATATATATTATCTAATTGTTTAGCAAAAAGTGTGATAGTTGCTATTTTATTGTAATATGAGGATTTTTGGCTGTTGTGAAATTAATTTGTTAATAGTTCGCACGTTGAAACATTAAACCCTTTATATTAAGCAGACTGAACGTCAGCAAGATTTTGTGGGAAAGAATTTGCTTTTTGTTTTTTAATGAATGATGATATCGTTTCTTAACTCCTCCCCTCGTAAAACCAATCGTCCCGATTGTTAAAAAACTGGAAGGTCATTAAAACTTCGAAATTCTCGTCTTGGATTGACAGGAGGTAATTCTTCGGGAGCTGAACTCTCTGGTCTACACGTTTCGTTAATTATTGCTGTTACATTGAGATCTGTATTTTGCTTTTTGTTTTTAAATTTGAAAAATATGATAATGAAACTGAAAATTGAAATTGCAGTTAGGAATAAATTTAGTGAGAACATAATGTTTCCTTTTGTTGATATTAAGTCGATCTCGTCGATATTGGTTGTTTGTAGTTCTTTCACCATTTCAAGTGAAAGGACCTCTTGGGTAGTAGAATTAATATTGGAAAGCTGTAAAACAGCTGGAAGAGGGTTTAATGTTGTTAATTCTCTTGATATAAAAGTTTTATTTTCTACAGTGATTGTGTCATTATGAAAATTTATTATATAAGTTCCAGATAATTGATAAGATTTGTTTCCCGATACTTCCAAAAATCCTTTGAATTGATTTAAAAATAATATTCCTTTAGAAAGTTCTTGTACTGATGGTACGTGTTGATTATTTATTATTATGCAATCATGCTTTTTGCTATTCAAAAGCGGTGGTATACAATTTGTTTCACTTATATCTAATAAATTATTTTTATTACAAATAGACAAATCATTAAATTGATTACAATTGCTTTTAATTTCATAAATTTTATTATTACATTTAATTATTTCTTCTGAATTAATTTTTACAATTGTTTGGTGTTTTTTAACTGGTTTAATAAGTATTTTTTCACAAATATCTTTGCCTATAGCTGGTAAATTTACAATATATAGTATCATTGATTCGTCTGTTGCTATTCTAATGGAAGCAAATCCTAAGGCTTCCTCAAGATTATTATATGGAAAGTTTTCATTGTCTAGAAATGTTTTTGCTTCAAAAATTTCATTTCCTGAAAGTATAAAAGAGTTAATAACTCCTACTCTTGCCCATTGTAAGGCGTATTCGGTGTTCAACAATTCGTCTCTAATAATTCTTAGCTTATTTATAATGGTGTCTTCTATTGTTTTATGAACATGCTCAAGGGATTGAACTGTTTTCAAAATTTGGTTAGCGGTATTTGTCAGTTCATTAATTCTTTCAATAGAGTCTCTATTAATTATTCTCTGTCGTTCATTGTTAGTAAGAAGTCCGTTCATTTTGTTTACTACAATTTGGTGATCCTCATGGTCTGGAGTACCTGCTATCCATTTCCATATTGTTCCTATGGCATTTATTGAACGTTTATGTCTTGGTTTTATTCTTTTTAAAAGGTTTCTTATTTCGTTTATATCATGCAGAATGAATGGTAGGTTTGTACTATTTTTTAATAATTTTTTACTGATTTCAATGTTTAAGTTGTGAGTTATCTGTTCGTAATCCGTCAAGTTCAGTACGTGAATTAGTTTAAAATTACCGTTCTGCAGTCTAGTTTGTCCTAAGTGAACTGAAATTAATTGTGAATTGGTGTAGTCCAGTATTTGTACCTCTAGCTGACATGTAGCAAAGAACGAAAGGAGTATAAAAGTTGTAAAAATCATTTTCTGCAAGGAGAGTAAGCGAAAAATTATTGTAGCAAGAAATCAGGTCTTAATATTATCTTTATGAATGATTCTATTACGAGACTGTATTCTGATCTTATTACCTAAGTCCTCTTGAACTTTTTGTTTCTTAAATCTAAGTGACAGCTTGTTACGTTGTCCAATTATTTTTTCATATACAACATCACCGGGTTGATATATTTTAACGCCGTTTGAGTTACTTCTTTGAATAGCTTTTTCCTGTGCTTTCTTTAATCTGTTTTGAAGGTTATGTGAGATTTTATTGAAGAATATGTCTATTGGTTTATTTTCTATTACAGAATGTATTGTATTGTTATATTGCTGGGCCGCTCTGTAGAAGGCCTCTGTATCGTCAATTAAATGATATTCTTGCTTAAGGCATCTTGCTATTTCTATAATGGTAGAATGGACTCTTTCGACTTGTCCATTGGTTGTACTGTGGCGAGGAGTACAATAGTAAAGTTCTATTCTTAGTCGTTGCATTAGTGTTTTGAACTGAGGTGACGTAAAGCCAGGTTCGTTATCGAGAGTGAGTTTCTTTGCATCAGGGAAACTCTGCAATATGTCTAATATTTTTTCTCCTAAATTGGTTTTATCTTCTATGGATTTAATAACCAGAAATTTTGAGTATGCGTCGATGCAGGTTATGAAC
Source organism: Thecocarcelia acutangulata (assembly GCA_914767995.1). Classification (NCBI taxonomy): domain Eukaryota; kingdom Metazoa; phylum Arthropoda; class Insecta; order Diptera; family Tachinidae; genus Thecocarcelia; species Thecocarcelia acutangulata. Next base: position 57,330,807 of record OU612098.1, read on the forward strand.
TTAAGGTTTTGAGCATAAAATATGTCAATGTTAAGGCACTCCCCCTCTTTGTTAGGAATTGGAGCCTCTCCAATTTTTACTTTTTGCGGATGCCTATTGTACTTAGCTTTGTTACAAATTTCACAGTGTCTTATAAGTTCTTTAAAGTTATCTATCATTTTTGGCCAATAGTACTGTCTGTAAATCTGTTTATAATTTTCTTTAAAATTCCTGTGAGCACGAATGTGTGTTTCTTTTACAATACATTTTTGGTCATCAATATTAGTAATGTCGTTTGCAAAAATTTTGGTGAATAAAAATTTATTGGTGAATATATTTCTAACTGTTTCTTTGAATTCATATAGATCCTCTGGTGTGCAATGTATAGCTGTAACTAAATTTGGGTTTAGGAATTCTTTGAGAATAATCAAGAGATTTTCTCTTGTGTCAAATTCTATTATATGACGAGTTTTATCAAATACGTTAATAGATTCATGAATTGTAAATCTATTTTTTGATAAAAGTATTTGTTGCTTAAACTCGTTAAGAGGTTTATTAGTTTCAGAAATATTAAAGCTATCGCTACTTTCTATTGAGTGCTGTGTACTATGGATACTGTCATTATCCGAAATCTGGTTTAAAATTTGTCTGGAAAGTGCATCGGCAACAACGTTTTCTGTGCCTGGTTTGTAAATAATTTTTGGGGCAAATTCTTCAATAAAGGCATGCCATCTTTTCATTTTTGCATTTGGGTTTCTGGTCGAAACAGCAAATGTTAACGGCTGATGATCAGTGTGGATCTCTAAATTTTTTACGCCATATAAATAATTCCTAAGTGTTTTCAACGCCCACACGATAGCGTATAATTCTTTTTCGTTTGTCGCGTAATTTCTTTCAGTGGAATTTAAAGTTTTTGAAATGAAAGTTATAGGTTTCCCATTTTGGCTCAGTATAGCTCCTATGGCTACATTCGATGCATCAGTTGTTAAAATAAACTTGCTGTTAAAATCTGGTTGTACCAACTCAACTTGGTCTATTAACAACGCCTTTACTTTCTTGAACGCTCCAATAGCTTCTTTATTTAATTCAATATTAGTTTTCTTTGACATGTTTTGTGATATCCTACCATTTTCTCCTGATAGGTAAGTTGTTAGTGGCTTTGTAACTAAGGCATAATTTTTTATAAATTTTCTATAATATCCTGACATTCCTAAAAAACTTCTAAGTTGTCGCAAGGTAACCGGTAAAGTATAATTTTGTATAGTTTCAATTTTTTTGGGATCTGTTTTAATCACGTTATATCCTACAATATAACCTAAAAATTCAACTTCGTTTTTATAAAATTCTGATTTTTCTAATGAGATTTTCATGTTTGCTTCTTTAAGGGTTTCTATTATTTTAAAAAGGTGATTGTTGTGTTCTTCTAATGAAGTCGAGAACACAATAATGTCGTCTATATAGACATGACAAAATTTTCCGATGTAATCTCTCAGGATATCGTCCATCGCAGCCTGGAATATACCTGGAGCATTTTTTAGCCCGAAAGGCATCCTTAAAAATTCATACTTTCCGTTATTCACGGAAAAAGCTGTTTTACTTATGTCTGATTCTTTCATCAATATTTGATGGAAGCCAGATTCTAAGTCAATTGTGGAAAAGTACTTAGCTTTTCCCAGATTTGATAATATTACACTGCAGTCTGGAATGGGATAATTCACTGCTATAGTTTGATCATTTAATTTTTTATAATCGATTACCATCCTCAACTTCGAGGATCCGTCTTCATTTGTTCCTTTTTTTGGTACAATCCAAATTGGTGAATTGTAGGGACTTCTACTTGGACGAATAATACCGTTGTCCAATAATTTTTTTACTTCACTGTTCACGAACGTATTAACAGACATGGGATAAGGATATTGCTTACTCCATATAGGAGTTCCAGCAATTGTGTTTATTTCTGCTCTCACATCTGTTCTAAAAGGTAATCGCATATTAATGCGCGAAATATTCAATTTCATTATTTTGTTTAATATAATTAATTTTTTCAATATCTTCACTATCTTCAGATTCATTTTCTCTAATGTCTTCTATTTTTCCTTTTTTATTAAAATTTAAAAATTGTTCGCTATGCTTTCCACTTGAGAGCGTTCCTTTTTCAAAATCTAATATAATGTTTGCCTTTTTCATAAAATTATAACCTAATAAAATATCTGCTTCAAGATTGGAGATCTCGTAAAATCTTTCTTTTATTCCGAATATTTGTGCTTCACTAAAGTGATCAATAATAGTGAACCCGTTTATAGTTTTCACCCTTTTGCTTATAACTAATTGTTTTCTATTTTTTAGGACATTTGGTCTACAATAACAGCTAGTAGCGCCACTGTCAATTAATATTGTATAGACTCTTCCGGATGTTCCTCTTTTAATGATGTAGGGCAAACCGGTGCTGTTTCTAAAAAAGCATCCTCATTTAGATTGTTTATTCTCTGAGCCTTATGATGCGGTTGGTAACTGTTTTGACCGCTTTGTTGTTGGCGTTTAATACCTTGGGGATATTGATTCCGTTCATAAAATTGAAAATTGTTTGGATTTCTATTTGCAAAATTTGCATTTGCAAAATTAGTATGCGCAGCTGTTCTAAAATTATATCCATTATTTAGTGGTTGTGTCCTTTGCACAATGTTTGCTGAACTGCCTAACTCCATAGGTACTGGTTTTGGTAGGCTATTTCTGTTTTGGAAAAAATTATTCCTTGGAAAATTTCCTTCATTTCGATGAGGAAAACGCAATGTGTTTTGTGGTTTTTGGTTAGAGTTTTGGGAATTTCTATTAAACTGTAGGGCAAAATTAGCCCTTATATTATTGGATTCTAGTTCTTGAGCCTTCGCAAGAGCGTTTGGAAGATCAGTTGGGGCCAATGAGAATAAAATGTTTGCCAAGGGGGCATTTAATCCTGTGATAAAAATTCGTAATGCGTGTTGTCGGTTTTTCCTATTAAGTTCGTTAGTTAGTTCTGAATTTGACCCGTGAGTCATAATAGTTTTGTTAATCAGAGCAGTGAGTTTCTCGTTGACTTTATTATAATAGTCAAGAATTGTTAATGAGCCTTGCCTCATTATACTTATTTCCTGCTCAATAATGTGAATTGGTCTTTTATCCGAATAGGCGAAATCGAGACGGCTTAGTATGGCCTCCAGATTTAGCACTGTACCATGATTGGTAAGAATATCGTTCGCTTCATCAACTATTTTATTCCTTAAAATTGTGAGAGCGGCGTAATATCTACGACTGCCTCTATTATAAAGACCTATTGAATTGTTGGCAGCTTCGCGCCAACTTACATATGAGGTTTTGCCATTGAATACCGGCAATGATTTAATGACCTCCAATGATTCATCGCAATTTATACTTTCGTCGATATTTTGCGCTCTGTATTCTTCAACTATATTAACTCCACTTAGCTGTTGTAAATTTCTATTGATTTCATCTAATCTCCTATTCAAGGGACCTGTTTCGATTGTTTCCCTAATTAATTCTTTTATCTGCCTCTTTTGTAATTCGGTCAGGCTTGATGTACCTGATACTGTTGCTGAGCTTTGGGCCATAGTAAGTGACCTAGTTAATCTGTCTGTCAATTCGTCGATTGTTTCGTCCGGCATTAAGGATGTTTAGTCTCCTATTGTATATTTTTTTGAAAACAGTGCAATCTCTTTGTCTTAATGGATCGCTTTATAAGCACAATAAAAGAAAAGTAATTTTGCTTCTATTCTAAATACGTGTTTATGTTATTTTTTGGCACTTGTTTTTTTTTTTTATTACAAAAATGTTTCATACAATAATTAACTAGCTTAACTTACTTAAAAAGTTGGTTGTTGACTGAGGGAAATGTTGTCTTCCGTGTTGTTGAAATTGTTGATTGAGGCTGTTGTCATCAATTGTGGTTGGAGTTGGACTTCTTGTCTGATAGCTTAAATTTTTGTTCAAAATTTTGTTTTTGTTTTTTTTTTTCCAATTTTTTACACGATAATCACTTTTAATGGGGTACTTGTTCCCTATTTTTTTTTAATATTTTAGTTTTCTCCTTTCTCACTGGGGTACTTCTTACTTTTTTTTTTTTATGTTGTTGTGTTTTTTTTCTCCCTTCTCACTTATTTTTAATGTTGTTGTTTTTTTTTTTTTCTCCCTTCTCACTGGGGTACTGCTTACTTATTTTTAATGTTGTTGTTTTTTTTCTCCCTTCTCACTGGGATACTTCTTACTTATTTTTAAAGTTGTTGTGTTTTTTTTCTCCCTTCTCACTGGGATACTTATTTTTTAATTTTATTCGCTAGCCGCGGATCCTTACTTTGTTTTTTCAGGATATGTCACCTTGGCTAGCCCCACGTTGGGCGCCAATTAAATTTTTAATCCAAAATTTTATTAAAAAAAATTTATTTTATTTTGTTGACATTTGTCAACTTGTTTGTTCTAGAGCTAACTTAGCACTGATTACAAAAATGCTTCTTATAATATATATTATCTAATTGTTTAGCAAAAAGTGTGATAGTTGCTATTTTATTGTAATATGAGGATTTTTGGCTGTTGTGAAATTAATTTGTTAATAGTTCGCACGTTGAAACATTAAACCCTTTATATTAAGCAGACTGAACGTCAGCAAGATTTTGTGGGAAAGAATTTGCTTTTTATTTTTTAATGAATGATGATATCGTTTCTTAACTTGCGTATGAATGAAAGGGATTATGAAAATAACATAATCGTTTTACTTTGCTTGTTGGGATATAAAGTTGAATGTTTGAGAATATCTTTCAAAAATTTCCAAAGTCTACTGATGATTAGGGTAGTTCCTATGAAATATCGACATATAGATAGCTGGGAAACATAGAAAACAAGCTATTTATATTTTTTTACTGGTATAAATGTTAGAAGCTTAAATAGCGAATAAAAAACTTAATTGTTTGAATTTTTGTTCTCTGCTTTTCGATACTTGCAAAAAGCAAATCGTAGCAACCAACGGTTGTTGATTTGTTTGAAAGGTGTAAAGAAATGTTAGAGATGTTTATAAATAGAAAAGCTTGTTTTTTGTGTTTTGACGGATATTATTAGAGCATTTTTCTTTTTAAATTCTTAGCAATTTATTTGGATTGTTGGGATATAAAGTTGAATGTTTGAGAATATCTTTCAAAAATTTCCAAAGTCTACTGATGATTAGGGTAGTTCCTATGAAATGTCGACATATAGATAGCTGGGAAATATAGAAAACAAGCTATTTATAATTTTTTACTGGTATAAATGTTAGAAGCTTAAATAGCGAATAAAAAACTTAATTGTTTGAATTTTTGTTCTCTGCTTTTCGATACTTTCAATCCGTGTTGGAGTCGTCATACTCCCATCGGACGCGTCCCCAGGTGGTGGATAGGGGAGGACGGGGGCATTCACATATATGACCATGACACAAACTTGGCTTATATGTGAATACTCCAGGTCCTGGGCTCGAGGGGAACATAAGGCAGAGGAATACACCAATCCGCTGTCATGTGCTAACCTAGGGTCAGGTGGCATACACCCCGAATACCACGAGGTGTATGAGACCCGCGGACCAAAATGTCCCACTGAAGGCCAAGGTTGTAGAAGCTGCGCCGAGGGTCTGTGTGGCTAGTCAGTGGATAAAAAAGACTAGTTGCGAGTAGTTTCTCCTCCGGTCTAGGGCACGGACCGGTTGTAGTTTGTAGTTGCCTAGTCCATACACGCCGTCACTGTATGGATGGTCCTTTCTTTACTGGCCTACTCGTGGGAACAAAATGAATTTAAATTTAAACAAAACAAAAACAAATAAAACAGAACAAAACACGACAGTCCATCAGGCTGGCAAACCCAAGCTGATGGACTGTCGTCAAAAACCGGTCAAACCCTCAATGGGAACCGGAAACAGCAGTAGTCAGATGTACGAAGCTGAAAGGCCTAGTACATCGACTGCTGCAATACCAAAAACAAAAGCTGAAAACACAGCAATACAGTGCGGGGTGTGCCTAAAAAGCCAAAAACACTCTGCGAATTACTCGGACGTGCCAGGGAGCTCAAAACTGGTAAAGCCAACAACATCCGGAAAAACCCCGGATGTGCTAGCCAGCAGAGAGCGAACTGGACAATCCACGTCCAATACAACACAAATGGTGGAGCGGGAGCAAATCACCAGCTCCCGCAAAACCTTGTTGAAAATCAGAGCGGCTCGACGATATGTCGAAAAGCTCGGAAATGCAGCCGAAGAGTCTATGTCAAGCAATGACAAACAATGCTTGGCATGGGCCAAGGCATATATAGCCGAAAACCCGGATCCGGATGTCGCTACTGTCGTCGAGGCAGCTTGCAAAAGGCAACGGTCCGCGGAAGAAACAACCAATCCGAGCAAAAAGCCGAGGAAGGGGTCCTTGGTCATCAACAGACCTTACAGTGAGGTTGCAAAAAACCCACTGAACAGGGCTGTTGTTGATCGAAGCAACTCTGACGGAGCAATCACCCGCGAAAAGTGGGGGTTGATCAGCCAGAGATTGCTGGATAACTTCGTAAAGGCGCTCGAATGTAGCACCGGTCCTCCACCACAATTCACTGATGCAGGGTGGATTCAGGGCCGAGTTAAACTTATTTCATGTGTCGACGAGAAATCGGCCAGCGCCATGAAAGAAGTTATAGCATCACTAGGGGAAGTGTGGCCCGGAGCACAGCTGGAGTTGATTTTGGTCACCGACATCCCTCGTCGGCCAAGAGCGGCTGCAGTTGTTCCTGCGGAGCCACATGAACCTGATGCGATTCTCCGGATCTTTCAGGCCGCGAACCCTGACCTCCTCACACAAGACTGGAAGGTAGTCAGTGTCGCGGAGACTAAAGGATCCAGTAGGAAGGTGGTTGTGGTCCTTAACAAGGAGTCTCTGCCGTTACTCCGAGACAGACAGGGCATGGTTTTCTATGGATACCAAGGAACCAGGCTTTGTCTGTATCGGGGTGATGACAAGATGGACCACAACTCCGACAAAAAAGCCAAAGAGCCCACAGAAGTGCAGGATGTGGAGATCGAGGGGGATTCCCATTCAACACAGAGCTCACAATCAAACTCTAGTTTGGTTGGAGGGTTCTTTGGAGGATTGGAAAACGCAACAGTTGATGATGAGGACAGTCTTCTGGATTCCGATCCGGAGAATGCCACCATCATCAACTTCGACCTCGACACCATATAAACGATGAAGGTTACACAAATTAACCTTCATCACAGTAAAGCAGCGTCAGCTAGCCTTGTGTATCGTCTCGCCAAGCGAGACGTTGATATTGCGCTGGTGCAAGAGCCATGGACAAACAATGGCAAGATCCTTGGACTAGGCGCGAAGGGCTACAAATTAATATATACAGCAAAGTCAGGTAATGGGGATATAACCATAAGATCCTGTATCATAGCCAAAAAGCACATAAATATCTTCATTTTATCTGATTACAGTGATGAAGATACCGTAACTGCCACGACGGATGTAGGGGGATCCAACATATGGATCTTATCATGCTACATGGCTCATGGCAAGGATGAATCACCACCAGGCAAGCTGGTGGAAAAAGCGGTAAGAGACGCCAAAACCAAAAGCATACCGTGCATTATAGGCGCGGATGCGAATGCACACCACCTGATCTGGGGAAGCTCAGACACAAACAAAAGAGGTGAGAATTTAATAGAATTTATTCTAGATAATGATTTAGTAATTTTAAATCAAGGGAACAAACCCACTTTCGTGACTTCGAACAGGCAAGAGGTGTTAGATATTACGCTTGCCAGTTCGAATATCGCAGATCAAATACAGGAATGGAGAGTGTCAGAGGACTGCTCCTTTTCCGATCACTGCTATTTAGACTTCAAAATAAGTAAACAACATAGAATAACATTCTATCGTAACAGGCGGAGAACGGACTGGGGAAAACAGAGAGAATTCCTGACCATAACCGATGTCATAGACATTGAAAGATCAGTGGGGAAACTCAATGACGCTTTCAAGAACGCCACAAGACGATCTTGTACACTATCGGTAAAAAGGGAAAATAGCAGACCTAAATGGTGGTGAGCAGAACTGTCTGAGACAAAAAAGAAATGTCGTAGGCTTTTTAATGAAGCTAAAAGAACAGGTAACTGGGATGACTATAAAGCTTCGGTGAACAAATACAAAAATCTCATCAGGAACTCGAAGCGAAGATCCTGGAAGGAGTTTTGTAGTAACGTGAATAGTACCTCTGATACATGCAGACTTCGGAGAATACTTTCTAAACAACCGACAATCCCAAGTCTAATACAAAAGGCAGATGGATGTTGGGCCACAAATTGCGAGGAATCGCTTGAAGAATTAATGAACACCCATTTTCCGGGTAATCAGACATTGAGGGCGAACGATAGTTCTCCCCTGCCACACGCCCGGAATGCAGTATATCTGGTTATAACAAAAGAGATGCTGCACTAGGCAATAAAGAGTTTCCAACCGTTCAAATCACCAGGACCGGATGGAATCATTCCTGCAGATCTCCAGAATAATCTGGATCTGATCACACCCTGGCTCCTCGAGATATATAGAGCAGCCCTAAACTGGTCGTACATTCCAACAGAATGGACCAAAAGTAACGTAATCTTCATCCCAAAGGGAGGGAAAACGTCACATACTAAAGCAAAGGAGTATAGGCCAATTAGCCTGACATCCTTTCTTTTAAAAACGCTAGAGAGGATCATAGATATACATATAAGGTCCAATATAAGCAAAAACCAGTTATCGCCATCTCAGCATGCCTACACAAAGGGCAGATCAGTTGAAACGGCGCTACATAGTTTGGTCAATCATATTGAACGGGCCAATCAATACAAAAACTATACCTTAGTGGCCTTCATGGATATTGAAGGTGCTTTCAATAATGTCGAGACACAGGCGGTCATAGATGCACTTGACGGTCTGAAAGTTGATCGACCTACAATCATGCTCATTACGAGCATACTAAAGCGCAGAACTATAACTGCAACAATAGGGAACTCCAGAATTACGAGAAAAGTATGCAAGGGTACACCCCAGGGAGGGGTACTATCCCCCCTCTTGTGGAATGTTGTAGTGAATTCTCTGCTTAAAGATCTAGATAAAAATAAGATAAAGACTGTAGCCTACGCCGATGACGTAGCGATTGCAGTCTCTGGTACCCGTTTAGACACCATAACAGAGCAGTTGGAATACGCTCTGAAGATGGTAAGTCAATGGAGCGTACAATGCGGACTAAAGACAAATCCAGCGAAAACGGAAATCGTACTTTTTACTAAGAAGTATAAAATTCCACATTTCAAACCTCCAAAAATGGAAGGTACCGCACTTATCCTATCGAATAAGGCAAAATACCTAGGCGTCATTCTTGACAGCAAACTATCATGGAAAGAGAACATACAGGCTAGAGTAACCAAGGCTACAATAGCCATCTATCTATGTAAAAAAGCAATAGGCTCAACATGGGGCATACAACCAAAAGGAGTTGTGTGGCTTTATGACATGGTTATAAAACCGATAATATTTTATGGAGTATCAGTATGGTGGAAATCACTGGACTCCGCAACCAATAGACTGCAAATTGAAAAAGTCAGTCGAATCATGGCAATACTGACCACAGGGGCCATGAGGACAACTCCAACCAAAGCACTTCTTGCAATTATGAGCTGGATGCCATGTGACTTAGAAGCCAGGCAGATAGCACTAAAAGCCGCGATCAGGTTGAACGCGACAGGAGCATGGACCCATGGGGACATGCCAATATACTGGAAATTGGAAGGGACCTAATCCCCGATCTAATTGACTACTGCATCCCAAAACCATTCCTTTCAAGGAGCTTTGGCTACCAAATTGAGGAATCCCCCCTAGAGTCTGGATACTTCTATGTCTACACGGATGGGTCCAGAAAGGGGGAAAAGGGTTGGGGGTGGCGTTTACATAGAAGAATTTAACACTAAAATATCCTTCAGATTATCAGATGGATGCAGTGTTCTTCAGGCTGAAATATCGGCCATAAATAAAGCGGCCAGATGGTTGACGTTTTACAAGATATTCGGTAGGGATATCATGATAGTAACGGACAGCAAAGCCGCCATCAAATCCCTGATTGGAATATACACCAATTCTAGTCTAGTCCAGGAATGCCGGACATCTTTAAACAAGATGGCGAGACATTCTAACATAACCCTAAAATGGGTACGTGGACATGGGTTCAGCAATGGCAACAACATCGCAGACGACTTAGCCAAAAAAGGGACAGCCCTAGAAGATAGGGATATAGACCCCTTTTGCGGACAACCATTAACAGCGTGCTGGAAAAGAATAAAACTCCACACACTGGAACGTGCACAAGAAAAGTGGCTCACAGAGCCCACATGCCTTATATCAAGGAACTTGTGGCCGCATATTAACTCTAAGAGAACGTGGGAGCTACTAAAACTGCCCAGATCTCAACTAAGAGTGACTGTAGCAGTCATCACTGGCCATTGCCCGTTTGGGAACCATGCCAGGAGACTAGGACTACCCCATAACGATTTCTGTAGAAGCTGCCAAGACGAGGAGGAGGAGGAGACGATCCTTCACCTCCTCGGCACATGCCCGGCATTGGAGCATCATCGTCTAAGACACTTAGGCGAGCGGAGCTTCAATAGCCTATCTTGTCTGGCCGCGATCAAACCGACCGCGCTAGCCTCTTTCATAAGAAGCAGCGGATGGCTAGTATAGCAGCATGTAACGCTACACTAAAAGGTTCCCGCCTCTCCGATCCACCACCGCCCATCCTTTCCTCTCACTATATTCCTATAACTTCTTTTCTTCACTCCACTATCCTATTTTTTCAGGCAATCACAAAGGGAACGACTACAGGACCCAAGTGAGCTGGACAACCTAGATTATTCCGGGGCACCCAGCGGCCTGCCTACCTAACCTAACCTAACCTTCGATACTTTCAAAAAGCAAATCGTAGCAACCAACGGTTGTTCATTTGTTTGAAAGGTGTAAAGAATTGTTAGAGACGTTTATAAATAGAAAAGCTTGTTTTTTGTGTTTTGACGGATATTATTAGAGCATTTTTCTTTTAAATTCTCAGCAATTTATTTGGATTGTTGGGATATAAAGTTGAATGTTTGAGAATATCTTTAAAAAATTTCCAAAGTCTACTGATGATTAGGGTAGTTCCTATGAAATGTCGACATATACATAGATAGCTGGGAAACATAGAAAACAAGCTATTTATAATTTTTTACTTGTAAAAATTAAAATAGATAAAATATTTTTTCCATTTATTTTACACAAAAGTTTGTTAATATGTTACAAATACATACATCTTTTTTTAGTATATGCAAGGTTTATTTACATTTACCTGATATACAAGTCTTCATTTACGACTTTTTTCGTTGGTGATAAGTTGGCAAAGTTCTTTTCCGTAAATTTTGTAGTTGTAAGCAGCAATTCTTGACAGCTTTATTAAACAAGCAATGACTGAGTTGCTTACATTATCAATGGGACTGAAATTTACCAATAAACTACATATAATAGAATAGTGTGACAGAAAGTATTGCAAAAACTGTTAAGCCGAGCTGCTAAGCACTACTTATACAAACGAGAAAATTGTATTGTATGCTGCTGTTAGACTTAACACTGATTAACACACTTTTATCCAACCAAAATAATTTATTTATACTTTGGCATATTGCCTAAGTCGTCATAAGTAATAAAACTGGATTTTTAGTAGTAATGCTGGCTTTTAGCAATAATTATTGAATTTTATAGTATTTTTTACATATGTAGTTAGACGTTTCTCCTTATGAAAGAGAGTTAAAAGTGCTGTATTAAATTGTGCTTCTTATTTGAACGTCCGTTCACATTTATCGGAATAGATTATTTTGGGCCATTTCTCATATCGGTTGGACGTAGGCGTGAAAAACGATGGGGAGTTGTATTTACCTGCCTAACGGTACGTGCTATTTACATAGAAGTTTCACATAGTTTGGACACCAGCTCATGTATTTTATGTATACGCAATTTTGTGGCCAGGCGTGGTGTACCTTGCGAAATCTATACTGATAACGGCACAAATTTCAAGGGAGCTGAAAAAATACTACAAAACAGCGTAGAACAAATAGATTTTTCAACCTTATCAACAACATTTGATAAAAATAAATGGCTGTTTAACCCCCCATCTGCCCCCCACATGGGTGGAGCGTGGGAAAGACTAATTAGATCTATTAAAAATGTTCTGCATTCGCTGCACTCAGGCACAAACTTCAACGATGAGACATTTAAAAGCGCGGTGTGTGAAATAGAGTCAATCATAAACGCTCGTCCATTGACATTCGTCTCAGTAGAACACGAAGACGATGATCCGCTTACACCGAACCACCTGTTACTTGGATCTTGTGATGGTTACAAGCCATTCTATGAAAACCACGGAAATTTACGCCAACAGTGGCAACAAACACAGTTATTTGCTGACCACTTCTGGAAGCGCTGGTTAAAAGAATACATTCCAATACGTACTTACCCAGCAGTCCACAAGTTATTTCAATTTGCAAAGCATCCGATTGTAAGCGATTGTGTCAACAGAAAAAATCAAAATTAACATGTTAAGAACAACAAACAACTAGCATTCGATTCAGATTAGTATTTTTCTACTCATTTTGTTAAATTAAATGTACATAAGAAGCAAAGAAGAAAACAAATGCTAATAATACAGTTTTGAACTTATCCAATTTTCGCTTACAATGTATAGAGTGTTGGATGCATCTTAGGGCCTAGGCCATCGCTGTGTGAATTTAAGTAGGAATTGTATACAGAGTTCGGATGGGTCACGCTTACATTGTCAATGGTCGTAGATCGAAGATGTATGTGACAAAAATTTCACATAATTTGTGATTTTTTTTTTGTTCTTGTGTATACTTATGTATATAAGTGCGTACAGAATTAAATAAGTAGGCATATTTTAAGTATTGAACTAGGTTAGGTTAGGTTAGGTTTAACAAGTTGCCAGCTATTATAAAGCCAGCCCACTTGGGTCCAGTTGTGTTGCCTGGATATGATATGTATCTCAGTAGATCTACATATCACTGGCTTAGAACCAACCCGAGGATCGGGTAAAGGAGTCCAATCCACTTACATCGCATTCCGATACCTCCGTCAAATCATGCAGCATCCGTCTGCCTGGGTACAATGCCTTTATATAAGAAAGAGCTGGACACTGACAGAGGAAGTGCTCAACGCTCTCTTCTTCCTCCTCGTCTCTTCAACTTCTACAAAAGTCATTAAATGAAAGATTTAACCTCCTTGCCTGCGTCCCTATGTGGCAATGTCCCGTCAGAACCGCCACAGCAGAACGCAACCTCCGTCGGTGCTAGCCCCTTAGAATAATAGTCCTCCTGTTATCATATCTGGGTCATGTCAGCCTTGATATTCGACAGGTACCCTCATTAGACCATCTGTCTTGAGCGGTCTGAAAAAGTTGACGCTGTACTAGTTTCTTACAGCTCGCAAGCGGGATTGTAACGATCCTAACAATATCTCTTTGTTGTAGCTGGACACCGGCCTTTGCCAGTTCATCCGCTACTAGATTTCCGGACACTTCACTGTGCCCTCGTACCCAGATAAGCTCCAAGTTCGAATGTGTCGCTATCTCGTTTAGAGATATCCGGCATTCACGAACCAACCTGGATGTCGTATAGACTCCAGCTAGTGCATACAACGCAGCCTTACTATCAGTACAAATCGGATATCATTCTCATATATCCTGTAGTACCTTAACCAGTTAGCTGCTCTCATAATGGCCGCAATTTCGACCTGCGCTACGCTACACTCATTTTGCAGCCTAAAACTCGTCCTCCTCTCATACAAGGGGATAAAAATACCCTCACCGATTCCCGAGTCCGACTTGGATCCATCTGTAAAAATTTCAAGCACGTCCTCTTGACGATCTGTGCCAGTCGTCTCCGAGAACGAGCTTGATAAGATTACATCAAATCTCTTGTCGGGCAGTAGAGCCGGCGAGCAGTAATCAGTATTTTCCGGAAGGTTCACTATTCTTCCTATTATTGAGGCATGACCATATGTCGCCTCCTTCCACGTCCCGCTTGACCATAGCCTGATAGCCGAATTCATGGCTATTTCCTTCACTATGAGATCAGCCGGCAGCCAGTTCAGCATAGTGAAAAGTGCTTTTGATGGCGTAGTGCCAGAAGCCTCAATCACCATCAAAGCGGCAGTACGCATTATCTTTTCTGCGAATTTTCATAGGTGGTTTTCTCCAACGACTTCCACCACACAAGCGCCTCATATGTTAGAATGGGCTTTACAACCGTGCTGAAAAGCCAGTAGGAGTTCCTAGGATTTATTCCCCAGGTCTTTCCAATGGCCCTTTTGCACAAGAATAAGGCGATAGCCGCTTTTTCTGTACTTGACTGGACATTATGCTGCCAGGATAGTTTGGAATCCAGGTAGATGCCCAGATATTTCGCACTGTCTGACAACACTAGCTCAACCCCCCTTACGGTTGGCAGAGTAAACGATGGAGTCTTGTATCTTCGAGTGAAGAGCACAAGCTCCGTTTTTTGCGGATTCACACTTAGACCGCTATTTGTAGACCATCCTACAATAAGGCTTAGCGCAGAGCCTAGTTGCTGTGATAGTATATCCGGGTACTTACCCGACACAGCAACCGCAATCTCAGCGGCATATGCCACTGTTCTAAATCAATAATATCAATAACGAATTCAGAGCTAAATTCCATAGAAGAGGAGATAGAACCCCTCCCTGTGGAGTGCCCCTTCTAGCCACTCTGCAAATTGTGGCTCGCCCCATATTGGAAGTAATAACTCTATTGGTCAGTAAATTCTTTATGAAGCTAACAATTGACTGACTCTGTCTTTCCAGAGCGATTATTATAGCCCTTGGCAACACATTATTAAATGCCCCCTCTATATCAAGGAAGGCAATCAATGCATACTCCCCTGCTCCAGAATGTAGAGAGCTACATACCCCACGAGCGAATGCAATGCAGTCTCAACAGATTTGCCCTTGGTATACGCATGTTGAGATGCTGATAAATGGCTCGGAATAATTAACATTCTAAGATGTAATTCAATTATCCGTTCCAGGGTTTTAAGCAAAAAGGATGACAAGCTTATAGGCCTGAAATCATTCGGAGTGGTGTGTGAAGCCTTCCCCCCTTTCGGAATAAAGACTACAACACACCTTTGCCATGATTGCGGAATGTAGGACCAACCAAGGCAGGCCGAGAAGATCCTTATCAACCATGGCACTATGAGTTCCGCATTTTTCTGCAAATCAGCTGGTATAATAACATCTGGACCCGGTGATTTATATGGGCCAAAGCTATTCAACGCCCAAAAGATTCTGCTTCGATCAAAAGATAAGCAGATATCCCCTTGGCCATTGTCTATACCGGTCATGTAGTCTCCCATAAAGGGTGTGTATCCAGGGAAATGCGTGTTCATGAGAACTTCTAGAGTCTCATGTCCGCTGGTTGTCCAGCTACCACACTGTTTCTTAACGAAACTTGGTATGGGCTGGGTGCTAGATAGGATTTTGCGAAGCCTACTAGTCTCAGAAGCTCCTTCCACACTACTGCAAAAGGACCTCCATGAACTCCGCTTCGCATTCCTTATCAGGTTCTTGAATTTATTTACTGAGGCTTTGTACTCTGACCAGTTACCCAGTCTTTTGGCCTCATTAAAAAGCCTTCGCTATCTCAAGATCCCACCATGGTGGCTTACTTTTACCCCGACACAGACTAGGCCTGCATGAACCTGAGTTGGCCGTTTCGAAGGACCCAGTCAATATCTCTACAGCTCTCTCAATGTCCTCACACTCCTGTATAGTCGGAGGATCCGGAAGAAGATCTGAGAGAATTCTACCCTGCATCTCCCAATCCGTCTTCCTCCTGTTTCTTTTGGGTGTTAATCCTCTCTCCTGAATTCCTATTTCGAATTCAATGTACCTGTGATCAGAGAATGAGCAATCTTGCGATACTCCCCATCGTCTAATCAACTCCGAACTCCAGAACCTCCCTTCTGTTTACCACAACAAAAGTGGGTTCCGAACCAACATTCATAACATCTAGATTATTACAAAGAATGAATTTAAAAATTGACTAACCCCTTACGTTAGTATCGGAGCTGCCCCACACCACATGGTGTGCATTTGCATCAGCTCCTATGATTATTGGCAGGTTCTTTTCTACCGCCATTTCTACAGCCTCGCGAACCCTGATTGGTGGAGATTCGCTGTCATGCGCCATATAGCTGGAGACAACCAGGAAAGTACCTGCATCCGTCTCCCAGGCAGCCGTCACTGTGTCTTCATCACTGAAGTCAGCGAGAATGAAGATTTTTAAATTGCTCCTCGCCATTATACAGGATCTGACTCTACCTTGATCCGTGTATAGTAGCTTGTAGCCTTTCTTCCTCAGTCCGCAAACCCTGCCCTTACAAAGCCAGGGTTCTTGGACCAGAACCAGCTCCTCTTGTCTTTCCGACAGACGGAGGAGCAATGCAGCCGAGGCTGCTTTTGCATGGTGAAGGTTAACCAGCAGAGCCTTCACCATCATCTGCTTTCTGTACCACCGTGACGTTGACGTCCTCTTGGCCCTGATCTTGATCAGAGTCTAAGAGGGCGTCCTCATCAACTGCATCGTCGTGAACATGTTCGAAGATCTCCCCCACCAACTCAGAGTTGGAGAGGGCGTCTTCGCCTGATGTTGCACTCGCAGCCTCATCCACAGACATGCGTTCCGTTTCGGTACCCACATCCTTCGGAACCGGTTCACCCATGGCGTCACCCCTGTGTACTCGGAGAAAGATAGTATCAAAACACAGATACATCTTCCCCTTTCTAGCACGAAGTGGCGCCAGTGACTCCTGATTCAGCAGGATGGTGATATCCCTGGTATTGCCCTTTGATTCGGATACCCTGACAACCTTCCAATCATGAGTCGGTATGCCAGGACTTCCGCCTCTCAGGATCTCCAGGATCTCTGCCGCAGAACCAGAGATGTCTGGTATCCTGGCGATGGCTCTAGGTCTCCGTGGAACCTCTGAAAGAGGAACCACGTCACGCCTAGCTCCTTCTCATGGCCCGTTCACAAGAGCGACCACTTGTTTAAGTAACAAGGGCGATCGCTCATCTGCACAAGCCATAAGTTTGATACGCCGCCGATACCAGCCAGCCTCCTCACACCTGGGGTACGCACCCGGATTGTCCTTCAAAACTCTCCGGATCGTATTAATCCCCATGATTTCCCGTTTCACTATAACCCAATTAGAAGGGGTTATAGCCAGATCCACGTTGCCCCTGTCAATGATGGCCATCACGAGATGGTCTCTTGCCACCTCGCTGTACGACCTTTCCATTGACGTTTGGGGTCTTACACGCTTATGTGCGGGTTGTTGACCTTGTAGCACAGCCTCCTCCTCAGAACGTTGCCTCTTAGGCACATCCTTGGATGTGAGTGGAGGCGAACATTGCAGCTCAACTATAACTGCTTATGCCCACGATAAGCGGGCTTCTCTACAGCCGTTAAAGCATCTACTGGCTTATTCACCAGTTCACTAAAAATTTTGTTCGCGGCACGCCGCATCAAAAGACCCGTCTAGCAGGGTTGATGTGCCTTTGAGATTTTTTCGCTGAAGGTTCAGTTTGGGTACCCGAAAACGAGTTCGCAGTTCCCTCGCTGTTCCTTCCGCGAGAAATCTGGGTTGTGACCTGGGCACCCGAAAACTGGTTCGCAGTTCTTCCGCCAACATTACCCAGATTTCCACCGGTTTGGGAGCCCGACAACTGGTTCGCAACTCCCTTACCAGTGGGGGGTGGTGGAACTTGGTGACCCGAGAACTTGCTCGCGGTCACCTTATCCATAAACGGCACTTGGGTAGCTACCGTGCCAGAAGCACTGACAGCTCCCGAAACAAGGTGAGATGTCGTAGAGGCCCGGGTCTTTGTCGCAACCGAGGTACTTGGTTGAAAAGACAGAGGTACCCCAGTGCCAAGGTTGCGTTCCTCTTTCGAGGAAGCCTTTTCGAATTTGGTAGCCTTGAGTTTCCTCAGGTTTCCTCCTGCAGGTTGCATCCCAGTCTTCGTCCCAGTGACCCCACCCTTCGCATTTCGTTTGTCCTTGTCCGTATTCATGGTCGTCAACGTTTTGTCCTGTTGTTTTGTTTGTTTGAATATTTGTGAAGGTTTCATTTTGTTCCCACGAGTATGGAGGAAAGGAATACCTCCACGTCATAAAGTGGAGGGGGCGTAGTCTATTTGCTGAAGTGCCCAGGTATCAGCAAAGCTCCGTTTTAATACAGTCACTTAACCCCCGACTGCAAAGTGAACAGATGGGCACGGGACGCGTAACACCCCTGTTTGAGGGTTTGGATAACCTTTAGTTTGTAGGCCGGCTTAAAAAAACTCTATCCTCTCCTCAGGCTCAACCATGAGAGCCTGAAACAGTATTCTCATGATTTATCCCTCGAGAGAGAACAGACGCCCAGCACACTCTTAAGCCCCAACACCACGTCAAGGTAGTTACCCAGGTGAGGGAAGTATTGACCTAACTGTTAGCAAAATTTTTGATATGTACATATTTGCCGTTTGATATAAAAAGAATTAATAAAGGAAAAAATAAAGTAGTTCAAATTTGATCACGCGGCAAAAACAGTAATAAAATTTTAAAGCTATTTTACAAATTGAATTAATAAATAATTATCAAAAAGTAAAAAATTGCTTTTAAAATTAATCTTTGCCGCTGTAGAAAATCAACAAGTTCGCTTACGCGACATTTTCATGAAAAACCCGGTTTAGGCTATATCTCGGGTGTATATGGACCGATATCTGATATTTTTTTGCCTTTAGGTCAGCATGCTTAATAAGTGTGTGAAGTTTGAAGCAAAACAAACAAACATTTTCAAACATTTCCATACAAAATTGCAAAAAATGGGTTTTTTCGGAATTTTGGACATATCTCAGCTATATGTGAACCGATATTACTGAATTTCAATAGCAAACCCATGAATCGATGGGGTAAAAGAACGGTGGAAGAAAAAAGTTTCTAAGTCTAATGGTTTTCTCAGAAACGGTATTTCAACGGCGGACAGACGGACATCGCTTAATCGACTTTTCCATTAATTCTGATTCAGAATATATATATACTTTATAGGGTCGCAAATGAAAATTGTAGAAATTATAAACGGAATCACAAACTTATATATACCCTTTACACTTTTGTGAAGGGTATAAAGAATGTTTCCGACCAAACAGCATGGCGTTAAAGACTGATTAATTTTTATTAATAGTGCTTGTGTAAAATTAATTATGAGGCGAATATTTGTACAGACAAACAGTGCATGTGGCACAAGATTCAAAAAACCTGGTATTGGATATCCTCTACTGCCTGCGACAAAAAACTTAAATTATTATTTTTCCCAAGTAGGTATATTTTTTAATTCCATACATTTTTCAGACAGTATTTTTTTTAATTTTTGATATAACCTATAAGACTACCTTTAGTTTAATACATATATTTAATTTCATTAATATTTAACTAACAGCCTGTTTAAGACACGACTCGTCGATAAAAAGAGCTATCTTTGCAACTTTTTTGTGTTTTTGGTTTACAAACGCGAGTATTGACGATTTGTGTGAAAAGACGTAACAATCTGGCAGTTTATTTTGGTTTGTAAGACCCGACTCGTCTCGTCGAATGGAAAAATATACTCGTCAGAAGAAAATGTGTAGAAGAAGTGTTATAAATAATAAGAAATGGTTATAAAAATAATGTTAATTATAATAAATAATAAGAAATATAAGAATGAAAATCGTAACACGTTTTACGAAGTTCTCAAATTTTTATGACACAGACGTAAATTTTTAATTCACGTACTTAATTGGTACATATAAAATATAATGCAAAACTTTTATCTAAAAACTTAAAATATTTGCTTGTTAATTCGTTCTTTTTTAATTAGACCATTATTTACTCATATGTTTATATATATATATATATATATATATATATATATATATATATATATATATATATATATATATATATATATATATATATATATATATATATATATATATATATATATATATATATATATATATATATATATATATATATATATATATATATATATATATATATATATATATATATATATATATACATACATACATACGTATGAATGTATGTATGAAACTGTGCCTATAACAGGAATTCCGTTTATTAGGTTGGAAAAAAATTTGGTATGAAAAATGTAAACAGACACTATTTGTTTTGATATGTTGGCAACAAAAATGTATTATATATGTTTGACGTATATAAGAGTTAGACGACACGATCAAGTTGCGTTTTACAAACCCAATTCTTTACGTACTCGTCTACGAGTGAGTTTAGTCGTGTCCTACAAACGGGCTGTAAAGATGTTTGAAAGATTAGAAGTTGTGCTATTATTTTTTCCGCCACTGTACAAAACAACAATTCAGCAAAACATGTTTACAGCTTTTGCTTTTTTTAAGTGTTGTTAACTTTGAAATTTCAAAACGCACCAAAATTGAAGAGAAAGCACATTAGCAAAAACGCACTAGGTTTAGAGTTTTTTTTTTCCATTTTTAAAAACGCATTTTGTATTATAAAACGTATAATATTTTGATATTAAAAACACGACTATTAGATGATCAAATTCGTTCAACAGCTAGATTTCGTGCTTGCCAAACTTGGCATTTAGTGTGATTCTGTTACTTTATTATTAAGATAAAGGCATCTTTACAATAATTGTGTTATTCAGCAACATTATTTATTTATATTCGCTGTCGACCGAAATCTGCTGTTATTTTTACTGCTTATTATCAGGTATACAAATATACAGCTGCTTACCGTCGTTAAAAGTATATTGCAGGAACGTACAATCGTTACTGCAATGGATGAAATACGGCGAAAAAATTTACGATTATAGGAATCGTGCTACAAGCCATCAAGCTCGGTTAGTAGCAACTCCATTAAACATTCGTAAGCGAATAACGCAAATCAACTGGCTAGAGTGGGCGTCTTTAAAGGAATTTATTGAAATATACGAAAATTTGTCAGAATTGTTTTAACTTGTGGAACTATTTGCCTAGAGACCTTTGCGGTTAGGGTATTTCTTTACAACCATAACTTAATATTGAGTCACTGGTTATTAATTATTTTTTTCTGCCTAATTTGTTTGTATACGTTGTATATGTTGTCACAAGATTGCTCAGTTGCTTTGAACACTTGTATTAACTTTAAACTTTTTATTTTAATAACATTTCATTCATAGAAAAAATTATTAATTATATACTTGTAATATATTTTTCTATGATGAATTAATAAATAAATAAAATAAGAGATGAAGTTTACCATAATCAAAATTTAATCCATATGTTTTGGAATAATTTTATCATTTAATTAATAATTTGGTAATTTATCAATTACCAAGCAGTAACGAACTCACGCGTCATCATAAAAATGAACTTCTTTATTCAGTAATATTTGACAAATTTAGCTTGATCGTTTAATAGCAAAACACTCTCTAAAAGCAGCAAATTTTATAAAACAAACTGTTTCTTTTTCTTTCGAGAATGTGTGTAATATACAAGAGCAAGATTGTCTTACTTTTAGCATATAATTTGGTGCGTTTTCTATACTATATTCCTTTGGTATACTATTACTCCGTATTCTTATTGTGCTCTGTAAAATGAAATGGGAAAATTTTGTAACTTGAATAAAATGATATTCAAATCGCAAAAAAAATGATTTGGTCCTACCGAAATTTAAAATAAATAAACTAAATAAAATTTTTCGTACAAGGAGTTTCAAAAACACCAAAAACAGTGCGAAATGCACCGAATTGTCAACACTGCTTTTTTATTTCTTCGGGAATAATTCGCGAACTTAATTATTTAATTCTCTCACGAATTAAACAATTCATTCCCAAATTTTATTTTTAAATTCCCTTCTTTGCTTTTTAAATTCGCTCACGAATTTTATGGATAAAATTCGCGAACTGATAAGAATAATTCTTTGAAATATGAAAAATTAAATTCCTTCGTAATAAATTCGTTTGCAATCGAATTTAATTCGAGCATTATTAGCGAAAGCTGTGCAGGCGTTCAGAGATTTTAGATATATTAAAAATGTGGGTGTAGAAATAGTTGAAGCCAAATTTGCCCCCTAAAAATGTAAATTAGACTACAACAAACATTTATAAAAATTTGACAAATAGGTCCAGCAGTTCTGCACTTATGATAAATTAAGAAAACTTGTGTAAAAATGGGTGTGGTAAATTTTTCGTCCCGTTAAACTTACGTTAAACGTACTTTAACTTAAATTTGAAAGAAAAAAAATTATCTCTATCGTTGGCCAGTCAGAGTTTAGCTTTGATAGTGAACGGACGTATTTGTTTTTGATCGGAGTGTTACAAAAAAAAAAAAATAATAATAATAATAATAACGGTATAAGTAGAAAACCGCAATAAGTGAAGAGTGAATTAATACATAATAAAAACTTTGTGACAATTATTTTTATATACTTTTAAAGCAACAGAAATATAAATAAAAAAAAAATTGCATGAGTGTACCCAGTAGGTGCAATTCTGAAAGAGAGCTTAGCTCCACTACAAAAAACCTCTGGATTTCTGAAGAGGAATCATTGAAAAAATCATTGGACAATCTCCTGTCTCTAAGAGATAAAAAACGCACGCGTTCGTGCTCGCCAAACATTGTTGTTACAACAGACGACAAACCATCTTCCAGTCTAGCTACTGTTGATAAACCGAAAACGCAAGTGGGTATGGATAGGTATATAACCGTGGTTAAACGTCTAATGTCTTAGAAAAACAGAAAAGATCATTTTACACTTACCAGCTCAAAAGTGCCAAAGGTCTTCAGGTCGTTATTAAAGGGATTGACCCATGCGTAGATATTGATGATGTCAAAACCGGATTGGAAGATAAGGGTTTTAAAATAAAAACAGTAGTAAACATCAGGAACCGTGAAAAGATCCCTCAACCCATGTTTAGGGTTGAACTAGAACCAGGGGATGTTCTGCTAAAAAAGAGTGAAATTCACCCAATATATAACCTCAAATTTCTTTTGCATTGTAAGGTTACCGTTGAGGAGGCACATAACCGTTCAGGACCTGTTCAGTGCCTAAACTGCCAAGAATTTGGCCACACTAAGGCTTACTGTAAGTTGCCCGCTGTTTGTGTTGTATGTGGCGAACTTCACGGCACAACTCAGTGCAATAAGCCAAAGGCCGACGCAAGTGCTAAAAAATGCAGTAACTGTGGAGGCAACCATACTGCAAATTACAGGGGCTGCCCTGTCTATGCTCACTTTAAGCAGTCAATGACAACTAAGTCATCAATCACCTATAAACAACCCCAGCAGCCAAACATAATTCCTACAAACAATTTTCCGCAGATAGGCCAGTCAACAAGCAACATAATCATGCAAACCCCCAAACAAGTTTCATATGCGAATGTGGTAAAATCCGATACACAAAACTTGAATCAGGAGCTCAAGCCCCAAAATTCCCATCAAAATTTTAACAATCTTGAGGCAACTCTACAGACTCTTGTTCAACCATAAACACATTTACAGTTTCTATGATGAACATGATGCTGAAAATGCAATCTACTATTTTGCAGGCAATTTTAACAAAATGAATTGGTTTAAAATATGTTTCTGGAACGCAAACGGCATCCGCCAACACAAAAATGAACTTGAGCACTTCCTTATGGAAAAAAATCGACATAATGCTGATTGCTGAAACTCACTTGACAAACAACAGTTATTTCAAAATTAATGGCTACACACTGTATGACACTAAAGATCCTCGTGGAAGGTCTTGTGGAGGCTCAGCAGTTCTAATAAAAACTAGAATTAAGCACTATTTTCTACATGAGACACGTGAGGAGTATCTCCAAGCAATAATTATATGCATTGAACATTTTAATGGAAAAATAGTTATATCATCAATTTCCTCACCGCCCCGATTTTCAATAACAGAAAATCAGTATTCACACTTTTTCAAATCACTTGGGCCTCGATTTTTAGCGGCTGGCTAAACGCGAAACACACTTTTTGGGGATCACGTTTAATTTCTCCGAAAGGTCGTGTGCTTTTCGACACAGTTTCCAAACTGGGCTTAGATGTGATTTCAAGCGGACATCCCACTTATTGGCCCTCAGACCGACGAAAGATTCCAGATGTTATAGATTTTGGAGTTGTAAAAAATTTTCCTTTAGAAGGGATGCAAGCAGAGTCTTCATTAGATTTGTCATCGGACCACTCACCCACTATAATATCCGTTTCGTTCCCCCAGGAGGTTGGCTCCCCGTTTAGTGACTTGACGTTCGCCATCACTAAAGTTATTTGGCTAAAATATAAGAAATATTTGAGTACTCATTGTGCAGAAAATATTGCCTTGAGAACCGCTGACGATGTTGATATATCAATTAAAGAGCTTTCTGAAGACCTTAAACTGGCCGTACAACATGCTACCACTAGCCATACAAGATTCAGAAATGTGAGCAATAGAACGTATTCGTCTGAAATAAAGCAACTTCTGTCAGAAAAAAGAAGAGTTAGAAGAGAGTGGCAACTTCGAAGGTCTCCCCAGCTTAAAAGCAGGCTACGGGAGTGCATAACTCAATTAAGAAATCTGCTTGAAATCCAAAGAATGGCTTCCCTTAAAAATTATCTAGAAGGTCTTGATGCTAGCCCGCAAACCGACTATTCTTTATGGAAAGCGACAAAAGGTCTCAAAAGACCCGTAATAGGTAAGCCACCTTTGCGAACTTCAGCTGGCGATTGGGCAAGAAGCGATTATGAAAAAGGGATGGTGTATGTTAATCATTTGAAAAACGTTTTTACTGCAAATGATACAGTGGATGATGTTGCTGAGTTTCCGCCATATGCTGTTAGACCGCCTGTGCCTTTGAGACTTAGTTTTCAAGATGTCGAAAACGTTATAAATAAAGTAAACTCAAAAAAAGCTCCGGGTTTTGACAAAATTACTGGCAAAATACTTGTACAGTTACCTCGTGTTGCTAGAAGAATTCTTCTTTTCATTTTTAACGCTATTTTGCGCCTAGAATACTATCCTGCAGAGTGGAAGGTGTCTATGATTACTATGATACCCAAGCCAGGGAAGGATCCCACTAAAGTAGAGTTATATAGACCAATAAGTCTACTGCCAACAATTTCAAAACTTTTCGAAAAATTGTTAATGGCGAAGTTGACTCCAATATTGAATGATGTAGGATGCATCCCGGATCATCAATTTGGTTTTCGGGCTAACCACAGCACCATAGAACAAACGCATAGACTAGTTAATGTTATAAGAAAGACTTTTGAGGACAAAAAGTATTGCTCAGCTCTATTCATTGATGTTTCCCAAGCTTTTGATAAAGTGTGGCACGAGGGATTAATGCACAAAATAAAGTTGAACTTGCCTGCAAACACTCACAAGCTTCTGGAAAGCTATTTATGCGGCCGGAAGTTTGTTATCAGAGAAGGCGACTTTATAAGCCCAACTCAGCCAATCGATGCAGGAGTTCCCCAAGGTAGCATTCTGGGACCCACTTTATATTTAATTTACGCTTCTGATATGCCAACCAGATCTGGTATTCACACTTCAAGTTTTGCAGATGACACAGCATTCTGCAGCGTACATGAAAACCATCAAGTAGCTTCGCGAAATTTGCAGGAGTATATTTCAATATTAGAGATGTGGTTAAAACTTTGGAAAATTAAAGTTAATGAACAAAAGTGTACTCAGGTTACATTCACACTGCGTAGACAAACATGTTCAGCTATCCAAATTAACAATTCACCTATTACGCAGCAAAATGAAGTCAAGTACCTTGGTATTCATCTTGACCGTAGGTTAACGTGGAAGCCTCACATTGACGCGAAAGTCACTCAGCTAAAATTAAAAGCAGCGCAATTAAATTGGCTTATGGGCAGAAATTCTACCTTAAAATTAGATTGCAAACTTTTGTTATACAACGCAATACTAAAGCTTATATGGCGTAACGGAATTCAGTTATGGGGCACCGCCTCAGCGTCAAACATTGAAAAAATTCAAAGGCGACAAAACAAAATTCTTCGAACAATTACTGCAACTCCATGGTACGTAAAAAACTCCTGAATTCACAAGGATCTGTGTGTTCCACTGGTAAAAGATGAGTTTTGAAAGCATGCAACAAGGTATGTCAGCAAATTGGAACTTCACACAAACCCTCTTGAACGAAACATACTTAATTTTAGTGGTCACACTCGGTTGAGAAGAAGGGATACCGTTGCCGTTGTTAAGTAGGTGATTTTGCCGATATAATATGCGCATAATAAAACTTTTTGTGAACTTTATGGGAGGTCGTTGTAAGCGCTATTGTGTGCTGTTGTGAACGCTATGGAATGTTGTGAACTTGATGGGATGTTGTTGCCTTGGATGTCGTGCATTTAATGGGATGTTGTTGTGAGCGCTATGGTGTTGTTGTGAACGCTATGGAGTGTTGGGAACTTGATGGGATGTTGTTGTTGCTGTTGCGGCGGATGTCGTAAATTTTATGGGATGTTGTTGTAAATTCTGCAATTGTGTGCCTTGACTCTATCTTAAAACTGTGACGATAATTACCGTGCAAACAATTGAAAGAAGACAACTTGAAATTGCTATCGATAAGCAATGATGGGCGCTGGTTTGTTTATTGCTGGCTCTGGAATTACTCCGTGAGTTTGCTGGATAATTGCGATAATTCTTTATAGTATCATGTGTCGCCAGAAAATCGCTCTTCAGAAATTTCTCTAAAAATGTGTGGGATTTTTCGAAGACAAGGATGAAAAAAAACCGATTGCCACTATTCGACACCGGTGAATGACTTTTACGGTGATTATGATTGGTGTTATTTTAGCTGAGTGCATTTGTGGTGGTTGTGGCTAAAGTGGAAGTTATTTGGAATTTGGCTTGCTTGTTGCCGTGGGTAAAAAAAAAAATATCTATGGGTGGCTGAGGTCAATGCTGTCGTCACAAATTTGCTTCGATGCTTTACCTTTTTTTCTTCTTTCGCTGACCAACCACGCGCTTCCAGTACCAGATGTATAAAGGCCGGAAATATGTAGATATCCGTGCACTGTCGTTTACCATGGTACAATAATATATACTTAGGTAGTGTCGAAACTGTGGCCGACATTTTTTTTTTCTGTGATGATAACTATCAAAAGTGCACACATACACACATTTTTAATTATTGTTTACAAATTGAAAAAGTTTTTGAAAAAAAAATGTTCCAATAATAATTTTCAAACACAAAAACAGCTTTAAACACAACAGACAACTTTTTCTTGACAGACAGCTTTATTGCATGAGTTTTAAATGCAAAAACCTATTGAAAAATTATTTGTAAAATAAAAACACGAAGAAAAATATACGTTTGCTTTTTTATTTCCTTTTGTGTTCTTTGACAGTTATCAACACAAAGCAACAATAAAAAGCCATGTTGTTTTTTTTATTGTTGGCTTGTTGTAGTTCCGCTTTTACCTGTTATGTTATTGCACCATGGTCGTTTACAAATGTCAATCAGACGTCGAGACAGAGTTGTGTTGTGAAAAAATTCTTAACAATATAATATGGTGTTCATACATACACTTTTTAATTAATTCAATTATCAGTTAATTAAAAATTTTTTTAAGTGTTCATACATACTTAATATTGCTAATACAATTAACGTTTGACAACAGCTGACAGACAAGTTGTTTACATTTTGATTGTGAATATTTATTCTCAACACAGCTCTCTTTCGTTTCCTTTGTGTGAATTTGTCAAAAACACATGCACTTTATTTTTTCAAACAAAATTTTGACAACTGTTTGTAAATTCTACCAACAAAATACATGTTTGTTGGTGTTGTATTTATTGTAATTCTGTCACTACCTATTAAAGCTGCCTTATTTCTTCTTGTTGACACGCCATCTTTTGTTTGCATTTGAATTATAAAATTTGAACAAAGTGTGTTCATTGGGTATTATTGTGCAAACTAAACACTGTTGCTACAGGGTTGTATATTTAATTTTACTAAATATTAGAACAATTAACTGTTAATTGGCAATTAAGTTAATTAAAATTTTGTATGGGTAATTAAAATCAATTAAGGCGTTAATTGCAAAATTTTAATTAAAAGTTATATATGAACAGCATATAACAAATTAAAAAATAACATAATTTAAATTAAACATATTCTGCATAAAAGCCGCTAAACCTTTTTATTAAAAAAAAGCAAAAATAAATCAAGATTTTTAGCTGAAAATTTTAGAAGAAAAAAATAAAAAAAAAGATCTAAATAATTTTTATGTGTATAGTCCAACCAGAACAGTTGTGTTATTTGTCGAAGACTCACAACGTTGATAATCAGACGACATTTTCAAACCTTTTTCTTAGGCACTCGTTGTAGAAAACAAGCGTATACATAAAGTGCATTAGCTAAATGATTTTTTCTCCACTTATTATTGTTATACGAGAATATGATAATAGCACCGCGTCGAATTCATATTGGTGTATTTCACAAAAACTCCTTTTTATTTGTCAAATCATTCGCTCTGTGATTCTCCAACCGTACGGTCGTATTTTTAAAAACCGAACAAAAAAGAAAAAAAAACAAAAAAAATCTTTGTGCTCACATACTTTTAAACTTACATACATATAAAATCAATAATATATTGTATTAAATTGTAAAAACAATAACAAATTATTGAAAAAAAACAACGGGAAAATAAATTCCTCACATTTCAGAAACTAAACAATAAATTCAAATTTCAATAAAACAAGTGCGGTGGCAGTGCATTGTTATTGTTGTTATTGTGCGTGAAGATTTCCTACCCAGTTGGAAAAAACTATACATTAAAGATTTGTTTTCTTGAGCGGACGTGTTAGCTTTTGATTGGAAAGTAATAAAAAAAAACTGTAATAGGTAAAAGAGTGATCCTATATAAAAGAAATATTTTGTGACATTTTTTTTTATATTAATTTTTTTTTAATAAAAAAAAAAACTGCATGAGTGTACCTAGCAGATGCAATTCTGAGAAAGAGCTTAGCTCAACTAGTAGAAACATTTGGATTTCTGAAGAGGAATCTTTACAAAAATCGTTAGAAAATCTTCTTTCTACAAGAGAAAGAAACCGCACGCGTTCGTGTTCGTCAAATATATTTGCAACATCTGAAGAAAAAACATCTTCTAGTTCAACTAGCGCCAATAAGCCGAAAACCCAAGTAGGCATGGATAAATACATCACCGTTTTGAAACGGCAACGAAGCCCTAAATCTGCCCAATTATCATCAAAGTCTAAAATTTCTAAAGATGAGGACCCCGGTAAGTCTTCTGATAATAATAGGTTTGCTATTCTCCAAACGGATGAGCCAACAACTTCAAAAAAATCGTATAAACCTCCTCCAATTTATTTGAGAGAGCCTACATCTAAGGAACTGGTAAGCAAACTTATTACCTTTAGCGTAACATCTGTGCAGCATGGAAATATTAAAGAAACAAAAATCCAGGTAATTCATGAAAATGATTACCGCAAATTGACGGACGACTTGGAGAAAGAAAATAGAGCCTTTTACACCTATCAGCTTAAAAGTGCGAAAGGCCTTCAAGTTGTTGTGGCATTGATTCTGGCGTGGATCCTAATGACGTTAAATCTGGTTTGGAGGAGAAAGGGTTTAAAATTAAGAATGTTTTTAACATCAGAAACCGAGAAAAGATACCTCAGCCCATGTTTAGGGTGGAATTAGAACCTGGAGATGTCACCCTAAAGAAGAATGAGGTTCATCCAATATAAAGGGTGTTTTTTTAAGCCCGATAGAACTTGAAATTGTAAAAAATAACACAAAAAATTAAATTGTAATCAAAAATTTTTTTTATTCGAAAGATCAATACGTGACATTAACATTTGAAAATGATTTCGGGCATATGGGCACCGCGGCTGTTCTTGACGAAGCGCATTCTGGACGTCCAATTTTGGGCCACTTTTTCGAGCACTGCTGGCCGTATGTCACGAACAACACGAACAATGCTGGCCTCCAAGGCGTCAATTGTTGCTGGTTTATCAGCATAAACCAGTGACTTCACGTAGCCCCACAGGAAATAATCGAGAGGTGTCAAATCGCACGACCTTGGAGGCCAATTGACAGGTCCATTTCTCGAAATCAACTTATCGCCAAATTTTGATTTCAGTAAGTCGATGGTTGCGTTCGCCGTATGGCACGTAGCGCCATCCTGTTGAAACCACATCTCCTCCGGATCAATGTCATCCATATTTTCAAACAAAAAATCATTGATCATGGTGCGGTAACGATCTCCATTGACCGTAACGCGAGCTCCGGCCTCATTTTTGAAGAAATAAGGTCCGATGATGCCACCAGCATGAAAACCGCACCAAACAGTGCATTTTTCTGGATGTAATGGAGTCTGTAGGGTCTCTTGTGGATTGGTCTCACTCCATATGCGGCAATTTTGCTTATTAACAAACCCGTTAAGCCAAAAATGCGCCTCATCGCTGAACACAATTTTGCGATAAAACAACGCGCGAATCGACGACTGATTTTCAAAGTAAATTTGGATAATTTCGTAGCGTTGTTCAAGCGTGAGTCTATTCATGATGATTTGTCAGAGTATACTGAAACAAATAAAAAAAATGTTTCATCAAAATTTAATTTTTTGTGTTACTTTTTACAATTTAAAGTTCTATCTAGCTTAAAAAAACACCCTATATAATGTTAAATACCTTCTACACCGGAAAGTTACTGTAGAGGAGCCTCATAAGCATTCAGGACCCGTTCAGTGCATGAACTGCCAGGAGTATGGCCACACTAAGACATATTGTAAATTGCCCACTATCTGTGTTGTGTGTGGTGATCTCCATGGCACATCACAGTGCACCAAATCAAAAACTGACACAAATGTAAAATAATGTAGAAATTGTGGAGGCATTCATACTGCTAATTACAGGGGTTGCCCCGTTTATACCCACTTCAAACGCTCAATGCCAAATAAATCATTAACTCCTCCCAAGCCGTCCCAGCAATCGCAATTTATTTCAAGCAACAATTTTCCTCAAGCAGGTCAGTCAACAACCCAAATAAATGTTCCAAGCTCTAACCAAGTTTCTTATGCCAATGTGGTTAAGACTAATATACCAAACGCGAATCAGAAGTCCAAGTCTCAACAGCCCGACCCATATTTTAGCAACCTTGAAGCCACATGCAGACTTTGGTTCAATCAATAAACACTTTTACGGCTTCTATGACCACCATGATGCAAGAAATGCTAAAATCTTGTGGAGGTTCGACTATTCTAATTAAAAATAGAATTAAACATTACTTGTTAAATGAGACATGTGAAGAATATTTTCAAGCAACAAATATTTGTATTGAACACATTCACAGTAAATTGGTAATTTCATCAATTTATTCCCCGCCTCGGCTTTCAGTCACAGAAAACCATTACTCAAAATTTTTTAATTCTCTTGGATCCCGATTTATAGCTGCTGGTGACTATAATGCTAAACACACATTCTGGGGCTCAAGATTAATCTCCCCGAAAGGTTGTGTGCTTTTTGATACTATATCAAAATTGGGTTTAGATGTAATCTCCAGCGGGTGTCCCACCTATTGGCCATCTGACCAGCGAAAGATCCCAGATGTTATTGACTTTGGAATCGTAAAAAACGTCCCCTTAGAATGGATGCATGTGGAGCCTTTATTGGATTTGTCCTCCGATCACTCACCTACTATGGTCTCTATATGTTTCCCCCAGAACATTGGATCCCCATTTAACGACATAGGTGTATTCCAGTCTAGAGTGAATTGGCTAAAATATAAAAAATATTTAAGTACTCATTGTACGGAAAATATATCTTTGAGAACTCCAGAGGATATTGATGAGTCAATTAATGATTTTTCCCAAAATATTATAAAAGCCGTGCAACATGCTACCACTACAAATTTTAGAAATATGAATAGCAGAACTTGTTCTTCTGAAATCGAACACCTTGTCTCAGAAAAAAGAAGAATCATAAGAGAATGGCAACTTCGCAGGTCTCCCCAGCTTAAAGCTAGGCTTCAAGAATGCGTAAGTCAACTAAGAAATTTGCTTGAAGTCCAAAGAGTGGCTTCCCTCACAACCTATTTGGAAAGCCTGGATGGTAGTCCTCAATCCGATTATTTTTTGTGGAAAGCAGCAAGAGGGTTAAAGAGACATGTTAGATCTAAGCCACCCTTGCGTACTCCGACTGGGGTCTGGGCCGGAAGTGACTCCGATAAGGGAATGCTGTACGCTAACCACTTGAAAAGCGTGTTTGCCATTGACGGACTGAATGATGAAGCTGATATGCCACCATATGCAGTTAGACTTCGTTTTCAAGATATCGATAATACTATTAGTAACTTAAACCCGAGAAAAGTTCCAGGTATTGATAAAATTACCAACAAAATGCTTGTGCAGTTACCCCGAGTAGCTAGAAGACTCGTCCTTTTTATTTTTAATGCTATTTTACGTCTCGAGTATGTTCCTACTGAGTGGAAGGTGTCTGTCATTACTATGATACCCAAACCAGGAAAGGATCCTACAAAAGTTGAGTCATATAGGCCGATAAGTCTATTGCCAACAATTTCAAAACTGTTCGAGAAATTGCTAATGACGAGGTTGACCCCAATCTTGAATGAAGTAGGATGTATTCCTAACCATCAATTCGGTTTTAGGGCTAAGCATAGCACCATAGAACAGACACACAGGCTGGTGAATGTTATCAGAAATGCGTTCGAAGATAAAAAATATTGCTCAGCTCTATTTATTGACGTTTCCAAAGCTTTTGGCAAAGTGAGGCACAAAGGCTTAACCCATAAAATAAAAATAAACTTGCCTGCAAACACGCACAAGCTGTTAGAGAGATACTTATATGACCGGAAATTCGTCGTTAAGGAAGGTGATTTCAAAAGCTCGGCTCAGCCAATCGAAGCTGGAGTTCCCCAGGGTAGCATATTGGGTCCAACTTTATATTTGATTTATGCTTCAGATATGCCTACGAGCTGCAAAATTCACACTTCAACCTTTGCAGATGATACAGCATTCATCAGTGTCCATGAAGACTATAAATTAGCATCACAAAATTTGCAAGAACATATTCTTATATTGGAGAAATGGCTGAAACTTTGGAAAATCAAAGTAAATGAACAAAAATGTACCCATGTTACATTCACACTACGTAGAAAAACTTGTTCGGCTATTAAAATCAACAACTACATTGTTCCGTAGCACAGTGAAGTCAAATACCTTGGTATTCATCTCGACCGTAGGCTCACGTGGTAGTCTCACATTGACGCTAAAGTCACCCAGATGAAATTAAAAGCGATGCAACTAAATTGGCTCATCGGCAGAAATTCTATCTTGAAGTTAGATTGCAAACTTTTGTTGTATATCGCAATCCTAAAGCCAATATGGAGCTATGGAAGTCAATTGTGGGGTACCGCCTCTGCATCTAACGTTGAGAAAATTCAAAAGCGCCAGAATAAAATTCTCCGTATAATTACTGCAGCTCCATGGTATGTTAAAAACTCTCGAATTCACAAAGATCTAGGTGTACCCTTAGTGAAAGATGAATTTTCAAAACACGCGATAAGGTACATTAACAGACTGGAGTCTCGCCCGAATCCTCTCGCAAGTAGCATCCTTAACTTTGGTGGCCACACTCGACTGAGAAGGATGGACACCCTTGCAACCATCAGAGCGTTGGAAAGGTGATTTACCAACAAAACGCACGCAAGAAACAACTTTTCGTCTAGCATTGGTTGGACCTAAGTAAATAAAATTTTTCAATATTAATTAATTTTTTTTTCGATATTAATTAATGAATTTTTAGTTTTAAGATTTGCATACTTATTGTTAGTTCTTTTAGAAGATAAGATTATAAAAAAAAAAAAAAATTTTTCAAACTATTATCAATGCCGTCCGCTGCCTCTCTTTCACACAAAAAATCATTTCTTTGTGCTTATTTGTTTTATTTAAATAGCACTCACGTTTGCAGTGAATGTTTGTGTTGTTTTTGTGCTATGCACTCATGTGTGTTTTGTGTTGCGGGTGATGCAGTTTCGTCGTTGCGTGGCTGCTGTTGTCGCCGATATTCCTGTGGTGTGGTGGTGTGTGCAGGAACTTGTTTCTGCCCGGTTATGGTGCCGCCCTTCGGGGAGAATCGTGGTGGTTGCGGTTTAAACCCAAATAGCGGGGTGGTTTCAATTCAGCTCGGAGGGAAGTTCCATTGCAACCGGATGCCGTGACCTAAAGATCGGAAGGAGTTTTAAAAAGGCTTCGCTCCTAACCAAGGGGAGAGATCATGTCCAAACAACATGAGTTCGAATTGGTACTCATGCATAGTAGCGCTGGTAGACGCATTGTATTCACCCGGCGATTAGATCACCGTGGGGTAAGGCCATAATGGCGTATACCCACGATAATCGTTTTCACAACTTTCCCCTCCAACCTTGGTCAATCAGCACAATTTCAGAAAAATACAAGTGTTGCTACGCCCCACATGATGGCGTACAATTCAGCAGGAAAATCAAGAGTATTGCGAAATCAAAAGCCGAAGGCAATAGCCAATTTGTCAACCAAAAGTAATCGGTTTCCTGTATACCAGTCCACAATAAATTTCAAATTTAAAGCCAAGACACAGTACCAAGTCAAATGACATTCTATAAAGCAATTCACTCATATCCACTTTGTTTAATTTAGTCATAAGCCAGAAAATCGCCACACAACTACTAATTTATTATATTCCATGCCAATAACCAAAATTCAAAAACACCTGTCAATTCCAATGTTATTTTCATAAGCCAATTCAAAGCCCAACCGTCAATTCCAATTTTATCATTAATAATTCAAATCCATCCGTCAACTATTATTTTACATTGGTAGCACTTGGGAGTCACTAAGTTCCACTTGGTAACTCTATTGTTTCACTCGGAATTCTCTCTGATCCAACGCCTTTGTCAGCGGAGTCGCAAAGCTCATACACTGGTGACTTTTTTTGTATTTGTTTTTAGCTTTCGATTATTTACACTAACAAATCACACACACGACCGTATTTAAAAGTGTTTTACTCTATCCGTATGCACGTTAGATGTTTCTGGACCAATAATATATAAATCGTTAACTTATTGTTACAAATTTGTATCACATATAACCCAGAGTGCAGCCGTTGATCTGCTTGTTACAAATGTACAGCACATGGAAATAATTTACACTAGACTAACTTTTACTCCGCTTAGCTTTTGTTCTTTCCAAAACACACTGGATCCAGCGTTGTCAACTTGGGCATTTCAAAACGCACCAAAAAAACGCGTTCTTTCAATAATAGCGCACCGAATTTTGAATTTTCTGTTGATTTTTAAAAACGTATTTTTTATTATAAAAAGTACAATATTTTTATATTAAAAACACGACAATGAAACAGCCTTTTAAGCGATTATTATACAGTCAAACTAGGTCTGATACTACCGCCTTATGGGATGCCATCACATTCGTTCAATAGCTAGAATTGGTGTTTTTCAAACTTCTTATCTTTAGAATAATTATACCGGTATTTTATTAAATTTATTATTCAACAACATTATTTAATTATATTCCGTTACTGCAAGGGATGAAATATGCAGAAAGAATTTGCGATTATCGCATCATTAAAAAATACAAAATCGCACTATAAAGCCTTTAAACACGCTTAATTATATAATTTTATTAAATACACGAGTAGTGTAAACTGCATTTGCGTTTTCTTAAGCGAACAGTGAAAATCTGTTGACCAGAGTCAGTGTTTTTAAATGAATATAATGAAATATACGAAAATTTGCCAAAATTGTAACAAATTAAAGATAAAGTTTACCATAATCAAAATTTAATGCAAATGTTTTGGAAAATTTTAATAAGTTAATTAATAATTTGGTAATTTATCAATTAGTAAAGCAGTATTGAATTCAAACTCCATCATAAATAGGAACTTCACTATTCAGTGTCTGCTTTTATTGTAATATTTGACCAACTTGGGATGATCGTTTAATAGCAGTGTTTGTGGAGGTTTAACTTAAACAATAACAACACGAAAGACCTCCGTGGTGGAGTCGTCACAGGCATTCATGTATTTTTATTTTAGTAAATTGTAAAAAAAAAGGATAGTCCCTATTGTTCAGTATTTACAAAGCACTGCTGCCGCATTAATCGAGCATTAAAATGCCCTTTTTGAGAATTAAAAATAAAACAAGAGTATTGTTTTGCTTTCAGATTAATTCTGATTTTATTGAATAAAAGTAGCAGTTTATATAGTAAAATAATCTAGTGTTAGCAGTTTTCATAAAATTTAAAGAATCAATACAATATGAGTGAATATCCAAAAAAAATAATTAATAAACAAAAAAAAAAATTGATATTTGGTTACACTAAAAATTCTCATGATTAACAAAGAAACATTCTTAAATATTGAACTTATATTTTTTGCTGACTGCATACAAATTTCTTTTACTTAATTTTTATTTATAAATTTGTATCTATGGTTTTAATTTTCATACCGTTTTGTTCATATGTATATGAGCAAATACTTATTATTTACAGTGTTGCGCATAAGTACACTACAATATGTTCATGATACAAACGTGGCTTATATGTGCATGTCCAACGTCCGGACTTGAGGGGGATATAAGGCAGAGCAAAACACCAATCTGCTGCCATGTGTCCGCCTCAGGTCAGGTAGTTTATACCCCGAACACCACGAGGTATACAACACCCGCGGACCAAAATGTCCCACTGAAGGCCAAGGTGGTAGAAGCAGCGCCGAGGGTCTGTGTGGCTAGACAGTGGATAAAAAAGTCTAGTCGCGAGTAGTTTCTCCTCCGGTTTAAGGCACGGACCGGTTGTAACTAGTTGTCTAGTCCATATACGCCGTCACTGTATGGATGGTCCTTGCTTTACTGGCCTACTCGTGGGAATCAAAATGTATCCAAATTCAAATAAAAATAAACCAAAATAAAACACGACAATCCATCAGGCTGGCAAAGCTGATGGACTGCCGTCAAAGTATGGTCAAACCCTCACCGGAAATTGGAAGCAGCAGCAGTCAGGTGCACAAAGCTGAAAGGTCTAGTATATCGGCTGCTGCAAAAACAAATGGTGTAAACACAGCAAATCTTCGCGGGGTGTGCCTAACAGGCCAAAAGCACCCTGGTGACATTCTCTGGATTGTCCTCATCCTCAACTGTGCCCTGTTTCAATCCCCCAAAGAACCCTCCGATCAAACTAGAGTTTGATTGAGAGCTATGAATTGAATTGGAATCCGCCTCTGCCTCTTCATCATTACCTTGCTCTTTGGCTGTTTTTTCTGGCTTGTGGTCAATTTTCTCATCTCCTCGATACAGACAGAGCCTGGTTCCCTGGTATCCATAGAATACCATGCCCTGCCTGTCTCGAAGTAATGGCAAGGATTCCTTGTTTAGGACCACAACCACCTTTCTACAGGATCCCTTAGCCTCTGCGACACTGACCACCTTCAAGTCATGTGTGGGGAGGCCAGGGTTCGCGATCTGAAGGATCCTGAGAATTGCATCGGGATCATGTGGTTCCGCAGGAACGACTGCAGTCGCTCTCGGCCGTCGAGGGATGTCTCTGACCAAGATCAGCTCCAGCCGTGCCCCTGGCCACACCTCCCCTAATGCTGCTATGACATCTTTCATAGCGTTGGTCTCGTCAACGCACGATATCAGTTTTACTCGACCCTGGATCCACCCGCGTCAGTAAACTGCGGCGGAGGGCCGGTGTTGCTATTAACCGCCTTTAGGAAGTTGTCCAGCAATCTCTGACTGATCAATCCCCAATTTTCGCGGATTAGTGCTCCATCAGAGTTGCTTCGGTCAACTATAGCCTGGGCAATCAAAAGTTTCCAACCGTTCAAACCACCAGGACCGGATGGAATAATTCTCGCAGATCTACAAAACAATCTCGATCTCATCACTCTGTGGCTCCTTGAGATCTACAGAGCCGCTCTAAGCTGGTCGTACATTCCCAGGGAATGGACCAAGAGCAAGGTAATCTTCATTCCTAAGGGAGGGAAGACGTCTCACACTAAATCTAAGAAATACAGGCTAATTATCCTGACATCCTTTCTTTTGAAAACGCTAGAAAGGATCATAGACATCCACATAAGGTCCAATTTTAGCAAAAACCAACTGTCGCCATCTCAATACGCCTATACAAAGGGTAAATCAGTTGAAACGGCGCTACAGAGCTTGGTCAGTCATATTGAACGAGCTAATCAATACAAAAACTATACCTTAGTAGCCTTCATGGACATTGAAGGTGCTTTCAATAATGTCGAGACGCAGGCAGTCATAGATGCACTTGAATGCCTGAAGGTTGATCGACCTACAATTATGCTCATTATTAGCCTACTAAAGCGCAGAACTATAATATCGACGATGGGGAACTCAAGAATTACGAGAAAAGTATACAAGGGTACTCCCCAGGGGGGGGGGGGGGGAATTATCTCCCCTCTTGTGGAATGCTGTAGTGAATAATCTGCTCAAAGACCTAAACCATAGGAAGATAAAGCCTATGCCGATGACGCAGCGATTGCAGTCTCCGGGACTCATTTAGACACCATAACGGAGCAGTTAGAATACGCTCTAAAGGTGGTAAGTCAATGGAGTATACAGTGCGGACTAAGAACAAATCCAGCGAAAACGGAAATCGTACTTTCTAGTAAAAAATATAAAATCCCAAACTTGTCACCTCCGAAAATGGACGACACCACGCTTATCCTATCGGATAAAGTGAAATACCGTTATTCTAGACAGCAAGCTATCATGGAAATAAAACATACAGGCTAGAGTAACCAAGGCTACAATAGCCATCTATCTAAGTATGTAAAAAAGCAATAGGCACAACATGGGGCATACAACCAAAAGAAGTTGTATGACTTCATGAAATGGTTATAAAACCTATAATTTTCTACGGAGTATCAGTATGGTGGAAATCATTGGACTCCGCAGCTAACAGACTTCAAATTGATAAAGTCAGTAGAACTATGGCAGTACTGATCACAGGGGCCATGAGGACAACACCAACCAAAGCAGTTTTTGCACTCATGAGCTGGATGTCATGCGACTTAGAAGCCAGGCAGATAGCACTGAAAGCCGCGATCAGGTTGAACGCGGCTGGAGCATGGACCCAAAGACCGTGGGCACACGCTAATATATTGGAGATTGAAGGAGACCTAGTCCCCGATCTTATTGACTACTGCACCCGAAAACCATTCCTCACAAGGAGCTTCGGCTACCAAATTGAGGAATCTCCCCTAGAATCTGGATACTTCTATGTTTACACGGATGGGTCCAGAAGGGGAGAAAGGGTTGGGGGTGGCGTTTACATAGAGGAATTTAACACTAAAATTTCCTTCAGACTAGCAGACGGATGCACTGTACTTCAGGCCGAAATATCGGCTATAAATAAAGCGGCCAGATGGCTGATGTACCACAAGATATTCGGAAAGGATATCATGATAGTTACGGACAGCAAGGCCGCCATCAACTCTCTGACTTGAATATACACTAATTCTAGTCTTGTCGAAGAATGCCGGATATCTTTAAATAAGATAACGAGACATTCTAACTTAACCCTAAAGTGGGTACGTGGACATGGGTCTAATAATGGCAACAACATTGCTGACGAATTAGCCAAAAAAGGGACAACCCTAGAGGATAGGGATATAGACCCCTTTTGGAAACGAATAAAACTCCACACGTTAGAATATGCTCAAGAAACGTGGCTCTCAGAGCCCACATGCCTTATATCAAGAAACCTGTGGCCGCACATTAAATCTAAAAGAACAGGAGAGCTACTAAAACTTCCTAGATCTTTCCTAAGAATGACGCTAGCAATCTTCACTGGACATTGCCCGTTCGGAAACCATGCCTTATAATATACCATATAATGACTTCTGTAGAAGTTGCCAAGACGAGGAAGAAGAGGAGACAATCCTTCATCTCCTCGGTACATACCCGGCATTGGAGCATCATCGTCTAAGATACTTAGGCGAGCAGAGCTTCAATAGCCTTTCATGTCTGGCCTCGGTCAAACCGACTGCATTAGTTTCTTTCATTAGAAGCAGCGGATGGCTAGTAAATCAGCAAGTAATGCCACACTAATAGTTTCCCACCTCCTCTTCCTCCCTCCGTCTATACCCCTATAATCTTTTATTTTCTTTTTCCTTTATTAACTTTTTCAGGCAATCACAAATGGAACGACGTACAAGACCCAAGTGAGCTGGAGTTTCCGGGTACTTGCTGGAGAATCCAGCGGCCTGCATACCTAACCTAACACGAAAGACCAAAACAACATCTATTACAGCATTTAAAATGTTGGAGTTAAAGTAGTTAAAACTAGAGCTGTGCCGGGTCGTTCATTTCAGTGACCGGTCACTTTCGTTCAATTACAAAAGATTGATCCGTTCATTCATATCGTTCAATCGGTCACTTTGAACGAAAGGCACAGTGCCAACACTACAATTTTCCGGTCATTTTTCAACACAGTTCTTTAAAATAAACAAAATGGCCAAATCAAAAGTGATAAAATTTTATTGTTTTAAAAAAGAGAAAATAATTTTAAATACAAACCATTTAGGTGGGATCATTTTTGATTAATTTCATATTCTATTTTTGGTTTATTTCAGATAATATAATACAAAAAAAACCCCACTATTGTTAAACAAAACAACAAAAACAAAAGAACATGACATAAAAAGAATGAAAGATATTTGAACGAAAGCTATCCAAATTGCACGGCTCACTATTGAACGAAAAGTGGTCAGTTTAATGACCGGCTCATTTCGTTCAATGAGATGATCCGTTCAATTTAACCCGTTCGTGCATTAACGACACAGCTCTAGTTAAAACTGATCAGTGCCCAGTGTATATATGTACCTTCGACACTACTCCCACTCAATGCCTAAATTTGGCCATACTAAGGCCTATTGTAAGTTACCCGCAGTTTGTGTTCTGTGTGGTGAACTTCATGTTAAATCACGCTAAATGACGCTCACAAGTTATTTCAAAATTAAGCAATATTTTTTTAACGAGACACGTGAGGAGTATCTACAAGAAACAAACATATGTATTGAGCATTTTCATGAAAAAATTGTTATATCCTCGATTTATTCACCGCCCCGATTTTCAGTAACAGTAACAAACCAATATTCACATTTGTTTCAAATCACTTGGGCCTCGTTTTTTAGCAGCTGGCGACTATAACGCTAAGCACAGTTTTTGGGGATCACATTTAATACCCTCGAAAGGCCGTGTGTTTTTGACACTATTTCAAAAATGGGCTTAGATGTGGTTTCAAGCGAACACCCCACTTATTGGCCTTCAGATCGACGAAAGATTCCAGATGTTATAAATTTTGAAGTTGCGAAAAATTTCCCTCTGAAGTGGAGCCTTCAATAGATTTGTCATCGGATTACTCACCGACTATAATCTCCCCAAGAGATTGGCTCCCCGTTGACCGTCCCTAGACTTAATTGGCTGAAATGTAAAAGTGTGTTAACCACTTGAGAAACGTTTTTATTACAAATGATACAGCAATTGACGTAGCTGAACAGCCTTGTGCTGTTAGACCGCCTGTTTCTTTGAGACGTAGTTTTCAAGACGCAGAAAACGGTATCAGTAACACAAACTCCAGGAAAGCTCCAGGCATTGATAAAATTACTGGTTGAGCAGCTACCTCGTTTAACGCTATTTTACGCCTCGTGTATTATCACGCAGAGTGGAAAGTGTTTATGATTACTATGATACCCAAGCCAGGGAAGGATCCAACTAAAGTAGAATCAAATAAACCAATAAGTCTAAACTCAAACAATTTCTAAACTGTTCGAAAAATTATTGATGGCGAAGTTCACTCCAATATTGGATGATGTAGGATGTATCCCTGGTCATCAATTCGGTTTCCGGGCTAAACACAGCATCATAGAACAAGCACATAAACTAGTAAATGTCATAAGAAAGACTTTTGAAGACAAAAAATATTCTTCAGCTTTATTCATTGACGTTTCCCAAGCTTTCGACAAAGTGTGGCACAACGGTTTGATGCACAAAATAAAGCTAAACTTGCCTGGCATGCCAACGAGATCCGGAGACCACACTTCAACTTTTGCAAATGACACAGCATTCTGCTGCATTCATGAACATTATAAATTGGCTTTACGAAATTTACAGGAATATATTTTAATATTAGAAAAATGCTTAAAAATTTGGAGAATCAATGTTTTTGTTTTTCATTCATTTATTTATTGAATCTTCCCAAAGTGAACTAACAATAAGTATTCAAATCTTAATACTAAATACATAAAATTAAGTCCAGCCAATGCTAGACAAAAATGTTTTATTTTGCACGGTCAATATCGGTAAAATCACCTATTTAACGTTCTGATGGTGGCACGGGTATCCCTCCTTCTCAACCGAGAGTGGCCTTCGAACTTAAGTATATTGCGTGCAAGACGATTTGGGTGAAGTTCCAATTTACTGATATACCTTGTTGCGTACTTTGAAAATTCGTCTTTTACAAGAGGAACACAAAGATCCTTATGAATTCGTGAGCTTTTTACGTACCATGGAGCTGCGGTAAATGTTCGAAGAATTTTGTTTTGTCGTCTTTGAATTTTTTCAACGTTTGAAGCGGAGGCGGTGCCCCATAGTTGAATTCCATAGCTCCATATAGGCTTTAGAATTGCGTTGTATAACAAAAGTTTGCAATCCAGCTTCAATGTCGAATTTCTGCCCATAAGCCAATTCAGTTGCGCTGCTTTTAATTTTAACTGAGAAGTTTTTGCATCTATGTGAGACTTCCACATTAACCTACGGTCGAGGTGAATACCAAGGTACTTGACTTCATTTTGGTGCGGAATAGGTGAATTGTTAATTTGGATAGCTGAATATGTTTGTTCACACAGCGTAAATGTAACGTGAGTACACTTTTGTTCATTAACTTTAATTTTCCTAAGTTTTAACCATTTCTCTAATATTAAAATATACTCCTGCAAATTTCGCGAAGCTACTTGATGGTTTTCATGTACGCTGCAGAATGCTGTATCGTCTGCAAAAGTTGAAGTGTGGATTCCGGGTGTCATTGGCATGTCAGAGGCGTAAATCAAATATAAAGTAGGTCCCAGTATGCTGCCGTGGGGAACTCCTGCCTCGATTGGCTGAGTTGGGCTTATAAAATCGCCTCCTCTGATAACAAACTTTTGGCCGCATAAGTAGCTTTCCAGAAACTTGTGAGTGTTTGCAGGCATGTTTAACTTTATTTTGTGCATCAAGCCGTCGTGCCACACTTTATCAAAAGCTTTGGAAATGTCAATGAATAAAGCTGAACAATACTTTTTGTCTTCAAAACTCTGTCTTATGACGTTGACTAGTCTGTGCGTTTGTTCTATGGTGCTATGTTTAGCCCGAAAGCCAAATTGATGATCAGGGATGCATCCCACATTGTTTAATATTGAAGTCAACTTCGCTATTAACAATTTTTCTAACAATTTTGAAATTGTTGGCAGTAGACTTATTGGTCGTATGATTCTACTTTAGTGGGATCCTTCCCTGGCTTGGGTATCATAGTAATCATAGAGACCTTCCACTCTGCAGGATAATACTCGAGACGTAAAATAGCGTTAAAAATAAAAAGAAGAATTCTACGAGCCACAAGAGGTAGCTGCTCAAGCATTTTACCAGTAAGTTTATCAATACCTGGAGCTTTCCTGGGGTTTGTGTTACGAATAGCATTTTCAACCTCTGGAAAACTAAGTCTCAACGGCATAGGCGGTCTAACAGCGTATGACGGTATCTCAGCTAAATTATTCGCTGTATCATTTGTGGTAAAAACATTTCTCAAATGGTCGACATACAACATTCCCTTTTCAGAATCGCTCCTTGCCCAATCTCGAGTTGAAGTTCGCAAAGGTGGCTTACCTATTACGGGTCTTTTCAGACCTTTTGTCGCTTTCCATAGAGAATAGTCGGATTGAGGGGTACCATCAAGACCTTCCAGATAATTTTTAAGGGAAGCCATTCTTTGGATTTCAAGCAGATTTCTT
Source organism: Thecocarcelia acutangulata (assembly GCA_914767995.1). NCBI lineage: Eukaryota > Metazoa > Arthropoda > Insecta > Diptera > Tachinidae > Thecocarcelia > Thecocarcelia acutangulata. Next base: position 57,375,056 of record OU612098.1, read on the forward strand.
AGTCGAGTTACGCATTCCCGTAGCCTAGTTTTAAGCTGGGGAGACTTGCGATGTTGCCACTCTCTTCTAACTCTTCCTTTCTCTGACAGTAGTTGCTCAATTTCAGACGAATATGCTCTATTGCTCATATTTATGGATCTTATATGGCTAGTGGTGGCATGTTGTACGGCTAGATTAAGGTGTTCAGAAAATTCGTTAATCGACACATCAATATCCTCAGGCGTTCTCAAGGCAATGTTTTCCGTACAATGTGTACTCAAATATTTTTTATATTTTAACCAATTAACTCGAGTGACAGTCAACGCCAAGTCACAAAACGGGGAACCAACCCCCTGGGGGAACGAAACAGAAACTATAGTTGGTGAGTGATCTGAGGACAAGTCTAATGAAGGCTCCACTTGCATCCATTCTGAGAGAAAATTTTTTGTAACTCCAAAGTCTATAACGTCTGGGATCTTTCGTTGGTCTGACGGCCAATAAGTGGGGTGTCCACTTGAAATCACACCTAATCCCATTTTGGAAACGGTCTTTTCGGGGTAATTAAACGTGATTCCCAAAAAGTGTGTTTAGCGTTATAGTCGCCAGCCGCTAAAAATCGAGGACCAAGTGATTTGAAAAAATTTGAATATTGGTTTTCTGTTATTGAAAATCGTGGCGGTGAGTAAATCGAGGAAATAACGATTTTTTCATGAAAATATTAAATGCTTGGAGATATTCCTCACGTATCTCGTTCATTAAAAAGTGCTTAATTCTGGATTTAATTAGAATTGCCGATCCTCCGCAAGATCTTCCGCGGGGATCTCTTGTATCATACAGTATGTAGCCATTAATTTTGAAATAACTGTTGGTAGTCAAATGGGTTTCAGCAATCAACATTATATCGATTTGCTTTTCCATAAGGAAGTGCTCAAGTTCATTTTTGTGTTGAAGGATGCCGTTTGCGTTCCAGAAACATATTTTTAACCAATTCATTTTTTTTAAATTGCCTGCAAAATAATGAATTGTATTTTCAGCATTTCCTGCATCATGTTTGTCATAGAAACGGTAAAAGTGTTTATAGACTGAACAAGAGTCTGCAGAGTTGCCTCAAGATTGTTAAAATTTTGATCGGAATTTTGGGGCTTGGGCTCCTGATTCAATTTTTATGTATAGGTTTTGACCACATTAGCATATGAAACTTGTTTGGAGTTTTGTATGATTATGTGGCTGGTTTACTGGCCTACCTGGGAAAAATTGTTTGCAGAAATGATGTTTGACTGCTGGGGTTGCTTAAAGGTAATTGATGGCTTATTTGTCATTGACTGCTTAAAGTGGGTATAGACGGGGCAGCCCCTTTAATTTGCAGTATGGTTGCCTCCACAGTTACTGCATTTTTTAACACTTGAGTCAGTTTTTGACTTTTTGCACTGTGATGTGCCGTGCAGTTCTCCACACACAACACAAACAGTGGGCAGTTTACAATAGGCCTTAGTATGTCCAAATTCCTGGCAGTTTAGGCATTGAATGGGCCCTAAACGCTTGCGCGGCTCCTCAATTATAGCTCTGCGATGAAGAAGAAATTTAAGGTTATAAAATGGGGAGAGTCATTCTTTTTGAGAATAACATCCCCTGGTACCAGTTCAACCCTAAAAATGGGTTGAGGAATCTTTTCACGGTTCCGTATATTTACCACATTTTTTATTTTAAAGCCTTTATCTAGCAGTGCAGTCTTAACCTCATCCGTGTCTACATAAGGGTCAATACCTTTTATAACAACCTCAAGGCTTTTAGCACTTTTAAGTTGATAAGTATAAAAAGATCTTTTCTCTTTTTCCAGAGCGGCAGAAAGTTTTCGGTGATCATTTTCGCAGTTGACTTGGATTTTATTTCACTTATTTGTCCGTGCTTCACTGATGTTACATTGAAGGTGTCTTTACCAATTGCCGTAATAAGTGCTTTTACCAGCTCACTAGAAGTAGGCTCTCTCAAGTATAGTGGCGGTTTAAATGGTATCTTTGATGTAGTTGGCTCGTCAGTCTGAAGGATAGCAAACCTATTACTATCCGTTGTCGCAGAGGTAATATCGTCCTTAGAAATTTTTGGTTGCGATGATATTTGCGTGGATTTAGGGCTTCGCCGACGTTTAACCGCGGTTATATACCTATCCATACCCACTTGCGTTTTCGGTTTATCAACAATAGCTAGACTGGAAGATGGTTTATCGTCTGTTGTAACAACAATGTGTGGCGAGCACGAACGCGTGCGTTTTTTATCTCTTAGAGACAGGAGATTGTCCAATGATTTTTTCAATGATTCCTCTTCAGAAATCCAGAGGTTTTTTCTAGTGGAGCTAAGCTCCCTCTCAGAATTGCATCTACTAGGTACACTCATGCAATTTTTGTTTTTTTATTTATATTATTTTAATTTAAAAGTATATAAAAATAATTGTCACAAAGTTTTTCTTTTGTATAAATTCGCTCTTCCACTTATTGCGGTTTTCCAAGAAATCAAAACTTTAATGTATAGTTTTTTTCCAATTGGGTAGGTAATCTTCACGCACAATAACAATGCACTGCCACCGCACTTGTTTTATTGAAATTGATTTTATTGTTTAGTTAATAAAATGTGAGGAATTTATTTTACCGTTGTTTTTTAAAATAATTTGTTATTGTTTTTACAATTTAATACAATATATCATTGATTTTAAAAGAATTTAAGCACAATGATTTTATTTTTTTTTTTATTCGCTTTTTTTTAATACGACCGTGCGGTTGGAGAATCACAGGAGAACTATGTTAATGAGCAAAAATGTACTCATGTTACATTTAAACTGCGTAAGCTTATCCACATTACGAACTCACCTATTCTATAGCAAAATTAAGTCAAGTATCTTGGTATTCATCTCGACCGTATGCTGACTTGGAAGTCTCACATTGATGAGAAAGTCACTCAGTTGAAATTAAAAGCAGCGCAATTAAATTGGCTTATGGACAGAGATTTTACCTTGAAGTTACATTGCAAACTTTTGCTATACAACGTAATTCTAAAGCCTATACTCGTATGGTGCTAGGAAAATTAGTTATGGGGCGCCGCCGCAACGTCAGACATTGAAAAAATCAAAGGCGACAATACTAAACTCATCGATTGATTACCGCAGCTCCATGGTACATAAAAAATTCATAAAAATCTGACGGCAGGTAAAAGACGAATTTTCTAAATACGTAACAAGGTATATCAGTAAACTGAAACTTCACCCAAATCCTTTTGCACGTAACATACTTAATTTAGGCAGCCATACCCGATTGAGAAGAAGAGATACCTTTGCCACCATCAGAGCGTTAAATAGCTGATTTTACCGATATACTCATAGTTCCCACAAAATAAAACTTTTTGTCTGGTATTGGCTGGGCTTACGTAAAAAGCAAATTTTTTTTAATTTTTTTAGTTTTAAGATATGAACACTTATTGCTAGTTAATTTTGAAGATTCAATAAATAAAACAAATGTGAAAAAAAGGAAAATAATTTTCCTCCTGAGAGAGTTTAACATTCTATTGCCTGAATACCCAAAGGCATTTAAATGCTTTCAATAAACTGGTTATAGACGACACAATTTAAAATTATGGTTGCAGAAAAAATGTATAAGTTTTCTGAAGATACTGTTCTGTTCACGGATGGATCGTTTCAAAATAGTTTAACATCTTATGCAGTAGTACACCATCTGCAATCAATTTGTAGCCAAGAGGTGTGTTTCTTTACTCTACTTTGGGTTCCCGCGGGATCCCAATTTACATGAAAAGCGTTCCCATACTTTAAGATTGGGCAAATGACAGCGCTTTTGAGAGAATAGTAAATTTTCTCTTCTTGCAAGAAACAGCCCGTACTTTTTTTGGGCTAGTTTGGGCAAGTAATTAAGCAATCAGCTGTTCGAAAAATAAACAATAATAAACAAACAAAGTTCATTTGAATCAACTCGTATACAAATCATTTCAGTGTTTTTATATAAATATGAAATAAAAAGGAACGTGCAAAAGACCTTAACAGCTAAAAAGTGTAGAATATCACAGTATTTTTTCGTAAAACTAAATGGCAATTTTTTTGCCACATCAAAACACATCATATGTTTCTTTTTGGGCTAGAAATTCGGCTTTTTGCGTTCCCGTACTTTAGGTAAATTTTATCTGTATTTGAGAAAAACTTATGCATGCTCTCTTTTGCATGAAACTTGCCCGGAAAGTAAAGAAACACACCTAAGCAGAGTCAATTACCAACGTTTTTGAATACATTTTCGGCTGAACTTGCTACGATTAACGCAGCAATTAATTATGTTGTATTTAGGAATTCTTAGACCATTATATGTACGGATATTCTCAGTGCTGTTAGGGCTATTTATGACAGCATTTTGAGGAATCCAATTATTCTTCAACCTATACTAATTTTATGTATACCGTCACACATACATGGGTATTATTGCAATACGTATGTATGTATGTTAATAGGCTCTGTTCCGTAAGATATATGTATGTGTAATGACAAATAGTCAAACCAAAGACAATAAATATAATCTCCGTGAAGTTAACAAACTAAGATAAATAATGTTTTTGTTTCACTCAATTTCAAGAGAGGAACGCCATAATTCTCTCTTTGCAGACTGTGTGCAGGCAAAAATTGAGTGTTTTTACCTTTGCAGACCAAATTTCTAGTGCTACTAAGTCTAAAATGTAGAATTTTAGATCATTTTCTACCATACATACGGCAACTTCTGAAAATTTTCACTCTTCTTCTTGTTTTCTTACATGGGAGAGATAATAAACTATTTTAACAAACTATCAGGCAGTTTACCAATTTCGAATGAAAATGAATGCGAAGGAAAGCTAGTCACTCACATTCGAATCAATTTGGGGTTGTCTATCTCACTATTATTCGTTCGCATATTCTTATGTATTTTGATTGAGTTTTGACAAATCGCTCGCATAGAAAAAAGTTAGACGAACCCAAATTAATTTTCTTTCGCTTAGATTGCGAATGCAAGCACGCTGTCGAGATTGGTAAACTGGCTGTATATCAAATCAACATAACTGAAAAATGATGTATGAAAAAATGCCTTATTATTAATGAAAAATTAATAATTAAGGAATAACAGCCAGTTTACCAATTTCGAAAGAAAATGATTGCGAAAGAAAGCCAGTCACTCACATTCGAATCAATTCGGGTTTTTCTATCTCACTACTATTCGTTCGCATATTCCTATGTATTTTGATTGAGTTTTGACAAATCGTTCGCATAGAAAAAAGTTAGACGAACCCAAAACAATTTTCTTTCGCTTAGATTGCGAACGCAAGCAGGCTGTCGAGATTGGTAGACTGGCTGTAAATTACATGCTATTATATAAGTTATGTTGTACTTGAAAGTATAATTTCATTTATATGGTACAAAATGTTCCTTATATTTCAGCAAACCTAAAATCTTCCAACAACACAAATAGGTCTCTAGAGTCCAAACCAGAAATTCTTCCTGGACCAAACCTTTTGTGGATTAAAGAGGACCTTTCTACCTTTAATTTGGCATATGATTTATTTAGCCCAAAAGTTTTTGGTAGAACAAAGTTTCAATTTTAAAAAAATTTTAGTAATTGTACTTAAACACTAATGGGTCTCACGAGTCCAAACAAGAAATTCTTCCTGGACCAAACCTTTTCCAAATTAAAGAGGACCATTCTACCTTTAATTTGGCGTATAAATTATATAGCCCAAAAGTTTTTGGCAGAACAAAGTATAAATTTTAAGAAAACTTTGTCATTGCACTCAAACACTAATGGGCCTCCGAGTCCAAACCAGAAATTCTTCCTGGACCAAACCTTTTCCAGATTAAAGAGGACGCTTTTCGCTTCAATTTGACATATATTTTATATAGCCCAAAAGTTTTTGGTAGAACAAAGTTTCAATTTTAAAAAAATTTTGTCATTGCACTCAAACACTAATGGGCCTCCCGAGTCCAAACAAGGAATTCTTCCTGGACCAAAACTTTTGTAGATTAAACTACGACTGAAAAAATACGACAAAGTACATAAAATAAAAATTATATATTAACTATTGTACGAAATATGCAACTCCGTCAAAAAGTTTGCAAAAAAGTTTGTTTTCTTCTCGACGAAAATTTTTTCAACCAGCTTTATGCCGGTGCAAGCAGAACAAACCAATACAAATACATAAGTATGTATACTATCTGAAAACGAAGTAGTTGAATAATTTATACCAAGATTGCAAATACATGTGTGATTTGTTATATTAATAAGTCTGAAGAAGTATAACTTTAAAAAAAGCTTTTAAATACCAGTTTTTGAGTTTGTAATTAACTGTTATTTAGTTTTAAGTTCCATTTAAATATAAAAATCTATTTTCACTACAAATTTGAATCAAACATATATGCCCAATCTTCTTCATTTAATTTGTATTTAAATTTAGTTCCTTTACCATATGGTTTTGTGTGCTGCTTTTGTATTAGTGCAAAAGAGGTAAACAAAACACAGGTTATTGCCTGTAACAGATATTTTAATTTTTGTGTTAAACAGCGGCACACATAACATTCAATTAAAAATACCATCACATGAAACACAGTATTTGACTTTTTCTGTGCCGTTGATAAATTTAATATATTTCTTTTAGAATTTTCTATTCTTTCAATAACAAACAGCTGTTTTATGGATTACTTTCCATAATATTTAGAATTTAAGTGAAGTTGCCTCACTTTCATTACATTTAAGTACAATTACTCGTACTTAAGGCTGAAAAACTGAGCTTGCGTTTAAAAACAACTTAAAATTAAATAATTTTGTATTTAGCCAAAAACTGGGCTTGTGTAAAATTAATATCATTTAAACTGATGTTTTTAATTATATTTGAATAATTTTTCATATTATATATTTTCATTCAATACATTAACTGTTAACCAATTTTGGTTTAGTTTTATTGACACTTTTTTTTTAAATACCCTTTTTGTGACACCTATTTTTCTCAAAATACCCTGCAAGGTGCATTACCGTATACACGGTGGCAGCACTACGGCATTTGATTTTTTTGCTACTGGCAATATAGTAAGCTATTTACGTCAAAAGTATTGTTTACATTTTTGAAAGTGAATTTAGTGTTTTATTCTGAATTAAACATATACAAATTATTTTGTGAACATATAAATAATTGAAATAAATATAATTTATAATTATGAAAAGGTACATTCATAGTTTATAGTTGTGAAAATAGTTACAAATATTTTTGATAAACATAGCTTACCACATGCCTGTTCTTGTTGCATTGTTGTAATTTTGCTCTAGTGCTGCCACCGTGTATAAGTTAATGCACCTTGATACCCTTTCTGTGCCACTTTTTAAAAATTTGGAAGGCAACGCTGGTGTCATTCACCAAAGTTTAATTTCTACTGCTGCGTGCATTGTTTATTTTGACTTTATCGCACGTGCTTCACATATTTGTAGAGTTACTAGTTTTCGAAAGTCTAAAAACTTTCTGATTGTTGTTTAAGTTTATATTTGTAATAAGTTAACATTCAAAACATGGGTACAATGAAAACGTTTGATGTTGATATGTTTCCATGTGATTTAGAATTTTCTGTTTTTACTGGTGAAGAAATCAAACGTCTTAGCGTCGTTAAAATTATCACCGGTCTTACATATGATCCTTTGGGGCATCCATTACCTGGTGGTTTATATGACAGTCGAATGGGCACTTTTGGTAAAAGACTGGAACCGTGTACAACATGTTCTAACATTCAGGCATGCCCTGGCCATCTGGGCCACATCGAATTGAATGCCCTCGTGTATAATCCTTTTTTTATTAAATTGGTGCAAAAAATATGCAACGTCTTCTGTGCAAACTGTCATAAAAGACAAGCTAATGGTACGGGTATTGGAGAATATAAATTACATTGTAATTGCAATCAATATTATGAACAATCTTTGCAGAACATGAAACGGAAATATTAATACTGCAATTGCGACTTATTGATGCTGGATTAATCGTTGAAGCTTTGGAACTAGAAATGTATAAATCGGAAATAGTTCTCAATAACACCGAAACTATGGTAAAATTAGAAAACGGTGACAACGCTTGTCCCCGCATAGCAGAAATATACCAATTACTGGATAAACGACAAGGTAAAGTAAATGTTACAAAGACTTCTTGCGCACTACGTTCAGCGGTAGTTAATGCAGCGCTCCAACGACCAACAACAAAGAAGTGCTTTCACTGCAAAAATACTTTGCGCAATATTCGTTATTTGCATCGCAAACTAGTATACTATATGAGTATTGCTGAAATTAAAAACAAGTAAGGCAACAGAGATGTTTAAGCAAGTACATATTTAAAATTACTTCAAATTTAGATTTGATAATATCGAAGAAACAACTGGTCAACATAAGGTTATATTTGCAGACGAATGTCGCAGATTTTTGCGTCTGGTTTATAAAAACTATCCCGAGCTGATGCAATTGCTATTTCCTATTCTTAAAGACAACGGTGATTCAAATTCAGACGAATCTTGCCCAGTCGATATATTCTTTATGGACACAATACCGGTCACACCGCCTAAATCCAGACCTTCAAATATTCTTCATAATCAAATAGTTGAACATGCGCAAACAGGACTGTACCGTAATATAATTGAAAGTAATTCTGTTCTTCGAGTTGTTTTAAAACACATTAAAGGTCAAGTTGATGAATTATCCGATGAAGCAAAGGTAAATTGGAAAGCTTTTATCTTTATTTTTAATTTATATTGTATTGTATTTGTAACTACCTATACAGTTGCAAATAAATTTGCAAAGTATAGGATGCACAGCGTGGGCGGAGTTACGAAAACCCACGAAATGCCCACGATGATTTTAACAGTAATTTTTTGCGGCGCTGTGACTAGCTGTACCGACCTATGCCTTCGCATAGGAAGTTGCCACGTGGTTAACAACGAAATAGCTCAAATAAAATGTAAACTAATACAGTTAGTTGAGGTAGACAGTTAACCAATGAGAGTGAGACGCAAAACTCTCGAAGGCCAAACAACAAGCCTGACCGTACTTATGAAATAATTACGATGACGCGAGAGCTGTTCCCCAGCCCAGAGCTGCTTTACGGCTGGGATTTGTTCATTATATTTATTTATTTATTAAAAAAATAAGCTATCGTAAAAAAACAAGTTAAAATAACTTACATCTATAAAGCAATGGCTACTTTGGCCTTCAACTTGTATATTTAGTAAATAACTATGTCTGTATATTTTTGTTATACCTTGTTGTTAGTTTAATTTGGAAGATATCATAAGTCCAAAAGAGGTGGTTACTGAAGAATATATCGAGAAAATCCTCGATATCGTTATGATATCGCAAAATGATACTTTTTTGTCTAGTATTAAGATTTGAAGATCCAATAAATAAATCAATGCAAAAAAAGTTATGAATGATCGCCGAGTTGAGTTACGTGAGATTGTTGAAAGCGTAAACATATATTATGAACGTGTGTACAACATTTTGCATGAACATTTGCATATGAAAAAGCTATGCGCAAGATGGGTGTCGCGTTTGCTCAGTGTCGAACAAAAAAGTTCGTTAGATTACTTCACAGCGGTCTTTGGACGTCATAAAGCGTAATCATGTTGATTTTTGGCGATCTTCCAAATAAAATTCACCAGCTGTCAATTAAGAATCAGTGACGCATGCTAATAGCATGTTCACACGAAGGCTTATTTTCGAGGTTCGCGCTCTCATTCGTGGTTCGCGGCCCAATCTTGATTGAATCAACATGATTCGCCATACAAAATTTTATGAGCGAACCAACTTGGTTCATTTTGAATCTTGTTGCGAACCAAGCAAAAACTAATGTCATCTCCAAATTTGATAATAAATTATCGCTAGTTTATCTGAACTAGCTGCAACAAAATCCAAACAAAGTAAAAACAGAAAATTAATGCGTGTAAAATCAAAATAAACACATTGAAAATGTAAAAATTTGATACTTACATAAAGATTTAAGTAAAAATTGAAAAAAGAATTAGTGAAACGTTTGCACAAAGTATGTAAACATCAGTGTGAAGCAAAAAACAACCGTCTGAACACCTAGTTTCGCAATAGTGGTTCAGAGAGCGAACCAAGTGTTTCATATTACCGTCTGAACATGGTATAAGTATGCATACAGAAATAAAATCTTTTACAAACTAGCGCACATTCTCTGATAATAGGTATTTCCACACGACAATTAATGTAACGGTGCCTATTAAGAAAGTGCGTCAGCATGCGAATAAAATAAATTTGTTTATATAAAGGAAGTTAAAGTAGTAAGGGATCTTTTGATCCCTTGATGGTACTCATCTGAAATTTGAAAATTTTTCCAGAGACGCTTTACTTTTAGATGCATCATTGAAAATGATCTCATACTGGCTTGTACTAAAATTAAATCAAATGCATTAGGCTATGATAATATTCTTTTTAAATTTATGAAAATCAGTTTTCGCTTATCGACAAGCTTCTGCTCCACATGTGTTTAATACATTCATAATGACTTCATGTTTTTATAGTGCTTGGAAGACTTCGAGACAATTTCCTGTTAAGAATAAAGGAATGTGCAGTGAAGTAGAGAATTGCCGTGTTTAGCTAAGATCTTTGAAATAGTCCTAAAATATCAGTTCATGGATCATATAAACTCGAATAATTTACTGAGCAATTGCCACCTGCTAATTTACTGAATGCGTTCGCGATAATTTCAACAAGTAAAGAGTGTCTACGTTGTTGACACGACCCAAGCAAAACTTTTGATACTGTAAACTACTCCATGATAACTAACAAACTGTCTACAGAATTCCGATTTTCTGCTTCTTCGTGTAAGTTAATGTACTCAAATTTATATGGTCGAAATCAATACGTGTCTGTTGCTGGTATTAAATCTTTTATGTCAGAATGCTCAAGTGGTGTTCCACCGTTACTTTTTTTTTATTTATTTGAATGATTTCGTAAGCTTAATTGGTCCTTCTCATTACAAAATGTTTCCTTTTGCTGACTACATTAATTTACTGTTCAGTGGTCAAATCAAATTTCTCGACTGACACGAGGCTACAATTAATTATACTCTATCCGTAGTATCGATCTTGGCGAAAAATAACAAGCTGCACCTTAATCCTTCTAAATTAAGAAGCTATTTATTTTGGACCAGGAAACCATGTTGATATAGATATTTTTGATCAAGTACAAGTACCGTTCGTTGATACTCATAATTGCTTAGGTTTAATACTTGATAATAGATTATCGTTTGAATGTCATATTACCAGCATTGCTGCAAAGATCAATAGCAAACTAAAGTCTCTACGAGTATATTGCTTTAATTGCTATTTACCCAAGAAAATAAAATTACATATTGCACACTCCCTTATGACTCGCGTTGTATATTGCAATGAAATCTTTCCAAAGTAGCCTAGATTCTGTAGCTCAATTGGGTCTTAAAGATCGGTCCCTTTGTGATAGTTCATTGTAAGGTCTTGTAGATTTTATAATGATCTCCCCATTGCACTAAGTAACTTTGAATTTTCTATGTCTTGATATAGGCGTTTGCTGTTTTCAATGGTTTCTGTCAGTGATATGTAATATTAGGTGTGTTTCCTTACTTTCCGGGCAAGTTTCGTGCAAAAGAGAGCATGCATAAGGAAACGTAAAAAGCTAAATTTCTAGCCCAAAAAGAAACATATACTGTGTTTTGATGAGGCAAAAAAAATTGTCATTTAGTTTTACGAAAAAATACTGTGATATTTTACACTTTTTAGCTTTTTAGGTCTTTTGCACTTTCATTATACCCTTCACAAAAATGTAAAGGGTATATATAGGTTTGTGATTCCGTTTGTAATTTCTACACTTTTTTTTGCAACCCTATAAAGTATATATATTCTGATTCAGAATTAATGGAAAAGTCGATTAAGCGATGTTCGTCTGTCCGCTGTTGAAATACCGTTTCTGAGAAAACCATTAAACTTAGAAACTTTTTTCTTTCACCATTCTTTTACCCCATCGATTCATGGGTTTGCTACTGAAATTCAGTAATATCGGTTTACATATAGCTGAGATATATACAAAATTCGGAAAAAAGCCATTTTTTTTTGCAATTTTGTATGGAATGTTTGAAAAAAAAAATTGTTTGTTTTGCGTCAAACTTCACACACTCATTAAGCATGGTGACTAAAAGCCAAAAAAAATCTTTTTTCAGATATCGGTCAATATATACCCGAGATATAGCCCAAATCGGGGTTTTCATGAAAATGTCGCGTAAGCGAACTGAAACAAATTTTTTTGCTCAAAAGCAGTTCCGGTAATGAAATAAGGTTATATAAATATAGAAAATGCAAATATTCGATATCGGTCCATAGATACTCGAGATATAGCCTAAACCGAGTTTTTCATGAAAATGTCGCGTAAGCGAATTTAAACAAATTTTTTGTGCTCAAAAGCAGTTCTGGTAATGAAATAAGGTTATATAAATATGGAAAATTTCCGATATCGGTCCATATATACCCGAGATATAGCCCAAATCGGGTTTTTCATGAAAATGTCGCGTAAGCAAACTTAAACAACTTTTTTGTGCTCAAAAGCAGTTCCGGTAATGAAATAAGGTTATATAAATATAGAAAATGCAAATTTTGATATCGGTCCATAGATACCCGAGATATAGCCTAGACCGAGTTGTTCTTGAAAATGCCGTGTAGGTGAACTTAAACAACTTTTTTTGCTCAAAAGCAGTTTTGGAAATAAAAAAAGGTTACTTAAATACGGAAAATTAAAATTTCCGATATCGGTCGATATATACCCGAGATATAGCCCAAATCGGGTTTTTCATGAAAATTTCGCGTAAGCGAACTGAAACAACTTTTTTTTGTTTAAAAGCAGTTCTGGTAATAAAATCAGGTTATATAAATATGGAAAATGAAAATTTCCGATATCGGTCTATATATACCCGAGATATAGCCTAGACCGGGGTTTTCACGAAAATGCTTAAACAACTTTTTTGTGCTCAAAAGCAGTTTTGGTAAGGAAATAATTTTATATAATTATGGAAAATCAAAATTTCCGATACGGTCCATATATGCCCGAGATATAGCCTAGACCGGCGTTTTCATTATAATGTCGCGTAAGCGAACTGAAACAACTTTTTTTTGCCCAAAAGCAGTTCTGGTAATGAAGTAAGGTTATATACAAATGGAAAATAAAAATTTCCGATGTCGGTCCATGTATACCCGAGATATAGCCTGAACCGATTTTTCCATTAACATTTTTTTTTTTTTTTTGCTGAAAAGCAATTCCCGTTATAAAAGAAGGTTACTAAAATACAGAAAATAGAAAATTCCGATATCGGTTCATATCTGCCAGACCGCTGAACCAATCTTCCTGAAATTTTTACAGTAATTGACTCAAACACTTGTGCGAACTATAGGCCCTATTTTAAATTATGTTATTTCTTTCACAAAATTTGTAACAGATTTTTAATATAAATGTTCATAACTTCTCCATTTTTTAACCAAATTTCAAAATTTTTTTGTGTATATGCAAAACGACTAAAATTATCTTGGAGGGATGAAGTTATCGCCAATAATTAATTGATTGTCAAATATCTTCAGTATTTTTGGAACAATTTTCAAAATTCCTTTTGTATATGGAAGAGGTCAATAATTTTTTCATTTATTTATTTTTTTTTTTTTTTTTGGAAAATTAGGAACGTATACCAAATTGTCCTCCCCATTATTGATTATCAAATAACTTCGTTATTTTCAATAACTTCGTTATTTGTAGACCAATTTTCAAAATTCTTTTTCATATAAAAGATATCTCATCAAAATTGAACACGCCCCAAAAATTCATTTTCAAATAACTTCGCAATTTGTGGACCAATTTTTAAAACTCTTTTTGAATACAGAAAGCATCTACTATTTTTTCTATCGCCAAAAACAAGGTGGGGAGGAAAATTGTTAGCTCCAATAATTGATTATAAAGCAACTTAATTTTTTAATTAATTTTCACAATTTTTCTTGCGTATACAAAATGACTAAGATTACTTTTGCGGGATGAAGATACCGCAATTTGACCACCCCACTTATTGATTGTGAAGTAACTGCACCATTTATCGAGCAATTTTCTAAATTCCATTTGTATATGAAAAAGGTCAATAATATTTTTTTGTTTTGGAAAATTGGTGGAGTGATTGCCCTTCCCATAATTAATTATCAAATAACTTCATCATTTGTGGACCAATTTTAAAAATTCTATTATCATATAAAAAATATCGACAAAACTGTGTTCTTTAAAACTGAAGGTGGCGGAGGTTGTCGCAATACACCCGCCTTAAAAATTAATTTTTAAAGAACTTCGGCATTTGTAGACCAATTTTTAAAATTCTTTTTAGATGCGAGGAAGAGAAGCACATTGCCAGCTCCAATAATTGATTATCAAACAACTTCGACAAGTATGAACCAATTTTCAAAATTCTTTTTGTGGATGGAAATGCAAAAAAAAAAGTTTTATTGCGGGGGCGGGTCAGAATGAGGATAGAATCGCCAATGGATTTTATTGTTAAGTTACGTGTTTTCGGAGAACGTAATGCTGGATATATTTTATTGAATGGCAGAAACGTGGAATGCCTGATTTACACATTCGGTATGGTCGATTGCTAAAACTACGCCAGATAAAATAGATGAAATTACTTCAGCAGAAATACCCGATTGATCCACACTTACATGAAGTTGTGGTTAAAAATATGCTTCATGGTACTAATTCAAATCCGCCATGCGTGGTCGATAGGAAATGTACGAAAAGGTATCCTATAGAATTGCTACAAAAAATAATCTGGGCTACACCCGCTTTATCGTCATGGATCAACGGTGGTGGACAATCAATTACATAAATGTGCAAAACAATGAAATTGATGTGGACAATCGTTTGATAGTGCTATATTGCCCACTGTTCTCAAAAACGTACGAAACATATTAATGTCGAGTACTATAATTTCGTCATTCACTCTGTGATTCTTCAACCGCGCGGTCGTGTTTTTAAAAAGTGAACAAAAAAAAAAAAAACAAAAAAATCATTGTGCCAACATATTTTTAAACTTACATATAAAAACAATAATATATTGTATTAAATTGTAAAAACAATAACAAATTATTATCTTGATCTTAATTATTTGACCTTTTTTTATAAATTAAATTGAAATGTTTTTTAAGCTTGAGGTCAGTTTTGTTTTTTATATAAAAATGTTTTAATTATATTCGATATTTCGTCTTCCTTCGGAAGACTTCTTCAGGAAAATTTTTTTTAGTTTTGTTTACAAAATCAAAAATATTTGAAAACATATTGAAAACAATTTTAACATACATAAAAACATTCAACATACATTGTAACAAAAAGTTAAAGTACATAAAAAGATTATTAACATAATGTTTTATACATAGTTATCGATATTTTAATTAGCTAATTTACTACCCTATTCTTATTAATTAAATGCCTATAGTTCTGAGCTAAACTTTCTGTATCTTTTCTAAAATTAATTCTATTAGCTATTGGTACATCAATTATCTGCAACATCTCCAACATATACCGTTTTCTATAACTAGTTTCTGTATTTAATATTGAAACTTTATTAAAATCCGGATTGTGATTTAAATCACGACAATGTATCGACAAAGCCGTCTTCTGTGACGAATTAATATTCCTATATTTCTGATCAGACTTATGTCCTGCTAATCTAGTCTTCAATTTATTCTTTGTTGTTCCTACATAAACCTTATCACACTGTTCCCTATCATTACCGCCACAAGGTATTTTGTATACTAAATTTGACTTATGTAATTTATTCAATCTATCTTTTGTTTTACTAAATAATCCACCCACTGTTTTATAAATCCTATGTGCTATTTTATACTTTCTTTTATCAAATATACTAGTCCTTTGTAACCTTTCAGACAAACCAGGTACATAAGCTAACGATTTATATACTTTTGTTTCCGTACTAACATCTAATCTAGTAGTAATAGATTAGATGTTAGTACGGAAACAAAAGTATATAAATCGTTAGCTTATGTACCTGGTTTGTCTGAAAGGTTACAAAGGACTAGTATATTTGATAAAAGAAAGTATAAAATAGCACATAGGATTTATAAAACAGTGGGTGGATTATTTAGTAAAACAAAAGATAGATTGAATAAATTAGATAAGTCAAATTTAGTATACAAAATACCTTGTGGCGGTAATGATAGGGAACAGTGTGATAAGGTTTATGTAGGAACAACAAAGAATAAATTGAAGACTAGATTAGCAGGACATAAGTCTGATCAGAAATATAGGAATATTAATTCGTCACAGAAGACGGCTTTGTCGATACATTGTCGTGATTTAAATCACAATCCGGATTTTAATAAGGTTTCAATATTAAATACAGAAACTAGTTATAGAAAACGGTATATGTTGGAGATGTTGCAGATAATTGATGTACCAATAGCTAATAGAATTAATTTTAGAAAAGATACAGAAAGTTTAGCTCAGAACTATAGGCATTTAATTAATAAGAATAGGGTAGTAAATTAGCTAATTAAAATATCGATAACTATGTATAAAACATTATGTTAATAATCTTTTTATGTACTTTAACTTTTTGTTACAATGTATGTTGAATGTTTTTATGTATGTTAAAATTGTTTTCAATATGTTTTCAAATATTTTTGATTTTGTAAACAAAACTAAAAAAAATTTTCCTGAAGAAGTCTTCCGAAGGAAGACGAAATATCGAATATAATTAAAACATTTTTATATAAAAAACAAAACTGACCTCAAGCTTAAAAAACATTTCAATTTAATAACAAATTATTTTAAAAAAAACAACGGGAAAATAAATTACTTACATTTCATTAACTAAACAATAAAATCAATTTCAATAAAACAAGTGCGGTGGCAGTGCATTGTTGTTGTTGTTATTGTGCGTGAAGATAACTTACCCAGTGGGAAAAAAACTATACACTAAAGTTTTGTTTGCTTGCAAAACCGCAATAAGTGGAAGAGCGAATTTATACAAAAGAAAAACTTTGTGACAATTATTTTTATATACTTTTAAATTAAAAAAAATATAAATAAAAAAACAAAAATTGCATGAGTGTACCTAGTAGATGCAATTCTGTGAGGGAGCTTAGCTCCACTAGAAAAAACCTCTGGATCTCTGAGGAAGAATCACTTAAAAAATCATTGGATAATCTTCTGTCTCTAAGAGATAAAAAACGCACGCGTTCGTGTTCGCCAAACATTGTTGTTACAACAGAAGACATACCATCTTCCAGTTTAGCTATTGTTGATAAACCGAAAACTCAAGTGGGTATGGATAGGTATATAACCGTGGTTAAACGTCAGCGAAGCCCTAAATCCGCGCAAATATCATCGCAACCAAAAATGTCTAAGGGCGATATTACCTCTGCGACAACGGATAGTAATAGGTTTGCTATCCTTCAGACTGACGAGCCAACTACATCAAAAAAAACATTTAGACCGCCACCAATATACTTGAGAGAACCTACATCTAATGAGTTGGTAAAAGCATTTATTTCGGCAATTGGTAAAGACACCTTCAACGTAACATCAGTGAAGCATGGACAAATAAGTGAAACAAAAATCCAAGTCAACTGCGAAAATGATTACCGAAAACTTTCTGCCGCTCTGGAAAAAGAGAAAAGATATTTTTATACTTATCAACTTAAAAGTGCTAAAGGCCTTCAGGTTGTTATTAAAGGTATTGACCCTTGCGTAGATATTGATGACGTCAAAACCGGATTGGAAGATAAAGGTTTTAAAATAAAAACCGTAGTAAATATCAGGAACCGTGAAAAGATCCCTCAACCCATGTTTAGGGTTGAACTAGAACCCAGGGATGTTGTCCTGAAAAAAGGTGAAATTCATCCTATTTATAACCTTAAATTTCTTCTGCATCGTAAGGTTACCGTTGAGGAGCCACATAAGCGTTCAGGACCCGTTCAGTGCCTAAACTGCCAAGAATTTGGCCACACAAAGGCTTACTGTAAGTTGCCCGCTGTTTGTGTTGTATGTGGCGAACTTCACGGCACAACTCAGTGCAATAAGCCAAAGGCCGACGCAAGTGTTAAAAGATGCAGTAACTGTGGAGGCAACCACACTGCAAATTATAGAGGTTGCCCTGTCTATACTCATTTTAAGCGGTCAATGACAAATAAGCCATTGATTTTAAATATGCCACCCCAGCAGTCAAACACCATTTCAACAACCAATTTTCCCCAGGTACGCCAGCCAACCAGCCATATACACGTGCAAAACCCCCAACAAATTTCTTATGCGAATGTGGTAAAATCCGATAAACCAAAGGAGCCCAAGCCTCAAAACTCCGACCAACATTTTAGCAATCTTGAGGCAACTCTGCAGACTCTTGTTCAATCTGTAAATACATTTACGGTTTCCATGACAAACATGATGCAGGAAATGCTGAAAATGCAATCCACCATTTTGCAGGCAATTTTAACAAAATGAATTGGTTAAAAATATGTTTCTGGAACGCAAACGGCATTCGCCAACATAAAAATGAACTTGAGCACTTCCTTATGGAAAAGCAGATCGATGTAATGATGATTGCTGAAACCCATTTAACAACCAACAGTTATTTCAAAATTAATGGCTACACATTATATGACACAAAAGATCCCCGTGGAAGATCTTGCGGCGGTTCGGCAATTTTGATAAAGACCAGAATTAAGCATTATCTAATGAACGGGACACGTGAGGAATATCTCCAAGCTACAAATATATGCCTTGATTATTTTCATGAAAAAATCGTTATATCCTCGATTTACTCACCACCACGATTTTCAATAACAGAAAGCCAATATTCAAATTTTTTCAAATCACTTGGTCCTCGATTTTTAGCGGCCGGCGACTATAACGCTAAACACACTTTTTGGGGATCACGTTTTGTTATATATTCAAATGGATTCAGGAGCAACTGTTTCAATAATTAATTACCAAACATACCAACTATTAAATAGGCCGCAATTGGTAAAAACTAATAGAATTTTACATGCATATGGCGTGCGGGAAATGCAAATACTGGGAGAATTACATACCTCTGTAAAGTGTGGTGATCGTGAAGAAAATGTTGTAATGGTTGTAGTAAAATCTAACGAAATTGGTGACAATCTTTTCGGTCATGACTTATTCAAGAAATTCGGGTTTGAAATTAAACAAATAAATACAATTTCCAGTGAATGTAGAGATAAAATAAATGAGCTCTGCCTACGATATAAAGACATTTTTGAACCGCACCTCGGTACAGTGAAGAATTTTAAAGCTGAAATACGTTTAAAGCCAAATGCTCAACCCAAATTTTTTAGAAGTAGGCAAATCCCATTTGCACAACTACAACATTTTAAAAATGAAATCACAAGGCTGGTAAATGAAGGCATTTTAAAACCAATTAAGTTCAGTTCTTGGGCTTCACCCATCGTTTTAGCTCCAAAACCAAACAACGAAATACGCATATGTGGTGACTTCAAGTTAGCAATTAACAGTCAGATAGATATAGAGCAATATCCCCTGCCCACTCGTGAGAACTTACTACACAAAATCCGCAATGGCAAATTTTTTTCAACTTTGGATCTCAAGGATGCGTACCTACAAATCGAATTGGATGAGAAAACTAAAAACGTAATGGTTATTAACACTCCACTTGGTCTATACCAATACCAAAGATTGCCTTATGGTATTGCTAGTGCTCCTGCAATTTTTCAAAAACTGATCGAACAGCTTCTTACAGGCGTAGAAGGCTGTGGTAATTACCTTGATGATATTATCATATCAGCGCCAACGTTACCGGAACATATAGACCGTCTTGAAACAGTGTTACAAATATTAAGAACAAACGGTATTAAATGTAAACAACAAAAATGTCAATTTTTACAAGAAACAATCACTTATCTTGGTTGCCAAATAAGTGATAAAGGTATTTTGCCGGATGAATCAGGGGTACATGCCGTAAAAAATTTAAAACGTCCGACAAATATTAAGGAAATTGAAGCGCTCATGGGGAAGATGAACTATTACCATAGTTTCGTGCCCAATTTCGCAAGTGTGGCCGCTCCAATCAATATGTTGCGTAGAAAAAATATACCTTTTAAATGGGAATTTGCACAACAGCAAGCTTTTGAAGCACTCAAATCCCATATTGTAAATGCCGCACAACTGGCACATTTTCAAGATAATTTGCCAATTATACTGGCCACGGATGCCTCACCGTTTGGAGTAGGAGCCGTGATATCCCATGCTTATCCCGACGGAACGGAAAGGCCAATTGCTTTTGCATCTAAAACCTTAGACCAACATCTAGCCAGATACAGTCAAAAATGAAAAAGAAGGACTTGCAATAGTTTTTGGAGTCAAGCGTTTTCATCAGTATCTGTATGGCCGTAAATTTACCCTACTGACAGATCATAAACCGCTGGTAAGCATATTTAACCCAAACAAACATTTACCAATAATGACAGCACACAGACTTCAACACTGGGCTATTACACTTATGGCATATCATTATGATATTAAATACCGTAGGACTGCTGATCATGACAACGCAGACGCATTATCGCGCTTACCGATGGAAGATGGGGAAACCTTCGATGATTCTGAAGCGTGTTTTAGCATAAATTGTGAGACCTTCCCTTTAAACCCAGCACAAATCCGAAAATTTACCAAAAAAGACAGCCAACTTTGTCAAATACGATATTTTATTGAGAAAGGCTGGCCAAATCGCTCAAGCCCTGAATTAGCACATTTAAAACCATTTTTTAACCGCAAAAATGCTCTAACTATACAAAACGGTCTCATCTGTTTTCATACAGATTTTGTTCGAGTAATTATATCAAATACTTTAAAACAAGAAACATTAAAACTTTTACACGATGGTCATTGGGGAGTGGTAAAAATGAAACAGCTTGCCCGACAACATGTTTGGTGGCATAACATAGATAATGATATCACAGAAGTGGCTTCAAAATGTGATATATGCAAAATCGAAAATCAATCGCCAGCAAAGGAGTACCAAGGCTGGCCTAAAGCAACGAAGCCATGGGAACGCATACACATTGATTTTTCCGGCCCTATATTTAATTCAATGTGGCTTATATGTGTAGACGCCTTTTCAAAATTTCCATATGTTACACCGATGACAAAAACCACAACAGAAGATACAGTCTCCTGTTTATCTGTAATTTTTGGCATTGAAGGTCTTCCGAACACAATTGTCAGTGATAACGGTTCACAGCTCACCTCGGACGTGTTTAAACTTTTGCTCAAGTTTAGGTATTAAACATGTAACAACTGCTCCATTCAGAGCGATTCGTAAGGACATTTAAAAGTTCTGTGCGGAAAAATATTGACGACGGCATGAATGTGAAAAGCGCTATTCAAAAAT
Organism: Thecocarcelia acutangulata; assembly: GCA_914767995.1. Taxonomy (NCBI): domain Eukaryota; kingdom Metazoa; phylum Arthropoda; class Insecta; order Diptera; family Tachinidae; genus Thecocarcelia; species Thecocarcelia acutangulata. Next base: position 57,396,530 of record OU612098.1, read on the forward strand.
ACCTCTCAACTTATCGGTTTATGCCCAATGCAGAGGGAAAGAGTCCCGCCGAATTACTACGTGGAAGGCCAATACGAACATCTTGGTCACAGTTATTAGAAACTCCAAACACACAACAAAACCAGTTTGATTCAAAATACAGCATTGGTCAACAGGTATTCATTCGTAATTATGGCAAAGGAAGGAAGTGGATTCCTGGAGTAGTCGAGCGTAAAGCTGGTAAAATGATGTTTTACATTGATACCGATATAGGTGTTTGTCGCCGTCACATAAATCAAACGAAGCTAAAAAACTCTGCAAGTCAACAAAACAATAAATTAAGTTACTCAGATAACGAAAACTACACCTATTTACAAACATTTCTTCAACAGACGAAACCTGCGCAAGTTCAATCGCAAGGAGACGACATGTCAGCATTACCACAAGAAGCTAGAGAGCAAGCCGCGGTACAGGAACCAACAGCTGAAGACGAACTTCGCAGAAGCAATAGATCTCGAAAGGAAGTAGTGCGTTATTCTCCTGATGTATTTAGAAAAAGATAAACAGAAAATAGTTATAAAGGGAACATAGAAAAAAAAAATGAACTTATAGAATTTTTGGAGGAGGAGAAATGTTATATATTTACTTAATTGAATCAAATATTTAATCCATATTGACAACACTTTTTTATATACGATTATAAGAAACAACGTAGGTTAAGAAATATTGTTCAAAGAAGAAATTGAATAAAGAGTCCCAATTAAAATCTCAAAGCGTACGGTTGTTATTTAACACGTTTAATTACCCCGAAAGGCCGTGTGCTTTTTGACACCGTTTCCAAAATGGGCTTAGATGTGGTTTCAAGCGGACACCCCACTTATTGGCCGTCAGACCGACGAAAGATCCCTGATGTTATAGATTTTGGAGTTGCGAAAAATTTTCCTTTAGAGTGGATGCAAGTGGAGCCTTCATTGGACTTGTCATCAGATCACTCACCCACTATAATCTCTGTTTCGTTCCCCCAAGAGATTGGCTCCCCGTTGACCATCAATAGAGTTAATTGGCTAAAATACAAAAATTTTTTGAGTACACATTGTAGTGAAAATATCGCCTTGAGAACACCTGAGGATATTGATGCGTCAATTACCGATTTTTCTGAAAACCTCAAACTGGCCGTACAGCATGCTACCACTAGTCATATAAGACACAGAAATGAGAACAATAGAACTTATTCCGCTGAAATTGAGCAACTTCTGTCAGAAAAAAGAAGAGTTAGAAGAGAGTGGCAAACTCGCAGGTCTCCCCAGCTTAAAACTAGGCTACGGGAATGCGTAACTCGACTAAGAAATCTGCTTGAAATCCAGAGAATATCTTCCCTTAAAACATATTTGGAAAGCTTGGATGGTACTCCGCAATCTGACTATTCTCTGTGGAAAGCGACAAAAGGTCTGAAAAGACCCGTAATAGGTAAGCCACCTTTGCGAACTTCAACTGGCGACTGGGCACGAAGCGATTCCGAAAAGGGGATGGTGTACGTTGATCATTTGAGAAATGTTTTTACGACAAATGATTCAGCGCAGCAGAATTTCCGCCGTATGCTGTTAGACAGCCTGTGTCTTTGAGACTTAACTTTCAAGATGTCGAAAACGTTATCAATAACATAAACCCCAGGAAAGCTCCAGGTATAGATCAAATTACTGGTAAAATGCTTGAACAGTTACCTCGTGTAGCTAGAAGAGTTCTACTTTTTATTTTTAACGCTATTTTACGCTTTGAGTATTATCCTGCAGAGTGGAAGGTCTCTATGATTACTATGATACCCAAGTCAGGGAAGGATCCGACTAAAGTAGAGTCATATAGACCAATAAGTCTACTACCAACAATTTCAAAACTGTTCGAAAAATTGTTAATGGCGAAGTTGTCTCCAATACTTAATGATGTGGGATGTATTCCTGATCATCAATTTGGCTTTCGGGCTAAACATAACACCATAGAACAAACACATAGGCTAGTCAATGTCATAAGACAGACTTTTGAAGACAAAAAGTACTGTTCAGCTCTATTCATCGACATTTCCCAAGCTTTTGATAAAGTGTGGCACGACGGACTGATGCACAAAATAAAGTTGAACTTGCCGGCAAATACTCACAAGCTTCTGGAAAGCTACTTATACGACCGGAAATTTGTTATCAAAGAAGGTGACTTTACAAGTCTCTCACAGTCAATCGGAGCAGGAGTTCCCCAGGGTAGCATTCTAGGACCCACTCTATATTTGATTTACGCATTTGACATGCCAACGAGAACTGGAATCCATACTTCAACTTTTGCAGATGACACAGCTTTTTTTAGCGTTCATGTAAACCATCAAGAAGCTTCACGAAATTTGCAGCAGTATATTTCAATATTAGAGAAATGGTTGAAACTTTGGAAAATAAAAGTTAATGAACAAAAATGTACCCACGTTACATTCACACTGCGTAAGCAAACATGTTCGGCTCTCCAAATTAACAATACACCTATTCCGCAGCATAATGAAGTTAAATGCCTTGGTATTTACCTCGACCGTAGGCTAACGTGGAAGCCTCACATTGATGCGAAAGTCACTCAGTTGAAATTAAAAGCAGCGCAACTAAATTGGCTTATGGGCAGAAATTCGACATTGAAGTTGGACTGCAAACTTTTGTTATATAACGCAATTTTAAAGCCTATATGGTGCTATGGAGTTCAATTATGGGGAACCGCCTCAACATCTAACATTGAAAAAATTCAAAGACGACAAAACCAACAAATTCTTCGTACGATTACTGCAGCTCCATGGTACGTAAGAAACTCACGAATTCACAAGGATCTGTGTGTTCGGCTGGTAACTGACGAGTTCTCTAAGTATGCCACAAGGTATATCAGTAAACTGGAACTTCACCCAAACCCTCTTGCACGCAACATACTTAATTTTGGCGGCCACTCTCGGTTGAGAAGAAGGGATACCCTGGCCACCATCAGAATGTTAAATAGGTGATTCTACCGATATTATTCGCGCGAAATGAAACTCTTTTGTCTAGCAGTGGCTGGACTTAAATAACTTTTGTATTTAGTATTAAGATTTGAATACTTATTGTTAGTTCATATTTTGAAGATTCAATAAATAAATGAATGACAAAAAAAAAAAAAAAATAATTTCGTCAAATCAATTAAGTAAATCTGCAAATACGTAACCAAACGATGAAATTACACAATATCCAATGGCCGGGTACATTAGCAGCAATGAAGCTGTTTGGCCAATTTAATTATTCCCAAATCCTTGAGCGTCATCCAACTGCTGTGCATCTATCTGTTCACTTCCAAAATATATATTTTTTGCTTAGTATTAAGATTTGAATACTTATTTGAAGATTCAATTAATAAATAAATGCTTAAAAAAACATCGAAAATGGACAGGCAGCACGTTTATTTTACGGAAGTAAAAGCACGACAAGGGCTGCAATGGCACCAGAGCCAACGTAAACTTCCTTTCTCGATACATGCAAACGCTGCTATATGCTCGAATTCTAACATACAAATGTGTGCCAAAATCTAAATTTATTAGAAAACGATTCACAACGCAACTGTATCAATATTTAATCATCTAGAGCCAGAGGAGTATGATTTGCTATCATATTGGTAACATGCTTTCCATTCGGAACAAATCAACTTTGAAATACATATGAAGCACATATCGAAAGAGAGTTATCTGCAACAACATAACAATTGAATTTGCACATGAAACTTATAATGTGGCGTTGATTCTAATAGAAGATAAATGTTTGCAAATAAACAACAAGACACTCTCGGAAGTTGTTATGATAAGTCCTAATCAAGCAGGCAATGATGGTCTGAGCAAGATCTACAGCGAGAAGCAAGAGCAGTTCTCATGAAAATTACAGCAAGTGCAACTCTCGACACACAATATTTTAATGTGGATGGATCAGATGGGGCATCAAAAATATGTATCATTTCGATAATATTAGCTAAAGTTCAATCACAAAATAATATTGCACTAGCCCATGCATCGTCTGGAAGAGCAGCAATACTTTTGTATGGAGGCAGAACAGCGTATTTGGCACTTTAATTACCTCTAAAGCCGCAATTCTAAGATACGCACACATGCAATATTAAAAAAACACTCCTCAAAAGATAAAGTGTTGCAAATTTGTAAGATCATAGTATGGCATAAATGCACAATGACCCACAAAAAATTTTTAGATGCCCTTGATCGCATGCTACAAGATTTTAGAAGCAACAAAAAAATTATTTGGAGGAGCACTATTTGTGGTAGCCGGTGATTTCCAACGAAAATTTCCAGCAATTCCACTGATGATGAGCTTAGTGCGAACCTCAAATCATATCTTCTTTTTCGTATTGAAATTAACAACAAAATTTGCGAACAGTAATATGATGCCCAAACTGCATTATTTTTCCATCGAACTTTTGTAATGTGACACAATGCATTGAAGAGTTACTTAATTGTGTATTTCCAAATGTCGAACGCAATTTAAAAAATGACCACTGGTTACATGAGTGAGCGTCGCTTTCTACCAAAAACAAAGATGTGAACTCAATAAACAATAGAATTTTTATTAAAATCATCCAATCTACAGTTACACAAAAATCTATCGATACAGTGATAAAAGATGAGGATGCTTGAATTTTTTAACTCACTTTATGTTTCAGGACTTCCACCATATGTGCTGCAACTCAAAATTGGAAGTATCAATTATTCTACAGTTATCCACTATAACTTTGCAATGGTACTTGACTTGCTGTAAAAAACTGCGACACTACTTAATCGAAGGAATCATTATAAAGAGCAAAAATAAAGGTACAAATATGCTATTGCCACGAATTTCAATTATTCCAACCGACTTGGCATCTGATTTCAAAAGATTACAGTTTTCTGTTCGTTTAGTGTTTGCAAAGACAATTATTAACGTTCAAGGTCAATCCGTGCAAATTTTTGGCTTGAATTTATCAAGTCCATGTTTCTCCCACTGACTGATTTACGTAGCATGTAGGAAAACCTAAAGACTTATTTGTTTATATTCCATACAGACAAGCTAAAATAATTGCATATCCCAGCGCGCTATAATGGTTGGCAAAATCATCATCAGTATAGCAAATAAAATATTTTTTAAACTATATAAGCACTTTTTATTTCACTGTAATTATGGGGTAGCAACGCATACCGGGTTAAGCTAGTATTTATATAAAAACACTGAAATGATTTGTATACGAGTTGATTCAAATCAAGGTGCATTAACGTATACACGGTGACAGCACTAGAGCAAAATTACAACAATACAACAAAAACAGGCATCTTGTAAGCTATGGTTATCAAAAATATTTGTAACTATTTTCACAATTATAAACTATGAATGTACCTTTTTATAATTACAAAATATATTTATTTGAATTATTTTTATTTTCACAAAATAATTTGTATATGTTTAATTCAGAATAAAACACTAAATTCACTTTCAAAAATGTAAACAATACATTTGACGTAAATAGCTTACTATATTGCCAGTAGCAAAAAATTGTCACATGCCGTAGTGCTGCCACCGTGTATACGGTAATGCACCTTGATTCAAATGATCTTTGTTTCTTTATTATTGTTTATTTTTCGAACAGCTGTAATTAATTTTAGTAATTAAGCAATACTTGGAAAATTCCTTATGAATTCGTGCATTTTTTACGTACCATGGAACTGTAGTAATCGTTCTAAGAATTTGGTTTTGTCGCCTTTGAATTTTTCAATGTTGGACATTGAGGCGGTATTTCATAATTGAATTCCGTAGCATCATATAGGCTTTAGCATTGCGGTGTATAACAAAAGTTTGCAATCTAACTTCAAGGGAAAATTTCTGTCCATAAACCAATTTAGGTGCGATGCTTTTAGTTTCAACTGAGTGACTTTTGCTTCAATGTTAGACTTCCACGTTATCCTACGGTCGAGGTGTATATCAAGGTACTTGACTTCATTGTGCTGCGGAATAGGCGTGAGTTGATAATTTCGATAGGCGCGCATGTTTTTTTACACAGTGTCATTGTGACATAAGTACATTTTTGTTCATTAACTTTGATTTTCCAAAGTTGTAGTCATTTCTTTAATATTGAAATATATTTCTGTAAATTTCGTGAAGCTGTGTTGTCTGCAAAAGTTGAAGTGTGGATTCCGATTAGTTATCACTTGAACACAGCGCAAGTTCAATCTTCACTTATTGAATTAAAAATTCGAAATTTCTGTATTAATTCACAACTGAAAAACAAAGAAATCTAATGTAGCAACCATGGTACAATAATATATAGGTAGTGTCGCAACTGTGGCCGACATTTTTTTTCTATGATAACTATCAAAAGTGCACACATACACACACATTTTTTATTATTGTTTACAAATTGAAAAGTTTTTGAAAAAAAAAAATGTTCCAATAATAATTTTGAAACACTAAAATAGCTTCAAACACAACACACAGCTTTTTCTTGATCTTTATTTATATATTTAATTTATTGCACGAGTTTTAAATGCAAAAACTTATTGAAAAATTATTTGTAAAATAAAAACACGAATAAAAATATACGGTTGTTTTTTTATTTCCTTTTGTTTTCTTTGACAGTTATCAACACAAAGCAACAATAAAAAGCCATGTGGTTTTTTTATTGTTGGCTTGTTGTAGTTCCGCTTTTACCTGTTATATTATTGTACCATGGTAGCAACCGATAATTGTTTTCAGCATTCATAAATTTTAAAGTTTTTAGAATACCATGCAGTTAATGCATTTTTGATTGTTAATTAAGCTTATTTTTATACTTATGTGTTCTTCTTAGCACCATCTACAACCTATCCAAAAAGTGAACACATAACAAAATTAAAAATAAAATAACGTGTGAAATGGATGGTTACCAGATTAATTTTGCTTGATGTTTCATTAGTTTATGAAAGTAAATTCAGTTAGTCCAAAACAAAACAAACATGCTCAATCAAACACTACATCCTTTTGCAAGATACATGCTCTTTACAGCGTGGGAAATCACACTACACACATTTGCGGTGATTTACTTTATTAATACATATGATAAAAAATTCGTCCATATTACGAACACAGGATACCTTATTCAAGATCTCATTTATTGGCTGAAGTCGAAATTACGAGTATATAATACTTTGGCTTTTGTACCGTAGGAGTTTGTCAGGCTTCGGCTTATACCGATCTTGACCCGAGAAATGAAAGAAAACCCTCTCGGCTTTGAAAGCTGAAGTAGTGTTAATCTTTATAATTTTAAAAATGTCTCCGAGTATGCAAGCGCCATTTTTTGTGGTGATATATGTATGTAAGTGGAATATTCTCTATAGTAGATCTTCCTTCTCTATAAGCGGCATAATTACATAAAAGGCCTATGACATACATATTTGTACTGTTTGCAATCAAAACAATTTTCAAATCCAAGTATAACATTTTATTTACGTCATGCCAGACATGTTTTTCTCATGTCCTTCCTTTAAAGTCCAATAGTCATTTGCATTTTTGTAATACAAGTTTTGTATTGTGTACATTTGATTCTATAAATTATTCAGATCCAAAATGTTTTTTTCTATACCTAGGCTGTATTTTCTGGAATTAAAGGAGTATCTTCGTATGAAAAACTTTATAACGCTTGGCAAAATTTGCAAACTTCAATAAATGTATTACTCGACGTAAACATGTCTAGAGAATTAATATCATCTGCTGGTTTAAAACAAGTACTGGAGAAAAAAGAAGGTCTCATACGTAAACACATGATGGGCAAACGTGTGAACTATGCTGCCCGCACTGTCATAACGCCAGATCCCAACATTAATGTGGATGAAGTTGGAATCCCCGACATATTTGCAAAAAAATTATCATACCCTGTTCCAGTTACTCCTTGGAACGTCGCCGAACTACGGAAAATGGTTATGAATGGACCAAATGTTCATCCTGGGTAAACAAAAATTGCATCAAAACAAATTTTGTCACAAAATAAAATACATGTAGATACATATTTATATACATTTCATTTTAGAGCAAATTACATACAAGATGAAAGAGGCTATACAACTATTATTCCTGCTGATAATGCAGCAAAAAGAGAAAGCATGGCAAAGATGTTGTTTAACTATCCAGAAAAAGGTATTAAAATGGTTCATCGTCATGTATTAAATGGTGATGTTCTTCTTCTTAATCGCCAACCATCGCTACACAAGCCATCAATTATGGGTCACAGAGTGCGAATATTGAAGGGTGAAAAAACTTTTCGGTTGCATTATTCTAATTGTAAAGCATATAATGCTGACTTTGATGGCGATGAAATGAATGCTCATTTGCCACAAAGCGAGGTTGCTCGTTCTGAAGCTTACAACATAGGTGAGTGAATATTAAGTGATTAACAGCCAGTTCGTCAATATCGAAAAAAAATGTATTGGAAAGAAAGCTAGTAACTCACATTCGAATGTATTTGGGTTTGTCTATCTGCTTATTATTTATTCGCTCTCATGTATTTATGAATTTTGATACATCGTTCGCATAAAATAAAGTTAGACGAACCCCAATCAAATTTCTTTCGCCTAGGATACGAATGTACTTATTCTTTCGATATCGCCTAACTGGCTGTTAATAAACATGCAATATTTTTTTATAAATAAAGCAGTAAGCCTTCAAGGCCAGAAAGCATAGAATCAAGCCAGCTTTACCAGATAGTGGTTGGTAGACGGCTGTCTTTCGTTTCTGTTCCGTAAAATTGTCAAAATTTTGTTTACAAGGTAGCATGGCTTTACCATGACTTGCATAGTACAGGATGTCCGCCGGGAAGGAATACTACTTTGTTTTGCCGCCATTTTGGTAAACATTAGTATTGACATTTACTTTGCAATATATGTATATTTATTCGACCTATTGTTGAATTTTAGGTTGTGCTATTGTTTGGTGGGCTTTTTATGTCGTTTTTCCTTTTTAAAAGAAACTACTGCTTTGTTTTATTTAGTTTTCATTCTACGTTTCGTTGGATAATCCCAACTTCTTCAGGAATGTTTTATTGTGTATGTTTAAAATAAATTTGTTTATTGTAAATAAATAAGCAAAAACCTTTTTATTGGCACAATCGCATGTTTTGGGCTTGATTAACATACGGTGCCACATCGCATACAGCCAGAATTACAATTCAATTACTGCGAGTATACATTCCCGGCGGACACCCGGTACTAGAATTCATTATATAAAACAAAAATATATATAGTAACTTCAGAAGTTTATATCTACGAAAAAAAAGATTGAAGTTTTAGATCACAAGTTGTAGAATTTTAAATGTTTCAGTGAAAGCGCAATAAAAATTCTATTGCAATAAAATTATATTTATAGCGGTTCTTACGCTTCGTATTACAGTACTATTGTAGAGCTTGTACATATTGTAGATTTAGTAAATCTTGGTAAATTTAAAACTTGACAACAACGAAATTCATAGAGTTTTAATTTACTAAACTAACAACCTTTACAATACCAAAAACAGTAGTAGATTTAGTAGACGTAGTAAGTTCATATATTTACAAGTATGAAATAGCCGGCAGATTTGACGCCATATTTATTTTCTGTTGTTAATAAAATAAATGTACATAAACTTTCTTTAAAATAGAAAACAGCAAAGAAGAAAATGTGAAAAAATTCAAATTAAAGATTCGGTTAGGCATTTTCTAAGATTTTATCTCTTCACTAAATTCCAACTGAAAAATTCTTTTGTGTATTTTTGTCACAAAAATATGTAAACAAATGTCAGTTGTTTCAGTTTTTTACAATACCAAATAAAAGTTGCTCACCCTTAAAAGTTTACAATAGTATTATATTTAAAATCATTTTAAATTTAATACAAAGAGTGAAAACCGCTAATATGTCTGTTCGTTTACCCAAAAATTTGTATAAATTTTTACCGTGTTTTACTGAAAGCTGTTCGTTTACAGTAAACGTTCGTTGCAGTAAATGAGAACACAAAAAGACTGTTCTTATACTGAGTAGCTACAAATTGTTACAGCAAAAATTTCTTGCAGTAAAGTTTAGTAAGATGAAAATGGTAAACAAAAAAATGTAAAATGTGGTTGATCAATTTTGTTACATTAAGAAACTCAAATAACTTTTTGTAAAGTTTATGTAATTTATTTTTAGTAATTCATTTGAAAAATAATACATTTTTATTATAGTAATTCATGAAGTTTTGAAAATAATTGAATTCAAATGGTCTCCACCCTCATTGACACATGTGCGACATCTTATCAAAAAGTTATTCATTGCTGCCTGGAGTGTTGCATCGGAAATTGTCTTAATTACCGTTCGAATGGTTTGCTTTAAATCATCCAAATTTGTTGGGTTTCTTTTGTAAACTTCTTGTTTGCTATAAAACCAAAAAAAAAAAACAAAAGAAAAACCAGTTGCAGACCTGGGAGGCCAACGGAAAGTGAAGTTTCTTGAAATCAGTTTATTGGGAAATTTTTGGCTCAATTCTGTCATAAAGGCATGGCTATGTGGGAAGTTGCCCCATCTTGTTGAAACCAAACAAAGTTGAAAGGTATTTTCTTTTGGCGTAATTATGGAAAGAAAAATTCTTCCTACATCTTTAAGTAATGGTCTGCATTGACCGTAACAGTAAGAACTTTTACTTCGAAAAAGTAAGGCCCGACAATAAACCTTGACAACAACAACACGGTGATGGCAAGTAGATGTAATTGCATCTGATGGAGTGGAGTATCTGAAGGTTAGAAATATCCCATATTGGACAATTTTGTTTGTTAACATTGCCGTTTAAATCAAAATGTGTCTCGTCAGACATAAAAATGCAGTTCAAGACTTTTTCATTGTCTGACACCATATGAATGATCTCACAAAATTCCAAGCAAATCGGGAAGTCTCTAAGGTTCAGCTTATTTGTTAATTGAATCTTATACGGAAATAAGTTTAAATCTTAGTGCAAAATTGTCTGCAGTGACTGTCTGCTGATACTATTTGAGTAGATAAGCTCCTTGTCGAAACTCAATGATTGGATTGTATGGCAGCAGCTTCTTGCATCCGTACGGAGGGATCTCGATTATAAGGCCTTGCGATTGTTCCACGCTAGGAAAATTCTTCACGAGCCTCATTATAGTCCATCTGCAAGGAGGAGTGCCACCAAACGTGCGTCTATATTCTTTTTGAAAGAAAACAACGGATTCTAAAGCATAAAAGCGTTGCACTATCCAAATTCTTGTTTCATTGTCCCAATTCTCCATTATAGTTACCCTTAAAGATTAATCTATAAAATACAAGACAAATGAAACAGGATAGTTACATAGAAAATAAGTTCTTACTTTTTTTTTTGCTAGTAGTTGATACAAATCACACTTGTATGAGCCGATCAAGTAGATATCGAAAAAAGAAAATATTTTTCCGAGCTTGCTCTAATGAACATGTAACACAGCCTACATGCCATGGAGTATACAGACTGTGTGAAATATGAAAAAATACAAGTTCCAAGTGTGCTTCGGACTTTAAGACGAATTTTGATGTTGTTTTGCAGCAAACGAAAACGATGTCATGTTATATCATGTAGGGTATTCCCATACTCAACCCCTTAACAGCTTGTTTACCCTAATGATTCTTATGCTTGTCCCTTATGCAACACTTACACTTCCTTTCGCCTATCCAATCCATTATGAATTCAGTAATAGTATTTACAAAAAAGAAAATTAAGAATTAATTGTTAATTTTCTCAGTTTTTACAATAATTCCAATTTAGAAATAAGGTTTCTTATCAAAAAAATTCTCGTACATATTCGGTATCAGGTTAAGTTAAAGCTCGCTCTGTGATTCTCCAACCGTACGGTCGTATTGATAAAAAGCGAACAAAAAAAAAATAAAATAAAATCATTGTGTACTGTTAAAATGAAGAAATTTGGATCTTCAACATTTATATTTTAACAGTAGGTTTTTCAAGTTTGAATGTTTTTGTTTTCAACAAAATAGGCTTTGCTTAAAAAATTTAGTTCTAAAAAAAAAAACTTTTTGTCATTGAGAAAATTATATTGGAAATAAAATATTTAAAAACTAGAACAGTTTGAATTTATTAAACTGAAAGGTTTTTCATCAGGTTATGGGCCTAGGCAGATTGTTTGTGTAAAGAAACATTAAAAGCGGCAAGAAAGTAAGCTAGGAAAAGATTGAACGATTTTTCAAAATATGGCGTCCTCATCATTATATCAAATTGAAAAGCTGGATGAGAAGAATTATGAGGCTTGGAAAATTCAAATGAAAAGCATTCTGGTACATTCCGGGTTTTGGAAGTATGTGAATGGGGATGAAGAATTCGATTCAACTTGGTCTGCCGAAAGAAAATCGGAGTGGGAAACTAACGATGAGAAGGCGCTAGCAACAATAATGTTAAGTGTGAAGTCTAGCCAGCTTAACCACATTAAGAATTTAGAAAAGTCAAAACTGGCATGGGATAAACTTAAAGATATTTATCAGCCAAGTGGTCCGATGCAGAAGGTATCGTTATACAAGAGGCTGTTAACATTAAACAAGAAGGAGTCAAAAGATATGGTTGAGTATTTGAACACGTTTTCTGATATAACGGAGAAACTAGCCGATGTGGGTATACGGGTACAAGAAGAACTTTTAGTTATTATCTTATTATCAAGTCTTCCAATTGAATACGAAACGTTTGTTGTGGCAATAGAAACAAGGGACCGTTTGCCGACACTGGATGCGTTAAAAGTGAAGGTTTTGGAAGAGCATGAACGTCGAAACCAACAAAGCGATGGAATCTCAACACAGCAAGCATTTATTGCTACAAAAAGGGAATTTAAGAACAACTCTGGTAATAAAGACAGCACAAAAGTTATCAAGGGCAATTGTTTCATATGCGGTAAGAAGGGGCATTATGCAAACAAGTGTAAATCAAAGCGAGATAATGCAAAATCCTATTCGCTGATTGCAATAGCCAAAAATGACAATGTGAGTACACAAACATCGTGGTGTATAGATAGCGGAGCTACAAGCCATATGTGTGCTAATCCTAAAATGTTTTCAAAAATGGAAAAATGTAAAGAGAGTATAACGCTAGCAGATAAAAAAGCAATCATTGCCGAAGGAATCGGAACTGTTAATATAATTGTTAACGACAACGAAATTGAATTAAAAAATGTTTTGTATTCTCCTCATCTGAATGGGAATTTTTTATCTGTGAGCAAAGTTGTTCAGTATGGTGGAAAAATTAATTTCAATAAAAATGGAGCTGTTTTTAGTGATGCAAATGGTGGATTAGTTCTAAAGGCCAGAAGAGAAGAAAACCTTTTTGTTTTCAATGTTAAATTAACGAATGAAAAGGTATGTGCTGTAACCTCAACAAACGAAATTTGGCATCGCAGATATGGACATCTCAACTATCAAAGTCTGAACGATTTATTCAAAAAAAGAATGGTGAATGGTATGAATTTGCATAAAGAATTTGAAGGGCCTTGTCAAACATGCATGGTAAGCAAAATTCACGCCGTAAAATTCCCAAAGCAATCCGAAAATAGGTCTGGTGAGTTGTTAGATTTAATACACTCTGACGTATGTGGTCCCATGAATGTTGATTCCATTGGTGGATCGAAATATTTCCTAACATTCATAGATGACAAGTCAAGAAAAATTTTTGTTTATTTCCTCAAATACAAAAGCGAAGTTTTCGAGAAATTTAAAATTTTCAAAGAATTGGTTGAACGTCAAACAAATCGAAAAGTTAAATGCCTTCGAAGTGATAATGGGGGTGAATACGTTAGTAGAGAATTCAGCCAGTATTTAGAAAAATGTGGAATACAACGTCAGCTTACGGTGCCATATACGCCACAGCAAAATGGCGTTGCAGAAAGAGTTAACAGAACTATAGTAGAAATGGCACGATGCATGCTTGTAGATTCTGGTCTAAATCAAAATCTATGGGCCGAAGCAATTGCAACAGCAGTTTATATACGCAATAGATCTTCCACTAAGATTCTAGATGGCAAGACACCATATGAAGTATGGAATGGCCGTAAGCCAAGTGTAAACCATTTTAAAGTATTCGGTTCCGAGGCAGTAGTTTTGAGTAAGAAGAGAGGAAAATTTGAACCAAAAGGCACTAGTATGGTGATGGTAGGATATTCCCTTGTGTCTAAAGCGTATCGTCTATATGACAAAGCAAATCGTGAGGTTATTGAACGCAGAAATGTGCTGTTTAATGAAAATAAAATTTCGGGAGAAAAAAGAGGTGAAGTGAAAAGAAATTTTTATCGATTTTGAAGAAATTATTGACAAAGAGAATGTAATAGAGCCATACCAGCCACAAAACGGACCAAATCAGTCACGAAACTTTGATATTCAAGAAAATGATTATATTTCTCTTGAAGAAGATTTATTATTTTTTGAAAGAGAAGAAACAAGTGATTTGAGATCTAGTAATGGTACAGTTAAACGAGGGCCAGGTAGACCTAGAATCAATAAAAATGGCAAACCAGGGCGTCCAAGAAAGATATTCCAAGAACTAAATAATGCGGTGGAGGTGCAAATTCCTAATACATTTGAAGAGGCATTATCCAGTAGAAATAGTGAACAGTGGAAAGAAGCTATGAAGAAAGAAATATTTTTATTGGAAAAGAAAGGAACTTGGTCGTTAAAAGAATTACCAAAAGGTCAGAAGATAGTTAAGAGCAAATGGGTGTATGCGTTGAAGAAGGATAGCGAAGGTAATATAGAAAAATTTAAGGCTAGATTGGTAGCTAAAGGTTGCAGTCAAAAATATGGTGTAAATTACGATGAAACATTTTCGCCCGTAATTAGACATGAAACCATTAGAATGTTTTTGGCTCTAGCAGTTCAATATGAGATGCATTTGCATCAGTTGGATGTTGTTTCAGCATATTTAAATGGAGAACTTACAGAAGAAATTTATATGCAACAGCCGGAAGATTTTAAAGACAAAATGTCTCCGAATAAAGTGTTACGTCTACATAAGGCTCTTTATGGTTTGAAACAAGCCGGACGAGAATGGAATCGAAAGTTAAACGAAGTTTTACATGAAATGGGATTCGAAAGTTGCAAGCACGATCCATGTTTATATAAAAAGGTAGAGAACGAGAACTTAATCATAGTTGCAGTATACGTAGACGATATAATTGTTGGATGCAAGGAAAAAAGTGCAATTATGAAGTTTAAGGCAGAACTTATGAATATGTTTGAAGTATCAGACAAAGGTTTACTAGAACATTTTTTGGGAATGAAAGTTGAACGTGATGGTGAAACTGGAGCTATTGAGATAAGTCAGCAAATGTACATTCGAGATTTATTAAAACGATATAATATGGAAAATTGCAAACCAACATCTATACCACTAGAACCGAATTTCCAAATAAAATGCAGTGAAAAGTGTGAAAAGGTAGATTCCACTTTATACCAATCGCTTATTGGAGCTTTATTATATTTAGCATTAACTACAAGACCGGATATACTACATTCTGTAAATAAACTGGCACAGAGAAATGTTAATCCTCATTCTGAACACTTTGCAGCAGCAAAACATATTCTACGATATTTGAAAGGTACTGAACAACTTAAACTAATATTTCGCAAAGGCGATGAACAACTCATTGGTTATGCCGATGCGGATTGGGGAGGATGCACAACTGATAGAAAATCTCACTCAGGTTATATATTTTATCTCGGAAACAGTGCAATATCTTGGGAGTCAAGGAAACAACCTACAGTAGCATTAAGCAGTACCGAAGCTGAATATATATCAGTATCAAACGCATCAAAAGAAGCGGTATATTTAAAAAGATTCATACTAGAACTTGGTTTTATGAGAGAAGAGAGTGTCGTGCTTAATGTCGATAATCAAGGTGCTTTAAAGTTGGCAACGAATCCGGTGTTCCACAACCGTAGTAAACACATCGATATAAAATATCATCACATAAGAGAGGTTGTCGACAACAAAGAAATTATTTTGAAGTATTGTCCGACAGAAGACATGATAGCTGACATATTTACAAAAAATCTGAATAAGTCGAAACATATTAAATTTGTTAATCTGTTAAATTTGAAATAACTGTAACTTTATATTAGTTGTTTATTTGTAAAAATACATATGTTGAGGAGGAGTGTTAAAATTAAGAAATTTGGATCTTCAACATTTATATTTTAACAGTAGGTTTTTCAAGTTTGAATGTTTTTGTTTTCAACAAAATAGGCTTTGCTTAAAAAATTTAGTTCTAAAAAAAAAACTTTTTGTCATTGAGAAAATTATATTGGAAATAAAATATTTAAAAACTAGAACAGTTTGAATTTATTAAACTGAAAGGTTTTTCATCATGTACCAGTAAAAAATTATGAAATAAAAATTATATATTATATAATTTTTTACTGGTATAAATGTTAGAAGCTTAAATAGCGAATAAAAAACTTAATTGTTTAAAATCATTGTGCTTAAATTCTTTTAAACTTACATATAAAATCAATAATATATTGTATTAAATTGTAAAAACAATAACAAATTATAAAAAAAAAAAAAAAACAACGGGAAAATAAATTCCTCACATTTCAGAAACTAAGCAATAAAATCAATTTCAATAAAACAAGTGCGGTGGCAGTGCATTGTTATTGTTGTTATTGTGCGTGAAGATTTCCTACCCAGTTGAAAAAAAAACTATACATTAAAGATTTGTTTTCTTGAGCGGACGTGTTAGTTTTTGATCGCAAAGTAATAAAAAAACTGTAGTAGGTAAAAGAGTGATCCTATATAAAAGAAATATTTTGTGACATTTTTTCTTTTTAATTAGTTTTTATTTAAAAAAAAAAAAAAAAAAAAAAAAAAAAAAAAAAAAAAACTGAGAAAGAGCTTAGCTCAACTAGTAGAAACATTTGGATTTCTGAAGAGGAATCTTTACAAAAATCGTTAGAAAATCTTCTTTCTACAAGAGAAAGAAACCGCACGCGTTCGTGTTCGTCAAATATATTTGCAACATCTGAAGAAAAAACATCTTCTAGTTCAACTAGCGCCAATAAGCCGAAAACCCAAGTAGGCATGGATAAATACATCACCGTTTTGAAACGGCAACGAAGCCCTAAATCTGCCCAATTATCATCAAAGTCTAAAATTTCTAAAGATGAGGACCCCGGTAAGTCTTCTGATAATAATAGGTTTGCTATTCTCCAAACGGATGAGCCAACAACTTCAAAAAAATCGTTTAAACCTCCTCCAATTTATTTGAGAGAGCCTACATCTAAGGAACTGGTAAGCAAACTTATCACCTTTAGCGTAACATCTGTGCAGCATGGAAATATTAAAGAAACAAAAATCCAGGTAATTCATGAAAATGATTACCGCAAATTGACGGACGACTTGGAGAAAGAAAATAGAGCCTTTTACACCTATCAGCTTAAAAGTGCGAAAGGCCTTCAAGTTGTTGTGGCATTGATTCTGGCATAGCTCCTAATGACGTTAAATCTGTTTTGGAGGAGAAAGGATTTAAAATTAAGAATGTTTTTAACATCAGAAACCGAGAAAAGTTACCCATGTTTAGGGTGGAATTAGAACCTGGAGATGTCACCCTAAAGAAGAATGAGGTTCATCCAATATATAATGTTAAATACCTTCTACACCGGAAAGTTACTGTAGAGGAGCCTCATAAGCGCTCTGGACCCGTTCAGTGCATGAACTGCCAGGAGTATGGCCACACTAAGTCATATTGAAAATTGCCCACTGTCTGTGTTGTGTGTGGTGATCTCCATGGCACATCACAGTGCACCAAATCAAAAACTGACACAAATGTAAAAAAATTTAGTAATTGCGGAGGCAATCATACTGCTAATTACAGGGGCTGCCCCGTTTATACACACTTCAAACGCTCAATGCCAAATAAATCATTAACTCCTCCCAAGCCATCCCAGCAATCGCAATTCATTTCAAGCAACAATTTTCCTCAAGTAGCTCAGTCAACAACCCAAATAAATGTTCCAAGCTCTAACCAAGTTGCTTATGCCAATGTGGTTAAGACTAATATACCAAACGCGAATCAGAAGTCCAAGTCTCAACAGCCCGACCCATATTTTAGCAACCTTGAAGCCACATTGCAGACTTTGGTTCAATCAATAAACACTTACGGCTTCTATGACCACCATGATGCAGGAAATGCTAAAAATGCAATCAACTATTTTACAGTCTATTTTAAAAAAATGATTTATTTAAAAATATGTTTCTGGAACGCAAACGGCATACGCCAACATAAAAATGAACTTGAACACTTCCTGAGGGAAAGGCAAATCGATGTAATGTTGATTGCTGAAACTCACCTGACGTCAAGAAGTTATTTCAGGATAAATGGCTATATACTATATGACACTAAAGATCCACGTGGAAGATCTTGTGGAGATTCGGCTATTCTAATTAAAAATAGAATTAAACATTACTTGTTAAATGAGACATGTGAAGAATATTTTCAAGCAACAAATATTTGTATTTAACACATTCACAGTAAATTGGTAATTTCATCAATTTATTCGCCGCCTCGGCTTTCAGTTACAGAAAACCATTACTCAAATTTTTTTACTTCTCTTGGATCCCGATTTATAGCTGCTAGTGACTATAATGCTAAACACACATTTTGGGGCTCAAGATTAATCTCCCCCAAAGGTTGTGTGCTTTTTGATACTATATCAAAATTGGGTTTAGATGTAATCTCCAGCGGGTGTCCCACCTATTGGCCATCTGACCAGCGAAACATCCCAGATGTTATTGACTTTGGAATCGTAAAAAACGTTTCCTTAGAATGGATGCATGTGGATTTGTCCTCCCATCACTCACCTACTATGATCTCTATATGTTTCCCCCAGAACATTGAATCCCCATTTAACGACATAGGTGTATTCCAGTCTAGAGTGAATTGGCTAAAATATAAAAAATATTTAAGTACTCATTGTACGGAAAATATATCTTTGAGAACTGCAGAGGATATTTTTTTTTTTTTTAACTTTATTATTTTATATATTGAATCTACATAAAAAATGTATTGACAATAAGTATTCAAATCTTAATACTAAAAAAATTTGTAATTAAAGTCCTGCCAGTGCTGGACAAAAATTTGTTTTTATGCGAATATTATTTCAGAATTCAGTCATCTGTTTAGAGCTCTAATGGTAGCCAAAGTATCCCTCCTTCTCAGACGGGTATGACCACCAAAGTTAAGGATATTAGCTGCAAGTGGATTTGGATGGATTTCAAGTTTGTTAATATATCTTGTCGCGTACTTCACAAATTCAGATTTCACAAAAGGTACGTTCAGATCTGCGTGGATTCGTGAGTTTTTAACGTACCATGGAACATTTGTAATTCTACGGAGAATTCTATTTTGACTTCTTTGAATTTTTTCAATGTTAGATGCCGAGGCTGTGCCCCATAATTGAATCCCATAGCACCATATTGGCTTTAGAATCGAGTTGTAAAGCAAAAGTTTACAATCAAGCTTCAAAGTCGAATTTCTGTCTATTAGCTAGTTAATTTGCACTGCTTTCAATTTCATCTGCGTTACTTTTGCCTCGATGTGCGTCTTCCATGTTAGTCTACGGTCAAGATGAATACCGAGGTATTTGACTTCACTGTGTTGAGGTATTACTTTATTGTTAATAGTAATGGGTGAGCATGTTCCTAGACGCAGTGCGAATGTAACATGGGCACACTTTTGTTCATTAACCTTGATTTTCCAAAGTTTGAGCCATTTCTCTAGTTTGTTGATATGTTCCTGTAAATTTAATTGATGCTTGCTGGTGGTTACTATGTATGCTAAGGAATGCTGTATCATCTGCAAATGTTGAAGTGTGAATGTTGGTACTTGTCGGCATGTCAGATGCGTAGATCAAATATAAGATAGGTCCTAATATGCTGCCTTGGGGAACGCCAGCTTCAATAGGCTGGGCCCAGAGGATATTGATGAGTCAATTAATGATTTTTCCCAAAATATTATAAAAGCCGTGCAACACTACAAATTTTAGAAACATGAATAGTGTTGCTCTTAAAATAAAAACACAAGATTCTTTGTTGGCGATCAGTAAGTAAGTGATTAATACTTTATTAAGAATTATGTATAATAATATAAAAAAGATTAACAATAAAGAACCGTAAGCAATATAATGCAGTTTAATGCAGTGCAATGCATTTATATAAGATTACGTATGTATGTTTATATGTGCATATAAATACAATGTACATAATTAAGCTACAGTGGGAACAAATTGTTAAAATGTTAACAAATATTTCAACACTCCCGCTTTTGTTAAACTTTCTATAATTTCCATTTTTTTTTTTTTTTTTTTTTTTTTAGCCATACAATTTTGTGATTTTAATTTGTATACAATTCAAATCATTTCATATTTCATTTACAAAATTTTATAAGTTTTAAATTTAATAAAATAATTCATTAAAAAAATTTTATATGTAGTTTATAATATACATTAAATTTCGAAAACGTACAAATTTTTCTTTAGGCAGTGGCTTTGTAAATATATCAGCAATTTGTTGATTTGTGGAGACGTAATTAATTTCAAACATCTTTTCTTCATATTTTTGTCTTATGAATTGGTATTTTACGTCAATGTGTTTACTACGTTTATGAAACTCCGGATTTTTAATCAAACGTATTGCACTTTGGTTGTCAATATGTAACCAAATTTTAATGTGATTTGGTATTAATTCGGATACAAGCTGCTGTATCCAAATTAGCTCTTTTATTGAATGACAGCTAGCAACGAATTCCGACTCGGTAGTTGATAAAGCAACACTTTTTTGCCTTTGAGACGACCAGGAAATAGTTGATGAACCCATCATTATTATAAAACCGCTAGTCGATTTTCTTGTCTCAATATCACCTGCGTAATCAGCGTCGCTAAAACAGTTTAAAACAGACATATTGTTAGCTGCGAAATTTAACCCATATCCCTTGGTGCCCTGTAAATATTTGAAAATTCTCTTCACAGTCTTAACATGAGTAACTAAAGGTTTCTCCAAAAACCTACTAACATAACTAATTGCAAAACTTATATCTGGTCGTGTTGCCAGCATTAGATACATCAAACTACCAACTGCTTGCCTGTATGGATAGCTCTTGACTTCCGCATATTGATTTGAGATTATACTATTTGCAGCAGTATCGCATGGTGTGCTTGTAGGGTTAGAGTCCGTCATATTAAACGTTTTTAGCAATCTTTTAACGTAACTTAGTTGATTCACATGAAGGCTGCCATCATTTAAACGCCGTATTTCTAAACCCAAAAAAATTTTTGCATCAAAAACCTTTACACTAAAATTTTGCTTTAGAAACTCTAGAAATTCTTCAATATCCTTATCATATTTTGCAGCAATTAACCCGTCATCAATATATATTGCTACCATCATCTGTTTATTGACATCATTGTTAATAAAAACGCAATGGTCAGCTTTACTATCTTGAAGATTAAATTTTGTCAATAGTTTTGAAAAAGTTTGGTTCCAGCACCTTGAGGCTTGTTTCAAACCATATAAACTTTTCAATAATTTGCATACTCGGCCTGTCGTAGGTTGCTGGACATACACATCTTCATTTATATACCCATTTAAAAATGCAGTTTTTATATCAAATTGTTTTAACTTTAGATTTTCTGATGCTGCAATACTCAAAATCATCCTTATCGATGTAAATTTTGCTACAGGGCTAAAAGTTTCAAAGTAATCAATGCCATATTCTTGATTAAATCCACGGGCCACCAATCGTGCTTTGTAACGTTCGGCTTCATTTTCGTTTGATTCTTTTATTGTATACACCCACTTCGTGCTCACAACTTTGCACCCTTGTGGTAAATCAACTAATACCCACGTCTTGTTTTCTTTTAGCGAATTAATTTCCTCATCCATAGCCTTTTTCCATTTATCTGATAACCTTGCCTCATTATAATTTGCTGGACAATTTGCTATAAAAGCATGACCTTCTTCAATTGTATTTTCGTTCTCTTGTCTTACTTTGCTACGTAACCGATCACTTACAAAACTTCTTCTTGCAACAACTTCGTTTTCCACAGCATCTCCAGCTTCTTCAAAAATTTCATTATCAGAACTATCATTTGGTTCGCTATTTACTGTATTTTCATGATTTGTCGTGTTACCTGTTACTTGCACTGGAAGATCATAATTGTTTGCATCAGCTGCTTCATCTGATGACTTATCTGCGTGTGTTTCTGGAACAAGAGTACTGTAGCTGTTGCTGTTATTACGCGGCATAGTACTAAGTGGGATTATAACATCAGAATTTGTTACCGTAGAACTAGAATTTTCATATAAAGGCGTGCATATCCTACTCAAGCCTTTGGTGTTAGCGTTGTTGTTTTCTTCATTTTCAAATTTTACATCTCTTGCAATTTCAATTTTATTTCTATCTGGTATGTATACCCGCAAGCCAGTAGAGTCTTCCGCATAACCAACAAAAATTCCTTTCTGAGATTTTTTATCCCATTTTAACCGTTTTTGTTTTGGCACATGTATGAACACAACACTGCCAAACTCTTGTAAACCTTCAACACTGGCTTTCTTGCCCGCCCACAGTTCAAAAGGCGTTTTGTCTTTTTGTGTACTGGTTCCAGTTCGATTAAGTACATATACAGCTGAGTTTACTGCTTCTGCCCAAAACTTCTTATTTAAATTTTTTGCATACAGCGCTGTTCTAGCTGCTTCTACAATAGTGCGGTTCTCTCTCTCCGCTGACCCATTTTGCTCCGGGTTATATGGAACTGTTTTCTGATGCAACACGCTGTTTCTTCTTAGTAATAGTTCTACATTTTCATTTATAAATTCTCTCCCATTATCTGATCTAATAGCTTTCACAGTATTACCTGTCTCAGTTTTGATATCATAAAGGTATTTTTCGAGAAAGCCACAGACCTCACCTTTTTCTTTTAAGAAAAACACTTTTCTATAGTGCGAAAAATCATCTTTTAACAAAAGAAAATAACGCGAGCCACCAATTGATTCTATTTCCATGGGGCCGCACAAATCAACATGAATAATTTCTCCTACTTTTGTGGTTTTTTCTTTTCTACTCGGAAATGATGAACGACATTGTTTTCCGTAAACGCAAGCATCACAAAATATTTCCCTTTCATCTTTAAATGAAATGTTTCTATTTTTCAAAAAACGTCTGCAATATACAATATTTTGATGTGCCAATTTACAATGCCACTCAGTTAAAGACAGTTGCTTCGACTCTGTAACATAAGAAAAATTATTATTTTGTTCTGAAGACAAATTGACTTTTATTAATAATTTAAATAATTTTTGTGTGCGTACTCCAACTAGAACCGTTTTGTTATTTTTCGAAAATTCACAACGTTGGTAATCAGATGACATTTTCAACCCTTTTTCTAAAGCACTCGTTGTAGAAAACAAGTTTAAGCGTATATCCGGTACATAAAGTACATTTGCTAAATGATTTTCACTCCACTTATTATTGTTGTACGAGAATATGTTAATAGCACCGCTCCCATAAGCGTTAATAATATTACCATCCCCAAGTCGAATTTCCATTGGTACTGCAAATTGAGTGTATTTCACAAAAAACTCTTTTTTATTTGTCATATGGTCGCTTGCTCCTGAATCAACAAACCATTCATTTACTTTATCAATGCCGTCTACTGCCTCTCTTTCGCACAGAAATGCATTTCCTTTTACTTCATATTTATGCTTATTTGTTTTATTTAAATAGCACTCACGTTTCCAGTGGCCAGGCTTTTTACATATGAAACATTTTCCCGGTTTTTTATTAATATTATTTTTTGTTTTCTGTTTTGCCAAAAAAGCTTCGCCAGTATTAACGCTAATATCAGAAGAATTTAATCTCGTTTCCTCCATTATTAGTCTAGCTGTCAAATTTTCAATAGTTTGCTGGTCGGACGCTGTAGACTCCCATGCACTGTAGAAATGAGCAAAGCTCGACGGAAGTGTCATTAAAATTTTTGTTATAACCATTGTTGTAGAGATATTTTCACCAACATCCTTTAATTGCGAAACCAATGTCTCCAATTTTGAGATATGCATAGCGATATCATCTTGTGGGTCCTTTTGAAAACTATAAAATTTTTGTTGCAATCTGTGTACATTCGCTGTAGATTTGAATTCGTATATGCTCTCTAATTTGCACCACATTTCTCTTGCAGTCTTGCAATTCATTATATGCATTAATGGTTGGTGCCCTAACGTCATTACAATTATTTTTTGTGCCTTACCGTCACCTCTCAACCAATCCCTTATTTCTTTTTGTTCAACAACATTACCACCTTGAGCTCCCGCTGTAGTGTCTCCACCCTCAGCTGTAATACCACCACCAGCTGTAACTGCGCCATCATCATCCGTGATGTAATGCAGCATATCGCTGGCATTCAATATTATTTTGATTTGGAAACGCCACATGTTCCATTGATCTGCTCTTTCCAGTTTTTCAATTTTTGCATATTCAGTGTCCATTATTCTGCCAATGAAACTAAATATATCCGCACAAACTGTATTTCTTTTCTTTTATAATGTTGAACAAAAAAAAAAAATTAGGCGTAACTGTATTTAAAAATAATTGCCTGGGCCCATAACCTGTTGCTCTTGAAATAAAAACACAAGATTCTTTGTTGGCGATCAGTAAGTAAGTGATTAATACTTTATTAAGAATTATGTATAATAATATAAAAAAGATTAACAATAAAGAACCGTAAGCAATATAATGCAGTTTAATGCAGTGCAATGCATTTATATAAGATTACGTATGTATGTTTATATGTGCATATAAATACAATGTACATAATTAAGCTACAGTGGGAACAAATTGTTAAAATGTTAACAAATATTTCAACAAATAGCATAACTAGTTCTTCTGAAATCGAACACCTTGAATGGCAACTTCGCAGGTCTCCCCAGCTTAAAGCTAGGCTTCGAGAATGCGTAAGTCAACTAAGAAATTTGCTTGAAGTCCAAAGAGTGGTTTCCCTCATAACCTATTTGGAAAGCCTCGATGGTAGTCCTCAATCCGATTATTCTTTGTGGAAAGCAGCAAGAGGGTTAAAGAGGCCCGTTAGATCTAAGCCACCCTTGCGTACTCCGACTGGGGTCTGGGCCAGAAGTGACTCCGAAAAGGGAATGCTGTACGCTAACCACTTGAGAAACGTATTTGCCATTGACGGACTGAATGATGAAGCTGATATGCCGCCATATGCCATTAGACCTCCCGTGCCTTTTAGACTTCGTTTTCAAGATATCGAGAGAGCTATTAGTAACTTAAACCCCCAGAAAAGCTCCAGGTATTGATAAAATTACCAACAAAATGCTTGTGCAGTTACCCCGAGTAGCTAAAAGAATCGTCATTTTTATTTTTAATGCTATTTTACGTCTCGTGTATTTTCCTACTGAGTGGAAGGTGTCTGTCATTACTATGATACCCAAACCAGGAAAGGATCCTACAAAAGTTGAGTTACATAGGCCGATAAGTCTATTGCCAACAATTTCAAAACTGTTCGAGAAATTGCTAATGACTAGGTTGACCCCAATCTTGAATGAAGTAGGATGTATTCCTAACCATCAATTCGGTTTTAGGGCTAAGCATAGCACCATAGAACAGACACACAGGCTGGTGACTGTTATCAGAAACGCGTTTAAAGATAAAAAATATTGCTCAGCTCTATTTATTGACGTTTCCAAAGCTTTTGACAAAGTATGGCACAAAGGCTTAACTCATAAAATAAAATTAAACTTGCCTGCAAACACGCACAAGCTATTAGAGAGCTACTTATATGATCGGAAATTCGTCGTTAAGGAAGGTGATTTCAAAAGCTCGGCTCAGCCAATCGAAGCTGGAGTTCCCCAGGGTCGCATATTGGGTCCAACTTTATATTTGATTTATGCTTCAGACATGCCAACGAGCTGCAAAATTCACACTTCAACTTTTGCAGATGATACAGCATTCATCATGAAGACTATAAATTAGCATCACGAAATTTGCAAGAACATATCTTATATTGGAGAAATGGCTGAAACTTTGTAAAATCAAAGTAAATGAACAAAAATGTACCCATGTTACATTCACACTACGTAGAAAAACTTGTTCGGCTATTAAAATCAACAACTACATTGTTCCGCAGCACAGTGAAGTCTAATACCTTGGTATTCATCTCGACCGTAGGCTCACGTGGAAGTCTCACATTGACGCTAAAGTCACCCAGATGAAATTAAAGGCGGTGCAGCTAAATTGGCTCATCGGCAGAAATTCTATCTTGAAGTTAGATTGCAAACTTTTGTTGTATAACGCAATCCTAAAGCAAATATGGAGCTATGGAATTCAATTGTGGGGTACCAACTCTGCATCTAACATTGAGAAATTTCAAAAGCGCTAGAATAAAATTCTCCGTATAATTACTGCAGCTCCATGGTATGTTAAAAACTCTCGAATTCACAAAGATCTAGGTATACCCTTAATGAAAGATGAATTTTCAAAACACGCGATAAGGTACATTAACAGACTGGAGTCTCACCCGAATCCTCTCGCACGTAGCATCCTTAACTTTGGTGGCCACACTCGACTGAGAAGGATGGACACCCTTGCAACCATTAGAGCGTTGGAAAGGTGATTTACCAACAAAATACACGCAAGAAACAACTTTTCGTCTAGCATTGGCTGGACCTAAGTAATTAAAATTTTTCAATATTAATTAATTTTTTTTCTATATTAATTAATGAATTTTTATTTTTAAGATTTGCATACTTATTGTTAGTTCTTTTAGAAGATACAATAAATAATTGAATTATAAAAAAAAAGGTTAAGTTAAAATAATATAGTCTATATAAATAATAGACAAACTGTTGAAAATCGCCCAAAAGTAACAAATCTGGCATCACATCTTTTGTGCCCTTCTGGCAATATCTTTTTATATCTACTTATGTAATAACTTGTCTGTTCCTTTTTCAACTCTGCACATGTACGCATCTAAATTCAAATAAAATAAACTAATACGGCCGTATTCATAAAAAAACACTAATCAACATTTTAGCAACTTTTTAGTTAAAAGAAACAACATTTTAACTAGAAACCATTTTATTGAATTTTTCAATTTGTGACTGGCAACAACATCAGTTACAATTGCCATCTGAATAATAGTGTTGTATTAAAAACGCTTATTAGCTCAAATAATAATCAATGGAATGCAAAGTTAAAATTTTGAGATTATTTTTCAAAATTTTCCAAACCTATTGATGATTAGGGTAGCTCCTATGATATGTCGACTAGCTAGGAAACATGGAAAACAAACTATTTGTTATTATTTTTATGTTTTAAACAAAATGTATTTCTATTTTTAAATATAGCAGTTTGTATTTATTACATTTGAATAGCACTAATGTGTTGCATTTGTTTCACACAGGCAACATATAACTACACATCACAAAAATCAGCAGTAGTCTCGCAATAAAACAGTTCGCGGGTTAAAACTTTTTCTTGGCGTTTTCTATATTTATACTTTATGGGCTGATGTACGCAATCAGAGGATAATCACCTTGAGATGTTGCTTCACTTTTTTATGGTTTCAAAATTCTTTTCCTCCAAAGCAAATAGCATTTTAACTAACTAAAAATTACCCAAAATGTCCTGGAAATAAAGAAAAATATTTGTGTTTAAAATGTTAAACACGGAATGAATTTTTCGCTTACTTGGTATCCGTGTTATCATTGTTTATATATGTCAAGAGCACCGCACCCCAAGCGCAAATAACAGTGAATGTAATTTGGATGCTTCTTTAAAATATCTTTCTATTCAATACAAAGTTAAATTGAGAATCGGCCCGTTGGCCCTGCCAACAAATTATTCTGCTCGTACATAATTATTTTGTCAGCTGTAGTATAAAAATTAGTTGCTCGTTCTCCTTGGATTTCTCTGGATTCGCTTTTTGCACGTAATGGGCGGCAACGCACTTTATCTTTTCCATAATCACGATAATGCTCGTTGCTATATACATATCTTTGGTGTCTCCAGTAAACAAATAAAATCATCGTGCTAAAATAATTACGCAGAAAAAACAATTAAATATGTACTCCAAATATGACTGCGAAATTTAATACTTACCGCAACATTAAACCACATAAGTAGTTAACTGGAAACGTTCTTGCCTTAAAATGCTAAAGACTTCTTGGCATTCTTGCAATTGATCCGGATGAACTTCAAAAGCAGCGAATCCATGATTAATAAATACATTTTTATATTGAAATAAACTTTTTCATAACTTATATAATGTAAACAAACAATAACCAAAAACTCAAACGTCACCTTAAAATTGCCTTAAAAATGGGTGCAATCAGTTTTAAAAATGGTTGATTTAAAAAACTGCTAAAAAGAACATTTTTACGTAAAATTCGTTTATGAATACAGTTTTATCGAATTTTCCCTAAAAACGATTTGAATAGGTGTTTAACTTTTTTATGAATACGGCCGATAAATTCTAACAGGTTATGGTCCCAATCTTGTTCCACTACGCAGAAGAAATAAAAAGTTGTAAATTTGTCAAGTGAACAAAATAAATCGAAAAGAAAGTGCACGGAAAACCATAGTGTATTTTTTTTAACAATAATGAGCTACGCAGCGGTCAGAATCGGTCGTTTAAACAAGGAAAATTATGATACTTGGAAAATCCAAGTACAAGCACTTTTGATAAAAAACGAAACGTGGAAATACGTGAGTGGATCTTGTGTCAAGCCGGAAGATGCATCACAACAATATGGAAGGCAAATGATGAAAAGGCCAAATCGGAGTTGATTTTATCAATGAGTCCATCAGAGCTACAGCAGATCAAAAATTGTGAATCATCAAAAGATGTTTGGGACAAGCTCAAGTCTGTATACCAATCACAAGGGCCTGTGCGTCAGGCAATGCTTTTAAAGTCTCTCATTCTAACGAAAATGCAAAGTGGTGATGACATGCGTGGACATGTAAACAAATTCTTTGAGATAGTTGATAAGCTCAATGAAATGCAGCTCGTCATTATAGATGAACTTTTACTGTATAGCATCCCGAATGAGTATGAAAATTTTAGAATTGCGATCGAATCTCAGGAAAAATTGCCGAAAATAGAAATATTAAAAGTCAAACTACTAGAAGAATTTGAAGCACGAAAGAGGAACAAAAACGAACACGTTGAAGACGGTTTGTATTCAAGAAGCAAATCAGAAAACAATAAAAACAACAACGACGATAAAAAGAACAACGAGAAAAGTAAATTTAAATATGCCTGCCATACGTGTGGAAAAATTGGGCATATGGTAAGATACTGTAGATCGAAAAGTTTTAATAAGAAGAAGCATAAATGAAGTATCGAATAACATAGAAGAAAATTATGGCAAGTGGTGTTTGGATTCCGGTGCCTCTTCGCATATGTGTGCAGAAGAAAATAAATTTAAAAATTTTGAATACACTAACAACAAGCAACTCGCTTTGCGAATACCAACACAACAGAAATACGTGGTTTAGGAAATGTACAATTCGAAAGCCGTGAGAGCAACATAAATTTAAATCAAACATTGTTTGCACCCGATTTAAGAACAAATCTGTTGTCCGTATCAAAAATGACCCAGAATGGCCTGGAAGTAATTTTTAAGAGAAATGAAGCTATTGTATTAAACCCAAAAAACAAGAAAAAATTACTTGTGGCAAAGCGTGAAAAAGACTTGTACTACGTAAAAGAAGAAACCGAAGTTGCTTCAATTTCACATATGAAAGAAAAATCACTTCAAGATTGGCACGAAATTTTTGGCCATCTCAAAGAAAAAGATCTGAAAGAAATGATAAGAAAAGTAAAGGTCAAAGGAATACGAACAAATCTAGAAACAAAACTGCCATCTTGCGAAATCTGCATTCAGGGGAAGCAATCTCAAACACCGTTTAGTTTGTCTGAAAGCAAAGCAGAAGAATTACTGTCGTTAGTTCATAGTGATGTTTGCGCACCAATGAGGATACGTTCATTTGGTGACAGCAGATACTTTGACACTTTCATAGATGACAAAAGCCGTTGGTGCGAAATTTATTTCTTGAAAAACAAAAGCGAAATGGCTGAAAGCTTCATTAAATTCAAAAATATGGCTGAGAGAAGAACTGGAAAGAAGATAAAGTGTCTTCGTACTGATAACGGGACAGAATATGTAAATAATTACATGAAAAGTTTTCTGGTAAAACACGGTATTCATCATGAGCTATCCGTCGAATGCACACCACAACTAAATGGAGTTTCCGACAGGAAAAACAGAACTATACTTGACATGGCAAGATGTATGCTAATACAATCCGCACTCCCTCGCACATTTTGGGCAGAAGCGGTTAACACTGCAAATTATATGAGAAACCGTTGTCCTTCGAAAAGCCTAAATGGCGAAACCCCCTATAAAGTAATGATGAACAAAACACCAAATGTAAAATTTTTCCAGAAATTTGGCTGCACAGCATATATGCTTAATAAAACACCAGGTAAAGGTAAACTCGAATCGAAATCTATAAAATGTATATTTATAGGATACTCCGAAATATCAAAAGCCTACAGATTGTGGGATCCCCACGCAAGAAAAGTTCGTCGAAGCCGCGATGTTGTGTTCACACCATCAGTAAATCTGAACGAATTTGAAGAGTTTACACCAAATGATATTAAAATATATTTTCGTGACAACTTTAATGAAATATCACAACAGAGTACATCAAATCAACAACATGAGGGTGACGAAGTTATCGTAACAACCAGTAACACTAAAGAATCTGAAATCAAAAGTAAGAACAATAGTATAAGAAGTCGTGATCGTCCTAAGAAGCTAGTAATTGGAAAAAGAGGTAGACCAAGAAAAATTCAGAAAATCTCACAAAATAATGATAGCACCGACGATATGGATGAGTTTTTAGGATTCAACAGTTCAGATGAAGATGATTATCAGTCAGCAAATTTGATTCAAACCGCTGATCCAAAATCTAGCTCTGAAGCACTAGTTGGTCCTGAAGCCGAAGAATGGCGTAACGCTATGCTAAAAGAATACAACACATTGATTAGAAACAAAACATGGGAAATTGTTGATAGACCTATCGGAAGGAAAATTGTTGAATCGAAATGGGCACTTCGCGCCAAATACAGAATTGATAATTCAATTGAGTGTAGAAAAGCCAGACTTGTAGCAAAAGGTTTCACTCAGCATCCAGGCATTGACTATGACGAAACTTTTGCTCCGGTCGCCAGAATGAGCTCAATAAGATTTTTGATTGCCGTCGCTGTTAAATTCGGCTTAGAAGTACACCAACTTGACTTTGTAGGAGCTTATTTGAATGGTGTTATAGAAAAAGAAATTTACATGGAAATGCCTAATGATTTGAATAAAATTTTACATAATAACGAAGCATTAAAGTACAATAACAAAGCATGCCTACTCAAAAAAGCCTGAAGCAATCTGGAAGATTGTGGTATGAAAAACTAGACAGAAAGTTAAAGGAAATGAATATGACTCCATCAAACTGTGACCCATGCGTTTATATAAATAAAAACAAGAACAAAATAACATTGATCGCAATTTACGTAAATGACCTTGTTGTAGCTTCAAGTGACCAGACAACCCTTAGAAATATAAACAACGAATTGGCAAACACTTTTGAAATGAAAGATTTAGGTCCAATAAAATATTGTCTTGGTATCGAATTCTGTCAAGATTTAAAATCAAGCACAGTGAGTATGCCACAGTCAAAATACATACATTTATTAGAACGAAGAAGTCGAAGCAGAAAAACTACCGTATCAGGGTTTGATCGGATCGTTAATGTACCTTGCAACTTGCACCAGACCCGATGTCGCACATGCTGTTAGCCTTTTAAGCCAATTTAACACTAATTATGGATCAACACACTGGATAGCGGCCAAAAGAGTTTTACGCTATTTAAAACATACTAAAGACTTTGGCCTAATGTTTTCTTCAAATGACAGTCCAATAGAAGGATATGCTGACGCGGACTGGGGCTCGAATATGGAGGACAGAAAGTCGTACACTGGCTATGCCTTTACGTACGCAAATTGTGCTATCAGCTGGGAATCCAGAAAACAGAAGACAGTAGCCGTGTCCAGCACTGAAGCTGAGTATATGGCCCTATTAGACTCTACTAAGGAAGCTATTTACCTCAGGCGTTTTGCAAATGAAATACTAGGTGGCGATAATCCGATATGTATTTATAACGACAATCAAAGTGCCGAGAAGTTAAGCCGAAATCCAGTCATTCACAATCGAACAAAACACATAGACATACTGTAGGGCGTTTAATCAAATAAAACTCACGTCCTTTCGGTTCAGTTGTCTATTTTATTCTGATATAATTTTCATTCAAGTCAACGTTTTAAAACAATCCTACTGTGTTTTTCATAAACAATCTAATAACATACTTTAACAAGTAATATGTGTACATAAAAATAACTCAAACATATATATAAACATATCAATGTGTATCGTTGTATATACAGGATAATGTGTGTATAAAGATTACACAAAGTTGCCACAGCGTAAAGCAAATATGGTGTTAAGAATAAATCTATATATACTTATTACATAAAGGACTAGGGTAGTTAGTCTGCTGTGGATCATTTCTAAGCAATATATGAAATATATTGCTACAGCTCGGCCATCCTGACAATGAGATCACCGCATCTCATGTCGTCTTATATGCTTTCCAATCCAAGGACGCATATTAGAAGCCGCCCAAACACCCTTATAAGCCATACGAGACTGCTGGAATCCCTCTACATCCCCAACAACATATCGATCGTTCCGTAAAACTTTCGTTATGCTATATGGACCTTTATACTTTGGCATGAGTTTCCGAGATACACCAGCCGTTAAGTCGAAATTTTTTAGCATAAAATAATCCCCTTTCTTATAAACCCATGGTGCTTTTCTTCGTGTATCCACATAATCTCTATTATAAGTCTGCAGCTTCTTTTGAGTCGCGGCTGCTCTAGACCTTATTTCATGCAGATTCGTTTGCCCCTCAGAGTCATTAAATGTTGCTAAATTTTCTCTAAGTATATCAACTACCTTTCCATTCTGCCTAACGCCAAAGAGCATTACACTCAGATGCTGTCCTATAGTTCTATGTACAGTATTATTCAAAGTGTATTCAACCCGGTCAAGTACAGCATCCCAATAAATACCCCTTTCTGGATCTACTAGTTTGGATAACATGGGCCCAATCGACCTATTTACCCTCTCTACCTGCCCATTAGCCACCAAGACGTGTTTAGTATTCATCTCTTTCAAAAAATTTTCAAATTCTGCTGAAGTAAAACATGCACCACGGCCACTTATAACACATCGAGTTCTACTGTATGATCTAAAATAATCCTTCAAAGCTAGTATAGCCTCTTTTGTATTCGTTGTCTTCGTCGGATAAAGCCTAACAAACTTTGTACATGCATCAATCACAACCAGAATATGTTTCATTACCCTTCCATTATCTACAGGACCATAATGATCAATATGAATAGTGTCAAACGGTGTTTCGGGTTTTGGTATGTTATGCAGAAATCCCTCACCTTTACCATGCTTCGAAGAGTATGTGATACAATTTAAGCAATTTTCCACATGCCCCGCCTTTGCTCTTACTTTAGGAAACCAATAACTCTTCAGAATAAGATCGACCATCTTATCTATCCCAACATGTCCCATTTCGTTATGATATTTATATAAAACATGATTCTCCATTTCCTCTGGAACATAAAACAATAAACTCCCATTAATATCTTTTCTATACACTACCCCATTGCGCATTTCGTAAAGATTGTTTTCAGACTTTTCAAGCTTGTTCTTTAATGCCTTAACATTATTGTCCCTGTTCTGACAAATAACTGAATTTTCCTCAAACGTATTTGATTCTACTACTAATATATTTGTACATCTGCTAAGAGCATCCACATGTTGCATTCTGTTGCCCTGTCTATGTTCCAGCTCGTATTCAAAATTTTGGAGTTCCAAGGCCCATCTTGCTATTCTTGGGTTGAGTTCCTTTTTATTATTCAATGTCAAAGTTAACGAATTGCAATCAGTAACAATTTTAAATTTTCTTCCCATCAAATATATTCTGAAACGTTTCAGTGCATAGATAATCGCCAAAGTTTCCAACTCGAAACTGTGGTATTTTGATTCAGTATCCGTAGTCCTTTTAGAAAAATAAAATACTGGATGAAATTTGTTGTCAGATTTCCTTTGCAGCAAAATAGCTCCAAACCCAATTGAGCTTGCATCGCAATGAAGTTCAATTTCATCCCTAGGATCGTAGAGTGCTAGTACTGGTGATTCCATTAACCTTTCCTTAAGCATTTCGAAAGTCTCCAACTCTTTTTTCCCAAAATTAAATTTTTTATCGTTTTTAGTCAAATCGTATAAGGGTTTAGCGATTATTGAAAAATCCTTAACAAAACGCCGAAAGTAAGAACACAATCCTAAAAAACTCTGTACCGAATGTCTTTTATTCGGTACTGGAAAATCTTTTATCGCATTTAAACCACGCTCGTCTGCCCGTATCCCATTTCCATCAATAGTGTAACCTAAATATTTCACGGAGGTCTGGAAAAACTCACATTTGTCGAGTCTTAGCTCTAAATTATTTTCAACTAACCTAATAAATACCTCCTTCAAAATGGTAAAATGCTCATCCACACTATACGTCGCAATAATAATGTCGTCCAAATATATAATAACCTTATCATCCCTAATCATATCAGCAAAAATTTTGTTCACAAACCTTTGAAAAACCGATGGCGCATTACGCAGACCAAACGGCATTCTTAGAAATTCAAATTGCCCTAAAGGAGTAACAAAAGATGTATATTTTACAGAATCTGGATGAATAAAAATATGAAAAAACCCATTCCTTAAATCCAATTTCGTAAAGAATTGCCATCCCGAAAGTCTATCTAACAAATCGTCAATCAGAGAATCCTTCACTGTCACTTTGTTTAATGTTCTATAGTCCACACACATCCTCAAATCACCAGTCTTCGTCTTAACCAAAACTATCGGAGAAGTATATTCCGACTCACTCGGCCTTATGTACCCTTTTTTCAGATACTCATCTAACAGTTTCTGTAACTCAATCTTTTCAGCGTAAGACAACCTCCTAGGGCCATAGTTAAAACATTTGTCGTCACTTAACCGTAACTTCATTTCCCCATATATCTTAGGCTTTGGTTGGCGTACAGGCTTAAGATAATAATTAACATACAGCTGATTCAATATATGTCTATCATTACCCTTAATACCCTCTCCTATCACAAGATCAACATCATTAGTCCCTGTAACGTCTATTGATAAAATATTTTTAACAAAATCATCCCCATTAACAATACCACACATATCACTAACCTTACTACAACTGACCAGTTTAAATCCAGCACATCTCAGAAAATCCCTTCCTAAAACACATTCGTACGATGTTGTCTTATCAGAAACTACCAACATATTAAATCTGAAAATGTTTTTCTCCACCGACACAAAACACTCAACTTTTCCAAAAACATTTAATCTGGATCCATTTATTCCGAAAATATATTTATCATCAGAAAGCAAAATATTGTTTAAACTGACAAACTTCAAAATATCTGACTTTCTGACAAAACTGACCGCACTACCCGAATCCATTAGGCATTCTAAAGAAAAAAAATGTTTAAAGCTAGCACTACAAGAAAATTTAAAATACTTTACATAATCATAACTAGATACTAATTGCACTGCAGTCTTTTCTTCAGGACAATTTATAATACGGTGATCAAGATTACCGCAGCGGTAGCAAGCTCCCCTTTGCCGTTTAGGTTTTTGACAATCTGCTGCAAAATGTCCAACAGAGTTACAATTATAACACCTTAATTTTGATTCACCAGTTTCATTTGACTGTTCATTCTTCTTTAAAAATTTTTTCGGTTGTTGTAGTTGAATTTTAGAAAAAGCCTTCAATAACTGCTCCTTGTTTATATAACATTGTAGGCTTGCTTGAACGCGGAGATGATCATCCGGGATACCCTCAATAATATAGTCAACAAGTTCTTCTTCATTGATACCAAGCTTGCTTGATAGCATTATCTTCTCATTAAAATAATCAGAAAATATTTCCTCAAACCGCCACTTACGTGCTTCAAATTTTCCGCATTATAACTTTACTTTCCTTTGTACAGAAAAATGTATTCATTTCCTCTAAGATATTCTGTACAGAATCATTGAGCATATCTTGCTTCATGTGCAACCACGTTTGCGCTTTACCCTTTAGTTTGCACATTAATAATGTTTTCACCGTGCTCTCATCTGGACTATAGATTTTAAGAATATTTCTAAACTGGCTTACCCATAACTCCGGATGCAACCCACCGTCATATTCTGAAATAGTTTCCTTCAAAACGTTAAAAGTAATATTGAACATATTGGCGCTACGGTTTTGACGCATAATATCCTCGTCATGAAATACTGCCCCTTGCTGCTTGCTTCCTGCCTCCGCTATCATTCTAAGCACTTCATTCTCCTTTGAAAGTACATCCTTTTCTCTTCTTAATAATTCAAGTTCTCTTTGTAAACAAATATATTCTTCTCTTGTAAAATTACTACCCAACTGTTGTTGCCTTTGTACTGTTTCAATCACCCTCCCTTGCAGATAATTTCTTTGCATATCATTATTGTTCTGCTGCTTCTCACCGCTGCTTATTACTTCGCTTTCATCAACTCCTACACATTCATCTTCTAAATCAAGAGCTTCTTCAACAATATCCAATTCAGACGATCCATCTGTGATCCCTGGACATTCTCCCCTTTCGTTGGCTGGTAAATTATTTAAACGAATTAACAGGGCACTTTTGGTACCCTTTGATGAGAGACCAAGCTGTTGCAGCCAACCACGTAATTGTGGAACTGTATATTTTGTTCCACAAACAGAATTCATCGTTTTTTTCTTTTACAAAAAGCGTCAAATAAAAAAAAAATAAAAAAATCCTCTCCTTTAAAGCAGACGTTGTCCAAACGTTAATCCCGCTTCTGAAATTTGTAGGGCGTTTAATCAAATAAAACTCACGTCCTTTCGGTTCAGTTGTCTATTTTATTCTGATATAATTTTCATTCAAGTCAACGTTTTAAAACAATCCTACTGTGTTTTTCATAAACAATCTAATAACATACTTTAACAAGTAATATGTGTACATAAAAATAACTCAAACATGTATATAAACATATCAATGTGTATCGTTGTATATACAGGATAATGTGTGTATAAAGATTACACAAAGTTGCCACAGCGTAAAGCAAATATGGTGTTAATAATAAATCTATATATACTTAATACATAAAGGACTAGGGTAGTTAGTCTGCTGTGGATCGTTTCTAAGCAATATATGAAATATATTGCTACAATACGTCACCATTTCATCCGTGATTCCATTTTAAAAGGAGAAGTTGAAGTTCAGTACGTGAGAACTGATGACATGCCGGCTGATGCCCTAACCAAGGGTTTAGTAGCTCCAAAGCACAAAAAGTGTTCTGAGTCTCTTGGATTAAAATCATTAATCTAATTATTAATACAGATATGAAGTCAGATTTGAGGGGAAGTGTTAAAAATCGCCCAAAAGTAACAAATCTGGCATCACATCTTTTGTGCCCTTCTGGCAATATCTTTTTATATCTATGTAATAACTTGTCGTTCTTTTTTCAACTCTGCACATTTACGCATCTAAATTCAAATAAAATAAACGAATAAATTATAACACAAACACGTTTTTAAAATCCCTTTTGTAGCCGTACTACTGCCGATTTAGAAAAATTGTACATAGTTTTTTTTATCAGTTCAGTATTTTAGGAATAAAACGGCTATTAATTTGTTACTAACTCTAACAAACAAAATATGTGTGTCTGACTTAAATACAAGTATTACAAAAACAGTGTGGCCAAATCTGAGTAAATAACATATTTGTGGGGGTTCACAGTTTTATTGGTTCCAACTTTTTTTTTTTTATCTTTTTTATCTCAGGGGATGGCCCCTACATATGCACTGCATTGTACCAGAACTAGGAAAATAGGTTGTGAGGAGGGGGAGAGAGGGAGTAGCGTTTGTGAACATTTGATTTGAACTTTACAACATTATAACAGACAGGAAACACGTCTGCAGGCAACTTGTTCCACTGCCGAAGCGTAAAAACGAATTCTCTCTGAAATGCGTAGTTCGATTTCCCGGGCAATCGACCACAAATGGATGAGCTCTGGACGATGAATGCGTGCTACGCAAAAATGTGCGAGTTTCGGGAACAAGATCCCTAAACTCGTTAGAGCAAAATCCATCATAGTAACGATTAAACGTTGGATACCCTACTATCATCAATAAGCTTCTTCGCCCTCTCCCAAAATAGACTTTAAGGCACCGGCCCAAACATGAGAGTTTTATTCCATTTTCGGTCGGATGTAGGTGGTATAAATAGTAAGGAGGTCAGTTGTGAAAACGATTATCGTGGGTACCTGCCATTATGGCCTTACCCCACGGTGATCTAATCACCGGGTGAATACAATGCGTCTACCAGCGCCCCCATACATGACAAACTGTCATGCATGAGTACCAATTCAATCACATGTTGTTTGGACATGATCTCCCCCTTGGTTAGGAGCGGAGCCTTTCTATACTCCTTCCGATCTATGGGTCACGGCGGTTGCAATGCAACTCCACACCGAGCTCAATTGAACTCTCCCCGTGACTTGGGTTTAAACCACAACCACCACGATACTCCCCGAAGGGCCGCACCATAACCGGGCAGGAAGAAGTTCCTGGGGCTCCCGGTTCCTGTGGTACCAGATTAAGTCTCCGGTCAGACTTCGTAGCCCAAGGACTACTACCAGTAGAGCCCAAAACGGCTCGGGGACTGGTGACCCCCTGCAACCATACTTACAGTAAACAGCACACAGGAACACAGCAATAACAGCAAACAGCAACATAAAACAAGAGCAACAGGAACGTCAGCGACAACAGCAAAATAGCAGCCACATAACGAACAAACTGCATCACCCGTAACAAAAAACACACACGGGTACACAGCACAATAAACAACACAAACATTCATCCTCACGGATGAGCACATTGGTCACCCCCCTGTGGCCCAGCCCTTTACAATACGAACAAAACAAAAACAACAATTAGACATGCCCCCCTCACGGAGGGACTTACAACAAAACAACGTCGCCAGCAACTCTGCAACTAACAGCAAACAGTAACCAGCAAACAGCAAAACAGCACACATGTTGACAACACATCGCACCAGGAACAGTACAAGGCACAGGAACTGCGCTCTATGCTCCTAATGGTTGCCTACATTAAGACTTCAACCACAACCGCAACCAACTCCGCCAACAAAAGACGCACACGGCCCCGCACGAACCTGCGGTTCAACAAGCGACGGTTCCGAAAATGGCAACAACAGGGAGGCTACCCTCCCCACCTCGGTCTCCGCCTAAACACTTCATGGGCATACGCGCTTAACGCGCCAAAGGACGCGCCGTCCGCCAAAACCCTACTAAAATCCCAATGGTCGCCCGCCCCTACTACGCCCATTCCCTCTAAATCCCTAATGTCATCGTAAAGATGACATTCGACCAGAACGTGTCTCCAGTCCTCAGGGCCCCCATCACAACTGCACAGCGCATTCTCGGACAGGCCCCTCTTATGCAAGAATGCATTGAGGGAACCATGCCCCGTGAGCA
Organism: Thecocarcelia acutangulata; assembly: GCA_914767995.1. Taxonomy (NCBI): domain Eukaryota; kingdom Metazoa; phylum Arthropoda; class Insecta; order Diptera; family Tachinidae; genus Thecocarcelia; species Thecocarcelia acutangulata. The sequence continues at coordinate 57,436,352 of OU612098.1, forward strand.
AGAACTCCGTACTGAGACTGAAGCCAAATTCCGGCCGTCCCACAATAAAATCAGTCTCGCGAATGATTTCGTGCGTTACACGCCCCTTTGAACTCCTCGCCCATCGCGCCCGCCAGGCAGACACAAGACGCTCCCAAAGGAGTGCCTTGATTTGACTGGGTTCCCTATTAACCACAAAATCAAGAGCAGAAAGCCAATCATGTGGACGAAGTGGTACCCCTTCTTAACCTTGAAGGCGATCGCACGGCGAATCACCTCCAGATCAAGGGGAGCCACCGCCAGCAAGACCTGTAGAGCATCTGTTGACACCGTCCTACAAACTGGCATGCAAGCAAGCATCGCAGTTCTCTGGGAAGACTCAATTTTATTACGACCAACAACAGTCATGGCTGTCTCGTACCACACAGGTGCACCATAAGTTGCGCATGCAACAAACAGTCCACCATATATGGCACGAGTAGCCCGCCTGCTGAGGCCCCATTCACTTCTAAGGATGCGTCTAACCTTACCTACTACAGCAGTCAGCCTGTCCCTCACATATGAGAGGTGAACCATAAAGTTCAACCTCTCACTCACCATTATTCCCAGGTATTTGACTTCCATCGCATACCGGAGACTAACGCCGCCAGAACGAACAAGTGGTGGACGATCCCGAGACAACCTGCCTTTCAGCAACATTATCACGGTCTTGTCCATAGCGACCTCCACACCCACACTATCGCCCCACTCGCGCACAATACGCATGGCTCTCTCACCCCGGCTTTCCGGATCAGCACGAGACTGTCCTTCAACCAAGACAGCCGCGTACAACGTCCCTCCAAACCATGTCGCTGGCGCCCACCACACAGGCTTTCCTACCGCAGAAGTAACTCTCCCATAGAGCGAGCTCCCGACAGCCCACATTACGTAGCCTCTCGAGAACCACACTCCACAGAAGATTGTCAAACGCACCCTTAAAGTCTACAAATACACCTAGAACATACTTCTCCCCAGAGATAGCAACACTAGATTTAACATGCAGCCAGGCGTCGTCAACAGACCTCCCTTCCCTGAAGCCAAACTGAAATTCAGACAGTGCTGCACCCCGGCACTCTTTCTGTCGAAAGACCATTATCCTCTCCAGTACTTTTCCAAGCACTGGAAGAAGACTAATGCCCCTATAAGAGCGAGGATCACTCCTCACTTTTTCGGGGGACTTTAAGAGCACCACAACACGCGCCTTCTTCCCAGCCTCAGGGAAGTAGCCCTCACTGAGACACTTCGCAAATATTGACTCCAGGTATTCCGGTATGGCCTTCCAGATGCTTTTACACATCTCTCCAGTCTTACCGTCTTTACCCGGAGATTTCCTACTCTTGACCCTGTGGATACAAACCTCTATTTCGGATCTCTCCAGCGCAGGAGGGACGGCTGCCTCCTTAATGAGAGGAGGGCTACCGCCCGCCCCTACAACAGCCGGCGTGAGGCGCCTGACACTCCTCCGCATCAGATCCAGCTCATCGGTCCACCACCTGACCTTTCTCGGCCTAGCCTGACGGACTCGGCCAAGCAGCGCATCATTGACTGCGCACATCCAGTCGTCAATCTGGCTAGCCTGAGCGTCAATACCCAATTCCCTAAATTCATCTATAGGCTGTACCATAGCAGCCGCCCTAACACTATACGCTTAACCGCACCAGTTAATATCCCTTTTGCGCCTCCCGCAAAGGGACCCCGATATCCAACTCCGCCGGTGATAAGCGAACCGAATCTCAATGAGATTATGATCGCTTGTACCACCGTTGTCATATACCCTCCAGCTGAAGTCAAAATATGACAACGCCAAATTATTGGCAATTGTCACATCGATATCCCTGCGACCCTGTGGAGCGTCAAACGTGTACAGATCACTAGCCTCGTTTAACACCGAAGCACCAACTGTGACCAGCCATTCGCCGAGCATGATCCCTCTAGTGTGGTTCAAATGACCAGGCGCATGCCGGGGCATTTTACTGAACCACATAGAGGAAAATGCATTTGCATCAAGGCCTAGAATAACGGGTGTACTACTCGCTAGGAGTAGGATCGTATCCATGTACCGAATGTACGGCTCCAAAGGGCCGGCAAACCTGCAGTATAGGCTTGCAAAGAGCACCCGCCCAAACTCCCCCTGTACAGCAACACAGACCCCCCACCGGGTACGGCTCACGACCGTACAATCGACCCCCGGGTCATCCACAATTACCGCAGAGTTCCTCCTCAAATTGCCGAAGACCCGCATACCCCAGGAAACCCCCTGATGTCGCCATGTCGAAGGTACGGCTCCTGCACTAAGGCAACAGCCGCACCCCGTCGTCGCATCGCCTGCCCAAGTTCACACGTGGCCACGTACGACTTCTGCAAGTTTTGCTGTATTACAATTGCGGTATCCATCTTAATGACAAGCGTTCACCCTAGCAACCATGGTCGCATAGACCGGGCACGCTGCAGACATCATCATATGATCCGCCTGCAGTCCCTTGAACGCGCAGTTCCTGCACCTCAGCTCGTTGGGGCATCGGCTCGCCCAGTGGCCAGCGTCGCCGCACCGTCTGCACACATCCGACTGGAACTTGCAGTCGCGCACCCTATGGTCGAATCTCAAGCACGCCGGTATGGGGTCAAGCGTCCTCACCGCAAATCTGAACCATTTAATGTACGCCCCCGTTGTTCTCAAATGCTCTGCAACACGCGGCGTGCACTCCAGGGTCACATTGGCTGTGCACTCCTCTACCTTCCAGGGTGCGCTTACCAACCGGACGGATCTCTTATATTCACTCGCTGATATCAGCTCCCCGAGGTTCATGGAGTGTAATTCCTCCATGAACTCATCCGGGGAGATCTCCTTGTGGACGCGCTGGACCACTACTTTAGGCCCCAACTTGTCCTTCACAGCCACCTCCAATCCTACCTCAGCAAACTTTGCGTTACCCGCCACCTTCCTCCGCTCAGCCTCCGATGGCGTGCGAATTACAGCTTCGTCCTTTGTCTGACGCACCTCGTGGACGCGAACCCCCAGTGTCGGTCCGACCTCCCCAACCACCTCCTTAGCACTTTTCCCAGCTTTGCTCTTGACTACAACGGACTAGATCTCTACTGGCTTCACCAACGGCAGAACCGGATATGACACCGGGGTAACTGCCTCCTGCGTTCTGGCTGTGACTCTGCGACTCGCTGGGGGTACAGTCATAGGCATTGCCATCGGACCAGCAGAACCTCCTACCTCACCGGCCTCCAATCTTCCCCTCATCCTTTCATTTTCGGCCACCAGTCCCATAAGCAGCACCTCTTACTCGCCCACCTGCTTCATCACCCTGCGAGCCACCCCCCTGCCCACAGCATCCATAATTTTCCCTGTGATCCGCTTCATGTCAGAAATCGCTCCTTCTGCCAGTACCTTCTTCTTTCTGTTACGGGAGGCCCTCTCAGGCGGCTTGTTCGCCGCTACCACTCCCTCGCTGCACTCCTCCATGGCCACAACCACCATCTCGTCATCTACGGCAGCCACTTTCCCTATCCCAACACCAGCTGCACCCACGTGGCCCTTAATGAGCCCGAACCACTTGGTACAGCATTCTCCGGCTCGACAGGCTTGCGCTTAGGTTTCGGCGATAAAAGCTTCACCTTCTTAGCTGTCTCCGTATCCTCCGTGGACGACTACGTATGCCTTATCTTCGGCGGCACAAACGGTGGTGGCGCCCTGGGATCGTCGCGTTGTTGCATCACTGGCGTCACCTTTAGCTCTTGGTTTCTCGCCCTTTCTTTTGCTTGCCGGCGGCATGTCGGCAAACTCCGTTGTATTATATAAATAAATTAGTGCCACTTACCTTTGTGTAGCAGTACTTATTTAAGAGTAAGTCCTTATCAAATCCGCGAACCGTCAGCCAAATATATATCATAATCTCAAACCTCACACTCGCCGTACCGTCAACCGTTCCGTCAAATCAATTTCAAATTTCGAAAAATGTTAAGCAATCAAATACCAAGAAGAAGCACGAGTAGTCAACAGTTCACTTTAACCAAACTTTTGGCCGGAATATTTGCTTTAACCTTGAGACACCTGCCAAAGGAGTCTCAAAACAAAAACACACACACACTTTAGAGTCACTTAGTTCTTCAATTTAACCAAACTTTTGGCCGGAGATTTTTGCCAGCGGAGTCTCACTCTTGTTCTTTCACTTTGTTTATTTTTTTATTTTTATGCTTCTTCTTTTCACTATTCAATTTTTAACACTTTCAATATCCGCTATATACGTCCGAACGCTTTAACACTCAAACTGCGAATGAGTAAGGTCAGATGGATTGAAGTACATCTTACACCGTTTCAAAAACCAGAGACACTTGAATGCTTCTTTAGAGACATGAAAAATGTGTTCAGTCCAGCGAACATCACACTGTATCTTTATTCCAAGAACACTAAGAGCATCCGATTTCTCAATATATATACCATCCATGCAGCAGCACTTGCGGTCGTCTGTTTGTGTTAATAAACAACATTCGGTCTTACGAGCGTTGAAGGCGACCCTGGTTTTACGACAACTTTCGGGGATTAATAGAAGATCACTATTCAGTAAAGCGTTCATATTTAGGCTCTTGGCAGCGATCTCTGATATGCTGGGCCTATAACTAAAAGAGTACGAGTGGCAAATGCTGCTGTCATCCGCGAAAGAGTTGGATGTTTGATGAGAAGGTCGTTGAGGAAAATAAGAAATACATAGGAGAAAGAACGGAGCTTTGCGGTACCCCTGAATTAATCTTGAACTCTTTTGATGAGACCCCATCTATAACAGCTCGTATAGTGCGGTCTATGAGAAAGCTCGTTATAAACTGAGAGAAGTCATCACAGACACCAAAAGCTGTAAGTTTTGCAAGTAGTGCAGCATGCCACACTCTGTTAAACGCTTTGGAAATATCCAGAGCCACCACCCTACTTTCACCGAAATGATGGATTGGGTGGTACCATTTCTCTGAGAGATATGCCGTAAGATCGCCAGTAGAACGACCCTTGCGAAATCCATATTGACGGTCACAATGTAATTTATGCTACTCTAGATACCTTATAAGGTGATAGTTGACCATACTTTACATTACTTTGGAAAGCGCAGAGCAAATTTCAGTTGAGCGGTAATTTACAGGGTTATTTGCCTCACCCTTTTTGGGGATTGGTGTTACATTAGCAACCTTCCAGTGCGATAGGAACTCACCAACATGGTAAAGTTTGCTGAAGAGGCGTGCTAATGGACGCGCAAGCATAGAAGAACACTGCTTCAAGACCAGTGCTGGAATGCCATCCAGCAGGTCCAGGAGTCTTATTTATGTCGAGCTCGGGAAGTGGTTGACTGCTTTCCGGCAAGTAGAAATTGCTTGCAAAAATTTCAGCCAACAGATTGGCTTTGTCAACCAGGTCGGTAAATGCTTGGTCATTCTTTAAGAGAGTTGGAATTGATGAACTAGCACTGTTGTTTACTCTCTTAACGAAGGACCAAAAGGTCATACTGCACCGGGAAGCAGTAAGAACCTTGGCACGAAGGCGCTGTTCGTGAAGAAACTTTTTACGCCTAAGTACCTTGGCACACGAAGATCTTGTCTTTTTGCGTAGCAAATCAGTGTCTGGGTTTTTGTTTAACCTCACATTACTGAATGCTTCCTCTCTGGATCTGACTGCGTTTTTACACGTCTGATTAAACCAAGATTTCACTCTTGGTTTAATCGATTTCTGCTTGGAGGGGATGATGATTTCATCCCTAACAATATTCTCGACCATTTTTGCTGAATCATTTATGTCGTTATCTAGAAAGCAAAGTTTGCAATTAAAATTCTCGTAATATTGGTTGAACCCAGCCCAACGAGCCTTTTCGTAGATAAATCTTGTTCGTTCCGTAGCTGATTTCGAAACTTTACGAAGTTCACAGACCGAAAGGGAGGCAGAAATGGTGCAATGATCCGAATTACCGAGAGGTGCACTAACGCTGACTTCATACTTTTCAGGGTGTGAAGTCAGAAATAGGTCAAGTGTTTGAATGGTGCCCTTTAATATGTGGAATATGCATTGGCACATTCACTAATTGCGCTAGGTGGTTGTGCGCAGCGAATAACTCAACATATTGGCCTTCTGGAGTTGTATGCCTCGAAGGGCGAAGCCAAGAAGAGTTGTGAACATTGAAATCACCAGCAACAACAATTTCACTGCGCGAACAACTCTCCAGGATCTTCGATATGGAGTCGCAGAGGGCATCGAAACCAGCAAAGGTAATATCCCTCCCCGCATTTGGACTTCTGTATAAAAACCCGAAATGCAAAAAGTGTGGCCTGATTTTGAATTTAACGCAGAGAATTCCATTGAATTATGGAATTGGCTTTGTGTCGGATTTTATAATCTTTGTATTGTTCTTCACAAAATAGCATATGCAATAAAACTATTGAGTTCTAGGTTTTAATATAAAAGGTTTTCGTTGAAATGTATAAAAAAAATGTAGTTTCGTTTGCATTACTTTCTGTTTTAATGTTATTGTTTCTACATACATAAAAGTTATTTTGGATAAATCGAAAGCTGGCTTTTTATTTATTCTATTATATTTTTTTCTTAATAACACATTAGATTTTTTTTATTTTTATGCGACTATTCTTATTATGCTCTGTAGTGCGATTCACTATGCGTTTTAAGCCCCAATTATTTCGGTTAAAATTATTAACCACAAAATTAATATTTTTCCTATTCACAAGTACTTTAAACACCATATGATGGGGTTTAAAGTCAGCTGTTAAATTTAACCACATAAATAGGTGGTAATTAACACTCCAATTCTTTGTAGGTTTAAAAAAAGTGTTGATTTATATTGTTTACATATTCATTTGATTTAATTTATGTAATAAAGTATTTTTCCAATTAAAGTGTTTCCTAACTTTTATAATAATTAATAAATCTTGAAAGTAATATTTTTATATAAAACAATAATTAAAAATTTTTTATTCAATATGTATTTCGTTTTCCTTTAGAAAACTTCTGAAGGAAAGTATTTGTTGATTAATTAATTTATTTATTTATCAATTTATACTCTATAAAGTAAATTTATAGAATATATTTTATAGGCGCCGGGTGACGAGACCATTTGCGCACGAATTTTAACTTAAAATTAAAATAACAATAGTGAAATTAAAGCTATTGAATAGAACCCAAAACAATAAAGTAAGAATACTAAAAGTGTTGATCGCTTATACAAAATGTCAATAAATAAAAAATTAAGAAAGGAAAAAATAATTAAATTATACTTCATGTTATAATACAAATAACAAGTAATTTTTATAAAAAGCGTTGTAGGGATAGTAGCTATTACACGTTCCTGATACCGTGAATTTCCAGGGAGTTCCATATATTGGAAAAATGTTTCTCAGTTGAACAATCAAGAGTCTCATTAAGCGCTGTAACTAACTTGGAGTTGGGGCATTCCGCAAGGATATGCTGAACAGTGAGTATTTCATTGCAGAAGTTACACAAAGCCGGATCACATCTGTCATAGTAATGATGTGTTGTGAATAAGGTTTTTCCAACTCTTAAACGACCAAGCGTGATGCATTGCATACGTGTTAAATTTTTGTTATATTTGGGTCTTCTAGTTACCAGATTCATTTGAATTCCAAAGTTTCTGAAGGGCTTTGATAAAGCTCCCGGAAAACATGGAACATCTTGAATTTCACTGAATTTTAATGCATTTTTTGCCGCACTGTCCGTTACTTCGTTGCCTTGGATACCAATATGTGATGGAATCCATACTAGCAACAACGGGTTGCCAGCATCTGGAAGGTGTAAAATGTCATCATATAACCCATTGCAATTTTTCCCAATGGCCCTTATTGCACTTAGGCTGTCAGTGAAAATAATTGATTTGGTTCCTTTTTGAATAGCAAGGTTGATGGCAAGTTTTATTGCATGTATTTCGGCAACGAAGACCCCAACAAAGTCAGGTAGATGCTTTTCCAAAACGACATTAAAGTTTTTATTATCAAGACTTTGAATTATTGATGAAGCTGATGTTCCATTAAAAATGTGGATTTTGCGTGTCATCCTTGCGCAGGGGCCATGCTAATCTTCTCTATATCGTTCCAATTTTAGTATATGTTCTGCCGAAGCAAGAACTTGTTGATTGATTATAAAACCAAAAATTTTTTGATAGACAATAAAATAACAATTTTTTTAAATGTAATTATGTATGTATGTGTGTGTTAAAGCTCTTCATGTTATTTTATTTCCTATCACAAATATGTTTCTGATTTTATAATTAATCAATAAATGGGTACATTCCTCAAGAAGTTTTCTAAAGCAAAACGACATATTCAATAAAAAACTTTTAATTATTGTTTTATATAGAAAGGACCTCCAGCTCATATATTATTTTTAAGATTTGTATACATATGTATGTATATAAAAGGGTCAAAGTTATAAAAGATAAAGAAAAGTTATAAACAAAAAGAGATTCAGTACAATAGCTAATAAAAGTTAAATGGAGAGTTGCCACGTTATAACAATCTGAACGTGAAGAAAAATAAAACCCTTTACGGTGGCTATATATAATTAGTAAATAACGTAGGGGTTAGTGGAAACAACAATTTGCCACAATTTTTCTGCTCTCTACTTGTTTGAAAAGAAGCGCCATAACCAAAGAATAGCAAAATATTTAGTGTTGGTCAGTGAAATGGCCATATGACATGTAGCCACCTAATATGTTCTTCTTTATGGTGACTTTTGCTACGATGTTTTTCCGAATAATAAAAAAATGAGCATTGAATCTGATTTTAAAATGAGTTCTGATTTGTTGCGAGCGTTTGAATTTTTATTTTACTGCCACTTTCTCTATTTCGAATAAATATTTTCATTCGCATAAATACATTTAAAACAAAAACAAATTTTCAAATTTTGTTTTTGTTTCAAATGTTTTTATGCGAATAAAAATTTTTATTCGAAATAGTGGAAGTAGCAGTTAGTCTTGTCATATTTATACTTGAGTTTTGATTTTTTTATGAAGATATGCAATTTATTGTTACTCGTAATAACTAAAAGCAGAACTATCTAATATTTTATTTACTTATACGTAAAATTTAATGTTATGTTTCCACATATACATATATGTGATTTATGAATTACCAGTCAATTTTGTGTGTGATTTCTATACAAGTATCACTTGTTTGGGTTGTGGAAATATCACATAAATGTCCCTATTAAAAAAAATTAATTTGTGTTTAGGAATTTTTATTACTTTTCCGTACTTTTAAACAATAGAGGTTTTATCTGATCACAAAGTTAACGGACACAATAATGATAACCGTCGTATGTAAAGAAGCAAAATGTGGTCAAGTTTTGACTGGTTACTAGAAGCGAGGTTGATAATAAAGAGCTGACTAAATTATATTTAAAAAACTTAACTTTTGGCTAGTCAGATGTGTAATTACCTCTACGTGCGCTGTGACATATGTATGTAATTTTATCAGCTGTTTACCAAAGTTTATGAATTTTTCCAGAGAGTAATTTTTACTCTCGGAAGAGTTTCAGTGAGTAACTTTTACAAATTGCTGAAAAATTACGTAGAAATTTTGGCTAATCAATCACCCTTATTGTGTTTGGCGTTTTTATGGCGAAAGACGGGCGTTTTTGAAAAATGCTACCGTGGTTGGCGAAAAACGCCAGTGAATACGACAAATGTCAAATCTATTACAAAACGTCATTAAAATGCTACTGTGCTTGGCGTATTTGTCTTTCAAAGGGGAGCAAATTTGTCGTCAACGTATTTGCTCACGAGAGATATCTCAAATTTGATAAAGTAAAAAATTATCAAAAATAAAAATATGAATTCTACTTTCTCTATTTTCTACATATGATTGCTGTTACATTTGCTCATTAGAAATGAGTATTTATTTATTTATTTAAAAAAATAAATAGTACATCGGCGGGACACACCGTTTGCGAAAATTTAATTTAAATTGGTCCACTATCCTGTTCCGTATAGGGTTGTACAAAGGCCTGGACTGATTTTAAACATATGTGAACAAAAATTTATAATACAATATTTTCTAACATATTTTTTTTTTAGAATGCAAAAATATTTTCACTTGCTGCTATCTCAGCTGCTTTTCATAGAATTAGTTTAATGTTTGCTTTTTCACTCAGAGGATGAGTAAAATGCAACACAACTTTTTTATAAAACTTATTTGTACAAATTAAATGAACAATATCAAAAAAATATTACTATTTTTTATTCTCTTTGTTATTTATAAACATTTAATTGGCACTTCTTTAACAGGATGCTTCATAATCATTTAGTTTAGCATAATCTTTTACATTATGATTCATTTACAAAATTTTGCCTGTCGAAAATTTTAGACGGTAAGATAAGAGTGTAAATGCGACAGCTACTACGAGAGCTGTCGTTTTACGACTACGCCAAACACAATAAGAGTGAATGAATCACTATCAAAGTGGTTACTGGTGATGTTGGCATATGCCAAGCAATTTTTACGGATGTTTTAGGCATGAAACGTGTGACAGCGAAGATTGTTCCAAAATTGCTAAATTGTGAGCAAAAACAACATCGCTCAGGAGCTGTTGGTGTATGGCTATGACATTGAAACCAATGCCCAATCATCCCAATGGAAGCGTTCAGAAGAGCCAAGTTCGGTCAAATGTAATGGTTTTACTCACTGTTTTTTTCGACTGCAATGGCGTGGTGCATCATGACGTACGGTCAAAAAAGAATGCTATCTTGAAGTTATGCGCCGTTTGCGCGAAGCAATTCGTCAGAAACGCACAGAATTGTGGAAAAAACAACCATGGATTTTGCACCATGATAACGCACCAGCTCACACATCGATGCTTGTGAGTGGGTTTTTGGCAAAAAACAAAACCGTTAGCATGTCACCGTATTCACCGGACTTGGCTCCCGCTGTCTTTTTCCTCTTCCTAAAATTGAAGGCACCGATGAAAGGAAAGCATTTTCGAAAGAAAAATCGAAACACATGCTGTTATCGAGACCAAAAACTGCGTTTCAGAAGTGTGTCGAGGATTGAAAAAAATCTTTGGCATAAGTATATTATATCTGAGGGCGATTACTTTGAAGGAGACAAGATAGTTATCGATGAATAAATAAAACTTATTGAAAAATTTTTAAAAAGCGGTTATTTTTTATCAAACCTCGTATTTATGGTCGCTCAATAACAGATCAGGTTCTAAGTAAAGAGTTTCTTGAAAGTCTTGAAGATACAAATTTGTTTAAAAAAATAAATATCAATCCCTGAATAAAGTTGGGTGACTTTATTATAAACTGCTCTCTTCTGATTGGCTTGCGGGTTGGCAAAGTCGGAGTGGACTAGGGGCCAATCTAGATGAGAGGAATTAATTGTAACCACTCGGTGGGAAGTAATTATAATTAATTAGATCAGAAGTAAAATGGGGAACATAAATAGCACGCACGTATAACTCACCGAATTTAGCAATTTTGTAAGAAACAACTCCACTTACAGATTTTACTTGAACTATTGGTTTCTTCATTTCCAGTTGGTTATTAAGTTTCAAGTTGGTTATTAGTATTTCAATAAGAGCATGTGGTCCAGAGGTTGCCCACTGCTGTGCAATAAAAAATGAAATGATTGAGTAAAGAGTTAGAATGCAAGTGACAAAAATTCATTATGTTGACTTTAAAGAAACTTTAAAAGCTACATTTTCTGCTGCTTTGCAGAACAAATAAAAATTGACAATTCAAATCTGACGGTACTAAAATTTCTGTGGTACCAAATTCATACAAAAAAGTATACGTTACAATTTAAATGTATTAAAATAAATAATTAATATAAAATGTATAAAATTCAATGTTAATTTTAACTATAAAAGTTGTTCTCAATTGTGCATATGCACAGTTTAAATATTTTAATTCATTAGTTCTGCATATGCACATTTTTAGGTTCCAAACCAAGTTTAGACAATCCCATATTTGAGGTCTTTTAAAAAAATTGGATAATTTTATAAATTAATTAATTTTTGTTAAGTTAATGTTGCAAACAATTACCTGGTGCCAAAGGATGGAACGCCTCTAGGCGGCCTTATTCAGGATCATGTTATTTCTGGCGTAAAGTTATCATTGCGTGGTCGTTTCTTCAATCGTGATGATTATCATCAACTTGTCTTCCAAGGATTATCCCATATTAAGAAAAACATCAAACTTTTACCGCCAACTATTTTAAAACCTCTGCAATTGTGGTCCGGAAAGCAGGTAATTTTACTAACAAAAAATTCAAAAGTGTATTTCTAATACATCTTGAGTTTTTAGATACTATCGACAATAATTATTAATTTAATACCTGAGGGTTATAGCCCAATATCTTTGAAATCTGTAGCTAAAATTGGTGCTAAGGTAAGTGTAAAGATAGTATATTAAAGTTTTTAGCGATATTAGATTTATTTTTTTTTCAGCATTGGCTTATCGCGAAAAATAGAGCTAGTGTTGCCGGAGGCACAGAATTATCTGAAGTTAAAATGTCGGAAAGTGAAGTCATCATTCAAAACGGCGAACTTCTAGCTGGCGTATTAGATAAGCAACAATATGGAGCAACTACATATGGTTTGATTCATTGCATATATGAGGTAGCCATACGAAAAATTTTCTTATAACAATACATATAAAAGAATGACATATTATTAAAGTAATAAATCTTTTTCTTGTATAAACAGCTATATGGAGGTGATGTGTCAACATGTCTCTTGACCTCCTTCACGAAAGTTTTCACTTCTTTCCTGCAACGCGAAGGCTTTACGTTGGGTGTTAAAGATATTTTAGTCAACAGAGAAGCAGATTCCAAAAGACGTAAAATTATACAAGAAAGCAGAGACATAGGTAATGCTGCATTGGCTTCGGCCTTAGAGTTGGAAGAGGTACCTGCTTTGGATATTTTATCGGAAAAGATGGATGAAGCTTACATTAAAGATCCTAAATTTAGGGTTATATTGGATCGAAAATATAAAAATATGTTGGACAATTACACCAATGAGATCAATAAGTAAGCCTTAAAAATTATTTATTTAAATCACGTATTAAGTCCTGTATTTCATACACTGATGTTTTATTTTAAAGAACTTGTCTACCTGATGGTTTGATTACTAAGTTTCCAAGCAACAACTTGCAATTAATGGTTTTATCTGGTGCCAAGGGATCAATGGTAAACACGATGCAAATTTCTTGTTTATTGGGTCAAATCGAATTGGAGGGTAAGCGGCCTCCGCTTATGATATCAGGCAAATCGTTGCCAAGCTTTACTTCATTTGAAACGTCTCCAAAATCGGGTGGTTACATTGATGGACGATTTCTAACCGGAATACAACCGCAAGACTTCTTTTTTCATTGCATGGCAGGTCGTGAGGTATGTTTAAATCTAAAGATGGAATTATTTGTTCAATGATTTATGCTAATTACGTAAAATTTTAAAAGGGTCTAATTGACACTGCAGTGAAAACATCCCGTTCGGGTTATCTGCAACGCTGTCTTATTAAACACTTGGAAGGGCTGACAATTAATTATGATTTGACAGTCCGTGATAGCGACAATACTGTAGTCCAATATCTCTACGGGGAAGATGGTCTTGATATTTTAAAGTCAAAATTCTTTAACAGCGATTTCGGAACATCATTTCTGATGCAAAATGCTTTAGCAATTCTGCGTCCTCAGGAATTGTCCAACATAAAAGACGATGAAGAACTTTCAAAAGTGCAGCGTCACAACAAAAAGTTACGTTCTTGGTTGAAGAAATATGGTAGAAAAGCAAAGCATATTTCTCCGTTCACTCAGTTCTCTGCGGAACTTGACAGAGAAATAGAAGTAGAAAATCCCAATGAAGTAAATGAAAAATCTGGCAGACGTCGTATAGATGAAGCCAAAATAAAATTGTGGTATAAAGCAGACAAACAGAGCAAACATTTATACCAAAAGAAGTATGCCCGACGTCCTGATCCAACAAATGCTATTTTCGGTCAAGATACCACGTTTGGATCTGTATCTGAGAGAATTGAAAAAATAATAGCCGATTATATTGAGAAACATCCAAACAGAAAAAACGCCGTTACAGATGTAATGTATGTAAAAAATGTTAAAGCTTTAGCTACCCCAGGTGAACCAGTAGGCCTAATAGCGGCACAATCAATTGGAGAACCTTCAACCCAGATGACACTTAATACATTTCACTTTGCCGGTCGTGGTGAAATGAACGTTACTTTGGGTATACCGCGTTTGCGTGAAATTCTAATGATGGCTTCTGTCAACCTCAAAACACCTTCCATGGATATACCCATTATAGCAAACCATGAAAAATTCGCTGAAAATCTAAAAATCTCATTAAATCAAGTCACTCTTGCTGATGTTTTGCAATGTAATTTAGCACTTCTACATTGTCATATTCCAGTGTTATATTAATTGTGTTTTAATTTTCAGATGTAAATGTGAAAATGGAATTGGTTCAAAAACCCACAAGATCCCAAAAATATGAATTGACTTTCCAGTTTCTACCCCGTGAAGCATATAGCGATCGTTTTTGCGTTAAACCTAAACAAATTTTAAGATTTATGAGCAATAAATTTTTCACCCTTTTATTCCGTGCGATTCTGAATACGAAAAAATCAAAAAACGAATTGTAAATATTTCAATCTAAAACCACTTTCTGTTAAATAAACTTATGAATATTTCAGAATCATAATGGGCGATAGTCAGAAAGAAGATTCTAATAGCGACGAAAAATTGGATTCGGATGATGGTGAAGTCGATCCCAACGAAAATAAAAAACCGAAGTCAGATGTTACCGCTATTGGCAACGATATTGACTCGTCTGACGATGAGCAGGCTAATAACGATAACGATGATGATACTACTGGCATAAAATTAAAATCACGGAAACTAGATGAAACTGAATATGATGACCCCGATGACGCAGATGAACCAATGGATGGTGCGAACTTCTTAATATATTTCACTATAAACGCATTTATTGTTTGTTTCTCTTTAGTCGACTCGGAGGAAGACGTTAACGGTGATCATAATATCGTAGACACCGCGGGCAAAGAGATGGAAATTGAAAATGAAACGGATGATACAAAAATTGAAAAAATTCTTGACAATAATATGGTTGAAAGTTATGTCTACGATAAGAAACATCACTTGTGGGCCAAACTGACGATAAATGTAAGTAATTTTTTATAACAATGTTCGTATTCGTAAAGAGTTTTTTGTTTTAACACAAAATAAACAAAATTCTGATTATAAACTATACAAAATTTAATATTCCTTAAATTTATATGATTGACTATCACTGGGAATTTTTACGTTGTTTCGCTGATTAGAACAAAATAATAAACTATGTGGCCATAAAATGTTGTGTGCCGCGAATTTATTCATATGCTTCTCTTATCATCAAATACTTTTCCTCTGCATCAACAAGAATTTATTGTTAAGTGTTTGACAAAGTTTCTGTTGAAATTCATAGGTCGAAATCCAATTCTCCTCTTTATGGCTGAGCAAAGCACTGGTGTGAATAAACTCAACTTGACGATATAAATCCAAAAAATTTGTGTTTTCGAAAAATAAAATGCTACATTTATTTATTTTCTCTTTCCAGATTGATGTGAAATATAGACAACCTAATATTTCAACAGTGATAAAAGATTTGGCTCAAAAGACTGTCATACATCAAGTCGATAAGATTAGGCGTGCTATCATCTATAAAGGCAACAACGGCGAGCAGATGCTCAAAACAGATGGAGTAAATTTTGCGGAGATGTTTAAACACAACACAGTTGTTGATATTAACCGCCTATATACAAACGATATACACGCTATAGCTCGTACCTATGGCATTGAAGCTGCTGCACAAGTTATCGTTCAAGAAGTAACAAATGTTTTCAAAGTTTATGGCATTGCTGTTGATCGACGCCACTTATCGTTAATTGCCGATTACATGACGTTTGATGGCACATTTAAACCACTGTCCAGAAAAGGCATGGAGCATTCGTCATCCCCACTTCAACAAATGTCCTTCGAGTCTTGCTTACAATTTTTAAAGAACGCTGCAGGTGCAGGAAATGGAGACGGATTAAATTCACCATCCAGTCGTTTAATGGTTGGTTTACCTGTAAGAAGCGGCACTGGTGCATTTGAACTGTTATCAAAAATATGCTAGTTTTTTTTTTAAGTTAATGTAATATTTTGAATTTTTGTATAAAATGGATTAGTTTCTTACATGTTATGACTAAACAAATAACATTTTCATAAACAGATCATAAAAATTTTCTGTATTTATTATCATTGGGAATCTTCAGAGCTGTCCGAATACGCCGCTAACATTGATAAGCCAACTCCTCCTTTATTGATTGTTTTTGCTTCATTTGATGATGAAGTTTCGACACATTTATTAGTTTTTGGCTTGACCACAACAAGAGATTGTTTACGTTTTATTAAATTACTTAAAATGTTGCTTTTGGTTGGAGTTCCTGATAAGTTGGATGAAGTTAGACTTTGTTCGCTAACAACACTATTTTCATTTCTTTTGGGTTGTTTTGCTGGTTTCGGCGGTGCAATAGACTCATCTTTTATTTCTTCAATAATCTCTTCAGCGATGATTTTTTTGCCAGAGGTCGCATTCGTCTTATGTTTAAATTGTATAGATCTACAGAAAAGAAAACTAAATTACTTATGTATTAAATTTAAATCCAACAAAAATTTCATATAATAATAAACATCGACTTCAAAAGATTTTTGCGTATTCGGCCTTCGACTGATCAGTTTTAACTAATGTAGGAACGTAGTTGCGAACACTCTACTCAACAGTCAGTTGTGATCAAGACGCCGTGGCTTAAAGACGTGCAGCCACACACATTTTTTTAATTACATAATAAACATTTAAACTTTTTCCATTATACAATAACTTTAATGAATTGAATTCTGAATAAATGAAAACTACAAAATTTGGGGGCTCAACCGGGATAGCTGAATAATTAATCATAAAAGTTTTATAAAAATAGATGTATAGAAAGAAAAAGAACGAACAAAAACTTAATGTTTAAAAACGAATACATCCACATATATTGTTACAGTGTTAGTGGAATAAAACGTGAAAGTGTGTTTGCCTGAGAAATGACGCTAAATTTTTTATGCATTAATTATTTGCCGTGAAATAAAAAACCCCTAGAAAACCAAAACTTGAGTACGGAATTTTAAATAACTATAGAGAGAAGTTCACAGAAATTTGAAATAGAATACGCCCAGTTTGCTTAATGAATAGAATAAAAGAAAAAGAAGAGCATAAATTATTCTCATTTACTCTCGCCGTTTTGCAAAGGTACTAGTGTGTGTAATTTAAGAAGTGTACGTGTTTAGAGATCACAACTGAAGTGTTAGTAACTAAATTTGCTAAAAGCAAAAGCATATTGTTGAAACTGTTTTTGCATCAGTAATTTAAGACGTAGGCTCATTTTGTGTATATAGAAAAAACAATACCTGTACAAAAACTATACAAAAAACAGTCGTGTATACAGAAGAAAAACGTTTGGTTTGAATAATAAATAATTTCAAAGAAAAAGAGAGACTATCAGGGCTGTTCTGCAAATCACTTTTTGTCAAAGTGATTTCAAATCACGCAAAAGGTGTTCTGCACACAGAAAATACTCAAATCACGTGATTTTAAACCGGTTAGCCAAATGCTTGGCTTTTTGATATCACTTGGTTATTTTCTCTGTGTTTTCGATACAAATTTAATAAAACTATTTTTATGTATTTAAAATGATGTGTTGTTTATTGATTTTTGTAATAAAATTAAGTTTTATTCACACAGAAACATAAATATTAATAAAATTATTGACACTGCTTGTTTTTTGAGAAATTGTTTTGCTTTGTTTACCAATAGTAGTAACTTACATTTTCTCTATAGCAGTCAGCTGGTTTATTTTTTTACTTAATATTCACTTTTTATTGTAGTTAAGAATATAAAACTATAAATAAACAAAACAAAAATGTAAAAATAGCTGTTTTTCCGTGCTTTCGACGAATTAAAAGCACGTCGAAAACCGTAAAATCACGTGATTTGCAGAACAGGTTCAAATTGTCTGCGTGCTTTCAAAACGGTTCGTGATTTGAAAGCACGCCGTTTTCAGAACAGGCCTGTATGTCGTGCTTAAAAGAAATTGAAAGTGTGTCGTTAAGTCTGCATAACTGCAAAAAAGATGCTGTCACTGCTCTTCATAAGTTTATGTTTGAAAGTGAAGGCGATAGAATGAATAGACGTCGACTGCCTGAGTTTGCTGGCTTCTGCTTCACAGAAGACGATGAAAAGTATGACGATAAAGTGAAGTATGTTGAGAGAAACTTGAAGACAAATGATTTGGTGACGATTTGCAATGTTTTGGGCTTAACATACAACGAAGACGATTTGATGAAGCATATTTTTAAGAATTTACAAAAAGGTAAGCTACTTGCTTTTTCTAAAGACGTGGACGAAACAGAGAATAATGACGATGATGATGATGATAATGACGGCGATGACGAAGTTTTTTCTTTTGATAATGAAGAATTAAACGAGCGACGAAAGAACTCACAATGTGAGGTTGCTTTTGCAGCACATAATGCTAATAGCGAAGTACATAAGGTTGCTTCAAGAGATTTTAGAGGTAACCGATAGTAATCCAACAAACATCACGACAAGATTTGCTATGAGTTTTAGGGATATTGAAGTTTCATTGCGGACGTTTGATGGATCAAATAGTTTTCCTGTTCGAACATAGTTTGATGAGTTTGAGGAAACAGCTGCAGTGTTATACTGGGATGAATTTCAAAAATTTGTTTTCGCTAAAAAGTCCTTGAGAGGTATGGCAAAAATTTTCATATCTAGTGAGAGAGGCATAACTAATTATAGACGATTGAAAGAAGTTTTACTTGAAGAATTTGATTCATTTGCGAACAGTGCACATATCCATAAAATGCTGTCGACTTGTAAAATGATTAAAAATGGCAATGTACAAGAGTATTACTTAAAAATTAAAGAATTGGCTTCTCGTGGGAATATTGAGGAAAGTTCTCTACTCCAATATGTCATCGATGGAATTAATGATTTAGATATGAACAAAATAATTTTATATGGGGCGAATAGCATAAAGGAGTTTAAAGAAAAGATAAGATGTTATGAAGTCATGAGTAAAAATAGCACAAGAAAATTTGAATTTAAGAAAGATGAGAAAATAGTACACAAGTTTGAGAAGAAAGTAGAGATGAAATGTTTCAATTGCGGCGGATATGGACACAAATCAGCTTTTTGCAAGGACAAGTCCAAAGGTGCCAAATGTTTTCATTGTGATAAATTTGGTCACATCGCAAAAGATTGTAGCTTGAAGAAGAATGAGTCGAATGCTCGATGTTTATTAAAGAAGGAAGATAACATGATGGAAATTGATACTGTTATAGGTGGTTTAAAGAAAATAGCTCTATTAGATACTGGCTGTGCCGTTAATGCCATTACTGAAAAAACATATTTGAATCTTAAAAACAAGCCTGATTTGTCAGAATCGAAATTTTATATGATAGGTTTCGGAAAGAACAGGTACGAAAATAGAATAAAGCCGATGGTTAATTTCGAATATGCGGTAAATATTGATGGGCAGTTATTCGATTTATATTTCATGTTGTGCCGACTGTTTAGGGAAGATTTCGCTGACGAATATCATAGTATGCTAAAAATAAATATAGTTGATGATGAACTAGATATTGATGAAGACGCAAGCCTAGAAGTAAAACAAATAGTTACCGATCTTGTAAAAAAATATAAACCGCTTAACACTAAAAGCACTAACATCGAAATGAAAATAATACTGAAGGATGAATCTCCAATTTACTGTGCACCCCGACGATTGCCTTTTCATGAACGATCCGTTATCGATGCTCAAATAGAAACATGGTTGAATGAAGGTGTTATTGAGCATTTAGAATCTGATTTTACTAGCCCTGTTGTTTTGGTCAAAAAGCACGATGGCACACCAAGACTTTGCATTGACTACCGCCGCATAAACAAAGTAATTGTGAAGGATCGTTTCCCTTTGCCACTTATTGAGGATCAATTGGATCGTCTACAGGGAGCTAAGTTATTTTCAACAATAGACCTCAGAAATGGATTTTTTCATGTAGCCGTGGAAGAGTCGAGCCGTAAATACACGTCCTTTGTAACCCATAGTGGGCAGTACCAATTTCGAAAAGTACCGTTCTAACTGTGTAATTCTCCCAGCGTTTTTCAGAGACATGTTAACTCAATATTTAGAGACTTAACGAGGCAAGGAATAGCTATGCCATACATAGATGATTTGATAGTTCCAGCAAAAGACGAAAACGAAGCCTTAGATAATTTGAAACTCGTTTTTAGACTATGTCAAGAATATGGTTTAGAATTAAACCTGAAAAAATGTCACTTTTTGAAGAAGCGAATACAGTTCTTAGGCTACATCATTGAAAACGAAACGATATCCCCATCACCAAATAAAATAGAAGCTTTGCAGAAGTACCCTGTTCCTCAGAATATCAAACAAGTTGAGAGTTTTCTTGGACTTGCCGGTTATTTTCGGATATTTATTCCTAATTTTTCAGTCATTGCGAAACCGCTATCTGATTTGAGAAAGAAAAATCGTAAAATTGAGATAAATTCCGAACATATTGCAGCATTCGACAAATTAAGAAATATAATGTGCCATAAACCAGTCCTGAATATCTACAACCAGAACTATGATACTGAAGTTCATACTGACGCTTCCGTCGAAGGATATGGTGCAGTTTTATTACAAAAATCACCAGATGACAACTGCCTACATCCAATTTACTATATGAGTCGAAAAACATCTGATCAAGAGAAAAAATATTCCAGCTATGAACTAGAAATTCTAGCAGTTATTGAAGCACTGAAAAAGTTCAAGGTGTATTTACTAGGTACTCACTTCAAACTCGTAACTGATTGTAATGCTTTTACCAAGACTCTTGAGAAGAAAGACCTATGTACACGTGTCGCTCGCTCGCTGAATACTACTACTGCAAGAATACGATTATGTTGTTGAACATCGCGCAGGCAATCAAATGAAGCATGTTGATGCTTTATCACGAAGTCCAATGATGATGATTGCAGCCGAAGATAGTATAATTGAAAAGATAAAACGATCGCAGATGTTAGATGAAAATCTCAGAACTTTAAAATAAATTTTGAATAAAAGACCAAATTACGACAGCTATTTCTTGAAATATGAAATTATATACAAACTTGTTAACGACAACGAACTGTTGGTAGTGCCTAAGGCACTTCAAAGAGATGTAATTCGTCACGCGCATGAAAAAGGTCATTTCGGATTGAAGAAGACAAGATTTAATTTGCCGTGAATTCTTTATTACTGAGCTGGATGGAAAATTAAACATCATATAAATAATTGCGTTCCGTGTATAGTCCTGAACAGAAAGAGGGGAAAGCAAGAAGGCGAACTAAATCCTTTACCAAAGAATGAAATTCCGCTACAAACATACCATATTGATTTTCTTGGTCCACTAGAGACAACAAATAAACAATACAATCACATATTTGCCGTAATCGATGCGTTCACGAAATTTTGTTGGCTCTACCCTACAAAAACAACTTCTGCTAAAGATGCTATTGCAAGATTAAGTGCGCAAGCTATTATTTTTGGAAATCCAACACAAATAATTTCAGACCGTGGATCTGCTTTCACTTCTGAAGATTTTCGTCAATATTGCCTAAATGAAGACATAAAGCACATTAAAATCACTACCGGTTTGCCTAGAGCTAATGGGCAAGTAGAAAGACTTAATAATATAATATCCCCAGTGTTAGCTAAGCTAAGTATGGACGACCCCACTAAATGGTATAAATTTGTCGGAAAGGTTCAACAAATTATAAACTCCACCTACAGTAGAAGCACAAACTTAACTCCGTTCGAATTATTAGTTGGATGCAGAATGAAAACAAAAGACGATATTCGAATCAAAGAAATTCTTGAAGAAGAGATGATCGCTGATTTCAACAACAAAAGAATTGAATCCAGAAACGAAGCTAAGCAACAAATTTTGAAGGTCCAGGAAGAGAACCGACATACATACAACCTCAGACGTAAACCTCCAATCAATTACAACATCAATGACTTAGTCGCAATAAAGAGGACGCAGCTAGGAGGCGGACTTAAGTTGAAACGAAAATATCTTGGTCCTTATCGAATTATTAAAGTCAAACCACATAACACGTACGATGTCATGAAGGAAGGTGATAGCGAAGGTCCAAAGCAAACAACCACATGCTCTGAATTTATGAAGCCTTGGCCTAAAGATGATTTGCCTAATGAAGATGCTTTCGAAGATGAATTCGGGTCGAATTCTATGCAGGATGGCCGAGTTGTAGAAACGTAGTTGCGAACACTCTACTCAACAGTCAGTTGTGATCAAGACGCCGTGGCTTAAAGACGTGCAGCCGGAGTAAAATACTACACATTAACACACACATAAATTTTTTTAATTACATAATAAACATTTAGGGCCATATCCAAAAAAAATCTTACTTGAGTTTTAACGCATACGTTAGTTACCAAACACATTAGCACTACCATACATTTGTTAAAAATTTTTATGCAAAAACAGTACGTTAACTTTTACATGTAGTAAGGAATTTAATTGTTTTGTTATGGCAACGCCGTTATGTTCAATTGAAATTTTTTGAATAGTGATGAATAAAAACTAATATTCGAAAACCGAAAAATAAATTTAAAAAATAAAAATTTTTTATTATTACATAAAACAACATATTTTTGACAAACAGTTCTTGGATTTACCTTCTTAATAAATAATGAATATATAATATGTAGTATATTAATGAAATTGAGAAAAAGTAATAGGGGTACTTATCTAGAAAAATTGTTATTATTCGAATAACGATTTTCATTGTACTCGTTTGATTGAAAGTGCATCACTAACATAATTGTTATTTATATTTTTCTTTAAAAATTAATATTTTCAGTTTGTATACAATGCAATGTGTAAATTTACTTAATTAATAAGCATAAAACATTGCTTGCATTAAAATCTTTTACAAAATTCTGCTTTCTAAAGCAGTGTACTCATTTGAACTTTAAACGAATGGTAAGTAAATAATTGTTTTTCATACAACGTTAAGGAATTTTTCTTAACAACTGCTTACCAAGCTTTGTTAAGTTTTTTTTGGATACGGCCGTTAAACTTTTTCCATTATACAATAACTTTAATGAATTGAATTCTGAATAAATGAAAACTACACTAATTTAATGGATTTTAACAAGCAATTGTGAAAAGCTACTTAGAAGCTAGGTAAACCGATTTCAAACGAGGCAGAAACTCACCAGCTAGAACATAGATGGCCTGCACAAGAGTTGAAGGGCATAGGTCAAGACATCTTCTCAGATTAGAATTAGGAAGTCTGACTTTTTTTGTCAATATACGTTCCCCCGGGGAACAGGTTTTGCCTTGGCGGATTCCTAACGTGGGTGCTCTGTTTTTCGGGGAAAAGAGGGGAAGGGGTCCCTCGTTTGGTGCGGCAAACAAACTCTAGGAAGCCGCATGACTTATGTTGTGTTGGCTTCTGAAACCCTTACCAAGGGTATAAATTGGCAGAACGGGGATCAGCATGGTCCCCGGGTAGTTCTGCTTGCGGTTCGACCCGTGCTGATCATGGTTGAGGTGCCTACCTAGGCTGAAGCGTTCTGGCTGTGGTTGAAACCTAAAACGCAGGAAGGGAGTGTTAGTATCCTTGATAATTGTTTGGTGTGTGGCTTTTCTCGGGGACTAACAAACTCCCGAGGATCTGTACTGAAAGAATCCAGTGGTGATGGTTGATGGGTGAGTTGGTTTAAGGGCTGATGCTCTTAGTGGGCTTCGGCCTACCAACTCATTAAGCCTTGTCATCCATTGATTGCTGGGAAATTGCATACAGGAGGGATTAGAAGGCCCGAACTCCTCAACAAGAAGTTGCTCATATGACCGCAATCATATGGCAAGAATTTCTACCTGTGTGAGCCTGGTAAGCCACACCGGAGCGCTGGTGAATCGTGAATAATTCACTCCGTGGAACTGGACCATCATCAGATAAGGCCGCAAGGCAGGTGCTGATGTAAATCTTTTTCACAACTGTCAATATACGTAGGCGCATGAGTTGAAACCGATCTAGCATACTCAACTTTCCCTCTAATAAAAGAGTGGTAGAAATTTAGTGCAGTTTGAGTGGTCCAAGACCACCTTTAATATCCGTCAGTTTCTTAAGAAGATTCGTGGCACTCAACGATTCTTTTGAAACATACGCAGAGTGTTCATTAACACTTACAGGCGAGTTAGCCTGTAAGATTGGTTGATTGTCAATTACCACATTCATGTCAAAATTCATTCTCCCCACAAAAAATATGCACCTTGTCTTAAACGGATTGAAGTGCATATTAAGGAAAGAGCAAATGGAACGAAATTTAAAGCTGAGATTGGATACCGCTTCGTCGAAAATTTGCTCAGAAGAGAGAATAAGGAAATCATCCGCATACCGAAAAATCAAAGTGGACTCATCCTCAAGGGAATGAATACTGGTAGTGTACAAATTCAAAAAAGAAATAGACTAAGACAACTGCCCGTAGGTAGTCCATTAAAAGGTATGTTCCAAGTGAATAACGAAACAGTCCGAACTAGTGCAAAAGCGTTCCACGTAAAAATTTTTGTGCAGAAGAGAAAATGAGAGAGTAATTTTTTTCATTTCCTTTTTTTTTTGGGTAACTTCAGACTAGAATTGAATAATCAGATGTTTACATACTTATGAAACTGAAAATTTACAAATTGGAAAAAAGTTTTTGTTTAAAAATTTGTTAAAAATAAAATGGAAGATTGCCCAAATTGAAAATAACGTTGTCAAGTTGTGAACAGAACATGCAATTGTTATTTGGTTTTTCATTTTATGAATATGTACTATAAAAATCTATTGAAAATTTTACAGTTGTAATGCAAATCTTTTGTTTATATGAGTTGTGTTCATTTACTAAAAACTTTTACAAATTTGTAATAATTGTTACTAGAAAGCGTTCATTAACCCAAAAAATTTGCAACGAGAGAGCGTCAAAAGAGCGTAAAAAATTGAGGGCCATAAAAATTCGTGCAAGTTTTTACAAGTAAAATTTTTACTTGCAATAATTATTCAAACAGCTGTTTTGCGTTTGTGTTTACAAAACAGTATTTCTAAATTAAGTTCAAAATAAAAACATTTTGAAAAATTTAAGAAATTGTAATTGTATGTAAACTTTTAAACCGATTAAAAGTATTAAAAAGATTACAAATTTATTTTTGTGTAACTTATTAGCAACAGAAGTAAAATAAGAAATCTAGGGGAAATGAACTATGCAACACAGTATCTGGTACATCACACTTCGATCCTTCCATTTATAATTATATTAACATTTTTCTAATTTTAAGTTCTAAAATATTTCTGCTTTTTGTTTTTTTATTTTTTACAAACCAGATGTTATTTTTAGTATTGTAAATATTATGAGTACCTAGCTACTCGGATTTTAAAGAAGTTGAATTTTTTAAATATGAGAAAGAAAGTTTTAATAATGAAATAAGTGCAATATTATACTATGATGAGATATCCAAGTTAAATGAATATGTTTGCTATTTTGATGAATGTTATGAAAATTCTATAAAAAAATTTACTACAAAGAGGATAATAAATGGAAATAATAATAACAAATGGTTTAATAATGAACTCCGGATGCTTAAACGTGAAAAAATATATAAATACCAAAAAGCTATTTTTGAAAATACGAATGAAGCATGGGACAGCTATAAATTAATAAGAAATAAAAACAAAGTTAAAATTATAAATGAAAAAAATAAATAAATTTATAAACAATAAAATAACAAATGTAAACGACCAAACGGAAATGTGGAAAACAATAAAAGAACTGGTAATAAGAAACCCCAAAAATATCATAAAATCTGTGATATTTAATCAAGTATAGTATAAAGAAAACATAAAAATAGCCGAAAACTTTAACAATTATTTTGTGAATAGTATAAAAGAAATGAGAAAATCTATAGAAAATGTGCAATACGAAAACAAAATAAACGTGATAAATACACGATTCGAATTCAGTGCAATATCTATCTTAGAATTAAAAATAATATGTAAAAACATTAGAAACAAGAAAAGCCTGACTGTAAAAGACTAACAAATGCCATTATTTTAGATAATTGGAATATTGGTCCTATTTTACGCAAAATTATAAATAAATCTCTTGAAAACGGAGAGTTCCCTGAAAATTGGAAACAATCTTTAGTAATACCCATAGAAAAGGTTAAAAATCAGTTAGAAGAATATTTGGAAAAAAATAAAACTTTATCACAATACCAGTACGGATTTAGAAATAAATATTCATGTGAAACGTCAGTCAATTACACTATAAATATATGAAAATATATCGAGTGAAATAATCAAATACTGGCGATATTTTTGGATGTTACGAGAACTTGTCAAATGATATGAACAATATAAATAAATGGCTTAAATTGAACAAATTAAAATTAAACGAAAACAAAACAAAAATAATGGAAATTAATATGAATACAAATAAACATTTTAAAATAAATAACATAGCAATAGACAAAGTAAATTCGATTAAATATCTAGGATTTATTATAGACAAAGACTTAAAATTCAAAGAACATGTCGAATACATATGTAAAAAACCCGCCAAAAAAATCGGATTTTTTAAACGTAAAAGAAGTAAAATATATATAATACAATTATTAAACCCCACTTTGAATACGGTTCTACAGCGTTATATACATAAATGTTGCTCAGACACACAATTATCCAGATTGCAAAAACAACAGAATAATGCAATGCCTTCAATATTAAAACTAAATCGTTTTACCCCAATACAATTTATGTTAGATGCATTAAGATGGCTAAATATATATCAAAGGCTAGAACTCAATACAATCAATTTTATACAAAAGCTTAAACTGGGAGATGGACCTGATTATCTGCTGGAAGAGTTAAGACATGTTGGAGATGTACAAACTTACAACCTGAGGAATGCTTGCGATTTTAGGCTACAACGAGCACATACAAGTTCAACTTAAAGGTCTCTTTTCTACAAAGGACTAAATATTTACAATTCCCAGCCAATTCATGTTAAAAATGAAAAAAACTATTACTGTTTTAGAAGAAAACTTGTCAATTACATTAGGAATACTAATCAGAGCTAAAATTTTTGTATAATTTAATATTTTTATTGTACACTTGACCTATTCCTGACTTCATACCCTGAAAACTATGAAGTCAAAGTTAGTGCACCTCTCGGCAATTCGGATCATTGCACCATTTCTGCCTCCTTTTCGAACTCTGAACTTCGTTACGTTTCGAAATCAGCTACGAAACGTTCAATATTTATTTACGAAAAGGCGCGTTGGGCTGAGCTCAACCAATTTTAATTGCAAACTTTGCTTTCTAGATAACGACATAAAATACTTCAGCAAAAATGGTCGAGAAAATGATATTGCTAGGGATGAAATCATTCATCCCCTCCAAACAGATTTCGGTTAAACCAAGAGTGAAATCCTGGTTTAATCAGACGTACAAAAACGCATTCAGATCGAGAGAGGAAGCATTCAGTAATTGGCGTTTAAACAAAAACCCAGACACTGATTTGCTACGCAAAAAGGCAGATCTTCGTGTACCAAGGTACTTAGGCGTGAAAAGTATCTTCACGAACAGCGTCTTCGTGCCAATATACTTACGGCTCCTCGGCCCAGTAAGAGCTTTTGGTCATTCGTTAAGAGGGTAAAGAACAATGCTAGTTCATCAATCCCAACTCTCTTAAAGAATGATCAAGCATTCACCGACAAGGTTGACAAAGCTAACCTGTTGGCTGAAATCTTTGCAAACAATTCCTGCTTGCCGGAAAGCAGTCAACCACTTTCCGAGCTTGAAAGAGTATCTGCAACTATGCCAAAGATATTCTTCCGGGCGCGAGCAGTTAAAAGGGTTTTGGCCGACCTCGACATAAACAATACTGCTGTACCGGATAGCTTCCAGCACTGGTCTTGAAGCAGTGCTCTTCTACGCTTGCGCGTCCATTAGCACGCTTCTTCAGCATACTTTACCATTTTGGTGAGTTTCCATCGTGCTGGAAGGTTGCTAATATAACACCAATTCCAAACAAGCGTGAGGCAAATAACCCAGAAAATTACCGCCCAATTGCAATTTGCCCTGCATTTTCCAAAGTAATGGAAAGCATGGTTAACCATCAACTTATGAGGTATCTAGAGTCGCATAAACTACTTTGTGATCGTCAACATGGATTTCGCAAGGGTCATTCTACTGGCGATCTGACGGCATATCTCTCAGAGAAATGGTA
The DNA here is from genome assembly GCA_914767995.1 of Thecocarcelia acutangulata. Classification (NCBI taxonomy): domain Eukaryota; kingdom Metazoa; phylum Arthropoda; class Insecta; order Diptera; family Tachinidae; genus Thecocarcelia; species Thecocarcelia acutangulata. Next base: position 57,464,838 of record OU612098.1, read on the forward strand.
CCACTCAATCCACCATTTCGGTGAAAGTAGGGTGGTGGCTCTGGATAATTCAAAAGCGTTTGACAGAGTGTGGTATGGTGCACTACTGGCAAAACTTACTGCTTTTAGTGTCGGTGATGACTTCTCTCGGTTTATATCGAGTTTTCTCAGAGACCGCGCTATACGAGTTGTTATAGATGGGGTCTCATCAAACGAGTTCAAGATTAATTCAGGGGTGCCGCAAGGCTCCGTTCTTTCTCACACCTTGTTTTTTATTTTCCTCAACGACCTTCTCTATTAAACTTCCAACCCTATCCACTCTTTCGCAGATGACAGCACAATTTGTCACTCGTACTCTTTAAGCTATAGGCCCAGCCTATCACAGATGGCTGCCAAGAGGCTAAATATGAACGATTCACTGAATAGTGACCTTCTATTAATCTCCGAATGGGGTCGTAAAAACAGAGTCGCCTTCAACGCTCGTAAGACCCAATGTTGCTTATTAACACACAAGCAAACGACCGCAAATACTGCTTCATCTGTACTCATGGATGGTATAAATATTGAGGAATCGCATGCTCTTGATGTTCTTGGAATGAAGATACACTGTGATGTTCGCTGGACTGAACACATTTTTCATGCCTCTAAAGAAGCATTCAAGTGCCTTGGTTTTTTGAAACGGTGTAAGATGTGCTTGCCTCCATCCGACCTCCTCACTATTTATACCACGTACATACGACCGAAAATGGAATACAACTCTCATCTTTAGGCCGGTGCCTCAAAGTTTATTTTGGGGTTACTCGACCGCGTGCAGGAGAGGGCGAAGAAGCTCATCGTTGACAGTAGGGTATCCAACTCTATTGACTCACTGGAGCATCGACGCAGTGTGGGGTGCTTTACTCTGTTCTATTGTTCCTACTATGGATTTTGCTCTAACGAGATTAGCGATCTTGTTCCCGAAACTCGCACTTTTTTTACTTAGCACGCGCTCATCCATTTGTGGTCGATTGCCCAGGGAATCGCACTACGCATTACAGAGAGAATTCTTTTTTCAGCCGAACGCTTCGTCTGTGGAATAATTTACCTGCAGACGTGTTTCCTGTCTGTTATAACGTTGGAAGGTTCAAGTCATATGTTCGCAAACACTACTCCCTCTTTCCCCCTCCTCACAACCTATTTTCCTAGTTCTCGTACAATGCACTGCATATGTAGGGGTCATCCCCTGAGTACTGGTCCAATATAAAAAAAAAGTATTCAATAAATACTACTTACTAAAAACAAAACAAAATCACTAACAAATAATTCAATCTAAAAAGTATGCAGCACTAGTATTACAAGATGAACAATTGTGTTTTTTGCGTTCCAGCAGTTTTGGGCAATAATTGCAAATTTAGAGAGTAATTTGCTTTTTACTCTCATTAGTCCGAGATCTCGTGGAACACACCTAAAAATCAACACAGATGAGTTACCGATATACAAAACTCTTTCAGAAAGAAAACTCGATATGCAATCAATTAAATCTAATGGAATACCCTGACTGACCAAAATGTTTCTGAGAATGGAAACATTAATACAATCGTAAGCATTACTTATGTCAATGGATGGCAAAAACTCTCAAACATAGTTTTGAGATACAACACCCTAAAAAATATTTCATTCAAACATGTAGTAGTAGAAATTTTCCCTTATACGCAAAAGTCTATCAGCCTCAAATAATCTCCTCTTGACCATCATGTTTACAAGTTCAAGAAAAACTGAAATAAGAGCCATAGTCCTATAGTCGCTAAAATCTCCAAATGTGTTGGATCTCTTAGGAATTGGGAACTATTATCCTCCACCATGAATTATAAACCATACTTACATAATAATAAATATAACGGAATAGATACAGCTAAATTTTAAATATTAATATGGAAAAAAATTTAACTGCCACTTTCTCTATTTCGAATAAACTTAAGAAAGGAAAAAACCGAAACTATAACCGGTTGTACAAATGTACTAACCAAAAATTAAAAAAAAATATAAGTTCAACAAAAATTCAATAAATTAAGGAACAGCTAGTTCGTGATATTTTTGTTTGCGGTTTATCATCAAAATACGGTCACATAAAGGAAAAATTACTAAGTGAAGGTGACATTCAATTATCAGAAGCAATTGATCTTGCGAGAGCAATAACAATGGCAAAGGCAAATGTAAATCAATTAAATGAGGTCAATAACAACAATTTTATTAGAGCACTACGTCATCAGTCGAATAAGTCAAGAAAAGTCAGTCCAGCAAAATCCAACATTCATCAGTCAGCAGTTCAAAATTGTCAGCAGAAGTCAGCAGCACCTAATGAATTTTCAACATGTGTCTGTAATCGTTGCGGACAACAACATAGAAACTGTTGTCCAGCAGATGGTATATGTCATATATGTAAAAAATCAAATCATTTTGCTAAAATGTGTCGAAGCAGACAACAACAGCAAAAATTAGCTAAGTATATAAAACAGATTAACAAAAAAAATTAAGATTTATTTGTAGGCATTTTGCATACTAATAAACATAATAATAATAAGTATAACTGGGCATTAAATGCAAATAAAATAAAAGAACCAATTAAAAAAGAAATTGTTGAGTGGAATATTGAGAGTAAAATTTTTAATAAAATCCTTCTTTTTCAAAATGATACAGGTGCACAGGCAAATGTTTTGTCAATAGATACAGCTAAAGTTTAAATATTAATATAATAATATAAAATTAAATATTATATAATCGGCTCATAATTAAACTCGTTTACCTGGTGCAAATGATGCAATGCGTTCTATTAGATGCGCCGAACTGAAACTTTCGCGCTAAATAAGCTGGATATCCAAATTTACTAGTTTTGTAGATCATCCGTCGTAAATATTGGTCAAACTCACACCCTGGTACATATGTGCGATAATTTGTTATGGAGTCTCTGACATTCAGATTGAAAATATATCGAACTACTCTATTAAAACATTTCCTCACGCGGGTCAAGGTGCAGGAAAATACCTCAATCCCATACAAAAATAGCGGCCAACATATTGCCATTGCAATTTTGTATCTAATACTTTGTGGTATATAATAAGAAATACTCCTGATTCGACGCACAGAAAACTGCATACATATGTATATGAAAACTTTAGAGGCACATACCTGGAAAACTATGTGTTTTCCCAATTTTACGATTTAATATTTTCTTATTATTTTTAATTGTCTATCACCCTATGTACTTTTTACTTAATTTTAAGCTGCATGCGTAAACTAGATTTAAGCCAAAAAATTTAAATCATTTATATTCTTACTTCACATATGCCTCATCCTCTCGTTCTTGTCGTTCGATACGTTCCTTCTCCGTTTCTTTACTATTAAACTGCTGTAACATTGTGTCGTAGTCGACAGTCTGCTGGCGTCGATTTAAGTCACGCAATTCCTCCAATGACTCAAGCATTTCAATTTCATTTCTAGATTGTCGAGTCCGGTTTTCCAACAACTTCATTGGGTTGTTTGCTTCTTCTTCACGTAGCTCTTCCTCTTCACGACGAGCCTGTTCTTCAGCCATTTTCAATGCCATGAAGTTCCTTGTGGCACCAGCTTCAATTTCGTAGTCGGTATTTTGTGGATCTGTTTTAAATGAAATTTCTTGTAGGCATCTTGTGCATTTAATATAAAACCGATATATCCGTATGCCTAAATATGTTTCATTTTCAACATCCTCTTTGCGAGCGTTGAATTTCTTCCCCTTGTAAATGTATTCACCACAAGTTTTACATCTCATATTGAAAGGAGCCATTAAACGTACAGTATATTGCCGGTTTTTGGCCAATTTCATACGAGGTATTTTCGATGGATCAAAATCTGGTGGATAGTATTTCTGCAAACCAGTAAGAATATAAACCCAAAATTATATTATATTTAAGCCAACTTACATTTAAAACTTTGCGTTCCGACATTTTTACTTAATAGAAATGAGCACTTGGAATAACAATTGCAATATCAGATAATATATTTTTTAAAGAAACAACACAAGGTGATTTGTGGAAATGTTTATATATAATCAGTGTTATTCACTGCCAAAAAAAAAAAAAGCACAAAATGTTAAAGAATTACCCAAGACGAATTCATTACTAGGTGAACTTAACAGCACAGGTCAAGGCGAATTAATTATTAGGTGGATGCATCGGCGAATTCAGGCGAATTCGGTTTATATGGCGGCACTTTCGTTGTCAAGTTTTGTTTACCTTTTTCGGCGCCATTTAAATTCATGATACAAAAAACAAGGTAGCCGCTTCGCTACAACAATACAACAATAAAAAAAACAACAGGTATTTTGTTTGTGTAAAAGGCGAATTCACACTTAAGCTGTCAAAAATAGTTGATAAAGAACATGTACAAAAATATAAATGGAGCCGAAAAAGGTAAACAAAACTTGACAGAGAAAGTGCCGCCATATTAACCGAATTCGCCGATGCATCCACCTAATAATTAATTCGCCTTGGTCTTGACCAACTACTTTTGACAGCTTTTGTTATACCATGATACAAAAAACAAGGTAACCGCTTCGCTACAACAATACAACAATAAAAAAAACAACAGGTATTTTGTTTGTGCAAAAAGGCGAATTCACACTTAAGCTGTCAAAATTAGTTGATAGCGAACATGTACAAAAATTTAAATGGCGCCGAAAAACACAAACAAAACTTGACAGAGAAAGTGCCGCCATATTAATCGAATTCGCCTGAATTCGCCGATGCATCCACCTAATAATTAATTCGCCTTGTTTAAATTTTTTTTACATGTTCTTTATCAAATACTTTTGACAGCTTAAGTGTGAATTCGCCTTTTACACAAACAAAATACCTGTTGTTTTTTTTATTGTTGTATTGTTGTAGCGAAGCGGCTACCTTGTTTTTTGTATCATGATTCACCCTAGGCGAATTCATTATTAGGTGGATGCATCGACGAATTCAGGCGAATTCGATTAATTGGCGGCACTTTCTCTGTCAAGTTTTGTTTACCTTTTTCGTGCCATTTAAATTTATGTACATGTACGCTATCAACTACTTTTGATAGCTTAAGTGTGAATTCGCCTTTTTACACAAATAAAATACCTGTTGTTTTTATTGTTGTAGCGAAGCGGTTACCTTGTTTTTTGTATCATGCATTCACCTGTTTAAATTAGCCTTGATAGCCACTTTTAAAAAGCAAAGGCAAGGCGAATTTATACAGATGAATGCAAGGCGAATTAATTATTAGGTGGATGCATCGGCGAATTTAGGCGAATTCGATTAATATGGCGGCACTTTCGTTGTCAAGTTTTGTTTACCTTTTTCGGCGCCATTTAAATTTTTTACATGTTCGTTATCAACTACTTTTGACAGCTTAAGTGTGAATTCGCCTTTTTACACAAACAAAATACCTGTTGTTTTTTTTATTGTTGTATTGTTGTAGCGAAGCGGCTACCTTGTTTTTTGTATCATGGATGAATGCAAGCGGGAAGGCGAATTCAGTACTATGTATTTTTTTATTGTAAAACATATCGTGAATGTCAAAATCTGAATTCGCCTAAGATTGCTCAGCTGGGAAAAAATTTTATATATAAACTTTTATAATTGTTTGCAATTAAAATCACAGATGATATTAGTTATTCACTTTTAAATTCACAAAAATTTCTTCAAACTGCAATAAATCATACAAAAAAATCTACAGATTAACGAGCTCCTTTACACTACGCAGTCGAAGTTTCGACGCTGAACTAAAGGGGGATAAACACGATCAAAATTCTTAACAAGCATGGTAATAGTATGTGTAAAAATTTGTTAGTATGTGTGACACCGACAATGGTGGATGGAAATCAAAAAATTTTGATTTTTTGGCACGCTTGCTGTCACATGCTTGGCTGTGGCTAGTGTAAGCTATCAAGCACGAACAAATTTTTATTATTATTATTTTGTTTTTATTGTGAATGGTTGTCAAGAAAAATAAAACCAGAAGAAGATTGAATGAAAAATTGGCAAAATAGGATATTTTCAATTTCAAGTGAAAATGAAATGTAATTATTATTTTTATCGTTAAAAAGTGGCAAAATAAAAGATTTTCGGCCGTATGCAAAAAAACTTAACAAAGCTTGGTAAGCAATTGTTAAGAAAAATTTGCTAATGTTTTATACAAAAACAATTGTTAGCTTACCATGCGCTTAAAGTTGATTTGGGTACACTTTAAAGGCCGTGTCAGATAAAACTCTGTCGCTTTGCGTGAAGTTTAAAACTTCAGCAGAAAAGCGCAAAGCATAAGGTGTATGTCACAATAAAAACTTTGGCAACGCTCACGATTTGTTTATTTATCTAAAAAATTTTTGTTAATTTTTACATTTAATTATATCTTATGATAACAGAAGTTGGAAATATTATTAGACGAACTACTGAAATTGGTTCTAATTGTTTTCTTAGTACATAAAGCTATTAGAAAAAACTTCGACGCGTAAAAAGATGAGAGTTGTCGAACTTTTCGCTTCGCGTTGCGTTAAAAGTGCTCTATGTGACATGTTTCATGTAAGTATATATATTTTGTTTTAGATGTCAAAGCGAATTTGCAACGCAAAGCGAAGCAAAAGTTTTGTCTGACACGGCCTTAACTCTTTAATGTTAAAACCGATTATTGTTTTGCTTAAAAATCGCAATTTTGCGAATATGTGAAAAAGTCTGTTTGTTACTTTCATTATATAAATAAATAAAAACATTACATACATGATACAAAAAACAAGGTAACCGCTTCGCTACAACAATACAACAATAAAAAAAACAACAGGTATTTTGTTTGTGTAAAAAGGCGAATTCACACTTAAGCTGTCAAAAGTAGTTGATAACGAACATGCACAAAAACTTAAATGGCGCCAAAAAAGGTAAACAAAACTTGACAAAGAAAGTGCCGCCATATTAATCGAATTCGCCTGAATTCGCCGATGCATCCACCTAATAATTAATTCGCCTTGATTACATATTATACTACCCAAGGCGGATTAATTATTAGGTGGATGCATCGGCGAATTCAGGCGAATTCGGTTAATATGGCGGCACTTTCGTTGTCAAGTTTTGTTTACCTTTTTCGGCGCCATTTAAATTTTTTACATGTTCTTTATCAACTACTTTTGACAGCTTAAGTGTGAATTCGCCTTTTACACAAACAAAATACCTGTTGTTTTTTTTTATTGTTGTATTGTTGTAGCGAAGCGGCTACCTTGTTTTTTGTATCATGATACTACCCATCCACACATCTGATTGGCAATTATTGCCGTGGCAACTGCCAAAATCGATTGCCGACACAAGATATTTGCGTGTGGACCGCATAAATATGTGTTCAAACACATGTTCGGCAATTATTGCTAAAAGATATTGTTGAGCAATTATCTTTGAACATAAGCTGTCAAAATTCACTTAAGGGCGTTTCAGACTATCATACAAGCATGATACAAAAAACAAGGTAGCCGCTTCGCTACAACAATACAACAATAAAAAATACAACAGGTATTTTGTTTGTGTAAAAAGGCGAATTCACACTTAAGCTGTCAAAAGTAGTTGTTAACGAACATGTAAAAAAATTTAAATGGCGCCGAAAGAGGTAAACAAAACTTGACAGCAAAAGTGCCGCCATATTAATCGAATTCGCCTGAATTCGCCGATGCATCCACCTAATAATTAATTCGCCTTGCATACAAGTCTTAAGATTTTGATTGGATTTTGTGGGACAGAAATCTAAAGATATTTTTTGTGACTGTCAAAAAATCTAACGTACCATTACAGTTTGTTTTCACACCATCACACCTAAAGTAAAAGAAGAAATATGATTTGAAAATAAACAGCCAATTTACTTAACGTCTGGTTTTAATATTTTTATTATTTGCTTTTGCAAAAAATGCAACACTGATCCAATGAAAAATCTTATTGTTTAAACAAATTTCAAAAAATGTTGAAGTGTTATGGGATGTCAAATCTTTTACCGTATTATTTCTCATTTTCATAACGTTTTACATTCACACTATCACACTTGCACGTATTATTTGATTTTTTGACAAGTCTTAATACAAAGTGTGATAGTCTGAAGTGCCCTTTATGAACATACATATAAATATACGTTTCAATATATACTCAAATGTACAAATGATTATAAAAAGTGATTTTATCAACAGAAAAAATGTAATTATTTACATTTTTGAGTTCATAAAAAAAAGAAATTGAGTGCTCGGAGATTGATGCATTTAAAGCACTAATTTTTAAAAGAATAAAACAAATAAAACAATTACAATTAATTAAAACATGAGCAACCTTCTTCGCCAAAACATCTTAAATTATGTTTTAAGAGATTTACATGTTCGCCAACTAAAAGTACAGCGTTGAACATTAGCAATTTGATGACGTAATTCTGCCGGCGTTATTGCCTGCAATGAGACACAACAGATTGCCTGTGTGGTCGCACTGATATGAACTCAAAGTATTAATTTTGAAAAAATAATATAAATTACAATTGTGCTTTCAATCAAACGGATATAATGAAAAACGAATACGAAGATTTAATACAATAAAAAACTTTATTCGAATAATAAAAATATTTCTAGTAAGTAATCCTATTAATTTTTCTCAATTTCATTAATATGTATACTAAATATTATATATTCATTATTTATTAAAAAGGTACATCCAGGAAATGTTTTGTCAAAAATGTGTTATTTTATGTAATAATAAAAATTTTTTACTTTTTAAATTTGCTTTTCGATTTTCGAATATGAAAGGGTGGTTAAATTTCAAGCGCCGATGTTGATTTTGAATAAAACACAAACTATTTAGGAAATTATTGTAATTTTATTTTATTATGATATATTGGTATTATTCAATTATGTATAGAACAAAATATTGGCAAATGAGCGCCGCGACCACGGCGGCACACCTCCATCCGATGGTCCAAATTTTCGATGACCCTGAGGCATAATGGAGGTTCTAGCCGTTAATGTGCCGAATTATCTCATCCTTTAGCTGTTGAATTGTTGCTGGCTTATCGAAGTACACCTTTATTTTCAAATAACCCCAAAGAAAAAAGTCCAACGGTGTCAAATCACATGATCTTGGCGGCCAATTGACATCGCCATTACGTGAGATAACACGGCCATTGAATTTGTTGCGCAAAAGAACAATTGTTTCGTTAGCTGTGTGGCAAGTGGCACCGTCCTGCTGAAACCACATATCGTCTACATCCATATCTTCCAATTCGGGTCATAAAAAGTTCGTTATCATCTCACGATAGCGAACACCATTCACAGTAACTGCCTGACCGGCCTCATTTTGGAAAAAAATACGGCCCGATGATGCCGCCAGCACATAAACCGCACCAAACAGTCACTCTTTGTGGGTGCATTGGATTTTCGACAGTCACTCTTGGATTTTCATTCGCCCAAATGCGGCAATTCTGTTTATTGACGAATCTACTGAGGTGAAAATGTGCCTCATCACTGAAGATGATTTTCTTCGAAAATTGATCATTATTTTCATAATAAGTCTGGATAACTTTAACACGTTGTTGGAGTGTGTATCTCTCCATGGCTTAAATTGAACAAGTCTGAAATAGAGAAATGTCAAATAAAATTTGGAAAAAAAACTTGCCGTTTAGGTGTGGTTCACATTCAACATCAGCCCTTGAAATTTAACCACCCGATAGGTTTCATACACCACTATTCAAAAAATACAACTGAACATAACGTCATTTCCAGAATAAAACAATTAAATTCTTTACTACATTTAATAGTTAACGTACTGTTTTTGCATGAACTTTTTTAACAAATGTATGGTAGTGTTAATGTGTTTGGTAACTAACGTATACGTTAAGCTCAAGTAAGAATTTTATCTTGGACATGGCCTTTTGAATTTCAAGTGGAACTAAAATTTAATTATTGCTTCAAATTGTGAAGAGTATTTTATCAAAAGGAAAAATGAATGATTATCAGAATAATTGGAACGTACTGAAGTTTACCTGCACTTTGGGATGTGATAAGCTCGCATTATAGCGATCGTTGCGTAAAAGACGAACAATATCGAATTCTTTTAAAAACATTTTTAAAGCAACATCCAGGAGGGTAGGTACTGGATATAAAAAAGAAAATAAATGTGCCGTATTTGAAATACGTATTTGAAATACAAATACGTATTTTGTATCTGTATTTCAAATACACGATCTGAAAGTATTTAGTATTTCAAATACATAACTTAATAGTATTTTGTATTTCGAATACATCTGGCTAAAAAATACATTTTTACAAAATACATTTATTTATTCACCCCTATTCTGCGTTTCGATTAAGTCTCCGCATTCAGTTCCGTTGCGATCGAAAATTGGTATTCTGATAAAAAACGGAATCGAAATAAAAAGAAGAAGACAATAATGTTTATAAAATTAATAGCATCACTGTGGAATGTGGAAATGAAATTGCAAAATAAGCAAGTTTGTTATCGTTTTCATAAACAAATGTGAAATTTAATACAAAAAATTGTTTGTATACATAATTAAAAAAAAATAAGCTCTTAATAAAGTTTAATAAGAAAAAAGAAATATATACAAAAACAAACTAAAATTAATTGTTCATAAATATATTACAGTGCAAAGAATCTTGTGAAGATAAAGGTACATAGTAAAAAAAAAAATTAATAGTGTTGCGATTAAATATGGAAAGACCAAAATAAAACTTTAATAAAAATTGTAGGGGATTAATTCACTGTATTGCAATTATTATTATTATTTTTTTTTTAATATCAATAATTTAATTTCTTAATTTCTATAACAGCTGCATTATTGTTGGTCAGAGAGGAGAACAATTTGTGATATAATAAGGCTGGTATTTTTTGTTGGAGAGCCAAGTGCATTGATGATTCCTGCAACTTCCTCCCAGAACACTGCTACTTCTTCCTTTGATCGCTGGTGATATCCACATGCAATGTCTGCATTAGATGACATTAAATTTGCCAATTTTTCATACTGCTCTGGTGTTGTTGTTTTTGACCCAAAATACATAAAAATCACATCAGATTCGGGAACAAAAATTAATCATTTAAAACAAAAATAAATAAATTTAATTAAATAAAATAATTTTAAATGTTTTTTTAATGGTTACTGAACATTTTATATCATTTTCTACTCACATTTTTTTAAATTTTTTAACTAAAAAACAGATAACGAAAACTTCTCCGTCAACAAAAAAACAACTGAAAAAAACGGAGTTCCGATCGTAATGCAGAATACATACAATCGAAAGAAACTGAGCGGAATCGAAACGCAGAATACTCAAGTTGCCAGACGGAGAAAATTTCGATCCGAATCGAAACGCAGAATAGTCCCCATTATAATAAATTGAAAATAGGTTATTTCACACAAAAGCTAAAATCGCTAGAAACTACGACCATTAATATGTTTACCATTTTGAAATACTGCAATTCAGCTTTCATTTGTTTTGTCCAGAGCAAATACATTTTGCACTAATCAGGTGGTATCAGTAAGAATTTCCACATATTCGCCACCAGCTTTTTTCTCACGCTTTGGATAATATAAAGGGGAATAATTTTTATTATGGAAAACTTTAGGCTGCGAGGACCAGATTAGATCCACTGCAATATAATACTTTGAGGCATTTCAGTTGTATTTTAACAAAATTAATGGAGAGCTTGGAAAGAAGATTTAATGAGTTTCTCATGCTGACACCTGCAGCAAATACAGCCATATTGGTGTCAATTTCCACCCTAGTTTCAAAATTAGCTGATTGCCAGAAAGCATCTTAATAAAAGAGAGGCAAACAATTCAAAATCTTGCAAGATACCTTGGAGAAAAATTACAATAGACCTGGAACCATGCCTGGATGCAGAAGAAGAAGTAGAAGTTGCAGTAAAGATGATGAAGATTTTATTGTTGTTGTGAACAACACATTGATCAACCTCGTACATCAAATTTGGAACTTGAGTTGATCAGTCTTTAAAATGATAAAAGCAAGGAGCTTGCCATTCTGGAAAAATATCCAGATATAAAAAATGCATTTATATAATTTCACAGCAGCTTGTGCTCTTCAGAACCTGTAGAAAGATTATTGTTTGTCGGATGACTCGTTGAAATATCTATGTTTTATTAAAGGAAATACTTGTTTTGCCGAATGAATCTTTTATTTACTATCTATCAAATGCTAAATATTAGGCTTGTTCCTTTAATTTCCTAGCAAGTTTAGAATAATCATATGAATATACACACGTATACCGTACGTGTATATATGTAAAATGTATGTATATATATTAAATGTATATAATAAAACAAGTAAGAGTGTGGTATATTCGGCTGGGCCGAATCTAAAATACCCTTCACTATAGTCACGCATATGTAGAGTATATTTAAAAATGTGAATTATATATGCTCGTTAACCATTATCGAAATCTTCCATTTTGTGTATTTTAGTAACCTTCTTTTATAATGGGAATTGCTTTTCAGCAAAAACAAAAATGTTAATGGAAAAATCGGATCAGGCTATATCTCGGGTATATATGGACCGATATCAGAAATTTTCATATTTATATAACCTTATTTCACTGCCAGAACGGCTTTTGAGCACAAAAAAGTTGTTTAAGTTCGCTTACGGGATATTTCTTGAAAACCGCGGTTTAGGCTATATCTCGGGTATACATGGACCGATATCGGAAATTTCCATTTTCCATATATAATTTTATATAACCTTATTTCATTACCAGAACTGCTTCTAAGCAAAAAAAAAGCTGTTTAAGTTCGCTTACGCGGCGTTTTCATGAAAAACCCGGTTTAGGGTATAACTGGGGTATATATGGACCGATATCAGAAATTTTCATATTCCATATTTATATAACCTTACTTTATTACCGGAACTGCTTTTGCGGGGAAAAAAGTTTTTTAAGTTCGCTTATGTGGCATTTTCATGAAAAACCCGTTCTAGGCTATATCTCGGGTATATATGGACCGATATCGGAAATTTTTATTTTCCATATTTATATAACCTAATCTTATTACCGGAACTACTTATAGGTAAAAAAAGTTGTTTAGCTTCGCCTATGCGACATTTTTATTTAAAACCCGCTTTGGGCTATATCTCAGGTATATGTATATGGACCGATATCGGAAATTTTCATTTTCCATACTTATATAACCTTATTTTATTACCAGAACTGCTTTTAAGCAAAAAAAAAAAAAAAAAGTTTAAGTTCGCTTACGCCGCGTGTTCATGAAAATCCCGGTTTAGGCTATATCTCGGGTATATATGAACCGATATCGGAAATTTTCATTTTCCATATTTATATAACCTTATTTCATTGCCAGACCTGCTTCTAAGCAAAAAAATGTTGTTTAAGTTCGCTTACGCGGCATTTTCATGAAAACCCCGGTTCAGGGTATATATGGACCGATATCGGAAATTTTCATTTTCCATATTTATATCAGCTCTCCTGTGACTCTCCAACCGCACGGTGGTACTAATAAAAAGCGAACAAAAAAAATAAAATCATTGTGCTTAAATTCTTTTAAAATCAATAATATATTGTATTAAATTAGCGATGCCCATCCATTGTAATAAAGTGGTAAACAAAAGCAAACACAATCTTACGCTCATTAGTTTAGTCGTCAATGAGACAGCGACGAATGAACATGCGCACGGGTGCATGAATTTATTCCTTGTTTTTCTCTGTATTTTGCGTATTTTATACTTTTTGTGATATAAAATTTATTAAAAATAGTAAAAACATGAATTCATATATTTATTCTTTACTTTTACTTCAATTTTAATTAAATTGTAAGTAAAACGATTTTTTTGATTTGCGTATTTTTTCTCCCAATGCAAATTTATTTACACTCAGAGCGTAACTATGGATTTCTCTTTGAGCATCAGTATATTAAATTGTAAAAACAATAACAAATTATTTAAAAAAAAACAACGGGAAAATAAATTCCTCACATTTCATTAACTAAACAATAAAATCAATTTCAATAAAACAAGTGCGGTGGCAGTGCATTGTTATTGTTGTTATTGTGCGTGAAGATTACCTACCCAGTTGGAAAAAAAAAACTATACATTAAAGTTTTGTTTTCTTGGAAAACCGCAATAAGTGGAAGAGGGAATTTATACAAAAGAAAAACTTTGTGACAATTATTTTTATATACTTTTAAATTAAAAAAAAAAAAAAAATAAAAAAACAAAAATTACATGAGTGTACCTAGTAGATGCAATTCTGAGAGGGAGCTTAGCTCCACTAGAAAAAACCTCTGGATTTCTGAAGAGGAATCATTGAAAAAATCATTGGACAATCTCCTGTCTCTAAGAGATAAAAAACGCACGCGTTCGTGCTCGCCACACATTGTTGTTACAACAGACGACAAACCATCTTCCAGTCTAGCTATTGTTGATAAACCGAAAACGCAAGTGGGTATGGATAGGTATATAACCGTGGTTAAAAGGCAGCGAAGCCCTAAATCCGCGCAAATATCTTCAAAATCAAAAATGTCTAAAGACGATAAACCCACTACGATAACGGATAGTAATAGGTTTGCTATCCTTCAGACAGATGAGCCAACAACATCCAAAAAAACATATAAGCCTCCACCAATATATTTGAGAGAGCCGACTTCTAGTGAACTGGTGAAACAACTTATTACGGCAATCGGTAAAGATACTTTCAACGTCACATCAGTGAAGCACGGCAGCATCAGTAAAACTAAAATACAAGTAAATCATGAAAACGATTATCGAAAATTGCCTGATATTTTAGAAAAAGAGACAAGATCATTTTACACTTACCAGTTCAAAAGTGCTAAAGGTCTTCAGGTCGTTATTAGAGGTATTGACCCTTGCGTAGATATTGATGACGTCAAAACCGGATTGGAAGATAAAGGTTTTAAAATAAAAACCGTAGTAAACATCAGGAACCGTGAAAAGATCCCTCAACCCATGTTTAGGGTTGAACTAGAACCCAGGGATGTTGTCCTGAAAAAAGGTGAAATTCATCCAATTTATAACCTTAGATTTCTTTTGCATCGTAAGGTTACCGTTGAGGAGCCAAATAAGCATTCAGGACCCGTTCAGTGCCTAAACTGCCAAGAATTTGGCCACACAAAGGCTTACTGTAAGTTGCCCGCTGTTTGTGTTGTATGTGGCGAACTTCACGGCACAACTCAGTGCAACAAGCCAAAGGCCGACGCAAGTGTTAAGAAATGCAGCAACTGTGGAGGTAACCACATTGCAAATTATAGAGGTTGCCCTGTCTATACTCTCTTTAAGCGGTCAATGACAAATAAGTCATCGGTTTCACCAGCAGCCAAATGTCATTGGTAAAAACAATTTGCCCCAGGTAGGCGATTCAACCACCCATACAAATACGCAAAACTCCAAACAAATTTCATATGCGAATGTCCTTAAAGCCGACCAAATGTTGAACCAGGAGCCCAAACCTCAAAAGTGCGATCCAAATTTTAGTAATTTAGAGGCAACTCTGCAGACTCTTGTTCAGTCCATAAACACTTTTACCGTTTCTATGACAAACATGATGCAGGAAATGCTAAAAATGCAATCCACTGTTTTACAGGCAATTTTAAAAAAATGAATTGGTTAAAAATATGTTTCTGGAACGCAAACGGCATTCGCCAACACAAAAATGAACTTGAGCACTTCCTTATGGAAAAGCAGATCGATATAATGATGATTGCTGAAACGCATTTGACAACCAACAGTTATTTCAAAATTAATGGCTACACATTATATGACACTAAAGATCCCCGTGGAAGATCTTGCGGAGGATCGGCAATTCTAATAAAACAGAATTAATCACTATTTAATGAACGAGACACGTGAGGAATATCTCCAAGCTACAAATATATGCATTTATTATTTTCATGAAAAAATCGTTATTTCCTCGATTTACTCACCACCACGATTTTCAGTAACAGAAAGCCAATATTCAAAATTTTTCAAATCACTTGGGCCTCGATTTTTAGCGGCTGGCGACTATAACGCTTAGCACACTTTTTGGGGATCACGTTTAATTACCTCAAAAGGCCGTGGGCTTAGGTGTGATTTTAAGTGGACACCCCACTTATTGGCCGTCAGACCAACGAAAGATCCCAGACGTTATAGATTTTGGAGTTACAAAAAATTTTCCCTCAGAATGGATGCAAGTGAACCCTTCATTAGATTTGCCATCCGATCACTCACCAACTATAGTTTCTGTTTCGTTCCCCCCGGGGGTTGGTTCCCCGTTTTGTGACTTTGCGTTGACCGTCAATAGAGTTAATTGGCTAAAATACAAAACATTTTTGAGTGCACATTGTACTGAAAATATCGCCTTGAGAACGCCTAGGGATATTGATGTGTCAATTAACGATTTCTCTGAAAACCTCAACCTGGCCGTACAGCATGCTACCACTACTCATTTAAGATCCAGAAATGAGAACAATAGAACTTATTCGTCTGAAATTGAACAACTACTGTCAGAAAAAAGAAGAGTCAGAAGAGAGTGGCAACTTCGCAGGTCTCCCCAGCTTAAGACTAGGCTACGGGAATGCATAACTCAGCTAAGAAATCTGCTCGAAATCAACAGAATGGCTTCGCTTAAAACATATTTGGAAAGCCTTGATGGTACCCCTCAATCTGATTATTCCTTGTGGAAAGCCACAAAAGGTTTAAAAAGACCCGTAATAGGTAAGCCACCTTTGCGAACTTCAACTGGAGATTGGGCAAGGAGCGATTCTGACAAGGAAATGTTGTATGGCGATCATTTGAGAAATGTCTTTACCACAAATGATACAGCGAGTAATTCAGCTGAACTGTCGTCGTACGCTGCTAGACCGCATATGCCTTTGAGACTTAGTTTTCAAGATGTTAAAAATGTTATTCGTAACACAAACCCCAGGAAAGCTCCAGGTATTGATAAAATTACTGGTAAAATGCTTGAGCAGCTACCTCGTGTAGCTCGTAGAATTCTTCTTTTTATTTTTAACGCTATTTTACGTCTCGAGTATTATTCTGCAGAGTGGAAGGTGTCCATGATTACTATGATACCCAAACCAGGGAAGGATCCCACTAAAGTAGAATCATACAGACCAATAAGTATACTGCCAACAATTTCAGAACTGTTCGAAAAATTGTTAATAGCGAAGTTGACCCCAATATTAAACAATGTGGGATGCATCCCTGATCATCAATTTGGCTTTCGGGCTAAACATAGCACCATAGAATAAACGCACAGACTAGTCAACGTCATAAGACAGAGTTTTGAAGACAAAAAGTATTGTTCATCTTTATTCATTGACATTTCCCAAGCTTTTGATAAAGTGTGGCACGACGGCTTGATGCACAAAATAAAGTTAAACTTGCCTGCAAACACTCACAAGCTTCTGGAAAGCTACTTATGCGGCCGGAAGTTTGTTATCAGAGAAGGCGATTTTATAAGCCCCTTACAGCCAATCGAGGCAGGAGTTCCAAAAATTACAAAATTACTCAGTTAAAGTTTAAAGCAGCGCAACTAAATAGCCTTATGGGCAGAAATTGCAAACTTTTATTACACAACACAATTCTAAAGCCTATATGGTGCTATGGAATTCAATTATGGGGCATCGCCTCAACTTCTAACATTGAAAAAATTCAAAGGCGACAAAATCAAATTCTTCGAACTGCAGTTCCATGGTACGTAAAAAACTCACGAATTCATAAGGAACTCTGTGTTCCTCTTGTGAAAGACGAATATTCAAAGTACGCGACAAGGTATATCAGTAAAGTGGAACTTCACCCAAATCGTCTTGCACGCAATATACTTAATTTTGAAGGCCACTCTCGGTTGAGAAGGAGGGATACCCTTGCCACTATCAGAACGTTAAATAGGTGATTTTACCGATATTGACCGTGCAAAATGAAACAGTTTTGTCTAGCAATGGCTGGACATAATTAATTTTGAGTATTTATTATTAAGATTTGAATACTTATTGTTAGTTCACTTTGTGAAGATTCAATAAATAAATAAATGAAAAAAAAAAACATTATTTGAAACCGGTCATTACAAAACTAGATAATTACCAAGAGACAGAGCGGTTTATGGTCGTAAACCTTTGGCATGGTAAAGTGTCTACTATTTTTCCCTGAAGATACTCGTATTTAATAAGATAATAATGTTTTCCTAGCTTTTGTTTTATTCGGCATTTTAGGAACAATGGTGACAACTTGGCATTAAAAAGCTTGTCTGCGTTACTCTGTACGAAATTGCGCCTAAACACTTCTTGCCTTGCGCATAGATTGTATTGTTGGCAGTTCTTATCATATGCGATTTTATATAATTTTTTAAATCGGTGAGAATAAGTGTAAGGCTATCATCACGCGATAACTGGTAAGATGGATCATCGAGCAGCTGAATGTTTTTAAGCAGTGCATATGTACTGCCGTGTGTGGCCATGTCCAACCCAAACCGAGCATGATATGGCGTATATTATATTGATTGATGAAATGAATTTCGTAAAACGCAACTTATTTTTGACAAATTTTCATCCCATAGGTTGTGATCGCTTTTCAGATAAGCATGTAGTCAGCTATCAGGGATCTATTAACGCGTTCTGATGTGTTACTTTGTGGAGAATGTACAGCGGTATATACATGATTGATTCCGTAAGTGGTGAAGAAGGCATTGAAATCATTACTGCGAAATTGTGACCCGTTGTCGCTAATAATTATCTCGGGGACACCAAATACATGAAAATTTAGATTTTGCAAAGTCTCCGTTATTATCTTCGTTGCAAATTTCTTCACTGGAAATAGCCAATGAAATTTTGTCAGGTGATCTAAAGCAATTAGTACCCCAATGTGACTTATTCGACTTCTAGGATAGGGTCCCAATAGATCGAAAGTCGTTGAAACGGCCTGCTAGACACTGCTTGCTTTCCCATTGCCGATGCTTTTGTACCTTTGCATATATCACACTGCCTTACATATTCTCTTACATCCTTTACTAACCCGGGCCAGCAAAAATGTCTGCAAATCAATTCGATTGCTTTCACCATTCCGCCATGGGATGCGAGCGGATGGTCGTGTGCTCTAGTAATAACACTTTTGCGCAACTTTAGGAGAACCCACAATTTCCAACATTTTTCCTTTTGATTTTCTTCGCCACTGCAATGTTCAGTGCGTATGTACACATAATTCTCTAGTATTTTGATATCTGGGTATTTTGCTGGCTCATTCAAGATTTTAGATTTTAAAATTACATATACTTGGTCTAAGAAATGTTGTGAATTAAGATCAATTTCGGTGTCAATTAATGTAAGTTTTGAAATTTCATCATTACAGTTGCGTGACAAAGCATCGGGGATTATATGTTCTTTACGTTTTCTGTGACTGATTGCAAATTGATAGTGTTGAAGCTTAAGTGCATCGGGGATTAGATGTTCTTTACCTTTTCTGTGACTGATTGTAAACTGATAGTGTTGAAGCTTAAAAACCCAACGAGCCAGTCTTCCCTTGAGGTCGGGTTGTCTCATTAGCCAAAGTAAACTTGAATGGTCCGTAATTATTTCAAATTCTTGCAACTCAAGATAACATCGAAACCGATTTATAGCTTCAATTGCACTCACCTTCGGTGACGCTGTAATTTTATTGCGCGCTGTTTAGCTTTTTACTCATATATGCTATTGGATGCTCGTTTCCCTTCTCGTCAAGTTGGACCAAGACTGCTCCAATTACAAAGTCGCTAGCATCGCATTGCACGTAAAATTTTTTGGAAAAATCAGGGTTGACTAATACGGGTGCCTTAGTGATCAAATTTTTGATAGTTTAAAATGCTTTTTGAGCTTCAGAAGTCCAACAGAATTTTTTCTTAGTCGTTATTACTTCCGTAATCGGAAAAATAATACTAGAAAAGTTGTTGATAAACCTTTTATACCAGCCTGGCCAACTAACGATTGCACTTACTTTCTGGTGCTCAGCAGTGATGCTTCCATTTCCAATAACATAACCGAGGTATTGTACCTAGTAACACAAAATTTACTTTTAGCAATGCTTAAGGTCAGATTAGCCTTTTTAAATTGTTCTGCCACTTGAACAAGTAGGGACAGATATGTCTCAAAATTGTCTGAAACAATGATGAGATCATCTAGGTACCCAAAAACTGAATTTCTGAGCTCAGTAGGAATTAACTCGTTTATTAAGCGGCACATGGTCTGTGGGGTATTACAAAGGCCAAATGGAATCGCAACAAATTGACATAATGGCCTGCCTGAGATGGTGAACGCCGTCAGAGGTTTTTAATTGGCAAATGGCAATATGCATCTTTCAGATCCAATTTAGAAATAATATTGGCTTTTGGAAGTCTTGCAAAAATACCCTCTATGGATGAGAGCGGATAAGCATCCTTTTTGTTGGTTACTGAATTTAGTTTGCATGCATCCAGGCAAAGGCGCACTTTATTAGGCTTGATAGCCAGTCTCATAGGGGAACTCCATGAAGACTGAGCCGGCTCTATTACCCCTAATTGCAATATTCTGTCTACTTCGTTAAACATGAGTTTTTCAACTGCAGGAGAAACTGGGTAAAACCGTTGCTTTATGTCGATTTCGTGTTTTCTTAGGGGCGTTCTTCCTAGTCCTTGTTTTGTAAAATCAGGGAATAATTTTATTATGGAATCTAATTGTTGCCTTTGCTCAGAATTCAAAGGGTAATAAGTTTCATTGAAAACTGCATCATTTTTAACATCCGCAGACTGAGGTTCAGTTTCTGGTTCAAAGTGCGTTAAATTTAGACTTAGCGAAGATTTATCAATAACATCTGCTGATTGGACTATATTAGGAATAAGGTTCAACAGGTTCCAAAAATCAATACCAAGTATTAATCTATGAGTAAGAGAAGGAACAATGAAAAGTTTTATCTTCCGGGTAAAATTTTTAAATTGAATATTAACAAATATCCAACCCGTGATCAGTTGTGACTGATCATTGGCTGTTTTTACTTCTGAACGACATTTCCTAAAATTGGTGAAATTTAAGAAGTTATATTTTTCTAAATCTCCTCCTATACATGAAATGTTAGCACCAGTATCTGGTGCAAACCGATGCTATATCGGATTTAAATATTTGATTACGCTTCAAAAGATACCGTTGCTATTTTACGTGATATGGTACCTTTGGGCATATAACTTTTTTCACAATATCTGAGACATAGTTGCCTCTTGCTTCAAAATCCTACACTGGTTATTTTCATTGCTGTGGTTGTTAATATCAATGGCGATAATTTTAGTTTGATTTTTTTTATATTGGACTAGTACTCAGGGGATGACCCCTATATATGCAGTGCATTGTACCACAACTAGGAAAATAGGTTGTGAGGAGGGGGAAAGAGGGAGTAGTGTTTGTGAACATTTGACTTGAACCTTCCAACGTTATAACAGATAGGAAACACGTCTGCAGGCAACTTATTCCATAGACGAAGCGTACGGCTGAAAAACGAATTTTCTCTGTAATGCGTAGTGCGATTCCCCGGGCAATCGATCACGAACGGATGAGCTCTAGACAATGAGCGCGTGCTACGTAAAAATGTGCGAGTTTCGGGAACAAGATCCCTAATCTCGTCAGAGCAAAATCCATTGTAGTAACAATAGAACAGAGTAACGCACCCCACACTGCGTCGATGCTCCAGTGAGTCAATAGAGTTGGATACCCTACTGTCACCGATAAGCTTCTTCGCCCTCTCCTGCACACGGTCGAGTAACCCCAAAATAGACTTTGAGGCACCGGCCCAAACATGAGAGTTCTATTCCATTTTCAGTCGGATGTAGGTGGTATAAATAGTAACGAGATCGGATGGAGTGAAGTACATCTTACACCGTTTCAAAAAACCAAGACACTTGAATGCTTCTTTGGAGACATGAAAAATGTGTTCAGTCCAGCGAACATCACACTGTATCTTCATTCCAAGAACATCAAGAGCATCCGATTCCTCAATATTTATACCATCCATGAGTACAGATGAAGCAGCATTTGCGGTCGTTTGCTTGTGTGTTAATAAGCAACATTGGGTCTTACGAGCGTTGAAGGCGACTCTGTTTTTACGACCCCATTCGGAGATTAATAGAAGGTCACTATTCAGTGAATCATTCATATTTAGTCTCTTGGCAGCGATCTCTGATAGGCTGGGCCTATAACTAAAAGAATACGAGTGGCAAATGCTGCTGTCATCTGCGAAAGAGTGGATAGGGTTGGAAGTTTGGTAGAGATGATCATTTAGAAAAATAAGGAATAGGGTAGGAGAAAGAACGGAGCCTTGTGGAACCCCTGAATTAATCTTGAACTCGTTTGATGAGACCCCATCTACAACAACTCGTATAGTGCGGTCTCTGAGAAAACTCGGTATAAACCGAGAGAAGTCATCACCGACACCAAAAGCAGTAAGTTTTGCCAGTAGTGCACCATACCACACTCTGTCAAACGCTTTTGAAATATCCAGAGCCACCACCCTACTTTCACCGAAATGATGGATTGAGTGGCACCATTTCTCTGAAAGATATGCCATAAGATCGCCAGTAGAACGACCCTTACGAAGTCCATATTGACGATCACAAAGTAGTTTATGCGACTCTAGATACCTCATAAGGTGATGGTTGACCATGCTTTCCATTACTTTGGAAAGTGTAGAGCAAATTGCAATTGGGCGGTAATTTTCAGGGTTATTTGCCTCACCCTTTTTGGGTATTGGTGTTTCATTAGCAACCTTCCAGCTTGATGGAAACTCACCAAAATGGTAAAGTAAGCTGAAAAGGCGTGCCGATGGACGCGCAAGCGTAGAAGAACACTGCTTCAAGACCAGTGCTGGAATGCCATCCGGTCCAGGAGTTTTGTTTATGTCGAGTTCTGCCAAAACCCTTTTAACTGCTCGTGCCCGGAAAAATATCTTTGGCATAGTTACAGATACTCTTTCGAGCTCGGGAAGTGGTTGACTGCTTTCCGGCAAGCAGGAGTGGCTTGCAAAAATTTCAGCCAACAGGTTAGCTTTGTCAACCGGGTCGGTGAACGCTTGGTCATTGATAATTATTGAAGCCGTCTGACGAAAGTGCTACCTGTTTGCAGGAAACCTTTTGGTCGGTTTCAAGTTTTTTGAGGCATTAATCTTTTTAGCTGAACACTTTGAACACCGAGGCTTATAGGGATTTTTAGCACAGCAGCCGTAACAGAAAATGTTACGATCGGTAAGACAGTCTTCCCAATAATGATTTGGCTCATCAAAATTCCAGCAGATGATAGTTTTATTCTGTTGTTGCAAAGAATTTACCTCCCCGTTTGCAGAATTTGAGTATTCTAATTGCTTCTGTTTTTCAAAATTTAATTCTTACAGGTTTTTTCTAGGGGGAAAACTATTGGGTTGTCGGTAACAATACCGAACGTTATCTTCATTGAAAAACAATTCTCTTTGTCCAACTTCGTTGGACACTAAATATTTAATATGAATTTTTGTTACAATGTAAAGCTGGTAACACTGGTGGAAAGTGGAGAGTTTCCAATTGTCAAATTTTTACTTATGAAATTTACTGTTTTATTTTATATTCTTGAATTTTTAAAAGTAGTAGTATGCTCTAGAACACTTGCCACGGTGCTACCAGCTAAAACCACATAAGGTAAATCTTCTTGAATTCCATCGAATAAACTGTTACTATTCTCTATAACGGTTTTCTAATTTCTTTAACCCCCAAATTATAATTACCCCTACGGAGTAATTATAATTATAATCTCCAGTTTAGATAGTTTTAACCGCATTGAATGGCTAGTTGGAGATTAATTAAACATCAATTTGTTCACTCTTCTTTGAACTAATTTTCTCAAATGCGAAATGGAGTTTACCTGAACATAAAGTAAATTCTGTCGAATTTCCGGCCGCAAGTTTCTGATCAGAATTTCGACGAGTGTAGCTTCGGATAAGGGAAAGGGTAACCGATCCATAATATATGAAATCGCCTGGAAAACGATATCGAAGGTTTCGCCCACTTTCTGTTTCCAGTTTCTTATTTCTTCGCGAACATCGAATACGGATTTACTCTCTCGATATTGACACTTAATTGCTTCACAGAACTCCTCCCAGTTGAAACATTCAGATTGTTTTCTATATTGCCAGTACCAGCCTTTGGCCTTGCTCGTTAATAAAATGTTAAGATTTTTAACTATGAGATGAAAACTTCCATTAAAATTAATTTGTTAAATTTTGTTGAACTTTTATAATTTTTTAAATTAAAAATTGTTTGGTTTGTACATTTGTACAACGGGTTATAGTTCAGGTTTTTTCTTTCTTAAGTTTTTTTCTTAAGAAGGATTTTTTACAATACAAATCTGCTGTGATCAATAATTTTGATTGAAGAAGACAAGAAAAATAATAATCAAATCCTTAGCTGGGGGACAACTAGCAGTTTCGTAGTCGCTACACTACTCATCAGCACCCACTGGGATTTGAACTCTTGACATGACGTATCATGATCTACTGCTTTAATCACTAAGCCACCGAGCATTTAATTATTTTCTATCTTTATTCATCTCATATTGAATCACATATGCATTTTGTTAATTGCCCACATTGTTTGTACAGCGTTTGCTGTCTCAGAACTAGCGGTATTTATTTTATTTATTAACATACATACATATTTTTGTATTTTAATGTTCTTCGTACCCAGAGATGTAAATCCTTCTTAAGAAAAAAACTTAAGAAAGAAAAAACCTGAACTATAACCCGTTGTACAAATGTTCCATTAAAATTGTCTAACTTCAATGAACGAATTCGACAGAGAAATTTGTCTACACTTGAACCACCTGGCGACCCATCAAGTTTTATGTATGAATATAATGGCTGTGATTTTATCTATGTTATAGTTATAATCTGATGAATAATTGTGTGTGGGAACGATAATTATTCATAGGGTGATTGGAATTTCCATTCTCAACAGTATTATTTGCATTTCTCCCTGGACGATTTCAGTTGTTTGGATTTTGATATATGCTCAAATTCGATAGTAACCTCAATCATTAAATTTATTTGCTCATAATCTATATTCATCCTAGAGTGTCGATTAAATCTAGATCTAGTTGCGATTAGGAGTTGAAATTTCTTCTGCTTCTTTTTCTTCATTGCTTGCTCAAGTAGGGAGCGCTGCCTATCTTGGAACAGATTTCTAACTTGGCTTCGGGTGTTCTACTGTTTTGGCAGTGCTCCTCGATTTCTTACTCCCACACCATGTTTAATAACCTGCTTCTTCTTTCCTCTTACTTTAATTTTCTTTAGGCCTATTAAGCCACGTGGTCTTTTACAAACAGGACACTCTGCCACCGTTGACAAACAGTCCTCAATACATGATCGACGAAATGCTTTAATGGAGTGCATAATGCTCACGCAATCAACATTTTACGTCATTTGTTTCGTGCAAATCATACAGACATATTCCGAAAGGCTTGCGTCTTTCAATTCATTTGCCACTTCCGAAACTAGAGAAGTCGTGGGGACAAGTAAACCTGCCGCTTTATTGACACGGACATTTTTTTTTCTTATTATATTTGTTTTTTTTTTTCAAATTGAACTAATTAGTTTGTGTTTATTAATAATCAGAATTTTGTTCTAAAATTCTCTTATATAAAATTTCTTATAAAGGCTAATTTTTCCTGTAAAGGTGGTTTCTCTTAAGTTAAGGTATTGTTAAGTTAAGAGTTTAAAATATTAATAAAATAGTTTTTCGCGTTCTCTCCCAGGATGATAATGAATCAGGTGCAAGGTGAAGCTATATTTAGATAAAATATGTAGAAAAGCAAATTAGGCTATTGAAATTTTTGTTACAAACAAGTTTAAGTTCACTTACGCCAAAACAGACTTATTATAGTAAACCAATAATAGACAGATTTTTACTCGTGCAAAAATTCTATATTCCTATCATTAATCTAAGGTTGATCTCTAGGGGTAAGCAAGCTATAAACAAATTCGTACACTATTGGAATGATTGCAGAAATAATAATGCTCAAACTCAAATCACTTATGTAAAATGATCTCCAATTGACTTGTCGGTCATGTCACTCGCTCTGCAAGTGCATGAAATCCAGACTGGTGTTGGCAATTATTTGCTAAGAAATTCCAATCAAATACATTATCCACTGTTGTAAACGAAATAAATGAGCTCTAAACCATTAGTACGACTTTTTAAAACCCAAAAGCAAGCAATGGCCGCCATTTTTATTATACTGTAATGAACCGAAAGAATCAGCAGAATTTTCCAACTAAATCACAAAGACCGAGGCGTAATGAAACAACTGTTTAGTGGGGACTACGGGAGCCATTAGTATGCTAGCTATCAGTCGGGCAGGAGGGTTCAGTCCCTTTTTAACAAATGTTGAAAGTGTTACAGTAATTTTCTTTTTATTTTAGACTCCATATTTTTTATACAAAGTGCTGGAAAATATGTGATGGGCTAGAATGACTATATTTACTATAAAAATCTACAAGCCCGATATAGTCACTGAAGAATAGTATAAGCAAAGCGCATTTTATCTTAATAGACATTGTGTCACTTCGATAGTGAGCGGACGTGTTAGTTTTTGATCAGAAAGTAATAAAATAAAACCTAACAAGTAAAAAGAGTGATCCTATATAAACGAAATATTTTGTGACATTGTAATGGCAATTTCCTTGCCCTGACCTTTAGTACTTTAACATACAACTCTTTTATCTAGATTTACAACAATGTATAACTACTACCCTTTTATACAACTATATACATAAGTTATAATTATAAGCTAAGAATATAGAGAATAAAGTAGAGTCTGCTTTTAACCACAAGAGATAAAGGTTGTTTATTTGAGTTGACTGGCAATCTGCGACATGGCGATCCTGCCAGGAGGAAAATCAGCTTATTAAAAGAAAACAAAAGTCTTGAACGTAAAACTAAAATCCAAATCAAAAAAAAAAAAAAAGGAATTTAATTGAATTACAACAGAAGCATCGAAAAACTAATTATAAACTTAAGTGATAAAAAAATCCCAACTGTAGTTGAAACGGTACTGTGACTCTTTATTTGTAATTTACACACATACGCACTTAAAGGTCAGGCTTTCAATTAAATTCAAGAAGACATCGATGTACATACACATATATAAAAAAAAAAATCTATTCTTTTAACAACAATTTACACATAATAATACATATAAAAATACATATAAAAATTACGAAAAAGAAAATTATACATAAAAATCAGAAAAGAAATACATAATATCGGTAAAAATTCTTAACGGTATATGAAAAACAACAGTTATAAAATTTTACACAAAACGACAAAGCTACAAAAATATAAAAACCAGATACATAAAAAAAAGAAAAGAGAAAGAACATTGAATTACATATGAAGCAAAATGGCAGTAGGAAAAAAAGAAATTGAAAAATGAAACTTAAATTAAAAGAGAAGTGAAAAAAGAGACAAAATTAGAACACGAAAAAAAAGAGTTTAAAAAAATATATGAAAGTTAAGAATGGAAAAATAAACTTAAAACAGAAATGTGGAAAGCAAACGGACAGAAAAATAACTTGAAAACCCCCGAAATGAATAGGTATAAAAGATAAAAGAAAACGATAAAAAGCAAAGAACTGAAAAGGAAAAAAAAATCAAAATTTTACAAAGGCAAAAATGAAGCAAAGCTAAAACAAGATAGATATAAAAAATAAAATAAAAAGCAAAAACTGGACAAGAAACTAAGATAAAATAATTACATATATTTTATGTACGTATTCATTAAATAAAAGAAGGTTAATTAGTATTCAGTCAATTCATTTATTAAACTCTAGTATATAAAAAAACGTGGTTGAATAGTTTTTCAACATGAAGTTAACAACCTAACCTACAATGATAGAAGGGAAAACAATGTTGCCACTACTATCGTCTAAATGGCGATTTTATACATAACAATTCTTCCCACACTACCCCATCTTCATGGAGAAAAGCGCAAACGCTGTTTACGCAATCTCTTAGATCTTCTAAGTGGCCCCTCCATGGGTGCAGGCATTGCTCTTCCTGGTGCATGTAGCGTCGGTGGTTCCACTTGAGCCTTGGACGATGTTGGTGTTGTACGAACATCTAAAGGTGATGTCGCAGGCTGCGCATTAAGCTGTGGTGGTGACGATGTTTGTGTTGCACGATTGTTTAAAGGTGAATTCTCAGCCTGCGCATTCGACGGTGGTGATGACATTGCCGTTATTTCTCTCTCCGCTGGTGTTGCGGTTGACCGAATAGTAGATGGTGTCTGCGTTGCCCAAAAAGGCAGACTCGATGCATCGCATTTTGCTGGGTTATTACCCTCCTCTCGGTGAGGCGTCGTATACATGTGGCTTGAAATAAATCTCCTCTTCTCGTTTGAATCGCCTGGACTCTGTCGTCCCTCATAACTGTGGGACTGGTTACCCTGCACCCGTCTCTTAAGTTGGTCCACATGTCGTTTATAAAGTTTACCCTGGAACATAATTTCATAATGTAAATTTCCTAATTTCCGCCTTATAACTCCATTTAACCACTTATCCATTTTGTTGTTGTTCGAAAGGAACCAGATGGTTTGGCCTGAGTGGAAAGATCGGTAATTAGAATTAGCTTTTAAAAACTGTTTTTCGGTAATAGTGTGTGGTATATTTTGAGGAAATACCAAATCCAGTCTTGAGCGTGGAGTCCGCCCCAAAAAGAGTTTAGCTGGAGGTTGCCCTGTAGTTGAATGAGGGGCTCGTCTATATTGCCGAAGAAACTCGTTTAAATCTTTTCTTATTGAGGATTTTGTTGTTCTCATGGCCTTAAGGGCATTTTTCACTGTCTGTACCGATCGCTCGGCCTGCCCGTTTGTAGCCGGATGATAGGGGGCCGTCGTCTTATGGAATTGTACGCCAACTCTATCCAAGAAATCTTTGAATTCTCGCGAGGTAAAACTTGTACCATTGTCCGAAACGAGGGTAACGGGAACCCCATAGGCTGCAAATATTTCATCCAAAATACTGATTGTGGCGGATGACGTTGTGGAATTAGTTGGTTTAACTTCCAGCCATTTGCTATATGCATCGGAGATAATGAGGAGCATTGTACTTGCTACTGGACCTGCGTAGTCGATGTGGATTCTCTCCCACGGCCCTTTAGGGTACTGCCAGTGGTGATCTTTGCATTTTGGAGGATTGTGTGAGTTTCTCGCACAGTTTTCGCAGCTGAGAGCCATTTTCTCTATGTCTGCATCTATGCCTGGCCAGTACACAAAGGAGCGAGCTAAGCCTTTCATTTTAACAATACCCAAGTGGCCGGCATGTAGGTCTTTGAGAATTCTGTTTCGAAGTGACTCTGGTATCACAACGCGATGCTCGAATAATAAGCATCCGTCCATAAGCTTATAATTAATTTCGGGTGATTTATACCCCAATCGTTGTAGCGTTTTTCCTGCCTCCAAATACTTCACAATTGTCCCCAGGTGGTCATCAATTAAAGTCTCTTTTGAGATTTTCTTTGATCTAATCGGAAGCTGCTGAATTTGCGCTACCATGAATTCATCAAATTCATCGTGTATCCAAAACTCTTTATCGATAGAAAAATTTACTTGGTTTATTAAATTCCTTTTGATGGCACGCGAGCAAAAATCAGCATTAGCGTTGGCTTTAGTAGGCTTGAAAGTTACATCAAAATCAAAGTTGGCTAGGAAGTTCGCATAGTTTGCCATTCGACTGATACATAGTATTGGCTTGTGTGGGTGGAGAATTTGTGCTAACGGTTTGTGGTCGGTTATCAGGGTCCAGTGGCGAGCGTATAAATATAGAAAAAATTTTTGTACAGCCCATACTATTGCCAAGGCTTCCCGGTCCATTTGCGGATACTTTTGTTCTGTTGCTATGAGTGCGCGGCTGGCATACGCAATTGGTTTTTCCAGTCCGTTTTCCAACCGGTGAGACAGGACGGCGCCGAGGCCAACTTTACTTGCATCAGTAGCTAATAACAAAGGAAGGTCTGGATTGTATGGTGTTAAGACTTCTGATGAGACCAGTGAATTTTTAATATCCTCATATGCTTTGTTGGCCTCGGGTGTCCATTGAAATTGTTCCCTTTTAAGCATTTCCCTGAGCGGTCTGTTTCTAATGGACAAGTTTGAAATAAATGAACTATAGTAGCAAGCCTTACCTAGGAACAGCTGTAATTCTTCAATAGACGACGGTTTAGGTGCTTCTTTTACAGCTTTGATGTGCGAATCCGATTTGTGAATTCCGTTTTTATCGAGTTTATACCCCAAAAACTCTACCGCGGGCGCTGCGAATATACATTTTTCTTTATTGAGGCGTAACCCATGTTGTTTGAGTCTATCTAATGTGTTTTGAAGTGCGACTAGGAGTTCCTCGAAATCTGATCCATAAACCAATATGTCGTCAAAGAAACTGCAGACCTTGGGTAGACCAAATAAAACATGTTCCATCCGACGTTGCCAAATCGCGGGAATATTTGCCGCGCCGTATACAGCTCTTGTGGGCCTTATCAATCCGTGCGTTGGTGTATTCAAAGTAAGGGCATGAACGAACTCCTCATCAACTGTAAGGTGCGAATAGGCATCTGTTATGTCTAAATGGCAAAAAAGTTTTGCATCGATCATTTTGTTGAGTAACATTTCGGCTTTTGGTATCGGGTGCTCGTCAATTATCATACGGGGATTAAGGGTTGGTTTGTAGTTACCTGTAATACGAATTTTCCCATTTTTTTTTTTGCAATAACATGTGTTGGGGACGCCCATTCGGAATAGTCCACTTTTCTGTAGAACCCAGATTCGATTTTCGCATCGATTTCTGCAGCATACGCCGCTCTAAGTGCTAAAGGAATTTCCCTAGCTTTGGTGAAAACGGGTGTCGCCTCTGGTTTGAGATGAAGTTTTGCAGGGGGCCCGTCTAGTTTACCTGCCCTTTCGCTGAATATATCCTCATACTTTGACAAGAGTGCTTGTAAACTTTGCTGTTGTATTGCATTAAGTGAAGGTGACGACATTTTTATTGAATTAACTTGATTGGACGAAGAAAATAATTCGGACCAATTAATTTCATTGACAAAATGTGAGATCCATTCTCGTCCAAATAATGGATCGTACTCGCCGTCCATAACATAAAGATTTAATTTCCGGGTTGTTTGGCCCAACTTGACAATTACGGGTATTCGCCCCAAGCAAGGAATTGGGTGCCCAGTGTAACTAGAAAATCTTCTTTGTGTTTTACGGATGCCGTTATGCTTAATTTTATTAAGATATTTTCTTCCTACAATTCCACACGGTGCACCTGTATCGATTTCCATTTTCGTTTCGGTTCCATTTATGAATGTAGTAACCATTTTCTTTTTTGCATTATTGTGATTCACAACATTTATAACACTCTGTTCATAAACTGAATCGCAATCACTTTCCACTTTCTCATCTGCAATCTGATTAGATTTTGATTGGCAAACTTTAGAGATGTGTCCTTTTCTACCGCATGTAAAACACGTCGCATCCCGAAATTTACATAGTCTCCGCAAGTGGTTCCCTCCACATCCGTGGCATGTACTCTGCGGAGTTTTCCCATTATTAACCTTTGTTTGATTACGAGCCGAACTTGTCGGGAAAGATTTCTTTTTCACTTGTGCTGGTGCATACCCTAGTTTATTCGCTTGCTCTAAATAATTCTCCGGAGCCGTTTTTACAGATGCTGTTGTCTGGTGTATTGCTTCTAGTGAATGTGCAGTCTCGTACGCTTCTTTGAAAGTGCCTGGATTCTTTGAAATAATCTCATCGCAAAACGTTCTTGACTCAATGCCAACAATGAGTTGTTCAATAAGCATGCGATCGATAAATTCGCCATATTCACAATGGACTGCTGCTTGTCTTAAGCGGAGTGCAAAATTTGCAATTGACTCACCTTTGTGTTGCGAGAGCTGTCGAAACTTAACACTTTCAGCGTATTTATTTCTTCTTTTGTCAAAGTGTCCAACCAAAATTTTTTTAATCTCTTCGTAAGTACAGGTCTCTGGTTCTTTCGGATGAACAAGAAGCTTCAAAGCTTCATTTAGATGCGTGCCCATATGCACTCTCGCATAGCTACGATAATCAGTCTTCGGTATTTTACTGAGATTAAGCGCCAACTCGAATCGCTCGAAGTAATTTTCAACTGACGACATTTCTGTTTCGTTGTATTCTCCAATACTAAAGGGATGGGGT
This sequence comes from Thecocarcelia acutangulata, assembly GCA_914767995.1. Taxonomy (NCBI): domain Eukaryota; kingdom Metazoa; phylum Arthropoda; class Insecta; order Diptera; family Tachinidae; genus Thecocarcelia; species Thecocarcelia acutangulata. The sequence continues at coordinate 57,497,082 of OU612098.1, forward strand.
TTCAGTAGCATGTTTGCAGGATTTGTATTTCCGTCTTCCGATAGTTGGCGTTGTGACATTGTTGAGACAGCTATTTGTGTAGCTTGTGAGACAGCCTCCCGTAGTGCATCGGCAAAAATGGAAGTTATTTCCTTAGTTTCCTCTTCATTCAGTGGCATTTCTAAAACACTTCTGACACCACTTTTATGTACGTATTCATTAAATAAAAGAAGGTTAATTAGTATTCAGTCAATTCATTTATTAAACTCTAGTATATAAAAAAACGTGGTTGAATAGTTTTTCAACATGAAGTTAACAACCTAACCTACAATGATAGAAGGGAAAACAATGTTGCCACTACTATCGTCTAAATGGCGATTTTATACATAACAATATAAAAACACTGAAACGAAAAAATACCAAAACTAACACAATATTAAATTTTAACAAAACCTGTACATCACAATATAATGAGAAAAAAACAATGTGGAAAATAGATACTAATATAGTTTTGTGTTTTTGCACACTACACAAAAACCAACAAAAACAAGAATGATAATTATTAAAATTTACTATTGTGATTGAACTCAAAAGTAACAACATAGAGATTACACAAAGAAAGGTGGAAAAGAAAAAACAGAAAAACTACCAAAGTAAGAAAAGATCAACAATAGTATAAATGTACCGAATATTATAAAGGAAAAACATGATAACAGATGGAAATATGAAATAAATTTGTTTACTTAATTGCATAGAAAAAATATAAATAATCAATATGCAAATAAAAATATAATTAATCAAACTTAAACTAAAAAAAAAAATCGCAAAAGAAATAAAAAATAGAGTAAATATAAAATAATGAAAGCTGAAGATAGAAGGAGAGCAAATAAAATTATTTCAAGCGAATTGGTGGAGAATAGCCGAAGTATCAGAAACCAAAGCAACAAAAGGGAAAATAACAACATTATTCATTGCACTTCAAAATAGCCCAGCCTAAAGGTATGCAACAATTAAATCAACAACAGCATTAACAGCACTGCCAACAATGCTTAAACACACACCCTCATCCATAAGTAAGTGAACAGATGATCTCAGCAAACTCCAGATTATATTTAACTAATTATTAAAATATTATTATTAGCATTATTATACTTATTAGCATTATATTCAATTATTCATATTTTATAAATTATCTTAAATTTCTAATACTATTTTTAAATATTTACATATAAATATTTATACCAACCTATAATGATAATTTTTATACCTTAATAATTTCCAATAATATAACAAATAAAATTATATGGGTATTCGTGCTTTACAATTATTTTTTATATGATGCAACAAGAAGTGAATTGAAATTTAAAATTTTAATAGATATTTAAAACTAATAACAATGTAAACTACTTACAACTAGTATTTTATTTAAGAATATAAAACTTAAGTAATGTATAATTAATTACATTTAAAATAAATAATGTACAATTAATTACATTTAACTAACCCTAAAATTTTATTTTACCATTCTGGTTATATATGTATGTACATATAAGCAAAAATCCCATATATAAATAAAAAGTTATATTCAATTATAAAAATTAAAAATTGAAATTGGAAACAGAAGGTATTAGTTCTATTGGTATGGAATGTAAAATAATGAAATGTCTACAGATGAATTTAAATTGACAGATTTTAAAGAGTTAATATCAGTTTTTTACAAAATTAAAAAGAGAATTTTGCAAAACCGTCCAATTTCAAGGAAACAAACAAAAATTTCAGAATATATAAGGTTACTTATTTCATCTTATAATAATATAATAACATACGCGAGACCATTCATTAATGAAATACCAGATTGCTATCAGCAGGAAATATTCACGAAAATACAAAATTGTAGGGAAATATTATTTAAATATTTTTGTAAATTTGATTGTAAAGTTAAAGTTCCTTTTGGAGTAAATTTATTTCAGACTGTTCACGAAGAAATTGTGACGGATTGCGCATCTGATACTGAGGTAAGTGGAACCAATTCTGATTCTGACAGTGAAGAACAAAATAAACCATTTTTATCTGCTAAGAACACAGAAACTTTTAAAATGGCTTCTATAGAAGAAAAAACCAAATTAATTTCTATGTGCTCTGGCATTATTCGCGACAATTATGATGGAAATCCCCTCACCTTAAACTCATTTTTGGATAAAATAAATCTTATTGAGGAAATTACTGCCGATAATTTAAAACCTTGTTTTATATCATTTATTAAATCTAAACTGGATGGAAAGGCAAGAGAGGTGTTGCCAGAAAATATAACGAATGTAGAACAAATTAAAAACTCACTTAAAGATCGAATAAAACCGGATAGTTCTAAAGTCGTAGCCGGTAGAATAACTGCATTGCATGTAGATCGAAACAATTATACAGATTTTGCTAAAAAGGTTGAAGATTTAGCAGACGCTCTCGAACGCTCGCTAGTAGAAGGCATAACAAGAGAAAAGGCGCATGAGATGGCAATAGAGCAAACAGTCGGTGTTTGCAGAAGTAATACAAAATCAGATATGATAAAAGCAATTTTAGCGTCTACTAATTTCAATGAGCCGAAAGACGTCGTAGCTAAACTAATGATAGAAGAATTAAATTCTGAAAAACAAGCTCAAGTTTTGTCAATGCATTTTAATAAAAATAGATCTAATTTTTCACGAAACCAATTAGGATCAAACAATTTTCATAGATTTTCTCAACACAATAATAACTATAGGCATAGGTTTAATAATAACAACCAACAAAACCAAAGTAGACACATACCGTCGAACAATTTTAACAATCGTGGTAGATACAATAACAGGTCGATTCGTGGTCAAGCCCACAGAAATAATTTTTCAAGACAACATTCTTCAGTGAGGACTTTAAACTGCGAAGCCCCTCAGCTAGGCACGTTGAGGGAGGAAGAACAATAACCGATACCAAAGAAAATACTACTAAATCTGTATACAGTTTTAATTTAAATTATTCCGATTTTATAAGTTTACAATCCAATTTTTCAAATAAAGTCAGTACATTTTTGGTCGACTCACAAGCCGACATATCGGTGATAAAAAATTCGTGTTTGGAAAATAATGTCCCAATAAATTCAAGAAATGTTATAAATATTGTAGGAATAACCACAAACACTACAAAATCACTAGGTACTGTTAGCGCTAAGCTTTTATTTTCAAATTGTGTCATACCACAAGTTTTTCATGTCGTAACAGATAATTTTAACATACCATCCGATGGCATTTTGGGAAAAGATTTTCTGAAAGCTAACAAGTGTAAAGGCCTAACCATAATGTGCATAGATTGGCTTAAGCTTTTGCCAAAATTAAACGAAAAGCCTGTCAAATGCATATGTGAATAAAAAACGACTTTTAGTTGGCCATAATGTACTTATATGAACTTAATGATTTTAAACCAATTGTTGCTCAACTTCGTAATACTTGTGTCTTTTCTGAGTAGATTATATAAAAAAGTACTAAAAATGACAACAAAGCATTTGTATGCAATAATTTTCAAACAAAAAGTAAAAACAATTTTGTAGTAATTTGTGTAATTAAAAATTGAATAAAGCTAAAACACATTTCTATTAAATTAAATACAAATGTATTTGTTTCAACTTTTTTTTTATTTTAGTAATTTTTGTAAACACACACACACAAACTTCTGAAAGCAAATGATTCCGTACAGAAGATGCGTTCGGTTTCGTACTTTGCTTAAGCAACTGACATTAGACGAAACTTAACGAAAAGTTACATTAAGTACATTATAGTTATACACATTTGATTACATGCATTCGCACAGTTACTTAAGGTGGCTTGAGCCAGTCTATGCACATTATGGTTAGGCCTTAACATTGATTATGATACAATGTCAGTTTCATTTTATACTCATGGTAAAGAGGTAACCATTCCTATTTCGCATGGTATTCACAAAAATTCTTATTTTTTTCCGCCAAGATGTGAAGTATTTCGAACTTTTCATTTAAATAATGTAAATAAACCAGTTTTTATTGATTCCCAAGAGATTTGCGAAGGTGTTTTTATTAGCAAATGTATTGTTAACTCTAACAATCCAACTTTACGCATTTTGAACACAACAAATGAGACAAAGTTTGTACATAATTATGCAGTAAAAACTGAGAAACTCTCAAATTATTTCATTTATGCCATTAATGAAAACATTGTCTGTGAAGATCGTATTCGAAGATTAAAACTTGTTTTAAATGAACATATCCCGGATTATATTAAACAAGACTTAATGCCTTTGTGTGAAAAATATGCCGATATTTTCACTTTAAAAGACGACAAAATGACCGTAAATAATTTTTACGAGCAAAAATTGAGACTTAGTGACAGAGAACCAGTTTATGTGAAGAGTTATCGTTTACCTTACGCGCATAGAACAGAAATAAAGAGGCAAGTTCAAAATTTAATTAATAATAACTTGGTTGAACCCAGCACTTCTAATTATAATAGTCCGCTAATACTGGTACCAAAAAAAAGTCCAGATGATAAAAAATCGTATCGTATGTGTGTTGATTTCAGAGCAATTAATAAAAAACTCATTGCTGATAAATTTCCTTTGCCAAGAATCGATGACATTCTTGACAATCTTGGTAGAGCTAAGCATTTCTCGATTTTAGATTTGTTTTCTGGTTTTCACCAGATACCGCTTCATGAGGATTCAAGAGATTTGACATCATTTAACACAGATCAGGGAGCATTCCGCTGGAAAGTTTTACCATTTGGCTTAAATGTAGCCCCTAATTCATTTTCCCGTATGATGTCAATCGCATTTTCAGGTCTAGAACCGCATAAAGCATTTTTATACATCGATGATATCATCGTTATTGGCTGCAGTAAACAACATCATTTGGAAAATTTAACGAATGTTTTTGATATATTAAGGAAATTTAATCTAAAGATTAATCCTTATAAATGTAATTTTTTTCGCCCAGAGGTAACATTTTTGGGTCACAAGTGTACCTCGACTGGTTTTTTACCTGATGATGCAAAAATTGCAACTATTAAAAATTACACAGTTCCTACAGACAAAGACGCAGTTAAACGCTTCGTTGCTTTTGCAAACTATTACAGGAGATTCATTCCTAATTTTGCTTCATTAGCCGCACCGCTTAATTACTTAACGAGGAAAAAAGTAATTTTCGAATGGAATAAAAACTGTGAAGAAGCTTTTGAAAACATTAAAGCCGAATTGATTTCGCCAAAAGTTCTACAATTTCCAGATTTTACAAAGCAATTCATAATTACAGTTGATGCATCAAAGGTTGGCTGCGGAGCAATCTTAAGCCAAAATTTTGATGGACACGATTTACCAGTGCAATATGCATCTAAAGCTTTTAGTAAAGCTGAACAAAAGAAACCAACAATAGAACAAGAACTTATTGCAATATACTTTGCTATAAACCAATTCAGACCTTATGTTTACGGTTCAAAATTTCTTGTGCGAACTGATCATCGACCATTGATATATTTGTTCAATATGAAAAATCCTTCGTCAAAATTGACAGAAATCAGACTAAAGCTTTCAGAGTACAATTTTTCAATAGACTATATTAAAGGGAAAGATAATGTAGGTGCAGATGCATTATCACGTATTTCAATACCGGAGTTAAAAAATAGCATTGATAATGAAACAATTCATGTCATGACTCGAGCAATGTCTACAAAAAGTTGTGAAAACAAACCAATTTTAAAAAATAACAGCGAAATAAAGTTGCAAGTTTATGATAAATTTTCTAGAGATTTCAACAAGAAAATCTCAAAAATTAAGTCAAGTTTATACTACGAATCTAATAAAATAAATAACATAAAGTTTAAAATATATAATAAATTTAAATTCAAATTTTCTATGAATGTTAAAATTGTTAACGAAACATTGAATTTCGAGGAGATGCTTTTGATGCTTCAGGAAGAGGCAAACAATAACAACATTTATTGCGTAGAATGGGCAAAAGATGATTCTTTTTTTAGCGCTTATAGCATGCAAGATTTAAAAAACCATGGTAACAAAGTCTTAGAAACTTTAGAAATTATGTTAGTAGAACCTATAGAAACGGTATTTGACAAAGACAAAAGAACAAAACTTTTAGAAATTCATCATAATGATCCTATTATTGGAGGTCATTGTGGTAGGAAAAGACTATATGCCAAGTTAAAAACAAAATATTATTGGAAAGCTATGACTAAGGATATAGCATTTTTTATAAAAAACTGTACAGAGTGTAATCTAAATAAAGTAAGGAAAGGTAACAAAGAAAATCTTACATTAACCCCTACTCCTATCAAACCATTTGAGATAGTTGTTATCGACACTATCGGACCTCTACCTACATCGAATAATGGAAATAAGTATGCTCTAACACTTATATGCGATTTCACAAAGTATCTTGTGACAGTGTCTATACCAGACAAAAGCGCAAAAACAGTGGCACAAGCAATATTTGAAAATTTTATTTTGATTTATGGTAGGATGAAATCTATTAAATCTGATTTAGGAACAGAGTTCAAAAATGAGATTTTTTGCGAACTTTGCAAACTTTTGAAAATAGATTTATTTTTCAACGCCTTACCACCATCAATCGGTAGGAACCGTAGAAAGAAATCACCGTGTTTTTAATGAATACTTAAGAGCATATATTAAGGAAAACATATCAGATTGGGACACGTATCTTAAATACTTCACTTTCTTTCACAATACTACCACTAATTCAACATTCGATAATAGATTTACCCCATTTGAACTAGTTTTTGGAAAAACAGCAATTATGCCTAATGATTTACATCTTAACTCAATCGATCCTCTTTACAATGCAGAGAATTATAGTAAAGAAGTTAAATATCGTTTACAGAAGTCACATATTTTAACAAAACAATTAATAAACGAACATAAAGCAAGAAATAAAAAGTTTTATGATAATTTCGCAAAGCCTACAAATTTCAGTATTAATGATTATGTGTTCATAAAAAAAGAAAAATGATAAATTTCAAAACATATATGATGATGATAATATACGGACATTATTAAAAATATTGATGGAGTAAATGTTACTTTATATAATGAGAAATCAAGAAAAGAAAAGATCCTCCACAAGGACAGATTAAGAAAGGGCTGAACTTAAAAAAAAAAAAAAAAAAAAAACACTAAAAATTTGTAAAAACAAATTATACACTTTTTAAAATCTGAACTTTATTTTAAACAAAAATTTATTATTTCTCCAATAAACATGTAAAAAAAAATAAAAAAAAAATAATAAGAAATGTATAGACATAAGATAAGAAAAAAAATAAAATTTCAATAATTATTTCATTTTTCTCTGTAATTATTACATAAAAATTATAAACAAAATATGTAGTTTTAAATTATATATAAAAATAAATATATAAAAAAAAAATTGAATCAAAACAGCTTGATCACCTGCTTTGATTCAACTTTTTTTTTCCCCCCGGAAAGGAGGTGTAATGGCAATTTCCTTGCCCTGACCTTTAGTACTTTAACATACAACTCTTTTATCTAGATTTACAACAATGTATAACTACTACCCTTTTATACAACTATATAAGCTATAATTATAAGCTAAGAATATAGAGAATAAAGTAGAGTCTGCTTTTAACCACAAGAGATAAAGGTTGTTTATTTGAGTTGACTGGCAATCTGCGACAACATTTTCTTTTTTAAATTGTATATAAAAATCTGCATGAGTGTACCTATCAGGTGCAATTCTGAGAAAGAGCTTAGCTCAACTAGTAGAAACATTTGGATTTCTGAAGAGGAAAGAAACCGCACGAAACTTATTATTATTATTTAAATAATAAAAAAAATGTTTTCTTTGTAATATTTTTATTCTTTATTAAAACCTATTGTCAGGTTTGTTTAATGGAAGAAACAGAACTGACTAAAAACTAATTACAAAGTTCTTCTTATCGACTAAAATAATTACTAATATTACATTTTTGTCTGGGAACGGAAATAAATACAATTTATTGCAAGTGAAAAGTTAGTTAAATTGGGACGGTTGCAATTCTTGGAATTGCGACCGAAAATTTTTATATTTATTAACAACTACACTTGCCAAAAATTCATCAATTGGATCGTTTTATATATATATATATATATATATATATATATATATATATATATATATATATATATATATATATATATATATATATATATATATATATATATATATATATATATATATATATATATATATATATATATATATATATATATATATATATATATATATATATATATATATATATGTGTGTGTGTGTGTGTGTGGTCTTGTGTATGTAACTCACGCGTCCGTATTCGTCAAATATATTTGCCACATCTGAAGAAAAAACATCTTCTAGTTCAACTAGCGCCAATAAGCCGAAAACCCAAGTAGGCATGTATAAAACTGGTTTGGAGGAGAAAGGGTTTAAAATTAAGAATGTTCTTAACATCAGAAACCGAGAAAAGATACCTCAGCCCATGTTAACGGTGGAATTAGAATCAGGAGATGTCACCTTAAAGAAGAATGATTCATTATATAATGTTAAATACCTTCTACACCGAAAAGTTACTGTAGAGGAGCCGCATAAGCGCTCAGTTCAGTTTAATTAAGACTAATATATTAAGACTAATATACCAAACGCGAATCAGAAGTGCAAGTCTCAAGAGCCCGACCCATATTTTAGTAACCTTGAAGCCACATTGCAGACTTTGGTTCAATCAATAAACACTTTTACGGCATCTATGACCACCATGATGCAAGAAATACTAAAAATGCAATCAACTATTTTAAAAAAATGATTTATTTAAAAATATGTTTCTGGAACGCAAACGGCATACGCTAACATAAAAATGAGCTTGAACACTTCCTGAGGGAAAGGCAAATCGATGTTATGTTGATTGCTGAAACTCACCTGACGTCAAGAAGTTATTTCAGGATAAATGGCTATATACTATATGACACTAAAGATCCACGTGGAAGATCTTGTGGAGGTTCGGCTATTCTAATTAAAAGTAGAATTAAACATTACTTGTTGAATGAGACATGTGAAGAATATTTTCAAGCAACAAATATTTGTGTTGAACACATTCACAGTAAATTGGTAATTTCATCAATTTATTCACCGCCTCGGCTTTCAGTTACAGAAAACCAATACTCAAATTTTTATACCCTTCACAAAAATGTAAAGGGTATATATAAGTTTGTGATTCCGTTTGTAATTTCTACAGTTTTTTTTGCGACCCTATAAAGTATATATATTCTGATTCAGAATTAATGGAAAAGTCGATTAAGCGATGTCCGTCTGTCCGTCTGTCGGTCGTTGAAATACCGTTTCTTAGAAAACCATTAGACATAGAAACTTTTTTCTTTCACCATTCTATTCCATATTGCCATGTGTTTGCTATTGAAATTCAGTAATATCGGTTCACGTATAGCTGAGATATATTCAAAATTCCGAAAAAAACCATGAATTTTTGCAATTTTGTATGGGAATTTTTGACAAAAAAAGTTGTTTGTTTTGCTTCAAACTTCTTACACTCATTAAGCATGGTGACAAAAAGACACAAATTTTTTTTTTCAGACATCGGTCCATATATACCCGAGATATAGCCCAAATCGGGTTTTTCATAAAAATGTCGCGTAAGCGAACTTAAACAACTTTTTTGTGTTTAAAAGCAGTTCTGGTAATGAAATAAGGCTATATAAATATGGAAAATGAAAAATTCCCATATCGGTCCATATATACCTGAGATATAGCCTATACCGGGGTTTTCATGAAAATCTCGCGTAAGCGAACTTAAACAACTTTTTTTGCTCAAAAGCAGTTTTAGTAATGAAATAGGGTTATATAAACATGAAAAATGAAAATTTTCGATATCAGTGCATATATACCCGAGATATATCCTGGAACGTGGTTTTCATGAAAATGCCGCGTCAGCGAAATTAAATCTTTTTTTTTTTGCTTAAAAACAGATCTGGTAATAAAATAAGGTTATATAAATATGAAAATTTCCGATATCTGTCCATATATACCCCAGATACACCCTGAACCGGGTTTTTCATGAAAATGTCGCGTAAGCGATCTTAAACAACTTTTTTTGCTTAAAAATAGTTCTGGTAATGTAAATATGTAAAATAAAAATTTTCGATATCGGTCTATATATATGTGAGATATAGCCTTGAACAGGTTTTTCATGAAAATGCCACATAAGCGAACTTAAAAGACTTTTTTTTGCTCAAAGGCAGTTCCGGTAATGAAGTAAGTTACATAAATATGGAAAATGAAAATTTCCGATATCGGTCCATATTTACCCCAGGTATACCCTAAACCGGGTTTTTCATGAAAATGTCGCGTAAGCAAACTTAAACAACTCTTTTTTGCTTAGAATCAGTTCTGGTAATGAAATAAGGTTATATAAATATGGAAAATGGAAATTTCCGATATAGGTCCATATATACCCGAGATATAACCTAAACGGGGTTTTTCATAAAAATGCCGCGTAAACAAACTTAAACAACTTTTTTTCCTTAAAAACAGTTCTGGTAATGAAATAAGGTTAAATAAATATGGAAAATGAAAATGCTAGATATCGGTCCATATATACCCGAGATATAGCCCAAACGGGGTTTTTCGTGAAAATATCACGTAAGCGAACTTAAACAACTTTTTTTTTGCTTAAAAGTCGTTTGGGTAATAAGATGAGGTTATATAAATATGGAAAACTAAAATTTCCGATATCGGCCCATATATACCCGATATATAGCATAAAACGGGTTTCTCATGAAAATGCCACATAAGCGAATTTAAAATTTTTTTTTTTGCTCAAAGGCAGTTCCGGTAATAAAGTAAAAATGAAAATTTGCGATATCGGTCCATATATACCCGAGATATAGCCCATAACGGGTTTTTCATGAAAATGTCCCGTAAGTAAACTCAAACAACTTTTTTTGTTTAGAAACAGTTCTGGTAATAAAATTAGGTTATATAAATATGGGAAATGAAAATTTCCGATATCGGTCCATATATACCCCAGATATACCCTGAACCGGATTATTCATGAAAATGCCGCGTAAGCGAACTTAAACAACTTTTTTTTGCTTAGAAGCAGTTCTGGTAATGAAATCAGGTTATATAAATATGGAAAATGAAAATTTTGGTTATCGGTCCATATATACCCGAGATATAGCCTAGAACGGGTTTTTCATGAAAACTTAAAAAACTTTTTTCCCCTAAAAAGCAGTTTCGCTAATAAAGTAAGGTTATATAAATATGGAAAATGAAGATTTCCGATATCGGTCCATATATACCCTAAACCGGGTTTTTCATGAAAATGCCGCGTAGGCGAATTTAAACAACTTTTTTTTTGCTTAGAAGCAGTTTTGGTAATGAAATAAGGTTATATAAATATGGAAAATGAAAATTTCCGACATCGGTCCATATATACCCGAGATATAACCTAAACGGGGTTTTTCATAAAAATGTCGCATAAGAGAACTTAAACAACTTTTTGTGCTCAAAAAAAGTTCTGGTAATGAAACAAGGTTATATAAATATGGCAAAGGAAAATTTCCGATATCGGTCCATATATACCCGAGATATAGCCTAAAGCTAGTTTTTCATAAAAATGTCGCGTAAGCGAACTTAAACAACTTTTTTGCTCAAAAGCAGTTCTGGTAATGAACTAAGGTTATATAAATATGGAAAATGAAAACTCCTGATATCGGTCCATATATACCCGGATATAGCCTGAACCGATTTTTCCATTAACATTTTTCTTTTTTTTTTTTTGCTGAAAAGCAATTCTCGTTATAGAAGAAGGTTACTAAAATACAGAAAATAGAAAATTCCGATATCGGTTGATATATAACTGAGCATACTTAGTTCAAGTTTTTAAATATACTATACATATACGGGACTATCGTTAAGGGTATTTTAGATTCGGCCCAGCCGAATATACCACACTCTTACTTGTTTTACTCCAATTTATAGCTGCTGCTGACTACAATGCTAAACACACATTTTGGGGCTTAAGATTAATCTCTCCGAAAGGTCGTGTGCTTTTTGATACTATATCAAAATTGGGTTTAGATGTAATCTCCAGCGGGTGTCCCACATATTGGCCATCTGACCAGCGAAAGATCCCAGATGTTATTGATTATGGAATAGTAAAAAACGTCCCTTTAGATTGGATGCATGTGGAGCCTTCATTGGATTTGTCCTCCGACCACTCACCTACTATTCTCTCTATATCTTTCCCCAGGAGATAAGATCCCCATTTAACGACATAGGTGTATTCCAGTCTAGAGTGTATTGGCTAAAGTATAAAAAATATTTAAATACTCATTGTACAGAACCTTTGAGAACTCCAGAGGATATTGATGAGTCAATTAATGATTTTTCCCAAAATATTATAAAAGCCGTGCAACATGCTACCACTACACATTTTAGAAATATGAATAGCAGAACTTGTTCTTCTGAAATCGAACACCTTGTCTCAGAAAAAAGAATAATCAGAAGAGAATGGCAACTTCGCAGGTCTTCCCAGCTTAAAGCTAGGCTTCGAGAATGCGTAAGTCAACTAAGAAATTTGCTTGAAGTCCAAAGAATGGCTTCCCTCACAACCTATTTGGAAGGCCTCGATGGTAGTCCTCAATCCGATTATTCTTTGTGGAAAGCAGCAAGAGGGGTAAAGAGACCCGTTAGATCTAAGCCACCCTTGCGTACTCCAACTGGGGTCTGGGCCAGAAGTGACTCCGAAAAGGGAATGCTGTACGCTAACCACTTGAGAAACGTGTTTGCCATTGACGGACTGAATGATGAAGCTGATATGCCGCCATATGCAGTTAGACCTCCCGACCTCCCTCGTTTTCAAGATGTCGATAATGCTATTAGTAACTTAAACCCGAGAAAAGCTCCAGGTATTGATAAAATTACCAACAAAATGCTTGTGCAGTTACCCCGAATAGCTAGAAGTCTCGTCCTTTTTATTTTTAATGCTATTTTACGTCTCGAGTACTTTCCTACTGAGTGGAAGGTGTCTGTCATTACTATGATACCCAAACCAGGAAACGATCCTACAAAAGTTGAGTTATATAGGCCGATAAGTCTATTGCCAACAATTTCAAAACTGTTCGAGAAATTGCTAATGACGAGGTTGACCCCAATCTTGAATGAAGTAGGTTGTATTCCTAACCATCAATTCGGTTTTAGGGCTAAGCATAGCATCATAGAACAGACACACAGGCTGGTGAATGTTATCAGAAATGCGTTCGAAGATAAAAAATATTGCTCAGCTCTATTTATTGACGTTTTCAAAGCTTTTGACAAAGTGTGGCACAAAGGCTTAACTCATGAAATAAAATTAAACTTGCCTGCAAACACTCAAAAGCTGTTAGAGAGCTACTTATGTGATCGGAAATTCGTCGTTAAGGAAGGTGATTTCAAAAGCTCGGCTCAGCCGAGTAGTGTTTTGTCTGTCATCCTGTGCACACGTCTTTTGTTACTGCTGTCCGTATTTTCTATATGTGTATGTGTATTAATTAAATTCGTATCAAACCAAATTGCACCGGAATAGGTAGCAAGTTGTGTACATGTGCTTATATTATTTTATTTTTTTCTCTTTTTTACGGTTATCCGTATTTTCTATATACATATGTTCGTTATTAATTTTGTATGAAATCAAAGTGCACCGGGATAAGTAGCAGTATGGGTACACGTTTTTCTTTTTTTTTCACCGCTGTCCGTGTTTTCTTTATATGTTCAATATTAATTCTTTTCAATGCACTTTATTACCTTGTGGTGTGGAAGGTGTTGGACTAAATTTTTCTAATCTGAGCCGTGTCGAAGGTATATACACTGGGCACTGATCAGTTTTAACTAATTTGATTCCAACACTTTAAATGCCGTAGTAGGGTTTGTTTTAGGCTTTCGTGTTGTTATTCTTAAAGTTAAACCTTCACGAACACTACTCCCCTTCTCATCATAACCTACTTTCCTAGTTCCAGTACTGCATATGTAGGGGTCATCCCCTGAGTACTGGTCCAAGATAAAAAAGCCAATCGAAGCTGGAGTTCCCCAGGGTCGCGTATTGGGTCCAACTTTATACTTGATTTATGCCAATGAGCTGCAAAATTCACGCTTCAACTTTTGCAGATCATACAGCATTCATCATGAAGACTATAAATAAGCAACACGAAGTTTGCAAGAACATATTCTTATATTGGAGAAATGGCTGAAGCTTTGGAAAATCAAAGTAAATGAACAAAAATGTACCCATAATACATTCACACTACGTAGAAAAACCTGTTCGGCTATTAAAATCAGCAATCATATTGCTCCACAACACAGTGAAGTCAAATACCTTAGTATTCATCTCGACCGTAGGCTCACGTGGAATTCTCACATTGACGCTAAAGTCCCTCAGATGAAATTAAAAGCGGTGCAACTAAATTGGCTCATCGCTATGGATTTCAATTGTGGGGTACCGCCTCTGCATCTAACATTCAGTATATTCAAAAGCGCCAGAATAAAATTCTCCGTATAATTGCTGCTTGAATATACAAAGATCTAGGTGTACCCTTTGTGAAAGATGAATTTTCAAAACACGCGATAAGGTACATTAACAGACTTGAGTCTCACCCGAATCTTCTCGCACGCAGCATCCTTAACTTTGGCGACCACACTCGACTGAGAAGGATGGACACCCTTGCAACCATTAGAGCGTTGGAAAGGTGATTTACCAACAAAATACATGCAAGAAACAACTTTTCGTCTAAAATTGGCTGGACCTAAGTAAATGAAATTTTTCAATATTAATTAATTTTTTTTTTCTATATTAATTAATTAACAATTAAGTTTTTTTATTCGCTATTTTTAGCTTCTACCATTTATACCAATAAAAATTATAAATAGCTTGTTTTTTATGTTTCCCAGCTATCTATATGTCGACATTTCATAGGAACTACCCTAATCATCAGTAGACTTTGGAAATTTTTGAAAGATATTCTCAAACATTCAACTTTATATCCCAGCAATATAAATAAATTGTTGAGAATTTAAAAGAAAAATGCTCTAATAATATCTGTCAAAACACAAAAAACAAGCCTTTTCATTTATTCACCTCTCTAACATTTCTTTACACCTTTCAAACAAATGAACAACCGTTGGTTGCTACGATTTGCTTTTTGAAAGTATCGAAAAGCAGAGAACAAAAATTCAAACAATTAAGTTTTTTTATTCGCTATTTTTAGCTTCTACCATTTATACCAATAAAAATTATAAATAGCTTGTTTTTTATGTTTCCCAGCTATCTATATGTCGACATTTCATAGGAACTACCCTAATCATCAGTAGACTTTGGAAATTTTTGAAAGATATTCTCAAACATTCAACTTTATAGGTGTAAAGAAATGTTAGAGAGGTGAATAAATGAAAAGGCTTGTTTTTTGTGTTTTGACAGATATTATTAGAGCATTTTTCTTTTAAATTCTCAACAATTTATTTATATTGCTGGGATATAAAGTTGAATGTTTGAGAATATCTTTCAAAAATTTCCAAAGTCTACTGATGATTAGGGTAGTTCCTATGAAATGTCGACATATAGATAGCTGGGAAACATAAAAAACAAGCTATTTATAATTTTTATTGGTATAAATGGTAGAAGCTAAAAATAGCGAATAAAAAAACTTAATTGTTTGAATTTTTGTTCTCTGCTTTTCGATACTTTCAAAAAGCAAATCGTAGCAACCAACGGTTGTTCATTTGTTTGAAAGGTGTAAAGAAATGTTAGAGAGGTGAATAAATGAAAAGGCTTGTTTTTTGTGTTTTGACAGATATTATTAGAGCATTTTTCTTTTAAATTCTCAACAATTTATTTATATTGCTGGGATATAAAGTTGAATGTTTGAGAATATCTTTCAAAAATTTCCAAAGTCTACTGATGATTAGGGTAGTTCCTATGAAATGTTGACATATAGATAGCTGGGAAACATAAAAAACAAGCTATTTATAATTTTTATTGGTATAAATGGGAGAAGCTAAAAATAGCGAATAAAAAAACTTAATTGTTTGAATTTTTGTTCTCTGCTTTTCGATACTTTCAAAAAGCAAATCGTAGCAACCAACGGTTGTTCATTTGTTTGAAAGGTGTAAAGAAATGTTAGAGAGGTGAATAAATGAAAAGGCTTGTTTTTTGTGTTTTGACAGATATTATTAGAGCATTTTTCTTTTAAATTCTCAACAATTTATTTATATTGCTGGGATATAAAGTTGAATGTTTGAGAATATCTTTCAAAAATTTCCAAAGTCTACTGATGATTAGGGTAGTTCCTATGAAATGTCGACATATAGATAGCTGGGAAACATAAAAAATAAGCTATTTATAATTTTTAATTAATTAACTTTTAGTTTTAAGATTTGCATACTTATTGTTAGTTCTTTTGGAAGATAAAGAATTAAATTGTTAACAAAAAAGAAAAAAACAATTTTGAAATGCCTATTTTGTGTCACTTTTTGAAAATATTCCGTGGCAACGTTGTTAAGAAATAATTACGATGACGTGAGAGCACATCGTTATTAAAAAAAAAAAAAAATTGCGGTGCGAAAGATAAATGCGATAAGAGTATAATTGTGTGCTTTGTGCCGTTTGTGCAAACTATTTCGCGAAATATTTTGAAAATGAAGCAACACTGGCACCACAAAAAAAAGAACAATAGGGAAAAATAAAAAAATAAAATATGCGAAAGGGAAAAATTAAATGCGAGAGGAAAACACGAAAACGCAATATAAAGTACCAATTCTTCGATTACGAACCAATTTTCTTTCGCATTGCAATAGAGAGTAACCCACCAGATATATTCTGTGCGCGAAAGCTGTTCTCCAGCCCACAGCTGCTGTACGCATTTTAAATTATTTCTCTGCTTTTATTTTTTTTTTTACTTTTAAATTTATTACTTGATTTCTTTTGATTCTTATTCCAATAAAAGTAAAAGTGGTGTCTGTTTGTGCTTTGAATAGCAGAAACGCTGTTTTTAATTAATAGAGAGACGACGGAATGTTTTTATTTTGCACTTCTCGCAGTTTCCAAAAGACATACGATGTATTTTTATTTTCATACTATTCTATTCTAAATCTGCAATTCTGAATATTTCTGTGGCTCACACAAAATTTTACGCATCTATTTTAAGTTTCTAAATATTGAATATTTACCATGAATAGCACGTTCAGGGAATTGTACCGCCAAAATTTCAGTGAAATCGGTAAAATCGTTTCGCAGCGATTGGTACACAAACAAACAATCTTATAAATACATTTACAACAGACATTGATAAGTACATGCTGAGATTATATATGAATGACTAAATATTATCTATTTTTGTATGTATTAATATTAATAGTCGAACTTATTTTAATATTTGTAATATTATATGATATTAGAAATGATCTATTTTAATTGTAAGATTAGTGAAATTTACAACTTGTCGCATGTAAGCTGATACTGCCAGTTTTTTATACCCAAACGATCGGTATAATGCGGAAAAAAATTGTTCTCCTTCTGGTGAACTACAACAGTTTCAGTAATAGTGTCTAATAAATTTGATTTTTTCGTCACTTCGCTCATGTTTTGTTCGAACCTATTTGTTTTGTTGACGACTTCTGCTATTGGCTGCGCCAGCTGTCTGGGACGGTATTTAAAATCTTGACTATGTGGGGAGGCGTTAATATGTTCGTTATGTGTTGGAGAGTTTAACTGACAATTATTCCATTTGTCATTTTTTGATATTTTCAAGTCTTTAACAACTTTAAAATCTGACGAAGCCTTTTTACAACATTTCCAAATAGTCGAGGGTCGAGTAAACCATTTTTGTCATAAATTAAAGTTAAACTGTGTAGCAGAAGAAAAAGTGCCACGACGCAGTAAATAAACACATAAGCAAAGCAAGGCCAATAGAAGTAGTACTAGACTTAACATAGCAAAAAATCCTTGTTTAAAACGTGCTGCATCCGCTGAAGCTTCCCTGTAAAGTAGATGTTGAGTAATTTCGGAATTGTCGACTAACAAAACGGGATGTTTTGAAATAGCTTCAGGAAGAAAAACTTTCCAAAATTTATAAACTCTCGTTAAATGCGCAGTATACAAAGAGTTTTGCATATTCGTTGTCGAGCCTAATTGTCGATCAGTATTTTTTTGCATTTGATAAGAGTTACTAAGTTCATTGCGGTTTGATCTGGAGTGAACAGTCATAATTTGGTTTTTGTATAAAAGTTGTGTGATTTTCTGCACCCTCTTCGGATCCATAAAGTTTGGTTCTGTTTTAAAATTTGATAATATTTCTCCCAACTCATAAATAAATTTATTTTTACTATTATAAGATGTCCATACATTGTACTTCTCCCCTGTTGCAGGGTTGCCATTTTTAATAAAACTTAGAAGAGGTTTTCTGATTTTTTGATACAAAATATCTTCATCTCTATTGAGACGGCGACGAGCAATTTGCTGGAATAACGATGGGCCGAATAAGAAGAGTAAGTCGGAGCTATGAGACGCTCCCCCAAAGAGATTCACCTTTCCTCGAATATCCATCGAGTTAGGAAAATCAATTACATAAGCATATATTTTATTGCTATTTAAACTCATTTCTTGGGCTTTTGTTAAATCATTGAGTAATTCATAAAACGGAATTTCGTAATAAAACTCAGAAATAAATCGTTGCAACTCTGCAAGTAACTGACTTGGATTTTCCTCAAACTCATCACTAAAGTAACGCCAGTTTAAAGCTTCTAAGCTGTGATTGCCGTTATTGTTCTGCCGTACAAATACATTTCGCATGAAAGTGTTATTTATGTGCGATTTTAAAGAAGTGTAACTTTCTCGGGCCAGTTCTAGCCAATAATCTTGCATGAAAGCCCCTTCATTCGATGTTATTCCGATAATTGCAACGGGAAAACCTTCTACTATTGATGAGTTGGCCATAATCTCCTCAAAACTAGCCGGTAGTGTTGGTCCCAAACGGAAAGAAGCATTTTCCTGGTTATATATACTCTCAAACGCTTTCAAGAGATCACTTACACTCTTTCGCCGAAGACATGAAACTAATTGCTTACTATACTCTTCAAATTGACAGCCCAATTTTTTAACGATAATATTAGAAGTTTCTTGCACTTGAGATACGGGTAGAAATGCCCTTTTTATATTTCCACTAGACATTAGAATCAATTGATTGAAAGCAAACGCAGGAGACGGCAATGCCACGGTTTTAAAAATAGAATGGTAATAGGCGCATGATGCTCCACTCGTTCCATGACCTAGTAAAGTTATTTGGTTTGGATTGCCTCCCAGACTTTTTGCGTTTTGGTAAATCCATTTTAAAGCCAGCGATTGATCAAGCAGACCATAATTTCCGCCTAAATCATTATTGCCGGGAACATTTAACCAACCAAAGATGTTTGAGCGATATTGTACAGTTATTACAACGAATCCATCAGCAGCGATATCTAATCCAGTGATTCTATTCCTTGGCCAATCATATGACATATCTTCTCCGGTAAGAACAACTAGTACTGGCAAGTTGCCATAGCGCAGTCCATTCTGAAAACATAAAAGTAAAATACAATTAGACTATTTTAATAAGAAACACAAAACTGTGATCTTTTTTTTTTGTTTTTGATGTTATGTGGAAACACCCACAACATTTAGCAGAAATCGTGCCAAATTGCAGATTTTTTCCTAACATTTTCTTGTGACTAAAAGTCTACATTATTTGAAATTTGTGCAGTAATTCAAACAAAAACTCTTGCACTCTGAGTTTTAAAAAAATTGTTAAGCACCCCATACACGTTTCAACTCAGTTGGCAACTGAGTCGGTTGTTGGTCAAATCAAAGCTTGTATGGCTTTGTCAGTTGACTAGTTTGACAGTTGTCGAGTTGGTTGAAGAAAAATTAAAATGTTTTGATTTTTTCAAGTTGACTAGCAAGTCTTTCAATTCGATTGTGTTGTGTGTGTTCGAGTCTCTTGATCAGTATCTCGTTTCTGTATTTCTCACATCGAGAAATTATTCACATGGAACAAGGGAATTGAAAGAAAATCGATATGAATTGAAACAAAAACTCATTTCTCACACACAAGTGTTTCTACAATTTCTTTTTGTGAAAACTATCTGCCAATTCAGCTTTTTGACGTAAATTATTGGAAAGTTGGGAGTAAATATGTTTCTGTATTTAAATTTTGTGGAAAATAACTGTCAAATCATTTCCCAAACAAAAATCGTGCGGAGTTAAAAAAACGAGATCAAAATATAGAAATTGATTATTTTTATTATTTAAAAAAAAATTATATTATTATATAAAAAAAGTTGTTGTTGGTGTTGTTATTATTATTAAATAAATAAATATAAAATTTAATAAAAATTAATATATAAGAATGAAAACATTTGGTTTACCCGCGGCGTTGGCCGCCTTTATTCATGGTTGTAAAAGTAAAAACCATTAAACAAATGTTTGATCATTATAAGAAAAGATGTGCATACAGTTTGTATTATGGAAAATATGTTTTCATGTGATGAATATACAATCAATACGCATGAGGCGTAGTGCTAAGCAATATTCGATACCGAGTTGTTTTGCGGTCAAAAATGTGTATATAAATTGCTTCGGTTGCCAAACCGTCAACCTGCATATATTTGTCAATTAGAAAAATATATATATTTTTCACAAATCGATTCCTGCCAAAGATAAAAATTGTTCCTGGGAATGATTGAAAATTATCTTTTAGGTCCTGGGCCTAAATTTCTTAAAAGTACTTTGAATAAAAGATTGTGTGATGGCAAGCCAAAAGGATTAACCACATTCAAATTTTTTCCAACCCTAATTAATTAATTTTTTCCTACTCTAATTACATTAATGAGTTTTTATATACCCTATGTCCGTACTTTGCTAAAAAATAATTAAAATCGGACCAGTAGTTCCAGAGATTAACTTTTGCAAACATACAAACTTTCCCTCTTTATATATTAAAAGTATATATAATATTTTTATTCCAATTAAGTTTCTTGTAAGAATTGTTGCTAGCCGTACATTTTTCATTTGATAGCAAAGTTCTATACTCCGTACAATCTGATTGTTGGCTATTGCGATATTGTATTCGTACTAACCGCTGATTGCACGTAATATTAAGTTATGTGTGAAAAAGAGATAACGGGGCTACAACATAGTCATCACCATGTATATTGCAACCTTATATTAGGTTTGGTGACCTAAAATAAAAGGAATACAAAAATGTTTAAACAAATATGTATCTCAAATTAATAACTGAACTGCCAGTTCGGCGATATCGAATGAAAATGTATGCGAAAGAAAGCTAGTCACTCACATTCGAATCAATTTGGGTTTGTCCATGTCACTATTATTCGTTCGTATGAACTTATTTATTTTAATTGAATTTTGACACATCGTTCGCATAGAATAAAGTTAAAAAACCCAAAAAAAATTTTCTTTCGCCTAGAATGCGAATGAACTTATTCTTTCGACATCGGCGAACTGGCTGTAAGTTAAGTTTACCCACATATCTCAATACTCCATATTCTAAACGTACACGAGTGTCTGATTGTGAAATATCACTTTCTACGCAAGATCCCCCGGGGAACAGGTTTTGCCTTGGCGTATTCCTAACTTAGGCGCTCTGTTTTTCGGGGAAAAGACGGGAAGGGGCCCTCGTTTGGTGCGACAAACAAAACTCTAGGAAGCCACATGACTTATGTTGTGTTGGCTTCCGAAACCCTTACCAAGGGTATAAATTGGCAGAACGGGGATCAGCATGGCCCCCGGGAAGTTCTGCTTGCGGTTCGACCCGGGCTGATCATGGTTGAGGTGCCTACCTTAGCTGAAACGTTCTGGCTGTGGTTGAAACCTAAAACGCAGGAAGGGAGTGTTAGTATCCCTGATAATTGTTTGGTGATGGCTTTTTTCGAGGGCTAACAATCTCCCGAGGATCTGTTGTCTATACAACAGATACGTGTACTGTAAGGAACCAGTGGTGATGATTGACGGGTGAGTTGGTTTAAGGGCTGATGCTCTTAATGGGCTTCGGCCTACCAACTCATTAAGCCTTGTCCTCCATTGATTGCTGGGAAATTGCATACATGAGGGATTAGAAAGCCCGAACTCCTCAACAAGAAGTTGTTCATATGACCGCAATCATATGACAAGAATTGCTACCTGTGTGAGCCTAGCAAGCCACACGGGGGCGGTGGTGAATCGTGAAAAATTCACTTCGTGGAATTGATCCACCATCAGGTTAGGCCGTCAAGGCAGGTACTGATATAAATCATTTTCACAGTTTCTACGCAAGATATTTAACATTTTTGATCCCCAACATCCACAACACAGGCATAACCTAAACCTGCTCCAAAGGTGGCAGCAATATGGCCTTTCAAAAAAAAAAAAAAAAAAAAAAACAATTCTAGAAATTTTAAACGGCTTAATAAAAATGTTAATGACCTTATTCATAAAAAATATTGTATGTTTATTAAACTGTTATTTGACAAATTTCTATAGAAAATTTGTCAAATAAGTGTTTAATAAGCATACAATATTTTTTATGAATATAGTCGTAAATATTTATTAAAATATTATAATAATAGTGAACCAAGCTTTTTCTAGGAAATTTCATTCTTTTATGTATAGCATAAGAGCATATACATAGATTCTACGCCTCTTAGAACAGAAGACAAAGATCCATCTGCAGGCTGCACGCTTACTCAATTCTTTTTCATAGGGAATTAAATATTGTAATCGGCAGCTTCAGCGTAATTAATTTTAATCAAATCTCTGTCAAAGATGTTATTGGGCAAATAGCTTTTATTTTTAGCTTCGAGTTCTTCCGGTGTTGTTACAAAATCGGGAGAAAGCTCTTCAGACACATTACGTATATTAAATGGTGTTTGTGGGGGAGATACTCTGCGTAGCCTTGTTAATCCACCATATCGTTCTTCATATTGAGGCATACTTGATTGCAACCACCTATTTTTTTCAAATTCCTGTATTGTTTTACTTTGTTTTGGCTTTGAAGTTGAAGAAAACATCGGATCGGATATTAATTGTTAATTTTATTTTCACTATTAATTTTTTTTATTTTTATTTATTGTTTTGTGAAAGCTGAATAATGGAAATATTCCAATGAAAACATAACTACAGCTGGCTGCTATCACGTTGAAATACAGAAACGCTGACTTCTCGCCAATCGAGAAACGCTGGAGTTTTTTGTTTCGTAGTTTTCGATGTGAAAACTTCTCACAAAATTTACAGAAACGAAGTACAGGTCCCAAAATTTATATTTGTAGTGTTTATTCAAAGAGAACGTTATATATTTTTAAAATTGTTTATAATTTCATTTAATTTAAGAGTTCAATGAAAATCTTTCAATTCAGTTTATGAAGTGCAATAATCAAGGCAGCTTTATACAGGTAGTGGACAGAATTACAATAAATACAACACCAACAAACATCAACATGCATTTTGTTGGTAGAATTTTGTTTGAAAAAGCAAGGAAGTCTATGTGTTTTTGACAAATTTACAAAAAGGAAACGAAAAACAGCTGCCTTGGCAATAATCAATTTAATTGAAAGACTCAATTCACAATTGAATTCAAACGTGTATGGTCCGCTTTACTTGTAATTCGTTTCTGTAATTTTAGTGACAAGTTTTCACGAAGTTTTCGAAAATAGTGAAAATAGGGAACACTGCTTGTGCTTATTGGAATATGGAAATTCTATAATTTTCTTTTAAATAAGCTGTAATAATTATTGTTATATATTTCAATTAATAAAATATAAAAACATTTTTATATTCTGAATTATGCCTAAACTAGACGTCTTGAGCCCTTTCTTAACACCGTTGTGCTACCTGAGGGCAATATGCAGGACCTATGTGCTCTCCGCTGATCTGTCTGCCATAAACATATGCGAGGATACAAACTTTTGAAATTTCATCTGCTTGTAATTGTTTATGAGTTTTTCAATGTTTCTTGTATGGATGGTTATTGTTCTATTTTACGTAAAATGAATGTCTGTAACGTAGCGTCTCCACATAGCAATTTTTATTGCTAAGCTCAAGCAAAAACGTCGGCAGAATAACAGTATAGCGATTGCTAATTGCTCTAGGTGGCGTAAATGTATTACTGCTACATCACAAATACTAACAAAACTCAACGTGAGGAGTTGTATGCACAACACTGTATTTGTTGTATGCACATCACTGTGTTTGCTATATTTTTATACCAAATTACAACAACTGATAGCTCATTGCTTGGCAATAATTGCTCAAGCAATCAGTAGAGCAATCATTGCACAATAGATTGCTACCTACAGCAATTTGCGGTCTACACATCGTAAATTCTATGGACGCAATCAAATTTGACAATTGCCGCAATAAATATTGCCATGTGGAGACGCTAGGTAAGTGCAAATGCTTATGACTCTAACCAGGGTTCGGAATTGCGCACTCTTTTGCTTTTTGAGCACTCCTTGCAATGTATTTATGTATGTAAGTATGTAATCATGTATGTATGTATGTACGTACGTATGTATGTACGAATGTATGTATTATTGAATATATGTGTGTGTATGTTTATGTGTGTATGTATGCTTGTGTGAATGTAAGTATGTACTATAAAGAGGAAAAGTTTGTATGTTTGAATGTTAGCAAAAGGTAATCTAAGGAGCTACTGGTCCGATTTTAAAAAATTTTTTCAGCAAAATTTAGAGTGAAGCCTCCTAACATAGATATAGGCTATGTAAAAAAATTCATTGAATTAATTAGGGTCGGGTCAGGAGACGGCAAACCGCCTAAACTCAGGAATTTTTTTTTTTACTGTTTTTGAAGAAATCTGTTAAAACAATAATTTTAGGAATCAAAAAAGGAAAATAAAACTCAATCAACGAAAGGACGCTATATGCTCTCCAAATCGCATGTGTTTCCCCATGTTCATCCCCTGACCAAATGCGAAAGTAAATCCGTTCGTTTGTTACGCTTTATAAGTTAAACGGCTGAATCTATGTCGATGAAATTTGAAGCATAGATTGAATACAGCAAGTTTATATTATTGCAAAATTATGACCATGTGTCTGAAAAATTATCTAAGCTCACTTTTATCGAACTCAAAACATAGATATAACCGCGTCTAAAAAGCGCACTACCTCTGTAGATTTTCAAAGCTAGAAGGCATTTTCTTCTTCTACTGAATTGTGCAACCTACCTTGATGAAACTAAAAGCAAAAATGGATATACGTACGTACGTCTAAAACAGTGAAATTTTTTAAAACTAGGACCGACGGCGTTGAAGGAAATACAACAGCTTTAAATTGTAGCAAAACATTGACCAACGGGGGTCAGGAGTGAGTTTTTTTGACTGCAAAGCTATGTCACTACTTTTTATGAAATTCAAAATATAATATACGCCAACATAAAAATGAACTTGAACACTTCCTGAGGGAAAGGCAAATCGATGTTATGCTGATTGCTGAAACTCACCTGACGTCAAGGTTATATAAATATGAAAAATGAAAATTTCCGATATCAGTCCATATATACCCGAGATATAGCCTAAACCGGGGGTTTCATGAAAATGCCGCGTAAGCGAAGTTAAACAACTTTTTTTGCTTAAAAGCAGTTCTGGTAACAAAACAATGTTATATAAATATGGAAAATGAAAATTTCCGATATCGGTCCATATATACCCGAAATATATAGCCCAAATCGTATTTTTAATGAAAATGTCGCATAGGCGGACTCAAACAATTTTTTTGCTTAAAAGTCGTTTTGGTGATAAGATGAGGTTATATAAATATGGAAAATTAAAATTTCCGATATCGGCCCATATATACCCGAGATATAGCATAAACCGGGGGTTTCATGAAAATGCCGCGTAAGCGAACTTAAACAACTTTTTTTGCTTAAAAGCAGTTCTGTAGTGCAATTCACTAACTTTACAACCCAATTAGAAGTGTTAACTTTAACCACACATTTTGTTGTTTGCACTAACCCCTACGTTATTCACTAACTATATTTAGTCACCGTAGAGGGGTTTATTTTTCTTCACGTTCAGATTGTTATAACGTGGCAACTCTCCATTTCATTTTTATTAGCTATTGTACTGAATCTCTTTTTGTTTATATGTTTTCTTCATCTTTTGTAACTTTGACCTTTTTATATACATGCATATGTATAAAAATCTTGAAAATAATATGTGAGCTCGAGATCCTTTCTATATAAAACATTAATTAAAAGTTTTTTATTGAATATTTCGTTTTGCTTTAGAAAACTTCTTGAGGAATGTACCCATTTATTGATTAATTATAAAATCAGAAACATATTTGTGATAGGAAATAAAATAACATGAAGAGCTTTAGCACATACATACATCCATACATAATTACATTTAACATAAAAATAATGTTATTGCCTATCAAAACATTTTTGATTTTATAATCGATCAACAAATACTTTCCTTAAGAAGTTTTCTAAAGGAAAACGAAATACATAATGAATAAAAATTTTTTTTTAATTATTGTTTTATACAAAAATATTATTTCCAAGATTTATTTTTGTTGTTTGCTAACTTTTATTGTTTTTTTATTAGACAAATAGTTTATTACATAAATTAAATGAAATGAATATGTAAACAATATCAACACTTTTTTTAAACCCACAAAAAATTGGAGTGTTAATTAACACCTATTTATGTGGTTAAATATAACAGCTGCCTCAAACAGCTGACTTTAAACCCCAGTATATGGTGTTTAAAGTACTTGTGAATAAGAAAAAGGTTAATTTTGTGGTTAATAATTTTAACCGAAATAATTGGGGCTTAAATAGCATAGTGAATCGCACTACTGGTAATAAAATAAGGTTATATAAATATGGAAAATGAAAATTTTCGATATCGGTCCATATATACCCGAGATATAGCCCATAACGGGTTTTTCATGAAAATGTCCCGTAAGTAAACTTAAACAACTTTTTTGTTTAAAAGCAGTTCTGGTAATAAAATTAGGTTATATAAATATGGGAAATGAAAATTTCCGATATCGGTCCATATATACCCCAGATATACCCTGAACCGGATTTTTCATGAAAATGCCGCGTAAGCGAACTTAAACAACTGTTTTTTGCTTAGAAGCAGTTCTGGTAATGAAATCAGGTTATATAAATATGGAAAATGGAAATTTTGGTTATCGGTCCATATACATATACCCGAGATATAGCCTAGAACTTAAACAACTTTTTTTTGCTTAGAAGCAGTTCTGGTAATGAAACAAGGTTATATAAATATGGAAAATGAAAATATCCGGTATCGGTCCATATGTACTCGAGATATAGCTTAGAACGGGGTTTTCATGAAAATGTCGCGTAAACGTACTTAAACAACTTTTTTGTCCTCAAAAGCAGTCTTAGTAATAATATCAGGCTATATAAATATGGCAAAGGAAAATTTCCGATATCGGTCCATATATACCGGAGATATAGCCTAAACCTAGTTTTTCATAAAAATGTCGCGTAAGCGAACTTAAACAACTTTTTTGCTCAAAAGCAGCTCTGGTAATGAACTAAGGTTATATAAATATGGAAAATGAAAACTTCTGATATCGGTCCATATATACCCGGATATAACCTGAACCGATTTTTCCATTAACATTTTTTTGTTTTTTTTGCTGAAAAGTAATTCTCGTTATAGAAGAAGGTTACTAAAATACAGAAAATAGAAAATTGCGATATCGGTTGATATATAACTGAGTATACTTAGTTCAAATTTTTAAATATACTATACATATACGGGACTATCGTTAAGGGTATTTTAGATTCGGCCCAGCCGAATATACCACACTCTTACTTGTTTTACTCCAATTTATAGCTGCTGCTGACTACAATGCTAAACACACATTTTGGGGCTTAAGATTAATCTCTCCGAAAGGTCGTGTGCTTTTTAATACTATATCAAAATTGGGTTTAGATGTAATCTCCAGCGGGTGTCCCACCTATTGGCCATCTGACCAGCGAAAGATCCCAGATGTTATTGATTTTGGAATAGTAAAAAACGTCCCTTTAGATTGGATGCATGTGGAGCCTTCATTGGATTTGTCCTCCGACCACTCACCTACTATTCTCTCTATATGTTTCCCCAGGAGATTAGATCCCCATTTAACGACATAGGTGTATTCCAGTCTAAAGTGAATTGGCTAAAATATAAAAAATATTTAAATACTCATTGTACGGAACCTTTGAGAACTCCAGAGGATATTGGTGAGTCAATTAATTTTTTTTTCCCCCAAAACATTGTAAAAGCCGTGCAACACTACAAATTTTAGAAACATGAATAGCAGAACTTGTTCTTCTGAAATCGAACACCTTGAATGGCAACTTCGCAGGTCTCCCCAGCTTAAAGCTAGGCTTCGAGAATGCATAAGTCAACTAAGAAGTTTGCTTGAAGTCCAAAGAATGGCTTCCCTCACAACCTATTTGGAAAGCCTCGATGGTAGTCCTCAATCTGATTATTCTTTGTGGAAAGCAGCAAGAGGATTAAAGAGACCCGTTAGAGCTAGGCCACCCTTGCGTACTCCGACTGGGGACTGGGCCAGAAGTGGTTCCGAAAAGGGGATGCTGTACGCCAACCCCTTGAGAAACGTGTTTGTCATTGACGGACTGAATGATGAAACTGATATGCCACCATATGCAGTTAGACCTCCCGTGCCTTTTAGACTTAGTTTTCAAGATGTTTAGAAAGCTATTAGTAACTCAAACCCCCAGAAAAGCTCCAGGTATTGATAAAATTACCAACAAAATGCTTGTGCAATTACCCCGCGTAGCTAAAAGAATCGTCCTTTTTATTTTTAATGCTATTTTACGTCTCGAGTATTTTCCTACTGAGTGGAAGGTGTCTGTCATTACTATGATACCCAAACCAGGAAAGGATCCTACAAAAGATGAGTTATATAGGCCGATAAGTCTATTGCCAACAATTTCAAAATTGTTCGAGAAATTGCTAATGACGAGGTTGACCCCAATCTTGAATGAAGTAGGATGTATTCCTAACCATCAATTCGGTTTTAGTGCTAAGCATAGCACCATAGAACAGACACACAGGCTGGTGAATGTTATCAAAAACGCGTTCAAAGATAAAAAATATTGCTCAGCTCTATTTAATGACGTTTCCAAAGCTTTTCACAAAGTATGGCACAAAGGTTTAACTCATAAAATAAAATTAAACTTGCCTGCAAACACGCACAAGCTGTTAGAGAGCTACTTATATGATCTGAAATTCGTCGTTAAGGAAGGTGATTTCAAAAGCTCGGCTCAGCCAATCGAAGCTGGAGTTCCCCAGGGTCGCATATTGGGTTCTACTTTATATTTGATTTATGCTTCAGACATGCCAACGAGCTGCAAAATTCACACTTCAACTTTTGCAGATGTTACAGCATTCATCATGAAGACTATAAATTAGCATCACATATTCTTATATTGGAGAAATGGCTGAAACTTTGGAAATTAAAAGTAAATGAACAAAAATGTACCCATGTTACATTCACACTACGCTGAAAAGCTTGTTCGACTATTAAAATCAACAACAGATGAAATTAAAAGCGGTGCAACTAAATTGCGGTGCAGATGAAATTAAAAGCGGTGCAACTAAATTGGCTCATCGGCAGAAATTCTATCTTGAAGTTAGATTGCAAACTTTTGTTGTATATCGCAATCCTAAAGCCAATATGGAGCTATGGAATTCAATTGTGGGGTACCGCCTCTGCATCTAACATTGAGAAAATTCAAAAGCGCCAGAATAAATTTCTCCGTATAATTACTGCAGCTCCATGGTATGTTAAAAACTCTCGAATTCACAAAGATCTAGGTGTACCCTTAGTGAAAGATGAATTTTCAAAACACGCGATAAGGTACATTAACAGACTGGAGTCTCACCCGAATCCTCTCGCACGTAGCATCCTTAACTTTGGTGGTCGCACTCGACTGAGAAGGATGGACACCCTTGCAACCATTAGAGCGTTGGAAAGGTGATTTACCAACAAAATACACGCAAGAAACAACTTTTCGTCTAGCATTGGCTGGACCTTAGTAAATGAAATTTTTCAATATTTATAAATTTGTTTTCTATATTAATTAATGAATTTTTATTTTTAAGATTTGCATACTTATTGTTAGTTCTTTTAGAAGATACAATAAATAATTGAATTATAAAAAAAGCACACTCATGCAGCATATTTTGTTTTTATTGAATTTTCGTCAATTGGATGGACTTTTTCAAATTGACAATTTTTTGCCATAAACACTACAGAATTCTGTTAACTTACACAGTTATAAAAAACCCAACTTGCGCAAATCTGACTCGTAAATGTACTAAACTATGTAATTCCTATTTTTCCGTTATAAAGATGGCAAATAAAAGTAAAACTTAAAAAACTTTTAATATAAAAAGTTCCTTTTACTGTGAAATAATAACATATATCTGTATGTTACTTACGGAAGAATAGCCTGTGGTTAAGCTTTAGAAGGCGTTATAAGGATAGTTTGGGACGAGTGTAAAATGAGTTTCAGATCTCATGTCATAGCTGTGGGCTGATCAATTCATATTGAAGATGCAGTCCGACATCTATAAAAAAATTTGAATTTGCTTAATCCTTTTGGCTTATCATCACACAACCTTTTACTTAAAGTACTTTTAAGAAATTTAGGCCCAGGACCTAAACGATAATTTCCAATGATTCCAATTGAAATGTTGTTTTTAATTACTGTTAACAAGTCCCAATTTACGAAATTTCTCTTTGGCTGGAGTCGATTTGAGGAAAACATATTTTTCTAATGAAAAAATTATATGCAGGTTGATTTCTACACATTTTGTACCACAACATAACATGGTATCGAATATTGCTTACCAAGTAGCTCTACGCCTCATGCATATTGATTGTATATATTCGGTTTGTTCTAAACATAATGTTTGGAACATTTTTGGCCCTGAAGTGTTTGTTTTGAAATATGAAAGAGGAAAATGGATAGTACTTGAAAAAATGACGATGTCTTGCAAAGATCTGTCAGTGTGTTGAAATTAAATACGTGAAATTATGTACAAAGAAGATAGACTGTACCCACCTCTGAAACCCAAATATTTAAATACAAGCAATCCTCATTAATTTCCAAAGGGCGTGCTAAAAGTTCGTCAGCCATTTCGTCGTAGATGGTGTTCGAGAGTTGAGGACAAACAGGTTTCATTGACATGGCAAGTAGTGTTCGATTCCATCCACTATGAATTTTCGGTGGCTGCAAAAAAAAACGGAAAATGGAAAAACTTAAATGATCGATTTTAAGCTTAATTTGTTAAATATGTTATATCTGTGAAGATAAATATGCCGAGTTAAATATGTTTCACGTAATGGAATGACGTAACGACATAATTAAGTATGAAGATAAATATGTTTGACATAACGTCCCAACGAACCAACATGTTTGTTGATGTGTTTGAAACGACATATATTAAACAAAATACACAATACCTTAAAACGAAAAACATCGTGCAAATACAGCATAAACAAATTATTGTGACTATAAATTGAAATAAAAGGCGGGTGTTTCTATTAAGTAATTTATTCTTACTAATGCTATACAAATATAAAATCAATTAAATTTCGTACTAAGCGCGTGCTAGTTGTAATGTCTACCGAAAGAATAGAAACAAAGAAAGAAAATAATACAATCACAAACGTGTTACGTCGTCAACTGTTTTTGGTTCTGGCATTTGTAAAATTGCACCTATTTTCGCATCTGATTTCTTTATTTTATTAAATTCAAAAGTGTGACCTAGAACTCTATTTGGGTTTTGAAAAATTGGCATTTAGCCCTATTTAAATGTAAGTCGTACTTTTTTAGTTGTTGTAAACAGTGTCTTAAATTCGAATGGCACTCATCTAAAGTTTTTCCGTGCACGATGATGTCATCAAAATAAAATTCGGTACTGGGCACTTGAAGCAGAATTTGGTCTATTATGCGATTGATTCTGCTTGTGCAGTTTTTATGCCAAAAGATAAACGGTTCATGCGATACGTTCCCCTGTGTGTAGATATGGTTTGAATTATACTCAATAGCTCGTCAACGGCGAGATGGAGGTAGGCTTCGTGTATGTCTGGGCGCTCTATGCTCTATTTTCCGAATTGGGTTATGGGCATTAACTAACCGTTGGTTTACCCCCACCTTGTAGTCCACGCATACTCGGACGCTTCCATCTGTCTTCGGAAGTTTCAAACAGTGACTGGGGATCACCCCAGTCACTTTTTAAATAAATCCTGCATTTTCTAAATTGTCTAGTTCCTTATTCACGCGTTCTGTTAAAGAGTAAGGAATTTGACGCTCTTTATTGGAAACGGGTATACACTTATTAAGTAGTTTTAGTGATACTTTGTAGTTTGGGACGCAACCAATTTTCTCTTCAAAAACTTCAGAAAATTCGTTAGCAATGTCTTCAATTATATTCTGGTTAAAAAACATTTGTACTTTTACCTGAATT
This sequence comes from Thecocarcelia acutangulata, assembly GCA_914767995.1. Lineage (NCBI taxonomy): Eukaryota > Metazoa > Arthropoda > Insecta > Diptera > Tachinidae > Thecocarcelia > Thecocarcelia acutangulata. The sequence goes on from OU612098.1 coordinate 57,529,675, forward strand.
TAATCCATCCAAATCAGTCAGGTTTATTTTCAGGTTGCGAATCCAGGACCTACCTGCTACAGCTGTACAGGAATCAGTAACAATAAATATTTCGTCTGATGTGGATACCCCGTTAAATTCTATGTTGAAGGTGATGTTGTGAGTTATTGAACAAATCAACAAGAACAATTCAACCAATTAGGTCAACAGCACAATTGGTTGATATTGCGAAATATGAAATCAAGCGGTTGCAAAACAATTAAGTCGCAACAACCAACAAAGTTATAACTGCTGACTACACGGTATGCTGACAAAACAGGCAACAACAATTAGAACAGCAGCAGCAGCAAAATAATTGTATAAACAGAATAATAAATGTATAAAAGCTAGAAGTTAGTGAGCAAGAATGGATCACAATCAATAAACAACCAACAATATTAATTTAAATTAACTTCTCTTGTGTTTTTACTTAAATAAACTAATAAGTAAAGTATTTCCTGCGACTCCTAAGGGACCCTCCAGGAAATACCATAACAGTGACTTTCCCTTTGGGGCAAAAGTATTTTGAGTATATGACCTGAAGGTCATATTAAGGTTTAATTCGTTGAATTTTTTCCTTGGCATAAATGAAAAAGCAAAACCAGAGTCAACTTCGAATTTACGGTTCGCCTTCAACAGTTATGTATGCATAGTACCGCTCTGGATTAGGATGTTGACCGTAACATCAATTATTTTGTAGACACCGTAATCGCAATGGTCGATATTATTCGTAAGAACATATTTTGTTTTTTGAGGCGGCAGTTTCTCATCTTTTGCTTTTAAAGATATTATACACTCTTTACTCACGTGCCCCTTTTTGCTACAGCTAGCACACTTCAATTTGCTTTTGTTTATGCGGCATTCCCTGGCCTGATGACTATTTCTCCCGCAACGAAAACACAGGCCATTAATACCCAAGTTCTTATAATTTGTTATTTTATGATTTATCTTTTGGTTCTGATGCCTTTGCTCACTTTTTTTTAAGTTTACAAATATTTGTTATGCCAGTATTTAGATTTGAAGGCCCTACTTTATCTTCCAATTCTATAGCGTCTAATTTCGCTGCTTCAAGAGCAAGAGCTTTTCTAACGATTTCATCAAATTCAAGAGAACCAGCCTGTAATAGTTGCTCTCGTATGTGGTTGTCGAGCACGCAACGTATAAACTGCGCACGAAGAAAAATGTTGGCAATTGAACTTTGACATGAGCACGGTGATTTCGTCCATTTCTGCACGCAACATAGCAACGAAATCAGTTATTGTCTGGTTGTCCTTCTGGTACTTTGACTAGAAACGATGTTGCGCTACTAAAATATTTTTTGTTGGTGTTACTCTGTTCTATCGTTACTACAATGGATTTTGCTCTGACGAGATCAGGGCTCTTGTTTCCGAAACGCGGACATTTTTACGTAGCACGCGCTCATCGTCCAGAGCTCATCCATTTGTGGTTGATTGCCCGAGGAATCGTACTACGCATTACAGAGAGAATTCGTTTTTTGGCCGTACGCTTCGTCTGTGGCACAAGTTGCGTGTAGACGTGTTTCCTGTCTGTTATAACGTTGGAAGGTTCAAGTCAAATGTTCACAAACACTACTCTCTCTTTCCCCTCCTCACAGCCTATTTTCCTAGTTCCGGTACAATGCACTGCATATGTAGGGGTCATCCCCTGAGTACTGGTCCAAGTTAAAAAAAAATGTTTTTTAATAAAATGATTAAATCATTATAACTCAGTTCAACCGGTGTTTTCGGTGCAGATAATGCTGTAATCATGTTAAATGTAGTTACTCCTATTGAATTGAGGAGAAGTTTTACACAATAATCCTTATTACCGCTTATGTTTTTCATTTCGATGTAATCTGGGAACCTTTGAAAGTAGTTTTTAAATGGCTCCTTCCCTGGATTAAAAGTATCGAAATTCGGCACCAAAATTGTATTCACAGCGTGATTTGAGCTGGTGTAGTACTTGAAGCCATTTTTTTTTTGTTCCAGCATTTTCATTTGAACTTCTAGAATTTTCTCGAACTGTTTGGCATCCATTTTGTAATTCCTGTACACCTTTTTTACCTGCAATGTTAGCCTCCGTACTTTTACTTAAATAGTTTTTTATCCTCGTCGCCAATTTATTGTGACCATAAATTGAAATAAAAGGCGGGTGTTTCTATTAAGTAATTTATTCTTACTAATACTACACGCAGAGAAAAACTAGTTTGAAATATTGTTGTGACAACATTAGTACTTACTCTCTCTTAAATTGCCACTAGCTGTATGTTATCGTTTTTAATATAGTTTAAGCCTCTATAGCAGTAGTTGTGTTGAAGTTTGCGCATTTCTATTGTTATATTTCTATAGTTTTAAAACATGGTTGAATACAACAATAATGTTTAAAAAATAATTTGAACACAACAATGGATTTTGTTATGTACAACTATATACGGTTTTTTTGTGTATCTATAACACATAGCCGTCAAACTAACTATTGTTGTTAAACATATACATACATATTATTATTTAATTTTTAAACCATCAGTATATTTGTAATGAATATTATATAAATATTTATCAATTGTATAAAATGGTCCTAATAAACGGGAAGTGAGAAGGTTTTATACAAATATATATAGACAAATGTAGGTGTGTGTATTAATGTGTTTGAACTGTATGTGTATTTTTACAGATTTGTGGTTTGTGCTCTTTCAAAGCAAACAAAGTTTTAATTATAAATGTTTATGTGTGTTTATATGTGTATTTATTATAGAATAATATAATATTGTGACGCCCAACTCTAGTACGATTGATCGTAACAATAGAATTTACAGTTTTACAATAATATAGGTGGGAATGATAATATTATATGGCTGGGCATGACAGTAAAGTTAAAATTTTTATAATAACAGTATTAGTCATGATACAAAAATAATAACTTTTACCAAATATATGGTTATTAAGGTGTATTTTTGGTTTTTGGCTGTACTAAGTTTTGTAAATAAATGGGATTGAGACCATGTTATATAGTTGTATTCAAAAATGTAATTCAACAATAGTATTTTGCCCTTAGAATATTATCATATCAACCATATTTATCTTTTCTACGTGTATACAAATGTAAAATCAATTAAATTTCGTACTAAGCGCGTGTTAGTTGTAATGTCTAGCGAAAGAATAAAAAGGGAAGAATAGAATAAGGGACTAGCTCCGAACGTGTAGATTCGCTAGTTAATTTTGCACTACCGCTAGCCCAGCTACAATCTACCATGCATGTATTTGAGTGGCGAATTTAACACGGGCTTGTCATTGGAGGTGGCGATTGACCCGTCTCTGCTTTACCTTTAGCTAGCTAAAGGGTTAGCTACAAGTTTCTGCATAAATTACCAGACCTGAGGAGCAATCCTTATGCTAGTCACTAGTACCCATCGAAAGAACTAGCCCCAGAAAACTACCACATTCGCCACCCCTCTTCGCTCGTGAATTCTATTAAAATAATTAAGTTTTGTAAGCAAACAAATTACATAAAATTGTTTTATTCGAAATTTTTAAAACAAAACAAATCATTTTAGTTAAAACGCAAATAAATAAAAAAATATTTCATAAATATATGCATGTATATACATATGTATATAGTACATATAAAATAAAACCAATTTAGTTTTCGGTATTGGTTATTCGAGTTTGAGGTCACTTCAGTATTTCGATACTCCATTTTATTTCTTTTTCATCAAATTTTTTGTGAAGAAAATACACAAGGAAGAATCGAAATTTTTAATAAATACATTAGCATAAATTGCTTACAAACCTGAACTGACACCACGCTCGAACAAATAGTAGAAATTAGCTTAAAAAAGTAAAATAATCATCATTAAAAATATTTTAATTTTTAGTTTTTGCTGCACCCAATTGCTTATTCGTTATTATTTTCGTTAAAAAGTCCTTTTGCTAATTTTTTTATTTAACTTTTTTCTCAAAAAATAATTTGTACACATATACATAAATACAGAAAGAATACCTGTTTTTAAATTTAACACTTAAAAAAAAAACAAACATGTTCTTTAAATTCCAAATGCTACTGAAGTTTGGTTTAGCAAGAATAATTTTATGATTCTAAAGTTTTTGTTGTCTTAATAACGGGAGCTTTGCATTAACGTAATTGCTCTCAGTGAGAAACATTAAATGCGCCGTAGAAAAATACATGCGTTATGCATTACCTAGTGATAGCGTATTAGTTATCGAATAGTGGGTAGCAATTGTTAAGACTACTGGTGAATAGGCACAGATACATAGGGTGTTTTTTTAAGCTAGATAGAACTTTAAATTGTAAAAAGTAACACAAAAAATTAAATTTTTATGAAACATTTTTTTTATTTGTTTCAGTATACTCTGACAAATCATCATGAATAGACTCACGCTTGAACAACGCTACGAAATTATCCAAATTTACTTTGAAAATCAGACCCGTTGTTTTATCGCAAAATTGTGTTCAGCGATGAGGCGCATTTTTGGCTTAACGGGTTTGTTAATAAGCAAAATTGCCGCATATGGAGTGAGACCAATCCACAAGAGACCCTACAGACTCCATTACATCCAGAAAAATGCACTGTTTGGTGCGGTTTTCATGCTGGTGGCATCATCGGACCTTATTTCTTCAAAAATGAGGCCGGAGCTCGCGTTACGGTCAATGGAGATCGTTACCGCACCATGATCAATGATTTTTTGTTTGAAAATATGGATGACATTGATCCGGAGGAGATGTGGTTTCAACAGGATGGCGCTACGTGCCATACGGCGAACGCAACCATCGACTTACTGAAATCAAAATTTGGCGATAAGTTGATTTCGAGAAATGGACCTGTCAATTGGCCTCCAAGGTCGTGCGATTTGACACCTCTCGATTATTTCCTGTGGGGCTACGTGAAGTCACTGGTTTATGCTGATAAACCAGCAACAATTGACGCCTTGGAGGCCAGCATTGTTCGTGTTGTTCGTGACATACGGCCAGCAGTGCTCGAAAAAGTGGCCCAAAATTGGACGTCCAGAATGCGCTTCGTCAAGAACAGCCGCGGTGCCCATATGCCCGAAATCATTTTCAAATGTTAATGTCACGTATTGATCTTTCGAATAAAAAAAAATTTTGATTACAATTTAATTTTTTGTGTTATTTTTTAGAATTTCAAGTTCTATCGGGCTTAAAAAAACACCCTATACTAGCCGAGTGGCATATCCTATCGTTAGCGATTTTAGTGCATAGACAGAACACACCTATCACTTCGCTCTAGCCACATTTGGCAATGGTTTCTGCATGTACCACAGGGAAGTGATGTAACACAAATATTATTTGAAACTAAACTAAATGCTGAAATTTTAACATAGAACATATGTATATAACAACTTTTAAGACTTTGACGAAACAAAGGCAGATTTTTGGTTGTCATACAACAGAACCTTGTGGAGTAGGAAGCCAAGAGTGTCCTCTAAGCGCTGATATAAGTGGCTGATCAATTGTATTTAGGAGTTAAAAAAAAAAATGTTCGATGTTAACATAACAAAGTTAGTACGATAGTATTTGATAGTTTGATTATGTTAATCAAATTGAAGTTGTAAAAAAGAAACTCAGATGCAATTGCAATGAAATTATATTATTTTAATTAAAAAAAAATATCCTTTTCTGGCTTCTGTTTTTGGAATCAAGGTGATTTAGAGACAAGAAGTAAAAAGTTGTGATTAATATTTTTTAAAAGAAAAGTGTTAAATAAGGAAATTTTTAGTTTTTTGGCCAAGTTTCTTTACCTTTTAATGAAAAGTGATCATTTCTGAATTTCTTATTAATACTATTTTATAAATTTTTGATTATTGTAAATGAAAGACTGTATTGAAAACCAAAACAACACAAGAATTTGTAATTACAATTATGCCAACGCAAGGAATAAAGGCGAAAATATTGCTAAAGGTAAGTAAGCTTAATTTTATTTTATTACAAAAAACTCTAAAAACATAGTTTGTTCTAATAGAATTTGATGATGATATTTCAGAAATATTGTTTACGTTATTATCGGAGAAAATACAAAATTCGGGAAATTCGCTAACACACTGCCCTGAAAGCGAACGTATATCTCTTATTGAGGGAGAGGCTAGCAAATTTTTTGCGCCGTTTTCATCTACAGAAATACATACATCTTTCTGGTATTGATAACACCACTGACAACGATATAAAAGTAGACTAATATGCTGTTATTAGAAACAAAACACTTCTTGAGAAAATACCTAATCGGGAAGTTATAATAAAGAATTTGTCAAGTTGCACAAATCCGGAAATAATAGCTGTCAAAAATAATATTTTTAGTATTAATTAAGCTCCATTTACCTAAAAAAAAAAACAAAAAACAGCATATCTGCAAGAAAGTTTTATGAAAAATAATGAAATTTTAAACAAAAGGCAATTTACGAAATACGTACAAGATTTAGTAAGAGAAATGTAGAAGTTATTAAATAATGTTTGCTCGATCGTAGTAACAAGTCATGACTATACAAAAGATAATTTATCAATGAGGATATATGGCAAATAACGAGTGATTTTTTTGCTATTATCTTTTTGGCAACACTAGTTTTGACAGCTCACGCACGTTTTGTATCTTGTGTCACTGTCAAAAATTTTCAGTTTGGTCTATAATTTAATCATGAATCGTCTTACAAACGAACAACGCTTGCAAATTATTGAATTTTATTACCAAAATGCGTGCTCTGTTAAGAAAGTTCATCGCGCGCTTCTTCCATTTTATGGTCAGTTTAATCGACCTACTGAGGCTTCTATTCGGGCTATTGTAAAAAAATTTCGCACCAAATTTACATTGTTGGACATTAAACCACCAACACGCTTACGTAGAGTGCGAAATGAAGAAAATATCGCAGCCGTATCGGCCAGCGTTGGTGATGACCGTGAATTATCGATTCCGCGCCGTTCGCAGCAATTGGGCCTCTGTTACTCCACTGCGTGGAAAATTTTGCGGATGGATTTGGGTGTGAAGCCTTATAAGATACAGGTGGTGTAAGAATTGAAGCCAAACGACCTACCACAACGCCAAATTTTTGGTGAATAGGCTCTTAAAAAGTTAGATGAAGATCCACTTTTTTATCGAAGAATTGTGTTCAGCGCGAGGTTCATTTCTGGTTGAATGGATACGTGAACAAGTAAAACTGCCGTATTTGGAGTGAAGAGCAGCCAGAAGCATTGCAAGAGCTACCAATGCATCCACAAAAAACAACCGTTTGGTGCGGATTATGGGCTGGCGGCATCAATGGGCCGTATTTTTTCAAAGATGATGCGAATCACAACGTTACTGTGAATGGTGAGCGCTACCGTGCGATGCTAACAAACTTTTTTTTGCCCAAAATGGAAGTGCTTGACTTGCATGACATGTGGTTTTAACAAGACGGTGCCACATGCCACACAGCCCGCGAAACAATGGACCAATTGAGAGGCGAGTTCGGTGAACAGTTTATTTCACGCTTGGGACCAGTCAATTGGCCGGCCAGATCGTGCGATTTAACGCCTCTAGACTATTTTTTGTGGGGCTATGTTAAGGCTAATGTCTATAGTGACAAGCCCGCTTCGATTGACGCACTGGAAGCCAACATTATTCGTGAGATACCGGCCAAAATGTTGGAAAGAGTATGCCAAAATTGGACTAAGCGGATGGACCATTTGAGGCACAGCCGCGGCCAACATTTGCATGAAATAATCTTCAAATATTAAATTATATCGACCCAACTATCGATCCAAATAAATATTTTATGCATTTTTCTGAATTTTATGTGTTTTTTTTTTTTTTAAATTTCCGATAATTCTTATAAAATCACCCATTATAAGTATATACAAAAAGTTTGGTTGTAGGGATTATAAATTTCTTGTAGATTTTTCAAAATCCCCATTTTCTGTAAAGGCGAAGACGAAACAAAATGATATAGTGCATCCATTCCAATCAAAAACACAACAAGTAAAATCTATTGGCCGAATAATTTAAAAAAAAAAAGTACAAAATATGCATCCTGCAAAATGTAGAAACCAGCTTCTAAAAGTATGCTGAAAATAGGAAATTTGTAATCAATACCATCGAAAGACACCATGCAAAAGATTAAAAGTGAGGTCCTTCAGAAAAATGATGGGGACAACGACATGGTTTTCGATGTAATATTGATGCAAAGAGACACAAATTGGAGCCAATTAGAGCTGCAAAATATCGATAGTATCGATAGTTTTATTTTTAGTCCACTATCGATAGTTTTTATCCTATAGTGATACTATCGAAGGAAAGTACATACTACCTCATACATAGTACCTCAAAGTCCAGAGGCTTCGGCGCATGAAATATTTTCTTTTAATAAATAACCGGTGACACATTTGATTTTCATACATTTTTATTAAAAATTGTAAGTCTTTGGCAATAATTTTTCTTTTTAAAAGCTGTTGATTAGAAATAAAAGTTGACGGTTGTGATAAGCTTCTTTTATTGTTATGAAGAAGTTCTGTGGCTGTGTTCTGTAACTTGGGCGAGAAGTTCTCGCGTCGAAAACTTGTGAAACAAATTATTCCTTCGTTTCTCGAAAAGTGAGAAAAACTGCGTCTGTAACTCATGTCGAAAACTATCCAAAGCGATTACGTCGTTACGTTAGAAATGTCCGAAAATATAAAACGATGCTGGCATGCAATTTTAAAAATTAAAGCTCCAGCCACAATTAGTACCGCCGCCGACCAAAAATTACTAAAGTTAAGGAATTTTGTTCGACGGCGTCGTATTATAACCGCCGGTTGTTCTAGAAAATGTATGGTATGGCTCTAACGTTTACATTTACAAATACATAAGTACATACATACTTATGCACAAAATTTTGTAATATTAAAAAACAATTGCAATTTGTGAATTCTGAAAAAAAAAAACATTATAAAAGTGTCACAATATACTTTGTTGGGTCGGAAATTAAAATTGTAGAAATTACAAATTTATATAAGTATTCCCTTAAAACTTGTTGTGTGAAGGGTATAAAAATTAAATAAAAAGTTAAAATAAAAAAAAAAAATAATCGTCCTAAACTGTGTAGATATATATGTGAAACTTAATTTAACTGCAAAATACTTATTTTTCAGCATTATGATTCATTTAATGATGATTATTGTTATTTGAAATACTATCTCACAGCCTTTTTATTTGCGAGAAATAATGACAGTTGAAAGCGGGAAATTATTTCGCAAAAGTTTTACAGACACAGTTTTTTTTTTTGTAAAATGGTGAGTAATTTCCTTACGTGACAGCTCTTACTCGCCAAAAAAGTCATAGCTACAGTTTAGTGAGAAAAGCAGTTTTAGTCGAAAAGTTTCTCGTGGCGAGAGTTACAGAACACAGCCACTGGAAAGACTAAATGATTAGTAAAGTGAATTATTAAAGTTGAATGCTGCACAAATTGCTGTTATACAGGTATTCGCGTGATGGTCACGATAAAAATGTTGAAAACAGCAGCGGGGGTGATACCGAATCAAAAAAAAAAAGCGCGAAAGGGGTTCTCGGAAGTTTGGAGCCTTTCATTTTTGCAGTGCAATGGTAATGAATTGTCGCTCACTAAATCTTGTGCCTTACAGTAATTGTGTATGCCAGCAAACTTTACCGAGTCAGAGAGAATGTGCAGCAAAGCTGGGTCCATAATTTCTGAACGTAGGTGTTGTTTAAGCCCGTAGTGGTTGTTATTTATTAACACAAATTTACTTAATAACTCAATAATATAAGAGGTTTAATGAAAAATCGTTCGATTAGCCCCCAATACCGTATTCATAAGGTGAATGAATTTCAAATATATGTATGTATATATTTTATGTTAATTTGTAATATACATATCTTTTTTTTCATGAATATAAATCTTTAATTAATTATAAGTTCAGAATGTTTTTTATTTTTTATTTCTAAAACCAATATTAAACAGGGTTTCTTTTGACTTTGTTTAATAGCAATATCCTTTAAATGTCAGCTTTAACGTATACATACATATGTTAGAGTTCGATACTATCTAAAATATCGATATTTAAAAACAAAACTATTGAAAATATTGTACGGGCCAACTATCGATAGTTTTGCAGCTCTACACGCAAAGAAAAGGCAGTTAGAAATATGATTACGGCAACATTAGTTTATATGCCATAATATTGTGTATTATTGTTAAAAACAGCTTATTCTCGATTTATTAATAGTTTGTTTCCCAATAAATATGGTTTTGTTTGCATTACAGTAAATCTATTGTTACCACCAAGCAATTTCCAAATATGGTTGTATACAATATTAGTATTGCATGTAATTTTTTTTTAAACAATAATAGCTTTTGTTACACCCAATACTATAATATTTGTTTTTATCATATGTAAGCAAAGTTTGTTCACATGTAACAAACATAAGTTTCCAAAATAAACTTAATATTGTCAGCATTTTTCATTTTAGTTTTATACATGTAATTTTCTTTTAGTTTTGTTTTTTATGAAGAAAGATTTGTTTTGTTTTTTATAATAAAATATTTTTGTTTATCTAAAAAAAAGTAAAAAGGAAAAGACTGCAAATTAAAATTGTGCAGAAACACATTCGAAGTGTTTGCGGAAATCTAAAGGTATGTTGGAATATTAATATGTTAATATTTGTATGTATGTTGTTATAATAATATATAATTATTGACGAAATACTTAATAAATGATTTTTATTTCAGCTAAGAGACACTAAAACCTATTGCGAACGAAGTCATTTGCACTTATGAGACCCAAACAGTTTTTTGCACATTAATTTTGATTATTTTATTTCATCGAAGTGTATTAAATGTTTTTAAGTAAGAAGTGCCTTGAAGAAGTAGGGATGAAACGATACCACTAGGGTATCGATACTTGTACTCGTTATGGTATCGGTCGCAAAGTATCGATACCTACTCGGTATCGAAGCAAAAGCATCGATACATACTCGTATCGGTCAATTTCTTCATATGTTTCCCGGCAGTGAAAAACAGATCTATATGCATACATATACGTATGTGTATACGTATATACATGGCTTGAAGTTCGCTGTGTATGTGGTGCCATTTATTATACTTTTAAAGTTTTTTTTGTAATAGATTTTTAAAGTTTTTTTCTATATATATGTATGTTTCAAAGTATCAAATAAACTTAGCTATTATAATTTTTAAACTTTTAATTTCTGAAGAAACCTTTTTACAAATTATTGAAAACAAATTTATATACTCGTATGTAGTTTACGTATTTCAATGCAATTTTATTAAAAGGAAGAAAAAAACATAACATAGTTAACAATTTATGTGAAAACAAAAAATGGGATTTATATTATACTATATAAACATAAAGAACATAACAATAAAATTCATATTGTGAGATCATGGTAATATACATATGTATTTAAAATAAAGCATTTACGAAAAAAAACTCATTTTTCGGTATACTTCCTGAAAACAATAATTTGTTGATGTGTTTACCAGACAAGCGGTTTCTCGATGCAGTAACTGTTGCGACGTGGCAGCAATATGTAAATACAATCGTGCCTGCTTATATAACATTGGAAAAAGAGATTTTAAGTCTTCCCATTCTTCCAGGGGATTGGCTTTTAATGAGCAAACAGGATTAGATAAATATATTGATACTTCATCTGTTTCTGAACTAGAACGTTGGTGCTTTTGACGAACTGCAAGCTTTTTGTGATGGAGCCAAAAATCAAAATTTTCATTGTTTCTTCTGATCCACTGGTTGCCATTGAAGTGTCTACCTTAATAATGGTTTTTAATTTTTGTATAGCTCGCCCACATGCATTAGGATCCCGAAAGTGCAGGTGTTTAAAACGCGGGTCTAATATGGTTCCGAGCGCTGCGTATATATTGAATTCTATCATACCAAATCTTCTGCTGCATTCACCCAGTAGTTTGCCTTGTAACTGTGTGACACATTCAATGGAAGAAGAAAAACTTTGTAGCTTCGATGTAAGACAATTTATCATTGGTATAATCTTTGATAATGTCACATAATTTTGGCCTGAAGATTCCTTAGTGACAAATTCGAATGGCTGTAGCAACTGGACTATTTGTTTTAGTATCTAAAGATCGTGACCGGTCACCATTTCAGTACAACTTGAGGAAGCGCCAAGCAAAAGATCTGAAGCAATTTTAGACATATCTATGTATCTATCTAACATATAATACAGTGAATTCCAGCGTGTCTTAACGTCTAAAATAAATTTCTTTGTGCATCCTTCGGGAATCCCCATATCTGTCTGTATTTTTCTAAGTTTATCCGACTGAATTACACTGTTTTTGATCCATTTCACGATTTCTCTAACTTTTTTTTATTATATCAGCAATTGGAGACGTAGAATTAGTTATTGCGGTATCAACTATTAAATTAATAGTGTGAGCAAAACATGGCAAGTGTTTTGTATCGCCTAAGATTTTCTTTACTGCGGCAACCATATTTGCACCATTATCTGTCACAGCGCAAGTAACTTTAGCTAATGGTATTTCCCAGTTTTTTAAAATATCAACAATTATAGTAGAAACATAATCTGCAGTATGGTTAAAAGTCAATTCTTTGGTTGCAATATTCGCGCTTGTAAACGTTATTTTTTCCACAAAATGTATTGTAACTCCCAGGAAGCTTTTTTCGTTCATGGTCTCAGTCCATATGTCAAGCGTGACACAAAATGCAGTTGCATTTGCTATTCTTTGTCCAAACTGTATCTTCACACTATCGTATTTGCTACAGAGCAACTTTTTAAAATGTGTCGAGGAAGGAACTTTATAGCAAGGTGCCAATTCCTGGACCAATTTCAAAAATCCTTCTCCTTCAACGACATGCATATAAAATGCGCATATTTATATTATTATACTTTAAGCCGCCTTCTACAACAATGAAATAAAAATTATTTATTTAGTATCGAAGTCTGTACTTACATACCTTTTTGTGAAGAAATTTTTTTAAACGCAGATGTTATTGTATTTGAAGTCGATGGTTCGAATCTTGCATCACTACTTAAAACGCTTTTTGCGTTTTCCATAGACGGCAAACTACCTGTTGTGAGATCAGAACCAATTTCCCTTTGCTTTCTCCTTAAAATAATGTAAATTCACTTTAAATGTTTTCCACTACTAACTAGTTTATAAATACACTGATATTACATTAATTAGATGAACATGGGTACTTACTTTGAAATATTTTCTCCAGCAGAATCACAATAATCAGGATGACTTTTTAAGTGCTTATACAAATTAGAAGTATTGCCACAATAACGCACGTTTTTGAAACAATTTTTGCAACTCGCAATCTTATCATCTTTTTTTATAAAGTAAACCCATACACCCGATTTTGTAGGGCCCATTTTCACGGTTTTTTTTTATAAAAACTTTGAAAACAACTAAAATTTAATGTAATTTATAAAAATGGCGCTCAACTCAGCTTTTTTTTATGTCAATAAGAAACGAGTATTTCTGACCGATACCAGTATTTTTGACCGATACCTACTTGGTACTCGGTACTAAGGCATCGATACCAAAAGTACTTGGTATCGAAAGAAAAGTATCGAATATTTACTTGTATTTACTCGTATCGTTTCATCCCTATGAAGAAGAGTTTTTAATTCTAATTCAAAGCATATAGTTTTTTTGAGTGCCCATAGCCATGGCAAAGTACCAATAAGGGGTAGTGAGGAGTTCTTAATTCCTAACATTTTACTCTGGAGTGGTTCATCTTTGCCTGGTTTGCCTCATCGTCAGGTTGGTATTCGAGGGAGAGTTTTGAATCTCCTGAGAACATTTTGCCAACGTTGGAGGGCGACGGAGAGTGCAGGTGTTATTAATACCTTCACCATCCGCCAGAGGAGTTTTTAATTCCACTCCAGCGCGACACCAGAGGTAGTGGGTCGGTGGGGAAGCGAGTGCGTACGTGCAGGAGTTTTCAATTCCTCCATACCACCCCTCTCCCCGCTCCAACGTCAGCCGTAGGTGGTGCCACAGCCGCACGTGACCAAACACATAAGGAAGATTCTGTATTAGTTTATTTAAATAAAGAAACCACACTGAAGACTAATTCTTTGTTTTTTATTTCTTTTATTGAAAAGACCCTGGACCACGCTGAGCTATCCTAGCATAAAGCGTAAGTGTCGTTACAAAGTAGTTATAAATAAATAAAATAGTATTGTTTTTCATGAAATGGCCTCTTTTTAATTAATATGGCTGGTTATGATCTAAATACGGTTATATGCCAATAAGGATGTTTGTGACATTAGTATAGTTATTTAATGAAAGTGATGTGGTTGGTAATAATAACGTGGTTAGGTATAATATGGTAAATTTTAATAACACTGTGTTTGGTTACAATTATATCATCGTTAGCTATCTCGCTTACAAAACTATGGTGACGCACATCAATGACATTAAAATATAACAATGTAATATTTTTAGTACCAACCATATAATTCAACAATAGTATGTTGCCCGTAGAATATTGTCATATCAACCATATATTTTTTTCTACGTGTAGAGCCAATTCATTCAACGTATTTGAGTGCCATAAGAAATATACCTTTTTTCAGAAGAAAAACTAAAATTACACCATGCTCTGGAGAATTAATGAAAAGAAGCCGAACTACCCTTTTTATAGATGCAACTGGTGGAGTTGTAAAAAAATTTAACGAGAATTCTAAAGGAGTGCTTCTTTATAGTATCGTTATACATATGTCTGAAGAAGGTGGCAAAACGGACGTCATTTTACCTATTGTAGCAGCATTATTAGCCCGACACTTCGAAGAAGATATACGTAAGTTTTTAATGGATATTAAAGTGTTTTGCCTTCAAAATAAAATAAAATGGCCACTCAGCAAAGGGATATGTGTTGATTGCAGCTGGGCAATAATAAACGCTGCAGTTAAAACTTTTAACAGTATGGAAACCACATTGGCGTATTTACAGAAGTACTCTAATATTTTGCAAAAGCGTGAAAAAATTAACACTAGTTTGCTTATTTTATATACTTAGCTGGTGAGGCTTAACATTCTTTATGTCAATAAAAATGCAGAATTTTTATTACATCTTTTCCCAACGTTTCGTGGATTTTATGTTCACTCCTTCGTCTACTTTATAAAGAAAATTTTTATCAAATTACATGAATATATTGAGTAGAAAACAATATTTGTGAAACTTACATTTTTGTGATTATAACATTAAACACAAATATATTAAATTATATTAACTTATAAATAAAACACTCAGACATTAATTTATTTTGTTTTTGCGTTTTAATTAAAACATTATAAATGGCGCTTAAGTTGTCAGTATCTCCTTTTTTGTTCATTGTTTTATTTATTTTCTGCTGAATTCTTAAGCTTTCTGTTGTGTAACGTTTTTTAACATTGTTTTCCTTCTCCAGTATTTTTATATTGTTAATGATGAAACAGAATACGTCCGCAACTTCAAGCAAAATCGACTCTCAGAGAAAACAGGCACAGTTGTTACAATTTGCAAAGCATCCGATTGTAAGCGATTGTGTCAACAGAAAAAATCAAAATAAACATGTTAAACTCAACAAACAACTAACATCCGATTCAGATTAGTATTTTTCTACTCATTTTGTTAAACTGAATGTACATAAGAAGCAAAGAAGAAAACAAATGCTAATAATATAGTTTTGAACTCATCCAATCTTCGCTTACAATGTATACTGTGTTGGATGCATCGTACGGCCTAGGCCATCGCTGTGTAAATGTAAGTAGGAATTGTATACAGACTTCGGATGGGTCGCGCTTACATTGTCAATGGTCTTAGATCGAAGATGTATGTGACAAAAATTTCACTGGGTAATTGAAACGACGGCTGTAACTTCACAAACTGTCATTTAATCTTCTTTTTTGTTAGGTAAAAAAAGCTTTTTCTTTTATTTTAATTTTTCCTCACAGTAAAGCTTTTGAAGCTTTGGTTTTGTTTACAAAATGTATGAAATTTACTAAAAGTGTGGTAATATTGTTAAAAGCTTTTCTGCTTCAAAGTGAGAGCATAAGAAAAATCGCTGCCAAAATAAAATAGATTCTATTTTACGACCGCATTCTCTGGCGTTATTTTATGCCATATTGTATGGAGAAAAACGTCATGCCTTAGTTCTGTTTCATCATTTAAAGTCAGGTTTATGTTTGGTTTGTACAGTATGTTGCTTTCTTTTTTCTTATTAATGTCTGTCTTAGTGCCAGTCACATATAGCAACTTTAGTTGGGCAAGTCTTGTCTTTATAGAAGCTTTCGGTGAGGGGAATAAGAAGGGAAAAAGAATTGCCAGTACTCTGCAATTCTCAGCAATTCCTTAATTTTCTCTCATGTGTGTATGTGTGTGTGCATATACAATATAAATTGTATGAAATAATAAGCAGAGAAAGCTCAAGAATTGCCGAAAAAAGTTTTTGTGTGTGGACAAGAAAGCAATTCCAAAAGAAAATTGCTAAAAAGTTTGTCAATTATGTTCATATATTCTAACTGCTAAACTTCTTTTTGTTGTGCCAATGTAAACGAGATCACAGCTGTTATTATCATCACCTTTACATGGAATTTGATAGCCAACGTTGTTTTGTTGTAAATAGTTTCTCGATAGGGATTTTTGTTTTTGTGAATATTGTGCTTAAAGTTTTATTTGGTTTAAAAGCCAATGTTGTGTTGTTATTGTTTATTGCACATTTTATTGCTGTTGTCTGTTAGTCCAGGTGTATATTTGATGCTGAAATATTGTTTATTTTCATTGGTAGGGTTGCCATTTTTATTGCTTTTTGGATGATTTAGTGTATTTGTGATATTTTTGATTAGATATGGCGGAAAACTATTATTGGTAAGTATTTCAGAAATTTTCTTGTTATGAAATTTTTCATCACTTATTTCTAGTGTGTTGATAATTTGTGATTTGGGTTGGGTTAAATAGTAGTTGATTATTCTTCCTGATGAAATATTATTAGTGTGCCAGTCGAAATATATTTTGTCATCTTGTCTATATAGTGTGGTGTCTAGGCAATAGGAAATTTTTCCTTTATTTTCTATTTCAATAGTAAATTTTATTTTGGGATGGTATTCATTGAGAGTATTTAAAAGTTCATTATGAGGTCAAATTGTAATTTATCATTCTTCCTGAAGAAGTGGGTTTTTGTTACCAGTTTGTAATTATTTTGCCGTTATTGTTAATTATATTAATGTCTAAGTAGGGCATTTCTGCATTCTCTTCTCTTTCAATGAAATATTTTATCTTGTTGTGGTATCTGTTTAAGGCCCAATCAGACTATTATACAAGTATAAATACTTTCATTAGATTTTGTGAGATAAAAGTCTAAACACATTTCTTGCGACTGTCAAAAAGTCTAACGTAAATTAGATTTTGCATTCACACCATCACATTTGATATAAACCAACATAGATGTGACATTATTAAACTTTTTACGGTGGCAAGTGCGCTGTTCGTCGTAGGCGATAGACGTGCCGGCGCATGAAATTCTTCAACAGTTAAAATAATACTTATGTATAACACATCCAAATTCAATGGCATAAACATATTTTATGTTCTAAATATAGCATGAGCAAAATACATTTATAAATGACAGCTAAATTCCAAATTTCGAGCTTTTTTATAACGACAAAAAATACTATCAATGACGGCGCCCTATCGGCTACGAAATAGCCGACTTCTCAATTTTTAATTAGTTGGTTTACTAAAAAACACAACCCTGATCCAATGTAAAGTATTATCGTTTTGAAAAGTTTCAAAAAACAACAAAGTCGTATGGGATGTCAAATTTTTATCGTATTATTTTTCGTATGTATGACGGATTACATTCAGACTATCAGACTTGCACGTATTATTTGAATTTTTGACAAGTATTAATACAAAGTATAATAGTCTGAACTGGGCTTTAGTGTCTCTAATATAATATTGAGTAGTGCTCTGTCTCTCATCCTGTACGCACGTCTTTTGTTACTGCTATCCGTATTTTCTGTATATGTATCTATTGCACCGGAATAGGTAGCAAGATGTGTACATGTGTTTTTTTCTCCTTTTTCACCCTTGTCCGTATTTTCTCTATTATCATTATTAATATATTTTCAATGCATTAGTGTGGAAGGTGTTGGACTAAATTTTGATAATCTGAGCAGTGTCGAAGATAAATACACTGGGCATTGATCAGTTTTAACTAATTTAATTCCAACATTTTAAATGCTGTAATAGAGTTTTAAATGCTGTAATAAAGTTTCCTTTTCATGTTATTATTGTTAAAGTTAAACCTCGACAAACACTACTCCCTCTTTCCTGCTCATCATAACCTATTTTTCCAGTTCCAGTACAATGCACTGCAAATGTAGGGGTCATCCCCTGAGTACTGGTCCAAGACAAAAACAAGTAAGAGTATGGTAAATTCGGCTGGGCCGAATCTAAAATACCCTTCACAACAGTCACGTATAAAAACGAGGTTTAGGCTATATCTCCAGTATATATGTACCGATATCGGAAATTTCCATTTTCCATATTTATCTAACATTATTTTATTACCAGAACTGCTTTTAATGAAGAAACGTTGTTTAAGTTCGCTTACGCGGCATTTTCATGAAAACCCCGGTTTAGGCTATATCTCGAGTATATATGGACCGATATCGGAAATTTCCATTTTCCATATTTATATAACCTTATTTCCTTATCAGAACTGTTTTTAAGCAAAAAAGATGTTTAAGTTCACTTACGCGACATTTTCATGAAAACCGCGGTTTAGGCTATATCTCGGGTATATATGGACCGATATCAGAAATTTTCATTTTCCATAATTATATAACCTTGTTTCATTACCAGAACTGCTTCTAAGCAAAAAAAAAAGTTGTTTAATTTCGCTTACGCGGCATTTTCATGGAAAACCCGGTTTAGGGTATATCTGGGGTATATATGGACCGCTATCGGAAATTTTCATTTTCCATATTTATATAACCTTATTTCATTATCAGAACTGCTTTTAAGCAAGAAAAGATGTTTAAGTTCCCTTACGCGACATTTTCATGAAAACCGCGGTTGAGGCTATATCTCGGGTATATATGGACCGAAATTGAAAAATTTCCATTTTCCATACTTGTATTTATAACCTTATTTCCTTACCAGAACTGTTTTTAAGCAAAAAAGGATGTTTAAGTTCACTTACGCGACATTTTCATGAAAACCACGGTTTAGGCTATATCTCGGGTATATATGGACCGATATCGAAAATTTCCATTTTCCATATTTATATAACCTTATTTCATTACCAGAACTGCTTCTAAGTAAAAAAAAGTCGTTTAAGTTCGCTTACGCGGCATTTTCATGAAAAATCCGGTTTAGGGTATATCTGGGGTATATATGGACCGATATCGGAAGTTTTCATTTTCCATATTTATGTAACCTTACTTTATTACCGGAACTGCCTTTGAGCAAAAAAAAGTTTTTTAAGCTCGGTTATGTGGCATTTTCATGAGAAACCCGTTCTATATATGTATATATCGACCGATATCGAAAGTTTTCGTTTTTCATATTTATATAACCTAAGTTTATTACCAGAACTACTTTTAAGCAAAAAAAGTTGTTTGGCTTCGCCTATGCGACATTTTCATTAAAAATTCGATTTTGGCTATATCTCGGGTATATATGGACCGATATCGGAAATTTTCATTTTCCACACTTATATAACCTTATTTTATTACCAGAACTGCTTTTAAGCAAAAAAAGTTGTTTAAGTTCGCTTACGCCGCATATTCATGAAAAACCCGGTTTAGGCTATATATCGGGTATATATGGACCGATATCGGAAATTTTCATTTTCCATACTTATATAAACTTATTTTATTACCAGAACTACTTTTAAGCAAAAACAAAGTTGTTTAAGTTTGCTTACGCGACATTTTCATGAAAAACCCGTTTTAGGCTATATCTCGGGTATATATGGACCGATATCGGAAATTTTTATTTTTCATATTTATATAACTTTATTTTATTACCAGAACTACTTTTAAGCAAAAAAAAGTTGTTTAGCTTCGCCTATGCGACATTTTCAATAAAAATCCGATTTGGGCTATATCTCGGGTATATATGGACCGATATCTGAAAAAAAATTTTTTGCTTTTAAGTCGCCATGCTTAATAAGTGTGTGAAGTTTGAAGCAAAACAAACAACTTTTGTTTTCAAAAATTTTCATACAAAATTGCAAAAAAAAATGGCTTTTTTCGGAATTTTGAATATATCTCAGCTATACGTGGACCGATATTACTGAATTTCAATAGCAAACCCATGAATCGATGGGGTAAAGGAATGGTGAAAGAAAAAAGTTTCTAAGTCTAATAGTTTTCTCAGAAACGGTATTTCAACAGCGAACAGACGGACATCGCTTAATCGACGTTTCCATTAATTCTGATTCAGAATATATATACTTTATAGGGTCGCAAAAAAAAAACTGTAGAAATTACAAACGGAATCACAAACTTATATATACCCTTTACATTTTTGTGAAGGGTATAAAAAAAAGCCAACCGAAACTGGAGTTCCCCAGGGTCGCGTATTGGGTTCAACTTTATATTTGATTTAACTTCAGACATGCCAACGAGCTGCAAAATTCGCACTTCAACTTTTGCAGATCATACAGCATTCATCATAAAGACTATAAATTAGCAACACGAAGTTTGCAAGAACATATTCTTATATTGGAAAAATGGCTGAAGCTTTGGAAAATTAAAGTAAATGAACAAAAATGTACCCATAATACATTCACACTACGTAGAAAAACCTGTTCGGCTATTAAAATCAGCAACCATATTGCTCCACAACACAGTGAAGTCAAATACCTTAGTATTCATCTCGACCGTAGGCTCACGTGGAATTCTCACATTGTCAATGGAGATCGTTACCGCACCATGATCAATGATTTTTTGTTTGAAAATATGGATGACATTGATCCGGAGGAGATGTGGTTTCAACAGGATGGCGCTACGTGCCATACGGCGAACGCAACCATCGACTTACTGAAATCAAAATTTGGCGATAAGTTGATTTCGAGAAATGGACCTGTCAATTGGCCTCCAAGGTCGTGCGATTTGACACCTCTCGATTATTTCCTGTGGGGCTACGTGAAGTCACTGGTTTATGCTGATAAACCAGCAACAATTGACGCCTTGGAGGCCAGCATTGTTCGTGACATACGGCCAGCAGTGCTCGAAAAAGTGGCCCAAAATTGGACGTCCAGAATGCGCTTCGTCAAGAACAGCCGCGGTGCCCATATGCCCGAAATCATTTTCAAATGTTAATGTCACGTATTGATCTTTCGAATAAAAAAAATTTTGATTACAATTTAATTTTTTGTGTTATTTTTTACAATTTCAAGTTCTATCGGGCTTAAAAAAACACCCTATATTATTTTTCCACTACACACACATAATCATTTTACCGTAATATTTTTGAAATGTCAAGAAAAGGAATTCTTTTTCATTAATCCATATGTTGCTTCTAAGAGAGAATTAAAATATAGATTCGACACTTTTTTAAGATGTTTGGACTCCAACGAAGCTAAAAAGTGGCAACAAAAATACTTATATCATTATAAGCAAAATGACTCATAACTGCGGTGTTTGGTGCATTCAGTTTATTGAAGCGCTGTTGACTGATAAAATTCTACAAAGTATAATGAACCCACAATTAAAAACTGATATGATAAAATACGGCAGTACGAATATAAATTGTGTTAAGTGTGAACAAAAAATTTAAATGCAGTAGATGCAATAGAGGCGTTGATTCCGGTTGTTTTAGCTATGTTTCAAGTTTGTTAAATTCCCCAGAGGAATATAAATGCTTTCTTTGTTAATAACGTAATCTGAAATATAATAATCTTAATGTTAAATCCTGAAAAAGTACAAAAATATATTTTTTTTTAAATTTATAGTATAAGCTATTTTTTACATTAAAAACCAATAAACATATTTTTTTAATGCATGTGTTATACAAAAATTTTATTTTGGTAACAATTATTTGATTTTTTATTTACTGATCGTACATTTAGTTAAAACTAAAAAAAAATGTTATACATATATAACGAACAATTTAAGACGAATATTTAATTATATACATATTATATAATATATATAATTTTAAAGCATTTTTTATTTATTCAATCTTCAAAAAGAACTAACAATAAGTATTCAAATCTGCAGTAATCGTTCGAAGAATTTGGTTTTGTCGCATTTAAATTTTTTCAATATTTGACGCTGAGGCGGTGCCCCATAATTGAATTCCGTAGCATCATATGGGCTTTAGAATTGCATTTTATAACAAAAGTTTGCAATCCAACTCCAATGTCGAGTTTCTGCCCATAAGCCAATTTAGTTGCGCTGCTTTTAGCTTCAACTGAGTGACTTGCTTCAATGTGAGACTTTCACGTTAGCCTACGGTACTTGACTTCATTGTGCTGCGGAATAGATGAGTTGTTTATTTGGATAGGCGGACATGTTTGCCTACACAGTGTGAATGTAACATGAGTACATTTCTGTGCTCATTTGCAAAGGTTGAAGTGTGGATTCCAGAATCGTTGGCATGTCAGATAAATCAAATATAAAGTAGGCCCCAATATTCTGCCTTGGGGAACCCCTGCTTCGATAGGATGAGTTGGGCTTATAAAATCACCTTCTCTGATAACAAATTTCCGCCCATATAAGTAGGTTTCCAGAAGCTTGTGAGTATTTGCAGACAAGTTTAACTTTATTTTGTGCATCAAGACGTCGTGCCACACTTTATCAAAAGCTTGAGAAATGTCAATGACTAGAGCTGAACAGTACTTCTTCTCCTCAGAGGTCTGTCTTATGACATTGACTAGTCTGTGCATTTGTTCTGTGATGCTATGTTTAGCCAGAATTTTCTTGCCCAGTCACCAGTTGAAGTTCGCAAAGGTGGCTTACCTATTACGCGTCTTTTCAGAACTTTTGTCGCTTTCCACAAGGAAAAATCAGATTGAGGGGTACCATCCATTTCCAAATATGTTTTAAGGGAAGCCATTCTATGGACAAGCAGATTTCTTAGCTGAGTTATGCATTCCCGTAGCATAGTTTTAAGCTGGGGAGATCTGCGAAGTTGCCACTCTCTTCTGACTATTCTTTTTTCTGACAGAAGTTGCTCAATTTCAGACGAATAAGTTCTATTGTTTTCATTTCTGGATCTTATATGACTAGTGGTAGCATGCTGTACGGCCAATTTGAGATTTTCAGAAAAATCGTTAATTGACGCATCAAAAACTCTATTGACGATCAACGGTGAGCCAATCTCTTGGGGGAACAAAACAGAGATTATAGTGGGTGAGTGACCAGATGACAAATCTAATGAAGGCTCCACTTCCATCCACTCTAAAGGAAAATTTTTCGCAACTCCAAAATCTATAACGTCTGGGATCATTCGTCGGTCTGTCGGCCAATAAGTGGGTTGTCCGCTTGAAACCACATCTAAGCCCATTTTGGAAACGGTGTCAAAAAGCACACGGCATTTCGAGGTAATTAAACGTGATCCCCAAAAAGTGTGTTTAGCGTTATAGTCGCCAGCCGCTAAAAATCGAGGCCCAAGTGTTTTGAAAAAATGTGAATACTGATTTTCTGTTACTGAAAATCGTGGTGGTGAGTAAATCGAGGATATAACAATTTTTTCACGAAAATAATCAAGGCATATATTTGTAGCTTGAAGATATTCCTCACGTGTCCCGTTCATTAGATAGTGCTTAATTCTGGTCTTTATCAAAATTGCCGAACCGCCGCAAGATCTTCCACGGGGATCTTTTGTGTCATATAATGTGTAGCCATTAATTTTGAAATAACTTTTGGTTGTCAAATGGGTTTCAGCAATCATCATTATATCGATCTGCTTTTCCATAAGGAAGTGCTCAAGTTCATTTTTGTGTTGGCGAATACCGTTTGCGTTCCAGAAACATATTTTTAACCAATTCATTTTTTTAAAATTGCCTGTAAAATAGTGGATTGCATTTTTAGCATTTCCTGCATCATGTTTGTCATAGAGACGGTAAAAGTGTTAATGGATTGAACAAGAGTCTTCAGAGTTGCCTCTAGGTTACTAAAATTTGGATCGGAATTTCGGGGTTTGGGTTCCTGGTTCAAGTTTGGAATTCTGCGTGTTAGTGTAGTTGGTTGAATGGCCTACCTGGGGAAAATTGTTTTTACCAATGATATTTGGCTGCTGGAGAAACCGATGACTTATTTGTCATTGACCGCTTAAAATGAATATAGACAGGGCAACTTCTATAATTTGCAGTGTGGTTACCTCCACAGTTACTGCATTTCTTAACACTTGCGTCGGCCTTTGGCTTATTGCACTGAGTTGTGCCGTGAAGTTCGCCACATACAACATAAACAGCGGGCAACTTAGTGTGGCCAAATTCTTGGCAGTTTATGCACTGAACGGGTCCTGAACGCTTATGTGGCTCCTCAGCGGTAACCTTACGATGCAAAAGAAATTTGAGGTTATATATTGGATGAATTTCACTCTTTTTTAACACAACATCCCCTGGTTCTAGTTCAACCCTAAACATGGGTTGAGAGATCTTTTCACGGTTCCTGATGTTTACTACTGTTTTTATTTTAAAACCCTTATTTTCCCATCCGGTTCTGACATCATCAATAACTACGCGTGGGTCAATCCTTTTAATAACGACCTAAAGACCTTTAGCACTTTTTAGCTGGTAAGTGTAAAATGATATTTTCTGTTTTTCTAAAAGATCAATTTTCGGTAGTCGTTTTCATGGTTTACCTTAATTTCACTGATGCTGCCGTGTTTCACTGATGTGACGTTGAAATTATCTTTCCCGCTTCCGTAATAAGTTGTTTCACCAGTTCACAAGAAGTCGGCTCTCTCAAATAAATTGGTGGCGGCTTAAAAGTTTTTTTGGATGTTGTTGGTTCATCTGTCTGAAGGATAGCAAACCTATTACTATCCGTTGTCGCGGAGGTAATATCGTCCTTAGACATTTTTGGTTTCGATGATATTTGAGCGGATTTAGGGCTTCGCTAACGTTTAACCACGGTTATATACCTATCCATACCCACTTGCGTTTTCGGATTATCAACAATAGCTAGACTGGAAGATGGTTTTTCGTCTGTTTTAACAACAATGTTTGTCGAGCACGAACGCGTGCGTTTTTTATTTCTTAGAGACAGGAGATTGTCCAATGATTTTTCAATGATTCCTCTTTAGAAAACCAGATTTTTTTTTTAGCGGAGCTAAGCTCTCTCTCAGAATTGCACCTACTGGGTACACTCATGCAATTTTTTTTCTTTATATTTCTGTTGCTTTAAAAGTATATAAAAATAATTGTCACAAAGTATTTATTTTGTATAAATTCACTCTTCACTTATTGCGGTTTTCTACTTATACCGTTATTTTATTTATTTTTTTGTTTTGTAACACTCCGATCAAAAACAAATACGTCCGTTCACTATCAAAGCTACACTCTGACCCATTTTAAAAAATAAGTAACAATTTTAATATGGAAATAAATGAATTGATTGCCCAATAACTTATTGAAGAAATGAAAAACCCAGGAAGAGAGTGTATGTACGATATAATGTGTAAAAATAACCCATTGCTCTTCTTTGCTTTAAAAGTCTTTTCACTGCAACTCTTTGTAATTTTTTTATATATATGTACTTGGCTAATAATAATGCTTTATGTACATATTTCAATGACCATAAACAAAAGCAGTTTTCTTATTTCCATTATTATCACACAATATTTACTACTAATAATTGAGAATATATAAAATACGCCAGAAAATAAACCAAGATAATAACAAGCAGTACTGCTACCTTGTAAAACTAATAGATTTTGTTTATATATGGCAGCTCTGATTTTCCGGAACACTTTTTTGGAATGGGTGAATCGTGCTGCAGAGAACTCTCAGTAAAAAAATTTTTCTCCGGAATCCAGCTTTAGCGATAGTAGGTTGTCCAATGATTTTTTCAAAGATTCCTCCTCAAAAATCCAAGGACTTTTTCTAGTGGAGCTAAGCTCTCTCTCAGAACTGCATCTACTAGGTACACTCATGCAATTTTTTTTAATTTATATTTGTTTTGCTTTAACAGTATATAAAAATAATTGTCACAAAGTTTTTCTTCTGTATAAATTCACTCTTTCCACTTATTGCGGTTTTCTACTTATACCGTTTTTTTATAACATTCCGATCAAAAACAAATACGTCCGTTCACTATCAAAGCTACACTCTGAATTTGGATAAGTAGAAAATTTTTGTTATGCCAAACAATTTTCTCGCATAATTTACAAAATGTTTGTATAATTTCAGTTTAGTTTTATATCGCTCCTTTATTGAAACAAAGTCAGATCTCAAAAAATGAGGTTTTCGAGTTAACAATGCAGAATTGTTAACAGCACTGTCCTTAAAGTTGTGCTAAAAATTTAACTTACTTTTTAACTGCCACATTTAGAAGTCGTTTCTTAAAATTTTCTCAAAGCAAATTTTTCCAGCTGTGATGCTATTACAATAAAGGAATGCTGTGTTCTGTTTCTATTAGTTCTTAATTGAAATATTCCTTCAAAACTCCTAGTACAGAAGCTTTCCATATTTATAAAATGCAACAAGATGTCATTCTTCTATGTGATCGAACTTGCAAAGTGGCTTCTATAAGCTTTATCGCTAGTACACCGTATAAAAAATTATAAAAAAAGGTAAAACTATTCCAAAGCTTTGCAATGCAAAAAATTTCATCTTCACCTCGTTTTGTAACGGAAATTTCATTTTCTTAGCTTTTTTTTCTAAGAGTACTAAGAAAAGCTAGTATATCCGACTTGTCTTATGTTTGAAAGTAAAAACATGTCCTTTTTATATGTTTCACTCAGACTCAAACTTTAGCTATCAACATGTTCGAGCAACAGTTTTCCACTAAGTTCAAATTAATTTTTTTTTTTTAAACTCCCAAATACAATTGAGGTCAGCCACTTATATCAGCGTTTAAAGGACACTCCTGGCTTCCTACTCCACAAATTGTTTTATATGTTCTATGTTAAAATTTCAGCATTGAGTTCAGTTTCAAATAATATTTGTTTATGCTGTATTTGCACGATTTTTTTCGTTTAAGATATTTTTTATAACTTATTTCAAACACATAAACGCTGGGACGTTACTTCACTTCTTCACTCTTAAATATGTCGTTACGTCATTCCATGACGTGAAACATATTTAACTTCACACACATAAATACGTTCATACGTACGAGTATGTGTGAATATTGAGCTAAATTAAATATCAATACCGCACAATAATGAGATCACTATAAAACTACGGATTATCAACAAATTGTAATAAATTTTTTTTTTATAAAAGTCTACAATCAACGAATTTTAAACGATACAGTGGCTGTGTTCTGTTACTCTCGCCACGAGAGTAATAGCTGTCACGTAAGGAAATTACTCGCCATTTTACAGAATTCACTCTGTGATTCTCCAACCGTACGGTCGTATTATTTTAAAGTGAATAAAAAAAATATATATATCATTGTGCTTACATACTTTAAACTTACATACATATAAAATCAATAACATATTGTATTAAATTGTAAAAACAATAACAAATTATTTTAAAAAACTACGGGAAAATAAATTCCTCACATTTCAGTAACTAAACAATAAAATCAATTTCAATAAAACAAGTGCGGTGGCAGTGCATTGTTATTGTTGTTATTGTGCGTGAAGATTACTTATCCAGTTGGAAAAAAAACTATACATTAAAGTTTTGTTTTCTTGAGCGGACGTGTGAGTTTTTGATCGGAAAGTAATAAAATAAAACCGTAATAGGTAAAAATAGTGATCCTATATAAAAGAAATATTTTGAAATTTTTTTTTATTATTATTTTTTTTTAAATTAATTTTTTTTTGTTAATAAAAAAAAACTGCATGAGTGTACCTAGCAGATGCAATTCTGAGAAAGAGCTTAGCTCAACTAGTAGAAACATTTGGATTTCTGAAGAGGAATCTTTACAAAAATCGTTAGAAAATCTTCTTTCTACAAGAGAAGGAAACCGCACGCGTTCGTGTTCGTCAAATATATTTGCAACATCTGAAGAAAAAACATCTTCTAGTTCAACTAGCGCCAATAAGCCGAAAACCCAAGTAGACATGGATAAATACATCACCGTTGTGAAACGGCAACGAAGCCCTAAATCTGCCCAATTATCATCAAAGCCTAAAATTCCTAAATATGAGGACCGCGGTAAGCCTTCTGATAATAATAGGTTTGCTATTCTCCAAACGGATGAGCCAACAACTTCAAAAAAATCGTTTAAACCTCCTCCAATTTATTTGAGAGAGCCTACATCTAAGGAACTGGTAAGCAAACTTATTACCGTAATAGGTGAAAATACCTTTAGCGTAACATCTGTGCAGCATGGAGATATTAAAGAAACAAAAATTCAGGTAATTCATGAAAATGATTACCGCAAATTGACGGACGACTTGGAGAAAGAAAATAGAGCCTTTTACACCTACCAGCTTAAAAGTGCGAAAGGCCTTCAAGTTGTTGTTAAAGCCATTGATTCTGGCGTAGATCCAAATGACGTTAAAACTGGTTTGGAGGAGAAAGGGTTTAAAATTAAGAATGTTTTTATCATCAGAAACCGAGAAAAGATACCTCAGCCCATGTTTAGGGTGGAATTAGAACCTGGAGATGTCACCTTAAAGGAGAATGAGGTTCATCCAATATATAATGTTAAATACCTTCTACACCGGAAAGTTACTGTAGAGGAGCCTCATAAGCGTTCACGACCCGTTCAGTGCATGAACTGCCAGAAGTATGGCCACACTAAGTCATACTGTAAATTGCCCACTGTCTGTGTTGTGTGTGGTGATCTCCATGGCACATCACAGTGCACCAAATCAAAAACTGGTACAAATGTAAAAAAATGTAGTAATTGTGGAGGCAATCATACTGCTAATTACAAGAGCTGCCCCGTTTATACCCATTTCAAACGCTCAATGCCAAATAAATCATTAACTCCTCCCAAGCCGTCCCAGCAATCGCAATTCATTTCAGGTTTTGGCTTATGGGCAAAAACTCGACATTGGAGTTGGATTGCAAACTTCTGTTATACAATGCAATTCTAAAGCCTATATGGTGCTACGAAATTCAATTATGGGGCACCGCCTCAGCGTCAAATATTGAAAAAATTTAAATGCGACAAAACCAAATTCTTCGAACGATTACTGCAGATTTGAATACTTATTGTTAGTTCTTTTTGAAGATTGAATAAATAAAAAATGCTTTCAAATTATATATATTATATAATATGTACATATGTATATAATTAAATATTCGTCTTAAATTGTTCGTGATTTTGTCCGTTAAGATGTTATATGTATATAACATTTTTTTTAGTTTTAACTAAATGTACGATCAGTAAATAAAAAATCAAATAATTGTTACCAAAATAAAATTTTTGTATAACACATGCATTAAAAAAATATTTTTATTGGTTTTTAATGTAAAAAATAGCTTATACTATAAATTTAAAAAAAAAAATATTTTTGTACTTTTTCAGGATTTAACATTAAGATTATTATATTTCAGATTACGTTATTAACAAAGAAAGCATTTATATTCCTCTGGGGAATTTAACAAACTTGAAACATAGCTAAAACAACCGGCATCAACGCCTCTATTGCATCTACTGCATTTAAATTTGTTTGTTCACAGTTAACACAATTTATATTTATATGCCGTATTTTATCATATCAGTTTTTAATTGTGTACTATATATGTCTGGGTTCATTATACTTTGTAGACTTTTATCAGTCAACAGCACTTCAATAAACTGAATGCACCAAACACCGCAGTTATGAGTCTTTTTGCTTATAATGATCTAAGTATTTGTAATGCTCAGTTTTATTTTTTTTCCAATTATACTAACCCAGCAAATTGATTAATTGATTTAGTTTAAATAAGAAAAAAAAACAGACAACATTTTTTGGGAAGAAACACATAGCATATATAATTATGAAAAAGCCAATGTAAGTGTTATATTTCAATTAGGATACTTTCCCCTCATTGTATATTTTTTATCACTTACCAACAATTGCAACTCTTTGGCATTAAAGGTATAATCGCCAGTTATACCATATCCTCTTATTCGTTTTGCCACTCAATCATGCAAATATCATGTATTTCTGTTAATAAGCTACGGATAATATATACATGTTTGAGTACGGAGAGTTAATTATTACTCAGTACATATATCTGATTCTTTTTCTCCTACTAATTTGAGGAACAAAGCTTTTAGCTGACGTGTTGATGTTTGGTCGTACAGAAATGAGTGGCTTAAAAATGAAGGAATAAAAAAAAAAACGGGGGAGAACCAGCACGAACGTTGTAGGAGTCAGAACAAAGGATTTTTTATTATAGAGGAGTTTAAGTTTAATCAGAAAAAAAAACATTAAATTTTTCCTTCTGTCTCCTGAGAAAAAAAAAAAAAAGAAAAAGAAAACTAAACAACTCCTGGTTACATGTTGTGGCCAAATACTCTACGGCGCCGCACGTAACCCAGAATCATATATATATATATATATATATATATATATATATATATATATATATATATATATATATATATATATATATATATATATATATATATATATATATATATATATATATATATATATATATATATATATATATATATATATATATATATATATATATATATATATATATATATATATATATATATATATATATATATATATATATATATATATATATATATATATATATATATATATATATATATATACATATATATATATATATTTTTTTTTTTCGTTTTGTTTATGGGTGTATTAAAATTTAATACTTTGCGGAATATAAGAATGCAAATTTTTTGTCCATGACGGCATACATTATGATATATGCGAACTAATAAGTTAAGATAGTTTTTTTTTTTTTTTTTTTTTTTTTTTTTAATTCTGTTGAGTTCACTAACATAAATAGGTAAGAATCACAGACTTGCAAATAATAAAAAAATAATTCTGTTGAAGATTGCGACCATTAACTCTGAGATGGATTCGTCCTTTTAGGTTAGGTTTAAATGCCCCAAGACGACATCTACCCATGTGCTGATGGTCTCTTCTTTTTTCCCGTTGCTATTAGGGTTGAACTTCTTACTGAAAGGAACACTGGAATTTTATTTAGCCTGTAATTCTGGTTTTTTTGCGATGTTGGCCGTTTGGATGACGTGTCCGCACACTTTTATTTGTTGGAAGAAATTTTCCGTTGACGATATGATTCTGGGTTACGTGCGGCGCCGTAGAGTATTTGGCCACAACATGTAACCAGGAGTTGTTTAGTTTTCTTTTTCTTTTTTTTTTTTTTCTCAGGAGACAGAAGGAAAAATTTAATGTTTTTTTTTCTGATTAAACTTAAACTCCTCTATAATAAAAAATCCTTTGTTCTGACTCCTACAACGTTCGTGCTGGTTCTCCCCCGTTTTTTTTTTTATTCCTTCATTTTTAAGCCACTCATTTCTGTACGACCAAACATCAACACGTCAGCTAAAAGCTTTGTTCCTCAAATTAGTAGGAGAAAAAGAATCAGATATATGTACTGAGTAATAATTAACTCTTCGTACTCAAACATGTATATATTATCCGTAGCTTATTAACAGAAATACATGATATTTGCATGATTGAGTGGCAAAACGAATAAGAGGATATGGTATAACTGGCGATTATACCTTTAATGCCAAAGAGTTGCAATTGTTGGTAAGTGATAAAAAATATACAATGAGGGGAAAGTATCCTAATTGAAATATAACACTTACATTGGCTTTTTCATAATTATATGTGCTATGTGTTTCTTCCCAAAAAATGTTGTCTGTTTTTTTTTCTTATTTAAATTAAATCAATTAATCAATTTGCTGGGTTAGTATAATTGGAAAAAAAATAAAACTGAGCATTACAAATACTTAGATCATTATAAGCAAAAAGACTCATAACTGCGGTGTTTGGTGCATTCAGTTTATTGAAGTGCTGTTGACTGATAAAAGTCTACAAAGTATAATGAACCCAGACATATATAGTACACAATTAAAAACTGATATGATAAAATACGGCATATAAATATAAATTGTGTTAACTGTGAACAAACAAATTTAAATGCAGTAGATGCAATAGAGGCGTTGATGCCGGTTGTTTTAGCTATGTTTCAAGTTTGTTAAATTCCCCAGAGGAATATAAACGCTTTCTTTGTTAATAACGTAACACTTTATTAAAGCAATGGGTTTGAAATAGCACATTAATGAACTTTTAGTGAGGATGTTGTAAATGAAAAGTTAATCTATTGTAGAATTGGAAACATTTATATATCTTATATACATATATAAAATACATGGCAACACTATTTTTTGGAAAATTAAATTTTACTACCTCACCTTTGTACTTGAATCAAGCAACACGTTGTTTTATTAATAAAGACTATTAAAAAACCCAACTGTAAGTTCAACAATATTGGTAACTTGCTTTCCAACCGAAAGAACTCATCTTTGCAATACATTTACGAATAAAGCACTGCATCGAAAGAGAATTACCTGCAACGACGTACCAATTGAGTTTTCAGAGGAAATTTACAATGAGGCATTGTTTCTAATAGAAGGCAAGTGTTTGAGAATACCTAACAACAAGACACTCTCGGATGTTGGTATGATTAGACCTAATCAATCAGGCAATGATAGTCTGAGCAAGATCAACAACGAGAAAGCAACTGCAACCTACAGGAGTTAGAACTATTTATGGCTAAAAATATACCATACTTACAGCAGGTGCAACTCTCCGCATACAACATTTTAAATATGGTAAATTGAACAGGAAAAAGTTTGATGATTTCGTTAATATTGGCTAAAGCCCGATTTGCATCGTCCGGCATAGCAACAACACTTTTGTATTGTGGCAGAACAGCGCATTCGGCACATAAATTACCTCTAAAGCCACAATTCTAAGATAAGCATGCAATATTAAAAAAAAACCCTACTTAATGGGTAAAGTAGGGGACATTTGTAAGATCATAGTATGGGTGGAATGCAGAATGACATGACCCACAAAAAATCTTTAGAGGCCCTTGATCGCATGTTACAAGATTTTAGAAGCAACAAAAAATTATTTGGAGAAGCACTAATTGAGTTAGCCGGTAATTTCCGCCAAACATTGCCTGCAATTCCATTGATGATGAACTTAATGTGTGCCTTAAATCATGTCTTCTTTGGCAGCAAGTTTGCGTATCGAAATTAATAAGAAAAACAATTGTTGGTATTTGGAAATGGAAAAATACCGACGGAACCAGCAAAAAAACTGCATTATTTTTCCATCTAACTTTTGTAATATGATACAATATTGAAAAGTTATTTAATTGTGTATTTTCAAATGTCGGAAGCAAATTAAAAAATGTACAATGGTTAGGTGATCGGGCAATACTTCCTGCCAAAAACGCTCATGTCAACTCAATAAACAATACAATTCTAATTAAAATCAGCGAATCTACAGTTATATACATATGCATCGATGCTGTGATGATAGATGCTGTCAATCATCCTTCTGAGTTTTTAAACTCACTTGGTGGTCCAGGACTTCTAGCAAAATTGGAGTTACCAATTATTCTACTGGCCAAAATCGAGAAAAAATACAAATGTGTGTGTTGTTGCCACGAATGCCAATGATTCCAACCGATTTTCAATTTGATTTCAAAAGATTGTAGTTTTCTGTTCGATTAGCGTTTGCAGTGACAGTTATTAAATCTCAACGTCAATCCAGGCAAGTTTATGGCTTGAATTTGTCAAGTCCATGTTTTTAACATGGACAGCTTTTAAACATACATGTTTATGCTCTAATAATATTGTATATCCTAGAGCGTTATAATAGTTAACAAATTCATATACTTTATCTCAATATTATTCGATCTTCGTTTGTTAAATAAATTAAATTTTTGCAGCTTCATATCTTTATTTTTTGTTTTATAAAAAATTAACTATTGAAAATCTTTTATTTCTCGATATTTCGATAACAATTTGTTATCATCGTCAGGAGAAATTAAATAAAATAGCATTTTAATGGTTAAATCTTCATTCTGGTAATGCAACATACATGATTCGACGAGCGTAAAATTTCAAATAAATCAACCACAAATTATGTTATTGTTGTTATTGCGTACTTGTTATTTCGTTTCTTAACGTTTGTGGTTGTTGCTTTCTTATGGTTCGCAAACATGTGTGTGTACGCGCTCTGAGTGTAAATAAATTTGCACTGGGGGAAAAAATACGCAAATCAAAAAAATCGTTTTACTTACAATTTAATTAAAATTGAAGTAAAAACAAGTAAGAGTGTAGTATATTCGGCTGGGCCGAATCTAAAATACCCTTCACGATAGTCACGAATATGTATAGTATATTAAAAATGTGACCTAAATATGCTCGGTTACATATGAACCGATAGCGAAATTTTCTATTTTCTGTATTTTAGTAACTTTCTTTTATAACGAGAATTGCTTTTCAGCAAAAAAAAAAAAATTTTTTTTAATGGAAAAATCGGTTCAGGCTATATCTCGGGTATATATGGACCGATATCGAAAATTTTAATTTTCCATATTTATATAACCTTATATCATTACCAGAACTGCTTTTGAGCACAACAAATTGTTTAATTTCGCTTACGCGGTATTTTCATGAAAAACCCGATTTAGGCTATATCTCGGGTATGTATATGTATATGGACCGATATCAGAAATTTTAATTTTCTCTATTTTCGTAACCTTCTTTTATAACAAGAACTGGAAAAATCGGTTCAGGCTATATCTCGAGTATATATGGACCGATATCGGATATTTTCTTTTTCCATATTTATATAACCTTATTTCATTACCAGAACTGCTTTTGAGCACAAAAAAGTTGTTTACTCGGCATTTTCATCAAAAAACCTGTTAGGCTATATATCGGGTAAATATGAACCGATATCGGAAATTTTAATTTTCCATATTTATAAAACCTTATTTTATTACCAGAACTGCCTTAAGGTGAAAAAAGTTGTTTAAGTTCGCTTACGCGACATTTTCATGAAAAACCCGGTTTGGGCTATATCTCGGGTATATATGGACCGATATCGGAAATTTTCATTTTCCACATTTATATAACCTTATTTAACTACCAGGACTGCCTTAAGGCGAAAAAAGTTGTTTAAGTTCGCTTACGCGGCATTTTCATGAAAACCACTTTTTAGGCTATATCTCTGGTATATATGGACCGATATCGGAAATTTTCATTTTTCAGATTTATATAACCTTATTTTATTACCAGAACCGCTTTTAAGCAAAAAAAGTTGTTTAATTTCGCTGACGCGGCATTTTCATGAAAACCCCGTTCTAGGCTATATCTCGGGTATATATGGACCGATATTGGAAATTTTCATTTTTCATATTTATATAACTTTATTTCATTACTAGAACTGGTTTTGAGCACAAAAATGTTGTTTTAGTTTGCTTACGCGACACTTTTATGTAAAACCCGGTCTAGGCTATATCTCGGGTATATATGGACCGACATCGAAAATTTTCATTTTTCATATTTATATGACCCTATTTCATTACCAGAACTGTTTTTAAGCAAAAAGAGATGTTTGAATTCACTTACGCGACATTTTCATTAAAACCGCAGTTTAGGCTATATCTCGGGTATATATGGACCGATATCGGAAATTTTCATTTTCCATATTTATGTAACCTAATTTTATTACCAGAACTGCTTTTGAGCACAAAAAAGTTGTTTTAGTTTGCTTACGCGACACTTTTATGTAAAACCCGGTCTAGGCTATATCTCAGGTATATATGGACCGACATCGAAAATTTTCATTTTCCATATTTATGTAACCTAATTTCATTAGCAGAACTGCCTTTGAGCACAAAAAAGTTGTTTAAGTTCGCTTACGCGACATTTTCATGAAAAACCCGATTTGGGCTATATCTCGGGTATATATGGACCGACATCGAAAATTTTCATTTTTCATATTTATATAACCCTATTTCATTACCAGAACTGGTTTTGAGCACAAAAAAGTTGTTTAAGTTCGCTTACGCGACATTTTCATGAAAAACCCGATTTGGGCTATATCTCGGGTATATATGGACCGATATCGGAAATTTTCATTTTCCATATTTATGTAACCCTATTTCATTACCAGAACTGCTTTTCAGCACAAAAAAGTTGTTTAAGTTCGCTTACGCGACATTTTCATGAAAAACCCGATTTGGGCTATATCTCGGGTATATATGGACCGACATCGAAAATTTTCATTTTTCATATTTATATAACCCTATTTCATTACCAGAACTGGTTTTGAGCACAAAAAAGTTGTTTAAGTTCGCTTACGCGACATTTTCATGAAAAACCCGATTTGGGCTATATCTCGGGTATATATGGACCGATATCGGAAATTTTCATTTTCCATATTTATGTAACCTAATTTCATTACCAGAACTGCTTTTGAGCACAAAAAGTTGTTTAAGTTCGCTTACGCGGCATTTTCATGAAAACCCCGGTCTAGGCTATATCTCGGGTATATATGGACCGATATCGGAAATTTTCCTTTTCCATATTTATGTAACCTAATTTCATTCCCAGAACTGCTTTTGAGCACAAAAAAATTGTTTAAGTTCGCTTACGCGGCATTTTCATGTAAACCACGGTCTAGGCTATATCTCGGGTATATGTGGACCGATACCGAAAATTTTCATTTTTCATATTTATATGACCCTATTTTATTACCAGAACTGCTCTTGAGCACAAAAAAGTTGTTTAAGTTCGCTTACGCGACATTTTCATGAAAAACCCGGTTTGGGCTATATCTCGGGTATATATGGACCGATATCGGAAATTTTTATTTTACACATTTATGTAACCTAATTTTATTACCAGAACTGCTTTTGAGCAAAAAAAATTTATTTAGCTTCGCCTATGCGACATTTTCATTAAAAATCTGATTTGGGCTATATCTCGGGTATATATGGAGCGATATCTGAAAAAAAAATTTTTTGTCTTTTAGTAGCCATGCTTAATACGTGTGTGAAGTTTGAAGCAAAACGAACAACTTTTGTTTTAAAAAATTTTCATACAAAACTGCAAAAAAAATGGCTTTTTTCGGAATTTTGAATATATCTCAGCTATACGTGGACCGATATTACTGAATTTCAATAGCAAACCCATGAATCTATGGGTAAAAGAATGGTGAAAGCAAAAAGTTTCTAAGTCTAATGGTTTTCTCAGAAACGGTATTTCAACAGCGGACAGACGGACATCGCTTAATCGACTTTTCCATTAATTCTGATTCAGAATATATATACTTTATAGGGTCGCAAAAAAAAACTGTAGAAATTACAAACGGAATCACAAACTGATAAATACCCTTTACATTTTTGTGAAGGGTATAATAAAGAATAAATATATGAATGTTTTTAGTATTTTTAATAAATTTTATATCACAAAAAGTAAAAAATATGCAAAATACAGAGAAAAAAAACAAGGAATACATTTATACCCCCATGCGCATGTTCATTCGTCGCTGTCGCATTGACGACTAAACTAATGAGCGTAAGATTGCGTTTGCTTTTGTTTACCACTTTATTACCATGGGTGGGCATCGCTAGTCTAGACTCTGTCGGAAACTGAGTTAATTTTAAACCAACTTTAAGTTAACTATTCCTCAACTAGTGCTGACTGACACTTGGATCACCTTTCAATGGAAGCAACTAACTATTTAAACATTGTGATGTCCTAGGACGTAGTCAATTGTCCGTCTTTACACTACTTTTCAACTAACTTACAGTTAACTTGCTAAATGTTAACTTTCACTTAACTTTTTTAAGCTAGCATTATTTCACTACTCTGCCGCTGGCTACAAGTAAGGTCTTTTTAAGTCAACCATAAGTTAGTTAGTTTTAAACCAACGAAAAGTTAATTGTTGACACTATAGGTGGAAAACAACTTCTTGTAACTAGCTGACACCTAACAATCAGTCAATTGTAATATTTTTCCGTAATAAAATAAATTAGTCAAAATTTTTAACGTATTTATTTGTAATTTTTCAAAAATAATTTATTAAAAACTTCATTTTTATTATATTACGTATTACACCAAACAAAAAATATTATATTGCATGTTGCAAAAAAACGTAAGAATTTCAGAAATAATTTAAATACATAATATTGCATCAAATGTTTGTTTGTGGGCGTATATATTACATTCGTTTTTAAAAAAGCTTCTTAAATGTCATTTGCTAACGACTCTCACTCTTACACTTTTAATTAAAATTAAAACAATAGTTCGATTCACAATCTTGTGCATTTGAGGTTGCATAATTCTGCAGTTGCAAAAGTGACATTTATGGGTGTATTTTTTTAGTGTAAAGTAAAAATGTACTCCACTATTTTGCAAATGCAATGATGCAAGACCATTTGCACATGATTGTGAATAGGGCTAATATTAATATTTTATTTAGAAAACTTCCACAGAATTGAAAAATTTATATGTACCTATGTATATAAAAAGACTTCAATATCACGCAGTAGTATTAATAATAAAAACTGAAATCAATGGCGCCTACTAGGTGGAGACAGTTGTGAAAATGCTTTACATCAGCACCTGCCTTGCGGCCTAATCTGATAGTGGACCAATTCCACGGAGTGAATTATTCACGATTCACCAGCGCCCCCGTGTGTCTTACCAGGCTCACACAGGTAGCAATTCTTGCCATATGATTGCGGTCATATGAGCAACTTCTTGTTGAGGAGTTCGGGCCTTCTAATTCCTCCTGTATGCAATTTCCCAGCAATCAATGGAGGACAAGGCTTAATGAGTTGGTAGGCCGAAGCCCACTAAGAGCATCAGCCCTTAAACCAACTCACCCGTCAACCATCACCACTGGTTCCTTACAATACAGGTATCTGTTGTATAGGCAACAGATCCTCGGGAGATTGTCAGCCCTCGAAAAAAAGCCACACACCAAGCAATTATCAAGGATACTAACACTCCCTTCCTGCGGTTTAGGTTTCAACCACAGCCAGAACGTTTCAGCCAAGGTAGGCACCTCAACCATGATCAGCACCGGGTCGAACCGCATGCATAACTACCAGGGGGCCATGCTGATCCCCGTTCTGCCAATTTATACCCTTGGTAAGGGTTTCGGAAGCCAACAGAACAAAAGTCATGTGGCTTCCTAGAGTTTTGTTTGCCGCACCAAACGAGGGACCCCTTCCCCTCTGAAAAATCTTAAGCTTTTTTAAGATTATAAAGTAAAAACTTGTTTGCTTGGGACAAGTAACCAACCGCCGAAGATATCAAAAAAACAAGAAGTCTAGCCGCTTTCACAGTTATTTCAATACAGTTTTATTTCTTCGATTCTAGTATCTATACAAGTTTTAGTATGCCAGTTAGCGTAAAAAATATCCCAAGCGCTCATGGCGTAAGATGGCTAACATGACATATAATTTGACACTTAAACTAAGTTGGTTTTGTTCATTAACATATACATATAAACTAAATAATTTCCGTTAATTTTAAATTCATTTCTAAGAAAATCTGTTTCTACGGATTTTTAGTGGTAAGATCCGTTTAATTCAAAGTTGATGACTAAACATTCCGGCCCCGTTGAGCGAACGAAAGGTCTTCAATTACATGGCAATAAGGCCATGTGGATAGGTCGCTTATAGACGCCTCTGGGGGTTTTTTAATTCGACAACCCTTGTCTTCTGATCTTTGCCTGGCATCACGGCTTGTACTCGGCCCATCATCCACTGCATTGGCGGCAGATTTTCTTCTTGTATTAGCACAAGTTTTCCTACATCTAGGTTTGGTTCTTGAAGACTGCGGATATAGTCTTTGGCCCAGCTGTGCCAAAACTGTTGCTTGAATTCGCATATAGTTTGCCATCTCTTCAAGGACGTGAGCTTGCTGTGCTCTTCGTTGTGCAATCCTTGCGGCAGCGCTCTTAGGTTTTCTCCAATTAGGAAGTGAGCTGGAGTCAAAGCTTCGCCGTCTTTGGATCGCTGCTGAGGGCGGTAATCGGGCGTGAATTGAGGACTGCTTCTACTTCGACCATTACCGTGTGCAGCTCTTCGGGTGTCAATAGCGCATTCTTGACGGTTCTTAGTAAAAGATCTTTGGCGGACTTTACAGCAGCTTCCCAAAGCCCGCCGAAATGTGGAGCTCTGGGTGGTATGCAGGTGAACTCTATTCCCTTGCTTGCAGCGTACGATGCGATTTTCGGTGCTTCCTGATGAAAAACTTCTGCGAACTCCTTTAATTCTCGGGCAGCACCTACAAAGTTGGTTGCATTGTCGCTGTATATTTTCTCTGGGTATCCTCTTCTGCCGACAAACCTTTTAAGACACAAAATGAAAGCATTCGATGTAAGATCGGAAACAATTTCTAAATGGACAGCCTTAGATGTGAAACATACAAAAACCGCGATATACATTTTACTGGGAGGGCGTCCTCGAATTTTTAGAGTAATATTCACTGGACCACAGAAGTCTACTCCACATACTTTAAAAGGGCGTAGAGCACTTACTCGATCTGCCGGCAACTGTCCCATTATTTGTGTCATGAGCTTGGGCTTGTAATGAAAGCAGTGCATACAATTACGTACTATTTTTGTACATAATTTTTTGGCGTTTATGAGCCAAATAGTTTGACGAAGTAAGGCTATTAGAGCCTTTGGCCCAGCGTGGCAGTTTGTGAAGTGCAGGTTACGCAAATACAAGACCATAAAGTGTGAACCTTGAGGCATTAATAAAGGAAATTTTGCATCGTAACTTATTGGTGCATTCGCCAAACGCCCTCCTACTCTTATGAGCGAAAAATGTCGTGTCTCGTGAGTAAATTCATGAATGAAAGGATTTAGCCTTTGCAAATTTGGTGCCAAAGAAAGACCCTTTTGCAACTTTTCTATATCTTTGGCATATTCTTTTATTTGTAAAATTTGTATGATATGAAGAAACGAACATTTTAATTCGCCTGTTGTCAGTTGGTGCCCTAAGTTTTGTTTCTTTGATTTACATATATCGACAAACCGAAGCACGTACGCCAATACTCGTATTAATTTTGAATAAGAATGACTTTCAATGAGCTTTTCAATTAAATTATCTTCGCGCTTAACGACAAGAAGAGTCTTATTTACTTTTACTTTCTCTAATGATTCTTCTTCTTTTGAAAGGACGAAATGTTTGTTGATAGGCCACTTTTCACTTTCTTCAAATAGAAAGGCTGGACCTTGAAACCAAATGGAATTAATCAAGTCTCTGACGTTACTTCCTCTTGATACTATGTCAGCTGGGTTTTGTTTCGAAGGAACATGCCTCCAGACAACGTCTTCTGTTAAGTATTGTATATTGGAGACCCTATTTGCTACAAAAGTTTTGAGAGCTGATGCATGTGTTTTGATGCAATGGAGCGTGATTTCGGAATCCGTCCAGAATGTTACGCTCTCTATTCGCCAGTTTAATATAGTTTTGAGCTTTGACCACAATTTAGCTAATAGTTGGGCTGCACAGAGTTCCAGTCTAGGCAAAGAAATAATCTTGGTGGGCGCAACCTTGGACTTTGCTGTCAACAATCTTACAGATGTTTTATTGAGTATTTGGCTCCGTACATAAAGGCAGCAACCATATGCTCTACCCGAAGCATCCGCGAAGCCATGTATTTGGCAATCAGCGTTTTTGCTGGTTCCCACATGCCTTGGAACTTTAATTGAATCAACTTCAGACAAATTTTGCTTAATATTATCCCATGTAGAATGCAGACTTAATGGAATAGATTCGTCCCAATCAAGTTTCTGAAGCCAAAGCTCCTGAAGTAATACTTTTGCCTTAGTTATAATTGGACACAAAAGACCCAAAGGGTCAAAAAGTCTGGCTGATACTGATAATATATTACGCTTAGTTGCCTTAAGTTCACTAAACGATGTTTCTAATTGGTACTTGAAAATGTCGTCTTTGGGCAGCCAATAAGTACCTAAAGCCTTTGTTAAATCAGACTCGTTAAATTTAAGCGTTTTTTGGACCTTTTGCATATCTGAACTATTGTAATTCGAGAAGAATTTTGTTAAATTAAATCCCCCCGATTGTAATATATCTGTTACTTGTGTTTTAATTGCTTCAATTTCTTCGATCGAATCCGCTCCAGTTAGTAAATCATCTACATACATAAAAATCTTTATGAATTACTTTTGAGCTCATTGGATAAATATCTTTGTATAAATCACTAAGGTGAATGAGGCAACGTATAGCCAAGAATGGGGCAGAAGAGGTGCCATATGTAACGATATTTAAGCGATATGCTTGTAATTGTTCGTTAGGATTTTCACGCCACAGTATTAACTGAAAATTCCTGTCGGCCTCGTCAATGAGTACTTGACGGTACATTTTCTCAATGTCAGCCGTTAACGCATATTTATGAGTTCGAAATCGAATAAGTATTGAGTACAACTCCTCCTGTATTGTAGGGCCAATCATTAACAAGTCATTTAAAGATAGTTGAGTTGTAGTTTTGCATGATGCGTCAAATACTACACGAAGTTTAGTTGAACTATTTTGTGGTCGCAACACGCACTGGTGCGGTATGAAATAATGCGGAAAGACTGGTATTTTATTTTCTACAGCCGACATATGTTGTAGACTTAAATACTCTTTCATAAAATTATTATACAGCTCTTTTGTATTTGGTTCTTTTGACAGCCGACGTTCAAGTGCCAAGAACCTTCGTTTGGCTGTCTCGAAAGATGAACCTAAGGTTTCTGGATTACCCTTAAAAGGCAGCGAAACTGTAAATCGTCCTGAGTTTAAGCGTTGGACCGATTGAATAAAACTGTTTTCACATTTCTCTTGTTCTTCAGAAAGTACTTTGCAATCATTTGGTATCTCTTCTAATTCCCAAAATTTTTGTAAGTGTTTGTCAAGAGAACATTCACTTTTGGCATTTGCCACTATATGGCAGGAGCCCTTAGCAGTTTTAGTTAATGGCTGGTACTTGCCAGAAACTATCCAACCTAGCAATGTTTTTTGTAAAGTAGGGAGATTTGGACCTGTTTTTATTTGCCCAATGCACATTAACTCAAAGAAAACCTCTGCTCCGATAAGTAGATCGATTTTTTGAGGTTTATTGAACAGCGGATCAGCGAGTTTGAAATTACGAGGAATTTCCCAATTAGGCATAGATATAACTTGTTCCAGCTGATATGAGGATATAGACCTTAGTACCCAGAAATCGCTCGAAAATTCATGTTCATTTATTCGTGATTTTACAGTAGCTTGAAGTTTATATTTGACCGACGAATTTGTTTTTCCAATGCCTACTAAATGAAGATCTTGATCTTCTTTTTTCAATTTAAGACGCTGAGCCAGTTCTTCGGTTATAAAATTAATTTGAGACCCGGAGTCCAATAATGCTCTAGTCGGAACGTAAGTACCATATTTGTTTTTTATATTAACTACAGCT
Organism: Thecocarcelia acutangulata; assembly: GCA_914767995.1. Taxonomy (NCBI): domain Eukaryota; kingdom Metazoa; phylum Arthropoda; class Insecta; order Diptera; family Tachinidae; genus Thecocarcelia; species Thecocarcelia acutangulata. The sequence goes on from OU612098.1 coordinate 57,573,293, forward strand.
GTAGCCAAAATAACTTTATCTTCTACTGAAGACAAATGGTTCACATATGCCTGCTCTGTAGAAACCTTGTTAAAATCTCGATTAGAACTCTCAGGCAAATCTTGACCTTCTGACGAAAATTGATGCAATAATGTGTGATGGGAGCGATTGCATACTCTGCATCTTGACAACTTACATTTTGATACCGTGTGGCCTTTTTTCAAACAATTAATGCATGCTGATGCACTTTTGATAAAGTCGAACCTCTGCTGGACTCTTACTGCAGCGAATGAAGGGCAAGCAGAGATATAATGATCGTCTGCTTTACAATATAAGCACTTAAAAAACCCCTGCTGCTTGGTTTGGCAGGAAAATGATTTTGACTTCTTTTTAAATTTCGATTCATGCACTTTATTAGGCTGAGGTTTGAACTATGAACATGATGACTCTTCTGCCGAAATAAGTTGGTACCGCTTATTCAAAGCAGCTTCGCACTCACTCCATAACGGCAAATTGTCAAAATTAATCTGTTCTTCCCATTTTGATTTTGTTGTTTGGTCGACTTTCATCATAACGAGATGAATTATTAGAGCATTTGTGATACTTCTATCGTCGCCAATGGACAATAGCGAATCATATATTGTAGAAACTGAGTCTATCAAGTTTGTTAAAGCTGACGCAAAAGGTTTCGACATATGTGGTAGGTCAAACAATTTTGATATATTATCAAAGAAAATTAAGCAAGGATTATCATAAACCTTTTTTAAACTGGCAATTGCCTTGGGATAATTTTGCTCTGTGACTTGATATGCTTTAATGGTCCCAAGAGCCTCGTCTGAAAGACATGCCAATAAATGGTTGAATTTTTCAATATTTGTCATGGATGGCTCGTTGTCGACCAGACTTTCGAAAAGACTCATGAAATTTTTGTAGTCGGCGTATTTGCCACTGAATTTTGGCAGTTTAATTGCTGGGAGCCTATTATTACGATTTTGGCCACTTAAGGCCTTGGTGTCTTGAGTGTGACTGTCTGACGGCATTAAATCAAGTAGAATTCATTTTGCGGAAATGCAAATGTCTTCTAATTCTGTTCTTTGATCGTTCAACGGATCGATAAGATCTATTTCATCTTGAAATGCCATAGCTTGATCGATATACTGATTAAGAATATCAAGTCTGCATTTTATTTGATTTGGGCTAATTGACAGTGTTTGTTCTTGTATAGAACGCTGTATTCTCGCTATATTCGTGTGAATACTATTCTTTTGTTGATATATAATATCAACACTTTGCGCTCTACCCAAAGGTTGGCGCTTTTTTCCTCCTCCCATATTTGAGTACTTCACTTTGATATAGTCGTATGTACCGTTGACCCAAACACCAAACTGATTTTCAAAGCAGATTTTTGAAAACTTTTGATGTGTTTTAATTTGTGGAATGTTCAATTTACGTGCAGTATACTTTAAATCAAATAACTTTTCTTGGTTAAGAATAAATTCAGATTACTTAAATTATGTAAACAAAATTTATATCTGATGTTGACTTACTTGAAATTGAATAGGTTAAATTTTGTGTACTTCTTTGCACAATTATAAGTTCAACTTTACTATCAGCAATTGCTTTGAACGGAATTCAATGAGTCACTTCGCAATTTTTCTTCACAAAGGCTTTTAACCAGCTTTTCGTTTGATTATTTAAGGTTTTCACAATTTTATTTATACTTTGACAAATTTGCTGCAATGTGCTTTTGGTTCTTCTTCTTACTTGCTGGTCAATGAGTTTTGATATTAATATTTTTTATGGGCGTTTTTACACAATCAATGACTGCAGACGAAATTGTTGTCGTAACATTTAAGGTCTTGACATTCTTACCAATCAGTAGCAATTTGTTATAAGAATTTGCTATTTTTATTAAATTATTACGGGTAAAAGGAGCTAAGTACTGATATTTCCAACTCTGAATTGCAAAGCGTGATGAGTATTGAATAAAATGCAAAACAAATACTTTTGTAAAGCAAAGTGTTGACCTTGGATTGACGTTGAAACTATGTCTTTGATTTGTGCAATAATTAGTTTTATATGTTTCACTTTTAAAGCGGACTATAGAATGTGTACATCAAATGTATGAAATGCAAAATATCGTATAAATGTGTGGAGTAAACTTTATTTGTTCAAAGTTTGATAATTATTCAATCTCACACGTATTATTCGACATTTTTTACCTGACATTGGTTTGAATTTTTCTTTGAACTTCCCTTATCGCAACAATTGCGCTTGGCCATGCTGTAACGATTCCAAAAAAGCCTTCGAATATTACCACGATCCAGACAATAGTAGTTGCTTCCTTCTTAGATTAAAGGACAGAGTGTCACAATATTTCTCTGCAGTTTAGAGAATCAGTGATCTTTCCAAATTAAATTTTCCGAAAAATGCGGTTTGTTACTCAGTTAGGTCCCTGCTAGGGCGCCATGAAAAATCTTAAGCTTTTTTAAGATTATAAAGTAAAAACTTGTTTGCTTGGGACAAGTAACCAACCGCCGAAGATATCAAAAAAACAAGAAGTCTAGCCGCTTTCACAGTTATTTCAATACAGTTTTATTTCTTCGATTCTAGTATCTATACAAGTTTTAGTATGCCAGTTAGCGTAAAAAATATCCCAAGCTCTCATGGCGTAAGATGGCTAACATGACATATAATTTGACACTTAAACTAAGTTGGTTTTGTTTATTAACATATACATATAAACTAAATAATTTCCGTTAATTTTAAATTCATTTCTAAGAAAATCTGTTTCTACGGATTTTTAGTGGTAAGTTCCGTTTAATTCAAAGTTGATGACTAAACACCCTCTTTTCACCGAAAAACAGAGCGCCCAAGTTAGGAATACTCCAAGGCAAAACCTGTTCCCCGGGGGGACTAGGTGGAGACATTGGAAATACATTTTTGCATGCTTAAAATTGGTTCATAAAAATTAATTAAAAGTTGGCTATTTTTTTAGTCAGCTACTCATTATCCGATAGGGGAATCAACAATAACAAAAAGGCTCACGAAATGTAGAATATAATAAAGAAGTATAAATAGCAGGCAGAACTGCGGGAGTCAGCTTATTTTTAACCTTTGTGCAAGACAGTCATAAGTCAGAATGGTAAGTCTAGTGTTTTAATACACAGTGGTGTTAAGTGTAAATAAATTTGTGAAGTATTTTAGCACTGTGCAACGAACAAGTGTGAGTGTCATTATTTAATTTGTAATCCGCAAATATTATACGTAAAATGATGTGTAAAAACGAAACAATAAAAAACTCGTTATTCTTATTATTTTCTGTATGCAAGCAAAAGCGATCAGAGTGAAACTTTCTCGGCGTATTGTTTCTTGTTTCAGAACTGAAAGATAAGACGGTTTTAACATTTATTTTCTTAGTTTACCGTTATTTTTAATACAAAACGCAACAAAAAAACTACATGAATACTATGGAAACCAATAACCAATTTAAAGCAACACTAAAATTCAGAAGACAATTGAAAATTGCAATAAAATTTTTTTTTTTTTTTTTAATATGTTTATGAATACGGTTTTGTTTTGCTGAAAAGATTTGTTTTAGCTAAAAAATGGTTAAAATCCTGATTAGGGATTTTTTACGATTGATTGACTTTGCTTTCTGACCATCAATGTTTAATAGCATTTAATTTAACTTTAATCACTTAACCAAAATAGTTTTTTGCAAGGGCTGTATATGTATAACCTCAATATTTTTTGTATATTTATTAAATAACAATTGAGTTTTATTCACTATATTAGCTTCTAAGATTGACATCATTAAAAAAATTGTAAACAGCTTGTTTTTTAATGTGTCCCAGCTGGCTATATGTCGACATTTCATAGGAGATACCCTAATCATAAGTAGACTTTGAAATTTTTACAAAATATTCTCAGGCATTCAAATTTATATCCCAACAATCTGAATGAATTATTAAGAATTTAAAAAGAAAAATGTTTTAATAATACCTCTCAAAACAAAAAAAAAAAAAAAAAAAAACAAGCATTTTCTTTTGTATACTGCTCTCTCTACTTTTCTTTACACCTTTCTAATAAACGAACAAATAACTTTTATTTAAATAAAAAAAAAGTCCTTACACTATCCGATAAGTTTTCCATTTTTTATTTAAATTTCGTAAATTAAAAACAGCTGATTTATTGAACAACTTTACCGTTTTGCACGAAAAAAAAATAAAGTCTGGTAACTGTGGTCAACTTTTAAAACAAGAAACAACATACGTCGAGCAAATCTATTATATATGTACATACATATTATTCTAAAAATACCAAATAATAAAATATGTATTCTTACAGCAAATCTTAGTTCATCCACCGGAGGTTCAGCGTACGGCACTCCAAGAAAAGCATAGACGGCAGAACGAACCGAATCAGGAAATACTTTAAGCTGAAAAATAAAAAAAGTTACGAGTAATACTTATTCATTTAATATAATAAAAATCTTAAGGGCCGATGTTGAATGTGAGCCACAGCTAAACGTCAAGTTTTTCTCTGCATTTCTATTTAATCGTACAATCGGAAAAATCGTGTAAAATTTTGAGCAAACCGGGTCTGTAAGAGAACTGAAAATACTATTGGTCCACTATTGCAACTGCACAAGTCTTAGAGTGGCACAAATAGTTTGGAGGTTTTTTTAAGAAAAAATATTTTTGAAAATTTTGTAATGCTGACATAAATGTATTGTGTGGCATGTTTGTATGAGAAACGTGTTTTCCTAATATAAGCGATTTTTTAAGGCATTTATTTATTGATTGAATGTTTAAAATGAACTAACAATAAGTACTCAAATCTTAACACTAAGCATAAAAAATAAAAAACGATGCGCTTTTTACTTTAGTCCGGCCAATGCTAGACGCAAAGCTTTACTTTGCGGGAACTTTATCGGTAGAATCACCTACTTAACATTCTGATTGTGGCAAGCGCATCCCTTCTTCTCTGCCGAGAGTGGCCGCCAAAATTAAGTATGTTGTGTGCGAGGATTTGGGTAAACTTTCAGCTTACTGAAATACCCTGTCGCGTACTTCAAAAATCCGTCTTTTACCAGCGGAACACACCATGGAGCTGCAGTAATCGCTCGAAGAATTTGATTTTGTCGCCCTTGAATTTTTTCAATGGTTGACGCGGTGCACCATAATTGAATTCCGTAGCTCTATATAGGCTTAAGGAATGCGTTGTATAACAAATGTTTGCAGTCCAGCTTCAATGTCGAATTTCTGCCCATAAGCCAATTTAGTTGCGCTGATATTAGTTTCAACTGAGTAACTTTTGCTTCAATGTGAGACTTTCACGTTAGCCTACGGTCCAGGTGAAAACCAAGATACTTGACTTCATTGCTCTGCGGAATACGTGAGTTATGAATTTGAATAGCCGAACACGTTTACAAAGTATGAATGTAACTTGGGTACATTTCTGCTCATTAACTTTAATTTTCCAAAGCTTTAGCCATTTCTCCAAGATCGAAATATATTCCTGCAAATTTCCATAAGGTCCCAGGATGCTGCCTTGGGGAACTCCTGCCTGGATTGGCTGTGAGAGGCTTATAAAATCGCCTTCTCTGATAACAAACTTCCGCACATATAAGTAGCTTTCCACAAGCTTGTGAATATTTGCAGGCAAGTTAAACTTTATTTTGTGCATCAATTCGTCGTGCCACACTTTACCAAAAGGTTGGGAAATGTCATTGAATAGAGCTGAACAATATTTTTTGTTTTCAAAAGTCTGTCTTATGACATTGACTAGTCTATGCGTTTGGTCTATGGTGCTATGTTTAGCCCGGAAGCCAAATTGATGATTAGGATACATCCCACATTGTTCAATATTGGAGTCTGGCGAAGTTCGCCATTAAAAATTTTTGAAATTGTTGGTAGTAGACTTATCATTGAGACCTTCCACTCTGCAGGATAATACTCAAGGCATAAGAAAGCTATGTGCTATGTGCACCGTCCAAAATTTTTTTTTTGTTTTTTTTTTTTAATTCAATTATTTATTGTATCTTCTAAAAGAACTAACAATAAGTATGCAAGTCTTAAAACTAAAAATTCATTAATTAATATAGAAAAAAAATTAATTAATATTGAAAGATTTTATTTACTTAGGTCCAACCAATGCTAGACGAAAAGTTGTTTCTTGCGTGTATTTTGTTGGTAAATCACCTTCCCAACGCTCTAATGGTTGCAAGAGTGTCCATCCTTCTCAGTCGAGTGTGGCCACCAAAGTTAAGGATGCTACGTGCGAGAGGATTCTGGTGAGACTCCAGTCTGTTAATGTACCTTATCGCGTGTTTTGAAAATTCATCTTTCACTAAGGGTACACCTAGATCTTTGTGAATTCGAGAGTTTTTAACATACCATGGAGCTGCAGTAATTCTACGGAGAATTTTATTCTGGCGCTTTTGAATTTTCTCAATGTTAGATGCAGAGGCGGTACCCCACAATTGAATTCCATAGCTCCATATTGGCTTTAGGATTGCGATATACAACAAAAGTTTGCAATCTAACTTCAAGATAGAATTTCTGCCGATGAGCCAATTTAGTTGCACCGCTTTTAATTTCATCTGGGTGACTTTAGCGTCAATGTGATACTTCCACGTGAGCTTACGGTCGAGGTGAATACCAAGGTATTTGACTTCACTGTGCTGCGGAACAATGTAGTTGTTGATTTTAATAGCCGAACAAGTTTTTCTACGTAGTGTGAATGTAACATGGGTACATTTTTGTTCATTTACTTTGATTTTCCAAAGTTTCAGCCATTTCTCCAATATAAGAATATGTTCTTGCAAATTTCGTGATGCTAATTTATAGTCTTCATGATGAATGCTGTATCATCTGCAAAAGTTGAAGTGTGAATTTTGCAGCTCGTTGGCATGTCTGAAGCATAAATCAAATATAAAGTTGAACCCAATATGCGACCCTGGGGAACTCCAGCTTCGATTGGCTGAGCCGAGCTTTTGAAATCACCTTCCTTAACGACGAATTTCCGATCATATAAGTAGCTCTCTAACAGTTTGTGCGTGTTTGCAGGCAAGTTTAATTTTATTTTATGAGTTAAGCCTTTGTGCCACACTTTGTCAAAAGCTTTGGAAATGTCAATAAATAGAGCTGAGCAATATTTTTTATCTTCAAACGCATTTCTGGCAACATTCACCAGCCTATGTGGTGCTATGCTTAGCCCTAAAACCGAATTGATGGTTAGGAATACATCCTACTTCATTCAAGATTGGGGTCAACCTCGTCATTAGCAATTTCTCGAACAATTTTGAAATTGTTGGCAATAGACTTATCGGCCTATATAACTCATCTTTTGTAGGATCCTTTCCTGGTTTGGGTATCATAGTAATGACAAACACGTTTCTCAAGTGGTTAGCGTACAGCATTCCCTTTTCGGAGTCACTTCTAGCCCAGACCCCAGTCGGAGTACGCAAGGGTGGCTTAGATCTAACGGGTCTCTTTAACCCTCTTGCAGCTTTCCACAAAGAATAATCGGATTGAGGACTACCATCAAGGCTTTCCAAATAGGTTGTGAGGGAAGCCACTCTTTGGACTTCAAGCAAATTTCTTAGTTGACTTACGCATTCTCGAAGCCTAGCTTTAAGCTGGGGAGACCTGCGAAGTTGCCATACTCTTCTGATTCTTCTTTTTTCTGAAACAGTGTTCGATTTCAGAAGAACAAGTTCTGCTATTCATATTTCTAAAATTTGTAGTGTTGCACGGCTTCTATAATAGTTTGGGAAAAATCATTAATTGACTCATCAATATCCTCTGGAGTTCTCAAAGATATATTTTCCGTACAATGAGTACTTAAATATTTTTTATATTTTAGCCAAAAAAAAAATTTTTTTTTTAAATCTATTTTATTAACAATAATAATAGTCAACTGTCAAAAATTCCGTAGGCAAATAAATGCATGAACATTAATTTTTGTTAACGAAAAAAAGTCTCCACTTTTACTTTTAACATACCTGTAATAATAAAAAATATCAAAAATTCCGTTTACTTTTGTTTACGAACTCCGTACCGATGTGCAAAAATTTCCATAAGGAATTTACCAACCTGAAATTCCGTATTTTTTTCATACGCAGTTTAATATGTGTTAAAGTAACTAAACATTTTAAACTTGAAAATTTCTTTTAAGCTATAAAAATGAAAATGTCAGATTTTTGGAATAAAGTATCCTTTTATGACTAAGTTTATAGCAAAAATAAGAGAAAAGAGAATGAATTTTATAGTTGGTCGTAATAAATACCCAGCGGCGAGCATTGCCTACCACTTTACTTCTCTTCGATGATGTGTGCCACACTTTGTAATCAATGAATGGTAACTTACAAAGTGTATGGCAGTAGCATATGGAGTTCCCAAAAATGAATTATGTTCATCTTTTGTATCACATTTATAAGTGCGTATTTTATTTTTTAGTTGTAAGTCAAACGTTCGCCGTCTTTGTCAGACTACGTTGCAAAAATTTTAATTAACAAAATTAGGTAAAAGTGCCTAGAAAACAATATAAAAAAGGTACAGGAAAGATAAAAAAAATTTAAAGAAGGCAGTAGACAAAAAACGGAACAAATTTATTTAATGGAATATTCCCAAAAAACTGAAGTGCGCAATACGTACTAGCTGCCTACTGCCGGCTTACAATGTATGCGAGATTGTATCCGAGCTGCCTACTTCCGACTTACAAAGTATGCGAGATTGTATTCGAGCTGCCTACTGATAGCTTACAATGTATGTTAGGAAGTAATGAGCTTTTGTTGGATGAACACCACACTACCTCGATTACTTTGTGTGCAGGTGGTAGGCGTTCACTCTACAAATGCGGCAATGTATATGAAAAAGTATACTAGGTTCGTATATGAGATGGTGTGCATTACTGACTTACAAGTGTGCATCGGATCATCGCTTCTGTAAGCGAAACTTTGGCCGCTGGGTAGATTCTGTAGTATACTCTTTCTAATTCAAATATATATTTTCTCTTATTTGTAAGAGCAAAAGCACGCAAATACAATATAACTGTTTGGTGGAGTGCAAGAAATCTCGAATGAATGAATGAATAAAACGATTATAATTCGAATGCAAGTTACATTCGTTATAATACAAAGAAAAACATTTTGCTAAGACGTAATTTGCTTTTAAGAAATGTGCGCAATAAGGTCTGAAAATTTTAAATTAAAGAGGGTAAAAGAACTTTGATGGTATGTTATTGTGCACACATATTTATTTATTTTATTATACATTTTTACATGTGTCATTGAAATATGTATACATATATAGATACATATGTATAAATACAATCGAATGCTACTTCGATTCATTCGAATGAGATTATATTTGGAACTTTTTCTTCTTGTTTTCGTTTTATTTGAATGTGGTTGTATTTGTTTCTCCACGAGTCGAGTTATTATTATTATTCGTTCGGTTTGTGTATTCATTTATTTGGGGCACCGATCGCTACTCGGAGCTTTCAAATTGTATACATACTGAACTACATTTACTTTATAAAACTTAATTCACAAGATTTTTCTATTTTTACGCTGTTTAAAAAAGTCACGACAAAATTGTGCTTTGACTACCTTTTTTATTTTTTCTTATATATTTTGTGGAGTGGGGGCAAAATAGCAATTCGCTTATTTATTATTCCGTTTCTCACAAAAAAAATCAACCTTTGTGTTCTCATTAAAAACTTTTAGTTTGATATCCATATCAAAATTTCCGCAGATATGTATGAAAACCGAGCAAAAAAAAATTTAGAAACGGGACTATCGAATATAGATTTTTGTTTCCAAAAACTTCCAGATAAAGACTCTTTGAAGCCGTTTTCGAAAACATTTAATATGCCATAACGTCGAAGGCTAAAAGAATTAAACTCAGTTTAGTCGTTTTCGAGGCTTACTTGCATTTTCAATCTTAGAAACTCCTATATGCCGACTTTTTTTTTTTACCTTAAAAACCCCTAGATACTGCTTTTCATTAAAATCGTCAGAGCCGTTTTCGAGAACTAATAAAAGTTTTACAAAAGGGTAAAAACCGGGACAAAATGGTTCTTTCGTGGACCGGGGACACTATAAATCTCTTTGTAAACTTTGAAACCCCTAGGTACTGATTTTCATTAAAATCGTTAGAGCCGTTTACGATAAAAATCAAAAGTTTTACAAATGGGTAAAATCGGCACAGAGTGGGTCTTCGCAGGACAGGGGATATTCTAGCCCGCTGTTTAACCTTAAAATGCCCAGATACTGAATTTTATTAAAAACGTTAAAGCCGTTTTCGAGAACCATAACAAAAACAGGGACAAAATGGGTCTTCCCTGAACCGGGAACTATCTAGACTACTATTTTGACCTTAAAACCCCCTACATACTGATTTTCATTAATTGAAGCCGTTTCATCATTAAAGCCGTTAAAACTTAAAATCGTTAGAGCCGTTTTCGAGAACCAATAAAGTTTTACAAATGGGCACAAACCGGGACGAAATGGGTCTTTCCGGGATCGGGGACAATCTAGATCGATTTTTCATCCTTAAAACCCCCTAAATACTTATTTTCATTAAAATCATTGAAGCAGTTTGCGAGAACCAATGAAAGTATTACAAGTGGTTAAAACCCTAAAATGGGTCAAAACCGAAAGAAAATGGGTTTTCCCGGACCCGAGATCAACTTAAATCGACTTCTCGTCCCTAAAAACCCCTGGATACCGATTTTCATCAAAATCGTTAGAGCCGTTTTTGAGAACCCAAATGCAAATATATATATTTATATATAAACAAGAATTGCTCGTTTAATAAGATAAGATAGAATATGAGTCACTTCGTAGTCAGTTGTGTGTGATACGGAGCTTTATTCATTCAAAAAGCAAATGAATATGTTCAAATGCCGTTTCAGCGTAAAAATCCAGACGTTTAGTTGTTATGACTTAGATATGTATGTCTGATTTAACAGTGTTTAGTATAATAATATTTAGTACCTTTATTAAATGAAATCTTATTTTAAAAATATGTCACAAAAATTAATGAAATTAACTTAATTAACTCCATATATTTGTTGTTATAGCTCTAAATGTTGTAGTTTTTTTTATTAAATGCAGCCATGACGTGTTTTTCTATACATTACGCCGTTGAAATAAATATTTTATTCAAAAATAATTAATTTTACTAGCTGACGATTTGCAATAAACATATTGACGATTTTGCCGATTTTTTCCGTCGAATTTGACGATTTTAAACCAGATTTATCTGGCATCTATGTCTCCAACACAGAAAGATATGCTTGCAAACTACATAAAATAATGGAAGAAAATCTTACGGCCGTATGCAAAAAAACTTAACAAAGCTTGGTAAGCAATTGTTAAGAAAAATTTCCTAACGTTATATGCAAAAACGATTGTTAGCTTACCATCTGTTTGGAAAGCTAACGTTAACTTTAAATATTTTAAAGTTGAAATGGGCACACTTTACCTGTACGTTAAAATGACATAAGATCTTTGTTTCCATTTCTATTGAAAAGCACTATTCACTGAAAATTGTTAATAAAACTAATAATTATCGGCCGTATCCAAAAAAACTTAACAAAGCTTGGTAAGCAATTGTTAGGAAAAATTTCTTAACGTTGTATGCAAAAACAATTGTTAGCTTACCTTTCGTTTAAAGTTGAATTGGATACACTTTAACTGTACGTTAAAATGACATTTGAGTTCTTTATTTTAATTTCTTGTAAAAAACAAAACTTAACGAAAATGTTTAATGCAATTAATGTTTTATGCTTATTAAATAAAGAAATTGACATATTTCATTGCATATAAACTGAAAATATTAATTTTGAAATAATAATAAAAACAAGAAATATATTAGTGCAGCACATTCAATCAAACAAATACTACGAAAAGCGGTATTCGAATAATAAAAAATTTTCTAATATAAGTAATCCTATTAATTTTTCTAATTTTTATTAATATACTACATATAATGTATTCTTAATTTATATAAAAGATAAATTCACGAAATGTTTATCGAAAATTGATTATTTTGTGTAATAATAATAATTTTTTATTTTCTAAATTTGTTTTTCAGTTTTCGAATATTAGTTTTCATGCATCACTATTCAAAAAAATACAACTGAACATAACGGCACTGCCAGAATAAAACAATTAAATTTCTTACTACATTGGAAAGTTAACGTACTGTTTTTGCATAAACTTTTTTAACAAATGTATGGTAGTGTTAATGTGTTTGGTAACTAACGTATGCGTTAAAACTCAAGTAAGAATTTTTTATGCCCTATATCTTTTTATACCCTTCACAAAAATGTAAACGGTATATATAAGTTTGTGATTCCGTTTGTAATTTCTACAGTTTTTTTTGCGACCCTATAAAGTATATATATTCTGAATCAGAATTAATGGACAAGTCGATTAAGCGATGTCCGTCTGTCCGCTGTTGAAATACCGTTTCTGAGAAAACCATTAGACTTAGAAACTTTTTTCTTTTACCATTCTTTTACCCCATCGATTCATGGGTTTGCTATTGAAATTCAGTAATATCGGTCCACGTATAGCTGAGATATATTCAAAATTCCGAAAAAAGCCATTTTTTTTGCAGTTTTGTATGAAAATTTTTGAAAACAAAATTTGTTTGTTTTGCTTTAAACTTCACACACTTATTAAGCATGGTGACTTAAAGGCAAAATTTTTTTTTTCAGATATCGGTCCATATATACCCGACATATAGCCCAAATCGGATTTTTAATGAAAATGTCGCATAGGCGAAGCTAAACAACTTTTTTTTGCTTAAATGTAGTTCTGGTAATAAAATACGGTTATATAAAGATGGAAAATGAAAATTTCCGATATCGGTCCATATATACCCGAGATATAGCCCAAACCGGATTTTTAATGAAAATGTCGCATAAGCGAACTTAAACAACTTTTTTGTGCTCAAAAGCAGTTTTGGTAATGAAATTAGGTTACATAAATATGGAAAATGAAAATTTCCGATATTGATCCATATATACCCGAGATATAGCCTAAATCGGGTTTTTCATGAAAATGTCGCGTAAGCGAACTTTAACAACTTTTTTTTGCTCAAAAGCAGTTCTGGTAATGAAATAAGGTTACATAAATATGGAAAATTAAAATTTCCGATATCGGTCCATATATACCCGAGATATAGCCTAAACCGCGGTTTTAATGAAAATGTCGCGTAAGCGAACTTAAACAACTTTTTTCGCCTTAAAGCAGTTCTGGTAATGAAATAAGGTTATATAAATATGGAAAATGAAAATTTCCGATATCGGTCCATATATACCCGAGATATAGCCCAAACCGCGGTTTTTCATGAAAATGTCGCGTAAGCGAACTTTAACAACTTTTTTTAATTAAAAACAGTTTTGGTAATAAGATGAGGTTATATAAATATGGAAAATGAAAATTTCCGATATCGGTCCATATATACCAGAGATATAGCCTAAACCGTGATTTTCATGAAAATGCCGCGTAAGCGAACTTTAACAACTTTTTTTGATTAAAAACTGTTTTGGTAATAAGATGAGGTTATATAAATATGGAAAATGAAAATTTCCGATATCGGTCCATATATACCAGAGATATAGCCTAAACCGTGATTTTCATGAAAATGCCGCGTAAGCGAACTTAAACAACTTTTTTCGCCTTAAAGCAGTTCTGGTAATGAAATAAGGTTATATAAATATGGAAAATGAAAATTTCCGATATCGGTCCATATATACCCGAGATATAGCCCAAACCGGGGTTTTCATGAAAATGTCGCGTAAGCGAACTTAAACAACTTTTTTCACCTTAAACCAGTTCTGGTAATAAAATAAGGTTATATAAATATGGAAAATTAAAATTTCCGATATCGGCCCATATATACCCGATATATAGCCTAACCGGTTTTTTGATGAAAATGCCGGGTAAGCGAATTTAAACAACTTTTTTGTGCTCAAAAGCAGTTCTGGTAATGAAATAATATCGGTCCATATATACCGGTGATATAGCCTAAACCGGGGTTTTCATGAAAATATCGCGTAAGCGAATTTAAACAACTGTTTTGTGCTCAAAAGCAGTTCTGGTAATGAAGCGAACTTAAACAATTTTTTGTGCTCAAAAGCAGTTCTGGTAATGAAATAAGGTTATATAAATATGGAAAATTAAAATTTTCGATATCGGTCCATATATACCCGAGATATAGCCTGAACCGATTTTTCCATTAAAAACTTTTTTTTTGCTGAAAAGCAATTCTCGTTATAAAAGAAGGTTACTAAAATACAGAAAATAGAAAATTCCGATATCGGTTCATATATAACCGAGCATATTTAGGTCACATTTTTAATATACTATACATATTCGTGACTATCGTGAAGGGTATTTTAGATTCGGCCCAGCCGAATATACTACACTCTTACTTGTTATTACATAAAGAAATTAAAACATTACAATGTATATGAATAGAAAATAATAATTTTGAAAGAGCAGTATGAACAACAAATATGTTAGTGATGCACTTTCAATCAAACGAATAAAACGAAAAACGGTATTCGAATAATAAAAATATTTTTAGTAAGTAATCATTTTCTCAATTTCATTAATATATAACAATTTCATTAATATACTACATAACGAGTGATTTTTTTGCTATTATCTTTTTGGCAACACTAGTTTTGACAGCTCACGCACGTTTTGTATCTTGTGTCACTGTCATACATCTTCAGTTTGGTCTATAATTTAATCATGAATCGTCTTACAAACGAACAACGCTTGCAAAGTATTGAATTTTATTACCAAAATGCGTGCTCTATTAAGAAAGTTCATCGCGCGCTTCTTCCATTTTATTGTCAGTTTAATCGACCTACTGAGGCTTCTATTCGGGCTATTGTAATAAAATTTCGCACCAAATTTACATTGTTGGACATTAAACCACCAACACGCTTACGTAGAGTGCGAACTGAAGAAAATATCGCAGCCGTATCGGCCAGTGTTGGTGATGACCGTGAATTATCGATTCGGCGCCGTTCGCAGCAATTGGGTCTCTGTTACTCCACTACGTGGAAAATTTTGCAGTAGGATTTGGGTGTGAAGCCTTATAAGATACAGCTGGTGCAAGAATTGAAGCCAAACGACCTACCACAACGCCAAATTTTTGGTGAATGTTCTCTTGAAAAGTTAGATGAAGATCCACTTTTTTATCGAAGAATTGTGTTCAGCGACGAGGCTCATTTCTGGTTGAATGGATACGTGAACAAGCAAAACTGCCGTATTTGGAGTGAAGAGCAGCCAGAAGCATTGCAAGAGCTACCAATGCATCCACCAAAAACAAACTTTTGGTGCGGATTATGGGCTGGCGGCATCAATGGGCCGTATTTCTTCAAAGATGATGCGAATCACAACGTTACTGTGAATGGTGAGCGCTACCGTGCGATGATAACAAACTTTTTTTTGCCCAAAATGGAAGAGCTTGACTTGCATGACATGTGGTTTCAACAAGACGGTGCCACATGCCACACAGCACGCGAAACAATGGACCAATTGAGAGGCGAGTTCGGTGAACAGTTTATTTCACGCTTGGGACCAGTCAATTGGCCGCCCAGATCGTGCGATTTAACGCCTCTAGACTATTTTTTGTGGGGCTATGTTAAGGCTAATGTCTATAGCGACAAGCCCGCACTGGAAGCCAACATTGCCAACATTATTCGTGATATACCGGCCGAAATGTTGGAAAGAGTATGCCAAAATTGGACTAAGCGGATGGACCATTTGAGGCACAGCTGCGGCCAACATTTGCACGAAATAATCTTCAAACATTAAATTATATCGACCCAACTATCGATCCAGATAATTATTTCATGCATTTTTCTGAATTTTATGTGTTTTTTTTAATTTCCGATAGTTCTTATAAACTCACCCATTATTATCTATTCATTATTTATTAAAAAGGTAAATCCAGGAAATGTTTGTGAACAATGTGTTGTTTTATGTAATAATAATAATTTTTTATTTTTTCAAATTTGTTTTTTGATTTTCGAATATAAGTTTTCATGCATCACTATTCAAAAAATTACAACTGAACATAACAGCACTGCCAGAATAAAACAATTAAATTCCTTAAAACATTTAGGGCCATATCCAAAAAAAATCTTACTTGAGTTTTAACGTATACGTTAGTTACCAAACACATTAACACTACCATACATTTGTTAAAAAAGTTTATGCAAAAACAGTACGTTAACTTTTAAATGTAGTAGGAAATTTAATTGTTTTATTCTGGCAATGTCGTTATGTTCAGTTGTAATTTTTTGAATAGTGATGCATGGAAACTAATATTCGAAAATCGATTAAAATAAATTAAAAAAAAAAAATATTATTATTACCTTAAATCACACATTTTTGACAAACGTTTAATCGATTTAGCTTTTTAATAAATGACGAATGTACAATATTTGGTATATTAATAAAATTGAGAAAAATTAACAGGATTACTTATACCTTAAACATTTGTATTATTCGAATACCGTTTTTCATCGTACTCGTTTGATGGAAAGTGTATCACTAACATATTTCTTATTTGTATTCCCTTTTCAAAATTATTATTTTCAATTCATATAAAATGTAAAGTTCTAATTTACTTATCTGCCGAGCATAATCCATTGATTTTGTTAATATTTTCATTATAATTGTGCATTTAAAGAAAAATCAAAGTCAACAAATCAAATGTCATTTTAACGTACAGTTAAAGTGGCTTCTTTCAACTTTAAACATATGGTAAGCTAATAATTGTTTTTGGATAGAACATTAGGTAAATTTTCTTAACAAATGCTTACCAAGCTTTGTTAAGTTTTTTTTGCATACGGCCGTTAATAGTTAACGTACTGTTTTTGCATAAAGTTTTTTAGCAAATGTATGGTAGTGTTAATGTGTTTGGTAACTAACGTATACGTTAAAACTCAACTAAGAATTTTTTTTGGATATGGCCCTTATTAGTCTTTATAAAAGTGAGCTAAAGAATGAATAGAGAAGTTTAATGCTACAATTGAGAACACTGAAAATAAGGCATATTTTGTTGGTAGAACCTAAAGTGCTGTCCACACCTGACACGAGAACACTAACAGGAACAGCAAAATACTGTTACTGTCAGTTGTAGACTGCAAATGTTAATGTTTTCTTGCCGTCTTGACACGGCTGTTAAGACGTCTATTTTAAAAGCTCTGTCTTAACAGAAAATGACATTTTAATATGGAAAAAGTAAAAATAGTTTCAAATTAAGAGAAATTGCCAAAAAAAAAAAAAAGTTCAAATTCTTATTTTAGATTATAAATTTTGCAATAAAAACATATTTTTTTCCACAAACTATAAACAAGGGCATAAAAAGTGATGATGTGCTTTTGTTGACGGAGTTAAAATAATGAAAAATCAAGACATACGGGTACTCCACCATATAACAATCGAGCCGTCAATGGTTTGTTTTAACAGTATGTCTTAACAGTGTTTCATGTCTAATGTAGACGGGCTGTAAAAGCAAGAAAGTCTATGTGTGTTTGACAAATTTACGCGAAGGAAACGAAAAACAGCTGTGCATATACCACTACCGTATTAAAGCTGCCTTGTTTGTAAACACAATTACTACGTTTATGCGAGCAGGTTATTTGCGAAGAAAAATATTGTAAATAGCAAAAATTGCCGTACAAACAGTAAATAAAATTTTTGTTTGCGATTAGCTAACTCACGAAAACAATTACTGATTAAAAATTATTTGCAAATAAGACATAAAAAGTTGCCACTTTATCTCACGATTTAGAAGATTTCGCCGATGTGGCACACATGAAATATAGTAAAAACTACGTACAGAAGCAAATATTCAAAATTTTTTCAATTTTAATAATCTTTGCTTTAATTGAATTACAAAAAACATTTAATTTTTTGATTTTTCTGTTATAATTTCAGTAATGAAAATGCTTTAAAAATTATTTATATTTTGAACATATGCCATACTCAAAAAAATAAAACTTTCCATATACAAATTGGCGCATAAACAGTGAGTTAGATATTTGCAAATAGTTTTTATTTGTGAATAGACTGCGTATAAACGTGGTAAATAAAAATATATTTTTTCACTTATTGCCACCAATTTCTTGTTATTATTATTTTTGACATTTCACAACAGTCTGTTTCATAATATTAAGTTATTTTTTTATATTTTGTCAAAATTACAAATTTCTTGCAGACGAAAATTTTACGTAGTACTACAAAGAAAAAATTCGAGAACCAATACGACAATACTCGAATCACGAGATCGAGGACCGTAATAAGGTTAAATATGAATATTAAAATCCGGCTAACCGAAAGAAATGGTCAAATAATAACTGTTTGAGCACCCTAGCACATGTATGCTTTTTTGTATGTAATTTTAACATTAAAGTTTTTTACCAAGAGTATTTTAATATGAATAAGTCAATATTACTCGTAGCTGTTTCGAATTGCACTCATTTTTTTTTTAGTTGTAAATCAAAAATGCAAAAAACTTTTTTTTAATTCTTATTTTTCATAATTTTGGCTACATTTTTTCTATCGCCACATTTATGAAAATTTTACTTTTGACAGTTTTATAATTGAGTTCGCTGTTCGATTTAAAGAATTACAATTGTTTAATTTATCTGCAGTTTACAGAACTCGAATGAGTGATACTTCTAGAAAATTTATATGTTTGAGTACATTTCGCACAATTGTTATCAGTAAACTTCACATTAAAATAAATTCTTTTTAGCTTTTAAGCACATAGTTAACTTATCTGCTGTTTGGAGAACACCGTCGAACGGCTTATCTAGACAATTTGGATGCAAAGCATTAAAAAAATTATTTTTCTGGAAAAGTTGCACATTAATTGTTAACATATCGCTCCTTTATTGCAACATGGTCATATCGCAAAAATAAGCTTTTCGCGTTAATAATGCAAAACTGTTAACAGTATTTATATGGTGACAAAAATTTATTCAAATTACTTTTTAACTGTTTCCTTAGGAGATATTTTCTAAAGTTTTTCTAAAACTTGTATGGAAACTAAAAATTTGAAATGTGTTTTTCTCGAAACAAGCTTTTTTTGAGTTATGACTATGTTCCAATAAAGAGGCGGTATGTGCTGTTTTCAGAACGCAGACGCATGGGTTTCCACTCTAAATGTATTCATTGTGAGTAAAAAGGCCATGTC
The DNA here is from genome assembly GCA_914767995.1 of Thecocarcelia acutangulata. Lineage (NCBI taxonomy): Eukaryota > Metazoa > Arthropoda > Insecta > Diptera > Tachinidae > Thecocarcelia > Thecocarcelia acutangulata. The sequence goes on from OU612098.1 coordinate 57,592,525, forward strand.
AGATACAACTTTGTCGCTTTGCGTGACGTTTAACAGAAAAGCGCAAAGCGAAAGGTATATGCCACAATAAAAATTTGGCAACGCTCACGATTTATTTATTTATCTAAAAAAATGGTTGTTATTTTTTTCTTATCTTATTAAACGAGCAATTCTTGTTTATATATTTATATATAAATATATATATTTGCAATTGAGTTCTCGAAAACGGCTCTAAAGATTTTGATGAAAATTGGTATCCAGGGGTTTTTGGCGCCGAGAAATCGATTTAAGTTCGTCTCGGGTCCGGGAATATCCATTTTCTCCCGGTTTTGTCCCATTTTAGATTTTTAACCACTTGTAATACTCTCATTGGTTGTCGAAAACGGTTTCACTGATTTTAATGAGAATTAGTATCTAGGCGGTTATAAGGATGAAAAATCTATCTAAAGTTGTAAAACTTTATTGGTTCTAGGAAACGGCTTTAACGATTTTAATGAAAATCAGTATCTAGGGGTGTTTTAAGATCAAAAAAGATTGTCCCTGGTCCCGAAAAAACCCATTTTGTCCAGGTTTGCACCCATTTGTAAAACTTTTATTGGTTCTCGAAAACGTCTCTAACGTTTTTAATGAAAATCAGTATCTAGGGCTCTTTAAGGTAAAACAGCGGTCTAGAATATCCCCGGTTCAGTGAAGACCCATTTTGTCCCGGTTTTTACCCACATGTAAGACAAAAAGCAATCTAGAATGTCTGGTTTCAATGATTTTAGTAAAAATCAGTAACTAGAGAGCTCCGGGTTCAGGAAACCCCATTGTGTCCCGCTTTTTTAAAAATTTGTAATACTTTTACTGGTTCTCGAAAACGACTCTAACGCTTTTAATGAAAATCAGTATGTAGGGGTTTTTAAAGTCAAAAAAGTAATCTAGATAGTTCCCGGTCCAGGGAACCCCCATTTTGTCCCGGTTCTACCCATATGTAATACTTCTATTGGTTCTCGAAAACGGGTCTAACGATTTGAACGAAAATTAGTAACTATTGTGTTTTAAGGTAAAAACCCCGATCTAATGATTTTGATAAAAGTGGGCATCTAAGAGTTTTAAGATCGAAAAAGTGAGTAGGTCTCGAAAACGACTAAACTGAGTTTAATTATTTTAGCGATCAAGATTTCATCACAGTTTTTTTTACGGATTTTACTAACATTCGACGTTATGGCATATGAAATGTTTTCGAAAACGCTTTCAAAGAGTCAGTTTCTTGAAATTTTTAAGGAAAAAAAAATCTATATTCGTTAGTCGCGTTTCTAAAATTAATTTTTTTGCGCGGTTTCACATACATATATAGTAAAATTTTGATATGGATATCAAACTAAAAATTTTTAATGAGAAACGAAATAATAAATAAGCGAATTGCTATTTTGCCCCCACTCCACAAAATATTAAAAAAAAAAAAATAAAAAAGGTAATCAAAGCACAATTTTATCGTGACTTTTTTAAACAGCGTAAAAATGGAAAAATCTTGTGAATTAAGTTTTATTAAAGAAAATATATTTCAGTATGTATACAATTTGAAAGCTCCGAATAACGCTCGGTGCCCCAGGTAATATTTAATTACTTCTTATGATAATAGAAGTTAGAAATATTATTGAACAAACTACTGAAATTGGTTATAACTGTTTTTATAGTGCACAAAGCTTTGGAGCTATTAGAAAAAACTTCAACGAGTAGAAAGATGAGAGTTGCCGAACTTTTCGCTTCACATTGCGCTAAAAGTACTTAATGTGACATATTTCATATAAGTATGTATATTTTATCTTAAATGTCAAAGCGAATTTGCAACACAAAGCGAAGCAAACGTTTTATCTGACACTTAAGGTTTTCCAATACAAAAGGTTTCCAATACAAAATTCTCGAACCACATAGGGTTTAATGTGCAATTGATCTCCAATTAAAATTTCGTTTGACACTGGACATGGACTACATGTGGTTCCACACATACCTCGCGATGCAAGGTATGCATGATTAATTTTAGGGTATAGTCATCTTGTATGGTAAGTAATGTGAGTTGCCCATCAAAATATAGTCGAATGCTCTAATTCTGCCGGATCTATGTTCTAGTGTCACTGAAATTTTATATTTCTAATATAAAATGGTGCTTAACTGCTTGACTTAACAACTGTAGGTTTGATCAAACTAACACTCAGTGATTGGAGTGGAATTTTGTTCGCTCTTTTGTTTTTAGATAATGAATTTGTTTAATTTAAAGCCTTCAGTTTCTTACCCCAACAAGAGTTCCTTGGTTCAAGTAAACATGCTTCTGCTGGGCTGTTGTTACATAAATTAGTCCAAATAAAATTAATTTACTAAATAAAAAGGTGAATTTCGATATCATTATTGTTTCTGCGCCTCAAAGAATTAAATTCATGTAATTTTATTATCAAATGTTCGTTACGGTTTGATAGAATCAAATATTTTTCATTAAAGTTCACTTTTTTTTGTTAATTAAGTTCGGCTGATCACACGCGTAGTTCCTAACACCCTGATTTTTCATTTGGTTGATGTTAATGCTTTGACAACTTTTCACAAACTAAAGGCACAAGAAATAAATGGACTTTGTTAAAAAAAAAACATATGTATTTACATATGTACATATATAATGTTGAAAACTCCACGCGAATAATTTTAAAAAGTTTATAGGTGCATATCATTTCTACTCCAGCATTAAGCAGAATGATCATTCATCCATTGTAAGTGTTGAATGCCATACATTCTGTATGTACGAATATGTACTCGTACATACATGTGTATGTATGTATATATGTATCTATGTAATTTTTTGTTGGGGTGAAACCTCAACCTGCTAAAAGAGAACAATTTTTGAAACAGTTTCGACAGTTATGCCTAGACAAACGTAAAAAGGTTTCATATTTATAATGGCAAGTTTTGTTTCTATTTATTTATTTTTATTTAAATACATAAACTATGTAGAGACATCTACACACAAATACATATGTAAATATAAAAGTATCACAATTATGGCGGTTATTTAATGCAAACAGGGGCCAAATCACCGCATACGATATCGAGCAAAACTATCGAAATTTTTCATTTTGGTATCACAGCATACGATATCGAATAAACTGTATTGCAATAATATAAAAAAGTTAAAGGATTTATTTTTTGTATTCTTACTTTTAGGGAACGTATGGTCTTCAATCTATTGCATTTTGTTTAAATTACCATCCAATATGCATCGGTTGTCATAATTTAGATGTATCGTAATGTTATTCGATACGATAACTAATTTGATATCGTATGCGGTGATTAGACCCCAGAATTAGAAATTAAACAAACTAATACAAACTAGTAAAATTTTCTTGCGAATTTCATAATTTGGAATGAAAACAGTACAGCGCAGAAATATATACATATGTATGTATAACCATATTTCCTAAAAAACAAAGCCAAAATATCTTTGTACATAATTTTCGCATCAAAAATATTGATCACATTTAGAAGCACTAAAGCAGTACCTCGTTTCTGTATTTTCCGCAACCAGAATTTTTTCACAAGAAACAAGGGAATTGAAAGAAAATCGATGGAAATTGAAACAAAAAATCATTTTTCACACACAAGTGTTTTTACAATTCATTTTTGTGAAAACTAACTGTCATTTAAGCTTTTTGACGTAAATTATTGGAAAGATGGGCGTAAATGTGTTTCTGTAATACATTTTTGTGAGAAGTAACTGCCAAAATATTCCCCAAATAAAAACGGTGCGGAATTATAGAAAAAAAAAGAGTATAAAGAGGTAAAGTGTATTATATATTTTAATTGCAGTGTGTTTAATATAATACTTGTAATTTATTTAGGAAATATGAAAATAAAAATATGAAAATAAAAAAACCGCAAAAGAAACTGCAAAAGAAACCGCAAAAAAAAACTGCAGCTGAATCTGCCGCTGTTAATGAAGCACAATATTAAATCTATTGTAAAGAAAGAAAAGTAAAATTTTGTTTTAAGCTTTGCCAAGATATTGAGCCCAATTATGAATAAAAATTCCGTAGGAATTTGTTCACTTTTCACTTTCCTCCAATCATGAACAAAAGTTAAATATGAGGTTTTTTTATTTTTTCTTCATGCGATTCGTTGTAAACACTAGAGAGAGATCAACTCTTACGACCAAGTTCACAAAAATTGTGTTTTTCTCTTTAATATGCATTGAAAAAAGTATGTTATGTGAGAAATAAATTTCATGAGGAATAAATTCCGGGAGAAATAAATTCCGTGAGAATATTCATAATTAGGCTGATTGTGTCCTTTCCTTTAACAAAAAAAAAAAAAATTATATTTCTACTATGTTTTATTGCGTTTAACTGAATTTAAAAATATATGGTTAACAAACAAAAGAGAGTACCCAAAACAGAAAAATATGTAGAAATATGGATAAGTATATAATTATTGTACTTAAAAATTTATTTGGAAACTATTAAAAAGACAATAAAACAACTGCAATAATGAAAACCAAAAATATATTTTGTTTATTTATAAGTGAAGCTTAAGTTTATATTAAATTTAATTAACATATTGTAATAAAATACTGCAAAAATTTTTTTTTGTTCGAGTTCTTTTTTTGGCCCAAAGGACGACTTAACTGAAGAAATGTTTGCGTTATCTCTACTTTCTATATTAAGTCTCTTAAAAATCTTAAGGTTAAGGGTTTGTTAAGGGATTCTGCTAGTTTTAGTGGAAATATTGGTTGCAAATGAGGTGCCTGTTGCACAGGTTTCTGTAATTGCTTTGGAATTCCAACAGTTTATGAATTTTTTGTCTTCGTTTTGTATAGGTAATTTTTTTTCTTCTAAATTGTCGATTTTATGATTTCTGCTGGTGTTATATTACCAGTACGTGAAGGTGATCTGACTATAAGAGCAAGTGGTGGGAATAGTGCATACAAACACAAAAGCTTTTCTTAATATTGACATTTTCAAACAGACTTGTCTTTAAGCTTGTTGATTTACCTTTGAGTTTTACTCTTTAGCTTCAGACATATCCTCTACAGCTGGTGATATATGTATAGCCGCTTGAAGTCATAACAAGACTGCTTACCTCTCTTGTGAGCCTTTCACCATCGTCGTAGTTAGATACAAGTAAAGGTTTGTACAACGACTGCACTGAAAAGTTGTTTTTTCAAAACGGTTGCAGTAGATTTGTTTGTTGAACCTACATGCGGCAAATTTTCACATTTTTATATCTATATTTAACATTGTAACAACAAACTTCCGGTTGTGTAGAAACTTAGTGATAGCGTTGATACCGATATTTCGTAAATTATTACCGGCTTTTCAGGTGGTTATGTGTTTCCGGCTGCAACATGAATTGGCCCAGTCAACACTTCTTTACTTTGCATTCTGGAAATTGCCAATGGTTCCTGTTGAAATTATATATTATTTATCCCAAATGGTAGCTTCTTGAACAACGAAGCGTTCAATATTTCGTACCAACTAATCACGGTTAACACTAATACCCGCTGTAACCATTCTCCCAGCTGTATAATTATACTGCATACTCGTATATATAATATATTCTTGTGTATTCTTGAATTATCTCTATAAGCTGGATCATGAACCACATCCACAAGTATAAGTTTTGGCTCTAAACTTTCTACATTGTACTATATAGAGGTTTTAAAAATGTTTGTCAACTTCAAATCAAATTAAATATTTTATACGATTTGCTTTGTTATTTATTTTTATATTTACTCTTTTGATTTGTATTTTTTTCTTATTAACTTATTTATTATTTTTTGACAACTCCTAAATGGAATATTCCAATAAAAATATAATTAGTGTTGTCTGTTTTCACTTTGAAATACAGAAACACGTTTTTCACTAATCGAGAAACGATGGAATTTTTTGTTTCATAGTTTTCGATGTGAAAACTACTCACAAAATTTACAGAAATGAGGTACAGGGTAGCCCAAAAGTTCTATATAGAAGAGCAAACACCCATGCATTTAAAGAAAAACTAATTTTATTTAACAAGCAAAGCATCCGAAAGTGTTATTGCTTTGCACTTGGCGTGTACACACACATGTGTACGCTAAAGCGCACAGCCTATAGCTAAGTGCTTTTAAGAAAACAACTGAGCCCCAAGTGCATAGGGCTCATTAGCACTACATTTGTTAAAAAAGTTAGTACAAAAACAGTACGTGAACTCTTAAATGTAAATGACATAAATGCTTCAGCAAAAATGGTCGAGAACATGATATTGCTAGTGATGAAAACATATATCCCCTCCAAGCAGATTTCTATTAAACCAAAAGCAAAATCTTGGTTTAATTAGACGTGCAAAAACGCAGTCAGATCCAGAGAGAAAGCATTCAGTAACTGGCGTTTAAACAGAACCCCAGACACTGATTTGCTACGCAAAAAGGCAAGATCTTCATGTGCCAAGGTACTTAGGCGTGAAAAGTTTCTTCACGAACAGCGCCTTCGTGCCAAGGTCCTTGCAGCTCCTCGGGGCAGTAAGACCTTTTGGTCTTTCGTTAAGAGAGTAAAGAACAGTGCTAGTTCATCAATCCCAACTCTCTTAAAGAATGACCAAGCATTCACCGACCCGGTTGACAAAGCTAACCTGTTGGCTGAAATTTTTGCAATCAATTCCTGCTTGCCGGAAAGCAGTCAATCACTTCCCGAGCTCGAAAGAATATCTGTAACTATGCCAAAGCTATTCTTCCGGGCGCGAGCAGTTAAAAGGGTTTTGGAAGACATCGATATAAAGAAAACTCCTGGACAGGATGGCATTCCAGCACTGGTCTTGAAGCAGTGTTCTTCTACGCTTGCGCGTCCATTAGCACGCCTCTTCAGCAAACTTTACCATAATGGTGAGTTCCCATCGTGCTGGAAGGTCGCTAATATAACGCCAATCCCCAAAAAGGGTGAGGCAAATAACCCCGAAAATTACCGCCCAATTGCAATTTGCTCTGCGCTTTCCAAAGTAATGGAAAGTATGGTTAATTACCATCTTATGGGATATCTAGAGTCGCACAAATTACTTTGCGATCGTCAATATGGACTTCGTAAGGGTCGTTCAACTGGCGATCTTATGGCATATCCCTCAGAGAAATGGTGCCACTCAATCCATCATTTCGGTGAAAGGGGTGGTGGCTCTGGATATTTCAAAAGCGTTTGACAAAGTGTGGCATGATGCACTATTGGCAAAACTTACTGCTTTTGGTGTCGGTAATCACTTCTCTCGGTTTATGTCGAGTTTTCTCAAAGATCGCTCTATACGAGTTGTTGTAGATGGGGTCTCATCAAACGAGTTCAAGATTAATTCAGGGGTGCCGCAAGGCTCCATTCTTTCTCCTACCCTATTTCTTATTTTCCTCAACGATCTTCTCTACCAAACTTCCAACCCTCTCCACTCTTTCGCTGATGACAGCAGCATTTGTCACTCGTACTCTTTTAGTTATAGGCCCAGCCTATCAGAGATCGCTGCCAAGAGACTAAATATGAATGATTCATCTTCTATTAATCTCTGAATGGGGTCGTAAAAACAGGGTCGCCTTTAATGCTTGTAAGACCCAGTGTTGCTTATTGACGCACAAACAAACGACCGCAAGTGCTGCTTCATCTGTACTCATGGATGGTATAAATATTGAAGAATCGGATGCTCTTGATGTTCTTGGAATGAAGATACAGTTGATGTTCACTGGACTGAACACATCTTTAATGTCTCCAAAGAAGCATTCAAATGCCTCGGTTTTTTGAAACGGTGTAAAATGTACTTCACTCCATCCGATCTCCTTACTATTTATACCACCTACATCCGATCGAAAATGGAATAGAACTCTCATGTTTGGGCCGGTGCCTCAAAGTCTATTTTGGGGTTGCTCGACCGTGCGCAGTACAGGGTGAAGAAGCTTATCGGTGATAGTAGGATATCCAACTCTATTGACTCACTAGAGCATCGACGCAGTGTGTGATGCATTACTCTGTTCTATCGATACTACAATGGATTTTGCTCTGATGAGATTAGGGATCTTGTTCCCAAAACGAGCACATTTTTACGTAGCACGCGTTCATCGTCTAGAGCTCACCCATTTGTGGTCGATTGCCCGGGGAATCGTACTACGCATTACAGAGAGAATTCGTTTTTCAGCCATACTCTCCGTCAGTGGAATAAGTTGCCTGCAGACGTGTGTCCTGTCTGTTATAACGTTGGAAGGTTCAAGTCAAATGTTCGCAAACACTACTCCCTCTTTCCCCCTCCTCACAACCTATTTTCCTAGTTCTGGTACAATGCACTGCATATGTAGGGGTCATTCCCTGGGTACTGGTCCAATATTAAAAATAAAAAAATTTGTTAAATTTTTGTTGAACTTTTTATAATTTTTTAAATGAAAAATTTTTTGTTTGTTAAATTTTTGTTGAACTTTTATAATTTTTTTAATTAAAAATTGTTTGGTTTGTACATATGTACAACAGGTTTTTAGTTCAAGTTTTTCCTTTCTTAATTTTTTCTTAAGAAGGATTTTTTAAAATACAAATTTGCTGTGATCAATAATTTTTGATTGAAGAAGACAAGAAAAATAATAATCAAATCTTTAGCTTGGGGACAACTAGCTGTTTCGTAGTCGCTACACTACTCATCAGCACCCACTGGGATTTGAACTCTGATCATGACGTATCATGATCTACTGCTTTAACCACTAAGCCACCGAGCATTTAATTATTTTCTATCTATATTCATCTCATATTGAATCACATACGGAATTTAATCGTTTTACTCTGGCAATGTCATGTTGTTCAGTTGTAATTTATTGAATAGTGATGCATGAAAACGAATATTATTTTAAACCGAAATCCAAATAAAAAAAAAAAGAATTATTTTTGTCACATCCTTACTTATTAATATTATAAATGTGAAAGTAACTCTGTCTGTCTGTTACCTTTTCACGCCTAAACAGCTAAACCGATTTTGATGAAATTCGTTATGCAGATATCTTGAGGTCCGAGAGTCGTTATAGGATAGTTTTTATTTCGAAATTTGAGCGACAAGGTGGTCAAAAGGGGGCCAAAGGTGGTCAAAAGGGGTCCAAAAAATTGTTTTCCTTAATATTTCCGCAGTTCAAGAACCGATCTTTTCTCTTGAGAGAGTTTCTAAAGAATCTGCTAACAAAAAAAGTTTTGGACATCGGACAGAAAAACTGTGAGAAAAATATATTTTTGAGTACGGAATATGAACATATTTTTAGATTCTCACTACTAAATCGGTAAGCTAATTTAAATGAAACTCGGTTAGCAAATACTTTTAAGACCGAAAATCAACATAGGATAGTTTTTATTTTGAAACTTCAGCCACAGAAGCGAGAAAAGGGGTGCAAAATGACCGTTTAAAAGATAATTTAAAAAAACTCGCCATTTACGAACTGATGTTTTGTTTGGAAAGATGTTTGATAATGGGCTGAAAATTTATAAAAATTTGGACACCGGACAGATGAAATGTCTGTCGGAAAAATAAATTTTTTATTTACTCCGGTATTTATGAACCGATTTTCAATATTATTCTTCCTTTAAAAGAGTTTGTAAACGCACTGGAAAAAGTTTTTAGACATCGGGCAGAAAAATATTCATCTGAAAAAACTTTAAGTAACTCCGCAATATATGAATCGAAAAATAAATGGTTGATGTACTTTGCTATTTATAAACCAATTTTCAATATTCTTTCTTGTTTTAAAAGATTGTCAACGACCGGAAAATGAAAAAGTTTTTGGATATATAAAATGTCTGTCCAAACACAAAATAAATAAATTAATTAAATTAAATAAAACACTCCGCTATAATGAACAGATTTTCAATCATTTTTATTCTTTATATCAAAGAAATAAAAAAAAAATTAACCAGAGCACGGACAAATGTTTGTCCAAAAGATTTATTTTTGAATAACTCTGGTTTTCAATACATTGTTTTCATTTTGAAATAGTTTATGAACTCTCTGAAAATACAAAAAGAATTGGACATAGGACGCAATAACTGGAAAATTCTTTTTTCTACTGGAAATCGGACAAACATTGTGTTCGTTCAAACTATGCAGTTATTCATGTTCTAGTATGTGATGATACAATTTAATTTAATAATAATAATAAATGGGCGAATGCTACAGCGATGTAAGTTTGGGATGAATTGCCTACAGAAGAATCGTTGAAACTTTAGATTGGACTATATAAGATAACGGACGGTGGTACCTTTGGGTGATGATTTCAGGCAGAATCTACATATCGCTAGAGATATTTGGGCAGCGAAAATAGATGTTTTCCTGGAAGCGTTTTTGCTGTAAGTGCATGGAAAAAATACTTCTTACTACAGATATAATTTCAACTGCACTGTGATGCGTATTCGGGCTGCTGTTATACAAATCGAAGAATTCATACCATATAAATTCTGTAATATTGTCCAAGACTCAGATAGATTAAAAGGTCATATTTATCTCGGCCTCAAAAATAATATAAATAATAAAGAATGGGTATAAGAAAGAACTATTTAAGTATTGATTGACGAAATTATGTGGCATTTGGTGCTGTGGAATAAATTTCATAGACACTAAAGTAACATCATATCCTGTTGATCTTTTCTACTCTCAAGAGCTAGCAGGGCTACATTCCTATAAATTGAGACTGAAAGCGCGAACCTCTATCACTCTAAGACTGCAACGTCACACGGTTGCAAATTATACTTTTGGGAAGAAGTATTGTGCATAAAACTATAGCGAAATAGAGGAGTAGTTCAATCAGATTTTCAAATCCAGTCAAAAAACTTCAGATTCTACAAATCGTTTACGTTTTTGAAAAGAACTTCACGTTTTTTCAAAAGAATTGCAATATAAAACAAAAAAACGTTGTATACCTAGATTTATTAAATGTAAATAGTACTAATCAAAATTTGAAATAACATGAACTTAATAACACAAAACGCATACTGCGAAGTCATGACTTAATAATAAAATATTTTTTTTAATTCTGGCTTCGCTTCAAAACAGGCTACTGAAAACACCTGTTTTCCGCAGACAAAAACGCGGGTAAATGCTATGATTTTTTTTTTTAAAGATTTTTATACATATGTATGTAATAATAAAAAGGTCAGCGTTAAGAAAGATCAGGAAAACATATAAATAAAAGAAGATTCAATATAATAGCTGAAATGGAAAGTTGCCACGTTATAACAATCCGAACGTGAAGAAAAATAAAACCGTTTACGGTGGCTAAAAATGGTTAGTCAATAACGTAGGGGTTAGTGCAAACAGCAAAATGTGTGGTTAAAGTTAACACTTCTAATTGTAGTGTAAAGTTAGTGAATTGAACTATTGAAACCAAAGTGGAAGTGCCCCGAAGAAGGCGAAGACAGTGAAATCGGCTGGCAAGCTTATGGACACTGTATTTTGAAATGCACACGGAATATTGCTCATCGATTATCTTGAAAAAGGATCCACAATCACTGCAAAGCATTATAGTGTATTATTGGATCAGCTGATCGATACAATCAAGAAAAAATAATCACATTTAAAGAAGAAAAAAGTGCTCTTTCTTCAAGATAACGTACCGGTGCACACAGCAATAGATACGATGCTACAATTACGTGAAATATACTTCGACTCAACACAAATCGTATACTGAGAAGTTATGACTTATTAAAATATTTTTTTAATTCTGGTTTCGCTTCAAAATAGACTACAGAAAACACCTGTTTTCCGCAGACAAAGTCGCGGGTAAGTGCTAGTAAAATAATAAATTTTTGACAAACATTTCCTGGATTTGGCTTTTTTTTTTTTTTTTTAAAGTCCCCTTTTACAGTTGAGAAATTGATGGGCAGACAGACGAAGTTTGTAGGCGATGTATTTAAGAGGAAAAGTGTGCGGTAAACATCTTCTGTACTGGACATTTTAAGACATTTTTCGTTTGAAGTTGCCTCTCTTCGCATTTTTTCATGTTGTTGCTTCATATTATTATTCTCATATCAACATCAACTTCATATAAACACACTAGCTGTGCTTAAAAAACAACAACAACAAAAAGCAAAGAAAAGAGGAACGAAAAATTCCTGTCTGTCTATTAATTTCGCAACTCTAAAAGGTGTCGGCAAGTTCAAAGCAGAATGAGAAAAATGTCTGTCTTTCAATTTCCAAACTCTAAAAGCGGACTAATGAATAAATAATATGCAGTATACTAATGAGATTTAGAAAATTTAACAGGATTACTTATACTGGAAATATTTTTATTATTCGAATAAAGTTTTTCGTTGTATTCGTTTGATTGAAAGTGCCTCACTAACATATTTCTTATTTATATTTCCCTTGCAAAATTAATATTTTCAATTCGTACAAAATGTAACGTTTCAATTTATTTATCTAGCAATCATGATATATTGCTTTTGTTGGCATTTTTCGCAAAATTGTTAATTTTAAGAAAAATCAACATCAACAAATTAAATGTCATATTAACGCACAGTTAAAGTGGCCTATTTCAACTTTAAACGAATGGTAAGCAAATAATAGTTTTTGAATACAACGTTAAAACATTTTGCTTAACAACCGTCTGGTGACTGGGCTAGAGATGACTCGGAAAAGGGTAATTTATTTGTTAACCATTTGAAAAACGTTTTTACCACAAATAGGTCTGATAATGCAAATGAGTTGCCGCCTATTGTTAGTAGACCTCCTGTTCCTTTAAGATTCAATTTTGTAGAAGTTGAAAATGCTATTAATAATCTAAACCTTAAAAAAGCTCCAGGTATGGACAAAATCAGCAACAAAATGCTCGTAGAGCTGCCTCGTGTAGCTAAAAGAATTGTTCTTTTTATTTTTAATGCTATTTTACGACTTGAGTATTACCCTGCAGAGTGGAAGGTGTCCATGATAACAATGGTTCCTAAGCCAGGGAAGGATCACACGAAAGTAGAATCATACCGTCCAATAAGTCTACTAACAACAATTTCAAAACTTTTCGAAAAATTGCTAAAGGCGAAGTTGGTTCCAATGCTTAATAAGGTTGAATGTATTCCTAGTCACCAATTTGGTTTTAGAGCGAAACATGGCTCCATTGAGCAAACACACAGGTTAGTTAACGTCATAAGAAAGGCATTTGAAGATAAAAAATATTGCTCTGCCTTATTCATCGACGTCTCACAAGCTTTTGATAAAGTGTGGCACGATGGCTTCATGCATAAAATAAAGTTTAACTTACCTGCAAACACACATAACCTTTTGGAAAGCTATTTATATTGTCGCCAATTTATAATAAAAGAAGGCGATTTCATAAGCCCCGCCCAGCCTATTGAAGCTGGAGTTCCCCAAGGCAGCATATTAGGGCCTATCTTATATTTGATCTACGCATCCGACATGCCGACAAGCACCAACGTTCACACTTCAACATTTGCAGATGATAGAGCATTACATATCGACAAACAAAAGGAACATATCGACAAACTAGAGAAATGGCTTAAGCTTTAGAAAATCAAGGTTAATGAACAAAAGTGTGCCGATGTTACATTCGCACTGCGTCTAGGAACATGCTCACCAATTACTATTAACAATAAAGTAATACCTCAACACAGTGAAGTCAAATACCTCGGAATTCATCTTGACCGTAGACTAACATGCAAGTCGCACATCGAGGCAAAAGTAACGCAACTGAAATTGAAAGCAGTGCAAATTAACTGGCTCGATTCTAAAGCCAATATGGTGCTATGGGATTCAATTATGGGGCACAGCCTCGGCATCCAACATTGAAAAAATTCAAAGATGTCAAAATAAAATTCTCCGTATAATTACAGATGCTCCATGCTACGTTAAAAACTCACGAATCCACGCAGATCTGAACGTACCTTTTGTGAAATCTGAATTTGTGAAGTACGCGACAAGGTATATTAACAAACTTGAATTCCATCCAAATCCTCTTGCAGTTAATACTCTTAACTTTGGTGGTCATACCCGTCTGAGAAGGAGGGATACTTTGGCTACCATTAGAGCTCTAAACAGATGACTGAATTCTGAAATAATATTCGCATAAAAATAAATTTTTGTCCAGCACTGGCAGGACTTTAATCACAATTTTTTTTTTAGTATTATGAATTGAGTACTTATTGTCATTACATTTCTTATGTAGATTCAATAAATAAAATAATAAAGTTAAAAACAAAAAAAAAAAAAGCACCAATTGGTGTCGCCTATAATTTTTAATTTATACTTAATTCGGCAAACATATTTAAATTGTAAAATATTTTTTGTTGCTTTTGTTTTTGCGTTTCTTTCGCTTATTTTTTTTTAACATTCAGGTATGCGTCACGAAAAAATCGTTTAGATGAAAAAAAAAATCTCTACATTTAGGCTTAAACTAAGAAGTTAACAGCACAGTAGCATTTTAAGCTACAGACGTCACTTTCAAGCAAACATTCTTTGATACACTTCTCACTTTTTATCGATAACATGTTTGCTGCTAGTAATAATTTCAATGGTATTATATCTATACTTTTCTCCAAAATCTTAAAAAGTTTGAAAAAGTAAGTGTCATTACAGCTTTATTAAGGAGCGGTAAAAAAAGTATGCGGTCAATTGCGTCGACCGCTGATTTCCACTTGTTCTTATAAACGTCGGAAATTTCTCAAATATCCAATGAGTTTTGGCTAGTTTATTAACATAAACCTTGGAATAATTTTTACCGCTTATGCTTCCACGTTAGCCTACGGTGGAGGTGAATTCATTGTGCTGCGGAATAGGTTTGTTTACCCAGTGTAAATGTAACGTGAGTATATTTTTGTTCATTAATTTTGATTTTCCAAAGTTTTAGCCATTTCTCTAATACCAGTATTGAAATACTGCAGAATGCAGTGTTATTTGCAAAAGTTGATGTATGGATTCCGTACCTCAACATCTAATATCGCAAAATTTTAAGGGCAACAAAACCAAATTCTACGAACAATTACTGCAGCCCCATGGTACGTAAAACTCACGAATACATAAAGATCTGAGTGTTCCGCTGGTAAAAGACGAATTTCCCAAGTACGCAACAACGTTTATCAGTAAGCTGCAACTTTACCCAAATCCTCTCGCACGCAACATACCTAACTTTGGTGGCAGCGTTGGCAACTCGGTGCGTTTCGCACCGTTTTAGGTGCTTTTTAAAAAATATTTCTGAGAAAAATTCTTTAGTCAGTGCGTGGTGCGCTTTTTTTTAAATTTTGGTGCGTTTTTTAAATTTCGGTGGCACCCAATCGAATTCAACTCATCTTTTTGTTTTAATGTAAGAAAAAAGTATTCAAGTGTCCAATATTTTTACGTTTCATTTTGCAGAGCACAATCAGGACACAGAGCTATCTATAATGTGGAAAACGCACAAAGCATGATTTATTTAATGAAATAACTTATTTGTACTAATGTAATACATTCATTAAAAATATGAAACTCCTTCATAAGGTCACTGAAGTTATTTCATTTATCTAATTTTATTATTCATTGAGCACCTGAAAAATTAACATTAAATCAATGAAATAGTTACATTTGTTTAATGAAATAATGCCATAACACACATTAATAAAATATGTTCACAAATGTACGTAATAAGATCAATGGAATTATTTCATTTATTCATTGATACTTTATTTCATTACACAAACAATACTATTCCTTGCTTTTGTGAAATTGTACCTAATTATGAAAATGAAAAGAAAATGTTGAACAAGTATTCACCAAATAAAACAGATTTTATTTATTCAAATGACTTCAATACACTGGTATTTAAATTTTTTAAACTATTATTATGCTGATTTGAGTACATACACATATGTACATACAAACCCAAGTTCGGTAGCCAGAAATTTATTTGTCATTGATCTAATGAATTCTATTTCATTGGAATTATAAAACTCATAAAACTTACATTTTAATAAAAAAAAAACTTGACATTTTTTAAACTGTAGCTTACGATTAATAAATATATCTTACCAAAATTCAAAGAATTAAAAAAAAAATTAAATTTTATTGTAGTCATAAATCCAATGATTTTTTTTAATGAAACTATTCTGAACTATTTCATAATATATACGAAGTTTCATACATATTGTGAAAAGTTTTCATTGGATTAATGAAAAATATTTAATGAAACAGTTTCATTAAATATATGACGCATAATTCTTTCAATGTGGTAAACTTCATCTTTTATTTGTTATAATTCTGGCAAATTCTTTTAAAGACACCAAACTGATTTAGGTATCTAGTTTTGAATTCGTTGCCTCTCTTTTAATGAGATGATTTCTGGTGACCAGTGTATTTTGAAACTAGGGTGGACGCCAATATGGCTCTATTTGCTTCAGGTGTCGTTATATGTCCTTTCTAAGCTCTCCATTAGTTTTGTTAAAATACAACTGAAATACCTCAAATTATTATATGTATTTGCAATCGATATAATCTGGTTCTCACAGATATTAAGGTAGGCAAAAGTTTTCATAATAAATATTATTTCCCTGTATATAATACAAAGCGTTGGGAAAAAGCTGGTGGCGAATATGCGAAAATTCCTATTGATATAACCTGATTAGTGTAAAATGTATTTGCTCTGGACAAGACAATTGAAAGCTGCATTGCGGTATTGCAAAATAATAAACATTTTAGTGGTCGCAGTTTCTAGCAATTTTAGCTTTTGTGTGAAAAAACTTATTTTGAACTTATAATAAATAAATGTATTTTGTAAAAATGTATTTTTAAGCCATATGTATTTGAAATACAAGATACAAAATACTTTAAGTTATGTATTTGAAATACAAAATACTAAATACTTTCAGGTTGGGTATTTGAAATACAGATACAAAATACGTATTTGTATTTCAAATACGTATTTCAAATACTGCCCAGCCCTGTATGTAGGCATGTGTCTTTAATAAAGGGCTGCACAGAATGTTCTAAAGAACACTGCTCGCTAAAGTGCAGTAGTAACAACACTGTATTTGAAAACAATTCTTCGAACAAAACAAACAAGTTACAGAACATTTAGAAACAGAACAAATACTTCATAGTTTTGAAACGCCTTCACGACAGTGCTTGAGTTCTGTTTCACAGCAAAATACAAAACATGACAATAAAATACAAAACATGACAATAAACGATGAATCACAGCAAGCACATTAGCATTTGAGCATACTGCGTCCAAAAACATATGTTCTTTATACAAAGCCAAAAACCATGAACAAAACATACAGCACTTGTGCACTAATTCAAAGACAAAAACCACGAACAACAACAACAAAATTTATAAACAAAACTGAAGTAGAACATTATTTCAGTGCTTGAAATTCTATTTAAATTTTACTCTATTACAGTTGGTTCTACTTGTGTTTGGTTCTGTTTGTCCTAAATGCTTATAAGACAGTATTCGTTTATGTGTTTAGAGCATTTCGGCACTGAAGTGTTTATTTTACTTGTACTTGAAAATACTGCGATGTCTGATAAGACATTTTTATTGTGCTTGAGCAGCCCTCTGGGTTTTTAAGGCCGTATGCATCATATAGTAGGTAAAAACAGAATATTTCGAATCTGAAAGTTGAAAAGAATAAAATTATCTTTTATGACTACATGTTACATATGTATATTTTAAATTGGTTGCATATTACCTATTTTTCAGCCAGTAGTCGCTGGGAGCCAAATCTGGCAAATACGGTAGATGTGGGCCCAATTCGAAGTTCAATTCATGTAGTTCTGCCATTGTTTTGATTGACTTGTGACACGGTGCGTTGTCTTGATGAAACAAAAAATTTTTTTTTCAATTAGATTTTTGGTTTGCACATCGGGTTTTTGTTCAAGTTTTTCCTTTCTTAAGTTTTTTCTTAAGAAGGAGAAATGAAAAACTTGACCTAAAACCCGATGTACAAACCAAAAATCTACTTTAAATAAAAAAATTATAAAAAAATTCAACAAAAATTTAATAAACTAAAATTTTTTTCTTTGAAATATGCGTTCGTTTCTTTGCAATTTCAGCCTTCACTGTCAATGGTATTTCCTTTCTCAAGATAGTCGATGAATATTACACCACGCACATCGCAATATAAAATGGCGAGGCCATAAGCTTTCCAGCCGATTGCTGTGCTTTCGGGCGCTTTGGACGAGGTTCACCCGATGCTGTCCACTCAGATGACGATCGTTTTAATTCCGGATCCATGTTTCATCCATTGTCACATCGCAAAAATTCCGGTTTGTTACGTTTAGACATGGCCAAATGCTGCGCAGGGTCAACACGTCCTCGTTTTTGGTCAACAGTGAGCAAACGCGGCACTCACTTTGAACAGAGTTTTTGCATAGTCAAATGCTCATGTCAACACGTTTATTTGATATCTTTACGATGTCAGCTAACTCACGCAACTTCACTTTTCGATTACTCAAAACGATTTATTGAACTTTTTTTATGTTTTCTGCTGCTACCACCTCATTTGGACGTCCACTGCGTTCTGCATCATCGGTGTCTTTACGACCACGTTTGAACTCAGCAAATCAACGTTTTATTGTTGTTTCTAATGGATTTGTAATACACAAAACTGTAATTTTTATAGGAAAATATTGTGTTTCTAATTGGATTTTTTTCATTATAAAAATCACTTTTTATTTAAAAATCAGTCGTGAAGTAGCTCTGAGCTGGGGAGCAGTTCTCGCGTCGTCGTAATTATTTCTTACGTGGGGACAGGCTTGTCGTTCTTGTTTGGTCTTCGAGAGCTTTGCGTCTCGCTCTCATTGGTTAACTGTTTGCCTCAACTAACTGTATTAGTTTACAGTTTACTTTGCGAATTTATTTCCAACTTTATAGGTAAATAAATAAATATTTAAAAGTATTATATATTATTTGAACTTAATTTTGGATCCGCTTAATCATTATAATTGTCAGTTTCCATGTTTGAAGTAGCAAAAGCCCCAGAAGTAAGTATGTAAGTTTTTGGATCTCTGCATATTTCAGGTTCTTACGAGTACTCTACGTTTCTTACCTCTGTACCTAGATTCTATGGTTAAAGCTACCTGGTGAAAACGTTCACCTTGCTTTTCAGATTCGGTGGATAGTTGGTGGTCAAACCAATCTTTATGGCAATGGGTGCCCAAAAGTTATATATTGAAGAGTAAACACCAATACATTTAAGGAAAAACTACTTTTATTTAATAATTTTTGTTGTAAAAAGCAAAACATTTACAAAAACAAAATTCACACTGATAATCGCTGTCGTCAATGTTTACCAACAAAGCATGCGAAAGTGTTGTTGCTTTGCTTTTGTGTGTGTGCGGTGAAGAACGAAAAAATATGAAAGACGAAGTTGTTTGTGTATTTTTCATGGCTAATGCTGAGCGCAGTATTTGTGTATTAAAGAGCACAGCCCTATAGCCAAGGTTGCCAGAAGTGCAGATTTATCTTCATTTTGCAGATTTTTCCTCTCTAAAAACACTAAATGAAGATTTGAAGATTTTTGTCCTAAAAACGCAGATTTTTAATAATAATGTAACTTCTTGCACTTTTCCCTTATATTTCTACTAGAACGAAGTTAGAACGAAAATATCAATCGTTCATGTTATAAAGTAGACAAAATGGAAACATCTTGCACATGTTTTTGAATGTTATATAAGAAAATTAAGCGAAATTTTTAAAAAATTATAAACTCGAAGTTTAAAAAGTAAATTTGTTAAAGCAACTTTGGCAAGTTTCTAGAAAGTAATATGACCTTATTTATATGATAATTTAAGGTCTTTTTTATAATACTCTTTTAAAGTTGTTACCAAAATCATGTTACATTTTTACGACGATTTTTAAATCATGTCTTTAATTTTTGACAATTACATCCTTTGGCTAATATCGATGTCAGTCAAATGAAAATAAAACAATTTTAAAAACATGAGAAGTAAGTGAAAAGGAAATTAGAAAAAAACATGAGAAATGTTTTTCGTTGTGACAATTTTTCAATACAACTATAAATGTCGTTTAGACATCTAAAATATTTATTTAACAATTGAGTTTTTTATTCACTATTTTAGCTTCTAACATTTGAATTTTTGATCTCTGCTTTTCGATACTTTCAAAAAGCAAATCGTAGCAACCAACGGTTGTTCATTTGTTTGAAAGGTGTAAAGAAATATTAGTGACGTTTATAAATAGAAAAGCTTGTTTTTTGTGTTTTCAGAGCATTTTTCTTTTTAAATTCTCAACAATTTATTTAGATTGTTGGGATATAAAGTGGAATGCTTGAGAATATCTTTCAAAAATTTCCAAAGTCTACTGATGATTAGAGTAGTTCCTATGAAATGTCGACATATAGATAGCTGGGAAACATAGAAAACAATCTATTTATAATTTTTTATATTTATTTACTCGTACAGTTGCAAATAAATTAGTATAGTATGGGGGCAGTAACGAAGACCGTATGCGCACGATAGTAATAACAGTAATTGGCAGCGGCGCTGTGACTAACTATAACGACTTATGCCTTCACATAAGAAATTACCGCGTTGTTAACAAAGGAATACCTCAAAAAGACTGTAAACTAATACACTTAGTTGAGGCTAAGAGTTAACCAGTGAGAGCGAAACGCAAAACTCTCGAAGGCCAAACAACAACGACAAGCCTGACCACACTTACGATAACGCGATAACTGTTCTCCAGCCCAGAGCTGTATTTAAAATAAAGCCACTTAATTCTAATATAATGCTCAAATTCTAATCGATTTTATTAAATATATAATGATTTTACCACATTCATCAGCAAATGTGCAGATAATCTTCAGTTAGGTAAATGTTAACGACACAGAAGTCCGAATATGCTCGTACATCGGTATACGTGTTTAGGCATTAAATAATTTTAAGAACTGTTTTCTTCTAAATTTTCCAGCTAAAGATCTTGATTGATTATTGTTTTTATAAAAAAGGTTTAACGGTATTTTTATTTTCAATATTTCGATAACAACTTGTTATCATCATCAGGAAAATTTAGAAGAAAACAATATAAACAAGATCAAATAATACGAATATTTAATTTTAAGAACTTTCATAACTTCTTTCAATATGTTGTTAGTTTTTTTAAATTATTTATAAAAAGGCATATTATTAAGAGTTTAAAGATTTTTTGAAGATTTAAAAAATAATGTGCAGATTTTGCAGATTTTTTCATGAGAAATTCTCGAGTTTTGAAGATTTTACCTCTTTAAGTTCTGGCAACCCTGCCTATAGCTAAGCACATTTACAAAAACAATTGAGTATCAAGCGCATAGGCCTGGGCATGTTTGCTTTATGGCAGTGTTTAAAAGTCTTTTCAACTTTTGCTTTTGCGCAGTTTAAGTCGTTTTCGACTTCGTATTGTTATAAAGAAAACTGAAAGCAACAGTTTACAGTGTTCAAATTACGAAGTGAAAGAAATCAAAAGTTTAAAACAATAAACTGTTGATTTGAATAAACGCTTTTCTCTTTTCAAATAAAACTTTTGCTTTTACTTAAACTGTTAAAATGAAAAGTTTCTTTAAACAGTTTTTAGGTTCTTTGCGCTCATTCAGTCTTGTTTTAACTTTTAAGTTATATGTCCCAGCGGCCAAAGTTTCGCTTACAGAAGCGATGATCCGATGCACACTTGTAAGTCAGTAATGCACACCATCTCATATACGAACCTAGTATACTTTTTCATATACATTGCCGCATTTGTAGAGTGAACGCCTACCACCTGCACACAAAGTAATCGAGGTAGTGTGGTGTTCATCCAACAAAAGCTCATTACTTCCTAACATACATTGTAAGCTATCAGTAGGCAGCTCGAATACAATCTCGCATACTTTGTAAGTCGGAAGTAGGCAGCTCGGATACAATCTCGCATACATTGTAAGCCGGCAGTAGGCAGCTAGTACGTATTGCGCACTTCAGTTTTTTGGGAATATTCCATTAAATAAATTTGTTCCGTTTTTTGTCTACTGCCTTCTTTAAATTTTTTTTATCTTTCCTGTACCTTTTTTATATTGTTTTCTAGGCACTTTTACCTAATTTTGTTAATTAAAATTTTTGCAACGTAGTCTGACAAAGACGGCGAACGTTTGACTTACAACTAAAAAATAAAATACGCACTTATAAATGTGATACAAAAGATGAACATAATTCATTTTTGGGAACTCCATATGCTACTGCCATACACTTTGTAAGTTACCATTCATTGATTACAAAGTGTGGCACACATCATCGAAGAGAAGTAATGTGGTAGGCAATGTTCGCCGCTGGGGTAAAGTGAGCATAAATTAGGTGTGTTTCTTTACTCTACTTTGGGATCCCGCGGGATCCCAATTTGCACGAAAAGCGTTCCCGTACTTTAAAATTGGGCAAATGAGAGCGCTTTTGAGAGAATAGTATGCTTCCTCTTCTTGCACTAAACAGCCCGTACTTTTTCTTCGGGCTAGTTTGGGCAAGTAATTAAGCAATCAGCTGTTCGAAAAATAAACAATAGCAAAGAAACAAAGTTCATTTGAATCAACTCGTATACAAATCATTTCAGTGTTTTTATATAAAAATTAAATACACAGGAATGTACAAAAGACCTTAAAAGCTAAAAAGTGAAAAATATCACAGTATTTTTTCGTAAAACTAAGTGACAATTTTTTTTGCCATATCAAAACACAGCATATGTTTCTTTTTGGGCTAGAAATTTGGCTTTTTGCGTTCCCGTACTTTAGGTAAATTTTATCTGTATTTGAGAGTAACTCATGCATGCTCTCTTTTGCCCGAAACTTGCCCGGAAAGTAAAGAAACACACCTATTGTGTTTGCGTTGGTGAAAGAGCTAACCAGCAAACACAAAATGTGGTTAATATAACAACCAGAATATTATAAGCATATACCGACACATGATTTAAAAAAATCTTTCTTTGAAAATAAAATAAAGGAAAACTATTTTAACTGTAAAGCAATAGTACAGTGAATTGTTTGTTTTTCTGGAACTTAGAATCAGTATTAATATTATAAACAGCGTGATATTTAGTTGGTAGTGATAATATATTTCGGGTGGACATATTGTCTTTTTCGCAGATAAATACATACATATATAAAAAATTGCTTCTCGTAAAAATAATCGTATGTTTGTTAAAATTGTGTGATTTTCTGTTGCGTGTTTGCTGTAAAAAATATAATTTACTTTACACGTTCTTTCAGCTTTAATTTTTAACAATAATCATAAAATACTTTTGAAATGCAACTCTTATGTTAACTGGGCAGTATATTGCCTCTTTTGAGCAGAAAACAAAAGAGAATAACATATTCAAATAAGTTCTTTAAAACAACTGCGCAGTTACTTCCAAGCAAGAAGTTTGATTTTGGTTTACAAACTGTTGCTTAATTATTAACTTTCAAAAGGAAAAAGCTAAGGCAAAATAAAACTTCTTATTGTATTTAAAATATCGAAAGACTTTTCAAAGTTTCTCTTTGTATGGAAAGTTTAAGAAAAAGCAAAAGCATTCGAAGTGTACACAAAAACTTCTGCTTCGAAGCAACAGTCAAATTTTCGAGCTTTTGCTTTTGTAAGTTAAGTTTTTTAAACACTACTTTATGGTAATGGAGAAGATGGCATTTTAATGGTATTTTCACACCAAGCTCCTCAAAGTCTTTCAAGATACGTTTAACTCTTTTTTGCTTCTCTTTTTCAAGAACTTTTTTGGTTACGTGTTTAATTGTATTCTGTGCAATTAATCGATTTTGATCAAAGTTATTATTTTCCATCAATCCTTTAATATCTGGGCCATTAAAATTACCTGTAGAATTAGAAAAAATATTGTAAACTAATTTTTTTATATAATTTATTTTATTTGTATACAATACTTTTTTTAACTTTGCTATCACAAAGTCTTGGATATGCAGACCTTAAAGTATCAAAAGTTGATCTATCTACGGAAAACACTTTTACAAAATTTTTTAAAAGACCCAACTTAACATGAAGTAGTGGTAGCAATAATTATATCTCTTATTACAAGAGGTTCATGGAGAACATTTATTGTTCCAACACGAAAATCGTCTCCCTTTTCTCAGACTCATTTTTGATAGCGATTTCTTTTGTAACGTGTGTTCCACAAGCATATAAAGTATATGTTTTTTCTATAACCATCTTGTAAACCACAAAGTAACGCCACCCTTTCCAAATAACAGCATATACGCCATCGCTGGTTCTCTTAAATAGCTGGTTTTCTTAATTCACTGATTCTAGTCTGGACCAAATTGCTCAAATATGAATGAGAACTGATTCGTAGGTTTCTTTAGTGATCAAATTGTCTGCTTCATTCGTAATTAGTTTCATCCAGTGTTGCCTTCATTCGTTTTCAAAAAGTGGCACAAAAAGGGTATTTTGAAAAGAAGGTATTACAAAAAAGAAAAAAATACCACATTTTTAAAAAACAATAAAAGGAAAATATAATGCAATGATTACATTAAGAAAAATTATTGAATAAATAACATCAGTTTAAAGTTTAAATGATATTTATTTTACTCTGGTCCAGTTGTTAATTTCGTATTTAAATACAAAATTAGTTCATTTGTATTTAAAGTTAAGTTATATTTTTTCAGTATTATGCGATAAAAGTGTGACAGCTTCACTTAAATTCGAAATATTAAAGTATTAAATAGGAAAGTATTCCATAGAGCAGCTGTTTGTTATTGAAAGAATAGAAAAATACTTGAAGAAAAATATTAAATTTATTAACGGCAAAGAAAAACTGAATAATTATATTTCATGTGATGTTATTTTTAATTAAATATCATTTTGTGATCTACAGGCAACAGCTCATATGCATAGTTGTCATATTTGACGATTTATCGTCATTTTGACGATTTTAGGTGTTCAAAATAGTACTTTGACGATTTAAGGCCTTTTTTTGACGATTTTTTTAGATCACATTTACAACTACATACATATTTAATTTTTAGTTAATTTATGTAGGAAATGAAAATAATATTGAGAGTTAGAAAAAAATATAGTAAAATAAATCTGTACGTATTTATTTTGGAGTATACATTTATTTTATAGGTTAGAGATGTATTTAAAAGACCATATGTGAATAGTACTTGAAAAAATTATAAGCTAAAAAGTGTACAAATTTTAATGTTGTACAGCGTGTGCTTATATATTAAGGAGACTTAAATGTGAAGATAAATTCAAAGCTTTAACTTTTATAAATCCTTACAGAAGGAAGTGTCTTTTTTCTGCTATAATCAAAGAGGGTTCATGTTTCATAGCAGTTTCGAAAGACGAGAACTTGAAAGCGAATCAAAGCAACGTAGCCTATTAATTTTTGAAAATTTGCTTTACGATACAGATAAGAAAATGCTACATTTTTGGAATCAGTTATCAAAAATGATTCTTCGGTCATTCTTCTTTCTATAGGTAAGTTTATAGGAAAAATATTAGTTAGCAAATGTGAGAGTTTTCATCTCCGTAAATGAAGCTTAAGAAAACCAAAGTGAGAAATTAGTTGAAGAAACTATTTTCAGAAGAAATGTTATATTCCTACTACAGAACACTTCAGACTTACCAACTATGGTTGTTTTGACTTAGCCATGTCCTATTTAATCGAAGTGCTTATTAAATATAGTATATGAAAGGAAATTTCAAAATTCCTTTTATTAATTGAAATCTATTTAAATAAATGCGTTATGTACAAAAATTAGTGAATGTGTTCCTATGATATTAACTTCAGTTTGTTCAAGTGTATATTTTTGTATATTTTTATAATTATAAAAGCAGTATTTTTTTTTTTGTAGTTTTTTATTAAAGGCAACCATGGACTATTTTGCTATATTTTAACCTATTGAAATATATATTTTATGCAAAAACCAATTTTTTACGAGCTGACAATTTTTTGACGATTTGCGATAATCATATTGACGATTTTTTCCGTCAAATTTGACGATTTTAACCCAGATTTATCTGGCATCTGTTCTCATATGTGTGTTTTGTTTACATTTTTTGCTCTAACACAAAAGCAAGCACGCAAAACTATATGATAAATGAAATAAACTTAAATGGGCATTTATGTTTGATTGAAGTTTGTGGTGAAAAATAAATTTCCGTTTTTAAATGGAACTTAATACTAAATGACATTTATATACGAACTCAAAAACTGCGCTGTAGAAACTTTTTTGAACCACAGTTGTACTTCTTCAGACTTATTAATAAACCAAATCACATTTAGTATGTATATTTGCAATCTTGGTATAAATTATTCGACTATTTTGTTTTCAGATAGTATAGATACATACATATGTATAAAAATACAAACATACTCTTTAGAAATAAAGATTTCATTATCAAATATACAAAACCTACCTACTTACATAAGAGCGGTTTAATATAAAATCTTTCTCAAATATGAATGAGAACTGAGTATTTATGCTGTACAGCTGTACGATCGTTCTCAACAAACAGTTCCATTTTTTTATATTGGACTACTACTCAGGGGATGACCCCTACAGATGCAGTGCATTGTACCAGAACTAGAAAAATAGGAGGCAACTTATTCCGTAGGCGAAGCGTACGGCTGTAATGCGTTGTACGATTCCACGGGCAATCGACCACAAATGGATGAGCTCTGGACGATGAACGCGTTTTACGTAGAAATGTGCGAGTTTCAGGACCAAGATCCATAATCTCGTCAGAGCAAAATACATTGTAGTAACGATAGAACAAAGTAACGCACCCTACACTGCGTCGATGCTCCAGTGAGTCAATAGAGTTGGATATCCTACTATCACCGATAAGCTTCTTCAACCTGTCCTGCACACGGTCGAGCAACCCCAAAATAGACTTTGAGGCACCGGGCCAAACATGAGAGTTGTATTCCATTTTCGGTCCGATATAGGTGGTATAAATAGTAAGGAGGTCAGATGGAGTGAAGCACATCTTACACCGTTTCAAAAAACCGAGGCACTTGAATGCTTCTGTAGAGACATGACAGATGTGATCATTCCATCGAACATTACTGAATACTTCTCGAATATTTACTTTATGCTTTCGATGTAAGACACCCTACTGACCATACACGCGATAGAAATAAAAGCGGATTATTTGGTTCTTTTTCAATCCACTTTATTAATCGACTGATGCTAATTCATAAAATAATAAATTCAATTTGTACTTAAGAAAAATTTCTGTTAAAGTAAGAAAAATTATGGTAAGGTAAAAACGATGTTCATAGAGGCTTGTGTTTTCAAAGTAATAGGAAATTAAAACTGTTTAAAAGTTACGGCAACCTAAGCTACGATGCAGCAACACCAATTCATCGTATTTTTTATTTTATTTTTAGCTAGAATTAGTGATACCATGTTTACGACCTATATTTGTTCAACTTTAGGTTGAACAATTACACTGTATCTTTATTCCAAGAACATCAAGAGCATCCGATTCCTCAATATTTATACCATCCATGAGTACAGATGAAACAGCACCTGCCGTCATATGATTGTGTGTCAATAAAGCCTAGTTCAGACTATTATACTTTGTATTAATACTTGTCAAATATTTAAATAATACGTGCAAGTCTGATAGTCTGAATGTAATCCGTCATACATACGAAAAATAATAGGATAAAAATTTGACATCCCATACGACTTTGTTGTTTTTTGAAACTTTTCAAAACGATAATACTTTACATTGGATCAGGGTTGTGTTTTTTAGAAAACCAGCTAATTAAAAATTGAGTAGTCGGCTATTTCGTAGCCGATGGGGTGCCGTCACTGATAGTATTTTTTTTTCGTTATAAAAAAGCTCGAAATTTGGAATTTAGCTGTCATTTATAAATGTATTTTGCTCATGCTATATTTAGAACATAAAGTATGTTTGAGCTATTGAATTTGGATGTGTTATACATAATTATTATTTTAACTGTTGAAGAATTTCATGCTCCGGCATGTCTATCGCCTACGACGAATAGCGCACCTGCCGCCGTGAAAAGTTTTACGATGGCACATCTATGTTGGTTTATATCACATGTGATGGTGTGAATGCAAAATCTAATTTACGTTAGACTTTTTGACAGTCACAAGAAATGTGTTTAGACTTTTATCTCACAAAATCTAATGAAAGTATTTATACTTGTATAATAGTCTGATTGGGCCTTAAACAACACTGGGTCTTACCAGCGTTAAAAACGACTCTGTTTTTACGACCTCATGTTCAATTTTTGCAAAAAGTGTCACAAAGGGTATTCTAAAAAAGGTGTCATAAAAAATCTCCCATTCCCATTTTCCATCCCATTCCCATTTTGTTTGGTGCACTATGTTATGTAAGTATATTGAACTAACATCAAACAACATTTTTGTTTAGTTTAATTTGTAGTTAGCTAAAAAAATAATTAGTCGATTTTATTTGTTTTCGACCACCAATTTGCTGGTAGGGTACTGATCATGAAGTCTATGATTTATATATATACACACATGTATACATATCTACATATGTATGTACATGTATGTACATATTAATATGTCAACTTTGAATTAGCAGAACTTTAAACAGTAAACATATAATAATAAAATATATTTACCAAGTCTTTCATGCGTAGTTCCTAACAATAAACTTTTAGACCACGAAAGAGATAAAAACTCATGGATTGAAGTGTTGGTTAGTCACACACAGTAAACGCTGTTGCCGGGTGCAAAAGGGGGTGTTTATGGAAGATACGATTTCGAGCATATGTACTCGTATATAAAAGCGCCAACACATTGTAAAAAACAATATTGTTGTGGCTGTTTAAAAAACTGTTTTAAAGACTCTATAAATAGAGATACTGCATCTCTGGGTTTGAAATGAAAACAGCTAAAATGATGATACTTTTTAATAACAAATACGGTAGTGGTAGAGGTCTTTCGATTCCTGTGCATAAATTTGTCAAAAATATATAGATTTCCGTGCTTTTTCAAACAGAATTTTGACAACTGTTCGTAAATTCTACCAACAAAATACATGTTGATGTTTTTTGGTGTTGTATTTACTGTAATTCTGCCACTACCTATTAAAGCTGCCTTGTAAGGATTGCAACAAAATTTCTCAAGTTTCCACAGCCAACTTAACTTTCTAACTCATTGTCAAAATAGTATTTTCCTATTGCATGGCATTGGCGCAGCGATATTATGGTTTGATTTATACAATTGGTATGTACACGACAAATTTTTGCAGCCAGAAAACGTTTGACGTTCCAATTTAGGTATCGCTGTCAACAATTATTGTTTCGTTGCCTCATATAATCACACTATTGCTTTCAATTTCTATTTGCTTTTTATAAGAGTATGTACGTATCGGGAGATTTGATTTATAATAAACAAAAACCAAGCACATAAATTTGAAAGTGAACTTAAAAATTCATATTATCGGCTAAAAGTAAAATGTATAGCATTTGCGGTTTGAAAATGATGTTATGTAAATGTTGACCACGACACGGTCTGAGATGGATCATTCGGAATTCGTGAATAACACAAGTAACGTGTCAAACGTAACTGGGTTATTCATAAAGAGTTTAGTTATATTGCCAGAGAAAACAGACCAAAAGTGTGATATTGCATGATCCACACTGATAGAAAAACTTTTGTAGGTATAACAATTTTTTGCATTGATGTTGCGATTTTGTCGTTGCTTTTGGACCAACGTAAAGCTTCATTCGCGTAACGAATATTGTTTCATTAAAGAAAGAATAGTCATAGACAGAATGAAAATTTTTCTTTTAAAAATCTATTTTTCTTGTTTGCAGTAACACCCAGAGACTGGGGCAGGAATTGAAATTCCGACCCCGTACCCAAGGCCAAATCAGCCATCGAGTATGTAATAAAAGTCTTACATTTATACAGTGTAACGAAATATGCCCGTTATGTTAACCACATGGCTTCGTAGCTGTAACGAAATTCTTGCATTAACACAATAAAATATTACCATTATATTTACTACACTGTTTAGTAGCTATAACGAAATTCTTACATTTTCATTCAAAATTTTTCGTGACACAAATGAAACAATTTTCGGAAGTAAGATATAATAAATTAGTGCTACACAGAATTGTCATCCAATTAATGTAGCTATTAAAACCAAAATGAAATTTTTCATCATGTTAACGGATAAATGGTAAACGAAATGGTTTCATTCCCATAGCGAAGCGTTTTTCTTTCAGTGTATGTGGTAAATTTACGTAAATTTAATTGTGCACCAAGAGGGCTCGTAGCGCTATCTTCCTGAATGGTATAAGTCTTTTCATGAGGACTTGCCAAACGACACTGAACAAAAATGACAAAGAAGTTCGTATGAGTTATGCGTGATCTATCAAAACAAGCCTATTGGAAATCAAATCTCAGAATGAATCACCCGACATCGCTTAATCGAATTTTCTATCAACGCTGATTATGAATATGTACTCGTATGCGAGTACTTTAAATGGTTGGAAATGAAAATTGTAGAAATTACAAATGGAATCACAAACTTGTATATACCCTTTACATTTTTGTGAAGGGTATAAAAATGCTCTAATAATACCTGTCAAAACACAAAAAACAAGCTTTTTCATTTATACATGTCTGTAACATTTCTTTATACCTTTCAAACCAAAGAACAACCGTTGGTTGCTACGATTTGAAAAAAATTCAAGCTGTTTATAATTTTTTGTTTGGTATCAATCACGGCGAGTTCATAACAGATGAAATTGACAGCGCAGCTGATAATTTTTTTTTAATTTTGATCTGTTTCAGATGTCAATGGCATAATTAAAACAAAGTTGGAAAAAAAACTTTTTAAAACAATTTTTTCAATTTTGTATTGTATTTTGAGCGTCAGATATCATCCAGAATCCTCCCCAATCTGGCTGGCCATTTTCACCTTTTCAAGCTCTATGATCTGAGACTTTTATTTTCACGATATAATTAAAACTTTCACGAAGTATTTAAAAGTTTTTCTTTTCTTGTAAATTTTTTTAATGATATTTTTTTTAATTCCTTTTTGTGTTTATATTTTTCCCTTGACATTTGAAAAACATTTATTTTTTGTAGTGTTGTATTTCAAGGCGAATTAATATTAATTTGCCTGGGTTGTATTTATTGCTCTTGAATATAACTGGTATGAATTCGCCTTGGTATCAATTTTAGAAGCTAATATAGTGAATAAAACTCAATTGTTTGTATCTCAATTTTACATGTTTGTATCTTAATTTTAAATGTTAAAATTTACTTTTAAACTTTTTGACACCAAATTTTGCAAATAGATGATTAACAGAAAAAAATTAACTCAATCACTTCTTTCCAAAATTAGAAGTACTCGAGAAAAACGCATTTCAGATGTTTAGTTTCCATACAAATCTTAGGAAATTTTTTAAAGAAAATATCTCCTAAAGAAAACAGTTTAAAAGTAATTTGAATAAATTTTTGGTACAATATAAAAGGCAGTACTGTTAACAATTCTGCATTGTTAACTCGATAAGCTAATTTTTTGAGATGTGACTATGTTGCAATTAAGGAGCGATATGTATGCAATATATCTATTTTTATTTATTTATTTATTTCAGCTAAATGCTTAATAACAGCTGAGAAATCAGTATAACAAGGAAATAGATAGAATTAATATAACAAAAATTTCATTAGAAAACTACAAACAGTTATAAATGTAATCACTAGAGTTTAAATACAAAAGAAGTCTTCTCTTAGTAACATGAATATTGTCAGATAAGTCGATGAGATCATAAAATCTGCTAACTTCGCCACAAACTCTACGGAAAGGATCAACATTTAAGAACTTTGATCGATGAAATTGAAGATACAGTGGAACGTGTGATCTTAGCAGTCTGTTAGGTATATTGATGTTTATTCTATCGCGAAGATGAATTGAACCAGTATCTCCTTGTAATAACTTTAAAAAGAATAATATATTTGAGGTAGGTTAATAAGAGTTAGTCGGCTGCGGTGTGATGGTAAATTCACTGCTGGGTTCCAGTGGAGATGATTAAGACAGAACAGCAGGAATTGTTTTTGGACTGATTCCACCTTTTTTATATAAAAGCTTTACTTCGGATCTAAAATTACTGAGCAGTATTCAAGAATAGGCCGCACCAGTGTAGTAAATAGATTTTTGGTGATGTAAGGATCTTTAAATTCCTTCGCCCAGCGTTTAATAAAATATTATTTGCTTTGTTGACAGCTAAAGTCACGTAAGAGTTAAAATTAAGTTTTTTGTCAAAGTAGACTCCAAGATCTAAAGTAGTGTCAACAGTTGTAAGTTCTGTACCATTAATGCAGTACTTAGTTGAAAGAGGTGAATATCGTGTGAAAGTCATCGATTTGCATTTACTTAGATTTATTTCCATGAGGTTAACTTTGCACCAATTAAATAATTTATTTAAATCAACTTGTAGAAAAGTGGCATGGCTTACATTTGTTATGTTGGAGAAAAGTTTTACATCATCAGCAAACATTAAAATGCTCCCAAATTCAATAGCGTTTGCAAGATCGTTTATGTAAATTATTTATCATAATGAAGTTTTCATCAATGAATAATCGTAACAAAGACGGAAAGAAGTTAATATTTGAGTGGAAATATCGAAAACGAAAATTCCATTATTGTGTCTTAAAGGCAGTGACATAAACAAAGAGAGTTATGCATGACAACGCCTCAGCATTATCACTACTCCCTTAAAAAAAAAAAAAAAAAAAAAAAAAAAACAGCTCCATGGCATTCAGTCATGATCAACAGCCTGTTATGAGTGGATTAGAAAGTGAGCATTGCAGGACGTTGTCTACCAAAAGTCTCCATCATTCACAGCTGACCCTAGACGATACTCTCTATTAGGAATCACAAATACATGCACTATTGTAATCGAAAATCAACTTTTTACAAACACTCAAAAATGCATATATGACATTAAAGTCAAATCAACGCTTGTCATGGATGATTTAATATTGTCAGCGCTTATCACGTTGATTCACTATGACTTTCGCCACAGAATATATGTATATATTGTGATTAAGGAGGCAAAAGTTATTTCAAGGTCAATGTTATTAAATAAGTCAATATTCATTAGATGTTTATAAATAACACTCATTATTTATTAGAATACAAAATCTCAATCGATTAGTTTTGAGAGAAAAATCTTCAAATCTTATTTTGCCTGTAAAATCTTTAAAATTAAGGTAAAATCTTCATCTTTTATTTTAGGTCTAATTTAATTATTTAAATGTGTTTGTTAAGAAAGTTCCTTTGTTTCTACATATATATGCGTATTTCAAAAGAAGCATACGGAAAACAATTGAATGCATCACAGCATTGATTTTTGAACACATTGAACACAAAATCATATTTGAACGAAATGAAATGTTTTCCATGTTGTTGAGTAAGTCTGATTTTTTTTTTGCAATCGCTCAAAACTGTTCTCTGCTAAGTGTGATTCCTAATTTATTTTATAATTTCAGTTAACTCCATTTCAACACGGATTACGTAAAGGATGACCCATGATACAAAAAACAAGGTAGCCGCTGCGCTACAACAATACAACAATAAAAAAAAAAACAACAGGTATTTTGTTTGTTTAAAAAGGCGAATTCACACTTACGCTGTCAAAAGTAGTTGATAAAGACATGTACAAAAATTTAAATGGCGCCGAAAAAGGTAAACAAAGCTTGACAGCGAAGGTGCCGCCATATTAACCGAATTCGCCTAAATTCGCCGATGCATCCACCTAATAATGAATTCGCCTTGGGATGATCTATGTCAACCAATCTTCTCCATTTGACTTCGGTCTGCCTACCGTTGTAATATTCACTGATTTGACTGAGTCAATCACGTCCTTTTATTGGTAAAACCTGTTAAGTTCGCTGTATCTCAAGGCAGTTACATTGGCCCTATATTTTTTTTTTTTACTGTATATAAATTAAATTTCATCTGCAATTAGGTATGCCGATATATTATTTGACGATACAAATATTTTTTGAACATGGATTTTTTGCCTGGTGTAAAAAGAACTTTGTTTGAACATCAAAAAATGTAAGCACTTGCACTTCTGCAGAAGAGCTTATCCTAGTGGATGTTTCAACTTCGGTGGCTGTACGATCAAGAAAGCGGATGAATTTGTCGACTTTGGTGTATTGTTTGATCGAAATCTCTTGTTCACTGATCACGTCAACATTATCATAAACAAAGCTTGTGTGCTACTTGGCTTCATTAAACGCTATGTAAAGGAATTTAATGATTTTGCTGTAACAAAACAACTTTATACTGGATTAGTTAGAACTGATCTTAAGTAAGAGTATTGTTCAGTCGTCAAACTTACCATCCTATCAGCAAAGATTTGCAGAAAATCAAACTACCAACAATGAAAAGTCGCCGAACGATGTTAAATGTATTATTCTTTGTTAAAACTTTAAACGGCACTATCAGCTCTGAATTTCTGCTAAACAACTTGAATCTTTGTATACGACAACATCACTTGCGACAATTTCGTCTTTTATCACTTCAATACTTTCCCCTTTCGTAGAATTTGTTACAACTATAATGAATTGTATGACCTCACTGATCTGTCCCTCAATGTACGAGTACTCGTAGATGATTTTACGTTTGAATAATGAAGTGTTCATATCGCTCCTTTATTGCAACATAGTCATAACTCAAAAAAGTTTGTTTCGAGAAAAACACATTTCAAATTTTTAGCTTCCATATAAGTCTTAGAAAAAGTTTTTAGAAAATATCTTTCAAAGGAAACAGTTTAAAGGTAATTTAAATAAAACTTTGGCACAATATAAAAGGTGGTACTGTTAACAATTCTGCATTGTTAAAACACTTTTGATCATTTTTCAAAATATGGATTTTTAATGAACTTGAATCTTTAATCTTAGTAAAGCTATTTATAATTATTTTTACATTTGTTTATTTATTATATTATACTTGCCTTTACACCCTTTTACCTACCTGAAATGTTAATGCTTAACACAGGGGTGCCCAAAAGTTCTATATGGAAGAACAAACACCAATACTAAATGTAGGAAAAACTAATTTTATTTAATAAGCAAAGCATACGAAAGTGTTGATTTGCACTTTTGTGTGTACACTCACATGTGTATATTAAAGCGCACAGTCTATACCTAAGTGATTTTACAAAAACAAGTAAGCACCAAGCGTATAGGGCTCGGGCACTCCTGGTTTAACATATAACTTATTCACCACTGTACTAAATGTTGCTTACGTTGACAAATGGAAAATTATTTGTCTTAGGCTCGATTTTCCAAAGGTGTAACTTTTTACATTTACATTTATTGCAAAATCCTGTTGTCAATGTTAATTTTTATATTTATCAATATCAAATTGTATACTTACCTGGAATCCTCATTGTGGTTACATTTTCCACAGGTAATTAAACTAATAAACCAAACCCTAAGTAAAAAGAAAAAACTTACTCTGTTTGTTTTCTTTCCCCCAAATCCTACATATAAATTACTCCATCTGAGTAACTTATATATGAATAACTTTATTTAGAGCCCCATTCTAAATAAAGTTATTTTAGCGCAAATTTTAGCAATCCGCTAGCTGGTTTGTTCAAAATAAATAAATCAGTCAATGTATGCATGTATATAATACCACGATAAAACATCACGGATCTTCTAAATTGTTAACATCGCAACGAAAACTTTTATTGCAAAGTAATAATGTTAATAAACATACTCTTCGCTACATCCACTTTGGCATTTTAAGTCATTATTTTAACAATAGCGATGCCATTGAAGGCAAGTGTTTACCATTCTCGCTTACGAAGAACTATTCCAATATGTCATTACAAAACAGTCATTAAAAAAGTTGATTGCTAATAATTCCTTGATTTAAAGTTTTAAATTTAGTTTCGGTAAAAACTCACGAAATGGCTGAAGCTGTAAAATGTAATGGATATTTTTATATAATATAAAACAGACATGACTTCAAATCATGGTATAAATGCCATCTTTATTAATGCATTCTTACAAACAGTATTTCTGTGTGCCTTTCAAAAAGCTTTTTGGATAAAAGAATCATTTATATTCAATATTTTTCTTAAAAATCTTATCCATAAAAGTACATTTTTAACGTCATGTAATTAAGTACCGACCTGATTTCTAGAACTAGGGTTTATCATTTTAGTAATTTTAAAATTTATAGCTAGTACATTTGAACGAGCCTGCCGGCACATATTGTATAATATTACCATCACTTTTAAACCGGGTGGGTATTCATTGCATGTAATGGCATTAAAACAGTTGACACGAATGGCTAGAACCAGCGTAGTCAACTCGGTGTGTTTCGTACCGTTTTTGGTGCTGTTTAAAATGATTTGTGCGATAAATTCTTCAGTCGGTGCGGGGTGCGCTTTTTTTTACATTTTCGGTGCGTTTTTCTAATTTTGGTGGCACAAAATCAAATTCAACTCAACTTTTTGTTTTAATGTAAGAAAAAAGTTCAATCAAGTGCCACTATCGAAAGAAAAAAACAAAACATTTCGTTTTATAAAATTTGCTGCTTTTAGAGAGTGTTTTGCTATTAAACGATCAATCCATGTTTGTCAAATATTGCAATAAATGCAGTCTCTCAACAGAGAAGTTCGTATTTTTGATGGCTCGTGAATTCGTTACGGTTTGGTAATTAAGAAATTATCAAATTATTAAATAAATTATAAAGTTATTGGAGTAGTGTTTTGTCTCTCATCATGTGCACACGTCTTTTGTAATTGCTGCCTGTATTTTCTATATGTGTATGTTCATTAATTAAATTCGTATGAAACCAAATTGCACCGGAATAAGTAGCAAGTTGTGTACATGCGTTTTTTTTTTCTCTCTTTTTTCACCGTTGTCCGTGTTTTCTTTATATGTTCGGTATTAATTTGGCCGACTTCCTAAATGCACGTTGCAAAGCATATTTACAATGCATACACTTCGTAAATGCATACGTAAACTTTTTGGCAACGTCCAATGTTCCTAATCGTTTGGCAACTAATTTTAATGAGTATCAGCTGTCAAAATCATTTTTATTTTTGATCACTTTTTTTCTCGGGATTTTTATTGTCCTTAATAAAAGTTGTCTCTTCTTTTTTCCTTTTTAATAAGTTTCTTTAACAAATCAATATTTGTTGAGGGTTTCTATTTTATAACGACGTTCCTAAATGCCGATAAAATGCAAAAAGTTTCTCTGCAACGTAAGGTTGTACTTAAGACATGTTAAGCATTGCATACGCATTTTTTTAAATTATGCATTGCAACTTGCGTTTAGGAAGTCGACATTTCATTACCCTGTAGTGTGGAAAGTGTTGGACTAAATTTGGCTAATCTGAGCAGCGTTTTAGTCTTTCTTGTTGTTATTGTTAAAGTTAAACCTCCACGAACACTACTCCCTCTTTCCTTCTCATCATAACCTATTTTCCTAGTTCCAGTACAATGCGCTGCATATGTAGGGGCCATCCCCTGCGTACTGGTTCTAGATAAAAATAAAAAAAGTTTGAATTAAATATTGATTATGGTAAACTTCATCTTTTATTTGTTATAATTCCGGCAAATTTTCGTATATTTCAATAAATTCTTTTAAAGACAACACTTAAGAAAACACAAATGAAATGCACACTGTGTTTGATAGAATTGCTATTAATGTAATTTTAAGGGTTGTAGTGCGATTCTGTTACCTTTGGTGATCCGATAATCGTAACTTCTTTCGATAGTATAATTATTAAAAGGTAACATTACCTTAATAAAACTAACAGAGACGTACTAGAGGCCAAGTTTGACAAACACGAATTCTAGCTATTGAACAATTTTGATAGGATGCCATCAGACGGTGCTATCAGACCCAGTTTGATTGTATAATAGCCGCTTAAAAGGCTGTTTCATTATCATATTTTTAGCTTATCATGCTATTAAAAATATTGTACTTCTTCAAATCCAAAATAGGTTTTTAAAAATGAAAGCAAAAAATTCAAAATTCGGTGCGTTTTCGTTGAAATAACGCGCTTTTCTCACCATTTTGGTGTGTTTTGAAATATCAAAGTTGACAACGCAGGCTGGAACAGCCAAATTTATAAAAGTAAATATCGATTTAATATATTTTACATTTCGTAAACATTTTTGAACTCGTTTCTGTCAACAGGGGGTAACCATTTTATCACCTTTCCTAAAGTTTTAGGAAAACCAAGTATTACTCAAATTCTGTTATTCAATTTTCATGTACAATGTATGTACATATATTTACCAACAACAACTACTTACATACGAACATATACAACAAATATTAAGCAAGTCATTACCTAACTAATCATAAGTAATGCAGGCGGTAAACACTATGATAATGGAAAGTTTGTTGTACGGTAAGTGCAACGCATTACCCAGTTTTCGCTGGGACGCTGTAGAGACCAACAGCTATCAAGAGATGGTTCAACGTACGTAAAGCAATGATTCCATCTAAATACAATAATGTTCATACAAAGGATGAAGATTGAGGACACACCGGAGTACTCGTATTTATCAGAATAACTCAGAAACATTGCCGATGTGAAACGAAACAAGCTAAGAAATGCGACAAACTTTAGAATACAGCAAGTCAATAGCAGTGTCATGCAGAGATCATTATATTATAAACATTAGAATATTTACAATAATATGCCGACTGATATCAATAATGAACAGAATGTGTACGTTATATTGCCATGTGTGTTATCAATTACATTAAATATAGTACTATACAGAGCTAAATTATTAAATCTACAGAAAATTATACTTTATTATTATTATTATTTATTTATTTAGTGCCGGGGGCACCGAGTGTTACTCGGAGCTCTCAAATTGTATACTCGTACATACTGAAATATATTTACTTTAATAAAACTTAATTCACAAGATTTTTCCATTTTTACGCTGTTTAAAAAAGTCACGATCAAATTGTGCTTTGACTACCTTTTTTATTTTTTCTTATTTCTTATAGATTTTGTGAATGATCGGTTTTTCAATCGCTAAAATAATTAAACTTAGTTTTCGAGGCCTATTCGCCTTTTGGAACTTAGAAACTCCTATATGCCGACTTTTTTTTTCCTTAAACCCCCTAGATACAGAATGGGCCTTCTTGGGACCTGGAACACTCTAGATCGTTTTTTAAACCTTAAAACCACCAAGATACTGGTTTTCAATAAAAATGTTAGAGCCGTTTTCGAGAACCGTTAAAAGTATAACAAATGGGTAAGCAAAATGGGTCTTTCCTGGACCGCCAATAATCTAGATCGCTTGCGTGAGTTAGCTGATATCGTAAAGATATCAAAAGAGCGTGATGGCTTTATATTTCATAAGCATTTGACTAAGACAAAGCTCTGTTCATAGTGGGTGCTGCATTTGTTCACTGTTGACCAAAAACGAGAATGTGTTGATGATTCTGAGCAGTGTTTGGCCATGTTTAAACGTAACAAACCGGAGTTTTTGCGTCGATATATGACAACGGATGAAACATGGATATATCACTTCACTCCGGAATCAAAACGATCGTCATCTGAGTGGGCAGCAAATGGTAAATTTCGTCCAAAGCGCCCGAAAGCACAACAAACGGTTGGAAAGGTTATGGCCTCGGTATTTTGGGATGTGCATGATGTAATGTTCATCGACTATCTTGAGAAAGGAAATACCAATAACAGTGAATATTATATAGCGATGTTGGAGCGTAAATTGTAAAGGAAAAAGTGTTGTTTCATCAACACAACGCACCCTGTCACAAGTCAATCAAAACAATGGCAAAACTACATGAATTGAACTTCGAATTGCTCCACATCCACCGTATTCGCCAGATTTGGCTCCCAGCGACTACAGGTTGTTCGCAGACCTAAAAAAAATGCTCGCCGGTAAGAAATTTCGCACGAATGAATAGGTTATCGCTGAAACTGAAGCCTATTTTGAGGCAAAAGATAAATCGTTCTACAAAAGTGACATTGAAATGTTAGAGCGGCGCTGGAATGATTGCGTTGCTCTTGATGGAGATTACGTTGATGAATAAAGCTAATTTTGAAACAAAAAAACCGTGTTTTTTTTTGTTAGACCCGAGACTTTTCAGCCCATGCTTATAAACATATATAAATATATACATATCATTTAGCTTTAAGAACGATTTAAATACGAAAATCAATTTTTCACTACAAATTTGATTTAAATTAAATACCCAACCTTCTACATTTAAGGTGTATTTAAATTTAGCCCACATACCATATGGTTCTGTATTCTTTCTATATTATTCGTGCAAAAATATATTTTAAGATTAGTTGCT
This sequence comes from Thecocarcelia acutangulata, assembly GCA_914767995.1. Taxonomy (NCBI): domain Eukaryota; kingdom Metazoa; phylum Arthropoda; class Insecta; order Diptera; family Tachinidae; genus Thecocarcelia; species Thecocarcelia acutangulata. Next base: position 57,632,785 of record OU612098.1, read on the forward strand.
AATTTTGAGCTTCACTCCATCCGACCTCCTTACTATTTATACCACCTATATCCGACCGAAAATGGATATACAACTCTGATATTTGGGCCGGTACCTCAAAGTCTATTTTGGGTCCGTGTGCAGGAGAGGGGAAGAAGCTCATCAGTGACTCTATTGATTCACTGGAGCATCGACGCAGTGTGGGGTGCGTTACTCTGCCCTATCGCTACTACAAAGGATTTTGCTACGATGAGGTTAGGGAGCTTGTTCCCGAAACTCGCACATTTTTGCGTAGAACGCGTTCAGAGCTCATCCATTTGTGGTCGATTAACCGGGGAATCGTACTACGCATTACAGAGAGAATTCATTTTTCAGCCGTACGCTTCGTCTGTGGAACAAGTTGCCTGCAGACGTGTTTTCTGTCTGTTATAACTTTGGAAAGTTCAAGTCAAATGTTCACAAACACTACTCAATCTTTCCCCCTCCTCACAACCTGTTTTCCTAGTTCTGGTACAATACACTGCATATGTAGGGGTCATCCTCTGGTCAAAGATAAAAAAAAAAAAAAAAAACTAAAAAAAAGAATATTAACTTCGTATTAGCATCATACTCGTATACTTCTTTTTATTATTTAAAAAGAACTGCAACTAAAGTGCATCGATTTTTTTTTTATCTTGGACCAGTACTCAGGGGATAGCCCCTACATATGCAGTGCATTGTACTGGAACTAAGAAAATAGATTGTGAGGATGAAGGAGGGCATGTCAGATGCGTAGATCAAGTATAAAATAGGTTCTAATATGTTGCCTTGGGGAACTCCAGCTTCGATAGGCTAGGCGGGGCTTATGAAATCGACTTCTTTTATTATAAATTGGCGACAATATAAATAGCTTTCCAAAAGGTTACGTATGTTTGCAGGTAAGTTAAACTTTATTTTATGCATGAAGCCATCGTGCCACACTTTATCAAAAGCTTGTGAAACGTCGATGAATAAGGCAGAGCAATATTTTTTATCTTCAAATGCCTTTCTTATGACGTTAACTAACCTGTGTGTTGGCTCAATGGTGCCATGTTTCGCTCTAAAACCAAATTGGTGATTAGGAATACATTCAACCTTATTAAGCATATATATATATATATATATATATATATATATATATATATATATATATATATATATATATATATATATATATATATATATATATATATATATATATATATATATATATATATATATATATATATATATATATATATATATATATATATATATATATATATATATATATATATATATATATATATATATATATATATATATATATATATATATATATATATATATATATATATATATATATATATATAACCAAGAATGAGAGTCATATTATGTTATTTTTTGAAAATAATTTTTCAGATTGAAAAATATTTTAATGACATATTAATTTTTCTGACGATGATAACAAATTGTTATCGAAATATTGAAAATAAATGCTGTTAAATTTTTTAAATAACACAAACCGATCTTTAGCTGCAAAAATAAGAAATATTTATTCCTACCGATCGTTAGGCCATGCAACTCCACACCGAGCTCGATTGAACTCTCCCCGCGATTTGGGTTTAAACCACAACCACTACGATACTCCCCGAAGGTCCGCACCATAAATGGTCAGGAACAAGTTCCCGGTTCCCGTGGTACCAGATTTAAGTCTCCGGTCGCACTTCGTTGCTCAAGGACTACTACCTGTACAGCACCAAACGGCTCGCAGACTGGTGATCCCCTGTAGCATAATACTTACAATCAGGAACACAGTAAAACAGGAAACAGCAAACAGGAAAAATTAAACAACACACAGGGGTACATAACACAATAAACAACACAAACATTCAAAATTCATCCTCACGAATAACTAAATTGGCCAAACCCCCTGGGGCCCAGCCCTTTACAAAATTAACAAAAACAAGAACAACAATTAAGCACGACTCCCTCGCGGGGGGACTTACAACAAAACGACGTTGCCAGCAACTCTGCACTCACAGAAAACGGTAGACAGGAACCAGCAACACAGCACACAGCAAGAGGACACTACACCATGGACAGCACAGGGCACAGGAACTGCGCTCCATGCTCCTCATGGTTGCCTGCACTAAAACTTCAACCACAACCGCAACCAACTCCGCCGACAAGAGATGCACACGGTCCCGCATGAACCCGTGGCTCAACAACAACGGTCCCAAAATGGCAACAACATGGAGACCCTCCCTACGCGCCCAACGCGACAAAGGACGCGCCGTCCGCCAAGACCTGCAGTCTCGGACTGAAGAAAAATTCCGGCCGTCCCACAACAAAATCAGCATCGTGAATGAATCGTGCGTTACTCGCCCTTTTGTACTATTCGCCCATTGCGCCCACCAGGCAGACACAAGACGTTCCCAAAGGAGCGCTTTGGTCTGACTGGGTTCTCTATTCACCACAAGATCGAGAGCATAAATCCAATCATGTAGATGAAGCGATCGCACGTCGAATAACCTCCAGATCAAGGGGAGCTACTCCCAGCAAGCATCTGTTGACACTGTCCTACAACTGGCATGTCAGCAAGCATCGCAGTTCTCTGGCAAGACTATATCTTATTGCGACCAACAACAGTCATAGCTGTCTCGTACCACACAGGTGCACCATAAGTTGCGCATGCAACAAACAGTCCACCATATATGGTAGGAGTAGTCCGCCTCCTGAGGCCCCATTCACTTCTAAGGATGCGTCTAACCTTACCTAATATCGCAATCAGCCTGTCCCTCACACATGAGAGATGAACCATAAAGTTCAACACACAACAAGACGAAGACGTCTTATAAATGACAGTGCTAGTGATCTATTATTGAATTGTCATTAATTAACTAATCTCAAAATAAAGCAAGACAATTAATGGCAACATCATATTTGGAATGCAAAAATTTTTAAAATTTTTATTTTTTATATCTACTAAAAATCAAAATTCAATTAAGTAATTTAGATAGCTCCTTTTTAAATGAGTTTGCGCTGTCAAGTTTTTGAAATGAGTTTGGCAGAGTTCCAAAGACTGGTTGCATAAATGAAAAATTGTCGTTTACTTGCACTTTCGCTGCATTATATTTCTACCACGTAGAAATCTTCAAAAACTATTCTTTCATACAAATGATCTTGTGAAGAAAAATGAGGCACCTATATTTTAGAAGATCTTCGAATGTTATTCCAAAAATCGATTTAGCGTAGGATGAAATATGATGGCGGCGGTCCTTCTGAAATATATAGCGAACAATATTGTTGTATACAAACTTCAATTTGCGTTGGTCCTTCTGTCACAACTAGCAACCATAAAGAAGTGAACAGTTCAGATAGGCCTTTGCCAGAAGCATGCGTATAGCAAACGGAGTTGAATGCTTTACTGCCCATAAACTGCGAAGCTTACTATAAACTCTGCCTACAACAGTGTTGATGCGATCTGTCCAGGTTAATCTATCATTAAAAATTATGCCTAAATGGGACGCTGTGTTCACAAAGTCGATTACGTTGGCATTAATTCGCACTTGAATATTATCAAAATGTCTTCCAGATTTCAAGAGGAGAATACACTTCGACTTTGAAGCATTAATGTACAAACCGTTAGACATTGCCCAACAGTTTATCATATTCAAATCCTCGTTAATTCTACTCATGCAGATGGAAACATGATTGGTGTTAGTATAATTATAAGCCTATATATCATCAGCATACATATGCATTTTGCTGCGAATGGCAACACTACTCCCTCTTTCCTCTTCATCATAACCTATTTTCCTTGTTCCAGTACAATGCGCTGCATATGTAGGGGTCATCGCCTGAGTACTGGTCCCATAGAAAAAATAATAATAATAATTTATGTAAAGACAGAAAAGGAATGGACCCAGAATAGAGCCCTGTGGTACCCCTCCGTTAACTTTTTGTAGCTCAGATCTCCTATCATCTACACTCACTATCTGAGACCGGCCAGCAAGGTATGAGGTTATCATGTTATAAGGTTACATGTCGAGCTAGAAAAATCAAATAATTTCCGTTATTTCTTCAACATGATCGCAATTACAATCCCACAGTACAGAGTGTTTGCATACTACAGAAATTGATAACATCAACTGTGATGTTGGCCAATGTAACACAACGATAGAAATCGTCAATTCGCATAAATATCTCGGTGTATATGTAGACCATAACTACAAATGGAGTGTACACATAAACGAACTACATAAAAAGCTAAGAAAATCATCTTATATGACGCACAACTGACAGTGTAATGAGGCAAGCTTATTTCTCGTTTGTGGAATCACATTTGCGACATGGCATAACAGCGTGAGGAAACTCACTACATAAAAGTTTAACAAATAGAGAACAAAATACTAAAACTACTAAAACCGTATAAACAACACAATAACCGAACGCAATCACACATTAATCAACCATTTAGTATAAACATTAACACACCAATAGATGAAAAAAGTAAAAACTACCCAAAAGACCGTATTGTTCTAAATGTATTTAATATATATCGCACTGCTCTAGCCATAGAATTTTTCAATGATAACAAGTATCTGAAAAAAATTGATCATAACCATCAAACAAGGAGGAGCACTGAAGGGAAGTACCGTATCCAAAAATTCCGAAATGAATATGGAAGAAGCACATTACCAGCGATGTTACCGACAATCTTTAACATCATGCCAAATGATGTCTTAAGACGAGCCAATAGTGAGCAAAGCAAAAAGAAGGTAATAAAAACACGTTTTATCAGTATGCAATAATTATTATTCAATATGTAAACTAACAAAAATGAATCGCTTTTGTAAAAAATTTTAATTATTACATATTTATGAACTTTTAGGTACATTTTTAAGTTTATTATGCCTGCAGACAAGCCACACTGGCTTTGCAAGGTTCTACTAACAATGAATTGTACATTAAATATTCGTAAATAAATTGAAATGAATTAAAAAAAAAATGATCTACCGCATGGAAAGCCTTGCTATGGTCCAGAAGGATCAAGGAAGCTACCATATTGCTGTCGAGTACAGATCTGAGACTCTCGATTACAGCAACTAGAGCTGTAGTACAGCTTCTGTTCCTAATAAAGTCAGATTGGATCTGTGATAAGAAATCATTGCGTCACAGGTAATCATTTAATTCTATTTTGGAATACTTTAGATAAGAATAGTAGGACACCGTATAAATAAATAAAAAATATTAATAGACAAATTGAAAGTATTAGAAAAACTACTAAATAACTAAAAAATATATTGAAGCTTACCGGTGTTTGTCTGTCAAACTAACAGTTCAAACCAAACTAGCGCGTAAAGCACAACGCAATTTAACGTTTTGATTTTACGCGATTACTAACGGTCGCGAAAAATTTTTTTTTTTTTTGTCATTCATTTATTTATTGAATCTTCAAAATATGAACTAACAATAAGTATTCAAATCTTAATACTAAATACAAAAGTTATTTAAGTCCAGCCACTGCTAGACAAAAGAGTTTCATTTCGCGCGAATAATATCGGTAGAATCACCTATTTAACGTTCTGATGGTGGCCAGGGTATCCCTTCTTCTCAACCGAGAGTGGCCGCCAAAATTAAGTATGTTGCGTGCAAGAGGATTTGGGTGAAGTTCCAGTTTACTGATATACCTTGTGACATACTTAGAGAACTCGTCAGTTACCAGCGGAACACACAGATCGTTGTGAATTCGTGAGTTTCTTACGTACCATGGAGCTGCAGTAATCGTACGAAGAATTTGGTTTTGTCGTCTTTGAATTTTTTCAATGTTAGATGTTGAGGCGGTTCCCCATAATTGAACTCCATAGCACCATATAGGCTTTAAAATTGCGTTATATAACAAAAGTTTGCAGTCCAACTTCAATGTCGAATTTCTGCCCATAAGCCAATTTAGTTGCGCTGCTTTTAATTTCAACTGAGTGACTTTTGCATCAATGTGAGGCTTCCACGTTAGCCTACGGTCGAGGTAAATACCAAGGTATTTAACTTCATTATGCTGCGGAATAGGTGTATTGTTAATTTGGAGAGCCGAACATGTTTGCTTACGCAGTGTGAATGTAACGTGGGTACATTTTTGTTCATTAACTTTTATTTTCCAAAGTTTCAACCATTTCTCTAATATTGAAATATACTGCTGCAAATTTCGTGAAGCTTCTTGATGGTTTACATGAACGCTAAAAAAAGCTGTGTCATCTGCAAAAGTTGAAGTATGGATTTCGGATCTCGTTGGCATGTCAGATGCGTAAATCAAATACAGAGTGGGTCCTAGGATGCTACCTTGGGGAACTCCTGCTCCGATTGACTGTGAGAGACTTGTAAAGTCACCTTCTTTGATAACAAATTTCCGCTCGTATAAGTAGCTTTCCAGAAGCTTGTGAGTGTTTGCCGGCAAGTTCAACTTTATTTTGTGCATCAGTCCGTCGTGCCACACTTTATCAAACGCTTGGGAAATGTCGATGAATAGAGCTGAACAGTACTTCTTCTCCTCAAAGGTCTGTCTTATGACGTTGACTAGTCTGTGCGTTTGTTCTATGGTACTATGTTTAGCCCGAAAACCAAATTGATGATCAGGGATACATCCCACGCTGTTCAATATTGGACTCAACTTCGCCATTAACAATTTTTCGAATAGTTTTGAAATTGTTGGTAAAAGACTTATTGGTCTATATGATTCTACCTTTGTCAGGTCCTTCCCTGGCTTGGGAATCATGGTAATCATTGAGACCTTCCACTCTGCAGGATAATACTCAAGGCGTAAAATAGCGTTAAAAATAAAAAGTAGAACTCTTCTAGCTACACGAGGTAACTGTTCAAGCATTTTACCAGTAATTTGATCTATACCTGGAGCTTTCCTGGGGTTTATGTTATTGATAACGTTTTCGACATCTTGAAAGTTAAGTCTCAAAGACACAGGCTGTCTAACAGCATACGGCGGAAATTCTACTGCAGCATCCGCTGAATCATTTGTCGTAAAAACATTTCTCAAATGATCAACGTACACCATCCCCTTTTCGGAATCGCTTCGTGCCCAGTCGCCAGTTGAAGTTCGCAAAGGTGGCTTACCTATTACGGGTCTTTTCAGACCTTTTGTCGCTTTCCACAGAGAATAGTCAGATTGCGGGGTACCATCCAAGCTTTCCAAATATGTTTTAAGGGAAGATATTCTCTGGATTTCAAGCAGATTTCTTAGTCGAGTTACGCATTCCCGTAGCCTAGTTTTAAGCTGGGGAGACCTGCGAGTTTGCCACTCTCTTCTGACTCTTCTTTTTTCTGACAGAAGTTGTTCAATTTCAGCCGAATAAGTTCTATTGTTCTCATTTCTGTGTCTTATATGACTAGTGGTAGCATGCTGTACGGCCAGTTTGAGGTTTTCAGAAAAATCGTTAATTGACGCATCAATATCCTCAGGTGTTCTCAAGGCGATATTTTCACTACAATGTGTACTCAAAAATTTTTTGTATTTTAGCCAATTAACTCTATTGACGGTCAACGGGGAGCCAATCTCTTGGGGGAACGAAACAGAGATTATAGTGGGTGAGCGATCTGATGACAAACCTAATGAAGGCTCCACTTGCATCCACTTTAAAGGAAAATTTTTCGCAACTCCAAAATCTATAATATCAGGGATCTTTCGTCGGTCTGACGGCCAATAAGTGGGGTGTCCGCTTGAAACCACATCTAAGCCCATTTTGGAAACGGTGTCAAAAAGCACACGGCCTTTCGAGGTAATTAAACGTGATCCCCAAAAAGTATGTTTAGCGTTATAGTCGCCGGCCGCTAAAAATCGAGAACCAAGCGATTTGAAAAAATTTGAATATTGGCTTTCTGTTATTGAAAATCGTGGTGGTGAGTAAATCGAGGATATAACGATTTTTTCATGAAAATAATCAAGGCATATATTTGTAGCTTGGAGATATTCCTCACGTGTCCCGTTCATTAGATAATGCTTAATTCTGGTCTTTATCAAAATTGCCGAACCGCCGCAAGATCTTCCACGGGGATCTTTTGTGTCATATAATGTGTAGCCATTAATTTTGAAATAACTGTTGGTTGTCAAATGGGTTTCAGCAATCATCATTATATCGATCTGCTTTTCCATAAGGAAGTGCTCAAGTTCATTTTTATGTTGGCGAATGCCGTTTGCGTTCCAGAAACATATTTTTAACCAATTCATTTTGTTAAAATTGCCTGCAAAATGGTGGATTGCATTTTCAGCATTTCCTGCATCATGTTTGTCATGGACACCGTAAATGTATTTATAGATTGAACAAGAGTCTGCAGAGTTGCCTCAAGATTGCTAAAATGTTGGTCGGAGTTTTGAGGCTTGGGCTCCTGATTCAAATTTGGTTTATCGGATTTTACCACATTCGCATAAGAAATTTGTTGGGGGTTTTGCACGTGTATATGGCTGGTTGGCTGGCGTACCTGGGGAAAATTGGTTGTTGAAATGGTGTTTGACTGCTGGGGTGGCATATTTAAAATCAATGGCTTATTTGTCATTGACCGCTTAAAATGAGTATAGACAGGGCAACCTCTATAATTTGCAGTGTGGTTACCTCCACAGTTACTGCATTTTTTAACACTTGCGTCGGCCTTTGGCTTATTGCACTGAGTTGTGCCGTGAAGTTCGCCACATACAACACAAACAGCGGGCAACTTACAGTAAGCCTTTGTGTGGCCAAATTCTTGGCAGTTTACGCACTGAACGGGTCCTGAACGCTTATGAGGCTCCTCAACGGTAACCTTACGATGCAGAAGAAATTTAAGGTTATAAATAGGGTGAATTTCACCTTTTTTCAGGACAACATCCCTGGGTTCTAGTTCAACCCTAAACATGGGTTGAGGGATCTTTTCACAGTTCCTGATATTTACTACGGTTTTTATTTTAAAACCTTTATCTTCCAATCCGGTTTTAACGTCATCAATATCTACGCAAGGGTCAATACCTTTAATAACAACCTGAAGGCCTTTAGCACTTTTAAGTTGATAAGTATAAAAAGATCTTTTTTCTTTTTCCAGAGCGGCAGAAAGTTTTCGGTAATCGTTTTCGCAGTTGACTTGGATTTTTGTTTCACTTATTTGTCCGTGCTTCACTGATGTTACGTTGAAGGTGTCTTTACCAATTGCCGAAATAAGTGCTTTTACCAACTCATTAGATGTAGGTTCTCTCAAGTATATTGGTGGCGGTTTAAATGTTTTTTTTGATGCAGTTGGCTCGTCAGTCTGAAGGATAGCAAACCTATTACTATCCGTTGTCGCAGAGGTAATATCGCCCTTAGACATTTTTGGTTGCGATGATATTTGCGCGGATTTAGGGCTTCGCTGACGTTTAACCACGGTTATATACCTATCCATACCCACTTGAGTTTTCGGTTTATCAACAATAGCTAAACTGGAAGATGGTATGTCATCTGTTGTAGCAGCAATGTTTGGCGAACACGAACGCGTGCGTTTTTTATCTCTTAGAGACAGAAGATTATCCAATGATTTTTTAAGTGATTCTTCCTCAGAGATCCAGAGGTTTTTTCTAGTGGAGCTAAGCTCCCTCACAGAATTGCATCTAATAGGTACACTCATGCAATTTTTGTTTTTTTATTTATATTTTTTTTTTAATTTAAAAGTATGTAAAAATAATTGTCACAAAGTTTTTCTTTTGTATAAATTTGCTCTTCTACTTATTGCGGTTTTGCAAGCAAACAAAACTTTAGTGTATAGTTTTTTTCCCACTGGGTAGGTTATCTTCACGCACAATAACAACAACAACAATGCACTGCCACCGCACTTGTTTTATTGAAATTGATTTTATTGTTTAGTTAATGAAATGTAAGGAATTTATTTTCCCGTTGTTTTTTTAAAATAATTTGTTATTGTTTTTACAATTTAATACAATATATTATTGTTTTTATATGTAAGTTTAAAAATATGTTAGCACAATGATTTTTTGGCTTGGTCGCGAAAAATGAGTAACATTTGTTTTGAAGCGAACTGTACTGTCAATATTGGATTTTGTAAAGCCTTGACGCAGCGCTATTATGGTTGGTCACATACATTTTAGGTGTGTTCCACGAGATCTAGAACTAGTTTGGACTAATGAGAGTAAACAGCAAATTACTCCCTAAATTTTGCAAATTTTTCTCAAAACTACTGGAACGCAAAAAACCACAATTGTACATCTCGCAATGCAAGTGATGTTTACTTTTTAGATTAACGTATATTTTAGCGATTTCAGACGCTTACAACGCGTATCATCCTATACGAAAGATTTGCATTATTGGCAACAGCTTCAAAATTAAAAGCAATGTAAAAATTTCAATAGGTTTTTATTGTACATATTTATAAAATGAAAAGCCAAATAACAATTGCATTTTCTGTTTACAACTTCTCAACGTTATTTCTAGTTTGGGCAAACTTCCATTTTGCTTTTAACTAATTTTTAAGCAAACACTTTTTTCCAATTTGCAAATTTTCTGATTACATTTTCAGTTTCATATGTATGTAAACATAAAACAGCTGATTATTCAATTCTAGTCCGAACTTACCCAAAGAAAAAGTTCGGACTAATTTGTACAGGAAAATAAAAAATTTACTCTCTCATTTTCTCTCAAAATTGCACAAAAATTGTTACGTGGAACGCTTTTGGACTAGTTCGCACTGTTTCGTTATTCACGTGGAACACACCTTTTGTTTGTGCATGAGAATTTTTGACAAATAAATTACGCTTTACGCCCCAATTTAGGTTGTACGAGTACTGTAACACATTACGAACGCGTACACAAAGTTGATAGGTATCATCATGACCGCGTGTATCCGATTTAAAAGGCTAAACAAGAAATTAAGAAAACAAAAATCAAACAATTTTCAAAGCCATGGACAAGACTTAGATTGCTCTAAGAGCAGGCCGACTCTGTATTAAATTAAACCAACATTATTTGCTGCGAATTGCACAGCTTTTTCATTTTATTTAATACAATATGTACAGATGTATTTTTCTTTTTATTTGCGAAGATTTCTGCAATAAAATTGTTAATATGGAGAATTGGTTCATAACGAAAAGAAAAACAAAACTCAATACTGTTCAAGTCCACAATTGTGTTAAACAGTTGTGCTTGATAATGAACACCAAAACACAATGGCAATAATGTTTCGTGATACGTAAATTTTTCACATCTCCATCGTTTAATCAAGAGCAGCATTCGTCTGGAAAAAACACTTGTATAATTCAAAAGCCGTTTCACAATTGTCAGCACCCGTGAAGTCATTGCATTCGGCCATGGCAGTCCTGACTTTATCAACGCCAAAAATAGCACCCAGTTTACTTAAAATCGTTTCATGTTGCAGTTGGCCATTGATGAGGAGACCAGCTTTTTCTAGAAAACAGTTTGTAAAACATTTAACTTTTTGATCAGCATTTGAAAGTTGTCCGTCCTTTAAAGCTTGGACAGCGCGCCGGTCAATGAAATTTTGTTCGGCGCACAATGAGGCGTACTGGATTATATGTCGTTTTTGCTCCTCAGTTATCTTCGCGTACGAGAAAACCAAGAATTTATTAACATTTGCATCTAATAAATAATTAAACATCTATTTGCACATTTCGTGCAACTTACACCTTGAGCAGTTGTTGCACCTGCAACAATTGATAAAATTGCAATAACAAATAATTTCATTTTTTTTCCACGTATACGAGTATAATTATTGTTGGATTGCCGGCAACCAAGAATATCGAAGCACTGTTTGTTAAGATACTTGGCAAAAGCTATTTATACACTTTTGTGGTTTTCCAAAAAATTAGTGGAGAAGCATTTTTTTGGTGGCTTCTATAAATAATTGTATGTAAAACTGGTTACAACCAAAATTTGGCAAGTTGGTGAAGTCTTCAAGATTACGTTATTATGAAATATGTTTGTGTTTTAAAGTACAGCGTTAGAGAATTTGGCTGAAAAAGGCATTATACATACATACGTTGGCTCACAGCTTACATATATCGCGCATATGCAAAGCAAAACTTATCAAGACTATAAAATTAAAACTGAAGACGCAGTATACCTTGCAGACGAGTGAAGGTTTAATATTTTTGGATCGGATAGTAAACATTATAGGCTTTTTACACTGATCAACATCTAACATCTACCATCATTTTGTGAAAGAAATACATTTCAACATTTTTCAACATCTTTATAAAATGTTTCTATCTTATTTTATAGCGTGTTCACACGAAGGCTTATAGCATGTTCACACAAAGGCTTATTTTCGAGGTTCGCTCTCTCATTCGTGGTTCGCGGCCCAATTTCGATTGAACCAACATGGTTTGCCATACACAATTTTGAGAGCGTTCATTTTGAATCTTGTTGCGAATCAAGCAAAAACTACTATCATCTCCAAATTTGATAATGAATTATCGCTAGTTTATCTGAACTAGGTGAAAAAAAAATCCAAACAAAGAAAAAACAGATAATTAATGTGTGTTAAATCAAAAGCAACACATAGAACATATTAAAATTGAGATTTAAATAAAAATTTTAAAATCGAATTAGTGAAACGTTTGCACAAAATGTGTAAACATCAGTGTGAACCAAAAAACAACCGTCTGAACACCTAGTTTCGCAATAGTGCTTCGGAGAGCGAACCAAGTGTTTCATATTACCGTCTGAACATGGTATTATTCCATTCAACATATTTCGATTATTTCAGTGTCATCACTAGAAAAGTGGCAATAATGTCGTTTATTCTTATGGCATCACTGACAAAATGACGTTAGTTTTGAAATTAAAAATCGTATTTGTGCCAAAATGAGTGAAACATGAAAATTTATATTTTATATTTATGGATTCATATTTACATTTGTGTATTGTTTTTACAAAAGAAGAACACCAGGAAAACATGCTGTTAGACTTGTTGGAAGAGAAAATTAAGCAATTGGGAGGCGCTAGTAAAAACTCCCACGAATACCAGAAAATAAATGAAAGCTTAGGCGAAACAAATAAAGTGCATAACATTTTACGAGCATTTGAGGTGGACACCATTGAAATAACAATGCATGTAATACTTTTTTATTTATTTTTTTATTTATTTATTTATTTAGTAACTATACAGTTGCAAAGTAAATTTGCAATGTATAGGATGCACAGCATGTGCGGGGTGACAAAGACCATAATGCCCATGATGGTATTAACAGCACTTTTGTAGCGTCGCTGTGACTAACTATAACGACTTATGCCTTCACATAGGAAGTTTCCACGTGGTTAACAATGAATAACCTCTAAAAAACTGTAAACCAATACAGTTAGTTGACAAGCCTGACCGCACTTAAGAAATAATTACGATGACGCGAGAGCTGTTCTTCAGCCCAGAGCTGCTTTACGACTGAATACTTTTTTATTTGTTTTTGTTTCCTACATTTCATTAATTTACACACTATTACTATTGTTTTCTTCGAACTGAGTTTTATTTTCTTTCTTTCTGTTTATTTTTGTAATTTACATAGATGTACTCGATGTAAAAATGGAAAATGTATAATAATCATGGAAAATATTTTTTTATTCTATACAAGAATCTCCTTCACATAAAAATCTGCTTATATCTACTCTGATGTGTTCTGCTGATATAGAATGATCAGGGGTCTAATTACCGCATACGATATCGAATTAACTATCGTATCGAATAACATTACGATACATCTAAATTATGGCAACCGATGCATATTGGATCGTAATTTAAACAAAATGCAATAGATTGAAGACCATACGTTCCCTAAAAGTAGGAATATAAAAAATAAATCCTTTAACTTTTTTATATTATTGCAATACAGTTTATTCGATATCGTATGCCGTGATACCAAAATGAAAAATTTCGATAATTTTGCAGAAATTTTTTATAAACTTTCTAGTCTTCATTAATAATATAGTGATGTGATTGACTCGAAAATTGTCGAAGAGTTCAGAATTGTTATGCTAGGAACACAACTGCGACGAACAACGAATTTTTAGTCGCGAATATTCGTTGCCAAAAATACAACACATTGGTATATATGAAAATGCACACAATCGTGGCGTTGGTCGAAATTCGTCATACTCAGCGAAAGTTGAAAGAGATTTATTTCTAATTGTTTCGTCAGCGAACGTCGAACAAAACATATCAGGTGGCCAGTGGCTGTGTTCTGTAACTTTAGCGAAAAGTTTTCGCGTCGAAAAGTTGTGAAACGAATTATTCCATCGTTTCTCGAAAAGTGAGAAAAAACCGCGTCTGTAACTCATGTCAAAAACTATCCAAAGCGATTACGTCGTTACGTTAGAAATGTCCGAAAATATAAAACGATGCCGGCATGCAATTTTAAAAATTAAAGCGCCAGCCACAATTAGTACCGCCGCCGACCAAAAATTACCAAAGTTAAGAAATTTTGTTGGTCGGCGTCATATTATAACCGCCGGCGGTTCTAGAAAATGTATGGTATGGCTCTAACGTTTACATTTTATTTACAAATACATAAGTACATACATACATAAGTACATACATACTTATGCACAAAATTTTGTAAAATTAAAAACAATTGCAATTTGTGAATTCTGAAAAAAACATTATAAAAGTGTCACAATATAAAGTAAGTTGGGTCGGAAATTAAAATTGTAGAAATTACAAACTTATATAATTATTCCCTTAAACCTTGTTGTGTGAAGGGTATAAAAATTAAATAAAAAGTTAAAATAAAAAAAAAAAATAATCGTTTTAAACTGTGTTAATATATATGTGAAACTTAATTTAACTGCAAAATACTTATTTTTCAGCATTATCATTCATTTAATGATGATTATTGTTATTTGAAATACTATCTCACAGCCTTTTTATTTGCGAGAAATAATGACAGTTGAAAGCGGGAAATTTTTTCGCAAAAGTTTTACAGACACAGTTTTTCTGTAAAATGGCGAGTAATTTCCTTATGTAACAGCTATTACTCACCAAGAAAAGTTATAGATACAGTTTAGTGAGAAAAGCAGCTGTTTGTTTCAACTTTGTTTCATTTCACACGTTTCAGTCGAAAAGTTTCTCATGGCGAGTGTTACAGAACACAGCAACAGGATTCTTATATAAAAAATTTTTTTTCACGAAATCATACTTTTTATATTTATATTAATCCATGTAGTAAAATTTGATCAAAAATCCGTCTTTCGGCTGGGATTTATATAGGCTGACTTAATATGGCCTCCTTAATTAAATTTATATATAAACAATGTTATCTACACACGACGAATTTATACAACGAATATTTGTCGGCGAATTCGTCACGATGGGCGAAATTCGTTGTTCGTCGCAGTTGTGTTCCTAACATTATTTGGATATTTTTCTCCCAAAATTTGCCGTAGAGTTTCGCGGGAAATACACCAAAAACACTTCTTCATCCTCTTCTTCCAGAATTTCTTCTATAATTTGCCATAACTACCATTTCATTCTGTTCCTGTAAGGCATTAACTAATCCGAAAACTAGCTGTTTTTCCAAATCCATTCCATTTGTAATAATAAATTTATATTTCTAAACAAATGTAGCGTGATTGTTAAATTGTTTGACAAAAATAATAATAATAATGACGTTTTTGGTTGATGGTAGATGTGAGCAATGTAAGTAGTGTTTCACTTTTTCAACATCTCCCATGCGTTTCACAGATATGTCAATCAGTGTAAAAAGCCTCTTACGGACATAAATCCAATGAAAGTGTAATCGTTTGGGCTTGTATGGTTACCTCTGGAGTTGGTAACAATGTTTTCATTGAATGCATTGGTAATAACGGAAAATTATCCGAAGTACAACGAAATACGAAATATTTTTTTTTAATGCTAATGCACCCAGTGTATCGTATATAGTGGAAACGCTTCAGTAGATACTGGCACCTTAATTCAATGTCTTTCCAACGCTCAGGATAGTTCCACAGCCAGAGTATGAACACAATGTAACGATAATTTATTGCGTTGCGGTTTTTCATACGATTATGAAGGAAAACCCGCAGTGCGGAACGGCATAAAATTAAAATTTATTTTATTTTCATTGCGGACTTTTTGTATTCGGTAAAATTTTGACTCTCTTTCTCCTTCCGATGTTGCCATAGTTTCTGAATAATTGGCGATTTTCACAATACTATTGCAAACAAAAAACATGATTTTGAAATTTATAAATTTTTGTCGTGAAATAAAAAAGTAAAAAAAAACGATCAAAAGAATTATCGAAGTTAGGAAATATGACTATCTTTATAATTTGTAGTCGGGAAGTTACAAAAACTTCCAGTATAAAAAAGATTTGTAATATTGATGTGTCTGCCATCTATGGCCCCCAAACAATAAGGAAGACAATTTTTTTCATACAAAGAAGATGATATTTGGGACAAAGTTAATGAACAAAAATGCACTCATGTTATATTGATACTGCGAAAGAAAAACATGTTCATCAACAATTCCGCAGCACAATGAAGTCAAATACCTTTGGTATTCACCTCGACCGTAGGCTAACGTGGAAGCCTCACATTGATGCGAAAGTCACTCAATTGAAATTAAAAGCAGCGCAACTAAATTGGCTTATGGGCAGAAATTCGACATTGAAACTGGATTGCAAACTTTAGTTATATAACGCAATTCTAAAGTCTATATGGTGCTACGGAGTTCAATTATGGGGCACCACCTCAGCGTCAAACATTGAAAAAATTCAAAGGCGACAAAACAAAATTCTTCGAACAATTACTGCAGCTCCATGGTACATAAAAAATTCCCGAACTCACTCAAGGAAATGTGTGTTCCACTGGTAAAAGATGAATTTTCAAAGTATGCTACAAGGTATATCAGCAAACTGGAACTTCACCTAAATCCTCTTGCACGAAACATACTTAATTTTACCGGTCACAGTCGGTTGAGAAGAACGGATACCCTTGCCTCTTACGAAATCCGTATTGATGATTACAAAGTAATTTATGCGACTCAAGGCGAATTCATTACTAGGTGAACTTGACAGCTCAGGTGATTATTTTTTGCTGCTCTCGTTTTTTCAATAAGACTGTCATATTTTTTTTCTTTTGTTTACAAACATTTTCGCACCATTTTAAACTGAAATTTTTTATATGATTTAGTACAATTTCAAGAAATTTGTGTGAATTCAAAAGTGAAAAACTAATATAATCTGTGATTTTAATTAGAAACAATTATAAAAGTTTATATAAAATTTGTTTTCCTGCTGAACAGTCTCAGGCGAATTTAGATTTTGACATTCACGATAGTTTTACAATAACAAATACATTGTATTGAATTCGCCTTCCCGCTTGCATTCATCTGTATAAATTCGCCTTGATGCGACTCTAGATACCTGACCAGGTTGCTATTGACTTTAGAAAGCGCAGAGCAAATTGAAATCGGACGGTAACTTTCAGCTTTATTTGCCTCACCCTTTTTGGGAATTGACGTTACATTAGCATCCTTCCAGCATGATGGATTGGTTTAATCGAAATCTGCTTGGAGAAAATGTATGTTTTCATTCTTAGCACGATCGTTTTAATTTCAATTGGTATTTTTCAACGAAAATTTTTTAAAATATTAATATTTTTAGTTAATGCCGAAAATCTTAATATATAAAATTGAATGTGTGTTTGTTTATTTGTTTGTTAGTTTGTACCTTAAGATCTGCCAGACCGCTGAACCAATCTTCCTGAAATTTTTACAGTAGTTGAATGGAACACCTGAGTGATTTATAGGCTACTTTTTTCCACCATGCCTTCTTTTACGCCCACTAATTTAAATTATGTTATTTCTATTACAAAATTTTTAACAGTTTTTTTTAACATAAATGGTCATAACTTTTCCATTTTTTAACCAAATTTCAAAATTTTTTGTGCATATGCAAAACGACCAAAACGACTAAGATTATATTGGAGGGATAAAGTTATCGCCAATTGCCCACTCCAATAACTGATTGTCAAATAACTTCAGTATTCATGGAGCAAAAATTACTCAAAATTAACTTTTGTGTATGGAAAATTGGGGGCGTGTGCCAAATTGCCCTCCCTATAATTAATTATCAAATAAGTTCGTTATTTGTAGACCAATTTTCAAAATTCTTTTTTCATATATAAGATATCTCATCAAAATTGAACTCGCCCCAAAAATTGATTTGCAATTAACTTCGGAATTTGTGTATTAATTTTTAAAACTACTATTTTTTATACCTTTCACAAAAATGTGATTCCGTTTGTAATTTCTACAGTTTTTTTTGCGACCCTATAAAGTATATATATTCTGATTCAGAATTAATGGAAAAGTCGATTAAGCGATGTCCGAAACCAGACCATTAGACTTAGAAACTTTCTTCTTTCACCATTCTTTTACCCCATCGACTCATGGATTTGCTATTAAAATTCAGTAATATCGGTCCACGTATAGCTGAGATATATTCAAAATTCCGAAAAAAGCCATTTTTTTGCAAATTTATATGAAAATTTTTGGAAACAAAAGTTGTTTGTTTTGCTTCAAACTTCACACACTTATTAAGCATGGTGACTAAAAGGCAAAATTTTTTTTCAGATATCGGTCCATATAATGAAAATTTCGCATAGGCGAAGCTAAACAACTTTGTTTTGCTTAAAAGCAGCTCTGGTAATAAAATAAAGTTGTATAAATATGGAAAAAGAAAATATCCGATATCGGTCCATATATACCCGAGACATAGCCTAAACCGGGTTTTTCATGAGCATGCGGCGTAAGCAAACTTAAACAACTTTTTTGCTTAAAACAAGTTCTGGTAATAACATTAGGTTACATAAATATGGAAAATGAAAATTTCCGATATCGGTCCATATATACCCGAAATATAGCCTAAACCGGGTTTTTCATGACCATGCGGCGTAAGCGAACTTAAACAACTTTTTTTGCTTAAAAGTAGTTCTGGTAATAAAATTAGGTTATATAAATATGCAAAATAAAAATTTTCGATATCGGTCTATATATACGCGAGATATAGCTTAGAACAGGTTTTTCATGAAAATGCCACATAAGCGAACTTAAAAAATTTTTTTTTGCTCAAAGGCAGTTCCGGTAATAAAGTAAGGTTATATTAATATGGAAAATGAAAATTTCCGATATCGGTCCATATATACCCCAGATATACCATGAATTGGGTTTTTCATGAAAATGTCCCGTAAGTAAACTTAAACAACCTTTTTTGCTCAAAGGCAGTTCCGGTAATAAAGTAAGGTTATATAAATATGGAAAATGAAAATTTCCGATATCGGTCTATATATACCCCAGATATACCCTAAACCGGGTTTTTCATGAAAATGTCGCGTAAGCAAACTTAAATAACTTTTTTTTTGCTTAGAAACAGTTCTGGTAATGAAATAAGGTTATATAAATGTGGAAAATGGAAATTTCCGATATCGGTCCATATATACCCGAGATATAGCCTAAGCCGCGGTTGTCATGAAAATGTAGCGTAAGTGAACTTAAACATCTTTTTTTGCTCAAAGGTAGTTCCGGTAATAAAGTAAGGTTATATAAATATCAAACATGAAAATATCCGATAGCGGTACATATATTCTGGAGATATAGCCTAAACCGCGTTTTTATACGTGACTATTGTGAAGGGTATTTTAGATTCGACCCAGCCGAATTTACCACACTCTTACTTGTTCTTTTATTTTTTGCAAAAAGAGGGAGGGGAGGAAAATTGCTAGCTTCAATAATTGGTTATCAAGCAACTTCATTTTTGAACCAATTTTCACAATTTATCTTGCATCTACAAAATGACTAAAATTACTTTTGCGGGATGAAGTTACCGCAAATTGACCACCCCAGTAATTGATTGTGAAGTAACTTCATCATTTATGATTCATTTTGTATATGGAAAAAGTCAATAATTTTTTTCTGTTTTGGAAAATTGGTGGCGTGATTGCCCTTCCCATAATTAATTATCAACTAACTTCGTCATTTGTGGACAATTTTGAAAACTCTTTTTGTATATAAAAAAAATATCGACAAAACTGTGTTCTCTAAAACTCAAGGTGACGGAGGTTGTCGCGATACGTCCGCCTCAAAAATTCATTATTCTTTTATTTATTTAAAATTCTTTTTGGATGCAGAAAAGCTATTATTTTTTTTTTGTTTGGTGATTGGTTATCAAGCAACTTCGCTAAATGTGGACCAATTTCGAAAATTATTCTTGCATGTGGAAAAGGTCAAAAAATATTGTTTATTGAGAGGAGGGCGGGTCAGAATGAGGATAGAATCGCTAATGGATTTTATTGTTAAGTTACGTGTTTTCAGAGAACGTGATGCTGGATATATTTTATTGAATGGCAGAAACGTGGAATGCCTTATTTCCACATTCGATATGGTTGGTTGACAAAATTGCGTCAGATAAAATAGATGAAATTATACTGATACTAATATTCATCCACACTTACATGGAGTTGTGGTTAAAAACATGCTTTATGCACGCAAAGAAAAGGCAATTTGGAATATTGTTGTGACAACATTAGTATATACTCTGTCACAATTTGTATTGTTACCGCTCGTAGTACTTTTTAATTTTTAATATAGTTTAATCCACTATAATTATGTAAGTGATTTCTATCATTTTAAAAAATGGTTGAATGCAATAATAATGTTTAAAAATAAAGTTTGAATATAACAAAACCTTTTGTTATGTGCAATAATAGACTATTAATTAAAAACATAAGTATGGTTAAAGCATTTATCTACAACACATGTTTGTTTACAATATAAACTAGATATTGTTGGTTTTACACACGTTGTCATTTGCTTATATTCATACCCAGTTTTCATTTATTTTGTTGATTTCTTTGTGTTTTTTCAATTTTAATAATGGTAAAAATATAAAAAACAAATTTATAAATATTTACTTTTTGGAAATGCAGCATGATACAAATAAAACTTTAAAGCAAAAAGGTTTGTATAAGATTTTATATGGGCAAATGCATATAGTTTAATGTATTTAAATTCCATATTTTTTTTATAGATATGTACATAAATGGGCCAAAGCAAAGATACATCAATGTTGCCAAAACAACAGGATCTCGCAAAATTTTACTGATTTTAATCTAGTTTGTATGAAAATATTGATTGAAAAATAAATTTATTAAACGAGTTAGAAAAATGTGGTTTCATGTATGTGTAAAGTTTGTATGTATGTGTATTTATTATATACATAATCATTTAACATTGTGACCTTTAACTCTAGTACCGTCGAATGTGACAATAGAATTTGCAATTTTCCAATAATATGGGTAGGAGTGATAATATTATATGGTTGGGCATGCCAGTTGAATTTAAATTTTTTACAATAACGTTGTTAGTCATTAATAAAACTTTTACCATATATATGGTTAAATAATAAAATGTCGGTTCTTGGCTGTACTTAGTTGTGTTAAACAAGTTCAGATTAAAACCATATTATATGGCTGTGCTCAACCATATTATTTAACAATAGTATTTTGCCCTTAAAATATTGTTATGTCAACCATATTTTTTCCTTTACGTGTGGTATTAATTCAAATCCGCCATGTGTGGTGGTTAGGAAATGTACGAAGAGGTATCCTAGAGAATTGCTTCAAAAAATAATCTCTGGGCTACACCCGCTTTATCGTCACGGTGGTGGACAATCAATTACATTAAATGTGCAAAACACTGAAATTGATGTTGAAAATCGTTCGATAGTGACATATTGCCTACTGCTTTCAAAAGCGTACAAAACGCATATTAATGTAATTTCTTCAAATAAATTAAGTACATCTGCAAATACGTAACCAAACGATGAAATTACACAATATCCAATGGCCGGATACATTAGCAGCAGTGAAGCTGTTTGGAGAGTTTTGGGATTCCAAATCTTTGAGCGTCATCCAACTGTTGTGCATTTATCTGTTCACCTCGAAAATATATATGTTTTGTTTAGTATTAGGATATGAATACTTATTGTTAGCTACCTTTTTGAAGATTTAATAAATAAAAAAAACAGCAAGAGCTGCAATGATACCAGCTACAACATAAACTTCCTTTTTCGATACATGGACAAATGTTTCTTTTGCTCAAATTCTAACAATTCATATGCAACTTATCGGGATGCGTGCCAAAAGCTAAATTTATTAGAAAACGACTCACAACGCAACTGTATCAATATCTAATCATCCAGAGCCAGCGGAATATTATTTGTTATTATATTGGTAAATTGGTTTTTATCCGAAACAAATCAACTTTGAAATACATATGAAGCACATATCGAAAGAGAATTACCTGCAACAACATAACAATTGAATTTACACATGAAACTTATAATGAGGCGTTGATTCTAATAGAAGATAAATGCTTGCAAATAAACAACAAGACACTCTCGGAAGTTGTTGTGATAAGTCCTAATCAAGCAGGCAATGATGATGATCTGACCCACACGACTTAGAACTATTTATGGCTGAAAACCTACTACATTTATACCAGATGCAACTCTCGGTATACAATATTTTAATGTGGATGGATCAGATGGAACAGAAAAATTTTTATGATTTCGTTAATATTGGCTAAAGTTCAATCACAAAATAATACTGCACTAGCCGTAGCTGAACAGCGTACTTGGAGCTTAAATTACCTCTAAAGCCACAATTCTGAGATACGCACACATACCCTATTAAAAAAAAAACACTCCTCAAAAAGGTGTTCCAAATTTGCTCGTAGTATGGGATAAATGCACAATGACCAACAAAAAATCTTTAAAAGGCACTTGATCGCATGTTACAAGATTTTAGAACAACAAAAAATTGTTTGTGGTAGTCGGTGATTTTCAACGAAAATTGCCAGCAAATCCACTAATGATGAGCTAAGTGCGTGCCTCAAATCACATCTTTTTTGGCGTATTGAAATTAACAACAAATATGCGAGCTGTAGTATGATGCTCAAACTGCATTATTTTTCCATCGAACTTTTGTAATAAGACACAATGCATTGAAGAGCTACTTAATGTCGAACGCAATTTCAAAAATGATCAGTGGTTACGTGAGTGAGCGTCACCTTCTACCAAAAACAAAGATTTGAATTCAATAAACAATCGAATTTACTATTACAACTCTACAGTTACACAAAAATATATCGATACCGCGATAAGAGATGAGGATGCTGTCAATTATCATTTTGAGTTTTTTAACTCACTTGATGTTTCAGGACTTCCATCATATGTGCTGCAATTCAAAATTGGAAGTACCAATTATTCTACTGCGCATAAGCTATCCACTATAGCTTTACGTATTCGACTTGCAGTAAAAAAAAACTGCGACACAACTTAATCGAAGGGATCATTATAAAGAGCAAAAATAAAGGTACAATTATGTTATTGCCACAAATTTCAATTATTCCAACCGACTTGCCATCTGATTTCAAAATATGGCAGTTTTCTGTTCGTTCAGTGTTTGCAAAGACAATTTTTAAAGTTCAAGGTCAATCCGTGCAAATTTGTGGCTTGAATTTGTCAAGTCCATGTTTCACCCACTGACTTGTTTAGGTTACGTACTCTCATGTAGGAAAACCTAAAGACTTATTTGTTTATGTTTTATACAGACAAGGTAGAATAATCGTATATCCCAGCGCGCTATAATGGTTAGTGAAATCATCATCAATACAGCAAATAAAATATTTTTTAAACTAGGTATATAAGCACCCGGTTAAAACCATGTTTCCACTGCAAGGAAAAACATGTGTTTTAACGAAAACATGTCGAAGTGTTTCCACTAAGATATGAAGTGTTCTTAATTTCGAATTTTCGAAATTAGTTTGACGTATATTTTGTTCAAACCAAGGCAGCTTTATACAGGTAGTGGCAGAATTACAATAAATACAACACCACCAAACATCAACATGTATTTTGTTGGTAGAATTTACGAATAGTTGTCAAAATTTTGACAATTATAATTAACTAATAAATAATTCTGCTACTACCTGTATAACGCTGCATTTACACACGCAATTAGTGGCATGCAAATTTTGTATACGTATTATCAACGAAAAACAATTCGAAATACTCGAATCTCTTGCCACTCGCTTTTCAGTTTACACATGCCATTGCAATTTCATTTTTAAAATGTCCTTGAAGCGTATACTTCAAGCAATTTGTTTACTTCTCGAATTTTGCCTCCATTTTGAATTTGTTTTCTCTTTGTAAAATAGAGTTACCGAGTTCACCATATTTGGGGAAACGATTAACATTTATTTTTACTAAAATTATTTTAATAATCTAATGCTTTATAATTAACGAAACTGTTCTTTTTATGCGTATTTCAAGAAATAAATCCTAATAATACATATGAGAAACTAATATTTGTAATTACATTTTGCTATAATGCAGTTAATTTGCATTAAGTTCTTGGCAGGGTAACATTGTTTATCATCTTGACATTCAGTGGCATTCAAATGCCAAATTTTCACTCGCATGCAAAATTTGCTGCCACTGGAGCTGCCATTGCGAAAAATGTGGATGTATTAGTGAAAAATTGTGAATGTGAATGAGTTTACACTCTTAAGTTCAAACAGAACAAAATCTAACAAAAAATTATCTTAGGTCTTCCTATTTAAAAGAAAATGTTAAAAGGTCCCCATAGCGAAATTATTTTGGATGATACTGGAAGGGATGGTAAGGATACAAGAGTATTGTCAAATGACGAAGACTGATATACTCGTATAATTTACATGCATTTCAAGCTCAAGAGTTTTTGGTGCGACACACGTTTTAACGTTTAATAGTTATCAGTAGATAGATTTAAGTTGAGATTAAGTAAAAAGTGAAAATGAAAAAAAGAATTAACTAAAATAACTGATATTTATTTCAACTGATAATTTATTTAAATAAAATAACTGATATTTATTTCAAATCAAGGTTTATTTTTTTTTCTGGTAAACAAGGAGAACAATGCCCTGAAACCACATACATATATATTTCTAAGCTCCTAGAGGTGTATGTATACCGAGCCAGAAAATTGACCTCACTGGATTATTGAGATGCATAGATATATTGCGTAATTCAGCGCTCTCAAATGAAGGGAAGGAATACATGGCCTCTTTGTTATTGGCAAAAAGGGATTGCTGAGTCTCCAGAACGATTTTCTTACAGTGTCCAAAACTGATTAAAGTTGAGGTGCCTTGTTTGTATACGACCTTTTTTAGTCTCAGGTAAGTTTCAACATCAAGAATAAAATGTTGAAGGCGCCAGTAGTCCCATTTTCGAGAGCCAAACTATTGCTGTAGGTTTTCTAGGGCGTCTCGGAACTGAGCGGAGACGATTTGAAAATTTATGTTTTATTATTTTGCTTTGTTTTTTTTTATTATACCCTTCACAATAATGTTAAGGGTATATATAAGTTTGTGATTGCGTTTGTAATTTCTACAGTTTTTTTTGCGACCCTATAAAGTATATATATTCTGATTCAGAATTAATGGAAAATTCGATTAAGCGATGCCCGTCTGTCCGTCTGTCGGTCGTTGAAATACCGTTTCTGAGAAAATCATTAGACTTAGAAACTTTTTTCTTTCACCATTTTTTTACCCCATCGATTCATGGGTTTGCTATTGAAATTCAGTAATATCGGTACACGTATAGCTGAGATATATTCAAAATTCCGAAAAAAGCCATGAATTTTTAAAATTTTGTATGGATTTTTTTTTTTTACTTTATTAATTTCAATCTATCTAATGATAATAAGCAATATTTTTGGAACATTTTTAATATAAAATAATTTGACGTTGAGTAGAATTACATCGGCATGTAACGCTACTATTTAAAATTAAATAAAAAATCCAATTATATATGTATGTAAGTCTAAAAATAAAATAATTTTAATGATATTTGTATTCAGGGCTGGGCAAAATACTCAAGTATTTCAAATACAAGATACAAAATACTTCCCAGTTGTATATTTCAAATACAAGATACAAAATTCTTTCAAGTTGTGTATTTTAAATACAAAATACTTTCCAGCTGTGTATTTTAAATACAAAATACAACTAAAAACTACAAATACTTTTTTGTCTTTCGATTTCATAAGAATATACCACTCTGGTTTTAGATAAATATTTTATTTTATATATGCACCTAAACTAAGTTGTATATTGTCACATACAACTTAAAAGGACGTAACTGGCAAAGTGTTGAAAGCCTATTAAAAATTGTGGATGGTTGTATTGTTGATAATAACTAGACTAGAATTTTTTTTATCAGTTATGCTCTTCTTGTTTTTAGGCGACAATATACATATATGTTCATACTTACAACTGCATATATGTATACTTATTATGTATTCAAATACTAGAAATAAAGCTGTGTAATATTATATAAAATGTGTTATATTTTTTTTATTACATATATTTAACATTCTATGCATTTTACATACATACACGTGTGACATACGTGTGTACATTCATATGATTGTTCTAAACTCGCCAACTGGGAAATTAATAATATTTAGGATTTAAATAAAATAATAAATATTAATTTGTTAAATTTTTGTTGAACTTTTATAATTTTTTAAATTAAAAATTGTTTGGTTTGTACATATGTACAACAGGTTTTTAGTTCAAGTTTTTCCTTTCTTAATTTTTTTCTTAAGAAGGATTTTTTACAATACAAATTTGCTGTGATCAATAATTTTGATTGAAGAAGACAAGAAAAATAATAATCAAATCTTTAACTGGGGGACTACTAGCTGTTTCGTAGTCGCTACACTACTCATCAGCACCCACTGGGATTTGAACTCGGGACATGACGTATCATGATCTACTGCTTTAACCACTAAGCCACCGAGCATTTAATTATTTTCTATCTATATTCATCTCATATTAGTGGTTAAAGCAGTAGATCATGATACGTCATGTCCCGAGTTCAAATCCCAGTGGGTGCTGATGAGTAGTGTAGCGACTACGAAACAGCTAGTTGTCCCCCAGCTAAAGATTTGATTATTATTTTTCTTGTCTTCTTCAATCAAAATTATTGATCACAGCAAATTTGTATTGTAAAAAATCCTTCTTAAGAAAAAAATTAAGAAAGGAAAAACTTGAACTAAAAACCTGTTGTACATAAAATAATAAATTTAAAAAAAATAAAATAATATTTAGGATTCAAATAAAAGATTCATTCGGCAAAACAAGTATTTCCTTTAATAAAACAAGATAATTTATGTAGGGTGGGGTACATAGTCGACCATACCACACATCACTTATTATTCATACTTACTCACATTCACCAACGAACGATTGACAACAACAAACATACTTTAACATTATCTAACGGACTTCCACATTCCGCATATTCTTTCGAGTTTAGAGATAGACTGAAAACAAGACAACAGACAGAGTATATTTGGCAGCCGAAGCAACCGGTCGTTCTCTAGTGGTGTGTATTTGCGCGGGTTGTGTGCAGAGAATATTAATAAAATTAAAAACAAATTGAATCTTTGTTGTGCTCATTGAAACTTAAATACTACTGTTAAAACCTTAATTAATGAATAAAACTTAAGAATTAATGAATAAAACCTAAGAATTAATGAATATAAAAATTAATGAATATAAAGTTATAAATAACTTATGAACTAGCTTGGAATAGTGCAAATTAATCTGATGTACAAACTAAATAACTATACAATAAATTGAAGTATAAATCAAAACGCTCGTCTTATTATTAAAACAGTGGAACAAGGTCATCCTACAAATGGTGTCAGGTGTGGGGTAGTATTCAAAAAAAAAAAAAAAAAAAAAGTGCAGTGAAAATTAGAAAAGAATAAAAATTTTTTTCACCGGTTAATTCTAAACTGCAACCAACATTTATACGTGGAAATCAGACATTTACAAAACCAAAGTACAGCTAGACTAAAGACATGGTATACATACAAATTTAAATAGCCGACCGTTAATATCGAGAAGAAACAGTTTGGTGAAAATAATTTTTGTAAAGCAAGCATTAAAATAAAACGAAAAGAACATACGAGAACATTATGTACATACTTACATGAGAATGTATGTAGAATATTTAAATTCTACACACCCATGCACATAATCGTACATACGAAACTACAAATTTAAATAAAGAAACAAAGAACCCAGTGCGAAGAGAAGAAAAAACTCTTGTGCTTAAAGAGGAAAAAACTGAGTTAAAGAATTAAATGCAAAACACACTCGTAAAAAAAAAACTTGTACAGACTGTATGCGTCAACATACTTATTTACATACGAATAAATAAATAAATAAATAAGAGCGATCGAGCTGCCGAAAATAAAATTAACAGACCACCAAAGAATTAATAAGAGAAGTGAACTAAGAGAAAAGCTGATAAAAACCCACCACCATTATGCCATTAAACAAATGAGGAAAATCTGAGTGGAGAAAGCGAAGCAAACTGTGTCGGCTGTTGTGTAAATGGAAGGAGAGCTAAATCAACCAGAGTCAAGAAGAATACAGGACGCTTTTTATTATGTTGATGTCCATCAAGACCAAGTAGTAATAAGATAAGTATATAAGTGTATATAAGGAGTTAGGGGAATTAATGTTTATGGAAGTTGTGATGTGGTATGCTTTCATATACAGAGTTAACAGAGTGCAACCAACTAATGTAAATAACATTTACTTCAGTGATTTTGAGTTGTTGTTTAAGAGTAATAGAGTGGTATATTACGAGTATCAAGGGGAGAAAGGGTATACCGAAGACTAATGGTTGGAATAAATTGGATATTTGATAACGCAGAGGCGTAGAGTAAAGGGTGTAGTGACATTTGATGTTACTTTCGTTTCTTGAGAAAAATCGAATCATTTTATTTGAAGAATTTTTTAAAGTTTTGCGCAATTAAAATATAAGAGTGAGTATTTTAATGAGGAAAATTTTGGTGAGCAAAAAGGCTTGGATTTTAATTATTAGACTGAAAATTTTTAAGTTTTGTAGAATTAGAATACTACAGGGCATTTAATAAATATTTTAAGAGGAGAACTTTTTGTAAGCAAGGGGCCTTAAACTTTGATTAATTGAATTAAAAAATTTTTATTTCTTGAAATTTTGTGAAATTAAAAAATAAGGAAGAGTATTTTGTTAAAGAAAATTTTTGTACGCAAAAAGGTTTAATTTGTTTTTATGCACACAACTCCTAATATTTAATTCAGTTGTTTGATTGAATTTTAACTTTTAACTTGAGAGAAATACTGTCACTAACGGTGGAAGAGTTGCGGTCTAAAACTACTGACGTCGGACTGGACGCAACAGGTTCAAAGACGGACTTAAAGGAACGACTCATACGATATTTTGGGCCCGCACCAGGCGTTGGCGAAGGCCCGGAGTTTGGTGACGCGGTTTCAATGGTGAATGCTTTGGCCACAGGTTATTCGCACTTCACGCTAAGGGATATTGAAGGCTCTGTGACCAAATTTTCGGGCGAAGACAGTCGTGGCATAGAATCATGGATACAGGAATTTGAAGACTGTACACACATCTTGAACTGGAACCAACTACAACGCTTCATTTACGCTAAGCAGTCTTTGACGGGCGCAGCCAAGACCTTCATTAGAAGCCAATCTGGTTTAAGAGATTGGAACGCTCTCAAAACAATTCTGCGCAGAGAATTTTGAACAAAACCATCGGCCACATCAGTCCACAAACAGATGAAAAGCCGAAAGAAGCGGAATGATGAAACATTTAGGCAATATTTATATGCACTGATGGAGATAGGCAGCTCTATTGAAGTGGATGATATGAGCATAATAGAGTATTTTATAGAGGGGGTTCCGGGAAGTGCGGCTAACAAAGCGATTTTGTATCAAGCAAGAACGATCGATGGACTGAAGGAAAGTTTGACAGTGTATGAGAAAATTAGCTCCGCCGAAGGATCTTCAGTTTATAAAGCGGAAAACAACGATTTGAAAAGCCTACCCCGTCGTTAGGTGTTGAAAATAGGAAATGTTTCAAGTGTGGAAAAGAGGGCCATATTGCTCTAAACTGTAGCGCGATAGCTATTAAATGTTTCAAATGTAACAAACCAGGGCATAAAGCTTTTGAGTGTAGAACCTTTAAAAAAGAAAACGCTTCAGGAGATATTAAACCCAACGTGAGCACTCTTACCAATGATAACTTATCTCCTTCGAGACGAATATATAAGGAAATCACCGTGTGCGGCAAAACGATCTCTGCAATGATCGACACTGGTAGTGATATCAGTATTTTGAGATATAATATTCTGTTTACTCTCACGGATATGCCACTCGAGCCGATTCAGAAGACGTTAACTGGTATAGGGGGGGAGAGTTATTAAAACACTAGGTCAATTAAAAGTCCGTGCTATACTTGACGCAAACGAGCTACGTTGTTCGGGAAAGCGACATAATGTATGCTGCAGTCATTGGTAATGACGTTTTCAATCGTTTGGACCTAGGGGCGCAAAGCTCAGAAATAAAATTCGCGTGGTTAATATTTTCGAAAACGAAGGGATGAACGACGGAGTGGAAGAAGGATCCGAAAACGAATCATTCGAGGAGGCCAGAGGTTACCTTGAGCCGATGTTGGACGTCAATTCAATAGCCGAGCTTCAGGCAGAGTTTAGTGAAATCGTATGTACTCTGGAATTGGAGAACAAAAACATTAGCTTGGAGTTAGACCACCTAAACAGCAGCGATAGCAGGGCAATAAAATCGGCAATCAAAAATTGCACACCGAAACCCCCAACAAAATTTCCGGTGGAGATGAAAATTATAGTGTCTGACGAAATTCCGGTAGCCAGTCGACCGCGCAGGGTGTCGTATGCAGATCAACAGGCCATAGAAGCCCTAGTAAAAGAATGGCTGGACGAGGGTATTAACACGCCCAGTTGTTCAGAATATTCCTCCCCAGTCGTGCTAGTATCCAAGAAAGACGGGACGAAAAGACTATGTTGCGATTACAGGCGTCTAAATGAGAAGATTATTCGAGACAATTTTCCAATGGCTCTCATCGATAATGTTATCCAGAGATTGCAAGAGGCCAAAGTGTTCACGACCCTAGACTAGAAAAATGGTTTTCTTCACGTGCCCATCGCAAAAGAGTCCAAGAAATATACCGCGTTTGTAACCCATGGCGGACAGTATGAGTTCCAGTTTGTTCCATTCGGAATAAGTAATTCTCCAGCTGTGTTTTGTCGGTTTATATCGTGGTCTACATGGATGATATAGTCGTATTGTCACGAGATGAGCAAGAAGGTATCCGAAATCTGCGGCGTGTGTTGGAAGTTGCGGCCAACAATGGAATCCACTTTAAATGGAATAAGTGTCAGTTCCTGCAACGAAGAATCAAGTTCCTTGGATATATTGTCGAAAATGCCTCTCTGCAATTAGGAAATTTCCCGTACCGATAAATGTTAAGGCGTTGCAACGATTCTTAGGACTAACATAATTTTTCCGTCGCTTTATCCCCGATTACGTGCGTGTCGCCAAACCGCTGTCGGATCTCTTAAAGAAAGACGTGAAGTTTAAAATAGGTGATGAGGAGATACTGGCAATTCAACAGTTGAAAATGGCCCTGACGAGTGATACGGTTCTAAAGTTGTACAATCCAAAAGCAGAAACAGAGGTCCATACTGACGCGAGTTAGTTTGGATATGGAGCAGTGCTCAGCAGTTGCAGAGGGATTCGGAAGATACGTCGTTCCATCCGGTGGAGTATATGAGTAGAAAAACGACTCCGGCTGAAGAAAAGTATCATTCCTATGAGCTCAAGGTGCTGGCTATCGTTGAAGTGCTGAAAAGGTGGAGGATTTACGTTTTGGGTTTGAAGTTCAAAATTGTGACGGACTGTAACGCGTTCGCGATGACAATGCGGAAGGATGATGGGCCAGTGAGAGTCTCGAGGTGGGCGTTATTCCTCCAAGAGTTCGAATATACCATTGAGCACCGATCCGGAAACCGGATGAAGCACATGGATGCACTAAGCCGACTATCCTGCTTTATGATCCAGGATCTGTTTCAACACCGTATAAAAGAAGCCCAACAGAACGACGATTGGACAAGAGCCGTATGTAAAGTCCTAGAGCAGAGTCCCTACGAAGATTACTTTATGAAACATGGTATTTTATATAAAGATCCAGTTAATTGTTGTGCCCGCCGGGATGGAGAAGGAAGTAATTGAGATGGCTCACCGCCAAGGACACTTCGCTATCAGGAAGACGAAAGACATTGTAGAAAGGCAGTTTTATATCCCAAAGTTGGAATCTAAAACAGAAGCTGTTGTAAGAAGCTGTGTGGAGTGTATCATCACCGAAGCCAAAACTGGGAAAAGAGAAGGCGTGCTGACTCCAATCGATAAATCGGATAAGCCCTTTGTAACCTACCATGTTGACCACGTAGGATCAATGGAGACTATGCATAAAATGTATAACCATATATTTGTGGTAGTTGATGCCTTCACAAAATTTGTCTGGCTGTACCCAACCAAGAGTACCAACAGTAAGGAAGTTGTGGAAAGGTTAAAACGACAGGCAGCTATATTTGGAAATTCGAGTCGCATAATATCAGACAGAGGAACTGCTTTCACGGCTAAGGAGTTCGAAGAATACTGTACAGACGAAGGCATACAACATTTGCTAATTGCCACAGGTGTTCCCAGGGGAAATGGGCAAGTGGAACGAATCAACCGCATAATCCTCCCCATGTTGGCGAAAATGTGTGCCGAAAAACCAAAGAGTTGGTACAAGTATGTTGAAAAGGTTCAACAAACAATAAACAACAGCCAATCAAGAAGCACCCAACATACACCCTTCGAGCTGATGACAGGTGTCGCTATGAAAACCAGAGAAAACCCACAACTAAATCAAATTTTAGAGGAGCTGTCGATAGGCGAACTACAAAATGAAAGGGACCTTATGCGAGAAAAAGCTAAGCAAAACATAGCCAGGGTACAAACGGAGAACAAAAGAGCGTTCGATAAGAAGCGAGTGCAAGGTCCTGAGTATAAAATAGGAGCCCTAGTCGCCATCAAGCGCACCCAATATGGTACAGGCATGAAATTGCGGCCAAAATTCCTAGGCCCATATAAAATAGCAGCACAACTAAACCACGACCGTTACGAAGTGGAAAAAGTTGGTGAAGGCGAAGGTGTGAGAAAATGCTTTACTGTGGCTGAATTTATGAAACCGTGGAATCCAGCTTCGGGGCGAAGCCAACGTCAGGAGAGCCGAATGTAGGGTGGGGTACATAGTCGACCATACCACACATCACTTATCACATTCACCAACGAACGATTGACAACAACAAACATACTTTAACATTATCTAACGGACTTCCACATTCCGCATATTCTTTCGAGTTTAGAGATAGACTGAAAACAAGACAATAGACAGAGTATATTTGGCAGCCGAAGCAACCGGTCGTTCTCTAGTGGTGTGTATTTGTGCGGGTTGTGAGCAGAGTGTGTGTGCAGAGAATATTAATAAAATTAAAAACAAATTGAATCTTTGTTGTGCTCATTGAAACTTAAATACTACTGTTAAAACCTTAATTAATGAATAAAATTTAAGAATTAATGAATAAAACCTTAATTAATGAATAAAACTTTAGAATTAATGAGTATAAAAATTAATGAATATAAAGTTATAAATAACTTATGAACTAGTGCAAATTAATCTAATGTACAAACTAAATAACTATACAATAAATTGAAGTATAAATCAAAACGCTCGTCTTATTATTAAAACAGTGGAACAAGGTCATCCTACGTTTAATAAGTCATCCGACAAACAACCTCTTGTTGGGGAGTGAAAAAATATTTCTACAGGTTCTGCGGAACCTGCTGCCAAATTCTATAAATGCATAAAAACAATAAAATTCTCATCACCTTTACTGCAACTACTACTTCTTCTATTGCATCCATGTTCGGTTTCACGTTTTTTCTCTAAGGTATCTATTGCAAGGTTTTGAATTCGTTGCCTCTCTTTGAATGAGATGATTTCTGGTGACCAGTGTATTTTGAAACTAGGGTCGACGCCAATATGGCTCTATTTGCTTCAGGTGTCGTTATATGTCCTTTCTAAGCTCTCCATTAGTTTTGTTAAAATACAACTGATATACCTCAAATTATTATATTTGCAATCGATATAATCTGGTTCTCACAGACATTAAGGTAGGCAAAAGTTTTCATAATAAAAATTATTTCCCTGTATATAATACAAAGCGTTGGGAAAAGGCTGGTGGCGAATATGTGAAAACTCCTATTGATATCACCTGGTTAGTGTAAAATGTAATGTAACTTATAATAAATAAATGTATTTTGTAAAACTGTATTTTTAAGCCATATGTATTTGAAATACAAGATACAAAATACTTTTAAGTTATGTATTTGAAATACAAAATACGAAATACTTTCAGGTTGGGTATTTGAAATACAGATACAAAATACGTATTTGTATTTCAAATAAATGTATTTCAAATACTGCCCAGCCCTGTTTGTATTAAATTATTTCCTAAAATGTAAATGGGAGATCAAGAACGTGACGTCTCTTCAGACTTCTTGTTTCTGAACTGTCATCCAATAGACAAATAGCCAATATGTTTTGGTGATTACTAAGCCTATGAAAATATTTTTCAGAAAATCGTTTTATTTCATCCCTTATCTTAGGTATGTTGGGATCATTGTGTATTATATCATTTGTTACAAACCATGGTGAATCAAGTATAGTACGCAAAGTTTTTGATTGGAACCTTTGTATTATTTCGATGTTTGAAGTTTTTGCTGTTCCTCATAGATGGATACCGTATGTCCAGATGGGTTTTAAAATTGCTTTGTATAATAAAAGTTTATTTTCAATACTAAGCTTAGATGTTGGACGCAAAAGCCAGTACAATTTTTTTAATTTAAAATTTAGTTGCTGCCTCTTCTTAACTATATGGTTTTTCCATGTAAGTCTTCGATCCAGATACATACCAAGATATTTAATACAATTTGTGTGAAGAATGGACTCATTGTTTATTTGCACAGTAGTGCAGTCACCTTTTCTTAGAGTAAATGTAGCATGTTGAGATTTACTATAGTTTATCTTTATATTCCATTTAACCGACCAACTGTGTAAAGTGTTGAGATAGTTCTGTACTTTACATGAAGCTTCAACAGTAGAATCGCCAACACCCAATATTGCGGTGTCATCTGCATACGCCGCCACTAAACAGTTATTGCTTGTTGGAAGATCATGTGTATATATGGTATATAGTATAGGTCCTAGAACTTTTATAATTTTTAAAATTAAATTTTTGGTTTGTACATTTGTACAACGGGTTATAGTTCAGGTTTTTTCCTTTCTTAAGTTTTTTTTTTCTTAAGAAGGATTTTTTACAATACAAATCTGCTGTGATCAATAATTTTGGTTGAAGAAGACAAGAACGGGGGACAACTAGCTGTTTCGAGCGACTACGAAACAGCTAGTTGTCCCCCAGCTAAGGATTTGATTATTATTTTTCTTGTCTTCTTCAATCAAAATTATTGATCATAGCAGATTTATTTTGTAAAAAATCCTTCTTAAGAAAAAAAACTTAAGAAAGGAAAAAACCTGAACTATAACTCGTTGTACAAATGTACAAATCGAAAATTTAATTAAAAAAAAAAAATATATACAATAATAAATTTTTAACAAACATCCCCTGTATTAATCTTTCAAATAAATGGTGAATATATTATATATAGTATATCCTAGAAAAATTTGTATTATTCGAATACAGTTTTCGTTGTATTCGTTTGATTGAAAGTGCATCACTAATATTTCAATTTGTATACAATGCAATGTGTAAATTTTCTTATTTAATAAGCATAAAACATTGCCTGCATTAAAATTATTTACAAAATTGAAATAACTATTAAGAAGTCAAATGTCATTTTAACGTACAGTTAAAGTGTACTCATTTCAACTTTAAACGAATGGTAAGTAAATAATTGTTTTTGCATACAACGTTAAGAAAACACAGTTAAGTACTTTCATGAAATTTCTGTATACGTATTACAAATAAAAATTTCAAAGAAATAGACGACTTTCATGAAAATTTCTTGTTCGTCTACACAGGAAAGTGGAAGTTCATTTTAAAAATGTCGCCGAGGCAAAGAGTTACAAAATTTGCCTCTGCTTCTCTCCACTCTTATTTTGTTCGCTTAATAACCAGAGTTGCCGGACTTATTACTTATAAAAATTTATGAGGCAATAGTTGAAAAAACTTATCATTATAAATTTTTCTATCATATTACTTTGATAAAAATACTTTATTTTCTTTATGTGTTTAATATACAATATAAAGAAAAATTTTACAATTATTTGACTATACATGCAAAAGAAGTTAATTTTGTAATTATTATTTTGCTACAATACTGTAACTTTGTATCATTCTTTGTATATGGCAACAGTGCTTATAATTTGTCATTTTACTTTCAGAAAACGTAAAAAAAGCTGTTTCGTGAAATTTTTGATGAAAGTTGAGTGGAAAGTAAGCAAAATGTGAGTGTGTTAGTAAAAAAGTGTGAGTGTATTGCAACTTTCATGAAATTACTTTCCTGTCTAAACGGTAGGTAAGACAAAAATATTAGTGTTCTGAAAATCATGCATCATTACAAAATATTTAACTAAAATTAAAACAAGTAAAAGTGTGGTATATTCGGTTGAGCCGAATCTAAAAATCCCTTCACGATCGTCACGTATATTACAAATTTGAACTAAATATGCTCGTATATTTTGCCTTGTAAGCCTCATTCCAAAAAAGAAATATTTCATGGACATTTTCATGGAAAAATTTGTTTACGCTATATCTCAGTTATATATGAACCGATATCGGAATTTTCTATTTTCTGTAATTAGTTACATTAGTTATTAGTAACCTTCTTTTGTAACAAGAATTGCTTTTCAGAAAAAAAAAAAAAATTTTAATTGAAAAATAGATTCAAGCTATATCTTGGGTATATATGGACCGATCTCGGAAGTTTTCATTTTCCATATTTATATAACCTTATTTCATTAATGTTCGCTTACGCAACATTTTCATGCAAACCCCGACTTTTATATTGATTCTGATTCTGAATATATATACTTTATGGGGTTGCAAATGAAAATTGCAGAAATTACAAACGGAATCACAAACTTATATATACCCTTAACATTTTTGTGAAGAGTATAAAAACAGTTTTGTTACCTAAATTTACACATAAATATACGAGGGTGGATTGATATTGAAGCTACTTAGCGCTAGAAGGCAGCTTACATTTTTTTTTTAATTGCGATCTGTCAAACGTCAGTTGTTAAAATTTCACCCAAATTCATCAATTTTTTTATTTGTTGTAGTCGTTTGAAGTAAGCAACTTTTGTGGTTCTTGAGAATTGGAAAAAGTGAATTTCGTGCAGTGATAAAACACTATTATTTAAAAGAGAAACCAGCGAAAGAAACAAAAGATAAGCTCGATTACATGGTAAAATATTGGATTTCTGAATTTAAACGCGGCCGAACAAGCACTGCAACAATGCCATCAACAGAAAGACCAAGAGAGGTGGTGTCTTTCATTCTGTACACACTTGTTTTTCATTGTCGTCCCTGTTTTCTATATCTATACTTATGTTTATTATTAATTTGTAAAAAACGGAATTTTACCGGAATAGGTAGAATTTTGCATCATGTGTGAACGTGTTTTTTTATTTTATTATTTCTTTACTTTATTTCTTTATTTATTATTAATTTCTTTTTTATGTTCCTCTTATGTATTTTATTATCTTACAGTGTGCGCGGTGTTGAACTAATTTTTGTTAGTCTGAGCAGTGTCGAAGGTATGTACACTGGGCACTGATCAGTTTAACTAAACTAATTTAATTTCAACATTATAAATTCTGTGATAATGTTTGTTTAGGTCGTTCTGTGTGTTAATTTCACAAATATTACTCCCCCTTTCCTCCTTCTCATAATCTTATTTCCTAGTTCCAGCACCATGCACTGCATATGTAGGGGCTATCCCCTGAGTACTGGTCCAAGATAAAAATAAAAAAAATACTCGATATCGTTATGAATGATCGCCGAGTCAAGTTGTATGAGATTGTTGAAATGGTAAACATATCATATAAACGTGTGTTCAATATTTTGCAGGAACATTTGCATATGAAAAAGCTTTCGGCAACATAGGTGCCGTGTTTGCTTAGTGTCGAACAATAATTAGTTCGACAGAGCAAATCACAGCGGTGTTTGGATAAGATAAAAGGTAATCCTGTTGATTTTTGACGTGGATGAATAACTGTTGGTGAAACGTAGGTCCATCACCACACATCTGAGACCAAAAATCAATCGAAACAAGGGATGAAAGCTGGTAGAAGGCTATACAGTGAAATCGGTTGGGAAAGTTATGGCCACTGTGTTTTGGGATGCACACCGAATATTAGTAAACGATTATCTAGCAAAGAGATCCACATTCACATGAAAGTATTATCGTGCATTATTGGATCAGTTAGTTAATGCAATCAGGAAAAAACGACCACATTTAAAGAAGAAAGTACTCTTTCTTCAATCCAACGCACCGGTTCACACAGCATTAGATACGATGGTAAAATTACGTGAAATACACTTCGAATTGGTTGATTATCCACCTTATAGTCCAAATTTAGCTCCTAGTGATTTTTATCCTGTTTCTAAACTTGAAAAAGATTCATCTCAAACGAAGAAGTGATTACCGAAACTAACGCGTATTTTTAGGAATTCCCAAAATCGTATTATTCAGATGGTATAAAAAGTTGAAACATCGTTTTACGAAGTGTATTGAGTTAAAAGGAGACTGTGTTGAGAAATAATTGATTAAAAAAAAATGTTTTCTTCCTACTTAGGTAGCTTCAATATCAATCCGCCCTCGTACTTGTAAACAACATTTGAATGATATTAAAACGATTATTTTTAATTATCATTTTCTGTTTTCCCGGATTTTCCATTGTGTCTAGAACGTTTTCAGACCAATGATTTCATTTTTTTTTTCATTTTTAAAAGCCACAAAATCATTCTGTTGATGTTTAAATAAAACAAAAGATTATTTGTTCATAAATGTTTTTAAATGCCCGCAGACATATTGTTTGTATGTATTTCCATTAAAAAAAAATTATTTACATGCGACATACAATCGATGTTGTACAATCAAATAATAGTAATAATTAAATAATTAAAACTACACAATTACGAAGAGGCTGCTCACAAGCAGCTTTTGAATTATTCCTTATTTTTCAAAACAATAAAAATGTATTACGTGTTAGTTTACATAATTTTAAATTTTTTATATTTTTCTCTTTCTGTTGCTTAATTAAATTAGGAAAGTATTGCTTTTGAAGCATATAATGGCAACTTAGACTGCATATGTTTTTATGTATTCACTTATAAATAGTATTGTGCTAAAATTATGAAATTAATTTAATCAAATTATAGGCACAAAAAAAACACAATTCGTTAATAACAAATAAATGCAGCTTAAAATTTAATCTGAAATAAATTCAACACATCAAACGAACATTTATTAAAAAGATAATCAAAATAATTCCTACTTACATATACTTAGATGTAATTTAAGGGCACTATTACGGAAAGCAACCGAATTTCAGTTCGCAGTCACAAATTTCTGCTGCCAGAAGTACAGGAAAGTAAAAAACGGGCAGTTGCTTTCGGCACTACCATTTTACCATGTTACATGTTTTATCACTCTACGGCAACTCAACTGCATCTCGTCGGTTGCCATCCATAATCGAGCCATAACTAAGCACTTTAATATACACACCTACTTAAACATGTTTGTTGATGCTTTAAGTTTTGTTCCGAAAATTAATTATTATAAAAGCACATTTTACAAATTCTTTGTTACATAATTATATTTTGGTGATGGCATTATTTTACACATTATTTTTATTTATTTGTTTTTTTGATACAATTTAAAGTAAATATCTATTTACAATAGAAGTTTCCGTTAGTTTAAATACATACACACACATGTAGATATACTAAAACGCACCTACACAAAAAATTTGCGCGGCCAGTTATGGGGGAAGGATATACAATTTGCGATGTAAAAAGTATTTCGAAATGTGAAGTTATATTAAAACCACTTACAACAATATTACTTCACACTGCAATAACTACAGCTTTTATGTAAATATACTACTCCGAGTTCTGACAGATATTCAACTATGTATATAAATAGAAGCATGTTTAGTAGTTACCACCAGAGGAATCATGGACATACGAGTATTAGATCTCGTAAAACTGCCAGCTATTTTAACTTATAAAACGTTTTTTAGATCAATCAGGCTTATTTTGGAAGTCACATGATTTTAAACCACATGTGATTTCAAAATCACACGTGTATTACTTCGCTGCTTTATTAGTGGCATGCGTTTCATGTTTTTCGTATGATTTTATTTTGTCGAAATCACATTAAAACAGTAGATTTTCTTAGTTTGATTTAAAATTTCGTATAAAATACGGAAAATTCAATATTAAATGATATTCCAGGAGCTTCCTTCTTGCTAAGGGCACGTTTACATGATAATACAAGATATTTAGACGTCGTGGGAGCAAAATATTACGAAATTCTTTCCGTATTAAAAAAAGTGGAAAAAAATATGTTGTAAGCATTTTTTACGCTTACACTTGTGGGATAAGTATAATGAAAGTATTATTATGGAAGTCTTATAAAATTACTGATAGTTACAATTCTACAACATTTACAAAAACAACATGCAATATTATTAAACTGCAATTGTGTAGGTTTCGAAATGTTGTACCACCTTCAATCAATACTGGAAGTGCTGCCAATCCAAATTTAAAAATACACCTCTGATGCGATGAGAATACAGAGTTTTCTAAAATGGTTTAGAAAATGAAGATTTACCGACCGCTTGTTAATTTTTAGGTTTTGATTACTCTCCTACTGAATGCATTTTGTTTTTACACCGTAAGATTTCCTTTATCCTACACATATTTTTGACATATCTAAATACTTGTATTACCATGTAAAGGTGCCTTTACGCAGCAGTGAACTATTGAACTAAAAGAAAGACATATTTCAGTTAAAAGAGCTGAACTAAATATAGCACTCTCTCAAAAGAACCCATGAACTCAACTCTACTTAGCTTTGATGAACTTCTTCTTGTTGTTGTTTTAGTGTCGTCAATATTGGTACACTGAAAAAATGCTGATATTTGTTTTCGTTGCTGTAATTTAACTTAATGTTTACACACGCAAGTGCAAAAAACCCAATACATTACCAATTTTTACTAATACATACACACACCGGCAAGTAAATAGTAGCCTCACTTGCAACTGATTTTGGTTGGCAGTGATTTTTTCACTTGCATGCAAGCAGAAACAAACAGTGTTGCCCATAGATATTTCATTTTAACTTTAATAGGTAGTTTTCAAGGAAAAGTTTTTTAAATATTAATATTTTTAGTTATATGCCGAAAACATAATATAAAAACACAAAAATAAATAAACATCTATAGCTTATTTTTTATTTGGATTACAAATTGTATTATTTATATTGTGAAAAATTTATGTACTTAATATAATTAAAATTTACATTAAAAGCGCATGTAGTACAAAGGCGTAGAACGTTTGCTTTCGACGGCATTTTGAAAATGAACTTGCACTTGCGTGTGTAAACAATCGTGTAAATTGCAAGTGTTTTTATTATTTTTTTCGATGCATGGGTTGTTAATATGTACACGCAACTTGTAACAAGTTACTTGCACGTGTAAACTTAGTGTAAGTTTATTCAGAAATTCAGTGCGAAAATCGAACATACGCAACTCATGAAAGTTGAAAAACCGGTTATTTTTTTAATCAGACCCTGTACGTCTCTTTGATGATGTGCGCAAAACTTTATGTTCAATGAATGCTAACTTACGATAAGTGTGCAAAGTAGTTTTCAAGACCTTTTACCTGCTTACAAAGTATTGTATCTGGGTTGCTCGCTGCCAACTTATAATGTATGTGTGTCTGAAGCTTTGTATTCACTGGATGACCACTTCAGTATCCCAGTGGACGGCGTTCACTCTGCAAACGCAGAAAATATACACTAGGTTCGTATATTCGATAGTCTGCATCGGATCATCGCTTCTGTAAGTGAAACTTTCGCCGCTGGGTAATCGAATAAAGGGACTTTTGCTTTTTTTTCCTTACAGGGGTTTTGTTTGTTTGTTGTGTTCTGATACAATCTGTACTCATGTGTGCATGTATGGGTTGTTGATTTTGACCTTTAGTTTTATGTTTGGATGTATGTACATTTAAATAACAATAGTACAAAAATGTGTAGCAGATATTTAGAACTGTGAAAATGGTCTTTATTTTTTTTGTAGATTTGTGTATAACTTTTTTTTTTTTTAATTTTAACTGCATTTACAAACAAATGTATGTATGTATGTACTCATAATTTTAATATGCTTTTAATTGAGTGATTACCTTCCATCATTTTATATGTACTTATGTAAATTATTAGTGTCTATTTAAGATATGGCAATTTATAACGAATCACTTAAGCGTTTTTGTCTTTATTTTCTCTAAAAGTTGCTGTCTATATTTTGTTTGCGTTTAATTTTTACTACGGCACCTTTATTCCTTTTATGACGCGCGCTTTACGAGTACTTAAAATTATTTTTTACTTCCTTAATTTGTGTTTCCATTTTGTTGATTTGTTATTGTTTTATGCTTAGAAAACTAATAAAATATTTAATATTTTAACTAACATTATTTAATAAACTTATTACTCAATCATTTAACGTATCTTGGATTTGGATAATATTTATATAGAAGATTTATAAGTTGTTATTTATTGAACGCTAGCTGCCGACCAATTCGATCTGTCGATATTTTTTACGCAAGTTCGATACAGGATCGCGATATAAGATAGGATCTAAGCGCATGTTGGAGCGAACAAGTGGCATATAGCTGAAAAAGAAGAAGAAACTAATATATTAATCACAATTCTTTGGAATTCAGTCGTCCCACTGGCATATGTTTAATGAAATAAGTGTATCCACAAATAAAATCAAAATAGATGCAAAATGAGACTTAAAAAGGTAAAAAAAATAATTATAAGAGTTTGAAACATATTTTTTTAATAATTATATCGTTATACAATTTTTAAAATTTTGCATAGTTTATTTCATTTGAAAATAAAACGAATAATAAAAGATTTACATTTCTTTTGACAAATTAACTTTACATTTTTAATGAAAACTTAATATTTCTAAAGATAAATTCATATTTTTAATAATCAAGATTATTGGTTTCATTCACTTTCGTATGAATGTCCTTCTGAAAATCACGCAGATTGAAATC
This sequence comes from Thecocarcelia acutangulata, assembly GCA_914767995.1. Classification (NCBI taxonomy): domain Eukaryota; kingdom Metazoa; phylum Arthropoda; class Insecta; order Diptera; family Tachinidae; genus Thecocarcelia; species Thecocarcelia acutangulata. Next base: position 57,676,155 of record OU612098.1, read on the forward strand.
TTTCCCAATAACCACCGCGTTATATTATAATTAAAAAGTGAAGAAATTTATGAAATTAAATCAATATTTGCTGCGTTGCTTTCGATCTTGATTAGTAAAAAATTATAAATAGCTAGTTTTCTATGTTTCCCAGCAATCTATATGTCGACATTTCATAGGAACTACCCTAATCATCAGTAGACTTTGGAAATTTTTTAAAGATATTCTCAAACATTCAACTTTATATCCCAACAATCTAAATATATTGTTGAGAATTTAAAAAGAAATATGCTCTAATAATATCTGTCAAAACACAAAAAACAAGCCTTTTCATTTATACACCTCTCTAACATTTCTTTACACCTTTCAAACAAATGAACAACCGTTGGTTGCTACGATTTGCTTTTTGAAAGTATCGAAAAGCAGAGAACAAAAATTCAAACAATTGAGTTTTTTATTCGCTATTTTTAGCTTCTACCATTTATACTAATAAAAAATTATAAATAGCTTGTTTTCTATGTTTCCCAGCTATAGATAGCTTGTGTTTGTCAAACTTGACTTCTAGTGTGATTCTGGTGCTTTTATTAAGACAATGGCATGTTTACAATAATTATACTGGCTATTATCAGGTGTGTTCCACGAGATCTCGGACTAGGTGGGACTAATGAGAGTAAAAAGCAAATTACTCTCTAAATTTGCAAATTTTACCCAAAACTGCTGAAACGCAAAAAACCACAATTGTACATCTTGCAGTAGTAGTGCTGCTAACTTTTTGGATTATAGTATATTTTAGTGATTTTAGACGCTTAAAACGCATAACATCATATAAACAAAAGATCTGCATTATTGGCAAGAGCTGTAAAATTAAAAGCAATATAAAACTTTCGTTTATAAAATGAAAAGCCAAATAACAATTGCATGTTCTGTTTACAACTTCACAACGTTATTTTTAGTTTGGGCAACTTTCCATTTTGATTTTAACTAATTTTTAAACAAAAACTTTTTTCCAAGTTGCAAATTTTCTGATTACATTTTCAGTTTCATATGTATTTAAACATAAAACAGCTTATTATTCAATTCTATTCCGAACTTAACCAAAGAAAAAGTTCGGGCTAATTTGTACAGGAAATGAAAAAAATTATTCTTTAATTTTCTCTAAAAATTGCACAAAAATTGTTACGTGGAACACTTTTGGACTAGTTCGGACTGTTTCGTTATTCACGTGGAACACACCTATCAGGTACACAAAAATACAGCTGCTTACCGTCGCTAAATTACTTTACAGGAGCAAACAATCGTTGCTGTAGGGGATAAAATATGCCGAAAAAATTTACGATTATCGGATCATTAAAAGTTACAGAATCGCACAACAAGCTATCAAACTCGTGTAATGGCAATTCTATCAAAAAAAACCCACCCACTAGGTGGGTATCTGTAAAAGAATACATTGATATATAAGAAAATTTGCCAGAATTGTAACAAATAGAAGATGAAGTTTATCATAGTCAAAATTTAATGCAAACGTTTTGGAAAAATGTAAGAATTTAATAAATAATTTGGTAATTTGTTAATTACTAATAGAGTGGTGAATACAGGCGCCTTCATAAACTCGAACTTCTCTATTCAGTGTCTGTTTTTATTGTAATATTTTACAAATTTGGCTTGACCGTTTAACAGCAAAACAGCAATTTGTGTAATTTTTTATATTTCAGCAAATTTTGTAAAATGAAATGTAAAAAATATAATAATTGCATTGAATTGAATTGAGTATCATTTGCTGCCACCGAAACTTAAAAAGCTCACCGAAAATTAGAAAAAAACGCATAGTGCACTGACTAAAGAATTTTTCGCACAAAAAATTTTAAAAAGCTCCAAAAACGGCGCAAAACGCACCGAGTTGACAACGCTGCTTATATATGTTGCCAGTATCAGACGTTTCGGACTGTCAGTTGGTTTTTGACAGATAAAAAGGTTAGTCCTAGACATCGCTCTGGAGCTGTTGAACATCGTCAACGACGATCCAGATTTCCTCAAAAAGTCATAGCTATACCAATGGAAGAAGAACCAAGACCGAAAAAAGCAGAAACGCACAGAATGGTGGAAAAATTAATCATGGATTTAGCAGCATGATAGCGCACCAGCTCACACATCGATGCATGTGCGTGAGTTTTTGGCCAAAAACAAAACCGTTATCATGCCTCAGCCACCGTATTCACTGGACTTGGTCCCCGCTGACTTTTTCCTCTTCCCAAAACTGTAGACATCGATGAAAGGAACGCGTTTTGCTACCATTGAGGAGATAAACGAAAAATCAAAACAGGTGCTGTTGGCGATAGCAAAAAGCGCGATTCAGAAGTGTTTCGAGGGTTGGAAACCCCTGGCATAAGTGCTTTATATCTGAGGGGGATTACTATAAAGGGGACAAGATAGTTATTGATGAATAAATAAATACTTTCTGAAAAAATTGAAAATAGCGTCTTTTTTTTTGCTCAGCTCTCCTCGTATGGACCGATATCAGGAAAACATTTTTTTGCCTTGTAATCGCCATGCCAAATAGGTAATCTTTCGTGGAAATTTTGATGGACCGACATCGGAAATTTTCATTTTCTGTATTTTAGTAACCTCTTTTTATAATCAGAACTGCTTTTAAGCAAAAAATATTCTATTCATGAAAAAATCGATTTAGACTATATCTCGGGTATATATGGACCGATATGAAAAATTTTTATTTTCTGTTTTTTAGTAACCAGAACTGCTTTTAAGCAAAAAAAAAAAAAAAATTACGGTTACGCGACACTTCATTAAATAATCGGTTTAGGCTATATCTCGGGGAAATTTTGTTTTTGCCTCTTAATCGCCATGCCAAATAATTGTGTCAAGTCTGAAGCAAAACAAACAAATCTATTTTTAATTTTCATACAAAACTGAATTTTTCGGAATTTTGGTTATATCTCAGCTATATGTGAACCGATTTTACTGAGTTTCAATAGCAAATCCCTGAATCGATGAAGTAATAGAATGGTGAACGAAAAAAGTTTCTAACTTTAATAATAATTTTCTCAGAAACGGTATTTCAACGGTGGACAAACGGACATCGCTTAATCGAATTTTCTATACTTTATAGGGTCGGAAATGACAACTGTAGAAATTACAAACGGAATCACAAACTTATATATGTATACCTTTAACATTTTTGTGAGGGGTATAAAAATCAAAATTAAAATTTTTTAAATTGAAAAATGCTAAATATTGCTAAAAAAAAATTTTATAAATTACGAAAGAATGCCAAATAGAAAATGAATAATTAGCGGCTGAATTTAAATAATAAACACTAAATTTAGCAGTGAAAATGCTTAAAGCGCCACGTTGGTGCTTATTCACAAAAATATCAATGAAGTTAAATGCATTTTAAAATGTGTATAAGTAGATATAAAAATTTTGCTGTTAGGGCTGATCCATCCTTACCCGAAAACGGCAGCAAATGTATTTAAACAACTTTGCCGTTGAATGAAATGATCGGGATCGTTCCAGGGTGAACGACCCGTTTCACGATCCTTATATCCTTTGCGCTGTGTAACTTTGATTGGGGCCTTTCGAGTAACATGCGATACAAGAAAATTCATTAGGATATCTTCACAATTGGAAGATTGTTGAACAGTCTTCAGAAGTAGTAGCGATAACCAGTTTGTATATAAATAATTGTAGTAACGATGATAAAAAGCTGCACCAGTTAAAACAATGGAGTAGTAGTTTGTCCATTTTGATGTGTAACCCCAAGCATTCTAAGATAAAAGAACATGTATATTAGGTGGCAATTTATTTAAAACGGATTGTTTCACCCACCTTGGAATCATCCCAGAAATGAGCACGTGCTGGATAGCCGACAATACGATCGGGAAAGTCCCGCCACACTGTATAGGCAAAATCCAATTCGTCCGTATTTAAAATGGCATCTTCATCCAGTGAAAGTACGGCATCAGTTTGTATTTCGTCGTAAGGATAAAATCGTTGGGATATGCTGGGACGTTCATGGATCGATTCAGCATCGTTGTCATTTGGCATGTTGCCATCAGGTGAATTGTGTGCATTATTAACATTATTGTTATTATTTTTATTAATATTATTATTATTGTGCAGGGAAGCTGAACGACCATTTAAGGCACCATCGTTTCCTACTTTAACTGCATCTCCTCCAGCAGCAGAAACAGCAGCAGCAGCTACAACCGGTTTTGTTTGATATGAGCTGCCCAGAGATATCACATGGAATGGTATATGGTAAGTTGGAGGCCAACGTTTTTTCGATGGAACTGGACGGTCCGCCGCCCATAAAACAATAATCTGTAGGGGAAATAAACAATTAGTGTAAAACTTTTCAATGTTTCTCAAAAATTAACTTACTCTATCTACAAATTGACTTTTTGTTATCGTTTTGACTAGTTTATAAAGTGCATTATTAGGACCGAGAGGTGCACCTATTTGAACATATATCACGGCCGTATAATTGTCTCTAGTTCGCAAATTCATATCATCTAATAAAAACGGCATAAACCTGAAATAAGAAGAAATTGTTATAAACGATTACTTTTCGAGAAACTATTTATATTTCTTAAATGCATAGACTTAATTCATCCGCTAACAAAATTTTAGCAGTTATTCCTTAGAAAAGTTTAACTATCAGCGTTAAGCTGATGCGTATTTGAAGCAGATTTGAAAGATACTACTGCTAAATACGTCTCTAGTCGTGGTAAAAGACTCAAAAATTCATAAAGATATGTGTGTTCCGCTGGAAAAAGACGAATTTTCTAAGTATGCGATAAGGTATATCAGTAAATTGGAACTTCACTTTAAATATTCAATAAATAAAAAATTTGAAAAAAGTCGTAGCGCTGTTTCAATTTTTTTAAATAAAATTAACAAATTTTGATAATAACAACACAGGCGCATTTAACTTGGGTGGAATTACTAGTGCAAGTTAATATTTTTGCTTTGCGCATTTTAATTCTGATCTATGTTAAAAAGTTGTTTATCATTGTAAAAAGTAAAAAACCCAAATAAGATTTTAAATAATTTAAAAAAGTGAAAAAGGAATCTCTATATATGGAAATATATGATGGCGCAGAACTACCTTTATGCTAAGGTATGGAATGAAGTGGCATAATTAAGACGCTGTTCCTAGTCTATTTGCATCAATTTTTGACCAATCTGAACCTTATACGGGAACATGTGCACTGTGGACAAAATCCTCTGAATGGACCTCCGCGGTGTGCCAAACGTCTTCTTGTTGATGTTTCTGGACTATCCTGTTCACTATCCGCAACACGTTGGATATTTTCCTCCGTACGTGGTCTTGCTGTCTTTGCTATGACATGCTGTCGAAAATTTGCAATCAGACGGTTTATTGTAGGTACTGAAGATCAATGATAAGTACGCTGCGTCAAAACAATTGATTCTTGATTTTCAAAATAAAATTCAAAAATTTTTGCTCGCTGTTCTCTAGTGTAGTGTTCCATGTTAAATTTTTTATGTATTCTTCGTAAAGATCTGAAATAATTATAAATAGATAAACTAAAAAGTTGTTTAACATTCAAACAGTAAAGGTGTTCTGCGCCACCCTGTATATAAAAAATATATGTTTGTACGTAAGCGATAAACTTTAAAACTACTGCCCCGATTTTGACGAAAATTTGTACGCAACTTCTATCGATCACGCGTAGTAGTTTCGCGTTTGTCTGGTGCATACTCCCGGTTAAAAAAAATATATTTTGTGTTGAATAGATACATTTTGGCAATTTTTGCAATTTCGGGGGGTGTGTGCGTTCAGAATTATGTAACCAATATTTGATCCTCGCCCTACTTCTTTGTGCGAGTATTTTTCACTATTTACTGCTTTTGCTTCCCTTCTCTATGAAGATAAACTCAAATCTTTGTTTAAACTTGTTAAATTTTATTAATTAAGAAAAAAAAAAACTAACTAGATTACAATTAAATATATTTTTGATGTTCGCTATAAGAGTGTGCAGACAGAAGACGAGCTTTCACAACGTATTCAATACTCATTATTCACACTTCTAAAGCATGGTTGTTTAACAACAGAGCGCCACATCATTCCCCCCTCTAGAGCGGACTCACCTGAATCTGACTGGAAGTCTGATTTGTCGGCCGCTAGGGGTTGCTTTGCGCAAGCTGACTTCAGGTAAAAAGCTTACCATAGACTTCGAGTAAGACGTTTAGGACTTCTTTGCTTTTGAAGCAGGAGTATTTTTAGGACTATCATCTGGTAAATGCTGTTCGTTAGTTCAGAATGTAGCACAATTTGTTTGCTAGCAAGCATATCCGCTGAATTTTCTTCTGGTTTGGTGCTTATATGAAATGCAGGCTTCAAGCGATCTGTGCTGATATTATCGCCATGACAAAAACGCAATCTTTCATAGAAATTTTCATGGAAAACCCGGTTTAGGCTATATTTCGGATGTATACGGACCAATATCGGGCAATCTTAGCTCTGTTCCAAAAACACCTTTCGCTGATATTCGGGAAGTCGAGTCGTGCACGGGTGATCTGTATGCTAGCAAGAATTGGGAATGTGTTCATCCCAATCCCTTTGATGGTCGCTTACCACTTTTCTTAAGTACTCTTCTAGCGTCCGGTTAAATCTCTCAACCATTCCTGGTTTTTCTTATGTCATAGAGCTCATACATTTCATTGAAGACAGCAAACTAAAAATTCCTTCCTTGATCGGAATGTAGCTCTATTAGTACGCCATATCGGCATATCCAGTTGTTGACAAACACATTCAATACGGTTTGAGCCTCTTGGTGCAGTATGGGCTATTCGCTCAAACGGTGCACCTGAGTAGTGTTGCTGCATCCGTGCTTTAGTTCTTCGGGCTGAACCTTTTGCTGCGATTCACTGTAAACAATTTGCTGTCCTTTCGGCTATTGATTGTCGAAGCACTGCTTTAGCTTTTCCACGGTTCTGTTCACTTCAAGATGACCACCACTAGCAACATTATGTAATTCTTCTAGAACTTTGGGAATCTTAGACGTTGGTACTACTGTTAAGTTGGCTTTTGTCTTGCCGTCTGTACTTTCTCATGCACGCTACAAGAAGCCATCTATCAAGTGCAGGCTACTCCATTGCGTCCAATAAGCCTTAGTCTCACACCTTTTTCTTTGGAAGCTATAATTTTCCCAAGCACTCTATTGTGCTGCTGGCAAGTCTTCACGGGTATCTGTCTGTGTAAGTCGGACATCAATGACATACCCTTTCTGCTCTCCCTTTACACAATATATGCACTCTAGGTTGTATGGCCGTCTTGAGAGAGCATCTGCGTTATTGTGCTTGATGCTTAAATCATAGCTCTGCAGACGTTCAATCCATCGCGCAAGCTACCCCTCTGGATTCTTAAACTGCAACAGCCATCTAAGAGCAGAATGGTCGGTTCGCAGCCTAAACTGCTGGCCATACAGATTTGTGGTAGTGTTTTATACATTCTAACACTGCCAGAAGTTCACGCCGTGTCGTACAGTAATTTTGCTCAGGCTTTAAGATTGTTATGTTGTAGTAGCCTATTACTTTGTCGGCTCTATATACCAAAGAAAGGACACCTTCTATACCGAATCCACTTGCGTCGGTATCCAGCAGAAAATTTCCTCCAGCGATCGCGTATGCCAGAACTGGTGCAGTACATAGCAATTCTTTAAGCTTTTGGAATGCCTCTTCTTGTTCACCACACCATTGATATACCAGTGACTGCAAACTGGCGGCTACGCTGGCAAAATTTGGCATAAATCGTCTGTAATATGTGCATAGCCCCAGCAAACTGCACAACTCATGGATATTTCGTGGCTGTGGCCATCCCTTCACTGCTTTTACTTTATCTTCATCCGTCGAAATGCCATCAGCAGTTATGCGATGTCCCAGATATTTTACTTGTTTCTGGAATAATGCACATTACTTTGCGCTTAGAGTGAGATCAGCTGATACGTTTGGCCAATTGTACACTTCTGGACGCTTGTTTAATTGGCCTTGCCTCGCCAGTATCACTGCATGCCTCACAATAGCCCTTCTCCCTTGACTCTGACCTTTTACGGCGAAAACACAGGCATATTTCCTTAGCAGCTGTCTTGCTTTTTCTCAGATACTGGCAGTTCGGTTACACCTCTCTCCGCATGCTAGTCAAATATCTGACGTTCTTTGGCGGTCAAATTGTTATGCTTCGGCTCCGACTCACAATGCATGGCTGCCTCTGCTTGAATGCGGTTTCTTACTTGTAGATGGGATGTTTGAGTCACAACTTTTTCGGCACTGGACAAATTCAGCACTCTCACCGGAATTTTTTGTCTGCACGTACTTTCACAAGGGCTTTTGCTGTTAGTATGTTGCCCTTTACTTCTGCTGGTACTACTACCCACAATCGGTTGTCCTCACAATCTCCCTCCATTCGAGCCCAAATCAGTACTATGATGGAATTTTCCAAGTTTCTTCAGCAACAAGTTTTCGTACCTTATTATCGTAGCCAACATCAACCTGCATCTCAATATTGCGCCAGGTCATGATTTCTTGCCCCAGGTGCAGTTTTATATCGTGCTTTGTCATAAAATCTGCACCGATGATCACCTCGTTCACAATATCGGCAACAATAAACACATGCTTGCCTGTGATGTTGACTATACACACCTTTACCTCTGCTTTACCATAGACGGACGCAGGTTCCTCAGTAGATGTGCGCAGCCATATAGCGACTCAACTTTTCCTCGATCCAAACCAGAAGCTGGTCTGCTCTTTTTTTTCTAGAAGGACCTTCATCATTTCGATCATTTTGGTAGTCTGTATTTTCATGTCTGTTATTTCGCCTGTAACACCACCGTCCTTATCGCCCATAGCCTCCAGATTTCGCAACTTCAAAGCTTATAACTTGGAAATAACTCATCCTTTTTCTTGAGCCAGGGCAAAGTAAACTGTTTCTGCAAAGATAGCCTTTGGGGAAGCACTCACAATGCTTCTGCCTTGAAGTTATCCATAAAGGTATGATTTTCGCCGGGATAGGCTAGCTGCATCAAGCGCTCTATTTCCACTGCATACGCCTGCAATGTTCCATTGGCTTTCTGACCCCTGTCTCTTAACTCTACCTTGTAGATAACACGCTTGTGCTCTCCACTATACTCGCGTTGCAAGGCTCCCATAATATCCTCGTAGTTGCCTCTGCAGGAAATTGGCACAGTTTCCAGAACCTCCGCAGCAGAGCATTTTAATGCCAAAATTAGTTCGATTGCTTTCTCGTCATTGTCCCAGCCAATCTTGTTTGCCACTGTGTCGAACTGGAACTTGAAGACATTAAACGCGACACTCCATCAAAAGTGGGCGCTTTTATCCTGTTTCTGGGATGATTCGCAATGGTGCCTCTTGTAGTTGTAGACTGTTCATTTTACCTTCTAAGCTATGGAGTTTTTGATCAATGTCATTTTCTAAGGCATCAAACTTTTCGCAGACATCTCTCTCTAATTCAGCCAAGCTGACGTATTCACTAACGTTAACGGCCTCAGAGATCTCCATAAACTTTTCGTTTTCGTTTCTTTGATATCTTTAGAGTTTTCTTCCATCTTCTGTAATTCCGCTTTATTTTTACCTACAGTAAATCTAGCTTGCCTAACTTCTTTTTGAGCTGCTTCACCTTAAGTTCTTCAAATCTCATCTTACAATTTTACTTCTGACACCAGTAGTTACGTTTTTGCATCTAAAACGCTTTTGCGGATTCTTTGATTGCAAATGATATAATGACTCACACACTTGCGGCCTTATTTATATTCAAAATCCTTATACTAACTAACTAGCTGCTAAGTTTTTTGTGTGTAAATTCCCATAAGGGAAAGATAGCAGCTAGTTAGTTAGCACAAGGTCGTTGTTCTTTATGCAGTATTTATTACCTTTATTTACACCATTGTGTACCAAAACACTAGACTTGCTTACTTTGACTTATGACTGTATTGCAGCAAGCTTAAAAATAAACTGACTCATTGCCGTCGACCTGCATGCTATTTGTACGCATGGTTGCCATATTTGACGATTCATCGTCATTTTAACGATTTTGGGTGCTGAAAATAGCACGTTGACGATTTAAGGTCTGTTTTTGACGATTTTTGTAGATCACATTTAAACTTTTATATTTTTCAAGCAACTTTAGTTTTACAACTATATATTGTACAAAATTTTCTTAAGTTAATTTATGTAGGGAATGAAAGTAATATATGCGGTATAAAGAAAATGGTAGTAAAATAAATGTGTACGTTAATAGGAATGCAACACTGAAATGTTGTGTAATATTTATTAGGGAGTATACATATAAAAATTTCAGCTGGGAGATAAATTCAAAACTTTAAAGAGCATATTCATAAATAACTAAAATGTATTTGAAATGAGTTTTAGTAAAATTTTGTATGGAATTTTTGAATTAAAACACATTTCAAATTCATTTAAATTTTATGAATATGCCCATAAGTCTTTTAAATCCTTACGTGTTTTATTCCGATATAATCAAAGAGTTTTCTTATTTCAGCGTAGGATTCGGAAAAAGAGAAATTTAATGTGAATTAAAACAACGAACTCTAAACTTGGAAAATTGGTTTTATAATACAGAAATGAAGATACCCGGTTTTTGGTATAAAGAAACAAAAATTATTACTCACAAATATTTCCTTCTTAGTACAACCATATTCTTTCGCAAATCTAAAAATAGTTTGCATCGAGTTACATAAACCCTTACAAAACCAAAGTGAAAGAACATTCTTAGTAGAAAAGTCATATGCTAAGGGTTCTTAAAACTTTGCGATTTGCTTGATTTAATAAATATGTTTAGAACCATAATGCGAACATACGAGTAGCCCTTAAATATGGTATAAAAAGAGAACTAACAAAATACCTTCCATTAAACGAAATTTTATTTTAAAAAGTATAGTAAGTACCAAAATACTTATGAAATTAACTTCATTTTTGTATGCGTATATATTTGTTATTATAGCTTTAAATGCTGTAGTTGTTTTCACTAAAGGCAATCATGTATTGTTTTGTTACATTTTGTCCCATTAAAATGTATATTTTATTTAAAAATTATTAATTTTACTTGCTGACGATTTTTTTTTGACGATTTGCGGTAATAATTTTGAGGATTTTTTTCCTCGAATTTGACGATTTTAAACCAGATTTGTCTGGCATCTATGTTTGTACGTCTTTATCAGTTTCTACAATCGACATGAATTTCCTAGTTATTCATAATTCTAGAATCAAATGTATTTCTTTCGAATATACACGTTCATAAAATGCTTGCGAACAATAAGCAAGTCACAACAACAAACAATAATAAAACGAATACAAGAAAAACAACAACAGCATTTGTAGTTGATTTACTTGGAATTTTACATTCTTTACGTCATGTATGTCTGTTTGTCTGTGTATTATGTTTTTAGTTTTATCTTGTTTGTGTGAATGTGTACATGTTTAACAAGCAGATCAACCGCTGCACACAGGTTGGATGAGACAAAAATTCTTAACAATTTGTATATGTTACAATGTGGAATATTTTTATAAAACACTTGACACAAATTTCTATACAAGTGTTGTGCGAAGGGTAGATTGGGTAGAGTACCAGAGGTCCATTGCTTGACTGCATAATCTTAACTTTTTTTACTACAAAAATCGATATTCAACCTTAAATAAAATGCTATATTAAACATTTTGAAATATATTTCTAAATTAATCATTTCTTACCTCGAACTATCACTAAATGTTGGAAGCGTAAGCAAAGCACCTGGTGCTGTATTCCACACAATACTATTTCTCTCGGGATAATCCGGTAAGCGTTCACGTATAATCTAAAAAGAAAAATTATATTACAAAATTAATTTATTAGATTATTTCAATTTCAAATACTTAAAATTTGTAACGTAAAATTATTTTGATCTGTACAATCAGTTATTTTTTTAATTAAACGCTCTTCATTACCACAAAATGTTGTAATCCCGATCATACATACGAGTATTCTTTATTTACCGCAGTCAAATATATGATTGCTAGGTTTCTTAATTTAGGTGTGAGAAGATTCTGCGTGTGACCACAGTAAAAAATTTGAAATAAAAAATTAATGTAAATATAATAATTTCAAAAAAGTTTTCAGACATTCTCATTTTTACGCACAGGACGTATGATTTCTAAATGCAACTCATTGCGCTTATCCGAGTCTTTCCAATATTTTCTCTAAAAGTGTGAAAGTTATTATATAAACTACATACATACTTATTTACTTAAAAACTCTAATAGGGCATTTAAAACAAAGCAAAATCTAGCAGATTTGAATGAAATCTTAAGCGTTTACACGTCCATGTTTTTGACATCGTGCAAGATCTCATTTTCACAAAATTTATTTTTGCTGTGCTACAGAAGAAACTGTATCACAGTGGTGGATTCATCTAGTAAATGTATAGCACTTTTTTATTTTTATTGCAGCGTAGTAGTTTTAAGTACTGTTGTGATCAAAGTCACAGTTGTGTAATAGGGTAGTTACGAAAATCTACTAGATTTTTTCAAACCCTAGCCGCAAAGCCGATATCATTTTGTATGGGAAATCGCATCAAAATCCACTAGATTTGACTCGAAATAGCGTATGTACTAGGTTTGACGTATGACCTACAAGAAATGAATGCATTGTATTATTGATACCGCATGATAAGAAAAATTTAGCGGAAAGAAATATGGATCGATATGAAAATTGCAGCTATCCATTCCTGCCGTATAGATTTTTTGCCAGAAAAATTTAAAATTTTTGCTTAAAGTTTTTATGGACGAGTTGATTGGTAGCGTGCTCCAGTAATAAAACCTTGCTAGTAGGATTGATTCCTTCCAAAGGCCCTACAAGCAAGAAGCTTCGCAGTTTTGCAGGTTAATAGTAAAAGTAACACATGAACCGACTTTTGACTTCAGTTTATAAGTTATATTTAAGTGAATTATCTACAAAAGAACTAACACGGAGACAAAAAAGTTTTTCAGGTACCGGGATTATACATTTTTTGCCCTCAATAATCCTTAGATACAGATTTCCATTAAAGTCGTTAAAGCTATTTTTTGTTAGAAATAATAACATTCACCAAAAATTGGTAAAAATTAGCAGAAAACTGATTTTTCCAGGATAAGGGGTAATATAGATCTCTGTGTCGTCTCAACAGCCACTAGACACAAATATTTCATCATCGAGAACTAATAGAAATATCACAAATGGCACGAAATAGTGTTTCCAAGGACCGGGAACAACCTAGATCGATAGCGATTTTCAACAAATCAGAAATACTCTTTTCAAGAACCAATAAAAATATTAGAAATGGCCAAAATCCAGGAAAAATAGTATTTCTGGGAGCAGTGACCCATCTACAATGATTTTTCTTCCAGAATGCCCCAAAGATCCAGAACAACATAGATATACCCGGGAGCGGGGATTACTTAATTAGATTTTTCATTCGGTTGAACTAAAACTGCGAAAAAAATGTATTTTCCCGAAAGTTTATTTTCTTTTCTATGTTTTGATTCCAGAGACCTTTAGATGCCGCTTTTTATTAAACTCGTCGACGCCATTTTTGACAAACCGAATAGAACGTTTAAAGATGTTAGAGATACTGCCCTTTTTTACATCTTTGTTTCACACGTGTCTATACAAATATGATATTCTTTTGTTATTGTAGATGAGTAAAAAAGGTGCTGTTGCTGATAGGCATTTTTGATTTTGAATTAGCATTTTGTTAGCATTTTTTGTTGTTTTGTGTTAATAACAAATGTACAACTTTTTAAGGGGGATGGTAATCGGAAAAAAATTATAAACATTTTAAGGGGCAGCACTTTTTATCAGAAAAGAAATCACCATTAAGTGCAACATGTTTATTACTTTTGGATCAAATGATTATTTTCATGTTGTTAGTTTTTTCATGTATTTGTTTTTTGTGTAAATGCGGAAATATTATTAGTTATAATTCTGAAAAAAATCGGATGCATTTCGATTATAATTATTTTTTTCGCACTACACACTTTCTTTTTAGTTTTTATTGTTAGAAAAAAGTATGTATGAAATGAAAAAAAAAAAACATTTTTTTTTTCTTTGGCAATTATCTAAATATAAATCCAGACTTTAACATTTATTACAATTAATATTTTTCACACGATATAAATAAGTATGTGCATGAAAATTATTTCAAATTTATAAGAACAAAAAAAATATAGAACATTTATACTGTGCATCTGGTAAAACTAGCAACATAAACTTATTGCCTAATGAAGGATGTAAGAGGCACTTAAAAGCTAAATTAAGTGAGTTTTCAAGCGAAAATACTTCATTACAATTCAAGTATCGACATAACAGCCAAACCAACAAATGTACGAAAGTAGAGCACAAAGGAGCAAAGAATATTGTGTATGAATATTAAGGCTGCCCACCGAAGGTACTCCTACAGATAATAGAGTAGATCGAAACGTTGACTCGCAGCATTCTAATGTACAGTTTATGTATGAGCAACATGTCTAGAAAATCCAATTGAAAGGTTCTGACTTTTTGAATGCGCTTCATGCACATTTTTTACTTATTGGTGTTCTGTTAAATGCTTATAAAACATCGGCTTACGAAAACACACTTTTGAATAAATTTGTGTGTAATCACAATTAATGTAAGCATTTCCTTTTTTCTCAACCTATAACTTTTTATTGTTATTAGGAAAATCCCCCGGAAAAAGGCATTTGCTTTGGCCAGGGCACTCCCATGATTTATGTTGTGTTGGGTTCTGAAACCCTTACCAAGGGTATAAATTGGCAGAACGAGAATCAGCATTGCTCCGGGTGGTTCTGCTTGCAGTTCAACCCCGGCTTATCATTGTTGAGATGCCCACCTGGGCTGGAACGTTCTGACCTAAAAACGCAGGAAGACGGAGTTAGCGTTCCTTGATAATTTTTAGTGGATGGCTTTTTTCGGGGACTAACAACCTCATAAGGGTCTCTGGCCTTACAACAGATACCTGTACTGTAAGGAACCAGTGGTGATGGTTGACGAGTGAGTTCGTTTAAGGGCTGATGCCCTTAGCGTATTCCATTGACTGCTGGGAAGTTGCATACAGGAGGGTTTAGAAGGCCCGAACTCCTCAGCAAGATGTTACCTGTATGGCTACAAAGATATGACAAAAATTGCGACCAGTGTGTGCCTGGTCAGCCACACGGGGTGTTGGTGAATCATGAATGATTCATTTCTTGTAATTAGTCCACCATCAGATAAGGGGGACTACACAAGCACAAGTTTAGCGACAGTCACGTTGATATCACTTGTTTTGCCAAATCAAAATTTCGATGTTAATAACACATATTTTGTTTTTCTCAATATTTTTTTTTCTTGGACCAGTACTCGGACCCTACATATGCAGTGCATTGTATCAGAACTAGGAAACTAAGTTCTGAGGAGAAGGAAAGACGGATTAGTATTTGTGAACATTTGACTTAAACCTTCCAACGTTATAATAGACAGGAAACTCGTATGCAAGCAACTTATTCCACAGACGAAGCGTACGAACTCTTTCTGTAATGCGTAGTACGATTCCCCGGGCAACCGACCACAAATGGATGAGCTCTGAACGTTGCACGCGTGTTACATAAAAATATGCGAGTTCCAGGAGCAAGGTTCCTAATCTCGTCAGAGCAAAATCCATTGTAGTAACGATAGAACAGAGTAACGCACCACAATCTCTCAATATTAAATGATATGAAAAAAAAAATAAGTTATCAGCTTTGATTGTTTCGCCGATTATCGCAAGTGGTGTTCAAAGTGATACGAGTTTTTCCTCAAGTTAAATTGAATATTATAACCCAGTGTCGTGCGCTTTTATTTCATTGTTGAGTGTGTTTAGTATTCTCACTACGTTTAACTTTTTCGTAGTGCTACTATTACCCAACATATTTTTTTGTTCATAAAATTTTTTAATATCGAGTGACTCAACGTGAGGTCTTTTTCTATAGATCACGTATGACTCATATCAAACAGCTTTTGTTGAGTATCGTTTGCAAAGGCATATTATAAAGACTCACACGACAACAGCATCTCCAAATCTGAAATACAAGCGCATGGTCTCGACGAGATCAGTTTCGAACAAGACGGCGCATAGTGAAGTTTTTTTTACTAATTTTTTTAAATTAATAGATAACACCTTTATAGTACGTTTCCATATACATGATTTGGGATAAATCATTTTATTTGCCGAAATTATTTTAATATGTGACATAATTCACCCTACATTTTTCATATGATCAAATTGTTTCAAATTAAGTCGAAATTTGTCTGTGCAACACTGCGTGGTTGTTCTTATTTTAAATGCAACCTTGGAGCATCCATTATTGGTGATTTACAATCCGAAACTACGAATCAAAATGGCTGATTTTATTTGTTGATGAAGTGGAAAAAATATTTGTTGTCAATATAACTTTACATTTTTATAGGTTTTTTTTTATTTTTTTTAATTTTGTGAAAATAATTTGATTTCCATTGAAAAAAATTAGGGTATAAAGCATTTATATTTGTCTATTAAATGCTTAACCCTGTATCAATAACGAAAATAAAGAATACGAAACTATTTTATATGTTTGCGAATTAGATTCTTCAAAGCAATGATATCTACAGCAAATTTGCGAATTCCTCACGAGAGCTTGTCGGTCTTCTTTAAGCATGTATCTAAAAGTGGTTTCATTATGGGCAATTTTTTCCAATAGACTTGCTGCTTGATCTTTACTTAATTGGGGCGTAACCTCATCGGCATTATTTTCGAGTTCCTTAAGAAGCGAAGGCCCAAATGTAAGTAAGTCACAGCTTTAATTTTTCCAATAATTTTAAACGACGCACCCATAACCATATATCTGATATCCAAAATTCTTATAATGCAACCCTTGGACCTTTCATATTCTTTATATTTCTTTTTATCTGTATTGACAAAATGCCAATTAAGAATCTGGCCCACAAATGGGAAAATCAGTGTTACATTGGCTTCAGTAAAAGCGACGTGTTGTGCAAACGACAACGAGAAGTCAAGTTACGTTTTACATTATGATTGGATTCTAGAATTTTTGCGGCTTCGTTATGTATGTTATTGTTTGACATATAAATAAATTTTATTCAAAAGCAATAGTTTTTATATCTTTGCTTTGTTTATATTTTCTATTTAAATTAATGAAATAACCCTTTCTCAGCATTAATTGTTTGAATTCAACTGATGCAACAGATATCACGAGTAGTCCCAGAAAGTTTTGTCAAAAAATCCTCATTTGTCCAAAAATACATCTTAATTTTGGGGGAGAAAAAAACTTAAAATTTTTGTGCGTCTAAAAATGTTTCTGACATCAAATAGTTAAATGTTACAAAGGCATGGTTGTTCCAACAATACACGATCAAATAAATTTTTTTAAGCAAAAATTCAATCAAATTTTATTTCAAAAAATTAGTACTCGTAATATGAGTATATGTAGCATATATACACTGCGCGTCATCAGGTTAGCGCCCCTCTTTGCACTTTCTTTTAATGGTAAATGGTACCTAATCTATTTGTGTTATGGTATTTTTATCTACAGTATACCCCGTATATTTACCCATCGCTTAAATGCCTTTTTCGTTTATTCACCCCTTATATTCTATCCCCGTTTATTTTTCACTTATTTTCATGCAAAAATGTACGCTTAATTAACTTTCTTTTAATTGCCCATTTTGGGTAATTACCCAAAATATTGTATCCCAAACCCAAAAACTCCCTAAAAATTCCCTGATTTATTTACCCAACACTGCCTACCAATTCATTCAAATCTGTTGACAAATTTGTCACTTGTTCAACATAAAGAGTAAATTTTTGTGAATCCAGCTAATTTGTTTTTAACGTTCTGATACGCTTTTATTATATACATACTTGCATGTACTCCTGTTATTGTTTTCGATACTTATATATATGTACGTATAATTTTTGTGATATAAGTGTGTTATTTTGGTTTGTTTTTATTTTATTTTGAAAACTTCTTTTGTGTTTACATTTTATTTTGACGTATGAATGTAATGACTTTTATTTAGTTTAAGTCCGTTTGGATAAATGCCTTTAAGCATAATCGGATAATTACCGCTACGAGGTAATTAAGCGTCTCCACTTTAATACCTTACTCGCTCAATTACCTAAAAAATATAGCAACTTAAGTGAGGTAATTAAGCGGGGTTTACTGTATTTGACTTCTAAAAATTATTCTTCAAATAAAACAATAATGGCTAGTAATTATAAAGTTAAAGTTAATATTTTATTTTTAATTTTTTGAAAAAGTATATTAAAAAATGTAACCAAGAACTGGTCATCAGGATAGCGCTATTTGATTTTTTATTACTAGTTTGTGATATTTTGAAAGTTGTTAAATAAAATTTGTAATGCGTAGTTCCGCCTTTATTTGAAACCACCGCGAAAATTCGATTGGGAATGGAATTATACAGGCTTTCAATTTAATCCAACGAAATGGTGGACCAAGCGTGTTTGATGGCTATGATTAGTTCTGGTTTTGTGCTGTATTGCTTTCCGGACTCGTTTACTTTCCTAGCCAACTTCCCCCATACGTTTTCGATTTTATTTAAGTCGGGCGAGTACGGTGGCCACTCAAGGACATCAACTTTTAGGCTTTAAATCCAGGACTTTACGGATCTCGCTGTATGAATTGGGGAATTGTCGTGTTGGAAATGTCACTCTAGACTCCCGAACAAGTTTTGAAATTGAGAAAGACATTTCTAAAACATAACGAGTGATTTTTTTGTTATTATCTTTTTGGCAACACTAGTTTTGACAGCTCACGCACGTTTTGTATCTTGTGTCACTGTCAAAGATCTTCAGTTTGCTCTATAATTTAATCATGAATCGTCTTACAAACGAACAACGCTTGCAAATTATTGGATTTTATTACCAAAATGCGTGCTCTGTTAAGAAAGTTCATCGCGCGCTTCTTCCATTTTATGGTCAGTTTAATCGACCTACTGAGGCTTCTATTCGGGCTATTGTAAACAAATTTCGCACCAAATTTACATTGTTGCACATTAAACCACCAACTCGCTTACGTAGAGTGCGAACTGAAGAACATATCGCAGCCGATATTTGATGGGCTGGCGGCATCATTGGGCCGTATTTCTTCAAAGATGATGCGAATCACAACGTTACTATGAATGGTGAGCGCTACCGTGCGATGATAACAAACTTTTTTTTGCCCAAAATGGAAGAGCTTGACTTGCATGACATGTGGTTTCAACATGCTGTGTGGCACGCGAAACAATGGACCAATTGAGAGGCGAGTTCGGTGAACAGTTTATTTCACGCTTG
This sequence comes from Thecocarcelia acutangulata, assembly GCA_914767995.1. Classification (NCBI taxonomy): domain Eukaryota; kingdom Metazoa; phylum Arthropoda; class Insecta; order Diptera; family Tachinidae; genus Thecocarcelia; species Thecocarcelia acutangulata. Next base: position 57,695,525 of record OU612098.1, read on the forward strand.
GGACCAGTGAATTGGCCGCCCAGATCGTGCGATTTAACGCCTCTAGACTATTTTTTGTCATTTTGTCATTTGCCAACATTATTCGTGAGATACCGGCCGAAATGTTGGAAAGAGTATGCCAAAATTGGACTAAGCGGATGGACCATTTGAGGCGCAGTCGCGGCCAACATTTGCATGAAATAATCTTCAAACATTAAATTATATCGACCCAACTATCGATCCAAATAAATATTTCATGCATTTTTCTGAATTTTATGTGTTTTTTTTTTTTTTTAATTTCCGATAGTTCTTATAAAATCATTATATATAGTTTTCCGTATTCATGCGTGACGTTAAAAACTGCAATTCGCAGGTGACATAGTAGGATATAGTTCCCCACACCATCACACCTCCCTCACGGCTGTGCAATCGATCCAAGTGGTTTTCCTCTTTACGTAGGTCATGAAAGTAATAATTGTACCCATCGGGCGGTTCTAAATTGAATTTCTTTTCATTTGAAAAGACTACGTATTTCCACTGAGCAGGCCATGTTATGTGTGTTTGGGGCAAAATTTAAGCGCATTTCCTTTCTTATCGTATTAAGTGGTGCTTTCTTTTTCAATTTCGATCTTCGTACATATGCTGCTTTTCTTATTACCCTTTGAACGGTTGATAGGCTCGCTTTAAAACGTTTTCCTTAATTGTGGCAGACGAGATGCTTTCCTCAGTATAGCTCTCATAATCTGCTTCAGAAATCAGTCGATTGTTACTGTCTTTAAAGTTTATTTCCATATTTTATCTCAATATTATTCGACCTTCGTTTGTTAAATAAATTTAATTTTTGCAGCTTCAGATCTTTGTTTTTGTTTTTATAAAAAATTTACAATTTAAAATCCTTTATTTCTCAATATTTCGATAACAATTTGTTATCATCGTCAGGAGACGGTGATAACAAATCGAAATATTGAGAAATAAAGGATTTTAAATTGTAAATTTTTTATAAAAACAAAAACAAAGATCTGAAGCTGCAAAAATTAAATTTGTTTATTTCCATAGTTTTCCTGCGTTTCCAGTTTTTCGGCAATTTTTTGGAGGGATAGTCCTGCATCACAATAGACTTCAATTTTCGATGTATCCTCCAAAGATAAAACTGATGATTGCAAAAACAAAACAAAAATTAAGAAGTTGCGCGCAATATTGCAATAGAAGAGGTAAAAAGTAAATGAGTAATTTGGGGGGCGCTAACCTAATGATGCCCAGTGTATATACATATTTATTGTGGTTAGAAGTAAAATTTATTCTAAGCGCTTGAAAATAACGTTTACAATATTTTTTAAAATACTGAATCTCCAAAGCTTGAATTTTGAAAATAGCGTTCATATCTTATTTCCCTTGTAAAATTTTTAAAATTAAGGTAAAATCTTCACTCTGGCAATGCTGGCTATCACTGAATTAAAGAGGCAACTAGCTCAGTAAAGTTAGCTGAGCTGAATAAATCAAAGCTACAAAGTAACAAAACCTACATTCCTATGTATTCTTTGCAACTATCGTTCTTACAAAAAAAAGAGAGCTATTGGATTAAATTTTGTTAGTCTGATCTGGTCTGGTCGAAGATTTTAACTAATTTATTTCAAACTCTTTAAATGTCTGTGTGTTGGTCTTTCCGCATTGTTATTTATAGGTGCAAGTCAAACGTCCACAAATACTTCTTCCTCTTTCCTCTTCCTTATAATATATTATCCTAGTTCCAGTAAAATGCACTGATTATGTCATCAGTCATGCCCTGGGTAGCGGACCAAAAAAATTAAGAGAATTTCAGAGCCGACTCCAAATACTGCCAAAGTTCGCAATATAATAATATTAGTATTTTTTCAGGACAGTGTTTCGAATGTAAATCGGATTTTCTTAAAATGTTTCAACTATGTTTATAAGGGTAGCTTATTTACGAATAATTATAATGCAAGCATGAAAATCCGCCACATATTTGCTGAATAAAGACATATTTTTGTGCTAATTCACGAAAACCATTATTGAATAAAAACGCTATTTGCAAATAAATCAAAAAGTTGCAACTTCATCTGATGACTTCAAAGTTATCATCGATCTGGTGGTTATCATCGATGTGAAACTAGGAAAATAGATCGATGTGCGAAACCCTCAGTTATCAATCTCTTATGAGTTTCAAGCTATAGCGCAGTCGTTTTATTGCGTTTCCAGTTTTGATAAAAAACTGTAAAATTCAACTCCCAAAAAAAAAAAAAAACATAAAATATTGAGATTATGAAGATAACTTGGTCATGATGATCAGACAAAAAGTAAATATTGTCCGATTCACAATTTTATGCAAATGGCCTTGCATAATTGCATTTGCGAAATAAAGGAGTATAGTTTTACTTTACATTAACAAAATACACACAAATATATTAGTGCATTTGAGATTGAATATTTCTGCAAAAGCAATTGAGTAGCTCGATTCACAATCTTGAGCAAATGGCCTTGCATTATTACATTTGCAAAATAGTGAAGTACATTTTTACTTTGCACAAAATAACAAAATACAACCATAAATGTGACTTTTGCAATTGCAGAAATATGCAACCGCAAATGCTCAAGTTTGTGAATCGAACTAACGTATTTTGTTAGTGCAAAGTAAAAATATACTCCTTTATATATTTATTTCCAGAGGATTGTGCATAGGGCTATTATATTTGCTTGCAACTGCAAATCGTTGTTTAGCTTCGATAGTGAACGGACGTGTTTGTTTTTTGATCGCAAGTAAAAAAAAAAAAAAAAAATAAAACGGGATTAAGTAAAAACCGTAATAGGTGAACAGAGTGTTTTTGTTTAAAAAAAAAACTTTGAGCCATTTTTTTAAATACCATTTAAAATTGTAAATAAAAAATAGAAACAATTAATTGCATGAGTGTACCTATCAGATGTAATTCTGAAAAAGAGCTTAGCTCCGGTAGAAAAAACCTTTGGATTTCTGAAGAGGAATCGGTGAAAAAATCATTGGAAAATTTCCTGTCTCTAAGAGATAGGAAACGCCCGCGATCGTGTTCGCCAAATATTGTTGTTACAACTGAAGACAAAACATCTTCCAGTTTAATTGTTGATGATAAGGTAAAAATCCAAGTAGGCATGGACAGGTACATAACCGTGGTTAAAAGGCAGCGAAGCCCCAAATCAGCTCAAATATCATCTCAACCGAAATTTTCTAAAGATGATAATAGGACTTCGGCAACCGATAGCAATAGGTTTGCTATACTGCAAACAGATGAACCAACAATTTCTAAAAAAACCTTTAAGCCGCCACCAATATATTTGCGAGAACCTACCTCTAGTGAGCTGGTAAAACAACTTATTGCGGCAATCGGCAAAGATACTTTTAACGTAACATCGGTTAAGCACGGCGGCATCAATGAAACGAAAATCCAGGTAAACAGTGAAAATGAATACCGAAAGCTGTCTGACGTTCTAGAGAAGGAGAAGCGGTCATTTTACACATATCAGCTTAAAAGTGCCAAAGGTATTCAGGTCGTTATAAAAGGGATTGACCCTTTTGTTGACACGAATGAGGTCAAAACCGGACTAGAAGACAATGGCTTCAAAATTAAAAATGTGGTTAATATTAGAAACCGTGAAAAAATTCCTCAACCCATGTTTAGGGTTGAATTGGAACCTAGAGATATTGCCTTAAAAAAGAATGAAGTGCATCCCATTTATAACCCCAAGTATCTTTTGCATCGCAAGGTTACCATTGAGGAGCCTCATAAGCGTTTAGGGCCCGTTCAATGCCTAAACTGCCAAGAATTTGGCCATACTAAGGCCTATTGTAAGCTGCCCGCAGTTTGCGTTGTGTGTGGTGAACTTCACGGTACATCACTGTGCAAAAAACCTAAGACTGACGCGAGCGTTAAGAAATGCAGTAACTGTGGAGGTAACCATACTGCAAACTACAGGGGTTGCCCTGTCTACACTCACTTCAAGAGGTCAATGACAAATAGGTCACCAATTTCAAATATGCCACTCCAGCAGTCAAACACCACTTCTACAAACAATTTTCCCCAGGTACGCCAGTCAACCAGCCATGTAAACTTGCAAAACCCCAAACAAATTTCTTATGCAAATGTGGTAAAATCTGATAAACCAAACTTGGATCAGGAGCCCAAGCCTCCAAAATCCGATCCAAATTTTAGCAATCTTGAGGCAACTCTGCAGACTCTTGTTCAGTCCATAAACACTTTTACCGTTTCTATGACAAACATGATGCAGGAAATGCTAAAAATGCAATCCACTATTTTACAGGCAATTTTAAAAAAATGAATTGGTTAAAAATATGTTTCTTAAACGCAAACGGCATTCGCCAACACAAAAATGAACTTGAGCACTTCCTTATGGAAAAGCAAATCGATATAATGTTGATTGCTGAAACTCATTTGACAACCAACAGTTTTTTCAAAATTAATGGCTACATACTGTACGACACAAAAGATCCCCGTGGAAGATCTTGCGGAGGATCGGCAGTTCTAATAAAATCCAGAATTAAGCACTATTTAATGAACGAGACACGTGAGGAGTATATCCAAGCAACAAACATATATATTGAACATTTTCATGAAAAAATCGTTATATCCTCGATTTACTCACCGCCCCGATTTTCAATAACAGAAAGCCAATATTCACATTTTTTCAAATCACTTGGGCCTCGATTTTTAGCGGCTGGCGACTATAACGCTAAACACACTTTTTGGGGATCACGCTTAATTACCTCGAAAGGCCGTGTGCTTTTTGACACCGTTTCCAAAATGGGCTTAGATGTGGTTTCAAGCGGACACCCCACTTATTGGCCGACAGACCGACGAAAGATCCCAGACGTTATAGATTTTGGAGTTGCGAAAAATTTTCCTTTAGAGTGGATGCAAGTGGAGCCTTCATTAGATTTGTCATCAGATCACTCTCCCACTATAATCTCTGTTTCGTTCCCCCAAGAGATTGGCTCACCGTTGACTGTCAATAGAGTTAATTGGTTAAAGTACAAAAAATTTTTGAGCACACATTGTACTGAAAATATCGCCTTGAGAACGCCCGAGGATATTGATGTGTCAATTAACAATTTTTCTGAAAACCTCAAACTGGCCGTACAGCATGCTACCACTAGTCATTTAAGACCTAGAAATGAGAGCAATAGAACTTATTCATCTGAAATTGAGCAACTTCTGTCAGAAAAAAGAAGAGTCAGAAGAGAGTGGCAACTTCGCAGGTCGCCCCAGCTTAAAACTAGGCTACGGGAATGCATAGCTCAGCTAAGAAATCTGCTTGAAGTCCATAGAATGGCTTCCCTTAAAACATATTTGGAAAGCCTTGATGGTACCCCTCAATCTGATTATTCCTTGTGGAAAGCGACAAAAGGTTTAAAAAGACCCGTAATAGGTAAGCCACCTTTGCGAAATTCAACTGGCGACTGGGCAAGAAGCGATTCTGAAAAGGGAATGTTGTATGTCGATCATTTGCGAAACGTTTTTATCACAAATGATTCAGAGAATTACCACCATATGTTGTTAGACCTCCTGTGTCTTTGAGATTTAATTTTCAAGATGTCGAAAACGTTATCGGTAATACAAACCCCTGGAAAGCTCCAGGCATTGATCAAATTACTGGTAAAATGCTTGAACAGTTACCTCGTGTAGCTAGAAGGGTTCTACTTTTTATTTTTAACGCCATTTTACGCCTTGAGTATTACCCTGCAGAGTGGAAGGTCTCAATGATTACTATGATACCCAAGCCAGGGAAGGATCTAACTAAGGTAGAGTCATATAGACCAATAAGTCTTTTACCAACAATTTCAAAACTATTCGAAAAATTGTTAATGGCGAAGTTGAGTCCAATATTGAACAATGTGGGATGCATCCCTGATCATCAATTTGGCTTTCGGGCTAAACATAGCACCATAGAACAAACGCACAGACTAGTCAATGTCATAAGACAAACCTTTGAGGCGAAGAAGTACTGCTCAGCTCTTTTCATTGATATTTCTCAAGCGTTTGATAAAGTGTGGCACGACGGCTTGATGCACAAAATAAAGCTAAATTTGCCTGCAAATACACACAAGCTTCTGGAAAGCTACTTATTCGGGCGGAAGTTTGTTATCAGAGAAGGCGACTTTATTAGCCCAACTCAGCCAATCAAGGCAGGAGTTCCCCAAGGCAGCATACTGGGGCCTACTTTATATTTGATTTACGCGTCTGACATGCCAACGACATCTGGAATCCACACTTCTACCTTTGCAGATGACACAGCGTTTTTGAGTGTTCATGAAAACCACCATTTAGCATCACGAAATTTACAGGAATATACTTCAATATTAGAGAAATGGCTAAAACTTTGGAAAATCAAAGTTAATGAACAGAAATGTACTCATGTTACATTCACACTGTGTAGGCAAACATGTCCGCCTATCCAAATTAACAACTCACCTATTCCGCAGCACAACGAAGTCAAGTACCTTGGTATTCACCTGGACCGTAGGCTAACATGGAAGTCTCACATTGAAGCAAAGGTCACTCAGTTAAAACTAAAAGCAGCGCAGCTAAATTGGCTTATGGGCAGAAATTCGACACTGAAATTAGATTGCAAACTTTTGTTATACAACTCAATACTAAAGCCTACATGGTGCTATGGAATTCAGTTATGGGGCACCGCCTCAGCGTCAAACATTGAAAAAATCCAAAGGCGACAAAATAAAATTCTACGAACGATTACTGCAGCTCCATGGTACGTCAAAAATTCACGAATTCATAACGATCTGAGTGTTCCGCTGGTAAAAGAGGAATTTTCTAAGTACGCGACAAGGTATATCAGTAAACTGGAACTTCATCCAAACCCTCTTGCGCGCAATATACTTAATTTTGGCGGCCACACTCGGCTTAAAAGAAGGGATACCGCTGCCACCATCAGATTGCTCAATAGGTAATTTTACCGAAATAGCTCCCGCATAATAAAACTTTTTGTCTAGCATTGGCCGGACTTTAGAATCACATTTTTTAATTTTAAATTTAGTATTAAGATTTGAATACTTATTGTTAGTTCATTTTGAAGATTCAATAAATAAAAAAATGTTAAAAAAAAAAAAATAAAAATAAAAAAAAAAAAACTGCAGAAATATTATGCAATTTCAAATGCAAAGACTATAAATATATATATTTATAGTCTTTGGCATAAGACTTTTAGAAGGGCTATTATGTATGAAGAAATGTTGCAAGCGGGTTGGAGAAATATATAGGGGTTGGTAAATTAGAGTTAAGTAGACTGTAGGCTTGCCCCTAAATTAGATTGCCTACCGCTTTTCTTAATACTTAGGAGGACTATGTAAGACAGTTAAATCCTCGTGGATGAAAAGTGAGTAACTTTTAACTTTTACGTGTGCATTTACTGGCTCTTGATTCTACTCGTAAGGTGTGTACATACATTTCTTTTTGATTTATGTACTCCTTTTTTTACAGCATATTCGAACATTATATGTAATAATTATTCGTAACTTCATGATGTGACAAAATTATGTTATAATATACAGTAGCTTAGCAATATCTTAAATAGTAAATAATTCAATATTTTATTTTGCAATGCAGAAGCTAACTAAGTTTTAGTTCAAAAAATTCCAAAAATATATATATTTTAAACAATGTATACTAATTACAATAATTGAATTATGAAAAACATAGAAATTTTGGGGGTTTCCACAATTATTACTTTACTTGTATTAACAGTGTTACCAATTAAATGCATTTTTAATTTTTCCTCTGACCAGTGTTGCTATCTTTCCTTCACGAAATCTGCAAATTATAACTGCAAATAACTAGACCTCAACTAAACTCAAAAACACTTATTTCAAAAAAAAAAAAAACTTCTTTAAATATAAATAAAACGGTGTAAGTTTTTATACGTTTCCAACGTTTTAAAGAAAATTATGGCCTAGAGGAAGCAATCAATTTTAGAAGAATTTTTGGATATTTGAATTTGAATATTGTATTGTGTTTACTCGGAGCCCTTATTTTATGAGTTATATACAGGGTGTCAGCCGGAAAGGTACTACTTTGTTTTGCTGCCATTTTGGTAAACATTAGTCTTGACAGTTCATATTAGGCATTCGTGAAGTAGACACGTGACAAATTTATTATGGAAAAATATTCGATAAACCAACGAGTATTAATCGTTAAAACACTTTATCAAAATCAATCAATCGAGTAGTGTGTTGTCTTTCGTTCTGTACACACGTGTTTTTCATTGTCGTTCGTGTTTTTTTATACTTATAATTATTTTCTAAAAAAACGAAATTATACCGGAATAAGTAGAGTTTTGTTTTGCATCATGTATGCACGTGTTTTTTTTTTTTGTAATATTTTATGTTTTTACTGCCGTTTATTTTTTCTCTATTTGTTATTATTAATTTCTTTTTTTATGTTCCTCCTATGTATTTATTACCTTACGGTGTGCGCGGTGTTGAACTAATTTTTGCTATTCTGAGCAGTGCGAAGGTATATACACTGGGCACTGATCAGTTTTAACTAATTTAATTTCAACATTTTAAATGCTATTTTGTTTTGGTCGTTCCGTGTGTTAAGTTCACAAACAAAACTCTCCCTTCTCATAATCTATTTTCCCAGTTCCAGTACAATGCACTGCATATGTAGGAGCTATCCCTTGAGTACTTCACCGATTTCCATGAAAAAGTCATAATGAGTAACAAGGCACATTTTCATTTGAATGAATATGTGAATAAACAGAGTAGTCGGTTCTGGGCAATGCATCTTGGCATCCATTAAAAGTGGCAGTCTGGTGTACTATTTGGTCAGGAGGAATCATTGGTCGTTACTTCTTTGAAAATGAAAACGACTTAACGGCAACTGTGGTAACTTTTATCGCCACAAATGTATGCTTTGGGCTTGATTAACATGTGATATCAACAAGACGGTGCCACATCGCATACAGTCAGAAGGCTTATTCTGAATTATGCGAATGGTAATGCTACGCGAATATACACTTATGCGAAGAGTTGCTATTCTCTATTGCGATGTTCGCATAGTACTTTCTTATTCGCATTTAAAATGCGAAAAGGTGGCAAGTCGGAATTCTTCATTGCGAAAACAAATATCATACTCGCAAAATTCATTCGATAGCAACACAGCATTAGCAAAACATGAAAATGGAAGTATTATATTATTTTTTGTTTATCCACCTATTTGATTTGTTAAAATCATACAAAAAATTATATAACTAATTAATAACTTATTGTGATAGCTGATAGATTAATTGCTTTTAATAATAAAATTTCACTCAGGAAACTAACAACAAGACTACTAAGATGCGACAATTCGAAGTAATTATGGAATTCATGAAAAAGCATAGTCATTTGGCGAAAGGCCACTTAAAAACACCGAATACTCGTCAGACAAAATAAAATAACTTTTTTCACTCAAACTTATAATGTCGGACTTGCTTCTAAGCAAATCTTCTGTCTATTTTTTCCTTTTTTTTAATTTCCATTTTCGTTATTACATTATAGTTAATAATGTTAATTTTTTCAATTAACACGATTTTTTTACCAATCAAAAAATTATAAACAGCTTGTTTTTTATGTATCCCAGCTGTCTATATGTCGACATTTCATAAGAGCTACTCTAATCATCAGTAGACTTTGGAAATTTTTGGAAGATATTCTCAAACATTCAGCTTTATATCCCAACAATCTAAATAAATTATTGATGATTTAAAAAGAAAAATGTCAAAACACAAAAAACAACCTTTTTTTAATTAAACTATTTATTTTTTACACTCAAAGCCACCAAACAATTTTTAAACTTGTAAAACTTGTCGAATAAAGGCCTAATTAGTTTTTACTTTCTGTTGCCGTTCTGTTACGTTCATTTCTGTAGCAAATATTTTACAATTTCTTTTTCCGTGAAAATATTCAGCTGTTTTTTACAGTAGAGCACAAATAAAAGAAAAACATTGTAATGAAGAATAAAATATGTACATAAATATTATCTTGTGTGAAAAAACAAAGAAGAGAAAAAATTAATAATTTAGAAATGGTGATCAAACAGTTCACTTCTCTCTCACAATCTGCATAGTTTATGACACTTCTTATATAAAATATAATTTTTTCCTTGCTAAAATAATATTCATTTGATCATCCATAGTTGCTTAATTGATAAAAATGTATTAACTTTTAAAAATCTTTAATTGAAAAAAATTTTTTTAGCTTTTGCCAAAAAAGTATATACATTTTAATAAAAAATTAATGTTTCCATACCTGAAAAAAGTAAAACATATACATATCTGGCCGTCACTTAACGTTGAATTCTATTTTCAACAGATTAGTCCGCAACACAACAGAACGTAAAAGTAAAAACAAACCATGTACATATAGTATACATTGAACAAAAACAAGACAGCTGATTCAGAACGGAAAAGAACGTACAAACTAAATCTGCCTTAAGAAATAAATTTTACGTTTATATGTTTACTTTGGAAGAGTATTGACACATTTTGAAAATAGTTGCGAATGCGAATACGAAAGACTTACAGAATACCAAATATCTTTCGCATCGCAATTCCTTTCCGCATCGCAATTCAGAATAAGCCTCCAGGATTACAATGGAAGTACTGCGAGTAGAGTACCTTCTCGGCGGACACCCGTATAAGCGATAAAATTTATTATATGTACTTATGCCATCTCGACAGTATATTTTTTATTTTTAAAACAATTTTTAAAACTTCTCATATTTATTAAAAACTCCACAAAAGAAAATTTCGAAGCGTACAAACAGATAAAAAAATACAATCAATTTTTTGTTTTGAATCTATTTTGTATTTACATAAAAAAAACTCAAAAACAGAGTTGAGAAACCAATTTTTAAATTAGATCACTGATGCAAAAAAAAAAAAAAAAAAAAAAAAATAAATAATAAAATATTTGACAAGTTCAGAAAAAAATACTTTAAAGAAACCATTCATAGTGAAATAGAATATATATGTTAAATAAAAATGCATATTCTGAACAGTCTCCGAAGAAAATTATATTTAACACAAAATACTTAAAACTACCCAGCGTTTTTGAACACTGCAGTGTGTGGAAAAGTTCACATATTTGGCAACACTGACCACAACTAAGAAGCCAAAAATATTCCAGATTTAATAAGTAAGAGTGTAGTATATTCGGCTGGGCCGAATCTAAAATAGCCTTCACTATAGTCACATACATATATAGTATAGATCACAAATTTGAACTAAATATTCTCGAATATATATGGAGCGATAACGGAAATGTTCAATTTCTTTATTTTAGTAGTTTGTCTCGGATATATGTATATGGACCGATTTTGAAAGTTTTCATTTTCTGTATTTGCTAACCTCCTTATATTACCGGAACTGCTTTTAAGCAAAAAAAGTTGTTTAAGTTCGCTTATGCGACTTTTTCATGAAAAAATCGGTTTAGACTATATCTCGTGCATATATAGACCGATATCGGGGAAAAACTTTTTTGTCTGTTAATCGCCATGCCAAATAATTGTTTCAAGTTTTTTTTTTTTTTAATTTCATACAAAATGCAAAAACAAATGGCTTTTTTCGGAATTTTAGATATATCTCAGCTGTACGTAAACAGATTTTACTGAATTTTAATAACAAAGCCATGAATCGGTGGGGTAATAGAATGGTGGCAGAAAAAAGTTTCTAGGTGTAATGGTTTTTCCAGAAATTGTATTTCGACGGCGGACAGACGGACATCGCTTAATCGAATTTTCTATCAATGCTCATGCGAAATATACATACATATACTTTATAGGATCGGAAATGAAAATTGTAGAAATTACAAACGCAATCACAAACTTATATACACGTATACCCTTAACGTTTTTGTGAAGAGTATAAAAAGTGAATTAGCTTTAAAGTACGAATAAAGGCTTTCTTCATAAAAAGTGTTAAAAAATTTAATAAAATTCTATTAAATGATTTTTGTCTGGAAATTTTACTTCTTAAACTTTAACAAACGAAAAATATTTTTTGCGAATAAGGCTTTTACTATTCGATCACCAAATTCGTTCTTAAATATAATAGGTTCCAAATTGATTTTTAAGGCAAGACTTCAGACGGTGTTCAAAGTCTTGAAAGATTGTGGAAATGTTTAAATTTTTTCGTTGTACTTTAGTTTTTATTTTAATATTTATTTATTAACTTTTAGTTGTTCTAATTATGAACATTCCACAGCGATTGTTGTTGGCACAACCCTATATATTGTAAAAAAAAACTAACTGCAACTTTTTTAAAGTTTGTTTTTTAGTTTCTACAAACGAACTACCCTAATGTAGGAATAAATATAAACGAGGAACTCTAAGAAAATTAAAAACCAAAACTTATTTGCCCCAAACGTTATTAATATTATTTAAATAAAAAGCTACGCAAATTAAAGAGATCTGTACTTCTTAAAAACATTTTTATGTTTTATCTAATTGAAAAACTAAAAGTTATAGGCAAACTCATAAAAAGCTTTGAAAGTAGGAAACAAATATTTTGCTTTTGCGTCCGTGTTGATGATTGTTGCTCTAAATGGAATTTCCATACATGAATAAACTAAAGTTCCAGCCCATTTTTTATTTAGAAATACAGTAAACATAAATGTTTTCATTTTGTAAACATTTTGAGAGACGAAACCTACTATTTGCGATTTAATTTGCATGTCTGGGAATGTCATATGTAATAATACCTACTAACAGTGTCAACGATTTTCCCCCGAATAAAAGGAGTTCGCTTCTTTTTATGTGTTGGCCACAACGTTTTGGCCATAGAGTCAATAAGTGATAATTTTCGACTTCTCTATGAGCCGCGGTAATACAGAACACTTGCACTAGTAGAATGTGAATAAAATCGTTGGGTGTAAAGAAGAGCCCACTCATGACCTGGAATTTATATTAATTTATAATTAATTATAGTGCCTGCTGTTAGTCCAGGCATTAATGAAGGAAGAATTGTAGATTTTCCTAAACACAAATCTCTAAATATATCAAAATGAATTAAGTATGACTTAGTATTCTTATATTCATAGCTTTTATATATACAAGGTTGCGCAAAAGTAATCCTCCTATCAGAAAAAGCTATAAATTTTACGATTGGCCCCTAATGCCAGTTCTGTTTTGACATTTGTGTAGTAAACACATGCGAAATACACGTTAATAAACAATGTTACGATACACTGCTCCAGAACGCGGAATATTAGTGACTTTGGCACAACGTGAATTGAGTGATGAATCCCATTTCCATCTTAGCGGGTACATAATAAGCAAAATTTACGCTTCCTTGGCACTGAAATTCCGCGTGTAACCCACGAAGAGCCATTACACCCGCTCAAAGTGACTGTATGGTGTGCTGTTTTCGCTGGAGGAGTCATCGGACCTTTTATCTTCGAAGACGTCGCGGGCCAAACGGTTACTGTGAGTGGTGAGCGCTACAGAGCAATGATCAACGAGTTTTTTTGCCGCAACTTGATGAATTGGGATTGGAAAACATGTGGTTCCAACAGAACGGTGCTACGGCACACACTGCACGTGCCACAACCGATATGCTGACGGATGCATTTCCCGCGCGCCTAATCTCCCGTTTTGGCGATTTGCACTGGCCAGCAAGATTGCCTGATTTGACCGCTGCAGACTTCTTTTTGTGGGGCTTATTGAAGTCGTGGATTTATGTCAACAAGCCTCAGACTCTTGCAGCTCTTAAAGACAATATCCGTCAAGAATGTGAAAACCTATCGCCGGAAGTTTTGGCCAATGTAATGGAAAATGCTATAAAAAGGGCTCAAATGACAATCAACTGTGGCGGCGGCCATTTACATGACATCATATTCTCGCCTTGATGTAAAAAATGAAAAGACCAAATAAAAATAATCCACAAGAAGAATCAAAGTTTTTCTTTTTAAATTACAGCCAAAAAACATCGGAAGGCTATTTTTGCGCCACTCTGTACGATATTAAGTTGAACGGCAAAAGGGGTTAAATTATCCCAATTTCTCATTGCGTTTGTATGCGCATCTAAATCTGTTTAAATATAAAAACGTACTTTTAATTTGTCATTATTTTGTTTCAACATTTCTGTTAAAGGTAAATTACCACATCAACAAACGGCGTTAGAATTTTTATTTAAAATTGTTTCTAGTTTTTCCTTTAATTTTTATTTGTCAACAACACAAAAAAAAATTTCCACTGTTTATGGTTTATCAAAACTTTGCACACACTCGCTTGTTAATACGTATCGTGAACTGAACCTAAAAGAGAAAACAACACAAATCCATTCACAAATGACTTCATATGGCGAATCCCTGTAAAGTTCAATCAAAACCTATTTTCTGGGTGATGTAACTACAAGTATCTTTTCAAATAATACGTTAGTTTGATAGTGATCAAACTAACTGAAAACCAAAACAATGCATTTTACGAGTATACTCGTTTATTTCTAAAGTGTCCGAATCTGTCAGACATTTTCTGAAACTCACATTTCGCAAGAAAGTCTGATTACGTTTTGAAGTCATAAAATTGGTGTGCTGCAATCACAAAAAATTTTGCCATTTCAACACGCAAGCAAAAGATAGAGTAAACAAGAGGCTAGACTTTATATACTAGAAAAACCGAGTGGAAAACGGTGGAAATGGATGCGTCTAAATAAAATGTAAAGTATTTTTAGTTATGCTTTCCAAAAGTAATATACTATTTCCACACTCATAGAAAACCCCTCATAACTCTGACGTATTTAACATCAACGCACTGCCAAATATTTGTTTTGCATTTATTTATTTATTGAATCTTCAAAGTGAACTAACAATAAGTATTCAAACCTTAATACTAAGCATACAAATTAAAAAAAAAAAATTATGTGCCTTTTACCTAAGTCCGACCAATGCTAGACGAAAAGTTTTATTTTGCAAGAACGTTATCGGTAAAAGCACCTATTTAATGTTCTGATGGTGGCCACTTCCCAACCGAGAGTGGCCTTCAAAATCAAGTATATTGCGTGCAAGAGGATTTGAGTGAAGTTCCAGTTTACTGACATACCTGGTTGCGTACTTTGAAAATTCGTCTTTTACCAGCGGAACACACAAATCCTTGTGAATTTCTTACGTACCTCGGAGATGCAGTAATAGTTCGAAGAATTTGATTTTGTCGTCTTTAAATTTTTTCAATGTTTGAAGTGGAGGCAGTGCCCCATAATTGAATTCTATAGCACCTTTATGGCTTTAGGACTGCGTTATACAACAAAAGTTTACAATCCAACTTCAAGGTAGAATTTCTGCCCATAAGCCAATTTAGTTGCGCTGCTTTTAGTTTAAACTGAATGACTTTTGTGTGCATCAATGTGAGACTTCCACATTAACCTACAGTCGAGGTGAATACCAAGGTATTTGACTTCATTGCACTGTGGAATTTTGATGGGCGAACATGTTTGTTTACAATGTGTGAATGTGCCATGAGTTCATTTTTGTTCATTAACTTTAATTTTCCAAAGTTTTAGCCATTTCTCCAATACCGATGTCCTAATACTTTTGATGACTCACTGTCATCTATATTACGTCGGAGAGTAAAATTATCATATATATTAATCGTGTTTATGCCGTGCACGAGAAATTCCTCTCTTTCTTTGCCTAGTAGTTCCTTTTTTTATTTTACTCTATGTTCTTATTATATTCGTTATTTAACTAACGCCACATATAATGACTAAGTATCATCAGTATGATGTATTATTGTTCATTTATATATTCGCTTAATAGCCTTTGTTTAAACAGTACTTGCTGTGATTACAAATTTACATCAATATGATTTTTTCTACTTCTTAATTTAAGTTTAAAAAAAAATAATGATTTTAACAACTAAAATGTTTTCAACAAAAAAAGAAAATATTATAATACTATTTATCTTTTTTTAAAATCAATTTTGACACATTAGATGTAATATAGTTTATAAATAAACAAATTCGATGGGCCACCGTCATCAATATGAAGAAGTTTTTTTCTATGAGTGCACCAAATTTAACAATATATCTCTAATTTCAGTGCACTGTTTTTATTTGATTATTGTGTTTCATATTTATACCCAGACCAAACGCGAAATCTTAGGCATATAAAGAAATGAGAATTGCGATTTTGATCTCTCAAGTGATTCAAAAATGTTGCGTTTCTCAACACATATCTCCCCAAAATCACAAATACAACAATCTTATCCGCTTATGGCTTTGAAAACGCACGTCATTACATATCTATGCACACGCAAAGAAATGACAGTTTAAAATATGGTTACAGCAACATTAGTATATGCACTATGACATTGAGTATTATTGTTAAGAACAGCCTATTATCGATTTAATTACAGTTTGCTTCACTATAAATATATTTTCGTTTGCGTTTCTGTAAATCTATTGTTACCGTCTATCAATTTCAGAATATGGTTGCATGAAATGCTAGTTTTTAAATTACAATAGCTTTTATTGCCCCCAATACTAAAATATTTGTTTTTACCATATTTATGATACACTTACTCGCATATAACATATATAAGTTCACAGAAAAAACTTACTATTGCCAACATTAACGAATAAGTCGTTAGCATGTACATATATGTTTCCTTTGGTTTTGTGATTTTGTTATAAAAAGGATATGTTTTTTGTTTTAAATTAAAAAAAACGTTTTTGTTGATTTAAAAACGAAAGCAAAAAAAAAAACAAGCTGAAAATTATAACTGCGCAAAAATGCATATAAAACGTACGCAGAATGTTAAAATATTAATATTTGTATGTATGTTGTAATCAACAATGCCACCATATTGCCGACCAACCATATTATGATTGTGCACAACAATACTATTGTTACAACCAAAAGAATTTTTTTCACTAACCATAAATTTCTTGTTCACAACCATACTATATTACTATTTATACCACCTACATCCGACCGCAAATTGAATACAACTCTCATGTTTGGGCCGGTACCTAAAAGTCTATTTTGGAGTTACTCGACCGTGCGCAGGAGAGGGCGAAGAAGCTCATCGGTGACAGTAGGGTATCCAACTCTATTTACTCACTGGAGCATCGACGCAGTGTAGGGTGCGTTACTCTGTTCTATCGTTACTACAATGGATTTTGCTCTGACGAGATCAGGGGTCTTGTTCCCGAAACTCGCACATTTTTACGTAGCAAGCGTTCATCGTCCAGAGCTCATCTATTTGTGGTCGATTGCCCAAGGAATCGTACTACGCATTACAGAGAGAGTTCGTTTTTCAGCCGTACGCTTCGTCTGTGGAACAAGTTGCCTGCAGACGTGTTTCCTGTCTGTTATAACGTTGGAAAGTTCAAGTCAAATATTTACAAGCACTACTCCCTCTTTTCCCCTCCTCAAAACCTATTTTCTTAGTTCTGGTACAATGCACTGTAATTGTAGGGATCATCCCCTGAGTATGGTCCAAGAAAAAAAACGTCCAACCATATTAATATGGTTATATGTCTATGATTTTTTAATATGCAATTGTTGTACAAATACTTAAAAAAATTATTTTTATTCTAGCTAGTACATGCTAAAACCAGTTGAACTCGAAATCATTTGCAATTGTGAAATCTGATTATATTTTGCGAATTATTCTTAGTTATTTAAAAACTAAAAAATATATAATCATTTATTTTATATTATTATACATATGTTTATTGTGTGACATAGTTAGTTGTAAATAAACAAAATAGTATGGCTTATCCAGGAATGTCGTTCATTGAATTAATATGGTGAAGGATGACAAAAATATGATTCATGTCACTAAAGCTATTTATGACATTAGAATGGTTGTTTAATAAAATTAATATGATATAATGGTTGGCATAATAACATGGTTGGGTACGACATTATTATAGTAACTTTTGCTAAGACTGCGGTTGTTAACAATTATAACAATGTTAAACCAGAATATATTGTAGTTATTTACAACATTTGTTTTTATAAAACTATAGTGAAGCATATTAATGGCGTTTCAAATATAAAATTATCAGTACCAACCATATAATTTAACAATAGAATGTTGCTCTTAGAATATTATCAAGTCAACCATATATATTTTCTAAGTGCTGACCGATGGAAATAGGAAGTGCTAGAGCTCTCGTAAAACATTTGAACTATTGTAGATTCAAATGTTATTTTCTTGCATCAGACACTCACGTTAGTGAGAAACTGGATGGCGAATTGATAAGCTAAAATCACGTAAACAAATTTCTCAGCTGCCTAGCGAATTGTATTGGTGAAAGCGATTAGGAGCGTGAGAACTGCATGCTGCGATGAAGGGAAAGGTGTGGTGAAGGTCTAATTTAGATGATTTTCCTGAAATTTTGCGTTGCGTTGTTTTACTAATTTCAAAACTGTATACTTAATTAAACTATTCTACTTAGAAAACCTATTTAAATTTTGGTTTCTGATTTAAGTGGGCCTGCAACTACATCCAACGTTATATGTTACAGAAATTACCTATGCAGGCATCTTGTTTCTCAGACGAACCGTGCGACTGAAAAACGAATTCTGTCTACAATGTGTTGTGCGATGAGCTGCACAAACGACGAAAAATGGATGAGCTCTGGACGATGAACGGGTGTTGCTTGAAATATATAAGTAGATTTCGGGGGAAAAAATCCCTAAAATCGTCAGAGCAAAAGCTATTGTTGTAGATACAATAGGGAAACGCACCCCTCATTGCGGTGATGAGGGGTGCGTAGGGTTGTATACCCTAGTGTCAATGATAAGCTTCTTCGCTCTCTTTTCCACACGGTCGAGTAATCTCAAAATAGACTTTCAGGCACCCAAACTATACTTTCAGTAATCCCAAAATATACTTTTAGGCACCGGCTCAAACATTAGAGTTGTATTAAATTTTTGGCCAAATAGTTGGTGTTAATAGTAAGGAGATCAAAAAACCAGATTGCTTTTTTGGAGAACTTAAAAGTGTGTTCAACGAACATTATAGTACATTTTCATTCCGAAAACATTAAGAGCATCTGGTTTTTCAGATAGTACAGATGAAGCCACATTCAGGATCATATGAGCTGTTTTTTTTCTGAAAGCGGTATAAGTCCATTTTTTCACATGTAGAGATATTTAAGGGGTTGCGTTTGAATCCACAACTTTAATGAAATCGAGTGATTTTATTTACACCTTTTTTTATATACACCTTTTAAATTTTATTGTGAAATGATAATTAACAAAATTATTTTAAAAAATCAACTTTTTCAGCTCTATATGGACTTATACCACTTTCACAAATAATATATTACAAGCAATAAAAACAGTAGCAAAATAAATCCATATATTTATCGACATAAAAGCTTTACTGAAATGGATTTTTATGTAAAAAAGAATATTTAAAATGAATTAAATATACGAATAACTAATAATGTTTTCGTTTCTGCACAAAAAATGCCGCCTTATTAAAGATTTCATATAAAAGAAAGATTTCTGATAAGAAATTTTACATTTTTAGAGTTCTAATTCGAAGCGATTTTATTTCCCAGCTTTGTCTTTAACTTTATTTTGTTAACAATGTCGACTTTAATACACTAGCTCTGAATAAATAATATCTGCTAAAGAGCAGCGTGCAATAATCACTAATAATTGCAAAAAGAAAGTTCAATAATAATTCCAATAAGAACTATATGTATTAGGAATGGACTTACTCCACTTTCAAAAGAAATATTTTTGCGATAGCATTATACAGCAAAAATGTAGAATAATGAATTTTAACTCTACACAACCCAAAAGCCAAATTTTGAACACAGCGAAAAACTTCATTGAAAGAGTGTTAACAATAAGTGACGAATGTTTTCACATAAAAAATATGCAAGAAATACATGAAATATTGGCAACCAACGACTGTCCCAAAAATGTTATAAAAGATTTAACATACACAATACAACAGAAACTTAAATACAATCAAGAGAACATTAAGAAAGATGATCAACAAAATTCCAACGAAAACAACAACCAATCAGGGTTGCCAACTGTTTAATACCAAAACGTACCATGAACATATCCAAAAAGCGCTAAAACCACTAAACTATCTATAGTTTACCAAAAAGCAAAATAAAAACAAATAACCAAAATTTTACGATGTAGTTGAACCAATAAAAAATTTTTTTTAAACAATCTTAAATGGAAATTCTTTTTTTTAATCTTGGTTGAGCGATATTTGTCGAATATATTTAGCGTAAAAGTACAAAGAAGAACCAGATAAGCAATATTTTAGAATATGAGGTATTAAAATATAATTAAACTACAAATCATGTTTATCTTCTAGCCATAAAACTGTTTGAATATATGTATTTCGATTCTTATAAGTGTTTTTACTACCATAATTTTTACAGAAAGTACAGAGAATTCCGTTGTGCGTATTTATTTTAAATGAATTTGTTACATTATATTTTCTCGTACACACAAATATAATTGTAAATTTCTTCTTCAAAATCAATAAACTCTCTAGTAAATTAATTGTTTTTTGAATTTGACTTTTATATAAATATACCACTTAACAATACTCACTCAATTCGTCAATATCACGTTCTAAATTATCATGATTCACTACTCGTACAGTTTTTTTAAGATACGCAAAAAGTAACTGTATAAAAAGCGTTATTTAGAAAGCACTGAGGCGAACAAATGCGACTTTCTAGATACTGAAAAGAGCTAAATCTAGCGTGAAAGGCGCTAAATTGTCAACCTGGTCTCAACTGCAACACTGGATTTGGTTGCAAGCCCCATCAAACGATAAAATCGTTATTTACAAACAATAGAACGAAAATATGTAGAAAAACCACAACTAATCAATGTTGAGGACGAAATAGAATGCGGGAGCAAAGAGCAACAAAACTTGTTTATACTGGAGCAACAAAAATATCGTTAGCTGCAAGAATAAATTCAGATTTAGATTTATTGAGCCTTTGAAACTACAGTATCATGCAAATTACAATACAACGAAAGACAAAAACTTAGGACTATAAAGTATTATCCTAATAACAATATAATTAAAAAGCAACCAACTTATTTCAATAAAGTTAATGTATTGCGATATGCAAAAATGAAGTATAATAAGCTCTTGCTCCCGGAGCTAGCATGAAACAAATGAGAGTATAACTCTAAAATAAACTTAAAACGAATTTTAAAACTAACTTATATGTAAGACTTAAAAACTAAAATAAAAAAAAAAAAAAAAAAAAAATATATATATATATATATATATATATATATATATATATATATATATATATATATATATATATATATATATATATATATATATATATATATATATATATATACATATATATATATATATATATATATATATATATATATATATATATATATATATATATATATATATATATATATATACATATATATATATGTATATATATATATATATATATATATACATATATAAATTTTTTTTTTAACTTCATTATTTTATTTATTGAATCTACATAAAAAAAAATGTAATGACAATAAGTATTAAAATCTTAATACTAAAAAAAAATTATGATTAAAGTCCTGCCAGTGCTGGACGAAAATTTATTTTTATGCGAATATTATTTCAGAATTCAGTTATCTATATAATAGATAATATCATATATAAATAAAAATAAAATAAAAAATTAAAAATAAATAAATAGCATAAAAATACATAGAACAAAATTAATCAACCAATGGGCGCTAACCGCTGTGAGTACCTGGAGTACTCTTCAAATAAAAAGGGGGACGCAAATTAATATTTAAGTTAAAATTAGGAGGATCCTTATTTATAAAAACAACTGGTGATAAGTAATTTGTATTCGACCAACTAAAGTTTATTTGTCCATTTAAAGCATTCCTTATTACATCATTCTCGTGATCAGAAAGTCTTGGTATAAATTTTTTTAAAACATCACAGCCGTAAAGACTAATGGGAGTAATATTTGATTCGTTATAAATGATCAAGTTTGAATATCGTTTACAAACAGATTGACAGTTTTTTCCAATGCAGCATCTTAATACCTTTCGTTCAAAAATGTCCATATCTTTTATAAAAGACGGAGAAACATTAAACCAAATTGGAAACGCGTAAAGAAATACTGGCCTCAGGCTTGTCTTGTATAATAATAATTTAGTTTTACAAGGTAAATTTTTGTTATATAAAGTTCTTGAGAAATAGCCCATAATTTGATAAGCTTTCTTTAAAATAATTCTTCCATGCTCGTTAAATTTAAAAAGTTTATTAAAATTGATACCCAAATATTTAATTTGATCACGAATCGGAATTTCATTATGCTACAAGAATAAATGAACATATGATGGATATCAGTAAAAAGAAAGAGTAGACTGGAATAGCAGAGCACATATTAATAATAATCCACCGAGTTGATTTCAATAAGATAGGAGTTTTGGACAAAGAAAAGTTCGAAAAGAAAATATACACAAAAGAAAGATTACACATACAGAAAAAAAAGAAAATGTTGTAAAAGTTTACTCTGACACGAAATGTAAGTAATTATGTTAGAACCAAAATTTAAATAAGAAATACATACGAGTATATTGTTTGACAAAAAATTTACGAAACGTCGGGTGCAACCATAACTAAAACGTTGTTTTAATTATAAAAGATATTAGGCCTAACAAGCTAAACCAGAAATGGAGGAATACGCTTGACATAAGGAATTGGCCAATACAACAAATTTATTAAATACTGGTTTTGTTTATTTTAGCTCAAAATATTGAAGTTGTGATTATTACCAGCGTCGTCAACTCGGTGCGTTTCGCCCCGTTTTTGGTTTAGTCGGTGTGTGCTGCGCTTTTTATAATTTTCAGTGCGCTTTCTAAATTTCGGTGGCACCAAATCATATTCAACGCAACGTTTAGTTTTCGGGTAAGAAAAAAAATTTATTCAAGATTCCAACATTTTTCCATTTCATTTTGTAGAACACGGAGTAATACACAAAATAAGATAATCTTATATATATATATATATATATATATATATATATATATATATATATATATATATATATATATATATATATATATATATATATATATATATATATATATATATATATATATATATATATATATATATATATATATATATATATATATATATATATATATATATATATATATATATATATATATATATATATATATATATATATATATATATATATATATATATATATATATGTATATATATATATATATATATATTCTATAACAAAAGAAGCAATTCGTTTTATAAAATTTGCTGCTGTTAGAGAGTGTTTTACTATTAAACGATCAAGCCAAGGCTGTCAAATATTACACAAAAAGCAGACACTGAATAGTGAAGTTCGTATTTCTGATGGCGCGTGAATTTATTACTGATTTAAAAATAGATCAATTACCAAATTATTAATTAAATTATCAAAATTTTCCAAAAAAAAACTACGTTAAATTTATATTATAGTAAACTTTATTTTTATTTGCTACAATTCTGGCAAAGTTTCGTTCATTTCAATAAATTCTTTTAAAGACAACCACTCTAGCCACCTAATTATCACTGTTCGCTTACGAAAATACAAATGAAGTTTACACCGTGTTTGATAGCATTGCTATTAACCGAGTTTGATGGCTTGTAGTATGATTCTGTAATTTTTAATTATCCTATAATTGCAAATTTTCTCGACATATTTCACCGCTTGTAGTAACGATTTATACACCTGCCATATCCCCCCGGGGAACAGCTTTTGCCTTGCCGTATTCCTAACTGGGACGCTCTGTTTTTCGAGGAAAAGAGGGGAAGGGGTCCTACGTTTCTTGCGGCAAACAAAGCTCTAGGAAGCCGCATGACTTATGTTGTGTTGGCTTCCGAAACCCTTACCAAGGGTATAAATTGGCCCTGGGTAGTTCTGCTTGCGGTTCGACCCGGGCTGATCATGGTTGAGGTGCCTACCTTGGCTGAAACATTCTGGCTGTGGTTGAAACCTAAAATGCAGGAAGGGAGTGTTAGTATCCTTGATAATTGTTTGGTGATGGCTTTTTTTCGAGGGCTAAAAATCTCCCGAGGATCTGTTGCCTATACAACAGATACCTGTACTGTAAGGAACCGGTGGTGATGTTTGTCGGGTGAGTTGGTTTAAGGGCTGATGCTCTTAATGGGCTTCGGCCTACCAACTTATTAAGCCTTGTCCTCCATTGATTGCTGGGAAATTGCATACAGGGGGGATTAGAAGGCCCGAACTCCTCAACAAGAAGTTGCTCATATGATCGCAGTCATATGTCAAGAATTGCTACCTGTGTGAGCCTGGTAAGCCACACGGGGGCGCTGGTGAATCGTGAATAATTCATTCCGTGGAATGGGTCCATCATCAGATAAGGCCGCAAGGCAGGTGCTGATGTAAATCTTTTTCACAACACCTGCCATATAAATTTATCGACGGTAAGGAGAAGTATTAAAAGTATTAAAACGAACAGCTGATTCGGTCGACAGCAAATATAACTAACGAATCGTTATAATTATTGTAACGATACGATAGTCTTAATAAAAGTTCCATAATCGCCCCACTAGCCAAATTTGACAATCACGAATTCTGGCTATTGACAGTCAGTGCTATCAGACCCAATTTGATCGTCTAATAGCCGCTTAAAACGCCGTTTAATTATCTTATTTTTAATACAAAAATATTTTACTTTTTATAACACAAAATGTGTTTTTAAACATGAAAAGAGAAATTCTACACTTCTACATTTTTGTTGAAATAATGCGCTTTTTCCCCATTTTGGTGCGTTTTGGAATTTGTAAGTTGACAACGCTGATTATTACTATAGATAGAAGGTGTCAATAGCTCTTAAAATTACTGTTAACTTATATATTATTATAATAATACTTATTTGTTTTTAAAGTGCACTTATACCACTTCAAAGAAAAAAAAAGCAACAACTCATGTTTGTGTGTTAACAAACAACGCTGGGTCTTACGAGCGTTGAATTCAACCCTGTTTTGATGACCCTTTTTGGAGATTAAAAGAAGATTATTACCCAGGGAGTCTTTCATACTTTGTCTCTTGTCACCGATCAATGTCAAATATTGCTCTCATCTGCCAAAGAATGGATATGGTGATGTGTTTTATTTTTATTCCAAGATCATCCAATTCCTTAATATTTACATCATCCATAAGTGCAAATGACGCCGGGCTCGTATGAAAACCTAACGTTGAAATCAATAGTTCGATATTTAAAAAAAGGAATGATAGGCCACCAGCCTGCAGTACGGATCAACTAGTATATTTCTGACAACATACTAGTTATTTTGCATGTAGTTTTGTAGTTGTGCTATTTTACGATGTAGCATACGATACGTACTCGTATCCATAATATTTCTGCTTAAAAATATTTCTGCTTTAATTTGTGGCAGAGTTATTGTTGTTGCGCCAGCCAGATGTTGAAGATGAGTCAAAATATATTAAGAATCCTGGAAATGGAGCACTACCACAATTTTGAAAACAGTGGCGCAAATGTTTTTGCATCTGCTGTTAATGAATCTGTCTGTTTTGTTTTCATCACCCTTAACAGGAATTTAAACTTAATTTTTGTCAACTTAAATGCAAAAAGTGCAATCAAAATATTTCTTTTTCGTGGCAACTGACAATGAAATGAATTTGTCATTGCAATTGCATACTTAAACATGTGATATTGTTTTAATGTTCATACATTTTTAACAAAAAGTGTGTATTAGGAGCAAATTAAAAAAAAAAAGTTGATATTTTTCATTTAATTGATAGAAGCAACTTTAATTTTTAAGAAGTAAAAGAAGATATTAAAAGGTTTGAAAAGCAGATGCAAGATACTATTCAACTAAAAACAAACATCCTTATAGTTAATCAGAAATAGTCGTAAGGGCGTTGTTGCGATGACTGTTACGTAAAGTTGGCATACCAGAATAATCAAATGAAAACCTCTTACGAGTTATTTATCAAAGTATGCCAAACATCCTCCGGAAACAAAATCCACCTTCCGGCTAAAATTAAAGAAAATTGGTGTATTGTTAGCTTCCATTCATCTTACGTGCAGGCAGCACTTTGTTTTAATATCCATTATTAGCAACATCAAGGCGCTTAAAGATATTTTTCGCTTAAATATGAGTAACGTACCTTTCTATATAGAATCCTACTCCCGAGAATCGCAGAAGGTAATTGCTGCAGAATTTGCATGTATGTTTCGTGGTGTTACTACTACATCAAGTAGAAGTGCAACAAAATCGACAAAACTTGCGTTTAAGAGACTGAGATAAAATTGTTATAGTATCATCATTATTATTAATTTTTGGTTTTGTTGCGGTTTTATGTCAATTTTCTAAACTTTTGCTCTCTCAATCTAATGATTCGCACGAAGTTGGTTCCAGGAATAATCTATATAATTTTATACGTATCCTCTGCAAACTACGAATGGGCTCTGAATACGAGGTCTAATAAAAAAAATAATCGTTATTTTCAAACTGCGTGAGTTACGTATGTTCGATTTTCGCATATATATATATATATATATATATATATATATATATATATATATATATATATATATATATATATATATATATATATATATATATATATATATATATATATATATATATATATATATATATATATATATATATATATATATATATATATATATATATATATATATATATATATATATATATATATATATATATATATATATATATATATATATATATATATATATATATATATATATATATATATATATATGTTTTCCCAAGTGTTGAGATTGGAATTTTGACGGTGACTTTAAATTAGTCAGCTTGTTAACGCAGACAATTAAAGTTTGCGTTAACAGTGTATGATTTTAGTAATTTCATGTTTTAATTTAAAATACTTTTTATGCCGTTTTATTTTTTACATATGAAAATAATTAATTTTTTGTTAACAACACACTTGTAAAGATATCAGATTCACTTCAAACAAAGCACAATTCTTATAAGCTTGCACTTGTAATTACACATACATTTGTATGTACACACATACCAAAGAAAATATGAGCTGCAAAAGAAAAAAGGAATTCTTAAAGAAACATTTATGTATGTCATTTAAAACAAATATGTCAGACTTGGCGTAGTCAGGCAGGAATGAACCTTAAGGCAATGCGCTCATTGTAAATATTTAAGTTTGTCATTGCAGTTCACGCTGTTTTGAATTTTACTCGTGTTTACTGTAACCCAAACACACAAGTCCACACACAAACACACACACATTTATAAATTCCCAGACACATACAAAAGCAAAAACACCCATTGCATCTGTGAGAGTACATGTATAAAAGTCGTTAATGGCGTTGCTTATCTGCCATGACAAACTCATGTCCTTTACATTTATTTAATGTATCTCTTTAAATAGCAACTTGAATCCACGTGTCGTTTCTTTGGATTGGAGATGCACGAGCGAAAGATTCGATTTGAAAAAAATATTCGCAGTAAATATTTGTAATACAGGAGAATTCGACAGATTCCTTCCAATAGGCATTCAGGAAAAAATAAGATATGGCTCCATCTTTATACTTCACTGAAAAATTTTAAAAATTTGCAGGAAGTCATTTTCAAAACGCTAAAGAAACTGAAGCTTTTAATTAAAAACCTCTTTACATCAGCTTCTTTTTAAAGCAAATTTTATTTAAGCCAACGCTTAACAAAAATTATTTTGCTGTTCAGATATACAAAATTTACCTCGTTCCATTAGCATTTGACAGCTGGAAGATAACTTTTATTTTGGCAGTGAAAACTTATGTTTGCAAATTTACAAAAATATAAAAACTCCAAGTTTGCATTGGCAGCACTTCAAGTGTTTATGGAAGGCGGTACAAAATTTACAAACTCAAACAATCGATGTTCAAGAATATTGTATGTTGTTTTTGTAAGTGTTAGAATTGTAACCAAGGTGCATTAACGTATACACGGTGGCAGCACTACGGCATGTGACAATTTTTTGCTACTGGAAATATAGTAAGCTATTTACGTCAAATGTATTGTTAACATTTTTGAAATTGAATTTAGTGTTTTATTCTAAATTAAACATATAAAAATTATTTTGTGAACATAAAAATAATTCAAATAAATATAATTTATAATTATGAAAAGGTACATTCATAGTTTATAATTGTGAAAATAGTTACAAATATTTTTGATAAACATAGCTTACCAGATGCCTGTTTTTGTTGTATTGTTGTAATTTTACTCTAGTGCTGCCACCGTGTATACGTTAATGCACCTTGATTGTAACCATCAGTAAATTTATTATACTTTCATAATAATACTTTGATTATACTTATCCCGCAAGTGTAAACGTAAAAAATGCTTACAACACATTTTTGTTAATTTTTTTTTTAAGTACGGAGGGAATTTCGCAATATTTTGCTCCCACAAAATCGAAATATATTGTATTACCATATAATTAAAACATTCTTTTTTTTAATTCTCATTAATTTATTTAGACAACAGGGATATGAAGTTGAATATTTGAGAATATCTTTCAAAAGTTTCCAAGTTTACTGATGATTAGGGTAGCTCTTATGAAATGTCGGGATATAGACAGCTGCGAAACATGCAAAAAAGCTCTTAATAGTCTCACTGTATATTTATGACAATTTAATACTTATTGATGAGTAACATAATTGAAATTTAGTATGGAGCATTAGGCTCAATAAAATCATTTATTACGAACATATTACATATGGTTGCAATACTATTGTTAGATTGAAAACAACTTTTTTTTTTATAAGTGTATTTATTTCTATATTATTGTAATTACACAGTAATATTTTTATGCCTCAGCGCCAAATGGCTTTATAGAGGCTTAAGGGCAACTAGGTACAATTTCGAAAAAAAAATTCAATGCATATTTACAACGTGTTAAAAAAAATTGCACAAAAATTATTCAGAAACTGAACACAAATAAAAAAGAATTGACTAATTCTCATATGCAAGAAGTAAACTTCCATTTTCAAGCAAATAATCTTTTAATTTATTTTTAAAGGTTGGTAACAACGGAATATTTTTTAAACCTTCTGGTAGTATGTTATATTCACTTGGACCGCTAAATTTAATGCGCTGCTTAGTAAGCTCAAGGCGACACCGCACAATGTTCAGGTCTCTTGACTGTCTAGTATTCATCCTGGATGTTGATATGTTCTGTTGAAATAAAACAGAATGCGAACCAATTCTATTTATACATTTGAAAACATATAGAAGCAGTTGGTATTTACAAAGTCCTCTTATTGGAAGGATTGATTTGGCATAGTTTTGGAAAACTTTCGTAAACAAATCACATATTGATGTGAAAGTCACACATATAAAAATGAAATAAGTGCAACTTAATTGGATTATCGGCAGAAACTCTGCCTTGAAGTTTCATTGCTATTTCTGTACGAAGCGATTTTAGAGCTTATATACATAGCTATAGGCATCAATTATGGGGCACCGCCTCGCCATCGAATATTGAACAAAAAAAAAAAAAAAAAAAAAAGACTCAAAGGCGGTAAAACAAAATTCTCCTTACGTAAAAAATCAGGGATTCACAAGAACCTTTGTGTTGGCATAATGTTCTAATATTTTATGAAATCATAAAAATCTTGTTGTTGTGCTTCGAACTTCATAAAATCATAAAGTAATAGGACTTATTAAACTGTGTTTTTTGATTCGGCATAACTAGTGTTGCCAGAATTAAGATTTAACCTTAATATTAAAGATATGAAGATATTTCTTTCAAAATTAAATTACTTGACAATCTAGTAAGGAATGTCCGAATTATTTTCAAACATGCAATGAATATTGACTTATTTCATGGCATGAATTTTGAAATAATTTTCACGTCTTAAGTACAATACATACATATACAATATATGCTCTTATAAAGATACATACATATACTGCTATTTAGGACAAATATTGAATTGAATTTTTGCTTTAAATTTTTGGTTTTCTCTTTTTGTAATAATTAATTTTAATTGATGTCAATAAATTCAAACAAAAAACATTTTAAGATACACTGCTCGCCACTTGAATAGCACAACCTCTGTTGCTTCAAAAAGCCTTCTGCTTTCGCAAGAACTAAAAACGTGGTAACTCTATTGTCTTCCTTGGGTTTTAATGTTTATTCGCCTCTTCTTTGATGAAAAATAATTTTTATAAAAAAATGTACCGTTACAAAATTGTTTACGATTTTGTTTTGTTGCCTACTGATTGATTAGAAAAATATGCCCTACTTAAATGCGTCATTTAAACTAATTTTATCAATTAGTATTTGTGCCAGAATTAATTAATTAAATTAAATACGAGTAAACAGGTGCGCTGTAACGCAACTCTAAAAATAAATAATTAATAATGGGACGCGGCAAAGTGCTGTCAGATGTTGAAAAGGGCAAAATCAAAGCTTACAAAGATATGGGACTGTCTATTTCAAAAATATTAAAAGAATTACATAATTTTTATCTAATGAGTGTGGTGTTCTCAGATGAGAAAAAATTCAATTTGGAAGGCACTGATGGTTACAGCTACTACTTCCACTATCTTCGAAAGGATCCACATCAAATGGATCGCCTATATATCCGGGCAGGGGTGTCATGGTATGGGGAGCGATTTTTAACCTTCATTTTCTAAATACAAAGATGAAGGCTATGTCTTATATTGGAGTTCTGGAAACGGCTTTCCCAACTTTCAAAAATCTCTTTGGGCCCTTACCTTGGATACTTCAACACAAGACAACGCCTCTATCCATACTGCGCGGTTTGTTAATGTAGATAGGCAGAACATTCAAATTATAAATTTGCCCCCATATTCCCCCGATTTAAACATAATCAAAAATGTTTGGGGAAGGTTATTCAGAAAAGTATATAACTCGACTATTCCAGTAAACAGTTTTTGACTATTCGAGAGCTCGCTCAAGCCATAAAACTTGCCTGAAGCCCAATTCAAATCGATTACATAGCCAAGTTGTACGATTCACTGCTCAACAGAACCTACGAAGTTTTAACCAACAAGGGAGGCACAACGACCTATTAAAATTATAATAATTAATATTAAATTCTAATAATAAATAAAACACAACAGTTTTAGTAACAAAAATATTCATCTACGTTTATATTTTGGGGGGCGCTGTTCTATTCAAATGACGCAATTAATATGATATAATATTTTAGTTGCCGAACAAAACTATATATATATATATAAGAAGTCACCAATTGCTGATTTAGTGACTGCTGTTACTCGTATCATATTGAATTAATACATAAAACCTAAGTTCTGCAGCAAACATAATCTCCTAAAGACTTGAGTTCTAAAGATATAGCGTTTGAACATGAATTGTTGTAGGTGTGCTATTTAAGTGGAATGTATTTTTTCTTAAACTAAGTCTTTTTTGTCTAACAAGTGAAGATTTTTCTATACAAATTTCTGGCGTCACCGGTTATCTCAGCTAACTCAAATTCAAAACAATACTTTAAATTATGAGAGCATGCTCACAGCAGTCAAATTTATTCATGCTATTATTTTAAGACTTATATCTTTATGACCACCCTTTGAATACCGTAATTGTATTTTATATACCAAATAATAATTCGTTTCTTTTTATTTGCATATTGTCTACAAAAAATATTGCAGACTCAAATCAAGCTGTGATTTTAATCTAATGAAAGCGCCTTCTGAAAGATAGCATCGTTCATACTTTTAAATAAAGCCGTGAGAGAACAAATCTGGCTTGAGCTATGTCATATTTTAGTCTATTCAAATATACTGGACCGTATGAAATTCCAGCAGTTTGAAGTTACTCGTATGTATGTAACTGAGTAGTTAGTGCGAAAGAACTTTTTCGTCAGTCCAATCACAATTGTAAAGAATTTTTTAGCAGTCACGTTGTTTTACTCGTAGCAGAAAATTTGCTCATCTCTATGCCGCATAGATATTCACAAATGTACACTCATCAGCAACATAAATTACTATGTAATATGTACTCAGAACAAATAAACGTGATGTTGTCTTCCGGGTGCATCAACCGAATACGGTGGAACGTTACGTTGTGTAGTCTGCTGTTGCTTTAATGCAACAAAAAATAAAATGAAATACATATGTACATCAGTATAAAAGAAACATCATTCGATGGGTAATTTCATCAAAATGAAAGTTCAACAGGACCAAAAACTCGTTGACATTTTAAAATTCATTATTGGACATTTAATTAAATTATTTATTCAATTTGTTTGTAAAGTTTTTAAGTGAATAAAAGAAAAAGAACAAAACGTAAATGTCTCATGAAAAGCTACATAAAAATCTGTTTTGTAAAATTGCATTTTTAGAACTTCTTATTTTATTAAAAATATTTTTTTTTTTTTACAAAGAAGTAGTTTTTAAACAGGGTGTGGGAAAATAAATTATTAGCTCCGTAACTCCAGACATAAATCTGCCTGATAAGCTGACACTGTATTAGCTGGAATGCATTCTCGTAGAATGCAGTTGCATCTGCTTTGAGGCTACAAATTCGTAAAAGTAAAAACAGGAGGAAAACAAATAAAGACCAACCAACAACGGCAATTTATAAATTCCGCCGCTTGATGGATAATTACGCAAATAGTTTGTATTTAAATTCCATTAAAGTTTAGTGTAACATATTTGGTTTGTACGGAATGATAACAATTTGTTTTTCTTTCAAATTAAAGCGGATATAAAAGTTTGAGTCAAGATAATAAAACACAACAGCTAAAATAATAATCTTAAGTGAATTTGTCTGCAGTTTAAGCAAAGTTTACATCACATGCAAACTACAAACAAGTAGGAAATCAGGGCTTACATGCATGTACATTTACATATGTATATGTATATTTTTACATACATACATATGTATTTAAGCGATGTAGGCATAAAATATTTCTGTATCGCATATCGCACACAAAAGCGTTAAGATGTACTGATAACGAAATACCTTTTGTCGAAATTTGAAGACGTAAATTTTAATTTCATTTTTTTTTTTTTGTGAATAACACTTTTCGTGACATCGTTAAGACAAACGTCAAATTTTGACTTTGTTATTTTGCGCATTGTGCTGAGACCAATAACAGCATCCTTCAATGTAGACATCCTGGCGGCAAATTGGTTTACATTCTGTTAATGAACCTTTGGCGAGTTTCCTGCACTATCCAAATCATTCAATTTCTTTCCAGACAATTCCTTCTCCGTATACCCTAGGAGAAGAGGGGTACTGCAGCTAAAGAAGGTTTTTAAATTTTGTTCATATAAATGAGATAAAAAATTTACACGAGTACAGGTTTTGAAAACATGTAAGAGTTGCAAATATTTAAGGGATGATATTAACTTTATATATTTAAGGGATGATATTAACTAACTATGTACATTATTTTTCTATTACAGTCATCTTCGGAAGACAAGAAAAAACTCAACGGTGGGCGTTGTTACATTTTACTTTTCTGGCTAATTAAACAAATTTCCTTCTTTGACAAATCACTCAAGATCACAGCTATTGGTTTATTATTGTTCGGTGTGTATGTACGTTCTCTTGACCAAAAGCATTAGAAACTGAACAACCCACTAGGACAGTTTTCTACCACTCTCACTTTCCCACCCTATTTCGCAAAATGTCCACGAGCATTTTTGTCATAACACTGAGAAGGCTTTTGAAGAAGTTGAGAATTTTGCATGAAGTCAGCGATATGCTTAACACGGAGGCATGTATGTAATTAACGATGTACGAGTATGTATGTCTTAAGTATAAATTTATTTGCCGCATGTACTTTAACATGTAAAGAAATGTATGTATTTAAAAAATGAATGACTGGGTGGATGGCTGTTTGAATGATCTGATGAGCACATGAATGGAAAGGACACATGCACATGTACATATGTTCATAAGTATTTGTATATATACAAATGTTTGTATGTAGGTCATGTTTCTTAGTGTAACAACTTTTAACAAACTATTTGTACGCTGTGCTGCTGGTTGGCATCCAACTTTTGTATTTCTTTAGTTCCTTCTCTTGCAATTCTGCATTCTACGTACTTACATATCGTTGGTCTCATGTAGAAAGGCCGTAAGGCGTATATTTGTCTTGTTTTAGTTTTTAGCGATTCAAATAAAATTCAGACAAATACAGCTCTTCGCAGAGATTTACTCGTAACAGTATAGTTTCATAAGAACCGCTTTACGAAAAATTGTACGGAAAAAGTTATATGTTGATAAATACAGTTTTTGTTTGTATCTAGGACCAGTACTCTGGGGATAACCCCTACTTATGCAGTGCATTGTACCAGAACTAGGAAAATAGTTTATTAGGAACTTTCTTGAACTTTCTCTTATAATAGGCAGCAAACACGTCTGTAGACAATTTATTCCATAGGCGAAGCGTACGGCGAAAAACAAATTCCCTCTGTATACGATTCCCCGGATAATCGATCACAAATGGACGAAGCACGCGTGTTACGTATAAATGTGCGAGTTTCGGGAACAAGATCCCTAATCTCGTCAGAGCAAACCACATTGTAGATAGAACAGAGTAACGCACCCTACACTGTGTCGATGCTCCAGTGAGTCAATAGAGCTGGATAACCTGCTGTCACCGATAAGCCTCCCCTGCAGCGGTCCGAGCGTTAAAGGCGACCCTGTTTTTAAGACCCCATTCGGAGAAGAAGTGTCATTCATATTTTGTTTCTTGGCAACGATCTCGGATAGGCTGGGCTTATAACTGAAAGAGTACGAATAGCAAATGCTGCTATCATCTGCGAAAGCTGGATAGGGTTGGAAATAAGAAATATGTAGGTAATTGACAAAAATAAGAAATAGGGTAGAAGAAAGAGCGGAACCTTGCGTTACCCCGGAATAAATCTTGAGTTTGTTTGATGACACTCCATTTAATAACAACTCGTATTGTGCGGTCTCTGAGAAAGCTCGATACAAGGCGAGAAAAATCAACACCGACACCAAAAGCAATAAGTGTTGCCAGTAGTGCAGCATGCCACGCTCTGTCAAATGCTTTGGTAATAACCAAAGCCACCACTTTACTGTCACCGAAATGATCCACCATTTCTACGAGAGATATGCCAAAAGATCTTCAGTAGAGCGACCTTTCCAAAATCCATATTAACCATCACAAAGTAATTTATGCGACTCTCAGCAGGTGGCTATTAACTATACTTTCCATTACTTTGGAAAGCGCAGAGCAAGTTGCAATTGGGCGGTAATTATCAGGGTCATTTCCCTCAGCTTTTTTGGGGATTGGCGTTGCATTAGCAACCTTTCAGCACGATGGGAACTCACCAACATTGTAAAGTGGGCTAAAGAAGCGTGCTAGAATGCTAGAAGTTTATTTATGTCAAGGTCGGCCAAAACCCTTTTAACTGCTCCAGCCCAAAAAAATATCTTTGGCATAGTTACTCTTTCGAGTTCCGGAAGTGGTGCTATCTGGCAAAAAAGAATTGCTTGCAAAAATTTTAGCCAGCAGGTTAGCCTTGTCAACCGGGTCGGTGAATACTTGGCCATTATTTAGAGAGTTGGGATTGATGAACTAGTATTGTACTTTACCCTCTTATTGAATGCCCAAAAGGCCTAACTGCCCTGGGGAGCTTTAAGTATCTTCACACGAAGACGATGGTCGTGAAGAAACTTTTCACGCCTAAGTACCCTGTCAAACAAAGTCCTTGCCTTTTTGCGTAGCAAATCAGTGTCTGGGTTTTTGTTTAAACGCCAATTACTGAATGCTTCCTCTCTGGATCTGACAGCATTTTTGCTCTTGGTTTAATCGAAATCTGCTTGCGGGGATCCCCTCCAAAATCATACAGTTTCTATTGTGTTTTCTTTCTGTCGTAAAATTGAAATTATGTGAGTTAAGGATTTCCTATGTAAGACAACGATATGTATGTATACATATTAACTGCTTAAATTTTACAACTTTTTAATAGAATTCATTTTACTATAAAAGTAAATAGAAGCATATTTGCAAAAACGAAAAACAAGGAAAAATTAAAAAAAAAGAAAACGAGCCTACATCCACCCCTCACTTCAATGTATAATAGGCTTTTTTCATTAATAAAGAAAAAATTAATTTAATAATAATTCAAAAGGCCTTTTATCCAGTTGAAATAAAACAAAAAACAAAAAAAACTGCATCAGAAATGTTTTATGTGGTACAAAAGAGTTGCAGCTATTTTATGGATTTTTTTTCGTATTTCGAAGCGCGTTGTTGGATTATTGTGGCACTTAAGAGCGCAAAATTTTTAGCAAATTTAAATAAACCACAAGGATAAAGTTTTTATTTCGAATTTAATTTACATTTCAAACCGTGAAAAGTGAAATATTACTTTATTTGTTAATTTAAATTGCTTATAAGTTTAGTGGACTCGGGTATTTAAAAGGTTTTAGGAGTTGCAACGAGTTGAGTTTTTTTTTAACACAAGCTTGTAAACGATGTCCTTAGCAAACTTTGTGTAGCAAATCCATGGAAAAAACATGGATTTTGGATGTAAATGTCAAAAAGACGCCATTACTGGACTTTCATCGCGAATGCCACACGTACGGAAAACTTAAAGTGTTTAAAATTTAATGGCATATCAGTCGGAACCATTGGGATTTCTGGTATCAAGACCTCTTCTTTTCTGTACTTTGTTTCGATAACGTAATGCCAACGAGTTTTTTTATATTATTATTGGACCAGTACTCAGGGGATGTCCCCTACATATGCAGTGCAATGTACCGG
Organism: Thecocarcelia acutangulata; assembly: GCA_914767995.1. Classification (NCBI taxonomy): domain Eukaryota; kingdom Metazoa; phylum Arthropoda; class Insecta; order Diptera; family Tachinidae; genus Thecocarcelia; species Thecocarcelia acutangulata. Next base: position 57,732,342 of record OU612098.1, read on the forward strand.
AACTAGGAAAATAGGTTGTGAGAAGGGGGAAAGAGGGAGTAGTGTTTGTGAACATTTGACTTGAACCTTCCAACGTTATAACAGACAGGAAACACGTCTGCAGGCAACATATTCCACAGACGAAGCGTACGGCTGAAAAACGAATTCTCTCCGTAATGCGTAGTACGATTCCCCGGGCAATCGACCACAAATGGGTGAGCTCTGGACGATGAACGCGTGCTACGTAAATATGTGCGCGTTTCGGGAACAAGATCCCTAATCTCGTCAGAGCAAAATCCATTGTAGTAACGATAGAACAGAGCAACGCACCCCACACTGCGTCGATGCTCCAGTGAGTCAATAGAGTTGGATACCCTACTGTCACCGATGAGCTTCTTCGCCTTCTCCTACGTACGGTCGAGTAACCCCAAAATAGACTATGAGGCACCGGCCCAAACATGAGAGTTGTATTCCATTTTCGGTCGGATGTAGGTGGTATAAATAGTAAGGAGATCGGATGGAGTGAAGTACATCTTACATCGTTTCAAAAAACCGAGGCACTTGAATGCTTCTTTAGAGACATGAAAAATGTGATCTGTCCAGCGAACATCACACTGTATCTTTATTCCAAGAACATCAAGCGCATCCGATTCCTCAATATTCATACCATCCATGAGCACAGATGAGGCAACATCTGCGGCCGTTTGTTTGTGTGTTAATAAACAATACTGGGTCTTACGAGCGTTAAAGGCGACCCTGTTTTTACGACCCCACTCGGAGATTAATAGAATCATTCATATTTAGCCTCTTGACAGCGATCTCTGATAGGCTGGGCCTATAACTAAAAGAGTACGAGTGACAAATGCTGCTGTCATCCGCGGAAGAGTGGATAGGGTTGGAAGTTTGATAGAGAAGCTCGTTGAGGAAAATAAGAAATAGAGTAGGGGAAAGAACGGAGCCTTGCGGTACCCCTAAATTAATCTTGAACTCGTTTGATGAGACCCCATCTATAACAACTCGTATAGTGCGGTCCCTGAGAAAGCTCGATATAAACCGAGAAAAGTCATCACCGACACCAAAAGCAGTAAGTTTTGCCAGTAGTGCACACAGAAAAAAAAATTTTTCGTGTTCAATAACGAAATTCATAGAATCAGTTAAAAAATTGCTTGAATGCGGACCTGTAAAGGAATTCATGGATTCAAACAAAAGTTTAGTAAAAATAATTATTGATCGAAAACAACTATTTTTTTAAACAACAACAAAATACGATATCCAAGGTTATATTATTGATATTTTTGTATATGCGTACAAATTATTTTTCAGACAATAATTTTGTTGATTTTATTGTTACTATAATTTTTTCTGTGCAGCATGCCACACTCTGTCAAACGCTTTGGAGATATCCAGAGCTACCACTTTGCTTTCACCAAAATGATGGATTGATTGGCACCATTTCTCAGAGAGATGTGCCATAAGATTAGGGAATCGTACTACGCATTACAGAGAGCATTCGTGTTTCAGCCGTACACTTCGTCTGTGGAATAAGGTGCCTGCAGACGTGTTTCCTGTCTGTTGGAAAGTTCAAGTCGAATGTTCACAAACACTACTCCCCTTTTCCTCCTACTCATAATCTATTTTCTCAGTTCAAGTACAATGCACTGCATATGTAGGGGTCATCCCCTGAGTACTGGTCCAAGAAAAAAAAAATTAAAAACGCTTTAAAATTTCATAAAATATATACATAAGTATTTTTCATATTGTTTATTCAATTTAAATTATTTGTTATTTAAATTTCTGAAGACTTAAAGTAAAAAGAAACAACAAAGAAATAACAAATCTTTTACTAGTAAATGCGTTATCAGAAAAATACATAATTTTTCAAATATTGACTGAGCCACCTAATTAGAAACGATAAAAAAACAGAAAATTTGTCATATTATGTTTATATTCTTATTTATTCTTTATATTTTGTGGCAAAGTCCGTTTGCTTTAACATATGTAGCTTCACAGCGCCTGCGCATTGATTTTGTAAGTTTACGACAACGCTTCACGGGCGTTGTCTCCCACGCCTACTTAACTTTTTCGAAAAAAGTTGCCATGTTTGTAAAGCTACGTACACACGGTTATCAGATCTTACAATATTGCCAGTAAAATTGTCTGAAAATGTATTTCAATCGTGTGAACTGCCAATTTTTAGCTTACAACGTTGCCAGAAAAACCATTGTCAATCAATTGTAAGACGACAATGTTGTCAGGCATCTGACAATCATGAGAACACTCTTCGTCGGCACTGCCAGATAATTGGCTGGTATTGTTTTAATTGTCAGATGTATAAAATTAATGCACTTGACAATGGCATCATTGTCAGAAAAAGTTTGATGGGCAACACTGCCAAATAGATGGCTGTTGTTATACATAAGTGGCAATGCCTTACAACATGTCTGGCAATTTTTTTCATCTAACAATCTGACAACTGTGTGAACTGACAATTTTTGTTGTCAGATGAATTATTTGTCAGACCATAGTCTGACAATGAAATTGTAAGATTTTCTGACGATCGTCTGAAAACACAATTTACTTCTGTGGAACAATTTTTCATTGTCACTACACTGTCAGCATGTTGCCAGATCTTAAAATATTGTAACATCTGACAACCGTGTGTACATAGCTTAACATTTTTAGTGCTCACTGCTTTTTTCACATCGCCCCACCGGTGTTCGATGAGTATTATATCCGGACTTGACGAAGGCCACGGAGTTATCTTCAATGTACTTCTTTGTTTCCTTAGCCGTGTGTTTTGGATCATTGTCCTGTTGAAACTTTCAGATAACAGCCAAATTTTCTTAAGTCCACTGCAGTATCATACTTTTAAGTATGTCAATATACCTTTCTTCATTTAAAATTCTATAGATTTTGTGGACGGGTCTAACACCATTCTAAGAAAAACATGACCACACCATAATTGATCCTTCACCATGCTTTACTAAACGTAAAATACAGTGAGAATAAAATTTTGGGTTCATGGGTCTTCTTACAATTCTTTGGCTATTTGGACCTAGAAGGTTAATCTGCGTTTCGGCGCTCCAAAACACATATTTCTGCTGCGTCGAGTAGGACTTAGCAAACTCAACGGGACGATTTTTTTTTTTGTAATTTTGCTCAGAAGTGGTGTCTTGCATGCTGCTTGGATATCGAAATATTGAATCTGTCGCAAATTCCAAGCTGGACTTCAGCAGATGACGTTTTTGATCGGATTTAGAGTATACATTCCAATGTTTTCCTATGTTGTTTTTATCGTGGAACGTTTGTTATGGTGTTTTGTATAGCCGTATATAAAAAAAGTGAACGTAAAAATGGTCGTGGTTGATTTCTTTCCCTCAAAATTTTAACTTAAACATTAAAAAATGATAAATCGATCCCGCCACTTTCCGTTTCAGATCTATGAGATCTTTAACGACACTTTTTTTTTTAAATACATTTTTTGACCCTTTTTCCAACACGAAACCTTTTGTTGAGAACGATCGAACAGCTCTTGTACGTATGCATAACAGCGTTATGCTTTTTAAATTTTTTTGTGCGATAAATTCTTTGATCGGTGCGCTGCACTGTGGGCGAAATGGTCGATCTAGCGTTGTTTAATTCAACTTTCAAAGTGTTTAACTGCTCCAAAACTGTGTATTTATCGATTACTTATATACCACTAAACTTACATATCGACTACATTTTGATTGACATGATCTAGTTGAACAGCTGTGAGCTATGAAACATAACATATGTTTCAGCCGGTATATCACTAAGCTTTAACACGTGTTTTCTTTGCATTGCCGAATATTCTCTAAAGTTGCGTTTGTCTCAATTAAGTGGAAGAAAATTAGTTTTATTTATAGTTAGAGGTATGCATTAACTAAAAAAATTTTGTTTGTGACCTGCGCTGAAGTGATGTAGAAAATATGTGTGGTACATGTTGACTATACGACTAACTGCTTGAAAAAAAGCCAAAAAAGACTTCTGTGGACCGGAACTTCTGATATTCTTGGGTATTCGCGCTAGAATATTATTTTAAAATTACTATGTTGTCCTGTGATTGTAAAATGTGCAACTTTATTTGCTGCCATCTGCAACTTTATATGATATTGCATTTTTTAGGAACAATGTCGGTGCTCAGACGAGAAGTTTATTTACTATGGCGCAACGAGCCCGTGCCTACTAAAAAATTTCTGCCATTGAAATATAATATGAATTAATCATATAATTAATATTAACACGTATAAAATAATAAAATAAAATTAATTTAATAAGCAAAAAATATAAATTTTGTTGGGAAATGGAAATTGAACCATAGAAGTAGCCACAAATTTGAAGAAAACAACAAGGAGTGGTTAGATGGACAAATTTTATTAGTTGATCTACTGACTAGACGTGGAAGACCCGATAAGATGTTCGACGAATGTTCCAATAAAACGAAAATAAGTAAAGTCTCCCAAATTGCTAAGGAAATACCTTACAGTGAGCTCGTAGTAGCTACAACGTGCAGTTTACATAAAGCAAAAAAGAAGGATGTCGATAATGCAATTTTACAGCTTTTGTCACAACATAGTGAACCACCTTCCACCTTCCACCTTAGATTCATTTAGTAGTTTTCAATCGGAATAAAAAAAAACTTTTAATAATATTGTTATTTTTTTGGCACTATAATTAAATTTTTGTTGCGAAAGCAACTGAAGTATAATGAGGTCAAAACAATTATTTCAACAAAACAATTAAAAAAAAAATAAATAAAAATTTTTTGAAAAAATGTTTTTAATATTGAAGTTTAATAAATTTTTAGATCAAAGGAATGTGAAACATTGAATGTATTAACTTTATTCTGTTTTTCTGAATGAAACAAACAATGTTGAAAATATGAAAAAAGGTTGCAACTTTCACAAAAAAAAAGATAAATATATTTAAAATAAAATATTTTTTTGTTTGACATTGTAGCTTAATCTATTTTTAACTAAAAAACAAATATAAGAGAAACAAAAAAATTCTCTAAACGCTATTATTTAAACGCCGCTAGATGAGCCTTTTCGCCCACTGTGCGCTGTGTGCTTTTTTCTAATTTTCGGTGCGCTCTTTAAATTTCGAAGGCAAGAAATGTTATTCAATTCACTATTATATTATATTTTATAACATTTTTACATTTCATTTTACACAATTTGTTGTTTTATCAAAATTGCTGTTTTGCTACTAAACGGTCAAGCCAAGTTTGTCAAATATTACAATAAAAGCAGACACTGTGTAGTGAATTTCGTGTTTATGAGATCGCCTGTATTCACCACTATTTTAGTAATTAATATATTAACAAATTAATTATTAAATTCTTAAATTTTTCCAAAAAAAATTTGGATTATGATAAACTTCATCTTCTATTTGTTACAATTCTGGCAAATTTTCGTATATATCAATAAATTATTTTACAGGCAGTCCCTCTAGTCACTGTTCGGTTGCGAAAACAGAAATGTACTCGTAATTCACACTGTGTTTGATAGAATTACTACAGGCTGGCGCAAAAATAACTTTCCGATGTTTTTTGGCTGTAATTTAAAAAAAAAAATGAAAAACTTTGATTCTTCTTGTGGATTATTTTTATTTGGCCTTTTCATTTTTTTACATCAAGGCGAGAATATGATGTCATGTAAATGGCCGCCGCCACAGTTGATTGTCATTTGAGCACTTTTTACAGCATTCTCCATTACATTGGCCGAAACTTCCGGCGATAGTTTTTCACATTCTTGACGGATATTGTCTTTAAGAGCTGCAAGAGTCTGAGGCTTGTTGACATAAATCCGCGACTTCAAAAAGCCCCTCAAAAAGAAGTGTGCAGCGTTCAAATCAGGCGATCTTGCTGGCCAGTGCAAATCGCCAAAACGGGAGATTAGGCGCCCGGGAAATGCATTCGTCAGCATATCGGTTGTGGCACGTGCAGTGTGTGCCGTAGCACCGTCCTGTTGGAACCACATGTTTTCCAATCCCAATTCATCAAGTTGCGGCAAAAAACTCGTTGATCATTGCTCTGTAGCGCTCACTATTCATAGTAACCGTTTGGCGCGCGACGTCTTCGAAGATAAAAGGTCCGATGAATCCTCCAGCAGATTTTCAGTGCGCAGAAGCGCAAATTGTGCTTATTTACGTACTCGCTAAGATGGGAATGTGCCTCATCACTCATGATTATTTTTGATGAAAAATCATCTTCCTCTTGGGGTCAAATAAATAGTCACCAATATTCGGCGTTCTGGAGCAGTGTATCGTAACACTGTTTACTAACGTGTATTTCACATGTGTTTATTACACAAATGTCAAAACAGAACTGAGATTAGGGGCCAATCGCAAAATTTATAGCATTTTCTGATAGGAGGATTACTTTTGCGCCACCTTGTATTATACGAGTTTGTTGGCCTGATGTGCGATTCTGTAACTTTTAATGATCTGTGCCTCGTTTCTAAATAAAATAAAGGAATTGACAGAAAAACCATTCGAATTGAAACAAAAAATGGAGTTTCTCACACAAATGTTTGTGTATCTTTGAGAAGAGAAAAATATCTGTCAAAATAGCTTTTTTGACGTAATTCATTGGAAGTTTGTGAGTAAGCTTATTTCTGTATTAACGTTTTGTGAGAAGTTTCTCGCTAAAGCTGTCAACATTTTTCACAAGTAATATAGTTCCGGAAGTTGTAAATTTAAAAAATATATAATTATCGAAATGGATGTCAAAAGTGTAGAAAAGGTAAAGTTTCTAAATATTTATACACATATTGCCGTATTTATAAAAAATAATTTGCAATTAGTAAAAGTTTACTTGAGTTACATATTTCTACACAAAATTTGTGAATTAAACCTTTAGGGCCATATCCAAAAAAGATTTTTACTTGAGTTTTAACGCATACGTTAGTTACCAAACACTTAACACTACCATACATTTGTTAAAAAAGTTTATGCAAAAAAAGTACGAAACTTTTAAATACAGCAAGGAATTTAATTGTTTTATTCTTGCAGCGCCGTTATCTTCAGTTGTAATTTTTTGAGTAGTGATGTAAGAAAATGAATATTATATTAACCCGCAAATAAAATTAAAAAAAAAAAAAAATATATTTATTCTTGCTATATAAAATAATACATTTTTGACAAACATTCCCTGTATTCATCTTTCAAATAAATGTAACATGATATAAAAAATACAAGGTAGTTTTATTCTCTCAATTTTCCTTAACAATCACCATCTGACAAGTATAAGGATTGTGACATTTTCCATAAAATTGTGCTACCGTATTAGTTTATACATTCCGTTGTTTTCAGTTTTGTTTGAAGTTGTGTCTGAAAATAGTAATAAATTGTGACTTCTAACAAATAAAAAAATTTAAAATAAAATACATACATAGATCTAAAATATATAAAAATGGCCTGAAAAATATCCTCAGACTAAAATGCTACCGGCACCATGTTTCATGGCTTTTCGGTCATATAACCAGTCTTAATATATCGGAACCTTTTAAATTAAATTTGGACTCATCGGAGAATAGTATGGAATTCCTTTGTGTGGTAGTCAAATTAGTTCCAACCTGGCCAGTCTATTTTTCCGTGATATAAAGATCTTTTTTACACTTTTGTATGGTATGCTTTTAGTCCGCCTTCTGCAGCCTGCCTTTGAATCCTTCTGAGGTAACATTTAATGACAATTGTGTGGCGATGGTTCTTCACGACACGAATTTTTTTATCAAACGTATTATTGCCTGGCCATCTAGTTTACTGGTTTTTCGGGAACGTCCACCTTCATGTTCTGTAACCAAACGTACTCGAACAACGAAAACGGCTTATAGTTCTTAATATAAAGCTGTGGTTAATGTCAAATTTTTTTGCAATTGTGGTCACTAATTGGCCGTTATTAAAATCAGCTATTATTTTTGAATAGAGAAGTTACAAGTCACGTCCAGAACAAGTTTGAAGGCACGGAAAACTATATGCAAATTTTCACTACACATGATTACTTTCTGGAACGCGAACGGCATCCGCCAACACAAAAATGAACTCGAATACTTCCTGATGGATAAGCAGATCGATATAATGATGATTGCAGAAACTCACTTGACGTCAACAAGCTTCTTCAAAATCAACGGCTACGTACTATACGATACTAAAGACCCCCGTGGAAGAGCTTGTGGGGGCTCTGCAATCTTGATAAAATCTACGATAAAGCATTTTTTGTTGAACGACGCATGCGAGAACTATCTTCAAGCAACTAATATCTGTGTGGAAAATTTTCATTACAAATTGGTTATTTCATCGATTTATTCGCCGCCTCGATTTTCAGTGACGGAATCACAATATTCAAGTTTTTTCAACTCATTAGGACCTCGTTTTATAGCAGCTGGAGATTACAACGCAAAACACACTTTTTGGGGCTCAGGTTTAATCACACCGAAGGGTCGAGTGCTTTTTGATACAATTTCTAAAATGGGCTTAGACGTAATATCAAGCGGACATCCCACTTACTGGCCGACTGACCGGCGAAAGATTCCTGATGTGATTGATTTTGGAGTGGTAAAGGGGATCCCAGTAGAATGGATGCAAGCTGAGCCTTCGTTAGACTTGTCATCGGATCATTCACCAACTATTATTTCAGTTCGTTTTCCCCAGGAGACTTGGTCCCCGATTAACAATTTGCATAGGACTGTCATCCGAGTGAATTGGCTGAAATATAAAAAATTTTTGAGTACCCATTGCACTGAGAATATTGTTTTAAGAACACCTGAAGATATTAATGCGTCACTAAGCAACTTTAGCGAAAACCTTGAACAAGCCGCTGCATTTGGTTCTAGCGTTTATTTAACACACAGAAACCTTCAAAATAGAACATATTCTTCAGAAATCGAGCAACTTGTGTTAGAAAAAAGAAGAGTTCGACGAGAGTGGCAACTTCGCAGATCTCCGCAACTAAAAACAAGGCTACGTGAGTGCACAAGTCAGTTAAGAAATTTGCTTGCAACCCAAAAAACGGCTTCTCTACAAACGTATCTAGAAAGTCTGGATGGTACTCCTCAGTGCGACTATTCTTTATGGCGGGCGACTAAAGGTTTAAAAAGGCCAGTTAGAGGTAAGCCGCCCTTGCGAGAACCGTCTGGTGACTGGGCTAGAGATGACTCGGAAAAGGGTAATTTATTTGTTAACCATTTGAAAAACGTTTTTACCACAAATAGGTCTGACAATGCAAATGAGTTGCCACCTATCGTTAGTAGACCTCCTGTGCCTTTAAGATTCAATTTCCAAGAAATTGAAAATGCTATTGGCAATCTAAACCTTAAAAAAGCTCCAGGTATGGATAAAATCAGTAACAAAATGCTCGTAGAGCTGCCTCGTGTAGCTAAAAGAATTGTTCTTTTTATTTTTAATGCTATTTTACGGCTTGAGTATTACCCTGCAGAGTGGAAGGTGTCCATGATAAGAATGGTTCCTAAGCCAGGGAAGGATCACACGAAAGTAGAATCATACCGTCCAATAAGTCTATTGTCAACAATATCAAAACTTTTCGAAAAATTGCTAAAGGCGAAGTTGGATCCAATGCTTCATAAGGTTGAATGTATTCCTGATCACCAATTTGGTTTTAGAGCGAAACATGGCACCATTGAGCAAACACACAGGTTAGTTAACGTCATAAGAAAGGCATTTGAAGATAAAAAATATTGCTCTGCCTTATTCATCGACGTCTCACAGGCTTTTGATAAAGTGTGGCACGATGGACTAATGCATAAAATAAAGTTTAACTTACCTGCAAACATACATAACCTTTTGAAAAGCTATTTATATTGTCGCCAATTTATAATAAAAGAAGGCGATTTCATAAGCCCCGCCCAGCCTATTGAAGCTGGAGTTCCCCAAGGCAGCATATTAGGGCCTATCTTATATTTGATCTACGCATCTGACATGCCGACAAGCACCAACATTCACACTTCAACATTTGCAGATGATACAGCATTCCTTAGCATACATAGTAACCACCAGCAAGCATCAATAAACTTACAGGAACATATCGACAAACTAGAGAAATGGCTCAAGCTTTGGAAAATCAAGGTTAATGAACAAAAGTGTGCCCATGTTACATTCGCACTGCGTCTAGTAACATGCTCACCCATTACTATTAACAACAAAGTAATACCTCAACACAGTGAAGTCAAATACCTCGGTATTCATCTTGACCGTAGACTAACATGGAAGACGCACATCGAGGCAAAAGTAACGCAAATGAAATTGAAAGCAGTGCAAATTAACTGGCTAATAGACAGAAATTCGACTTTGAAGCTTGATTGTAAACTTTTGCTGTACAACGCGATTCTAAAGCCAATATGGTGCTATGGGATTCAATTATGGGGCACAGCCTCTGCATCTAACATTGAAAAAATTCAAAGAAGTCAAAATAGAATTCTCCGTAGAATTACAAATGCTCCATGGTACGTTAAAAACTCACGAATCCACGCAGATCTGAACGTACCTTTTGTGAAATCTGAATTTGTGAAGTACGCGACAAGGTATATTAACAAACTTGAAATCCATCCAAATCCACTTGCAGTTAATATCCTTAACTTTGGTGGTCATACCCGTCTGAGAAGGAGGGATACTTTGGCTACCATTAGAGCTCTAAACAGATGACTGAATTCTGAAATAATATTCGCATAAAAATAAATTTTTGTCCAGCACTGGCAGGACTTTAATTAAAATTTTTTTTAGTATTAAGATTTGAATACTTATTGTCATTACATTTTTTTTATGTAGATTCAATAAATAAAATAATAAAGTTAAAAAAAAAAAAAAATTAAAAAAAAAAAATGATTACTTTGATATTTAATCAAATAATGACATCTTTTGGAAGTAGGTTTTTCTTATTGTAATTGTTATTGTAATGAAGAATATTCAAGGCTACATGCATTAGTTTTGTCGCCGCATCCTGGGTAATTCTAGCAGAAATAATTATTTATATATTTTTAAACCACAAGCATCAAATTTTTTCCTTTTGTTTTTCTAACTTTATTATTTTTATTTATTTATTTTATTTAATTTAACCGAGCCCTTTAAGGCCATATATGGTTAACAGTTTTGACAATATATATGCAATATGATAATAATTCAGTACAGTAATTCAGTAATATACTAATGACTATTTTTAATATAATACAATAATTTTTTCCCTTTGTTTTTAATATCTAAAGAGTATTTTCTTTTAAATGTAATAATATTTTCTTTAAAATAGGCATTCGTTTGAATGCTATCGTACAGTTTACTGATAAGCAGAAGTCCGTGCTTTAAGTTTTTGGGGCCAAATTGGACCCAAGTGGGCTGGCTTTACAATAGCTGGCAGCCTAACATGGGTTTCAAAACGACCACAGATACCTGCAGCTTATTATTTCTAGCTTTTTCTAATATGAACAATGCACTACACGTTTCAGAAAAAATCCATTCTAGGAGTAAATTCCCTTATTCAACTGTGTGGCAACGCCTTTTTATATTTCTCTCTAAAAATAAACTTCAAAAATCGTTATTACAAATAATAATAAAAAGGGAGTGAAACTACCTTGTAGTTTTTATATCATATTATAAGGGGGTTACTTATATTAGAAAAATTTTTATTATTCGAATACCGTTTTGGTTGTATTCATTTGATTGAAAAAGCATCACTAATATTTCAATTTCTATACAATGGAATTTTTTTTTTCATTCATTTGTTTATTGAATCTTCACAAAGTGAACTAACAATAAGTATTCAAATCCTAAAACTAAATACATAAAATTAATTAAGTCCAGCCAATGCTAGACAAAAATGTTTTATTTTGCACGGTCAATATCGGTAAAATCACCTATTTAACGTTCTGATGGTGTCAAGGGTATCCCTCCTTCTCAACCGGGATATAGAATGGAATGTGTAAATTTTCTTATTTATAAAGCATAAAACATTGCTTGCATTAAAATTATTTACAAAATTGAAATCAAAAATATTAAGAAGTCAAATATCATTTTAACGTACAGTTATAGTGTACTCATTTTAACTTTAAACGAATGGTAAGATAATTGTTTTTGTATTTCTAATATTATATGATGATGGGTGGATATCATTCGTCTAGCTCGAGTTCAATCCTGGCTAAAGCCAAGAAATATTTTTATTTATAATTATAACAATAATTGCCGCGATCAATAACTCTTGATCAAAGAAGACAGGAAAAAATAATTAAATACACTAAAGCTGGGGGACAACTAGCTGTTTCACAGTCGCTACACTGTTCATCAGCACCCATTAGGATTCGAACTTAGTACCACGTAAACATGATGTATTTTTAATACGGCTGCTTAACCAACTCAGCCACTAAGCCCTTATTTATTTTTTCGTCTATATTTGTCTCATATTGATCACATATGCAATCTGTTATAATCCCAGTTGTTTGTACTGCAGTTTGCTGTCACTGAACAACCAGTTATTTTGTATTATTTATCAACGTACGTATGTATGTTGACAGTCTCTGTGCTGGGAGATATATATGTATGTATTAATGTTAAATAGTCGAACTTTTATTTTTAATATTTCTAATATTATATGATGATGGGTGGGTATCATTCGTCTAGCTCGAGTTCAATCCTGGCTAAAGCCAAGAAATATTTTTATTTATAATTATAACAATAATTGCCGCGATCAATAACTCTTGATCAAAGAAGACAGGAAAAAATAATTGAATACACTAAAGCTGGGGGACAACTAGCTGTTTCACAGTCGCTACACTGTCATCATATAATATTAGAAATATTAAAAATAAAAGTTCGACTATTTAACATTAATACATACATAATTGTTTTTGCATAGAACGATAAGAAATTTTTCTTAACAATCGCTTACCAAGCTTTGTTAAGTTTTTTTTTTTGCATACGGCCGTTATTATTTAAATTATTTTTTATGAATACGGCAGATAATGAACACAGTTCATTTTTCATTTCTTCTTTTTATTTTAGAAAATTGAAACAATTTCCATATTTTTATTTTTTAATTAATAAATAAAAATTATGAATTAAATTTTTTTGGTTATAAATTAAAAATTTAATGGCAAAATCTTAATTTTAGGCTGTCTCGAATGCGAGAAGCTTCCCTCATCGGTTCAGGAATTGAAAAAGGGTCGGTTGCATCCCTTAATCTCTGTCTGCAAATGCGTAACATGTTTTGCCGGTCATGTTGATCAGCAACCATCACCACAAACATTATTGAAAGTTTTTATGAAATTTATTTATGATTTGAACGTGTTTTTATTTATGTACATCCTCGTAAGTTATTGATTGACACAATTTTATTTTATTTATAGCACTACTGAATTGTTTTATTTATTCACTGCTAAACATTTGTTTATTAAATTTTCTTTTCGTTTGATAATTTTTTCCATTTTTCTGCTTCTTCTTATTTGTTTACTTTTTGCATTTTGACAGCTGCTTAATGGAAATATTCCAAAAAAGACGTAACTAGTGTTGCCTCTTTTCGATTTTATATACAGAAACGCTGTTTTTCTCGATAGTCGAAAAATGGTGGAATTTTATGTTTCATAGTTTTCGAAACTAAGAAACTTTTCACTAATATTACAGAAACGTAAATTTTTTCGACATATTTTATCCTTTGCAGTAACGATTGTATGCGCCTGCAATATAATTTCAACGACGGCAAGCAGCTGTATTGCTGTGTAAATGATAATAGGCAGCCAAATTAACAACTGATTTCGGTCGACAGCGAATATAATTAAATATTTTTGCTCAATACCAAATTTGTTTATCGTTATTACAATATCGAATATCATTAAAATTATTGTAAACATGCCATTGTCTTAATAAAAGTACTTGAATAGCACTAGAGGCCAAGTTTGACCAACACGGATTCTAGCTTTTGAACGAATTTGATGGCATGCCATCAGCCGGTAAAGGATGCTTCATTATCATTTTTTAAATGTAAAAATAGAAAACAAATTCTAAACATGGTGCGTTTTTGCTGAAATAACGCACTATTTTCTTCATTTTTGTGCGTTTGAAATTTCTCAAAGTTGACAACGCTGATGCATAAATACCCAGTTCTTTTTTATATTTAAGAAAAGTTTTATATTTAACCGCTCTTATTTATACTACATGGGCTGAAAAATCCCGGGCCTAACACATAGATTGTTTTTTAAGCATTTTTTATTTATTGAATCTTCAAAATGAACTAACAATAAGTGTTCAAATCTTAATACTAAATTTAAAGTTAAAAAAAAATGTGATTTAAAATTAAAAAATTTGATTGTTACCTAAGTCCGACCAATGCTAGACAAAAAGTTTTATTATGCCGGAGGTATTTCGGTAAAATCACCTATTGAGCAATCTGATGGTGGCAACGATATCCCTTCTTTTTAGCCGAGTGTGGCCGCCAAAATTAAGTATATTGCGCGCAAAAGGGTTTGGATGAAGTTCCAGTTTGCTGACATACCTTGTCGCGTACTTAGAAAATTGCTCTTCGAAGAATTTTGTTTTGTCGCCTTTGAATTTTTTCAATGTTTGACGCTGAGGCGGTGCCCCATAACTGAATTCCGTAGCACCATATAGGCTTTAGTATTGCGTTGTATAACAAAAGTTTGCAATCTAATTTCAATGTAGAATTTCTGCCCATAAGCCAATTTAGTTGCGCTGCTTTTAGTTTCATCTGAGTGACTTTTGCTTCAATGTGAGACTTCCACGTTAGCCTACGGTCGAGGTGTATACCAAGGTACTTGACTTCAATGTGCTGCGGAATAGGTGAGTTGTTTATTTGGATAGGCGCACATGTTTGCCTACACAGAGTGTATGTGACATGAGTACATTTTTGTTCATTAACTTTGGTTTTCCAAAGATTTAGCCATTTTTCCAATATTGAAATAAATTCCTGTAAATTTCGTGATGCTAATTGGTGGTTTTCATGAACACTCAAAAACGCTGTGTCATCTGCAAAGGTAGAAGTGTGGATTCCGGATGTCGTTGGCATGTCAGAGGCGTAAATCAAATATAAAGTAGGCCCCAGTATGCTGCCTTGGGGATCTCCAGCTTTGATTGGCTGAAATGGGCTTATAAAGTCGCCTTCTCTGATAACAAACTTCCGCCCGAATAAGTAGCTTTCAAGAAGCTTGTGAGTATTTGTAGACAAGTTTAACTTTATTTTGTGCATCAAGTCGTCGTGCCACACTTTATCGCAAGCTTGAGAAATGTCAATGAATAGAGCTGAGCAATACTTCTTCTCTTCAAAGGTCTGTCTTATGATATTGACTACTCTGTGCGTTTGTTCTATGGTGCTATGTTTAGCCCGAAAGCCAAATTGATGATCAGGGATGCATCCCACATTGTTCAATATTGGATTCAACTTCGCCATGAACAATTTTTCGAATAGTTTTGAAATTTTCGGTAAAAGACTTATTGGTCTATATGATTCTACCTTAGTCAGATCCTTCCCTGGCTTGGGTATCATAGTAATCATTGATTATTCCACTCTGCAGGATAATACTCAAGGCGTAAAATAGCGTTAAAAATAAAAAGTAGAATTCTTTTAGCTACACGAGGTAACTGTTCAAGCATTTTACCAGTAATTTGATCAATGCCTGGAGCTTTCCAGGGGTTTGTATTACCGATAACTTTTTCGACATCTTGAAAATTAAATCTCAAAGACACAGGAGGTCTAACAACATATGGTGGTAATTTCGCTGTATTATTCTCTGAATCATTTGTAATAAAAACGTTTCTCAAATGATCGACATACAACATTCCCTTTTCAGAATCGCTTCTTGCCCAGTCGCCAGTTGAAGTTCGCAAAGGTGGCTTACCTATTACGGGTCTTTTTAAACCTTTTGTCGCTTTCCACAAGGAATAATTAGATTGAGGAGTACCATCAAGGCTTTCCAGATATGTTTTAAGGGAAGCCATTCTGTGGATTTCGAGCAGATTTCTTAGCTGAGTTATATATTCCCGTAGCCTAGTCTTAAGCTGGGGAGACCTGCGAAGTTGCCACTCTCTTCTGACTCTTCTTTTTTCTGACAGTAGTTGCTCAATTTCAGAGGAAGTTCTATTGTTCTCATTTCTGGATCTTATATGAATAGTGGTAGCATGCTGTACGGCCAGTTTGAGGTTCTCAGAAAAATCGTTAATTGACACATCAATATCCTCAGGCGTTCTCAAGGCGATATTTTCACTACAATGTGTACTCAAAAATTTTTTGTATTTTAGCCAATTAACTCTATTGACGGTCAACGGGGAGCCAATCTCTTGGGGGAACGAAACAGAGATTATAGTGGGAGAGTGATCTGATGACAAATCTAATGAAGGCTCCACTTGCATTCACTCTAAAGGAAAATTTTTCGCAACTCCAAAATCTATAAGGTCTGGGATCTTTCGTCGGTCTGTCGGTCAATAAGTGGGGTGTCCGCTTGAAATCATATCTAAGCCCATTTTGGAAACGGTGTCAAAAAGCACACGGCCTTTCGAGGTAACTAAACGTGATCCCCAAAAAGTGTGCTTAGCGTTATAGTCGCCAGCCGCTAAAAATCGAGGCCCAAGTGATTTGAAAAAATGTGAATATTGACTTTCTGTTATTGAAAATCGGGGCGGTGAGTAAATCGAGGAAATAACGATTTTTTCATGAAAATATTTAATGCATATATTAGTTACTTGGAGATACTCCTCACATGTCTCGTTTAGCAAATAGTGCTTAATTCTGGATTTTATTAGAATTGCCGATCCTCCGCAACATCTTCCACGGGGATCTTTAGTGTCATATAATGTGTAGCCATTAATTTTGAAATAACTGTTGGTTGTCAAATGGGTTTCAGCAATCAACATTATATCGATTTGCTTTTCCATAAGGAAGTGCTCAAGTTCATTTTTGTGTTGAAGGATGCCGTTTGCGTTCCAGAAACATATTTTTAACCAGCTCATTTTTTTAAAATTGCCTGCAAAATAGTGGATTGCATTTTCAGCATTTCCTGCATCATGTTCGTCATGGAAACCGTAAATGTATTTATAGATTGAACAAGAGTCTGCAGAGTTGCCTCAGGATTGCTAAAATTTTGGTCGGAGTTTTGAGGCTTGGGCTCCTGATTCAAGTTTTGTTTATCGGTTTTTTCCCCATTCGCATAAGAAATTTGTTGGGGGCTTTGCACGTTTATATGGCTGGTTGGCTGGCGTACCTGGGGAAAATTGCTTGTTGAAATGGTTTTGTCTGCTGGGGTGGCATATTTAAAATTGATGGCCTATTTGTCATTGACCTCTTGAAATGAGTTTAGACAGGGCAACCCCTGTAGTTTGCAGTATGGTTACCTCCACAATTTGAGATTATAAATTGGATGCACTTCATTCTTTTTCAGAAGAACATCTCTAGGTTCCAATTCAACCCTAAACATGGGTTGAGGAATTTTTTCACGGCTTTTAATTTTAAAGCCATTGTCTTCTAGACCAGGTTTGACCTCATTCGTGTCAACAAAAGGGTCAATCCCTTTTATAACGATCTGAATACCTTTGGCACTTTTAAACTGATACGTGTAAAATGATCGTTTCTCCTTCTCCAGAACGTCAGACAACTTTCGGTATTCATTTTCACTGTTTACCTGAATTTTCGTTTCATTGATGCTGCCGTGCTTTACCGATGTTAAGTTAAAAGTGTTTTTGCCGATTGCCGCAATAAGTTGTTTTACCAGCTCACTAGAGGTAGGCTCTCGCAAATACATTGGTGGCGGCTTAAAGGTTTTTTTTAGATATTGTTGGCTTATCTGTTTGCAGTATAGCAAACCTATTACTATCTGTTGCCGAAGTCCTATTATCATCTTTAGAAATTTGCGGTTGCGATGATATTTGAGCTGATTTGGGGCTTCGCTGCCTTTTAACCACGGTTATGTACCTGTCCATGCCTACTTGGGTTTTTGGCTTATCATCAACAATTAAACTGGAAGATGTTTTGTCTTCAGTTGTAACAACAATATTTGGCGAACAGGATCGCGGGCTTTCCTATCTCTTAGAGACAGGAAATTTTCTAATGATTTTTTCACCGATTCTTTTTCAGAAATCCAAAGGTTTTTTCTACCGGAGCTAAGCTCTTTTTCAGAATTACATCTGATAGGTACACTCGTGCAATTAATTGCTTCTATTTTTTATTTACACAGGTTAGTAAATGTCATAAGAAAGGCATATGAAGATAAAAAATATTGCTCTGCCTTATTCATCGACGTTTCACAAGCTTTTGATAAAGTGTGGCACGATGGCTTAATGCATAAAATAAAGTTCAACTTACCCGCAAACGTACATAACCTTTTGGAAAGCTATTTACATCGTCGCCAATTTTTAATAAAAGAAGGCGATTTCATAAGCCCCGCCCAGCCTATTGAAGCTGGAGTTCCCCAAGGCAGCATATTAGAACCTATTTTATACTTGATCTACGCATCTGACATGCCGACAAGCACCAACATTCACACTTCAACATTTGCAGATGATACAGCATTCCTTAGCATACATAGTAACCACCAGCAAGCATCAATAAATTTACAGGAACATATCAACAAACTAGAGAAATGGCTCAAGCTTTGGAAAATCAAGGTTAATGAACAAAAGTGTGCCCATGTTACATTCGCACCGCGTCTAGGAACATGCTCACCCATTACTATTAACAATAAAGTAATACCTCAACACAGTGAAGTCAAATACCTCGGAATTCATCTTGACCGTAGACTAACATGGAAGTCGCACATCGAGGCAAAAGTAACGCAGATGAAATTGAAAGCAGTGCAAATTAACTGGCTAATAGACAGAAATTCGATCTTGAAGCTTGATTGTAAACTTTTGCTTTACAACTCGATTCTAAAGCCAATATGGTGCTATGGGATTCAATTATGGGGCACAGCCTCGGCATCCAACATTGAAAAAATTCTAAGAAGTCAAAATAGAATACTCCGTAGAATTACAGATGATCCATGGTACGTTAAAAACTCACGAATCCACGCAGATCTGAACGTACCTTTTGTGAAATCTGAATTTGTGAAGTACGCGACAAAATATATTAACAAACTTGAATTCCATCCAAATCCTCTTGCAGCTAATATTCTTAATTTTGGTGGTCATACCCGTCTGAGAAGGAGGGATACTTTGGCTACCATTAGAGCTCTAAACAGATGACTGAATTCTGAAATAATATTCGCATAAAAATAAATTTTTGTCCAGCACTGGCAGGACTTTAATCACAATTTTTTTTTAGTATTAAGAATTAAATACTTATTGTCATTACATTTCTTATGTAGATTCAATAAATAAAATAATAAAGTTAAAAAAAAAAAAATTTTATTTACAATTTAAAACGGTATTAAAAAAAATGTCAGAATGTTTTTCTTTTAAATAAAATCACTCTGTTCACCTATTACGGTTTTTACTTAATCCGGTTTTATTTTTTTACTTTGCGATCAAAAAACAAACACGTCCGTTCACTATCGAAGCAAAACAACGAAAAGTCCCGGGCCTAACACATAGATGCCGCTAGTTTTATTGCAGAAACCTGTTTTCAGTTCAGACTAACCTTCAAAGACAGATGTTAAAATTTCATGATATTCTATTCGTTAGTTTATGAGTTATTCTGCCAAGAGTGGCGCTACTTTTCTTATTTTCAAAACAATGGATCAAAAACAATTTCGTGTTTTAATTTTACATCGATTCTTGATGGGACAAAATACCGTTCAAGCGAAGCATTGGCTTGAAAAGTGCTATAGGAGACTCCACTGCATCAGAAACAACAACTTCAAATGTGGTTGTAGAGACACCGATGATGCAGAACGCAGTGGACGTCCAAATGAGGAGGTAACACCAGAATACATGAAAAAAAATCCACGAACTCGTTTTGAGTCATCGAAAAGTGAAGTTGCGTGAGTTAGCTGATATCGTAATGATATCAAAAGAGCGTGTTGGCTTTATATATCATAAGCATTTGACTAAGAGAAAGCTCTGTTCATAGTGGGTGCTGCATTTGTTCACTGTTGACCAAAAACGAGAACGTGTTGATGATTCTGAGCAGTGTTTGGCCATGTTTAAACGTAACAAACCGAAGTTTTTGCGTCGATACATGACAACGGATGAAACATGGATATTTCACTTCACTCCGGAATCAAAACGATCGTCATCTGAGTGGGCAGCAAATGGTAAATTTCGTCTAAAGCGCCCGAAAGCACAACAAACGGTTGGAAAGGTTATGGCCTCGGTATTTTGGGATGTGCGTGATGTAATATTCATCGACTATCTTGAGAAAGGAAATACCAATAACAGTGAATATTATATAGCGATCCTGGAGCGTTTCAAGGCCGAAATTGTAAAGGAAAAAGTGTTGCTTCATCAACACAACGCACCACAAGTCAATCAAAACAATGGCAAAACTACATGAATTGAACTTCGAATTGCTCCACATCCACCGTATTCGCTAGATTTGGCTCCCAGCGACTACAGGTTGTTCGCAGACCTAAAAAAATGCTCGCCGGTAAGAAATTTCGCATGAATGAATAGGTTGAGGCAAAAGATAAATCGTTCTGCAAAAGTGACATTGAAATGTTAGAGGGGCGCTGGAATGATTGCGTTGCTCTTGATGGAGATTACATTGATGAATAAAGCTAATTTTGAAACAAAAAAAACGTGTTTTTTTGTTAGACCCGAGACTTTTCAGCCTATTCTTATAAACATATATAAATTTATACATGTCATTTAGCTTTAAGAACGATTTAAATACGAAAATCAATTTTTCACTACAAATTTCATTTAAATTAAATACCCAAGCTTCTACATTTAAGGTGTACTTAAGTTTAGCACACATACCATATGGTTCTGTATTCTTTCTATTTTATTCGTGCAAAAATATATTTTAAGATTAGTTGCTAATTTTGAGCTTCACTCCATCCGACCTCCTTACTATTTATACCACCTATATCCTACCGAAAATGGAATACAACTCTCACATTTGGGCCGGTGCCTCACAGTCAATTTTAGGGTTACTCGACCGTTTGCAGGAGAGGGCGAAGAAGCTCATCAGTGACAGTAAGGTATCCAACTCTATTGATTCACTGGAGTACCGACGCAGTGTGGGGTGCGTTACTCTGTTCTATCGGTACTACAATGGATTTTGCTCTGACGAGATTAGGAATATGGTTCCCGAAACGCGCACTTTTTTACGTAACACGCGTTCATCGTCCAGAGCTGATCCATTTGTGGTTGATTGCCCGGGGAATCGTACTACGCATTACAGAGAGAATTCGTTTTTCAACCGTACGCTTCGTCTGTGGAACAAGTTGCCTGCAGACGTGTTTCCTGTCTGTTATAACGTTGGAAAGTTCAAGTCAAATGTTCACAGGTACTACTCCCTCTTTTCCCCTCCTCCCAACCTATTTTCCTAGTTCTGGTACAATGCACTGCATATGTAGGGGTCATCCCCTGAGTACTGGTCCAAAACTAAAAAAAAAAAAAAACGATATGATATTTAATGAAAAATAACATCACAATTATTAAGTTTTTCTGCGCTGTTGATAAATTTAATATTTTTCTTCAAGAATTTTTCTATTCTTTTAATAACAAACAGTAACAGAATACTTTCCATAATATTTGGAATTTAAATGAAGCTGTCACACTTTCATCACATTTATAATTACTTAAGACTGAAAAGATTGAACTGCATTTAATTACAACTTAAATTTATATGAAAATTAACTAACTTTGTATTGAAGTCAAAAAATCTTGAAGTCAAAAAATCTGGACCTGAGTAAAATTAATACCATTTAAACTGATGTTATTAATTATATTTGAATCATTTTTCTAAATATCGTTACTACATTATATTTTCATTCAACGACATTAACTTTTGAAGAATTTTTGTTTAGCTTTTATTGTTTTTTAAAAACTTTATCCTTTTTTATCTCGAAAATACACTTTTTGTGCAGCTTTTTTGAAATTTTCGAAGGCAACGCTGCAATCAATAATTGAGATACGCTCTTTTTCTTTCGTTTTCTTTTATTGTCGCATCAAACATGTTTTACGAGTATAATTTTGTTGTTTGTCAGCACGTGTATTTCTTCTGTTTACACTACTACTGTACGACACAAAACGAATGCCACGTAACATATACCGCCAAAATTTATTTTATTAACTAACAAATCGTTTAGGCAGCAAGATGTTTATGTTTCACAAAATATTTTAGAGAATATGACGAAGAGCTATTTTTATTAAGATTTTGTTTATAATTGTATGTTTGTAGATATATGCGTGAGCTTACATCATGATTTATATATGTATAAGACAAACCCAGCTGGCAATGTCTTCAAAACATTCTTCGAATTGTTATTACTAGACGACGAGAGCCCTGAAACATCAACGGCAACTTTTATGTATTTTGAATGCTAACGTTTATTGACTTCACATAGAAATTTCATCTTATACACATATGTGTCGTTATAGGCGACCTCCTAAGTCTTCTACTTTTATTTCTCTTTATATTTATTTATTTCTCATGAATTATGAGATCATTGTCAGAAATCATTTGTAGCTTAATCAAAATTAGTTTCCGTTTAACGCATATTTTATTTACTCAGTATTTTTTTAGATTGTATTTTGAGGTTGGAGCAAAAACTTTTTATATCTGGTACACATACGTGGGCGGATTGATACTGATGCTACCTGGAACTAAACGGCAGCACAAACACATTTTTTTTTTAAATTGCGATCTGTCAAACGTCAGCTATTAAAATTTCACCCAAATTCATCGCTTAGTTTATTTGTTGTAGTCGTTTGAAGTAAGCAACTTTTGTGTTTCTTGAAAAATGGAAAAAAGTGAATTTCGTGCAATGAATAAACACTATTATTTGAAAGAGAAAATGGCGAAAGAGACAAAAAAGTTAGATAAGCTCCGTCAGATTACATGGTAAAATATTGGATTGCTGACTTTAAACGCACTACACTGTGTATAACATTTTACATGAACATTTTCATATGAAACCTTGTCGCGTACTTTGAAAATTCGTCTTTTACAAGAGGAACACAGAGATCCTTATGAGTTCGTGAGTTTTTTACGTATCATGGAGCTGCAGTAATCATCCGAAGAATTTGATTTTGTCGCCTTTGAATTTTTTCAATGTTAGAAGTGGAGCGGCAGCGAATATAATTAAATAATTTTCTTCAATAACAAATTTGCTAAAATATCATCATAATTATTGTAAATATATCATTGCATTAATAAGAGAAACAGAATCGCGCTAGAGGCCATATTTGACAAACATGAATTCTAGCTATTGAACGAAAAGGCTGTTTCATTATCGTGTTTTTTTTTTAATATAAAAATATTGTACTTTTGAAACTAAATTCGGTGCGTTTTTGTTGAAATAACGCGCTTTTTCACCCGTTTTGGAGCGCTTTGAAATTTCAAAGTCGACAACGCTGTTTAGTGATAATAAATAGATTCTTTCATAAACTCTTTCTAATTCAAATATATATTTTCTCTTATTTGTAAATGCAAGAGCACGCAAATACAATATGGCAGAGTGCAAGAAATATCAATGGAATGAATGTGTAAAACGAATACAATTCGAATGTACATTACATTCATTACACTACAAAGGAAAACATTCTATTAAAACGACATTTTATTTTAAAAAGTGTGCGGAGTAAGGTTTGTAAATATTAAATTGGAGGTGATCACAAAATCAAATTGATAATAATATAAGACGGCAAACTTAGTTCTGGCGTTTAAGAAATATGTATGTGAAATTGATTTTTGATTCTATAGCCTGGTATTCTATTTTATACTAGACTATAGAATTTTATGTAAAAAATGCGGTTATATTTTAATATTGCCCAAAAAAATTCTTGCTGCATAAACTAAGCTATGAGCCACTGTACATACATATTTGGGGAATTATGAAATGTTATTAAATAGAATTTTCTAAAATATAATAAGAATATTCGAAAATAAAACAGGTGAAATTGACGGCGCAGCTGATAACTTTTCTTTAAATTTTAATCTGTTTCAGATGTCAATGGCATAATTAAAAGAAATTTAAAAAAAAAAAAATGTTAAAACAATTTTTTAAATTATGTATTGTATCTTGAGCGCCAGCTATCATCCAGAATCCTCCCAAATCTAGCTGGCCATTTTCATCTTTCCAAGCTCTATGATCTGAGACTTTAATTTTCACGAAATAATTAAAAGTTTGTCTTTTTTTTTGTTTGATATATTTTATTTTTTAATTCCTTTTTGAGTTTATATTTTTCTCTTGGCATTTGAAAAAGATTTATTTTTTGTAGTATTGTATTTATTGCTCTTGCATATATGTACCTGCTATGAATTCGCTTTGGAATAAATATCATGTACCAATTATTTTAAAATACTCGTAGAACAGAGTATCAGCCAGTTTACCAATTTCGAAAGAAAATGAATGCGAAAGAAAGCCAGTTACTCACATTCGAATCAATTTGGGTTTGTCTATCTCACTACTATTCGTTCGCATATTCTTATGTATTTTGATTGAGTTTTGACACATCGTTCGCATAGAAAAAAGTTAGACCAACCCAAATTTATTTTTTTTTCCTTAGATTGCGAACGCAAGCACGCTGTCGAGATTGGTAAGCTGGCTGTAAATAATAAAACTCCTTTCGATTTAAAAAAAATTTTCTGTGTCGAAATTTTTTATAAGGCTTATACTAAAATATTTTATTATATTTGCAGGAGTATATTTCAGTATTAGAGAAATGGTTAAAATTTTGGAAAATTAAAGTTACTGAACAAAAGTGTATTCACGTTACATTCACACTGCGTAAACAAACATGTTCAGCCATGCATATTAACAATTCACCTATTCCGCAGCAAAATGAAGTCAAGTACCTTGGTATTCATCTCAACGGTAGGTTAACGTGGAAGTCCCACATTGATGCGAAAGTCACTCAATTGAAAAGCAGCACAACTAAATTGACTTATGGGCAGAAATTCCACATTGAAGCTGGATTGCAAACTTTTGTTATATAACGCAATTCTAAAGTCTATATCGTTGGTCTCATGCAGAAAGGTCCTAACGAACATAATCGCAATTTTACAGGAGAAGGAAAACCATAATGGAAACTGTATACCTAGGTTCATCTACAAATATTTTTTTGTTCAATTGCTTGCAAAAGCTATATTTATAAAAATTATTTAATTAAATTTTTGTGAAGTTGTATATTTATGTGAAACGTAGTAGACTTCCTAAATAAATTCGCTTCAGGGAAAATGCGAGTTAGGGCTTTTCTACATGACACTAACGATATGGTACTATGGAATTCAATTATGGGGCACCGCCTCAATTTCTAACATTGAAAAAATTCAAAGGTGACAAAATCAAATTCTTCGAACGATTACATAAGGATCTCTGTGTTCCTCTTGTTAGAGACGAATTTTCAAAGTACGCGACAAGGTATATCAGTAAATTGGAACTTGACCCAAATCCTCTTGCACGCAGTATTCTCAATTTTGAAGGCCACTCTCGGTTGAGAAGGAGGGATACCCTTGCCACCATCAGAACGTTAAATAGGTGATTTTACCGACATTTACCGTGCAAAATAAAACATTTTTGTCTAGCATTGGCTGGACTTAATTAATTTTATGTATTTTGTATTAAGTTTTGAATACTTACAGCCAGTTCGCCGATGTCGGCAGGATAAGTTCATTCGCATTCAGGGCGAAAGAAAATTGATTTGGGTTTTTTCTAACTTTATTCTATGCGAACGATCTGTCAAAATTCAATTAAAATATATAAGTTCATGCGAACGAACAATAGTCACATAGACAAACCCAAATTTATTCGAATGTGAGTGACTAGCTTTCTTTCGCATACATTTTCATTCGATATCGCCGAACAGGCTGTTAATGTTAGCTCTCTTTGTGAAGAAGGTTCAATAAATAAATGAATGAGAAAAAAATAAAATAAATAAATTTTGTGCGAGTCGTTTTGTTTATGTTTATACATTGATTCGTGCTGTTATTTTGACCAGCACTGTATAATTATCAATACAACACAAATGTTGTGAGTCGAAAGCGTGATGTCATTCCTAAAAACGGTATTGAATTTGGGATACTTGTTTAACTTTTCAGATGTTAAGACATACGAGTAGAAAAGAGAAAGAAGGCCAAATAGTTATGAATCAAGCCGAAATTAATATTATGGTAGAGCACGTTTAAAAACAAACTGAACTCAAATAAGAAATAACAAACAAATCTAATCATTTTTAAGCTCGTCGAACTATTCTAAGCGTTTGAGACATAAACTTAAAAAAAACAGTGACAAAAAATTTCAATTACAAATAATAAATACATATACATACATATATGTACATATGTACAATTAAACTAAAATCGAATTATAAAAATTAAACCCAAATTCTCATTTGAAAGTATAAAAAATCCACAGAGGAACGAGTAGGAGCAGATAGAACAGCTCTGACCAACAAACAAAACATGAAACTGCAGTTTTTTTTTGCTTTACTCCACATACCACTTAAAATACATCCATACATACTTTTTAGTTAATAAAAGAAAGTTAAAAGAGAATCCAGAAAGTATGAAAAGCAATAAACAAACGAAAAATAAAAAGCTAATTAAAATTAATATTGCTAAATCCATGATAATTGCATATAGACATTTCCATGAAAACGTCAACCACGACTGAAAAGGTAAAACTCCTTGAGCTTAATACAAACTTGGCAATGATTTAAAAACCCCCCAAATTTTATTATCCAGATGTATTTGTAGCTAATAACAATTATTAAAGAGCACAAATAATAGTTTAAACTACCCAGTGGAAAAAAGCCAATGACGTATTCGCTGATCTAAGCGATATTTAGTAGCCCTCAATTCCAAAAAATCGTTTTACTTACAATACACTTAAAATTGAACTGAAAGTAAAGAATAAATATATGACTTTATACTTTTAATATTGTTAATGAATTTTATAAGCAAAAAAAGTAAGAAATATGCAAAATACAGAGAGAAAGCGAGGAATAAATTCATACTCCTGTACACATGTTCATTCGTCGCTGTACAATTAACGACTAAATTAATGACCGCAAGATTGCGTTTGCTATTCTTTACCACTTAAATACCATGGATGGGCGTTACTAGATAAAACTGACAATCTCTTAGATTAATTTGAAGAAATTGCAATCAGCTATTTTCTTTTAACTAACGACTAAATTCAAGTGTTTGCAAACTTCCAATTGCACTTTAAAATTAACGTTGCAACAATAACAGACAAGACCTATGAGGAAATTGAAATATGTGAGGGCTGATCCAAAAATAAAAGTTATTTAAAATTTTTCCAAAAAGTATTTATTTATTCATCAGTTTGCTTTAAAGTAATTCCCCTCAGATATATTACACTTATGCCAGCAATTTTTCTAATCCTCGAAATACTTCTGAAACGCGCTTTTTGGTATCGCCAACAACTCCTGTTTCGATTTTTCTTTTCTCCTCAATCATAGCAAATCGCTTTCCTGTCATCGGTGTCTTCAGTGAATACGATGGTTGAGGCATGATAACGGATGTTTTTGGCGAAAATCTCACGCACAAGCATCGATGTGTGAGCTGGTGCGTTATCGTGGTGCAAAATCCATGATTGTTTTTTCCACAATTCCGCGCGTTTCTGACGAACTGCAACACATGAAAGGCGCATAACTTCAAGGTAGTATTCCTTACTGACCGTACGACCTTGTGACAAGAATTCATGATGCACCACGCAATCGCGGTCAAAGAAAACAGTGAGCAAAACTTTCACATTTGACCGAACTTGACGTGCTTTTTTCGGTCTGGGCTCTTCTGGACGCTTCCATTGGGATGTTTGGGCTATGGTTTCAATGTCACAGCTACACACCCATGATTCGTCACCAGTTGTGACCTTTTTGAGAAAATCAGCATCGTCGTTGACGATGTTCAACAGCTCCTGAGCGATAGTAAATTTTGTAAAATTCGAAAAGCACACCAAAACACGATGAACCTTTTTATCTGTCAAAAACAAACTGACAATCCGAAATGGCTGATATGGTCAACATATATAGCAGACATGTGTACCAACATAACAGAAAAAAGCGAAAATCAAACACAATCGTACGTAACTCATGAAATTTGAAAATACAGGTTATTTTTTGATCAGACCATGTATGTATAAACCCTACTCACAATCTTGTGCATTTGAGATTGCATATTTCTGAAGTTGCAAATATATTAGCGGTTCTCACTCTTTGTACTAAATTTAAAATGCTTTTAAATATAATATTACATAATATATAATAACTGACGAATAGTTAACATTAGGATTTTATCTTACAGATAATTTTTTTATGGCTATTACAAGTTAACATTAACATGAAAAGTTAGTGGTAACTTAGCAGCAGGGTTATCCTCATGGTAAATTTGGAGCTGCCATACTTTCTGCTGAAAATATTTCCACTTCAGTTTGAAGCAACCCACTTATTATTTTATTTTGATATCTACTAATAAACATTTTCAAATTCTAATTTGAATTTAACGGAATTTTTGTAACTCTACACATTGTTGTCACTTTCCTCTAATAATATCTGAATTAACGGATTTATATTACATTGTTGTCATATTTTATATGTTTTGTTTAACTTTTCTCATACTACTGTTGTGTACAACTATGTTTTAAATTAATATATAAGCAGCAAGAATTCTTGGGGTAAACATAATTAGATTCAAGCAATTAGTCATAATTTTCACGAGGCAATTTTAGTTGCGCAATTCTTATCAAATTTTCTTTTATGTTCAGACACAGCAATTTTACTTGAGCAATTTTCCTTTTCTATTGCTTACACTTTCTTAATCTTGCATGTACTACATTCTCAAATTTTTCCATTTAATTTTTACTTCCTCTAAATTAATACTGCTGTCTATATTTTTAGGTTGTCCACAATATTTAAAAAAATTTATTTTTTTTTTCAAATGAATTAAAATATTACATTTTCGCGCCAATATTACTTTCATCACGGACAACATATCAATACATAAAAGAAACACAAATGAAAGAAAGTGTAAAATTTCTGACATTACGAACGATAGCACAAAACGACTTTCCCAGTACAAGCAAGTCTGTACTCATTTTTGTACTCCCCACTCTTTCCTCACTTATTTGTCCACAAACTCAAGAATTGCCTCGTGAAAATTGGGACTTAACACCTTTGTTCAGCATTAAGTTCCCGGACGTGGTGAAAATTGTTGAAGTTAGCAAGGAGAAGTGATATAAGAATAGAATTCTGAGTTTCAATTGTTCATTCAATGAACAAAATTTATAATCTTAGGAACCAGATTATTTTAAGTTGTAGAAATGGAAAAATTAATGCTGACATTAGCGTTCCCGTTACTTAATGTTCAGGTCAACTATCAAGAACTTTACCGTTAGGTTGTAACAATGTCCCTAAATGTGAACGGCTTTTTCTGTAGTATAGCAAAAAAAAAAAAAACTTGAAACAGCTGACATTTTAACTTTATGTTGGTGTTTCGTAAAATGAAATAGAATCTTAAAAAATTCCTAATGCCATCTTTTATTTTAACTTTTCCACGTTTTATTTCTTTTTGATATTTTCCATTTTAAAGAAAGTTTATGTACATTCACGTTATTAACAGCAAAAATATCTTCCAGCTTACTACGTTTACTAAATCTACTACTATGGTTATGGATTGTTAACTTTTATGGTCTGAAAGTTCAATAACTTTTTTAGAACTCTGTGCATAATACTCAGGGAATTTAATATGGAACACTGCACAATAGAACAGCGATGAAGATTGATGGAAAAGGTAATTTGATTTGACGCAACGTGCTTATCGTCGTTATTTAATGTGAGTACTGGACCCTCAGCACCTATAATAACGTGCCTGGTTCCAAATTTTCGACAACATGGTAACAACAGTAAGACACTTTCCATGCACCGGAAGACAACGTACGGCCCACTCGAAGGAAAATATCAAGGTATTGTCGATAGTGTAAAAACATCAACAGGAAGACGTTTGGCAAAACTGGGACTATCGCGGAGGTCGGTTCAGAGTATTTCCGACACATTACACATGTTCGCATATAAGGTTCACTTTGTTCAAGAATTGAAGCCGATAAACTACGAACAGCGTCTTAATTAAGCTATTTCATTCCAATCATAAAATTAGTTATGTGCCACCCTGTATTTGTGTGTATCTTGTTAGTGTAAAGTAGAAATATACTCCTTTATTTTGCAAATGTAATGATGCAAGGCCATTTACACAAGATTACGAATAAATTCTTTCTGATTTTTAGACTATACCCATAAATATGTAAAAGGAGTTAATTTGTTGTGTGTTGCTGTCGAAGATATTGAAGCATTTTCTTCTAATTCCAATGAAAAGTGGCAAAATGTCTGGCCAATTCCAAGAAGAAGAATACTTCACACATTTTCATATCATGATAGTCAGTATAAAAATTTTTCTCGAACATTAAAGTTTGATTAATATATAGTGTGCTAAAGTGGTGGCGGAAATTTAAAACCCAAATACATAGTTGGGGGATTCAAGCGATGTCATATCACGCATAATACTCTGATATTTTGTGACTGCAAATCTTGTTATTTTGCCTAGGACAAAATTCATAATTTAAAAGAACTTTCTATACTGTTTTTTCTGATTTGTCGTAACTAAATCGTAAAAATCTCAGCTGATGTGCTATTATTTTAAGATATAACGTATGACCACCCTTTGAATACCGTAAATATGTGGAAAGAAATGAATTTGACTATTGTTGTCACTGATTATATCCCTGAATAATTGTGTTTTGTTTTTAACTTTTGTATGCGTTTATTCACAAAACATACATTACGTTACTCAAGAATCATATAACAGAAAAATCTGCCACGCATATTACGAGGGCGGACTGATATTGAAGCTACATAGCGCTAGATGGCAGCACACACACACACATACAAATGATTTTCTTTTTTGAAATTACGAACGGTCTAATGTCAGCTGTTAAAATTTTACCCAAATTCATCGATTAGTTTATTTGTTGTAGTAAAATGAAAAAAGTGAATTTCGTGCAATGATTTAAAACTATTATTTGAAAGGGACGTCGGCAAAAGAGACAAAAGATAAATATTACGGTGCGTCTGCTCCGTCAGATTGCATGGTAAAATATTGGGTTGCTGAATTCAACCGCGGCCGAACAAACACTGCGACAATATCATCAACAGGAAGGCCAAAAGAGGTGGTTACTGAAGAAAATATCAAGAAAATCCTCAATATGGTTATAAATTATAGCTGAGTCAAGTTACGTGAGATTGTTGAAATGTTAAACATATCATATGAACGTGTATATAACATTTTACATAAACATTTGCGTATGAAAAAGCTGTCGGCAAGAGGGTGCCGCGTTTGCTCAGTGTTCGACAGACCATTTCAAAGTGGTGCTTGGATAAAGCGTAGTGCTGGGGCCTAATTCTGTCATTCGTGATCGAAATTACAATCGAGTAAAAAATAATTTCGATATCTTGTAAATTTCTAATGATGTGACTCGTTACGTAACGAGCCGAGTTATCACTTCAGTGTTGCAAAATACTGACAAAATGTGCCAAAAATTGTCAACAAAAATCATAAAATAAAAACGCAAAAGAAATGGACCCAATATTATTCGTCTGACTCCGACGAAACGGTCAGGTCATTTAAGTTACAACTTAAAATTAAATCCCACATTCTTAGTTGCTGTTTCAATAATTTTTTCCATCTTCTCCAATATATGCTTATGGTAGGTTTCTGTTGAAATCAAATTTTTTTCAGCAGGGTGGCCTTACATTCTTTTTGAAAATTTTTTGCACGTAAATATGTTTTCTTTGTTATAAGATTTTTCTTCCACATCACTTTCAATTTCTATTAAGTAATCTATATACTCTTCAGCCTGGGCACCATCGTATGATATTATAAATAATAAATCACAATAATCAGCCTCGGCTGAAGTCGAAGGCAAGTTCGGACAGCTTTCAAAGTCGTTTGGCTGTGTGCTGACCCAAAAGTTTCAACAGCTTTTAACCCTTCAACACCAACTTCCAAGCCTGCTGCAGCCATTAATTGTTTCTGAACTTGGTAAAGATGTTTTTCTTCGTAGGGTCCACCTCCAGTTTTTTTTCAAGGAAAGACATTTTTTTAACGTTTTGCTTTTCATCAGCATACACCTACGTAAAAGTACTTAGGTATGTATGAATACGATCATAAGGATGAATATGCGCATATATATATACATACAAATATAAATTAAATAAACAAATTTACTACTAAGGGCCATTATTACAACCTAACCATAGAGTTCTTGATAGTTAACCTTAACATTAGTTAACGTGAACGATAAAGTAACCATTAATTTTTTCCCATTTCCACAACAGAAGTTAAATTATTTTCAGCAGAAAATATGGCAGCTCCAAATGCTTAAAGTTAACTTTGAAATTTACCATGAGGATAACCCTGCTGCTAAATTATCACTAACTTCATGTTAATGTTAACTTGTAATAACCATAAAAAAATTATCTGTAAGATAAAATCCTAATGTTAACTACTCGTCAGTTGTAATAATGCCCCTAATAATATTAATTCACTTTACCTTGCGCCACATTTTCACATCTATAATTGGTGGACCAGAAGCGTTCTACTTCAGAGCAAGTTCTTGCCACAATTGCTTTTGCCAATTCGGTATGTACTGCCATAAAATTGGCCAAAATTTCTTTTTGTGTTAAATTAATTTTCGTTACTGCTGACCTAAAATAAAAAATTACACTTTTAATTTTATATTCAGAACAAATTTTGAACTTACATTTCTTTTGTGTTTTTCTGTTTGGCGGGTTTTAGATAGTACTTTTGTTTACGAGTAAAAAGTTGAACGGTTGCATTCGAATGGTTACTCGCTATCGAATGCCATCATTAGAAATTTCGAAACCTTTTACTCGATATCGAATGAGATAATCCCAAGAGTGTAAAAACTCGCACAATCGAGTAAGAACTCGCTCGTAAGCGAATGACAGAATTAGCCCCCCGTTGATTTTCGGCATCGATTAATAACTGTTGATGAAAAGTAGGTCCACCACTACATACCTGAAACCAAAAATCAATCGAAACAACTGTTGGAAGCTGATGGAAGTTCTCCGGAGAAGGTGGAGACAGTGAAATCGGCTGCCACATGTCACACAGAATATTGCTCATCGATTATCTTGAAAAGGGAGCCACAATCGTAGGAAGGTATAATCGTGCATTATTTGATAAATTGATTCATACAATCAAGAAAAAAACTACCACATTTAAAGAAGAAAAAAGTGCTATTTCTTCAAGACAACGCACCGGTTAGCACAGCATTAGATACGATGCTAAAGTTACGTGAAATACACTTTCAATTGGTTGATTTTTCACCTTATAGTCCAGATTTAGCTCCTAGTGACTCTTTTCTGTTTCTAAATTTGAAAAAATGGCTCGCAGGAAAAAGGTTCATCTCAAACGAAGATGAGGGGTTCCCAAAATGGTATTATGGTAGGTATAAAAAATTTGGAATATCGTCTTACTACGTGTATTGAATTAAAAGGAGACTATGTTGAGAAATAAATGGTTTTAAATAAAAATGTTTTTTTCGTACTTATTTAGCTTCAACATGAATCCGCCCTCGTACATCTTCAGCGATGCGCAATTTTGTTCATTATAACATAATTAAACATTTTTTTTTTTCGTTTAAAAACTAAGTATTTTAAAGGAAAAATGTTTGTTTTAAACAACTACAATAGAAATAGGTCATATAATTCGCAGCTTTTCAAATATTTTTACGTGCACCCCGAAAGGTAGTTCTGTTTTATATCACATACATAACAGGGTTCTGATTGTGATGTTTTTTTATATATCCTTGTAAATTGATTCTGAGCATTAATTCCGTTTTTTATGTCTACCAATTCCATAATTTTTTATCCGCCCATCTTTCGGAATTCATCCTCTAAAGAAATTCCAAACTTTTCCTTTTTCAAAAAATCAAAATTTTTTATTTTCTGGAGTGCTTCCATAGGTTTTGACTATTTGTTTCTTTGAAGGAACCCAAAAACCATGATATCCAAAAATTTTTATTTGCACATCTACCTGTCTTCTCCTGAAACTATTCGTCTAAAAAAAATTAAATTTTAAGATTTCAACATGTTAAATTTTAAAATTTTTGGAGAGCTTTTAATTATTCTGACGATTGATTCTGTTAGAGGGACTTTTAAACTTAAACTCCATCAGCTTTTACTCGCTCATCTACATTGGCTTTCCTGGAACTGATAATGTATGGAACCTTCAGGACTTGTCAGCCTTGATATTCGACAGGTAACCATCATCTGAACGGTCTCAAATAGTTGACCAGTTTCTTACAGCCTCTAAATGGGATCCCAGCGATCCATTTATATCCCTTTGTCGTAGATGGACACCGGTCTTTGTCAGTTTGTCTGCTACAACATTTCTGGGCACTTCACTGTGCCTTCGTACCCAGAAAAGCTCCAGGTTCGAATGTCTCGCAATCTCGCTTAGGGGTATCCAGCATTCACGAAACAACCTAGACGTGGTATAGACCTCAGCTAGCGCATACAGCGCAGCCCTACTGTCAGTACAAATTCGGATATCCTACCCGTATATCCCGTAGTCATTTTGCAGCCTGAATATAATCCTCCTCTCTTACAGGGGGATAAAGATACTCCCAAGTCCGACTTGCATCATATTGTAAAGATTTCAAGCACGTCCTCTTGTCGATCTGTGTCGATCACCTCAGAGACCGTGCCTGACAAAATTACATCAAATCTCTTATCGGGCAGTAGAGCCGGTAAGCAGATATTAATACTCTCCGGAGGATTTACTATTCTACCTATCATACATCGCCTTCTTCCACACCCCGCTTGACCATAGCCTGATAGCCGAAATCATGGCTATTTATTTCACTATGAGATCAGCCGACCGTCAATTCTGAAGAGTGCTTTCATTAAAGCAGAAGTACACATTAACTTTTCTACGATTTTCTCTAACGAATTCCATCACACGAGCACCCCATACACGATTTACAGAGTGGCTTTCTAGCCACTCTGCAAATTGTGGCTCGCCACATATTGGAAGTAGTGACCCTAGGTTGGTCAGTAAATTCGCTATAAAGCTCGCAATTGACTGATGAATTGCCAACATGTAACCACAAAAGAATTTAATAGTTAATTCGATGTTGTCAAGCATTTACAAATAAACCTTTTTATTACTGGTTAATAACGTGCAAAATTTTGAATAACTAATGTAAAGATTATTTTTGAATTAAGATATAATAATATAATTTTAAATAAGATAATACATATTATGTATTTTTATAAATTAGGCTGTTATGAAATAAGAACAGTTTAATAAAAAAAAGTTAACAATAACTTATTCAAATTTATTATAAAATATATGAAAAACGAATTCATTTTTAACAAATTATTGCAGAGTATTATTAAATAAGTTATGTTATGATAAATTTGTCATACTTTTATATACGAGTACATATGTATGTGCCTCAATAAACCTTTTTAAAAATACGCGCCCTAACCAAGCCATCATTACTGGTTTACCTGTAAAAATGGAAATGTACGGAGTATTTCAAAACCGCTGTTAGACTATTATGATGTCATACATGGTGACCCAGAACTCAACGTCAAGCCGAAACAGGGTGACAAGATTGATCATGAGAAAAATCAGAAAAAAATCGAAAGAAATAAAAGGGCCTGTGCGAATAAGACATTTGAACTACTCCCTCTTTCCTCCTCATCAGAACCTATTTTCCTAGTTTCAGCACAATGCACTACATATGTGGGAATCATCCCCTACTGGCCCAAGATAAAAGTTTTCTTTTTTTAGATTTTTTTTTTTATTTGTCTCATGATGGTTACAATGAATCTTGTCACTCTGTTTCGGCTTGGCGTCGAGTTCTGGGTCACCATGTATATAAGATATAAATTTTTTTAATTTATTTGTAACATACCAAACTGTCATAGAGGACATTGCGCTACCACACGAGTATGATGATGGAATACCATTCCCACACACCAAGTATGACAGTCTAATAGCCGCTTTAGTGGAGCTTTCACTGCATACAAGTAAAATAGCACTCGTATAACCACAATAGGAAAGACAAGTTTATTAAGTCACAAGCTAAAAGCAATTTAATGACGTAAGAGTTAAAGTTAAAAATCCTAATAGGAGTAGTATTTATTCAGAATAAAGTATTAACATGCTTTAAGCTTTAGCGTTAGTTTTATTTGAATTTTATTGAGTTTTCAATTATTAAGACTGATGAAATATTTTATTCATTCGCAAACTTGGCACAAAAGTCCGCCAAAATAGATACAACTCTCGTTTGGACGACAAAACAAATAATCTAACAACAAAAACAAAATCTCACATTCAGTGTGGCCATATAAATATTATATTATAGTAAGCCTTTTTTCGTGCTCTAATCTTGTTTTTTTTTTTTGTTTTAATAAAGGTTGTGTTTTGTATATTAGAAAACGCGTCATAATTTTAAATTCACTTGACAATTAATTTAATGACAAAAAAATATTATTGAGAAAAAAAATTTTCTACTGAAAGCTATAATATTGAGTGCTGTGTAAATTGATGAAAAAAAAAAAAATAAAAAAAAACGAATCGTAGCTACATATTTTAAAATTTTCAGAAAAAATATGATAACCATATATCAAAGGAAATTTTACAAATTTGTTAAATTTTTGTTGAACTTTATGATTTTAAATTAAAATTTTTTTTGGTTTGTACATATGTACATCGGGCTTTCGTTCAAGTTTTTCCTTTCTTAAGTTTATTCTTAAGAAGGGTTTTTTTACAATACAAATTTGGTGTAATCAATAATTATTGATTGAAGAAGACAAGAAAAATAATAATAAAATCTTTAGCTTGGGGACAACTACTTGTTTCGTAGTCGCTACACTACTCATCAGCAAACACTGGGATTTGAACTCGGGACATGACGTATCATGATCTACTGCTTTAACCACTAAGCCACCGAGCATTTAATTATTTTCTATCTATATTCATCTCATATTGAATCACATATGCATTTTGTTAATTGCCCACATTGTTTGTACAGCGTTTGCTGTCTCAGAACTAGCGGTATTTCTTTTTAGTTATTAACATACATATTTTTGTATTTTAATATTCTCCGTACCCAGAGATGTAACTATTAATTTGTTAAATTTTTGTTGAACTTTATAATTTTAAATTAAAAATTTTTTTGGTTTGTACATATGTAATTTTGCTTTTTGCTTTATACTTTTTGCTTTTACACTTTACACTTTTGAATACAAATGCGATTAAGTAGTAACATAGTCATAGTATATGTTAAATAATTAATTTCTTAATAAACGTTAAATTTGTTTAACTATACAAATGCAAATAAATTAGCAAAGTATAGGGTGCACAGTAGGCTTGGTAAAAAATTTTTTTTCTTCAAACCAACTTCTAATAGCAAACAAAGCTGTCTTACTTCGTCAATAACAAACCTGTAAAATATTGCATAATTATTTTTAGTGTAACAGCCCGCGCATTGACCTCAAAGTGTAACACATTAGCCCACTCATTACTTGTACTGTAAAGACTTTTTTCTGTGTTTTCATTGCAGATGTTGTAGAGGCAACATAATAATAACTGTATTCTAAGGTCTTTTAAGTTCTCTAGGACTTTAACACAAATTCACTTTACATTTGTTACGCAGTACCTCCAATAATTTTTTTTTCGCCCACCTCCTGCCAAACCAAAATCCATTTTCAAATTTCAAAAGGCCATTTTTTTTAAAGATGGCTGTTATTTCTAGAAAACCGCACTGTTACGAGTTTTGAGAATTGGACATCGTTACGGACGGCCTAAGGAGTGATTTCCAATAATTTTTTTACGCCTATCTTTTTTTATTTCTGAAAAATTTTGTAATATCTGTAATTTTTAGTTCGTGCAATTTTCTTTGATTAGAGGGTTCTTTTCAAATTTTTGTGACCCTTCTTTACAACTTTTGATTCAAGAAAATTATCTCAAATTGTTTCTTATAGACTTTTTATTTTTTTTTAACTTGGACCAGTACTCAGGGGATGACCCCTACATATGCAGTGCATTGTACCAGAACTAGGAAAATAGGCTGTGAAGAGGATTTGTTAAAATTATTGGTTTAAAACACATTTTTAAAATTTATCTTCACACACATTTAATAATATGGTAAGAGATTTCACATCCCATAAAACTCTATAATTTTTGAAATTTGTTTAAACAATAAGATTTTTCATTGAATCAGGCTTGCATTTTTTTACAAATACAAATAATGAAAATATTAAAACCAAGCGTTGACGCAATCAGCTGCTTATTTTCTATGCATATTTCTGATTTTACTTCAGGTGTGGTAGTATAAAAATGCGTTCGAATTTTTGCCAGTTACAACAAATCTTATTAGATTTCTGTCTCACAGGACTCAATCAAAATCTTAAGAATTGTAGGATTGTCTGAAAAACTTTTTTTTGATATACACTGCGGGTCATCAGGTTAGCTCCTCCCAAATTACTCATTTACTTTTTACCTTTTCTATTGCAATATCGCGCGTAGCTTCTTAATTTTTGTAATCATAATATGCGATCTCTCTCACATGAAAACTATACTATATACTGCTTCATCAGATTAGCGCCCACCAAAATATTCTATGTTCATTAAATCCTTATTTGCCAAATTTTGTATAGCAATTTGTGAAATAAGAGTTTGAGAAACATAAGATATTTTTTATGAATAAGACCGTAAACCGTTAGTAAATTTATCTTCAAAGCACTAATTTATTTAACTTTGCTTGATATATGGACTAACAAAGCTTTTGTAGCCAACAAAAATAGCAATACTACATGGGCTGAAAAGTCCCGGGCCCAACACATAGATGGCGCTAGTTTATTGCAGTCACCTTTTTTCAGTTAATACTAACCTTCAAAAGACAGCAGTTAAAATTTTTTGATATCCTATTTATTACTTTGTGAGTTATTGTAGTAAGAGTGACGCTACTTTTGTCGTTTTCAAAACAATGGATCAAAAACAATTTCGTGTTTTAATTTTACATCGATTCTTGATGGGAAAAAATACCGTTCAAGCGAAGCATTGGCTTGAAAAGTGCTATTGGAGACTCCACTGCATCAGAAACAACAACTTCAAATGTGGTTGTAGAGACACCGATGATGCAGAACGCAGTGGACGTCCAAATGAGGCGGTAACACCAGAAAACATAAAAAAAATCCACGAGTCATCGAAAAGTGAAGTTGTGTGAGTAAGCTGATATCATGGTGCAATTATTAGGTGGCAGCATAAGAGTTGTTGTACTACATACATAATATTTTGTTTGTGTAAAAATTCCGGACGCTGTAAAAACATGGTTACAAAACAGAAGAAAATGAAGAAAGAAACGTTTATATAAAAAAAAAAAACGAACAAAAAAAATTAATATAGTTTTTTTTATTTTAAGCAATAAAAATATTTTTGAAAACATTTTTATTGTGTTCTTGCCCTTTTTCAAACTTTTTAATATATTTTTATTTTTTCACCCACAATTTTTGACACACACAATTTTATGAAACAAAAAATTATCACCTGCGCTAGTGATGCCACCTGGTTAATTGCACCATGGCTGATATCGTAAAGATATCAAAAGAGCGTGTTGGCTTTATATTGCATGAGCATTTGACTATGAGAAAGCTCTGTTCATAGTGGGTGCCGCATTTGTTCACTGTTGACGAAAAACGAGAACGTGTTGATGATTCTGAGCAGTGTTTGGCCATGTTTAAACGTAACAAACCAGAATTTTTGCGCCGATATGTGACAATGGATGATATGTGGACCCATCACTTTACTCCGGAATGAAAACGATTTTCATCTGAGTGGACAGCAACTGGTCCAAAGCGCCCAAAAGCACAAAAATCGTCTGAAGGTTATGGCCTCGGTATTTTGTGAGGTGTGTGGTGTAATATTCTTCGACTATCTTGAGAAAGGAAATACCATTAACAGTGAATATTATATAGCGTTGTTGGGGCGTTTGAAGGCCGAAAAGAAACGACTGCATATGGCAAAGAACAAAATATTATTTTATCAAGACAACGCACCGTGTCACAATTCAATCAAAACAATGGCAAAACACCAAGAATTGGAATTCGAATTGCTTCCACATCTACTGTATTCGCCAGATTTGGCTCCCAGCGACTACTGGCTGTTCGCAGAAGTTAAAAAAATGCACGCCGGTAAGAAATTTCGCACGAATGAAGAGGTTATCGCTGAAACTCAGGATTATTTTGAGGCAAAAGATAAATCGTTCTACAAAAGTGGTATTGAAATGTTAGAGCGGCGCTGGAATGATTGCGTTGCCCTTGATGGAGATTACGTTGATGAATAAAGCTAATTTTGAACCAAAAAAAACTGTGTTTTCTTTGTTAAGCCTGGGACTTTTCAGCCCAGGTGTTAAATCTAATTTGGCGACAGTTACAACGGTAGTCGTGTAACTGTGATGTCATCAATATATTTATTTTCATAAAAACTAGTGTATTTTAATTTTGGGCTTTTGTAGTCGGTAGCATACCTCGAATGTGTTTAATGCTTAATTCGCAG
The DNA here is from genome assembly GCA_914767995.1 of Thecocarcelia acutangulata. NCBI lineage: Eukaryota > Metazoa > Arthropoda > Insecta > Diptera > Tachinidae > Thecocarcelia > Thecocarcelia acutangulata. The sequence goes on from OU612098.1 coordinate 57,773,059, forward strand.
CGGTGCTCTGACTAACTATAATAACTTCACATAAAAAGTTGCCGCGTGATTAACAAGAAATACCTCAAAAAAAATTGTAAACTAAAACAGTTAGCCGTGAGAGGAAAACTCTCGAAGTACAAACAGAAACAATAATCCTAACCGCACTTAAGAAATAACTACGATGACGGGAGAGCTGTTCTCCAGCCCAGAACTGCTTTACGACTGGTAAAAAAGTTGAAGATTCGACATAATAGCAGAGCAACCAAGATATGTTAATAGAACTAGAACATGCACAAGGTGGTTTTATAAGGTATATAATTTTAAGTTGGCAACGATTTTTTAAGTGGCGTCCATTTTATTAGCTTTTAAGTGATTTATGATTGGTTTGGATTGGCATTTTAATATAAACAACCCTTCTAAATTGTGTAATTTATTTTGAAAATTATTTCCGTTGATCCCGATTTTCACAAGCGAATTTTGTTTCGCGATAAAGCGCACTTCGTTTTGAATATATATGTCAACATACAAAACTGCAATTTTTGGAGTGATGATAATCATCAAGAGAATATTAAGAAACCGTTACATCCAGAAAATCTGATTGCTTGCTTCTCAAAAACTTCTTTAAAAACAATGCTTGTCAGAACGTTACAGTCAATGGTGACCGTTATAGCAAAAAAAAAGATTTCTGACTTTTCCGTTTATTAATTGAATGCAGTGATGAGAAGTAGCTGTGATTTTAACAAGACAAGATCTCGTGATTTATCGTACGAATTTTTTGGTAATCGCAAAGTTTTACATTTAAGACCGTTGAATTGGCCTCCAAATCGTGCGATTATACATCACTGGACTGTTTTGTGTGGAGATATGTTAAGTCACTAGGCTACGCCGTAAAGCCCAAAATGATTGACTATTTGGAGCACAACCTTGGCCACATTATTGCTGATACATGGGTACAAATATTGCAAATAGTCATCGAAAATTGGACCTTCATATCATTGCAATACTTTTCCAGAAAACAAATAGAAGCAGATAGTTTTGTAAAATCTCCACAAGTAACAAAAGTCGATTATATTGGTCAACACATTGAATTGACATTTTTCTTTTCGAAGATATTTTTTTTTTAATAAAGCAAATTTTTGTTCAAATAATCTAGCGCTGTCTAATATTCTTCACACGATTTTTTTCCTCACTACAGAATTTTTTTCTGCTTTTGCCAACAAATGTGAAGAAACTGACCTGTTCCCTAGAAACGATATTTCACTGTTAGAACAGCTTATACCTTATGAAAATTCTACCGCAATTTTTATTTACTAAATCAAACACTTAAATTTAGCATTTACCTATTTCATTTATTTTCTTCTATCAAGAATTTTGTTTAAAAAAATATATGAGCAAATTCATATCGAGGAACATTTCAAATGAATAAATCCAGTGCTTTTGAACTATTATGGTTACATTTATTTATTTTAAAATTAAGTAAATAAATACATAGATCGGTTTGGCATTATGTTCACACACGAAACGAAATCCACTCAAACATTTTTTAAATTTCATTAAAAAATATTCAAATGGTCACACGTACCGAAAGTAGAAATAGATACAAATAGCTTTAAACAATAACAAACATTAAAGAATTTTGCGAGCAAGAGAAATTAAACAATATGAATGGATACAACAAATACGACGGCATTGACAACGAAGGAGAGAAATTAAAAGAAAACACAAACTTAACAAACGACAACAAACTTTTCGTTACGGCGAGTACCACATACGTATGTATGTACGTACGACTTCTACCATGATGATGATTTCATTTTAAATACCCCAAAGGTTAAATGCTTAGTTTAATATTTGAAGTGAAACTAGACAGACGTGTTCCACAAAGTACAAAGAAAAAACCAATTGAAAGATTTAAAAAAAAAGAATCAGTTTAACAAATATTAAGAAATAGCTAGAGAAAAATCAATAATATATACATACATAAACAAGAAAAAATTTGAGTACAATAAGAACAGTTATTTTTATTAAGTACTTAAGGTCGTTGCCACAGTAAAAAATTACCAACTGAACTTAAAAAATGTCTCAAAAACGCGTAACACTTTCGACGGCACGTGTGTCCCGCGCTTCAACATCTACCCCAGGAGCAGCAGGCGCTCGTCTAGGTGCGGCCAGTCCCACTAGTCCGACACGCACCAGTCGTCTGCAGGAGAAAGAAGAATTGCAGCATTTAAATGATCGTTTGGCATGTTATATAGATCGCATGCGGCACTTGGAAAACGAAAACAATCGTTTGACCCAAGAATTGCACTTGTCCCAAGAAACAGTCAGTCGTGAAGTGTCCAATATTAAGGCACTCTATGAAAAAGAATTGGCTGCTGCTCGCAAGCTATTAGATGAAACCTCTCGTGAAAAAGCCAAACTCGAAATCGATATCAAACGTTTGTGGGAGGAAAATGATGATCTAAAACAGAAGTACGTATTCAATTTTATTTGCTCATTTTCTCATTCCTTCTCTTTCTCTTAGCAATCTTTATTCATTTGCAGTAAAATCATTCAGCATGCATAATACTTCGTTTAATTTTGTTAATTTTTAAGGGCATCATTTCCAATATTTCTTATTTGACGACAAATGTAGCCATTATTTTCAGTGGCAATGCCACCTACCTTGAATTTTTAATTGTCTTAAACACTCCGCTATTAAAATCTTGCAATTTAGGTCGATATTTGTGTTCACGTTAAAGAACCATTGCTATATTATAAATGCAGACACAGCCGGCAACAAACAAACCAACGTTTACAACTACTTTACATTTCACATCATGATGTCATACTTTTATTTATTGAATTCTCATAATGCCGCAAAACTTTAAAAAAACACTAAATACAACAATAAATAAAATAGTATTTTGAGTATTACGAATTCTCATACAAGCAAGAAAACATTGACTGGCAATGATGTCATTCGGCTTATGTATTCTCCTGTCTCAGTTTTTCGATTTCTATTGCTTTTGCTCTCTTTGCACAGTAATAAACAACATCGTTGGGCCTAATCATTACAAATAATGAGAAGAATGGGGGAAAAAGTGTTAGAGAGTCGTGCGTATCAATTCGGTATATGGGATGACACATGGCTTTGTTGTCGTTTTTCTTTTTTTTTTTTTATAGATTTGTTTACATGTCAAGTTAACATTGCTTTTTTAACGTAACGAATTTGCATTTGCCATGGAGAAATGTATACATGCATACATATTTATATTTATAAATATGTACATACTTATGTATCGTGGTAGGCATAATTTAAATTAATTAAATGTTAAGAGAAAAATAACAAAACTTGCATTTATAACAGGAACTAACATTCATGTGTCCTCTTTATGAAGTTAGTGCTTCACTAAAAAAAATATAGTTTAGAAATGCAATATTTTTAAGCACACTATTATTCGGCGAGATAGAAAACGATCGATATAATTAAAAATTATATGTAATTATATGTGCATACATATGTAAATATATTGTGGTGAACACAACTGGTTTCAAAATACGAAAGCATTTTTACTTGTTTGATTGTTATTCTGGTTTTTTAACGCCGTTTATCATCAATTTCTCGTATTTTATGTTCAAATATTTAAATAAACAATCTTGGTGAAACGTGTAAATACCAAAAGAGGAGACTTCCCCAGCCGCATTAATGTACTGCACGCACACAAAATCACATATCGAGGGTTGTTTGGTTGGTTGAGTATGATGTCAGCCAAATATAAGTATATATATAGTATAAAAAAACAATCCGAAATATCCAGGAAATAAATGCGTGTCTTTTTGAACAGATCAACTAAAATAGACAGACTGTATGACAAACAAACAATTGTATACAACCGTATGTATGCCGCTCTCAAACCTACCAATTAATAGGAACACACTAGAGCAGTAATAGATGCAAAATACCATTCAAACATTCAAAAATACATGTGTATGTATGTATGTAATAGAAAATGTTTATTTTTAAAAGTATCTAAACATAAAAGATTTGACTAAATGAAGAAGAGATATACTGGCGGCATAGAAACACACATGGAAATGAAATCTTAAACGTTTGTTTAAATAACTTTAGATTTATAAAATGCTTCACTTTAATTTATTGAAATGTTAAAATAGAACTACATATGTACATATGTATGTATATTTTTGTTTAACCCATAAAAAACTAATAGGAAGTAAGAATAAATTTATACGGAGTTTAATATAGTGCTTTAAAATGGAATTATAATTGTATCTTGGTAAACTTATTTTAATAATGCTGACTACCGGGACAATTAAAAATTTTGATCAACCATTAACCGTACCACTTATTCTCATTAGAATCATTTAAGGCTCACGTTATGATAAAAGGTAAGAGTTTAAATTTCTTAAAATGCAAAACAGAAATTCTTTGCTCTCAGTTGCGCAAACGCGACTTAGAGTGCTTTCACATTAGGCAACGTAGTTGCACAATTCTATTTTTTGTTTTTATTTATTTCCTTTTAAACTTGCTTTTGTGTTCACATACTCGCACAGCAATTTAGTTGTGCAACTTTCATTTTGTTTTACTTAAATTTTCTTAATATTTTGAACGGCCCGAAAAATACACAAAAGAAAATACCAAAAACAAGAATGTGCGAACAAAACGAATTGCTGAGTACAAGCAAGTCTGTACTCAAATATTAGCAATTCTTCCTCTTTCAAGCTGCTCTTACCTCTCACATCAGCACCCACAAGACTTGGGCAAGTTAATTGCGGAACTAAATTGCCGTATGTGAAAGCTCTCTTATAGGCAGGGCTGCTATAAGGGAACAAAAAATTATACCAAAACTCTCTTCAAATTCTATCAAAACCTACATTTTCAAGTTAATGATAACAAATTATCAAGAACATGAATACAAAATTTTAACAGATTTTCATTACTTTTAATAAGCATACTTCACTATCTTACGATGGCTCATTGCGTGGACAAGATTGATCAAAAGTATTTTCTGCGATTGTGCAAAAATACTCCGAAAAGTGTGTAAAGTCATTATGTTTAAACTGATTATGATACAAATTTACATATATATCCATATAATTAAAAGGCAAATACTATTTTTCAAAATCTCTTGTTTGGCCGTACTACATCATCAATTTTGAAAAGATACATATGGTTCAAAAGCTTTTTTGGACAGATAATAAGTTCGGTTCAGTACTTTAGAGCAAATTGTATTAACTATTAAGTTGCAAATAAATTTGCAAAGTATTGGATCACAGTATGGGCGGACTAACGAAGACCTTATGCCCACGTTGGTATTAACAGTATTTTGTAGCGGCGCTGTGGCGACTATGACGACTTATGCCTTCACATAAAAAGTAATCTAGTAGTGAGACGCAAAACTCTCATAGGCCAAACAACAACAAGCCTGACCGCACTTAAGAAATAATTACGATGACGTGAGAGCTGCTCCCCAGCCCAGAGCTGCTTTACGACTGTTTAGGAGCAAATTGTTACTAACACTTACGAACAAAATATGTGTATGTGTTTAACTTAACTACAAGTAAAAAAAAAAACAGTGTGGCCATATATGAGTAAAGTTCAAATTTCCACGTATATACAAGGGCGAATTGATGTTGGAGCTACCTAGCGATAGATGGCAGCACAAAAACATTTATTTTAATTGCGATTAGTCAACCATCAGGTGCTAAAATTTCACCAAAATTCATCAATTAGTTTATTTGTTTTAGTCGTTTGAAGTAACCAACTATTTCTTGAAAAATGTAAAAAAGTGAATTCCGTGCAGTGATTTAACACTATTATTTGAAAGGCAAAACAGCGAAACAAAAGAAAAGCTCGATAAACATTACGGCGAGTCTGCTCCGTCAGATTACATGGTAAAATATTGGATTGCTGAATTTAAAGGCGGCCGAACTGCAACAATACGAACAAGAGGTAGTCCAAAAGAGGTGGTTACTGAAGAAAATATAAATAAAATCTTCGATCGCTATGAATGATCGCCGAGTCAAGTAACGTGAGATTGTTGAAATGGCAAACATATATGAACGTGTGTTCAACATTCTGCACGAACAATTGCATATGAAAGAGCTATCTACAAGATGGGTGCTGCGTTTCCTCAGTGTCGAACAGAGTTCGACAGACCACTTCACAATGGTGTTTGGACATGATAAAGCGCAATCCTGTTGATTTTTGGTGTGGATTAATAAATGTTGATGAAACATGGGTCCACCACTACACCCTTGACAGTTGTGAAAAAGATTTACGTCAGCACCTGCCTTGCGTCCTAATCTGATGATGGACCAGTTCCACGGCGTGAATTATTCACGATTCAACAGCACCCCCCTGAGGCTTGCTAGGCTCATACACGTAGCAATTTATGCCATATGATTGCGGTCATATGAGCAACTTCTTGTTGAGGAGTTCGGGCCTTCTAATCCCACCTGTATGCAATTTCCCAGCAATCAATGGAAGACAAGGCTTAATGAGCTGGTAGGCCGAAGCCCATTAAGAGCATCTGCCCTTAAACCAACTCACCCGTCAACCATCACCACCGGTTCCTTAGAGTACAGGTATCTGTTGTATAGGCAATATATCCTCGGGAGATTTTTAGTCCCCGAAAAAAGCCACACACCAAACAATTATCAAGGATACTAACACTCCCTTCCTGCGTTTTAGGTTTCAACCACAGCCAGAATGTTTCAGCCAAGGTAGGCACCTCAACCATGATCAGCCCGGGTTGAACAGCAAGCAGAACCACCCGGGGGTCATGCTGTTCTTCGTTCTGCCAATTTATACCCTTGGTAAGGGTTGCGGAAGCCAACACAAGTCATGTGGCTTCCTACAGTTTTATTTCCTGCAACAAACGAGGGACCCCTTCCCCTCTTTTCCTCGAAAAACATAGCGCCCAAGTTAGGAATACGGCAAGGCAAACCCTGTTCCCCGAGAGGACTACACCCCTGACACAAAAATCAATCGAAACAATGAGTGGAAGGTGGTGGAAGTGCTCCGAAGAAGAAAGTGAAATCGGATGGCAAAGTTATAGCCACTGTATTTTGTGATGCACACGGAATATTGCTAATCGATTATCTTGAAAAAGTAGCCACAATCACAGGATAATAATGCACGATAATACAGGACAATAATGCGCGATAATATTTATCGTGCATTATTGGATCAATTGATTGATTCAATCAAGAAAAAACGACAACATTTAAAGAAAAACGACCACATTTAACGATGATAAAATTATAGTACATTTTGAATTGGTTTATCATCCACTTTGTAGTCCAGATATAACTCCTAGTGACGTTTTTTCTGATTTTAAATTTGAAATAATCGGTCGCAGGAAAAAGATTCATCTCAAACGAAGAAGTCATTGCCGAAACTAACGAATATTTTGGAAACCCAATCGTACTATTCAGATGGCATAAAAAAGTTGGAATATCGTCTTACTAATTGTGTTGAGCTAAAAGGCGACTATGTTGAGAAAAAAAATGGGTTTAGAAAAAACTACAAGTTTTTCCTCTTAGGTAGCTTCAATATCAATCCGCTCCCGTATATATGTGGATTTCCACAGTTTTATTGGTTTCAACAGTGGATTTTGTATGAGAGTGCATTATTTGAGAGTGGTAAAAAAGAATGCTGATGTCGATTGGTCATTTCCGTTAGAAAAGTAAATTTGAAAATAGGATTTCCAATCACCATACCTATATATTAAAATTCATAATAGCAATTTTGTATCAAAAACTTAAAATAATCCCCCATATTCCATAAGGCGTCATCGTCGTCACATGAAGTCGACACAAACATTTTTCCATTTATTTACTCGTTGCCAAAAACAATTGAAAGTTGTCGACAACTTCTATCTATCGCTTAGGTCTAGGAAATACCGAAAACCTATCTAAGAATACATAATTGCTGTCGAAGGCGAATGTGTAACCTAGTGTTTTTTGATGTCGTCTTAATGTGACGACGATGACGCCTCTTGGAATATGGGGGAATATATTCTTTCCAATTCAACTACCAAAATTTTCATATACTAAATAAATAATATTTTTTGCTCATCCATAGTGGCGGCCGTGCATATAGGATATTTAAAAAATTTCTCTTACTTTAGCTTAAAGTAAATAAAGGCAAAACACAATATGTTATCAGGCCAACGGTTTGCAAATGAGAACTTATTAGGAGGAGGAAATTCAGAGATAATGATATTGAGATACAAGTGTTGTCTAGTTCAATCAAACTAAAAACAATGAACTTAAGTAAGAGGTATTTTTGTATTTTTATAAAAGTGATTTGAAAAAAAGTTTACAAGATATTTGACCACTGTGCTAGCTAGTGGGCTCAATAAATTTAATAATACTAAGTTAAACCGATTGATAAAAGTACTTGCTTTTCTAAATGGCGTAATGAGGAAGCATTAACAGTGGATAACGCGCTGTGAAACATAAAATAAGTTTTTCTCTGAAATTAAACCCACGTACAGAAGAGGTGCAGTATTAACTTCTCAAACAAGGTTAGAATTGATTTACATTATATTCATGTAAATTTATTTACAAACCGAAAAGATACATATATTTTACAATAAAATACTTGAGTTGAGTTTCAAGACCCGGTCGACGTCGTTGGATATTTTTCGTCGCGAATGCAAAAGAATGCGAAAAACAGTTAAGATGCACAAGATTGTGAGTTAGGACTAATATTTTGACACAAGTGGTAAATGATGATAATGTGAAAAAGATAGTTCGCTGCGGGCAAATACTTAATTCAGTTGAAAGAACTTTTTTCACAAAACTACACTACTCATTCACAGTATTATCATCCAAATCGAATATTTTATTCTTGTAGTATTAGATTCAGCCTGTAGACGTGAGATATCTTTGTAGGCCATTGGAGCTCACAAAGATGGGACATTATGTAGTTGCCCAGCAAAGTGTTTCCCATGACAGATAATGATGGGTACTCACAGAGCGGTGTTAAAGCTGTTACTTCCTTCTCTCAGTCACTTTATGTTTCATTAAAACTGAATTGGTTTTTTTAAAAACACATTATTTGTATTCCATTATCAGGCAGCATTAATTGTACGTATCCCTATTTTTTCTGTCATATTTTTTACCAAGCATTTGTAAATTCTAATAATTCTACCCTATACTTGAAGCATAATTATGCCTTTTACCTCAATACTTTATTCGAGTAGGCACAACTAACTGCAGAAATATTCACTCACGTGCCAAAGCAAAAACTCGAAATTTGTGAACTATACAAATATTTTTATTTTTATCTAGGTATACTTTTTTTCATTAATATTTTTGAATAAGATAATCAAGAAAAATCATTTATGAGAACGCCAATCCGAACTTTGCTTAATATTGACGCAAAACGTCAGAACTCAAATCGGTGCTTGTTTCTTTTCATTTTCTAAAATACTTTCAAAACACTTTCGGTACGTACATACATATTTTTGTTTTGATGACGTTGTCAGTTTTAGAAGAATCTGTGAATGGATTTATGGCTTCTATCGAATCACTCATTTTTATAATTACTTAACTTGTTGCACAGAATGATACAAAATTATTGATTCAAAATACTGCAAATCGCGCAGTACAGTTGGAAACAAGGTGCATAGTTTATATTTTACTCATTTCTTGTTTAAATGTATGTATGTACGAGTATATGATGCTATTTTTATTAAAATTTTGTTTTTTAAGAAAAAAAAAATATGACAAGGAATATTTTTATTTTTCGTTAAATTTTTAAGCTAATGATCATTAACAATGTGTCACGGTACGTAACCATTGAATAAAAAAAGTCATAATTAATTATATTAAATGTATTAAAATATTCAGCAGACTGCCAAATATCCATAAATTTTGAAATTAAGTAGAACAAAAGAATTTTTTAAGTGATCATGTTTCTCTAAAACTATTCAACATTTTTAGTGTTTTACACCAAAAAATGGTTTATTAAACTTTTGGACAAAGAACACGTTTTACTTTTGATACATTGTCAATTGACATAAAATTTTACGTCCGTTTTAAATTAACCTTACTCGACACATTAACAACCATTTATTTTTATTCTAATTTGATAAAAAAAATATGTGAAAAACAACTCTAAATACTGTTGTAATACTTGTTTAAAATAAAAAAATATTTATTCTTGCTTGTGCACGCTTTTAAATAGTATCAATTAGTTATGATGTTTCCGTTTTTTTCAGACTTGACAAAAAAACAAAAGAATGTGCCATTGCTGAGAATAGTGCCCGTGTATATGAATCTCGGTTTAATGAAACCAATGCTAAATATAATGCTGCTTTGGTTGACCGTAAGAAAGCAGAAGACCAAGCCAAAGATTTGGCAGCTGAAAATGCTCGCTTGCACAAACAGTTGGATGAATTACGCAAACAACTCGAAGCTGAGACTTTGGCTCGTGTTGATTTGGAAAATCAAAATCAAAGCTTACGTGAAGAACTCAGCTTTAAGGATTCGATTCATGTGCAAGAACTTACAGAGACTCGTTCTCGCCGTCAAATCGAGATCAGTGAAATCGATGGCCGGCTATCCAAGGAATACGAAGACAAATTGCAACAGTCGTTACAAGAACTGCGCGATCAATATGAGTCGCAAATGCGTGCTAACCGCGAAGAAATTGAACTACTGTACGACAATGAAATTAAGAATCTCCAGGCTGCTGCCAATCGTGCTGCCAATTCATCAGCCCATGCCACTGAGGAAGTTCGTGTTATGCGCACTAAGATCGATGGCTTGAATAGCAGAATCGAAGAGTTGGAAAACACTAATTCTGGCTTGAATGTAAGCATTTTTTCTTGTAATTAATTTCCTGATGCAATATTTTAACTTATCTTTTCATGTTTCTGTCTTAGGCTCGTATTCGCGAATTGGAAAACCTTTTGGACAGTGAACGCGTTCGGCACAACCAATATGTTGCTTCACTGGAGGCCGAATTGCAACGTATGCGCGATGAAATGGCTCATCAATTGCAAGAATACCAAGACCTTATGGACATTAAGGTTTCGTTAGATTTGGAAATTGCTGCCTACGACAAATTGTTGGGCGGCGAAGAACGTCGTCTAAATATTACTTCCCCTGGACGTCCTAATACAACCGGTAGCAGTGCGCATGCTGATTCTGGTTATTCGAACGGCACCCATTTGTCCGTAAGTTCAAGCTCAGCTTATCGTTCAGGGCGTATAACGCCCAGTGGCCGCCGTTCAGCTACTCCCGGAGTTGGTGGCAGCAGTAGTGCCGTCAAACGGCGCCGTACTGTAATCGATGAATCTGAAGATCGTAACCTCGCCGATGTTACTGTTAATTCTGCAGCCAAAGGTGATTTACAAATATTGGAAGCAGACAGCGATGGTCGTTACATTAAATTGCACAACAAGGGCACTGACGAAATCAATCTTACCGGCTGGCAACTGACTCGTATTGCGGGTGACGAAGAATTAGCTTTTAAATTTACCCGTGGAACTAAAATCACTGCCGGCCAAACAGTCACGATTTGGTCTGTAGATGCTGGCGTTAATCACGAGCCTCCCACCAATTTGGTAATGAAAAAGAAATGGCCAGTTTCTGATTCTATGCGTAGTGTTTTGTCTAACGCTGACAAAGAGGTGAGATTATTGTCGATTTACAACACTTGTAGCAAATGTAGAATTTGTCGTCACTGTCAGCAACTAGAATTTATACTAGATCAGTTATGTCCTTTAAATTTAATTTTACTGTGTTATTTTAACCAACATTTGTTTTTTTTTCTTCTTTCATCAACCATCTCCCGATTTTGTTCTTCATTTCACACAGGATGTTGCCAGCTACGAGCGTGTTCGTTCAAACGTTTCCAGTCATGCATCTAGACACAGACAAAGTGGCAGCGGGTTCACACTCGGTTCCGGTGCTCATTCAGCAGGCGTAAGAAGTCTTTTCTCTTTGCTCTTCTAAGGTCACATCACCATCTAGACAATGCGTCAAAAAGCCAGACAGACAAATGAAAAACAAACTATCAATACAAATCCATAATCAAAAACATGGACAAACGGACTGACTCAGTGTCTTATTATGCCACAATGGAGGTGCACTTTTTACGTTGCGTTTCCAACAACAAATCCTCCCAACACAAAGGATTCCACACAAATTTCCTTCTGTTTTTACTCAGATACTCGTACATATCATGAGACTTTTGTACTTCAATTTTTTTGCTTTATATTTTTTGCTATTTTGACTTTTTCTTTTTCATTGAAAAATCTTTGTGGTTTTTGTTTCTTGTGAAGTCTTAATTTTCAATTAACTATTTGTTCAAATATTTGTATATAAGAGAATACTAGGTATTCTTTAAGAAGGCGTAAGTATGAAATAAATGTTTTTTTATAATTAAAATATGGGTTTTCCTTTAATCCAAAATGTGAAAATATGTTCTTATTTGTGATAAAAAAGGGGAAAATGTTGAATATTTCTTAAAAAAAAAAACTTTAAATTTAATGCACAAATCTAGTAATTGTTAAATAAATGTTATGTGCTGAAAAAATATATTTGCAAACTGCATTTAAATGTTAAAATAAATTCATTTAAAACTTTGAATCAAAAACTGATTTTGTGTTTTAATTATTTTGCCTAGTTTGAAGATATGTTTCGTTAAAAGAGCGAGATAGTTCTTTAAGATTTTGTAGTATTTAAAACGATGATTATTGTTGGGAGTAAACAACAAGAAATGTCAGATTTGGCGATTTTGAAACTTGTTAGGCGTAGTTAACTATACTAGCTTTGTTCGAAGAAATACCGTGTAAAGTCCGGTAAAATGAGAGCAAACAAAACATACTCACAGAAAACAAGAAATTTGCACCAAATTGCTGGAACACAAAAAAACAAATTAAATGTCAATGCAAAAACGCCTGTTGTTTAGTATACAATTCTAAAATTCAGTTTGCTCAATTTTTAAATTTTATAACGCACTGAAATTCAGTAAACAAAACGCGTATTTTTACAAAAATACACGTGTTGAAAATGCTTATTTTTATACAAAATTAAGATACAAATTAATTTTATAATATTATTTTTAAGAAGACACACAACGGAGTGCCGAAATATCGAATCAAATAAACAAGGACAATTTATATAAGTGACCTCTAGCTCAACAAACAATAATATTCTTTTTAATAATATATTTAACATTATTACATTTGTGAGAAAAAAAAACTGTATATGGCATAGTTACTTTTCGAATTTTGTTCGATTTAAAAAGCAAATTAGTTTTCAACGTCCATTTGACATTCCAATTGTTGGGCATTAATGAATACTCAGATTAGTTATACAAAAACAAAATCGGGAAGCTCGTAAAATGCATCTTAAATATTTTGAGGATACAATAGTCGAAAACTTGATTTCGAAGGTAAATGTAAAAACAGTTTTATTAGTCAATAAATTGTTGCATATTTAGTTCCTGAGGTTTTATAAAAAAATTTAAAAGACCTGTTAGAGGTAAGCTACCTTTGCGTACTTCAACTGGTGTTGATAATGTTAATAATTTGAAAAACGTTTTTATTACAAATGGTACAGCGGATGATGCATCTGAATTTCTTCATATGCTGTTAGGCCACCTGTGCCTTTGAGACATACGTTTCCAAGATGTCGAAAACACCACAAATAAAATAAACTCTAGGAAATCTCAGATCTACTTTAGTGGGAAGGATCACACTAAAGTAGAGTCATATAGCCCAAAATCTACTGCCAACAATTTCCAAACTGTTCGAAAAATTGTTTATGACGAAGTTGGCTCCAATACTGAATGATGTAGGATTTTTTCATTCATTTATTTATTGAATCTTCACAAAGTGAACTAATGATATAGGATGTATTCCAAATCATCAATTCGGCTTTCGGTCTAAGCACAGCACTATAGAACAAACACATATAGTTACTTGTAAATGTCATAAGAAAGACATTTGAGAGGACAAGAAATATTGCTCAGCTCTATTCATTAACGTTTTCCAAGCTTTCGATAAAGTATGGAACGCCGGTTTAACAGACTTCAAATTGATAAAGTCAGTCGAACCATGGCAATACTGATCACAGGGTCCATGAGGACAACACCAACCAAAGCACTTTTTGCACTCATGAGCTGGATGCCACGTGACTTAGAAGCCAAGCAGATAGCACTGAAACCCGCGATCAGGTTGAACGCGGCAGGAGCATGGACCCAAAGACCGTGGAGACACGCTAATATATTAGAGATTGAAGGAGACCTAGTCCCCGATCTTATTGACTACTGCACCCCAAAACCATTCCTCACAAGGAGCTTCGGCTACCAAATTGAGGAATCTCTCCTAGAATATGGATACTTCTATGTTTACACGGATGGGTCCAGAAGGGGAGAAAGAATTGGGGGTGGCGTTTACATAGAGGAATTTAATATTAAAATTTCCTTCAGACTAGCAGACGGATGTACTGTACTTCAGGCCGAAATATCTGCTATAAATAAAGCGGCCAGATGGCTGATGTACAAGATATTCGGAGGGGATATTATGATAGTTACGGACAGCAAGGCCGCCATCATCTCCCTGACTGGAATATATACTAATTCTAGTCTTGTCCAAGAATACCGGATATCTTTAAATAAAATAACGAGACATTCTAACCTAACCCTAAAATGGGTACGTGGACATGAGTCCAATAATGGCAACAACATTGCTGACGAGTTTACCAAAAAAGGGACAGCTCTAGAGGATAGGGATATAGACCCCTTTTGCGGACAACCCTTATCAGCGTGTTGGAAACGAATAAAACTCCATACGTTAGAATATGCCGAAGAAAGGTGGCTGACAGAGCCCACATGCCTTATATCAAGGAACCTGTGGCCGCACATTAACTCTAAAAGAACAGGAGAGCTACTAAAACTTCCTAGATCTCTCCTAAGAATGACGGTAGCAGTCATCACTGGACATTGCCCGTTCGGAAACCATGCCAGGAGAATGGGTCTACCATATAATGACTTCTGTAGAAGTTGCCAAGACGAGGAAGAAGAGGAGACAATCCTTTATCTCCTCGGTACATGCCCGGCATTGGAGCATCATCGTCTAAGATACTTAGGCGAGCAGAGCCTCAATAGCCTTTCATGTCTGGCCTCGGTCAAACCGACTGCGTTAGCTTCTTTCATTAGAAGCAGCGGATGGCTAGTAAATCAGCAAGTAATGCCACACTAACCGTTTCCCACCTCCTCTTCCTCACTCCCTCTATACCCCTATAACCTTTTATTTTCTGTTTAATTTATTAACTTTTTCAGGCAATCACAAAGGGAACGACCTACAGGACCCAAATGAGCTGGAGTTTCCGGGTACTTGCTGGAGAATCCAGCGGCCTGCATACCTAACCTAACATACTGGAAAGCCACCAACATATATTTCAGTATTAGAGAAATGGTTAAAACTTTGGAAAATCAAATTTAATGAACAAACGTGTACTCATGTTACATTCACACTGCGCAAACAAACATGTTCGGAAATTCAAATTAACAATTTCACATTGATGCCAAAGTCATTCAGTTAAAACTAAAAGCAGCGCAACTAAATTGGCTTATGGGCAGAAATTCTACATTGAAGTTGGTTAGCAAACATTTATTATACACCGCAATTCTCAAGTCTATATGGTGCTGGTGCTATGGGATTCAATACGGCCTCAACAGTTAACGTTGAAAAAATTCAAAGACCCCAAAATCAAAATCCACGAACGATTACCGCAGCTCTATGGTACATAAAAAACTCACGAATTTACAAGGATCTGTGTGTTCCACTGGTAATAGACGAATTTTTAAAGTACGCAAACTGGAACTTCACCCAAACCCTCTGGCACGAAACATACTTAATTTTAGCTATCAAACTCGGTTGAGAAGAAGGGATGCCGTTGCCACCTTCAGAGCGTTAAGTAGGTGATTTTACCGATATAATTTGTGCAAACTTTATTTTATTTACATTAAACTTTTAGTCTAGCATTAGCTGTATTTAGATAATTTTTTGTATTTAGTATTAAGATTTGAATACTTATTGTTAGTTCGCATTGTGAAGATTCAATAAATATATAAAAACTAAAAAACAAAAAAATTTAACATCAATATTTTGCTAACGATTTTTTTTAGTAGATGGTAACACACTATTATTTATTTATTTTTTTATACATATTGCAATACAAAAGCCATTAAGGCCAACATCATGTATGAGTAGTAATTCAGAGTATAATATAATTCAATTATCAATAAATTTATCATACAAACTATATTCATATACAAAATGGGCCAAAAGATGTAGTTTGGCTCTCATTTTGTTTTGAAATAAAAAACTTTGATCCCGATTTTTGATTATGTTTATTTGAACCTTTAGAATTTTATTGATCAACTCAATGTAATGTTAGAGCGGCTCTAAATAAATTAAATGATAATCACAACAGATGCGTTGAGGTAAGATATCGACGAATTTTCAGTCGAAATACTTTATACGAATGTGAAAAAAATTGTAGATCATGAGGCAAATCGTTCCACCAGCGAGCAATTCTCACAATGAAAGATCTATTAAAAGTAAAACAATTAGTTCTACGGATTAAGATTTGGTTAGTCCTAGTCGATCGAGAGAAATGAAAATGATTACAGAGTTGTGTGACATTAGTATCGCGAAACGTTTTATAGGAGAAAGCCCTAAATCAGATGTTCACATATCTAACAATAGAAGCCATGACCCGACCCAATTTCAGTGGATTAATGAAAATACGAGTAGTACCCGATACCACTTCCAGACCGTGTAAAATGAAACGCATATCAAAGCTGCATGCCACCTAACCAAGCTACATGCCACCTAGCCGAGAAGAGTAAACAAATTTTCAAGGAATAAATTTTCCGCGGGGTAAAATACATTTTCTGATGCGCTATCTTAATTTAAGTTGAAAGTTATTAAGTACATCTATGCTGACTGAAAAATTAAATAGGACGCCCAAAAATATTAATATTGAATTTTGCTTTTTATTTCGAACAACTTTATATTAATATTGAAAAAAGTACGGGTAAAGTTTGGTAAAATGAGAAACACAACATACTCTCTTACAAGCTTTCTCATTTACGCAATTTTCAACTCAACAAACACTTTTCGTGCAAATTGGGAGCCCGCGGTTTTCCGTGCATAGATGCCACATAAATCTGGTTTAAAATGGTCAAATTCGGCAAAAAAAATCGCCATTTTTAAAATATTTTTCTTTTTAAATTCTCAATAATTTATTTAGATTGTTGGGATATAAAGTTGAATGTTTGAGAATATCTTTTAAAAATTTCCAAAGTCTACTGACAATTGGGGTAGCTCCTATGAAATATCGACACATACGTAGGTGGGAAACATAGAAAACAAGTTCTTTATAAAATTTTTGTCAAATATATTGTATGGCCTTTTACAATGGAAAAGCCTGAGGGTTATAATCTAGTCTAGCCCGCTACCTTAATAACCAGACACGGACACTAAATTTAAAACAATTGTGCTCAAAATATCTCTAATAAGCGGATAGAAGCGTTGAAAGCAATGTGGATCAATTTAAAAAATAACTAATTTTGCTTGAAGCTCACGATCTAGAGTTGTATTTAATGGAACGCACCAACAAGAAAAAGTAGTATTTAATTTAATAAAACTATTCTGACAATGAAATGCCTTTGGCGAACTTTTAAAATCCGTTAGAACATTGAAGATGACTACATGAAAACATTAAATTCAACAGCTGTTGTGGAGAAAAGTCTGTCTGAAAACTGTTAAGAAGAAGTAAATGTAGAAATATCTGACTCCACTAATTGATGTATTAAAATATATTTCCTAGATCATACTGCTAGAGACGACCTTGCCGCATTCGAAACCATAAAAAACACTGAAAGTCGTTTTTAAGCTTTCCAACTTAGCTAGAACCAGTCTAAGTTAAAGCAGTCTAATCTACATATATTCTTTTAACGCCTAGCATTGTTTTGATAAAATGTAGCATTATACAGGGTGGCTAATGAAATGTGCCACCAAAAAAAGAAAAAAAAAACCAACTTATTTTCTTTGTAACTAACCTGTTCCATTTTTGTTGTGTTTTACTCGTATAGATTGATCTTTAAGTTTAACTAAAATAGAGGATTGGGACAATGAAATTTGGATAGTGCAACGCTTTCACGCTTTAGAGTCCGTTGTTTCCGTCCAAAGAGAATATAGGCGCACGTTTGGCGGCACTCCTGCTAGCAGATGGAAGTATAATGAAGCTCGTAAATAATTTTGCCGAGCGCGGTACAATCGGAAGAAGGTGAGATTTCTTAATTCGGACGCAGGAAACTATTGCTGCTGGCAAATTCTTGAGTTTCGACATGGATCTTATCTGCCAGAGGATCAAATGGTGCCTGTTGTAACGTTAAACGATGATTAGAAAAATGCACGCTGTGAAAAGTTACTATATTTATTCAGTATATTTCAAGAACTGCTTATTATCTAATAATGAATAAAAAGAAAGAAGCATGCTTGCACGTGAAGCGTACAACAGCGATGATCAAATATGTTTGGTGTTGCCATAGTCCTTGCTTTGATTATAACAATTCTCCCCCACTTTTAAAAGGACGAGCGTTGTCAGTGCTTTACATAATTCTCATGGTGACTTGGTGGCCTACGCAGTCGACTTGGTAGACGCCGCCTAGTTTCATTTTTAGCTTCTTCACTTCGGGGCTTTGGCTCCTGTCCTATTTCGGTTGAAGTACCTCCCTCGACTTGTGGATGATCCAACAGTAAAGGTAAAAGGCACGGATGCTGAATTAAGTCTTGATTGGATTCGCTTGAAAGCTCAGAGTCGGACTGGCACTCGGCTGGTTTAGTAGATGGTTGTGCGAGGGTTGGACGCATTTGATTTATGTGTCTTTTGAAGACAAACCCGTTATCGAGTTGAACAATATAATGGAGTCGCCCTAGTTTTTTGGTTATTGTACCAAGTTTCCAAGATGACTTGTTTTGAGTGTAATACCTAGCTTGGATTCGATCTCCTTCATTCAGTTGTCTGACGTCCCCTTCTCGTTCTGCGTTTTTATTAAGTTTTGTAGGTTTTAATGCGTCTAGACGAATCCTCAATTGCCTCCCCAAGTACAGCTCAGATGGTGACTTCCCATTTTTGAGTGGTGTGGCTCTATAGCGGAAAATAATATCTTGGACCTTCTTAGGAATGGGAGATGGGTCGTCTGCCATAGCAGCTAAACGTTTTTTTAATGTCTGTATGTTCCTTTCAGCCAACCCGTTTGTTGCAGGGTGTCCAGGTGCAATAAACTTCTGGAAGATACCTGAATCTTGGCAAAAATTTTGAAATTCTTCGCTTTTGAATATGGTTGCATTGTCTGATACCATGACATCTGGAAATCCGTTTCTTGAAAAGATATTCGTAAGTATTTGAATTGTTGACGTCGACGTAGGTGTAGTAGGGCAAACTGCTACCTCGGCCCATTTAGACTTGGCATCGACGACCATTAAAAATTGATAGCCCTGATATGGACCGGCGTAGTCAATGTGAATACGTTGCCAGTTTTGTTGAGGTTCTTCCCAAGGGTGTAAAATTACCTTCGAAGGAGTATTTTGTACTGAGGAGCATGCATTACATGAGCGCACAACCCTTTCGATATCTTTATCTATTGAGGTCCAGAAAACATACCTCCTTGCCAACTGTTTCATTTTGGTTATACCTAAGTGTGAAAAATGAAGCTCATTCAAAACGGCTGGTTGAAGCGAACTTGGAACCACTACTCTATTGCCCTTAAATAAGATGTCTGTATCAATGGTGTAGTCAGTATCGGCAACGTTTGAACTACGTAAATCTTTGATAATTTTTGAAAGTTTTTCATCTTCCCTTGTTGCGTTTTGAATCGCGGAAAAATTTAATTTTGTTGAATTTATTTGATTTAAGGTGGATTGAAAAATTGAGTGTACTTCGTTGTCTATGTAGCTAACGAAAGAAACATGTGACGGCAATGACGCTCTTGATAAGCAGTCAGCATTAATATTTTCTGTGCTTTTTTTTGTAACAATTTCATAATTGTAGCCGGTAAGAAAAGCTGCATACCTTTGTAGTCTTGAAGATGTCATCTGCGGCAATTTCGAATTTTGATGAAAAATTCGTGACAAAGGCTGGTTGTCCGTTACGAGCTTAAAAGGTCTGCCATAGACGTATTCATGAAAATATTGAACTGCATATATAATTGCTAATGCCTCCCGATCAAGCTGCGAGTAATTTTGTTCTGCTGCCGTTAACGACCTTGACGCAAAAGCGATGGGTCGTTCAACCCCATCAACAAGATGAGATAAGACTCCCGCTACACCTGTGGGACTGGCATCGCAAGCTAATTGAACTTGTAGTTTCGGATTGAAAGGCATTAGAACTCGCGGACTAGCAATCTCTTCCTTAAGATTTTTAAAAGATTTTGCACAATTCGCATTCCATTTGAATTTACTATTTTTGCGCAATAATTGGCGTAACGGTGTGGTTAATGTGGAGGCATTTGGTATGAACCTAGAATAATATGTGACCATACCTAAGAACCGACGCACATCATCTATATTCCTCGGCTGTGGCATTTCCATAATAGCCTTGACTTTGGAAAAAGATTTTTGAACTTGGTTATATTTAATCGTATGACCCAGAAATTCAATTTCTTTTTGAAAAAAAGAACATTTTGATATATTTAAGTGAAGATCATATTTTTTAGTTGCGCTAAACAAGATTTTAAATTCGTCTTGCAATCATGTACAGACTTACCATGTACCACAATGTCGTCAAAGTAATATTCGGTGTTTGGAATTTCACGAAGAATCTGGTCAATGATTCTATTGAATTCAGCAGGTGCAGTTTTGATGCCGAACGACAAGCGGTTCATACGGAATGTGCCTCGATGCGTAGAAATTGTCTGGATTTCAGATGATAGTTCATCAACTGGAACATGTAAGTAAGCTTTGTATAGATCTAGGCGGCAGAAGTACCTTGACCCCTTAAGGCTGTTGAAAATCTGATCCACTTTGCGTATTGGATAATGCGCGTTTACAAGTCTTTGGTTTACCCCTACCTTGTAATCTACGCAAAGTCTTACTCCTCCGTCTGCCTTTGGAATCACCACTAACAGAGACCCCCAATCGCTATTGGCAACCTTAGTGATAACTCCTGTTTTCTCCAAACTGTCCAATTCGTTATTTACCTTCTCTATTAGAGCGTAAGGTATTTGACGTTCTTTTGTATAAATGGGAGTGGCATTATCCCGCAATCGTAATTTGACCTTGTAGTTGGGAATACAACCGATTTGTTGTTCGAAAACGGAAGCGAATTCCGCTTTCAAATCGTCAATTTGACTCGAGTCGGAAATAAAATTGATTGCAGAAGAATCTGGTGTACTTTGATCCAGTTCATTTAGATTTATTCCTAGGCGTCGTATCCAGGTTCGACCTATGAGAGCTGCACACCCATCTGGCACGATATAGAGGTCATCCTCAATGGACTTATCGTTAAATACAACATTAACGTGGATCTTGCCGTATGGAGAAAATGTGTTGTGCGTATATGAGCGAAATATTATGTTTGTTGGTGTTATTTTATTTTGTAATTTTAGGTTATGGTATAAACCATTAGGTAAAAATGAATAACCAGACCCCGAATCGACTTCAAATTTAATTAATCTACCCTCTATCGAAATATTGGCATAATAGCGTTCTGCGTTTTTGAAATTATTGCTGTAAACATCAACAATTTTGTACACTCCGTACCCAGAGTCCTGAGAACGAATCTGATTCGTAGAGTTCACCCGTGTACTAGGCTTATTTTTAGGTCCGGCTTTAGGACTATCTGCCAAAAGAGAAGCAATGCAGACTTTCGCTACATGCCCGTGCTTTGTACACAAACTGCACTTTAATTTTGCACTGGAGCGACACTCTCTCGCCAAATGGTCATTTCTCCCGCAACGTAGACACAGTCCGGCAATACCCAACTGCTCATAATTTACTTTACCTTTGTGTTTAGAGCGAAAAGCATCCTTTTTCTTATTATATATTTTGTTAATACTTGTATTTTGTAAACTTGTAGCAGCCTGTGACAATTCTTTTGCATCAGACTTTGCTGCCTCTAGAGCCAACGCCTTTGAAACAATTTCGTCGAATTTCTGCGGGCTTGATTGAAGTAGTTGCTCACGAATACTTGTGTCATTTATGCCTCGAATGAATTGCGCTCTTAGAAATATATCTGCAATAGAACTTTTACAAACACAATCGGACACAAATTCACACTCGTTAATGTCTGCACGAAGAGTTGCTACGAAATCAGCTACCGTTTGTCCTTCATTTTGATATTTTGAAAGAAATTTATGTTGTGCCACAAGAACATTTCGTTTTGGCGCCATGTGATTTTGCAAAAGGTTTAATAATTCTCCATATTCTAACTCTGCTGCTAATTTTGGGGCGGCTAAAGCTACAACTTTATTGAAATGTTTTGCCCCTATCGAGTTAAGTAGGAGTTTCGTACAGTAGTTTTTGTCGCTTTCAATTCCCTTCATATTAATGTAATTGGTAAAACGTTGAATATAATTTCCATAAGATTCTTTTGCTGGATCAAAATTGTCAAAATTGGGTGTTTATTTTAGTATTGCTCCTACTTTGCTCTGCACTCGAAGCAGTTGAACCAACCGCCATTTTTGACAATTGTTCCATTAATTGTTGTTGCACTTTCATGAACGTTGTAAATTGTTCGGCGTTCATTTTGTTTGATGTTAATTTCGGCTTTTTTTTTTTTCTTTCACACAACCACCTTGTTGATTTTTATTTTTCCCTCGTCGCCAACTGTTGTAACGTTAAACGATGATTAGAAAAATGCACGCTGTGAAAAGTTACTATATTTATTCAGTATATTTCAAGAACTGCTTATTATCTAATAATGAATAAAAAGAAAGAAGCATGCTTGCACGTGAAGCGTACAACAGCGATGATCAAATATGTTTGGTGTTGCCATAGTCCTTGCTTTGATTATAACAGTGCCAGAGGATGAAAACGTCTTGAACTGCATTTTGATGTCTGACGAGGCACATTTTGATTTAAACGGCAATGTTAACAAACAAAATTATCGAATATGGAGTAATTCTAACAGATACTCAATCAGATGCAATTACACCGACTTCGCATCACAGTGTGGTGTGCAGTTTCTTCAAGGTTCATTGTTGGGCCTTACTTTTTCGAAGAAAACGGTCTTACTGTTACGGTCAATGGAGACCGTTACTTAAAGATGTTGAAAAAGTTTTTTTTTCCAGAATTGCGCCGAAAAAGAATCCCTTTTAACACTGTTTGGTTTCAACAAGATGCAGCAACTTGTCACATAGTCACGCCTGTTATGACAAAATTCAGGCAAAGATTTCCCAGTAAACTGATTTCAAGAAACTCTACATTACGTTGGCCATTTGAATTCAATTATTTTCAAAACTTAATGAATTATTTCAATAAAAACGTATTATTTTTCAAATGCATTTCTAAAAAATAAATTACATAGACTTTACAATAAGTTATTTGAGTTTCTTAATGTAGCAAAATTTATCAGCCGCCCAATATAATAAAATATTTGATATAATAAATGTGTACTTCTTATAAGCGAATACTTCTCATAAGCAGACAAAAAACAGCGTAGATGAATGTGAGAGGTTTCACTATATTTATGGAAGAAAATATTACCCAAAATTAAAGAAATATTCGCATCTCCACATTGAAGAAATATATAACCAACTTTGGTTAAAATTACCAAAAACGGCAGCTCTGGTCGCAAAATGTATTATACAGGAGAAAAATATAGTACACATGTATAAAAATCGTGTATTATTCATTGCATCGTTCAAAATAGTTTTTCAAATCTTAATGTTCCAAAATGTTAAGTGAAGGGGTTTTTTTTTGCATACAAGTAATAGAATTGCTTAAATCATTTTCAAAATTTTGCTCACCATCGCTATTAATCTCTTGAACCCAATCTGTCAAAGTGTCATATTTTTCAGTACAGAAGCGATTATATAACTCAGAACTAAATTCTTACTCTACACTGAAAGGAAAATTAAGTCCATCCGTACTTAAATCAATCTAAAGAGGTGTCAAAAGTACGACAAATGCGGATTTTCTTAAATCAAGTACAGAAGCTACTTTTCATTAGCTACTAATATTTATACCAATCAAAAAATTTATACAGCGTTTTCTTGTGCTGCCTAGCTGTATATACGAGGGCTGATACCGTTATTTTAAATTTTTTTTCAAAAAGTATTTATTTATTCAGCAATAACTATCTTAGCCCCTTTAAAGTAATCCCCCTTAGATATAATGCACTCACGCAAAGAAAAGGCGATTTGGAATATTGTTGTGACAATTTTAGTATATACTCTGTCACAATTTGTATTGTTGCCGCTCGTAGTATTTTGTAATTTTTATTATAGTTTAATCCACTATAATTATATTAGTGTTCAAATATTCATATTTCTATTGTGACATTTCTATTATTTTAAAAAATGGTTGAATGCCATAATAATTTTAAAAAATAAAGTTTGACTATAACAAAAGCTTTTGTTATGTATAATAATAGACTATTAGTTAAAAACATACGTATGGTTAAAGCATTTATCTACAACACATGTTTGTTTACAATATAAACCAGCTATTGTTGGTTTGACACACGTTAACATTTGCTTATTATATTCATACACAGTTTTCTTTTAGTTTGTTGGTTTTGTGTTTTTTCAATTGTAAAAATATAAAAATAAAAATTATAAAAATTTATTTTTTGGTGAAAATAACAGCAACATACAAATACAACGTTAAATCAAAAAAGTTTGTATAAGATTTTATAGGGATAAATGTAATGTATTTAAATTCCATATATTTTTACAGATACCAAATATGGACCAAATCAAAGATACATCAATGTTGCCAAAACGACAGGATCTCGCAAACTTTTACCGATTTTAATCTGTTTTGTAGAAAAATATTGATTGAAAAATAAATTTATATTAAACGGGGTAGAAAAATATGGCTTCAATTATAGAAGTTTGTGTATTTATTACGTAATCATATAACATTGTGACCTTTAAGACTAGTACCGTTGAATGTGGCAATAGAATTAAGAATTTTCCAATAATATGAGTAGGATTGATAATATTATATGGTTGGACATGACAGATGAATATTAATTTTTACAATAACGTTGTTAGTCATTAATAAAACTTTTACCAAATAAATGGTTAAAAAATAAAATGTCGGTTCTTGGCTGTACTTAGTTGTGTAAACAAATTTCAAATTGAAACCATAGTATTTTTCCCTTAAAATATTGTCATATCAACCATATTTTTCCTTTTACGTGCTTATACCAGCGTTTTTTCCAATCCTCGAAACACTTCTGAAACGAGCTTTTTGGTATCGCCAACAACTCCTGTTTCGATTTTTCTTTTATCTCCACAATCGTGGCAAAACGCTTTCCTTTCATCGGTGTCTTCAGTTTTAGAAAGAGGAAAAAGTCAGCGTGGGCCCAGTCCGGTGAATACGGTGATTGAGGCATGATAATGGTTTTGTTTTTGGCCAAAAACTCACGCACAAGCATCGATGTGTGAGCTGGTGCGTTATCATGGTGCAAAGTCCATGATTATTTTTTCCACAATTGTGTTCGTTTCTGACGATTGCTTCCTTCCGTACGACCTTTTCGCAAGGATTCATGATGCACCACGCCTTTGCAGTCAAAGAAAAAACGCAAGTGCAAAACCTTCACATTTGTCCGAACTTGAAGTGTTTTTTTCGGTCTTTTTTTTTTTTTTTTTTTTTTTTATATTGGACCAGTACTCGGGGGATGACCCCTACATATGCAGTGCATTGTACCAGAACTAGGAAAATAGGTTGTGAGGAGGGGGAAAGCGGGAGTAGTGTTTGTGAACATTTGACTTGAATCTTCCAACGTTATAACAGACAGGAAACACTTCTGCAGGCAACTTGTTCCACAGACGAAGCGTGCGGCTGAAAAACGAATTCTCTCTGTAATGCGTAGTACGATTCCCCGGGCAATCGACCACAAATGGGTGAGCTCTAGACGATGAACGCGTGCTACGTAAAAATGTGCGCGTTTCGGGAACAAGATCCCTAGTCTTGCCTCTTTTGGACGTTTTCATGGGGATGATTGGGCTTTGGTTTTAATGTTATAGCCATGCACCCATCCATGATTCGTCACCAGTTACGACCTTTTTGAGGATACCTGGATCGTCGTTGACGATGTTCAACAGCTCCTGAGCGATAGTAAATTTTGTAAAAATGGAAGAGCACACCAAAACACGACTAACCTTTTTATCTGTCAAAAACAAACTGACAATCAGAAACGGCTGATATTGCCAACATATAACAGACATGTGTGCCAATATAACAGAAAAAATTGCGATAATCGAACATACGGAACTCATGAAATTTAAAAATAACGGTTATTTTTTTACCAGAACATGTATGTCGACATTTCATGAAAGTTATCCTAAGGAACAGAAGACTTAAAAACTTTAAAAAATATTTTCAAACATTTGACTATACAAGTATATTCCATTATTTTAAATAAATTAAGTAGAATCCCAAAAGAAAAGTGCTCAAAAAATATTTCCCAAGTACGACAAAGCAGTTTTTTTTCTTAGAGAACCTTTTATTCCTATCTCTCAGCAATTCATTCACATGTATGCACTCGTATTTGTGTCTTTGTTTTGGACTCTTAAACGGCTCAAGAATCCTGCACTTGATTCAAGATTTTTATACTTATTTTAAGGCATTTCAAGATTGGCTTTCTTGAAGAACTCCGTTTTTCGCTTATTCGTGCTTAAATTAAAAGCACTTAAATTTAGTACGAGCTTTTTCTTTTCTATGTGAAAATACCCAACTTGTACGTACATATGTAGATATTTTCTGTCAAACCCCTGAAAAATGTTTAATATTCGTAAAGTTAATTGACGTATTTCAGTATTAACGAATATGCCCCGTGGTATTCTTCTAAACGATAAAAAAATAAATTCTATTTTTCATTATCAGGCATATTCCAAAAGGGAAATAAACTGGCAATTAAACCAGAAGCCACACAAACAAAATTAAATGCTACACAAATTGAAAATAAGTTCGATCTTCCGACATCTCCGACAAAACTTTTATTGAAATCAAGAACTCAGTAAAAAACAAGAAAGAGTGTAGTATATTTGGCTGGGCCGAATCTATAAATACATTTACGGTTTCCATGACGAACATGATGAAGGAAATGCTAAAAATGCAATCCACTATTTTGAAGGCAATTTAAAAAAAATGAGTTGGTTAAAAATATGTTTCTGGAATGCAAACGGCATCCGCCAACACAAAAATGAACTTGAGCACTTCCTTATGGAAAAGCAAATCGACATAATGTTGATTGCTGAAACCCATTTGACAACTAACAGCTGTTTCAAAATTAATGGCTAGACACTATATGATACTAAAGATCGCCGTGGAAGATCTTGCGGAGGCTCGGCAATTTTGATAAAAACTAGAATTAAGCACTATTTGCTAAACGAGACATGTGAGGAGTATCTCCAAGCAACAAACATATGTATTGAACATTTTCATGATAAAATCGTTATATCCTCGATTTACTCACCACCACGATTTTCAGTAACAGAAAATCAGTATTCACATTTTTTTAAATCACTTGGTCCTCGATTTTTAGCGTCTGGCGACTATAACGCTAAACACACTTTTCGGGGATCACGTTTAATTACCACGAAAGGCCGTGTGCTTTTTGACACCGTTTCCAAAATGGGTTTAGATGTGGTTTCAAGCGGACACCCCACTTGTTGCGAAAAATGTTCCTTTAGAGTGGATGCAAGTGGAGCCTTCATAAGATCACTCACCCACTATAATTTCTGTTTCGTTCCCCCAAGAGATTGGCTCCCCGTTGACCGTCAATAGAGTTAATTGGCTAAAATACAAAAAATTTTTGAGTACACATTATATTATATCGCCTTGAGAACGCCTGAGGATATTGATGGGTCAAATAACGATTTTTCTGAAAACCTCAAACTGGCCGTACAGCATGCTACCACTAGTCATATAAGATCCAGAAATGAGAACAATAGAACTTATTCGTCTGAAATTGAGCAACTTCTGTCAGAAAAAAAAAGAGTTAGAAGAGAATGGTAACTTCGCAGATCTCCCCAGCTTAAAAGCAGGATACGGGAGTGCATAACTCAATTAAGAAATCTGCTTCAAATCCAAAGAATGGCTTCCCTTAAACATTATCTAGAAGGTCTTGATGGTAGCCCGCAAACCGACTATTCTCTATGGAAAGCGACAAAAGGTCTGAAAAGACCCGTAATAGGTAAGCCACCTCTGCGAACTTCAACTGGCGACTGGGCAAGAAGCGATTCTGAAAAGGGGATGTTGTATGTCGATCATTTGAGAAACAAATGTTACAAATGATTCAACGAATAATAGGGCGGAATTACCGTCATATGCTACTAGACCGCCTGTGCCTTTGAGATTTAATTTTCAAGATGTCGAAAATGTTATCGGTAATACAAACCCCAGGAAAGCTCCAGGCATTGATCAAATTACTGGTAAAATGCTTGAGCAGTTACCTCGTGTAGCAAGAAGAGTTCTACTTTTTATTTTTAACGCTATTTTACGCCTTGAGTATTATCCTGCAGAGTGGAAGGTCTCAATGATTACCATGATTCCCAAGCCAGGGAAGGATCTGACAAAGGTAGAATCATATAGACCAATAAGTCTTTTACCAACAATTTCAAAACTATTCGAAAAATTGTTAATGGCGAAGTTGAGTCCAATATTGAACAATGTGGGATGAATCCCTGATCATCAATTTGGTTTTCGGGCTAAACATAGCACCATAGAACAAACGCACAGAGTAGTCAATATCATAAGACAGACTTTTGAGGAGAAGAAGAATTGCTCAGCTCTATTCATTGATATTTCTCAAGTTTTTGATAAAGTGTGGCACGACGGCTTAATACACAACATAAAGTTAAACTTGCCTGCAAATACACACAAGCTTCTGGAAAGCTACTTATATGGGCGGAAGTTTGTTATCACAGAAGGCGACTTTATAAGCCCAACTCAGCCAATCAAGGCAGGAGTTCCCCAAGACAGCCTACTTTATATTTGATTTACGCCTCCGACATGCCAACGACATCCACACTTCTACCTTTGCAGATGACACAGCGATTTTGAGCGTTCATGAAAACCACCAATTAGCTTCACGAAATTTATAGGAATACATTTCAATATTAGAGAAATGGCTAAAACTTTGGAAAATCAAAGTTAATGAACAGAAATATACTCATGTCACATTCACTCTGTGTAAGCAAACATGTTCGCCTATCCAAATAAACAACTCACCTATTCCGCAGCACAGTGAAGTCAAATACCTTGGTATACACTTCGACCGTGGGCTAACGTGGAAGTCTCACATTGAAGCAAAAGTCACTCAGTTGAAACTAAAAGCAGCGCAACTAAATTGGCTTATGGGCAGAAACTCGACATTGGAGTTGGATTGAAAAAATTCTGTTATACAATGCAATTCTGAAGCCCATATGGTGCTACGGGGCACCGCCTCACCGTCAGATATTGAAAAAATTCAAAGGCGACAAAACCAAATTCTTCGAACGATTACCGCCGCTCCATGGTACGTAAAAAATTCACGAATTCATAAAGATCTGAGTGTTCCGCTGGTAAAAGAGGAATTTTCTAAGTACGCGACAAGGTATGTCAGTAAACTTGAATTTCATCCAAACCCTCTTGCGCGCAATATACTTAATTTTGGCGTCCACACTCGGCTTAAAAGAAGGGATACTGCTGCAACCATCAGATTGCTCAATAGGCGATTTTACCGAAATAGCTCCCGCATAATAAAACTTTTTGTCTAGCATTGGCCGGACTTAAGAATCACATTTTTTAATTTTAAATTTAATATTAAGATTTGAATACTTATTGTTAGTTCATTTTGAAGATTCAATAAATAAAAAAATGCTTAAAAAAAAACGATAGTAATGTAAATATATAGTGAATACTTTGGGAGTATTTACTTTTTGTTTTAGATGTAGCTGACCCAATGACCATACCCGACATAATCAGAAAAGCGGATTTGTTCTTTCTTCAATCCACTTTATTAATCGAATGATTTTTATACAAAATAAAAATTGAAGTTATACTTAAAAAAAAATTATGTTAAAGTAAGAAAAATTGAGGTAAGGTATAACGATTTACATAGAAAATTGTTATTCAAAGTAATAAAAATCAAAAGTTTTTTTTAAAAGTTACGTCAACCTTAGCTGCGATGCGGCGACACCACTTCGCCGTGTAAACCACATTTTTTTCTTTTTATTTTAGAGTTAGGGATACCATGTTCATATATTTGTTCAATTTTGTTTGAACATACTCGTTTAGTATATTACAAATTTGAACTAAATATGCTCGGATATACATGTATGGACCGATGTCGGAAATGTTCATTTTCTGTATTTATATATCTTTACCTTATTACCACATTGCTATTAAGCAAAAAAAAAAAAAAATCATGAAACAGGCAGTTTAGCCTATATCTCGGGTATACATGTATGGACCGATACCAGAAATTTTCATTTTTTGTATTTGGTATACCAGAACTGCTTTTAAGCAAAAAAAAAAAGTTGTTTACGCGACATTTGTATGAAAATCTCGGTTAAGACTATAACTCAGGTATATATGGCCCGATATCGGAAACTTTCTGCATTTTAGTAACCTCCTTTTATAATCAGAACTGCTTTTAAGCAAAAAAAAAATTTTTTCCTGGAAAAATCGGTTTCGACTTTACTTCGGATAAACATCTGTATATGGACCGATATCGGAAATTTTCATTTTCTGTATTTAGTAACGCCCTTTCTCGTATATTACCAGAACTGCTTTTAGCAAAAAATGTTGTTTGCTTATGTTACATTTTCATTGAAAATCCGGTTTAGGCTATATCCCGAGTATATGTGGACGATATCGGGAAATCATTTTTTTGTCTTTTAATCGCCATGCCAAATAGTTGTGTCAAGTTTGAACCAGAACAAACAGTATTTTGTTTTAAAAATTTTCATACAAAATTGCATATATCTCAGCTATATGAACCGATTTAACTGAATTTCAATAGCAAACCCATGAATCGGTGGCGTAATAGAATGGTGAAAGAAAAAAGCTTCTAATGTCTAATGGTTTTCTCAGAAACGGTATTTCAAAGCAGGACAGAATTTTCTATCAATGCTGATTCTAAATATCATTGGTCTCGTGTAGAAATGCCCTAACAAACATAATTGCAATTCTACAGGAGAAGGAAAAATCGTAATGGAAACTGTATAAATAAGTACATCTAAAGGTAACTTTTTTGCCCAATTGCTTGTAAGAGCGATATGTATGAAATTATATAATTAAATATTTTTGACACTGTGTCCTTGTGTGAAACGTAGTAGAATCCCTAAAAAAGCTCAATTCAGAGAAAATGCGAGTTAGGGCCTTTCTACGTGAGACTAACGATAGGTTTACTTTATAGGGTCGGAACTGAAAATTGTAGAAATTACAAACGGAATCGCAAACTTACAATTTTTATTTTATTTACAATTTTGTGAAGGGTATAATACTTTATTTTATACTTATGTTTGTTGCAAATTTAAACAAAAAGTCATTTACAACCGACAGCACAAATTTACAACTCAAGTACTCAAGATTGTTAATAGATTTAATGTAAGAATTAAAAAATAAAAAAAAACTAGAATAATATAAAACTCGAAAAAATAAAAACATTTGTATTTACATGAATTCGAATATTTTATAATCATTTTCGGTATGACACAATTTTAAATAAATTAAATCGAAGCTACACTCTGCTTGGAAAATGTGACGAAGGAGCAGCATATTTCTAATTAGCAATGTTGTGTTTTAAAACCGCATTTTTATTTATGTACATTAAAATTTAATCAACAAATTTAGTTTGAATTATGTAAAAATTAAAGAATGTTAACCAACATTTTATAGAACCAAGAGGCTAAATTTTATTTAAACAAATTAAAATCATCTCGAATGTGCATGCTTTACTTCAGAAAGTGCTGTTTGCTGCCTGAAGCTTCTTGATACCCCATTTTCCTTTTAACCCCCATTTTACATTCGCTCCCTCCCACGCATTCACTTTCCAAATATTTTGGATTTGAACATGACTTTGTGAACTTCAGTGTACGAGTATACATTTGTCGTATGAGTGTGTGTTTTGTTTGAAGATTTGTCAAGCTTTTTTTATTTTTGCTTTTTGTCCCCCTTTTTAGTTTCAGCAGTATTTGCAAAATACAACGTTTTTATAAAAAAAAAGTTGATGAAGTTGGTGTTTTTCTGCTTTTGGATACGTCTGATGTTGGTACGGCTTGTACTAGAATCTGGATTTTTTTAAGGCTTAAATCAATTTTCTACGTGAGTGAAAAACACCAGGCATTTTGCTCGGTTTATGACTTTGTTGGAGAGATCTCGTGAAAGAATGCGCTTTGTTTTTGGCTTATGAATGTCAATTTTTATGTTTGTCAGAATGAATGTTAATACAAATGTTTAGCAGTGCATACTGCTGAGACTCTTTAAGTAATGCAAGTGAGTATCTTTTACCCTAAACTTTCCTCATGCGGATAACAGATTGATAAACTCAAGTAGATACTACATGTTTGCTCTGTGTTTGAATGAGTCAGTCAGTCCTCTTTAAAAAAGAGTTACAACTAATAAGACCGCAGGGACAAAATAAGTACTTATACATGGCTGCCTTATTCTTTAGAAAAAACTCAAGCATAATGGAAAGATACAGACGAACAAAAAAATAAAATTCTTTAGGTACTCTTATGCACTCATATGAAGTTTAAGGCTTTACAGTCAGAAGCTAAATTATAGCATTTGAATTAAGCTGAAATGAAGATTTTTATGAAAAAAAAAAACATCTTAAGTTATGCTAAAAGCAAACCCCTATTTTACCAGATATATCAAATTTCTCTTAATGGCTTTCTTTGTCGATGTTCTGGTTAACAATAATATTTTTCTTTTTATTTCAAATGCAGAGTAAAGCCCATTTTCTGAGTTCGTATTTAAATGCCATTAAGCTTTAAGTTCCATTTAAATACGAAAATTAGTTTTTTACTACAAATTTTAACTGAAGTTAAATGCCCAAACTTCTCCATTTAAATTTGTCTCAAATACCATATGATATTTGTGTGATTGCTTCTGTATTAAAGCAAACAAAAGGTAAACAAAACACACATACCGTTAGTCTTATGTAGAAAAGCCCTAACTCGCATTTTCCCTGAATCGAACTTTTTTAGGGGTTCTGCATGAGACCAACGATACGAACTATTGCCTGTAGAAGATATTTTAAAATTAGTTGCTAATTTTGCACTAAACAACAGCAGAATATGATATTTGTAGCAGAACAAATTATATTCATCTCTTATTTCATTTTATTGATTTAGTTTCCGAACCCTGTGCATCGTTTCTGTATTACTCGCATCGAGAAATTTCTCACAAGAAACAAAGGAATTGACTCAGAAACTATGCGAATTGAAACAAAAAATGGAGTTTCTCACACAAATGTTTCTGTATCTTTGAGAAGCGAGAAATATCTGTCAAAATAGCTTTTTTGACGTAATTCATTGGAAGCTTGTGAGTAAACTTGTTTCTGTATTAAAATTTTGTGAGAAGTTTCTCGCTAGAACTGTCAAAACTTTTCACAAATAAAAGAGTTGCGGAAGTTATAAATTTAAAAGTATATAATTGACATAGTGAATGCAAAAAGTGTAGAAAAGGTAAAGTTTTTAAATATTTATACACATATTGTCGTATTCAAAAAAAATAATTTGCAATTAGTAAAAGTTTACTTGACATACATATATTTACACAAAATTTGTCAATTAAACCTTTGTTATGTGTAAATTATTTATTATGAATACGGCAGATATTGAATGTAGTTCATTATTCATTTCTTCTTTTTATTTTAGAAAATTGAAAGATATAGATAGTATAATAGATATATATAAAAATTATGAATTTTTTTGGTTTTTTCTTTATTTCTTAATATTTATGTACATACATACAGTATGATAAATTAAACATTTAATGGCAAAATCTTAATTTTAGCCTGTCTCGAATGCGAACTAAAAAGGGTCAGTTGCAGCCCTTAATCTCTGGCTGTAAATGCGCAACATGTTTCGCCGGTCATATTGGTCAGCAACCATCACCACAAAATTATACCTTATTGAAAGTTTTTATGAAATTTATTTATGATTTGAATGTGTTTTTATTTATGTACACGTGTTATTGATTGACACAATTAAATAAACATTTGTTTCTTAAATTTTCTTTTTGTTTCATAAATTTTTCCTATATTCTTCTTCTTATTTGTTTACTTTTTGCATTTTGACAGCTGCTTAATGGAAATATTCCAATAAAGACGTAACTAGTATTGCCTCTTTTCGATTTAAAATACAGAAACGCTGTTTTTCTCGATAGTCGAGAAACGATGGAATTTTATGTTTCATAGTTTTCGATGCGAGAAACTTTTCACCAATCTTACAGAAACGAGGCACTGATAATAAACTTTCATAAATACATCATAGTAAACTTTAATACATATACACATACATAAGAACATATATATATAACGGTCTATTGCGTATCGATGAATTTGAGTATAAACATCTCTGTTAAATATCACTCTCATTGCATTTTATCATAATCATTAATATTGAATATTGCTCCCTATAATTTCTGATGTACAGATAAGACAGTTTAACTCTCATTTCAATATCTCTGTTTTCACTTTTATATCACTTTTTATCATAATTAATAATACTCATGGTGCAATTAACCAGGTGGCATCACTAGCGCAGGTGATAATTTTTTGTTTCATAAAATTGTGGGTGAAAAAATAAAAATATTTTAAACAGTTTGAAAAAGGGCAAGAACACAATAAAAAAGTTGTAAAAAATATTTTAATTGCTAAAACAATTGTATGAATATTCTGTTCATTTTTTTTATATAAACGTTTCTTTCTTCATTTTCTTCTGTTTTGTAAACATGTTTTTGACAGTGTCCGGAATTTTTACACAAACAAAATATTATGTATGTAGTACAACAACTCTTATCCTGCCACCTAATAATTGCGCCATGATAATACTCGTATGTACTGAACATTACTCTCTGTGATTTACATTTTATTCTAGATGACTTATTATTCTCAAAACTTCAGGTAAGCTCCTGTTTGTAATAGTTTTATTCATTCAATGGATGGCAATTAAAAAGGAAACATCGATATTAAAAAACCCGGCTATATCATGTTTACAAGCCAACGTACTAAGTCATTAGCGAAGTAAGCCACAAGAAGACCATAATTGGATTATTGAAGCTACTCGCAATAAACGCCCGATTGTTCACTTCATAGAAAGGTCACTGTCGTATCATCTTGCCCGATCCTACATATTTAATTAAAAATAAATATGTAATTTTTTCTATTACATTTATAAATTTACGAGGGTGGATTTATATATTGAAACTACCTAAGTAGAAAAAAAACATGTTTTCCCCGAAATTTATTAATTTCTCAATATAGTTTCCATTTAGCTCAAAACAGTAAGACGATATTCCAACAGGAAAAAGTCACTAACAGCTAAATCTGGACTATAAGGTAGTTTTAGAATCGTATCTAAATCTAAGAAGAAATACAAATTTTTTCTTCTTTAAATATGGCCGTTTTTTTTTAAATTTCATGAATCAATTGATCCAATAATGCACGATAATACTTTCCTGTGAATGTGGATCCATTTTCAAGATAATCGGTGAGCAATATTCCGTGTGCCTCGCAAAATACGTGGCCATAACCTTCCCAGCCGAACTTAATGTCTTCGCCTTTTTCGGAGCACTTCCACCAGCTTCCACACACTGTTTCGGTTGATTTTTGGTTTCAAGTTTGTACTGGTGGGCCCACGTTTCATCAGCAGCTATTAATCCACGCCAAAAACCAAGAGGATTACTCTTTATTATGTCCAATTGGTTTTTGTTCGACACTGAGCAAACGCGGCACCCATCTTTTCGATAGCTTTTTCATATGCGAATGTCCATGCTAAATGTTGAACACACGTTCATATGATATGTTTACCATTTCAACAATTATTTCACCAAACTTGACTCGGTGATCATTCATAACGAACTAGAGGATTTTTTTTTGATATTTTCTTCAGCAACTACCTCTTTTGGCTTGTTCGTATTTTTGCAATGCTTGTTCGGCCGCGTTTAAATTCAGCAATCTAATATTTTACCATGTAATCTGACGGAGCAAACTCACCGTAATGTTTATCGAGCTTTTCTTTGTCTCTTTCGCCGTTTTCCTTTTCAAATAATAGTGTTTAATCACTGCACGAAATTCACTTTTTTAATTTTTCCAGGAAACAGACCGACTACAACAAATAAATTAATCGATGACGTTTGATAGATCGCAATTTCAGAAGAAAAGTGTTTTTGTGCTGCCATCCAGCGCTTGGTAGCTTCAATATCAATCCGCCCTGTAGTGTAATTCACTAACCAGTTTTAACGCTAATAAAATTCGTTTAGAGAAATTAACACTAGCGTTGGTGTTTAACACTATTTGCCTTCGTTTTAAATCAGCTGTTTTTATAGCCTGACTGATTAGCGTTAACTAAACACCAATTATTTTTGTGATGTTTTGTTTTACAACAATGTCGTTAAAATTTCTACTAGAATAACTTCACAGTATTTGGCAGACGACTTGTCGGAAGACTCCAACAGTCGGTCGGCGTGTTCTCCATGAGAAGAACTTATCTTATTTATCAAAAAATATTTTAAATAATAAACATATATGTAAATAGTTTTACTTACCCTAAACATGGAATTATTTGCAAATTTGTTTGTTTTTTTCTGTTCCACTTTGTGGTTTTCTTTAATTTTAACAAAGCTGCCACATTATTTCAAATTTTTTTGACATACAACAAGAGGTGTTAAAAATAAGCTAGTTTGCGCGTTAGTGCAAACCACAATAGCTTGCGTTAAGTTATGCTCTTTTAAAATCGTTAAAAGTTAGTGAATTGCACTACTGGTAATATTTTTCTAAAAGAATTTTTCTATTCTTTCAATAACAAACAGCTGTTCTATGGAACCATTTCAAAATTGAACTGAAACTGCCACATTTTTATCGCATTTAGATAAGAGCAATTATTTAAGACTGAAAAACTAAACTTGCATTTAAATAAAATTGAAATTTAAATGAAAATTAACTAACTTTGTATTTAAATCCGTAGTCAAAAATTGGACTTTAGTCCGTTAGAGATTAGAGTCATTAGGCGTAATATGAATAATATTCTATACAAGGACATTATACAATATTCTTCATAAGGATTTAATTACAATCTGCAGATGGGTTCGTGGAAAATGGGAAACAGAAGCTCTTGATGTTCTTGGCATGCAAATTCTGTGGAATGTCCAGTAAATTGAGCCCATTTTTAAATTATTCAAAGATGATTGATTGCATGCATTGCTTTTTGGAACGGGCTGAATCACTTTCATAGCTATTGCTTGTCCCACTCGATCAAACAGGTTATTTATTGTTCGTCCAGTATTTTTAAGGTCAAGCAAATGATTTGAACAGTGTTTATCATCTTGCTTACTTGGATTGCATCTAGTGTGCTCATTGGCCAACCTCAACATTCAATATCGTGGGAGAGACCTTTAATCCTGCAATCGTTTAAAAATGGCGTGCACGTTATTAAAACCGTATACATTTTTCTAACAGATTTTATTCCGAAGTCTTTCCGATTTATAATCTTTGGAAATTAATTAATCAATTAAGAAGAAGCTTTAACTTAAAAACGAATTCGCTTACATTTAAATCTTGCGTCTTTCATATTATTATTAAATTATGAATTCAAAAAACCGACAGCTTTATTATTATGACGTGCATCGATAAATCAATTTTTAATACGAAACAATATGAAATTAACGTCACAAAGTGGCGCCATTTGAGTTTTTTCGTTGCAAAACCCATAACTTTTGAACCAAATCAGAACATAAAAAAAATTTAAAAGGCATATTATACTCGTAGATAACCGTCCAGCCTATAACTAGGCGCCTTTTGAGTGACATTTACACATATGCTTCCGAACATTAAGCAAATGAAAACAGCAAACAATAAGAAACGAAATACCAAGAGTGCAAGAATAACAACAACACTTGGAATTTTACGTACTTTAAATCATACGAGTATGTTTGTTTGTTTGTGTGTTATGTATTTAATTTTATCTTATTTGTGTGAATGTATTGTACATTTATAACAAGCAGATCAATAGCTGCACACTGGATTAGATGTGGTAAAAATTCTTAATAATATTTACATTGAGATGGATTTAGATTGTCTTACTGCGTTAGTGATATTTCACCAGCAGCGTTGCTGTTAATCGTACTTTCCACTTTCTATCATTTTTATCTGGATGTGATGAATACCAACAAAATGAATTGATAAATAAGCAGCTGTATACACACATTTTACAAAATGCAAAAAATACCGTTTGTCAGACCAAAATTTTAATTCACATTAGTTGACTTTTAATGCAAATTAAAACTTTCGCCTATCAACGCTATTATATTTTATATATATTTATTATTCAATGAAATTTAAGCAGTGTAGTTTAAAGTTAAAACATAATTGAACTAAAATATATTATCGATTTAAAGTACGCAAAATGTCGTCTTCAAAAGAAATTCTGTAGAATGTAGTGTTTCAAAGTTTTGAAATGTTTTCAGCGAAAATGCGCTGACACATACATATGTATAAGAAATTTGATTGGATTGAGGGAATTATTTGGCCATTTTTATTGTCAGTTCTTATTAAAAACAACTGAACGTTTGACATCTGCTACAATATTAAATGGTATCGTCAAAATTAAAGCTGGTTTAAATTTAACCAATTTTAAGTCCGTGTCATATTAAATATCGAAAATATATATAACTAATTCAGAATTTAAGTGAAGTGTCATCTATAATCAGCTGACTTTAAAACATCAAGTATGTATACTTGCACACTAAAGCGTCTCGACTTATATGAAAATAAAAAATTCAACGTACACCACCGAATATAAAGTATTGCTGGAAGACAATTTCGAAAAAAAATTTCGCCGGATATTTTCTTTATCTTTTCCATTTACAGTCGGATCTTAAAGTGCAATAAATCGATGTTTTTCTCTAAATAAAACCAATGTTTTGCGTTAATAACCTTAAATACATTTTTCTAGTACTTACTCATGATATCTACTCATACATCAGGAATTTAAGAAATTAATGTAAAATTAAAAAATTGTGCTATATTTTTGAGTTTAGAAAAAATGTGGTCTATGCGTTGCTCTTCGGTTACAGACATGACAGATTCCTATACTACATTTTGGGTTTCTGAAACGGTGTAAGATGTATTTCACTCTATCCGATCTATTTACTATTTATACCACCTACATCCGACCGAGAATGGAATACAACTCTCATGTTTGGGCCGGTGCCTCATAGTCTGTTTTGGGGTTACTCGACCGTGTGCAGGAGAGGGCGAAGAAGCTCATCGGTGACAGTAGGGTATCTAACTCTATTGACTTACTGGAGCATCGACGCAGTGTAAGGTGTGTTACTCTGTTCTATCGTTACTACAATGGATTTTTCTCCTACGAGATTAGGAATATGGTTCCCGAAACTCGCACATTTATACGTAGCACATGTGCATTGTTAATTTGGATTTAAGAAACGTCATTCTACTACACAGGCTTTGTTAAAATTTCATAACAATGTGATGACCAATTTAAGAGAGAAGAGGTGTACCATTGCCAATTCTCTTGATATTGAAAGAGTTATTGATTATGCTTGTCACAATGGAATTATTTATAAAATGATTAGAATTGGATTTGAACCATATATTATAACTAGACTTATCCAACATTTTTTTTGCAAATAGAACATTTTGCGTTTGTCTTCAAAATGAATTTTCAACCTATGGCGAAATTAGTTGTGGAGTGCCGCAGGGTTCAATTTTGGCCCCGCTTCTTTATAATAGTTTTCTTTGTGATTTTCCTCATGAATTTCTGCTCAAGGAATTTCACCGAATAACACTTTGCGTAATATTTCCGCTTATTTAGCAATAGTTAATAACTACTATAAATTCTGGGGTATAAAATAAATGTTTTTAAAAGTAAAGTTATTTGCTTAAGGAACACATCTAGAAAATGCAAAAGTTAAGTTGTTCCAGAAAGTAAACAGCTTAAAGTTTTTCCGTTTGTATAAAATCTAAAATACTTAGGTGTCCATTTTACTAAACTTTAAAAGTTTAATATTCATGCCAGCATTTCTCTTGCTAAAGCCAGTCGGATAACAATGTCTTTTGCAAGATTATTAAGTTCTAAGTATTTACCAAAGAATACAAAATTGCGAATATATAAGGGGAGTATAAGGCCAGTGCTATTATATGCATTTTCAATTTGGTTTTCCTATTCATCATTATCGGTAATGAGTGAACTTGAAATATTTGAACCCAAAATGAATGGAACCAGGGACGATTTCTGAAACACATGCTTCTCGTCAGTCCCTTCTCAACCATTTGAGCTAATGTTAACCTATGGAATTGATAACTAAAGTAGTGTTTTGTCTCTCATCATGTGCACACGTTCTTTCTTACTGCTGTCCGTATTTTCTATATGTGTATGTTCATTAATTAATTTCGTATAAAATCAAAGCGCACCGGAATAATTAGCAATATGTGTGCACGTGTTTCTTTTTTTTGTTTTTTTTTTACCGCTGTCCGTGTTTTCGTTATATGTTCAATATTAATTTATTTTTAATGCATTTCATTGCCTCTTAGTGTGGAAGGTGTTGGACTAAATTTTGCTAATCTGAGCAGTGTCGAAGGTATATACACTGGGCACTAATTTAATTCCAACATTTTATATGCTGCAATAGGGGTTGTTTTAGTTTTTCGTGTTGTTATTGTTAAAGTTAAACCTCCACGAACACTACTCCCTCTTTGCTCCTCATCATAACCTATTTTCCTAGTTCCAGTACAATGCGCTGCATATGTAGGGGACATCCCCTGAGTGCTAGTCCCAGATTAAAAAAAAAATAACTATGGCCATTGACAATTGCAGCAACATATTGGCCTCCTCAAAACAAAAACATCGATATATCATAGTTTGACATTCGACTGTGAATGGCGAAATTAAAACGAAAAATTATTTTTTGCGACCCCTATGTGCGGCAAAAAAAACACTTTTTTTAATAGTTCGGTTGGAATTATCGGAAAACTTCCTTAACAAAGGTTTAACGATTTTTTAAGAGTTTTAATTTCCTGATATTAGGGTCGTAGGAACTGAGCTCTGATGGATAAATACTAGAACCAGATATTTGAGACCAATGACTATTAATAAAATATTGGACTTTTCGAGACGAAAACATTGATATATTGTACTTTAAGATCCGCTGTAAATACCGAAAATATAACAAAATATTTATTTTGGCGACCCCTATGTGCGGCGAAGAAAAATAAAAAAACTGTCTTACAATATTCGGTGTTGTACGGCAAACTTTTTTTCCGAGACACTCTAATGCACACATATATACGAATACATCCTATCAAATACATAAGAATGGAAACATAACATATCGAGGAGAATTTGTAAAAAGTAAATTTTTGAAGACGTTTGTTCTAATAATTATTACTAAAATATTTTAATTGTTTAATGCAAACAGTTTTATTTTAACTTATCTCAACAAAGCCGTTCAAATCTAGTTCAGCCGGTTTAAGTCTGGATCACATTTTTTCGGTTAAAGCATGCTTTTACTTATTTATAGCAGACAAAAAGTACACTTTTAATTAGAAATGACTTAACTCTATTAAAACCGTCATATCTCTGGATGTGGCAAAATCTACAATGTTTTTTTTCATACATATGAAATTCCAATGAATAAATTTATCTTATCATATGCAAAAATAAGCTCAACAATTTTATTTTATTATCTGTAAAAGTTTTATAAGGAACAACTAAGCTTGCGATTATATATATATATATATATATATATATATATATATATATATATATATATATATATATATATATATATATATATATATATATATATATATATATATATATATATATATATATATATATATATATATATAAATATTAAAATGTCTTTATAATTAGAATTCAAGGCATGATTGTGCATGATGATATAAATATTTATGTTTGGGGATGAACCCTACATATGCATTGTTCCGGAACTAGGAAAATAGTGTTCAAGGAGACTTGGACTTTCCAACATTAAAACAGACAGGAAACACGCTTGCAGGCAACTTATTCCACAGGCGAAGCGTACGGCTGAAAAACGAATTCTCTCTGTAATGCGTAGTAGAATTCCCTGGACAATCAACCACGAATGGATGAGCTCTGGACGATGAACGCGTGCTACGTAAAAATGTGCGCGTTTCGGGAACAATATTCCTAATCTCGTCAGAGCAAAATTCTTTGTAGTAACGATAGATACACTGCGTCGATGCTCCAGTGAGTCAATAGAGTTGGATACCCTACTGTCACCAATTCGCTCTCTCCTGCACACGGTCGAGTAACTTTGAGGCACCGGCCCAAACATGAGAGTTGTATTCCATTTTCGGTGAAATGTAGGTGGTATAAATAGTAAGGAGGTCGGATGGAGTGAAGTACATCTTACACCGTTTCAAAAAACCGAGGCACTTGAATGCTTCTTTAGAGATGTGAAATATGTGATCATTCCAGCGAACGTCACTCTGTATCTTCATTCCAAGAACATCAAGAGCGTCCGATTCCTCAATATTTATACCGTCCATGAGTACAGATGAAGCAGCACTTGCGGTCGTTTGTTTGTGCGTTAATAAGCAACATTGGGTCTTACGACCGTTAAAGGTGACCCTGTTTTTACGACCCCATTCGGAGATTAATAGAAGATCACTGTTCAGTGAATCATTCATATTTAGCCTCTTGGCAGCGATCTCTGAAAGGCTGGGCCTATAACTAAGAGAGTACGAGTGGCAAATGATGGATAGGGTTTGAAGTTTGATAGAGAAGGTCGATGAGGAAAATAAGAAATAGGGTAGGAGAAAGAATGGAGCCCTGCGGTACACCTGAAGTAATCTTGAACTCGTTTGATGAGACTCCATCTGTAAAGACGCGTATAGTGCGGTCTCTGAGAAAGCTCGATATAAACTGAGAGACATCACCGACACCAAAAGCTTTAAGTTTCTTTTCTAAGTTATGACGTTTTTGTTCGAATAAATTCGAATTAGTGAAGGCATTATCAAAATAGTCATCATTCATAATGTCAATTTGCGTGGCACTATCGATGCTCACAAATATTCTATTTATGGCAGCACCACTGTGTTCATGTACGTTATAGATACTGAGATATGTATGTACATATATGTACTTTCAACACACACATAAATATGTAGTTTATACGCATATCAGACATTTACATGTCACATTTCTTATGAAAAGCTTTTAAAGTCGTTGGTATGAGAGGATAAAAGATTTTCTGTTTATGGAAATTTAGTAAAAGAAAATCATACAACTGCTGCCTACACTCATGAATATGAATATAATTGTAAATACATTTACATCAAAATGTTTTTTAGCGGTTCTGAAGGCAGTGAGATTTTAGCGCCTGTTTTCTAGTATTAAACACTAATCAGATTTGTAACATAAATATTTAAAGTATTACTACTTAAAAATATATTGATATTTTACTTTTGAACTTAAATTCATTTCGCCCTGGTCCTGACAATGTAACTATATCTTACAAGCGCGGTTCGGAAACTTTTTAGCCTAGCATAAAAAGCGCGGTATAAACAGAAACAGTTAAGTGTTTTGGACAAAGGTTCAATTCGTGTGGCTGACAGCCAGCTTTGAGCCGCCGTCGGTCTTGTTTTACTTTGTCCAGCCGCCGCCGGTATGGCGGCTGAAATCGGCTTATTTTCAGCCGCCGTACTTACATAATCGTCAGCTTGAGCCGATTTTTTTCCGAACTTTTTTAGCAATTTTCTTTTGAAATTACTTTCTTGTCCACACAAAAAAAACTTTTTCGGCAATTCTTGAGCTTTCTCTATCTTTTATTTCATACAATTTACATTGTATATGCACATACACACATGAGAGAAAAATAAGGAACTGCTGAGTACCGG
Organism: Thecocarcelia acutangulata; assembly: GCA_914767995.1. Taxonomy (NCBI): domain Eukaryota; kingdom Metazoa; phylum Arthropoda; class Insecta; order Diptera; family Tachinidae; genus Thecocarcelia; species Thecocarcelia acutangulata. The sequence continues at coordinate 57,817,375 of OU612098.1, forward strand.
CAATTCTTTTTCCCTTCTTATTCCTCTCACCGAAAGCTTCTATAAAGTCAAGAATTGCCCAACTAAAGTTGCTGTGTTTGACCTGGCACTTAGCTCTACAAGTTTCAGTCATATTCGTAGCAGCATAATGACTTTTTGTCACTGTCAAAATCTATGACTTTAAACTTTTCTTTATGTACTTTATACAATTTTTTATATTGCATGGTTGGAGAGTCACAATTCTCTTGTGACTCTCCAACCAATCGGTCGTAAAAAGTGAACAAAAAAATAAAATAAAATCATTGCTTAAACGCCTTTAAAATTAAATTGTAAAAACAATAACAAATTATTTAAAAAAAACAACGGGAAAATAAATTCCTTACATTTCAATAACTAAACAATAAAATCAATTTCAATAAAACAAGTGCGGTGGCAGTGCATTGTTATTGTTGTTATTGTGCGTGAAGATTAACTACCCAGTGGGAAAAAAACTATACATTAAAATTTTTTGTTTTCTTACAAAACCGCAATAAAAGGAAGAGCGAATTTATACAACAGAAAAACTTTATGACAATTATTTTTATATACTTTTAAATTAAAAAAAATATAAATAAAAAAAAAAAAAAATTGCATGAGTGCACCTAGTAGATGCAATTCTGAGAGGGAGCTTAGCTCCACTAGAAAAAACCTCTGGATTTCTGAAGAGGAATCATTGAAAAAATCATTGGACAATCTTCTGTCTCTAAGAGACAAAAAACGCACGCGTTCGTGCTCGCCAAATATTGTTGTCGCAACAGACGACAAACCATCTGCAAGTGTAGCTATTGTTGATAAACCGAAAACTCAAGTGGGTATGGATAGGTATATAACCGTGGTTAAACGTCAGCGAAGCCCTAAATCCGCGCAAATATCATCGCAACCAAAAATGTCTAAGGGCGATATTACCTCTGCGACAACGGATAGTAATAGGTTTGCTATCCTTCAGACTGACGAGCCAACTACATCAAAAAAAACATTTAAACCGCCACCAATATACTTGAGGGAACCTACATCAAATGAGCTGGTAAAAGCACTTATTACGGCAATTGGTAAAGACACCTTCAACGTAACATCAGTGAAGCACGGACAAATAAGTGAAACAAAAATCCAAGTCTACTGCGAAAATAATTACCGAAAACTTTCTGCCGCTCTGGAAAAAGAGAAAAAATCTTTTTATACTTATCAACTTAAAAGTGCTAAAGGCCTTCAGGTTGTTATAAAAGGTATTGACCCTTATGTAGACACGGATGAGGTTAAAACTGCACTGCTAGATAAAGGCTTTAAAATAAAAAATGTGGTTAATATTAGAAACCGTGAAAAAATTCCTCAACCCATGTTTAGGGTTGAACTGGTACCGGGGGATGTTATTCTCAAAAAGAATGAAACTCACCCAATTTATAACCTTAAATTTCTTCTTCATCGCAGAGTTACCGTTGAGGAGCCGCACAAGCGTTTAGGGCCCGTTCAATGCCTAAACTGCCAGGAATTTGGCCATACTAAGGCCTATTGTAAACTGCCCACAGTTTGTGTGGTGTGTGGAGAACTGCACGGCACATCACAGTGCCAAAAGTCAAAAACTGACTCAAGTGTTAAAAAATGCAGTAACTGTGGAGGCAACCACACTGCAAATTACAGGGGCTGCCCTGTCTATACCCACTTTAAGCAGTCAATGACAAATAAGTCATCAATCACCTATAAACAACCCCAGCAGCCAAACATAATTCATACAAACAATTTTCCGCAGATAGGCCAGTCAACCAGCCAAATAATTATGCAAAACCCCAAACAAGTTTCATATGCTAGTGTGGTCAAAACCGATACACAAAACTTGAATCAGGAGCCCAAGCCCCAAAATTCCGATCAAAATTTTACCAATCTTGAGGCAACTCTTCAGACTCTTGTTCAGTCCATAAACACATTTACGGTTTCTATGACGAACATGATGCAGGAAATGCTGAAAATGCAATCCACTATTTTGCAGGCAATTTTAACAAAATGAATTGGTTTAAAATATGTTTCTGGAACGCAAACGGCATCCGCCAACACAAAAATGAACTTGAGCACTTCCTTATGGAAAAACAAATTGACATAATGCTTATTGCTGAAACCCACTTGACAAGCAACAGTTATTTCAAAATTAATGGCTACATACTGTACGACACAAAAGATCCCCGTGGAAGATCTTGCGGAGGATCGGCAATTCTAATAAAATCCAGAATTAAACACTTTTTAATGAACGAGACATGTGAGGAGTATCTCCAAGCAACTAATATATGCATTGAATATTTGCATGAAAAAATCGTTATTTCCTCAATCTACTCACCGCCACGCTTTTCAATAACAGAAAGCCAATACTCAAATTTTTTCAAATCACTTGGTCCTAGATTTTTAGCGGCTGGCGACTATAACGCAAAACACACTTTTTGGGGATCACGTTTAATTACCTCGAAAGGCCGTGTGCTTTTTGACACCGTTTCCAAAATGGGTTTAGATGTGGTTTCAAGCGGACATCCCACTTATTGGCCGTCAGACCGACGAAAGATCCCAGATGTTATAGATTTTGGAGTTGCGAAAAATTTTCCCTTAGAGTGGATGCAAGTGGAGCCTTCATTAGATTTGTCATCAGATCACTCTCCCACTATAATCTCTGTTTCGTTCCCCCACGAGATTGACTCACCGTTAACTGTCAATAGAGTTAATTGGTTAAAATACAAAAAATTTTTGAGTACACATTGTACTGAAAATATCGCCTTGAGAACGCCTGAGGATATTGATGTGTCAATTAACGATTTTTCTGAAAACCTCAAACTGGCCGTACAGCATGCTACCACTAGTCATATAAGATCCAGAAATGAAACCAATAGAACTTATTCGTCTGAAATTGAGCAACTTCTGTCAGAAAAAAGAAGAGTTAGAAGAGAATGGCAACTTCGCAGATCTCCCCAGCTTAAAACTAGGCTACGGGAATGCATAACTCAGTTAAGAAATCTGCTTGAAGTCCATAGAATTGCTTCCCTTAAAACATATTTGGAAAGCCTTGATGGTACTCCTCAATCTGATTATTCCTTGTGGAAAGCGACAAAAGGTTTAAAAAGACCCGTAATAGGTAAGCCACCTTTGCGAACTTCAACTGGCGACTGGGCAAAAAGCGACTCTGAAAAGGGGATGTTGTATGTCGATCATTTGAGAAACGTTTTTATTACAAATGATTCAGCGAATATTACAGCGGAATTACCACCATATGTTGTTAGACCCCCTGTGTCTTTGAGACTTAATTTTCAAGATGTCGAAAACGTTATCGCAAATACAAACCCAAGAAAAGCTCCAGGCATTGATCAAATTACTGGTAAAATGCTTGAACAGTTACCTCGTGTAGCTAGAAGGGTTCTACTTTTTATTTTTAACGCCATTTTACGCCTTGAGTATTATCCTGCAGAGTGGAAGGTCTCAATGATTACTATGATACCCAAGCCAGGGAAGGATCTGACAAAGGTAGAATCATATAGACCAATAAGTCTACTACCAACAATTTCAAAACTGTTCGAAAAATTGTTAATGGCGAAGTTGAGTCCAATATTGAACAATGTGGGGTGTATCCCTGATCATCAATTTGGTTTTCGGGCTAAACATAGCACCATAGAACAAACGCACAGACTAGTCAATGTCATAAGACAGACCTTTGAGGAGAAGAAGTATTGCTCAGCTCTATTCATCGACATATCTCAAGCTTTCGATAAAGTGTGGCACGACGGGTTGATGCACAAAATAAAGTTAAACTTGCCTGTAAATACTCACAAGCTTCTGGAAAGCTACTTATATGGGCGGAAGTTTATTATCAGAGAAGGCGATTTTATAAGCCCAACTCAGCCAATCGAAGCAGGTGTTCCCCAAGGCAGCATACTGGGGCCTACTTTATATTTGATTTACGCCTCTGACATGCCAACGACATCCGGAATCCATACTTCAACCTTTGCAGATGACACAGCGTTTTTGAGTGTTCATGAAAACCACCAATTAGCTTCACGAAATTTACAGGAATACATTTCAATATTAGAGAAATGGCTAAAACTTTGGAAAATCAAAGTTAATGAACAGAAATGTACTCATGTCACATTCACTCTGTGTAAGCAAACATGTGCGCCTATCCAAATAAACAACTCACCTATTCCGCAACACAGTGAAGTCAAGTACCTTGGTATACACCTCGACCGTAGGCTAACGTGGAAGTCTCACATTGAAGCAAAAGTCACTCAGATGAAACTAAAAGCAGCGCAACTAAATTGGCTTATGGGCAGAAACTCGACATTGAAGTTGGATTGCAAACTTCTGTTATACAATGCAATTCTAAAACCTATATGGTGCTACGGAATTCAATTATGGGGCACCGCCTCAGCGTCAAATATTGAAAAAATTCAAAGGCGACAAAACCAAATTCTTCGAACGATTACTGCAGCTCCATGGTACGTAAAAAATTCACGAATTCATAACGATCTGAGTGTTCCGCTGGTAAAAGAGGAATTTTCCAAGTACGCGACAAGGTATGTCAGTAAACTGGAACTTCATCCAAACCCTCTTGCGCGCAATATACTTAATTTTGGCGGCCACATTCGGCTTAAAAGAAGGGATACCGCTGCCACCATCAGATTGCTCAATAGGTGATTTTACCGAAATAGCTCCCGCATAATAAAACTTTTTGTCTAGCATTGGCCGGACTTAAGAATCCCATTTTTTAAATTTAGTGTTAAGATTTGAATACTTATTGTTAGTTCATTTGGAAGATTCAATAAATAAAAAATGCTACAAAAAAAAAAAAAAAAAAATGTTAAAGTTTGACAGTACAATCATACCACAAGCTGTTCCTTGTTACAACATATTTAGTGTCACCTTGGAAATTATTTGCTTTTCAGTCGTAAAGCAGCTCTGGGCTGAAGAACAGCTATCGCGTCATCGTAATTATTTCTTAAGTGCGGTCAGGCTTGTGTTTGTTGTTCGGTCTTCGAGAGTTTTGCGTCTCGCTCGCACTGGTTAACGGTTTGCCTCAACTAACTGTATTGGTTTACAGTTTTTTAGAGGTTATTCATTGTTAACCACGTGGAAACTTCCTATGTGAAGGCATAGGTCGTTATAGTTAGTCACAGCGACGCTACAAAAGTACTGTTAATACCATCTTGGGCATTATGGTCTTTGTCACCCCGCCCATGCTGTGCATCCTATACATTGCAAATTTACTTTGCAACTGTATAGTTACTAAATAAAATAAATAAAATAATTTGCTTTTATGGTATTTTATTAGAAAAGATCCGGTATTTTTCAGGTGACAGATTGCTATAAACTTACCTTTTCTAAAATCTTAATTAATTTGAGCCACCTAAATAAATTGAGCCACGTAATGTTATTTCTTTTCCAAAATATTTGTTTCTTAATAAGTGAAAAAACCCCATAACTCAAAAACCATGGTTTCAAATAAAAGAAACACATTTTACATTTTTAATTTCCATACTCGTCTTAGAAAATATGTATGTATGTTTACAAAATAGCTCCTAAAAGTTTGAATGAGTTTATGGAACACTACAAAGGAAAGTATTGTTAACAAATTTGCATTGTTGACTCGAAATAATTATGTTTATATATTGAATTATGACGTCGTTTGAGTAAATCAGCGATATTTAGTAAATTTGTACAATAAGAGTTTTTATATAATTAGCTTAACATTTTTATGAATTTAGATAAAAAAATTGTGAAGAAGATATTTGTCTAAATACGTACTTTTCTAAACAATATTTTGACATAATAAATTAAAATATTACCACATATATGCAAAAAAAAGCACACATGTCGGCTACAGCCGGCTTTTAGCCGCCGCCGACCTTTTTTTGGCCAGCCGCCGCCGCCGCCGCCGACAACTATGCGACGAATTGAACCTCTGGTTTTGGAAACTTCCATCTCTGCTATGAACACATGTTAAATTTTGTTTCGATCTGGTAACTCTTTCATATAGAAACAGGTGGTCATAAAAGACGCATCCGCGATTTGTGTTATTAAATATTTACATAAAAAAGGTTTATCGGGACAAGAAATTCATAATGATATGGTGAATGTGTTAGGTGAAAGTGCTCCTTCATATGCAACAGTAAAAAATTGGATTGCTGAATTTAAAGTTGTCGTACAAGCATTGAAGATGAACCACGTAGTGGACGTCCAAAAACAGCAACAACAACAGAAATTGTAGCCAAAGTGCATGATATGGTATTAAATGATCGACGAATAAAAGTGCGTGCAATAGCTAATATCACGGGCTTCTCAAATGATCGAGTCCATTTAATTTTGCATGAAGAACTACAGATGAAAAAGCTTTCTGCAAGATGGGTGCCGCATTTGTTAACAAAAAACGCATAAGAATGAACATTTCTCAAGCTTGTTTGGATCGTTGTAAGCGAAATAAAATGGATTCTAAGCGTCGTTTCATAACAGTTGATGAGACATGGATCCACCACTATACTCTAGAGACAAAAGAACTATCCAAACAATGCACTATCCAAACAATGGACTATCCAAACAATGTAAGCTGGAGGAAGTGCCCCAAAGATGGCAAAAACAATTCAATCGGCTGGTACGGTTATGGCAACGGTTTTTTTGGGACTTCAAAGGTATTTTATTGATTGACTATCTGCAAAAGGGTAAAACAATAAATTCAATTAAATGTACAATTTCGAGAAAAACGTCCTGGCTTGCAATACAAAAAAATAATTTTTCAAGAGTGTTTTAACAATGGCTAAAATCAACGAATTAAAGTACGAGTTACTTGACCACCCACCTTATTCTCCTAATTTAGCTCCCAGTGACTTTTAACTGTTCCCAAATCTAAAAAAAATTCCTTGCTGGCAAGCGTTTTACCTCAAATGAAGATGCAATTACAGTTGTATACCTTGAGGAGAACTATTTTAATCAAGGGCTAGAATTGCTAGAAAAGCGTTGGACCAAGTGTATTGAAGTTTCAGGAGATTAGATAGAAAAATAAAAATATTTTTGAAAAACTAACTATTCTCTTTCATTGATGGGCTAAGAAGTTTCCGAACCGTCCTCGTAAGTCATGTTATTTACCACCAACGAATATGGAAAAAATCGTACAACATTGCTTCATTCAAAAGCGGCATCAGAATTGATATATCTAATTATAGAAGAACCGATTAAATATTTTAAAGTAATAGCAAAACTGTTTGAAAAAATACTAACCGATTGCACATTTCGTCAAATATCACCCATTTTATCCCAGTAAACAACAACAACAACTAACATCTTGGAATACGCTACACTTGTTAATGGAGGTTTTACAAACAGAATCCAAAGGGATGTGATATTCGAGTACACTGATTTCAGAAAATGGTTTACCAAAGATAATTACTGTTTATGGGCTTTATTAATTAGTCTGCTCTAAAATGGTTAAATTCTTAACTGACACAAAGAATTCAAATTTAGGAATATCTTAATACTAACAAAACATACGAGGAAGAATTGATATTGAAGCTACTTCAGTAAGAAAAAAATTGTTTTTTCAAAAACTACAACATAGTCTCCTTTTAGCACAATACACTTAGTAAGACAATATTCCAACTTTTTTATACCATCTGAATAATACAATTTTGGGAACCCTTCAAAATACGCGTTAGTTTTGGTAATCACTTCTTCTTTTGAGATGAATCATTTTCCTGCGAGCCATTTTTTCAAGTTTGGAAACAGGAAAGTCACAAGGAACTAAATCTGGACTATAAGGGGAATGAGCACCCAATTTGAAGTGTATATCATGTAATTTTAGCATCGTATCCAATGCTGTGTGAACTGATGCGTTGTATTGAAGAAAGAACACTTTTTCTTCTTTAAATATGATCGTTTTTCTTGTTTGCAGCAATCAATTCATCCAACAATGCACGATAATACTTTCCTGTGACTGTGGATAATTTTTCAAGATAATTAATGACCAATATTCCGTGTGCATCCCAAACGACAGTGGAAATAACCTTGCGAGCCGATTTCACTATCTTCCCTTCTTAGGAGCACTTCCACCAACTTCCACCCATTGTTTCGAGTGATTTTTGGTTTCGGCTGATGAAACCCACGTTTGTAATCGACGCCAAACATAATAAAGCGTAATCAACAGGATTACGCTTTATTATGTCTAAACACCGCTGTGAAGTAGTCTGTCGAACTCGTTTTTGTTCGACACTGAGCAAACGCGGCACCCATCATGCCGAAAGCTTTTCGCTATCAAATGTTCATGCAAAATGTTGAACACACGTTCATATGATATGTTTACTATTTCAACAATCTCACGCAAATTGACTCGGCGATCATTCATAACTACCCAGCAAAAACTTCTATTGCAAAGTAATATGTCAAAATGTTAATAAACATACTCTTCACTACTTCTACTTTGGAATTTTAAGTCACTATTCTCGCTTACGAATAACTATTCCAAAATGACATTACAAAAAAGTCATTAAGAAAGCTAATTGCTTATATGTCCTTGATTTGCGAGTTGATGAAGACAACAACTATCAAAATGGCTGAAGATGTTTTCTATAAATGTATAAAATGTAATGGATAACTTTGTAAACTACAAAAAGACATGACTTTAAATCATGGTATAAATACCACCCTTATAAATGCATTCTTACAAACAATATCTCTAGAAAAAGACCTTTTTCTGTGCTTGATCCTTTCAAAAAGCTCTTTTCGACCATTACTACTTATATTCAATAATTTTCTTAAGAACCTTTTCTATAAAAATTATTTATTAACGCCATGGAACTAAGTACGCAACTGGTTTTTACTAGCACTGTGATTTATCATTTTAGGATATTATAAATTTATAGTTAATACATTTGCACCAGGCTGGCAGCGCATATGTAATGTCATAACTTTTACGCTGGGTATTCATATTCCTGTAAGTCGTAATGATAGCAAAATATCGGCACTATTAGTCAAATTGCCAGAGCCGCAAAATTTATGAAAGCAAATATTTAGCTACTACGCTTTTCATTTTGTAAAAATTTTTAATCCCGTTTCTATCACCTTATCAAAACCAAGTATTATTCAAATTCTTTCATTCAATTTTCATGACCAATATTGTACATGTATGGAAAATTGCCAGGTACAACTACTTACGTCCGTACATATGCAACAACAAGTCATTACTTAAGTAATTATAAGTAATGCAGGAGGTAAATGCTATGATATTGAAAAATATCTTCTTAGGTAAGTGCAACACATTACCATTTCATTTTCATTATTCATTACATTTTCTCCGAGTATATCGAGGATTTTCTTGATGTTTTCTTCAGTAATTACCTCTTTTGCTCTTCCTCTTGATGGTATTGTTACAGTATTGGTTCGGCCGCGTTTAAATACAGAAATCCGATATTTTACCATGTAATCTGACGGAGCAGACTCAACGTTTATTGAGCTTTTCTTTTATATCTTTTTCGCCGTTTACCTTTTCAAATAATTGTGTTTGATCTCTGCACGAAATTCATTTTTTCCATTTTTCAAGAAACACAAAAGTTGCTTACGAGTACTTCAAACGACTACAACAAATAAACTAATCGATGAATTTGGGTGAAATTTTAACAGCTGACGTTTGACAGATCGTAATTTAAAAGAGAAAAATATTGTGTTTGTGCTGCCATTTAGCACTAGGTAACACCAATATCAATCCGCCCTCGAGTGTATTTTTTTATATGTTTAGAGTAAAGATTTGAATACTTATTGTTAGTTCTTTTGGAAGATTCCATTAATAATGAAGTACTTAAAAAAAGGAATATCTTATCTAAGTTATTCAAATGCATTTTATCATTTCTGAAGGCAACCACTTGGTCCAATTTTATTTACTCGTAGTTTATCAATTATCTTCCTACTGTTGTTTTGCATTCTAAAGCACTGATGTATGCAGAATATGTCAAAATCTTTAAACCTTTTATAGATAAAAATCAACATTAATCACTACGTGCTGACTACGGTGGGTCGATTTGAAAGGACTAAAATTTATTTTTTATTCCAAAGAATAAATTCATAATTCCAAAGAATGCAATCCAATAAATAAGCATTTAGTTCAGAAGGCACACTATCTAGATACGATACAGATCGGGTAGCAAATTCGATAACTAAGCGTCGAAGTCTCTCAATAAGAGACACAAGGCAGGATACGTGAGGACTCCAAACACTAGAAGCATACTCTAATTTGAATCGTACAAATGATAAATATGTTTTGAGGTGTATACATCTGAAAATTCAGAGCAATTTATTTTAGTTAAGCCAAGCATTTTATACGCCTTTGAAAGCGTGTATTCAACATGTTTTGCGAATGATGGCGAGCTGTCAAACACCACAACCAAGTCAAGTTTTGAATTCGACGAATTCAACTGAATACCACCAATGTTGAAATTAAGAACAAACGGATTCCTTGACCTATAAAAAAAATACGTAAACATTTATTAATATTTAAACGCAAATTAGTAAAACGGCACCAACTATTTAGGTTATTAAGCTCGCTTTTCATAGTATAAGCGTCTCTAATAGAGTCTAATTGCATAAAAATAATTTATATCACCCACTTATACGTGAACAAATTTCTTCTTTCTTTCTTTACAAAGAAAACCAGATTCAGCGACTAGACACACTTTCAGCTAAGTCGATTCGTTAACAAGCAGAATTGCAGCATTTGAGAAAATGAGAATCTAACCGTGATTGTTGAAAAGCCGATGCATCAACAAAGAGTAACTGGTTGGCGCGGTGTATAAGCTTTCGGCGTCATAGGGATGTACATCTTCGAAAATGAGATCGAACAAGCAGTTACCACGAATGGTGCTCACTATCGCGAGATGATAACAGACTTCTTGTGGCCAGAAATTGAGGATATAGACCAACAGGAACCACATTTCGTTGTCATACAGCCAACGAAACAATAGCTCTTTTGCGCGAAAAATTCCATAGCCGTGTTACCGCATGTCGTGACGATGATAATCGTATATGATTTGGCCCCGTTTGATTTCTTTCTTTAAGGATATTTAAAAGAAAAAGTGTAAGCCAATAATTCAATAGTGAATGGATGCGATACTTGGGCGAATTTAACCTCAATTATGTCTCAGAGTATGGATACAAGTGGAGCCTTCATTAGATTTGTCATCAGATCACTCACTCGCTATAATCTCTGTTTCGTTCCCCCAGGAGATCGGCTCAGCGTTTAGTGACTTGGCGTTCACCATTACTAGAGCTAATTGGCTAAAGTATAAGAAATATTTTAAAACTAGCCATATAAAATGCTACCACTAAACATATAAGTTTCAGAAATGCAAACGATAGGACTCATTCATCAGAAATTGAACACCTTCTGTCGGAAAAAAGAGAGTGGCAATTTCGCAGGACTCCACAGCTTAAAAGCAGGCTGCGGGAATGACTTACGCAACTAAGACATCTGCTTGAAACCCATAGGATGGCTTCCCTTAAAAACTATCTGGAAAGCCATGATGGTACTCCTCAGTCCGACTGAGGAGTACCTGGTAATATTTTTTGTATATTTTGATTTTTCGTTCCAAAAAAAAAAAAAAAAAAAACTAAAAAAAATTGTGTTAGATTTTTTGTGCTGTGTCTGAAAAATATATAAAAGGATTTTAATCAAATTAAAATAAAAAATAGTGGAATTTACATCCATTAACAAAGCACTGATTGTGCCAACTTGATACTTCGTATACTTCATGTCAGTTGAAAAAGGAGACGGACAAAGTACAACGGATTCTATGTGCCTCGGTCTTTAGTTTTTAAGATGTCGAAAACGTCATAAATAAAATAAACTCTAGGAAATCCCCAGGTATTGATGAATTTACTGGTAAAATGCTTACACAGTTACGTCGTGTGGCTAGAACAATTCTTCTTTTTATTTTTAACGCTTTTATTACGAGTATGTCTAGAATATTATCCTGAAGAGTGGTTAGTGTCTATGATTACTATGATACCCAAGCCAGGCAAGGACAAAACTGCCAAAAATTGTTAATGACGAAGTTGACTCCAATACTGAATGATGTGGGATGTATCCGTAATCATCAATTCGGCTTTCGGTCTAAGCACAACACCATAGAACAAACGCACAGACTAGTAAATGTCATAATAAAGAATTTTGAGGGCAAGAAGTATTGTTCAGCTCTATTCATTGGCATTTCCCTAGCTTTTGATAAAGCGTGGCACGCCGGTTTAATGCACAAGGTAAAGTTGAACTTGCCTGTAAGTACTCACAAGCTTCTTAAAAGCTAGTTATGTGGCCGAAAATTTATTATCAGAGAAGGAAATTTTATAAGCCCAACTTAGTCAAGCGAGCCAGGAGTTCACCAAGGTAGCATACTGGGACCTACTTTATATTTGATTTATACCTCTGACATGAAAATGAGATCCGGAATCCATACTTCAACTTTGGCAGATGACACAGCATTCTGCAGCGTCCATGAAAGCCATCAATTAGCTTTACGAAATTTGCAGGAGCATATAAATGTACTCATTTTACATTCACACTTTATAAATAAACATGTTTGTCTATCCAAATTAACAATTCACCTATTCCGCAGCATAATGAAGTCAAGTACCTTGGTATTTACCTTGACCGTAGGCTAACGTGGAGGTCTCACATTGATGCGAAAGTCACTCAGTTGATATTGAAGGCAGCGTAGCTAAATTGGCTGATGGGCAGAAATTCTACCTTGAAGTTGGATTGCAAACTTTTGTTATGCAATGCAATTCTAAAGCCTATACGGTGTTATGAAATTGAATTATGGGGAACCGCCTCAGTATCTAACATTGAAAAAATTCAAAGACGACAAAACCAAATTCTTCGAACGAATACTGCAACTCACGAATTCACAGGGATCTGTGAGTTCCGCTGGTAAAAGACTAATTTTCAAAGTTTGCGACAAGTTATATCAGTAAACTGGAATTTCACGCAAACCCTCTTGCACGAAACATACTTAATTTTGGCGGTCACAATCAGTGCCCTTGGCACCATCAGGGCGTTAAATAGGTGATTTTACCTTAGTTTAATTTTTGTATTTAGTATTAAGATTTGAATTCTTATTGTTAGTTTACATTGTCAAGATTCAATAAATAAATAAAAGCTAAAAAAATGTCTCAGTCACTGAAACTATAAACCATCTGAAAGAAGTATGCCACCAAACACGTGGCAAGCATTTAGCCGATATTTTGTATTACACATAATGGTTATAGTTCCTGTATAGTAATAAAAAATATTAAGACAATTCTTTGATTTTTTTTTCACAATTAACATCGTGCGTTTTGGTTATTTTCAAATATTGAAGTTGACTTTTCTACAAGCGCAATTTTCGATTTAGGTTTTTATTGCTTGTGACCACAGAATTAGAAGAGAAAGTACAATATATTTTTTAAAAATAAAAAGACATTTGTATGAACAATTTTTTCTTGAGTTTTTTGACCATAGAATTCAAATTATTCGTTTCAAAATTAGCCCGTAGGAAACCCCTATTGAAACGAACAATTTTTTCGTTACATCAAAAACATATTCAGTGTCTCCTTTCGTCACCATTTGTCCATAAAATATGTATTTAACTCAACATGTTCATCTTCACATACGTCAGGTTGTCTCGTCGGACCAACCAGCTCATCAACATGACAAAGGCAGTGCTCCGATCTGGCCATTTTATTAACTATCATGTATGCACTTCAATCACAAATATTTAACAGGGCTATCTTAGACGCTCAGTAAGTGAATTGCTGGTTTAAAAGAATTTCAACACAATTCAAATAAACATAAGTATGTATAATTCTGCGACATTATTCTTAACAAAAAGTTTTTCATAATATGCAATAAACATTTTTCAGCATTTGTGTTTTGTAAAAGTGTTCGAAAATGCAAACCAACAATAATCAGAACGACGAAGTATTAAGTCAATCTACATAAAAACTTTTTTATTAAACGTTATTGCTTCTTCGATTATGGCAAAGAGAAAAAGTTAAAAGCACTTTAACGAAATATGAAAAAAGTTATAGATTGGCAACACGTCGCTGAGCCACTGCGTAGTTTGCCAAAAGTCCTACGACTGTCAATCTAATGAAGAAAAACTTTTGTTATCAAATCCTTCCGAAAAACGAAAAACCAACATCAAAAACACTTGTTCAGCAAACAAAGACAACAACAATAACAACAAATATGGCTTAGAAAGTAACGTACACAAGGCAACTAAAGGCAAATAAAAGCAACAAAAATGAAAACTTAAAAAATGAAATTTATATTCACATTGCTGCTCCTGCAGCAGAAGCTATTTAGTTTCACATTTTTAAAAACAACAAATATGTATTTATAAATTTCTATATGCCCGAATATACAGATGCATCAACACATAAACAGAAATACGACTACACCTACAAACTTTTTTTTATGGTGAATCAGGAAATAAATATTATTCAACTTTAAAGACTTCTCGCTTGTGCTGTTGCAGAACAAACACGTTCATGCACAAATAAACCTCGCAAATGACCGTTAATTTGCACTTAGACACATGTGCTACTCATGTCCGCTTTCATAAATTTTAACTTTGTTCTGTTTGTATTTCTCCTTTGCCCTATTCCAAGCGTACTCTACTTCCAGTTGGCGAAAGCATTGTCTCCTCTGCCAACATAACATTACCCTCCTATGCTGGCAAGTATATATTTATGTTGCATACTAGCAAGGAGAGATGCCAGGTTTTTTTTTCTACCAAGTACGAGTATTTGCTGATTATTATTTTCACACGAGTTGAAGTTTGCTCTCTAGGGGAAAATAAGTCTTGGATAACGCATCTATTACTGGGTTCAAAAATCGTTTTCTTATGGCAACTCTGTTTAATTCGGAGCGTAGATGTTGTGGTAACCACAATGCAGTATTTGTTTGTGGGTATACGAATACACCTGCTTGAGTTTCGGATATTTCAGCTATCTAGCTTTCAATGTTCTCAATCGGTGTGAATCACGAGAGTGACTCGATGGCTGATTTGGTAGAGTACTCGACCAACAGTCGCGAGATCACAGGTTCGATGCCTGCCACAGACCCTGGGTGTTACTGCAGAAGAGCAAAAAAGCTTCGCAATTTCTGTTTTTGTTAAAAAAAAAAAAACTAGATATTATTAATTTCCACAATTCCAACGTTTTGCGTTTGTTTTCGGCGAATATAGAAACAACAACTGTGTTAAAAAGCGAGAGTTTTTGTTGGGCAAAATGCTTCTAACTTTGAAACGGAACCACATTCCTAAGAGTAGCGAAGGCTTTTTTTCCGAAGGAAGCTAGCTGATGGGTAAACATATAAAAAGTGGAGGATAAATCGATACCACATTCAAGTCCAACTTATTTGATTTTTTTGACAATGCATCTAACTTTGTTTTTCTCCTTGTGAAGCACAAAAATAAAATTCGGTTCATCTCTGCTAATACTCCTAGCCTGCTTCTTTCTTCCGTTTCTCTTTTCAAACTTAGTAGCACCATATATGTACATACTCATATATTTTCTTCCAGCCTTTTCTGCCTAGCGATAGATGGCAGTACAAACTCAATTTTTTTGTGAAATTGCGGTCTGTCAAACGTCAACTGTTAAAATTTCATCCCAATTCATCGATTAGTTTATTTGCTGTCGTCGTTTGAAGTGAGCAACTTTTGTGTTTTTTGAAAAATGGAAAAAAGTGAATTTCGTGCAGTGATTAAATACTGAAAGGGAAAAAGGCGAAAGAGATAAAAGAAAAGCTCGGTAAACATTACGGTGAGACTGCTCCATCTGATAACATGGTAAATTTTGGATTGCTGTATGCAAACGCGGCCGAACAAGTACTGCAACAATACCATCATTAAAAAGGGCAAAAGAGGTGGTTACTATTGGATTGATGAATTCAAACACGTTCGATATGAATGATCACCGAGTCAAGTTACGTGAGATTGTTGAAATAGTAAACATATCATATGAACATGTGTTCAACATTTTGCATGAACATTTGCATATGAAAAAGCTTTCGGCAACATAGGTGCCGTGTTTGCTTAGTGTCGAATAATAATTAATTCGACAGAGCAAATCACAGCAGTGTTTGGATAAGATAAAAGGTAATCCTGTTGATTTTTGACGTGGATGAATAACTGTTGATGAAACTTGGGCCCACCACTACAAACTTGAAACCAAAAATCAATCGAAACAATGGGTGGAGTCTAGTGGAAGTGCTCCGAAGAAGTCGAATACAGTGAAATTGGAAAGGTCATGGTCACTTTATTTTGGGATGCACACGATATATTGCTCATCGATTGTCTTGAAAGTGGATTTATAAAATTACTGGATCAATTGATTGATGCAATCATGATAAAATGACTACATTTAAAGAAGAAACAATTGATCTCTCTTCACGACAACGCAACGGTTCACAGAATATTAGAACACAATGTTAACACTTCCAATTATTTAATCGTCCACTTTATAGTCCAGATTTAGCTGTTTGTGACTTTTTCTTGTTTCCAAACTTGAAAAAATGGCTTGCAGGAAACAGATTCATCTCAAAAGATGAAGTGATGACCGAAGCTAAAGCGTATTTTAAGAGATTACCAAAATCGAAGTTTTTAGATGGTATAAAAAAGTTAGAATATCGTTTTACTAATTGTATTGAGTTAAGAGGAGAGTGTGTTGGGAAATAAATGGTTTTTGAAGAAAAAAAATGTTTTTTTCCTACTTAGGAAGCTTCAATCCGCCCTCGTAAATCCAGTTCTTGACCAATTCTTTATTTTACTTTTAAATCAACTATTACTTATAGTTATTAGTAGAAGAACGTTTTTGCGTAAGTTAATTTTTAAACCGATTACGAAGCTCTGATCTCTATGTTGCATTGTAAACGAATAGTTCGTAAAAAATTTCGATGTTTTAATCATCACAATTTCATATTTAGTTTTAAAAGTGTCCTGAGGTATATCTATATACCTCCTTGGGTCTTAATAAAGTATTTCAGTAAATAGTGGTCTACAAATGTATTAAAAAGAGGAAATAAATATTGTATATTAAATTCTTAGGCCGTGAAAAAGTTCACACTATTTAGAAGAGTGTGATTTCATACCGAAAAAAACGAAGTCCCTAGAAAATATGTTTCTTGTTTTATACAAAAGTGTGCTCTTATTATATGATTGAATTTTATATAATTTAAAAAATATTGCACTTGCATCAGGCCTGATAACTAACAGCAGAAATGTAATGATTAGAATGTTTTTAAATATTTTTTATTTAATTTTTAAACTATTTTAATTAAAAATGCTTATTTGAAGCATATATTGCCATTTTGCATAAAATTCAAACTTCTATACCTGGCTCAACTTCGTTTTTGACAGTTTCAACGACGAAATAACGATACAACAGAATTGTCTGCCCAGAAAAGCATAAACAAATATCATAATTGTCCCCCAGCTAAAAAAAAAAGTTTAATTATTTTTTCTGGACAATCAAAAATTATTGATCACAGACAATTTGTATTGTAAAAATCCTTTTTAAGAAACTTAACAAAGGAAAGACTCGAACTAAAACCCGATGAACAAATGTATAAAAACTATATATCTAATGTTAAAAAAAAATTATGAAAAGTTCGAAAAAAAATTAATAAATTAATATTAAAAACCATAATTTTTTCAACTACAAGGTGGCGCAAAAGTAATCCTCCTATCAGAAAATGCTATAAATATTGCAATGTTATGCTACACTACTCCAGAACGCAGAATATTTATTTGACCAATAATCGGTCGGTGACTTTGGCACAACGTGAATTGAGTAATGAGGCCCATTTCCATCTTAGCGGGTACGTAAATAAGCAAAATTTACGCTTCTGGGGCACTGAAAATCCGCGTGTAACCCACGAAGAGCCATTACATCCACTCAAAGTCACTGTATGGTGTGCTGTTTTTACTGGAGGAGTCATCGGACCTTTTATCTTCGAAGACGTCGCGGGCCAAACGGTTACTGTGAATGGTGAGCGCTACAGAGCAATGATTAACGAGTTTTTTTGCCGCAACTTGATGAATTGGGATTGGAAAACATGTGGTTCCAACAGGACGATGCTACGGCACACACTGCACGTGCCACAATCAATATGCTGAAGGACGCCTAGTCTCCCGTTTTGGCGATTTGCACTGGCCAGCAATATCGCTTGATTTGAACGCTGCATACTTCTTTTTGAGGCCCTTTTGAAGTCGCGGATTCATGTCAACAAGCCTCAGACTCTTGCGGCTCTTAAAGACAATATCCGTCAAGAATGTGAGGGCCTATCGCCAGAAGTTTTGGTAAATGTGATAGAAAATGCTATGAAAAGGGCTCAAATGACAATCAACTGTGGCGGCGGCCATTTACATGACATCATATTCTCGACTTGATGTAAAAAAGTTAAAAGACCAAATAAAAATAATCCACAAGAAGAATCAAAGTTTTTATTTTTAAATTACAGCCAAAAAACATCGGAAGGTTATTTTTGCGCCACCCTGTATAAACTTGAACAAATAAAATCAAGAACTTAAAAATATCTTTGTTTTATTTTTAAGTTCTGAATATGAATTGGAAATTCACATACATACTTGAGAACATATAGTAGAATCTCGAAAAGATTACCCGAAACCATTCCAATATTATTTGCTTTATATCTTCTAAGATCTTGTGGTGGCTCGGGAATTTTAATGAAAACCAGAGTTAAACACTGTTTACTGAACAAGACAATATATGCATTGAACATTTCCATGGAAAAATAGTTATTTCCTCGATTTACTCACCGCCCCGATTTTCGGTAACAGAAGATCAATACTCACATTTTTTCAAATCAATTGGTCCTAAATTTTTAGCGGCTGGCGACTATAACGCTAAACACACTTTTTGGGGACCACACTTAATTTCACCGAAAGGCCATGCCCACTTTGAAACTATTTCTAAAATAGGCTTAGATCCAATCTCAAGCCACCCACCCACCTTATTGCGCGTCAGAGCAACGGACGAAATATCCGAGTGCGTTTGGAGTGGATGCAAATTTTTTTTAGAGTGAACGAACCCAGCAGTCCACAAGTTATTATAATTTGCAAAGCATCCAATTGTAAGCGATTGTGTCAACAGAAAAAATCAAAATAAACATGTTAAACTCAACAAACAACTAGCATCCGATTCAGATTAGTACTCATATTGTTAAATTAAATGTACATCAGAAGCAAAGAAGAAAACAAATGCTAATAATATAGTTTTGAACTTATCCAATCTTCGCTTACAATGTATACAGTGTTGGATGCATCTTACGGCCTAGGCCATCGCTGTGTAAATGTAAGTAGTAATTGTATACAGACTTCGGATGGGTCACGCTTACATTGTCAATGGTCTTAGATCGAAGATGTATGTGACAAAAATTGCACTGGGCAAGTGGAGCCTTCATTAGATTTGTCATTGGATCACTCACCCATTCAGCGTTGATCTCAACTAGAGTTAATTTTCTGAATTGTAAGAAATATATGAGTACTCATTGTTCAGAGAATATTGCCTTCTGAAAAGCTTAAACTGGCCGTACATCATGCTATTCGTCTGAAATTGAAGAAGAGTTAGAAGAGAGTTGCAACTCCGTAGGACTCTCCAGCTCAAAATTAGGCTGCTTGAAATCCAGAGAGTGCTTTTCCTTAAAACATGTTTGGAAAGCCTTAATGGTAATCCTCAATCTGACTATTCCTTGTGGAAGGTGACAAAATGATTGAAAAGACCCGTTAAAGCTAAGCACCTTTGCGAATTTCAACTGAGCGCTGGGCAAGAACCGATTCTGCAATGAGGATCGTAAATGTTAATCATTTGAGAAACATGAGTGAGCCTTGTGTGGCCCAGACGAAGTCGCATTATTTTAACGTGGTGTAATCTGTTTAACCCTTTCTGGCCTGGTGTAAAAAAATAGATCGATTGAAATGAATTGTTTATCATTCTGTACCAGAGAGAAACATTTTATTTCATTGTGAATCGTTTATTTAATTTTAACATTATTATAATATCGTTTATGACGAAACAAATTTATCTGAAAATGTATCTGTACGTCTAAAAATGTTACATATAAAAACAGTGGGCAACCCTGTTAGCAAAAGCTTTTCTTCTCCAACGCGGTTTTCTGAGTTGATTTTTTCTATTCTCCAGCGTCCATTTACACCAGCACACGTTACGCTCATAAGTGCCACTTTTCACTTTAAATCGTTTCGCATATATCACATCCAAACCAGAACAAATGAAAAAATAAAAAAAATATTGCTTTATTGGTCTATCCCGAATGTGAGTGGGAGTTGAAGTTGCAAAAGTGGGTGGTTGATTTTCTCGTGTTTTAGAGATACATCATGAAAAGTTGAATGAAATCAATGCAAATATTTAAGGAACGAATGGAGGGGGTATGAACAAACAACAGGCTTAATTGAACCGTTGCGTTAATCTTGTAAAATATCATGTTATAAAAATGCTCGCATGTATTTTGTAACATTTATAAAAGAAAAAAAAATCTATAATACCACCGATACACATATATACATGAATGAAGTCGTATGCAAGTCTATATTTATGGTAATAAAGCAGCAATATTGCCAAGTAGCAATATTTTCCTTTCATTTGCTTCATAGCTCAAGAATTATAATATTAATCAAGTTATTGTAAAAAAATCTGCCGACCCACTCGTATAGCATCATGAAGAAGATTTAAACCTACGAGGGTAGATTGATACTAAAGCTACTTAGCGCTAGATCGCAGTACAAGCACAAAAAAATTTTTCATTGAAATCACGATCTGTCAAACGTCAGCTGTTAAAATTTTACCAAAATTTATCGATTAGTTTATTTGTTGTAGTCGTTTGAAGACAACAACTTCTGTGGTTCTTGAAAAATGAAAAAAGTGAATTTCATGCAGTGATTAAACACTATTATTGGAAAGAGAAAGCGGCGAAAGAGAAAAAAATTCGATAAATCTTACCGTGAGTCTGCTCCGTTAGATTACAAGGTAAAATATTGAATTGCTGAATTTACACGCGGTCAAATCAAGCACTGCAAAAATACCACCAATAAGAAGGCCAAAAGAAGTGGTTACTGAAGAAAATCCTCGATATATTTATGAATGATCGCCAATTCAAGTCAAATTAGATTGTTGAAATGGTAAACATATCATATAAACGTGTGTTCAATATTTTGCAGGCACATTTGCATATGAAAAAGCTTTCGGCAAGATGGGTGCCGCGTTTGCTTAGTGTCGAACAAAATCGAGTTTGACTATTTCACTGCAGTGTTTGGACATGATAAAGCTTAATCCTGTTGATTTTTGATATCGATTAATAACTGTTGATGAAACGTGGGTCAACCATTACATACCAGAAACTAAAAACCAATCGAAACAATGGCGCAAGTGCTCTGAAGAAGGCGCATACAGTGAAATCGGCTGTCAAGGTTATGGCAACTGTATTTTGGGATGCATACGGAATATTTCTCATCGATTATATCGAAAAGGGATCCACATTCACAGAAAAGTATTATCGTGCATTATTGGATCAATGGATGCAATCAGGAAAAAACGACCATAATTAAAGAAGAAAATGTGCTCTTTCTTCTAGACAACGCATTGGTTCACACGGCATTAGATACGATGCTAAAATTACGTGAAAAACACTTCGAGTTGGTTGATCATCCACCTTACATTCCATATTTAGCTCCTAGTGACTTATTCCTGTTTCCAAACTTTAAAAAATGCCTCGCAGGAAAAAGATTCATCTCAAACGCAGAAGTGATTATCGAAACTAACGCGTATTTTGAGGGTTCGTTGTTGATGGTACAAAAAAGTTGGATTATCGTCTTACTAAGTGTATTGAGCTAAAAAGAGACTACATTGAGAAATAAATAGTTTTTGAAAAAAAAAAAATGTTTTTCCTACTTAGGTAGCTTTAATATCAATCCGCCCTCGTATATAAACTAAGTGGTACTAAAAAAAACGTGTTGCCGTAGTTTTTTATTTCCTTTAAAAGCCGAATTGTTAAGACGAAAGTAATAATTTCCAATAATATATAACTTTGCTTATAAAATAGCTTTTCTGCCGTCGTAGGTCGCGTGTCATGAAGTTTTTTTTTCTTCCATTTTATGTTATAAAATTTTATTAAAAAAGAACTGATATCAAAAGTTTTATATCTTTTTCAAAAAGTGAGTTATATGCAATTGCATGTGGTCAAAAGCGGACTTAAAATGTCGATAAAAAGTTATTAAAAATTGATCGGAAAGTAAATTAAAAATACAAACATTTTATACGTTTGAAAACATCACAGGGTTTGAAAGGAATTCTTTTTTTTCACAACCTGAATAGTATCATGTAAAAAAAGCTGAATTAAAAATTTGGCATTTTTTTAGCTTTTATTTATTTATTGAATCTTCACACTGTGAACTAACAATAAGTATTTAAATCTTAATACTAAAAAAAAAAAAAAAAAAAAAAAAAAAAAAAAAAAAAAAAAAAAAAGTCTAGTCAATGCTAGACAAAAAGTTTTATGCGCTACTTATAACGATAAAACGCTCTGATGGTGGCAAGGGTATCCCTTCTTCACAACCGAGTGTGACCGACAAAATCAAGTATATAGCGTGCAAGCGGATTTGGGTGAAGGTCCAGCTTGATATATCTTGTGGCGTACTTAGAAAATTCGACTAACGCAACACACAGATGCTTGTGAATTCGTGAGTTTTTTACGTACCACAGAGGTGTAATAATCGTTTGAAGAATTTTGTTTTGTCACCTTTTAGTTTTTTCAATATTTGAAGCTGAGGCGGTGCCCCAAATTGAGTTTCATAACACCATATAGGCTTTAGAATCGCGTTGTATAATAAAAGTTTGCAATCTAACTTCAATGTAGTATACCTGCCCATAAGCCAATTTAGCTACGCTGCCTGCAATATCAACTGAGTGACTTTTGCATCAATGTGAGATTACCATATTAACCTACGGTCGAGGTGAATATTAAGTGCACGACTTCATTATGCTTCGGATTAATTTGGATCGGCGAAGGTGTTATTTACAAAGTGTATATTCCTGCAAATTTCGTGAAACTAGTTGATGGTTTCATGAACGCTGCAGATTGCTGTCATCTGGAAAAGTTACTCATATCGTTGGCATATCAGAGGCGTAAATAATATAAAATAGGTCCGAGAATGCTACTTTAGAGAGCTCCTGCCGCGATTGGCTGAGTTGGGCTTACAAAGTCGCCTTCTCTGATAACAAATTTACGGCCACTTAAATAGCTTTCCAGAAGCTTGTGAGTGTTTGCAGGCAATTTTAACTTAATTTTGTGCATTAATCAGGGATGCCACACTTTATTAAAAGCTTGAGAAACATCTGCGAATAGCGCTGATCAATACTTTTTGTTCTCAAAAGTCTTTCTTATGACATTTACTAGTCTGTGCGTTTGTTCTATGGTGCTGTGTTTAGCCCGAAAGCCGAATTGATGATTAGGGATACATCGTACATCATTCCGTATTGGAGTCAACTACGCCATTAACAATTTTTCGATCAGTTTCGAAATTGTTGGCAGTAGACTTACTGGTCTATATGATTCTAATTTAGTGGGATCCTTCCCTGGTTTGGTTCCATAGTAATCATAGACACTTTCCACTCTGCAGAATCATACTCGATACGTAAAATAAAAAGAATTTTTCTAGTCACACGACGTAACTGTGACAGTAATTTTATATATACCTGCACCTTTCCTGTAGTTTATTTTGTTTATAACGTTTTCGACATCTTGATACCTATGTCTCGGAGGCTCAGGGGGTGTAACAGCATATAGCGGTAATTCAGCTGCATAAACCATACAACATCCCATAGCCACTCTCTTTTAAGTTTCCTCTTTTTTTGAGAGGAGGTGTTTAATTTCTGACGACTAAGTTCTATCATTCACATTTCTGAAATTTATATGGCTAGTGAAGGCATGTTGTATGGCCAGTTTAAGGTCTTCAGAAAAATCATTAATATCCTCAGGTGTTGTCAAGGTAATATTCTTCGTACAATTAGTGCTCAAATATTTCTTATATTTTAGCCAATTAACTCTAGTGACGGTCAACGCCAAGTTAACATACAGTAAGCCGATCTCCTGGAGGGAGGAAACAGAGATTATAGTGGGTGAGTGATTTATGACAAATCTAATGAAGGCTCCACTTGCATCTATTCTAAGGGAAAATTTTTTTGCAACTCCAAAATCTATAACAACTGGCATCTTTCACCGGTCTGACGGCCAATAAGGGGGGTGTCCACTTGAAATCACATCTAAGCCCATTTTGGAAACTTTGTCAAAAAGCACACGGCCTTTCGGCCAAATCAAACATGATCCCCAAATAATGTGTCTTGAGTTATAGTCGCTAGCCGCTAAAAATCGAGGCCCAAGTGGTTTGAAATTTGAAAAATTTATTTTCTGTTACTGAAAATCAGGGCGATGAATAAATCGAAGAAATAACAATTTTTTCATGAAAATGTTCAATACAAATATTTGAATATCAGAATCAGAATTGTCGAGTATCTACAAGATCTTCCACGGGGATCTTTAGATATGACACTAAAGTGTAGTGTGTAGCCATTAATTTCGAAATAGCTAGTCGAAGTCAGATGAGTTTCGGCAATCATCATTATATATCGATTTGATTTTCCATATGGAAGTGCTCAGGTTCACTTTTGTGTTCTCGAATGCCGTTTGTGTTCCAGAAACATATTTTAGAACAAATTTTAACTACATTTAGGTCGCTAGCAACAGTATGCAATACAATAGAGTTCTTGACATTATACTTAGAATTCACTGTTACTCGTATGTTTTGAAGAATGTGAGTTATATATTTGCAAAGCTCATACGATGGTAAGTTAATATAAGAACATATTCTTCTTAAAGGAAAACTTTCTTTATGGATTTTATAGCAAACAATGTGTCAAGGTATATATACGAATAACGAATAATAAATTGAAGACTAGATTAGTAGGACAATGGACAAATCAGAAATATAGAAATATTAATTCGTCTCAGAAGACTGCTTTGCCTATTCATTGTCTAGTTTTAATTAATAACCCAGATTTTAATAGTGTTTCCATTCCATATTGAGTACAGAGAATAATTATAGAAAACTTTATATGTTTGAGCTGCTGTAGATAATTGATGTACCAATAGCAAACGGAATTAGTTTTAGAAAAGATACAGAAAGTTTAGCTCAGAATTATAGCCATCTAATTTATAAAAATAAAGTAATAAATTAGCATATTAAGAAATCTATTATTAGGTTAATTTCAGATTTTGATATGTTAAAAATGTTTTTTTATGTATTTTAATTTTTTGTGACAATTTATGTAGAATGTATTTATGTATGTACGAATATGTTAAAATTATTTTCATTTCCAAATATTTTTTTACGGCCATATCTACTCGTATGAACATGTTTATTAAGCTCTTATTACACACATTTTGTATAGAAATCAGTGCAATAGCACAGCGAAATAAACATGAAAACATTTTTATAAATAAGGCAGTTAATTTATAAACAAAGACTAAAAAAATTTCCTGAAGAAGTCTTCCAAAGGAAGACGACATAAATATTGACATAAATAAATAATTTAAGAAACTTTTACAAAAGAGACCTCAAGCTTGAAGATTATTACATCTGAATGTAATCAATAAATATAAATTCTAAATTTTTCCATTCAAATAGAGCGAATAAATTAGTTCAGGATTTTGACTATAAATCAACGGCAATCAACTCAAGTGCTTTATCACCTGTGTCATTAAATCCTGCTGATTTCTTTGGTTAACTTGTTCTTCATTCCATATCTTAAGCCTGTTATGAAAATACGTATGTACAAAGATATGCATAAAAGAAATAATAACAAGAGAAAAACTTGTTATCACACAGTGGGATATGAAACGACATTAATTTCTAAAAGTAATCAACAACGACAAGGAAGTTATCAAAATATTAAAGAAGTTTGAATTTGTTTTCTGTTATGAATAAGAAGTCAGAGAACAAAGTGTACTTTTTTTTGAAATTTGCTATTTGCTATTAAATAGTCACAAGTCTTTTTATTTCCTCGAAAAAAAGCTATTTTCGAATTTAAGTTTTAAGAGAAATTTTGTTCATTCAATTTCACAATTTCGTAACTGTATGCAAACTTCATAGAGTAAACGAATTGGTTTTGAACGGAGTAATTAATTGTGAGAAATAAATTCCAACATATATCCATTGAAATAGGAAAAAACGAAAGTATAATGTATTTAATATAAACTTATATACTCTGGGGTATTCTTTATTTCGATTTTCAGTTACAGAGTAATTTAAGGTGTTTTACGTACGTTCTGATTGACAAACGCACTCATAGAAACCCCTTCATTACTGTGATGTATTTTAACATCAATGCAATGTAATCATTTTTGACCTCATGACACTTTTCATTGTTGTGATGTCAACCATTATATCATTTCCTCTAATTATCATTAGCAGTAATTATATCAATATAATAGAATAGTCACTAACATCAGACCAACTATAATTTGGATTCAACTTGATGTAAAAATCTCATTGCTCATTAGCATCACAAAACTGACAGAGTGAAGTAAATTTTATGACAAAATGTCATCAGTAACATGGTACGCTATCATCAACTAAACTTAAGCACCAGTTAAGTTTAATGATTTTAAAAATAAGTTCAAACATGTAGCTTTATGTTTTACTATTTTCAAGAAATCAATGAGAATTAAAAATATTATAATATTTTTGATGACTTACTGTCATCAATATAACGTCTATGTGTAGTATTATAATACTTTAATTGTTGTTTTGCCACATAATTCCTTTTTTATTTTACTTTCTACGCTCTCATTATATTTGCTATCTAAGCCTCATTCGATTATTAAGTGTCATCTAGTTATTATTATTTGGCTTTGTTTAAACAATGTTTGCTTCGACGGTACATTAAGTGCACCGGTTGTTAAGTTAGAGCATCAAAAATAAATATATCTGCATATAACCATACGAGGGCAGTTCGGAAACTTCTTAGCCTATCAATGAAAGAGAATAGTTAGTTTTTCAAAAATATTTTTATTTTTCAATATAATTTCCTGAAACTTCAATACACTTAGCCAACGCTTTTCTTGCAATTCTATCCCTTGATTAAAATAGTTTTCCTCAAGGTCTTCAAAATAGTGGTTTACAACTGTAATTGCATCTTCATTTGAGATAAAACGCCTGTCAGCAAGACATTTTTTTAGATTTGGGAACAGGTAAGTCACTGGGAGCTATATCAGGAGAATAAGGTGGATGGTCAAGCAAGTCGTACTTTAATTCGTTGATTTTAGCCATTGTTAAAACACTCTTGTACGTTGTTGTCTTGATTATTTTATTTTTTATTATTTTTTTTTGTGTTGTAAGCCAGGACGTTTATCTCGAATTTGTACATTTAATTGATCCAAAAGGTTGCAATAGTACTCTGAATTTATTGTTTTACCCTTTTGCAGATAGTCAATCAATAAAATACCTCTGAAGTCCCAAAAAAAAAAAATATTGCCATAACCTTACCAGCCGATTAAATTGTTTTTGCCTTCTTCGAGGCACTTTCTGCAGCCGACGCTTAAAGTCCATTTTATTTCGCTTAAAACGGTCCAAACAAGCTTGAGAAATGTTCATTCTTATGCGTTTTTGGTCGACTGTTAACAAATGCGGCACCCATTTTGCAGAAAGCTTTTTCATCTGTAGTTCTTCATGCAAAATTAAATGGACTCGATCATTTGAGATGCCCATGATATTAGCTGTTTCACGCACTTTTATTCGTCGATCATTTAATACCATATCATGCACTTTGGCTACAATTTCTGTTGTTGTTGCTGTTTTTGGACGTCCACTACGTGGTTCATCTTTAATTCTTGTACGATCACGTTTAAATTCAGCAAACCAATTTTTTATTGTTGCATATGAATGAGCACTTTCACCTAACACATTCACCATATCATTATGAATTTCTTGTCTCGATAAACCATTTTTATTGTAAAAAAATCGCGGATGCGTCTTTTGTGAACAGAGCAGAGATGGAAGTTTCCAGAACACTTAACATTTTTCTGTTTATACCTCTCGTTTTGTGAAATTTCCGAGCCGCCCTCGTACATTACGACAATTTGATTATATTCATGCATAAATCGCGGACTTCCATCGTAGGCTGCAGATAGAATCGTCATCCCGCTAATATTCCGTGCAGTTCCGTTCGTGTTTATGGCATTTCGAAGATGAATAATATACTTATCGGAACTAAAATTCTTGCGGTTCAATTAGATGTGTGGTGGAATGATCGACAACATTTTTACGAACTATCCGTCGATATGAATAAGTTTTTTGAACAAAATTTTTTTTGTTAGTTTCAGTATATAGAATTCCAATAATATAAATAAAGTGAAATAATATTGTTGAAAATATAGATTTGTTATTCATATGTAAAGGTACACACAGACGACATGTTTTTCGTCTGTTTTTTAATATGGAATACCTTATACATTTTTTCATGTCTGTCGAAATTGTAATTTTTTACAGATGGTTTGTAATATTTGCTTACATGCACGTTTACATCTGACATTGTCTATGCATATTATTATAAAAAATAATAAATTTTCTGACGATGATAACAAATTGTTATCCAAATATCGAAAATAAAACCGTTGAAAATAAGAACTAATTAATTATGAATATTATTAATATTAATGCGGTAAAACTTTCTCTAGCCGACTCTACCACCCAAAGTCAACTGCCGCTGAATTGTTCGCAAGGCATAGAGTTCTAATTGAAATTTTGTCAGATGGCTTTGCCCATGTTTTTTACAGAAACAACGGTTTTGAGGAAACAAACGACATGTATGCCATTTTACATTGAGAAAAATGACACCTATGTTATTTACATGTTACATTTGGATCGAAAAATGATAACTGAAGCCTAAACAAGCAACCAATGACCATTTTCACATATATGTTATGTTATGTTATGTTATGTTATGTTATGTTAATTTATGTTATGTTGTTATGTTATACATGTATGCTATGCTATGTTATGTTACAGAAAATAAGTTATACGTTACATTATTATTTTCCTATCTCTATTTTTGAGGTAACAGACGACATGTATGCATTTTATATTGAGAAAAATTATATCTATGTTATTTATTTAAGTTGTCATTTTGAAATCGAAAATTATAACTGAAGCCGGATTGCCTGAGCAAGCAGCCAATGGCCATTTTCACATATATGCTAAGTTATGTTATGTTATGATATTTTATGTTATGTTATGTTGTGTTATCGTGGAAATCGTAACGCACCTAAGTAGATATAATTGTTGCTGTTGAACTACTCTTGTACTTTCCGTAGGCTATGTCCCGCAGTTTTGCTTATTAACGAACTCATTTAATTTAAAATGGCCTTCGTCGTTCATACTTAAATTATGAATAAAATGAGGATTTGTTTTAAAAAATAAAGTCCACTGGTTTGGAAACATTGCTCAATATGTATGTACTGGTTCATTTTAAATTTCCCAAGTATCTTTTATAAAATAGTGAATATGTATTAGGAATTCAGGACGTTAAAGTAATTCTGAGTCACCATATTTAAATACCTTTTATATTTAATTACAAATATAGTGCGTAAGATATGCAAATCATCTAATTGTCTATACAATTGAAAGGTCAATCGTTGGCGTTATAGCGCTAGTGTTCGCTGGGTGGTGCGTTTCTGAAATATTCAATTTGTCACGGCACATTAATCAAGCTTAAATAGGTTATGTTAAGGACTGCTATTATATGCAGAAATATACATATATATCAAGAGAAAGTCAAGCCGACTCAAATTGAACAATTGCACATTACACTTCGCTCATGTAAAATAAGCATAATGGTATAAGGTGTGTGGCTCTTAGCATCGTCCTCTTGATTGGTTTACATTAGCACCTGCCCTGACGGCCTTATCTGATGGTGGACTAACTCCACGCGGTGAATTATTCACGATTCACCAGCGCCCTTGTGTGGCTTGCAAGGAGCACGCAGGTCACAACTTTTGTCACAAGTTTGTAGCCTTACGAACAAACACCTTTCTGAAGAGCCCGGGCTTTCTAATCCTTCCTGGCATTCAATGAAAGACAAAACTTAAAGAGCTGGTGGGCCGAAGACCATTAAGAGTATCGCCTTTAACCAATTCACATGTATCATCATCTGTTGCAAGACAACAGCCCTTAACAAATTCACCTATATAACCATCTGTTCCAAGACAATAGCCCCTCGGGGTTTATTAGTCCCGGCATGCTCCAATGTTTTCAGAGAAACTAATTCTTCTTCCTGTGATATACGTTTAAAACGCATTCAAAATGTTTCAGACCAGGTAGGCACCTAATCCATGATCAGCGCTGGGATGGTTTGCAAGCAGAATCTCCAGGGGTCTATGCTTATCACTGTCGTGATAATTAATCCTTCTGGAAGTCCAACACAACATAATTTATGCAACTTTCTTTAGTTTAAAACACGTATCCCTCTTTGCCCCAGAAAGCAGATTGCCCTAGTTAGGTGTAAACAAAGGCCTGTTTACCAGGGGACATGTCCGTGGGTCTGGCATCATCCGATGAACCAAGGAACGAAGCCGATTGCCGTTGACCAACATTGTTTTCAAAGAAATGTGAACCGATAGCGCCGCCAACTTAAAAGTTTACATAAAACAGTGTCTTTTTCAGGGTCCGTTAGATGGTCTTCAATCAATCGTGCTTTAATATTTTCCCAAGTTCAGAAATGGTTTTCATCGCAAGACGACTTTTTAATGAAAATTAGAACTACTTCAAGACCAATTAAAATAGTCGTTGACCTTTAGCTGCAGCTAACGCTGACGGGCTGCAGCGATGTTTTCGGCAGATCTAGCGTTTAGTTGTCCTGCTGATTGATTAAATGCTGAACCAATAAACTCAAATACACTAACTACACTGTAAATAGTTCCCTTGATAAGGCGATTATGATAACCGAAAAAAGAACGAAGCACATGGAACGTAGCCCGAACAGAACACAGATTTTAAACAAACAGTTTTATTATTGACAATTCCTGTTGAACTGTCTACAACGATTTGGCCAAACTGACTAAATAAATGACAGCTCAATAATATGGCGAATATCCAGGAGGTTTCTGTTCGAAGTTGTTGTCAACAATACAATAAACATTTGCTTACGATATTACTCGAATAATTTCGTTAGCAAATACAAATAATTGAGCATCTCGAAGCTTACTGAATAAGCACAGAACGATTTTATTAATTCTACCCTCAGAATAATACAAAATATTTAAGAACTGATAAATTAAATTTATTCGTACGTCTTCCTCCCCATTGTGCATTACTCGTACTAGCAGCAAGAAAGTATTGAATGTCTAATATCGATGATGTCGCTGGTGGTTTTGTTGTTGTAGCTGTTGTTGATGCAATTGACGATGATTGGAAAATTGTTGATGCCTAAGTGGCATAAATATCAAGTATAAACGAGCAACCACTTTTGCCATCACTACCTGCAGCACTTACACAACTAAACCAATTTGTACAACTACGACCTAATTTTATCAGTGTATATGAGTCAGTAAGTGTGTTCCTTAACTGTGCACAGAAAGATAAAAGGCGACAGGACCCAAAGGCAGACGAATAAAGTAGCTCACTTACTTTTAATAGTTGGTGTACAAAGTGTTAATGTGAACGTGTGTTTACTCTCGTGGGTATAATGAATGAGTGAATGAGCTTAAGTTGACATCATGTCATAATGTCAGATGGGAAACCAGGTTGAAAAATTATTGAAGAAAATTTTTGAAACAGAAAGCCAGACCAAGACAACGGCACCCGACAACCGACAACGACAGGAAGCAATTTTAATTAAACCCTTTTGTTTTCGCTATGCTAGCAATAAAACATAGGTGTACAACTTTGCTTCCACCGTTTTTTTTTTTCCTAATTTGGAGGCTTTATTTTTTTTTTTCTTGGACCAATACGCAGGGGATGACCCCTACATATGCAGTGCATTGTACCGAAACTAGGAAAATAGGTTATGAGAAGGCGGAAAGAGGGAGTAGTGTTTGTGAACATTTGACTTGAACTTCGGAACATTAAAACAGACATGAAACACGTTTGCAGGCAACTTATTCCACAGGCGAAGCGTACGGCTGAAAAACGAATTCTCTCTGTAATGCGTAGTACGATTCCTTGGGCAATCGACCACAAATGGGTGAGCTCTGGACGATAAACGCGTGCTACGTAAAATTGTGCGAGTTTCGGGAACAAGATCCCTAATCTCGTCAGAGCAAAATCCATTGTAGTAACGATAGAATAGAGTAACGCACCCCACACTGCGTCGATGCTCCAGTGAGTCAATAGAGTTGGATATCCTACTGTCACCAATAAGCTTCTTCGCCCTCTCCTGCACACGGTCGAGTAACCCTAAAATAGACTTTGAGGCACCGGCCCAAACATGAGAGTTGTATTCCATTTTCAGTCGGATGCAGGTGGTATAAATAGTAAAGAGGTCGGATGGAGTGAAGTACATCTTACACAGTTTAAAAAACCCGTGGCATTGCTTCTTTAGAGACGTAAAAATGTGATCATTCCAGTGACTATCACAGTGTATTTTTCATTCCAAGGACATCAAGAGTATCCGATTCCTTAATATTTATACCATCCATTAGTACAAATGAAGCAGCACTTGCGGTTGTATTGTTAATGCTAACGCATTAAGAGAATTCGGTAACGATCGCCTCTGATTGTTTCAGTCGGTTTTAACAACTCATAATTCATGGCCGGAATGGATATCCCCACGATTTTCTGCACATGTGATTATTGTAATAATCCCTTTTTTTGTCCCCAGTCACAATGTGATGCAGAAATCTGTTCCGTATTCGCCTTGCAAGCAGCACTTCTCAGCAGCACTTCTCAGCAACATCTCTCGGTTTCAACTCGTACGGCACCCAATTTCCAATTCCTTCTGAATCATTCCCATGACCCTCAGGCTTTTTGAAATTACTTGTTGCATCACTTGTAATGATCCTGCCAATTCCTATTGCATTTGACACGAGTCTTGATCAGGTAATGTCTCCAATTCTGTACCTTCATAAACCGTGTCTGTTCCACCGCCACGCTCGTCTTCGACGTCAAAATCGCCGTTCCTGAAGTGCTGAAACCACTCTCCGCACGCTAATAGCGGCCTTAGCATAGGTATTTAAAAACATTCGATAAGCCTTACACCAAAACAAAAACTAGTTCAAAAGCGATTTAAAAATTTCCTATCCATCCCAAGATGAAATCTAGTTTGTAACTAAACTTTAACGATATCTAGTAGATTGGTGTGAATATTCTGTTCCGCAAATGTGATTTTGTTTTTCTTAAATATTAAAACAAAAGAATCCTAGCCTCAATAGTGAACGAACGTGTTCGTTTTTTATCAGAACGTAATAAAATTAGACCGGAATAAGTGAAAAGAGTCGTCTTTTATACAAGAAAAACTTTATGACATTTTCTAATATCTTTTTAAATTGTAAAAAACCCAAAACTGCATAAGTGTACCTAGCAGATGTAATTCTGAGAAAGAGCTAAGTTCCACTAATAAAAACCTTGGATTTCTGTGGAGGAATCCTTGAAGAAATCATTGGACAATCTTATGTCTCTAAGAGATAGACACAGCCTGCGTTCATGTTACCCACATACAGCTGATACAACGGAAGATACAAAACATCCTCCAGTTTAATTTCTGTGAATAAGCCATGATTAAACGGCAGATATGCACAAAATCCGCTTAGATAATCATCTTAGTCGAAAATATCTAAAGATGATAAAACCACTACGGCAACGGATAGTAATAGGTTTGCTATCCTTCAGACTGCTGAGTCAACAACATCCAAAAACACATATAAACCGCTACCAATATATTTGAGAGAGCCCACTTCTAGTGAGCTCGTAAAACAACTTCATCAGAGTTAATCACGACAGCATCAGTGAACCAAAAATCCCAGTAAACCATGAAAATTATTACCGAAAATTGTCCGATTTTCTGGGGGAAAAAGTGCTAAAGATCTTCAGGTTTGACTGAATTGGAAGATAAAGGATTCAAAATTAACAAGTAAGAGTGTGGTATATTCGGCTGGGCCGAATCTAAAATACCCTTCACGATAGTCACTTATATGTATAGTATATATTACAAATTTGAACTGAATATGCTGTTTTAATTTATAATAATGATAGTTTATGAAAATCTTTGATATGAACTTAAAATTTCCATAGTATGGTAATAGGAAACATTAACGTTATGAAATGATTATTTCAATATTGAATAATATTAATTAAAAGTAACTCAATATTGATCATAAAAAAAATGAAACTGATTTCTTATAAAACAATATTGATAGTTAAATTTTTGGTTTGTACATTTGTTTTTTCTTTCTTAAGTTTTTTTCTTAAGAAGAATTTTTTTACAATACAAATCTGCTGTGATCAATAATTTTGATTGAAGAAGACAAGAAAAAAAATAATCAAATCTTTAGCTGGGGGACAACTAGCTATTTCGTAGTCGCTACACTACTCATCAGCACCCACTGGGATTTAAACTCGGATCATGACGTATCATGATCTACTGCTTTAACCACTAAGCGTCATGACCCGAGTTCAAATCCTTGTTCTTGTTCAGGCTTTGCAATTTTGATAAACACCATAATTAAGCACTATTTGCTAAACGAGACACTTGAGTAGTATCTCCAAGCAAGTAACAGAAAACCAATATTCGCATTATTTCAAAACACTGGGGCTTCAACTTTTAGCAGGTGGCGACTATAACGCTAAGCACACGTTTTAGGCATCACGTTTTCTTTCCCCAAAAGGCCGTGTGCCGTCAGACCGATGAAAGATCCCATGTTGTAGACTTTGGAGTTCAAAAAAAGTTTCCTTTAGAATGGTTTCAAGTGGAGCATTCATTAGCTTTGTCATCATATCACTAACCCACTATAATTCTTGTTTTGTTCCCCCAGAACGTTGGCTTCCCTTTTTGTGACTTGGTTTTTACAGACACTAGAGCTAATTGGCTGAAATATAAGAAATATAGGAGTAACCATCGTACGCAGAATATTACCTTGAGAACTCCTGAGGATGTTGATGTGTCAATTAACAATTCTGAACACCTTAAACTAGCCGTACAACATGCTGCCACTAACCGTATAAGTTTCGGAAATGCGAAGGGTAGAACTTATAAGTCAAAAGTTAAACACCCTCTGTCAGAAAAAATTTAAAGAGAGATGCAACTTCGCAGGTCTCCCTAGCTTAAAATCAGGCTACGGGAATTCATTACGCAACTAAGAAATCTGCTTAAAATCCATAGAATGGCTTCCCTTAAAAATTATCTGAAAAAATTCAGTGGTATTCCTCAAACCTACTATTCTCTATGGAAAGCGACAACAGGTTTGAAGAGACCAATCAGAGAATGTGTACTTTAAGTGGCAACTGGGCAAGAACCGACACTGAAAAGGGGACGTATGTTAACCACTTGGAAAACATTTTTACTACCAATGATACAGCAAATGATGCAGCTGAATTACCGCCATATGCTTTCACACCGCTTGTGCCTTTGAGACTTAGTTTTCAAGATATCGAAAACGTTATAAACTTCAGGTATTGATAAAATGACTGGCAAAATGCTTATACAATTACCTCGTGTAGCAAGAATATTGCTTCCTTTTTATTTTTAGCGCGTTTTTACGTTTTGAGTATTATCATGCATAGTGGAAGGTCTCTATGATTACTATGATACCCAAGCCAGGGAAGGATCCCACTAAAGTAGAATCATATAGACCAATAAGTCTACTGCCAACAATTTCACAACTGTTCCAAAAATAGGCGAAGTTGAACAAACAGACAGACTAGCCAACGTTATAAGACAGACGTTCGATTAAAAAAGCTTCACGTAATTTACAGGAATATATTTCAATATTATAGAAATGACTAAAACTTTGGAAAATCAAAGTTAATGAACAATAATGTGTCCATCTTACATTCACACTGTGTAAACAAACATGTTCGGTCATTAAAATTAACAACCAACCTATTCCTCACCATAATGAAGTAGATTGGCATCCACCCTGAACGTAGGCCAACGTCTCACATTGATGCGAAAGTCACCCAGTTCAAACTAAAAGCAAGGCAATTAAATTGGTGTAGACTGAAACTCGACATTAGAGTTGGATTGCAAACTTTGCTTATACAATGCAATGAATAAGCCTATATGGTGCTATGGAATTCAATTATGGGGCACCGCCTCAGCATCAAACTTTGAAAAAATTCAAATGAGATAAAACATATGTATATAACTAAAAATGATTTACATACGAATACGTCTCACAGTTAGGAGAATTATTAGTAAATAATAAAAACTGGTTTTTCAGTGACAGAAAATCCTGTACAAACAACTGGGGTTATAACAATTGCATATATGTGATCAGTATGTGGCAAACATTAACGTAAGAATAATTAAAGAGCTCGGTGGCTGAAGTGGTTAAAGCGGCCGTATTAAAAATACATCATGTTCACATGATCCCGAGTTCGAATCCCAGTGGGTGCTGATGAGTAGTGTAGCGACTACGAAACAGCTAGTTGTCCCCCAGCTAATGGTATTCAATTCTTCTTTGGTCTTATTGTTTCACAGCAATTATTGTTATAATTAAAAATAATCCTTGTTCTTGACTCGAACTCACAACTAGTTAATTAATATCGTAGATAAAACTACATTTTTCGAACAATTACTGCAGCTCCATGGTACGTAAAAAACTCACGAATTCAAGACGAATTTTCAAAGTATGCGACAAGGTGTATCAGCAAACTGGAACTTCACCCAAATCCTCTGCACGCAACATACTTAATTTTGTTGGTCACACTCGGTTGAGAAGAAAGAATACTTTTGCCACCATCAGAGCGATAAATAGGTGATTTTACCGAAATAGCTCCCGCATAATAAAACTTTTCGTCTAACAGTAACCGGACTGAAGTAGAAAGCACATCTTTTGTTTATTTTTAATATTTAGTATTAAGATTTGAATACTTATTGTAAGTTCGTTTTGAAGATTCAATAAATAGAAATGCTATAAAAAAAGTTTGGACCGATTTTGTTTTTTCGTGTTGCAATTTCAAGGAAGAAGACACAAATAGCAATGGCAAAATAATTAGACTCTTGAAATGCCATACGAGGTAATCACTAAATAATATAAATTTGTTAATATGTATGACAATATAAATTTTTACCAATATGTACTAAAAATTTAAAAAAAAAAACATCTGAAAAAAATGTTTTCTTATGAACCCTACATCTTCAAACTGTTAAAAATATAAATGAAATTAATCTTGAAAAGAAATCGAAAACAATTTGAAGTACTTACCTCAAAAGTCGTGAAAACGATTTTTTCAATGGAACCGAAATATCGTTCCCAAAGCACTTGTGTTTGTTGGCGTAAAGAGAAGATTCGCTCTTCAGTTATAGAACGAACAACTTCAGGAACCTGGAAGGAAAGAGCAAATATAGAAATTTAAAACATATAAAATTTATAATACTAATACACATAGTTAAGGCATTCAAAGGGCAATAACTGTTAAAGAGATGAGATGATGTTTACGGTTTAGTAAAGACAAATCAAAAAGCTCAGTTTAAAATGTCGTCTATGACTTTTTTGTTCGCATCACAACATGATTTTATGCTGTCTATAAAATCAACATTTGTCAATACGTTCTCAAGATTTATAACTTATTTTATTCTTATGATATGAAGCTTTGATATATTTTTTATATGTGATATACGAGTATTAGAGTAAACAAGTAAGAGTGTAGTATATTCGGGTGAGCCGAACCTAAAATACCCTTCATTATAGTCACGTATTACAGATTTGAACTAAATATGCTATTTAAATTTATAATAATGATAAATTAAGAAGTTCTTACGAATAGATATAAACTAATACTTTCTGAAAAACTCAGATTTTCCTGCAAATATTCTTATTTCTCCTTTGCTATTGATGAAGCGTACTTAATGTATTTCGGTGGTGCTTATCACAGCTCGTCAGTAGATTTCGATCAAAAATTTTGTTTTTCATTTTTTAAGTCTGAGAGGAAAGATCAGTGCTTTTTGGGCTGTGCAAAATACTCACCTAATGTATTTCAAATACAAGATACAAAGTACATTCAATTTGTGTATTTCAAATACAAAATACAAATATTTTGGTTTTTATTCGACCTCTATTTCTTAATTAAGTAGTATTTCGTTGAGTTTAAGGTCCTTTTTGTTTATTTATTTTAATATTTCTGCCAATATTTCGCTTTCCTTCGGATATCTTCTTCAGGGCAATAATATTTGTTATTGTTTTAAAAATTTTTGAAACAATTTTTAAAAATACTCAAACAAACATATTGTATCCCATCCTCAATTTAAATCAATCGTTTTCTCTTCTGCTATATCCTGTTTTTTCTTCTTGAAAAATTATTTAAATTTGCTCCTTTTTTATAGATTTAGTATTTTGGTTTTTATTCGACCTCTATTTCTTAATTAAGTAGTATTTCGTTGAGTTTAAGGAAAGCGAAATATTGGCAGAAATATTAAAATAAATAAGCAAAAAGGACCTTAAACTTAACGAAATACTACTTAATCAAAATACAAATACTTTTTTTGTATTTCGATCTCATAAAAATATACCTCTCTAGTTTTAGATACATATTTTATTTTACATATGCACGTAAACTAAGTTGTGTATAGCCACCTAAAACTTAAAAGGACGGAACTGGCAAAATAATGAAAGCCTATTAAAATTTTTGGATAGTTGTATTATTGATAATAACATCTCATTTAATAAAAATTACGGGTTAGAAAATTTTTGTCAGCTACGCTCTTTTGCGTTTTAGGCGACTATATATATGTTCATACTTACTGGAAATAAAGTTGTGCAACATTATATAAAAAATGTTTTATTTTTTAATGTATATATTTAATACTATATACATTTTACATATAGGTATACATGTATGTATGGCATACGTACATATGTATATTCATATGATTGTTCTAAGCTCGCAAGCTGGGATTTTAAAGGAAGAAAGCTAATATTTAGGGTTTGATAGACAGTAAATAAAAGATTCATTCGGTAAAACAAGTACTTCCTTTAATAGAAACAAGATATTTTAATGAGTCATCCGACAAACAACCTTTTGTTGGGGAGTGAATATATCCTACAGGTCCTGAGGAACATAAGCTGCTACCGAATTCTATAAATGCGTAAAAACAATAAAGTCCTCATCATCTTTACTGCAAATAATACTTCTTCTGCTGCATTCACGTTGGGTTTCATGTTTTTTGAAACCGGGTTTAGACTATATCTCGAGAATATATGTATATAGGGTGTTTTTTTAAGCCCGATAGAACTTGAAATTGTAAAAAATAACACAAAAAATGAAATTGTAATCAAAATATTTTTTTATTCGAAAGATCAATACGTGACATTAACATTTGAAAATGATTTCGGGCATATGGGCACCGCGGCTGTTCTTGACGAAGCGCATTCTGGACGTCCAATTTTGGGCCACTTTTTCGAGCACTGCTGGCCGTATGTCACGAACAACACGAACAATGCTGGCCTCCAAGGCGTCAATTGTTGCTGGTTTATCAGCATAAACCAGTGACTTCACGTAGCCCCACAGGAAATAATCGAGAGGTGTCAAATCGCACGACCTTGGAGGCCAATTGACAGGTCCATTTCTCGAAATCAACTTATCGCCAAATTTTGATTTCAGTAAGTCGATGGTT
The DNA here is from genome assembly GCA_914767995.1 of Thecocarcelia acutangulata. NCBI lineage: Eukaryota > Metazoa > Arthropoda > Insecta > Diptera > Tachinidae > Thecocarcelia > Thecocarcelia acutangulata. Next base: position 57,857,284 of record OU612098.1, read on the forward strand.
GCGTTCGCCGTATGGCACGTAGCGCCATCCTGTTGAAACCACATCTCCTCCGGATCAATGTCATCCATATTTTCAAACAAAAAATCATTGATCATGGTGCGGTAACGATCTCCATTGACCGTAACGCGAGCTCCGGCCTCATTTTTGAAGAAATAAGGTCCGATGATGCCACCAGCATGAAAACCGCACCAAACAGTGCATTTTTCTGGATGTAATGGAGTCTGTAGGGTCTCTTGTGGATTGGTCTCACTCCATATGCGGCAATTTTGCTTATTAACAAACCCGTTAAGCCAAAAATGCGCCTCGTCGAAGTCGTCTATAAGTTGCGCGAATCGACGACTGATTTTCAAAGTAAATTTGGATAATTTCGTAGCGTTGTTCAAGCGTGAGTCTATTCATGATGATTTGTCAGAGTATACTGAAACAAATAAAAAAAATGTTTCATCAAAATTTAATTTTTTGTGTTACTTTTTACAATTTAAAGTTCTATCTAGCTTAAAAAAACACCCTATATATAGACCGATATCGGAAATTTTCATTTCAGTTTTTTTTGCGTCCCTATAAAGAATATATATTCTGATTCAGAATTAATGGAAAAGTCGATTAAGCGATGTCCATCTGTCTGCTGTTGAAATACCGTTTCTGAGAAAACCATTTGACTTAGAAACTTTTTTCTTTCACCATTCTTTTACCCCATCGATTCATGGCTTTGCTATTGAAATTCTGTAATATCGGTCCACGTATAGCTGAGATATATTCAAAATTCCGAAAAAAGCCATGAATTTTTGCAGTTTTGTATGAAAATCTTTGAAAACAAAAGTTGTTTGTTTTGCTTCAAACTTAACACACTTATTAAGCATGGTGACTTAAAGGCAAAAATTTTTTTTTTCAGATATCGGTCCATATATACCCAAGATATAGCCCAAATTGGATTTTTAATGAAAATGTCGCATAGGCGAAGCTAAACAACTTTTTTTGCCTAAAAGTAATTCTGGTAATAAAATAAGGTTATTTAAATATGGAAAATAAAAATTTCCGATATCAGTCCATATATACCCTAGACATAGCCTAAACCGGGTTTTTCATAAAAATGTCGCGTAAGCGAACTCAAAATACTTTGTTTTGCTTAAAAGCAGCTCTGGTAATAAAATAAAGTTATATAAATATGAAAAATGAAAATTCCCGATATCGGTCCATATACCCGAGACATAGCCTAAACCGGGTTTTTTATGAACATGCGGCGTAAGCAAACTTAAACAAATTTTTTTGCTTAAAAGCAGTTCTGGTAATAAAATAAGTTTATATAAGTATGGAAAATGAAAATTTCCGATATCGGTCCATATATACCCCAGATATAGCCTAAACCGGGTTTTTAATGAACATGCGGCGTAAGCGAACTTAAACAACTTTTTTTGCTTAAAAGTAGTTCTGGTAATAAAATTAGGTTATATAAATATGCAAAATAAAAATTTTCGATATCGGACCATATATACGCGAGATATAGCCTAGAACAGGTTTTTCATGAAAATGCCACATAAGCGAACTTAAAAAATTTTTTTTTGCTCAAAGGCAGTTCCGGTAATAAAGTTAGGTTATATAAATATGGAAAATGAAAATTTCCGATATCGGTCCATATATACCCCAGATATACCCTAAACCGGGTTTTTAATGAAAATGTCGCGTAAGCAAACTTAAACAACTTTTTTTGCTTAGAAGCAGTTCCGGTAATGAAATAAGGTTATATAAATATGGAAAATGGAAATTTCCGATATCGGTCCATATATACCCGAGATATAGCCTAAAACGGGTGCTTCATGAAAATGTCGCGTAAATGAACTTAAACAACTTTTTTGTGCTCAAAAGCAGTTTTGATAATGAAATAAGGTTATATAAATATGGAAAATGAAAATTTTCGATATCGGTCTACATATACTCGAGATATAACTTAAACGGGGTTTTTCATAAGTATAACTTAAACGGGGTTTTTCATAAATATAACTTAAACGGGGTTTTTCATAAAAATGCTGCGTAAGCAAACCTAAACAATGTTTTTTCATTAAAAGTAGTTCTGGTTATAAAATAAGGTTAGATAAATATGGAAAATGAAAATGCCCGATATCGTTCCATATATACAAGAGATATAGCCAAAAACAAGTGTTTCATGAAAATGAAGCAGTTCTGGTAATGAAATAAGGTACTATAAATATGGAAAATGGAAATTTCCGATATCGGTCCATATATACCCGAGATATAGCCTAAGCCGCGGTTGTCATGAAAATGTCGCGTAAATGAACTTAAACAACTTTTTTGTGCTCAAAAGCAGTTCTGATAATGAAATAAGGTTATATAAATATGGAAAATTAAAATGCCCGATATCGGTCCATATATACCCGATATATAGCCTAAACCGGGGTTTTCAAAAAAATGCCGCGTAAGCGAACTTAAACAATGTTTTTTCATTAAAAGTAGTTCTGGTTATAAAATAAGGTTAGATAAATATGGAAAATGAAAATGCCCGATATCGGTCCATATATACCCGAGATATAGCCTAAAACAAGTGTTTCATGAAAATGTCCCGTAAGTAAACTTAAACAACCTTTTTTGCTCAAAGGCAGTTCCGGTAATGAAGTAAGGTTATATATATATATGGAAAATGGAAATTTCCGATATCGGTACATATACCGGAGATATAGTCTAAACCGCGTTTTTATACGTGACTATTGTGAAGGGTATTTTAGATTCGGCCCAGCCGAATTTACCACACTCTTACTTGTTATAACCTTATTTCATTACCAAAAGTGCTTTTGAGCAAAAAAAAGTTGTTTAAGTTCGCTTACGCGACATTTTCATGTAAAACCCGGTTTAGGCTATATCTCGGGTATATATAGACCGATATCTGAATTTTTTATTTTTTTTTTTATAATGAGTGTGTGAAGTTTGAAGCAAAACAAACAACTTTTTTTTATCAAACATTTCCATACAAAATTGCAAAAATTCATGGCTTTTTTCGGAATTTTGAATATATCTCAGCTATACGTGAACCGATATTACTGAATTTCAATAGCAAACAGACGGCAATATGGAGTAATAGAATGGTGAAAGAAAAAAGTTTCTATGTTTAATGGTTTTCTCAGAAACGGTATTTCAACAGCGGACAGACGGACATCGTTTAATCGACTTTTCCATTAATTCTGAATCAGAATATATATACTTTATAGGGTCGCAAAAAAAAAACTGTAGATATTACAAACGGAATCACAAACTTATATATACCCTTTACATTTTTGTGAAGGGTATAAAAATGTGCTTTTTGGTTAAGTCCGGCCAATGCTTGACAAAAAGTTTTATTATGCGGGAGGTATTTCGGTAAAATCACCTATTGAGCAATCTGATGGTGGCAGCGGTATCCCTTCTTTTAAGCCGAGTGTGGCCGCCAAAATTAAGTATATTGCGAGCAAGAGGGTTTGGATGAAGTTCCAGTTTACTGACATACATTGTCGCGTACTTAGAAAACTCCTCTTTTACCAGCGGAACACTCAGATCTTTATGAATTCGTGAATTTTTTACATACCATGGAGCTGCAGTAATCGTTCGAAGAATTTTGTTTTGTCGCCTTTGAATTTTTTCAATGTTTGACGCTGAGGCGGTGCCCCATAACTGAATTCCGTAGCACCATATAGGCTTTAGTATTGCGTTGTATAACAAAAGTTTGTAATCTAATTTCAATGTAGAATTTCTGCCTATAAGCCAATTTAGCTGCGCTGCTTTTAGTTTTAACTGAGTGACTTTTGCTTCAATGTGAGACTTCCACGTTAGCCAACGGTCCAGGTGAATACCAAGGTACTTGACTTCGTTGTGCTGCGGAATAGGCTAGTTGTTAATTTGGATAGGCGCACATGTTTGTTTACACAGTGTGAATATGACATGAGTACATTTTTGTTCATTAACTTTGATTTTAGTAATTTCTCTAATATTGAAATATATTCCTGTAAATTTTGTGAAGCGAACTGGTGGTTTTCATGACCGCTCAAAAACGCTGTGTCGTCTGCAAAAGTTGAAGTATGGATTCTAGATATCTTTGGCATGTCAGATAAATCAAAAATAAAGTAGGCCCTAGTATGCTACCTTGAGGAACTCCTGCCTCGATTGGCTGATAACTAATTTCCACCCATATAAGTGACTTTCCGGAAGCTTGACAAATGTCTATGAATAAAGCTGAGCAATAATTCTTGTCCTCAAAGGTCTGTCTTATGACATTGACTAGTCTGTGCGTTTGTCCTATGGTGCTGTGTTTAGCCCGAAAACCAAATTGATGATCAAGGATGCATCCCACATTATTCAATATTGGACTCAACTTCGACACTAAAAATTTTTCGAATATGTAGTTTTGATATTGTTCATAGTAGTTTCATGAAACTTAAGATACCCCACTCACTCGGTATAACAAAATATGAATTTTAACGTTGCCTGGAATTATGTAGCAATACTAAAATATCGTTAAAGTCTCAGAAAGATCTGTTCTAGTCGTCCAGACGTTATTGACGGGCAAGCAATTTTCTGCTATCGTTTTTCAAGATTTGATAAATTTTCTTAATTCTCAATCTAAAACTTAATTTAGAAAATTTGTTGTCGTAGTCTACACAAAAATATTTTTATTAACATGTACATTTGTGGGCATGTTCGTTTGCTAATAGCAGAATACCACTTTATTTTTACATTTATTTATTTACAAATACTTCATGCACTTGAATCTACTTAGATTTAATACAATGTATTGTCAGTCTTGTCATTTTTTCTTGTAGAAATATTTTAGAATCTGTACGTGTCATTGCATATGAGTTTAATCAGTATACCAACTGACTTCTTTAAGGATTCCATACATGACCTTGGAATAATCTTTATTGAAGATTAGACCCATTTTAAATTTTACAAAATAAAATGAAAAGCAATTTTAATTCAGTTTAAGTACACAAGCAAAGGAATTATTTGTAACGTTTTAGAGTGAAAATGAAACGTAAAAACTTTTGTGGCTAAAGTAAAGTCAAATTTTTCACCACTAACCGAAGAATATCTTTCAACCCAAAAATTCTATATTTTCTTGCTTATCGTCTTCATTCCAAAGTGCTTTGACTATAAATAAACCCCAGAGTCAGTCGCTAAGTATTCGTGGAATCTTGAAACCCCGCTCCTCTTCTTCCATAGACAGCAGTCTATTGTCTGCTTCCATTTATTTGTCGCGTAGCACAGAGCATTATAATGAAAATATCGTCACATTATTATTAAATTCTTCCAATATACGAATCACAGCATATTTAAATTAGGTGAACTTGACAGATCAACCAACATTTTGTTCCCGTGGTTAATCTTTCCACGGCGTCAATTTTTTGTTTATTGTTTTCAGTTCGACTTTGTCCGTTATTGAGGAAAAAACGCGTATTTAAAAAAGTGTTTCTCTTTTACTTATATAGGGTGTTTTTTTAAGCTAGATAGAACTTTAAATTGTAAAAAGTAACACAAAAAATTAAATTTTGATGAAACATTTTTTTTATTTGTTTCAGTATACTCTGACAAATCATCATGAATAGACTCACGCTTGAACAACGCTACGAAATTATCCAAATTTACTTTGAAAATCAGTCGTCGATTCGCGCAACTTATAGACGACTTCGACGAGGCGCATTTTTGGCTTAACGGGTTTGTTAATAAGCAAAATTGCCGCATATGGAGTGAGACCAATCCACAAGAGACCCTACAGACTCCATTACATCCAGAAAAATGCACTGTTTGGTGCGGTTTTCATGCTGGTGGCATCATCGGACCTTATTTCTTCAAAAATGAGGCCGGAGCTCGCGTTACGGTCAATGGAGATCGTTACCGCACCATGATCAATGATTTTTGTTTGAAAATATGGATGACATTGATCCGGAGGAGATGTGGTTTCAACAGGATGGCGCTACGTGCCATACGGCGAACGCAACCATCGACTTACTGAAATCAAAATTTGGCGATAAGTTGATTTCGAGAAATGGACCTGTCAATTGGCCTCCAAAGTCGTGCGATTTGACACCTCTCGATTATTTCCTGTGGGGCTACGTGAAGTCACTGGTTTATGCTGATAAACCAGCAACAATTGACGCCTTGGAGGCCAGCATTGTTCGTGTTGTTCGTGACATACGGCCAGCAGTGCTCGAAAAAGTGGCCCAAAATTGGACGTCCAGAATGCGCTTCGTCAAGAACAGCCGCGGTGCCCATATGCCCGAAATCATTTTCAAATGTTAATGTCACGTATTGATCTTTCGAATAAAAAAAAAATTTTGATTACAATTTAATTTTTTGTGTTATTTTTTACAATTTCAAGTTCTATCGGGCTTAAAAAAACACCCTACATGTATACTGTGAATTGTAAATAAATCTTACTATTTGTAGTGGCAGAACATGTGCGCCACCAATTTTGTTGGGTATAACCATAAAAACAACAAAAAATTAACAAATCCTGGACCGAAATATTTAGTAATGTCGAGGTTCGATAGCGAAGAGACGCTCTTCAGAGAGTCACCGTTTTTGATAAAAAAAAAGTTATAGATTCTGTCTGTGTCGGGGAAGTAATAAACTCAGAAATGGAACCATTCTCATCAAAACAAAAAACGTCACTCAGGCTAACAGATTGGTCAAACTACAATCACTTTCGCCTTCAATTTTGGGTGAAGTATCGAAGCACAATTCATTTAATTTTTACGAAGGAGCGATTTACTTAAACGACCTATGAACTGTACCCGAAGAAGAAATTTTCGCCGAGTTGAAACCTCTAAACTTATCAAATTTTTTTTAACAATTCAATTGTTTATTGTATCTTCTAGAAGAACTAACAATAAGTATGCAAATCTTAAAACTAAAATTAATTAATTTAGAAAAAAATTAATTAATATTGAAAAATTTCATTTACTTAGGTCCAGCCAATGCCAGACGAAAAGTTGCACTTGCAAATCACCTTTCCAACGCTCTGATGGCGGCAAGGGTGTCCATCCTTCTCAGTCGAGGATGCTACGTGCGAGAGGATTCGGGTGAGACTCAAGTCTGTTAATGTACCTTATCGCGTGTTTTGAAAATTCATCTTTCACTAAGGGTACACCTAGATCTTTGTGAATTCGAGAGTTTTTAACATACCATGGAGCTGCAGTAATTGTACGGAGAATTTTATTCTGGCGCTTTTGAGTTTTCTCAATGTTCGATGCACAACCGGTATCCCATAATTGAGTTCCATAGCTCCATATTAGCTTTAGGATTGCGTTATACAACAAAAATTTGCAATCTAACTTCAAGGTAGAATTTCTGCCAATGAGCCAATTTAGTTACACCGCTTTTAATTTCATCTGAGTGACTTTAGCGTCAATGTGAGACTTCCACGTGAGCCTACGGTCGAGATGAATACTTCACTGTGTTGCGGAACAATATGGTTGTTGATTTTACTAAGCCGAACAGGTTTTTCTACGTAGTGTGAATGTAACATGGGTACATTTTTGTTCATTTACTTTGATTTTCCAAAGTTTCAGCCATTTCTCCAATATAAGAATATGTTCTTGCAAATTTTGTGATGCTAATTTATAGTCTTCATGGACACTATATTATCTGCAAAAGTTGAGGTGTGAATTTTGCAGCTCGTTGGCATGTCTGACACATAAATCAAATATAAATTAGAACCCAATATGCTACCCTGGGGAACTCCAGCTTCGATTGGTTGAGCCGAGCTTTTGAAATCACCTTCCTTAACGACGAATTTCCGGTCATATAAGTAGCTCTCTAACAGCTTGTGCGTGTTTGCAGGCAAGTTCAATTTTATTTTATGACACACTTTGTCAAAAGCTTTGGAAACGTCAACGAATAGAGCTGAGCAATATTTTTTATCTTCGAACGCGTTCCTGATAACATTCACCACATTCAAATTTAGCCAATATCGACAAAATAAAACAAAGGCCTTCATTATTGAAGAAACCGGCTTGACTGTACTTATAGTATGTGTCCATATAGGTGTATTGCTCGAAAACACGTGTTTTGGGCAAAACATGTAGACATAATCATGTTTTCATATACGACGATTACAAATTTTATTGTTTTTACATACTTAAGTTTTTAATTATATTACACAGCGTATAATAGCTGTTTCTTTATTGTTTAACAACCTTTTAATTAAAAAGTGCCGGTGGTGATTATCGAAAATATCGAATAAGCTTTATGCTGTTTCTTGAATGAATCATACAAGGATTACACGACTGATTCCTTGAGGAGTTCTAAGATAGCTCGACTTCCTAAACGCAAGTTGCAATGCATAATTTAAAAAAAATGCGTATGCAATACTAAAAATGTCTTAAGTACAGCCTTGCGTTGCAGAGAAATTTTTTTTAGGACTATCGCTATGCAACTTATACATAAAACGATTGTCAAAAAGATGTTAAAAAATTGAATAAATTTTTTTTTTTGGAAAAACGGAGGTAACACAAAATTATTTATCAATTTTGTTGGCAAGTATTGAGAAATTATCTCAGGCTGAACCTTCAAAAAAAAAATATTGATTTGCTAAAGAAAAAGGGGAAAAGAAGAGACAACTTTTAATAAGGACAATAAAAATCCCGAGAAGAAAAGTGACCAAAAAAATAAATGTTTGCATAAAAAGTAAAAATGATGCGCGATTCTGACAGCTGATACTCATTAAAATGAGTTGCCAAACGATTAGGAACATTGGAAGTTGCCAGAAAGTTTACGTATACGTTTACAAAGTGTATGCATTGCAACTTGCATTTAGAAAGTCGGCCATAATATCTGCACGAATCTCAGACGCCTCCCTATACGATTCACATATGAGTCTTTTCTTGAGTTGTTTAAGTCTCATAGAAGATTCAGCTTTTGTAACCCTTACTTCCGTGCGAGGGATCGTCTGTGATTAAAAAATGAGCTCGTCGACTATCAAAAACACTCTTCATGTGATTCCAAATGCTAGCTGGGGGTTTTGCATGTGTGTTGATTGTATTTAGGAATGTTAAAATATAATTTCAATCCATTACTAAAAATTTTTTGAATTTATGTATCAAGTCAAATTCTTAACAGGTGAAATTGACAGCGCAACTGATAACTTTTTTTTAATTTTAATCTGTTTCAGATGTCAATGGAATAATTAAGTACACCTTTCAAACATATGAAAGGTGTGAAGATACTTTCAAAAAAGAAATCGTAGCAACCAACGGTTGTTCATTTGTTTGAAAGGTGTAAAGAAATGTTAAGAGACGTGTATAAATAAAAAGTGTTGTTTTTTGTGTTTTGACAGATATTATTAAGCATTTTTCTTTTTAAATTCTCAATAATTTATTTTGATTGATGGGATATAAAGTTGAATGTTTAAGAATATTTTTCAAAAATCTCCAAAGTCTACTGATGCTTAGAGTATCTCCTATGAAATGCCGACATATAGACAGCTGAGAAACATTGAAAACAAACTGTTTATAGTTTTTCTTTTGTTGTAAATTTTTTAAAGAAATGAAAAAAAAAACATATTTGAACAATTTTATAAATTATATATTGTATCTTAAGCGCCAGGTGTCATCCAGGATCCTCCCCAATCTACCTGGATATTTTCTCCTTTCCAAGCTCTATGATCAGAGACTTTAATTTGCACGAAATAATTAAAAGTTTTTCTTTTCTTGTAAATTTTTTTTATTACATATTTTTTTAAATTGCTTTTTGTGCTTATATTTTTCCCTTGACATTTGAAAAATACTTATTTCTTGTAGTGTTGTATTTATTGCTCTTGCATATACCTGGTATGAATTCGCCTTGCGTATGTATGTATGTTCAATTTTGTTTTCGTTTCGTATATTTTTGGAATTTATGAATGTATGTTGTTTTTATGTATGTACATATTTTGATTTTTTTATGTAAAAACCCCAGCAAGAACAATGACGATCATTAGATGCATCATCTGATGGGCATTGCTGATGTGAAGGTACAACAGAGTTTGTATCATTTTATTAAGGGCAATATGAAAAAAATGATGTGAACATGTGATGTTTTTTTTCTTTTTCAAACTTAAGTACTTTGTGCATTTGTAATACACATAGCTGAACTGCTACTACACTACAGTTTTTTTTAGGAACCAGCAGTGATGCATGTATTATCATTTCTGATGCATAATTGCTGATGTATTATCAGATTACAGCTGATTAATCATTCCTGGTGAATATATAATAAAAAAAATAGCATCATTTATGATTAATCAACCCTGATGAATATTCTAACATTCCTGGTGTATAGACTGTATTGAAAAAAAATATGAGTTTCCACCAGTAAAATTAAAAAGTGTACAACTATTTTCTTTAATAAATTTGGGTTTTTTATTTATTTTCTTTGTCCCAGTTTAAACACATCGGTTTTTCTTGATCAATTTGCTTCAATTTCCTTGGGAACTTGCATTTACGTTCACAGACAAAAGCTCTGTGTCGTCAAGTTTTTTGTCTTCAAATTTTCATATTTTTTAACGCCTTATTTTAAACTTGATCGTACCGTCAAGTCTGCACCCTTTTACATTCTCTTCTCCATGTGTTCAAGCTTTAACTTTTATTTCTAGTTAATTTTTTCACAACCATCTTAATTTGTATCACAAAATATTAAATTGACGTTTAAGATTTTTTCAATTATAATATTTAACACATTTTAATATATAATTGTCTCTGTTATGCATATGAACTTTTTGCCTGTATAATCCAGCGTTGCCATTTCAAACACTTTTGATAACAAATTTTTTTCCGTTAAAAATTCCAAAATTCCATAATAACCTCTCAAATTAAGTTGAAAAACTATCATAAATTATGGAGAAATTAATATATATTAATAAAGTTTATTAAAAAAAGGATACATCTGGAAGTTTTTATTAAACAATAAAAATATCAATTTATTGAATTTTTGATGAACTTTTTATAATTTTTTAAATTAAATTTTTGGTTTGTACATTTGTACAACGGGTTATAGTTCAGGTTTTTTCTTTCTTAAGTTTTTTTCTTAAGAAGGATTTTTTACAATACAAATCTGCTGTGATCAATAATTTTGATTGAAGAAGACAAGAAAAATAATAATCAAATCTTTAGCTGGGGGACAACTAGCTGTTTCGTAGTCGCTACACTACTCATCAGCACCCACTGGGATTTGAACTCGGGACATGACGTATCATGATCTACTGCTTTAACCACTAAGCCACCGAGCATTTAATTATTTTCTATCTATATTCATCTCATATTGAATCACACACATATGCATTTTGTTAATTGCCCACATTGTTTGTACAGCGTTTGCTGTCTCAGTACTAGCGGTATTTATTTAATTTATTAACATACATATTTTTGTATTTTAATATTCTCCGTACCCAGAGATGTAAATATAAATTTATTGAATTTTTACGGATGGCTTTAACAAAAAATAAATATTTTTAAGATTAAATGAGGAAAATAAACCTCTACGATGATGAAATAGCTGCTACAGCACCATATTTTCAAAGGAAAATGCATAAATCAGTTTATGAAACTTTATTGCAACATATTCATAACTAAATTTCTTTCTTAGCAAATTTTTTGAGAAAATATCTCCTAAAGGAAATAGTTTAAAAGTAATTTGAATAAATCTTTGGCACAATATAAAAGTTAGTACTGTTAACAATTCTGCATTGTTAACTCAAAAAGCTCGCTTTTTGAGACATAACTATGTTGCAATAAAGGAGCGATATATGTATAAACATAATCCCAAATTGCATTCACAAAATCAATAAACAAAAAGTAAAGTGGCGGCTTAAACCCTATAATGGCAACGTTGTCATGTTATACACGTGTTCAAGGCGAATTCATAACAGGTATATGCAAGAGCAATAAATACTGGGTGGCCCAGAAAGACCGAAGTGGTGTGAATTCCTTATAACTTTTTTATTATAATTTTTTTTTTCTTTTCTTTTCAGTATTTTGTAAAGAAGACTTGGATAATTTATAATGGAGCAATACACAATTGAACAACGTGCCCAAATTGTTGAAATTTACTTTTCAAATCAACGGTCCATTGTGTTGACTCAGCGTGCATACCGTCGTCAATTTAATGTGCGGGTTGCACCCTCTCAGTCAACAATAAACCGTCTGGTTGCAAATTTTCGAGAACAAGGAGCAGTAAGGAACCTTCCTGGTCCCGGCAGACACCGAACTGTCCACACGGCTGACAATATTCAAGTGGTACAGGAGAGTATTCGGGAGGATCCAGAAACATCAACCAGGAGACGTTCGTCACAACTGGGCCTCTCAAGGACGTCGCTGCAGCGAATTTTGCACACCATAGGATTGTTTCCATACAAAATTCAACTTGTCCAAGAATTGAAACCAACAGATTACCAGCAACGACTTGACTATGCAATTTATTTCCAGCAAAAAGCACAAGAGAATCCAAATTTTATTCATAACTTAATAATGAGTGACGAAGCCCATTTTCAATTAAATGGGTTCGTTAACAAGCAAAACTGTAGGATATGGGCTACGGAAAACCCGAGAGTACTTCATCAACGACAATTGCACCCAGTTAAGTGTACCGTTTGGTGCGGTGTTTCTTCAGAAAGGATCATTGGCCCATTTTTTTTTTGAAAATGAACAAGGTGTCGCCATTTCCGTCAATGGTGATCGATATCGGGCTATGTTGCAAAATTTTGTAAGGCCAGCCGTGGAAAACCATCCGCAAATATGGTTCCAACAGGATGGAGCCACAGCGCACACTGCGAGGGCCACAATGACTCTTTTACGCGACATCTTTGGTGAAAGAATAATTTCTCGTAACAGCAATTTTAATTGGCCTCCGCGTTCCCCGGATTTAACCGCTCCAGACTGTTTTCTTTGGAGCTATTTAAAAGGAAAAGTTTATGTTAATAAGCCTAGGACTATTGAGGAGTTAAAAACCAATATTCGAGAAGAAATTAACAACATACCACCGGAAGTTTTGCGAAAGGTCATGGAAAATGTGTTGGAAAGAGCACATTTGTGCGAAGCAGAATATGGCCACCACTTGCGGGATATCATTTTTAATAACTAATCCAAAAATATTCCCCATAAATTTAATGTATAAAAAAATTAAAAAAATATTTCTTAAATAAAAAGTTATAAGCAATTCACACCACTTCGGTCTTTCTGGGCCACCCTGTACAACACTACAAAAAATAAATCTTTTTCAAACGTCAAGGGAAAAATACAAACACAAAAAGGAATAAAAAAAAATATAATAAAAAAAATTTACAAGAAAAGATAAATTTTTAATTATTTCGTGAAACTTAAAGTCTCAGATGATAGACCTTGAAAAAGTGAAAATGGTCAGCCAGATTGGGGAGAATTTTGGATGATACCTGGCGCTAAGGATACAATAATAATTTAAAAAATTGTTTTAAAAAATGTTTTTTCTAATTTGTTTTAATTATTCCATTGACATCTGAAATATATTAAAATTAAAAAAAAGTTATCAGCTGCGCTGTCAATTTCTCCTGTTATGAATTCGCCTTGCACGTGTTTGTAAAAAAATTTTTTATGTATTAGCTCACATCAGCTTTTATAAAAAATTTCTTGCAGGGAAATTTTCATTTAATTCAAATATCTTATTGAATTTATAAAACACAAACAAATTTTCTTGAAGAAGTCTTCCGAAGGAAGATGAAATATCGAAAATTTATTTTGGTTTGTAAAACACGACTCTTCTCACCATACGTGTCAAAATGCGATGAATGAAAAAATATACTTGCCTTAATAAAATGTGGAAATAAGTGCTATAAATAATAAGAAATGATAATATAGTAATATAATTAATATAATATAGTAAAATAAATACAATAGTAATATAAATAATAGTTAATCAACAAAATGACAACAAAATAAATAAAATAGGAATACAAATTTTAGCAGAATGATCTAAAGTATCCCAAATCGTATATATTTTTTTTGCGTATATATGTATTTATATAGACCATACTCATACATAATTGATAAAAAAAAAACCCTATAAAAAAGCCTGTTCACAAAATGTTTTCTTTTATTTATTTAATTTTATACAAACATACATATGTATGCCTACGTTGTCTAGAATGGGAATGCTGTGTCTGTTTATGTTGAAAAAAAAAACAAAAGTTTTCAATGAAAAATGTAAACAACTGCTTTTTTTATACATATGTTGACAACAAAAATATATCATAAATGTTTGACATATACACGAATTTACGTAAGTTGCACGATACGATCTAGTCGCGTTTTACAAACCCAATTCTTAACGTACTGTTTATAAACAGCCGATAAAATATCTTTATAAACTTGAAAATTCAAAACCGTTTCGTTACGATGTCAGGAAGTCGGAGGTTTTAATATATAAATTTGCACAACAAATATTCAGCACCTATAATGCATAGAAAAGCAATTTATTTGTTTATGTATTTACTTGACTATTGCAATACAAAGTACAATTTCAAGATATAAGCAATTTCGTTTTGCATTGTTGTACCTGGTGAAATGAATTTGTCTTGGGTGTAGGATGCTTTCAATTTCTAATGTAATGCATTATTGGGCAATTATTTACCATAATAAGCCTACGCACTACCTTTGCATTTAAATGGTCCTAAAACAGAGTGAAGAAGAATTGTTTTTCTGACTGGCTGATCAATTTTGCTACATTAAGAAACTCAAATAACTTTTTGTAAACTTTATGTAACTTATTTTTTTGAAATTCATTTGAAAAATAATACATTTTTTTTTAAGTTTTGAAAATAATTAAATTCAAATGCCATCCACCCTCGTTGACACATGTATGACATCTTATCAAAAAGTTATTCATTACCGCCTGGAGTGTTGCAGCGGGAACTGTCTCAATTACCGTTCGAATGCATTGCTTTAAATCATCCAAATTTGTAGGGTTTCTATTGTAGACTTCTGGTTTGCAATAAGCCCAAAGGGCGTTTCGGAAACTTCTTAGCCTATTAATGAAAGAGAATAGCTAGTTTTTCAAACATATTTTTATTTTTCTATATAATCTCCTGAAACTTTAATACACTTTTCTAGAAATTCTATCCTTTGATTAAAATAGTTTTCTTCAAGGTCTTCAAAATAGTGGTTTACAACTGTAATTGCATCTTCATTTGAGGTAAAACGCTTGCCAGCAAGGAATTTTTTTTAGATTTGGGAACAGTTAAAAGTCACTGGGAGCTAAATTAGGAGAATAAGGTGGGTGGTCAAGCAAGTCGTACTTTAATTCGCTGATTTTAGCCATTGTTAAAACACTCTTATGCGCTGATGCGTTGTCTTGATAAAAAACCATTGTTTTGTGAATTTGTACGTTTAATTGATCCAAAAGGTTGTAATAGTACTCTGAATTTATTGTTTTACCCTTTTGCAGATAGCCAATCAATAAAATACCTTTGAAGTCCCAAAAAAAAAGTATTGCCATAACCATTACCAGCCGATTAAATTGTTTTTGCCTTCTTCGGGGCTCTTCCTGCAGCCGACGCTTAAAGTCCATTTTATTTCGCTTAAAACGATCCAAACAAGCTTGAGAAATGTTCATTCTTATGCGTTTTTGGTCGACTGTTAACAAATGCGGCAACCATCTTGCAGAAAGCTTTTTCATCTGTAGTTCTTCATGCAAAATTAAATGGATTCGATCATTTGAAATGCTCTTGATATTAGCTATTTCACGCACTCTTATTCGTCGATCACTTAATGCCATATCATGCACTTTGGCTACAATTTCTGTTGTTGCTGCTGTTTTTGGACGTCCACTACGTGGTTCATCTTCAATGTTTGTACGACCACGTTTAAATTCAGCAACCCAATTTTTTTCTGTTGCATATGAAGGAGCACTTTCACCTAACACATTCATCATATCATTATGACTTTCTTGTTCCGATAAACACTTTTTATGTACATATTTAATGACACCACGCAGTTCTAATTTTTCCATTGTAAAAAAATCACGGATGAATCTTTTGTGAATACCTGTTTTTATATGAAGGAGTTACCACATCGAAACAAAATTTAACATGTGTTCATAGCAGAGATGAAAGTTTCCAAAACACTTAACTTGTTTTTGTTTATACCGCGTTTTTTGTGCTAGGCTAAGAAGTTTCCAAACCGCCCTCGTAGGTGCAGTGAGGTCAGGAGACCTGGGAGGCCTACGGAATGTGGAGTTTGTTGAAATCAGTTTATTGAGAAATTTTTGCCTCAATTCTGTCATAACAGGCGTGGCTATGTGACAAGTTGCACCATCTTGTTGAAACCAAACAGTGTTGAAAGGAATTCTCTTTCGGCGCACTTCTGGAAACACTCAGCTGACGCTCATTTGAGCAGATAAGCTCCTTGTCGAGACTCTAGGATTGGGTTGTATGGCAGCAGCTACAGCAGCGATAGTTTCCTGCGTCCGAATCGAGGAATCTCGATGATAAGGCCTGAGGCAAAATTCTTTACGCGCCTCATTATACTCCATCTGCTAGGAGGAGTGCCGCCAAACGTGCGCCTATATTCTCTTTGGGCGGAAACAACGGACTTTAAAGCGTGAAAGCGTTGCACTATCCAAATTCTTGTTTCATTGTCCCAATTCTCCATTTTAGTTAAATTTTAAGATCAATCTATAAAACACAACAAAAATGGAACAGGTTAGTTACACAGAATTTAAAGTTTTGTTTTTTTTTTTTTGGTAGGAGCTTTCATCAGCCACCCTGTATGTAGGTTTGAAAACCAATTAAATACAATTTTATTGTAGGCAAACGCACGATAGTAGTGTATGCGCCTATTTCGTCAAATGTTTGCCGAATGGGACACTAGTCAACGATAAGAAGCTATATGAACAAATTTAAAAATAATCGAGTCCCCTTGTGAAAATACTTCAAGCTCTTTTTGTGCAGCTATCGAAAATTTTCCGCTAAAAAATAAATGCATTAAAATTTCAAAACTAAAAATCAATAAAATCATAGAATACAAAAGCAATTTTTGCGGTAAAACAATACTTAAAATCCTATTAATGAAATTTGTTTTATCCGATAAGTGTTTAAATATAAAAATATATCGTTCTGGCATAGAAATTTTACAAACAAACCACTAATCATTTAGCAAATTTAATTGTTGGCTCTTAATACAAATTTGTTTTCAACTTTTCAATAGTTGCAAAATGCTTTAAGCAAAAATTTTAAAATTGTATGAACAACATCTGTTTGGTTTGTTCTAATATAAACGTTGAAAATTACAACACCAAAGAAAGCCACATAAACTTTTTAAACATGTCATTTCGTTTCCTTTTTTTTCGTCTAGCAAGAACATGGAATACTCCTTCTTGTGTGCCACTTTCAAATTAATTAAAACAAAGCGCTTTTAATGTAATTTTTCGTGGGCCTGTCACTTACAAGACGGCAATGACCAATAAAACTATTTTTGGTTGGATAGAGGGTTGTTGCCGTTGACTGCATTGCAGACAATTTTTTTTTTGTTTCAATGAAAACTTAAAAATTGTAGGTTGCAAAAATTTGGAACTCTTAAATAAGCGTTAGCAGCAACAGGTTGCTATTTTTTAGGCCACTGTATTTACGAGTACGCAAATACATAAATGTAACTTAAATATGACAGTGTCAAAGTATTCAAATTAACAACTTTAAAATAAATTAGGTATGTGCGAGTACATACTCGTACATGTTTGAAAACATTTGCACATAAACATTTGCTGATCAAAAAATAGCCGCTGTTTTAAATTTTTTCAAAAAGTATTTCTTTAGTCATCAATTCACTTTTCCCCTTCAGACATTACACTTATGCCAGCGTTTTTTCCACTCCTCGAAACACATCTGAAACGCGTTTTTTGGTATCGCCAACATCTCCTGTAGTGCGATTCACTATGCTATTTAAGCCCCAATTATTTCGGTTAAAATTATTAACCACAAAATTAACCTTTTTCCTATTCACAAGTACTTTAAACACCATATACTGGGGTTTAAAGTCAGCTGTTTGAGGCAGCTGTTATATTTAACCACATAAATAGGTGTTAATTAACACCCCAATTTTTTGTGGGTTTAAAAAAAGTGTTGATATTGTTTCCATATTCATTTCATTTAATTTATGTAATAAACTATTTGTCTAATAAAAAAACAATAAAAGTTAGCAAACAACAAAAATAAATCTTGGAAATAATATTTTTGTATAAAACAATAATTAAAAAATTTTTATTCATTATGTATTTCGTTTTCCTTTAGAAAACTTCTTAAGGAAAGTATTTGTTGATCGATTATAAAATCGAAAATGTTTTGATAGGCAATAACATTATTTTTATGTTAAATGTAATTATGTATGGATGTATGTATGTGCTAAAGCTCTTCATGTTATTTTATTTCCTATCATAAAAATGTTTTTGATTTTATAATTAATCAACAAAAACATTCCTTAAGAAGTTTTCTAAAGCAAAACGAAATATTCAATAAAAAACTTTTAATTATTGTTTTATATAGAAAGGATCTCGAGCTCACATATTATTTTCAAGATTTTTATACATATGTATGTATATAAAAAGGTCAAAGTTACAAAAGATGAAGAAAACATATAAACAAAAAGAGATTCAGGACAATAGCTAATAAAAATGAAATGGAGAGTTGCCACGTTATAACAATCTCAACGTGAAGAAAAATAAACCCCTCTACAGTGGCTAAATATAGTTAGTGAATAACGTTGGGGTTAGTGCAAACAACAAAATGTGTGGTTACAGTTAACACTTCTAATTGGGGTGTAAAGTTAGTGAATTGCACTACTGGTTAGATTTTTCTTTTATCTCCTCAATCGTAGTCAAACGATTTTTTTTCATCGGTGTCTTCAGTATTGGGAAGAGGAAAAAGTCAGCAAGCGCCAAGTCCGGTGAATACGGTGGTTGAGGCATTATAACGATTTTGTTTTTGGCCAAAAACTCACGCACAAGCATCAATGTTTGAGCTGGTGCGTTATCATAGAACAAAATCGATGATTGTTTTTCCACAATTCTGTGCGTTTCTGACGAATTCCTTATAAACCGTACGACCTTAATGCACCCCGCCACTGCTGTCGAAGAAAACAGTGAGCAGAACCTTCCCATTTGACCGAACTTAGCGTGCTTTTTTCGGTCTTTCTCTTCTTGACGCTACCATTGGGATGATTGGGCTTTGGTTTCAATATCATAGCCATACATACACCCATGATTCGTCACCAGTTATTACTTTTTTGACGAAATATGGATAGTCTTTAGCGATGTTCAACAACTTCCGAAATGGATGATATTACCAACATATAACAGACATGTGTACCAACATAACAAAAGAAAAAAAATTCCAAAATCGAACATACGTAACTCACGAAATTTGAAAATAACGATTATTTTTTTATCAGACCATGTGTGTTTGTTTTCTCATTAAATCTATTTGCATTTTAATATTCTGAAATGCATAATTTCTTTCAATATGCTGTCAATATTTTTAAAATGTTTTATAAAAATAGGCATATAAAAAAGAGTTTGACGATTTTCTGAAGATTTGGAAAATAAAGTGCAGATTTTTTCATGCGAAATTCTTGAGTTTTGCAGATTTTGCCTCTTTAAATTCTGGCAACCCTGCTTTCTAAGTAAATTTGAAGTCAGGCAGACATCTCAGTCAGAGTCTAGCTTTGATATTGAACGGATTATTTGTTTTAATCGGAGTATTATAAAAAAAAAAAAACAAAAAACGGTATAAGTAGAAAACCTCAATAAGCGGAAGAGTGAATTTATACAAAAGAAAAACTTTGTGACAATTGCTTTTATATAATTTTACACACAGGCTGGTGAATGTTATCAGAAATGCGTTCGAAGATAAAAAATATTGCTCAGCTCTATTTATTGACGTTTCCAAAGCTTTTGACAAAGTGTGGCACGAAGGCTTAACCCATAAAATAAAACTAAACTTGCCTGCAAACATGCACAAGCTGTTAGAGAGCTACTTATATGACCGGAAATTCATAGTTAAGGAAGGTGATTTCAGAAGCTCGGCTCAGCCAATCGAAGCTGGAGTTCCCCAGGGTAGCATATTGGGTCCAACTTTATATTTGATTTATGCTTCAGACATGCAAACGAGCTGCAAAATTCACACTTCAACTTTTGCAGATGATACAGCATTCATCAGTGTCCATGAAGACTATAAATTAGCATCACAAAATTTGCAAGAACACATTCTTATATTAGAGAAATGGCTGAAACTTTGGAAAATCAAAGTAAATGAACAAAAATGTACCCATGTTACATTCACACTACGCAGAAAAACTTGTTCGGCTATTAAAATCAACAACTACATTGTTCCGCAACACAGTGAAGTATTCATCTCGACCGTAGGCTCACGTGGAAGTCTCACATTGACGCTAATGTCACTCAATTAAAATCAAAGCGGTGTAACTAAATTGGCTCATTGGCAGAAATTCTACCTTGAAGTTAGATTGCAAATTTTTGTTGTATAACGCAATCCTAAAGCTAATATGGAGCTATGGAACTCAATTATGGGATACCGGTTGTGCATCGAACATTGAGAAAACTCAAAAGCGCCAGAATAAAATTCTCCGTACAATTACTGCAGCTCCATGGTATGTTAAAAACTCTCGAATTCACAAAGATCTAGGTGTACCCTTAGTGAAAGATGAATTTTCAAAACACGCGATAAGGTACATTAACAGACTGGAGTCTCACCCGAATCCTCTCGCACGTAGCATCCTTAACTTTGGTGGCCACACTCCACTGAGAAGTATGGACACCCTTGCAACCATCAGAGCGTTGGAAAGGTGATTTACCAACAAAATACACGCAAGAAGCAACTTTTCGTCTAGCATTGGCTGGACCTAAATAAATAAAATTTTTCAATATTAATTAATTTTTTTTCTAAATTAATTAATGAATTTTTAGTTTTAAGATTTGCATACTTATTGTTAGTTCTTTTAGAAGATAAATAATTGAATTATAAAAAAAATATATATATACTTTTAAAGTACAAAAAATATAAATAAAAAAAAAGTGCATGAGTGTGCCTAGTAGATGCAATTCTGAGAGGGAGCTTAGTTCCACTAGAAAAAACCTTAGTATCTATATATGTATATACTATCAGCGTCAAAAGTGAGTCAACATCAATGATAATATTATATTTCGTTTTATTAAATTGCTAGTATTAGCTTTAGAGCAATCTTAGTAACTATAATTAAGAGACTATCTAATGCTTACTTAACCAGTTTCAAAAAATATTCAAAAATAAGACCAACAATTTTTTATAATACCTTTTAACTAAAACCGTCAAAAATTACACTTCAAAAGTGAGTAAACAGTTTCATCCTCATTTAATTTTATCGCTAAGACCGGTAGATTTACAGCAATTTTTATGATGATTTTTATTGAAAAAGACAAAAAATAATTGTTTTAATTAATTGATAATCAATATACGTTGTGGAAGTGTCTGTAAAGTTTTATAAAAGCCGTGGATAAAGATGAAAATGGAAATTTCAATAGAAACAAGAAAAACTAAACTATAATATAATTTTTACTAATAATAAAATTTTACTAATTTCGAAAAATTAGTAAAATTTTATGAAGACATTGCACCTCTTAAAAAGCATTGTGAAAAAATTAAAAAGCTTTAAGAAGATAGACGATTTTAAGCGAAGAGAACGTCCAAAGCTGTTAACTGAACGAGAAGAAAGAAGGATTGCTGCCATAGTTACAAAGAAACGACATTCTAATGCGGTACAAATTGCCAAGCATATCACTACAGAGTCTGATAAAGCAGTTAGTGATAGCACAATACGACGTACTTTGCATAAATATGAATTTAATGACAGGTGTTCGAGAAACATACATTTTGTTTATACATTGCCGTACACTCACTTTTGATCATTATTGACCCTTTGTTGTAAAGTATAACAAAAGACATATGTTTATTGAATTTTTGATGAACTTTTTATAATTTTTTAAATTAAATTTTTTGGTTTGTACATTTGTACAACGGGTTATAGTTCAGGTTTTTTCTTTCTTAAGTTTTTTTCTTAAGAAAGATTTTTTACAATACAAATCTGCTGTGATCAATAATTTTGATTGAAGAAGACAAGAAAAATAATAATCAAATCTTTAGCTGGGGAACAACTAGCTGTTTCGTAGTCGCTACACTACTCATCAGCACCCACTGGGATTTGAACTCGGGTCATGGCGTATCATGATCTACTGCTTTAACCACTAAGCCACCGAGCATTTAATTTTTTATTTTTAATTTTTTTTAGTTTTTATTTATATGTATGTTAATAACTAAAAAGAAATACCGCTAGTTCTGAGACAGCAAACGCTGTACAAACAATGTGGGCAATTAACAAAAATGCATATGTGATTCAATATGAGATGAATATAGATAAAAGACATTATATTTAATTTCAGCTATTTTTCCTATTATAACGCTATAAATGATTTATTCATTTTTGTTATTGTAAGTAAAATCGATATGTATAATATAATTTCATTGTATTAAAAAACAAGACACACCACTGGTGTTGACTCACTTTTGCTTCTCATAGTATATTCATTATACGAGTATATCTAAACATATTAAATTTTTTCATGGATATCACAGAGAAAAAGTAGTCTGTAAAGCCCAACCTTTGGGCCACGTAAGTTAAGAATATGTAAATGTTACTCAAACAATCGATTTTTTTAAAATTTTTCTGTCATAAATAAGAGTTTGATTTTCAGATTCATAGTGATAACAATAGAAAAATTATCGTCATGTCTCGTCGAGTGGCCATTGGGACGAACATAATGAGATAGATATTCAAGGTATATATGTACGAGGGCGGTTCGGAAACTTCTTCAATGAAAGAAAATTCAATTTTCTTTCCAGAAATTCTATCCCTTGATTAAAATAGTTTTCCTCAAGGTCTTCAAAATAGCGGTTTACAACTGTAATTGCATCTTCATTTGAGGTAAAACGCTTGCCAGCAAGGAATTTTTTTAGATTTGGGAACAGTTAAAAGTCACTGGGAGCTAAATCAGTAGAATAAGGTGGATGGTCAAGCAAGTCGTACTTTAGTTCGTTGATTTTAGTCATTGTTAAAACACTATTGTGCGCTGGTGCGTTGTCTTGATGAAAAATTATTTTTTTGTGTTGTAAGCCAGGACTTTTTCTCGAATTTGTACATTTAATTCATCCGAAAGGTTGCAATAGTACTCTGAATCTGTTTTACTCTTTTGCAGATAGTCAATCAATAAAATACCTTTGAAGTCCCAAAAAACCGTTGCCATAACCATTACCAGCCGATTGAATTGTTTTTACCTTCTTTGGGGCACTTCCTCCAGCTTCAGAAAATTGTTTGGATTGTTCTTTTGTCTCTAGAGTATAGTGGTGGATCCATGTCTCATCAACAGTTATGAAACGACGCTTAAAATCATTTATTTCGCTTAAAACGATGCAAACAAGCTTGAGAAATGTTCATTCTTATGCGTTTTTGGTCGACTGTTAACAAATGCGGCACCCATCTTGCAGAAAGCTCTTTCACCTGTAGTTCTTCATGCAAAACTAAATGGATTCGATCATTTGAGATTCCCATGATATTAGCTGTTTCACGCACTTTTATTCGTCGATCATTTAATACCATATCATGCACTTTGGCTACAATTTCTGTTGTTGTTGCTGTTTTTGGACGTCCACTACGTGTTTCATCTTTAATGCTTGTACGACCACGTTTAAGTTCAGCAACCCAATTTTTTACTGTTGCCTATTAAGGAACCTAACACATTCACCATATTATTATGAATTTCTTGTCCTTTTTCTAATTTTTCCATATTAAAAAAATCGCGGATGCGTCTTTTGTGAACATCTGTTTCTATATGAAGGAGTTACCAGATCAAAACAAAATTTAACATGTATTCATAGCAGAAATGGAAGTTTGTAAAACAATTTACTTTTTTCTGTTTATACCGCGGTTTTTGTGCTAGGCTAAGAAGTTTCCGAACCGCCTTCGTACGTACAACGTAACTTGTCACCATCTATTAAAATAAAAGTTGCTAAATAACTTCACAGGTATTTGTTAATTACATTTTGCTCTGCCTTCCTCATTCTCAGCTTTCGGTGCCCAAATTTACTCCTTCCTAGTCGTATTAAAATATGTTTATGTTTAGAACGTAAGTATTATAACCATAAATATTTAATTTTTCTCTGAACTCAAAAATTGTGTATTTTTCTTTTGCTTTAACGAACATTTAAAATTGCTAAAGATAAACCATATTATAAAATTATTTAAATTAAGAATTGGTATTTATTAATATTATTTTTCTGTATGTATATTATTCTTAATTCCTAAATAAAGGAAATGCATATTGTATTAGAAATGATAAAATGAGTAGGGTGTATAAGTTGCCAAGGCGTATTATGTCATGCTAGAAGGATCAACATCACCTTTAATTTCTCGTAACCGAAACAAAATTTTCTGCTCGTTCTAAGCTTTAGCGGTGCAGAACAATGCCCTTGACCCGCTGAGCTCGTCGTTTCATATCTATTTATATAAGTACATGCCGATCGTACTCTTCGCTGGATGAGTTCACTAAAACTAAGCGTGCAACAATAATCTTTAGATATTTTCGATTGTGATGATATTTGAGCTGATCTGACTTTTAACCACGGTGTTTTCAGCTTAAGCTGTAAGATGGTTTGTATTCTGTTGTAACAACTATATGAACGCGGTTTCTCTCTTTTAGAGACAGAAGATTGTCCAATGGTTTTTTTCAAAGATTCCTCCTCAGAACTCCAAAGATTATTACTAGTGGAGCTAAGCTCTTTCTCAGAACTGCATCTGCTAGATACATTCATGCAGTTTTTTCTCTTTTCTTTAAAATTTAAAAATGTATTTTAAAAAAATGTCACAAAGTTTATCTTTTATATAAGACTACTCTTTTCACTTATGCCGGTTTTCTACTTATTCTGGTTTTATCTTATTACTTTCCGAGCAAAAACAAACACTTCCATTAACTAATGAAGCAGACTCCGAATCGTGAAAAGCATTTATTTTAGGACGAAAGACACTACATTGACAACATTAAATTAATTTTTTCGATAAATTGTCTGAGTTTTATACAAATATATCCAAAAATTACTGTTCTGAAATATATATACAAAGACTGATTGCGGTTATCGAGCGCGAGTTTTTTTTTACATTAAAAATAAATGATGTTTGTCTAATGAAAAGATAAAAATGTGTTGGATATTGTTTACTTTTGTATTTATTGTTATTCTACTCCAGTAGAGACACTAAACTGTAACTTTGTTTCAGCGTGGCCATTTTGGCATTTTTGCGGCTAAATTTAGCATTTTTTATTCTGATTTAGCTGCAAATTTTCTATTTAGCATTTTTCAGCATAACAATTGCTAAAATCTTTTCTTAATGTAAAAATTATTAACTTTGTTTGTGTAGAGCAGTTTAGAAACTAATAAATGCAAATTAAGCTAATTTTTAAGAAGTAATAATTGGATTCAAAATAGAAGAAATTACAACTTTTGAACTTCAGTGGCAGAAATTAACACTATTTCTAGATAAATCTATATGATTATAAAGTGCATTAAATGGGAATCCACTCAAAGAATTAGCTACTTTTGCAGTGAAGTTCCTGGTTTTGCCATTAGCTAAGCGGAAGTTGAAAGCGTTTTTAGTATGAATCTCAAAAAAAAGAAAATTCGACCGCGGTAAGAACATACCGAGCGAACGAGTCTTCATAAGCTCAAGAAAAATATTCCTTCGCTAACTAAATATGTAATAACTTGAATTTATTATTATATATTGTTACGAATTTTTATCACATCTAGCCTAATGTGCGAACCGTTGATCTGCTTATAAATGTACACGCACATGTCCAGAAAGAGCATAAAGCAAAAACAATAATACAAAAACCAACATGATTTTTCAAGTAAATCAACCACCAACAGCGTTGTCAACTTTGAAATTTCAAAACGCACCAAAATGGGAGAAAAAACGCGTTATTTCGAAAAAAAAACCCACAAAAAAATTTGTTTTCTGAATTTTATAAGTTGTTCACAAAGTTGCTAAAGTTGTGGTGACACGCCAATGTTTGAAGATAGAAGCCAGGTATGTTCTACAAAATGTTGGCTTTGCAAAAATATTGAATGTCGATTGTACATTCAGCACCTTTAGAAACCCTCTGGGGCTAGTTAGGGCGGTTGACCCTAAAATATTAAAAACTAATATTTAGTATAGCTAAGAGCGACTCAGAAACAGTTGCAAAGTCTTTTGTGGATTTTCTGCCGTTTTGCACCCCGCCGCGAAGCCATTTACCCCATCCTACCGTCCTAGTTTTTTTGGCGCATGCATTTTTTTTTAGCGAACGCCACAAAGTAAGAGGTTCTAGCGTATCTAAATCCAAAAATCGTGCACTAATTCACCCTTACTGTATATACTACCTGCAAAAAATTTCAATCGGACAAATAATTTATTTTTATTTTTGCCAAACTTACCTGTAAGAGCAGTCTTTCATCGGCCCAAACAGCCGCTTGTTTCCAATCGATTTTTGATTCGAAAGGTAATACCCAATCATTGGATAACAACACAGGAATGCAACCAGCTTGAATAGCTTCAAGAAATCTAAAAATCGGATAAAAGTAACAAAAATAATAATATAATAATGAAAATGTCTTTACTTTCAACTTTATTACATGTAACATATGCAAAGGGTTACCCATTTAGTGGTTTCAAAACCGCTGATCTGGCAAGGCTGCCAGCTGAACAGTCCTGATTTAATAACATGATTGTCAATTACAAATATGAATCGTTTAACAACTGAAGAATGCGCAAAAATAATTAAAACTTACTACACACGTGGTTGTTCAACAGAGGTAATCTTTCGAGAAATACGGGTTGATCGTCATTACCGACGAGCTGGCAATATTATAAAAGAAATTTCAAGAGACTGGTAGCATTACAGATATGTTTAGCCTGTGCATTGATGCACAGGCTAAACATAGCTTCAACAAGATGATGTAAAAAGCTACACAACATAACCGACTTTGTAAATCATTAATAGGTGAACTTTTTTTTAATAGTTATATATATGTACAATATTAACTAATTAGTTGTAAGTTCGCGTCCAACTTCAGTCAAGAAGAAGGATTATTTTTAATTATAACAATAATTGCTGTGAAACAATAAAACCAAAGAAGAACAGAAAAAAATAATTGAATACTGCTTTTGGCTTTATTGGAGGAGATGTTTCCAAAACACGCATATTGGCATTTTAAGCAGCGTTACATCAAACATCGCATCTAGGCCGATAATCCTCTACCCTAAATCAAAAATGTACATAAATACTGGAATCTTCAAAAATGTAGATTATTTACAACCTACAAAATATTTTATTCAAATTTACTCAATTTGAAAATATTTCTCATTCCATTTAACTAAAATAAAATTTTAAAATTTAAAGAAAGTTCTTAATTTTTTCAGGCGTTTATTCCACAATATATACCTTTAGTTAAATGGAGAAGTACAGGGTGTCTGGTAGCATATTTATATTTTCAACCTTAAATCATATAACGTAATAATTGACACATAGTTTTATTAAGCACATTGAACGATAAAATGAAAATGCGGATTTTATTTTTATGTTATCGAGGTCCCAGGTATTACTCCGATATCAGAAATTTCCATTTTCTTTTATTTTTATTACCAGAACTGCTTTTAAGCAAAAAAAAATTTTTTTCTGGCAAAATCGGTTTAGGAAATTTCAATTTTCTGTATTTTAGCAACCTTCTTTTATTACCGGAAGTGCTTTTAAGAAACTAAGATTTGCTTCGCGCAAACGGCACATAACTTCAAGGTAGTATTTCTTATTGACCGTACAACTTTGTGGCAAGAATTCATGATGCACCACGCCATTCCAGTCGAAGAAAATAGTGAGCAAAACCTTCACATTTGACCGAATTTGACGTGCTTTTTTCGGTCTTGGCTCTTTTGGATCCTTCCATTGGGATGATTGGGCTTTGCTTTCAATGTTATAGCCTGACGCATGATTCGTCACCAGTTACGACCTTTTTGAGGAAATCTGGATCGTCGTTGACGATGTTCAACAGCTCCTATGCGATGTCAATGCGGCGTTGTGTTTGCTCAAAATTTAGTAAAAAATCGAAGAGCACACCAAAACACACTAATCTATTTATCTGTCAAAAACAAACTGACAATCCGAAACGGCTGATATTGCCAACATATATAACAGATACGTGTACCAACATAACAGAAAAAAATACGAAAATGGAATATACGTAACTCACGAAATTTAAAAATAACGGTTATTTTTTGCTCAGGCCATGTATATGGACCGAAATTGGACATTTTAATTTTCTGTATTTGGTAACATCCTTACATTGTCAGATTTGCTTTTAAGCAGTTTAACTTTTGTTTAAGTTCGTTTCATGTAAAACTGGGTTTAGGATATATCTCGGATAACCGATTTTAGTGAATTTTAATAGCAAACCCATGAATCGATTGAGTAATAGAATGGGGAAAGAAAAAAGTTTCTAAGTCTAATGGTTTTCTAAGAAACGGTATTTCAACGGCAGACAGATGGATATCGCTTTGTCGACTTTTCTATCAATTCTGATTCTGAATATGTATACTTTATAGGGTCCGAAGTGAAAATTTTGGAAATTACAAATGGAAACTTACATACTCGTGTATCCTTTTTTTATTTTTGTTGAGGGTGTAAAAAATATCCACATCTAGAAGGAAAACTTTATTAACAAAATTTAGTCAAATATATATAAGAATATTCTATTCAAACTAACATTCCTTAATTTATTCCAATCAGAAAACTATAAACAGCTTATTTTCTGTGTTTCCCAGCTGTCTATATGTCGACATTTCATAGGAACTACCCTAATCATCAGTAGACTTTGGAAATTTTTGAAAGATATTCTCAAACATTCAACTTTATATCACAAACATAAAATAAACTTTGAAGATGTTAAAATATTAAACAGAGAAAAAAGAGAGAACAGACGTTATAATTACAACAGAAAATAAATAAAACAATGAATAAGAAGGAAGACAAAGATAACACAAAACTACAATACTCCATTGTAATAATTTAGTAAGTACTCGTACTCTGTGATAATTTGACTAGGTTGACGAAATATTTAATGTGATGTCAAGTTTTTTATTTATTTAATGTTTTTATTTAATTTGCAATGGAAAACCATGAAATAATAGTGAGTCCAATATTGAGAAAATTCTATATTAATTATTTATAGTCAAATTAATGTTGTATTATTTATATGTGTTTCAAATGCTTAACAGAGACTATTTATACCCCTGATTATGTTAGATGTTGGCTAACGAAACGTTGGGAAAAATATAAAAAATTATTTTAATTTCATCTGACCATATTGAAGCCCGAAGGTAACCCCTTTTTAAACAATAAAATATATATATTTATGAAAAAAAATCCATTGGGGTTGAATCGAAAAAATATTATCTGTTTGAATAAAATTTGTTCAGATTTTTATAATATTTTTTTGATTTGAGTATTTTTTTCGCAAAGAGTTTGCTAAATATTTTAGTCAATAATACCGACGAAATTTGGTTCAGTATAACCTTTAAGCATTTGAAAACCAACATTGGTCAAGTTATCCTCGAGATACCATAACAAATGTGGTCAAAACGATCGACCGCTGGCAGTCTAGCAATAAGTTAACTGATATTGTAGTTCCTAGTGCATGGTCCAAGCATTACAATGAAATTAAAGTTTCATTGACATCATAGTTATTTCTGTGCTTAATTTACTTGTAACTTTACTTTTGAAACCGAAAAAATAATAACTCGTTGCATATGTATGTTGTAACGTTGCTACGTTCAATGTATTATTAAGAGTCTGAACACAATGTTTGCGGTGCGGTGCGATTTCCCGTTGCGGGAGAGAAAAGTAAACATAATATATACAACGAAAGACGATGACGGCAATTTTTTGTCATTGTTAGTTTATATTTTTATTAATTTATTTGTGCATACATTTTTATTAACTTTTCTAAAAAATTTACTGTTTGTGTTAAGTTCCCACGGGGAACAGGTTTTACCTTGCGGATAAAGGGGGCAAGCAGTCCCTCATTTTTTGTTGCAAATAAAACTCTAGGAAGCCGCATGACTTATGTTGAGTTGGCTTCCGAAACCCTTACGAAGGGTTTAAATTGGCAGGAATGGGATCAGTATGGCCCCGGGTGGTGCTGCTTGCAGTTCAACCCGGGCTGATCATGGTTGAGGCCTACCTTGGCTGAAACGTTCTGACTGTGGTTGAAACCTAAAACGTAGGAAGGGGATGTTAGTATCCTTGACAATTGTTTGGTGTGTGGTTTTTTTCGGGGACTAACAACCTCCCAAGGGTCTGTTGTCTTTACAACAGATACCTGTACTGTAAGGAACCAGTGGTGGTGGTTGACGGGTGAATTGGTTTAAGGGCTGATGGTGCTAGTAGGCTTCGGCCTACCAACTCATTAAGCCTTGTCTTCCATTGATTGCTGCGAAATCGCATACAGGAGGGATTAGAAGGCCTGAACTCCTCAACAAGAACTTGCTCATATGGCAAAAATTGTTACCTGTGTGAGCCCCGAAAGCCATACGGGGCCGCTGGTGAATCGTGAATGTTTCACGCCGTGGAACTGGTCCATCATCAGATTCGGCCGGAAGGCAGGTGCTGATGTAAATCTTTTTCACATCTGTTTATTTTAAGTATTTTGTAATGGCAGTAAAAAAAAATAGTAGCTGTTAAAAATTTTTTAATTTGGTAGAAGCCACGTTTGTTTTATGTGTGGAATCAGAAACCACGACACATATTAACAGAAGATGGTGGATAAGACCCGTCAATGTACCAAGGGATTCGGATGGATTGTTCAAAATATGCTTGCAGCAAATTGAAAGCCAGGATGAGGAGAATTTTCATCTGACAACAACAATGAGTATTTCTCAATACAAGGTGATCTTTTCTCTACTTAAACCGAAATTGAAAAAACATTCATTTAGAAAACAGTTTAGCGCCGGGAGTCGATTATTACTTACCTCACTATAAGTAGAAGTGATAATGTATAATGTTAAGTTTGCAATATGTTTCGAAATATTATTAAAAACTTTTTGCTTCATCATCCCCAAACCTAATTTTTTATAACTTTTCATTAAAGCTATCTTGCTCACGGGTGTAGTATGCAAGATTTGGCTTGCGCATGTAAAATTGGAGTATCCACGGTAAGGAAGGTTATTTATAAAACATGCGAAGTAATATGGAATGAATTGCATAAAGTCTACGTGGCAAATCCTGATATAAACTATGTATATATCATCTTCTTTTGATGAAAAACTGGTCTCCCTCATTATTTGGAGCCCACAGTTGGCAAACACACCAATATTTTAATCTTCTTTATACTGGAAGTTTTTGTTACTTCTCGACTACAAATTATGAAGAATTCATTAACTTCTTCGATAATTCTTTCGTTATTGTCCATTTTTTCTTCTTCCGTTAACATATTTTTTCAACTTTTATATATCTTGACAAAAATTTATAAACTTCAAAATCACGTTTTTTGTTTACAATAATGTTGTGAAAATCCACAATTATTCAAAAACTTGGCAACATCGGAAAGAGAAAGGGAGTCAAAAATTTACAAAATAACAAAGTCCGCAATGAAAATAAAATAAATTTTAATTTTACGTCATTCCGCACTGCGGTTTTTTTCTTCAATAAATGATCGTTACATTGTGTTCAGACTCTAAAGCAAAACAAAAACAAGAATTTACACATTAGAAAAGTACGCATACCTGAAAGAGCCTAAACGTCTCCCCCGAGGTACTAAACAGAATGTTGAATTGAGTAATAATGTTTCATAGTCATATCTGAAAAGATAAAAGCAAAAAATGTTATATAAGAATCACTGAATTTGTTTACATTTACAAATAAAATATATCAACTATCAGAGTGTCTCAAAATTAACTCAAGATTTCAATTTTTTGTGCAGCAGCGCTGAAAAAGCCATGTATGTATGTGTGCTAGAATCTAATCAAATTAAAACTTCAGTGGTTGTTTTATTAGTAACATGTTTTCCTATTTTGTGACAATAGTTTAGACTAAAATAGAAGGGTGAAGAGTTGCCAAAAATAATTCATCTTCAGTTTTTTGTTTCCTTTTCACAGAATTCATACAATACTATCAATTGGATGTTACAAAATAAGCCTAAAATAATGCGTCCTTTAATCGATTTTATAATCTTCCAAATATATTAGCTAGCTTCTGATCGTTATGGAAAGAAGGGTTTTTCTACAGCATCACGCCTTCATCGTGGTTGGCAGCATGAGGGAGTGTTGGCTCAGTTAGTTCTCAAGCAAGAATACTGAAGATTACGCCATGCGCATGATTTCCCGTTAGATGACGTAGTTTAACCTATGCAAGAGTATGTATTTAAAAATCATCTAGGGCTGTGTTTGTATTGTTTTGTGACGTCATTTGACCAACATTGGCAGAAGATTTCAGTTTTCTGAGAGAGTTGTCGTAACCATGTATTTTATCATTCTTGATTCTCAAGTAAAGTAAAGTTCTCTTCTTCTCCATTTGAATTGTTTTCGAAATTTTCAACTCGTGGTTGGAATTTCTTTAGTTTGTGTTCGGTTTTCTCTTTCTCTACATACTTTCCAGAAGCTTCATCATTGTTCAAATTTCCAACTTTTAACCAACATGTCGTCTGCACTCACGGCCATCATCCAATAAAATCTCATAGTTCAACTTTCCGATTCTTGCTTTTCTTCATTCGTTACTTTTCACCTGTGTATTCTGGGGTAGTAATAAATCTAAACGGCTCTGTATTTTTATACCCTTCACAAAAATGTAAAGGGTATATATAAGTTTGTGATTCCGTTTGTAATTTCTACAATTTTCATTTGCGACCCTATAAAGTATATATATTCTGAATCAGAATTAATGGAAAAGTCGATTGAGCGATGTCCGTCTGGCCGTCTGTCCGCTGTTGAAATACCGTTTCTGAGAAAACCATTAGACTTAGAAACTTTTTTCTTTCACCATTCTTTTACTCCATCGATTCATGGGTTTGCTATTGAAATTCAGTAATATCAGTTTACATATAGCTGAGATATATACAAAATTTCGAAAAAAAAATCCATTTTTTTTGCAATTTTGTATGAAAATGTTTGAAAAAAAAAATTGTTTGTTTTGCTTCAAACTTCTCACACTCATTAAGCGTGGTGATTAAGACAAAAAAAATGTTTTTCAGATATCGGTCCATATATACCTGAGATATAGCCTAAACCGGGTTTTTCATGAAAATATCGCGTAAGGGAACTTAAACAACTTTTTTTTTTGCTCAAAAGCAGTTTTGGTTATAAAATAAGGTTATATAAATATGGAAAATGCAAATTTCCGATATCGGTCCATACATACCCGAGATATAGTCCAAATTGGGTTTTTCATGAAAATGTAGCGTAAGCGAACTCAAATAGGGTTTTTCATGAAAATGTCGCGTAAGCGAACTCAAACAAATTTTTTGTGCTCAAAAGCAGTTCTGGTAATGAAAAAAGGTTATTTAAATACGGAAAATTAAAATTTCGATATCGGTCCACATATACCCGAGATAGAGATATATCTCTATCTCGGGGCCTGAACCAGGTTTTTCATGAAAATGTCGCGTAAGGGAACTGAAACAACTTTTTTTGCTTAAAAGCAGTTCTGGTAATAAAATCAGGTTGTATAAATACGGAAAATGAAAATTTCTTATATCGGTCCATATATAACCGAGATATAGCCCAAATCGGGTTTTTCATGAAAATGTCGCGTAAGCGAACTTAAACAACTTTTTTGTGCTCAAAAGCAGTTCTGGTAATGAAATAAGGTTATATAAATATGGAAAATGAAAATTTCCTATATCGGTCCATATATACCCGAGATATAGCCTAAACCGGGTTTTTCATTAAAATGCCGCGTAAGCGTACTTAAACAACTTTTTTTTTGCTTAAAAGCAGTTCTGGTAATAAGGTTGTTTAAATATGAAAAATGAAAATTTTCGATATCAGTCCATATATACGCGAGATATGGCCTAGACCGGGTTTTTCATGAAAATGCTTAAACAACTTTTTATGCTCAAAAGCAGTTTTGGTAAGGAAATAATTTTATATAATTATGGAAAATTAAAATTTCCGATACGGTCCATATATGCCCGAGATATAGCCTAGACCGGCGTTTTCATTAAAATGTCGCGTAAGCGAACTGAAACAACTTTTTTGCTTTTTGGAAAATAAAAATTTCCGATGTCGGTCCATATATACCCGAGATATAGCCTGAACCGATTTTTCCATTATTTTTTTTTTTTGCTGAAAAACAATTCTCGTTATAAAAGAAGGTTACTAAAATACAGAAAATAGATAATTCCGATATCGGTTCATATATAATCGAGCATATTTTGTTCACATTTTTAAATATACTATACATATACGTGACTATCGTGAAGGGTATTTTAGATTCGGCCCAGTTTAATATACCACACTCTTACTTGTTTTGCCTAACATCAACATCGCAGGCGATTTTCCCGTTTTTATATAGTTACATATATCGAACGTCAGAATGCAAACAAAAGTTTCGCCACGACTTTTCTATTCTATATATAGACCTATCCTATGTACTTTATGATTCAAAAAAACAAAACAAACATTACAACTAAAAAACTACAAACTATATTTTGTATTTAATTCAAATCTTACATTAGTTTTGGGAAGCTTTTTATAATATTTCAATGTTATGAAGACCGAAAAGTAATTTATGGCTCTGGAAATTACTTTTTCGGATGGAATAAAGTTGATCCGCTCACTCAACAGCTGCTCCCTAGAAACGCTTATTGATGGGCTGGCATGCCCTTTTTAGTGCTCTTCAAAGGTTTATAAATGGACTAGAGTTCCAGTTTTCTGTATTTGAGTTCCAATAACTTTTACGTTTACTTATCGTAAGCAATATTACCTAAAGTATTATTCAAAAACCAATATTTGCTTAATATACTTATATTAACTCTGTTTCAAATGTTCAAACTTTAGTAAAACTTCAACCTATCTTTAAACCTACAGTAAAACTAACCTTGAATTTTTTTTACTGATTTTCTAGGCTTTTTGTCATAATTTCTCTGATTGGTTTTTGTCCTCAATATATAATTATTCAGGACAAAATCCTATTTGGTCATATATACATGCATGTGTGAGTATGTACATGCATATGTACATGCATGTATAAATATGAAAAAAAGGTTTATGAGATACAAACTTTATTTTGAAATAAAAACGAAATTAAAAAAATATGTCGCAAGTACATGAATGTACAGGCAACACAACGGGACCAAAAGCACCCAAGTAGGCTGGTTTCATGAAACTGGCGGCCTGTACAACCTAACCTAACCTAACCTACTATTCATATTTCAAAATTTGTCTTTTTGAATGACAAAAAAACATAAAAGTGATGTACAAAAAATTAACAGTAAGGTTAATCAAGTTCGTAATGAAAAAAAAAAATCTCATTCGCCTTTTAGTCTACCTTCAATAGTGAACGGGCATGTTTGTTTTTACCGGAAAGTACTAAAACCGGAATAAGTTCTAACTAATTTAATTCCAACATTTTAAATGCTGTAATAGAGTTTCGTTTAGTTTTTCTTGTTGTTATTGTTAAAGTTAAACCTTCAGAAACACTACTCCCTTTTTTCTCCTCATCATAACCTATTTTCTTAGTTCCAGTCAATGCACTACGTATGCCGAAGATAAAAAAAAGTAGAAAACCGAAATTAGTAAAAAGAGTGGTCTTATATAGAAGAAAATAATGTGACATTTTTTTAATACATTTTTAAACAGTACTCGTAAATAAAAAGAAAAAGGAAAAAACTGCATGAATGTACCTAGCAGATATAATTTTGAGAGGGCTTAACTTCACTAGCAAAGATCTTTTGATTTCTTAGGAGGAATCTTTGAAAAAATCATTGGACAATATTCTGTCTCTAATAGATAGACACCGCCCGCGTCCGTGTTCCCCTCATACGAGGGCTGATAAAAAAAATAACCATTATTTTCAAAAAGTATTTATTTACTCATCAATAACTACATTGCCCCTTCAAAGTAATCCCCCTCAGATATAATATACTTATGCCAGAGTTTTTTCCAATCCTTGACACACTTCTAAAACGCGCTTTTTGGTATCGCCAACAGTTCTTGTTTTGATATTTCTTTCAAATGTAACAAAACGCTTCCCGTTTATCGGTGTCTTCAGTTTTGGGAAGAGGAAAAATTCAGCGGGAGCCAAGCCCGATGAATACGGTGGTTGAGGCATGATAACGATTTTGTTTTTGGACAAAAACTCACGCACAAGCATCGATGTGTGAGCTGGTGCGTTATCATGGAGCAAAATCCATTATTGTTTTTTCCACAATTCTGTGCGCTTCTGACGAATTATTTCGCGCAAGTGGTGCATAATTTCAAGACAGTGTTCCTTATTGACCGTACGCCCTTGTGGCAAGAAGTCATGATGCACCACGCCATTGCAGTCGAAGGAACTAGTGCGCAAAACCTTCACACTTGACCGAACTTGACGTGCTTTTTTCGGTCTGGGCTCTCCTGGACGCTTCCATTGGTATGACCTTTTTGAGGAAAATCTGGATCGTTCTGAGCGATGTCCATGAGACGTTGTTTTTGCTCAAAATTTAGTAAATTTAGTAAAAAATCGAAGAGCACACTAAAACACAACTAGCCTACTTATCTGTCAAAAACAAACTGACTATCCGAAATGGCTGATATTGCCAACATACATATATAACAGACATTTGTACCAAGTTGACAGAAAAAATGCGAAAAACGAACATACTAACTCACGAAATTTTTTTTTTTTTTTTTTATTGGACCAGTACTCAGGGGATGACCACTACATATGCAGTGCATTGTACCAGAACTAGGAAAATAGGTTGTGAGGAGGGGGAAAGAGGCAGTAGTAAATACGCTGAAATATCATCTCAATCGAGAACATCTAAAGATATAATAGGGCTACGGCAACGGATAGCGATAGATTTGCTATCCTCCAGACTGATGCGCCACCAACAACATCCAAAAAAACATTTAAACCGCCACCTATATTTCTGATAGAGCCTACTTATAGTGTGATGGTATTAGGGCAATTGGCAAAGACACTTTCAGCCTGAAGCATGGCAGCATCAGTGAAACAAAAATCCTGGTCAACCCTGAAAATGATTACGAAAGTCATGATGAGAAAGTCACTCAGTTGAAATTAAAGGCAACGCAAATCAATTGGCTTATGGACAGAAATTCTCTATTGAAGTTGTATTGCAAACTTTTCTTGCACAATGCAATTCTAAAGCCTATATGGTGCTGCGGAATTCAATTATGGGGCACCGTCTCAACGTCCAACATTGAAAAAATTCAAAGGCGACAAAACAAAATTCTTCGAACAATTACTGCAGCTCCATGGAACGTAAAAAATTCCCGAATTCACAAGGATCTGTGTGTTCCACTGGTAAAAGATGGGTGTTCAAAGTATGCGACAAGGTATATCAGCAAATTGGAACTTCACCCAAACCCTCTTGCACGAAACATACTTAATTTTAGTGGTCACACTCGGTTGAGAAGAAGGGATACCGTTGCCACCATCTGAGCGTTAAGTAGGTAATTTTACCGACATAATTGGTGAAAAATAAGACTTTTTCTTTAGCATTTGCTGGACTTAGTTAAAATAAATATTCATACCTAGGATTTTTTCTTATCATCAATACTTTCTCTGCTTATAATAACCACTTTAGATCTTTTTTAGCACAAAACAATCGATATGATCCTGCTCGCTTCAAAGTTTTAACTTCCGTTGAAAAACTTTTGAGTTTATAGGAAATGGAAACAAGTTTTCTTTGGTGCTGAGTTAGTTATACCGGCAAAGTTGTTGTTAAATTAACTACATGAAGTATGCTGCAGGTTAATATTTGAAATTTATCTCGATTTTTTGGTTCGCTTCAACTACGCAGTACAAACTACATAGTACAGAAATAAAATGAATAATTAAAGAAGAAAGAGTTTAGTACCAAATGGAAACGAAAACTTGGGAA
The DNA here is from genome assembly GCA_914767995.1 of Thecocarcelia acutangulata. NCBI lineage: Eukaryota > Metazoa > Arthropoda > Insecta > Diptera > Tachinidae > Thecocarcelia > Thecocarcelia acutangulata. Next base: position 57,895,487 of record OU612098.1, read on the forward strand.
GAAAATTGGAAGGAAATTGATTAATGAAAGTTAAAGCGTCTGAGTCAAGCGAGACTAAGCAACTAATAGAAATTTTTGGTTGATGTTGTGGGAAAATTTTTATTGTAATTATGACAACCGTTTAGCACAATACAATCAAAAGACAGACAACTTTTCCATTTCTAAAGTTTACGATAGTATTTTCTGAATACGGCTGATAGTGTTTAAAGAAATTTAACATTTTATTATTTTGATAGTTGTTTTTACAAGGTGTTTCCTTATTATTACATTTAATTCCAATTTGAATTCAAAAGGAAATCATATTGAAATACAAAAATAAAAGAACATGGCAAAATTACAGGAAAACATTTTTATTTCTTTTCTTCTTTTTCTTATAAGAAAAAATTCTTGGTTTTTTCAGCACAATAGAATTAAAACATCATTGTGTGATTATGTAAAACTCAAAACTACACGTGAAATTGCCCGGCAGATTTGATATTTTCTTCTTTTAACGTTTACTAATAAATCAAACCAAACATACACTGTCTGCCACTTGAATAAGGAATCTTTTTTTTTTTGTAACTTTAATTAAGTACATCTCCTAAACCAAATATCAAAAGAAAAAAACCAAATTTTGTTATACTAAAATTACATATTTTTTTATACTTAAATTATGCATTTTTTAAAGACATATACGAGGGCGGATTGATGTTAAAGCTACCTAAGTAGAAAAACAAATTATTTTTTTCAAAACCCATTTATTTCTCAACATAGTATCCTTCTAGCTCAATACGCTTAGTAAGATGATATTAAAGTTTTTTTTTTATACCTTCTGAATAATATGATTTTGGGAACCCTCAAAATACGTGTTTTTTCTCATTCATTTATTTATTGAATCTTCACAAAGTGAAGTAAGTAAGTAAGAAAGTATTCAAATTTTAATACTAAATACATAAAATTAATTAAGTCCAGCCAATGCTAGACAAAAATGTTTTATTTTGCACGGTCAACATCGGTAAAACCATCTATTGAGCAATCTGATGGTGGCAAGGGCATCCCTCCTTCTCAACCGAGAGTGGCCTTCAAAATTAAGTATATTGCGTGCAAGACGATTTGGGTGAAGTTCCAATTTACTGATATACCTTGCCGCGTACTTTGAAAATTCATCTTTTACCACTGGAACACACAGATCCTTGTGAATTCGGGAGTTATTTACGTACCATGGAGCTGCAGTAATCGTTCGAAGAATTTGATTTTGTCGCCTTTGAATTTTTTCAATGTTAGAAGTTGAGGCGGTGCCCCATAACTGAATTCCGTAGCACCATATAGGCTTTAGTATTGCATTGTATAACAAAAGTTTGTATTCTAATTTCAATGTAGAATTTCTGCCCATAAGCCAATTTAGCTGCGCTGCTTTTAGTTTTAACTGAGTGACTTTTGCTTCAATGTGAGACTTCCACGTTAGCCTACGGTCCAGGTGAATACCAAGGTACTTAACTTAATTTTGCTGCGGAATAGGTGAATTGTTAATTTGGATAGCTGAACATGTTTGTTTACGCAGTGTGAATGTAACGTGAGTACACTTTTGTTCATTAACTTAAATTTTCCAAAGTTTTAACCGTTTCTCTAATACTGAATCCTGCAAATTTCGCGCTGCAGAATCTTATCTCATCTGCAAACGTTGAAGTGTGGATTCCGGATCTCGTTGGCATGTCAGAGGCGTAAATCAGATATAAAGTGGATCCTAAAATACTACCTTGGGGAACTCCTGCCTCGATTGCCTGTAAGAGACTTATAAAATCGCCTTCTCTGATAACAAACTTTATTTTGTGCATCAATCCGTCGTGCCACACTTTATCAAAAGCTTGGGAAATGTCAATTAATAAAGCTGAACAATACTTTTTGTCTTCAAAAGTCTGTCTTATGACGTTAACTAGTCTATGCGTTTGTACTATGGTGTTTAGTCTGAAAGCCAAATTAATGATCAGGAATGCATCCCACATTGTTTAATATTGGAGTCCATTTCGCCATTAACAAATTTCCTTCCCTGGTTTGGGTATCATAGTAATCATGAACACGTTCCACTCTGCAGGATAATCCTCAAGGCGTAAAATAGCGTTACAAATAAAAAGAAGAATTCTTCTAGCTACACGAGGTAGCTGCTCAAGCATTTTACCAGTAATTTTATCAATACCTGGAGCTTTCCTGGGGTTTGTGTTACAAATAACATTTTCAACATCTTGAAAACTAATTCTCAAAGACATAGGCGGTCTAACAGCGTATGACAGTAGTTCAACTGAATCATTCACTGTATCATTTGTGGTAAAAACATTTCTCAAATGGTTAACATACAACATCCCTTTTCAGAATCGCTTCTTGTCCAGTCTCCAGTTGAGATCTGATGACAAATCTAAAAGTGATTACAGACAGGACAGCCCCTGCAATTTGCAGTATGGTTAGCTCCACAATTACTGTATTTTTTAACACTTGAGTCAGTTTTTGACTTCTTGCACTGTGATGTACCGTGGAGTTCGCCACACACAACGCAAACTACGGGTAACTTACAATAGGCCTTAGTATGGCTAAATTCTTGGCAGTGCTATGCTTTACTAATGTAACGTTGAAGGTGTCTTTGCCGATTGCCGTAATAAGTTGTTTCAGCAGCTCATTAGAAGTAGGCTCTCTCAAATAAATTGGTGGCGGTTTAAATGTTTTCTTGGATGTTGCTGTCTCATCTGTTTGGAGTATAGCAAATCTATTACCATCCGTTGCCGAAGTCCTATTGTCATCTTTACAAATTTTCGGTTAAGATGATATTTGAGCTGATTTGGGGCTTCGCTGCCTTTTAACCACGGTTATGTACCTGTCCATGCCTACTTGGGTTTTTGGCTTATCATCAACAATTAAACTGGAAGATGTTTTGTCTTCAGTTGTAACAACAATATTTGTCGAAGACGATTGCGGGCAAATCTCCTATCTCTTAGAGACAGGAGATTTTCCAATGATTTTTTCACAGATTCTTCCTCAGAAATCCAGAGGTTTTTTCTACCGGAGCTAAACTCTTTTTCACTCATGCAATTAATTGTTTGTATTTTTTTTATTTACAATATAAAACGGTATTAAAAAAATGTCACAAAGTTTTTCTTTTAAATAAATTCACTCTGTTCACTTATTACGGTTTTTACTTATCCCGTTTTTTATTTTTTACTTTCCGATCAAAAACAAGCACGTCCGTTCACTATCGAAGCTAAACAACGGCGTTATTTATTCGGTAATCACACGTTGGACGTGTTAATTTCGGTAATCACACCTTCGGTAATATTTTTCCTGCGGGCCATTTTGTCAAGTTTGGACCTAAATTTTAAAAATAAAAATTACAGTTTGCTTACTCGTAGTTTTAAAATATTCCGTGACACACAAAAAAGTACCACAGAAATACTAGGACGGCTTGATATGGAAGCTACCTAGCGCTACGAGTAGATGGCAGCACAAAAACAATTTTTTTTGCGATCTGTCAAACGTCAGCTCTTAAAATTTCACCGAAATTCATCATCGTCAATATAAAAATATGAATTCTACTTTCTCCAATTTTTTACATATGATTGCTGTAATTTTTACTCATTTGAAATGAGTATTTATTTATTTATTTATTTATATATGTATACTTTAAAAAATTAATAGTAAATCGGCAGGACACACTGTTTGCGAAAATTTAAATTATATTAATCCACCATCCCGTTCCGTGGAGGGTTGTACGAAGGGCTAGCTAGACTGATTTTAAACATATGTGAACAAACATTTATAATACAATATTTTCTAACACATTTTTTGTTAGAAAGCAAAAATATTTGCACTTGCTGCTGTCTCAGCTGCTTTTTCTAGAATTAGTTTAATGTTTGGCACTTCTTTGACAGGATGCCTCATAATCATTTAGTTAAGCATACTCTTTTATATTATGATTCATTTACAAAATTTTGCTCGTCGAAAATTTTAGACGGTAACATAAGAGTGTAAATGCGACAGCTACTACGAGAGCTGTCGTTTTACGACTACGCCAAACATAATAAGGGTGATTGCCACGTAGGGACGCATGCTACATCTTCCATTTAATAATTTCTGTAGAAGTTGTAGGGAGAAGACGGGGAACTTCCTCTGTCGGTGCTCGGCTCTCTGTTCTATGACAGCTCTGTATCTGGACGGACCGATGCTAAACGGGTTAGCAAATATATCGGAATGCGGAGTGATCGGACTGAATTCCTTTATCCGACTTCCGGGTTGGTTTGCATCTGAACCGTCGGGAGAAATGTAAGTCTTGTAGGCTACACACCTTCCTCAGGCAAAACAACGGGACAAAGAAAGGGACAGTGCGCGGCCTGTACAACCTAACCTAATCTATGTATATTTTGTTAGTGGAAAGTAAGGGGAAACTTGTTCAATTTGTAAATGCTATGATTATAATACCAAGCCATTTACATAAGACTTTGCACTCCATCACTTGCGCAACGGACGTTTAACTTCATTTTCTACTCGAAAGAGCTGTCATCAGCAATATTAAGTGTCGCATGACTTTGTCATTTGGACAGGTTTGCTTGCATTTGGTTCTTACGAAGATTTTTTTTGTTCCTGCGGACAAAATACTTACCCGAAATATTTATTTAGGTTTAAACAAAAAGTTTTATTGCGATGTGAATTATTTTAGTCTGAAATAGATAGAGTTCTTTCTTTTTTTTTTTTTTTTTTTTTTTGATATCCGACGGATTATCAAACTTTGTGTTGCACATTTTCCTATAGCGAACTTGGTTTATTTTTTGCAAAAATTATATTTTTAAGGTTTAATCCAGCATAAATCTATCATTTGTATTCTTCATTTAAAACGTGTTTTAATTTATTTATTTTTCAAAAATCGGACGATAAATCAATGTTCAATGCGAAAACTGTTGGAATTGGGAGCTTGAAGAAAATTATCTTAAGTACAAGAAACACTAATATATGTGTATAAAAAATCCTCTTAATTTATGAAAGGAAATACTTATAACCCGATTATTACATTTGTACATTAGCAAAAGATTTACGTATAATTATAAAGTTTAACAATAACACTAGTTTTATATGACAATTTTTCTCTGGCTCAAGCTCAAATCCGGCTTTCGCCAAGAATTATAACAATAATTGCCGCGATCAATTACTCTTGATCAAAGAAGGTAGGAAAAAATGATTGATTACAGTAAGACAGCCAGCTGCTTCGTATTCACTAGACTAATCAGCAGCACCCGAACTTGGTATCATGTAAACATACCTCACGGCACGTTTAACAATAATATTTAAAATTACCAGCCCTATTCTAATGAAAATTGCAGAACGGAAAATCAAAAAGTGCTTTTCATCTTTTATACTTGTTAAATAAGCTCTAAAAAAAGTTACTTTTAAATCAAAATTGCCCGACTTTTTGGCCGACCGTTATAACTACAGGGTATTTGATAATCTACAAGTTTACACTAGCACTCTTTGAAACACACATAGAAAACATGATTCTCTTATCAAGAAATGTATTAAGATAATAATGACAATGGCAAAGACTCAAATCAGAAACGCATACATATATGTACGGTGAACATACGCTTAATATAAATGCAAACTTCTACAACTAATATGACAACATATTGATGGAAGAAGAAAAAAAATTTTATATTAAAAATGTTAAACAAAAAGAAAAAACCACTGCCAAACCAAAATTGATAACAAGAAAATATGTACGCAACAAAAAAATATATTATTTGACTTAAAAAAAAAGCTCGAAAACAAACAAATAGAATATCCTACGGATGAAAGTCTTTATGGAAATGGCATGCGAAAATGTGGAGAAATACTATTAAGATTCTAAATACATGTGCACATATATTTTTGTTTTAAAACAAAATGTTGTGACGACAACTGTAAAGACAAACTTATTTGTGGGGTCAGATAAAATGATGGCAAAATATTGTGCTCAGTTGGAGGTCGCTGAAACTTCACTGCGGGAAATATGTAACAATTGTTGTAAAATATCTTGCCCCATGACCAGGAAATGTAAAACTTATGCAAGCATTTGAAGCATGTAGCCGATTAGTCAGATGGATGGTTTTATTTTAGGCATAGACCTAAAGAAACCTTACAGAGTGGGCGATGTAAGCAGAAAAAAAAACAATTCAGAAATAGGAAGCTATAACACCAAATTTTAAACACTCATTTAACTGATTTTTCTAAAATCAGCCTTAATCTTGCCCCGATGGAAACTTTTTGTAATTTATGTATTAAGCGTCATTTGGCTAGATACGGAAATCCCCTTTTTAACTTCTACTATTCCGGTCCTTGCGTACAATCAGAATGGGCAAGCATACGGCGTTCAATTATAGGAAACTTAACAGATGTGTTTTGTCTACTATCCTCAGCATACGAGTTTTTTACTGTCGCCTTTCCGAGTTCTTATTGAACAAACAAAATGTCAACAAACACTGCTCCCTCTTTTCTCCTCTTCATACCATATTTTTCCAGTTACAAGTGGGACCCCACATATGACGGGTATTGTACTACACTACACAACTCTCCCTTTTCTCCTCCTCATTATCCTATTTTTCTAGTTCCAGTACAGTCATATGTGGAAGTCATCTTCTGAGTACTGGTCCAAGCAAAGGTTTATGTGGAAAATATTAGTTTCTGAAGAAAAATAGAATAGAGCACAACTTTCCAAATAACTTTTAAGTAGTCTTAAATGTTAATTTTGTTATGATGTAACAAATTCGCCAGCCAACAATACAAAGAAAAGAGATTTAAATTGAGCAAAAAGTACATATTGAGTGTTCGCGGAAATCCATAGGTACACAAATTTAATATTAATATGTAAAAATGTTACATTTTAACTTTTTAAAACGCTTTTGAGATTTTTCAGTTGCATTTGTTCTTTAAACAGTACTTAAATACTTCACACAACTTAACACCATTGTGTATTAACACACTAGACTTGCTGACTTTTCTTTGCAGTGCTGCACAACGTTTAAAATTAAACTCTCTCTCTCTCTCTTTTCTCTTCCAAACATCTGCCTCATGCTTTTACTTCTTTATTACCTTATACAATGACCATGAACTTTTTAGTTATTTGCTCAAATGCACAAATACATATAATTGCTACACACAAACACAAACATGCATCATTTACATATGTTTGTTTAATATGCATTATGTTTTTAGCTTCATGTTGTTTATGGGGATGTGCGTGTACATTTATAGCAAACAGATCAATGGCTCGCTCGCACAATGGATTAGAAATTATACAAATTCGTAACAATATGAACGACATATTCAGCGGCACTATTACCTAAACAGCTATGTTTCCGGCCAACCCTATTATGAGTGTATCCAACCGTACTATTGTCGCAGACATTGAAATTTGTTATAGTCAACCACACTACTGCTGTGATCAAACAAACTATGTTACATACATCTATATTAATAATGTTCTATGTATTTTACTTTCGAAATTTCAATCGCAGACGAAATACTTAAGCTTTGTTCAGACGGTTGCCAGATCTGAAAATATTTTCAGAAAAATTTACAGAAAATTTCTAACAATCGTGTGAACTTACAATTTTTTCTGACAATGTTGTCAGAAAAAACATTGTCAGAATATTGTCAGACAAAATTATTGCCAGATACCTGACAATCGTGTAAACACTTTTTCTTGCCGTTGTCAGATCATTGTCAGACGTTGTTAGCTTATTTCATATTGTCAGGTGCGTGAATTTTCTAACTTCTGACAATGATGTCTGATGAAAAACAAAACAATTAAAAATAGTTTTTAGTAGTTAGTTTCTGAAAATGTTATTTTAAAAATATAAGTATGGATTACTCGTATGATTGCAATTGCAAAATGAGTAAATTGCTAAAACCTTAATAAAATCGTATCGAAAAAAGTATAATTTGCATGGCCTCATGAAAATATTTTAAAACTAATGCAAGAGGTTAAGTGTCGGGGAAACTTGCGGGATGTGAGATGCGTAGAATACTACATAAAGATAGTGCATCGCGAAAAGTCGCAGATGCTATTTCTGTGAGCTTCAATGACTGCAAGGTGAAGTGGACCAAACTTCGCACAACTTTCAACTGCAACTTAGAAAATCTTTGGTTCTGATTCATTTGCATTTGCCAGTTGAATAATTTTTCGAAAATCCCTCTTGATGGCGACAAAGCACCCAGTTCTTTACCTAAACACTGGGATGTTTCTTTATGTTTTCTTCCTTATCATTACTAGTTTTTAAAATATATGCTGTTAAAATGGTCGCAATCCATATCCTAAATAATTTTTTTCAATTACTCAATTTTCCATACTCTCAAAAACAATTAAATTTTTATATAAATATTTTGTTTTGATTCTTACAATTGACCTTACAATTTTTGCTGCATAAAAAATCTGACAATTATGTGAACTGACAATATTTTTCATACCAACATTGTCAGATAATGGAATTGTCAGATAATTGTCTTACAATGGAATTGGCATTTTTCTGACAATTGTCTAGCAACCGTGTAAACTGAAAATTTGTATTGTAAGAGCAATTGTGCGTTATCATGCAATTGCCAGCACATTGTTAGATCAGACAATATTGTCAGATCTGACAACCGTCTGAACAAAGCTTTAGCAAATATTTTGTTTTATTATATCTAATAGCTAGTACATCAAAAATAAAATGCCCACCAAAACTGTTTCAATATACTCATAGGTATTACTTTGTTTGTTTTTTGTTTTCAATTATAAAAATTCAAATATAGTCATTGTTTGCCATTTTGTCAAGACTACATACATTGTTTCACTTCGAAATTATATACACCATACGTTTTCAAAAGATGCTGGTTGAAATAAGCTAAGAGCCACTGTACAAACAAGCAAGTTTCCTACAAATAAAAACTTAAAAAATACAAAAACTCAGCTCTTCCTGATTCAGAGAAACAAAAACAAATTTTTAATAAGAGTAATAGCAGAAATTTGTAGCAGCTTTTGACTTTTATATTCAACTAAATACTTACATACATACGAGGTCTGATAAAAAAAATAACCGTGATTTCGTGAGTGAGTTGCCTATGTTCGATATTCGCATTTTTTTCTGTTATGTACACGTGTCTGTTATATATGTTGGCAATATCAGCCAGTTTGGATTGTCAGTTCGTTTATGGTGCGCTCTTCGATTTTTTACTATTCGAAAAATGGATCAAAGAAACTGTAGTAAGATTTGAAATTAAATGCGCAAGGACATTTGATATGTTGACCGTGGCGTTTGGCGAGTCTACTATGAGCAGAACACAAGTTTAATGGAGGCCGAGAAGATGTCAGTGACGATGCTCGTCCTGGTCGCCCGAGCACGTCAACAACCGATGAAAACATTGAAGCAGTGAAGAAGATGATTTTGGATAATCGTCGAATCACAATTGCTGATGAGGTTGGCATATCGTTCGGTTCAAGCCAAACAATTTTTACGGATGTTTTTGGCATGAAACGTGCGGTAGCAAAGATTGTTCCAAAATAGCTTTGAAGCAAAAACAACGTCGCATGGACATCGCTCAGGAGCTGTTGAACATCGTCAACGGCGATCCAGATTTCCTCAAAAAGGTCATAACTGGTGACGAAGCATGGGTGTATGGTTATGACATTGAAGCCAAAGCCCAATCATCCCAATGGAAGCGTCCAGGAGAGCCCAGACCGAAAAAAGCACGTCAAATTCGGTCAAATGTGAAGGTGCTCACTGTGTTCTTCGACTACAATGTCTTGGTGCATCATGAACTTGTGCCACAAGGTCGTACGGTGAATGAAGAATATTATCTTGGAGTTATTCGCCATTTGCGGGAAGCGATTCGTCAAAAACGCACAGAATTGTGGAAAAAAAACACCGATTCTTGTGCGTGAGTTTTTGGCCAAAAACAAACCCGTTATCATGCCTCCACCACCGTATTCACCGGACTTGGCCCCCACTGACTTTTTTTCTCTTCCCAAAACTGAAGACACCGATGAAAGGAAAGCGTTTTACTACGATTGAGGAGATAAAAGAAAACTCGAAACAGAAGCTGTTGGCGATGATAAAAAGCGCGTTTCAGAAATGTTTCGAGGATTGGAAAAAACGCTGGAATAAGTGTATTATATCTGAGGGGGATTACTTTGGAGGGGACAAGATAGTTATTGATGAATATATAAATACTTTTTGAAAAAATTTAAAATAACGGTAATTTTTTGATCAGCCCTCGTACACCATACGTTTTTAAAAGATGCTGGTTGAAATAAGCTAAGAGCCACTGTACAAACAAGCAGTTTTTCTCCATATCAAAAACTTAAAAAATACAAAAAATCGGCTCTTTCAGATTCACAGAAACAGAAAAAAATTTTTAATAAAAATAATAGCAGAAATTTGCAGCAGCTTTTGACTTTTATATTCAACTAAATACATACATGCATATACATATATGTATGTATATCATATGCTAGAAATAAAAAGAGAAAACAAAATCAAGGTAAATTTTAAAACCACTATACAATAATAATAATGAATTTCTTTTCACAAATAAGATAAATATCTACGCAAAATCAAAACAAAAGAATTAGAATCTCTTTATATAAATGGGCATCGTTAGGATTTGTAAAAATTAGAGGTAGCGAAGAAGTTTAAGCGAATTTTCAAACACTATTTTGTAAAACTTGAAACAACAACTATTCCGACTGTGAACAAATTTCAAATATATTTCGCCTTGCAACAGTCCAACCACCCACATGCGAGAAGAACGTATGACGACTGTGAAATTGTCTAACTTATAATTACTTCCATTTCAAACCTTTCATTTCGATACATCGTTTTAGCAAAAGGACACGTTCACCAAATTGAGTAGCATTTAAATGAAACGTAATTATTTTTGTGTTAATTATCGCTTAATTTATTCGCCGCAAGTTGAAAAGTTTACGAATTTTTAATGAATTCCTTCTAAAAAGTTGTAATTTTATAAAAAAAAAAAAAAAAAAAAAATACAGAGAAGAAAAACACAAAACTAAAAGAATGAATGAACGAACGAACAAAAAGTGAAAAAAAAAACTACACTCAGTTAGTTACCTGTCATATTCTCGATTATCCTCATCACATCGAGCATCCTGTAACTCCCGCCAACTTTTGCCATGACGACATGTTGTGACCAGTATGATATCACGACCATTATGCAAATGGAATAGAGAATTACGTGTCTCCGAGCCAATGCCATGCACGTACCTGAAATGTAAACAAAAAAAAACCAATTAAATTTTAACTAAAACCAAATTATGATTTGAATTTTAAGGAAAGATAATTAAACCATTTCTTCTTGTACTTCTAATTACAATAGTTATGCGGATGAGAAGCTCCAAAAAAGTGTTAGGTACTTGTTAATTGCGGCATAACGTTACAAATCTCAAGAAAAAATTACTGAAGATAAAATTTAATAATAAAAATTCCACTTTATTACTGATGGCCGTTTAAAATAGACGCTCATAGAAAAGATATGAACATGATAATGAAAATTGTATGAACTACAATTATTATAAAATATTTTCACAATTGTTGCCCTGTGTATACAACGCCTTATAGTGGCGCCAAACTTGCACATTTTATTGAGACAATATTCGGTTTATTAATAATATTGTTTTGCTATTCATACATACGAGTACAAAATTTACCTTACTCAGCATTTGGCAGCTGGGAAAAACATATTCGGTTTGGTCGAGAAAATTTGTTTGGTAAAGTTGCAAAAAGAGGAAACATCGAGCTGTTGCAGTTAGTGTAGACCAGTGTTGCCAGAATGAACCTTTTCGCTTCATTTTGAAGATTTTACAAGTAGAATAAGAGTTGAAGATCTTTCTCTCAAAATTAAGATATTTGAAACTCAGTATTCTAATAAAAATTGTGTGAACTCTTTTGAAACATCAAATGAATTTTGCGTAAAATGAATTTTGAAATAATCTTCATCTCTTATGCTAGGAACACAACTGCGACGAACGACGAATTTCGCCTATCGCCATGAATTTGCCGGCATATTGTGTAAATTCGTCGTTATTGTGTAGAAATACGTGGTCTTTTTAGATGAAAAGAAATTTAATTTAGAAGTGCCCGACGGGTACAATTATTACTTCCATGACCTACGTAAGGGGGAACACCACTTGGACCGGTTGCACAGCCAAGATTGAAGTGTGATGGTGTGGGGAGCTATATGCAACTATGACACCTGCGAATTGAAGTTATTAACGTCACGCATGATTTTTGTTTGGAAGTCTAGAGTGACATTTCCAACACGGCTATGCCCCAATTCGTACAGCCAGATCTGTAAAATCCTGGATTCAAAGCCAAAAAGTTTATGTCCTTGAGTGACCACCGTACTCGCCCGACTTAAATATAATCGAAAAGGTATGGGGTTGGTTGGCTAGGAAAGTAAACGAGTCCGGAAAGCAATACAGCACAAAAACAGAACTTGGTCTACCATTTCGTTGGATGACATTCAAAGTCTGCACAATTCCATTGCCAATCGAATTTTTTAGGTGATTTCAAATAAAGGCTGAACCATACATTATCAATTTTATTTAAAAATGTTTAAAATATTACAACCTAGCAATAAAAAACTAAATATATTGAAATTGCCGTAAATGGCGCTATCCTGATGACCAGTTGTTGGTTACATTTTTTAATATACTTTTTCTAAAAGTTAAAAATAAAATATTAACTTTAACGTTATACTAGCCATTATTGTTTTATTTTAAGAAGAATTTATAGGAGTCAAATAGATAAAAATTGTAAGTCCATAACACAAATAGATTAGGTACCATTTAACATTAAAAGAAAGTGTAAAGAGGGGCGCTAATCTGATCACGCGCAGTGTAGTAATTCCTGCCGACCAGTGCTAAAGGAAGGCATTAACAAATACTTCGCATAAACAAGCTTTACACAATTAAATTTTGCGTTTTGCAAATTAATCGGGTTTTAATGAACATTTAACGAAACTTTTAAACTTCAATTACGTATTTACAAAATCAATGAAAAATGTGTTAAATCAAAGATTAAGTAAAGCAAAATTATTTAATAGAGTTTAACATATATAATTACAAATATGGTTTAATAACCATTTAATTTGAATTTACAACTGAATATAATACTTTTAAAAGTATTTAATAAAACTATAAAATACTTAAAGTATGATTAAATGTGTATAAATAATATACAAAAGTATCTATCTACTTGTATAGTATGTGTGTATGTATAATAAAAATTTTTATGTTCATAATTTTAATATTATAACAACGGAAGGAAGCAAATTTAATAGCAAAAATACGAATTGAATACTCGTGCTAACAAACACACGAGCACTGCTTGCATCGATGAAACTAATTAACAATTTGCAAAATATTAAACACAAAAAATTAAAAAAAAATAATAATAAACATCATGCCACTTGCAACAAACACCATCACCGGGAGCATTTGAGCACAATTCAAGTCAAACTATCTTACGATGAAGGGAGTATGTGTGTGAAAGCAAATTAACGTAAAAAAAATAAACACACAATAAGTTGTATGCAACTATGTATGTTGCATGCAACCAAACTAGAAAAAGTGGTCTGTAAAAAAAGTTTTGAAGCAAAAAGTAAATAATAGACAAATTTTCTCGCTGCACAAATGAAGCGACTTTCTTTCACCTTCAGCAAGAAAAAAAAACCTCATAAGATTTTGAATCTAGTTATAATTAAAATTTTGCAAAATTAGATTTCATTTTTCTTAAAAAGATTATTTTATTACAATTTGTCAATTTGATTCGATTAAAGGTGAATTAATTAAATCATTATTAACATAAACTGCAATTTTATATGCAACTTCCACAAATTCGCATTAAGTCAGCAGTTACCAGCCTCGTGATCAAAAAGGTCACAAATTAAAAGTAGGCTTAACAAACGGTTATCTAATGACCGATTTCAACCGGTTACTTTGATAGTTCGTTCGTTTGTTCCGATATTTATCTGATCCTTAATCAACCTCTCAGCTTTAATTCACACTAATTCAATATTTTTAACAAGGACTTTTTTTTTAATTTAAGATCAATTTGCTTCCACTGTTAAGTCGTTAACAGAGCTAGGCCATGTAGTCTCGAACATCAAGCTGTCCAGCAGCCGTAAAGCAAATTTAAAATTTGGAACGCAGGTAGATGGTCTATATCGATATTGAAAATACCCAGATATAAGTTGTTTGTTTAATTTGACGGTTAATATTCACAAAATGACGAAACTACCACTTCCAATCCAAGTATCAATACGCATGAGAAAACAAAATGATAGAAAAGAAAAATTTCTACTAAAAGAATATGGGCATTCGCAACTTTATCCTTTCAAGTTTAAAAAGTATAAAACAAAATATATATAAACAATTGAATTTTATTGACTATATTAGCTTCTAACATTGATACCAATAAAAGAGTTATTGATTAGCTTCTAACATTGATACCAATAAAAGAGTTATTGATACCAATAAAAGAGTTATAATAGTTTATTTTCTATCTACTGATGATTAGGGTAGCTCCTATGAAATGTCGACGCATAGTAAGCTGGGAAACAGAGAAAAAAAAACTATTCAAAATAAATTTATTTAGGTGTACAACTTTGCTTCTACAGTTTTTTTTCGAAATCGAGGCTTCATTGAAAAAAAAACTGGTTACATACTAATGATTCAAAGTATTTTTATTGCGTTTGGCATCATCCTTGATCAAGAAATATTTCCGCTTCTGTATCTACTCTCTTCTACCGCCATGCTGGGTCTTCGACGAAAATTATCATTATTGAAGCGTTGAAGCCACTCTCGGCACGTTCTATCACAGCGGCCTCGCCATATGTTTTTGAAAGCACTCGATGAATCTCGGCCGCAGATTTCTTCATATTAAAGCAGTAAGTTAAAACCTTCCGCAAATGACGAGAATTTGGCTCGTTAATCGAGAATAACTTTATGATGCAGGCAGAAACAAATCGACTAATATTTCGATGGCGTTTACGGGGGCGGATTAATATTGAAGCTACCTAAGTAGGAAAAAAACATGATTTTTTTCAAAAACCATTTATTTCTCAGCATAGCCTTCTTTTAGCTCAATACACTTAGTAAGACGTTACTCCAACTTTTCATCTGAATAATACGATTTTGGAACCCCTCAAAATATGCATTAGTATCGGTAATCACTTCTTCGTTTGAGATGAACCTTTAACATGCGGGCCATTTTTCAAGTTTGGAAAGAGAAGTCACTAGGAGCTAAATCTGGACTGTAAGGCGGATAATCAACCAACTCGAAGTGTATTTCACGTAATTCTGGCATTGTATCTAATGCTGTGGGAACCGGTGGGTGAGTTGTCTCGAAGAGCACTTTTTTCTTGTTTAAATGTGGTCGTTTTTTGTTGATTGCATTAATCAGTTGATCCAATAATGCATAATCGACGAGTAGTATTTTCTGTGCATCCCAGAATACATTGGCCATAACCTTGCCCATTTCACATTATTTGCCTTTTTCGGAGCACTTCCATCATCTTCCATCCATTGCTTCGATTGATTTTTGTGTTCAGGTGTATAGTGGATACGCGTTTCATCAACAGTTATTAATCGACGCCAAAAATCAAGAGGATTACGCTTTATCATGTTCAAACACCGCTGTGAAGTGGTCTGCCGAACTTGTTTTTGTTCGACACTGAGCAAACGTGGCACCCATCTCGCCGATAGCTTTTGCATATGCAAATGTTCATGCAAAATGTTGAACATACGTTCATATGATATGTTTACCATTTCAACAATCTCACGTAACTTGACGCGGTGATCATTCATAACATATGACATAACATCGAGGATTTTCTTGGTATTTCAGAAACCACCTCTTTTCGCCTTCCTGTTGATGGTACTCTTGCAGTGCTTGTTTGGCTGCATTTAAATTCAGCAATCCAATAGTTTACCATGTACTCTGGCGGAGCAGACTCACCGTAATGTTTATCGAGCTTATTTCGCCGGTTTTCCTTTCAAATAATAGTGTTTAATCACTGCACGAAATTCACTGTTTTCCATTTTTCAAGAAACACAAAAGTTGCTTACTTCGACTACAACTAAACTAATCGATTAATTTTGGTGAAATTTTAACAGCTGACGTTTGGCAGACCGCGATTAAAAAAAATTGTGTTCGTGCTGCCATCTAGCGCTAGGTAGCTTCAATATCAATCTGACCTCGTATGTTTGCAAATACCTAAGCGTATTAAATTATATGTACGATCTATTTATTTCGACTACCACTTACCGCTACAGCTAAATATATGAATCTGTTTTTACTTAAAAAATATTTTTGACATCACAGTATACTGTGCAACCTAAATTAGCGCGTCAAGCGTAAATTATCTGGCAAAAACCCTGTTTTGCATACAACATATATGAGGCCACCCAAATAGCACTACGTCAACGCTTTGCAATTGTAAAATTAAATTTTGACAAACCGTAAAAGAAAAAGTTTTACTGTCTCCCAGCAAAGTTCGCTTCAAAACAAATGTTACTCATTTTTTGCGGCCATTAGTAATTGTTATTAAACAAGGTTAGTGAACAATGCTGTTCAAGACACAGCGGTAACGCTTTTATTTAAGTTGCTTACTACTCGTACAGCGTAAAATCAAAGCATTTAATTACGTTGCGCTTTACGCCTTAATTTATGTTGTACTAGTAGACAGAAAAAATGACTACAAACCCAAACAGCACGCAAGGTCGATTAACTCTTACCACCGGATTCTTTTTCTCGTCTTATCGAGCACTTACAACAAAGCAAAATCTGGTAGAAAATCTTCAACAAAATCTTAAGTGTTCACATTTCCGTTTTTTTGACATCTTGCCGGATTTCATTTTCATAAAATTTAGTTTTACAAAGAATTTAACAGCAGATATATCACAATTAATTGATATTGCAAAAGTGTAGTTTTTTTTTTTATTGCAGCGTAGTATTTTCAAGTAATGTTGTGAGTAAAATCAAGGTTGTGTAATAGAGTACTGCAAAGATCTACTAGATTTCGTAAGAATTTAGTTGCAAAGCAGATTTCATTTTGTATGAGAAACTCCCATCAAAATCAGTTGGTCTTGGCTCGAAATCCCGTAAATATTGGATTTCGCTTTGGTGTAAACACACAGCATTGCACGTCAATAATAAAAATCCTACAAAACGTTCTATTAGAAATAATATTCTTTAAAGGTTATTAATTATATACCACGATGTTTCTTAATAAACTTTTCTCAACTTTTTTTTAATATTCTTTTTCAAAAAATATATTTGGCTACAAAGGTAGTAGATTTAAAAATTTACCTTTTGAGAAAAAACAATTGTTTATTGTACATTTTCTTATATAAAAACACAATTCTCCATCAATCTACCTCGAGATTAGTTGAACTGAAGCAATGTTAATCGAATTTAAAATTTTATGTTCATATGTTTTTTATATTTTATTAGCTGACCCGGCACACATTGCGTTAAAATTTTGTTTCCATTTAGTCAAAAGGCCAAAAACAACGAAGATTTTACCATTGCCAATGTGCAGCACTCTCTTTCAAAATACTTCTTCAGAATGGCTATTCTGCAGCGCGACACACACGTTCGTAGGCTGTTTTACTTCGCATACGTGTTTCCATAAAACGGAATGCTTCAAATATAAGTTCAAGCAATAAAAACTAATAAATCTACGGAACCGTAGTGCCGACCATACGACAAGGCAATTTTAGTACATTCATCACGGACTTTCGTCATACGTTGCAGATAGAATCGTCATCCGGCTGATATCCTTTGAATTTTCGTCCGCGTTTATGGCTTCTCGAAGGTGAATATACTCATCGCAACTAAAATTCTTCTTTTGCAATTGGATGTGTGTCAATAGTTCCGTTTCAATTTTTACATACTTATCCATCGCGTATTGGTGGAATGGTTGACGACATTCAAGATGTGATTGTCCTTTTCATGAACTATTAGTAGATATGAATAAGTTTTTTAACTTATTTTTATTTTATTTATTAATTTTTTAAACAATTGAGTTTTTTATTCGCTATTCTAGCTTCTAACATTTATACCAATAAGAAATTATAAATAGCTTGTTTTCTATATTTTCCAGCTATCTATATGTCGACATTTCATAGGAACTACCCTAATCATCAGTAGACTTTGGAAATTTTTGAAAGATATTCTCAAACATTCAACTTTATATCCCAACAATCTAAATAAATTGCTGAGAATTTAAAAAGAAAAATGCTCTAATAATATCTGTCAAAACAGGCATCATCTGAGTCGGGGCTGTATACTTCATTATACTTTAGCTGGCTTTGTGTATTATGCTCAAACAACGAGAATGACCCATCATCGATACTGCTTGCCGTGGAAGCAATGATGTTGTAAAGGGATGTAAAGTCCAGATGTCCTAGATGATGATGGTCACATTCTTAATAATTACCATAGATTTAATAATCCCAAATTTACATTGAAAAGGTCATTCCTGTGTTACTTTAATCATTACCGTGGTAGGTAATGACTGCACGGTAATGATGGAAACGTGAGTATTCTTGGATTTAAATGTGGAAATCTTCAAAAACTTTTATAAAATATAATATAATCTAGTGAAAACTTGGAAAATGAACAAACCAATACCACAAATGTGGAAATTATAATATAAATAACGAAAAAATATACTACCACGAGAATGACAAAATTTTAATAACATACGCAAAAAACACTAAGCACTTCAACCGCTCTCAACCAGCTGCCTACTTTATTCACTTCTGTCAATTAACATTAAAACTAGCGGGAATTGTTGTTACATTGATTGTTTACACCTAAACGAAAAATCACGGGGAATGACGAAAAGAAATTGGCCACGGACTAAAATGTCGCAAAATCATAAATTTTAAAATTAATTTATATTGATGAAATTAAAGTTGATTTGATTCACTCTTCTTGAATAACTTGACGTACTTCCTTTATAATATATATTTTGAGATATTAATGAAAATCTATGTTTTTTGAACACAAAACGATCGGACACACGCCATGGCAATGACGATTTGCACCGTGCGATCAATTTTTTTCTTCATAATATCTAGAATATTTTATTTAGATTACCGCGCCTCGTTAAAGGACATTTTGTTTTATATTCCTGCTCTCAGAATTTCAATTTTTCAATATTTTTAATAGTAAATACTTCGAGCCACAGAATGTAGTCATTTCGCGATATCGTACCATATAGTTTCCGCATTCAATTAAATTTAACCGATAGCTGAAGTATTGTCGAGGACTAGCAACTATTTTTTCCCATATTTCAGGCAGCGGTGAGGCTCCACGTTTAAAGAACTCCTTATTTTTGAAGCTATCGAATCAACCCAATGGTTTCTTCATATTATGTGAACCGCTGTTTGCTCTTCTGGATGCGCAATTGACGGAAATTGATGATGCAGACAGGGCAGCACTTCTCAATAAAGTATTTTCAAATCGTTTTTCAAGGGAACGGCATTTTCATGTAGAAGTATAATTTTGTAGTGTCTGGGGTACTATTGAGCGCGATAGAGTTCCAGTGATAGTTTCGCTTAGATTATGTAACTTGTAATACAGCGCACAGAGATGATCCTACAAAGTATACCACAGCATAAGCATTTTACGCTTATACGAGCAGTGTTTTGTCTTTCGTTCTGTATACACGTGTTTTTCATTGTCGTCCGTGTTTTCTATACTTATACTTATGTTTATTAATAATTTGTAAAAACCGAAATTATACCGTGTTTTTTTATTATTTTATTATTATTTTTTTTTTCTCTATTTATTATTATTAATTTCTTTTTATTTTCCCCTTATGTATTTTATTGCCTTACGTGTGCGCGGTGTTGAACTAATTTTTATTACTCTGAGCAGTGTCGAAGGTAAATACACTGGACACTGATCAGTTTTAACTAATTTAATTTCAACACTTTAAATGCTGTGATAACGTTTGTTTTGGTCGTTCCGTGTGTTCACAACATTACTCCCTCCTTCATCCTCATAATCTATTTTCTTAGTTCCAGTACAATGCACTGCATATGTAGGGGCTATCCCCTGAGTACTGGTCCAAGATAAAAAAAAAAACGATGCACCTTAGTTGCAGTTCTTTTTAAATAATAAAAAGAAGTATACGAGTATGATGCTAATACGAAGTAAATATTTTTTTTATTTTTTATTTTTATTTTTTTTATCTTGGACCAGTACTTAGAGGATGACCCCTACATATGCAGTGCATTGTACCAGAACTAGGAAAATAGGTTGTGAGGAGGGGGAAAGATTGAGTAGTGTTTGTGAACATTTGTCTTGAACTTTCCAACGTTATAACAGACAGAAAACACGTCTGCAGGCAACTTATTCCACAGACGAAGCGTACAGCTGAAAAACGAATTCTCTCTGTAATGCGTAGTTCGATTCCCTGGGCAATCGACCACAAATGGATGAGCTCTGGATCATGAACGCATGCTACGCAAAAATGTGCGAGTTTCGGGAACAAGCTCCCTAACCTCATCGTAGCAAAATCCTTTGTAGTAGCGATAGAGCAGAGTAACGCACCCCACACTGCGTCGATGTTCCAGTGAGTCAATAGAATTGGATACGCTACTATCACCGATGAGCTTCTTCCCCTCTCCTGCACACGGTCGAGTAACCCCAAAATAGAATTTGAGGCACCGGCCCAAACATGTTGTAATAAAGGAGCGATATGTAGAGGACAAGTAATTACTCTAGTTTTTTATTCGTTTTTGCTTATACTTGTATATGCAGTAATTGAAATCGTAGTATTTTTATCAGGAACGCAGGCAACGTAAACTCTAATGTAAATCGGAGTCCCGTAGATTGGAAACCTTTAAAACGAGTGATTACTGTAGTTAAAAATGTTTGGCGGTATGTTTCATATTTTATCTTGACCTATGACTTTCCAGACCACTTTTTTGGTCAAAACTTCAATTATTGTTTTGTTTTTTAAAACCTCTCAAAGTTAATGATTTTACATAAATTTAGTTTTTCTGAAAGAGGTTTTAATTAAAATACATAATTGTTAAAAAAAAAAATCTAATATGGAAATTTTTTACCACTTTGGCGGTAATTTTAACAATAAACTTAAAAAAGTGTTTTTTCTTTTAAAAAATCAGTTGATTCACGCAGCCTGGAATATTTTTGGGTGTTCTAATTATTGGTACTTTATATAAGCTTGCAAAAAAATTTTGGCAAGAGTAAAACCAAATATTTTTAAGAGGTGGGAATTTGTACACTATCAGTCATGTCACAGAGCTTAATTCCGTTCAGAAACGGAATTGAATTCTTTTTTTACTTCTTCAAAAAAAGAAAAACTAAAAAACTTTTCGGAATGAAATCATTTCTAATTGCAAGAATGAAGCTAGTATTATCTTATAGAATTGATTTCATTCCGAAAAAGTTTTACATTTTCGTTTTTTGAAGAATTAAAAAAACGATTCAATTCCATTTCCGAACGGAAGTGAATTCTGTGACATGGCCGTATGTTTCGTTTTGCAATTTTATTTTCCATTGTATTTTAAGCAAATTGCATATTCTTTAAAAATGTGAACACAATTTTAATATAGTTATAACTATAAATGCTTTTAAATACATTTTTTTATAGTATTAAAACTCAAAAACGAATTAAAGATATGAAAATCTGTTACTACGTTTATACGTGCAGGTTATTTGCGAATAAAAATGTTGTAAATAGCAAAAATTGTCGCATAAACAGCAAAAAAAAATTTATTTGCGAAGAGCTAACTCACGAAAACAATTACTGATTAAAAACTTATTTGCAAATAAGACATAAAAAGTTGCCACTTTACTTCACAATTTCAAAGATTTCGTTGATATGAAACAAATGAAATATGGTAATAATTGCGAGCAGAAACATATATTCAAAATTTTTAATTTTTATTATTATATGCTTTGATTGAATTACAAAAACCGTTAAATTTTTTGATTTTTCTTTTATTATTTTAGTAATTTTAGTATTTTAGCAAGATGCTGTTTACACTAACAGTGCTACCAATTATTTACATTTTGAACATATCGCTCCTTTATTGCAACATAGTCATATCTCAAAAAAGCTCGTTTCGAGAAAAACGCATTTAAAATTTTTAGTTTCCATACAAGTCTTAGCAAAATTTTTTAGAAAATATCTCCTAAAGGAAACAGTTTAAAAGCAATTTGAATAAACTTTTGCCACAATATAAATGATAGTACTGTTAATAATTCTGCATAGTTAACTCGAAAAGATAATTTTTTGAGATATGACTATGTTGCAATAAAGGAGCGATATGTCATATCAAAAAAAAACAAAAAAAAAAACAACTTTTTCATGGACAAATGGGCGCATAAACAGTGAATTAGTTATTTGCAAATAGTTTGTATTTGCGAATAGACTGTGTATAAACGCAGTATATATAATGTGAATAGTTTTATTAATTACGATTAATGTTTTTTATCAAGAATTGTAAAATATATTTATATTTAAATAAAAATAATTTGGGCAAGAAAAGTATCTTGTTTCGTTAATGAAGCTTGATAAATCTTTTTTACAGGACCTTTGTTATAGGAGGGCGGATTGATATTGAAGCTACCTAAGTAGGAAAAAAATATTTTTTGTTTTTTTCAAAAGCTATTTATCTCTCAACTTAGTCTCCTTTTAGCTAAATACACTTATTAAGACGAAGAATATTGATTACTGCTTTCCGGTTTTACTACCCGACAAGAGATTTGATGTAATTTTGTCGGGCGCATATCGTCAAGATGGCGTGCTTGAAATCTTTAGAGATGAATCCAAGTCAGACCTGGGAGATGGTGTGAATATCTTCATCCCCCTGTATTAAGGGAGCTACAGACTGTAGCTCAGGCGGAAATCACGGCCATACTGAAGGTAGCTAACTGGCTAAGGTACTACAGGATAAATGGGGATGATTTGTACTGAAAGTAAGGCTGTGTTATATGCACTAACAGATTGAATCGTGAATGCCGGATATCTTTAAACTAGATAGTGAAACATTCGAACTTTTTTATACCATCCGAATAATACGATTTCTGAACCCCTCAATATAATCAATAATTGCTTTATTGAATCAATTGATTCTGTAATGCACGATAATACTTTCCTGTGATTGTGGATCCGCTTTCAAAGTAATCGATTAGCAATATTCCGTGTGCATCCCAAAATACAGTGGCCATAACCTTGCCACCCGATTTCACTGTCTTCGCCTTCTTCGAAGAGCTTCCACCAGATTTTTGGTTTCAGATGTGTAGTGGTGGACCCACGTTTCATCAACAGCATATTAATCCACGCCAAAAATCAAGATGATTACGCTTTATCATGTCCAAACACCGCTGTGAAGTGGTCCGTTGAACTCATTTCTGTTCGACACTGAGCAAACGTGGCACCCATCTCGCTAATAGCTTTTGCATATGCAAATGTACATATGATATGTTTACCATTTCAACAATCTCACGTAACTTGACGCGGTGATCCTTCATAACGACATCGAGGATTTTCTTGGTATTTCAGTAATCACTACTTTTCACCTTCCTGTTGATGGTAGTGCTTGTTTGGCTACCTTTAAATTCAGCAATACAATATTTTACCATGTAATCTGACGGATCAGACTCACCGTAATGCTTATCGAGTTTTTCATTTGTCTCTTTCGCCGTTTTCCTTTTCTAATAACAGTGTTAAATCACTGCACGAAATTCTACCATCTACCGCTACGTAGGCTTCAATATCAATCCACCCACGTATATAAGGCTATATAGGCATTAAATGTATCCAAGGCGACTTCATAACAAGTGAAATTGAAGGCGCAAGTGATTACTTTTTTATGTTTTAGTCTCGATTGGATGTTAACATTTCTAAATGATTAAACAAAAAAAAAATTAATAATAATAAATAATACAGAATATGAATTTTATTTTTTGAATTAAAACACCGATTCTGCAAAATGAAGCCTCGCTGCCATTATTGCAATTTGTTTCATGTCACATTATGTAGGATCCCTTACATTTGAATTATGATTCTGTGGTGTTTAAAAACACGGTGCTAATACATACTTCTATATTAGGTGAAGATTTTATACGATTGAGCAGTGCCGAATATTGCACTTCCACTTGTTTAACTAAAATTTACTCTCTGAAACCGGTTTTTGTGCAGATGAACAATCGATTTCCTACCAAATACTCTAAAAAATGTCCAACAAAATACATAACTAAAAGAGTTTATTCATTGAGAAAGAAGCTTATTTTCGATCAGGTTTAGGTTTATTTTTCCGAATCAACTAATATACGTGACTCGTATATTTTATTTTATTAAAATTAAGTCGCAGTCTTTTAAGCACTAAAAATAAAGCTTCTCACCAGTCATTTTGTCAGTTGGTGGGTAGAAGCGGATTAAGGCTCTAAAATACCAAATTATTGTGGATGATTAAGTGCTTTCTGTCCGGCTTTTAAAAACATCTTCAAAACATTAGTTAGTTATCAAACAATATGGGAGATATTGCACATTATTTTGGGAGGATGGACGTCCCGCAGGTGCAGTATTTTTCTGAATAGCAAAATAAATCATATTAAGAAGTTATATATTTATTTGTATACGTCCAATTAGCAGTCAGCAAAAACCAAGACCATTGAAGACAGAAAAAATTGTACACGTTAGGAAAAATCAATTTGGGATATTGTTGTGGCAACATTAGTATTTACCCTGTCATAATTTGATTTGTTGGCGATAGCCAGTGTATTATCAATTTTAATATAGTTTTCTCTATTACAAACATAGTAGTATTGAATTTTTCGTATTTGCATTGTTACATTTCTATCATTTTAAAGCATAGTTAAATACAATAATATTGTGTTAAAAGATACTTTGAATACAAGAATATCTTTTGTTATATCCAATAATAATTTATCTTATGGTTAATGCAACACATGTTCGTTTACAATATATACTACCTATAGTTGATTCTGTGAAAATCATTGACATGTTCATTTGTAGTAATTTTAAACGAATCAGCTTTTTGTGTGTAAATTATTATAATTTTGATAATATTAAAAATATTAAAATAAATATAAATATTGTGGTGAAAATAATTGCATCATAAAAATAATTACTGGAAAACAAAAAGGATTGCGTAAGAACTCATATCGACAATTGTACATAATTATGTGTGTGTTTTAATGGATTTGAATGTGTGCGTATTTTTTACAGATTTACTGGCAGAACAGTTCAGCAATTTTTCCTAAATAACAAAGATTTTTCAAATTTTATTACTCTAGTCTAGTATTCTATTTTCTACGTTAATATATTGATTGAAAAATAAATTGAAAAAATTAAAAAAAAAACGGGAATTTAATTATAAATAGAAGTTACTCATGTATGTATGTATACTTATGTTATCATAGAATATTGTCATCTTCAACACTAAACTCATAGGAAAAAGCATCTTCATATTGATGACGGCGGGTCATCAGAATTGTGACATCAATAGTATGTAAATAGTCATCAGTAATATGAAAACCGACATCAATCTCAACAACAAGTCATCAGACAATTTTGTGTTATGTTGAGTATCATCAATGTTACAACTGTGGTGACATCAATTCAATGACTAATGTGTCAAAATTGATTACAAAAAAGCCTAAATAGCGTTATAATAATTTATATTTATTAGTTCTGAGACAGCAAACGCTGTACAAACAATGTGGGCAATTAACAAAATGCATATGTGATTCAATATGAGATGAATATAGATAGAAAATAATTAAATGCTCGGTGGCTTAGTGGTTAAAGCAGTAGATCATGATACGTCATGTCCCGAGTTCAAATCCCAGTGGGTGCTGATGAGTAGTGTAGCGACTACGAAACAGCTAGTTGTCTCCCAGCTAAAGATTTGATTATTATTTATATAAAATTATTGATCACAGCAGATTTGTATTGTAAAAAATCCTTCTTAAGAAAAAAACTTAAGAAAGAAAAAACCTGAACTATAACCCGTTGTACAAATGTACAAACCAAAAAAAATTTAATTTACAAAATTATAAAAGTTCATCAAAAATTCAATAAATTTATATTTATATTTATTGTTGAATAGGAATTAGGTTGTTAAAATTATTATTTTTAAATTTAAATTAATTTTTAAGAAGTAGAAAATAATGCATCATATTAATGACATTTAGACATCATATGCGACGTTAGTTACATAAATATAATGACAACTTAGGGAGTAAAATAAAAAGAAGAACTACAAAGCAAAGAAAGAAAATATTTCCTCATACACAGCAAACACACAATTAAAATATAATAATGCGTCAAACAGACATTGTATTGATGGCAGGATGTCATCAAAAGTATTATTAGAACATTTGTAATTCTCATTGATTTCCTGAAAATGGTAGAATATAAAGTTAGGTGTTTGCACATATTTTTGAAATCATTAAATTGAACCGGAGTTTAATGTTAATTATAGCATACCATGGTATTGGTGATATATCATCATCAAGTTTACTTCGCGTGCCATTTTTGTGATGTTAATGAGCTATCACATCAATGAGATTGAATCCAAATTATAGTTGGTCTGATGTTAGTACGCCATTCTACTGATGATATTTTTTTCATTACATTGACTTCATTTAGTAATTTCTTCGGTATTAGAGTTTCTTTGCATTCATTACATGCTCACGTCAAACGTAATCCGCAAGCCCATGATGTCAGTATGACATTTCATTGATGAAATAATTGTCATAATTACCGCTGTTGATAATTAGAGCAACTGACGTCAACAAAATGGTTGACATCACAGCGATGAAAATTGTCATGGGCTCAAGCATGATGACATTTGGCATTGCATTGATGTTAAAATCCAGCACAGTTATGACTAGGTTTCTATGAGTGTGGTATTGTATGATTGATTGTAACAATAGAATTTAAAATTTTTCAATGATATATTTGGGCATGACAGTAAAACTTTAGTTTTTACAATAGTAGTGTTAGGTATAATGTAATTATTATAACTTTCACTAAATATATGGTTATATATTTTAATTTTGGTTCTTGAATGTACTTAATTTTTTAAATAAATTTCAGATTGAAGCCATATTATGTGGTTGTGTTTAACCATATAACTCAACAATAGTATTTTGATCTTAGAATATTGTTATACCAACCATATTTTTTCTTCTAGGTGTATATAATCGGAAAATATGATAAACGTGCTCACGTCTTGGGAAAGTCGCAAGAAAGCCTAAAATTGTACAAGGTCTAGGTTATGCTCCACAACTAAGTGTATTCGTATATATTTAAAAACGTTGTATTTAATGTAGAACCAGTGGAAAATAAGCATATATAAAGGCAATTT
Organism: Thecocarcelia acutangulata; assembly: GCA_914767995.1. Classification (NCBI taxonomy): domain Eukaryota; kingdom Metazoa; phylum Arthropoda; class Insecta; order Diptera; family Tachinidae; genus Thecocarcelia; species Thecocarcelia acutangulata. Next base: position 57,922,923 of record OU612098.1, read on the forward strand.
TTTCCCCCAAAAAGATTCGGCTCTTTTAACCACCTGTCGAACAACATGCAACGCGTGATACAAATCAAATTTTTTTATCTTGTTATTGCAATTTTCTCTTGGCGTTAATGTGCAGTAGGTTTCATGTATAAAAAATACACACATACATTTGAATTACTTTGGTGGATATTAATTCGAAAATAACTTCTTTAATCATTCAAATATGTAAGTGGTGCAATTAATAATTATTTTTTCTTTAGTGGTGGGCAAGTATAAAAATCTAGTTATGATACAATTAAAGCTTATCATTTTCATAGCAAAACCATTTTCAAACAATTCACAATAATCTTGTCTTCTTCAATCAACAATTATTGATCACAGCAAATTTGTATTGTAAAAAATCCTTCTTAAGAAAAAATTAAGAAAGGAAAAACTTGAACTAAAAACCTGTTGTACATATGTACAAACCAAACAATTTTTAATTTAAAAAATTATAAAAGTTCAACAAAAATTTAACAAATTAATATTTACATCTCTGGGTCCGGAGAATATTAAATACAAAAATATGTATGTTAATAAATAAAAATAAATACCGCTAGTTTAGAGACAGCAAACGCTGTACAAACAAGTGAGCAATTAACAAAAAATGCATATGTGATTCAATATGAGATGAATATAGATAGAAAATAATTAAATGCTCGGTGGCTTAGTAGTTAAAGCAGTAGATCATGATACGTCATGTCCCGAGTTCGAATCCCAGTGGGTGCTGATGAGTAGTGTAGCGACTACGAAACAGCTAGTTGTCCCCCAGCTAAAGATTTGATTATTATTTTTCTTGTCTTCTTCAATCAACAATTATTGATCACAGCAAATTTGTATTGTAAAAAATCCTTCTTAAGAAAAAATTAAGAAAGGAAAAACTTGAACTAAAAACCTGTTGTACATATGTACAAACCAAACAATTTTTAATTTAAAAAATTATAAAAGTTCAACAAAAATTTAACAAATTAATATTTACATCTCTGGGTCCGGAGAATATTAAATACAAAAATATGTATGTTAATAAATAAAAATAAATACCGCTAGTTTAGAGACAGCAAACGCTGTACAAACAAGTGGGCAATTAACAAAAAATGCATATGTGATTCAATATGAGATGAATATAGATAGAAAATAATTAAATGCTCGGTGGCTTAGTAGTTAAAGCAGTAGATCATGATACGTCATGTCCCGAGTTCGAATCCCAGTGGGTGCTGATGAGTAGTGTAGCGACTACGAAACAGCTAGTTGTCCCCCAGCTAAAGATTTGATTATTATTTTTCTTGTCTTCTTCAATCAACAATTATTGATCACAGCAAATTTGTATTGTAAAAAATCCTTCTTAAGAAAAAATTAAGAAAGGAAAAACTTGAACTAAAAACCTGTTGTACATATGTACAAACCAAACAATTTTTAATTTAAAAAATTATAAAAGTTCAACAAAAATTTAACAAATTAATTCACAATAACTTTTACTCTACTTCTGGTTCCCTCAACGGAAATGGCGTTTTGCCTTGGCGTATTCTGTTTTTCGTGTAAAGAGGGGAAAGAGTCGGTCGTTTGTTGTAGCTAATAAAACTCTAGGAAACCGCATGACTTATGTTATGTTGGCTTCGGAAACTCCTACCAACGGTATAAATTGGCAGAACGAAGATCAGCATAGACCCCGGGTGGTTTTGTTTGCAGTTCAAGCCGAGCTGGTCATGGTAGAGGTGCGTACCTTGGCTGGAACGTTCTGGCAGTGGTTTAAACCTAAAGATGCAGGAAGGCGGAGTTAGTATCCTTGGTGATTGTCGATGCATGGCTTTTTTCGGTGGCTAACAATCCCCCGAGGTGATGTTGTCTTACAACAGATACCTGTACTGTAAGGAGCCAGAGTTGATGGCAAGACGGGTAAGTTAGTTTAAGGGCTGATGCTAATAGTGGGCTTACCAACTCATTAAGCCTTGTCTTCCATTTATTGCTGGGAAATTGCATACAGGAGGAATTAGAAGGCCCAAAGTCCTTAACAAGGGGTTGCCAATATGGCTACAAACATATGGCAAGAATTGCCTGTGCCTGGTAAGCCATACGGGGGTACTGGTGAATCGTGAATAATTCACTCCGTGGAATTGGTGCATCATCAGATAAGCTCGTAAAGGCAGGTGTTGATGTAAATCTTTTTCTCTCTCTACTTCTGGTTTCCCCCAGGGAGCAGGTTTTGCCTTAATGTGACCCAATCCACGGCACTCTGCTTTCTGGGGCATAAGGGGATAGGAGCTTCCATTTGTTGCTGCAAATAAACTCTAGGTAATGCCAGCCTGAGTTAGGTTGTGTTTAGACACCCCAATTCCTCTCTAAGGGTTAATTGGAAAAACGGAGATCAGCAAAGCCCCAACACGTTTTGTTTTACTGGCCATTTTTGCACTGATCGTGGTTGATATCTATCCAAAATGAAGAAAGCATGAAGTTTTCATGCTTTTGAAAAGTCCGAATTTTAAGGATGGTGCGGAAAACATATTTTGACCAAACTTTGTAATAACATGAATTTTATTGCGAATTGAATGGATGTTTTGCTTCTTTTTGTTTCTTTGTAACGGCCAGCTAACTATAATTCTGCTCCTTAACAAACTCATTAAATCTATATAAATATTTTGCAAACAAAAAAAAAATTCCGATAAACATTGATTAAGTGCAATTTGGTGCCTTTTGTAAATTTAAATTGAGTTCAGTATGACGTTAAGTTAAAATGTTTTTTTTTATTTTATCTTAAACAGAAGTTAAGTTCGAAGTGCAGGAGATTGAAAATAAATAAAGGTTTTTGGTGGAGTTACGTTGAGTTAGCGAGATAAATAAGCAACTTTTAAATTGGCCCACGTATCATAATGGCAAGGAACTTCAAGAGGCAGAAAAAAATAAACTGCAAACTTCGTTCATGGAGTGATTTGTTTCTTTATTTGGCTGACTGATTGTAGAGTACTCGAGTACATTTTGCTGGGTTGATTGTTATTAAAAGTTAAACATTAAAATCATTTCTCGCATATAAAACTACCAACATTAACCGTCATTGATTCAATTTTATCAAAACCATAAAGAAAGACAGACACATCAAAAGCATAAAACACAAGCGGGTATTTCATTTCTCGAAGAAAACTTTCAAATGAACGCCAACCATTTGCCAGTCAACAAAGAAGTCAATTGCTGACTGTGGCAAATCTTTTAACAGGATGATGAAAAAGCAAAACATGTTCGTGTCGCTGTTCAGTAAATGTTGTGTAAGTTTGCAATTTGGCATTATAATTTATTGTTCTGTTACCCCATAATCTAAAGCTTTGGAAGTTCACTTAGCAACTGAATGAATTATTAAAAAATGAAACTTTCTTGCACCTAATGAGTTTAAAATATTTTTCAGCGCATCTTTTGGAACCACCTAAGTTATCAGCAACATATAATTTGGTTATTCCTTCTGGTTCTAATAAGTCAGCAGCTGCAGGGCAGTGATGGTAAACCAGCAAAATGGAATCACAGGTGGGAAATATTGTTCTAATTTTATTTTTTAACTAAAATGTCAAAACAATCAGTGCAAGTTTGTGTGACAAGTGAAAAATAGCAATTTCATTTAAGAGCAAATTTACATTTTGTATAAAAATCTACTCAATGTTGGAGTTTAATAAAAAATAATGAAAAGTACCTTCAATAATGCTTATTGTGGTTTTTTAATTAAAATATAAAATTTTTTATTAGCATACAAAGGCGCTTTATGTGGAAACAAATGGACAGCACAGTAGACGGATTTGTAGACCGTGTAGTTACAGGAGCTCGCGTTATGAAGAGTATGATTGGAGAGTTTATGCCACCGAAACAAAGCACCGCTAATGTTATGGACTATTTGCCCACGGAGACAACCAGAATAAGATATATTATTAGAAATCCACATACTAAAGAAACCAAAGTCATACGGGTGAGGCCTTCTAAGAAAGTAGTAAAATTAATGGCCATGACCCCAAAGCCGCTGTTAGCAGATAAGCCGAAGGCCATTAGTGAACCTGAGCAATTGTTGGATAAACTGAAGCCTATGCCCACAAAAGAGCCAGAATACTCTACAGAAAAATATAAGTCAATTTACGTGATGGATCCACACAAGCTAAGAAAATTAGAAAAAGAGCAAGAGCTGATAGCAGAAGGTCGAATACCTATTAGAAGTGAAACCAAACCCATTTACATGACATTTAAAGCAGAAAAACCTAAATATACTAGTAATTATTATGATGCAGACGACAGCATTGTGAGTGGCAAAATACAAGAGATCAACGAAAGTTGGAAACCCGTTTACAAACTTGGTGATCCTCCAGCGGGCTTTACAACTTCAAAACCGTACATGATGAGTGCTTTGCATACAAGTGTTGTGGGAGAACTTCTTCCAGAACCACAAAAACAAGTTTACGAACCTCTAACATCTAATGAATATCCCGAAGAAGAACCCAAAAAATCTCACACATACGAAGTAACTGAATACACAGCAGAAGAATCAGTTGCACAACCCTACACTCATGAACACTACAATCATCAAAGCCCTGCGTCCGCTTTCCATACCATCCAAAAAGAAGAGCCTTCTTTCAAGCACTACACAGTTACTACAGAAGCTCCGAAAATCATTACTCATATCGAAAGCAACCACGCCTCCAAAAATTATCACACTGAATATCGATCACACAGAGGTTTTCTGCCTTCCAGGGTAACTTATAGGTTACCTGAAGACACCACTACAACAACTTCTGCGCCAATTACAACCACTACGACCACAGAGGAGCCAAATTATCCAGCAGTATTTCTGAAGAAACTACGTAATCGCGCTGAAAGCAGCCACAATTTCAAAGAGCCACCGCGCATAAAATCACCAGATATATCCATAGAAAGCAACTGGATACCCACGAATTCCTCATATACAAGTCCAAGAGGTAGACAAATACCGTTTCATCTCACCTCTATAAGTTCACTGCCTAGAATAAAGTCTCAGAAGTGGCCACCTGATGTAGAAAATTCCTACTCAAACTCAGAGTCATTATCGGCTTATGATGCCTCCAGTACAACAGAAGCACCAATAGTGCAAGAGTTCACTACTCAGCCACAGGCGATTCTCAGCAATAGCAATTCACGTAAAAATGTGCGACTCAAAAGTCCACATTATTCATCTTTCACTGAAGCAAAGCACCGAAGTGTGAGACACAGAGGTTCAGTGAGATATGGAGACAGATTAGAATTAGAGGAGCGTTAATAATATAACTTTATAAATGTACAAGATGCATGTACATATGTATGTCGTATTTGTAAGTCAGTATTTACTCGTAAGTTGATAGTATAGTTGTTTATTTTTAGCATATGTTTAATTTATTTTATTTTCTAAGAAATTTTAATAAAGATTTTTTCTTTTGCTTGTTTTTAAAGCGCAACAATATTTGTACAAATACGAGGGCGCAATGATATTGAAGCTACCGAAGTAGGAAAAAAAACATTTGCTTTTTGCAAAAGCCATTTATATCTCAACATAGTCGCCTTTTATCTCAAGACGATATTCTAGCCTTTTTATACCATCTGAATAATAAGATTTTGCGAACCCCTCAAAATACGTGTTACTTTTGGTAATCACTTCCTCGTTTGAGATGAATCTTTTTCCAGCGAGCCATTTTATCAAGTTAAATCTGGGTGGATGATCAACCAATTTGAAGTGTGTTTCACGTAATTTTAGCATCGTATCTTATGCTCTGTGAACCGATGCATTATCATGAAGAAAGTGCACTTCTTTCTTCTTTAAATGTAGTCGTTTTTTCTTGATGCATCAATTAATTGGTTCAATAGTGCAACATAATAATTTCTTGTGATTGTGGATCCTTTTTCAAGATAATCATCGATGAGCAATATTCCGTACGCATACCAAAATACAGTGACCATAACCTTGCCAGCCAAATTCACTGGCTTCACCTTCTTTGGAAGACTCCCACCTACTGTTTCCATTGATTTTGGTTTCAGGTGTGTAGTGGTGGACCAACATTTCACCAACAGTTATTAATCGTTGCCAGAAATCAAAAGAATTACGCTTTATCATGTCCAAACACCGCTGTGAAGTGATCTGTCGAACTTGTTTTTATTCGACACTGCGCAAACGCGGCATCTTGCCTTTTCATATGCAATTTTTCCTGCAAAATGTTGAACACACATTCATATTATATGTTTACCATTTCAACAATTTCACGTAACTTGACTCGGCGATCATTCATAACGATTTTGAGGATTTTCTTGATATTTTCTTCAGTAAGCACCTCTTTTGGCCTTTCTGTTGATACTATTGTTGCAGTGCTTGTTCGATCGCGTTTAAATTCAGCAACCCAATATTTTACCATGTAATCTGACGGAGCAATCTCACCGTAATGTTTATCAGGCTTTTTTTTGCCTCTGTATGAGAATATAACCTTTTCTCAAGTTATATTAAAGCTACAATAATTTTGTCTGAATGAAAAACACCTTTTTGTTCGTAAAGTTATAACTTTCTTTATTACTACGATACGACGTTTTGCAGCAGTAGACAGTAAAGTCAAGTGAAGTTGAAATCATCTTAAAAAATGTTTTAAACCAAGCAAAGCATGTACTTATTATGCATATTGAATATTGCTGTAGTCACATATGTACATAGCATACGCATGTGTAATTGCAATTAAGTAAATACAACAACAAACAATTCTATTGATTTTATGCATTTAAACGTAATTATCTCTCACTTTAGTATACAAAAAACCTATGAGAAGATAAACGATTTTAGTATAAGCAAAAAATTAATAATAACAGTGAAGCATGAAAAAATAGCATTAGATATTAAAACAACTTAAGGTTAAGGTTGATCGCCAACAGTCTCTTTTCCCGTTATCCCTTTCAAAAAATAGGATTTAGTCACTGCACGAAACGCACTTTTTCCATTTTTCAAGAAACACAAAAGTTGCTTACGAGTACTTCAAACGACTACAACAAATAAACTAATCGATGAATTTAGGTGAAATTTTAACAGCTGACGTTTGACAGATCACAATTTCAAAAAAAAAAAAAAAAAAAAATGTTCGCGCTGCCATCTAACGCTAGGTAGCTTTAATATCAATCCTTCGCCGTAATCATACAAAATACATAGACTTTCATTTTTTTAAGCGTTTTTTATTTATTGAATCTTCAAAATGAACTAACTTATTGTTAGTTCAAATTCAAATCTTAATACTAAATATAAAAATAAAAAGTAAAAATGTGCATATAAAATGGGCCATGTGAACAAAATGCTAGCTACAGTTTATACTTGGAATTTGTGGTTTTACACTGGGTTTACACATGCAAGTAACTTGTTACAAGTTGCGTGTACCTATTGATAACCAATACATCGAAAACAAATAATAGTGTAGTATATATTACAAATTTGAGCAATATATGCTCGGATATACATGGATGCATTTCAGAAATTTTTAATTTCTGTATTTTGGTAACCTCTTTTGAATACCACAACTGCTTTTAAGCAAAAAAAAAGTTTTTTAAGTTGGCTTAAGCGACATTTTCATGAAAAAATCGGTTTATGGAAATTTTCATTTTCTGTATTAATATAACCTTCTTTTATTACAAACAATTACGTTTTTTATTCGCTTTTTTAGCTTCCAACATTTATACCAATAAAAAATTATAAATAGCTTGTTTCCCAGCTATCTATATGTCGACATTTCATAGGAACTACCCTAATCATCAGTAGACTTTGGAAATTTTTGAAAGATATTCTCAAACATTCAACATTACATCCCAACAATCTAAATAAATTGCTGAGAATTTAAAAAGAACAAGTAAGAGTGTAGTATATTCGGCTGGGCCGAATCTAAAATACCCTTCACGATAGTCACGAATATGTATAGTATATTAAAAATGTGACCTAAATATGCTCGGTTATATATGAACCGATATGGGAATTTTCTATTTTCTGTATTTTAGTAACCTTCTTTTATAACGAGAATTGCTTTTCAGCAAAAAAAAAAAAAAATTTTTTTTTAATGGAAAAATCGGTTCAGGCTATATCTCGGGTATATATGGCCCGATATCGAAAATTTTAATTTTCCATATTTATATAACCTTATATCATTACCAGAACTGCTTTTGAGTACAACAAATTGTTTAAGTTCGCTTACGCGATATTTTCATGAAAAACCCGATTTAGGCTATATCTCGGGTATATCTGGACCGATATCAGAAATTTTAATTTTCTCTATTTTCGTAACCTTCTTTTATGACAAGAACTGCTTTTCAGCAAAAAAAAAATGTTATTGGAAAAATCGGTTCAGGCTATATCTCGGGTATATATGGACCGATATCGGATATTTTCTTTTTCCATATTTATATAACCTTATTTCATTACCAGAACTGCTTTTGAGCACAAAAAAGTTGTTTAGTCGGCATTTTCATCAAAAAACCTGTTAGGCTATACACCGGGTATATATGAACCGATATCGGAAATTTTCATTTTCCATATTTATGTAACCTAATTTCATTACCAGAACTGCTTTTGAGCACAAAAAGTTGTTTAAGTTCGCTTACGCTGCATTTTCATGAAAACCCCGGTCTATGCTATATCTCGGGTATATATGGCCCGATATCGAAAATTTTTATTTTTCATATTTATATGACCCTATTTCATCACCAGAACTGCTTTTGAGCACAAAAAAACTGTTTAAGTTCGCTTACGCGATATTTTCATGAAAAACCCGATTTGGGCTATATCTCGGGTGTATATGGACCGACATCGAAAATTTTCATTTTTCATATTTATATAACCCTTTTTCATTACCAGAACTGCTTTGAGCACAAAAAAGTTGTTTAAGTTCGCTTACGCGACATTTTCATGAAAAACCCGATTTGGGCTATATCTCGGGTATATATGGACCGATATCGGAAATTTTCATTTTTCATATTTATGTAACCTAATTTCATTACCAGAACTGCTTTTGAGCGCAAAAAAGTTGTTTAAGTTCGCTTACGCGGCATTTTCATGAAAACCCCGGTCTAGGCTATATCTCGGGTATATATGGACCGATATCGGAAATTTTCATTTTCCATATTTATATAACCTAATTTCATTACCAGAATTGCTTTTGAGCACAAAAAAGTTGTTTAAGTTCGCTTACGCGGCATTTTCATGAAAACCCCGGTCTAGGCTATATCTCGGGTATATATGGACCGATATCGGAAATTTTCATTTTCCATATTTATGTAACCTAATTTCATTATGAGAACTGCTTTGAGCACAAAAAAGTTGTTTAAGTTCGCTTGCGCGACATTTTTATGAAAAACCCGATTTGGGCTATATCTCGGGTATATATGGACCGATATCGAAAATTTTCATTTTTCATATTTATATGACCTTATTTCATTACCAGAACTGATTTTGAGAACAAAAAAGTTGTTTAAGTTCGCTTACGCGACATTTTCATGAAAAACCCGATTTGGGCTATATCTCGGGTATATATGGACCGACATGGAAAATTTTCATTTCTCATATTTATATGACCCTATTTCATTACCAGAACTGCTTTTGAGCACAAAAAAGTTGTTTAAGTTCGCTTACGCGACGTTTTCATGAAAAACCCGATTTGGGCTATATCTCGAGTATATATGGACCGACATCGGAAATTTTCATTTTCCATATTTATGTAACCTAATTTCAATACCAGAACTGCTTTTGACCACAAAAAAGTTGTTTAAGTTCGCTTACGCGGCATTTTCATGAAAACCCCGGTCTAGGCTATATCTCAGGTATATATGGACCGATATCGGAAATTTTCATTTTCCATATTTATGTATCCTAATTTCAATACCAGAACTGCTTTTGACCACAAAAAAGTTGTTTAAGTTCGCTTACGCGGCATTTTCATGAAAACCCCGGTCTAGGCTATATCTCGGGTATATATGGACCGATATCGAAAATTTTCATTTTTCATATTCATATGACCCTATTTCCTTACCAGAACTGCTTTTGAGCACCAAAAAGTTGTTTAGGTTGGCTTACGCGACATTTTCATGAAAAACCAGGTTTGGGCTATATCTCGGGTATATATGGACCGATATCGGAAATTTTCATTTTCCATATTAATGTAACCTTATATAATTACCAGAACTGCTTTTGAGCAAAAAAAAAGTTATTTAGCTTCACCTATGCGACATTTTCATTAAAAATCCGATTTGGGCTATATCTCGGGTATATATGGACCGATATCTGAAAAAAAAATTTTTTGTCTTTTAGTCACCATGCTTAATAAGTGTGTGAAGTTTGAAGCAAAACGAACAACTTTTGTTTTCAAAAATTTTCATACAAAACTGCAAAAAAAATGGCTTTTTTCGGAATTTTGAATATATCTCAGCTATACGTGGACCGATATTACTGAATTTCAATAGCAAACCCATGAATCGATGGGGTAAAAGAATGGTGAAAGAAAAAAGTTTCTAAGTCTAATGGTTTTCTCAGAAACGGTATTTCAACAGCGGACAGACGGACATCGCTTAATCGACTTTTTCATTAATTCTGATTCAGAATATATATACTTTATAGGGTCGCAAAAAAAAACTGTAGAAATTACAAACGGAATCACAAACTTATATATACCCTTTACATTTTTGTGAAGGGTATAAAAATGCTCTAATAATACCTGTTAAAACATTAAAAACAAGCTTTTTCATTTATACACGTCTCTAACATTTCTTTACACCTTTCAAACAAATGAACAACCGTTGGTTGCTACGATTTGCTTTTTGAAAGTATCGAAAAGCAGAGAACAAAAATTCAAACAATTAAGTTATTCGCTATAAAATGTTAGAAAAGTGTGTAAATGAAAAAGCTTGTTTTATGTGTTTTGACAAAATTGCAAAAAGTTATGGCTTTTCCGGAATATTGGTTATACCTCAGCTATATGTGAATTGATTTTACTGAATTTCAACAGCAAACTCATCTATGGATTCGGAAATGAAAATTGTAGAAATAACAAACGTAATCACAAACTTGTTTCACACATTTTTGTGAAGGGTATAAAAAACAAATTTATTTTGTTTTTTTATACCCTTCACCAAAATGTAGAGGATATAATATATAAGTTTGTGATTCCGTTTGTAATTTCTACAGTTTTTTTTTTGCGACCCTATAAAGCATATATATTCTGATTCAGAATTAATGGAAAAGTCGATTAAGCGAAGTCTGTCTGTTGGCCGTTGAAATACCGATTCCGAGAAAACCATTAGACCTAGAAACTTTTTTCTTTCACCATCCTTTAACCCCATCGATTCATCGGCTTGCTATTGAAATTCAGTAATATCGGTTCACTATAGCTGAGATATATTCAAAATTCTGAAAAAACGCCATTAACTTTTGCAACTTTGTATGAAAATTTTTTATAAAAAAAATTTTTTGTTTTGCTTCAAACTTCATACACTCATTAAGCATGGTGACTTAAAGACAAAAGAAAAAAATCAGATATCGGTCCATATATACCTGAGATATAGCCTAAACCGGGTTTTTTTTATGAAAATCTCGAGTAACTTTTTTTTTTTGTTTAATATGGAAAATTAAAATTTCCGATATCGGTCAAAAAAAAAAAAAAAAAAAAAAATCAGATATCGGTCCATATATACCTGAGATAAAGCCTAACGGGTTTTTCATGAAAATGCCGCGTAAGCGAACTTAAAACAACTTTTTTTTTCTTAAAAGCAGTTTTGGTAATAATATAAGGTTATGTAAATATGGTCAGCGTGGAAGATCTTGCGGAGGCTCGGCAATTTTGATAAAGACCAGAATTAAGCAATATCTAATGAACGAGACACGTGAGGAATATCTCAAAGCTACAAATATATGCATTTATTATTTTCATGAAAAAATCGTTATTTCCTCGGTTTACTCACCGCCACGATTTTCAGTAACATAAAGCCAATATTCAAATTTTTTCAAATCACTTGGGCCTCGATTTTTAGCGGCTGGCGACTATAACACTTTTTGGGAATCATGTTTAATTTCCACGAAAGGCTGCGCGCTTTTTGACACCGTTTCCAAAATGGATTTAGATGTGGTATCAAGTGGACACCCCACTTATTGGCCGTCAGGCCGACGATAAATTCCAGATGTTACAGATTTTGGAGTTACGAAAAATTTTCCATTAGAGTCATCAGATCACTCACCCTCTATAATCTCCGTTTTGTTTCCCCTAAGAGATTGGCTCCCCATTGAAAATCCATCTTTTACAAGAGGAACACACAGATCCTTATGAATACGTGACTTTTTTACGTACCATGGAGCTGCAGTTCGAAGAATTTGATTTTGTCGTCTTTGAATTTTTTCAATGTTAGATGTTGAGGCGGTGCCCCATAATTGGATTCTGTTGCACCATATAGGCTTTAGAATTGTGTTATGTAACAAAAGTTTGCAATCCAGCTTCAAGATAGAATTTCTGTCCATGAACTAATTTAGTTGGGCTGCTTTTACTTTCGCATCAATGTGAAGCTTCCACGTTAGTCTACGGTCGAATATCAATTAATACTAATAAATAAATAAAAAAAATATATTGGACCAGTACTCAGACTGCTACATATGTAGTGCATTGTTATGAGGAGGAGAAAAAATGGACTAGTGTCAATGCAGAAAAATTTCTTTTTTATCAAAATAAAACAATTTGGTTTTAACTTCCATGTTTCAGGTCTAACTTTTTAATTGATACGCAGCCGTAAATAAAAAGATTGTTTTTTTCGATTTCAATGTAAATATTATTAAACTAAATATATTGTATATATATATAAATGGATGTGTTGTTTGTTTGTTGATAAAAAAATGTGAAGCAATTTGTAAATTACTTTTCATTTATTTTATAAATTCTGAACATTTTGTGATGGTGGTTGCATTCCATAGAATTTATGTGAAAGTGTATGAGAGCAGCATTTGTCGTAAGTGTTGGGCGGAAGATTCTGTTTAAGATTTTTTATGGGCGAATATGATATATTTTATTACATTTGACAGCATGAAACAAATATCTATGTAATGTATTAAGAATTAGCATTTAACAACAACAATAATGAATAAAAAAATTGTGTTTTTTGCAATCCTAGCGACCGATCTTTATATTTTATTAGAAGAAAACCTGTAAGCTTAATAAAAGTGCCGCATACATGAAGAAGCATATTTCTATTTACCATACGAGTGTAAATAATTTAATCGTGTTCCATACTAATATAAAGAAAAACACTCTAAATTTTCATAAAAAATTTATGGTTTATGTGACTAAACAACAGCGAACTAAATCGTGGTTTAGGAATTTCAAAACGCTTACAACAGTTGTGTGTTAGGTTAAAAAGAAAATATTTCCTTTTCAAATTGGCCAACCACAATAAGGCAGAACGTTATAATTTGATTAAATCACAAGGACGTCACTACAGGAGTCAAGTTGTCAGTTCTCGCAAGAGACTACCCTAACACTGCTCTATCAACAGAGGAGATGGACTCCATCCAGAAACTATTACTGGAAAAAATAAAAGATGGTAAAGACAAGACCACAAAACCTGCCTTTCTAGGCTTTACCTATAAGTCGGGATACATTGTCCTACACTGTAAGGACTACAAATCGGTGGACTGGGTGAATGAGAACGTCACCGGCTCGACATCCTGGAAGGGGCCTCAATATGGGATGGGTGGGATATTTCCACCAATTAGAAACAAATAAGATCCTTGATCTTATACAGGGGCAGAATGAAGGCCTCGTCGTGGAGTCATGGCGACTACTTAGAAGAGCAGAAAATTGCTCACTGGTTCTATCCGTGGAACAAAAATCAGCAGCCAGCTTAAAGGAATCAGGCGGGAAGATTTACTAACGCTTTGGTCAAACCGCCCTGAAGCTAAAAACCGAAAATATCACCACGGATGAGCTAGTGCTACAAATGCAAGAAGTGGGGTTAGAAGAAGAGGGCGTAAGTCCTCCTTCTAGTCAAATCACTAAAGGGCCAAAATGAAGTGCATCCAAGCAAATCTTCACCACGCTAGGGTTACAACGGCCGAAATAAGTACAAGATTTGCTTGGGGCACCACCAACATAGGGCTTCTAGAAGAGCCCTGGATAACAAGAGGCCGCATTCAAGGTCTGCGCTTATCATGAACAATAATATTAACTATTTGCCTCTTACAGAATACACAGATGGCGACACAGCAGTGATGCTAGTTGAAGCGGAGTCAAACTGTAGTAGGATAGAGGTTGTTATTGCCTCGGCCTACTTTCCGGGAGACACAAACGAAGCACCACTATCCATAATTAAGGGTCTAGTGAAGCCCTGAAGGTAACACGGCAAGACCCTAATAATTGGTTGCGATGCAAATGCCCACAATACAGTATGGGGAAGCACGGACACTTATTATGGACAGAAACAGCTGGTAACTTTTTCCTATCATAGGTACGAGTATTAGTTTAATTTCCACCAAAAAGTTTCGCTTCTTTAGGTGTCTCCTCCCATACAAATCCACTAAAAACTTTTCAAATCTGTTCTAAGCAGAATCTTCGCAATGAAAGCAAACTATCTGGGCAGAAAACGGGGAAGTTTACCTTTAAAGCAAAAATCTAATATTACTCGTAGTAAATAAATGAGTTCAGCAAAGTGTTCAGGCGTTTCCAGTAAAACACTAAAAACTAATTTAGATATTTTTGTATTTTTTTAATGGTTATGTTTTCACAAAAGATTCGTCGCGGGTTATCAAATTGGATTTGTTTTCTTGATAATCGTATGTTAAGTCCAAATAAATAAATACCAATTGCAAAAAAATATAATTTGCTGATTGTTCCACATACGTTTAAAATGCCTTGAAAGGCAGAGCTTTCAAATTGCTTCGTTAAAAGCTTGCAAACTCGAAGAGTTTTGGTTTCTGTTCGAATTGAACAATAATCTACAGAGTGCTAGTTTTGTTAACCCAACCCACTTCACTCCACTTTGGTCACACCCTGTCATATACATATCATATATGTTGTATCATATTTGACATACATGTCAAATACATATACAACAGTCAGTGTTGCCAAGCGTAGGGATTTTTCCCTTTTTGTACATATTTATTTGTTAATTTCCACATGTAGGGGAAAAAAGGACAGATTTTGTATGATTAGACTTATTGTAGAGAATTTTTAAATTATCACAAATGGATAACATTATTTAAATTAAAAATTTTTTGGTTTGTACATATGTATGTACATCGGGTTTTTAGTTCAAGTTTTTCCTTTCTTAAGTTTCTTCTTAAGAAGGATTTTTTTACAATACAAATTTGCTGTGATCAATAATTATTGATTGAAGATGACAAGAAAAATAATAATCAAATCTTTAGCTGGGGGACAACTAGCTGTTTCGTAGTCGCTACACTACTCATCAGCACCCATTGGGATTTGAACTCGGGTCATGACGTATCATGATCTGTTGCTTTAACCACTCAGCCACCGAGCATTTAATTATTCTCTATCTATATTCATCTCATATTGAATCACGTATGCATTTTTGTTGATTGCCCGCATTGCTTGTACAGCGTATGCTGTCTCAGAACTAGCGGTATTTATTTTTTTTTTTTATTAACATACATATTTTTGTATTTTAATATTCTCCGGACCCAGAGATGTAAATATTAATTTGTTAAATTTTTGTTGAACTTTTATAATTTTTTTAAAATAAAAATTTTTTGGTTTGCACATATCTCCATCGGGTTTTTAGTTCAAGTTTTTCCTTTCTTAAGTTTTTTCTTAAGAAGGATTTTTTTACAGTACAAATTTGCTGTGATCAATAATTATTGATTGAAGAAGACAAGAAAAATAACATAATAACATTATTGTTTACTATTATACTATTATAATTTTTCCGACTATGATTAACATTATTATTTATTATTATAATATGGTTAATATTATTATTTATTATTATACTATTAAAATTTTTCCGACTATTAGGCAAAATCGTTGCCCAAGTTGGATATCGATGCATTTTCATCCTATTTATATACAACGTTTTCATCCTATTTATATACAACGTTAAATATTTTTGGGTTTTTTCTATAACTTATAATTTCAAATTCCATAAGCATTCTAGGATCTCATTTGCAAGCTTTTTAATCAATTGCATAAATTTTAGATTTACACCCCCTAACTTCCTTGAAAAATTTTAATCACAAAGATTTCCTAACCAAGCATATTAAATCATTGGATATCTATATATCGTTGGTCTCAGTAGAAAGGCCCCTAACTCGCATTTTTGCCGAACTTAGGTTTGTTAATGATTTAAACATATTTCATATAAACACACCTCGTCGCAAAAGTTTAATGGAAATAAAATAAAAATAAATAAATAAATTAGAATGTAGACTAAGGGCCATATCCAAAAAAAAACTTACTTGAGTTTTAACGTATACGTTAGTTACCAAACACATTAACACTACCATACATTTGTTAAAAAAGTTTATGCAAAAACAGTACGTTAACTTTTAAATGTAGTAAGGAATTTAATTGTTTTGTTGTGGCAACGCCGTTATGTTCAGTTGTAATTTTTTGAATAGTGATGCATGAAAGCTAATATTCGAAAATCGAAAAACAAATTTAAAAAATAAAAAAATTTGATTATTACATAAAATAACACATTTTTTGCAAACATTTCCTGGATATACCTTTTTAATAAATAATGAATATATAGGGTGTTTTTTTAAGCCCGATAGAACTTGAAATTGTAAAAAATAACACAAAAAATTAAATTGTAATCAAAATTTTTTTTTATTCGAAAGATCAATACGTGACATTAACATTTGAAAATGATTTCGGGCATATGGGCACCGCGGCTGTTCTTGACGAAGCGCATTCTGGACGTCCAATTTTGGGCCACTTTTTCGAGCACTGCTGGCCGTATGTCACGAACAACACGAACAATGCTGGCCTCCAAGGCGTCAATTGTTGCTGGTTTATCAGCATAAACCAGTGACTTCACGTAGCCCCACAGGAAATAATCGAGAGGTGTCAAATCGCACGACCTTGGAGGCCAATTGACAGGTCCATTTCTCGAAATCAACTTATCGCCAAATTTTGATTTCAGTAAGTCGATGGTTGCGTTCGCCGTATGGCACGTAGCGCCATCCTGTTGAAACCACATCTCCTCCGGATCAATGTCATCCATATTTTCAAACAAAAAATCATTGATCATGGTGCGGTAACGATCTCCATTGACCGTAACGCGAGCTCCGGCCTCATTTTTGAAGAAATAAGGTCCGATGATGCCACCAGCATGAAAACCGCACCAAACAGTGCATTTTTCTGGATGTAATGGAGTCTGTAGGGTCTCTTGTGGATTGGTCTCACTCCATATGCGGCAATTTTGCTTATTAACAAACCCGTTAAGCCAAAAATGCGCCTCATCGCTGAACACAATTTTGCGATAAAACAACGGGTCTGATTTTCAAAGTAAATTTGGATAATTTCGTAGCGTTGTTCAAGCGTGAGTCTATTCATGATGATTTGTCAGAGTATACTGAAACAAAAAAAAAAAATGTTTCATCAAAATTTAATTTTTTGTGTTACTTTTTACAATTTAAAGTTCTATCTAGCTTAAAAAAACACCCTATATAATATGTAGTATATTAATGAAATTGAGAAAAAGTAATAGGGGTACTTATATAGAAATATTTTTTATTATTCGAATAGATTTTCAGTGTATTCGTTTGATTGAAAGTGCATCACTAGCATAATTGTAATTTATATTATTCTTTCAAAATTAATAGTTTGAGAATGTAATGTATTTATTTATTTATATAAGAAAGTAATAAATAGTGTTTTTATTAAATTTTCGCAAAATTTCGATTTTTAAGCAAAATAACAATCGGCAATTCCACTGTCATTTTAACGTAGAGTTAAAGTGTACCCAATTCAACTTTAAGCGCATGGTAAGCTAACAATTGTTTTTGCATAAAACATTAGGAAATTTTTCTTAACAATTGCTCACCAAGCTTTGTTAAGTTTTTTTGCATACGGCCGTAAGTCACTTAAAAGAATTTATTTATATGGGTAAACACATACATACATTTTTAATCATATGAATCGTTTAAGTTCAATTTTTTACAATAATTTACTTTTTAGTAAAAAGTTCTACCTGTTTGAATTTACATCCCACGGAGAACAGGTTTTGCCTTGGCGTATTCCTAACTTGGGCACTCTGTTTTTCGTTTGTTGTAGCAAATAAAACTCTAGGAAGCCACATGACTTATATTGTGTTGGCTTCCAAACCCTTTACTAAGGGTATAAATTGGCAGAACGGGGATCAGCATGGCCCCCGGCTGGTTCTGCTTGCAGTTCAACACGGGCTGATCATGGTTGAAGTGCCTACCTTGGCTGAAACGTTCTGGCTGTGGTTGAAACCTAAAACGCAGGAAGGGGTGTTAGTGTCCTAGATAACTACTCCCGAGGGTATGTTGCCTTTACAACAGATACATGTACTGTGAGGAACCAGTGGTGATGGTTGACGGGTGAGTTGGTTTAAGGGCTGATGCTGCTAGTAGGCTTAGGCCTACCAACTCATTAAGCCTTGTCTGCCATTGATTACTAGGAAATTGCATACAGGACGGATTAGAAGGCCCAAACTCCTCAACAAGAAGTTGCTCATATGGCTACAAACATATGGCATAAATTGCTACCTGTGTGAGCCTAGCAAGCCACACGGGGGCGCTGATGAATCGTGAATAATTCAGGCAGGTGCTGATGTAAATCTTTTTCACAACTGTTTGAATTTACAATAAACATAAAAATCGTACTCAAATAATTTATTTGCGCAAAACTTAAATAAAAAATTGCGTAGGGAAATATTTTTTGATTGTAGGGAAAAATAACGATTTTTATGCGCTATGGTAGGGATTTCACAAAAAATTGCGTGGCAACACTGTTTGGAACTGCTGCAAAGTATTGAGATGTGTTCTTTAGTCGCTAGTTTTATATATTTATCACAAAACCCATTATAAATCTCAATAAAGCATGAGACTTCTTTATCTGTATGTATGAACAAATATCAGGTATATAAATGATTCAAAATTAACACTTTCAATGTGAAATAAATATTATTTAATATTAAGAAAGCCATTATTCGCATTTCAAACAATTTGATAAACTTTTCACCCAAAGGCGTCTAAATTAATCTGCCAAAAGTAGACAATCTTTTAATCCAAAAAAAAAAATTTTTTTCACAAAATTGAGCGAAAAAATGTAATAGAATAATCTGGTATTTAATTAATATATATTTGGAGCATTATGTACTGTGAGCATCAAAATAAAGTGTACAAAAACATAATACTTTCTTTCGACTTTAAGATATATAATAATTCCTATAAATAATTCTAGTTGGAGACTTGCTGCAACTACACACCATATCTGACCTACCAGGGTCTTCTATGACACCTGGTAGGTCAGATATCTGAAATTACCTGGGGAATTGAGAAATATGACTTTAAAAAAAATTTAATTTTTGAATTTAGGTTGAAGATGAGGGTTTTTTTTTTTTTTGGAAAAATGGAGACTAGCCGTACTACTAACCATTAAGTTTCAGAAATGCGAACGATAGAACTTATTAGTGAGAAATTAAACATCTTCTGTCAGAAAAAAGAGTTACAGTGCAACCTCAATTCGGGCGTACGGTGCAACGTTATTTAACGCCTTGATATTACGCTGTAGTAAGTAACTTAAATAAGAGCGTTAACGTTGTGCCGTGAACAGTATTGGCTAATAAACTTGTTTAATATAAAGCGCCGAAGGTGTGACTACTAATGGCCGCAAAAAATTAGTAACATTTGTTTTGAAGCGAACTTTACTGAGAGACAGTAAAGCTTTCTCTCTTACGCTTTGTCAAAATTAGATTTTCCAATTGCAACGCGTTGACGCCGCGCTATTTGGTTTGGTCTCAAACATGCATGAGGATTTTTGACAGATAAATTACGCTTAACGCGCTAATTTAGATTGCACAGTTAGAACAGAGTGGCAGCTTTCAGGTCTCCTCGACTTAAAATAAGTCTACGGTAATGCATTATGTGACTAAAAAATCTGCTTGAATTCCGTGGAATGGCTTCTTTTCACCGTCTGTGCCATTGTAGTAAATTATAAAATTACTGGTAAAATGCTTGTACAGCTTCCGCGTGTGGCTAGAAGAATACTTCTTTTCAACGACAAAAGTTTCCGATTATTATCCTGCAGAGTGGAAAGATCCCACTAAAGAGGAGTCATATAGACCAATAAGTATACTGCCAAAACTACTCGAAAAATTATTAATGGCGAAGTTGCCTCCAACATTCAATGAAGTGGGATGTATCCCTAATCATCAAATCGTCTTTTGAGCTAAACGCAGCACCATAGAACAAACACACATACTAGTGAATGTCATAAGACTTTTGAGGACAAAAAGTATTCTTCAACTCTATTCACTGATATTTTCCCAAGCTTTTGATAAAGTGTGGCATGCCGGATTAATGCACATAATAAAGTTGAACTTGCCGAATATTTTTTATCAGAGATAGCGATTTTATTAGTCCAACTCAAACAATCGAGGCAACAACTCACCTAATCCGCAGCGCAATGAGGTCATGTATCTGGTATTCACCTCGACCCTAGGCTAACGTAGAATTCTCACATTGATGCGAAAGTTACTCAGTTGAAATTAAAAGCTGCGCAACTAAATTGACTTATGGGCAGAAATTCGACATTGAAGCTGGACTGCAAACTTTTGTTAAAAAATGTAATTCTAAAGCTTGTATGTTTCTATGGAGTTCACTTATGGGGCACCGCCTCAGCGACAAAACAAAATTCTTGGAATGATTACTGCAACTTCCATGGTACGTAAGCAACTCTCGAATTCACAAGGATCTGTGTGTTTCGCTGTAAAAAACGAATTTTCAAAGTACGCGAAAGGGTATATCAGTAAACTGAAACTTCGGTTGACAAGCAGGCATTCTTTGCCACCAACAGAACGGTAAATAGGTGATTTTACCGTTATAATCCGCGCAAAATAAACAATTTTTTTAGGTGTTCAACTCTTTATGTTGCAATTAAGTTCTAACAAAATTTTTCACGAAGATGCAATGAAACTGTACTAGCCAAATAAAAATATTTTTTATCCACTTGAAAGTGCAATAAAAATTTAATTAAATAACAATTACGGGCTCCGCTGACTAAAAGATTCAATTCATACTTGCTTTTTTAGCTTGATGCCCCAATTATTGTTCTGTTTTGGGTTCTATTTTTATTGGTATTATTATTAATTATTATTGTTAATTATTATAAATATTATTATAATATATATATTTATACATATATGAGTATATTTGTATAACTTTTTTTTATATTGTCTTGTTAATTTTAGTTATGAATATATTATATAGTTTTTAAACTTCTTCATAATGTCCTTACTGCCCCTACAGCTTATATTTTCTTGTTTCTCTGGATCCTAACAACAACTTAGGCCCAATAATTGGTGACAATTCAATTGGAACTGTTTTTTTTTGTTTTTTTTTGTTTGTTTTTTTGACGTTTTAACAAACCTCAAAGTAGCTCTTTTCAATGCTCAAAGCCTCTGCCCATCAGAAAGGTCGCATAAAATTGATTAATTAAATTCAGGTTTTGAAACTGCATCTCTGGATATTATCTACGTTACTGAGACGTGGTTGGATGTAAGTGTTTCTGATCATGCTGTAAATATACCGGGATATTCAGTATGTAGAAATGATCGACCGACCGGGTGTAGAGGTAGAGGGGTTCCCATTTATATTACGAATAACATAACATTAAGTATAAATGTGTCTTTAAATGTTGTGAGTGGTTTCGTGCGAGGGTTTATTTATTGAAATTGATTGTGGTTTTACATCATTGGCCATTGGTGTTGTGTATCTTCCAAGGTGTGAAATTAGCTTGGTTGAGGAATGTCTTAGTGACATATTTGTGAGGTTTAGCAATATTATTGTAGCAGGGGATTTTAACAATGGTTTATTTAATATTTGAAAATCAACTAATATGCGTTTACTATGTGGGCGTTTTGGTATGTCATATTTTCACAATTCACTACCCACTCATTATAATTCCTTTCATCAATCTTCTTCTCTGATTGACTACATTCTCATTAGTAATAGTTTGAGTGTAGTGACATCTGCTCAATTACAAATGCCTCTCATTCTTCACGCCGGTAAATCGTGAATTAAAGTTTTTATATATATTAGATTATCAAAATGCTGATATGGAGGCTATTGAAAGACATATTACTTTGACTGATTTCACTACGCTTTATTTTTCCAGTGATACTGATGAGAAGATGTTATTCCTCAACAGTCTACTCAATGATATTTTTAGTTATGCACCTACTAGGAAGATTTGCCACTCAAAACATCAAGCTAAACCAAAATTTACGCAGGATATTAATTACCATAGATCATTGACAAATTTAGCCTTAAAAGCCTTCTATGAAGACAGGAGTGACCAGAATTTTTGTTTTTATAAAAGACTTAGAACCCTTACTAAATCGAAGATTAGAAAATTTAAGAGATCTTACTGTCGACACATGTTTAGACCGGGTAAAACGAAGCATATGTGGAAAACTTTGCGTAATGCTGGTGTTTCTGAGAGTGTGAATGATACAAATGATGTTGATGTTAATGATATTAACGACTATTTCATTAGTACGCAGTTAAATTGTACAAACAGGGAACATGATTTTTGCTTTTTTAAAATTCTGCTGATAACTTTTCATTTTCTAGTGTTAGTCAAATTGAATTGTTCGGTGCTATATGTAAAATAAAATCTGCCCCGATGGGATATGATGGGATTTCAATTAGATTAATTAAGCTTGTTTATACACTCCTAAAAGAGTACCTCTTGTTTTTTTATCAATTTCATTTTAACATCATCCAAATATCCTGAAGCATGGAAAATATCAGAGATCATTCCGATACCTAAATGTGGCCAGCAAATGACTCTTAACAATATGAGGCCAATTAGTATTTACCTGCTTTATCGAAAGTGTTGGAAATTATTATGAAAGACCAGATTCTGAAGTGGGCTGATGGCAGGAAGTTGATAAATGATTGCCAATATGGGTTTCGTCGTTGCAGAAGTGCGAGCTTTCTTTTGACTGAGCTAACTGATACTATCAAAAAAGATCTTAATGAATCTAAGATCGATGTCGGTTGATTTATCTAAAGCGTTCGATCAAGTTGATCATTTCTTACTGATTATGAAGTTAATTACTAAATTTGGGTTTTCTAAATCTGACTGTCGTTTAATTTGGTCTTACTTGAGTGATCGTAGGCAATTTGTGTCCTTAAGCGAGCTTACATCTGGAACTAAAACAGTTAGATCGGGTGTTCCGCAAGGTTCCGTACTAGGTCCTATTTTATTTACTTTGTTTTTTAATGACGATTTCTGCTTTAGTAAACCTTTTGCTTTTGCAGATGATATTCAGTTATTGTGGTCTGGAGAACTGCAGTTCTGGATTCTCTAGAAGTGGTTGTAAATTGTGAATTAAATGCTTTACACTGTTGGATGCAAGCCAATAGATTTACGGTGAACCTTGCAAAAGCTAAGGCTATAATATTTAGGTCAAATAGGCTTACTTGCCCAGATTTACATTTTCATATAAATGAAACACGCATTGAAATTGTTAATAGCACGAGATGTTTAGGTTTCATAATTGATGAACATTTAAATTTTGAATCGCATATTGATAGTATTTCTGCTACTGTTTGACTTTACGCAAATTATATCACTTGAACCTATATATATGCCCCTGCATGTAAGGAAATCTCTTGCACATGCTCTGCTTATGTCACAGTTAAATTATTGTGCTGAAATATATTTTGGTTGTATTTTAAAAAATAGGAAAAAATAAAGTCCATCTTTAACAAAATTGTTAAGCGGCCCATACACGTTTCAATTCAATTGTAAATTCAGTCTTTCAACTGAATTGATTATTGCCCACATACTTCATAAACTGAATTGAAAGATTTTCATTCAACAATTAAATTCAATGAAACTATAGACAGTTTTGAAAATATATAATGTTCTCTTTGCAAAAACACTGCAAATATAAATTATAAGACCTGATCAAGAGACTTGAGCACACACAACACAATCGAATTGAAAGACTTGCTAGTCAACTTGAAAAAATCAAAACATTTTAATTTTTGTTCAACCAATTCGACAACTGCCAAACTAATTAACTGCCATACACGCTTTGATTTGGACAACAACCGACTCAGTTGCCAACTGAGTTGAAACGTGTATGGGCCGCTTTAGATTTGTTTTTAAACTAAAACTTCGGGCTCATGTTTCAATGCATTTCATCCAGTTTCTGAATCTTTCGTTTGAGGACTATCTGAAATTTCGTTTCTTAATTTACATATTCAATATGAAAGTATCCCAAGCTCCTGCAGCGCGTATGATATCGTTTTCTAGATCAATTAGAAATCCCCAAATATTTATTTCCCGGATTTATTATGTACTGCATGAACACTGTTTTTGCATACGTGCTGCACGTTTGTGGAATTTTTTACCGCATAACCTGCGTCTTTTCAACATGACGTTAAGAACTTTCAAACGGAAGCTTCTGGAATGGTTGGCCCCGCAATTAATGAATTGACTAATTATTTCTCACTAATTATTGGTGTTTATAGACATTTTTCTTATTTTAGTCAATAGTCTTGGGGTAGTTATGTCACGGGCGTGCTAAAAAGTATTTAGTGAATAGGCAACTCTTAAATATAAGTAACTATAAAAGTAGTTTTAAGTATTTGTAACTATTACAGACATAGGGTAACTGGCTTGTAACGAGTATACGGTGATATCCGCAGTCAAGTGAAGCAAGCCACAGCATAAGGAGATATTTTGTAATTTTAATAAATAAACTTTTATTTATAAATGCAACAACCGGCGTTCTTGTTACATGGTGTCAGAAGTGGGGTTTGTAGAGTGTAACTACACACTAACTATTACAAACAAATAAAAGCGAACCAACGATACTAGTGTTCGAGAAATTTCTCAAGCGTGTCAAACAGAACATTAAAATATTTTACATCGGGAAAAATCCAACGTGTGTATAACCATCGGACTGAAAGCAAATGCCTGGATAAGAAGAGAAGGAAAATTCAATTGCAGTAGAGAAATATTATCATCAGGAAACAGAAAATGGCAACGAATGATCGCCTGCCATGTGAGTTGGATTGTTCTAACCTAGCAAGGGAATGGCCGGATTGGAAGCGAAACTTCCTAGTGTACATGATCGCCAGCCGTAAGGTGAAGGAATCCGAAGATACCAAAATAGCAAATTTTATTTGGCTTATTGGAACTGAAGGCGCTAACATTTATAATACCTTATTTCCCAATGACGGCACACAAAAGTCCTTGCTAGGTACCGTCACAGTAGGCGAAGAAGTGGCTCAACGTACACTTGACGAAGTTTTATCAAAATTTGACCAACATTGCTTACCGCAACGGAACGTGGCAATGGAGTCGTATAAGTTTAATGTAATATCCCAAAAAGAGGGACAAGCATTCACAGAATTTGAAACCGAATTGCGCACTCAATTACGTTACTGTGAGTATAAATGTGAATGTGGCAAATTGTATGAAGACCGGATGTTACGTGATCGGATTATTGTGGGAGTTCATGATAAGAAATTGCAGCTAAAATTACTAGATGGGCGGGACGAACAATTGGCTCGTGTAATCGAAATATGTAAAACGCTCGAGGCTGCTAATACAAACAAAAGCATATTGGATGCAAAACAACCAATAATAAGCGCTATCAAAACCAATGACAACAGTGGGACAATCAACAGATTCTGTTTTAATTGTGGAGGCCAATGGAATATCAGTCATGTGAATGAGTGTAAAGCCAAAGAAGCGGTATGCCGCTCGTGTTTAAAAAAAGGCCATTTCCAACGAATGTGCCGCAGACCAAAGAAACAGCTGAGTGGAAATAACGCTAATGAGGGGAAGCAGAAAGTAGCAGCACTTAACTGGGGTGATATAGAAGGTAATAGTTGTCTGAGGGTTAGTGAAATAAATAGAATTTTAAGTAAAAATTGTATTCTCAGGCTAAGTACGAATGAAGCGTTTACTAAGCGGTGGACTAAGAGCTATAGGATAGGAAATAGGATTGTCACTTTCAAATTGGATACTGGGGCAGACATTAATTGCATTCCAGTTGATATAGAAAAGAAATTGGGAATTGAAGTACGTAACCCAAATATAAATTTTTCAGTTGTAGATTATAATGACAATATAATAGAAACTTTTGGTTTTTGTGTTCTTAACTGTGTGGATACTGACAGTGGGGCCATAAGGACAGAAAAAGGGTACCGGGTTCAATGTTGGAGAAATTGAAGGTGGAATTGAACAAAATGGTGGATGAGGGTATCATTGCACCTGTTGACTACCCTACTGACTGGGTGAATAATTTACAGATAGTTGAAAAGCCAAATGGCAAACTTCGAATCTGTTTGGACCCAAAAGCGCTTAATAACTGTATTAAACGTGAATATTTCTTAATTCCAACGATTGATGATTTAACGTCAAAGTTGGTAAACAAAAAGATTTTCTCGGTTCTTGATTTGAAAAGTGGGTTCTGGCACATGGAGCTGGATAAAACTAGTTCAGATTTGACAACATTTCTTACTCCTTTTGGAAGGTTTAGGTTTATCCGTGTACCATTTGGCCTCAATTGTGCTCCAGAAATGTTTCAACAAGAAATGGTAAGGATTTTTGGAGACATCGAAGAAGTACTGATTTACTTTGATGATATCGTCATCTGTGGGGATAGTGAGGATGAACATGATAGGGTAATGGACATGGTGATGAGTAGGGCACGGGATAATAATATTAAATTTAATCCGGAAAAGATTCAATACAAGGAAAGAGAGGTGAAGTTCATGGGGAATATTTTATATGAAGGAAAAATTAAGGCTGACTCGAAGTACAGGAATGCAATAGTGGGGATGAAAAAACCGGAGAATAAAGCCGACGTGTTGAGATTCTTAGGACTCCTTAAGTATTTGGCGAGGTTTATTCCGAATCTGTCGAGGAAGTCAGCACAATTGCGTAGTTTAACAAATAATAAGATAGAATTTGAATGGACTGAGGCCCATGACAGAGAGTTTGAGAACTTACTGCAAATAGTAGCGTCTGAGCCAGTGTTGGCTATTTATGATCCAAAGGTGCCAATAATTGTGCAAACGGATGCGTCCAAGGATGGATTGGGGTGCGTAATTATTCAAAATGGACATCCAGCGGTGTTTGCATCTAGAACTTTGAGCAAGAGTGAACAAAAATGGGCGCAGATTGAGAAGGAACTTCTGGCCATTGTATTTGCTTGCCAGCGATTTCATTTCTTTTTGTATGGGCGGGAGTTTACTGTAGAATCAAACCACAAGCCCTTAGAAACATTGGTTAAGCGTGATATTGACGATGTGACGATGAGGCTTCAACGCATGTTCATGTTTTTATTAAAGTATCCATTTATGAGGGTCATATATAAGCCGGGTAAGGAAATGCTAGTAGCTGATTGCTTATCGAGGACACAATTGGCAGAGGTTTCGGAATTAGAGGGTCTATCAGGGGTGATTCACTCAATAAAGAGATCTGTTTGTATTACACCTGAAAATTACTTGTACTATCGTGAGATATTAAAGGGAGACCGATCGTATTCACGCAACTGTCAATATATCGAAAAGGGGTGGCCCAGGATCCAACAACTTGACGAATTAGGACAGAAGTTGCATAAATTAAAATCAGAATTACATGTTGAGGACGGATTATTATTTGTAAACCATAAATTGGTTATACCGACCGCAATGCAAAGCAGAATGGCAATTTGGCTGCATGCACCACATCTGTGCATAGAAAAAACGTTGGCGCGGGCAAGGAAACTATTATTGGCCCAGCATGAATAGCCAAATTAGAGATTTGGTGTCTGCTTGCAGAATTTGTGAAAGTTTCCGTAGGAATAATCAAAAGGAGCCGTTGCTTCAGGAAGAGATTCCTAATTACCCGTTTCATATAGTGGCTACGGACCTTTTTGAGTTTGCTGGCCGAAACTATATTGCGATTATTGATGCTTATTCAAACTTTCTGATTTCAGTACCAATTCAAAGAAAAACAGCGACTCATATTATTAATGTTGTTGGTCGGATATTTGATAGCATAGGATACCCTACGATAATTAAGTGTGATAATAGCCCCTTTGGTTCAAAGGAGTTTTCACAATTTTCAAATGAATACAACGTACAATTCAGATTTTCAAGTCCAAGATATCCCCAGAGTAATGGATTGGCTGAAAAGGGTGTGTCAATTGCAAAAAACATTCTTAAGCGATGTGCGAAAACAAATGACGAAGCTCAATTTCAGTATCGGTTACTGGAATACAATACAACCCCATTGTCAGATATGCGTCTCGCTCCATCTGAGCTATTCTTTGGTAGACTTTTGAAGACAAAACTGCCAGTATCAGGTTCTGAAAGCAAACAACATAGATGAGCAGGAAATTCGCCACAGAATAGGGAGAAAAAGGAAAAGGCAAAAGTTTTATTGTGACAGGAATGCTAAGCCGTTGATGCCATTGAATGAGGGTGAATTAGTTTTATTTAAAAAGAATGGGAAGGAATGGTATAAGGGTAAAATTGTATCGGCACACAACTTTGACAATTACTTCAGACGGAATCGACGATTCATCGTGAAAACAGAGAATGAGGACTTCAATGCTAGTGAATTATTTTGCGACGAAAGTTACGTAGGAAATCGGGATTCAAGGAAGGAGCCCTCCCAAAGGAATGTAATTGATACAAATAGGGAAGAAGTTCGAGGAAGGGGTGAGGACTTGGACGTGTTTGAACCAGTCGTTTTAGAGGCGAACGATGATGGCCCTGAGAGGGTAACATCTGAAACCAGTGGTTCGAACACGGGTGATGAGAAATTTAAGGGGCAGGACAGAGAACCAATAGTCACAAGAAGTGGTCGTACGGTGAGGCCGCCCTTGAGATTTGGTAGGGATTATGGGGTTGATAGGCTGTTTACATGCCTATATATATATATATATATATATATATATATATATATATATATATATATATATATATATATATTTTTTTTTATATATATTTATATATATATATACATATATATATATATATATATATATATATATATATATATATATATATATATATATATATATATATATATATATATATATATATATATATAAGTAAAAAAAAAAAGAGCATGTCACGGGCGTGCTAAAAAGTATTTAGTGAATAGGCAACTCTTAAATATAAGTAACCATAAAAGTAGTTTTAAGTATTTGTAACTATTACAGACATAGGGTAACTGGCTTGTAACGAGTATACGGTGATATCCGCAGTCAAGTGAAGCAAGCCACAGCATAAGGAGATATTTTGTAATTTAAATAAATATTTTGTAATTTTAATAAATAAACTTTTATTTATAAATGCAACAACCGGCGTTCTTGTTACAAGTTAGGATGTTTATGTTTGTGAAGATGTTTAGATGATCTCATGTTGATCTCAATTAAAACAAGAAAAACAAAAATTTTCATTTTAATTTTTAAGTTACTTCACTTCATTGAATTTCTTGCAACTTACTCTTACTATAGTGATAAGATTTGAGTTGCTTTATAACATAGTTTTATTGGCCAAAAGGATATATGTATGTATTACAATAATGAATATATAAATAATAATAGTTTTTTTTTTAATTCTTCGCTAATATAATTAATTACAATCACGATATATATGTAAAGGCCGGGGCACATAGAATCCGTCGTAATTTGTCCGTCTTCCTCTTCAACTGACATCAACGTATACGAATTAAGAAGCTTGCACAATCAGTACTTTGTTAACGGGTATAAAATCAACTGCATTTTACTCTAATTTGATTAAAATCTTTGAATTTATATTTCAGACACAGCACAAAAATCTAACACAATTTTTTTCATTAATTGTTTATACATTTTTTATTTATTTATTTATTTATTTATTTATTTATTTATTTATTTATTTATTTATTTATTTATTTATTTATTTATTTATTTATTTCTATAGTCTGGCTGGCCATTTTCAAGCTCTATGATCTGAGACATTAAGTTTCACGAAATAATTAAAAGTTTCACAATATAATTAATTGTTTGAATTAAGTTTTTCTTTTACTGTAATTTTTTTTTTTTTTTTAATAAAAATTTTAAAAAAATTTTTCAAAACAATTTTTTAAGTTATGTATTGCACTTTGAGTGCCTGCTATCCTCCAGAATCCTCCCCAATCTTGCTGGCCATTTCTACTTTTCCAAGCTCTATGATCTGAGACTTTAATTTTTACGAAATAATTAAAAGTTTCACGAAATAATTAAATGTTTGTATTTTATTGTAAATTTTTTTTCAAACAATTAAGTTTTTATTCGCTATTTAAGCTTCTAACATTTATACCAGTAAAAAATTATAAATAGCTTGTTTTCTATGTTTCCCAGCTATCTATATGTCGACATTTCATAGGAACTACCCTAATCATCAGTAGACTTTGGAAATTTTTGAAAGATTTTTCTTTTAAATTCTCAACAGTTTATTTATGTTGATGGGATATAAAGTTGAATGTTTGAGAATATCTTTCAAAAATTTCCAAAGTCTACTGATGATTAGGGTTGTTCCTATGAAATGTCGACATATAGATAGCTGGGAAACATAGAAAACAAGCTATTTATAATTTTTTACTGGTGTAAATTTTTTTTATTATATTTTTTTTAAATTTCTTTTTGTGTTTATATTTTTCCCTTGACATTTGAAAAAGATTTATTTTTTGTAGTGTTGTATTTATTGCTCTTGCATTTACCTGGTATGAATTCGCCTTGCGCAAGCCTTTATTGGCCTAATTGGCAGAACTACAATATATACATCCGAACTTTGATATTATATATTACAATATTTTACAGTATTTTTATCTTAAAGTTAATCGGCCACATGCATAAGAAATATTGTATTGCCAGTCCAACAAAGGCCCAATACTCCTCATGAATAAAGCCAAATATGTTTAATTTTTGCTTTTATGCTATCCCCTTCACCATTACTTGCACAAAATCAACGTAAACATTTAAACTAAATTGGGCTTGAAATAGTTTCAATAGATCAATCATAAACTGGATAAGAATATATTTTTAAAAGCACTAATAGCATATGCAAATTTTCTGTTTGAGTAAGGAATCACTGTTTTCCACAATCTTGAGACCTTAACACCAAAACCTCGGCTCATAATTAAAGTCGTGTACCTGGGACAAATCATGCAATGCGTTCTATTAGATGCGCCGAATATATAAAAAATATTGCCAGATAGTTGTCAAAATACTCAACGTACGTTAAAAGTTGCTCAACTTTAATACTTTGCGTTGACGGAGAAGCGCGGAATGTAACAAAGCTCATAAGAATACATGTATTTTAACTTATGCCGTTTTCTTTTCTGAAAAAGTTTTGCATTTATACTGCACTTTTTTTTTTCTTAAAATTCAAGTTTAAATTTTAAGTTTTATTGAGATGAAAAGAAGATGTCGCAGTAACTATAAATATCTGAAAAAAAGTTGAGAAAACTCTATACTTCTGTATTTTTTTGGCAAAACAATATTGGAAATGTTACACTTTTTCTAAAAAAGAAAACGCCATTAGTTGTCAGTTGAAAAAGGCGACGTAGGACTGATTCTATGTGCCTCAGCCCTAAATCAACTGGTACTCTTTACATAAAAAGTTTTAGTTCATTTAAACCTTTCGATTCTCTATCCATTAAGAAATTTAGGCCCTGGACCTAAAAGATAATTTTCAATAATTCCAATACAAATGAAATTTTTCATGAATATATTAACAAGTCTCAGACCTAACGTTTTCCTTAGCAGAAATCGATTTAAGGAAAACATGTTTTCAAATGAGCAAATATCTACTTATATGTATGTTTATTTATCACAAAATACAAACATATCGCTCCTTTATTGCAACATAGTCATAACGCAAAAAAGCTTGTTTCGCGAAAAACACATTTCAAAATTTTAGTTTCCATACAAGTCTTAGAAAATATCTCATAAAGGAAACAGTTTAAGGGTAATTTAAATAAAATTTTGGCACAATATAAAAGGTAGTACTGTTAAAAATTCTGCATTGTCAACTCGAAAAGCTAATTTTTTGAGATATGACGTTGCAATAAAGGAGCGATATGTATGTATATACTTCTAGTTTAGTTAAGGCGGCCAATTTCATAAAACCAGCCCACTTGGGCTCTATTTTGCTCCCGTTGTGTTTATTCTTATAGTTAAACAAAAATTAATAAGGGCGGGCAACTGCGCGGGTATCTCTATAAAAAAAAAATCCCTTTACTTGAAACAAACCGGCACAAGCAAGCATGTTTTATGTTTATTTCACGGTTATTTGAAAATGTTTAATACAAAGTTTGTTAAAGAGTTTTAATAAGCATAAAATAATTTATAATTGCAAATGTAAAAGACTTTTCTTCAAAAATTTTCGGGAAAGGTATCGTTATTTGTTAATCCATTGTTTTCATACAATATCTAACTGAATTGAATATTTGGAGCATATGATATTGAGGAAGTGCAAAGAATTAAAAAATTGCTTTATTTTTAAATCAAGCACTAAACAGGAGTTTTATTACATTTTTTCACTTCAACATTTTTATTGCTATAGTATGTGGATATTAAAAAACAATGTTCAAAAATCACTTACCGTTTGCCTTTAAATGCCAAGAGATATTTTTTGTTTGAAGGAAAATGCATCGACGAAGCCAGACCGGTAGATCCGGCGCGTAAAGGAAATTGCTTATGAAATAGTGGAATGCTTATATCGAATCCTGGACGCATTTGCTGAACGCTCATACTTGCTTTAGCGAGAATCGCTTCACCAGTATCAAAGCCGAGTGAATGTTCCACATACTCGGGCCAGGTGCCCGAATAAAGATTAAAGATAACATGATTACGGCCATTGTTCCAATGACTTAGACGAGATAAACGCGACGGTACATTACGCACGTAATCCTCAGATAACGAATCGCGGTCCAATGTATCAATTCCTAACACGAACAGGCAAGCACGTTCCGGATCCAAAGTATAATAACGTGATTCTTGAATGGCGGTTATGATCTTTTGATAATTGGGCGATATTGGCGGAGCAGCCCCTAATGAGTTAAGTGGTTCCGGTGGATAAACATAAATGAGATATTCATTGTAGCATTTACTAAAGTCAAAACAGGTCTCCATGCGACAAGAACGTGGCACTGATGATGGCAATGATGAAGCTATTCCATTAGAAGACATTTGTTCATCCTGGGCAAATGAACCTTTTGCAGTTGAGCGAGATTTTGCAACTATTTCTGCAACTTCTATGCCAATAGCATTTAAATAATCGGTATTTGTTTCTTTTGAAATGAAGCTGGGCAAAAGATCCAAAGACTCGCTTTCGCCCTCAATGGACAGTGATGATGAATCACGACGTCGATTTGAAGCGTTTTTCAGCCGGTAACCTCCGAAATAGCAGTACGCAAGAAATGCGCAGGATACAAACACAAGAATATAACGCTTTTTGGCCTGCATTTTTTTATAACTTTACTCTTATTAATATTTTTCTATACTTTTTATTTTTTTTGGTATCGCAATTGTAGGGCTGTTCTAAATTGAGTTCTAATGTTTGTATGAATATTTTGTAGTATTAAAAAAAAGTTGAGTGTAGAAAAGTATTTGATGAAGGAGTATTAGCTAAAGAGTCAGTCGAATTATACATATATTTAAGGAGTACTGGTAGAATTGTTGTGGTTGTAGGGTGGCTGTGAAGAGATGCCAGTGGAGGTGGGACGAGTGCTCATTAACACAGAGTTGAGGGTTTTACAACTACTTGTAACTGCTGCAGCTGCGAAAGGAGTCTGCCATTAGTATTAAATATAGGTAGTGTTTTTGTTTATATTTTATGATATAGGTATGTATTTGTTTAGATTATTTATGTATTTTTATATTATGCACTTTATTTTTAAACTTTAAGAGTTGTTTTTAGGGGATGTACATCGTATAGTGACATCCGTAATATTTTCCAGCAATCAAGGAAAACTAGGAAACTGCAAAAACATTGTTGATGAGGTTTTTTATGTCTATTACACAAACTGCACATTTTTTAAACAATTTATTTCTAAAGGCAAATTATATAAAACAAAACAAAAAATAAACTAATTTTTTTTCCGCAAAATTATTTTGCATTTCTTTTTCTTGAACCAAATAAGAGTATTAATACGTCCAAACATTTTTTCATCGTTAAGTGGCGGCAGCAGCATTGGGGGCGTTAGCCCATAAACACATATTTATTAATATGAACTTTTCTATAGTTTTGATTTGCATTCTTTTTTAAGCAAAACAAATAATTTTCAACATATATTGCGATTAAAAAACAATTTTTTTATATAATTTCTTTGAACATTTTTAAATTAATTGGATCCACTTTCTTCCATTAAACTTTTTTCACAAATCACAATCAAAACGACCGAATTTCTACAAACGAATAAAACAGAGAGTGTTAGTAGAACATGAGCATGAGAGAGAATTTGACGGTTGTCAATAAGCTGTCAACAGGAAAGTCGTAAGAGATGCCACATCTATTGCATCTATAAAATGTGTATTTGACATTGGAATTTATATTTTGAACATGCGTTGTCAATATCTTCTGTAGTGACATCTATTTGTTAAAAAAAATAGTCGTTATATACTTTTACTTCGTACAAAAACAGCTCCATATAGCCGTCTTCTTGCTTTTTTTTAATATATTAAAGCTTTTTTTACTTAAACAATATTATATAGCACAAACTAAACAAAACAAAAAATTAACTTAATTTTTCAATGCAATAATTTTATTTTAAAACCTCGCGCGCGCACACAAACCCAGTCACGGAAAAATAACATTTCGCTTCGAAGATATACTAGCAACTGTTCTTTCGATGCCAATATCACAGAGTAAGCAATATGGCTACTAATTGGAAGGCACACAGGTAATCTCATGTCCCAAGTACAATTGGTTTGTTTTTATCGCTTCATACTAACTTCTATTTGTTAAAATGTTTGTTGAATATTTGTTTTTGTTTACGTTATTTTACATATTGACACTGGAAAACGACTTGTTTGTACATGCGCTGTTAATGAAGACTTACTAAAAATTGTGTTCTGTGAAATCAGTGAAACCTACAGCAGTGTTAAAAAATGTTGTACGCTATGCCAAAGATATATCAACTGGTTAACAAAAAAGAGCTTTTATAGTCAACAATTTATGCATTCGCGACATCTAGATGTGAATAAAGCAAACTGTTAACTAAGCTACAAGCAGGTAGATGTCGCGGATAGAACCAAAACCACCGTACGTACCATGCTTGCAAAGAAAACTTTTTTCATTACTTTGATTATACTCTTCACAAAAATGTAAGTTTGTGATTCCGTTTTTCTTAATTTCTACAGTTTTTTTTGCGACCCTATAAAGTATATACATTCTGATTCAGAATTAATGGAAAAGTCGATTAAGCGAAGTCCGTCTGTCGGCCGTTGAAATTCCGATTCCGAGAAAACCATTAGACATAGAAACTTTTTTCTTTCACCATGCTTTTATCCCATCGATTCATGGGTTGCTATTGAAATTCAGTAATATCGGTTTACTTATAGCTGAGATATATTCACAATTCTGAAAAAAGCCATTTTTGCAATTTTGTATGAACATTTTTTATAAATTTTTTTTTTTGTTTTGCTTCAAACTTCATAGACTTATTAAGCATGGTGACTTAAAGGCAAAAAAAAACTTTTTTCAGATATCGGTCCATATATACCCGAGAAATAGCCCAAATCGGGTTTTTCTTGATAATGCCGCGTAAGCGAACTCAAAAGCAGTTTTGGTAATGAAATAAGGTTATATAAATATGGAAAATTAAAATTTCCGATATCGGTCCATATATACCCGAGATATACTAAACCGGGTTTTTCATGAAATTGTCGCGTAAGCGAACTTAAACAACTTTTTTTTTTTGCTCAAAAGCAGTTTTGGTAACAAAATAAAGTTATATGTATAAATATGGAAAATGAAAATTTCCGATATCGGTCCATATACACCCGAGATATAGCCTAGACCGGGTTTTTCATTAAAATGCTTAAACAACTTTTTTGGTCTCTAAAGGAGTTTTGGTAATGAAATAATTTTATATAAGAATGGAAAATTAAAATTTCCGATATCGGTCCATATATATCCTAGGTATAGCCTATACCGGGTTTTTCATGTAAATGCTTAAACAACTTTTTTGTGCTCAAAAGAAGTTTTGGTAATAAAATAATTTTATATAAGAATGGAAAATTAAAATTTCCGATATCGGTCCATATATACCCGAGATATAGCCTAAACCGGGGTTTTCATGAAAATGCTTAAACAACTTTTTCGTGCTCTAAAGGAGTTTTGGTAATGAAATAATTTTATATAAGAATGGAAAATTAAAATTTCCGATATCGGTCCGAGGGTCCCGGCCTAGACCGGGTTTTTCATGTAAATGCTTAAACAACTTTTTTGTGCTCAAAAGAAGTTTTGGTAATAAAATAATTTTATAAAAGAATGGAAAATAAAAATTTCCGATATCGGTCCATATATACCCGAGATATAGCCTAAGCCGGGGTTTTCATGAAAATGCTTAAACAACTTTTTTGTGCTCAAAAGCAGTTTTGGTAATGAAATAATTTTATATAAGAATGGAAAATGAAAATTTCCAATATCGGTCCATATATACCCGAGATACCGATTTTTCCATTAACATAAATTTTTTTTTTTATGAAGAGCAATTCTCGTTATAAAAGAAGGTTACTAAAATACAGAAAATAGAAAATTCCGATATCGTGAAGGGTATTTTAGATTCGGCCCAGCCGATTATACTACACTTTTACTTGTTTTTATTAATTTACTTATATGTAACAAAGGCACTAAAAACTAAAATTACATTTATTTTTATATGCTTTTATTTTTATTAAAGCAATTTTTATCCCGACGAATATGTTTTTTGTTCGTCACAGTTTGACACTTATTGTGAGACAAGTCGTGTTATACAAATCAAAATAAATTGATAGCCGTTAAGTTTTTTAACAAAAATTCTCATGTATAAACCAAAAACAGAACATCGTTGCTAAGTTAGAGTCGTGTTCTATGAACTGGCTGTAAGTTTCATCCCAATATTCCAAAATTTCAAATTCACATTAAAAAAATCATATTACATACAAAATTTTCAAAAAGTAGTAAAATTTTAAAAAATTTTCAGTTCAAAGAGGTCGAAGTTATAAAAAGTACCAACCATGTATCAGCTACATTTTTCATGGGAATCAATTGTAGTACAGTTTTTTCCTACACATATTTGTTCATTCTATATTTGTTGATATCTTTATTCGCTTAGAAGTTATAATTTTTTCAAAAAAAAAAAAAAAAGTCCCTCCTCATATAAAAAACATACTTATTTTCTCGAATCTTGAAACTGTATAATGTCGAATGTTTAAACTTTGTAGAACCATATTTTTATCAATATAAATATAATTGTTTGGTCGCAAAGAAATAGGATCGATTATTCGTGGTATCTGATGTTCCCGTAAGAAAAAATGTTACACCTATGCTACATAAAGTGGTCCAACACGTTCTTTTCTAAAAAATTTGATACACTATTAAAGGGTATCATCTTCTTTTCAAAACATCTTGCACTTAAAACTGGCAAAACATGCAGCATGTCCTACACTGTACATCGAGTAAGGTGGAGATACTGCCGTTTTTTTTACATCTTTGTTTCATACCTGTTTATCACAGTGCAAGAAGCCAAAAACTGATTCAAGTGCTAAAAAATGCAGTAACTGTGGAGGCAACCATGCTGCAAGTTACAGGGGCTGCCCTGCCTATATCCACTTTAAGCAGTCAATGACAAATAAGCCATCAATTACCTTTAAGCAACCCCAGCAGTCAAACATCATTTCTGCAAACAATTTTCCCCAGGTAGGCCAGTCAACCAGCCACATAATCATGCAAACCCCCAAACAAGTTTCATATGCCAATATGGTCAAAACCGATACACAAAACTTTAATCAGGAGACCAAGCCCCAAAATTCCGATCAAAATTTTAACAATCTTGAGGCAACTCTGTAGACTCTTGTGCAATCCATAAACACATTTACGGTTTCTATGACGAACATGATGCAGGAAATGCTGAAAATGCAATCCACTATTTTGCAGGCAATTTTAACAAAATGAATTGGTTAAAAATATGTTTCTGGAACGCAAACGGCATCCGCCAATACAAAAATGAACTTGAGCACTTCCTTATGGAAAAACAAATCGATATAATGCTGATTGCTGAAACTCACTTGACAAGCAACAGTTATTTCAAAATTAATGGCTACACACTGTACGCCACTAAATATCCCCGTGGAAGGTCTTGTGGAGGCTCAGCAATTCTAATAAAAAATTGAGTTAAGCACTATTTTCTACATGAGACACGTGAGGAGTATCTCCAAGCAACAAATATATGCATTGAACATCTTAATGGAAAAATAGTTATATCATCAATTTACTCACCGCCCCGATTTTCAATAACAGAAAATCAGTATTCACATTTTTTCAACACACTTGGGCCTCGATTTTTAGCGGCTAGTGACTATAACGCCAAGCACACTTTTTGGGGATCACGTTTAATTTCTCCGAAAGGCCGTGTGCTTTTCGAAACAGTTTCCAAACTAGGCTTAGATGTGATTTCAAGTGGACATCCCACTTATTGGCCCTCAGACCGACGAAAGATCCCAGATGTTATAGATTTTGGAGTTGCAAAAAATTTTCTTTTAGAAGGGATGCAAGTAGAGTCTTCATTAGATTTGTCATCGGACCACTCACCCACTATAATATCCGTTTCGTTCCCCCAGGAGGTTGGCTCCCCGTATAGTGACTTGGCGTTCGCCATCCCTAGAGTTAATTGGCTAAAATATAAGAAATATTTGAGTACTCATTGTACAGAAAATATTGCCTTGAGAACCCCTGAGGATGTTGATATATCAATTAAAGATTTTTCTGAAGACCTTAAACTGGCCGTACAACATGCTACCACTAGCCATACAAGATCCAGAAAAGTGAGCAATAGAACGTATTCGTCTGAAATTGAGCTACTTCTGCCAGAAAAAAGAAGAGTTAGAAGAGAGTGGCAACTTCGAAGGTCTCCCCAGCTTAAAAGCAGGCTACGGGAGTGCATAACTCAATTAAGAAATCTGCTTGAAATCCAAAGAATGGCTTCCCTCAAAAATTATCTAGAAGGTCTTGATGGTAGCCCGCAAACCGACTATTCCTTATGGAAAGCGACAAAAGGCCTGAAAAGACCCGTAATAGGTAAGCCACCTTTGCGAACTTCAGCCGGCGATTGGGCAAGAAGCGATTCTGAAAAAGGGATGGTGTTTGTTAATCATTTGAAAAACGTTTTTATTGCAAATGATACAGTGGATGATGTTGCTGAATTTCCGTCATATGCTGTTAGACCGCCTGTGCCTTTGAGACTTAGTTTTCAGGATGTCGAACCCGTTATAAATAAAAAAAAAGCTCCAGATTTTGACAAAATTACTGGCAAAATGCTTGTACAATTACCTCGTGTTGCTAGAAGAATTCTTCTTTTTATTTTTAACGCTATTTTGCGTCTAGAATACTATCCTGCAGAGTGGAAGGTGTCTATGGTTACTATGATACCCAAGCCAGGGAAGGGTCCCACTAAAGTAGAGTCATATAGACCAATAAGTCTACTGCCAGCAATTTCAAAACTTTTCGAAAAATTGTTAATGGCGAAGTTGACTCCAATATTGAATGATATAGGATGCATCCCTGATCATCAATTTGGTTTTCGGGCTAAACACAGCACCATTGAACAAACCATTATACGAGTTGTTATAGATGGGATCTCATCAAACGAGTTCAAGATTAATTCAGAGGTACCGCAAGGTTCCGTTCTTTCTCCTACCCTATTTCTTATTTTTCTCAACAACCTTCTCTATCAAACTTCCAACCCTATCCAATCTTTCGCGGATGACAGCAGCATTTGCCACTCGTATTTTTTTAGCTATAGGCCCAGCCTATCGGAGATCGCCGCCAAGAGGATAAATATGAATGATTCACTGAATACTGATCTTCTATTAATCTCCGAATGGGGTCGTAAAAACAGGATCGCCTTTAACGCTCGTAAGACCCAGTGTTGCTTATTAACACACAAGCAAACGACCGCAAATGCTGCTTCATCTGTACTCATGGATGGTATAAATATTGAGGAATCGGATGCCCTTGATGTTCCTGGAATGAAGATACAATGTGACGTTCGCCGGACAGAACACATTTTTCATGTCTCCAGAGAAACATTCAAGTGCCTCGGTTTTTTGAAACGGTGTAAAATGTACTTCCCTCCATCCGATCTCATTACTATTTATACCACCTACATCTGACCGAAAATAGAATACAACTCTCATGTTTGGGCCGGTGCCTCAAAGTCTATTTTGGGGTTACTCGACCGTGTGCAGGAGAGGGCGAAGAAGCTTATAGGCGACAGTAGGGTATTCAACTCTATTGATTCGGGGAATCGCACTACGCATTACAGAGAGAATTCGTTTTTCAGCCGTATGCTTCGTCTGTGGAATAAGTTGCCTGCAGACGTGTTTCCTATCTGTTATAACGTTGGAAAGTTCAAGTCAAATGTTCACAAACACTACTCCCTCTTTCCCCCTCCTCACAACCTATTTTCCTAGTTCTGGTACAATGCGCTGCATATGTAGGGGTCATCCCCTGAGTACTGGTCCAAGCTAAAAAAAAAAAAGTTTGTTAAGTTATTATAGGAATTTTGCTGACTATTAATATTCATTTTAAGGAATAAGTAATATAAAAAACAATTTAAACAGCGATTATTTAATTACTTTGTATGTATACATTTAAGTATTAAAACGTAGAAAAATGTCCACTTGCGCTCCAAATAACTTTTTGTTATGAGATAGATTTAAAATTCATTCCAGAAATTTTTTTCTTACTTTGACTGCAATATTTTGTAGCACTGTGTAATCACAGCAACATGCAAATAACATCATTTGAATACTTAAGGTGCCCTCTTTTAATATATTTTTATGTCTTTTAAATATCCCTATTAGTCCAGAAGATATGATATTTGCAACGGAAAAAGGCAAAACGGACCACTGTGCGCTGGTGATGTTCCCGCCATCGTTGCAGATGATTATGCTGTTGAAATGGCTGCTGTTGATGTGACTGCTGTTCATACGCCGGGCTCTGCTGTTTTAAATATTGGAGCTAGTACTGCTGAACGAAACAATATTGCTGTCCACACTGATGGCCCCCCGGGGAACAGGTTTTGCCTTGGCGTACTCCTAACTTAGGCGCTCTGTTTTTCGGTGAAAAGAGGGGAAGGGGTCCCTCGTTTGGTGCGGCAAACAAAACTCTAGGAAGCCACATGACTTATGTTGTATTGGCTTTCGAAACCCTTACCAAGGGTATAAATTGGCAGAACGGGGATCAGTATGGCCCCCGGGAAGTTCTGCTTGCGGTTCGACCCGGGCTGATCATGGTTGAGGTGCCTACCTTGGCTGAAACGTTGATAATTGTTTGGTGATGGCTTTTTTTTTTTTTTTAACTTTATTATTTTATTTATTGAATCTACATAAAAAATGTAATGACAATAAGTATTCAAATCTTAATACTAAAAAAAAAATTGTGATTAAAGTCCTGCCAGTGCTGGACAAAAATTTATTTTTATGCGAATATTATTTCAAAATTCAGTCATCTGTTTAGAGCTCTAATGGTAGCCAAAGTATCCCTCCTTCTCAGACGGGTATGACCACCAAAGTTAAGGATATTAACTGCAAGTGGATTTGGATGGATTTCAAGTTTGTTAATATATCTTGTCGCGTACTTCACAAATTCAGATTTCACAAAAGGTACGTTCAGATCTGCGTGGATTCGTGAGTTTTTAACGTACCATGGAGCATCTGTAATGCTACGGAGTATTCTATTTTGACTTCTTTGAATTTTTTCAATGTTAGATGCCGAGGCTGTGCCCCATAATTGAATCCCATAGCACCATATTGGCTTTAGAATCGAGTTGTACAGCAAAAGTTTACAATCAAGCTTCAAAGTCGAATTTCTGTCTATTAGCCAGTTAATTTGCACTGCTTTCAATTTCATCTGCGTTACTTTTGCCTCGATATGCGACTTCTATGTTAGTCTACGGTCAAGATGAATACCGAGGTATTTGACTTCACTGTCTTGAGGTATTACTTTGTTGTTAATAGTAATGGGTGAGCATGTTCCTAGACGCAGTGCGAATGTAACATGGGCACACTTTTGCTCATTAACCTTTATTTTCCAAAGCTTGAGCCATTTCTCTAGTTTGTCGATATGTTCCTGTAAATTTATTGATGCTTGCTGGTGGTTACTATGTATGCTAAGGAATGCTGTATCATCTGCAAATGTTGAAGTGTGAATGTTGGTGCTTGTCGGCATGTCAGATGCGTAGATCAAATATAAGATAGGCCTTAATATGCTGCCTTGGGGAACTCCAGCTTCAATAGGCTGGGCAGGGCTTATGAAATCGCCTTCTTTTATTATAAATTGGCGACAATATAAATAGCTTTTCAAAAGGTTATGTATGTTTGCAGGTAAGTTAAACTTTATTTTATGCATTAGTCCATCGTGCCACACTTTATCAAAAGCTTGTGAGACGTCGATGAATAAGGCAGAGCAATATTTTTTATCTTCAAATGCCTTTCTTATGACGTTAACTAACCTGTGTGTTTGCTCAATGGTGCCATGTTTCGCTCTAAAACCAAATTGGTGATCAGGAATACATTCAACCTTATGAAGCATTGGATCCAACTTCGCCTTTAGCAATTTTTCGAAAAGTTTTGAAATTGTTGTCAGTAGACTTATTGCACGGTATGATTCTACTTTCGTGTGATCCTTCCCTGGCTTAGGAACCATTGTTATCATGGACACCTTCCACTCTGCAGGGTAATACTCAAGTCGTAAAATAGCATAAAAAATAAAAAGAACAATTCTTTTAGCTACACGAGGCAGCTCTACGAGCATTTTGTTGCTGATTTTGTCCATACCTGGAGCCTTTTTAAGGTTTAGATTACCAATAGCATTTTCAACTTCTTCAAAATTGAATCTTAAAGGCACAGGAGGTCTACTAACAATAGGCGGCAACTCATTCGCATTATCAGACCTATTTGTGGTAAAAACGTTTTTCAAATGGTTAACAAATAAATTACCCTTTTCCGAGTCATCTCTAGCCCAGTCACCAGACGGTTCTCGCAAGGGCGGCTTACCTCTAACTGGCCTTTTTAAACCCTTAGTCGCCCGCCATAAAGAATAGTCGGACTGAGGAGTACCATCCAGACTTTCTAGATACGTTTGTAGAGAAGCCGTTTTTTGGGTTGCAAGCAAATTTCTTAGCTGACTTGTGCACTCACGTAGCCTTGTTTTTAGTTGTGGAGACCTGCGAAGTTGCCACTCTCGTCGAACTCTTCTTTCTTCTAACACAAGTTGCTCGATTTCTGAAGAATATGTTCTATTTTGAAGGTTTCTGCGTGTTAAATAAACGCTAGAACCAAGTTCAGCGGCTTGTTTAAGGTTTTCGCTAAAGTTGCTTAGTGACGCATTAATATCTTCTGGTGTTCTTAAAACAATATTCTCAGTGCAATGGGTGCTCAAAAATTTTTTATATTTTAGCCAATTCACTCGGGTGACAGTCCTATGCAAATTGTTTATCGGAGACCAAGTCTCCTGGGGAAAACGCACTGAAATAATAGCAGGTGAATGATCCGATGACAAGTCTAACGAAGGCTCATCCATTCCACAGGGAACCCCTTTACCACTCCAAAATCAATCACATCAGGAATCTTTCGTCGGTCAGTTGGCCAGTAAGTGGGATGTCCGC
The DNA here is from genome assembly GCA_914767995.1 of Thecocarcelia acutangulata. Lineage (NCBI taxonomy): Eukaryota > Metazoa > Arthropoda > Insecta > Diptera > Tachinidae > Thecocarcelia > Thecocarcelia acutangulata. The sequence goes on from OU612098.1 coordinate 57,967,028, forward strand.
TTGATATTACGTCTAAGCCCATTTTAGAAATTGTATCAAAAAGCACCCGACCCTTCGGTGTGATTAAACGTGAGCCCCAAAAAGTGTGTTTTGCGTTGTAATCTCCAGCTGCTATAAAACTAGGTCCTAATGAGTTGAAAAAACTTGAATATTGTGATTCCGTCACTGAAAATCGAGGCGGCGAATAAATCGATGAAATAACCAATTTGTAATGAAAATTTTCCACACAGATATTAGTTGCTTGAAGATAGTCCTCGCATGTGTCGTTCAACAAAAAATGCTTTATCCTAGATTTTATCAAGATTGCAGAGCCCCCACAAGGTCTTCCGCGGGGGTCTTTAGTATCGTATAGTACGTAGCCGTTGATTTTGAAGAAGCTTGTTGACGTCAAGTGAGTTTCTGCAATCATCATTATATCGATCTGCTTATCCATCAGGAAGTATTCGAGTTCATTTTTGTGTTGGCGGATGCCGTTCGCGTTCCAGAAACATATTTTTAACCAAATCATTTTTTCGAAATAACCTGCAAAATGGTGGATTGCATTTTCACCATTTCCTGCATCATCGTCATCATAGACGACGTAAAAGTGTTTATAGTTTGAATTAGGGTCTGTATTGTTGCCTCAAGGTTACTGAAATTTTGATCGGGCGGTTGAGATATAGATTGTTGATTCGGGTTTGCGAATGTAGACTTAACTACATTAGCATAAGAAATTTGTTTTTGATTTTGAACGGTTTTGTCGGTGGTTGACTGTCCTGTCGGAGGAAAAGAATTATTAGAAAAAATTTGAGTCTGCTGTGGTGGCTTAAAAGCAATTATTGGTTTGTTGTTCATTGAGCGCTTGAGGTGGGTGTAGACGGAGCAACCTCTATAATTAGCTGTGTGGTTTTCACCGCAATTACTGCATTTTTTTATTTTTGGGTCGAATTTCGGCTTATTGCATTGTGCTGTACCATGGAGTTCTCCACACACAACACAAACTGTAGGCAACTTGCAGTACGCTTTAGTGTGGCCAAATTCTTGGCAGTTGTGGCACTGTACGGGTCCTAAGCGCTTATGCGGTATTTTATATTATATATTGGATGAACTTCATTTTTCTTTAAAGACACATCTCCTGGCTCTAATTCAACCCTAAACATGGGTTGAGGGATCTTTTCACGATTTCTGATGTTTAACACGTTTTTTACTTTGAATCCCTTGTCTGTCAAACCGGTCTTAACTTCATCAATGTCTACGCAATTGTCAATCCCTTTTATTACGACTTGAAGACCTTTAGCGCTTTTAAGCTGATAAGTATAAAAAGCTTTTTTTTTCCTTTTCAAATTCGGCAGACAGTTTTCGGTAGTCATTTTCATGGTTAACCTGAATTTTAGTTTCGTTAATATTGCCGTGCTTGATGGAGATAACGTTAAATGTATTTTCTCCGATTGCTGAAACAATTTTTCTTACCAGTTCATTGGAGGCAGATTCTCTTAAATAAATTGGTGGTGGTTTAAACGATTTTTTTTACGATGCCGTTGGCTCATCCGTTTGAAGAATGGAAAATTTGTTTTGATCTGTTGGTCTAGCGGTTTCGGCATCTTTAGAAATTTTTGATTTGGATGCAATTTGAGCAGATTTAGGGCTTCGCTGACGTTTAGTGATGGTGATATACCTATCCATGCCTACTTGCGTTTTTGGTTTATTGGCATTAATTAGAGTAGAATATCTTTTATCTTCTGTAGTAACATCTATGTTAGGCGAGCCGGAACGGGAGCGGATTTTATCTCTTGTAGAAAGAAAATTGTCCAATGATTGGTTTATAGACTCTTCTTCAGAAGTCCATATACTTTTGCTGGTGGAGCTAGGCTCTTTTTCAAAAATATTTCTGATGGGATCACTCATACAGAAAACAAAACTTTAATGTATAGTTTTTTCCTACTGGGTAGGTAATCTTCACGCACAATAACAACAATAACAATGCACTGCCACCGCACTTGTTTTATTGAAATTGATTTTATTGCTTATTTACTGAAATGTGAGGAATTTATTTTCCCGTTGTTTTTTAAAATAATTTGTTCTTGTTTTTACAATTTAATACAATATATTATTGTTTTTGTATGTAAGTTTAAAAATATGTAAGCACAATGATTATTTGGTTTGTTTTTTTTTTTGTTCACTTTTTTAAAAACACGACCGTGCGGTTGAAGAATCACAGAGTGAATTGATGAGGGCTTTCGAGGGCTAACAATCTCCCAAGGATCTGTTGCCTATACAACAGACCTGATGGTGGACCAAATCAGGTTAGGCCGTCAAGGCAGGTACTGATGTAAATCATTTTCACAGTTGTCCACACTGACGGATCTTCCTTCTCAGCTGCCCGAACTGAAAATTTAAACCTTCAAGAGGAATTACAAAACCTAAACATGAGGATGAAAATTCTTAAACTGCAAAAAGAAATAATGGGTGATTTTATAAGAACTATCGGAAATTAAAAAAAAAAAACACATAAAATTCAGAAAAATGCGTGAAATATTTATTCGGATCGATAGTTGGGTCGATATAATTTAATGTTTGAAGATTATTTCATGCAAATGTTGGCCGCGGCTGCGCCTCAAATGGTCCATCCGCTTAGTCCAATTTTGGCATAATCTTTCCAACATTTCGGCCGGTATCTCACGAATAATGTTGGCAATGTTGGCTTCCAGTGCATCAATCGAAGCGGGCTTGTCGCTATAGACATTAGCCTTAACATAGCCCCACAAAAAATAGTCTAGAGGCGTTAAATCGCACGATCTGGGCGGCCAATTGACTGGTCCCAAGCGTCCTCTCAATTGGTCCATTGTTTCGCGTGCTGTGTGGCATGTGGCACCGTCTTGTTGAAACCACATATCATGCAAGTCAAGCTCTTCCATTTTGGGCAAAAAAAAGTTCGTTATCATCGCACGGTAGCGCTCACCATTCACAGTAACTTTGTGATTCGCATCATCTTTGAAGAAATACGGCCGCCAGCCCATAATCCACACCAAACGGTTATTTTTTGTGGATGCATTGGTAGCTCTTGCAATGCTTCTGGCTGCTCTTCACTCCAAATACGGCAGTTTTGCTTGTTCACATATCTTCGAAATTTGATTACACAATTCAATGTAAAAATTGATATCACTTTATACATATTTTTCAAATTTTTGCTGCCAATTACTTTTGACGTGAGCAAATTTTTTTACGCAAACAAAATGCCTGGTTTTATACCATTGTGGACTTTCCCGATGGGTAGTGTTAACTGTGCAAACGATGAAAATGTGAGCAAAAATACTTCTTTTTTTCTCACGTAACAACAAAATGTATGTATTTGCAGTTTGTTTCATTTCTTTGCGTTTGTACTAAAACAACCTTTAGCAGAAAGAAATTGGCACAAATACTCAGTTCGAAACGAATGTAAACAATTAGGCAAAAACAAAAAAAAAAAATAAAAAAACGAAAAATCTTATTAACTATTTAAGAAGATAAAACATTAAAATCAATTGCAGTGAATGAAAACCCTTTAAGAAGTAAAGACAGAGAGAAAAGATCCAGATACAAACCAAGCTCAACGTCATAAAGACCATTATTTGCGAAGTTTACAATCTTTTCTCTTTCACTGAGTTCTGGTTATTCTTATTTATTAAAAAATTCACCTTTTCGGCGATTTCCGCTACTACAGCCAGAATTTGTTTGTGTTTTCAGAAATGAGGCACATTTCCACAATAATCGGTTTGCTCACGATCAACCATCATACGAGTATGCACTGCAAATTTTCACAATTATCATCGTGAAAATCTTTATAGCTCACTTACAAATACGAGTAATTAATAAAAAATTTAATGATGCTTTTCGTATAGCAAAAATCGTAATATTTAGGACAAAAATTGAGAAATCGCCATTATGCTAAATTTGAGCAAGAAAATCGTCAAAACGACAATTTATCCTCAAATCTGGCAGATATGTCTGCAGCATCAAGATTGTTTTGTTTTGTTTATACGATTTGCTGTAGTTTATACATCACAAGAATACGATTCTTATTGTACTTTGTGAAACTAAATGTTAAAATTCTGAACTCTTGAACGAAATGGTATTCAGACAGATGAATATGACTTAGTGCCACCGGAATTGAAAAAACGCACCGTTTTTTTATCCTGGACCAGTACTCAAGGAATGACCCCTACATATGCAGTGCATTGTACTGGAACTGGGAAAATAGGTTATGATGAGACGGAAAGAGGGAGTAGTGTTTGTCGAGGTTTAACTTCAACAACAACAACATGAAAGGAAACTCTATTACAGCATTTAAAACTCTATTACACCATTTAGAATGTTGGAATTAAATTAGTTAAAACTGATCAGTGCCCAGTGTATATACCTTCGACACTGCTCAGATTATCAAAATTTAGTCCAACACCTTCCATACTGCAAGGTAATGAAATGCATTGAAAATAAATTAATAACGAACATACATAGAGAAAACACCGACATGTACACATCTTGCTACCTATTCCGGTGAAATTTGGTTTCATAGGAATTTAAATAATGAACATACATACTATATAGAAAATACGGATAGCAGTAACGAAATACTGGGAGACACAACACTACTTGCGACGAGGCAGTTCATAGACGAGTACGTAAAGAATTGGGTTTGTAACACGCGACTTGATCGTATCGTGCAAATTACGTAAGTTCGTGTATACGAATATGTCAATTGTTGTTGCCAATATGCAAAAAATAGTATTTGTTTACATTTTTTTTCAAGCTAAAAAACGGCAATTCTATTCTAGGCACAGATGGCATACACACGTATGTACATACATATATGTAAGTAATGAGTGATTTTATAAGAACTATCGGAAATTAAAAAAAAAATCACATAAAATTCAGAAAAATGCATGAAATATTTATTTGGATCGATAGTTGGGTCGATATAATTTAATGTTTGAAGATTATTTCATACAAATGTCAAATGGTCGATCCGCTTAGTCCAATTTTGGCATACTCTTTCCAACATTTCGGTTAGTATCTCACGAATAATGTTGGCAATGTTGGCTTCCAGTGCATCAATCGAAGCGGGCTTGTCGCTATAGACATTAGCCTTAACATAGCCCCACAAAAAATAGTCTAGAGGCGTTAAATCGCACGATCTGGGCGGCCAATTGACTGGTCCCAAGCGTGAAATAAACTGTTCACCGAACTCACCTCTCAATTGGTCCATTGTTTCGCGTGCTGTGTGGCATGTGGCACCGTCTTGTTGTAACCACATGTCATGCAAGTCAAGCTCTTCCATTTTGGGCAAAAAAAAGTTTGTTATCATCGCACGGTAGCGCTCACCATTCACAGTAACGTTGTGATTCGCATCATCTTTGAAGAAATACGGCCCAATGATGCCGCCAGCCCATAATTCTTGCAATGCTTCTGGCTGCTCTTCACTCCAAATACGGCAGTTTTGCTTGTTCACCTATCCATTCAACCAGAAATGAGCCTCGTCGCTGAACACAATTCTTCGATAAAAAAGTGGATCTTCATCTAACTTTTCAAGAGCCCATTCACCAAAAATTTGGCGTTGTGGTAGGTCATTTGGTTTCAATTCTTGCACCAGCTGTATCTTATAAGGCTTCACACCCAAATCCTTCCGCAAAATTTTCCACGTAGTGGAGTAACAGAGGCCCAAATGCTGGGAACGGCGCCGAATCGATAATTCACGGTCATCACCAACACTGGCCGATACGGCTGCGATATTTTCTTCAGTTCGCACTCTACGTAAGCGTGTTGGTGGTTTAATGTCCAACAATGTAAATTTGGTGCGAAATTTTTTTACAATAGCCCGAATAGAAGCCTCAGTAGGTCGATTAAACTGACCATAAAATGGAAGAAGCGCGCGATGAACTTTCTTAACAGAGCACGCATTTGGGTAATAAAATTCAATAATTTGCAAGCGTTGTTCGTTTGTAAGACGATTCATGATTAAATTATAGACCAAACTGAAGATGTTTGATAGTGACACAAGATACAAAACGTGCGTGAGCTGTCAAAACTAGTGTTGCCAAAAAGATAATAGCAAAAAAATCACTCGTTATTTAGTGAGTCAAGGTCTGCTCGATTACCAACAGATCAGATCTAAATTAATTAAAATGTTCACGAGAACGATCTCACGGCAAGAAGTATACCGTCAACTGCGAAGCCGAGCATTATGGCCTAATGAATCTTGGATAAGCAGTCTGATATCAAAGAACGAAAACTGGTGGATATTATTGTTGTTGGCATATCTGATGACAACATAGCTACTGCAATTTTATACAGCGCTGAAACCATCGATGAGCTAGTCACACGTTTGGACCGCTATGAGCAGCGACGCCATGTACCACTTTATGCCGCTACGAAAATATTTAGCGCAAACACAACCAATAAGAACAAGGCGGGGAATGCCGCCAAAGCAACTGGTGATATAGTACGCTGTTTCAACTGTTCTCAATTTGGGCATTATCAAGACGGCTGCCCAAAGCCTAAGCGTCCCGCAAATCCGTGCTTTATTTGTGCTGAGGTGGGCCATTACCATCAGGCTTGTCCGAAGAAGAAGAAAACCGCTGTTGCTGTAATAAAAAATGTTGTTGACCCCTTACAAGCATACCAAATGGTAAGTGTTGCGTTTTTTGACAAATATAAGCGCACTGTGGTTACTGATGTTCATTGTTTATTTGATACTGGTAGCCCTATTAGTTTCATCCAAAGATCTATCGTTCCATTTTCATCTGAGGATCATAGAAAACTCTCATCATACCGTGGTCCGTGGTATGGGAAATTATCGACTAAGTACAGTTGGTGTTATAATTTGTGAATTTTTTTTTTGGTAATTTTGCCTAATGAAGAATCTGTCGTACCGGTTCTTGTCGGAAGGGATCTATTGGATAAAATGAACATATGGTTATTCCAAATGAAGAAGAAAACTGTAATTTACAGTAAAATTTTTTTGTTAAATTTGAATTTAAAAAATAAACCAGATAACAAAATAATCAGTGCACTTATGTTTTTTAATATATATTGGGATCTGGCCGATATAAATATGATTCCAGCCATGGTTAGTAGTGAAAGTCCTTTAAATATTAAGGAGATAGGAAGCCGTGTTAGAGAAACTAGTTTTGAAAGTAAGAAAAACATTGTAACGCCTGAGATAATAAATAGAAATTTTAATATTATTCTAACCGAGTTGGTTCCGAGGTAGATGTTCAGATCGATTATGATTTGCCGTTGTTAGATATAGTTGAAGAGAATGAAGAGTGTGCATTGCATTTGTTGTAAATGGTTTGTACGAATGAGGATAATGTTGTGATTGATTATAACAGTGAGTTGGAAGCGCGGAATGCTTTGTGGATTGAGTCAATTATAAGAAAAAGTTATTTTGACAGTTCTGGTAATATTTCCATACCACCAAACTGTAACATGAAATTGGGTTGACTAGTGATGAATCTATTTATTGCGGCCCGAGGCAGCTTTCATATCGTTAACGCGGCCAAGTCAAAACAAAATTAGAAGAACTTTTACGTATGGGAATTATACGGAATAGTGAATCGCCTTACGCATCACCTTACTGACTTAAGAATGTGTGTAGACTATCAGGCATTGAATAGAATTACTTTGAAGGACAACTACCCTCTACGGATTACAGAAGATTGTTTAGACTACTAAGGAAATAAAAAAAATTTTTCTACCTTAAACTTAAAAAATAGTTTTCATCAGGTACCAATGGATGAAGAGTCTATTAAATATACAGCATTTGTTACTCCTCTGGGACAGTTTGAATTTTGCTATATGCCGTTTGGGTTGAAGAATGCAGGATCAGTATTCCAGCGATTTATAAATAGAGTTCTAAAAGATTTTATATCATCGGGAAAGATTGTAGTTTATTTAGACTGTGGCGATCATTCCCCACAATACAATTCTGATGTCAGAAACGAAAACGGCACATACAAATATATTGAGGGATACACATTTTTTCAATCAAGTTCTTTCGCTTGAACAGTCAAGTTCATTTTTTGTAAAAATTATTATTTCAAGCATTTTAAAAATAAATCATTTTTTTATATCAAATCTAAGAAGAGCCTTTTTATTATAACGAACAAACCGGCTACATTTGGTGACCCCGACAAAGAAACGCAATGGGTTCTGATGACGAAAGGGGGATGCCATCTCGAAGGGCAGTTCCAACGGGTGTACTTGGCGGCGAGCTCGCTCGTATTTCTGTTAAGATTCCACCTTTTCGGCACGCCCGACCTGAGCTGTGGTTTGCACGAGTTGAATCGCAATTTATCTCGGCTGGCATTACTTCTGAGCAGACAAAATATCATACTGTGGTTGCAACAATTGACAGCTCCATCCTTTCCCAAGCTAGCGACATGGTATTGAATATACCAGCCGAGAACCCTTATTCTTCTTTAAAACAGCGTATGCTCCAAGAATTTTCTGTATCGGAGCAAAAACGTTTGAAGAAATTATTCCAGGATATGGAATTGGGGGACTTGCGTCCCTCACAGCTGTTGCGAGAGATGAAAAGTTTGGCCGGCAATCAGGTGGATGAAGCATTCTTGAAGTAAATGTGGATGACACGTTTACCAACGCATATGAGAGCAATTATGTCTGATAGTAGTGAACCGCTCCACAAAATCGCAAGATATCAGAAGTGAATGACAGTGCAACAGTCCAAGCAATTTCTTCATCACATACAACATCTAATTCTGTATTGCAACAACAAATACGTGAATTGACCAAAGAAATTTCTAGTTTAAAAACGCATTTTCGACGATCACACAGCCGTCAAAGACCACACTCACGTAATCGTGGTAACGAAAACTCCCAAGGAAATGGGCTTTGCTGGTATCATCGTATATTTGGCCGCAAAGCAAAAAAATGTAAGGAACCGTGCACAAAGAATTTAAACTAGAAAGCCTGTCATCATCGGCGGCACATGACGGGCAATTCAAGAGACCCCACCGATTTATCGTAAACGACAAAAGCTCCGGCTTAAATTTTCTTGTGGATACCGGAGCAGAAATTAGTGCAATACCCCCTAACAAGCAACAACAACGATCACCCGATCAAAACATTTTCTTGTTTGCAGCAAACAGATCCGCGATTAAAACGTTCGGAGCGAAGAAGCTAACACTTCACTTAAATCTAAGAAGGCCTTTTTCGTGGAATTTTGTGATTGCTGAAGTCTCACAGTCAATTTTGGGAGCAGATTTTTTAGGTCATCACAATCTCGTCATAAGCATGCGGAAACAGAAACTTTTCGACGGCAATACAAATATATATGTCATGTATCTGTTCAATCACCACCATAGAATCTCCTATTTTGGGATTATCCGCGGTTAACAAAAATGACCCTTTTCACGCACTGCTTAAAAAATTTCCAGAGATTTCACGGGATTCTGCTACAATCAGCACTACTACCCATGAGGTAATACACCATATTATTACAACTGGCCCGCCAGTGTACGCTAAGCCCCGCCGCCTTTCACCTGAGATGCTAAAAGCAGCAAAAGCTGAGGTCCAGACTTTACTCGATGCTGGAATATGTCGCCCATCCTTGGGCAAGCCCACTTCACATGGTGAAGAAAAAGAATGGAGAATGGAGGCCTTGCGGTGATTACAGGAAGTTGAATTCTATTATGGAGCCTGATCGCTACCCCTGGTTACCAGATTCCACAATATTCCCAACAACTGATTTGCGCAGGGCACATCATCAAATTCCAGTCGCGGCACAGGACGTACCAAAGACGGCGATTACAACGCCATTTGGCATGTACGAGTTCACGCACATGACGTTTGGTCTAAGGAACGCCGGCCAAACATTTCAACGCTTTATGGACCACATTTGACGAGATTTTGAATTCGCCTACGCATATCTGGATGATATTTTGATAGTTTCGAAAAACTTAGATGAACACAAACATCATGTTGAAAGCGTTCTAAAGAAATTAAAAGAATTTAATGTAACTATCAACTCATCTAAATGCAATTTCGGCAAGCCTGAAGTTAATTTTCTTGGTTTCACAGTCAACAAAGCTGGCATCCGACCGCCCACGGAGAAAGCGGCAGCAATAGTAAGTTATACATTACCTGAACGAGTTTGTGATCTGAAACGTTTCATGGGCATGATAAACTTTTACCGAAGATTTCTTCCCAACGCCGTCTCTTATCAAGCATCACTTTATCAATTAACTCGTGGTAACAAGAAGAGCGATAGAACAATAATCAAGTGGACTGAGGAAGGACAGGTTGCATTTGAATTGTGCAAGAAACATTTAAGTGATGCCACTTATATTGCATTCCCGAAATCTAACTTACCACTGGCACTTATGGTTGACGCATCAAATATTGCTACCGGTGCAGTATTGCAACAACTTGTTGACACAGATTTTCAACCGCTGGGTTTTTGTTCAACACGTTTAACTGATACCGAGCGTAAATACAGCACTTATGACAGGGAGCTTTTAAGCGCTTACAAAGCCGTCAAACACTTTCAGCACATGCTTGAAGCTAGAGAGTTTATCATCTATACGGATCACAAGCCATTGCAGTTTGCTATCAAACATAAACTGGACAAAGCAAGTCCTAGGCAAATTCGGCATTTAGATTTCATAGGCCAATTCACGACAGACATACGACATATTTCAGGTAAAAATAATATTGTTGCGGATACTTTGTCGCACATAGAAGCAGTGCACGTAAAAAAACCGTAAATTATGATGAACTATCCCGACATGAAGGCAACGATGAGGAACTGAGAAATTTACTCAACACTAATTCGAGCTTGCAGGTAAAAACATTCTTGGTTCCTAATACAAATTTTACAGTTTATTGTGACATATCAACTGGATCATATTTAACAAACGAATTTCGCAGAATTGCCTTCGATTCTATTCACAATATATGTCACGCAAACGCGAAAATAACAACAAAGTTAGTGTCCGAAAAATTTGTCTGGCCGAATATGAAAAAGGACTGCCAATTGTGGTCAAAATCATGCATTTCGTGTCAAAAGAGTAAAATCCACCGGCACAATAAAGCTCCGATAGGCAGATACGTCAGTTCTTCAGACCGTTTCGACCACATAAATATCGATATTGTCGGTCCATTGCCAGTATCAAGAGGATTTCGCTACTGCCTAACTATGATTGATCGCTTCACTCGCTGGGTTGAGGTTTGTCCCTTAGAAGACATTACGTCCGAGACAGTTGCATTTGCATTCTATTCAACGTGGATATCAAGGTTTGGCATCCCACTTAGAGTAACAACGGCCCAAGGACGTTAATTCGAGTGTAATTTTTTCAAGGAGTTAACAAAACTTTTAGGGATTCAACACTGAAGAACTACCGCTTACCATTCCGCCGCTAATGGCATAATAGAACGTTTTCACAGGTCATTGAAAGCTGCAATTAAATGTTACAATCACGAAAACTAGAGTCACTTAAAAAGATGTCGATGCAACACCATCACAACTTGTGTAGTTGCAGAAGCCAAAGATGACGTTCCTCGAAATGAGTTCATTATAAACCTTAAGAATTTCATGAGTCAGCTGCGACCCACGACAACATCTCACCACTCGAAGGAGAAACCATTTATTGAAAAGAGTTTGCTGACTTCACCACAAGTGTTTATTGGAAACTCTATGGTTTGCAAACCCCTTCAGACCCCCTACGAAGGACCATTTCCGGTTCTTAAGCGTCAAGACAAATATTTTACAGTCGATGTCAATGGCAGGAAAGTGAATGTCAGTTTGGATCGTTTGAAATCCGCTTTTGTATTAAATCCACAAAATATCGTAAATATTTGTAATAGTCCAGAGCTCAAGACACCTGTGAACGCAAATAGCAAAAGAACACGTTATAGCAACAGAAGGAATGAGGAAGCTCCAAATAAGATACCATCTAGTAACTCTGGTAATATTTTGTTGGACCCCAATAATAAGCCAAAAAACATCACTTCTCGTTACGGCCGTAAGGTACGTTTCTGCCTTAACCGAAAGGGGGAGTAATGTGGCGATCATTCCCCACAATACAATTCTGGTGTTAGAAACGAAAACGGCACATACAAATATATTGAGGGATACACATTTTTTCAATCAAGTTCTTTCGCTTGAACAGTCAAGTTCATTTTTGGTAAAAATTATTATTTCAAGCATTTTAAAAATAAATCATTTTTTTATATCAAATCTAAGAAGAGCCTTTTTATTATAACGAACAAACCGGCTACAAGACGATGTAAGTATCGCAGTAGAAACTTTTGAGGAACACCTATGCGTTTTGGAAAATGTCTTAAGTACTCTAAGGGAAGCGGGCTTGAAACTGAATTTAATTAAATGTAAAATTGTTTACTACGAACTGGATTATTTGGGATATCATGTGGGTGAAAACGGAATTCGGCCGAATAATGAACACATTAAGACAATTCAGGAATTTCCAATGCCTACGGATTTGGAAGAATTGCAGAGAGGTTTAGGACTATTTTCATTATTTAGACGTTTCGTGATAGATTTTTCAAGAACAGCGAGACCATTAACTAACCTGAGGAAAAATAATTTTATTTGGACAAAAGCTTTTTTACTTTTAAGAAACAAGTTGGTAGACTTACCGGTCTTGGCTGTGTACAATCCCAAGCGTGAAACGAAGTTACATACGGATGCTAGTATATGAGCTAGTCCTTCTACAGAAACAAGAGGTCGGCAAAATGCACTACCACTGCATAATCGAAGTATCACAGTTTTGAAACTCTTGCGATCATTTATGCTCTTTCGCGTTTACTTAGAAGGCGTATCATTTACCATAGTTACAGACCGCAACTCATTAGCGGTAAGGCTGGGTAAAAGGCTTGTTAACCCCAGAACTGCACGGTGGGCACTGGAGTTAGAAAATTTTGAGTACAAGGTTAGACATAGAAGAGGCGAATTGATGGCTCATGTTGATGCATTGAGCCATATACGAGCCCTAGCGGCAATTAAGTAGTATGACGTTGATACGAATACACAAATAACTCAATCAAGAGACAAGAAAATTAAGGAAATTCGAGGTAGGCTAGAAGTAGATAATTTGAAGGGATACATTTTAGAGAATGGCTTGAATTTCCGCTGCGGCCCGAGTGGACGGAAACAGTTATACGTTCCAATAGAACTGGAGGAGAGCATAATGCGTCGGTCTCATGAGAAATATGGTCACTTAGGTATGGAAAAATGTGCGAACCAAATAAAGAAAAATATGAGAGAAATCCTTAATAAATTTATAAGAAACTGTCTAAAATGTATAATACTATTCAACACCCCAAGCGAAGAATTAAAGAAATTTATACAATATTGAAAAGAAACCCGTCCCATTCGATACTATGTATACATATTGACCACTGCGGTCCTTTACCTGCAATAAAATCTAAGCGAAAACACGTTTTGGTAGTTATAGACGCGTTCGCTACTCTGAATATTATAGTAGACCAAGAAGGATAATTAGTGATAGAGGAACGTGTTTTACATCGAATGAATTTGCGATATTTGCATCTGAACGTAACATTACATATGTGAAGATTTCTGTAGGATCGCTACAGTCGAACGGACAAGTGGAAAGAATTAACCGGGACCTAAGGGCAATGTTGGCCAAGCTTACCGAGCCTATTGAACACTTTGACTGGGTAGACAAATTGTTACTTGTGGAATTTACGATAAATAATACCGTTCATTGTACCACGAAACAGACTCCGAATGAGATGTTATTTGGAATTGAACAGAGAGGAGCTGTCCGAATATTTGCAACAAAGACATGTTGAGGACTGCCTAGACTTGGACACAATTAGGAAAGCTGCGGTAGAATCAATTGCAAAGTCCTAATCATACAATCTAAATAATTTCAATCAGCACCACAAACCGGCTAAAATATTCCAAGTGGATGATTATGTAGTATTGAAGAACGTAAATTCAACGGCAGGCGTAAATAAGAAACTCATACCAAAATATCGTGGGCCACATATTATTCGGAAGCAACTAGGTACGAATAACGATAAATATGAAATTTCTGATGCAGAAAATAGACAAGCTGCTCAAATGCCATATGTAGGAATTGTTGATGCGAGTAGATCAAACCCGTGGCTGGAACCAGGGCAGGCTCTGGATGATGATTCGTCAGAATCCGAAGGCAATACTTCTAAGTACGAGGATTACGAATTTTTGGATGAAGAATTTTTAGATTAAAAGTAAAATTAAATATATAAAAGTGACTGGCAATCGGAGTCGATTGTGCTGTTAGGTTGGCCGAAATTGTAATGAACCCAAAAGATGGCGCTACAGTGCCAAACGACTTGGCAACACTCCTGAATTACAGCCTACTTGACTAATTAAACTGACAAATTGTAACTGACTATAATATTTGGCCATTATTAATAAATCAGCGTGTGGATACACACTACACATGAGAATTAGGTCTTCATACATGTGATAAAAACAAATTCTTTGGTGTTGGGAGTGATAAAACCGTAGAATTACGGAAATGCAAACAAGGGGGAATAAACTATAATTCGATCCATAATAAACTGTTTCTACCAATAATACATAATGTTATAGAGTGTACACTATTACAGATGGTGTTGTACAACAAAAGCTAGCAATCCAACTTCAAGGTGGAACTTCTGCCAATAAGGCAATTTTTCCCCACTGCTTTTAGTTTCATCATCATTGTGGGACTTCTACATATGAGACTGGAACTTATTTAAAGGTTTCTAAAATATTGACTGAGTATATGTGTACGAATGTACACGTGTATGTACGTAGGTATTCAGTATGTCAATCATATGCATATCTGTGCACGAAGGTCTTTTGCATTCATTCATTATTGCGGCTTTGAAGAGCGGAAACGCAGATAATTCTGGCGGAAAATTAAGGATTGTATGAAACTGCTACAGAGTTAAGTGAACAAAAACTTTTTGTGTTTGGAGACATTCATATTTGAAATATTCATTCAATTCGTTACAATTTAAAATAAAGAAAACCAAATAATAATGCTTCCTTTCATAAAGCTACGAACTGACTTGTGTATGACGTAAAAATACAACGGAATTGCATTCTCTGTATTATGTTTAATAAGGATTTTAAAGAATGATAAAATACGATGCATGATTCCCAGTTAGATGACGTTTTAGGGCCATTGTAAGGGTTGCCTTATATGATAAAAAAAAAGTTATTACGGAACAAAGAAAACTTTTATGTGTAGTTTTAACGAATACTTGTTATAATAAATTTTTTGTGAATACGTAAATTTTTATACCCTTCACAAAAATGTTAAGGGTATACATATATAAGTTTATGATTCCGTTTGTAATTTCTACAATTTTCATTTTCGACCCCATAAAGTATGCATATTCTGAATCAGTGGATGTGTTCTGTAACTTTGGCGAGAAGTTCTCGCGTCGAAAACTTGTGAAACAAATTATTCCATTGTTTCTCGAAAAGTGAGAAAAAACTGCGTCTGTAACTCATATCGAAAACTATCCAAAGTGATTACGTCGTTACGTTAGAAATGTCTGAAAATATAAAACGAAGCCGACATGCAATTTTAAAAATAAAAGCGCCAGCCACAATTATTACCGCCGCAGACCAAAAATTACTAAAGTTAAGAAATTTTGTTCGACGGCGTCATATTATAACCGCCGGCTATTCTAGAAAATGTATGGTATAGCTCTAACGTTTACATTTTATTTACAAATACATAAGTACATACATACTTATGCACAAAATTTTGTTTGTTTTTTTTTATCAATTTTTATTTATTTGTTGAATCTTCAAGAAGAGCTAACAACAATTATTCAAATCTTAATAACTAAAAAATTTTCTTTAAGTCCAGCCAATGCTATACAAAAAATTATGATTCAGCGAATGTATCAGAATACCATGCCACAGGACATCATCTGTTATGCTCCCGAATGGAAGCCAGGGTGTCCCTTCTTTTTAATCGTGTGTGACCACCGGAGGCAAGGATGTCTCGAGCAAGTGGATTTGGGTGGATTTCAAGTTTGGTTATATACCTTCCAGCATATTTGGCAAATTCATCTTTTACTAAAGGTACGTTTAGGTCCTTGTGAATTCGAGAATTTTTTAAATACCATGGGGCTGCTGTAATCGTACGTAGAACGCTGTTTTGACGCCTTTGAATTTTTCCAATATTCGATGAATAGTT
Organism: Thecocarcelia acutangulata; assembly: GCA_914767995.1. Taxonomy (NCBI): domain Eukaryota; kingdom Metazoa; phylum Arthropoda; class Insecta; order Diptera; family Tachinidae; genus Thecocarcelia; species Thecocarcelia acutangulata. The sequence goes on from OU612098.1 coordinate 57,983,239, forward strand.
GAATTCCATAGCACCATATTGACTTTAGGATCGCGTTATACAGCAAAAGTTTGCAATCTAAGCTCAGGGTGGAATTTCTGCCGATGAGCCAATTCCATTGCGCGGGTTTCATCTGGGTTGTTTTTGCGTCAATGTGTTTCTTCCAAGTTAGTCGACGGTCGAGGTGAATACCGAGATATTTGACGTCACTGTGTTTTGAAATTATTTGATTATTAATTTTTATTGACGGGCATGTATTTTTACGCAGTGTGAACGTGATATGGACACATTTTTGTTCACTGACTTTTAACCATTTCTCTAAATTGTAAATAACAAATATTTTGTAAAATTAAAAAACAATTGCAATTTGTGAATTCTGAAAAAAAACATAAAAGTATTACAACATACTTGGTCGGGTCGGAAATTAAAATTGTAGAAATTACAAACTTGTATAAGTATTCACTTAAAACTTGTTGTGTGAAAAGTATAAAAATTAATTAAAAAGTTAAAATAAAAAAAAACCATTCTAAACTGTGCAAATATATATATCAAACTTAATATAACAACAAAACACTTATTTTTCAGCATTATTATTCATTTAACGATGATTATTGTTATTTGAAATACTATCTCACAGGTTTTTATTTGCGAGAAATAATGACAGTTGAAAGCGGGAAATTTTTTCGCAAAAGTTTTACAGACACAGTTTTTCTATAAAAACGCGAGTAATTTCCTTACGTGACAGCTATTACTCACCAAGAAAAGTTATGGATACAGTTTAGTGAGAAAAGCAGCTGTTTGTTTCAACTTTGTTTCATTTCACACGTTTCAGTCGAAAAGTTTCTCGTGGCGAGAGTTACAGAACACAGCCAATGCATTGATATAAAATTCGACGGCCTGTCCGCCGTTGAAATGCCGTTTCTGAGAAACCCATTAGACTTAAAAAATCGTTTCACGTATAGCTGAGATATGTCAAAAATTCCGAAAAAAAACCATTGTTTTTGCAATTTTATATGAAATTAAAAAAAAATTATTTGTTTTGCTTCAAACTTCACACAATTAATGTTTAATAATTGTGTGAAGTTTAATTAATTAATTTTGCGATTAAAAGACAAAAAAAAATCCCGGATATTGGTCCCTATATAGCTGAGATATAGCCTAAACCGATTATGTCACGATCGCTCAGAACCAAAATCCCGTCTATAGTTAAGAACTTTGAACCAAAAATTGTTGATGCTAAGAATTATACAAATAAAATTAATTCAAATATTAAGAAATCTATAAATTACTATAACAAAACAACGAAAAAATTAAAACCGGTTCGCGAAGGTGATAGTGTAATGTTTCAGAAAAATCCCACCAGTTGTTGGTTTCCAGGAGAAATAATAGAGTCCTGTAAAGAGCCAAGATCTTTTATAATTAAAGACAATCAAGGCATTTTGTATAGGAGAAATCAGGGTCATATACTTAAAAGTCCAGGAAATAAAATATATGAAAATAAAGATATGAGCACAAATAGGACTGAGCATATTAGTGATGAAGTGGCATTGAATTGTGAAAATAATGATAATGAAAGATATATAACTAGAAAGGGACGATCTATAAAAAAACCACAAAAACTAAATTTATAGATTTTACATTTTTTAAAAATTAATGTGTATTTATTTTATTATAAACTGTAAAACTTTGTAAGAATTTAAATTAAACTAAAAACTGTATACATATGTATGTATAAATTTGAGCTAGAAACTATACATGTACATACGTATGTATAAGTCTAATTTCAATATTATGTATTTAAGGTATTTGTAAATTATAGTTGATAATTATAAATCTTGTATTGAATTGTATCTTAAAAAGGGAGATGTTACTATATGTATTAACATCAGTCCCATAGTGTTACTTTAAGTTAGTGGGTAACTCATATTGTGTTTGTATATTGGTTATATATGTATACTTTGAATAAAAGGGGCTCAGATATCATTGAGACATTGAACTGAACATAACAGCTACAATACTCATCATCACCCATTTGGATTTGAACTCAGGTCATGACGCATCATGAATGGCTGCCTTAACCACTCAGCCACCGAACTATTAAATTATTCTCTGTCCATATTCATCTTATATTGAAACATGTATGCATTTGGTTAATTTGCCCGCATTGTTTGCACAACGTTTGCTGTCTCTGAACATGCGGTATTTCTTTTTTTTTTAAGTTATTATCATACATATAGATACCAATAACATTAGGCTAATAATGAAAACAGGGTTTAAAACTTGGTTTTAGTTTTTCTTAGAAAACCTAATCAAGATTTTCTTTTTCATGAAGTAAAGAAAATATATACGGGGTGGCTGATGAAAGCTGCTACCAAAAAAAAAAAAAGCATAATGACTTATTTTCTGTGTAACTAACCTGTTCCATTTCTATTTTGTTTTATAGATTGATCTTTAAATTTAACTAAAATGAAGAATTGAGACAATGAAACAAGAATTTCAATAGTGCAACGCTTTAGAGTCCGTTGTTTCCGTCCAAAGAGAATATAGGCGCACGTTTGGCGGCACTCCTCCTAGCAGATGGAGTATAATGACGCTCATAAAAAATTTTGCCGGCGTGGCACAATCGCAAGAAGGCCTTATCATCGAGATTTCTCAATTCGGACGCAGGAAACTATCGCTGCTGTAGCTGCTGCCAAACAATCCAATCCTAGAGTTTCGACAAGGAGCTTATGTGCTCAAATAGGTCTGAGCAGACAGTCACTGCAGACAATTTTGCACCAAGATTTAAACTTATTTCCATATGACTCAATTAAAAAACAAACTGCACCCTAGAGACTTCTCGATTCGCTTGGAATTTTGTGAGATCATTCAAATGGTGTCAGAAGATGAAAACGTCTTGAATTGTATTTTGATGTCTGACGAGGCACATTTTGATTTAAACGGCAATGTTAACAAACAAAATTGTCGAATATGGAGCAATTCTAATCCAAAAATACTCAATCAGATGCAATTACATCCACTGCGCATCACAGTGTGGTGTGCAGTTTCTTCAAGGTTCAGTGTCGGGCCTTAATTTTTCGAAGAAAACGGTTTTACTTTTACGGTTAATGGAGACCGTTACTTAAAGATTTTGAAAGAGTTTCTTTTTAGATCTACGCCGAAAGAGAATCCCTTTCAACACTGTTTGGTTTCAACTTGTCACATAGCCACGCCTGTTATGACAAAATTGAGGCAAAAATTTCCCAATAAGCTGGTTTCAAGAAACTCCACATTCCGTTGGCCTCCCAGGTCTTTTGACCTTACTGTACCTGATTTTTATTATTGTGGAGTTAGGTTAGGTAGGCAGGCCGCTGGATTCTCCAAAAAGTTCCTGGATACTCCAGCTCACTTGGGTCTTGAAGATTGTTCCCTTTGTGATTGCCTGAAAAATTAGAATAGAATAGTAGAAAAATAAAAGTTATAGGGTAAGGTAGAAGGTTTGTGGGCTTATTGCAAACAAGAATTTTACAAAATAAAACCCCCAACAAATTTGGATGATTTAAAGCAATTCAGTAATGAATAACTTTTTGATAAGATGTCGTACATGTGTTAACGAGGGTGGAAGCCATTTGAATTCAATTATTTTCAAAACTGAATGAATTACTTTAATAAAAACGTATTATTTTTCAAATGAATTTCTAAAAAATAAATTACATAAACTTTAATATTTAATTATTTGATCTTGTTTTGGTAAATATTTCTTATTTTTGCAGCAAAAGATCGTTTTATGTTATGTAAAAAATTTAACAATATTTATTTTCAATATTTCGATAACAATTTGTTATCATCGTCAGGAAAATTAATATGTTATTAAAAAAATTTTCAATTTGAAAAATTATTGTCAAAAAATTCCTATATACAAAAAATCTATACACCAAGAAAAATTATTAATTCATACACAAAGAAAAAATTCTTAACAATATTATCAAATTGAAAAATTTTTAAATTGAAAACTTAAAAAATATCTATTTAATATACTGACAGAAACATTTTTGGGTTATTAAAAAATCAAAAAAGAAAAAATATAATATTAATAACAATAATGACAAACATAAAAAATAACATAAAAACCAAAATAACCTAATTCTGCAACCAACACATGTTTTGCAACATGTTGTTTCTCAACTAGCAAAACAAATGTTGTTTACAGAATAACATGGAAATATTATTAACATAATTTAAAAAAATTTTTCCTAACATTCATTCTCCTAACAACAATTCAAATCTAGAATTTCTTATTAACTAAATATCTATAATTCTGTGCTAATTTTTCTGTGTCTACCTTGAAGTTAATTCTCTGTGTTGTTGGTGTGTTTATAATCTCTAACATTTCTAACATGTAACGCTTCTTATAATTATTTTCCGTCCTTAAAATTGAAACATTTTCAAAGTTTGGAGAGTGATTAAATTTTGAACAATGAGAAGATAAAGCAGTTTTTTGTGAATTAATATCCCTATATCTTTGATCTGACTTATGTCCTGCAATTCTCGTTCTCAATTTGTTTTTTGTAGTTCCGACGTAAACTTTACTACAATTTTCTTGGTCATTACCCTGACAAGGAATTCTATAAACCGAATTTGAAATGTTCCATTTATTAAGTCTATCTTTAGTCTTACTAAATAATTTACCTAACGTATTATAGCTTCTATGAGCCATTCTATATCCTTCTTTATTATATATATTAGACCTTGCTAATCTTTCTGATAAACCTGGAATATATGTTAAAGATTTATACATTTTGGGTTCTAATGAGGTACCTAAATTCTGTACATTTCTATTTTTAAACTGACTTACAAATCTAGAAGCAACTTCAGATGGAAAACTGTTGTCTTCCAATATGTTTTTAATCTTTATAATGTTCTTTCTATGGAACTACTCATCACTTATTGTAAGAACCCTTTCTACAAAATTTTTAGCTGTGTTTATTATTATATTTCTGCTATGCTTTGAAAAATAGTTAATTAATCTCCCTGATGCAGTTGGTTTTTGGTACCAATCAATTACAAGTTTATTATCTCTCCTAATTATCAAAGTATCCAAATATGGTAATCTTGAACTGTATTCCTTTTCAATAGTAAACTTAATGCTTGAGTTAAAACTATTCAAAGTTGAAAATATATTATCAATTGCTAAGTCTGGAATAATACAAAATAAGTCATCTACATATTTTGTCATTAATCTTGGTTTTATATGTAATCTCTCTATTGTACTATCCAATAGTCTTTCCATTACTATATCAGCAATAATTGGAGAAGCTGGAGATCCCATAGGAAGTCCATTTATCTGTGAATATATCTTACCATCATACTGAAAATACCTGTTATCTTCTATACAAAATTTTAAAATGCGCAAAAATAGACTTTTCTCTATTCTTGTATGTTGAGTTATTACATCCCACTTATTCTCTATTGTGTTCATTGCTAAATCAACTGGTATACTAGGAAACAAAGAAACTACATCAAAAGAAATTAATCTTTCATCACTATCTATACTCTGACCTTTTATTCTATCCTTAAATTCCAAAGAATTTTTAATATTATATACAGAACTATCAGTAATTTTTCTTAAAATATTTACGACATATTTACAAAGTTCGTATGATGGTGAATTAATAAACGAACAAATAGGTCTTAAAGGAAAATCTATTTTATGAATTTTTGGCAGTCCATATAACCTAGGAGCAATAGCTATATTCGTTTTAATTTTGTTCTTCTCAATATTAGTTAAAATTTCTTTCCTGAATAACTCATCAACTAAACTATTATTAATCTTCTGTAATTTACTCGTTGGATCTTTATTTACTAACTGATATTTAGAAATATCGCCTACAATATTATTAATTCTTAATTTATAATCTTGCTTATACATAGCTACTGTAGTATTACCTTTATCAGCTTTTAAAATAATAATATCCTTATTTCTTTTTAAAAACTTCTCTGCTTCATTTACTCTATCAATCACAAATCTATCTCTGCTTGTTAAAGTCATTTTATTCAAATGATTATCAATAACTGATGTAAACCTATTTCTAGCTGTTTCTGTCAGTATATTAAATAGATATTTTTTAAGTTTTCAATTTAAAAATTTTTCAATTTGATAATATTGTTAAGAATTTTTTCTTTGTGTATGAATTAATAATTTTTCTTGGTGTATAGATTTTTTGTATATAGGAATTTTTTGACAATAATTTTTCAAATTGAAAAATTTTTTAATAACATATTAATTTTCCTGACGATGATAACAAATTGTTATCGAAATATTGAAAATAAATATTGTTAAATTTTTTACATAACATAAAACGATCTTTTGCTGCAAAAATAAGAAAAATTACATAAACTTTAGAAAAAGTGTTTGAGTTTCTTAGTGTAGCAAAATTGATCAGCCACCCTGTATTTTGTCTCATACGTCACATATATTTACATGTTACAAAAATTCATTCAAATAATGTTTTATACTAAGAAATCTAAGTACGAGGTTTGATAAAAAAATAACCGTTATTTTAAATTTTTTCAAAAAGTTTTTATTCATCAAGAACTATTTTGTCCCGTTTAAAGTAGTCCCCCTCAGATATAATACACTTATGCCAGCGTTTTTTGCAAATCTCGAAACACTTCTGAAATTTTCTTCACTGCTTTAATTTTTTTTTATTGGTTGTTGACGTGTACGGGCGACTAGGACAAGCATCCTCATTGACATCTTTTCGGCCTTCCTTAAACCGTTTAAACCACCATTGAACTTGTGTTCTGCTCATAGTAGACTCGCCAAATGCCACAGTCAACATTTCAAATGTCCTCGCGCATATAATTTCATTTTTTACACAAAACTTAAAACAGTTTCTTTGATCCATTTTTTCTAAAAGTAAAAAATCGAAGAGCACACCAAAACAAACCGACAATCCAAACTTGCTGATATTGCCAACATATACATATGTACATATGACAGACATGTGTACCAAGATAACAGAAGAAACAAGTAAGAGTGTGGTAAATTCGGCTGGGCCGAATCTAAAATACCCTTCACAATAGTCACGTATAAAAACGCGGTTTAGGCTATATCTCCGGTATATATGTACCGATATCGGAAATTTCCATTTTCCATATTTATATACCCTTATTTCGTTACCAGAACTGTTTTTAAGCAAAACAAGTAAGAGTGTAGTATATTCGGCTGGGCCGAATCTAAAATACCCTTCACGATAGTCACGAATTTGTATAGTATATTAAAAATGTGACCTAAATATGCTCGGTTATATATGAACCGATATCGGATTTTTCTATTTTCTGTATTTTAGTAACCTTCTTTTATAACGAGAATTGCTTTCCAGCAAAAAAAAAAAATTTTAATGGAAAAATCGGTTCAGGCTATATCTCGGGTATATATGGACCGATATCGAAAATTTTAATTTTCCATATTTATATAACCTTATATCATTACCAGAACTGCTTTTGAGCACAACAAATTGTTTAAGTTCGCTTACGCGACAATTTCATGAAAAACCCGGTTTAGTATATCTCGGGTATATATGGACCGATATCGGAAATTTTAATTTTCCATATTTATATAACCTTATTTCATTACCAAAACTGCTTTTGAGTTCGCTTACGCGGCATTATCAAGAAAAACCCGATTTGGGCTATTTCTCGGGTATATATGGACCGATATCGGAAGTTTTCATTTTCCATATTTATATAACCTAATGTTATTACCAGAACTACTTTTAAGCAAAAAAAGTTGTTTAAGTTTGCTTACGCCGCATATTCGTGAAAAACTCGGTTTAGGCTATATCTCGGGTATATATGGACCGATATCGGGAATTTTCATTTTTCATATTTATATAACTTTATTTTATTACCAGAACTGCTTCTAAGCAAAAAAAAAGTTGTTTAAGTTCATTTACGCGGCATTTTCATGAAAAACTCGGTTTAGGCTTTATCTCGGGTATATATGGACCGATATCGGAAATTTTCATTTTCCATATTTTTATAACCTTACTTTATTACCGCAACTGCCTTTGAGCAAAAAAAAAAAGTTTTTTAAGTTCGCTTATGTGGCATTTTCATGAAAAACCCGTTCTAGGCTATATCTCGGGTATATATGGACCGATATCGGAAATTTTTATTTTCCAGATTTATATAACCTAAGTTTATTACCAGAACTACTTTTAAGCAAAGTTGTTTAGCTTAGCTTATGCGACATTTTCATTAAAAGTCCGATTCGGGCTATATCTCGAGTATATATGGACCGATATCGGAAATTTTCATTTTCCATATTTATATAACCTAATGTTATTACCAGAACTACTTTTAAGCAAAAAAAGTTGTTTAAGTTTGCTTACGCCGCATGTTCATGAAAAACCCGGTTTAGGCTATATCTCGGGTATATATGGACCGATATCTGAAGAAAAAAAATTTTTTGCCTTTAAGTCACCATGCTTAATAGGTGTGTGAAGATTGAAGCAAAACAAACAACTTTTGGTTTCAAAAATTTTCATACAAAACGGCAAAAATAAATGGTTTTTTTCGGAATTTTGAGTATATCTCAGCTATACGTGGACCGATATTACTGAATTTCAATAGCAAACCCATGAATCGATGGGGTAAAAGAATGATGAAAGAAAAAAGTTTCTAAGTCTAATGGTTTTCTCAGAAACGGTATTTCAACAGCGGACAGACGGACATCGCTTAATCGACTTTTCCATTAATTCTGATTCAGAATATATATACCTTATAGGGTCGCAAAAAAAAACTGTAGAAATTACAAACGGAATCACAAACTTATATATATCCTTTACATTTTTGTGAAGGGTATAAAAAAATTAGAAAATCTAACATACGTAACTCACGAAATTTTAAAATAACCGTTATATTTTAATTAGACTTCAAATAATTTAGAAGTCGCAGTTTTTGTGGTTGGTGCCGTGTTTAGAAACATGATTTTTCATATAATTGTATTAATATGATTAAAACATCTTTCATATACATATGTATTCAACGTGTGCTAGAGTGCAACAGAAAATATTGCGAAAGCAGTTAAAATAAGTTACTACACTCATAAAAGTTTAACATTTAAGGCCCATTTAGCCGACCGTAGAAATTGTAACTGTAACGTAAATGTAGTAGCACTTAGAACACTTTTAGAACACTTAAAACCGTATCATGTATTTTTGACATAAACAAAAAATAAAAGTGCATATGATTAAAAAGTGTTCTGTTTTTCATTTTTATATTATTGATTGTTAAAGAAAATAATTAATTTTTCATCGTCCAAATCATTATATGAAATAAATAACAAAAATAAAATACAAGCAGTACAGCTGTTCATAGCAGTGATGAGAGTTCATAGTATTCAGTACATATACAAAAAGTACGATAATTGTTTAAATGGTACCTAATATTTCTATTTCTATCTATATGTCGACATTTCATATGAGCTACAGCTGGAAAACATAAAAAACAAGCTATTTATAATTGGTACACATTTTGGTACTAATATAGCGAATAAAACTCAAATGTTTGAATTTTTGTTCTCTGCTTTTTGATACTTTTGATACAAAAAAAAAAAAAAAAACAAATCGTAGCAACCAACGGTTGCTACCAGGCCAATTCATACCAGGTTAATGCAAGAGCAATAAATACAACACTACAAAAATAGATATTTTTCAAAGGTCAAGGGAAAAATATAAACACAAAAAGGAATTAAAAAAACTATAATAAAAAAAATCTACAAGAAAAGACATTTTATTTATTTCGTGCAAATCATAGAGCCCGGAAAGGTGAAAATGGCCAGCCAGATTGGGGAGGATTCTGGATGATAGCTGGCGCTAAAAATACAATACATAACTCAAAAAATTGTTTTAAAATGTGTTTTTTCAAATGTCTTAAAAAAAATTATAATAAAAGAAAAACTTAATTATTTCGTGAAAGTCTCAGTTGATAGAGCTTGAAACGGTGAAAATGGCAAGCCAGATTGGGGAGAATTCTGGATTATACCTGGGGCTCAAGATACAATACATAATTTTAAAAATTGTTTACAATTTTTATTTTCAAGTTTGTGTTAATTATGCCATGGACATTTGAAAAAGGTTAAAATTAAAAAAAAAGTTATCAGCTGTGCTGTCAATTTCATCTGTTATGAATTCGCCTTGGTTGCTACGAATAAAGCCCAATTGCTTATAATATATAACAATACTAAAATACTAGTTATTAGTTTATTATACTTTAAAAATATTATAATAATAATTTTTTATTATTACATTTTCATTTCATCACAGAGCTAAATTTAATACTGTATTGCTTTCTTATATTTATATCAGCATAACTATATATTATGAACCAATTTTTAAAATTCATTTTATCGTTGGAAGATTGTGCTTGAGGAATATATTTTTAGAAATCGGGCGAATAAATGTTGTGGTTACATATAATGTGACAGTTGCAAAAATTGTGCGCAGTGTATAAATTATGCTACCAATGTATGTCCATTTGCGTATTTTACAGAAAATTCCTAAATTTGTTAAAATATATATAACTACTTAAACAGTTCAATTATCAAATAAACAAAAAAATACGAAAACAGGGTTTTTGTGCCATCCTGCCATTCACAATACTATATACCATCACTGACAAGAGGCCCATTTAGCCAACCGTAAATGTGGAAATGTTAATGTAGTTGAAACAGCTGATCGTTTTTGGTATACGAGCAACAATGAAAATTCTTACCTGACTAATGAAATGTAACCGTGACGTCTCAACCTGTAGAACATTTCATTATGTGATTACGTGACAAATGTTGTCAGTGATGGTATATATATGTATATTATTTTGAATGGGAGGGTAGCACAAACTCCTGTTTTGGTACATCTTGTTCACTTGCAATTGAACCGTTTAAGTAGTTAAATTTGTACACACATATAATTTATTTTAATAAATTTAAAAAATTTTCTCTGAGTTCTGCACGCAAAACAAATGTATATAAATAGATAGCATAATATATATGCTGCGCACGATTTTGGCAAGTGTCACATTGTTTGTAACCACAACATTTATTCGCCCGATTTCCAAAAATATATTTCACAAGCATAATCTTTGAACGATACGATAAAATTACTTTTGAAAATCGGTTCATAATTCAGAGTTATGCTGCTATAAATATAAGAAAGCAATACATGATTAAATTTAGGTCTGTGAAGTAATAAAAATGTAATAACAAAAAAATTTTAATAAATTTTAAGTACAATATATTAATAATACAATGTAATATAACTTTTTATTTATGTAAGTTATTACATATTGTTATAATATAATATAAATTTTAGGTAAAATTTAAGTTAAGTTTCGTACCTTTTGTATATGTACTGAATACTATGAACTCTCATCACTGCTATCAACAGCTGTATTGCATTTATATTATTTTTGTAAAATATTTGATATAAAAGGTGTGTTCATTTACTAAAAATTTTCACAAATTTGTAACAATTGTTACTAGAAAGCGTTCATTAACCCAAAAAATTTGCAACGAGAGAGCGTCAAAGAAGCGTACAAAATTGAGAGACAGAATAATTCTTGCAAGTTTTTGCAAGTAAAGTTTTTACTTGCAATAATTATTCAAACCGCTGTTTTGCGTTTATGTTTACAAAACAATATTTCTAAATTAAGTTAAAAATAAAAATATTTTGGAAAATTTAAGAAATTGTAAGTGTATGTAAACTTTTAAAACGATAAAAAGTATTAGAAAGGTAACAAATTTATTTTGTGTAACTTAGGAACAACAGAGGTAAAATAAGACGTCTAATGTCAATGAACTAAAGGGCACTTCAGACTATCACACTTTGTATTAAGACTTGTCAAAAAATCAAATAATACGTGCAAGTGTGATAGTGTGAATGTAAAGCGTTATGAAAATGAGAAATAATACGGTAAAAGATTTGACATCCCATAACACTTCACCATTTTTAGAAATTTGTTTAAACAATAAGATTTTTCATTGGATCAGGGTTGCATTTTTTGCAAAAGCAAATAATAAAAATATTAAAACCAGCCGTTAAGTAAATTGGCTGTTTATTTTAAAGTCATATTCCTTCTTTTACTTTAGGTGTGATAGTGTGAAAACAAAATGTAATGGTACGTTAGATTTTTTGACAGTCGCAACAAATATCTTTAGATTTTTGTCCCACAAAATCCAATCAAAATCTTAAGACTTGTATGATAGTCTGAAACGCCCTTAAGCAAGACAGTATCTGGCACATCAGTGGCAAAGGATCTTCCGGCAAATTTACTTGCTTGAATGTGTTAAAAACTTTTAGGGAAGCAATTAAATGGACACTTAGACACCTTCCATTTTTAATTGTATTAATATTTTTATAGTTTTAACCTCTGAAATGTTCTTGCTTTTTGTTTCTTTAATTTTTACAGACTAGCTGTTATTTTTAGTATCGTAAATATTATGAGTATCTAGCTATTCGGTACTTTACAATTTGAAATTAATTTGAAATAAAAATGCTATGTGTATGCAGGCTGTTATAACGTATAAAGCAGACCATACACGTTTCAATTCAATTGTTAATTGAGTTTTTCAATGAAAATTATTCTTGGCCACACACTTCATAAACTGAATAGAAAGATTTCCATTCAACTATCAGATTCAATGAAACTAAAGACAATTTTAGAAATTATTAACGGTCTCCTTGCAAAAAAATCACAAATATAAATTTTGACGGCTAATCAGGAGACTCAAACACACACAGTACAATGGAATTGAGAGACTTACTAACCAACTTGAAAAAATCAAAATCTCTTGATTTGGTTTCAACCAACTCGACAACTGCAAACTAATCAATTCACAAAGACATACACGCCTTGATTAGCACAACAACCGACTCAGTTACGAATTGAAACGTGTATGGGGTGCTAATTAAAAATAGATATTTTATTCAGAAGTAGCTAATCACCCTTATAGTGCTTAGCGTATTTCGACTATGCCTAGTACTAGATTAAATAAAGTTGTAAAACTTTTCATTAGTCTATCACAAGCCGTACTCGAAAAACACCAGTCTAGAAAATGCTGAACATAAATGACCATAACCACATTATTTTCATAATAACATTCATATATGTATGATTCGTAAAAAGGATATAATGGCAGTTATTAAGTACTTATATATACCTATACACAACAACACTACCCTAGTTTGCAAATTTTTGCTTGTAAAGTGTTCATTTACTTTTTTACATTTTTGAGAGTAATATTGAAAAGTAAATGAACACACCTAAAGATATGGGCGATGAAAAATTAATTATTTTCTTTGCCACACAATAATATAAAAATGAAAAATAGAACGCTTTTTCTGTAAATAATTAATAAGGGCTATATCCAAAAAAAATTCTTACTTGAGTTTTAACGCATACGTTAGTTACCAAACACATTAGCACTACCATACATTTGTTAAAAATTTTTATGCAAAAACAGTACGTTAACTTTTAAATATAGTAAGGAATTTAATTGTTTTGTTATGGCAACGCTGTTATGTTCAGTTGTAGTTTTTTGAATAGTGATGAATAAAAACTAATATTCGAAAACCGAAAAACAAATTTAAAAAATAAAAAATGATTATTATTACATAAAATAACATATTTTTGACAAACAGTTCTTGGATTTACCTTTTTAATAAATAATGAATATATAATATGTAGTATATTAATGAAATTGGGAAAAAGTAATAGGGATACTTATATAGAAAAATTGTTATTGTTCGAATAACGATTTCCATTGTATTCGTTTGATTGAAAGTGCATCACTAGCATAATTGTTATTTATATTTTTCTTTCAAAATGAATATTTTGGGCCGTATCCAAAAAAAATTCTTACTTGAGTTTTAACGCATACGTTAGTTACCAAACACATTAACACTACCATACATTTGTTAAAAAAGTTTATGCAAAAACAGTACGTTAACTTTTATATGTAGTAAGGAATTTAGTTGTTTTATTCTGGCAATGCCGTTATGTTCAGTTGAAATTTTTTGAATAGTGATGCATGAAAACTTATATTCCAAAATCGAAAAACAAATTTAAAAAAAATAAAAAATGATTATTATTACATAAAATAACACATTTTTGACAAACATTTCCTGGATTTACCTTTTTAATAAATAATGAACAGATAATATGTAGTATATTAATGAAATTGTTATATATTAATGAAATTGAGCAAATGATTACTTACTAAAAATATTTTTGTTATTCGAATACCGTTTTATTCGTTTGATTGAAAGTGCATCACTAACATATTTGTTGTTCATATTGCTCTTTCAAAATTTATATTTTCTATTCATATACATTGTAATGTTTTAATTTCTTTATGTAATAAAAATAAAATATTAGTTTTATTAAAAATTTTCAGTGAATAGTGCTTTTCAAGAGAAATGAAAACAAAGATCTTAAATGTCATTTTAACGTACAGGTAAAGTGTGGCCAGTTCAACTTTAAAATATTTAAAGTTAACGTTAGCTTCCCAAACAGATGGTAAGCTTACAATCGTTTTTGCATATAACGTTAGGAAATTTTTCTTAACAATTGCTTACCAAGCTTTGTCAATTTTTTTTGCATATGGCCATTTAAGTTTATATAAAATGTAATGTTTCAATTAATTTATGTAATAAAAATAATACTATCTTTTATTTTTAAATTTTCCCAATATTGTGTTTTTCAAGAAAAATAATAATCGGCAAGTCAAGTGTCATTTTAACGTACAGTTAAAGTGTACTCAATTCAACTTTAAACGAATGGTAAGCTAACAATTGTTTTTGCATACAACGTTAGGAAATTTGTCTTAACAATTGCTTACCAAGCTTTGTTAAGATTTTTTGCATACGGCCATAAGCGAACACTTCAGATGCACTTTAGCTTGTATCAAAAACATATCATACGGTTTTACGTGTTCTATAAGTGCTACTACATTTACGTTACATTTACGTTACAGTTACAATTTCTACGGTCAGCTAAATGGGCCTTTACTGTTTGTAGTTTATTTATAACATTATCCGTTGAGTTAAAATTAACTGAATATATATTTATTGCAGTAAGAAAAATATTTTTTGACTTACAACGAATGTTTTCTAACAAACAAACAACAAAAAACCAGTAAGTTTCTATGATATGATGATTTTTTTATCATGTGAGTTTCTGTTCGGTTAAAATATTTAGTTGTTTTTCCATAAAAAAAAATTCCGAATTTCGGCAGTGAAAAATAATAAAAAAAAAAATCAAGAAATTTTCAATATTTTGTCAAAAAGAAAAATATATATGTATGTATATGTATATAATTCAATACATTTATATACTCACATGTAACTTTGTAGGTATGTATATTATATGCATATGAATTTGTGCATAATTTTGAAAAATAATGGCATATAAAGAATTTAATATTCGTTTTAGGCACCGTCTTATATATCGAATGAAAGAAAAATCCCTTGGAAGCCTCCAACAATGAGTTTTTGTAAGTTAAGTATATGTGCTAATATGCATAACTTTTAAAAAATACATACATATGTACTAGTTCATAGTTAATTCCAAAAGTTTTCATTAGCAGATTTAACCATTATCGATGAAATCGAAAGAAAAGTATGTTACATGGATCCAATGTAAAATATGTACATATGTACATTTGTATTTAAAACATTCATGGCATACTGGTAATTTTATTCTTTTCAACTTTCAGATATAAAATAAACTCTTTTTATCTGCATGATGCATGGGGCTTTAAAGACAGAAATGGTATCAACATCAATATTACCTATTTTCCTAGTTTCAGTACAATGCGCTGCATATGTAGGGGTCATCCCCTGAATACTGGTCGAGGTTAAAAAAAATCTATTTGAGCGATTCTCACGCTTCGTAATAAAATACTATTGTAGAGCTTGTACATATTGTAGATTTAGTAAATCTTAGTAAATTTAAGACTTGACAACAACAAAATTCATACATTTCTAATTTACTATATTAACAACGTTTACAATACCAAAAACCGTAGTAGATTTAGTAAACGTACTAAGTTCATCTATTTACAAGCATGAAGCAGCCGGCAGACTTGACGCCATATTTATTTTTTAACTGTTAATAAAATAAATGTACATAATCATTGTTTAAAATGGAAAACAGCAAAAACTAAAATAAAAAACAAGTAAGAGTGTGGTAAATTCGGCTGGGCCGAATCTAAAATACCCTTCACAATAATCACGTATAAAAACCCGTTTTAGGCTATATCTCGGGTATATATGAACCGATATCGGGCATTTTCATTTTCCATATTTATCTAACCTTATTTCATTACCAGAACTGTTTTTAAGGAAAAAAATGTTTAAGTTCACTTACGCGACATTTTCATGAAAACTGCGGTTTAGGCTATATCACGGGTATATATGGACCGCTATCGGAAATTTTCATTTTCGATATTTATATAACCTTACTTTATTACCGGAACTGCCTTTGAGCAAAAAAAGTTGTTTAAGTTTACTTACGGGACATTTTCATGAAAAACCCGTTTTAGGCTATATCTCGGGTATATATGGACCGATATTGGGCATTTTCAGTTTCCATATTTATCTAACCTTATTTTATTACTGGAACTGCTTTTAATGAAAAAACGTTGTTTAAGTTCGCTTACGCGGCATTTTCTTGAAAACCCCGGTTTAGGCCATATCTCGGGTATATATGGACCGATATCGGGCATTTTTATTTTCCATATTTATCTAACCTTATTTCATTACCAGAACTGTTTTTAAGAAAAAAAAGTTGTTTAAGTTCGCTTACGCGGCATTTTTATAAAAAACCCCGTTTAGGTTATATCTCGGGTATATATAGACCGATATCGGAAATTTTCATTTTCCATATTTATATAACCTTACTTGATTATCGGAACTGCCTTTGAGCAAAAAAGTTGTTTAAGTTCGCTTACGCGGCATTTTCATGAAAAACCCGGTTTAGGGTATATCTGGGGTATATATGGACCGATATCGGAAATTTTCATTTTTGATATTTATATAACCTTACTTTATTACCGGAACTGCTTTTGGGGAAAAAAAAGTTTTTTAAGTTCGCTTATGTGGCATTTTCATGAAAACCCCGTTCTAGGCTATATCTCGCGTATATATGGACCGATATCGGAAATTTTGATTTTCCATATTTATATAACCTAATGTTATTACCAGAACTACTTTTAAGCAAAAAAAGTTGTTTAAGTTTGCTTACGCCGCATGTTCGTGAAAAACTCGGTTTAGGCTATATCTCGGGTATATATGGACCGATATCGGGAATTTTCATTTTTCATATTTATATAACTTTATTTTATTACCAGAGCTGCTTTTAAGCAAAACAAAGTTGTTTAAGTTCGCTTACGCGACATTTTCATGAAAAACCCGGTTTAGGCTATGTCTCGGGTATATATGGACCGATATCGGAAATTTTCATTTTCCATATTTATATAACCTTATTTTATTACCAGAACTACTTTTAAGCAAAAAAAAAGTTGTTTAGCTTCGCCTATGCGACATTTTCATTAAAAATCCGATTTGGGCTATATCTCGGATATATATGGACCGATATCTGAAAAAAAAAGTTTGCGTTTAAGTCACCATGCTTAATAAGTAGTACTCTGACTCTTGTCCTGTGTGCACGCTTTTTGTGGCATCAGTGTTTTGTGTTCTTTTTTTTTTTAAAATTCATTTTATGTGTTCCAAATTAACTGTTATATGTTTTTTCTCTGTGCAATAGAAAAATTAATATTCATAAATAAAACAAATTTAAAATCACATTCAATACACATTAATATTACAACAGCAATAAAACCAAATTAAATATAAAAAAAAAAAAAAAAAATTATCCCATCAAAAATAATAATACAAATCTGAAAACAACAACAGTCACCAAATACATTAACGGCCGTATTCATAAAAGCAAACAAAAATAAAAAAAGGAAAACAACAACAGCCACTAAATATATAAAATTAAATACATAAAATTATCCAATAACAACAATAAATCAAATAAGAAATCTCAACATACAAGCAAACCCAGCAAACCATGCAATAGCAAACACATAAAACATGCACAAACATAAAGTGATAAATAAATAAAATTTTGAATATAAAAAATAAAGAATAATTATAAAATAACTTTTTTTGCATAATAAAATACATAGCCAGATCAGGGCTTTTATGACCCTTTTTTTTACGGGCGTTGTATCAATTCCCTTCCGTATCCGTTAAATAATAAAAAAAAAAAGAATATAACAATTAATTAATAACGTTGGGGAGGTCGGATTAACTGTTGTGGATTATTATAGTATCGAAGGTATGCACACTGGATGCTATATGGTCATCCCAGCAACAATTAATTCCGGCCTCTCTTACACAGCTGAGTCAGCATTTGTCTTTGTCAATTTTCCAGCGTGATGGCAGGAAACTTTAAGATCGATTTTTGTAATATACGTGGGCTAAGAGCGAACTTCTTCGCTGTTTACGCCCACACTTGTCTCCATCGGCCGGATATTTTCGCCTTATGTGAAACCCAGGTATCTGAGAATGCTGATCCACAGGATTTTCCTGGGTATCAACTTCTATCCCTCTTTAATTTCCATCGGGGCCTTGTAATTTACGTTCGCGATGAAGTTGTGTTCCAATGCCAGCAACCATTAGGCATGCATGATGCAGAATTTACCTGTCTTTGGGTTAAATTCAAAATCAGGTCACACTTTTTGCATTTCGGGTTTCTATACAGAAGTCCAAATGCGGGGAGGGATTCTACCTTTTCTGGTTTCGATGCCCTCTCCGACTCCATATCGAAGATCCTGGAAAGTTGTCCGAGCAGTGAAATCGTTGTTGCTGGTGATTTCAATGTTCACAACTCATCCTGGCTTCGCCATTCGAGTCATACAACTCCAGAAGGCCAATATGTCGAGTTATTCGCTGCGCACAACCACCTAGCGCAATTAGTGAATGAGCCAACGCATATTCCATGTGTTGAAGGGCACCATTCAAACACACTTGACCTATTCCTGCCTTCACACCCTGAAAAGTATGAAGTCAGAGTTAATGCACCTCTCGGCAATTCGGATCATTGCACCATTTCTGCCTCCTTTTCGATCTCGGGACTTCGTAACGTTTCAAAATCAGCTACGAAACGTTCAATATTTATTTACGAAAAGGCGCGTTGGGCTGAGCTCAACCATTTTTATGAGCATTTTAATTGGAAACTTTGTTTTCTAGATAACGACATAAATGCTTCAGCAAAAATGGTCGAGAACATGATATTGCTAGGGATGAAATCATTCATCCCCTCCAAGCTGATTTCGGTTAAACCAAGAGTGAAATCCTGGTTTAATCAGACGTGCAAAAATGCAGTCAGATCCAGAGAGGAAGCATTCAGTAATTGGCGTTTAAACAAAAACCCAGACACTGATTTGCTACGCAAAAAGGCAAGGACTTCGTGTGCCAAGGTACTTAGGCGTGAAAAGTTTCTTCACGAACAGCGTCTTCGTGCCAAGGTCCTTACAGCTCCCCGGGGAAGTAAGACCTTTTGGTCATTCGTTAAGAGGGTAAAGAACAATACTAGTTCGTCAATTCCAACTCTCTTAAAGAATGACCAAGCATTCACCGACCCGGTTGACAAGGCTAACCTGCTGGCTGAAATTTTTGCAAGCAATTCTTACTTGCCGGAAAGCAGTCAATCACTTCCTGAGCTCGAGAGAGTATCTGCAACTATGCCAAAGATATTTTTCCGGGCTCGAGCAGTTAAAAGGGTTTTGGCCGACCTCGACATAAATAAGACTCCTGGACCGGATGGCATCCCAGCACTGGTCTTGAAGCAGTGCTCTTCTACGCTTGCGCGTCCGTTAGCAAACCTCTTCAGCAAACTTTACCATGTTGGTGAGTTTCCATCGTGCTGGAAGGTTGCTAATGTAACGCCAATCCCCAAAAAGGGTGAAACTAATAACCCCGAAAATTACCGCCCAATTGCAATTTGCTCTGCGCTTTCCAAAGTGATGGAAAGTATGGTCAACTATCACCTTATGAAATATCTAGAGTCACATAAATTACTTTGTGACCGCCAATATGGATTTCGCAAGGGTCGTTCTACTGGCGATCTAATGGCATATCTATCAGAGAAATGGTGCCACTCAATCCATCATTTTGGCGAAAGTAAGGTGGTGGCTCTGGATATTTCCAAAGCGTTTGACAGAGTGTGGCATGGTGCGCTACTGGCAAAACTTACTGCTTTTGGTGTCGGTGATGACTTCTCTCGATTTATATCGAGCTTTCTCAGAGACCGCACTATACGAGTTGTTATAGATGGGGTCTCATCAGATGAGTTTAAGATTAATTCAGGGGTTCCGCAAGGCTCCGTTCTTTCTCCTACCCTATTTCTTATTTTTCTAAATGATCTTCTCTACCAAACTTCCAACCCTATCCACTCTTTCGCAGATGACAGCAGCATTTGCCACTCGTACTCTTTTAGCTATAGGCCTAGCCTATCAGAGATCGCTGCTAAGAGGCTAAATATGAATGATTCACTGAATAGTGACCTTCTATTAATCTCCGAATGGGGTCGTAAAAACAGAGTCGCCTTCAACGCTCGTAAGACCCAATGTTGCTTATTAACACACAAGCAAACGACCGCAAATGCTGCTTCATCTGTACTCATGGATGGTATAAATATTGAGGAATCGGATGCTCTTGATGTTCTTGGAATGAAGATACAGTGTGACGTTCGCTGGACAGAACACATTTTTCATGTCTCTAAAGAAGCATTCAAGTGCCTCGGTTTTTTGAAACGGTGTAAGATGTACTTCACTCCATCCGACCTCCTTACTATTTATACCACCTACATCCGACCGAAAATGGAATACAACTCTCATGTTTGGGCCGGTGCCTCAAAGTCTATTTTGGGGTTACTCGACCGTGTGCAGGAGAGGGCGAAGAAGCTTATCGGTGACAGTAGGGTATCCAACTCTATTGACTCACTGGAGCATCGACGCAGTGTTGGGGTGCGTTACTCTGTTCTATCGTTACTACAATGGATTTTGCTCTGACGAGATTAGGGATCTTGTTCCCGAAACTCGCACATTTTTACGTAGCACGCGCTCATCGTCTAGAGCTCATCCATTTGTGGTCGATTGCCCGGGAAATCGCACTACGCATTACAGAGAGAATTCGTTTTTCAGCCGTACGCTTCGTCTGTGGAATAAGTTGCCTGCAGACGTGTTTCCTGTCTGTTATAACGTTGGAAGGTTCAAGTCAAACGTTCACAAACACTACTCCCTCTTTCCCCCTCCTCACAACCTATTTTCCTAGTTCTGGTACAATGCACTGCATATGTAGGGGTTATCCCCTGAGTACTGGTCCAATATAAAAAAAAAAAAAAAATAAGTGTGTGAAGTTTGAAGCAAAACAAACAGCTTTTGTTTCCAACAATTTTCATACAAAATTGTAAAAAAGAAAATGGCTTTTTTCGGAATTTTGAATATATCTCAGCTATACATGGACCGATATTACTGAATTTCAATAGCAAACCCATGAATCGATGGGGTAAAAGAATGATGAAAGAAAAAAGTTTCTAAGTCTAATGGTTTTCTCAGAAACGGTATTTCAACAGCGGACAGACGGACATCGCTTAATCGACTTTTCCATTAATTCTGAATCAGAATATATATACTTTATAGGGTCGCAAAAAATTTTTTTTTCAGATATCGGTCCATATATACCCGAGATATAGCCCAAATGAGATTTTTAATGAAAATGTCGCATAGGCGAAGCTAAACAACTTTATTTGCTTAAAAGTAGTTCTGGTAATAAAATTAGGTTATATAAATATGGAAAATAAAAATTTCCGATATCGGTCCATATATACCCGATATATAGCCTAGAATGGGTTTTTCATAAAAATGTCACATAAGCGAACTTAAAAAACTTTTTTTTCTCAAAGGCAGTTCTGGTAATAAAGTAAGGTTATATAAATATGAAAAATAAAAATTTCCGATATCGGTCCATATATACCCCAGATATACCCTGAACCGGCTTTTTCATGAAAATGCCGCGTAAGCGAACTTAAACAACTTTTTTTGCTTAAAAGCAGTTCTGGTAATAAAATAAAGGTGTATAAACAATTAAGTTTTTTATTCGCTATTTAAGCTTCTAACATTTATAATTACCAGTAAAAAATTATAAATAGCTTGTTTTCTATGTTTCCCAGCTATCTATATGTCGACATTTCATAGGAACTACCCTAATCATCAGTAGACTTTGGAAATTTTTGAAAGATATTCTCAAACATTCAACTTTATATCCCAAGAATCCAAATAAATTGCTGAGAATTTAAAAAGAAAAAAATGCTCTAATAATATCCGTCATTTCCGTTGTTCATTTGTTTCAAAGGTGTAAAGAAATGTTAGAGACGTTTATAAATAGAAAAGCTTGTTTTTTGTGTTTTGACGGATATTATTAGAGCATTTTTCTTTTTTAATTCTCAGCAATTTATTTGGATTGTTGGGATATAAAGTTGAATGTTTGAGAATATCTTTCAAAAATTTCCAAAGTCTACTGATGATTAGGGTAGTTCCTATGAAATGTCGACATATAGATAGCTGGGAAACATAGAATACAAGCTATTTATAATTTTTTACTGGTATAAAGGTATATAAATATGAAAAATGAAAATTCCCGATATCGGTCCATATATACCCGAGGTATAACCTAAACCGGGTTTTTCATGAACATGCGGAGTAAGCCAACTTAAAAAAATTTTTTTTACTTAAAGGTAGTTCTGGTAATAACATTAGGTTATATAAATATAGAAAATGAAAATTTCCGATATCGGTCCATATATACCCCAGATATACATTGAACCGGGTTTTACATGAAAATGTCGCGGAAGTGAACTTAAACATCTTTTTTTGCTTAAAAACAGTTCTGGTAAGGAAATAAGGTTATATAAATATGGAAAATGAAAATTTCCGATATCGGTCCATATATACCCGAGATATAGCCTACACCGGGTTTTTGATGAAAATGCCGCGTAAGCGAACTTAAACAACTTTTTTTTTGTTCTGGTAATGAAATAAGGTTAGATAAATATGGAAAATGAAAATGCCCGATATCGGTCCATATATACCCGAGATATAGCCTGAATCGATTTTTCCATTAACATTTGTTTTCTGAAAAGCAATTCTCGTTATAAAAGAAGGTTACAAAAATACAGTAAATAGAAAATTCCGATATCGTTTGATATATAACTGAGCATACTTAGTTCAAATTTTTAAATATACTATACATATACGAGACTACCGTAAAGGGTATTTTAGATTCGGCCCAGCCGAATATACCACACTCTTACTTGTTGTTTTTTTTTTTTTTTTTTTTTTTTTTGTAAATAAAAATTGGAAACACAGGTGAAATTCAGTAATTTTAATAGAAACTTTAGTTTTTTCTTTTGATAGTTGGAAATTTCAAACAAAAGTTAAATCCGTATTTTTTACGGACGTTGTAGTTTATATTTTTAAAAATTAAAATCTTGAAAACAGAAACGAAAAAAAATTGCATTGCTTATCCAGTTATTTCTTAACATTTAAAAATAAAATGAATTTTAATTTGAGTTTAAGGACAAATGAGTTGATCGGGTTTTATCTGATTTTTCATTTGTTTTATATTTAATTTTACGTTGATTTTACCTACATAAATAATCACCCTTATTGTGTTTGGCGTTTCTATGGCGAAAGACGGGCGTTTTTGAAAAATGGTACCGTGATTGGCGAAAAATGTCAGTGAATACGACAAATTTCAAATCTATTACGAAAACGCCATTAAAATGCTACCGTCCTTGGCGTATTTGTCTTTCAAAAGGGAGCAAATTTGTCGTCAACGTATTTGTTCACGACAGATAACTAAAAACTGATAAATAGAAATATGTATTCTACTTTCTCCATTTTTTACATATCATTGCTGTTATTTTTACTAATTTGAAATGAGTATTTATTTATTTATATATGTATATTTAAAAAAATAAATAGTAAAGTATTAAACACATACGGCCGTATGCAAAAATAACTTAACAAAGCTTGGTAAGCAATTGTTAAGACAAATTTCCTAACGTTGTATGCAAAAACAATTGTTAGCTTACCATTCGTTTAAAGTTGAATTGGGTACACTTTAACTGTACGTTAAAATCACACTTGACTTGCCGATTATTATTTTTCTTGAAAAACACAATATTGGGAAAATTTAAAAATAAAAGATAGTATTATTTTTATTACATAAATTAATTGAAACATTACATTTTATATGAACTCAAAATATTAATTTTGAAAAAAGAATATAAATAACAATTATGTTAGTGATGCACTTGCAATCAAACGAATACAATGAAAATCGTTATTCGAATAATAAAAATGTTTATAGTATAAGTACCCCTATTACATTTTCTCAATTTAATTAATATAGTAGATATTATATATTAATTATTTATTAAAAAAGTAAATCCAGGAAATGTTTGTCAAATATATGTTATTTTCTGTAATAACAATAATTTTTTATTTTTAAATTTGTTTTTCGGTTTTCGAATATTAGTTTTTATTCATCACTATTCAAAAAATTACAACTGAGTATAACGGCGCTGCCACAACAAAACAATTAAATTCCTTACTACATTTAAAAGTTAACGTACTGTTTTTGCACAAAATGTTTTAACAAATGTATGGTACTGATAATGTGTTTGGTAACTAACGTATGCGTTAAAACTCAAGTAAGAATTTTTTTGGATATGGCCCATAGACCACAGCAGACTTCAGAACAGCAAATGCTGCAACCGGCAATTGTAGTTGTGTAGACGACCACTGACATATTTTGAACAAGCCAGCAACATAAATTCATTTGAATGAATTCAATGAAAGTATACTTCAGTGTGGCCACACTAGAATTTTTAGTATTACGAAATTACATTGTTTTACAGAACGATTTCTGTTTATTATATCAATCCTTCATGAAAAAAGCTGTCTCTATAAAAAGGCCTTAACATCTAAAAAGAGCAACTTAATTAAAAAAGTTTTTGCTAGCTACACTTAATTCAGGTTAGGCGGGTCTTAAAAAAAATATAATCGGGCATATCTTCTGATCTCTAATGAGAAAGGTACTAAAGAATTTAAAATTTATATCGAATTTTTCAAAATGTCAATAATTCGACTCGAGAAAGAAAAGTTTATATAAATTATAAATTTTTTCGTCAAAGATATGCAATTAAAACTACTCAAATGAGGTAACTGGTATATATCTAAACGGACAAATAAATTATGCAAGCCTTTCGGCAAACACGCGCTTTCCGTTTGCACATAAACGATAGTTATGTGCACAAATTAATAATTTTTGTTGATGATTCATTTTGTTTTCTTCTTTTTCCACCACTTCATTCTGCACAAAATTCCTTAAAACGAAAAAATGTGGCGTTAGACAACTCAAATATTCAAGATGTTTGCACAAAAACCGTGCAAACATGCTTCAAATATTTGTACAAACAAGCAAACTCCCCCTTTAACAACGCTAAATGTTAGTACAAACCCTTTAGCATGTTTGTGTAGTTTATCTAGCCCTTAACTAGATCTTTTATAAAATTAGGAATACTTATTTTGAGGATAAGTATGTACATATTTAACTGTAGAACAATTAAACTTGTTAATTTATTTAAAACGGTATTTAAATTTTGTTCTTTTATTATGTTGCATTAGAAAATAAAATATTTTCAAGAGCAACATCTTTTATTAAATGTTTTTTTTTATACACTCGTCACACTGTTTTTATTTTGTAGTCAACAAAAATGGAAATTAGTTTAATTCGAGTGCGGCAAAAAATCAGCATGGACAACAACCTGCAGTCGTGTCGTCTTGCTGTTGTCTAAATAAACGTTCGCATTTAAATGCATGTATTTCATGTTTGACATATTGAAGTCGGTTGTTTGCTGGCTTCAATGTGTTTAATGCATAAATCGGCGGGACAAACTATTTCCGAAAATCTAAATTATATTAATCCACCATCTCGATCCGTGGAGGGTTGTACGAAGGCCTGGACTGATTTTAAACATATGTGAACAAAAATTTATAATACAATATTTTCTAACACATTTTTTGTTAGAAAGCACAAATATTTGCACTTGCTGCTGTCTCAGCTGCCTTTTATAGAATTAGTTTAATGTTTGCTTTTCCGCTTTATATTCAGAGGATGAGTAAAATGCAACACAACATTTTTACAAAATTTATTTGCACAAATTAAATGAACAATATCAAAAAAAAAAAAATAATACTATTTTTATTCTCTTTGTTATTTATAAACATTTGTTTGGCACTTCTTTAACAGGATGCTTCATAAGCATTTAGTTCGACATAATCTTTTACTTTATGATTCATTTGCAAAATTTTGCTTGTCGAAAATTCTAGACGGTAACATAAGAGTGTAAATGCGACAGCTACTACGAAAGCTGTCGTTTTACGACTAGTCAAACACAATAAGGGTGAATATTTTGAGCGTACGCATTTGTTTTCATTTCAGTTTTTCTTTATTCTTCAGTTAGTGAGGTAGTTTACCTCGTGAGCAAGATACCTCACCCCGTTCTCTAAACGTTTAATCAACTCAGCAATGCGAGTTACTACCACACTCAAACTTATCCAGATAAAAAATATTTATGGTTTCTTGTTATTTTTTGTTTAAAACAAAGAACCCTTTAAAAAAAAATATTATACACGTAATTTGATGCTTTGTTGGCACGCACGCGTAGACACCAGAGAACTTAACATGTTGATTACAAAATCCTTCAATCGTTCATAAAACATCAAAAAACTTGTCTATTTTTTGTAAATTATCAAACTTGTCCACACACTCTCTTTTGTTGTTCATATTTTTGTTGTAGTGTTGTAAAAAACGGTTACTTTTAACTACTCAATACTACTTTTCAAACCGAGTACTCAATACTTTCAATGGATTTATTTCGTGCATTAATGCAATATTTTAAACTTTAATTCATTAAAAATCTTTTTTATCTTGTACCAGCATTCAAGGAAATGTTTTTTTTTTTTTTTTTGGGAACAAGATCCCAACATGTGAGCTGCAGAATGACTAAACTGAAGGAGTATTTTGGAAGATATTACTGGACATTGGAGTGGTTGGAAAAAAATATATTGTGTCAGTCACCTCGTAGGATTAAAAATGATGTAAAAACAATTCGAAAATTTATTTTTCCGCCCTTTTAGTATTTTGTTCACTGTGTCGCCATTTTAAGTCCAATCCTAACATTTTATATACCGGTGTTCACAGCCCTGTAAGAGCTAAATTTGTGTCTTTAAGTTTTCACTGCCACGGGGAATTCAAGCCATGACTTTTAAAAACTCGGTTTAAGAATATGTAGCATTAGGGGTGTTAGGAACCACGTTTTTAAAAATCATAAATAAATTTGATGTGATAGTAAAAAACTTTTAAAGGCCCTTAAAGAGCGGCGAACACCGATACATAAAATGTTATGATCAGACTAATAATGGCGACACATGAACAATATACTAAAAGGGCGTTATTTATAGGCGTGGCAAGAAATAAAAAAAATAGTTTAAGAATTGTGTTTAAATTATCCTTAATCATAAGGAGTGACTGACACAATTTTTAGTTGTAGGGAAGGAGAACCAGTCTACGTTGAAATCCTCCTGCTATATTCAATTTCGCGACGCCTTCTGCCATTTTACCGAACTAAATCTAAGCTCATACGCAATATCTTCCAAACATTTCACAAAACTATAAAAATCTTGATTGGTGGAGCCTACATGATGTCCGTGGCACCCTTTACCACTCAAGATAACGTCGTCGACCATACAACCCAATTTTTTTTTTTGGCATTGCGATTACCAGGCAAAAATATTTGTTCCCCGATATCGGACCATATATATCCGAGTATAATTAGTTAAAGTTTGTAATATATACTATATATTTACATGACTATCGTGAGGAGGATTTTAGATTCGGCCCAACCCTTTTTCTCATTTTAACTGTGGACTAAAATTTGAAGGCAAAACAATGTTTGCATTATTACGCCGTGTCTTCAGGTGCCATCGACTTGAACATGACATGAACATAACGTCGGCAGAGCGAATGTAAAAATAAGTTCATGTTCTTGTATGTGGCGTATACGTATGATCGGATTTACCTTATCAAAGTGTTCAGTTCGGCGCCATTTTGTGTATTTTTGTACGTGATGGCCAATTTCATGGCAAACATCGATGCTCAGCCATATGGTCGATCATCGATGTCAGAGCATGAACGAAACATGAACATGGGCGGTCTACCATGTTCATGGTTAATGGAGACCCCCAGTTAAGGCCGATTTAGCTGTAAAATGTTTTTGCTTACAAGCCGTTGTCAATTTTTTTGCATTAAGCCAAAAAAAAAAAGGAATGACCCAACAATACCCATGAAAAACACACATAACATAAATTATTAAAAATCGAAAATAATTGGAAAACTTTTATTAAACAATTTTATACAGTTTTTTTTTAGCCTACGTCATTTAAAAAGTTAAAGGACAAGGTCAATAAAATGATATTTCTAAACAATTTGCAACTGCGTAACAAATGCTTTAGATGTACTAACATTTTTCAGATTAAACGAAACTCTTTTTAAATTAAACGAACTCGTTTTCAAAATAAATGGAACTCTTTTCAGAGTAAATTAAACTTTATTCGTATTCAATTAAACATTTCTCAAATTAAATTAAACCAGTTTTAGAATTTAATAGAAAACAAAAGAAAAATAATTAAATATTAAACATATTAATTTTTATAAAATACTTGTTAAAATTAATGAAGAATTTGTCCACTGACCGCTTTAGGAATGGTACTCACAATCATTGTACAATAAAATTTTTACCACCTTATTCTCCTATGTTGAACCCGATAGAGAAAGCATTCTCCCACGCCCGATCATTATTAAGTGGCATTTCCACAGAGCATAACATAGTAAGTGTAATTGAGGAAAGTGTCGCACAAATTGATCAAAGTGATTGTGCGAACTATGTTATGGATATGATCATGATAATTCCTAAGCGGTCAGTGAACAAATTCTTCATTAATTTTAACAAGTATTTTATAAAAATGAATATGTTTAATATGTTTTATTTTTTTTTCTATTAAATTCTAAAACTGGTTTAATTTAATTTGAAAACTGTGTAATTGAATTTGAGTTTAATTTACTCTGAAAAGAGTTTAATTTATTTTGAAAACGAGTTCGTTTAATTTAAAAAGAGTTTCGTTTAATCTGAAAAGGGTTTCCTTCATTTTGAAAAAGAATTAATTTATTTTGAAAAAGGTTTAATTTAAACTGAAAATGCTATATATTACTACGTTTATACGTGCAGGTTATTTGCGAATAAAAATATTGTAAATAACAAAAATTGCCGTATAAACAGTAAATAAAATTTTTATTTGCGAATAGCTAACTCACGAAAACAATTACTGATTAAAAACTTATTTGCAAATAAGACAAAAAAAGTTTGCATTAATTGAATTACAGAAAGCATTTAATTTTTTTATTTTTCTGCTATAATTTCAGTAATCAAAATGCTTTTTAAACTAACAATGCTACCAATTATTTATATTTTGAACATATGCCATACTAAAAAAATTAAGCTCTTCCATATACAAGTTGGTGCATAAACAGTGAGTTAGTTATTTGCAAATAGTTTTTATTTGTGAATAGGCTGCGTATAAACGTAGTATATCACAACTGAAATGATTATCAACAGCAACTGAAATTATTGTCAACGTTAAAAGTCGAAAAGAAAATCAAAAAATGTTTGCTCAAGCCGTAATGACACTTTTTTCAACTTTTCTTAATCTAAACATCCGATTACTCATTCCGTTCCGTGCTTGTGAAAAGCATTTTTGTGCGTAAGGAAAAATGTATATTATTTATTCCGTTGCTGCAGTATTTTTCGCAATTGCGGTATCAACTCTACGGTATTGCCATATTATTGATTCCATATTGAGGAAAGATAAAAAATGTAAGAAAGTGTAAAAAAATCGAATTTGACGATTTTAAACCAGATTTATCTGGCATCTATGTACACAAGTACGTGCGAACGAATAATAGTGATTCGAATATGAGTGACTAGCTTTCTTTCGCATACATTTTCATTCGATATCGGCGAACAGGCTGTAAAAGATGCTTTTGCCTTTACACGTTTTAATTTTGTTTTATAATATTTTCCATAATTTATATGAAAAAAATACAAAATTGTATGTTATTCGGGTATGTTCTTGATTCTACTTTGAAGTGAAAATAGTTTGAAATCACTTCAATTTCAAGCTTCGGTGTTCTACATTCTACTCTTTACTTTTCATTTCGGTTTTGTTTTCGAACATTAATTCGTAGTGAATTGTCTGGTTCTTGAAACCACTTTTACACAAAAAGTAGTAGTTTGAAAACACTTTTTAATTTCATTGTGAAAATGAAAACTTTTACTGAAAAACTGAGTATAATTACAATCCCATTGAGTTAAGAGGGTTAGATGACGAAATATTTATTTGAGATACAATTGTGCACATATTTAAAGGCAAAATAAGGAACATGTAACATAAAGAAGTAATAATTGTTATTTTATTAACTAAAGTCAATTGGCGTTATCATCTCTTATTACAGCGGTTTCGGAATCACTAACTTATCTGAATCACCATCATTTCCATGTCTTGGATTTACCTTCACCGGCTAAACCAAATTTTTGCATAAAATGGCATTTGAAAAAAAATTACGATCATCGTTATTGACGGAGAATTTGATAAACCTAACTGAATTTTGCTCTTATTAAATAACAAGCGTTAGATAAAAAATTTTGCACGTCGTTTTTTGGGCAAAAGGCATATCGCAAAAAAATAAAATAAAATTGAAAATATGGGTCATATCTGTACTGGTTTATGTAAAAAAAACAAATAAAAGTGAAAACGTGGTTCGTGTCAGTACTAGTTATTTGAACATTTATCGAAGTTCAGTTCGAATGAAAGAAGGAAACACCCAAACTACTACTTTTTCAGAACAACAAAAATGAAAAGTTAACTTTTCACACAATTTTTTTTATTTTTATTCTACTACTTTTCTGGAACATGCCGGATTATCATTTTTTTTTTTTACAAATGCCATATTTATGTATGTGTACATATGTAAGTTATAATGTTGTAACTTATATAAATGGCTCTTTCTATCGCTATTTCACTCTTTCGATCTTAGATTAAGAAAAGCGCAAAAAAGTGCTACGGCTTAACACAGAGTTGTAAGGAATAATAGCATGAAAAAGTTAAGCTTTAATATTTTGGACAAGTTAAATTGTAATCGATAATACCAAACTGAATAATTTCCAGATGGATTGTAAACTATAATAGGGGCTTTATTATATCGTCGAGCCTATAAAGCGAAAGATATGTAAGTGACTTTTCTTTGAGTTCAGTTTATTATAAAGAGCTATAACTTGACCTCAAATATGTAAAGGCTTAATATTTTGGATGAAATAATAAAAACTGAATTACTGCAAAAATTGTTTAGTGTGAATTGAAAAAGGCAAAAAGTCAGTAGGAGTGTGATTTCTGGTAAAAAAGAAATCAAAGATACAATTTTTTACATTCAAAGTATTTAAAACTTAGTTCACTAAATAAGTAAAAATTAATAATCAATTCACAGATAATTCAATATATCATAAATTAACAGTTGTAAATATAATATAAAACTTACATACAAACATACATATATAAAAACAATATCAAAATTCTCTACACACAAACCAAAATAGTTAAAGTATGTTTCTTATTTATAGTTAATATGCGCAAGTCTGCATATTTACTAAAAATCAAGTCATTAAAAGTCTATTTCCCATTCAGCTCTACAACTAATCTAAGAACTAAAACAAAAAGTAAAGAGTAAAAAATTTTCTTAAAAGTTATTTAAAGATTCCTCTAACAGTTCAATAACAACGAAAAAAAAAAAAAAACTCAAAAATCCGACAACAACATTGTTCGCAAATACTTATTCGAAAGCGTTCTTAGAACCTCATTTCGCTTCTACTGATTTTGTCATAAACGTCTTTGGTAAGCATTTCATATTGGCCTTTCGCGGTCTGATAGTACAAGGCATCACTTATTTTATGAGGATCATATCCCTCTTTCTGCAGATCTACTTTACGCAGCTTAAAAGTACCAGTCAGATCAATTTTTGTTAGGAAACGCAAGAATTGTGGCCTGGCATATGAGGGAAGCACTTTTGCAATGTTTTCGCTAAACTTTTGAAGATCAACTTGACTATCGGGATCGTAAATAGCTGCCATGCCAGCACGGCCCTCTGTATTGGGAATGGTGACGCCGTAAACGATAGTGTCTTTATAGCCTGCAACATTACTGACTTGAGCTTCGACTTCGCTGGTAGATACGTTTTCACCCTTCCAACGGAACGTGTCACCAGTACGATCTTTGAAATAAAGATAACCTTTTTCATCTGCCACTAACAGATCGCCCGACAAAAAAGCCATGTCACCTTTCTTAAAGACATCGTGCACCACCTTTTTAGCAGAGGCTTTCTCATCGACGTAGCCTAAAAACTCTCTGGAGGGATTTCCTTTGATAATTTTACCAATGAAAACGCCTGGCTCATTTGGTTCACACAACTGGCAGAGGCCATTTGGACCACGAATTGGTTCTCCGGAGTCGGGATCAGCTCGAATGATCGATATAGGGTAAATTTGTGGCAAAATCCGGGACACGAAACCAATAGCACCAAGTGTGTTGTCATTATTCATAATATTTGCATTACCCTCCGTAGCACCATAGAATTCACCAACTTTGCCAATGTTGAAGCGTTCGACAAATTGCGGCCATATTTGTGGACGAAGACCGTTACCAAATACCATACGCACCTTGTGGCTGCGATCATTTTCCGAAGGCGGAGTGGCCAAAATATAACGAGCCATTTCACCAATGTATTGACCAATCTGTGCAAAAATAAAAAATAAAAAAACAGTATTAAAAACTTATTTTATTTCATTTATTTATTTAAATTGTTTTCATTTCCCGTACAACAAAAATATATGTATCTTATATTTAAAGTACAGGAACTTATAAAGTATTGATCCTAATTTATGTTGATCCTAATTTATTGACGTTTTTTAAACAATTTTCTTCTTTGAGGTCGTTTTTTATAAAAAAGTTTAACAAATTTATACAAAACTTCTTCAGGAAAGTAATTGTTATAATTTGTACAATTGAGTTTTGTATTCCCTATTCTAGATTCTAACATTTATACCAATAAAAAATGATAAATAGCTTGTTTTCTATGTTTCCCAGCAATCTATATGTCGAGATTTCATAGGAACTACCCTAATCATCAGTAGACTTTGGAAATTTTTGAAAGATATTCTCAAACATTCAACTTTATATCCCAACAATTCAAATAAATTCTTGAGAATTTAAAAAGAAAAATGCTCTAATAATACCTGTCAAAACACAAAAAACCAGCCTTTTCATTTATACACGTCTCTAACATTTCTTTACACCTTTCAAACAAATTCATAATGCACCTTCACACTTGACCGAACTTGACTTGCTTTTTTCGGTCTTGGGCTCTTCTGGACGTTTCCATTGGGATGTTTCGATGTCATAGCCATGCACCCATGAGTCGTCACCAGATATGACCTTTTTGAGAAAATGTGTATCGTCGTTGACAAAATTTAATAAAAAAAAAGATCGAAGAGCACACCAAAATACGACTAACCTTTTTATCTGTCAAAAATAAACTGACTATCCGAAATGGCTGATATTGCGAACATATATAACAGACATGTGTACCAACATAAAATAAAAAAATGCGAAAATTAAACATACGGAACTCGCGAAATTTTAAAATAACGGTTATTTTTTTATCAGATGTATATATTTTTTACCAGGTAGCACTACGCTACATCTACAAAGTTCGGTTTCGTTATCTAAGTACACGTCGTTGGTATCGTGTAATTCGCACGTGTCCTGAATTTGAGCTTTTCAGTGATTTTAATATATTTCATATAAATACGCCTGGACACAACGATTTAATGGAATAGTTTCATAAAAATCGCAATTACAGGCTGTTACATATATGTATGTTGACATGTACAATTTCTATTTTTACTTCTTCTGTGAAGTATGTTAGGGCTTTTCTGCAAAATACCAAACTTACACTATACAAACAACCGCATATCTACAAATTTGAATTTCTTCTTTTGCTAATAATAAAATCCAATTAATTTGTAATCCTTCTAATACAATAAGTGCCTTGTTTCCACTGCCACTTTTATGGTGAAATAAAACTGAACACGGGGCGGAAAACGCCGCAGGCTCGTCTGATTTCTATGTAAACTTACAGTGCAATTGAATTTCACGCAATCAGCAAAATATCCAGAAGCAGAAAACTTTTTGCGAATGGCCACCGTTGAACCGAACAGCAGCGCTTGGCCCATGCTCATGATCCCGCCAGCAGTGTGATACAGAGGAAGTGGTGTATAAAATACATCCGTTTGCTGAAAACCCAGAGTAAAATGAATCCCAGCGGCAATAAATAAGTAACTGGAAAAAAAACTTAAATAAGAAAAAAAAAAAAAACGGGGATAACAAAAACACTCATTACTTACCGAGAATGAGAAATGACGGCAGCTTTGGGTAAACCCGTTGTACCCGATGTATAAATATACACGAGCTTATCATGATGTGTTGGTCGGTCTGCAGAGGCTGGCAGTTTCTCCTTGGGAGCAGTTTCCAGCAATGTTGTTAAATCCTTGGCGGTACCATTCACAGGATGATTGATCACGTTGTTGAATTGGTACAAGGCAATGTTTGAAGGAATTTCCTCGGAAATATCATTAATAGCCTCAACAAATCCCTCGCCAAATATGAAAGCAGTACATTTGGCCACAGTTATACTGTGCAGCAGAGAAGGACCCCGTAAATTTGTGTTTATCAGTGGAGTAATAACACCAATTTTCGACAGGCCCAACCAAGTACCCACAAATTCTGGACGATTTTCCAACAATAATCCCACAACATCACCTTTTTTATAGCCATGGCCATGGAAGACGTTGGCAATGCGATTGGAAAACTCATTCAATTCACGAAAAGTCCACGACTGTGATTCACTGACAATGGCAACCTTATCCGGCAAATTGGCCACGTTTATTTGGAAGATGTCGGCTATTGTGAAATTTTTCTTTTCATATTTTTTGATAAGTGTCAACAGCTTCACGTAGCCAACAAGTGCTCTGTAAAATACAATTAGTTAGAATGTGATTAAAAGCTAAATTCATTAAAAAGAATTTATAATGAAAGGTGGGTCAACCAAAATGCAGCAGATGTTAATTAATTGTGAATAAAACTGAACGTTTTCAGAGAATTATCTTAAAATTTTCTATTTTATAGAAAGGATAATGACAAATATGTGAAAACAAAAAAATGTCGGCCTAATGCTCGGCATTGCTCTCGTGGCATACACTGAACCAAATTTCGTTGGTCTTATTAACTAAAAAATTTTTAATAGTCTATTTACACCAAAGCGAAATCTGCTCGAGATTTCAAGCCAAATCTAGTAGATTTTGAGAAGATTTCCCATACAAAATGAAATCTCTTTTAAGAGTAGATTTCGACAAAATCTACTGGTACCAAGCGATGCAACTGTGATTTTGATAATAATAATGTCTTGAGAAATAACGGGGTTAACACTTTTTTTCGATATTATTAAACATTTTGACTTGCCAGGATTTAAGCGAAGTTCATTCGCGTTGGCCCAAAGATAAATTTTGTTTATTTCTTCATTAAGAGGTGAGACTCCAATATCTATGTCATGACATTAATGTTAATTGCACATCATCTGCGTATAAATGTGTATTATGTTCTGAAAGTTGTTGTGGTAAGTCATTCACATAAAGAGAAAATAAAAGCGGACCCAAAACAGAATCCTTTTGATACAGCTAGTTTATTGGACCATTTGTCATATACAAACATCGATCGATACCGATTTGAGAGGTAGCTCGATAAAAGTTTAATGGAAGTTTCCGAAAAATTAAAAAAAAATATTTTAACAGTTACACCAAGTCTGAATATTTTAACTGAGACTTTAACCGCTAGCTAGAGAAAAATGTATCTCACAATGTATAATTAAGTCTTAACCGGCACTATTTAACAGAAAAGTTGCTGTTAAATTTAACCAATCAAAATTCGCCGGTTAAGAAGTTAATCACATCTCAAATAAAGAAAAGACAAACAAATAATAATAAAATGGACGTAAAGAGAAATCAACATTTATATTTTTGCAATATTTTTAATTATAAACGTGTTTGTGGTAGAAAAAGAAATATTCGCAAGTGTCGAAATGATTTTTCTTTATGTGATGAAGAATTTAGGCAAATATATAGATTGTCAAAGCCTAGAACACTATACATTACCAAGCTCGTACATGCTGATATAAAGACTGCAACAACTAGGTGAGATACATGATATAAACTTCCATATATGTTTGTATCATGTTGATAATTATTGATTTTTAGAAATCACTCCTTATTCCCCAGGCAAATGGTATCATTGACCTTGAGGTTTTACACCACAGGCAGCTTCCTGATGGGTGGGTTCAATTGCAACAGCTAGCCGCGTTGTAAAAAAGGTTTCAAAATCAATTGCAAAGCTGTCAAGAAAATTTATAAAAATGCCAAGTTCGCAAGAGGACATGCAAAAGGCAGCCACATATTTCCACAATATTGCGGCATTTCCTAAAGTGATAGGCGCTATCGACTCTAGGCATATTAAAATACAATCTCCTGAGGGTAATGATGCAGAAGTTTTTAGACGTCGCAAGGGTTATTTTTCTTTCAATGTGCAAGTAGGCTATTAACTAGATATTTTGATATACTTGCAGACATATGTATACACAAGTTTACGAAATTTATTTAGGCAACTCAAATCTGGAAATAATAGACTTAGTAGCAAGATGGCCTGGGTCAGCTCATGACAGTTACATTTTTAACAACAGCTGAATAAAAGCCAGATTAAAAATGGAGAATTAGGTACATATTTGCTCTTAGGAGACGGTGGTGACGGTGTAAAATCATATTTAATGACACCACTAGGCAATCCACAGACCGAAGGAGAAAGGTCATACAATGAGTCACAAATTAGAACAAGGAATGGAATCGAACGGTGCTTTTGAGTTCTAAAGCGTCGCATTCCAGTTTTGTCGCAGGGAATGCGGGTATGTATTTCCACAACAATGGCGATAATAGTGGGCTGTGATGTACTGCATAACTTATGCAGGCTTATGAAAGATCACATCGATTTTGATAGCACCACTATATCAATCGATGAAGAAGAACTAACTGCAGAAATATTTTCAAAAACTCGTTGTAGCCTTATCGATATCTATTTTTCAAAGTTGTGATCAGAAAATTTTACAAATTAAATAGAAAAAATAAAAAAAAAACTTCTTTCTAAAAATTGTGTTCGTCGTTACACTATTTTTTGTAAACAAATACAGGTATCATTGCCATACTTTTTAAATTTTTTTCTGTTAAGTAACCGAAAGATGGTGCAATCCAAATTACTAACTGTTGGTTAAATAGTGTCTGTTAAGCAAACCGGCAATTAGTTAATAGTTTTTTAATGAGAACTTAATTTTAGATTAGGAAAATGGCACTAACTTGTATAAAAGCATTTCACGGTTAACCATCTCGAAAGCCTTTGTATTTAAGCATATTCTTATTTCTGAGACTAACAATTCCCAGCACGAAAAATCTGTTTTAAGCACTTAAATAAGCATGGGTGCCTCGATGGCTGATTTGGTAGAGATCTCGACTAACAGCCTCGAGGTCGTATGTTCTATTCCTGCCACAGATTTCGACGAAATCTCCTGAAATCTACTGGTACCAAGCGATGCAACTATGATTTTGTTTAAAAAGTACTTCAAAATACTACGCTGCACCAAAAATATACACTTTAATGTGGTGTATTCAGTCTCTGATAAAATTCTTTTGTCAAACACCCATGCAAAAATTATTTTGCTGAAAATGAAATCTAACTAGGTGTCAAAAAACGGTGTTGTAAACGATATAGATTTCGTTGTAGATTTTAATTCAAATCTACTAGATTTTGAGTTGGTGTAAATGCGCTATAAATCTGAGCAAAATTTTTTGAAATGAACAAATTTTCTTCGATTGAACTCCAATTGAATTTGTTGAAAATTTAAATTATTAATTTCAAAAAATATTCAACAAAAACTACGTAAAATTGAGCTGCATCAGCAGAAATTTGCAATTGCGACGAGTCAATTCATAAACGAGTACCTAAAGAATTCGGTTTGTAAAACGCGACGTGATCGTGTCGTGCAACTTACGTAACTTTGTATGTACGTCAAACATTTATGATATTTTTGTGTTGCCAATATGCAAAAAATAGTATTTCTTTAATATTATCTTGATCTTAATTATTTGACCTTTTTTTTATAAATTAAATTAAAAAACATTTCAATTTAATTTAGTATTTCTTTAAATTTTTCGTACCAAAATTTTAATTTTCACCTAAACAAAGGCAATCCTATTCTAGGCACAGTTGGCATATATACATCCAAGGCAACTTTAAAGAGGTAGTGGCAGAATTACAATAAATACAGCACCAAAAAACATCAACATGTATTTTGTTGGTAGAACTTACGAACAATTGTCAAAATGTTGTTTGAAAAAGCAAGCAAGTCTATGTGTTTTTAACAAATTTACGCAAAGGAAACGAGAGACAGCTGTGCTTATACCACTACCCTATTAAAGCTGCCTGGTTTAGTTTCTTTAATTGAAAATGTATAAAATTCTTTTAATTTTTTTTTATCGAAATATAAAGAAAACATTAATTTTTAATTGTGAATAATTTTATTGCCTTTTACAAATTCAGTTTTAGCAAATTCAATCAGTTCACTTCAATGTACGGATGCGAGTTGAAGTTGCCAATTTTAAGCGATATGCGTTTTCCTGAACATCTATTTGGCAATTTCTAAAACGCTAAATTTAAGCGATTTGCGTTTCACAGAACATGCCTGTTAGTATTTTTAATGAAAATACAAACGTTGATTTTTTCAGGGAGAAACGAAATACTAAATTATCAAATCGCTATTTTGCCCTCGCTACACAAAATATCTAAGAAAAAATAAAAAGGTAGTCTACAGGTAGAAAAAAATATATGGTTGATATGACAATATTCCAGGGGCAGCATAGTATTATTGAATTAAATGGTTGTAGCTCATAACACTATATTATTAATTTAAAACCTCATTGATATGGCTCTCCATGGTATTGTAAAAAAAATATTATCATGCATGTTCTGAGAAACGCAAATCGCTTAAATTTAGCGATTTCGATTTGAAAACGCCAAATAGGTGTTCTGAGAAACGTATAATGCAAGAAATATGATTTTGCGATTTGAAATCGCCAAATAGGTGTTCTGGAAAACGCATATCGCTTAAAATTGGCAACTTCAACTTCTCATGTACATATATATTGAAGTGGACTGATTGAATTTGCTA
Source organism: Thecocarcelia acutangulata (assembly GCA_914767995.1). NCBI lineage: Eukaryota > Metazoa > Arthropoda > Insecta > Diptera > Tachinidae > Thecocarcelia > Thecocarcelia acutangulata. The sequence continues at coordinate 58,022,883 of OU612098.1, forward strand.
AAACTGAACTTGCAAAAGGCAATAAAATTATTCACAATTCAAACAATTAAGTTTTTTATTCGCTATTTAAGCTTCTAACATTTATACCAGTAAAAAATTATAAATAGCTTGTTTTCTATGTTTCCCAACTATCTATATGTCGACATTTCATAGGAACTACCCTAATCATCAGTAGACTTTGGAAATTTTTGAAAGATATTCTCAAACATTCAACTTTATATCCCAACAATCCAAATAAATTGCTGAGAATTTAAAAAGAAAAATGCTCTAATAATATCCGTCAAAACACAAAAAACAAGCTTTTCTATGTATACCAGTACCACTACCGTATTGAAGCTGCCTTGCATACACCCATACGTATGTATGCAGATATTTGTGGAAAACTTTTTTTATAGTAGTCTAATTGCAAAATACGAATAAACAAGCAAAAATTGTATATTTTTACAAGCAAGTTTTATATCAATTATGTACAAAAAAAATTGCGTCTACGAGTATGTCACAAAAACTTGAGACCTGCTAATCTAAAAACTTCGTGTTAAAACTCCAATTCCTACTTTTTTTATTATTTATTATCATGTATAACATCTTTATTGTCATTTCTTATTATTTATAACACTATTTCTACACATTTTCTTCTGACGAGTATATATTTTAAAAACCAAAATAAATTGACAGATGTTACGTATTTGAACACAAATCGCCAATAGTCTCACCGAGACAAGGAAAAAGTTGCAAATTTAGCGCTTTTTCGAGTCTTATAAACAGGCTGTTAGTTAAAACAGTAGTAACGCGTCGTAAGGCAAACTCACACTGCATTTAAACATGCGAGTGCGGTGTCCGTATTATCAACGAAAATTTCTTCGGCAGTAGTGTTTTGTCTCTCATTCTGCACACGCGCCTTTTGTTACTGCTGTCCGTATTTTGTATATACATATGTATGTATGCTTGTTCATTAATTAAATTCGTATGCAGCCAAATTGCACCGGAATATGTAGGTAGCAGACCGTATACACAGCTTGTTACCTATTCCGTTTGTTTCTTTTTTTCTTCTCTTTTTTACCGTTGTTCGTATTTTCTATATATATGTTAACTATTAATTTCGTATTTATCCAAAGGGCATCGGAATAGGCAGCAAGATGTGTACATGTGTTTTTTTTCTTTCTTCACCGTTGTCCGTGTTTTTTCTATATATGTATGTACATATGTAAATATGTTCATTATTAATTTTTTTTCAACGCATTTCATTAGCTTGTATTATGGAAGGTGTTGGACTAAATTTTGCTAATCTGAGCAGAGTCGAAGGTATATACACTGGGCACTGGTCAGTTTTAACTAATTTAACTCCAACATTATAAATGCTGTAATAGAGTTTCTTTTAATCTTTCATGTTGTTATTGTTAAAATTTAACTTCCACAAACACTAGTCCCTCTTTCCTCCCCATCAATCTATTTTCCTAGTTCCAGTACAATGCACTGCATATGTAGGGGTCATCCCCTGAGTACTGGTCCAAGATAAAAAAAAAAAAAGAATCTCTTGAAATTTTCTTTTCTGTCTACACATGCGAGTGAGAGTTCAATTTAAATTTGTCGTTAGCACTCGAACTTCAGACAATTTTTTTCCTTCACATATTTTGTTTCTATTTCAATTTATCTTCTCTTTATAAATTGGAGTTGCCGTGTTCTTCACATGAGAATATTTTTAGGAAATAGTTGGCATTAATTTGTATGATCATTATTTTACTGATATTAACGCTTTATAATTTAAACATTTCCATCTAATTTCAATAAATTTCAATAAATTAACATACAATTTAACAAACAAACTAAACAGCTAAAACTTAAGTTTTAATTTTGTAATGATCCAGTTGATTTGCTTAAAATTATCTGCACGGTAACACTGTTTGCTTGACATTTAACTGCATGGAGTGCCAAAAAAATCACTCGCAAGCAATTTTAGCTGCGAGTGCGAAAAATGTGAATGTGGTAGTAAAAAAAATGGGTGTATTGAGTTTTTCGTATTCTTACTCGCATGTCTAAACACTAGGTTAACATCTTCTCTTACATACAAAAATTAGCGTCAATAAAGAATAATAGTCTAAATAAAAAACAATCGTTTATTATACAAAATTTTGTTAATAGCATTCATTTGGTAGATTTGAATAAATTTTTCTAAATTCAACTAATTCATTTTATTAAACCTGAATTTAATTAATATGTTGTTTAAGCTTGAGTTGCTTTTTTATATAAGAAAATGTTAAAAATATTTATTATTCAATATTTCGTCTTCCTACGGAAGACTTCTTCAGAGTAATGTTGAAGTTCTTGTTTATAAATTGAAAAATATATGAAAGGAAACGAAAACAATTTTAATATATGTACATATGTACATAAATACAATCAATATAAATATGTACACTGGGCTAGGTCAAAAAGCAAAAAAAAAAGCTGTCTTACTTCGTCAATAACAAACCTGTAAAATATTGCGTAATTATTTTTAGTGTAACAACCCGCGCATTAACCTCAAAGTTTAACACATTAGTCCACTCATTGCTTATACTGTAAAGACTTTTTTCTGTGTGATTTCATTGCAGATTTTGTAGAGGCAACATAATAATAACTGTATCTTAAGGTCTTTTAAGTTCCCTAGGACTTAAACACAAATTAACTTTACATTTGTTACGCCGAACATCTAAAGGGCACGTCTTAAAGTATTGAAAAAGTGATTTTTGACATGCTTTTGTCAAAGGACATTAAACTTGATAATTTGATGGCTATTGGTTGCAATGGTACTGTCGTCAACACTGGAAATTTAGTGGCGTTATTAAACTTTTCGAAGAAAGGCTTCAGCGCCCCTTGCAGTGGTATATTTGCATGCTTCACTTAAATGAATTATTTGGCTCTATTGGTAATTTATTAGGAAATTGCAAAGACTTTCCAATCTTTAAATATGAAAAGATACAAAGTGAACTTACGAAAGTAAAGATGGAAGACCTAAGTTCAGAATATTTGTATGAAATAATTATATCCGTTATTATTGGTCAGTGTCCTAATTATTTAGCTAACCGATCCCTAGGAAAAATGTCCCATGCAAGGTAGTAACAAAAGCAAACAGAATTTTAAGGCACTGCATTTCCACATCAAATAATCTAAAAGTATTAGCTGAATATTCCGTTAAAATTTACGCCCCATTCTGGTTCAATATAAAAACCAATCCAACTTGCAAAGATGGGTCTTAAAAATTTTTGGAAATTGGTAAAAACTTCTCGATATCTGTTAGCAGAGTATAAACAAATAATAGACCCCGTAATTCAACACAACGCCTATTTTACCCATTCAGAAAATTTGCTCCAGTCAATATTGTCGGACGAAAATAAAAAAGTGAGAGAGCTCGCAACAAAAAGAATTCTGGAAGCTCGAAATTCTTCATGTGCTGGAAAGCAATCATGTGTATTTCAAGTACCGAAAATACATTTTAATTCGAAACGTTTTTTGATCCTCCAGTTCCTCGGAATGCCACTAATGAAGAGTTAAACGTATTTATTAAAACTCCAGATGGAAAAAACATGACTTTTTTTAAAACTACCATGTCATATACAAGCTTTAGAGCGCATTGTGAAAATAGTGATAGAAGCATCCATGTCCTTATGTGATAGGAAATCGAGAGAGGTCTTAATACAAACAAAACTTGAATCAAGAAAAATTATGCCCAGATTCGAGAGCAAAAGAGATTTTATGGTCAAAAAATAATTAAATTACATTTAAAGCGTAATATTTTTCTCAAATAAAACTGTAGTGTAGCAATTTTCTGTGAAAATTAATAAATTTTTAATAACAATATAATAATATATTTAAAATATTAAAGTTTAAAAAAATGCTTGTATGAAAATTGCATAAACTTTAAGCCACATGCGCGGGCTAAAGATATTCTTAATTGAATATGTATATTTTTTCAAGTATTACCTTTTTATGCCTCAGACAGCAAAATATTACTATTAGAACTTTATTAATTCACTTTTATTTTTTCCCATACATAAGTGTCATAAAAAAATTAAAGTAGATAAAAATATTTTTAATATAATGTTATAAATACGTATATATACTTGTATGTAATTACAGTTTTCTAGAGCTAGAGCTAAACATTCTAAATCTTTTCTAAAATCAGTTCTATTAGCTATTGATACATCAACTAACCACAGCATCTCAAACATATAACGTTTTCCATAATTATTTTCTGTATTTAATTTTCTGTGAAAATTTGGATTGTGGTTTAAATCACGACAATGTATCGACGAACTTCATTTCTATATTTCTGATCTGACTTATGTCCTGCTATTCTAGTCTTCAATTTATTCTTTGTTGTTCCTACATAAATTTTATCACATTGTTCGCTATCATTACCGCCATGAGTATTAAACTTGAATAATATCTTTCGATTTAACTAAATCCAATGTGCAAGAAGTTGTTGATCTGCTTGTTATAAATTTACATGCACATCCACACAAACAACATAAAACTGAAAACATAATACACAACCAAACTAACATCTACATGATCTACAGAACGCATAATTCCAAATCAACCAGCAATGATTTTGTTGGTGTTGCGTTCTTGCTGTTGCGTTCTTGGTATTGCGGTTTGTTGTTGAATGTGCATATGCGTAAGAATTATATTTTTACATTTGAGTCTGGAGTTATCAATAAAGCTGAAAGTTTATATCATGCGTTATATTCATTAACGCTCACTTAGCAGGAGTAACCAGGCTTTCTGAAATGCCTGATTTGGCAGACTCGATTACATATTCTTTATTTACACATGATGTCCTAGGCACATAACTCTTTTACACTTCTTTGCGCGATAGGTCTGCTTTAGCAGTTCTCATGGAAGGCGTACTTTAATATGCCTTCTTAGCAGGTCTAATTGGAGGCCTTATTTAGAAGACCTCATTCATAGCTTCCTTAGCAGATCTCACCTAATGTCGATCTTCATCAGAAGGCAGACAAGAATGAGTATCGGATCTGAAATAATGTCTTAGAAGACCTTCAAGAAAGCCCTTCTGAAGTTTCCCGATGGGCGCGTTCTAACCGTGCAATTGTAGGAGATTGTTTGCCTCTGAATTTAAAATCTGAGACTAGAATATCGCTGTTTAAGAAAAACCTTAAGACATTTTTTTTACCAAATGTTCAAGAATTTTTTACATAATATTATAAATCTAGATTAAAATATTTAATTAATATTTATTTACTTAGCCATTTTTTTTTTTATTTTGTTTGCTAATCTTTTTTATTTTTTCCCCCTTTTTAATATATGAAAAAATTATTTACATGATATAAAAAATACAAGGTAGTTTTATTCTCTCAATTTTCTTTAAAAATCACCATCTGACAATTATAAGGATTGTGACATTTTCCATAAAATTGTGCTACCGTATTAGTTTATACATTCCCTTGTTTTCAGGTTTGTTTGAAGTTGTGTTTAAAAATAATAATAAAATTGTGAAAATTCATACATAAATCTAAAATATGTAAAAATGGTCTGCAAAACATTCCCAGACTAAAATGCTACCGACAGCATGTTTCAATGTGCCTTTAGTATAACGTGAATTAAGACGTTCGCTTTTCAGTCAGCTAACCAGTCTTAAATTAAATTTGGACTCATCGGAGAATAGTATAGAATTCCTTTGTGTGGTGGTCAAATTAATGTGTTCCCTTACAAAGTTCAACCTGGCCAGTCTATTTTTCCGTGATAGAAAGATCTTTTTTACACTTTTGTATGGTATGCTGGGGGTAGCATTTAGTAACAATTGTGTGGCGACGGTTCTTGGCGAGACGAATTGGTCTTTTTTTTATCAACATATTATTGCCTGACCATATCGTTTACTGGTTTTTCGGGAACGTCCACCTTTGTGCTCTGTAACCAAAATACCCGAACAACGAAAACGGCTTATAATTCTTGGAGAATATTAAACTTTTTTACAATTGTGGTCACTGATTGGCCGTTATTAAAATCAGCTATTATTTTTTCTTTTAAATGCACTGAATAATTATATCGCGCCATTTGTTAGAGAAGTTACAAGTCACGTCCAGAGCAAGTTTGAAGGCACGGAAACGACGGAAAACTACATATATGCAAATTTTCGCTATACATGCTTACTTTGATATTTAAACAACTAATGACATCTTTTGGAAGTAGGTTTTTCTTATTGTAAGTAATGAAGAATATTCAAGGTTACGTGTATTAGTATATTATATTTTCCTCAAAATAGGCAATCGTTTAAATCCTATCGTAAAGTTTACTGATAAGCAGAAGTCCGTGCTTTTAGTTTTTGGAAGCAAATTGGGCTGGCTTTACAATAGCTGGCAGCCTGTGAAACCTAACCTAACATGAGTTTCAAAACGACCACAGATACCTACTTACATCACCTAATTATTTCTAGCTTTTTCTAATGTGAACAATGCACTACACATTTCAGAGAAAATCCATTCTAGGAGTAAATTCCCTTATTCAACTGTGTGGCAACGCCTTTTTATATTTCTCTCTAAAAATAAACTTCAAAAATCCTTATTACAAATAATAAAAAGAGAATGAAACTACCTTGTATTTTTTATATAATGATTGTTTATTTACTAGTTTATTTAAATGAAGGTATTATACAACATAATGTAAAGTTGCCAACTTGCTTCTATAATGCCTCTCAGGCGCTAAAGCTCAAAATTGTACAGATTGTAAATACAAAAAATAAATGAATATAAAAAAAAGATAAGTTACACATCACAACACATATGGCGCATAAACGCGTACGGCGCAAGGTCTACTTTCCATACGTTGCAAACGTCATGAAAAAGTGTCAGTTGGTTTTGATAGCCAAAGATGGCATTTATATTTTATTTTCAATGTTATCGATAAGATTATTCCTTTTTAAAATTTTTGGTTTCAAACTTGAAGTTTACAGAAGTGAACGCGTAGAAAGTTTGAATCGCGGAACGCGTGGTATCAACCCTCAGCTGGCCTAGAAAGTCTATGACGATTGTAGAAAGCAGTCTTAATTGAGAAAAGTAAACAAACAAGTCTAGTGTGTTAATACACAGTGATGTTAAGTGTAAACAGAGTTGTGAATTATTTTAGTATTTTGTAACGAAAAAGTGTGTGACATTATTTCAATTGCATTTGAAGAATTCTCAAAGCGCTTTTAAATGCAAAAACATAACCATATGTATTTTTAAATGACCGCCTGTAGAAAAGAAGCAATTTCTTTAAAATTTACTATTTTAGTAAATTGGAATGGAAAATGTTTCTAATTTAAGTAAATTTGAATAAAATATTTTGTATAAATATCTAATATTATATGATGGTATCATTCGTCTGGCTCAAGTTCAATCAATATTTTTATTTTTTAATTATAACAATAATTGCCGCGATCAATAACTCTTGATCACACTTTCCAACGCTATGACAAGAAAAACGTCTGCAGGCACCTTATTCCGAAGGCGAAGCGTACGGCTGAAAAACGAATTCTCTATGTAATGTGTAGTACGATTCCCTGGGCAATTGACCACAAGTGGATGAGCTCTGGACGATGCGCGCGTGCGTCGTAAAAATGTGCGAGTTTCGGGAACAAGATCCCTAATCTCGTCAGAGCAAAATCCTTTGTAGTAACGATAGAACAGAGTAACGCCCCCCACACTGCGTCGAGTGAGTCAATAGAGTTGGATACCTACTGTCACCGATAAGCTTCTTCGCCCTCTCCTTCACATGGTCGGGTAACCCCAAAATAGACTTTGGAGGACCGGCCCAAACATGAGAGTTGTATTCCATTTTTGATCGGATGTAGGTGGTATAAATAGTAAGGAGGTCGGATGGAGTGAAGTACATCTTACCCCGTTTCAAAAACCCGAGGCACTTGATAGCTTCTTTAGATACAAATGAAGCAGCACTTGCGGTCGTTTGTTTGTGTGTTAAAAAACAGCATTGGGTCTTACGAGCGCTAAAAGCAACCCTGTTTTTTCCAGTCATTGATAATTCCAGAATCAAATGTACAAATACAATTCGAACGCATATACACACTCCCATACACGCTTCCCGAACAACAGGAGACCGACATCAACAAACAACAAGAAACGCAAGAACAACAATGAAATCATGTGTAGCTGATCCACCCAGAATCCACCAACGGCTCGCACACTGGGCTAGGTGCGATAAAAATTCATAACAACATACACATATGTAAAGTAGTTATTCCTTTTTTTCTGTTGGTAACTGCAGCAGACAAATAATTTTTGACACAACGATGTCTATCGGGACAGCAATTATTCAATTCAGTTTATGAAGTGTATGGACAATAATCAATTCAGCTGAAAGACTCAATTCACAATTGAATTGAAACGTGTATGGGCCGCTAAAATAATAAATTTTTCCTGTTGCAAATCCAAAAAACCAATTAAAATTTGGATTGTCTTCAAATAGCAATCTAAAGGATTTGTTTTATTCGACCCGTAATGAATTATTGAACGATGTTACGACTGTAGGTCATGCAATTTTACATTTACATATTTTATAGGCATGAGAAATTCGGTCAAAGCACTTGACTTACAAATCGTTTTTTCCACCAATGAAGGTTTGTGTGTTTTTTTTTATTTTACTTTACCTTTTCATTAGCATTGTAAATCGTTTTCGATCGCCACAGTGAAGATACATACGAGTATGAATGCTTAACCGGACATGAGACTGATTAAACGTGTCACGCCACTGTCAATTGTGTATCAACATCATCTTATGCATGGAAGAAGCCATAAGAGTAATTTAATTATAACAAAATAAAAAATATGTATCGTAAATACGATTTCTCAAGATCTGACAAAGAGCATCAAATTGCGCTTTTGTTGCATAATAAAATTAAATTTTGTTGAAAAGTTACGACTGACGTTTGTATCATCAGTTCATTCATAATTGTCTGTGCAATTGGGAGAGGTTTTCATTTGGCGAAGTGCGGTTTCAAATACACACAAATGAAAACCTATTTACATACATATGTATGTAAATAAGCAATGCACCTTTATGAGTTTTTTAAACCACAATCCATGCAAACACATATTCTACATTCAGAGAAATATGTGAACATATGTATAAACGGGTTTGCTTGAATATTAGCTTAACAGCTAGTAATCACACATGTTTACATATAACTATTTATATAGTTATAAATATGTATGTGCAACCATATGTGTATATCTCCAGTTGTGGCTTTGGAAAATTGTAAAGGTACGTATATATGTAAATAGTTTAATTGATAAAATTTTTTAAAATATAAAATTGGTTGTTATCCAATATGAAGCTTTAGTTTACATACGAGTACATACTCGTCTATGTACACATACATACAGGGTTATCAAATTTTCGGTTTCACAAGCAGTGTGGCCATACCCAATTATATTGCACAGCTAAATCGGCTTTAAAATAACGCTAAAAATATTCTTAAATTGCCATATAATAATGCTAAAATTTTAACTGAATTATATTTTTCTTATAGCCTATTTACACCAAAGCGAAATCGAGATTTCAAGCCAAATCTAGCAGGTTTTGAGAAGATTTCCCATACAAAATGAAATCTACTTTATGAGTAGATTTCGACGAAATCTCCTGAAATCTACTCAGTACCAATTGATACAACCGTGATTTTCTTCAAAAAGTACTTAAAAATACTACGCTGCAACAAAAATTACACTTTAATGTGGTGTATGCAGTCTCTGGGCAACATAAATATACACTTTAATGTTGGTGTATTCAGTCTCTAATAAAATTGTTCTGAAAATGAAATCTTGCTAGATGTCAAAAAATGGTGGTGTAAACGATATAGATTTCGTTGTAGATTTTAATTCAAATCTACTAGATTTTGAGTTGGTGTAAATGTAGTATTGTTTCAGTTAGCATATCTTTTTTCATAATTCTTATCATTTTTCATAATTCTTCCTTATAAACACTTATTGATAATCATTTCAATAAGAAATAATAAAATATTTATTGCACATAATCTGAAAATGTGTGCAATTTAAAATTTTTTTTTTTTAATTATTGTTTTGTATGGCGACTCCCCTAATGATTGAAGATAGAAGCTAGCTATATTTTACAAAAATTTTGAGTTCTCAAAACTATTGGAAGTTGGTCGTACATTCGGTTTCTTTAGGAGCCCTCTGGGGCTAGATAGGACGGTTGACTTTGAAATATTAGAAACCAATACTTTGTATGGGAGCCTCCTTAAAGGGGGCAGTTAGTGGTTAGATATGTTCACATGAAATGTAGCAGGAAACAACTACTCAGAGACAGTTATGAAGCTGTTTGTGGATTTTCTGCCGTTTTGATTACCGACCTTTGACCACGTTACGAAGTCATTTGCCCTAATCCTACTATCGTAATTTTTTGGCTCATGTATTTTTTTTACCAAACCCTACAAAATAAGAGGTACTACTCATATATAAATCTCGTTTCTTAGATTTTTCATATATAACACTAATTTTCTCTAATGTACATTTATAAAAAGTTTTCAAACAATTAAGCTGTTTCAAACCACACTCAACATAAAGCAGCAAATTCGAAATATGATATTAAAATATTTCGAATTTTCGTTTTTATTAGATTCTGTTCACCGAAAACTCTTTCAACGTCCGCGTTTCTAAGTTGCAAAACCAGGTACTTCACTGAAAAAGTAACTAGTTCTCATTTAATGCTTTTTATAATAATGCAAATTTATCCAGAAATCAAAAGTATAATACTTATTTAATAATAATATGAACTTAGTTTCTACCACTGATGTACCAAAGTTGTAATTTTTTCTATAGTGAAATCAATCATTTCTTCTCTAAAATGTTAATTTGCAATTACGAGTGTTATTTTCTACACAAAAGAGTCTTATATTATTTTAAATATTCTTAAATTCATTATTGTTACAAACTGCTAACTGCTAAATGGAAAATTTGCAGCTAAAGCAGAACAAAAAATGCTAAATTTAGCCACAAAAATGCCAAAATGGCCACTGTGCTCAAAACCAAAGTTAAATAAAACAGAAAAAGGTGAAAACCTTTTTTTTTTTTGTAATGTTTGGAACTTGCCATTGTGTACGAAATACATGATCAGTTGACCTTTCAAATTATTATTTACCAAAAGCTTCCTTATTCACAGAAAACTTGTAGTTACAGTCGGAAACGCTTCCTCTTGATTTTTAATAGATGCGATTTCTGGTATTCCGCAAACAACACATGCCTACATATTAGAGTGATCGATTATTTGACTTTTTTCTAAAACCGGGTTTCGAATAGTGGCAATTAAAAAAATTCCGTTTTTCGGTAAAAAAGAATTTAAGAAAAAACCGGTTAACCGGGTTTTTAATAAAATAGTTCTGTTAATAACATAACATTTGATTTTGATAGTTAAAGCAACATTTGAACAAAAGCAAAGTAATTCCCAAAAAGACCAAAATAAAAAATGCTTGAAACTCTGTAAATATATGAAAATATGCAAAGTGTATAAGTAGAATGTACTCAGAGTTTGATTCCAACGTACATGGTCCCTACAAGGCGAGCGCTCAGTGTATAAATGTAAAAGTGCGATTACCCTTGAGGGCATTGCGTGGTGTAGTAAAAGGCTGCACAGAATGTTCTAAAGAACACTGTCCACTACTGTGCAGTAGTTCCAAGCACTGTATTTCAAAACCATTCTTAAAACAAAACAAACAAGCTATAGAATATTTAGAAACCGAACAAACACTTCATAGTTTAGAAACGCCTTCACGACAGTGCTTGACTGTACTTAAATTCTGTTTTACAGCAAAATCCACGGCAAATCCTTAATAAACAGTCAAAACAAAATAGAGCCAAGGTGGCTACCCTGAGCTACGCCAGATTTAACTGTGATCTGATACAACATTTTTAAAACTCGCGCTCTGTTTTCGCTTAGTCAAATATGATTTCAGCCAGTTTATTGTTTGTGGAGTGAATGCCGAAAGCTGGAGTTTCAGTAATAGAAGATGATGATTAACTTTGTCGAAAGCCTTACTAAAATCCGTATAATGTCAGTTGAATTTTTATTTATAAATTGATTATTAACTATGCAGGTTACTTCCAAGGGGTTAGTAGCTATCGATCGGCCTTTCCTAAAACCACGTTGTTGATTTGCAAAAACGGAAGAAAATTGCTGAATTAAATTATCTGTAACACAATTCTCAAAAAGTTTCTGGTAGTTTAAATACGTTGTATTATAGAAGGTAATCGCTAAATATCACCGACTGTTCTGTGTGCCTGGACTTACTTTACATTTTCAGACTTTTGTTGGTTGTAAGGTTACTTGATTACAGAATTCCGTTTATAACTATAATATAAAAATTAAATTAAAAACTGTAATATTGTCGATATAAGTTTTCGCGCAAGTAGTAAATCAAACTCCAACTTAAGAACCATCTAATTAGAAATGAACTTTTACCAAACTTTAAAATAACATACATATATGTATATATTTTAAAATAATATATGTAAATATAAACAATTTATTTTCCTTTTTTGTGAATATGTATAATTTAGCGCTTTCTAGCGCCTTTTGGGTAAATTGTATTGTATTGTATTCGTAACTATAAAGTTGCAAATAAATTTACGAAGTATAGGATGCACAGCTTGGACGGAGTAACGAAGACTTTATGCCCACGATGGTATTAACAGCAATATGTTGCGGCGCTGTGACTGACTGTAGCGATCTATGCCTTGGCATAGGAAGTTGCCGCGTGGTTAACAACGAAATACCTCAAGAAAACTGTAAACTAATACAGTTTGTTGGGGTAGATAGTTAACCAATGAGAGTGAGAGAAATGTCGTTGTTGCCAAACAACAACGACAAGCTTGACCACATTTAAAGCTGGATTCACTCATTGTTTCCGAACAAAATTTTTGTCCGGACAAAATTTTTTTTATATGTAGTTTGACGTTTCTCTTCTTGAGAGAGAGAACATATTTTTTACGAACAACTCCCAACTTGAATTGGTGTAATTTTATATTTTGTCCGGACAAAATTGAAATGGGATGCCAATAGGATACATTTTTTTTATACAAAATTGTATTGAGTAATAGTAATTAAATAATCGTAATATTTGATCTTGTTTATATATTAGTATTTTTTTTTTTTCTAAATTTTCCAGCTAAAGATCTTTATAGTAATTTTATTCTGATGAAATTTCAATTGTGGCTGCCATAGTTTTAATAGTTATTAAAAAATTAATAATATGGAAATAAATGAATTGATTGCCCAAAAACTTATTGAAGAAATGAAGAACCAAGGAAGAGAGTGTATGTACTATATAATGTGTAAAAATAATCCATTGCTTTTCTTTGTTTTAAAAGACTTTTCACTGCAACTCTTTTTTTATGTTTTTACATACACATAATGTACTTGCCTAATAATAATGCTTTATGTATTTCAATGACCATAAACAAAAGCAGTTTTCTTTTTTCCATTATTATCACACAATATTTACTAATAATTAAGAATATGTAAAATACGCCAGAAAATAAACCAAAATAATAACAAGCAGTACTGCCACCTTGTAAAACTAATAGACTTTGTTTACATATGGCAGCTCTGATTTTCCGGAACATTTTTTTGCAATGGGTCAAATGTGCGGCAGAAAACTCTCAGTAAAAAAATTTTTGTCCGGACAAAAATTTTGTTCAGAAACAATGGGTGAATCCAGCTTAAGAAATAATTACGATGACGCGAGAGCTGTTCCCAGCCAAGAGCTGCTGTACGACTATAAATAGTTGACAGCGCTGAGTGCAATTACTAATTACCACAACAAAGAGTAACAGTTGTGAGATTTACTCTCTCAAGCACTGCCAAAATTTGATTTTCCTGTTTCAAGCTGTTTACGGCGCTCTAATTGGATTGGTCTAATACATTTTTATGAAATTTATGAAAAGTAAATAGCACTTTACGCGCTAATTTAGCTTGCGCTGGTTACATAATATCAAAAGATAGAACTTCCAGTTCAATTTGTTTGCGTTTAGACATCAAACTTCTATAATAATTAATCTGAGAGCGGTCTCATGAGTACAATCATATAACAAGATCAGTCAAAAAGAGATCATTGCCAATCTACCGAATACTAGTCATGTAAAATATGTATTAAAATACCCTTATGAGAAAAAAATAGTTTTTTATGCATTGATAACATACAATTAGTGATGTCTTTTGTACAAAATGTACACCTGGGTATCTTCAATAATTAAATTCATTTTGGCTATAAATTAAATAATTATTTCGGTAAAATTCATTTACTTTTGTTTCAACTTTGAACAAAGCTGAAAAGTGATAAGAAATCAACAGTGAAATTTTACTTTCAATAAATCAACTATACAGCCTTGTCGTAGAGTTCAACTCCGTTTGGAAATGGAATTCAATCCGTTTTTTGGTTCTTCAGAAGACGAAAAACTAAAAACTTTTTTGGAATAAAATTACTTTTACCGGAAAATATTGATCCCATTTTTGAAGTTAAGAAGGATTTCATTTCGCAAAACTATTTAGTTTTTCGTTTTCTGAAGAGCCAAAGCAATGGATTGATTTCGTTTGCGAACGGAAATGAATTCTGTGACATGGCTGATAATTTGTAACAACGAATTATAATATTTTTCGTTGCAAGTGCCTCCACTCAAACTTGCGACAAAGTGCTCTCCCGTCTTAATTTTTATTTGTTGGGTAGCACTGTGCACTTACATATGTAGGTACTCGTACGTAACCAGGCCTTCGTAGATTTTTTCTGCTCATGATAAAAATACAAGCGAAATACTTTTATCTTTGATGTGCTTGTTTTAGATCTTGACCGTGAACTCGTGACGGAATTATAACCTGCACAAACTGTGACGAGCACGCAAATAAAAACCAAGTGTTGTTATATCAATAAAATAATTTTTTTTAATTTATTATAAATATTTGAAAGCGATTAAATTATTTTCAGGTTCATTTTAAATTAACAATTTTTTTTAAAACTCTTTTAAATAAAGCTTAGAAATAAAACATTTATTTCGTTCCTATTAAAACGGGTTATCCATTTTTTGGTGTCAAAATCACCGTTCGAGCAATGCTGGTTGCCGTTTTAAAGGGCGTCCCACAAAATTAACGCAAGATATGAATACATCAATTTACACTCTTACTCGTACACTTTCATATAAATACATACGAGTACATCTATGCATGGTTATTATAACCCAGTTGTCCAGGTTGGTGTCGACGACATTTGTTCTCGATTACATCTTCAAAACATTTCCTGTTTTGTCGCTTACACAAGTAGAAACAAAATTCAGCACAATTATGATGATGAAATATTCTGATCTGCTGTATTCACTTCAACGAAGAATAAAACAAGACAGCGTAAACGACGAGTGTGTGCAAGTTGTCGTGCTTCAAATGTATTAATGACAACATGCAAACCGTTATCTTCTACTTTGTCGTATAAGACAGGCTTCACATATAATTTTTTTAAATGGAATCTGCTGTTTATTTTATATTTCAAATACGAATAAGGAAATAGAAAATAACTAACGGGAGCTTAACAAATTTAAAAGCAGGTAAGTTTAAGAACAAATAGAAAACTTTTAGTTGAAAATGAGTGAAAGAAGCTGTGTGTACTTTTATACCCTTTACAAAAATTTTGAGGGTATAGGTATGTATAGGGTGTTTTTTTAAGCCCGATAGAACTTGAAATTGTAAAAAATAACACAAAAAATTAAATTGTAATCAAAATTTTTTTTTATTCGAAAGATCAATACGTGACATTAACATTTGAAAATGATTTCGGGCATATGGGCACCGCGGCTGTTCTTGACGAAGCGCATTCTGGACGTCCAATTTTGGGCCACTTTTTCGAGCACTGCTGGCCGTATGTCACGAACAACACGAACAATGCTGGCCTCCAAGGCGTCAATTGTTGCTGGTTTATCAGCATAAACCAGTGACTTCACGTAGCCCCACAGGAAATAATCGAGAGGTGTCAAATCGCACGACCTTGGAGGCCAATTGACAGGTCCATTTCTCGAAATCAACTTATCGCCAAATTTTGATTTCAGTAAGTCGATGGTTGCGTTCGCCGTATGGCACGTAGCGCCATCCTGTTGAAACCACATCTCCTCCGGATCAATGTCATCCATATTTTCAAACAAAAAATCATTGATCATGGCGCGGTAACGATCTCCATTGACCGTAACGCGAGCTCCGGCCTCATTTTTGAAGAAATAAGGTCCGATGATGCCACCAGCATGAAAACCGCACCAAACAGTGCATTTTTCTGGATGTAATGGAGTCTGTAGGGTCTCTTGTGGATTGGTCTCACTCCATATGCGGCAATTTTGCTTATTAACAAACCCGTTAAGCCAAAAATGCGCCTCATCGCTGAACCTCGTGTAGCTAGAAGGGTTCTACTTTTTATTTTTAACGCCATTTTACGCCTTGAGTATTATCCTGCAGAGTGGAAGGTCTCAATGATTACTATGATACCCAAGCCAGGGAAGGATCTGACTAAGGTAGAATCATATAGACCAATAAGTCTTTTACCAACAATTTCAAAACTATTCGAAAAATTGTTAATGGCGAAGTTGAGTCCAATATTGAACAATGTGGGATGCATCCCTGATCATCAATTTGGCTTTCGGGCTAAGCATAGCACCATAGAACAAACGCACAGACTAGTCAATGTCATAAGACAAACCTTTGAGGCGAAGAAGTACTGCTCAGCTCTTTTCATTGATATTTCTCAAGCGTTTGATAAAGTGTGGCACGACGGCTTGATGCACAAAATAAAGCTAAATTTGCCTGCAAATACACACAAGCTTTTGGAAAGCTACTTATACGGGCGGAAGTTTGTTATCAGAGAAGGCGACTTTATTAGCCCAACTCAGCCAATCAAGGCAGGAGTTCCCCAAGGCAGCATACTGGGGCCTACTTTATATTTGATTTACGCCTCTGACATGCCAACGACATCTGGAATTCACACTTCTACCTTTGCCGATGACACAGCGTTTTTGAGTGTTCATGAAAACCACCATTTAGCATCACGAAATTTACAGGAATATACTTCAATATTAGAGAAATGGCTAAAACTTTGGAAAATCAAAGTTAATGAACAGAAATGTACTCATGTTACATTCACACTGTGTAGGCAAACATGTCCGCCTATACAAATTAACAACTCACCTATTCCGCAGCACATGGAAGTCAAGTACCTTGGTATTCACCTGGACCGTAGGCTAACATGGAAGTCTCACATTGAAGCAAAGGTCACTCAGTTAAAACTAAAAGCAGCGCAGCTAAATTGGCTTATGGGCAGAAATTCGACACTGAAATTAGATTGCAAACTTTTGTTATACAACGCAATACTAAAGCCTATATGGTGCTACGGAATTCAGTTATGGGGCACCGCCTCAGCGTCAAACATTGAAAAAATCCAAAGGCGACAAAACAAAATTCTACGAACGATTACTGCAGCTCCATGGTACGTCAAAAATTCACGAATTCATAACGATCTGAGTGTTCCGCTGGTAAAAGAGGAATTTTCTAAGTACGCGGCAAGGCATATCAGTAAACTGGAACTTCATCCAAACCCTCTTGCTCGCAATATACTTAATTTTAGCGGCCACACTCGGCTTAAAAGAAGGGATACCGCTGCCACCATCAGATTGCTCAATAGGTGATTTTACCGAAATAGCTCCCGCATAATAAAACTTTTTGTCTAGCCTTGGCCGGACGTAAGAATCACATTTTTTAATTTTAAATTTAGTATTAAGATTTGAATACTTATTGTTAGTTCATTTTGAAGATTCAATAAATAAAAAATTCTAAAAAAAAAAAAATTCTAAAAAAAAAAAAAAAAATCGCTGAACACAATTTTGCGATAAAACAACGGGTCAGTTGCCAACTGCTCTAGAGCCCAATCGGCGAAAGAACGACGCATACAATGGTCTCGTGGCTTCAATTCAATGATTTGTCAGAATATACTGAAACAAATAAAAAAAATGTTTCATCAAAATTTAATTTTTTGTGTTACTTTTTACAATTTAAAGTTCTATCTAGCTTAAAAAAACACCCTATATATAAGTTTGCGAATCCATTTTTAATTTCTGCAATTTTCATTTCCGACCCTATTAAGTATACATACTCAGAACCAGCATTGATTCGATTAAGCGATGTACGTCTGTCCGCCGTTGAAATACCTTTTTTGAGAAAACCATTAGACTCAGAAACTTTTTACCCATTCTATTCTCAATCGATTCATGGGTTCGCTATTGAAGTTCAGTAAAATTGGTTATTGGAGATATAGCCTAAATTGATTTTTTAATGAAAATGTCGCGTAAGCGAACTTAAGCAACGTTTTTTTTTTTTTTTTGCTTAAAAGCAGTTCTGATTAAAAAAGGAGGCTAAAATGCATAATATGAAGATTTCAGATATCGGTCCATATATACCCAAGATATAGTCCAAACTTAAACCGATTTTTTCATGAAACAATTTTTTTTTTGCTTAAAAGCAGTTGCGATAATAAGAGGAGGTTACTAAAATACAAAACTTGAAAATTTCCGATATCGGTGCATGTATATCCGAGCATATTAAGCTCAAATTTTTAATATTTACGTGACTATTGTGAAGGGTGTTTTAGATTCGGCTCAGCCGAATATATTACACTCTTACTTGTTTTTGTTTTTTGTTTGTTTTTAGATGAACATAAACATTTTTCTAATATAAAATAGTATACATCTTTCTTCATAAAAAAAACAAAACTGAAAGAAAATTATGTGTCAAAATTTGAAAATGAATTTCCAAAATCGGCTTCAGGAATACGCAGCTTCAATTTTCGCAATTCCACGGCCAAAACGCGCGTGAAAAACCGGCTCCGATTCGGTTTTTTATAAGTTTTTTGGGAATTACAAGAGATGGCTTCAGGAGACGTAAAAATCTCCCCACTTCCAAAGGCAATTAACTCTCACCGAAAAGTGGCTACAGGTATGGAATATACAAATTAATACCCAGAAATCGTCTCATGTAACTTTCACTTTGAGAAAAGGAAATTGCCCAACACTTACGTTGAATGGAAATTCTATTCCAAAATCAGATAACGTTAAATACTTAGGTATCCACCTTGATAGAAGACCTACCTGGAAGGATCATGTTAAATCTAAGAAAGAATACTTGAATATTAAAACCAGAAATCTATATTGGCTCTTGGCACCAAAGTCTGAAGTAAGTTTAAGTAACAAGAGCATTCTCTACAAAACAATTTTGAAGCCAGTTTGGACCTATGGTATTCAACTCTGGGGCACAACAAGTAACTCTAATGTCAAAACACTGCAAGCATATCAATCAAAAACTTTAAGATTATTGGCTAATGCTCCTTGGTTTATAAGTAACAATTGTTTACACAATGACCTACAAATACCCACCATAAACGAAGAAATCAATAAGTTCACTGAAAGATATTTGAACAGACTAAGCAGCCACTCCAACTTATTAGCCCTTACACTGCTAGACGATAGTGAAGAGATTCGTAGGCTTAAAAGATTTCATGTTCTTGATCTACCCGTTCGAAGATAGTTAAATATAAACTTTAATATTTTTAACATTAAAAATCATTTGTATTTTTCATTAATAATAATTTTAAGGTGTAAAGAAATGTTAGAGACGTGTATAAATGAAAAAAGCTTGTTTTTTGTGTTTTGACAGGTATTATTAGAGCATTTTTCTTTTAAATTCTCAACAATTTATTTATATTGTTGGGATGTAAAGTTGAATGCTTGAGAATATCTTTCAAAAATTTCCAAAGTCTACTGATGATTAGGGTAGTTCCTATGAAATGTCGACATATAGATAGCTGGGAAACATAGAAAGTAAGCTATTTATAATTTTTATTGGTATAAATAATAAGTTTAATTAAAAATTATTTTCGAAGTCTACTGAGTTTACTGGAACTTAGTAGAATAAGTTATCTTTAAAATTCTTATACATTTTGCTTAATATTTTTATTGTAAAATAGATTGCAAATAAATTATATAAAAAAAACTTCCTTAGAAGGAACATGGAAACTTCAATTTTCGCACTAAAGCGAAGGACCGTTTATAGTTTAGATGTATGTTCAACGGCGAAAACGCGCACCGAAGGTGAAACCCGGTTCCAAACTGGTTAGTGAAGTGGTTCCGAATTTTTTTGGGAGGTCCAAAAATCACCCCTCTTCCCAGAAACAATATGGCAACTTCAATTTTCGCACTAAATTAAATGACCGTTAATAGTTCGATATACGTTCCACGGCCAAAACGTGCACCGAATATGAAATGCCGGCTCCGACTCATATGGCATGGGGTTACAGTGTTGCAAGCATACAAACAGACAATACAAGTGAAACTAATAAAAATGTGTTAAAAATCCGTACTTACTGCACTTTTGGCACTGCTTGGGGTTAATTTAAGTACTGAGAGCTTAAATTTTAATTTCAGTGCAGAGATGTATAAAGTGAATTTTGTTAGAAGCCGATATCAGATGATGAAGAATAGGGACATCTATGTTGTACTAATTTTTGAATGTAAAGAGATACAAAAATCAAATGTTTAAAATGGAATTTGCAAAAAAAAAAAAAAACTTTGTTTAAAATAAAGGGTTTTCACGGTAGTCATTGTGAAAATTTGCAGTGCATATTATGGTTGATAATGAGCACACCCGTTTATGATTTTGCATTTTGGCTGCACTAGCAGAATTCGTCAAAAATCTGCATTTGTTTACAATTATGCAAACACAAGCTTATTTAAATAAATTTTTAATAAATCAGAATTATCAGAAACAGTGAAAAAAAAAGATTATAAACTTTTTTTTTTTTTGCAAATAAAGGTCTAAGTTTAGTTTATATCTGGACCTCTTATTACTGTCTTTGCTTGTTGGAGGTTCTTCAGTCTGCACTTGATTTTGATTTTTTTCTTTCTAAATATTTATTACATTTTTAGTTTATTTCAAAGGCCGCTAAAATGTTCAATTTATACACAAATAACATATGGCGCTAGTTTTTTTTGTCAAATTTTATAGTTTATATTCGATCGCAACTGAGTATTTTTACATACTTCATTTTGCTCAAGGTTTTTTTAATGCCAATGCAGAAAACTGAAGCAAACTGCAAATACATATATACATTTTGTTGCTGCGTGAAAAAGCAAAGTTTTTTTGCTCGCATTTGCACTGTTTGCATGACCCATCGTGAAACCCAGCATAGTTTATATTTTACATTCAGCGTTGCCATTGTTGGTCTTTTCCGACCAAATTTGGTCGGACAATATTTGTTTGGCCGGCTGGTTAAGTTATTTTGGTATTTTTTAAAAAATTCAGCTCCCCTGATTTTAAAATGTTCCAACCTTGTGGATTGTGACCCTGATGTCATTATTATACAGTGGAATTTGTTGCGCTTAACAGATATATAAATCTTTCCGCAGACTTAAATATTGATTTATTTTGCGACCAAATTAATTCCATTGAAAACGGACTAAATAAGAAAAGCTTTGGCGATCTGCAGCTGCTGAGCGTAAGTTCTTAGCACTTTTTATACCCTTCACAAAAATGTTAAGGGTATATATAAGTTTGTGATTCCATTTGTAATTTCTACAGTTTTCATTTGCGACCCTATAAAGTATATATGTATATTCTGAATCAGAATTAATGGAAAAGTCGATTGAGCGATGTCCGTCTGTCGGTCGTTGAAATGCCGTTTCTGTGAAAGCTATTAGGCATAGAAAGTTTTTTCTGTCACCATTCTATTATCCCATCGTGACATGGGTTTGCTATTGAAATTCAGTAATATGGTTCACGTATAGCTGAGATATATTCAAAATTCCGAAAAAATCCATTATTTTTTGCAATTTTATACGAACATTTTTGAAAAAAGGGTATAAAAAATTGTTTGTTTTGCTTCAAACATCACGCAATTATTAAATATGGTAACCTAAAGGCAAAATAAAAACTTTCTAGATGTCGGTCCATATACCCGAGATATAACCTAAACCGGGTTTTTCATGAAAATGTAGCGTTAGCGAACTTAAACAACTTTTTTGTGCTCAAAAGCAGTTATGGTTATGAAATAAGGTTATACAAATATGGAAAATGAAATTATTCTATATCGGTCCATATACACCCGAGATAAAGCCTAAACCGGGGTTTCCATGAAAATGTCGCGTAAGCGAACTTAAACAACTTTTTTTTGCTTAAAAGCAGTTCTGTTAATAACATTAGGTTGGGTAAATATGGAAAATTAAAATTGCCGATATCGGTCCATATATACCCAAAATATGCCTGAACCGATTTTTCAATTAACATTTTTTTTTTTTTGCTGAAAAGTAATTCTCGTTATAAAAGAAGGTTACTAAAATACAGAAAATAGAAAATTCCGATATCGGTTCATATATAACCGAGCATATTCAGTTCAAAGTTTTAAATTCACTATACATATACATACGTGACTATCGTGAAGGATATTTTAGATTCGGCCCTTCCGAATATACCACACTCTTACTTGTTTACTTTCAAAAACAAACACGTCCTTTCACTATCGAAGCAAAACAACGACTCTTGCAGATTAATGTGGTAAAATGTATATAATATATATAAACTCGGTTAGAATTTAAAATTATATCAGAATTAGGTGGTTTTATTTTAGATGCAGCTCTGGGCTGGAGAACAGTTCTCGCATTATAGTAATATTAGGTGGATGCATCGGCGAATTTAGGCGAATTCGATTAATATAACGGCACTTTCTCTGTTAAGTTTTGTTTGCCCTTTTCGGCGCCATTTAAATTTTTGTACATGTTCACTATCAATTACTTTTGACAGCTTAAGTGTGAATTCGCCTTTTTACACAAACAAAATACCTGTTGTTTTTTTTATTGTTGTAGCGAAGCGGCTACCTTGTTTTTTGTATCATGATAGTAATTATTTCTTAAATGCGGTCAGGCTTGTCGTTGTTGTTTGGTTTTCGAGAGTTTTGCGTCTCACTCTCACTGGTTAACTGTTAGCATCAACTAATTGTATTAGTCTACAGTTTTTTTATGTATTCCTTTGTAACCACGCGGCAACTACTTATGTGAAGGCATAAGTCATTATAGTTACTTGTAGTCACAGCGCCGCTGCAAACTACTGTTATTACCAGCGTTGTCAACTTTGAAATTTCAAAACGCACCAAAATGGGGGAAAAACCCGTTATTTCAACAAAAACGCACCGAATTTTTAATTTTTTCCTTTCATTTTTGAAAACCTATTTTATATATTAAGAAGTTCAATATTTTTATACTAAAACCACGATAATGAAACAGCCTTTTAAGCGACTATTATACAATCAAACTAGGTCTGATAGCACCGCCTGATGAAATGCCATCAAATTCGTTCAATAGCTATAATTCGTGTTTGTCAAACTTGGCTCTAGTACGACTCCGTCAGTTTTATTAAGATAATGTTATTTTTACAATAATTATAAAGATATTTTATCAAATATATTATTAAGCAATATCATTTAATTATATTTGCTGTCAACCGAAATCAGCTGTGACTTTTACAGTCTTTTATCAGGGACCCAAAATACCTGCTTACCGTTGTCAAAATTATATTTCAGGGGCATACAACTATTACTGTCAAAAAAATTTCCGATTATCGGATCATTAAAAGTTACAGAATCGTACTACAAGTCTTTAAATTTTATTATTCACACACAGTGTAAAGAATTTATTGAAATATACGAATACTTGCCAGAATTATAACTCAACAAAAAATAGTACCAACTTAAAGGGTTTAAGTATCTGAGTGAAGAAAAGTTGGACTACTTTGCTTAAACCTTTCCTCGTAGATTGTCAAGTAGAATTGTGGAGATGTTGAATCTACCAGAAAAGGTGACTATAATTCTCGCAGGATGGAAGAATTATAATAGGGGATGGGGGAAGAAATAAAAGGTGACGTTAAATGTTTGACTTGAGGAGTTTATTTCATTAATTTGATGAACAATGTTACCTGAAGATAGCTGGTCACACTGGGAACTGAATGTTCATCGATCACAGGTTAGAAAAGCAATAATAATTAAAGTTCTATGTAATGGCGAACTTCAACCATGATATTTGGCCTTGGGAAAAATTTGGGGTCTGGAAGACTTCCAAATTTCCCATCATCAGAGTGATAAACTTTACATTTTCTTTAGGGTGCTACATTTTAGGTACGTATAAAAATAGATAATGAATAAGGTGAGTATAATTATATGGTAAGTATGAACACTTAAGGTAAATATAAAAATTCATGCCGAATATAATTCAAAGATATAACATTTCCTTTTTTTAACTGAAAATTCAAATTATGCCAGTAAAAAATTATAAATAGCTTGTTTTCTATGTTTCCCAGCTATCTATATGTCGACATTTCATAGGAACTACCCTAATCATCAGTAGACTTTGTAAATTTTTGAAAGATATTCTCAAACATTCAACTTTATATCCCAACAATCCAAATAAATTGCTGAGAATTTAAAAAGAAAAATGCTCTAATAATACCTGTCAAAACATAAAAAACAAGCTTTTCTATTTTTAAACGTCTCTAACATTTCTTTCTTGTCTATTTTATAACATGAACAATTGACAGAGAGGAATAATCTGCAAAATAAAGATAAATCTGCATTTCTGACAACAGTGCTAACAACTGCGATTCCGAGTATTTAGAAACCGTGTGAAACCATAAATAAGCTGACGATGTGTTTAACAAACGTGATACTTAAGCTGGTTACGTTGTCATAAAGAAATTATGTTACGACACTGCCAAATTATATCTCCAATAAGTTCGCAGTAAACTGGCCATTGTACTCGTATGCATTTTGATAATTTCTTGCGATGATTTAATTTATTTAAACACAAATAAATATCAACAAGTAAATAAAAAGTAATCACTTGATTTTAAAACCATGTTGGACTGTTTGCTATTTGAATACTAATGAATGGGCAAATGAGTGTTTTTGTTTCATTTGTTCGTTGTTTGCGTTGGTCATGATGAAGTATTTTTTTATGTTTGCTCTATTGATTTTGGAGTAATGTCTGTCCACTGAAATAAGTGTCAGTGTGTCGCACCAATGACCATTTGCTTAAAATATACGAGTAGTTGGCCAGCGGTGGTGCATACGCTTTTCAAAGTCAAGGTAACAACTCAAACGCGGAAGTTAATTTTATTTAACACACGTTCATTATGAATACAACAACAAGTCGAAAAAAGTGTAAATATTTGTATGCGGTGCAGTCAATGATCTCTCTCTCTCTCTCTTTTGTTTCGGTTATAAGCATTTTATTTATAGAATCAAGGTATTACTCGTAGTTATTAAATCGAAGTTCAAGAGTTGAATGATACAGGGTGGCCCAGAAAGACCGAAGTGGTGTGAATTCCTTATAACTTTTTTATTATAATTTTTTTTTTTCTTTTCTTTTCAGTATTTTGTAAAGAAGACTTGGATAATTTATAATGGAGCAATACACAATTGAACAACGTGCCCAAATTGTTGAAATTTACTTTTCAAATCAACGGTCCATTGTGTTGACTCAGCGTGCATACCGTCGTCAATTTAATGTGCGGGTTGCACCCTCTCAGTCAACAATAAACCGTCTGGTTGCAAATTTTCGAGAACAAGGAGCAGTAAGGAACCTTCCTGGTCCCGGCAGACACCGAACTGTCCACACGGCTGACAATATTCAAGTGGTACAGGAGAGTATTCGGGAGGATCCAGAAACATCAACCAGGAGACGTTCGTCACAACTGGGCCTCTCAAGGACGTCGCTGCAGCGAATTTTGCACACCATAGGATTGTTTCCATACAAAATTCAACTTGTCCAAGAATTGAAACCAACAGATTACCAGCAACGACGGTGAAAGAATAATTTCTCGTAACAGCAATTTTAATTGGCCTCCGCGTTCCCCGGATTTAACCGCTCCAGACTGTTTTCTTTGGGGCTATTTAAAAGGAAAAGTTTATGTTAATAAGCCTAGGACTATTGAAGAGTTAAAAACCAATATTCGAGAAGAAATTAACAACATACCACCGGAAGTTTTGCGAAAGGTCATGGAAAATGTGTTGGAAAGAGCACATTTGTGCGAAGCAGAATATGGCCACCACTTGCGGGATATCATTTTTAATAACTAATCCAAAAATATTCCCCATAAATTTAATGTATAAAAAAATTAAAAAAATATTTCTTAAATAAAAAGTTATAAGCAATTCACACCACTTCGGTCTTTCTGGGCCACCCTGTATATGTATTCGTACATACATACATATGTATATACTTGTAGTTATTAATTGTGTAAACAAAACATCTAATGAGTGTGCGTGCAAGACTCTTAATACGAGTAATATAGATATTATATTGATTTATCCAAAAAGTTTTCATATATTACAATATATAATTACAATTATTATTTATTTTCATTTCATTGAGTAATAAAATTGTGTTTGTAGTTCTGCTGTGCGAGTACTTAATCATTTGCTTCAGCTGAATTCACTTTCAACAGTTTCAATTTCATGGGCAAGTTGAAAATTAATGATTCAAATCGCGTAAACGTACACTGATAAATACAAAATTCCATTTTACTGACCTACAGAAAGAACAACGTTCTAATGAACAGAGACTCAATAAAAGCGAACAAAAACGTTAATGACAGTGTTTAGTGTTTTTATTTTGAAATTGTGCGTGCGTTTGTAGGAAAGTTCATTAAAGATATTTATGGTTTCAGGAAGGATTTATACAAATTTCTTCGTAAGCGCAATATTATGAGTAGCGTTACATGTGTAAAATAAGCACTACGAGAGTACAACACAGACTTTGTTCGTCAATGGGACTTCATGTCATTTAAGACTTAAACTTGGAATTACGTTTAGTTTTAATGGTTCCGTATTTATGTTATTCTCCCGCCAAATCCATTCTTGAAATAACTGTAAGTCTAAAGGACTTACATTTATTATCTTCCGACTACTGCAGCAATAAATACCAGATGTTAAGTTTTCGCAGCACAAGAAACTTTCATTAGTTTTTGCAACGTGGCGGGAAGAAAGCAAGAATACTTGTATACGTATGAAGTAAAGATTTCATTATTAAATATTTGTTAATAGCGGTTTAATATAAAACCGCATTTAAATATAAATGAGAGCTGGGAATTTATGCTAGAGTTGCAATACTATCGGTAGTCGTCCCCATCGATATTTTCGATAGTTTTAAGAAAAACTATCGATACTATCGTTGAGCGCTACTTTTGGCTGTGAATCTGTAACTTAAGTGGAAGTTAGTAAACATAGATACATATATATTTATATAGGTATATATAAAGGGCCATATCCAAAAAAAAATCTTACTTGAGTTTTAACGTATATGTTAGTTACCAAACACGTTAACACCACCATACATTTGTTAAAAATTTTTGTGCAAAAACAGTACGTTAACTTTTAAATGTAGTCCCAATTTTCACGAGGCAACTTTAGTTGCGCAATTCTTGAATTTGTGGACAAATAAGTGAGGAAAGAGCGGCGAGTACAAAAATTAGTACAGACTTGCTCATGGTGCAATTATTAGGTGGCAGCATAAGAGTTATTGTACTACATACATAATATTTTGTTTGTGTAAAAATTCCGGACGCTGTCAAAAACATGTTTACAAAACAGAAGAAAATGAAGAAAGAAACGTTTATATAAAAAAAAATGAGCAAAGAAAATTAATACAATTGTTTTTATAAATTGTTTTGAACGCATTTTAAGCAATTAAAATATTTTTTAAAACTTTTTTATTGTGTTTGTTGCCTTTTTTCCAACTGTTTAAAATATTTTTATTTTTGCGCTTCAGTTTGTGTAAACATAAACAACTTTTGACAGCCACAATTTTATGAAACAAAAAATTATCACCTGCGCTAGTGATGCCACCTGGTTAATTGCACCATGGACTTGCTTGTACTCGGAAAGTCGTTTTGTGCTATCATTCGTAATGTCAGAAATTTTACATTTTCTTTCATTTGTGTTTCTTTTATGTATTGATATGTTGTCTGAGATGAAAGTAATATTGGCGCGAAATTGTGATATTTTAATTCATTTGAAAAATTTTTTATTTTTTTTAATATTGTGGACAACTTCAAAAAATACACAGCAGTATTAATTTAAAAGAAGTGAAATTTAAATGGACAAATTTGAGAATGCAGTACATGCAAAATTAAGAAAGTGTAAGCAATAGAAAACGAAAGTTGCTCAAGTAAAATTGCTGTGTCTGAACATAAAAGCAATTTTAAAAGAAAATTTGATAAGAATTGCGCAACTAAAATTGCCTCGTGAAAATTGGGACGTAGTAAGTCCCCTTTTACAGTTGAGAAATTGATGGGCAGACAGACGAAGTTTGTTGGCGAGGAAGAGTGTGCGGTAAACCTCTACTGTACTGGACATTTTTCGTTTGAAGTTGCCTCTCTTCGCATTTTTTCATGTTGTTGCTTCATATTATTATTCTCATATCAACATCAACTTCATATAAACACACTAGCTGTGCTTAAAAAACAACAACAACAAAAAGAAAAGAAAAGAGGAACGAAAAATTTCTGTCTGTCTATTAATTTCGCAGCTCTAAAATGTTTCGGCAAGTTCAAAGCAGAATGAGAAAAATGTCTGTCTTTGAATTTCCAAACTCTAAAAGCGAACTAAGGAATTTAATTGTTTTGTTGTGGCAACGCTGTTATATTCAGTTGTAATTTTTTCAATAGTGATGAATAAAAACTAATATTCGAAAACCGAAAAACAAATTTAAAAAATTATTGTTATGTAATAAAATTATTGTTATGTAATTATGAAAATAACATATTTTTGACAAACATTTTGATTTACTTTTTAATAAATAATTAATATATAATATCTACTATATTAATTAAATTGAGAAAATGTAATAGGGGTACTTATACTAGAAACATTTTTATTATTCGAATAACGATTTTCATTGTATTCGTTTGATTGAAAGTACATCACTAGTATAATTGTTATTTATATTATTATTTCAAAATTAATATTTTGAGTTCAAATAAAACGTAATGTTTTTATTTATTTATATACTAAAAATAATAAATAGTTTTCTTTAAAAATGCTCGCAAAATTGCGATTTTAAAGCAAATTAAAATCGGCAAGTCAGGTATCATTTTAACGTACAGTTAAAGTGTACCAAATTCAACTTTAAACGAATGGTAAGCTAACAATTGTTTTTGCCTAGAACGTTAGGAAATTGTTTTTAACTATTGCCTACTAAGCTTTGTTAAGTTGTTCTTGCATACGGCCGTAAAAATTTAAAGGCGTCTAAGAACCTGCCTCAAAAACTTGCCAGAAACGTTATGCCAGCTACATGTAACCAAAAATTGTCGAACGAAAACGATCGATAGTTAGCTAACAATAAAACTATCGATACTATCGATAGTACTATCGATTGTTTGGCAGCTCTAATTTATGCATACGAGTACATACAGAAGCCTTTACACAAACATTGTCAAGAACGTATTACGAATTTATCAAAAGAGTTGCAAAAGGGTACTTCAAACAAAGTGTGATGGACATCAGAAAATGGACAAATTGACCCACAATGGCAACGCTGGTTTTCAGCACTTTACTACACAAATGACGACAAATTCATATATTGATTTAATTATGTTAAAATCGGCAAAAAAACGAGTTGACAAGTGTTAAAATTAAAGTGGATCTGGTAAGATTTAATTGTGTGCATTAAAACGTTACAATATCTAAAAATGCACGATATTAATTGTGAATCACTTAATGTGAAAGTTTTTTGTCAACTTAATTTGACATTTATCTTGTTTGAAATATTTAGATATGGATTGTTGAAACCTTTTTCGAAAATGGATGTTTAGTTTAAAATGCATATCATGCACTTCGTCAGGCAAACTTTCACATCTACAAACTATTTTTCCTAAGAATCACAATAACATATATCTGAAAGACTTTTTAAAACATTTGGAAAGAAAATGATGTTGACATACTGCTACCACATTTAAATCAAAACAGTTATATCAGACTGAAAAACAAAAATTTTATTTAACCACAACTTAAATTTAAAATTCTTTATCAATAAAAAAAACAATATATTTAACGCTGTTCTATCTGTGGGTTCAATGCACCCTATTAAAGAAGTTTGTTTCGTTAAACTTATTTGGCATAAATTAAAGACTTGTTCTATTAATCTAAAAGATTTTTCATCATATGCGTATGTACATACATATACATACTCGTATGTATAATAAATGGTATGGATTGTTGTAATCAGCGATAAAATAAGCTTCTAATCGCAAAATGAAATGTTGAAACTATTCAAACAAATAAAAGCTATCTGGACTTTGAAATTCGCATTATGCGAAGCAAAATAGAGTTTCCAGTAGCGACGGGACAATAATGCCGATAAAAGTTTGGAGACCTTCTGTTAAGCCTCTTTGGTATTTCGTTTTGCGGTTTTTATTTTATTCAATTATTCAATATCAATACAAAGAAAGCATGAAGATTTTATTATTTATTACATTATATATATCGGGCGATTCATCGTGAGGTTTGATTGTCAATAGGCTTAGCATGACTCATATCAAACTGCTTTGTAATGTTTGTTCATTATCGTTTGTCAAGTCATCATGTAAAGAAGATGTAACCAAACCCTATGCACTTGGTACTCATTTGTTTCTGTAAAAGCACTTAGCTATAGGCTGTGCGCTTTAATATACCCATGTGTGTGAATACAAACAAGTGGAAAGCAACAACACTTTCGCATGCTTTGCTTATTAAATAAAATTAGGGTTTCTTTAAATGTATTAGTATTTGCTCTTCCATATAGGGCTTTTGGGCACCCCTGATTTAAAGACTCAGGGCCATATCCAAAAAAAATTTTTACTTGAGTTTTAACGCATTTTAACGCATACATTAACACTACCATACATTTGTTAAAAAAATTTATGCAAAAACAGTACGTTAAATGTAGTAAGAAACTTTTTTGTTTTATTCTGGCAGTGCCGTTATGTTCAGTTGTATTTTTTTGAATAGTGATGCATGAAAACTAATATTCGAAAACTGAAAAACAAATTTAGAAAATAATAAAAAATTATTATTATTACACAAAATAATCAATTTTCGATAAACATTTCGTGAATTTATCTTTTATATAAATGAAGAATACATAATATGTAGTATATTAATTAATATGAGAAAAATTAATAGGATTACTTATACTAGAAAATTTTTTATTATTCGAATACCGTTTTTCGTTGTATTCGTTTGATTGAATGTGCAGCACTAATATATTTCTTGTTTTTATTATTATTTTAAAATTAATATTTTCAGTTTATATGCAATGAAATATGTCCATTTCTTTATTTAATGAGCATAAAACATTAATTGCATTAAAAATTTTCGCTAAGTTGTGCTTTTTACAAGAAATTAAAATAAAGAACTCAAATGTCATTTTAACGTACAGTTAAAGTGTATCCAATTCAAGTTTAAACGAAAGGTAAGCTAACAATTGTTTTTGCATACAACGTTAAGAAATTTTTCTTAACAATTGCTTACCAAGTTTTGTTAAGTTTTTTTGGGTACGGCCGATAATCTCTACACAAATGTTATTCTATGTAGATCATGTTTTAAATCTGAAACTTTTGAAATTTTTCATAAAAATAATATTATGCAAACCTTTTTGTTTGTTCTGAAGATAGATAGAGAATAATTTAGTCGCTCGGTGATTGAGTGGTTAAAGCAGCAGATCATGATAGAATGGGTGCTGATGAGTAGTGTAGCGACTACAAAACAGCTAGTTGTCCCCCAGCTAAAGATTTGATTATTGTTTTTTTTGTCTTCTTCAATTAAAAATTATTTTATTATACAGCAAATTTGTATTATAAAAAATCCTTCTTAAGAAACCCCCCCCCCCCCTACCGGGGAACAGGTTTTGCCTTGGCGTATTCCTAACTTAGGCGCTCTGTTTTTCGGGGAAAAGAGGGGAAGGGGTCCCTCGTTTGGTGCGGCAAACAAAACTCTAGGAAGCCACATGACTTATGTTGTGTTGGCTTCCGAAACCCTTGCCAAGGGTATAAATTGGCAGAACGGGGATCAGCATGGCCCCCGGGAAGTTCTGCTTGCGGCTCGACCCGGGCTGATCATGGTTGAGGTGCCTACCTTGGCTGAAACGTTCTGGCTGTGGTTGAAACCTAAAACGCAGGAAGGGAGTGTTAGTATCCTTGATAATTGTTTGGTGATGGCTTCTTTCGAGGGCTAACAATCTCCCGAGGATCTGTTGCCTATACAACAGATACGTGTACTGTAAGGAACCAGTGGTGACGGTTTGACGGGTGAGTTGGTTTAAGGGCTGATGCTCTTAGTGGGCTTCGGTCTACCAATTCATTAAGCCTTGTCTTCCGTTGATTGCTGGGAAATTGCATACATGTGGGATTAGAAAGCCCGAACTCCTCAACAAGAAGTTGTTCATATGACCGCAATCATATGACAAGAATTGCTACCTGTGTGAGCCTAGCAAGCCACACGGGGGCGGTGGTGAATCGTGAAAAATTCACTCCGTGGAATTGGTCCACCATCAGGTTAGGCCGTCAAGGCAGGTACTGATGTAAATCATTTTCACAGTTAAGAAAAAACTTAAGAAAGGAAAAACTTGAACTATAACCCGTTGTAAAAATGTACAAACGAAAAATCTGACTTTTAAAATTGTTTTTACGTTTTCAAACAATAATTTTTTATCGCATAACTGTTTATTTTATTATCTTATTTTGTGTGTCTTTGTCAATTGTGCTGACTAATGAATGACCGACCGGAACATTTCAGTTTTGGTGCTGCGTCATTCGTTCGAATGACCCAGTGAACGAACGGATCAGTCTTTTGTAATTGAACGAAAGTGACTGGTCACTAAAATTAACGACCTGACACAGCTCTAGAATGAATTACTTCAACTGAATGATTCTCTTCAGTGAAAATATGAAATACTTCAGTATTATTTCTCTATTTCTTTCATTATTCACTTTTTTATATTTCTTCATTTGTTCATGTTTTTTGACAGCCTTGTCAACTATAGTAGTTGTTTTTCGTACCATTTTAATATTGTTCGCGCAAGTATTTGAAGCATGTTCAAAAATGTTTGATTTTCGTACAAACATCCTGAATGTTTGTGCCGTCTAGCTTTATATTTTGTTATTTCAATAAAATATTTACAGAGTGAAGTAAGAAGAAGAAGTGGTGGAAGAAGAAGAACACAAAAAGAATCAAGAAAAAGTTATCTTGTTAGAATGTTGAATTGTATAAAGGTTTGCCTTCTTTGTAAAAAATAAAAAATAGCGATTTTAGCAACAGAATCTCAAGAAATAGAGGATATAACAATTTATAAAATAATTTATATCTTGTAAACCATCGCGGGCAAATTGCCGCAACTCAATCGCCATCTACTCGCATCGAAAACAAAAAAAAAGTTTTTAGTTTGTGTACATACGAATTATGTGTGAAAGATTGTGTTTCGCAAAAGGTTTGCATAGTTTATTTGACCCTGTAGACATAACATATCACTTTTATTAATTTAAAATTTTGTATTTCTGTTTGTGCCACATCAAAATATACGCGACTATCTAGTATAAAATTGTAGCATGAACGGGATTTAATGTTTTGTTTGTTTTTTAGTATGCTCTAGAAAACTTGCCACGGTGCTACCAGCTAAAACTTTTGTCATACTCGTACAATGCAATTCTTATGCCTACCCGTATATGGTGCTATGGAATTCAATTATGGGGCACCACCCCAGCCAGCATCAAACATTGGGAAAATTCAAAGACGACAAAACCAAATTCTTCGAACGATTACTGTTGCTCCATACGATTTCACAAGCATCTGTCTGTTCCGTTAGTAAAAAATGAAATTTCGAAGTATGCGACAAGATATAGCAGTAAGCTGGCAATTGACCTAAATCGTCTTGCACGCAACATATTTAATTTTGGCGGAAAAAGGGATGCCCTTGCTACCATCAGAGCGTCAAATAGTTGATTTTACGGAGTCTAGTTTCGATAGTGAACGGATGTGTTTGTTTTTGATCGGAAAGTAATAAAATAAAATAGGAACAAGTAGAAAACTGGAATAAGTGAAAAGAGTGGTCTTATATAAAAGAAAAACTTTGTGACATTTTTAAATATAATTTTTAAATTGTATATTTAAAGAAAAAGGAAAAAACGGAATGAACAGATGCCACTCTGAAAAAGAGCTTAACTGCACTAGTAAAAATCTTTGGATTTCTGAGGAGGAATCTTTGAAAAAATCATTGAATAATCTCTAAGAGATAGAAACCGCCCGCGTTCGTATTCGCCTCATATAGTTGTTACAACAGAAGACAAACCATCTTCAAGTTTAATTTCTGCAGATAAGCCGAAAACCGTAGGATTGCATGGTGGTTACGAAGCTAGACTATCTAGCGTCTAGAATTGGCTGGACTTTCTTTGTGTTTAGTATCTCAACACTTATAGCTAGTTCATATTTTGAAGATTTAATAAATAAATAAAAGCTAAAAGAAATGTTGGTTATTTACATACTTCACGAGCGAGAGGAAAGCAATATTTGATTTAGTAGCTTCCTAGATTTGAACGGAGCAAGGATGTTTTAGCTTAATTACGCAGTTTTGTTGTATTTGTTCTGTTGCTATTAAGCTGTCTGAAGCGGCTATTAGACGGTCATACCTCGCATGAGAGAACAGCAAGCCGTCATACTCGCTTAATAGCATAATAGCGAAAAATTCGTGCATGTCAGTTTGCCATATAGAAAATCATAAAAACGTTGATATTTTGTGTATGTTACCATGCTATCATGTTCGTTATTTCATTTGAATTCTTGCAGGTAATCAGTAATAAAGTCTTGGTTAAAGCGCTTATTTTTTAAGCGTATATAGAAGTAAGTATGAATATGGAACATAAAAATCATAACATAACTTAATTACTAATATTTTAAAATAATCTATTAAAAAATAAATTCATTTTTGTAAAGCTATTACGAGGGCGGATTGATATTGAAGCGACATAGCGCTAGATGACAGCACAAGCACATTTTTTTTTAAATTACGATCTGTCAAACGTCAGCTGTCAAAATTTCAAAAAGTTGACGTTGTAATCAAATCTATGTACATGTTTTTCTATTTTGAGTGTGGAGAAATAAATAGTGAGATACGTGTGTCAAAAATTAGCCGATTTATCTATATTAAATTGCAAAAAACTTTAATCAAAGGTAATTTTCTATTAAATAAAAAACATAAAGGTAAGTTGAACTAGTTTGTTTATGTTAATACTATAATATCGGTGTCAATTTTTGATACCTTTAACGTAAGATTGATTGTTGACGTCAGTTTTGATAACTTTGTCGTTAACGACAACTTTGATAACATTGTCATTAAATTGGTCGTCCTTGTCATCACAACTGTTGTCAACGGCAACATAGATGACAGTGTTACTCTTATTGTGGTGCACAAATTTTGGCAGTCGGCAGTAATTGGCCAGGAATGTCGTCAAGTACGTACGGTAAATCTTTCATCCGTTATGGACACGGGGCGGCCAACTGAGTTTTTGCAGTAAACAAAAGAGAAAGAATGAATGAGTTGAAAAAGACTTAAGAGATTAGAATTGATGATTCTGGCCACATAGCAATATATTTTACGGTTAAATCGGCTGTAACATAATGCTAAAGGAATTCCTAAACTGCAGAAAAAACAATGCTAAAATATTAAATAAATTGTATTTACTCGTATTTTAGTTAACATATCTTGATATAAATAATTTTTCCTAGGAACACTTATTAGGCGTGATTTCAATAAAACAAACTGAAAAATAATAAAATATTTATTGAACATAAAGTCTTAAAACTATAAAATAAATAAACTTCAGTTAGAATACATATGTATAAACTTTCAACGTTTTCAAACAAAGAATATCATTAAATTCAATATCACATAATATTTATGTTCATAAGCAAACTTAAATTATAATAAAATTAACAAAAAAAAAAGGAACTTGAAGTTTAAATGGCTTTTAGTTAATATTTCAATACAATTTATATTTAATAATAAGAGGGCGGATTGATATTGAAGCTATACAGCGCTAGATGGCAGCACAAACTCAAAACATTTTTGTATTGCGATCTGTCAAACGTCAGCTGTTAAAATTTCACCTAAATTATTCGATTAACTTATTTGTTGTAGTTGTTTGAAGTAAGCAACTTTTGTGTTTTTTGAAATATGGAAAAAAGTGAATTTCGTGCAGTAATTAAACACTATTATTTGAAAGGGAAAACGGCGAAAGAGACAAGAAAAGCGCGATAAACATTGCGGTGAGTCTGCTCCGTCAGACTACTGGGTAAAATATTGGGTTGCTGAATTTGAACGCGTCCGAACAAGCACTGCAACAATGCCATCAACAGGAAGGTGGTTACTGAAGAACATATCAAGAAAATCCTCGGTATCGTTATGAATGATCGTTGAGTCAAGCTGCGTGAGATTGTTGAAATGGTAAACATATCATATGAACGTGTGTTCAACATGTTGCATGAACATTTACATATGAAAAAGCTCAGTGTCGAACAAAAACGAGTCCGACAGACCACGTCACAGCGGTGTTTGGACATAATAAAACGTAATCCTGTTGATTTTTGCCGTCGATTAATAACTTTTGATGAAACGTGGGTCCACCACTACACACCTGAAACCAAAAATCAGTCGAATTAATGGGTGGAAGCTGGTGGAAGTGCTCCGAAGAAAGCGAAGGCAGTAAAATTGGCTGGCAAGGTTATGGCCACTGTATTTTGGGATGCGCACGGAATATTGCTGATCGATTTTCTTAAAAAAGGACCTACAATTACCACATTTAAAGAAGAAAAAATTGCTCTTTCTTTAAGACAACACACAAGTTCACACAGTATTATATACTATGCACTTCGAATTACTTGATCATCCACCTTACTCCTTTGGCTCCTAGTGACTTTTTCTTGTTTCGCAACTTGAAAAATGGCTCGCAGGAAAAAGATGCATCTCAAACGAAGAAGTGATTACCGAACTAACTAAAGGGTTCCCAAAATCGTATTATTCAGTTGGTTATAAAAGAGTTGGAATATCGTCTTACTACTCGTAAGTGCATTGAGCTAAAAGGAGACTATGTTGAGAAATAAATATATATAAATGAGGTTTGTAAAAAAATGGTTTTTTCCTACTTGGGTAGGTTCAATTTAATAAATTAAGTTACTCGTATTGTCATTTTTTAGAAATTTTAATGATAAAGCAAAATATTTTCTTTGTTAAATTTTTGTTGAACTTTATAATTTTTAAATTAAAAATTTTTTGGTTTATACATATGAATTTTTCAATTAAATATTATAATATACTATTATAATATTAATTTTAAAGGAATTTTTGTACATAATGTTGATTTTTTTTTCTAATTATTACTGAATCAAATTAAAAACAAGAAATAAGTATAAGAAATGAGTATAAATCAACAAAAAAGACATATAAAGCAAAAAGGATGTGACAACCTTTTGGAATATTGAAGATCTACTGGGCTGGAAGCAGCAATTGGAATAGTAAAAGTAATTCACGTATCATTATATGCACAACCTTCACCTTCAAAACTTTTTTTATAATGATGTATGACGTGCTTGGCATGATAGTGCAATAGCAAAATCGATATGCCAAGTATGACCGTGTAATAGTCGCCTTATATGAGTATTTCTTCAGGTTGTTTTAAAATGGTAAAAATTTAAGCACAAAAGTGGATGTCTTCTTGTAGTATTATGCTGCAACTTGAGTTCTTTTATAAACATAAACTAAGCAAATTTTCGCAGAAATTAGTTTAGTGTAATTAAATATTGTCCAATCACATGTACACAGAAAAAAATAGATGAGATTTTTTTTCAATCAAGTTATGTTATTAATAAAAAACCATCAATTTCATAAAATTTGCATTGACTTAATTAAATTATTATTAATAATGAATTTTTGGAAATATCTCTTAATAAAATGCAATTAATAAAAAGTTTTCCGAATTATTGACTGTTATTCAATATATAAATTTAAAAGTTTGTCATATAACAGTGAAGAGTTGTTGTTTCTTTAACAATTTTTTTTGTTAAGTATATTTTACATATTAACAACAATTTTTTTTCAACTCAATAATTTTTGCTTTTAAGTGAAAAAGCTATTTCTACTTTATAATTTGAAATATCAATCCGGCAAAAAATCTTTTTCACAGGAAATTTGATAAAAATAGTGCAATTTTTTTGTCAATATGGCATCTATTTTTTTCTGTGTAGCACTTTTGTTTTAGTAAAGAAATAAAATCTTATCTTATTAAGCGAGCAATTCTTGTTTATATATTTATATATAAATATATATATATTTGCAATTAAAATCGGTATCCAGGGGTTTTTGGGGACGAGAAATCGATTTAAGTTCGCCTCGGGTCCGGGAAAATCCATTTTCTCCCGGTTTTGACCCATTTTAGGTTTTTAACCACATGTAATACTTTCATTGGTTCTCGGAAACGGCTTCAATGTTTTTAATGCAAATTAGTATCTAGGGGTGTTTAAGATGAAAAAAGCGATCTAGATTATCCCCTATCCCAGGAAACCCCATTTTGTTCCAGTTTTTACCCATTTGTAAAATGTTTTTTGGTTCTCGAAAACGGCTTTAATGTTTTTATTGCAAAACCAGTATCTAGGGATTATTAAGGTACTATTGATTGTTATCGTAAACGGCTCTAACGATTTTAATGAAAATCAGTATCTAGGGGTTTAAGGTAGAAAAAGTCGGAGTTTCTAAGATGGAAAAAGCCTCGAAAACGACTAAAGTAAGTTTAATTATTTTAGCGATTGAAAAATCTATCAAGATTTCGTCACCATTTTTTTACGGGATTTACTAACATTCGACGTTATGGCATATTAAATGTTTTCGAAAACGGCTTCAGAGAGTCAGTATCTGGAAGTTTTTGGAAACAAAAATCTATATTCGTTAGTCCCGTTTCTAATTTTTTTTTTTGCTCGGTTTTCACATACATATCTAGGGAAAATTTGATATGGATATCAAACTAAGAATTTTTAATGAGAACACAGAGGTTGATTTTTTTTTTGGTGAGAAACGGAATAATAAATAAGCGAATTGCTATTTTGCCCTCACTCCACAAAATATATAAGAAAAAAAGAAAAAGGTAGTCAAAGCAAAATTTTATCGTGACTTTAAACAGCGTAAAAATGAAAAAGTCTTGTGAATTAAGTTTTATTAAAGTAAATATATTTCAGTATGTATACAATTTGGAAGCTCCGAGTAACGTTCGGTGCCCCAGGTACTATTTTTGTAAAATAGCAACCACAACATGACTTAGATTTCAGGGAGCCAGCATTACTAGGTACACGCGCTAGAAAAATTGTTTGTTGTTTTTTTTTTCTCCCACGGTTTTGCCTAACTAGGACTCTGCTATCTGGGATATAGAAGAGCAGATGTCCCTCATTTGTTGTAGCATATAAAACTATAAGAAGATACTGCATGTCTTAGGTTGCGTTGGTACTGGAGAGTCCGAAACCCCTCACCAAGGATTACCTAAATGGCAGAACGAGGATCAGCACGACTCCAGGTGGTTCTGTTTGGCAGATCATGTAGGCGACGGTCGTGGTTGAGATACTTGCGTCTTGGTTGAAATGTTCTGGTTGTGGCTTATGTCTAAAATCTGATTTTTATGCATGACCGATTTTCGGGAAACTAACTGAAGTCCCTGAGGTGTTGTTATCTAACAACAGAAATAATGGAAGGACGGGTGTATTGGTTAACAACGATATGAACAACGGGCTACCAACTCGCGAGCCTAGCTTTTCTCTGACAGGAGGGATTCGAAGGCCCGAGCGCTTCAGCAAAGCGCTTGTTCATATGACTACAAACATATAACAAGAAGTTGCCACCTTTGTGACCCTTGCAAGCCGCATGAAGGTGTTGGTGGGCTGTAAGATAGTTCATCACGTGGAACTGGTCTGTTGTCAGATTGGGCCGTTGTTGCAAATGCTGACGTAAATCAATTACACATCTATCTGTTGGTTTGATAGCAGTAAAATGTCAATATTTTGGTTACAAACTACATACTGAGGATCTTTTGTTACAAACTAACATAACTTTCTTAGTTTTGCAAACAAATTCGTGGGGATTTATACACTGTGCTGTTTTTGTCTATGTCTGCAAGAAATGGAGTTTTGTGTTTGGATTGCTCATGAGCTTTACATAAGCTGAATGATTTTTAAGGTTTCTAACGGGAAAAACACTTAAGCTGTTTGGAGCAAGAAGAAAATTATTTTTTCCGATTGAGTACAGGATCATACTTATCATTTGTTTCTAGTTTCCTACAACAACCGTTTTAATATTCCAATTTAAGTTCCCAAGTAGGGGATTTGATGTAAACTGCGTAAAACCGCAGATTGTGGTGCTTTTGAAAGCAGCATATTTAAAATTCGATATGGGCTGAAAATGAAGAAGCAATATTTGAAATTGTGTATTTCATGTTTGACTAACTTGTGCAGCACGCGTAAAATATGTATTTGTTACAACAAATTAAAATGTTTAAAATTTATAGCAAACTCTGCGAAAAAAAAAACAACAAATAAGAAATATAAGAACAACATTGTTTTATATTTTTCAAAAAATGTTTATTTTATTTAAACGTACTTTGAACTTTAAATTTTTGGCTCTTCACTTTAGTCTAAACGTTCACTTTTGAGTTGTTTAGTTTAATAAGTAGTAGTTGCGCTGCACAATGGTCTGAACACACTATTCTATAAAATAAATTTATCAAAACAATAATTACTGAGCTTAGAGTATATAAATGAAAGAATGTGAGCTCAAATGGCGCTCGCCTATTTTATCATGAATTGCCGAAATTTCTCCTCGGCTGCCCTCAAGTTATTATCCTGGAAAGTCCTAAGTTGTTTCAGGATCAGATTGTTCTAGGTTTTACCTTAATTTGAACATATTAATGATCAATTTTAGCGGAAACTTATGTTAGAGGTAAACAGATTTTTGCTATTAGGATGATTTGGATTTCTGTTTCAGTATTCAATATTTATTTTCTTTGACCTAGTGCAACATCGTTTTTTAACGTTTTAAAACATGGCTCATTTGTTAAGAGTATCACGACAGTAGTCCATAGCGTAATTGACGGCTGTTTTGCACAGACCGCAATGTACTCGTATGCTTTAGTTTTCCAGTGATGAGTAAATTTTTGATAAATTACAAAATTTGTGAGACAGAGGACGTTTGTATTGAATCTTCCAACATTGAAAGCGACCGGAAAAAATTTAAGTTTGCCAAACAAAATCCCTGATAAAATTTATTATAGCAACTAGAAAACAGTGTAACGCATTTCAGAAACTCATTCGAATTGTATACTGTCGTATATGAGTTTGTTTGTTCTCTTCTACACGCAAAGAAAATGCAGTTTGAAATACGATTATGGTAGCATGCGAGTAAGTATTATTATTGTTAAAAACAGCTTTTTCTCGATTTAATAATATTTTGTTTCATGTGTTTCCGTTTGCATTTCAGTAAATCTATTATAACCACTTACCAATTTCGAAATATGGTTGTATACAATATTAGTATTGTATGTATTTTTTTTTTAACAACAACAGCTTTTATCATACCCGATACTAAAATATTTGTTTTTATCATATGTATGAAGAGTTTATTCACATGTAACAATTATAAGTTTCCAGAGTAAACTTAATATTCTCAGCATTTTTCATTTTTGTTTTTGACACATGATTTTCTTTTAGTTTTGTTTTTTTATGAAGAAAGATGTATACTGTTTTATATTAGAAAAATGTTCATGTTCATGTTCATCTAAAATCTAAAATTTATTGATATAAAACTACCAGATAAAACTATCTTTCAATGTGGAGTCAATATCAACATAAAAATTTACTTCAAACTTCTTAAAGCCGAATGGCAATTATTTTTTTTTTCAACTTTTTAAGATTTTGGAGAACAGTATAGATATATTACCATTGAAATTATTATTATAAGTAAACAGTTCGGCTATATTGAAAAAAATCTGAAAACGTCAAAATTTTTCAACATGTTATCGATAAAAAGTGGGAAAAAATCCAAAATATGTTTGCTTAAAAGTGATGTTTGCAGCTTAAAATGCTACTGTCCTGTTAATAGCATGTTCAAACGGAGGCTTATATTCGAGGTTCACTCTCTCATTCATTCTCATTGTATGGCGAACCAACATGATTCGCCATACAAAATTTTATGAGCGAACCAACTTGGTTTATGTTGAATCTTGTTGCAAACCATACGAAAACTACTATCATCTCCAAATTTGATAATAAATTATCGCTAGTTTATCTGAACTAGCTCTTAAAAATATGTAAACAAAGAAAATACAGCTAATTAATGTGTGTTAATGTGTGTAAAATCAAAAGAAACTCATGGAACATATAAAAATTAGATACTTACTCGTACATTGAGATTTAAATAAAAATTGAAAATGGAATTAGTGAAACGTTTGCACAAAATATGTAAACATCAGTCCGAACACCTAGTTTCGTAATAGCGGTTCAGAGAGCGCACCAAGTGTTTCATATT
Source organism: Thecocarcelia acutangulata (assembly GCA_914767995.1). Lineage (NCBI taxonomy): Eukaryota > Metazoa > Arthropoda > Insecta > Diptera > Tachinidae > Thecocarcelia > Thecocarcelia acutangulata. The sequence goes on from OU612098.1 coordinate 58,065,581, forward strand.
ACCGTCTGAATTTAGAGATTTTTTCTCAACTGAACGATTTTTTCATGCCTACAATAATGACGCATCACTGAATGTTAAAAAAATAAGAAAAACAAACTGAAAAACAAAATATTTTACAATTTAAATGTGTTTGCCAAATTATAAATTAACACCATTGTTAAAAAGACGCTCTTGCCCTTATGCTTTTGAGTTTTTTATAATAATTTTTCCCTAATTTATTTTATTTATTTAGTAACTATATAGTTGCAAGTAAATTCGCAAAGTATAGGATGCACATTATGGGCGGGGTAACAAAGACCATAAGCCGAAGATGGTATTAACAGTACTTTTGTAGCGTCGCTGTGACTAACTATAACGACCTATGCCTTCACATAGGACTTTTCCACGTGGTTAACAATGAATAACCTCTAAAAAAAACTGTAAACCAATACAGTTAGTTGAGACAAATCGTTAACCAGTGCGAGTGAGACGCAAAACTCTCGAAGACCGAACAACAAACACAAGCCTGACCGCACTTAAGAAATAATTACGATGACGTGAGAGCTGTTCCTCAGCCCAGAGCTGCTTTACGACTGTTTTCACTAATTTAATTCAAGTAAATACACGAAAAAGTTTATTTTTGAACAAAATTGCATGTTATTGTCGGTTTGTTTACAAATGTCGTATTTATATAATCGTCTCTTTCTTATTATCGACTATTTTACTCTTTCAATCTTAGAAAAGTAGAAGAAATTAAGTGTCATTACGGCTTAAGTAAGTGTATAAAAAAGTGTTATTTTAGCGAATTTTTTCCAAAAATCGACATGGCGAAAAAGTCGGCTTTTTAGGTAATGAAAAGCGTTAAATCTAGCGCGAAAGGCGGTAAATTGGCAACCGTGTAGTTTGAAGTCAAAACTCAATTATAAATAACGGGTAGATGAGCCAAAAACAAGTGGTATAAAACAAAGTGTTGTTGGATAATCTTGTTTGTCCCAACAAATCTGAACGTAGAAAACGCATATTCTCTGATTCAATGAAGTAAAATTGAATTAAGAAAATTTGGTTAATTTTGTTTTTTAGAATACATTAAAGCAAAGCTCGACGAGTTACAACTAAAGGATAGCGTTGCTCCTAATCCAAATTGAATTCAATTTTTTTTTTTTTTTTTTGCAACATATTCACTTTATTTATAATTTGTATACAATTCTTATTGGTTATAAGCCTCAGCGCCTTTACAGGCATTATTGAGGCGAGTTGGCAAGGAACTACTCAGGACATTAAAATAAAGGGCCTACATAAGTAGAAATAAAAAATGTTATTGTACAATGCAAAAAGATAAAAAACACAAATTTAGTAGATCAATATATTATTAATTGATAATTAAATCATGTGAGAAGTTCATGTACATCTTATTGATATATTATTGAAAATTCGTTCGCAAGAAAAACAATACGTTTGATTTAGAGAATCTTCAGCAGTCAGAATAATTAGGAAATTCCCGATTTTTTTTCTCTTAAGAATAAAACTATTATTTATTGCATTATAAAAATGATTGTTTTTGGTCATACACGTTTCATAAATAACGATGCGCACAAGTGCGTAGAAGGTGGATACTGGGCTTTAAATAAATAAAGTACTCGTATCGCTTCAAGGAATAGTTTAATAACACAAAAATTTTAATTAAATTAATATTCAAAATAATTCAGAAATATTAATAGTCACACTGTGCGCTAAAAGGTATTTACTAAATTAATGCGGTTATTTAATTTCAACATCAAACTTTGTTTTTTGTTGAAAGATTTAACAAAACTTAGCTCTGTTTGCAAACTCATGGATACCACTCGCACACGCGCTTGCACATGTATGTGTGCAAATGTTTCTCCCAGTCAGCATTTTATGATTAGTTTATATTTTTATTAAATTCGTCTGTTGTCTTTCTCATACATTTTCTAGTTGTATTAAACTATTTTTGAGTCATATAAAAACTTAATTTATTACGAACATGTAATTTCACTGAGCTCTTGTTTGAAGTTTGTTGAGGAATTTATTAACTTTGTGTTCAGATTGGCTTTAGTTAATGTACATAAAGGCCCTGATTCACTATCCTACAAGATCGTACGATTCATTCACAGGAAACTGTTTCAAAAGTCTGGCCGACTTGAAAAAATCGCTTCAAAATGGCGTTGTAGGCCACACTATCATACAAGTATAATTGCAATAATTTATATACACAATAAAATAATTAAAAACTTTTATTAACTTAATAATTTTACATTACTTAAATTTTTTCCTCGAGGCAACAGCAATATTTTCATATTTTTCACAATATATACAACACTGATCGCACAGAAACCATAATGTTTTGAAAAGTTTCATAAAATTTTTCAAATCGCACGATTTGTCAAAAACTCTGTCGCACGGTTGAATTTTTAGTACTTTTTCAGCACACATGCTTTATTTAGTAGATCGCACGATCGTGTATGATAGTGTAGCAAGGCCTTAAGTGAATTTTTCACAATTGCAACGCAGAAGAAATTCCACTAGTAAGTGTCAACTATTTATGAAAGGTAACTAAGTTCTTTTATTAAATATTTAACAAAAAACAAAATGTTTTCATTATGTTGCGTATGGAGAAGCGCGAAACGAAAGGTATTACAAAATTAATTCTTCCAAAGCTTTTATATAATTAAATATTATAGAATAGAAAGTATGAGAGCAAAAACATTCCTTTAAAAGTTGCTGGTAGGATTAGCTTACCAATGACGTCATAATAAAGCCGAGTTTAACAGATGTTAAGCTGTAATAATGGCCCCAAAAATTTAATAAACAATTAACAGTGCAACCTAAATTAGGGCGTATAAAGCGCAACGTAATTTAACGCTTTGGTTTTACGCTGTAGTAAGTAACGGAAATTATGGTGTTAACTTTGTCCCAAGAGCAGTATTGCTCACTAACCTTGTTTAATAAAAATCACTCAATAGAAGTAATAAAAAGTTATAAAGTTGCTAAATTAGTCTGAAAGCACCTAAAGTGTGATTACTAATGGCCGCAACAAAAAAGTAACATTGATTTTGAAGCGAACTTTATTGATGGATTGTTTCTCTCTTACGTTCAGTCAAAATTGGATTTTTAAATTACGGAAACGTTGACGCCGCGCTACTTGGGTTGGTATCATACATTTTGTATGTGCATATAGATTTCTAACAGCAAAATTATGCTGACGCGCTAATTTAGGTTGTACTCTAACGGCCGTATTCATAAAAAATATTGTATGTTTATTAAACACTTATTTGACAAACTTCCTACAGAAATTTGTCAAATAACAGTTTAATATATATAAAATATTTTTTATCAATAAGGCCGTAAGTGTTCAACTCGACATGTCATAATCATACAAAATAGCTGTTTATTCCAACCCTGTGGATAACACTGTATTTGATAATGTCATGGACCTAACCAAGGCGAATTCATTACTAGGTGAACTTGACAGCTCAGGTGATTATTTTTTGTTTCTCGCGTTTTTTCCAATAAGACTGTAAAATTTTTTTTTTCTTATGTTTACAAACATTTTCGCGCCATTTTAATCCGAAGATATTTTTGTATAATTTAGTGCGATTTCAAAAAATTTGTGTGAAGTTTAGAGTGAAAAACTAATATAATCTGTGATTTTAAACACAAACAATTATAAAAGTTTATATAAAATTTTTCCCAGCTCAAAAATTTAGAGTTTGACATTCACGATATGTTTTACAATAACAAAATATGTACATAGTACTGAATTCGCCTTCCCGCTTGCATTCACCTGTATAAATTCGCCTTGGTCCTAACCACAGATTTTGTACAGATAAATGAATTTTGGTTCTTTAACATAAACAGCTAATTGCAAAGCTAGCAGCCTGTTTATAAGACACGACTCGACTAAGTTTTTTCTGTTTTTGGTTTATAAACCGCGACTATTGACCATTTGTGTTAAAAGATGTCACATCTGCCAATTTATTTTGGTTTGTAAGACGCGAATTGCCTCACCATAAGTGTCAAAATGCGGCGAATGAAGGAACATACTCGTCAGAAGAAAATGTGTGGAAAGTGTTATATAATAAGAAATGGCAATAAAAATAAATTAAAAACGGTAATAAACAATAAGTAAATAGGAATGGAAATTTCAATAGGACGTTTTAAGAATCTATTAAATTTCATCACATCAACTGAAATCGTTTTTATGCATATAAATGTTTTTCTATACATATAATAGAATAGGACTGCCGTTTTTTAAGTTGAAAAACAATTTTTTGGTATGAAAAATGTAAACAAATACTATTTTTTCTCATGTTGGCAACAAAACAATATCATATATGCTTGACATATACACGAATTTACTTAAGTTGCACGAGACAATCGAGTCGCGTTTTATAAACCCAATTTTTTACGTACTCGTCTATGAATTGGCTAGTCGGGAGTGAGCTTACTCGTGATATGGACCATCAACTTCAGAAAAAAATTTTAAGAAACGGTTTCTGGTTATGACGCCACAGAAAAATATATTTTTGGTCAAGTTTTATCCCTTTGGAAGCCAAGAGGAATACTCGATATGCACACATATGTATATACTATATGTACAATATTTTTCATTTTGATTTTTAACGGCCTGTTTTCAGGAGACGATATGACTTTAGTTCGCGTTAAAACGTTAACGTTTTGCATATTTTCGTTTTTCAACCGCTGTGTCAAATATTTTTTAGGCTTTTGTGTAACGATTCGTGCCGACACTACTGTCAAACATGCACGAATGAAAAATACAAGTAGCCGGAAAATAAACAATACAATTTATCAAAGAAATACTTTATACTACATTTGGCTTTTGTTTATTTTATACTCACTTTATTTCATAAAAATTAGAAGGGATTTAAAAATTTTTATTATACAAAAAATTTGCTATTAAAAATTTTGTAAATTATTGTTTTATATTTTTTTGTTTTCGTTTCCTTTTTTCTGTTTGTTTTTTTTTATATTCAAACGGGGCTACCATTTTTAATGCTTCAAATAAATATTTCATATGAACAAAAGTAAGTCTGTGGTCAGACAGAACGATTTGAATTGCCGAACTTTTTAGCAATTTTCTTTTGGAATTGCTTTCTTGTCCACACACAAAAACTTTTTTCGGCAATTCTCTACCTTTTGCTTTATGCAATTTACATTGTATATGCACATACACATACACACATGAGAGAAAAGTATACACACATGAGAGAAAAGTAAGGAATTGCTGAGAATTGCCAAGTACCGGCAATTCTTTTTCCCTTCTTATTCCCCTCACCGAAAGCTTCTATAAAGTCAAGAATTGCCCAACTAAAGTTGCTGTGTGTGACCATACACTAAACAAATATTAAATTGTGGTAGGAAGGTAACACTACAACTTCATTCAACGTAAATGCTCTCGTAAGTAAGTCGATAAAACCGAATCGAGTCCAGTACCAAATTGTTACGTATTCGTCAAGCTGGAATCCGATTCTTATTTACTTTGAACGTCTCCCAAAAACAGGCAGTAAATCAAAATAAATATGCAAGTGCATAAATTCTTTAAATTGTTTCATTTCCTTTCGGCTTTTGCAATAGTTAATTTAATTAGATTTTTGCTTTAAAATTCACTTTTCTAATTGTTTATCTTTGCACAAGACTCTCTTCACTTGATTAAATGTAGCTGCGAAAGTTTGGTTAAAAAGTAAGGAATTATCCAGCTTTAAACAGTGACAACACAGCACTGTATCAGAAACTCACACTTTTTGCATATTTTGTTGGTACTTCTAGATATTATTACTCTTTGTTTTACATTTTCGCAAACGATCATCCAAATGCTGACAGGGTTAAAATATCTTATAAAATTTTGGTAATTTTACAGTTGTATGTGTGTTTAATAATTATCACAACAGCATGACGTTCAGTGATTACAACAGAGTTAAAGAAGAGAAACACAATCACATCCCCATACATATGTACTTATGTATGCATGTATATGTTTGTAAGTAAGCACACAGAATGAAAAACAAAAACAAACCGTCATTGAACTAAATATTTAAACCATACCGGTTGCAAGAGTTTAAGATTTTGTTTAGCTTTTTTAATGTTCTTGCATTAAATTCCTACATATCTATATACATATAGATATGTATAAATAAGTACGTATGTTTTTGGAAATTAAAATTATTCTTCGTCACTAAGATATTAATTTCGCATTTGTCAGAAAGGTAAATTTTAGGGACACAACTGGAATATTTAAAACCGCAAATGAATGGGTATGATGAATTACATTTTAACAATAGGAAATAATTACTTACATCAAGTCTCGTTTGGCGGTTGCGCCGGCTATATAAAACCATCGCCAGCCTGGCTTTGTTAATAAGATCACCAGCAGAGCGATGAAGAGTGCGGGTAAACCGAACGTCCAACCCATGTAGTACCAAATAAGCGTTACAATCGCGGCTAAAAAACCAATACCAACCGTCGCTAACACGACTCGACAAAGAACTGAAGAGCGTTGAGATTGCGATGGTTGGCCGGAGAGATTGTTTTTCGTGTTTTTTGTGTTTGTGCTGTTAACACGATCGTCAATGTGGTAGTATTGCTGTTGTTGTTGTTGATTATCGTTTTGTTGCTTTGGGGTTCCGTTCGTCAGTGTTGCAATTGGTGTGTCATTTTGATCGTTGGTAGTACCGTTGCGTTTCACATCGATGTCGATAGTAACGTGGGACGAGCAGTTTTTCTCAGAGCCGCTGGCATCTGTGGTCTGCTGATGTTGTTGTTGTTGCTGTGGTGAAAAATAATAATAATGATTTTGTGACAAATACTCATGTTCATTAATATTTGTTAATGTGTTGTAATTGATGTTGTTATTGTTGGAACTGTTGTTATTATTATTGTTACTGTTATTAGAACGACTGTGAAACTTGCGAAAACGCCGTACGGCCAAATGATGTCACAAAATCGAGTGCGGCGAACGACGCATCGGCAAATAATAGTTTATGCTCGAACGAAAAAGAAAATTTCTTATAATCATATTTTAAAGATGTTTGCAATTTCTTTTTCTGGCTGAATTTTCAATGCACTCTCCTCTTATTCATATAATATAAGAACTTTACTTTTAATGCCACATTTATCTTTTCGTTTGTGTTAAAAATCAATACACAACGCACTCATTTAACTTCATTTAGTAATGTTCGAATTTAAAAATGCTTGTTTGGAGGCAAAAAACGCTTTCAAATTGGCTGCAATTAATTAACTACATCTATTAATTCACGGCAAAGCCGGACAAAAAATTAAATGCTTAAGCACAACAGTTTTTTTTTATAATTGTTTGTTTAGTTTTTATCCACCGAATGTATGTACGAAATGTATGGACTTGTGTGTCAATGTTGTTATATGAGCGATTATTTCAGAATCTTTGTTCATTAAAGATACCGCTATCTGCAACTGAGAATAGGTATTCGTATTTTATTAAAAAACTTAGCAGCATTGCCGTAAAATATATAAATCAGGGATGGCAAAGTTTAATTTCGTTTCGTAAAAAAAAAATTGATGGGCCTTTCATAATTTTACAGCGTAATATGCTGTTCATACATACACTTTTTAATTAATTCAGTTGATTACAAATTTTTCTAAGTGTTCATACATACTTAATATTGTTAATGCAATTAACGTTTGACAACAGCTGACAGAAAAGTTGTTTACATTTTTATTGTGAATATTTCTTTTTGTTGACTCGCCATCGTTTGAGTTATCAAGTGTGAACAAGGTGTGTTCATTGGGTATTACTGCTAACTAAACACGGTTGCCACAGGGTTGTATATTTAATTTTACTAAATATTTGAACAATTAACTGCTAATTGGCAATTAGTCAATTAAAATTTTGTATGTATAATTAAAAAAAAATTAAGGCGTTAATTGCAAAATTTTATTTAAAAATGTATGTATGAACGGCACATAAAGTTACGTGCTATATTTAAAAGTGTCTTGAATAAAATTTAACAAACGAAGAATTAACACTGCAAGTAATTACTTGTCACAAAATGCAATTTATAAATACATATACCTATATTTAAATTTCTATAAAAGCAAAACAAGCTAAATTTTTCTTTTTAAATAGTTTATAAGAACAGTTTGTTACATATGTAAGTTTATAAACATGTGTTGAACACAAATTTTAGCGCCTACTATTTGGAAGTAAACTTTATAGTTCCAAACATGAATTTGCAAAGTACACCGCGAGTAAAAAAAATCAATTTTTTAGTCGTTCTGCAAAATTAAATCCCAAAAAATATAGAAATTGTATTTGTTCTTATATCACATATATTTAATTTAAGTCTACAATCTCTTTTAAATTGGGGATAAAAGGTAACGTATGTTATGTAATTAATTACGCAACGTTAATAAATTTAATTACTGTTCGGTAAAACCATTAATTAAATGTTTTAAGCAATCAAGTAAGCAGAAAAAGATATATTATACTCAAATAATCATCCATGCCACAGAAACAACACGTAATGATATGGCAGTGCCACAGATAAGGCAGTGTCCGTCGATAATCAATAAACAAATTTACTACATTCAAAAAACTCACCACTAGCAATCTAACTTCCGTTAAAGAAAATTTCAAAAACAGACATGAATACACAGTATTACCAAGTATGTGCCCTAGTTCTGTTGCACAAAAATTAAAATTGCAATGTTTCTTTCGCAATTTAAATTAAATTAAAATAATTGTGCCCTTCCGTATTTTTATCCGCATTATGCTTGCAAACAATAATGCGGATAAGTTGCCACGCGGCAACTTCCTATGTGAAGGATAAGTCGTTATATAGGGTGTTTTTTTAAGCTAGATAGAACTTTAAATTGTAAAAAGTAACACAAAAAATTAAATTTTGATGAAACATTTTTTTTATTTGTTTCAGTATACTCTGACAAATCATCATGAATAGACTCACGCTTGAACAACGCTACGAAATTATCCAAATTTACTTTGAAAATCAGTCGTCGATTCGCGCAACTTATAGACGCAAAATTGTGTTCAGCGATGAGGCGCATTTTTGGCTTAACGGGTTTGTTAATAAGCAAAATTGCCGCATATGGAGTGAGACCAATCCACAAGAGACCCTACAGATTCCATTACATCCAGAAAAATGCACTGTTTGGTGCGGTTTTCATGCTGGTGGCATCATCGGACCTTAGTTCTTCAAAAATGAGGCCGGAGCTCGCGTTACGGTCAATGGAGATCGTTACCGCACCATGATCAATGATTTTTTGTTTGAAAATATGGATGACATTGATCCGGAGGAGATGTGGTTTCAACAGGATGGCGCTACGTGCCATACGGCGAACGCAACCATCGACTTACTGAAATCAAAATTTGGCGATAAGTTGATTTCGAGAAATGGACCTGTCAATTGGCCTCCAAGGTCGTGCGATTTGACACCTCTCGATTATTTCCTGTGGGGCTACGTGAAGTCACTGGTTTATGCTGATAAACCAGCAACAATTGACGCCTTGGAGGCCAGCATTGTTCGTGTTGTTCGTGACATACGGCCAGCAGTGCTCGAAAAAGTGGCCCAAAATTGGACGTCCAGAATGCGCTTCGTCAAGAACAGCCGCGGTGCCCATATGCCCGAAATCATTTTCAAATGTTAATGTCACGTATTGATCTTTCGAATAAAAAAAAATTTTGATTACAATTTAATTTTTTGTGTTATTTTTTACAATTTCAAGTTCTATCGGGCTTAAAAAAACACCCTATAGTTAGTCACAGCGCCGCTGCAAATTACTATGAATGCCATTGTGGGCATAAGGTCTTCGTTACTCCGCCCATGCTATGCACCCTATACTTTACAAATTAATTTGCAACTGTATAGTTAAATAAATGCATAAATAAAATTAAGTAATAGTGAAGTATATTCGGCTGAGCCGAATCTAAAATACCCTTCACGTAAATATCTAGTACATATTACAAATTTGAACTATATTGGAACTCAGATATAAATGGGACTAAACCACTCAGCCACCGAGCCATTGAAATATTCTCTGTCTATATTCATCTCAGATTGAATCACATATGCCGATGTACAAATTTAAAAAACCAAAAATCTAATTTGAAAAATCTTCTTGCCTTGCAATCGCCATGCCAAAAAGGTAATTTTTCATAGAAATTTTCATGGAAAAATCAGTTTATGCTATATTTTGGGTGTATATAGACTGATATCGAAAGTTTTCATTTTCTGAATTTTGGTAACCTCCTTTCATAACCAGAACTAAGGTTTAGCAGAAAAAAAATTTATTTTTCATGTAATATATATGGACCGATATCGTCAGTTTTCATTTTCTGTATTTTAGTAACTTCCTTTTAAGCAAAAAAAAAAAAATAGTTTAAATTCGCTTATGCGACAATTTCATATAAAAGTCGGCTTAGGCTATCTCCCTTTTCATTGCAATGCAAAATAATTGCGTTAAGTCTAAGGTCACCCAGAGCGATTTTAATTGCCGAACTTTTTAGCAATTTTCTTTTGGAATTGCTTTCTTGTCTTATTATTTTATACAATTTACATTGTATATGCACACACACGTGAGAGAAAAGTAAGGAATTGCTGAGAATTGCCGAGTACCGGCAATTATTTTTCCCTTCTTATTCCTCTCACCGAAAGCTTCTATAAAGTCAAGAATTGCCCAACTAAAGTTGCTGTGTGTGACCTGGCACTAAGTTTGAATCAAATCAAAAAAAAATTTTTTTTGTTTAATTTTTTAAATTAAAATTTGTTTGGTTTGTACATATGTACAACAGGTTTTTAGTTCAAGTTTTTCCTTTTCTTAATTTTTTTCTTAAGAAGGATTTTTTACAATGCAAATTTGCTGTGATCAATAATTATTGATTGAAGAAGACAAGAAAAATAATAATCAAATCTTTAGCTGGAGGACAACTAGCTGTTTCGTAGTCGCTACACTACTCATCAAACACGTATGAAATCAAAGTGCACCGTAATAGGTAGCAAGTTGTGTACACGTGTTTATTTTTTGTTTTTCTCTTTTTTTACCGTTGTCCGTATTTTCTATATACATATGTATGCTTATTACTAATTTCGTATGAAATAAAAGTGCACCGGAATAGGTAGCAGTATGTGTACACGTGTTTCTTCTTTTTTTTTTTGTCTTTTTTCACAGTTGTCCGTGTTTTCTATATATGTTCAATATTAATATTATTTTCGAATTATTTTCTGAGCAGTGTCGAAGGTATATACACTGGGCACTGATCAGTTTTAACTAATTTAATTCCAACATTTTAAATGCTGCAATAGAGTTTGTTTCAGTCTTTCGTGTTGTTATCGTTAACATTTCGCGAACACTACTCCCTCTTTCCTCTTCATCATACCCTATTTTTCTAGTTCCAGTACAATGCGCTGCATATGTAGGGGTCATCCCCTGAGTACTGGTCCCAGATAAAAAAAAAAAAAATATTCATAGACAGTTTAAGTTTATTTATGTTTTTCCACAAAACGGACGGCTTCGAAGATACATTAACTTCATCGAATGTTAAGCTAAAGTATTAAAAATGAATAAATTTACTGTGTCGTAATACCGAACGTACGTCATGGCAATTGCTGAATGCCATTTTAGTTCATATTTCATGCCACTATGACTACCGTTCTGACAGTAAGTTGCAGATTGTGAAGTGGAAGTGGAGAGAGTCACCGAATTTGACATCACCAATTCGCAAACAATTTCACTTTGAATCCGAAAATCATGATTTTTGTAACTTTGCCAAATGTTTGAGAGCACATTGTCGATGAGCTCAGATTTTGATGCGGTAAAATGTTAGAAAGGGACAGGTAATTGAATACAACCAGCATATTGGTGAAATAGATGGCAATATTTCAAGATATGATTGACCTTATTTTTACAAACTATAAATCTGTAGCAGTAAGCTGAACTTACTTTTTTGTTAGCTTCAGTGTATAGAACTCCGTGTAAATGAAATGAATGCATATCCATTGCAATGGTTATCCATTGTTCGTATTGTTATTATGGTTTTGAGTCCAAAGAAAATAAATATTACGTGATACTTTAATTTTTCTTTCCCCAGGATTTAGAAAAAAGTGGGCGTTGAAGTTGTAACGACACTTACGCTTTATGCTGGGATAGCTCAGCGTGGTCCAGGGTCGTTTCAATAAAAGAAATAAAAAACAAAGAATTAGTCTTCAGTGTGGTTTCTTTATTTAAATAAACTAATACAAAATATTCCTTATGTGTTTGGTCACATGCGGCAGTGGCACCACGTACGGCTGAAGTTGGAGGGGGGTTGCGGTCTGCTATGGAGGAATTTAAAACTCCTGCCCGGACGCACTCGCTTCCCCACTGGCGTGGAATTAAAAACTCCTCTGGTGGATGGTGAAGGTATTAATAACACCTGCACTCTCCGTCGCCCTTTAACGTTGGCAAAATGTTCTCAGGAGAATTCAAAACTCCAGAGTAAAACGTTAGGAATTAAAAACTCCTCACTACCCCTTATTGGTTCCTTACCACAGCTATGGTCCCTCAAAAAATACCGTAAATGCTTTGGATTAGAATTAAAAACTCTATTTCCAGGCACTTCACCACTATGACTACTCAAAAAAAACTAGATGCTTCGAATTAGAATTAAAAACTCTGTTTCAAAGCACTTCTTACCTGCAGGCCGGCCACTTAACAAACTCCCCCGAATATGCTGATGCTCGTGCTTTTATACTCTACGATGAGCACACGTACACGCACTAACACCTACGCGCAACCATATGTGCGGCTGTGTTTAGCAAACACATCTCATGGTTGATATCTATTCATTGTGTGGTGGTGCCATCTACACTGACCGTTAATTTTAAATAACATTTTCAAACTTAGAAATAATTTAACCTACCTTACATGTAACTTATTATACTAAATTAATTATTAATTCAAAAGTAAATATAACAACGCTTCTTGCGTTAATAATAATTGGAATAATTAAATGAATAACTAAATAAATAGAAATATATGAAAAAAAAACGGGAACACTACTTCACGTGTGTTGCTCCAAAACGAGGCCTCCGACTTTGAGCGTTACAAAGTAGACGTTGACAACTCTGCACAAAACTTCTTCTCTCTATGTGCTTAAGATAAATTTAAAAAGTGGGTGTGATGCGTTCCGAAAAACTTTTAAGTGAATTACGACTTGATAAAAAAGACTTTAGAATTAAATTTTTTTAAATTTAGACTTAAAATTTTATTTCTTTCTGTTAGTTCAATGAATTGCAAAGATCACTATATATACATACATATATACGTTAAAAAATCCTCGTTATCTTTTGTGATATATGGTAACTTTTTAGGAAAAATTAAGGCTTATGATATCTTCTATTTCGATCTTGTCGCACCAAAAGTAGTCCATCCATGTAGACTACTACTAATTTCATGGTCATAATTAAGAGCAGCATACTCCATGTTTCGTACAGCACAATGTGCAAGTCATGTTAATTATCGCGATACTGAATTTCTTGGATTTCGAATTGGATCCGCAAAAGTATTTTGATATCTTGCATATCATTGCGATTGTTTTTGAGATAATCGATTAGTTTGTGATCGTGTGGTCATTACTTTCGTGGCATTACTTTCAAAATGAAAAAAATATCTAAAATTTAAAAATTTGTAACAACAACATATGACTTTAATGCACGTGAAACCAGTTTTCTTTTCCATTAGAAAAATATTCAAACTTGCGTGGATTTCAGAATAGACCGAAATTAAATACGTTAAAACCATCGCCCTAACAACATCAATTTTCCACTATTTTGTATGAATTGTGATTGTGTCACTATAAAACAAATTGACTTATCCACAACTCTCGTCGCCTAGGCAGCGTTAATCTGCCCACAGCACTAGTAAACTGTAGTGGGATCCTTCCCTAGATTGGGTATCATAGTAATAGTAGACACTCTGTGGGATAATATCCAGGACGTAAAGTATAAAATAAAGAGGAGAATTCTTCTAGCTACACGAGGTAACTGCTCAAGTATATAACAAGTAATTTGATCAATATCTGGACTTTTCCTGGGGTTTGCGTTACTGATAAAATTTTCGACGTCTTGAAAATTAAGTCTCAAAGACACAGATGGTCTAGCAGCATATGGCGGTAGCTCATCCACATCATTTGCTGTATTATTTGTAATACAACCGTTTCTCAAATGATGAACATACAACACCCCCTATTAAAAATCAGTTCTTATCCAGTCCCCAGTTGAGGTTCGCAAAGGTGGCATACCTCTAATGGGTGCTTTTAAACCTTTTGACTCTTTCAAAAAATGTTTTAAGGCAAACCATTCTCTGGCTTTCAAGCACATTTTTTAGTTGCTTAATGAATTTCCGTAGCCTAATTTTATAGGCATTTTACACTGATCAACATCTTCATGGAACGCGTGGAAGATGTTGAAAATGTGAAACACTGTTTGCATTGCTCACATCTAACATCTACTATCAATCAAAGATATTATTAATAAAATTTTCAAACAATTTAACAAAAGCAGGCAAATTTTTTTCCGAGAAATATTAATTTGAAGAACAAAACAGGATTATAAAATATATGTTTATAAATAAAATGTAGGGCACATAAAAAAAAAAAATGAAAAACACAGAAAAAACTATTACAGAAAAAAAATTTAAAAAATATACACATGCAAACAATTGACACAATAAATAAGTTATACCACACAAGGTGTGGTATTTCAGTGGTGCCACAAGAATAATCGATATTATTGCCATTTTTCTAGTGATGACAACGAAATAATCGAAAAATGTTGAAAGGAATAAAATGAGATAGGAACATTTTATAAATATGTTGAAAAATGTTGACTTTCAGTACAAAGTATTTCTTATGGGATGGTAGATGTTGTTCAGTGGAAAAAAGCCTATTAAGCTATAACATCCGAGATTTTTGGTTGGTATGACAACCGGTAATTGGGGTGTCCGCTTGAAATCGCACGACCTTTCGGGGAAATTAAACCTGATCCCCAAAAAGTGTGTTTAGTGTTATTATCGCCAGCCGTTAAAAGTGATTTGATAAATTGTTAATATTGGTTTTCTCTTACTGAAAATCGGAGGCGGTGAATAAATCGAGTTACAGCATTTTCATGAAGATATTCTATGCATATATTAGTTACTTAGAGATACTCCTCGCGTGTCTCGTTTAGCAAATATTAGTTAGTTTTGAAATAATCTGTGAACAAAAAATCAAACCTTTAGCTGGGGGACAACAAGCTGCAGTTGTGAAAAAGATTTACAACAAGCTGCAATTAACTAAATGCATAGGTGATTCAATATGAGGTGAATATAGACAGAGAATAATTCTATTGCTCTGTGGCTGAGTGGTTAAGGCAGCCGATCATGATACGACATGATCTGAGCTCAAATCCGAACACAGGTGCTGATGAGTAGTGTAGTGACTACGAAAGCTAAAGGTTTGATTATTATTTTTCTTATCACTTCAATCAAAAATGATTGATCACAGCAAATTTGTATTGTAAAAAATCCTTCTTAAGAAAAAAACTTAAGAAAGGAAAAAACTTGAACTAAAACCCGATGTTACGTCATTGACTAACCGCTAATAGAAATAATCGATTGTCAATTATTATTTTACCATGTTTGTTATCACTTAATTGTCAGCCTTAACTATTTGCTTGTCAAATTATATTCATTTTCCACGCGGCTTCAAAATCATAGCCACTTTCTGGTATAAAAAGGCCATTTTGCAACCAGACAAAAAAGTTTGTAAATTTGTACCAGACAAAAAAATGTTTAAATTTGTATTTCCTATATTACCTCAATTTTTAAGTTATATTGTTATTACTAATTCTAGGAGTTTTAACTCTAAGTTCAAGAAATAAATATTATTGATCTTGTGTTCAAAACTAAATTTGGAGGCAAGGGGCCTGCAGTGCAATTCACTAACCTGTTTTAACGCTAATAAAATTTGTTTAGAGAAATTAACACTAGCGTTGGTGTTTTCTCGATTCTATAACAGTTTTTAGCACTATTTGTCTTCGTTTTAAATCAGCTGTTTTTATAGCCTGACTGATTAGCGTTAACAAAACACCTATTATTTTTGTGGTGTTTACCATAACAACAATGTCGTTAAAATTTCTACTAGAAAAACTTCACAGTATTGGCATACAAATTGTCGGAAGATCAGCCTCCAACAGTCGGCGTGTTCTCCGTGAGGAGAACTTATCTTATTTATCAAAAAATATTTTAAATAATAAACATAAATGTATGTAAATAGTTTTACTTACCCTAAACATGGAATTATTTGCAAATTTGTTTGTTTTTTTTCTGTTCCTCTTTGTGGTTTTCTTTATTTTTAGCAAAGCTGCCACATTATTTCAAATTTTTTTGACATACAACCAGAGGTGTTAAGAATAAGTCAGTGAATCACATAAGCGTTAGTGCAAACCACAATAGCTCGCGTTAAGTTATGCTCTTTTAAAATCGTTAAAAGTTAGTGAATTGCACTACTGGGCTGCTTCACCCAACACCCGATGCACAAAAATCAATTAAAATTTAATTTAAATTTAAAAATTATAATAAAGTTCAACAAAAATTCAATAAATTAATATTCAAAATACATCATATTTACATGATACCGAGTTCGAACCCTAGTGGGTGCTGATGAGTAGTGTAGCGGCTACGAAACAGCTAGTTATCCCCCAGCTTGGTGTATTCAATTATCTTTTTCCTGATCAAGAGTTGTTGATCGCGGCAATTATTGTTCTAATTAAAAATGAAAATAATGCTTGGCGAATGCCAGGTTTGAACTTAAGCCAGGCGAGTACCATCATATAATATTAGAAAAAACCGGTTACAGTAAATCAAAAACTGAAAGTCCAGGGAAAAACCGGTCGAATAATAACCCTTCGATCGCCCTAATTTAATCGCATTCCCATTTGGTTGGTCTCACTGTGGAATGAAACAAGTTTGTAATGAAAGTGATAGCGATTTATAGCGCCGTCTCTTCGAATTTATTAAAAACTGGATCTACTCAGAATTAAAGTGTGCTTATAGGAAACTGCCCATCAAAATTGCATTATTTCTTAAAAGAATACTTTAAAATTAATAAAACTTGTACTTAATCTTCTTGTTTTAAGTTTTGAAACTGAAGTTGATTAAGAATTCTGAATTGAATTTATAGCCCTTAAGTGAATTTTGGTATCGTTTTTGTACAATTTTTTAAAAGAAACGAATGCGCCTTTACTGGAATATGTATCAGTGTATGTATTAAAAAAATATATCGTTCAAATGCTCGCCACAGCTTCGGTTACATAAAAAATTCAACGCCTCTAGTGGATGGTTCATATCGTTACTGCTCAGAATTATTTTATGCTTTACCTCTAGACTTTGTTTATTGCCGTCCACCTTTTCTTTTAAATATATCAAAATAAAGAAGCCCAACGGTGTCAAATCACATGATCGTGGCGGCCAATTAACATTGCCACAACGCGAGATAACATTGACATTGAATTTATTGCGCAAAGTGGCACCATCTTGTTGGATCCCCTAGTTCCATATCCTCAACTTGTCGCCACATTTTTGAAGAAATACGGCCCCTTAACGCCCCTAAACCATAAAAGCATCACTCTTTTTGGATGCATCGGCTCTTCAAGAATCACTCGTGGATTCTAATTTGTTAATGAATCCACTGAGGTGACATTCTATTCAAAGTGCATGAAATGTATTTTGAAAGCCAATTTTCGTAAAAGACTTCGCAACCTTAACGCGCTAATCAATTGTGTAGTTCTTGAGAGATTTCCGATTCACCACGAGCATCGTGCATTATTGTTGGACCACCTATATTTGCGTCCAATTTATTTAATTTAACAATTATTATTTAATTTAACAATGCAATTAAGAAAACAGAAAAGACATACTTATATGCAAGATTATGTAAAAAAAAATCAGGTTAATTGTATGTTTTGTCGGTCAGAATGCAAGCGAACGTTAACATTCGAGATTGTGGAACTTGCCCCAAGTCTCATTTCTACGGTAAACTAATTACTTATCCTTTAAGTGTCTTGGCTCATTGCAACGCATGTTTTGACATAAAACTTGGTTTTGCTATTAAATCCAGCACGCAAGAAATGAAAACAAAAAACTTGCTCTTGCAAAGAGACATTTAGTAACCACATTGGTTTAGTTTCAAACACGCAATCTGCCAGTTATTAAAGGTTTTGTTCTTACAACTGCAATTTACGAACCGTATCTGGTTGACCTTCAGATGATCGAAGTAAAGTTTAACGAACTCTTTAGTCAACATAAAGTTCAGTTTCAACAACAGTGTTTTCTCGTACGTGCTCACAACTTACATTACATACATTTATATATACATATGAAAATAAAATCCGATCTGAATTCACAATTAATTTTAATTATAAAAAAATAAGGCCTTAAAAAAATCGAATAAAAAATCAGCGACTAGATCTTTAACCTTTTCGTCAAGCGTCTAGTTTTGTTTTATGTAATTTACGTTGCTGCAGCAATTCTGAAAGTTAATTATTCAAAGAAAATAAATAACATTAATTGTTGTGTACCAGTACGATAAGCGATTATTTAATAATAATCTTTAATATTATCGTGCCTCTCATTATATTTTAAGTGCATGTTAAAAATAAAAATCTATTACTCAACCTTCATTCTAAATTTACTTATTTACTAGGAAACCCTGTTCGCTTTGCTGGCCCTTGGAAGTTATTTTGAAGCGAAAATGTTTCAGCCGGCGGTTTAATCGGAACTCATTCCCATCGAGTATTTTATTATAATTTTACACAACTCATACGAATCTGGGTAGAAGAAGCTATTTGCAAACTCACTGTTGACAGACTGTATTACTCGAATGTACAATATACCTTTTTGTCATCTTGATTTCTTGTTAAAACATTTATATGAATTAGTGTTATAAGGAAAATCTTAGGAACGAAATTTGAGTACGCTTTTTTATTAATTTTTTCTAATTAGCCTTTTATAGGGTGAACCCTTTGTAGTTTATTTTTTATCATATTCATGCATTATATAGAAAATTATCTGTAAAATCGTGAAATATAAAAGTACCGTGGGTCTGAAAATGGTTTTGAAAAGTTTAAGAGTCCTTGAATACAGGTACTGGGTTGCCAATCTTTTCTATTTAGCCGCTTAGAGTGTATACCCTTTGCGGTTGGTTATTTATAAAATTGTTTGTAAAACCGGGATATATAAAAGTGTCGCGGATCTGAAAGAAAATATTACATTAAAAATATTATTAAAAAATTGAGTTTTATTCTCTGTGTTAGCTTCTAACATTGATACCAATCAAAAAATTATAAACAGCTTGTTTTCTATGTTTCCCAGCTGTCTATATGACAACATTTCATGGGAGCTGCCCTAATCATCAGTAGACTTTATAATTTTTTGAAACATTCAAATTTATATCCCAACAATCTAAATAAATTATTGCGAATTTAAAAAATCAACGTCATAAGACGTTTGAAGACAAAAAGTATTGTTTAGCTAAATTCATTGAGATTTCCTAGGCTTATGATTAAGTGTGGCACAACGGATTGATGCACAAAATAAAGCTAAACCTGCAAACACTCAGAACTTTCTGGAAAGGTAATTATATACGCGGAAATTTATTATCAGAGAAGGCGTCTTTATAAGCCCCTCACAGCTAATCGGAGCAGGATTCCTCATAGCATTCTAGGACCAACTTTATATTTGATTTACGCCTCTGGCATGCCAACGAGATCCGGAATCCATACTTCAACTTATGCAGACGATACAGCATTCTGCAGCGTTCATGAAAACCATCAATTAGCTTCACGAAATTTGCAGGAGTATATTTCAATATTAGAGATATGGTTAAAACTTTGGAAAACAAAGTTAATGAACAAAAGTATACTCACGTTACATTCACGCAGCGTAAACAAACATGTTCAGCTATCCAAATTAACAATTCACCTATTCCACAGCAAAATGAAGTCAAGTACCTTGGTATTCAGCTCGATCGCAGGTTAACGTGGAAGTCTCACATTGATGCGAAAGTCACTCAGTTGAAACTAAAAGCAGCGCAATTAAATTGGCTTATGGGCAGGAATTCTACATTGAAATTAGATTGCACACTTTTGTTATACAATGCAATGCCTATATGGTGCAACAGAGTTCAATTATAGAGCACCGCCTCAACATCTAACTTTGAAAAAATTCAAAGGCGAAAAAATCAAATTCTTCGAACGATTACTGCAGCTCCATGGTATGTAAAAAATTCACGAATTCATAAAGATCTGAGTGCTCCGCTGGTAAAAGAGGAGTTTTCTAAGTACGCGACAAGGTATGTCAGTAAACTGGAACTTCATCAGAAGAAGGGATACCGTTGCCACCATCACAACGTTCAATAGGTGATTCTACCGATATTGCTCCCGCATAATAAAACTTTTTGTCTAGCATTGGGTAGACTTAATTCATTTTATGAATTTAGAATTAAGATTTGAATACTTATTGTTAGTTCACTTTGTGAAGATTCAATAAATAAATGAATGAAAGGAAAAAAAATTAAAGTAATCCATGAAGTTTTGAAAATAATTGAATTCAAATGGCCTCCTGCCTCAGTGACACATGTACGACATCTTATCAAAATGTTATGCATTACTGCCTGGAGTGTTGCAACGGGAACTGTTTGCAATAACCCCACAGAGGAAAAATCAGGTACAGTGAAGTCAGGAGACTGGAAGGCCAACAGAATAAGGAGTTTCTTGATAGCAGTTTATTGAGAAATTTTTGCCTCAATTCTATCAGAACAACTTGTGACAAGTTGAAACCAAACAGTGTTGAAAGGGATTCTCTTTCGGCGTAGTTCTAGAAAGAAACTCTTTCAAAATCTTTAAGTAACGGTCTCCATTAACCGTAACAGTAAAACCGTTTTCTTCGAAAAAGTAAGGCCCAACACAGTGATGTGAAATGGATGTAATTGCATCTTATTGAGTATCTGTGGGTTAGAATTACTCCATATTCGACAATTTTAAAAATGCAGTTCAAGACTTTTTCATCCTCTGACACCATTTTAAATGCCTCACAAACTTCCAGGCGAAGCCTCTAAGGTTCAGTTTGTTTGTTAATTGAGTCATATGGAAATAAATTTAAATCTTGGTGCAAAATTGTCTGCAGTAACTTTCTGCTGACACCCATTTGAGCAGATAAGCACCTTGTCGAAACTCAAGAATTGGATTATGCAGCAGCTACAGCAACGATAGTTCCCTGCGTCCTAACAGAGCGATTTCGATGATAAGGCCACGTTCGGCAAAATTCTTCCCGAGCCTCACTATACTCCATCTGTTAGGAGGAATCCCGTCAAACGTGCGCCTATATTCTCTTTGGACGGAAACAACGGACTCTAAAGCGTGAAAGCGTTGCACTATTGAAATTCTTGTTTCATTGTCCCAATTCTCCATTTTAGTTAAATTTAAAGATCAATCTATAAAACACAATAAAAATGGAACAGGTTAGTTACACAGAAAATAAGTTATTCCCTTTTTTTTTTTTTTGGTAGCAGCTTTCATCAGCCACCCTGTACATATGTATACGTATAGCATGGAATAACTAAAAGTTTATTATCCATCTTTACAGGAAAGGGAAAATTGTTGGACAATACAATCAATGAACTATCCTTGCCAATACTACCAGTCCAATCACAGTAAACCCCGCTTAATAACCTCACTCAAGCTGCTGTAATTTTAGGGTAATTGAGCGAGTAAGGTATGAAAGCGGAGACGCTTAATTACCTCTACAAAGGCATTTATCCAAATGGACTTAAATCAAAGTCATTACATACATACGTCAAAATAAAATGTAAACGCAGAAGAAGTTTTCAAAATAAAATAAAAACAAACAAAAACTAACACATTCACATCACAAAAATTATACGTACACATATATAAGTATGTACATATATAGAAAACAATAAGAGGAGTACATGCAAGTATGTAGTATATGATAAAAGTGTATCAGAACGTTAAAAAACAAATTAGCTGAATTCACAAAAATTTACTCTTTATGTTTAACAAGTGACAAATTTGTCAACACAGTGTAGTGAATTTGGTAGGCAGTGTTGGGTAAATAAATGAAGGAATTTTTAGGGAGTTTTTGCATTTGTGATGCAATATTTTGAGTAATTACCCAAAATGGGCAATTAAAAGAAAATTAATTAACCGTACATTTTTGTATGAAAGTAAGTGAAAAAAAACGGGGATAGAATATAACGGATGAATAAACGAAAAAGGCATTTATGCGATGGGTAAATATACGGGGTATAATGTATATTATGACATTATCCGAAGGTTTAACAGAATATCCACTTATATTTCAAATAGTGAGCCAGATTCCGCAACTATGAATTTTTTTTACCAGTGAACACTCAAAATAAAATTCACTGACAGACACAGTGTTCACTTTTCATTAAAAAGCGATTCCGTAAAAACAATGAATTTTATTGCGCTAAATGTGTTTCTTCAGGCTGAATGATATGTTGATTTGTCAAATTAACCGTGTTACACAAGTTGTTAAATAGATAATTTTTATATACATACACAATCCTTTTGTTTATTTTTTTCAAGCTCAAAATATTTTACAAAAAACTAAAATTCATCGAAGATTTTTGAGTGAAAAAATTATTATTAAGTGTACACTTTAACTGTCAAAATTATTCATTCTCACCATTGCGGACACAAATACCAAAAGTGAACACTGAAATTGGTGAACATTCATCGTTGCGGAATTTGGCCCCTGGACGCATTTTTAACAATAGGAATGAAGAAAGCAAAACCTCTTTATGATCGTTCGCAGAAGAATAGGAAAATGCTGCAGAATCGAATATAATGTAATTATGTGCAAACTTCTTGATATCTCTTAAGAACTCAAGGCATAAAGTATTTTGTATTCTTTTAGAATACAAAAGTTTGATTGATACAAAACAAAAATTGCTGTCACAATTTTCAATTTTTTTTGTTGTGGTTTACTTTTCTTAAGACAGGACTACCATTCTTTATGACTAAAATGATTGAGCAAGTAGGTAACAATGCGGACTTATACAACGCAAATGGTTTCGTAGGTACAGCGAAGAAACCGAATCGTGTCCAGTAAACGCAAATTGTTACGAATTCGTCAAGTTGCAATCCAGTTCTCGTTTGCTTTGTACGTCTTCTAAAAACAGGTTGTAATACTTTGCTTGAAGGAGAAGTACGGAATGTAAGTACATATATCAACGTACGACGGATTCTATGTGCTCCGTCCTTTAACAGTCATGTTAAGACGGTAAGAAAACAATAACATTTGCTGTCTGCACTTGACATTATCAGTATTACATGTCAGGTGTGGACCGTACTTTACAAAAAAATACTTTTATATGCTTTATATCACCGCATAAATAAGCTCTAACACAATCAAAAAAGTCTAGTTTAAAGAAACAGTTTGATATGTGGTCATGCTTGATATCAAACAATAGTCATTTTATAGGTTTCATTTTGTCTGTTGCAAGGCTGCTTTATAAAGCTGCCTTGGTCTGTTGTAAATCTACTTATTATTGTGTTTGTTGGGTTAAAAGTATTTTGAAAGATATTAAAAATTTTTGTCATGATTGCTGAAAAAGAATCTTTATTAAATATCAGTCCAGTAAAATCAGGACTATCTTTAGTGCAAAAAGTATGCATTGTATTATGTTAAATGGATAATATTATTTTAATCAGTTCAGTTAAATTAAAATGTACAAATTTGTTCCAGATTATTTTCTTTTCAATAGGCGCAGCCGCTGCCATAATGATATTCGTGCTCATCAATTATTCAAACCAATTAAGCGAAGAACGTGAACAAGAAACTTTAAAACATTTCGAAGAAGCTTACAACCGCTCTCGCAGTCAGTTTGAATAAATAATCGTGATGTCAAAAAGTTCATTTTCCTCTCTGAGTTCAAGTCAAAGTTCTTTTCAAATACAAACTAGAATAAATACTCGTAGAAGGAGACGTAAAAGAAAGCTGTCAATTGATTCAAAAAGATCTGGTTCAAAAGTTAGATTTAAAGGACTACCAAAAATTAGGAAAACACAGCATTTGAGTAAAAAATCACAACTGGGAAACGTTCAATTCGATAAAAAATTGAAAAGGGAGACGACCCGCAAACGTATTGAAACCAAACGCAGCGACAATAGCGCTTCTGAAGTTTCACCTGAGCATGCAATTAACTACGTTGCACACAACGTATGCAAATATCAGCAGCTGTCAATGTCTGACTTGGCAGAAGGGGTAATTTAAGCAACTCTTTTTATCATTGTTATGGCTGAATATTAGTTTCCTTTGTTCTAGTAGTGATATGACAATATCTAATGTATTCATACAAAAAAATTTTTTTTGTTTTCAGTTTTTCGGATGTATTTTTACCGGTTTGTTCCTGTTATTTCTAATAAGCGTTTCGTTTTTGGTGGTTTATTCAATGGACGCGATTTCGACAATCTGTAAACCAAAAACATGAGCTGCAAACAATTCAAATACAATATAAGACACAAAACTTGAAATTTGTAGGTTTTTATTTAACAAAAATTTCCCTATGTTTTGTGTTTACTTTGTTTCAAAAGTATTGACAACATTAACCGTTGGATTTTTGCAAGGCCTGGTGCAGGTGCTCCATGTTTTGGGATTGTAGGGGAGGTGGGAAAAAAGAGTATTTGTAACGGAGTCCGTTGTAATGGGAAGTTAATTCGAATTATATAATACATGAAGTTGGCTGCAAGTTACATTTTAGATATTTTTTTTTTACTTGTGTTAATCCGAAAGGTTAACCTCTGGTGTAGAAAAAAGTGGACTGTAAAGGAAGGAGAAATGGATGGAACCATTCACTGAGCCGATGAAGCAAAACAAATAACCTTTTATTTATTTTGCCTCGCTAAAGCAATCAATCGATCGTATCGGAAAGAAAGAAAAATAGAACAAGGTTTATTAGAGTGGGAATTACTCAAAATCAAGTTTTATTCAGCGGTTTTGGAGGGTTTTTTCTTATAAAGTAAAAAAAGTAATAACAAAAACGGAAGTAGGATTTTAGTACATATTGGCTAATTTGACGTTCATATTTAGGCGTTAAGAGCAAAAGAGATAGCTAGTTTTTTATGCTAAACACATTAACCAGCTATAGTACACATTATTACAAATATGAAATGAAGGACTAGTGTTGTTAAGATATTTGATCTTAACAACTTGCTTGCTGGAAATTAAGTATTAAACACATTGAAGCCAGCAGACAACCGACTTCAATATGTCAAATATAAAACACATGCATTTAAATACGAATGTTTATTTAGACAACAGCAAGACGACACGATTACAGGTTGTTGTCCAAGCTGATTTTTTTGCCGCACTCGAATTAAACTAATTTCTATTTTTGTTGACTACAAAATAAAAACCGTGTGACCAATGTATAAAAAAAAAATATGTAATAAAAAAATTTTGCTCTTGGAAATATTTTATTTTCTAATAAAGCATAATAAAAGAACAAAATTTATATGGACTTTTAAATAAAAATAATAAATTTATTTGTACTACTGTTAAATATGTGCATACATATTTATCCTCAAAATAAGAATGCCTAATTTTATAAAAGAACTAGTTAAGCGCCACACAAACTACACAAACAGCTTAACAAATATGCAAAAACATTTATACAAACATTAAGCGTTGTTAAAGGGTGTGTTTACTTGTTTGTACATATATTTGAAACATGTTTGCACGATTTTTGCGCAAACATCGTGAATGTTTGTGTTGTCTAACGCAAAATTTTGTCATTTCAAAGAAAATTTTGCACAATGAAGTGATGGAAGAAGAAGCACGCAAAATTAATCATGAAAAAGTTTTCTTGTTAGAATTTTTAGTATTGTATTAAAGTTTACCTCCTTTGTAGAAATTGAAAAAACAAAGATTATAGAAACTGAATATCAAGAAATAGAGGCTAAAACAAATTATAAAATTATTTATGTGTTGCAAACTTCATATGGCAAGAAAACTGCCGCAGTATAATCGCCGTGTACTGTCATTGAAAAAAAATTGATTAATTTGTATCGTTATGAGCAAACGGAAAGCACGTGTTTGCCAAAAGGTTTGCATAGTTTATTTGTCTCTTTATATATATTCCAGTGTAAAACAATATAATTTCGTAATGCTAAAAATTCTAGTGTGGCCACACTGAAGTATACTTTCATTGAATTCATTCAAATGAATTTATGTTGCTGACTTGTTCAAAATATTTCAGTAGTCGCCTACACAACTATACAATTGCCGGTTGTAGCATTTGCTGTCGTGAAGTCTGCTGTGATCTATGTGTTTAAAGCTTTAAGCTGAATTTTGTGATAAACTTGTCTATATTTAAAAAAAAATTGCAAGCAACATATTTTACTGTGCATAAGGCAGAAAGTACGACGAAGCCAATTATAGATTCGATTATATAATTTTTTTGCTTTGACTTTGTTACCCATACTTGAACTAAACAAAAAAAATTTTGAAAATAATTTATGTTATTGTCGAGCCAATTTTAAAAGAGAATTTTCCAACAAAAGATGGAGTGCCTGATACAGTTGATTTCTAAGTAAGACGTGCTTTTTGTGTTTTGACAGGTATCATTAAAGCATTTTTCTTTTTTAATTCTCAATAAGGCCTTCTTGCTAGAGATACTCAAGCAGTCGAGACAGATGCTTTCCTTAAAGCGTTTTTGCTCTAAATGTAAATACTTCTCACTATAAATAAGAATTCAACTGCGCTGTGATACATATTCGGACCTGCTTTTATAAAAATCGGGAAATTCATACCATATGAATTCTGTAATATTGTCCAAAACTCAGATATTTTAAAATGTCATATTTATTCCGACCTCAAAAATAATATAAATAATAAAGAATGGGCATAAGAAAGAATTATTTGAGCATTCGGTGCTGTCGAATAAATGTCTATAATAAATTTCATAGACACTAAAGTGACATCATATCCTGTAGGGTTTCGCAATTCCCAAGAGCTAACATGGCTACCTTCGTATAAATTGAGACTGAAAGTTGGCGCTCCAATTCTACCAACGCGAACACTTATCGCTCTAAGACTGTAATGTCACACGGTTCCAAGCTATACTTTTGGGACGGAGTATTGTGCAAAAAATTTTAGGGGAACTTACTAATATTATAAATGTGTAAGTAACTCTGTCTGTCTGTCTGTTACCTTTTCACGCCTAAACCGCTGAACCAATTTTGATAAAATTCGGTATGCAGATACCTTGAGGGCGACGAGTGTCGTTATAGGATAGTTTTTGGAAAGAATTGCACAATAAAACAAAAAACGTTGTATACCCAGATTTATTAAATGTAAATAGACTAGTCCAAATTTGAAATAACATAAACTTCACGCATGCTACGACTTAAGCCTAGCATTGAGATTGAATGTGCGAAAAATTTTCAGCAACATTACTTATTTCGTACGAAAAAATTGAGATGTACTCAGTGTTGTCTATTTTTTCTCTTAAGCTAAGTACTGCGTTTGTCATTTCGTGCGAAATGCTGTCAAAACTCTATATAAAAAAAACTTGTGCGAAATATGTATGAAATAATGTTGCTGAAGTGGTACTCTGTCAATTTGTGAAAAACTTATGAAATGTTTCTGGCAGTATTGTATTGTAATTGTGAAATAATATGAGTGGTACTTATTACGTGCGAAATTTCAATCAACATCTGAACAATGTGGTATACCTAAAACCAAGAAAACCATGAAATTTGCCTAAAACGCGAAATAGGCACCATATTTTAAATGTCATATTTTCCGAGTGAAATTATTAATGTTGCTCAACATTTTTTATTATTCATGTTTCTTAAATATTTCTTATTTTTTGCAGCTAATGATCGTTTTTTATTTTTGATAAAAAATTCAACAGTATTTATTTTCAATATTTCGATAACAATTTGTTATCATCGTCAGGAAAATTAATATGTTAAGTTTCCTGACGATGATAACAAATTGTTATCGAAATATTGAAAATAAATACTGTTGAATTTTTTATCAAAAATAAAAAACGATCTTTAGCTGCAAAAATAAGAAATATTTACATAAACAAGATCAAATAATTAAATATCAAATATAATTCATGTTTCTTTTTCAATTTTAAGTATACATGTATGTATGTATGTATTTCGTGCGAAAAAAGCTTTGCTTATGAAAAAAGAAATAGTCCCAGAAACAATTTTACACTAAAACATGTTGCAGATACATTTTGTGTGTTTTTCGCTTTAAAAACTCAGTACTACATTTCTAAGCTTATTTCGCAAATATTTCACACGAAACACTTTTGTATGCAATTTGAAAGAATTTCGCGCGAAATAATGAACTCAATATTAGCCTATAATAATAAAATATTTTTTTAAATTTTGTTTTCGCTTCAAAACAGGCTACTGAAAACACCTATTTTCCACAGACAAAGTCGCGGGTAAATGCTAGTAAAGTTATAATTTTGATCAAAGCTAGTATCTAAAGGTTTTTGCCACAAATATATCGCTCATAGTCATATCGCAACATAATCATATCTCAAAAAATTAGCTTTTCGAATTAACAATGCAGAATTGTTAACAGTACTACCTTTTATATTGTGCCAAAATTTTATTTAAATTACCTTTAAATTGTTTCCTTTAGGAAATATTTTTAAAAAAAAATTTTCTAAGACTTGTATGGAAACTAAAAATTTGATATGTGTTTTTCTCGAAACAAGCTTTTTTGCGTTATGACTATGTTGCAATAAAGGAGCGATATGTATATTTGGCTTGGTACCGGTCTTGGAAGTCTCGAGTTTTTTATGAGTTTACTAACTTTCGACGTTACGATTCAGTATCTGAGAGTTTTTGGAAGCGAAAATCTATCTTCGTTAGTCCCGATCCCGAAAAACTCATTTTTGTCCCGGTTTTCACATGTCTAGTGAAATTTTGATATGGATACCAAACTTACTGCCATGTTCCGAGAAACGCACTTTCTGAAACCGCAAAGCGTTCTGAAAAATGCTTAATTGATTTTTAGGTATTCTAAGGAACGCGCGTTCTACTGGCTTTTCGGAGTTTTTTTCCGAAAAAGTACTACATGTGTTTTACATACGTTATGTGGTATTTATATAAAATGAAAAAAAATTTGATAACAAATAGAAAAATTTTTAGTTTAGTTCAAGGCAGCCTTAAACGGGTAGTGGCAGAACTACAATAAATACAACACCAAAAAACATCAACATGTATTTTGTTGGTAGAATTTATGAAAAGTTGTCAGAATTTTGTTTTGTGTGAAAAAGCAAGGAAGTCTATGAGTTTTTGACAAATTTACGCAAAGGAAACGAGAGACAGCTGTGCTTATACCACTACCCTATTAAAGCTGCCTGGTTTAGTTTTTTTAATTGAAAATGTATAAAATTCTTTCAATTTTTTTTATCGAAATATAAAGAAAACATTAATTTTTAATTGTGAATAATTTTATTGCCTTTTAC
The DNA here is from genome assembly GCA_914767995.1 of Thecocarcelia acutangulata. NCBI lineage: Eukaryota > Metazoa > Arthropoda > Insecta > Diptera > Tachinidae > Thecocarcelia > Thecocarcelia acutangulata. The sequence goes on from OU612098.1 coordinate 58,095,147, forward strand.
AAATTCAATCAGTTCACTTCAATGTACGGATGCGAGTTGAAGTTGCCAATTTTAAGCGATATGCGTTTTCCTGAACATCTATTTGGCAATTCCTAAAACGCTAAATTTAAGCGATTTGCGTTTCTCAGAACATGCCTGTTAGTATTTTTAATGAAAATACAAAAGTTGATTTTTTCAGGGAGAAACGACATACTAAATTACCAAATCGCTATTTTGCCCTCGCTACACATACAGGTAGAAAAAAATGTATGGTTGATGTGACAATATTCCAGGGGTAGCATAGTATTATTGAATTAAATGGTTGATATGGCTCTCCATGGTATGTTAAAAAAAAATATTATCATGCATGTTCTGAGAAACGCAGATCGCTTAAATTTAGCGATTTCGATTTGAAAACGCCAAATAGGTGTTCTGAGAAACGTATAATGCAAGAAATATGATTTTAGGATTTGAAATCGCCAAATAGGTGTTCTGGAAAACGCATATCGCTTAAAATTGGCAACTTCAACTTCTCATGTACGTATATATTGAAGTGAACTGATTGAATTTGCTAAAACTGAACTTGCAAAAGGCAATAAAATTTTTCACAATTAAAATTTAATATGTTTTCTTTTTATTTCAATAAAAAGTTTAAAGAATTTTACACATTTTCATTAAGAAAACTAAATTGAAAAATTTTTCTATTTGTTGTAAATTTTTTTTCGTTTTATATAACTACCACATACATATGTACGTATGTAAAACACATGTTGTATTTTTTCGGAAAAAACTCCTAAACGCCAGTAAAACGCGCGTTCTTCAGAACACCTAAAAATCAATTAAGCGTTTTTCAAAACGCATTGCGGTTTCAGAACGCGCATTCTCGGAACATCGCTGTATAAATAACTATTCTATATTTTGGTTTAGTATTATTATAATAGCAGGCAACTATAGTATTAGTTTGAGTTGCCATATTAGTGTCATATTCAACCATATTGTGATACTAAGAAGCCATATTTTTGTCATATATAACCACGTTACTTTCATTCAAGAACTATACTAATGTTGCAAATAACTTTGTTTTAATAAAACCATGTTTTTGTCATAATTAAATAATAAATAAATAAATAATAAAATTAAAGCTAAAATATAAATTTATATTTTCATGATATAAAATAATTAGAAATTATCCGGGTTGTTTCTTGGTGGGATGAACGCACAAATATCCTATTTAATGTTGAATTATCTATTAGCTGTAATAAATCAAATATAGCTATTAAGTACTTTGTTAAAATTGCGATATTAAGAGTAATACATAACCATATAAATATGGCTGGAAATAACATAGTAGGGTTGATCACAACATTAGTATGGTTTGCAATATAAATTTTAATGACTGTGACAATAGTATGGTTGGATATAACCATAATATGGTAAGCCGAGAGTATGGTTGACTACGTCATAGTATTGTTGGTTACCAGATGGGTACATATGTTAACATCTTAATAAACTAGCCTTTTGATTTACACAATTACTTCAAATGGCCTTTTTTGTACAACTTTCATTTTTTTTGTTTACGTCAACATATGCACATTTATAGAGATATATTTCTTGAAATGGAACAACACACAACGCATTTTTTTAATTTCAAAGAAAAAATAAAACGGAGAGAATATTATATGTTAGCAACGAGAACGAAAATAACATTAATGATGCTAATACATAATAAGTTTATTGTGTTAGCTAAGTTATGTTGTATGCGAGTTAGCGTATCATACATATAATAAAAACAAATTTTTTGATAGTGGGTGCGATAAAAGCTATTGTTGTTCTAAACAAAATTGTCATAAATGTTATTATTGTATGCAACCATATCTCGAGCTTAATAGAAGGTAACAATAGCATTATAGAAATGCACGCAGTAACATAGTTTTTGAGCAATAAACTGTAATTAAATTGAAAATACACTGCTTTTAACAATAACACACAATATTATTGTAACAATATTTTAAACTGCATTTTCTTTGCGTGTAGGCACAATTTTATCGTGGCTTTAAAAAAATTTTAAAAACTTGTGAATTCAGTTTTAGTAAAATAAATATATTTCAGTAAGTATACAATTGGAAAGTTCCTAGTAACGCTCGGTGCCCCACACGTACGAATATCTAAACAATAGATTTGTAAAAAACTAATCACGTCATATCCACACTAAGCCGACGATATTACATAAAAACACTATTAATTACAGTTGACTTTAAGTTGATGCGGGTTTAAAAACGTGTCTACTTATAACATCTTTTAAGCAGATTAAATTTAAATTCGAAAGAAGATAAAAAACACAGTTCCCATTTATGTTTGTATGTGTAAAAGCATATATGTGAGTATAATACATACAGACATCTTTTGAACTTGACATCTAAAACTACTTCGCAAATAAACATGAAACAAAACGGATTATTTGAAAAACAAGTAAACCGTCCAGACTGGTTTAGGAGACATAAATAGAATTACGTACAATGAAGCGAAGTACTCAACAGAGACCTGCGCCGAAACGGCTATAGCCAACTAAGCCGAGCCGCCGATGATGTTTGATAACTGCCGCCGCCGATATCTTTACGGCTAAAAATGAGCCGCCCATGGTATGTCACGAGTTTATGAAATATAAGCCAAATTGTATGTTTTGTAGATATATATGATAAACTTAGCTCAAAAATGAATTAGTATTTACGTAACACAATAGATAAAATTTTCTCCGCATCACATTTTAACAAAATTTTTCTCGTCAGAACAAATTAACTATACTCTAGCCATTTTTGAGACTATCGTAATCTTTCCATCGAAAGAAATTGAAAAAGAAACATTGTTTACTTCGTATTTGTTACGGCAACAATTATAAAGTTCGTTTTTCGTTGTTCATAAGATAACTCAATCAAGCGCAGTGACGCCAACTCTATGATAATTACGGCTTTTTACGGTCATTTTTACCTACAAATGGTAGAACGTAATATTCACCCTTACTGTGTTTGGCGTTTTTATGGCGAAAGACGGGCGTTTTTGAAAAATGGTACCGTCATTGGCGAAAAACGCCAGTGAATACGACAAATTTCAAACCTATTACAAAACGCCGTTAAAATGCTACCGTGCTTGGCGTATTTGTCTTTCAAAAGGGAGCAAATTTGCCGTCAACGTATTTGCTCACGACAGATAACTAAAATCTGATCAAATAAAAAAATATCAAAAATAAAAATATGAATTCTACTTTCTCCATTTTTTACATATGATTGCTGTTGCATTTTCTCATTTGAAATGAGTATTTATTTATTTATTTATAAGTATATGTAAGTATATATAAAAAAATAAATAGTAAATCGGCGGGATACACCGTTTGCGAAAATTTAATTTATATTGGTCCACCGTCCCGATCCGTGGAGGGTTGTACGAAGGCCTGGACTGATTTTAAACATATGTGAACAAACATTTAAAATACAATATTTTCTAACATATTTTTTGTTAGAATGCAAAAATATTTTCATTTGCTGCTGTCTCAGCTGCTTTTTATAGAATTAGTTTAATGTTTGCTTTTTCACTTTATATTCAGAGGATGAGTAAAATGCAACACAACATTTTTATTTGCACAAATTATATGAACAATATCAAAAAAAATATTACTAGTTTTATTCTCTTTGTTATTTATAAACATTTGTTTGGCACTTCTTTAAGAGGATGCTTCATAATCATTTAGTTAAGCATAATCTTTTACATTATGATTCATTTACAAAATTTAGCTTGTCGAAAATTTTAGACGGTAGGATAAGGTGTAAATGCGACAACGACTACGAGAGCTGTCGTTTTACGACTACGCCAAACACAATAAGGGTGATTATTATTTGTACGATAATTTTGACAGCAAGTATATTTATGTGATGCCACTTTTAATGTTTCTATAATTGCAATTGGTATTATTGAAAACAATAGATTCTGTTCAACTATGTAAAATTCCACATAAATTCTTAAGTCGCCTGAGAGTATTTATTTATGTAACTGCACAGTTGTAAATACGTTGTTGTCTGCTTTTCAATTTCCAGTTCGTTTTCGTATCTAAAGTATCTAAAGTACAAAAAATTTTATTAGTTTTAGTCGTTTTAGTCAGTTTGACTACAGCCATTAATTAGTGGGTTTTTATAACTTTTTTTTTAAATATCCACATTAAGAGTAAGTAAGTACAGTCAAATCCCGATAATTCGTACCCTATAAATTGTAAGTCTCGATAATTCGTAATAAACTGTCGGTCCCCTGAAAAATCTCGATAATTCGTATAATTTCCATTCATTTTGGTTCCCTCGATAATTTTTTTCCAAATAAAATCTTCTTCACCTCTTAAGGGCGTTTCAGACTATCATACAAGTCTTAAGATTTTGATTAGATTTTGTGGGACAAAAATCTAATGTCATTTGTTGCGACTGTCAAAAAATCTTACGTACGTAAAGTAAAATAAGAAATATGATTTGAAAATAAACAGCCAATTTGCTTAATGCCTGGTTTTAATATTTTTATTATTTGCTTCTGTAAAAAATGCAACCCTGATCCAATGAAAAATCTTATTGTTTAAACAAATTTCTAAAAATGGTGATGTGTTATGGGATGTCAAATCTCTTCTCGTATTACTTTTCATTTTCATAACGCTTTACATTCACACTACCACACTTGCACGTATTATTTGAATTTTTGACAAGTCTTTATACAAAGTGTGATAGTCTGAAGCGCCCTTTATAAATCGTAATTGTTGGCTAACTACCAGTTATAATTCGTAATAAAACAACAGCAACATGGAAAGCATGATTTTCGCTATTTTTTTTCGTGGGTTTTTACTTGGGTGTGTGTTTGTTTTCTTAAGATCAGTTTGTTACATGAACAATGTAAGAAAAATGTCATAGCGCACGCATAAAACTCTGTTGGTATTACAAAATCAAAAACTTTTTTGAAGCCATTGACAATGGAGAGAAAAAAATAGATGTTGCTAAGCGATTTGAAATTGGTCCATTAACTCTTACTTAAATCCTTCAAAAAAAAATTTATTATGCAAAAATATTCATGCAGTAAACTAAAGCGCTAAAATATACCTGAATATCCCGAGCTTGAGAAATGTTTAGTTTTCTGATTTCCTCAGTACCGGCAGTCTAACATGCCCATTACTAGTTTTTTGTTTGATATTAAAATTAGAAGTATTTTACGCTAATTAAATGAATTTGCTATTTTATTTTAATTATTTTGTATTTTATGTTTAACAATATTTTTTGTTTTTTTTCTATAGTTTAAGGCAAATCAGCAGTAAGTCCGTAAAGGGCTTCATAACTCTCTGAGTCGCTCTTTCCCCTTTTGTACAGTCACATATTTCTGTAAGTATACTTGTGTGTATATGTAAATACGAGTATCTTTAAAGAAATTGTTTACTTTTGATATTTAATTATTTGATCTTGTTTCGGTAAATATTTCTTATTTTTGCAGCAAAAGATCGTTTTATGTTATATAAAAAATTTAACAGTATTCATCTTCAATATTTCGATAACAATTTGTTATCATCGTCAGGAAAATTAATATGTTATTAAAAAATTTCAAACTATATGTTTTTTCCTAATAGTTTTTAGGAAAATCCGATATAAGCAAATTATTGAAAATACAGATTGAAATGAACCTTTACTTTAATCACGATACTTTATTTTAATCACGAAACCAGACTTTACATGACCTGTGTGTCTAGACAGTAGCTAAACGAATTAAAGCTGATCAGACGCCATGACTTAATGCTAAAAAAAACGTGATGATGCATATAATCGATGGAAGAGATGTAGAAGCAGCGAGCTTAACGCCAAACATAATCGCGCTCGTAGAGAAATCACAAAAATAATTAATCTGGCTATAGCTATTCATTACCGAAGAAAGTTTACTTCTGCAATTGACAGCAAATCAAAATGGATGGAAATACGTAGAATCAGGATTGGGCAAAGAAGTACTAACACATGTTCTCAAGATACTGATGTAAATTCCTTCGTACAAAAAACATCTACTCAGAACTATGCTTCTCGGATGTTCGTTTTCGTTGTGTCTGAGATAAAATCCAATACAATCGGAATGGATGATATAAAGCTCCTACTCTTAATAAATATTAATTTCTTTCTTAATATAACTTTACTTACTAAATCTACATTCCTCGAAGCACGGAAATTGTCAACAATTACTTCAATCCCAAAACCTAATAATTAGTTCTGTCCAATAGTTGTACTTCCGTATATAAATTGCTTGAAAATATTATTTACAGACAAATAAACGAATTTAATTTAAACTTGATTTCCATAAAATAATCTGGTTTTCTGAAGGGTATAAACTGTTTAACAGCATTCGTGGATGTAGTTGAGAACAAAAGATCTAAAATTTATGACAACACGGTGTCTTTTTTAAATGAGTAATCGATCAAACAAAACCCAAATAATTTTAAGATGCCAATTTTTTATAATTAAATATTATTATTATTTTTTATAATTAAGATTAATCGAACAATTATTTTTAATTAAAAACAAATTAAGTAGTCGTAAAAGCTTCGAACTCGATTCATTCTCACAGGTTATTAATGATTTTACAAACCAAATTAATTGTAAATATAACAAAACCTTTTGCAAGAATTACATATATTTATGTATGAAATAAGAATTATAAAAAAGGAATTATATATATGTATGTAATGTATATTTATGTATGAAAATTATATTATATTCGATTATGATAGAAGGGTCTACCCGCAGAATATTTAACAGTAACTAACTGCAGTTTATAGAGAAAGTAGTCCGTGCAGTTATTTTTAAATGAATAATCTTTCATAATACAAAGAATTTTTGTTTTAACTGAATCACCCTTTTACTAAAAAATACTTTCACAGGAGTACTGACTTTCAGTTACATTTAAAATTGCCAGTTGTTTCATAATATGTATGGACATGAATAAAGCAATAATTTTTTACAAAATCAAGTGTTTTTTGTTTCAATTTAAAAGTAGGCAAAGTTGTTAAAAACGTCTTATAAAAATAAAGTCCGAGACCAGTGTGATAATAAACCTCAGAAAATATTTTATTTTCAAAATATTTATTAGCAATTAAAATAAAATTAAAAAAAAACTAAAGCGAAAAGGTAAGTGAAGGTGTAATTGTTAAAAACTAAAAAGTATTTAAGAACACTCGTAAATATGTATATAAATAAGTACACATCAGTGATCACCAAAAATCATGTTTTTGCTTGATTAACTCATACTCTAAAATTTGTAATCAACAAAAATCAGGCAACAAAGTTCAACGCTGAGTAAAATCAACTCGTCTTGTAAATGTTTTGCGATCGTTTTAGTACTGCATAAAATCGCAGTGTCCGTCAGTAGGCTTCACTCTACACTTTGCTGAAAATTTTTCTAAAATCGGACCACTAGTCCAAACTTTGCCTCTCTATATATTAGTATAGACATAGATATATAACTTTATATTAAAGTAATTATGTATAGTACAAAATTGTGCACATATGTACTACATAGGCTGAAAAATCCGAGCTTAGCACATAGATGGCTTATTGCAGTCATGTTTTTTTCAGTTAATGCAAACCTCAGTGGACAGCTGTTAAAATTTAATGATATTCTATTCATTAGTTTATGAGTTTTTGTGATAGGAGTAACGCTACTTTTGTTATTTCCAAAACAATTCTTAATAGGAACAAATACCGTTCAAGCGAACCAATGGCTTGAAAAGTGTTGTGGGGACTCCGCACCATCAGACACAACAATAACACGTTGGCTTGCTGACTTTAAACGTGGTCGTAGAGACACCGATGATGCAGAACGCAGTGGACGTCCTCAAAATCGTTTTGAATGATCGAAGTTACGCGAGTTAGCTTACATCGTAAAGATATCAAAAAAAGGTGTTGGCTTTATATTGCATGAGCATTTGATCATGAGAAAGTGGGTGCCGCGTTTGCTCACTGTTTACCAAAAACGAGAACGTTTTGATGATTCTGAGCAGTGTTTGGCTGTGTTTAAACGTAACAAGCCGGAAGTTTTGTGCCGATATGTGACAATGGAGGAACATGGATGCATCTCTTCACTCCAGAATCAAAACGATTGTCATCTGAGTGGACAGCAACTGGTTCAAAGCGCCCGAAAGCACAACAATCGGCTGGAAAGGTTATGGCTTTGGTATTTTGTGATGTGCGTGGTGTAATATTCATTAACTATCTTGAGAAAGGTAATATCATTAACAGTGAATATTATATAGCGTTGTTGGAGCGTTTAAAGGACGAAATTGCAAAGAAACGAACGCATATGGCAAAGAAAACATTTTCGTTACATCAAGACAACGCACCGTGTCACACGTCAATCAAAACATATGTACATATTGCTCCTTTATTGCAACATAGCCATATCTCAAAAAATGAGCTTTTCGTGTTAACAATGCAGAATTGTTAACAGTACTACCTTTTAAATTGTGCCAAAAATTTATTCAAATTCCTTTTTAAACTGTTTCCTTTAGGAGTTATTTTTTAAAAAATATTTTCTAAGACTTGTATGGAAACTAAAAATTATAAATGCGTTTTTCTCGAAACGAGCTTTTTTTAGTTATGACTATGTTGCAATAAAGGAGTGATATGTACATAATCTGTAAATAAATGCGCCGAATAATAAATGTGAATCAAGGTAAAGCCGCCACCTCTAAATCAAATAAAAAATGGTTTCTTCTTTGCTCGCGTCCTTAAATCACAAAATGTTGAATACAATGTTTATATTCCGCAACCTTTAAAATTCATTATAGCTTTTTGTTTTTAAATGTTATTTAATTAAGCATTTATTTTGTTAACTTTTAAGACTTGGTAAGGTGCAAAAAGGTAAAGTACCAAATGTTAATTAACAATCCAAATACGGTGGATGCTCGAATGACTTCGTTTTAAAGTTCTGAAATTTTCTGGCGTTTTTTTTTCTTTTTCATTAAACAGCTTAAAATAGCAAATAAATCTGATTATACAAAACACCAGTTTAAGTTGTTTTTTATGAGTTTATTTTTCTAAAAACTTGTTATTAAAACCAATAATAAAAACATCAGCAGTTAAAATATTAAAAAAAAGTTATTAAAATATTTTTTATTTGTTTCAAAAATGTCTTATTTTTATATTCAAAACTCATTTTAGAGCGTTTCGTTTATTGTGAGCACCTTTCCCAGTTATCGTACAATTTTTCTAGATGAGTCGCTTATCTGAAATCTGTAAACGCCACATAAATTTGAATAACTGAGTGGTTTTCTTTGCGAGCTTCTGCGGTTGAGAAAAAACAAGTAAGAGTGTAGTATATTCGGCTGGGCCGAACCTAAAATACCCTTCACGTACGTATATGTACAGTATATATAACAAATTTGAAATAAATATGCTCGGATATACATATATGGACCGATATCGGGGAAAATATACTTTTGCCTTGTAACCAACCACTCCAAAAAAAGAAATCTTTCATGGAAAAGTTTGTTTAAGCTATATATCGGTTATATGTAAACCGATGTCGGTATTTTATATTTTCTGTATTTTAGTAACCTCCTTTTATAACGAGAATTTTCATGAAAAACCCAGTTTAGGCTATACAAGGACCGAAATCAGAAATTTTCATTTTCCATATTTACATAGAACTGCTTCTAAGCAAAAAAAAAAAAGTTGTTTACGTTCGCTTACGCGACATTGTCATGAAACCCCCGGTTTAGGCTATATCTCGGGTAAATATGAACCGATATCTGGAATTTTTTTTTTTTTTTTTTTGTTTTTAGTCACCATGCTTAATAAGTGTGTGAAGTTTGAAGCAAAGCAAATAACTTTGTTTTTTAATTTTCATACAAAATTGCAAATGAAAATTGTAGAAATCCTAAACGGCATCACAAACTTATATACACCCTTAACATTTTTGTGAGGGGTATAAAAATGATGAAGCAGTCGAATTTTATTGCATAGAGTAAGATCAGACAGGGCTATTTTAATTGTCGAACTTTTTAGCAATTTTCTTTTGGAATTACTTTTTTGTCCACACACAAACACTTTGTTCGGCAATTCTTGAGCTTTCTCTAATTTTTACTTCATACAATTTACATTGTATATGCACATACATACATGAGAGAAAAGTAAGGAATTGCTGAGAATTGCCGAGTACCGGCAATTCTTTTTCCCTTCTTATTCCCCTAAACGAAAGCTTCTATAAAATCAAGAATTGCCCAACTGAAGTTGCTGTGTCTGACCTGTAGTGCAATTCACTAACTTTACACCCCAATTAGAAGTGTTAACTGTAACCACACATTTTGTAGTTTGCACTAACTCCAACGTTATTCACTAACTATATTTAGCCACCGTAGAGGGGTTTATTTTTCTTCACGTTCAGATTGTTATAACGTGGCAACTCTCCATTTCATTTTTATTAGCTATTGTACTGAATCTCTTTTTGTTTATATGTTTTCTTCATCTTTTGTAACTTTGACCTTTTTATATACATACATATGTATAAAAATCTTGAAAATAATATGTGAGCTCGAGATCCTTTCTATATAAAACAATAATTAAAAGTTTTTTATTGAATATTTCGTTTTGCTTTAGAAAACTTCTTAAGGAATGTTTTTGTTGATTAATTATAAAATCAAAAACATTTTTATGATAGGAAATAAAATAACATGAAGAGCTTTAGCACATACATACATCCATACATAATTACATTTAACATAAAAATAATGTTATTGCCTATCAAAACATTTTCGATTTTATAATCGATCAACAAATACTTTCCTTAAGAAGTTTTCTAAAGGAAAACGAAATACATAATGAATAAAAAATTTTTTAATTATTGTTTTATACAAAAATATTATTTCCAAGATTTATTTTTGTTGTTTGCTAACTTTTATTGTTTTTTTATTAGACAAATAGTTTATTACATAAATTAAATGAAATGAATATGGAAACAATATCAACACTTTTTTTAAACCCACAAAAAATTGGGGTGTTAATTAACACCTATTTATGTGGTTAAATATAACAGCTGCCTCAAACAGCTGACTTTAAACCCCAGTATATGGTGTTTAAAGTACTTGTGAATAGGAAAAAGGTTAATTTTGTGGTTAATAATTTTAACCGAAATAATTGGGGCTTAAATAGCATAGTGAATCGCACTACTGGTCGTAAACTCTTTATTACTACGTTTTTTTTTTTAATTTATTTTATATTGCCATCTTTTGTACTCTCAATGATTAAGTTTCAATCATATAAAAGTAGCAAAAAAATTAAAAGAAATATGTCAAGTTCAGCACTGAAGATTACATGCAAGAAAGATTGAAAGGTATAACCAGTATTCAATACCGCTATATACAAGGGCGGATATTGAAGCTACCTAAGTAAGAAAAAAAAATTTCCTTTTTTCAAAAACGATTTATTTCTCAACATAATCTCCTTTTAGCTCAATACATTGAATATGATGATATTCCAACTTTTTTATATCATCTGAATAATACGATTTTGGGAATCCCTCAAAATACGCGTTAGTTTCGGTAATCACTTCTTCATTTGAGACGAATATTTTTCCTGCGATTTTTAAGTTCGGAAACAGGAAAAAGTCACTAGAAGCGAAATCTGGACTATAAGGCGGGCGATCAAGCAATTCTAAGTATGTTCCACGTAATTTTAGCATCATATCTGTGTGACACTGGCAAAATGCTTCTACAGTTACCTCGTGTGGCTAGAAGAATTCTTCTTTTTATTTTTAACGCTATTTTGCGCCTAGAGTATTATTCTGCAGAGTGGAAAGTGTCCATGGTTACTACAACACCAAAGCCAGGGAAGGATCCCACTAAAGTAGAGTCATATAGACCAATAAGTCTACTGCCAACAATTTCAAAACTATTCGAAAAATTGTTAATGGCGAAGTTGAGTCCAATGTTGAACAACGTGGGATGCATCCCTGATCATCAATTTGTGTTTAGCCCGGTTTTCGGGCTAAACACAGCACCATAGAACAAACTCATAGACTAGTTAATATTATAAGAAAGACTTTTGAGGACAAAAAGTATTGTTCTGCTCCATTCATTGATGTTTCCCAAGCTTTTGATAAAGCGTGGCACAAGGAATTAATGCAAAAAATAAAGTTGAGCTTGGCTTCAAACACTCATAAGTTACTGGAAAGCTGTTTATATGGCCGTAAATTTGTCATCATAGAAGGCGACTTTGTAAGCCCACCTCAGTCAGTCGAGGCAGGAGTTCCCCAAGGTAGCATTCTGGGACCCACTTTATATTTAATTTACACTTCAACTTTCGCAGATGACACAGAATTCTGCAGTGCTCATGAAACATCATCAACTGGCTTCACGTAATTTACAGGAATATTTTTCAATATTAGAGAAATGGCTAAAATTTTGGAAAATCAAAGTTAATGAAAAACATGTTCGCCTATCCAAATCAACAACTCACCTATTTCGCAGCGCAATGAACTCAAGTACCTGGGTATTCACCTCGACCGTAGGCTGACGTGGAAGTCTCACATTGATGCGAAAGTCACTCAGTTGAAATTAAAAGCAGCGCAACTAAATTGGCTTATGGGCAGAAATTCTACATTGAAATTAGATTGCAAACTTTTGTTATACAATGCAATTCTAAAGCCTATATGGTGCTACGGAATCCAATTTTGGTGCACCGCCTCAGCATCATGGTACGTAAAAAACTCCCGAATTCACAAGGATCTGTGTGTTCCACTGGTAAAATATGAATTTACAAAGTATATCAGCAAATTGGAACTTCACCCAAACCCTCTTGCACGAAATATACTTAATTTTGAAGGACACTCTCGGTTGAGCTGGAGGGTTACCCTTGCCACGATCAGAACATTAAATAGCTGATTTTACCGATATACGAGTAATATGCGCAAAATTAAACTTTTTGTCTAGCATTGGCTGGACTTAGTTAATTTTTTGAATTTAGTATTAAGATTTGAATACTTATTGTTAGTTCACATTGTGAAGATTCAATAAATAAATAAAAGCTAAGAAAAAAAATAATAATAATGTCTGTGTGAACCGGACTTCCACCAGGTTTCACCAAATGTTTCGATTGATTTTTGGATTCAGGTGTGTAGTGGTGGACCCACGTTTCATCAAAAGTTATTAATCGCCACCAAAAATCAACAGAATTATACTTTATCATGTCCAAACACCGCTGTGAAGTTGTCTGTCGAACTCGTATTTGTTCAACACGGAGCAAACGCAGCACCCTTCTTGCCGATAGCTTTTGTATATGCAAATGTTCATGCAAAATGTTGAACACACGTTCATGTGATATATTTACCTTTTCAACATCTCACGTACTATAACTTGACTCGGCAATCATTCATAGTGATATCGAGGATTTTCTTGATATTTTATTTAGTAACCACCTCTTTTGGTCTTCCTGTTGATGGTATTGTTGCAGTGCTTGTTCGGCCGCCTTTAAATTTAGCAATCTAATATTTTACCATGTAATCTGACGGAGCAGACTCACCATAATGTTTATCGAGCTTTTCTTTTGTCTCTTTTGCCATTTTCTAGATGTCAAAAAACGTCGGTGTAAACGATATAGACTTCGTTGTAGATTTTAAGTAGAATCTATGGATGAAACGATAAGTGTAAACACTCGATACTTTTCTTTCGATACCAAGTATCGATGGTGTCGATGCTTTACTATAGAAATCCCTTGGCAAGAAATCCTGTTTTTCTTATTGACAGAAAAAAAAACTGAGGTGTTCACCATGTTTTCCATATTTTATTTCTTTTCAAAGTTTTTATAAAATAAGTTCATGCAACCCATGCATGCAAATGGGACTACCGAAATCAGGTGCATGGTTGCATTTCATAAAGAAAAGCGATGAAATTATCACGATTTTGAAATACTAAATTAAATAGTCCAGCTACTAAAGCCATTCGAATTTGCCACTAAAAAGCCGTCAGGCCAGAATTATGTGTCTTTACCGAAGATTACACCTACCAATGGTAAACTGTCTTACTCGTACATCCAAGCTACAAATATTTTCTTCCTCCATTGAATGTGTCAGACAGGTTGGGCCATTATTACAAATTACCGGTAAGGTTGGCGATAGTTAAAGGTACCTTTAGCAGAAGTGAGCAATAAACTGCCCGTTAACCATTTTCATTATTACAATTTATCTGTAAAATTAAATTTATCCTTTTAAAGTATGGCAACAAAACACAAATTAAAGACTAATTTTATGAGGTAAAAATTATTGTGGCAACTAAACTTCACTTTAATTGTAATTCTTTGAGTAAAAAATACGGTGGCATGTGCATGGCAACTTCAAATATAAAACACAGGTAGGATTGTCTTCCCGATAACTAATTGATTACTTTTAGGTTAAAAGGAAGTTGTAATAATGAAATGCGATTTATTCGGCCGATAAAATCCTACCTTTAACTAACGCCAAGTTGTAATAACGGGCCTTAAAATACAAACTATTGAATGTAGCAGAAGAATTGTTATGATAGAATGTCTGCGTTTTAAAAATCTTCACTTCCGGAATCTTAATTAAGACACCTCAATTTAAGCCAGTGGATCAGAAGATCAAGTCCATAACGAAGATTTTGATTTTTGGCTCCATGTGCTCTATTCCCTTCCACTAATCGTATGAAGAAATCGACCGATACAAGTATGTTCGAAGCTTTTTCTTCCTATTTTGCGACCGACGCCGTATCGAGTGCAAATATCGACACCCTAGTGGTATTGCTTCATCCCTATTCCAAGCTGCTATATTTTGAGTTAGTGTAAATGTAGTATTAGAAAATTATATAATAGTTCTTGCTAAAATAGTGCGAGCTACTTAGTACTCGATGTAATAATATATCAGGTATTTCTTTTATTTTATCGTGCGTAATATTGTCAACGAACCATATCCGAATGTGGAAATGAGACAATCCACGTTTCTGCCATTCAATAGAATATGTCCAGCATCACGTTCTCCCAAAACACGTAACTTAGCAATAAAATCCATTACCCCCCGTCTAGATTAGCACTTCGCAATAACGCCGGCAGAAAAACGGTATAAAATTGCTTATTGCTTTGCTTATGTCAAAGGTATGGGAACACGTATTTATAACAAATTACGCCGGAATAGGTAGCGACATGTGAACACGTTTTTTCTCTATCTTTTTTACCGTTTTACGTATTTTCTTTACATGTTCATTATTAATTTCTTTTGAATGTACTTAATTATCTTGTAGTGTGGATGATGTTGGACTAAATTTTGTTAGTCTGAGCAATGCCGGTGGTATATACACTGGGCACTGATCAGTTTTAACTAATTTAATTCCAACATTTTATATGCTGCAATAGGGGTTGTTTTGTTTTTTCGTATTGTTATTGTTCCACGGGGGCCAGCCCCTGGTCCAAGATAAAAAAATAAAAAAACTCATAATTACAAAAAACCGAACAGAAAGGTTCAACGCAAAAAGCAAAATTTTATTGCAAAGAAATGTGCTAAAGTAGAAGCAAAATAACTTAAATTTTAATTTTATCTACTTTTAAAAATTATCATATTTTTTATATTTCGCCCCATGCATTTTTTTCCTATCCAATCTCTTGTACTCTGGACTTTTAAAGTCCTAAAGACAAGAAAACTGTTTGTACAGCGTGATTACTTTGAAAAACATCCTCAATGCACCAATCCATTAAAAGAAAAAACTTTAAGTAATAAGAATTAAATAAGTAATTTTTGCAAAAGAATTATTCGCAAGCAGAATGTTTGAAAAATTCTTTAATTTATTGTCAAATGACAATAAATTTTGAAGGTTTCTGTCTGCAATAATTGTTAACGAATATTCATTGACAATTTTTGCAGGAATAGTTGCAACCACTAGCAACAAGCTGTGTTCACTGGCAATAACACAATTTTGACGTTTGCTGCAATAAATGTTAAGATATTTATTGTGGTTTGCGATTCTATCCTCATTCCGACCTGCCCACTCAATAAAAACATTCTTTTATAGGCAAAAAGCATCTTGGAAGTTGGTCCACATATGACGAAGTTGCTTGATATTCAATTATTGGAGCTGGTAATATTCTTCCCCTCCCTATTTTTACCGAAAAAGAAAAATTAGTAGAACTTTTCTGTATCCAAAAAGGATTTTAAAAATTGGTCCAAACATGCCGAAGTTACTTGAAAATTAATTTTTGGGACGTGTTCAATTTTGATGAGATATCTTTTATATGAAGAAAGAATTTTGAAAATTGCTCTATAAATACTAAAGTTATTCAGAATCAATTGTTGGAGTGGGCAATTGGCCATAACTTCATTCCTCCAAAGTAATCTTAGTTGTTGTGATTGCTTTACAAATGCACAAAAAGCTTTTGAAAATTGGTTAAAAAATGAAGACGTTTATATTAAAAAAAGAAATAACATAATTTAAAATAGATGACGTAAAGGAGGCGTGGTTGAAAAAAAGTAGCCTATAATTCATTCAAGTATTCCAGTTAATTACTGTGAAAATTTCAGGAAAATTGGTTTCAGTATTACATACATACATATTCACGTACACATTTAGTTTACTACCGTTTTCTTTATACCATAAATATTACTTTCATTCTCTACATAAATTAACTTAGAAAAGGGAGTATGTACAATGTATGGTTGTAAAATCAAAGTTGCTTGAAACATCTGTAAGTTTAAATGTCATTTTCAAAAATCGTCAGAAACAGGCCTCAAATCGCGGGTATTTTCAGTACCCAAAATCGTCAAATATGGCAATCATGACTGTAAACAAAAGGTCTGTTCCACGAGATCTGGAACCAGTTCGGACTAATGAGAGTAAAAAGCAAATTACTCTCTAAAATTTACCGAAAACTGCTGGAACGCAAAAAACCACAATTGTACATCTTGCAATAGTAGTGCTGCTTACTTTTTAGATTATTGTATATTTTAGTGATTTTAGACGCTTAAAACGCATAACATCATATAAACAAAAGATTTGCATTACTGGCAACAGCCGTAAAATTAAAAGCAATGTAAAACTTTCGTTTGATTTTTATAGTACATACTTATAAAATGAAAAGCCAAATAACAATTGCATGTTCTGCTTACAAATTCACGATATTATTTTTAGTTTGGGCAAACTTCCATTTTGCTTTTAACTAATTTTTAAACAAAAACTTTTTTCCAGTTTGTAAATTTTCAGTTTCATAAGTATGTAAACATAAAAAGGCTGATTATTCAATTCTAGTCCGAGTTTTCCCAAAGAAAAAGTTCGGGCTAATTTGTACAGGAAATGGAAAAAATCATCTCATTTTCTCTCAAAAGTGCACAAAAATTGTCACGTGGAACGCTTTTGGACTTTCGTTATTCACGTGGAACACACTTAAATATAATTAGTTGAGGTAAATCAATTAACTAACCAGTAAAAGCGGGACGCCAAATTTTTCGAAGGCCAAACAACAACAAGCCTGACCGCACTTAAGAAATAATTACGATGGGCTGTTCTTCAGCCCAGGGCTGCTTTACAACTGCGCAATGTTATTATTGTTTTTAAATAACACACGACTCAAATGTTTTTGCTTATTTTGCTTTCAGATTATTTAATTAGTTTATTTTGTTTTCACAATTTGTAGGAAACTGGCCCATAAACGACAATTAAATAAATTACTAAATTTTGTTATTGATTTTTAAAGTTGTTTTTAAAATTTTACAAGTATTTCGATGTTTTTTGCAAAATTTAAATAATATACGTTATATTTTATTTTTCTTAAATTAAGAAGTATTTTTGTTAAAACAATAATCGTCATAAAATCCAATCTTAGTGGGTGCTGATGAGTTGTAGCAGCTACGAAACGGCTAGCTATCCCCCAGCTAAGTACTCAAGTATTTTTTATTGTGTTCTTTGATCTAAAGCTACTGACCACGGCAATTATTGTTACGAGTATAATATAGGGTGTTTTTATAGAGGCTTAGAACTTTGAAATAAAATAAACCCAAGATCCGAAAGATAATATTCTGACATTATAATTTATATATGGCGGGCTCGGACACAATCTAATCTGGAGGTTCAATTTCCAAAATCTTTTTCTCCCCGTATTTGGCAATATCAAGGCGAATTTTATAAATGTGAATAAACATAAATGTGAATAAACATTTGAAATTCTTTATTTTTCCATAAGAACTTTTTATGTAAAAAACAGAATTCGTAAAAGTTTAAAATTTCTGCAGTCGTTAACAACTCTGAAAGATAATTTAAAAATTTGCTTAAATATAAAATACAACTTGAAATAAAATGAAAATGGGATGAGACCAATTGGAAATGAATGTTGGCGTTACAAAATCATCAATAATCTTTTTTTTAGTTCAGTGAACGATTTTTTTTTATACACATTTGAAATTGGCAGAAATAGAACGCTGTCTAACAAGAAAGAATCATTATAAAATTGGTCAAATAATGCTTATTTATTTTTATTATTCTGGAAAGTTGTAGCATTTCCTATTTTTTGGAGCCGAGGAAGTAATTTTTGAGTTTTATTTTTACCTAAAACTACCACTAAATGGCGCTGTATACCACAGGTGTTATTTCTTATAGATTTTCATAGAAAAAACGGTGTATTTACCGTTTCAGACATAATATTTGAACCCTTAAAGAATTTCTACAAAAAACAAGGTAATAAGACAATAAAATTGAGTAACACACAAATTGAAATGGAGAAAGAAACTTGACGTTTAGCTAAGGTTCACATATAGCATCGGCCCTTAAAATTTAACCACTCGAAAGAAATAGCACAATGTCTATGACAGCGCGATATATAAAAATGATAGCTCACTTAATATACATTGCCTGAAAGAGCGAATAGATCGATTCTCTCGCTATAAGTTTTGCGGCGCCTTTTGAGTAATGATATATCTGCACGATTTTTGCTGGAAATGCAAATACATATCGTCACCTTAAAGACCAAACAACCTATCAGCAGTTTTCAAAAGTTTACAGGAGAGAGAAAAAACGTTATAAAATTGGAACTATTTGCAATATTGAACCGAAAATTATATATTATGATTAAAATGAAACCAGAAGTATATATCGGTTGAGAAAGCTTTGTTTTTCTAAACACAGCTTATGATATGGCGCTTATTTTATTTGGAATTGTAAAAACCTGAAACCAAACAACCTATCAGCAATACTAATTAGTATGAATAATTAGGCATTCCTTTGAACACATGATTATTATTTACATTAAATAATAATACTTATAGTTTCTCTTACTTGTTTAAACAAAAAGTGCTTAATGTTTGCTTAAATTACACTATGCAACAAAATTAAACTTTTATCATGATTTTTGATGATTTATTTTCCTCTTTATTTAGTACGTCACGGCCTTTTAAAATAGAATTTTTTAAATTTTCCTAAAGTTTTTGATTTTTAAATAAAATTATAGGTGGTTTTACAAAAAAATCTACTTTTTTATTTATTGCAATGTTAATAACTAAATAAAAAGTTAAATTAATTAAATTAAATAAAAAGAAAACATTTCATTAAATAAAGCTACCGCAAAAAAATTATTCAAAAGGTATGTTATCATAAAAGTAATGGCAGTCTGCCGGAAGCAAAGTTTTTAAATCTTGTAAATGTTGCCATTTCTTTTTGGAGATTTTTAACCTTTCAGAATGTAATAACTTAGGACGACGAATTTCAAAACGTGTAGCAGATCTTTGTGGTAAAAGCTGATAATTGTCTTTAATATTGATTTTGTAATGTATAGATCCTGTTGGGTCGTACGCCAAAACACGAATCATGTTGACTTTAGGGTCCCCAATCCTTTTTCCTAAAAAATAATTTTATTTAGGTAAA
Organism: Thecocarcelia acutangulata; assembly: GCA_914767995.1. Classification (NCBI taxonomy): domain Eukaryota; kingdom Metazoa; phylum Arthropoda; class Insecta; order Diptera; family Tachinidae; genus Thecocarcelia; species Thecocarcelia acutangulata. Next base: position 58,115,020 of record OU612098.1, read on the forward strand.
ATGAAGCTAAATGGCAATAAAATAAATTACCAGGACGGATAGAAGTGTATCGCATTGGAAGATTTTCATAATCCTGGAAATAATCATGGCATAAGTGATGAACAGTAAGTGGATATGGATTTTTTCGTGCATCTTTCATTAGCTCAATTAATTCAGAGGGCAAATTAATATTTTTATTATTGATTTTTCTTTGTATTAATGAGTGGGTGGAATCGCATTCCATTTGGGTATGTCCCACGACTAAGTATTTATGCTCAATGGTAACATAATTTTCTACACAAAACGAAAGTAAGGCATTGGACAATACAACATTTCTGTTTTGATAGAAGCACCCATCAGAATATATTACAAAATGATGTACATTTGGCGTATTGAGCATTTCTTTTTTTAAATGATTTACTATAATTGTGGCGAAGATAGAGGCAATTAGATTTCCTTCTGTTTCATCCCATACGTAGTTTTCAGACTTATGAGTTATAACATTATAAATTGTAAAGTTGTGGACCTGGAGTTTCATTTTGTAGTACGATGCATTTGCCTTTAACTGCGGTATTAGTTTTACGGCTTGCATATCCATGCATAATAGCGATAGTAAACCCTCCTTAGCATTTTCAATATCATGTTTTTTTTCCTCTCTCATGTCCTCTATTTGCATTCTGTGAAAGTCGTATTCTTTTTGCAATATATTTTTTGACTCAAACGATACACAGGTGTCACACATATCGTTTCTAGGCTTAAAAATTGAGTAATTTTTTTTCTTCAAGACATCCATGAAATTAGGAAACGATACAGGTGAAATACCATTTTCTTTTTGCGAATCACAATCTTGGGAGTAAACTTCATACACAGATGCATAAGATTTAAAATCTGTTTGGAAATATATTTTTTTCGTGTACTGACGTTGGTAATGCGATTCTAATTTTGGGATGCCTTCCAACCATTTATTTAAATAATTTAAACGAACCTCATACTCCTGGCCCTTTTTTGTATTTCTTTGTTTTTCAGCTTGCAAGATTTTCTTATTATCAGGTCCCAGTTGAGCATTATGAAGTTCACAGGAATTAATCCAACCTCTTACCATAGTTTCCGAAATTCCGAGGGTTGACAAAAACATTTTACGGCACACTTGATAGCGCTTTGTTTTGTTGTATAAAAAGAACGCTTTTGAATTTGAGCGTCGAGAATTTTCTACATAAGTCCTCTTTTTGGCGAAAACGTCAACAGTACTGGTTACGTAAAGTTTTTTCTGGTCCCATGACATCTGCCAAAAACGTTGAAATATTTCTTCACGTAATTTTTCAGAAAAAATAGAACAATGTCGATTTGAAGCCTTTTCACAACATTTTGATGTGCACCCGGGTTTCATTTCTCTTGGCTTCCTGCAAACGATTTTGCCTTTTGAAAAACCTTCATATTCTTTACCGTTCATACGATTTTTCTTTCTTTCTTCTTTTTTGTTGACTTTTTTGGGAACTTGCATATCTGCCTCAAGATTATTTTCATTTATGGAATACATTTTACTGCGTTTTAACACTTTTTATGTTCTTTTCACTTCTAATAATAAATAAAATGTAATAAAACACAAAGAACAACAAATCAAAAGTAACTGTGTTTCAAAAAAAAAAAATTCAAATAAATGATTACTCTGATTTCTTTAGCGTGAGTGCTGATAGGTTATTTGGTTTCAGAAAATTGTACACTTGCTGATAGGGTATTTGGTAATTTGGTAATAGCTTGGTTATTTCTAATATTAGAAGTTTAAAATTTTGCATACATATGCTTTATGATATAGGGAATAATATTAAATAAAAAAATCAATTTTGAAAAATTTGCTGATAGGTTGTTTGGTCTTTAATGTGACGATATATACACGTATATGTATGTAGATAATTGTTACACACTTACCGATAGTATCAATTGAATTTATAAAGTTCGTTTTATTTTATTTCCATCTCTAAAATTCTATAAATTTGCGCACGAAATCTTTTTATAATTATAAATTTCAATTTATTAAAGGTTTAGAAAAGGGTAGAGGCTACAATAAATTTTTGGAAATTATTAAACGTTAATAACAGCTGAATAGTGCTATTAAGTGTTTATAAATAATGTTTTTTCGATTTCTTCTTATTAACTCTTAATAAAGCATTCAAAAATTTTTATAAATTAGACTGTAAATGTGTAAAAGTGAAATAATATAAAATTTAAAAATACCTCTATTATAATTATTTCTTAATTTATTCATTTTTATTTATTTGCTTATAAGTTTTGAATAAAAACTTGTTTCTTTCTGTCAAAGTTTTATTTTACCTAATAAAATATTTTTTCATAGCAAACCCCCGAAATTTTCCTACCACAGACAAATTATTTTGCACCATTTCGCACACGTCTGGGCAAGGCAGCTTTACCGGGGTAGTAGTAGTATAAGCATAATTGTCTTTCGTTTCCTTTACGCCAATTTGACAAAAAAACATTCTTCCTTCTTCAAACAAAAGTAAAACAAAATTTTCAAAAGAATTTCTATCATCGAATTACATGTGGTAATTCGCTGATAAGTAGTGTAACGACTACGAAACAGCTAGTTGTCCCCCAGCTGAAGATTTGATTTTTATTTTTCTCGTCTTCTTCAATCAAAATTATTGATCACAGCAAATTTGTATTGTAAAAAATCCTTCTTAAGAAAAAACTTAAGAAAGGAAAAACTTGAACTATAACCTACATATGTACAAACCAAAAATCTAATTTAAAAATTAGAAAGTTCAACAAAAATTCTATAAATTAATGTATACTCGTGCGTGTGATGTTTTTTGATGTTGAGTTTATTGTAATTCTGCCACTATCATTAAAAGCAAGGACGCAAGGCAGCCTAATTTTCAAATGATTATTTTCAAAGTTTAAAGATATCTAAAACTGTTTATATGCTATTTCGCCGTACTATTTATTTCACTTTCAACTTATGTTATGCTCTGTACGCCATCTTTTCTCTAATTATATGTATTGTAGAATAATCTCCTTCAAAATTATTTGTTATGTACAAATTCAATCCAGAAATATATTGTTACGTTCTTGCCTATAAAAACGCTCGCAGATTCTTCAATTGTAAATGAAATAGTGACACTCGCACTTGTTCGTTACACAGTACTTAAATAATTCACAACTTTATTTACACTTAGTGCAAACACTTTCTAATCTATGACTGTCTTACACAAAGCTTAAAAATAAAACTGACTGCTTGTTGCCGACCTGTCAGCTATTTTACGTGTTTATGAGTTTCTACAAACGACATGAATTTTCTAGTTGTTCATAATGTACAAATGTATTTCTTTCGCATATACACACACACACACTCATACACATGCTTGCGAACATAAAGCAAGTCACAAAGCCAAACAATAATAAAACGAATTCCAAGAATATAATAAAAACAACATTTATGTTTGTTTCTTTGTGTATTATGTTTTTTCCCCTTCAAAAAAATGTATAGGGTATATATAAGTTTGTAATTCCGTTTGTTATTTCTACAGTTTTTTTTGCGACCCTATAAAGTATATATATTCTGAATCAGAATTAATGGAAAAGTCGATTAAGCGATGTCCGTCTGTCCGTCTGTCCGCTGTTGAAATACCGTTTCTGAGAAAACCATTAGACTTAGAAACTTTTTTCTTTCACCATTCTTTTACCCCATCGATTCATGGGTCCGCTATTGAAATTCAATAATATCGGTCCACGTATAGCTGAGATATATTCAAAATTCCGAAAAAAGCCATTTTTTTTTGCAGTTTTGTATGAAAATTTTTGAAAACAAAAGTTGTTTGTTTTGCTTCACACACTTATTAAGCATGCTGACTTAAAGGCAAAAAAATTTTTTTTTCAGATATCGGTCCATATATACCCGAGATATAGCTCAAATCGGGTTTTTAATGAAAATGTCGCATAGGCGAAGCTAAACAACTTTTTTTTGCTTAAAAGTAGTTCTGGTAATAAAATAAGGTTATATAAATATGGAAAATGAAACTTCCCGATATCGGTCCATATATACCCGAGACACAGCCTAAACCGGGTTTTTCATGAAAATGTCGCGTAAGCGAACTTAAACAACTTTGTTTTGCTTAAAAGCAGCTCTGGTAATAAAATAAAGTTATATAAATATGAAAAATGAAAATTCCTGATATCGGTCCATATATACCCGAGACATAGCCTAAACCGGGTTTTTCATGAACATGCGGCGTAAGCAAACTTAAACAACTTTTTTTGCTTACAAGTAGTTCTGATAATAACCTTAGGTTATATAAATATGGAAAATGAAAACTTCCGATATCGGTCCATATATACCCGAGATATAGCCCAAATCGGATTTTTAATGCATGTCGCATAGGCGAAGCTAAACAACTTTTTTTTGCTTAAAGCAGCTCTGGTAATAAAATAAAGTTATATAAATATGAAAAATGAAAATTCCCGATATCGGTCCATATATACCCGAGACATAGCCTAAACCGGGTTTTTCATGAACATGCGGCGTAAGCAAACTTAAACAACTTTTTTTTGCTTAAAAGTAGTTCTGGTAATAAAATAAGGTTATATAAATATGAAAAATGAAAATTCCCGATATCGGTCCATATATACCCGAGACATAGCCTAAACCGGGTTTTTCATGAACATGCGGCGTAAGCGAACTTAAAAAACTTTTTTTGCTCAAAGGCAGTTCCGGTAATAAAGTAAGGTTATAAAAATATGGAAAATGAAAATTTCCGATATCGGTCCATATATACCCCAGATATAGCCTAAACCGCGGTTTTCATGAAAATGTCGCGTAAGTGAACTTAAACAACTTTTTTTTGCTTAAAAACACTTCTGGTAACGAAATAAGGTTATATAAATATGGAAAATGGAAATTTCCGATATCGGTACATACGTACCGCAGATATAGCTTAAACCGCGTTTTAATACGTGACTATTGTGAAGGGTATTTTAGATTCGGCCCAGCCGAATTTACCACACTCTTACTTGTTTAGTTTCATCTTGTTTGGGTGAATGTGTGCGTTGTACATTTTTAACAAGCAGACCAACAGCTGCACAATGGGTTAGATTTTTTTTTTTAGCTTTTATTTATTTATTGAATCTTCACAATGAGAACTAACAATAAGTATTCAAATCTTAATACTAAATTAAAAAAATTAACTAAGTCCAGCCAACGCTAGACAAAAAGTTTTATTTTGCGCATATCACTCGTATATCGGTAAAATCAGCTATTTAATGTTCTGATGGTGTCCTGCTCAACCGAGAGTGTCCTTCAAAATTAAGTATATTACGTGTAAGAGGATTTGGGTGAAGTTCCAATTTGCTGATATACCTTGTCGCATACTTTGAAAATTCATATTTTACCAGTGGAACACAAAGATCCTTGTGAATTCGGAAGTTTTTTACGTACCATGGAGCTGCAGCAATTGTTCGGAGAATTTTGTTTTGTTGCCTTTGAATTTTTTCAATATTTGACGCTGAGGCGGTGCCCCATAACTGAATTCCGTAGCGCCATATAGGCTTTAGTATTGCGTTGTAATGGGTGATTTTATAAGAGCTATCGGAAATTAAAAAAAAAATCACATAAAATTCAGAAAAATGCATGAAATATTTATTTGGATCGATAGTTGGGTCGATATAATTTAATGTTTAAAGATTATTTCATGCAAATGTTGGTCAAACGGTCCATCCGCTTAGTCCAATTTTAGCATACTCTTTCCAACATTTCGGCCGGTATCTCACGAATAATGTTGGCAATGTTGGCTTCCAGTGCGTCAATCGAAGCGGGCTTGTCGCTATAGATATTAGCCTTAACATAGCCCCACAAAAAATAGTCTAGAGGCGTTAAATCGCACGATCTGGGCGGCCAATTGACTGGTCCCAAGCGTGAAATAAACTGTTCACCGAACTCGCCTCTCAATTGGTCCATTGTTTCGCGTGCTGTGTGGCATGTGGCACCGTCTTGTTGAAACCACATGTCATGCAAGTCAAGCTCTTCCATTTTGGGCAAAAAAAAGTTTGTTATCATCGCACGGTAGCGCTCACCATTCACAGTAACGTTGTGATTCGCATCATCTTTAAAGAAATACGGCCCAATGATGCCGCCAGCCCATAATCCGCACCAAACGGTTGTTTTTTGTGGATGCATTGGTAGCTCTTGCAATGCTTCTGGCTGCTCTTCACTCCAAATACGGCAGTTTTGCTTGTTCACGTATCCATTCAACCAGAAATGACCCTCGTCGCTGAACACAATTCTTCGATAAAAAAAGTGGATCTTCATCTAACTTTTCAAGAGCCCATTCACCAAAAATTTGGCGTTGTGGTAGGTCGTTTAGCTTCAATTCTTGCACCAGCTGTATCTTATAAGGCTTCACACCCAAATCCTTTCGCAAAATGTTCCACGTAGTGGAGTAACAGAGGCCCAATTGCTGCGAACGGCGCCGAATCGATAATTCACGGTCATCACCAACACTGGCCGATACGGCTGCGATATTTTCTTCAGTTCGCACTCTACGTAAGCGTGTTGGTGGTTTAATGTCCAACAATGTAAATTTGGTGCGAAATTTTTTTACAATAGCCCGAATAGAAGCCTCAGTAGGTCGATTAAACTGACCATAAAATGGAAGAAGCGCGCGATGAACTTTCTTAACAGAGCACGCATTTTGGTAATAAAATTCAATAATTTGCAAGCGTTGTTCGTTTGTAAGACGATTCATGATTAAATTATAGACCAAACTGAAGATGTTTGACAGTGACACAAGATACAAAACGTGCGTGAGCTGTCAAAACTAGTGTTGCCAAAAAGATAATAGCAAAAAAATCACTCTTTATAACAAAAGTTTGCAATCTAATTTCAATGTAGAATTTCTGCCCATAAGCCAATTTAGTTGCGCTGCTTTTAATTTTAGCTGAGTGACTTTCGCGTCAATGTGAGACTTCCACGTTAACCTACGGTCCAGGTGAATACCAAGGTACTTGACTTCATTTTGCTGCGTAATAGGTGAATTGTTAATGTGGATAGCTGAACATGTTTGTCTACGCAGTGTGAATGTAACGTGAGTACACTTTTGTTCATTAACTTTAATTTTCCAAAGTTTTAACCATATCTCTAATATTGAAATATACTCCTGCAAATTTCGCGAAGCTGCTTGATGGTTTTCATGTACGCTGCAGAATGCTGTGTCATCTGCAAAAGTTGAAGTGTGAATACCACATCTGGTTGGCATGTCAGAAGTGTAAATTAAATATAGAGTAGGCCCCAGAATGCTACCTTGGGGAACTCCTGCCTCGATTGGCTGAGTTGGGCTTACAAAGTCGCCTTCTCTGATGACAAATTTACGGCCACATAAATAGCTTTCCAGAAGCTTGTGAGTGGTTGCAGGCAAGTTTAACTTTATTTTGTGCATGTCGTGCCACACTTTATCAAGAGCTTGAGAAATGTCAATGAATAGAGCTGAACAGTACTTCTTCTCCTCAGAGGTCCGTCTTATGACTGTGGTACTATGTTTAGCCCGAAAACCAAATTGATGATCCGGGATGCATCCCACATTGTTCAACATTGGACTCAACTTTGCCATTAACAATTTTTCGAAAAATTTTGAACTTGTTGGCAGTAGACTTATTGGTCTGTATGACTCTACTTTAGTGGGATCCTTCCCTGGCTTGGGTATCATAGTAGCCATAGACACTTTCCACTCTGCAGGATAATACTCTAGGCGCAAAATAGCGTTAAAAATAAAAAGAAGAATTCTTCTAGCCACACGAGGTTTTTGGCAGTAATTTTTTCAAAACCTGGAGCTTTTTTAGAGTTTACTTTATTTATAACTGGGTTACACGTAACAAAGATATTCTTAGAAATATGCTATGTACTCAGCATACATAAATAACGCCAACCAAGTAGAATGACTCAGTAGGGCTACGAGATCCATTAATGGAAGCTAGGTAATAGTAGGTTGTGGGCTCGGTCCCTACTGATCACTGTATACATATCCATATCTTTAAAGACTACCTATCTTTTTTTCTACAGATGGTAATATGTGCTGCAAGGTGAAATCATGATCACATAAAAACAAACCAGCCCGATATGATCATGATACATTATACAAGAGGGAAAACGAAACTACTTATTTTACTTGTTGTTTATAAACCTTGTAGTTTTACGAAATACCCTGCAGAAATTATTGGAGTACATGATCCGTTTTATATAAAAAGGAGTAGTTACAACATAGTCCGATGTAATGCAAACATAGACCATGATGACTAAAAAATGATATTTTACAATACTCGCAACAAATTATTAAAAAAAAAAAATACAACTACGGTAACACTGTTACGCCATGTTTTGTTTAGTGTTTTCTGACAAATATCTATCACAGGATTTGTTAATTTATATGTTAAGGTCACGATGAATATTTTTATAATTCACAAACCATGGATTGCTAGTTATTGTTCTTAATATTTTTGATTGGAATCTTCGAAGAATTTCAAGGTTTGAGTTAAATTTTATACGAACAGTTCTATGATTATATTTCATTTAATTTTTTTATTTTTTGAAAAACAACCCCAAAAAATTTTACATTTACATAATAGTTTTTAAAGTAGGCTCTTGTGGTATTCCATGGATTCACATCAGAGTAATTTCAAAATGGTGTCCAAACTACTTTTCTGTGGTAATCCATGGAGTAGTGACATGAAGTAATTTCAAGACTAGCCCTGTGTTAATAATTTGCGAAGTAGTTACTTGGACTAGTTTTCAGATTACTCTGACGTAATATTTTTTGGAATTACATGGCCCTCTCCTAGAATTATTTGATTATGAACGCCTTAAGGTATTAAACAATCTTTAGGCAAATTAAAAGATATTTATATATTCTTTTAATAACAAAAATACATTTATTTTAAAATTACAAAAAATATATTGTTTGAGTCTTTTCGAAAGAAAATCTTTTTAACAACTCAAAAAAAAAAATATATATCAAAAAAAAAATTGATAGTAAAATTCAATGAATATATAATTAATATTTTTAAAGTAATTTTCACATTTAAACAAAAGGTAGTAACAATAACATTTAAATATATAGTAAATTAATAGGGAAGATTAGAGATAATATAACTCCCCCACTCCTTGAACACACATTACTCCTGTAGTGCAATTCACTAACCTGTTTTAACTCTAATAAAATTCGTTTAGAGAAATTAACACTAGCGTTGGTGTTTTCGCGATTCTATAACAGTTTTTAACACTATTTGTCTTCGTTTTAAATCAGCTGTTTTTTTAGCCTGACTGATTAGCGTTAACTAAACACCAATTATTTTTGTGGTGTTTATCTTAACAACAATGTCGTTAAAATTTCTACTAGAATAACTTCACAGTATTTGGCATACGGCTTGCCGGAAGACTCCAACAGTCGGTCGGCGTGTTCTCCGTGAGAAGAACTTATCTTATTTATCAAAAAATATTTAAAATAATAAACATAAATAGTTTTACTTACCCTAAACATGGAATTATTTGCAAATTTGTTTGTTTTTGTTCTGTTCCTCTTTGTGGTTTTCTTTATTTTTAACAAAGCTGCCACATTATTTCAAATATTTTTAACATACAACCAGAGGTGTTAAGAATAAGTTAGTGAATCACATAAGCGTTAGTGCAAACCACAATAGCTCGCGTTAAGTTATGCTCTTTTAAAATCGTTAAAAGTTAGTGAATTGCACTACTGAAATGTGAAATTAAAATATTTTGTGTCTCTTAATATTAATTAACAGTTTTTCTTCTATTTAGTTTTAGAATAATTTCTACCAGTAATCCTTCTTTCGAATTTAACATCTGGTATTTCGTTTTGGTACTTAAAAATTCTTTTAACCAACTGCCTATCCCTTTTACATTCTTTTTCATCCAAAAAGTTAGTTCCATTTTTTTCTCTAACTTGCTTTATTATATACTTAGGCTTTTGTTTTAAATTTTGAAATCCCAGATTCTTTACAAATTCCCTATCATTAAAATCATGACAATCCTCTCTTTTTTTATTTATTTTGGTAGTTCGATCAATTTTATTTTCATGTACTTTATTATGCAAAGTACTCCAAATAGGTTTGTCCAACTTATTATGAAGTAGATCATTTGGTTTATATCCAGTTGTACTATGAATTGTATCATTATATAACTGAACAGATTTTAAGACAAGTGTCTTGTTGTCAAAATCTTTATCTTTCTGTTCCAATTTAAAAAGTCTTATATGTTCCTTAAGCGTAAGATGAAATCGTTCTATATCAGCATTACCAGTATGGGTATTTGGAGCAGTAAAATGATAATTTATATTCTCAGAATTAAGAAAATTTTTAATATAAGCTGTGTTGAACTCATTATCCGCAATAATCTTCTTTGGTTTACCCAAAATAGCAAATCTTTCTCTAAATTTTTCAACAATAGTAAGAGAATTTTTATCACTTAAATAATGGATAGAAACATGTTTTGAGAGTTTGTCAATACACGTCATAAAAGTAGTTTTTTTGTCAAGAAACCATATATCAATATGAACTACTTCATTTGACTGAAATGGTGTTTCTGTAACACAAAATTTTGGTTTTATTGGTCTCCTATCATATTTGCACATGTTGCATATTGTACAATTATTTACAAATTTGTGAATTTCCTTCCTTAAATTCGGATAATATATTATGTCTTTCAATTCCAAATAAGTTTCCTCTATACCTCTATGATTCTTATCATTGTGATATTTTTCTATGATTTCAAAAAGCTTCTCTTTATCAAAAATATCTTTAACTTGTTTGGAACATTTTAAAAATTTCGTATCTTTTGAATTTGAAAAGAACTGAACAATTGTCTGTTGAAGTTTCGTAAATATGTTAAAATTTTCACAAAAAATGGCTAAAGTTCCTTTTATAGGAAGAATTTGTTTCAAAAGATTTAACATTTTTTCCTCGAAGTATTCCCTTATTGTAATACAGTGCCTAGTTTTTTTCTGATATAAAGTTTTTTTTCTGTATTTATAACTACTTCCTAATTGCACTATAAGTTGGTTTTTAAATATATTTATTGGCAATTCTGAAATCAAAATGTGATCTTGTAATTCTTCTATTCCACTATGTATTGTAGCTTTATCAGAACAAATATGTAGGTAATTCTCTTCTAGATGATGAACATCTAAACGACTAAGATAGTCAGCCACTTTATTTGTTTTCCCTTCTATAAATTCAACATCAAAATCGTACTCATTTAATTGAATTTTCCATCTTTGCAGCTTCATATTTGGTTCTTTTAAAGAAGTAAGCCAAACTAATGGCCGATGATCAGTTTGTATTTTAAATTTCCTGCCATATAAATAAGGCCTAAAATACTTTACTGACCACACAATAGCTAATAACTCTTTTTCTATAGTGCTATAGTTACGTTCATGTTCATTTAAAGTTCTCGAGGCAAAAGCAATGGGATGCCCATTTTGTAATAGAACTGAACCCAACGCGTAATTGCTTGCATCTGTAGTTAAAACAAACATCTTGTCAAATTTTGGGTATGCTAAAACTGGAGTTGAACATAAAATTGTTTTCAATTTGTTAAAGGATTCAATGTAATTTGGATTATGCACATCTATATGGGAGCCCTTTTTAAGATATGATATAATTGGAATCGCAATTTTACTATAGTCTTTTATAAATTTTCTGTAAAATCCAGTTAACCCCAGAAACGATCTTATTTCTTTTATTGTCTTAGGTACAGGAATTTTTTGTATTAAAGAAATTTTGTTTGGGTTTGGTTTTATACCATCTGGAGTTATAATGTGTCCTAGATATTCTGACTCACGCTTAAAAAAATTACATTTGTCTACTTGAACTTTCATGTTATAATCAGACAATCTTTGAAATATCCTATTTAATGATAATATATGTTCTTTAAGAGACGTAGAAAACACCAATATGTCGTCTAAATAAACAACGCATATATTATTGATATAATCGTGTAAAACTTCATTCATCATTCTCTGGAATGACGCTGGAGCATTTTTCAAACCAAATGGCATTCGAGTAAATTCATAATGACCAGTTGATGTTGAAAAAGCAGTTTTATGTCTATCTTCTGGTAATAATGGTATCTGGTGAAAACCTTTAGCTAAATCAATAGTGCTAAAGTATTGCGAATTTCCAAGTTTAGAAAAAAGATCTTCCATATTTGGAATAGGAAATTTGTCCTCTATAGTCACATCATTTAATTTTCTAAAATCAATGACTACTCTAAATTTTTGTTTCCCAGAATTGTCAATTTTTTTAGGAACAACCCAAATCGGTGCATTATAAGGACTACTTGATTTGGTTATGATACCTGATTTCAGCATTTCATTTATTTGATTCTCAACTTCTTCATTATAAATCTGTGGAAATCTATAAGCTCTTGAATAAATTGGAATTTCGTTCAAAGTTGGTATTTTATGTCTGTATTTAACAACTGCAGATAAATTATCACCCTCTATGTAGAAAACATTTTTAAATTTTGTTATCAATTTTGTAAGTTCAGCTATTTCTTCATTATTCAAGTTTTCAGTTTTCAATTTGTTTCTTAGGTATTCCATTCCTGGTTTATTCAAATTTATGTCGATTACTAATGAATCCAAGTAAGACAAATAATAATCAGTATACTCCATACACGAATTACCATATACTAATGGAATTTTAGCATTAGCCGTTATTAATAAATTTTCTTTAAAATCAATTTTTGCTCTTAAAGGTTTCAGTATATTACAACCTAAAATTCCGTCAAAATCACTACAGTTTTCGGTCTCAAGCATTTCAATTTTTGTACCAGGTGAATTAAATTCTTTAAAAAGGGGTATTGTAATTTTTGAGTATGAAATAGTTTTTGAGCAAATAGTATTTAGAACAATGGGGGTTTCAAGTTTTGTTTGAAAAGAATTATGAAATAAATTCCGTCTCACTAGTGAAGTTCCAGATCCAGAATCAATTAGCAACTTTATAGGGACCGTTCGAGTCTTTACTATTATATAGGGTAGAGTTCTTCGGCAAGTGGTTGAAAATTTGATACTTGTATATTATCAATTTCCATTCTGTCAGAACTATTAATAGTACTTTGAGATTTTTTTAATTCAACTCTATTATTACTAGTATTATTTAAGAAAGGTTCCCTATTTTGAAAATTTTCCGATTGAAATCGATTGCCTTGAAAATTGGGATATCTATTATTTTGAAAGCTAGTTGGAAAATGTTCAAAGTTATTCGGTGCATATTGATTTCGAAAGTTTATATTATCATTTTGATTAAATTTTTGTTTATTTTCGAAATTATTTCCAAATTTATACCGTTGAGGAAAGTGTTTAAAAGAAGATTGTGAAGACTTTAATTTTAGGTTGGAATTTTCATAAAATTTTTTATTTAAAGACCTATTTTCAACACTACCTTTATATAAGTCTTTTGGATAAAAATAATTAGTTTCGACCAAAATTTCTTTTGCTTTAAGCAAAGAATAAGGATTTCTGGCATTTAAAACAAGTCTTGGTTCATTTGGCAGTTTAGATATAAAAATTTTTAAGACCATACACTCATTATTTTTACAACTATACCACTGTTCATTTTCTCTATCTAAACTTGTTTTTAAATTTAATTTAGTTAATAATTTTAACATATATTCATAAAAATCGTTAATATTGGTTCTAAATTCGGCAGTCTTAATTTTATTAATAATAGATTCTAAGCTATCCGAAACATTAAAATTACCTCTTAAAACTATTTTAATTTCATCCCATTTTATAGGATTATTATTATTTATGAGAGCAGTATTAGCTTTAGAAATAAGTTTATTTCTCACTCTCAAATCAAATAATGAAATAAGTGACACATCAATATGCTTACGTATTTCTTCAACATGTTTTAAAAACATATCCAATTCTTCAGGATTTCCGTCAAATTCGGGAAGACCATCTAATAAGCAAAATGCATTAAAAGACATTTGAAAATCTTGATTGATGATGGTTGGGTTTCGTCCAATTTATTATCAATGTTCTAAATAGAAATCGGCGATTTGTTTTCTACCAGTATTTGTATTACAGGCTCCGAAAATTCACTAATGGCCACTTGAAATATCTCTGTTTTATTTCGTAAGAACAATTATTTTTCCGATATATAGTTTCCGTTTGAAGAAAAGGAAACTTTTGAAAATACAGCTTCAATATCCGCTTTTAAAGGATACTTGATTTAGTTGGTCCGTAAATCGACTGCGCCAATTATTTGATTATGAACGCCTTAAGGTATTAAACAATCTTTAGGCAAATTAAAAGATATTTATATATTCTTTTAATAACAAAAATACATTTATTTTAAAATTACAAAAAATATATTGTTTGAGTCTTTTCGAAAGAAAATCTTTTTAACAACTCAAAAAAAAATATATATCAAAAAAAAAATTGATAGTAAAATTCAATGAATATATAATTAATATTTTTAAAGTAATTTTCACATTTAAACAAAAGGTAGTAACAATAACATTTAAATATATAGTAAATTAATAGGGAAGATTAGAGATAATATAACTCTAGGACATTGTAATGTAAAATGGAGCATGTTTTTCCCATATATTTGGATTACTTTTGGACTAGTCCTGATCCCTTAGCTTCAAATGCTGCCGTCTCATCAGCAACATAATTATTTTAAAGACAGCAGCAGCACTATGTGTTTTTAAACAATACAAAATTCAGAGGTGCCACATATATATTTTACATGAATAAAATTAAAATTACCGACTGAAAACGTAAAAATAGCACTGCATTTACTTTTTGCTGCTTGCGAAAATAGAAATTAGTCTAAGTTGGCAGCATTAGCAAATGCTGTTGTGAAGTCGTGCTGCTGTGATGTCGTTAAAATAATCGTGTGCATTTAAACACATGTATTTTATTTTTGACAGATTACTGCTTGCTGTTGTCTATGTGTTTATGTGTGGGATTTCAAAAATTCGATGAGGTTGAAAAGCTATTTAGATAATTTATTAAAAGAATGCTCTGTTTACCTGCCACAGCTCCAAATTATGTAATATATGTATCTTGAAGCTGGACTGCACTCACTATACATTGCATATTTAAAACTTCATATATGCTATGTCAAGAAGGTTTTAAATATGAACGAGTACAGAATAACTCGTATTCTAGCAGAATATCTAATTTGTAAAAAAATGTATTGGTTCGCGCAGTGGGAATGAGATAAGACTTACTTACATGTTAATATTGTAGCAGATACATTAATGAGCAGCAACTGGAAAAGTATACTGCAACAGCTAATAAATAGAGTGATGCACGCAGAACTCAATTTCACGATCTATACCCTAAACTTAACTTATACACGATACCAATTTCACAACAAAATTATTCGTCATCGATGACTGGACTTATAGTACGAGTCGGAGCAGGTCTACTGGTATATGAACAGTATGCAACCTTAACAAATCTGAAAATATCCTGCTTGTAATTGGTGAATGTCCCATATATAATGCTTTTAGATAGCAGTCCTTTCAAAAAAGGACTCTTAATGAAATTGAGGGCATTAGCATACTGAAGGGGTCTAATTTTAAAAGTTTCATGTTTCTTTCATATAATTCATGTTTCCCAATACAATCAAATATACACAATAAATAAATATTTGTACTTAATGTTTAGCAACATGCCAATCTGGCACTCAACAATTATGTTTTGCCATATATACATAGACAGGGCTGGGCAGTATTTGAAATACAAATACGTATTTTGTATCTGTATTTCAAATACCCAACCTGAAAGTATTTAATATTTTGTATTTCAAATACATAACTTAAAAGTATTTTGTATCTTGTATTTCAAATACATATGGCTTAAAAATACATTTTTACAAAATACTTTTATTTATTATAAGTTCAAAATAAGTTTTTTCACACAAAAGCTAAAATTGCTAGAAACTGCGACCACTAAAATGTTTATTATTTTGCAATACCGCAATGCAGCTTTCAATTGTCTTGTCCAGAGCAAATACATTTTACACTAATCAGGTGATATCAATAGGAATATTCACATATTCGCCACCAGCTTTTTGCCAACGCTTTGTATTATATACAGGGAAATAATTTTTATTATGAAAACTTTTGCCTACCTTAATGTCTGTGAGAACCAGATTATGTCGATTGCAAATACATATAATAATTTGAGGTATTTCAGTTGTATTTTAACAAAACTAATGGAGAGCTTAGAAAGGACATATAACGACACCTGAAGCAAATAGAGCCATATTGGCGTCCACCCTAGTTTCAAAATACACTGGTCACCAGAAATCATCTCATTAAAAGAGAGGCAACGAATTCAAAACCTTGCAATAGATACCTTAGAGAAAGATTACAAAAAACGTGAAACCGAACATGGATGCAAGAGAAGAAGTAGTAGTTGCAGTAAAGATGATGAGAGTTTTATTGTTTTTATGCATTTATAGAATTTGGCAGCAGGTTCCGCAGAACCTGTAGAAATATGTATTTCCACGGCAGATTTTATTCACTCCCCAACAAGAGGTTGTTTGTCGGATGACTTATTAAATTATCTTGTTTTATTAAAGGAAACACTTGTTTTGCCGAATGAATCTTTTATTTGCTATCTATTAAATCCTAAATATTATTAATTTCCCAGCGAGTTTAGAACAATCATATGAATGTACACACGTATGTCACACGTGTATATATGTAAAATGTATAGAATTTTAAATATATATAATAAAAAAAATATAACACTTTTTATGTAATAAGACACAGCTTTATTTCTATAATAAGTAAGTACAGTTGTAAGTATGAACATATGTATATGTATATTGTCGCCTAAAAAGAAAAAGAGCATAACTGACAAAAAAAATTCTAGTCTAGTCTAGTTATTATCAATAATACAACTATCCACAATTTTTAATAGGCTTTCAATACTTTGCCAGTTACGCCCTTTTAAGTTGTATGTGACAATATGGAACTTAGTTTAAGTGCATATATAAAATAAAATATTTATCTAAAACCAGAGTGGTATATTCTTATGAGATCGAAAGACAAAAAAGTATTTGTAGTTTTTAGTTGTATTTTGTATTTAAAATACACAGCTGGAAAGTATTTTGTATTTAAAATACACAACTTGAAAGTATTTTGTATCTTGTATTTGAAATACACAACTGGGAAGTATTTTGTATCTTGTATTTGAAATACTTAAAGTGAGTATTTTGCCCAGACCTGTACATATGTAGATACAAAATCTTGAATAATTGTAATACTTTATATGTGCAGAATTTTAGATCTGTTAATAAATAATAATATAAACACAAAAGGGAATTCAAAACAAAAAAGAATAAAGAAATATTTACAAGAAACAAAAAAACTTTTGATCCATACGTAAAACTTTTAATTATCTCGTGACAAATAAAGTCTCAGATCATAGAGCTTGGAAAGGTGAAAATTGGCAGCTGCATTGGGGAGGATTCTGGATCAAGCTACAATACATAATTAAAAAAATTGTTTTAACATATTTTTTTTTTTCAAATTCCTTTTAATTATTCCATTGACATCTCTGAAACAGATTGAAATTATGAACGAATTCATAACAGGTGAAAAATTTCACCT
The DNA here is from genome assembly GCA_914767995.1 of Thecocarcelia acutangulata. NCBI lineage: Eukaryota > Metazoa > Arthropoda > Insecta > Diptera > Tachinidae > Thecocarcelia > Thecocarcelia acutangulata. The sequence continues at coordinate 58,132,658 of OU612098.1, forward strand.
GTTATGAATTCGTCATATAATTAATAGGCAAACATGGGTTTTAAAATCCCTTTTGTAGCTGCACTACTGCACTTATTTATATATCGTTTTAAAGTTTTTTCTCTACAGAAGTTCATTTGGATCTGTTCAGTATTTTAAAAGAGCTTATTTTAGTATTTCGTGATGTTATTGTTAAAGTTAAACCTCCACGAACACTACTCCCTCTTTCCTCCTCATCATGACTTATTTCCCTAGTTCCAAAACAATGCGCTGCATATGAAGGGGCCATCCCCTGAGTACTGGTCCCAGAGAAAAAAAAAGTAATACCGATATTACTAACACTAAAAGACAAAATATGTGCTTGACAAGTAAAACAAAAACAGTGTGGCCAAATAGGAGTAAAGAACATATTTGCGTGTTTTCACAGTTTTATTGGTTTCAACATTTGATTTTATATGAAAGTGCATTATTTAAGAGCAGTAAAAGAGAGAATGCGATCGATTGTGTCGACCGGTGATTCCCACTAGTACTAGTTATTTTATAAAATTAAAATTTTTTGTTTAATTTTTGGTTTGTACATACGAGTATGTACATCGGGTTATAGTTCAAGTTTTTCCCTTTCTTAAGTTTTTTCTTAAGAAGGATTTTTTTACAATACATATATGCTGTGATCAATAATTTTTGATTGAAGAAGACAAGAAAAATAATAATCAACACTTTAGCTGGGGGACAACTAGTTGCTTCGTAGTCGCTACACTACTCCTGCAGATGGGTAGTTTTGCTATTGTCAAAGTAAACGTTCGCATTTAAATGAATGTATTTTATATATGACATATTGCAGTCGGTTGTCTGCTGGCTTCAATGCTTTACTTATATTTTAAATGAAATAGTTGTATGCATACAAATATATAAATGTGTGCATATGTATAAGTATAAACATTTGATTTAGCTTTTTTGAAAATACGTTTTGTGTTTTTTGGATAAGATCACGGTTCGTTTTGGCTGTAAATAATTGACAACTCTGGTTATCATCCCTGCAAATACGGCAGCATGGTTTATAGACGTTTCTATTTAAACAAAAGTCAGTTTCATCGCTAAACAAAATTCGCTGAAAATCGGCATCAACCAAATCTACGCATAGCAATGAGATCGTGTGACTTCAATTCTTGAAATGCCTATCCAAATTAAACATACATAAATCACTTAACAGCTTGTCAGCCGTTTAAAAACGTTTTGCCAACTTAAAGCTTTATACCTTTATTAGAACACCTTTTTTTACATACTACATATTATTTACTACATATGCAGTGCATTGTACCAGAACTAGGAAAATAGGTTACGAGGAGGGGGAAAGAGGGAGTAGTATTTGTGAACATTTGACTTGAACCTTCCAACGTTATAACAGACAGGAAACACGTCTGCAGGCAAATTATTCCACAGAAAACCAATATACGAACTCGAACCTAGAAGTTAACGGCATTGATTTATTACTTATACAGTAAAATTCGCTTACAGTCCACTGTTTCAAATGCACGGACTATAAGGCGAATTGGACTATAGTTAGATTTTTATATAAGCCACTTTTTGGCTTATAAATGAATTAGCATATATTAATTTATTTTGACTATATAAAATCTGAAGCAGATATTTCAATGCTCTCATTGACAAAAAAAAAAAACACATTTAACATTGCAAACATGTGTAAAAATTGAAATGTGTTGTATTTTTGTGCTCCGTTTTATTCTAGGAAAATTTTTATTAAATTTGCATTTTGGGTTATATCTTTAATAACTTGCAGGAAATTAAGTTTTTTCACGCCGCATCTAAGTGGAATATAAGCGAAATTGGACTAAAGTAACAAATATTTTGCAGGTATTTTATTTATTGATGTCAAAAAATTGCACATTTTGGACTAAATCGCTAATTCTACTATAAGCGGTGTAGCTTATAAACGAATTTTACTGTAACAAGAAAGTTCGACTACTCATCATTAATTCTTACAAAATTTAAACACATCAACTTAAAAGTGAAATAAATACGAGTACATATGATATTCTCTTAGATCTCTTTCTGTTTGTCTTGGAATTATTCATAAAGTTTCGTGTATAAGTATATTGGGCATTTCCATTATCAGCATACAATTGTTTCTTTGGTTTGTCTGCCTTTTACTATTGTAATTCAATGCACTAAACACAAAAAAGAAAGAAATGAACTTACCACGATTTCAAGTGCATCGCCTGAAGACATTTTGGCTTAATCCAATATTTTTTTTTTTTGACTTGTACAAAATTGTAATTGCTGTTGTGCTGAAGTTGTGGCTTTTTCAAGTTTTCTCTTTCTTTTGATGATAGTGTGTGAACTTTTACAGCATCCAATTTTCGAAAGTGCTTGATTTTCTTTAAGAGGTTTCCTTTCCTTTGCAGAGGTCAATCACTTTAAGTTTTTTTGTCTACTCTTTTAGTTCATTGGCAACAATAACCGGTCGTTTGATTTGTATTACAAGTACAAAATCCACAACAAGCATTTGGTTGAGGTTTTATACGACTAGCTCTACTCTTACCATTTCTTTTTGTAGCTTTTCATTAACCGAATTTCACTTTCATCACTCCAATAGCAAATGATCGCAAATAATTTGACATGTGCATATTTAGTTCACATTAAACAAAACAATTGCACTTAAAATGCCAAAGAATAAGTAGAAAAATTTAAATATATATTTTTTTAAATACTCGTAACAGAAAATAAATCAAAAGCACATTGCAAACAAGAAAGAAAAATTGATGAGTGCACGTAATTCTCAAATGAAATGTTGCTTCACTTAATTATAACACAATAGGAATTACAAATTCTAAACGATTGTTTTGTTAGACTATCGCGTAGCGTCCGTCCGTCCGTCTGTTTTGGTGAACGGCTTATGAACGAGTGAAAAGTAAACATTGAATCCGGTCTTGTGCGAAATAAAGTGAGTTGGGTATATCTTGCAAATTTTATATTTTAAGCTTTTGAAAAACAAGAAACCGATCGATTTTGTTGCGAAGCTTTGAATAGCTTTCAAGTCAAAGCTTTTCTGCAGCGAGCTTTACGAATTGCTGGTAAATTTTAAATTGAAAAGATTATTAGCTTGTTTGTGCCAATCGTTTCAGTGATTCAAATTTGATTTAAATCCGTATTAAAATTTCTATTCTGAACGTTGATGCATTATAACAAAAAATTAATGAAAAAAGACTAGAAATAGACAAAATTATGAAAATATTATCTTTGCAAAATTATATGAAAATTACCAAAAATATATGTAAATGTCTCCGTTCATTTACCCATAATTTTTTTTTTATTCTTGGACCAGTACTCAGGGTATAACCCCCCTACATATGCAGTGCATTGTACCAGACTAGGAAAATAGGTTGTGAGGAGGGGAAAAAGGGAGTAGTGTTTGTGAACAATCCAACTGTTATTACGGAAACACGTCTGGAGGCAACTTATTCTACAGACGAAGCGTACGGCTGAAGAATTAATTCTCTCTGTAATGCGTTGTATGATTCCCCGGGAAATCGACCACAAATGGATCAGCTCTGTACGATGAACGCGTGTTAGGTATAAATGTGCGGGTTTCAGGAACAAGATACCTAATCTCGTCAGAGCAAAATCCATTATAGTAACGATGGAGTAACGCACCCTTCACTGCTTCGATGCTCCAGTGAGTGAATACTTTTTAGAATTATACTGTGTTTTACTGCGTTGTATAGAATTGGCTTCGATTACACAAGTCGCTGGAAATGAGAACTCATTAGTGACAGTTCTTTGACTGAGCATTTACAAACTTTTCTGCAAAAGCAAGAATGATAGAATACAAGATTGCGCCAACCTGAACACAAAAATTAAAAGTTCTGCGAAGGTTGGTCAAGTGACGTCACAAAATGGCCTGACATTTTAAAACATAACAATAGGGCAATTTCTTATTTTTTGCTTTATATAATATTTTAATTTCGATTTATGTATTACTTAATTTTTAACGTTATGAAGAAACTAATTATTCCAGTAGTGCAATTCACTAACCTGTTTTAACGCTAATAAAATTCGTTTAGAGAAATTAACACTATCGTTGGTGTTTTCCCGATTCTATATTTGTCTTCGTTTTAAATCAGCTGTTTTTTTTATAGCCTGACTGATTAGCGTTAACTAAACACCAATTATTTTTGTGGTGTTTATCTTAACAACAATGTCGTTAAAATTTCTACTAGAATAATTGGCATACGACTTGTCGGAAGACTCCAACAGTCGGTCGACGTGTTCTCCATGAGAAGAACTTATCTTATTTATCAAAAAATATATTAAATAATAAACATATATGTATGCAAATAGTTTTACTTACCCTAAACATGGAATTATTTGCAAATTGGTTTTTGCACATTTTTGGCAAAGCTGCCACATTATTTCAAATTTTTTTAACATACAACCAGAGGTGTTAAGAATAAGTTAGTGAATCACATAAGCGTTAGTGCAAACCACAATAGCTCGCGTTAAGTTATGCTCTTTTAAAATCGTAAAAAGTTTATGAATTGCACTACAGGAGTATATAAAACTAAATAATGTTTAAAATAATTAATTTTATAATTTAGATTATACGATTTATTGATTATTTTTATAAATTTTTTCCTGTTATTTATATATTGATTGATTTTGGTCTAAAGTATATCCTACGAGGGCGGTTCGGAAACTTCTTAGCCTATCAATAAAAGAGAATAGTTAGTTTTTCAAAAATATTTTTCATTTTCAATATAATCTTCTGAAACTTCAACACACTTAGACCAATGCTTTTCTAGCAATTCTATGCCTTGATTGAAATAGGAATTTTTTTTAGATTTGGGAACAGGTAAAAGTCACTGGGAGCTAAATCAGGAGAATAAGGTGGGTGGTCAAGCAACTCGTACTTTAATTCGTTGAGCTTAGCCCTTGTTAAAACACTCTTGTGCGCTGGTGCATTGTCCTGATGAAAAACTATTTTTTTGTGTTGTAAGCCTGGACGTTTTTCTCGAATTTGTACATTTATTGATCCAAAAGGTTGCAATAGTACTATGAATTTCTTGTTTTACCCTTTTGCAGATAGGCAATCAATAAAATACCTTTGAAGTCCCAAAAACCCGTTGCCATAACCTTACCAGCCGATTGAATTGTTTTTGCCTTATTTGGGGCACTTCCTTCAGCTTCAGTCCATTGTTTGGGCTGTTCTTTTGTCTCTGGTGTATAGTGGTTGTTGCGGGGCGAATTCATAAAACCAAATGTATGTAGTCACCCATATGGCTAGCTGTGATGATTAGAAAAAATTACTAAGTCCCAAACAAACAAAAAAATTTTGCGTGAGACGTAGATGCCCTACGTAAAGGACGGGAGGAGGACCAAATAACCACCTACGGCCTTGAGTCCCTAAACACTATAACAAACTAATATTCCCATAGGCCATAAATGTTATAAAGAGCTATTGCTCCGGCCTATGTCAGGTCCAGGCATGTACATATGCGTTAAATAGACATGCATTCATATGTACGTATGTATGTATGTACATGCATAGAAGACCTGTAAATAAAGAAAAAGAGTATTAAATATAGAAAAACCGTTGAAACGATACTTATAAAAACCTGCTTCCCAGAGTCTGCCATTAGAATGATGGAAATCCGAGACGAAATTAGCTGCAAATAGGAAAAAACAAAAATATAATTAGAAAATTAAGATACTTGCCATCATGTGTTTGCAAGAAAAATTAGCAGAATGATGAGGCCGTGTCTACACGTGTATAAATGTGTGAGCCATAAAATAGTTAGTCAGCTGAGTTTTTGGACAGTAGCAGCCGGTGCGTAAATTCAGGGTTGTAAATTCCATTCATATTTAGTATTTTTGTGTAAAAAGATTTTGCATGTAAACAAAGAGAAAGGTAAAAATAAAGATTTAACGGTTTCTTGCTAAATTTTATAAGAGCCTGGTAGATCACAGCATGGATGTATGCAGAAAGGCTAAATAAATAAATTTAGCCAATATGGCGTAAATGCTATAATATAATGTAATCAAAAATATTCTTTTTTTTTTTTTAAATATAACTAATATACAGAAAATTTGGGATAGAAAAAATGGAGTTTAGCGCGAAAATTTATGATAGAATTAATAAGAAAGAAATAGAAACCGTAGAAAAAAAAGACCAGTTAGTTCGCTGTAGTTTTGAAGTAAATTTGTTATGAAGACAGTTCGGTGATAATATTTTGTTGGCTAGTTAGTTAGAAAGAAAATATAATAGAAAGCGCACATACTGTACAGAAGTTAAATAAAACAGATAACGAGAACTGAAAAAGTAACAAGTACTGAGTGATTACCAAAATAATCCGGAAAAAAGGTCTAAAGAAAGGGTCTGGCAAAGAAGACAGTCCGCATCCAGAAGAAAAGATAAAAAGATCCTACGTAAGTAATATGAGACTAGTGAAGTGTGGGAATAAGTATAAATTACGATATTCGTTTTATCCTATAGCTGGCAAGATGAACACCCTGTGAGCTTTGAAGGAAAAGGTTACGAAAACAAAGTAAGGTTCAGAGATTAAGCCAGGTAGGAGATCTATATTTAAAATTAAAATAAGAAAAATCGAAAGAAACTGAAGAAAGACTGATAAAAAAAGTAGAAAACTGCCATATTGGGGTTATACGAGAACTTTCTTGATGAAGATATGTGTGTTTTCTAGAGAAAGAAAGAAGAAAATTAAAAATTTTTGCAATTATTTTATTTTTGGCCTAACTGCAAAATCAGAAGATTTCCCCTTCTATTATTATATTATGTGCTAATGAGATATGAAAATACATTGCTAATGGGAAATTAAACTACCTTGCTAAGATTATAAAATATTTACAATTTTTTATGTGATGTGTATGTGTATATGTGCGTATTTTACATTAGAATAAGTATTGTGTAGATGAAACTTTATCCAGTCCCGCGATTGTCGAAAAAAAAAGCTAGCGTAATTGAGAAGAGATCCATAGATAAAATAGCTATAGATATCGTAATAAGATACATGCAGAGTCCGGATGTTAAATTTGAATTTGCATATTGCAAACCAAAAGGTTTTGGTGACATCAGGGAGCTCCTTCATTTCCGGCTAGGAAACCATATTTTTGTGTTTTGATTCAATCCAATTATTTTGATTGTGTTCCGGCGCTGTAACAAAGTGGCCATATTTATATCTATAGGCGTCTCTGTGTAAATAAAATAAAACGGAAATAGAAAAATTTTATTAAATAATATGAAGAAACATCTCGGGGCTGAATACCAAAATAGTGTTTGTTTTGAGCCTGCAATATTTTTTGCAGGCAATACGCAAATAAAAGAAAGCCAATTGTTTCTTCCGAAAAAATGAAATGTTTTATTGAACGAGTGACGGTCGAATGAATATACATTAAGAAGCAAAAATGCATGTAAGCAGAACTATAAATTAAGATCAATTTAATATTACTTACACCTTGTATACATACATATTTACATACATGCGTATGCACAAAAGATTAAGTCAAGCTCAAGACGAATTCATTACTAGGTGAACTTAACAGCACAGGTGATTATTTTTTGCTTCTCGCGATTTTTCCAATGAGACTGTCAGATTTGTTTTCTTTTGTTTACAAACTTTTTCGCGCCATTTTTATCTGAAGATTTTTTTTTGTATGATTTAATGCAATTTCAAGAAATTTGTGTGAATTTAAAAGTGAAAAACTAATATAATCTGTAATTTTAATTACAAACCGTTATAAAAGTTTATATTTAAAAATTATATAAAGTTTTTTCCCAGCTGAACAATCTTAGGCGAATTTAGATTTTGACATTCACGATATGTTTTACAATAACAAAATACGTAGTACTGAATTCGCCTTTCCGCTTGCATTCACTTGTATAAATTCGCCTTCGTCAAGCTCTTAAGCGAACAAACAAGTCTACATATCAATGTGCATTTACTCTCTTTGCATAATCAAGTACTCATAATTAGGTTGTACTAAAACTAATTATGTGCACGTACATATGTATGTATGTAGATATGTATGCATAACGGTCGTCAATTAAAGCAAAGAAATATTAAGTTACAAAAGTTAATCAAACAATATGTACATAAAAAATAATGCGTAGAATACAGGGGCGCATCTGCGATCAACAGTTTTATTATAAGCAATATACATATGTATTTTGGTTAGGTTATTGTATATTTCATGTCAATCTGAATAGGATATTTCTTTTATTGGTATACAAACCTTAATTAGTAATTAAACAAAATGAATAAAGTTATTAATATGTTGATATTGTTATAACTGAAAATGAGTGAATAAATTTATTTCGAAGGGATTGTTGGCATTAGATGTGGTGAAGTAAGACTGGTTGAGGGGCCATATTACAATATGAAGCGCATGCTAATGGCCAGGTAGGGATATGGGCGACCGGATAATTTCAGCTACTCCCCGATAATTAAATGTTCCAATTGTAAGTAAATGTTTTGTTGTAAATGTCAGGTTTTGCAGGAACGTGTGTTCTTGTTTTTTCTCTTGTTCGTACGAGTGGTCAAAATGGGTTGAGAACACCGCCCTGAACAAACTGCTGAGCCAGTCTGGAGCACGACCACCAATAAGTTTTTGTACTTGTAACATGGTGGATCAATGTCTCATCAGCAGTTATGAAACGGAGCTTAAAATCCATTTTATTTCGCTTAAAACGATCCAAACTAGCTTGAGAAATGCTCATTCTTATGCGTTTTTGGTCGACTGTTAACAAATGCGGCACCCATCTTGCAGAAAGCTTTTTCATCTCTAGTTCTTCATGCAAAATTAAATAGACTCGATCATTTGAGATGCCCATGATATTAGCTGTTTCACGCACTTTTATTTGTCGGTCATTTAATACCATATCATGCACTTTGGTTACAATTTCTGTTGTTGCTGCTGTTTTTGGACGCCCACTACGTGGTTCATCTTTAATGCTTGTACGACCACGTTTGAATTCAGCAACCCAATTTTTTATATTTATATGAAGGAGTTACCAGATCGAAATAAAATTTAACATGTGTTCATAGCAGAGATGGAAGTTTCCAAAACACTTTACTTTTTTCTTATTATATTCTTATATTCATTTTTCACTTCTTCACTTGCTTTTACGTCCTTTTCTGCTTCAACTAATGTTTTTCTATGTTATTTGTATCAAGTAACTTGTTGACTTCTAAATTTTTTGTATAAAATTGCAAACTGTCTTCATTTGTATCAGAATTGTGTTTTCATTTGCTCTTTACATGGTAGTTTATTCCTTTCAGTTAGTTAGCACAGACATCTACAGTTGGGACTGCTACCGCGTTCAATTTTAGAGTTGCTCTATTACTAAATTCAATGCATAATTATTACACAAGAACTGCGTAAACCGAAAAACTTCTTTCTATATAAAATATAATGAGCGAATTATCCAATGCGCTTTCTTTCTTTCTATTCACTGTTTTTTTTTTTTTTTTAACTTAAAAAAAAGGACACAGCTGAAGTAAGATTTGTTACAAACACGCACAAAATTAGCCTTTTGCACAATTTTTCACTTTACTTTTCTCGATCGTTTTGCTTGCATTTGCCCATAGCTAGTTCATGTTTACAGTTTACTTCGTGTTTTCAAAAAATTGTTTTGCACTTTTAAGGGCCATGTCCAAAAAAATTTCTTACTTGACCTTTAACGCATACGTTACGAGCGAGTAGTTACCAAACACGTTAATAAAGACCCATCTAGCCGACTGAAGAAATTGTAACTGTAACGTAAATGTAGCAGTACTTATAGAACATTTAAATCCGTATCATATATTTTTGGCATACACAAAAAACAAAAGTGCATATGAATAAAAAGTGTTCTGTTTTTCATTTTTATATTATTGTGTGTTAAAGAAAATAATTAATTTTCCATCATCCATATCATTATATCAAATAATTTACAAAAATAAAATATCATATAAATATAAATAAAATAAAATAGCAATACAGCTGTTCATAGCAGTGATTTGAGTTCATAGTATTCAGTACATGTACAAAAGGTACGAAAATTGTTTAAATAGTACCTAAAATTTCTAATATTTTTTTTTCTGTGTATTGTCGATATTTCATATGAGCTACAGCTGGGAAATATAAAAAACAAGCTGTTTACAATTTTTTGATTAGTACCAATGTTGGAAGCTAATATAGCGAATAAATCTCAAATGTTTGAATTTTTGTTCTCTGCTCTTTGGTACTTCTAAAAAAACAAATTTAATTGCTTATAATATATAATAATATTAATATATAACAGGAGCGTAGTACATTCCCTTCACGATAGTCACCTATATACATATACTTATGTATATATAGTATATATTAAAAATTTGAACTAAATATGCTCGGATATATATAAACCGACAACGGGGAAAAAATATATTTGCCTTGTAATCATTCCAAAAAGGAAATCTTTCATGGAAATTATCATGCAAAAATTGGTTTAGGCTACATCTCGGTTAAATATGAACCGATAACGGAATTTTTCATTTTCTGTATTTTACGAGTAATTACCGCGTTTTATAATCAGAACTGATTTCAAGCAAAAGAAATTTTTCACTATAAAATCGGTTTAGACTATATCTCGGGTATATATGGACCGATATCGGAAATTTTCATTTTCTCTATTAGGTAACCTCCTTATATTATCGAAACTCCTTTTAAGCAAAAAAAAAACATTTATGGAAAAATTGGTTTAGGCTTTTTATTACTATTTATAATAAATGTGTGAAGTTTGAAGCAAAACAAACTATTTTTTTTTCAAAATTTTCATACAAAATTGCAAAAAATTATAGCCTTTTTCGGAATTTTGAACATAACTCAGCTATATGTGAACCGATATTACTGAATTTCAATAGCAATCCCATGGCTCGATGGGGTAATAGAATGTGTGGTGAATACAATTTCCTTTATTTCGTTAAAAGAAAACAAAAATAAAATATGTATTGCAAACTGCGTTTGCGTTGACATATGATAATCATTTCAATCGTACTTTAAATCGAACGGATTTTAACTGGCAACAACAGCCCCAACGGTTTTCATCATTTCTGACACTTCCTAATGTTACTAAATAATTTACTCCTTTACTACTTTTTAGTGACTCTGATTTCAACCTTGATAATAACTTAAAGAGAAGAAAAGAACACGTTTTACCTTTTTGACATCAGCTACCAACGAAGGAGGATCCCTTTTTTTTCGTATAGAAAGTTGGAAACAAAAACTAACTTATAGTGTACAAAAAGAATTTTATATGAACAGATATAATAAGCTTGTTGAAAAAAAAAATTAATTAATTCATGTAACAAAAATCTAAATTTTTTGAGAGGCTTTACATAATTGAAACAAGCCAGAATCAAAACTCATAAATTTGGTCGTGACGTCATTTTAATACCATAAAAAAAAAGAAGAATTCTACGAGCTACACGAGGTAGCTGCTCAAGCATTTTACCAGTAATTTGATCAATACCTGGAGCTTTCCTGGGGTTTGTGTTACAAATAACATTTTCAACATCTTGAAAAATAAGTCTCAACGGCATAGGCGGTCTAACAGCATATGACGGTAGCTCAGCTGAACTATTCGCTGTATCATTTGTGGTAAAAACATTTCTCAAATGATCGACATACAACATTCCCTTTTCAGAATCGCTTCTTGCCCAATCTCCAGTTGAAGTTCGCAGAGATGGCTTACCTATTACGGGTCTTTTCAGACCTTTTGTCGCTTTCCATGGAGAATAGTCGGTTTGAGGAGTACCATCAAGTCCTTCCAGATAATTTTTAAGGGAAGCCATTCTTTGGATTTCGAGCAGATTTCTTAACTGAGTTATGCACTTTCGTAGCCTGCTTTTAAGCTGGGGAGACCTGCGAAGTTGCCACTCTCTTCTAAATCTTTTTCTTTCTGTTAGAAGTTGTTCAATTTCAAACGAATATGTTCTGTTGCTCACATTTCTGGATCTTGTATGGCTAGTGGTGGCATGTAGTACGGCTAGATTAAGGTGTTCAGAAAATTCGTTAATCGACACATCAATATCCTCAGGCGTTCTCAAGGCAATGTTTTCCGTACAATGTGTACTCAAATATTTCTTATATTTTATCCAATTAACTCGAGTGACGGTCAACGCCAAGTCACTAAACGGGGAACCAACCCCCTGGGGGAACGAAACAGAAACTATAGTTGGTGAGTGATCTGAGGACAAGTCTAATGAAGGCTCCACTTGCATCCATTCTGAAGGAAAATTTTTTGTAACTCCAAAGTCTATAACGTCTGGGATCTTGCGTTGGTCCGATGGCCAGTAAGTGGGGTGTCCACTTGAAATCACACCTAAGCCCATTTTGGAAACGGTGTCAAAAAGCACACGGCCTTTCGGGGTAATTAAACGGGATCCCCAAAAAGTGTGTTTAGCGTTATAGTCGCCAGCCGCTAAAAATCGAGGACCAAGAGATTTGAAAAAAAATTGAATATTGTCTTTCTGTTATTGAAAATCGTGGTGGTGAGTAAATCGAGGATATAACAATTTTTTCATGAAAATAATTAAGGCATATATTTGTAGCTTGGAAATATTCCTCACGTGTCCCGTTCATTAGATATTGCTTAATTCTGGTCTTTATCAAAATTGCCGAACCGCCGCAAGATCTTCCACGGGGATCTTTTGTGTCATATAATGTGTAGCCATTAATTTTGATATAACTGTTGGTTGTCAAATGGGTTTCAGCAATCATCATTATATCGATCTGCTTTTCCATAAGGAAGTGCTCAAGTTCATTTTTGTGTTGGCGAATGCCGTTTGCGTTCCAGAAACATATTTTTAACCAATTCATTTGTTTTAAATTGCCTGTAAAATAGTGGATTGCATTTTTAGCATTTCCTGCATCATGTTTGTCATAGAAACGGTAAATGTGTTTATGGACTGAACAAGAGTTGCCTCTAAATTACTAAAATTTGGACCGCATTTTTGAGGTTTGGGCTCCTGGTTCAAGATTTGGTCAGCTTTAAGGACATTAGCATATGAAAATTGTTTGGAGGTTTGCGTATTTGTATGGGTGATTGAATCGCCTACCTGGGGAAAATTGTTTTTACCAATGACATTTGGCTGCTGGGTTGCTGGAGAAACCGATGACTTATTTGTCATTGCCCGCTTAAAGTGAGTATTGACAGGGCAACCTCTATAATTTGCAGTGTGGTTACCTCCACAGTTACTGCATTTCTTAACACTTGCGTCGGCCTTTGGCTTATTGCACTGAGTTGTGCCGTGAAGTTCTCCACATACAACACAAACAGCGGGCAACTTACAGTAAGCCTTAGTGTGGCCAAATTCTTGGCAGTTTAGGCACTGAACGGGTCCTGAACGCTTATGTGGCTCCTCAACGGTAACCTTACGATGCAATAGAAATTTGAGGTTATATATTCGGTGAATTTCACCCTTTTTTAGCAGAACATCCCCTGGTTCTAGTTCAACCCTAAACATAGGTTGAGGGATCTTTTCACGGTTCCTGATGTTTACTACGGTGTTTATTTTAAAACCTTTATCTTCCAATCCGGTTTTGACGTCATCAATATCTACGCAAGAGTCAATACCTTTAATAATGACCTGAAGACCTTTAGCACTTTTGAGCTGGTATGCGAAAAATGATCTTTTCTCTTTTTCTAAAACAGCAGACAATTTTCGATAATCGTTTTCATGATTTACTTGTATTTTAGTTTCACTGATGCTGCCGTGCTTCACTGATGTGATGTTGAAAGTATCTTTACCGATTGCCGTAATAAGTTGTTTCACCAGTTCACTAGAAGTCGGCTCTCTCAAATTTATTGGTGGAGGCTTATATGTTTTTTTGGATGTTGTTGGCTCATCTGTCTGAAGGATAGCAAATCTATTACCATCCGTTACCGCAGTGGGTTTATCGTCTTTAGAAATTTTTGATTTTGAAGATATTTGTGCGGATTTAGGGCTTCGCTGACGTTTAACCACGGTTATATACCTATCCATTCCTACTTGCATTTTTGGTTTATCACTAATAGCCAAACTGGAAGATGGTATGTCTTCTGTTGTAACAACAATGTTTGGCGAACACGAACGCGTGCGTTTTTTATCTCTTAGAGACAGAAGATTATCAAATGATTTTTTCAGTGATTCTTCCTCAGAGATCCAGAGGTTTTTTCTAGTGGAGCTAAGCTCCCTTTCAGAATTGCATCTGCTAGGCACACTCATGCAATATTTTATTTTTTTTTATTTATATTTTTTTTTAATTTAAAAGTATAGAAAAATAATTGTCATAAAGTTTTTCTTTTAAATAAATTTGTTCTTCCACTTATTGCGGTTTTGCAAGAAAACAAAACTTTAATGTATAGTTTTTTCCTACTGGGTAGGTAATCTTCACGCACAATAACAACAATAATAATGCACTGCCACCGCACTTGTTTTATTAAAATTGATTTTATTGTTTAGTAAATGAAATGTGGGGAATTTATTTTCCGGTTGTTTTTTAAAGTAATTTGTTATTGTTTTTACAATTTAATACAATATATTATTGTTTTTATATGTAAGTTTAAAAGTATAATAGCACAATGATTTTTTTGTTTTTTTTTTGTTCACTTTTTAAAAACACGACCGTGCGGTTGAAGAATCACAGAGTGAATGGCGCTATTTTACGTCTTGAGTATTATCCTGCAGAGTGGAAGGTGTCCATGATTACTATGATACCCAAACCAGGGAAGGATCCCACTAAGATAGAATCATACAGACCAATAAGTCTACTGCCAACAATTTCAAAACTGTTCGAAAAATTGTTAATGGCAAAGTTGAGTCCAATGTTGAACAACGTGGGATGCATCCCTGATCATCAATTTGGCTTTCGGGCTAAACACAGCACTATAGAACAAACGCACAGACTAGTCGATGTCATAAGACAGACCTTTGAGGAGAAGAAGTATTGCTCAGCTCTATTCATTGACATTTCTCAAGCTTTTGATAAAGTGTGGCACGAGGGCTTGATACACAAAATAAAGTTGAACTTGCCTGCAAATACACACAAGCTTCTGGAAAGCTACTTATATGGGCGGAAGTTTGTTATCAGAGAAGGCGACTTTATAAGCCCAACTCAGCCAATCGATGCAGGAGTTCCCCAAGGCAGCATACTGGGGCCTACTTTATATTTGATTTACGCCTTTGACATGCCAACGACACCCGGAATCCACACTTCAACTTTTGCAGACAATGCAGCATTCTCCAGCGTACATGAAAACCATCAAGTAGCTTCGCGAAATTTGCAGGAGTATATTTCAATATTAGAGATGTGGTTAAAACTTTGGAGAATTAAAGTTAATCAACAAAAGTGTACTCACGTTACATTCACGCTGCGTAAACAAACATGTTCAGCCATCCAAATCAACAATTCACCTATTCCGCAGCAAAATGAAGTCAAGTACCTAGGTATTCACCTGGACCGTAGGTTAACGTGGAAGTCTCACATAGATGCGAAAGTTACTCAGTTAAAGTTAAAAGCACCTCAACTGAATTGGTTTATGGGCAGAAACTCGACATTGAAGCTGGATTGCAAACTTTTATTATACAACGCTATTCTAAGGCCTATATGGTGCTATGGAATTCAACTATGGGGCACCGCCTCCGCTTCAAACGTTGAAAAAATTCAAAGGCGACAAAGCAAAATTCTTCGAACAATTACCGCAGCTCCATGGTACGTAAAAAACTCACGAGTTCATAAGGATCTCTGTGTTCGTCTTGTAAAAGACGAATTTTCAAAGTACGCAACAAGGTACATATATCAGTAAATTGGAATTTCATCCAAATCGTCTTGCACGCAATATACTTAATTTTGAATGCCACTCTCGGTTGAGAAGGAGGGATACCCTTGACACCATCAGAACGTTAAATAGGTGATTTTACCGATATTGACCGTGCAAAATAAAACATTTTTGTCTAGTATTGGCTGGACTTAATAAATTTTATGTATTTACCCAGCAAGAACAATGACGATCATATGATGCATCATCTGATGGGCATTGCTGATGTGAAGTTACATCAGAGTTTGCATCATTTTATTAAGGGCAATATAAAAAAACTGATGTGAACTTTCGTGTATGTGTGATTTCTTTTCCCTTTCAAACTTAAGTACACTATACATTTATAATACACATAGCTAAACTGTTCACTCTACAGTTTTTTTAGTACCCAGGAGTGATGCATGTATTATCAGTTCTGATGCATAATTCCTGATGCATTGTCAGGTTACAGCTGACTCATCATTCCTGCTGAATGTAGAATCAGAACTGACAAATCAAACTTGATTTATAAATGCATCATGCCTGTTTAATCAAAACTGATGGATATCTTAACATCCCTGATGTACATATTAAAGCTCACTGGTATTGAGGAAAAAGATGTATTTTTTTAATTTTTAAAGCAAAATTTTTATTTAGTAATAATAATAATTAATAGATAATAATAATTTAATTGAAGTAAAAATTAATAAATAAAAGCTATTTTTGTAATAATTAAGAACAAAATAATTCTATTAGGAAAAAAAAAACTAAATAACTATTTAATGATTTTAAAGCAAATATAAAAATGAAATTTAAGTTACGATAATAAAATGAAATTCAAGTTATTATTAAGAAAAAATTAAATATTTTAATTAAACTAAAAATGACAATAAATTAAAAATTAATATTCACAAGTTATTACATTTTAAAAAAAAAAATAATATAACAAAAATATAAAAAAACTTATAAAGTATTAAGAGATATTTTAAAACAAATTGAATAATTAAAATTTGGGATAACACGTTAAACTAGGGTGGAAGGTGTGCGGCTTATTTCCTTTTGCTTCCTGGAATAAATTTTCTGCTTCACCCTCTGGTGGCTTTTATCGACCGCTTTGCGAACATTTTTTTCAAAGTCGGTCGACGCTTGCAATGGGAAGATATCTGAAATTGAAAGAGGTGAATGTATAGTGTCTATGTGTACATAATAATTTTGTGATTACTAAATGACATACTTCCTAAAATTTGATCGCAAAGTTTCAAGTTACTCAGGCAAAGCTTTTCACACCTTCCATCCCAATTGTATTGGTCTAGCAGGTCATCAATAAAAAGTGCCTTGATGACACTGCCTACGTCTTCCGACACCCCTTTACTCTTAAATAAGTATGTTTCCTGTAAAAAATTACATTTTGATATATTTTATATATACATAGATATTTAATTACAAGTTTCAGTTTCATACCATTGCTATTGCGAAGTCACCAAGCTTAAGCTTTCGCTCTACCTCCTGAACCGCTTCAACGGTCTTGAGAGGGAGCATGGCAGCGACTTCATCCAAATTTTTGTTGGTGGTCTCCCCTGTCATACGACACACCGACTTTTCAACCTTTTTAATGGATATTTTTGCTTCCACCAATAAAGTATTTTGTGCCACAAATTCAGCTTTTGTAATTGCCTATAAAAAGGTTGTGAGTGAATAAAACAAAGAAGAAAAAGTTAATATGAATATATATACTTACACTTCCTTTAATGGCCTCTATGAACCCAGCAATAGCTTCCTGGTTGGTAACTAGTTTTCCTTGCCCACTGCTCAGGACTATTTGGTTCTGTAAAATTGTGTTTTGCTGAAATATGAAAAAAAATGATTCAATGGGAAAAAGGAGATTTCATTAGGAACATACATATGTATAATTTTACGCTTACATTTTCCTCAAGCCGATCAAGGCGTTGGTTGACTTGGGTTATAGCTTCAAGTATGGCTTAAATGAAAATAGAAGTTATTAACGACGTACAACATATTCAATAATGAAATTAAATTACCTTTTAGATCATTATTTGAGGGTTCCAGTGGATAACTGGACCTGGGAAGAATTTGTTGGTTTGCTGAAAAACGAAAACAATGAGCTTACATGTTAGAGAATCAATTTTTTCTTTTACCTTCAATATTTTGGGAAACATCTCGGGAGTCACCAAATACGTTATCTGGAGTGTCCATGTATAATGCAATAATAATGATGATAATATATTTATTATCATTATTATTATCATTCTTATTATTATTATTTTATATTTTTATTATTTTTTTATTATTTTTTTTTTTATCTTGGACCAGTACTCAGGGGATAGCCCCTACTTATGCAGTGCATTGTACTGGAACTAGGAAAATAGATTGAGAAAAAGAGGAAAGGGGGAGTAATGTTTGTTTATTTAACATACGGAACGACCAAACCAAACATTATCACATCATTTAAAATGTTGAAATTAAATTAGTTAAAACTGATCAGTGCCCAGTGTAGATACGTTCGGCACTGCTCAGATCAACCATATAAGTGAATTAGTGATTAAATTCGTGGAAAATATTGTGCAGAAGAGGTATAAGAAGAAACTTGCTACTGTTATACGGAATGCAAAAATATTTGAAGTCTATATCCCCCTTCCTAATTACTGTCATTTCATTACTCAAATCACTAGCAACGCCAATACCAAAATTGTTTGAGGATTGAAATGGTTGATCAAAGTAGTTTTCACTTACTTGAAAAACTTGGCATACGAATTCTTCTGATTCAGGAGAATTTGTTTCGCTAAGTATTTTCATGGGTCCTATCTTATTGCTATAGCAAAAGCTACCTTTGTCTTTCTTAGGATTTAAACTAATTTTTACTATCTTACAACATTTCTTAGTGCCTTGTTTAAGTCCCTGCCTTTCATCGAGCCTAAGAAATAACTGCTGCAAAATCTTGTTAGGTTTCCTAATAATTTTCTTAACATATTGCATGTAATTTTCGAACCTATAAGCTGAAAAAGAATCTAATGGCCCATATTGTCTAACGCAATCCGCTAAATGTAACAACCCATGGACATTAAAACTAACTAGTTCATCACCGTATAATATACCAAAGAAGTTTACAAAATCTTGTAATACTTTTGAAGAAGCGTCTACCTCACCTCTATGTAACCTTTCACTTGACAACAGCCTAATACCACTATGCAGCCACAAAAAATGATAAAACTGATCGCTGTTAACAGAATCTTTGAGTATGAAAATGCCTGTATAGAGCAAAAACTGCCTAAATTCAGTGGACTTCCAGTTACTTAATTCATCTAAGCTTCTTGGAGCACGACAAAATTCAGATGGAACGTATTCAGCTACAAAATTTAATTTTTGGTTTATGCTGCCAATATTACCTTTATTAATTAATAGCTTGATCAACTTCTTAGTAACTCCTAAGTCGACTAAATGCATACAATCTAAAGGAAACTGAGAAACCATCCTAAAACCTGTTTCCTCCAAAATACTTTTATTTAATTTAAAGTCTTCTGTGTGATGAGAAGAACTTAACCTAGAGCCAAATGTTTCATCTGTTCTTAGAATACCGATTTCTTTAGAAAAGCAAACCCTTCTCTTCTTATACAAACCTTCCTGACAACATTTGGGGCAACCATTTTTAGAATTATGGGACACAACTCCTGTGACAAAAGCCCTAGCTGGTGAATCACAAACAAACAAACGAACCTTAAAACGCAACAACTTCTGACTGAAGCCTACTTTAACACCACTTTCTTGAAGAACCTTGACCTCAGTGCAAAATTCAGCCATGAAACGATCTAAATGTTTTGGTTTCTTAAATCCTGAGAAACAAGCTATTAAAAAAGGGCTTGTATGAGGAAACCCTACAACTGATCCAAGAATGGGCCACAAAACTCTGTTTGAACTTTGAAAAAGTTTAAGGCCATCAACGCCGACGTCAATTGAAACTTCCTCCTTTCCATCTAAATAATCAAAGGAATCTGAAAGAAAATATTTCTGAATACCTAAATACAAAAACTCTCCTACGGGAATGGTTGAAATATTAATTTTTTTCCTACTGGTATTCAAAAAAGTTTTAGCCGAAATAGGCAGATCTTCCACTCCTAATCTTTTTAATGTACGTAATAAATCTTCCCATGATTTTAACTCCTTACATTTTGTTTCTCTATTTATAATTGCTGTAGAACACGAGTTGTCTTCCTCAAAAACAGGTCCTGACTCATTTTCAACACTATCATTTCCTAAAGCCTGATTTGCGGGAAAAACACTCAAACAACCTGCTGATGTGGATGGTATTGAATCTGATATCACTTCACTTACCTTCTGTACCTTATTTTCTGAACTTTCACTGAATTCACTGTGTAAACTTTTATATTTTTTTACGTATATTGGACGCAAATGCCCTTTTTTCTTTTGATGGACAGTTTTGAAGATGTCTTTTCTTCATTTTCTCTATTTTATTTTTTTATTATTTTGTTTTTATGTTTTATTTATTTATATTAATATTTGTAAAAATGATTTGTAATGTTTTTATATATGTAGATAAAACTTATCTTTTTTTCACAAAATTTGATAAAGATGTGTATTATTGCCGCAAAATATTTGACTTTATATATTAATAAAATCAAATTTTATTTTCCGGTAAATCACACAATTTTACATGACGTTTAAAAAATTTCAATTTTTAGTGCCATACTTTTTAATATACGGTTGTCTTTGTCTTGCATATGTATTTTTTGCCTGTATAATTCAATGTTGCCATTGTCAACACCATGTGTTGAAAAAATTTTCCTCCCAAAAAAAACCGAAAATCTCTCCCTTTAAAATTAAGTTCGAAAGCTATCATAACTTAAAAAATATATTCGTAAAGATTATTTTTAAAAAGCATATATCTCAGAGATTTTATTAAACAATAAAAAGAACAAATCTACAGATGACTTCAACAAAAAATAAAGCAAAAAACAGTATTTTTAAAATAAAATACGGAAAATAAAACTGTATAATGATGGAATAGCTGCTATAGCAACAAATATTTAAAGAAAAATGCTCAAATCTGTTAATGAAAAATATATGCATAAACATATTCCCAAATTACATTAACAAAATGAAATAAAGTGGTGGCTTACAAAATATAATGGCAACGTTGCCGTGTTATACATGGGTTTGTAAAATAAATGTTTATGTATTAGTTCACATCAGTTTTTATACAAAATTTCTTGCAGGGTAGTTTTAAGATTTGAATACTTATTGTTAGTTCACTTTGTGAAGATTCAATAAACAAATGAATGGAAAAAAATCGAATTTAAACGCGATTCTGTAACTTTTAATGATACGATAATCGTAAATTCTTTCCACAGTAATGGTTGTATGCTCCTGCAATATAATTTTGACGACGTTAAGAAGCTGTATTTTTGTGTCCCTGATCAAGGCGAATTTATACAGGTGAATGCAAGCGGAAAGGCGAATTCAGTACTATGTATTTTGTTATTGTAAAACATATCGTGAATATCATAATCTAAATTCGCCTAAGATTGCTCAGCAGAGAAAAAATTTTATATAAACGTTAAATATAAGCTTTTATAATTGTTTGTAATTAAAATCACAGATTATATTAGTTTTTCACTTTTAAATTCACACAAATTTCTTGAAATTGCACTAAATCATGCAAAAAAACCTTCAGATAAAAATGGCGCGAAAAAGTTTGTAAACAAAAGAAACAAAATTTGACAGTCTCATTGGAAAAAACGCGAGAAGCAAAAAATAATCACCTGAGCTGTTAAGTTCACCTGGTAATGAATTCGCCTTGTCCCTGATAATAGGGAGTAAAAGTAACAGCTGATTTCGGTTGACAGCGAATATAATTAAATAATATTGCTGAATAAAATATATGTGATAAAATATCGTTATAATTATTGTAAAGCAAACATTATCTTAATATAACTAACAGAGTCGTACTAGAGGCACTCGAATACTATTGAACGAATTTGATGGCCGCCGTCAGGTGCTCTTATCAGAACCAGTTTGTATAATAGTCACATTATCGTGATTTCATTATCGTGTTTTTAGTATAAAAATACCTCTTAAAATGCAAAATAGGTTTTTAAAACTGAAAGAAACAAATTCAAAATTCGGTGCGTTTTTGTTGAAATAACGCGCTTTTTTCTCCATTATGGTGCGTTTTTAAATTTCAAAGTTGACAACGCTGAATTTAATAGTTACTTTACATTATGTTGTAAATTTGATTCTAGCGAGCAAATTTTTGAAGAGAATTGGTTGGGATAAAGTGAATATTATCATTCATTTATAAACAAACAAACATATAAGAGAAAAGAATTGTGTAAAGAAAGTTTTTGTTAATTTGCAGTAACCTGCTTATATAAATATATAAAGATATAAACATATATGTAGGTATGTAACAATGGCAAAACAAAACAACAACAAAAATATACAATATATCCCAGTAAACAATTAGAACAGAAAGTGATCTTTTATTAATAGATGAACAATTTATTCATCACATTTTCTAATGCCTTAAATTTTCTATAATTTAACAATTTATATTTATACACAAACAATAATGTAATAAGTTCCATATAATTTCCTAAATAATAAAAAGTGGAATGTAAATAAATGAAATTATCAAAAAAATAATCATATAGATTGATCTTGGATTGCTATACTATTAGAGGTTTTCTTGAAAGATGAGGTGAATCGGCTGAACATTCCGTAAGGAGACATTTTTGGGGTTCAACTTAAAGAATAATTAAGTGGCAGTTGAACCATGGATAGGGTGGGTACAGAGCCACGACTCTCTCAAACAACATCCAAGAGCAGTCACAGTCATTAAAGTCTGACGATACGTGATCATAGTTATTAGAGTAGATTTCATTCGGTTTCTTTAAACAGAACAAGGGCTTAAAATTAGATTTTTCTCTACAATTGTTCCATTTTTATTTCTTTTGTTTCTAAGGGAGTCCTCAATTTTATTGTTGTAATTTAACCTGTGCATCACTAAATTAGAACACGAACCTGCCCAGCCCGACTGATTAGCTAGCCTATTAAAGACTCCCATAGTTCTGATTGCAGGATGCCGTAACTTCCACATCCCGTAGAAATATTAAGTGAACGAATTTTTGCCGGAAGTTTAACGATCATTACAAATTTTTTTTTTTAACTATTGTTTTATTTATTGAACCTACATAAGAAATGTAATGACAATAAATATACAAGTCTTAATACTAAAAAAAAAATTGTGATTAAAGTCCTGCCAGTGTTGGACAAAAATTTATTTTTATGCGAATATTATTTCAGAGTTCAGTCATCTGTTTAGAGCTCTAATGGTAGCCAAAGTATCCCTCCTTCTCAGACGGGTATGGCCACCAAAGTTAAGAATATTAACTGCAAGAGGATTTGGATGGAATTCAAGTTTGTTAATATACCTTGTCGCGTACTTCACAAATTCAGATTTCACAAAAGGTACTTTCAGATCTGCGTGGATTCGTGAAAGAAAAACGTTTCAAGTCTAATGGTTTTCTCAGAAACGGTATTTCAACGTCCGACGGACATCGCTTTATCGACTTTTCTATTAAATCTGATTCAGAATATATATACTTTATACGATCGCAAATAAAAATTGTAGAAATTACAAACGGAATTATAAACTTATATATACCCCTTACAGTTTTGTATATAACAGTGCTAAAATGATAGTTATATATAATTATTAGCTTATTATACTTAAAAATATTAAAAATTTTTTATTATTACATTTTCATTTCATCACAGACCTAAATTTATACTGTATTGCTTTCTTACATTTATATCAGCATAACTCTATATTATAAACAAATTTTTAAAATTCATTTTATCGTTGGAAGATTGTGCTTACTAATTATATTTTTGGAAATCGGCCGAATAAACGTTGTGGTTACATATAATGTGACAGTTGCAAAAATTGTGAGTTGTGTATAAATTATGCTACCATGTATGTATATCCATTTTGCGTATTTTACAGAAAAATCCTACATTTATCAAAACATATTATGTGTGTATACAAATATAACTACTTAAACAGTTCAATTATCAAATAAACAAAAAGTACGAAAATAGGGTTTTTGGGCCATCCTGCCATTCACAATAATATATACCATCACTGACTACATTTGTTACGTGAACACGTAATGAAATACGTTACGGTTACATTTCATTACAGTCAGATAAGCGTTTTCATTGTTGCTCGTATAACAAAAACGATCAGCTGTTCCGGCTACATTTACAGTCGGCTAAATGGGCCTTAAATTGTATGAAATAAAAGGTAGAGAACGCTCAAGAATTTCCGAAAAAAAAAGTTTCTGTGTGTGGACAAGAAAGCCATTCCAAAAGAAAATCGTTAAAAAGTTCGGCAATTAAAATCGCTCTGCCTGATCTCACTCTAAGCAATTTAATTGTTTTATTCTGGCAATGCTATTATGTTCAGTTGTAATTTTTTGAATAGTGATGCATAAAAACTAATATTCGAAACCCAAAAAACGAATTTAAAAAAAAAAATTATTATCTTAATATACATATAAAATTGAATGCGTGTGTGTACGTTTGTTTTTACCTTAAGATCTGCCAGGCCGCTGGACCAATCTTCCCGAAATTTTCACAGTAATTGACTGGAACAATTGTGCGAATTATAGCTACTTTTTTTCAACCACGCCTTCTTCAAAGCCCCGTATGTCTTCCACAACTTCTCCATTTTTTAACCAAATTTCAAACTTTTTTGTGGATATGCAAAACGACAAAAATGACAGATTATTTTGGAGAGATCAAATTATCGCCAATTTCCCACCCCAATAATTGATTTTCAATTAACTTCAGTATTCATGGAGCAAAAATTACTCAAAATTAACTTTTGTATATGGAAAATTGGGGGCGTGTGCCAAATTGTGTTCCCTGTAATTAATTATCAAATAAGTTCGTTATTTGTAGACCAATTTTCAAAATTCTTTTCTCATATAAAAGATATCTCATCAAAATTGAACACGCTCTAAAAATTCATTTTCAAATAACTTCGCCAATTTTTAAAATACTTTTTATTTACAGAAAACTTCTACTATTTTTTTTTTGCAAAAAGAGGAAGAAGAAAATTGCCAGCTCCAATAATTGATAATCAAGCAACTTCATTTTTGAATAATTTTTCACAATTTTTCTTACATATGTATACACAATGACTAATATTACTTTTGCGGGACGAAGTTATCGCAATTTGACCACCTCAACAATTGATTGTGAAATAACTTAATCATTTATGGAGCAATTTTCAAAATTCCTTTTGTATATGGAAAAGGTCAATAATTTTTATTTTTGGAAAATTGGTGGCGTGATTGCCCTCCCATAATTAATTATCAAACAACTTCGTCATTTGTGAACAAATTTTCAAAATTCTTTTTTATATAAAAAATATCCTCAAACTTGTGTTCTCAAAACTGAAGGTAGCGGAGGTTGTCGCAATACGCCGGCCTTAAAAATTCATTATCAAAGAACTTCGGCGTTTGTGGGCCAAATTTTAAACTTCTTTTTGGATGTAGAAAAGCTGTACTAATTATTATTTTTTTTTTGGTAAAAGCGGGGAAGGAAAGCAAATTGCCAGCTCCAATAATTGATTATCCAACAAATGTGAACCAATTTCGAAAATTCTTTTTGTATATGGAAACGGCCCAAAATAAATTTTGTTATTGAGAGGGCAGGTCAGAATGGGGATAGAATCGCTAATGGATTTTATTGTTAAATTACTTGTTTTTGGAGAACGTGCTGGATATTTTTTGTTGAATGGCAGAAACGTGGAATGCCTCATTTCCACATTCGGATATGGTTGGTCGACACAATTTCGCCAGATAAAAGAGACGAAATTAATTCAGCAGAAATACCTGATACTAACATTGATGCACACTTACATGAAGTTGCCTTTAAAAACATGCTCCATGGTATTAGTTCAAATCCGCCATGCGTGGTCAATAGGAAATATACGAAAAGGTATCCTAAAAGATTGCTTCAAGAAACAATCTCTGGTGTTGATGGCTACACCCGCTCAATCGTCATAGATCATCTGTGGTGGACACAGATGCAAAACAATGAAATTGATGTTGAAAAACGTGTGATAGTGTTATTTTGCCCAGTGGTTTCAAAAACGTACAAAACGTGTATTAATGTCGAGTATTATAATTTCGTCAAATCAAGTATATCTGCAAATACGAAACCAAACGATGAAATTATACAATCTCCAATGGCCGGATACATTAGCAGCAGTGAAGCTGTTTGGAGAATTTTGGGATTCCTAAATCTTTGAGCGTCATCCAACTGTTGTGCATTTATCTGTTCACCTCGAAAATATATATGTATTGTTTAGTATTAAGACTTGAATACTTATTGTTAGCTACCTTTTTGAAGATTCAATAAATAAAAAAAACAACAAGAGCTGCAATAATACCAGCTACAACTTTAACTTCCTTTTTCGATACATGGACAAATGTTTCTTTTGCTCAAATTCTAACATACAAATTCATATGCAACTTATCGGGATGCGTGCCGAAAGCTAAATTTGTTAGAAAACGATTCACAACGCAAATCTAACCTAATCATCTAGAGCCAGAGGAATATTATTTGCTATCATATTGGTAAATTGCTTTTCATCCGAAACAAATCAACTTTGGAATACATATGAAGCACATATCAAAATAGAATTACCTGCAACAACATAACAATTGAATTTTCACATGGAACTTACAATGAGGCATTGATTATAATAGAAGATAAATATTTGCAAATAAACAACAAGACACGCTCGGAAGCTGTTACGAAAAATTAGTCGTAATCAATGAAGGTCTGAGCAAGATCTACAAAGAGAAAGCAATTGCACCCCACGTGACTCGGAACTGTGTGGCTGAAAATCTACCAAACTTGCAGCAGATGCAACTCTCGGCATACAATATTTTAATGAGAACACTTACTACTGAAAGCAGTGGATTGTAGTTTGTGGATGGATCAGATGGGACAGAAAACATTTTTATGATTTCGTTAATATTGGCTAAAGTTCAATCACAAAATAATACTGCACTAGCCCTTGCATCGTCCGCCAGAGCAGCAATACTTTTGTATGGTGACAGAACAGCGTATTTGGCACTTAAATTACCTCTAAAGCCGCAATTCTAAGATATGCACATGCACACATGCAATATTAAAAAAAAACACTCCTCAAAAGGTAAAGTGCTCCAAATTTGACCTACGATGATGCATGCTACGAGATTGACGCATGTTACAGGATTGTAGAAGCAACAAAAAAATTTTTTGGCGACGTTTTTCGTCGTATTAATTTGATTACAAGTGCATCACTAACATATTTCTTATTTATCAGCCATATTCCGAGAACGCGCGTTCTGAAACAGCAATGCGTTTTGAAAAACGCTTAACTGATTTTTAGGTGTTCCGAAGAACGCGCGTTTTACTGGCGTTTAGGAGTTTTTTCCGAAAAAATACAACATGTGTTTACATACGTATATATGTATGTGGTAGTAATATAAAAAGAAAAAAATATTTGACAATAAATAGAAAAATTTTTCAATTCAGTTTTCTTAATGAAAATGTGTAAAATTCTTTAAACTTTTTATTGAAATAAAAAAAAACATTAAATTTTAATTGTGAATAATTTTATTTCCTTTTGCAAGTTCAATTTTAGCAAATTCAATCAGTTCACATCAATATATACATGCGTGTTGAAGTCGCCAATTTTAAGCGATATGCGTTTTCTAGAACACCTATTTGGCGATTTCAAATCGCAAAACCATACTTCTTGCGTTATACGTTTCTCAGAACACCTATTTGGCGTTTTGAAATCGAAAACGTTAAATTTAAGCGATTTGCGTTTCTCAGAACATACATGTATATTTCCCTTTCAAAAGTATTGTATTTAAATCATATAAAATGCAACATTCTAATTTATTTATCTAACAAGCATAATACTCTGCTTTTGTTAATATTCTTCATTTAAATTTGAATTTAAAAAAAAAAATCAAAGTCGACAAAGCAAATGTCATTTTAACGTCCAGTTAAATTGGCCCATTTCAACTTTAAACGAATGGTAAGCTAACAATTGTTATACAATTTGAAGAAAATCTGTTAAAACCTATCTATTACTCAATTTGAAAAAGGAGGCGTTTAAGTAGGCGTGGTCGCGCCAACTTAGAAACCATTACGAGCTCATGCACAACAACTTTGCCCAAGAACATCACATGCTCAGGTGCATAGTTTACGATTCTAACGACTGATTTTTTTGCTATTATCTTTTTGGCAACACTAGTTTTGACAGCTCACGCACGTTTTGTATCTTGTTTCACTGTCAAACATCTTCAGTTTGGTCTATAATTTAATCATGAATCGTCTTACAAACGAACAACGCTTGCAAATTATTGAATTTTATTACCAAAATGCGTGCTCTGTTAAGAAAGTTCATCGCGCGCTTCTTCCATTTTATGGTCAGTTTAATCGACCTACTGAGGCTTCTATTCGGGCTATTGTAAAAAAACTTCGCACCAAATTTACATTGTTGGACATTAAACCACCAACACGCTTACGTAGAGTGCGAACTGAACACAAAAAACAACCGTTTGGTGCGGATTATGGGCTGGCGGCATCATTGGGCCGTATTTCTTCAAAGATGATGCGAATCACAACGTTACAGTGAATGGTGAGCGCTACCGTGCGATGATAACAAACTTTTTTTTGCCCAAAATGGAAGAGCTTGACTTGCATGACATGTGGTTTCAACAAGACGGTGCCACATGCCACACAGCACGCGAAACAATGGACCAATTGAGAGGCGAGTTCGGTGAACAGTTTATTTCACGCTTGGGACCAGTCAATTGGCCGCCCAGATCGTGCGATTTAACGCCTCTAGACTATTTTTTGTGGGGCTATGTTAAGGCTAATATCTATAGCGACAAGCCCGCTTCGATTGACGCACTGGAAGCCAACATTGCCAACATTATTCGTGAGATACCGGCCGAAATGTTGGAAAGAGTATGCTAAAATTGGACTAAGCGGATGGACCGTTTGACCAACATTTGCATGAAATAATCTTCAAACATTAAATTATGTCGACCCAACTATCGATCCAAATAAATATTTCATGCATTTTTCTGAATTTTATGTGTTTTTTTTTTTTCAATTTCCGATAGTTCTTATAAAATCACCCATTATAACCCTTCCAATACGAACTTTTTTTTTAGAGTACAAACTTTTTTATATTGGCTCAAATAATGTTCCCTAGGGTGCGTTTAACTAAAGGATAACCAGAACAAGAAAAATGTCCTGGGACAGAGTAATCGTCCAATCAGTAAATTACTACGGGACACCAACGCCCCAATAGTAAGAGCAAGGAAAATAAAAAATAAAAGAATTCTAATCGTATAATTCAGAAAATTCAATCCTGTACTGATTTATTGAGAAAAACAACCATAAACTGAATATTTATTATATGGTAAGTTAGTTGGAATGGTATTGGGCAAAACATAGAATGCACAATGGAATATTAACGCAAATCATTTTCGCACGTTGCTTTTTTTATTTTCTGCTTTCTTGAAAGCGTTTTTAATGGAAGGACGCCCATTTGTGCCAGGACGCTTAATTTTCGCTCTCTGCACGCAAAGAAAAAACAGTTTGGAATATTGTTGTGGTAACATTAGTATTTACTATGTGATATTCCGTATTGTTACCCCTAGCAGTATATTATAATTTTTAATATAGTATAATTCTCTATAAATATACCCATGTTGATAGTTCCACATTTGTATTATTACACTTCTGTCATTTTAAATTGGTTGAATGCAATAATAATGTTTAAAAAGATAATGTGAACACTAAAATAGCTTTTGTTATGCACAATAATATAATGTTATTTTGTGTAATATATGTATCTATAACACATTTCCATTAAACAACTATTGTTGTTGAACATATTTACATATATATATTTTTATTTAATTTTTTTAATTTTGGAGCAATCAGTTTATATTATATATTTATTAATTGGAGAAAATAGTCAAATAGACATTTGGAAGTAAGAAGGTTTGTGTACGAAGTTATGTAGAAATACATGTACATATATATGCCTATTAATGTGTTTGAATTTTATATGTATTTTTACAGATTTTTGCCCTGAGGAGATATATGTAATTCAATGTTTCTAGAGCATCAAGATGTTGCCAAATTTGATGAGTTTCAATCTTTTTGTTAAAATATTAAGCAGAAAAATATATTATTTTACATATTAATAATTTACAAAAGTATTGTTTTAATTATAGAAGTTATGTGTGTGGTTCTATGTATGTATGTATGTTTACATTACGTAATTATATAATATTATGACGTTCAACAGCAGTACGATTGCTCGTGATAATAGAATTTACAATTTTTCAAAAATATGATCGGGAACGATAATATAATATGGTGGGATATGACAATAACAATATTGGTCATGATACAAAAATTATAGCTTTTACCAAATATATGGTTATATGGTATAATTTGGTTTTTGACTGTACTAGTTTGTGTAAATAAATTTCGTATTCAAACCATATTATGTGGTTGTGTTCCACCATATAATTCACCAATAGTATTTTGCTCTTAAAATATTGTTATATCAACCATATTTTTTTTTTTCTACGTGTGTTTCATAAGTAATAAGTTGCTCCGCCAATTCAACGAGGAAACTAATTAATGGTGATTGAGTATGACGTGTGTCTTGAAAAAGAATCCAATTATTAGATACGTAAATCATAAGCAACTGTTGAAAAACTCCCTTCCACCATTTTCCAGATTTTCTGTCAGGATCATAAAGAGATGAAAATTGATCTAAGAGATCAACATGCCTCAGGGCATGAAACTTTAATAGCATCATGTTTTTTGTTGGTCCTTTTAAGGTTTACTATGGTATAAGTGTGACAATTGATGATTAATAAAACCTCTTTTGTATCTTGCCATTTACAAACCATAGTACCATTGTAGCCAAATCTAAGAACAAGTCACCTCTGTCTAATTTAAACTCAGCGCTAAGTTGGCGACAGTAAAAAATCGATCGCAACATATAACGGCTGAAGGATTTGAGATTTTGTTACAGCTCATTCTTTAAGAGTGTCAGCGCATGTATATAACTGTTTACCTTCCCCAATATATGTTAAAATCATATGTATGTACATCCAGTTATGGAATCACAACGTTCCCAAATTTTAATGCCTCGTATTGCTTCAAGGAAGATCTATTCTTGAACTTTGCCATAGCGTTAGCTTAGACCATTTCATCAAAATACGTACGTTTTCGTGGCATCTGAAAACTTTTCTGTGTTATTAATATATAGCTTAGAAGACAGAAATATGAACTGATCTCGACTTATACAATTTTTTATTACTGTGTTACACAAAGATAAGGTTTGTGACCGATACATGTGCATATGTGGCAAACGGTTATAAGACGTGACTCAGTATACACCGACAACCAACATCATTTCATAAGGGTCCGTAGTCTGCATTGGAAGTTTCTCCTTTTTGTTGCCAACAAGTTTCTTATATTTATTTTGAATATTTCTATTAAATTTTTCAATTCTCTGTTTTGTGCAATCTTCTTGGGAAAACTTTGAAGAAACCTTCAAGTTCTTTTGTACCCCTATCAATGTTTGCACAAATAACAGTAAATGGCTATTCAAAACTGGGAATTGTTTTTCGAGGCAAAAAATTTGTATTGCTGCTGTTCCAGAACACACTGCTGGTTTGCGCATTCTGTTCCTCTGAAGAAGTATGTGCTTCCTGTTTGAAACCAGAGTTCTCTTCAGACGGGCTATCAGTGTTATCTGAGTAAGTGGGGTCAAGAATACTGTCACCACTTTCAAAGTCAGTGCTTTCCAAAAAGCTTCGAATCTCATCGACATCAAATAACCTCTGGCGCTTCCTCTTTCAATAAAATTCGCTCATTTTTAGAAACAAATAAATGAATTATTATACGAGTACGTTACTGTTGGGACATATGTGGCTCACTGAAATTTACTGTTGGGATACATGGCCAGTAGAGCGTCTCGCCATATAGGCAAGAAAAAAAAAGTTCGCCGTACACCACCGAATACGAAGTAATGTTGTAAGACTTTTTCAAAAAAATTTTTTTAAATTTTTTTTGCCGAAAGTAGGGGTCGCCAAAATACATTTTTCTTTATATCTTCGGCATTTACAGTCGGATCTCAAAGTGTGATATATCGATGTTTTTGTCTCAAAGAGACCAATGTTTTGCTTTAATAGTCAATGGTATTTTGTATCCCGTTCTAGTATTTACCCACCAGATCTCATTTTCTACCACCCTAATGTACCACTCTAATAGCAGAAAATTAAAGCCCGCAAAAAATCATTAAACTTTTGTTAAAGAAGTTTTTCGATAGTTCCAACAGAAGTGTTAAAAAAATATAATTTATGTTTTTTGCCGAATGTAGGGGTTGACTTTTTAAACAGTTATCATATATTCGGTATTCACAGTCGGATTTTATAGTATTATATATCGATGTTTTTGCCTAGTATCTTCTTTTTTAAATAGTGATACACTCTTTTCGAACTTACCATAATATCTGTACCAATACAATAAAAATTCAAAGATCTGTGTATATTAAAACAATTTTATTTAATCATATTTTGAAATGACTCAAGTTGGCTATATTTTTCACGGCTTTCGAGCTTGGAAAAAATGTGGCCTAGGCGTTGCTCATCGGTAACAGCCATGGCAGACTCATGTACTACATGAACAAAACGCTCGGTGTTTTGAAAATGGCACGGATATTCTGTGAAATTAATTAAGGTTAGTCAACAAAACTATCAAAGTTGTTTTTCTTGTGCTACCTGGTATCTCGATTATTTCTTTTGAAAACTGTAATGCTTCCAGCTGGTCTTGCATATAGAACTGCAAGCACGGCGGCTCAGTCAATTCAAATTTGGTCCAACTGATCATATGGTAATATGAGTCACTTTCGAAGTCTATGAAATTTTTAACTTGTGCACCGTACATTTGACGAATGCCTACTGCTGCTTCATTTCGCGCAGACAAAATCTTGTTATAGCCGTCTGAACGTACTAGCGGATCTTGGTCCGTTATCATCGATAACAATACATTCTCGGGGTGGAAAAAGTACGCGTTATTTTCTATCGACGGACGAAGTATCTGTTGAACATCTTCTGGCAATTGACGAATCCAAGATATATATTTAAAAACGTGGCGACTTCCGTGAATTGCAAGTGGTTGGCTTTTCACAAGAAACCAAAATGGCGCGTAAACTTTCATAACAAACTCAGCCAGTTTTTTCAATATAACTGGGGGTTTAGCGCACGTTACATAAAACCGGAGAATTCTAGAGGCAGTTGTCAACCAGCGCGCTGTGCTAATAGCTCCGGGCTTCTCGCTGGCTAATCTGTCGTCGCATTCTCCGGTATGGACAGTTCGAACCATACGATACAAGTACGACTGATCGCCTCGAATACTCCATCCTTCTATGTTTGCTGGCATTTCTCCCATTTCAATTCGCTCGAAATTTTTATTGACCTAACAGAATGGAGTAAACAATAGAGATCCGAATTGTTAATGGCATGATTAAAATTTCATTGAAGAAAAGTATGCGAAACTTACAGAATACTGCGTACAATTCTGAATTCCTTCTCCAATACTTCCTGGCCAGAGTCCAGGTCCTTTCTGTTTGCCAAGCAATGATCTCAATAAAGCACTGAATGGTACTTCATTGAAGTGGAATAGGCACACGAACCATTGCAACGGCCTCTGTAACTGGCGTTCCATTCTTGGAATGATTCCATTTTTGTAACCAGTGTTGGTAGGAGTTCCATCGCAGCTAATAGCTACTAAGTTATCCGTACTGAAGTTTCCATTCCTTAAGAAATCTACTATACTTTTTTGGATTTCCATAGCGGTGCTGTCAGTGGGCGTAGCATAGCCAATGAATTTGGAGTGTGGCTCTTTCAATATAGTGATATGCTCTTCATTGACAACAACACTCCGAGTCACATTTGCCTCCGTTATTCTTTTCAAAGTAGGCTCTTTTTTACCATCGAAAGAAATGCACGTTATTAAATCGTTACATTTTGCTGCGATTGTTGCTTGCTTACGGAATTTTACACGTTCCCTAAATATTTTGTTTTTGTCGATGACAAGTCCATCAAAAAACTGGCATATGCTTTCGGCAGTTTCTTGTGATAACATGGTCGCAAGTAAGGCACCGTATCGAACTGATGTGTCGCTGCGACCCAAAGCTGAACTAAAATTATGAAATGAAATGTCAGCCACTACAAATTTTTTTAAAGTCTGTGATACATCGTTAACATTTTCCTCAAACTCCTGCTCTTCTTCACTGTCTACATTATACCCAACGCTGACAAATTCGTCACGCAACCCATAAGATGATTCAACAGTCTTCGACATTTCTTCACCGTTGCTACTCGTCGACATCATATCAGCAACATAATCTATAGTCAACAATCGTGGACCGCACTGATCGATGAAAAACTCTTTTGCGTGGTCTGGAATTTTATCAGAGGCTGTGCAATTGCATGCAATATTTCTTAAGAACAATCTATTCCACTCATTTACATTGTATTCGAATTTATATTTTACCATTTTGTAGTAATCATTCAGAAGCTTATCCAAACTTTTACGAACACCACTTACCGACATTACTGGAATGCCTGCGCGCTGCCACAAAATGATAATACCTCTCAAAACTTCTTGTTTAAAAGCACCCAGCTTTCGAATTCTAACATCACCCTTAGTTGGTAATTTAGTGTTGTTTAATTCACTGATAGTAAAAGACATTTTTTAGTTTATTTAAATTCATTCTTGACACGACACGATTAAATATTGATAATTCCAACAGATATTTCATGGATAATACAAAAATAAATAAACTATGAGAGTAATAACGGTACTACTTCCATTATTAGAGGATTTAAACTAACTCGAATTTACTTAATCTTTCGTTAACGTCTAACCGAAAGATGAATTTCCGGGTATAAAATTTTGTACGAAAAATTTCAAATCAATTTCAAATCAATTTAAAATCACATTTCCTAGGCTCGACAAAAAACATGAATTTTTTTCTTATAGATCTACCGGAATTATGGAAATATTTCATAAGAACAGCCTTAACTATTAGAACGGTTATACTGAGGTCAATGAATATTAAAGATGACCATTGGCCTCCTCGAGACAAAAACATCGATATATCGCACTGTGAGATCCGACAGTAAATACAGAAAATCTGACAAAAATACTCAAAAAGGTAACCCCTACATTCGGCAAAAAACATAAATTGTATTTTTTAACAGTTCTGTTGGAAATATCGAAAAACTTCTTTAACAAAAGTTTAATGATTTTTTACGGGCTTTAATTTTCTGACAATAGGGTGGTACATTAGAGTGGTAGAAACTGAGATCTGGTAGGTAAATACTAGAATGAGATATATATATATATATATATATATATATATATATATATATATATATATATATATATATATATATATATATATATATATATATATATATATATATATAACTCTCATTTTTTCCGAACTCGTCGCAAAGATTTAATGGCATAAACAACGGGCTTCTACACGTAATTATACAATAAAAGTCACATATTGATGAAACTAGTTTCTGCTGTGTTTTTCCAACTTCTGCAAAGCTGCATTTATGCTAACGTTGTGATATTCATACTTATTCCATCGCAAAACGCATGTATCAGTTTGAATTAGAATGTAGACCAACTCGCTTAAAAGAAATTATTTATGTAGCTGAACACATACATATGAATCATTTAAGTTATATTTTTTACACTAATTTACTTTTTAGTAAATAGTTCTACCTGTTTGAATTTACAATAAACATAAAAAGCGTATTAAAATAATTTATTTGCGCAAAATTTAAATGAAAAATTGCGTAGAGAAAAATGTATTGAAATATTTTTTTGCTTGTAGGGGAAAGTAACGATTTTTATGCGCTATGATAGGGATTTTACAAATAATCTCGTGGCAACACTGGCCATTAGGGCGTCTCGAAAAAAAAAGTTCGCCGTACACCACAGAATATAAAGTATTGTTGCAAGGCAGTTTTGAAAAAAAAATTTTTAATTTTTTTTGCCGAAAGTAGGGGTCGCCAAACCACATTTTTCGTTATATCTTCGACATTTATAGTCCTATCTCAAAGTGTGATATATCGATGTTTTCGTCTTGAGGAGGCCAATATTTTGATTTAATAGTCATTAACCTCAAATATCTCATTCTAGTATTTACCTACCAGATCTCAGTTTCTACCACCCTAATGTACCACCCTATTGTCATATATATATATATATATATATATATATATATATATATATATATATATATATATATATATATATATATATATATATATATATATATATATATATATATATATATATATATATATATATATATATATATATATATATATATATATATACAATCATTTAAAGTTTTTAAGGAAATTAGGGGGTGTACATCTAAAATTTATACAATTAATTTAAAAGCTTGCAAATGAATGCATATGTAATTTAAAACCTCGTGATTTACTTTTTTTTCTCTTTTTGTACGTCCGTTGGTAATTATAGAAAAAAAACGCTTCCATCAGTCTTAATACGATTTTAATAATTTTTGGCGTAATTGGGAACTATTTATTGTTAAAATATTTAGCGTTGTATATAAATACATCGATATCCAATTTCGGCAATAATTTTTCTTCATAGTTGGAAAAATTGTAATAGTATAGTAATAAATAAACATTTTAACCATATAATAATAATAATGTTAGTCTTAGTCAGAAAAATTATAATAGCAAATTGGTAAATACTAATGTTAACCATTTATGATAATATAAAAAATCGCTACAATAAGCCTAATCATACAAAATCTGTCATTTTTGCCCTATATGTGGAAATAAACAAATAAGTCTGTACAAAAAGGGAAAAATCCCTACTTTTAGCAACACTATATCACCCAGATTCAGTTTTTGAACATATTTATTATATTTGTATTGATATGAACATACCTCATTATATTTCAGTGATTTCTAAAACTAAACTAGCACATGCCACAATCAACTGCAAAAAACGTGTTTATGCACAATTTCAAAGAATAACGGATGTAAAGAATGCGTAAGTATTTAAGGTAAGTAAATATTCAAGGTAAGTAAGCAAAGGAAATATATAGGAATATGTATATGGTAGTAATCACAGTTTAAAAACTGCGGATGAGTAATGGCTTTCGTATTTACTTCGACTGATTCCAAACATACAAACAGTTGCACTGAAGCTAGAGACAAATTACGAACACGTCTGTAGTCCACATGTTTGAACAGTTTTTGGTTTGACCGTCTTCAACTTTTAATAAATTCAGAACTTACAGTTAAAGAAAAGTTGTAGTTTTAATAAAGCCCAGTTCAGACTATTATACTGTGTATTAATACTTGTCAAAAATTCAAATAATACGTGCAAGTCTGGTAGTCTGAATACAATCCGTCATACTTACGAAAAATAATACGATAAAAATTTGACATTCCATACGACTTTGTTGTTTATTGAAGCTTTTCAAAACGATAATACTTTTTTATGTAAATCATTAATGAGTGAACTTTTTTTTAGTTATATACATATGTACGATATTAACTAGTTGTGAGTTCGAGTCCAACTTCAGTCAAGAAGAAGGATTATTTTTAATTATAACAATAATTGCTGTGAAACAATAGGACCAAAGAAGAACAGAAAAAATAATTGAATACCATTAGCTGGGGGACAATAGATAATACTTTTAGATAATACTTTTTATTGGATCAGGGTTGTGTTTTTTAGCAAACCAGCTGTTTAAAAACTGAGTAGTCGCCTATTTCGTAGCCGATGGGGTGCCGTCACTGCCAGTATTTTTTGTCGTTATAAAAAAGCTTGAAATTTAGCTGTCATTTATAAATGTATTTTGGTCATGTTATATGTAGATAATAAAATATTTTTGTACAATTGAACTTGGATCTGTTTTAAATAATTTTTATTTTAACTGATGAAGAATTTTACGCGCCGGCACGTCTATCGCCTACGACGAATAGCGCACCTGCCACCGTGAAAAGTTTTATGTTGCCATATCTATTTGCCGAAAAACGTTTAAAAATTTTACACATTTAAAATATTTCAAATCCAAAAATGAGCGAAGATATTGTTATTAAGGTAAGTTATTGTAAACAAAATTATACAAGTACGCACATGCATATGTACTTATTTGCGTAAATATATAAATACATATGTATATACGAGTAAGCATGTGATTGCAAAAATTATACGTCGGGACATTGCGGCTCTGGGTGAAGAACAACAATTTATAATTCGTCTTTTCAGGTAGACTGGACTCCGCAAGCCGTGCTTAAATTTAAAATCGAGCACTGTTTGTATAATACAATGAGTCCACTTTATCACAACAAACATGCCCGTGCGGAGGCATTGGAGACTATGGCATGTCAAATGAGTGCCGAAATGCCTGGTGTTAGAGCAGTGGACATTAGAGTGTGTACATTGTTTCCATATTATTATTTTTTTGACCATATTGTAGACAAAACTGAATTATCTTCGCTCACAATACGCGAGGGAGTTGTGTAAATAAACGGACTCCAAAAAAGTAGTGTAGGCACTCACTTACGTCCCGTCAGCGTATTGGTTTGAACAACTGCACTTTTTTAAAGACTTTGTTCGCGTTCGCAAAGGAAAATCCAATATTTCACAGGTAAGTTTATTAAACTTGAATAACATTTTCTACGGACATAACATTTTTGTTTTTTTTCAGATTTTAGATGACAGTTTAATTTACGAAAGTGATGAACAACCATCCGCATCAAAGCGAAATTAGGTATTGTATTAAGGCATCAGTTATATAATTATTTTAAGTTTTGCAATTTCTCATTTCATTAGCCTAAAAATGATGCATTGTCAAATGGAGCAGAGGATTTGACACCCGCTAAAAAGAAAAAAGTTGTGTCTGAGTCAGATGAAGTTTTAAAAATTGCAGCACATTTTCTACAGAAAATGAATGAAGAGAGCAGAAAGTTGAAAAATTTAGGGATGGTTTAATTGCATTTATTTCGTCAAGCATTGATGAAATAAAAAACAAAAACTAGAGAGCTGAAGTTTCATCAAAAATATTACTTTTGCTGTTTGAGTATATGAGAAAACAACGAGAGTTGGAATCATATAAAAAAATGGAATATTTATGTACCTGCTCTTTGATACATATCTACATATACATGTGTAGTATATAAATACATACATGTGACTACAGGTGTGTTCCACGTGAATAACGAAACAGTTCGAACTAGTCCAAAAGCGTTCCACGTAACAATTTTTGTGCAAAAATGTTATCAGAAAATTTACAATTTATAGTTTTTGTTTAAAAATTGGTTGAAAGTAAAATGGAAGGCTGCCCAAACTAAAAATAACGTTGTGAAGTTTTAAACAGAAAATGCTCTGCATTTTATAAATATGTACTACAAAAATTTACTGAAAATTTTACATTGCTTTTAATTTTACAGCTGTTGCCAATAATGCAAATGTTTTGTTTATATGATGTTATGCGTTTTAAGCGTCTAAAATCACTAAAATGTACTTTAATCTAAAAAGTTAGCAGCACTAGTATCGCAAGATGTACTATTGTGGTCCAGTAGTGTTGGGTAAAATTTGCAAATTGAGAGAGTAATTTTTTTTTACTCTCAATATTCGAAACTAGTCCGAGATCTCGTGGAACACACTTTTTTTTATTCCCTTTATTTCCTATTAGAAATTGCTGTATTTATGAAAAACTTTTTCTGTTTTATTAGTAACTTATGTATACATATATGAAACTAGCTTAACCCGATGTGTGTTACTACCCCATAATTACTATGAAATAAAAAGTGCTTATATAGTTTAAAAAATATTTTATTTGCTGTATTGCTGATGATTTCGCTAACCATTATAGAGCGCTGGCATATAAGATTATTCTAGCTTGTCTGTATAAAACATAAACATATAAGTCTTTAGGTTTTCCTACATGAGAATACGCAACGTAAAGCAGTCAGTAGGAGAAGCATGGACTTGACAAATTCAAGCCACAAATTTTCACGGTTTGACCTTGAACTTTAATAATTGTCTTTGCAAACACTAAACGAACAGAAAACTGCCATATTTTGAAATTAGATGGCAAGTCGGTTGGAATAATTGAAATTTGTGGCAATGTCATATTTGTACCTTTATTTTTGTTCTTGATAATGATCCCTTCGATTAAGTCGTGTTGCAGTTTTTTTACTGCAAGTCGAATACATAAAGCTATAGTGGATAGCTAATGCACAGTAGAATAATTGATACTTCCAATTTTGAGTTGCAGCACATATGATAGAAGTCATGAAACATCAAATGAGTTAAAAAACTCAAAAGGATAATTTACAGCATTGCATATTTGTTGTTTATTTCAATGCGCCACAGAAGATGTGATTTGAGGCACGCACTAAGCTCATCATCAGTGGAATAGTAGGCAATTTTCTTTGGAAATCAGCGGCTACCACAAATAGTACTCCTCCAAATAATTTTTTGTTGCTTCTAAAATCGTGTAACATGCGATCGAGGGCCTCGAAAGATTTTTTTGTGGATCATTGTGCATTTATCCCATACTATGATCTTACAAATTTGGAGCACTTTACCTTTTGAGGAGTGTTTTTTTTTAATATTGTATGTGTGCATGTCTCAGAATTGTGGCTTTAGATGTAATTTAAGCTCCAAATACGCTGTTCTGCTACGGCTAGTGCAGTATTATTTTGTGATTAAACTTTAGCCAATATTAACGAAATCATAAAAATTTTTCTGTTCCATCTGATCCATCCACATTAAAATATTGTATGCCGAGAGTTGCACCTGCTGTAAATGTAGTAGGTTTTCAGCCATAAATAGTTCTAAGTCGTGTGGGTCAGATCATCATCATTGCCTGCTGGATTAGGACTTATCACAACAACTTCCGAGAGTGTCTTGTTGTTTATTTGCAAACATTTATCTTCTATTAGAATCAATGCCTCATTATAAGTTTCATATAAAAATTCAATTGTTATGTTGTTGCAGGTAATTATCTCTCGATATGTGCTTCATATGTATTCAAAAGTTGATTTGTTTCGGATGAAAAGCAATTTACTAATATGATACCAAATAATACTCTTCTGGCTCTGGGTGATTAGATTAGATTTGCGTTGTGAATCGTTTTCTAACAAATTTAGCTTTTGGCACGCATCCCGATAAGTTGCATATGAATTTGTATGTTAAAATTTGAGCAAAAGAATCATTTGTGCATGTATCGACAAAGGAAGTTTACGTTGCAGCTGGTTTTGACGGATATTATTAGAGCATTTTTCTTTTTAAATTCTCAGCAATTTATTTGGATTGTTGGGATATAAAGTTGAATGTTTGAGAATATCTTTCAAAAATTTCCAAAGTCTACTGATGATTAGGGTAGTTCCTATGAAATGTCGACATATATATAGCTGGGAAACATAGAAAGATAGCTATTTACAATTTTTTACTGGTATAAATTTTAGAAGCTTAAATAGCGAATAAAAAACTTAATTGTTTGTATTTATTGAATCTTCAAAAAGGTAGCTAACAATAAGTACTCAAATCTTAATGCTACACAAAACATAATTTTCGAGGGGAACAGATAAATGCACAGCATTTGAATGACGCTCAAAGATTTGGGAATACCAAAATTCTCCAAATAGCTTCATTGCTGTTAATGTATCGGGCCATTGGATGTTGTGTAATTTCATCGTTTGGTTACGTATTTGCAGATATACTTAATTGATTTGATGAAATTATAATACTCGACATTAATACACGTTTTGTACGTGGGCAATATGACACTATCGCACGTTTTTCAACATCAATTTCATTGTTTAGCACATTTGATGTAATTGAGTGTCCACCACAGATGATCTATGACGATTGAGCGGGTGTAGCCATCAACACCAGAGATTGTTTCTTGTAGCAATTCTATAGGATACCTTTTCGTATATTTCCCATCGACCACGCATCGCGGATTTGAATTAATATCATTAAGCAAGTTTTTAACCACAACTTCATGTAAGTGTGGATCAATATTAGTATCAGTATAATTTCATCTATTTATCTAACGTAATTTTGTCAACCAACCAAACCGAATGTGGAAATGAGGCATTCATTACACGTTTCTGCCATTCAATAAAATATATCCAGCATCACGTTCTCCGAAAACACGTAACTTAACATTGAAATCCATTAGAGATTCCATCATTCCGACCCGCCCTCCTCTTAATAAACAATTTTTTTGGACCTTTTCCATATGCAAGAATAATTTTCAAAATTGGTTCACATTTGACGAGGTTATTTCATAATTAATTATGGGAAGGGCAATCACGCCACCAATTTTTCAAAACAGAAAAAAAAATTATTGACCTTTTCCATATACAAAAGGAATCATAAATGATTAAGTTACTTCACAATCAATTATTGGGGTGGTCAGTTTGCGATAACTTCATACCGCAAAATTTATTTTAGTCGTTTTGTATATGCAAGATAAATTGTGAAAATTGGTTCAAAAATGAAGTTGCTTGATAATCAATTATTGGAGCTAGCAGTTTTCCTCCGCTCCCTATTTTTGCCAAAAAAAAAAGAAAAAATAGTAGATGCTTCCTGTATCCAAAAAGAATTTTAAAAATTGGTCAACAAATGCCGAAGTTATTTGAAAATGAATTTTTTGGGCGAGTTCAATTTTGATGAGATATCTTTTATATGGAAAAAATTTTAAATTGGTCTACAAATAACGAAGTTATTTGATAATCAATTATGGGGAGAACAATTTGGTACACGCCCCCAATTTGCCAAAAAGAGGTAAATAAAAATATTATTGACCTCATCCATACACAAAAGGAATTTTGAAAACTGCTCCATAAATACTGAAGTTATTTGACAATCAATTATTGGGGTGGGCAATTGATGACAATTTGATCCCTCCAACATAATCTTAGTCGTTTTGCGCATGCACAAAAAAATGTTGAAATTTGGTTAAAAAATGGAGAAGTTAAGACCATTTATATTAAAAAATCTATTAAAAATTTTGTGAAAGAAATAACATAATTTAAAATAAGGGGCGTAAAAGAAGGCGTGGTTGAAAAAAGTAGCATATAATTCGCACAAGTGTTCCATTCAACTACTGTGAAAATTTCTGGAAGATTGGTCCAGCGGTCTGCCAGATCTTAAGGTACAAACAAACAAACACACATTCAATTTTATATAACGACTGATTTTTTTGCTATTATCTTTTTGGCAACACTAGTTTTGACAGCTCACGCACGTTTTGTATCTTGTGTCACTGTCAAACATATTCAGTTTGGTCTATAATTTAATCATGAATAGTCTTACAAACGAACAACGCTTGCAAATTATTGAATTTTATTACCAAAATGCGTGCTCTGTTAAGAAAGTTCATCGCGCGCTTCTTCCATTTTATGGTCAGTTTAATCGACCTACTGAGGCTTCTATTCGGGCTATTGTAAAAAAATTTCGCACCAAATTTACATTGTTGGACATTAAACCACCAACACGCTTACGTAGAGTGCGAACTGAAGAAAATATCGCAGCCGTATCGGCCAGTGTTGGTGATGACCGTGAATTATCGATTCGGCGCCGTTCCCAGCAATTGGGCCTCTGTTACTCCACTACGTGGAAAATTTTGCGGAAGGATTTGGGTGTGAAGCCTTATAAGATACAGCTGGTGTAAGAATTGAAGCCAAACGACCTACCCAACGCCAAATTTTTGGTGAATGGGCTCTTGAAAAGTTAGATGAAGATCCACTTTTTTATCGAAGAATTGTGTTCAGCGACGAGGCTCATTTCTGGTTGAATGGATACGTGAACAAGCAAAACTGCCATATTTGGAGTGAAGAGCAGCCAGAAGCATTGCAAAAGCTACGAATACATCCACAAAAAACAACCGTTTGGTGCGGATTATGGGCTGGCGGCATCATTGGGCCGTATTTCTTCAAAGATGATGCGAATCACAACGTTACTGTGAATGGTGAGCGCTACCGTGCGATGATAACAAACTTTTTTTTGCCCAAAATGGAAGAGCTTGACTTGCATGACATGTGGTTTCAACAAGACGGTGCCACATGCCACACAGCACGCGAAACAATGGACCAATTGAGAGGCGAGTTCGGTGAACAGTTTATTTCACGCTTGGGACCAGTCAATTGGCCGCCCAGATCGTGCGATTTAACGCCTCTAGACTATTTTTTGTGGGGCTATGTTAAGGCTAATGTCTATAGCGACAAGCCCGCTTCGATT
Organism: Thecocarcelia acutangulata; assembly: GCA_914767995.1. NCBI lineage: Eukaryota > Metazoa > Arthropoda > Insecta > Diptera > Tachinidae > Thecocarcelia > Thecocarcelia acutangulata. Next base: position 58,176,960 of record OU612098.1, read on the forward strand.
GACGCACTGGAAGCCGACATTGCCAACATTATTCGTGAGATACCGGCCGAAATGTTGGAAAGAGTATGCCACAATTGGACTAAGCGGATGGACCATTTGAGGCGGAGGCGCGGCCAGCATTTGCATGAAATAATCTTCAAGCATTAAATTATATCGACCCAACTATCGATCCAAATAAATATTTCATGCATTTTTCTGAATTTTATGTGTTTTTTTTTTTAATTTCCGATAGTTCTTATAAAATCACCCATTATTAAGATAAAATTACACCCCTAAGATATGAAACATTTTTAATTTAAGTAATTAAAATATCAAAGTATTTAAAAGTAATTAAAATAACAATCGTGGTTATAATGAAATCCTAGTAAGATTTGATAATTATCGCTTTTGAAATCCGATATTGGATTCATTTGGTGTCATGAAAACGTGTCGGCTTTCTTATTTTCGATTGGAAATAAAACCAATATTCGAATCAGCTGTTTTTGCTCTTTTGTTTACAGTTTTAAGTGTATTTTTTTACAAAATTCTTCAAATTGTACTAAAATATTGTTAATAGTTGTGTTTTTTTTCTAAATAAAAACAAAGAAAAAAAAAAAGTGACTACATTTCATAAATAAATAAAATGGCATCCGGCCTTGCCGCATTTTTGTTATTGGAAGCAGGACACTGAAAATGTGGCAAGAAAAATTTTGAGGGACTGCAGCAATCCAATTGAAGTGCCGGAGACAGCGTAAGTATATTTTGATGGTTACAGCTCTTAATATGTTCATACATATGTATAAAAATGTGGTGCAGGTGCTTAGCCTCTTATCGTTTAAACACAGACACATTTAGAGAAGTACTTAATACTGTAGAAGGGCACTTGCAACTTTCAAAAATACCACATCTGCTGCAGCTAGCAGCCACGTTACGCTTTTTAGCTGAAGAATCTTATTAGAGGTCTATTGGCAAGGACTCCAGTATAAGTTCTGGTAGAAGCACTGTATCAACAGTATTGCACTATGTGCTTGTGGCTATCCAACGTTACGTTTGCCCGCAGTGGGATAAAAATTGAAATGGACTCAAATGAGAAGGGCAGGTCAAGAAACTATTTTGATAGCAAATACAAGATTCCATCAACAATTGGCTGCATCGATGTTACCCATGTCAAGATTGTAAGATTGTTGACGAGGATTTCTAATACAATCGAAAAGGATATTTCAGTATGAAAATAAGTAAATCATAATTTTAAATCTGTCATCGCATTTACATTTTTATTTACATAGTATATTATTTTTTATTTAAATTTGCGATGGTGACATGAAAATTCGGGCATGGCTCTGTATGGAAATTTGTCATAAATTCCAGGAGAATGCCGTTTTGTGTTTTCCCTTATTTTGTTATTAAAAATGTAAATCATAATTATGTGCCAATTTATTACAGATTAATAAAGTAAAACTAACACTCGAATGTTATTTATTAAACTTAAAATACTATATATGTATTTCATGATAATATTTTTATTTACTTACATTTTTGCAAATTATTTTACTAGAATAAGTAAAAACAATAGTCCGCCAGTTAATTCCGTCAGCAGTTAACTTCTTGTTTTATTTCCAATAAAAAAATCGATAATATTGGATTCTATGACTATAGATGCCAGCTAAATCTGGTTTAAAATCGTCAAAGTTGGCGAAAAAATCGTCAATATGATTATCGCAAATCGTGAAAAAATCGTCAGCAATAATTGGTTTTTGCATAAAATATATATTTTAATAGGTTAAAATATAGCAAAACAATTCACGGCTGCCTTTAATGAAAAACTACAGCTTTAAAATAATATGTACCTGAAGAAACATGAAGTTAATATCAAAACAAAGTATATATATACTTGAGCAAACATGAAGTTAATATCATAGGAACACATTTACTAATTTTTTTACACAACGCATTTTTTAAATACATTCAACTAATAAAAGGGATTTTGAAATTTCCTTTCACATACTATATTTAATAAACACTTCAATCAAATATGTATGTATGTATCGTAAAACAAATTTTCCAAGATTAATATTGTTGCATTAATTCGGATTAAAGTTTTCGTCTTTCGAGATCTACTCTTTGATTATATCAGAAAACAAAAACACTCTCTTCTTTAACAATACTGTAAGAATTTATGAAAGTTAAAGTTTTGTGATTATCTTTAAGTCTTAAGTGCTGTAAACATGAGAATTTTTACACCTTTTAGCTTAGAATTTTTTCAAGTTCTATTCACATCTGGTCTTTAAAATACATCTCTAACCTATACAATATGTGTATACTCCAAAATAAATATCGCGTATAATTTCAATTTTACATACATATTTACGTACGGATTTATTTTACTATAATTTTTTTCTATCCCTCAATATTATTTTCATTTCCTACATAAATTAACTTAAAAAATGAGGTATGCATGTAGTTGTAAATGTGATCTACAAAAATCGTCTAAGACAGGCCTTAAAAGTACTATTTTGAGGACGCAAAATCGTCAAAATGACGATAAATCGGCAAATATGGCAACTTTGTCTATGACACCTAACACCGATAAAAATTCAAGTTCGAACACAAAACCGATAACTTGGATTTCACGACACCAACGCGATTTTTTGGCCGTTTTTAAATCCAATTCCAATAAAAGTGGATTCCATGACAACCCCAAATGATATTTAAATTTTTTGTTTGTGTTTTACGTAAATGAGGACTTTTTAGAATATTACAGGTTTTCGTAGTTTGAATGTTTACATTGATTTATTGTTGTAAATTTCAAGATCAATTTAGGGTTTCTGTTTTTTGCACATAGAGTTTATTAAACTTTGATTTGTTGGTTTTTTATTTCGATTGTTATTGTTGGATGCATAAAAAGTTTGAATTGTAGATTTAAGAGATCACTTCTTACGAGTATTAATTTCGATATTTTTATTTTATTTCTTTACTGCCTGGTGGCTCTCGATGTCGTCTCGTAAACGGTCGTCATAATTTTTAAGATCAAAAAACCTATTTCGATGCCGTTTATAAGCTTTATTTTTCCTTGATCTTGTATAATTTACCTTGTCTACCTCCGATATATCCGGTAGTTGAATAATAGTCGACTACAAGTCACTTATTTTTAATATAAAATGTAATCGAACGTTAACGAAACGACATCGTGGGCCAGGCCGTTAGTTTAAACAAACTCAATCAGTTCACTTAACAAATGCAATTTTGTTTATATTATTGATCAGAAATTGTATGTGGTGCGTTAATTCTTTGGTACAGTTTTCTTTGAAAATTATTTAAATAGCAGAGCCCTTCAAAACACGTTCGAACACATGAATGATGTATTTCATAGTGTTAGAAAGGCGTTTAAAATACATTATTATATAGAGAAGACAAACACGCAGAAGTCGAATTTGCATCTGCAAAATTTTAAGAAAAATTGATTAAAATGAAAAGACTGTGTCTTTAAAACTGATTTACAGTAGAGAGAACTTCACTACAGAGTAGTTCAACTGTATATTTTGTTCATTAAAAGTTTATTTTATAGTTATATGTTTTAAAATTTTACAGCCTAATTTTTTTCGCTTAAATTTTTCTTTTCTTATTTATTTTTTTCATAATATTTAGTTGGCGTTAACAGAACACAGACGAACGATAGATCCAGAAAATTTGTACGAAAATACGAATTTCCTAGACGATTCGCTTACTTGTGTTCTGAAAACAACACATCCACAAGTTCTTGTCCATTTAAACACTCAATTTAAAAACATTAAAAATATGTATGTATATGTACATGATTCTACTCATTAATAATTATATATGGAACTCGTCAGCAAAATTTGCACGATTGTATAATGATCGATCTGCTGTATTCCGACGATAGAGAAACCCGAAGCATCCTTTTTTGTAAATTACTAATCCTCCCAAAGTTAATGGAATGCCGATCAGAACACCCACCAATATACCGACCAGAATTAAGCTATCACCTTTCGGATGGTTGGCATTTTTACATATTAACTCTTTGTTATTGTCACTTAATTCCACAAGTGGTTTATTTTTCCACGCCAATGGGGTCGCACAAGTGACATCATGTGTTAGCGCAGGAGTTGTAGTGTTTATTTGTTTCATTAGCGAATGAATCAACCAACTATTCGTACAATCACATGCCCATGGATTCAAGCTCAAATCAATGTTCGTTATTTTATCCCAACGAACTATCCACTCACGCTCAATTGTTGTTAGATTGTTGTTACGTAAGTAGAGCTGTAAAAAAAATTTTTAATTAGTTTTTTGGTAAGTTTTCTGAAATAAATAATAGAAAAAATATAGCTATACTAATATATAAAGAGGAAAAGTTTGTTACTCCGGGGTTACCGGGTTTTATAAAGTCCCAATTTTCACGAGGCAGCTTTATTTGCGCAATTCTTGAGTTTGTGGACAAATAAGTGAGGAAAGAGTGGGGAGTGTAAAAATGAGTACAGACTTGCTTGTACAAAATATTATGTATGTAGTGCGACAACTCTTATGCTACCACCTAATAATTGCACCATGGTTTGTAATGTCAGAAATTTTATATTTTCTTTCATTTGTGTTTCTTTTATGTATTGATATGTTGTCCGTGATGAAAGTAATATTGGCGCGAAAATGTGATATTTTAATTCATTTGAATTTTTTTTTTAATATTGTGGACAACCTAAAAATAAAATGGAAAAATTTGAGAATGCAGTACATGCAAGATTAAGAAAGTGTAAGCAATAGAAAACGAAAATTGCTCAAGTAAAATTACTGTGTTAAAACTTTTTGTCTAGCATTAGCTGGACTTAGTTAATTTATTGTATTTGGTAATAAGATTTGAATACTTATTGTTAGTTCACCTTGTGAAGATTCAATAAATAAATAAAAGCAAAAAAAAAAAAAAAAAATAGTTAACATATGTACCTTCTTTAAGGGCGGATAATCAAATAAATCTGGATTGGAGGTATTTTTTGCAAAAGCCAATGAATGTATTTGTGCCAAATGAGGATTGTCCACAGCGACTAAAGTGCTTAGACCTGGAAAATATTAAGTTTGTTTATTAAATGAAACAACATTTCTTCCTTTGATAATTACTTTTCAAATCACTAAATGCCCACGGGCCAATTTTCGTTATATCCGGTAAATAAGAAATGCTTAAATATTCCAATTCTCCCAGTGATTTAAAAACGCTGAAATTTTAAAGAAATTTAATTGTTTTTCTCAATATTAATGTATTAAGTGAAAATGTGTGGAATGCCACTTAAGGCATGTTTACATGGTAATATAAGATATTTCGATTTTGTGGAAGCAAAATATTACGAAATTCTCTCCGTACTTAAATAAAAGTGAACAAATATGTGTTTTAAGTATTTTTTACACTTACACTTGTAGGATAAGTATAATCAAAATATTATTATGAAAGTCTAATAAAGTTACTGATGGTTACAATGCTACAACATGTACAATAGCAACACACAATATTTTTGAACTGCAATTGTTTGGGCTTCTAATAGCCTATTTACACCAAAGCGAAATCTGCTCATTCGAGATTTCAAGCCAAATCTAGCAGATTTTGAGAAGATTTCCCATACAAAATGAAATATACTTTATGAGTAGATTTCGACGAAATCTCCTGAAATCTACTCAGTACCAAGTGATGCAACCGTGACTACGCTGCAACAAAAATATAGACTTTAATGTGGTGTATTCAGTCTCTGCTCAACAAAAATGTACACTTTAATGTTGGTGTACTCAGTCTCTAATAAAATTGTTTTGTCAAATCCGCGTGCATAAATTATTTTTGTGAAAATGAAATCTTGCTAGATGTCAAAATATGGTGGCGTAAACGATATAGATTTCGTTGTAGATTTTAATTCAAATCTACTAGATTTTGAGTTGGTGTAAATGTAGTATAAATGTTGTACCACCTTCAGTAAATACTCGATGTGCTGCCAATACAAATTTAAAAATACACCTCTGATGTGATGAGAATACAGAGCAAGGTGCATTAACGCAAGGCAGCTTTATATAGGTAGTGGCAGAACTACAATAAATACAACACCAACAAACATTAACATGTATTTTGTTGGTAGAATTTACGAATAGTTGTCAAAATTTTGACACTATTTTCTTTCATTTGATTGCTTATCAGATAAATCAAATTGCTTGTCCTTTATATTATTATACTTCCCTTTATATTCATATTCCTTTATAAGTAGTCAAGCAATGCAAAGTAATAAAGATTATTAAATAAAAATAAAAAAAAAAGATATTGGAGAAGAAAGCGATTCAGAAAAAAAAAATATCGAAGAAAATGTTATCAACATCAACAGTCAGGTGACAGAAATCTTAAAATACGTTACATGCTTGGCATACCTAAGAAATGCAGGTATATTACAGTTTGTTCTCCTTGTTTTCAAAATTTGGACACTATTTCTAAGAAACGTAATTCAACAAAAAAATTCTGTATTGAAATAATCACTAGTTTAATTAAAAAGAATGAAAGTGTAAATTTATTGTAGACAATATAAGCAAGAGTTATGCGTCAAGGTTTTGCCACCGAAAATGTGAGCCAATTTGATAATGGGAACGGCTTTTATTGGTTCACATTATCACTGAAATTTACGGTTATTTTCATATATAACTTCTTTTCTAATTATGGACCTTGTGACATTTTTAAAAATGACATAATATCCATTTGCAAAAGTGTCACTACGCCCATGGACACTATAGTTGTGTTCATTTACTAAATTTTTTTGCAACTTTGTAACAATTATTACTAGAAGGCGTTCATTAACCCAAAAAATTTTCAACGAAAGAGCATAAAAAATTGAGAGACATAAAAATTCTTGCAAGTTTTTACAAGTAAAATTTTTACTTGCAATAATTATTCAAACAGCTGTTTTGCGATTGTGTTTACAAAACAATATTTCAAAATTAAGTTAAAAATAAAAATATTTTGGAAAATTTAAGAAATTGTAAGCATATGTAGACTTTGAAAGCGATAAAAAGTATTAAGAATATAACAAATTTATGTTTGTGCAAATTAGGAACAAGATAATTAAAATAAGGCGTCTAATGGAACTGAACTAAGCAACACAGTATATGGCAGATCAGTGGCAAAGGATGTTCCGGCAAATCTACTTGCTTGGATGTGTTTAAAACTTTTAGGGGAGCAATTAAATAGACTTCCTTCCATTTTTAATTACATTAATATTTTTGTAATTTGAACTTCTGTTTGCAGGCTTTTATAACGTAGAAAGCGGCCCATATAAGTTTCAATTCAATTGAGTATTTCAATTGAATTGATTCTTGGCTACACACTTCATAAACTGAAAGAAAGATTTTCATTCAACTATCACATTCAATGAAATTAAAGACAATTTTAAAAATTATTAACGTTTTCTTTGCAAAAAGAAAACTATATATATAAATTTTGACAGCTGACCAGGAGACTCGAACACACACAGTACAATCGAATTAAGAGACTTATTAGCCAACTTGAAAAAGTCAAAATCTTTTGAACTAATCCATTCACAAAGCCATACATGCCTTGATTTGCACAACAACCGACTCACTTGCGAATTGATTTGAAACGTGTATGGGGTGATCACCCTTATAGTGTTTAGCGTATTTCGACTATGTCTAGAGCTAGATTAAATAAAATTGTAAAACTTTTCATTAGTCTATCACAAGCTTTACTCGAAAAACGTCAGTCAAGACTTGACGTCAGTCAAGATATACGGTTATTTTCATATGTAACTTCTTTTCTAATTATGGACCTTATGACATTTTTAAAAATAACAAAATGTCCATTTGCAAAGTGTCATAATGCCCATGGGCACTATGACATTTTCAAAAGTGTCTTAACATCCATGGAACTTATGACACTTTTAAGTGTGTCATAACGTCCACGGACTTTATGTCACTGGACGTTATGACAAGCCACCAAATTAACTATGTTACGTGCCAGAGGATTTAGGTGAAATTCCAGTATAATATATATCCTTTTCTCGTACTTACAAAATTCACCGTTTACTAGCGGGACACACAGATCCTTATGAGGTCGTGAGTTTTTTACGTACCATGCATCTGCAGTAATTGTTTGAAGAATTTGGTTTTGTTGCCTTTGAATTTTTTCAATGTTTGGCGTTGAGGCGGTGGCCCATAATTAAAGTCCATAGCACCATATAGCCTTTAGAATTGCGTTGTAAAACAATAGATTTTAACCCATAAATTTATAAAATAAAATGTAGAATTTCTGCCCATCAACATGATTTTCCAAAGTTAACTTTGATTTTCCAAAGTTTTAACCATTTCTCTAATATTGAGCTCCTGCTTTAAAAAACAGCTTTCCAGAAGCTTGTGATTATTTGCAGGTATGTTTAACTTTATTTTGTGCATCAAACCGTCGTGCCATACTTAATCAAAAGCTTGGGAAACGTCAATGAATAGAGCTGAACAATACTTTTTGTCTTCAAAAATCTGTCTTATGACATTTACTAATCTATGTTTTTGGTCTATGGTGATCTGTTTAGCCCCTAAACAACAATTGTTGGTAGTAGACGCATTTGTCTATATGATTCTACCTTAATCGGTTCCTTACCTTGCTTGCGTATCACAGTACTCATCGACAATTTCCACTCCGCAGGATAATACTCGAGACTAGCGAATAGCGCTATCAGTACCTGGAGGTCTCCTGGGGTTTTTCTTACTGATACCGTTTGTTAAGTCTTGAAAATTAGGTTTCAAAGACGGGCGGTCTTACGGGTCTTTTTAAACCTTTTGGCGCTTTCCGCAAGGAATAGTCAGGTTAAGGAGTGCCATTAAAGCTTTCCAAATATGTTTTAGGAGAAGCCATTCTACAGGTTTCAAACAGATTTCTTAAGTGAGTTATGCATTCCGGTAGCCTAGTTTTGAGCACAGGAGACCTGCGGAATTGCCACTCTCTTCTGAAATAAGTTGTTTACATATCTGAATTTTATATGGTTAGCGGTATCATGTTGTATGGTTAGTTTAAGGTTTTGAGAAAAACCGTTAATTGACAAAAAAAAATGGATAAATTTATGGCAGTTTTATATGTCAATGAAAAGGATTTATTTTGCCGAAAATAAAAGGCACTTTTGTGATCAAAAAGTGACGATTTTATTTTTAAATCAAGAGCTCATAAATAAAACTACCGGTCCTTGAAGATTACAATACTTATTGCAGTAAAATTCGTTTATAAGCCACACCGTTTATAGTAGAGTTAGCGATTTAGTTCAAAATGTGAAATTTTTTGACATCAATAAATAAACTACCTGCAAAATATTTGTTACATAGTCCATTAGCGCTATAGTCCCTTTTCGCTTATATTCCACCTAGATGCGGTGTGAAAAAACTTAATTTCATGCAAGTTATTAAAGATATAATCCAAAATGCAAATTTAATAAAAATTTTCCTAGACAAAAACGGAGCACATATTTTACTTTTGACACATGTTTGCAATGTTAAATGTTTTTTTTTTGTCAATGAGAGCATTGATATATCTGCTTTCAGATTTTATATAGTCAAAATAAATTATTATATGCTAATTCATTTATAAGCCAAAAAGTGGTTTATATAAAATTCTAACTATAGTCCAATTCGCCTTATAGTCCGTGCATTTGAAACACAGGACTATAAGCGAATTTTACTGTACTACATTCCAATTAAATAAACATTAATGCCACAATTCCAATATGTTATGACATTAATAAAGAAATATAATTAGGGGGTACAAATTTATGAAATACTCTACAAGGCGTTCTCCAAGCATTGTTTTCCGTACAATGAATATTGAAAAGTTTTTTATAGTTAAGCAAATTAACTGTAGTGACAGTCAACGCCAAGTCACTAAACGGTGAGCCGACCTCTTTCGGAAACGAAACAGATTATAGTGGGTGAGTGATCTGATGACAAATCTAATGAAGGCTCCACTTTTTTTTTTTTTTTTTTTATATTGGACCAGTACTCAGGAGATGACCCGTACATATGCAGTGCATTGTACCAGAACTAGGAAAATAGGTTGTGAGGAGGGGGAAAGCGGGAGTAGTGTTTGTGAACATTTGACTTAAATCTTCCAACGTTATAACAGACAGGAAACACTTCTGCAGGCAACTTGTTCCACAGACGAAGCGTGCGGCTGAAAAACGAATTCTCTCTGTAATGCGTAGTACGATTCCCCGGGCAATCGACCACAAATGGGTGAGCTCTAGACGATGAACGCGTGCTACGTAAAAATGTGCGCGTTTCGGGAACAATATCCCTAATTTCGTCAGAGCAAAATCCATTGTAGTATCGATAGAACAGAGTAACGCATCCCACACTGCGTCGATGCTCCAGTGAGTCAATAGAGTTGGATACCCTACTGTCACCGATGAGCTTCTTCGCCCTCTCCTGCACACGGTCGAGTAACCCCAAAACAGACTTTGAGGCACCGGCCCAAACATGAGAGTTGTATTCCATTTTCGGTCGGATGTAGGTGGTATAAATAGTAAGGAGGTCGGATGGAGTGAAGTACATCTTACACCGTTTCAAAAAACCGAGGCACTTGAATGCTTCTTTAGAGATATGAAAAATGTGTTCATTCCAGCGAACGTCACACTGTATCTTCATTCCAAGAACATCAAGAGAATCCGATTCTTCAATATTTATACCATCCATGAGTACAGATGAAGCAGCATTTGCGGTCGTTTGTTTGTGCGTCAATAAGCAACACTGGGTCTTACGAGCATTAAAGGCTACCCTGTTTTTACGACCCCATTTAGAGACCAATAGAAGATCACTATTCAGTGAATCATTCATATTTAGTCTCTTGGCAGCGATGTCTGATAGGCTGGGCCTATAACTAAAAGAGTACGAGTGGCAAATGCTGCTGTCATCCGCGAAAGAGTGGATAGGGTTGGAAGTTTGGTAGAGAAGATCGTTGAGGAAAATAAGAAATAGGGTAGGAGAAAGAACGGAGCCTTGCGGTACCCCTGAATTAATCTTGAACTCGTTTGATGAGACCCCATCTATAACAACTCGTATAGAGCGGTCTCTGAGAAAGCTCGATATAAACCGAGAGAAGTCATCACCGACACCAAAGGCAGTAAGTTTTGCCAATAGTGCACCATGCCACACTCTGTCAAACGCTTTTGAAATATCAAGAGCCACCACCCTACTTTCACCGAAATGCTGGATTGAGTGGCACCATTACTCTGAGAGATATGCCATAAGATCGCCAGTTGAACGATCCTTACGAAATCCATATTGACGATCACAAAGTAGTTTATGCGACTCCAGATACCTCATAAGGTGATGGTTAACCATGTTTTCCATTACTTTGGAGAGTGTAGAGCAAATTGCAATTGGGCGGTAATTTTCGGGGTTATTTGCCATACCCTTTTTGGGTATTGGTGTTACATTAGCAACCTTCCAGCACGATGGAAACTCACCAGCATGGTAAAGTATGCTGAAGAGGCGTGCTAATGGACGCGCAAGCGTAGAAGAACACTGCTTCAAGACCAGTGCTGGAATGCCATTCGGTCCAGGAGTTTTGTTTATATCGAGGTCTTCCAAAACCCTTTTAACTGCTCGCGCCCGGAAGAATATCTTCGGCATAGTTACAGATACTCTTTCGAGCTCGGGAAGTGGCTGACTGCTTTCCGGCAAGCAGGAATTGCTTGCAAAGATTTCAGCCAACAGGTTAGCTTTGCCAACCGGGTCTGTAAATGCTTGGTCATTCTTTAAAAGAGTTGGAATTGATGAACTAGCACTGTTCTTTACTCTCTTAACGAAAGACCAAAAGGTCTTACTGCCCCGAGGAGCTGCAAGGACCTTGGCTCTAAGGCGCTGTTCGTGAAGAAACTTTTCACGCCTAAGTACCTTGGCACACGAAGATCTTGCCTTTTTGCGTAGCAAATCAGTGTCTGGTGTTTTGTTTACTGAATGCTTCCTCTCTGGATCTGACTGCGTTTTTGCACGTCTGATTAAACCAAGATTTTGCTTTTGGTTTAATCGAAATCTGCTTGGAGGGGATGAATGTTTTCATCCCTAGCAATATCATATTCTCTACCATTTTTGCTGAAGCATTTATTTCGTTATCTAGAAAACAGAGTTTCCAATTAAAATGCTCATAAAATTGGTTGAGCTCAGCCCAACGCGCCTTTTCGTAAATAAATATTGAACGTTTCGTAGCTGATTTTGAAACGTTACGAAGTCCCGAGATCGAAAAGGAGGCAGAAATGGTGCAATGATCCGAATTGCCGAGAGGTGCACTAACTCTGACTTCATACTTTTCAGGGTGTGAAGTCAGGAATAGGTCAAGTGTGTTTGAATGGTGCCCTTCAACACATGGAATATGCGTTGGCTCATTCACTAATTGCGCTAGGTGGTTGTGCGCAGCGAATAACTCGACATATTGGCCTTCTGGAGTTGTATGACTCGAATGGCGAAGCCAGGATGAGTTGTGAACATTGAAATCACCAGCAACAACGATTTCACTGCTCGGACAACTTTCCAGGATCTTCGATATGGAGTCGGAGAGGGCATCGAAACCAGAAAACGTAGTATCCCTCCCCGCATTTGGACTTCTATATAGAAACCCGAAATGCAAAAAGTGTGACCTGATTTTGAATTTAGCCCAAAGACAGGTAAATTCTGCATCATGCATGCTTAATGGTTGCTGGCATTGGAACACAACTTCATTGCGAATGTAAATTACAAGGCCCCGATGGAAGTTAAAGAGGGATAGGAAATGATACCCAGGTATATGAAAATCCTGTGGATCAGCATTCTCAGATACCTGGGTTTCACATAGGGCGAAGATATCCGGCCGATGGAGACACGTGTGAGCATAGACGGAGAAGAAGTTCGTTCTCAGCCCACGTACATATGTTGCAAAAGTCTATTGTAAAGTTTCCCGCCATTGCGATAGAAAGATCATGTACAAATGCTAATTCTGCTGTGCTGGTGAGGCCGAAGTTAACTTAATTGTTCATTCGACTGTATAGTATCCAGTGTATATACCTTCGATACTATACAGTCAACAATAGTTAACCCCATATCACCAACATTGCAAAATAACTATTTGTTTTTTATTTTTATTTTTTTTTTTTTTAAAGGTATGTTGCACGAATAGGAAACAATGCCTGTATAAGGGCCATAAAAGCCCTGATCTGGCCATTTATTTATATTATTTAGATTAAAAAAATTGATTAATATTATTTTTATTATTATTATTTTATTATTATTGTTGTTGTGTGTGTTTTTTTATTTTTTTATTTTATTTAATTTTATTTTATTTTTTTCTGTGTGTTGATCTGTCTGGTTTATTGGGTATCAGCATGTATGTATGTATAATTGTTTGTATTTGTTAATTGTATGGTTTAATGCATTTGTTGTTGGTAGTCGTATTTATATTTATATTGTTGTTGTTGAGATGCATGTTTTTAAGAGTTTTATGTTATTATTATTATTTTTTTTTTCACCCGTGTATTTTGTTGTTTTATTTTTAAAAAGATTTTTAACTGTTTATTTTATTTGGTTTTATTTAATTTGCAATACAAAAAGCAACACACAAAATAAAAATTAAGGAAAAAAAACAAAAAACACTGAACGCGGATAACACTTAATACGTGTTCACAACACCATTTTTTGCAAGTCCAAAATCTATAACATCTGGGATCTTTCGTCGGTCTGACGGACAATAAATGGGGTGTCTGCTTGAAATCACATCTAAGCCCATTTTGGAAACGGTGTCAAAAAGCGTGCGGCATTTCGTGATCCAAAAAAAGTGTGCTAAGCGTTATAGCCGCCAGCCGCTAAAAATCGAGGCCGAAGTGATTTGAAAAAATAGGAATACTGGGTTTCTGCTACTGAAAACAGTGGTGGTGAGTAAATCGAGGATATAAAATTGTTTTCATAAAAATAATCAATGCCTAGGTTTGTAGCTTGGAGATACTCCTCACTGGTCTCGGTCATTAAATAGTGCTTCATTCTGGATTTTATTAGAAATGCCGCGGCTCCACAAGATCTTCCACAGGGATCTTTTGTGTCATATAGTGTGTAGCCATTAATTTTGAAATAACTGTTGGTTGTCAAGTGAGTTTCAGCAATCAACATTAAATCGACTTGCCGTTTGCGTTCCAGAAACATATTTTTAACCAACTCATTTGTTTAAAATTGCCTGCAAAATAGTGGATTGCATTTTCAGCATTTCCTGCATCCTGGTTGCCATAGAAACAGTAAACGTATTTATAAATTGAAAAATAGTCTGCAGAGTTGCCTCAAGATTGTTAAAATTTTGGTCGGAATTTTGTGGTTTGGGCTCCTGATTCAAGTTTTGTGTATCGGTTTTGACCACACTAGCATATGAAACTTGTTTGGGGTTTTGCATGATTGTGTGGCTGGTTGACTGGCATACTGTGATGTATGGTGAAGTTCTCCACACACGACACAAACTGCGGGCAGTTTACAATAGGCCTTAGTATGGAAAAATTCTTGGCAGTTTAGGCATTGAACGGGCCCTAAACGCTTATAAGGCTCCTCAACGGTAACCTTACGATGCAAAAGAAATGTAAGACTATAAATTGGATGCACTTCATTATTTTTCAAGAGAACGTCTCTAGGTTCCAAATCAACCCTAAACATGGGTTGAGGAATTTTTTTTCACGGTTTCTAATATTAACCACATTTTTAATTTTAAAGCCATTTTCTTCTAGTCCGGTTTTGATATCATTCGTATCTACAAAAGGGTCAATCCCTTTTAGCACTTTTAAGTTGGTAAATGTAGAAACGAAATTCTTCGGAACGTCAGACAATTTTCGGCATTCATTCTCGTGGTTGACCTGGATTTTCGTTTCATTGATGCTGCCGTGCATAACCGATGTTACGTTGAAAGTGTCTTTTCCGATTGCCGTAATAAGTTGTTTTACCAGCGCACTAGAGGCAGGCTCTCGCAGATATATTGGTGGCGGCTTAAAGGTTTTTTTTTAGATATTGTTGGCTGATCAGTCTGAAGGATAGCAAACCTATTACTATGCATTGTCGTGGTAGTCTTATCATCTTTCAATATTTTGGACTGAGCTGACATTTGAGCGAATTTAAAGCTTCGCCGCCGTTTAACCACGGTTACATACCCATCCATGCCTACTTGTGTTTTTGGCTTATCTGCAATAGCTGAGATGGTTCCTTGTAACAACTATATGTGGCGAACACAACCACGTGCGGGTTCTTTCTCTTAGCGACAATAGATTGTCCAATGATTTTTTCAAAGATTTCTCCTCAGAAAATTTTCTGGTGTAGCTGAGCTCTTCCTAAGTATTATATTTGATAACGTACACTCATGCAGTTTTTATTTTATTTTTATTTTCACTTTAAACACTCTGATCAAAAACAAACACGTCCGGTCACTATCGAAGCTAGACTCCAAATCAAATAAGATCAGTCACATTAAAAACGAATAACTTTCGAAAAAATTGCCGTTAACTATAGGGCTTGCCAGACAATTCATATACGGATACTTTTTCGTGCTCAATATGTTGCCACATTGTCTTTGTGAGATTGGAACAACAGTTCAAGTAGCACTCAGCTTTTGAATAGATTAAAAAAATAAAATATAATCCTGACTGCTACATTAGTATTACATAAAATTTAAATCTACAATTATTTTATGTGTTATTTATACAGGCATAATTATGAAATGGACATTTATTCTAGCAAGTGTATAAATTGGATCCATATGCGCCGATATCGAGTTTAGACAACGATTTTTCTTCATAGTCGACAAAATATTAAACCATTCGTGATAATTGAAAAATCCCTAAAATAAGCCTAATTATACAACATCTGTCATTTTGTTCTCCATATGTGGAAATAAAAATGAAATCGTTAAAAAATGAAAAATCCCTGAGCTTGGCACCACTGGTATATACCAATGACAGGCGCTGGTTTGCCCAGATTACGAACTTGTTCGGTTATTCTCAATTACTGATCGCGATTTTTTTAACTAGAGTTGCTACCAAGCTAAAATTTTACATTACTTAAAATTCCCCAAAACATACCACGCACTTATTTTATTACACTACTTTGTAACTTGAAAAAATGAATGTAATTATCATCAATAAGTAAGTTCTAAGTAGATAAATGCTATTTCTTAGCATTAACAGTAACAAAAATAAACATTTTTTACATTTAAACCGAAATATTAAAAAACGCACCTATACCATACAGAGACCTGCGCCGAAGCGGCTATAGCCGTCTAAGCCGAACCGCCGATGATATTTGATTGCCGCCGCCGCCACAATTTTAACGGCTAATTTCGGCTAAAAATGAACCGCCGATAGTAGGTCACGAGATTATGAAATATAAGCCAAATTTTACGTTTTGTAGATATATATACTAAACTTAGCTTAAAAAAAAATTGTATTTCCCTAACACAATGGATCCAAATTTTCTGCGCATCACATTTTAACAAAAATTTTCTCTAGCGATTTTTGATACTATCGTAATGTTTTCACCGAAAGAAATTGAAAAATAAACATTGTTTACTTCGTATTTGTTACGGCAAAAATGACAAAGTTCGTTTTTCGTTGTTAATAAGGTTACTCAATCAAGCGCAGTGATGCAAGCCTTATGATAATTACAGCTTTTTATGGTTATTTTTACCTACAAATGGTAGAACGTAATATTATTATTTGTACGATAATTTTTTAAGCACGTATTTTTATTTAATTCCAGCTTTAATGTTTCTATAGTTGCAATTGGTCTTTTATTGAAAACAATATATGAAGGATTATAAAAACGACGTTTTAAAGTATGAAAAGTTGTTAATTTTTAAAAGACGTCTCCAGGAAAAAACCAAAATTATTTTAAACAAAAGAAACGTCATTGGGTCTAGGGTTTGGACCTTTTTTGGCCAAAAGGTGATTGCAAAAAAGTTTTGAAAAACTACAATGTATGCAAAGTTTGTTTTGATGGGGGCCCCTATGCTTCTTAAAGGGAATTTGTATACTAATAATTTTTTTTTAATAGTACAAAAAATTAAATACCACTAAACGTTCTAATTATATTTCCGCAACCTTATGTATAAAAAGTTTCATGTTTATTAAGCTTTTATTACAGAAATTTTGTGTAGAAATGTTTGTATAGAATCAGTGCAGAGCTTAATAAACATGAAAAAAATGTATATATAAGGCAGCTAATATACTAGTATATATGTACATTTAATGGCAGGAATTACGGATTTAGTTTCGCTAGAACCTCTTAGGCCTCTCTAAAGCAAATCGGCAGAAAATCCGTAAAAAGCTTCATAACTGTCTCTGAGTCGCTCTTTCCTTTTTTGTACATACACATATTTCTGTAAATATATGTGTATATGTAAATATCTTTAGAGAACAGAATTTTGTTTAATAACGAAAAAAATTGTTTTCTGACACAAACTATATTTACTTTTTCTTATATCAAGTCCATTAACGCATTAAAATAAAAGATACAAATTAAAATAACTCTGCTTGTTTTAGTTACTAAAAAATACTGAAGAAAGTGTTCATTAAATATAACAGTGAATACCTATGTATGTATGTGTTATTTAAACTTTAGGCACAAAACGTGCGAAATAGGAGCTGCGGAATTTAAAAATTTTTACTGATTTTTAGCCGGTTTTTTATAAGAGCTGAAGGGAAAAAAGCTAGCCCGTCAAATCCTGGCTATAGCCGGCTTTGAGCCGCCGCCGAGTAATATATCATCAGCCGCCACCGCCGCCGATAAAAATGGACGGTGCAGGTCTCTGATACCATATACACGTGTTGGTTTGTTTCCGTCTTCATTCATTTACTACTGCCCACAAACAGAACAACTTGTATTCTTTGTTTCTATCATTAATAATAACAATGGCAACTCTTAATACAATTACAAACGAGAGGAAAACATGAAATTTAATTCAGTAGCTTACTAGATTACGACAAAGGAAGATTGCCGCGGATTTTTTTATTTTGCTTAATTACGCATTTTGTTTGTTGTACACTGGTAAAATAAAGATTCTGTTGAGATCAAGCTGTCTGATGTATGTTTTTTTCTGGTTGTTTTGCAGTAGTAAAGTGCCATGTAGAGTTTGAAAATCTTTTTATTTTCATTTACAAATAATGAAATGCTTATATCTCGCCGAACATTAAGTCGCCAAATGGAAGATATACGGCTTTATATTCAACACGACACAAATGAATTTGTCTAAGTGTAGAGCAACTTTTTACTCTCTTTAGCTCAACATTCTCAATGTGCCCTTCGCTGGTATATACCCAGCGGCCAAAGTTTCGCTTATAGAAGCGATGATCCGATGCACACTTGTAAGTCAGTAATGCACACCATCTCATATACGAACCTAGTATACTTTTTCATATACATTGCCGCATTTGTAGAGTGAACGCCTACCACCTGCACACAAAGTAAGCGAGCTACTTCCATTGTAAGCTATCAGTAGGCAGTTCGAATACAATCTCGCATACTTTGTAAGTCGGAAGTAGGCAGCTCGAATACAAACTCGCATACATTGTAAGCCGGCAGTAGGCAGCTCGTACGTACTGCGCACTTCAGTTTTTTGGGAATATTCCATTAAATAAATTTGTTTTGTTTTTTGTCTACTGCATTCTTTTATTTTTTCCTTAAATGTTTTGGCTTTCTTGTACTTTTTTAAATTCTTTTCTAGCACTTTTACCTAATTTTGTTAATTAAAATTTTTGCAACGTACGAGTAGTCTGACAAAGACGGCGAACGTGTCATTTACAACTAAAAAATAAAATACATATGTATATAAATGTGATACAAAAGATGAACGTAATTCATTTTTCGGAACTCCATATACTACTTTCATACACTTTGTAAGTTATCATTCATTGATTACAAAGTGTTGCACACATCATCGAAGAGAAGTAATGTGGTAGGCAATGTTCGCTGCTGGGTACTTACTTGTCATTTTCAAGATTATTTAAAGGATTCACGTCTAGTACCAATTTTTTTATATGTGGGGCCCGCGATAAAGCCACAGGTAGAGTTTGGAATAAATTACCGGTTAGAATCAAAGTTGTTAATTCTTTGGGACCGTGAAATATCGCCTCAGGTAATTCTCTTAGTTCCATATAAGACATGTCTAAAGTCTAATAAATAAAAATGCCAGTTATGTGAAGAAAATGCACAGAAAAACTGAAATACTTACTTTCAAAGAGCCTAAACTGGAAATAGCTATCGTAGAGCTCGGGTCGATTATTTGAAATGTGTTTCTACTCAAAATCAATGTTTCTAAGTTGGGTAAATGCTCAAAAATATCATTTTTCAAAACATGCATGTCGTTATAGGCCAAATTTAATGATTTTAAATTTCGCAAAGGTTGATACTCATCAGTAGCGTACATTCCCTTGAACGCATGTGGGCTCAGATTCTTTGACGTCAACTGGTTATGCGACAAATCCAACGTCGTTAACTCGCTTAGATTTTGAAATGCACCGACGCTGATATTGACGATTTTGTTGAAGCTGAGGTACAAGGATTTGACAGGGTATGTAGGAATTTCTGGTATGTATGAAATTTCATTGTGATCCATTTTGATTACTTCGAACAACACATCACCATTTTGCAGAGTTTCCCACTCGCCATCAGAGAAGAGCGAAGTCATCGATTTGTTGCTGCAATCAATTTGCAGATACTTTATGTCACACAAACATTTCTTGCACAGTGCGGAGTCGGTTATATTAATTTTAGGCTAAAAAGATACAGTAAAAGAAAATATGTCACATATATCAACATTCTGTTCAGTTATATATGAAAAAATACAGTACAAGACTTAATCTTATTTAACAGTACTGGTGAAGGCCGTGATTCATTATCTTACACGATCGAGCTATCTACTAAATAAAACAAGTGTGCTAGAAAAGCACTCTAAATGCAACTGTGTGACAGAGTTTTTGACGAATCGTGCGATTTCAAAAATTTTACGAAAATTTTCAAAACATTTTTTCTATGCGATCAGTGGCGCCTTGAGAAAAAAATTTAAATAATGTATTATTATTATATTGTGTATATAAATTATTACAATTATACTTGTATACTAGTGTGGCCTAGAACGCCATTTTGAATCGATTTTGTAAAGTCGGCTAGACTTTTAAACCTTTCCCTGTAAATGAATCGTTTGATCGTGTAGGACAACCTTGCTAACATATATACAAGGGGAATGTAGTACCAGGTGGCCTCATTAGCGCAGGTGATTATCACCTATTTTAGCTGCTCATTACCAAACTATCAAAATTTGTTTATTTTTTCAAATTTGTTTTCACACATTTTCATGCGCGCTATTTCATATATCTTGTAAACAAATCTTAACCCCCTTAGAGCTGCTATACTTAATTGAGTACAGTTGAACATTTGGCAACAATTTCAAAATTTTGAAAGCGTTATGATTTTTTATTAGATTGTATTATAGTAGAAAATCTGAATATGTATGTTAACCACTTTTACAAGACGATAACCACTTAAAATACTCAATTAGACACAGAGGCAGAATTCAAATGAATGATAAAAACTCTATATAAA
Organism: Thecocarcelia acutangulata; assembly: GCA_914767995.1. Lineage (NCBI taxonomy): Eukaryota > Metazoa > Arthropoda > Insecta > Diptera > Tachinidae > Thecocarcelia > Thecocarcelia acutangulata. The sequence goes on from OU612098.1 coordinate 58,197,552, forward strand.
CTTATCAAACGTATTTTAGTCTTATAGCAAACATAGGGTGGGGAGTAGACGAAATGGACCAGTCCAGTTTAAGCTTTAAACACATAGATTACAGCAAGCAGGAATCTGTCAAAAATAAAACACATGTGTATAGGTGAAAACGATTATTTAATCGACATCTCAACGGAACGACTTCACAACAGCATTTGCTGCGGATGCCAACTTAGACTGATTTCCATTTTCGGAAGCAGTAAAAAGTAAATGCAGTGCTACAACTACAAAAATAAATTGGCAGCAATAACAACTAAATTTTTTTTTTTTGTAATATTTAATAGAAAACAAACATCACAAAATTAATATAAACAAATAGGTTGTTACAGTTTTAAGTGAAATTATTACGTTTTCAGTTTGTAATTTTAATTTTATTCGTGTAAAATACATATTTGGCACCTCTGTAATTCATTTTATCAAACTGCTGCTGTCTTTGAAAAAATATGTTGATGGTTTTACGGCTGCATTTGAAGTTAACTTCAGTTATAATCATGAAGTCTGCAGTCATCTAAAGGCCTCATTAGTTTTTACTTTCTGTTGCCGTTCATTTCTGTAGCAAATATTTTACAATTACTTTTTCCGTGAAAATATTCAGCTGTTTTCACAGTAGAGCATAAATAAAATGAAAACATTGGAATGAAGAATAAAACATGTACATAAATATTATCTTGTGTGAAAACACAAAAAAGGAAACAAATCAATAATTTAGAAATGGTGATCAAACAGTCCACTTCTTTCGCACAATCTGCAGAGTTTATGACACTTCTTATAAAAAATATAATTTCTTTGCTAAAATAATATTCTTTTGATCATCCATAGTTGCTTAATTGATAAAAATGGATTAACTTTTAAAATTCTTTAGTTCAAACAAATTTTTTTATCTTTTGAAAAAAAAAGTTATATACTTTTGAATAAAAAATTAATGTTTCCATACCTGAAAAAACACATACACATATCTGGCCGTCACTTAAGGCCCATTTAGCCGACTGTAGAAATTGTAACTGTAACGTAAATGTAAATGTAACGTAAATGTAAATGTAGTAGCACTTATAGAACACGTAAAACTGTATCATGTGTTTTTGATACAAACAAAAAAACAAAAGTGAATGTGAAGAAAAAGTGTTCACTTATTAATGATTTACTGAAAAAGTGTTCTGTTTTTCATTTTTATATTATTGTATGTTAAAGAAAATAAATAGTTTTTCATCACCCATATCTTTATATCAAATAATTTACAAAAATAAAATAAAAGCAATACAGCTGTTCATAGCGAGAGAGTTCATAATATTCAGTACATATACAAAAGGTACGAAAATTGTTTAAATGATACCTACAATTTCCAATATTTCTTTTTCTGTCTATTGTCGACATTTCATATGAGCTACAGCTGGGAAATATTAAAAACAAGCTGTTTATAATTTTCGGATTAGTACCAATGTTGAAAGCTAATATAGCGAATATATCTCAAATGTTTGAATTTTTGTTCTCTGCTCTTAGGTACTTCTAAAAAACAAATTTAATTGCTTATAATATATAATAATATTAATATATAACAGGAGCGTAGTACATTCGGCTGTGTCGAATCTAAAATACCCTTCACCTATATACATATACATATATATAGTATATATTAAAAATTTGAACTAAATATGCTCGGATATATATAAACCGACATCGGGGAAAAAATATTTTTGCCTTGTAATCATTCCAAAAAGGAAATCTTTCATGGAAATTATCATGCAAAAATTGGTTCAGGCTACCTCTCGGTTAAATATGAACCGATAACGAAATTTTTCATTTTCTGTATTTTACGAGTAATTACCTCATTTTATAATCAGAACTGATTTCAAGCAAAAGCAATTTTTCACTAAAAAATCGGTTTAGACTATATCCCGTGTATATATGGACCGATATTGGAAATTTTAATTTTCTCTATTTGGTAACCTCCTTATATTATCAGAACTTCTTTTAAGCAAAAAAAAAAAAAAAAAAAAACATTTATGGAAAAATCGGTTTATGCTATATCTTGGGTATACGAGTATATGGACCGATATCGGAATTTCTCTTTTTCTGTATTTTAGTAACCTCCTTTTATTACTATAATAAGTGTGTGAAGCAAAACAAAGAATTTTTTTCAAAGATTTTCATACAAAATTGCTAAAAATAATGACCTTTTTTGGAATTTTTGTGTATAACAGTACTAAAATACTAGTTATATATGATTATTAGCTTATTATACTTAAAAAATATTAAAAATTTTTTATTACTACATTCTCATTTCATCACAGACGTAAATTTATACTGTATTGCTTTCTTACATTTATATCAGCATAACTCTATATTATAACTCTATATATAAAAAAAAAATTTGGAAATCGGGCGAATAAATGTTGTAGTTACATATAATGTGACAGTTGCAAAAATTGTGCGTTGTGTATAAATTATGCTGCTATGCGTATTTTACAGAAAAATCTTAAATTTATTAAAACATATTATGTGTGTATATAAATATAACTACTTAAACAGTTCAATTATCAAATAAACACAAAGTACGAAAACAGGGTTGTTGTGCCATTCTGCCATTCACAATAATATATACCATCACTGACTACATTTGTCACGTAACCACGTAATGAAATTCTATTTTCTACAGGTTGAGACGTTACGGTTACATTTCATTACAGTCAGATAAGCGTTTTCATTGTTGCTCGTATAACAAAAACGATCAGCTGTTCCGACTACATTTACATTTCTACATTTACGGTCGGCTAAATGGGTCTTTAATGTTGAATTCTATTTTCAACAGATTAGTCCGTAACAGAACAGAACGTAAAAGTGAAAACAAACCATGTACATATAGTTTATATTGAACAGAAACAAAACAGCTGATTCAGAACGGAAAAGAACGTACAAACTAATTCTGCCTTAAGGGTTTAGAGCTTAACTCTTTAAAATTGCCATTCTAGGTGAGTATTATTTATCGATATTATAGATATGGGCATTGTAAACACGCTTGGCGGCATGGATCAACCTTTTTTCTCTTTTTCCAATACTCCTTTGCAAGGTAATGTTTACACTAAAGACAAAGTCCGACTTCCATCTTCATTAATCATAGAAATAGCAGTCAGAATAAGTTTTATATCATAAATATAAGGATTCGCTGCTAATTCAAGCAAGTTTTAAAATCAATATGTATTGAAAATATTTGCTTTGAAATTTTTGGGCTCTACCCATCTATTACATCTTTAATACTTTTGTATAAAATCAATAAAACAAATGAAATTTTTTGTTCATACTCGCTTCTAGTTTCCTTTCAACAGGTAATGGGTTAATCTTGTTTTTGAAAATAATTTAAACACAATTTGTGTCAGCGTTGCCAATTACTATGTAATTAGAACAAAATTAAAAAAAAAAAAATTTTTTTTATCATTTTTGTTTAATTACAATTTTGTATATCATGTTATCATCATATTTTACTGCGTATTTTTATTCAAAATTGTTAAGTCAATACTACATGGGCTGAAAAGTCCCGGGCCTAATAACATATAGATGGCGCTAGTTTTATTGCAGTTGCCCTTTTTTCAGTTAATGCTAACCTTCAAAAGACAGCTGCTAAAATTTCATGAGCTTGTGACTTATTGTGCTAAGAGTTCCCCCCGGGGAACAGGTTTTGCCTTGGCGTACTCCTAACTTGGGCGCTCTGTTTTTCGGGGAAAAGAGGAGAAGGGGTCCCTCGTTTGGTGCGGCAAACAAAACTCTAGGAAGCCACATGACTTATGTTGTGTTGGCTTCCGAAACCCTTACCAAGGGTATAAATTGGCAGAACGGGGATCAGCATGGCCCCCGGGTAGTTCTGCTTGCGGTTCGACCCGGGTTGATCATGGTTGAGGTGCCAACCTTGCCTGAAACGTTCTGGCTGTGGTTGAAACCTAAAACGCAGGAAGGGAGTGTTAATATCCTTGATAATTGTTTAGTGTGTGGCTTTTTCAGGGGCTAACAATCTCCCGAGGATCTGTTGCCTATACAACAGATACCTGTACTGTAAGGAACCGGTGGTGATGGTTGACGGGTGAGTTAGTTTTAGGGCTAATGCGCTTAGTGGGCTTCCGCCTACCAACTCATTAAGCCTTGTCCTCCATTGATTGCTGAGAAATTGCATACAGGAGAATATGACCGCAATCATATGGTAAGATTTGCTACCTGTGTGAGCCTGGCAAGCCACATGGGGGTGCTGGTGAATCGTGAATAATTCACTCCGTGAAACTGGTCCATCATCAGATAAGGCCGCAAGGCAGGTGCTGATGTAAATCTTTTTCATAACTGTGCTAAGGAGTGACGCTACTATTGTTATTTTCAAAACAATGGATCAAAAACCATTTCGTGTTTTAATTTTTCACTGTTTCTTTATGGGAAAAAATATCGTTCACCAGAAGTAGTGGCTTGAAAAGTGTTAGGCGGACTACACTCCATCAGAAACAACAATAAAACGTTGGTTTTCTGACTTCAAACGTGGTCGTAGAGACACCGATGATGCAAAACGCAGTGGACATCCAAATGAGCCAGTAACACCAGAAGACATGAAAAAATCCACAAAATCGTTTTGAATGATCGAAAAGTGAAGTTACGCGAGTTAGCTGACATCGTAAAGATATCCAAATAACGTGTTGGCTTTGTATTGCATGAGCATTTGGTTATGAGAAAGCTCTGCTCAAAGTGGGTGCCGCTTTTGCTCACTGTTGACCAAAAAAGAGAATGTGTTGACGAATCTGAGCACTATTTTGCCATGTTTAAGCATGACAAACCGGAGTTTTTGCGTCGACAGGTGGCAATGGATGAAGCATGGATCCATCACTTCACTCCCGAATCAAAACGATCGTCATCTGAGTGGACAGCAACTGGTGAGCCTCGTCCAAAGCGCCCGAAAGCACGACAATAGGTTGGAAAGGTTTTGACCTCGGTATTTTGGGATGTGCGTGGTGTAATATTCATCAACTGTCTTGAGAAAGGAAATACCATTAACAGTGAATATTATATAGCGTTGTTGGAGCGTCTGAAGGCCGAAATTGCAAAGAAAAAAATTTTGTTTCATCCAGACAACGCAGCGTGTCACAAGTCAATCAAAACAATGGCAAAACTACATAAATTGAACTTCGAATTGTTCCCACATCCACCGTATTCGCCAGATTTGGCTACCAGCGGCTACTGGCTGTTCGCAGACCTGAAAAAATGTTCGCTGTTAAGAAATTTCGCACGAATGAAAAGGTTATCGCTGAAACTCGTTCTACAAAAGTGGTATTGAAATGTTAAAGCAGCGCTGGTATGATTGCGTTGCTTTTGATGGAAATTAAGTTGATGAATAAAGCTAGTTTTGAACCAAAAAACTGTTTTCTTTCTTAGGCCCGGGACTTTGCAGCCCATGGGTTTTATATCATTTGAAAATTCTTCATTGTTGTTAGCATTGTATACCTTTTTGAAAACTAATTCTCCTAATCCGTCACTAACAAATTATTTGGAAACTTAAAAAATTTTGTTTAACACAAATTATTCGACTCTTTAGACGTAGAAAGCCGTTGAAAGATTTTATCAGGCCTGTCACAGAAATTATTCGGAATGGTTTTGATTACGAATTTCCATTTCAATCGAATTTGTTTTGCCTTCTTCAGACTTTGATCGATTTACTTCATTCCAACAAAGTTTATCTTTGGTATTTTATGCTAAGTTTTTCATTAAACGTGGTAATAATGTGTATATCAAAACAAAAATATGTTCAAAGCAATAAGGCGCGAAAGCGCAAAAATTTTTTCAAACTAATTTCAATAAATTTTAAAACATTTAAGCAAAATGCCTGGAATCAGTTGTTGCAGTGTTGAACGAAAAAAGACAGGAATAATCCAACGAAATATTGCTTAAAGTTTTTGTTGCTTATATTTTTTTTTTACTTCAAACATAAAAAGTTTTTGGAAATAATAAAAAACAATCACAAATTGTGTTTAATAGTTTAAAAAAATGATAATAGAAATGTTTTGTATTTGTTTTAATGCTATTGTATATACAAACTTCTAACTCGATCGCAAAAATAAAAGTACTTTCATTTTGAGAAAATTGAACGATTTTAATTTTCTAAAGAAGCTTTTTCAATCGAAATTAAAAACAACATAAAGAAATGAAATTGAAACTAGAAAATAAATAACATACTCGTATTTGTAGACGTAAATTCAAAACTTTTTACGAGAATGTTTGATTCAATAAAAACCAAATCTACCTTTTTGGGAAAAATCTATGCCAATATGTGTTTATGTTTTACATTAAAAATAAAATCAATTCTTAGTCTAACTTTTGTTTTTTTTTTGCTTTCTGCGTCAAAAAACAATAAATAAATCGTACAAGAGAGTTATAATATAATTCTGATTGATTCCCACTTTTATTATTAACTTTTAAAAAATAGGGAAAATTTAAAAACAAATTTAAAAAATGTTTTCTTTAATTTTTATATTCTCAAAAAATAAACAAATTTGTCATTTTTTGAATTTTTGTAATTTCGAGGTTTTGAATGTATAAAAGTAATTTTGGCTTCCGGCAACACTGATTTGCTCAATCAAGTAGTATTGGATAGGACACGTACTAACGAGGTCACCTGGACTAAATTCGCCTTGCACACATGCATACGTACATACATATAAACATACATACATAAAATACTAATGCTAATTTGGGCTTTAAAAGCTCATATTTTCCACCCTTCAAAATGTAAAGGGTATATAAGTTATAATTAGTAGCCCCTAATAAAATCATAATTTAAATACTTCTGCTCTCTCATAATAAAATCATTCTGTTCCGAAAACGCACACATAGTTTAAACATTTATAATTTAAACATTTAATTTCACCTTTTTCCATTCCAAGAATAAAACAGTTATTTAGTGCAATGAACTAGTAACAGAATGATTTTGTAAGAAATTCTTGGAAATCATATAAAAGTTGTTTTGGCAATAATTCTTTAAACTTTCATTTATTAAATATGTAATAATTCTTAAGAATTATCTTTTGTCGAATAATCAATTTCTAAACTAGTAAAATAATGATTTTGCAAACCATTCCTAGAAATCAATTTTAAGTTGTTTTTGGCAATAATTCTTAAGAATTAACTTTTATTAAATATTCACAATAAACAATAATTTTGTTAATTGAATAAGCATTTATCAAGTATTTAAAGAGGGAAAACAGATACAATAGTTTAGTTCAAAATATGGATTCAAAATTGTAAAGTGATTACAAAGCAATAAATAAAAAAGAATTAATCTTTTTTTTAAAAACCCAACTACCTTGGATTTTCGTTATGTACTCGTATATTAGTTTGCGATTCCGTAATTTCTACAATTTTCATTTGCGACCCTATAAAGTATGTATACATATGTATAGTCGGATTTATGTTTAGCTTTAATTTATTTATTGAATCTTCACAATGTGAACTAACAATAAGTAAGAGTGTGGTATATTCGGCTGGGCCGAATCTAAAATACCCTTCACGATAGTCACGTATATGTATGGTATATATTGCAAATTTGCACTGAATATGCTCGGATATACATATATGGAGCGATATCGTGGAAAAAATTATTTTCCCTTGTAATCACCACTCCATAAAAGATATCTTTCATGGACATTTTTATGGAAAAGTTTGTTTAAGCTATATCTCGGTTATATATGAACCGATATAGGAATTTTCTATGTTCTGTATTTTAGTTAACCTTCTTTTATAACGAGAATTACTTTTTAGAAAAAAAAAAAAATTTTAATGGAATAATCGGTTCAGGCTATATCTCGGGTATATATGGACCGAATTCGGAAGCCTTCATTTTCCATATTTATGTAACCTTGTTTTATTACAGAACTGCTTTTAAGCAGAAAAGGTTGTTTAAGTTTTCCTGAAATACCCGATTTAGATATATGTCGGGTAAATATGGACCGATATCGGAAATTTTCATTTTCTCATTTTATTACCAGAACTAGTTTTAAGCAAAAAAAATTTAAGTTGGGTTACGCGACATTTTCATGAAAAACCCGGCTTACGCTATATCTCGGGTATATATGGACCGATATCGGAAATTTTCATTTTCCTCATTTTAGTACTAGAACTAAAAAAAAAGTTGTTTATGTTCGCTTACGCGATATTTTCATGAAAAGCCCGGCTTATGCTATAGCTCGGGTATATATGGACCGATGTCTGGTAAATTTTTTTTTTTTTTTGCCTTCTAGTCACCAGGCTTAATAATTGTATGAAGTTTGAAGCTAACCAAACAACTTTTGTTTTCAAAAAATTTCATACAAAATTGTAAAAATTAATGGCTTTTTTCGGAGTTTTGAATATATTTCAGCTATTCGTGAACCGATGTTACTGAGTTTCAAAGGCAAATACATGGCAGGATGGAGTAATAGAATGGTAAAAGAAAAAAGTTTCTATGTCTAATGGCTTTCTCAGAAACGTTATTTCAACAGCGGACAGACGGACATCGCTTAAACGACTTTTCCATTAATTCTGATTTAGAATATATTCACTTTATAGGGTCGCAAATGAAAATTGTAGAAATTACAAACGGAATCACAAACCTATATATACCCTTTACATTTTTGTGAAATAAGTATTCTAATTTTAATACTAAATACAATGTTGGACCTAAAATCATCTATTTAAACCACTTAAGGTAAAATTATTTTAAATAAAGCTTTGATGGTGGCAAGGGTGACTGCTAAATTGTTTCGTGGCCTATCACAACATAAAGTTGAATGTTTGAGAATATCTTTCAAAAATTTCCAAAGTCTACTGATGATTAGGGTAGTCCCTCTGAAATGTCGACATATAGATAGTTGGGAAACATAGAAAACAAGCTCTTTATAATTTTTTATTGGTATAAACGTTAGAAACTAAAATAGCGAATAAAAACTCAATTGTTATACTTTAGACTGAATATAACTGAAATGTTTCTTCTACGCAACTCGAACAAAAATAAAAAGCCGGCTTCCTTGATTCAGCTGTATTGAAGTTGCAGCACTTTTAAATAATACGACTCGATCATACTCGTTGCTTTTCACTGACTGGAATACGTTATTACCCTTGTATTTATCCGCTGAAATATTTCTTTAGCATACTTCGGGGAGGTTTTTTTTATTTAATATTTGTGCAATTCAGAAAGTACTCGTATTCAGTGCTGCCACTACAAAAAATTTATTATAATCAAAATTTTTGAAAAAGTTACTAAATTTATTTAATACATATTTTGTGTTACGTGGGAAAACATTTAAATTTCTTTTAATTTGCATTATCACACAAAGGAAATTTGTAGTTTATGTATATTTAAAAAATAATAAAACCCAAACAAATGAAACTCTAAACAATATAAAAGGTTTTTAGGAGTTTACTCATAAACAAAAATATGTAATTATTTATTATTATTTATTAAGACATGTGATGGTTTAACCCAGTCGAGAACGACTGTGAATTGGTTTACGGAAGTTTGGCACGTTGGTGGTCATCGGGCTGCAGTTCGCCGGAAATGGGGGGTTCGTTTCCGCTTCAACATCACAAATAAAAAGAATCGTGCCAATTTGTTACTAAATCGTAGGCAAAACTAGATTGCTAAGAAAGGAAATCACGAGTGGAAAAGTAACATAAAAAAATATAAATCGAAATGAAATACGAATTTAGTTGCTGACGGACATATGACACAGTTGATCCGGCATCACTGGACACTGTAGGAAGTTGGAACTGCTTTTGTTGTTCCAATCAGGCTGCCCTCCCTTCTATGACATGTTTATGTCTTCCGTATGCATTATTCGTGCCTGTAAAAAAATCTTGAACAATGCCCCAAACCAAAACTTACCACATTCTCTCTTCCCTTATTCTACCACAACTCAACCAATAAACAAATCCATCATTTTGTTTCAAATTACATTACAATAGTTAAATATATTAATATTTATATATCACCCATATCTTTATATCAAATAATTTACAAAAATAAAATAAAAGCAATACAGCTGTTCATAGCGAGAGAGTTCATAATATTCAGTACATATACAAAAGGTACGAAAATTGTTTAAATGATACCTACAATTTCCAATATTTCTTTTTCTGTCTATTGTCGACATTTCATATGAGCTACAGCTGGGAAATATTAAAAACAAGCTGTTTATAATTTTCGGATTAGTACCAATGTTGAAAGCTAATATAGCGAATATATCTCAAATGTTTGAATTTTTGTTCTCTGCTCTTAGGTACTTCTAAAAAACAAATTTAATTGCTTATAATATATAATAATATTAATATATAACAGGAGCGTAGTACATTCGGCTGTGTCGAATCTAAAATACCCTTCACCTATATACATATACATATATATAGTATATATTAAAAATTTGAACTAAATATGCTCGGATATATATAAACCGACATCGGGGAAAAAATATTTTTGCCTTGTAATCATTCCAAAAAGGAAATCTTTCATGGAAATTATCATGCAAAAATTGGTTCAGGCTACCTCTCGGTTAAATATGAACTGATAACGAAATTTTTCATTTTCTGTATTTTACGAGTAATTACCTCATTTTATAATCAGAACTGATTTCAAGCAAAAGCAATTTTTCACTAAAAAATCGGTTTAGACTATATCCCGTGTATATATGGACCGATATTGGAAATTTTAATTTTCTCTATTTGGTAACCTCCTTATATTATCAGAACTTCTTTTAAGCAAAAAAAAAAAAAAAAAAAAAACATTTATGGAAAAATCGGTTTATGCTATATCTTGGGTATACGAGTATATGGACCGATATCGGAATTTCTCTTTTTCTGTATTTTAGTAACCTCCTTTTATTACTATAATAAGTGTGTGAAGCAAAACAAAGAATTTTTTTCAAAGATTTTCATACAAAATTGCTAAAAATAATGACCTTTTTTGGAATTTTGGGCGCTCTGTTTTTCGGGGAAAAGAGGAGAAGGGGTCCCTCGTTTGGTGCGGCAAACAAAACTCTAGGAAGCCACATGACTTATGTTGTGTTGGCTTCCGAAACCCTTACCAAGGGTATAAATTGGCAGAACGGGGATCAGCATGGCCCCCGGGTAGTTCTGCTTGCGGTTCGACCCGGGTTGATCATGGTTGAGGTGCCAACCTTGCCTGAAACGTTCTGGCTGTGGTTGAAACCTAAAACGCAGGAAGGGAGTGTTAATATCCTTGATAATTGTTTAGTGTGTGGCTTTTTCAGGGGCTAACAATCTCCCGAGGATCTGTTGCCTATACAACAGATACCTGTACTGTAAGGAACCGGTGGTGATGGTTGACGGGTGAGTTAGTTTTAGGGCTAATGCGCTTAGTGGGCTTCCGCCTACCAACTCATTAAGCCTTGTCCTCCATTGATTGCTGAGAAATTGCATACAGGAGAATATGACCGCAATCATATGGTAAGATTTGCTACCTGTGTGAGCCTGGCAAGCCACATGGGGGTGCTGGTGAATCGTGAATAATTCACTCCGTGAAACTGGTCCATCATCAGATAAGGCCGCAAGGCAGGTGCTGATGTAAATCTTTTTCATAACTGTGCTAAGGAGTGACGCTACTATTGTTATTTTCAAAACAATGGATCAAAAACCATTTCGTGTTTTAATTTTTCACTGTTTCTTTATGGGAAAAAATATCGTTCACCAGAAGTAGTGGCTTGAAAAGTGTTAGGCGGACTACACTCCATCAGAAACAACAATAAAACGTTGGTTTTCTGACTTCAAACGTGGTCGTAGAGACACCGATGATGCAAAACGCAGTGGACATCCAAATGAGCCAGTAACACCAGAAGACATGAAAAAATCCACAAAATCGTTTTGAATGATCGAAAAGTGAAGTTACGCGAGTTAGCTGACATCGTAAAGATATCCAAATAACGTGTTGGCTTTGTATTGCATGAGCATTTGGTTATGAGAAAGCTCTGCTCAAAGTGGGTGCCGCTTTTGCTCACTGTTGACCAAAAAAGAGAATGTGTTGACGAATCTGAGCACTATTTTGCCATGTTTAAGCATGACAAACCGGAGTTTTTGCGTCGACAGGTGGCAATGGATGAAGCATGGATCCATCACTTCACTCCCGAATCAAAACGATCGTCATCTGAGTGGACAGCAACTGGTGAGCCTCGTCCAAAGCGCCCGAAAGCACGACAATAGGTTGGAAAGGTTTTGACCTCGGTATTTTGGGATGTGCGTGGTGTAATATTCATCAACTGTCTTGAGAAAGGAAATACCATTAACAGTGAATATTATATAGCGTTGTTGGAGCGTCTGAAGGCCGAAATTGCAAAGAAAAAAATTTTGTTTCATCCAGACAACGCAGCGTGTCACAAGTCAATCAAAACAATGGCAAAACTACATAAATTGAACTTCGAATTGTTCCCACATCCACCGTATTCGCCAGATTTGGCTACCAGCGGCTACTGGCTGTTCGCAGACCTGAAAAAATGTTCGCTGTTAAGAAATTTCGCACGAATGAAAAGGTTATCGCTGAAACTCGTTCTACAAAAGTGGTATTGAAATGTTAAAGCAGCGCTGGTATGATTGCGTTGCTTTTGATGGAAATTAAGTTGATGAATAAAGCTAGTTTTGAACCAAAAAACTGTTTTCTTTCTTAGGCCCGGGACTTTGCAGCCCATGGGTTTTATATCATTTGAAAATTCTTCATTGTTGTTAGCATTGTATACCTTTTTGAAAACTAATTCTCCTAATCCGTCACTAACAAATTATTTGGAAACTTAAAAAATTTTGTTTAACACAAATTATTCGACTCTTTAGACGTAGAAAGCCGTTGAAAGATTTTATCAGGCCTGTCACAGAAATTATTCGGAATGGTTTTGATTACGAATTTCCATTTCAATCGAATTTGTTTTGCCTTCTTCAGACTTTGATCGATTTACTTCATTCCAACAAAGTTTATCTTTGGTATTTTATGCTAAGTTTTTCATTAAACGTGGTAATAATGTGTATATCAAAACAAAAATATGTTCAAAGCAATAAGGCGCGAAAGCGCAAAAATTTTTTCAAACTAATTTCAATAAATTTTAAAACATTTAAGCAAAATGCCTGGAATCAGTTGTTGCAGTGTTGAACGAAAAAAGACAGGAATAATCCAACGAAATATTGCTTAAAGTTTTTGTTGCTTATATTTTTTTTTTTTACTTCAAACATAAAAAGTTTTTGGAAATAATAAAAAACAATCACAAATTGTGTTTAATAGTTTAAAAAAATGATAATAGAAATGTTTTGTATTTGTTTTAATGCTATTGTATATACAAACTTCTAACTCGATCGCAAAAATAAAAGTACTTTCATTTTGAGAAAATTGAACGATTTTAATTTTCTAAAGAAGCTTTTTCAATCGAAATTAAAAACAACATAAAGAAATGAAATTGAAACTAGAAAATAAATAACATACTCGTATTTGTAGACGTAAATTCAAAACTTTTTACGAGAATGTTTGATTCAATAAAAACCAAATCTACCTTTTTGGGAAAAATCTATGCCAATATGTGTTTATGTTTTACATTAAAAATAAAATCAATTCTTAGTCTAACTTTTGTTTTTTTTTTGCTTTCTGCGTCAAAAAACAATAAATAAATCGTACAAGAGAGTTATAATATAATTCTGATTGATTCCCACTTTTATTATTAACTTTTAAAAAATAGGGAAAATTTAAAAACAAATTTAAAAAATGTTTTCTTTAATTTTTATATTCTCAAAAAATAAACAAATTTGTCATTTTTTGAATTTTTGTAATTTCGAGGTTTTGAATGTATAAAAGTAATTTTGGCTTCCGGCAACACTGATTTGCTCAATCAAGTAGTATTGGATAGGACACGTACTAACTAGGTCACCTGGACTAAATTCGCCTTGCACACATGCATACGTACATACATATAAACATACATACATAAAATACTAATGCTAATTTGGGCTTTAAAAGCTCATATTTTCCACCCTTCAAAATGTAAAGGGTATATAAGTTATAATTAGTAGCCCCTAATAAAATCATAATTTAAATACTTCTGCTCTCTCATAATAAAATCATTCTGTTCCGAAAACGCACACATAGTTTAAACATTTATAATTTAAACATTTAATTTCACCTTTTTCCATTCCAAGAATAAAACAGTTATTTAGTGCAATGAACTAGTAACAGAATGATTTTGTAAGAAATTCTTGGAAATCATATAAAAGTTGTTTTGGCAATAATTCTTTAAACTTTCATTTATTAAATATGTAATAATTCTTAAGAATTATCTTTTGTCGAATAATCAATTTCTAAACTAGTAAAATAATGATTTTGCAAACCATTCCTAGAAATCAATTTTAAGTTGTTTTTGGCAATAATTCTTAAGAATTAACTTTTATTAAATATTCACAATAAACAATAATTTTGTTAATTGAATAAGCATTTATCAAGTATTTAAAGAGGGAAAACAGATACAATAGTTTAGTTCAAAATATGGATTCAAAATTGTAAAGTGATTACAAAGCAATAAATAAAAAAGAATTAATCTTTTTTTTAAAAACCCAACTACCTTGGATTTTCGTTATGTACTCGTATATTAGTTTGCGATTCCGTAATTTCTACAATTTTCATTTGCGACCCTATAAAGTATGTATACATATGTATAGTCGGATTTATGTTTAGCTTTAATTTATTTATTGAATCTTCACAATGTGAACTAACAATAAGTAAGAGTGTGGTATATTCGGCTGGGCCGAATCTAAAATACCCTTCACGATAGTCACGTATATGTATGGTATATATTGCAAATTTGCACTGAATATGCTCGGATATACATATATGGAGCGATATCGTGGAAAAAATTATTTTCCCTTGTAATCACCACTCCATAAAAGATATCTTTCATGGACATTTTTATGGAAAAGTTTGTTTAAGCTATATCTCGGTTATATATGAACCGATATAGGAATTTTCTATGTTCTGTATTTTAGTTAACCTTCTTTTATAACGAGAATTACTTTTTAGAAAAAAAAAAAAATTTTAATGGAATAATCGGTTCAGGCTATATCTCGGGTATATATGGACCGAATTCGGAAGCCTTCATTTTCCATATTTATGTAACCTTGTTTTATTACAGAACTGCTTTTAAGCAGAAAAGGTTGTTTAAGTTTTCCTGAAATACCCGATTTAGATATATGTCGGGTAAATATGGACCGATATCGGAAATTTTCATTTTCTCATTTTATTACCAGAACTAGTTTTAAGCAAAAAAAATTTAAGTTGGGTTACGCGACATTTTCATGAAAAACCCGGCTTACGCTATATCTCGGGTATATATGGACCGATATCGGAAATTTTCATTTTCCTCATTTTAGTACTAGAACTAAAAAAAAAGTTGTTTATGTTCGCTTACGCGATATTTTCATGAAAAGCCCGGCTTATGCTATAGCTCGGGTATATATGGACCGATGTCTGGTAAATTTTTTTTTTTTTTGCCTTCTAGTCACCAGGCTTAATAATTGTATGAAGTTTGAAGCTAACCAAACAACTTTTGTTTTCAAAAAATTTCATACAAAATTGTAAAAATTAATGGCTTTTTTCGGAGTTTTGAATATATTTCAGCTATTCGTGAACCGATGTTACTGAGTTTCAAAGGCAAATACATGGCAGGATGGAGTAATAGAATGGTAAAAGAAAAAAGTTTCTATGTCTAATGGCTTTCTCAGAAACGTTATTTCAACAGCGGACAGACGGACATCGCTTAAACGACTTTTCCATTAATTCTGATTTAGAATATATTCACTTTATAGGGTCGCAAATGAAAATTGTAGAAATTACAAACGGAATCACAAACCTATATATACCCTTTACATTTTTGTGAAA
Organism: Thecocarcelia acutangulata; assembly: GCA_914767995.1. Taxonomy (NCBI): domain Eukaryota; kingdom Metazoa; phylum Arthropoda; class Insecta; order Diptera; family Tachinidae; genus Thecocarcelia; species Thecocarcelia acutangulata. Next base: position 58,213,486 of record OU612098.1, read on the forward strand.
TAAGTATTCTAATTTTAATACTAAATACAATGTTGGACCTAAAATCATCTATTTAAACCACTTAAGGTAAAATTATTTTAAATAAAGCTTTGATGGTGGCAAGGGTGACTGCTAAATTGTTTCGTGGCCTATCACAACATAAAGTTGAATGTTTGAGAATATCTTTCAAAAATTTCCAAAGTCTACTGATGATTAGGGTAGTCCCTCTGAAATGTCGACATATAGATAGTTGGGAAACATAGAAAACAAGCTCTTTATAATTTTTTATTGGTATAAACGTTAGAAACTAAAATAGCGAATAAAAACTCAATTGTTATACTTTAGACTGAATATAACTGAAATGTTTCTTCTACGCAACTCGAACAAAAATAAAAAGCCGGCTTCCTTGATTCAGCTGTATTGAAGTTGCAGCACTTTTAAATAATACGACTCGATCATACTCGTTGCTTTTCACTGACTGGAATACGTTATTACCCTTGTATTTATCCGCTGAAATATTTCTTTAGCATACTTCGGGGAGGTTTTTTTTATTTAATATTTGTGCAATTCAGAAAGTACTCGTATTCAGTGCTGCCACTACAAAAAATTTATTATAATCAAAATTTTTGAAAAAGTTACTAAATTTATTTAATACATATTTTGTGTTACGTGGGAAAACATTTAAATTTCTTTTAATTTGCATTATCACACAAAGGAAATTTGTAGTTTATGTATATTTAAAAAATAATAAAACCCAAACAAATGAAACTCTAAACAATATAAAAGGTTTTTAGGAGTTTACTCATAAACAAAAATATGTAATTATTTATTATTATTTATTAAGACATGTGATGGTTTAACCCAGTCGAGAACGACTGTGAATTGGTTTACGGAAGTTTGGCACGTTGGTGGTCATCGGGCTGCAGCTCGCCGGAAATGGGGGGTTCGTTTCCGCTTCAACATCACAAATAAAAAGAATCGTGCCAATTTGTTACTAAATCGTAGGCAAAACTAGATTGCTAAGAAAGGAAATCACGAGTGGAAAAGTAACATAAAAAAATATAAATCGAAATGAAATACGAATTTAGTTGCTGACGGACATATGACACAGTTGATCCGGCATCACTGGACACTGTAGGAAGTTGGAACTGCTTTTGTTGTTCCAATCAGGCTGCCCTCCCTTCTATGACATGGGTATGTCTTCCGTATGCATTATTCGTGCCTGTAAAAAAATCTTGAACAATGCCCCAAACCAAAACTTACCACATTCTCTCTTCCCTTATTCTACCACAACTCAACCAATAAACAAATCCATCATTTTGTTTCAAATTACATTACAATAGTTAAATATATTAATATTTCTTTCGGTTATTTTTATACAATCTATCAGTCTATTCTTAAGGTAGTATAGTTTTAGTGATTAAATTGTAGATGTGTTTCTAAATAAAAGTATAATTCATATCCTTTTGGTTATTTTTTTTTTGTTTCTTAACCGTAGTTTTTTTTTAAAAAAGTCTAAATTTTCATATACATTTACATTTTTTTATATATGTAGCTTTAATTACTATTATCGTGACAATTATTATCATTAAGTTGTGTTTTCCTTAACACAAGTTTAAAAAAAAAAATCCAAAAAAATTGAGAAAATATTGAACTATTTTAGAAGCAAATGTTGCTCAATTTATTAATTAATTAATAGGACAGAATTCGCAAAGAAAAAAGAAATTAATTAATTTTTTTTTTTAGTATGTATCATAGTTACATATACTTGTGTGTGCGTTTATGTATCCACCTGTACATATACATACATATATATAAATGTTCATCTCTATATATATACACAGGTTTTGATATATCTATATAGGCGTGTGGGTCAAGGTAAATCTGTCCGCCAGTCCGAATTTTGTGCACGTTTATGAGTATATTCAGAAAAAATCTAAACGAATCTGAAACGTGTTTTAATTAAAAAAAATTCACACAAAATTTCACCAAGATTCATTTCAAATACGTTCCAATCTTTTATGAATATGCACATGAAACCTTTAAAATTGTTTTTTTTTTCTAACTATTTGTTTTTCTTTGCAGTTCAAAAGTCTATCTTCTGACCTAATTAACAATAAAAAAACATTACCTTCTAAAAACTCTTCTCATTAGTTTCAATGTCCTTCGCGATTGAATTATTATTGTAAATATGTGTTATATACATAGTTTCTATCATTGCTATAATAAAATTATGTATTTTCAATAAATATTCACGTTACACGTTGGATATATTTTTAATCACTAGAAAAGCACAAACTTTATAATAATATTCTGTAAAGACAATTTAGTATTCTTACGAGAGACTTGAAAGATAATCAATGAACATTTTTAAATAAAAAAATTAGACTTTTCAGACAACCTAATAAAAATTTGAAATTCAAAATAACTTTTATGAAGTTGCTGAACTATAAGAAAATGAAATAATAAATCTTAAGTGTTACACGTACACTGACGAATCACGATTAAATTTCTTGTTAACTCGATAATTATTTATATTGTAATATAAATAAAACGAATATAAACTTACATAAATACATATATATACATATATAAACAAATTATATTCTTAAGAAAACAAATTACTTATCTTATACTGTGTGGTGTTTCTGATAAGAGCTTTTGGTGGCCATTGCAGTTGTCCTTTACGCTTTTATAGACTGGTGTTGGGAAGCTGACAAATATACTATTTTGCTGCGGCCGTTGACTGTACGAGGGCGATGATGATGATGGTTTAGGTGACACCTCAGGCAAATGTATAGTCCGATATGATTTTGAAGCTGCAGAAATAGATGGATTTTGCCGTTTTATAGCCAATGATGATGATGATGACGATGCGGTGAGAGGCTGCGCAGGATATATGTTTTCTTGGATAAATTTGTTGTCACTTAGTTCTGACCTGTTGATCTGACAGTTGAAACAGATTTTATTTGCTGTTGTTTAATTGCACTTAATGGCAATATAGTATCAGTTTTGGTAATGAAACTTTTAGGTTTTGTTGATGAAGTAATCTTCTTTATCAAAATTTTCGGAGCAACATGTAATTTCTTTGCAGCATCATCCGGTAATGTGATAAATGTTTCACTAATTGCAGTTTCCTTTCTTTTTCTTGTCTTAAAGCTGATTCATCATCATTAAATTTTTTGTATTCGAGTTTTTCACGCTACTTGCAAATAAAGATTTGTTGCAGTCACAAAAAAATTTAAAAAACTTAACTTTTAAGCAATAAAAAAAAATTAGGGCTTGATCTCTATATAACAAAGAAATTAATCACGTCTGCTTGTCACTCAACTCTGTTCCATTCTGCCGCTTCAAAAAACAAAATTCCCGTCTTTTTTCGTGCGCAAAAAACTTGTTGAGAAAAAGAATGTATATAACCGTCCTGTTCTAACACATTAGACATTCTGTAACAAAAACCGTTAAATCACGCCACTTAAACAGCCGCGAACATTCTATTCTTTATTCCCTTTTTGATTTATTTTCGCTCTAGTTGGTTCACTTGTCATGCGCAGAAAACTAGGATGCCACCTTACTAAGTGTTGCCGGACCGCTTTTAATGGTTGCTTAACAAAATGTTTGCTCACTTATGGCTGACAATAAATTGTCTGAGATAAATCAACCATCACAAAGCCAGCTGTTTTCAGACGACCTGTTGCTGAAAAGAGTTGGAACACCATAGTGTTTCGTGTCAATACCGAAGGAATAGTAGAACGCATTATGAAACTGCTATGTCCTTTACAAACAAAAACTCGATCTGATAAATAGAAAAAAGCATTTAATCGTATCGTGAAGTAATTATAACTCAAGTTTCTCCACTTCTCGTTATACCAGCTGAAACTTTGATCACTGTTTCAAATGTTGCGCATGTATCACTCCTATTAATTGGCCATTTATGTTTTCCACTTCGTACAGGTTGTTTCCCACTCTCTTTCTAATTCGGCATTTCAGCCAAGGTCTGCAAAATTTTGCATTTATACCTTTCTTGAAACTGCTTTGGACAAAATTTTTCCTAAAAACTTCTTGACCAGGCTTAAAACTGATTATCCTGCTTCGGCGGTTGTACGACTTTACATTCCTTTCATATGCATCATGTAACTTCTCATTTGCTTTCTGGTGAACTATTTGCATTTGGGAGGCTTTTGGCAAAACGTTAATCTCACCATCTGCGATAGCATTAAGCTTTCTAAGGATTCCATAGGCGTCCGCATGTGTTACCATGTTAAAACCGGTTAAAGCAAAGTACGGTGTAATACCAGTAGATGCATGAATCGTAGATCTTAAAACGCATTCGATTTTTGTTAAGTTTTCATCCCACTTGGTTTGATCTTTGTCTAAATAACTTCGGATGGAACTCAATATGTTTTGGTTCACTCGCTCGCTGGCGTTTGACTGCGGTGAATACAAGGGTGTTCGAAAATGTGTAATACCAAACTGTTTTAGAAAATCTTTGAAGGCTTCGGAAACAAATTGTTTTCCGTTGTCGGAATGTATGAACTCTGGGACTCCAAATTTATAAAACACTTCGTCTCGCAGAAACCGTATAATTGCCTTGGTGGTAGCTTTCCCCAATGCTTTTAGCAAAACAAATTTAGTTTTGTGGTCAAGGACGATGAAAATAAAGGTGTTACCCGTCTTTGATCTAACATACGGGCCCAAGAAATCGATGTAAATTTTCTGAAATGGTCTCAGGGTTTGAACTTCTGTTCCCATCGGTGGTCGTAAAATTTGTTTAGGATTTTTGATTTCTTTGCATACGTCACACTGTAGTATAAATTGTCGGATTTGTTTCACCATCGAAGGCCAGTAAAAATATTCGCGGATATTGTAGAGCGTTTTTGATATGCCTGCATGTGCTGTATTGTCGATGTGGGATTTCTTTATGACGTTATCTGTTAACTCTGTAGGAAGCCACATTTTCCAACACTCATCTTCGCTATCTGAATCATTTCTATTAAATTTTACTTTTTTATAAACAATATCTTCGTTGACTTTCAAATCTGGTAGACGATCTTGATTCTGTTTTATAGTGTCGATTAGTGCCAGATAATCTTTAGATTTGAAAGCGTCCGAATTCCAATCAACAATAGGGTTATTATCTTTCACTACTTCCTCCATATCTAACCTAGAAAGCATATCCGGGACAATATTTTTAGAACCTTTCCGATGTTCGATGTTGAATTTAAAACCTTGCAGCTTCAAGCTCCATCGGGCTAGACGTCCGTTCAAATCTTGTTGTCGCATCAGCCATTTTAAGCTGGAATGATCAGTGATGACTGTAAAATCCATGAGTTCAATGTACTTTCTAAACTTTCCGATTGCCAGTACTACTGCCAGACATTCCTTTTCGGTGGTGGAATAATTCCTCTGGGCGCTATTAAGTTTTTTAGAAAAATATTCAATTGGGTGTTCTCCGCCATCGTCATCCTTCTGGAACAAAACTGCACCTATACCAACATTAGAAGCGTCACATTGCACAAAAAAGGGTTTTTCAAAATCGGGACTAGAGAGTATGGGACCTGAGACTAAAAGCTGTTTCAGTTTATCAAAGGACTGCAAAGCTTCATCATTCATATGAAATTTTGGAGTTTTCTTCAGCGTGTTGGTGAGCGGAGCCGTTAAGGTCGAAAAATCCGGGATAAAGCGGCGATACCATCCTACAGTACCTAAAAATCTCCTAACATCTCTTTGGCCTTTCGGGGGTTTAATATCCAAAATCGCGCTCACTTTATTCTCGTCTGGCCTAATCTTTCCTCCACCTACAATGTAACCTAAATATTTTAGTTCTCGGTAACAAAACTTTGATTTCTGCATATTAATGGTCAATCCGGCTGTCGTTAGTTTCTTACCCACCTCCCTAAGCATATCCATGTGTTCTTCAAAAGTAGCCGAAACAACCAACAAATCGTCGAGGTAGACGAACACTCGGTCTTTCATTTCCGATGGCACAATTTTATCCATTAATCGACACAGCCTCTGTGCAGCGTTGCACAGCCCAAACGGCATCACCTTAAATTGATATTGAGGTCTACCGGGGACTGTGAATGCTGTTTTCGGTCTACTGGCTTCATCCAAGGGAATTTGCCAGAAGGCGTCCTTGAGGTCGATTGATGAGATGAAATAGGTGTCACCGAGCCTCGCCAACAAGCCATCGATGTTTGGGAGTGGATAAGCATCCTTTTTGGTGACGCTATTCACTTCCCTGGCATCGAGACAAAGTCTGTTTTTTCCGGGTTTCATTACAAGCGTAGTAGGGTTGTTCCATTCCGCGGCGGTTGCTACTTCTATAACGTCGAGCTCAATCATCCGGTCCAGTTCCGCATATATCAGTTTTTGAACAGCTGGGCTGACTGGATAGTGTCTCTTTTTCTTGGCCGGGGCATCTCCGGTGTCAATAATGTGCATTTCCCCAATCCGTATTTTGTGTAACATTTGAATGACAGTTTGACCTTTTCCAGCATTTCCCATTGGTAAGGGGTTAATTGATGTGTTTTAGGAGTTCCGCCTTCACCTAGGGAAATCTCGTCTACAAATTTATTCTCAAAACTGATCGTAAGACCGATTTTCTTCCAAAAGTCGTATCCTAAAATAATTTCTTGGTTTAGGTTAGGAACCAAGTACAAAATATTTTCTACAGTTTTATTTCCATAGCTAATGTTAGCCAGGATTTTTCCAACGATCAAATGTTTTTTTCCATCTGCTGAACTTATTGATGATTTGAAATCCATTATTTTTGCATTTAATTTCTTAATGTTTTCTAAAGAATTTTTTCCGAGGCAGCTCACTGAGGCTCCACTATCTAAAAGTCCTTGAAACTGACAACCATTGATACTAACTTGCATATAGGGTCTGATGTCCTCTTCACATCCAATAGTAGTTGACGCAATGGACTTTCTTTCGACTTTTCTTCGACGGTGGCTCTTTCTAGCCTTTAGAATTCGTGGACTTATAGTTGGTGTATAGTCTGCAAAAATTTTGGCTCTTACATATATCGTTGTAATGTTGTAATCGCTTTTTAAAAGGCAGCTTATGATTGAAACTCGTTTTTGACTGTATTCGATTGTTTGTTAAACTATCTTCAGATGATACGGTGTTATTTTGAAAGTTGCTTCCGGTGTGAAAATTTGGAGCTGCTTGTTGGGTCTCGACAAGAATGGTTTTATCCGACAAATTTTGCAAATTAGTTGCAGTTGTGTGACATAAAATTCTAAGTGGTTTGCTCTCATCCCTATTGATTTGTGGTTTTGCAATCGCGTTATGTGTATGAGAGACAAATTTATTTTTCAAAAACTTGTAGTCAGGTTTTTCAACGTTTAGGTTGCTGTTGCTTGGTTTTACTACAGGTTGCTTGCAGTATGCAGAATCGCCAAGCATATATTCTAAAAAGTTATCCTTTACTGGGAGGTATTTCGGTTGGAACACGCTGCCCCAGTTATCTGCATGCCCCGCCTTTTGTTTCCCGTGCATCTCGGGCATGTAGGGCTGGTTACATTCTCGAACCCACATCTATAACAGAAAACATTTCGTTGTGTTTCTGGGCATTCAATAAACGAGTGGCCTAATTGTTTACAATTCCAACACGACAGTTGTTTTGTGGCGAACTTCTCTTTTTCAACCTCCGCTATTTGTTGGTATTGTGCATCATCAGTTTCTGTGTAGTTCGGTATATCTATTTCATAAATTTTTCTATTGTTGAGGGCCTGTATTCTATTTGGGTATCTTTTTGCGATGTTCCTTTCGGCTCGCTTACACTCCTCTAACAATTGATCCAGATTGTCTATTTTTATCGGAAATATCAATTGTGCCAATCCATCCTTCAAGTTGTCCTTTACTATCTTCACTAGTTCGCTTTCCGCCACATGTACTCGCATTTGGTTCTTCAATTTAACAATTTCGGTGATATAAGTATCAGCTGACTCATTGGGTAGTTGTCGTTTTTCCATTATTTTTCGTTGTATTTCGAAATCGCTTTCGAAATTGCGGAATTTTTTAATTAAGTGATATTTGAATGTGTTCCAATCGCAAACAGGGTACTTCATACGGAATGACCAGAACCAGTTGCTGGCAGCTCCTGTTAAAAGGTGATGAAATCCTTTTATTACACTATCCCATGGACAGTCGTAGTCCTGCTTGAGAACTTCCACTCGAAACACAAACTCTTCTACTGTGAAAGATTTGTTAGTGCCGTCGAACTTAATTCCCCATTTTTCTAGCTGATTTGGGTTCAATATAGTGCCGTGGTATATATTCTGTGGAGGGCTTAAAAAAAATCTTGTGGAGGATGGTTTCTTGGTGGATCAGGAAACAATTGCTGTGGTATGTGTCTTGAATATTGTCGTTGTTGTAGATTTCCTTGGGGTCGATTTGCCTGAAAGTTTGGTTGCCCTGTGGACATAAATGAGTTATCTGCTGGGAAAGCTCTGTGTTCATGGCTCGAGTGGGCTAGTTCCGATCGTACGGAGTTTCTAATTAGCTGTGGTATCATTAATCCTGATATTCTCCTGTGCTGCTTGCACAGATTCAGCCACACATTGTCTGATTGTAGATCTCTCTTCTTCATTTAGCAGGTTTTGATTAGCCGCTTCCTCAACAGTAGGCATCCTTGTGTTGTATTGTTGGTTCCTGTCTGCTTGTCCTGTAGCTCCTCCAACTGTTAAACTACTATAGGTAGGCGTGGTCACTGTACAATCGCTTCTTGATGATGAATATGTTCTCGGTCCGAATCCTGGTGGGAATCTAACCGACATCAATGGCGTGACTGGGTTTGTACTCGTCTGCACGTTTACAGAAGATGTCGAAGCCGAAGGGGCTGCACTATTATTCGTCTGTCTGCTGTGTGATCGAAGGTGCATAGGCATGTCTCGTTAAAGCTTACCTTATGTGGCGATGATGGTGTTGTAAATAGCCTTCAGCTATTAAAATTGGTTTATAAAACTTGAAAAAAAAATGATTATGTCCGTGAAAGGCCAACGCGATAGCGCAAAGTTGATAAATAAATGGATTGAAATATGTGTGATATTGGATAAAAAGAGATAATGCTGTGCACTAAATCAAATTCTGACATCAAAAACAATTGAGTTGGTAACCGAATTGCTGAGACTCGTTGCGTTTCCTGTTTGTTTGCTTGTATGGACTTGTGCAAAAAGGTTTAATTTAAAATTTATAGTGAATGGGAATATGTTTGCTAAATGACTATATAAATTCGATATTTATTAAAAAAATTATCCTCAAAAAAATAAACCTTGAATTGTTTAAACCGATTTGTGTAAAATGTTTATGTTTTTTTATGATAATAAATTTCCGATTTACTATTGCACGATAATTTGGTGTTGCTCAAATAAGATTGTTAAAGTTATTTATGTATGTGTGATAAAAAATATCATAAAAATTAATTTATATACGTAAGGCTCTTCTTTTCTTTTGTTAGTATGATATTTCAGTAAATTGTAAAATAATCTGAAATAATCATACCAATAAAAATATGAATACTCAAACTTAGTATTAATACAAAAAAAATCAAATACGTAAAGATAGTATGAACTGACGAAAACTTTTCTATTCAATCAATACAAAAATTTAACTTGATGGTTGCAATGTTGTAGAATGGGAAGAAGTAAAAAGTGGTAGTGTTGATAAGAAAATCCTACTGAACTCCTTTTCCAAAATGAATAGGTTCAATTGTGTCCCTGGTTAAAGTTGTCATGAGTTTTCACCCATGATGTTGCTAGGTCAACTAGTGTCAAATATTAATTAAAAGAAAGGGTAATTTTTTTTTTTTTTTTTTTTGAATCGCTCAGAATCTTGTTTTAGCTTCTTCAAAACGAGAACAAATGAACTCTTTACTATGAAGCATTATGGTGCATGCTTCTCGATCTGAATTAGCATAAACTTGAATCCAATTGACTCCCCAGTGTTAGTAATTTCCTACTATAACGTTACGACCTGGCATTGGCGCTTCTTCAGCGTCCGTCCGGGATATCCGTTATCTTCAGCAATTACTTCCATCTGGGTTAAGGCTTTGTCTTAAAAACAAAGCCCCACGTTGGGCGCCATTTTCTGTGATGGTTTAACCCAGTCGAGAACGACTGTGAATTGGTTTATGGAAGTTTGGCACGTTGGTGGTCATCGGGCTGCAGCTCGCCGGAAATGGGGTGTTCGTTTCCGCTTCAACATCACAAATAAAAAAGAATCGTGCCAATTTGTTACTAAATCGTAGGCAAAACTAGATTGCTAAGAAAGGAAATCACGAGTGGAAAAGTAACATAAAAAAATATAAATCGAAATGAAATACGAATTTAGTTGCTGACGGACATATGACACAGTTGATCCGGCATCACTGGACACTGTAGGAAGTTGGAACTGCTTTTGTTGTTCCAATCAGGCTGCCCTCCCTTCTATGACATGGGTATGTCTTCCGTATGCATTATTCGTGCCTGTAAAAAAATCTTGAACAATGCCCCAAACCAAAACTTACCACATTCTCTCTTCCCTTATTCTACCACAACTCAACCAATAAACAAATCCATCATTTTGTTTCAAATTACATTACAATAGTTAAATATATTAATATTTCTTTCGGTTATTTTTATACAATCTATCAGTCTATTCTTAAGGTAGTATAGTTTTAGTGATTAAATTGTAGATGTGTTTCTAAATAAAAGTATAATTCATATCCTTTTGGTTATTTTTTTTTTGTTTCTTAACCGTAGTTTTTTTTAAAAAAGTCTAAATTTTCATATACATTTACATTTTTTTTATATATGTAGCTTTAATTACTATTATCGTGACAATTATTATCATTAAGTTGTGTTTTCCTTAACACAAGTTTAAAAAAAAAAATCCAAAAAAATTGAGAAAATATTGAACTATTTTAGAAGCAAATGTTGCTCAATTTATTAATTAATTAGTAGGACAGAATTCGCAAAGAAAAAAGAAATTAATTAATTTTTTTTTTTTAGTATGTATCATAGTTACATATACTTGTGTGTGCGTTTATGTATCCACCTGTACATATACATACATATATATAAATGTTCATCTCTATATATATACACAGGTTTTGATATATCTATATAGGCGTGTGGGTCAAGGTAAATCTGTCCGCCAGTCCGAATTTTGTGCACGTTTATGAGTATATTCAGAAAAAATCTAAACGAATCTGAAACGTGTTTTAATTAAAAAAAATTCACACAAAATTTCACCAAGATTCATTTCAAATACGTTCCAATCTTTTATGAATATGCACATGAAACCTTTAAAATTGTTTTTTTTTCTAACTATTTGTTTTTCTTTGCAGTTCAAAAGTCTATCTTCTGACCTAATTAACAATAAAAAAACATTACCTTCTAAAAACTCTTCTCATTAGTTTCAATGTCCTTCGCGATTGAATTATTATTGTAAATATGTGTTATATACATAGTTTCTATCATTGCTATAATAAAATTATGTATTTTCAATAAATATTCACGTTACACGTTGGATATATTTTTAATCACTAGAAAAGCACAAACTTTATAATAATATTCTGTAAAGACAATTTAGTATTCTTACGAGAGACTTGAAAGATAATCAATGAACATTTTTAAATAAAAAAATTAGACTTTTCAGACAACCTAATAAAAATTTGAAATTCAAAATAACTTTTATGAAGTTGCTGAACTATAAGAAAATGAAATAATAAATCTTAAGTGTTACACGTACACTGACGAATCACGATTAAATTTCTTGTTAACTCGATAATTATTTATATTGTAATATAAATAAAACGAATATAAACTTACATAAATACATATATATACATATATAAACAAATTATATTCTTAAGAAAACAAATTACTTATCTTATACTGTGTGGTGTTTCTGATAAGAGCTTTTGGTGGCCATTGCAGTTGTCCTTTACGCTTTTATAGACTGGTGTTGGGAAGCTGACAAATATACTATTTTGCTGCGGCCGTTGACTGTACGAGGGCGATGATGATGATGGTTTAGGTGACACCTCAGGCAAATGTATAGTCCGATATGATTTTGAAGCTGCAGAAATAGATGGATTTTGCCGTTTTATAGCCAATGATGATGATGATGACGATGCGGTGAGAGGCTGCGCAGGATATATGTTTTCTTGGATAAATTTGTTGTCACTTAGTTCTGACCTGTTGATCTGACAGTTGAAACAGATTTTATTTGCTGTTGTTTAATTGCACTTAATGGCAATATAGTATCAGTTTTGGTAATGAAACTTTTAGGTTTTGTTGATGAAGTAATCTTCTTTATCAAAATTTTCGGAGCAACATGTAATTTCTTTGCAGCATCATCCGGTAATGTGATAAATGTTTCACTAATTGCAGTTTCCTTTCTTTTTCTTGTCTTAAAGCTGATTCATCATCATTAAATTTTTTGTATTCGAGTTTTTCACGCTACTTGCAAATAAAGATTTGTTGCAGTCACAAAAAAATTTAAAAAACTTAACTTTTAAGCAATAAAAAAAAATTAGGGCTTGATCTCTATATAACAAAGAAATTAATCACGTCTGCTTGTCACTCAACTCTGTTCCATTCTGCCGCTTCAAAAAACAAAATTCCCGTCTTTTTTCGTGCGCAAAAAACTTGTTGAGAAAAAGAATGTATATAACCGTCCTGTTCTAACACATTAGACATTCTGTAACAAAAACCGTTAAATCACGCCACTTAAACAGCCGCGAACATTCTATTCTTTATTCCCTTTTTGATTTATTTTCGCTCTAGTTGGTTCACTTGTCATGCGCAGAAAACTAGGATGCCACCTTACTAAGTGTTGCCGGACCGCTTTTAATGGTTGCTTAACAAAATGTTTGCTCACTTATGGCTGACATTAAATTGTCTGAGATAAATCAACCATCACAGACAGTAAAAATTGATTTAAATCAATTGAAAGACGTAGTTTTTTACATTAAAAGTTTTTATTTAAATTATTCAGTATATCATCCTGTTTTTAGGAGACGTTCAAAGCAAACGAGAACCGGATTGCAACTTGACGAATCCGCAACAATTTGGGTTTACTGGACACGATTCGATTTCTTCGCTGAACTTATGAAACCATTTACGTTTTACAAACCCGCAGTGCTACCTGCCTGCTCAAACTAAATTTTTGATTATTTTTTTCCATACAAAATAATCATTTTAGTCATAAAGAGTGGTAGTCCTGTCTTAAGAAAAGTAAACCAATAGCTATATATAAGTCCGTTAAAAGTTGGCTTTTAGTTGAAAAGTAATGCAGAGTCGGACAATTCACTACCTTCTAGGATATCGCCATGTTAAAATAGTCAGTTATCTCCGTTGAAAATAATCTAAGTGTCACCCACCATCAGCTGCAAAAAAATTAGTTTAAAGTTAGTTGCCGGCAGGAATAATGCAAAAGTGTGTGTGTATATGTTCGCATAATCAGCGTTGTCAACTCGGTGCGTTTCGCACCGTTTTTGGTGCTTTTAAAAATTATTTGTGTCAAAAATTCTTTAGTCGGTGCGCTTTTTTTACATTTTCGCTGCGTTTTTTAAATTTCGGTGGCACAAAATCAAATTCAACTCAACTTTTTGTTTTAATGTAAAAAAAAGTAAGTTTAGTCAAGTGTCCAACATTTTTACGTTTCATTTTGCGTTAAAAACGTACCACGTTATATGCACAAAGTAAGACAATCTTGCTGTTGTATATTATACACATTCTCGAAAGTAAAAGAAACATTTCGTTTTACAAAATTTGCTGCTTTTATTGAGTGTTTGGTTGTTGAACTATCAAGTCAAGTTTGTCAAATATTACAATAAATGCAGTGAACAATAAAGTTCGTATTTACGATGGATGAATTACTAAATAAAAGTTTTTCCAAAACGTTTGCATTAAGTATTGATTATGGTAAACTTCATCTTCTATTTGTTATACATCTGGCAAATTATTTTATATTTCAATAAATTCTTTTAACTACACCGCTTACGAAAACACAATTGAAATGTACAATGGCTCTATTCACAATCTTGTGCATTTGTGATTGTAAATTTATGCAATTGCAAATATATGCTATCAATTGTGAACCACCTCTGATGGTTAAGTATGCACTACTTTTTGCAAAGCACGAAATTCACAGCTGATTGATAATTAGAGTAGAAAATAATTTACTAAAATTTTAGTGCCGAAAAAAAGCTTTAAAGAAGTTAGATAAAGACATCGATTAGTGTTATTTGAATGCGGGATGAGCGACGGCAACTAAGCGGCGATTACGAACTCATTGGCTTGGATCGCAGATTGTCAGCTGTCAATTTGCAATTAACTTGTGCATAAACAGAGCAAATAAAAACTATAGGTTTTAAGTATTGCGTATACACATAAGACTAGCAAGTGCATTGCGGTGTATTTTGTTAGTGTAGAGTAAAAATATGCGAAACATTTTTGCAAATGCAATGATGTAACACTATTTGCACGAGATTGTGAATAGAGCTACTGTGTTTGATGGAATTGCCATTAATCGAATTTAAAGGCTAGTAGTGCGATTATGTAACTTTCAATGATCCGATAATCGTAAATACTTTCGACAGTAGTGGTTGTATGCTCCTGCAATATAATTTTGATGACGTTAAGCAGCTGTATTTTTGCGCTTCTGATAATAGGCAGTAAAAGTAACAGCTGATTTCAATGGACAGCACATATAATTAAATGTTATTCCTTAATAACAAATATCGTTATAATTATTGTAAAGGTAACAGTATCTTAAAACTAAGAAAGTCGTACTCGAGGCCAAGTTTGACAAACACGAATTGTACCTATTAAACGAATTTCATGGCATGCCGACAGGCGGTAATATCAGACTCATAGTTTGTATAATAGTCGCTTAAAAGGCTGTTTCATTGTCGTGTTTTAATATAAAAATATTGTTTTTCTTAAAATATAAAATAGGGTATTAAAAATGAAAGGAAAACATGTTAAATTCGATGCGTTTTTGTTGAAATAACGCTTCTTCTCCATTTAGGTGCGTTTTGAACTTTCAAAGTTGACAACGCTGCGCATAATATAAACATCTTTTGTCAGTTATTATCACAGAACAATATTTAAGCTGCCGTTTCGACACTAGCTGTATATTATTGTACCACGCTTATGGGCATATGAACAGATTTGTTGTATCGTTATTTATGGTTATTTCAAAATATCAATTAAAATTTAAATTAAAGCAGGTATGAGTTATAATTTGATGCGAAATGGAAAAAATTCATTTAAAATAGTGTATGCTTGTTATTGGAAATTTTCATATAAAATACACTTTTATTTTGCATGTTTTGGAAAAGTTGTATTGGTAATCATGTTATCAACATCACGTGAATTCCACATCACATTGAGAAGTAGAAAATAAACACAAGATATTTTTATTGTTGATATCACATTCTTCTTCCTATTTGCTTTTTGATGTTTGAAATACAAAATAAATTGATACAATAATACGCTGCGTGTTCACAAGCATGTAACTAGAAAGCGTATTCAATACAAGATACACCATACATGATTTTGTGAACTAGCTAAGTATAAAAGTTAAACCAAAAAAGAATTAATCAAATTAATTATCACACTAAAAACAAGGTTTCCAGATTTTCCAAAACATAAGAAATGCAATTGTATAATAGAAGCACACATACTCGTACATATGATAGTTACGCGCAACCAAAATACAATACGATTAGACAAAGATATTAGCTTGTGACTTGATCAATTATTTTAAAGTAAAACAAAAAAATGAGTTCGACATTTTTCTGTAATCAAATGTAAACCAATCTTGCAAGGAATGGTAAAGAGCTTAAAGACAAAAAAGAAGAACCTTTTTTCTAAACTTTAACATTTGTGTGAGAAAGGATTGCAGCACCTACCTTTAATGTAGTAACGGGAGCAGTTAAAGTAACTTGTGTGGGTGAAGTCACTTGCGTAGTTGCAGTTGAGGAAGCAATTTCCTGTTGGGGTGAACTTTCTGCAGCATGTAAAAAATCTTTGTCGCTAATTGCCAGTATGAGCGTAGCAATTGTTAGAGTAATCGAATTAAATTTCATTCTGACGACTTTCAGTTGTATCCTGTTAAATATTTATCCAAGTGTACTGGCGGCAAGTTGAAGGCTAAAACGCATTAAATTTTTTACAAAATCATATTGATTATAAAAAATTGATTATGACTCAGCCGGCGAACTAAAGTTTAAAAATATATTTTTATGTGTGAGTTATCAATAATTCGAATGGTTAATCTTATCACATTTACGCGTACATATGTATGTATATTTGCGACCAATTTTCGTTAGATACCATTTTGATTTAACACTTACATATAATTAAAAATCAATCAAGTATTTTATACGAAAATAAAACTTGTAGCTTGAAAACACTTTGAACAAAACTTTAAAAAATAAAAGATTTATAATTTTTATTCACAGTTGATTCTCAAAAGATTTCGGAAGCGATATGTTTGCATTTATAAATAAACAACTTTTAAAAATAGTTTAATTCACTAGTACACGTACCTTAACGCTTACGCTATAAAAATAGAACTGTATCAACTTTAAAAAGAATCGACGTACAAAATCTTATCTAACATTTATTCAGCGAAATTTCTCCACTTTTTGTTTTTATCTTATCGGAAACTAAAATAAAAGCGCTTGATACTCCAACACTCTTTGAAAAAATATTTAATGTACGAGTCATAGATGCCAGATAAATTTGATTTAAAATCGACAAATTTGGCGGAAAAAATCGTCATGATTATTACAAATCGGCAAAAAATCGTCAATTAGTAAAATAAAATATATAAAGGATGGTTAAATTTCAAGGGCCGATGTTGATTTTGAATAAAACACAAACTATTTAAGAAATTATTATAATTTTAGTTTATTATGATATATTGGTATTACTCAATTATTTATGGAGCAAAATATCGGCCAAATGGGCGCCGCAACCACGGCGGCACACCTCCATCCGATCGTCCAAATTTTCGATGACCCTGAGGCATAATGAAGGTTCTATGCCGTTAATGTGCCGAATTATCTCATCCTTTAGCTGTTGAATTGTTGCTGGCTTATCGACGTACACCTTTTCTTTCAAATAACCCCAAAGAAAAAAGTCCAACGGTGTCAAATCACATGATCTTGGCGGCCAATAATGTGAGATAACACGGCCATTGAATTTGTTGCGCAAAAGAGCAATTGTTTCGTTAGCTGTGTGGCAAGTGGCACCGTCCTGCTGAAACCACATATCGTCTACATCCATATCTTCCAATTCGGGCCATAAAAAGTTCGTTATCATCTCACGATAGCGAACACCATTCACAGTAACTGCCTGACCGGCCTCATTTTGGAAAAAAATACTGCCCGATGATGCCGCCAGCACATAAACCGCACCAAACAGTCACTCTTTGTGGGTGCATTGGTTTTTCGACAGTCACTCTTGGATTCTCATTCGCCCAAGTGCGGCAATTCTGTTTATTGACGAATCCACTGAGGTGAAAATGTGCCTCATCACTGAAGATGATTTTCTTCGAAAATTGATCATCATTTTCATAATAAGTCTGGATAACTTTAACACGTTGTTGGATTGTGTATCTCTCGATGGTTCAAATTGAATAAGTCTGAAATAGAGAAATGTCAAATATATTTACTATATTTAACAAACACTTGTATTAAATATGACATAGCTAAGTCAAAACAACCATAGTTGCCAAGTCTTAAGTAGGAATACAACATTTGAAAACGGTTTCTTCAACTAATTACTCACTTTGGTTCTTTTACGGTTCATATACCTGGATGCAAACTCGGACGTTTGCTAATTAATATTTTTCCTATAAACTTACCCATAGAAAGAAACATTGCCGAAGAATTATTTGTGATAACTCATTCCAAAAATGTAGTGTCTTTATTGTCTTATTTGTATCATAAAACAAATTTTCCAAGATTAATGGAATTCATTGCCTTAATTCGCATTCAAGTCCTCGTCTTTCGAAACTGCTATGAAATATGAACCCTCTTTGATTATACCAGAAAAAAGACACTTTCTTCTGTAAGGATTTATAAAAGTTAAAGCTTTGAATTTTTCTTCACATTTAAGTCTCCTTAATATATACATAAGCACACGCTGCACAACATTAAAATTTGTACACTTTTTAGCTTATAATTTTTATACCCTTCACAAAAATGTAAAGGGTATATATAAGTTTGTGATTCCGTTTGTAATTTCTACAGTTTTTTTTTGCGACCCTATAAAGTATATATATTCTGAATCAGAATTAATGGAAAAGTCGATTAAGCGATGTCCGTCTGTCCGTCTGTCCGTCTGTCCGCTGTTGAAATACCGTTTCTGAGAAAACCATTAGACTTAGAAACTTTTTTCTTTCACCATTCTTTTACCCCATCGATTCATGGGTTTGCTATTGAAATTCAGTAATATCGGTCCACGTATACCTGAGATATATTCAAAATTCCGAAAAAAGCCATTTTTTTTTGCAGTTTTGTATGAAAATTTTTGAAAACAAAAGTTGTTCGTTTTGCTTCAAACTTCACACACTTATTAAGCATGGTGACTAAAAGACAAAAAAATTTTTTTTCAGATATCGGTCCATATATACCCGAGATATAGCCCAAATCGGATTTTAATGAAAATGTCGCATAGGCGAAGCTAAATAACTTTTTTTTTGCTCAACAGCAGTTCTGATAATAAAATTAGGTTATATAAATATGGAAAATGAAAATTTCCGATATCGGTCCATATATACCCGAGATATAGCACAAACCGGGTTTTTCATGAAAATGTCGCGTAAGCGAACTTAAACAACTTTTTTGTGCTCAAAAGCAGTTCTGGTAATGAAATTAGGTTACATAAATATGAAAAATGAAAATTTTCGATGTCGGTCCATATATACCCGAGATATAGCCCAAATCGTGTTTTTCATGAAAATGTCGCGTAAGCGAACTTAAACAACGTTTTTGTGCTCAAAAGCAGTTCTGGTAATGAAATTAGGTTACATAAATATGAAAAATGAAAATTTCCGATATCGGTCCATATATACCCAAGATATAGCCCAAATCGGATTTTAATGAAAATGTCGCATAGGCGAAGCTAAATAACTTTTTTTTGCTCAAAAGCAGTTCTGGTAATAAAATTAGGTTACATAAATATGAAAAATGAAAATTTTCGATATCGGTCCATATATACCCGAGATATAGCCCAATCCGGGTTTTTCATGAAAATGTCGCGTAAGCGAACTTAAACAACTTTTTTGTGCTCAAAAGTAGTTCTGGTAATGAAATTAGGTTACATAAATATGAAAAATGAAAATTTTCGATGTCGGTCGATATATACCCGAGATATAGCCCAAATCGGGTTTTTCATGAAAATGTCGCGTAAGCGAACTTAAACAACGTTTTTGTGCTCAAAAGCAGTTCTGGTAATGAAATTAGGTTACATAAATATGAAAAATGAAAATTTCCGATATCGGTCCATATATACCCAAGATATAGCCCAAATCGGATTTTAATGAAAATGTCGCATAGGCGAAGCTAAATAACTTTTTTTTGCTCAAAAGCAGTTCTGGTAATAAAATTAGGTTACATAAATATGAAAAATGAAAATTTTCGATATCGGTCCATATATACCCGAGATATAGCCCAATCCGGGTTTTTCATGAAAATGTCGCGTAAGCGAACTTAAACAACTTTTTTGTGCTCAAAAGTAGTTCTGGTAATGAAATTAGGTTACATAAATATGAAAAATGAAAATTTTCGATGTCGGTCGATATATACCCGAGATATAGCCCAAATCGGGTTTTTCATGAAAATGTCGCGTAAGCGAACTTAAACAATTTTTTTTTGCTCAAACGCAGATCTGATAATGAAATAAGATTACATAAATATGAAAAATGAAAATTTCCGATATCGGTCCATATATACCCGAGATATGGCCCAAATCGGGTTTTTCATGAAAATGTCGCGTAAATGAACTTAAACAACTTTTTTGTGCTCAAAAGCAGTTCTGGTAATGAAATTAGGTTACATAAATATGAAAAACGAAAATTTTCGATGTCGGTCCATATATACCCGAGATATAGCCCAAATCGGGTTTTTCATGAAAATGTCGCGTAAGCGAACTTAAACAACTTTTTTGTGCTCAAAAGCAGTTCTGGTAATGAAATTAGGTTACCTAAATATGGAGAATGAAAATTTCCGATATCGGTCCATATGTACTCGAGATATAGCCCAAATCGGGTTTTTCATGAAAATGTCGCGTAAGCGATCTTAAACAACTTTTTTTTGCTCAAAAGCAGTTCTGATAATGAAATAAGATTACATAAATATGAAAAATGAAAATTTCCGATATCGGTCCATATATACCCGAGATATAGCCTAGACCGGGTTTTACATAAAAGTGTCGCGTAAGCAAACTAAAACAACTTTTTTGTGCTCAAAAGCAGTTCTAGTAATGAAATGAAGTTATATAAATATGAAAAATGAAAATTTCCAATATCGGTCCATATATACCCGAGATATAGCCTAGACCAGGGTTTTCATGAAAATGCCGCGTAAGCGAACTTAAACAGCTTTTTTGTGCTCAAAAGCAGTTCTGGTAATGAAATAAGGTTACCTAAATATGAAAAATGAAAATTTCCGATATCGGTTCATATGTACCCGAGATATAGCCCAAATCGGGTTTTTCATGAAAATGTCGTGTAAGCGAACTTAAACAATTTGTTGTGCTCAAAAGCAGTTCTGGTAATGAAATAACGTTATATAAATATGGAAAATTAAAATTTTCGATATCGGTCCATATATACTCGAGATATAGCCTGAACCGATTTTTTCATTAAAATTTTTTTTTTTTTTTTTTTTTTGCTGAAAAGCAATTCTTGTTATAAAAGAAGGTTACTAAAATACAGAAAATAGAAAATTCCGATATCGGTTCATATATAACCGAGCATATTCAGGCCACATTTTTAATATACTATACATATTCGTGACTATCGTGAAGGGTATTTTAGATTCGGCCCAGCCGAATATACTACACTCTTACTTGTTTCAAGTACTTTTCACATATGGTCTCTAAAATACATCTCTAACCTATATAATAAATGTATACTCCAAAATAAATATCGTATATAATTTCAATTTTACATACATATTTACGTACGGACTTACTTTACTATATATTTTTTCTATCCCACAATACTATTTTCATTTTCTACAAAAATTAACTCAAACAAGTAAGAGTGTAGTATATTCGGCTGGGCCGAATCTAAAACACCCTTCACGATAGTCTCGTATATGTATAGTATATTTAAAAATGTGAACTGAATATGCTCGGATATATATGGACCGATATCGGAGAAAAAATATTTTTTCCTTGTAATTACCATTCCAAAAAAGAAATTTTTTATGGAAAAGTTTTTTTAAGTTATATCTCGGTTATATATGAACCGATATCGGAATTTTCTATTTTCTGTATTTTAGTAGCCTTCTTTTATAACGAGAATTGCTTTTCAGCAAAAAAAATGTTAATGGAAAAATCGGTTCAGACTATGTCTCGGGTATATATGGACCGATATGGAAAATTTTCATTTTCCATATTTATAAAACCTTATTTCATTACCAGAACTGCTTTTGAGCACAAAAAAGTGGTTTTATTTCGCTTACGCGACATTTTAATGAAAACCCCGGTCTAAGCTACATATATCTCGTGTATATAGAACCGATATCGGAATTTTCTATTTTCTGTATTTTAGTAACCTTCTTTTATAACGAGAATTGTTTTTCAGCAAAAAAAAATGTTATTGGAAAATTTGGTTCAGGCTATATGTCGGGAATATATGGACCAATATCGCAAATTTTCATTTTCCATATTTATATAAAATTATTTCATTACCAAAACTGCTTTTGGCCACAAAAAAAAGTTGTTTAAGAATTTGCATGAAAAACCCGGTCCAGGCTATATCTCGGCTATATATGGACCGATATCTGAAATTTTTTTTTGCCTTTAAGTCACCATGCTTAATAAGTGTGTGAAGTTTGAAGTTTGTATGGAAATTTTTTCAAAAATTTCCATACAAAATTGAAAAAAATTAAATGTTTTTTTTTTTTGAATTTTGGATATATCTCAGCTATATGTGAACCGATATTACTGAATTTCAATAGCAAACCCATAAATCGATGGCGTAAAAAAATGGTGAAAGAAAAAAGTTTCTAAGTCTAATGGTTTTCTCAGAAACGGTATTTCAACGGCGGACAGACGGACATCGCTTACTCGACTTTTCCATTAATTCTGATTCAGAATATATATATATATATATATATATATATATATATATATATATATATATATATATATATATATATATATATATATATATATATATATATATATATATATATATATATATATATATATATATATATATATATATATATATATATATATATATATATATATATATATATATATATATATATATATATATATATATATATATATATATATATATATATATATATATATATTATAGGGTCGCAAAAAACTGTAGAAATTACAAATGGAAACACCAACCCTTTACATTTTTATGAAGGGTATAAAAATTAAGTATGTATGTAGTTGTAAATGTGATCTACAAAAATCGTCAAAAACAGGCCTTAAATCGTCAAAGTACTATTTCGAACACCCAAAATCGTCAAAATGACGATAAATCGGTGCGTACAATACATGCAGCGTTGTCAACTTTGAAATTTCAAAACGCACCAAAATTGGGGAAAAAGCGCATTATTTCAATCAAAACGCACCGAACTTTTAAAAACCTATTTTATATTTGAAGAAGTGAATAGCCTTTTAAGCGACTATTATACAATCAAAATGGGTCTGATAGCACTGCCTGACGGAATGCCATCACATTCGTTCAACAACTGGAATTCGTGTTTATCAAACTTGGCCCCAAGTACGACTCCGTTAGTTTTATTAAGATAATGTTACCTTTACAATAATTATAACGATGTTTTATCAAATTTATTGTTAAGAAATATCATTTAATTATGTTTGCTGTCGACCGAAATCAGCTGTGACCTTTATAGCCTATTATCAGGGACCCGAAATACCTGCTTACTGTCGTCAAAATTATGTTTCAGAAGCATACAACCAATAATTTGCAATTATCGGATCATTACAAGTTACAAAATCGTACTACCAGCCTTCAATAGTAATTCTATCAAACACAGTATAAGCGGTGTCTTTATTGAAATATACGAAAATTTGCCAGAATTACAATTAATAAAAGATGAAGTTTACTGTAACCAATATTTAGCGCAAACGATTTGGAAAAACTTTATAATTTATTTAATAATTTGGTAGTTTTTCAATTACCAAAACCGTAACGAATTCACGAACCATCATAAATACGAACTTCTGTGTTCAGAGACTGCATTTATTGCAATATTTGACAAATTTGACTTGATCGTTTAATACAAAATATTCTCTAAAAGCAGCAAATTTTATAAAACGAAATGTTTAGTTTTCTTTCCAGAGTGTGTATAATATACAACAGTCGTGAAAAAGACTTACAACAGCAACTGCCTTGCGGCCTTATCTGATGATGAACCAGTTCTGCGGAGTGAATTATTCATGATTCACCAGCGCCCCCGTGCGGCTGACTAGGCTCAAACAGGTAGCAATTTTTGCCGTATGAGCAACTTCTTGTTGAAGAGTTCGGGTCTTCTAATCCCTCCTGTATGCAATTTCCCAGCAATCAATGGAGGACAAGGCTTAGTAAATTGGTAGGCCGAAGCCCACTAGCAGCATCAGCCCTTAAACCAACTCATCGGTCAATTATCACCACTAGTTCCTCACAGTACAGGTATTTGTTGTGAAGGTAACACACCCTCGGGAGGTTTCAGCCAAGGTAGGCATTTCAACCATGACCAGTCCGGGAAGAACTGCAAGTAGAACCACCCTGAGGCCATGCTGCTCCCCGTTCTGCCAATTTAAATCCTTGGTAAGGGTTTCGGAAGCCAACACAACATAAGTCATGCGGCTTCCTAGAGTTTTATTTGCCACAACAAACGAGGCATACCTTTAGTGATGTCAGATGTTAAAAATGTAATTAACTGGAAACACTGTAAAAGCAAAAAAAAAAAGTTATTATTAAAACAATAAAGGAAAAATCAAAAATTTCTATATATCGACTTACAAAGTATGCGAGATTGTATTCGAACTGTCTACTGATGACTTACAATGTATGTTAGGAAGTAATGAGCTTTTGTTGGATGAACACCTCACTACCGCTGGGTCAAGTATCACAGCTGAGAGAAGAGAGTTGACAAATGATAACGAAAAACACACCAGAAGAGAACTCATACCACGAACTGGAGGTAGGGTTATTAATAAACAAAACTAAAACATATGTATTGTATATTAAAAAAATAAAAAATCTAATGGCAATGTTAACTCTTTGTAACATATTGATCAACTTAAGAGAGGGCATGTAAAGTATATAACTTTGTTGGTCACCTTAAAGTTAACATTAGTGATGACAAATGCATTTTCTTTAACTTAACTGCTCCCAATGTCTTATAATTAAGTAAGTATAAGCTATTGAAAGAATGTAAAAACCGTTATGGTCATAAAATAATTATATAATTAGGTACATAGATTTTAAGCACTTTTAAAATATAATAAAAGATCAGTAATGAAGTAACAAAAAGACCACACACATCTTCTTATTAAATAAATGTGTTAATACACTACAATCGAGATCCCTCAATTTGGACGCAGGAAACTATCGCTGCTGCCATACAATCCAATCCTAGACTTTTGACAAGCAGATTATCTGCTTAAATTGGTGTCAGCAGGCAGTCACTGCAGACAATTTTGCACCAAGATTTAAACTTATTTCCATATAAGACGCAATTAACAAACAAACTGAACCCTAAAGACTTCCCGATTCGCTTGGAATTTTGTGAGATCATTGAAATAGTTTCAGAGGATGATAAAGCATTTTTATGTCTGACGACGCAATGTTAACAAACAAAGTAATTCTAAGCCACAGATACTCAATCAGATGCCATTACATCCACTTCGCATCACAGTGTGGTGTGCAGTTTTTTCAAGATTCGTTGTCGAGCATTACTTTTTCGAAGAAAACGGTCTTACTGTTACGGTCAATGGAGACCGTTACTTAAAGATGTTGAAAGAGTTTTTCTTTCCAGAACTGCACCGAAAGAGAATCCCTTTCAACACTGTTTGTTTTCAACAAGATGGGGCCACTTGTCACATAGCCATGCCTGTTATGACAGAATTGAAGCAAAAACTTTCCAATAAACTGGTTTCAAGAAACTCCACGTTCCGTTGGCCTCCGAGGTTTCCTGAGTTCACTGTACCTGATTTTTTTTTGTTTGGGTTATTGCACACAAGAAGTTTACAAAAAATCAAATTTGGGTGATTTAAAGCAATCCATTCTAATGGTAATTGAGACAGTTCCCGCTGCAACACTCCAGGCAGTAATGAATAACTTTTTAATAAGATGTCGCACGTGTGTCAACGAGGGTGGAGGCCATTTGAATTCAATTATTTTCAAAACTTAATGAATTACTTTAACAAAAACGTATTATTTTTTCAAATTAATTAAAAAAATAAATAAATTACATAAACTTTACAAATAGTTATTTGAGTTTCTCAATGTAGCCAAATTGACCAGCCACCCTGTATTACATATTTAACGTGATTATAATATCGTCAGCATTGGCTTGCAATATATCGAAAACTGGTCGGTTGCCTAATAATTTTTTAAAACGGAAATGTGTATTAATAAGAAACGAACAAGGCTACACGGGAATGAAATACCAATAAGCACAAGCCAAAGTATGACTACAACATACAAAAATAAAGTTAGTTCAATATACTCCTAGAAATCAATTCTAGGAGTAGTTTCCCTTGTTTCAATGTGTGGCAACGAATTTTAATACAGGGTGGCGCAAAAATTACCTTCCGATGCTTTTTGGCTGTAAATAATAATTAAAAAAAAAAAAGAAAAACTTTGATTTTTCTTGTGGATTATTTTTATTTGGTCTTTTAATTTTTTTACATCAAGTCGAGAATATGATGTCATGTAAATGGCCGCCGCCACAGTTGATTGTCATTCGAGCCCTTTTTATAGAATTTTCCATCACATTGGCCAAAACTTCCGGCGATAGGTCCTCACTTTCGTGACGAATATTGTCTTTAAGAGCTGCAAGAGTTGACATAAGCCCGCGACTTCAAAAAGCCCCACAAAAAGAAGTATGCAGCGTTCTAATCAGGCGATTTTGCTGGCCAGTGCAAATCGAAAAAACGGGAGTTAGGCGCCCGGGAAATGCATCCTTCAACATATCGGTTGTGGCACGTGCAGTGTGTGCCGTAGCACCGTCCTGTTGGAACCACATGTTTTCCAATCCCAACTCATCAAGTTGTGGCAAAAAGAACTCGCTCTGTAGCGCTTACCATTCACAGTAACCGTTTGGCCCGTGACATCTTCGAAGAAAAAAGATCCGATGACTCCTCCAGCGAAAACAGCACACCATACAGCAACTTTGAACGGGTGTAATGATTTTTCGTGGGTTACACGCGGATTTTCAGTGCCCCAGAAGCGTAAATTTTGCTTATTTACGTACCCGCTAAGATGGAAATGGGCCTCATCACTCATGATTATTTTTGATGAAAAATCATCTTCCTCTTGGGGTCAAATAAATAGTCACCAATATTCCGCGTTCTGGAGCAGTGTAACGTAACATTGTTTATTTCGCATGTGTTTACTACACAAGTGTCAAAACAGAACTGACATTAGGGGCCAATCGCAAACATTTATAGCACTTTCTGATAGGAGGATTACTTTTACGCCACCTTGTATTTCTCTCTGAGAGCAAACTTCAAAAATCAATATTAAAAATACATAAAAAGAGAATGCAACTACCTTGTATTTTTTATATCGCGGTTAGAAGTAAACTAACTTTTTAAAAAAGTCCAATTCTGTAAATAGTTCGAATGCAAGTGGCAAAAATCTTTATTTTTGATACGAGCATGCACATTTTTAAGTTCCAAACCAAGTTTGGACCCCCGCTACCATGATGGCATCCTAAGAGAGAAGACCTTAGTTAGTGAAATAGAGAATGGTAAATATTTAAGTAGAAATACGTGATACGAGTATTATGAAGTTGTAGTGGCCTTTAATATTTACGATGAAAGTAAATTTAATACTTATGAAAAATTCTGAAATTCAAATTTATATCCATCATTTCACCACGGGTGACAGTCACAAAAGTATGGAATTTTATGAACGTACACATAATTAGTGCCACTATTGGCCACGTACAATTAGTCGTGTCACGTACTCTGCTAGAAAAGGTTTTAACTCCGTTTCTGTTATTTCAGTTGGTTTGGTTTTAAGTTATACAGATTTTCAAATAAAATTATATACCGCAGTGTAGCGTTAGTTAAAAATATATATTACAGAGCATCTTATATTAAATTTACATATCCTCGTTTATAAAAAGTAATCGTTTTTTGAGTATTTATTGAATCATTCAGTTTTTTCTTTTCATTTATTTAATTTTATTTATTCTTATGAATAAATTCTAAAAGTAAAATATGATTTGGAAAAGAGCATAGCTGCTGGGGCTATCAGCTTTTTTTTTAACTTTCAGCGGGTGCAATAATAACCAAATTCAAAATTTTTAAAAATATTCAGCTTTTCATTATGAACATAACTTGATATAATTACTGATTGTATTATAAAATTTCAGAAGAAGATTCCATGACACAACACTTTGAAGAAACTGAAATAGAAGAAAATACTAATTCGAATACACTTCTGCATGGTAAATCAGCACATGGATGAATATAACTGAACCACATCACTTTTTTATCAATGCATACTCGTATACATATGTATATGTACAGAAAATTTTTTATATATGTTAATAAATAATAAGAATAATACATACATACATATAATATGCACTTTTATACAAACATTGTTATCAACTTATACGTACATACATATGTATATGTACCTTTATGAAAGTAAACAATTTGAATAACAATTACATACGGCCATGTCACAGAATTCACTTCCGTTCGGGAATGGAATTGAATCGGTTTGTTTAATTTTTCAAAAAACGAAAATTTAAAACTTTTTCGGAATTAAATCAATTCTATAAGATAATACTAGTTTCATGGTACAATAATATAACAGGTAAGAGGAACTACAACAAGCCAACAGTAAAAAAAACATCATGACTTTTTATTGTTGTGTTCATAACTGTCAAAGAAAATAAAAAACAAACGTATATTTTTATTCGTGTTTTTATTTTTCAATAATTTTTTGCATTTAAAACTCGTGCAATAAATTAAATATATAAATAAAGATCAAGAAAAAGCTGTATGTTGTGGTTGCAGCTGTTTTTGTGTTTGAAAAATATGATTGGAACATTTTTTTTTTCAAAAACTTTTTCAATTTGTAAACAATAATAAAAAATGTGTGTGTATCAGAGGTTCAATTCGTGTGGCTGACAGCCGGCTTTGAGCCGCCGCCGGTCTTGTTTTATTTTGTCTAGCCGCCGCCGTTAAGGCGGCTGAAATCGGCTTATTTTCAGCCGCCGTATTTACATAATCGACAGCTTGAGCCGATTTTTTTCCGAACTTTTTAGAAATTTTCTTTTGGAATTACTTTCTTGTCCACACAAAAAAACTTTTTTCGGCAATTCTTGAGCTTTCTCTATCTTTTATTTCATACAATTTACATTGTATATGCACATACACACATGAGAGAAAAATAAGGAACTGCTGAGTACCGGCAATTCTTTTTCCCTTCTTATTCCCCTCACCGAAAGCTTCTATAAAGTTAAGAATTGCCCAACTAAAGTTGCTGTGTTTGACCTGGCACTTAGCTCTACAAGTTTCAGTCATATTCGTAGCAGCATAATGACTTTTTGTCACTGTCAAAATCTATGACCTCAAACTTTTCTTTAAGTACTTCATACAATTTTTTATATTGCATGTAAGAGTTTGACAGTACAATCATACCACAAGCTGTTCCTTGTTACAACATATTTAGTGTCACCTTGGAAATTATTTGCTTTTATGGTATTTTATTAGAAAAGATCCGGTATTTTTCAGGTGACAGATTGCTATAAGCTTACCTTTTCTTAAAATCTAAATTAATTTGAGCCATATATTGTTATTTAAAATCAGTTTTGTATAAATAAATTGAGCCACATAATGTTATTTATTTCTTTTCCAAAATATTTGTTTCTTAATAAGTGAAAAAACCCCATAACTCAAAAACCATAGTTTCAAGTAAAAGAAACATATTTTACATTTTTAATTTCCATACTCGTCTTAGAAAATATGTATGTTTACCAAAATAGCTCCTAAAGGTTTGAATGAGTTTATGGAACACTACAAAGGATAGTATTGTTAACAAATTTGCATTGTTGACTCGAAATAATTATGTTTATATATTGAATTATGACGTCGTTTGAGTAAATCAGCGATATTTAGTAAATTTGTACAATAAGAGTTTTTATATAATTAGCTTAACATTTTTATGAATTTAGATAAAAAAATTGTGAAGAAGATATTTGTCTAAATACGTACTTTTCTAAACAATATTTTGACATAATAAATTAAAATATTACCACATATATGCAAAAAAAAAGCACACATGTCGCCTACAGCCGGCTTTTAGCCGCCGCCGACCTTTTTTTGGCCAGCCGCTGCCGCCGCCGACAACTATGCGACGAATTGAACCTCTGGTGTGTATGTGTGCATTTTTGATAGTTATCATCACAGAAAAAAATTGTCGGCCACCGTTTCGACACTACGTATATATGTATATTATTCTACCATGACTTGTTTCATTCTTGCAATTAGAAATGATTTCATTCCGAAAAATCTTTTAGTTTTTCGTTTTTTGAAGAAGTAAAAAAGAATGCAATTCCGTTTCCGAACGGAATTAAGCTCTGTGACATGGCTTTATAATTACATTTCGATTTTTCATTTAAAATTGTTTGGCTAACAGCTTGAACTCCATGCCCAGATTTCTTGTTTTTTTTTTTCTTCATTTAAAAACTGTCGTTTCTGGAGTTCTTCCAGGCATTTTAAATCAAAATCCATCACCTGCTTATTGCTTTCGACAGCCAGATATTCCACTTAATTTTTCTGAACAAATTTAGTACACAAATTATGTCAGTACAAATATACATATGGACAGATATACATACATATGAGAGTATGTACATGCCTACCATAGAAAATAGAAGAGCAAATTTTTCACACAGAAATAAGTACATCCATATGAGCATACCTTTTCTTTAGCTTTAGGAACATCTTAAACTATTGATTTAAGATTTGTGTTCTCTCTCACTGGTTCGAGTTTTTCTTCGAAGGCAGAGTCTTCAGTTGTTGGTGGAAACTATGAAAATATAAACGTTTCAAAACTTAATTTTGCTAACAAAAAACAAAATCTGTTACTTTAATATTACCTCAATCACAACATCGGAATGGAATTCATTGGAATTCACAACGAATTCATTTGGAAGCCAAACACAAATGCCGTCAGCAGATGGTTCAGGGCTAACTGGTTATGTTCCTCCATCAGTTTTGTTTAGCTCTCTTCGATGAGGGGCAACTTCTTTTTTTGCATGAACTTTTGTTATGGGCCACTGCAAATGCAACTGCGACAAACATCTTTTGCTTCCGTGGCACATATTATTTAAACTGTAGCAACAAACTATTTTTCTGAAATGTAACAACAACAAAACACTATACTTACACTTCTTCTAGCTCCGACCATGCCTTTTTCTTTCTTTGGTTAGTGTTTGTGTCAGTATTTTTATTTTCTATTTCTGCCACCCTTTCCTCAATCAGCTCCTTCAGTAACAATTTCGAAAAAAACATAAATGTATGTTAATGCAAATAAGTAATACGACAAATATCCAACCAGTTGCTGGGTCTTACTCTTTTATTAATTTTTCTTCTGTCTTGCATTTTTTGCTGTCCATGTTGTCTGTTTAGTTTTTTATTTTTTCATTCATTTATTTATTGAGTCTTTAAAATATAAACTAACAATAAGTATTCAAATCTTAACACTAAATATAAAATGTTATTTAAGTCCAGCCAATGCTAGACAAAAAGTTTTATTTTGTACAAATTTTATCCGTGAAATCACTTATTTAATGCTCTGATAGTGGCAAGAGTGTCTCTTCTCTTAAATCGAGTGTGCCCGCCAAACTTAAGTATGTTGCGTACTAGAAGATTTGGGTGAAGTTCCAGTTTACTGATATACCTTGTCGCATACTTTGAAAATTTCTCTTTTACCAGAGGAACACACAGATCCTTATGAATTCGTGAGTTTTTTCACGTATTTACGTGAATTTGATTTTGTCGCATCTGAATTTTTCAATGTTAGATTGAATGTGATAATTATTTTAAATTTGTTGAATGCGCCTTTAAATGAGCAAAATATTAGTTATTTACAAGAAGGTTGCCAATTGAAAAGAAAAAAATTATGTGTTTCATTGTTGATCTAGCGGAGTCTAATTTCGATAGTGAACGGACGTTTTTTTTTTTTTTTTTTTTGATCGGAAAGTAAATAAATGAAACCGTAATAGGTGAACAGAGTGATTTAATTAAAAAAAAACTTTCTGACATGTTTTTAATGCCATTTTAAATTGTAAATTAAAAAAAGAAATAATTAATTGCATGAGTGTACCTATCAGATGTAATTCTTTACTCCGCTAGAAAAAACAGTTGTGAAAACGATTAACGTGGGTACCTGCCATTGTGGCCTTACCCCACGGTGATCTTAACACCGGGTGAATACAATGCGTCTACCAGCGCCCCCATACATGACAAACTGCCATGCATGAGTACCAATTCGATCTCATGTTGTTTGGACATGATCTCCCCCTTGGTTAGGAGCGGAGCCTTTCTAAAACTCCTTCCGATCTTTGGGTCACGGCACCCGGTCGCAATGCAACTCCACATCGAGCTCAAATGAACTCTCCCCGCGATTTGGGTTTAAACCACAACCACCACGATACTCCCCGAAGGGCCGCACCATAACCGGGCAGGAACAAGTTCCTGGGGCTCCCGGTTCCCGTGGTACCAGATTTAAGTCTCCGGTCAGACTTCGTAGCCCAAGGACTACTACCAGTAGAGCCCCAAACGGCTCGGGGACTGGTGACCCCCTGCAACCATCCTCACAGTAAACAGCACACAGGAACACAGCAATACAGCAAACAGCAACATAAAACAGGAACAACAGGAACGTCAGCGACAACAGCAAAACAGCAGCCACTCAACGTACAAACTGCATCACCTGCAACACAAAACACACACGGGCACAAGGCACAATAAACAAAAACAACAAAAACATTCAACATTCATCCTCACGGATGAGTACATTGGCCACCCCCCTGTGGCCCAGCCCTTTACAACACGAACAAAACAAAAAACAACAATTAGACATGACCCCCCTCACGGAAGGACTTACAAACAAAACAACGTTGCCAGCAACCCTGCGACATCAAAACAAACAGCAGACAGCAACCAGCAACACAGCAAACAGCAACCAGCAAACAAAACACAGCCAAGTACATGACACCAGGAACAGCACAGGGCACAGGAACTGTGCTCTATGCTCCTCATGGTTGCCTACACTAAGACTTCAACCACAACTGCAACCAACTCCGCCGACGAGAGACGCATACAGTCACGCGCGAACCTGCGGTTCAACAAACGACGGTTCCGGAAATGGCAACAACAGGGAGGCTACCCTCCCTACCTTGGTCTCCGCCTAAAGACCTCACGGGCATACGCGCCCAACGCGTCAAAAGACGCGCCGACCGCCAAAACCCTACTGAAATCCCAATGGTCGCCCGCCCCTACTACGCCCATTCCCTCTAGATCCCTAATGTCATCATAAAGATGACATTCGACCAGAACGTGTCTCCAGTCCTCAGGGCTCTCACCACATCTGCACAGCGCAGTCTCGGACAGGCCCCTCTTATGCAAAAATGCATTGAGGGAACCATGCCCCGTAAGCAAGAAGCCCGTACTGAGACTGAAGCCAAATTCCGGCCGTCCCACAACAAAATCAGCCTCGCGAATGAATTCGTGCGTTGCTCGCCCCTTTGTACTATTCGCCCATCGCGCCCGCCAGGCAGACACAAGACGTTCCCAAAGGAGCGCCTTGATCTGACTGGGTTCCCTATTAACCACAAGATCAAGAGCAGAAAGCCAATCATGTGGACAAAGCGGTAGCCCCTTCTTAACCTTGAAGGCGATCGCACGGCGAATCACCTCCAGATCAAGGGGAGCCACCCCCAGCAAGACCTGTAGAGCATCTGTTGACACCGTCCTACAAACTGGCATGCAAGCAAGCATCGCAGTTCTCTGGGCGGACTCTATCTTATTGCGGCCAACAACAGTCATGACTGTCTCGTACCACACAGGTGCACCATAAGCTGCGCATGCAACAAACAGTCCACCATATATGGTACGAGTAGCCCGCCTGCTGAGGCCCCATTCACTTCTAAGAATGCGCCTAACTTTACCTACTACAGCAGTAAGCCTGTCCCTCACATATGAGAGGTGAACCATAAAGTTCAACCTCTCACTCACCATTATTCCCAGGTATTTGACTTCTGTCGCATACCGGAGACTAATGCCGCCAGAGCGAACGAGTGGTGGACGACCCCGAGACAACCTGCCTTTCAGCAGCATTGCCACGGTCTTGTCCATAGCCACCTCCACACCCACACTATCGCCCCACTCGCGCACAACACGCATGGCCCTCTCACCCCGGCTTTCCAGATCAGCACGAGACTGTCCTTCAACCAAGATGAGCAAGTCATCCGCATATGCACACAGTCTGAAGTCACGCTGCAACGACCTCAGCAGGGAATCCATCATGAGGTTCCATAAAAATGGACCACAGATGGACCCCTGCGGACAGCCGCGTACAACGTCCCTCCAAACCGTGTCGCTGGCGCCCACCACACAGGCTTTCCTACCGCAGAAGTAACTCTCCCATAGAGCGAGCTCCCGACAGCCCACACTACGTAGTCTATCGAGAACTACACTCCACAGGAGATTGTCAAACGCACCCTTGAAGTCTACGAAGAGTCCCAGTACATATCTTTCCGCAGAGCTAGCAACACTTGACTTAACATGCAGCCAGGCATCGTCAACAGACCTCCCCTCCCTGAAACCGAACTGGAATTCAGACAGTGCTGCACCCGGACACTCTTTCAGTCGAAAGACCATTATCCTCTCCAGTACTTTTCCAAGCACTGGAAGAAGACTAATGCCCCTATAAGAGCGAGGATCAGTCCTCACTTTTCCGGGGGACTTTAAGAGCACCACAACACGTGCCTTCTTCCAAGCCTCAGGGAAGTAGCCCTCACTGAGACACTTCGCAAATATTGACTCCAGGTATTCCGGTATGGCCTTCCAGATGCTTTTACACATCTCTCCAGTCATACCGTCTATACCCGGAGATTTCCTACTCTTGATCCTGTGGACACAAACTTCTATTTCGGATCTCTCCAGCGCAGGAGGGGCGGCTCCCTCCCTAATGAGAGGAGGGCTACCGCCCGCCCGTACAACCGGAAAGAAAACCCCCAACAACGCGCCCATAATATCGCTCCAGGAAGACAATGTTACATTGTCAACCTGGAGGCTTCCTACTTCTAAACGCCTGTGTCGACCCGAACAAACGCGATAGACACGACCCCAAGGATCGTCCCTATTTTCACGCACGAATTCCCTCCACTCGTCTTCTTTTACCCTACAAATTCTACCCTTATATTCCCTCAGGCTTGCCAGATATTCAACCTTACGAATAGCTAGATCATCTGCGTTAGACTGCCGGGCCCTCTGGAATCTCTTCCTGAGGCGCCTGACACTCCTCCGCATCAGATCCAGTTCATCGGTCCACCACTTGACTTTTCTTGGCCTACCCGGACGGGCTCGGCCAAGCAGCGCATCATTCACCGCGCACATCCAGTCGTCAATCTGGCCAACCTGAGCGTCTATACCCAATTCCCTGAATTCATCTATTGGCTGTACCATAGCAGCCGCCCTAACACTATTCGCGTAACCGCCCCAGTCTATATCCCTTTTACGCCACCCGCGAGGTGACCCAGATATCCAACTCCGCCGGCGATAAGTGAACCGAATCTCAATGAGATTATGATCACTCACACCAGCGTTGTCACATACCCTCCAGCTGAAGTCGAAGTATGACAACGCCAAGTTATTGGCAATTGTCACATCGATATCGCTGCGGCCCTGTGGAGCGTCAAACGTGTACAGATCACTAGCCTCGTTTAACACCGAAGCACCAACTGTGACCAGCCATTCGCCGAGCATGATTCCTCTAGTGTGGTTCATATGACCAGGCGCATGCCTGGGCATTTTACTGAACCACATAGAGGAACATGCATTTGCATCCAGGCCTAGAATAACGGGTGCACTACTCGCTAGGAGTAGGACCGTATCCATGTACCGAATGTACGGCTCCAAAGGGACGGCAAACCTGCAATACAGGCTTGCAAAGAGCACCCGCCCAAACTCCCCCTGTACAGCAACGCAGACCCCCCACCGGGTACAGCTCACGACCGTACAATCGACCCCCGGGTCATCCACCACTACCGCAGAGTTCCCCTCCAAATCGGGGAAAACCCGCATACCCCCAGGAAGCCCCCTGATGTCACCAAATCGGAGGTACGGCTCCTGCACTAAGGCAACAGCCGCACCCCGTCGCCGCATCGCCTGCCCAAGTTCGCACGTGGCCACGTACGACTTCTGAAGGTTTTGCTGTATTACAACCGCGGTATCCATCTTAATGACGAGCGTTCACCCTAGCAACCATGGTCGCATAGACCGGGCACGCTGCAGACATCATCATGTGATCCGCCTGCAGTCCCTTGAACGCACAGTTCCTGCACCTCAGCTCGTTGGGGCATCGGCTCGCCCAGTGGCCAGCGTCGCCGCACCGTCTACACACATCCGACTGGTACTTACAGTCGCGCACCCGGTGATCAAAACCTAGACATCTATAGCACGCCGGTATGGGGTCCAACGTCCGTACCGCAAAGCGGAACCACTTTATATATGCCCCCGTTGTCCGTAAATGTTCAGCAATACGCGGCGTGCATTCTAGGGTCACGTTAGTTGTGCCCTCTTCCACCTTCCAGGGTGCGCTCACCAGTCGAACGGATCGCCTATATTCCGCGGAAGACATCAAATCCCCGAGGTTCATGGAGTGCAATTCCTCCATGAACTCATCCGGGGAGATCTCCTTGTGGACGCGCTGGACCACTATCTTAGGCCCCAACTTGTCCTTCACTGCCACCTCCAAACCTACCTCAGCAAACTTCGCGTTACCCGCCACCTTCCTCCGCTCAGCCTCCGATGGCGTGCGAATAACAGCTCCATCCTTTGTCTGACGCACCTCGTGGACGCGAACCCCCAGTGTCGGCCCGACCTCACCAACCACCTTCTCCACCACCTCCTTGGCGCTCTTACCAGCCTTACTTTTAACTACTACCGACCACGTCTCCACCGGCTTTACTAGTGGCAAGGCCGGATAAGATACCGGCGTTACCGCCTCCTGCGCCCTGTCCACAACCCTGCGTCTCACCGGGGGTACCATCGTCGGCATCGCCATCGGGGAAGCAGTGACTCCCACCGCACCAGCCTCCAATCTCCCCTTCAACCGCTCATTTTCGGCAACAAGCCCCATAAGGAGCGTTTCATACTCCCCTACCTCCTTCGCAATTTTTCTTGCAACTCCTTTGCCCACCTCGTCCGCCATAACTAACTCCAACACCTTGCAAGTCACCCTCTTCATTTCAGCGATCACCCCTTCAGCCTGCAGCTTCTTCTTTCTGGTCCTCGACTCTCTGACAGACTGCTTACTCCCAGCAACTACTCCCTCACTGGCCACCTCACCCACACACGTTACGATCACCTCGTCATCCACCACCATTGGTGCTCTAGTCACAGCCGCGACCTCACCCACACCTTTCACCGCTTCCAACGCCATCTTCTTCCGCGATTTAGGCGACCCAGCTTTAAACTTCTTCACCGACTCCACATCTTCAGTCGACGACATCTCTGACTCCGTGTGCCTGAGCTTCGGTGGCACAAATGGCGGCGGCGCCCTGGGATCGTCAGTCGTTGCGTCACTGGCGTCCCCTTTCGCTCTTGGCTTGTCGCCCTTCCTTTTGCTTGCCGGCGGCATGTCGGCAAACTCCGCTATATCAATAAATAATTAAGTGCCACCTACCTTTGTGTAGCAGTACTTATTTAATAGTAAGTCCTTATCAAGTCCACGAACCGTCAGCCAAATATAAATCGTAGTCTCAAACCTCACACGCGCCGTACCGTCAACCGTTCCGTTAAATCAATTTCAAATTTCCAAAAAAAAACGTTAATCAATCAATTACCAAGAAGAAGCACGAGTAGTAGTCAACAGTTCACCTTAACCAAACTTTTGGCCGGAATATTCGTTTAACTTTGAGACACCTGCCAAAGGAGTCTCAAAACAAAACACACACACACACACACTTTAGAGTCACTTAGCTCTTCAATTTAACCAAACTTTTGGCCGGAGATTTTTGCCAGCGGAGTCTCAATCTGCCAGCGGAGTCTCACTCTTCTTCTTCCACTTTATTTATTTTCTTTTTTTCTTTTGTTTTTTATGCTTCTTCTTACCACTATTCAATTTTTAACACTTTTACTATCCGCTATATACGTCCGAACGCTTTAACACTCAAACTGCGAATGACTAGAAAAAACATTTGGATTTCTGAGGAAGAATCTGTAAAATAATCATTGGAAAATCTCCTGTCCCTAAGAGATAGGAAACGCCCGCGATCGTCTTCGCCAAATATTGTTGTTACAACTGAAGACAAAACATCTTCCAGTTTAATAGTTGCTGACAAGCGGAAAACACAAGTAGGCATGGACAGGTACATAATCGTGGTTAAAAGCCAGCGAAGCCCCAAATTAGCTCAAATATCATCTCAACCGAAAATTTCTAAAGATGATAATAGGACTTCGGCAATAGATAGTAATAGATTTGCTATACTTTAAACTTCTATATGGAAGAGTAAACATCAATGCATTTAGAAAAAACTACTTTTATTTAATATCTTTTGTTGTAAAAAGCAAAACAATTTACAGAAACAAAATTCACACTGATAATCAATGTCGTCAATGTTTACCAACAAAGCATGCGAAAGTGTTGTTGCCTTGCTTTTTGCGTGTGCGGTGAAGAACGAAAAAAAATATAAAAGACGAAGTTGTTTGTGTATTTTTCATTTCTAATGCTGAGCGCAGTATTTGTGTAGGAAAGAGCACAGCCCTATATCTAAGCGCATTTACAAAAACAATTGAGTATTAAGCGCATAGGCCTGGGCATGTTTGCTTTAAACAGATGAGCCAACAATATCTAAAAAAACCTTTAAGCCGCCACCAATGTATGTATTTGCGAGAGCCTACCTCTAGTGAGCTGGTAAAACAACTTATTGCGGCAATCGGCAAAGAGACTTTTAACTTAACATCAGTAAAGCATGGCAGCATTAGCGAAACGAAAATTCAGGTAAACAATGAAAATTAATACCGAACATTGCCTGACGTTATGGAGAAGAGTAAAAGATCTTTTTACACCTATCAACTTAAAAGTGCTAAAGGCTTTCAGGTAGTTATTAAAGGTGTCGACCCTCGCTTTAATACGGATGATATTAAGACTGGACTGGAAGTAAAAGGGCTTAAAATAAAAAAATGTTGTTAATATTAGGAACCGTGAAAAGATCCGTTAACCCATGTTCAGAGTTGAACTAGAACCCAGGGAGTTGTCCTAAAATAAGGTGAAATTTATCCAATTTATAACCTTAATTTCTTTTGCATCGTAAGATTAACGTTGAGGAGCTACATAAGCGTCTAGGACCCGTTCAATGCCTAAACTGCCAAGAATTAAGCCATACCAAGCCCTATTGTAAGTTGCCCGCAGCTTGCGTTGTGTATGACGAACTCCAAAAACTGATCCAAATGTTTAAAAAATTCAGTAACTGTGGAAGTAACTATGATGCAAATGAAAGGGGCTGTCCTGTCTACAATCACTTTAAGCGGTTAATGACAAATAGGTCATCAACCCCAATTAACCAGCCCCAGCAGTCGAACATCATATCAAAAAGTAGTTTTCTCAAGATGAGCCAGGCAACCAGCCACATAATCGTGCAAACCCCCAAACAAATTTCGTATGCCAATGTGGGGAAATCCGATAAACCAAATTTGAAAAATGTTAGAAATCTTGAGGCAACTCTGCAGACTCTTGTTCAATCTGTTAACACAAAAATTAACTTGAGCACGTATGGAAAAGCAAGTCGATATAATGTTGATTGCTGAAGCCCATTTGACAAGCAGCAGTTATCTCAAAATTAATGGCTACACACTATATGATACTAAAGATCCCCGTGGCAGATCTTGTGGAGATTCAGCAATTTTGATATAAATCAGAATTAAGCACTATTTAATGAACGACACACGTGAGGAATATCTCCAAGCAACTAATATATGCACTATATATTTTCATTAAAAAATCGTTATTTCCTCGATTTTCTCACCGCCACGATTTTCAATAACAGAAAGCCAATATTCAAATTTTTTCAAATCACTTGGGCCTCGATTTTTAGCGGCTGGCGACTATAACGCTAAACACACTTTTGGGATAACGTTTAATTTCCCCGAGAGGCCGCGTGCTTTGTGACACCGTTTCTAAAATGGACTTGGGGGGTGATTTCAAGTAGACACCCCACTTATTGGCCTTCAGACAGACAAAAGGTCTCAGACCTTATAAATTTTGCAAAAAATGTTCTTTTAGAGTGGAGCCTTCATGAGATTTGTCATCAGATCACTCACCTACTATAGTCTCTGTTTCATTCCCCCAGGTGGCTGGTTTCCCATTTAGTGACTTAGCATTGACCGTCACTAGAGTTAATTGGTTAAACTACAAAAAATATTTGAGTGCACATACAGAAAATATCGCCTTGAGAACCCCTGAGGATATTGATGTGTCAATTAACGATTTTTCTGAAAACCTCAAACTGGCCGTACAGCATGCTACCACTAGTCATATAAGATCCAGAAATGAAAACAATAGAACTTATTCGTCTGAAATTGAGCAACTTCTGTCCGAAAAAAAAAGAATAGTCAGAAGAGAGTGGCAACTTCGCAGATCTCCCCAGCTTAAAACTAGGCTACGGGAATGCATAACTCAGTTAAGAAATCTGCTTGAAGTCCATAGAATAGCTTCCCTTAAAACATATTTGGAAAGCCTTGATGGTACCCCTCAATCTGATTTATCCTTGTGGAAAGTGACAAAAGGTTTAAAAAGACCCGTAATAGGTAAGCCACCTTTGCGAACTTCAACTGGCGACTGGGCAAGAAGCGATTCTGAAAAGGGGATGTTGTATGTCGATCATTTGAGAAACCTCGTTATTACAAATGATTCAGCGAATATTACAGCGGAATTACCACCATATGTTGTCAGACCTCCTGTGTCTTTGAGACTTAGTTTTCAAGATGTCGAAAACATTATCGGTAATACAAACCTCAGGAAAGCTCCTGGCATTGATCAAATTACTGGTAAAATGCTTGAACAGTTACCTCATGCAGCTAGAAGGGTTCTACTTTTTATTTTTAACGCTATTTTACGCCTTTAGTATTATCCTGCAGAGTTCTCTCTATGATTACTATGATACCCAAGCCAGGGAAGGATCTGACTAAGGTCATATAGACCAATAAGTCTTTTACCAACAATTTCAAAACTATTCAAAAATTGTTAATGGCGAAGTTGAGTCCAATATTGAACAATGTGGGATGCATCCCTGATCATCAATTTGGTTTTCGGGCTAAACATAATACCACAGAACAAACGCACAGACTAGTCAATGTCATAAAACAGACTTCTGAGAAGAAGAAGTACTGTTCAGCTCTATTCATTGACATTTCTCAAGCTCTTGATAAAGTGTGGCACGACGTCTTGATGCACAAAATAAAGCTAAACTTGCCTGCAAATACTCACAAGCTTCTGGAAAGCTACTTATATGCGCGGAAATTTGTTATCAGAGAAGGTGATTTTATAAACCCAACTCATCCTATCGAGGCAGGGGTTCCCCAAGGCAGCATATTGGGGCCTACTTTATATTTTATTTATCTGACATGCCAACGATTCTGGAATCCACACTTCAACCTTTGCAAATGACACAGCGTTTTTGAGTGTTCATGAAAACCACGAATTAGCTTCACGAAATTTACAGGGATATAGCCAGAACTGGCTAAAACTTTGGAAAATCAAAGTTAATGAACAGAAATGTACTCATGTCACATTCACTCTGTGTAAGCAAACATGTGCGCCTATCCAAATAAACAACTCACCTATTCCGCAGCACAATGAAGTCAAGTACCTTGGTATACGCCTCGACCGTAGGCTAACGTGAAAGTCTCACATTGAAGCAAGTCACTCAGTTGAAACTAAAAGCAGCGCAACTAAATTGGCTTATGGGCAGAAACTCGACATTGGAGTTGGATTGCAAACTTCTGTTATACAATGCAATTCTGAAGCCTCAGCGTCAAATATTGAAAAAATTTAAATGCGACAAAACCAAATTCTTCGAACGATTACTGCAGATTTGAATACTTATTATTAGTTCTTTTTGAAGATTGAATAAATAAAAAAAATGCTTTAAAATTATATATATTATATAATATGTACATACATACATATATAATTAAATATTCGTCTTAAATTGTTCGTGATTTTGTGCGTTAAGATGTTATATTTATATAAAATTTTTTTTAGTTTTTAACTAAATGTACGATCAGTAAATAAAAAATCAAATAATTATTATTAAAATAAAATTTTTGTATAACACATGCATTAAAAAAATATTTTTATTGGTTTTTAATGTAAAAAATAGCTTATACTATAAATTTTTAAAAAATATTTTTGCACTTTTTCAGGATTTAACATTAAGATTATTATATTTCAGATTACGTTATTAACAAAGAAAGCATTTATATTCCTCTGGGGAATTTAACAAACTTGAAACATAGCTAAAACAACCGGAATCAACGCCTCTATTGCATCTACTGCATTTAAATTTTTTGTTCACAGTTAACACAATTTATATTCGTTCTGCCGTATTTTATCATATCAGTTTTTAATTGTGTACTATATATGTCTGGGTTCATTATACTTTGTAGGCTTTTATCAGTCAACAGCGCTTCAATAAACTGAATGCACCAAACACCGCAGTTATGAGTCATTTTGCTTATAATGATCTAAGTATTTTTGTTGCCACTTTTTAGCTTCGTTGGAGTCCAAACATTTTAAAAAAGTGTCGAATCTATATTTTAATTCTCTCTTAGAAGCACCATATGGATTAATGAAAAAGAATTCCTTTTCTTGACATTTCAAAAATATTACGGTAAAATGATTATGTGTGGATAGTAAACATCTGCTAGAGTGTAAGTCCCAATTTTCACGAGGCAACTTTAGTTGCGCAATTCTTGAGTTTGTGGACAAATAAGAGAGGAAAGAGTGGAGAGTGTAAAAATGATTACAGACTTGCTTGTACTCGGAAAGTCGTTTTGTGCTATCATTCGTAATATCAGAAATTTTACATTTTCTTTCATTTGTGTTTCTTTTATGTATTGATATGTTGTCCGTGATGAAAGTAATATTGGCCCGAAATGGCGATATTTGAATTCATTTGAAAAAAAAATTCTAAATATAGGGTGTTTTTTTAAGCTAGATAGAACTTTAAATTGTAAAAAGTAACACAAAAAATTAAATTTTGATGAAACATTTTTTTTATTTGTTTCAGTATACTCTGACAAATCATCATGAATAGACTCACGCTTGAACAACGCTACGAAATTATCCAAATTTACTTTGAAAATCAGTCGTCGATTCGCGCAAAATTTTATCGCAAAATTGTGTTCAGCGATGAGGCGCATTTTTGGCTTAACGGGTTTGTTAATAAGCAAAATTGCCGCATATGGAGTGAGACCAATCCACAAGAGACCCTACAGACTCCATTACATCCAGAAAAATGCACTGTTTGGTGCGGTTTTCATGCTGGTGGCATCATCGGACCTTATTTCTTCAAAAATGAGGCCGGAGCTCGCGTTACGGTCAATGGAGATCGTTACCGCACCATGATCAATGATTTTTTGTTTGAAAATATGGATGACATTGATCCGGAGGAGATGTGGTTTCAACAGGATGGCGCTACGTGCCATACGGCGAACGCAACCATCGACTTACTGAAATCAAAATTTGGCGATAAGTTGATTTCGAGAAATGGACTTGTCAATTGGCCTCCAAGGTCGTGCGATTTGACACCTCTCGATTATTTCCTGTGGGGCTACGTGAAGTCACTGGTTTATGCTGATAAACCAGCAACAATTGACGCCTTGCGAGGCCAGCATTGTTCGTGTTGTTCGTGACATACGGCCAGCAGTGCTCGAAAAAGTGGCCCAAAATTGGACGTCCAGAATGCGCTTCGTCAAGAACAGCCGCGGTGCCCATATGCCCGAAATCATTTTCAAATGTTAATGTCACGTATTGATCTTTCGAATAAAAAAAAATTTTGATTACAATTTAATTTTTTGTGTTATTTTTTACAATTTCAAGTTCTATCGGGCTTAAAAAAACACCCTATATTATGGACAACTTGAAAAAATAAACAGCAGTATTAATTTAGAAGAAGTGAAAATTAAATGGAAAAATTTGTGAATGCAGTACATGCAAGATTAAGAAAGTGTAAGCAATAGAAAACGAAAATTGCTCAAGCAAAATTGCTGTGTCTGAACATAAAAGCAAGTTGAAAAGAAAATTTGATAAGAATTGCGCAACTACAATTGCCTCGTGAAAATTGGGACTAACAGAAAGTATGCCGAAAACAGTTCCAACATGTTACTACGCATTACTTTTTATTAAAATAAGCATATTATATTGTATGATGTTGGTTTGCTTTATTACTGCTACCACACTACAACTTATCCAGGCAGCAAAATATTTATGGTTTCTTGTTATTTTTTTTGTTTAAGACAAACAACCCTTTGTAAAACTTCATCGTACAACTTGTCTGATGCTTTGTTGGCACGCACGCGTGGACACATACATATACACACACACAAATAGTTTGTCAGTGGACGCGGCATATTGATCAAACTTTTTTTTTCGTTTAATTGGTGACAAAAAGTATACTTCGGTTCTTTATCGCATATTTATTTTCTCATACGCAGTAAAACAATTATGTTAGAGCCATACGCGCTGGCATTCATTTTATGTAAAAAAGAGCAATAACCATCCGTACAAGAAGCATTGAAAAGCTCACAAACAATTACAACCATATGCAACTTCAAAAGCTTGTATGCTTTGAGTGTATCTGCGCAGATGTGTAGTGGAAAAATAATATAATCTTTTCTGCGAATATCACATACATTAGTTAAATTCAAAATTGTCCCCCAGCTAATGGTATTCAATTATTTTTTCTGTTCTTCTTTGGACTTATTATTTCACAGCAATTATTGTTATAATTAAAAATAAAAATAACCCTTCTTCTTGACTGAAGTTGGACTCGAACTCACAACTGATTAGTTAATATCGTACATATGTATATAACTAAAAATGTTGACCGATTAATAATTTAAATTCAAAATTATTTTTTATTGAATATATCAATTCCATAT
This sequence comes from Thecocarcelia acutangulata, assembly GCA_914767995.1. Lineage (NCBI taxonomy): Eukaryota > Metazoa > Arthropoda > Insecta > Diptera > Tachinidae > Thecocarcelia > Thecocarcelia acutangulata. The sequence goes on from OU612098.1 coordinate 58,258,320, forward strand.
TCATACGACAGGACGTCACTGTTAGTGATATTATTCTTCAAGAATATAAGATGGCAATATAATTCAATTATATTATTAAATATTTCTCTTCTAGGGTTAAGAGATTGAAACTTATGGATTGAAGAGATTGAAGCTTGAAATAAATTTTGTTAAAATCAAGAAGCATGAATTTAACATTTTTGAGGCATTCATGAATGCTCCTTTGTGTTTATATGTTCAATTTATCTCCCTCTATATACAGTTCTGTTTTAAACATTTTTTCCGCCTCTAATTTATTGGCATTAAAAAGACTTTTAACCTTTTTGGTGTTCTTTTCCATTTATCCTCCACAAGTTCTTCCTTGCTCCGTTTAATATTATGCGATTGTGGCTTATTTAACACAACATTAGATCCACGTCTCTTATTTTGGCTTGAATATATTTCTTGGATGATCGGATATAGCCGCTTGGTCTAATATAGCTTTTTCCTTCAAGCGTTAAATTTTTATTTATATTAAATAGCTTTCCACCTGGCTATTTGCTATCCGCGTATTTGTTGGGTCAGTAACAGATCCCATTACGTTTGTCCAAAAAACGCGGTAAGGAACGTATTTTTTTTTGAAAACAGTTTGAAAGAATTTTTCATTTCTGAAATTATTTTGTATATTATTTTTTGCCTCTTTCAATTCCATAGAATTTATTATATGCAAAGCCATTTTGTGAAATGGACTTTTATCATATTGAGGAGCCTTATTCACACCAAAAGTTGTCGATGAAGTTACCAAATTTTGCATTAAAATCATCATTTGTTGTAAAATTTGAAAAGTCCGCTTCTGACCGTTCATATTCTTCATTTTTCTCGGAGTACATTAAGACAATATACAAATTTCTGAACCAACCCCAGAACTCATTCACATCACTAATGTTAATGCCTTTAACCATTATGTTTTTAAAAAATAGATTTTGATTTTCATCTTTTGCGCTTTCTTCAATATCGTTTAAGCATATTTTGATAAATAAATGTTCCAAGCTCTAACCAAGTTTCTTATGCCAATGTGGTTAAGACTAATATACCAAACGCGAATCAGAAGTCCAAGTCTCAACAGCCCGACCCATATTTTAGCAACCTTGAAGCCACATTGCAGACTTTGGTTCAATCAATAAATACTTTTACGGCTTCTATGACCACCATGACGCAGGAAATGCTAAAAATGCAATCAACTATTTTACAGGCTGTTTTAAAAAAATTATTTATTTAAAAATATGTTTCTTTAACGCAAACGGCATACGCCAACATAAAAATGAACTTGAACACTTCCTGAGGGAAAGGCAAATCGATGTTATGTTGATTGCTAAAACTCACCTGACGTCAAGAAGTTATTTCAGGATAAATGGTTATATACTATATGACACTAAAGATCCACGTGGAAGAACTTGTGGAGATTCGGCTATTCTAATTAAAAATAGAATTAAAAATTACTTGTTAAATGAGACATATGAAGAATATTTTCAAGCAACAAATATTTGTATTGAACACATTCACAGTAAATTGGTAATTTCATCAATTTATTTCCCGCCTCGGCTTTCAGTACAGAAAACCATTACTCAAATTTTTTTACTTCTCTTGGATCCTGATTTATAGCTGCTGGTGACTATAATGCTAAACACACATTTTGGGGCTCAAGATTAATCTCCCCGAAGGGAATGCATAACTCAGCTAAGAAATCTGCTCGAAATCCACAGATTGGCTTCCCTTAAAACATATTTGGCAAGCCTGGATGGTACTCCTCAATCTGACTATTCCCTATGGAAAGGGACAAAAGATCTCAAAAGACCCGTAATAGGTTAGCCAGCTTTGCGAACTTCAACTGACGACTGGGGAAGATGCGATTCTGAAAAGGGGATGGTCTATGTTAACCATTTGGGATATATTTTTACCACAAAGGCATTGATAAAATTACTGGTAAAATGCTTGAACAGTTATCTCGTGTAGCAGGAACAGTTCTATTTTTTATTTTTAACGCTATTTTACGCCTTGAATATTATCCTGCAGAGTGGAAGGTCTCAATGATTACTATGATATCCAAGCCAGGGAAGGATCCCACTAAAGTAGAATCATACAGACCAATAAGTTTATTGCCAACAATTTCAAAATTGTTAATGGCGAAGTTAACTCCAATATTGAATGAGTGGGATGTATCCCTAATCATCAACTTGGCTTTCGGGCTAAACATAGCGCCATAGAACGAACACACAGACTAGTCAAGGTCATAACACAGATTTTTGAAGACAAATAGTATTGTTCAGCTCTATTCATCGACATTTCCCAAGCTTTTGATAAAGTGTGGCATGACGGACTGATGCACAAAATAAAGTTGAACTTGCCTGCAAATACTCACAAGCTTGTGGAAAGCTACTTATACGACTGGAAATTTGTTATCAAAGAAGGTGACTTTACAAGTCTCTCACAGTCAATCGGAACAGGAGTTCCCCAAGGTAGCATTCTAGGACCCACTCTATATTTGATTATATGAAAACCATCAATTAGCTTCACGAAATTTGCAGCAGTATATTTCAATATTAGAGAAATGGTTAAAACTTTGGAAAATAAAAGTTAATGAACAAAAATGTACTCACGTTACATTCACACTGCGTAAGCAAACATATTCGGCTCTCCAAATTAACAATACACCTATTCCGCAACATAATGAAGTTAAATACCTTGGTATTTACCTCGACCGTAGGATAACGTGGAAGCTTCACATTGATGCGAAAGTCACTCAGTTGAAATTAAAAGTAGCGCAACTAAATTGGCTTATGGGCAGAAAGTCGACATTGAAGTTGGATTGCAAACTTTTGTTATATAACGCAATTTTAAAGCCTATATGGTGCTACGGAGTTCAATTATGGGGAACCGCCTCAACATCTAACATTGAAAAAATTCAAAGATGACAAAACCAAATTCTTCGTACGATTACTGCAGCTCCATGGTACGTAAGAAACTCACGAATTCACAAGGATTTGTGTGTTCCGCTGGTAACTGACGAGTTCTCTAAATATGCCACAAGGTATATCAGTAAACTGGAACTTCACCCAAATCCTTTTGCACGCAACATACTTAATTTTGGCGGCCACTCTCGGTTGAGAAGAAGGGATACCCTTGCCACCATCAGAACGTTAAATAGGTGATTCTACCGATATTATTCGCGCAAAATGAAGGTTTTTTGTCTAGCAGTGGCTGGACTTAAATAACTTTTATATTTAGTATTAAGATTTGTTAGTTCATAGTTTGAAGATTCAATAAATAAATGAATGAAAAAAAAAACTAATTTATTCATTCATCGTTCGCGGTTTCCTCATAGGAAGAAAACAAATTTTTTGAAATAAATCTGGTTTCTTAAAGATAAAAAATTAAATTAAAAGAATATTTTTATTAAAGAATCGAAAATGTTAGTATGAATAGTGAAACAGAAAAGAGGAAAATGACTAGGGTGCTTGCTACAATAAATTTTTTGTATATCTGAGAGTCTTATTAAAGCTCTAGGAAGCTAGTAAACGTTTATGAATACTCGTTTAGTGTTTTTTACTTATTAATGTGCTATTCAGCTGTTAAGTACCATTTATGAATTGGACTGTAAGCAATTAGTAACTACGTATGCAAGAACTTACTCCGTTTATAGTTCCTTTTCCAAAACGTTGGCAAATTACATTGCTGGAGAACGTACAACACGTCTGTACTTGAACCGGCCATTGGGGCTATTTACATACTGCTTGAATACAGCAGTAAATGAAAGTTGTAGCTGCTCTTACATGTGCAATACATATTTAATTATACAGAAGTTTTTATGCGACAAGATCTGTTTATCTACTTAAATCAATATTCAAGGGAGACGCATAAGATATACATACATATATAGGTTCAGTTCGACACGATTAATTCGGGTACAGAACTATCCGAAAACAGAAATTCAAAAATATTAATATCCATTCTATTCGGCATTTATCACACCGCTGGGACTAAATACGTGTGATGTCCGTTTGTACATACATACATGTGTGAATATTGCTTACTAGAAGCGCACAGTTCGAAACGATTTCAATACAAAGTGATTCGAAAACTGTCATATAACTTGATTTTAATTGCACATAAAATCGACAAAAATTTGTAAATGTTTTTCCGGCTGTGACAATATTTATAGCTCGCAATTTCATGTCAATGAATAGATGTGCATACATCTACATACTTTTATGAATGTACGTATATACATACGTACATATGTATGTGCTCGGGTATATTTATTTATGTACATATTTATACTCATTGTTTGCAAGTTAAGGCTGTAACTTTTCTATTTTACTGATTTCCTCTTAGAAGAATATTTGTTCTGATTGCAAATATCAAAGACAATATACCTACATACATACATTTTAAACGGACGTGAAAGATGCAATCATGACATTGGCGTCGCAAGTGCTGATGGTATTCGATTACAATGGGCTACGAATTTGTATCGATGAAGACTGGTCGATAATGACTGGAGTTTTTAGCGTTGGAAATAATGTGCACTTAAATTTAGAAGTATTAAATTTTTTTTCTTTCATTCATTTATTGGATCTCAAAATGAATTAAGAATAAGTATTCAGATCTTAATACTAAACATAAAAAAATTATTTAAGTATTTCTAATATTACATGATGATGGGTTGGTATCATTCGTCTAGCTCGAGTTCAATCCTGGCTAAAGCCAAGAAATATTTTTATTTATAATTATAACAATAATTGCCGCGATCAATAACTCTTGATCAAAGAAGACAGGAAAAACAATTGATTACACTAAAGCTGGTGGACAACTAGCTGTTTCACAGTCACTACACTGTTCATCAGCACCCACCCACAATACATACAAAAATTATTTAAGTCCAGCCAACACTAGACAAAAAGGTTTTATTTTGCGGGAACTTTATCGGTAAAATCAACTATTTAACGCTCTGATGATGCAAAGGGTATATCTTTTTCTCAACCGAGTGTGGCCGCAAAATTAGATGTGTTGTGTGCAAGACGATTTGGGTAAGGTTCCAGTTTACTAGTATACCTTGTCGCATACTTAGAAAACTCATCTTTCACCAGTGGAACACAGAGATTCTTATGAATTCGTGAGTTCGAAGATTTTGTCGCATTTGAATTTTTTCAATTTAAGATGTTGAGGCGCCCCTTAATTGGATTCTGTTGCACCATATATGCTTTAGAATTGCGTTGTATAACAACGTTTGCAACGTAGCTGCAAGGTAGATTTTCTGCACATAAGACAATTTATTTGCGCTGCTTTTAATTTCAATTGAGTGACTTTCGCATCAGTGTGAGGCTTGTACGTTAGCCTACACTCGAAGTGAATACCAGGGTATTTGACTTCATTATGCTGCGGAATAGGTGAATTGTTAATTTGGATAGCTGAACATGTTTGCTTACACAATGTGAATGCAACGTGAGTACACCGCACGCGCTCGTGTTCGCCACTTATAGTCGTTACAACGGATGACAAACCATCTAACAGTTCAGTTATTGCAGATAAGCCGAAAACACAAGTAGGCATGGACAGGTATGTAACCGTGGTTAAACGGCAGCGAAGCCCAAAATCCGCTCAAATGTCATCTCAGTCCAAAATACCCAAAGATGATAAGACCACCACGACAATGGACGACAATGGACCACCACGACAATGGATAGTAGCAAACCTATTACTATCCTCCAGACTGATGAACCAGCAATACCTAAAAAGACCTTTAAGCCGCCACCAATATATTTGCGAGAGCCTACCTCTAGTGAGTTGGTAAAACAACTTGTTACGGCAATTGGCAAAGACAGTTTTAATGTAACATCGGTTAAGCACGGCAGCATCAATGAAACCAAAATCCAGGTCAACCACGAGAATGAATACCGAAAATTGTCTGACGCTCTGGAGAAGGAGAAACGATCGTTTTACACATATCAGCTTAAAAGCGCCAAAGGTATTCAGGTCGTTATAAAAGGGATTGACCCTTTTGTAGATACGAATGATATCAAAACCGGATTAGAAGACTATGGTTTTAAAATTAAAAATGTAGTAAACATTAGAAACCGTGAAAAAATTCCTCAACCCATGTTTAGGGTTGAATTGGAAACAAGAGATGTTGTGTTAAAAAAGAATGAAGTGCATCCAATTTACAACCTTAAATATCTTTTGCATCGTAACGTTACCGTTGAGGAGCCTCATAAGCGCTTAGGGCCCGTTCAATGCCTAAACTGCCAAGAATTTGGCCATACTAAGGCCTATTGTAAGTTGCCCGCTGTTTGCGTTGTGTGTGGTGAACTTCACGGTACATCACAGTGCAAAAAATCTAAGACTGACGCGAGCGTTAAAAACTGTAACTGTGGAGGTAACCATACTGCAAACTACAGGGGTTGCCCTGTCTACACTCACTTCAAGAGGTCAATGACAAATAGGCCATTGATTTTAAATATGCCACCCCAGCAGTCAAACACTATTTCTACAAGCAATTTTCCCCAGGTACGCCAGCCAACCAGCCATATAAATGTGCAAAACCCCCAACAAATTTCTTATGCGAATGTGGTAAAATCCGATAAACCAAAGTTGAATCAGGAGCCCAAGCCTCAAAATTCCGACCAAAACTTTAGCAATCTTGAGGCAACTCTGCAGACTCTTGTTCAATCCGTAAATACATTTACGGTTTCCATGACGAACATGATGCAGGAAATGCTGAAAATGCAATCCACCATTTTGCAGGCAATTTTAACAAAATAAATTGGTTAAAAATATGTTTCTGGAACGCAAACGGCATTCGCCAACATAAAAATGAGCTTGAGCACTTCCTTATGGAAAAGCAGATCGATATAATGATGATTGCTGAAACCCATTTGACAACCAACAGTTATTTCAAAATTAATGGCTACACATTATATGACACAAAAGATCCCCGTGGAAGATCTTGCGGCGGTTCGGCAATTTTGATAAAGACCAGAATTAAGCACTATCTAATGAACGGGACACGTGAGGAATATCTCCAAGCTACAAATATATGCCTTGATTATTTTCATGATAAAATCGTTATATCCTCCATTTACTCACCACCACGATTTTCAGTAACAGAAAATCAGTATTCACATTTTTTCAAATCACTTGGTCCTCGATTTCTAGCGGCTGGCGACTATAACGCTAAACACACTTTTTGGGGATCACGTTTAACTACCTCGAAAGGCCGTGTGCTTTTTGACACCATTTCCAAAATGGGTTTAGATGTGGTTTCAAGCGGACACCCCACTTATTGGCCGTCAGACCGACGGAAGATCCCAGACGTTATAGATTTTGGAGTTGTGAAAAATTTTCCCTTAGAGTGGATGCAAGTGGAGCCTTCATTAGATTTGTCATCAGATCACTCACCCACTATAATCTCTGTCTCGTTCCCCCAAGATATTGACTCCCCGTTGACCATCAATAGAGTTAATTGGCTAAAGTACAAAAAATTTTTGAGTACACATTGTACTGAAAATATCGCCTTGAGAACGCCTGAGGATATTGATGTGTCAATTAACGATTTTTCTGAAAACCTCAAACTGGCCGTACAGCATGCTACCACTAGTAATATAAGATCCAGAAATGAGAACAATAGAACTTATTCGTCTGAAATTGAGCAACTACTGTCAGAAAAAAGAAGAGTCAGAAGAGAGTGGCAACTTCGCAGATCTCCCCAGCTTAAGACTAGGCTACGGGAATGTATAACTCAGGTAAGAAATCTGCTCGAAATCCACAGAATGGCTTCCCTTAAAACATATCTGGAAAGCCTTGATGGTACTCCTCAATCTGATTATTCCTTGTGGAAAGCGACAAAAGGTTTAAAAAGACCCGTAATAGGTAAGCCACCTTTGCGAACTTCAACTGGCGACTGGGCAAGAAGCGATTCTGAAAAGGGGATGTTGTATGTCGATCATTTGAGGAACGTTTTTATCACAAATGATTCAACGAATAATACAGCGGAATTACCGTCATATGCTACTAGACCGCCTGTGCCTTTGAGACTTAATTTTCAAGATGTCGAAAATGGTATCGGCAATACAAACCCCAGGAAAGCTCCAGGCATTGATCAAATTACTGGTAAAATGCTTGAGCAGTTACCTCGTGTAGCAAGAAGAGTTCTACTTTTTATTTTTAACGCTATTTTACGCCTTGAGTGTAAGGTCTCAATGATTACCATGATTCCCAAGCCAGGGAAGGACCTGACAAAGGTAGAATCATATAGACCAATAAGTCTTTTACCAACAATTTCAAAACTATTCGAAAAATTGTTAATGGCGAAGTTGAGTCCAATATTGAACAGCGTGGGATGTATCCCTCATCATCAATTTGGTTTTCGGGCTAAACATAGTACCATAGAACAAACGCACAGACTAGTCAACGTCATAAGACAGACCTTTGAGGAGAAGAAGTATTGCTCAGCTCTATTCATTGATATTTCTCAAGCTTTTGATAAAGTGTGGCACGACGGCTTGATGCACAAAATAAAGCTAAACTTGCCTGCAAATACACACAAGCTTCTAGAAAGCTACTTATATGGGCGGAAGTTTGTTATCAGAGAAGGCGACTTTATAAGCCCAACTCAGCCAATCAAGGCAGGAGTTCCCCAAGGCAGCATAATGGGGCCTACTTTATATTTGATTTACGCTTCTGACCTGCCAACGACATCCGGAGTCCACACTTCTACCTTTGCAGATGACACAGCGTTTTTGAGTGTTCATGAAAACCACCAATTAGCTTCACGAAATTTGCAGGAGTATATTTCAATATTAGAGAAATGGCTAAAACTTTGGAAAATCAAAGTTAATGAACAGAAATGTACTCATGTCACATTCACTCTGTGTAAGCAAACATGTGCGCCTATCCAAATAAACAACACACCTATTCCGCAGCACAGTGAAGTCAAATACCTTGGTATACACCTCGATCGTAGGCTAACGTGGAAGTCTCACATTGAAGCAAAAGTCACTCAGTTGAAACTAAAAGCTGCGCAACTAAATTGGCTTATGGGCAGAAACTCGACATTGAAGTTGGATTGCAAACTTCTGTTATACAACGCAATTCTGAAGCCCATATGGTGCTACGGAATTCAATTATGGGGCACCGCCTCAGCGTCAAACATTGAAAAAATCCAAAGGCGACAAAACAAAATTCTTCGAATGATTACTGCAGCTCCATGGTACGTAAAAAATTCACGAATTCATAAAGATCTTAGTGTTCCGCTGGTAAAAGAGGAATTTTCTAAGTACGCGACAAGGTATGTCAGTAAACTGGAACTTCATCCAAACCCTCTTGCGCGCAATATACTTAACTTTGGTGGCCACACTCGGCTTAAAAAAAGGGATACCGCTGCCACCATCAGATTGCTCAATAGGTGATTTTACCGAAATAGCTCCCGCATAATAAAACTTTTTGTCTAGCATTGGCCGGACATAAGAATCATATTTTTTAATTTTAAATTTAGTATTAAGATTTGAATACTTATTCTTAGTTCATTTTGAAGATTCAATAAATAAAAATGCTATAAAAAAAGTTTGGACCGATTTTGTTTTTTCGTGTTGCAATTTCAAGGAAGAAGACACAAATAGCAATGGCCGGTTTTACCCAGTTTCTCCTGCAGTTGAAAAACCCATGTTTAACGAAGTAGACAGAATGTTTCAATTAGGGGTAATAGAGCCGGCTCAGTCTTCATGGAGTTCCCCTATGAGACTGGCTATCAAGCCTAATAAAGTGCGCCTCTGCCTGGATGCACGCAAATTAAATTCAGTAACCAAAAAGGATGCTTATCCGCTCTCATCCATAGAGGAAAGCAAGCAGTGTTTAGCAGGGCGTTTCAACGACTTTACATCGATCTATTGGGACCCTATCCTAGAAGTCGAATGGGTCACATTAGGGTACTAATTACTTTAGATCACTTGACAAAATTTCATTGGCTATTTCCAGTGAAGAAATTTGCAAGGAAGATAATAACGGAGACTTTGCAAAATCAAAATTTTCATGTATTTGGTGTCCCCGAGATAATTATTAGCGAAAACGGGTCACAATTTCGCAGTAATGATTTCAATGCCTTCTTCACCACTTACGGAATCAATCATGTATATACCGCTGTACATTCTCCACAAAGTAACGCATCAGAACGCGTTAATAGATCCCTGATAGCTTATCTGAAAAGCGATCACAACCTATGAGATGAAAATTTTTCAAAAATAAGTTGCGCTTTACGAAATTCATTTCATCAATCAATACAATATACGCCATATCATGCTCTGTTTGGGTTGGACATGGCCACACACGGCAGTACATATGCACTGCTTAAAAACATTCAGCTGCTCGATGATCCATCTTACCAGTTATCGCGTGATGATAGCCTTACACTTATTCTCACCGATTTAAAATATTATATAAAATCGCATATGATAAGAACTGCCAACAATACAATCTATGCGCAAGGCAAGAAGTGTTTAGGCGCAATTTCGTACAGAGTAACGCAGACAAGCTTTTTAATGCCAAGTTGTCACCATTGTTCCTAAAATGCCGAATAAAACAAAAGCTAGGAAGACATTATTATCTTATTGAATACGAGTATCTTCAGGGAAAAATAGTAGGCACTTTACCATGCCAAAGATTAAGACCATAAACCGCTCTGTCTCTTGATAATTATCTAGTTTTGTAATGACCGGTTTCAAATAATATTTTTTTTTTTCATTTATTTATTCATTGAATCTTCACAAAGTGAACTAACAATAAGTATTCAAATATTAATAATAAATACTCAAAACTAATTACGTCCAGCCATTGCTAGAAAAAACTGTTTCATTTTGCACGGTCAATATCGGTAAAATCACCTATTTAACGTTCTGATGGTGGCAAGGGTATCCCTCCTTCTCAACCGAGAGTAGCCTTCAAAATTAAGTATATTGCGTGCAAAACGATTTTAGTGAAGTTCCACTTTACTGGTATACTTTGTCGCGTACTTCGAAAATTCGTCTTTCACAAGAGGAACACAGAGTTCCTTATAAATTCGTGAGTTTTTTACGTACCATGGAACTGCAGTTAGAAGTTGAGGCCGTGCCCCATAATTGAATTCCATAGCACCATATAGGCTTTAGAATTGTGTTGTAATTATAATAAAAGTTTGCAATTTCTGCCCATAAGGCAATTTAGTTGCGCTGCTTTTAATTTCAACTGAGTGACTTTCGCATCGATGTGAGGCTTCCACGTTAGCCTACGGTCGAGGTAAATACCAAGGTATTTAACTTTGTTATGCTGCGGAATAGGTGTATTGTTAATTTGGAGAGCCGAACATGTTTGCTTACGCAGTGTGAATGTAACGTGAGTACATTTTTGTTCATTAACTTTAATTTTCCAAAGTTTTAACCATTTCTCTAATATTGAAATATACTCCTGCAAATTTCGCGAAGCTGCTTGATGGTTTTCATGTACGCTGCAGAATGCTGTGTCATCTGCAAAAGTTGAAGTGTGGATTCCGGATTTCGTTGGCATGTCTGAGGCGTAATTGAAATATAAATTAGGTCCTACAATACTACCTTGGGGAACTCCTGCCTCGATTGGCTGTAAGGTGCTTATAAAATCGCCTTCTCTGGTAATAAACTTACGGCCGCATAAGTAGCTTTCCAGCAGCTTGTGAGTGTTTGCAGACTTTATTTTATGCATTAAGCCATCGTGCCACACTTTATCAAAAGCTTGCGAAATGTCAATGAATAAAGCTGAACAATACTTTTTGGCTGTCTTATGTCGTTGACTAATCTGTGCGTTTGTTCTACGGTGCTATGTTTAGCCCGAAAGCCTAATTGATTATCAGGGATGCAGCCCACATTGTTTAATATTGGAGTCAACTTGCCGATTCACAATTTTTCGAACAGTTTTGAAATTGTTGGCAGTAGACTTATTGGTCTGTATGATTCTACTTCAGTGGGATCTTTCCCTGGTTTGGCTATCATAGTAATCATGGACGCCTTCCACTCTGCAGGATAATACTCGAGCTTTAAAATAAAGCTTTAAAAATAAAAAGAATTCTTCTAGCTACACAGTAGTTTTATCATTCCTACCTAAATAAACATCTTCATTTTTTAAAAAACAACATTTACTCGTATTTAACTTTAAATTATATTTTCTTAGTTTTTTAAAAACCTTCACCAAATTATCGTGGTGGTGTTGCACACTGCATCCAAAAACGATAATGTCGTCGACATACAAAAATGCTATAATGCTAATGCCCACTCAATGCTATAGTTAGCATCCTCTGAAAACTATTCGATGATATCTTAAGCCCAAAAGGCTAGCGTGTAAATTGGTAATGGCCACTTTTTGTTGAAAACGATGTGAGGGGTCTAGAGTCTTTATCTAAACTAATCTGGTAAAATGAGCTCGCTAAATCCAGGGTAGTGAAATACTTAGCTCTACCTAATTTATCAAGTACATCCTCAATTGTTGTTAATGGAAACTTGTCGTTGACGATTTTCGCATTGAGTTTCCGAAAATCCACAACTAACCTCCATCTGTTTGTGTCGTTGGCCGATTTTTTAGGAACCGCTAAAAGAGGAGAATTATACGGATTTACTGATGGCTCTATAATTCCTTCATCCAATAACCCATCTACTTGATCATTTACCTCAGCCATCTGAGACTCAGGCTACCTATATGGTTTAACATATACAGGTGTCGAATCTGTGGTGTTGATCTTCTGTATGTAAAAATTGTTTACAGTAAGATTTTCACCCACAATATGAAATATATCACTGTATTCAGTTATAATGTTGACCAGTGATTCTTTTGCTAATGAGTCTATCGAATCAATCCTCAAATCTGATAAAATTTTCTGTACCCGTTCCTCGTTAAACGGTGTGCTGCCGTTGCAATTATATACGTGGTAACACGATAAATTCTTCAAATCAGAACGTAAATAATCGATGCTTATCTGTAGTGTTTAGCACTTTTACATGTTGTGCTCCTTGAGCCGGTATTATACTATTTGCTAAAAAAACACCTGGTGATATTTCTTTATTCAGAACAATACTTTCATTACTAGTATTTATACCGACTGGTACGATTGCTTCTGAACGCGCTGGTACGAAAATTTTTGCTCTACATATATTTTTTGGTGCCATCGGTACGACCATTTCTTCATTACCGATACTAAAAGTAGTTGTGAAAGTTTCAAAATCAATTCTACACTTGTACATTTCCAAAATATCCCTGCCTATAATTCCGTGGGTCTTGATCGGAAAATCGTTTTCAACAACATGAAACTCATATATAATTTGCTTATCGTCTATTGTTAAACTTCAAAATGCTGTGACAATGCTCTCTGTAGTGTCTGAAGTTATACCACTCAAAAACGATATATTATTTCTATTTATATTTTCAATTTTAACTATTTTACAAATCGAAATGTCGGCGCCCGTATCTATTAAAAATGTAAGATTTCCTTTGCTGCTCCCGCAAGTTATTGTTATAGTATTGCTAGCATTTTTCGACAGTTTATAAAATTTCTGGCGCTTCGGATAACAAGTATTGTTATCCGGCGCTATTAGTTTAAACGGTTGCGATTCTGTTCTTGACTATTACGTGAACTCTCTCCATATCTATTTCTATTTTGGCTATTAAGTGCACTATTATTGTTTCCGTAAACCCTACCTAATGGTCACATTATTATTCTGACCATTGTAGCCACTATTATGTACTCTACCATGATTATAATTGTTTGTGTTTGAATTGCCACGATGATTATTATTATTAGCAAAATTGTGATTAATATCACGATAACTAACAAAACTCTGATTTCTATTATTATTAACTCCTGTATCCTGAAAAATTTCTGTCAAATCTTTGAGAATAATGATTATGGTCATTTTCCCTTCTGTTTATTCGGAAAATACTATTGCCATTGGTTTGCGAATTCCTTTCCATTGTTTGGCATTTATCTACCGCCTCATTTAACGTTCTGGGACCACTCGCTATTAACAAGTTTTGATATTCTAAGTTGACCCCTTTCATAAACACATTGAGAGCCACACTTTCGCTCATCTTAAAAATTGCATTTTTTGCCTCTTGTGTGGCATTTGGAATAGATTTTATTTCAAAATGACTGAGCTGTTCAGAAAGTATCGTTACTTTTTCCCTAAAAGCAGATATACTTAAATTGCCCTGCTTCCATGTTCCAAACTCTGTCAACACTTGTTGCAAAGTCCTTGGATTCGGATAAGCTTCATTTAATAAATCCCGTATGGCTGTAAAAGTAGTTGGCCTATTAGCACGCCCTATCACACTACGCACTTGTGACGTTAACTTGAAATTGTAGACGTACTTAATAAACATTTCTTTATCTTCGTTTCGCAACATATCGTTTAGTAGTTCTGTTTGCGTTACGAAATTTTCCAACGCCTCAAATGAACCTTTGAAAATTTGTAGATTCTTGCCTACAACCGATATATCAAATTGAGCCATGTTCGCACGGTTATTATTTTCGTTAACATCAGCTGAAAAAATTGCTTGCGAGTTGTTTTCCTTTTTACTAATTTCTTTAGTGGGCAAATTTTCAACTCTGACGAGCACTTCTTTAAACAAAATATTTAATTCTGTTAAAAAGGATTCTATTTCTTTCTCCTCTTTTAAATCACTATAGATCGCATCAACTTCCGCTCTTATAAAACTTAACCTCTCAAGTTTTTCAGTCTTAAAACTAAAAGTGTAAACTCTATCTTTTCTTTTTTTCAAATTCTTTTGTAAAATTCTTAACTCTTCTAAATAACTCCTAATTTAATCCATTAACTTAAATACTAAGATTACTATAATTAAATTCTTATTTTAACTTTTGTTATTGCTAAATTGGAAACTGTTATACATATTTTATAAATTATTATTAGTCGGTGGCAACACTGATAATGAACTGCATTATCCTAAACCTTTTCTATTTGTAATGATTACAATTGCAACAATTATAATTTATCTGGTAACCTTGTTCTTATTTTGACTTTTCTATTCTTCTTTATGTTCGTTTTTGTTTTTAACGCGATTGCATGATTTTAAGTTTTAATTTGTAAGTAATTGTAATTTTTCTTTTTTTTTGTGAAAAAGTGCATATAAATTAAGGCTTTAGAATAATTGATTGTTTATTTTGAAAATGATTTCTTATAAACTAAAATAACGGTAAATCTAAAATTACAATTTGTTCAATTTTGTTATTGTATTTCCAATTGAGTGAAATTTAAACAAATAAAATAAAAGTGGTGAAATGAAAGGAAAAAAATAAGGAAAAAAATAAATTAACAGTTAATAATATTGTTGAATAATATGCGACATATATAGTGCACTATAATGTAATTAATAAAAATAATTATAAAATACACTACATTTGTTAAAAAAGTCTATGCAAAAACAGTACGTTAACTTTTAAATGTAGTAAGGAATTTAACTGTTTATTTCTGGCAATGCCGTTATGTTCAATTGTAATTTTTTGTATGATGATGTATAAAAACTAATATTCGAAAACTGAAAAACAAATTTAAATATATTAATGAAATTAAGAAAAATTAATAGGATTACTTATACTAGAAATATGTTTATTATTCGAATAACGTTTTTCTTTGTATTCGTTTCATTGGAAGTGCATCACTAACATATTTCTTTTTATATTTCCCTTCCAAAATTAATATTTTAAGTTCATACAAAATGTAACATTCTAATTTATGTATCTAACAAATATAATACATTGTTTTTGTTAATATTATCTATAAAACTGTGACTTTAGAGAAAAATCATAATCAAGAATCCAAATGTCATTTTAACGTACAGTTAAAGTGGCTCATTTCAACTTTAAACGTATGGTAATGGTATGGTATGGTAAACTAATTCGTTTTGGATACAATGTTAGGAAATTTTTCTTAACAGTTGCTTACCAAATTTTGTTAAGTTTTTTTTGCATACGGTCGTTAATATGGTATACCAATGAATACTTCAATTTTTGCCGAATGAATATTGTTTGCGTTTCCCCTCAATTTGGTAAGTATAAAAAATGAATTGAATTAATAAAATAAGAAAATTGTAAACTTGTGCTTTTGTAATTTTTTTTTACAGGTTGACGGTAAAATACGAAAGCAAATTACTGCAATGAGGTGCTTAATTAGCTCGCGTGTACGTCTTGCGGTTACAATCCGTTTGCACCTCAATATCTAAAGGTAAGTTTGATATTTTATCTTAATATTCTTCGATCTTCGTTTGTTAAATTAATTTAATTTTTGCAGCTTCAGATAAGTTTGATATTAATTTTGAAAACATATGATAGTTTCCCTAAACTTTGGGGGCTGTAGATAAGAAGCATATTCGCATCATGAACCCACAGCACAAAGAATCCAATTTTTATAATAATAAAATGTTCTTTAGCGATGTACTTTAAGCAGTCGTAGATGCAAACAGCTAGTTTCTATGCGCATATTGATGTTAGCAGAAACGGAAGTTTCAGACGTTGTAATCTTCAAAAACATTTCACTTTACCGAGATATAAAGGAGGGTAAGTTACAACTGTCGGCTGAGGATGCTTTGTCAGTTTAAGTGTTAAGAACATCTTACTTCGTCATCGGAGATGACATTTTCGGATTGGACAATAATTTTATGAATGGATATAATCGCAACTCAAAAGCTGTCTACTCCAGAGAATTATTTAACTATAGACTAGGTAGAGCGAGAATGGCGGTAGAGATGAAGGTTCGAGAATTAACAAACAAGTTAGGAATTTTCCACAGGCCAATTGTAGTGTTAAACATTTTGCGTTCTGTTGCTGGAATACCGGCTGTGCTGGCATGATTGCGGATGCTCCGGCTTTGGCTCGCCGATCGGGGGTGTTTCTTGCCGGCCAATCCAGCTCAATGTAACTAAAAAAAAAACATACTAGCCTTTTTGTATCAGAGCCAAATCAAAACAATGTGTGAGGCCCGAAAGTGAATGCTGAAAAAGAAAAAAAAACACAACTACAATACTAACCTCACCCTCTCAACTCGCCGCTTCGTCACCAAACATTCGGCCGACTGGTGTTGTTGTCGGCCACGCCAGCCCTCCCCTGAAATCCTAATGGATTTCACCATTATGGTTTCCTGGCGCTTTAAAATTTTCGGAAACAATCCCTAATGTGGTTCAGTCACACCCCGCCCCTACTCACCGTCCCATATTCCGGCCAATTATTCCATTCCTTTTTACGTTATAAATTATTTATTGAAATTAATATATTTATACATACTTCGAACTAGTGAAAAAAAAAAACATTAAATTTCTCCCCTCTAGCCAGACAACTCAAGGACACCCACCTGCTAACCTGGACAAAAAAAACAAGGTCGCGAACTAAGACGCGTGGGTTAACTTATTTCTTCCCCTGCTTAGTGTGAGCTCACCCTATTCGGAGTGTCAAAGCCTTCCTTATCGCTTAAGCGACACTTACGCGATACTACGCGAGGTGTTTGCCCTAAAGACCAAAATGAATGGGTACCGGAAATTTAATATTTTTTATAACAAAAACAAATTAAAAAACATTTATAAATTTAAAATTTAGATTGTACACCAAATAAAAGAATAAAACAAAATTTAATTTCAATAAAAATATTAAAATTAATGAAAAAAAAAATTAACAATAAATAAAATTCAAATATAAAGAAAATTTTGTGAAACTTAACTTATTGTCCGGTCCGTTCGTAAGCTGTCCGAGTCAGTTGCCTGTTGGGGTTTTGGTTGCAAATCTCACGCCGACTGCACACTACGGCTGCCTTCTCTGCGGTGGTGTAGTTTCCACTTCTTCTTTTTAAGCGGGCGCTTGGCTGCGGCTGTGGGGATTCCTTTTTAAAATTTGCCAGGTGGGTTTTCTTTACCTTTTATTCTCTTACAAGGTATACATAGATGCCTGGGAGGTTTTTTCCTTTATTTTATTTCCTCTAAATTTTGTGCTTAATTTTATCTGTTTTTGTATCTTGGCATTAGTAGCACTCTGATTTTTCTCTGAGTTTTTCCTTTCTTTGTTTCTTGTCTTTTATTTTTGTTTAAGTGACTCAGTATCGTATTTCTTTTAACATTTTACTAGTCTCTTAAGTTTTATTTAGTTTTTTTCTTTATTTCAATTTTTAATTCCAAAATTGCAAAATTTTTCACAAAAAAACCCACACTCCTAGCCCCACCAATTCATTACTTTCCTCAAAAAAAAAACTTTCACCATCTTGACTTTTTTTCATGCCAAAAAGTCACAACAAAAACTTCGTTTTTCTTAGGCATACAACTTACGGCCAGTGTTGCCTACCTAAACTAACTTTTTCTACCACTGCTGTGTCAGCCCACCCACAAAATATGCTTTCCCACACCATAAAAGTTTACACGACAAACCTCGCCATTTTTTAGTCCATTTATGAACCAATAATGTAGAGGCACGGTGTTATTCGATCCGCATTAGCCGATACTATTTGTGGAAATTTTGGGTAATGCGTACACTCTACCGCGGGTAACGTAGTTTGTCCAATTCGCCGTAAACGCTTTCCATCGATCTGGCCACCTTCTTCTACTACCTACTTCATCAAGGCGAATTCATTACCAGGTGAACTTAACAGCACAGGTGGTTATTTTTTGCTTCTCGCGTTTTTTCCAATGAGACTGTCAAATTTTGTTTCTTTTGTTTACAAACTCTTCCGCGCCATTTTAATCTGAAGGTTTTTTTGCATGAGTTAGTGCAATTTTAAGAAATTTGTGTGAATTTAAAAGTGAAAAACTAATATAATCTGTGATTTTAATTACAAACAATTATAAAAGCTTATATTTAACGTTTATATAAAATTTTTTCTCTGCTGAGCAATCTTAGGCGAATTTAGATAATGACATACACGATATGTTTTACAATAACAAAATACATAGTACTGAATTCGCCTTTCCGCTTGCACTCACTTGTATAAAGTCGCCTTGCTACTTCATTAAGCAACTCAGCAATGGGACGCTCTAGAGTATTGCAGGTAAGTTATTAAATTTAATTGTTTTTCTTTGATATAACTCTTACATAAATCTTACTACAACTCCTACAGCAGCTACAGACGACCCTATATCCGGTGGACAAGGACTATAACAGGTTAGTGGAAAAATTTGGGAAAAACATACATATGTGTTTGGGCGTGTGTGTGGCGTCAGTATAAAAATTGAACGAGCAGTTCACCGTCGACGCGGTTGACGCCGTTTTCTCGCCACCACCCATTCCATTCATAACGTAAAAAAAAAGAAAACAGAAATCAAAAATTTAATAGATTTCTCAGCGTTAAACACCTTTTACATTTGTCAGCATCAAGAAAAAAAAATTACGAGATATTTACATCTCAAAAAAACATGAAATATCAATATGTAAAAGTGGTTCATCATACTGATACATCAAATAAAAAAACCTTTTTTTTCCCACAGCCTACGGCAAACCTACAGGATACCGAACTACCAGCTCGACAACACGGGGACGTTACACTACGTAAGTAAATGAAAACTTTGATATTTACCTGCAACTTCATGCACCGAACTAACTCCCTATATATATACAGGTAAACGCCGAAATCGCGTGCGGCCATTCATTGTGTGGCATAAGGCGACTTATCGGAAAAAGGTAGGTGGGATGTTTTTACCATATGAAAGAGGCCCAGGGACTAACGCCACCAAAGTATTAGAGCAGAAGCTTTAATCCTTGGCGAACCGAACCCCCCAGAGTACCTCATAGGCGAAAATGGTATAGAAGATCCAACGCCTAAGCAACCTAACTTGGACGTGGGCCGGTGAGTCCTGATCAAATCTTCAAATCAACAAGATCAAAATAAATAAAAGAAAATATTCGCACTTCAAACGAAATTGCAATTGTTGTTTTGAAAATTTGTTCAGCTTGTAAAACCAACCTACAGAAAAAAAGTTATCATATAAGAAAAAATACTATTCATTTCACCCTAATACCATGTTTCCACAACAGAGGAAAACACTTGTTTTGAGGAAAACATGCCGAAGTGTTTCCACTGATATATGAAGTGTTTTTAATTTCGAATTTTCGAAGTCAGTTTGACGTTAGGTTATTTTTAATTTATTTGTAGTTTTTGTAAAATTGAAAATGCCAGTTCATTAAAACGTATTCCTATTCAATATACATAATTCCTATTTCAATATAATATACCATACAGACGAAGAAACATTAAAGTGAACATGAGAATGTTTCTTTTAATTTTCCCTCGACTGAAGCGATGTCTCTTGTTGAAAATCATGTTTCCTTTTTGGTTTCCAAAATATCGAAATTTTTTGTTTAAGTAGCCTAGCAAAGACAATTAACAGAATAGTTGTTGCAAAGAAGTTGTATCATAACTGATGTTATATATCGTACGTTTTTAATAGCTTTTCATCCGTTTAAAATTTCAGGAAGGAGTTTATTAACCGGCTGAAATTGAGACAGTTTTGTATATGTAAGTAGGACTAAGCAATATTGGATTTATGGATTAAAAGGTATTGTTAATAAAATCGTATTTTGTTCTTGGCTCAATTTACTAGCTCTTTGAAAGAATTTTGCTTGAAGATATATTCGTATATTATTTTAATAAAAAAAAAACAAAATTTCTTGTATTTGAGCATTTAAAGTCCGCCGAATATTTTTACAGGTGGGATGATTATTAAATATTGTATTGAATTGTAGTATGCTAGTGTATTAAAATTGGGTTGTAAGGAAACATAGGTCAAGACTTCATTGCAATATGAATGGGGATGCAACACTTCTGGTCCTAAAATGAAAAAATAGAATTGATGTAAAAATACTATTGCGAGTCAAATTATAGGTGGAAACATTTGCTGTTGTTTTCCTCAATTTATTTTTATTTTATAAATTATTTTGTGCACTTATACCACTAAGCGAAGGGGCCAATGTTCTTGGACTAGATTTGTAGTCTGCTTTAGCCGGAGCATTGTTGTATACTCGTATTTGCTGCAGAATAATATAAAACTTCTACTATATTTAAGTCCCAACCGCCAGGGTGGCTAGCAAACTCCATTCCATAGAAATATTTAGCTACAATATACGAGTATATATGCACATAAATTTTAAAATCCTTTTATTGATCTTTCTCTTCTTTACTGTTCTTTCGTATATTATAAACATATTATATATAGTAAGAAGTCTTGGCTGAAAGAATTCAAAATTCTGATTTTGTTGAATTCTAATTGTTTATTTATTTTTTTAAATGAAATGAATATGTAATTTTTTCGAAATTTTCAATCACTTTGGATGAATATCCCAATGTTGTATTTCATATTATCGAGTATGAGCAGTGTTGTTTAGAACATTTTCGAAGTTTTTTGCTCCAAAACACTTAGATTGAGGTGTTTTGGTATTTTCAAAAATGTATGGGAAAACATGTTAATTTCTACATGTTTTGGGCAAAGCACGTGTTTTTGAGGAAAACAGCTGTATGGAAACACACTATTAAAGTCTCTAAAAGAGAAATTTATTTAAAACCAAAAAAAAAAAAATAATAATAATAATATTTCAGAATATTTTATTATCTACTTTTAGAGGCTTTACCAGTAAAAACTAAATTATTAGCTAGATGGCTAACTGAAAAAAATATATACATATATACATATCTATAAAAAAGATACATATATATAGATTTTATCTTCTCACAGCTCATACTGCACAATTCTGATGGCTGGATAAATGAATAATGGTATTCCACCATTATGCACTAAAAAGGAAAATTTGTAAAAGCGTAAATACTTTTAAAATAGCTTATAAGAAATATATACTAAAGTCCATTTATTTTATTTCAGGTATTTCGAATTCATAATCAGCCCCTACAGGAACATCTCTCACCCCTCAGCAAATTAGCATCAACAAACGGTAAGTCCTAGATACTAATTTATTATATTACAGTTAGCCCGATAGGTTATTTATATTATAAAGCGACGCTCAGACCGTTGACCGACGCGACTCTTTAACCCCACCTCAGCGTGAACACGTCCTAACCGTGGTTGCTTGGTTTTCGAACGAAAACTGTCATGCCTTAGGTGTGTAAAGGTCTCTCCTCTTAATGGCATAGTTCCCCAGAGGTTCAGGGGGCCACACCAGCAATGGTGTCATGACAAGTTGCACTTGCTGCTAATCTCTGACCACAGGCTGGACTTTGCAAGTAATCAACTTTCATGGAAAATCTTAGCACTACCAACCAACTGGCGGACAAAACTTCTGCTAATCTTGGCTTAAAGAGGTTGTTGTTTTCTGGTATACGAAACTTTAAACGGAGCTCTATACCTATTATTTAAAAACTATACTAACTCTGTTTTAATTACGTTCTACTAATCGACTTTTTCCTTCAAACGCGAACACACAATTGTTTGCGCGGCGCGATTGACCTTTTTAAATTATTGTTTGAGATCTTTGGCATGAAAAATACCTAATGACCGTCCTTTTAGATCTTCGATCTCATATAAACAGTTGCCGACAGGCTTCACAATCCGGCATTTCAAAAACTTTTTCGCGAGTTTAGCATTAAAACCAGTTTTGAAATCGCTTTGTTAAAAATTTCGTCGAAAAACTTCCTGGCCGGGTAGAAATTTTATCGTGCGACACCGCGTATTGTAGCTTTTTTCGTTTTGCAAATACGTTTTATGTAAAGCGTTTCGTATTGTGTCCCGCACCAATGTCATTCTCTCCGATTTCGAAATTATTCCTAAGTCAGGATCACCTAAGCTTTTTAGTTTTCTTGCTAGTTCGTATGCACTACCATGACCGATCATGTTCATACCGAACAGAGCAAAATAAGGTGTAACGCCTATTGCGCTTTGAACGGATGAACGCAGAGAAAATTCTACCTCGGACAAATGCCTGTCCCACTTTGCGTGATCATCTTTTAAATAAGACCTAATTCCTGCCAAAATGGACTGGTTTACACGCTTTGCCTGCGGAGAGTATATTGCAGTTCGTACGTGTTTGACACCAAAAGCTTCCAGCAAATCTTGAAACTCCTTGCTAATGAAATGTTTACCATTATCTGACACTAGTGTTTCAGGAGTTCCAAATTTGTGGAAGACTTCGGTGATCAAAAGTTTTACAGTGGCTCTCGTATTGGCTTTAGGCAAAGCTTTAAGCAAAACGTATTTCGTGAGATTATCTAGCACAATAAATATAAAACAATTCCCGTTATCCGAGCGAAGGTATGGACCTAAAAAGTCAACGAATATGCGTTGAAACGGACATTCGCTGATGCATTCTCTGCCCATCGGTGGACGGAGAGTCGTGTTTCGATTCTTTACACACGCGGCAATTCGTAACGAAGTCACGAACTTGCACAGCAACACTTGGCCAATAAAAATACTCCCGAATGCGTCGGAGAGTTTTACCAACACCCCCGTGCGATGCTTGCGGTGAATTGTGGGACTTTACAATGATGGCTTTAGTTAGTTCGTGAGGAACCCATAACTTCCATGAGAAGTCCTCGCTCATAGCCTCACTATCATAGGGTCCAACTCTCTTATACACAAACCCGTCCACTACTTTTAGATCAGGCAACCCTTCAGAATTTGCCTCTATATTCGACGCAAGTTCTAAATCCGATCCAAAAGCGGCTGAGTTGAGATCGATCAGCTCTCCCACATCTGCAGAAATTTCCTCCAGTTCTTGTCGTGATAGGGTATCGGGTACCACATTTTGGTTCCCTTGCCTATGTTCAATGGAGAAGTCATAAGACTGCAGATGCAGGCTCCACTTAGCTAACCGGCCACTGAGGTCTTTGTGTGAAATAAGCCACTTAAGACTACTGTGGTCGGTTATCACAGAAAACGGCATAAGCAGAAAACGACATAGGGCCTAAACTTCTTAATCGCCAGGACCACTGCCAGACATTCACGTTCAGTCACCGAATAATTCTTCTGCGCCGGCGTTAGCTTGTGGGAGAAATAAGCAATTGGGTGCTCGTCTCCAGAATTACCCTTCTGGAACAGAATAGCTCCAATGCCTACATCGGACGCATCACACTGAATGTAAAAATGTCTGGAGAAGTACGGGTGAGTAAGAAGTGGGCACGAAATCAGAGCTTTTTTGAGGCGATCAAAGGCAGCTTTGGCTTCATCTGAAAACCTGAATTGCTTACCCTTCTTCAGCGTGTCAAAGATGGGAGCTGCAATGGTGGCATAGTCAGGTATAAATTTTCTATACCATCCCGCTGCCCCCATGAAGCTCCGTACCTGCCTAGCTGTTTTAGGATAAGCAAAACGAGAAATCGTATCCACCTTAGCTGGATCGGTATTTATTTCACCATTACCTATAATGTAACCAAGATACCGCAATTCCTTAAAACAGAAGTTAGACTTTGCCACATTTATGGTCAGCCCTGCATTCGCTAGACAAATTGATACCCGTTTCAGCAGCTCCAGGTGTGTCTCGAAATCTGGAGATACTATCAAAAGGTCATCTAAGTAGACAAAAACTCTATCACGTATGGCCGCAGGGATCATCTTATCCATTAAACGGCATAGCCTTTGAGCTGCGTTACACAGCCCAAAAGGCATGACCGTAAAATGGTAAAGTGGTCGCCCTGGCACCGTGAATGCAGTTTTTGCTCTACTAGACGAGTCTAGTGGTATCTGCCAGAAAGCGTCTTTAAGGTCGGCACTGGATATGTATATCGTGCCTCCCAAACGACTGAGCGGCAATATGCGGCAATGGATAGGCATCCTTGACGGTCAACGCATTGAGCTTGCGAGCGTCCAGGCACAACCTGTTTTTTTCACCCTTGCGGACTAAAGTAACAGGATGACTCCATGGGCTCTCGCTCAGCTCAATGACGCCAAGGTCAAGCATCCTATCTAGCTCCGCATACATAAGCTTCTGCACAGCCGGGGATACAGGATAATGCTTATCCTTCACTGGAGTAGCATCACGCGTATCAATTGAATGCGTTTCTAAATGTGTTTTTCCTAGACCTTTTTTATTATAGCAGGGGAACATAGATATGACCAAGTCCAACCTCTGTTGCTGTTCAGGCGTTAAGGCATGAACTGCGGCAGCAAGGTTACTATCAGGCTCCTCGTAAAGACTAACGCCATTCGTCGTTAGACTCCCGATGTGAGAGAACATTTTAAAAGCCTTCATAAAATTGATCCCCAAAAATAGCTCTCGATTCAGAGTAGGCACTAAGTAGAACGTTATGGCCTGTGTTGTTTGACCAAATGTCACTTGAGCACGAACGCGACCTATAATGTTGTGTTTGGTTCCGTCAGCTGTCCTGATGATTGTAGCAAAGTCATGGACTTTTAATCCAGCCTTTTCCACAATATCAAGACAGTTGCGGCCTAAACACGTTACTGTGGCACCACTGTCTAGCAGTCCTTCGATTCCGTGACCCCCTAAATTAATTCTAGTGTAAAGACGAGTGTCTTTACCCTCATAAAGGGAAGCCGACGAAATTTCGTGCCTCAATTTTTTCCGAATCTTATACCGTTCGCGCTCAGGCGGCTCACATTCCCTATGAAATTCATTCTCATTTTTCAAAATCTTAAACCTATCCTGTTTAATTCATTTCGCCGATTTTTCACTGGAGTTACACTGCCGTGGCTCCTGTCTCCCCAGTTTGAGACGAGTTTCGCGCCCTGTTTCCCTGGCATCGGGGACATTTAGGTGTCACAACATTTTCGCGACCACACCTATAACAAAAAATTCTACGCGTTGGCTCGGGACAGTCAAAAAACCGTGCCCAGGCTGCTTGCAGTTCCAACAAACATAGTTGTTTTGAGCTGTCTCCGCGTCAACCTCCAACTTCTCTTCACCCACCTCCTCATCATACTCCAGTTCACTGACTCTCTGTGGTGCTTTGCTACGTTACTGATAAAGTGGCCTCTGTGAAGCTACTAGACTCTCAGCTCTTTTTGCCTGTTGACAAAACTCGTTAAGGCTGTCAATCCGCACCGCAAAAAGCAGATGAGACAACGAGGGCTTTAAATTTGCTCGCATAATTTCCACGAGTTCTCTCTCGCTATAGGGCATGCGCTGCTGATTCCTTAGCCTCAGTACAGCGTTGAAAAAATTTTCGAAAGATTCTTGCCCTTGCCGACGGTCCATGATCTTTTTCTGGATCTGGAACTCGCTCTCATAGCGACGGAATTGAGTCAAAAACGCCGTAACCAAATCTTCCCAAAACATAACCGGGTTTAGTTTACGGTAGTTCCAGAGCCAGTCAACGGCCTGGCCTTCGAGCAAGGTATGAAAATTGCGTCTTAAGTCATCGAACGGAATGCCAAAATCTGCGCGTAACATCTCCACTCGGGAAATGAAATCTTCAGCGCTTATCGAATTAAGAGACCCATCAAACTTTATGTCCCATTTGGCCAAAACGACTTTATTTTGAGCATAAGCATAAGGCTCAACTGGAGTGACTACAGGACCCGTTGGTGATGACTGAAAATTCAAGCCCCTTGGTTCCTGCCGAACGCCATAATCGGGTATCACGGACTCAGGACGACCATGGGCTAGATGAGATGCAAACGATACTGAGGGCTGATCAAACCGCGGTAAGTTACCTGCGCCTCGTGGCCAACTCGAACCTAATAAATTTTGTTGCCCAATTCCAGGTTGTTGGTACGGCGAGGCTAGTGATACTGGAGGGTATAAGGCTTGTGCCCCTAAATTGTCGTTCTGAGCTGGTGGTCGAACGCTGGGGTCGGCTTGACGACATAGAAACACATTGACAGCAGATATGTTTTTTGTTGCTGCCCATAGCAGTTGTGGGAGTAAAAATTTAAATCTAAGTCTTGAGTACCGCTAGCTTCTTGCACCATTTTTCAACATATAACAACACACGTTCCGACTTTATTCGACCCTTGTTTTCTTTCGGTTTCAGTCCAAAAGTAACTTTTTACCTGTTTTGCCTTAAGGTCACTTATTGTAAAGTTGTAACAATTTATTTGCTTTTATAACTAACTAATTTTTTCATGATAAGGGGAACAACTCAAAAATATGTGAACAAATTATTCATAAAGAGAGTCTGATTTCGAAATAAAATTATATAATAAAACAAAATACAACCAAATTTAAATGAAACAGTTTGATTTTTTTTTTAACATAAATATATCTAGGTTCAAATCAATATAATACCTTTTTTTTATTGAAATTCGTGATTCATTCCAGTTTAACTTTTTGTATTAAATCGAAATAATACCTTATTGTCAAGGCGAAGTAATTATTAGGTGGATGCATCGTCGAATTCGGTTAATATGGCGGCACTTCCTCTGTCAAGTTTTGTTTACCTTTTTCGGCGCCATTTAAATTTTTTTACATGTTCGTTATCAGCCACTTTTGATAGCTTAAGTGTGAATTCGCCTTTTAACCTGTTGCGAAGTGGCTACATTGTTTTTTGTATCATGCTTATTGTTAAAATGAAGATAGTCACTACACCAAAGCGAATTAATTATTAGGTGGATGCATCGGCGAATTCGGTTAATATGGCGGCACTTTTTCTGTCAAGTTTTGTTTACCTTTTTCGGTGCCATTTAAATTTTTGTACATGTACTTTATCAACTATTTTTGACAGCTTAAGTGTGAATTCGCCTTTTTACACAAACAAAATACCCGTTGATTTTTTTTTTGTTGTATTGTTGTAGCGAAGCGGCTACCTTGTTTTTTGTATCACTGTTTTTTTGTAACACTGTCATGAAAATGGTCTCAAAGTGGTTGTCGAGATTAAAGCGTTATCGAAATACTAAAGTATATATACTATATATACTTTATATATATTATACTAAAGTATAAACTTTTACAGTAGATAAGTATTGATGTTATTAGTTAATTTCTTGCAAAAAGTTAAATTTTAAACATTTTTAGTTAATACCCTCTTGTTGACGAAGTGCGATATGTATGTTTTTTGGTGTTGCATTTATTGTACTCGTAATAGTAACACTACCAGGTGCGCCATGCCTTCGTACGTAGGGACTTAAAATTAACATTCTGTTTACCAATTTCGACAGATTGCTTTCGTTAACGAAAAAAATAAATTCTGGTTTGTCTAAATGTATTTTATGCCGATGACGTGTCAAAACTCGATCAAAATACGTAAGTATATACGTATAAAATAATAATTAGATATATAAGCCCAAATTGTACCGAATGTGAGTAGGGTTCCCACCTTTTCCTTTTGCAATTAAAGTACATTGGCTATTAAGGCTTAAAAATAAAAAGTACACAGTACAAAAATAAAATACTTTATTTATTGTTATATTTAAAAACTTATTTTTTATTGCTTTTCGCAAGTTTTACATAAATAGTTGTCATTGCTAAACAATTATTTAGCCAATCACCATGTTCAATTTCCCACTGAATTTTATACTTTTGCAATCGTTTATTCTTCAGTTTGATTGCGTCATCTTTTTTTACGTATTTGTTAGGTGTAACATAATTAATCCATTTTGTTATCAAAATTTCGTTTTACAGGAGTATTTCGTTTATCTAAGTTGTCCTTGTTTATGGCTTCACTCATTTTGTAATAAATATATAAAACATATATATCATATTCTTATTGCAATCAAGAAAACAAATAAAAAAGTAAACAATTAGTGTTGCCATATTATCTTCTACGAAAAATCGATATGGGAGTTTGTATATGTAAGTCTTTCGTGTTGTTATTGTTAAAGTTAAACCTCCACAAACATTAATTCATCTTTCTTCCTCATCATAACCTATTTTCCTAGTTCCAGTACAATGCACTGCACATGTAGGGGTCATCCGCTGAGTACTAGTCCAAGATAAGAAAAAATAACAGTAACCTATTTTGAATTCTGTATAAATCAAATCGTGTGAAATAAAGTATTTTCGCGTATTTTACTGTTCTCATAAAGCATAAAGTACAATTAACCGAAATAACGTATAATACTTTATTATAAAGTACGGGTGGCAAGCCTAAGTGAAAGTGACAAGCTTTCTTTCGAGATTGGTAAACTGTAGATAAAAGGAACAGCGTTGTCAACTCGGTGCGTTCGCACGGTTTTGGGTGCTTTTCAAAATTATCTGTGCGAAAAATTCTTTAGTGTAGTGCGTATTTTTTACATTTTTGGTGCACTTTTTAAATTTCGATGGCATTGTACCAAATTTAACTCAACATTTTGTTTTAATGTAAGAAAAAGGTTATTCAAGTATCCAAAAATTTTACGTTTCATTTGCAAAGCACAATCAGTAGTGCGATTCACTAAGCTTTTTAAGCCCCCATTTATTTAGGTTAAAATTATTAACCCCAAAATTAACCTTTTTCCTATTCACTAATACTTTAACCACCATATGCTGGTGTTTAAAGTCAGCTGTTTCAACCAGCTGCTATATTTAACCACATAAATAGGTGTTAATTAACACCCCCATTTTTTTGCGCGTTTGCCGCTTAAGTCATGAGTTAGCTGAAGAAATTATTTTGCAAATTGACGGTCTTCTAAAGGGTTCTAGGATCACAGCAATATCGGCAGAAAAACAGGTATGTTGGTATATATGTACATAGTTAAATATTATATAAAAAATATTTTTGCAGGTGCTGGCGACATTACGTTTTTATGCAACTGGATGTTACCAACTGCCTGTGGGAGAGCAGTGGGGCATATCTATGAGCCAGTCATCAGTAAGCCGTTGCATACATCGAGTTACTGATGCAATTAATAGTATGTTGTTTTGTAAGAACGTAAAATTCCCAATGACTCAGGAAGAACGTCAACATGCAAAATCCATTTTTGCTTCAGCTTCTTCACCTTTTGTTGCGGGTACAATCGGAGCAATCGATTGCACACATATACCAATATTAGCTCCAAAAAACCATGAAGACGCTTATGTAAATCACCATGGATACCACTCAATCAACGTCCAAATGGTAAGTTAGCTTTTAAAAAAATAATGAAATGTTTTAATTCACATAAATACTTGCAGATATATGATCCCAATCTCAAAATTTTGAACGTATATGCTAAATACCCCGGCGCACGGCATGACTCGTACATATGGAGTTCCTCTGCAGTTCGAAGAGTCATGCAGCGAAGCTTCGAAAATGGTAACAACAACATGTTTTTAATTGGTATGTATAATAAAACATAAAACACAAAAAACAATTTTATTTTAAACATAAAAGCTTTTAAAGGGGACTCTGGGTACCTATTGGAGCCATGGCTGATGACTCCTCTGCAAAACCAACCAGAAGGAAGTCCTAAATTTCGTTATAATGAGGATTTGTGCAAAGCCCGTAATCCCGTTGAATGGCTGTTTGGTGTCTTAAAAGGAACTTGGAGGTGCTTATCTAAGCACCGATCCAGCCTTTGCTGGAAAAGTTGTTAATGCCTGCGCAACATTACATAACATCAATTTGCACGACCAATGCTATCAAGTGGAGATGGATGTCACAGAAACTATTAAATAACGATGTGATGAAAACATACCATCTTCAATAGCAAAACGAGTTCAAGATCGCTTAATTGCACATTTTTTTACATAAACAATGTTTGATTTTTTAAATTAAATTTTTGGTTTGTACATTTGTACAACGGGTTATAGTTAAGGTTTTTTCTTTCTTAAGAAAGATTTTTTACAATACAAATCTGCTGTGATCAATAATTTTGATTGAAGAAGACAAGAAAAATAATAATCAAATCTTTAGCTGGGGGACAACTAACTGTTTCATAGTCGCTACACTACTCATCAGCACCCACTGGGATTTGAACTCGGGACATGACGTATCATGATCTACTGCTTTAACCACTCAGCCACCGAGCATTTAATTATTTTCTATCTATATTCATCTCATATTGAATCACATATGCATTTTGTTAATTGCCCACATTGTTTGTACAGCGTTTGCTGTCTCAGAACTAGCGGTATTTCTTTTTAGTTATTAACATACATATTCTCCGTACCCAGAGATGTAAATATAAATTTATTGAATTTTTGATGAACTTTTATAATTTTTTAAATTAAATTTTTGGTTTGTACATTTGTACAACGGGTTATAGTTCAGGTTTTTTCTTTCTTAAGTTTTTTTCTTAAGAAAGATTTTTTACAATACAAATCTGCTGTCATGTGTCCAATAATGCTGTGGACATGGGTCCAATAATGGCAATAACATTGCTGACGAATTAGCCAAAAAAGGGACAGCCCTAGAGGATAGGGATATATACCCCTTTTGCGGACAACCCTTATCAGCGTGTTGGAAACGAATAAAACTCCACACGTTAGAATATGCCCAAGAGGTGGCTCACAGAGCCCACATGCCTTATATCAAGGAACCTGTGGCCACACATTAACTCTAAAAGGACAGGAGAGCTACTAAAACTTCCTAGATCTCTCCTAAGAATGACGGTAGCAGTCATCACTGGACATTGCCCGTTACGAAACCATGCCAGGAGAATGGGTCTACCATATAATGTCTTCTGCAGAAGTTGCCAAGACGAGGAAGAAGAGGAAACAATCCTTCATCTCCTCGGTACATGCGCGGCAGTGGAGCATCATCGTCTAAGATACTTAGGCGAGCAGAGCTTCAATAGCCTTTCATGTCTGGCCTCGGTCAAACCGACTGCGTTAGCTTTTTTCATTAGAAGCAGCGGATGGCTAGTAAATCAGCAAGTAATGCCACACTAATAGTATCCCACCTCCTTTCCCTCTTCCTCACTCCTTCTATACCCCTATAACCTTTTATTTTCTTTTTTCTTTATTAACTTTTTCAGGCAATCACAAATGGAACGACCTACAGGACCCAAGTGAGCTGGAGTTTCCGGGTACTTGCTGGAGAATCAAGCAGCCTGCATACCTAACCTAACCTAACCTTTTTTTTTTTTTTTTTTTTGTTAAGCGTTTTTATTTATTGAATCTTCAAAATGAACTAACAATAAGTAAAGTTGTTTGATTTAGTTGACCTTAATGAGTTTTGCTTTTTTATTTATTTTCAGGCTCTAGGTCTGTGTATTTTAAATAAAACTCTTTTTTGTTCTATTTAATATTGGTTTTTTTATTTCCGATATTTCGATTTGGTACTCTTCTTCAGGAACTAACAAAAAATACAAACAATTGTAAAAAGATTACGTTAACATTGAAAATGAAAATATAAATAATTTTATCACAAATAAATTTTTATAAAAATGGGAAATAATTATTACATTAAATGTTTGCCTTACTTTTAGTAAAGTCGTCCGTCTTATTGTATTAAATGTTAATCGTTTACTAATGCTATATGCATGCTGTCAGTAAATATCTGTAGGTTTGCGCGCAATTCTCAGTGTCTGTTTTGTAATTTAGTCTAATGTTCGCGGGAGTATTTATAATATGTAACATTTCTATAATAAATCTTTTTTTATAGTTGTTTTCTTGTTGTAATATACTTGTTAATATTGGGAGAGTGATTGTATTTTGCACAATGGGCCGCTAGCGCTGTTTTTTGCTCAGTTTTTCCCTTACAATTTTTATAATCAGATTTGTGTGCCGATATTCTTGTCCTTAATTTTGTTTTAGTCGTTCCAACATAAATTTTGTCACATATGTTGGACCCGTCTCCATTACACGGTATCTTGTATATGATATTAGATTTGTCCAATTTGTCAATTTTTGTTTTAGTGTTTGAAAACAGTTTATTCAAAGTGTTGTTGGTTCTTAGTGCAATGTTAACATTTTCTTTATTGTAAATGTTAGAGTGTATTATCCTTTCTGAAAGTCCAGGTACGTACGTCATTGATTTGAACAGTTTCTTATCTGATCGTGCCACCGGTTTGATATTATAATTTTGCTTTGCGTTTTTTATAATATCTTCGGATGTATGAACTGGAAAACTATTATTTATAAGTATGTCCTTTATCTTCTTTGTATTAACATCATCATCATCACTTATTTGAAAAACCCTTTTTGCAAAATTGATAGCTGTGTTAAACTTCATGTGTTTAGGGTGATTAGAATAAAAATTAATAATTCGACCTGTGCCCGTGGGTTTTTGATACCAGTTTATTTTAATTGTATTTCCTTCCCGTATAATTAATGTGTCTAAAAATGATAATTTTCTATCTTTTTCTAATAAAGATTAATTTAATTATTTGCTATAAGAGCAAATTAAAATTTTATATTTTAGTTCTAAATAGACCTAAAGTACATGAAAGAAATTTAAAATATAAAGGGCTATTTACATTTTGCTAAATATACTTCCCAAAACTCCAATTTCAGATGCAATTGCCTTGAGGCCATCTCCGACAGTCTTGATAGCATCGGCCATAGCTTTATTTGCAGCCAAAAATAAATTATGCATTATTAATTATGATTTATATCAGATTATTAATTACATACCTTCAAAGCATCAGCTTGTTTGTTTGCGATATCCAAGAACTGTTTCTTGGTTTCGCCATCATCATCCATCTTTTTTCTTTTCAATCCTCTACTGGGGGTTCTTTTGTAAGTGCTTGGAGTATCACTTATCATATCAAATACATCGTCTGTATTTGCTGGCGATGTTACCGCTGGCTGCTCTTTCCCCATTTTCTAGCAGAATTTGCAGATTCTAGTGGAAACAGTATTTTATTATAGCTAATCATATGTACATACGTATAATTTTCACTGCAACTTACCTCTTCTACCGGAATGTTTTCGCTCACCGTTCTGTGGCCCTCAATATATTCGTGCCGATTACGGCAACTACCCGCCTTTCTATTTCGGATAGTGGGTCTTGTGTGACCGGATTGTTTCCAGTAAGCGCTAGCTGTCTCTTCCGGTCACGTACTTTGATACTGGTGTGCTTTTTCAGTTCTTTCCAAACCTTTAGGATTGGCACAATTTTAAATTTTTTTACATCTAATTAATAACATTTACTTACCGCTTGCCACTGGTTGATCTCTTTCATCGCACCGCCAAGGAAATTGAGGTTTTGAGACAGCTTGCTCCACTTCCTATCGCACTCCAATTTTCCGTGGAGCTTCTTAAATTTTCCACCAGCAAGCTCCGGGTTGTTCAGCATAAAATCAACCATTACGCTTATTTGTTCTGCTGACGCCCGACTTCTTTTAGTGCCATTTGAATCCATTTTATTTTAAAACCTGTGAAGGCACAATTAATCAACAGAATAATAAAAATTAACAAATTTTTACTTACTTTTCACAAGACTATTTAAACTTTAAGCGCGAAATTTTTTTTTACTTGTTGTTTTTTTTTTCTATTCTTTGTGTTTTTCTCTTATTTTGACATATGGTTTGGAGAGTTGCAACGTTATAACAATTTGAACGTGAATAGAAATAAACCCGTTTACGGTGGTTAAAAATAATATAGTGAATAACGTAGGGGTTAGTGCAAACA
The DNA here is from genome assembly GCA_914767995.1 of Thecocarcelia acutangulata. NCBI lineage: Eukaryota > Metazoa > Arthropoda > Insecta > Diptera > Tachinidae > Thecocarcelia > Thecocarcelia acutangulata. Next base: position 58,292,683 of record OU612098.1, read on the forward strand.
GCAAAATGTGTGGTTAAAGCTAACACTTCTAATTGTGGTTTAAAGTTAGTGAATCGCACTACAGAACAAGGAATAATAATGTGTAAAACGTACCACATTATCTGCATAAAGGAAGACAATCTTTCTTCCTGTTGTATATTATACATATTCTCAAAAGGAAAATAAAAATTTCGCTTTATAAAACTTGCTGCTTTTAATAACGAGTGTTTTGTTATTAAACGATCACGCCAAGTTTGTCAAATATTACAATAAATGAAGATACTGTGAAGTTCGTATTTATGATGGTGCATGAATTAATTACTGTTTTTCTAATTATTAAATAAATTCGTTATAATTTTGGCAAATTTTCGTACATTTTAATAAATTGTTTCAAACTTACATTTTGTTTGATAGAATTGCTATTAATCGAGTTTGAAGGCTTGTAGAGCGATTCCACAACTTTTAATGGTCCGATAATCGTAAATGCTTTTGTCATATTTCTTCATGCCACAGCAAAGGCCGTGTCATATAAAGCTTTTGCTTCGCTTTGCGTTGCAAATTCGCTTTGATATCTAAGATAAAATATACATAAATACTTATATGAAACATGTCACATAAAGTACTTTTAACGCAACGTGAAGCGAAAAGTTTTGCATCTCTTATCTTTTTCCGCGCTTTGACAATCAAATGGTATAATTTTCATTTGTGTGTTGGATGCAAAAGTCCTACAATAAAATAATTTGTGTCACAAGTTTTATCTGATATCCCCTTTAAAATACGTACAAATATTTTCAAAAAGGAGATATATATGTATTTATAAAATTTCTGCAATAAATACTAAGAAATATGGGTTATAATTTTAGTCATTTACAATGGAAGAAAACCTTATAGAATCGATGAAAATGCACCCATGTCTGTACGACAAAAGTTCAGTGTTGTTCCCGAACAAGTATTTTAAAGCTCGAGCGTGGCAGGCAGTAGCGATTTCAACAGGAGTATTAGGTAATTGCCTTTTCAGTTTGGGTTTGTCTTCTTTACTATTTTTTTCGTTTAAAAACAGAACAACACTGCAAAAGCAGGTGGAAATCGCTGCGCGACAGATTTGTTCGTGATATATCAGTCAGTAAGGGGAAGTAGGGAGCCGCTGCTAGAGAAAAAACTGAATGGTGTTATATGGAGGCAATGCGATTCTTGACAAAACATGTTTCGCCCAGAAAAAATTTAAATTTATTATTCTGTAGTTTGTATATGATACCTTTTTAATCTTTTCACATTAATGTAGAACAACTTCGAATTTCCAATGGATTAGTGATGACCAACAGTGTTGCAGCCAGGCACCACACGCCTCTCAAAACGAAGATGATGTGGAGTTGGAATCATGCGAGTAGTGCAAAGAGCTCAAAACGGCAGCGTGTGGGCAAAGAATCGCTGGAACGGTTTGAAAGGCTTTGTGGAACAATCGAAGCTGTAGTTGCTTCAAAAACAGAAAACGTTCCGTCCAAAAATAAAGCCTTTTTACAAATACTGGACGAATGCCCAAAACACAGCCAGAAGACTTGCAAGATCGCCTTAAAATTGAGTTGCTGGTATACATATGTGCATAATGCCAATTAGTAATGGCAAATTTGTTTTATACTTTTTTTAATTTTGTTAACCACATATCATGGTCTTAAACAAGAAATAACCTATATGCTGTTTTCAAAAGTTCACAGGAGAAAAAAAACGTTATGAAATTGGAATTGCAATATTAAAACGAAAAACAGCATGTTTTGCAGATTGTGTTATTAGAATATGACTATGTATAATATTGGAAATAGTTCCAATTTTATGTTTTTCCCTCTCCTGTACACTTTTGAAAACAGCACATACAGTCAAAGTTATAATGGGACAAAGTTAAAAAATGTATGTTGAGGTAATTAAGAACTACGATAATTGATTTAAATGCACAGCTTTTCTAAAATTGTGTGGTTTACTATGTAATCTCGGTCATGTCGAAAGATTATGCTTTAAAATTTATTTTAAAATAAATTTATAAGCAATAATTCACAATAACCTAAAAAATGCAATACAAAGTAATAATGGGACATATGGCATCACTACATAATTTGCGCTTTATAACGGAACCTTTCAAAACCATTATTAATTTAATAGCTGCCTATTAAATTAATAATATATCTCTAATGAGATACATTTTTCATTAATTTTAAAAGAAAATACAAATATGCCTCGAGGTTCACCAACGTCGCCTGAAATCAGAAAACTGATATTAGAACATTCGAAATCAGAAAAAACTGTGAGAGATATTGCGGATATAGTGAAAAAACCAAAGTCCACAGTATTTAACATCATAAAGCGATATAAAGATGCAGACAGTTTTCAAAATGCAGCAAAACCAAGCAAGAGAAAAATATTTTCCGAAGCGGATGAACGATGGCTTATACGACGAATAAAACAAAAACCCCACTTAAGCGCTCCCAAGCTTGCCGCAGAAGCAGAAACATGTCTAGGAAAAATAGCTAATCCCGAAACGGTAAGGAATGTGTTAAGGAAGCACAAATTTAATGGCCGAGTAGCCAGAAAAAAGCCGTTTATTAATAAAGTTAATAAACTTAAACGAGTACGTTTTGGTAAAGACCACATTGCTAAAGATTTTTCGTTCTAGAATAGGGTATATTCACAGACGAAAGCAAATATAACATATTTAGCTCAGATGGAAGAGCATGCGTGTGGGGAAGACCGAATGAAGAACTGTCTGAAAAAAATTTGAAACCGACTATTAAACACGGCTTGGGGTCAGTTATGGTGTGGGGTGCAATGTCAGCCGCTGGTCCCGGCAACCTTCACATTATAGAAGAAATTATGGATTATAAATATTATATCAACATCCTACGTGCTAGTATTGCGAAAACGGCGGAGAAATTGGGGCTGGCGAATGACTATTTCTTCTATCAAGATAACGACCCAAAACACAAGGCTCACAATGTAAGGTGTTGGTCGCTTTACAATTGCCCACATGTGCTTGAAACGCCATCACAATCACCGGATCTTAATCCGATAGAGCACGTGTGGTCTTACTTAGAGCAAAAATTAAAGAAACTCCAAATCAGTTGCAGGTCGGACCTAATAAGTGCTCTAAAAGGGGAATGGGGTAGAATTACCCCAGAATACTGTAAAAAACTTGTTCAATCGACGCCTAACCGATTAAAGGCAGTAATAGAAAAAAAGGACTTCCGACTAAATATTAAACATTACATATTTAAGATTTAACTTCAAGATTCCTGTTACTTTATTACTTTGTCCCATTATTACTTTGGCTAGAAATTTATATGTTCTTTTAATTTTTCCTGTTTTTTATTTTAGTAACAATAGTCAATGAATTTTTTTATTTATGTTCTTAATAAACAATAAAAATTAGCGTGTAAATATAATTAAATTTTTTTCTTAAACCAATAAAATAAAAATTTTAAGTTTTTAAATTAACACATTGTCCCATTATAACTTTGTAGGTTATTTCGTTTTGAAATTGTTCTGCGTCTCTTTGGTGCATTTCTTCAAAGGAAGAGGCAAATAGCCCTGCGTTGTCACGGTCTTGGTAAAGACTTCGCACCCAAAACCTACGCTTCGATATTTTTCCTTATACCTCTTTATATTACTTCATGCATTGAAAGTACGATTACCAATAACTCCATGAAATCTTCTATTAGTTTTTTTACTCTAATTTTTCTAACAAATGATAAAAACAAAGCAATACGTGAGTGTTGTCAAGGTTTCAATTGTGACATACAAATATTTTTTTAAGCTTTTGTGGCAAAGTTACAAACATCATGCAAAGCAACAAAGTTTTATCCGACAGAGCCTTAATAGTTGTATGCTCCTGCAATATAATTTTAACAACGATAAGCAGCTGAATTTTTGTGTACCTGATAATAGGCAGTAAAGGTAACAACAGCTGGTTTCGGTCGTTAGCAAATATAATTAAATAATATTGTTCACTAATAAATTTTATATGTAAATATTTTTATAATCATTATAATAATAGAGTCGTACTGGAGGTCATGTTTGACAAACATGAATTCTAGCTAAAGAACGAATTTCATGGTATAGCATCAGGCGGTGCTATCAGACCCAGTTTGATTGTATAATAATCGCTTAAAACGCTGTTTCAATATCGTGTTTTTAATATAAAACACTATACATTTTATAATACAAAATTGATTTTTAAAAATGGCGTTAAAAATTAAAAATTCGTTGCGTTTTTGTTGAAATAATGCGATTTTCCCCCAATTGGGTGCGTTTTGAAATTTCAAAATTGACAACGCTGAAAAGGAAACCAAAAAGAAGATACCAAATGGTAAAAATGGGAGACACTTAGTTTTCGAGATATACGTTTTCTTCCAGTATTTGTATCATTTGAAGTTACTTGAAGTTGTAGACACGGTGTCTAGTAAGGGTGAATTCACACACGTACATCTTAAAAAGGAATTCATACAACATGGAAGGAAATTTGAGAACATTTGTTTTAATAAATAATAATATGAACAAACTTGTTGATGAATATTAAAGCAAAGTTTTAAATACCGGGTGTCCGCCGGGAAGCTATACTACTTTGTTTTGCCGCCAGTTTGGCAAAAATTAGGCTTGACAGCACATATTTGGCAGTAGTGAAGTAGACGCCTGGCAAGCATTTTACCAAAATCAATCATCGATTACTTTGATGATGAGAAAATACCGTGAAATGTTTGGGAGAATGATTTCCTAAAAAGAGAGAGAAAGAATGGACCACGACGTACTACAAGTTCGGCTGAAGACATTTATCCATCCTCAATTCGACGCCGTGCTCAGGAGTTTATCCTTTAAAGAACAACTTTAGCCATAATTTTGCACAAGGATTTGCATTTGATTCCATTTAAGATTCAGTTGACACAAGAGATTCTTTCACAAAACCATTTACGTCGCCGTACATACGAGTATGCCAATAGGATGCTAGAGTTCGCCCGTGATAAACCCGATTTTCATTAAAAAATCATAATGAGTTACGAGGCATATTTTGTTTTGATATGTGAATAAACAGAATAGTCGAATCTGGGCTATGGAAAATCAAATTATTCATCAACCACTTTTACATCCATTAAAAGTGGCAGTTTGGTGTGCAATTTGGTCAAGAGGAATCATTGGACCTTACTTCTTTGAAAATGAAAACGGCGTAAGGGTGTGAATGGGGAGCGATATCGTGATCGCCTGATTTGCCTGCTTCGGACTTCGTTTTGTAAGCATATCTGAAAAACGAGGTTTATGCAAACAAATCATAAACGCTTGAACAACTCACACAAAATATTAGTGATGAAATTAATAAAATATCACGTGAAATGTCGAAGGATGTAATGAAAAATATTATTACCTTTTAGCCTCTAAAAATGCTTTTGAGAATTCTACATTTGCAAATGAAATAATGACTCCCACACTTGTTCGTTATACAGTAGTTAAATAATAGACAAATTTATTTACTCTTGATATCACTGTGTATCAAATCACTAGCTTTGCTTACTTTGTCTTATGACTGTCTTACACAAAGCTTAAAAATAAACTGACTCGTTTCCGCCGACTTGCCTGCTATTTATACTTCATTGTCATCTACATTCATCCCGATCATTCTAGTTATTCATAATTCTAGACTCAAATAAACAAATATTATTCTTATGCATATACACATTCATACACATGCTTGCGAACAATAAGTAAGTCACGGCAACAAGCGAATACCAAGAATACAAGAACAACAACAACATCATTTGTAGTTGATTTACTTGGAATTTCACGTACTTTAAATCACGTATGCTTGTTTGTTTGTGTAGTATGTTTTTAGTTTTATCTTTTTTGTATGAATGTGTTGTGCGTTTATAATAAGCAGATCAACAGCTGCACAGTAGGTTAGATGTGACAAATATTCTTAACAATATGATCAAAATGGGTTGCATTTGTACAGCTAACAGAGGCGGGCAATTATCTGATGTACTATACCATACTTAATTGCCGCCATTAAATAAATCATTTATCAATGAAAGATCCATTCTCTTTCTTTTGAGATCCAAGACTTCTTTTCATTTATTTTCATCATAAGAATATTATTCTTTAGTAGTTCCATAACATTTTCAATAAGGTGAAAAACAAATATACATATAACAAAATATTAAATATTGAAGCAATAATCCTTTTTTTAAGCGTTTTCCCCATTTCTGGTTTGGCTGATAAGGCCTAATTTCTTATATAATTAAAACAACATTTTAATTATTGTTGTGCCCGACATTTCGTGGATTGTTTGTCTACTACTTCTATTTTATGTCGAAGTAAATTATTTAAAACATTGTAAACATTAAAGTATTGCAAATATAATGAAACGTTTAACTAAAACTTATACAACTTTGAAATAATATCACAGCTTTAATTAATAGTGACAATAGTGAATATATTCCAAGACGCGTCATCCTCGTCAGATTAAGACGACATTACAAAATACTCCGTTACACATTCGTCTTCGACAGCAATTATGTAGTCTTTGATAGGCCTGCGGTATTTCCTAGACTTAAGCGATAGATAAGAAGCTGTTGACAACATTCAATTGTATTTGGCAACGAATAAATAAATCAAAAAATGTTTGTGTCGACTTTTTGTGACTACGATGACGCCTTATGGAATATGGAACAAAAGTGAACTTACCGAAAGATATGCTGCTAGAGAGTGAAGGGACGCTTGTCTGACTACTGTATGCTTCTGATGCTGGTTCCTGCGAGTTGCAGGGCAGAAACAGTAGGCGGAATTTCTGATGAAGGCGTCTTCAGTGATGGGCCTATGATGGCGAGATGATGCGACCACGGACTACTTGGGAGAGTTGTTGTTGTCGGATTTGATCAGTTGTCTCAACCGCGAGTTCGTCAGATTCTTCTGACGACAGTGGCTGAATACCAAAGTTAACCGATTTTGATTTACGGATGGATCCAACGTAGGTTGTTCAGGCAGTTTGAGTCATGCTTACCTTGAGCTGGAGTTTTCTTCCCTTCTTCTATTCGCTCTTCAATATGTAAAACTATGCTAGGAAGACCCTTGTAAAATATAGTAATATATTTAATATAAATATAGATAGTAGCTTTGGCTTCAGAAGGGTCCCTTATTTTTCAGTTCCTCTTGCTTTTCGGTTTTTGTTCAACAACTTTCTTGTGTAGGAAAAACACAACTTTTTTCTTTTCCAAAAGAATTCAACTTAGATTTATTTGTTCATAGATAAAAGAGTTTATGAGCTATTCACTACATACACACACAACTGCACTTGGATTTTCACATTTTTATAATTATCGAACACAAAAGAAGTTGTACACTAAGCGTCTCGCACAAGAATGAATCGAACACAAGAAATCAACAAGCACAAAACCTGTTGCCAAAATCAACGAGTAGGTTTTCGTTGACATTGATAATAAGTGTTGCCAGGTTTGAACAAGAGCTTTAGCAAAATGTTTAAAGCTTAAGGGTAAAGAGTTCCACAATTTAATGGCGTTAATGAAAAAATCTGGATGTATTGAGATGTAAGTATTTGGTACCAGTAGTGTCATGCAACCGGTTGAAGTTCCAAAAGAAAATTTTTCATACAAGTAGGATGGAGTTTTTTTTATCAATAAACCATGCAAAAATAACAAATTTCTTATCCGCAAATAGTCCAATAAAACACAGCCTATGATCAGCTGTAACGATCTATGTTATAGACATAGCAAGTTGCATTGTGAAAAGCCACCTGAATCTGTGGCAATGACTGGAAATCAATATTACTATAAACTTTAGCGAAACAAGTTATTAGCGGTAATAACGAGTAATTTTTTTGCTATTATCTTTTTGGCCACACTAGTTATGACAGCTCACGCACGTTTTGTATCTTGTGTCACTGTCAAACATCTTCAGTTTGGTCTATAATTTAATCATGAATCGTCTTACAAACGAACAACGCTTGCAAATTATTGAATTTTATGACCAAAATGCGTGCTCTGTTAAGAAAGTTCATCGCGCGCTTCTTCCATTTTATGGTCAGTTTAATCGACCTACTGAGACTTCTATTCGGGCTATTGTAAAAAAATTTCGCACCAAATTTACATTGTTGGACATTAAACCACTAACACGCTTACGTAGAGTGCGAACTGAAGAAAATATCGCAGCCGTATCGACCAGTGTTGGTGATGACCGTGAATTATCGATTCGGCGCCGTTCGCAGCAATTGGGCCTCTGTTACTCCAGTACGTGGAAAATTTTGCGGAAGAATTTGGGTGTGAAGCCTTATAAGATACAGCTGGTGCAAGAATTGAAGCCAAACGACCTACCACAACGCCAAATTTTTGGTGAATGGGCTCTTGAAAAGTTAGATCTTGAAAAGATCCACTTTTTTATCGAAGAATTGTGTTCAGCGACGAGGCTCATTTCTGGTTGAATGGATACGTGAACAAGCAAAACTGCCGTATTTGGAGTGAAGAGCAGCCAGAAGCATTGCAAGAGCTACCAATGCATCCACAAAAAACAACCGTTTGGTGCGGATTATGGGCTGGCGGCATCATTGGGCCGTATTTCTTCAAAGATGATGCGAATCACAACGTTACTGTGAATGGTGAGCGCTACCGTGCGATGATAACAAACTTTTTTTTGCCCAAAATGGAAGAGCTTGACTTGCATGACATGTGGTTTCAACAAGACGGTGCCACATGCCACACAGCACGCGAAACAATGGACCAATTGAGAGGCGAGTTCGGTGAACAGTTTATTTCACGCTTGGGACCAGTCAATTGGCCGCCCAGATCGTGCGATTTAACGCCTCTAGACTATTTTTTGTGGGGCTATGTTAAGGCTAATGTCTATAGCGACAAGCCCGCTGGAAGCCAACATTATTCGTGAGATACCGGCCGAAATGTTGAAAAGAGTATGCCAAAATTGGACTAAGCGGATGGACCATTTGAGGCGCAGCCACGGCCAAGATTTGCATGAAATAATCTTCAAACATTAAATTATATCGACCCAACTATCGATCCAAATAAATATTTCATGCATTTTTCTGAATTTTATGTGTTTTTTTTTTAATTTCCGATAGTTCTTATAAAATCACCATAATAAGCTGAATCACTAATTTCTTTTGCATTGCAATGGGGACAAATTCGAAGTGTAAGAAAAACGTTTCTCACAACAATATTTATATGGTTTTTACACGTTAGAGTTAAATTAATGCAGAATTCCACGTACCTTACTGTTTCAACACTTAAGCGCCGTGTCACTAACGGAAATTTCCGGGAAAGCTAGGGAGTCAAATTTAGCTGTACTGACTGGTAAAACAATATTTTAATTTTTCTGGATTAAGCATTTGACTATTAAGCCTAGCCCAGCGAATAATAGAATTCAAGTCATCATTCAATTTACGACACATATCCTCTAGAAGGCCAACACGATTAGATATATACAAATGAATGTCATCATCATATGCATGTATTTTTGCATAATTAACAACTCTAAGAATATCATTGACAAACATGCTGAGCATAAAGGGACCAGGAACAGACCCCTGCGGTACACCAGATATAACTCTCCTCATGCCCGACACATTATCAACAACTTTCTGTAGACGCCCCGAAAGGTAGTTTTCCAAAAGTCTTAACGCAGTACAGCTGAATCCAAAATAGTGTTTGAACTTGAAACATTAGATGGAATGATCCACCTTATCAAAAGCTTTAGAAAAATCTAAAAAGCACATTTTACTATAATATTCTGGCCTAATATCATCCATAATCTTTAACATTGCTGTAAGCTATGCGCTTGAAGAAATCCCGACTGTAATGGATTTACTAGAGAATTGTCTTTCAAATAATTTGTAATCAGATTCGACATAATAGATTCTAAAGCTTTAGCTAAAAGAGGTAAAATACAGATTAGCCTGAAATCTTTAGGTCAGGAGGCAATAGGTGTTTTTGTAATCGGAATAATACGAGCAATTATCCACAATTTAGGAAAGGTTGATGTAGTTATAATGTGATTATATATATGAGTAGGTGCTCCAACTATAAAAGATACGACAATTTTCAAGAACGTTAAAGGTAAGTCATCTTCGCCAATTGCATTAGATAGGATATTCATTAACGCATTGAGAACATCAGGTTCGAAAACTGCCGAAAGAAAGAAAACAAAATTATTTGTAGTGTCAGGTAATTGGTTTTAATTACTGTTACATACAATGTTATTATCAGAAAAAAAAATTATTTAATTCATTCGGATCTAAAGATCAATAAGTCAGGGTGTCACGATAATCACGAAAATATTTAGTACATATTACAAATTTGAACTAAATATGCTCGGATATAAGTATATGGACCGATGTCGGAAATTTTCAATTTCTGTATTTTAATAACTTCCTTTTATTACCACTACTGCTTTTCATGAAGAAATCGGCTCAGACTCTATCTTGGATATACATATTCAGGCCGATACCGGAAATTTCCATTTTCTGTATTCATATTTTATTACCAGAACTAATTTTAACCAAAAAAAGTTTTTTTCATGGAAAATCGGTTCAGATTATAACTTGGATATATATGGACCGATATCGGAAATATTAATTTTCTGTATCTGTAGTAATATATTCAGATGATATAGACCATATATGCGGTCGTGATGATACTTACGGGTACCTTTCTTGAGGTAAGTATATTTACCACGACAAACACTTGTTGTTTTAGTTTCTAATTCAGGCGTTTATATTTATTATTATATTTAGGTATTTATTATTATATTAGTTTTATTTTGTTTTCAATTGTTATAATTATGTCTATTACACGGATAAAATGGGTTTAGCTACCGATCACGCACGTATGCTTCGATTGACTACTACTTCTACTATTTGCACTACTTTCCTCTCATATTACTAACATATGAATCAGCAACGAATCGTACACAATATAGTCAAGTGGGTACTTACGTGTATATACATTTGTATATAATCTGAACCAGTCCATAAATTACATCTGTATGTAAATGTCGTTGACAAACTGTTATTTACATACACTTACATATATGCAAGTGATGTGTTCTGAGGCGTCTCGTCTATTTCCCACAGACACATGTGTGGTGTGATCCGATCACATGCTTCTTCACAACAAGTAGTGGAATTGCTCTTTTGGCAGATACACAATACAAACCACCATAATAGAAATTTTGAATATCAATCAGCAGTTTTAAAAAGAAGCATTTAAAAGTATTGTAGAAGTATGAAGTGCTCGATTGGAAGACCTTGTTACATGTCCCCTGTATTAAAAATCGTAAAATGTGTTCAAAGAGTTGAGTAAGTAGTTTTTCTGTCAAGAATAAATCCAAATGGATTTTGTGCCAGCAAGTTGCAGCAGATGTTCCCCAAGAACAAAAGTACATACATACATACATACGTACATAAATACTCGTACTTCAAAAACAGATCATCATTTAAATACATGCACGTAAATAAAACAAGAAGCGTTGTTTAATTATTATTTCTTTTCCGAGGGGGAAAAACGAAATGAAAAGAAAAATCAACAAGTTAAACAATTATATTAAATTTATTTTGTGAGAATGTGGTGTATACATAGACATACATACATTTGTATGTTCTTATGTATTAATTTTAAGTTTCAGATATTCAACAAGTGCAAGAGTGCTAATAAAGATCATCTACTCGTACTCGTATGTGTGCAGCTGTGTATTAATATAATATTTATTGAAACATAATTTTATTCACTTTTCTCCTGCGCCTTTTATGTTTAGTCCAAAATCCATTTGTTTGATCAACGTGTAGACCGAAAAAGCAAATTTTACAACCTGTTAAATGAAATATTGGAATATAAATATTAAACCATTAAAACTAAGGATTAACAGAAATGAATATGCTCGAATGTAAGTACATATGTGAATGGCAGACATGTTTTCGCAAATGACAAGTTGGATTGACGTGATATTAAGGCTTTAAACTTGTTGTAACAACTTTTTTTGTGCTAGGCGCAAAGATACTTTTACATATGTTTTGTATTGACCTTTGATTTTCAAAATAAAATTTTTGATCGCCGTAGTGTTCCGCGTTAAATTCTCTAAGTCTTCTTCACAAAGTACTGAAATAAAACAAGTAAGAGTGTGGTTTATTCGGCTAGGCTAAAATGCGCTTTACGATAGTCACGTTATATAGTATATATTACAAACTTCAACTGGACCGACAACGGGAAAAACATTTTTGGCTTGAAATCACCATTCCAAAATGGAAATCTTTTATGGAAAAATCGGCTTAGGCTATATCTCGGTTATATGTACATGAACCGATATCGGAGTTTTCTATTTTCTGTTATTTAGTAATCTCCTTTTTTTTTTTTTTTTTTTTTTAACTTCATTATTTTATTTATTGAATCTACATAAAAAAATGTAATGACAATAAGTATTCAAATCTTAATACTAAAAAAAAAAAAAAATTATGATTAAAGTCCTGCCAGTGCTGGACGAAAATTTATTTTTATGCGAATATTATTTCAGAATTCAGTCATCTGTTTAGAGCTCTAATGGTAGCCAAAGTATCCCTCCTTCTCAGACGGGTATGACCACCAAAATTAAGAATATTAGCTGCAAGAGGATTTGGATGGAATTCAAGTTTGTTAATATACCTTGTCGCGTACTTCACAAATTCAGATTTCACAAAAGGTACGTTCAGATCTGCGTGGATTCGTGAGTTTTTAACGTACCATGGAGCATCTGTAATTCTACGGAGAATTCTATTTTGACTTCTTTGAATTTTCTCAATGTTGGATGCCGAGGCTGTGCCCCATAATTGAATCCCATAGCACCATATTGGCTTTAGAATCGAGTTGTACAGCAAAAGTTTACAATCAAGCTTTAAGGTCGAATTTCTGCCTAGTAGCCAGTTAATTTGCACTGCTTTCAATTTCATCTGCGTTACTTTTGCCTCGATGTGCGACTTCCATGTTAGTCTACGGTCAAGATGAATTCCGAGGTATTTGACTTCACTGTGTTGATGTATTACTTTATTGTTAATAGTAATGGGTGAGCATGTTCCTAGACGCAGTGCGAATGTAACATGGGCACACTTTTGTTCATTAACCTTGATTTTCCAAAGCTTCAGCCATTTCTCTAGTTTGTCGATATGTTCCTGTAAATTTATTGATGCTTGCTGGTGGTTACTATGTATGCTAAGGAATGCTGTATCATCTGCAAATGTTGAAGTGTGAACGTTGGTGCTTATCGGCATGTCAGATGCGTAGATCAAATATAAGATAGGCCCTAATATGCTGCCTTGGGGAACTCCTGCTTCAATAGACTGAGCGGGGCTTATGAAATCGCCTTCTTTTACTATAAATTGGCGACAATATAAATAGCTTTCTAAAAGGTTATGTATGTTTGCAGGTAAGTTAAACTTTATTTTATGCATTAAGCCATCGTGCCACACTTTATCAAAAGCCTGTGAGACGTCGATGAATAAGGCAGAGCAATATTTTTTATCTTCAAATGCCTTTCTTATGACGTTAACTAACCTGTGTGTTTGCTCAATGGTGCCATGTTTCGCTCTAAAACCAAATTGGTGATCAGGAATACATTCAACCTTATGAAGCATTGGATCCAACTTCGCCTTTAGCAATTTTTCGAAAAGTTTTGATATTGTTGACAGTAGACTTATTGGACGGTATGATTCTACTTTCGTGTGATCCTTCCCTGGCTTAGGAACCATTGTTATCATGGACACCTTCCACTCTGCAGGGTAATACTCAAGTCGTAAAATAGCATTAAAAATAAAAAGAACAATTCTTTTAGCTACACGAGGCAGCTCTACGAGCATTTTGTTGCTGATTTTATCCATACCTGGAGCTTTTTTAAGGTTTAGATTGCCAATAGCATTTTCAATTTCTTGGAAATTGAATCTTAAAGGCACAGGAGGTCTACTAACAATAGGTGGCAACTCATTTGCATTGTCAGACCTATTTGTGGTAAAAACGTTTTTCAAATGGTTAACAAATAAATTACCCTTTTCCGAGTCATCTCTAGCCCAGTCACCAGACGGTTCTCGCAAGGGCGGCTTACCTCTAACTGGCCTTTTTAAACCCTTAGTCGCCCGCCATAAAGAATAGTCGGACTGAGGAGTACCATCCAGACTTTCTAAATACGTTTGTAGAGAAGCCGTTTTTTGGTTTCCAAGCAAACTTCTTAGTTGATTTGTGCACTCACGTAGCCTTGTTTTTAGCTGCGGAGACCTGCGAAGTTGCCACTCTCGTCGAACTCTTCTTTTTTCTAACACAAGTTGCTCGATTTCTGAAGAATATGTTCTATTTTGAAGGTTTCTGCGTGTTAAATAAACTCTAGAAGCAAGTTCAGCGGCTTGTTTAAGGTTTTCGCTAAAGTTGCTTAGTGACGCATTAATATCTTCAGGTGTTCTTAAAACAATATTCTCAGTGCAATGGGTGCTCAAAAATTTTTTATATTTTAGCCAATTCACTCGGGTGACAGTCCTATGCAAATTGTTAATCGGAGACCAAGTCTCCTGGGGAAAACGCACTGAAATAATAGTTGGTGAATGATCCGATGACAAGTCTAACGAAGGCTCAGCTTGCATCCATTCCACAGGGAACCCCTTTACCACTCCAAAATCAATCACATCAGGAATCTTTCGCCGGTCAGTCGGCCAGTAAGTGGGATGCCCGCTTGATATTACGTCTAAGCCCATTTTAGAAATTGTATCAAAAAGCACTCGACCCTTCGGGGTGATTAAACGTGAGCCCCAAAAAGTGTGTTTTGCGTTGTAATCTCCAGCTGCTATAAAACGAGATCCTAATGAGGTGAAAAAACTTGAATATTGTGACTCCGTCACTGAAAATCGAGGCGGCGAATAAATCGATGAGATAACCAATTTGTAATGAAAATTTTCCACACAGATATTAGTTGCTTGAAGATAGTCCTCACATGTGTCGTTCAACAAAAAATGCTTTATCCTAGATTTTATCAAGATTGCAGAACCTCCACAAGCTCTTCCACGGGGGTCTTTAGTATCGTATAATACGTAGCCGTTAATTTTAAAGAAGCTTGTTGACGTCAAGTGAGTTTCTGCAATCATCATTATATCAATCTGCTTATCCATCAGGAAGTATTCGAGTTCATTTTTGTGTTGGCGGATGCCGTTCGCGTTCCAGAAACATATTTTTAACCAAATCATTTTTTCGAAATAACCTGCAAAATGGTGGATTGCATTTTCACCATTTCCTGCATCATCGTCATCATAGACGACGTAAAAGTGTTTATAGTTTGAATTAGGGTCTGTATTGTTGCCTCAAGGTTACTGAAATTTTGATCGGGCGGTTGAGATATAGATTGTTGATTCGGGTTTGCGAATGTAGACTTAACTACATTAGCATAAGAAATTTGTTTTTGATTTTGAACGGTTTTGTCGGTGGTTGACTGTCCTGTCGGAGGAAAAGAATTATTAGAAAAAATTTGAGTCTGCTGTGGTGGCTTAAAAGCAATTATTGGTTTGTTGTTCATTGAGCGCTTGAGGTGGGTGTAGACGGAGCAACCTCTATAATTAGCTGTGTGGTTTTCACCGCAATTACTGCATTTTTTTATTTTTGGGTCGAATTTCGGCTTATTGCATTGTGCTGTACCATGGAGTTCTCCACACACAACACAAACTGTAGGCAACTTGCAGTACGCTTTAGTGTGACCAAATTCTTGGCAGTTGTGGCACTGTACGGGTCCTAAGCGCTTATGCGGTTCCTCTACGGTTACTTTTCGATGTAAAAGGAATTTTACACTGTATATTGGATGAACTTCATTTTTCTTTAAAGTCACATCTCCTGGCTCTAATTCAACCCTAAACATTGGTTGAGGGATCTTTTCACGATTTCTGATGTTTAACACATTTTTTACTTTGAATCCCTTGTCTGTCAAACCGGTCTTAACCTCATCAGTGTCTACGCAAGGGTCAATCCCTTTTATTACGACTTGAAGACCTTTAGCGCTTTTAAGCTGATAAGTATAAAAAGCTTTTTTTTCTTTTTCAAAATCGTTAGACAGTTTTCGATAGTCATTTTCATCGTTAACCTGAATTTTAGTTTCGTTAATGTTACCGTGCTTGATGGAGGTAACGTTAAATGTATTTTCTCCGATTACTGAAACAATTTTTCTTACCAGTTCATTGGAGGCAGATTCCCTTAAATAAATTGGTGGTGGTTTAAACGATTTTTTTGACGATCCTGTTGGCTCATCCGTTTGTAGAATAGAAAATCTGTTTTGATTGGTTGGTCTAGCGGATTCGGCATCTTTAGAAATTTTTGATTTGGATGCAATTTGAGCAGATTTAGGGCTTCGCTGACGTTTGGTGATGGTGATATACCTATCCATGCCTACTTGCGTTTTTTGTTTATTGGCATTAGTTAGAGTAGAAGATCTTTTATCTTCTGTTGCAACATCTATGTTAGGCGAGCCGGAACAGGAGCGGATTTTATCTCTTGTAGAAAGAAAATTGTCCAATGATTGCCTTATAGATTCTTCTTCAGAAGTCCATATATTTTTGCTGGTGGCGCTAGGCTCTTTTTCAGAATTATTTCTGATAGGATTACTCATACAGAAAACAAAAACTTTAATGTGTATTTTTTTCCTACTGGGTAGGTAATCTTCACGCACAATTACAACAATAACAATGCACTGCCACCGCACTTGTTTTATTGAAATTGATTTTATTGTTTAGTTACTGAAATGTGAGGAATTTATTTTCCCGTTGTTTTTTAAAATAATTTGTTATTGTTTTTACAATTTATTACAATATATTATTGTTTATATGTAAGTTTTCTCCTTTTATAACGAGAATTGCATTTCAGCAAAAAATAAAAATTTAATGGAAAAATCTATTTAGGCTATATCTCGGGTATATATTGACCGATATTAAAAATTTTCATTATCTGCATTTAATAACCTCGTTTAATAATCAGAACTGATTTTAAGCAAAAACAATGTTCATGGAAAAATCGGTTCAGTCTATATCTCGGTTATACGAGTATATGGACCGATATCAGAAATTTTCTTTTTATCTATTTTAGTAACCTTCTTTTATAACGAGAACTGCTTTTAAACACAAGAAAAAATGTTTAAATTTGTTTACGCGACACATTTAATTAAACATCGGTTTAGGCTATATCTCGGATATTTTCATGTTCTTTATAATAGGGGATTTTATAAGAACTATTGGAAATTTAAAAAAAAAACACATAAAATTCAGAAAAATGCATGAAATATTTATTTGGATCGATAGTTGGGTCGATATAATTTAATGTTTGAAGGTTATTTCATGCAAATGTTGGCCGCGTCTGCGCCTCAAATTGTCCATCCGCTTAGTCCAATTTTGGCATACTCTTTCCAACATTTCGGCCGGTATCTCACGAATAATGTTGGAAATGTTAGCTTCCAGTGCGTCAATCGAAGCGGGCTTGCCGCTATAGATATTAGCCTTAACATATCCCCACAAAAAATAGTCTAGAGGCGTTAAATCGCACGATCTGGGCGGCCAATTGACTGGTCCCAAGCGTGAAATAAACTGTTCACCGAACTCGCCTCTCAATTGGTCCATTGTTTCGCGTGCTGTGTGGCATGTGGCACCGTCTTGTTGAAACCACATGTCATGCAAGTCAAGCTCTTCCATTTTGGGCAAAAAAAAGTTTGTTATCATCGCACGGTAGCGCTCACCATTCACAGTACCGTTGTGATTCGCATCACCCTTGAAGAAATACGGCCCAATGATGCCGCCAGCCCATAATCCGCACCAAACGGTTGTTTTTTGTGGATGCATTGGTAGCTCTTGCAATGCTTCTGGCTGCTCTTCACTCCAAATACGGCAGTTTTGCTTGTTCACGTATCCATTCAACCAGAAATGAGCCTCGTGGCTGAACACAATTCTTCGATGAAAAAGTGGATCTTCATCTAACTTTTCAAGAGCCCATTCACCAAAAATTTGGCGTTGTGGTAGGTCCTTTGGCTTCAATTCTTGCACCAGCTGTATCTTATAAGGCTTCACACCCAAATCCTTCCGCAAAATAACAGAAGCCCAATTGCTGCGAACGGCGCCGAATCGATAATTCACGGTCATCACCAACACTGGCCGATACGGCTGCGATATTTTCTTCATTTCGCACTCTTCGTAAGCGTGTTGGTGGTTTAATGTCCAACAATGTAAATTTGGTGCGAAATTTTTTTACAATAGCCCGAATAGAAGCCTCAGTAGGTCGATTAAACTGACCATAAAATGGAAGAAGCGCGCGATGAACTTTCTTAACAGAGCACGCATTTTGGTAATAAAATTCAATAATTTGCAAGCGTTGTTCGTTTCTAAGACGATTCATGATTAAATTATAGACCAAACTGAAGATGTTTGACAGTGACACAAGATACAAAACGTGAGTGAGCTGTCAAAACTAGTGTTGCCAAAAAGATAATAGCAAAAAAATCACTCGTTATTAGTGATCCACGTGGAAGACCTTGTGGAGGTTCGGCTATTCTAATTAAAAATAGAATTAAACATTACTTGTTAAATGAGACATGTGAAGAATATTTTCAAGCAACAAATATTTGTATTGAACACATTCACAGTAAATTGGTAATTTCATCAATTTATTCCCCGCCTCGGCCATCAGTTACAGAAAACCATTACTCAAATTTTTTTACTTCTCTTGGATCCCGATTTATAGCTGCTGGTGACTATAATGCTAAACCTACATTTTGGGGCTCAAGATTAATCTCCCCGAAAGGTCGTGTGCTTTTTGATACTATATCAAAATTGGGTTTAGATGTAATCTCCAGCGGAAGTCCCACCTATTGGCTATCTGACCAGCGAAAGATCCCAGATGTTATTGATTTTGGAATCGTAAAAAACCTCCCCTCAGATTGGATGCATGTGGAGCCTTCATTGGATTTGTCCTCCGATCACTCACCTACTATTCTCTCTATATGTTTCCCCCAGAACATTGGATCCCCATTTAACGACATAGGTGTATTCCAGTCTAGAGTGAATTGGTTAAAATATAAAAAATATTTAAGTACTCACTGTACGGAAAATATATCTTTGAGAACTCCAGAGGATATTGATGAATCAATTAATGATTTTTCCCAAAATATTATAAAAGCCGTGCAACATGCTACCACTACAAATTTTAGAAATATGAATAGCAGAACTTGTTCTTCTGAAATCGAACACATTGTCTCAGAAAAAAGAAGAATCAGAAGAGAATGGCAACTTCGCAGGTCTCCCCAGCTTAAAGCTAGGCTTCGAGAATGCATAAGTCAACTAAGAAATTTGCTTGAAGTCCAAAGAGTGGCCTCCCTCACAACCTATTTGGAAAGCCTCGATGGTAGTCCTCAATCCGATTATTCTTTATGGAAAGCAGCAAGAGGGTTAAAGAGACCCATTAGATCTAAGCCACCCTTGCGTACTTCAACTGGGGACTGGGCCAGAAGTGACTCCGAAAAGGGAATGCTGTACGCTAACCACTTGAGAAGCGTGTTTGCCATTGACGAACTGAATGATGAAGCTGATATGCCGCCATATGCCGTTAGACCACCCGTACCTTTCAGACTTCGTTTTCAAGATGTCGATAATGCTATTAGCAACTTAAACCCCAGAAAAGCTCCTGGTATTGATAAAATTACCAACAAAATGCTTGTGCAGTTACCCCGAGTAGCTAGAAGACTCGTCCTTTTTATTTTTAATGCTATTTTACGTCTCGAGTACTTTCCTACTGAGTGGAAGGTGTCTGTCATTACTATGATACCCAAACCAGGAAAGGATCCTACAAAAGTTGAGTCATATAGGCCTATAAGTCTATTGCCAACAATTTCAAAACTGTTCGAGAAATTGCTAATGACGAGGTTGACCCCAATATTGAATGAAGTAGGATGTATTCCTAACCATCAATTCGGTTTTAGGGCTAAGCATAGCACCATAGAACAGACACACAGTCTGGTGAATGTTATCAGAAACGCGTTCGAAGATAAAAACTATTGCTCAGCTCTATTCATTGACGTTTCCAAAGCTTTTGACAAAGTGTGGCACGAAAGCTTAACTCATAAAATAAAATTAAACTTGCCTGCAAACACGCAGAAGCTGTTAGAGAGCTACTTATATGACCGGAAATTCGTCGTTAAGGAAGGTGATTTCAAAAGTTCGGCTCAGCCAATCGAAGCTGGAGTTCCCCACGGACTTATGCTTCAGACATGCCAACGAGCTGCAAAATTCACACTTCAACTTTTGCAGATGATACAGCATTCATCAGTGTCCATGAAGACTATAAATAAGCATCACAAAATTTGCAAGAACATATTCTTATGTTGGAGAAATGGCTAAACCTTTGGAAAATAAAAGTAAATGAACAAAAATGCACCCATGTTACATTCACACTACGTAGAAAAACTTGTTCGGCTATTAAAATCAACAGCTACATTGTTCCGCAGCACAGTGAAGTCAAATACCTTGGTATTCACCTCGCCCGTAGACTCACGTGGAAGTCTCACATTGACGCTAAAGCACCCAGATGAAATTAAAAGCGGTGCAACTAAATTGGCTCATCGGCAGAAACTCTATCTTGAAGTTAGATTGCAAACTTTTGTAGTATAACGCAATCTTAAAGCCAATATGGAGCTATGGAATTCAATTGTGGGGTACCGCCTCTGCATCTAACATTGAGAAAATTCAAAAGCGCCAGAATAAAATTCTCCGTATAATTACTGCAGCTCCATGGTATATTAAAAACTCTCGAATTCACAAAGATCTAGGTGTACCCTTAGTGAAAGATGAATTTTCAAAACACGCGATAAGGTACATTAACAGACTGGAGTCTCACCCGAATCCTCTCGCACGTAGCATCCTTAACTTTGGTGGCCACACTCGACTGAGAAGGATGGACACCCTTGCAACCATCAGAGCGTTGGAAAGGTGATTTACCAACAAAATACACGCAAGAAACAACTTTTCGTCTAGCATTGGTTGGACCTAAGTAAATAAAATTTTTCAATATTAATTAATTTTTTTCCTTATTAATTAATGAATTTTTAGTTTTAAGATTTGCATACTTATTGTTAGTTCTTTTAAAAGATACAATAAATAATTGAATTATAAAAAAAAAATTAGTGACCTCCTTATTTTACTAGAACTATTTTTAAACAAAAAAAATTGTTTAAGTTCGCTTGCGCTACATTTTCATGACAAAATCGGTTTAATCGTGTATTTGTGGACCGATATCAAAAATTTTCATTTTCAGCATTTAGATAACCTTATTTTATTTCCAGACTTGCTTTTAAGCAAAAAAAGTAGTTAAAGTTTTTTTTTCCTGAAAAATCGGTTTAGGCTATATTTCGGGTCGGAAATGAATATTGTAGAAATTACAAACGGAATCATAATCTTATATATAGGGTATTATTGTGAAGGGTATAAAAACGACAGTGATGAAGAAATTTTGGCTGATGAGCAACAAGCTGAAATTCTCAACAAACATCTTGTTGAATCAATAATGAGTTTCAGTTTACCGCAGCAAGTGGTTTCAGCTCATAGTTTTAATGTCTTCACAACGCTAACACCTTGTTCATCAACATTTCCCTTCAATTTTACAACTGAAGAAGAAGTTGGATTTCTTATAAGGCAGCTGCCACTAAACAAAAGCTGCAGACATGATAACGTTTCGTCGAAAATACTACTGATGCCAAACCTTGTAAATATTTTTAACAATATTTGATATTTAATTATTTGATCTTGTTTAAGTAATTATTTCTTATTTTTGCAGCTAAAGATAGTATTGATTTCATATAAAAAATTCAACAGTATTTATTTTCAATATTTCGATAACAATTTGTAATTAATGTTATTAAAAAATTTTCAATTTGAAAAATTATTGTCAAAAAATTCTTATACACAAAAAATCCATACACCAAGAAAAATTTATTCACATACAAAGAAAAATTCTTAACAATATTGTCAAATTGAAAACTTAAAAAATATCTATTTAATTTACTGACAGCAAATTTTTGAGTTATTAAAAATTCAAAAAAGAAAATAATATTAACAACAATAATACATAAAAACCAAAATAGCTTAATTCTGCAACCAACACATGTTCCGCCAACATTTGCAACATGTTGTTTCTCAACTAGCAAAACATATGTTGTTTACAGAATAACATGGAAATATTATTAACGTAATTTAAAAAATTTTATCCTAACATTCATTCTTAAACAATTCAAATCTAGAATTTCTTATTAAAGGGCGTTTCAGACTATCATACAAGTCTTAGGATTTTGATTGGATTTTGTGGGACAAAAATCTAAAGATATTTGTTGCGACTGCCAAAAAATCTAACGTACCATTACATTTTGTTTTCACACTATCACACCTAAAGTAAAAGAAGGAATATGACTTGAAAATAAACAGCCCTTAAAGGGCACTTCAGACTATCACACTTTGTATTAAGACTTGTCAAAAAATCAAATAATACGTGCAAGTGTGAATGTAAAGCGTTATGAAAATGAGAAATAATACTGTAAAAGATTTGACATCCCATAACACTTCACCATTTTTAGAAATTTGTTTAAACAATAAGATTTTTCATTGGATCAGGGTTGCATTTGTTGCAAAAGCAAATAATAAAAATATTAAAACCAGACGTTAAGTAAATTGGATGTTTATTTTCACATCATATTTCTTCTTTTACTTTAGGTGTGATGGTGTGAAAACAAAATGTAATGGTACGTTAGATTTTCTGACAGTCGCAACAAATATCTTTAGATTTTTGTCCCACAAAATCCAATCAAAATCTTAAGACTTGTATGATAGTCTGAAACGCCCTTAACTAAATATCTATAATTCTGTGCTAATTTCTCTGTGTCTGCCTTGAAGTTAATTCTCTGTGTTGTTGGTGTGTTTACAATCTCTAACATTTCTAACATGTAACGCTTCTTATAATCGTCCGTCCGTCAGTCGTTGAAATACCGTTTCTAAGAAAACCATTAGACTTAGAAACTTTTTTCTTTCACCATTCTATTACTCCATCGTGCCATGTGTTTGCTATTGAAATTCAGTAATATCGGTTCACGTATAGCTGAGATATATTCAAAATTCCGAAAAAAGGCATTTTTTGCAATTTTGTATGAAAATTTAAAAAAAAAAATTGTTTGTTTTGTTTAAACTTCACACGATTATTAAGCATGGTGACTGGAAGGCAAAAAAATATTTTTTTCAGATATCGGTCCATATATACCCGAGATATAGCCTATACAGGGTTTTTCATGAAAATGTCGTGCAAGCGAACTTAACTGGGTGCTGATGAGTAGTGTAGTGACTACGAAACAGCTAATTGTCCCCCAGCTAAAGATTTGAGTATTATTTTTCTTGTCTTCTTCAATCAATAATTATTGATCACAGCAAGTTTGTATTGTAAAAAATCCTTCTTAAGAAAGGAAAAACTTGAATTAAAACCCGATGTACATATGTACAAATCAAAAAATTTTTAACTTACACAATTTTTTTGCTTAAAAGCAGTTCTGGTAATAAAATGGGGTTATACAAGTTTGGAACATGAATATTTTCGTCATCGGTCCATATATATCCGAGATATGGCCTAAACCGGGGTTTTCATGAAAATGTCGCGTAAGCGAACTTAAATTTTTTTTCTTAAAAGCAGTTCTGGTAATAAAATGAGGTTATTTAAATTTGGAAAATTAAAATTTTTGATATCGGTCCATATATTCCCGAGACTTAATCTGAACCGATTTTTCCATAAACATTTTTTTTCTTTTTTTTTGCTGAAAGGCAATTCTCGCTATAAAAGAAGGTTACTAAAATACAGAAAATAGAAAATTCCGATATCGGTTCATATATAACCGAGATATAACTTAAAAAAACTTTTCCATAAAAAATTTCTTTTTTGGAATGGTGATTACAACGAAAAAATATATTTTCCCCGATATCGGTCCATATATATCCGAGCATATTCAGTTCAAATTGTAATATATACATACTATTAATATACGTGACTATCGTGAAGGGTATTTTAGATTCGGCCCAGCCGAATATACCACACTCTTACTTGTTTTTGCTAAAACTACATAAATTTGTTTTTTAGTTTCTAAAAATTGCTTAAAAATCTGAAAAAAAAATTAATTCTTGATACTCGGAACAGAGGTCTTGTTTTTCATATTTATTTATATTGTTTTTATTGACAATATTATCAGGAATTTTTTTCAAAATCAAATATCTTCGAAATTTGATTACACAATTCAATGTAAAAATTGATATCATTTAATACATATTTTTTAAATTTTTGCTGCCAATTACTTTTGGCGTAAGCATATTTTTTTACCCAAACAAAATGCCTGGTTTTATACCATTGTGGAGTTGTATTTACTTATATAAAAGGCTTTCCCGATGGGTAGTGTTAACTACGCAAACGATGAAAATGTGAGCAAAAATACTTCTTTTTTTCTCAGGTAGTCGTAACAACAAAATGAAGAAGAAAGAAATTTGCACAAATACTCAGTTAGAAACGAATGTAAACAATTAGGCAAAAAAAAAAAAAAAAAAACGAAAAATGTTTTTAACTATTTAAAAAGATAAAACATTAAAATCAAATGCAATGAAGTAAAGACAGAGAGGAAAGATCCAGATACAAACCAAACTCAACGTCATAAAGACTATTATTTGCGAAAAAGTTTACAATCTTTTCTCTTTCACTGAGTTCTGGTTATTCTTATTTATTAAAAAATTCACCTTTTCGGCGATTTCCGCTACTACAGCCAGAATTTGTTTGTGTTTTCAGAAATGAGGCACATTTCCACAATAATCGGTATGCTCACGATCAACCATCATACGAGTATGCACTGCAAATTTTCACAATGATCATCGCGGAAATCTTTACAGATATACTGGTGCTTTGTGGCTCACCTACAAATACGAGTAATTAAAATATTTAATGATGCTTTTCGTATAGCAAAAATCGTAATATTTAGGACAAAAATTGAGAAATCGCCATTGTGCTAAATTTGAGCAAGAAAATCGTCAAAACGACAATTTATCCCCAAATCTGGCAAATATGTCTGCAGCATCAAGATTGTTTTATTTTGTTTATACGATTTGCTGTAGTTTATACATCACAAGAATACAATTCTTATTGTACTTTGTGAAACGAAATGTTAAAATTCTGAACTCTTGAACGAAATGGTATTCAGACAGATGAATAGACTTAGTGCCACCGGAATTGAAAAAACGCACCGAAAACTAACAGCCTTTTTATAGGACACGGCATGCTCACTTTTTTTATGCTGGACCAGTACCCAGGAGATGACCCCTACATATGCAGTGCATTGTACTGGAACTGGGAAAATAGGTTATGATGAGACAGAAAGAGGGAGTAGTGTTTGTCGAGGTTTAACTTCAACAATAACAACATGAAAGACCAAAGAAAACTCTATTACAGCATTTAAAACTCTATCACAGCATTTAGAATGTTGGAAATAAATTAGTTAAAACTGATCAGTGTCCAGTGTATATACCTTCGACACTGCTCAGATTATCAAAATTTAGTCCAACACCTTCCATACTGCAAGGTAATGAAATGCATTGAAAATAAATATTTCTTATTTTTGCAGCAAAAGATCGTTTTATGTTATATAAAAAATTTAACAGTATTTATTTTCAATATTTCGATAACAATTTGTTATCATCGTCAGGAAAATTAATATGTTATTAAAAAATTTTTCAATTTGAAAAATTATTGCCAAAAAATTCCTATATACAAAAAATCTATACACCAAGAAAAACTATTAATTCATACACAAAGAAAAAATTCTTAACAATATTATCAAATTGAAAAATTTTAAATTGAAAACTTAAAAAATATCTATTTAATATACTGACAGAAACATTTTTGGGCTATTAAAAAAAATCAAAAAAGAAAAAATATAATATTAATAACAATAATGACAAACATAAAAAATAACATAAAAACCAAAATAACCTAATTCTGCAACCAACACATGTTTTGCAACATGTTGCTTCTCAACTAGCAAAACAAATGTTGTTTACAGAATAACATGGAAATATTATTAACATAATTTAAAAAATTTTATCCTAACATTCATTCTCCTAACAACAATTCAAATCTAGAATTTCTTATTAACTAAATATCTATAATTCTGTGCTAATTTTTCTTTGTCTGCCTTGAAGTTAATTCTCTGTGTTGTTGGTGTGTTTATAATCTCTAACATTTCTAACATGTAACGCTTCTTATAATCATTTTCTGTTCTTAAAATTGAAACATTTTCAAAGTTTGGAGAGTGATTACATTTTGAACAATGAGAAGATAAAACAGTTTTTTGTGAATTAATATCCCTATATCTTTGATCTGACTTATGTCCTGCAATTCTCGTTCTCAATTTGTTTTTTGTAGTTCCGACGTAAACTTTACTGCAATTTTCTTGGTCATTACCCTGACAAGGAATTCTATAAACCGAATTTGAAATGTCCCATTTATTAAGTCTGTCTTTAGTCTTAATAAATAATTTACCTAACGTATTATAGCTTCTATGAGCCATTCTATATCCTTCTTTATTATATATATTAGACCTTGCTAATCTGTCTGATAATCCTGGTATATGTTTTTTTTTTTTTTGAACTTCATTATTTTATTTATTGAATCTACTTAAAAATATTGTAATGACAATAAGTGTTCAAATCTTAATACTAAAAAAAAATTATGATTAAAGTCCTGCCAGTGCTGGACGAAAATTTATTTTTATGCGAATATTATTTCAGAATTCAGTCATCTGTTTAGAGCTCTAATGGTAGCCAAAGTATCCCTCCTTCTCAGACGGGTATGACCACCAAAATTAAGAATATTAGCTGCAAGAGGATTTGGATGGAATTCAAGTTTGTTAATATATCTTGTCGCGTGCTTCACAAATTCAGATTTCACAAAAGGTACGTTCAGATCTGCGTGGATTCGTGAGTTTTTAACGTACCATGGAGCATTTGTAATTCTACGGAGAATTCTATTTTGACTTCTTTGAATTTTTTCAATGTTAGATGCCGAGGCTGTGCCCCATAATTGAATCCCATAGCACCATATTGGCTTTAGAATCGAGTTGTACAGCAAAAGTTTACAATCAAGCTTCAAAGTCGAATTTCTGTCTATTAGCCAGTTAATTTGCACTGCTTTCAATTTCATTTGCGTTACTTTTGCCTCGATGTGCGTCTTCCATATTAGTCTACGGTCAAGATGAATACCGAGGTATTTGACTTCACTGTGTTGAGGTATTACTTTGTTGTTAATAGTAATGGGTGAGCATGTTCCTAGACGCAGTGCGAATGTAACATGGGCACACTTTTGCTCATTAACCTTTATTTTCCAAAGCTTGAGCCATTTCTCTAGTTTGTTGATATGTTCCTGTAAGTTTATTGATGCTTGCTGGTGGTTACTATGTATGCTAAGGAATGCTGTATCATCTGCAAATGTTGAAGTGTGAATGTTGGTGCTTATCGGCATGTCAGATGCGTAGATCAAATATAAGATAGGCCCTAATATGCTGCCTTGGGGAACTCCAGCTTCAATAGGCTGGGCGGGGCTTATGAAATCGCCTTCTTTTATTATAAATTGGCGACAATATAAATAGCTTTCCAAAAGGTTATGTATGTTTGCAGGTAAGTTAAACTTTATTTTATGCATTAAGCCATCGTGCAATACTTTATCAAAAGCTTGTGAGACGTCGATGAATAAGGCAGAGCAATATTTTTTATCTTCAAATGCATTTCTTATGACGTTAACTAGCCTGTGTGTTTGCTCAATGGTGCCATGTTTCGCTCTAAAACCAAATTGGTGATCAGGAATACATTCAACCTTATGAAGCATTGGATCCAACTTCGCCTTTAGCAATTTTTCGAAAAGTTTTGAAATTGTTGTCAGTAGACTTATTGCACGGTATGATTCTACTTTCGTGTGATCCTTCCCTGGCTTAGGAACCATTGTTATCATGGACACCTTCCACTCTGCAGGGTAATACTCAAGTCGTAAAATAGCATTAAAAATAAAAAGAACAATTCTTTTAGCTACACGAGGCAGCTCTACGAGCATTTTGTTGCTGATTTTATCCATACCTGGAGCTTTTTTAAGGTTTAGATTGCCAATAGCATTTTCAATTTCTTGGAAATTGAATCTTAAAGGCACAGGAGGTCTACTAACAATAGGTGGCAACTCATTTGCATTGTCAGACCTATTTGTGGTAAAAACGTTTTTCAAATGGTTAACAAATAAATTACCCTTTTCCGAGTCATCTCTAGCCCAGTCACCAGACGGTTCTCGCAAGGGCGGCTTACCTCTAACTGGCCTTTTTAAACCCTTAGTCGCCCGCCATAAAGAATAGTCGGACTGAGGAGTACCATCCAGACTTTCTAAATACGTTTGTAGAGAAGCCGTTTTTTGGTTTCCAAGCAAACTTCTTAGTTGATTTGTGCACTCACGTAGCCTTGTTTTTAGCTGCGAAGACCTGCGAAGTTGCCACTGTCGTCGAACTCTTCTTTTTTCTAACACAAGTTGCTCGATTTCTGAAGAATATGTTCTATTTTAAAGGTTTCTGCGTGTTAAATAAACTCTAGAAGCAAGTTCAGCGGCTTGTTTAAGGTTTTCGCTGAAGTTGCTTAGTGACGCATTAATATCTTCAGGTGTTCTTAAAACAATATTCTCAGTGCAATGGGTACTCAAAAATGTTTTATATATTAGCCAATTCACTCGGGTGACAGTCCTATGCAAATTGTTAATCGGAGACCAAGTCTCCTGGGGAAAACGCACTGAAATAATAGTAGGTGAATGATCCGATGACAAGTCTAACGAAGGCTCAGCTTGCATCCATTCCACAGGGAACCCCTTTACCACTCCAAAATCAATCACATCAGGAATCTTTCGCCGGTCAGTCGGCCAGTAAGTGGGATGCCCGCTTGATATTACGTCTAAGCCCATTTTAGAAATTGTATCAAAAAGCACTCGACCCTTCGGGGTGATTAAACGTGAGCCCCAAAAAGTGTGTTTTGCGTTGTAATCTCCAGCTGCTATAAAACGAGGTCCTAATGAGGTGAAAAAACTTGAATATTGTGACTCCGTCACTGAAAATCGGGGCGGCGAATAAATCGATGAGATAACCAATTTGTAATGAAAATTTTCCACACAGATATTAGTTGCTTGAAGATAGTCCTCACATGTGTCGTTCAACAGAAAATGCTTTATCCTAGATTTTATCAAGATTGCAGAACCTCCACAAGCTCTTCCACGGGGGTCTTTAGTATCGTATAATACGTAGCCGATAATTTTAAAGAAGCTTGTTGACGTCAAGTGAGTTTCTGCAATCATCATTATATCGATCTGCTTATCCATCAGGAAGTATTCGAGTTCATTTTTGTGTTGGCGGATGCCGTTCGCGTTCCAGAAACATATTTTTAACCAAATCATTTTTTCGAAATAACCTGCAAAATGGTGGAT
This sequence comes from Thecocarcelia acutangulata, assembly GCA_914767995.1. Classification (NCBI taxonomy): domain Eukaryota; kingdom Metazoa; phylum Arthropoda; class Insecta; order Diptera; family Tachinidae; genus Thecocarcelia; species Thecocarcelia acutangulata. Next base: position 58,322,241 of record OU612098.1, read on the forward strand.
TGCATTTTCACCATTTCCTGCATCATCGTCATCATAGACGACGTAAAAGTGTTTATAGTTTGAATTAGAGTCTGTATTGTTGCCTCATGGTTACTGAAATTTTGATCGGGCGGTTGAGATATAGATTGTTGATTCGGGTTTGCGAATGTAGACTTAACTACATTAGCATAAGAAATTTGTTTTTGATTTTGAACGGTTATGTCGGTGGTTGATTGTCCTGTCGGAGGAAAAGAATTATTAGAAAAAATTTGAGTCTGCTGTGGTGGCTTAAAAGCAATTATTGGTTTGTTGTTCATTGAGCGCTTGAGGTGGGTGTAGACGGAGCAACCTCTATAATTAGCTGTGTGGTTTTCACCGCAATTACTGCATTTTTTTATTTTTGGGTCGAATTTCGGCTTATTGCATTGTGCTGTACCATGGAGTTCTCCACACACAACACAAACTGTAGGCAACTTGCAATACGCTTTAGTGTGGCCAAATTCTTGGCAGTTGTGGCACTGTACGGGTCCTAAGCGCTTATGCGGTTCCTCTACGGTTACTTTTCGATGTAAAAGGAATTTTACACTGTATATTGGATGAACTTCATTTTTCTTTAAAGTCACATCTCCTGGCTCTAATTCAACCCTAAACATAGGTTGAGGGGTCTTTTCACGATTTCTGATGTTTAACACATTTTTTACTTTGAATCCCTTGTCTGTCAAACCGGTCTTAACCTCATCAGTGTCTACGCAAGGGTCAATCCCTTTTATTACGACTTGAAGACCTTTAGCGCTTTTAAGCTGATAAGTATAAAAAGCTTTTTTTTCTTTTTCAAAATCGTTAGACAGTTTTCGATAGTCATTTTCATCGTTAACCTGAATTTTAGTTTCGTTAATGTTGCCGTGCTTGATGGAGGTAACGTTAAATGTATTTTCTCCGATTACTGAAACAATTTTTCTTACCAGTTCATTGGAGGCAGATTCCCTTAAATAAATTGGTGGTGGTTTAAACGATTTTTTTGACTATCCTGTTGGCTCATCCGTTTGTAGAATAGAAAATCTGTTTTGATTGGTTGGTCTAGCATCTTTAGAAATTTTTGATTTGGATGCAATTTGAGCAGATTTAGGGCTTCGCTGACGTTTGGTGATGGTGATATACCTATCCATGCCTACTTGCGTTTTTTGTTTATTGGCATTAGTTAGAGTAGAAGATCTTTTATCTTCTGTTGTAACATCTATGTTAGGCGAGCCGGAACAGGAGCGGATTTTATCTCTTGTAGAAAGAAAATTGTCCAATGATTGCTTTATAGATTCTTCTTCAGAAGTCCATATACTTTTGCTGGTGGAGCTAGGCTCTTTTTCAGAATTATTTCTGATGGGATTACTCATACAGGAAACAAAAACTTTAATGTATATTTTTTTCCTACTGGGTAGGTAATCTTCACGCACAATTACAACAATAACAATGCACTGCCACCGCACTTGTTTTATTGAAATTGGTTTTATTGTTTAGTTACTGAAATGTGAGGAATTTATTTTCCCGTTGTTTTTTTAAATAATTTGTTATTGTTTTTACAATTTATTACAATATATTATTGTTTATATGTAAGTTTAAAAATTAGTGAGCACAATGATTTTTTTGTTTGTTTGTTTTTTTTTTTTTTTTTGTTCACTGTTTAATTATACGACTGTGCGGTTGGAGAGTCACAGAGTGAATGACTGGTATATGCGTTAAAGATTTATACATTTTGGGTTCTGATGAATTAACTACATTCTGAACATTTCTATTTTTAAACTGACTTACAAATCCAGAAGCAAATTCAGCTGGAAAACTGTTATCTTCTAATATGTTTTTAATCTTTATAATGTTCTTTCTATGGAACTCCTCATCACTTATTGTAAGAACCCTTTCCACAAAATTTCTAGCTGTGTTTATTATTATATTTCTGCTGTGCTTTGAAAAATAGTTAATAATTCTTCCTAATGCATTTGGTTTTTGGTACCAATCAATAACAAGTTTGTTATCTCTCCTAATTATCAAAGTATCCAAATATGGTAATCTTGAACTATATTCCTTTTCAATAGTAAACTTGATACTTGAGTTAAAACTATTCAAAATTGAAAACATATTATCAATTGCTCCGGAATAAGAGTCTGGACACAATGTTTGCGGTGCGGTGCTATTTCCCGTTGCGGGACAAAAAAATTAATATAATACAACAAAAGACGGCGACGGCAAGACTTGCCATTATTAGTTTACATTTTTATTTATTTTAAATTTGTGAAAAATTTACTGTTTTACTCGTAGCTGTTGAAAAATTTTTAATTTGGTAGAAGCCATTTTGGTTTTATGTGTGGAATTAAAAACCACAACACATACTAACAGGATATGGTGGATAAGACCCTTAATCTTTAGAAAACCAAGTGTCGACTATCACGTACCTTAATGTAAGTAGAAGTGATAATGTATATTGTTAAGTCTGCAATATGTTTAGAAATATGATTAAAAACTTCCTGCTTCACCATCCCCAAAACCTAATTTTTTATAACTTTTCATTATGCAACCTTGCTGACTAGCAGAATGCAAGTTTTGTCCTGAGCATATAAAATTAGAGTATCCATGTTTATGAAACATGTGAATAAATATGGAATGAAATCTATGTGGCTAGTCCAAATATAACCGATTGGTCCCAAACATCATTTTCTTTTTATGGCAATTTTTTCTTCTACCGTTAAAATATTTTTTAAACTTAAACAAATCAATAAAAAATAAATTTTAATTTTATGCCGCTCCGCACTGCGATTTTTGCACTTCAAAATCGTATGTAAACCCGAGCTGCGGTAAATTATCGTTACATTGTGTTCAGACTCTAATACAAAATATATCATCTACATATTTTGTCATTAGTCTTGGTTTTATATCTTATTTCTCTATTGTACTATCCAATAGTTTTTCCATTACTATATCAGCAATAATTGGAGAAGCTGGAGATCTCATAGGAAGTCCATTTATCTGTGAATATATCTTACCATCATACTGAAAATACCTATTATCTTCTATACAAAATTTTAAAATGCGCAAAAATAGACTTTTCTCTATTCTTGTATGTTGGGCTATTACATCCCGCTTATCCTCTATTGTGTTCATTGCTAAATCAACTGGTAGACTAGAAAACAAAGAAACTACATCAAAAGAAATTAATCTTTCATCACTATCTATATTTTGATCTTTTATTCTATCCTTAAATTCCAAAGAATTTTTAATATTATATACAGAACTATCAGTAATTTTTCTTAAAAATATTTACAACATATTTACATACTTCGTATGATGGTGAATTAATAAACGAACAAATAGGTCTTAAAGGAAAATCTATTTTATGAATTTTTGGCAGTCCATATAACCTAGGAGCAATAGCTTAATTCGTTTTAATTTTGTTCCTCTCAACATTAGTCATCAACTAAATTATTATTAATCTTATGTAATTTGCTCATTGGATCTTTACTTATTAAGTGATATTTAGAAATATCACCTTTTTTTATTACCTTTATCAGCTTTTAAAATAATAATATCCTTATTTCTTTTTAAAAACTTCTCTGCTTCATTTACTCTATGAATCACAAATCTATCTCTACTTGTTAAAGCAATTTTATTCAAATGATTATCAATAACTGATGTAAACCTATTTCTAGCTATTTTCCTTGTTATCTAATGTTTGAACAAAATCTTCACCCTCACTAATAATTTTCAAAATCGGAAAATCTTACTTTCTAACTGACAAAGCAACTTTCTGTTCAAGTGAAAGAACCCATTCTATATACTTTAGAAAATCTAGATTTGTCTTATAAACAAACCACTTATCATTAAATCTAATACCTAATAGCCTCTTCACACTTGCACACATTTTTATGAAATGCACGGAATATGTGGAAATTTTGAAACAGTCGTTCACATTACAAAATCTAACAACAACCATCATTGAAGCTGTCAAAATAATTAAAAGCACATTTTTCAAAAAAATTAAAGTAAAAAATTTATTTTGAAGAACAATTAATAACTGGCTTAATTGTTGATTTGCAACATGAAAGTTTACTGTTAAGGCAGAGTATGGAAGCGGTTCACCTACATATAAAATATTATAATCGGACTAAAAGTGGCGACACCGTCAACCAAATACTATGTAGGCGTGGCAAAAAATAAAAACTAATTGTCATTTTTTACATTATCTTTAATCTGACTGAAACAATTTTTTTTTTGTATGAAGGGGAAACCACTCTAATGTACTATTTATGCATCAACTAAAACAAAAAAAAGGTGACTAAAAAGAACGAAAAATATTTGAACAAAATTTAACGGTTCAATTTTGCTAATCTGAGCAGTGTCGAAGGTATTTACACTGGGCACTAATCAGTTTGAACTAATTTAATTCCAACATTTTGAATGCTGTAACAGAGTTTGTTTTAGTCTTTCGTGTTGTTATTGTTAAAGTTAAACCTCCACGAAAACTACTCCCTAGCGTTGTCAACTTTGAAATTGAAAAACACACCAAAATGAGGGAAAAAAGCGCGTTTTTTTTTCAAGGAAAACGCACCGAATTTTGAATTTTTTCCTTTCATTTTCAAAAAACCCATTTCGTATTATGGACGTGTGCGAAGCGGTAGCAAAGTGCTATGTTGAAAAATAATTTGTCTGTGGTAAAAAAATTTCATGTTTATGCTGTTAATTTAGAAAACAAAGTTGAACTTGCCGGCAAACACTCACAAGCTTCTGGAAAGCTATTTATGTGGCCGTAAAATTGTCATCAGAGAAGGCGAGTTTGTAAGCTCAACTCAGCCAATCGAGGCCGGAGTTCCCCAAGGTAGCATTCTGGGACCCACTTTATATTCAATTTACGCTTCTGACATGCCAACGAGATCTGGTATTCACACTTCAACATTTGCAGATGACACAGCATTTTGCAGCGTACATGAAAACCATCAAGTAGCTTCGAGAAATTTGCAGAAGTATATTTCAATATTAGAGATGTGGTTAAAACTTTGGAAAATTAAAGTTAATGAACAAAAGTGTACTCACGTTACATTCACGCTGCGTAAACAAACATGTTCAGCTATCCAAATTAACAATTCACCTATTCCGCAGCAAAATGAAGTCAAGTACCTTAGTATTCATCTCGATCGTAGGTTAACGTGGAAGTCTCACATTGACGCAAAAGTCACTCAGTTGAAATTAAAAGCAGCGCAATTAAGTTGGCTTATGGGCAGAAATTCGACATTGAAATTATATTGCAAACCTTTGTTATACAACGCAATACTAAAGCCTATATGGCGCTACGGAATTCAGTTATGGGGCACCGCCTCAGCGTCAAATATTCAAAAAATTCGAAGGCGACAAAACAAAATCCTTCGAACAATTGCTGCAGCTCCGTGGTACGTAAAAAACTCCCGAATTCACAAGGATCTCTGTGTTCCTCTTGTAAAAGACGAATTTTCAAAGTAAGCAACAAGGTACATATATCAGCAAATTGGAACTTCACCCAAACCTTGTTGCGCGAAACATACTTAATTTTAGTGATCACACTCGGTTGAGAAGAAGAGATACCCTTGCCACCATCAGAGCGTTAAGTAGGTAATTTTACCGATATAATATGCGCATAATAAAACTTTTTGTCTAGCATTGGCTAGACTTAGTTAATTTATTGTATTTAGTATTAAGATTTGAGTACTTATTGTTACTTCACATTGTGAAGATTCAATAAATAAATAAAAGCTAAAAACAAAATGTTTTTGCTGTGTGAAAAAATATTATATTTGACAACATAAAATTAAAATTTTGACAAAACAGAAAAAAATTTTAACAATAAAAAATAAATAAAAATGAATAAATTAAGAAATAGTTATAATAGAGCCATTTTTCAATTTAGTATTATTTGATTTTTATACTTTTAATTATAAAACTTTCAATTATAATTTATTTCAATCAGATGCCTACATATCAAATATTTCTATCCTATTGTAAAAATTTATATTAGCTAGTAAAATTTTATTTACCTCAGAAATGTCAAAATTTTACTTACGAGAGTACTTTCCTACCATTTCACACACGTCCTATAAAATTAAATTTTTATATTAAAAACACGATAATGAAACAGCCTTTTAAACGACTACCTATTATACAATCAAATTGGGTGTGATGTCACCGCCTGGTAGCCAGAGACCTGCGCCGTCCATTTTTATCGGCGGCGGCGGCTGATGATATATTACTCGGCGGCGGCTCAAAGTCGGCTATAGCCAGGATTTGAGCGGCAAGCCTTTTCCCCATCGGCTCTTATAAAAAATCGGCTAAAAATCAATAAAAAGTATTTGTTCCTAAACATGAGTTTCTGAAAACATATTCGAACATATTCTACATTCCACGTGGAACTTTTAAAACTTTATTAGCAGTTTTGATAAAAAAAAACGGAAATTAAAACAAGACCTTCAACGTGATAATTTCACTTGGAATGCAATAACGGAACTAATTAAATTTACATAAAGTAGTGGATCGCATATAGTAATTTATTTGAGAATAAAACAGGTCTACAAGAAAACTAAATTTAATAAATATTTACACAATTCTATTTGTTACTTTCAAGCGCCTTAAGAATTTATGTGGAATTTTACATAATTCAACAGAAACTATAGTTTTCAATAATAGACCAATTGCAATTATAGAAATATTAAAACTTGCGTCTAATAAAAATACCTATAGTGCGATTCACTATGATTTTTAAGCCGCAATTATTTCCGTTAAAATTATTACGGTACTTTAAACACCGTATGCTGGGTTTTAAAATCAGCTGTTTCAGGCAGCAGTTATATTTAACCACATAAATGGTTATTAATAAATACTCCCTTTTTTTGCAGGTTTAACTAAAAAAATGTTGATTTATCTTGTTTACATATTTATTTTATTAAATTTACCTAATAAACTATTTATTTAATAAAAAACAAACAAAAAACAATAAAAGTTAGTAAACAACAAAAATAAATAATATTTTTATATAAAATATAATAATATTTTTATATAAAACAATAATTAAAAAGTTTTTATTCAATATGTATTTCGTTTTCCATTAGAAAACTTCTTAAGGAAAGTATTAATTAATTATAAAATCAAACATGTTTTGATAGGAAATAAAATAACATTCTTTTTACGTTAAATGTAATTATGTGTGTATGTATGTTAAAGCTTTTGATGTTTTATTTTCTGTCAGAAAATTTTTTTCGATTTTATAATTAATCAACAAATACAATCTTTAAGAAGTTTTCTAAAGAAAAACGATATATTGAATAAAAAGCTTTTAATTATTGTTTTATAACCTCGAGATCATATACTATTTTTAAGATTTTTATATATATGTATGTATGTAGATAAAATAGAAAATATATAAACAAAAAGAGATTCAGTACAATAGCTAATAACTATTTTTACCGTATTACCGTAAAAAGCGGTAATTATCATAGAGTTTGCATCACTGCACTTGATTGAGTTACCGTATTAGAAACGAAAAACGAACGTTAACATTGTTGCCGTATCAAATTCCAAGTAAACAATGTTTCTTTTTTAATTTCTTTCGGTGAAAACATTACGATAGTCTCAAAAATCGCTAGAGTATCGTTAATTTGCTCTGACGAACAAGAAGCGCTAAATGTGTTGCGCAGAAAATGTTTATCCATTGTGTTATGCTATTTTTTAAGCTAAGTTTGGCATTTATAGCTACAAAACGTACAATTTGGCTTATATTTAATAATTTCGTGACCTAGCATCGGCGGCCCATTTTTAGCCAAAATTAGCCGTAAAAATTTCGGCGGCGGCGGCTATCGAATATCATCGGCGGCTCGACTTACTCGGCTATAGCCGCTTCGGCGCAGGTCTCTGCTGGTAGCATGCCATCAAATTCGGTCAACAGCTAGAATTCGTGTTTGTCAAATTTGGCCACTAGTACGACTCTGTTAGTTTTATAATGCTACTTTTACAATAATTATAACGATATTTTATCAAATTTATTATTAAGCAATATCATTTAATTATATTTGTTAACAACCGAAATTAGCTGATACTTTTATTGTCAATTATCAGGGCCACTAAAATACAGTTGCTTACTGTCGTCAAAATTATATTGCAGGAGCAAACAACCATTACTGTCGAAAGAATTTAGGATTATCGGATCATTAAAAGTTACAGAATCGCACTACAAGCCTTGAAGGCTTGATTCAATCAATGTACATTTCACATGTGTTTTCGTAAGCGGTGTCTATAAAAAAATTATTGAAACAAACGAAAACTTGGCAGAATTGTAATAAATAGTAGATGAAGTTTACCATAATCAAAATTTATTTTACCATAATCAAAATTTATTTAATAATTTGGTAATTTCTCAATTACCAAAACCGTAACAAAATCAGAGACTGCATTTACAAACTTGGCTTGATCGATTAATAGCAAAACACCCACAAAAAGCAGTAAATTTTATAAAACGAAATGCTTCTTTTTCTTTCGACAGTGTGTATAATATATAACAGCAAGATTGTCTTACTTTGTGCATATAACACGGTACGTTTTTCGCGCAAAAAGACACGTAAAAATTTTGGTCACTTGATTATAAACTTTTTTTTACATTGCAATAAAAAGTTGAGGTTAATTTGAGTTTGTGCCGCCGAAATTTAAGAAACGCACTGAAAATGTAAAAAGGGCACCCCGCACCGACTAAAGAATTTTTCGCACAAATAATTTTAAAAAGCACCAAAAACGGTGCGAAACACACCGAGTTGACAACGCTGCTACTCCCTCTTTCCTCCCCATCATAACTTATTAATTTTTCCTTGTTTTAATATAGAAGTGAATAAATTATTTATTGTAGTGTACCTCTTTAAACATAAAAATATTAAGTTCATTATTATTATATTATAATTTAATATTTATAGCAGTAAAAAATAAACGTATTTTGTTTTTCTAATTCCTAGCTGTCTATATGTCGGCATTTCATAGGTGCTGTTATAGACGTCAGTAGAAAATATTTCCAAACATTCTGTTTTAACTAAAGCTTCAAATTTTGGCTGTTGGATACTTGGTTTCAATACGAAAAGCTTAAATAAAGATCGTAAAATAACGGTATTAAAAATATTGATTGATCCTCCTTTATTCCTAATGAATATTGATTAAAGTAAATAAGAAGATGGTAGATACATCACATCTTCGTAGAAGAGTAGATTCTGTATTTTTCATGTAATGAATAAAATGTAAATAAAGTAATATTAACTGGCGCCTAACTTTGAACCAAAAAAAAAAAAAAAGGGGAATATAAACTGACAAAATTTTAAAAAAATATAAAAAGCATTATCAGCTTTTGAACAAAAAATACTTTTACCTGGGCACTAAAAAAAAATATTGAGTTAACCAATTCTGCTTTCGTTAAAGCAGAATTGGGATTATAATTACCTCGGAATGAGTTGATTAAAATGGGTTGGGAGAAAAGAAAATTAAGAATTTCCTTTAAAATTCACTTATGTAAAACTCAGCTGCTCGCACTGCTTGATGGGCTGAATAGATAAATCAGAAAAACTAAAAAACCGTAAATGGTTAGATTTCGGCCATCTAACTTGACATTGGAAAGTTTCGAATTGGATCAAATTGTCAATGCGAATAAATTTACAACTGAGGTGAATATAACAATTCATGTAAATAAATGGTAAGTAAGTATAATTTAACTAGATATAATTTAACTGTGATGAATAATAGTTTTTATTCAAGATGCAAGAAAGATTTGTTCCAAACTGGAATTTTATCGAAATGTTTTAAATGCAAGAAAAACGCAACTGCACAAGTTGACGGTTCAATTGATACAATACTTAATTTTTATTTAAAGAAACTTATAAGTAAAATTGGCTCATTAACTCTACTCTCACAAAATTATAATAAATTTAACGAAAGTTAGTTCACTGTGAAAAAAATTACGTATAATTAAACAATATAAAAATTTATGTTTAAATAAATATTTTAGATAATAAAAATTGAGTTCACGAAAGTTCAATAAAATGTTATTAATTTAGTTCAGACCGAACAAACTGGGTAGGTAAAAAATTTGAATGTAAGCAATATACATACTTATTTAAACACAACAAGTATAAAATATAAAAATAACAAATATATAATCCACTCAATCTTGCCATTGCATAATGGGGGTTTGTACATATGTTTCATCAATTAAACTTAGGAAATGACTTCATATTGATAAAATTTTGTTAGTCTAAACTACTTAGGACAGCTTTTATTAAAAATTATTCGGAAAGCGATAAATGTTACAGTAAATCCCGTCTAAGTACCTTACTCAAGTTGCTGTAATTTTTGAGTAATTGAGCGACTAAGGTATTAAAGCGGAGACGCTCAATTCCCTCATAGCGGTAAATACATCCAAATACAAAGTATTTATCCAAACGGACTTAAATTAAACCAAAGTCATTACATACATAATCCAAAATAAATTGTAAACGCAAAAGAAGTTTTCGAAATAAAATAAAAACTAACACATTCATATCACAAAAATTATACGTACATATATACAAGAAGGTACATATATAAAAAACAATAACAGGAGTACATATAATAAAAGCGTATCAGAACTTTAAAATACAAATTAGCTGGATTCGCAAAAATTTACTCTTTATGTTTAACAAGTGACAAATTTGTCAACAGAGTTGAGTGAATTGGTAGACAGTGATGGGTAAATAAATGAAGAAATTTTTGGGGAGTTTTTGGACTTGGGATACAATATTTTGGGTAATTACCCAAAATAGGTACTTAAAAGAAAGTTAATTCACCGTACATTTTTGCATGAAAATAAACGGTTATAGAATATAAGGGGTGAATATACGACAAAGGCATTTAAGCGATGGGTAAATATACGGGTATACTGTATTATAACATTTTGAAACAATAAACTGATTACTAAATATAACTGAACTGTGTGAACTAAAAGACAAATTATTGATGATTAATAGCAAAATTAAAAAAAAAACTTGAAAAACATTTGAGTGAATTATTAATCAGGCATAAAAGAGGTTTTATATAATAATATTAATTAATTCAAACTATATTCTATGTAAAAAATACGCCTGAGACAAATTGTAATACTGCTCACAGTGAAGTGTCTCGCCCTGATGTAATTAAATCCGTGCCAAATCCTGTAAATTGTTTCCGACATGAAATTGTTTTTACTGAAGTTAGTATTTACTAAGTCCAAACTAGAACTATCTTTGAAAACAGAAAACTGCATTATATCACATTTACTAACATTAACGATATTATTTCAAGTCGTTAATCGATCCATGTGTAAAAAATGGCATTTATTGTAGTTTGTGCGTTCTCAACAAAATTCAAAATATAATTTTTCGAATGTTTCCTTCAGTAAGTATTTCACATACAAACAAAATTGTTACGGACGTTCGGAACGAGGACCTCCAAACAGAAATTTGATTATGCGAGCACTACAGGGCTCATCGTTCGGCAGTGGAAAATTATAACTAGGTTTTTACTTGGGGTCTCCACGCACATTAAACTTGGAAATAATTATGTTCTCAGCTGTAAAATTCCATTGCCAATACCATATGTTCACGTGTGGACCGCAAAAACATTTATTTGCAAATACATTGCGAAATAGTTGTTAACACTTTTGTGGAAGAAATAACCACCCATATGGGTGTATGTTCAACATAAACTGTCAAATTTAGTTATCATTTCGTTTGTTGTTTGCGCATCTGAGTTAAAAAAAAAAATTCTGATCGGAAAAATACATATATTTTATATCCTTATATATGAAATTAATAATAAAAAGCTAATACATTCATTATACACTAGACATAAAAGAAAATGTTCATATACTATGCGTATTTGAACTTAAAAGGTAAATATTTTATTAAATATAATACATATGTATGTATGTATGTATATAAATATGTAGACTAGGGGTGGATTAGTATTATATGGAAAATTTGGCTCATGGATTTTGTTTACTAAATCCCACAAAATAAAAGGTTTAAGCGAATTTAAATACAACAATCGCGACTAATTCACCCGATATACTTGATACACATTTATGAATTTAATCAAAATAATTTTAATATTTTTACAGATTTGATGGAGTGGCCAATACAAGAAACCTATAAACTCATCAACTTGTGTAACCAATTTCCTTGTTTATGGAACTATCAGAGCTCATATACAAGAGAAATGACAGAAAAAAAATGTCTGGAAAGAAATTTCGAAAAACGGAATAAACTGTGGAAGTAATAAAAAATAAGTTAAGCATTTGATATCGGCGTATCTGTTGGAGAAAAAGAAACTAGACACGTCCAAAAAGTCCGGCTCTTCAGAGGATGATGTATACTTACCTCGCCTATTTTATTATAACGAAATGAGTTTTTTGGATAATATTTGAATTTAAGTGTGAGTATAACAAGTACAATTAATTCAAAGCTTATACATCAAATTCTTTTACGTCCTAGTTTTAGGAGGAGCCTGAACTAATTGAGTTTACTCCTTGACCGATAGTTCTGTGATATGTGATAGGTAAGACAGTTACATATCCTCTCCTAGCATTACACCACAGGAGAGAAGGTTTTTCTGAAGATAAACAAGCGCTTAAGAAATAAGATGAGTAGGATTTATATTGAGAAAATTATCCAGCAGGATTTAGGTCAAAATTGTACATAAGGACAATATAAGATAGGAAATATATTAACCTACAAAATGCTAAAAAAGGAAAGCTAGAAAAAACTAATAAGCAAAAATTCTAAACTGAAATCAAATGAAGTAAAACCATAAGATGTAAATAAATTGCTTTTTAAATTAAAAATACACTGTAATTAAATAAAAATAATGAATAAAAATTGCTGTAATAGAAGATATAAAATTACAAAAGCTAATAGCAATTATCATATTTGAGCAATGTAAATTATTTAACTACAGTAAACCCCGCTTAATTAACTCACTCAAGTTGCTGCAATTTTTGGGTAATTGAGCGATTACGCTTAAATACCTTTACAAAGACATTTATCCAAACGGACTTAAATTAAATCAAAATCATTACATACATACGTTAAAATAAAATGTAAACGCCAAAGAAGTTTTCAAAATAATATATAAACAAACAAAAACTAACAAAAATTATACGTACATAGAAAACAATAACAGGAGTATATATAATAAAAACGTATCAGAACATTAGAAAACAAATTAGCTGGATTCACAAAAATTTACAGCCAGTTCGCCGATGTCGAAAGGATAAGTTCATTCGCATTCAGGGCGAAAGAAAATTGATTTGGGGTTTTTCTAACTTTATTCTAAGCGAACGATGTGTCAAAATTTAATTAAAATGTATAAGTTCATGCGAACGAACAATAGTGACATAGACGAACCCAAATTGATTCGAAGGTCAGTGACTAGTTTTCTTTCGCATACATTTTCATTCGATATCGTCGAACAGGCTGTTACTCTTTATGTTTAACAAGTATCAAATTTGTCAACAGAGTTGACAGAGTGAATTGGTAGGCAGTGTTGGGTAAATAAATCAAGAAATTTTTAGGGAGTTTTTGGACTTGGGATACAATATTTTTGGCAATAACCCAAAATGGGTAATTAAAAGAAAGTTAATTAACCGTACATTTTTGCATGAAAAGAAGCGAAAAAAACGGGGATAGAATATAAGGGGTGAATAAACGAAAAACGCATTTAAGTGATATACGGGGTATACTGTATTAGCCGCGACTGAAATTGAGAAATTGTAAGTTAGCCTTAAGGCTAATATTGAGTTCATTATTTCGTGCGAAATTCTTTCAAATTGCATACAAAAGTGTTTAGTATGAAATATCTGCGAAATAAGTTTAGAAATGTAGTACTGAGTTTTTAAAACGAAAAACTCACAATATGTATTTGCAACATGTGTTCATTTAAAATTGTTTCTGGGAATATTTGTTTTTTCAGCTGCGAAATAACATAAGCAACGATTTTTTCGCACGAAGTACAAACATATACATATACTTAAAATTAAAAAAGAAACATGAATAAGAGAAAAAATTGACAACGCTGAGTACATCTCAATTTTTCCGTATGAAATAAGTACTGTTGCTGAAAAATTTTCGCACATTCAATCGCAATACTAGGCTTTAAGGTAAGTACTTTGTTCAAATCTGCGAAAAAATGTTGAGCAACATTAATAATTTCACTCGGAAAATATGACATTTAAAATATGGTGGCTATTTCGCGTTTTAGGCAAATCTCACAGTTTTCTTGGTTTTAGATATACCACATTGTTCAGCTGTTGTTTGAAATGTCGCGCGAAATAAGTACCACTCATATTATTTCGCAATTACAACACAATGTTGCCAGAAACATTTCATACGTTTTTCCCAAATTGAACGGAGTACCACTTCAGCAAGATTATTTTATAGATATTTCATACAAGTTTTTTTATATAGAGTTTTGACAGCATTTCGCACGAAATGACGAACACAGTACTTCGCTTTATTCAAAAATTAATTCATATTTGATATACTTATGTCTTAATGCAAAATTTTACACAAAAATTTATTCAAAATCAATATCACGCACATACTGTTCGCTGAATAAAGGCAATAGTATTGAAGTTTAGAAAAATATATAATCATAAAGAAGAAAGAAGATATTAATCAATTCAGAAACCAGAATGCTTATGATGAAGCCGATTCGTCTTGTATTACGGGTGACAGTAGTTAACATATGTAACTCATTGAAGAGTATATTTGCTACTGGGATAAAGCTAAAATAAAGATTGATTATCTTTTATTCCTAATGAATAATAAGCTAATAAGTAGAAGGCAGACACAACATATCTTCATAGAAGAGTAGATTCTGTATTCTGTACTTTTCATATAGTTAATGAATAAAATGTAAATAAAGTAATATTATTAACTTGTATAAAAGTAAGATGAACTTTTGTTTTGTTTGACAGTTCACAACACAAAGCAGCTATAAAAAGCCCTGTTGCTTTTTTATTGCTGGCTTGTAGTTTCGTTCTTGCACATTAGTACATTATTGCACAATAATAAGGATTTACCTATGAGTTAGGTTATAAAATCGCGACAGGATTTTAGTGGAAGGTTAGAAAAATACGCATACATATGTATTTATACATATGTATTTATAAGTATAGTATACTCGTATATAGTAAAAGATATTTTATACGTGTATTCATATTTTATACGTGTATTCATTTTCGAATCTACTTACATTAATGTTGGAGTTCATGGTAATCGGGAATATCTTCATGGCTGTTAAAATCAACGTCTTCTGAGTGTTCTGTATAAAGTATACTACAACCTGTTTGTATCGTGGCTCCTCACTCGGCCAATCTGAATGGAATATTGCCAAAGAAATGCTGTCGCTGTCATCCATCAAACAGTTGGCTAAATAGCTGCACGGAAACGTCTCAGCCAGTAGTGATATAACATATATCACGGATGTTACTGTGGCCAAAAGGTCCGCAAATAGAACGATATGTATCGTTGTAATGCCCAATATTATGCCAATTATCAGAAATTGTACAAACATTGTACCTGACAAAACTGGAGCGAATTCATTGTAAAGCCTAGAAAACACGTTGTTTAAAAGCGTTTGACTTAAATGTTTGAACCAAAAATTACGTGTCGAAATAATCTTAGTTTAAAAATCATTCGGAAAAATATTTTGCAAGTGCAGGTGAGTGCTTCAAATTTTGTTAGTAGGAGAAAAATATGAAATAATTTTTTAAGCATTTTTTAGTTATTGAATCTTCAAAATGAGAACTAACAATAAGTATTAAAATCTTAATACTTAATATAAAAAATATGTGCTTTTTAAGCCCAGCCAATTTTAGACGAAAAGCTTTAGTATGCGGGAACCATATAGATAAAATCACCTATTTGACGCTCTGATGGTGGCAAGGGTATCCTTTCTTCCCAACCAAGTATGGCCGCCAAACTTAGCATATTGCGAGCAAGGGGATTCGGGTAAAGTTCCAGTTTTCTGATATACCTTATTGCATACTTCGAAAATTCGTCTTTTACCTGCGGAACACTCAGATCTTTTCGAACTCGCGAGTTCTATGGAGCTGCAGTAATCGTTCAAAGAATTTTTCCAATGTTTAACCTGTTTGTAGATTAACTTTCAGAATAAAAACACTTCTCTGAGGGACATTATTACAACTGGCGAATAGCTAATATTAGGATTTAATTTTACAGATAATTTATTTTTTTTTTTTTTGTTGTTATTTTATTTTGGTTAAGTTAACGTTGACCTGAAAATTTACTGATAACTTAACAGAAGGTTTATACTCATGGTAAATTTCAAAGTTAACTTTAAGCATTTGAAGTTGCCATATTTTCTGCTAAAAATATTGTAGCTCCAGTTGTAGAAATTGGAAATTTTTAATGGTGACTTTATCGTTCACGTTAACTAATGTTAAGGTGTTTTGTTTCTTGTCGTGTGCACATGCCTTTTGTTACTGCTGTCCGTATTTTCTATATAAGTATGTACGTTCATTAATTAAATTCATATAAAACCAAATTGCACCGAAATAGGTAGCAAGCTGTGTACACGTGTTTATTTTTCTTTCTCTCTTTTTTTACTGTTGCCCGTATTTTCTATATACATATATATGTTCACTATTAATTTCGTATGACATCAAAGTGCACCGGAATAGGTAGCAGTATGTGTACACGTGTTTCTTTTTTCACCGTTGTCCGTGTTTTCTATATATGTTCTATATTAATTTCTTCTTGAACTCCGAGAACTATTACGACCATTACTACAACCTAACGATAAAGTTACTGATAGTGATCAATATGAGACAAATATAGACGAAAACATAAATAAGAGCTCAGTGGCTTAGTTGGTTAAGCAGTCGTACTAAAAACACATCATGTTTACATGGTACTGAGTTCGAATCCTAGTGGGTGCTGATGAACAGTGTAGCGACTGTGAAACAGCTAGTTGTCCCCCAGCTTTAGTGTATTCAATTATTTTTTTCTGTCTTCTTTGATCAAGAGTTATACTTCTTGGCCTTAGCCTGGATTGAACTTGAGCTAGACGAATGATAACAACCCATCATGTAATATTAGTAATTTTATTTTGTCCTCTATCATAAACTAATTCTTTTTATGCATTCACAAAGGGACCTTCAGGACCCAAGTGCGCTGGGGTATACTTTCTGGAAACTCCAGCGGCCTGCCTACCTAACCTAACCATAGTATATATTTATTGTATAAAAACAAATTATTTTTTTATTGAAAAGGGGGTTTTTAAAAGAAAATTTGCAAAATTGTAATGGCGTCTTTTTGTAAACAAACACATATATATCCAGTCACTTTTTTACATACACAGTCAATTTTTTGTCAGATCTTATTATAAGATCGTGGCCATGAGATTTCTTATAAGAACGCTCTTATAAAAATTATTATGAGACTGCGATAACACTGATTTGAAGTCTACAGGTAACAGAATTCTCTCTGCGATTGAATTTGACGTTCTCATCTCAGATATTATTGCAGGTGTGGACACTAAGTAAGCAAAATGGCAAAACTCTAAATTGGTACGGCGGACGGCTAGACATGGTAGCCATATTGGATGATTTATTGTCATTTTGACGATTTTGGATGCTAAAAATAGCATGTTGACAATTTGACGATTTTTGTAGATCAGAATTTTACTTTCAAGCAACTTTGATTTTATAACTACGTATGGGGCAATGCAAGCCGAATTCAATATTAGGTGGATGCATCGGCGAATTCAGTTTATATGGCGGCATTTCCTCTGTCAAATTTTTTTTACCTTTTTCGGCGTCATTTAAATTTTGTACATGTTCTTTATCAACTATTTTTGACAGCTGAAGTGTGAGTTCGTCTTTTTACACAAACAAAATACCTGTTGTTTTTTTATTGTTCCATTGTTGTAGCGAAGCGGCTACCTTGTTTTTTGTATCATGGTTAAAATAGTTAACGTTGTATATAAATTGGATGAAAATGCATCGATATCCAATTTGGGAAACGATTTTTCCTCATTTTAGGAAAAACAAAAAAATTGCGTAGGGAAAAATGTGGGGAAATATTTTTTGGTTGTAGGGGAAAATAAAGATTTGTATGCCCTATGGTAGAGATGGCAACACTGCCAACACTGGTTGCTAGTTGGAATATATTTTAATATGTTTAACATCGGATCGGTCGTATCGGAAATGTGAACGATTTATAATTAAAGTTGGTGTTGTTTTTTAATTTAAAATAAAAAATATATTTACAAGATGAAAATCCTTACCAAATGTAAAAACAAAAATAATTAAAACTTAATACCAATATTTATAGTGATAATTTCACATAGAGGTTTGTTTTAAAGTCTCACATAGAGGTTTGTTTGAAGCTTTCCGTAAATATCAAATTAAATATATCAAGCACTATAATCGGTAAGGAATGCTGTAACCCTTTACGGGTTACAGAAACAAGAATGTGAGACCAGCTTCTGCACAATTTCAGTAATCATAGGGTTCAATTTTTAAAAATATACTTAAACAAAAAATATTTTTTTTTTAGATAAACTACTTAATGTTGCACAGTGGCTTAAAGCCAAAAATATGTTCTTATCAAATTTAAAAAAAATCAGAAAAAGAGCAGTTATTTGAATCTCATAACTAAATGGGTCTTAAGAAACCGTATTGAAATAATTTTAAGTTAATTTATGATTTTTTAGACAGAGTCAACAAAAATTATGGAATAAAACTTGTTCATATTTTTACATACGGCGTTTGATCAAAAATAATCATTATATTCAAATTTCGTGATTTCGTATGTTCGATTTTCGCATTTTTTTCTGTTATGTTGGTACACATGTCTGTTATATATGTTGGCATTTTGGATTATCAGTTCGTTTTTACACCCTTCAAAAATATGTAAATATAAGCTTGTGATTCCGTTTGTACAGTTTCTATTTACGACCCTATAACGTATATATATTTTAAATCGAAATTAATAAAAAAGTTGATTAAACGATGTCCGCTGTTGAAATACAGTTTCTGAGATAACTATTAGATTTAGAAACTTTTTTCTTTCACCATTCTATTACTCCATCGATTCATTTGTTTACTATTGAAATTCAGTAATATCGGTTCACGTATAGCTGCGATAAATTCAAAATTTCGAAAAAGCCATTTCTTTGCAATTTTGTATGAAAATTTTGGAAAAAAAATTTTTTTGTTTTGCTTCAAACTTCACACACTCATTAAGCATAGTGACTAAAAAGCAAAAAAAAAATTTTTTTCAGATATCGGTCCATATATACCCGAATCGGGTTTTTCGCGTAAGCGAACTTAAACAATTTTTTTTGCTCAAAAGCACTTCTGGTAATAAAATAAGGTTATGTAAATATGGAAAATGAAAATTTCCCTTATCGGTCCATATATACCCGAGATATAGCCTAGACCGGCTTTTCCATGAAAATGTCGCGTAAGCGAACTTAAACAACTTTTTTTGCTCAAAAGCAGTTTTAGTAATGAAATAAGGTTATATAAATATGGAAAATAAAAATTTCCGATATCGGTTCATATATACCCAAGATATAGCCTGAACCGATATTTCCATTAAAAATCTCCTTATAAAAGGTTACTAAAATACAGAAAATAGATATCGGTTCATATATAACCGAGATATACATAGGTTAAACAAACTTTTCCATGAAAGATTTCTTTTTTGGAATAGAGATTACAAGGCGAAAATATTTTTCCCCGATGTTAGTCTATATATATCCGAGCATATTCAGTTCAAATTTGTAATATATACTATACATATACGTGACTATCGTAAAGGGTATTTAAGATTCGGTCCAGCCGAATATACTACACTCTTACTTGTTGACAGATAAAAAGGTTAGTCGTGCTCTTCGATTTTTTACTGTTCGAAATAATGGATCAAAGAAACTGCATTAAGTTTTGTGTAAAACATTAAATTAAATGCGCAAGGACATTTGATATGTTGACTGCGGCGTTTGGAGAGTCTACTATCAGCTGATCACAAGTTCAACTGTGGAAAATATTAATGACGATGCTCGTCCTGGTCGCCCTAACACATCAACAACCGATGAAAACATTGAAGCAGTGAAGAAAGTGATTTTGAATAATCGTCGGTTGCTGATGACGTTGGCATATCGTTTGGCTCATACCAAGTAATCTTTACGCATGTTTTAGGCATGAAACATGCAGCAGCGAAGATTGTTCCAGCATTGCTAAATTTTGAGCAAAATAAAACACCGTCAACGACGATCCAGATTTCCTCAAAAATGTCCTAACTGGTGACGAATCATTGGTGTATGGCTATGACATTGAAAATAAAGCCCAATCATTCCAATGGAAGCATCCAGAACGGCCAAGAGCGAAAAAAACACGTCAAGCTCGGTCAAATGTGAATGTTTTGCTCACTGTTTTCTTCGACTACAATGACATCATGACTTCTTGCCATAAGGTCATACGGTCAATTAGGAATACTAAATTGAGGTTATGAACCGTTTCCGCGAAGCAATTAGTCAGAAACGCACAAAATTGTGGAAGAAACAATCATGGATTTTGCACCATGATAACCCACCAGCACCAACACATCGATGCTTGTGCGTCAGTTTTTGGCCAAAAACCAAACCGTTATCATGCCTCAGCCATCGTATTCACCGAACTTGGCCCCCGCTGAATTTTTCCTCTTCCAAAAATTGTAGACACCGGTGAAAGGAAAGCATTTTGCTACGATTGAGGAGATAAAAGAAAAATCGAAACAGGATCTGTCGACGATACCAAAAAGCACGTTTCAGAAGTGTTTCGAGGATTGGTAAAAACGACGGCATAAGTTATATTATATCTAAGGGGGATTGCTTTGAAGGGGACAAGATAGTTATTGATGAATAAAAAAATACTTTTTGAACATATTGAAAATAACGGTTATTTTTTATCAGCCCTTACATGTATGTGTGTATGTATATGTACAATGTGGGCCAGAAGTTACCATGGGGTTTAAAAATGCAAAAACTTTTTCGTTTATTATTATTATTATTTTTTTTTTGCCTCAGATTATATAATATACAAAATGGATTTTTTTTTTTGCACTACGAATGAAAAACAATGTCTCTTAAATGACCGCTATTTTCAGCTTCACACTGATGAGACATCTTTGAGAATTTGTGGCTATAGCGTTCAAATTTCTGCAACAATGTTTGTTCTCGTATTAAGTTTAAGGATTGTCTCTGGATTGTTCACTTACACTGGATTCTTCAAATAACCCCTATCAAAATAATCGGGTGCTGTCAAATCTAGTAATCGCGCTGGCTAAATAATTTTTGAATTCCTAGCTGAGCACAACGCCTTCTGACAGATGTTTCGTTAAAACTTTGCTGTACTCGTTCAATATTTTCCGCAGGGCGACTTAAACGTGGTCTACCGGTCCGAGGCAAGTCTGTTACAGTGCAATGTTGGTGATGACCTGGGTTGCCAGAATTTAAAAAGGTAAAATCTTCAAAACTCAAGAATTTCTCATGAAAAAATCTGCAAAATCTGCACTTTATATCCCAAATCTTTATACCTTTCACCACAAAAATGTAAACGATATTCATATATAAGTTTGTGATTTCGTTTGAGATTCCTACAATTTTCATTTCCGACCCTATAAAGTATATATATTCTGAATCAGCATTGATAGAAAATTTGTCCGTCGTTGAAATCCCGTTCCTGAGAAAAGCACTAGACTTAGAAACTTTTTTCTTTCCCCCATCGATTCATGGGTTTGCTATTGAAATCCAGTAAAATCGGTTCACATATAGCTGAGATATATCCAAAATTCTGAAAAACAACATTTTCTTTACAATTTTGTATGAAAATTTTTGAAAAAAAAAATGGTTTATTTTGCTTCAAACTTCACACAATTATTATATATGGCGGTTAAAAGACAAAAAAATAAAATAAAAAATATTCCCCGATATCGGTCCATATATACCCGAGATATAGGCTTAACCGGGTTTTTAATGAAAATGTCACAGAAGCGAACTTAAACAACTTTTTTGCTTAAAAGCAACAGTGGTGATAAAAAGAGGCTACTAAAATTTCCGATATCGATCCATATATATCCGAGCATATTTAGTTCAAATTTGTAATATATACTATAAATTTACGTGACTATCGTGAAGGGTACACTCTTATTTGTTTATAAATCATTTTAAAAATATTAAGAACATATTGAAAGAAATTATGCATTTCAGAATATTAAAATGCAAAAAGATTTAATGAGAAAACAAACATATATGAAAGTTGTTAAAATTATTTAATGCCTAAACACGTATACCAATGTAGGAGTATATTCGGACTTCTGTATCGTTAAAATTTACCTAGCTGAAGATTATCTGCACATTTGCTGATGAATATGGTAAACTCATTATATATTTAATAAACTCGGCTAGAATTTGGACATTATGTTAGAATTAAGTGGCTTTATTTTAGATACAGCTCTGGCCTGGAGAACAGTTCTCGCGTTATCGTAATTATTTCTTAAGTGCGGTCAGGCTTGTCGTTGTTGTTTGGCCATCGAGAGTTTTGCGTCTCACTCTCACTGGTTAACTGTTAGCCTCAACTAAGTGTATTACTTTATAGTTTTATTGAGGCATTCCTTTGTTAACAACGCGACAATTTCTTATGTGAAGGCATAAGTCGTTATAGTTAGTCACAGCGCCGCTGCAAATTACTGTTATTACTATCGTGGACATTGGCTCTTCGTTGCTACCCCAATACTTTACAAATTTATTTGCAACTGTATGAGTATAGTTAAATAAATATTTTAGATGTCTAAACGGCATTTCTTGTTGTATTGAAAAATTGTCACAACGAAACACATTTTTCATGTTTTTTTTCTAATTTTCTTTTCACTTATTTTTCATGTTTTTAAAATTGTTTTATTTTCATTTGACTGACATCGATATTAATAAAAGGATGTAATTGTCGATAATTAAAGACATGACTTAAAAATCGTCGTAAAAATGAAACATGATTTTGGTAGCAACTTTAAGAGAGTATTATAAAAAAGACTTTAAATTATCGTATAAATAAGCTCATATTACTTTCTAGAAACTTTCCAAAGTTGCTTTAACGAAGTAACTTTTTGAACTTCGAGTGCAATAACAATCAATTGTATGTTGCTTTCAACCTTAATAATTTATTCAAAATTTCGCTTCATTTTCTTATATAACATTCAAAAACATGTGCAAGATGTTATTCCATTTTGTTTACTTTAAAACATGAACGATTGATATTTTCGTTCTAACTTCGTTCTAGTAGAAATAAAAAGGTAAAAACTGCAAAAAGTTAAGTTATTATTAAAAATTTTTTAAATCTGCGTTTTTAGGCAAAAAATCTCAAATTTTGATTTAGTGTTTTAGAAAGGAAAACTGTGCAAAATGAAGATAAATCTGCATTTCTGACAACATTGGAGATGACATTCACCAACGTTGCAACGCATCAATGGTTAAGAGGGCAAAATTCTGACGTTAAAATGTCGACGATATGCTCTCTGCGTTAAAATAATTGATTTCTGATTTAAATAATAACATTCTACTATTCTGGTTCTTTGTTCAGTTGTGTATCTCTCCATTATTTATTCTCCAAGTAATAATCTGAAGAATAAAAACAAAAAAATATATATAAGCGAAAAAGTTATTAAAGTTTTAAAACCCATGGTAGCATGGCCCACCCTGTACATATTGTTGCAAGTCTTTTTATGTACGTACTCACGTACATACATATACGTACATATGTACATAATTTAAAAATTTGAGTGCATTTACCGCAACACTTAGTTAAGGCCCAATCAGACTATTATACAAGTATAAATACTTTCATTAGATTTTGTGAGATAAAAGTCTAAACACATTTCTTGCGACTGTCAAAAAGTCTAACGTAAATTAGATTTTGCATTCACACCATCACACTTGATATAAACCAACATAGATGTGCCATCATAAAACTTTTCACGGCGGCAGGTGCGTTATTCGTCGTAGGCGATAGACGTGCCGGCGCGTGAAATTCTTCAACAGTTAATATAATAATTATGTAAAACAGATCCAAATTTAAAATCAGCAAAATATTTTATGTTCTAAATATAGCATGAGCAAAATACATTTATAAATTCCAAATTTCGAGCTTTTTTATAACGACAAAAAATACTATCAGTGACGGCACCCCATCGGCTATGAAATAGCCGACTACTCAATTTTTAATTAGATGGTTTACTAAAATATACAACCCTGATCCAATTTAAAGTATTATCGTTTTGAAAAGTTTCAAAAAACAACAAAGTCGTATGGGATGTCAAATTTTTATCGTATTATTTTTCGTATGTATGACGGATTACATTCAGACTATCAGACTTGCACGTATTATTTGAATTTTTGACAAGTATTAATACACAGTGTAATAGTCTGAACTGGGCTTTAATAGTACAATTTGCAATGTGTGAATGTGTTTTGTATGTTAATAAGTTTGATGATATATAAAAATATGTAACAGACAGCAGAAAAATTTATTAAAAATGCGATTTCCAAATTGCCACTGCAAAAGTGCATGAATCTCAAATGAGCAGAAAGTGGAGTAAAAAATGGAAATTACATTTTGAGTTTTAAGAACATTTAGGAAAAGAGCTTTTACATTTAAGATAAAAAATACTTTTAAATAAAATTAAATAAAAGTTAAAATGCAACGAAATCAAAAAACAAAAAAAAAAATCAGTTTTTAACTTACTTACCCCATTATATTTTTGTGATCCAAGACGCACTGGATTAGAGCTTCATAACGTTCGTCATTATTAAGTTTAGAATCTTGCCCCAATTTGCTGATGCGTCGGGCTAAAATGTGTAAATGTGTTCGCAAGATGGTTATGTATATTACCGGATATGAGTCTAAGACAGTTTGCTGATAACAGTGAATATCGATCAAGAAATATTCTAGACTGGCCTGAAAGAAGAAAAATAATGGCCCGTCAGACCAGTCTATAATGGGATTATAGAGTTGATACGACGGTTTTCCTTTTAAAATGGACGTAAGAAAAATCATTGATGCATATGACAAATAGAGAGTAATAAACATCATATGTGCCCGATTGCTGAATGCGACCATTTTTTTAATCTGCTCTTTGTCTTCAGGCTCGCTTATTCGCAAATCGAGCTTATCCATGTACTTAGTAGCTCTCAAAAGTCTTTTATAGAGAAACCAAAACACAGTTAGTTTTGTGCTGCAACCGAAACAATTGACCGATATTTGAAGAGATGTGAGAAACTCACTTGGGCTGAAATCACTAATGCGTGTCAGAAAACTAAGAAAAAACCCAGTCGGCATGTAGACCGTTCCCAGCCCATTAATGAAAATAGTCCAGAATATAAAAAGCACCATATACTTCGGGGGTGCTAAAAATCCGATAATCGTTAATCCTCGAAATAAATACTTAGCAGCGTCCGTTGTTTTTCGATCAGGACCATCAATTCGAAACTTTGTCATTTCGAATACATTCCTGAAATTTAATAGATTCTTACTCAAATTGATTAACAAACGACTTACTTAAATATTAATTAATAACTATAACCTGTAAGCCAGATTGGCAAAATAAAAGATTTTTTCCAATTTTAAAACAAACAAGTAAGAGTGTGGTATATTCAGCTGGACCGAATCTTAAATACCCTTCACGATAGTCACGTATATGTATACTCGTAGTATATATTACAAATTTGAACTGAATATGCTCGGATATATATAGACCGATATCGGGGAAAAAATATTTTTGCCTTGTAATCACTATTTCAAAAAAGAAATCTTTCTTGGATATTTTCATGGAAAAGTTTGTTTAACCTATATCTCGGTTATATATGAACCTATATAGGAATTTTCTATTTTCTGTATTTTAGTAACCTTTTATAACGAGAATTGCTTTTAAGCACACAAAAAAAATGTTAATGGTAAAATCGGTTCAGGCTATATCTCGGGGATATATGAACCGATATCAGAAGTTTTAATTTTCCATATTTATTGGACAAAATAAAGTGAAATTCCTAACAACAACCGCTTAAATTCAAAGTTTGAAACACACGAAGAAGTATTTTTTTACTTTACCGTTATAACTGTAGATCTGATGTCCATTTTATAAAAAAGAAAAGTCAAGTTTAACGTCTCCGTATTTTTATGCAGACAAATGAACTCGTTTTGTGGTTTGGTGCATTGAACAAAATAAAGTGTTTTTTCTTTGTGAGCATATTATTCCGTATTTTGGTAAAATATAGAGAAATAAATTTATAGGAAAGTACGAAATAAATCGAAAATTTTATTTTAAAAACACAAAATTTTAAAAAAATATATCTTTCCTTAGACATATTCACTGTTAAAAGCTGTTAAGGATTTATTGGTAAAAGATAGGGAAAATGGAATGAAATATAAAGATTTGTCTGAAAAGTATGAAATATCCATATCAGGAACGAGAAAAATTTACGAGCTGTTCAAGATTAGAAAATCTAATGAAAGTTTAAGAAAGATGTCCGGCGGAAAGCTCAAAACAACAAAAAGAGATGACAATCACATAATAACGCTAGCCAAAAAAAAAAAAAAAGCCATTCTCTTCTTCTCGGGAGAATAAGGAAGAATTAAATTTAAGTATTTGATCTCGTACTGCACGGAGAAGGCTCAACCAGAGAGGTATAAATAACTTTTATTTAAAGAAAAAAACCGCTACTACGAGCAGCAAATATAAGAAAGCGTCTGCTCTTTGCTAAAAAATACGTAAATATGCCAGAATCATTCTGGAATAGAGTAATTTGGTCAGATGAGTTGAAATATGATCTGAAAAATTCAAAACGTGCCGTGGTGTGAGCCTTCACAAAGACTTAAGTCTAAACATATCACACATACTGTAAAACATGGTGGTGGAAGTCTCATGGTGGGGGGTGCTTTTCTTCTTTGGGGTTTGGTCGACTAGTCACGTAGTGAGCACTACGTTGGCATTTTGCAAGAAAATCTCAACGGCAGTGCTTTGGATATGGGCTTGGGGGACTTTATCTTTCAACAGGATAATGATCCCAAACATACGAGCAAGGTCGCAAATAACTTTTTCCAACAGAACCCCAGAGAGATTTGAACCCCATTGAGCACTTATGGACCATACTAGACGATAAAACTCCTATAGAATCTCGAACTAACACTCAAACATTTTGGGAAAAAATACAAGCCGAGTGGAGAGAGATTCCTGTACAAACTTTGAAAAACTTAACTTCAAGTATGCCTAAAAGACTTCGAGAGGTCATAGCTAATAAGGGAGGAGCTACTAAGTACTGATTTTTATATTATTTCGTAAAATTTCTGTTGTTATCATTCAGCAGTTTATTTTACACTTTATTCTGTCCAACCGTGTACAAGGAGTATTTTAATTTTAGCTTTTTTGTAGAAAAGTTTTACTTTTAATATAAATGTTTCATTATTTTTTATATTTTAATGTTAGTAACTAAATGAATTAAATTAGTTTTTTAAAGTTAAAAGTAATTTTCTCTATTAACACAAAACAATAAATATCTTTGCACTTTATTTTGTCCAACAACATTCACTCTGTGATTCTTCAACCGCACGGTCGTGTTTTTAAAAAGTGAACAAAAAACAAACCAAAAAATCATTGTGCTATTATATTTTTAAACTTACATATAAAAACAATAATATATTGTATTAAATTGTAAAAACAATAACAAATTATTTAAAAAAAAAACAACGGGAAAATAAATTCCTTACATTTCATTAACTAAACAATAAAATCAATTTCAATAAAACAAGTGCGGTGGCAGTGCATTGTTGTTGTTGTTGTTATTGTGCGTGAAGATTACCTACCCAGTGGGAAAAAAACTATACACTAAAGTTTTGTTTTCTTGCAAAACCGAAAATCTTTATGACAATTATTTTTATATACTTTTAAATTAAAAAAAATATAAATAAAAAAAAATAAAAAATTGCATGAGTGTACCTAGCAGATGCAATTCTGAAAGGGAGCTTAGCTCCACTAGAAAAAACCTCTGGATCTCTGAGGAAGAATCACTGAAAAAATCATTGGATAATCTTCTGTCTCTAAGAGATAAAAAACGCACGCGTTCGTGTTCGCCAAACATTGTTGTTACAACAGATGACAAACCATCTTCCAGTTTAGCTATTATTGATAAACCAAAAACGCAAGTAGGAATGGATAGGTATATAACCGTGGTTAAACGTCAGCGAAGCCCTAAATCCGCACAAATATCTTCAAAATCAAAAATTTCTAAAGACGATAAACCCACTGCGATAACGGATGGTAATAGGTTTGCTATTCTTCAGACAGATGAGCCAACAACATCCAAAAAAACATATAAACCCCCACCAATATATTTGAGAGAGCCTACTTCTAGTGAGCTGGTAAAACAACTTATTACGGCAATCGGTAAAGATACTTTCAACGTCACATCAGTGAAGCACGGCAGCATCAGTGAAACTAAAATTCAGGTAAACCATGAAAACGACTACCGAAAATTGTCTGATGTCTTAGAAAAACAGAAAAGATCATTTTACACTTACCAGCTCAAAAGTGCCAAAGGTCTTCAGGTCGTTATTAAAGGGATTGACCCATGCGTAGATATTGATGATGTAAAAACCGGATTGGAAGATAAGGGTTTTAAAATAAAAACAGTAGTAAACATCAGGAACCGTGAAAAGACCCCTCAACCCATGTTTAGGGTTGAACTAGAACCAGGGGATGTTCTGCTAAAAAAGAGTGAAATTCACCCAATATATAACCTCAAATATCTTTTGCATCGTAAGGTTACCGTTGAGGAGCCACATAAGCGTTCAGGACCTGTTCAGTGCCTAAACTGCCAAGACTTTGGCCACACTAAGGCTTACTGTAAGTTGCCCGCTGTTTGTGTTGTATGTGGCGAACTTCACGGCACAACTCAGTGCAATAAGCCAAAGGCCGACGCAAGTGTTAAAAAATGCAGTAACTGTGGAGGTAACCACACTGCAAATTATAGAGGTTGCCCTGTCTATACTCATTTTAAGCGGTCAATGACAAATAAGTCATTGGTTTCTCCAGCAGCCAAATGTCATTGGCAAAAACAATTTTCCCCAGGTAGGCCATCCAACCAACTTCACAAACACGCAGAATACCAAACAATTTTCATATGCTAATGTGGTTAAATCCGACCAAAACTTGAACCAGCAACCCAAGCCCCAAATTTCCGATCCAAATTTTAGTAACCTAGAGGCAACTCTGCAGACTCTTGTTCAATCCATTAACACTTTTACCGTCTCTATGACCAACATGATGCAGGAAATGCTAAAAATGCAATCCACTATTTTAAAAATGAATTGGTTAAAAATATGTTTCTGGAACGCAAACGGCATTCGCCAACACAAAAATGAACTTGAGCACTTCCTTATGGAAAAGCAGATCGATATAATGATGATTGCTGAAACCCATTTGACAACTAACAGTTTTTTCAAAATTAATGGCTACATACTGTACGACACAAAAGATCCCCGTGGCAGATCTTGCGGAGGATCGGCAATTCTAATAAAATCCAGAATTAAACACTTTTTAATGAACGAGACATGTGAGGAATATCTGCAAGCTACAAATATATGCCTTAATTATTTTCATGAAAAAATTGTTATATCCTCGATTTACTCACCACCACGATTTTCAATAACAGAAAGACAATATTCAATTTTTTGCAAATCACTTGGTCCTCGATTTTTAGCGGCTGGTGACTATAACGCTAAACACACTTTTTGGGGATCACGTTTAATTACCCCGAAAGGCCGTGTGCTTTTTGACACCGTTTCCAAAATGGGCTTAGGTGTGATTTCAAGTGGACACCCCACTTATTGGCCGTCAGACCAACGCAAGATCCCAGACGTTATAGACTTTGGAGTTACAAAAAATTTTTCCTCAGAATGGATGCAAGTGGAGCCTTCATTGGACTTGTCATCAGATCACTCACCAACTATAGTTTCTGTTTCGTTCCCCCAGGGAATTGGTTCCCCGTTTTGTGACTTGGCGTTGACTGTCACTCGAGTTAATTGGTTAAAATATAAAAAATATTTGAGTACTCATTGTACAGAAAATATTGCCTTGAGAACCCCTAAAGATGTTGATATATCCATTAAAGATTTTTCTGAAGACCTTAAACTGGCCGTACAACATGCTACCACTAGTCATACAAGATCTAGAAATGTGAGCAAAAGAACGTATTCGTCTGAAATAGAGCAAATTCTGGCAGAAAAAAGAAGAGTTAGAAGAGAGTGGCAACTTCGAAGGTCTCCCCAGCTTAAAAGCAGACTACGGGAGTGCATAACTCAATTAAGAAATCTGCTTGAAATCCAAAGAATGGCTTCACTCAAAAATTATCTAGAAGGTCTTGATGGTAGCCCGCAAACCGACTATTCTCTATGGAAAGCGACAAAAGGTCTGAAAAGACCCGTAATAGGTAAGCCACCTCTGCGAACTTCAACTGGAGATTGGGCAAGAAGCGATTCTGAAAAAGGGATGGTGTACGTTAATCATTTGAAAAACGTTTTTACTGCAAATTATACTGTGGATGATGTTGCTGAATTTCCGCCATATGCTGTTAGACCGCCTGTGCCTTTGAGACTTAGTTTTCAAGATGTTGAAAATGTTATTCGTAACACAAACCCCAGGAAAGCTCCAGGTATTGATCAAATTACTGGTAAAATGCTTGAGCAGCTACCTCGTGTAGCTCGTAGAATTCTTCTTTTTATTTTTAACGCTATTTTACGTCTCGAGTATTATCCTGCAGAGTGGAAGGTGTCCATGATTACTATGATACCCAAACCAGGGAAGGATCCCACTAAAGTAGAATCATACAGACCAATAAGTCTACTGCCAACAATTTCAAAACTGTTCGAAAAATTGTTAATGGCAAAGTTGAGTCCAATGTTGAACACTGTGGGATGCATCCCTGATCATCAATTTGGCTTTCGGGCTAAACACAGCACAATAGAACAAATGCACAGACTAGTCAATGTCATAAGACAGACCTTTGAGGAGAAGAAGTATTGCTCAGCTCTATTCATTGACATTTCTCAAGCTTTTGATAAAGTGTGGCACGATACACAAAATAAAGTTGAACTTGCTGCAAATACACACAAGCTTCTGGAAAGCTACTTATGTGGGCGGAAGTTTGTTATCAGAGAAGGCGACTTTATAAGCCCAACTCAGCCAATCGAGGCAGGAGTTCCCCAAGGCAGCATACTGGGGCCTTCTTTATATTTGATTTACGCCTCTGACATGCCAACGACACCCGGAATCCACACTTCAACTTTTGCAGACGATACAGCATTCTGCAGCGTACATGAAAGCCATCAAGTAGCTTCGCGAAATTTGCAGGAGTATATTTCAATATTAGAGATGTGGTTAAAACTTTGGAAAATTAAAGTTAATGAACAAAAGTGTACTCACGTTACATTAACGCTGCGGAAACAAACATGTTCAGCCATCCAAATCAACAATTCACCTATTCCGCAGCAAATTGAAGTCAAGTACCTTGGTATTCACCTGGACCGTAGGTTAGCGTGGAAGTCTCACATAGATGCGAAAGTTACTCAGTTAAAGATAAAATCAGCTCAACTGAATTGGCTTATGGGCAGAAATTCGACATTGAAGCTGGATTGCAAACTTTTATTATACAACGCAATTCTAAAGCCTATATGGTGCTATGGAATTCAACTATGGGGCACCGCCTCCACTTCAAACGTTGAAAAAATTCAAAGGCGACAAAACAAAATTCTTCGAACAATTACCGCAGCTCCATGGTACGTAAAAAACTCACGAATTCATAAGGATCTCTGTGTTCCTCTTGTAAAAGACGAATTTTCAAAGTACGCAACAAGGTATATCAGTAAATTGGAACTTCATCCAAATCGTCTTGCACGCAATATACTTAATTTCGAAGGACACTCTCGTTTGAGAAGGATGGACACCCTTGCCACCATCAGAACGTTAAATAGGTGATTTCACCGATATTGATCGTGCAAAATAAAACATTTTTGTCTAGCATTGGCTGGACTTAATTAATTTTATGTATTTAGTTTTAAGATTTGAACACTTATTGTTAGTTCACTTTGTGAAGATTCAATAAACAAATGAATGAGAAAAAAAAAAAAAATTTTTGTCTAACAGTGTATATATGTATATACTTTATAGGGTCGCAAATAAAAACTTTAGAAATTACAAACGGAATCACAAACTTATAAAGGGTGGTTAAATTTCAAGGGCCGATGTTGATTTTGAATAAAACACAAACTATTTAGGAAATTATTGTAATTTTATTTTATTATGATATATTGGTATTACTCAATTATGTATGGAACAAAATATTGGCCAAATGGGAGCCGCGACCACGGCGGCACAACTCCATCCGATGGTCCAAATTTTCGATGACCCTGAGGCATAATGAAGGTTCTATGCCGTTAATGTGCCGAATTATCTCATCCTTTAGCTGTTGAATTGTTGCTGGCTTATCGACGTACACCTTTTCTTTCAAATAACCCCAAAGAAAAAAGTCCAACGGTGTTAAATCACATGATTTTTGCGGCCAATTGACATCGCCATTACGTGAGATAACACGGCCATTGAATTTGTTGCGCAAAAGAGCAATTGTTTCGTTAGCTGTGTGGCAAGTGGCACCGTCCTGCTGAAACCACATATCGTCTACATCAATATCTTCCAATTCGGGCCATAAAAAGTTCGTTATCATCTCACGATAGCGAACACCATTCACAGTAACTGCCTGACCGGCCTCGTTTTGGAAAAAATACGGTCCGATGATGCCGCCAGCACATAAACCGCACCAAACAGTCACTCTTTGTGGTCTTTGGTTATTCGACAGTCACTCTTGGATTCTCATTCGCCCAAATGCGGCAATTCTGTTTATTGACGAATCCACTGAGATGAAAATGTGCCTCCATGGTTTAAATTTAGTATGTCTGAAATAGAGAAATGTCAAATAAAATTCGGCAAAAAACTTGGCGTTTAGGTGTGGTAACCACCCGATAACTACGTATGGGGCAATGTAAGGCGAATTCATTATTAAGTGGATGCATCGGCGAATTCAGGGGAATTCAGTTAATATGGCGGCACTTCCTCTGTCAAATTTTTAAATTGAAATTTAAGCACCCGATATATACCCTTTACATTTTTGTGAAGCGTTAATAATATAACAATATAAAAATTCTTTTGCAACAAATAAAATTGTAAGAAAACTAATCAAAATCATCTAAAATGAATTTTTTTATTTCCAACATGATTCTATTATACTTGACAAGACAGCAAAAAACACATGTCTCACTGTAGAGAATTTTTACAACTTCTGAAAGGATTAATCGTGTTTTGTTGAAAAAATTAACTTAAAAAAAATGCGTTGAAAATAGGACAACTATCAATACGAGTGAAGTGCAAGGTATTCGTAGTCAGGTCGTAGTTTCATAAGTGCAAACCCCACCTATATGGTCGTAACTCTGAAAGATATAGCGTTTATATAGCGTTGTTCTGATGATTAAACTTATAGCGCGAGATGAAAAGGAAGATATTTTTATTTGCAGCAATAATTTCGAACATAAATCAGTAAACTGAGATTTTCTTATACGAGTAATTGACTTGCAATGTCTGCAGTCCTCAGACCAAAAACTTTGTTTATCAATGATTTCAGCAACTTTAGAAGCCACGTTCAGCTTGGTATACATTTAAAATATTGTTTTTTTTATAGCTTTAATTTATTTATTGAATCATCACAGTGTGAACTAACAATAAATATTCAAATCTTAATTCTAAATGCAAAATATTAACTAAGTCCAGCCAATGCTAGACAAAAAGTTTTATTTTGCGCATATTATGTCAGCAAAATCACCTACTTAACGCTCTGATGGTGGCAACGGTATCCCTTCTTCTCAACCGAGTGTGACCGCCAAAATTAAAAAAAGAGGGTTTGGGTGAAGTTTCAGTTTGCATACTTTGAAAATTCGTCTTTTGCTAACGGAACATACACATCCTTGTGAATTCGTGAAATTTTTACGTACCATGGAGCTGCAGTAATCGTTCGAAGAATTTGGTTTTGTCGCTTCTGAATTTTTTCAATGTTTGACGCTGAGGCAGTGCCCTTTAAAATTGCGTTGTATAACAAAAGTTTGCAATCCAATTTCAAGGTAGAATTTCTGCTCATAAGCCAATTTAGTTGCGCTGTATTCAATTTCCACTTAGTGACTTTCGCATCAATGTGAGACTTCCACGTCAGCCTACGGTCCAGGTGAATACCAAGGTACTTGAATTCAGTATGCTGCGGAGTGTAATGAGATTCAAAACCTCGCAGTTAATATCAATTAGGGATATACCACAATAGTTTGAAAGCGGTGGTTTGGATCACCTTCTTTAGTACCGGGAGAGCATTATAGTTTTGAAGCTAGATGGAACATTTGGTTACAGCAACATTAGTATATACGCCGTAAGATTGTGTATTATTGTTAAAGACAGCTGATTATCGAGTTAATAATAGTTTGTTTTGAGTGTGACTCAATACTGAAATATTTGGTTTTATCATATGTATAATATGGTTATTTACATGTAACAAATATTCGTTTACAACATCAACTTACTATTGTCAGCATTAAATTGTATCCTAAAACGCAAAAGAGCATAACTGACAAACAAAAAAAGTTGGCACCTCTGGTGATAAGACATACATTTTGTCAGTGCTAAAATAGCTTAAAAAAAAGAAAAAAAATTATATGCTTAACTTAGTGTCCACACCTGCGATAATATCTGCGATAAGAACGTCAAATTCAATCGCAGAGAGAATTCTCTTACGTGTAGACTTAAAATCAGTGTTATCGCAGTCTTATAATAATTTTTATGAGAGCGTTCTTATGAGAAATCTCATGGCAACGATCTTATAAGAAGAGCTGTCAAAAAAACGCATGTGTATATGTTTGTGTACAATAAGACGCCATTAAAATTTTACTGATTATCAGTTTTGCAAATTTTCTTGTAAAAAACCCCTTTTAAATGGAAAATAATTTGTTTTTATGCATTAAATATGTACCATAAGTGATTAATTTTGTACAAAATGAGTGCATATACAAAATTCATATAAGATTTTATTCATTGCAAAGAAGTGTTTCCTTCTCGGCTTTCAGTGATTTATGAATTCTTATAAGATTAACAAAACTACGTCTACTTCTTGTTAAATATTAATATAGACAGAAAGAAATTCGCTCTCTCATTCTGCCGACGTTTTCGCAGATATTATGTCAGAGTTAATCGCAGTTGTAGACACTAGGTAAGGCAGCATATCAATTGTTGCAAATTTGTGAACAGTTAAAGTATATAATACGACACCTAAATAGTTTGAGAAATGTCCAAAAAAACTGGTCGTCGCAGTATAGCAAATAAAAAAATCTACAATTGTATTATTTGCGAGTATGAAATCAAGGAGGAATCGGATAGTTTTATTGAGTGTAATAAATGCGGGAAAAGTTTTCACTCTCAATGCACAAAACTGAGTAAAAAAGAATTTGAGAGACTTCTAAAAAAATGAGAACGAATTGTTTACCTGTCACTTGTGTAAAGAAGGTGATAAAGAAATAAAAAAAAGAGCTTAACACTATAAAAAAAGAACTGAAAAAATTAGAAAAACTGGAAATCTTGGATCAACTGACTGAATCGATAAGTTTTATGTCAACAAAGTTTGATCATGTGCTTAAAGACGTTGCAGAAAATACGAAAAAAATTTCTGAAATGGAAAAAGAAAACAAAAAATTAAAAAATGAAATTCAGACTTTAAAATGTTCAATAAAGATATTAAGTAATAATAGGGTGAAAAATGATTGCGTTATAAGCAACTTGAAAGTTAATGATAAAGATAGTGCTGTAGATGCTGTTGTAAATTTGTATCAAGATCTGGGTGATATTCTATCTTCAATAGATAAAATTTTTTAAAAAATATTGTGTGAAAGACTGATAACTTACATGGAGACGAATAAATTTTTGTATGATTTTCCATTCGGGTTTAGACGAGGATGTGGTACTGAAGATGCTGTTCTTAATGTTGTTAAAATTATTTGTAAGGGTCTTGACGATGGGTCATCTGGAGTTGCTGGAGTGTTTTTTGATTTTACTAAGGCTTTTGATCTAGTAGATCATCGAATATGACTACAAAAGTTACAGTATTATGGTGTTAGGGATCGTGAACTGTTGTTATTTGAGAGTTATTTTAAAGACAGGAAACAATTTGTTAGTATAAACAATGTAAAAAGTTTTCTTGGCTCTGTTGAATACGGGGTACCGCAGGGCAGTGGATTGGAGCCACTATTATTTTCAATTTATATAAATGCTATAAAGAATCTAGATTTAAATGGTCAGCTGTGTATGTTTGCGGATGATGTGTGCGTATTGTACTCATATAAGCATGATTTGGTGCTTAAAACTCAAATTAAGAAGGATGCTTCTCTGATTTTTGAATTTGCGAGATTAAATCGATTATTGCTCAACCCTGAAAACCCCCACCTAATTCGCTTCAGACCACATTTTTTTAGTATCAACAGTAACTTTTATGTCTATATAGATGGAAATATTATGCAAAGCAATTTATCTTGGGACCTACTATAACTGAGCTAAAAAAGAAAATATCTCCAGCAATTGGTATATTATATAAATTAAAAAACAAATTAGAGAAAACAACTAAATTGATGATTTATCAATCTTTAATTCAATCTCATTTGAATTATTTAGCTATTGTGTATGCTTGTAATAAAAATAATACTTCATAAATCTCTACAGCGTATGCAAAGCAAAGAATTAAAAATTGTTTACAATTTACCGTCATTGTATTCAACTATTTCACTGTATAAGGAAGTAAGCAAAATTATCATGAATACCAAGTTCTGATGTTTGTTTCTAAATGTGTTAATAAAATTGGTTACCACACTATATAGTTTACGCAAAATCAAGTAAATTTCAATACTCGAAATAGAAAAAAATTTAGAGATAACCAAACAAAGAATTGATTATATCGGCGGTATTAAATTTAATAATTTAACGTCATCTGTAAAACATATTGATCGAATTTCCATTTTTAAATCCAGTTGCAAGGAATACTTATTTAATACAATTGAAGCGCTATTAATGTAAATTTATAAATATAAAAAAATACTTTTGTAAAATATATTACAGTACAATTCGTTTATAAGCCACACCGCTTATAGTAGAATTAGAGATTTAGTCACAATGTCCAATTTTTTGGCATCAATCAATAAAATACCTGCAAAATATTTGTTAAATAGTCCATTAGCTCTGTAATCCATTTTCGCTTATATTCCACCTAGATGCGGTGTGAGAAAACTTAATTTCATGCAAGTTAGATATAATCCAAAATGCAAATTTAATAAAAATTTTCCTGGACAAAAACGGAGCACAAAAATGCAACACTTTTTTTATACGGACATATTTCATTTTTGACACATGTTTGCAATGTTAAATGTGTTTTTTTCTGTCAATGAGAGCATTGAAATATCGTATTTCAGATTTTATATAGTCAAAATAAATTAATATATGCTAATTCATATATAAGCCAAAAAATGGCTTATATAAAAATCCAACTATAGTCCAATTGGCCTTATAGTGCACAAAAAGCGTGCATTTGAAGCAGTGGACTATAAGCGAATTTTACTGTATAATCAAATTTTTTATAATATGTGTATTTTATTTCGACATTTGGTTTTTTTGCCAACTTGCCTCAAAAATGCCTCTATGGCGCTGAGACTAAATTTAAAATTGTGAAATGAATTTTATTTAAATACAATAGCAGCTATATTGTATTTAGTTGAAAAAAAATCGAATCCTTAATTTTTATTATATGTGCTTTTATTATCAATAATACAGCTATCCACAAATTTTAGTAGACTTTCAATTCACCAGTTACGCCCTTTTAAGTTTTAGGTGACAATATACAACTCAGTTTTATTAATTTTAAGTACATATGTAAAATAAAATATGTATTTAACATCAGAGAGGTATATTCTTATGTGATCGAAATACAAAAATAAGTATTTGTATTTTTTAGTTGTATTTTGTATTTGAGATACACAGTTGGGAAGTATTTTGTATTTGAAATACATAAGGTGAGTATTTTGCCCAGCCCTGCCTATAATATTATATACATAAGTCTATTTTACCTTTTTTTACATATATTCCTTGTTTTACATATGTTGGAGTACAATATGAATCATATTTTACTCCAATATTTCTTTTAAAAGACGTAATATGCGTCGATTTATTTTGGTTTGTAAGACACGAGTCGTCTCACCATAACTGTCAAAATGCGGCGAATGAAGAAACATGTTCGTCAGAAGAAAACGTGTAGAAAGTGTTATTAAATAATAAGGAAAATAGGAATGGAAATTTCAAGAGGACGTTTTAAGAATCTTAAAAATTTCTGTAACATCAGCTTCAATCTTTTTTATACGTATATAAATATTTTTGTATACATATCGCTCCTTTTTAAACTGTTTCCTTTAGGAAATATTTTCTAAAATTTTTTTCTAAGATTTGTATGGAATCTAAAAATTTGAAATGTGCTTTTCTCGAAACGAGCTTTTTTGAATTATGACTATGTTGCAATAAAGAAGCGATGTGTACATAACTGATATACAACTTTCATGTAGAAAAATGTTTTTTGCTTGTTTATTCGTTTTTTTTCAATTAGACTACTATAAAAAAGCTTTTTCACAAAATATTTTGAAATGTTTATTTCACAGTTTCAAGAGACGATTTAGACTCACAAAGGAAGCGTTTGACTATTTGTTGGGCCAATTAAATTTTGAGGCACAACTTTCCACCAAAAATTCAATTAGCAGCCACACTTGCGCTTTTGGCTTCAGGAGGTTTCCAACAATCCGTGGGAAATGATTTTTTAATGGGTATTAGCCAAAGTGCTGTGTACGAAATTACCTTGCGCCACATTTTCACATCTTTAATTGGTGGACCAGAAGCGGTCAACTTCAGAGCAAGCTCTTGCCACAATTGGTTGGCTTTATATTTCCCTTGCGCATTATTGGGTAATTCACCTTTTGCCAAGTCGGTGTGTACTGCCATAAAATTGGCCAAAATTTCTTTTTGTGTAAAATTAATTTTCGTTACTGCTGACCTGAAATAAAAAATTATTTAAACATTTAATTTTATATTCAAAACAAATTTTGAACTTACATTTCTTCTGTATTTTTCTGTTTGGCGAGTTTTCGATAGTACTTTTGCTTACGAGTAAAAAGTTGCACAGTTGCATTCGAATGGTTACTCACTATCGAATGCCATCATTAGAAATTTCGATGCCTTTTACTCGATATCGGATGAGATAATCCCAAAAGTGCAAAAACTCGCACATTCGAGAAAGAACTCGCTCGTAAGCGAATGACAGAATTAGCCCCCAGAATAGGGTTGAAAAAGAATTTTATATAAAAAATGTAAAACAAACACTTTTTTTCATGTTGGCAACATAAAAATATCATAAATGTTTAACATATATATACGCGAATTTACGTGATTTGCACGACACGATCAAGTCGCGTTTTATAAACCGAATTTTATACGTACTCGTCTATGAGTTGACTGGTCGCGAATAAGCTTAAGGTGGTATGACACTTCATTTTTATTTCATTGCATTGTTATAGAATTGTTAAAAAAAAATAGCAAATGTTAGAAAGAATAAACTATATAAAACGTAGGCAAAACGTTTTTTGGTGAAAAAAAAGTTGACATTTCAAAAATAACCAAAAAAGAAAACGTAAATTCATGAGAAAAGTGATATAAAAGAATAAAATGG
The DNA here is from genome assembly GCA_914767995.1 of Thecocarcelia acutangulata. Taxonomy (NCBI): domain Eukaryota; kingdom Metazoa; phylum Arthropoda; class Insecta; order Diptera; family Tachinidae; genus Thecocarcelia; species Thecocarcelia acutangulata. The sequence continues at coordinate 58,362,207 of OU612098.1, forward strand.
TAAAAGTTTGGTTAGAAGAAGAAGTTTTATATATAATAAATGAAGTCAAGCAAGTGCCTTATATTTGGGATGTAAAGAAAGTTAAGTTTTGGGAGGAGCTGAAATTACCATAAAACTTGCTTTTTGATTTGTAATATATAGCTTTACTTTTGCTAAAATTTACGCAAATTGATGAGGAGTCATCCTCAAAATGAGTCTTCACATTCAATTTCTTTGAATAGTTTATGTTTAAATTTTTCGTCTTCTCTGAGAAGGGACCATCGGGAAGAAAATTTTTTTGCTTTTTTTTACTCGTGCTTGCCATTAATATGCTTTTTGTAATTAATTATTAATTCAATGGAATCTATAATGGTATCATCCATTTTATAAACGTTTATCTTGGGCCAGTACTCAGGGTATGACCGTTACATATGCAGTGCATTGTACCGGAATTAGGAAAATAGGTTGTCAGGAGGGAAAAAGTATATGTATCTTTTTAGATATATTTTAGTTTTTTCACGGTAGTAGTATTATGATGGATCTAAGTGTCGTTCATTTTTTATTCATGAAACAAAACACGCAGGTTAGAAAAAAATCACGTAAAAGCGCTATCTTCGAAAAGAAATTGCTGAGTTAGCAGCAATTTTAAATTTCCAAGCTGAATTTGTCAATTTTAATGTGAACATTTTTACATTATTTTTGACACTTACTCATTTTTTATCGATAACAAGCATACAATTTTTGACATTCTAACATTTTGTTCAATATATCTGAACTCTTCGAACTTATTTAATTTTTCTATTAAAATATGTTCTTACTACTTTCCAATACTAGAAAAATTAAGAAAAAATGAAGTATCATTCAAATTTTACTCGTGTCCTATAAACGGGCTGATAACAAAAAAAAAAATATATACTTATATATATTTCTAAAGCTAAGATCACACAATTGCCGCAATGCACCAATTTTTATACTTTTTTATACCCAAATCGTGTGATTGCACAATTAATTGGTTCATGCGGCAATCGCGGCCAATATTGTTCTTATTTTAATCAATCAAATGCAACCCTGATGCGGCAACCGTGTGACCTCTTTGAATACAAAAGCGCGCCAATAAAAATGTCAAAAGTGTGCCAATATTTATTGTGTTGTTTAGCGGCAATCAAAGTTTCCAATACATTTTCATACTTTTTTGCGTGCCTTCAATTAGTTTTGTGAGTAGAAAAGCTATCCTTTTAATCATAATTATATTTTTTTAAATTATATTTATTTGTATTTACATATGTAGGTACAATTGTAACATTCATTGTCTTCCTTTACGCGAATCAAGGTGCATATAAAATACGCGCCAACATTTTAATTTTTTGCGAGGCTTCATTTATTTTCGTGAGTATAAAAGTTATCCTTTTAATCTTGATCATATTTGTTTTAAATTATATTTATATGTAGGTACAATTTTTCATTTATTGTGTTCCTACCGGCTAGTAAGTTTTGCATACCCACCAGCAACTTTTTCCTTCTTCATTGTGCCCATTTGTTTTTGCAAGTATGTATATTTCAATACACCCATAAAGTTTTTATTATTTTTATGTATCTACATATGTGCATGTAGTTGCAGTTGTACTATGGAATTTCAGGAAGACTTTTACCATACTCCAACAACACCTGTGCCAAAAAAAAAAAGGAAGAAGCCAGGTGTTATTGCTCCATGGACATACGAAGAAATTCATTGCCTCATATTGAGCATTGAAGAGCATCCTTGCGTTTGGCAATATTCGTGCTCAGATTACAAAGACAGTTACAAACAGGAGCAAGCATGGTTCAAAATCCATGAAAAGTGTTACGGACATACAATCGACGATCGCAAAGGCAAATGGGCAAATTTGAAAACGGCGTTCCAAAACGTTAAGAAGAAGATGAGCACAAAGTCTGGTCAGGGTGCAGACAACACTAAACCACATTGGCCGCATTGGACTACAATGCAATTTTATAATCGTCATGACTTGGCAAAAAGTTCATGCTCAATATCAACAATAGATGTTGAAGTAGACCAAGCGGATGATGAGCCAATAAGCATCCCTAAATTAAAAAATGGTTCATCTTCCGGAGACGATAAGCACGATGACTTTTGTAATTTGGACTAATTTAATTTTGTTTAATATCAAAGTTGCTATGTGATACATATCGCTCCTTTATTGCAACATAGTCATATCTCAAAAAATGAGCTTTTCGAGTTAACAATGCAGAATTATTAACAGTACAATCATTTCTATTGTGGCAAAAATTTATTTAAATTACCTTTAAACTGTTTTCTTTAGGAGATATTATCTAAAAAATTTTGCTAAGACTTGTATGGAAACTAAAAATTTTAAATGCGTTTTTCTCGAAACGAGCTTTTTGCAGATATGACTATGTTGCAATAAAGGAGCGATATGTCTGTGAAGTGCCTGAAGTACAATATTATTTTTTTACCAAATGTATTCTAAAATTTTTCTACGCTTTTTTTAAAGCGGCAAAATTTGTATCGAATTTAAAAAAAACAGTTTTTTAATTTAATATTTATTTAAATAGCATCAAAAAGTATCTGAATTTTTAAAATATATTTTTTATAAAAATGTTTCAATAAGAAAATTAAACTCTTATTTAACAAAATCAAAATTACATTTTGTTGCCGTTTTATTAAAAATAAATTTTTTTCTTTTTTATAGAAAACAAGATTTTTGTCTTTTACTAAATATTACAGTTTTAATTTAATTAAAATAAAACTAAATGTTTTTATTTGCTGGAAACTAAAACACCTGATTGTTGGTGTTGCCACATGTTAGATCAATCGTGTGACTGGGATGTGTCAATTATTGCCACAAAATAGTTTTTCACAATCTTGCGGCAATCAAATTTGTGAAAAATGGGGCAATCGTGTGATTGCAGAGTATTTGATTGGGACAATTTTGTTATTGGGCCAATCTGACACAATAAAAATTGGTTCAGATTGGTCTATTTGGGGCAATCGTGTGATCTTACCTTAAGCACTAATTTTCTTTAGATATTCTGTTATAATGTTCACACTGATTTTATTTTGTAGTCAACAAAACTGTTTAAATTAGTTTAAGTGGACTACAGCGACAAAAACTGACAGCGATGTTGCTTTGCTGTTTTCAAAATAATCATTCTCATATGAATGCGTGTAGTCTATTTTTGACAGTTTGTGGTCTGTAGTCTGCAGTCTTGAATGTGTTTAATGCATAAGAAACAGAATTCAAGCACTGTTGCGAAAGTGTTAAAAATTCTGTTTCTAATTGTTCTATAGTTTTTTTTATTCTTTAGAACGTTTTGTGCAGCCTTTTAGTAAGTAAATATTGTTAATTTTTTACACATGTGGGATAAGTAAAATCAAAGTAGAATTGTGAAAGCGTAATAATATTACTGATTGTTACAACCCCAAAACATTTACAAAAACAACAGCAAATTTCTGACATAATTGGTTGGGTTTGTAAATGTTGTACCACCTTCATTCAATAAACACTCAAATTATTGCCAATGTAAACTTAAAATGATCAATCTGATGTGTTGAGAATACAGACAATTTTTGCATTCGGAATTTTCAGATCTAATCACTTGTATAAAAGTGCCTTGAACTACAAAGTAAACTGCGCTTAAACAAAACAGAAAAACTCATGTGTATTTTTTACATTTTCTCATTCCGTGTTTTGTTCGTAAACAAATACCTTTGTAACCTCAAAAGTGTGTATGCGCGAGTAAGAGAAAGCAATAATGCCAAGGCGAATTCATTATTAGGTGGATGCATCGGCGAATTCAGGCGAATTCGGTTAATATGGCGGCACCTTTGCAGTCAAGTTTTGTTTACATTTTTCGGCGCCATTTAAATTTTTGTACATGTCTTTATCAACTACTTTTGACAGCGTAAGTGTGAATTCGCACAAACAAAATACCTGTTGTTTTTTTTATTGTTGTATTGTTGTAGCGATGCGGCTACCTTGTTTTTTTTTTTATCATGAATAATGCATTGTCATCATTTCTGACAGCGTTGTCAACTTTGAAATTTCAAAACGCACCAAAATGGGAGAAAAAACGCGTTATCTCAAATGATTTTTTTTTTTTAATTTTATACGTTTTTCGCAAAATTGTTAAAAATCGGTAATATTTTCATTAAATTAACTTATTAAAAGCATAGAAATTTCCTTTTTATTTAATGTGGAGTCTACAGAATACAGGCGTACAACTCGTCTACAAAATTTGCGTGGAAAGCAATCTGAAAAAATTATTTTCAAACAAATTTTCTAGATGTGTTGTTACCCCTTACACCGCTTTTACATACAGAAAGTTTAATTTGCAAATATAGCGACTTTTTTCTGTGCTAGCACTTAGTTCAAGACAAGCGTTGCCAAAACGAAGACTTTACCTTAATTTTGAAGATTTTATAAGTAAAATAAGAGTTCAAGATATATTTCCCAAAATTAAGATTAAGAAAAAATGTTACTCAGCTGTTTACGGGTCCAAACTTTTTGTACACTACATATACACAAATGTATATACCTAGTTACATTTATAGTGTTATTGACGAATATTGCTATACGACAAAACGTAATAACTTTTTGCTATTATTTAAATATGCTGGATGAGCTTTTTATTCAGAACTCCACCGAAGCCGTATCCATTTTAACTGACACATAGTCAGATCGGTTATAGCGGAGCTTGAATTGAAACTCCGGCCTACACTATCCACAGGCTCCTCAGATCAGCTAACCTGATTGCATTAGATTTTTTTTAAGTTATGTCAAACAAGAGTTATAAAAAATAAAACCAAGGAACTTGACCCAGTCCATTAAACAACAAATGATGTATTCCCGGCCGCAATAAATAAGATTCTGATCAGGTATCACGATCATGGGTGCCATTTATCATGTCATAGTCTATCATCTTATCATATATTATCACTTCCAAAAAAAAAAAAAAAAAAATACATATGTAAATAAAATATATTGATGAAAAAGCTTGTTTATATTTCTTTCTGCAGCTTTGTACTACTCGTACGAGTACTAATTTTGAAACGATGTTTTATTGAATTGAATTTTAGCTAATATTTTCACTTTGATCTCATTGTTATGTTAAAATAATTATCATTTTGTAATAATTTCTGTGTTTGGCATAAGAATAATCAAAAGAAACCCCTTTTAAGATTTTGTTCTCAGAATTAGGATTTTTTCGGCAAATGAAGAGTTTCCGATACAAATATGTGGCACCATTGCTCAAGATATTACAAAGTTAACTTTCCATGCAACTTTTGCATACTTGTATAAAATTTTATTGAATGTATTGCAGATATATAGTGCAAAAAGTTGTTTCTTATACTACAACTGAAAGTTATGTTGAAAATTAAAAAACGTACCGAAAATTGGAAAAAAGCGCAGCGCGCACTGGAAAATTCCAAAAAGCAACAAAAACGGTGCGAAACGCACCGAGTTGACAACGCTCTCTCCTGAAATAAATACCTGATATTATTTTATTCAAACTTTACTTTTTTTCATCTCTGTGCACTTTGTGTTTTTAGCAGTTTTTTTTGTACATATTAATGCAAATTTTTGGTGTTCTCCCGCTAATTCGCAGCTTCAAACCACGTTTTAGAACAAGAAAAAAATTTCTTATCATTTGCAATGAAAATAATATTTAAAAAAATTATGAATAAAAGCAAACAGCGCGGAGAGAAAAAACGAGTAAACAACAAAGTTGTTGTATGTTTACTCGTTACCACTTTCCCGCCGTCTTTCACCACTATTCTACGCTGTCGACCAGAATTAAAGCGGGAATACCGCATTACGGTTTTCCTGCTGCGACAAGAAGATAAATTTCTCCACCTTAAAATATTTGTAGATACTCATGGAAAATTTGTTGCTGCATATTTTGCTGTCTTATTCCGTTTGGTGACCTCTTTTTTTCTACATAACATTACATATATATGTATGTATGCATGTATAAACATACATATGTATGTAATGTAAAATTTCTTTTCTTTGAACAATATTTTATAACACATCAATAAAAACATTCAACACATATGTACGTACCATTTGCACAAGTTTCTAAAAAACTTCATAAAATGTCGGATAAATTTCATTTTTATGCTTCTACGAGTACAAAGATGGGTCTATCCACTTGGCTCTAAAACGTCCAAAATTCCTTTTTGTTGAATTTTTAATACCTGAAAAATAAACAAATAAAGTTTTTTAACTAAGCAGTTCTGGGTGGCTTTTATTATTATTTTCCCGACCTTTTATTTAAAAATATTGTTTATTTTCTGTATTTCTGTTTCTTTTATGTGCGTTTTCAGTGTCAGATTTGGATTTTAATGAAACTTTTTATGGTTTTGATTTGTTTTCTAATTTTTTGTGGAAAAAAATTCATGTATATATACATATGTGTGTTGACATGTACATACACTGCGCGTCATCAGGTTAGAGCCCCCCAAATTACTCAATTACTTTTTACCTTTTCTATTGCAATATTGCCCGCAACTTCTTAATTTTTGTTTTGTTTTTGCAATCATCATGTGCGTTTACTCTCACATGAAAATTAAGCTTAATAAAAGAACCGTTATATATTATTTTATATTTTGTTTTATTTTTGACAAAATACTTTCTGCTTATTCTGCTTCATCAGATTAGCGCCCCCCAAATAGAATTTAAGTTATCTACTTTGCCTTTGCAATTACTGCCATAAATTTTTTGTGCGGCTTGAAATATTCAATATCTTCCAAAAATTGTAAAATATGGGAAGAGGACCAGTTTTATCTTTGGAAGAAAAATCGAAAATTGAACCCTATTGTGAGGCGGGACTACCCTTCTATAAAATGTCGGGAAAAAACTGGAAGACACAGGAAAGTCATAACCTATTTGCCTAAATATAAAGACAATTATGGAAAAATCGGTAAAAATCGAGTAATTTCTGAAGCAGATAGCAAAGCTATACTGAGGCTTTAACTTGTGTTAAAGCAAGCCTATCAGCGGTGCAAAGGGCAATAAGAAAAGCAGCGGAGCGGAGACAGAAATTGAAAAAGAAACCACCATTTAATACGCTAAAAAAGATTTAGATTTTACCCGAACACACACACATGACATGGTCTGCTCAGTGGAAATACATGGTTTTTTCAGATGAAATGAAATTCAATTTAGAAGGGCCCGATGGGTACAATTATTACTTCCATGACCTACGTTAAGAGGAACACCACTAAGACCGGTTACAGGGTTATGGAGAGCTATATCCTACTATGGCACCTGCGAATTGCAGCTTTTAAGGTCGTGTACCAATGCGGAAAACTATAAACATGTTCTAGAATTGGCTTTTCTTCAATTCCAAAACTTGTTCGGTAGTCTAAAGTGGCATTTCCAACACGACAATGTCACAATTCACACAGCTAGATCCGTAAAATCCAGGATTGAAAGTTAAAAAGTTCATGTCCTTGAGTGACCACCCAACCTAAATATAATCGAAAACGTATGGGGCTGGTTGACTAGGAAAGTATACGAGACCGGAAAGCAATACAGCATAAAAACAGAACTAATCGAATCAAACACACTAGGTCTACCATTCCATTGGTTTAAATTGAAAGCCTGTACAATTCCATTACCAATCGAATTTTCTAGGTGTTTTCAAATAAAGGCAGAAACACACGTTACTCATTTTATTTAACAATTTTCAAAATATCACAAACTAGCAATAAAAACTAGATATATTGAAATTATCGCAAATGGCGCTAACCTTTTTTTTCTCATTCAATTAATTATTGAATCTTCACAAAGTGAACTAACAATAAGTATTCAAATCTTAATACTAAATACATAAAATTAATTAAGTCCAGCCAATACTAGACAAAAATGTTTTATTTTGCACGGTCAATATCGGTGATGGTGGCAAGGGTATCCCTCCTTCTCAACCGAGAGTGGCCTTCAAAATTAAGTATATTGCGTGCAAGATGATTTGGATGAAGTTCCAATTTTCTGATATACCTTGTTGCGTACTTTGAAAATTCGTCTTTTACAATAGGAACACAGAGATCCTTATGAATTTGGGAGTTTTTTACGTACCATGGAGCTGCAGTAATCATCCGAAGAATTTGATTTTGTCGCCTTTGAATTTTGTCAATGTTAGAAGTGGAGGCGGTGCCCCATAATTGAATTCCATAGCACCATATAGGCTTTAAAATTGCGTTGTATAATAAAAGTTTCCAATCCAGCTTCAATGTCGAATTTCTGCCCATAAGCCAATTTAGCTGCGCTGGTTTTAACTTTAACTGAGTAACTTTCGCATATATGTGAGACTTCCACGTTAACCTACGGTCGAGATGAATACCAAGGTACTTGACTTCATTTTGCTGCGGAATAGGTAAATTGTTAATTTGGATAGCTGAACATCGATTGGTTGAGTTGGGCTTATAAAGTCGCCTTCTCTAATAATAAACTTCCGCCCACATAAGTAGCTTTCCAGAAGTTTGTGTGTATTTGCAGGCAAGTTCAACTTTCTTTTGTGTATCAAGCCCTCGTGCCACACTTTATCAAAAGCTTGAGAAATGGCAATGAATAGAGCTGAGCAATACTTCTTCTCCTCAAAGGTCTGTCTTATGACATTGACTAGTCTGTGCGTTTGTTCTATGGTGCTGTGTTTAGCCCGAAAGCCAAATTGATGATCAGGGATACATCCCACATTGTTCAACATTGGACTCAACTTTGCCATTAACAATCTTTCGAACAGTTTTGAAATTGTTGGCAGTAGACTTATAGGCCTGTATGATTCTATCTTAGTAATCATGGACACCTTCCACTCTGCAGGATAATACTCGAGACGTAAAATAGCGTTAAAAATAAGAAGAAGAATTCTACGAGCTACACGAGGTAGCTGCTCAAGCATTTTGCCAGTAATTTGATCAATACCTGGAGCTTTCTTGGGGTTTGCGTTACGAATAACATTTTCAACATCTTGAAAACTAAGTCTCAAAGACATAGGCGGTCTAACAGCGTATGGCGGTAGTTCAGCTGAATTATTCGCTGTAACATTTGTGGTAAAAACATTTCTCAAACGATCGACATACAACTTTCCCTTTTCAGAATCGCTTCTTGCCCAGTCGCCAGTTGAAGTTCGCAAAGGTGGCTTACCTATTACGGGTCTTTTCAGACCTTTTGTCGCTTTCCATAGAGAATAGTTGGATTGAGGGGTACCATCAATACCTTCCAAATAATTTTTAAGGGAAGCCATTCTTTGGATTTCAAGCAGATTTCTTAACTGAGTTATGCACTCTCGTAGCCTGCTTTTAAGCTGGGGAGACCTGCGAAGTTGCCACTATCTTCTAACTTTTCTTTTTTCTGTTAGAAGTTGTTCAATTTCAAACGAATATGTTCTATTGCTCACATTTCTGGATCTTATATGCCTAGTGGTGGCATGTTGTACGGCTAGATTGAAGTGTTCAGAAAATTCGTTAATCGACACATCAATATCCTCAAATGTTTTCCGTACAATGTGTACTAAAATATTTTTTATATTTTAACCAATTGACTCGAGTGACAGTCAACGCCAAGTCACAAAACGGGGAACCAACCCCCTGGGGAAATGAAACAGAAACTATAGTTGGTGAGTCATCTGAGGACAAGTCTAATGAAGGCTCTACTTGCATCCATTCTGAGGGAAAACTCCAAAGTCTATAACGTCTGGGATCTTGCGTTGATCTGACGGCCAATAAGTGGGGTGTCCACTTGAAATCACACCTAAGCTCATTTTGCAAACGGTGTCAAAAAGCACACGGCCTTTTGGGGTAATTAAACGTGATCCCCAAAAAGTGTGCTTAGCGGTATAGTCGCCAGCCGCTAAAAATCGAGGACCAAGTGATTTGAAAAAAATTGAATATTGGCTTTTTGTTATTGAAAATCGTGGTGGTGAGTAAATCGAGGATATAACAATTTTTTCATGAAAATAATTAAGGCATATATTTGTAGCTTGGAGATATTCCTCACGTGTCCCGTTCATTAGATAGTGCTTAATTCTGGTCTTTATCAAAATTGCCGAACCGCCGCAAGATCTTCCACGGGGATCTTTTGTGTCATATAATGTGTAGCCATTAATTTTGAAATAATTGTTGGTTGTCAAATGGGTTTCAGTAATCATCATTATATCGATCTGCTTTTCCATATAAAATTTGACATGACTAATACTGAAAAAAATGAAGCTAAGTTGTATTTAAAAAAAAAAAAAACGCAGTTCCCGGGTGTCATTGGATGTGTGGATGGGACACATCTCAAAATCTTAGCCCCAACTAAAGAAGACCAGCGTCTGTATTTCAACCGAAAAGGATATTTTAGCTTAAATGCCATGATTGTAAGTTTTTCGTATTATAGGTATTATTTTGTACTCAAATATTATTGTGTTATATTACAGATTTGCGATCACAAAATGCGAATTCCATTTGTGGATGCCCGATACCCAGGATCTAGCCACGGTTCACTTATTTGGAATTTAAGTCGTGCAAAACGAATTTTGCAAACATGGACCAAGGACCAAGTTGTAATTCGTTCCCACTGCTCCTTGAAATCATTGGGAACAGTGCCCCTGCGAAATCCTCTGGCCAGTGATGGGTTCTTTTCCAGCTCTTCTACTAGTTTTTGAAATTGGGCGACATTCGTAATTTTAATTTTTTCCATTTTATTCCAATTTTTTTTTTTAATATTAGTTTTATTTATAAATTTTTTTTTTATGTTTTTATTTGAACTTGACGGTAAAAACTGTGACGACAAAATAACCGGCAATTAAAGACAATATTGCCGCCATTTTCTCTTATAGAATATCAATTATGTGTCGGCAGTTATCGATACATGGCAATATTGACAACAGGAATGCCGATTAGTCACAAAATTTAAAAATTGGCGTCGTTTTGTATTGCCGCCGACAAGCCAAATACGGGTGATTATTAAATGTAATGAATATATATAAATATTTATCAATTGTATAAAATGGTCCTAATAAACGGGAAGTGAGGAGGTTTGTATACAAATTTTTATAGACAAATGTAGGTGTGTGTGTATTAATGTGTTTGAACTGTGTGTGTATTTTTACAGATTTGTGGGCCAGATCTTCAGGAGCATCAAGATTTACACAAATTTGAAACGATGCTATCCATTTTTTTAAATTTTAATTCAACCAAATATGTCTATTGAATAAATTATCAAAGTTTTAATTATAAGTGTTTATGTGTGTTTATATGTGTATTTATTATAAAATAATATAATATTGTGACGTTCAACTTTAGTACTAGATTGATCGTAACAATAGAATTTACAGTTTTACAATAATATTATATGTGGAAATTATAATATTATATGGTTGGGCATGACAGTAAACTTTCAATTGTTATAGTAACAGTATTAGTCATGAAATTATTACTTTTACCAAATATATAGTTATAAGATGTATTTTTGGTTTTTGGCTGTACTAAGTTTTGTAAATAAATGGGATTAAGACCATGTTGTGTGGTTGTATTCAACCATACAATTCAACAATAGTATTTTGCACTTAAAATATTGTCATATCAACCATATTTTTTTTCTACGTGTATATACTCACAAAAAGTCCAAAAGGACAAACAGTCAAAATTTGAAGCTTTGTTTAGTTAAAATAATAAAAAAATGTTTAAACAATTTTAAAATGGAAATTCCTGCTTTTATCTTTGGCAAGTACTCAGGGGACATTTTTGAGGTTCTTAAGTACAAAGTAGATCTAGATAAATAATATTTCAGAATACGAGGTATTAAAATATCGTCAAACTAAAATTGCCAAATTTCAAATCATGCTTATCTTCTAGCCATAATAGCATGTTCACACGAAGGCTTATTTTAGAGGTTCGCTCTCTCATTCGTGGTTCGCGGCCCAATCTTTATTGAACCAACATGGTTCGCCATACAAAATTTTGAGAGCGAACCTACTTGGTTCATTTTGAATCTCGTTGCGAACCAAGCAAAAACTAATATCATCTCCAAATTTGATAATAAATTATCGCTAGTTTATCTGAACTAGCTGCAAAATAATCTAAACAAAGAAAGAGAAAGGTAATAATGTGTGTAAAATCAAAATAAACACATTGAAAATGTAAAAATTTGAAACTTACATAAAGATTTAAATAAAAATTGAAAAAATAATTAGTGAAACGTTTGCACAAAATATGTAAACATCAGTGTGATGCAAAAAACAACCGTCTGAACACATGGTTTCGCAATAGTGGTTCAGAGAGCGAACCAAGTGTTTCATATTATCGTCTGAACATGGTATAAAACTGTTTAAATATTTTTGAGTATTTTTACTATTAACGCTACGTACACACGGTTTCAGATCTTACAATATTGCCACTTACAACGTTGTCAGAAAAACCATTGCCAGTCAATTGCAAGACGACAATGTTGTCAGGCATCTGACAATCGTGAGAACACTTTTCGTCGGCATTGCCAGATAATTGGCTGGTATTGTAAGCTCAGTTTTAATTGTCAGATGTATAAAATTAATGCACCTGACAATGGCATCTTTGTCAGAAAATAGTTTGATGGGCAACACTGCCAAACAGATGGTTGTTGATAGTAGTTTTATGTGAATTTGTTATATTTTCCCGTAAATCTATATATGTATGTATGCAAAAATGAACTACAAAATGTATGTAATCGCATAACTTGATAACGGCTGCAGTGATTTGACAAATTTTTCTTTGTATGGTTTGAAATTTTCAGTTTGCAAGTTTGCTTAAAAGCCAAATTAAATCATCGGTTAAAAAGGAGGCGGAATCGGATACGTAGGCGTGCGTCTGCCCTACAAAGTAAATATTGATTTTTGTATATCTTGAGAACGGTTAAAGCTAAAGTTTCTAAATTTGATGCGAATGACATGATGATCAAAACGAATTATCAAACAGAAAGTGGGCATGGATAAATGGATGCATGCTCACTTGTTTGTAACATCGTCGTCAAACTAATAAAGATTTTGGTTTTCGCAGTTCGTGATTGATAAGATCTACTTAATGTAGAGTACAACTCGTTATGTCAATTAAATATGTTTGCAAGTATGCAAGTACGAGCGGAAACGTTATTGATGATTTTGGTATTGCAGCTACGGATAGAAATAGTGAGTTTTCCCAAATATCAGAAAGGCAAATATATTAGCAGCTATGAAGCTGTTAATAGCCCTATTGTAATCCATTTGTCTGTACACTTAGACAATGGACAACGAGTTCATTTCCCGGAAGAAAACGAAATGCAAGGGGCAGAACAATATTCCTTTGTAAGAACACTGCTCTTCTCAGAAATGCCGAGATTTTTAACTTGGAATAACATAATTAATCACAAAACTGGTCACAAATATTGTTCAAAATTACAGTCACATATGGTAAGCGAAAGAACTTTTTTAGTAGAAAAAAATAAGAACGTCGATGAAATAAACTTAAAAATCCAAAACTTAATTAATGGCGAATGGCATTCGTATAAGTCAATCGATTCTATTACAGACCCAGGTGATGTTGTTAACTATCCGATCTGAACTTATTTTAATTATCGCAAATGGCACCTTATTTAAGCCACGGTTGCCAGGTACACCAGTCAACCAGCCATGTAAACTTGCAAAACCCTAAACAAATTTCTTATGCGAATGTGGTAAAATCCGATATACCAAACTTGAATCAGGAGCCCAAGCCGCAAAACACCGACCAAAAATTTAACAATCTTGAGGCAACTCTGCAGACTCTTGTTCAATCTATAAATACATTTACGGTTTCCATGACGAACATGATGCAGGAAATGCTGAAAATGCAATCCACTATTTTGCTGGCAATTTTAAAAAATGAGTTGGTTAAAAATATGTTTCTGGAACGCAAACGGCATCTGCCAACACAAAAATGAACTTGAGCACTTCCGTATGGAAAAGCAAATCGACATAATGCTGATTGCTGAAACTCACTTAACAAGCAACAGCTATTTCAAAATTAATGGTTACAGACTATATGATACTAAAGATCCCCGTGGCAGATCTTGCGGAGGCTCAGCAATTTTGATAAAAACTAGAATTAGGCACTATTTGCTAAACGAGACAAGCAACAAACATATGTATTGAACATTTTCATCATCAAATTGTTATTTCATCGATTTATTCCCCACCCCGGTTTTCAGTAACAGAAAATCAATATACAAATTTTTTCAATTCACTTGGGCCTCGATTTTTAGCGGCTGGCGACTATAACGCTAAACACACTTTTTGGGGATCACGTTTAATTACCTCGAAAGGCCGTGTGCTTTTTGATACCGTTTCCAAAATGGGCTTAGATGTGAATTCAAGCGGACACCCCACTTATTGGCCGTCAGACCGATGAAAAATCCCAGATGTTATAGATTTTGAAGTTGCGAAAAATTTTCCTCTAGAGTGGATGCAAGTGGAGCCTTCATTAGATTTGTCATCAGATAACTCACCCACTATAATCTCCGTTTCGTTTCCCCAAGAGATTGGCTCCCCGTTGACCGTCAATAGAGTTAATTGGCTAAAATACAAAAAATTTCTGAGTACACATTGTACTGAAAATATCGCCTTGAGAACGCCTGAGGATATTGATGTGTCAATTAACGATTTTTCTGAAAACCTCACAGCCAGTACAGCATGCTACCACTAGTCATATAAGATCCAGAAATGGGAACAATACAACTTATTCGTCTGAAATTGCGCAACTTCTGTTAGAAAAAAGAAGAGTCAGAAGAGAGTGGCAGCTTCGCAGGTCTCCCCAGCTTAAAAGCAGGCTACGAGAGTGCATAACTCAGTTAAGAAATCTGCTTGAAATCCACAGAATGGCTTCCCTTAAAACATATTTGGAAAGCCTGGATGGTACTCCGCAATCTGACTATTTTCTGTGGAAAGCGACAAAAGGTCTGAAAAGACCCGTAATAGGTAAGCCACCTTTGCGAACTTTAACTGGCAACTGGGCAAGAAGCGATTCTGAAAAGAGGATGGTGTATGTTAACCATTTGAGAAATGTTTTTATTACAAATGATGCATCTGAATTACCACCATACGCAGTTAGACCGCCTGTGTCTTTGCGATTCATATTTCAAGATGTAGAACAAGGTATCAGTAACATAAACCCCAGGACAGCCCAACTCAACCTATCGAGGCAGGAGTTCCTCAAGGTAGCATTCTTGGGCCTACTTTGTATTTGATTTACGCTTATGACATGCCAACCACATGTGGAATCCACACTTCAACTTTTGCAGACGACACAGCGTTTTTGAGCGTTCATGAAAACCACCCATTAGCTTCACGAAATTTATAGGAATTTATTTCAATATTGGAAAAATGGCTGAAGCTTTGGAAAATCAGGGTTAATGAACAAAAATGTACTCACGTTACATTCACACTGCGTAAGCAAACATGTTCGGCTATAAAAATTAACAATACACCTATTCCGCAGCAAAATGAAGTCAAGTACCTTGGTATTCACCTGGACCGTAGGCTAACGTGGAAGTTTCACATTGAAGCAAAAGTCACTCAGTTGAAACTAAAAGCAGCGCAACTAAATTGGCTTATGGGCAGAAACTCGACATTAAAGTTGGATTGCAAACTTCTGTTATACAATGCAATTCTAAAACCTATATGGTGCTACGGAATTCAATTATGGGGCACCGCCTCAGCGTCAAATATTGAAAAAATTCAAAGGCGACAAAACCAAGTTCTTCGAACAATTACAGCGGCTCCATGGTACGTAAAAAATTCACGAATTCATAAAGATCTGAGTGTTCCGTAAAAGAGGAGTTTCCTAAGTACGCGACAAGGTGTGTCAGTAAACTGGAACTTCATCCAACCCCTCTTGCGCGGAATATACTTAATTTTGGCGGCCACAGTCGGTTGAGAAGAAGGGGTACCGTTGCCACCATCAGAACGTTCAATAGGTGATTCTACCGATATTGCTCCCGCGTAATAGAACTTTTTGTCTAGCATTGGCTGGACGTAAGTAAAAAGCACATTTTATTTTTTTATACCCTTCACAAAAATGTAAAGGGTATATATAAGTTTGTGATTCCGTTTGTAATTTCTACAGTTTTTTTTCTGCGACCCTATAAAGTATATATATTCTGAATCAGAATTAATCGAAAAGTCGATTAAGCGATGTCCGTCTGTCCGCTGTTGAAATACCATTTCTGAGAAAACCATTAGACTTAGAAACTTTTTTCTTTCACCATTCTTTTACCCCATCGATTCATGGGTTTGCTATTGAAATTCAGTAATATCGGTCCACGTATAGCTGAGATATATTCAAAATTCCGAAAAAAGCCATTTTTTTGCAGTTTTGTATGAAAATTTTTGAAAACAAAAGTTGTTCGTTTTGCTTCAAACTTCACACACTTATTAAGCATGGTGACTAAAAGACAAAAAATTCAGATATCGGTCCATATATACCCGAGATATAGCCCAAATCGGATTTTTAATGAAAATGTCGCATAGGCGAAGCTAAATAACTTTTTTTTTTTGCTCAAAAGCAGTTCTGGTAATAAAATTAGGTTACATTAATATGGAAAATGAAAATTTCCGATATCGGTCTATATATACCCGAGATATAGCCCAAACCGGGTTTTTCATGAAAATGTCGCGTAAGCGAATCGGTTCATATATACCCGATATATAGCCTAACAGGTTTTTTGATGAAAATGTCGAGTAAACAACTTTTTTGTGCTCAAAAGCAGTTCTGGTAATGAAATAAGGTTATATAAATATGGAAAAAGAAAATATCCGATATCGGTCCATATATACTCGACATATAGCCTGAACCGATTTTTCCAATAACATTTTTTTTTTGCTGAAAAGCAGTTCTTGTTATAAAAGAAGGTTACGAAAATAGAGAAAATTAAAATTTCTGATATCGGTCCACATATACCCGAGATATAGCCCAAATCGGGGTTTTCATGAAAATATCGCGTAAGCGAACTTAAACAATTTGTTGTGCTCAAAAGCAGTTCTGGTAATGATATAAGGTTATATAAATATGGAAAATTAAAATTTTCGATATCGGTCCATATATACCCGAGATATAGCCTGAACCGATTTTTCCATTAAAAAAATTTTTTTTTTTTTGCTGGAAAGCAATTCTCGTTATAAAAGAAGGTTACTAAAATACAGAAAATAGAAAATTCCGCTATCGGTTCATATATAACCGAGCATATTTAGGTCACATTCTTAATATACTATACATATTCGTGACTATCGTGAAGGGTATTTTAGATTCGGCCCAGCCGAATATACTACACTCTTACTTGTTTTTTTTATCAATTCTTTTATTTTTATATTTAGTATTAAGATTTGAATACTTGTTGTTAGTTCATTTTGAAGATTCAATAAAGAAAAACGCTTAACAAAAAAAAAAAAAAAAATTTGCAATCTTGAGACAATTATGCAGACTCTTGTGCAATCCATAAATACATTTACGGTTCTCATAACAACCAAGATGCAGGAAATGCTGAAAATGCAATCCACTATTTTGCAGGCACGCAAACGGCATCCGCCGACACAAAACTGAACTTGAGCACTTCCTTATGGAAAAACAAATCGATATAATGATGATTACTGAAACACTTTTGACAACCAACAGTTATTTTAAAATTAATGGCTACATACTGTATGATACAAAAGATCCCCGTGGAAGATCTTGTGGAGGCTCGGCAATTTAATAAAACGCAGCACTAAGCATTATTTAATGAACAAGATACGTGAGGAATATCTGCAAGCAACTAGTATAGGTATGCATTGAATATTTTCAAGGAAAAAATTGTTATTTCCTCGATTTACTCACCGCCACGGTTTTCAGTAACAGAAAATCCATATTCATATTTTTTCAAATCTCTTGGGCCTCGATTTCCAGCGGCTTGCGACTATAACGCGAAACACACTTTTTGGGGATCACGTTTAATTACCTCGAAAGGCCGTGTACTTTATGACACCAATTCCAAAATGGCCGTCAGACCGACGAAAAATCCTAGACGTCATAGAATTTGGAGTTGCGAAAAATTTTCCTTTAGATTCGATGCAAGTGGAGAATTCGTTAGAATTGCCATCTGATCACTCACCCACTATAATATCTGTTTCGTTCCACCAGGAGTTTGGTTCACCGTTTGCTGATTTGACGTTGACCGTCACTAGAGTTAATTGGTTAAAATAAAAAAAATATTTGAGTACATATTGTACGGAAAATATCGCCTCGAGGACCCCTGAGGATAATGATGTGTCAATTAACGAATTTTCTGAAAACCTTAAACCAGCCATACATCCTGCTAGTTTAACAGAACAGAGTGGCAACCTCGTAGGTCTCCGCAGCTTAAAACTGGGCTATGGGAATGCACAACTCATTTAAAAAATCTGCTTGAAATCCAGAGAATGGCTTCTCTTAAAACAGATTTGGATAGCCTGGATGGTACTCCACAATCTGAATATTCCCTGTGGAAAGCGACAAAAGATTTGGAATTATCCGTAATAGGTAAAGTACCTTTGTAACTGGGCAAGAAGTGATTCTGAAAGAGATGTTAACCATTTGAGAAATGTTACAGCAGTATTACCACCATATCGCTCCGTTATTGCAACATAGTCATATCTCAAAAGATGAGCTTTGCAAGGTAACAATGCAGAATTGTTAACAGTACTACCTTTTATATTGTGCCAAAATTTTATTTAAATTACCTTTAAACTGTTTGCTTTAGGAGATATTTTCTAAAAATTGTTTCTAAGACTTGTATGGAAATTAAAAATTTGAAATTTATTTTTCTCGAAAGAAGCTTTTTTGCGTTATGATTATGTTGCGATAAAGGAGCGATATGTTGTTAGACCAACTGTGTCTTTGTGACTTATTGATCAAAATGGTAAAATGCTTGAACAGTTACCTGATATAGCTAGAAGAGTTCAACTTTTTATTTTTAACGCTATTTTACGCCTTGAGTATTATCCTACAGACTGCAAGGTCTGTACGATTACTATGATACCCAGGCCAGGGAAGGATCCCACTAAGTTGAAGTTATATAGACCAAGAAGTGTGCTGCCAACAATTAAAAAACTGTTTGAAAAATTGTTAATGTCGAAGTTGATTCCAATATTGAAGGATGTGATCTATCCGTGATCATCAATTTGGCTTTCGGGCTAAACATAACACCATAGAACAAGCACAAACTAGTCATAAGAAAGACTTTTGAAGACAAAAAGTATTGTTCAGCTCTACTCATTGACATTTCCCAATCTTTTGATACAGAGTGGCACGACGGATTGATGCACAATATAAACAACACTCACAGAGAAGGCGACTATATAAGCCCCTCACACCCAATTGGAGTAATAGTCTCCCAAGGTAGCATTCTAAGACCCACATTATATTTGATTCACGTCTCTGACATGCCAACTATATCCGGAATCCACACATGAGCTTTGCAGGTGACACAGCATTCTGCAGCGTTCATGAAAATCATTAATTTCTGATTTTGCCGATATTGTTTGCTCAAAATAAAACTTTTTTGCCTAGCATTGACTGGACTTAATTAATTTTTTATGTTTAGTATTAAGATTTGAATACCTAATGTTAGATCATTTTTTGAAAAAAAAAAAACAAACAAACTGCAAACAACAACTTCCGTGTGGACACGAATGTAGAAAGAAAATTTAGAAATGTTTTGTAGCAAATGTTTCATAGTATGAACGGGGACTAAAGAGCCGGTTTACAATATTCGAAAAATATGGTTTTTAATACAACCGGCTTCAGTAAAGCGTATAAATTTAGTTTTCTTGTCATTCAGAACTAGTTTGTTATTTCTTAAAAACTCAGATAATATTGAGGCGTCATATTCGATATGCGCTCTAAGCAATTCTTCAAATTTGTAGTTGTATAGCAGGCAAATTTCATCAGCAATCTTCTTCAAATTGCTTCATGTGATTTAAGTATTCTTGGAATATACTCATAAGAACTTCCATAGCAATTATATTTCTTAATGAGTAACATATGATCTACTACATCATAAACTTTGGACAAGTCGAAAAATACTCCAGCAACTCCTATATGACCCTCATCAAGACCATTACAAATACGGTCTATAACATTTATTATTGTTTCACTATTCCCACTACTCGTACCTCTCTTGAATCCATATTTTGTAAATTGTTTAATTCAAGGCAATTAGTTAAATGTTCGGAAATCAATTTCTCAAAAATGTTGTCAATAGTGGGGAGGACGGATATTGGTCGGGAGATAAAGCAGCTATAAAAAGGATGTTTGTTCAGTACCAGTGCATTTTTTATTTTTTTATCTTGTACCAGTACTCAGGGAATGAATCCTACATATGCAGTGCATTGTACTGGAACTAGGAAAATAGCTTATGATAAAGTAAGAAAGAGGGAACAGTGTTCGTGAAAATTTAACTTTAACAATAACAACACGAAAGACTAAAACAAACTCTATTGCAGCTAACGGTCAAGTTGAGCGGGTAAATCGCGTGATAAAGGGTATGCTAAGTAAGATAAGTGATCCAATAGATCAGTCAAATTGGTGAATAATACTGTGCACAGCACTACAAGGGAAACACCAAGTGAATTATTACCTGCAAAACAATACTCGGAAGGGGATTATGTTGTAATCATGAATAATGATAGTTCTATTGGTAAAAATTGGAAATTTGTTGAAGAATATCGAGGACCTTTAATTGTAGAAAAGGTCTTATCTAATGACCATTATGTTGTAAAAGATATTGACAATTGACAACTTAGCCAAATTCCTTATAGAGGTATTATGGAAGCTAAAAGGTTAAGGAAATGGGTGACACCAAATTAATTTATATCCATTAGCCACCCCATTTAACATTTTTAACGTTGATTGAGGTCAATCAAATTGTCGTATTGGCCGAACTGTAATGTATGATATTGAAAAACTACTTGTTATATAAAATTAAATGTTGATCATAGCATGTTGGTAAAATATTGTAATGTATGAAATGAATAAAAATAAAGACAGTTGTGAAAAGTGAGTATTACAGAATTAAATTAATTAACACTGATCAGTGCTCAGTGTATATACCTTCGACACTGCTCAGATTAGCAAAATTTAGTCCAACACCTTCCACACTACAAGGTAATGAAGTACATTCAGAAGATATTAATAATGACCATATAAAAAAAAAACACGGAAAATGGTGAAAAAATACAAAAAAAAAAGAAACATGTGTGTACATACTTTTTCGTAATACTATGCGGCAAAAGTTGCCGAAAATTATTAGATATCACAGACCATTAACACTCACAAATTAACGATCGGAATAAGGATCGAGAGACGATGAAAAACAACTCCAGGTATGTTTATACATATGAGCTGATTAAAACTCGTAGTGATATTTTGCTTTTTTAAAACTATCCAATACTTTAAGGTCCATTATTACAACTTACCGATAATGTTGGCGTTAATTAAAGGTACCATTAGCAGAAGTGAGCGATAAACTGATCGTTAACCACTTTTCATTATTACAATTTGCGCTAAAACACAAACTAAAGACTACTTTTAGGATGCAAAAATTATAGTGGCAACCAGTGTGCCCATTTTAGCACTTTCGTTTCTAGATTTAGCACTTCTTTTGTGGATTTAGCAAAATTTTCGGTTTAAGGCACTGATTCACTATCCTACACAATCGTACGATTCATTCACAGGAAAATGTTTTAAAAGTTTGGCCGACTTTACAAAAGCTCTTCAAAATGGCGTTCTAGGCCACACTATTATACAAGTATGATTGCAATAATTTATATATACAATAAAATAAAATTAAAAACTTTTTACAATTAAGTTTTTATTCGCTATTTAAACTTCTAACATTTATACCAGTAAAATATTATAAATCGCTTGTTTTCTATGTTTCCCAGCTATCTATATGTCGACATTTCATAGGAACTACCCTAATCATCAGTAGACTTTGGAAATTTTTGAAAGATATTCTCAAACATTCAACTTTATATCCCAACAAAGCAAACAAATTGCTGAGAATTTAAAAAGAAAAACACAAAAAACAAGCTTTTCTATTTATAAACGTCTCTAACTTTTCTTTACACCCTTCAAACAAATGAACAACCGTTGGTTGCTACGATTTGCTTTTTCTTTTTTTTTTGTCGACATATACATAGATAGCTGGGAAACATAGAAAACAAGCTATTTATAATTTTTTACTGGTATATAATTTTACAGTATTTAAATTTTTTTCGAGGCCCCAACAATTTTTTTATTTATTTATTGAATCTTCACAATGTGAACTAACCATAAGTATTCAAATCTTAATACCAAATACAAAAAATTAACTAAGTCCAGCCAATACTAGACAAAAAGTTTTATTGTGCGCCAATTATATCGGTAAATCACCTGTTTAACGTTCTGATGGTGGCAAGAGTATCTCTTCTTCTCAACCGAGTGTGACCGCTAAAAATAAAAAAGTGGCTTTAGGTGAAGTTTCAGTTTGCTGATATATCTTGCCGCATAATTTGAAAATTCCTCTTTTACCAGCGGAACACTCAAATCTTTATGAATTCGTGAATTTTTTTATGTACCATGGAGCTGCAGTAATCGTTCGAAGAATTTGTTTTTGTCGCCTTTGAATTTTTTCAATGTTTGACGCTGAAGCGGTGCCCCATAATTGAATTCCGTAGCACCAAATAGGGTTTAGAATTGCGTTGTATAACAAAAGTTTGCAATCCAACTTCAAGGTAGAATTTCTGCTCATAAGCCAATTTAGTTGCACTGCATTCAATTTCAACTGAGTGACATTTGCTTCAATGTGAGACTTCTACGTCAGCCTACGGTCCAGGTGAATACCAAGGTACTTGACTTCACTATGCTGCGGAATAGGTGAGTTGTTGATTTGGATAGGCGAACTTGTTTTTTAACGCAATGTGAATGTAACATGAGAACACTTTTGTTCATTAACTTTGATTTTCCAACGTTTTAACCATTTCTCTAATACTGCAATATACTCCTGCAAATTTCACGAAGCTTTCATGGACGCTGCAGAATGCTATGGTGTGGATTCCGGATCTCGTTGGCATGTCAGCGGCCCAAATCAAATATAAAGTAGGTCCCAGAATGCTAATTCTTGCCTTAACTGGCTGAGTTGAGCTTATAAAATTGCCTTCTCTGATAACAAATTTTCTGCCACATAAATAGCTTTCCAGAAACCTGTGAGTATTTGCAGGCAAGTTCAACTTTATTTTGTGCATCAAGCCGTCGTGCCACACTTTAGCAAAAGCTTGAGAAATGTGAATGAATAGAGCTGAGCAATACCTCTTCTCCTCAAAGGTCTGTCTTATGACATTTGCTAGTCTACGTGTTTGTTATATGGTGCTGTGTATAGACCAAAAGCCAAATTGAATGTATCTCTATATTCTACATCATTCAGTATTGCAGTCAACTTCGTCATTAACAATTTTTCGAACAGTTTTGAAATTGTTGGTAGTAGACTTATTGGTCTACACATATTGATTCTACTTTAGTGAGATCCTTCCCTGGCTTGGGTATCATAGTAATCAGAGACACTTTCCAATCTGCAGGATAATACTATAGACATAGCATTGAAAATAAAAAGAAGAATTCTTCTAGCCACACGAGGTAACTGTACAAGCATTTTGCCTGTACTTTGATCAATTCCTGCAGTGCAATTCATTAACTTTACACCACAATTAGAATTGTTAACTGTAGCCGCACATTTTGATGTTTGCACTAACCCCTACGTTGTTCACTAACTATTTTTAGCCACCGTAAACGGTTTTATTTTTCTTCACGCTCAGATTGTTATAACGTAGCAACTCTCCGTTTAATTGATATTAGCTATTGTACTGAATTTCTTTTTATTTATATATTTTCTTGATCTTTTTTAACTTTGACTTTTTATATACATACAGTGCTGTTCCTACGCTAAGCAACTCACACTGTATTTTACAAAAATGTTATTTTTCTCTCAAATAAGAAGACCTTACGAACTCATTTTAATATATATTTATCACTTATATGATAACAAAACAGTTTATAAAAAAATAACAACAAAAACCTTTTTTGATATTTCAATAACGAACAAAAACAAAACTAACTCTATGAGAGGCTGTGCCTACGCTAAGCAACTTATTAATATTTCGTATATGACCCTTTGTTTTTTATGACTGCAGCACATCTCTTGGGCATTGAGGCAATTAAATTTTGCAATGTGCTTTTGGGGATGTTTTTCCATTCATTTTGAAAACCGTTTAACAAATTTTCTTTATTTGTAAATCGACTCGATCCGAGGCGTCGTTTCACAATGGCGAACAAATTTTCGATAGGATTCAAGTCGGGTGATTGTGCCGGCCAATCAAGCACTTGAATCCTTTTCGTCTGAAACCATTCCTTGACCAACTTCGATGTGTGTTTCGGGTCGTTATCATGTTGAAACACCCATCGAAGTGGCATATTCCATTCTGCATATGGGAGCATTTTCGTTTCTAAGATGTCCTTATACACGAATCGATCCATTTTATCGTTTATTTTGTGCACAGGACCAAGGCGTTTGCCAGAGAAACATGCCCACACCATAATGTTTCCCCCTCCATGTTTCATTGTTTGCTTACAATAGCGTGGATCGAGCCGATTTCCTTTCATATGCCGCACAGTGCATATGCCGTCTGAATTGAAGAGGTTTACTTTGACTTCATCGCTAAAGAGCATACTGTTCCACTTTGTGATAGTCCAATTAATGTGTTGCTTTGCAAATTCAAGACTAAAAATTACAAAAGTCCTATAGAATTCGTTGTTAAAGTAAATTAAAATTCACTTACCGTTTTTTCATGTGTTTTTTTGTCAGCATTGGTTTTTTGACAGCCCTATAACTTTTTAAGCCCAGCTTGATCATATGTTTTCTGACTGTGCTGGAATCCACATTCAAATTAAGTGATTTCATTACCTCTTTTGAAGTTATAAATGTTTTTTTTTTTATTAATATTTTAATTTGTCTGTCGTCACGGTCGGAAATTTTACGTGGAGGTGCGCCTGTATTGGGTTTTACGACAGTGCCTATCGTTTTATAATTTTGAATCCACCGTGAAACCATTGATTTGTTAATTTTTAAATTATTAGCTATATCAATTTGACTTTGCCCTGCCTTCCACAATGATATAACGGAAGATTTGAAGCTATTATCGTATTGAACGCGCTTCATGTTGAAAATTTATAGTTTAAAGACGAAGAAAGTCTTAGTAGGACTAAACTGCATTGATTTAAGTAATTTGCAATTAATGAACTCAAATGCATCGCAAAAGAACCGTTATATTTAAGGGAAAGAGAATAAGAAAATTTGTTGCTTAGCATAGGCACAGCCTCTCATAGAGTTAGTTTTGTTTTTGTTTGTTATTGAAATATCCAAAAAGGTTTTTGTTGTTATTTTTTTATAAAATTTTTTTTTTTTGCTATCATACAAGTCATAAATAAGTATTATAATGAGTTCTTAAGGTCTTCTTATTTGAGAGAAAAGTAACATTTTTCTAAAATACAGTGTGAGTTGCTTAGCGTAGGAACAGCACTGTATGTATATACATGTGTAAATGATTTCTATTGAAAATATCGTTTTTCTTTAGACAACTTTTTAAGAAATGTACCTATTTGTTGATTAATCATAAAACCGAAAAAAAATTTTGTGATAGAAAATAAAACAACATCAAAGCTTTAACATACATACACACATAACTACACTTAACACAAAGATAATATTTTATTTCCTATCGAAAGATGTTTGATTTTATAATCAATCAACAAATACTTTCCTTAAGAAGTTTTCTGAAGGAAAATGAAATACATATTGAATACAAAACTTTTTAATTATTGTTTTATATAAAAATATTATTTTCAAGATTTATTTTTGTTGTTTACTAACTTTTAGTGTTTTATTTTTGTTAGATAGAAAGTTTATTAGATAAATTTAATGAAATAAATATCTAAACAATTGCTGAATTCACAAGCTCAGTCGTATCGTGTATCGATGTATTTGGAGAGAAAATTTCAAATACAAAACTTCAAAGAAAAAACAATTTTCAAATATATTTTTTGTGAGTTTAATGTTTGTGTTTGAAATTGTCTTTCCAAATACATCGATACACGATACGACTGAGCTTGTGAATTCAACAAATATAAATCAACACTTTTTTTTAGTTAAATCTACAAAAAATGGGGGTGTTATTTAACAACTATTTATGTGGTTAAATATAATAGCTGCCTCAAACAGCTGATTTTAAACACCAGCATACGGTGTTCAAGGTACTTGTGAATAGGAAAAAGGTTTATTATTTTTTTTTTTTTTTGTGGTCAACAATTTTAACCGAAATAATTGGGGCTTAAAAACATAGTGAATCGCATTTCTGTTGATTTCCTGAAGTTTATTTTATTTATAACATTTTCGATATCTTGAAAACTAAGTCTCAAAGGCACAGGCGGCCTAACAGCATCACCCGCTGTATCATTTGTAATAAAAACATTTCCCAAATGATTAACATACACCATCCCCTTTTCAGAATCAGTTCTTGCCCAATATTCCCCTATGAAGTATGCAATGATGATTAATTTTAGATTAAAAGTTCCGTGATATTAGGGTTAAGCTTAACAAAGATTATTTGTGTTGTTTTTTTATATATTTTGTTTCATGTAATTAGATGTACAAGTATACAATTACATGTTTGTAAAGTCCAGTTTTTATTAAGTTAACCAACAAAAATTATCTGAAATAAACACATACCCCTGAAGAAGCTTGTAAAAAACGAGCGAAACGTTGGGTGACAAAATAAAATAGTTTTATTTTATTTCCTTCGCTTTTGGACTGATCATAATTAGCTCGTGGAAAAACCACTGTTTTTAAATATAAAAATAAGATATGGTCATAAATACTTGAACTTAATAATTTTGAAAATTTTCTTAAATCTAAGAAAGAAACTATAAATCCTGAAATGGAGAAAGAAATACGAATTATATGTCGCAATTTTATTGCACGATTGATTTATCAGTTACAACAAAGTTTGCAAAAAAAAAAAATTTAAGCTTAAAAATATATTTTTTCTATAGAAAATAGTTTAAAAGTTGAAGTGTAATAAAGAAATGCTAGACGGTCGAGAATATAACAACTTTGGAACATCGATGGCAAATTATATAGGGTGTTTTTTTAAGCTAGATAGAACTTTAAATTGTAAAAAGTAACACAAAAAATTAAATTTTGATGAAACATTTTTTTTATTTGTTTCAGTATACTCTGACAAATCATCATGAATAGACTCACGCTTGAACAACGCTACGAAATTATCCAAATTTACTTTGAAAATCAGTCGTCGATTCGCGCAACTTATAGACGACTTCGTCATTTGTATGGCGTA
Organism: Thecocarcelia acutangulata; assembly: GCA_914767995.1. Lineage (NCBI taxonomy): Eukaryota > Metazoa > Arthropoda > Insecta > Diptera > Tachinidae > Thecocarcelia > Thecocarcelia acutangulata. Next base: position 58,389,630 of record OU612098.1, read on the forward strand.
CATAATCGGGTTTGTTAATAAGCAAAATTGCCGCATATGGAGTGAGACAAATCCACAAGAGACTCCATTACATCCAGAAAAATGCACTGTTTGGTGCGGTTTTCATGCTGGTGGCATCATCGGACCTTATTTCTTCAAAAATGAGGCCGGAGCTCGCGTTACGGTCAATGGAGATCGTTACCGCACCATGATCAATGATTTTTTGTTTGAAAATATGGATGACATTGATCCGGAGGAGATGTGGTTTCAACAGGATGGCGCTACGTGCCATACGGCGAACGCAACCATCGACTTACTGAAATCAAAATTTGGCGATAAGTTGATTTCGAGAAATGGACTTGTCAATTGGCCTCCAAGGTCGTGCGATTTGACACCTCTCGATTATTTCCTGTGGGGCTACGTGAAGTCACTGGTTTATGCTGATAAACCAGCAACAATTGACGCCTTGCGAGGCCAGCATTGTTCGTGTTGTTCGTGACATACGGCCAGCAGTGCTCGAAAAAGTGGCCCAAAATTGGACGTCCAGAATGCGCTTCGTCAAGAACAGCCGCGGTGCCCATATGCCCGAAATCATTTTCAAATGTTAATGTCACGTATTGATCTTTCGAATAAAAAAAAATTTTGATTACAATTTAATTTTTTGTGTTATTTTTTACAATTTCAAGTTCTATCGGGCTTAAAAAAACACCCTTTAGAACGTTTCTATTATAAGCAATTTAAGTTGATTTGAGGGATTTATTTCGAAGTGTTTTCATTATGCTTTAAGTAAGTTTCTCTTTGAATTTTTGAAATCAGTTTGACGTTTGTATTATTTGATTATAGTTTATTATAGAAAAAACAAAAATTTTGTTCAATAAACATTTAATATAACAAAGTACCAAATCCCTATAAAAATAGAAAATAGCATTGTCCAAACTAATTTGGACAATATATTTCACTTATTTTCTTTTTTTTTTTGTATAATGCTGAAAGCATGAATTTCTACATAAACTCCTATATGGATTTTAAATTAATTTCTTATTTTTTAATCAATTATTATGTGAACTCCTTTGAGATAATTAAAAAAATTCTTCTGCGTATTATGAAGGAATATCTTAGAACATAATGTAATAACTTTTTTAAAATTTTTAGTATGTTAATACCGTAGATATGTACGAAATAAAAACAAAGTCAAGGCCAAAATCGAAAATTTCAAAATTTAAAGCCTAATATCTTGCAAACTATTATCGATATCTAAATAAAATAAATGGTTCTCTTTATCTTCTTATAAACTTTCCAAAAACTTCAAATTTATTTAAATCAAATAGTGTTTACAAAAATTATGAGGCGAGCTAACTTTTTCATGCCCGAGGTGGTCAACTTTGACACACTGTAGGTCACCATGGTGGCTATAACAAGGCGGTTCAAATTTCAATATTCTTAAAGTCTATTTTCTCCTCAATGATTCCTTCATACATTTCAAAGATACCCTTTTTTTGGTTGGCCACACTGTGCGTCCTCAAACACTACTGCCCCTTTCCTCCTCCTCATAATCTATTTACTTTCCAATACTTAATGATGTGGGATGTATCCCTGATCAGCAATTTGGCTTTCGGGCTAAACACAGCACCATAGAACAAACACATAGACTAGTCAATGTCGTAAGACAGACTTTTGAAGACAAAAAGTATTGTTCAGCTCTATTCATCGACATTTCCCAAGCTGTTGATAAAGTGTGGCACGACGGACTGATGCACAAAATAAAGTTGAACTTACCTGTAAACACTCACAAGCTTCTGGAAAGCTACTTATACGACCGGAAATTTGTTATCAAAGAAGGTGACTTTACAAGTCTCTCACAGTCAATCGGAACAGGAGTTCCCCAAGGTAGCATTCTAGGACCCACTCTATATTTGATTTACGCATCTGACATGCCAACGAGATCCGGATTCCATACTTCAACTTTTGCAGATGACACAGCTTTTTTCAGCGTTCATGAAAACCATCAAGAAGCTTCACGAAGTTTGCAGCAGTATATTTCAATATTAGAGAAATTGTTGAAGCTTTGGAAAATAAAAGTTAAGGAACAAAAATGTACTCATGTTACATTCACACTGCGTAAGCAAACATGTTCGACAATACAAATTAACAATACACCTATTCCCCAGCATAATGAAGTTAAATACCTTGGTATTCACCTCGACCGTAGGCTAACGTGGAAGCCTCACATTGATGCGAAAGTCACTCAGTTGAAATTAAAAGCAGCGCAACTAAATTGGCTTATGGGAAGAAATTCGATATTGAAGTTGGATTGCAAACTTTTGTTATATAACGAAATTTTGAAGCCTATATGGTGCTACGGAGTTCAACATCTAACATCTAACATTTTTTTTTTTTTTTTAATCTTGGCCCAGTACTCGGGGATGACCTCTACATATGCAGTGCATTGTACTGGAACTAGGAAAATAGAATATGATGAGAAGGGGAGTAGTGTTCGTGAAGGTTTGACTTTAAGAATAACAACACGAAAGCCTAAAACAAACCCTACTGCGGCATTTAAAGTGTTGGAATCAAATTAGTTAAAAATGATCAGTGCCCAGTGTATATACCTTCGACACGGCTCAGATTAGAAAAATTTAGTCCAACACCTTCCACACTACAAGGTAATGAAGTGCATTGAAAAGAAATTAATATTGAACATATAAAGAAAACACGGAAAGCGGTGAAAAAAAAGAAAAACGTGTACATATACTGCTACTTGTCCCGGTGCACTTTGATTTCATATGAAATTAATCATGAACATATATACACATGTATATAGAAAATACGGACATCGGTAAAAAACAGAAAAAAATAAACACGTGTACACAACTTGCTACCTATTGCCAAATTTTTCGTACGATTACTGCAGCTCCATGGTACGTAAGAAACTCACGAATTCACAAGGATCTGTGTGTTCCGCTGGTAACAGACGAGTTCTCTAAGTATGCCACAAGGTATATCTCTACTCAAATCCTCTTGCACGCAACATTCTGAATTTTGGCGGCCACTCTCGGTTGAGAAGAAGGGATACCCTTGCCACCATCAGAACGTTAAATAGGTGATTCTACCGATATTATTCGCGCAAAATGAAACTTTTTTGTCTAGCAGCGGCTGGACTTAAATAACTTTTATATTTAGTATTAAGATTTGAATACTTATTGTTAGTTCATATTTTGACGATTCAATAAATAAATGAATGATAAAAAAATCTATTTACTAGTGCCAGTACAATGTACTACATATGTAGCGGTCATTCGCTAAGTACTGGTTCAAGATAAAAAGTGGTTCCTTATGTTTACGAGTAATAAACAAAAATGCTTAAATAATAATAATTATAAATTTAAAGTCAAGACCCAGAACTGTAATGACCTTAATTATAGTAATTATGTTGACACGAGTGTTAACAAACGCCTTTGTAGCGTGATCTTTAGCTTTTATTTAGAGAGGTTTGTTAAACACTTAAGTTAGCGTTACTCCTTTAAGATTTCGGTCTAAATATAGATATTTTTTAAGACATTTTGTCATAAATAACAAAAAGAATAAAAACTGGAGCTAACACAGTCAGTTTAATCATTTGAATCTCTCAGTTACACAAGCGCACTCCTTATCTATCTCATCGCAACTAGTGATAATTTTTAGGGATTTCCAGAAGTAAACTTCAAGTTTAACAGTTCGGCCAGTTCGCCGCTGTCGAAAGAATAACTGCATTGCTCACGATGTCATTTCGTTAACATTCGCTAATATAAGTGACTGATAGTCAACTATTATTGAACTAACGGATACGGCACATGAACCAAGATCAGGGAAAAATACAGCTTATAAGCGGGATATGAATGGGGTTTTTGATCTTAAAAATTATGACGAACGTTTACGAAACGACATCGTGAGCCAGGCAGTAGGTTCATTCTCATTCTAGGCAAAAGAAAATTTATTTGGGGTTTTTTTAACTTTATTCCATGCGAACGATGTGTCAAAATTCAATTAAAATACATTAGTACATGCGAACAAATAGTAGTGAGATAGACAAACCCAAATTGATTCGAGTGTGAGTGATATCGATACTGGCGAACTGGCAGTAATATTTGCGATGAGCTACACACATATTTACACAAATAAAACTATTTTTGTAATAATTTTCCTGTAGTAGTTTTGTTAATGAATTTTTAGTACTTTTATTCAAACGGGTGTTATTTCGCAGATGCATCTTGTTCTGCCATCGAAGCGAATCAGCAAACTTTTTTTAAAGGATTTTTATTCCGCGAACTTTCGCAGAATATTTTATGAAGTGCGCAATTGCCATGTAAAAATATTAAAAGGTGAATCTAGTGTATAAACAAAAACACACTCGTATGTACATATGTAGTACGTCTTAACGCTCAAATGCAGAAACATCATGGGGGTAATAAATAAAAAGTTATGACTTTATGGTAATGCAGCAAACATCAATTGTTTTTATAAACACTGAACATATCTTACAAACATCAGAGCGGACTTGTCTGCAAATTTAAATGAAACACTACATACATACTCGTATGTATGTATATACGTACGCATGTATATATTTTAAATGTTTGCTTTAAATCATCGAAGGACAATCAGTTGCCCCACATTCGAAGTTATTCGGGTATTTACCAAGATGTTACTTACAATTCAGGACTCGCGCGCATTCCTATGAGTATACTCGAAAAAAAGTTGGCAGTACCAGCGATTTTCATATAAATAGAGTTTACGTTCATATAAGATATTTTGATGAATGGATTATTTATTAAAAATAAAAAGGTAACCTAAAAAGTAGCGCTCACAACATCAGCAAAATATAAGATTTCTCTAAACGGGTAAGAAGCATTTAAACGTGTTAACTTTTCTAAAGCTCACATTGTAGCAACTTAATACTCCTTTAAGTCGACTTACGCAACTTTTCCATATGACCACAAAATTTAATACCTATGAGCATTCTCATGCGCATTGATGCGTTGCGCATTTCATGCGCCGTTCTCAACAACGCATAAGTGTGCAATAAGCAAACAAACAATTAAGAGAGTAGTATACTCGGCTGGGCCGAATTTAAAATGTTCTTCACGATAGTATATATTACATATACATTACATGTATATATTACATATATATTTGAACTAAATATGCTCGGATATATATGGACCGATAACGGAAATTTTCATTTTCTGTATTTAGTAACCTCCTTATATTAGCAGAACTGCTTTTGAGCAAAGGAGTTGTTTAAGTTCACTTACGTGACATACCATTCAAAAAATCGGTTTAGACTATATCTCTGGTATATATGCCCCGATATCGGGGAAATATTATTTTGTCTTTTAATCGCCATGCCAAATAATTGTGTCAAGTTTGAAGCAGAAGCAAAATATGTTTTTTTCAAAATTGCTCATACAAAATTGCAAAAAAGGGTATTTTTTCGGAATTTTGGATATATTTCAACTATGCGTGAACTGATTTTCAATAGCAAACCCTTGAATCAATGGGGTAAACGAGTGGTGAAAGGAATAAGTTTCTAAGTCTAATGGTTTTCTCAGAAACGGTATTTCAACGGCGGACAGACAGACTTCGCTTAATCGAATTTTCTATCAATGCTGATGCAGAGTGTATATACTATATATGGTCGGAAATGAAAATGGTAGAAACTACAAACGGAATTACACACTTATACACTGCATGGGCTGAAAAGTCCTGGGCCTAACACATAGATGCAGCTGTTAAAATTTCATGATATTCTATCACTAGTTTGTGAGCTGTTGTGCTGTTTTGTTATTTTCAAAACAATAAATCAAAATCAATTTCGTGTTTTAATTTTACACTGTTTCTTGCTGCGAAAAAATACCATTCAACCGAAGTAATGGCTTGAAAAGTGTTATGGGGACTCCGCTCCATCAGAAACAAGAGTAAAACGTTGGTTTGCTGACTTCAAACGTGGTCGTAGAGACACCGATGATGCAGAACTCAGTGGACGTCTAAATGAGGTGGTAACACCACAAAACAAAAGAGAAATCCACAAAATCATTTTGAATGATCGAAAACTGAAATTGCATGAGTTAGCTTACATCGTAAAGATATCAAAAGAACGTGTTGGCTTTATATTGCATGAGCATTTCACTATGAGAAAGCTCTGTTCAAAGTGGGTGCCGCGTTTGCTCACTGTTTACCAAAAACGTGAACGTGTTGATGATTCTGAGCAGTGTTTGGTCATGTTTAAACGTAACAAGCCGGAATTTTTGCGTCGATATGTGACAATGGATGAAACATGGATCCATCACTTCACTCCGGAATCAACGCGATCGTCATCTGAGTGGACAGCAACTGCTGAACCTCGTCCAAAGTGCTCGAAAGCACAACAATCGGCTGGAAAGGTTATGGCCTTGGTATTTTGGGATGTGCGTGGTGTAATATTCATTGACTGTCTTGACAAAGGAAATATCATACAGTGAAGATCATATAGCGTTGTTGGCGCGTTTGAAGGATGAAATTGCAAAGAAACGACCGTATATGGCAAAGAAAAAAGTTTTGTTGCATCAACAGAATGCTCCGTGTCATAAGTCATCAAAACAATGGCAAAACTACATGAATTGAACTCAAATTGCTCCCACATCCACCGTATTCGCCAGATTTGGCTCTCAGCCACAACTGGCTGTTCGCAGACCTGAAAAAAATGTCACCGGTATATATATACTTTTTTTATTGCCGGTGTTGCTAAATGTGATTTTTGACATAAAGAAAAATGTTCAGGCTTTTGTTGAGAAAATTACCAAACGATGCTTTTATTAATATTTGCGACATTGAAAATACTCACTGTTCGCTGATTAACTAATTTAATTCCAACATTCTAAATGCTGTGTTAACATTTGTTTTGGTCTTTCCAAGTTGTTATTGATAGAGTCAAAAAATTGTAGCATATGAAAAATTTTATTGTTAAATCAAACTCCTAAATATGTTGAAGTCTTATGCTATGTCAAATCCCTTATCGTATTATATGCCATGTTCATGACAATGCTTTTGCACTCACACTTGCACTTATTATTCAACTTTTTGACAAGTTTAATTCAAAAAGCGTTATTCGAAATTGATCAGATGTTCGTGATCATTGCAATGTAGTAGAATCATACAAAATATTAGTTATATCATTAACGCAATTGTTGGCACCAGCAAATGTGAGAAGTTGTGCCGTTGACACCACTCTAAGAACTTTTATAACTCTGCGGACACAAGGAATAATAGCACCTTTGCATACTCCAATTGGGGACTGGCCCAGAAGTGACTCCGAAAAGGGAATGCTGTACGCTAACCACTTGAGAAACGTGTTTGCCATTGACGGACTGAATGATGAAGCTGATATGCCGCGATATGCCGTTAGCCCTCCCGTACCTTTTAGACTTCGTTTTCAAGTTGTCGATATTGCTATTAGTAACTTAATTCCCAGAAAAGCTGCAGGTATTGATGAAATTATCAACAAAATGCTTGTGAGTTACCCTGAGTAGGTAAAAGAATCGTCCTTTTTATTTTTAATGCTATTTTACGTCTCGGGTATTTTCCTACTGAGTGGAAGGTGGCTGTCATTACTATGATACCCAAACCAGGAAAGGATCCTACAAAAGTTGAGTCATATAGGCCGATAAGTCTATTGCCAACAATTTCAAAACTGTTCGAGAAATTGCTAATGACGAAGTTGACCCCAATCTTGAATGAAGTAGAATGTATTCCTAACCATCAATTCGGGTTTAGGGCTAAGCAAAGCACCATAGAACAGACACAGAAACGCGTTCGAAGATAAAACATATTGCTCAGCTCTATTCATTGACGTTTCTAAAGCTTTTGACAAAGTGTGGCACGAAAGCTTAACTCATAAAATAAAATTAAACTTGCTTGCAAACACGCACAAGCTGTTAGAGAACTACTTATTTGACCGGAAATTCGTCGTTAAGGAAGATGATTTCAAAAGCTGGGCTCAGCCAATCGAAGCTGGAGTTCCCCAGGGTAGCATATTGGGTCCAACTTTATATTTGATTTATGCTTCAGACCTGCCAACGAGCTGCAAAATTCACAACTTTTGCAGATGATACAGCATTCATCAGTGTCCATGAAGACTATAAATTAGCATCACAAAATTTGCTAGAACATATTCTTATATTGGAGAAATGGCTAAAACTTTGGAAAATCAAAGTAAATGAATAAAAATGTACCCATGTTACATTCACACTACGTAGAAAAACTTGTTCGGCTATTAAAATCAACAACTACATTGTTCCGCAGCACAGTGAAGTCAAATGCCTTGGTATTCACCTCGCCCGTAGACTCACGTGGAAGTCTCACATTGACGCTAAAGCACCCAGATGAAATTAAAAGCGGTGCAACTAAATTGGCTCATCGGCAGACATTCTATCTTGAAGTTAGATTGCAAACTTTTGTTGTATAACGCAATCCTAAAGCCAATATGGAGCTATGGAATTCAATTGTGAGGTACCGCCTCTGCATTTAACATTGAGAAAATTCAAGAGCGCCAGAATAAAATTCTCCGTATAATTACTGCAGCTCCAGGGTATGTTAAAAACTCTCGAATTCACCCGGTGTACCTTTAGTGAAAGATGAGTTTTCAAAACACGCGATAAGGTAAATTAACAGACTGGAGTATCACCCGAATCCTCTCGCACGTAACATCCTTAACTTTGGAGGCCACACTCGACTGAGAATGATGGACACCCTTGCAACCATCAGAGCGTGATTTACCAACAAAATACATGCAAGAAACAACTTTTCGTCTAGCATTGGCTGGACCTAAGTAAATAAAATTTTTTAATATTAATTATTTTTTTTTTCTGTATTAATTAATGAATTTTTAGTTTTAAATAATTTAAATAATTGAATATTAATTATTATTAATTGAATTATTAAAAAAAAACAAGGAACAACAGTTGTTTTAAGCGTTTTTTATTTTTTGAATCTTCAAAATGAACTAACAATAAGTATTCAAATCTTAATACTAAATACAACGGAATAACAGTTGAAGCCAAGTTTGACCGAAGTTGAATTTTCGCTATCATCGCATTCCCTCCGTTCATGCACTACCATAAAAATGTACTTCACTAGCCCAAAAATCATATATTTTATACCTAAAACACGGTTTTCTGCTATTATGATTTTGGAATTATAACCTATTTCATTTTGCTTCAGAATATTGAACAAAGCGTTTCCTACCGCGTAATTAGGGGTTTATTTCAAAACTTGACGTGTGTGCATTCAGATGTGAAGTGTCCTTATTCTTCTTAATTGCTTAATAGTTTACAAATTTTGGAATAACAACTGAACTCGAGTTTTGTTTGATTTATTCTCCAAGCTTCGAGAAATAGAAATAGTCGAGCTTAGTCGTTTTTCCAAAAGTGAAGAATAATAGTTTAAAATCCCAAGTCCACTTAAGCTATTTTCAATAACTTGAGCTTAAAGACCAAATTTTCTGTTGAAGAATAGCCTAATTTAAGTTAAGTTAATTCTCCAAACTTTTTTTGCAGTGAAACAAAATTCTAGATCGAATTTGGTGTTTTAGAGTGCAAAAATGTTACGAATGATGTCTAACATTAGAGGCAAAAGGAGTCGTAGACTGCAACTTGAAGCAATGGCCAAACTCTTTTCCAGGGCACCATTTAAAAAACAATAAAACAATTGCTCGCACGTAGGAACCTGCCAGAATCCATTATATCGGAAATTTAAATTGTGTGTTATTTAAATTTATGGTTTCTAATACGGGTTTGTATTGATAGAAACTACGAGGGCGGATTGATATTAAAGCTACCTAGCGCTAGATGGCAACTTTTCTTTGAAATTGCTATCTGTCAAACGTCAGCTGTTAAAATATCACCCAAATTCATCGATTAGTTTATTTGTTATAGTCGTTTGAAGTAAGCAAGTTTTGTGTTTCTTGAAAAAGGAAATTTGGTGCAGTGATTAAACACTTTGATAGGGAAAACGGCGAAAGAGACAAAATAAAAGCTCGATAACCATTACGTTGAGTCTGCGCCGTCAGATTACATGATAAGATATTGGATTGCCGAACAAGCACTGCCAATACCATGCAATACCATCAACAGAGAACCAAAAGAAGTGGTTACTGAAGAATATATCAAGAAAATCTTCGATATCGTTATGATTGGTCGCCGAATCACGTTACGTGAGATTGTTGAAATAGTAAACATATCATATGAATATGTGTTCAACATTTAAATGAAGATTTGCATATGAAAAAGCAATTGGCAAAATGAGTGCCGCGTTTGCTCAGTGTGGAACAAAAATGAGTTGAACAGATCACTTCACAGCGGTATTTGGACATTATAAAGCGTAATCCTGTTGTATTTTGGCGTCGATTAATAACTTTTGATGAAACGTGGGTCAACCACCACTACACACCTGAAACCAAAAATCAACCGAAATAATGAGCGGAAGTTGGTGTAACTAGGTGCTCCGAAGAAGGCGAAAACGGCTGGCAAGGTTATGCCCACTGTATTTTGGAATGTACATAGAATATTGCTCATCGATTATCTTGAAAAAGGATCCACAATCACAGGAAAGTATTATCGTGCATTAAAAGATCAATTCATTAATGCAATCAAGAAAAACCGATGCAAAATTTACGTGAAATTCATTCCGAATTGGTTGATCATCCACCTTATTGTCCAGACTTAGCTCCTAGTGAGTTTTTCCTGTTTTCAAACTTGAAAAAATGGCTCGCAGGAAAAAGATTAATCTCGCGTGAAACTAACGCTTATTCTGTGGAACCCCCTCAATCGTGTTATTTAGATGGTGTAAATAAAGTTGGAATATCGTCTTACCAAGTGCATTGAGTTAAAAGGCGACTATGTTGAGAAATAAATGTTTTGTTTTTTAATGCTTTTTCCTGCTTAGGTAGTTTTTGTGAAAGTGATTTGAAATCACAGCAAAGTTCTTCTGCACACAAAATACTTTTGCTTTTTGTGATATTAAACCGGTAAGATAACTTGCAACCCAGCCCGCTTGGGCCCTTTCGTGTTCCCGTTGTGATCCTCATCATAAAAAAATTGTTTTTCGGCTGCAAACTTGGTTTCTCGCCGCTCCATTTGCTTTCCTTTAAATTTTTGAAAAACTTTGTTGCAATTTACATACATACATACATAAACATACTCATATGTATGCTATGGGAAATTTGTGCAGACCGTTACGGTTTAATAAACCATTTGCAGATTTAGTTAAGTGACATGTGCTTGTCTATACGAGTGTGAGTATGTGTTATTTTAAAGGAAAATTTTGTTGGTTTTCTTAGTAAGATTTTTTAGCAGGATTATAAAAACGGACATCACGAATATACTTGAGTTTTAAATGGATATGGATGCGTGATAAGAACGAGAAGAACACATTTTGGTTTGTTATGTATTAAAATGTACGGTCAGTTAGAAGACTCTTGAGTGGGTTTTCTTTATTTAAGAACTTCTTAAAAAGTCTTTGATAGCACGTGTGCAAAATTTACGCACCCATTTAATGTGCCCTTCATTTATTTGTCCCTCGCAATGGGATTTAATTTTCTGCTGTTGGTCAACATGTGTTGGGCGCAAAAACGAAACATACTGGGAAAAACAGGGGAAATTACCAAAAATAGCGTGATGTCCTCCGCTTGAAAAAATATAAGCGCCTTCTAACACACGCTCGTAGATATACTCGTATGTGCTTAGTCTTTTGCTTGAATATAAATGTATTGTGCAACGGTACTGTTAATAAAATGAAGATCATTAAATACATATACATATGTATACATATGGAGATGCACGAGTACCCAGTTGACCATAGCCTACGATCGCCGAAGATGGGAAAAACGTTAGAAGAATTTTCGAATTGGTGCTTAACCAAAAACTACACATCTACATTAAATATACATGACAATATTTCAAGGTCTATTGTCGAATTATATCATTGTGAACTAATAATATGTTGGGTCGATCAACCAAATCATCAAAAAAAGCAATTGAAAGAACTAATTATTTAGAAATTTATTTATTTGGCACAATTATGTAGGGTGGTGATTTTTTGCTCTTGTGCTCAAAGAGCGGAGCCTATTTATTAAAGCGTATGCTATGCGCTACCAGCGTTGCCGTCGAAGTTTTGCAAAATGTGGCACAAAAAGGACATTTCTAAGAATATAAGAGCCAAGTTTCTTAAAAACAAATATGTAATAACATATTTGAAATGTGATAAAACAACTGGCTGGGTCGAATCTAAAATACCCTTCACGGCAGTCACGTACATATGTATATTACAAATTTGAACTAAACATGCTCGAATATATATGGACCGGTATCGGAGAAAAATATATTTTTGACTTGTAATCACCATTCCAAAAAAGGAATCTTTCACAAACATTTTCATGGAAAAGTTTGTTTAAGCTATATCTCGGTTATATATAAACCGATATCGGAATTTTCTATTTTTTGTATTTTGGTAACCTTTTTTTATAACGAGAATTGCTTTTCAGCAAAAAAAATGATAATATAATTTATGGACCGATATCGAAAATTTTCATCACCCATATCTGTATTTTGATAATTTCGTTTTATAATCAGAAGAAACAAAAACAAATTTTTCATAGAAAAATCGGTTCAGGCTATGTCTCGGGAATACGAGTATATGCACAGATATCATATATTTTCAATTTCTATATTTTACTAACTTCCTTTTATAATCAGAACTGCTTTTAGCAAAAAAAATTTTTTTCGTTGGAAAATCGGTTTAGACTATATCTCGGGTATATATGGTCCGTAATTGGACATTTTCATTTTGTGTATTTTAGTAACCTTTTTTTATAACCAGAACTACCTTTACGCAAAAAAAAAAGAATTCATGGAAAAATCGGTTCAGACTATATCTCGGGTATATGTGGACCGATATCGGATATTTTAATTATCTAGTAACCTTCTTACATTACCAGAACTGCTTTTAAGCAAAATAAGTCGTTTAAGTTCACTTGTGCGACATTGTTCTGAAAAAAATCGGTTTAGACTATATTTCGGGTATATAAGAACCGGTATCCGAATTATTCATTTTCTGTATTTAAGTAACCTTCTTTTATTACCAGAATTGCTTTTAAGCAAAAAAGAAAATTTTACAATGGAAATATCGGGTACATGGACCGATATCAGACAATTTAATTTTCTGTATTTGGTAGCCTCCTTATATTATGAGAACTGCTTTTAAGCAACAAACTCTGTTTAAGTTCGCTTACACGACATTATCTTTAAAAAATCGGTTTAGGCTATATCTCGGATATATATGGACCGATATCGAAATTTTTCAGTTTCTGTATATAAGTAACCTCCGTTAATAACCAGAACTGATTTTAAGCAAAAAACTTGTTTAAGTTCGTTTACGCGAGATTTTCATTAAAAAATCGGTTTAGGTTATATCTCGGGTATATATGGACCGATATCGGAAATATTTATTTTTCAGATAACCTTCTTTTATTACCAGACTTGCTTTTAAGCTAAAAAAGTTGTTTAAGTTCGCTTATGTGACATTTTCATGAAAAAACCCGGTTTTGGCTATATCTCGGGTATATATGGATCGATATCCGGAAATTTTTTTTTTTTTTTTTGCCTTTTAGTTGCATGTTTATTAATTGTGTGAAGTGTGAAGCAAAACAAACAACTTTTTTCAAAATCTTTCATACACAGAAAAAAATTATAGTAAAAATAAAATCAACAAAATTTTTGTCTGAAAAAATAATTTGTATGGATATACAAAAATATCGAAAAAGTAACCTGGGATCAATAATTTTTTTTACTAAACTTTTTATTAATTGATTCAATGAATTTCGAAAAAGTTTTTTCTGTGTATAAAATTGCAAAATATTGATTTTTTCGGAATTTTGAATATATCTCAGCTATTCATGAACCGATATTACGGAATTTCAATAGCAAACCCATGAATCGATGGCGTAAAAGAATGGTGAAAGAAAAAACTTTCTAAGTCTAACGGTTTTCTCAGAAACGGTATTGCAACGACGGACAGGCGGAAGGTTATCATTTATTTAATAAACTATTGCAGATTGGATTTTTTTATTGCGAAACCCAGAACTAGATCAAAATATACTTACATATATATTTATGGCCTTAAACAAAATTTTTGTAAATCGGGCTGTAAATGTTTTATTTACACAATTGAGCTTTTATTCGCTATTTAAGCTTCTAACATTTATACCAGTAAAAAATTATAAATAGCTTGTTTTCTATGTTTCCCAGCTATCTATATGTCGACATTTCATAGGAACTACCCTAATCATCAGTAGACTTTGTAAATTTTTGAAAGATATTCTCAAACATTCAACTTTATATTCCAACAATCTAAATAAATTGTTTAGAATTTAAAAATAATTTAGATTTAAATTTATTGAATTTTTGATGAACTTTTATAATTTTTTAAATTAAATTTTTGGTTTGTACATTTGTACAACGGGTTATAGTTCAGGTTTTTTCTTTCTTAAGTTTTTTTCTTAAGAAGGATTTTTTACAATACAAATCTGCTGTGATCAATAATTTTGATTGAAGAAGACAAGAAAAATAATAATCAAATCTTTAGCTGGGGGACAACTAGCTGTTTCGTAGTCGCTACACTACTCATCAGCACCCACTGGGATTTGATTTTTCTTGTCTTCTTCAATCAAAATTATTAATCACAGCAGATTTGTATTGTAAAAAATCCTTCTTAAGAAAAAAACTTAAGAAAGAAAAAACCTGAACTATAACCCGTTGTACAAATGTACAAACCAAGAATTTAGATTGTTGGGATATAAAGTTGAATGTTTGAGAATATCTTTCAAAAATTTCCAAAGTCTACTGATGACTAGGGTAGTTCCTATGAAATGTCGACATATAGATAACTGGCAAACATAGAAAACAAGCTATTTATAATTTTTCAATGTTTTATATACAATTAAAAATATATATTTTTTTTAATTTGGCCAGTTAGAAAATTCTTGAATTGTTTTTCTTTGTTTCGGAACTTTTAGAAACTCTTTCAGCACATCTGCAAATTTGTGTATTTATTTAATGTGCACTTCACTTATTTATCCCTCACAGTGAGAATTAATTCTCTGCTGTTGATCAACATGTGTTGGCGCAAAAATAGACAGAAACAGGCAAAATTAGAGAAAACATTAAAATTTACGTTCGCCGCCAACTCCGTTCCTTTCACTACATACAATGACAGAAAAACACAGAGTTGATTGACAACTTTTAAAAGTCAATGAATATCGTAACATTTATAAATAATTAAAACAAAACTTCGCCTTTGATTGGAACCCGGAATCTCTCAAAATTTGTCAAATAAAAGTTTGTTAATAAACATAAAATAACTTTTACGAATATCGCTCGATCGTTACACTTTTTATTTTAGTTCTTAATAATTTTCTTATTGTCCTCTACGGAAATTGAGACATGTTTCTGAAGCAACATAACAAGCTGTTGCAATTATTTTTGACATGTGTTGACGCTCAATATTTTAAATCATGGGATTGGTCAGGCAATCAATATTTGAATTCCAATTTCGCTCACATACATAAAAGCCAAAATATATTAGTAATAGGAAAATTAGCAATTATCAATTTAAATTCGGTATCAAAAAGATATGTGCTCTCTATAAATAAAATTAGTGTGGATATCTTAACTACAAAAAAAAAAAATAATAATAATAATTTGAGAATTCTTCCTTTTGGTTCGTCAGCCCTTTTCAAATTGAAAATATATTTGAACCTAATTCATTCTTTAAATCGGTACATACAGGGTATTCAACGTCAAGCCGAAAAGGGGTAAAAGGATTGATTGTTACCATCATGAGAAAAATATCTATGTAATGCGGTTTGAAAATTATGATCAAATTGTAAACAATCTTCGGTTATTGTGGTTAAGTTTTAATATATTTGAAAATTTAAACTTTGTCACCGGAACTCTAAATAGCATTTCTAGAACTACAGTATAAAATAATGGCACAATTGCCCCATGTTATCTAGAAATAAGACTATCGGCTTCCGTTCGGAAATGGAATTGAATCGGTTTTTTAATTCTTCAAAAAACAAAAATTTTAAACTTTTTCGAAATGAAATCAATTCTATAAGATAGTACTAGTTTCATTCTTGCAATTGCAAATGATTTTATTCCGAAAAGGTTTTTAGTTTTTCGTTTTTTGAAGAACTAAAAAAAGAATTCAATTCCGTTTCCGAACGGAATTAAACTCTGTGACATGGCTGTATTTCATAAACTATAAATTTTCAAAATTTATCGACTTTGAAAAAAAATTTACAAAAGTGCTTTGGCAAATGCCATTAAAAGTTCGCGGATTTAATCAGGATTTTAAAATGCTACTCGTACAGTGCTTATTAGTTTCATACTCACCACTATAATATCTGTTTCGCTCCCCCAGGAGATTGGTTCACCGTTTTGTGACTTGGCGTTGACTGTCACTAGAGTTAATTGGTTAAAATATAAAAAATATTTGAGTACTCATTGTACGGAAAACATTGCCTTGAGAACGCCTCAGGATATTGATATATCGATTAACGAATTTTCTGAACACCTTAATCAAGCCGTACAACATGCTACCACTAGCCATACAAGCTCCAGAAATGCGAGCAATAGAACATATTCGTCTGAAATTGAACAACTTCTAACAGAAAAAAGAAGAGTTAGAAGAGAGTGGCAACTACGCAGGTCTCCCCAGTTTAAATGCAGGCAAAGAATGGTTTCCCTTAAAAATTATCTGGAAGGTCTTGATGGTACCCCTCAATCCGACTATTCTCTATGGAAAGCGACAAAAGGTCTGAAAAGACCCGTAATAGGTAAGCCACCTTTACGAACTTCAACTGGCGACTGGGAAAGAAGCGATTCTGAAAAGGGGATGTTGTATGTCGATCATTTGAGAAATGTTTTTACCACAAATGATACATCGAATAATTCAACTGAACTACCGTCATACGCTGTTAGACCGCCTATGCCTTTGAGACTTAGTTTTCCAGATTTTGAAAATGTTATTCATAACACAAACCCCAGGAAAGCTCCAGGTATTGATCAAATTACTGGTAAAATACTTGAACAGTTACCTCGTGTAGCTCGTAGAATTCTTCTTTTTATTTTTAACGCTATTTTACGTCTCGAGTATTATCCTGCAGAGTGGAAGGTGTCCATGATTACTATGATACCCAAACCAGGGAAGGATCCCACTAAAGTAGAATCATACAGACCAATAAGACTACTGCCAACAATTTCAACACTGTTCGAAAAATTGTTAATGGCAAAGTGGAGTCCAATGTTGAACAACGTGGGATGCATTCCTGATCATCAATTTGGCTTTCGGGCTAAACACAGCACCATAGAACAAACGCACAGACTAGTCAATGCCATAAGACAGACCTTTGAGGAGAAGAAGTATTGCTCAGCTCTATTCATTGACATTTCTCAAGCTTTTGATAAAGTGTGGCACGAGGGCTTGATGCACAAAATAAAGTTGAACTTGCCTGCAAATACACACAAATTTCTGGAAAGCTACTTATATGAGCGGAAGTTTGTTATCAGAGAAGGCGACTTTATAAGCCCAACTCAGCCAATCGAGGCGGAGTTCCCCAAGGCAGCATACTGGGGCCTACTTTATATATGATTTACCCCTCAGACATGCTAACGAGAGCCGGAATCCACACTTCAACTTTTGCGGATGACGCAGCACTCTGCAGCGTACATGAAAACCATCAATTAGCTTCGCGAAATTTGCAGGAGTATATTGCTGTATTAGAGAAATGGTTAAAACGTTAGAAAATCAAAGTTAATGAACAAAAGTGTTCCAATGTTACATTCACATTACGTTAAAAAACACGTTCGCCTATTCAAATCAACAACTCACCTATTCCGCAGCATAATGAAGTCAAGTACCTTGGTATGCATCTCGACTGTAGGTTAACGCGGAAGTCTCACATTGATGCGAAAGTTACTCAGTTAAAGTTAAAAGCAGTGCAGCTAAATTGGATTATGGGCAGAAATTCTACATTGAAGCTAGATTGCAAACTTTTATTATACAACGCAATTTTAAAGCCTATATGGTGCTATGGAATTCAATTATGGGGCACCGCCTCCACTTCTAACATTGTGAAAATTCAAAGGCGACAAAACAAAATTCTTCGAACAATTACTGCAGCTCCATGGCACGTAAAAAACTCACGAATTCATAAGGATCTTTGTGTTCCTCTTGTAAAAGACGAATTTTCAAAGTACGCAACAAGGTATATCAGTAAATTGGAACTTCATCCAAATCGTCTTGCACGCAATATACTTAATTTTGAAGGCCACTCTCGGTTGAGAAGGAGGGACACCCTTGCCCCCATCAGAACGTTAAGTACGTGATTTTACCGATATAATATGCGTATAATATAACTTTTTGTACAGCACTGGCTGGACTTAATTAATTTTATGTATTTAGTTTTAAGATTTGAATACTTATTGTTAGTTCACTTTGTGAAGATTCAATAAATAAATGAATGAAAAAAAAAATTGAGGTAAAACGCTTAACAGCAAG
This sequence comes from Thecocarcelia acutangulata, assembly GCA_914767995.1. Classification (NCBI taxonomy): domain Eukaryota; kingdom Metazoa; phylum Arthropoda; class Insecta; order Diptera; family Tachinidae; genus Thecocarcelia; species Thecocarcelia acutangulata. Next base: position 58,408,239 of record OU612098.1, read on the forward strand.
TAATGTTTTTAGATTTGGGAACAGGTAAAAGTCACTGGGAGCTAAATCAAGAGAATAAGGTGGGTGGTCAAGCAACTCGTACTTTAATTCGTTGAGTTTAGCCATTTTTCAAAACACTCTTGTGCGCTGGTGCGTTGTCTTGATGGAAAATTATTTTTTTGTGTTGTAAGCCAGGACGTTTTTCTCGAATTTGTACATTTAATTGATCCAAAAGTTGCAATAGTTCTCTGAATTTATTGTTTTACCCTTTTGCAGATAGTCAATCAATAAAATACTTCTGAAGTCCCAAAAAGCCGTTGCCAGCCGATTGAATTGTTTTTGCCTTCTTTGGGGCACTTTATCCATCTTCAGTCCATTGTTTGGATTGTTCTTTTGTCTCTGGAGTATAGTGGTGGATCCATGTCTCATCAACAGTTATGAAACGACGCTTAAAATCTATTTTATTTCGCTTAAAACGATCCAAACAAGCTTGAGAATTGTTCATTCTTATGCGTTTTTCGTCGACTGTTAACAAATGCGGCACCCATATTGCAGAAAGCTTTTTTTCATCTCTAGTTCTTCATGCAAAATTAAATGGACTCGATCATTTGAGATGCCCATGATATTAGCTATTGCACGCACTTTTATTCGTCGATCATTTAATACCATATCATGCACTTTGGCTACAATTTCTGTTGTTGTTGCTGTTTTTGGACGTCCACTACGTGGTTCATCTTCAATGCTTGTACGACCACGTTTAAATTCAGGAACACAATTTTTTACTGTTGCATATGAAGGAGCACTTTCACCTAACACATTCACCATATCATTATGAATTTCTTGTCCCGATAAACCTTTTTTATGTAAATATTTAATGACACCACGCATTTCTAATTTTTTCATTGTAAAAAATCGCGGATGCGTCTTTTGTGAACACCTGTTTCCACATGAAGGAGTTACCAGATCCAAACAAAACACTTAACTTTTTGCTGTTTATACCGCGCTTTTTGTCGCGCTAGGCTAAGAAGTTTGCGAACCGCCCTCGTAGTGTTGCAAGATGTACAATTGTGGCTTTTTGCATTGTAGCAGTTTTGGAAAAAATTTCAAAATTTAGAGAGTAATTTGCTTTTTACTCTCGTTAGTCCGAACTAGTCCGAGATCCCGTGGAATACACCAATTATTGGCAAAAAAAAGTAGCTATTCTCAATATATTTGAATCAGTGTTACAAACTGCAGTGCTTTTTCTTTGACTTCTCAATTTTCTGCTATTAAAATATAAACTGTTGCTTCGACTGAAACGTGTGAAATGAAACAAAGTTGAAACAAATAGCTGTTTTTCTCACTAAACTGTGGCTATAACTTTTTTTGGTAAGTAATAGCTGTCACGTAAGAAATTACTCGACATTTTACAGAAAAACTGTGTCTGTAAAACTTTTGCGAAAAAATTTTCCGCTTTCAACTGTCATTATTTCTAGCAAATAAAAAAGCTGTGAGATAGTGTTTCATATAACAACAATCATCACTAAATGAATAACAATACTGAAAAAATAAGTACATTGCTGTTAAACTAGGTTTAATATATATATTTACACAGTTTAGAATGATTTTTTTTGAAACTTTTTAATTAATTTGTATACCCTTCACATAACAAGTTTTAAGGAAATACTTATATAAGTTTGTAATTTCTACTATTTAAATTTCCGACCCAACAAAGTATATTGTAATACTTTGTGTTTTTTTTCACAATTCACAAATTGCAAATGTTTTTTAATTTTACAAAATTTTGCGCATAAATATGTATGTAAGTATATATTTGTAAATAAAATGTAAGCGTTAGAGCCATACCATACATTTTCTAGAGTAGCCGGCGGTTATAATATGACGCCGTCGAACAAAATTTCTTAAGTTTAGTAATTTTTGGTCGGCGGCGGTACTAATTGTGGCTGGCGCTTTAATTTTTAAAATTGCATGCCGGCATCGTTTTATATTTTTCGGACATTTCTAACGTAACGACGTAACCGCTTTGGATAGTTTTCGACATGAGTTACAGACAGACGCAGTTTTTTCTCACTTTTCGAGAAACGATGGAATAATTTGTTTCACAAGTTTTCGACGCGAGAACTTCTCGCCAAAGTTACAGAACACAGCCGCTGATTTCAAACATGCAAACAGTCGCAGTTAAGCTGGAGACAAAACACGAAAAGTTATACACTGCAAAGACTTCTGAAGTCGACATGATTGAACAGTTTTTGGTTTGAGTGAGTTCAACTTCGAATAAGTTCGGAAGTTAAAGAAAAATTGTGTGTAATGTCTTTAGATTTTGTTTACAATTCAATATTGTTGTCAGATCGTAAGACTTATCCTTATAAATTTAAATTATTTAACTTTTGAACGAGCATTTTCTGTGTTAAAGATCGCACTAATGGAGTACAGAAACTGTTTAAGTGAGGAAACATTTTAAACGATTTTTTTTGTACATATGTAAATCGGGTTTTAGTTCAATTCTTTCCTTTCTTAAGTTTTTTCTTAAGAAGGAATTTTTATAATACAAATTTGCTGGTGATCAAGCGACTACGAAACAGATTGTTTTCAGTTCAGAATGTGCTTGGAGATCTTTTTGTTTTTCAATACATTTATTTTAAATAGGTGCATACTTATATGTACACATTCCAGATATACGAAAAATTTCCTTTAAAAATTCTTATGATGCACTCGACGCCGAAATTGCTGTCCAAAAGGAACTATTAAGAACAATAAAATTGGCAGCTTCCAACCAGAAAGACTTAGAACAACCTACAAAAAAAATCGATCGATCCATAGATAAATTAGCCAATTCTCAATAAAAGTATTTTAGAGAAATAGAAAGGCTGAAGAAAAAGGAAATAGAGAAAAACAGCGGCACAACGCCTATATAGAGAAATTCAAGACAACAATAAAAAAAACATCGCTTTTTACTGTTGCTTTGTATTGATAACTGTCAAAGAAAAGAAAAAAAAACAGACGTATATTTTCTTCTGTTTTTATTTTACAAATAATTTTTCTTAAGTTTTTGCATTTAAAATTCTTTCAATAAATTAAATATATACATACATATATATAGATCAAGAGAAAGCTGTATTTGTGTATGTTCGCAGTTTGACAGTTATCATCACAGAAAAACAAAAAAAAAAAAAAATGTCGGCCACCGTTTCGACACACCTGTATGTATATTATTGTACTCTGAAGTCAAGTACAAATTGGAAAAAACCAAACTACAAATGCAGGAGTATGAAAGAGTAGAATAAATTTTAAGGAATTGTTGTTTTTTATGTAGTATTTTTATTTTTAATTTTTTTTGAGGATTTTTTTTTTCAATACACAAAGTATTTGTATACATAAATATGTATGATTTGTTAATTATTTAAGCATTAAACACATTGAAGCCAGCAAACAACCGACTTCAATATGTCAACCATAAAATACCTGCGTTTAAATGCGAACGTTTATTTAGGCAACAGCAAGACGACACGACTGCAGGTTGTTCTCCATGCTGATTTTTTTGCCGCACTCGAATTACATTCATTTCTATTTTTGTTGACTACAAAATAAAAACAGTGTGACCAGTGTATAAAAAAAAAACATTTAATAAAAAAATTTTGCATGGAAATGTTTTATTTTCTACTAATGGGTGATTTTATAAGAACTATCGGAAATTTAAAAAAAACAACACATAAAATTCAGAAAAATGCATGAAATATTTATTTGGATCGATAATTGGGTTTATATAATTTAATGTTTGAAGATTATTTCATGCAAATGTTGGCCGCGGCTGCGCCTCAAATGGTCCATCCGCTTAGTCCAATTTTGGCATACTCTTTCCAACATTTCGCCCGGTATCTCACGAATAATGTTGGCAATGTCGGCTTCCAGTGCGTCAATCGAAGCGGGCTTGTCGCTATAGACATTAGCCTTAACATAGCCCCACAAAAAATAGTCTAGAGGCGTTAAATCGCACGATCTGGGCGGCCAATTGACTGGTCCCAAGCGTGAAATAAACTGTTCACCGAACTCGCCTCTCAATTGGTCCATTGTTTCGCGTGCTGTGTGGCATGTGGCACCGTCTTGTTGAAACCACATGTCATGCAAGTCAAGCTCTTCCATTTTGGGCAAAAAAAAGTTTGTTATCATCGCACGGTAGCGCTCACCATTCACAGTAACGTTGTGATTCGCATCATCTTTGAAGAAATACGGCCCAATGATGCCGCCAGCCCATAATCCGCACCAAACGGTTGTTTTTTGTGGATGCATTGGTAGCTCTTGCAATGCTTCTGGCTTCATACCCAAATCCTTCCGCAAAATTTTCCACGTAGTGGAGTAACAGAGGCCCAATTGCTGCGAACGGCACCGAATCGATAATTCACGGTCATCACCAACACTGGCCGATACGGCTGCGATATTTTCTTCAGTTCGCACTCTACGTAAGCGTGTTGGTGGTTTAATGTCCAACAATGTAAATTTGGTGCGAAATTTTTTTACAATAGCCCAAATAGAAGCCTCAGTAGGTCGATTAAACTGACCATAAAATGGAAGAAGCGCGCGATGAACTTTCCTAACAGAGCACGCATTTTGGTAATAAAATTCAATAATTTGCAAGCGTTGTTCGTTTGTAAGACGATTCATGATTAAATTATAGACCAAACTGAAGATGTTTGATAGTGACACAAGATACAAGACGTGCGTGAGCTGTCAAAACTAGTGTTGCCAAAAAGATAATAGCAAAAAAATCACTCGTTATAACATAATAAAATAACAAAATTTAAATACCGTTTTAAATAAATTAACAAGTTTAATTGTCCTACTGTTAATTATGTGCACACATACTTATCCTCAAAATAAGTATTCCTAATTTTATAAAAGAACTAGTTAAGGGCCAAATAAACTACACAAACATGCTAAAGCGTTTGTACTAACATTTAGCGTTGTTAATGGAGGTGTTTGCTTGTTTGTAGAAATATTTGAAGCATGTTTGCACGGTTTTTGTGCAAACATCTTGAATATTTGTATTATCTAAAATTTGTTCGTTTCAAAAAATTTTTTTGCAGAATGAAGCAGTGAAAAAAGCAAACAAAATGAATCATGAAATAGATTATAGAAACAGAATGTCAAGAAATGGTGGTTTAAACGAATTATAAAATGACTTATGTATTGTAAACTTCATATGGCGAGGAAATTCCTGCAACATAACCGCCGTGTACTGTCCTTAAAAACAACAACAGCAAAAAATTAATAATTAGTGTTTGTATTTGTATCGTTTATGTGGAAACGGAAAGCACGTGTTGGCCGAAAGTCTTGCATAATTTATTTGTCCCTTTAGATATATACCAGTTACCTCATTTGAGTAGTTTTAATTGCATATCTTTGACGAAAAATTTTATAATTTCTATAAATTTTTCTTTCTCGAGTCGAATTATTCACATTTTGAAAAATTCGATATAAATTTTCAATTCTTTAATATTTTTCTCATTACAGATCAAAAGATATGTCCGAAGTGTAGCAAACAAAAACTTTTTTAATTAAGGTGCTCTTTTTAGATGTTAAGGCCTTTTTATAGAGGGAATTTTTTTCATGAAGGATTGATATAATAAACAGAACGCGTTCTGTGAAACGATGGAATTTCGTAAAGCTAAAAATTCTACCGTGGCCACGCTCAAGTATACTTTCATTCAAATGTATTTATATTGCTGTCGTGTTCAAAATCTTTCAGTAGTCATTTACACAACTACAATTGCAGGTTGCGGCACTTCCCTGCCAGCAAATTGGTAGTCGACTACAATTAAAATCAACTAATAATTCACTTTTTTTGGCCTAACTACAAGCTAGCTACAATGTAATGCAGAATTTTCCCAAATGAAAGTGTGTTTATTATTCTACGCAGTTGTTATTTAATTTCTTTTGGGTTATTTTAATGCGCAGTTTTGCTTTTGTTTCTTCATTGCTTGCAGAAGGTGAAAAACAATGTCTTTAAATACACGACGGCTTCAAGCCGGTAGTAAAAAGTTTAACTTCTCCTGATTTTCTTAAAAAATATAGGATTTATTTTTTAAAAATTTTACTGTATCTCTGTAGTAGAGTAAAATGACATGGAATGGAATTATCATACATATTACAAAATTTAAAACATTGAAATAATTCTCATTTTACCTATCATATATGGCGAAAAAAATCTTTCGGTATTAGTTTTTAAGTTATATTTTTATAAGGTGCACATATGTTTTTTAAAAATCCAATAATTGTTTTTCCTAAACCTGTACATCGCGCTAATTAAAAATAATGTAATACTTATATTTTTAATTTTGCAACATAGTATATTTTACATTTGTTATAAAGTAGATATCTTGAGGCGGCTTACGTTTCTAGAGAACATTTCCTTTTTACCGCCGTCAATACTGCTTGAATAGCTTGGACTTTGAAAAAGCAATGAAAGAAAATTAAAATTTGTATAAAAATTGCGTGCAAAAAGTGTTATTTCAGTGAATATATATATTTTTATGAAAATTAAAAATAATTAGTGTAAAAAATTGTTCTTTACAGTAAATACGATCTTTTTATTATTGGTGTGAATTGCAAATGCTTAGTGGGCGCTTTACATTTCAATAACATAATGAATAATTTTAGTAAAAGGCACTGGAGGAGGCTTTTGAAACGGGAAAGAGAAATTTTTTGTAACAAATTACATTTGAATAATGTGATTCAGTCTCCATTCTCCCCCTCTTGTGGCAATGTTCAGCGTCAAAAAGAAAACAATTATTATACCAATGATGTTAGCAACTCTTTCGAAGATCATAATTTGGTTAGGAAGACACTTAAAGAAAAACTTGGTGTTTGGTACTTTAAAAATCGACCATCGCGCGAGTGTTTTGAAGAGTTGCTACATGTATTAGCAGAAGAAAACTTAGATGTACCTTTAAGTGCAAATTCATTTGTAAAAAAACGCAATAGATTATGTCTAAAGAAGGTTCTTCCAGGTGTATATTGTCACTTTGGTATAAAAAACCAATTATTGAGAATTCCCAACAGCGTCCTAAACGATTGTGATCAAATAATAATTGACATTAATATTGACGGGTTGCCATTATATAAAAGTTCTCGCACTCAGCTGTGGCCAATTTTGTTAAAAATTGTTGGTTTTCCAAACATTTCAATTTTGCCTATTGGTATTTATTTTGGAAAAAGTAAGCCCCATAATGTGTCAAATTTTCTCAGTGACTTGGTCGCAGAAATCACGGAATTAACTCAGAGTGGAATAATTATCAACAATAAAATAAGAGCGCTCCAAGTAAGGGCGCTTATTTGTGACGCTCCAGCAAAAGCATTTGTTTGTGGCATTGCAGGACACTCTTCTTCACATGGATGTACGAAATGTACTCAAATCGGCAGACAAATAGGCAACGTGCTAACATACTCAGCAATATCTGGTGAACTAATTTCTGATGCAGATTTTTCTGCAAGAAAATTTCTCAGCCATCATCAAAAAGAGTTTCACTGTAAGAAAACTCCATTTGAAGAATTAAAAGTTGATATGATAACGCAAGTTCCACTTGATCCTATGCATTCAATAGATTTAGGTGTTATGAAAAAAATATTGGTACGAGTTGACGCAAATAAAACTAACTTCAGGATAAGTAAGGAAGTTAAAGAAAACGTATCTAGACACCTAAAATCCTTAAAAAAATACATTCCAAAAGAATTCTCGCGCTATCCGAGAGAATTGCAAGAATTAAAAAACTGGAAAGCCACCGAGTTCCATCAATTTTTGTTTTATACAGGTATTCTAGTTTTAAAAGGCAGAGTTCATCAGGACTTTTATTATGAATTTCTCTTACTTCATTGCGCTTGTCGTTTGTTATCTTGTCCAAGAACGCATGTAAGGAATGCCGAGAATGCTCAAACTTTGTTGGAACTTTTTGTCGAAAATTTTCCTGTGATATTTGGAGAAAACAGCATTTCTCATAATGTTCACAGTCTCTTGCATATAAGCACCTGTGCAGAAAAATTTGGTCCACTTGCAAACTTTTCTGCGTATCCATTCGAAAACTTTCTCCAAAAATTAAAAAAATATGTAAAAAAGCCAACAAATATCCTTCAGCAAATTTATATTCGAACACAAAATGAAGACATAGTAACGAAAGAACAAAAATTAAAAATAAATAAAAAGAACGAAACTGTGGTTAGTATTAACACCACAGATTATTATTTTAGTGCTGTGTGCCCCAATAACTTTTGCGCTATTCGACCTTTTATACCGATAATGATTACGGGGTTTTCACCCAGCAACTCAGAATTAATATTAGGGAGAAGATTCAAAACTATTGAGAGTTTTTTTGAAGAACCATTTGATTCCTCAAGCGTTTTAGGTACTTGTCTAGTTGATAAAAATAATATGGGTGCGGAGGAAACATTTTATATTAAAAACATTGAAGTAAAATTTGTTGGACTGCCTTTTGAAAATCGATTTTTACTCGTGCCACTCTTACATGGTTGCAAATAATAAAAATCTGAAGCACCCACTTAAAATATGCATTTGAAGATTTTGAACTTTTTAATTCCAACTTTAACTATAAACTCTAGATGCCACTTCCACATATAAAGCGCTACAAGCTGGGTATTCAGCCAAACTCAACCAGTAAGTAATAAAAAAAAAAATAATAATACATTACCTTTTAAAACATATTTGTTGAATAGGTAATATTAGCACAAGTAATTGCCAAAAATGCTGCACCCAAGAAGAATATTTCAAGGAAAAATTTAAAGAAATAGATGGTAAGATAACCGAATTTGTTGAATTAGCAAAACTCACATAAACTTTCAAACAAATTTTACTTTCTTTTAGATAACATACAAAAACTTCATCAAACAATTATTAATCAAAACAACGTTATAATGACGGCCTTGGCTGATCAAAAACTCCTGGTAGAAAAGTTTATACGCCAGGAAGTCTCTTGCAAGAATATATTAAATTCATTTCCCCTTAAAAATATTGATGATATAAAAAACATTAATAATACAATAAATGAAGAAAATCGTGAAGCTTATGTAAGTTCCAATGTTTTTTCAATATCTTAACTTAAAATTTAATGTTCTTATGCATAAAAATATTTTTTATTTGTTGGTTTTATTCTGCACATTGCAATACAAGCCGTTTAATTAAAACAAAATATTTTTATGCACAAGGCAATAAGTCTTTAAAATTAAAAATTTTGTTACGATTTTTAATTGAAAATTTTATAAATTTGTTATCTTTGAAGACCAAACATTTTAAATATGCATATTTTAACGATGAAATTTTTCTCTTAGGTTAATACTATGAAGTCATTATTAAAAGGACAACTCTCGAAAACCTTAATAAATATAATCAGGGACGTAAACATGGATGGAATTCATGGAAAAACAAGACTTAAAGACTTCAAGAATTTTTTTCAATCATTAACAGGTAATATTTTTAACATACATAATATTGGCAACACTTTAAAATATAAAAATTAATAGCAAAAATTTTGCTTTATATACTTTTACAGATGCATGTCGGTTACTTGGCTGTAATGATATAGATAAAGAAATTAGGAGTGCTTTAAAAATTATAAAAAAACGGCATATTCATGCGGAATGCATTAAAAATAAGAACCTTAAGTCCAAGGTTACTTTCGGCGACTGAAAATATGCAGGCTTTTTCTATTCAAATATTTAAGTACCTTACAACTTTATATTTCAATAACAAAAATCAAAATTATAAAACTTCATGAGACTGAGTAATATCTAGTATAAATATGTTTGTGATTAAAACTAAATAACTATTTTAATTAACGAAAAGTATGTAATATGTACATCCTTTTTTACACATAAATGAATTATTAACTACTAACATGTATTTCAAAGTTACTTACATAACTGCCATTCAACTGAGATATATGTAAATACATACTTTTGTTCTATTTATGTACATACATATATATATTTTTCAAACGGCCCTAATTGCGAGTTAAAAATATTTTGTATTATATATTTAGAGTGCATGTTACTAAAGTATATTAGCTTTGAGCAATGCAATTGAAATCGCTTTAATTTGTATTAAAATATTATTAAATATTATTTTGTCTTATTTATAAGGAATATGTTATTTTATTAAGTTCGTATTTGACAAATTTTGTATGAGAGTTTGTCAAATAAATGCTTAATAAACATAGCGTTTTTATGAACAAATGAATTTTTTTAAGGTGTATAAAAATTTAATTTAATAATTTTGATATAAATGATTTTTTTTTAATTTTTTTTATTTCTTACGAATAAAAGTCGTATAAATTTAAGATACATGAAAATTAAAACAAGTATATATAAAACATGAGTTTTTATTTGGAAAATATATGCTTGAACGAAGTCGTTCGTTATAGAGGAAAAAACTAGGAATTTTTTTTGTAAATAGTTTAATGACGCAAAGTTAGCATATGGCTGGCTAGGAAGAAGTTAGATAATAGTTAGTTACTTAACTAACTGAAAAAAGCCAACTAAAAATCCACTGATGAACGGTTAACTTCTGAGTAGCTATATATAAGTCCGTTAAAAGTTGACTTATAGAAAACTAACTTTAAGTTAGTTGAAAAGTAATGCAGAGTCGGACAATTGACTACCTCTTAGGACATCGCCATGTTAAAATAGTCAGTTATCTCCATTGAAAATAATCTAAGTGTCACCCACCATCAGCTGCAAAAAAATTAGTTTAAAGTTAATTTTAAGCTAACTGAGTTGCCGGCAGGGTTGCTGACGTGAAGTTGTGAAGTCTGCTGTGGTCTATGTGTTTAACGGTCGTATGCAAAAAAAACTTAACGAAGCTTGGTAAGCAATTGTTAGGAAAATTTTCTTAACGTTGTATCCAAAAACAATTATTTGCTTACCATACGTTAAAGTTGAAATAGGTCACTTTAACCGCACGTTAAAATGTTGATATTGATTTTTCTCAAAATGCCCAATTTCGCGAAAAATGCTAACAAAAGCAATATATTATGATTGCTAGATAAATAAACTAAAACATTACACTTCATATGAATTAAAGATAGTAATTTTGAAAGCGAAACATAAATAAGAAATATGTTAGTGATGCACTTTCAGTCGAACGAATACAACTGAAAACGTTATTCGAATAATTAAATTTTTGTAGTATAAGAAATGCTATTAATTTTTCTCAAATTCATTAATACACTACATATTATATATTCATTATTTATTAAAAAGGTAAATCCAGGAAATAAAAGTGTAAATTTATGTCATAATAATAATTTTTTATTTTTTAAATTTGTTTTTCAGTTTTCGAACACTAGTTTCCATACACCACTATTCAAGAAATTACAACTGAACATAACGTCATTGCCAGAATAAAACAACTAAATTCCTTACTATATTTAAAAGTTAACGTACTGTTTTTGCATAATCTTTTTTAACAAATGTATGAAAGTCTTAATGTGTTTGGTAACTAACGTATGCGTTAAAACTCAAGTAAGAATTTAGCCTAGCACAAATTTTGAGTTATGTATATTGGCCCTTATGGCTTGAGCTAGGTTTCGACCGGTATCGGCTGAATTCAGCGATGTGGACTTCTCCTCTACCAGGCCATTTGATTCTATGAAATTCGTGGTCTCGTCAGTTACATTATACCCAATGCACACGTTATGCAAAGCACAGCATATGTTTACAAGTTGAGCTGCCTTCTCTGGTCTGTATTGTCAAGAAGGCAGCGCCAACGGATTTTCAATATACCATTAGTAAGCTCGATTATATTGCGGCAGTTAGGGTGGATGTCATTAAATCGCATTTCAGGTGTACCGTACTGAGAAACTCGATACGGTGTTAATAGCAACGGTTCTAGTAGATATCCAGCATCTTATTTTTGTATAAAAATAATGAGTATGGAATAGTTCTTATCTCAGAAAAGTTTTACCTAACAGCCCGATGTTAGCTTCGCCATTTAAATGAAGCTGTTCATAGTATGTCCTTAGCTCACTACACTGAAAAATATTTGCTTCATATTTCCAATGAACCCCATTCATTAGATAATTTTCATTAACCGAATGAAAAATTACATTCCATGAATGAAGATTCATAGCATTAATGAAAATATTCATTAAAATTGATTCATTACTTTTCATAATTTCATTAGAAAATTTCATTGGACTTGTTATAAACAATTTTTGAAGGCTGGGTGCAATATTTTAGAGATCTATTAAAAGTGAGATAATAAATATATTATAACTACTAACTAAATGACAAAGGAAATTACTTTATACAATACTTACTGTGTAAAAAATTATTTTAATAAAAATTTCAATAGATTTTTAGTTCTTATGAAAATGTTCATTATATTAACTAAACTTTTCATTAGAATTCATAAACTACCCTCATTTTAAATACCTATATAGTCGAAATCAAAAGCAAGGAGATGGGCTCTTCTCTCGTTTTTTGCTTAAAAGAATATTTATTCTGTTACAAATGCAACAACAAAGTCACACTTAATTTTTTCCTTAGCATTCGTTGTGAACAATTATGTATTTATGTATATATACTATAGATTCAATAGCCAAAGCAAACGTTTTGTTTATGCACGCAACGGGACTTTTTTTTTTGTTCCTCAAAAAGCAAAACATCACAAGTTTCCAAAAGCAGAAGCAAACGTTTAAAAAAAATAAATGAGTTTGCTGAAGTTCATTGTTTAAAATGATTTTGAAGTCAATAGACAAAGTTTAGAAGTGTATGAAAAATAAAATATACTTAATTATCCAAAATGTCTACATATGTAACGTTACATATTGAATTGAAATGTTTTGATTTTGAATTAAAATGTTTTGATTTTCTTTTTAATGTATTAATATTATTAATTTTATATTATTTTGCATTATAATTAAAACAATAAAAAATTATTTTATGTTTAATATAAAAAAAATTGTTTAGTTTCTTTTCAGTAGCACAATTCTAATGAAAAAAGGTCATTAGAATAATGAAACTCCTCCTTAAACTAATTAGAATGAAGAAAAATTTTCACTAAATTGGTGAAGATTTTTATTGGTTCAACGAATGTATTCATTACAATAGTGAAAATATTTCATAAAAATAATGTAACACATTCATTAGCCTAATGAACAAATAACGTTTGAATCATGAAGAAGATTCATTAAAGGAATGTAAGTTTTACTTAATGTTAATGTACCAAATTCATAAAACTAATGAAATTGAGTCGTTAACCTAATGAATTCTTTCTTTGTTTTAATGAAAAGTATTCATAAATATTATGATTTATGCTTCATTAACTTAATGAAGTTTTCATTAATCCAACGAATGTATTCATTAAATAATTTTTAATGAAAGAAGATTCATTAGTCCAATGAAGGCCATCATTGGCCGAAAAATAATGAAAATTTTCATTAGATTAATGTCAAAATTCATTATATTAATGAAGGAATTCTTTTCAGTGTAGCATGGTCTTCAAGACTACAACAATAAAATAGCCCTATTCACAATGTTGCGCAATGTTGGCTCTGCACCATTGCATTTGCAAAATATTGGAGTATATTGTAACTTTACTCTAACAAAATATATCTAAAAATTTCACTTTTGAAATTGCAGAAATTTGCAATCTCAAATGCACAAGATTGTGAATCGAACTAATATATCAAACCGAGACTTGCAACACTTAAACAAATGTGTATAATAAGGCGGGTTGATTCAAAAATCGCCCAACGTACAAGAAAAATCGTATTATATGGATCCAAACAAGAAACTTTGCCGAAGGAACCACCCCTCTTAAATGAATTTTGTATCCCGACTTCTGACCCAAAGTGTCAAATTTTGAAAAACCTCACTTTGACCCATTTGGAGTGCCCCAATCGAATCCAAATGTACGACTGACCCCTACTAACTTTGGAGGGCCGACCCACCTATGTCAGCGGCACACCACGTGGAACCACCCCTGGGGGGTTTCCCATACAAACTTTTCAAAAATTCACAAGAAAAAAATCAGCGAAATGGCTATGGTTTTTCTTTTTTTACTGCCTGGTTCACGATGTCGTTTCGTAAACGTTCGTCATAATTTTTAAGTTAAAAAAACCTATTCCGATGCCATTTGTAAGCTTTACTTTTCGCTGATCTTGTACCATTTGCCTTGTTGACCTCCGAGATATCCGCTACTTGAATAATAGTTGACTGTAAGTCAATTATTTTTATTATGAAACATTAGCGATCGTTAACGAAACGAAGAAAACAAAAATATTTAGCCAGAATGAAATGAAAAAATGAAATTATTGTTTGAAGTGTTTGTGCTTTCAAGTCTGGGCAATTTCGCACGGCTCTCTAATATCGTCGCCATAACAGCCTCTACATTTCCTGGTATAGCTCGTGCAGTTGAACGTGTCGTTCCGTTCCTTGTATGTGTGATAGAATTTTCGGATCAAAAAACGGTGGATCATCTTAATTCTTTTAATGTATCATATGGAATAGTTTCACCAGTTTCGATTTGACAACTCAGTTTTCCGGTAGCCGATCTTGGTCCAGCGCTGGTTGATTTATCCAAAGCTTCAAACAATTGCCGAAATGGAGGTTCGTTCAAGTATAGAAGGTAAACGAACCAATGCAATGATATTTTTAGCAGCAATTCGAATCGTCGTATAATTACAACGTGTGGGCCAGTGTTTGTTGGTCCACTGTCAGTGCATATGCGAATTAATGCATTCATTGATATATTTTTATCGTTGAAAAAATTATTTTGCTTGTAAAGTGCGAAAGATTTTGATTTTTTGAAATGTTTGTATTGAGAACCTCCCAGGAGTGGTTCCAGGTGGTGTGCCACTGGCATAGGTGGGTCGGCCCGCCAAAGTTAGTGGGCGTCAGTCATACATTTGGATTCGGTTGGGGCACTCTAAATGGGTCAAAGTGGGATTTTACAAAATTGAACACTTCGGGTCAAAAGTCGGGACATCAAAATTCATTTTAGAGGTATGGTTCCTTCGGCAACGTTTCTTATTTTAATCCCTAGAATACGATTTTTTTTTTTTTGTACGTTGAGCGATTTTTTTGCCTCCATACAAATCGACCCGGCCTAATGTGTAACCAAAAACCATTTCAGATTCGTATTTGCAAATGTTCTCTGTACTAAAACAGCTGTGTTTGCAGATTATTTTTACAATCAAAATATGTAAACCCTTGCACTTAAAAAGCTTTACTTTAATCTCCAGTGTAGGAATATTTATATTTAACTTTGTGCTCCAAAATCTTAACAAACTCAATTTCATCAACAGCATTTTAAATAAAAAAATTTATGGTTTTGTTTTTTTTTCCTGTTTTCATATGGCGAGAAAACTGCCGCAGCATAATCGCCGTGTACTCATTGCAAAAAATTGGTTAATTTGTGTTTGTATTTGTATCGTTATAAGCAAACGGAAAGCGCGTGTTTTCCGAAAGGTTTGCATAGTTTATTTGCCTCTTTAGATATATACTTTGTAATTTATATACATTGATTTTTCTTTTTCGAGTCGAATTATTTTTGTCCAAGTTCTGAAAAATTCGGTATAAATTTTCAGTTCTTCAATATTGTTCCCATTGTAGATCAAAAGATTATATTTTCAACTTTTAAGACCCGCCTAATGTGAATTTGTTTTTTTAGATTTTAAGCCCTTTTTTTAGAGAGAACTTTTTTCATTAAGGATTGATATAAACAGAACTCGCTCTGTAAAACAATGGAGATTTGTAAAGCTAAAAATTCTAAGCTGGCCACACTGAAGTATACTTTTATTCAAATGAATTTATGTTGCTGCCGTGTTCAAAATATTTCAGTAGTCGCCTACACAACTACAATTGCCGGTTGCAGCAATTGCTGTCGTGAAGTCTGCTGTGGTCTATGTGTTTAAAGCTTTAGCATTACATAATAAAATTTTAATACAAAATCTGAATAAAGATATTTCTGCAATTTAGTTTCTAAGCTTCCTTTTGAATTTGAAAACCAAACATTTTTTTTTTTTTTCGTTACTTTAAAATTTTATTTATACCTAAACACTTGTACCAAAACACTCTCACTCTTTGTAGCAAAATATCGTGCTATGTCTACTAAGATTGTAGATGTGCAACGAAGAGTGATTTCCGCTACTACTCGTATTTAACGTAATTTTTTCATATTCTTTTTAAATATGGCACTCAACTTTTGGACGGGTACATAACATTGTTTCAAGTAAATAAATATCTTGCTTTCATTTTATAGAATGAAGGATTAGAATACAAAAAATAGTTGGGAATACCACAATTTTTAGTTGCTTCCCCAACGAAGCACATATTTTTTATCTTGGGCCAGTACTCAGGGGATGAGCCCTACATATGCAGTGCATTGTATTGGAACAAGGAAAATAGATTATGATGAGGAGGAAAGAAGGTTTATGCAGGTTTAACTTTAACAATAACAACAAGCAGTACTAAAACAAACTTTGTAACAGCATTTAAAATGTTGGAATTAAATTAGTAAAAACTGATCAGTGCCCAGTGTACATACATACCTTCGATACTACTTAGATTGGCGAAATTTAGTCCAACACCTTCCACACTACACATTTATTAGTTCAGCAAACACAGGACAAGCAATGCGTGTGATCAGCTTGGACTGAATTCCTTTAACGTACGAAATTATGTATGTGTGTTTGCTGGTAACCGTTTTAAAAATAAAAAAAATAAAAATATGAATAAACAGCATTTCACGGTACCTTCAAAAATCTTTCTCCGATTTCTCTCATTGAAACGCTTCTCATAGTATTTATTATTTTAATTAGACTTTAATGCGGTTACAAAACGCAATCTCATGAGAACAAGATCTACTCCTCCTAAGCGTTTCAGTGACGCATCGCTAGTAATTTATTTTACTGCTTCAATGTATTTAAAGTCAGTTTCTTACACGCCTTATGATGGATTTCTCGGGATATCTATCTACATACTTACATACTCGTGCATATGGATGTATGTACTTTATTTGAGTTTCAAATTTCAACATAAAACTCTTCATAAAAAACACATTCTAATCTTGCTGTCCTCTTCTCAAGTGGCGTGAAGACCTGGAATGATAGATGAATTCATTTTCTTGCCTGCACTTATACTCGTACACACATACACATGCATATTCATGTGAAGATGGCCTCATTCCAAAAATAGAATATTAATTGATTGTTGTTTTTTTATTTACATGCTTACGAGTATACGAGTATATATATACACATGTATGAATGTACATACATACGAGTATGTATGTAGATATGTTGGATTTTTCAAACATATGCCTGTTTCCTTATTTAAAGATTTTCTTTTTGAAACCCCATGAGAGATTTAACACCCTTTATTATTAATTATTTAATTAAATTTATAGAAATTGTATTGATGACGACCTTGAATGACTTATAATTTAGATATTCTCTCCTATGACAACACTAGAATTCAAATAGGTTTATTTAATATATATGTAGGTAGTATTCGTAAAACTCGCCGTTCCCGAGGAAAAGAGTTTTCTCGAGAAAAAAATCCTCTAATTATAAATTCCACGGGAATAAAAAAATTCAATAATTGGCAACGCTGATACCAGCTGTCATGATTGTTTACATTTAATTGTAGTTTTTATATGAAAATATTGTTGTTCTCACACAAAAATAATATTTTTTAAAAATAATGAATCGTCGATAACTTCAAAAAACAAATCGTAGCAACCAACGATTGTTCATTTTTTTGAGAGGTGTAAAGAAGGGTTAGAGACGTGTATAAATGAAAAAGCTTGTTTTTTGTGTTTTGACAGGTACTATTAGAGAATTTTTCTTTTTAAATTCTCAATAACTTATTTAGATTAAAAAATTGAATGTTTGAGAATATCTTTCAAAAATTTCCAAAGTCTACGGGTGATTATGGTAGCTTCAATGAAATGTCGACATGTAGAAAAATATTTACATCAGCACCTGCTTTTACGGCGTAATCTGCACTGAAAATAATTCCTTCATTAATATAATGAATTTTGACATTAATCTAATGAAAATTTTCATTATTTTTCGGCCAATGATGGCCTTCATTGGACTAATGAATCTTCTTTCATTAAAAATTATTTAATGAATACATTCGTTGGATTAATGAAAACTTCATTAAGTTAATGAAGCATAAATCATAATATTTATGAATACTTTTCATTAAAACAATGAAAAAAATCATTAGGTTAACGTTATTTGTTCATTAGGCTAATGAATGTGTTACATTATTTTTATGAAATATTTTCACTATTTTAATGAATAAATTCGTTGAACCAAAAAAAAATCTTCACCAATTTGGTGAAAAATTTTCTTCATTCTAATGAAATAAAATCATTAGTTTAAGGAGGAGTTTCATTATTCTAATGACCTTTTTTCATTAGAATTGTGCTACTGAAAAGAAACTAAACAATTTTTTTTATATTAAGCATAAAATAATTTTTTATTGTTTTAATTATAATGCAAAATAAAATTAATAATATTAATACATTAAAAAGGAAATCAAAATATTTTAATTCAAAATCAAAACATTTTAATTCAACACAAAATAACTGAAAAAATAATATGTAATGTTACATACATATGTATGTAGATATTTTGGATAATTAAGTATATTTTATTTTTCATAAACTTCATAAATTTTGTCTATTGACTTCAAAATCATTTTAAACAATGAACTGCAGCAAACTCATTTATTTTTTTTAAACGTTTGCTTCTGCTTTTGGAAACTTGTGATGTTTTGCTTTTTGAAGAACAAAAAAAAAGTCCCGTTGCGTGCAAAAACAAAACGTTTGCTTTGGCTATTGAATCTATAGTATATATAAATACATAATTGTTCACAACGAAGGCTAAGGAAAAAATTAAGTGTGACTTTGTTGTTGCATTTGTAACAGAATAAATATTCCTTTAAGCAAAAAACCAAAGAAGAGCCCATCTCTTTGCTTTTAATTTCAACTATGTAGGTACTTAAAATGAGGGTAGTTTATGAATTCTAATGAAAAGTTTAGTTAATATAATGAACATTTTCATAACAACTAAAAAACTATTGATAAAATAATTTTTTACACAGTAAATAATGTATAAAATAATTTCCTTTGTCATTTAGTTAATAGTTATAATATATTTATTATCTCACTTTTAATAGATCTCTAAAATATTGCACCCAGCCTTCAAAAATTGTTTATAACAAATCCAATGAAATTTTCTAATGAAATTATGAAAACTAATGAATCAATTTTAATGAATATTTTCATTAATGCTGTGAATCTTCATTCATGGAACGTAATTTTTCATTCGGTTAATGAAAATTATCTAATGAATGGGGTTCATTGGAAATATGAAGCAAATATTTTTCAGTGTACAGTTGTAATATTTCAAGGCGTTCAAGCGTTGTTTGCAATCAGAAGTGATTTTCGCTAGTATTCAGATTTGACGGACAAAATATAATTGACCGTTTTTAAAAGAAAGATTGCAAAGATGTAAATATATTGCATGCTTATACTTGTGATGCAATAAACAAATGCACGGTTACACTCAAATCAGAAAAATTTCTGAAATCTCAGCTACTTGTGGTTATTAATGAGTTTTTCAATGTTTCTCACATTGAAAAACTCATTGGATTGTTGTCGCTAGTAGTGACCATAGCATTAATTATAGTTACCATAATATTTTTATATTCGACCACTTAATATACTGATCAACTAAACTTTCGGCACATATCGCTCATTTGATTTAGTGTTTAGCATTGACCATGAACGGAGTAAGTAAAATTTGGAATAAGTGATATAATAAATTTTTAAACTTTCATAAATAAAAATAGCATTTATGTTTCTATCGAATGTAACTCTGAAAAATAGTTTAGGTCTAGCAGTAAAATTTTATGGACTTCTGATGAAGAGTCGCTAAAAATATTTGGAAAATTTTCTTTCTATAAGAGAGAAACCCCGTCCGTGTTCTTATTGTAACTACAGAAGACTCAGGATATTTTAGCGTAATAAGTGCGAACGGGCATCAGCAAAGTCCACGAGAGATTCTGGTTTACCGATGTTTCGGTGCTGATCATGGTTGAGGTGCCTGCATTGGCTGAAACGTTCTAGCTGGGTTTTAAGCTTAAAAGCGCAGGAAGGAGAATTATTTTCCCTGATAACTATGTTGCATGCCGGTTTTCGGGGGCTAACAACGCCCCGCAAATACCTGTACTGTTAGAAACAAGGAGATTTTTAAAAAAAGAACTGGGAAGCTTTTTTACTTGACTTGCAGTAACACCTAGGGTCTGTGGTAGGAATCGAACCTTCGACCTCGAGACTGCTAATCGAGTACTCTACCAACTCAGCCATTGATGTTAGACGGGTGAGTTGGTTAAGGGCTCTTACCCTTGTCTTCCATTGACTTTTGGAAAATTGCATACAGGCCGGAACTCTTACGCAATGGGTTTGCCTATATAGCTGCAAAAAGAGTTGCGACCTGTGTTAGCCTTGCAAGTCACATAAGAGTGCTAGCGAATCGTGTATAATTCACCCCGTGGAGTTCGTCTATTATCAGATTAGGCCGTCAAAGCACGCCCTAGTGTAAATCAATTTCACAATTCTCACAGAAAATAGTTTAGCTGCGTCAACTTGCACGATCTTTGAGGCCAATTCACTGGTCCAAAACGTGAAACTATGCGGTTACTAAACATTTCCTTCAAAAAATTATTTGTGGCATGAGGTGTTTCACATGGTGCACCATTTGAAACCTCTTCTCCAACACTTGTTGTTGTTGTTCAATTGTTGAAAATTTCGAAAAATTCGGTACTGATAACTCTATAGCAGTCACCATTGACTGTAACGCATTGTCGAGCATTGTTTTTAAAGAATGGTTCCACCAGTCTATAAAGCACACCAAACAGTCAGCTATTTTTGGATGTAATGATGTCTAAACATATACTTGAGGATTGCCATCACTCCTAATCATAGATGCCAGATAAATCTGGTTTAAAATCGTCAAATTCGACGGAAAAAATCGTCAATATGATTATTGCAAATCGTCAAAAAATCGTCAGCTAGTAAAATGAATTATTTTTGAATAAAATAAAATAAATACTTCGATGGCGTAAAGTATAGAAAAACAAGTCATGGTTGCCTTTAATGAAAAACTACAGTATTTATAGCTATAACAGCATATACTCCTACAGACATTAAGTTAATTTCGTAAGTATACCATTCATTAATTTGTGTGACGTATATTTTTAGAATAGGATTTCTTTTAATAAAAAATGGTTTTATTGTACTAAACACTTCTGTTAAATCGGACATATTGAAGTCATAACAACCACAGTTGCAAAGTTTTAGGTAGTCTTTAGTATACAAATTTTTTTTCAAAAATGGTCTCTTGAACTAATTTCTCACTTTGGTTTTGTTAAGTTTCATGTACCTGGATGCATACTCACACATTTGCATTTATAAAAGTAAAAGTTTTCAAATTTAGTCCCCTTAAAATATGAGAGCACTCTTTTACATACAAATGTGTACAATTTTTAGCTTATAATTTTGTTAAGAGCTATTCACATATGATATTTTAAATTCATCTCTAACATACACAATATACGAGTTTGTAAACTCTCACATATCTATCACATACTATTTCAGTATTACATACTTTCATTTCCTATATGAATTAACTTAAAAAGAGCAAGTATGCATGTAGTTGCTTGAAAATATGACAGTAAAAAAAATCGTCAAAAACAGACCTTAAATCGCCAAAGTGTTATCTTCAGCACCCAAAATCGGCAAAATGACGATAAATCGTCAAATATGGCAGCTATCCTCCTAATACGGCTGTTTTGTTCACTGACGGATTCATTCAAACGAAAGTGAGCTTCATCGCTCAACAAAATTCGTTTATAAAAATCAGGAAATTTGTACAATTTGAAAGCATCGCTTAGGCGAGTACATGGACTGATAAAAAAAACAAGAGTGTGGCCGAAACTAAAATACCCTTCCCGATAATAACGTATATGTATAGTATATACTACAAATTTGAACTAAATATGCTCGGATGTATATAGACCGATATCGGGGAAAAAATGTTTTTGCCTTGTAATCACCATTCCAGAAAATAAATCTTTCATGAACATTTTCGTGGAATTTCTGAATTGAATAAAAAGCTTTTATAATTATAGTTTTTTATAAAAAGGACCTCGAGCTCATTTATAATTTTTAAGATTTTTATATATAATCAATTGAGTTTTTTATTCGCTATTTTAGCTTCTAACATTTATACCAATATAAAATTATAAATAGCTTGCTTTCTATGCTTCCCAGCTATCTATATGTCGACATTTCATAGGAACTGTCCTAATCATTAGTAGATTTTGGAAATTTTTGAAAGATATTCTCAAACATTCAACTTTATATCCCAACAATCCAAATAAATTGCTGAGAATTTAAAAAGAAAAATGCTCTAATAATACCTGTCAAAACACAAAAAACAAGCTTTTTCATTTATACACGTCTCTAACATTTCATTACACCTTTCAAACAAATGAACAACCGTTGGTTGCTACGATTTGGAGAAATGGAGAGTTGCCACGTTATAACAATCTGAACGGTTAGAAAAATAAAACCCTTTACGGTGGCTAAATATAGTTAGTGAATAACGTAGGGGTTAGTACAAACAAAAAATTGTGTGGTTAAAGTTAACACTTCTAATTTGAGTGTAAAGTTAGTGAATTCACTACAGGTCACACATCGATGCTTGTGCATGAGGTTTTGACCAAAAATAAAACCATTATCATGCCTCAGCCACCGTATTCACCGGACCTGGTCCACGTTGATTCTTTCTAAAACTGACCACACCGATAAGCCAGGAGATAAAAGAAAAATGGAAACGGCAGCTGTTGGCGATACCAAAAAGCGCGTTACAGAAGTGTTGCGAGGATTGAAAAAAACGCTGGCATAAATCTGAGGGGGATTAGTTTAAAGGAGCAAATACTTAAATTAGATTACTTTAAAGAGGAATAAAATAATACATTTTGAAAAAAATTAATATAACGATTATTTTTTTATAAGCCCTCGTAAATCACTTAATAGTTGACAAAATGACCGTCAGTTTTATACCACTATAATAAATACCCTTTATATATTCGCCCCTACTTTCTTTTTATAGTATATTTTACTTAACGCCGCATATGATGACTTACATCCATGTCTTAACAAAAGCGGTGAATTTCACACCGCCTGCCGCTTATAGTAAATCGGCATACTTCAATAACAGCGACAGCTATGAGTTACCAATAAAAACAGAGCTGTAATAAAACCAACAACTCTGTATTGTGTTTGGATAGGAATAATAAGGTGTTTCAAACCGCGTACTTCCATGACACACTAATTGGTACTTTTTACGCAAATAGTATTCAAATTATATTTTTTTAACTATGAGTTACAAAAAATTTCACAATATATTTTTTACTGAAAAAGTTATTATTAGTGCTAAAAGGCAGACTTTTTTCTATAAATAAAAAATTTATATTTTATTCAACATTTTACTTATATACCAGCATGTATATATTTGTTTTATGTTTATTCGGTACAAATCTGTGTATACGAGTATACGCTAGAAGAGCATACGGACAAGTAATTTTATTGCACACTACAGATTTTCTTTTATATGACATAGAAAATTAGTTTCTTATTTAGTTTTTAAAATGATATATTTGCTAAGAACACAAGCTTACCGTGATAACGCTTTTGTAAAAAATGTATATGTTTCGTATTTTTGGTGCGAAAATTTTGCTAGAAAGTTTACTCATCACAATTGTTTCTGACAAGACAATTTACAAAGCAAACAGTAAACATCATATTTTGCTGCAATGCCAAAATCGAAATTTTTAACCGCTCAGCGGCAACGCGGTGCTATTTCGGTTTGCCTACAATTTCTATGCGCATGAGAATTTTTGACAGCGAGAAAACGCTTGCTGATTTTATTTAGGTATGACTGTAAGTGTCATCAAATCTAAACAAAAGTGATTTATTATAATTACTCGAATTAATAAAATGTATTTATTTATTTATTTATTGAATTCATGCCCCCACACTATGAAAAATTCTTTGATGACTTTTGTCATTGAGACCGATGTCAGCTTGCTCATTGCTGATGAGTATTTACATAATATTAACACCACAAATCTCTGATGATGTGCAGTTTTAACATTTATGAGTTCAATATTAACATTTTGTTTAAATTAATAAATTTTATCTATTCTTTCTACATGAATGAATAATCTTAAAAACATATGTATGTGCTTTGAATTTGGTTCACTTAGATTATATATTTCTTTCACTTACTTTTGCAAATTTATAAATGCATTTTGACACGAATACTAAGATAAACTGATTTAAGAATTTGCACTTCTCATTACTTTTATACCATTTCCAAAAGAATAAGAAATAACAAACAAAAATTATTGCAAGTGCTTCAATTCTCAACAAAACATATATTATTTATATCTTTTCTTTAATTCTAAATCTGAATTTGTTTATGTATTTTATGCATTTCGAAAGTATGAATCATTAATCAAATAGCAACCTTCAATCGATTGATTGTCTTATAAGAAAAACAGCAAGGAAACAAACCCAGTGAACTTTTTGTCACATACATCTTCGATCTAAGATCATTGACAATGTAAGCGTGACCCATCCGAAGTCTGTATACAATTCCTACTTACATTTACACAGCGATGGCCTAGGCCGTGAGATGCATCCAACACTGTATACATTGTAAGCGAAGATTGGATGAGTTCAAAACTATATTATTAGCATTTCTTTTCTACTTTGTTTCTTCTGTACATTTAATTTAACATAATGAGTAGAAAGAGAATAATCTGAATCGAATGCTAGTTTTTTGTTGTCCTTAACATGGTTATTTTGATTTTTTCTGTTGACACAATCGCTTACAATCGGATGCTTGGCAAATTGTAATAAGTTGTGGACTGCTGGGAAGATATATTGCTGAGCAAATGAAAGTAAACTTGAGAGAAAGTAAAATAAAATGTTAATCTCATTATATGTACTCGTATGTAACAAATGTACTAACAATAACAATTCGTATGAGAAATTTATATGATTTGAGTGTAACTGAGCAAGTGTTTAACATACAAGCTATTACGTTATTGGCAATAATGCGCGACATTCACGATTGAAAGTCCCAAATATGGAAGACGTTTGACGCGAAATGCAGGCAAATCATGTCCTGTAAAAACAAGTTAAGTAAGCATTTGTATGCTATGTTGCAATGACTGGTGTAAATAATCTATGACTAATTGTTTGTAAAGGCCGGGGCACATAGAATCCGTCGTACGTTATACATAGCCTTTTTCAACTGACAACTATCTGACAATATTTTTTATATACTTTGATTTAGTTTTTCGGCCAAAAATAAAGTTAATAAAGAATCAAATTGTGTTATAGTACGTTTCCATATAGGTAATTTGGGTCAAATCATTTCATTTGCTCAAATTAAGTAATTTGTGACATGATTTCTCTTACATTTTTCATATTATCAAATTATCTCAAATGACTTAATTTGTTTCAAATTAAGTCGAAATTTGTCTGTGCAGCACTGCGCTATTGGTATTCTTACAAATGCATTCTTACCATAGTCGTAAATAGCCTTGGCGATCCTTATATTCATATTGCTTTTTATCTTTATTGGCAACATGACAATCAAGAATGCGGCCGACAAATGGGGAAATCAATAATGTTTGGTTTCTGGAATTTTTGCGGCTAGGATTTAAGTAATAATTTAATAAAAATGCGTTCCTTCCATATCCCCATGTCTTCAATAAGGAAATCAGCTTTAAGGCTTTCTTAACAGTTTCTTTCGGTATACGCGCCCTGGCACAATGTTTCATATCTTGCAGCCAAAAATAATACATAAATGAACGAGAGCATCATTATTTATTTCATTGGCGTTAAAGCCGTTTTATTTTCGAATGCCACAGCGTTTTTCACAATTTTTATTAAATTTTTGTTTTTTTAATGATAAAATATAATCAAACAATTCAAACGTCACACTGATTTCGAAAATTCAAAGAGAAATTTACTTACAACTTAATGGAAACACTTCGAAATATTTTCCTTAAATCAACTTAATTTGCTTATAATGGAAACGTACTATTAGATTTTCCGTTCTGTTTCTGAAAAATGAATCAAACGATTTTAAACAAATTGAAATAAAAAGCAGTTGATTTTATATCCGTTAAGAAAGTACCGATTGTACAAACTTCATACTTCGTATACGTTGATGTCCCCGGCTTAAAATTTTTTTTTTTAATTTAAATAATAAAAACAATTTAGTTTTACGGCCGTATGCAAAAAAACTTAACAAAGCTTGGTAAGCAATTGTTAAGAAAAATTTTCTAACGTTGTATCCAAAAAGAATTATTAGCTTACCATACGCTTAAAGTTGAAATGACATATGATTTGTTGATTTTGATTTTACTTTAAATACACAATTTTATGGAAAGTATTAACAAAAACAATATATAATGATATTTGGATAAATAAATTAGAACTTTACTTTTTATTTGAATTGAATATATTATTTTTGAAAGGGAAACATAAATAAGTGATGCACTTTCAATCAAACGAATACAATGAAAAACGTTGTTCGATTAATAAAAATATTTTAAGTATAACTAATCCTATTAATTTTTCTCAATTCGATTAATATACTACATATTATACACTCATTATTTATTAAAAAGGTAAATCCAGGAAATGTTTGTCAAAAATTTGTTATTTTATGTAATAATAATAATTTTGTATTTATTTAATTCGTTTTTCAGTTTTCGAATATTAGTTTTCAACATCACTATTCAAAAAATTACAACTGAACATAACGGCATTGCCAGAATAAAACAATTAAATTCCTTACTACATTTAAAAGTTAACGTACTGTTTTTGCATAAACTTTTTTAACAATTGTATGGTAGTGCTAATGTGTTTGGTAGCTAACGTATGCGTTAAAACTCAACTAAGATTTTTTTTTGGATATGGCCCTTATTCACTATATTAGCTTCTAACATTGATACCAATAAAAAAAAAAGGTAGAGACGCGTATAAATAAAAAAATTTGGTTTTTTGTGTTTTGACGGATATTATTAAAACATTTTTCTTTTTAAATTCTCAATAATTTATTTAGATTGTTGGGATATAAAGTTGAGTATTGAGTGTTTGAGAATATCTTTTAAAAATGTCCAAAGTCTACTGATAATTTTGGGTAGCTCCTATGAAATGTCAACATATAGACAGCTGGGAAACATAGAAAAAAAGCTGTTTATAATTTAAATAATAGTTTTTTGTTTGTTTGGAAACCATTTTATTAACCCGAAATCATGTAAACCTTATTAAAAGATAATGTTTGAAATGAGCTGTGAGCGACTGTATATTATTTAATTATAAAAGTATGTAGAAAATTCTTGGGCAATTATATTTTTAAGGAATACTTCTATGTACATAATGCCATGTTCAAACGGTAATATGAACCACTTGATTCGCTCTCTTAATCACGATTGCGAAACTGGGTGTTCAGATAGTTGTTTTCTTTTCAGTTTAGGCTTTACCATTTTTATACAAACGTTTCACTTTTTTTTAGTTTTTATTTAAATCTTTATGCACGAGAGCGGAATGCTATTGAAGCTACCTAGCGCTAGATGGCAGCACAGACATAACTTTTTTTAAATGTGTCAGCTGTTATAATTTCACCCAAATTTATCGATTAGCTTATTTATTGTAGTCGTTTGATAAATATTATGGTGAGTCTGCTCCGTCAGACTACAAGGTAAAATATTGGATTGCTGAACTTAAACGTGGCCGAACAAGCACTGGTGTTTACTCAAGAAAATATGAAGAAAATCCTCGATATCGTTAAGAATGATCGTCGAGTCTAGTTACGTGAGATTGTTGAAATTTTAAACACTTCATATGAACGTGAGTTCAACATTTTGCATGAACATTTATGAAATAGCTATCAGCAAGATAGGTGCCGCGTTTGCTCAGTGTTGAACAAAAACGAGTTCGACAGATCACTTCACAGCGGTGTTTGGACATTATAAAGCGTAATCGTGTTGTATTTTGGCTTCGATTAATAATATTTGATGAAGCGTGGGTCCACTAGTATACACCTGAAACCAAAAATCAATGGAAGCTGGTGGAAATGCTCCGAAGAAGGCGAAAACAGGGAAATCGGCTGGTAAGTTTATGGAAACTCTATTTTGGAATGCACACGGAATATTGCTCATCGAGTATCTTAAAAACGGGCCCACAATCACAAGGAAATATTATTATTAGATCAATTGGTTGATGATCAAGAAAAAACTACCATTTTTAAAGAAGAAAAAAGTGTTCTTTCTTCAAGGCAACGCACCGGCTCACAGGGCATTAGATACGATTCTAAAATTACGTGAAAAACACTAAGAAATGGTTGATCATCTTATAGTCCAGATTTAGCTCCTAGTAACTTTTTCCTATTTTCAAACTTGAAAAAATTGCTCCCAGGAAAGAGATTAATTTCAATCGTAGAAGTGACTACCGAAACTAATGCGTATTTTGAGGGGTTCCCAAAACTGTATTATTCGGATGGCATAAAAAAGTTGGAATATCGTCTTACTAAGTGTATTGAGCTGAAAGCAGACTATCTTGATAAATAAATGTTTTTTAAATGTTCAATATCAATCAGCCCTCGTAAGTATGCAATTTTTATATGTTAAATGTTTTATATGTTAAATGTTTTGGATCTTCGATATGCAGTCAGAGAGGGTATCGAAACCAGAAAGGGACTTCTGTAGAGAAACCCGAAATGCAAAAAGTGTGACCTGATTTTGAATTTAACCCACAGACAGGTAATCCAGCACTATGCATGTCCAATGGTTTCTGGCATTGGAACACAACTTCATTGTGAACGTGAACTACAAGGCCCCAATGAAAATTGAATAGTGATAGAGGTTGATACTCACGTATGTGAAAATCCTATAGATCAGCATTCTCAGATACCTGGGTTTCACATAAGGCAAAAATATCCGGCCGATGGAGTGTGGACATAAACAGAGAAGAAAATCGTTCTCCGCCTACGAAAATCAAAGAACAAATTTTCGTTTTGCTATGGCCGGAATTAACTAGATTCAAAATGAACCAACATGTTTCGCTGTTAAAGTTTTGTATGGCGAATCATGTTGGTTCAATCTAGATTAGGCCGTGAACCACGAATGAGAGAGCGAACCTCGAATATAAGCATTCATGTGAACATGGTACAAGAACAACGAAATAACTTTAATTTTAATAACTTCGAAATTTGTTTACAAATAAGTGTAACTTTTCGATTTCATGGACGGTCTGAATTAAAACTTAAAACATCATTTACCTGCCTCTTGATGATATATGTCAACCAGTGATACTCCACTCAACTATCCTAAATATCTGCCTTGATTACATAATTTAAAAAATAATAATTTATTCATTGATAGTAGTAACAGTTTGCCAATTTTGTTAAAGGTGGATATGTATGATTGTATGTTCTCATTTAAATGTGTGGCTTACACACGTTTGTCATCTCGGTGTTCAAAAGAAAAAAATCATCAAAATCAAATCCAGTAATTGACAGTGATTGACGCATAAGCAAATTGAAGAGCTTTTAACCAAATTTAGTTTAATTGCATTAATTGTTTACACAACGTATTTACTTACATACATACATACATACATACATACATATTTATGTAATGTTGTTGTCTAAACAATTTTAATTATAAAAAATTACTATCGGAATAAAACTAAAAAAAGGAATCTTTTCATAATGACAAAGGTTTAGATTTAAATTGATTTTTTAAGGGCGCTGCACACTGGTCACAAACAATTGTTTTTCGCACATAAAAAATAAATTAAGAAAATTAAAGTTTTAAGGATACAACATTAAAGGCTGCTTATGAAACAATCAAGATATGATACTGAAATCTCGTCATTTAGTTTATGTTAATACTCGAAGATAGCTGTTAGATTTGACGAGACAAATCGTATTTTTGACAATTTTCATGCTCAAATTTAGCAAAATTGATTTGACGATTTCCTAAAAATTACGATTTTTGAGGTGAGACACAAACTATACCTATACAAGTAAATGCAACTGGACAACGATATAAGTAGGCAGTCCGCTGGATCCCCAAGTATACCTTAGTGGTCCAGCTCACGTGGGTCCTTGTCAGTTCCCTTTGTATTTCGACAACCCACATTGTTCTAAAATTCGAAAAAAGTGGCAAAAATTATTTTTTTTTCTTATAGCTATAAGTTATATATCAACGTAATTTTGTTTACAACACTTCAATGTATGTAAAAATAAAGCCTGTTTTTAAGTCATTGTTTACGGCTATTTGACGTAACTGAAAAGTAGGAATTTTTTTATATTTAAAAAATTGCCTTTAGTTATTAAATTTAAAGCAATTTCTAGTGGCAAATTTTCAATATTACAAAAAAACTTTTTGGAAAACTACAGAATGGAGAATACATGTGGCGGTAAGTATTTATTGGTTTTGGCATTAAATAATCAAATATTTTTGCTATTAATCTATATTCATCTCATATTGAATCACATATGCATTTTGTTAATTGCCCACATTGTTAGTGCAGCGTTTTTTGTCTCTGAACTAGCGGTATTTCTTGTTTTTTTTTTTTTTTTTTTGTTAATAACATACCTATTTTTTTATTTTAATAATTCTGAGTACCCAGAGATGTAAATATTAATTTATTGAATTTTTGTTGAACATTATAATTTTTAAATTAGACATTTTGTTTGTGTAAAAAATTGGCTTTTGTCAAACGTAGTTGGCAATAAAAATAAAAAAGTGTGAATAAAGTGATATCAAAAGCTGTGTAAAAATGTAAGAAACTTAATTTTGAAAAGAAAAATCCTAATAATATTATCTATAAAAACAGCAATCTCTTTCAGAAATTCTTCTCTTATAAATAAATATGAAAGGAATTTCTTCATTTTATAAATAAATATGAAAAATAAGATTTGGAATCCGAGTATCACGAGCTAATGTTTTTAGATTTTGAAGCAATTTTTACAGACTAAGAAACGAATTTATACTGTTTTTGGAAAAAAAAAAAAAAAAAAAAAAAAAATAATATATATATATATATATATATATATATATATATATATATATATATATATATATATATATATATATATATATATATATATATATATATATATATATATATATATATATATATATATATATATATATATATATATATATATATATATATATATATATATATATATATATATATATATATATATATATATATGTATATATATAGTTGAATGCGAACGTTTCCAATATATTCAAAATTATTCAAAAATGTAGTGAGAGCTCGCGTTCTGCAACGTGGACATATTGAATCAATTTTTTTTATTTAAATTTAGTACTAAGATTTGAATACTTATTGTTAGTTCATTTTGAAGACTCAATTAATAAAAATGCTTAAAAAAAATTTTTAAGTCAAGTTGGTTAAAATAACACAAAAATAAGAAACTCTTTAGGAAATGAAACAACTAAACGCATTATTTATTATAAACACTAATTAAAAGTAAACTCTTCAAACTTTTTTGATATTGCAATTAAATACAATTTATTGGAATTATTTATTTCGAAAATGTTCAAAAAACTCAATTTATCAAAGTATATTTGTTTTTTAATACCATACTGTCAGTACGTATGTATTAAAGTTTGACAGGCTGCCAGCTATTGTAAAGCCAGCCCATTTTGGTTAAGTCAGGTCCCCGTGCGTTACATACATATGTATGTAAGTTTACTAATTAAAAACTAAATTCTGTAATAATTTTATATATTTTTGCGAGAGTACATTGAGACCATAAGCTTGTATTAAAAATCTGTTATATTTTAAAATATTGAAGAAACCATTGAAAAAGTTGAGAGGCGACAAAACAAAATACTTCGAGCGATTACTGCAGCTCCATGGTATTTAAAAAACTCCCGAATTCATAAGGATCTGTATGTCCACTGGTAAAAGCCGAATTTTCAAAGTACGCGACAAGGTATATCAGCAAACTGGAACTTCACCCAAACCCTCTGGCATGCAACATACTAAGAGGTCACACTTGGTCGAGAAGAAGGGATACCCTTCACACCATCAGAGTGTTAAATAGGTGATTTACCGATATAATTAATGCAAAATTAAACTTTTTGTCTAGCATTGGCTGGACTAATTTAATTTTTTATGTTTAGTATTAAGTTTTGAATACTTATTGTTAGTTCGTATTTTGAAGATTCAATAAATAAATGAATGGAAAAAAAATGTTTTTTGCATCTTCCTAAAAGTCAAATATTAAAAGTGATTCCAGCGGGATGGTGCTATGTACAACACCATGTACCTAATGATGGACATTCAGCTTGATCGATCTGGGGGCATAATTCCCTCCTACAGATCTT
The DNA here is from genome assembly GCA_914767995.1 of Thecocarcelia acutangulata. Taxonomy (NCBI): domain Eukaryota; kingdom Metazoa; phylum Arthropoda; class Insecta; order Diptera; family Tachinidae; genus Thecocarcelia; species Thecocarcelia acutangulata. Next base: position 58,440,762 of record OU612098.1, read on the forward strand.
GCGATTCGATCCCATAAATTACTACTATTTAGTAGAATTTTTCCTAAAAGTTAGACAAATGTTAAGTGAGAAAACAGAAATATGTGTTTTGCGAAAATCTCAAAGATATTTTTAATAACTATTTGTTTACTCGAAACATTTTCCTTTGAAGGAATTTTTAGACAGCAGGATCTTATGCAAAACTGCAAGGTTACATTCTTCCATAAGAATGTTAATGTTTAGATTCTAAAGAAAAAAATATGAAATATGAAAATAACAGCCACTATTCAATATTTTATTTATTTGTTTTTGTAAAAAATGCAACCCTGATCCAATGAAAAATCATATTGTTTAAACAAATTTCTAAAAATTGTGAAGTGTTATGGGATGTCAAATCTCTTACCGTATTAATTCACATTTTCGCTCTACATGCAGTCTACACCTAACTTGAAACGCAGTTAAAACATGAACTTCAAACTTGCTTTTTGTTAAGCTCTAAACACTTAGCCGACGACAGCAGACTTCACAACTTCACGATTAGAAATGCAGTTAACTTCCAATCAGCAGCATAATTATTTTAAGGGCAGCAGCAGCAATGTGGTATTTCAAGGTATATTTAATAGAGTAGCCGCTTCGCTACAATACGAATAGCAACAACTTCAAGAAACATTGCATGTATTTTGTTTTTGCAATGAAACCAAACTGTCAAAAGCATGTGACAGAAATATAGAAGAAAAAGTGACAAAAATAAAAGAAAACTGCAACGCATGTTCAAAAGTTAATTGAATTTTATGAATTAAAAGTTAAATTGAAAGAATTCAAATATTAAAAAATAAAATTATATCTAATAAAAAATATAATATATGTATATAAGTTTATGCAATTGCTAGTGTACTGAAGACGTTCTTACGCAAAATGCCAAATGGTAGTTTTTTCGTCGTCCTGGTGAAGAGGAGCTATTTGCTATTATTGAACTATCCAACGTGTATCCCGGTGTATTTTAACAATACAAATTTTACATGAATAAAAATAATATTTCAGACTGAAAAAGTAATAATAATATCACGTAAAACTGTAAAAACACATCAATTTATTAGTTTAATTTAATTTTGTAATGTTACACCAAAAAAAAAATTCGTTCTAATTGCTGCCAATTTATATTTATTGTGGCAGCACTGCATTTACTTTTTGCTGTTTACGAAAATAGAAATTAGTCTAAGTTTTTATTTTTGACAGATTGCTGCTTGCTGTCTGCTGTCGTCTATGTGTTTAACTCTTTAAAGTCGGCGTACACGTAGTGATGTTACCTAATTGTATAAGGGACTAGCTCCGAACTTGTAGATTCCCTAGCTAATTGTGCACTACCGCTAGCCCAGCTACAATCTACCACACATGTATTTGAGTGGTGAATTTAACACGGGCTTGCCATTGGAGGTGGCGATTGTTCCGTCTATGCATTACCTTAGCCACCTAAAGGGTTACCTACAAGTTTCTGCATAAAGTACCAGATCTGAGGTGTAATTCCTATGCTAGTCACTAGTACCTATCGAAAGAACTAGCCCTAGAAAACTACAACATTCGCCACCCTTCTTCGCTGGCGAATTCTATCACTCCCATTATTCTATCCCTTCGCTATCCATATTAAAATAATTAAGTTTTGGTAGCAAACAAATTAAATAAACAAATCATTTTAGTTAAAACGCAAATAAACAAGAAAAGAATTCATAAATATATGTATTTATGTAGTACTTAATTCTTAACTGAATTCCGGTATTGATTATTCGAGCTTGACGTCACTTCAGTATTTCGATACCCCATTTTATTTTTTTAAGCAGATTTTTTCTGAATGAAATACACGAGGAAGAACAATCAATAGCAGAAATTATCTTAAAAAAGGCAAAATAATCATCATTAAAAATAATTTAATTTTTCGGTTTTGCTGCACCTAATTGCTTAGTTGTTATTATTTTCGTTTAAATTTACTTTTGCTCATTTTTTTATTTACCTTGTTTTTAAATTCAACACTTTCTAAAAAACACGTGTTGTTTCTTTAAATTACAAATGCTACTGAAGTTTGTTTTATCAAAGATAATGTTATGATCCTAAAGTTTTTGTTGTTTTAATAACTGGAGCTTTGCATTAATATCCTCAGCTCTCAGTGACAGACGACATTGAATGCGCCGTAGAAAAATATGTGCGTTATGCATTACCTAGTGATAGCATATTAGCTATCGAATAGTGGGTAGCAATTATTAAAACTACTGGTGAATAGGGACAGATATACATACTAGCCGAGTGGCATATCCTTTCGTTAGCGATTTGAGTGCATAGACAGAACACACCTACCACTTCGCTAGCCACATTTCGCAATGGACATTTCTGCATGTACCACAGGGTAGAGTTATAACTTCAAAGTAAAAAAAATAGCAGACTGTCAATTTAAGTTATAACAGAGTTGCCAAATGAAATGGTTTTAACACCCAAGTTATAACTTTAACCGAACTTCAACATGAGCGGTCCACATTTAACTTTAATTTGAAGTTAGCGTTAAAGTTAGTGTTTTCATGTCAGATGGAGACCGCACTTTACATTCACACTATCCCACATGCACGTATTATTCGAATTTTTGACAATTCTTAATACAAAGTGTGATAATCTGAAGTGCCCTTTAAATATACCCAAAAATTAAAAAAAAAAAAAAAAAAAAAAAAAAAAAATTAAAATATCGTATTCTGTCTTACTACTTTGGCTTTTTTCTTAGCTTGCTTTGTTATAAGCAAAGTTTTGAAAACTATCTATATTCATCGAAGTACGAGTAGGTTTATTTAATACATTAGTTAGATTAGAAGTTCGTCCAACTGAATAAATTCGAAATTTCAGGAAAAACAAATTATTATTCCAAAATTTTTACTTTTCTTGAAGTATTAAAACTAAAGTATTTTTGCTTTCCAGAAAATTTTTAAAACCGAAATAAGTGCTTTTGTCGGAAGTCCACAGATATATGCAATTAAAAGAAACTATTTGAAATGTTTCAATATATAAGGAAATAAAAACAGTAAAAAGGCGGGTGTTAATATCATAAGCATAACCAATTAAGTATACGAGCAATAGAGAAGAAAGACTCGCAGTACTTCTAGTAGAGAAGAAAGATTCGTAGTACTTCTTTTTAGCTCGAACCGAAAAGAATTTTGTCTGGTACCATTGTGCGTTGAAAAACAGTTTATTTGAGAAATTTTCTTATTTTTTTTAGTTTAAACACACATTCTCATAAATCACCGGATGTGATGTTTCACAAAGTTGAGTTAATAGGAACTTGTTGTTGGTGTTGGCTGTACAGAGATAGGGGGCAAAGAGACAGACATTGTTTTAAGAAAGTTAAACGGCATAGATCTTGCAGAAGAGATGAAATGTTTATTTGTTTTCTTTTGAAGAATTTTTGCAGTTTTAAAATGCCGTACACATAGAAAACAAACTGCTATAAAAATCATGTTGAATTAAATTTTTTTTATTACGTTTCGCCGTCATTCAATTTCTAATACACGCATTTCTAATGGTTAAATATATTTTAAGAATTTTATGTTTACATTGTTTATGTTTAAGTTGTAGTTTTTATCTTCAACTTAGTCAAAAGAGATATCCAAATGAAATTGTGTTAAAGAATTCACTTCGTTGGGACGACTTGTAAAAGGGATCGCGGTGTTGGTCACAGGTTCAAACTTAAAATCGCAGGAAAACTCCATAATAACTCGAAAATATTGTTCGGGGATCAAAGTATATTTAAAGTGCTGTATGCTAAGGAACTAGAGGGTAGATGTTTTTTATATACCAGGCTATCAACTCCGGTACATTGTCTTTCTTCACTATCAAGAGAAGTGCCTACAAGAGGCATTAAAACGTCCAAGATCTCAATCAGTTCTCAAATTGATTTACAACAGCACCTGATCTGATGATGGACCAACTACATGGAATGAATTATTCATCAGCGCTCCCGAGTAGCTTACTATGCTCACAGTCAATGGAAGGTAAGGCTTAATGAGTTGGTGGGCAGAAGTCTTTAACCAACTCACACGTCTAACCATCACTTCTGCTTCCATACAGTACAGATCTCTGTTGCAAGACAACAGCACCTCAGTTGTTAGTCCTTAAAAACCGACATGTAACAAAGGGAAACTTATTCCCCTTCCTGCGACTTTAGGTTTAAACCAAAGTAAAAACGTTTCAGCCAAGGCAGACGCCTCAACAATGATCAGTACCGAAATATCTACAAGGCCGAATCTCTTGGGGGCTTTTCTGATCCCCGTTCTGCCAATTTTACCCCTTAGTACGGGTTTCGGAAGGCCAGCTCAACACTCGTATGTCATGCGGCTTCCTAGAGTTTTGTTTGCTACAACAAACGAGGGACTCCTTTCCCTCTGGGCTGGTTCTCGTGGAAATCAGCTTCACATGTGTGACCTCAATCAGATATTTTACTTATTATTTAACTAAACAGTGTTTTGGTTTATTTTTCTGTGCACTTGGAATGTAAATTTCTTAAATAAATTTAACAAATTATATATAAATAATATGTGTTATTAGATAGGGCTAGTACTTCACGCCTCTATAGTACATGTAAAATTTTTTTTCTAGTCTTATTGAGCAAATACGGCTATGTATGCAGCAAATGCCGGATGTGACTGAAATTGAGGCAGCTTTACCAGATAGTGTTGTTATTACAATAAACTGAACACCAAAAACAAAACTTGTATTTTGTTGGTAGGAAGTACTTAATGTTGGCAAAATCCGCGCACTCTTTCCTCAAAACTACTGAAAATAAAATTCAATCCTTTCGAACATAAATCAATCCCAAGGAATATACGGTAGGCAGGGATTTTCTTAAAGCAAGTATAGTGAACTTGACTCAAGTACGGATTGTTTAAGCACTAAATTCTTAATTTTAGACGACCTTAATTCCGAATCCGTACTTGAAATAAGCCGCAAATGAGAATGATTTGAGACATACTGAAATCGAACAAATCCTAAAATGAGATTCATGAATTTTAAAGTTGATTTAATCCCCAATCCATTCTTGAAATAAGCTGATTATTATTCTCAAAAAACAATTAAGCCTATCATTGTTTACTCTATTGGCAACTATAATTTACTCCAATTAAAAAATACATGCAGCTTGTTTTCTATGTTTCCAAGCTGTTTATATGTCGCGATTTAATAGGAGCTACCCTAATCACCAGACATCGAAAACTTTGAAAAACATTTTTAAACATTTAACTATATATGTATTGCGTTGTTTTAAATAAATTAATGAGAATTCAAGAAAAAAATATTCTATCAACAGTTTTCAACCACACAGAAAAAAAAACATTTTCTGTTAAAGAACATTTTATTTCTTTCTCTAAGCAATTTAATATCCATATGTGAGTAGTGTTTTGTCTTTCGTTCTGTACACACGTGTTTTTCATTGTTGTTCCTGTTTTCTATACCTACATATACTTATGTTTATTATTTGTGTTAGCTTTGGTTTTTTACTCGGCGTAAGAATTCTACATTTGGTTCAAGAAAATTTTTATATATATTTTAATCCCTTAACAACAGCACCGTTATTGGTGCTTTTTAAAATTTTTTTGTGTGGAAAATTCTTTAGACGGTGCGTGACGGGCTTTATTATATAGCCTGTTTATAAGACACGACTCGTCGATAAAAAGCGCTAAGCTTGCAACTTTTTTCTGTTTTTGGTTTATAAACTGCCACTATTGACAGTGTTATCAACTCGGTGTTTTTGGTGCTTTTGAAAATTGTTTGAGCGAAAAATTCTTTAGTCGGTGCGGGGTGCGCTGTTTTTACAGTTTCGGTGCGTTTTTAAAATTTCGGTGGCACAAAATCAAAATCAACTCTACTCTTTGTTTTATTAAATCAAAACTGTTTAATCAAGTGCCACTATCGAAAGAAAAAGAAACATTTCGTTTTATAAAATTTGCTGCGCTATTAAACGATCAAACTATGTTTGTCAAATATTGCAATAAATGTAGTCTCTGAACTGAGAAATTACCAAATTGTTAAATAAATTATAAAGATTGCATTAAAAATTGATTATGATAACTTCGTCTTTTATTTGTTACAATTTTGGCAAATTTTCGTATGTATCAATAAATTCTTTTATACACCGCTTACGAAAGCACAAATACACTGTGTTTGATAGAATTGCTATTAATCGAATTTGATGGCTTGTAGTGTCATTCTGTAACTTTTAGTGATCCGATAATCGTAACTTCTTTCGACAGTACGTTAATGGTTGTATGCTCCTGCAATAAATTTTGGTGACGTTAAGAAGCTGTATTTTTTTGTGGCAGCAAAAGTAACAGCTGATTTCTGGAGACAGCAACTATAATTAAATGGTATTGCTTAATAATAGTTTTAATAAAATATAATAATAAATTTGATAAAATATCGTTATAATTATTAAAAAGGTAACCTTGTCTTAATAAAACTAACAGAGTCGTACTAGAGGCCAAGTTTGACAAACACGAATTCTAGCTATTGAACGAGTTTGATGTGATGCCATTAGGCGGTGCTATCAGATCCAGTGTGATTGTATAATAGCCGCTTAAAAGGCTATTTCATTCTCATGTTTACAAAATAGGTTTTTAAAAATGAAAGGAAAAAATTCAAAATTTGTTGTGTTTTAGTTGAAATAAGGCGTTTTTTCGCCCATTTCGGTGCGTTTTGAAATTTCAAAGTTGACAACGCTGACTATTGACGATTTGTGTTGACGTAACATCTGTCAATTTATTTTGGTTTGTAAGACACGACTCATCTCACCACTAGTGTCAAAATGCGGCGAATGGGAAAACATACCCGTCAAAAGAAAATGTGTAGAAGAAGTATTAAAAATAATAAGGAATGGTTATAAAAAGTTTAGATATGATAATAAAAATAGGACTGGGAATTTCAACAGGATGTTTTAAGATTCTGTCAAATTTTTGTGACACAAACGAAAATTTTTTAATACATGTGTTGTTTATATATATACATATGAAGGTACATAATAGTTTTAAAACTTGCATTTAAAAAATAAATTTTTTTAATTGCTTGTTCTTATATTTTAATTAGACAATTATAAAACGCGCTTTCCCGCAAAATGTTTTGTTTTATTTATTTATATATACTTACATATATGCATGTACATACGTGTGTATGCCATCAGTGCCTAGAATAGGATTGCCGTTTTTTAGCTTGAAAAAAAAAATGTAAACAAATACTATTTTTTTCATATTGGCAACAACAATTGACATATTCGTATATACGAACTTACGTAAGTTGCACGATACGATCAAGTCGCGTGTTACAAACCCAATTCTTTACGTACTCGTCTATGAACTGCCTCGTCGCAAGTAGTGTTGTGTCTCTCAGTATTTTGTTACTGCTATCCGTATTTTCTATATAGTATGTATGTTCATTATTTAAATTCCTATGAAACCAAATTGCACCGGAATAGGTAGCAAGATGTGTACATGTGTTTTTTTTTTCTCCTTTTTCACCGTTGTCGGTGTTTTCTCTATGTATGTTCGTTATTAATTTATTTTCAATGCAGTATTGGAAGACAACAGTTTTCCAGCTGAATTTGCTTCTAGATTTGTAAGTCAGTTTAAAAATAGAAATGTACAGAATTTAGGTACCTCATCAGAACCCAAAATGTATAAATCTTTAACATATATTCCAGGTTTTTCAGAAAGATTAGCAAGGTCTAATATATATAATAAAGAAGGATATAGAATGGCTCATAGAAGCTATAATACGTTATGTAAATTATTTAGTAAGACTAAAGATAGACTTTATAAATGGGACATTTCAAATTCGGTTTATAGAATTCCTTGTCAGGGTAATGACCAAGAAAATTGTAGTAAAGTTTACGTCGGAACTACAAAAAACAAATTGAGAACGAGAATTGCAGGACATAAGTCAGATCAAAGATATAGGGATATTAATTCACAAAAAACTGTTTTATCTTCTCATTGTTCAAAATTTAATCACTCTCCAAACTTTGAAAATGTTTCAATTTTAAGAACAGAAAATGATTATAAGAAGCGTTACATGTTAGAAATGTTAGAGATTATAAACACACCAACAACACAGAGAATTAACTTCAAGGCAGACAAAGAAAAATTAGCACAGAATTATAGATATTTAGTTAATAAGAAATTCTAGATTTGAATTGTTGTTAGGAGAATGAATGTTAGGATAAAATTTTTTAAATTATGTTAATAATATTTCCATGTTATTCTGTAAACAACATTTGTTTTGCTAGTTGAGAAGCAACATGTTGCAAAACATGTGTTGGTTGCAGAATTAGGTTATTTTGGTTTTTATGTTATTTTTTATGTTTGTCATTATTGTTATTAATATTATATTTTTTCTTTTTTGATTTTTTTTAATAGCCCAAAAATGTTTCTGTCAGTATATTAAATAGATATTTTTTAAGTTTTCAATTTAAAATTTTTCAATTTGATAATATTGTTAAGAATTTTTTCTTTGTGTATGAATTAATAGTTTTTCTTGGTGTATAGATTTTTTGTATATAGGAATTTTTTGGCAATAATTTTTCAAATTGAAAAATTTTTTAATAACATATTAATTTTCCTGACGATGATAACAAATTGTTATCGAAATATTGAAAATAAATACTGTTAAATTTTTTATATAACATAAAACGATCTTTTGCTGCAAAAATAAGAAATATTTATTTTCAATGCATTTCATTACCTTGCAGTATGGAAGGTGTTGGACTAAATTTTGATAATCTGAGCAGTGTCGAAGGTATATACACTGGACACTGATCAGTTTTAACTAATTTATTTCCAACATTCTAAATGCTGTGATAGAGTTTTAAATGCTGTAATAGAGTTTTCTTTGGTCTTTCATGTTGTTATTGTTGAAGTTAAACCTCGACAAACACTACTCCCTCTTTCTGTCTCATCATAACCTATTTTCCCAGTTCCAGTACAATGCACTGCATATGTAGGGGTCATCTCCTGGGTACTGGTCCAGCATAAAAAAAGTGAGCATGCCGTGTCCTATAAAAAGGCTGTTAGTTTTCGGTGCGTTTTTTCAATTCCGGTGGCACTAAGTCTATTCATCTGTCTGAATACCATTTCGTTCAAGAGTTCAGAATTTTAACATTTCGTTTCACAAAGTACAATAAGAATTGTATTCTTGTGATGTATAAACTACAGCAAATCGTATAAACAAAATAAAACAATCTTGATGCTGCAGACATATTTGCCAGATTTGGGGATAAATTGTCGTTTTGACGATTTTCTTGCTCAAATTTAGCACAATGGCGATTTCTCAATTTTTGTCCTAAATATTACGATTTTTGCTATACGAAAAGCATCATTAAATATTTTAATTACTCGTATTTGTAGGTGAGCCACAAAGCACCAGTATATCTGTAAAGATTTCCGCGATGATCATTGTGAAAATTTGCAGTGCATACTCGTATGATGGTTGATCGTGAGCATACCGATTATTGTGGAAATGTGCCTCATTTCTGAAAACACAAACAAATTCTGGCTGTAGTAGCGGAAATCGCCGAAAAGGTGAATTTTTTAATAAATAAGAATAACCAGAACTCAGTGAAAGAGAAAAGATTGTAAACTTTTTCGCAAATAATAGTCTTTATGACGTTGAGTTTGGTTTGTATCTGGATCTTTCCTCTCTGTCTTTACTTCATTGCATTTGATTTTAATGTTTTATCTTTTTAAATAGTTAAAAACATTTTTCGTTTTTTTTTTTTTTTTTTTTGCCTAATTGTTTACATTCGTTTCTAACTGAGTATTTGTGCAAATTTCTTTCTTCTTCATTTTGTTGTTACGACTACCTGAGAAAAAAAGAAGTATTTTTGCTCACATTTTCATCGTTTGCGTAGTTAACACTACCCATCGGGAAAGCCTTTTATATAAGTAAATACAACTCCACAATGGTATAAAACCAGGCATTTTGTTTGGGTAAAAAAATATGCTTACGCCAAAAGTAATTGGCAGCAAAAATTTAAAAAATATGTATTAAATGATATCAATTTTTACATTGAATTGTGTAATCAAATTTCGAAGATATTTGATTTTGAAAAAAATTCCTGATAATATTGTCAATAAAAACAATATAAATAAATATGAAAAACAAGACCTCTGTTCCGAGTATCAAGAATTAATTTTTTTTTCAGATTTTTAAGCAATTTTTAGAAACTAAAAAACAAATTTATGTAGTTTTAGCAAAAACAAGTAAGAGTGTGGTATATTCGGCTGGGCCGAATCTAAAATACCCTTCACGATAGTCACGTATATTAATAGTATGTATATATTACAATTTGAACTGAATATGCTCGGATATATATGGACCGATATCGGGGAAAATATATTTTTTCGTTGTAATCACCATTCCAAAAAAGAAATTTTTTATGGAAAAGTTTTTTTAAGTTATATCTCGGTTATATATGAACCGATATCGGAATTTTCTATTTTCTGTATTTTAGTAACCTTCTTTTATAGCGAGAATTGCCTTTCAGCAAAAAAAAAAAAAAAAAAAATGTTTATGGAAAAATCGGTTCAGATTAAGTCTCGGGAATATATGGACCGATATCAAAAATTTTAATTTTCCAAATTTAAATAACCTCATTTTATTACCAGAACTGCTTTTAAGAAAAAAAATTTAAGTTCGCTTACGCGACATTTTCATGAAAACCCCGGTTTAGGCCATATCTCGGATATATATGGACCGATGACGAAAATATTCATGTTCCAAACTTGTATAACCCCATTTTATTACCAGAACTGCTTTTAAGCAAAAAAATTGTGAAGTTAAAAATTTTTTGGTTTGTACATATGTACATCGGGTTTTAATTCAAGTTTTTCCTTTCTTAAGAAGGATTTTTTACAATACAAACTTGCTGTGATCAATAATTATTGATTGAAGAAGACAAGAAAAATAATACTCAAATCTTTAGCTGGGGGACAATTAGCTGTTTCGTAGTCACTACACTACTCATCAGCACCCAGTTAAGTTCGCTTGCACGACATTTTCATGAAAAACCCTGTATAGGCTATATCTCGGGTATATATGGACCGATATCTGAAAAAAATATTTTTTTGCCTTCCAGTCACCATGCTTAATAATCGTGTGAAGTTTAAACAAAACAAACAATTTTTTTTTTTAAATTTTCATACAAAATTGCAAAAAATGCCTTTTTTCGGAATTTTGAATATATCTCAGCTATACGTGAACCGATATTACTGAATTTCAATAGCAAACACATGGCACGATGGAGTAATAGAATGGTGAAAGAAAAAAGTTTCTAAGTCTAATGGTTTTCTTAGAAACGGTATTTCAACGACTGACGGACGGACGGACGGACATCGCTTAATCGACTTTTCCATTAATTCTGATTCAGAATATATATATTTTATAGGGTCACAAAAAAAAACTGTATCAATTCTTATATATTCAAAATTATTCCGGAATATAGTAACATTACCCTATTTTTTTGCAAAGTGGACATGTGTAGTATTCAGCCAAGTTAGTTAAAATAAGACAAAAATACGAAACTCTTCAGAAAATGAAACAATTGAAGGCATTATTTATTATAAAGATGAATTGAAATGAAATCCTTCAAGATTCTTTAATATTGCAGTTAAATCAAATTTATTGCAATTATTCAATTGAGATATTTATTAGCAAAATATTCGGCCAATATATTGTATCACAGTGTGTTTGATTAATAATACCATACTATACGACTACGTACATACATATGTATGTAACTGTAATTGAAAAAAAAACTACCTTTTCAACGATATGCCATTTGTCTCGATCGGACTTTTTGATTGGGCTCTACAAGGGTTTGAGTGGCACCATAGACAAAAGTACCGTTATCTGAAAAACGGTACATGAAACCATCTTTAGCTATAGTGTAATATCGTTTTATGGGAGAAAAGCATTTAGGTATTGCAGACATGGCATTTCAGCATGATTAGATCTATGCCTGAACAGTGCTAGCAAATTGTGCAAATTTGTTTTATAAATCATGGCTCCTTTGAAACATTTATCGTACACTACGTCCATTTTACGTTCAATATAATCGTCCATCATAGCAATCAGTTCGATTAACTCTGCAGATAAGCCGAAAACACAAGTAGGTATGGACAGGTATGTAACAGTGGTTAAACGGCAGCGAAGCCCCAAATCAGCTCAAATAAATATCTAAAATAAAATATCTAAAGATGATAATACTATTCCAATGGAGCGTAATAGATTTGCTATCCTTCAGACAGGTGAGCCAACAACATAAAACAACGTTTAAACTGCCACCAATATATTTGAGAAATCCTACTTCTAGTTAGCTGGCGAAACAACTTCTTACGGCAATCGGGAAAGACACCTTCAACGTTGCATCAGTTAAGCAGGGCAGCATCAGAGAAACAAAGATCCAGGCTAACCATCAGAACGATTACCGAAGATTGTCTGACGTTCTGGAAAAATGGAAGAGATCTTTTTACACATGGGTGGATTTAAAAAAAATATTTATTTCTAAACATCATTCACTCTGTGATTCTTCAACCGCACAGTCGTGTTTTTAAAAAGTGAAAAAAAAAACAAACCAAAAATCATTGTGCTAACATATTTTTAAACTTACATACAAAAACAATAATATATCGTATTAAATTGTAAAAACAATAACAAATTATTTAAAAAAAAACAACGGGAAAATAAATTCCTTACATTTCATTAACTAAACAATAAAATCAATTTCAATAAAACAAGTGCGGTGGCAGTGCATTGTTGTTGTTGTTGTTATTGTGCGTGAAGATTACCTACCCAGTGGGAAAAAAACTATACACTAAAGTTTTGTTTTCTTGCAAAACCGAAAATCTTTATGACAATTATTTTTATATACTTTTAAATTTAAAAAAATATAAAGAAAAAATAAAAAAAATTGCATGAGTGTACCTAGTAGATGCAATTCTGAGAGGGAGCTTAGCTCCACTAGAAAAAACCTCTGGATTTCTGAAGAGGAATCATTGAAAAAGTCATTGGACAATCTCCTGTCTCTAAGAGATAAAAAACACACGCGTTCGTGTTCGCCAAACATTGCTGTTGCAACAGAAGACCAACCATCCACCAGTTCAGTAATTGCAGATAAGCCGAAAACACAAGTAGGCATGGACAGGTATGTTACCGTGGTTAAACGTCAGCGAAGCCCGAAATCCGCTCAGATATCATCACAACCAAAGATATCCAAAGAGGATAATACCGCTACAGCAACGAAAAGTAATAGATTTGCAATCCTCCAGACTGATGAGCCAAACACAGCAAAAAAAACATTTAAACCGCCACCAATATTTTTGAGAGAACCTACTTCTAATGAGCTGGTAAAACAACTTATTACGGTAATCGGTAAGGACAATTTCAACGTGACATCAGTTAAGCGTGGAAAGATCAATGAAACAAAAATTCAGGTAAACCATGAAAACGACTACCGAAAATTGTCTGATGTCTTAGAAAAACAGAAAAGATCATTTTACACTTACCAGCTCAAAAATGCCAAAGGTCTTCAGGTCGTTATTAAAGGGATTGACCCATGCGTGGAGATTGATGATGTAAAAACCGGATTGGAAGATAAGGGTTTTAAAATAAAAACAGTAGTAAACATCAGGAACCGTGAAAAGACCCCTCAACCCATGTTTAGGGTTGAACTAGAACCAGGGGATATTCTGCTAAAAAAAAGTGAAATTCACCCAATATATAACCTCAAATATCTTTTGCATCGTAAGGTTACCGTTGAGGAGCCACATAAGCGTTCAGGACCCGTTCAGTGCCTAAACTGCCAAGAATTTGGCCACACTAAGGCTTACTGCAAGTTGCCCGCTGTTTGTGTTGTATGTGGCGAACTTCACGGCACAACTCAGTGCAATAAGCCAAAGGCCGACGCAAGTGTTAAAAAACGCAGTAACTGTGGAGGTAACCACACTGCAAATTATAGAGGTTGCCCTGTCTATACTCATTTTAAGCGGTCAATGACGAATAAGTCATCGGTTTCTCCAGCAGCCCAGCAGCCAAATGTCATTGGCAAAAACAATTTTCCCCAGGTAGGCCATCCAACCAACTTCACAAACACGCAAGCACACCAAACAATTTTCATATGCTAATGTGGTTAAATCCGACCAAAACTTGAACCAGCAACCCAAGCCCCAAATTTCCGATCCAAATTTTAGTAACCTAGAGGCAACTCTGCAGACTCTTGTTCAATCCATTAACACTTTTACCGTCTCTATGACCAACATGATGCAGGAAATGCTAAAAATGCAATCCACTATTTTACAGGCAATTTTAAAAAAATGAATTGGTTAAAAATATGTTTCTGGAACGCAAACGGCATTCGCCAACACAAAAATGAACTTGAGCACTTCCTTATGGAAAAGCAGATCGATATAATGATGATTGCTGAAACCCATTTGACAACTAACAGTTTTTTCAAAATTAATGGCTACATACTGTACGACACAAAAGATCCCCGTGGCAGATCTTGCGGAGGATCGGCAATTCTAATAAAATCCAGAATTAAACACTTTTTAATGAACGAGACATGTGAGGAATATCTGCAAGCTACAAATATATGCCTTAATTATTTTCATGAAAAAATTGTTATATCCTCGATTTACTCACCACCACGATTTTCAATAACAGAAAGACAATATTCAATTTTTTTCAAATCACTTGGTCCTCGATTTTTAGCGGCTGGCGACTATAACGCTAAACACACTTTTTGGGGATCACGTTTAATTACCCCGAAAGGCCGTGTGCTTTTTGACACCGTTACCAAAATGGGCTTAGGTGTGATTTCCAGTGGACACCACACTTATTGGCCGTCAGACCAACGCAAGATCCCAGACGTTATAGACTTTGGAGTTACAAAAAATTTTCCCTCAGAATGGATGCAAGTGGAGCCTTCATTGGACTTGTCCTCAGATCACTCACCAACTATAGTTTCTGTTTCGTTCCCCCAGGGGGTTGGTTCCCCGTTTTGTGACTTGGCGTTGACCGTCACCCGAGTTAATTGGATAAAATATAAGAAATATTTGAGTACACATTGTACGGAAAACATTGCCTTGAGAACGCCTGAGGATATTGATGTGCCGATTAACGAATTTTCTGAACACCTTAATCTAGCCGTACAACATGCGTAAAAATGTGAGCAACAGAACATATTCGTTTGAAATTGAACAACTTCTAACAGAAAAAAGAAGAGTTAGAAGAGAGTGGCAACTTCGCAGGTCTCCCCAGCTTAAAAGCAGGCTACGAGAGTGCATAGCTCAGTTAAGAAATCTGCTCGAAATCCAAAGAATGGCTTCCCTTAAAAATTATCTGGAAGGTCTTGATGGTACCCCTCAAACCGACTATTCTCTATGGAAAGCGACAAAAGGTCTGAAAAGACCCGTAGTAGGTAAGCCACCTCTGCGAACTTTAACTGGAGATTGGGCAAGAAGCGATTCTGAAAAAGGGATGGTGTATGTTAATCATTTGAAAAACGTTTTTACTGCAAATTATACTGTGGATGATGTTGCTGAATTTCCGCCATATGCTGTTAGACCGCCTATGTCTTTGAGACTTAGTTTTCAAGATGTTGAAAATGTTATTCGTAACGCAAACCCCTAGAAAGCTCCAGGTATTGATCAAATTACTGGCAAAATGCTTGAGCAGCTACCTCGTGTAGCTCGTAGAATTCTTCTTTTTATTTTTAACGCTATTTTACGTCTCGAGTATTATCCTGCAGATTGGAAGGTGTCCATGATTACTATGATACCCAAACCAGGGAAGGATCCCACTAAAGTAGAATCATACAGACCAATAAGTCTACTGCCAACAATTTCAAAACTGTTCGAAAAATTGTTAATGGCAAAGTTGAGTCCAATGTTGAACACTGTGGGATGCATCCCTGATCATCAATTTGGCTTTGGGGCTAAACACAGCACAATAGAACAAACGCACAGACTAGTCAATGTCATAAGACAGACCTTTGAGGAGAAGAAGTATTGCTCAGCTCTATTCATTGACATTTCTCAAGCTTTTGATAAAGTGTGGCACGAGGGCTTGATACACAAAATAAAGTTGAACTTGCCTGCAAATACACACAAGCTTCTAGAAAGCTACTTATGTGGGCGGAAGTTTGTTATCAGAGAAGGCGACTTTATAAGCCCAACTCAGCCAATCGAGGCAGGAGTTCCCCAAGGCAGCATACTGGGGCCTACTTAAATTAAAGTTATGAACAAAAGTGTACTCACGTTACATTCACGCTGCGTAAACAAACATGTTCAGCCATCCAAATCAACAATTCACCTATTCCGCAGCAAAATGAAGTCAAGTACCTTGGTATTCACCTGGACCGTAGGTTAACGTGGAAGTCTCACATAGATGCGAAACTTACTCAGTTAAAGTTAAAAGCAGCTCAACTGAATTGGCTTATGGGCAGAAATTCTACATTGAAGCTGGATTGCAAACTTTTATTATACAACGCAATTCTAAAGCCTATATGGTGCTATGGAATTCAACTATGGGGCACCGCCTCCGCTTCAAACGTTGAAAAAATTCAAAGGCGACAAAACAAAATTCTTCGAACAATTACCGCAGCTCCATGGTACGTAAAAAACTCACGAATTCATAAGGATCTCTGTGTTCCTCTTGTAAAAGACGAATTTTCAAAGTACGCAACAAGGCATATCAATAAATTGGAACTTCATCCAAATCGTCTTGCACGCAATATACTTAATTTCAAAGGACACTCTCGGTTGAGAAGGAGGGACACCCTTGCCACCATCAGAACGTTAAATAGGTGATTTCACCGATATTGATCGTGCAAAATAAAACATTTTTGTCTAGCATTGGCTGGACTTAATTAATTTTATGTATTTAGTTTTAAGATTTGAATACTTATTGTTAGTTCACTTTGTGAAGATTCAATAAACAAATGAATGAGAAAAAAGAAAAATTTCTAAACATGGTCTCCTTTTAGCTCAATACACTTAGTAAGACAATATTCCAACTTTTGTGTACCATCTGAATACTTCGATTTTGGGGGCCATTCAAAATAGGCGTTAGTTTTGATAATTATTTTTTCGTTTGAGATTAATATTTTTCCTGCGAGCTATTTTTTCAAATTTTGAAACAGGAAAAAGTTACTAGGAGCTAAATCTGAACTATAAGGGGGATGATCAAGCAATTCGAAGTGTATTTCATGTAATTTTAGAATCGTATCTAGTGCTGTGTGAACCGATGCGTTGTCTTGAAGAAAAAAAACAATTTTTTCTTCTTTAAATGTGGTAGTTTTTTTGATTACATCGAACAACTGATCCAATAATGCACGATGATACTTTTCTGTGATTGTGGATCCTTTTTTGAGATAACCGATGAGCAATATTCTGTCTTGATCCCAAAATACAGTGACCATAACCGTACCAGCCGATTTCACTGTCTTCGCCTTCTTCGGAGCACTTCCACCCATTGTTTCGATTGATTTTTGGTTTCAGGTATGTAATGGTGGACCCACTTTCATCAACAGCCATTAATCTACGTCAGATCAGCAGGATTACGTTTAATCATATCCAAACACCGCTGTGAAGTGGTCTGTCGTACTCGTTTATGATCGACACTAAGCAAACGCAGCACCCATCGTGCCGATAACTTTTTCATATGGAAATGTTCATATAAAAAGCGGTCAGACAGTTATACCGAAATAATTGGCATTGGCTGGACTAAGTTAATTTCCCCGAAACGCCGTGTGCTTTTCTCAAAAATGTGCTTAGATGTGATTTCAAGCGAACGCCACACTTATTGGCCGTCAGACCGATGAAAGATCCCAGACGTTATAAATTTTAGAGTTGAAAAAAAGTTCCCTTAGGAATGGATGCAAGTGGAGCCTTCATTAGCTTTGTCATCAGATCACTCACCCACTATAATCTCTGCTGGCTCCCTGTTTAGTGAAAACGTGATTTGACAGAAGTATCGGAATGTAATGTAAATGGATTAGACTCTTTTAACCGATCCTCCGGTTGGTTCTAAATCAGTGATTCTGAGGTACATATCACACCCGGGCAACACAACGGGACCAAATTGGACCCAAGTTTGCTAGGTTTTCAATGGTTGGCAGCCTGATAAAGCCAGCCTAACTATAAGCGGGAACTTCTTTTGTTCCGTTACACGTTACTGGTGAACACTTATTTACATTCGTGCAATAGAAAGTAATCCGCCTGGCGTACCGCCATCCACTCACCTTTGACCAACCCAATCAGGCACTATCTCCATAATTTTTCAACTTTATTTGCTGTTGATGAAAATATACTTGTTTTTCGCAAGGAAGTCTTTCCGAAAAGAATTATCGGATTGAGCATCGTTCTAAATATATTTTAACGAAAACATATTTCTTGATTTGCTTTTTAGCTGGGTGGTCCATTTTCTTAGTCTAGTTTTAAGCTGGGGTGACCTGGGAATAGGACACTCTTTTAAAACGCTGTTCGAGTAAGTTATGTGACCAATTACGATCAATTTGTTTTTGATTTTAGCTAATTCATGCTACTGAATTTTTTCAGCAATTCTTTTACACCACTTAATACAATTTAACGTCCTGAATATGTTACACCTTATTGATTCGGAATAATAATATTTTGTTACCAGCTCCATATACGTTCATATGTTTGATATAAAATGTATTTTTGGGGTCTCGTAAACGTGTAAGCACTACATTTGATAACTTTTCGAGCTGCTGTCGTACGGCCATAAAAATTCGTGTTTGTTTTAAGTTCATCTGTTTGTATGTCAATGTACACATGTATATATGTAAATAGTCCCATCATTTCTGGAACCCATAATATGTGAGAAAGAATGTATGTCAGTCTGTTTGTTTGAATTCATATGAACGCTTTTTTTTGGAGAAAAATTACGCTACGCCATGAAATTGTCGCGCTGAAAACATATATTTTATTATGTGTGTGAATTTGTCTGTCTGTAATTTAACCATATGTTTGTACGTTTCTTCGCATTTGCGGCTTTCGAATTCTTTAGATCCCCCAAGTGTGTTTCTGTGCCCCATTGCTTATGTATTTCATATCTGTCTCTTGCAGAATGCCACTAACTTATTTTTGAACTACAAACACATAAACGTGTAGTAAATGTCATTTTGCGGCCAATTTAATGGGAAGTTGGACTTCTTTTTGTGAAATGTTTTTATTCGTATGTGCGGATGTAGTGCGCATATAAAAATATAACAAAGCGGCGATATGGTGGCGTACAGTAGCGGTCGTATAATTAGAATTTGTATGTGCATATAATTGTTAGAAAATTTTGTGAAGATATTTCACCACAGTTACAACAAACTAGTTAAGAAAATCAATTAGATTATGGTTTGGTGTTTCGAGTTTGAGGTCACTCGACTTTTCAATATTTCGGCACTCATTTGAAAATATACAAAATTAACTATTAATGACGAAAATTTTACATAATTATAGCAAAAACCCCAAACTCCAACAGCTCTTCGAGCAGTAAGAGCTTTCATTCGTCAAGAGAGTAAGGAATAACGCTAGCCTGACAATTCCACTCGCTGACCCGATTGACAAAGCTGACCTGCTGGCTGAAATTTTGAAAGTAATTCTTATTTGCAGGAAAGCTTTCAACCACTTCCCGAACTTTTCAGAGTATCCATGCAAAGTATATTTTTTTGATTTTAAGAAGTTAAAAGGGTTTTGGCCGACCTCGACATAAATAAGTCTCATGGCCAGGATGCCGTCCCAGCAATGTTCTTCTGCGCTTGCGCGTCCATTAGCACATTTTTTTAGCATATTGTAACATGTTGGTGAGTTCCCATTGTGTTGGAAAATTGATAATGTAACAACGGTTCCTAAGAAACGTGAGGCAGATAAACCTGAAAATTACCACCCAATTAAAATTTGCCCTACGCTTTAGAAACTATTGCTCACTACCATCTTGTGGGGTATCTGGACACGATCAACTTACTTTGTGACCGTCAATAAAGATTTCGTGGGGTTCGCTGTACTGTCGATCTCTCGGAGAAATGGTGCCATTCGACTGAATACATTTTTCATGTCTCTAAAAAACCGCTATATCCGACCAAAAATTGAATACAACTCTCATGTTTGGGCCGATGGCTCAAAGTCTATTTGGGGTTACTCAACCGTATGTAGGAAGCGCAGAAGCTTATCGATGTTAGTAGGGTATCCAATTCTATTGACCTACTGAAGCATCGCCGCATTGTTGTAGGGTGCGTTTCTATGTTTTATCGATAATGCAATTTATTTTGTTATGACGAAATGGTCCCTAACCTTGTTCCCGAAACCCACATATTTTCATGTAACGTGACGATTGACTAGGACACATTTACTTGTGGTCTATTTTCCAGCACACATTATATTTTCAGCCGTACGGTTTGTCTGTGGAGCAAGCTACCTACCTACAATCGTGTTACCTGTAACATATAACGTTGGAACAATCAAGTCTACAACTACCTTTTACCTTATAATATAATAATTTTTTTCATCATTTATTTATTTACTGAACCTTCACAATGTGAGGTAACAAAAATACTCGCAAGTAATTGGCTGGACTTATTTAGACAAAAAGTTTTAATATGCGCGAACTATGATCGGATAAAATCACCTATTTAACACTCTGATGGTGGCGAAGATTTTGCTTCTTCTCAACCGACAGTGACCGCCAAAATTAAGTACGTTGCGTTCTCGAGGATTTGGGTGAAGTTCCAACTTACTGATATCTTTTCGCATACTTTGAAAATTCGTCATTATAGTAACGGAACATACAAATCCTGTGAATTCGTGAGTTTTTTACGTACCATGGAGCTGCAGTAATGGTTTGAATTTTCAATGTTTGACGTTGAGGCCCCATGATTGAATTCCATAGCACCATAAAGGCTTAAGAACTGCATTGTATAACAAAAGTATGCAATCTTACTTCAATGTAGAATTTCTGCCCATAAGCGAATTTAGTTGCACTGCTTTTAATTTCAACTGAGTGACTGTCGCATCAATGTGAGACTTCCACGTCAGCCTACGGTCGAGTTGAATCCAAGGTACTTGACTTCATTGTGCTGCGGACTAAGTAGGTTGCTGATTTTGATTGACGAACATGTTTCTTTACGTAGAGTAAATGAGACATGAGTACAGTTTTGTTCATTAACTTTGATTTTCCAAAACTTTAGCTTTTTCTCTAATATTGAAGTATATTCCTGCAAATTTCGTGAAGCTAATTGATAGTCTTCGTGAACGCTGTAGCAGTGATGTCATAAAGTTTTGAGGGAAAATCTTTACTTTTCAGAAAAAAAAATTCTGAATTGTAGTTTAAAAATCAAAAAATGTGCTTTGAGCTTTTTTATACACCAAATAGTTAATTATTACAAAGAGATGATTATTCTAACAATGTAAGAAGACAACAAAAATACAACTCAGTCAATTTGCTTTCGAAAATTAGAAATATACTCGTATGTATGTAACATACCCCGTAGGGTTTTTGAGCTGCCCGTCTACATTAGACATGAAACGCCGTTAAGACTTATTGTTAAAACATACCTTTGACTGCCCGACTGTTACATACTGGAGTATCCGTATGTCTTGATTTTTCATTATTTTAACTTCGTCAACAAAAGCACATCATCACTTTTTATAGTTTGTGGAAAAAAATATGTTTTATAGCAAAATTTGCAATCTAAAATAAGAATTTGAACTTTTTATACCCTTCACAAAAATGTAAAGGGTATATATAAGTTTGTGATTCCGTTTGTAATTTCTACAATTTTCATTTGCGACCCTATAAAGTATATATATTCTGATTCAGAATTAATGGAAAAGTCGATTAAGCGATGTCCGTCTGGCCGCTGCTGAAATACCGTTTCTGAGAAAACCATTAGACTTAGAAACTTTTTTCTTTCACCATTCTTTTACCTCATCGATTCATGGGTTTGTTTTTGAAATCCAGTAACATCGGTTCACATATAGCTGAGATATATCCCAAATTCCGAAAACAAAACATTTTTTTTGCAATTTTGTAAGGAAATTTTTGAAAAAAACATTGTTTGTTTTGCATCAAACTTCACACACTTATTAAGCATGGTGACTTAAAGGCAAAAAAGTTTTTTTCTGATATCGGTCCATATATACCCGAGATGTAGCCCAAATCGGGTTTTTCATGAAAAGGTCGCGTAAGCCAACTGAAACAATTTTTTTGTGCTCAAAAGCAGTTCTGGTAATAAAATAAGGTTATATAAATATGGAAAATAAAAATTTCCGATATCGGTCCATATATACCCCAGACATAGCTAAGAACGGGTTTTCATGAAAATTCTTAACCAACTTTTTTG
The DNA here is from genome assembly GCA_914767995.1 of Thecocarcelia acutangulata. Classification (NCBI taxonomy): domain Eukaryota; kingdom Metazoa; phylum Arthropoda; class Insecta; order Diptera; family Tachinidae; genus Thecocarcelia; species Thecocarcelia acutangulata. The sequence goes on from OU612098.1 coordinate 58,463,161, forward strand.
TGGTCAAAAGCATTTTTGGTAATGAAATAAAGTTATATAATTATGGAAAATTTCCTATATCGGTCCATATATACCCGAGATATAGCCTAAACCGATTTTTCCATTAACATTTTTTTTATGAAGAGCAATTCTTGTTATAAAAGAAGGTTACTAAAATACAAAAAATAGAAAATTCCGATATCGGTTCATATATAGCCGAGCATATTTAGGTCATATACGAGACTATCGTGAAGGGTATTTTAGATTCGGCCCAGCCGAATATACTACGCTCTTACTTGTTTTTTTTTACAATTTCTTTTAATTTGAAACTATTTTTACTCTTTTCATATTAATATGTCATTTTCTGTTAAGACAGAGCTTTTAAAACAGACGTCTTAACAGCCGTGTCAAGGCGGCAAGAAAACAGTAACATTTGCAGTCTACACCTGACAGTAACAGCATTTTGATGTTCCTGTTAGTGTTCTCATGTCATGTCTCATGTCAGGTGTGGACAGCACTTTAAAAAGAGTAACTTAGCCTTATAACATCCTATAACAGAGAATGTCATGAGTAGATTAGAAATTGAGCATTGCAGTCTTCATCATTCACAAATGAAACTAGATATTGTCTATTGTGACTCACAAAAATATGGACGACTGCAACATGATATCAACTTTAAGGATCTTTGACGGTTTGCACATATAGGGCTACTGAAAAAAGTCATATACGACACCAAAGCAAAATCAACACTTGTGATGGATGTTTTCATATTGTCAGCATTTTTCACGTTGATTCACTATGAGTTTCACCTTATTAAATATTGGATAATTGCAAATAACTCTCATTATTCATTAGAATAAAAAATCCCAAAAATTCTAATTTTGAGACAAAAATCTTCAAATCTTATTTTGATTGTCCTCAAAATTAAAGTAAAATCTTCATTCTGGCATCGCTGCGCTAAAGAATGCTGTGCCATCTACAGAAGTTTAAACGTGGATACCGGATCTCGTTCGCACGTCAGAAGCGTAAGTCAAATATAAAGTACATCGTATAATGCTACAATGGGGATCTCCCGATTCAATTGTCTAAGTTGGGCTTATAAAATCACCTTCTCTGATAACAAATTTTTGGCCATATAAGTGGCTTTCCATGTTATGCATTAAACCGTCGTGCCACACTTTATTCAAATCTTGCGAAGTGTCAGTAAAGAAAGCTGTGGCTGTGTTCTGTAACTTTCGCCACGAGAAACTTTTCGACTGAAACGTGTGAAATGAAACAAAGTTGAAACAAACAGCTGTTTTTCTCACTAAACTATAGCTATATCTTTTTTGGTGAGTAATAGCTGTCACGCTAGGAATTTACTCACCATTTTACAGAAAAACTGTGTCTGTAAAACTGTAAAAATAAATAATCAGCATTAAATGAATAATAATGCAGAAAAAATAAGTCTTTTGCTGTTAAATTAATTTTATTTTAACTTTTTAATTAATTTTTATACCCTTCACACAACAAGTTTTAAGGGAATACTTATATAAATGTAAGTATGTATTTATAAATAAAATGTAAACGTCAGAGACATACCGTACATTTTCTATAATAAGACGCCGTCGAACAAAATTTCTTAACTTTAGTAATTTTTAGTCGACAGCGGTACTAATTGTGGCTGGCGCTCTCATTTTTTAAAATTGCATGTCGGCATTGTTTTATATTTTCTGACATTTCGACGTAATCGCTTTGGATAGTTTTCGACATGAGTTACAGACGATGGAATAATTTGTTTCACAAGTTTTCCACGCGAGAACTTCTCGCCATCATCCACTGGATAATATTTTTGTTATCTTTAAGTGTCTTTACTGACACGTTTGTTCTAAAGGAATACATTCTATATCATTTATTATGAAAAAGGAACATTTTTTGCAACTTGAAAATCTATAACAGCTGGAATCGTTTGCCGATCTGACGGCTAATAAATCGAGACCGCTAGAAACTATATAGAAAAGGTTTAAAAGGCACACGCTCTTTTGGAGATATTAGACGTGAACCCCAAAAAGTATGTTTAGCGTTATAGTCGTCTGCTGCTAAAAATCGGAACGCTGCTTCAACAAAATTAAGTCACAATATATTGTAAAAAAATCGTCCCTAGGAAACATAAGGAAGATAAAGCTTGAACTAAAACCTGGTGTACAAATGTACAAAAAACAGAAATCTAATATAAAAAAATTTATAAAGTTCAACAAAAAGTCAATAAATTAATATTAACAATTAAGGTGGAATTAGTTTGACGCAATTTTATGTTCTGAATCAGCTGTTTTGTTTCTGTTCAATTAAAACTATATGTTCATGGTTTGTTTTTACTTTTTCGTTCTGTTCTGATGTGGACTAATCTGTTGAAAATAGAATTCAACGTTAAGTGGCAGCCACAGTGCAATTATTAGGTGGCAGCATTAGGAGTTGTTGTACTACACACATAATATTTTGTTTGTGCAAAAATTCCGGACGCCGTCAAAAACATGTTTAGAAAACAGAAGAAAAGTTTATATAAAGAAAATTAATATAAATATTTTCAAGGCATTTAAGCAATTAAAATATTGTTGAAAATTTTGTTATTGGATTTTTTTTAGCACTTTTTCAAACTATTTAAAATAAAAAATTTTTTTTTGTTTGTACTACTTTTTCTTGGTATGAAAAAAATAATTTTTTTATTCAGTTTATTTTAATTGAAGATTCTTGAAATTTAATATACATATATATTAATCAATTAAGCAACTATGGATGATCAAAAGAATATAGTTTTAGCGAAAAAACATTAAATTTTGTATAAGAAAAGTCGTAACAAATGGGCTGAAAAGTCCAAGACCTTACAAAGAAAACACATTGTTTTTGATGCAAAATTAGCTTTATTCATCAAGTCAGTAGCAACGCAATCCTTCCAGCGCCGCTCTAATATTTCAATACCACTTTTGTGGAAAGATTTATCTTTTGCCTCAAAATAGGCCTCAGTTTCAGGGGTAACCTCTTCATTCGTGCGAAATATCTTACCGGCGTGCATTTTTTTCAGGTCTGCGAACAGCCAGTAGTCTCTGGCAGCCAAATCTGGCGAATACGGTGGATATGGGAACAGCCAGTAGTCGCTGGGAGCCAAACCTGGAGAATACGGTGGATGTGGGAGCAATTTGAAGTTCAATTCATGTAGTTTTGCCATTGTTTTGATTGACTCGTATGACACGTTGCATTGTCTTGATGAAACAAATTTTTTTTTCTTTGCCAAATGCGGTCATTTCTATGCAATTTCGGCCTTCAAACGCTCCAACAACGCTATATAATATTCACGGTTAATGGTATTTCTTTTCCCAAGCTATTCTATGAATATTACACCACGCACATCCCAAAATACCGAGGCCATAACTTTTCCAGCCGATTGTTGTTCTTTCGGGTGCTTTGGACATGGTTCACCAGTTGCTGTCCACTCATATGACGATCTTTTCGATACCAGAGTGAAGTGATGGATCCATGTTTCATCCATTGTCACGTTCTCGTTTTTTATCAACAGCGGGCAAACGCGGCACCAAATTTGAACAGAGCTTTCTCATAGTCAAATGCTTATGTAATATAAATCCAACACGTTCTTTTGATATCTTTACGATGTCAGCTAACTCACGTAACTTCACTTTTCTATCAGTCAAAGCGATTTGCTAGATTTTTTTTAATGTTTTCTGCTGTTACCGCCTCTTTTGAACGTCCACTGCATTCTGCATCATCGGTGTTTCTACGACCACGTTTGAAGTCAGCAATGTTGGCTGTTTTGCCACCATTTCTAATTAATTAAATGGTTTCTATTTTTTGTTTTCTCAAATAAAATAACTTTTATGAAAATTCTTAACTCCAACATTTTTCTGCTGATTGTGCTCTACTGTGTAGATCAGCTGTTTTTTTTCACAGAAAAAATAATTGTAAAATATTTGCAACAGAGAAGAACGTCATAGGACGGCAACTGAAAGTAAAAACTAATGAGATCTTTACCTTTCTGAGTTCGAAGAATTAGTAAAATACATATGCATGTACGATGGCTGATTACAAAATAACCGTTATTTTGCAAAAAGTATTTATTTATTTATCAACAACATTCTTGTCCCCTTCAAAGTAATCCGCATCAGATATAATGCACTTATGCCAGCGTTCTTTCCAATCCTCGAAACGCGCTTTTTGGTATCGCCAACAGCTCCTGTTTCAATTTCTCTTTTACCTGCCTTGCGGCCTTATCTTATGATGGACCAGTTCCACGGAGTGAATTATTCACGATTTACCATCGCTCCCATGTAGCTTGCTAGGCTCACACAAGTAGCAGTTTATGTCATATGAGCAACTTCTTGTTGAGGAGTTCGGGCCTCCTAATCCCTCCTGTATGCAATTTTCCAGCAATCAATGGAGGACAAGGCTCAATGAGTTGGTAGGCCGAATCCCACTAAGACCATCAGCCCTTAAACCAACTCACTCGTCAACCATCACCACTGGTTCCTTACAGCACAGGTATCTGCTGTATAGGCAACAGATCCTCGGGAGATTGTTAGTCCCCGAAAAAAGCCACATACCAAACAATTATCAAGGATACTAACACCCTCTTTCTGCATTTTAGGTTTCAACCACAGCCAGAATGTTTCAACCAAGGTAGGCACCTCAACCATGATTTATACCCTTGGTAAGGGTTTCGGAAGCCAACACAACATAAGTCATGCGGCTTCCTTAGAGTTTTATTTACTACAACAAACGAGTGACCCGTTTCCCTCTATACCTGAAAAACAGAGTGCCCAAGTTAGGAATACGCCAAGGCAAACCCTGTTCTCCGGGAAGAATTTTGGGAACAGGAAAAAATCAGCGGAGGCCAAGGCCGGTGAATACCAACGGTGGTTGAAGCATGATAACGGTACTCATATGATTGTTCTAAGCACGCCATCTGGGAAATTGTAGCAGCAAAGCTAATATTTAATTTTAGTATATAAAAGATTCATTCGGCAAAATAAGTATTTCCTTTAATAAAAACTAGATTTTTTAATGAGTCATCCGACAAACAACCACGTATTGGCGAGCGAAAATAGCACGAGCAAAAATAACGGAATAAAGATGAAAGTGACGCATATGTAAGTAAAAGCACAAAGTCAGCGATGACAGCCAACTACATACACAAAATTTACAATCAGCAAGTGTATTATAAACAGTTTGACAGGAAAAGTTGGTGGCGAATATGTGAAAATTCTTATTGATATCACCTGATTGGTGTAAAATGAATTCGCTCTGGTCAAAACAATTGAAAGCTGAATTGCAGTGTTGCAAAATGATAAACATTTTAATGATTGTAGTTTCCAGCGAATTTAACTTTTGTGTGAAACAACTGATTTTCTATTTATTATAACACATAAATGTATTTTTGAGCCAAATGTATTTGACATACAAAATACTAAATACTTTCAGGTCGTGTATTTGAAATACAAAATACGTATTTGGGTTTTAAATACAAGCATTTCAAGTACTGCCCATCCCTGGTTGAAGATTGCTTTCTTTGCCAACTTTCAAACTGTCACGCAATATTTTGTTTTTATTGCTATAATTATCCAAATTAAATTGTCACCGGTAATATTGTAATTCACAATCATATAAACTTCTGTAGCATTTAAAACTTTTTGGGTAACTTTATTTTCATTAATAGCCAAACCTAAACACAAGCGGCAAGAGTTTTCTTGCTGTCAAAATATCTCATGCCCATACAAATTGTATGAAGTAAAAAATCAAAGATCACACCTAAACACAACTAACCTTTTTATCTGTCAAAAACAAAGTGACAATCCGAAAGTGCTGATATTACCAACATACAATATAACAGACATTGTACCAACAGAACAGATAAAAATGTGAAAATCGAACATACGTAACTTACGAAATTTTAATATAACAGTTATTTTTTGATCAGACCATATACATAAATGCACTTATCTACACACACATAAATCTAAGTTGAATAATCTCCTTTCTACGGCTAGATTTGGCAGCTCTAGTTCTATTAAATAAATTCAGTGCAGAATACATTTAAGTTTTAAGAGATTTCGGATTATGATCAGGATGCCTATATTGTGCTACATAACTATGATGAGTTCCCGTGGCACTCACCTTTGAAGTTGAAAGAGAGAGAGAGAGAGTCGTCACACCAGATGACTGTATTCTATAACAACTTCCCTTCATCTTCGAAGAATTTTTCCTTCCATTACTAGGTGCATGATGCAATTATTAGGTGGCAGCATAAGAGTTGTTGTACTACATACATAATATTTTGTTTGTGTAAAAATTCCGGACGCTGTCAAAAACATGTTTACAAAACAGAAGAAAATGAAGAAAGAAACGTTTATATAAAAAAACGAACAAAGAAAATTAATATAATTATTTTTATAAATTGTTTTCAACACATTTTAAGCAATTAAAATATTTTTGAAAACTTTTTTATTGTGTTCTTGCCCTTTTTCAAACTGTTTAAAATATTTTTATTTTTTCACCCACAATTTTATGAAACAAAAAATTATCACCTGCGCTAGTGATGCCACCTGGTTAATTGCACCATGACGGAATAAAGAGAGCAAAAAGCAAAATACACTCTAAATTTGCAAATTTTACCCAAAACTCCTGGAACGCAAAAAACCACAATTGTACAATCTTGCAATACTAGTGCAGCTTACTTTTTAGATTAAAGTACATTTGAATAATTTTAGACGCTTAAAACGCATAACACCATATAATCAAAACATTTGCATTATTGGCAACAGCTGTAAAATTAAAAGCAATGTAAAATTTTCAGTAAATTTTTATACTACATATTTATAAAATGAAAAGCCAAACAACAACTGCGTGTTCTGTTTACAGCTTCACAACGTTATTTTTAGTTTGGGCAACCTTCCATTTTGCTTTTAACTGATTTTTAAACAAAAGCTTTTTCTAATTTGCAAATTTTCTGTTTACATTTTCAGTTTCATATGTATGTAAACATAAAACAGCTGATTACTCAATTCTAGTCCGAACTTACCCAAAGAAAAAGTTCGGGCTAATTTGTACAGGAAATGAAAAAAATTACTCTCTCATTTTCTCTCAAAATTGCGCAAAAATTGTTACGTGAAACACTTTTGGACTAGTTCGGACTGTTTCGTTATTCACGTGGAACACACCTACTGTTTCCAATAAAAATAATCCAACGAATACTATATAAATACAGTGTTTAGCTGTTTTTAAGCACTGATGATGATGAATAGAAGAGAAGCATAGGAAAAAAAGAACTCAAAAAAATATATGTGTAATAGGTATACAATAATATTGAAAACGTGTCTACTCTGGCGAATCTTGGCAAAAATAAGCAAGAAGAAAAAGATCTTAAAGAATTTAATTAAAATAAACCAAAATTCCTTTAGAAATATTGTTCAAATTGTATTTAGTGGTCAATTTGAATAACATGATTCTTATGATCCACAAACGATTCTATTTATATGGCCACAACTGTGTATAGAACGTTTAAGAATATAAAATTTTTTTCGTGCGTACATTTATATGTGTATGTGCAATATGTACATATGTATCTATGTATTGATGTTTGTGCGCGCACATGTGTATTAAATTTTAGAATAAACATTTATTATTCATGAGAATTTGTTAAACAGGCGGATCCCAGATTCCTTTGTGCGATGACTGCACTTTATTTGCTGTTCGCTTTTTTATTTGCTTTTTTCTTTTATTCGATTCAAAATGGCGAAAAATAAATAAATGAAAAATATGGAGTTGGTATTTGAAGGAATTTTATTCATTTTTCAGTTTTGGCTTCTTTTACAATTGGAATAATATTCTTAAAACTATACATACAAAATCAACATTGGCATCCCGTGCAAATTTCTATTAAAAGTAACATGTTTTTTTTCTAAAATCTACTTCCTATACATATCATCGAGTATGTAAGTAGACACTCTGCAGATAACGAGACTGATGCACACACGCTTGTTTAGCATAGTCCTTAGAGAAACAGAAAAATATGCTACTTTTACTCGTATCCTTATGATGTTCTAGCACTGAACTATTTCATAGGAGTAGTCGCAAAACTACTTTGTCATTAACTACAGTGGATTTCGGCCTCAGAAGTTTCTGCATTTATATAATCTGCCAAAGTTTTTTTTTTTTTTTTGTCTTGGACCACAACTCAGGAGATGATCACTACATATGCTGAGTATTGTACTGGAAATTGAAAAGTAGTTTATATGAGCAGGAGGAAAGAGGACGTAGTATTTATGAATGTTTGAGCCTTCAGCTCGAAAACCAAAACAAACGTTATCACAGCACTTGAAGTGTTGGAATTAAATTAGTCAGTGCCGAGTGTATATACTAGAGGGCTGCTTAAGCACAAGAAAAATGTCTTGCAAGACATCGTAATATTTTCAAGTACTACCCATCGTTTTCTTTCACACTTCAAAACAAGCACTTAAGTGTCGAAATGTTCTAAACATATAAACGAATACTATCTCCCAATCGTTTAGAACAAACAGAACCAAACACAAGTAGAACCCACTGAAGTAGAATAAAGCTGAAGTAGACCTTCTAGCACTGAAATAATGTTCTACTTCAGTTTGGTTTATAAAATTTGGGCACAAGAACTGTATACAGAGTATAGTGTTAGTGCTCATTTTTTAGTGCACTTGCTGTGTTTTGCTATGAGTCATCGTTTATTCGCTTCATTCTGATGTTTTGTTTTGGTTTTTGCTATATAACAGAATTCAAGTACTAACAAGCACTATCGCGAATATGTTTCCAAACCATGGAGTCTTTGTTCTGTTTCTATATATTCTACAGCTTGTTTGTTTTGTTTTAAATGTTGTTCTTAAGTACACTGCACAAAATTATGAAACATTGAGTAGTGAGATGTGTTCTTTAGAACATTCTCTGCAGTCTCTTAGTATATACCTTCGACACTGCTCAGACAAACAAAATTTGGTTCAACACCTCTCACACTGCAACGTGAATTACATTGAAAAAAAATTAATAATAATGAAGGTATAAGGAAAACACGGAAGACTGTAAAAAATAACATGTGTATACAAGATGGAACACAAAACCTGCACAAGTGGCAATTTCTTTTCATATGTTTGTAACCATATGAACAAACCCCTTGCTCGAGCTCGTGCAGTTAGTTGCTCTATTTTAATTGTTTCATCATTTTGTTTACACACTTATAGAAAACCCGTCATAACTGCGATGTATTTTAACATCAATGCAATACCAAATGCCATCATTTTTGACCCCATAACACTTTTAATCGCTGTGATGCCAACCATTACATTAGTTGCTCTAATTATCATTAGCAGGAATTATGACAATTATTTCATCAATGACATGTCATACTGACATCATGGTGATGCTTCATTGGAATACGTTTGATTTGAAGTCAATGTAATGACAAAATGTTATCAATAGAATGGCACACTAACATCAGACCAACTATAGTTTGGATGCAGTTTGATGTAAATATCTCATTGATTTGATGGCTCATTAACATCAGAAAAATTACTAGGGATGAAACGATACGAGTAACTATTTAATACTTTTATTTCGATACCAAGTACTGTTGGTATCGATACTTTACTACCGAGTACCAAGTAGATATCGGTCAGAAATACTCTATTCTTATTGGCAAAAAAACTGAGTTGGACACAATTTTTACCATCATTTTACATGTTTTCACAGTTTTTGTAAAATAAATCCATCCATGCAAATGGGACCACCAAAATCGTGTGTATGGTTATACATCATAAAAAAGGCTATAATGTTGCGGTCACCATCTTGAGATACTGAATGAAATAACCCAGTCAATAAATCCATTCGAATTTGTCACTAAAGAATTGGAATAATCTAAGATTATACCAATGATAAAAAGTTTGACATCGAAGCTTCAAAGTTGTTCTTCCTTCATTGAATCTCTCACACATTTATAAGGCAAACTATTAGATGAATGCGTCATAAGAATTGTAATGATAGAATTCCAGCGTTTTCAAAATTTTCGCTTCCGAGATCCTAATTAATAAAGTTAAATTTTAGCTAGTGGACCAGAAGATGATGTCCATAGCGAAGATTTTGATTTTTGGCTCTATGTGTTGTTCCCTACCCTATGAAGAAATCGACCGATACGAGTATGTATCGTTTCATTTTCTTCGATACCGAGTAGGTATCGATACCGTATCGAGTATAACTATCGATACCTTAGTGGTATCGTTTCATCCCTAAAAATTTCTAAATGATTTATATTTTATGACAAAATATCATCAGTACCATGGCACGCCATCGTCAACTAAACACAAGCTCCGGTTAAATTTAATGATTTCAAAAATATGTTCAAACATGTAATCTTATATTCTACTATTTTCAAGAAATTAATGTCATCAATATAATGTCTGTGAGTAGTATTATCATATTTTTAATTGTGAGTATGATGTGTACAAGAAACTACTCTCTTTCTTTGCCTCGTAGTTCTTTTTTTTTTATTTTATTCCGTGCGCTCTAATTATATTCGTTATTTAGCTAACGCCGCATGTGATGACTAAGTGTCATCAGCATGATGTATTATCCTTCATTTTTATATTCGCATCATAATTATACTTATTTGCCTTTGCTTAAACGATACTAGTTATGACAAATTTACATCAATATGAAATTTAAGTTTGAAAATAATGATTTTAAGAAGACAATTCTCTTTCAACAATAAATAGAAAATATTATAAATAAAAATCCTGTTTTTAAAATCAATTTTAACAAATGAGATGTATTACTGCATAGATGTATAATAAAATGTATTATTGAATTGATGTCATGACAGTTGTACTATTGATTATACTCAATGTGTGACAAAATTCTCTGATGACTATTATCATTGAAATTGACGTCAGTTTTCACATTACTGATAACTATTTACATGGCTCAACTTTGAGGACTCGCCGTCACCAATATGAAGATGCTTTTTTTTATGAGTGCATACGAGTATGTACATAAATAAATTTTGTTTCTTCTTAACCAACCGCTTTTTATACCATACACGGTCGTCCTTTTTTTAACTTTTATTACCTTGTATTTGTTGAAGTTAAGGTCGTACCCGTTTTAATACAATTTTGATTTCCTTAGCTCTTTTTACAACACAGAAGTCTTAAGGCAGACTTTTTAAATCTATCTAAATATACAATATGAAATGGTATGAAGTTACAACATGAAAAATACAAATAGTGGAAAAGAAAATCAAAAATATCTAATAGAGATTGTCGTGTACCATATATTCTGACCCTTTAACAATTCACCCACAAACTTCGTGTGTCATCATTAAATACTATCTGCAGGATAATTCTCACACTCGTATAGTACGCCATAACATCTGTGCCGTTTTGCCATAACAGCTCAACTCGAGTTTTGAAAATTTAGAAAAGTGTGTTCAAATAATTTCAGTAATTGAAGAAAAAAATTTTTTTGTTTTGTATTATTTTCTTCTCATTTATTTTCATTTTTTCTTAAATATAATTTTTCGTTGAAATTTTACTTAAAACTTAATTGGGCCTTGTCTGGACTTAATAAAACGTCACATCTATTTATAAACATACTCATATACAAACATATACATATGTGTGTAAACATGTATAGACATTTAAATTAATACATTTGATGGGAACTTATATTTTAAAACTTAAAATCTTGATTCTATATGGAAAGTTTTACAAGTTTTGCATTTGCAATAGAGAAAATGCATTAAAATTTATGGAAGTACTTTTTTTTGAGACGGTAGGCAGAAGGCCGACTACGACTTGTTGTTCTGTGCATCACCTTCCATTCGCCAAACACCAAACAGATAACTTAATTTTTCAGGAGGTATAACTGGAGCAACGGCCGCTCTCCTCAAGCTCTTGAGATCAGCCTCGGCGTCATTGAGAATGGAGGCGGCTCCCATTGCAAACCCATTACCTTGTGCTCCGTTTGCATCGAGAGCCTTTAATAAACCAATTTCGCTTGTTGACAGAACTCGACAAAGAAAGTCAATGTATCTAGAAAAAGAAAGTATAAAAAAGTATTGTCAATATCATGTTTAACACTTTATCTCAGAAACATATATATAATATTCCTAAATATGTGGCGCAATTTTTTGCTTTATGCTGTGAAAGTAGTTCTGTAGATTTCTTAGAACGCGACAAAGCCCACTCAAAAACTAAAGTCAATAAAACCCCCCATCATCAAAACTTTCGGTTACTATGAAAAATAATTTGTATAGTATTTGGGGCAGATACTATTTACGAATATCAACACTTTTGCAAGCATTTCTTTCAGTGTTTGACTTCAAATTTCAAATCTATTTAGATTGAAGTTCCTTTTCTTAAGCATTTTATATAACTACGTTTGTTTAACTTTTATTTATATATTGAATCTTCAAAATGTAAACTAACAATAAGTATTCAAATCTCAATACTAAATATAAAAAATTAACAAATACTAGAGAAAAACATTATTATTTTGCGTCAATTATCTCGGTAAAATCACTTATGTTACACTCTGATGGTGGCGAAGATATCTCTTCTTCTCAACCGAGTGTGACCGCTAAATTAAGTGTGTTGCGTGCCTTTGAAATTTTTTCAGGCTAGATGTTGATGCGGTGCCTCATTATAGAATTGCGTAGCACCATATACGCTTTAGAAATGCGTTGTAAAACAAAAATTTCAATTCAGCATCAATGTTGAATTTTTCCCATAATTTAATTTAGTTGCGCTGTCTTTAATTTCCGCTGAGTGACTTTCACATCAATGTGAGACTTACACATTAAACTACGGTCGAGGTGAATACCAAGGTACTTAGTCACTAGGATCTGGACTATAAGGTGATTGATCCCAATTGGAAGTGAATTTCACGTAATTTTAGCATCGTATCTAATGATGTGTGAACTTGTGCGAGAAATACCACATTTTTTTTATTAACAAACACAAAAACTGCGAAGCTTTTTCGCTTGTCTGCAGTAACACCCAGGGTCTCTGGCAGGAATCGAACCTGCGACCTCGAGACTGCTGGTCGAGTACTCTACCAAATCAGCCATCGAAGCACCCTGACTTCATTATGCTGCGGGATAAGTGAGTTGCTAATTAGGATAGGCACACATGTTAGTTTGCACAGTGTGAATGCGACATGAGTACATTTTTGGTTTTTGCACATTTGTACATCAGGTTTTGGTTCAAGTTTTTCCTTTCGTAAGTTTTTCTGAAGGAGGATTTTTTTGCAACACAAATTTGCTGTGATCAATAATTTTTTATGGAAGAAGATAAGAAAAATAATAATAATCAAATGTTTAGCTGGGGGACAACTAGCTGTTTCGTAGTCGCTACTCTACTCATCGACACCCATTTTCGGATTTGAACTCGGGTCATGACGTATCATGAACTGCTGCCTTAACCACTCAGCCACCGAGCAATTGAATTATTCTCTGTCTATCAGCGGTAAAAAGAAAAAGAACACGTAGTAACTGTTTAAGTATTTTACCAGTAATTTTATCAATATGTGCCAGTTTACACACATCAAGTTAAACTCGTCAAGTCTTGAGTTTGTGGGAGAACGGGGAAAAAGAATGAAAAAGGCGGTACCGTCAAGTTTAAAATGAAATGCCAAAATATATGAAAACTTGAAGGCATAAAGCTTTTGTGTGTGAACATAAATGCAAGTTCAAAAGTAAATTGAAGCGGAATTGATCAAGATGATGTGTGTCAACTGATACTATCTGGAGCTTTCTTGGGGTTTGTGCTGCAAACAATGTTTTCGATATCTTGAAAACTAAGTTCCAAAGACATAGGTGATCTAACTGCAAATTGCGGCACAGCACTTGTATCATTTGTGATAAAAACATTTCTCAAATGTTAAAATACACCATCCTCTTTTCAGAATCGCTGCTTGCCCAGTCTCCAGTTGAACCTCCGGGAAACAGGTTTTGCCTTGGCGTATTCCTAACTTGGGCACTGTGTTTTTCTTGTAAAGAGGGCAAGGGGGCCCTCATGTGATGCGGCAAACAAAACTCCAGGAAGCCGCATGTCTTATGATGTGTTGGCTTCCGAAACCCTTACCAAGGGTATAAATTGGCAGAACGGGGATCAGCATGGCCCCCGGGTGGTTCTGCTTGCGGTTCAACCCGGGCTGATCATGGTTGTGATGCCTACCTTGGTTGTAACATTCTGGTTGTGGTTGAAACCTAAAACGCAGGAAGGGAGTGTTAGTATTCTTGATAATTGATTGGTGTGTGGCTTTTTTCGGGGACTAACAAACTCCCAAGGATATGTTGCCCATGCAACAGATACCTGTACTGTAAGGAACCAGTAGTGATGGTTGACGGGTGAGTTGGTTTAAGGGCTGATGCTCTTAGTGGGCTTCGGCCTACCAACTCATTAAGCCTTGTCTTCCATTGATAGCTGGGAAATTGCATACAGGATGGATTAGAAGGCCCGAACTCCTTAACAAGAAGTTGCTCATATGGCCGCAAACATATGGCAAGAATCTGTCCGATCCTAGTCAGCCACACGTGGAATTGGTCCACTATCATATTAGGCCGTAAAGGCATGTGATATAACTCTTTTTCACAGTCTCCAGTTTAAATGCGCAAGGATTGCATACCTTTTACGAGTCTTTTCAGAACTTTCATCGCTTTACACAGGGAAAGCGGATTGAAGAGTACCATCAAGTCCTTCCAGATATTTTTAAGGGAAGCCATTCTTTAGATTTCAAGCAGATTTCTTAATTGAGAAACTGGGGTACCAACCTCCTGGGGGAACTAACCGAGATCGGGGTGAATGATTTGATGACAAATCTAACGATCCACTTGCATCCATTCTGAAGGAAATTTTTTTGCAACTTCAAAATCTATAGCGTCTGGTGTGTTTAGCGTTACAGCTAGCCACTAAAAATCGAGGCCCAAGTGTTTTGAAATTTTGATTTTCTGTTGCTGAAAATCGGGGAAGCGCCTAAATAGAGGAAATAACGAGGAATAAATGTGTTCAATGCATATATTTGTTACTGGAGAGATACTCCTCACGCGTCTCGTTTAGCAAACAGTGCTTAATTCTGGGTTTTTTTCAGAATTGCTGAACCCCCACAAGATCTACCACGGGATCTGTGGTGTCATATAGTATATAACCATTAATTTTGAAATAGCTTGTCGAAGCCAGATAAGTTTCAGCAATCAACATTACATCGATTTGCTTTCCCATAAGCGAGTGTGCAAGTTCATCTTGTATTAGCGTATGCCATTTGAACTCCAGAAACAAATCATTTGTTTAAAGTTGCCTGCAAAATAGTGGATTGCAATTTGAGCACTTCCTGCATCATGGTTTTCATAGCAACCGTAAATGTGTTTATGGATTGAACAAGAGTCTGCAGAGTTACCTTAAGACTGCTAAAATGTGTTTGTGGACTAAACAATAGTCTGCAGAGTTGGTTAACTGGCTTATCTGATGGAAATGGTTTGTAGAAATGGTATGATGATGACTGCTGGGGTTGAGGACTTATTTGTTATTGACCGCTTAACGTGAGTATAGATAGGGCAATCCCTTTAATTTGCAGTATGTTTACCTCTACAGCTGCTGCTGCTTCAAACACTCGAGTCAGTGTTTGACATCTTGTACTGAGATTTACCGTAAAGTTCGCCACATACAATACAAACTGGGGGCAATTTACAGTAAACCTTAGTGTGGCCAAATTTGTGATATGTCAATATCTTGTCATGTCATCTGTATTCACAGACCGTGCAGACTGTAGGAAGTAGTAAATACATCAGTGAGTTAATTCGCCGCAAAATGCAACCATGTCAAAGATATATTGGCGGCGGAAAATTAAATTAAAAGAGAAGTTTTAGAACCCCAGCCCGCGAGAAGAAGAACAACTAAGATGTTCAAGATGGAGGCAAGCGAAATTAATCGGTAGACAAAGACAGCAAAAATGGCATAAGAACACCACTCTAAAGCAGCGAGTTAGGGGTCACCTAAAGCAACCAAAAGGCTGCCCAACATCCGCTCTAACAACAGATTCTACCCCAGCTATATGCACCCAACGTATCCACCAACAATAAAATCCTGGAAAATCCACCAGCTTCAACATCAATAGCAATCTCTACTAGCCGATCGACACCACTGACAACAATTTTTACCGGACGAACTATAGTCCACAATAACAACCACTGTAGCTAACAACTATAGTCAAAAGCAAAGCCCACAACGCGTGCGTCCTCAACAGCAACTAAAGCCAACAACAACTAAAGCAAACAACAACTATAGCAAAAACATAGCCAACAACTCTAACTAAAAAACAAGCCAACAACTCTAGCCAAGAACTATAGCCAACAACAAATATAGTCAACAACATCAACTACAACTACAGCAAAACAACTAGAGCCAACAAGAACTATAGCCCACAACAACAACTATAGCCTACAACTCTAGCCAAAAATATCGCCAACAACAACTAAAGCCTACAACAACAAAGCCTATAACAACTACAGCCAACAACAACTACAGCCTGCAACAACAAAGCTTATAACAACTACTGCCAACAACAACTACAGCCTACAACAACAAAGCCTATAACAACTACAGCCAACAACAACTACAGCCTACAGCAACTACAGCCAAGAACAGGAAAAGACAAAAACAACAATAATACCAGCCGGAGACTAATCACCCGTACCCAACGGATCACACCAAGGACAAATCTCATGTCAACCCGTATCAACAGAACACGAAACCACAGATAAGTCACCAGCAGTAGTATAGTTAAGTAGTAGCAGCCATATTTTTATTGTGTAGACATATTTGTAAAACTTAAGTAGAGCTTCGATAAAATTAGTTAAACGATTAATACGCGATTAGTGTGCGCATATTCATAAAAATTGGAATGTCCTTGCAATGAATTTTGGTAAAATTTTGTATAGATGGTTTAAATTAAATTTCAAGATCAATCAGATTATTATGAATATGCCCATATAAATTCAAGTAGGTGCTCATTTTCATTCCGAAAATTGGCAGGCATCATTGTTTTGCCCGCTAAAGCACCCAGGTGTTTTATATGTATTCTCGCGGTAGTCGGTCCGTTTTTATAGTGAAATTATCTTGTCTGTCGGCTTTAGTTCTCTATCCTCTAGTAGGGAAGAGAATAGTCTGTCCGTAAATAATAAATTCAGCAACACAGTTTAGTCCGTCCGTAAATAGTGTTTTTAGTTAGTCCGAAATATATTGATAGTCCGTCTGACAGGGAGGGATTGTAGGCACTAAACGATTTTGACCGGGAATTAAAATTTACAGCGTATAAGAATTGTACGAATCTGTCAACTTGTGAACACAGAACCCGACAACAAGGAAAAAATTTTTCTTTTTGATTTAACGCAGGTCGTCTTATAAGGCTTTCCGACCTGGAAAAAAAGAAAGCAATCCATTTTTAGCAATTTTATTTAACGATTTAGTCTTAGTTTGAAATTAAATGATTACCTTATATTTTAAGAGCGAGTCAAAGTTTCTGAACATAACAGGTGATCACTTGAATAACATACGACACCCCTTATATCCGGATAACCCAATTCTCAGCCCAAATATCTCAACGCGAGTAAGCGAAAACTTTAACAGGTCTGAAAGTTGAAACCGAATTCATCATCACAGTTTAAATAGTGAAATTGTTGCAACTATTACAGCTGTGAATATTCGGTTGGGTAATAGAATGGAATTTTTCGAATATGGATTTGTACAAGTATAGACATTAAGCAATTAGAATTTGTAAAATGTTTAGGTATCTAGATCTAAGCAATAAGCCGTAAAATTGTGCTTGAGATTTTATCTCCCTCACCGAAGAATCAGCTAGTGTTTATTTCCCCGTCATGTGATACATGAAGTTGTGATAGCCCCTCCAGATTTTTTTTTTTTTTTTAGCTTTTATTTATTTATTGAATCTTCACAATGTGAACTAACAATAAGTATTCAAATCTTAATACTAAATACAATAAATTAACTAAGTCCAGCCAATGCTAGACAAAAAATTTTATTTTGCGCCAATTATATCGGTAGAATCACCTACTTAACGCTCTGATGGTGGCAACGGTATCCCTTCTTCTCAACCGAGTGTGACCGCTAAAATTAAGTATGTTTCGTGCGAGAGGGTTTGGGTGAAGTTCCAATTTGCTGACATACCTTGTCGCATGCTCTGAAAACTCATCTTTTACCAGTGGAACACACAGATCCTTGTGAATTCGGGAGTTTTTTACGTACCATGGAGCTGCAGTAATTGTTCGAAGAATTTTGTTTTGTCGCCTTTGAATTTTTTCAATATTTGACGCTGAGGCGGTGCCCCATAATTGAATTCCGTAGCGCCATATAGGCTTTAGTATTGCGTTGTATAACAAAAGTTTGCAATCTAATTTCAATGTAGAATTTCTGCCCATAAGCCAATTTTATTGCGCTGCTTTTAATTTTAGCTGAGAGACTTTCGCGTCAATGTGAGGCTTCCACGTTAACCTACGGTCGAGATGAATACCAAGGTACTTGACTTCACTTTGCTGCGGAATAGGTGAATTGTTAATTTGGATAGCTGAACATGTTTGTCTACGCAGTGTGAATGTAACGTGAGTACACTTTTGTTCATTAACTTTAATTTTCCAAAGTTTTAACCACATCTCTAATATTGAAATATACTCCTGCAAATTTCGCGAAGCTACTTGATGGTTTTCATGTACGCTGCAGAATGCTGTGTCATCTGCAAAAGTTGAGGTGTGAATACTAGATCTTTTTGGCATGTCAGAAGTGTAAATTAAATATAAAGTGGGTCCCAGAATGCTACCTTGGGGAACTCCTGCCTCGATTGGCTGAGTTGGGCTTATAAAGTCGCCTTCTCTGATAACAAACTTCCGGCCGCATAAATAGCTTTCCAGAAGCTTATGAGTGTTTGCAGGCAAGTTCAACTTTATTTTGTGCATTAATCCCTCGTGCCACACTTTATCAAAAGCTTGGGAAACATCAATAAATAGAGCTGAGCAATACTTTTTATTCTCAAAAGTCTTTCTTATAACATTAACTAGTCTATGCGTTTGTTCAATGGTGCTGTGTTTAGCCCGAAAACCAAATTGATGATCAGGGATGCATCCTACATCATTCAATATTGGAGTCAACTTCGCCATTAATAATTTTTCGAAAAGTTTTGAAATTGTTGGCAGTAGACTTATTGGTCTATATGCCTCTACTTTAGTGGGATCCTTCCCTGGCTTGGGTATCATAGTAACCATAGACACCTTCCACTCTGCAGGATAGTATTCTAGGCGCAAAATAGCGTTAAAAATGAAAAGAAGAATTCTTCTAGCAACACGAGGTAACTGTACAAGCATTTTGCCAGTAATTTTGTCAAAACCTGGAGCTTTTTTTGAGTTTACTTTATTTATAACGTTTTCGACATCTTGAAAACTAAGTCTCAAAGGCACAGGCGGTCTAACAGCATATGGCGGAAATTCAGCAACATCATCCACTGTATCATTTGCAGTAAAAACGTTTTTCAAATGATTAACATACACCATCCCTTTTTCAGAATCACTTCTTGCCCAGTCGCCAGATGAAGTTCGCAAAGGTGGCTTACCTATTACGGGTCTTTTCAGACCTTTTGTCGCTTTCCATAAAGAATAGTCGGTTTGCGGGCTACCATCAAGACCTTCTAGATAATTTTTGAGGGAAGCCATTCTTTGGATTTCAAGCAGATTTCTTAATTGAGTTATGCACTCCCGTAGCCTGCTTTTAAGCTGGGGAGACCTTCGAAGTTGCCACTCTCTTCTAACTCTTCTTTTTTCTGACAAAAGTAGCTCAATTTCAGACGAATAAGTTCTATTGTTCTCATTTCTGAAACTCGTATGGGTAGTGGTAGCATGTTGTACGGCCAGTTTAAGGTCTTCAGAAAAATCTTTAATTGATATATCAACATCCTCAGGGGTTCTCAAGGCAATATTTTCTGTACAATGAGTACTCAAATATTTCTTATATTTTAGCCAATTAACTCTAGTTATGGCGAACGTCAAGTCACTAAACGGGGAGCCAACCTCCTGGGGGAACGAAACGGATATTATAGTGGGTGAGTGGTCCGATGACAAATCTAATGAAGA
Organism: Thecocarcelia acutangulata; assembly: GCA_914767995.1. Taxonomy (NCBI): domain Eukaryota; kingdom Metazoa; phylum Arthropoda; class Insecta; order Diptera; family Tachinidae; genus Thecocarcelia; species Thecocarcelia acutangulata. The sequence continues at coordinate 58,483,328 of OU612098.1, forward strand.
CTCTACTTGCATCCCTTCTAAAGGAAAATTTTTTGCAACTCCAAAATCTATAACATCTGGGATCTTTCGTCGGTCTGAGGGCCAATAAGTGGGATGTCCGCTTGAAATCACATCTAAGCCCAGTTTGGAAACTGTTTCGAAAAGCACACGGCCTTTCGGAGAAATTAAACGTGATCCCCAAAAAGTGTGCTTGGCGTTATAGTCACCAGCCGCTAAAAATCGAGGCCCAAGTGTGTTGAAAAAATGTGAGTACTGATTTTCTGTTATTGAAAATCGGGGCGGTGAGTAAATTGATGATATAACTATTTTTCCATTAAGATGTTCAATGCATATATTTGTTGTTTGGAGATACTCCTCACGTGTCTCATGTAGAAAATAGTGCTTAACTCTATTTTTTATTAGAATTGCTGAGCCTCCACAAGACCTTCCACGTGGATCTTTAGTGTCGTACAGTGTGTAGCCATTAATTTTGAAATAACTGTTGCTTGTCAAGTGAGTTTCAGCAATCAGCATTATGTCGATTTGTTTTTCCATAAGGAAGTGCCGTTTGCGTTCCAGAAACATATTTTTAACCAACTCATTTTTTTGAAATTGCCTGCAAAATAGTGGATTTCATTTTCAGCATTACCTGCATCATGTTCGTCACAGCGTTTTTGAGCGTTCATGAAAACCACCAATTAGCTTCACGAAATTTACAGGAATACATTTCAATATTAGAGAAATGGCTAAAACTTTGGAAAATCAAAGTTAATGAACAGAAATGTACTCATGTCACATTCACACTATGTAAACAAACATGTTCAGCTATCCAAATTAACAATTCACCTATTCCGCAGCAAAATGAAGTCAAGTACCTTGGTATATACCTCGACCGTAGGCTAATGTGGAAGTCTCACATTGAAGCAAAAGTCACTCAGTTGAAACTAAAAGCAGCGCAACTAAATTGGCTTATGGGCAGAAACTCGACATTGAAGTTGGATTGCAAACTTCTGCTATACAATGCAATTCTAAAACCTATACGGTGCTACGGGATTCAATTATGGGGCACCGCCTCAGCGTCAAATATTGAAAAAATCCAAAGGCGACAAAACAAAGTTCTTCGAACGATTACTGCGGCTCCATGGTACGTAAAAAAATCACGAATTCATAAAGATCTGAGTGTTCCGCTGGTAAAAGAGGAATTTTCTAAGTACGCGACAAGGTATGTCAGTAAACTGGAACATCATCCAAACCCTCTTGCGTGCAATATTCTTAATTTTGGCGGTCACACTCGGCTTAGAAGTAGGGATACCGTTGCCACCATCAGATTGCTCAATAGGTGATTTTACCGAAATAGCTCCCGCATAATAAAGCTTTTTGTCTAGCATTGGCCGGACTTAAGTATACAGCACATTTTTTTTTTAATTTTAAATTTAGTATTAAGATTTGAATACTTATTGTTAGTTTAAGTTAAGATTTGAATACTTATAGTTAAGTTAAGATTTGAATACTTATAGTTAGTTGTTTGAAGATTCAATAAATAAAAAACGCTACAAAAAAAAATGTTCGTCATGGAAACCGTAAATGTATTTATAGATTGAACAAGAGTCTGCAGAGTTGCCTCAAGATTGCTAAAATTTTGGTCGGAGTTTTGAGGCTTTGGCTCCTAATTCAAGTTTGGTTTATCGGATTTTACCACATTCGCATAAGAAATTTGTTGGCGGCTTTGAACGTTTACATGGCTGGTTGACTGGCGTACCTGGAGAAAATTGTTTGAGGAAGTGGTTTTTGACTGCTCGGGTGGCATATTTAAAATTGATGGCCTATTTGTCATTGACCTCTTGAAGTGAGTATAGACAGGGCAATCCCTGTAGCTTGCAGTATGGTTACCTCCACAATTACTGCATTTTTTAACGCTCGAGTCAGTCTTAGGTTTTTGCAGTGTGATGTACCGTGAAGTTCACCACACACAACGCAAACTGCGGGCAACTTACAATAGGCCTTAGTATGGCCAAATTCTTGGCAGTTTAGGCATTGAACGGGCCCTAAACGCTTATGAGGCTCCCCAACGGTAACCTTACGATGCAACAGATATTTAAGGTTGTAAATTGGATGCACTTCATTCTTTTTTAACACAACATCTCTTGGTTCCAATTCAACCCTAAACATGGGCTGAGAAATTTTTTCACGGTTTCTAATATTTACTACATTTTTAATTTTAAAGCCATTGTCTTCTAATCCGGTTTTGACCTCATTCGTGTCAAAAAAAAGGGTCAATCCCTTTTATAACAACCTGAAGGCCTTTGGCATTTTTAAACTGATAGGTGTAAAACGATCGTTTCTCCTTCTCCAGAACGTCAGACAATTTTCGGTATTCATTCTCGTGGTTGACCTGGATTTTCGTTTCATTGATGCTGCCATGCTTAACCGATGTTACGTTGAAAGTGTATTTACCGGTTGCTGTAATAAGTTGTTTTTAGACATTGTCGTGGTAGTATTATCATCTTTAACTATTTTGGACTGAGATTACATAGCTAAACTGGAAGATGGTCTTCTGTTGTAACAAAAATGTTTGGCGAACACGAACGCGTGCGTTTTGTATCTCTTAGAGACAGGAGATTATCCAATGACTTTTTCAAAGATTCTTCCTCAGAAATCCAGAGGTTTTTTCTAGTGAAGCTAAGCTCTCTCTCAGAATTGTATCGGTTAATCGACTTTTCCATTAATTCTGATTCAGAATATATGCTTTATAGGGTCGCAAATGAAAATTGTAGAAATTACAAACGGAATCACAAACTTATATATACATTTTTGTGAAGGGTATAAAAAAATTTATTGTTTTGCTTCCAACTTCGCACAATTATTAAGCATGGTGATAACAGTGCAGTTCTCGATATCGGTCCACATATAACCGAGATATAGCCTAAATCGATTTTTTAATCAAAATGTCGCGTAAGCGAATTGAAGAATTTTGTAGCTTAAAATAATTTCTGGTAAAAAAGTGAGGTTACTTAAATACAGAAAATCAAAATTTTCGATATTGGTCTATATATACCCTAGATATAGTCTAAACCGATTTTTCAACGAAAACAATTTTTTTTGTTTAAAAGCAGTTCTGATTATAAAAGCAAGTTAGTAAAATATGTACATAAAATTAAAATATCTGATATCGGTCCATATACTCGTATACCCGAGATATAGTCTGAACCGATTTTGCTGAAAAGCAATTCTCGTTATAAAAGAAGGTTATCAAAATACACAAAATAGAAAATTCCGATATAGCCGAGATACAGCTTAAACAAGCTTTTCCATGAAAATGTTCATGAAAGATTTCTTTTTTGGAATGGTGATTACATTGCTTTTCTTAGTTTTGTCTTTCCTTCACACGTGTTTTTCATTGTCGTCCGTGTTTTCTATACTTATATGTACTTATGGTTATAATTAAGTCGTAAAAAAACGAAGTTATACCGGAATAGGTAGAGTTTTGTTTTGCATCATGTGCACCTGTTTTTTTATTTTTAATTATTTAATGTTTTTACTGCCGTTTGTTTTTTCTCTATTTGTTATTATTAATTTCTTTTTTATGTTCTTCTTATGAATTTATTACCTTACGGTGTGCGCGGTGGTGAACTAATTTTTGTTATTCTGAGCAGTGTCGAAGGTATATACACTGGGCACTGATCAGTTTCAACACTTTAAATGCTGTTATAACGTTTGTTTTGGTCGTTCCGTGTGTTAAGTTCACAAACATAAATCCTCCTTTCCTCCTTCTCATAGCCTATTTTCCTAGTTCCGGTACAATGCACTGCATATGTAGGGGCTATCTCCTGAGTACTGGTCCAAGATAAAAAAAGGCAAAAATATTTTTTCACCGATATCGGTCCATATATATCCGAGCATATTTAGTTCAAATTTGTAATGTATACTATACATATATTGGACTATCGTGAAGGGTATTTTAAATTCGGCCCAGCCGAATATACTACACTCTTACGTGTTTATAATGTTTTCTAGGCGCTCTTCTTTAATTTTAACTGATGTTGTTAATTAAAATTTTTGCAACGTAATCTGACAAAGATAGCAAACGTTTGATTTACAACAAAAAAATAAAATAAATACATATAAATGTGATACAAAATATGAACGTAATTTTTCATTTTTGGGAACTCCATATACTATTTTCACACACTTTGTAAGCTAGCATTCATTGATTACAAAGTGTAGCACACATTATTGAAGAGAAGTAATGTGGTAGGCTGTGTTCGCCGCTGAGGCACTGATGGCAGTGTGAAGATTTTACTCAAGTTTTAAAGATTTTTAAACAAAATACGGTTTGAAAGTAGTTTGAATAAATATTAATACAGTGCACGCGTGTATATCGCGCACTAAATCACAATTATTCTGCGTACGGACAACTATCTTTAAGAATAAGGTTGCAATTTTATAATCAAATTGAGTTTTACTCGTACAGTAAAAACCGCCGTCTTAGAAAAAAGTTAAAATGCTTATGTAGATTTCGGAAAACTAAAAATTCTTTTTGGCTGTTCAAATACATTGATTTAATTAAAGATGTAAATATGTAATGTTTGTACGTTAGCGATAAACTGAAAAACTACTGCACCCATTTTGACGAAAATTTCTATGTGCTCTCTACGGGTCCTGTTCTTATGCAGTTTTGTGCTTGTCTGGTGGAAGTTCGCAAATTTTGAAAATAAGATTATTTAGGTAATTTTTGCAGTTTCTGGTTTTCCGAGCAGAGACCTGCGCCGTCCATTTTTACCGGCGGCTGCGGCTGATGAAATATTACTCGGCGACCGCTCAAAACCAGCTATATCCTGTATTTGACCAGCTAGCCGTTTTCTCTTCAGCTCTTGTAAAAGATCGATTAGAAAACAGTAAAAAATGTTGAAAGTGTATGTCAGATTCTGCAAGTCTTATTTCGCGCATGTGGTGCCTATTGTACGTATGTAGTGAATACTTGCTTCAGTATTTTTAATAATTAAAACAAGCAGTAGTGCGATTCTGTAACTTTTATATGCTGTTCATACATACACTTTTAATTAAAATTTTGCAATTAACGCTTTTATTGATTTTAATTACCCGTACAAAACTTTAATTAACTTAATTGCCAATGAACAGTTAATTGTTCTAATATTTCGTAAAATTAAATATACAACCCTGTAATAACACGCGATAACCAGACTTTGTTCAAATTTGAGAACTGAAATGTAAACAAAAAATGGCAAGTCAACAAGAAGAAATTTTCACAATCAAACTGTAATCAACTTTTCTGTCAGCTGTTGTCAAACGTTAATTGCATTATCAATATTAAATATGTACAGGTAAAAAAGTTGTCAATTAACTGATAATTGAATTAACTAAAAAGTGTATGTATGAACAGCATATTTAAAACAAACATTAATGTTAATTTTACCATCAATATTTGTTGTTTATTTAAACAACCCTGCTATTCAGTACCTTGCTCTTAACAACGTTGTAAAAATTTTCCATAAAGTGCCACCTCTTTTAAACGTTGTGTCAAAATTATTAAAAATATAAAAAGGATTATAAAAAAACAATGTTTTTGACGATTTTACTTTTGCAAAAGGTAAATGTTCATACTCGTATAACGTTTGCATGCACGCATTAAATACGCATATGTAGGCATGTGTGTGTATAACTACGTTTGTACGAGTATGTAAGTGAAAATTTACATTGCATAGAAATTATAAAGAAGTGTGCACTGTGAAGGAGTGTATTTGTGTATGTGTGAGGTGTGTTCCACGTGAATAACGAAACAGTCCGAACTAGTCCAAAAGCGTTCCACGTAACAATTTTTGTGCAATTTTGAGAGAAAATGAGAGAGTAATTTTTTTCATTTCCTGTACAAATTAGCCCGAACATTCTTTGGGACTAGAATTTAATAATCAGCTGTATATGAAGCTGAAAATGTAATCAGAAGATTGGAAAAAAATTTTTGTTTAATAATTATTTAAAAGCAAAATGGAAGGCTGCCCAAACTAAAAGTAACATTGTGAAGTTGTAAACAGAACATGCAATTGTTATTTGGCATTTTATATATGTATGTATATGTTTAATAAAAATTAATTGAAAATTTTATACTTCTTTTAATTTTACAGGTGTTGCCAATAACGCAAATGTTTTGTTTATGATATCATGCGTTTTAAGCGTCTAAAATTATTCAAATATACTTTAATCTAAAAAGTAAACAGTACTCGTAGTATTTCAAGATGCGCTATCGATAAGCAAATAAATTGAACCAGAAAAAATTTCCTTCCTAAAGGATTATTCACCTTCGGGAAGCCAAAATGAGAAAGTAAATCCTATTTGGATTTCAGCAGGATGACGATTCCATCAGCAACGATCGTCGGAATTCCACGATATAAGTATATACAAACATACTCAAATTGCCATTTCATTCGTGTAAAGAAACTCAAAATAAGGATACAAAAGATGCGTTCGCTTCAAATTTTGTTTACATTAATATACTTGGTTAAAAAGCATAAAAAATATCGTATTTGTATATGATCATTTGTATTTGGAAAGGGTTTTTAATTCGATTTTCAATTACAATAAATCTTAAGGAGCATTTTCCATTGCCAAATGAAAAAATTTTTTCCCGATTGATATGCTGTGATGTAATTTCGTGATATTTTTTGCTTTGTCTTTTGAAAAGTCCTCATCTGTTCGAAGAATTCCAACGCGATCGCTGTATACTGTGACATTAGCAACTCTTCTGCCCGTTTGTGTACATTTCGGGCAACCTTTAAACGCATTGTGTCCCACAGTACCGCAATGAAGTGATCGCGCCGGAGAATCACATATTATTGCCCGTATTTCAATTTTTACCATGACATGGTTTACGACATAGCCGTTTTCTTCCAGGTCGGACATTTCATATAAGAAATCAAGTAAATATTGGTCAACATTTCCTGGCTTTTTTCCCCCAAAATATGAGCCTATTAAAAATACTTCAGATATATCTAAATTGTATATATGACCCATAATAGGCCACAAGCCTTTTTTAGAAGTTTTAAATAATGGCAAGCCATCAATGCCAATGTCTAAATATAGTACATCGTATCCTATAAATTTAGATTTAATTGTATTTAGATACTTCCTTACACCACGATGGAAGTATTCACCTAGATTTACGCTACGCAAGATTATTTTATTTTGCCTTTTAATCAATGTGTTGGTTGAAGTAGGTACGTTAGTATTTTCCGATTTTAAAATTTGTAGTAACTCGTTTTCTTTATGCAATTTTTACTTTCCTCATAATCAATTTCTTCACTTGAATTTGCATTAACACTCGTATAATCTGCACTATCATCTAGTTCATTTTTCTCATAATTCAATTTGGTACTTCCTTTAACTTTTTTGTTTACAATGTTCTTTTTTTCAACATTCGCCAATCGCTTTAAATTTCTTGAAGAAAAGCCTTCCATATATAATATATTTAATAAATTATTTAATTATTGTGTTTATTTAGTTATTTATTTATTAAATTATAGGTTATTAAACAAATAATTCACTTTGTTCAAAAAATAATTATAGAACACAAACCACTTTATCACACCAAATTTAACCTTGAACTAATATGTATTTTTTTATATTTTTGCGTGTTACTTTTCTTTCGTACAAAAGTAACGGTATTTTTTCACATTTAGACAGTGGCTGACGACCCGTTTACACCATAATCGAATTTGTGGATGTTGCGCATGATTATATAGATTAGACGTAGCTTACAATGTAGGGACTATAATTCTCGCTTAAAATGTCATGCAAATCGTCTTTGGGTTTTATACTCGAACTTCGTTTGATTATCGCTGGATGACTCTCCGCTGACATTGTAATCGGAGTTATGAAAGTTACGCATGATTATTTAGATTAAAAATTGTTTATAATCTAATTACTTAGATGCTCGTCTAAAACATCATGCTAATCTTCATTGGGGTTTGTTTATGAGCTTCGTTTCATTTACATCACGCTGATTCCTCCACTAACAGCGTAATCGGAGTAGTGGTAGTGGCGCATGATTATTTAGATTACAGATGATTTACAAATTCATTACTTAAATGTTCGCTTAAAATATCATACTAACCATCACCGGGTTATATTTTTGAACTTAGTTTCATTTCTCGATGGATGACTCCCCGCTTACATTGCAATTGTTGCACATGACAACTTACTTTATACAAAACTTACATTCTAAGTACTTTAATGCTCGCCTAAAATGTCACATTTGCGTCATTGGCTATTATCTAAGTACTTCGTTTAATTTACCAGTGGGTAAATAATGCTCGAGTTGTTTCGACACGGGAACAGGCGTCATATGATTGACTACGAGAGAAACATAGAGTTTCACGGCTAAAAAAGCAAACATGTAATAACTGGCTTTAAGATTTGATAATTGCCATTAGGAATGCAGGCCGTTCTTGCTTGTTGAAAACATCAGGATTCGAGGTAACAAAACGTCTTCCTCACATTCCTTTAAGCATTGTTGCTTTGATAACATTGTTAATTCGTTTTTCACCGCAAAAACTACCGCTGATCTGTAAAAATCAAACGATAATTTTTTCGCTTTTTAACTAATTAATGTAGATAAAATTTAAAGACAAAACAACGTTTAGTGGAATTATATGAAATTTACACTGTGCTTGATATAATTGCTATTACACATGTTTGATGGCTTGTAGTCGATTTTACAACTTTTAATTATTCAATAATCGTAATTTTTTTTGACATATTTCGTCCTTTGCTGTATGATCCGGCAATATAATTTTAACGACGATTAGGCAATAAATGATTTCAGTCGACACGGATTATAATTAAATAATGTTGCTAAATAAGCTGAATAACAAATTTGATCAAATAACGTTATAATTATTGTAAAGGTGCCATTGTCTTAATAATAGTACCAGAATCTCACTAGAGGCCAAGTTTGGCATACACGAGTTCTAGCTATTGAACGAATTAGATGACAGCCGGTGCTACCAGACCCCAGTTTGATTGTCTAAAGGCCTCATTAGTTTTCACTTTCTGTTGCCGTTCTGTTACGTTCATTTTACAATTACTTTTTCCGTGAAAATATTCAGCTGTTTTCTACAGTAGTAAATAAAAGAAACACATTGGAATGCAGAATAAAATATGTACATAAATATTATCTTGTGTGAAAAAAGAAACAAATTAATAATTTAGAAACGGTGATCAAACAGTCCACTTCTATCTCACAATCTCCTGACTTTATGACACTTTTTATACAAAATATAATTTTTTCCTTGCTAAAATAATATTCTTTTGATCATTCATAGTTGCTTAATTGATAAAAATGTTTTAACTTTTCAAAATCTTTAATTGAAACAAATTGTTTTAGTTTTTGACAAAAAATTATATACATTTGAATAAAAAATTAATGTTTCCATACCTGAAAAAGTAAAACATACACATATCTGGCCGTAACTTAACGTTGAATTCTATTTTCAACAGATTAGTCCGCAACAGAACAGAACGAAAAAGTGAAAACAAACCAGGCACATATAGTTTGTATTGAGCAGAAACAAAATAGCTGATTCAGAACGGAAAAGAACGTACAAACTAATTCTGCCTTAATAGTGTTTTATTTTCGTGTTTTTAATACAAAAGCATTATACTTTAAAATAGGGGTTTAAAAATGAAAAGAAAAATTCTAAACTTTTTTATTGAAGTAACGCATTTTGAAATTTCCAAGTTAACAACACTGATGAAGGCTATAAATCATTTTGATTCTGATGGTACAAAACTAAAATGGGAAAGAAAAATTCATTGCATATATTATCGGGAATAATGTACACCAGTATGTTCATTTTTAAATTAAAACGGGCCACCGATCTATGTACCATGTGCGGAAAGTGTTGGACTAAATTATGTTTGCCTGAGCAGTATCGAAGCTATATGTACTGGGCACTCACTGATTAAGTAATTTAATTCCAACATTTTAATTGCTGTGATAACGTTTGTTTGTTATTGATAGTCTTAAACGGCGTTGTTAAAATGAAGACAAGCAAAAAATCTTCGCAGTTTTTAAATTAAAAAAAAAAAAGTAACAACCGTTTAGTAGATAATCCGTTGATTGGGCCTATGCAATCTCTTCACCTTCATCCCGTAAATGTTTCAACACCTACGCATTTTTGCACAACTTCCAGCAGTTTAATTGATTTAGTTTTTTTTAACCATGATAATAAAGTTCTTCTTTATGACCAAATTGCACTTTCTAATCGCGATATACTTTTTCAGACCTATGATCTGGCCTTGTCTACAATGGATAGCTGCATTAGTTACCGCAATTTTCGTAATATTGATTACAATATGTTGGATTACTTTATTGGGAACATTTCTTGGGACCACATATATTAAATGGTTAATGTAAACGACCAATTATCTTTCATTTGTGATAATGTTCGAAATTTGTTTGACTTGTGTTCCAATCAAAACTACCCTAATCAGAGTCGCTCAACCAGCATGGTTTTGTGATGACATAAAACTTCTTATAGAGAAACGTGGTACCGCATACAATCGGTGGAAGGGGTTCGGACAGAGGAGCTTAGAACATTATACAAATCCTGCCGAAGAAAAGCTTCAAGACAGATTATGATTAGGAAAGTACAAGTCTATCAACGAAAGCTTTCTTCTGCGATTGATAATAAATCCAAATGGATTGAAATTAGAAAAATTGGTATAGGTGGGAAAAATATAGGAACAGATAATCAGGATGTCGATCCCAATTTATTGAATCATCGGTTTGTGAATCTCAATACTACGTCGCCCACTAGCAACGTATATAATGAGCTGTGCAGTGTTCAAATCCGAAACCCCTTCAGTTTTCGTTGTGTCAGCAAGCTCGAAGTTTTAGAATGTTTGTCTTTAGTGAAATCCAATGCAATTGGCGCGGATAAATTGGATCCTAGGTTTTTGAAGATCCTCACACCCGTGCTGCTACCTTATCTCACCAATTTATTCAACACTGTGCTTATTCAGTCTGTTTATCCTGAGAAATGGACACAATCTAAAATAATTCCTATTCCCAAATTTAATAACGACCCTAGGCCGTTTTGCCTTTTTTATCCAAGGTTATGGAGAATATTATAGCAAAACAAATCAATCATTATTTGGACTGTAACAATTTACTTTCTGATCGACAACCGGGATTTAGAAAAGGTAGAAGTTGTACTACAGCTCTATTTAATGTGGTCATCAGATCTAATTTGGATAGAAATCTAGTGGCTATATTGGTGCTATTGGATCACAGTAAAGCATTTGATACAGTTATTCATGATATATTATTACACAAACTGTTTAATTTTTCAAGTACTGCTTGTAACCTCATTTGTTCCTATCTTTTGAATAGATCTCAACGTGTTCATGTGAGTAACAATATTTCTGATGCACTAAGTGTGGATAAGGGAGTTCCCCAAAGGGTCTATCTTGGGACCTATTCTATTCTTCCTATACATTAATGATTTGCCATACTTATTTTCGAATAGTGGGGTTCATTTGTATGCAGATGATATACAACTTTATTCAAGTAGCCGATGGGAGCATTTAGGGAAATATGTAAATACCATTAACTCCAACTTGAATAGACTTCATATCTGGGCTTCTGCCAATGGTCTTTGCATTAATCCAACTAAATCTAAATGTATTTTAATATCAAAATCGAACAGGGTATTTGACGTACCTGAAGTGAAAGTCAAGTCGGCATCTAATTTGGGGGTTGTTTTTAACACTAGGCTATCGTGGTCAGATCACATAAGGGTGACAGCGGGAAGAACCTACCATATGCTACGTAATTTGTGGGCGGTTGTAGATTCAACACCATTTGTTATACGTATGCAACTGGCGAAGGCATACCTAATTCCCGCTCTGCTTTATGGCTGTGAAATTTACGCTAACTGTGATAGTGAGGATCAACGAAAACTTAGAGTTGCTTATAATAATATAGCACGATATGTTTTTCTTAAAGGAAGTCATAACCATATTTCGGTGTTCGCTTATCAGATATTTCAAATTGAATTTGTAAATCTATTGAAAGTTAAATGTTTATTATTTTTGCATAAGGTAATCACCTTTAGGCAGCCTAACTATTTGCACGTTAGAATTCAACTTGCCAGATCAGGACGTGGAAGAAAGATTATTCAGCTACGATATACGTCACTTCTGTCACAAAGGCAGTTTCTTATTCATGCCATTAGTCTCTGGAATTCTTTACCGAACAATATTCAAACCCTCGACAATGTAGACGTGTTTAAAAAAGAGTTACACGAATTTTTTGCATAAATGAACAGTTTATCTAGCTTTAATTTTAAATTAGGTTTTAATATTTTAATATCTGTATTTGAATAATTTCAGATTTATTTACTAACACTTTCATTTATAAGATATTCATCTTGTTGTGCTAGGCAGGCTTTAATCATAAAATAATATTTGAAGATATTTTTCTCAAAATTAAGATTTTTGAGATTCAGTGAGTGTGAACTATTTTCAAATATTGAAATTTTTGTTTCACATTCTTCTTATTTAAGAAAAATAATCTTTTTGCATTAATTAAAAGATATTTTAGTGTTTGATATAAAAAAATTAAAATTAGTTAATTTTCATTTAAATTTAAGTTGTATTTAAATGCAAGTTTAGTTTATCAGTCTTAAATTATTGTTCTTATTTAAATGCGATGAAAGTGTGGCAGCTTTACTTAAATTCCAAATATTATGGAAAGTGTTCCATAGAACAGCTGTTTGTTAGTGGGCGAATAGACAAATTCTTAAAGAAAAATGTTAAACTTAATCATTTTATTTCATGCGATGTTATTTTTAATTAATTATTACATTGTGCTGTTGTTTAGTGCAAAATTAGCAACTAATTTTCAAATATCTTATACAGGCAATAGCTCGTATATGTGTTTTGTTTACCTTTATTGCACAAATACAAATGGAAGCACAAAAAACTCAAATGGAAAAGGTTGGCATTTAAGTTTAGACTAAATTTGTAGTGAAAAACTGACTTTCGTATTTAAATGGAACTTAAAGTTAAATAACATTTAAATACGAACTCAAGAATTGGGCCTAAGAGAAAACAATTTTAAGATTTTTTTGTAAAAGTTTTTTTTTTAGAAACTAAAGATTTTTCGACAAAAATGTCTGGCAAAAATGTTTTCATAACCTATTTCCCAGTTCCAGAACAATGTACTGCATATGTAGCTGGTCATCACCAGACTGCAGGTCCAAGATAAAAAATATCCAACGCATCCGTTTATTAAATATTTAAAAAATTTTGGCCATTCATACTTGACTCTAACAATATTGGAAATAGTGTCTGTATTTAATTTCTTTATTTCTGACGTCCACTACGCATTGATCAAAGAAAATATGCGTTTAGTAGATGACAAACAGCATTTTTAATAAAAAATTGCTCCAAAACTTATTGAATGGCAATTGTTTACATACATAATTTATTAGGACGACAAATATATTATATAAATTTTAAGCTTTTGTATAAATAAAATATAAAAAGAAATTGTATTTATATTAGTTTAGGTAACAATCCCTAAATTGTCTGAACATACTCAGTCAAACTTGTACAAGATAAGCTCCATAATTCAATATTGTGTTTACTCGTAATGAGCATATTCACATATATAAAAATGTATTTCAAAGAAGTTTTAGTTCCAAAAATTTATACAAAATATTATTAGTTGCTCGAATATCGATAGCAACTGAACACTAGTTGCGTTGCCAGTTGCGAAAATGGTATTACAGATGGCAACTAGCAACCAAATTGGTTATTTTAAAGTAATTTTGGCGACCACAAATTTTTAGTTGCTATATGGTAAAACTAAGTTGGTTTTGTTCATTAACTTATACTTACATATAAACTAAAGAATTTCCATTAACTTTTATTTAAAGTTAATGACCAAACAGCAACTGAATATAAGGGTTTGAGCCAATATTTCAAGAAAGTTATATAATATTGATCCACCAGTTTGTACACTCGAAGAATAACAGAGAGTATGGGTAAATTTTAAGGCAAAGTTGAAAACGGAAATGACACAAAACAAAATAAATTTTCATGCAACTGGTGAAGAGCATTCCTTAAAATTTCCCCGAAATATACAACAGCATCCTTAGAAAAGCAGCAAAATACACTAAAGCTGAAAAAACACACACGGATACGTACTCGTATGTAGTTACTAAAACTTATCCTACAATTTGTATTTACTTAAATCACAGAGCACCAATCTAAAGAATTAGGAGCATGAAATCATATTAGCTCTATTCACAATCTTGTGCATTTGAGATTGCAAATTTATGCAATTGCCAATATATGCTATCATTTGTGAGCCACCTCTATTGGTTTAGTTTCCACTACTTTTTGCAAAGCACGAAATTCACAGCTGATTGATAATTAGAGTAGAAAATAATTTACTAAAATTTTTGTTAAAAATACATATGCTGAAAAAAAGCTTTAAGGAGCAGTTAATGGGCTTTTTAATAGAAAAATGGATTTTAAGTTAGATAAAGACATCGATTGGTGTTATTTGAATGTGGGATGAGCGACGGCAACTAAGCGGCGATTACGAACTCATTGGCTTGGATCGCAGATTGTCAGCTGTCGATTTGCAATTAACTTGTGCATAAACAGAGCAAATAATAACTATAGGTTTTAAGTATTGCGTATACACATAAGACTAGCAAGTGCATTGCTGTGTATTTTGTTAGTGTAGAGTAAAAATATGCTAAACCATTGTGCAAATGCAATGATGCAATACTATTTGCACGAAACTGTGAATAGAGCTATTAATTTTAATTTGTTTTACTTTTTAGTTAAAATTCTGCTTTTTTTCAAAAACAAAATTTTAATGCTTACAAAAATTATGGTTGTTAAAAAAATATCATTATGTCATACATAATAACTAAAGTTTGGTTGAAATACATAATCGTGCTATAAAATTCATTCCAAATACATTCAAATTTTTTATGACTATTTACATTTTCAATAATTCCTTTATTCAAATACATAAACTGTATTTTCATATAAATTTTGCGAAATTAAAAAAAAAATATTTAATTTCCTTAATAGTTTTTGAATTACAATCTTCAAGAAACCTATTTATTGCCTCCCCTATTTTTTAATAAGCAAATTTTTTACTAATAGGAACTTTAACATTTTGTTTGTCGACACTAATTTTGCGACCTGTTATTTACAGTTTAAATGCAGAAAAAGAATCCGATGCAGGTACAAACACAGATACTTTTTGCAAAAAAAAAAAAAATGAAAAATGATACGGATGCCCTAAAAAAGGGACTCCGTCCGGGGAAAAGAGTACGGATGACAAACTTAGATGAATTTATGTTCGAATAACGGAAAATACATTCGTATTGATAACTTGCAGGAATATCTAAAAAAAATTGCACGGAATGGTAAAAATATGCAAAAGTAACAAATATTGACAAAGTGAAGCAAATGCTAGACAATAGGTCTCTGCGATATTGTTCACGATTCAAAAACTACAAAAAACGCCGAAATAATTAAAAACCCATAACACAACATCCCAATATCTCCACTGCAGTCTAAAAGATATAAACCTCTTTTAAGTTTAAGACTGGAGCTTAAAGCAGAATACAACAATTTTTTTATTTTCATAAAATTCAATATTACAATAAAATACCAAAGGAAACCTCTAAATAAGAATTATATTGGATCGTTCCTGAGGAAGTAGACTTTTCACTGTTCGAGTTGTCGCTGCGCAATGGTTATTTACGTATGTATCTGTAGTATATCATATAGCAATGCCACGAAAAATAAATAAAGACGATCTATGACAATTCAAAAATTTTTCATTAAAAAAATCCACTTTTCTTTCAAAATAAAAATACCCTGTTACTATGCCTGAGGATCGATACCACCGTACAATTGAAATATGCTACAACTTCTTTACTGACAATCCAATAAAGGAAGACTCTACCAATAATGAAAAAGTTTTTTGTTTTAATCGAGCTAATTACATTGACTTGAACAGTCGCCTGTTTACTACTAACTGGCTTGAATTGCTGCCTACTCCGGTATACTCTATTGACAATTGCGTAAATATATTTTATAAAACTTTAATGACTTATATGGAGGAATGTATTCCGATGCATGTACCACGTAAAAAGTCTGGCCCGCCTTGGAGCTCTAGACATCTTTCGTCTCTGAAGAATCTGAAAAACAAATACTTTAAGAGTTTTAAAATTACCGGATCCGCTTTTGTTTATAGAAAATACTCAGTTACAAGGGCTGAATATAATCTGCTTAACGTACAACTGTATAACAGTTACCTCGGCAATGTTAAATGGAATCTTTGCTTTAATCATTATTTAACTTTGTTGTTAACACGAAAAGGAAGAGTACCAGTGTTCCAAAAGTCTTGAAATACGAAGTGGTAATTAGTAATATGTTTGCTGACTTCTTTGCGCCCACATATTCTAATGCTTATTATGATGCTACCAATACATACCCTTATAAGATCTTAATAAAACATATATTCATCCATTACCACCACCTCTTCCATTTTAAACTGCCTAAAAAATGCTAAGTCATCGTAATTTAGCAGTCCAGATGGCATACCTAGTTGTGTTTTGATGAACTTCGCAGCTGCTTTGGCAACACCGTTGTCCATCATCTTTAATGCTTCTTTAAAATTTGGCTACTTTTCAAAAGTTTGGAAGGACTCTTACATTATCCCGTTGTTTGAGTCCGGAAATAAATCACTTGTATGTAATTACAGAGGTATAGCTAAACTAAGCGCTGTATAATGGACTTTCTTACTCATCAAGTCTCTGCGTTATTGTCACCAGTTTAACATGGCTTTCGGAAAGGATTTTCTACTATGACTAATATTCTACACTTAGCAACGTTAGTTAATAAAACGTGTGCTGACGGACAGCATACTGATGTTGTATACACCGATTTCAGCAAGGCGTTTGACAAAGCTAGTCACGCGCTATTATTAAAAAAAGTTAGATGTAATGGGTCTCAACTGTAATTTCTTGGGTTGGATTAAGCCTTATCTGTTTGGTAGAATTCAATCTGTAAAATTTAACGCTGCTATTTCAAATAAAATTAATGTTACATCTGGTGTCCCGCAGGATAGCCACATTGGTCCGATTCTGTTCCTTCTTTTCATAGTTGTGAAGAAGATTTACATCAGCACCTTCCTTGCGGCTTTATGTGATGATGGACCAGTTCCACGGCGTGAACTATTCACGATTCACCAGCGCTCCCGTGTGGCTGACTATGCTCACACAGGTAGCAATTTACGCCACATGTTTGTAGCCATATGAACAACTAATCCTAATCCCTTCTGTATACAATTTCCCAGCAATTAATGGAAGACAAGGCTTAATCACCACTGGTTCCTCACAGTATATCTGTTGTAAAGGCAACAGACCCTCGGGAGTTTGTTAGTCCCCGAAAATAGCCACGCCAAGCAATTACCAAGGATACTAACACCCCCTTCCTCCGTTTTAGGTTTCCACCACAGCCAGAACGTTTCAACCAAGTTAGGCGCCTCAACCATGATCAGCCCGGGTTGAACTGCAAGCAGAACCACCCGGGGGCCATGCTGATCCCCATTCTGCCAATTTATACCCTTGGTAAGGGTTTCGGAAGACAACACAACATAAGTCATGTGGATTCCTAGAGTTTTATTTACTACAACAAACGAGGGACCCCTTCCCCTCATTAATGTATGCAGATGGTTTAAAACTATTCGTAAATATTAAAAATCCTATCGATCAGCAACATTTACAAAATGATCTGAACAGTTTTTATAAATGGTGCCATTTTAATTTGATGGAATTGAATTAAAGCAATTCAATTCTCAAGAGTAAATCAATGCGCTTACACCTACGTTCTCGATAGATGTAATTCACAATCTGTAATGGATTTAGGAATATTGCGAAGCTCAATGTTGTTCAACATATAACGATTGCTGTAAACAAATCTCTCAGTGCACTGGCTTTTATTAAAAGATGTGTAAATGAATTTAATGGCCCCTTTGTCACAAAAAGTCTCTTCCTCTCGCTCATTAGACCAGTTTTAGAATACGGCAGCATTATATATAACATCGATATATAACATCCACAATAATCGTGTCGAGTCTGTTCAAAAACAATTTCTTATTTTCTGGCTAAGAAACGTTTAAAGAGGTTACTTGCCACTACCATCATATCTGGTGAATCTTGTAAATGGTAACATCTAATCAGAGTTGCTATTGAGTAACGTAACTTTACATGTACCTCAATGCTCGTTACGTTATTTTAGTCCACTTTATGTTAGGACATGCCGAACTAATCATGCTATGTTGGATCCAGTTAGGAAATGTTGATTTTTCTCTTAACATTAATACCATTAAACGCAATGTTATATCATTTTTAAATCAGTAATTTTCATTTTACAAAATATCATCTACTGTATGCAAATATTAAAGTAGTCTGTAAGAAATTTGTCCATAGACATAAGAAAATAAATAAATTAAATAAATAATAGATAAAGACTCGAGTTTGCATAACAATAAATACCTTACGGGTAATTTTAAAAGGTTCTTAAAACAAAAGACACATGATTGATTGTAAAGTTCGTTTTGACGTCAATTTGATATTTATTGACCTTTCGTTATATTGTGATTTACAAATTATACTAATGCCAACAATTAATATAATTACTGGGAGAGGAGTCCCAAATTTTTCCTCTCATTTCTCAATGTGTCATATTTAAGACTTTGCGACCGTAGGAGTACGCAGAAAAAACTTAAAAATGCTTGGTAAGCAATTGTTAAGAAACACTTCTTAACGTTGTATGCAAAAACAATTGTTAGCTTATCATTCGTTTAATGTTGAAATGGGTAATGGGTAATAATTTTCGAATACAACGAAAAATAATTTTCAGTTTTTTGCATCACTATTCAAAAAATTACAACTGAACGTAACGGCATTGCCAGAATAAAACAATTAAATTCCTTACTACCGGCGTTGTCAACTTTTAAATTTCAAAACGCACCAAAATGGGGGGAAAAAGTGCGTTATTTCAACAAAAACGCACCAAGTTTAAAATTCTTTTTTTATTTTTACAAAACCCATTTTATATTATAAAAAGTGTAATATGTTTATATTAAAAACACGATAATGAAAAGCCAATTAGACGACCAAATTGGGTCTGATATCATTGACTGGTGGCATGCCATCAAATTCATTCAGTAGGTAGAACTCGTGTTTGTCAAACTTAGCCTCTAGAGTTTTTACAATAATTATAACGATATTTGATCAAATTTGGTATTCTGCAACTGATAGTTTTATTGCCGATTCGTCGTTAAAATTATATTGCAGAAGCAAGGGAAGAAATATGTCGCAAAATATTTTAGATTATCGGATCATTCAAAGTTATAGAATCGAACTACAAGCTTACTACTACTCGTGTAATAGCAATTCTATCAAACACAGTGGAAATTTAATTTCTGTTTTCATAAGCGGGCAGTGAAAATCAGTTAGCTAGAGTCTTTTAAAGAATTCGTTGCAATAAACGAAAATTTGCCAGAATTTTAACGAACAAAAGATTAAGTTTACCATAATCAACATGTATTTACAGCGTTTTGGAAAAATTTAATAATTTAATTAATAATTTGGTAACGAATTCAGTGCCTGCTTTTGATGTAATATTTGACGAACTTGGCTTGATCATGTAATAGCAAAACGCTCTCTAAAAGCAGCAAATTTTATAAACCGAAATGTTTATATGTATACAACAGCACACTTACTTTGTTCATATGATATGGTACGTTTTCCGCATTATTACTCCGTGTTCTGATATTGCTTTGCAAAATGAAATGTAAAACTTTTAAACACTTGAAAAAACTTTTTTCTTGCATTAAAACAAAATGTTATGTTGAATATGATTCGGTGTCACCGAAATTTAAAAAGCGCACCGTAAATGAAAAAAAGCGTACAGCGCACCGACCAAAGAATTTTTCGCACAAAAAGTTTTAAAAAGCACTAAAAACGGTGCGAAACGCACCGAGTTGACATCACTACTTACTACATTTAAAAGTTAGCGTACTGTTTTTGCACAACTTTTTTTAACAAATGTATGGTAGTGTTAATGTGTGTGGTAACTAAAGTATGCGTTAATACTCAAGTAAGAATTTTTTTTTTTTGCATACGACCCTGGTCTATTCTACTGGCAGAGACAATATTTGAATTCTGTTTTCTGAATTGAATTCTATATTTTGAACGTTGTGGTATTAAGGCCTACATTGCGGCTATACGGAACGCATTTTATAAATCAAGTGTTTGGTATTCCTTCTTGACCTTGTCCTTAGACATTAATATTGGTTTCGATTTCATTAATTTTGGATCATCTAAAACTGATAACAACACATACGACACGATACCACAATTGATATGAAAAAAAACAAACTAATGAAATTGACTTGCTTATCACTTTCTATGGAATGTTTTAAGTTGCAGCTGCTTCATTTGTTGTTCGTATTGTAGTAGTTGTTTCCGAAATTGTTCGACATATTTCACTTCTTGTTGCTTCTGTCTTTCCATGTGGGTCAAAACTCAATATTATTTATTTTTTGTTTGAACATACGAGGTTAGATTTATATTGAAGCTACTTAGCGCTAGACGACAGCACGAACATAATTTTTTCTTTTATGAAGACGGTGAAATCGGCTCTCCGACAGACCAGTTCACAGCGGTATTTGGACATGATAAAGCGTAAACCTGTTGATTTTTGCCGTCGATTAATAACTGATGAAACTTGGGTCCACCACTAAACACCTGAAACCAAAAATCAATCGAAACAATGGATGGAAGCTGGTTAAACTGCTCCGAAGAAGGCGAAGGCAGTGAAATCGGCTGGCAAGGTTATGGCCACTGAATTTTGGTATGCAAACGGAATATTGCTCATCGATTATCTAGAAAAATGATCCATAATCAAAGAAAAGTATTATCGTGCATTATTGGATCAATTGAATAATGCAATCAAAAAACACGACCACATTTAAATAAGAAAAACGTGCTTTTTTCAAGACGTGGTGCGTTGTCTTGAAAAAAGCAACATTATATACGATGCTAAAACTACGTGAAATACACTTCGAACTGGTTGATTATCCACTTCATAGTCCGGATATAGCTCTTGGTGATTTTTCCCTGCTTCCAAACTTGAAAAAGTGTCTCACAGGAAAAAGATTCATCTCAAACGAAGAAGTGATTACCGAAACTAACGCAACAAATGGTATAGAAAAGTTGGAATATCCATCTTACTATGTGTATTGAGCTAAAAGGTTTTTGAAGAAAAAAATGTTTTTCCTACTTAGGTAGATTCAATGTCAAGCCGCCCTCGTGTAAGTCTTGTTTGTAAAATATTGAAGAACGAACGAAAAATAGTTGTCCGCCTCTTATACACATGCGCAAATTCGGACAAATGCTCTATATACAAAATATTTACAGGTATACTTCCATTAAGTTGTTAAAAGTGTTTTTGAAAGATTTAAGTTATTCGAACTCATTAAGTGTTCTTGTATAGTATCTGTGCAAACTGAAGCTGAATAAATATATGGCCAATATCGCTAATATTAGGGCTACAATCGTAATTGCAAAAATGTAGTTTAAAAACTGCGAATTGGTGTCGCTGCATCGCAGCTAAAGTTGCCGTAACTTTTACAAAAACTACTTTTTCTGATTTCCTGTAAAACCAACACTTGACAATCATCTCTTTTCTATTAACATACATTTTTATTTTTCATTACACTTGTAATTCAAAGCATCACAATGTTATCTGTCTAAATCAAAATAATTTATATCCATTGTGAATCTCAAATTATTGTTATTAATCTAAGTCTATAAATAACAATTATTTCTGTGGAATTAATAAAGTGGATTGAGAGAAGTTGCAAACCCCTGTCTGATTAATTCGTCTATGGTCAATTGGGTGCAATAAATCCCAAGAACAAGAGAAAAGTAAATACTCCGCAAATAGTCAGTATCCTTTCGAAATTCTATACAAAGACTTATAAATATGTAGACCCGAATATTGTTTTGACTTTCTCTATATTCCGTGTAAAGCGTTCGGATTTGTCCCTACGAAACGTCGGCTTACATATGTATATACAGATAGGAAATACCAAAGACAGTTGTACATATTTAATTTTTGATTTGTTCCTATAAATACCTATATTATAAAAAAAAAGGACTTTCTATGTTAAGTTTAATTGATTAATAGCTTTTACATTCGGTAATTTGTCAGTTCGATGAAAATATTTTTTTATGATTGATCAATAAATCAATCTCTGGGTAAGGAGAATTATTAAAATACAAAAATATGTATGTTAATAACGAAAAAAAAAAAAAACAAATAGGGCTTCTGCAGAGACAGCAATCGCTGTACAAACAATGCGGGCACGTAACAAAATGTCTATTGGGTATGATCGTGATTCTACTTTGAACTAAAAATAGTTTTAAGTCACCTCAATTTCAAGCTTTGGTGTTCTACATTCTACTCTTTACTTTTCAAATATGTTTTGTTTTCGAACATTAATTCGTAGTGATGATGGTTAATTCGTAGTCTGGGGGCTAATTCTGTCATTCGCTTACGAGCGAGTTTTTACTCGAATGTGCGAGTTTTTAAACTTTTGGGATTATCTCATTCGATATCGAGTAAAACGTTTCGAAATTTCTAATGATGGCATTCGATAGCGAGTAACCATTCGAATGCAACCGTGCAACTTTTTACTCGTAAGCAAAAGTACTATCGAAAACCAGCCAAACAGAAAAACACAGAAGAAGTGTAAATTAAAAATTTGTTTTGAATAGCAATAGTAGTTAAATTAAATTGAGAATGATTGGTTCTTAAGGCTTTTTTCAATTCATATGATGATGTATATGACGTATATATATATAGGTATATGTATGTATATAAAGATGAGTTTTGCTAAGAACACAACAACTTATATTTGAAGTCACATGTTACGAGTATTATATTCAAGAATTTATTTTTGGTTTTTTTAGAAAAGCATATATACGATACATATGCTTATATAGGGTGTTTTTTTAAGCTAGATAGAACTTTAAATTGTAAAAAGTAACACAAAAAATTAAATTTTGATGAAACATTTTTTTTATTTGTTTCAGTATACTCTGACAAATCATCATGAATAGACTCACGCTTGAACAACGCTACGAAATTATCCAAATTTACTTTGAAAATCAGTCCCGTTGTTTTATCGCAAAATTGTGTTCAGCGATGAGGCGCATTTTTGGCTTAACGGGTTTGTTAATAAGCAAAATTGCCGCATATGGAGTGAGACCAATCCACAAGAGACCCTACATGGAGTCTGTACATCCAGAAAAATGCACTGTTTGGTGCGGTTTTCATGCTGGTGGCATCATCGGACCTTATTTCTTCAAAAATGAGGCCGGAGCTCGCGTTACGGTCAATGGAGATCGTTACCGCACCATGATCAATGATTTTTTGTTTGAAAATATGGATGACATTGATCCGGAGGAGATGTGGTTTCAACAGGATGGCGCTACGTGCCATACGGCGAACGCAACCATCGACTTACTGAAATCAAAATTTGGCGATAAGTTGATTTCGAGAAATGGACCTGTCAATTGGCCTCCAAGGTCGTGCGATTTGACACCTCTCGATTATTTCCTGTGGGGCTACGTGAAGTCACTGGTTTATGCTGATAAACTAGCAACAATTGACGCCTTGGAGGCCAGCATTGTCCGTGTTGTTCGTGACATACGGCCAGCAGTGCTCGAAAAAGTGGCCCAAAATTGGACGTCCAGAATGCGCTTCGTCAAGAACAGCCGCGGTGCCCATATGCCCGAAATCATTTTCAAATGTTAATGTCACGTATTGATCTTTCGAATAAAAAAAAATTTTGATTACAATTTAATTTTTTGTGTTATTTTTTACAATTTCAAGTTCTATCGGGCTTAAAAAAACACCCTATACATAGTTAAATGGTTGTTTTTTACATACATATTTATTGAATTGTTATTTCTATTTACTTACTTTTTAATGTAATTAATGTACAAACACGCATTTATGACTGATTTAAATGAATTGTTATTGTGAACGCATGTATGTTTATTTATTTTTTAATATTCAACATGTATACAAAGTATGCAAATACATACAATTTTCGGCAGTGTTATAAAACACATTTTGTCAGTATTTTGCAACACTGAAGTGATAACTCGACTCGTTACGTAACGAGTCACATCATTAGAAATTTACACGATATCGAAATTATTTTCTATTCGATTGTAATTTCGATCACGAATGACAGAATTAGCCCCCTGGTTCTTGAAACTACTTTTACACAAAATGTAGTAATTTAAAATACTTTTAAATTTCGTATGTAAATCGTTAATAAGTGAACTTTTAGTTATATACATATGTACGATATTAACTAAGTAGTTCTGAGTTCGAGTCCAACTTCAGTCAAGAATAGGTGTCAATACCGATATGTCTACATGTGTTTTTTTTCATTTTTTTTCACCGTTTCCGTGTTTTCTTTATATATTCAATATTAATATTATTTTCAATGCATTTCATTACCTTGTAGTGTGGAAAGTGTTGGACTAAATTTTGCTAATCTGAGCAGTGTCGAAGGTATATACACTGGGCACTGATCAGTTTTAACTAATTTAATTCCAACATTTTAAATGCTGCAATGTCGACATATAGATAGCTGGGAAACATAGAAAACGAGCTATTTATAATTATCTTTTTTTTTTCTCTATTGAGAAGTTTCTAGTTGGTCTTGCGAAAATAGTTATACGAGTATGAATATTTTTGTTTGTTTGTGTGACACAATTCCAGCCACTGTAAAATTTTTCTGTCCAACAATCCGGTATAATTATGTTTCGATCTTTAAATAGTTCAAATATTAATTATTTCACTTTCGAATTTATCTTCACACACTTTTTTATAACACAAATGAACTGTAACAAAAATTATTTTTTTAACAAGTATACATACGAGTACATATGTATGTATGTACCCAAGGCAGCTTTATACAGGTAGCGGCTGAATTACAGTAAATACAACACCAACAGCTGCCCAAGGCAGCTTTATAAAACTGCCTTGTATGTACCTATATTATTTATAAAAATAAATAAAATGGTGTAAAAATTCGCTCTTAGCATATTTTTCAATTTACTGGCGATAGATTATTGACTTAATAATAAGAAAATATTTCAAGGGATGGAGGAAATCGTTCGTAAGTGGAGTCAGGGGTTGGTTATACTGATGAAGAGAAAAACGGTAAATATACGACGTCCGGACTATTTTGTAGGGCTTGTTAGAAAATATTGACTATAATCACAATCTCTGTCTAACATTTCGTAATATCCTTCGCGCCAATTTTTTACGTATTTTCTAGCATTTTGGCGAGACGAGATCTGCTTCCCAACATATGTACATATGTATGTATGTCATTTGGAAGTAAAATTTTTTAAAAACGCTTACCTGGTGGCCAACTTAAGCGTCTGAATTTTGCTCAGCTTATCACTTGGTAAGGTGGGTATTATTTGTTGCAATGCTTTAAATGCATCGTTTAGGCTTTGTGTGCGTTGACGTTCACGCACATTCGCCATAATGCGTTGGCTGTGAAAGTCTTCGATCTCTTCCGTTTTGCTCGCTTTGCGTTTACTTCGCCGACGGGGTTTTCGGAAGTCTTTGGAATGTTCACTGCCCTCGCCAGCACCTGCGCTCAGTTCGTCCTCGTGGGGAAACAAGTAGCCGTTAGCTGATGCCGCTGACTGTCGAGTATATTCCGTTTCATCACGGTCTGAACTTGAGTATGTGCTGCCATTTAGCGAAGCTGAATTTTCTATCTGATCGAAACCATTGGGTAAGTTATTGGAATGTATGGGCCCATTGTTATGGTGAAGGATCAATGAGGGTGTGGCGGAGCTGTGTTGATGATGCTGCTGCTGCTGATGGAAATTATATTTGAAGTTTTCCTCCTCGCTGTTATCACACATTTCCTCATCAGCAAAATTGAACTGTGGAGAAGCGACACAATTTTGCTGATTTATATTTGAGGAGGGATTATTGGAAACGTTGATGTCATTTATTGTTGTTGGCAGATAGTCCACAAAAAATTTTTGATCCTGGTGCTCAACAAAATGTGGTATATTACTTTGATTTGTGTGGAGCGAAGGTACATTGATCTTCTTATTATTCTGAGTAACATTATTGGATGAACAATCGAATTCGCGACTTCGTTTACCATTTTCATTTATTTTATACTGTTGGGTTTCGCTGAAGTTACTGGTACCCTTTCTTCCACAATTAGCTCGCGAGGACCCATTGTTTTGTCTATGTGGTACAGAATCAGCGCCATTACTGCCCATGCTTAAAATTTCACTACTTGGGATATTGTATTCGTTATCGTCTTGTTCGCTTGCTCCATAGCAAAGAAATTCCTCTGCTACTGTCTGCAAATGTTGACCTTTATTTATATTGATTTGTGGTATTTGCTGGTTCTCATTTTGGTACTGATGCGGATGTGTCTGTCCATACACGTTTTGTGGATTCATGTTATTAATTGAATGCATATACTGTTGCTGATCCACTTGAATTAACTTAATCACATTATGTTGTATATCCATTAAATTTGGCAGAGGCTTATAACTAATATCTAGCAGCACTTTTGGGGACGCGGACCGAACCGACATTGCGATAAAAAATATGTAAATACGTTCTCTTTACGAATTAAATATTCTCAAAGAGTAATATATTTTACTTTTTATTTAAGTATATATTGATTGTATTTAATCCAAAATTTGTAAAAACACGTGTGAGTTATATCCGATCTTACGAAAGTTTGAAACTCAACTAACGTTTAAACCCTTAACACATTCACCAAAGAGGAAAACAAACAAACAGTGCCATTCGTCTAAAATGCACTGCTGATCCTTTCTCTTTCTGCGATTGGCAGAAGTAAAACAAAACCTGGGAAAGAGAGGGACAACTCCTACTCACATTGAGAGAGTTTGAGGACACCCTCACAATGACGTCATACCTGTAGTAAAAAAAAAACCATACTTGCGTATGTACATGTGTACGAGTATTTTCATATCTTGTGAAAAAAGAGAGAATTTTATTTGTTCTATGATTTCGATGTGAACGAATAGAAATGATCAGATCTCACATAACAAACAGAAAAACATTACTCACACATTCACATTTTTGTGTGCACATACACACCTACATATGCACATGTCCATCCATGTAATTGGATTTGAAGTTTAAATTTCCAGAGCGCGTATACATATATGAGTGTATGTGCGTGTGCATGTTGTTTACAATGGCGCATACGACTCCGTAATCGGTAGGTAGTTTTTCGGCGATCTTCAATATTTGCGGGCATTTTAATTTTGTTTACTACTGAGATGATTTCGCTGTAATAATATAAAATCTGGATTCTTCAAATGTTCCCACGCATAATTAATCGCCCGAAGTAACGCATTTATCTGAGTGCAAAAATCTTGGCATCCTTTAACTTTTTTTCTTACTGCACAAGTGGGTCTTCGATAAAAAATATAATGTTTCGCAAACCAAAGATATGTATGCATATTCATACATACATACATACATACATACATACATACATACATACATACATACATACATACATACATACATACATACATACATACATACATACATACATACATACATACATACATATTGTACGTACATTAATTAGTGTACAGTTTTTTCACGTAAAAGCTCTTACGTAATCGCTCTTACCCGAAATATGATTAACTTACCCGTTAATCATATATCGGCATTTAAGTGCCGTTTTGAAAAAAAATTAGCAGAGTGTTAATAACCGTGGCAATGGAGCCTTAAGTTTTTGTTTTTTTTTGTTTTGGGTTATGGTATTCCTTGCACGCATCATAGTACTGTCGTTATACCTAGAAAGTTATAACACTAATTAATTTAGTTTTTTTAATACATAAATAATTACATTGGGAACACTAAGAGGCTCGTTAGAGCACTCAAGAAAATTATAGTTTTTAATTTTAACCATATAGGTACACACAACACCAATCCGCATCATAACGGCCCAGCTCTTGAATATTGTATGAAATTTGATTTTGTGTTTTCGTCTAATTTGTGTAAAATATAAAAACATTTGCAAGCTATTACAAGGCAATTGTGTTAATGATTTGAGCGGAAATTTGTTTGAATTTAAACAGATATTTAAAAATATTTAAACAGCTTATAACGCGTTACAAAATAGTAAATTGTGAGCGTTAGTCGGTTGTAACAATTTTTATTTAGTAATTCACAGTTGGTTATGTGTTTAGAGAAAACTATTATTATTATTTAAGTTTTTTTTTTTGGCTACGGTAAAAGTTACATATTTTTTCTACTATTGGGGTTTTCAATCCGTATGTCCACTTATTAATTGGCGTTTATTTTGTTGTTTTTTTTTTTTTTGTAAGAATTTGAGCTTTGATTCAGTTTGTGTTGTTTTGGAGTTTTCAATCCTTGAGCGAAGGGGTAAACGTTCTGAAGTTTGTTTTGATTTATGACGAATTCACCTAGGGCCGAAGAAAGAGAGAAGTTAAGAAAGACTGGCAATTTAAAAAGACATAGGCATAGGAACGTGTCCTTCGGTTTGAATTGATCATCACCACAGGTTAAAGAGAAATACAAAAAGAGTAATACTGCACACAGAATGGAGAGTAGACCACCGCAAATTGAAGATAGGTCAGCAACCATTAACGTTACAGTGGGAAATCAAGGAGCTGTTCCGAAAAGGGGTAACCCAAAAAGAAACCTTCCAGCTCACGAAGATTTATCACTGACAGTGCACACAATGGTAACCGAAAGCGTGATGAAAGCCAATCTGGATCGAAACATGGATCAGAAAATAAATGAAAAAATGAATGTAGAATTGAGGCGTGTTTATCAGAGCATTGGGCAGTTGTCCGAAGCTATACGAGAATTATCAATGAGAAATAGTTAACGAAATGAAGATAGTAATAACGCGGCAACTGATTTTGAGTCTCATGCTGAGATTAAGAGTCTCATGCTCTACCGACTGAGCTAGCCGGGCGCCATATTGTTATGATGCGGAAAAGTCGTTGCAATGCCAACCAGCTCAGTCATAACAAAACCTCTGATGAATATTGATATAAGTAGTGCCATCCTCCATCGTTATTGTTGTTAAAAAAAATAATCAAACGATTTTGCTTTTCTGCACTGCTTTTTACAATACTTATTGCTTGAGTCAGCTGTTCTTGTTAAATAAACAGAGGTATTTAAGTCTACATTTCATATTACTTTTATTACATTAATTTCTACTTACGTTACAAAAATGAAACAATATTAAATTTAAAGAAAATTTTGTTCTTATCCCGGCGACAATGTTTTTGGTTTGTTTTCTTTTGTTATTTTCGCTTTTTGATCTACTTACATATGTTTTCACGGCGATGCCACTTAACTTAAATTTTTTTTTTATATTGGACCAGTACTCAGGGGATGACGCCTACATATGCAGTACGTTGTACCAGAACTAGGAAAAAATTTGTGTCAATGATGTTGTTTATTAGTAACAGAATAACAAAATCATTGCCAACAACTTTTTACATTGACAATCAGCTCAATTATGAATATTCTTACGGAATTTATTTCTCTCGGAATTTATTTCTCACATAAAATCCATTTTTTCAAATCAAATTCAGGAATAAAGCACAATTCGTGTCCGTAGGAATTGAAGAGTTGATGTCCCTTTAGTGCTTTCAACGAATGGAGAGAAGAAAAATAAAAAACCTCACTTAATTTTTGTTCATAATTGGAGGAAAAGGAAAAGTGATAAAATTCCTATGGAATTTTCATTTATAGTTGGGCTGAATATAACAGTGTCTATTATTGTTTAAAGTTACAGAATCGCACTATAGACATCCACACATCTCTTGTTCTATTCGATGTCTAGTCGCTGTTACACTGGATTTGGACATGCGAGTAATCTCATGCGAGTGCTGAATATGTCTTATCAACGAAATATTCTTCGAAAAACTTAAATCTCTTGCAATTTTCTTTTTTGTTTACACATGCGAATAAAAGTTCATTTTAAATTTGTCGTCAGTCCCTGAACTTCAAACATTTTGTTCCTTCCCATATATTGTTTCTATTTTAAATATACCTTCTTTTTATAATTTGGAATTTTTCACATGAGAATATTTTAGGGAATAGTTGGCCTTAATTTATATTATCATTATTTTATTGATATTAACGCTTTATAGTTTAAACATTTTCTTTTCTAACATTAATTTTAGTAATTCAATATACAATTTAACTAACTAGCTAAAACTTACGAGGGCGGTTCGGAAACTTCTTAGCCTATCAATGAAAGAGAATAGTTAGTTTTTCAAAAATATTTTTATTTTTCAATATAATCTCCAGAAACTTCAATACACTTAACCCAACACTTTTCTAGCAATTCTATCCCTTGATTAAAATAGTTTTCCTCAAGGTCTTCAAAATAGTGGTTTGCAACTGTAATTGCATCTTCATTTGAGGTGAAAAGCTTGCCAGCAAGGAATTTTTTAGATTTGGGAACAGGTAAAAGTCACTGGGAGCTAAATCAGGAGAATAAGGTGGGTGGTCAAGCAATTCGTACTTTAATTCGTTGATTTTATCCATTGTTAAAACACTCTTGTGCGCTGGTGCGTTGCCTTGACGCAAAGTTATTTTTTTGTGATGTAAGCCAGGACGTTTTTCTCGAATTTGTACATTTAATTGATCCAAAAGGTTGCAATAGTTTTCTGAATTTATTGTTCTACCCTTTTGCAGATAGTCAATCAATAAAATACCTTTGAAGTCCCAGAAACCCGTTGCCATAACCTTACCAGCCGATTGAATTGTTTTTGCCTTCTTTGGTGCACTTCCTCCAGCTTCAGTCCATTGATTGGATTGTTCATTTGACTCTGGAGTATAGTGGTGGATAGAGCTGCAAAACTATCGATAGTGGTCCCCACCGATATTTTCGATAGTTTCAAGAAAAACTCGATACTATCGTTAAGCGCTACTTTTGGCTACAAACCTGTAACTCAAGTGGAAGTTAGAAAACATAGATACATACATATTTACATATATTGGTATACATAAAATCTTTATGTATTTTTATTCTATGATAAAAAATATAACTTTTAAATACGTTTCTTTTTAGCTTTGTTAAACACTTTGAGCTGCAGCGTCACCTGTATGCAAAGAGAACGAAGTTTTTTAAGTTGCAGTCGACATTTAACCGCAACCGCCAGATAAAAGTTGCTATGTTTAACTAACAACTTTTTTTTATTTGAGATAAAAGTAATAAATGATATAATACACTTCACTTTGATATATAATATGATTTATGTAATATATTTTCATTTGTAAATTGCGCTATAACTATAAAAATTTAAAGACGGCTAAGAACACTCCTGAATAAATGGCCAGAAACTTCATGCCGGCTACATGTAACCGGCTTCGTATATACGTTCAAAAATTGTCGATAGTATCACTATCGAACGAAAACAATCGATAGCTAGCTAAAAATAAAACTATCGATAGTACTATTGATTGTTTTGCAGCTCTAGTGGTGGATCCATGTCTCATCAGCAGTTATGAAACGAAGCTTAAAATCCATTTTATTTCGCTTCAAACGATCCAAACAACCTTGAGAAATGTTCATTCTTATGCGTTTTTGGTCGACAAATTACAAATGCGGCACCCATCTTGCAGAAAGCTTTTTCATCTGTAGTTCTTCATGCAAAATTAAATGAACTCGATCTACTATTCACACACTTTTATTCGTCGATCATTTAATAACATATCATCATGTGCCCCGATAAACCTTTTTTATGTAAATATTTAATGACACCACGCATTTCTAATTTTTCCATTATAAAAAAATCGCAAATGCGTCTTTTGTGAACACCTGTTTCTATATAAAGGAGTTACCAGATCGAAACAAAATTTAACATGTGTTCATAGCAGAGATGGAAGTTTCCAAAACACTTAACTTTTTTTGTTTATACCGCGCTTTTTGTCGCACTAGGCTAAGAAGTTTCCGATCCGCCCTCGTAAGTGTTAATTTTGCAATTATCCAGTTGATTTACTTAAAATTATTTACACAGCAACATTCTTTGTTTGTTTGACATTTGATTGCATGGAAGTGCCAAAAAATAAACCGGAAGCAAATTTAGCGAAAAATGTGAATGTGGTAGTAAAAAATGTGAGTTTATTGAGTTTTTCGAACTCTTACTCGCTTAATGTACTCGGTTAATGTACGAGCTCATTTCACATGTAAGGCGAAGTTTTCAATGTATGAATAGATATGTTTTTGGTTTGAGGTCCTTTTATTATAAATTTAAAATTCTTTATTTTATTTTAAAAATGTATTTCGGCCAACATTGGTGGTCGTCCTCAGGGAGTTTTTAAATTTTATAAACAACAATAATACATTACACCTTAACAATAAAATTTTTAACAATTCAATATACTTTAAAATAGTTCGTAGTATCGCCAGATGTTTATATTTCCAAGTCTATTCACCTACTAAATTAATTAATTCTTATCAGATATTTTATTATGGGTCTTCCTTGTGTGTCTATATATGTATGTATGAGTGTGCAGTTGCTTGTGTCTGTTTTGTAGTTGATGCGCTTACCCGTTGGGCAGGGTTGCCAGAATTTAGAGAGGTAAAATCTGCAAAACTCAAGAATTTCTCATGAAGAAATCTGCAAAATCTGCACTTTATTTTCCAAATCTTCAAAAAATCTTCAAACTCGTATTAACATGCCTTCTTTATAAACAATTTAAAAAATACTAACAACATATTGTAAGAAATTATACATTTCAGAATATTAAAATGCAAATGGATTTAATGAGAAAACAAACATACATATATACAAGTTGTTAAAAAAAATATTTAATGCCCAAACACGTATATCGATGTACGATTATATTCGGACTTCTGTATCGTTAAATTTTACCTAGCTGATGATTCTCTCCACATTTGTTGATGAATGTGGTAAAATCATTATATATTTACTAAACTCGGTTAGAATTTGGATATTATGTCACAATTAGCTGGTTTTATTTCAGATACAGCTCTGGATAGCACTCTTAAGTGCTATCAGGCTTGTCGTTGTTGTTTGGGCTCCGAGAGTTTTGCGCCTCGCTCTCACTGGTTAACTGTTAGCCTTAACTAACTGTATTAGTTTACAGATTTATTTTTTATTTTTTTTGTATTCCTTTGCTGTGGTGAATGAGAAGCTGTTAGACGTCTTATACCAAATTATTCACGATAATTAGCAAACTCGGTATTACTCGTAATGTATTCAGTGCCATAATCAGATTAAATATATTTTCTTCCCGTAACATTTAAAAAAAAAACAGCACACAACATCGCGAATGGTTGGCGATAAAAGCAATAAAATGTTCAGTGCCAGAGCCATCGCTGTGGATAATTTACGATAGATCCGAAGTACTTTTCTCATTACATTTTGGGAACGTTTTGCGTGTATGTTTCTATGAGATACAAATATGAATCACATTAATATAGTATTAATCCTATTTACCAAATTTTTCTGCGCCATAAACATCATATCACCCTCATGCCTATTTTACCTGTTATATGTATGTATGTACTTAGAATAGTTGCTTGATCCTCTCAAAGCTTTATATGGCGAAATAGGTTCCTCGAACTATGAATGATAGAGCGAACCACGAATATGAGCTTTCGTGTGATCATACTATTATTCTTCTATCTTAATCAATATACATAAACAATAGCCATGATGCATAAGTAAAATTTTATAATGTGATTATAACGAAGAAAACCTCCAAACCACTAGGGAAAGGTATTTGAACCCATTAGCAGTTTAAAACAGCAACAACCTTCGGAATAACCAGCCGCTCAATTTTGTTTACTTAATAGGTAGTCCTGTCAATAGCGCCGATTAAATAAATGCAAAATGTTACCTCTACTGACCTCTTCAGATTATTGTTCTTGTAATAAGTACACATATACTTGTACATGTGTACGTCTATACACTCAAAATATTATGTAGGTAAAATGAAATATAAAACAAATGGATATTCAGTTAAACCCCGACCAACTCATTTTTCTTCAAAGTGAAGTTCCATGGAGACGATAAAAAAAACTCATCAACTTTCTAAGTGTGTGAGTGCATTCGTGTTTTTTCGGGTACATCTATTAGTTGTCGGCTCTGATTGACGAAAATCAAAAACTTTTGATATGTTATTTTGACGTGTAATTATTTTGACAGTCTCCTGTTGTGGTTGACGATAAAATATGTCAGTTTTGTTATCGAAAGGAACAACAATAAGTAAATTAAAAACTATATCTATATTTATTATCATTATTGAATTTTATTTTGTTCATATTACTACTTTTCATACATAGTTTTTTTCTTTTAATGTTTTTTTTTTTTTTTTTTTTGTAACAAAATTGCACAAGATAGCAATAATTCATCATCCGATGATGACATGTTTAGAAACGAACCCAGCGTAGTCAAAATAAAAATGATGATTGACGATTTTATTTGTATATCTCCTTTAAAACGACAAAAACACGACACTCACACATACGCACTGATTGACGTGTTTGTTTGAACTTGGAACCCAATTTATTTTTAAATTTTCAAAAATAACTGACTGGGCACCGTAATATTTATTGATTTTAAATTTTGTTTTAAATCTTCAACTATCAAAAAAGCAAACTATAATTTCCGTTAAAATTACGGATTTTAATCTTTGTTTGAAATTTTCTACTATCAATAAACCAAAATATAATTTTAATTCAAATTACGAGTTTTCACATTAGTTTCTAATTTTTATCTATAAAAAACAGTTTCTTACAAAATTTACCTTTTATTTCTATACTGAAAAAACAAAAATAAATACAGGCATTGGCATGAATGCGAAAAAGTTGATAAACAAAATAGGGAAGTTTTTTGAAATCGAGCAAAAGTTTGTTTTTTTTATAAATAAAAATTTTCAAAATAATATGAGGTCGGATTGATATTGAAGCTAAATAAGTAGGAAACAAACATCAATCCACCCTCGTAAGTACTTAAGTATGAATATAAAAATAGTTTTTAAAACGAAGGCACATAAAATACGTTTAATAATTCTGTTTAGACAGCTTCTTTATTACTAGATTATGGAAGTTGATTACAAATTCCTTTAATACCAACACCAACCGGAAGGCCATAAGAGGTAGTTACTGAAGAAAATATCGAGAAAATCTTCGATATCGTTATGAATTAATGCCGAATCAAGTTACGTGAGATTGTTGAAATGGTAAACATATCATATGAATGTGTGTGCAACATTTTACATGAACATTTGCTGAAAAAGCTATTGGCAAAATGGGGGACGCGTTTGCTCAGTGTCGAACAAAAACGAGTTCAACAGACCACTTCACAGCGGTGTTTAGACATAATAATACGTAGTCCTGTTGATTTTTGGCGTCGATTAATAACTGTTGATAAAACGTGGGCCACCAGTACACGCTTGAAAACCAAAATCGATCGAAACAATGGGAGACAACTTTTGGAAATGCTCCGAAGAAAACGAAGACTGTGAAATCGGCTGGTAAGGTTATGGCAACTATATTTTGGGATGCACATGGAATATTGCTCATCGATTACCTTGAAAAAACATTCATAATAACAGAAAAGTATTATCGTGTATTATTGGAATAATGCAATAAAAAAAATGACCACATTTAAAGGAGAGAAGTGCTCTTGAGCTCCTAGTGAACTTTTCCTGTTTCCAAACTTGAAAAAAATGGCTCGCAAGAAAAGGATTCATTTCAAACGAAGAAGTAATTACCGAAACTAACGCGTGTTTTGAGGGGCTCACAAAATCGTATTATTCAGATGGTATAAAAAACTAAAAGATTATGTTGCGAAATTAATGCTTTCTGAAAAAAAGTTTATTTTCTTTCGTACCAGTAGAATATTTTTTTACTTACATTTGTCTTTTTAGATTTGCAACTCCGTGCATTTGTAAATATGCACAATGCATGTATAGTATTTAAAAAAATTATTTTTAAATATATACATATGTATATTTTTTTGCTAGAATATTCAAACCAGGGCGAATTCATACGAGTAACAGCGCACCTGATAACTTTTTTTAATTTTAATCTTTTTCAGATGTCAATGGCATAATTAAAACAAATTTGAAAAAAAAATCTTTAACAATTGTTTAAATTATGTATTGTATCTTGAGCGCCAGGTATCATCCAGAATTCACCTTAATCTATCTGAGACTAAGTTTCACAAAATAATTAAAAGTTTCACGAAATAATAAAATGTTTCTTTTATTGCAATTTTTTTTTTAAAGAAATTTGAGTGCCAGCTATCATCTAGAATCCTCCGCAATCTGGCTGGTCATTTTCACCTTTTCGAGTTCTATGATCTAACACTTTAATTTTCACGAAAGAGGTAAAAGTTTCACGAAATAATTAAAAGCTTGTCTTTTCTTGTAAATTTTTTTTATTATATTTCTTTTTTTGAATTCCTTATTGTGTTTATTGCTCTTGCATATACCTGTAGTGCGATTCTCTAACTTTTAACGATCCGATAATCGCAACTTTTGTCATCAAATTTCATCGCTTGCACTAACGACTGAGTGATTCTGTAACTTAATTGTAAAGATAGTAAACAGCTGTATTTTTCTGTTCATTCATATAAACATCACGTGTCATCTCTGCCAGAAAACGCGAAAACCACAAAGAATAAAAAACAATAAATTTTCCCATAACAATATGTATACATATTGATTTTTACTTGTTGTGATTTTAGTTTTTAAGTGACAATAATATTTAATTTGTAGTAAGGTAAGTGAAATAAAATATGAGTTCATATGTTTCATTTATTTGTTTACATGTACTAATTTCTATATGTTCAGAATGGCCACAACTAAGGCTGGTGCTAATCAATATAAGTTTTAAAATTCATTACATATCAACTCAAATTAATTGTGCAACTCCCGAAAAACACACTGATTATCCCTTGAAACGTCCAAACTTGTTTCATCCCTTGCAAGTCCGG
The DNA here is from genome assembly GCA_914767995.1 of Thecocarcelia acutangulata. NCBI lineage: Eukaryota > Metazoa > Arthropoda > Insecta > Diptera > Tachinidae > Thecocarcelia > Thecocarcelia acutangulata. Next base: position 58,520,512 of record OU612098.1, read on the forward strand.
ATGCCAGATATTCAGTATCTATTTCAACACAAAACACAATCTCCGGTTAAAAAAATATACTGAAATCTTTGTTTTTGAACATGTATTTAATAAATATTTAATTTATTTATTTATGTATTTAATAAATATTTTTATGTGTTAAAAATCAGATTATTAGCACTTTATTTCATGGAGGCACAATAAAAAAAAATACACTTTATAATAAACAGCAAGAAAATTTTTGTTTTTAAGATATCGACAATCGGCAGTAAAATTAGCAGCTGATTTTGATCAACGGCGAATATCGTTAAAAACATGTTACAGAATAGCAAATTCGATAAAATATCGTTACAATTACTGTAACGATTCGATTATCGTTATAAAAGTTACAGAATCGCAGTACTGGTATGAATTCGCCTTGATTCAAACACTATTTGTTTTTTTATATTAAATAATTTTTTTTATTGTTTAGTGGAATAGTTTTATTATAATACAAAAAACGAAAACATCTTAATATTTGAACTGAACAGAATTTCAGTAATTTTTTGTGGTTTACTAAAGGGACAATTTTTTACACATAAGTATCTCAAACAGTAACTGTAAAACTTTTTTGAGTGTACTTTTGTACGTACATACTCGTATGTCGTTATAGTTGTTGGTGTCATAAAAGAATTATTGTGAATGTTTTGTGTTTATAAAACAGTTGAGACTTTTGCGGGTTTCCCACTAGATAGTTACTCGTATATTTGTGAAATTTCGAGTTTGTTTGAATTTTTATTATTTGAAATGTATTTTCCTGCAAAATTGGGAAAACACACACTAAAAGGACGAAAATGTTTTGTTTACTTGGGGAATGCCCAGATTTTAGAACGCATACACATAAATACGTATTTATATATACATATACAAATATTTTTTTGTGCGTATGTGCTATCGTAAGCGACAATCTGGGGCAGTCATGAAAAAAATAAGTGCAAAATACATATTTCCGAATGATTTAAGAAATGAGAAATTTTGGGTTGTGGACTTTCGAACAATGGAAAGAAATATTATTTTAACTGGTGGGTTGCGCGACCAATTTTGCCCTCCAATTTTTTTTTATACACTATCACATTCTAATTAGTGGACTAAGACTTAAAAATTGAACTTGTTTTATATTTTTGTTCCAATTTACGTTAAAAAAATACTTATGTTGACACACATTTCTGAAATGGATTTTTTAAATATATATGTATATATGTTTTTTAAATATATATGTATATGTATGTATTTTTTCTTTTTGCACTAAAATTTTATAAATTAAATAACTATTTTGATTGGAAATATTTTTGAAAATGACAGCTTGAAAAGAATATTGCGTGCAGTTTATGTTATAGATATCAATGTCAATTTAAAAGAATTTGGACGAGTATTATATAAACAAGTTTTTAGTCGACTCCAAAAAAAATATAGACGAGGTCATTTGTTAATTTGAATAGAGATGCTGCGATTGGATTCCATTATTTTTACTTGGAAATGGGACTGAAATTGGTTTTAAACTATTTTTCACTCTTTACTGTGCTTTGATCCCATATAGTGATGGAACAATAATAAAAGGAGTGGTCCCAGAGTTTTGAAATTTGGTACATTACTAAAAAATACTTTAATTAAATTGCTAATATTGGGCTGTCATCTACAATTATGCGGATACTATAACACTCGGTGGCATGTCATAACGTCCAGTGACAAAGTCCATGGACGTTAAGACACTTTTGAAAGTGAAATATTGTCCATCACGGAGGTGTCGTAACGTCCGTGGACACTATGGCGACGTTCTTTAATTTATTCTTTAATTTGTCAGCGAATGATAATGCATTTCTCGCTAAATTGTGGACACATCGTTGTCAAACTGTGAACATACCGCCGTCAAATTGCGAATAGATGGCACAAAAATACCGGTATTAAATTGAGAATATCTTGTTGTCAAGATGAGATCGTTTTGTTCAATTAAGAACGAATGTTGTCAAACGACAACACCTTTTGTCACCTGATATGATTTGTTTATAATTTTGCCATTACGATTTCTGTGTTTTCTAAGTGCTGTTATTTCAAAAGAAATATCTATGTACATACATATATAATAATATAAAGGGCGAGCAGTTTGATTTATATGATAAGCAATCAAATGAAAGAAAACTGTTTTATGTATTGATAGTAATATTAAAAACCTCAGATACTGATATATGTTCAATGTCATATTGCTGTTCAAGTTTTTGGATTTGATAATCTTTATTACTTTGCATTGGTTGATCACTCATAAAGGAAGTATGAAGGAAAAATCGGCGCCGATTATTTATTTTGATAATAAAGTACTTTTTACTTCTGTGAAAACTCATATCTGTAAAAAAAAAACTCAAATTTTGGTTTAATTTTTCAAGGGAATATTAATTTGTAGATTTAAAGAGAATATAAACAAATTCTGTATTGAAATAATTACTTCTTTAATCAAAAAGAGTGAAAGTGTTAATTTCTTTTAGGCAATATAAGCAAGAGTTATGCATAAAATGTGGGCCAATTTGATAACGGGAACGGCTTTTATTGGTTCACATTATCACTGAAATATACGGTTATCTTCATATACAAATTCTTTTCTAATTATGGACCTTATGACATTTTTAAAATAACATAATGTCCATTTGCAAAGTGTCACTATGCCCATGGACACTATGACATTTTCAGAAGGGTCTTAACGTCCATGGACCTTATGCCACTTTTAGGTGTGTCATAACGTCCATGGACATTATGACACTGGACCTATGACAAGCTACCTAGCACCATATGGCGGCAGAATATTAAATGGCATGTCATAGTGTCTATGGGCATTATTTCGCACATAAAAGTGACATAATGTCTATGAACACTATGCTGCTTTCAAAAATGTCGTAGTGTCCATGGATATTATGTCGTTTTCGGTATGTCCATTATGTCACTTGCAAAAGTGTAATAGTGTCCACACTAAAAATTAGGAAAATTTTCAAATATAAACAATTTATATTTTTGAATTGAGCAAAATTTTACATGAGACATAACAACTTTCTTGTATAAAAACTAGAAAAAAATTAAAAAAAAAAAATATTTCAATACAACAATTTCGGTTTCTTGATTGTCTTCCTGTTCCATTTGTTCTGGAATATCGTCAAATGCAGTTGTTCTATTTTCTTTGTTAATAATAATATTGAAAAAATCGTACAGCGCTATATTCTGTTTTTAATTGTTGGGTCAAATTGTAAATTTTGTCTTCCTTACTGGTATGTACCTTTCATTTTTTTTGTAAAACTGCTAATGCACCAGCTGACTAAGGCAAACCAATTGGCTAAAATCTTCATTTCGGTACCATCAAGGTACTTAAAGAACTGCCCGTGTTTTTCTAATTTTCTTGAGAGTTTTTGAATCCTTCTGGAGCACTTGCGGTTCTAACAGGTTCTGAATGTACAGAAAATCCCCTAGAAGTTACATGAAGAATACATCAAAACGTTATGATAATTTAAAGCTAAGAAAAAATTATTTGAAAGCAAGTAACTAAATAATGATAATGATAAATATAATAAGAAATATGAAAATTTCCAATACAAAAGAAATTCTGTTGGATTATTCGTAAGTAAGAAGTGATGAAGACGAAATTTTAAGCGAGAGTTAAGAAAAATCGGCGCCGATTTTTTCGGAAAAAAGGATTACAATACTTACATGTTCAATTTAATAAAAATTAATGACGAGAAGCTGTTTAAAACCGCAACACGGAACGGTTTTTATTTATTTTGGATTAGTTCCACAATTGTTGGTGATATGAAAACGCAACAAAAAACTTCATCCGCTATAACAGTCTTGCGATCTTGACTTCAGCCACATTTAGAACTAAAAATGTGAATTCTACTCATCAATGAAACATCAAATAATAACGAATGTCAAAAATGTATTCTTACTGCTAATTATTAAGTTTACAATATGTATGGGCATTGTGTCCCACAGAAAAGCAACATAATGTCCATGGAAACCGAATATTATATGGCAACTCCGTTTTTGATATGAACCTTGGCGTAAAGAAGGTTTGTATATATATTAAGTCCCATTCTGTTTGCTTTGTACCTGAATGACTTGGCTGCGGCTATCCCTTGTGGTGTAACTTTTGATAGCTTTACTGTAACAGTTCTTCTTTACGCTGACGATATTGTTCTTGTATCCGATTCACCAAGCAGTCTTCATTGACTTATGCATTGTAAATTATGGCATTTAGTTTTTCGTAACGGACCTAGAATTCCCAGTAACTTAAAGTGGTCATATGGTGAACATGTAAATGATATTGTTAACTCATACAAGTATCTTGGTATAGATCTATATTACAACTTATCATTAAATAAGCATTTACATAACAGGCTAACTAACAACTTCAAAAATTGTGATTTCCTCTGTCGGGTCAAAATATATAAATCATTCTAAAATATCGCACACAAAAAAGTTGAAAATCTTCAAAGCAGCATCCCAGTCCATCATGTTTTGTGGTGCCGAAATAAGGAGATACAAAAAGTATGATACGGTTGATAAATTACAATGTTTTTTCGTAAAAAAGTGCTGATGTTGCCAAGGAACGCTCCAAACTATATGCTGTGTTTAGAAATGGATTTCACTTCTCTATATCTTGACACACTAAAACTGTATTTTGTCTACATAAAAAAAGTTCTGAACATGAAAAATATTTTTGGCTGAGGACTGAAAAAATAACAATTAACTTTGTTCCCGAAAATAACGCAGAACCTCTCAGTAGACACTTCAAGTCAATTTTACAGTTGGTTAAATTATCTGAGTATAACAACTTATTTTCAGATGCAAGGAACTCCCAGCTTCACGATTTATATTCTAAATGAAATTATTCTTTGCTACAAATAAAACCTTCTACATTCTCGTCGCATGCACTAAGTTTATTCATCAGAGTAAGAGAAGGCATTTCAAATTCAATACAATTTGTAGATTATGCGACTTAAATGAAACTGAAAACACATTTCAGTTCAATGGTATTTATCCTGTTTTTAAATCACTCAGGCTTAACTTTTTCAACAAAACGCAGTTAAACATATCAGAAGTTGTACAAATCCTCAACGGCGAGACCTGTAATTTTGGCTGCCTTGTTAATTATTTAAAATCTTCTTTAAAATATACATTTTAAGTGAATTTGAGTAGATCTCCTAAAATTTAAAATTTTAATTTATTAAAAACAGCTTTTATTTTGCCAATCTTACTTAAGGCACCCACCAAGGCGAATTCATACCAGCTAAATGCAAGAGCAATAAATACAACACTAAAAAAAATTAAATCTTTTTCAAATGTCAAGAGAAAAATATAAACACAAAAAGGAATTAAAAAAAAAATATATATATAAAAAAAAATTTTACAATAAAAGACAAACATTTAATTATTTGGTGAAACTTTCGTTATTTCGTGAAAATTAAAGTCACAGATCATAGAGCTTGGAAAGGTGAAAATGGCCAGCAAGATTAAGAAGGATTCAGAATAAATATGGCGCTCAATTTTTTTTTTCAAATTTCCATAAAAAAAAATTTACAATAAAATTAAAACTTAATTATAATGTGAACTTTTAATTTTCCCGTGAAACTTAAAGTCTCAGATCATAGAGCTTGAAAAGGGGAAAATGGCCAGCCAGATTGCGGAGGATTCTGGGTAATATCTGGCGCTCAAGATAGAATAAATAATTTAAAAAATTGTTTTAAATTTGTTTCCTCAATTTTGTTTTAATTATGCCATTGACATCTGAAACATAAAAATTAAAAAAAGTTATCAGCTGCGCTGTCAATTTCACCTGTTCTGAATTCGCCTCGGCACCCACAGACGATATGTTTTTACGTCTGTATTTTAATATGTAATTCCTCATGTATTTTTTCATGTCTGTCAAAATTTTTCATTTTTACAGTCGGTTTTTAAAAATTGCTCACAAACGTACATGTACTTTTACGTCTGACATTATCTATGCTTTTTATTATTATAAAAAATAATAAAACATATTAAAATATTAATGCATTAAAATTACCTCAAGCCGACTACTTACGAGTATACCGCTCAAAAACGGCCGCTGAGTTGTTCGCAAGGCATAGAGTTCTAATGTCAGATGTTTAAACATAACAAAATAGAAGACACTATATTTGAAATTTTGTCAGACAACTTTGCTCATGTTTTTTACAGACGCAATGTTTTTGAGGTAACAGACGACATGTAGGCATTACATCTAAACTGTTAAAAACATATCGCGTGTTATCTACTTTACAGATTAATATCGTAAAGTAATATACATATATAAATTTGTTGTTAATATAGTTGTAGATGAATCTATTGAATAAATAATAAAATAATACTTTAATTAAGAACAATAGATTTTTTGAAAAAATCGGACAAAAGACATGTCTATCTCCCATTTATGGTAAGAACGAAATTTTTAATGTTGCCTACATGCTAGTAACTTGTAAAGTCATTTTATTGTGATCGACACAGTGACTCTAGGTCCTGTCATAACGAGTGATTTTTTTGCTATTATCTTTTTGGCAACACTAGTTTTGACAGCTCACGCACGTTTTGTATCTTGTGTCACTGTCAAACATCTTCAGTTTGGTCTATAATTTAATCATGAATCGTCTTACAAACGAACAACGCTTGCAAATTATTGAATTTTATTACCAAAATGCGTGCTCTGTTAAGAAAGTTCATCGCGCGCTTCTTCCATTTAATGGTCAGTTTAATCGACCTACTGAGGCTTCTATTCGGGCTATTGTAAAAAAATTTCGCACCAAATTTACATTGTTGGACATTAAACCACCAACACGCTTACGTAGAGTGCGAACTGAAGAAAATATCGCAGCCGTATCGGCCAGTATTGGTGATGACCGTGAATTATCGATTCGGCGCCGTTCGCAGCAATTGGGCCTCTGTTACTCCACTACGTGGAAAATTTTGCGGAAGGATTTGGGTGTGAAGCCTTGTAAGATACAGCTGGTGCAAGAATTGAAGCCAAACGACCTACCACAACGCCAAATTTTTTGTGAATGAGCTCTTGAAAAGTTAGATGAAGATCCACTTTTTTATCGAAGACTTGTGTTCAGCGACGAGGCTCATTTCTGGTTGAATGGATACGTGAACAAACAAAACTGCCGTATTTGGAGTGAAGAGCAGCTAGAAGCATTGCAAGAGCTACCAATGCATCCACAAAAAACAAGCGTTTGGTGCGGATTATGGGCTGGCGGCATCATTGGGCCGTATTTCTTCAAAGATGATGCGAATCACAACGTTACTGTGAATGGTGAGCGCTACCGTGCGATGATAACAAACTTTTTTTTTGCCCAAAATGGAAGAACTTGACTTGCATGACATGTGGTTTCAACAAGACGGTGCCACATGCCACACAGCACGCGAAACAATGGACCAATTGAGAGGCAAGTTCGGTGAACAGTTTATTTCACGCTTGGGACCAGTCAATTGGCCGCCCAGATCGTGCGATTTAACGCCTCTAGACTATTTTTTGTGGGGCTATGTTAAGGCTAATGTCTATAGCGACAAGCCCGCTTCGATTGACGCACTGGAAGCCAACATTGCCAACATTATTCGTGAGATACCGGCCGAAATGTTGGAAAGAGTATGCCAAAATTGGACTAAGCGGATGGACCATTTGAGGCGCAGCCGCGGCCAACATTTGCATGAAATAATCTTCAAACATTAAATTATATCGATCCAAATAAATAGTTCATGCATTTTTCTGAATTTTATATGTTTTTTTTTAAATTTCTGATAGTTTTTATAAAATCACCCATTATATCCTTTTTCGTAAAAAAAAACTACAACTCTTAAAATCTATCTAATTTTCATTAAATTTACAGCCTGTTCGACGATATCGAATGAAAATGTATGCGAAAGAAAGCTAGTCACTCACATTCGAATCAATTTGGGTTTGTTCGCATGAAATTATGTATTTTAATTGAATTTTGACACATCGTTCGCATAGAATAAAGTTAGAATAAACCCAAATCAATTTTCTTTCGCCTAGAGTGCGAATGAACTTATCCTTTCGACATCAGCGAACTGGCTGTTAGTATATAGTATGTTTTTTATATTAAACAAATGTTTATGTCAAATTAAATTAACATTTATTTATAAAAATAACAAACATTGGCCAAAAATATATAAGAAAATGTTGACAAAAATTTTAGCGCCATCTTGTAGCGTCATAAAGAGAAGATCACAATTTGTTTACTTAGTTTTTAAATTAATCACGAAAGTAGCAATTGATTAATAAAAAGTTTTAAAATTTGATTTCAATTGTTGTTTTATTTCAGCTTGGGGTCATTTGTTGTTGAGAAAAGTAATTTTTAGTATTTCGACACCCCTTTGTGTGTCTTACTCAGGAAAATTTTTATGTTTTTAAAGACATAAAACACAAGTCGTCAAGCACGAAATATGTAGTCACGATCAAATGTGATTCATGTGTAACAGGTGACCAGTACCCATCTCTAATATGGAGTCTCATATTTTATGTGAAGTATGGGTAGTGCCCAGTCAACAGAAGATTTATTAATGAAAATGTTATTTTATTGAGCCTCGTTTATTAATAACTAGCTTAACCCGGTGTGCGTTCCTACCCCATAATTACAGTGAAATAAAATGTGCTATATTTGCTATACTCTTTTTTTTAATAATTCAATTATTTATTGTATCGTCTAAAAAAACTAACAATAAGTATGCAAATCTTAAAACTAAAAAACTCATTAATTAATATAGAAAAAAAAATTAATATTGAAAAATTTTATTTACTTAGGTCCAGCCAATGCTAGACGAAAAGTTGTTTCTTGCGTGTATTTTGTTGGTAAATCACCTTTCCAACGCTCTGATGGTTGCAAGGGTGTCCATCCTTCTCAGTCGAGTGTGGCCACCAAAGTTAAGGATGCTACGTGCGAGAGGATTCGGGTGAGAATCAAGTCTGTTAATTTACCTTATCGCGTGTTTTGAAAATTCATCTTTCACTAAGGGTACAGCTAGATCTTTGTGAGTTCGAGAGTTTTTAACATACTATGGAGCTGCTGTAATTATACGGAGAATTCTATTCTGGCGCTTTTGAATTTTCTCAATTTTATATGCAAAGGCCGTACCCAAAATTGAATTCCATAGCTCCATATTGGCTTTAGGAGCTGAGCAATATCTTTTATCTTTTACGCGTTATTCAACAAAAGTTTGCAATCTAACCTCAAGATAGAATTTCTGCCGATGAGCCAATTTAGTTGCACCGCTTTTAATTTCATCTGGGTGACTTTAGCGTCAATGTGAGACTTCCACGTGAGTCTACGGTCGAGATGAATACCAAGGTATTTGACTTTACTGTGCTGCGGAACAATGTAGTTGTTGATTTTAATAGCCGAACAAGTTTTTCTACGTAGTGTGAATATAACATGGGTACATTTTTGTTCATTTACTTTGATTTTCCATAATTTCAGCTATTTCTTCAATATAAGAATATGTTCTTGCAAATTTTGTGATGCTAATTTATAGTCTTCATGGACACTGATGACTGCTGTATCATCTGCAAAAGTTGAAGTGTGACTTTTGCAGCTCGTTGGCATGTCTGAAGCATAAATCCGTGGGGAACTCCAGCTTCGATTGGCTGAGCCGAGCTTTTAAAATCACCTTCCTTAACGACGAATTTCCGGTCATATAAGTAGTTCTCTAACAGCTTGTGAGTGTTTGCAGGCAAGTTTAATTTTATTTTATGAGTTAAGCTTTCGTGCCACACTTTGTCAAAAGCTTTGGAAACGTCAATGAATAGAGCTGAGCAATATTTTTTATCTTCGAACGCGTTTCTGATAACTTTCACCAGACTGTGTGTCTGTTCTATGGTGCTATGCTTAGCCCTAAAACCGAATTGATGGTTAGGAATACATCCTTCTACATTCAAGATTGGGGTCAACTTCGTCATTAGCAGTTTCTCGAACAGTTTTGAAATTGTTGGCAATAAACTTATTGGCCTATAAGACTCAACTTTTGTAGGATCCTTTCCTGGTTTGGGTATTATAGCAATGACAGAAACCTTCCACTCAGTAGGAAAATACTCGAGACTTAAAATAGCATTAAAAATAAAAAGGACGAGTCTTCTAGCTACTCGGGGTAACTGCACAAGCATTTTGTTGGTAATTTCATCAATACCTGGAGCTTTTCTGGGGTTTAAGTTACTAATAGCATTATCGACAAGGTCTAACGGCATATCAGCTTGATCATTCAGTCCGTCAATGGCAAACACGTTTCTCAAGTGGTTAGCGTACAGCATTCCCTTTTCGTAGTCACTTCTGGCCCAGTCCCCAGTTGGAGTACGCAAGGGTGGCCTAGCTCTAACGGGTGTCTTTAACCCTCTTGCTGCTTTCCACAAAGAATAATCGGATTGAGGACTACCAACGAGGCTTTCCAAATAGGTTGTGAGGGAGGCCACTCTTTGGACTTCAAGCAAATTTCTTAGTTGACTTATGCATTCTCGAAGCCTAGCTTTAAGCTGGGGAGACCTGCGAAGTTGCCATTCTCTTCTGATTCTTCTTTTTTCTGAGACAAGGTGTTCGATTTCAGAAGAACAAGTTCTGCTATTCATATTTCTAAAATTTGTAGTGGTAGCATGTTGCACGGCTTTTATAATATTTTGGGAAAAATCATTAATTGATTCATCAATATCCTCTGGAGTTCTCAAAGATATATTTTCCGTACAGTGAGTACTTAAATATTTTTTATATTTTAACCAATTCACTCTACACCTATGTCGTTAAATAGGGATCCAATGTTCTGGGGGAAACATATAGAGAGAATAGTAGGTGAGTGATCGGAGGACAAATCCAATGAAGGCTCCACATGCATCCAATCTGAGCGGAGGTTTTTTACGATTCCAAAATCAATAACATCTGGGATCTTTCGCTGGTCAGATAGCCAATAGGTGGGACTTCCGCTGGAGATTACATCTAAACCCAATTTTGATATAGTATCAAAAAGCACCCGACCTTTCGGGGAGATTAATCTTGAGCCCCAAAATGTGTGTTTAGCATTATAGTCATCAGCAGCTATAAAACGGGATCCAAGAGAAGTAAAAAAATTTGAGTAATGGTTTTCTGTAACTGAAGGCCGAGGCGGGGAATAAATTGATGAAATTACCAATTTACTGTGAATGTGTTCAATACAAATATTTGTTGCTTGAAAATATTCTTCACATTTGTCATTTAACAAGTAATGTTTAATTCTATTTTTAATTAGAATAGCCGAACCTCCACAAGATCTTCCACGTGAATCTTTAGTGTCATATAGTATATATTGCCATTTATCCTGAAGTAACTTCTTGACGTCAGGAGAGTTTCAGCAATCAACATAACATCGATTTGCCTTTCCCTCAGGAAGTGTTCAAGTTCATTTTTATGTTGGCGTATGCCGTTTGCGTTCCAGAAACATATTTTTAAATAAATCATATTATTAAAATAGCCTGTAAAATAGTTGATTGCATTTTTAGCCTTTCCTGCATCATGGTGGTCATAGAAGTCGTAAAAGTGTTTATTAATTGAACCAATGTGGCTTCAAGGTTGCTAAAATATGGGTCGGGCTGTTGAGACTTGGACGTCTGATGTGCGTCTTAACTACATTGGCATAAGAAACTTGGTTTAAGCTTGGAACATTTATTTGGGTTGTTGACTGAGCTGCTTCAGGAAAATTGTTGCTTGAAATGAATTGCGATTGCTGGGACGGCTTGGGAGGAGCTAATGATTTATTTGGCATTGAGTATTTGAAGTGGGTATAAACGGGGCAACCCCTGTAATTAGCAGTATGATTGCCTCCACAATTACTACATTTTTTTACATTTGCTGTACTGATGATAATTTTGCCAATCATTATAGCGCGCTGGGATATAAAATTATTCTAGCTTGTCTGTATGGAACATAAACAGATAAGTCTTTTGGTTTTCCTACATCGGAATACGCAACGTAAAGCAGTCAGTGGGAGAAACATGGACTAGACAAATTCAAGCCACAAACTTGCACGTATTGATCTTGAACTTTAATAATTATCTTTGCAAACACTAAACGAACAGACGCCTGCAATTTTTTTAAATCAGATGGCAAGTCGGTTGGAATAATTGAAATTCGTGGCAATTGCATATTTGTACCTTTATTTTAGCTCATTATAATGATTCCTTCGATTAAGTTGAGTCGCAGTTTTTTTACTGCAAGTCGCGTGCCATTGCAAAGTTGTAGTGGATCGGTGATGCGCAGTATCACCATATGGTGGAAGTCCTGAAACATCGAGTTAAAAAACTTAAAAGGATAATTGACAGCACCTTCATCTCTTATCACGGTATCGATATAGATTTTTGTGTAACTGTAGATTGGCACTGGTCATTTTTGAAATTGCGTTCGACATTTGGAAATACACAATTAAGTAACTCTTCAATTCATTGTGCCATATTACAAAAATTCGATGGAAAAATAATGCAGTTTGTGCGTTATATTATAGACCGCGTATTTGTTGTTAATTTCAATACGCCAAAGAAGATGTGATTTGAGGCACGCACTAAGCTCATCATCAGTGGAATTGCAGGCAATTTACATTGGAAATCACCGGATACCACAAATAGTGCTCCTCCAAATAGTTTTTTGTTGCTTCTAAAATCTTGTAACATGCGATCAAGTGCCTCTAAAGTTTTTTTTTGCGTCATTGTGCATTTATCCAATACTATGATCTTACAAATTTGAAGCACTTTACCTTTTGAGGAGTGTTTTCTTAAATATTGTATGTGTGCGTATCTCAGAATTGTGGCTTTAGAGGTAATTTAAATTACAAATACGCTGTTCTGCCACCATACAAATGTATGGTGGCCGGGCGTTGCTAGGGTTAGTGCAGTATTATTTTGTGATTGAACATTAGCCAATATTATCGAAATCATAAAAATTTTTCTGTTGCATCTGATCCATCCACAAATTACAATCCACTACTTTCAGTAGTAAGTGTTCTCATTAAAATATTGTACGCCGAGATTTGCACCTGCTGCAAATGTAGTAGATTTTCAGCCATAAATAGTTCTAAGTCGTGTGGGTCAGATCATCATCATTGCCTGCTTGATTAGGACTTATCATAACAACTTCCTAAAGTGCCTTATGGTTTATTTGCAAACATTTATCTTCTATTAGAATCAATTCATGTGAAAATTCAATTGTTATGTTGTTGCAGGTAACTCTCTTTCGATATATGCTTCATATGTATTCCAAAGTTGATTTGTTTCGGATGAAAAGCAGTTTACCAATATGATAGCAAATAATACTCTTCTGGCTCTAGATGATTAGATATTGATACAGTTGCGTTGTGAATCGTTTTCTAACAAATTTAGCTTTTGGCACGCATCCCGATAAGTTGCATATGAATTTGATAAGTTGTATATTTGAATATGAAGTTTACGTTTTAGCTGGAACCATTTATTTATTTATTGAATCTTCTAAAAGGTAGCTAACAATAAGTATTCAAGTCTTAATACTAAACAAAACATATATATTTTCGAGGTGAACAGATAAATGCACAGCATTTGAATGACGCTCAAAGATTTGGGAATTCCAAAATTCTCCAAACAGCTTCATTGCTGTTAATGTATCGGACCATTGGATATTGTGTAATTTCATCGTTTGGTTAAGTATTTGCAGATATACTTAATTGATTTGACGAAATTATAATACTCGACATTAATACACGTTTTGTACGTTTTTGAAACCACTGGGCAATATAGCACTATCGAACGATTTTCAACATCAATTTCATTGTTAATGTAATTGATTGTCCACCATCGTTGATGTCTGACGATAAAGCGGGTGTAGCCATCGACACCAGAGATTGTTTCTTGAAGCAATTCTCTAGGATACCTTTTCGTACATTACCCATCGACCACGCATCGCGGATTTGAATTAATACCATAAAGCATGTTTTAACCACAACTTCATGTAAGTGTGGATCAATTTAGTTTCATCTATTTTATCTGACGTAATTTTGTCAACCAACCATACCGAATGTGGAAATAAGGCATTACAAGTTTCTGCCATTCAATAAAATATATCCAGCATCACGTTCTCCGAAAACACGTAACTTAACAATAAAATCCATTAGCGATTCTATCCTCATTCTGATCCGCCCTCCTCTCAACAAACAATTTTTTTGGACCTTTTCCATATGCAAGAATAATTTTCGAAATTAGTCCACATTTGACGAAGTTGCTTGATAATCAATTACAAAAAAAAAAAAAAAAAAATACTACAGCTTTTCTGCATCCAAAAAGAATTTTAAAAATTGGACCACAAATGTTGAAGTTCTTTAATAATGAATTTTTGAGGTGGGCGTATTGCGACAACCTCCGTCACCTTGAATTTTAAAGAACACAGTTTTGTCGATATTTTTTATATGAAAAAAGAAGTTTCAAAATTGGTCCACAAATGACGAAGTTAGTTGATAATTAATTATGGGAAGGGCAATCACGCCCCCAATTTTCCAAAGCAGAAAACAAAATTATTGACCTTTTCCATATACAAAAGGAATCATAAATGATTAAGTTACTTTACAATCAATTATTGGGGTGGTCAGTTTGCGATAACTTCATACCGCAAAATTTATTTTAGTCGTTTTGTATATGCAAGAAGAGTTGTAAAAATTGGTTCAAAAATGAAGTTGCTTTGTAATCAATTATTGGAGCTAGCAATTTTCCTCCTCTCGCTCTTTTTGTCAAAAAAAGAAAAAATAGTAGATGCGTTCTGTATCCAAAAAGAGTTTTAAATAATTGGTCCACAAATTGCGAAGTTATTTGCAAATTAATTTTTTTGGCGAGTTCAATTTTTTGAGATATCTTTTATAAGAAAAAAGAATTTTTAAAATTGGTCTACAAATAACGAAGTTATTTGATAATCAATTAGGTACACGCCCCCAATTTTCCAAAAAGAGATAAATAAGAATATTATTGACCTCTTCCATACACAAAAGGAATTTGGAAAATTCTCCATAAATACTGAAGTTATTTGACAATCAATTATTGAAGTGGGCAATTGGCAATAACTTGATCCCACCAAAATAATCTTAGTCGTTTTGGTCGTTTTGCATTCGCACAAAAAGTTTTGAAATTTGGTTAAAAAATGGAAAAGTTATCCTTATTTATACTAAAAAATCTGTTAAAAATTTTGTGAAAGAAAAGACTGACTGATATGGGTCTAAAATGTTTAGACGTAAAAATTGTTGTTAAAAAAAATATGTATAACTCTGAATATATTATATATGTCGTCCACTTTCAACGGCAAACAATCACAATTAAGGAGCTAAGACAAAATTATTCCGTAATTGATTACCTGAAGGTGAGATGGGAATTCCAAAGGCCAAATAAGACCAAAATTACCCAATGTTACAACTGCCAAATGTTTGGCCACGGCTCAAGTCGTTGCAGGGTTAAAACGTTTTGTGCAAATTGTGCTGGCCAACACAAGACATCGGAATGTAAGGAAACCACAATTAAATGTGCAAATTGCAATGGTGCGCACAAGTCCACCTCTGAACAATGTCCCAGCAAGGTAAATTATTTAAACATTCGACAACGGGCTCAACCAGCACCACGACGTCCTACACATGTCAGTTCTGTACGCGATTCTTCCAGAAACTATAACAGCAGTTTTCCTAATACTCTTCGTCAAAGTCAACCTGTTAATACTTGTTTCTGGCAGACTCAAAGGGATACCATTATCAACAATAATTCTCGTACTACTGCAGACAGCGATGAGCTATTTTCTCTTCAAGAAATTAAAAGTTTAACTTTAGAATTAATTACTAACCGAAGAAATTGTAGAAATAAGGTAGATCAGTTCGAGGTAATTACAAACCTTGCAGTTAAATTCCTTTCATAATGGATTACAATGGCATAAGTATAGTAACGTGGAATGCTCGAGGCATTCGTAATAAAAGTATCGAGCTATTTAATTTTCTAATAACCCAGGGCATTCACATTTGCTTAGTTACAGAAACCGGGTTAAATTCGAACTTATCAATTAGAAACAATGACTTTTACGTGTACAGAAATGATAGGACCACGTCTAGAGGGGGTGGTGTAGCAATCATCATTAGGAAAAATATACTACATAAATTACTTCCGATTGTGAATACTAATGTTATCGAGAACATTGGAATAAAATTATTTACCAACGAATATAGTATAAATATTTTCTCAT
The DNA here is from genome assembly GCA_914767995.1 of Thecocarcelia acutangulata. Classification (NCBI taxonomy): domain Eukaryota; kingdom Metazoa; phylum Arthropoda; class Insecta; order Diptera; family Tachinidae; genus Thecocarcelia; species Thecocarcelia acutangulata. Next base: position 58,536,774 of record OU612098.1, read on the forward strand.
GCTATTTCCCTGGCGGTTTAGCCGGAGAAGACGGCATAAGAAAAAGGCAATTTGCTTCTGATATTTACAAAAGGACGCGACTTTAATTGTAGGCATCAGTCTTGGGGATGCATTAGATCAAATTGTTGGGTAAATATTCTGTATGAAAAGTTAGATTCCTACAATATTGATATGCTATATCCAAGTGAACACACTCATGTACCTGCAAGTGCAAATAGGCAAGGCTCTACTTTGGACTTATTCTTAACCAACTTGGCTTTTATATTATCTCCAGCAATCGTAATAAATGACTTAAGCTCTGACCATTTACCTGTCAAAATCTCTTTAACCAGTTCCTATAATAATCCAGCAATATTTAGGTATGATTTTAAAAATGCCAACTGGATAAACTACGCTAGATATTTCAATAGACATCTTACCCTACCCGATATTAATAATATCACATGTACCTCGCAGATCGATAATCTAAAAATGTTACAAAACGTGCTATAGACAGCAGTGTCCCCAAGAAATATGTTTCCTATACAAGCAGAACATTGCCACAATTCTTAAAAGATATGATCCAACAGAGAAATAGATATAGACGAAATTGGCAACGGAACAGGAACGTGAATGATTTGTACCAAATGAAAATATTCAATATAAAAATTCACGAAGAAATTGAGAAATTTAGAAATAAATCTTGGAATTATTTGTTATCCAGGCTGGATAAAGGCTCTCCTCCTTTTTGGAACTTGACGAAAATCTTGAGGAAGAAGTCTAACAATATTCCAATATTAAAAATGAACGATTCTCGTTATACAACCAACCAAGAGAAGTGCGGAATCTTGGCTCAAACGTTTGCTTTAAATCATTCGATTTCAGCTAATCTTGGGGACTCGGTCACTGACTCATTAGTCAATAATACTATTGAATTGTTCAGCTCATTAAATGTTAACTACTCAAGTGTAATTAGTACTAGTACTTCCCAAATTTCTGATATTATTAAATCATTGAAAAATAAAAAGGCACCTGGAATTGATGGGATTAATAACAGATGTCTGAAAGCGCTTCCACGTAAAGGAATAAAGTTCCTTACAATACTTATAAATGTTTGTCTCAAACTCTCGTATTTTCCGTTAGAATTCAAAGAATCGAAAACTATTGCAATAAAAAAGCCTGGTAAAGATCCAGTAAGTCCGTTATCATATCGTCCTATCAGTTTATTGTCGTCACTAAGCAAAATTCTTGAAAAGGTCATAAAATGTAAATTAATAGATTTTATTGAAAACAACAGGATAATTCCTCCACAACAGTTTGGCTTCCGTAGAGATCATAACACTGCTCATCCACTGATTCGCATAAGGAACTTAGTTAATAAAAACTTTAAAGAGCAAAAATCAACAGGAATGGTCATGCTTGACGTCAAAGCTGCCTTTGACACAGTGTGGCACAAAGGGCTTATTTTCAAAATGCTGAGCTTCAACTTCCCTCTATATCTCATAAAAATGATATACAGCTTTCTTTCCTCCAGAACGTTCAAAGTTTATATTGGTAATACTTGCTCCGAACTGTTTTCTATTACAGCAGGGTGCCCCCAAGGCTCGTGCTTGTCGCCTATTTTATATAATCTGTACACAGCTGATTTCCCGCAATTGGATTATTGCACAATGTCTATCTTTGCTGATGACACTGCAATTCTTAGCTCGGATATGTTGGCTGCTAACGTCGTATCCAATCTTCATAGAGCATTATCTGAGCTACAAAATTATTTTAATAAATGGCGAATTATGTTAAATTATGATAAAACTCAAGCCATATATTTTTCTAGAAAACGCAAACCATGCTTTCTACCACTACAGAACATTAGCTTTAATAACAATCCAATTGAATGGAAAAGGGAAGTTAAATATTTAGGAGTGATCCTGAATCCTAAAATGAAATTCCCAAACCACATTTCTTATATAACAAATAAAGTTAAGAAACTAATTGCAATATTATATCCGTTTATAAATCGTAACTCAAGGCTAAGCATTGAAAATAAGAAATTAATATTGAAAGCCATCTTTCATGCTGTCATATTTTATGCAGCCCCTGTTTGGTCCACAAGTGCCAAATGTCACACACAAAAATTACAAGTATCGCAAAATAAGTTATTAAAAATAATATACAATTTGCCATGGTATTATTCTACAGAGCGCCTTCATGCACTTGCGGATATAGAACTAGTAAGAGTCAGGATCGAAAGACTAACGGAAAATTTCAATTCCAGATGCTTACGATCTGAGTTCAGTCATATTAATGAACTTGCATCATCTTAATAGTTAGTCAGGTAGGTTAAGTTGTTTTTATTAAAAAATAAAATAAAATCAAATAGGTTTTTGTAAGTTTTTGCCTTCAAAAATTTGATTAACCATGTTTATACATATGTACATTTTTGCAAATAATATAACAAACAATAATTATTAAGCAGAAAAAGTATTATCTTGAACTCGTTACTTATTGTAAATTATACTTAAAACGAAATGTAACATAATAATGTAAATAAAAGTTGAATTGAATTGAAAAATTTAAAATAAGCGACATAAAAGAAGGCGTTGTTGAATAAAGTAGCCTATAATTCACACAGATGTTCCAGTTAATCACTGAAAATGTCAGGTAGATCTTAGGAAACAAACAAACCTACAAACACACATTCAATTTTATATATTAAGATACAAAATGTTCAATCATTCTTAAAGATCGATTTTTACATATGTACATACGTAACTACGAAAGTTTTTGAGCAACGTCCGGTGGATATTGACTTTTAATATTGATCAGGTCACCTGATACCAGTACTGTTCCTTAGTAAAAGATTGTCTAATTCCCTACCTGTTTAAACTTTATTATGGAATGTGGAACATTAAGAGCCTCAGTAATGAGAAAGTTAACATATGTATGTGTGCGTGGGTATCGTTCGGTTTTGGAGTTTTAACAATTGAATTTATTTATAGATTTTAGCTAGTGTTGGGCAAAATCTTTCATTTGTGTGAAAGAAAGGTTAAGTGAATTAATTCATTCTTTTCTTCCATCTTTCTGCTTGCCAACATTTCAGAATGAATGGAAATGTTTCAATTATTTGTGTCAGGTGGCATCATAACGAATTATTATACGAGTAAAGCAAATACGGCGTTATTTGTTTGTATTGTACTCTGTGGTTTGTATCACAATTTGTTCAAAAGCAATATACATAAGTGTAAAAAAATAAAAAAATTATTTAAAAATTATAAAAATATAATAATATTATTGTATATAAAATTGGTTTAAATACCTAAAGCTAATAACTGATTTTGAATGTTTACGGGTACTGAATGAAAGATGACGAAATATGTATGAAAAGAAAGAGCATGATGAAAGAAGTAGAGAAAGAATACAGAAATATTTTTTTCTTTCACTTGAGAGAATCATTCAGTTGAATTAATTTATTCAGGAATGACACCAAGGCGAATTTATACAGGTGAATGCAAGGCGAATTCATTATTATGTGGATGCATCGGTGAATTCAGGCGAATTCGTTTATATGGCGGCACTTTCTCTGTCAAGTATTGTTTACCTTTTCGGCGCCATTTAAATTTTTGTACATGTTCTTTATCAACTACTTTTGGCAGCTTAAGTGTGAATTCGCCGTTTTACACAAACAAAATACCTGTTGTTTTTTTATTGTTGTATTGTTGTAGCTAAGCGGCTACCTTGTTTTTTGTATCATGGGTGAATGCAAGCGGAAATGCGAATTCAGTGCTATGTATTTTGTTATTGTAAAACATATCGTAAATGTCAAAATCTAAATTCGCCTAAGATTGTTCAGCTGGGAAAAATTTTTGTATAAACGTTAAATATAAACTTTTATAATTGTTTGTAATTAAAATCACAGATTATATTAGTTTTTCACTTTTATATTCACACAAATTTCGTGAGAAAAACCTTCAGATTAAAATAGCGCGAAAAAGTTTGTAAACAAAAAAAAATTTTTTGACAGTCTCATTGGAAAAAAAGCGAGAAGCAAAAAATAATCACCTGTGCTGTTAAGTTCACCTAGTAATGAATTCGCCTTGAACGACACAATACTAATTTTAGCTTTAACAAAGTCAAAATGTTTTTTTGTTTGTTTAATCTTTGAAGCACAAATTTGCCTTCAATTAGCTGCGTTCATTTGCGTACAACAACTAAACTCAAGCAGCAATTAGAAAAGTTAGTTGCCGCTCGTTGCCGCAAGCCGCTTACATTGGCCTTCCACTGTTATAGTGATAGGCCAATGTAAGCGGCAGTGAGCGGCAACAATGTGACCCATTTAAAAAAAAAATTGTTTTTTTATAAAAATATTCACACAAAATTTTCAACATGTTGAATTTAATTCAACTTGGCAACGCCCTTTACAAAAATGTAAAGGGTATATATAAGTATGTGATTTGTAATTTCTACAACTTTCATTTGCAACCTTATAAAGTATACATATTAAGAATCAGAATTAATAGAAAAGTCGATTAAGCGATGTCCGTCTGTCGATCGTTGAATTGCCGTTTCTGAAAAAACCATTAGCCTTAGAAACTTTTTTCTATCACCATTTTATTACCCCATCGATCAGTAAAATCGGTTCACATATAGCTGAGATATACATATACAAAATTCCGAAGGACGTCACAATTTTTTGCAATTTTGTATGAAAATTTTTGGAAAAAAATTTGCTTTGATTCAAACTTCACACAAGTATTATGCATGGCGATTGCAAGCAAAAAAATGTTCTTCCGAAATCGGTTCATATATATCCGATTTATTATTGAAAATGTCGCGTAAGCGAACTTACAGCCACTTCGGCGATGTCGAAAGGGTAAAGGCCCATTTAGCCGACCGTAGAAATTGTAAATGTAACGTAAATGTAGTAGCACTTATAGAACACGTAAAACCGTATCATGTGTTTTTGATACAAACAAAAAAACAAAAGTGCATGTGAAGAAAAAGTGTTCACTTCTTAATGATTTACAGAAAAAGTGTTCTGTTTTTTATTTTTATATCATTGTATGTTAAAGAAAATAATTAATTTTTCATTGCTCATATCTTTATATCAAATAATTTACAAAAATAAAATAAAAGCAATACAGCTGTTCATAGCAGTGATGAGAGTTCATAGTATTCAGTATATACAAAAGGTACGAAAATTGTTTAAATGGTACCTAAAATTTTTAATATTTCTTTTTCTGTCTATTGTCGACATTTCATATGAGCTACAGCTTGAAAATATAAAAAACAAGCTTTTTATAATTTTTTTATTAGTACCAATGTTGGAAGCTACTATAGCGAATAAATCTTAAATGTTTGAATTTTTGTTCTCTGCTCTTTGGTACTTCTAAAAAACAAATTTAATTGCTTATAATATGTAATAATATTAATATATAACAGGAGCGTAGTACATTCGGCTAGGCCGAATCTAAAATACGCTTCACGATAGTCACTAAATATGCTCGGATATATGACCGACATCGGGAAAAAAATATGTTTGCCTTGTAATCACCATTCCAAAAAGGAAATCTTTCATGGAAATTATCATGCAAAAATTGGTTTAGGCTGTATCTCGGTTAAATGTGAACCGATAACGGAATTTTCCCTTTTCTGTATATTACGAGTAATTAATTACTTCGTTTTATAATCAGAACTGATTTCAAGCAAAATAAATTTTTCACTAAAACATCGGAAATTTTCATTTTCTCTATTTGGTAATCTTCTTATATTATCAGAAATTCTTTTAATAAAAAACAAACATTTATAGAAAAATCGGTTTAGGCTATATCTTTTTCGGAATTTTGAACATATCTCAGCTATATGTGAACCGATATTACTGAATTTCAATAGCAATCCCATGACTCGATGGGGTAATAGAATGGTAAAAGAAAAACGTTTCAAGTCTAATGGTTTTCTCAGAAATGGTATTTCAACGACCGACGGATGGGCAGACGGACATCGCTTAATCGACTTTTCTATTAATTCTGATTCTTGAGAATATATATCCTTTATACGGTCGCAAATAAAAATTGCAGAAATTATAAACGAAATCACAAACCTATATATACCCTTTACATTTTTGTGAAGGGTATAACAGTACTAAAATTCTAGTTATATATAATTATTAGCTTATTATACTTAAAAAGTATTAAAACTTTTTTGTTATTACATTTTCATTTCATCACAGACCAAAATTTATACTGTATTGCTTTCTTACATTTATATCAGCATAACTATATATTATAAACCAATTTTTAAAATTCATGTTATCGTTGGAAGATTGTGTTTGAGGAATATATTTTGGAAATCGGGCTAATAAATGTTGAGGTTACAAATAATGTGAAAGATGCAAAAATTGTGCGCAGTGTATAAATTATGCTACCAATGTATGTACATATATCCATCTTGCGTAATTTACAGAAAATTCCAAAACTTTTAAAAATATATTATGTGTGCATACAAATTTAACTACTTAAACAGTTCAATTATCAAATAAACAAAAAGTACTAAAACAGGGTTTTTGTGCCGTCCTGCCATTCACAATAATATATACCATCACTGACTACATTTGTCACGTAAACACGTAATGAAATTCTATTTTCTACAGGTTCAGACGTTACGGTTACATTTCATTACAGTCAGATAAGCATTTTCATTGTTTCTCGTTTAACAAATTCGATCAGCTGTTCCGACTACATTTACGGTCGGCTAAATGGGCCTTAAGTTCATTCGCACTCTAGGCGAACGAAAATTGATTTGTGTTTTTTCTAACTGCCTGGCTCATGACATCGAACGTATTCACTCACAATAATTTTCAACGAGAAAAAAAAAGTGTGTTGGTGCTCACTGAAAGTCGCAACTCGAATGACAACAAAATGTATCGCAGACGTAAACACGTCAGTACAAATTCCGTGCTCACTAATAATTTAACTGCCTGGCTCATGATATCGAACGTATTAACTCACAATTATTTTTAAGGAAAATAAACTGTTGGTGCTCACTAAAAGTCGCAACTCGAACGACAACGAAGTGTGTTGCAAACGTAAACACGTCAGTACAAATTCCGTGCTCAGTAATAATTTAAGTTGTCATCCCTGCGACAAGAGTTGTCAAAATGGTTCACTCAAGTATTGGTTGTCGTTTTGATGCGACTTGGCACAAAAATTAATTTTATTTTAATAAAAAATAAGAAATGAAGAACAAAAAGTGAGTAAATAAAATTATATTCATATTTAAGATAATTATATATTAATTTTACACACATTAGCATTAAAAAATCAACTACGTCCCAGCTGCAAGTACTTGTTGAATATATGGAGGAGAACCCGGACTTTGCTAGAGGACGCATTGTTTTTGGCAAACACAAACTATCCGTGGAGGAGCCGTGGAATTCGCTGCCAAAGAATTTAAATTCTATAGGACCTCCTATTCGTTCCGTTGCAGAATGGAAGAAGGTAAGTGTTTTTAGCATGTTTAATTAGCGTTTACGTGCTTATGTGCGTAAATATTTTCGTTCAATAAGTATTCACAGTCCTGGGCAGATTTAAAGTATCGCAAAAACAAAAAAAAAAAAAAAATTGCTGAAAATAAAAGAAGCCTTTATCGCATCAACTCTTTAAATGAATTTGGGCAAATAGTGGACCGAACATTGTCTCTTTCTAAAGCTGCAGCACCTAGCAACAATGTGTTTGGATTTTCAATTGGAAAGAGTTCAAAGGCTATTGACACAATTGATGATAGTTTCATAGCACTAAGGGGCACGCCACCCAGAGTTTGCAGACAGATAATACTCTCAACGAGGAGCCATCCATTCTGCAACACATCAATATACTGCCAGCATCCAACCATTCCCAGCAACAGAAACGCCAACATGTTAGGGGTGACGAGCTTCCAAGTTGTTTTACCTCAAAAAAGAAAAAACCAGTTGCTGATGAACAACTGTTAAGAATTCGTCGACAGTTTAAGGTGGGTAAATAGTCTGCAGCTTTAGCCAAAGAACAAGTGGATGCGACATAAGCTTTAGTCGAAGCCGCAAAAAGCCTAGCTGCTGCTGGTCGAAGAACCGCAGACACAACAGAGCAAAAAGCGAAAGAATTTACAAAAACTTTTGAAATATTTGAATTGTTGGTAGTCCATTTCATGGCAAAGTGATTTCAATATATTTAATATGTATATATTGAATATGTGTATATGTATATAAATATTTATTTCCTTATTTCCTATTAGAGCTAAGTAATATATATGTACATAATTATAATTAATCATAAGCATTCGTTCCCAAGGCCACACATACATATGTAAATAAAAACTAATTTTATAGTTTAATTAATAAAAAGAATAAACTGATTTTAAAAACAAATGTGGTGAATTTACTATCAATTATATTCCTTTATTTATAAAAAAAAATGAATGTAATCGTATGAATATAAATTATGTTTCTTCCTTTTTTTGACTCAAGTGAACCCCTTTTCATATATAAAAAATATATATAAATGAAACAAATTTTAGTCTTGCAAATTATAAATTTATTTTTTATATTCTCCTTACTATGAGGATAGTTTAAGAAACCTTAACTAAGCAATTAAACTTCATCAAAAGCAATACAATAAAGCTCTCTTAAAGTCTAATTTACAAAAATAATAAATTGATATAAATGCTAACGGTTGTTATATAAAATGTGTAATTTAGTACAAGAGACATTAAGTTAGTACAAGAGACACTAAGTTAGTACATGAGACAAATTTACATGATGACTCTTTTAAAAGTTACACAAATCTCCCAAGAGTTAATTTTTAAGAATAAGAGATAATAAATCGAATTAAATTGTTACAAATATAAACAGTTAATCATAATTGCTTTTAAATTCAGAAATAATGAAAAAGATTAAACTGAACATAAAATGCTTTAACTATCCTCCCCCTTAAAACAGACGTCCCCGACTGTTACAAATTTTAACAAAAGCTTTTTATTTAGCGTTTAAAGCATTAAATAAATAGTGTAAAATTTGAATTGCTTGTTTAATTTTAGAATATGTTTACATTATGAGTAGTGCTGCCACATTATGTGTTATATTCTTTCGTTTCAGGATAATATTATTTAAGTTATTCCATGAAAAGAAAAATATTTATTCCGAAAAAGAAGAAATATAAATGTAATAATATAATAGCAATGATAATAAAATATGTTTTTTAAGAAAATTTAATTTTTTTTAATTTTTTTTTGTTATTTATTTTAGTCCGAAAATACATATGTAATTCAATAATTGATATCCGTTTTATTCATTAGCTTTGAGTTCATTATTATAAATATTTTCGACATTATGAATTTTAAATGGAATACAAAATTTCAGTCTAAATTTTTATCGTAGATTATCTTTGTGAACGGGTCGGTTGTCGATAAGAACGTAGCTTCCAAAGTCTTTTTGAATTGTTTTCTCTACATAAATTTTGTTGAACTTGTTTCCCAATCTCTTATTTCTTTTAACAAACACCTTGTCACCAGGTAAAAAACTTTTCGCTGTTCTGTTTACATTGTGGTATTTTAAATCATTTTCCTGTGCTTTGATCAAACCTTTTTTTATATCATCTCTTAATTCTTTAGATATGCCGTGTACTACATCGATAGGGCGCTTTCTAGTAACGGAATGTATGGTACCATTATATTTAGAAACGGCAATAAGAATTAACTCTTTCGTGTCATTGTATTCTGTTTCTGCTCTAAGACATCTAGAAATCTCAACAAGAGTACTATGAAATCGCTCCACTTGACCATTACTCGAGCTATGCGCAGGTGGAAGTAGAAATATTTCAACACCGAATTGATTAGGAAGTAAAGATTTTATTGTTTCCGAAGTGAAGGATTTTTCGTTGTCACAAATAACTGTTTTAGCTTTCGGAAAAAAGTTTAATATATTTAGTAAAGGAACTTTAATATCCGTAATTGATCTTGACTCTATAGGAATTGCGACAGCGAACTTACTAAATTTGTCGATACAAGTAATAAAATGAATTCCGTCAGTAGAAAAAATGTCGATATGCAGTATCTCTCCAGGTTCACTCGGAATTGGAGTTTTACCTATTGGTGTCTTTTTTGGATGCCTTACATACTTGCCTTCCTTACATGTCTTACATTTTGAAATTGTTTCTGCCAATCTTTTACGAAGGCTTGGGAAGTAATATTCGCTCAGTATTTGATTTAGGTTTTCCCGTATATTCCTATGAGCTCTGTTATGTTCATTAGAAATAATTTCTTGTTGATCGTTTGAGTTGTGAATATCAATCACTATTTTTGGGCTATAGAAAAATTTGACAGAAGGGAATAATTTAAGAACTTCATTCTGAATTTGTCCCAAAATAGAACGATCACAATGAATACAATTTATTACTTGGGAATTTACCACCTTTTTCAGTGCCTTCATTATATCGGATTTTCCTACAAAATGAATTAAGTGTCTGTTTTGCCCTGGAAATATGCTTTCTGAACTTATATCTGGCTTAGATGCTTCTATCAGGAGTATCTGATTTTTGAAGCAATTGACAGGGTTCACAACACTTTTTATGACTTGGCTTGAGGAAAGTTCGCTGTGAATCGTTGCCACAATTGAAGATTCTGTTGCAGTTAAAGTGTCAGAACTATTCCCACCTTCCGATGCTGTTATTGTGTCAGAGTCTCTTGTGCCGTTTACGGTCGCAGAGTCATTTTCAACATGATTAATATATTGCCTAGAAAGGGCGTCAGCAACGACATTTTCTTTCCCGGGCTTGTAGAAAAATTTTGGTGAAAATTCCTCCACAAACGATCTCCATCTCCTATTTTCGTATTTGGGTTGTTTTCTGACAATGAAAACGACAAGGGCTGATGATCTGTGAAAATATTAATATTTTTGGCTCCATAGAGGTAATTTCTTAATTTTTGCAACGACCACACAATAGCTAGCAACTCGCGTTCATTTGTTGCGTAGTTTTGCTCTGTAGCAGATAAAGTCCTCGATATCATCGTGATAGGCTTGCCCTTTTGAGAGAGTACGGCACCAATTGCATTCGCAGAGGCGTCGGTAGTTAGCTCAAATGGGTCTTCGAAATTGGGGTGAAGAAGCAAAACGTCTTCTGAGGCTAGTATATGTTTTATTTTTCGAAATGCATTTAGTGCTTCCTCATCTAGCACGATCTTTAAATTTTTCGATTGTCTAGCTGAAACATGACCATTATCGCCTCGCAAAAATTTTGTAAGAGGCTTTGTTATATGCGCATAATCTTTAATGAAGCGACGATAATAGCCCGCTAGGCCTAAAAAAGATCGTAAGCTGCGTAAAGTAGTTGGAGTTTCGTAGTTAACGATATCTCTTATCTTCTCTGGGCATGTTTTAATACCGTTTTCAGATACTACAAACCCCAGAAATTCAACTGATTTTTTGAAAAACTTAGATTTTTCGCGAGACACTCTCATATTTGCCTTGTAAAGCTTATTTAAGATTAGGTCGATGTCAGCAAGATGTTTTTCGGCTGAGGGTGAAAAAATAATAACATCGTCCATGTAGACATGACACGTTTTGCCGATTTCCGCTCTTAAAACATCGTCAATTGCGCGTTGAAAAATACTAGGAGCATTTTTAAGACCAAATGGTAATCGACAAAATTCAAACTTTCCATTATTAACGTTAAACGCTGTTTTTTCTCTATCTTTTTCCGCTAAATTAATTTGATGGAACCCTGATTTCAGATCTAAAGTTGAAAAGAACATTGACTTTCCTAAATTCGTTAAAATCGATGTAGTATCTGGTATAGGGTAGCGATCACTTGTAGTTTTCGAGTTTAGCTTCCTAAAGTCGATCACAAGTCGCTTTTTTGGATTTCCGTATTCATCAAACCCTTTTTTGTTCACAATCCATATAGGGTTGTTATATGGCGATCGTGAGGGTCTAATAATACCATTTTTTAGTAATTCTGAAATTTCTTTATTTACAAATTCATTGAGGGCTAGAGGATATGGATATGCTCTTGAATATACTGGTTCTTCATCTTGTGTTCTTATTGTGGCTATTACATTAGTAGCATATGGAAGAGCTTCAATAGGGTCAGCAAAAACGCGTTTATTTTTTTCTAAAATTTCTGAAAGATGATCGTCTATATTGGTAGGAATATCATGGGTGTCGTAGTCAAAAAGTTTGTTAATTATATCAGAAAAGAAAAATGAAAACTTTTCCTTCCCCTTTTCGTGTTTCAAAAAACCTTCTTGGCAATCAATTTTTGCTTTTATTTCATTTAGGAAATCAAACCCTATTATAACATCGAACGTCTGCAAATCTGGCAACAAAAAAAACGGTGTGGTTTTTCCCAATAAATAAATTAGACACTTTGAAGTTACCTTCGAATTGCCATGAACGGATTTTACAACAAAAGGTTTTTGCAGTGGTTTAACTGATTTTAGAAAAGAAAAGTTTTTTACATAGTTTTTTGATGTTCCGTTATCGATAAGCAATTTTAGTGTCCTCCCTCCAAATGTCCTTACTATATACGGGAGGAAGGACCCGCTTCTAAAAAATTAATGTCGTCTTCTACACTATAACATATTTCACTGTGAGAACCGTTGGCTTGGAATGTTTCTTCCTGATTATTGCTGAGCTCGTTATTAAATTTATCTTCGCAAACAAATTCTGAATGAGGATAACCCTGGCTCAAATAGTTAACCCTTTGGACTTTGTTAATATTTTGTCTAAAAGAATCAGCATGCCGTTTCAAATACTTTTGTACCTGACTATTATTCATATCAATTTCCATGGGTTCCTGATGTTGCAGGTAATTATATCCAAATTGTCTAGAATTTCCACTATTCCTATTTACTGTAGGGCGAAATGTGTGTTGCGATGGGTACATACCTTTATTGGTGTTTCCGTTGAAATGTGAAGATTGATTTGGGGGCTCGACTCTATTATAAATGATAGGTGGATGGCCAGTAAAGGGGTCTGGTTGTCTCTGTCTGTGTTGCTGATGGAATGTAGTAGGAAAGTTCTTAAGGGGATTTTGGAAATGGGATTGAAAAAATGTTTGGTAATGTGGTGAATTTTGGAAAGTGTTTTGCATTGAATGCTTTGAAAAGGTAGAAGCAAAATTATATCTTGTTTGATTCGTTTCTAATTCTTGAGAAAGGGCAAGGGCAGAGGGCATATCAGTAGGTTTACACGAAAATAAAATATCGGACATTGGACGTCGCAAACCCGAAATAAAAACGCGCAAAGCATCATCTCTATACTTTCTGTTTAAAGCTTCGATTAAGGTTGGATTGCACTCATTCATCATAATAACTTTATTAATAATAAGTGTTAATTTCTTCTCCACTTCGTTGTAGAAATCGACAATACTTTTTGGGCCTTGCCTTAACGTTGAAAGTTCCTGTTCTAAGGTATATATTGAGCGCTTATCCCCATAAGAAAAATCTAAACGTGATAGAATTGCTCTAAAATTTAGAACTGTGTTATAAGAACTAAGCAATGTATCGGCCACGCCTACTACTTTATTTCGAATAATGGCCACTGCTTGATAGTACTTGGAGCTTCCTTCATATTTTTCATAAAGTTTATGTGCAGTAATTGCGGCTTGTCGCCAAGATACGTACTTAGCCGAGTCTCCATTAAACTCCGGGAGAGACTTAACAATGTCCAGAGACTCAAAACACTCTATTGAAGCTTCAGAATTAATTTCAATCGGTTTGTACTCTAAAACCTGTACTGGAGTTTCTAGTATAGCTAATCTTTGTGTGAGGTCATCTATTTTCTCCTCAAATTTTTTTCGCACTTGGTCAGTTGCTTGTTCGATGGCTGTGGCAAGCATGGCTTGTACAGTGTCAATGTCCATTGTCTTTTTTGTGAACTTTTCTCTAGAAATTCTAAAATGTTGTATTCCGTTTATAAGGTCATCTAAACTCATCAAGTCTAACTTGGATTATGTTTCTTGGTTTGATTTTGTAAAAAAAAACCTTAGAGAAGTTTTAATTCAATAATTTTAAAATTTTCTGAAAAAATTTTTTTTTAATAAGATTAAAATATTTGCTTAGTAAATATTTAAATAAATGAATAAACTAAATAATAGAACAATTTAATCCAGGTGTGAATAATTAAACTAAGTTTCTTTGTTTGCTCCTTCGTGTGAAGATTACCGTTAGTCCAGCAGATTAAACAGGAATTGTTAAAATATTTGTGTGTTGTTGAAATATGTTACGGTAGCAAATTTCTCAATGTTAATTATTATTTTATGGCAACAGCGCTTTTGTAAGTTTTTTTTTATTTAATAAAATAACGCGATTTTTTAAGTTATATTTTTTTAATAAATTCTTTTACTTAAGGTTCCGTTAAAAATTCTAACTGTGCAAATGTCTTTTTTTGTTTTTTTTTTCTTTTATGTTGCATTAGCAAATTTCTCAATGTTAATTATTATTTTATGGTAACAGCGCTTTGTAAGTTTTTTTATTTAATAAAATTATTCAATTTTTTAAGTTATATTTTCCAATAAATTCCTTTAAGTTAAAAATTCTAACTGTGTAAATGTCTTATTTCTTTGTTTTTTATGTTATGCTTCATTCAACATCAAAATCGGTTTCGAAAATTTTAGCATCGTTGTAGTTAATAATGTTGTTTGCAAATTTTAGACAATTTCAGCTATAAGAATTCATTACAGTTACGGGTCACTTTCACAGAGATCTGCTCCGAATGAGTGATTTACTTTTTTAAATGGTTTAAAGATTATTTCCTTTCTTAGAATGTAGTTTTTGAATGTACTTTAACTATTAATTGTTTTTATTTAAATGCAGGTTTACTACCCCTTTTGTGTTTTAAGTACAAAAAAATTCTTATAGAATTCTTAAATTGCAGCGTGCTTTCTTGGTTAGGTCCAAACCATTGTGTTACTTATTTTAACAATTATAAAAACACTTTTATTGTTTTATAAGAGTTTTATTTCTGTATAAGTCTTTGTATTTTTATTGAACTTTGGTTTTCTTCGAGCCCCACGTTGGGCGCCAATTATGTTTCTTCCTTTTTTTGACTCAAGTGAACCCCTTTTCATATATAAAAAATATATATAAATGAAACAAATTTTAGTCTTGCAAATTATAAATTTATTTTTTATATTCTCCTTACTATGAGGATAGTTTAAGAAACCTTAACTAAGCAATTAAACTTCATCAAAAGCAATACAATAAAGCTCTCTTAAAGTCTAATTTACAAAAATAATAAATTGATATAAATGCTAACGGTTGTTATATAAAAATGTGTAATTTAGTACAAGAGACATTAAGTTAGTACAAGAGACACTAAGTTAGTACATGAGACAAATTTACATGATGACTCTTTTAAAAGTTACACAAATCTCCCAAGAGTTAATTTTTAAGAATAAGAGATAATAAATCGAATTAAATTGTTACAAATATAAACAGTTAATCATAATTGCTTTTAAATTCAGAAATAATGAAAAAGATTAAACTGAACATAAAATGCTTTAACTTATACATAAATAAACATAAGCAAGAAAACATTTGTTTGTTTACATCTTTTCTGTCATTCGTTTCAATTTAATAAAGCTCAGAGTCACATTTTTAATGACCAATTTTACAAGTTTTGGCGATTTATTTTCAATGTAAGCGATTAATTTTCAATTTAGTTGATGTGGCAATATAAAAATGTAATAATTGTTAAAGGTGTTACGTGAATAACGTAAATACCATGCGAACGCAAACGATAATGATAGCGAGCCCCAAAATCGACTAAAAGAGGGTGACTCGTTTTCTTTCGCGTTGGTTTACGTTCGATATCCTGTCATTAAAAACGTCATTAAAACGTGGCTCTGAGCTTTGTTAAATTGAAATGAATGACAGAAAAGATGTAAACAAACAAATTTTTTCTTGCTTATGTTTATTTATTTTTAATAGACATGTTCAAACTCCCTTTTATTAAAATAAGTTTAACCTTTTTTTATTAAAGGGACTTTTTTAAAAAGATTATTTTCCGAAGAATAACAATTTTCAAAAACATGATCAAATTTGCTTTTATTTTTCACTTAAACTTCTTATAAAAAATGTATACATCCCTTTTCTAAAAAAAAGTTTTTTCAGAAAAATTCTGAATTTGTTAAAAATTTTGCAAAAATCAAGCTTCGAAAAGGTAAATAAATCACATTTGTATCCTAATATAGAAAAGTAAATGTCAAAAGTTTAGTTGATTAAACACAATTACTAAAAAAGGTTCATGCGGTTCCATTAAATGTTTGTTTTTAAACATTTAGCAACTATTTATTATTTAGCATTGCATAAAACTAATATACGTATTGCATATTCTTATGTATTATGTACTTACATACATATGTATGTGTGCAGATTATATACATATAAGTATATTTATAAGAATAATGTATGTCTCTTATATAGAAACTATAGAACTCATGATGTAAAAAATACAAGGTAGTTTTATTCTCACAATTTTCCTTAACAATCACCATCTGATAAGTATAAGGATTGTGACATTTTCCATAAAATTGTGCTACCGTATTAGTTTATACATTCCCTTGTTCTCAGGTTTGTTTGAAGTTGTGTCTGAAAATAATAATAAATTGTGACTTCTTACAAAAATAAATAAAAATTTTAAAATAAAGTACATACGCAAATATAAAAAAAAAAATGGCCTGAAAAACATCCCCGGACTAAAATGCTGCCGACACCATGTTTCAATGTGCCTTTAGTACAACGTGGATTAAGACGTTGGCTTTTCAGTCATCTAATCAGTCTTAATCTATCGGAACTTTTTAAATTAAATTTGGACTCATCGGAGAATAGTATGGAACTCTTTTGTGTGGTAGTCAAATTAATGTGTTCCCTTGCAAATTCCAACCGGGTCAGTCTATTTTTCCGTGATAAATATAAAGATTTTTTTCTACACTTTTGTATGGTATGCTTTTAGTCCGCCTTCTGCAGCCTGTCTTTGAATTCTCCTGGGGTAACATTTAATGACAATTGTGTGGCGATGGTTCTGGAAGACACGAATTGGTATTTTTTTTTATCAAACATATTATTGCCTGGCCATCTCGTTCACTGCTTTTTCGGAAACGTCCACCTTTATGTTCTGTAACCAAAGTACCCGAACAACGAAAACGGCTTATAATTCTTGGTGAATGTCAAATTTTTTTGCAATTGTGGTCACTGATTGGCCGTTATTAAAATCAGATATTTTTTTTTTTTTGCTTTTAAATACACTGAATAGAGAAGTTACAAATAACGTCTAGAACAAGTTTGAAGGCACGGAAACGACGGAAAACTGTATGCAAACTTTTGCTATGCATGCTTATTTTGATATTTAAACAAATAATGACATCTTTTGGAAGAAGGTTTTTCTTATTGTAAGTAATGAAGAATATTGAAGGTTACGTGCATTAGTTTTGTAGCTGCATCCTGGGCCATTCTAGTAGAAATAATTATTTATCTATTTTTAAACCACTAGTATCAAACTTTTCTCTTTGTTTTTAATATCTATAGAATATTTTGTTTTAAATGTAATATTTTCTTTAAAATAGGCATTCGTTTGAATGCTATCGTAAAGTTTACTGATAAGCAGAAGTCCGTGCTTTTAGTTTTTGCAACCAAATTGGACCCAATTGGGCTGGTTTTACAATAGCTGGCAGCCTGTTAAACCCAATCTATCATGGGTTTCAAAACGACCACAGATATCTACTTACATCAGCTTTTTCTAGCTTTTTCTAATATGAACAATGCATTACACATTTCAGAAAAAATCCATTCTAGGAGTAACTTCCCTTATTCAACTGTGTGGCAACGCCTTTTTATATTTCTCTCTAAAAATAAACTTCAACAATCCTTATTACAAATAATAAAAAGAGAATGAAACTACCTTGTATTTTTTATATCATGATAGAACCTATATTTTATATAATTTTTCAGATTTGTGTAGTTCGGCAACACTTTTGTATATTATTGTTTGTATGTGTGTGAAAACACGAATCAGTTTCCCAACAAACAGGAAGTCAAACGTTTTATCCCAAATTACTATATGATATCAAACATAATTTTCACACCTTGTTCAATGGTTTGATTTTAAGATTTGAATTTAAAAAATAAGAATTATTTGAATATAAACATTTGATACTCAATGTTTTATCAACTTGTTTTTGAGTGTAACTACCAACATATATACAAAGAAAACAAAAATTGTCAGCACTTACTATAAAAAATGTTAATAATTTATATTTTTGTTAAGAAGTTCATTTAAAATCAGTATCAGACGTTTGTCGTTTGAGAAATCGTTTGATTTCAAATCTCAGCCAATTTGAAATCAAACCTTATTGTTTGTTGGGTGTTGATGGTTATGGCAGCACTAATCGACTACAAAATATTACTATGGTTATTTTTATGGTTATGGCTATGGCAGTATGGCCAAGTCACATCTAACGGAACCTTTAACTTAAATACCATGCGATCAAAAACGATAATGATAGCGAGCCCCAAAATCGACTTAAACTGGGTGACTCGTTTTCTTTCGCGTTGGCTTACGTTCGTTATCCTGCGCCTGGCAGAAAGTTAGAGAAACCCAAATCAATTTTCTTTCGCCTAGAATGCGAATGTATTTACCTTTCGACATCGGCGAATTGTCTGTTAAATTTTTCCATACAAATATTTGACACCACTCTGGGACAACAAGCGATAGAAAATTAAAAGTAAGCGCGTCGTCTCGTGGGGGTTTAGTAAACTAATATTTATCTTATGCGCAAACCGTGCACAAAATGTTTCGTTTCATTCAGTACCAGGTTTTGGTTGAAGTACTGTACAAAACTAATAGCATGTTTCCACTATAAACGAAAACTCTTGTTTGTTTTGAGGAAAACATTTCGAAGTGTTTCCATTTTAATTGAAGAGCTTTTAAAATCGAATTTTCGAAGTCAGCTTTCAGTTAACTTATTTTAAATTTATGTATGAGTTAGGGCTGATTTATACGGTGATTTAAAGCCATATCTTTTTTATAATACTCTTTTAAAGCTTCTACCAAAATCACGTTACATTTTTACTATGATTTTTAAGTCATGTCATTTTTTCAATTGTTGTCGTTAAAAAAATCGTTTGTCTCTTTTTACCCTTATATCGAGTGATTTTTTTGCTATTTTTTTTTTGGCAACACTAGTTTTGACAGCTCACGCACGTTTTGTATCTTGTGTCACTGTCAAACATCTTCAGTTTGGTTTATAATTTAATGATGAATCGTCTTACAAACGAACAACGCTTGCAAATTATTGAATTTTATTACCAAAATGCGTGCTCTGTTAAGAAAGTTCATCGCGCGCTTCTTCCATTTTATGGTCAGTTTAATCGACCTACTGAGGCTTCTATTCGGGCTATCGTAAAAAAATTTCGCACCAAATTTACATTGTTGGACATTAAACCACCAACACGCTTACGTAGAGTACGAACTGAAGAAAATATCGCAGCCGTATCGGCCAGTGTTGGTGATGACCTTGAATTATCGATTCGGCGCCGTTCGCAGCAATTGGGCCTCTGTTACTCCACTACGTAGAAAATTTTGCGGAAGGATTTGGGTGTGAAGCCTTATAAGATACAGCTGGTGTAAGAATTGAAGCCAAACGACCTACCACAACGCCAAATTTTTGGTGAATGGGCTCTTGAAAAGTTAGATGAAGATCCACTTTTTTATCGAAGAATTGTGTTCAGCGACGAGGCTCATTTCTGGTTGAATGGATACGTGAACAAACAAAACTGCCGTATTTGGAGTGAAGAGCAGCTAGAAGCATTGCAAGAGCTACCAATGCATCCACAAAAAACAACCGTTTGGTGCGGATTATGGGCTGGCGGCATCATTGGGCCGTATTTCTTCAAAGATGATGCGAATCACAACGTTACTGTGAATGGTGATCGCTACCGTGCGATGATAACAAACTTTTTTTTGCCCAAAATGGAAGAGCTTGACTTGCATGACATGTGGTTACAACAAGACGGTGCCACATGCCACACAGCACGCGAAACAATGGACCAATTGAGAGGTGAGTTCGGTGAACAGTTTATTTCACGCTTGGGACCAGTCAATTGGCCGCCCAGATCGTGCGATTTAACGCCTCTAGACTATTTTTTGTGGGGCTATGTTAAGGCCCCACAAGCGACAAGCCCGCTTCGATTGACACACTGGAAGCCAACATTGCCAACATTATTCGTGAGATACCGGCCGAAATGTTGGAAAGAGTATGCCAAAATTGGACTAAGCGGATGGACCATTTGAGGCGCAGCCGCGGCCAACATTTGCATGAAATAATCTTCAAACATTAAATTATATCGACCCAACTATCGATCAAAATAAATATTTCATGCATTTTTCTGAATTTTATATGTTTTTTTTTTTTAATTTCCGATAGTTCTTATAAAATCACTAATTAGTAGTATCGATGTGGTTACCTTGGCAGTCGAATGAAAATAAAACAATTTAAAAAATAACAAACGAGTCAAAAAGAAATTAGATAAAAAAACTTGAAAAACAGAAAACATGGCATTTTTTAATTTTCAAAAATTTTCAATACAAAAGAAAAAACATGCCTTTGAGACATGACTTTAAATCATCGTGAAAATTGGCTCTTATTTAGAACGAAAGAAAAAAAAACACGAAGATTAAAGAATCGATTCAAAAAATTATAAACAAGAAAATGTATAATGCTATTTGCTAGAGTTTTATTTAATCCCCCGTATTCCAAGAGTCGTCGTTATAGTCACTTTAACTCGACAGAAAATAATTGAGACTATTGCAATCGTTGCCCACAATAATTGAGAGAAAGACAGATGCCCAACGGTCCACAAGTTAATACAATTTGCAAAGCATCCGATTGTAAGCGATTGTGTCAACAGAAAAAATGAAAATAAACATATTAAGCACAACAAACAACTAATATCCGATTCAGATTAGTCTTTTTTTACTCATTTTGTTAAATTAAATGTACATAAGAAGCAAAGAAGAAAAGAAATGCTAATAATATAGTTTTGAACTTGTCCAATCTTCGCTTACAATGTATACAGTGTTGGATGCATCTTACGGCCTAGGCCATCGCTGTGTAAATGTAAGTAGGAATTGTATACAGACTTCGGATGGATCGCGCTTACATTGTCAATGGTCTTAGATCGAAGATGTATGTGACAAAAATTTCACTGGGTGTCTATCTAGATCAGATAACTCTCATCAACGAGGAGTGTAATGACTCAAATTTTTATATATCCACTTGATGGGACGACAATGACAGCTTTTGGAATAACAGCAAATATATTGCATGGTTTTTGATTTTTAATAGTATTCAGCGGTTTTAATATTCGGCAATCGCAAGGTTTTATCAAATGGAGGCAGTTTCGTATAAGCTATGTACTCGTATAAGGATTTAGTAATATTGGATTTATGCATAAATATAGTTAACCCAACCTAGTTATTTGCACATTGAAAGAATTTGTCAATGAAAACTGATTTTCCTTGATTGGAGCTAAGTAAAGGGTGGTTAAATTTCAAAGGCCGATGTTGATTTTGAATAAAACACAAACTATTTAGGAAATTATTGTAATTTTATTTTATTATGATATATTGGTATTACTCAATTATGTATGGAACAAAATATTGGCCAAATGGGCGCCGCGACCACGGCGGCACACCTCCATCCGATGGTCCAAATTTTCGATGACCCTGAGGCATAATGGAGGTTCTATGCCGTTAATGTGCCGAATTATCTCATCCTTTAGCTGTTGAATTGTTGCTGACTTATTGAAGTACACCTTTTCGTTCATATAACCCCAAAGTCCAAAGGTGTCAAATCACATGATCTTGGCGGCCAATTGACATCGCCATTACGTGAGATAACACGGCCATTGAATTTGTTGCGCAAAAGAGCAATTGTTTCGTTAGCTGTGTGGCAAGTGGCACCGTCCTGCTGAAACCACATATCGTCTACATCCATATATATCTTCCAATTCAGGCCAGGCTGGCGAACACCATTCACAGTAACTGCCTGACCGGCCTCATTTGGGAAAAAATACGGCCCGATGATGCCGCCAGCTCATAAACCGCACCAAACAGTCACTCTTTGTGGGTGCATTGGTTTTTCGACAGTCACTCTTGGATTCTCATTCGCCCAAATGCGGCAATTCTGTTTATTGACGAATCCACTGAGGTGAAAATGTGCCTCATCACTGAAGATGATATTCTTCGAAAATTGACCATCATTTTCATAATAAGTCTGTATAACTTTAACACGTTGTTGGATTGTGTATCTCTCCATGGTTCAAATTGAGTAAGTCTGAAATAGAGAAATGTCAAATAAAATTCGAAAAAAAAACTTCGCGTTTAGGTGTGGTTCTCATTCAACATCGGCCCTTGAAATTTTACCACCCGATATTTAGCTTCCACCAAATATGCGAGTAATATACGAGAATAAATATTAATGTGCATATTCATAAAAAATTTAAATGTATTTGAAATGAATTTTAAAAAAATTTTGTATGGAATTTTTGCACTAAAACACATTTCAAATTCATTTAAATTTTTATGAATATGCCCATAAATACATATTTTTAAATTGAGATTAAATAATAATGTTGATTTATTTTATTCAATGGAATAATTCGTTTTAGACATAATGAACTAACGTAGGAACTGTCATGTGGTTCTTGGTTCTTGCAGAGAAAATTAGGTAAAAAATTCATTGCAACATGTCCTTAAAAGAAACACTGGTACGAATGGGAAAAGGAAGGCTTTTGCGAGTCTGATAACTACGTTTGCTGTTGTTTTGCTCAATTTGCTGTTTGTGCTTTCTGCCGGAAAATCACTTATGCGATCAAGACAATATTCCATTATGTCATATGTATGAATATGTATGTACATATAACTATTTTTAGTCCCACTTGCCATCGTGGGCGGAAAACTCCTCTCCATTCCACAAAAACTTTAAAACCTTTAGTTACGTTATTTTTTTCCCCGCAAATTACTTTGATAATAAACTTTATAAATAAACAAATATTCTAATTGTTTTCTTTATTTTTAATGACAATTGAAAATGTAATTTTTTCGAGTTTTTCAATCACTTAGGATGGATAGCCCTATATTTGAATTTTAATTATTCAGTACAAGCAGTGATGTACGGATAATTTTCGAAGTGCTCTGCTCCAAAACACGTAGATTGTGTTTTGCTTTTTTAAAGAATGTATGGGAAAACACTTATGTATATTTCTACATGTTTTGCCCAAAACACTGTTTTCGAGCCAAGCACTTAAATGGACACACACTATAACTATACAATAATACAAAAACTGTTTATTCGAGGCAGCCCTACAAACCATTCCACAAGCAAAATTTAAACGAGATGTAGAATAATCTTATCAAAAGATATTTCCTACAACTTTTATAAACCTCAAATGACACCACATTTTAATCACACTTGATATAGACTTAGTTTAGATAACAGTTTAACAAGTGTGATTGCGTCTGACTTATTTTGACTACAAATTTGAGAATGATCTAAATTATTTTTGAAAACAATTTTTCTCCTGACAAAATTCAAAAGAATGTTAAGAGAATCTGTGACTACAACAAGTTTAAAGAGAGTTTTCTAAATGACGAATCCTTGCAACTAAGTGGAAATCCATCGAATGATACTCTTAATCTTATACAATGTCTGTCAAACGCAAACTTAAATTCAACACATGTAATTTCTAAAGAAGCGTTACTCAAAGACAAAATAACGTCCTGGATGAACGAAAATCTACAGAAGTTAATTTTACTTAAAAGGAAGATCCTAAGACAACGATGAAAAAATCAGGTAATAAGGATCTTCAGAATAAGCTGAAGAGACTGAGTAAAGTTATTAAAATATTATATTTGGAATCTATGGACAATTACTATCAGGACGGTATACACTGAGTTGAAAAAGATAAAAAAGTGTTGGAGATTTTTAAATTATAGCTTGGGCAGAAATATTAAATCTCAAACAACGTTAACAAATTCCGATGGCGAGGAGATTATTGATGATAAAGAAAAATGTCAAAGATTTAATGATTATTTTTGTCAAATTCCCGCACCTATGAAAGATGGGATTCAATATTCTTCAGTTGACAATTGCAATAATTTGAGAACCTTAGTTTTAGACTTTTTGTATTAGACTTGCTACACTAGATGATGTATGCATAGAAATATCCAACCTCCTAATAAGTAAATCTCCTGGGCATGATTGTTTGTCCCCAAAGATTTTTCACTGGTGTGGACAAGAAATATCACCATATTTACTTAAGATTTTGAATGATATCATTCACACCTCAGAATATCCAGAGATATTGAAAATAGCCAACATCACACCGATACCGAAGGTAGTCAATGCTAATAAGGAGGAAAAGTACAGACCCATAGCTGTATTACCTGTTATTGATAAAATTTTTTTAAAAATAATACACTAACAACTTTTAAATTACTTCGAAAGCATAGCATGTTGTATGAGGATCAGTACGGGGTTAGGAAAGGTAGTGGCACCGAAAACGCAGTTGCAAATATTATTAATTATATAAGTCAATGTTTGGATCAGGGTTACAGTGGAGTCTCCGGAGTTTTCTATGATTTTTCAAAAGCATTTGATCTAGTAGATCATTGGTTTATGCTTGAAAAACTTCAATACTATGGAGTTCCAAATCCAGAGCTAAGTTATTTGACAAACAGGAAACAATATGTAGAGTTGAATGGCAGTCGAAGGTATCTTCGAGACATAGCGTTCCACAAGGAAGTGTGTTGGGACCTCTTCTATTTTCGATCTACATTAACGATATTGTAAACCTTGAGCTTTCTGGGAAAGTATATTTATATGCTGATGATATTTACATATTCTATCCTTACACACATGAGACAGTGTTAAAAGCTTACATGCAGAAAGATGCTGACATGATTTTTGAATATGCAAGAATAAATAAATGCAACGAAAACAAAACTGATAAGATTTAAACCATATTTAGATACAGATGCGGAAGCTTTCAGTACTTTTGTAAATGGAGAAGAAATTTTTGAATCCAATTCAGTGAAATATTTGGGAACAATATTTAAAGTGGAACTCAATAAATTGATAACATTAAAGCCAAAATATCCCCAGGCCTAGGTATTTTGTATAAATTTGAAAATAAGTTTAATATGAAAACAAAATATTTAATATACCAGGCATTAATTCAAAGCCATATGAACTATCATGTAATGTAATGTGTAAAAACAGTGCAGAACTCTATAAACTGCGCTTGTTAATATTTATGTTTAAATCTCTAAATAATATTGGCCGCAACACGATGAGTTTCTCAAGGAATCAAACATTTTTAGCTACACGAAATAACTCTAATTTAAGAACAGCAAGGTGCAGACTCGAAATAACAAAGCAAATAATTGAATACATTGGTTGTTTAGAATATAATAATTTACCTCCAAGCTTGAAAAGCATTAACTCAATTTCGTTATTCAAGACAAACTTAAAAGATTACTTACTAGAAAAATTTGAAATGTTTCTAACATAGTTAAAATAATTTTTTTTATTTTTATTATTTTATATTATTTTTATCTTATTTAATATATTTCTTTTTTCTTAATATAAATGGCAACTCGCCTCAATAATGTCATATGACGCTGAGGCGCCTTTCAATTGTAATATGTAATTTTGTAAATAAATCGATTATTAAATCAAAAGAAAAAAAAAAACGAAATATTGAAAAAGAAAAAACAGCAAAATTTTAAAGATAACCATAAGACCTTAAGGCCTAACTATAATGTGCATAGATTGGCTTAAGCTTTTGCCAAAATTAAACGAAAAGTCTGTCAAATGCATATGTGAGTGAAAAACGACTTTTAATTGGCCATAATGTACTTATATGAACTTAATGATTTTAAACCCATTGTTGCACAACTGCGTAGTACTTGTGTAATTACTAAGTAGATTATATAAAAAAGTACTAAAAATGACAACAATGTATTTGTATGCAATAGTTTCCAAACAAAAAGTAAAAACAATTTTGTAGTAATTTGTGTAATTAAAAATTGAAAAAAACTAAAATACATTTCTATTTAATTAAATACAAATATATTTGTGACAATTTTTCTTTATTTTAATAATTTTTGTAAACACACACACACACACAAACTCCTGACAACAAATGATTCCGCACAGAAAGTGCGTTCAGTTTCGTACTTTGCTTAAGCAACTGACATTAGACGAAACTTAACGAAAAGTTTCATTAAGCACATTATAGTTGTACACATTTTATTATACGTACTCGCACAGTTACTTAAGCTGGTTTAAATTAGTTTATGCACATTATAGTTAGGCCTTTATTAAGCTGAAGAAATTTAATGCAAATAATTTGGTAATATAAAGTTCAAAGCAACTAGGATCAAGATAAGTAATGAAATATATTAATAAAAATTATTGGGAGATGAGCTGGCAGAACATTTATGATGAGAAGAGTGGGCGGAAACTGAATACAACTAAATATGTAAGAAGTAAAATATTTAATACATTGCATTCATTAACATATTCATTTACATTTTCATTTTTACGGATGCTACCATTTCAATTGGAGTGGGAGAGCAAGAATTGGGGAAAAGCACAAAAATGGACAAGAGTATCGCAAGAAATATGTGCATAAACAAAACATATATTATATAGAATATTACATGAACTAAAAAATAAAAAATAAAGTGCTGGTGAAAAATTATTTGTTTATATTCTTAAACTTACAAAAACATTACGAATGTAAGATTATAGAACAATTTTTCTGTAAGCTCATTCTATAACTAGACTTCTTAATTTGCCTAATTTGATATCCATTGCTTATAAACACGATTTATGTAAGGAAAAATTTATGTTTTGCAAAAAATGTACCTGCATATGTGTGTAAGGCGGTAAAGGGTTAACATCAAGACAGGTGGCATCATCTAGAAGGTTGTCAAGTAAAAGAGTAGTACATAGCGGCAGTCGTAAAGTAGAAGTTTTTTTTTGTTTTTTTTTAGCTTTTATTTATTTATTGAATCTTCACGATGTGAACTAATAATAAGTTTTCAAATATTATTACTAAATACAATAAATTAACTAAGTCCAGCCAATGCTAGACAAAAAGTTTTATTATGCGCATATTATATCGGTAAAATCACCTACTTAACGCTCTGATGGTGGCAACGGTATCCCTTCTTCTCAACCGAGAGTGACCACTAAAATTAAGTATGTTTCGTGCAAGAGGGTTTGGGTGAAGTTCCAATTTGCTGATATACCTTGTCGTATGCTTTGAAAACTCATCTTTTACCAGTGGAACACACTGATCCTTTTGAATTCGGGAGTTTTTTACGTACCATGGAGCTGCAGTAATCGTCCGAAGAATTTGATTTTGTCGCCTTTGAATTTGTTCAATATTAGAAGTGGAGGCGGTGCCCCATAGTTGAATTCCGTAGCACCATATAGGCTTTAGAATTGCGTTGTATAATAAAAGTTTGCTATCCAGCTTCAATGTAGAATTTCTGCCCATAAGCCAATTCAGTTGCGCTGCTTTTAACTTTAACTGAGTAACTTTCACATCTATGTGAGACTTCCACGTTAACCTGCGGTCGAGATGAATACCAAGGTACTTGACTTCATTTTGATGCGGAATAGGTGAATTGTTGATTTGGATGGCTGTAAATGTTTGTTTACGCAGCGTGAATGTAACGTGAGTACACTTTTGTTCATTAACTTTAATTTTCCAAAGTTTTAACCACATCTCTAATATTGAAATATACTCCTGCAAATTTCGCGAAGCTACTTGATGGTTTTCATGTACGCTGCAGAATGCTGTATCGTCTGCAAAAGTGTGGATTCCGGGTGTCGTTGGCATGTCAGAGGCGTAAATCAAATATAAAGTAGGACCCAGTATGTTGCCTTGGGGAACTCCTGCCTCGATTGGCTGAGTTTAGCTTATAAAGTCGCCTTCTCTGATAACGAACTTCCGCTCACATAAGTAGCTTTTCAGGAGCTTGTGTGTATTTGCAGGCAAGTCCAACTTTATTTTGTGTATCAAGCCCTCGTGCCACACTTTATCAAAAGAAATGTCAATGAATAGAGCTGAGCAATACTTCTTCTCCTCAAAGGTCTGTCTTTTTATGACATTGACTAGTCTGTGCGTTTGTTCTATGGTGCTGTGCTTAGCCCGAAAGCCAAATTGATGATCAGGGATGCATCCCACAGTGTTCAATATTGGATTCAACTTTGCCATTAACAATTTTTCGAAAAGTTTTGAAATTGTTGGCAGTAGACTTATTGGTCTATATTACTCTACTTAAGTGGGATCCTTCCCTGGCTTGGGTATCATAGTAACCATAGACACCCTCCACTCTGCAGGATAGTGTTCTAGGCGCAAAATAGCGTTAAAAATAAAAAGAATAATTCTTCTAGCAACACGAGGTAACTGTACAAGCATTTTGCCAGTAATTTTGTCAAAACCTGGAGCTTTTTTAGAGTTTACTTTATTTATAACGTTTTCGACATCTTGAAAACAAAGTCTCAAAGGTACAGGCGGCCTAACAGGATATGGCGGTAATTCAGCAGCATCATCCACTGTATCATTTGCAGTAAAAACGTTTTTCAAATGATTAACATACACCATCTTTTTTTCAGAATCACTTCTTGCCCAGTCGCCAGCTGAAGTCCGCAAAGGTGGCTTGCGTATTACGGGTCTTTTCAGACCTTTTGTCGCTTTCCATAGAGAACAGTCGGTTGGCGGGCTACCATCAAGATCTTCTAGATAATTTTTAAGGGAAGCCATTCTTTGGATTTCAAGCACATTTCTTAATTGAGTTATGCATTCTCGTAGCCTAGTTTTAAGCTGGGGAGATCTGCGAAGTTGCCACTCTCTTCTTTCTAACTCTTCTTTTTTCTGACAAAAGTTGTTCAATTTCAGACGAATAAGCTCTATTCTTCTCATTTCTGAAACTCGTATGGTTAGTGGTAGCATGTTGCACGGCCAGTTTAAGGTCTTCAAAAAAATCTTTAATGTATCAACATCCTCAGAGGTTCTCAAGGCAATATTTTCTGTACAATGAGTACTTAAATATTTTTTATATTTTAGTCAATTAACTCTAGTGATGGCGAACGCCAAGTCACTATACGGGGAGCCAACCTCCTCGGGGAACGAAACGGATATTATAGTGGGTGAGTGGTCCGATGACAAATCTAATGAAGACTCTACTTGCATCCATTCTAAAGGAAAATTTTTTGCAACTCCAAAATCTATAACATCTGGAATCTTTCGCCGGTCCGAGGGCCAATAATTGGGATGTCCGCTTGAAATCACGTCTAAGCCCAGTTTGGAAACTGTGTCAAAAAGCACACGGCCTTTTGGGGAAATTAAACGTGATCCCCAAAAAGTGTGCTTAGCGTTATAGTCACCAGCCGCTAAAAATCGAGCACCAAGTGATTTGAAAAAAAGTGAATACTGATTTTCTGTTATTGAAAATCGTGGCGGTGAGTAGATCGAAGAAATAACGATTTTTTCATGCAAATATTCAATGTATACATTAGTTGCTTGGAGATACTTCTCACGTGTCTCATGCAGACAATAGTGCTTAATTCTATTTTTTATTAGAATAGCTGGGCCTCCACAAGACCTTCACACAGGGATCTTTAGTGTCATACAGTATGTAGCCATTAATTTTGAAATGACTATTGCTTGTCAAATGAGTTTCAGCAATCATCATTATATCGATTTTCTTTTCCATAAGGAAGTGCTCAAGTTTATTTTTGTGTTGGCGGATGCTGTTTGCGTTCCAGAAACATATTTTTAACCAATTCATTTTTTTTAAATTGCCTGCAAAATAGTGTATTGCATTTTCAGCATTGCCTGCATCATGTTTGTCATAGAAACGGTAAAAGTGTTTATAGACTGAACAAGAGTCTGCAGAGTTGCCTCAAGATTGCTAAAATTTTGATCGGAGTTTTGGGGCTTGGGCTCCTGATTCAAGTTTTGTGTATCGGTTTTGACCACACTAGCATATGAAATGTGTTTGGGGTTTTGCATGATTATGTGGCTGGTTGACTGGCCTACCTGGGGAAATTGTTTGCAGAAATGATGTTTGACTGCTGGTATTGCTTAAAGGTAATTGATAGCTTATTTGTCATTGACTGCTTAAAGTGGGTATAGACAGGGCAGCCCCTGTAATTTGCAGTATGGTTGCCTCCACAGTTACTGCATTTTTTAACACTTGAGTCAGTTTTTGACTTTTTGCGCTGTGATGTGCCGTGCAGTTCTCCACACACAACACAAACTGTGGGCAGTTTACAATAGGCCGTAGTATGGCCAAATTCCTGGCAGTTAGGGCATTGAACGGGCTCTAAACGCTTGTGCGGCTACTCAACGGTAACCCTGCGATGAAGAAGAAATTTAAGGTTATAAATTGGGTGAGTTTCATTCTTTTCAAAATAACATCCTCTAGTTCCAGTTCAACCCTAAACATAGGTTGAGGAATCTTTTCACGGTTCCACATATTTACCACATTTTTTACTTTAAAGCCTTTATCTATCAATCCAGTCTTTACCCCATTCGTATCTACACAAGGGTCAATACCTTTTATAACAACCTGAAGGCCTTTAGCACTTTTAAGTTGATAAGTATAAACAGATCTTTTCTCTTTTTCCAGAGCGGCAGAAAGTTTTCGGTAATCATTTTCGCAGTTGACTTGGATTTTTGTTTCACTTATTTGTCCGTGCTTCACTGATGTTACGTTGAAGGTGTCTTTACCAATTGCCGAAATAAGTGCTTTTACCAACTCATTAGATGTAGGTTCTCTCAAGTATATTGGTGGCGGTTTAAATGTTTTTTTTTGATGTAGTTGGCTCGTCAGTCTGAAGGATAGCAAACCTATTATTATCCGTTGTCGCAGAGGTAATATCGTCCTTAGAAATTTTTGGTTGCGATGATATTTGCGCGGATTTAGGGCTTCGCTGACGTTTAACCACGGTTATATACCTATCCATACCCACTTGCGTTTTCGGTTTATCAACAATAGCTAGACTGGAAGATGGTTTGTCGTCTGTTGTAACAACAATGTTTGGCGAGCACGAACGCGTGCGTTTTTTATCTCTTAGAGACAGGAGATTGTTCAATGATTTTTTCAATGATTCCTCTTCAGAAATCCAGAGGTTTTTTCTAGTCGAGCTAAGCTCCCTCTCAGAATTGCATCTACTAGGTACACTCATGCAATTTTTTTATTATTTATATTTTTTTAATTTAAAAGTATATAAGTAGTATTTCGTTGAGTTTAAGGTCCTTTTTAGCTTATTTATTTCAATATCTCTGCCAATATTTCGCTTTCCTTTGGATAGCTTCTTCAGGGCAATAATATTTGTTATTGTTTAAAAAATTTTTGAAACAATGTTTAAAAATACTCAAACAAACATACATACATGTGAATGAAAAAATACAAATACATACATACATACAATTTTGAAAAATATATAAAAACAATAATAACTACAATAATCAAACAAACAAAAACATACAATGAGTGAAAATTCATACATACATACAATATATACAATTTTGAAAAAATGTTAAAAATGTAAAAAACAATAAAAAATAACAACAACCAAACAAAGCCACTATACACCAAAGTTGTATGGAGTTCCAAAAGTTCATAAGGAGGATTTTCCATTGAGGCCTATTTGTTCTTGTGTTAATGCTCCATCATATGAAGTTTGCAAATATGTTTCAAGTATTCTTAAGAAAATTAATGATGATTCAAGATATAATATAAAGGACTCATTACAATTTAAAGATAAAATTAAGAATTTGAATTTAGATAGTGATGATAGATTAATTTCATTAGATGTAGTATCGTTGTTTCCAAGTATACCGGTTGACTTAGCTATACATATAATAGCAGAAAAATGGGATAAAATAAAGCAACACACAAATATAGATAGAGATTTTTT
The DNA here is from genome assembly GCA_914767995.1 of Thecocarcelia acutangulata. Lineage (NCBI taxonomy): Eukaryota > Metazoa > Arthropoda > Insecta > Diptera > Tachinidae > Thecocarcelia > Thecocarcelia acutangulata. The sequence continues at coordinate 58,568,783 of OU612098.1, forward strand.
CTTGCGGATAGTTGGTTTTTGCATAGACGAAAACAGATATTTTCAATATAATAATAAGTTATATAACCAGCAAAGAGGACTTCCAATGGGATCTCCAGCATCGCCGATTGTGGCTGATTTAGTTATGGAAGAATTGCTTGATTGTTGTGTTGAAAAATTGGCTATTTGGTAGAGTACTCGACCAACAGTCTCGAGGTCGCAGGTTCGATTCCTGCCACAGACCCTGGGTGTTGCTGCAGACAAGCAAAAAAGCTTCGCAGTTTTTGTGTTTGTTAAAAAAAAAAAAAAAAAAAAAAATAATTACTAAATATGTTGATGACTTATTTTGTGTTATTTCTGAGGATGGGATAGATAATGTTTTAAATATTTTTAATAATTATCACATCAACATTAAGTTTACTATTGAAAGGGAATCTAATTCAAAATTATCATATTTGGACACATTGATAATGAGGAGAAATAATGCTTTAATGATAGATTGGTATCAAAAACCTAACTCATCAGGAAGGATTATAAACTATTTTTCGAAACATCCCAGAAGAATAATTTTCAATACAGCAAAGAATTTAATAAATAGAGTTCTAACAATTAGTGATAATCAGTTTCATTACAAAAATAAAGAGATTATTAAAAAAATTTTGATAGAAAATATTTTTCCTATCGGAATTGCGAATAAATTAATAGCAAGACATAGAATGGAAGAGAGACATGGCAGACATAACAACGTAAACATAACAGAACCTAAAGTGTATAAATCACTTACATATATCCCAGAGATATCAGAAAAGTTAGAAAGATCTAACATGTTTAATAAGGAAAAGTATATGATGGCCCATAAAGCTTATAAAACAATAGATACATTATATAGTAAAATGAAAGATAAAGTGGACAAATTTGAAATATCAAATGTAGTTTATAGTATCCCATGTGGTGGAAATGATGTAGAAAATTGTAGTGAGGTGTACATAGGAACAACTAAGAATAAGCTTAAAACTAGATTAGCTGGACATAAATCAGATCAGAAGTATAGGTCAACTAATTTGACGCATAAGACTGCATTGACTGCACATTGTGCAAGACTAGATCATTTTCCAAAGTTTAAAGACACAAAGATATTGAATAGGGAAAGTAATTATAAACGTAGATTTACATTAGAAATGTTGCAGATTATTAGTACACCAGCTGATAGAAGGATTAATTATAAGGCAGATATAGATAATATAGCTCAGATATATAAGTATTTAGTTAAGAATTAGAATGTTATCTTGTTATTTTTTGTGTTCACCGTTAATGTTAATAATGTTTTATAATAATTGTATTGTATGTTAATTTAAGTGGGAGGGAAATATTTTTTAATTTTTATTTGTTATTTTTAAAAATTTCAATTTGTATACGTTCTTGTTGTTACTTTTTCAAAAATTGTTGTAAAATTATATGAAAATATGTATTTCAAAAATGATTTTCTTTCATTCATATGTATAGTGGCTTTGTTTGGTTGTTGTTATTTTTTATTGCTTTTTACATTTTTAACATTTTTTCAAAATTGTATATATTGTATGTATGTATGAATTTTCACTCATTGTATGTTTTTGTTTGTTTGATTATTGTAGTTATTATTGTTTTTATATATTTTTCAAAATTGTATGTATGTATGTATTTGTATTTTTTCATTCACATGTATGTATGTTTGTTTGAGTATTTTTAAACATTGTTTCAAAAATTTTTTAAACAATAACAAATATTATTGCCCTGAAGAAGCTATCCGAAGGAAAGCGAAATATTGGCAGAGATATTGAAATAAATAAGCTAAAAAGGACCTTAAACTCAACGAAATACTACTTAATTAAGAAATAGAGGTCGAATAAAAACCAAATACTAAATCTTTAAAAGTATATAAAAATAATTGTCATAAAGTTTTTCTTTTGTATAAATTCGCTCTTCCACTTATTGCGGTTTTGTAAGAAAACGAAAACTTTAATGTATAGTTTTTCCCCACTGGGTAGGTAATCTTCACGCACAATAACAACAATGCACTGCCACCGCACTTGTTTTATTGAAATTGATTTTATTGTTTAGTTACTGAAATGTGAGGAATTTATTTTCCCGTTGTTTTTTAAAATAATTTGTTATTGTTTTTACAATTTAATACAATATATTATTGATTTTAAAAGAATTTAAGCACAATGATTTTATTTATTTTTTTTTTGTTCGCTCTTTTTTAATACGACCGTGCGGTTGGAGAATCACAGAAGAACTGAAATACGAGTATAATAGAATATTGCACACATGTGTCATCAAATGCTTGTGTAAAATACAGTCTTGCTGAAATTTTCTCAGATGACTTTTCTTATAACTTTACCAGAAACAAGTCTTAAAACCATATCGTGTGATACTACAGCGGAATATTATGAATTATAAGGATTTTAAATTCAAAATAATTTCGATTTCACGAGGATAAAATATAAATATGCAAATTATTAGCGGATTTCCACTTATTTTGCAAAACGAAAAAAATAAAAAAATAAATACAAAACTAAATGTATTTTTCGTAGAACGAAAAAACCAGTAAAACTTTGTATAAGTGAACTATTTTTTAAACGCTAATTTTTAACAGCCAACTAAGGTTTATAAGAGGTTAAATAGATTTTGTATTAACAAATACGAGCTAACAAGATGAACTACATACATATGTATATGTATGGAACAATTGTGAATTGCAGAAATCAATAGTTTGTTGCGAATTATTAAGATTTTCCATTTAAGGGGGGACGAACTGGTGATACTCGACTATATTTAATAGAATAATCAAGAGGACTTAACGAGTTTTTGCTTAGTTCTCTTTCACTTTGGCAAACAAATTTTTTCATATTTATTTCTCTGAAGTTGAAATTGATATGAGAAAAATAATATTAGGCAATAACATAAAAAATAAGAAAAGTGGAAAAGAGAAGCAAATATATGTCTTCGTTACAGCTCCATCGAATTTCGCCTATTTGCCCATCGGCTGAATAAATGTTAAAGGGGATTTATAGTAACTATGTATTAGTGGCAATACTACTCTAATAACAAATATTTCAAATATTCGAACTTTAGGTGGTTGTCTCCACTTAATACATAAACTTCGACTTTCTTCAACTTTCGAAAACTATAATAAAACGACAAAAATCTTGCACTACTGGTAACACCACAGAAAGTTTATTTCCTGGAATTACGTCCACTTTTTTGTGGAACTTAATCTATCGATCTCAACAATTTCATTGAAAATTCAAATATTTTTTTTTTGTTTGAAATTTTAAGCCACACAAAAATTTCAATTGGAACAATACTATCTTATGCTGCATTTACATACTTACATACGCATTATCAAATTTTGTCTACGCATTATCAACGAAAAATACTTCGAAATTGTCGAATATCTTGGCACTCGCTTCGACGTTGTTAACCCGATTTTGGTGCTTTTTAAAAATTTTTGTGCGAAAAATTTCATAGTAGGCGCGCTTTTTAAATTTTGGTGGCACCAAATCATAGTCAACACAACTTTTTGTTGTAATATATGAAAAAAGTTTGTGTGCTCTGCAAGCAGAACAGAACACGGGGTATCAACGTTTAAAACAGACCTTATCGTAGGCACAAAGAAAAACAATCGTCTTGCTGTATAGGAACATACCCTCGAATAAAAAAGAAACATTTCGGCTTTCAGATATCAAGTGTGTTTCTTTACTTTCCGGGCAAGTTTCGTGCTAAAGAGAGCATGCATAAGCTTCTCTCAGATACAGATAAAATTTACCCAAAGTACGGGAACGCAAAAAGCTAAATTTCTAGTCTAAAAAGAAGCATATCGTTGCTCTCATGTATAAAGGCCTAAACTAAACTAAAATAATTGCAATTTTATAGGAGAAGGAAATATCGTAATGGAAACTGTATAAATAGGTACATCAAAAAGTAACTTTCTTTGCTCAATTGCCTGTAAGAAATTATATAATCAAATCTGTGTGACAATGTGTATTTGTGTGAAACGTAGTAGAATCCCTAAAAGAGCTCAATTCAGGGAAAATGCGAGTTAGGGCCTTTCTACGTGAGACTAACGATATGCTGTATTTTGATGTAGCAACAAAAATTGGGATTTAGTTTTACGAAAAAATACTGTGATAATTTACACTTTTGGGCTTTTAAGCGCACTGCTTTTTATTTAATATTTATATAAAAACACTGAAATGATTTGTATACGAACTTTGTTTCTTTGTTGTTGTTTATTTTTCGAACAGCTGATAGCTTAACTACTTGCACAAACTAGCCCGAAGCAAAAGTGCAGGCTGTTACGTACATGAAGAGGAAGCATACTATTCTCTCAAAAGCGGTCTCATTTGCCCAATTTTAAAGTACGGGAACGCTTTTCGTGCAAATTGGGATCCCAAAGTAGAGTTAAAAAACACATCTGGTCTTTTGCTATTAACGATCAAGCCAAGTTTGTCAAATATTATAATAAAAGCAGACACTGAAGTTCGTATTTATGAAGACATATGAATTTGTAAATTAGTAAGTTATTAATTAAATTATTAAATTTTTCGAAAATGCTTGGATTAAACTTTAATTGTGGTAAAATTTATCTTTTATTTGTTATGATTCTAGCTAATTTTCGTATATTTCAAAAAATTCCTTAAAAGACGCCAACTCTAGCCAACTGCTTTTTACTGTTTTTTATTTTATTTATTTAGATTGTTTTCATATCCCGCACAACAGGAATGCATCTTATATTTAAAGTACAGGAACGTATAAAATATTAATACATACAATAACAATAATGTCAATTATGTTTTCAGCTGCCAATGAGTAAATTAAGATCAAAAAAAATTTTATACATATACATATATCTAAAACAAGGTACATGCTAAAAAATAAAAAACAAGTTTAAGAATAAAGAACATATTACACTAAATATAGATTGCATTAAGAAAAATAGTCAAATAAAAATTTTCTAAAACTAGAAGCATTGCAGTTAAATTGTTGATTTGAGGGAAGGTTATTCCAGAGACGTGAAGCATGTATAAAAAACTGCCAGTCAGATATTGATGCCGTGGAGTAATTATGTTTCTATTCCTGGATGATTGAAAAAATTGTATTCTCTCATACAGATATGTTGGTCTTTTCGAATTAACTATCTTGTGAAGAAATATAATGGAACGAATTCTTATTAAATTGTCAAAGGAAACTCCATATAGATTATTTTTAACATGGGAAACATGGTCAAATCTTCTAAATCCATAAACGTATCCTATTACATTATTAAACATTACATTTAAGTTTCTTTTGCTGTCAGAGTCACAACTTCCAAACAACTCACATCCGTACAACATAGAGGACATCAAGTAGGTTTTGGCCAGTAATATTTTAACGTTCAAAGGCGTAAAACATTGTGTGGACTACAACGTACGTAACTTGGTATAAGTTTGTCCTACAACCGAATTTATATGATCTTTTCATGTTAATTTATTGTTAGAGATTGCGCTTTAGACACAATTTCAATTTTCTCACTATTAATAATAATGTCTTGAGAAATAACGGGGTTAACACATTTTTTTTCGATATTATTAAGCATTTTGACTTGCCAGGATTTAAATGAAGTCCATTCGCGTTGGCCCAAAGATAAATTTTGTTTATTTCTTCATTGAGAGTTGAGACTCCAATATATATGTCACGAATTGAGCAGCTTAATGTTATTTGCACATAATCTGCGTATAAATGTGTTTTACATTCTGAAAGTTGTTCAGGTAAATCATTCACATAAAGAGAAAATAAAAGCGGACCCAAAGCAGAACCCTGGGGCACACCTTTTGATACAGCTAGTTTTTTGGACCATTTGTCATATACAAACACCGATTGATGCCGATTTGAGAGGTAGCTCGATAAAAGTTTAATGGAAGTTTCCGAAAAATTAAAAAAACTATTTTAACTTGTATAAAAGCATTTCATGGTTGACCATGGTCAAGAAGTACTAAGAAGTTAACGTGTCCAAGGTCTATTTTTGCACGTATATCTTCACAAGCATCTATCAGAGCAGTAACACAACTATGTTCAAGACGAGAGCCAGATTGATCATTTGACAAAAGGCTATTATTAAGCGTCTATTGGGTTATTTGTTTATATAATAGCTTTTCCAGAACCTTTGAGAAAAAGCACAAAATGGCAATAGGCCTATGTTCCCCATTTGCTTTTGGTATAGGTATAATTTTAGCTGGACATTATTATAGTGTTAAAAAGATGGGTGATGAATGGGAGAATAATAGGTAAAAGAAGTTTAACAAATTTAGGATGCATGCTATCGGTGTCTACTGAGTTCGATTTTATCTCACAGCAAGCTAAGAAAACGTCATTTTGTGTTACACATGAAAACTGAAAGCTGTTTCCTACAATATTTTCTTCTGCTGCCATTGAGTCAAATTGATAAAAGTTTATATTTGCCGTAGTGGAAGGTATATTTATAAAAGATTCGTTTATTTCATTAGCATCCACCCTACCCTCAGCTTTCTTTGTGTTATTGCCGATTCCAATTTCGTGAATGGCTTGCCAGGTTTTTCTTGAATCAATTGCAGAGTTAAATCTTCTCGAATAGTAATCTTTTTTGGCAGCACTTATTAGTTTGTTAACTTTTTTCCAAGCTTCTGAAAATTGCAAGTGCAGCTCCGGAGGTCTAAACCTTTTCCACGTAGTGTATGCCCGATCTCTAAACTGTATTTCACTCATTACAACATTCGTGAACCAAGGTTTTTGTTTATGTGAAATTTTTTTAACTTTTAATGGAACAGTTAGATCAAAAAGTTGTTGAATATTTGTTTCTAAAAAAAAACATTGATCATTAACTGAAGGCATATAAAATATATCGCTCCACACAATTTGCGAGGAATGTATACAAAGATCGTTAAAGTTTAGATACTTAAAATCGCGATAACTAATACAGTGCTCTACTTGTTACTTGTGCTTACACCGCGTTTGATAGAATTGCTATTACACGCTATTAGTAATCCAAAAATGCTTCAAAAAACATGCTTCATCTCCTGCAATATAATTTAAATTTATTTAATTTAACGACGACTAAAACTAACAGCTGATTTTGGTCGACACGGAGTATAATTTAATAATGTTGCTGAATGGCTGAATTTGAACAAATATCGTTATAATTATTAAAAAGATACCATTGTTTTAATAAAGATACCAGAATTGCAGCAGATGCCAAGTTTGACAAACACGAGTTCTAGCTATTGAATAAACTTGATAGCATGCCATCGGACGGTACAATCAAACCCAGTTAGATTGCCTAATAGCCGCTTAAAATGCTGTTTCATTATCGTGTTTTCAATATAAAAATATTATTATTTTTATAATACAAAATGAGTTTTCAAAAATGAAAAGAAAAATTCCAAACTTGGTGCGTTTTTGTTGAAATAACGCGTTTTTTCCCATTTTGGTGCGTTTTTAAATTTCAAAGTTGACCACGCTGACCCACTTTTCTGTTTACACGCGCGATTGCAAGTTCATTTTGAATAAGTCGCCAAAGCGTAAATTTCAAACAATTTGATTTTGAATTTTGCCTCCATTTATATACATATATATATATATATATATATATGTCCATAAATTTATCTTCTCTTTACAAAATAGAGTTACCAAGTCAATCAGTGGAATACACTTTTGGATAAACGGTTAAAATAGATTCTAATAAATTATTAAATGTTTTATAATAATGTTTTTGACGCTCACAGTATAAATATAAATAAGTATATGTTTTATGTGGTCTGATAAAAAAAAAACGTTATTTTCAAATTTATTTTTTGTTTATAATTTTTTGATTGGTATCAATATTAGAAGCTAATATACATAGTTAATAAAACTGAATTGTTTTTATTTATAAATCATATATTGCATTTGAAAATATAGCTTTGATTACATTGAGTTATCTTACTCAGTTTAAACACATATTTATAATATTTACAACACTCTGACCATCTAGGATTTACATATCGCTCGTTTGTTGCAACATTGTCGTAACTAAAAAAAAGCTTGTTTCGAGAAAAACACATTTCAAGTTTTTAGCTTCCATACAAGTCTTAGAAGAAATTTTTAGAAAGTATATTCTAAAGGAAACAGTTTAAAAGTAATTTGAATAAAGTTTTGGCACAATATAAAAGGTAGTACTGTTAACAGTTCTCCATTGTTAACTCGAAAAGCTATTTTTTTTGGATATGACTGTGTTGCAATGAAGGAGCGATATATATTGCATTTGGAAATATAGCTTTGATTATATTGAGTTATTTATAATATTTACAACATTCTGATCATCTAGGATTTACATATCGCTCGTTTATTGCAACATTGTCATAACTAAAAAAAAACACGTTTCAAATCTTTAGCTTCCATACAAGGCTTAGAATTTTTTTTTTAGAAAATATCTCCTAAAGGAAACAGTTTAAAAGTAATTGGCACGAATTTTTGCCACATTATAAAAATAGCACTGTTAAAAATTCTGCATTGTTAACTCGAAAATCTCATTTTTTGAGATATGACTATGTTGCAATAAAGGAGCGATATGTAGCTTAATTTCATTTCGTTAAACATCTTATTTTGGTGCTACTTTCCGTCGTTTTAATGTTTTTAACGTTTTGAAAATCATACATATTTATTCAAGTTCTTAAGTTTTATTTTAAAGTTCATCCAGAAGACTTGTTTTGTAGATACACAATCGCAAAACAGCAATATTTCTTTTTATCTCTGTCTTTTTTAAAGGTTTTGGGTTAATAAAAAGGATGCTGGTAACAATTGTTACAAATCCGTAACATTTTTTCAGAAAATGTGTGTACTCTAGGTTCTTTGGCAGTAATTGAACTTCATTGATTGCTGGCGATAATTCAAAACTATTAATTGAACCGTATAAAATCGCTACTGTGATTGACTCAAAGATATCCTTGAGCTTCTTTTTGAGCAGCAGTAAGAAGGTTCAAATGCCTGCTGTCCACATGAACCTGCCTTATAATACTCGTAAGCAAAGTATTAAAGCGCAAATAAATTTGCTTAGCAATAAACAAATAAATATTGATATGTTTCAATGTAGAAAATTAGCAAAAATGTATAGACGAAATATGTATGTTTGTTTGTATGCATTTTCATTGATTATCAAATCAAATCGTCTGAAAGCAAAAGGCGTAAAGAGAAGAAACAGTCACGTAAAATATTGATTTTTTGTAAAAACTCCCGACTGCGACGACCATGAAATATGTATGATTATGTAAGGATTTTCAAACGCAATGTTTGCTTATAGCATTAAGGTATTTTTTGCCGGACGTGCGACACACATTTTGTCTTTCATTTCAAATTGAAATTTCATTTGTTTGCATTACATTTTTAATGCCATCATTGAATTTGACTAATAAAACTATGTAGCGAATTCTTTTTTTTTTTTTTCAAAACAAAAAAACTTTTAAAACAGATTCTGTTAGTGGGGAGCAAAACAAAAAGTGTTCCGCCATTATAAAACATAACGCCGGCTCCAGCTCTTGTGGAATACTTAGTCAGTAGTGTAGCCTAGTGCAGAAATGGTGCGATAGTCATTAATTGCAAATTAAAGCATTATTTATTTGTCACTTGTAATCTTATTATTATAATATTATTTCTATATAATCATTAAAAGGTATTATCAAATAATTTTGCTTTTTAAATTCTCATTGTTTTATTTAGAATAATGGAGTATACATCATCAATCGAGTTCAAGATTAACAGCCTGTTTATAGGAAACGAGTTAGCTCACTCGCGACGAGCCAATTCATAGACGAGTACGTAAGAAATTGGGTTTATAAAACGCGACTTGATTGTGTCGTGCAACTTACGTAAATTCGCGTATATGTCAAATATTTAAGATATTTTTTTGTTGCCCGCATTCCAAAAAATAGAATCTGTTTACATTTTTCATAATAAAGAATACTTTTTCAACCTAAAAAACCGCAATTCTATTCTAGGCACAGTTGACATACATACATATGCATGTATGTATAAGTAAATAAGTAAAACAAAATATTTTGAGGAAAGGCTTTTTTATGGCGGTCTAATTGGAAAAAACAATTAAACAAACAAAAATTGTATATATTAACTGCAAGTTTTATGTTGTATATGTGTATGTTTTATTATGTATGTATATACATATGTATGTATACAAAACACTTGTATTCAACGAAAAAACGATTTCAGTTCATGTCTCCAGAAATTTAAGAGATTCTTAGAACGTTCTGTTGCAATTTCTATTCCTGGTTTTCTTATTATTGATTACCACTTATAAACTATTTTTATTATAATTTCTTATTATTTATAACACTTTCTATATATTTGCTATTGACGAGCATGTTTCTTCATTCGCCGATTTTGACATTTATGGTGAGACGACTCGCGTCTTACAAACCAAAATAAATTGACAGATGTTACGTTTTTCAATACTAATCGTCAATAGTCGCGGTTTGTGAACCAAAATCAGAAAAAATTTACAGATTTAGCGCTTTTTATCGACGAGTCGTGTCTTATAAACAGGCTGTAAATCTACTCTTTTGCAGACGCCAGCAGCATTTGGCATTCGTGCTTATTCAATTATGGCCCCATACTATCCGAGATCGCTGCCAAGAGTGTCGTGCAAACCTTTTTTATGTGGCAATGCCGTTTTTTTTTCTTTTGGGTGGGCTGACACAACCATGATATAAAAAATACAAGGTAGTTTCATTCTCTTTTTATTATTTGTAATAAGGATTTTTGAAGTTTATTTTTAGAGAGAAATATAAAAAGGCGTTGCCACACAGTTGAATAAGGGAATTTACTCCTAGAATGGATTTTTTCTGAAATGTGTAGTGCATTGTTCATATTAGAAAAAGCTAGAAATAATAAGCTGATGTAAGTAGATATGTATCTGTGGTCGTTTTGAAACCCATGTTAGGTTAGGTTTAACAGTCCAATTTGGTCCAAAAAACTAAAAGCACATACTTCTGTAAACTTTACGATAGCATTCAAACGAATGCCTATTTTAAAGAAAATATTATTCCTTTTAAAAGATATTAAAAACAAAGGGAAAAGTTTGATGCTTGTGGTTCAAAAATATATAAATAATTATTTCTACTAGAATGGCAGCGACATATAGTTTTTCGTCGTTTCCGCGCCTTCAAACTTGTTCTCGACTTGACTTGTAACTCCTCTAATAAATGGCGCGATATAATTATTGAGTGCATCTAAAAGAAAAAATAACAGCTGATTTTAATAACGGCCAATCAGTGACTACAATTGCAAAAAAAAATTGACATTCATTATAAATAATAATAATAAACTTTGGTTACAGAACATAGAGGTGGAAGTTCCCGAAAACAGTAAACGCGATGGCCAGGCAATAATACGTTTGATAAAAACAGAACGATTCGTATCGTCAAGAACCATCGCCACACAATTATTATTAAATGTTACCCCCAGAAGGATTCAAAGGCAGGCTGCAGACGGCGGACTAAAAGCATACCGTATAAAAGTGTAAAAAAGATCTTTTTATCACGGAAAAATTGACTGGCCAGGTTGGAATTTGCAAGGGAACATATTAATTTGACCACCACACAAAGGAATTCCATACTATTCTCCAATGAGTCCAAATTTAATTTAAAAGGTTCTGATAGATTAAGACTGATTAGATGATCGAAAAGCCAACGTATTAATCCAGGTTATACTAAAGGCACATTGAAACATGGTGTCGGTAGCATTTTAGTCTGGAGATGTTTTTCAGGCCATTTTTTATATATTTTAGATTTATGTATATATTTTATTTTAAAATTTTTATTTATTTTCGTTAGAAGGCACAATTTTAAGATTATTTTTGTACACAACTTCAAACAAAACTGAAAACAAGGGAATATATAAACTAATACGGTAGCACAATTTTATGGAAAATGTCACAATCCTTATACTTGTCAGATGGTGATTGTTAAGGAAAATTGAGAGAATAAAACTACCTTGTATTTTTTATATCATGGACACAACAGTGGTAGAAAAAGTTAGTTAAGTAGGCAACACTGGCCGTAAGTTGTATGGGTAAAAAGGAGAAATTTTTTGATGACTTCGAACAAAGTCAAGATGGAGTTGGGGCTTTTTGGAAAAACGAATTGGTGGTGCTGTGAGTGTGGGTTTTATGGTGAAAAAATTTGCAATTTTATGATTAAAAATTTAAATAAACACAAAAAAAGCTAGATGAAACTTAATGAACTAATAGAATGGTAAAAGAAAAATATGATTCTGTAGTGCAATTCACTAACCTGTTTTAACGCTAATAAAATTCGTTTAGAGAAATTAACACTGGCGTTGGTGTTTTCGCGATTTTATAATAGTTTTTAACACTATTTGTCTTCGTTTTAAATCAGCTGTTTTTATAGCCTGACTGATTAGCGTTAACTAAACACCAATTAATTTTGTGGTGTTTATCTTAACAACAATGTCGTTAAAATGTCTACTAGAATAACTTCACTGTATTTGTCTTACGACTTGTGGGAAGACTCCAACAGCCGGTCAGCGTGTTCTCTGTGAGAACTTATCTTATTTATCAAAAAATAATTTAAATAATAAACATATAAATAATTTTACTTACCCTAAACATATAATTATTTTCAAATTTGTTTGTTTGTTTTTTTTTCTGTTCCTCTTTGTGGTTTTCTTTATTTTTAACAAAGCTGCCACATTATTTCAAAATTTTTTAACATACAACCGGAGGTGTTAAGAATAAGTTAGTAAATCACATAAGCGTTAGTGCAAACCACAACAGCTCGCGTTAAGTTATACTCTTTTAAAATCGTTAAAAGTTAGTGAATTGCACTACTGAGCCACTTAACTTAAATGAAAAGAAAATACAGAAAACAATGAGAAGAAAAAACTAAAGACAAATCAAAATGCTAGTGAGAGCAAATTAAAATAAACGTTAAAAAACTAAAAAGACAATTTAAAAAGCTAGATAAGAAGAAGGCTTAAAATAAAAAAAAGGGAAAAACCCTCCCCAGCACATATTTCTTTTAAGAAAATAAAAAGAAACCCGCCACACATTTTGGGAAAAAGCGAACCGCACATATAGTGGCCGCAGCCAAGTGCCACTGGAAGAAAGGAGAGGTAGGAAAACCAACACCTCCCACCGAGAAGGCACCCACAGCGGGCAGTCAACGGGGGAGTTGCAGCCGAAATCTCCAGGCAACTGACTTGGACAGCTTACGAACGGACCGGACAATAAGTTAAGTTTAATATAATTTTTTTTTGTATTTGAATTTATTTTATTATTAGTATTTCTTTTTTTTTTTTTTGGTTCGTTAAATTTAATATTTTCTTTTTTTTTTTTGTATTTGATATTTTTTTTTGTACAATTTTGAATTTTAAATTTACAAATTTGAATTAAATTTTTTTTTGGTATTAAATTTCCCATATTGATCCATTTTGGTTTTTGGGGGCAACCACCTCGCGAAGTATCGCGTAAGTGTCGCTTAGGAATTAGAGGGGGCTTTGACATTCCGAATAGAGTGAGCTTACACTAGGCAGGGGAGGGAATAAGCTAACCCGCGAATTTTAATTCGTGACTTTTTGGTCCAGAAAGCAGGTGGAGGTCCTCGAATTGTCTAAAAGGGAGAAATATAATGTTTTTTTTTATTAGTTTTAAATACATAAATGTATAAATATATTAATTTCAATAAATAATTTATATATGGGACGGTGAGTAAGGACAGGGTGTGACTATATCAAACTAGGGATGGTTTCCAAGATTTTTAATGCGCCAGGAGTTCATAATGGTGAAATTCGTCAGGATGTCAGAGGGCGGGCTGGCGTGGCCGACAATAACACCAGTCGGCCGTATGTTTGGTGACAGGGCGGCAAGTTGAGAAGGTGAGGTTAGTATTCGGTAGAGTAGTTTTTTTTTCATTTTCAGCATTCACTATCGGGCCTCACACATTGTTTTGATTTGGCTATAATACAAAAAGGCTGGTATGTTTTTTTGTAGTTACATTGATCTGGATTGGCCGGCAAGAACCACCCCCGATCGGCGAGCCAAAGCCGGAGCATCCGCAATCATGCCAGGTAGTCCAGCAACAGAACGCAAAATGTTTAACATTTTGTTTTTTTTTTAATTTTTGCAACAGGCACACTACAAGAGGCAAAATATGAATTTTTTTATAAGTTTGTTATTCTGTTTGTAATATCTATAATTTTCATTTCCGACCATATAAAGTATATATGTATATATTCTGAATCAGAATTAATGGAAAAGTCGATTAAGCGATGCCCGTCTGTCCGTGTATCCGCTGTTGAAATACCGTTTCTGAGAAAACTATTAGACTTTTTTCGATTTCTTCTAAATTTTCCAGCTAAAGATCTTGATTGATTTTTGTTTTTATAAAAAAGGAGTAACGGTATTTTATTTTCAATATTTCGATAACAATTTGTTATCATCATCAGGAAAAAATGTTAAACATTTTGCGTTTCCTGATGATGATAACAAATTGTTATCGAAATATTGAAAATAAAATACCGTTAAACCTTTTTTATAAAAACAAAAATCAATCAAGATCTTTAGCTGGAAAATTTAGAAGAAATCAATATAAACAAGATCAAATAATACGAATATTTAATTAGAGTTTTTTCTTTCATCATTCTTTTGTCCCATTGATTCGTGGGTTTGCTATTGAAATTCAGTAATATCGGTTCACATATAGCTAAGACATATTCAAAATTAAAAAAAAACCTTTTTTTTTAAAGTTGTTTGTTTTGCTTCAAACTTCACACAATTATTAAGCATTGTGACTAAAAGGCAAAAAAAAAAAAATTTTTTTTCTAAACAGGGTTTTTCATGAAAATGTCGCGTAAGCGAACTTAAATTATTTTTTTGCTGAAAAGCAATTCTCGTTATAAAAGAAGGTTACTAAAATACAGAAAATAGAAAATTCCGATATCGGTTCATATATAACCGAGGTTAAACAAACTTTTTCATTAAAATGTCCATGAAAGATTTCTTTTTTGGAATGGCAAAAGTATTTTTTCCCAGATATCGGCCCATATACATATATCCGAGCATATTCAGTTCAAATTTATAATATATACTATATATACATGACTGCCGTGAAGGGTATTTTAGATTCGGCCCAGCCGAATATACCACACTCTTACCTGATTTTTTAACAGTTCAATTATTTATTGTATCTTCTAAAAGATATTGATTAATTAATATAGGAAAAAAATTAATTACTATTGAAAAATTTTATTTTCTTAGGTCCAGCCAATGCTAGACGAAAAGTTGTTTCTTGCGTGTATTTTTTTGGTAAATCACCTTTCCAACGTTCTAATGGTTGCAAGGGTGTCCATCCTTCTCAGTCGAGTGTGACCACCAAAGTTAAGGATGCTACGTGCGAGAGGATTCGGGTAGGACTCCAGTCTGTTAATGTACCTTATCGCATGTTTTGAAAAGTCACCTTTGTGAATTCGAGAGTTTTTAACATACCATGGAGCTGCTGTAATTATACGGAGAATTTTATTCTGGCGCTTTTGAATTTTCTCAATGTTAGATGCAGAGGCGGTACCCCACAATTGAATTCCATAGCTCTATATTGGCTTTAGGATTGCGTTATACAACAAAAGTTTGCAATCTAGCTTCAAGATAGAATTTCTGCCGATGAGCCAATTCAGTTGCACCGCTTTTAATTTCATCTGGGTGACTTTAGCGTCAATGTGAGACTTCCACGTGAGCCTTCGGTCGAGATGAATACCAAGGTATTTGACTTCACTGTGCTGCGGAACAATATGGTTGTTTATTTTAATAGCCAAACAGATTTTTCTACGTAGTGTGAATGTAACATGGGTACATTTTTGTTCATTTACTTTGATTTTCCAAAGTTTCAGTCATTTCTCCAATATAAGAATACGTTCTTGCAAACTTCGTGATGCTAATTTATAGTCTTCATGGACACTGATGAATGCTGTATCATCTGCAAAAGTTGAAGTGTGAATTTTGCAGCTCGTTGGCATGTCTGAAGCATAAATCCGTGGGGAACTCCAGCTTCGATTGGCTGAGCCGAGCTTTTGAAATCACCTTCCTTAACGACGAATTTCCGGTCATATAAGTAGCTCTCTAACAGCTTCTGCGTGTTTGCAGGCAAGTTTAATTTTATTTTATGAGTTAAGCTTTCGTGCCACACTTTGTCAAAAGCTTTGGAAACGTCAATGAATCGAGCTGAGCAATATTTTTTATCTTCGAACGCGTTTCTGATAACATTCACCAGCCTGTGTGTATGTTCTATGGTGCTATGCTTAGCCTAAAACCGAATTGATGGTTAGGAATACATCCTTCTTCAATCAAGATTGGGGTCAACGTCGTCATTAGCAAAATGTTTACAAAATCAAAAATATTTGAAAACAATTTTAACATACATAAAAACATTCAACATACATTGTAACCAAGAGTCCAAGTACATAAAAAGATTATTAACATAATCTTATATACATAATCATAGATATCTTAATTAGCTAATTTATTACCCTATTCTTATTAATTAAATGCCTATAGTTCTGAGCTAAACTTTCTGCATCTTTTCTAAAATTAATTCTATTAGCTATTGGTACATCAATAATCTGCAGAATCTCCAACATATACCGTTTTCTATAACTATTTTCTGTATATAATATGGAAACATTATTAAAATTGGGATTGTGATTTAAATCACGACAATATATCGACAAAGCCGTCTTCTGTGACGAATTAATATTTCTAATCAGACTTATGTCCTGTTAATCTAATCTTCAATTTATTCTTTGTTGTTCCTACATAAACCTTATCACATCGTTCGTTACCATTACCGCCACAAGGTATTTTGTATACTAAATTTGACTTATCTAATTTATTCAATCTATCTTTTGTTTTACTAAATAATCCACCCATTGTTTTATAAATCCGATGTGCTATTTTATATTTTCTTTTATCAAATATACTAGTCCTTTGTAACCTTTCAGACAAACCAGGTACATAAGCTAACGATTTATATACTTTTGCTTCCATACTAACATCTAATCTATTACTACTATCATGCTGTCTAATTAATTTGCAAACAAGGTTTTTGGGAAAACTATTTTCATATAACATACTCTTCAAAATATTTTCATTCTTCTTATGGAATCTAATATCATTTATAATTATTAAATACTCTGTCTGTACTTATTATCACTTTCTTTGGATGTTTTGAGAAATAATTTATTATTCTTCCAGAAGATGTTGGTTTCTGATACCAATCTATTAATAAATTATTACCTTTTCTCATAACTATGTATCTAAATGACTGAAATTCTATTGTTTAATTCACTTTCAATAGTGAATTTAATGCATGAGTCAAAAGAGTTCAAAGTTGACAATAACAAACTAACAACATCTTTATTTATAATACAAAATAAGTCGTCTACGTGCTTAGTTAAGTTTCTAGGTTTAATTCTCAATTTCTCAAGACATGAATCCAATAAATTTTCCATAACAATATCTGCTACAACATGGGAAGCTGGAGATCCCATAGGAAGCTCCTTATTTTGCGAAAAGATTTTATTATCATATTGAAAATATCTGTTATCAATTAAACAAAATCTAACAATTCGTAAAAATAAGTTCTTAATCATATTAGGGGGGAAAAAAACAAAACTGACCTCAAGCTTAAACAACATTTCAATTTAATATAAAACTTTGTTCTAAAACCCACTAAAATATCCTTCCTTTAGTTTAGCTACCTGCCTGTAATGATTTTACAATAGTATCGCGAAATGCAATGTGCAGTTAATGACGCATAATACGCAAATTCTATCAACATTGTGTACCTGTCTTAAATTGTAATTAAAATCAAATATTTATTAACCGATTTTTATGACTTATGGACTTATTTTAATCTAGAGGTAGTATATAACATTAAGAAAAATGCAAAGCGCGTCGAATTTTTATGTTTTGGTTTTCCTATGCGTTGTTTTAAGAAAACAAAATTTCGATTTTTGCATAAATTAATTTTTATTCGCCAATAATTTCCAAATAGTTGTGAATCTGTACAGGATAGAGAAACGTTGTGTTGAATTTATTCAAGAAAAATTTCTTACGCATCTTTAAGTATTTTATTATGAAAAAACGGGCAGCTACAAACTTTTGCATTATGTAAAAGGATAGTTGAAGAACTTAGTTTGAAAATATGGCAAATATAGACGAAAAATATTGAAAAAATCGTTCCTAAATATTGATCTACCTGCTCAAACATAAAGCCAACAATACAGTTTCTCCTTTTTTTCTCTTCTTAGTGAATAGATCTACCAATAAAAATTAAAAATATATGATTTGTTACCTACTTTTTGAGATATTGTATTTTGAAGACTGAAAATTAGTCAACTTTGAGGGTCTATATCTTCTAAACCAAAAATCTGATTGTAATGATATATGAGTTGTTGGGCGATTTCCTGTAAAATAAGTTAATTCAATATTTGTTAGGAGCACATGGAATTTTGGATTTTTACAACCTCGCTTGGGCGCCACTGTGCGACGCTAAAAAACATGTGTGCACAGGATGGAAGAAAAAACACAAGTCAGTTTTCGGGTTTGTGTGCGGTGTGTAGGAGAAAAGAGTAAATTTTAATTTTGCTTTTAATATTTCTTTTTCTATAAAATTTAAGCATAATATTTACGCGATAGTTTATATATCAAGATTAGCTATACAATATAGGTATGCATATACGTTGGGTCTTAACTCTCTCTGCATAAGTAATCGATTTGTCATATGAGAGGCTTTTTGGCAACTGAAGAATAAAAACATAAAATTTGTGCGGTGGAGGTAGATGATCATTATTGAAAACCCACCACTCCAGCTTTTTACCAAATTAACTACATATCGCTCCTTTATTGCAACATAGTCATAAACAAAACAAGTAAGAGTGTAGTATATTTGGCTGGGCCGAATCACGATAGTCACGAATATGTATAGTATATTAAAAATGTGACCTAAATATGCTCGGTTATATATGAACCGATATCGGATTTTTCTATTTTCTGTATTTTAGTAACCTTCTTTTATAACGAGAATTGCTTTCCAGCAAAAAAAAAAAAAAAATTTTTAATGGAAAATCGGTTCAGGCTATATCTCGGGTATATATGGACCGATATCGAAAATTTTAATTTTCCACATAACCTTATATCATTACCAGAACTGCTTTTGAGCACAACAAATTGTTTAAGTTCGCTTACGCGATATTTTCATGAAAAACCCGATTTAGGCTATATCTCGGGTATATATGGACCGATATCAGAAATTTTAATTTTCTCTATTTTCGTAACAAGAACTGCTTTTCAGTAAAAAAAAAAATGTTATTGGAAAAATCGGTTCAGGCTATATCTCGCGTATATATGGACCGATATCGGATTTTTTCTTTTTCCATATTTATATAACCTTATTTCATTACCAGAACTGCTTTTGAGCACAAAAAAGTTGTTTACTCGGCATTTTCATCAAAAAACCTGTTAAGCTATATATCGGGTATATATGAACCGATATCGGAAATTTTAATTTTCCATATTTATATAACCTTATTTTATTACCAGAACTGCTTTAAGGTGAAAAAAGTTGTTTAAGTTCGCTTACGCGGCATTTTCATGAAAACCACGGTTTAGGCTATATCTCTGGTATATATGGACCGATATCGGAAATTTTCATTTTCCATATTTATATAACGTCATCTTATTACCAGAACTGTTTTTAATAAAAAAAAAGTTGTTAAAGTTCGCTTACGCGACATTTTCATGAAAAACCCGGTTTGGGCTATATTTCGGGTATATACATATGAACCGATATCGGAAATTTTCATTTTCCATATTTATATAACCTTATTTTATTACCAGAACTGCTTTAAGGTGAAAAAAGTTGTTTAAGTTCGCTTACGCGGCAATTTCATGAAAACCCCGTTCCAGGCTATATCTGCGGTATATATGAACCGATATCCGAAATTTTCATTTTTCATATTTATATAACCTTATTTTGTTACCTGAACCGCTTTTAAGCAAAAAAAGTTGTTTAATTTCGCTGACGCGGCATTTTCATGAAAAACCCGTTCTAGGCTATATCTCGGGTATGTATGGACCGATATCGGAAATTTTCATTTTTCATATATATGTAACCTAATTTCATTACCAGAACTGCTTTTGAGCACAAAAAAGTTGTTTAAGTTCGCTTACGCGGCATTTTCATGAAAAATCTGGTTTGGGCTATATCTCGGGTATATATGGACCGATATCGAAAATTTTCATTTTTCATATTTATATCACCCTATTTCATTACCAGAACTGCTTTTGAGCACAAAAAAGTTGTTTAAGTTCGCTTACGCGACATTTTCATGAAAACCCCGATTTGGGCTATATCTCGGGTATATATGGACCGATATCGAAAATTTTCATTTTTCATATTTATATGACCCTATTTCATTACCAGAACTGCTTTTGAGCACAAAAAAGTTGTTTAAGTTCGCTTACGCGACATTTTCATGAAAAACCCGGTCTAGGCTATATCTCGGGTATATATGGACCGATATCGAAAATGTTCATTTTTCATATTTATATGACCCTATTTTATTACCAGAACTGCTTTTGAGCACAAAAAAGTTGTTTAAGTTCGCTTACGCGACATTTTCATGAAAAACCCGGTTTGGGCTATATCTCGGGTATATATGGACCGATATCGGAAATTTTCATTTTCCATATTTATGTAACCTAATTTTATTACCAGAACTGCTTTTGAGCAAAAAAAAGTTATTTAGCTTCGCCTATGCGACATTGTCATTAAACATTGGGCTATATCTCGGGTATATATGGACCGATATCTGAAACAAAAATTTTTTGCCTTTTAGTCACCATGCTTAATAAGTGTGTGAAGTTTGAAGCAAAACGAACAACTTTTGTTTTCAAAAATTTTCATACAAATCTGCAAAAAAAAATGGCTTTTTTCGGAATTTTGAATATATCTCAGCTATACGTGGACCGATATTACTGAATTTCAATAGCAAACCCATGAATCGATGGGGTAAAAGAATGGTGAAAGAAAAAAGTTTCTAAGTCTTATGGTTTTCTCAGAAACGGTATTTCAACAGCGGACAGACGGACAGACGGACATCGCTTAATCGACTTTTCCATTAATTCTGATTCAGAATATATATACTTTATAGGGTCGCAAAAAAAAACTGTAGAAATTACAAACGGAATCACAAACTTATATATACCCTTAACATTTTTGTGAAGGGTATAAAAAAAACTCGTTTCGAGAAAAACGCATTTAAAATTTTTAGTTTCCACACAAGTCTTAGAAATTTTTTTTAGAAAATATCTTCTAAAGGAAACAGTTTAAAAGTAATTTGAATAAATTTTTGGCACAATATAAAAGGTAGTACCGTTAACAATTCTGCATTATTAACTCGAAAAGCTCATTTTTTGAGATATTACTATGTTGTAATAAAAGAGCGATATTATTAAGGTTTAATTATTTATGTTTATTTCGATCATATTTGGTGTACAATTAAAGTTTATGCCTAATAGCTGCACTTCTATTAATTCAGATCGAACTGAAAAATCTACATATTATATTCATGCACTCGTATAAATTAAACTATAGTAACTTAAAGTCACTTAGCTAAGGACTGAAAATATGCAAGTTGTTGGCAAAATATTTAATTTACTTAGTCCTAAATTAACAATCTAAGTAGACATAAGTCGCACGAAGTTCTAAAACACTTCCTGATAATGTTGAAATATTTGTTAAAATTTTAACAAGTTGTTCCCACTATACGAGTAGCTTAATTATATACATTGTATACATATGCATATATAACCATATATACGTAATCTTATATAAATGCATTGCACTGCAATAAATTGCATTATATTGCTTACGGTTCTTTATTACTACTCTTTTTATACCCTTCACAAAAATGTAAAGGGTATATATAAGTTTGTGATTCCGTTTGTAATTTCTACAGCTTTAATTTGCGACCCTATAAAGTATATATATTCTGATTCAGAATTAATGGAAAAGCCGATTAAGCGATGTCCGTCTGTCCGCCGTTGAAATACCATTTCTGAGAAAGCCATTAGACTTAGAAACTTTTTTCTTTCACCATAATTTACCCCATCGATTCAAGGGTTTGCTATTGAAATTCAGTAATATCGGTTCACGTATAGCTGAGATATATTCAAAATTCAAGAAAAAGCCATGAATTTTTGCAATTTTGTATGAAAATTTTTGAAAAAAAAATTCTTTGGTTTGCTGCAAACTTCACACAGTCATTAAACATAGTGACAAAAATATCAGTTCATATATACCCGAGATATAGCCCAAATCGGGTTTTTCATGAAAATATCGCGTAAGCGAACTTAAATAACTTATTTGTGCCCAAAAGTAGTTCTGGTAATAAAATAAGGTTATATAAATATGGAAAATGAAAATTTCCGATATCGGTCCATATGTACCCGAGATATAGTCTAGAATATACCCGAGATATAGCCTAAACCGATTTTTTCCATTAACATTTTTTTCTGCGAAAAGAAATTCTCGTTATAAAAGAAGGTTACTAAAATACACAAAATAGAAAATTCCGATATCGGTTCATATATAACCGACATAGAGGTTAAACAAACTTTTTGAAAATATCCATGAAAGATTTTTTTTTTTGGAGTAGTGATTACAAGGCAAAAATATTTTTTCCCCGATATCGGTCCATATATATCCGGCGATATATTTAGTTCTAATTTGTAATATATACTATATATGTAGGTGACTATCGTGAAGGGTATTTTTAATTCGGCCCAGCCGAATATACCACACTCTTAATTTTTCTTCTTTCTTTTCAACTAAACACAATCAGCACTAGAAATTATCGCCCTTTACTTCTGGGTGGTTTTTAGAATTTTAAATACTCGTAATTAAACAAATAAATACTTTGATTTTTGGTGCTCGCACGTTGACACAGTTTGGCGTCCTTAACGCTAAATTTAGCGTTTTTTATACTCTTACTACGAGTAAATTTTTCAAGAACTCTGTAGTAAATTTTGATGTCAATATTGACTAAATTTTTATCTGGCAAATTTATGTCTATAAACGTCTATCGAGAAATCAATATCAAGAGGTCGGAAAAAGAATTGATTGAAAAATTGATATTTAGTCTCCTTTACAAAAGTCCATATCTACGAATTACGAAGCGCAGCCATCCGAAAAGAGAGTTTATTGAGGAAATTTAAATTTTTGGGGAAAATAGAAACAAAACTGAGTTTTATTAAGCTACATAGATCTAAAAACTAATTTAATGTTTTTATTATCGATATTACCGACCTTAGTCACCAACTTATGAACTTTTCCTTTTTAAATGCGGATGTGAAAGAAAAACCTTAAACATATAAATTTAAATAAAAATGGAGAAAAAGAAATAGTGAAACATAAACTTCATAATGAAATCAGAACAATTGTCGTGTAAACATTAAGGTTCGCAATCGTGATTCGGAAGAGTTTCAAATTACCGGTTGAACGTCGTATAGGATTTTCATACAGAACTCCAAACATGCGTGTCCGCTCATCGATTGCAATAGATAACAGTCCATAACAGCAATACGGATTTGCAGCCATTTGATTTTTTGAAAAGTGAAAAATATAATGGCTTTGTATTCTTCAGTTAGTGGCTGTACATATGTCTGTATGTTTAGATGTACGTAAATAATTATATATATGTATATAATTATATTATATACATATATATAAAATTATATATATTTAAATACTATACTACATACATAGTATATGGGAATGCTAGTTGTCATTGAGTATTCAGACGAAATGAGCCGACAGATTCCATCATGGGTGTTAAAACCTACAAAATAATTTTAATAAAGAACAAGAAAAAATGATATGCTGCTGCAAATCTTTTTATTGCTGCACCCTCATCTGCGGCTATACGTCATGGAATTACTCTGTTGCAAGTAAACCACAATATTCAAATGATTATTCATTCACACATTTGTACTTTTTTCTATACGCAGCTACAAATGAATGCAAAAGCGCAGAGTGATTACACCCATGATTTGCATTATTCATTACACTAGACTTTGTCGCGCTGCGAAAAGAAGAAAAGCTTCAAAGTATGAATGAAGCTTTTGGGAGTGATATGCATTTGCTGATGGTGTGCCGCCTCTTGAGGATGTCTTAACAACTGGATTATAAGTGTACCACCGATGAATTTACAAATACTAAGAGATATTGTTGGGGTATCGTGAATGAAAAGTCATTTATAAAATATTTCCACTTGCATTTTTGTTAGCTTTGATTTGTTGCTTTGCACTTTGTCGCTGTTCATTGACGACGCCTGAGTTTTTTGATCTTTTCCGTTTCAACTTGTGCACTTGCAACACAATTTTATACAATTGTTGCTTTGTCAGTTTTGGCGATAAGGTTGTGAAATCATCCTCGACTTGTTAAAGTAGTCTCTATTTGTGTAGTTGTTTCTACTTTAACCTCCTTTTATTTTTCTTATTTGAAGTTCAAATTTTGCATAAATATACGGAAAGCACTCGTATCTCAAGCTTCAACAGAAAATTATTTCAAATTGTAAGTAGTTATGAGCATGATTGAAGGTAAGAAAATAAACATTCAAACATATTTATGGATACGTAGTACGTCTGCAAGGTAGTCTATTTGGCTTCATATGTATGTAACTCATGAAGTACTTGCCTGTGAACGAGCGTTGGAGACTGAATCCTAACGGAAATAAGTGTTTTTATTTTATAAAAAAGTGAGTAAGGCAGGCAAATAATGCAATCCTAAAGTGTTATTCTTCGTCGAATCGACGTGTTAAGCTTGCTACGCATTAGGTAAGTTTGCGTTCTTTTTGCTACGTGTGTCGTCACGTCACCACAGAATATAAATTTTATGTATCTTTTTCACTATAGGCTTTGAACATCTCATAACTTTTTCGTTTATATATTCTTTTAGATTATAAAATATACACTAAGACAGAAATTTGGAAATGATTAAGCCAGTGCGAAATATTTTGCTATACCACTGGGTAGCATGATCAGGGATTTAGATATTGTTTATAAACACAAAATAGGGATCCTTTTGACGTGCATGTTATTAAAGGATCCCTATTAATATAAAATAGGACATTAAGCCTATCAATTGTACTAGAGGTCCTGAGATAATTAATTGTTTGATTGACAGATTTTACCAGCATGCGTGAAGCAATGTATTCCTAAACGTCTTGAAATAAGCCATTATGGTCCTCCATGAGGGACAAAGTACTTGTCTTCTGTTAAAAATAAGAAAAATAAACTGTTTAAAAAATATAAAAAGTCCGGGGCTTATATTGATTTCGCAAATTACTCCTCTGCTCGTTCACATTATAACTTAATCAATCGTTCATGCTATAGAAATTACTTAAATAGAATTCGCAATAATATTAAATCAAATCCGAAAAGGTTCTACAATTTTGTAAATACTAAAAGTCGTTCTATATTTGAGTCTGACAATTACTTAACAATATGTAACCTATTTGCTTCTGATAATTGGTATGATGATTCGTTTTCGTAAACACTTCTGGAATTATCGAATATGGATATTCCTATTGTACCGTTAGATGAAATTACCGTATATAACCAGCAAGTAAAAACTATTTTAAAATTTTCCTACAAATGTGGACCTGATGGAATTCCGAGTTCCCTTCTTGTCAAATGCGCTGCTGCTTTAACTGTTCCCTTAACTATTGTCTAACTATATAAATATTGTCATTTTCCAACATTTTGGAAAGATTCATTTATTATTCCGTTATTCAAATCTGGCTGCAAAAATAACATCGCATATTATACAAAAATTGCGAAGCTTAGTGCCATACCGAAACTATTCGAAAGATTAATTACTGATCAACTCTGCCACCAAGTGTCATCAATTTTTTCACCCTGCTTCACTTGATAACTCTTGTAAATCAGGGATTTGTTCAGCAAAAACAAACTGATGTGATATACACAGACCTTAGTAAAGCTTTTGATAAAGTTAATCATAAGCTCCTTGTGAAAAAAAACTTAATTTGCTGGGATTTACGATTTTGTCTTATTTGTCAAATAGAAAACAAAAAGTGGGTTTTAAAAATAAATCATCCAAGCCAATGGACGTCTTATCTGGTGTGCCTCAAGGGAGTCACCTGCGCCCGCTTCTTTTTTCTTTATTTATTAACGAGTGTCATGCTGATTTTTCGCTGTTGCAGCTTGATTTAGATGCTTTAAGTTCTTGGTGTCGCCTTAATCTTATGGAACTTAATGATAATAAATGTAGCTGTATGTCTTTTTTCAGGAAATCACATATAAATGTAAACTATGTGCTTGATGGTCATGTATTAAACAACGTGAATGCAGTTTCTGATCTTGGAATATTTTTGGATGCTAAACTAATTGTTGATTCAGCATATATCACTGATAGTAAATAAAGCGCATTCCGTATTAGAACTCATTAAACGCTGGTCAAAAAAGTTTACTTACTCTTATAAGATTAAGCAGTTGTACACATCATTGGTAAGGCCAATTCTTGAATATGGTTCAGTTATTTGGGATCCTAATTATAAAGTTCATATTGAAACCGTTGAATCTGTTCAAAAACAGTTTATGCTTTTTTGTCTTCGTGGTCTGCACTGGAACATGCTGAATTTAGCTTCGTACAAGTCTAGACTGGCATTAATAAAACTTCTCACTCTTAAAAGTCGCAAAACAATGTTGAATGCCACTTTTTTGTTAAATATTATAAATGAAAAAGTTAGCTGTGAATTTTTGATACGAAATATGTTTTGGAACATCCTAACACGACCTACACGCTATTTCATGCCGCTGTTCATTCAGGTTTTCCGAGCTAACTATGCCAACTGGGATCCATTAATAAGAATCTGTTCTGAATTTAATAAGAATTATAACTATGTTGACTTCTGAGTTAATACTAATTATATTAAACGTAACATAATTTTAGACCTTAATAATTAATGTATTTACTTCTTTTGTAATGGTCTGATAAGATTTCACTTATCTTTAGACTTTAATTAAATAAATATGATAAATATGTTTTTTGCTTGGAAGCTCGAAAAATGCTTGACATTTTTATTTTACAAGTGTAAAAGTCGAAAAATCTATCATTAATATTAAATGATTTATGCAAACTGACCGTATGTAGAGTGACGATAATATTCAAGTGTGTGTTGAGGCACGGTTATAGCTAAAAAAAAACTGATTGTTTAGTATGCTGATAGAATCATTGGTCCGCACTTCTTTAAAAACGATTCTGGTCAAGAAGATACTGGCTGGTATTGAGGCATGACTATATAGTTTTATGTTCACTAATTGAACAACACACAGCTTGTGCCACCGATTTATGAAAGCAACGTTTAGTAACTGCATGTTTTACGTGAGTAGTAAATTGGCCTTCAAGAACTTGCGACTTAACGCCTCTAGACTATTTACTGAGACGACATGTGAAGTCGGTAGTCTTCGCCGGTTAGCCCAAAACAATTGAGCAGCTTGTGAAAATTGATTTACATCAGACCCTGTAGTGACTACCTTATCTGATGATGCGGCGACTCCACTGAACTATTCACCCCTTGCTGATGAGTTCGGGCCTTCAATGGAAGACAAAACTTAATGAGTTGGTAGGCTGAAGCCCATTAAGAACATCAATCCTTAACCAAGATACTATAACTCATGGGGAGGATTATGCTGCACTTTTTTTTTAATGTTTAATAGTTAGAACAAAGTACGTAAACAAATAAAAGTCGAAAGGGTTCTTTTTAAACTTTGTGAAGAAAAATGGAGAAAATATATAAAAAATTAAGAAAGTAAAACATAAAATCAATATAACTTTGCGAAACTCTATTAGAAAGGGAGTTGTAGTGTTGCAATAAATATTGTAAGTAAATTGCGACCGTGCCGATTTGACTGCATTTTCTGAGAAAGCCGTCTCCACATACGTTCCCACTGTGTTTGGGTCTGGGGAATATATATATATATATATATATATATATATATATATATATATATATATATATATATATATATATATATATATATATATATATATATATATATATATAATATATAATTACTTAGAAATGGTGACAAAACAGCCAACTTTTCTCTCACGATCTGCTGAATTTACGACATTTCTTATACAAAATATAATGTTTATTCGCTAAAATTATATTATTTTGATCATTCATAATGGCTGAATTGATTGATATACATACTTATATTAAATTTGAAAAATTTTTAATTAAAACAAATTATTTTAGCTTTCCATAAAAAAAATTTGTGTTCATATGACTAAAAAAATTAGTTTTTCCAGACCAGAAAAAAGTAAAACATAAACATATCTGTCTGTCACTTAACGTTGAATTCTATTTTCAACAGATTAGTCCGCAGCAGAACAGAACGTAAAAGTAAAAACAAACCATGAACATATAGTTTACATTGAACAGAAACAAGACAGCTGATTCAGAACGGAAAAGAACGTACAAACTAATTCTGCCTTTATCCTGTTGGAAAGTGCATAAGATGGGCCAAACAAATCCTGGAATTTTGAAAACGCTCTAAAATAATTCTAAAATAATCCTTTTTTCCTCAACTCATGAGAACTGCAGTTAAACCCACTAGGTCCATCAAACTGTGATGTTGACTATAATTTAATTAATTTTAAGTGTTTTTTGGGTAAAAATCTAGCGTTAGATCCACATTTTGCTTTGACGTTTATAGCAGTGACTAGAATTAGAAGCTATTATAAGAATATTTCGCCTTTCTGTAGGTGTCGTGGCAATTGTTTGCCTTCCATTCCTGTTTGTGTCACATTTCTCATTATTTCTGAAATAATTCCACACGACGTTATCACTTTTAATATTTTTTTTTAAAGAAATTTCATAGCCGGACAGACATTGATCGGCATAGGCATCCTTCCCTTTCACCGCGACCCATTTCCAACTATAAATCTTTAGAAAACAATTTAGATAAAAATAAAACTAGTTTAAAATTATCTTAAATCATTGAACCTATTCAAGTGATGCATTTTCTTTCACAAAGTATAAAAGTATATACGAGTATTAAATCAGACCTTTTCGGACCTTGCTTAGTTTACACGCATTGTCCCGGCTGTTGAACCTTTAAACATAAAAGTAGAGTATAATCCTTTTCATGCATTATATCGCTAAATTCTTCGCTAAAATACTGAAATTATTCATGTGAATGCTAATTAATTAAATATTTTTCAAAGAGCGATATCCCAGAAGCTTAAAAGTTATCTACCCGCCTTCTAGTGGTGTAAAAATTACGGGAAGAGTAGAATTCTAATTATAACGCTTGTATCTACATACATGCGTGGTGTGATGTTCACTTTACTTCTGCTAACCAGTAGAAGGAAGATGGCATTCGCCCGATTTATACTATTTGCATCACTAAAACAAGAACGCGTATAACTTTTAGATCCCAAATTGGTTTAAAAAATAGTAGTGCGATGGCTGGTTTGACATTTAAAAACAGTTTTTAGTCCCCTTTTTTGTAACACTTGTAAGAAGAAAGCTATTGTAAGACGACGACGTCACGCATTCAAAAACCCCGATTCGGTAGATAGTGACGTTGGCTGCGAAAAATTTGATATTTTCATAGTAATACAATTTTAACTATTTTAGCATTCTAGTTTTAGTGTCTGTTTTATTTTCAAAACAGATAAACTAGCAATTTTCTCTTTAAGCGTTGACGCTATTATTTACAATTCATTTACATCAAATATTTCGAGCAACTTTAGCTTATTTTGGCATGATTTCTCATACAAAATGGAGTCTTCTTTGCGAATGAATTTTGTCTAAATATGTCAGATTTTGGTAGAAGTACTCTGCCACACAACGAATTTGTGATTTGGTTCACAACGCATAAGAAACCTGTCACATGAAGTATTTTTATACTTTGCGTGGAGCAAAGAATTCGATAAATCTCATTTTTATTTTTTGCTAATATCTCCAAGCATTAAGAGCACAGAATGGTTCATTGGATTACATCAGCAACTACCTTGACAGCCCTATCTGATAATGAACGAACACAGGGTGAATTATGACTCAGCAGCGTCCCGTGTAGCTTACACGGCTTACCTGAGACACAATTTTTGCGATAAGTTTGTAGGACAAATTGCTTGAGGAAGAGATCAGGCTTTCTAATGCCTCCGTATCAAAATTGCCAGACAGCTAATAGAGGACAAAGCCCATTAATACACTCAGTCGCCTAACCATCACTATTGGTTACATTACAGGTTGAAAGAGAACAGTATGTTGAAGATTATAATCCACCAAAAATCGACTATAGTTTTCAGACAAGACTAATTCCCCTTACCTGCGATTTTAGACTCAAATCACAGCCAAACCGTTTCAGCCAGGCTTAGCCTCCCGGTGTGCCAATTAACTCCCCTGTAGTGCGATTCACTATACATTTTAAACCACAATTATTTCGTTTAAAAATTTTATCCACATAATTAACCATTTTGCTATTCACTAACACTTTAACACCATCTGTTAGCGTTTAAAAACAGCTACTGCATGCAGTCAGCTGTTATTTTTAACCATACAAATTGTGGTTTATTACTGCCGGTATTTTTGGTGTGGCTTAATCTGTTTAGAAAAGTGTTAATGTCTTGTGAAATACTTATATTTTTTTTATCTTGGACCAGTACTCAGGGGATGACCCCTACATATTCAGAGCATTGTACCAGAACAAGGAAAATAGGTTGTGAGGAGGAGGAAAGAGGGAGCAGTGTTTGTAAACATTTGACTTGAACTTTCCAACGTTATAACAGACAGGAAACACGTCTGCAGGTAACTTATTCCACAGACGAAGCGTACGGCATGATCTGCTGCTTTAACCACTCAGCCATCGATACGTCATGATCCGAGTTCAAATCCCAGTGGGTGCTGATGAGTAGTGTAGCGACTACGATACAGCTAGTTGTCCACCAGCTAAAGATTTGATTGTTATTTTTCTTGTCTTCTTCAATCAAAAATTATTGATCGCAGCCAATTTGTATTGTAAAAAATCCTTCTTAAGAAAAACGTAAGAAAGGAAAAAACTTGAACTATAACCAGGTGTACAAGTGAACAAACCAAAAATTTAATTTAAAAATTATAAAGTTCAACAAAAATTCAATAAGAGTTTTTATTTGTTTGCATTTTTTTCATAAAAACAAATAATAAAAATATTAAAATCAACAGTTGACCAAATTGAAATCTCAACTTTACGAGTAATTTAATTTATTTTCAATTTACTTCAGATGTGGAGGTGTGAAAACAATATGTATGTCTGCTTTAGATTTTGTGATAATCGCGGCAAATCTCATTAGAGTTCCCGTCTCACCGCATTCAATGAAAATCTGAAGTCTTGTACAGACGCCTGAAACGCTGTTTAATAGTAAACGCGACATGATCGTCAACGCAGCGTACAATGCGTCAATTTGTATAAGTGTAAACTGTTTTCATTGAAAAACAGTTCTGGTCTTTTAACAATGAATCTTTTGGTAGGCACTTCTGCGTTGCATTTTGGATGTTGATAGTTCTTTGTGTTAAATAAAGTAAATTTGTTTCTTGGGCTTCATCTTCTCGTGTTCTTGATCATGCAGATTTTGTGCCACCAAACATGATTAATGCCTTTACCACGCCGACGTCGATTAAGTGCAACAGTTCGCAAAAAACAAACATTTTGGCATGCGAAATGCGTAGACTCGCAGACGCTGCGGCATTTTTTTGAATGTAAAGCAATTTTTTTTTTAATGTAAAGTCTATTTGCATACATACTCGCACTGCAGTTGGGCTTTGACACCGCGGGTGACGAAATGGGTTAATATGTGCATAAATATTATTGCAGAAAAAGGAGAGCCCGTGATAAAATTTGAAAAATAAAAATTTATACACGTTGAACAGAAGCAATACTGTCACAGAGCAAAAATGTTGACTTAAAAACATTTGACCTTGGAGAAATAGGGCATTAAAAGGAGTGTGGAGAGTATTTTATTCAAACGGAGCAAATTTTACTTTAATTAATATGATGCTTCCACAACACAAAGCAATATTTGTATAGAAATCGCTCAAAAAATATAGTGTATTTCACACAAAATCTTTTGACTTCGCTTGTGTCACGCAAATTAAAGTGGCTCAATAAAGACAAATACAATTTCTTAAGGATTAGTTATAAATTTAATATAAGGAAATTATTATTATTTTTTTTTTTGGAAAGTAACACTGTGTTCGAATTTGACACTTTTTTGTAACAAGCATCTTTTTTTTTGTTTTTATTGGAGCAGTAGTAAGGTGATGACCACTACATATGCATTGCATTGTACCAGAACTAGGAAAATAGGTTGTGAGGAGGGGGAAAGCGGGAGTAGTGTTTGTGAACATTTGACTTGAACCTTCCAACGTTATAACAGACAGGAAACACTTCTGCAGGCAACTTCCACAGACGAAGCGTGCGGTTGAAAAACAAATTGTCTCTGTAATGCGTAGTACGATTCCTCGGACAATCAACCACAAATGGATGAGCTCTGGACGATGAGCGCGTGCTACGTAAAAATGTGCGCGTTTCGGGAATAAGATCCCTGATCTCGTCAGAGCAAAATCCATTGTAGTAACGATAGAACAGAGTAACGCACCCCACACTGTGTCGATGCTCCAGTGAGTTTATAGAGTTGGGTACCCTACTGTCACCGATAAGCTTCTTCGCCCTCTCCTGCACACGGTCGAGTAACCCCAAAATAGACCTTGAGGCACCGGCCCAAACATGAGAGTTGTATTTCATTTTCGATCGGATGTAGGTGGTATAAATAGTAAGGAGATCGGATGGCGAGAAGTACATCTTACACCGTTTCAAAAAAACCTAGGCACTTGAATGCTTCTTTAGAAATATGAAAAATGTGTTCAGTCCAGCGAACATCACACTGTATCTTCATACCAAGAACATCAAGAGCATCCGATTCCTCAATATTTATACCATCCATATGTACGGATGAAGCAGCATCTGCGGTCGTTTGTTTGTGTGTTAATAAGCAACATTGGGTCTTGCGAGCGACCCTATTTTTACGACCCCACTCGGAGATAAATAGAAGATCACTATTCAGTGAATCATTCATATTTAGCCTCTTAGCAGCGACCTTTGATAGGCTGGGTCTATAACTAAAAGAGTACGAATGGCAAATGCTGCTGTCATCCGCGAAAGAGTGGATAGGGTTGGAAGTTTGATAGAGAAGGTCATTCAGGAAAATAAGAAATAGAGTAGGAGAGAGAACGGAGCCTTGTGGTACCCCTGAATTAATCTTGAACTCGTTTGATGAGACCCCATCTATAACAACTCGTTTAGTGCGGTCTCTGAGAAAGCTCGATATAAATCGAGAAAAGTTATCACCGACACCAAAAGCAGTAAGTTTTGCCAGTAGTGCAGCATGCCACACTCTGTCAAACGCTTTGGAGATATCGAGAGCTACCACCTTACTTTCGCCAAAATGGTGGATTGATTGGCACCATTTCTCAGAGAGATATGCCAAAAGATCTCCAGTAGAACGACTCTTACGAAATCCATATTGACGATCACAAAGTAATTTATGCGACTCTAGATACCTTACAAGATGGTAATTGACCGCACTCTCCATTACTTTGGAAAGCGCAGAGCAAATTGCAATTGGGCGGTAATTTTCAGGGTTATTTGCCTCACCCTTTTTGGGAATTGGCGTTACATTAGCAACTTTCCAGCATGATGGGAACCCACCAGCATGGTAAAGTATGCTGAAGAGGCGTGCTAATGGACGCGCAAGCGCTGAAGAACACTGCTTCAAGACCAGTGCTGGAATGCCATCCAGTCCAGGAGTCTTACTTATGTCGAGGTCTGTCAAAACCCTTTTAACTGCTCGAGCCCGGAAGAATATCTTTGGCATAGTTACAGATACTCTTTCGCGCTCGGGGAGTGGTTGACTGCTTTCCGGCAAGTAAGAATTGCTTGCAAAAATTTCAGCCAACAGGTTAGCCTTGTCAACCGGGTCGGTGAATACTTGCTCATTCATTAAGAGAGTTAAAATAGATGAACTAGCATTGTTCTTTACTCTTTTAACGAATGACCAAAAGGTCTTACTTCCCCGGGGAGCTGTAAGGACCTTGGCACGAAGACGCTGTTCGTGAAGAAACTTTTCACGCCTAAGTACCTTGGCACACGAAGTCCTTGCCTTTTTGCGTAGCAAATCAGTGTCTGGGTTTTTGTTTAAACGCCAATTACTGAATGCTTCCTCTCTGGATCTGACTGCATTTTTGCTTGTCTGATTAAACCAGGATTTCACTCTTGGTTTAACCGAAATCAGCTTGGATGGGATGAATGATTTCATCCCTAGCAATATCATGTTCTCGACCATTTTTACTGAAGCATTTATGTCGTTATCTAGAAAGCAAAGTTTCCAATTAAAATGCTCATAAAATTGGTTGAGCTCAGCCCAACGCGCCTTTTCGTAAATAAATATTGAACGTTTCGTAGCTGATTTCGAAACGTTACGAAGTTCAGAGAGGCAGAAATGGTGCAATGATCCGAATTGCCGAGAGGTGCACTAACTTTGACTTCATACTTTTCAGGGTGTGAAGTCAGGAATAGGTCAAGTGTGTTTGAATGGTGCCCTTCAACACATGGAATATGCGTTGGCTCATTCACTAATTGCGCTAGATGGTTGTGCGCAGCGAATAACTCAACATATTGGCCTTCTGGAGTTGTATGACTCGAATGGCGAAGCCAGGATGAGTTGTGAACATTGAAATCACCAGCAACAACGATTTCACTGCTCGGACAACTTTCCAGGATCTTCGATATGGAGTCGGAGAGGGCATCGAAACCAGAAAAGGTAGTATCCCTCCCCGCATTTGGACTTCTGTATAGAAACCTGGGTTTCACATAAGGCAAAAATATCCGGCCAATGGAGACAAGTGTGGGCGTAAACAGCGAAGAAGTTCGCTCTTAGCCCACGTATATTACAAAAATCGATCTTAAAGTTTCCTGCCATCACGCTGGAAAATTGACAAAACAAATGTTGACTCAGCTGTGTAAGAGAGGCCGGAATTAATTGTTGCTGGGATGACCATATAGCATCCAGTGTGCATACCTTCGATACTATAATAATCCACAACAGTTAACCCGACCTCCCTAACGTTATTAATTAATTGTTATTATTATTTTTGTTTAACGGACACGGAAGGGATTTGATACAACGCCCGTAAAAAAAAGGGTCATAAAAGCCCTGATCTGGTTATGTATTTTATAATGCAAAAAAAGTTATTTTATAATTATTTTTTTTTGTATTCAAAATTTTATTTATTTCTTATCATCTGGTAGTCTTGCCTTGACTTAAACAGGAAGACCAATCAGAAGATCCCAGGTTCGGCTCATGGCAGAATCGCCATGTGCTTAACTTTTGGTGCTCCGTATAATAAAATAAAACAATCTTTATTCCTTCGCAGTCAGTTTATAACTAACTCACTTTATTGTGGATGAACAAATTGTTGCTCTTTTCTTGGGCTTGAACAGCAAATTTGTTTAAACCAATTCCGCCTCACAGCAGAATTATGGATATAATTAACTCGGAGTGAGTTAGTTATATGGGTGTTTGGGGAAAAGAAAATTAAATAAATGGAGCTTATTATTTTCTTTTCAATAACTTGGGTACTTTATTTACAAATTGTTACCTTTTCAATTTATTGAGTTTAAGACGCAAATTGTGGGTGCTAAATATGATATCCAGTCGTTCGCACTGACGATCACAAGAACTTGACGCCAAACTGCAAATTTTGTGCTTTAACAGAATTTAACACGATAAAACTGCGAAATTACTATTAGGATATTGCAACGAATTGCACGCGTCGCAAAGATCATCGAGAGTTAAAAATCAAATGGCCGAAAATAGCAAAATCCGGAAGTTACCGTGACTTTTTATAATCTACTTGCTTAATGAGAAATATTTGTCAGTGCGAGCGACCTTACAGGGTGTTTCATATTCTATATTCAACTTATGTCGGTAACTAAGTTGCACATATGAATATTAATAAAAATAAAAACATCTATAAACTATTGATGCAATTGTAAGCGTGTAATATATGTGCATAAAAGAAACCCCATTGCAGTTCAGCTTACAATTGCAGCTGACTTGATACAAAATTATTTTAAGCTGAACTTAGCTAAAAAATTATACAAAAAATATTATTGTCCAAGCTAATTTGGACATGGCGAAGGCCTCAAAATTAGGACAGGTTCCCAGAAACACAAAGAGCCTGCGCTAGAGACGGTTGGTGTTTGCCTCACTTGGCACTGCTGATGATATTGAAGTTTTAGATTTTGACATCGTACCTGCTGCTGATTAAGGTTCGAGTGTAAATTTCTAGGGAGACTTGGTGCTGGCCTGCGATTTGGTCTAATAGAAAATAAGAAAAATATTTAGTGAAATGAATGACATGAGCTTGCAGACACCGTAACAACTGCAGACAAACGTTACGGAATATTAATTTGATGTAGAATATAAATTTTATGTAATCTAACTACATAGGTGTGGGAAATAAAATGGGTGAAACAAAGGAAAAGTGTCAGAAATAGTAGTCAAATTATCCGAACGTTCAGGAAGGTCGGTTATTCATGTAGGGTAGGACACATAATTTGGCTATTGGCTTCGTAATTATTCCAGAGGCGATCCGTACATCAGCGGTTGGTACCTTACCATCTGGCCCCGGATAAGTATTCTTTACTCGGCCTAGCCGCCATTCCTGTGGCGGTAGCAAATCATTCTTTACTACTACGAAATCTCCAATTTGAAGATTCGGGGTGGAGTTTTTCCATTTGAAGCGTTTGTGAAGCGCTTTGAGGTAATCCTCTTTCCATCTCACGGAGAACTGATGATGTAGAGCCTTCAATTTCTCCCATCTGTTAATAACTGACATGCTTTGATTATTTGGCTCTGGGAAAACCATTATGGGCGAGCTTCTTAAAAAGTGCCCAGGAGTCAATGCGGTAAAATCGAAAGGGTCTTCGGAAAAAGCAGAGATCGGGCGGGAATTGAGTGTACCTTCTATTCTGGCTAGGAAAAATTCCTCAAAATTGAATTTTTGGGTTCCGGCAAGTCTTTTGAAATGAAACTTCAAACTCTTTACAGCAGCTTCCCACAAATCGCCTATGTGTGGTGCGTGTGGGGGTATGAATTTCCAGTCGAATTGCTTTGCACTACAGTCTTGATATAATGAAAACCCCCATGTTTCTTGGCTCCAACGGACAAAGACACGTTGTGAATTTCAGGAAGATTTTTTAAAAGTTGTTGATACTGTAACTGATTTTCGCAAATTGTGGAAAGACCGAGAAAAGGTTAATTTGTTACCTTTGCCTTAGAAAATAAAAGCGTTATTCCGTCAGTTAACTTTTTGTTTTTTAAGTCGGGTAACAGTTTAAAATGGTTTCAAAAATCTGAGCCGAGTATACGAGTACATTTGGTTACGTCGGCAAATATAAATACCAATGAAAATGTTCTTCTTAGCCTAAGAAAAAGTTGTAAAGTGGATGTGCCGAAAGTTTTTATTTGCAGCTAGGAGTGTGTTAGAAAAAATTGAATTATTACCCTTGATTTGATGATCCTTTGGAATCACAGAAATATCGGCTCCAGTGTCGGTAAGAAAATTTTTTCTTGAAAGTCGATCTTGAATAAAAAGGCGGCTTGAGTTTATGTTGTTTGCATCGGCAGTCGCACTGTCCGATGTAGAAACTAGTTCTTTGGAAAGGAACAAAGGCTTTTACACTTTGTTGCATTGTTTCGAAATCGATTGTTGTAATTGGAATTTATAATTTATTTACTGGAAGTGCTCACACTCGAAATATTTGCAGGCTGAACAATGCCAATAATTTTGTCAGCCTGTGTTACCAATTTATTAACATCTTGCTTTTCACTTTTTGAAAGAATAGCTCGGACATTTTCAGGCAGCTGGTCAAGAAAAATGGGTCGAATTACTATTTCTCCAACTTGTCCTTGAGCTAAATTCTGAATTGCGCGCAAAAATTGTTTTGGCTTTTGATCCCCAAGAACTTGGTCACTCAACAGGCGCTGGAGTTTCCGTCCATCGGATTCAGAAAATAAGTTGATAATTCTCATTTTAAGTGTTTACCTATCTTCTGATTGATTGTCATTCAGCATATCGCTAACCAGATCTAGAGTAGCTGGATCAATATTCGCTGCCAAATAACGAAATTTTGTCGCATCCGATGCAATTCGTTTCATTTGCAAATGTGAAAATCGTTTCAAAC
This sequence comes from Thecocarcelia acutangulata, assembly GCA_914767995.1. Classification (NCBI taxonomy): domain Eukaryota; kingdom Metazoa; phylum Arthropoda; class Insecta; order Diptera; family Tachinidae; genus Thecocarcelia; species Thecocarcelia acutangulata. Next base: position 58,607,196 of record OU612098.1, read on the forward strand.
GTGAAAATCGTTTCAAACGTGAAAATCGTTTCAACCGGAATAAACTACACCTCGAGATTCTTCTGCCAGAAAGCTGAAGCGGCATTAATCTGAACGTTGGAACATTCGTTATTCGTCTTTCAAGAATATCCTGCAGTCTTGGCGCAAGTTCATTTCGAATTCCTCCATCGTCTGCTCTTTGTGGTGGAGAATGAAACAAAGCCATAATTCTTCTTGATCGTGGTCACCAATTTGCAGTGAGAAGTTGATGATAAAAGACGTTTTGCCGGAATTTCTATTAATTAAACTTCTGCTAAATTTTGTATAAAAAAAAAATATTTACGAGTATTTAACCAAATTCAAAAAAGTGGACAATTATCTGGAGGGGAAAAAATTATTATATCAAAATATTGTATAGAAAAGCCATGAACAATTTATTACAACTTGTTTTTTAGAACAAGTTAAAAATTAAACTTAAATTAAGTTTTTTTCGCCACGTATGCATACTTATGTATATCTGTGTGTCATCAAATATGAAGTTTAAAGTAAGTGTAAAAGATGCGGTGAAAGGTGTTTATGCGTGAGGTACTTAAGCGGTTAAGCCTGTTTAATGCACAGAAACAAATTTCCACAACCAAACAGAAAACTTCAAAACTGGCATTTTTGCGATTTTTCTAGCTAAGAAAAAATAGATCTAAGTGTAAGTTTTAGTGTTGAAGTCCAAAGAATGTCCAAATTTGATCGATCCTAAATACCATAAGTGCAACTGTGGAACTTTAGTTTCTAGTGAATTCGGTGTAACTAAGGTTTTTTTTGAAGTCTAGTCGATCTGTATTGAGGATGTAACGTTTAATGTAAAAAGTTAATTTGTTTAATTAAACGACAAACGGGAGTAAAAGGCTATATCCTTTTTTTGTTGTTTTTGTTCTTTAAAAAAGAGTTTAAATTTGGACTAAATAATTCATTTAAATACTTGACTCGCAACAGGCCATACTTTTACAGAGGCTGTGAAAAGATAAGAGACATTTAAGTTAACGACGTTACAACCCACTCTCGAATTAAATCAATCTTTAACAAGCTTACAACAAACGACTTCATTACAATCCACCAAATATGGCCGTGGGAACTGCTAGACTTTTAGTAGACTTTTTGGTGCAACTACTCTTCTTTTTTTAACTGCTAAGGCAACAACTAACTCAACGTGCTGACTGTCTGTGAAAACAACAACAACCAAAAACGAAAAAGAAGTGCAAAAAAGCTGAAGACATACTCACCTATACGAGCTTGAACTGCATAAAACAGCAAACAGCGTAAACTTCCATCTGCGATTGTGAACAAAACCACAAACATAAATTCATCCATATGTTCTTATAAATGCAACAATAATAACAACACCAGCAACAACAACAACATACAACTCGTACAAGTCCTGATGTTGAAGCTGATGCTGCTGCTGACATTCGTTGTAACGGCTTCAATTAAAATTAAAATTATTTTTTATATGTTAAAGTACAATGCTGCATCTATGTTTATATGCATGTATGTAGATGCATTTGATTCATATGTATGTACATACATACGTGTGTGTAGACAAATATAAAATAAATGTTAAAAAAAAAAATAGTTATAACACATTCAAACTTATTTACGTACATAAATATGTATGTATTCGTATATACACATGTACGTACACATGTGTCCAAACAAGAGCGAAAAATTTGAATTTGTATGTTGCAATACATCACGATTTAAACAGTTACCAAAAATGGCTGTTTTTCCTTTTTGTTTTGTTTTTTTGTTTTTGTTTTATGTCTTTTTCATTTGTTTGGACATTGGATGGCGCTGGAAGGCAACTAACGTGTGGAAAAGTAGATCACGCTCTTCTCTCACAAATGTTGTTAATCTAAATTACCGAAGCAAATAAAACAACAGCAAAAACTACTACACATCTACCACCACTACGGCAGTTGAAATTGCAACAACCACAACAGCAGCAGGAACAATAACATACTTCTCGCAACAAACACACTTGCGGCAAAAAAATAATAAAATCAAAAACAGCAACAAAAAATAGATCATTTTATTTGATCACCTTAACAACTAGACTCCCACAGCTCCCGCATGCAAAAGTTTCACACTAAAGTCAAAATGTGAACAATGATTTACTGAAGAATAAACATTCCACAGGTCTACACTACCAGCACACTAACTGAATCAAAAAACGAAACGAAAAACAAAATGATCAAGTCGACTAAATCGAATGACCAGCCATTTTCAAGATACTCAAAGAGTGCGTTTTACATCAAAATTACAAGCGTTTGTTTTTATTTGAATGTCTGTAAGTAGCTCGATTTAAAGCAAAGATGACCGAATGAAAAAAGAAGAAAAATGAAAAATAGAAGCAAACAAATCGTGAGGATCGTATTGAAATGAAAATCATTCGCCAAATTCGAAAGACAGATCAACGATCAACCTGTCAATAAACAGAGACTACGTTGCATTTGCTGAGAGCTAAACTTACACTTTAAAAAATAAATAATCACATATATGTGTATGTATGCAGTTATGTATGTATATTCAGTACGCATAAATGCTGCCTGGAAGACAAGCCTAATTACAATTAACGTTTTCCGAATATTATCAATCATATTAGCGAGGTTATTACACTTCAATCCTTTAATGCTACATAACACCCTAAATGATTGAGTGCTTGATCTCGTCTCTGCCAATGAACCTGCTGAACGCTCTTTGTCAAGCTATTTTCCAATTACTTGTCCAGATGATCGTCCCCGTCCGACATTAGAACTAATTTACAATTTTGAATTTGGCTGAAAATCCAGTTTCAAGCTGAACACCTCAAATCCATTGAAGCAATATTGTTTTCAAGAAGAAGATTATAACAATTAAAATTTTTTCTTATGAACACAAACCGGCTAGAACTTTTGTCTGGACCTGAAGAATCTTCGTTAGCTTTCGATCAAATTGGAAGCACTTCTTATAACCCTTTGAAGGAATATTTGGACCAATCTATTCCAAAATAGGAAGTTTAAAGATTCCAAAACCACCAAATGGAGACTTAGAAGTTAAGTACAGGCCCATTACACTCTTACCCGTGATTGATAAGATTTTTGAAAAGATTTTACATCAACAAATGATGAATTTTATGGAAAGCTATAAGTGTAAACGCCGCTGCCTAACCCTTATCGTGAATTAACTCAGTTTGTTTACATTTATGTCATCTTGATTTTCATTTGTATCTGCTTCTTTTTGGCTTTATGTGTACGAGGGCTGATCAAAAAATAAGCGTTATTTTAAATTTTTTTAAAAAGTATTTATTTATTCATCAATAACTATCTTGCCCCCTTCAAAGTAATCGCCCTCAGATATAATACACGTTTTTCCAATCCACGCTTTTTGGTATCGCCAACTGCTCCTGTTTCGATTTTTCTTTTACCACAACAAAACGCTTTCCTTTCATCATTTTCTTCAGTTTTGGGAAGACGAAAAACTTGGCGGGGGTCAAGTCCGGTGAAGACGTTGGTTGAGACATGATAACTGCTTTGTCCAAAAACTCACGCACAATCGTCGATGTACTGAGGTGGTGCGTTATCATGGTGTAAAATCCATGATTGTTTTCCGCAATTCTGTGCGTTTCTGATGAATTGCTTCGCGCAAACGACACATATCTTCAAGGTAGTATTGACCGTACGGCCTTGTGGTAAGAATTCATGATGCACCACGCCATTGCACTCGAAGAAAGCAGTGAGCAAAACCTTCACATTTGACCGAACTTGACGCGCTTTTTTCGGTCTTGGCTCTTCTGGATGCTTCCAGTGGGATGATTGGGCTTTGGTTTCAATGTCATAGTCAGTTATGACCTTTGTAGGAAAATCCGAAATGGCTGATATTGCCAACATATATAACAGACATGTGTACCACCATAACAGAAACACAACTCATGAAATTTGAAAATAACGGTTATTTTTTTGATCAGACCACGTATATGTAAATAGTAATACTAATAGCTAGTGTTTATATAGTGTAAATATTTTATTTTCTAGTCAATAAACAAAAAAAAACTAACTAGTATTTATTTATAAGTTATTTATTTTAAAATCAAATTTGTATGTACATACATTCAAATTGACACAAATATATTTAAAGTATTGTTGTAAAATGCTTTCATTACTTGCTGCACACATAAAAATTGTTGTGGCAACTAAAATTCACTTTAATTATAACTAGTGGGAACCACCGGTCAACGTACTCGACCGCATTCAAATTTTACCGCTCTTAAATAATGCACTCTCATATAAAATCCAAAGTTGAAACCAATAAATATGTTCTTTACTCATATTTGGTCACACTGTATTTGTATTAATCGTCTTTAAATCAAACACTTACACATATTTTCTTTGTTAGTGTTAAGCTATGTACACACGGTTGTCAGATGTTACAATATTAAAAGATCTGGCAACATGCTGACAATGTAGTGACAATGAAAAATTGCCCCGCAGAAGAAAATCCTACAATTTCATTGTCAGAGTATGGTCTGACAAATAATTCATCTAACAACAAACATTGTCAGTTCACACGGTTGTCAGATTGTTAGATAAAATAAATTGCCAGTCATATTGTAAGACATTCCCACTTATGTATATAAACAACGATCTGTTTGGCAGTGTAGCCCTTTTTCTGGCAATGATGCCATTGTCAGGTGCATTAATTTTATACATCTGAAAACTAAAACTGAGCTTACAATACCAGCCAATTATCTGGCAATGCCGACGAAGAGTGTTCTCACGATTGTCAGATGCCTGACAACATTGTCGTCTTACAATTGATTGACAATGGTTTTTCTGACAAAGTTGTAAGTTAAAAATTGGCAGTTCCACGATTGTAATACATTTTCAGACAATTTTACTGGCAATATTGTAAGATCTGACAACCGTGTGTACGTAGCTTTAGTAACAAATTAATAACCGTACTACTTCTAAAATACTGAACCGATCAAGTGAAATTAAGCTCGTGCAGAGAGAACGACATATAATTTTTCTAAATCGGAGCAGCAGTACGGCTTTTTCACAGTAGTACGGGGATTTTAGAAAACATTTTTGCCTATTAATATCACATATATAAAATATCACAGCTTCAAATATAAAACCTCTTGTTAAAAGTTACAGGTAGAATTGTATTCCTGGTAACTTATCGCTTACGAGTACTTTTAGATTAAAAGTAAATTGTGATAATGAAATGCGATGTATCCGGCTGATAAAATCCCAACTTTAGCTAACGCCAAGTTGTAATAACGGTCTTCAGACGTGTAAGTTTATAAATATCCTTTATGGCGTAGCTTTCTCCAAAGCAGTGCTTCATTAGCTTCTTAAACTTGGGAAAATGTTATTTTCATCTGCACGAATTTTGTGTGGAGACGTTCAATAAAGGGTGGGAATGCGGAAGAGTCGCTTGAAAGTGCTTCCGTAGAAATTACAAGAAACCTTATTCTGTAGATAAAAGTTTAGCCTTTTCTTGAATGATTGATTTCTGATGTAATAGGTGCATTGTGATGCAAATTCTTCCTTTCATTTCACAAATAATAAAAAACAGACTTAATACCATGATATAAAAAATACAAGGATGTTGCATTCTCTTTTTATTATTTTAAACAAGGATTTTTGAAGTTTATTATTAGAGAGAAATATAAAAAGGCGTTGCCACACTGTGAAATAGAAAATATACTATAATTGCACTACATTCACTAACTTTTAACGATTTTAAAAGAGCATAACTTAATGCAAGCTATTGTAGTTTGCACTAACGCTTATGTGATTCACTGACTTATTCTCAACACCTCTGGTTGTATGTTAGAAAATTTGAAATAATGTGGCAGCGTTGTTAAAAATAAAGAAAACCACAAAGAGGAACAGAAAAAACAAACAAATTTGCAAATAATTCCATGTTTAGGGAAAGTAAAACTATTTATATGTTTATTATTTAAAATATGTATTTTTGATAAATAAGATAAGTTCTTCTCACGGAGAACACGCCGACCGACTGTTGGAGTCTTCCGACAAGTCGTATGCCATATACTGTGAAGTTATTCTAGTAGAATTTTAACGACATTATTGTTAAGATAAACACCACAAAAATAATTGGTGTTTAGTTAACGCTAATCAGTCAGGCTATAAAAACAGCTGATTTAAAACGAAGACAAATAGTGTTAAAAACTGTTATAAAATCGCGAAAACACCAACGATAGTGTTAATTTCTCTAAACGAATTTTATTAACGTTAAAAAAGGTTAGTGAATTGCACTACCGGAATTTATTTTTTCCCGAAATTTGTAATGGCGTTGTGCATACTAGAAGAAACTATAAACTGATATAAGTAGGTCGTTTTGTTAGCTATGTATATTAAAATGTTAAGCATGTGTACCACTAAAGTAATTAAAGTATTGAAAAAACTTTGTGGTAATAAAATGAAATAGCCAACTAAATTTAAACGTTAATTTTTACATTTAATTCGCCAAAACTTGTAACCAGCTTTCCAATATTTATTTGTGGATTTTTTATTTGTTCATTTTCATATATCCTACTGGAATTACTCACTAAAGATCGTTAACTCTATCTTTATGTTTGGATTGTGTAATAAAACAAATTGTTCTTCAATAGAAATGAATACAAATAAATATAAGTACTGCACTAACTAAAATAAGTTTATTTAAATATAGAAAATTAAAATTTCCGATGTCGGTCGATATATACCCGAGATATAGCCTGAACCGATTTTTCCATTAAAATTTTTTTTTTTCTGAAAAGCAATTCTCGTTCTAAAAGAAGGTTACTAAACTATAGAACATAGAAAATTCCGATACCGATAACCGAGATATAGCTTAAACAAACTTTTCCATGAAAATGTTCCTGAAAGATTTCTTTTTTGGAATGGTGATTACAAGGCAAAAACATTTTTTTATATTAGACATATACATACGTGACTATCGTAAAGGGTATTTTAGATTCAGCCCAGCCGAATACACCACACTCTTACTTGTTTATAATAATTTTTCACTAATTTAATTCAACAAAATAAACGAAAAAGCTGTTTTTGAACAAAATTGCATGTTATTATCGCTTTGTTTACAAACGTCGTATTTATGTGTACACAAGTGATTTTGTTGTAACTTATATAACCGTCTCTTTCTCTTATTGGCTATTTCACTCTTTCAATCTTAGATTAAGAAAAGTTGAAAAAAAGTAAGTGTCATTACGGCTTTATCAATTTATATTTCCGTCTCTTTTGATGACTCCATTTTCAATATTATCAATATTGTCGTCACAGAATTCGAATCTGTTTGGAAGTGGTTTTTGAAAAATCGACAAATATTTCAGAATACAATTTTATATTTTGCTTCAAGAATGAATGTAATATTATCTGTTAAACGTTATTTCATCTCAAAAAACTTTTTATTGTTTCGTTTTCTAGTGAACTAAAAAGCGGATTTAAATCCGCTTCCGAACGACATTAGATTCTGCGAAAAGTCTGATTGCCAGCTCTTAACCAATACTGCCGAATACCAGGAGAGACAAGCGTCTTCAAAAAGGTGATATTTGTATTTTTGCACAAGTATTTTGTGCTTTTGCAATTTCGAAATATACAACTCATTATTTGTAATGTAATAATTCATTTCTTATCATTTTACTCGTAAATGTTAAAATATGTCGATTCTTATGTACAACATTTTACAATTTATACTACATACCTACATTCGACCAAAAATGAAATACAACTCTCATGTTTGGGCCGGTGCCTCAAAGTCCTACTACGCATTACAGAGAGAATTCGTTTTCAACCGTACGCTTCGTCTGTGGAGCAAGTTGCCTGCAGACGTGTTTCCTGCCTGTTATAACGTTGTAAAGTTCAAGTCAAATGTTCACAAATACTACTCGCTCTTTCCTCCTCCTCATAACCTATTTTCATAGTTCTGTCCAAGTTAAAAAAAAAAAATTATTTTTTCATTTTTTGTCAGAAGTCACAATTTTAATATTATTTTCAAACAGAATTCCAACCAAACCTGAAAACAGGGATATATGTAAAATAATACGGTAGCAGTCAGATGGTGATTGTTAAGGAAAATTGAGAGAATGGAACTACCTTGTATTTTTTATATCATGCTTAATACAATTAAAAACTGACGGTATAAATTTTTAAGAAACAAAGCTAAAAATAAACGGTTGAAGGTTTTGCTTAAAAGCTATAGATATAAAGTTCTATCCGAAAAAAAATTGAAGGTGTCTGGAATACTGTTGTATTAAAATAAGTGTCCGTGTTACCGCGCTGTACGGATGTTTGGATTATCGAGACTACACTGTATATAAAAGTTGTGAGTAGTGTTTTGTCTTCCATGCTGTACAGACGCCTTTTGTTACTGCTGTCCGTATTTTCTATATACGAGGTCTGATAAAAAAATAACAGTTATTTTCAAATTTCGTGAGGTACGTATAAGCAGCTGTTGAACATCGTCAACGACGATCCAGATTTTCTCAAAAAGGTCATAACTGGTGACGAAACATGGGTGTGTTGCTATGACATTGAAATCAAAGCCCAATCATCCCAATGGAAGCGTCCAGAAGAGCCAATACCGAAAAAAGCGCGTCAAGTTCGGTCAAATGTGAAGGTTTTGCCACTGTTTCCTTCGACTGCAATGGCGTGGTGCATCATGAATTCTTGCCACAAGGTGGTACGATCAATAAGGAATACTACCTTTAAGTTATGCGCCGTTTGCGCGATGCAATTCGTCAGAAATGCAGAGAATTGTGGAAGAAACAATAATGGATTTTGCACCATGATAACGCACCAGCTCACACATCGATGCTTGTGCGTGAGTTTTTGGCCAAAAACAAAGCAGTTATCATGTCTCAACCACCGTATTCACCGGAGGCGATTGCCTCCGCTTAGTTTTTCCTCTTCCCAAAACTGAAGACACCGATGAAAGGAAAGCGTTTTACTACGATTAAGGACATAAAAGAAAATACGAAACAGGAACTGTTGGCGATACCAAAAAGCGCGTTTTCGAAGTGTTTTGAGGATTGGAAAAAACGTGTATTATATCTAAGGGGGATACTTTGAAAGGGATAAGATAGCTATTCATGAATAAATAAATACTTTAAAAAAAAATTAAAATTTTTTTTTTCTCATTCAATTTATTGAATGTTCACAAAGTTAACTAACAATAAGTATTCAAATCTTAATACTAAATACATAAAATTAATTAAGTCCAGCCAATGCTAGACAAAAATGTTATATTTTGCACGGTCAATATCGGTAGAATCACCTATTTAACGTTCTGATGGAGGCAAGGTTGTCCCTCCTTCTCAACCGAGAGTGGCCTTCGAAATTAAGTATAGACGATTTGGATGAAGTTCCAATTTACTGATATACCTTGTCGCGTATTTTGAAAATTCGTCTTTTACAAGAGGAACACAGAGATCCTTATGAATTCGTGAGTTTTTTACGTACCATGGAGCTGCAGTAATTGTTCGAAGAATTTTGTTTTGTCGCCTTTGAATTTTTTCAATGTTTGACGCTGAGGCGGTGCCCCATAATTGAATTCCGTAGCGCCATATAGGCTTTAGAATTGCGTTGTATAATAAAAGTTTGCAATCCAGCTTCATTGTCGAATTTCTGCCCATAAGCCAATTCAGTTGCGCTGCTTTTAACTTTAACTGAGTAACTTTCGCATCTATGTGAGACTTCCACGTTAACCTACGGTCGAGATGAATACCAAGGTACTTGACTTCATTTTGCTGCGGAATAGGTGAATTGTTAATTTGTATAGCTGAACATATTTGTTTACGCAGTGCGAATGTAAAGTGAGTACATTTTTGTTCATTAACATTGATTTTTTTTAGCTATTTCGCTAATATTGAAATATATTCCTGTAGTATCTAATTGGTGGTTTTCATAAACGCTGCAGAATGCTGTGTCATCTGCAAAAGTTGAAGTGTAAGTACCACATCTGGTTGACATGTCTGAAGCATAAATCAGATATAAAGTAGGTCCCAGAATGCTACCTTGGGGAACTCCTGCCTCGATTGGCTGTAAGCGGCTTATAAAATCGCCTTCTCTGATAACAAAATTCCGGCCGCATAAGTAGCTTTCTAGAAGCTTGCAGGCAAGTTTAACTTTATTTTGTGCATCAAGCCGTCGTGCCACGTTTTATCAAAAGCTGGGGAAATGTCAATGAATAAAGCTGAACAATACTTTTTGTCTTCAAATTCATAATATCTTTTGATGTACTTCATTGCCTTGTAGTGTGGAAAGTGTTGGACTAAATCTTGTTAGTCTGAACTGTGTCGAAGGTATATACACTGGGCACTGATCATTTTTATTTAATTTAATACCAACATTTTAAATGCTGTAATAGAGGTTGTTTTGGTCTTTCGAGTTGTTATTGTTCAAGACAAATATATATATATATATATATATATATATATATATATATATATATATATATATATATATATATATATATATATATATATATATATATATATATATATATATATATATATATGTATATATATATATATATATATATATATATATATATATATATATATATATATATATATATATATATATATATATATTTGTCAACAAGTGCTCTCTAACACGCTGTTTCTGTTGTAAGTTTGCTCTATCGCTACCATCGTGCAGACGTTAGTTAATACACCTTGGATTAATACAAATTTTTTTCAGTGTATTCAAAAGAATCGTATACAAATCTGAAATACATATGTATGCAAGCCAAAACACACAAATTCCTAAAAAATTATAATGAAATTGTGATATTGCTTACAGTTGTCCACTGCTGCTTATTATTTTTACAAGTTTTGATAACAGAACGCTTCGTGTCGTGGCGACGCCAAGTGTAAAAGAAAATTTTGAAGTTCTCGTTTGTGGTCGCCGCATTGTGTGAAAGAAGGCTTTATTATCATCAATCAATTAAATCGATGCGCTTTAGTGCTCCAAATGCTTTCATTCATATTGTTAGTGCATCGCATTTTGCATCTTGTTGCCTCCGTAGGAGTCAATTTAAAAATATAGGTTACGTTTGCTCATACTTAAACGTGCGCTGAACTGATTGGCTGTTTGGTGTTACAAGCTTTTATTTCTGTGGCTTTTGTTGATGCTCCTTTTTTATCTACGAAACAGCATTGTTGGAATAGTTATCATCTGATACCAATTGTTTCGAATTGACATTCGTGGGACTTTTACAAAACTCTATTTGTTTATGGTTACAAAAAAAAATAGTTTGTTTTGGAAATCGTGTTTTAGTGATTAGAAAGGTGGTCTCATTAGTGTTATGATTTAGAGTGTGTGGCATACTTATTATAAAATCAAAATTAAGCTTGAACACTCTTTTGTCCTGTGGTAGACGAGAATGCTTGATATACATATATAAACAGAGACTCTAAAAGGATTAATGATGATCAGGATTACCGAATTTGCTAAATATATTTTTTGCTTTTAAGTCAGCCGGGCCCAAAATCTTAATTTCCTAAATTCGCGAGCTTATGACACAAAATGTAGCTGCTGCCTTCAGATTTACTCTAGAAAAATGTTACATTAAAAAAAATCATAGTGATAAACACATTCACATTTCAGCAAAGATCATAAAATTAAAAGCTCTTAAGACTTTGCTGAAGTAGGATCTGTAATAATACAAACGTATGTATGTATAAGTATAAACACATATGAATGTGTGTTTTAAGATCTTATACGGGTTTAATGTATACATAAAATATATACATTAAAACGATTTTTGATTTAATAATTTGAATACAACGACCAATTTCAATTTTGTCCAAATAAAAATACTCAAATCGCGTCTACCCAACACTAGCTGAAATGACAATATAGATACATCACTGTTTACGTAACCGGTTACTTTATAATTATATCACGTTTTTTGATACAAAGAACTTCTCTTGAAAAGTCTATCTCATTCATTTCCTTTTGCCTCTGAAAGACGATCAGACGTGTTTTTTTTTGCGAATCGACAGCCTTTTATTTAAAAATTAAATTTAAGTTTTTGGAAAAGTCATTTTCTTAATCGCAATTGAAATCTTATATTATAAAACATAAAACAAGGTAAACGATATTGTGGAAGCTGCCTCATATCAGACACTTCGGAACTTCAAACGAAAACAACTCATCATTACTCTATAATTGGAGAGATTTGTATGTCCACACGCACAATTTTTGCAAGTTTGGTGAAATTGAAAGTGGATTATTTGAGCAACAACCAAGTCTACAAGATCTTTCGTATCAGAAAATAAGTCATATTAATCAACTTACGACTTAAGTTTAAAAATCCTACACCTGTTAACTAAAATAGGGACAAATAGCAAAACGGTACCCAGTTGGCACTAAGTTCAACAAAAAGTTACGTAAATTTCAATTATCACTGGGTCTGTGCTTAAAACCATATTGTTTAATATAACGTAGTAAAATATTAAAATTCATTGATAAATAATTTTTTTTTTTGCATTTCATTCACGATTTCCCGTATAACATCTTTATTTTTGTAATTTCTTTATATACTTTAAATATGGTAATCTCAACTCTGACATATAGTCATCTCTCTCTGACATATGGTTCCCATATTGCTGATAAACCTGCAGTATTAATTACGAATAAGTTACAATAGTTTACATTCCTCTTTTTTTTCATATTGGTATAAAGTGTGATCTTATTTCGACAAGTTTATTTACATAAGCATTTAATTAAATATAAATTAATAATATGTACGGGTATAAGTATATAAGTAATAGAAAAGTGATAGGAAAGTTGAGGTGTTAAATTGAATTCTCATAGTATCTTTTACACATTGGCAATAAACATATGTAAAGGGTGGTTAAATTTCAAGTGCCGATGTTGATTTTGAATAAAACACAAACTATTTAGGAAATTATTGTAATTTTATTTATTATGATATATTGGTATTACTCAATTATGTATGGAACAAAATATCGGCCAAATGGGCGCCGCGACCACGGCGGCACACCTCCATCCGATGGTTTAAATTTTCGATGACCCTGAGGCATAATGGAGGTTCTATGCCGTTAATGTGCCGAATTATCTCATCCTTTAGCTGTTGAATTGTTGCTGGCTTATCGACGTACACCTTTTCTTTCAAATAACCCCAAAGAAAAAAGTCCAACGGTGTCAAATCACATGATCTTGGCGGCCAATTGACATCGCCATTACGTGAGATAACACGGCCATTGAATTTGTTGCGCAAAAGAGCGATTGTTTCGTTAGCTGTGTGGCAAGTGGCACCGTCCTGCTGAAACCACATATCGTCTACATCCATATCTTCCAATTCGGGCCATAAAAAGTTCGTTATCATCTCACGATAGCGAACACCATTCACAGTAACTGCCTGATCGGCCTCATTTTGGAAAAAATACGGCCCAATGATGCCGCCAGCACATAAACCTCACCAAACAGTCACTCTTTGTGGGTGCATTGGTTTTTCGACAGTCACTCTTGGATTCTCATTCGCCTAAATGCGGCAATTCTGTTTATTGATGAATCCACTGAGGTGAAAATGTGAAGATGATTTTCTTCGAAAATTGATCTTAATTTTCATAATAAGTCTAGATAACTTTAACACGTTGCTGGATTGTGTATCTCTCCATGGTTTAAATTGAGTAAGTCTGAAATAGAGAAATGTTAAATAAAATTCGGAAAAAAAACTTGGCGTTTAGGTGTGGTTCACATTCAACAATGGCCCTTGAAATTTAACCACCCGATATAAAGCAATAATTTTCAGTTCTCATATAAAGTGAAAACCAAAAGAAGGAAAGCTTCGGTTGCAGTCCAAAAAGGCCTTTTTACGACAGTTGGAAAGATCGTTGGAAAAGTTAAAATGTAAGTTTGTCTTTTGTTATAAATAAAATTATATTAGAACCCTTATTAAAGGAAAATTTGTAATTGGCCGTAGAAATCGGTATATATGTATGTACAAATATTTCACGTACATATTGCTCCTTTATTGCAACATAGTCATATCTCAAAAAATTAGTATTTCGAGTTAACAATGCAGAATTGTAAACAGTACTACCTTTTATATTGTGCCAAAAATTTATTCAAATTACTTTTAAACTGTTTCCTTTAGAAGATATTTTCTAAGACTTATATGGAAGCTAAAAATTTGAAATGTGTTTTCTCGAAACGATCTTTTTTGAATTATGACTATGTTGCAATAACTGAGCGATATGTGCAAAACCCGGCCGTAAGAGCGATTTACTCTATAAACATATACATACATATGATTTTTTTTTTATTAAAGTCAACACAGTTCAATGACTATATAGATGATTTCTTTAAATATTTTTTTTCGTTATTATATACTTGCACATATTGTTTACAATAAACCTATCCCCCTGTTTACGGCTTAATAAATACTTTAAATGTTTCAAAAGATAATTTTTTTTTATAAACTGTATTTTATGACATTAAAATACAAATATTGTTATTCGATTTAAGTATTCATGATTTTATTTCTTTTATCAAAAGTTTATATTATTGCAGTAAAAAATTATAAATATATTGTTTTCTATGTTTCCCAGCTATCTATATGTCGACATTTCATAGGAACTACCCTAATCATTAGTAGACTTTGGAAATTTTTGAAAGATATTCTCAAACATTCAACTTTATATCCCAACAACCCAAACAAATTGCTGAGAATTTAAAAAGAAAAATGCTCTAATAATATCTGTCAAAACACAAAAAACAAGCTTTTCTATTTATAAACGTCTCTAACATTTCTTTTCACCTTTCAAACAAATGAACAACCGTTGGTTGCTACGATTTGTTTTTTGAAAGTATCGAAAAGCAGAGAACAAAAATTCAAACAATTAAGGTTTTTATTCGCTATTTAAGCTTCTAACATTTATACCAGTAAAAAATTATAAATAGCTTGTTTTCTATGTTTCCCAGCTATCCATATGTCGACATTTCATAGGAACTACCCTAATCATCAGTAGACTTTGGAAATTTTTGAAAGATATTCTCAAACATTCAACTTTATATCCCAACAATCCAAGTAAATTGCTAAAGTCTACTGATGATTAGGGTAGTTCCTATGAAATGTCGACATATAGATAGCTGGGAAACATAGAAAACAAGCTATTTATAATTTTTTACTGGTATAAATGTTAGAAGCTTAAATAGCGAATAAAAAACTTAATTGTTTATATTATTGTTTAATTACTACTTTTGAGATTAATATGAATTGATAAATTTAATAAATTGAAAAATGTTAAGGAAAAGAATCAGTATGGTTGAGTTATTATAACAGGTTTGCAAAAAGGGGCATTTCCATAAAATCCTAAGCACTAGAAATGCCATTGGAGTTTATAATGAATAGGGACGGAAAAGAGTGCTCCTGGACTCAAAATATCTTATGAGCCTGTGGGACAACTGGTGTTAATTTTAAATTTATGTATCTTATGAATTTTAAACATGTAACTTTGGCATTAGTTAATTTTTTTGAGGCATGAAGATATAAAATCTCTATGTTGCATAATCATAGTAGTGAATAGAGGACGAAGAAAAACCCCGCCAGACTGATGAAAGCCGGGAGGCAAAACCAATATGCCTCTACTGTCATATTTTCACGTAAAATCCAACACTAATATTGGCAAATTATGCAACTGCATAATGAAAATACATTAATCGCCACCGACTACAATTGTGGTGGAAACAATTTGTTTATAGTGACTGTAAATCGCTTTTAAGTATAACGAATAATATTTGCAGTAAATCAATTAAGTTTAAGTCTACCCTACACAGATAAGTATAAACTCATAAAGTATATATTTTTCGTGTTAATGTTTAGTACAACTTACACACTGCGCGTCTCCAGGTTATTGCCCCCTAAATTACTCGTTTAATTTTTACCTTTTCTATTACAATATTACGTGCAACTTCTGGAATTATCGAATATGGATATTTCTATTGTACCGTTAGATGAACTTACCGTTAGATGAACTTATTATAATAAGCTAGTAAAGCTAAAATTTTCCTACAAATGTTGGCCTTATGGAATTCCGAGTTCCCTTCTTGTCAAGTGCGCTGCTGCTTTAACTGTTCCCTTAACTAAACTGTTCAATGAATCTATTAAAAATTGACATTTTCCAACATTTTGGAAAGATTCATTTATTATTCCGTTATTCAAATCTGGCTGCAAAAATAACATCGCAAATTATAGAAAAAGCTTAGGCCATACCGAAACTATTCGAAGGATTAATTACTGATCAACTCATCATCAATTTTTTCACCCTGCTTCACTTGATAACTCTTGTAAATCAGGGATTTGTTCAGCAAAAACAAACTGATGTGATATACACAGACCTTAGTAAAGCTTTTGATAAAGTTAATCATAAGCTCCTTGTGAAAAAAACTTGATTTGCTGGAATTTACGAGTAATTCGTTAAAATGGATTTTGTCTTATTTGTCAAATAGAAAACAAAAAGGGTTTTTTAAAAATAAATCATCAAAGCCAATGGACGTCTTATCTGGTGTGCCTCAAGGGAGTCATCTGCGCCCGCTTCTTTTTTCTTTATTTCTTAACGATTTGCCAAAAGTTATTAAGCACTCAAATATCCTTATGTATGCAGACGATGTCAAAATATTTCTCACACCCGAGTGTTATGCTGATTTTTCGCTGTTGCAGCTTGATTTAGATGCTTTAAGTTCTTGGTGTCGCCTTAATCTTATGGAACTTAATGATAATAAATGTAGCTGTATGTCTTTTTTCAGGAGATCACATATAAATGTAAACTATGTGCTTGATGGTCATGTATTAAACAACGTGAATGCAGTTTCTGATCTTGGAATATTTTTGGATGCTTAACTGAATTTTATTCAGCATATATCACTTCTAGTAAATAAAGCGCATTCCGTATTAGGACTCATTAAACGCTGGACAAAAGAGTTTACTTACTCTTATAAGATTAAGCAGTTGTACACATCATTGGTAAGGCCAATTCTTGAATATGGTTCAGTTATTTGGGATCCTAGTTATAAAGTTCATACTGAAACCGTTGAATCTGTTCAAAAACAGTTTATGCTTTTTTGTCTTCGTGGTCTGCACTGGAATATGCTGAGTTTAGCTTCATACAAGTCTAGACTGGCATTAATAAAACTTCTCACTCTTAAAAGTCGCAAAACAATGTCAAATGTCTCTTTTTTGTTAAATATTATAAATGGAAAAGTTAGCCGTGAATTTTTGATACGAAATAAGTTTTGGAACATCCTAACACGACCTACACGCTATTTCGTGCCGCTGTTCATTCAGGTTTTCCGAGCTAACTATGCCAACTGGGATCCATTAATAAGAATCTGTTCTGAATTTGATAACAATTATAAATATGTCGACTTCTGTGTTAATACTAATTATATTAAATGTAATATAATTTTAAGTCTTAATAATTAATGTATTTACTTCTTTTGTAATGGTCTGATAGGATTTCATTTATCTTTACACTTTAATTAAATAAATAAACTTCTTAATTTTTGTGTTTGCAATCATCATATGCGATCTCTCTCACATGAAAACTAAGCTCAATAAAAAAAACTGTTATATATTATCTTATATTTTGTTTTATTTTTCACAAAGTACTCGTACTTTGCAATTATTCTGCTTTATCAGATTAGCGCGCCCCAAATAGAATTTAAGTTATCTGGTTTGCCTTTCAATTACTGTCATCAATTTTTTGTGCGGCTTGAAATATTCGATATCTTCAAACAATTGCAAAATGTGGGAAGAGCAACAGTTTTATCTTTGGAGGAAAACTCGATAATTGAAACCTACTGTGAGGCGGGACTACCCTTCTATAAAATGTCGGAAAAAAACTGGAAGACACAGGAAAACTATAGCCAATTTTCTTAAAAATAAAGAAAATTATTGAAAAAACTTTAAAGGCGGTAAATATCAAGTGATTTCTGAAGCAGATACTGAAGGAAGCATCTAATTCCCACGACTCGTCTGCCAAAATTGTTTTAAAGCGAGCCTATCAACCGTGCAAAAGGTGATAAGAAAAGTAGCATATATACGGAGATTGAAATTGAAAAAGAAACCACCACTTAATACGCTAAGAAAGGAAATGCGCTGAGATTTTGCCCGAACACACATGACATGGTCTGCTTAGTGGAAATACGAGGTCTTTTCAGTTGAAAATAAATTTAATTTAAAAGGGCCCGACCGGTACAATTATTACTTCCATAACCTACGTAAAGAGGAATACCATTTACACCAGTTGCACGATTGTGGGGAGCTATAAAGAGCACCTGCGAATTGCATTATTTAATGTGACGCATGCATGCGGAAAACCATAGAAACCTTTTAGAAAATACTTTATACTTGTTCATACAGCCAGATCAGTAAAATCCTAGATTCAAAGCCAAAAAGTGGATGTCATTGAGTGGTCACCGTACTCGCCCGACCTAAATAACATCGAAAACGTATGGAGCTGGTTGGCTAGGAAAGTATACGAGTCCGAAAAGCAACGCAGACAAAAACAGAACCAATCGAAGCCATCAAATACACTTGGTCCACCATTTCGTTGGATTAAATTCAAAATCTGTACAATTCCATCCCCAATATAATTTTGGAGGTGATTTGAAATAAAAGTGGATCCACACATTACTAATTTGATCTAAAAATTTTCAAAATATCACAAACTAGCAATAAAAACTAAATGTATTGAAATTATCGCAAAGTGTAGTGTTTTGTCTTTCATCCACGTCTTTTGTTACTGCTGCCCGTATTCTTCTATATGTGTTTATTCTTAATTTTATATGAAACTCAACTGCACTGGAATAGGTAGCCAGCTGTGAATACGGGTTTCTTTTTTTCTTCTATCTTTTTCTCCTTTTTCTCTTTTTTTTTCGTTTTCGTTGATTTTTTTTAATATGTTCTTTATTAATTTCTTTTGAATGCACTTCATTACCTTGTATTGTGGTAAATGTTGGAGTAAATTTTGTTAGTCTGAGCAGTCTCGAAGGTATATATACTAGGCACTGATCAGTTTTAACTAATTTAATTCCAACATTTTAAAATACTGTAATACAGGTTGGTTTGGTCTTTCGTATTGTTATTGTTTAAGTTAAACCTCCACAAACACTACTCACTCTTTCCTCCTCCTCATAACCGCAGAGAATGGCGAAGTTGCCATTCTCTTCTAAAGCTACGTAACCACGGTTGTCAGATCTTACAATATTGACACTAAAATTGTCTGAAAATGTATTACAATCGTGTGAACTGCCAATTTTTAACTTACAATGTTGTCACAAAAACCATTGTCAATCAATTGTAAGACGACAATGTTGTCAGGCATCTGACAAACGTGAGAACTCTCTTCGTCGGCATTGTCAGATAATTGACTGGTATTGTAAGGTCAGTTTTAATTGTCAGATGTATAAAATTAATGCACCTAACAATGGCATCATTGCCAGAAAAAAGTTTGATGGGCAACACTGCCAAACAGATAGTTGTTGATATACATAAGTGGGAATGCCATACAATATGTCTGGCAATTTTTTTCATCTAACAATCTGACAACTTTGTGAACCGACAATTTTTGTTGTCAGATGAATTATTTGTCAGACCATAGTCTGACAAGCAAGACACCTGTGGCTTTGAGACTGAATTTTCAAGATGTCGAAAACGCCATAAACAAAGTAAACTCCAGGAAATCTCCAGGTATTAATGAAATACTGGTAGAATGCTTGAACAGTTACTTCGTGTAGCTAGAAGAGTTCTACTTTTTATTTTTAACGCTATTTTAAGTCTCGAGTATTATCCTGCAGAGTGGAAAGTGTCTTGATTACTATGATACCCAAGCAAGGGAAGGATCCTATTAAAGTAGAGTTATATAGACCAATAAGCCTACTGTCAACCATTTCAAAACTGTTCGAAAAATTGTTAATGGTGAAATTGAATGGTGTGGTTTTCGGTCTAAGCACAGCACTATAGAACAATCACATAGCCTAGTAAATGTCATAAGACAGACTTTTGGGGACAGGAAGTATTGCTCAGCTCTATTCATTGTTGTTTCTCAAGCTTTTGATTAAGTGTGGCACGCCGGTTTGATGCACAAGATAAAGTTGAACTTGCCTGCAAATAAGCTTCTGGAAAGCTGTTTATGTGGCCGAAAATTTGTTATCAGAGATGTCGAATTTATAAGTCCAACTCAGTCAATCGATGCAGGAGTTCCGCAAAGTAGCATACGTGTACTTTATATTTGATTTAGGCCTCTGACATGCCAACCAGATCTGGTATCACACTACAACTTTTGCTGATAACACAGCACTCTGCAGCGTCCATGAAAGCCATCAATTAGCTTCGCGAAATGTGCAGGAGTATATTTCAGTATTAGAGAAACTTTGGAAAATCAAAGTTAATGAAAAAAAAAAGTGTACTCACGTTACATTCACACTCCGTAAATAAACATGTTAGGCCATACAAATTAACAATTCACCTATTCCGCAGCACAATGAAGCTAAGCACCTTGGTATTCACCCCGACCGTAGACTGTGTGTTCCACTGGTAAAAGACGAATATGCAAAGTTTAGCGACAAGGTATATAGCAAATTGGAACTTCACCCAAACGATATGTACTTAATTTTAGTGGTCACACTCGTCTGAGATGAAGGGATACCCATGTCACTATCAGAGCTTTAAATAGGTGATTTTACTGATGTATTTGGCGCAAAATAAAACTTTGTGTCTAGCATTGGCTGGACTTAGTTGTAGCTATTTGTATTTAGTATTAGGACTTGAATACTTATTGTTAGTTTCCTTTGTGAAGATCCAATAAATAAGTAAAAGCTAAAAAAATTGTTCTTTTTATTTGGTCACACAAATTTTACTAAGAGCAAAGTTATACATACGCATATGCAAGTTCCATAACCAGAAATGAACAAAGTAATAATATGTGTAAGTTATTTCAAACATTAGATGAGAAGTATAGCAAAACATTTTTTTTAAAAGTTCAATCAGAGCAGGAAAAGTTTCTCAAATGAGACGGCAGTCAATTCTAAATGCGACAGATTCTTATTTTGAAAGAACGCTCAGAAGTCAAAACATATATACGAGGCATCTCAAGAAGAAAATTTGCTGTAAATTGAAGCAATAATGATAAAACTAGAGAATACGCCATGCGCATAATTTCCCGTTAGATAACGTAGTTTAACATGTGCAAGAGTGTGTATTTGAAGGGCTATGTTCGTATTGTTTCGTGATGTCATTTGACCAACATGCGTAGAAGATTTCGGTTTTGTGTAAGAGTTGTCGTAATCATGTATTTTGTCATTCTTGGATTGAAGAAATGAAAACTCACTAGCCAGACAATATGGTTGGCCCAGTTAATTGTCTTATAAAAAAAAAACCGTAGCGTTTAGCAAACGAAAATAATTATAAAAATCACAATCACGCGCTCTTAATCCAAGTACTCGTACATATCGGATAATTTTCTGTTTAATTCCCCTTAGAGGATGTATGTTATAAAACGATGTGGCAGAAACAATTTCCAAACGGTAGTTTAGTTGCGACATGAGCAAAGCATTCGCCAAATGATGCCTAAATGATTTCGGTGTATACGCTGACAGGGAATACAGTCTTGTCAGTGTGAAACAAATTCTTGTGAAAAGCAAATTAATATGGAGGTTAAAATTAAGTCCACATTTTAATTGAAAATACCAAAGATAAGATTTTTCGGAAAGAACTAAAGCAATCAAAGCCTAAAGAAGACAAAACGATCGATCGATCGAAATGAAAATTTGTAATCAAAACCATTCTGAATAATTTCTGTGACAGGCCGGTATATGGAGTTATCTCGAAGTTTGATTCACATTTGAGTTTTCTTTTTACAAATCAAATCGTACGATAATATAAGTCCATAAGGTTTTTAAATCTCGTGTCAGTAGTAACAGTTCAAAAAATAATAATAATAATAAATAAATAAATAAAATGTTTTAAGAAACCTACATGTGTATGTTCTCCATTGCCTCTCATCCATTGGCCAGTTAACAGCTTGCAACTGTTGCTCCACCTTCACTCTTAAGTTAAATAAATATATGTACATAAGTACGCTTGCACGAGTATATATGAACGTTTCTAATAACATTAAAATATACACTTCGATCACAAAGCACGTCTTATGTACTAACATACAAATGCATATGTATTTAACAGTAAGGCGGCTCTCTTTGGTATAGACAGAAAAGACTTATTGTGATTGATGTCATGGTCATATAGATATTACCCAATGAACTTTTTGTCACATACATCTTCGATCTAAGACCATTGACAATGTAAGCGTGACCCATCCGAAGTCTGTATACAATTCCTACTTCATTTACACAGCGATGGCCTAGGCCGTAAGATGCATCCAACACTGTATACATTGTAAGCGAAGATTGGACAAGCTCAAAACTATATTATTAGCATTTGTTTTCTTCTTTGCTTCTTATGTACAGTTAATTTAACAAAATGAGTAGAAAAATACTAATCTGAATCGGATGCTAGTTGTTTGTTGTGTTGGATGTGTTTATTTTGATTTTTTCTGTTGACACAATCGCTTACAATCGGATGCTTTGCAAATTGTAATAACTTGTGGACTGCTGGGTATTTATATATATATTAATAACATTACCTCTTTCCATTTTAAAGAGGCTATAAACGAAAACCAGAGATGAGTGCAAGTGAGCATGACTCTGAACAAAAGTAGAAGACAAAAAGTTTCAATTAATCAATTTGCTTAGCAGGAGAAGTATATATGTACATTGCGCATCATCAGGTTAACGCCCCTCTTTACACTTTCTTTTAATGTTAAATGGTACCTAATCTATTTGTGTTATGAACTTACAAATCTTATCTATTCTATTTCTATAAATTCTTCTTGAAATAAAACAATATTGGCTAGTATAACGTTAAAGTAAATGTATTATTTTTAAAAATTATAAATAGCTTGTTTTTTATGTTTCCCAGCTATCTATATGTCGACATTTCATAGGAACTACCCTAATCATCAGTAGACTTTGGAAATTTTTGAAAGATATTCTCAAACATTCAACTTTATATCCCAACAATATAAATAAATTGCTGAGAATTTAAAAGAAAAATGCTCTAATAATACCTGTCAAAACACAAAAAACAAGCCTTTTCATTTATACACCTCTCTCAAATCTTAATACTAAATTTAAAGTTAAAAAAAAAATGTGATTTAAAATTAAAAAATTTAATTGGTACTTAAGTCCGGCCAATGCTAGACAAAAAGTTTTATTATGGGGTTATATACGGGAGCTATTTCCCTTCTTCTCAACCTACTGTGGCCGCCAAAATTAAGTATATTACGCGCAAGAGGGTTTGGATGAAGTTCCAGTTTACTGACATACCTTGTCGCGTACTTAGAAAATTCCTCTTTTACCAGCGGAACACTCAGATCTTTATGAATTCGTGAATTTTTTACATACCATGGAGCTGCAGTAATCGTTCGAAGAATTTTGTTTTGTCGCCTTTGGATTTTTTCAATGTTTGACGCTGAGGCGGTGTCCCATAACTGAATTCCGTAGCACCATATAGGCTTTAGTATTGCATTGTATAGCAGAAGTTTGTAATCCAACTTTAATGTCGAGTTTCTGCCCATAAGCCAATTTAGTTGCGCTGCTTTTAGTTTCAACTGAGTGACTTTTGCTTCAATGTGAGACTTCCACATTAGCCTACGGTCGAGGTGTATACCAAGGTACTTGACTGCAGTGTGCTGCGGAATAGGTGAGTTGTTTATTTGGATAGGTGCACATGTTTGCTTACACAGTGTGCATGTGACATGAGTACATTTTTGTTCATTAACTTTGATTTTCCAAAGTTTTAGCCATTTCTCTAATATTTAAGTATGTTTCTGTAAATTTCGTGATGCTAATTGGTGGCTTTCCTGAATACTCAAAAACGCTGTGTCATCTGCAAAGGTTGAAGTGTAGATTCCGGATGTCATTGGCATGTCAGAAGCGTAAATCAAGTATAAAGAAGGCCCCAGTATGCTGCCTTGGGGAACTCCTGCCTCGATAGATTGAGTTGGGCTTATAAAATCACCTTCTCTGATAACAAATTTCCGCCCATATAAGTAGCTTTCCAGAAGCTTGTGTGTATTTGCGGGCAAGTTTAACTTTATTTTGTGCATCAAGCCGTCGTGCCACACTTTATCAAAAGCTTGAGAAATGTCAATGAATAGAGCTGAGCAATACTTCTTCTCCTCACAGGTCTGTCTTATGACATTGACTAGTCTGTATGTTTGTTCTATGGTGCTATGTTCAGTCCGAAAACCAAATTGATGATCAGGGATAATTCCCACATTGTTCAATATTGGACTCAACTTCGCCATTCACAATTTTTCGAATAGTTTTGAAATTGTTGGTAAAAGACTTATTGGTCTATATGATTCTACCTTTGTCAGATTCTTCCCCGGCTTGGGAATCATGGTAATCATTGAGACCTTCCACTCTGCAGGATAATATTCAAGGCGTAAAATAGCGTTAAAAATAAAAAGTAGAACTCTTCCTGCTACACGAGGTAACTGTTCAAGCATTTTACCAGTAATTTGATCAATGTCTGAAGCTTTTCATGGGTTTGTGTTACTGATAACGTTTTCGACATCTTGAAAATTAAGTCTCAAACACACAGGAGGTCTAACACCATATGGTGGTAATTCCTCTGTAGTATTCTCTGAATCATTTGTAATAAAAACGTTTCTCAAATGATCGACATACAACATTCCCTTTTCAGAATCGCTTCTTGCCCAATCGCCAGTTGAAGTTAAGTTCGCAAAAGTGGCTTACCTATTACGGGTCTTTTTAAACCTTTTGTCGCTTTCCACAGAAAATAGTCAGATTGCGGAGTACCATCCAGGCTTTCCAAATATGTTTTAAGGGAAGCCATTCTGTGGATTTCAAGCAGATTTCTTAACTGAGTTATGCACTCTCGTAGCCTGCTTTTAAGCTGGGGAGATCTGCGAAGTTGCCACTCTCTTCTGACTCTTCTTTTTTCTGACAGAAGTTGTTCAATTTCAGACGAATAAGTTCTATTGTTCTCATTTCCTACGGCTCGGAGTCCATATGCTACTAGATAGATAGGAAAAAGTAGTGGCTAAGTGATGATGGATAATACTTTCAATAATACGAGTATATCAATTAATTTCGCTGTTAGAATATATGCATTTTCCAAGCAAAGCAATCGACATTATTAACTTACATACATATATATGTGCATATATATTATAAAACTCTCTTATATACATATGTACATATGCATCTTGAAGAAATACAGGGTGGCCCAGAAAGACCGAAGTGGTGTGAATTGCTTATAACTTTTTATTTAAGAGATATTTTTTTAATTTTTTTTTTTAAATACATTAAATTTATGGGGAATATTTTTGGATTAGTTATTAAAAATGATATCCCGCAAGTGGTGGCCATATTCTGCTTCGCACAAATGTGCTCTTTCCAACACATTTTCCATGACCTTTCGCAAAACTTCCGGTGGTATGTTGTTAATTTCTTCTCGAATATTGGTTTTTAACTCCTCAATAGTCCTAGGCTTATTAACATAAACTTTTCCTTTTAAATAGCCCCAAACAAAACAGTCTGGAGCGGTTAAATCCGGGGAACGCGGAGGCCAATTAAAATTGCTGTTACGAGAAATTATTCTTTCACCAAAGATGTCGCGTAAAAGAGTCATTGTGGCCCTCGCAGTGTGCGCTGTGGCTCCATCCTGTTGGAACCATATTTGCGGATGGTTTTCCACGGCTGGACTTACAAAATTTTGCAACATGGCCCGATATCGATCACCATTGACGGAAATGGCGACACCTTGTTCATTTTCAAAAAAAAATGGGCCAATGATCCTTTCTGAAGAAACACCGCACCAAACGGTACACTTAACTGGGTGCAATTGTCGTTGATGAAGTACTCTCGGGTTTTCCGTAGCCCATATCCTACAGTTTTGCTTGTTAACGAACCCATTTAATTGAAAATGGGCTTCGTCACTCATTATTAAGTTATGAATAAAATTTGGATTCTCTTGTGCTTTTTGCTGGAAATAAATTGCATAGTCAAGTCGTTGCTGGTAATCTGTTGGTTTCAATTCTTGGACAAGTTGAATTTTGTATGGAAACAATCCTATGGTGTGCAAAATTCGCTGCAGCGACGTCCTTGAGAGGCCCAGTTGTGACGAACGTCTCCTGGTTGATGTTTCTGGATCCTCCCGAATACTCTCCTGTACCACTTGAATATTGTCAGCCGTGTGGACAGTTCGGTGTCTGCCGGGACCAGGAAGGTTCCTTACTGCTCCTTGTTCTCGAAAATTTGCAACCAGACGGTTTATTGTTGACTGAGAGGGTGCAACCCGCACATTAAATTGACGACGGTATGCACGCTGAGTCAACACAATGGACCGTTGATTTGAAAAGTAAATTTCAACAATTTGGGCACGTTGTTCAATTGTGTATTGCTCCATTATAAATTATCCAAGTCTTCTTTACAAAATACTGAAAAGAAAAGAAAAAAAAAAATTATAATAAAAAAGTTATAAGGAATTCACACCACTTCGGTCTTTCTGGGCCACCCAGTACATAGCACAACTTTTTTTTATTTGTATCTAAAAGCTTTAAAAAAATATTTTCAACGAGTTTTATATTTTGTTTACTTTTGTATAAAGAAAAGGGTTTCCGGTTTTGTTACTTGCAAAAACATTTTCGTATGAAAAGAATTAAACAAAAACGAATTTCGCATATGTTGGTAACAGTACATTTTTATATAAATTTGACATATAGGCGAAACAACGTAAGTTGCACGACACAGTTAAGTCGCGTTATACAATGAGTTGGCTCGTCACGAGTCAACTTTGTCGTGCTCTATGAACAGGCTGTTAATTTGAAAAATTATTGTCAAAAAGATATGTTACATCATATCACAGTTACAGGAACTTTTTAAATTAAAAATTTTTTAAGTTTTACTTTTATTTGCTATCTCTATAACGGAAAATATAAATTATATAGTTTATTGAATTCGCGAGTCAGATTTGGGTAATTCGATAGTATTTACGGCAAAAAAACATTTTCAATTTGAAAAAGGACCATCCCAATTGACGAAAATTCAATAAAAACTAAATATGCTGCATAGGGGCCTTATAGTACGTTTCCATTATAAGCAAATTAAGTTGATTTGAGGAAATCATTTCGAACTGTTTCCACTATATTGTAAGTAATTTTCTTTTCAGATTTTCGAATCAGTTTGACGTTTGTATTGTTTGATTACATTTTATCAAAATAAATAATTTATCAAAAAAAAAATATATTTTTTTTTCAATAAAAATTATGCAACAAACTGTGCTCTCGGTTATGTGTTCTTTTTGCTGCGAGATATTGGACAGGTTTGATCGGAAAAAGCGCAAAGAAAGCCTTGAAGGCCTTATACGAAGATATGGGGATAAGAAAGAAACGCATTTATATTAAATTGGCTTCAACATGAATGGGTAACCAAACCACAAAAATTCTTGAATTCAAACATTTAGAATGTAGCTGGGCTTTATTGCTTTAGTGTGCGTGAGCCGTAGTTTGTGCTAAAGCAAATGTAACACTGATTTCCCCATTTGTCAGCCTCATTCCTGATTGGTATGTTGTCAATACAGCTAAAACGAATAATAAATCTAAGGAGGTCACACGAGTTGTATCTGTTATCAAAATTTACAACTACTATAAGAAATTTGCATATCAGGCTGTGATTATGAGTGAATCCTCTAGAAATATTAGAGAAATTGAAGCACTAGCCAACTGTGTCTTGCTTTCAATTGGACCTTCCGTACTTAAGGAGGTTAAAAATTATGCCGATGAGTTTATGCCCCCAATTAAATAAAGACCAAAAAGCAAATCTTAAACTGGAAAAAACTACGCTTGAAGAGCCCTCTTTCAGATTGAAGCTTAATGAAGACGCTACTCGTATTATAGCTACCGACAGGCTTTTGTAAGCAATTCATAAATTTGATGTAGATGATATTGCTTTACGGAATCTAATTCGCAAACAAATAAAATAGTTTTTTTTATTAAAAAAAAGAAAACATAATTTTTACAACGATTTGTGCCTCAGCGCCCTTTGGACATTATTGAGGCGGGTTGGTACAGGGTTAATCATTGAATAGACAAATATAACTTCTTTATACCATTATTCCTTTTTTTTCTATAAGAAGAAATAAAACGGTCTTCATACAATTTAAAAAATCTTTTAATATAGCAAAATAACAAAAAAAAACTTATAAAGCCGGAAAATAAAATTTAGTTTTTATAGATTTCAACTTTATAAACAAATAAAATCAGTCATTTTGATTCGAAATTAAATGTCACTTTTTCGGATTATAACTCACCAATAATGGATTCCCCAATGTTGCATTTGTAAGCATAACAGCCGCACAGTGTTGCATAGACAAATTTCGACTTAATTTGAAACAAATTAAGTTATTTGAGATAATTTTGTTATGTGAAAAATGTATGGGAAATCATCTCGCAAATTACTAAATTTGAGCAAATGAACTGATTTGGCCGAAATCACCTACATATGTATATGGAAACGTACTATTAAAATACATGTGTGTCTTTTAAGTTTCATCAAAATTGATTTACAGCCTGTTCATGGAACACAATGTGCTCAAAAAACGCGACGAAATCTTGACGTTTTTCTTATTTGCGTTCATGCAACGAAAAACGTAACAGTTGACATCTGCTTTCTGTCTGTGTATCGCGTTTTTACATGCCAAACAGGCGAATGCTGCGCGAATAGAAATTTTTATTTGTTGAGCAAGAAAAAAGAAGAAGTTTGAACAAAAATAAAGATTCAAATATATAAAAATGGAAATAACAGCAAAAACAAGTATGCATACATGTTCACACATATATACATAAATAAACGTTCATATCCATGTTAACACGTACATACATATACATACATATATGTATGTATATGCAAACAATTTCCTTTTTTGCTAATTATTTAAAGAAAGGAAATAATTTAAAAAATAAAAGAATAAATCAGGATCAATCCATAAAGGCATTTGTCTGATCATCACAGAATTTGTATGAAAATATTGTATAATTTTTTTTCCAGCATAAAGATGTTTTGTTTACATAAATATTAATCACCGGTTTCTTTTTTCAATTGAAATAGGGTTACCGTTATTCACGATGCAAAAATATATTTTACACGAAAAAAGTAAACAAGATACATATAACTTGTATAGTGGCAATACTGGGGATTGAAAATATGTATACTAATACGTGTATAACGTAACAGAACGCGAACAATGAGAAGCGCGTTACACAGACCCAATTTCTTACGTAGTCTTAAACGTGTCGCTGGTTTTTGCTTTACTTAAAACGCGATCCATGAACAGGCTGTTAATAGTTTTGGAGATAATTCAACCATCCACTTGAGACTAATTTCAAAAAAGTAAATTCTTTTAAACAAACCTTTGTGCATATAACTACTTTCTCTTTAATTTTATTAGAGTAGGTGGCCCAGTTCAGGAGAGGAAATAAATGTGTCCCGAGCAATATTTGTACTAGGTGTAAACAAATTAAAAATGCATCTCTTTTTAGACACATATATGAACATTTTGGATTTCATAAAAAAGAGTTAGATACCTTTGCAGACAAAAAACTTATTCCTGGCCCCCGTTGGTCAACGTTTTGCTACAATTTAAAGATGTGTATTTCTTTGAACGCAAAGCAGACGATTTTCCATTTACCATCTAATCGATGGTCTTAAAAAAATTTATTATTTTAGACATACTTATGTCTATCAATTTTGCTTTTAATGTCATCAAATTAGGTTGGACAGCTCAGTAGAAGAAGAAAATGTCTCGTCAAGCGCCATTTGTTTTAGCATTGAAAATGTATAGAGTTTGGATAATTTTGCAGACAAAAAATTACCCTTTTTCATTCATTTATACCATAAGCATTCAAATCTTAATACTAAATACACAAAATTAATTAAGTCCAGCCAATGCTAGACTAAAATGTTTTCTTTTGCACGGTCAATATCGGTAAAATCAACTATTTAACGTTCTGATGGTGGCAAGGGTATCCTCCTCAACCGAAAGTGGCCTTCAAAATTAAGTATATTGCGTGCAAGACGATTTGGATGAAGTTCCAGTTTACTGATATACCTTGTTGCGTACTTTGAAAATTCCTCTTTTACCAGCGGAACACTCAGATCTTTATGAATTCGTGAATTTTTTACGTACCATGGAGCTGCAGTAATCGTTCGAAGAATTTGATTTTGTTGCCTTTGAATTTTTCAGATGTTAGATGTTGAGGCGGTGCCCCATAATTGAATTCCATAGCACCATATAGGCTTTAGAATTGCGTTGTATAATAAAAGTTTGCAATCCAGCTTCAAAGTCGAATTTCTGCCAATAAGCCAATTTAGTTCCGCCGCTTTTAAGTTTAACTGAGTAACTTTCGCATCAATGTGAGACTGCCACGTTAACCTACGGCCGAGATGAATACTCGTACGAAGGTACTTGAGTTTATTTTGCTGCGGAATAGGTGAATTGTTAAATTGCTGTACTCCGTTGTATTCTGATCCATTTATGTTTCAAATTTCATTGACATGGACTCAGCCGTTTAGCTTATGACAGGTAATAAACGGATTAACTTTCGCTCTTAATCAGGAGATGGACATGCGGAAGAACATGCGATTTGGAGGTCATATAGCGTTCTCTCGGTGATTGCATTTTGTTTCGTTTTTTGGTCCCTGAAACTTTTGTTGTAATAGATTTCTTCAAAACCAGTAAGAACAATTTTCTGAGTTTAGGCGGTTTACCGTCTCCCTGATCCTTCCCTAATTACTTTAATGAATTATTATGAAGCGTATGTCTGGCAGGAGGCTTTGCTGACAAAATTTTTAAAATCGAACCAGTAGTTCCAGTGATTACCTTTTGCAAACGTACAAACTTTTCCTCTTTATATAATACTCGTAGTACAGAATATAAGTTGTTTGTTTCAGTCTCCACCAAACTTTACAAACAAAAAACTACCTACAAACTTCGATTTCATTCCTTTTGGTATAAGTGTGCTGTAGATATGTAATGTTTTATATTTCAAACAAATATTTAAGAAAAAAAAAAATTAGAACGTAAAAAACCTGTAAATTATTTATTTTTTTTTTTTAAATTTTTATTTATTTATTTAGTTTTTAATTTCTTGATAGATGTTTAATGAATGAGCCTGCGCATCATATTTACCATAGTAAAATATTCTTAAGAAGATTACTGAAAATTCAAAATATAATATTATAAATGCAATGAAGTTTAAAGGTAGGATATAGGCCAAAGTATAATTAATAATGATGAATGATTAATTTATTTTGATGTTTGTTAATTAAAAAATTTGTGAGTCAATTTACAAATAGAAGTCTGCATCTAAAATCTTAAATCTTTCGCGTATATACCAGGTTTGACAGAAAGATTATCAAGATCTATTATAAATATTTCTTATTTTTGCAGTAAAAGATCGTTTTATGTTATATAAAAAATTTAACAGTATTTATTTTCAATATTTCGATAACAATTTGTTATCATCGTCAGGAAAATTAGAAAAATAAGAAATATTTACCAAAACATCAAATAATTATATATTAAAGATCTATTATATTTAAAAGGGAAAAATATGGAAGTTACATTACGCTAGATACATTATTTAATAAGACTAAGGATAGACTTAGTATATTAGATATTGCTAATATAGTTTATAAAATTCAATGTGAGGGAAACGATCAGGAGAATTGTAACACAGTATACATAGGGACAACAAAAAGCACATTAAGGACAAGGATTGCAGGACATAAATCAGACCAAAAATATAAGCATATTAATTCACAAAACACATTGTTCTGGATTAAATCACTATCGTCACTTTGAAAATGTTTCAATAATAAAAGCAGAAAGTAATTGTAAGAAACGTTAGAGATTAATGTGCTGTTCATAGAACACAAACGAGCAACTCGTCTAGAAAATTTGTATAAAAGTTACTCAATTTTTTGAGTACTTCCATATAAAATTTTTTTAGACGAGTACTCGTCTATGTTCTATGAACAGCACATATTACTACATATACAGAACAGAGAATTAATTTTAAATTAGACACTGATAATTTAGCACATAGTTGTAGGCATTTAGTTAGCAAAAAAGTAATACATTGAATTATAAGTATTATTTGTTAGGATATTAATAAATTATGTAAAAAAAGTTTTACATGTTATTTTGTGAGCAACATGAGCCATGTTAATTTCTTTAAGGTTGAGGTACAACATGTTGTAACAGGGCATGTTGTGTTAATTTTTAATTTTCCAATTTCTTAATATTGTTCTTGTGTTTTATGTGTACGAATTTTTTGTATGTAAGAATTTTTTGACCACATTTTTTTAAATAAGTTCTTATAATATTTTAATTATCCTGAGGATGACAGCAAACTTTTGTCGAATATTGAAAATAAAATAAAAAAAAAACTTTATACATTTTATAAAAAACATATACATACTTTTTATAAAAAAACATAAAGCTGCGAAAATATAAAAGGGCAGGCCGCTAAGGATAATAAAGTTTAATAGTTGAGAATATCTTTTAAAAATTTCCACAGTCTGCTGATGATTAGGGTAGCTCGCTCCTATGAAATGTAGACATATAGGCAGCTGGGAAATATCAAAAACAAGATTTTTATAATTTTTTGATTAGCACTTAAATCTTTTTCTTAAACTTATTTTTAAGCACTTGCTTTAAAAAACCTTATAAATACATACTCGTATATATAAGACCGCTCACAATCATTAATGCGATTTCGATTTTGAATAACTTTTTTACTAAATAAACAAAATATTTTGTGTGATGGAAAACTTTATTTCGACCTGTGCAATTATTCCTGTTAAGTAGAAGATATGACATCAGCCGGCAGTGTTGATTCTTTTATCTTGGACCAGTACTCAAGGGATGACCCCTACATTTGCAGTGCATTATACTTGAACTGGGAAAATAGATTACGGGGAGGAGGGCAGAGGCTTTCACCTCTCAATAACAGCATTTAAAGTGTTGGAATTAAATTCGTTACAGCTGATCAGTGTCGAACTGTATACCTTCGACACTGCCCGGACTAACAAAAATTAGTCCAACACATCCCACACTGTAAGGTATTGAATTTCATTCAAAAGAACAATAAAGAACACATGGACGAATGTAAAAAAATAATTAAAAACATATTTTGTCGTTTTATCACATTTTTCACAACTCTACGCAATATTTCTGTTGATAACTGTTCGAATTCCTATCGTGCTGGGGTTTGTTGGCATAAAATCACGACTTTAAGAAAGAAGGAAGTCTAAAATGGCTAAATCTTGCGATCTTGTTTACCATGCCTCGGTCAAAATAGAGATAAGCCAACCAGAAAATGCTTTCATCACAATGTTTGACTCCCTAGATTTCCCGGAAACTTGCGTTGGTGAAACGGTGGCTCAAGTCGCGGAAAAGTAAAGTACTTGGGATTCTATATTAATTCAACCTTATAAATATCGTTATGAAAAATGGTTTTCTTACACAGCGTAATTTAAGGATGTCCTCCTAATTTTTCCCAATTGCAATGAAAAAGAAATTAGTGATTCATCTTATATTACCGCTAATAACATATTTCGCTAAAGTTTATAGTAATATTGATTCCCAATCATTACATAAGATTCAGGTGACTTTTAACAATGCAACTCGCTTTGCCAATGTTTAGATCGAGTTTCTTCCTGGCGTAGGATGATCCTTGGTTGTGATTTATTGGACTATTTGTGGATAACAAATTTGTTATTTTTGCATAGTTTATTCATAAGAAAAACTACATCCTACTTGTATGAACAATTTTCTTTTGGATCTTTAACCCCTTGCATGACACTACTGGTGCCAAGATACTTTTACCTTTATATATCCAGACTTTTTTTTCATTAATGCCGCCAAATTGTGGAACTCATTACCCTTAAGCTTTAAACGTATACAAGCGAAAAACAGTTTTGCTAAGGCTTTCGTTGACTATTGTCCAAAAAATTTTATTCCAAAATGATTTCTTTATATTTCTTTCCATTTTATTTGTTATTCTAAAGTAAGAGTATGTTATACATTTGTATTTTTTAACCTCATAAAAAAGGATTATTGCTTCAACCCAACAAACACCAAATCAAATATTTGATATAAAATGACTTTATCAATTGATATCAAACACAGTTTTCTAACCTTTTTCAATGGTTTGATTTTAAAATTTGAATTTAAATTAAAAATCATTTCAATATAAATATTTGATACTCAATGTTTTATCAATTTGATTTTGAATCACAAATTAATCATAAAACAAATGTGTCAGCAATTACTTAAAAAATATCAACATTTTAAATTTATTTACATAAAAAAAATCAAGAATTCCGAAAAAAATTAATAAATGTGATTTGTTTGTGACCAATCTTTAATTAAATGTCAACAAAAATTAGTTTTAATAAGTTAAAACGCATGAAATAAGACATGAAAAAGTGAAATAATAAGAAATAATGAGATTGTCTGATTTGACCGCGATTTAGAGCCAAAAGGAACCAACTATTTCGTCCTTTGAAGAATTTCAAGACTAAGGAAAATAATAATAATAAAATAAATAATAATAATGGAAAATTAAAATTAAAAACCGCAAATAAATGAAAAGAAAAATGAATTTGCAAAGCAAAAATTTGTTTTTATTTGTATCCCACTTCACAATCCACATTTGAAAATTACATTTGAAGCCAATTTGAGAATAAATGAATTTCTCATTTTGAAAATAATATCCTTTTTTGTTGAGAATACTATGTTTTTCAATTTGAATTCAAATCAATATCAAACGTTTGTCGTTTGAGAAAACGTTTGATTTCAAATCATGCTCAATTTGAAATAAAACCTTACTGTTTGTTGGGAATATTCAAGCTCCTATTTTATAATAATAAAAATAGGAATTTTATAATGTATGCATTAATGTTAAATTTGATTTATAATTATAACAATAATTGCCGCGATCAATAACTCTTGATCAAAGAAGACAGGAAAAAATAATTGAATACACTGATCGCGGCAATTATTGTTATAATTATAAATCAAAATATTTCTTGGCTTTAGCCAGGAGTGAACTCGAGCTAGACCACCACCAAGATACCAACCCATCATCATATAATATTAGAAATATTAAAATAAAGTTCGACTATTTAACATTAATACATACATATATATCTCCGGTTGCATCGTCTTGTGGAAACTCATGTTCACCAAGCCCAGCTCCGTTAATTCAGGCAGTAAGAAGTCGCTTATCAGCGTCCCGCAGCGTTTGCTTGTAAAAGTAACTGTATTGTCATAAAAATACAGTCCAAGCACTCCTTCTGCGTGAACATCGCACCACATTGTAGTCCTGTGTGAATGTAGCGGCGTTTCATGTATTCACGCGGAAACGAAAATTTTGTTTATTGACGTTATCGTTTAAATCGAACTACGTTTGTTGCTCATTATGATTTTCGACTCAAAACCATGGTTTCAAAAATCGACACAATTATTCTTGCGGAGTATTAAGCGATTTCATGTTTATGCTCAAAAGGCTTTTGACTATATTCATTTGCTTTTTAAATAAATAAAGCTTCGTACCAAACACAATGGAATACGCAGTGGCTCATATTCTATTTTAATGAAAGCAAATTAATGAATACACAAACCGTATGAGTAATGTTGATAATTCTACTAAAACAAATACAACTGCATTCAAATAAAACGAATAAATACAACAAGAAAAAGTTTCAAATATATTATTAAATATACATATGTATTCACATTTATGTACATAGTATTATATAAGTAATTTACTTACTAATATTTTTTATGTTTACGCTTTTGAAAAGTACGAGTAAGTCCATATGCCCATACTTATGTAGGTCTATATTTGCGGCCATTTGTTAAAATAAATAAGTAAATATTTATTTAAAAATTAAAATTATAAGCGTATTTCATATACTAACAAAGTTTTTTTTTACAATTTCAGTTTAACAACCTGTTTTCAGGAGGCTATTCGTCTGTACTTCACATAAAAACGTTTACGTTTTGCATATTAGCGTTTTTCAACCGCGAATATCATATATTATTGCTTCTTAAGTGATATGATATGTATTTTTTTGGTTTTTGTGTGCCGAATTGCACCGATACAAATGTCACACGAATGCACGAATGAAAACAACCAATCGTCGGATAAAAAACAATGCAATTTATTACAGAACTATTTCATACCG
The DNA here is from genome assembly GCA_914767995.1 of Thecocarcelia acutangulata. Lineage (NCBI taxonomy): Eukaryota > Metazoa > Arthropoda > Insecta > Diptera > Tachinidae > Thecocarcelia > Thecocarcelia acutangulata. The sequence continues at coordinate 58,643,609 of OU612098.1, forward strand.
CAAACTTTTATTCAAATACACAATTTTTATACCCTTCACAAAAATGTTAAGGGTATATATAAGTTTGTGATTCCGTAGGTAGGTAACACTACTGCTTCATACAACGTAAATGCTTTCGTAAGTATGTCGATAAAACCGAATCGTGTCCAGTAAACCGTCTCCCAAAACAGGCAGTAACTATTTCTGTCTTTACTCCGCATGCACTTAAAAGCAAATTTTATACTGGATGTAATGTACAGTCGAATAATGTTCACTTTATTCATTAATTCATTTCCTATTTTTTGTACTCAGTCAAACTGTAATCGTGTATTTGTGGCTTTTGCGATTACAAACTGAATAAATGAATATTTGAATTAAAAAGAGTACATGAAAGAATCTATTTATTACTATAAACTTTAGAACGCAATTCATTCTCATTCTGTTTTCACACGTTTTACTCTATACTCAATATTTGAATGAATATTATGTTTTCAGTGTATACGAGTACATAAATAAACTAATATATTCATGCAGCCTATTACGGAGCATAGTGTTCCATTGTTTGACGTAAAACGTCATATGCAAATGGTATTAAATCTTAGGATAGGGTGATTGATGTTGCGCCAGCTTGTAAATTGTATATACTTAAGTGTTTTCTAAAGAACACATATGTATGTGCGTATGTCTATATATTCGCGCTTAATTAAATTTTATATTGCAAAATGTACGTATATACATATATATGTACACTTGCATCTTCTAAATATGTGCATGCTATATGTATATACATATGTATGTAGATTTCTTTTAACTGAATATGTTAAAAAAGCCATTAATTCTAAACAAAGGTACAACAAGCGATATCAGTATGAACGAACGTTTGTTTACTGGCGTCAGCGAATAAACACAAGCGTAGAACGCCAACACGTCCAATTTCATACTGCTATAGCTCCACCTTAAAAACAAACGGTAAAACCACACAAACAAAATGATATATACGACAGACATTTACAGTTAATTTAACGAACACGAGCACTAACAGCACCGCGTTAACAGTGCTAAAAGCAAAAGTAATGAGGTGAGTTCAATGAGAAGTTTTGTGCAATCAAACCTCTGTTAACGTTGAGCCAGCCAGAAAGTCAGCCAGCATCAAATCAAACACTCAACCGAGGCAAACGTTGCCAAAGTTTTATTACTTTTATGTTACTACGTATTATATGAAAAATTCTAGTTATACGGGCAAGTGGGATAATGTGAATATAAAGCGTTATGAAAATGAGAAATAGTAGGGTAAGAGATTCGGCATCCCAAAACAATTTATCATTTTTAGAAATTTGCGTTCCAAATAAAATTGTTTTATTGGATCGGTGTTAAATGTCTAAATGGCTTTTTATTTTCTACACATACGATTATTTTTCATTTTACTTCAGGTGTAATCATGTGAAAATCAAATGTAATGATACGTTAGATTTTTTGAGAGTCGCAACAAATGCCATTAAATTTCTGTCTCACAAAATCTAAAGACGTCTGAAATGCTCTTAAATATCGACTGCAACTGCAATATGATTTTGTGAGCATAAATTGCTCACAAACCTGAACTGACTGACACCAAGCTCTAACAGTCAACAGCAGAAATTATCTTAAAAAAATTATTAAAAATAATTTAATTTTTACGATTTGCTGCATCCAATTGCTTAGTTTTTATTATTTTCGTTTAAAATTCTTTTGCTCATTTTTTTATTTACTTTGTTTTGAAATTCAGCACTTTAAAAGGTTTTTTTTCTTTTAATTGCAAATGCTACTGTAGTTTGTTTTAGCAAAGATGATGTACTATTGCAACCTAAAGTTTTTGTTGTTTTAATAACGGGAGCTTTGCTTTAACAAAATTGCTCTCAGTGACAGACATTAATGCGCCGTTGAAAAATATGTCCGTTATGCATTACGTAGTGATAGCGTGTTAGCTATGGAATAGTGGGTAGCAATTGTTACTCCTACTGGTGAATAGGCACAGAGTCGAGCGTCGTATTCTTTCGTTAGCGATTTTAGTGCATAGACAGAACACACCTACCACTTCGCTATCGTTTCTGGTTGTATCACAGGGGTATTAATTGAAGACTGAATTCAGTTGCGTAAATGTGTGCCTGTGTCATTAATTTATCACACAAATTTTTCAGTACGGAGTAGCTGCTTGTAATTGTGAATAACATCGACAACGTCTCATTATTTATTTTACGCAAGTTAACAAAAAAAAAAAAAAAAAAAAAATTAAAATATAAAGTAATCATTATTTTGTTGCAGGAGCGTTAAAAAATTTCTACATACTTTTATTTAAAGGACAGCAATAAATGTTTGCACAACAGAGTTGATCAAAGAACTCTTGACAACCACGCTCAAAAATCACTTTCTGTAATTTCATAACTAACTTAAAAATGGTATTTGTTTGCATATACATACATATACGAGTAGCACAAACAGAAGAAATTAAGTGTTTTGGAAACTTCCAGCTCTGCTATGAACACATGTTAAATTTTGTTTCGATCTGGTAACTCCTTCATATAGAAACAGGTGTTCACAAAACACACATCCGCGATTTTTTGGAAAAATTAGAAATGCGCGGTGTCATTAAATATTTACATAAAAAGGTTTATCGGAACAAGAAGTTCATAATGATATAGTAAATGTGTTAGGTGAAAGTTGCTGAATTTAAACGTGGTCGTACAAGCATTGAAGATGAACCACGTAGTGGACGTCCAAAAACAGCAACAACAACAGAAATTGTAGTCAAAGTGCATGATATGGTATAAGTGCGTGAAATAGTAGTGGTACCAAATGATCGAATCCATTTAATTTTGCATGAAGAACTACAGATGAAAAAGCTTTCTGCAAGATGGGTGCCGCATTTGTTAACAATCGACCAAAAACGCATAAGAATGAACATTTCTCAAGGGTGTTTGGATCGTTTTAAGCGAAATAAAATGGATTTTAAGCGTCGTTTCATAGCTGTTGATGAGACATGGATTATACTACTATACTCCAGAGACAAAAGAATAATCCAAACAATGGACTGAAGCTAAGGGAAGTGCCGCAAAGAAGGAAAAAACAATTCAATCGGCTGGTAAGGTTATGGCAACGGGGTTTTTTTTGGGATTTCAAATGTATTTTATTGATTGATTATCTGCAAAAGGGCAAAACAATAAATTCAGAGTACTATTGCAACCTTTTGGATCAATTAAATGTACAAATTCGAGCAAAACGTTCTGGCTTACAACACAGAAAAATCATTTTTCATCAAGACTGGTGCGTTGCACAAGAGTGTTTTAGCAATGGCTAAAATCCACGAATTAAAGTACGAGTTGCTTGACCTTATTTTCCTGATTTAGCTCTCAGTGACTTTTACCTGTTCCCAACTCTAAAAAAATTCCTTGCTGGCAATCGTTTTACCTCAAATGAAGATCCTTGAGGAACACTGTTTTAATGAAGGGAAGGAATTGCTAGAAAAGCGTTGGACTAAGTGTATTGAAGTATCAGGATTATTTATATTGAAAAATAAAAATATTTTTGAAAAACTAACTATTCTCTTTCATTGACAGGCTAAGAAGTTTCTGAACCGCCTTTGTATGTATGTTAAAAGTGATTTACCAAAAGAGAGCAAGACGACTTATCTGGTTTTAAACGAAAAGAAAATTTTAGATTACTTGATTTTCCCAGAACTAGAAACACTTTCGTAGATATAACGATTTTTTTTTATTATTGATATGAATTTGTCGTTGTTTTTGGGCCAGAATAAATCTTTATTCGGGTTATGAATATTGTTTTTTGAAATAAATAATCGTTACTAGAACCAAATTTGTTCGTTTGGGGGAAAAAAGTTGCCAAGGCATTTTCTTGTACTATAACATTAACTCTTGACGCAAAAAAGACAGAAAAAATAATTGAATATTAAATAAAGGCTGCACTCACGTGGAATCGAACTCGATATCATGTAAACATGATGTAGTTTTTCATACGAAAACTTAACCAACTAAGCCAAAGAGCTAATTAATTTGTTTTTTCGTCACATTTACTACACTGTCTAGTAGTTATAACGAAATTCCTTAATTTTCATTCAAAAGTTATTCGTAAAATGATTGAAACAATTTTCGTAACATTAGTGAGTTTTAAAATAAAATAAAGTTCATGCCACTAATGAAGCTTTCATAACTGAAATACGTTTGTTAAAAAAATGGGACTAAGGAGTCTGGCTGCCATGTACGAGAGAGGATTGATATTGAAGCTACCTTGCGCTAGATGGCAGCACAAACAGAAACGAAATTGCGATCTGTCAAACGTCAGCGGTTAAAATTTTAGTTTATTTGATTTAGTTGTTTGAAGTGAGCAACTTTTGTGTTTCTTGGAAAATGGAAAAAAGTGAATTTCGTGCTGTGACTAAATATTATTATTTGAAAAGGAAACCGGCGAAAGAGACAAAAGAAAAGCTCGATAAACATTACGGCCAGTCTGCTCCGGCAGATTACATAGTAAAATATTGGATTGCTGAGTTAAACGCGGCCGAACAAGCACTGCACCAATACCATCAATAGGAAGGCCAAAACTGAAGGAAATATCAAGTCAAGCTACGTATGAATATATGAACGTGTATTCAACATTTTACATGAACATATTTGCATATGAAGAAACTATCGGCTGCCGCGTTTGCTCAGTGTCGAACAAAAACGAGTTCGACAGACCACTTCACAGCGGTATTTGGACATTATAAAGCGTAATCCTGTTGCATTTTGGCGTCGAATAAATTTTGATGAAACGTGGGTCCACCACCACTACACAACTGAAACCAAAAATCAATCGAAACAATGGAATCGTAGAAGCTGATGGAAATGCCCCGAAGAAGACGAAGACAGTGAAATCGACTGGCAAGGTTATGACAACTGTAATTTGGGATGAACAAGGAATATGGCTCATCGATTATCCACAATCACAGGAAAGTATTATCGTGCATTATTGGAGCAATTGATTGATGTGATCAAGATAAAAAGACCACATTTAAAGAAGAAAAAAGGGTTCTTTCTTCAAGACCGGTTCAGACAGCATTATATACGATGCTAAAATTACGTGAAATACACTTCAAATTGGTTTATCATCCACATTATAGTCCAGATTTAGCTCGTAGAGACTTTTTCTTGTTTCCTAACTTGAAAAATGGCTTGCAAGAAAAAATTCATCTCAAACGAAGAAGTGATTACCGAAACTAACGCGTATATTGAGGGGTGCCCAAAATCGTATTAGTTGGAATATCGTCGTACTAAATGTATTTATGTATCTAAATGGGGACAATGTTCAGAAATAAGTGTTTTTTGAACAAAACTGTTTTTTCCTACTTAGGTAATATCAATCCGCCCTCGTATTTGCATTTTAGGAAAAATGATTCCGGACTCGTTTTCATAACATCTATGTTTAAGGCAAAAAATTATACAGCAAAAATAAAAAAAGTCTGAAAATGTAATGTAAATGCCAGCAATTCTTCAGAAATTTTATTTTCAAACTTAGACTGAGAACAAGTGGTACGCGTTCACTCCGAAATGCTAAGTTCGTAGTAGAAATATATGGTTGGCAGGATAATATTCTAAGGGCAATATACTATTGTTAAATTACATGGTTGTTGTTGTACTTATTATTGTTCTACGTGGTTATAATAGCAATTAAGCATTTTGTATTGTTTAATAGGTGTACAACTTTGCTTCCGCCGTTTTTTTTTTCGGCAATTCGAGGCGTTATTGGAAAAAACTGGTATTTATGATTCAAATCATTGCCCATCGCTAACCAGTACTTTCTCTTATCTTTCAGGTAGCGTACGATTTTTGTGTATGTTTCAGTCGGTTTTAACAACTCATAATACTGTTTTTGCCCCAATCACAATGCGATGCAGAAATCCATTCTGTCTTTGCCTTGCAAGCAGCTACTCACAAGCAAACAAACGTCGGTCAACATCTCTCGGCTTCAACTCGTACGGCACACAATTTTATTGATGCTGAATAACTCCCATAACTTTAAGGCATTTTGAAATAGCTAGTAGCGTCACTCCCAATGGTTCTACCAATTCTTGTTGCATTTGACACGAGTTTTCTGCAAGAGGGGTTCTCCAATTCTGCATCATTGGAAAACCGGCTTTCTTCCATCGCCATGTTGGCTTTCGACGTCAAAATCATCGTACTTAAAACGTTAAACCACTCACGGCAGTATTTCGCTAATAGTGGCCTCACTGTAGATATCTGAGAGCAGTAGATGCATATTTCCTCATATCAAAGCAGAAAACTAAATTCTCTTGCAAATGACGAGAATTTGGCCCGTAAGCTGACATCATTAATCGAGAATAACTTATGACAGAAATCGACTAATATTTTGATGGCGTTATGTTTACAAACAGCTAAGCTTATTGTATGACATATAAGGTCTATTTATTTCGACTATATTGGCTTTGGGTATTTTGAGGCCTTGGAATACTTTAGTAAATCCACCCATATTCGGGGTGTGATAACGGACATCAAACCAGAGGTTCAATTCGTGTGGCTGACAGTCGGCTTTGAGCCGCCGCCGGTCTTGTTTTACTTTGTCCAGCCGCCACCGTTATGGCGGCTGAAATCGGCTTATTTTCAGCCGCCGTATTTACATAATCGACAGCTTGAGCCGATTTTTTCTTCCGAACCTTTTAACAATTTTCTTTTGAAATTGCTTTCTTGTCCACACAAAAAAACTTTTTTCGGCAATTCTTGAGCTTTCTCTATCTTTTGTTTCATACAATTTATATACACATATAAATGTGAGGAAAAATAAGGAACTGCTGAGAATTGCCAAGTACCGGCAATTCTTTTTTTCCTTCTTATTCCCCTCAAGCTTCTATAAAGTCAAGAATTGCCCAACAAAGTTGCTGTGTTTGACCTGGCACTTAGCTCTACAAGGTGTCAGTCATATTCGTAGCAGCCTAATGACTACTTGTCACTGTCAAAATCTATGACCTCAAACTTTTCTTTAAGTATTTTATACAGTTTTTTATATTGCATGTAAGAGTTTGACAGTACAATCATAAACACAAACTGTTCCTGGTTGCAACATATTTAGTGTCACCTTGGAAATTATTTGGTTTTATGGTATTTTATTAGAAAAGATCCGAGATTTTTCAGGTGAAAGATTGTTATAAGCTTACCTTTTCTAAAATCTTAATTAATTTGAGCCACATATTGTTATTTAAAATCAGTTTTGTCTAAATAAATTGATCCACGTAATGTTATTTATTTCTTTTCCAAAATATTTGTTTCTTAATAAGTGAAAAAACCCCATAACTCAAAAACCATAGTTTCAAATAAAAGAAACACATTTTACATTTTTAATTTCCATACTCGTCTTAGAAAATATGTATGTTTACAAAATAGCTCCTAAAGGTTTGAATGAGTTTATGGAACATTACAAAGGATAGTATTGTTAACAAATTTGCATTCTTGACTCCAAATAATTATGTTTATATATTGAATTATGACGTCGTTTGAGTAAATCAGCGATATTTAGTAAATTTGTACAACAAAAGTTTTTATATAATTAGCTTAAAATTTTTATGAATTTTAATGAAAAATAGTGAAGAAGGTATTTGTCTAAAAGCGTACTTTTTTAAACAATATTTTGACATGTGATATCTTAATAAATTAAAACATTACCACATGTATACAAAAAAAAGCACATATGTCGGCTACAGCCGGCTTTTAGCCGCCGCCGACCTTCTTTTTGCCCAGCCGCCGCCGCCGACAAATATGCGACGAATTGAACCTCTGCATCAAACACTTTTTCACTCACTTGAAACTCATTAATTCTTTTAACTAATTGTAGTTTTTTTTTCACATGTGTTTGCACCCAAAATAAATTTTACGTCTTCCTTAACGATTTTGAAATTTATTTTCCGCATTTTTTGTGCGATTAGACAATTTAAATTAACTTCACTCAAGACTTTTTTATTTTATGATTGCCAAATGAGATCAGGTGTTTTACTTCACAGGGATGTATAATAGTCAGAGCGTTAAAGGAATTAAATTTATCAATAGCTTTTTTCAATGAAACATTACATTAGGCGCCAGTGTTAATATTATATTTATTATATTCAATTACAATTGTTTCTGTGAAATCATCTTGTTGATTTAAATTTTTGGTAACACAACTTACAAAAAGTTCAACTTCACTGCTTTCGCTGGTATTGTCATACCCAGTCTGCTCACAACAAGCAACATCTCTGCTTTTATAGTTGTAATTATTTTTCGTTTTGTTGATTCTTCTTTTGCAAATACTTTCGTAAGGCTTTTTCTTTTTACATGTTTTGCAAACAGGAGCAAACGCTGGGCAAATTCGTAAAGCATGATTCCTTAGACAGTTGCGACAGTCAAAGGTTTTTAATTTATTATATTTTTGTACAAAGCTGAAGTTTTTTCCTGCTCGCTATGGATTTCGGCTGTTTTTTTTGGGGCCAGTTCCGTTGCTTGACACATTTTAATGGCTTTCTCACATCTGATACCCAAAATCAGCTGGTCCCGTAAAATACTATTTTCTAATTGTACAAATTCACAATTCTGTGCTTGCTACCTTGATCGTGTTATGTATTCTTCTATATTTTCCCCTTCGTTTTGAACAAGTTTGTGGAATTTATATCTCTCAAATGTGATATTCAATTTTGGAGTGAAATCTAAATCAAATTTTGCCCTAAAATTTTCCAATGTTTCTGTTGACGATCCTGGTAGGGAGTTGTAAATAGTATGGCTGAATTACTGATGGCATACATGAAAGTGGCAAACTCAATATTTTTAGCTTTTTCCTTTAAACCTGTTGCTATCTCAAAATACTTGTATTGCTGCTTTCACAGCTTCCATGTCCATGTCATGTCCGATAACGAGAGGTCCGACGTGTGGATTTCAACAATTATATAAAAAGATTTTAATTTTCTATAATATATTCAACGGATATCGTTATAATTAGCGACGGCGTTTCGGCACCATATGTATTAATAAACTTGGTTTATTATTAATCTAATTCAATTGATGTGTATTTATTGAATGGTAATTTATTAATGTTACATAAAATGGAAGATGGTGATGACTTGCCTAATCAATGTGTATTCAAGGTTGATTAAGAAAGGCATTAATATTGCTAAGCATGAAGGGTTGTAAAACTAGAAAGTGATTAATTGCAATTACGAGAATGATCACTATCTCAATTTCATCATTGCAATTCTGGCAACACTTTCGCTAAAATCCGCCAACAGAAAATTCAAGGGAATTGAATGGTGAGTTGTGCAATTCTCTCACCTTTTTCGCTCATTTGCAAACAATAGTCGTTTACTGTTGTGGGGAGTTAAAGCCTCGTCTATGGCTTAAACGAATCTTGTTTTTTTTTTTTGTTATTGTCGTTGAATGTTGGTTTGTTGCAGTTTATACGGCTGACTAAACGAATCTGTGCGATACTTACACGAGTTCAGTATCAATTGGTCGCGTGGTGGGGCACGACTTGTGAACGGAATAATTCGTTTGTTACTACTTATTCGCTAACGTCGTTTTTTAAATGATTCTTTGCTTGGGATCAAAACAAAATTTACTGTGTTTTTGTTTATAAAATTTGAACGATTGTTTGTTTATTAGTTCGCAAAAGCAAAGACGAAAAATTTGCCGGTTGTGCGCATGCTCAACAGTGAGTGACATTAAGTGTTTTCCTCTTAATAGTGATGGTGTTGCTTTCGAGAGCTTACGCTGCAATAATAACATAACAAAGAAACATGCAAGACGCATGTTTGTAAAAGTTGCAACTTCCAAGAGGCCGTGCTGCATGCCGTTGTGTAGAAAGAAAGATAATAAACAAATAAAGATTATAACATTGATTTGTACACGGCGATGCGATCAAATGAAATGAAATTATTTTTTATTGCAGCAGATTGTGTGTAAAGTGCTATTCGTACTAGTAGTAAAACTTAAACTTAAAAGCCCGCCCGTCCGCCCGTTCGCTCTAACTGTTTATAATGGTGATCGTGCAACGTCCATACTACGGCTGAGTGTTGAATTAAAAATTGTTGCGTGTATAATTGTGTGAATTCGTTTGAAAGTGCTCCGTACACACACACACACACACACACACGAACACATACAAAACAGACGTACATAGTATTAAGCAAAAAATAAATGAAATACATTCATACGTTCACATTAATTGGTGATTATCTGTCATAGAAAAAAGAGTGATGTGCATTTCTCGTACAATATAAGTATATGAATGTCGTGTACGCGTAATAAAAGACTATCACAGATTTTGTAGCAATTATTGCAAAAGCAAAAAAGGGGGGAAAAGAAAACAAAAAACAACCAGAACAAAAAAAAAAAATGCAATCTCTTACAATGATTGTAGCATGTGCGGGAAAGTAAATTGTTACACGACGGAACTTCTAACCATTTAAAGCAAAGGTTTTTCTGATCCGCAATCAAATCATTTCGCATCGCATTTTTAAGACATTTGCCCACGCTACAGCCAGTCAGCCAGCCAGCCGTACTGCAGCATTTCACATGAGTCACAAAAACAAATACGTAGTGGAAAAGTAAAATAGTTGTTCAAAAAAAAAAAAAAAAAAAAAAAACAAATGAAATAAAGTTGAGGTGCTATTGCTTATCTAAGGTGTTACCCGGTGTTGATGAATGCTTGCACGCCGTCACCATGGCATCAAATGTCGTATATTCTGACAACTGACACATCTTGCACAGCATACAGCAAAACGAACGACGAACGCGGCCGTTCGTTCGTCTGCAGATAAGCCAAACGAGAACAAGTGATTTTGCGCGCTAGGGTGTGTGCTGACAGTTGTAAATGCCGAGTCGAGTGCGGTGGTGTCGCCCAATTAAATTGCCATAAATAACACACACACATACACACACACTGTGCAACTTGCCACTATCGGATGTGCAAAGTTTGCTGTTGTTTGTTTATGTACGAGTATGTATATGAAACCTACATACAACCACACAATTGACTAGAGTTACTTTTGGGCATGGCACCCAGAGACAATGCGACGCAGTAAGAAACTTTAAATGCTTATTAACTGTGTGATTTGAAAAATGCATCAGTGCAGCAGAGCAGTCTGAATGACAGACGCAGAATTGCACTCTCACGCATCCACCAAACAACAAAAGCTTAAAACCAAATCTGCCTGCCAGCGAGCCAGCCAGCCGGATGTGTAATAACGGCTTTTCCGCGGGTGGTGTCAATTAGTGACAATTGAAAATCTGATTCCGTTTACGTTCACACTCAGATCGCGTTAATAATTTTCTATTTACTCGTATTTTTCACATTCAAGTTCTTTATGTCGTGGCTTAACTGTGCGGAGGATGGCCTCACCGAAATGCTTTATCGCTGATAAATAGCAAAGAACAAAACAAACAAAAGACTTCAAACAGAAACGACAACGACAGCAATACAAACACACATGTACCTGCATGTATTGTATGTGTATGTGTGTGTGTGTGCGTATACATGCATTCAAACGTAGTGTTGATTGTTTCAAGCAAGTTTCATGATTCTTCCCAAGCACTTCTCAAGAAATGAAATTTTTATGTAATAAATACTAGATATTTAGAGCTAGATGTTTCCATATACGAGTACATACATATGTACATACATTTTGGCAAAAGTGTAGCAATAAGTAAATTGGGAAGTTTGCACATTGTGTTTGTTTTTAGTGTTGCATACAACAAGTAGCGCGTAAGCTTTCTGCTTCATAAATTTTCTGTTTATGGATTTAAAGACAACGCGCTTGCGCTGTGCCTCCTCTCTACTCGTATCAAGAAAACAACAGAAGCAACACCAACACCGACTCCGACTCCAACAACACCAGCAACTATATTTAATGTAAAAAAATTACAACAATATGAACCATTAAATTATTAACAATATGAACAAGAATCGTTGCCATTTCTATTGCCCCGTTGTGTTGCCGCCCTAGTTGAACGTCACGCATTGTAAACGCCACCGTACAAACTTCCAAACGGGTTCGAGTATATCTTTTCGGTGTAATCCGCATTAGTGAAGCGCGTGCGTGTGTTTTGCTGCAAAGTTGAATTTTGATTTGTACTTGCACAATTTTGATGAATTTTCATTATTTCTTAACGTTGTTTTTTTTTCTTATGTCTTATCGTCGTTGCACAAACAGTCACACACTTTTTGGCTTTAGCAACAACAATACATTCCTACCTACATACATACGAGTACATACATATGTACGTTTTTTATGCACACGTTGTATGTGTTTGTGCAATTTATTTATTTACTTATTTTGATGAACTGCATCTAAAAAGCGAAGAAAAGTGTTGATGCAAAAAAGAGAAAAATACTCGCAAATGTGGACGGATGGATGGATGGATGCCTTGTAGGTTTTTAGTGAATGTGTTTTTTTTTCTCTACGTCTTTCTTTAAAAAATCGTAAAGAAAAACTTGGAAAATATTACAACTGCTAAAAGTTGAGTAAGTGTGCTTTTTGACACAAAACGGTCTGACTGACACACATTCAAACGAATGCACACACGTTCATATATACATATATGTATATACGAGTGTGTAAGTGGTTGTTAAAGACAGAAAAGTTAAACAATTGTTAAAATTATGAAAGAAATTAAAAGAAAATCGTTCGCTCGTTATTTAAACTAATAACATCGTCCGCAAGGAAAGTTTTCAGCAGTTGTCATTGCCGCAAATACAGCATACATATTTATATGTGTGTGAGTGTGTGTATGTATGTATGTTATGTGTTTCTTATTATCAATGTTGCTGCTATTCCGTGCTCCGTGCTATTTATGCCGCATGCATTACGTCAGTTTTGTGCCTTATTTCACTTTTTTATTCTGTTGTTTTTGCTTGCTGCAGTTTGCCAAATAGCACTCGTTGAAGAATTACCCACCAACATTTGTTGCAACAATAATAAGAGCAGTCGCACAATTTGCGCTTTGGCAAATACAAACTGCAATAACAACTGCCACCGATAAAACGACAAAAAGCAAAACAATAATAGAAAAACAAAATACTTAAAAGTAATCTTCAATTGTCTTCAAAGCAAATACAAAAAAAAAAAGAAAAAAAAAATAGATAGAAAAAAACCTACAAACACAAAGCAAAATCGGTGCAACAGTTTTAAATCGGCAACAGGCGGCAGCAATCATTATTTTGTAAGCTGTTTTACAATTTAATGGTTTTCATGGTAAGTAACGAAAAAAGTTCCACACAAAATCCCAACCATATGGTGACATAAATTTAACATAATTCAAGAAAATACAAAAAATTTAACAAATAATACCTACAACAGCTAAACAGCTAAACTTTGCAAACAATGCAATGCAGTGCAGCCGAACATTATTTAACTCAGCAGTTTGAGACTTTAGTTTTCTTTTAGTTAAAAATTTGTCTGGTTTGTGTTCCAAACAAAAATTGTCTCGAGCCCTTTACTTTCGAATTTTATTTACGAATGCATTTACGAGTAGACACAATCGTAAAATACGCTGTTGCGGGCAAAATGTTCTCAAATATGTGAAATATTTCTCTTCTATGATATCCTGTGTGAGATATTTGTTCTAATTATTCCCTAAGCATCTGCCACTTGACCAGACAAAGTGAGATCAATGCCAGAAGCGAAAATCTCTTGCTGATCAAGACCACAGATGTGTCGTTTCAAGTGAACGTTTCAGTATATGGAGCAAAGTCAGCGATCATTAAGTTGGTGACTTAACTCAGTACTGAGCAGCTGATATTCTCGTTATATTTTATATTATTGGAAATTTCGGCGAAAAGAAATATCGATCGATATTCAAATTGCGATTATTGGTTCCTGCGGTAAATGCTTTTCGCAAAAAAGATTTTACAACCCTGTTTGTATTAGTCCTGATGTGTTATAAGTTGTGTTAATTTACTTTACTTTACTGGTGAAAATAAGCAATGAGAGAGTAACAAGAAAATTTTAAAAATTGCTCTTAAAAATGTGAAAAAGTAAATGAACGCTTTACTAGCAAAAATTTGCAAGTAGAGTAGTGTTTTAATGTATAGGTATACATGAGTATTTAGTAGCTACCTTTATATTTTTTGGACAAGTTATATATGTATATACATATGTATATTATAAAAATTATGTGATTATTGTCATTTATATTCAGCATTGTCGCGACTGGCGTTTTTCGAGTACTTTTTGAACGTTTATAGAATAATGAAAAGTTTTACAATATTATTGAACTAGTACTAGGCGCATATATTAGTTGTGTTCGACGTCGTTACCGCGGGAACCCGTGGGTTCCCAATTTGCACGAAAAGTGTTTCTTGTGTTAAAAAATGTGCAAATTGGGTAAACGAGAAAGCTTCTGAGAGAGTAATTTGTGTTTCTCATTTTACCAGACTTTACCCGTAATGCTTGCATGGAAAGCAAAATTCTTAAATCATATGATCAGCTGTTTGTTATTTATGAAAATAAAATATCAATGTGTAAATCATAAAAAACATATTTGAATATATAACAATACATCATATTTAAATAAGTTATATTTAAATAAGTTATTTTACGTTTTTATCTAGCTCAAAATGTTTAAATAAATTGGCAAACATATTTGTTTGAATTACAAGAGGCTGTGATACATAGTTATTTTTCTCATAAATGTAAAAACTAATTTTTTTTTATTAAAGTGATATTATAAAATAAATCTGTTTGTTAATTTTATATAATAGTAGACATTTTCGTATATTTTTGTAAAATAATGTGTTTTTTATTGGATTTCAGTGCATTATAAAATTTAGAAGTTGAAACACTGAATTTTAAACTTGTGTAATAAACCACCGGACTTGACCCGGAATTTCCTCGAACAAAGTTATTATTTAACTAGTATAGGGTAAACAATATAAAGGTTATTAGCTACTTTTGAATTAAATATATATTTTCAATTAGTTTATTTGCTAGAACAGTCTGTCTACACATTGCATTTTTATTTCAGATTAATTGAAAAAAGTAACGTGCCGAGTAGCTAGATACTCACAGTATTTACAATACTAGAAACAACAGCTGCGCTGTAAAAATTAAAGAAATAGAAAACAAAATCATTTTGGAGGCTAAAACTAGAAAAAATATTACAGTAATGGAACGAAGTGTCAATTTAACTGCTTGCCTAAAAGTTTTCAACTCATCCGAGCAAGTAAATTTGCCGGAACATCCTTTCCCACTGATGCTGGCAGATACTACTCGTATGTTGCTTAGTTCATTTCCATTAGACGTCATATTTTACCTCTGTTATTCCTAATAAGCTTTTTCCACTGATCAACATCTTCATGAAACGCATGAAATATGTTGAAAATGTGAAACACTGTTTACATTGCTCTCATCTAACATCTATAGGGTGTTTTTTTAAGCTAGATAGAACTTTAAATTGTAAAAAGTAACACAAAAAATTAAATTTTGATGAAACATTTTTTTTATTTGTTTCAGTATACTCTGACAAATCATCATGAATAGACTCACGCTTGAACAACGCTACGAAATTATCCAAATTTACTTTGAAAATCAGTCGTCGATTCGCGCAACTTATAGACGACTTCGTCATTTGTATGGCGTACATAATCGGGTTTGTTAATAAGCAAAATTGCCGCATATGGAGTGAGACAAATCCACAAGAGACTCCATTACATCCAGAAAAATGCACTGTTTGGTGCGGTTTTCATGCTGGTGGCATCATCGGACCTTATTTCTTCAAAAATGAGGCCGGAGCTCGCGTTACGGTCAATGGAGATCGTTACCGCACCATGATCAATGATTTTTTGTTTGAAAATATGGATGACATTGATCCGGAGGAGATGTGGTTTCAACAGGATGGCGCTACGTGCCATACGGCGAACGCAACCATCGACTTACTGAAATCAAAATTTGGCGATAAGTTGATTTCGAGAAATGGACCTGTCAATTGGCCTCCAAGGTCGTGCGATTTGACACCTCTCGATTATTTCCTGTGGGGCTACGTGAAGTCACTGGTTTATGCTGATAAACCAGCAACAATTGACGCCTTGGAGGCCAGCATTGTTCGTGTTGTTCGTGACATACGGCCAGCAGTGCTCGAAAAAGTGGCCCAAAATTGGACGTCCAGAATGCGCTTCGTCAAGAACAGCCGCGGTGCCCATATGCCCGAAATCATTTTCAAATGTTAATGTCACGTATTGATCTTTCGAATAAAAAAAAATTTTGATTACAATTTAATTTTTTGTGTTATTTTTTACAATTTCAAGTTCTATCGGGCTTAAAAAAACACCCTTTACTATCAATCAAAAATATTATTATTGAAATTTTCAAACAATCTAACAAAAGCGCGCAATTTTTTTTCGAGAAATATTAATTTGAAAAACAAAACAGGATTATAAAATATATGTTTATAAATAAAAAGTAGGGCACATAAAAACAAAATTGGAAAAATACAGAAATAACTATTACAGAAAAAAAAAAATTAAAAAAGAAAACACACATGCAAACAATTGACACATTATAAATAAATTATAAATTCTTTATTTCTTTCACAACAAATGATGTTTTTCAGTGATGCCACAAGAATAATTGACATTATTGTCATTTTTCTAGTGATGACACCGAAGTAATCGAAAGATGATGAATGGAATAACATGAGATAGAAACATTTTATAAAGATGTTGAAAAATGTTGACTTTTAGTAGAATGTATTTCTTATGAGACGGTGTTATAATCTTCAAAAACTGATGGTAGATGTTAGATGTTTTTCAGTGGAAAATGCCTATAAGTTACACAAAAATAAAATTTTAAGCTTTTTAATATTTTTTATCGTTTCAAAAGTTTACATACATTTACAATTTCTCAAAATTTCCAAAAATATTATTATTTTTAGCTAAATTTAGGATATTGAATAATTATTATAAGTAAAAATTTTCTTGTAAAAACCTGCAAGAATTTTTCTGTCTCTCAATTTGTTACGCTCTTTTGACGATCTCTCGTTGCAAATTTTTAGGGTTAATGATGGCTTTCTAGTAAAAATTGTTACAAATTTGTAAAAGTTTTTAGTAGGTTGTACAGGCCGCCAGTTTCATGAAACCAGCCCACTTGGGTCCTTTTGGTCCCGTTGTTTTGAAGTTTTTAGTAAATGAACACAATTATAGTATCAGCTGTTGCTAAAAAAATATTTAAGGCGCATTTAAAATTTCTTGAAAGTACAAACAACAGAATATATTTATGGCAAACAAATTGTATTAAATGGAATATACAAACTTGTTAATTATATAATAATAGTATGGAAACAATGGTCTTATTTGACATTCGCTTGGCAAGAAGGGGTTTACGCTGCAAATCAGAAAATCTGTTACAGATAAACTATAAAGATTAATTTAAAATAAACAGATTTAAAGTAAACAAGTTTTAATACATGTTAAATGCTTAAAAATTTATTAATTTTGTAGCTTTCAAAAAATTTTCTTTTAAATATATTTTGTCCGAATTAGAGTTCACTAGCTCAGAAAGCATTTGTCAAGTAGCACTTGCTGATAATTTAATAAACTTTCTGGTTGTTTTAGATTTTTACAGACGGTAGCTACCAACATCAATTGGGTGTAGAGTTTGTTCGGATATTAATAAATTTTATTATCTTATAGAGTTATCTGATCATGTTAATATTTCGAAAGCAAATCTTATAAACTATTTAAATTTATATGATTGTATTTTTAATTGTTTGGAATTGTTTTAACGAGTTGAATTATGTAGGTATTAAACTGATTAGGGAATTTGTTGTGCTGCAAATAGATATCTAATAGCATGAGAGCTGATGAGAAAAGAATAGCAAAATACTTGCCCAGAGTTCCTTAAGAGCTGCGCCAACTTTCTCAAACCACAAGCATCTTTTAAAGGCAGTCCGGAACAATTCAATGTCAAGTCTTTCCAAAATTCTTTCACTTCTACTGGAGAATGTTGGTTAAAACCACACGCAATATCTTGATTTTTTTCATTAGTCTCACCATTGCTTTTTTGCAATTTGTTTCTGTATTTCTCACTTTTATTTCTACAAAAATATTTTTTTTAAATAAAACAACGAAAATAAATCTTATTATTGCTAGTTTTTTATACTTTCTTACACGTTTTGATCTTTCTGCCAGCATTCCGTTATTAAATTTGTGCGTAATCAAAATGGAGAAACATATCTATACTATGGAATCAATAACACGGCAAAATCGTCACGATAGACTTGATACCGCGATTGCGAAAAGATACCGCAGCAATGGAGTGAATAATAGCAAATTTTTCTTATGCACAAAAATGCTTTTCGCAAGCATGGAACGGAATGAATAATCGGACCGATTATTTGTTGGTTGAGCTATTGGTCCACTTGTAAAAACTATCGTTCTTCAGTTGTTTCAATGTTTCAACACTCCGTTGTGTGTCTTCTTCAGAAAACTTTTTTTTAAATTTGTGTATATAAAATAATACAAATGCCACTCGTAACAAAAACAAAATATTCAGTAGAAGAAAAATATTTTACATTATTATAACATTAAACATTTTGGGCTATAACTATAGTCAATAAAAAAGTATACTTTTCGTCTACTATAAAGAAAAAAAGAAACATACTTTTCTTTCAAAAGTCGGTTCTAAAGTTAAAAAGAGAAAAAGCTGTTGTTAAGTATATATTAACATAACTCTAAATTAATAAGCTGTTCGCCGTAAAATAATAACATGTAAAAAAATTAGTTTTGTGAAAATTAAATAAAAATTGGTATAAAAACAAAAATTAAATAACGAGTGATTTTTTTGCTATTATCTTTTTGGCAACACTAGTTTTGACAGCTCACGCACGTTTTGTATCTTGTGTCACTGTCAAACATCTTCAGTTTGGTCTATAATTTAATCATGAATCGTCTTACAAACGAACAACGCTTGCAAATTATTGAATTTTATTACCAAAATGCGTGCTCTGTTAAGAAAGTTCATCGCGCGCTTCTTCCATTTTATGGTCAGTTTAATCGACCACTGAGGCTTCTATTCGGGCTATTGTAAAAAAATTTTGCACCAAATTTACATTGTTGGACATTAAACCACCAACACGCTTACGTACAGTGCGAACTGAAGAAAATATCGCAGCCGTATCGGCCAGTGTTGGTGATGACCGTGAATTATCGATTCGGCGCCGTTCGCAGCAATTGGACCTCTGTTACTCCACTCCATATTTTGCGGAAGGATTTGGGTGTGCGGAAGGATTTGGGTGTAAAGCCTTATAAGATACAGCTGGTGCAAGAATTGAAGCCAAACGACCTACCACAACGCCAAATTTTTGGTGAATGGGCTCTTGAAAAGTTAGATGAAGATCCACTTTTTTTATCGAAGAATTGTGTTCAGCGACGAGGCTCATTTCTGGTTGAATGGATACGTGAACAAGCAAAACTGCCGTATTTGGAGTGAAGAGCAGCTAGAAGCATTGCAAGAGCTACCAATGCATCCACAAAAAACAACCGTTTGGTGCGGATTATGGGCTGGCGGCATCATTGGGCCGTATTTCTTCAAAGATGATGCGAATCACAACGTTACTGTGAATGGTGAGCGCTACCGTGCGATGATAACAAACTTTTTTTTTCCCAAAATGGAAGAGCTTGACTTGCATGACATGTGGTTTCAACAAGACGGTGCCACATGCCACACAGCACGCGAAACAATGGACCAATTGAGAGGCGAGCTCGGTGAACAATTTATTTCACGCTTGGGACCAGTCAATTGGCCGCCCAGATCGTGCGATTTAACGCCTCTAGACTATTTTTTGTGGGGCTATATTAAGTCTAATGTCTGTAGCGACAAGCCCGCTTCGATTGACGCACTGGAAGCCAACATTGCCAACATTATTCGTGAGATACCGGCCGAAATATTGGAAAGAGTATGCCAAAATTGGACTAAGCGGATGGACCAATTGAGGCGCAGCCACGGCCAACATTTGCATGAAATAATCTTCAAACATTAAATTATATCGACCCAACTATCGATCCAAATAAATATTTCATGCATTTTTCTGAATTTTATGTTTTTTTTTTTTTAAATTTTCGATAGTTCTTATAAAATCACCCATTACATAGATATATAAAATGTTTACATTGAAGACATTGACGTCGGCTTTGTCATAAGAAGACCAAAAATATTTGAGCAAATGTTTGATCCTTTTCGTTTTTTTTTTTTTTGCGTTACAGCCTGGCAAAGGTGCTCCAGTTAGTCTCCCGTTCCCTCTTTTGTTGACCTTGTCAATAAAAGCGCAAATTTATTGAGTCAAAATAGTTTATAACACACAGAACCATTTTTCTATTGTAACAAATTTATAATAGTTAAAAAAAAAGTCGTTCTTCTTTAATTTTCATTCAAGTTTTTTCACCGTTTCTTTCCCTTTTTTTACTTTGCCTGTCAGCTGATCAGAGATGCCACTCGTTTATACTTTATACTAGATGGTATGCAAATGTTTAATGAATTTGACTAGTCACCCATTTAGAGCCAGTTCGACTTAGAACCAACTTTAATTCTGACTATAGTTGAAAAAAAGTTAGCAGCAGATGCTAAAATTTAAGTTGTTTTTAAAAAGAACCGACTTTAGCGTTTGACTGTAGTTATAGCCCATTATTTCTTTAAAAAAATGAAAAGGTTTTTAAACCATTTTAGACAAATGACTTATCTACTCCTGTTTTTATTTTTATGTATTTCATGATTATAGTTTTGGGTTAATTCGTCGACATCCTTTTTAAAATGTATCCTTTTATCTGCAGGCACATTAGTTATCAGTAGTATTTCTAGCAAATATCTACGTTTATAACAATTTTGTTTATTTAAAATAAATGTTCTTTCAAAATCTGGATATTGTTAAAATTATTGCAATTTATGGATAATGCAGTCAGATTTATGACCCCTAATATATGTACTTAATCAAATTTTTCATTGTTGTTACCACAACATGGTAACTTATACACATATCCGACTTTTCCAACCCATCTTTTGTTTTACTGAAAATTCTACCTACAGTATTATCAACTTTATGTGCGTATCATTGTATACATATATATTAGAACTCTCTAATCTTTCTGACATTCCAGGTACACTTGCAAAAAATATCATTCAATCACTATCGTTGGACCACTAGTTCAACCAAAAAATAATAATTTAAGTAAAAAAAGTCGAGAAATTAGAAGCTAATAACTCGTTATATTTTATTTTTCATAGTGCTACCACAACCAAAGAAGAAAGCTAATTTGTTTAACCCTTTATTGTCAGAAGTAAAATCCTCATCTCAATTCCGATTTGACAAATATCAATGTGTGCTAAAACAGTATATTACGAATATATTGCTTCAAACTGTTGCACTAGCAAGACGCTATAATATAAATTTTACAAGTCAGTTGGAACATATATTCTGCTTTCTTGCAGAGTATCCAATTCATGTCTAATAGACATTCATGATCGTGCTCAAAAGGCATTTGAATATCGTACCACACACGATTTGAATACGAAGTGGCTCATATTCCGTTTTAATAAAAACAAATGAATGAATACAGAAGCCGAATGAGTAATGATCACAACTCTACTCGTGAAGAAACAAAGGCAACCAAATCAAATAAAACGAATAAAAGACAAAAAAATTTTAAGCATATTATCATTCGAATGAATGCTAGTAAAATGTGTTCATATTTAATATTGTAGTATTCTGTAAGAAATTTACTTGTTTTTATTGTTTAAGATTCTGAAAAGTAAGCGCATATGCACATGCCTATAGTCATTTATAAAACGTTTAGAGATGCGAATGTCGTACATCTTTGTGATCGCTTTCATTTTTCTCGATCGACTAGAACAAATCAAATTATTTTCTGTTTCCTCTATGAATACCTAACTTTTTCAGGCAATCACAAAGGAAACGACTTTCAGGACCCAAGTGGGCTGGAGTATCCGGGTACTTTCTGGAGAATCCAGCGGCCTGCCTACCTAACCTAACCTTTAGCAGATCCTTCATTGTGAGAATTGCTCGCTGGTGGAATGTTTTGCCTCATGAGCCAAGAATCTTTTCACGTTCTAATAATGTATTTCGACTTAAGCTTCGTCAACATCTTACCCCGACTCATCTGCCGTGATTATCACTTTGTTTGTGTAGAGTTGCGCTAATATTACTGGTTGCCTGTTCTTGGGCTGGGGAGATTCGAAAGAAAAGGAAATAAAATTTTTGTAATCCTCTTGATATTTGCTGTTTTTTCACTATTTTATTTTAGTATATGTTACTTTTTATGTTGACTGATATAATTGAATTGTATTGTAACTGAATTGAGAAGAATGGATATAATTTGTACGTTGTTTTTACTCGTATTGATGTTAATTAAATTACATTGTAAATTGAATTGTATTATAAAATGAATTGAATTGTATTATTATTTGAGTTACTCAGGTATATGCACTTATTAATCTAGCTGTGCAGGAATACTTTATTTTGACCTTGATGGCTTTCGTATTGCAATATGTTATAAATAAATAAATAAAATAAATAAATAAAATTGATTCAACAGTTTTTGTCTCTATTGCGCATACAATTTAACTGAATTTTTTACTTTGTAGTATAACACAGCTTTACAAATTTTTAATTTGGAAAAATACCAAGAACACCACATGCCTACTAGATCAGTTAATTCGGACCTTCTGAACACGAAAAACGCTGTAATTTTTTTTTTTTTTGTAAGAACCTTTTTTTAGATAACGGTACTTTTATGCTTTTCGGTATATGGTCCCACTCAAACCCTTGTGGAGCCCAACCAAAAAACCCGATCGGGATTGGAAAAGGTAATTAAATGCATTTTCCGTCGATATGATGCAAATTTTTATCTGACATGAAATGGCTGAGTGTACTCACATTCACGTAATTTTTGCATCGTACCTAATGCTGTGTGAACCGGTGCGTTGTCCTGAAAAAAAAAAACACTTTTTCTTCTTTAAATGTGGTCTTTTTATCTTGATTACATCAATCAATTGGTCCTATAATGCACGATAATAATTTTCTGTGATTGTGGATCCTTTTTCAAGATAACCGATGACCAATATTCCATGTGCATACCAAAATACAGTGGCCATAACTTTGCCACCTGATTTCACTGTCTTTGACTTCTTCGGAGCACTTCCATCAACTTCCACCCATTGTTTCGATTGATTTTTGGTTTCAGGTGTGTAGTGGTGGGCACTTTTCATCTACATTACTAGTAATTACTTTCTGTTTTCATTATTGAAACATTTCCAGTAATTCACGGAACATTCTGATTGCTTTAACGAAAGTCTATTGTATTTTTCTTATTTCAGATAGTAAAAATTCGTGTTTTTAGGATTTTTTTATGTGCACGACGTGTGAATCCATCACTAGCAAACCTGCTTTGCGTAATCGAATGTTGAGTCACTTTGTTACATTCTAAATTTTGTCTTCTTTTCTCAAATGATCTATTATAGCTTGCCTTAAAATCATGATTAACGGTAAAGGATAGCTTAAGTACTAAACATCAAAAAATTGTCATAAAATTATGTACTCGTAAGCATTCGCGTCCTTTAACTGCCTCTTGGAAAATCCTTTTTCGGAAGCGCATTACTATATGCTTACATGATACAATATACCTCTTCTGCTTCCAATATTTGCGCTGGGTATTTAACATATATAAAAATAATAAGAGAGGTCAAGAATTTATCACTGATATTGAAATCATTTTCTTGATGAAGCAAATTATTTGAAAGACAATTGAAAAGAAACTTGATGGTGATAATTGCAGAGTATGACTATTTCCGATTAATTTGTAAACAGTTTAGTAAAATATTCTAGAAATCTTCCAGAAGTCAATGGAGTTGAAAGCAGGCGAAAACATATGAAGTGTGCCAAAAAGTTTGTGATAAAGGTTTGAGCATAACAGAAAGTTTGTGATAAAAATAAAAATTTTCTCCTGTCGATACACATCTATACATATGTACGTAAATTACCTCTTTATAATTTTCGGCATGCTAATATCGTAGATATGTACGAAATAGGTAAAAAAAAAGTCAAGGCCAAAAACGAAAATTTCAAAATTAAAAGCCTAATATCTTTCAAACTATTACTTATATCTATTTATTTAATTATTTGTTTATATTAATGGCAAATAAATTTACACAATTAATATTATAAAAAGAAAAATAAGGAACTGGCTGCAGAGGCCTTCGCCCCTACTTGTATTTAAATAAAACAAAATAGTTCTTATTATATATTTCAGGCAAACAAACTTTTTCTTAGCTGAGGTAGTCAATTTTGACACCCTGTATATCACCATGTTATATAATAAGGCGGTTCAAGTTTAATTATTCTTAAAACCTGTTTCCTCCTCTATGATCAGATCGCAGGTTTCAAAGATACAAATGTATTATCCTTTTTTCTGGTTTCACCCTACTGTGTGTCGTCCGTGTTTTCTATAAGTGTTCTTGCTAAGTGAATACGTAGGAAGCAGGAATATGTAGTATTTGGCCTTGCATCCTGTATAGACTTGTTTTTCCTTTTTTTTACTGTCGTCCTTGTTTTATTTATACGTTCCTTATTAAATCAATGTGGGAATATACACTGAACACTGATCAGTTTTAACTAATGCAATGCGCTACATATCGCTCTTTTATTCCAACATAGTCATAACTAAACAAATCTTGTTTGGAGAAAAACTAATTTTCATTTTTAGTTTCCATACAAGTCTCTGAATTTTTTTTTTTTTTTTAGAAAATATCTCTTAAAGTAAACAGTTTAAAAGTAATTTGAATAAATTTTTGCCACAATATAAAAGACAGTACTGTTAACAATTTTGCATTGTTAACTTGCGCTCATCCACTGAGTACTGGTCCAAGATTAAGAGAAAAAAACGGGAGCCTTGTCACTGATGTAAGACCGCTTTCACATAAACCAAATTAGTTGCGCAAGTGTCAAGTCTCTTGCACAGGTTTTGTGTTTGTAAACGTGTGTGGTAAAGTCATCTTGAAGGAGGAAAAATTACTGATATTTGAGTACAGAATTGCTTGCACTCAGCAATTTGTTTTGTTCTCCCAATCTTGTTTTTGGTTAAAGCTGAATGTAAAGTATCTGCTAAACAAACGTCTGCATTATTACGCTGAAACGGCATTTGAACATACTCATTTGCTTTTTGATGATTTTGTTTTACTTTGGTAATCTCTCTTAAAGTATTCGATATTTGAATGAATATTGTATTTTCAGTGTGCTTACAAAGAAATGAATGTATTCTTGCAGCCTTTTAGTATCTGCTTAAAATTTTCTTTCGTTTAATTTTCGGTTTGTTGTGTTATTTTTGTTTGTGATATATTTAGTTGTGGCTCAAATTTGTTGTACATTAATAAGATTAATTGTAATGAAAATCGGGTGATTAAAAAATTGTAAAAAAAAAACTTATAATAACTATGTCGGTAATCGAAATGGAGCGCCCGCCCATTTAATTTATTTCAACAAAATGAGTGTAATTCAGAAATTTCATTCAAAATTTTATTGAAATTCATTTCAAATACTTTTCATTAAATGTACTCTCTTTTATTTGATCATTCGTACCTAGACTACAATAAGAATGATTTTAAATGAAATGGAAAAAAATGTTCAGAACAAAAACAAAAATAAGCATCACAATATATAGAACATGTAAGTAAGAGAAAGCGAAAGTTGGGCAGCTAAATTACCGAATATAAACAACATAAAATCAAGTTCAAAAGAAAATAAATAAAAACGAAAAATAGACTTGCGCAACTTACCGCCAACAATTTCAAAACTGATCGACCAATTTTTAATGACGAAGTTGACTCCAATATTGAATGATGTATGATGTATCCCTATTCATCAATTCGGTGTTCGGGCTAAACACAGCACCATAGAACAAACGCATAGACTAGTTAAAGTCATAAGAAAGACTTTTGAGGACAAGAAGTATTGTTCGGCTCTATTCAGTGATGTTTCCCAAACTTTTGATAAAGTGTGGCACGAGTGATAAATGCACAAAATAAAGTTTAACTTGCCTGCAAACACTCACAAGCTTCTGTGCCGGAAGCTATTTATGTGGCCGGAAGTTTGTTATCAGAGAAGGCGACATTGTAACCCCAATTCAGCCAATCGAGGCAGGAGTTCCCCAAGGTAGCATTCTGGGACCTACTTTATATCTGGGGGCTAATTCTGTCATTCGCTTACGAGCGATTTTTTACTCGAATGTGCGAGTTTTTACACTTTTGGGATTATCTCATTCGATATCGAGTAAAAGGTTTCGAAATTTCTAATGATGGCATTCGATAGCGAGTAACCATTCGAAAGCAACCGTGCAACTTTTTACTCGTAAGCAAAAGTACTATCGAAAACCAGCCAAACAGAAAAACACAAAAGAAATGTAAATTAAAAACTTGTTTTTAATAGCAATAATAGTTGAATTAAATTGAGCATTTTTGGTTCTTAAGGCTTTTTTTTAATTCATGACATATATACAGATGAGTATTTGCTAAGAACACAAATACTTATATTTGAAGTCACATGTTATTATATTCAAGAATATATTTTTGTTTGTTAAATGGTTGTTTTTACATACATATTTATTGTTATTTCTATTTACTTACTTTTTAATGACCAAACACGCATACATGACAGATTTAAATGAATTGTTATTGTGAACGTATGTGTGTTCATTTATTTTTTAATGTACAACATGAATACAAATACATACAATTTTCGGCAGTATTATAAAACACATTTTGTCAGTATTTTGCAACACTGAAGTGATAACTCGACTCGTTACGTAACGAGTCACATCATTAGAAATTTACACGATATCGAAATTATTTTCTACTCGATATTAATTTCGATCACGAATGACAGAATTAGCCCCCTGATTTACGCTTCTGACATGTCAACCAGATGTGGTACTTACACTTCAACTTTTGCAGATGACAGCATTCTGCAGCGTTTATGAAAACCACCAATTAGATACTGCAGGAATATATTTCAATATTAGCGAAATAGCTAAAAAAAAATCAATGTTAATAAACAAAAGTGTACTCACGTTACATTCACTCTGCGTAAACAAACATGTTCAGCTATCCAAATTAACAATTTACCTATTCCGCAGCAAAGTGAAGTCAAGTACCTTGGTATTCATCTCGACCGTAGGTTAACGTGGAAGTCTCACATTGACGCGTAAGTCACTCAGTTGAAATTAAAAGCAGCGCAATTAAATTAACTTATGGGCAGAAATTTTACCTTGAAATTAGATTGCAAACTTCTGTTATACTACGCAATACTAAAGCCTATATGGCGCTACGGAATTCAATTATGGGACACCGCCTCAGCGTCAAACATTGAAAAAATTCAAAAGGGACAGAACCAAATTCTTTGAACGATTACTGCAGCTCCGTGGTACGTAAAAAACTCCTGAATTCACAGGGATCTCTGTGTTCCACTTGCACGAAACATACTTATTTTGGCGGTCACACTTGGTTGAGAAAAAGGGCCACTATCAGAGCGTTAAATAGGTGATTTTACCGGTATAATTGGCGCAAAATATAACTTTTTGTCTAGCATTGGCTGCACTTAGCTAATTTTTTCTATTTAGTATTAAGATTTAAATACTTATTGTTAGTTCATATTGTGAAGATTCAATAAATAAATAAAAGTTAAAAAAAAATTTTGTTGCCCGTGTGATAGCCTTCTAGGCATTTTTAAGTGATTGCTACAGGTATTTTTAGAATATTAAATTCAATTAACAGGGTTGTTTTCGCAGAAAGCATAATTAGAAAATTTTATAGTTTAAATTCAATGTTTTTTTTTTGTAATATTGAACTGCTATAACAAATAAATAAACATTGAACTGGAAACTTTTTATTTTACGATAGTGAAAATTTCTAAAGTCGCTAAATTAGTCGGAAAGCACATAAAGTGTGATTACTAATTGCTGCAAAAAATAAATAACATTTGTTTTGGAGCGCACTTTACTGAAAGACAGTAAAGCTTTCTCTCTTACGCACTGTAAGAATTGGATTTTCCAATCGCAAAACGTTGACGCCGCACTATTTGGGTTGGCCTCATATATTTTGTATGCACAAGAGGATTTCTGACAGATAAATTACGCCTGACGCGCTAATTTAGGTTGTGCAGTTGTGGTGGTAAATATTTTCATGCAATCTATCTTCAAACTTTTCATGGAATTTCGGTACAATCGTCTAGGGTTCAAGAAATTTAGAACGAGGAGTGACTCCCGCGTTGACAGTTCTTTTCGCACTTCAACCACAATGAGAAACTCATTTAAACCCATATTGAAGATAGTCCTGTGCGCGCAGAGCTTCTTGCATTTAACTTTCGGTTTTAATTTTTGTCGGTCAGCAAGCTTCAAAGCTTTAGTAATGTTCATTAATTTATCTGTTGTGACAAGACTGTCCAATAAATGAAACTTTCTTGTTAACAGAAAGTTTCAGTTCAGCATTTTGACAAAAAAAAACAAAGATTACATATAAACATATACATACTCGTGCTTATGTGCATGCGTATGTATGGATATGTATGCATGTGCACATATATACTTTAACATACGTACTACAAAGAATTGAACACTTTGGCTCCCAGCAAACACTGAAACAAACGGTTGAGTTACCGCGATTTAATTGTACACAGAAGAGATAAAAAAATTTATTACAAAGCAGGATTTCTTTGGAATTACATATATATGGCACAGACAATAACAAAAATAACAAACTTAAAATATCAAAAAATTGTTCCGCTTCTTTATTAAAAACTGTTATACTTGCCCACTACTACGCCCAACTACATGTTATATATAGAAACTGGATTTAACTCCTTGTACATCTCAACTTGCATTTTTGTTACGTCAATTATATATTTTCATACGCTCCGAACAGACTGTCGCGAGTATTAGCAGACAAAATAATAGAGCTAGATATATCTTGGGCAAAACAATGGAAACTTTTATGTAACTCTCTGTACACTCAGTATACTCCTGCTAATTCCAACGTTCCTATGTGCTCATTATGGAAAGGTATTATCAACCTCCTGAAAACAAAAGACACTAAAGATTTTGCCGTTCTTGCCACCAACTCACAGTTTAACTTCAACAAAACTTCCAAGCTCACTGCTAATCTTTCATCTCGCACTACAAGTCTAATTATTAAAGCCAGAGGTGGTCTACTAAATTTAAACTCTAGATGCTTTAAAAGTAATACATATGTACAATTTGTAATATAGATGCCCCAGAAAACCACCTTATCGGAATTTGTCCTGTCATATACTTTGGCTAGTCCACACTATGCTACAACGATGTGTTGAAGATATTAAACGTTTCTAATTTTCACGCACTACACAAATATCTTGAAACATGCCTAAAATACAGATCTCTCATACTGAATGGATTTAATAGTTAATACCAACTCATAATATTTTAATATTAATATTTTAATATTATCAGTCTATCTGATTTTATTACTATGTAAAATATCACCATTACTAAACATACACTGCCAACCTGGCTTACAGCAATAACGCTATGCCATATATAGATTATAATTGAATTAATTAATTAATTGTTCTTATATTGAATTGTAACTAAATTATTAAATCTATTAATAAAATAGAAAAATATATGTACTCGTATTGTACAGAAGATGCCTGGATATCATTAATTTGGTAACAACTCGATACAGCCATTTTATGTACAAAGAATAATGAAGAAAAAACAATGAAAGAGAGAAACATTTTTGAAAGAAAATATTTTTCATATGATCAGGGGTGTATTTTTAGAAAAACAGATAAGTAACATAACAAGACAAACAAGTTAGATATTTTAAAATTCGATTAAGCAACTCCAGCACTGAAACATAATTTCTAAAGCAATTTTCCCAGATAGGCCAGTCAACCAGCCACATAAACATGCAAAACTCCAAATAAGTTTCTAATGGCAATGTGGTAAAATCCGACGTACAGAACTTGATTCAGAAGCCAAGTCTCAAAGCTCCGATCCAAATTCTAGCAATCTTCAGGCAACCCTGCAGACTCTTGTTTTATCGATAAACATTTTTACCTTTTCCATGACGACCATGATGCCGAAAATGCTTAAAATGAAATCCACTATTTTAAACAAATGATTTGTTTCAAAATATGTTTCTGGAACACAAACGGCATCCGCCAACACAAATATGAAGTTGAATACTTCCTTATAGAAAAGCAAATTGATACAATGACGATTGCTGAAAGTCACGTGACAACCATCAGTTATTTCAAAATTAAAGGCTACATACTATGTGACACAAAAGATCCCCGTGGAAGATCTTATAGAGGCTCTGCAATTCTGATAAAAACCAAAATTTAGTATTACTTCCTAAACGAGACACGTCAGGAGCAACTAAAATATTCATTTAACATTTTCATGAAAAAATTATTATTTCATCGATTTATTGGTCGCCACGACTTTCTAATAGAAAGCCAATAATCACAAAAACCACTAAACACACTTTTTGGGGATCGCGTTTAATTGCCCCGAAAGGCCGTGTACTTATTGACACAGTTTCCAAAATGGGCTTAGATGTGATTTCAAATGGACAGCCCACTTATTGGCCGTCAGACCGACGAAAAATCCCAGATGTTATAGATTTTGGAGTCGCAAAAAATTTTTCCTTAGATTGGATGCAAGTGGAACCTTCGTTAGATTTGTCATCAGATCATTCACTATAATATCTGTTTCGTTCCCCCAGGAGATTGGCTCACCATTTAGAGACTTGGCGTTGACCGTCACTAGGGTTAATTGGCTAAAATATAAAAATGTTTTAGTACTCATTGTATGCAGAATACAACCTCGAGAACGCCTGAGAATATTGGTGGCTCAATTAATTCCTTCCTTAATTACACCCCCCGGGGAACAGGTTTTGCCTTGGCGTATTCCTAACTTAGGCGCTCTGTTTTTCGGGGAAAAGAGGGGAAGGGGTCCCTCGATTGGAGCGGCAAACAAAACTCTAGGAAGCCACATGACTTATGTTGTGTTGGCTTCCGAAACCCTTACCAAGGGTATAAATTGGCAGAACGGGGATCAGCATGGCCCCCGGGAAGTTCTGCTTGCGGTTCGACCCGGGCTGATCATGGTTGAGGTGCCTACCTTGGCTGATACGTTCTGGCTGTGGTTGAAACCTAAAAGGCAGGAAGGGAGTGTTAGTATCCTTGATAATTGTTTGGTGATGGCTTTTTTCGAGGGCTAACAATCTCCCGAGGATCTGTTGCCTATACAACAGATACGTGTACTGTAAGGAACCAGTGGTGATGATTGACGGGTGAGTTGGTTTAAGGGCTGATGCTCTTAATGGGCTTCGGCCTACCAACTCATTAAGCCTTGTCCTCCATTTATAGCTGGGAAATTGCATACATGAGGAATTAGAAAGCCCGAACTCCTCAACAAGAAGTTGTTCATATGACAAGAATTGCTACCTAAGTGAGCCTAGCAAGCCACACGGGGACGGTGGTGAATCGTGAAAAATTCACTTCCTGGAATTGATCCACCATCAGGTTAGGCCGTCAAGGCAGGTACTGATGTAAATCATTTTCACAGTTTCTTAATTACAAGAACTTTTTTCGTCGTTTTGGTTCCCGCGTTCTTGTATCAACTCCTTTTTGCAAACACAAGTACGTTCTGGGGGGTTACTCTCTATTTTTTTTTTTTATCTTAGACTTAGGGGACGACCCCTACATATGCAGTGCATTGTACTGGAACTAGGAAAATAGGTTATGCGGAGGAGGAAAGAGGGAGTAGTGTTTGTGGAACAATAACAACACGAAAAACCAAAACAACCCCTATTGCAGCATATAAAATGTTAGAATTAAATTAGTTAAAACTGATCAGTACCCAGTGTATATACCATCGGCATTGCTCAGACTAACAAAATTTAGTCCAACATCTTCCACACTACAAGATAATAATAAAGTACATTCAAAAGAAATTAATAATAAACATATAACGAAAATATGCAAAACGGGGAAAAAGAGAGAGAAAAAACTTGTTCACATGTTGCTACCTATTCCGGCGTAGTTTGCACCAGAATAGGCTCACATATATAGAATATGCGGACAACGGTAAAAAGAGACAAAAAAAAACACGTGTGCACAGTTCGCTACCTATTTCGGTGCAACTTAGTTTGAACCGAATTTAATAACGAATATAGAAAATACGGACAATAGTAACAAAAGACGTGTGCACAGGACGGAAGACGACACACGACTAATGCGATGCGAAAGGAAAATTGAAGAGTTGGTACCCTGTATTGCGTTTTCGTATTTTCTTTTCGCATTTAATTTTCTCTGTCGCACATTTTATTTGATCATTCTTCGCTGTTGTTTATTTTGTGTTACGAATGCTATTTCATTTTTAAACTATTCCGCGAAAAAGTTTGCGCAAACAGCACTGAATCCCAAATTAAACTCTTATCGCATTTACCTTTCGCATTGAACTTACTTTCGCATCGCAATAGAGAGTAACCCCCTTGGCACTTTTAAATAATATATTGTATGTATGTTTAATAATCTTTAATTGCCGCACAACAACGTTGTATTCAAGGTGCATTAACGTATACACGGTGGCAGCACTAGAGCAAAATTACAACAATGCAACAAAAACGGGCATGTGGTAAGCTATGTTTGCCAAAAATATTTGTAACTATTTTCAGAATTATAAACTATTAATATACCTTTTCATAATTATGAATTATATTTATTTGTTAAATGTTTGTTGAACTTTTTTATAATTTTTTTAATTAAAAATTGTTTGGTTTGTACATATGTACACCAGGTTTTTAGTTCAAGTTTTTCCTTTCTTAATTTTTTTCTTAAGAAGGATTTTTTTCAATACAAATTTGCTGTGATCAATAATTATTGATTGAAGAAGACAAGCAAAATAATAATCAAATCTTTAGCTGGGGGACAACTAGCTGTTCCGTAGTCGCTACACTACACATCAGCACCCACTGGGACTCGAACTAAAAACCTGTTGTACATATGTACAAACCAAACAATTTTTAATTTAACGAATTATATTTATTTGAATTATTTTTATGTTCACAAAATAATTTGTATGTGTTTAATTCAGAATAGACCACTAAATTCTCTTTCAAAAATGTAAACAATACATTTGACGTAAATAGCTTACTATATTGCCAGTAGCAAAAAACTGTCATATGCAGTAGAGCTGCCACCGTGTATACGTTAATGCACCTTGGTTGTATTTTATTATGCAATGTATTTTTTCCTCAGCGTTTTTTATTGTTATTGTTTTATTGTTGTGTTTGTTCAAGACAAAACAGTTTTACCAGCTCAAAATGTACAAGCAGCGTTGCCAGAATGAATATATTACCTTGTTTTGAAGACTTTCTGAGCAGTATACGATTTCGAGATGCTTCTCTCAAAATAAAGTTTTGAGTTGCAGTATTCTGATAAATGTGTGAACTTTTTTCAAACATTGAATGAAGTTTATATTCTTTGACAAAATGGGACTTGAAATAATAATTTAATTTTTGATTTTAAACCTTTTGCATACTATGACACGTACTATACATACATATTTTTATTAGAGTAATTATCCTTTTGCAGTAATTAAGAAACATTATTTGAAATCGAAAGAAAAACATTTTTAGTGCCTTTTTCTAAAATTAAGATTTTCTTTTTGGAAACTGAAATTTTTTCAACAAAAAGTTCTGGCATCACCGCGTAAAAGCTATATAATTCTAAAAAA
This sequence comes from Thecocarcelia acutangulata, assembly GCA_914767995.1. Lineage (NCBI taxonomy): Eukaryota > Metazoa > Arthropoda > Insecta > Diptera > Tachinidae > Thecocarcelia > Thecocarcelia acutangulata. The sequence continues at coordinate 58,677,425 of OU612098.1, forward strand.
CACTTACTGCCTGGCCCACGATGTCACTCAATATCGCTCCCTCGCATAAATACATGCAAACCAAAAACAATATTTTAAAATTTATTTTTGTTTCAAATGTATTTATGCGAGCGAGCGATCGTGGGCCAGGCAGTTACTCTTTGTTGCTTTTGCAAGCAAAAGAGAGCCAAGATTTTGCATTCTACCAACAAAATAAGTTTGATGTCTTTTGTGTTGTGTTTTATTGCAATAATAACAAAAACGGCATTTTCTTAAGTTCTATTTATTGTCTCCTTGCATTCATCGAGTATGAATTCGCTTTGCCTCTTTGCTGTCAAACGTTTGGGTAAAGAAATGGAGAAAAATTTTATCATTAAAAAATTTTTTTAATTGTTTTTTTCATTACATCGACAGATCATTTTTGGGCATTATTCAAATGTTTGACATTGAAGAAACCAATTGAATGGCAAGCTTGCGTGTTTGCTGGGAAACTTCGCAAGACCCAATTTTTATAATTCGCACACAGACGTTAAGACAAACATTTAAATACAAATACATACTCATCACCTGCAGGCCATCATTTTAATTAATGTTTCGCACTTGTTGCAACTGTCCATTAACTGCACATGTGCCCATATGGGGCTACCTGTTGCTCGTACTTACTACATACGTACAATATTTTGTTGAAGCGTTTTTTCCTTCACTCATTTACCCACTAACCTGCCTGTTATTTAAGTTTGACTTCAAAATCATTACAATTAGATTCATGTTCAAGAGAATGTCTGTACTCGTATTACTCGTACTATGGATTGCATTGTATCTTTGTGTTCAAGATGCAGGAGAATTAACAATGACTTAAAAAGCTAAGGAGCTGGACTAACACTTGGTATTTTTATAGTTAGTGTGCAAATAGTTTTGGCGCCGAATAAGATGTAAGTAATGTACTTCACAATTATGTCTTGTAACGTCAGCTGAAAGATAAACTTTCTGTCACTTTTATGTTTCACAAAGTGATTTGTGTGAATGGCTGGTTCACTTTTATTTTTTCGTTAAATACCTGAACGCAAGTAAAAAAATTAAAAAAAAAAATAGTTTTCTTAGAGTAACTGCTGGATGGACTAAGTTATGACAACTGAGACACTTGTGTTGAACTCAATGCAACATATTTTTTTATTCTCCAAGCATTTGCATTCCCCTTTTTTAATCGGGCTTAACAGAAAGTTAAATTTATTAGAGATTTGTGCAATGAATCGTTAAAATTGATAATGCGCCCAAGTCCCGGACTAGCATTTGTCTCTAATGAGCTGCATTAGCACCAGTTAATGCCAGAGAACATTGCAGTTGTTGACAGACAAAATATGTTTATTTGAGTTTTCAATTCAGGCTGCATGGATAGAATTTAAAAACAATACATGTTATTGGAAAAAGCTTTGAAATTTTTTTCCTTGAGCAGCTTCGGCATAAAAAGAAAATAGTTTGTTTACATGGTTGTAATAATTAATTATTTAAAGCTTTCACTGAAGGTAAAGTTGTTTATTTTTATTTAACTCGATTTTTCACAAGTTGGATTTACGTGAGATTTTAGAAAATTATCACAAACGCGTATATGTTCTCTTTTAAGGAGCACAAGTGTTCTTTTTGACAAATGTGCTCTAAAAACAAACAAGTCAACTTGAGCGCTCAATTAGAATGAGTAAATACTTTAGACAACACCGTTATACCGCGTAACAATTACCTTAAACGTCTGTCAGGAATTTGTCCATCATATACGGCAGGGGTGCCCAAAACTTCTATATGCAAGAGCAAACACTAATAAATTTAAGGAAAAACTAATTTTATTTAATAAGCAAAGCATGTGAAAGTTTTTTTTTAACTTTCTTTTAAGCATTTTTTTTTTATTTATTGAATCTTCAAAATGAACTAACAATAAGTATTCAAATCTTAATACTAAATTTAAAAAAATTAACTTTTTACTAAAGTCCTACCAATGATAGACAAAAAGCTTTATGCGGGAGCATAAAAATTTCGGTATAATCACCTATTGAGCAATCTGATGGTGGCAACGGTATCCCTTCTTCTCAACCGAGTGTGGCCGCCAAAATTAAGTATATTGCGCGCAAGAGTGTTTGGATGAAGTTCCAGTTTACTGACATACCATGTCGCGTACATATAAAATTCCTCTTCTACCAGAGGAACACTCAGATCTTTACGAATTCCTGAATTATTTACGTACCATGGAGCTGCAGTAATCTTTCCAAGAATCTGGTTTTGTCGTTGTTTGACGCCAAGGCGGTGCCCCATAATTGAATTCCGTACCACCATATAGGTTTTAGAATTGCATTGTATAATAAAAGTTTGCAATCCAACTTCAATGTCGAGTTTCTGCCCATAAGCCAATTTCAACTGAGTGACTTTCGCATCAATTTGAGACTTCCACGTCAGCCTACAGTCGAGGTGAATAGCAAGGTATTTGACTTCATTGTGCTGCGGAAGAGGTGAGTTGTTAGTTTGAATAGACGCACATATTTGTTTACGCTGTGTGAATGTAACATGAGTACACTTTTGTTCATTACCTATGATTTTCCAAAATTGTAACCATTTCTCTAATATTGCAAATTTTGTGAAGCCTGCAAAAGTTGAAATGCGGATTCCGGATATCGTTGGCATGTCAGAAGAGTAAATCAAATATAAAGTAGGTCCTAGAATGCTACCTTGGGAGACTCCTGCTCCGATTGGGTGTGAGGGGCGTATATAACCGCCTTCTCTGAAAAAAAATTTCCCGCCGCATAAATAGCTATCCAGAAGCGTGTGAGTGTTGTTTATTTTGTGCATCAATCCGTCGTGCCACTCTGTATCAAAAGATTGGAATATGTCAATGAGTAGAGCTAAACAATACCTTGTGTCTTTCTTATGACTAGTTTGTGCTTGTTCTATGGTGCTATGTTTAGCCCGAAAGCCAAATTGATGACACGGATAGATCACATCCTTCAATATTGGAATCAACTTCAACAACAATTTTTCAAATAGTTTTTAAATTGTTGGCAGCAGACTTCTTGGTCTATATGACTCCACCTTAGTGGTATCCTTTCCTGGCCTCGGTATCGCAGTAATCATAGATACCTTCCACTGTGCAGGATAATAAAATAGGATTAAAAAGAAAAACTAGAATTCTTCTAGCTACATCAGGTAACTGTTCAAGTATTTTACCAGTAATTTGATCAATAAGTCTCAAAGACACATGCGGTCTAACCACATATGGTGGAAATACTGCTGTATCATTTGTGGTCAAACATGTCTCAAATAGGTTAACATACACTATCTCCTTTTCAGAATCGCTTCTTGCCCAGTCGCCAGTTAAAACTCGCAAAGGTATCTTACCTATTACGGATCCTTCCAGATCTTTTGTCGGTTTTCACAGGGAATAGTCAGATTGTGGAGTACCATCCAGGCTTTCCAAATGTGATTTAAGAGAAGCCATTCTCTGGACTACAAGCAGATTTCTTAAATGAATTACGCATTCCCATAGCCTAATTTTTAGTTGGGGAGACCTACAAAGTTGCCACTCTAATCTGTGAAACTAGCATGCTGTACGGCTAGTGTAAGGTTTTCAAAAACTTCGTTAATTTACACATCATCTGACAGGATATTTCCCAGGAGTCCTCGAGGCGATATTTTACGTACCATGTGTACTCAAATATTTTTTGTATTTTAGCTAGTTAACTCTAGTGACGGTCAATGTCAAGTCACTAAACGGCGAACCAACCTCCTAGCGGAACGAAACAGAAATTATAGTGGGTGAATGGTCCGTTGACAAATTAAACGACGGTTCCACTTGCATTCATTCTAAGGGAAAATTTTTTGCCACTCCAAATTCTAAAACATCTGAGATTTTTCGTCGATCTGACGGACACTTATTGGCCGTAGAGTACAAGGCCTTTCGGGGATATTAAACGTGATGCCCAAAAACTGTGTTTAGCGTTATAGTCGCCAGCCGCTAAAAATCGAGGCCCAAGTGATTTGAAAAAATGTGAATATTGATTTGCTGTTACTAAAAACCGGGGTGGGGAATAAATCGAGGAAATAAAAATTTTTTCCTGAAAATATTCAATGCATATATTAGTTGCTTGGAGATACTCCTCACGTGTCTCATGCAGACAATAGTGCTTAATTCTATTTTTTATTAGAATTGCTGAGCCTCCACAAGACCTTCCACGAGGATCTTTAGTGTCATACAGTGTGTAGCCATTAATTTTGAAATGGCTATTGCTTGTCAAATGAGTTTCAGCAATCATCATTATATCGATTTGCTTTTCCATAAGGAAGTGCTCAAGTTCATTTTTGTGTTGGCGGATGCCGTTTGCGTTCCAGAAACATATTTTTAACCAACTCATTTCTTTAAAATTGCCTGTAGAATAGTGGATTGCATTTTCAGCATTTCCTGCATCATGTTAGTCATAGAAACCGTAAATGTGTTTATGGATTGAACAAGAGTCTGCAGAGTTACCTCAAGATTTAACATTTTGATCGGGTTCTTGGGGCTTGTGTTCCTGATTCAAGTTTTGTTTATCGGTTTTGACCATATTAGCATAAGAAACTTGTTTGGGGTTTTGTACGGTTATGTGACTGGTTGACTGACCCATCTGGGGAAAATTACTTTTAGAAATGATATGTGACTGCTGGGGTTGGTTAATGGGAATTCATTGTCATTGACTGCTTAAAGTGATTATAGACAGGAGAGCCCCTGTAATTTGCAGTGTGGTTATCTCCACAGTTACTGCATTTTTTAGCACTTGTGTCAGCCATTGGCTTATTGCACAGAGTTGTGCCGTGAAGTTCGCCACATACAACACAAACAGCGGGCAACTTACAGTAAGCCTTAGTGAGGCCAAATTCTTGGCACTTTAGGCACTGAGTGGGTACTGAACGCTTATGTGGCTCCTCAACGGTAATCTTACGATGCAAAAGAAATTTGAGGCTATATATTGGATGAATTTCATTCTTTTTTAGCACAACATCCCCTGATTCTAGTTCAACCCTAAACATGGGTTAAGGGATCTTTTCACGGTTCCTGATGTATATCTACCAATTGCCATAATAAGTGCTTTTACTAGCTCACTAGAAGTAGGTTCTCTCAAGTATATTGGTGGCGGTTTAAATGTTTTTTTTTTGGTGTAGTTGGCTCGTCAGTCTGAAGGATAGCAAACATATTACTATCCGTTGCGTAGTCCTATTATCATGTTTGAAAATTTTCGGATTTGATGTTATTTGAGCGGATTTGGTGCTTCGCTGACGTTTAACCACATTTACATACCTGTCCATGCCTACTTGTGTTTCCGGCTTATCTGCAACAATTAAACTGGAAGATGGTTGTTCTTCTGTTGTAACAACAATGTTTGGCGAACACGAACGCGTGCGTTTTGTATTTCTTAGAGACAGGAGATTATCGAATGATTTTTTCAATTTTCTTCCTTAGAAATCTAGAGGTTTTTTCTAGTGGAGCTAAGCTTTCTCTCAGAATTGCATTTATATCCAATTTTTTTATTCATATTTATTTTACTTCAAAGGAATATAAAAATAATTGTAACAACGTTTTTCTTTTGTATAAATTCACTACTTCAACTTATTGCGTTTTTCTAGTTATACCGTTTTTTTTAACTCTCCGATCAAAAACAATTACGTCCATGGAAATCTTGTTCGACGTTGATGGTGCTCAACAGCTCCTGAGCCATGTCCATGCGAATTTGTTTTTTCTCAAAATTTAGTAATTTTGGAACAATCTTCGCTGCCGCACTTTTCATGCCTAAAATATCCGCCAAAATTTATTGGCATGAGCTGAACGATATGCCAACATCATCAGCAACCTCTCTGACAGTTATTCGACGATTATTCAAAATCATTTTCTTCACTGCTTTAATGTTTCCATCGGGTGTTTATATGCTCGGGCGACCAGGACGAGCATGGTCATTGATACCTTCTCGGTCTTCTTTAAACGGGATATACCACAATTTAAGTTGTGTTCTGCTCATAGTAGACTCGCCAAAAGCCACATTCAACATTTCAAATGACCTTGCGCATTTAATTTCAATTTTTGTACAAAACTTAATACAGTTTCTTTGACCCATTTTTCGAATAGTAAAAAATCGAAGAGCACACCAAAACACGACTAACCTTTTTATCGGTCAAAAGCAAACTGACAATCCGAAGTGGCTGATATTGCCATCCTATCGCTCCTTTATTGCAACATAGTCGTTGCTAAAAAAAAGCTTCGAGCTTCCATACAAATCTTAGAAATTTTTTTTTTAATATCTCTTAAAGAAAACAGTTTAAAACTGATTTAAATAAATTTTTGTCACAATATAAAAGGGAGTACTGTTAACAATTCTGCATTGTTAACTCGAAAAGCTAATTTTTTGAGATACGACAGAAATAAATGCGAAAATCGAACATACATAACTCACAAAATTTGAAAATGACGTTTATTTTTTAATCAGTCCTAGCATTTTGGAAAAATAATAACCGGTAGAATTGCAATGACGGCTTTTCGTAAACAAATGATATTTCTCATAAGAACGCCCTCATAAAAACTATTTTACCACTGCGACGATAACTCTGATTTCAAGTCTACCTCTAACAGAATTCTCTCTGCGATTGAATTTTATATTTTCAAGCACAAACTTGCCTGCAAACACGCACAAGCTGTTAGAGAGCTACTTATATGACCGGAAATTCGTCGTTAAGGAAGGTGATTTCAAAAGCCCGGCTCAGCCAATTGAAGCTGGAGTTCCCCAGGGTAGCATATTGGGTCCAACTTTATATTTGATTTATCCTTCAGACATGCAAATGAGCTGCAAAATTCACACTTCAACTTTTGCAGATGATACAGCATTCATCAATGTCCATGAAGACTATAAATTAGCATCACAAAATTTGCAAGAACATATTCTTATATTGGAGAAATGGCTGAAACTTTGGAAAATCAAAGTAAATGAACAAAAATGTACCCATGTTGCATTCACACTACGTAGAAAAACTTGTTCGGCTATTAAAATCAATAACTACATTGTTCCGCAGCACAGTGAAGTCAAATACCTTGGTATTCATCTCGACCGTAGGCTCACGTGGAAGTCTCACATTGACGCTAAAGTCACCCAGATGAAATTAAAAGCGGTGCAATTAAATTGGCTCGTCGGCAGAAATTCTATCTTGAAGTTAGATTGCAAACTTTTGTTGTATAACGCAATCCTAAAGCCAATATGGAGTTATGGAATTCAATTGTGGGGTACCGCCTCTGCATCTAACATTGAGAAAATTCAAAAGCGCCAGAAGAAAATTCTCCGTATAATTACTGCAGCTCCACGGTATGTTAAAAACTCTCGAATTCACAAAGATCTAGGTGTACCCTTACTGAAAGATGAATTTTCAAAACACGCGATAAGGTACATTAACAGACTGGAGTCTCACCCGAATCCTCTCGCACGTAGCATCCTTAACTTTGGTGGCCACACTCGACTGAGAAGGATGGACACCCTTGCAACCATCAGAGCGTTGGAAAGGTGATTTACCAACAAAATATACGCAAGAAACAACTTTTCGTCTAGCATTGGCTGGACCTAAGCAAATAAAATTATTCAATATTAATTAATTTTTTTTTTCTATATTAATTAATGAATTTTTAGTTTTAAGATTTGCATACTTATTGTTAGTTCTTTTGGAAGATACAATAAATAATTGAATTATAAAAAAAAAAAAATTTATATTACCTCAGGTGTGGACTCAAAGTAAAGAGAATTTTCGTTTTTAGGCGGTGTAATTCATTATTAGTTTCGAACTTTTCGCATTTGGAAACAATTTGCAAATTATTATGATTTTATGAGTTTGAATATTTTTTTTAATATAACGGTAGAAGTACACGCAGAAACAAAATATGGTTGATATAACAATATTCTAAGGGCAACACACTGTTGTTGCATTATATGGTTATAAATAACCATATAAAATGGTTCCAGTTGAAATGTTATTTGATGAACTAAGTAAATCCAAGAACCAATAACCATATATTTAGTAACCATATATCTGTTATAGCCAACCATATAATATTGTAATTCCCACTCATTTAATTTAAAAAGTCTAAAACACTATTATCACGTTCAATCGAAATAATGTTCTTCTAGCATATTATATGGCAACATATTTATTAGTTTTCTTACATATTTATTATTTATCTTAAACACACATATATTATTTTTTTAAATATATAACCAACACTTAGTTCTTACTTCAAACACTTTAAAACCGAACCAAAGCGACCAATATCCAGGCGTTTTAAATAAATTTCTGCAATGATAAATGTATAATTCATACATATTAATATGTAATCTAAGAATATGTGCACATATATGTATGTAATTACATATTGCAAGATAGTCATATCTCAAAAAAGCTCGTTTCGAGATAAACTTTTATATAGATAAATTTTTAAATTCCATACAAGTCTTAGCAAATTTTTAGAAAATATCTTCAAAGGAAACAGTTTAAAAGCAATTTGAATAAATTTTTGGCACAATATAAATGATAGTACTCTTAATAATTCTGCATTGTTAACTCGAAAAGCTAATTTTTGAGATAAGACTATGTTGCAATAAAGGAGCGATATATATATTTTTATACATGAAATTACTAATACAAACCTTCTTCTTTTCATATGTACAATTATATGCAAATATTTTACAATATTTTCACGTAACATATTCCTGCTATCTTGTTGATATCTTACATAACCAAAATTTATAAAATCTAAATAAATTTCAAAGAAAAAATAAATTACGAAGAAAATTCCATGTCAATGGCATAAATGAAAACAACAACAGTAGGTTTATTCTACGGTCCTAATATACTTGTGCTTAAATTAAAGCAAACATCGTTGTATTCAAACATATATTTAAAACATCGTTACTCCAATTGCATCAACAATGTTTTAAAATTATAGAAATATAACAATTAAAGTATTGACTCTTTAGCACTAATATATTTGTATTTGATTGAATTATTTTAGGAACGAAAATACGCTGTTTGCGTCAGAAATAAAAATTATTGCAGCCTACATACTAATGTTGCCACAATAATACTCCAAATTACTTTTTCTTTACGTGTATACACGCAAAGAAAAAACCGTTTGGAATATTGTTGTGGCAACCTTAGTATGTTATCGTTTTTAGTATAGTTTAATCCTCTATAAACATAGTAGTGTTGAAGTTTCCACATTTCTATTGTTATATTTCTATAATTTTAAAACATGGTTGAATGCAATAATAATGTTTAATAAATAATTTGAACACAACAATAGATTTTGTTATGTACAAGTAGATACCGTGTTTTCATGTAATATTGACATTTTCAAAAGTGTCTTAACGTCCATGGACCTTATGACACTTTTAGGTGTGTCATAGCGTCCATGGACATTATGACATGCCACCGTATAAACAGAATCAGTGTGTTTCTTTTCAATAAATCCAGCATTAATTAAAGACGTAAGATGCAAAACAGATGCAAACTAACTATTGTTGTTAAGCATATCGCTTCTTTATTGCAGCATAGTCATATCTCAAAAAAGCTCGTTTCGAGAAAAACGCATTTAAAATTTTTAATTTCCATACAAGTCTTAGCAAATTTTTTGAGAAAATATCTCCTAAAGTAAACAGTTTAAAAATAATTTGAATAAATTTTTGGCACAATTCTGCATTGTTAACTCGAAAAGCTCATTTTTTGAGATATGACTATGTTGCAATAATGGAGCGATATGCACACATATTTTTAATTTATTTTTTTAATTTTTAAACCATCAGTTTATTTGTGCGTGTGTGTTTTTTAACATTAGTAATATTACATATAGTGAATATTATATAAATATTTGTCAATCGCATAAAATGGTCCTAAAAAGCGGGAAGAAAGAAGATTTGTATATTAACTTATAGAGATCGACAAATGTAGGTATATACTCGTATGTGTATTAATGTTTTTGAGCTGTATGTGTGTTTTTACAGATTTGTGGGCCAGATATTTCGTAAGCATCAAGATTTCAACAACAAACAAACAAAATTCTTCGAACAATTGCTGCAGCTCCATGGTACGTAAAAAACTCCCTAGTTCACAAGGATCTGTGTGTTCCACTGGTAAAAGATGAGTTTTCAAAGTATGCCACAAGATATATCAGCAAATTGGAACTTCATCCAAACCCTCTTGCATGAAATATACTTAATTTTAGTGGTCAAACTCGGTTGAGAAGAAGGGATACCGTTGCCACCATCAGAGGTGATTTTACCGTTATAATATCCGCATAATAAAAATTTTTGTCTAGCATTGGCTGGACTTAGTTAATTGTTTGTATTTAGTATTAAGATTTGAATACTTATTTTTTTAGTTCACATTGTGAAGATTCAATAAATAAATGAAAGCTAAAAAGAAGAAAAAAAGATTTCAACAAATCCGAAAATGTCGTTTTTTGAACATTTTCATTGGACTTAATATGTACATTGTAGAGCCAGGATTGAACTCGAGCTAGACGAATGATACCAACCCATCATCATATAATATTAGAGATATTAAAAAAGATTCAATTATATATCTTATATGTGTATTTATTTTAGAATCATATACTATTGTGGCGTTTAACACTAGTACGATTGATCGTAACAATAGAGTTTATAGGTTTACAATAATATGGGTGGGAATGATAAAATTATGTGTTTGGGCTTGACAGTTAAATTTTAATTTTTATAATAACAGTATTTGTCATGATAAAAAAATTATAGCTTTTACCAAATATATGGTTATAATGTATAGTTTTGGTTTTTGGCTGTACTAAGTTTTATAAATAAATCGGATTGAAACCATATTATGTGGTTGTGTTCAGTCATATAATTTTACAATAGTATTTTGCCCGTAAAATATTGTCATATCAACCATATTTTTATTCCTACGTGTACACAAAAAAATATCTAGTTGATTTATTTTCGGTCCGTGCATTTTCTTTACTTGTTAACATAACACGCATGCGCTGCATAAGCAAACCGGTTTGATTTGACAGGTTGCCTCATTAGTGGAGTGGATTAAAAATGGAAAAGACCTTTCAGTACTAGTTTGATAAAGCTTGGAAATAATTAAAAAGAATAGTATCAATTAGCTGATTAAGTTTTTAGCTGTTCTTAGCATTTTTGGAAACAATCCATCAATCATTGATTTCATTTGCAGATAACGTAACAAAATATGTTTTTTCCAACTCGTACAAATTGCACTACCTGATACATATGTACTTGTATATTCTTCACTCAAATCTCTCATGTTAATAATATATTTTTTTGTTATTTCCCTGCTGCTTCTGAAAGTCAATTAAAAGATTCCATTTTATTTTTTTTTTGCTGATTTTAATTGTTGGCAGTCAACGCATTACGAATCAATGCAGTTTTGCATCGCAAATAAGTTAATGTGTACTCGTACTTAGAAACTCGCATTTGAAATAAATTGCTTACTCGTATCCTACAATTTCTGTTTACTTCATTCAACCCAACCAATAACAACAACAAACAACTTTGTCGACATGTTGCATTTCTTTTGATAAATCAAAATAATAGCTGGGATTACAGACAGGTTAAGAAGTTTTACTTTTCAGAGTTGAACTGCAAAATGCTTTTTTTTCTGTTTGTTTTTGTTTTAGTTGGATGAACATTGTTTTCACTTGCAGACCGGAGGAGTTAAAACCAATTTAATGTTTGTTTGGGCAATCTTGTAAATTTATTTTTGCCAGTTATTAAATGGTTGTTCATCTTCATTTTCATGTGGGTGTAACATTAATGCGGAAAATGCTGCGGTACGTACACAATGTTTTCATTTCGTTTTAAGTGTTTTCGAGTGTCTGTACTCGTTGATTTCGTATCTACGAAACCACACACAGTCAGCTTGAAATTAATTTAAAATTGTACTTCATTCATGTTGTCTGTTTGCAGAAGCAGCTGTTTAAATTGGAGTTTAAAATGGGTCTCAAAAGAATTCAAACAATTTATGAGTTGTTGTAAAGTTCAGCTTAAATAGTTCACTCTCAAACATGATAAACAACTATTGTATACCGTTGAACCTTCCTTGGTAAGGGTTTCTATTTTCCATATATAATAGGCTATTTAGTTTTTACATATGTATCTTAGACTAAGACGGTAACAATACCTACATTTTTCCGTCTTATTAAGATATGGAAGAAGAGCAGAGATCTTAAAAATGTTTTTTTTTTGCAGGAAAAATGCATACATGCAGCGTTTAAAAACTGCGGATATGTGTGATTGCTTTCGCATTTGCTTCGACTTCTGATTCCAAACATGCTAACAGTCGCAGTCTCAAAAAGGATAAATCTTACGATCCGACAACAATATTCAATTGTAAAGAAAGTCAAAAAAAAAAAAAAAAAAAAATACACAACTTTTCTTTAAGTCAAACTAAAAAATGTTCAAACACGTCGACATCAGAAGTCTTCGCAGTGTATAACTTTTCATTTTTTGTCTTCAGCTTAAGTGCGAGTGTTTGCATCTTTGAAATCAGAAGTCGAAGCAACAGTTTATGTTTGAATAGCAAAAAATTGAGAAGTCGAAGAAAAAGCACAATCTTACGACTTTGGCTACTTTGACTGCACTTTTTTACACATTGCATATATGTATTACAATAACAAAATAAGTAAAAATATTGTCCACCGGTATTCGTAAATAAATTGAAATGAATTAAAAAAAACTAATTTTTCTTTTCTGGTTGCAAATGGATTCAGCACGAAAAGAACTGCTCCGATTTAGGGGTAAAGACTAAATCAAGCCAATTTCCGATACGTTGTGATGAAATGAAACGTAAATGCGGTAAATGCATTCTGAATCGATTAAAACAAATGGTAGTCAAAAGAGCCAAGGCCTGGGTTCTTATGGTGGGCGAGCTGAAACTTCTCATTCACTGCTTTCCAAATAGTTTTTGACGGGTCTTGCAACATATGGTCAAACTTTGTCGTGCTGAAAGATTATGACCACGTGTCTGGTTATTTTCTGTTGATTGTTCTCTTCCCACGCGTCAATAGTAGAAACCAATTGTGATCATCTGATCCGATTTCAAGAGCTCATATATAAAACAGACTTCTATGTAGCGTTCAAGCATTATTTCCGGCATGCAAAATCGCCTTTCAACGTCTCTTGGCTTCGATTCATATGACACTCCATTTCCTTGCTTATTAATTATTATTATTATGATTTTTTTTTTCATACAAGTATTTGTTGAATCTTCAAAATATGAACTAACAACAATAAGTATTCAAATATTAATACTAAACATAAAAATTAAACAAGTCCAGCTAGCATTGACAGAAAAGTTTTGTTTTGCTTAAACAATATCGGTAATCTCACCTTCTTCTCAACCGAGAGTGGCCGCCAAAATTAAGTATGTTGCGTGCAAGAGGATTTGGGTGATGTTCCAGCTTACTGATATACCTTGCCGCGTAATTAGAAAATTCATCTCTTAACATCGGAACACACAGATCCTTGTGAATTCGTGATTTTCTTACATACCATGGAGCTGCAGTATTCGTTCGAAGAATTTGGTTTCGTTGTCTTTGAATTTTTTCAATTTTTTCTTTGAATTTTTTCAATCGCATGGCAGCATACTTGTATAGGTTTTAGAATTGCATTGTATAACAAAAGTTTGCAATCCAACTTCAATGTCGAGTTCTGCCCATAAGCCATTTTAGTTGCGCTGCTTTGAATTTTAACTGACTGGCTTTCGCATCAATGTGAGACTTCCCCGTTAGCCTATGGTCGAGGTGAATACCAAGGTACTTAACTTCATTGTGTTGCGGAATAGATGCATTGTTGATTTGGATAGCCGTTTCTCTAACATTGAAACATATTCCTGCAAATTTCGTGAAGCTTATTGATGGTTTTCATGAACGCTGCAGAATGCTGTGTCATCTGCAAAAGATGAAGTGTGAATACCAGATCCAGCTGGCATGTCAGAAGCGTAAATCAAATATAAAATAGGTCCCTTGTGCAACTCCTACCTCGATTGGCTGAGTTGGGCTTAAAAAATCGGCTTATCTCATAACAAATTTCCGTCCATATAAGTAGCTTTCCAGAAGCTTGTGAGTGTTTGCAGGCAAGTTCAACTTTATTTTGTAAATTAATCCCTCGTGCCACACTTTATCAAAAGCTTGGGAAACATCAATGAATAGAATAGAGCAGAACAATACTTTTGTTCCTCAAAAGTCTTTTTTCATTCAGTATTGGAGTAAACTTCGCCATTAACAATTTTTCGAATAGTTTTGAAGTTGTTGGTAGTAAACTTATTAGTCTATATGATTCTACCTTAGCCGGAGCCTTTCCTGGCTTGGGTATCATAGTAATCATAGACACTTTCCACTATGCAGGATAATACTTGAGGCGCGAAATAGCGCTAAAAATAGAGAGGAGAATTTTTCTAGTCGCACGACAAGTATTTTGCTAGTATTTTATCAAAACCTGGAGTTTTCCCGGAGATTACTTTATTTCTAACGTTTTCGACAACTTGAAAACAAAGTCTCAAAGGCACAGGTGGTCTAACAGCATATGGCGGTAATCCAGATGCTGTATCATTATTAATAAAATAATGTTTTTTAAATGATTAACATACAACATCCCCATTTGAGAATTGGTTCTTGCCAAGTTGCCAGTTGAAGCACGTAAAGGTGGCTAGCCTCTAACGGGCCTTTTCACAGGAAATAGTCAGATTAATAATTTTTAAGGCAAGCCATTCTCTAGATTTCAAGCAGATTTCTTAGTTGCGTAATGCATTCCTGTAGCCTAATTTTAAGCTTGGAAGACCTGCGACATTGCCACTCTTTTCTAACTATCCTTTTTTCTGACAGAATGTTTTCATTTCATCATGCGGTATATGGGCAGTATACTGTGCGGCCAGTTTAAGGTCTTTTCCTATTTTATCTGTTGCAATACCTCTTTATTTTATTTTATTTTTTTGCAATACAACTACAACAACAAAATTACCATCAAAACAAACAGAAATAATAATAATAATAAAAAAACCAATCTAACAAAAAAAAAAAAAACAAGTAAGAGCGTGGTAAATTCGGCTAAGCCGAATCTAAAATACCCTTCACAATAGTCACGTATAAAAACGCGGCTTAGGCTATATCTCTGGTATATATGTACCGATATCGGAAATTTCCATTTTCCATATTTATATAACCTTATTTCGTTACCAGAACTGTTTTTAAGCAAAAAAAGTTGTTTAAGTTCACTTACGCGGCATTTTCATGAAAAACCCGCTTTAGGGTATATCTGGGGTACATGGACCGCTATTGGAAATTTTCATTTCCGATATTTATATAACCTTACTTTATTACCGGAACTGCCTTTGAGCAAAAAAGTTGTTTAAGTTTACTTACGGGACATTTTCATGAAAACCCTATATATAGGCTATATCTCGGGTATATATGGACCAATATCGGACATTTTCATTTTCCATATTTATCTAACCTTATTTTATTACCAGAACTGCTTTTAATGAAAAAACAAAAAAAGCAAAAAAACTTGTTGTTAAAAACCCGATTTGGGCTATATCTCGGGTATATATGGACCGATATCTGGAAAAGTTTTTTTTTTACTTTTAGTCACCATGCATAAGTGTGTGAAGTGTGACAAACAATTTTTTTTTCAAAATCTCTCATACAAATTGCAAAAAGTGTTTCTTTTCCGGAATTTTGAATATATCTCAGCTATACGTGAACCGATATTACTGAATTTCAATAGCAAACCCATGAATTGATGGGGTAATAGAATGGTGAAAGAAAAAAAAGCAACTAAGTCTGATGGTTTTCTCAGAAACGGTATTTCAACAGCGGACAGACGGACATCACTTAATCGACTTTTTTATTAATTCTGATTCAGAATACATATACTTTATAGGGTTGCAAATGAAAATTGTAGAAATTACAAACGGAATCACAAACTTTACATTTTTGTGAAGGGTATAAAAATATTCATATGTGTACTCATATACCAACAAAAATTAAGGTCAAGTATTACAGTTTAACAACCAGTTTCTCTTCAGTGGAATTCCGTTCTCCACCGCATGTTAAGGACCTGATTTAATCAAGAATTACAAAGCCCGATCACATCGTTGTCAATCTTAACTTTTGGTGCTGCTAAAACACCTGATTTTATTTATTATTTTTATGATAAATGACGCACTTTTGCTCACCTGTCTGCTTTTTATAGATTGAAAAATGTTCAAGCCAATTGTGTATCCCCAACTTTGTGCACTCGTATGTAACAAGAAATGTTCTTCATTTGTACTTATGCTAATCTGTCCATTGTGTACAGATCTTTTTAACCATAATTGATGGTTGATGGAAAGAAAACATTGCAGATCGTTAGCACCTTGAAAACAAGTTCAATTTTCCAACAAATTAGTGTTTGCACTAGATTCTTAACCATCTGTCTCCTGCCATAAAATATGTACTTTTTTTGTGTCTGAATCCGAAACACAGATTCGTATATTTATGTAAATTTGTGCTCACTTACGTTTTATTTCTTAGATAATCTATTTATTTTTGGAAAAAAGCAAAACGAGGGCAGTCCCAAAAGCTTGATGAAAATTTTGTTCGAACCAATACGCTCTGCTGCCAACTATTTTAATTTTTTAAGCAACATTGAAGTGATCTGCCACATCATATCATATGAACATATGTTTATATTTATAATAAAATACAGTGTAGAAGTAAATGTTTAAAACATTTTGTCATGAATTTCAATGCATTGATTGCACTGATACAAAATACTTCCCAGCTGCGTATTTCAAATAAAAAATACTTTCAAGTTGTGTACGGAGAATCAAAATTATTGATTTGTATTGTAAAAAATCCTTCTTAAGAAAAAAAAAACTTGAACTACAACTCGTTGTACAAATGAACAAACCAAAAATTCAATTTATTAAAATTTTCGGTAAAACAAGTATTTTCTTTAATAAAAACAAGATATTTTAATGAGTCCTACAGGTCTGAGGAACATAAGCTGCTGCCAAATTCTATAAATACATAAAAACAATAAAATCCTCATCATCCTTACTGCAAATACTACTTCTTCTGCTGCACCCATGTTTGGTTTCACGTTTTTTGCAATTTTTCTCCAAGATATCTATTGCAAGTTTTTGAATTCGTTGCCTCTCTTTTAATGAAGTGCTTCCTGGTAACCAGCGCATTTTGAAAATATGGTGAGAACATGACGCCAATTTGGCTCTATTTGCTTCAGGTGTCAGCAAGAGAAACTCATTAAATCTACTTTCGAAGCTCTCCAGTAATTTTGTTAGAATACAACTGAAATGCCTCAAATCTGTCTGTTCTCACAGACAAATTAAGTAGACAAACATTTTCCGTAATAACAATTATTTCCATGTATAGAATCCAAAGCGGTGGGAAAAAGCTGGCGGCGGGTATGTGGAAATTCGTATTGATATTGCCTGATTAGTGTAAAATTGCTCTGGAAAAAACAATTGAAAGCTGAATTACAGTTTGGTAAAATGATAAACATTTTAATGGTCTTAGTTTCTAACAATTTTAGCTTTTGTATGAAATAACTTATTTTGAATTTACTATATATAATAAATAAATGTATTTTGTGAAAATGTATTTTTGAGTCACATGTATTTGAAATACAAAATACTAAATACTTTCAGGTCGTGTATTTGAAATACAGATACAAAATGCGTATTTGTATTTCAAATACTGCCCAGCCCTGGTACGAAGTCTTGTTTACACAGTTATTTCATATGGTATCTTTGTTTGTCCAAATCGTTCCTTTATTGATAACTAAACAAAAGCTCGTTTCGGGAATAACGCATTTCAAGTTTTTAGTTTCCATACAAGTCTTGGAATATTTTTTTTAGAAAATATCTCCTAAAAAACAGTTTAAAAGTAATTTGATTAAATTTTGGGCACAATAATTTGAATAAACAATGAGCACAATTCTGCATTATTAACTCGAAAAGATCATTTTTTGAGATATGACTATGTTCAGCCACTTCGAAAAGTTCGAAGTGGCTGAATCGTTTTTGAAGAAACTCTCAAAAAACTAAAGTTGGTTCGGAAGAAAACTTTTTCTTTCCGAAAATGAATCCAACTTAAGGTTTATGTTAGAGTAGTGCTATTAAAATTCAATATATTTTGCCATAAATTTTTTTCAGCTCATTGACAAACTCTTCCAAACCAAGAAAACAAATTGTTTTATAAATGACTGAAGATTTCAAAAATGATTTTTTCAAACGGACATTTTGCCTGTTTGCTGTACAAAAACTTTGTTGTGTTCAGGCCGTTGACAATTAAAAAAAAAAAAATTCAATTAACACTTCTCACCTGTTTGTGGCGAAACTTTCAGAATAAAAGCTATTCTATATTAATTCTCATACTTCAAAGTATCTGCATACCGAATTATATCTAAATCGGTTCAGCGGCTTAGGCATGAGAAGGTAACAGACAGACAGAATTACTTTCACATTTATAATATTAGTAAGAATTATATCTGAATAATATCTTTCCATTTAACTAAAGGTTATTATAAGTGCATAAAATCCTGAAGAAATTTCTTTAAATTTTACTATTTTATTTTAGTTAAACGGAACGACAATAGTTGAAAATTCGAGTAAATTTGAATAAAATATTTTGTAAGTTGTAAATAAATTACACTTCTTCAAGTTTGCACCCCAATTTGCAGTATTGAGGTAAATTTTTGGTTGAATGTATTGCAATAGAAAAGAAATCCTTCTTAAAGCTTGAACTTCAACAAATAACATATACGAGTATTACTCCAAGAACAGAAATTCTATTTTAGCCAATAACTAAATTTTTGAACCATATTAACCAGACAAATAACATTAGGATACCATATTACCTCATAAATATCACAAAATATTTCAGTTGTCTGGCTACGCTTGGTAAATACTTCGTAGCTTTTTTCTTTGTCAAATGCCGATAATGACCGATAATGTTTCATTTTAAAGATACGGAAAGTTTAGCTCAAAATTATAGGCATCTAATTTATAAAAATACAGCAATAAATTATTATATTCGGAAATCTATTATTATGTTTTTTTAAAAATGTTTTTTGTGTATTTTAATTTTTTGTGACACTTTATGTAGAATGTATTTGTGTATGTATGTTAACATTATTTTCATTTCTTTTCAAATAATTTATAAACAAAAAAAAAAAACAAAATTTCCTGAAGAAGTCTATCGAAGGAAGAGGAAATATTGAATTTAATAAAAAATTGAGAAAAAAAAATTATAAAAAAGACCTCAAGCCTGGAGATCATTACATCTTAAAGTTTCATTTTAAAATACAAAAAAATTCTTCAAATTTCTGCTGAGACAACGTTTGTATTTAGTCTTTCCGTATTTTAATGATAGGTAAATTTACTCGTAAAATAAATTACTAGGGCAGACTCAAATCTAAAGTTCACAAATAACAC
This sequence comes from Thecocarcelia acutangulata, assembly GCA_914767995.1. Taxonomy (NCBI): domain Eukaryota; kingdom Metazoa; phylum Arthropoda; class Insecta; order Diptera; family Tachinidae; genus Thecocarcelia; species Thecocarcelia acutangulata. The sequence goes on from OU612098.1 coordinate 58,696,931, forward strand.
TCCCTCTTTCCTTCTTCCCCTAACCTACTTTGCTAGTTAATGTACTCTGCATACGAGTAAATAATTTCTGCCTAGGCTGTCACAAGTAAAAAAAAGTAGTAGGATGGCTGTCACAAGTAAAAAAAAGTTATACTAAAACTCTGTTTAAATTCTACCAAACCTTCCTTTTCTTATTTTTTTAATTAAAAACGAATTCAATCAAGAATTTGCATAGAAAAGTTTAAGAGGTTTTTGTTAACTGCAATCATTGCTGCCATTTTTGACGATTTATCGCCACTTTGGCGATTTTGTGTGCTGGAAATAGCATGCTGAATACTTAAGTTTTATTTCTGACGATTTTTGTATATAACACTTTTTCAGCTGCAGTTACAGGAATCTATTTACGAGTTGATACTTTGCATCGCATTTATTACGCTCAAAATTTTACAAACTACGAGTACACTAGCAACGTTGGGTTGAAAATGGGGTGTTTGCAAATGGATATTTGTATTCCCTCGAAAAAATTATGCGGAAGTATACATATTAATATTGTTAGTGTTCACTTATGTGAACAAGGTATCGAATTCCCCATCCCTGATGTGTGTGATCAATGCCCACCAATATCTGTCACAACATTGATAAAAAGCAATCATCGGCTAAGAAACACTATACCTGAATCGGCAAATAACGAATTTTTACTCCATAACGAGGTTTTATAATTTAGTTAATTCTATAATTCTTGGTGACTATTATAATAGTGCAAAATTATTATTAGTGTAAATTGAAAACATGTAAAACCCAAAAGTGAAATTTGTATATACATATACATACATACATAATAAAGGTCAATGACCACTTTATATGCTTTGGTTTTATAACGTTTCACGTTTATATGCTTTGGTTTTATAACGTTTCACAAAAAATTATTTAACATCAAGACTTGGAAGAAAAGCCCCCTTTAACCCGTAAGAGAACAGTGAGATAAATGTACAAGAAATATGTAAAGACTTACCTAATTCACAAAATCTGGTATATCGGCGATAACGTGGCGCATGTTTTCCTCCATATAGTCAATCGTTTCAGGATTATCCGCGTAGACTAGCGTACATCCCCACAGAAAATAGTCTAGTGGTGTTAAATCGTAAGATCTTGGAGGCCAACTCCACGGGTGGTCTGGAACGCGAAATGATGACAACGTTCATGCAATATGTTGAACACACGATATCGAGGATTTTATTGATATTTTCTTCAGTTACCACCTCTTTTGGTCTTCCTGTTGTTGGTATTGCAAAGCATTCCAATGTTTTACTATGTAATCTGATGAAGCAGACTAACCGTTATGTTTATCGAGCTTTCCTTTTGTCTATTTCGCCGTTTTCCTTATCAATATGTTCTTTTCAATGCATTTCATTACCTTGTAGTGTGGAAAGTGTTGGACTAAATTTTGTTGGTCTGAGCAGTGTTGAAGTTATATATACTGGGCACTGATCAGTTTTAACTAATTTAACTCCAACATTTTTGTTAACTGGTAAAAAAGTAGGGGTGGATGAATCCTTGGAAATTGGAAGACAAGACCGATCCGAGCCAAGTAGAAAATAGAAAACGTCAAATATTTAGTTCTAAATATTTGTGAGATTTTCTCCGAATGGCAATAAACCCAGTTGACAATTGAATAAAGAAAAAGAATAAAACACTAAGAATCAGTATTTTAATAGGACATGGATTTATTTTAAATTAGTTTACCTTTCACGTTGACAAGTTATAGACAAGCGTCGAATGTAGTAAACGGAAACGAAAAATTAAGACCACCTTTGACTATTAAGATTAAAAATTAGGCATTGTGTGTAAGCGAAACAACATTATTTTGGCAACTTTCAGCTTGAGCATATATAGGTTTGGAAGTTTGTTGGTTGCTCATCACTGTTGTTAATGCCAGAGTGCAAAAGAGTTCTTTTGGCATTAACAATTTTAAATGCTGCAATAGAGTTTGTTTTATGGCGTTTTCTTTTCTTACAAATAAAATGTTACATGTGATTAGGCAACATTTTTAAACGCTAACCTAATTTCTAAGAAATGTTACATATTTTACGTTTACAGAAGAACACAAAATGTTGTATAAAACAATAAAGAGCAATTAGCGTTTCAGCGTTGAAGTGCTTTTATACCAAAACTTGCTGTGTAGAAAAGATCGCTGGCATTACTAATTTAAAAAATATACATATCAATAATTTTACCGTCTTTTTTTTATCGCCTGAGTACTGGTCCAAGATAAAAAAAATAATAGTGTTTAATCACTGCGCGAAATTCACTTTTTTCCATTTTTCAAAAAACACAAAAGTTTCTTACTTCAAACGACTACAAAAAATAAACTAATCGATGAATTTGAATGAAAATTTAACAGCTGACGCCTGCAATTAAAAAAAAATGTGTTTGTGCTGCCATCTAGTGCTAGGTAGCTTCAGTATCAATCCGCCCTTGTAGTATATTAATTAAATTGCGAGAAGTTAATAGGATTACTTATACTAGAAAAATTTTTATTATTCGAATACCGTTTTTCGTTGTATTCGTTTGATTGAAAGTGCATCACTAATACATTTCTTGTCTTTTTATAATTAATAGGCAAGCACGTTTCTTAAAATCTTTTTTGAATCCCCTCTACTGCACCGATTTGGAAATATTATATATCATTTTAAAGTTTTATCTGCACAGAAGAAGAAGGACGAGCTTATTTTCATTTTGATCGGTTCTGTATTTTAGGAATAATACGGCTATTAATTTGTTACTAGCACTTACAAACAAAATTTGTGTGTGTGTTTTACTTAACCGCAAGTAAAACAAAAACATTGTGGCCAAATATGAATAAAGAACGTACTTGTATGCAGGGCTGGGCAAAATACTCACATTGTGTATTTCAAATACAAAATACAAGATACTTTCAATTTGTGTATTTCAAATACAACTAAAGAAATACAAATACTTTTTTGTATTTCGGTCTCATAAAAATGTATTTCAAATATTTACTTGCCCAGCCCTGCTTGTATATACTAGTACATAGTATATATGTGGGTTATCACGGATTTATTACTTTCATTTCCTTTGTATATAACACTAGGAATTTTTTTAAACAATTGCTTACTAAACTTTGTTGTTTTTTCAGACGGCCTTTAAAAATATAGAGTTAATTGTTTAAAAATATTTTTTAAACGTCTTTTGATGAAATGTCGACAATTAGATGGATGGGAAACACAAAAACCAGCTGTATATATTCTAATTGGTAATAATATTAGCAGCTGGTATACTAAATTTTTGTTTTGGTTTTCTTACTTTTATTTATTTATTATATCTTTACAATGTGAACTACCAATAAGTATTCAAATCTTAATATTAAAAATAAAAAGTTATGTAAGTCTAGCCAATTATATCGGTAGAATCACCTATTTAACGCGCTGATGGTGGCAAAGGTATCCCTTCTTCTCAACCGAGTGTGACCGCTAAAATTAAGAATTTTTGAGCAAGAGGGTTTGGGTAAAGTTTCAATTTGCTGATATACATTGTCCCATACTTTGAAAATTCGGCTTTTACTAATGGAACACACAGATCCTTGTGAATTCATGAGGTATTTACGGACCATGGAGCTGCAGTATTCGTTCAAAGAACTTTTGTCGCCTCTGAATTTTTTCAATGTTTGACGCTGAGACGGTGCCCCATAATTGAATTCCATAGCACCATATAGGTTTTAGAATTGCATTGTATAACAAAAGTTTGCAATCCAACTTCAATGTCGAATTTCTGCCCATAAGCCAATTTAGTTGTGCTGCTTTTAGTTTCAATTGAGTAACTTTTGCTTCAATGTAAGACTTCTACGTTAGCCTGCAGTCGAGGTGAAAACCAAGGCACTTGACTTCATTATGCTACGGAATAGGTGAGTTGTTGATTTGGAAAGACGAACATGTTTTTTTACACAATGTGAATCTAACGTGAGTACTCTTTTGTTCATTAACTTTGATTTTCCAAAGTTTTAGCCACATCTCTAATATTGAAATATACTCCTGCAAATTTCGCTAAGCTACTTGATGGTTTTCATGTACGCTGCAGAATGCTGTGTCATCTGCAAAAGTTGAAGTGTGAATACCACATCTGGTAGGCATGTCAGAAGTGTAAATTAAATAAAAAGTGGGTCCCAGAATGCTACTTTGGGGAACTCCTGCTCGATTGGCTGTGTAGAGCTTATAAAATCGCCTTCTCTGATAAAAAATTTTCGCCCATATAAGTAGCTTTCCGAAAGGTTGTGAGTGTTTGCAGGCAAGTTCAACTTTATTTTGTACATCAAGCCGTCGTGCCACACTTCATCAAAAGCTGCCAGGCGACCTAACAGTATATGACGGAAATTCAGCAGCTTTATCATTTATAATAAAAACGTTTTTCAAATGATTATCATGCACTATCCCCTTTTCAGAATCGGTTCTTTCCCGCCAGTTTGAGTACGCAAAGATGACTTGCCTCTAACGGGTTTTTCAAACCTGTTGTCGCTTTCCATTGGGAATAGTCAGACTGAGGAATACCATCAAGACTTTCCAGATAATTTTTAAGGGAAGCTATTCTACGGATTGCAAACAGATTTCTTAGTTGCGTAATGCATTCCCGTAGCTTGTTTTTAAGCTGTGGAGACTAGCGAAGTTGCCACTCTCTTCTAACTCTCATTTTTTCCGACAGAAGGTGTTCAATTTCTGACGAATAAGTCCTATCGTTTGCATTTCTGAAACTTATATGGTTAATAGTAGCAAGTTGTACAGCTAATTTAGGGTCCTCAGAAAAATCGTTAAGTGACACATCAATATCCTCAGAGGTTCTCAAGGCAATATTCTCCGTACAATGAGTACTCAAATATCTTTTATATATTAGCCAATTTACTCTAGCAACGGTCAACGCCAAGTTTCTAAACGGTAGCTAACCTGCTGGGTTATATAATGAATGAGTGATCTGATGACAAATCTAATGAAGGCCCTACATGCATCCATCCTAAAGGACAATTTTTTGTTACTCCAATATAACAACCGGAATCTTTCGTCGGTCTGACGTCCAATAAGTGGGGTGTCCACTTGAAATCATATCTAAGCCCATTTTGGGAACTGTGTCGGAAATCACACGACCTTCTGGGGAAATTCAACGTGATCTCCAAGAGGTGCGTTTAGCGTTACAGTCGCCAGCCGCTAAGAAGCGAGGCCCAAGTGATTTGAAAAAATTTTTATATTTGGTTTTCTGTTATTGAATTATTGTTCTGGCGGTGAACAAATCGATGAAATAACTATATTCTATGAATATTTTTAATACATTACATATATTTGTGGATTGGTATTCTAAAAAACAATAAATTCAATTTTTGAAAAATATTCTAATAATACCCTTCAAACACAGAGGGCATCATTCTTTCTGCTTTTTACTTTATTCAAAGTATATATTATTACACTACACAAAATGAATTTTGGTGACATCAAATTGAATTCAACTTTTTGTTTTAATGTAAGAAAAAAGTTTATTAAAGTATACAAATTTCTACATTTCATTTTGCAGAGCACAATCAGAACACTAAGTAATAATGTTGAAAACACATCATATAACGTGCGCAAAGTAAGACGTTATTGCTGTTGTATTATTTATATTGTCTAGAAAAAAACATCTGGATTTATAAAATTTGCAGTTATTAGACAGCGTTTTTCTATTAAATGATCATGCCAAGTTTGCAAATATCACAATAAAAGCAGGCACGGAATAGTGAAGTTCGTATAATTGATGACGCAAATTAGTTAAATTTTTCTAAAAAGTTTTACTTAAATTTTAATTATGATTATCTTTTTATTTGTTGTGGTTCAGGCAAATTTTCGTGCATATCAATAAATTATTTCAAAGACAACCATCCAACAGATTTTCACTATTTGCTTTTTTTCTTGGACCAGAACTCAGGTACAGTGTATTGCACCAGAACTAGGAAAATAGGTTGTGAGTGACTTGAACTTTCCAACGTTATAACAGACAGAAAACACATCTGTAGGCAACTATTACAAAGGCGAAGCGTACGGCTGAAAAACGAATTTTCTCTGTCATGCGTAGTACAATTCACCGAGCAATCGACCACAAATGAATGAGCTCTGCACGATGAACGCGTGTTACGTATAAATATGCGATTTTCAGGAACAAGAACCATCACCTCGTGATGGTTATTGCAGTAACAATAGAACAGAGTAACGCACCCCACACTGCGTCGATGCTACAGAGAGTCAACAGAGTTGGATACCCTACTGTCACCGATGAGCTTTTTCGCCCTCTCCTGCACACGGTCGAGTAACCCCAAAATAGACTTTAAGGCACTGGCCCAAACATGAGAGTTGTATTCCATTTTTGGTCGGATATAGGTGGTATAAATTGTAAGGAGATCGGATGGAGTGAAGTACATCTTAGACCGTTTCAAAAACCCGAGGCATGAAAAATGTGATCATTCCTGCGAATATCACACTGTATTTTCATTCCAAGAACCACAAGAGCATTCGATTCCGCAATATTTATACCATCCATGAGTACAGATGAAACAGTACTTGCGGTCGTATTTTTGTGTGTTAATAAACAGCATTGGGTCTTACGAACACCAAAGGCGACCCTGTTTTTACGACCCCATTCGGATATTAATAGACGATCACTATTCAGTGATTCATTCATATTTTGCCTCTTGGCAACGATGGCAAATACTGCTGTCATCTGCGAAAGAAAGGACAGGGCTGGAAGTTTTATATAGAACGTCGTTAAGGAAACTACGAAATAGGGTAGGAGAAAGAACGGAGGCTTGCGGTACTCCTGTACTAATCTTGAGCTCGTTTGATGAAACCCCACCAATAACAACTCGTATAGTGCGGTTTCTGAGAAGAAAGCTCGATATAAACCGAGAAAAACCATCACCGACATCAAAAGCAGTAAGTTTTGCAAGTAGTTCACCATGCCCCACTCTGTCAAAAGCTTTGGAAATATCCAGAGCGGATATGAAGGATTGAGTGGCACAATTTCTCCGAAAGATATGCCAAAAGATCGCCAGTAGAGCAACCGTTACGAAATCCATATTGACGATCACAAAGTAATTTATGCGATTCTAGATACTTCTCAAGGTGGTAGTTAACCGTATTTTCCATTGCCTTAGAAAGCGCAGAGTAAATTACAATTGGGCGGTAATTATTTGCTTCACCCGTTTTGGGAATTGGCGTTACATTAGCAATTTTCCTGCATGATGGGAACTCACCAACATGGTAAAGTATGGTGAAGAGGCGTGTTAATGGACGCATAAGCATAAAAGAACATTGGTTCAAGACCAGTGTTGGAATGCGATGCGGTCCAGGAATCTTATTTATATCGAGGTCGGCCAAAAACCCTTTTAACTGCTCGAGCCCAGAAAAATATCTTTGAAATAATTACAGTTACTCTTTCGAGCTCGAGGACTGTTTGACTGCTTTCCGGCAAGTAAGAATTGCTTGCAAAAATTACATCCAGCAGGTTAGCCTTGTCAAACGGGTCGGTGATTGCCACGTTTTTTTTAAGAGAGTTGGAATTGCTAAACTAGCCATGTCTCTTACTCTCGTAACGTATGACCAAAAAGTCTTATTGCCCCGGGGAGCTACAAGGACCTTGGCACGAAGGCGATGTTCGTGAAGAAGCTTTTAAAGCCTAAGTACCCTGGCACACGAAGATCTTGCCTTTAATCTTGCGTAGCAAATCAGTGTCTGGGGTTTTGTTTAAACTTCCATTACTGAATGCTTTCTCCCTGGATCTGACTGCGTTTTTGCACGTCTGATTAAACTAAGGTTTTGCCCTTGGTTTAATCCGTCTCAGGGTGTGAAGTCAGGAATAGGTCAAGAGTGTTTGAATGGTGCCCTTCAACACATGGAATATGCGTTGGATCATTCACTAATTGCGCTAGGTGGTTGTGCGCAGCGGATAACTCAACATTTTGGCCTTCTGGAGTTGTATGAATCGAATGACGAAGCCAGGCTGAGTTGTGAGCATTAAAAATACCAGCAACAACGATTTCACTGCTCGGAAAACTCTCCAGGATCTGCGATATGCAGTCGGAGAGGGCATCGAAGCCAGAAAAGGTAATATCCCTTCCCGCATTTGCACTTCTGAATAGGCCCCATACCTAGGTTTCACACAAGTGAAAATATACGGCCGATGGAGACAAGTATGGGCACAAGCAGAGATGATATTCGTTCTCAGCCCACGTATGTTGCAAAGGTCTATTTTAAATATCAATTAACAAATGTTCATTTTGCTATGTAGGTGAGGCCGGAACTAATTGCTGTGTGTTTGACTATATGTCATCGAGTGTATATACCTTCGATACAGTCTATACAGTCAAGAACAGTTAACCCGGCATCGCCAATAACGCAAACTAATTCTTTTTTTTATTTAGAAAGGATGACAAGGGAGAAGGAAGCAATACCTGAAGAAGAGCCCTGACCTGGTCATGAAATCATATTATTATGGGTGTTTTATGTTATCATTTTGCTGCAATTGTTATCGTTTGGTTTGCTGGGTGTATACATGAATGTCTACATTTTTGTAATTCATCTGGTTTATTGTCAAGAATAAGAGAAATACAGGCGCCAAATCACCTCATACGATATCGTGCATAGTTTAACCCATGCAAGGGTTGCCTATTCTGTGTAGTTCCAAATCATGTAGGGCTGTGTTTACGTTGGAAATTTTTATTTGTGTGCTTAGTATTGATGATCCAAAATGAATATACTGTTAGCGTCAATATTAAGTAAACACCTCGTATTATTTTAAGAAAACGTTTATTTAAGAGAAATAAAAAAGTTTTATAAAGATTTTTTTTTCATAATTCATTGAAAAACTTATATTTGAAGATATTTCAATTTTTCAATGTATACTATAGTTTTCCAGTGTCACAATAAAGTAAACAGATTTCTTATTTGATAGATAAATTTATTATTAATATTTAGTCTGTTTTCCTTTTGACGTAATAACAGCTGCTAACCTTCTAAGCATTGATTCAACAAGTTTTGTGTAAAGTCTGGGGAAATTGTACACCATTCATCCCTTAGCGTCGCTTTTAAGTCATTTTGGGATGAAATTCTCCTTTCCCTGATTTTTTTGTTCAGAGGTTCTCAATTGGGTTAAGGTCTGGCGATTGAGGAGGGTAATCAAGAGTTTTGGGTGTACGGTAGAGCAACCATTCTTTCATAATTATCGAAGTATGCTTAGGATCATTATCCTGTTGAAATATCCAGCTGTAAGTTAAGCCCAACTTCTCTACACTGGCGGCTACATTTTGTCGCAACATGGGCAGGTATTCCTCCTTTTTCATTGTAGACTCAATAAATATGAAATTACCTACCCCGGATGCCGCCATACATCCCCAGACCATCCCCGAACCGCCACCATGCTTCACATTAAGATTTGAATACTTATTGTTAGCTCATTTTGAAGTTTCAATAAATAAAAAATGCTTAAAAAAAATGCTTCACAGTTTTAATAATGCACTTGCCATTAGAGGATTCGTTTTTATTACGCCATATCTTTGAAGGTTTTTTGACACCAAAAACTAAAAATTTATTTTCATCGGTGAAAAGAATGTTTCTCCAAACGGATTGCGATTTATTCAATTACTTTTTTGCAGACTTCATTCTCTTACCCTGGTTAATTTTTGTAGTGTACGGTTTTTTGCGTGGTACTTTGCCATGTAAACCGTTTCGATGTGATGCTTTTCTAACGGTACTAGCACTAAGAGATTTTCCAGAACTTTGCGTGATATCTTCCTCTATATTAACAGTATTGGAAATCGGATTAGCTTTCACTTCCCTTACTATAGCTCTAACCTCTTTGTCTGCTAAGCACTTTGGCCGCCTTGCGCCAGGCAAATTTTTTAGGGTGTTGTATTTAGCTTGCTTGTCTATGATATTTTTTATTGTGCAGTGATTCCTACCAACAATATTACTTATTTCGCACAGAGATTTTCCTTTTTTGTGTAAATCGATTATTATTTCTTGAGTCTCAAGTGAAGTTTGTTTTACCATTTTAATTTATTTCTGAATCAGGACGAATGTATAATTATTTTTAAGAAAACTTTGTATTTTGCAATTATTTCAATTTATTTATGCTTAATATGGATGATGAATACAAATATCATAATATGTAATTTGTTGATTTTGAAGGAACTATGTAGATAGATATGTATGTTGTAGATATAATGGATAGAAAAAATTGCAATCAATGGAAAATATATTGAACTCTCAGATTATATTTTCACCAGATATAAAATTGATAATGTATTTATGATACGCAGACATTTTTGTCGGACTGCCTTAGATTAAAAAAACTGCAAATCTCCTCCCTTGTATGTAATACACTTAGAATAACTGCATACCATATAATCAAATACTTTTTATACAATCATATAAATATATATAATAAAAGAGATAAAAACTAAGCATTTTGATTATGGCTTTTTATTAAAATAATGTAATCGTGAAATAAAACAATTATAAAAGGTGCTTAGATACACAGTTTGTCGTGTTTTAATTACTTTTTCATTCGACCGAAAATGGAATATAACTCTAATATTTGGGCCGGTGCCCCAAAGTTTATTTTGGGGTTACTCGACCGTGTGCAGGAGAGGGCTAAGAAGCTCGTCGGTGACAGTAGGGTATCCAACTCTATTGACTCACTGGAGCATCGGCGCAGTGTGGGGTGCGTTACTCTGTTCTATCGTTACTACAATGGGTTTTACTCTGACGATATTAGGGATCTTGTTCCCGAAACTCGCACATTCTTACGTAGCACGCGTTTATCGTCCAGAGCTCGTCCATTCGTGGTCGATTGCCCAGGGAATCGTACTACGCATTACAGAGAGAATTCGTTTTTCAGCCGTACGCTTCGTCTGTGGAAAAAGCTGCCTGCAAACGTGTTTCCTGCCTGTTTTAATGTTGGAAAGTTCAAGTCAAATGTTCACAAACACTATTCCCTCCTTCCCCCTCCTCATAACCTATTTTCCTAGTTCCGGTACAATGCACTGCATATATAGGGGTCATCCCCTGAGTACCGGTCCAAAATCAAAAAAAAAAAAAAAAAAACAAAAAACTATATTGAAACCAAGGTGGTCCTATGGTATACAAAAATGGGGAATTGCCTCTTGCTCTTTTTTTTTATTTATTTACAAGTCTATGAATTACAAGTTCTTACTGACTTTTTAAATTGAACTTACAAATAAATTTAATTAAATTTAAAAATATAATAATTTAAGAGTTCAAGGAATAAATAATATTACGTTTTATAACATCATCATTTAAGGAGAAGTCCATGTGGCAATAAAGCTTATTGAAATCTTTGCAGCACTTAATTAGAGATGCAGAGTAGGCATAATTTGTTCTAAATGTTTTTATCATAAGCGGAAAGTAGAAGCGTGAAGAGTAGCGTGGAACATTAAAAGTTAAATTGCTGACCAGAAACCTAGAGTAAATAGTACCATTAATTACTTTCCAAACAAACATTACGTTCAGCATAGTTCTGAGACTATGCAAGGATGGTAACTTAATAAGTGCAAGTCTCGCAGAATAAGGGGGAAGACTTCTTGGAACCATTGTAATCCTCTTAGACAAAATAATAGAAATTGTTTCTGCACTGCTTCAATTTTATCAATGTAAACTTTGTATGTTGGATCCCATATAGTTGAGCCATATTCCAGAACTGGCCGAACAAGAGATGTCACACAATTGTTTAGTGACACAAATTCCTTAGCCCCGCGTTTGATAAAACCAAGAAGACTTCTTGCCTTATTGACAACCAAAGTAATGTGTTGAATAAAGTTAAGTTTTGAGTCTAACATGATTCCCAGATCCTTAAAAGTATCAACCTTATCCAACTCATAACCACTCAGAAAGTATTTAATATTTAAGTGGCATTTTCTGAAGAAACACATACACTTGCATTTTTTTAAATTTAATTTCATTAAATTTGCACTACACCACGAATATAGCGAGTTTAAGTCATCTTGAAGAAGCTTGTGATCCATATAATTGTTGTAGGAGTAAAAAATTTTATGTATATAATACAAAAGTAAATCACAATCTAGAACCATTAAAATCTGTTGGGAGCAATACATTACCTCTTCAAGACCATTTGATTCCAGTAATGCGTGGAATGGTGCAAAGATATTTAACGCTTGAAACCCCTAAAAGTGTAGACAAACGGCCGTATCCAAAAAAACTTAACAAAGCTTGGTAAGCAATTGTTAAGAAAAATTTCTTAACGTTGCATGCAAAAACAATTGTTAGCTTACCTTTCGTTTAAAGTTGAATTGGATACACTTTAACTCTACGTTAAAATGACATTTGACTTCTTTATTTTAATTTCTTGTAAAAAGCACAACTTAGCGAAAATGTTTAATGCAATTAATGTTTTATGCTCATTAAATAAAGAAATGGACATATTTCATTGCATATAAACTGAAAATATTAATTTTGAAATAATAATAAAAACAAGAAATATATTAGTGCCGCACATTCAATCAAACGAATACAACGTAAAACGGTATTCGAATAATAAAAAATTTTCTAGTATAAGTAATCGTATTAATTTTTCTCATATTAATTAATATACTACATATTATGTATTCTTCATTTATATAAATGATAAATTCACGAAATGTTTATAGAAAATTGATTATTTTGTGTAATAATAATAATTTTTTATTTTCTAAATTTGTTTTTCAGTTTTCGAATATTAGTTTTCATGCATCACTATTCAAAAAAATACAACTGAACATAACGGCACTGCCAGAATAAAACAAAAAAATTCCTTACTACATTTAAAAGTTAACGTACTGTTTTAGCATAAACTTTTTTAACAAATGTATGGTAGTGCTAATGTGTTTGGTAACTAACGTATGCGTTAAAACTCAAGTTAGAATTTTTTTTGGATATGGCCCAAAATATACATATATGTATATATTTGGAATTGAAAAATCCCCGTATTATTACACTACAAAACTGACGATGTAGTTATGGCGTTGAACAAATTTTAAACTACTTAATATAAATTTAACACAGAAGGTAGTTTATATAAAAATTATATAATATAAAATTAATAGAAATTTATTTTTCAGAGAGGATATTGTAAAGCATATATTATAACTTTTAGTAATAACCAGTCTATGACAACACATAGTAAATAGCTCATCGAGAGCAAAAATAAGTATTAGTGTGGCGCAACTGGTAGTAATATCTTTCTCTTTAGACCCTAAAAAAATGATTCCGGTACTATTTTTCGCTGTGTTGTAATATAAGGATTCTGACGAAAAATTTTTCTATTTTGTAAACTCAAATTTATCATCGGCAAAAAACGATTTAATAAATCCAAGAAATCAATATACGAGTATTCTATTATTATTCCTAATTATTTACCCGGAATAGATTATGTTATGAGAGATTTGGCAACCCTGCAGTTAAAACCATTTTGACAATTCTTCAAAAAATAATTTATTATATTTCGTTATAGATCAATAAATTGTGCTCAAATTTATAATATAATATAAAAAAATATTATTATTATAAAAGCCCTGTGTGAAGTGTACTTAAGGACGCTTAAAGTGCAAAAAAATGTATTTAAAAACTTTTAGTAAATTGTTGACATGGCGTGCGCAGTGAGCAAATGCAAGCAAACCGATAGGAAAAGAATCAAGTGAGAAATTGCGCTAAATGCAAAATTTGTGCGCGTTTTTACCAAATCTTACTCCAGTTGTGTCCTTTTAAAGTTTTTACAAAAACAGTGAATAGTATTATATTTTAAATAGAAATATTAGAAAGAAGTATTTTGGATTATTCAGTTCTTTATGTAATAATTATGCACGCATAGGCTTCAGTAACAGAGCAACTCTAACATTGAAATCGGGAGCAGTCCCGACTATAGACCTCAGTGCCATCAGCACTGAAATGAATACACTGCCATGTAAAGAGCAAACGAAAACACAACAACACTGATACATATGAGTATGAAGACAGTTTGGAATCTTACAACAAACAAGTAAGAGTGTGGTATATTCGACTGGGCCGAATCTAAAATACCCTTCACAATAGTCACGTATATGTATAGTATATATTACAAATTTTAACTAAATGTGTTCGGATATAGATGAACCGATATCGAGGGAAAAATATTTTTGCCTTGTAATCACCATTCCAAAAAATAAATCTTTCATAGACATTTTCATGCAAAAGTTTGTTTAACCTCCATGTCGGTTATATATGAACCGATATTGGAATTTTCTATTTTCTGTATTTTAGTGACCTTTTTTTATAACGAAATTTGCTTTTCATTAAAAAAAAATTAATGGAAAATTCGGTTCAGGCTTTATCTCGGGTATATATGGACCGATATCGGAAAATTTCATTTTCCATATTTATATAACCTTCGTTTGTTACAGAACTGTTTTTAAGCAAAAAATGTTGTTTAATTTCGCTTACGCGACATTTTCATGAAAAACCCGATTTAGGCCATATCTCGGGTGTATATGGACCGATAGCAGAATTTTTTTTTTTTTTTACTTTTAGTCACCATGCTTAATAATTGTGTGAAGTTTGAAGCAAAACAAACAACTTTTTTTTTCAAAAATGTTCATACAAAATTGCAAAAAAATGGATTTTTTCGGAATTTTGGATATATCTCAGCTTTAGGTAAACCGATATTACTGAATTTCAATAGCCAATCCATGAATCGATGGGGTAAAAGAATGGTGAAAGAAAAAAGTTTCTAAGTCTAATGGTTTTCTCAGTGAACAGTCGGACATCGCTTAATCGACTTTTCCATTAATTCTGATTCAGAATATACATATATACTTTATAGGGTCGCAAATGAAAATCGTAGAAATTACAAACGGAATCACAAACTTATATATACCCTTTATATTTTTGTGAAGGGTATAAAAAAACATTAAATGCGGGTGACACGTAATTCGTGTACACATTAGAACGGACAAAACACTACTTACGATAATAGAAATACAATTTACACTTTGATTAACAGAATTTAAATTAAACGAGTTTGATGGCATATAGTACGGTTTTGTAACTTTTAACGATCCGATAATCGTAATTGTTTTTCATATTCATTGCTTTCAGTAACGATTGCATTCATCTGCAATATAATTTTAACGACGATAACCAGTTGTATTTTTATTTACTTGTTAGAAGGCGGTAAAAGCAACAGCTGATTTCGGTCGAGAGTGAGTATAATTTTTTTTTTTTTTTTTTATAAAACAAACAATGTACTTGACTAAAAAATTTGATAGCAACGGACTCGGATTACAGGCCAAGTTTAACCAACACGAATTGTAGCTATTGAACGAATTTGATATGATGCTCGCAGACGGTGCTGTCATGCCCTGTTTTATCGTCTAATAAGTGCTTAAAAGGCTGGTTCATCATCGTGTTTTTAAAATAAATGTAATATACTTTTTATTATACAAAATGGGCTTAAAACCCCATTCTAAATTTGTATTTTTGTCGAAATAGCGCTCTTTTTCCCCCATTTCTGTGCGTTTTGAAGTTTCAAAGTTGACAACGCAGATCGTCATATGAGCTACTACGTAAGCAGCAAATAAACTATGCAAACCGTTTCGCAATCACACGCTTTCCGTTTGCACGTAAACAACACAAATATTCATACAGACACAAAACGACGACTGCGTTGCGGCAATTTGCTCACCGTACGAAGTTCTCAACATATAAATTGTTTTATAAATTGATATAGCCTTAATATATTGAGATTCTGTTGCTATAATATTTGTTTTTATTTTTCTACAAACAAGGAATACTTTTATAGAAATTCCAACATCGATTCATTTTGTGTGCTTTTTCTTCTTCAACCACTTCACTGTCCAAACTTTTCATTGATATGACAAAATTTAACGCTAGACAACACAAACGTTCAAGATTTTTACATGAAGAATGTTCTTTGTGCAAACACCACTATAAACACCGCTAAATGTTTGTACAAACGTCAAACTTTGGAATGTTTGCCAAACAGTTTTTGTAATTTTTTTGGTGCTTCTTGTTAAAAAAACTCCCATGAATAACAACAATAAATTTCATAAACAGAACTGAAGTAGAACATTAATTCAGTGGTTCTAGTTCTACTGCAATTGTACTGTACTTCTGAATCGGAATAAAAAAAAACTGTTAATAATATTGTTATTTTTTTGGCATTATAATTAAATTTTTGTTACGAAAACAACTAAAGCACATGAAGACGTAATAAGGCCAAAACAAATTATTTTAACAGAAAAAAAATTAAAAATGAATAAAAATTTTTTGAAAAAATCTTTTTAATATTGATGTTTAATATATTTTTAGACCAAAGGAATGTGAAACATTCAATGTATTAACTTTATTCTGTTTTCCTAAATGTTTGTTTCATTGTTTAAAACATGAAAATAAAAGTCGCAACTTTCACAAAAAAAAGATAAATATATTTAAAAATATATATATATTTTTTTTTACCATTGTAGCTTAGTCTATTTTTAACTAAAAAAAAATTTAAGAGAAACAAAAAAAAAATTTAAGAGAAACAAAAAAAAAATTGTGTAAACGCTATTAATTAAACGCCGCTAGATTAGCCTTTTCGCCCACTGTGTATCGTGAAGGGTATTTTAGATTCGGCCCAGCCGAACATATCACACTCTTACTTGTTATTATTTGTATTTGATGTTTCAATTACAAACCAATTTAATACCAGCATTGTGTTATGAACAAACATTTTGTTCAGTGTATCAATACTAAAACATTCCCATATAAATCACTACTATGACAATTCTCGTAGTGGCCAGGATTGATCACCTGACCTGGAGACGATCAAAAAAACACGTCAATCAGTGCATATGGGTGAGTGTTTTGTTATTTTACTTTCGATAACAAAATAACTGACATTTTCTATCGCCAAGCACAATAATTATAATTCAAAATAAAATACCAAAAGTTTCTGATTTTCATTAACCAGAGTCAACAACTTATAGAACGTTGACGTGTTTTTTGATCGTGTCCAGGGCACTTTACACATAGGTTAGGTTAGGTTGTACAGGCCGCCAGTTTTATGAAACCACCCCACTTGGGTTCTTTTGGTCCCACTGTGTTGCCTGAGGGAGAAGTGCTGCCAATGAGACTTACACTTCCCCCGAAGGTTCAGATCCAGACCCAACCGAAAGCCGGATAAAGGAATCTAGTCCGTTCACTCGGCATTCCGATATATCTGCCAACAGCGCTCCCATAGAACAGAGAGCCGAGCATCGACAGAGAAAATGCTCAACACTTTGCTCCTCGTCCTCATCCCCGCAACTTCTACAGAAATCATTAAATGGAAGATTTAACCTCCTAGCATGCGTCCCTATGAGACAATGTCCTGTCAGAACTGCTATCAAGGTACGCAACCTTTGACGGGGAAAACGCTTTAGAACCGCAGTTCTTCTACGATCATAAGCAGGCCATGTTAGCCTTGCTACTCGGCAGATGACCTCACCAGGCCATCTGTCCAGTGCAGTCCCTACAAGTTGACGCTTGCACTTTCACTTTTGACATAAATATAACAAATTCGTCAAACACGTAGTGTTCGCAAAAGCAGCAAGCGAAAATGCAAAATATATTGGAGGATAGAGAAAACTGAGATGAATAATACGATTTTGCGAACTTTAATAAATCATTTAATACATATATTACCCTTTAGGACTCCAAATAGAACAAAATCAACAGCTGTTAAGCCAGGCGAAGTCGAAGACCAGTCAAAATCAGATAGAATATATCATTGGTCGCATGTAGAAAGGCCCTAACAAACAAAATTCCAATTTTACAGGAGAAGGAAAAATCGTTATGAACACTGTATACCATCTAAAAGGGGTAGTGTTTTGTCTTTCGTTCTGTACACACGTGTTTTTCATCGTCGTCCGTGTTTTCTATACTTATGTTTATTAATAATAATATTAAAAAACTAAATTATACTGTAATAGGTAGAGTTTTTTTGCATCATGTGTGCACGTGTTTTTTTATTATTATTTTTTTTTTGCCGTTTGTTTTTTCTCTATTTATTATTATTAATTTTTTTTCCTCCTATGTATTTTATTACCTTACGGTGTGCGCGGTGTTGAACTAATTTTTATTATTCTGAGCAGTGTCGAAGGTATGTACACTGGGCACTGATCAGTTTTAACTAATTTAATTTAAACACTTTAAATGCTCTGATAACGTTTGTTTTGGTCGTTCCGTGTGTTAAGTTCACAAACATTACTCCCTCTTTCCTCCTCATAGTCTAATTTCCTAGTTCCAGTACAATGCACTGCATATGTAGGGGCTATCCCCTGAGTACTGGTCCAAGAAAAAAAAAAACTTTTTTGTTCACTTGCTTGTAAGAGCGATATGTATGAAATTATTTAATTAAATCTTTGTTACGCTGTATACTTGTGTGAAATGTTGTAGGATCCCCAATAACGCTCAATTCAGAGAAAATGCGAGTTAGGGCGTTTTTACATGAGACCAACGATATGTAGGATAGATATTTGGAGTTAGGGGATGCATGAGATCTTGGGAATTTCTGTTTTGTTGTTAAAATAATTTTCTCTCAATTTTTTTTATATATGATTTTAAGTACCTTTTTGGATTGCCCACGTAAGTACGTTTGAATTTGCTTTAAGTACTTATTCATGCAGAATTGAACGATTGGTGATCGATGGTCGTCATTATTATTTTGCTCTCAACTTTTTAGCTGCATACGAGTACATGTATGAATGTATTTATGGTTGTGTGTATGAAGTGTTTTACGATTATAAACATCAATGTACAACACCTTGACACCTTCGATTCGGACCAACTAAGCACAATTATACACAATTGGTTATGGGGAATTCATGCGGTATTCACAATGGGGTACGAGTACATTTATTTTTCAGTGTTCGTTAGGATTCGTCTGAGTATTTTACGTTTTGTTTGGTTTGCGGCATTTTTCCTTTTTTCCATGCCAAAGTATGCGTTTATGTGTGCAATTATGTTTCGAATTCGAACCAAAATAGATTTTTTTTTCTTAGTTTTATTTTACCTTATAAATATACAGCATAAATCTCCCAGTAGTAGAAACAGTTTGACACACTTGGACTCTGGTTATTTGATTTTTTGTTGATAAGATACATGAATAAGCAAGTAGATAGATCTACGAGAATATATATGCACTAGTAAGTATGTATGTAGCATATACATACATATGTACATACATGTTGAAATGATTTTTTGTTTTTGCTATTTACGATGTGTTCTAGTGCCATTTGGTTGAAGGCATAATACTCATTAGAAAGGATCATACAAAATATACACGTATTCACATATGTGTACATATTTTAAATCTTTTTAGTAATTATCAAACTGACGCAAACATCAATAAACGAATTTTTTATTTTCTTTATTGTTTTAACTGTCATAGTTCTGCAAGCAACTGCATATCGCTCCTTTATTGCAACATAGTCATATCACAAAAAATGAGCTTTTCGAGTTAACAATGCAGAAAATTAATTTATTCAAATTAATTTTAAACTGTTTCCTTTAAGATATTTTATATACTAAAAATTTGAAATGCATTTTTCTCGAAACAAGCTTTTTTTAGTCATAACTAAACAATAAAGGAGCGATATCTATGGAGGCAAATGAAAGCGCCAAAGTGGTTTTTAAAATCACATGAAAATATTGGATGTGAGCAAATGGGACAAAAGTTCAACGTCCCTTTCTACGTTTTTAAGAAAATAGTAATAAATTTCCCTAAAGGAAAATCGCTTTTGTTAAGAAAAACCCCGACAAAATCGTTATTAATTTGTAAATTTATTGGTCACATTTCGCATAGTAAGTTTTAATTACGAGTTAATTGATTTGTAAGGCGCGGAGAGGACGGAAAATTCAACGAGGACTGAGATTCTTAACACAATGTTTGTGGTGCGGTACGATTTCCTGTTGCGTAACGAACATCATACAACGGAAGACGGCGACGGCAATACTTTCCATTGCTAGTTTACATATTAATTAATTTATTTGTGTATACATATTTAAAAAAAAACTTCCCAAAAAATTACTGTTTGTGTTAAGATGGCTAATTGTCTTTTTGATTCCACTTTTTATAAGTGTACCGTAAATTCCGAAATAATTTTTTTGCTTATATAAAGTCTGACAAAAAACGAAAACAACTGAAGCAAATTCACTTTCCTGGTACGCCAACATCATTGCCAATTTTGCGCCACAAATCCTCTTTATACTGGAAGTTTTTGTAGCTTCCCGACTACAAATTATAAAGACAATCGTACTTACTAACTTCTTCGATAACTTTTTCGATATTGTCAATTTTTTCTCCTTCCGTTAATATATTTTTTAAACTTTTATATATTATATGACAAAAATTTATAAACTTCAAAATCATGTTTTTTGTTTACAATAATTTTGTGAATATCGCCAATTGTTCAAAAACTATGGCAATATCGGAAAGAGAGTCAAAAATTGACAGAATAACAAAGTTCTCAATGAACATAAAATAGATTTTAATTTTATGCCGTTCCGTACTGCGGTTTTTTACTTCAAAATCGTATGAAAAACTGCACCGCAATAAATTCCCGTTACATTGTGTTCGAACTCTTAAGGTACCCACAGACGATATGTTTTAGCGTCTATTCTTTTAATATGTATTTCCTTATGTATTTTTTCATGTCTATCAAAATGATAATTTTTACAGACGGTTTATAAAATTTGCTCACAAACGTACATGTACATTTACTTCTGACATTGTCTATGCTTTTTATTATTATAAAAAATAATTATTTAAAACATATTAAAATATTATTGCGGTAAAATTTCCTGAAGCCGACTACCGCCCAGTGTTTACCGCCGCTGAAGTGTTCGTAAGACATATAGTTATAATGTCAGATGTTTAAACTTAACAAAATAGAACACATTCTATTTGAAATTTT
Source organism: Thecocarcelia acutangulata (assembly GCA_914767995.1). NCBI lineage: Eukaryota > Metazoa > Arthropoda > Insecta > Diptera > Tachinidae > Thecocarcelia > Thecocarcelia acutangulata. Next base: position 58,717,944 of record OU612098.1, read on the forward strand.
GTCAGATGACTTTTCTCATGTTTTCTACAGACGCAATGTTTTTGTACGTACGTTAGCATTCAATAAGAAGTTAATTTTTCTAAAAAAATACAGGGTGGCAAATGAAAGCTGCTACCAAAAAAAAAAACAAAAAACGTAATAACTTATTTTCTGTGTAACTAACCTGATCCATTTCTATTGTATTTTATAGACTCATCTTTAAGTTTAACTAAAATGGAGAATTGAGACAACGAAACAAGAATTTGGATAGACTCCGTAGGCGCACGTTTGGCGGCACACCAAATGGACTATAGTAAGGTTCGTGAAGTATTTTGCCGAGCGTGGCATAATCGCAAGAAGGCCTTATCATCAATATCACTCAGTTCGGACGCAGGAAACTATCGCTGCTGTCATACAATCCAATCCTAGAGCTTCGACAAGGAGCTGACAGTCACTGCAAACAATTTTGCACCAAGATTTAAACTTACTTCCCTATAAGTTTCAATTAACAAACAAACTGAACTCTAGAGACCTCCCGATTCGCTTGGAATTTTGTCAGAAGATCATTCAAATGTTGTCAGAAGATGAAAACGTCTTGAACTGCATTTATATGTCTGACGAGGCACATTTCAATTTAAACAGCAAAGTTAATAAACAGAATTGTCGAATATGGAGTACTTCTATCCCATTACAGTGTGGTGTACAGTTTCTTCAAGGTTCATTGTCGGGCCTTACTTTTTCGAAGAAAACGGTCTTACTGCTACGGTCAATGGAGATCGTTACTTAAAGATGTTGAAAGAGTTTTTCTTTCCAGAATTATGCCGAAAGAGAATCCTTTCAACTGTGTTTGGTTTCAACAAGATGGGGCAACTTGTCACATAGCCACGCCTATTGTGACAGAATTGAGGCAAAAATTTCCCAATAAACTGATTTCAAGAAATTCCACATTCCGTTGGCCTCCCAGGTATCCTGACCACATTGTACCTGTTTTTTTTTTTGTGGGGTTATTGCAAATAAGAAGTTTACAGAAGAAACCCAACAAATTTGGATGATTTAAAGCAATCTATTCGAATGGTAATTGAGAGCATTCCAGCTGCAACACTCCAGGCAGCAATGAATAACTTTTTGATAAGATGTCGTACATATGTCAACGAGGGTGGAGGCCATTTGAATGCAATTATTTTCAAAACTTCATTAAGTACTTTAATAAAAATGTATTATTTTTCAAAGGAATTACTAAAAAATAAATTACGTAAAGTTTACAAAAGGTTATTTAATCATTTAATGCAGCAAAATTGATCAGCCAACCTGTATAAATGACTTGTTAATTGGAATCGTTTGCAGATATGTATGTGTATCCTATTTTTTGACAAGTTGTAGGCTAGATTCACCCGTTGTTTCGGAAAAAAATGTTTGGTCTGAAACCTATTTAATTTTATTTTTTGCTTCGAACCAATTGAACTGCACTGCCAGCTACGAGTACTTTAATTTTTCAAGCAAAATTTAACTGAGATGCCACATAATATTATATGTATGTACATATAGATTTATAACAAAATACGGTGTACACGTAAATGTTTTGTATTGTTTATTATAAAAAATAAAAGTAAATAACCTTAAGACATTTTGTTATGAACTGCAACGCATCGATTGCACTGAAGCTTATTTCAAAAATTACAAAGCTGCCACATCGTAACGGTAAGACGTCCCGTTTACATAGTTATTTCATATGGTATCTTTGTTTGTCCAGAAAAATTTGTTCGAAGTGGCTGACTCGCTTCAGAACAAACTCATACATTTTGTAGGTGAATCCAGCTTAATGCATCAAATGCCTCCGCGGTTATCGCGAAAGTTTTTATACTACGCAAGTTTTCCCTAGTCTACATATCCTTTACTCGCGAGCACTGGAAATTGCGATTTCAGCTGACGATGATTAAGAACATCAAATTAATTTTTAATTCAAAGAATTACATACATACTCCAAGAGCACGATCGATTACAGTTCTATTTATCAGTTTAATTTAAAGCATTCATCTGGTATAACTCTTCCATTCATTGACAGTGGAACCGTTTTTTCAAATTTAAGATCAGTTAAGTCTTCTTATTATCCCGGCCCGGACGGAGTTCCTAGCTGTATTCTCAAACATTGTGCAGAGTCCTTATATAATCCACTTATGTTAATCATTACCAAGTCTGTTGGTCTATGTTACCTTCCTTCTGAATGGAAAAAATCATTCATTATCCCTTTGTTTAAATGTGGAAGCAAGTTTGACATATCAAACTACAGAGGAATTGCTGAGCTACATGCTATTCCAAAACTGCTGGAAAAATTTTGACTAGTTGCCTATCACACCAAATATCTTCACTGTTATCATCGTATCAACATGGCAAGTCACGTTCCCCCACTACTAACATTTTGGTGTTTACTACTATCGTAAATGATGCATTTTTAAATAGCAAGCAAACGGATGTAATTTACACGGATTTTAGTAAAGCATTTGACAAAGTAAATCACAAGCTTTCGTTAATGGGATTTAGCATTACAACCCTTAAATGCATTCGTTAATATCTGTCCAACAGAACCCAACAAGTAAAGTTTATAAATGTTTTATGGATAAATTTGGATTTTCCTTCTGGTGTTCCCCAAGGAAGCCATCTTGGCCTGTTGTTATTTACCCTTTTTATTAATGATCTGCCCTCTGTTGTCTTGCACTCAAAAATTTTAATGTATGCTGATGATGTTAAACTATTTAAACACCTAAATGACCTCAAAGATCAACTTCTACTTCAAGCCGATATCAATAAACTTGAGCAATGGTGCAAAGTTAATCTTATGTACCTTAACATAAAAAAAAGCAAGCAAATGTCGTTTTATAGAAACAACTATTCAAATTATTGATATCACATTAATGGAATAATGCTTGAAAAATTTAACACTATTACCGACTTGGGATTCATCCTTGATCATAAACTTGATTTTCGAGATCACATTGCGCTAACTGTTAATAAGGCTTGTGGAGTTCCTGGATTTATGAAATGATGGTCTAAAGAACTTTCAGACCCTTACATTACAAAGCAACTTTATATTTCCTTGGTTCGCCCTATTCTTGAATATGGATCAATTATATGGGATCCTTACTTCACCATTCACATATGTAAATAGTATTGAATCTATCCAAAAACAAATTCTTATTTTCTGTCTACGGGATCTTGGATGGCACTCGTATGTGCTGCCATCATATGAAAGTAGGCTTGGACTCATTAAATTACCAACTTTGAAAAGTCGTCGAATCATGCTTAGTATCTCTTTCCTCCTTGGATTGATTCGCGGTGAAGTCGATCCAAAGTTTCTGCTGAGCAAAATAAATGTCTGTGTACCAAAAAGAGCAACCCGTAACTATCAACTACTAAGTCTAGATTATCACAGGACCGTCTATGCTAACAATGATCCCTTTCATCGCATATGTGAAATATTTAACAAATTTTATCATATTATAGATATTGTAGAGAGAAGTTGATGATAAAAGACGTTTTTTTATATAAATTTCTATTAATTAAACTTCTGCTACATTTATATAAAAAGTATTTATTTTAACAAATTCACAAAAATGAATAATTAACAAGAGGAAAAAATTAAAGTAATGAAAAAATTATAAGAAAATATTGTATAGAAAATCTATGAAGCATTGATTCCAAATTTGCTTTATAGAACAAGTTAAAAATTAAACAAGTTGTCACAATATTTCTGAATGTAATGATGTTCTAAAACGAAAAGTAATTTTGTACTTAAATACGTAATTGTACTCCTTTATATTTTTTCTTTAGTCTGTAAGGACTTATAGTCTATAGACCTAAATAAATAAATGATGGTATGTATGTATGTATTATTTTATTTAATTTGATTTTTGGTGCTAAAAATTGATTTGTTGCTTGTGGTGTTCTGATTCTGATTGGAGTAAAATACTAAATTTATGTAAGTCTCGAACCCAATTCTCTTTGAAATTATCACAAATGCAATGTTTTCATTTCGCTTAGCAAATCGGGGTAGTAGAGACCGACATCAAACAGAATCTTTTCTCTGTGTGTCTTTAATATTATTCATTCTTATCGACTTTGCATAAAATATTTGAAAAAACGAGTATTTACCAAAAAAAAAAAAAAAAAAAAAAAACAAAAACTCTTGTTACACAGGAGTCAAGTTGTAATTTTTGGTTTGTTTTTCTTATTCTAAACATATTCTTTTACATTCTTTAAGAAAATAGATTTTCTATTGTTATTCTCATTACAAAAAAACAAAACTTCTTTTAATTTGAAAATGTTTATAAATGTGCAAAAATTTCAATACTCCTAATTAACATTACAGATAATCCCAATTGGATTTGTTAATTGCGTTTAAAAGTACCATTCATTTCGGTTTCATGTTGTGTTTCTTGAATATCAAAAACCTGTACTCGTATGTGGGTTTGAAGCAACTGGTGGCCAGTCAAACGAACCTGGCACTTCCAGGTAGTTTTAGATGGTGCCGCAGGTGCACAACAAAAACATCTTTAATTACATAAATTTATAGATGACCACGTTAATGGCGATGCCAATAGTTTTGAGTCTACTGAAATGGGAACTTTGAAACTTCCTGCGGTAGACCAGAAGTGTGTGTGGATGTGTGTGTACTGATTGCACACACATAGGTACATGAAGAATTGTTCCATTTACTGAAATTTAAAATTTTATGCGGTCTGCCCGTTAAAATATCTATATGTAAAACCAAAAAAGCCTATAATAACACCTACATACTCGTATGCACCATGTATATACTCGTACATATGTGCATTATAGTGATGTTCAGGTTATAAAATATTCTGTTGTCAGCTCTTTCAACGTGTCACACATGCTATACCCAAGGCTGGGCAAAATACACACCTTATGTAATACAAAATACTTTCCAGTGCTGTATTTCAAATACAAAATACAACAAAAAATACAAATACTTTTTGTACTTCGATCTCATAAAAATGTACATCTCTGGTGCATATTTTATGTTACATATGCACTTAAATTTAATAAAACTAAGTAAATGGCAAAATATTGAGAGCCTATTAATATTTGTGGAAAGTAGTATTATTGATAATAACACATCATTTAATAAAAATTACAGACTAGAAAACTTTTGACAGTTACGCCCTTTGGCGTTTTACGCGACGGTACAACTGCATTATGTACAATGTACAAGTATTACCTTTTTATGCCTTAGACAGCAAAATGTTACTGTTAAAACTTTATTAATGCACTTTTATTTTTTCCCATACATAAGTGACCCACTCTAATGTACATGGTCTTGACCACCGTATTCACCGGACTTGGACCCCGGTAATTTTTCTTCTTCCCAAAAATAAAGACACCGATGAAAGGAAAGCGTTTTGCTACGATTGAGGAGATAAAAGAAAAATCGAAACAGGAGCTGTGGGCGATACAAAGAAGCGCATTTCAGAAATGTTTCGATGATTGGAAAAAACGCCAGCATAAGTGTATTATATGCTAAAGGGATTACTTTGAAGGGGATAGTTGTTGAGGAATACTTATATACGAGTACGAGTAAATGATTTCTCATAAGGGTTTGGTGTTATAAATTAATTTTTATATTGGGTGTTTTTTTTAATGATCACGATTTTGAGTTGGCAACACTGCTTTATTTGACAATTCATATAACAGCTGATTCTTTATTTTTGTTTAGATTGGTTTGACAGTTCGTAATTGATAGGCCTACATCAGAGCAAGATTTAGTTCGTCAAAAGTGATGTTGAGTTTCCATGCAAAAATTTTGTTTTCCGATGGAACTCATTTTGGGTTGAATAAATAGGCACAGTTGCCGCTTTTGGCATGAGAACAGTCTACAAATTTTTGTCTTTTTAGTATATCATTACATCGCTTAGTGCACGCTATGAGCTGGTGGAGTCATTAGTCTATATGGAATAGTCGAAGTGTTGCTGGCATTGGTATGGATATATCCTTCACATCCATATCTTCCGATTCGGGCCTTAAAAAGTTCGTTATCATCTCACGATAGCGAACACCATTCGCAGTAACTGCCAGACCGGCCTCATTTTGGAAAACATACGGCCCGATTATGCCGCCAGCCCATAAAACCACCCTTTGTGGGTGCATTAGTTTTTCGTCAATCACGCTTTGATTATCATTCGCCCAAATTCGGCAAATCTGCTTAGTGACGAATCCACTAAGGTGAAAATGTGCCTTATCACTGAAGATGATTTTCTTCGAAAATTTATCATCCACTATTGCCACCATTACGACCATTGACAACGCTTGAAATGGTCAAGAGGGGTTAGTTGTTGAGTCAATTGCACCTTGTAAACGTGTAAATTCAACTCTTTACTCGTATGCATAATTTTCATCAACGACGAGCGTGTGTGGTGCAATTGTTGCATGACGAGCATGTACTGGTGTTTTCATATCTCCTACAGACCCGGTTTGCTCAAATTTTGGCACGATGTTTTCGATTGTAGTCAAATTTGGACGATTAAATTGACCGAAAAAAAACACGAAGTGCATAATATGCATTTTGATTTGAATGCCCCTTTTCATAATAACCTTGCGTAACTTCAACGCGGTGCTCGATTGTGTATCTTTCCATGGTTCAAATTGAGTTAGTCTGAAATTGAGAAATGGTAAATGAAATGCAGAAAAAAGGTTGAAGTTTAGGGGAAAGTTAGTAGCACGGGCTGTAAAAGATCTACAAGTTTTTACTACTTTCTGTGCAGGCATGTAGGAAACATTGACAACTTTGTTCTTACCACATATCGGAGGTAGCCTTGGCCTTTGCCCCATTTTTGGAAAATATTTAATTTTTCGTAATTAAAGTATTTTATATTAATGTACCAAAACTCTGGGACCACTTCTTCTATTTTTGTCCCATCTTTATAGTTATATGGGGTCTGCAATATCACTATAAATGCTTGACCGACACAAATCAGTTATACCTGTGGTAACTGTTTAAGCGTTGTATATAAAAATAGTAATAATATTATTAACTATAATAAATTGAACTATTATTTAACGAATATGAAAGTAGTGAATAAGAATATGATAGGAATATAGATTATTTATTTGTTACCAAATCTACCGCTTGGATTTTTACTCATATTTTTACAATAAATATTAATGTAAGTGAATAGAATGAAACTCTCAGTTTCTTATTATTTAAACTCAGGAATCCCGTCCTATCATTAAAGCTAAGCACCTACAAAGATTCGGTAATATACTTCAACTTTGTTCAATAGCTTTTCTGACACCTCTTATTCTTGAATGTATTGTAATTTTAATACAATTTTCAACACATTTTTTTATAGAATTTTTCAATCGCATTTCTCCAAATAATTTCTTCGAATATGCAAAAATGTTAAAACAACATATAATAAAAAAAAGACAAATAATTTTCTTGCTGAAATAATCAAAAATTAATTTAAACATAACTTAGCGGATAAAGTTTTAAATAAATTACAAATAAATGTAATATTTTTTGAGTGTGAGAATATCCGAACCTCAAGATGAGTTCAGAAGTTCACAAAATTTTCCGCATTACTGTTTCCCGCATCATTTTAGAGAAAAGAAAAATATTCCATTAAATTTCTTATCTACTCGAATAACATATTCTCCTAACCCGACGTTTCTTCACGTTCGCCAAATTAGCGCCTTTCGCGATAGCTTCAGCGCTTTTCATACTTAAAAAGCCGAATGTTTTTCGCATCAGCGGCTTTTTTAAAAAATCTGCTAAAATGGCGCTTTTTTATTCACTTACTTTTAGTATACTCGAATCTTCAAAAGTCTCTAATGAATTTTAATAATTTAGAAAGTGATATTCTTCAAGCATGTTCTGAGAAACGGAGATCACTTAGCGTTTTCGATTTGAACACGCCAAATAGGTGTTCTGAGAAACGTATAACGCAAGAAGTATGTTTTTGCAATTTGAAATAGACAAATATGTAGGTGTTCTGGAAAACGCATATCGCTTAAAATTGGCGACTTTAACTCGCATGTGTATATTGAAGTGAACTGAATGAATTTGCTAAAACTGGACTTCCAAAAGGCAATAAAATTAGGGCCGGCGCACATAGAACCCGTCATACGTTATACTTCTCCTTTTTCAACTGACATTAACGTATACAAAGTATGAAGATGGCACAATCAATACATTGTTAACGGATATAAAATCAACTGCATTTTGCTCTGATTTGATTAAAATCTTTTGATTTATTTTTCAGACACAGCACAAAAAATCTTACACAATTTGTTTTTAATACATTTTTTTTTGAACGAAAAAATAAATCAAAATATACAAAAACTATAAACTGATAGTTGTCAAAGTTCTCAACGTACGTTAAAAGTTGCTCAACTTTAATACTTTGCGTTGACGCAGAAGTATGGAATGTGACAAAGGTTATAAGACAAAAAGGCAACGCATAAAGTACGATGGATTCTATGTGCCCCGGCCTTTAATCTCTATTATTAGAATTTGATGTGTTTTCTTTTTATTTCAATAAAAATTTGAAAGAATTTTACAATTAAAAATTTTTCTATTTGCTGTCAAATTTTTTCATTTTATACAGGGTGGCGCAAAAATAACCTTCCGATGTTTTTTGGATGTAATTAAAAAATATACTTTGATTCTTCTTGTGGATTATTTTTATTGGTCTTTTAATTTTTTTGCATCAAGTCGAGAATATGATGTCATGTAAATGGCCGCCGCCACAGTTGATTGTCATTTGAGCCCTTTTTATAGCATTTTCCACCACATTGGCCAAAACATCCGACGATAGGTCCTCACATTCTTGACGGATATTGTCTTTAAGAGCTGCAAGAGTCTGAGGCTTGTTGACATAAATCCGTGACTTCAATAAACCCAAAAAAAGAAGTCTGTAGCGGTCAAATCAGGCGATCTTGCTGGCCAGTGCAAATCGCCAAAACGGGAGATTAGGCGCCCGGGAAATACATCCTTCAGCAGTTCGGTTGTGGCACGTGCAGTCTGTGCCGTAGCACCGTCCTGTTGCAACCACATGCTTTTCAATCCCAATTCATCAAGTTGCGGCAAAAAGAACTCGTTGATCATTGCTTTGTAGCGCTAACCATTCACAGTAACAGTCTGGCCCGCGACGTCTTCGAAGAAAAAAGTTCCTATGACTCCTCCAGTGAAAACAGCAAACCATACAGTGACTTTGAGTGGGTGTAATGGCTCTTCGTAGGTTACACGCGGATTATCAGTGCCCCAGAAGCGTACATTTTGCTTATTTACGTACCCGCTAAGATGGAAATGGGCCTCATCACTCATGATTATTTTTGATTAAAAATCATCTTCCTTTTGGTGTCAAATATATAGTCACCAATATTCCGCGTTCTGGAGCAGTGTAGCGTAACATTGTTTATCAACGTGTAGTTCGCATGTGTTTACTACACAAATGTCAAAACAGAACTGACATTAGGGGCCAATCGCAAAATTTATAGCTTTTTCTGATGGGAGGATTACTTTTGCGCCACCTTGTATAACTACTACATACACAAGGCGAATTCATATTAGGTGAATTTGACAGCGCAGCTGATAACTTTTCTTTTTTTTATTTTAATCTGTTTCAGATGAAGATTCGCCTTGCACACGCCTTGTTGTACTTTGTCGGAAAAAACTCTGTTGCGCAAGTAAAACGTGCGTTCTTTAGAACACCTAAAAATCCATTAAGCGTTTTTCAGAACGCTTTGCGATTTCAGAACGCGCGTTTCTCAGAACATGGCTGATTGAGTCTGTATTGAATGAATATTGTTATTTGGTATATACGAGTACATATATGTGAAACTCTGCCGAGCAATCAATATTAAAAGTTCTGAAAATTAATTAATTCAAAATTGTTTTGTTGCTGTACAGAGGACCTCATCTAACAAGATCAAAAAAGGCATCCTTATATTCTTCAGAGAGTTTAATGAGTTTGAAAATGAAGTTGAAAAAATTTACAATTGTTTTTATGTTTCCAGGCAAATATAATAAATTCATATAAAATAAGGCCGTAGAACGAAATAAATATAATAATGTTCCATCTGATGTAAGTCGAAATAAGAAAAATACTTCTAAGAATTCGAAATATTATATCCAAATAGTTTTATGACTAGAAGATAAACATGATTTGAAAACCAGCAACTTTGGATTAACTATGTTTCAAGACTTCATATATTAAATTACTGCTTAAGTGGCCCTACCTGATATAGTACTCTTTTACGAGTATATGGATCAACTACAGAAATGAAAATTTCAATTTTAAAATTCTTTTTAAGTTTTTGTTTCTGTTGTTTTACCTAAATCTTTAAACTTTGGCTGTTTGTTTATGTAATTTTTTTTTTTTTTTTGTGAATATGTATAGTTTAGCGGTTTTAGCATTCGCGGCGTGTTTTTGCTTATAAGTGGTTGACAAGGCTGCTTTTCTTGTTTCTTTGTCAAACTATCCGCAAAATAATACATAATGACAATCAATCATTAAACCGACAGACAGCAAAGACAGGAAGAAAGATCTCTCTTAGAAACTTCCAAAATAACATCAACACAAATGCTTGAACTGGATGGAAGTAAACAATAAATTGTAAATTAGGGAAAACATTCGCGCTCACTTTTCTTGGACCTGCAATAATGGAATGGATTCGTAATAAAATTTAACTATTTAACACAAAAGAAAAAAAAATATATGAAAAGAAATGTTATGTGAAAGCGCTTGTTTGTTTGTCCCTGTTTTGTTTTCCCACTTAAACTCAACATCAAAATATTCATTAATTGTTGAAGCAGTTAAGAAATGATTTAAATTGAACAACAACTAATTTGTAGTAATTTGTTGGTAGTAAAGAGAATGTTTTCAATTTTATGAGCAAATAATGCGATTTTACACGCTGAAAATGTTCAAATCGTCTGCTCAATCCAGCACACTTTGTACGAGAAATATTCTCCTCAAGTAAGAGTATTTTAATTAGTTTTTATTGCTGCAACAAGCCAATTTTTGTTAACAACTTTTATGTGCATACGTATGTACGATGTATATATGTACGAGTGTATGTGTACATTAAGCATGTTACTTTTAAAACAACTTTTCAAAAATTGAAGATTTTCTACAAGTCTGGTATATTTTATAAGTTCTGTTTTTTCTAGTAAAAATTAAGAAAAAAAGGAGGGGTAAAGTAGAAGTCAAAATATTTTGTCTTGTGTTATAGAAAAAATAAGTATCCCGACTTGAAAAGTTTTCGCAGAGGTACTAAAAGAACAAATAGAGTCAGCGTTGCTAAGGGATTTAGTTCACGTTGTTCCTTCCTCAAGTTTTTCTTAAGAAGTATTTTTTACAATACAAATTTGCTAAGATCAATAATTTTTTATTGAAGAAGACAAGAAAAATAATAATCAATTCTTTAGCTGGGGGACAACTAGCTGATTTTCGTAGTCGCTACACTGCCCATCAGCACCCATTTTCAGATTTAAATTCGGGTCATGACGTATCATGAAGTGCTGCCTCAACCACTTAGCCGTCTTTGTCAGACTACGTTGCAAAAATTTTAATTAACAAAATCAGTGCTAAAGGTAGGAGTGCCTAGAAAAAAAGGTACAATAAAGAAAAAAACATTTGGTGGAAAAAGAAAAGAACGCAGTAAGCAAAAAAAAAAAAAAAAAATAACAAATTTATTTAATGGATAATTCCTAAAAACTGAAGTGCGCAGTACGTCTTCGACCTACTTACAAATTAAGCGAGATTGTATCCGAGCTGCCTACTGCCGACTTACAAAGTATGCGAGATTGAATTCGGGATGCCTACTGATAACTTACAGCGTATTTTAGAAAGTAATGAGCTTTTTAAATTAAAAATTGTTTGGTTTGTACATATGTACAACAGGTTTTTAGTTCAAGTTTTTCCTTTCTTAATTTTTTCTTAAGAAGGATTTTTTACAATACAAATTTGCTGTGATCAATAATTATTGATTGAAGAAGACAAGAAAAATAATAATCAAATCTTTAGCTGGGGGACAACTAGCTGTTTCGTAGTCGCTACACTACTCATCAGCACCCACTGGGATTCGAACTCGGGACATGACGTATCATGATCTACTGCTTTAACTACTAAGCCACCGAGCATTTAATTATTTTCTATCTATATTCATCTCATATTGAATCACATATGCATTTTGTTAATTGCCCACTTGTTTGTACAGCGTTTGCTGTCTCTAAACTAGCGGTATTTATTTTTATTTATTAACATACATATTTTTGTATTTAATATTCTCCGGACCCAGAGATGTAAATATTAATTTGTTAAATTTTTGTTGAACTTTTATAATTTTTTAAATTAAAAATTGTTTGGTTTGTACATATGTACAACAGGTTTTTAGTTCAAGTTTTTCCTTTCTTAATTTTTTCTTAAGAAGGATTTTTTACAATACAAATTTGCTGTGATCAATAATTATTGATTGAAGAAGACAAGAAAAATAATAATCAAATCTTTAGCTGGGGGACAACTAGCTGTTTCGTAGTCGCTACACTACTCATCAGCACCCACTGGGATTCGAACTCGGGACATGACGTATCATGATCTACTGCTTTAACTACTAAGCCACCGAGCATTTAATTATTTTCTATCTATATTCATCTCATATTGAATCACATATGCATTTTGTTAATTGCCCACTTGTTTGTACAGCGTTTGCTGTCTCTAAACTAGCGGTATTTATTTTTATTTATTAACATACATATTTTTGTATTTAATATTCTCCGGACCCAGAGATGTAAATATTAATTTGTTAAATTTTTGTTGAACTTTTATAATTTTTTAAATTAAAAATTGTTTGGTTTGTACATATGTACAACAGGTTTTTAGTTCAAGTTTTTCCTTTCTTAATTTTTTCTTAAGAAGGATTTTTTACAATACAAATTTGCTGTGATCAATAATTATTGATTGAAGAAGACAAGAAAAATAATAATCAAATCTTTAGCTGGGGGACAACTAGCTGTTTCGTAGTCGCTACACTACTCATCAGCACCCACTGGGATTCGAACTCGGGACATGACGTATCATGATCTACTGCTTTAACTACTAAGCCACCGATCACTGCAAATTTGTATTGTAAAAAATCCTTCTTAAGAAAAAATTAAGAAAGGAAAAACTTGAACTAAAAACCTGTTGTACATATGTACAAACCAAACAATTTTTAATTTAAAAAATTATAAAAGTTCAACAAAAATTTAACAAATTAATATTTACATCTCTGGGTCCGGAGAATATTAAATACAAAAATATGTATGTTAATAAATAAAAATAAATACCGCTAGTTTAGAGACAGCAAACGCTGTACAAACAAGTGGGCAATTAACAAAATGCATATGTGATTCAATATGAGATGAATATAGATAGAAAATAATTAAATGCTCGGTGGCTTAGTAGTTAAAGCAGTAGATCATGATACGTCATGTCCCGAGTTCGAATCCCAGTGGGTGCTGATGAGTAGTGTAGCGACTACGAAACAGCTAGTTGTCCCCCAGCTAAAGATTTGATTATTATTTTTCTTGTCTTCTTCAATCAATAATTATTGATCACAGCAAATTTGTATTGTAAAAAATCCTTCTTAAGAAAAAATTAAGAAAGGAAAAACTTGAACTAAAAACCTGTTGTACATATGTACAAACCAAACAATTTTTAATTTAAAAAATTATAAAAGTTCAACAAAAATTTAACAAATTAATGAGCTTTTGTTGAATAAACACCTCACTACCTCGCTTACTTTGTGTGCAGGTGGCAGGCGTTCACTCTACAAATTGCGGCAATGTTTATGAAACTTAATTAACTTTGACAAATTTTATTTACTTGGACGAAAAGCTGCCTTTTGCGTGTATTATATTGGTAAATCACCTCTCCAACGCTCTGATGGTTGCAAGGGTATCAATCCTTCTCAGTCGAGTGTCGCTAAAGTTACGGATATTACGTGCGAGAGGATTCGGGTGAAACGCAAATGTGTCCATGTGTCTTGTCGCGTATTTTGATAGTTCACCTTTCAATAAGGGTACACCTAGATCTTTGTGAATTCGAGGATTTTTCGGGCGCCCCACAATAGAATTGGCTTTAGGATTGCGTTTTATAACAAAAGTTGACAATTCAAGGTAAAATTTCTGCCTCTGAGCCAATTTAGTTGCATCGCTTTTAATTTCATCTGAGGGACTTTGAGTCAACGAGATAGTTCCACGTGAGCCTACGGTTGAGGTGAATACCAAGATATTTAACTTCATTTTGCTGCGGAATAGGTGTATTGTTAATAGGGTGAAAGTAACATGAGCACATTTTTGTTCATTTACATTTTTCCAATATAAAAATTTGTTCTTGCAAATTTCGTGATGTTAATTTATAGTCTTCATGGACAGTGATGAATGCTGTATCATCTGCAAAAGTTGAAGTGTGAATTTTGCAGTTTGTTGGCATGTCTGAAGCATAAATCAAATATAAAGTTGGACGCAATATGCTATCCTAGGGAACCCCAGCTTTGATTGGCTTAGTAAAGCTTTTGAAATCACCTGTGATGGTTTAACCCAGTCGAGAACGACTGTGAATTGGTTTACGGAAGTTTGGCACGTTGGTGGTCATCGGGTTGCAGCTCGCCGGAAATGGGGGGTTCGTTTCCGCTTCAACATCACAAATAAAAAAGAATCGTGCCAATTTGTTACTAAATCGTAGGCAAAACTAGATTGCTAAGAAAGGAAATCACGAGTGGAAAAGTAACATAAAAAAATATAAATCGAAATGAAATACGAATTTAGTTGCTGACGGACATATGACACAGTTGATCCGGCATCACTGGACACTGTAGGAAGTTGGAACTGCTTTTGTTGTTCCAATCAGGCTGCCCTCCCTTCTATGACATGGGTATGTCTTCCATATGCATTATTCGTGCCTGTAAAAAAATCTTGAACAATGCCCCAAACCAAAACTTACCACATTCTCTCTTCCCTAATTCTACCACAATTCAACCAATAAACAAATCCATCATTTTGTTTCAAATTACATTACAATAGTTAAATATATTAATATTTCTTTCGGTTATTTTTATACAATCTATCAGTCTATTCTTAAGGTAGTATAGTTTTAGTGATTAAATTGTAGATGTGTTTCTAAATAAAAGTATAGTTCATATCCTTTTGGTTATTTTTTTTTTTGTTTCTTAACCGTAGTTTTTTTTTTTAAAAAGTCTAAATTTTCATATACATTTACATTTTTTTATGTATGTAGCTTTAATTACTATTATCGTGACAATTATTATCATTAAGTTGTGTTTTCCTTAACACAAGTTAAAAAAAAAAATCCAAAAAAATTGAGAAAATATTGAACTATTTTAGAAGCAAATGTTGCTCAATTTATTAATTAATTAACAGGACAGAATTCGCAAAGAAAAAAGAAATTAATTGTTTTTTTTTTTTTTTAGTATGTATCATAGTTACATATACTTGTGTGTGCGTCTATGTATCCACCTGTACATATACATATATATAAATGTTCATCTCTATATACATATGTATATACACAGGTTTTGATACATCTATATAGGCGTGTGGGTCAAGGTAAATCTGTCCGCCAGTCCGAATTTTGTGCACGTTTATGAGTATATTCAGAAAAAAATCTAAACGAATCTGAAACGTGTTTTAATTAAAAAAAAATTCACACAAAATTTCACCAAGATTCATTTCAAATACGTTCCAATCTTTTATGAATATGCACATGAAACCTTTAAAATTTGTTTTTTTTCTAACTATTTGTTTTTCTTTGCAGTTCAAAAGTCTATCTTCTGACCTAATTAACAATAAAAAAAACATTACCTTCTAAAAACTAGTTTCAATGTCCTTCGCGATTGAATTATTATTGTAAATATGTGTTATATAGTTTCTATCATTGCTATAATAAAATTATGTATTTTCAATAAATATTCACGTTACACGTTGGATATATTTTTAATCACTAGAAAAGCACAAACTTTATAATAATATTCTGTAAAGACAATTTAGCATTCTTACGAGAGACTTGAAAGATAATCAATGAACATTTTTAAATAAAAAAATTAGACTTTTCAGACAACCTAATAAAAATTTGAAATTCAAAATAACTTTTATGAAGTTGCTGAACTACAAGAAAATGAAATAATAAATCTTAAGTGTTACACGTACACTGACGAATCACGATTAAATTTCTTGTTAACTCGATAATTATTTATATTGTAATATAAATAAAACGAATATAAACTTATATAAATACATACATATATAACAAATTACATACTTAAAAAAAACAAATTACTTATCTTATACTGTGTGGTGTTTCTGATAAGAGCTTTTGGTGGCCATTGCAGTTGTCCTTTACGCTTTTATGGACTGGTGTTGGGAAGCTGACAAATATACTATTTTGCTGCGGCCGTTGACTGTACGAGGGCGATGATGATGGTTTAGGTGACACTTCAGGAAAATGTATAGTCCGATATGATTTTGAAGCTGCCGAAGAAAGATAGATTTTGCCGTTTTATAGCCGATGATGATGATGATGACGATGCGGTGAGAGGCTGCGCAGGATATATGTTTTCTTGGATAAATTTGTTGTCACTTTGTTCTGACCTGTTGATCTGACAGTTGAAACAGATTTTATTTGCTGTTGTTTAATTGCACTTAATGGCAATATAGTATCAGTTTTGATAATGAAACTTTTAGGTTTTGTTGATGAAGTAATCTTCTTTACCAAAATTTTCGGAGCAACATGTAATTTCTTTGCAGCATCATCCGGTAATGTGATAAATGTTTCACTAATTGCAGTTTCCTTTCTTTTTCTTGTCTTAAAGCTGATTCATCATCATTAAATTTTTTGTATTCGAGTTTTTCACGCTTCACGTCTGCTTGTCACTCAACTCTGTTCCATTCTGCTGCTTCAAAGAAGAAAATTCCCGTCTTTTTTCGTGCGCAAAAAACTTGTTGAGAAAAAGAATGTATATAACCGTCCTGTTCTAACACATTAGACGTTCTGTAACAAAAACCGTTAAATCACGCCACTTAAACAGCCGCGAACATTCTATTCTTTATTCCCTTTTTGATTTATTTTCGCTCTAGTTGGTTCACTTGTCATGCGCAGAAAACTAGGATGCCACCTTACTAAGTGTTACCGGACCGCTTTTAATGGTTGCTTAACAAAATGTTTGCTCACTTATGGCTGACATTAAATTGTCTGAGATAAATCAACCATCACACACCTTCCTTAACGACGGTCATATAAGTAGTTCTCTAACAGCTTGTGAGTGTTTGTAAGCAGATTTAATTTAATTTTATGCATTAAGCCATCGCTCCATACTTTGTTAAAAGCTTTGGCGACGTCAATGAGTAGAGACATGAGCAATATTTTTTATCCTCGAACGCATTTCTGATAACATTTAGATGCATGTGTGTGTGTTCTACCTCATTAGCAATTTGTGCAACTGTTTAGAAATTTTTAGCACTGTTTAGAACTTATTGGCCTATATGACTCAACTGTTGTATGCTCCTTTCCTGGCTTGGGCATCATAGTGGTCAAGGACGCTTCTTCTAACTATTTGGGATAATTTTATTCCGGAGCTTTTCTTTGGTTTAAGTTACTAATAGCACTATCGACATCTTGAAAACGAAGTCTAAAAGACATGGGAGGTGTAACGGCATATGGCGGTATTTCATCTTCATTGTTCGATCTATCAATGGTAAAGACGTTTCAAGTGGTTAGCGTACAGCATCCTCTTTTCGGAATCACTTCTGGCCCATTCCCCAGTTGGAGTACGCCAGCATGGCCTAGCTTTAACGGGCCTCTTTAACCCTCTTGCTGCTTTCCACAAAGTATAATCGGATTGAAGACTACCATCAAGGCTTTCCAAATAAGCTGTGAAGGAAGCCATTCTTTGAACTTCAAGCAAATATCTTAGTTGACTTATCCATTCTAGAAGTCTAGCCTGAAGTTGAGTTGCCATTCTCTTCTAATTCTTCTTTTTTCTGAGACAAGGTGTTCGATTTCAGAAGAACAAGTTCTGCTATTCATACTTCTAAAACTTGTAGTGGTAGCAAATTGCACGGCTTTTATAATATTTTAGGAAAAATCTTCAATTGACTCATCAATATCCTCTTGAGTTCTCAAAGATATATTTTGATAATTTGAATGAATTTGTTAATTTGAATGAAATATAATACAACAAAATATATTCATCAGCCGCATGATGAAAGAAGTTTGGAAAATTGGAGGCTAAAAGTTTTATAGAACCGCTTACAAAAGTCTTGAAAGCATAACTTAAGATCAGTAGTGCGATTCACTATGCTTTTTAAAGCTTTTTAAAAAAATTGTTGATTTATATTGTTTACATATTCATTTCATCAAATTTATCTTATAAACTATTTATCTAATAAAAAAAAACACTAAAAGTTAGTAAACAATTTTGTGTGAGAATTTTTGAAAAAAAAAATGGTTTATTTTGCTTCAAACTTCACACAATTATTAAATATGGCGATTAAAAAACAAATAAAAAATATGCCCCGATATCGGTCCATATATATAACAGCAATTTGGTGTTATTACTATCGTGAGCACAAGGTCTACGTCACTCCGCCAATGCTGTGCATCCTATACTTTACAAATTTATTTGCAGCTGTACGAGTATAGTTATGTTAGGTTAGGTTTAGCAGGCTGCCTGCTACTGTAAAGCCAGCCCACTTGGGTCTAATGCGGTCCCGTTGTGTTGCCTAGATGTAATATGTATCTCAGCAGATCTACATTTCACTGGTTTAGAACCAGCCCGAGGATCGGATAAAGAAGTCCAATTCATTTAAATCGCATTCCGATACCGCCGCCAAGTCATGCAGCATTGGTCTGCCTTGATACAAAGCCCTTACGTAGGAAAGAGCTGGATATCGACAAAAAAAAAAAAACAAACAAAAAATTAGAATTAAGCCATGACTTAAATTTTTTTTGTTTTTAACTTTATTATTTTATTTATTGAATCTACATAAGAAATGTAATGACAATAAATATTCAGTTCTTAATACTAAAAAAAAATTGTGATTAAAGTCCTGCCAGTGCTGGACAAAAATTTATTTTTATGCGAATATTATTTCAGAATTCAGTCATCTGTTTAGAGCTCTAATGGTAGCCAAAGTATCCCTCCTTCTCAGACGGGTATGACCACCAAAATTAAGAATATTAGCTGCAAGAGGATTTGGATGGAATTCAAGTTTGTTAATATATTTTGTCGCGTACTTCACAAATTCAGATTTCACAAAAGGTACGTTCAGATCTGCGTGGATTCGTGAGTTTTTAACGTACCATGGAGCATTTGTAATTCTACGGAGAATTCTATTTTGACTTCTTTGAATTTTTTCAATGTTAGATGCAGAGGCTGTGCTCCATAATTGAATCCCATAGCACCATATTGGCTTTAGAATCGAGTTGTAAAGCAAAAGTTTACAATCAAGCTTCAAGGTCGAATTTCTGCCTAGTAGCCAGTTAATTTGCACTGCTTTCAATTTCATCTGCGTTACTTTTGCCTCGATGTGCGACTTCCATGTTAGTCTACGGTCAAGATGAATACCGAAGTATTTGACTTCACTGTGTTGAGTTATTACTTTATTATTAATAGTAATGGGTGAGCATGTGCCTAGACGCAGTGCGAATGTAAAATGGGCACACTTTTGTTCATTAACCTTGATTTTCCAAAGCTTGAGCCATTTCTCTAGTTTGTCGATATGTTCCTGTAGGTTTATTGATGCTTGCTGGTGGTTACTATGTATGCTAAGAAATGCTGTATCATCTGCAAATGTTGAAGTGTGAATGTTGGTGCTTGTCGGCATGTCAGATGCGTAGATCAAATATAAGATAGGCCCTAATATGCTGCCTTGGGGAACTCCAGCTTCAATAGGCTGGGAGGAGCTTATGAAATCGCCTTCTTTTATTATAAATTGGCGACAATATAAATAGCTTTCCAAAAGGTTATGTATGTTTGCAGGTAAGTTAAACTTTATTTTATGCATTAATCCATCGTGCCACACTTTATCAAAAGCCTGTGAGACGTCGATGAATAAGGCAGAGCAATATTTTTTACCTTCAAATGCCTTTCTTATGACGTTAACTAACCTGTGTGTTTGCTCAATGGTGCCATGTTTCGCTCTAAAACCAAATTGGTGATTGGGAATACATTCAACCTTATTAAGCAGTGGATCCAACTTCGCCTTTAGCAAAAGTTTTGAAATTGTTGTCAGTAGACTTATTGCATGGTATGATTCTACTTTCGTGTGATCCTTCCCTGGCTTAGGAATCATTGTTATCATGGACACCTTCCACTCTGCAGGGTAATACTCAAGTCGTAAAATAGCATTAAAAATAAAAAGAAGAATTCTTTTAGCTACAGGAGGCAGCTCTACGAGCATTTTGTTGCTGATTTTGTCCACACCTGGAGCTTTTTTAAGGTTTAGATTATCAATAGCATTTTCAACTTCCTGAAAATTGAATCTTAAAAGCACAGGAGGTCTACTAACTATAGGCGGCAACTCATTTGCATTATCAGACCTATTTGTGGTAAAATTTTTTTTCAAATGGTTAACAAATAAATTACCCTTTTCCGAGTCATCTCTAGCCCAGTCACCAGACGGTTCTCTCAAGGGCGGCTTATCTCTAACTGGCCTTTTTAAACCCTTAGTCGCCCGCCATAAAGAATAGTCGCACTGAGGAGTACTATCCAGACTTTCTAAATGCGTTTGTAGAGAAGCCGTTTTTTGGTTTCCAAGCAAATTTGTTAGTGGATTTGTGCACTCACGGAGTCTTGTTTTTAGTTGCGGAGACCTGCGAAGTTGCCACTCTCGTCTAACTCTTCTTTTTTCTAACACAAGTTGCTCGATTTCTGAAGAATATGTTCTATTTTGAAGGTTTCTGCGTATTAAATAAATGCTAGATGCAAGTTCAGCGGCTTGTTTAAGGGTTTCGCTAAAGTTGCTTAGTGACGCATTAATATCTTCAGGTGTTCTTAAAACAATATTCTCAGTGCAATGGGTACTCAAAAATTTTTTATATTTTAGCCAATTCACTCGGGTGACAGTCCTATGCAAATTGTTAATCGGGGACCAAGTCTCCTGGGGAAAACGCACTGAAATAATAGTTGGTGAATGATCCGATGACAAGTCTAACGAAGGCTCAGCTTGCATCCATTCCACAGGGAATCCCTTTATCACTCCAAAATTAATCACATCAGGAATCTTTCGCCGGTCAGTCGGCCAGTAAGTGGGATGTCCGCTTGATAATACGTCTAAGCCCATTTTAGAAATTGTATCAAAAAGCACCCGACCCTTCGGGGTGATTAAACGTGAGCCCCAAAAAGTGTGTTTTGCGTTGTAATCTCCAGCTGCTATAAAACGAGGTCCTAATGAGGTGAAAAAACTTGAATATTGAATTACATCTTAGAATGTCAATTATTCCGAGCCAAAACGGAGCTTGTGCTCTTCACTCGAAGATACAAGACTCCATCGTTTACTCTGCCAACCGTAAGGGGGGTTGAGCTAGTGTTGTCAGACAGTGCGAAATATCTGGGCATCTACCTGGATTCCAAACTATCCTGGCAGCATAATGTCCAGTCAAGGGCAGAAAAAGCGGCTATCGCCTTATTCTTGTGCAAAAGGGCCATTGGAAAGACCTGGGGAATAAATCCTAGGAACTCCTACTGGCTTTTCAGCACGGTTGTAAAGCCCATTCTAACATATGGAGCGCTTGTGTGGTGGAAGTCGTTGGAGAAAACCACCTACTGCAAAATCGCAGAAAAGATAATGCGTACTCCTGCTTTGATGGTGACTGGTGCTTCCGGCACTTTTCACTATGCTGAACTGGCTGCCGGCTGATCTCATGGTGAAGGAAATATCAGGCTGTGGTCAAGCGGGACGTGGAAGGAGGCGACATATGGTGATGCCTCAATAATAGGAAGAATAGTGAACCTGCCGGAAAATATTGATTACTGCTCGCCGGCTCTACTGCCCGACAAGAGATTTGATGTAATCTTATCAGGCTCGTTCTCGAAGAGGACTGGTACAGATCGTCAAGACAGCTAACTGGTTAAAGTACTACGGGGATGATATCCGAATTTGTACTGATAGTAAGGCTGCGTTGTATGCACTATCTGGACTCCATTAGACATCCAGGTTGGTTCGTGAATGCCAGATATATCTAAACGAGATAGCGAGACATTCGAACCTGGAGCTTATCTGGGTACGAGGGCACAGTGAAGTGTCCGGAAATCTAGTAGCGGATGAACTGGCAAAGGCTGGTTTCCAGCTACAACAAAGAGATATTGATGGGATCGTTGGAATCCCGCTTGCGAGCTGTAAGAAACTAGTACAGCGTCAACTTTTTCAGACCGCTCAAGACAGATGGTCTAATGAGGGTACCTGTCGAATATCAAGGCTGACATGGCCCAGATATGATAACAGGAGGACTATTATCCTAAGGGGCTTGCTCCGAAGGAGGTTGCGTTCTGCTGTGGCGGTTCTAACGGGACATTGCCACATAGGGACGCAGGCAAGGAGGTTAAATCTTCGATTTAATGACTTCTGTAGAAGTTGCAGAGACGAGGGGGAAGAAGAGAGCGTTGAGCACTTCCTCTGTCAGAGTCCAGCTGTTTCTTATAATAATATAAGGGCATTGTACCTAGGCAGACCGATGCTGCATGATTTGACGGAGGTATCGGAATGCGATGTAAGTGGATTGGACTCCTTTATCGGATCCTCGGGTTGGTTCTAAGCCAGTGATATGTAGATCTACTGAGATACATATCAGATCCAGGCAACACAACGGGACCTGACTGGACCCAAGTGGGCTAGCTTTATAATAGCTGGCAGCCTGTTAAACCTAACCTAACCATGTGTCGTTCAACAAAAAATGCTTTGTCCTAGATTTTATCAAGATTGCAGAAGCTCTTCCACGGGGGTCTTTAGTATCGTATAGTACGTAGCCGTTGATTTTGAAGAAGCTTGTTGACGTCAAGTGAGCTTGTGCAATCATCATTATATCAATCTGCTTATCCATCAGGAAGTATTCGAGTTCATTTTTGAGTTGGCGGATGCCGTTCCCGTTCCAGAAACATATTTTTAACCAAATCATTTTTTCGAAATAACCTGCAAAATGGTGGATTTCATTTTCACCATTTCCTGCATCATCGTCATCATATACGACGTAAAAGTTTTTATAGTTTGAATAAGGCTCTGTATTGTTGCCTCAAGGTTACTGAAATTTTGATCGGGCGGTTGAGATATAGATTGTTGATTCGGGTTTGCGAATGTAGACTTAACTACATTAGCATAAGAAATTTGTTTTTGATTTTGAACGGTTATGTCGGGGGTTGACTGTCCTGTCGAAGGAAAAGAATTATTAGAAAAAATTTGAGTCTGCTGTGGTGGCTTAGAAGCAATTATTGGTTTGTTGTTCATTGAGCGCTTGAGGTGGGTGTAGACGGAGCAACCTCTATAATTAGCTGTGTGGTTTTCACCACAATTACTGCATTTTTTAATTTTTGGGTCGAATTTCGGCTTATTGCATTGTGCTGTACCATGGAATTCTCCACACACAACACAAACTGTAGGCAACTTGCAATAGGTCCTAGTATGGCCAAATTCTTGGCAGTTATGGCACTGTACGGGTCCTAAGCGCTTATGCGGTTCCTCTACGGTTATTTTACGATGTAGAAGGTATTTTATATTATATATAGGATGAACTTCATTCTTCCTTAAAGTCACATCTCCTGGCTCTAATTCAACCCTAAACATGGGTTGAGGGATCTTTTCACGGTTTCTGATGTTTAACACATTTTTTACTTTGAATCCCTTGTCTGTCAAACCGGTCTTAACTTCATCAGTGTCTACGCAAGGGTCAATACCTTTTATTACGACTTGAAGACCTTTAGCGCTTTTAAGCTGATAAGTATAAAAAGCTTTTTTTTCTTTTTCAAAATCATTAGACAGTTTTCGATAGTCATTTTCATGGTTAACCTGAATTTTAGTTTCGTTAATGTTGCCGTACTTGATGGAGGTAACGTTAAATGTATTTTCTCCGATTGCTGAAACAATTTTTCTTACCAGTTCATTGGAGGCAGATTCCCTTAAATAAATTGGTGGTGGTTTAAACGATTTTTTTTGGGGATCCTGTTGGCTCATCAGTTTGTAGAATAGAAAATCTATTTTGATTGGTTGATCTATCGGTGTCGGCATCTTTAGAGATTTTTGATTTGGATGCAATTTGAGCAGATTTAGGGCTTCGCTGACGTTTGGTGATGGTGATATACCTATCCATGCCTACTTGCGTTTTTGGTTTATTGGCATTAGTTAGAGTAGAAGATCTTTTATCTTCTGTTGTAACATCTATGTTGGGCGAGCCGGAACGGGAGCGGATTTTATCTCTTGTAGAAAGAAAATTGTCCAATGATTGCTTTATAGATTCTTCTTCAGAAGTCCATATGCTTTTGTTGGTGGAGCTAGGCTCTTTTTCAAAATTATTTCTGATGGGATCACTCATACAGAAAACAAAACTTTGATGTATAGCTTTTTTCTAACTGGGTAGGTAATTTTCACTCACAATAACAACAACAATGCACTGCCACCGCTCTTGTTGTATTGCAATTGATTTTATTGTTTAGTTACTGAAATGTGAGGAATTTATTTTCCCGTTGTTTTTTAAAATAAGTTGTTATTGTTTTTACAATTTAATACAATATATTATAGTTTTTATATGTAAGTTTAAAAATATGTTAGCACAATGATTTTTTTTTTTGTTCACTTTTTAAAAACACGACCGTGCGGTTGGAGAATCACAGAGTGAATGACTTAAAAATCGTCGTAAAAATGTAACATGATTTTTGTAGCAACTTTAAAAGAGTATTTAAAAAAAACGTTAAATTATCGTATAAATAAGCCCATATTACTTTCTAGAAACTAGAAAGTAACTTTTTAAACTTCGAGTCCAAAAACAATCAATTTCATTATATTCTATAAGATAAAAGATTGATGTTTTCGTTCTAATATAAAGTAAACAAATGGTAGCAGAAATTTAAGGAAAAAAGTACAAAAAGTTACTTTATTATTAAACATTTTAAAAATCTGTGTTTTTAGGCTAAAAATCTTAAAATCTTCATTTAGTGTTTTCAGAGAGGAAAAATCTGCAAAACGAAGATAAATCTGTATTTTTGGCAACAGTGCTTAAGTTTGAGCGTGTATATTGCGTTGCAGTGGAGCATGGAAATAAAATTTGAAATTATTACATCTATAGTACTGGCAAAAAATGGCCACCCATATTTCATACCACGAATGGTAATTCTGAGGAGTAAAATGGACTGGTTCATTTCATCTGTCTTCCTCATAAGTTTGCTATAAGACTAAATTACTTTTAGGATATTTATATAAGGGTTTTTACTTGTCAAATATGGAATTGGTTGGTCCTTGTACCTAATTGAGTATTTATAGTGGGTATTTTAAGTAGAGACATCTTGTACGAATAACGGTGGTAATAATTATAAAGGGTGTCTCTGAATGTTTTTCGTTTTTTACATTAAATAAAAAATAGCAATATTAATTAAAACTCGCTTTATTTGTTGATAAATTAAAGAGAAGTTCTTGAAGTTTGTTTATGAAAAACGACCGTTTGCAAATGCGCACCATACGCTTCTTCTCATTCATTTAACCTGAAGTTAAAATTTTCAATCACTGGCTGGAGCATCGCTTTTGAAATAGACTTCATTTCTTCAGTGATTCTTTGCTTCGAAACATTCAGGTTGGATGGCAATAAATTGTAAAATTTACGTTTTATGTAGCCCCATAGGGAAAAATCAGCAGGCGTTAAAACAGGGCTCCTCGGTGACCAGTTGATGTCGCCTCGGCGGCGGATCTCTCTTCCAGGGAATAAGTATGAGAAGTGGCTCCATCTTGCTGGAAAAATGTGTTATGGTTGTAGCCATCTTGGTTTTATATCTCTGTAGCTAAAAAAGTCCGCATCTATCGATCACAACTAACGCTCTGAGTTCGTCCTCGGCCATTCTCATAAGAATAATTCTTTGGCTTGATATGGCAACCCAAAAAATAAATTTTGGCGAGTGCTAGGACTTCTGATACGGTTGTAGCAGATTCTCGGAAGCCCAGTATCTGTAATTTGGTTTATTCACGTGACCGTTATTTGAAAATTCGAATTATTGGAGAACCAGATGTTATCAAAACTCCTAAAACGAGTTCATCAGGCTTCATTACTTGAACGATAACAATTTTATAGGGTTCCCCCTAAAAAATTGTTACCTATGTAAATCTTTCGAAATAGTGCAATGAACCACAGATTTGTTTAAATTAACAAAATCTGTGCGCAATCTAAACGATTGTCGCGGGTCGTTCATAACAGACTGGTGAACGCAGTCGACATTCATGCCCAGACGATTTGTCCGGCATTGTATTCCCAGTCTATTCAAACTTGCACTCCCAATGCTTAATTAACTTGGCACATATTTTAAGCTTATTAAATAAAAATGTGTCCTGTAGAGACAACGAACAACAGTGTAGGAATCGTTGTTTTTATAAAACAGTCGCACACAAAACGCGCGCTGCGATCCCGTGAAAGTATGCATGGCTACTGAATTTAACAAGACGGCCAATCGTTAGAGAACACTCCCCTACTCCTGCTTCCTACAGTTGATGCGTAGTGGTCAATTCAAGAACGAAAAACATTCTGAGACACCCTTTATATATTCAGATATATAACTATATTAGCAAAAGCTCCTTTAAGTTAAAGAAAATCATAAAACGAAGATTTTTAAAATTGTTGCCTTAAGTTTAACGGCCGTATTTATAAAAAATATTTTATGTTTCTTAAACACTTATTTGACAAATTTTCTATACAAATTTGTGAAATAACTGTTTAATAAACATACAATATTTTTCATGAATAAGGCCATAAATCTATTACGAGTAAATTATATATTATATAGCAGGGACGAAAGGGTTAATATTTGTTTACAAAAATATAAAACGAAAACAAACATGAAAAATAAACAAATTTTTACAGAGTGGCAATGAGCAGCGAAATTAGCTGGTACCCTGTAAAAAATGCGACTGGCCAATATATGCGTATAAAGAATGGTCCACAACGGATTAGGAGTAGCCCAAAACGAACTCAACTGTAAGGCAAAAACATGCTCTCTTTAACAATATGATATTCTAGGCCTGAACTACACTATAACCCAGCTTTGCATTTTATAACAATAGTACTCCATAGTACACCACAAAGGAGCAGTTTTTAAAATACTACCTAATAGTACTCCATGAATAATAATCCCACAGGGCACCTTAGTCAGGTCCATATCTGCATTACATAGGACCACATTGTCCAAAATTGTTTGCAGGGTAATCAACACCTACTACTGAGTTCACCTTGGTAGCACCTAAATAAAAGAGTCACCAAGTTTTTTTCAGTTTAAAAACTTTTGTAAAAAAAAAATGTAATCAAAAGCTATAAGTGTAATTTTTGATATATTTTTCTTTTCAGAATGGACTTGGGCCAGACCCTCTGCCAGCAAAGGAGGTTTGTATTCACCTTTTCAGCTAACCCAAAAAATTTTTAATTTCTAATCAAATTTTACATTTCTATGAATGACTTGATTTAGCTCTTCTCACTGAAATCGAAGAAAGCATAATTTTTTGTAGATAGAGAAATATTGCATTGAATTAAACTTGAATAGAATTGTCATCGAAAAATATTTTTATTGCTTTTTTTTGAAAGCTTAAAGTTTTATTTTTAATTTGATTTAAAGTAAAGAGTAAAAATCAATTGCTTGATATGTTCTTAACGTTTTTGGATTTTAAAGTGAAGAACACACAAGACATATTTTTGCTTTTAAAGGCTAATATTGAGTTCAAAATTTCATGCGAAATTCTGTCAAAATACATACAAAAGTGATTTGTACGAAATATTTGCGAAATATATAAGTTGATAAGAGTAGTACTGAGATTTTTAAGTGAAAAACACGCAAAATGTATTTGCCACATGTTTTAAATTAAAATTCTTTCTGGGACTATTTGTTTTTCAGCTGCGAAATACCACAAGCGAAACTTTTTTCGCAAGAAATACGCGTTTATACTCAAAATTAAAAAAGAAATTGAATTCATATCAAATTTTTCGTACGAAATAAATAATGTTGCTGAAAATTTTTCTCACATTCAATTTCAATACTAGGTTTAAGTAAGAAACTAGAACTAGTGACTAGAACGAAAATTATATTACTGATAGCATCCCTCGGGTTGCAGTTAGTGCGAAAAAGAAAACATGGATAACTTGAGTTTTTCTACTGACTTATTAATTATTTAAATTTTTTGGCATTGAGTCATTGTGAATAATTTTGGTCACTCAGTACACCTGCAATAGTACTGCATTTAAAATTTTTCTCAATATGATCACAACTTCGTACTATTGTTCAATATCTAAGTTGAATTTTTAAATAGAATATTGAGCTTAATAAAAGCGTTGAGTGTGGTAGTTGATTATACCCGTATAATTCTAATTCAAAAGTTTGTGCAAGTTTGTATAGAAAATGAAATAAATATTCTCTCCAAATTGCACAAAAATTGTTACTTAGAACGTTTTCTGTTAAATTTGTGGAAAATCGAACTGTTTCCATGTGAAAAGATGCAGGTTTAGGGTTATTGGGCTGCCCAATTGGATCCAATTTGTGTCGACTCTGAGTAAAAAGATATAGAATAATAACAATATCAGCACTTTCATTTGGCTGCAAAACAGCAGCAATACGAATGTGTTTTCGCAGCATTACTTAGCTTGCAAACAAAGTATGTTATTGATATTTTTCTATTCGGTGATGACTTTTCTCGGTTTATATCGAGCGTTCTCAGATACCGCACTATACGAGTTGTTATAAATGGAATCTTATCAAACGAGTTGAAGACTAATTCAGGCGTACCGCAAGGCTCCGTTCTCTCTCCTTCCCTATTATACTCCTCAATGACTCTTTCTATCGAACATATAACCCTGTCCACTCTTTCGCGGATGACAGCAGCATTTACCACTCGTATTCTTTTAGGCGCAGAATATCAGAGATCGCTGCCAAGAGGCTAAATATGAGTGATTTACTGAGTAGTGATCTTCCATTAGTCTCCGAATGGGGTCGTAAAAACAGGGTCGCTTTTATCGCTCGTAACACTCAACGTTGTTTATTAACACACAAACAAACGACCGCAAATGCTGCTTCGTCTGTACTAATGGATGGTATAAATATTGAGGAATCGGATGCTCTTGATGTTCTTGGAATGAAGATACAATGTGACGTTCGCTGGACAGACCACATTTTTCATGTCTATAAAGGAGCATTCAAGTGCCTCGGTTTTATGAAACGGTATAAGATATACTTCATTCCATCCTTTCTCCTTACTATTTATACCTCCTACATCCGACCGAAAATGGAATACAACTCTCATGTTTGGGACGATTCCTCAAAGTCTATTTTGGGGTTACCCAAAGGTGTGCAGGAGAGGGCGAAGACGCTCATCGGTGACAGTAGGTTATCCAACTCTATTGACTCACTGGAGCATCGACGCAGTGTGGGGTGCGTTGCTCTGTTCTATCGTTACTACAATAAATTTTGCTCTGACGAGATTAGAGATCTCGTTCCCAAAACGCGCACAATTTTATGTAGCACACGTTCATCGTCCAAAGCTCATCCATTTGTGGTTGATTGCCCGGGATCGTACTACGCATTACAGAGAGAATTGGTTTTTAAGCCGTACGCTTTGCCTGTGGAATAAGTTGCCTGCAGACGTGTTTCCTGTCTGTTATAACGTTGGAAAATTTAAGTTAAATGTTGAACGTTGTTCGACCATTTTTTTCATAACTATGCCTTTTTATTATGTTTCATACTGTTTTAGCAACTCTGTTGTCTTTTTCTTTGTCACAACTGAACGAACAAATTATGCTTATTTCTTCTTTCATTATGGATTAACTTTTTTGTACACATACATTTTTTGTCTAATACATAATTACCGTTTGTACATACTATTAAGTTTTTTATTCGCTATTTTTAACTTCTACCATTTATACCAATAAAAATTATAAATAGCTTGTATTCTATGTTTTCCAGCTATCTTTATGTCGACATTTCATAGGAACTACCCTAATCATCGCGATTGTATTTCCGGCAATATAATTTTAACGACAGTGAACAGCTGTATTTTTCTGTACATTACAGTAGGCAGTAAAAGTCACAGCTGATTTTGGTCGAAAGCGAATAGCATGATATAATTCAGTAACATTTAATGAAATTCGATGATATTTGGTTATAATTATTGTGACCATAAAATTAAATGTTCGCGCTGCAGACTAAATTTGACAAACACGAATCAGGCGGTGCTATTAGGTCCATTTGTCTGATAAAATTCAAGCCACAAATTTGCACGGATTGACCTTGAACTTTAATAATTGTCTTTGCAAACACTAAACGAACAGAAAACTGCAATCTTTTAAAATCAAATGGCAAGTCGGTTGAAACTTGTGGCAATCATCAATTATCATGATCCCTTCGATTAAGTTGTGTTGCAGTTTTTTTTTGCTGCAAGTCGACTGCCCTTGTAAAGTTATAGTGGATAGCTGATGCGCAGTAGAATAATTGGTACTTCCAATTTTGAGTTGCAACACATATGATGGAAGTCCTGAAACATCAAATGAGTTAAAAAACTCAAAAGGATAATTGACAGCATCGTCATCTCTTATCACGGTATCGACAGATATTTGTGTAACTATAGATTGGCTGATTTTAATAAAAATTATATTGTTCAGTGAATTCAAATTTTTGTTTTTGGCAGAAAGTGACGCTCGCTCACGTAACCGCTGGTCATTTTTGAAATTGCGTTCGACATTTGAAAATACACAATTAAGTAACTCTTCAATGCGTTGTGTCATATTTGAGCATCATATTACAGCTCGCTAAATTAGATTCGATTTGAGGCAATTTTCGTTGGAAATCACCGGCTACCAGAAATAGTGATCCTCCAAATAATTTTTTGTTGCTTCTAAAATCTTGCGATCAAGAGCCTCTAAAGATTTTTTGTGGGTCATTGTGCATTTATCCCATACTATGATCTTACAAATTTGGAGCACTTTACCTTTTGAAGTGTGTTTTTTTTAATATTGTGTATGCGCGTATCTCAGAATTGTGGCTTTAGAGGTAATTTTAGTGATATATACCACCATAGAAAAGTATGGTGGCCGGACGATGCTAGGGCTAGTGCAGTATTATTTTGTGATTGAACTTTAGCCAATATTAACGAAATCATAAAAATTTGTCTGTTTCATCTGATCCATTCACATTAATATATTGTATGCCGAGAGTTGCACCTGCTGTAAATGTAGTAGATTTTCAGCCATAAATAGTTCTAAGTCGTGTGGGTCAGATCATCATCATTGCCTGCTTGATTAGGACTTATCATAACAACTTCCGAAAGTGCCTTATGGTTTATTTGCAAACATTTATCTGCTATTAGAATCAATGCCTCATTATAAGTATCATGTGAAAATTCAATTGTTATGTTGTTGCAGGTAATTCTCTTTCGATATATGCTTCATATGTATTCCAAAGTTGATTTGTTTCGGATGAAAAGCAATTTACCAATATGATAGCAAATAATACTCTTCTGGCTCTAGATGATTAGATATAGTTGCGTTGTGAATCGTTTTCTAACAAATTTAGCTTTTGGCACGCATCCCGATGAGTTGCATATGAATTTGTATGTTAGAATTTGAGCAAAGTTTGAGCAAACGAATCATTGTTTGAGCAAACGAATCATTGTGCATGTATCGACAAAGGAAGTTTACGTTGTAGCTGGAACCATTGCAGCGCTTGTTGTGTTTTTTAAGCATTTATTTATTTATTTAAACTTCACAAAGGTAGCTAACAATAAGTATTCAAGTCTTAATACTAAACAAAACATATATATTTTCGAGCTGAACAGATAAATGCACAGCAGTTGGATGACGCTCAATGATTTGGGAATCCCTAAATTCTCCAAACAGCTTCATTGCTGCTAATGTATCGGGCCATTGGATATTGTGCAATTTCTTCGATTGGTTACGTATTTGCAGATATACTTAATTGATTTGACGAAATTATAATACTCGACATTAATACACGTTTTTGAAAGCACTGGGCAATATAACACTATCGAACGATTTTCAACATCCATTTCATTGTTTTGCACATTTAATGTAATTGATTGTCCACCACCGTTGATCTATGATGATTGAGCGAGTGTAGCCATCAACAGCAGAGATTGTTTCTTGAAGCAATTCTCTAGGATACCTTTTCGTACATTTCCCATCGACCACGCATCGCGGATTTTAATTAATACTATAAAGTATGTTTTTAAGGGCAACTTCATGTAAGTGTGGATCAATATTAGTATCAGTATAATTTCATCTATTTTATCTGACGTAATTTTGCCAACCAACCATACCGAATATGGAAATGAGGCATTCGTTACACGTTTCTGCCATTCAGTAAAATATATCCAGCATCACGTTCTTCGAAAACACGTAACTTAACAATAAAATCCATTAGCGATTCTATCCTCATTCTGATCCGCCCTCCTCTCGATAAACAATTTTTTTGGACCTTTTCGAAATTGGTCCACATTTGACGAAGTTGCTTGATAATCAATTACAAAAAAAAAAAAAAAAAAAATTAGTACAGCTCTTCTGCATCCAAAAATTATGGTAAAAACTAGACCACAAATGTTGAAGTTCTTTAATAATGAATTTTTGAGGCGGGCGTATTGCGACAACCTCCGTCACCTTGAGTTTTAAAGAACACAGTTTTGTCGATACTTTTTATATGAAAAAAAGAGTTTTCAAAATTGGTCCACAAATGACGAAGTTAGTTGATAATTAATTATGGCAAGGGCAATCACGCCACCAATTTTCCAAAACAGAAAAAAATTATTGCCCTTTTCCATATATAAAAAGAATCATAAATGATGAAGTTACTTCACAATCAATTATTGGGGTGGTCAATTTGCGATAATTTCATCCTGCAAAAGTAATCTTAGTCGTTTTGAATATGCAAGAAGAGTTGTAAAAATTGGTTCCAAAATGAAGTTGCTTTATAATCAATTATTGGAGCTAGAAATTTTCCTCCTCTCGCTCTGTTTGTCAAAAAAAAAAAAAAAAGAAAAAATAGTAGATGCGTTCTGTATCCAAAAAGAGTTTTAAAAAATTGGTCCACAAATTGCGAAGTTATTTGTAAATTAATTTTTGGGCCGTGTTCAATTTTGATGACATATCTTTTATAAGAAAAAAGAATTTTTAAAATTGGTCTACAAATAACGAAATTATTTGATAATCAGTTATGGGGAGGACAATTTGGTACACGCCCCCAATTTTCCAAAAAAAAAGTAAATAAAAAAATTATTGACCTCTTCCATACACAAAATGAATTTGGAAAATTTCTCCATACATACTGATGTTATTTGACAATCAACTATTGGAGTGGACAATTGGAGATAACTTGATAGCTCCAAAATAGTCTGAGTCGTTTTGCATTCGCACAAAAAATTTTGAAATTTGGTTAAAAAATGGAGAAGTTATGCTCATTTATATTAAAAAATCTGTTAAAAATTTTGTGAAAGAAATAACATAAGTTATAATAGGGGCGCAAAAGAAGGCGTGGTTAAAAATAAGTAGACTATAATTCGCACAAGTATTTAATTCAACTACTGTGAAATTTTCAGGAAGATTGGTCCAGCGGTCTGCCAGATCTCAAGATACAAACAAACAAATAAACAAACACACATTCAATTTTATATATTAAGATTCAAATATTTAAAAAAGCGTGACGGGAGCGTTGCACGCAGTCTGTCTATGGTATTATGCCTTCAGGAACGAGAAATGTGAATTGCGTGTATGCAATTGTAGAATAGTACAAACAAAATTGTAAAAATTCAAAATTTTTCTTGCAAATTTTAAAATTGTTTTGAAGTTTGCCTTGATTTACTCAAATATGTTCCATCTATTAGCTTGCGTTAGTGGCGACGCAACTCTGTGCCGCAAAACGAATGGATTTCAAAAACCGCAATTGATGTAGGTAATAAATAAAGTTTAATCTGTTTAAACATTTTATTCTCACTAATTAAATATGTCCATTTAATTGAATAGTTTATCTTCTATTAGTAAACTAAATCTGAAGTTGTTTTCAAATTGTCACTAATGCAAACAGATCTTCTTGTGTTCGACACAAATAAAATATGACGATCATTAGAACGAGATTGTTGTGAAGTTTTTCTCTGTTTCCTTTTTTGCAAGAAAATAAAAAATTCGAAGAAAGAGGCATTGAGTGAAAAAAGTTTAACTCGACAAATTGCACAAGAATCTTGTTAAATATTTCTTGTGCCGCAATTGATCGTAAATTGATCAGAAAATTTGTTGCAATTGCTTGTTGTTATTACTGCGTTTGTTGTTAACACACCGACACGTGCGAATATGCTCTGAATGTAGAATTCCTGTAATAAAAATCGTTAATTTCGTTTATTGGCGATATCAGCTTCTGATGTGAATGAATTGATGATCAATGGACCGATGTGGTCAACATACACAGGAATGGTTGGTTGGTGTGTTTGTTTGTGCACTGTTTTCTAGTGAATTATATCGCTCTACATATTTTATAGGAAACCGTATGTAGCAATGTACATACATGCCTACAAACTTATGTGTGTATATGTATGTATAAAAGTATAAATATGTATCTCAGAATTAGTTTTTAAGCACATGCGAGTACATACACACATACATATGTGCATCTTTATATAAATACTTTTATGGATGCTTGTATGTACTTTGTTTTATTATGGTTGTTCTGTTTTTTGTGCGTGTTTCGATTTGCTGCTGCAACAATCTGGGGCTTTCTCACTTACCACTCGTACTTTGGTGTATCAGTAGTTAGTGTGAATTCATGCCACGCTTGGTGGAAATTGCAATATATTAACGCAGTAAAATTGCCAATATAAATCACTTTGTAAAGCTGAATTTCTTTTATCTTCTAACCACTTTCAAAACTTTATTATAAAATGCGAATACGTGCATATTAGAGGGGCTCAAAAAATTTGTGGGGTTACACAACACAAAAGAGGAATATAAATAGAAGCCGAAAGCGCGATGATACTGAAAAAGCAAATTCAGTCCTAAATTTGCTCACAGCTCCCGAACATCTTCAAAGGTGTTATTAGTTATATATTAAGTCAGTTGGTAAAACTTAAAAAAGATGTTCAGCCGCATACTATTTGGCGTCAACATTTCAAAATATTACAATTGCGTTTAAAACAAAAGCAACATTCAAAATTTTGTTATTGTTTCAAATGTAAGTGTGTGAACGAACGAACGGCTTCGTTATGCGGGAAATGATACTACGAGTAACAGCCAGTTTACCAATTTCGAAAGAAAATGAATGCGAAAGAAAGCCAGTCACTCACATTCGAATCAATTTGGGTTTGTCTATCTCACTACTATTCGTTCGCATATTCTTATGTATTTTCATTGAGTTTTGACACATCGTTCGCATAGAAAAAAGTTAGACGAACCCAAATCAGTTTTCTTTCGCTTAGATTGCGAACGCAAGCAGGCTGTCGAGATTGGTAAACTGGCTGTAAGTGTGCCATTTCCCACACAGCCACACAGTCTACGTTTAATACACACAAACACCAAAAGAAGTGCTATATTCATCTCTATAGATTTCCAAAGGCAAGAAAAAACGTTTTATATTTGTTTATTGTATAGCGGTGATGCCAAAAATTTCTATAGAAAAATCTTCACTTTTCAAAAAAACAAATTTATAGAAATAATTAGAATTTTTTATAGAAAAATCCTCACTTTTCAAAAAATACATAAGTCTTAAATTTAGACAAAAATTTTAACATGTGTTGATTTTGACTTTTCCGACTGGAAATTGATAATTACGAGGAGTATAAAGAGACGTTTACTTTAAAAAGAATATAAAAATAAAAAATGCAATCAAATTTCTTTCCAAAATTAGAAATAGGGTGTACTTTTTGAATATAGCATTATTTTTTTGTGGGAGTAGGATCTCTGAGATTTGGCAGCTGTCACAAATGTTTATTCCGATTATTAAAAATATACAGCACCGCGAAATTCAACGCGTTTTAATTATGCATAATTATTATTATTAAAAGTTATGCTAAGAAAAGTCATCTCGTCGGCTGAAGCGCATTTCTAACTGAATGGCTGCGTAAATACACAAAATTGTCTAATTTTATGCGCATGCAATCCATGAGAAATAACTGCGCCAACAACGAGCAATTATCTATTAAGGTTTACTTTTCCGAAACTGAAGTTGAAATTGCAATGACTGCAAATGGCGTTCATTTGGCAGAAACAGCATGGTATGGATGTAGATAGGACTTTCAGCAATACGACGCCACCTGCTACACCACGTATGAAACGTTCGATTTATTGTAGCTACAAATTTCAGAACAAATTATCTAAAGAAATTCTAATGCTTGGGCAAATAAGCCAAAAACAGTTTCTGAGCTCAAATCCGCGCCACATCTCTGTGAAAAATTGCTGGAGAATTTCATGAAAAGCATTAGCGCCATGGGAGCGCTTTGACGGATGTTTTATTTCATACATAATCGTTACAGTCGGCCTTACAACCGAATAAAATATTACAACTATTGCAAGAAACAGGTATTTTTCTGCTAGAATGCAAAATGATACTTTTGCTGAGACACCATTTTTATATACATAATGTATGTATGTACGTATTGCGCTTAAGAGGTAAAAATTATTTTAAGATTCATGTTATTAAAGTACTCAAAGTTCATTGGATACTTGAAAAAAACGTCACAATGCAAAATTTCAAAATTCTTAATTTTGAGAATAAGATCTTCAAATTTTATTTTTCGTGAAAAATCTTCAAAATTAACGTAAAATCTTGAGTCTGGCAACCCTGTACAGTAGTAATGTGGGGAGCTGAGGTGAGTGCAAATTCTCCATTTGATTGAGATCGGTATTTTGCGCAGGCCATCGTATCAATTGAAATTTTGACGTAGTGCACCAATCCTTTACGATTTTTAAGGTGTGTTTTGGGTCACCATCCTGTTGAAATATAACTTCTTCATCAGGGTATGCGCCTATAAACTTCCTTTTTCATCAATTTTTTGTAATGGACCGAGATGCCACCATATGAGCATCCCCACACTATGATGTTGTGTCCACCGTGCTTGGTGGTTTGCTTCACATGATGACGTTGAACTTTCTCCTGCTGCCGACGTCAGTAATACTATGCACCATCACCCTGGTATCTATTAAATTTGGATTCGTCGAACCATATTATACGCTTCCAGTAATCTACAGTCCAGCCCTTGTGTTTCCTGGCGAATTTTGAACGTGCCGAAATATGTTTGTTTGATAGCGCTGGCAAAGGCAACAAACATTATGAAGTGGCGATGCTCACATGGTAGCATATTGGTCCAATGCAAAAAATTTATGGGATCATGAAGTAAACGGAAGATTATTTAAATACATTACGACCCCATCTTCTCAATTTCGTTGCCATGAGCGCATTCCCTGAGGAAGAAGTTGTATTTCAACAGGATTTTGCCCCAAAAGGCACTTCAAAAATCGTTAAGGAATGGTTGACTTGGCAAAAATGTCAACTAATGCAGTGACCTGCGCATAATCCTGACCTCAATCCAATTGAGAATTTGTTTTCAACTCTGAAAAGACGGTTGGGATTATATCGAAAGGCTCCACCAAACTTAGCCGAGTTATGGCAACAGGTGTAGCTGGAATAGTAACACATTCCAAATGAAATTATTGAAAACTTAGTCAAAAGCATTCCCAAACGCATAAATAGTATATTAAAAAAATAATGGGCTATGGACAAGTACTAAAAACACATCATATTTTAGTTATTGCCTGAAAGTGCAAAATTGACTACATAAAAATTATTACAATTTTATTTAGTTTTTTCTGTGAATAAAAACTTTTTTCTTTTTATTTATATATATTTTCATTCAGTTTCCTTGCTTGAAAGCACTGTTGGCTAAAAGCATTATATATGGGACATTCACCACTTACATGCAGGACATTTTCAGATTTGTCAGGGTTGTATATTGTGCATATACGAGTAGTGTTGTTCTGGAATGCTCTACCATATATTCAGCAGACCTGCTCTTGGCTTTTATTGTAAGACTAGTTATCCTTGACGAATAATTTTGTTGCCAAATTGATATCGTGTATAAATTAAGTTTAGGGTATAGATCGTGAAATTGAGATTTGCGTGCATCCCTCTTTATTTATTAGCTGTTGCAGTGTATTTTTCCAGTTGCTGCTAATTAATGTATTTGATACAGTATTAATATGTAAGTCTTTCCTTATATATTCCCATTGCGCGGTCCAATATATATTTTTGCCAATTATCTATTCTGCTAGAATACGATGTATACTGTACTCGTTCATATTGAAAACCTTGTTGAAATAGCACAAATGAAGTTTTAAAGCTGTAATGCATAGTGAGTGTAGTCCAGTTTCAGAATGTATTACATAATTTGGTGTCGTGAGGATTCTTTTGATAAAATATCTAAATAGCTTTTCAACTTCATCGTATTTTTGAAATCCCCAGATCTGTGCAGCATATAACATTATTGATTTAGAAGCAGCCTCAAATATTTTAAGTTTATTGTAATTGGAAATATGAGGGTTTGCTATATATTTTGAGGGAGTAAAGCGCAACTTAGTCTAATGTTTTGATTTTACGCTGTAGTAACTAACTTAAATAACAGCGTTATTGTGTCATGGACAGTATTGCTCACAATCTTGTTTAATAAAAATCACTAGTGATAAAGTATGGATGTACCTAAAGTGTGATTACTAATGGCGGCAAAAAATGATAACATTTGTTTTGAAGCGAACTTTTCTGAGAGACAGTAAAGCTTTCTCTTTTACGCCCTGTTCAAATTGGATTTTCCAATCGCAAAGCATTGACGGAATGCTAGTTGAATTGATCTCATATATTTTGTTTGTTCATGAGGATTTTTGACAGATAAATTACACTTGCTTTAGTTTGCATTGTAACTGGTAAAGCCGCCTTGCCACTACCCATGCGTTGCACACTAAAAGAGCAGCGCATGAAAGAGAAGTGAACCTTGCTCTTTTTTCTTTGTTCAAGGTGTAAAACAGCCAAGGAAGCATATTGCGTACAGTGTTGTGAAATCGTAAGATTTCTCTTTTTTTGCTGGTTTTTTGTAAAGCTGAAAAGATATATTTCCTATGAAAAAGTTTTTTGGAAATTGGATCAGTTTACTTTTTTGAAAAAAAAAAAAAAAACAGAACAAAAACGATTTTTTGAAAAAAAATTAATAACATTGATTGCGCATTTACTGTAGTATTTTTATGATCAAGATTAAAACTTTGTTTGAGGAATTTTAAAAATCATAACGGGGGCTAGGAAAACTTGTACATATGTACATATATATGTATGTAAGTATATTTCTCATATACATGTCTGAATCAGAAACTTGAAAAAAATACAACAAAACTATAGATTTACTCAATAAAGTCAAATTCTCCAGTGACTGGTGGATACTGTCAAATAATATGAAAACTCGTACTACTACATTATGTGTTGAAGCTTTTTATAATGATTTTAGCTCTGTACTAAGAAACAGTCCTGAAGTTGGTGTGTGCCTTATTATATTGATTTCACATTAGACTCTCCCATTCATTATTATGAACTATTTACTGTGCCTAAAATCACTAAAACTAAATAAAGCTCCTGGTCAGGATGGAATCACGTTCTAATTTTATAAAGCTCTTGCTGAATTTCAATTTGAATTACTAAGTTTATCTGTTTTCGTAACTCCATTATTATACCACTACATAAAAAGGTGATCCGAATATCCCGTCAAATTATCGTGGTTTGTCTTTAGGTGACACTATAAGCAAAATCTTTAACTCCATCATTCTAAATCGCTTAATTTTTTGGACCAACAGAAACAACATTCTCAATGCATTCCAAGCTGTATTTAGAAAAAATTATTCTACTACTGATCATATTTTTAATCTATCTATCAAATATCGTGCAAATGGCAAAAATACATACGATTTCTTGATCAACTTTTCTTGTGCTTTCGACCATGTTCCTCATAACTGTTTATTTTATAAGCTGTCATGCTTACGACTCTTGACTAAAATAACAAGATTATTACAAGACATGTATTAGAACACGAAAAGTACCTTGGGCACAATTTTATTCTCGCTGTATACAAATGATTTAGTCGATGAACTTCCTGATGGCGTTAATTTTGCTGGCGTTAATATGAAAAATTGATATATACTGATGATATTGTTATACTGTCAGACTCGCCGGATGGCCTACAAGTTATGATTAATAAACTGCATTGTTACTGTTTAACATGATCTCTAAAAGTTAACCTCGAAAAATCAAAATCAAATTATGTTACTAATTTTTTGCGACCATTAGCATTCGAATAGATTAGTCTTTTTCTACTCATTTTGTTAAAATGTACATAAGAAGCAAAGAAGAAAACAAATGCTAATAATATAGTTTTAAACTTTTCCAATCTTCGCTTACAATGTATACAGTGTTGGATGCATCTTACGGCCTAGGCCATGGCTGTGTAAATGTAAATAGGAATTGTATACAGACTTCGGATGGGTCACGCTTACATTGTCAATGGTCTTATATCGAAGATGTATGTGACAAAAATTTCACTGGTAAGGTTTGTAAAGCTAAGGCTTTGAGTTTCAATTCTAAGTCTCTTTAAAATATGAGCACACGCTTCTACATAAAAATTTTTAGAATTTTTAGCTTATGATTTTTGAAGTACTATTAATCTTTTAAATACATCTCTAACATATACAATATACGAGTATGTATACACCCAAATAAATACGACGTAATATTTCAATGTGACATACATATTTGGTTACTTATGTATTTATGTACTACCGTTAATTTCTATCCACGAATATTATTCTCATTTCCTACATAAATGAACTTACAAAAAAGTGTGTACGCATGATACAAAAAAAAAACAA
Source organism: Thecocarcelia acutangulata (assembly GCA_914767995.1). Taxonomy (NCBI): domain Eukaryota; kingdom Metazoa; phylum Arthropoda; class Insecta; order Diptera; family Tachinidae; genus Thecocarcelia; species Thecocarcelia acutangulata. Next base: position 58,759,103 of record OU612098.1, read on the forward strand.
GGTATCCGCTTCGCTACAACAATAAGAAAACAACAGGTAGTTTGTTTGTGTAATTCGAATTCACACTTCAGCTGTCAAAAGTAGTTGAAAAAGAATATGTGCATTTTTAGTATTTATAAACGATTATAACCATTATAAAAAAAACACATTTTGGGTATTAATTATTGTTTTGTTCTATATCCCCTTTGTAATTTATTTTTACAAACGGAAAATGTTCTTGTTTTTAATATTTTTCACAACTTTGTATGACTCAAGGCGACTTTATACAGGTGAATGCAAGCGGAAAGGCGAATTCAGTACTATGTATTTTGTTATTGTAAAACATATCGTGAATGTCATAATCTAAATTCGTCTAAGATTGCTCAGCAGAGAAAAAATTTTATATAAACGTTAAATATAAGCTTTTATACTTGTTTGTAATTAAAATCACAGATTATATTAGTTTTTCACTTTTAAATTCACACCAATTTCTTGAAATTGCACTAAATCATGCAAAAAAACCTTCAGATTAAAATGCGCGAAAAAGTTTGTAAACATAAGAAACAAAATTTGACAGTCTCATTGGAAAAAATGCGAGAAGCAAAAAATAATCACCTGTGCTGTTAAGTTCACCTGGTAATGAATTCGCCTTGGCATGACTTCACTCAGTGTTTCCTTGTATAGAATAAAAAATTTAAGTGGCGCCGAAAAACAAAACTTGACAGAAGAAGTGCCGGCGGATTGACCAAATTCGCCTGAATTCGCCGATGCATCCACCTAATAACTAGCGTTGTCAACTTGGAAATTTCAAAACGCACCAAAACGAGCAAAAAAGCGCGTTATTTCAACAAAAATGCACCGAATTTTGAATTTTTTCCTTTCATTTTTAGAAACCTATTTTGTATTTTAAAAAGTACAACATGTTTATATGTATTAAAAACATGATAATGAAACAGCCTTCAAATTCATATAATAGCAATTCTCTTACAGTCTACATTTCATTTGTGTTTTCGTAAGCGGTGTATTTAAAAGAATTTCAATAAAATTTGCCAGAACTATACCATATAAAAGGTGAAGTTTACCGTAATCAATATTTAATGCAAACGTTTTGCAGAAACTTTATAATTTATTTAATAATTTGGTAATTTTTCAATTACCAAAATCGTAACGAATTCACGAGCCGTCAGAAATACGAACTTCACTGTTCAGTAAATTTATTATGATATTTGACAAACTTGGCTTGATCGTTTAATAGTAAAACACTTTCTAAAAGCAGCAAATTTTATAAAACGAAATGTTTCGTTTTCTCTCGAGAGTGTGTATAATAGATTGTCTCACTTAGTGCATATGTCATGGTGCGCTTTCAACGCAAAATGAAACGTGAAAATGTTGGACTCTTGATAAAATTTTTTTCTTACATTAAAACAATCAAAATACACAACGACACTTTTTGTCGAATTTCACATTAAAAACGGTATACCTAATACCAAAATTTGTAATCGATTTTCTTTAGAGTTGTATTTCTATGCAAAAGCGACATCTGCAATACGATTTTTCAAATTCGTAACAAATTTGGCGTGACTTCGAAGTAGATAATACAGATGAATAAGTTGAGTTGAATTTGATTTTGTGCCACCGAAATTTAAAAAACGCACCGAAAATATAAAAAAAGCGCACCCCGCACCGGAAAAAGAATTTTTCGCACAAATAAATTTTAAAAGTACCAAATAAGGTGCGAAACGCACCGAGTTGACAACGCTGCTAATAACGAATTCGCCTTGGATGTACGAGTATGTGTGTATGAGTAGTTGTACTCGTAAATGTGATCAACAAAAATCCACCCGAAAACTACCCATAATCGTCCAATATGGCAACCATGACTGCGAGGCAAAAAAAAAGAGTAGTTTCTCGCACACAGCATACACACAAGTAAAACGTGATAATGTGACGCACAGATTTTATATTGATGACAAGTAAGCCATCAAAAGTACTAAAAGGTTATTAATTCTCAATGATTTTTTAAAATTGGTAAAATATAAAGTTACATTTGAATATATTTTGGAAATCATTAAATTCAATCGGAACCTAAGTTTCGTTTTCTGGTGTTAATGAGATATTTACATCAAATTGAATCCAAATTGTAGTTGGTCTGATGTTAGCAGCGTTATCAACTCGGTGCGTTTCACACCGTTTTTGGTGCTTTTTAAAATTATTTATGCGAAAAATTCTTTAGTCGGTGCGTGGTGCACTTTTTTACATTTTGGGTGCGCTTTATAAACCTCGGTGACACCAATACCAAATTCAACTCAACTTTTTGTTTTAACGCACGAAAAAAGTTTATTAAAGCGCCCAACATTTTCACGTTTAATTTTGCAGGATACAATTAGAACACGGAGCTATCAATGGGAAAGCGCACCTTATCATCTGCACAAAGTAAGAAAATCTTGCTGTATTACACATATTCTCGAAAGAAAAAGAAATATTGCATTTTATAAACCTTGCTGCACTTATGGTTTGTTTTGCTTTTAAACGATCAAGCCAGGGTAGTCAAATATTACAATAAATGCAAATTCAGATATTAAAGTTCGTATTTGTAATGGCGCGTGAATTTGCTACTGGTTTGGTAATTGATAAATTATAAAATTTTTCAAACACGTTTGCATTAAATATTGATTATGGTAAACTTCATCTTTTATTTGTTACAATTCTGGAAAAAAATTTCGTATTTTCAATAAATTCTTATAAATACACTATATCCAACTGATTTTTACTCTTAGCATCCGAAAACACAAATGAAATTTACACTGTGGTTGAATTGCTATTAATAGAGTTTGATTGGCTTGTAGTGCAAGTCTGTAACTTTTAATGATCCGATCAAAGTAAATTTCTGCGACATATTTCGACATAACAGCTGATTTTGGTCGGCAGCGAATATAATTAAATAATATTGCTGAATAATAAATATGATAAAATGTCGTTATAATTGTTGTAAAGATAACATTGTCTTAATATAAGTAACAGAATCGCACTAACAAATACAAATTCTGGCTATTGAACGAATTTGATGGCATACCCTCAGGCAGTGCTACCAGTCCTAATTTGATTGTATAATAGTCGCTTAAAGGCGACGTGTGTTATCGTGTTTTTGATATAGAAATATTATACTTTTTATAATAATAAATGGGGTTTTAAAAATGCAAAATTCGGTGCATTTTGAAATGAAAGTTGACAACGCTGGATGTTAGTGTGCCATTCTATTGATAATATTTTGTCACTACATTGATTTAAGTTAGTAATTTCTTCGATATTAGAGCGCCATTGCATTGATCACATGCTCATATTTGGTTTCTTTTTTTAGATTTTATTTCTTTATTGAATCTTCACAATGTGAACTAACAACAACAACAAGTAAGAGTGTAGTATATTCGGCTGGGCCGAATCTAAAATACCCTTCACGATAGTCACGAATGTGTTTAGTATATTAAAAATGTGACCTAAATATGCTCGGTTATATATGAACCGATATCGGAATTTTCTATTTTCTGTATTTTAGTAACCTTTTTTGTAACGAGAATTGCTTTTCAGCAAAAAAAAAAAATGTTATTGGAAAAATCGGCTCAGGCTATATCTCGAGTATATATGGACCGATATGGGAAATTTTAGTTTTCCATAATTATATAAAATTATTTTATTACCAAAACTGCTTTTAACCGCAAAAAAATTGTTTAAGCAGTATCATGAAAAACCTGGTCTGGGCTATATCTCGGGTATATATGGACTGATATCGGAAATTTCCATTTTCCATATTTATATAACCTAATTTCATTACCAAAACTGCTTTTGAGAACAAAAAAGTTGTTTAAATTTGCTTACGCGATATCTTCATGAAAACCCCGGTTTACGCTATATCTCGGGTATATATACACCGATACCGGAAATGTTCATTTTCCATATTTATATAACCTTATTTCATTACCAGAACTGTTTCTAAGCAAAAAAAGTTGTTTAAGTTCGCTTACGCGGCATTTTCAAGAAAACCCCGGTTTAAGGTATATATGGGGTATATATGGAGCGATATCGGAAATTTTCATTTGCTATATTTATATAACCTGATTTTATTACCAAAACTGCTTTGAGCAAAAAAAGATGTTTAAGTTCACTTATGCGACATTTTAATGAAAACCGCGGTCTAGGCTATATCTCGGGTATATATGGACCGATGTCGGAAATTTTTATTTTCCATATTTATAAAACCTAATTTTATTACCAGAACTACTTTTCAGCAACAAAAGTTGTTTAGCTTCGCCTACGCGACATTTTCATTAAAAATCCGATTTGGGCTATATCTCGGGTATATATGGACCGATATCGGAAATTTTCATTTTCCATACTTAAATTACCTTATTTTATAACCAGAACTACTTTTAAGCCAAAAAAAATTTGTTTAGCTTCGCCTATGCGACATTTTTATTAAAAATCCGATTTGGGCTATATCTCGGGTATATATGGACCGATTCCTAAAAAAAATTTAATAAGTGTGGGAAGTTTGAAGCAAAACAAACAACTTTTGTTTTCAAAAATTTTCATACAAAATTGCAAAAAAAAAAAATGACTTTTTTTGGAATTTTGCATATATCTCAGCTATGCTTGGACCGATATTACTGAATTTCAATAGCAAACCCATAAATCGATGGGGTAAAAGAATGGTGAATGAAAAAAATATCCTCGATTTACTCACCACCACGATTTTCAGTAACAGAAAATCAGTATTCACATTTTTTCAAATCCTCGATTTTTAGCGGCTGGCGACTATAACGCTAAACACACTTTTTGGGGATCACGTTTAGTTACCCCGAAAGGCCGAGTGCTTTTTGACACCGTTTCCAAAATAGGCTTAGGTGTGATTTCAAGTGGATACCCCATTTATTGGCCGTCAGACCAACGCAAGATCCCAGACGTTATAGACTTTGGAGTTACAAAAAATTTTCCCTCAGAAGGGGTGCAAGTGGAGCCTTCATTAGACTTGCCCTCAGATCACTTACCAACTATAATGGGTGATTTTATAAGAACTATCGGAAATTAAAAAAAAAAAAACATAAAATTCAGAAAAATGCATGAAATATTTATGTGGATCGATAGTCGGGTCGATATAATTTAATGCTTGAAGATTATTTCATGCAAATGTTGGCCACGGCTGCGCCTCAAATGGTCCATCCGCTTAGTCCAATTTTGGCATACTCTTTCCAACATTTCGTCCGGTATCTCACGAATAATGTTGGCAATGTTGGCTTCCAGTGCGTCAATCGAAGCGGGCTTGTCGTTATAGACATTAGCCTTAACATAGCCCCACAAAAAATAGTTTAGAGGCGTTAAATCGCACGATCTGGGCGGCCAATTGACTGGTCCCAAGCGTGAAATAAACTGTTCACCGAACTCGCCTCTCAATTGGTCCATTGTTTTGCGTGCTGTGTGGCATGTGGCACCGTCTTGTTGAAACCACATGTCATGCAAGTCAAGTTCTTCCATTTTGGGCAAAAAAAAGTTTGTTATCATCGCACGGTAGCGCTCACCATTCACAGTAACGTTGTGGTTCGCATCATCTTTGAAGAAATACGGCCCAATGATGCCGCCAGCCCATAATCCGCACCAAACGGTTATTTTTGTGGATGCATTCGTAGCTCTTGCAATGCTTCTGGCTGCTCTTCACTCAAAATATGGCAGTTTTGCTTGTTCACGTATACATTCAACCAGAAATGAGCCTCATCGCTGAACACAAGTCTTCGATAAAAAAGTGGATCTTCATCTAACTTTTCAAGAGCTCATTCACAAAAAATTTGGCGTTGTGGTAGGTCGTTTGGCTTCAATTCTTGCACCAGCTGTATCTTATAAGGCTTCACACCCAAATCCTTCCGCAAAATTTTCCACGTAGTGGAGTAACAGAGGCCCAATTGCTGCGAACGGCGCCGAATCGATAATTCACGGTCATCACCAACACTGGCCGATACGGCTGCGATATTTTCTTCAGTTCGCACTCTACGTAAGCGTGTTGGTGGTTTAATGTCCAACAATGTAAATTTGGTGCGAAATTTTTTTACAATAGCCCGAATAGAAGCCTCAGTAGGTCGATTAAACTGACCATAAAATGGAAGAAGCGCGCGATAAATTTTCTTAACAGAGCACGCATTTTGGTAATAAAATTCAATAATTTGCAAGCGTTGTTCGTTTGTAAGACGATTCATGATTAAATTATAGACCAAACTGAAGATGTTTGACAGTGACACAAGATACAAAACGTACGTGAGCTGTCAAAACTAGTGTTGCCAAAAAGATAAGAGCAAAAAATCACTCTTTAGTTTCTGTTTCGTTCCCCCAGGGGGTTGGTTCCCCGTTTTGTGACTTGGCGTTGACTGTCACTCGAGTTAATTGGTTAAAATATAAAAAATATTTGAGTACTCATTGTACGGAAAACATTGCCTTGAGAACGCCTGAGGATATTTATGTGTCGATTAGCGAATTTTCTGAACACCTTAATCTAGCCGTACAACATGCCACCACTACCCATGTAAGATCCAAAAATGTGAGCAACAGAACATATTCGTTTGAAATTGAACAACTTCTGTCAGAAAAAAGAAGAGTTAGAAGAGATTGGCAACTTCACAAGTCTCCCCAGCTTAAAAGCAGGCTACGAGAGTGCATAACTCAGTTAAGAAATCTGCTTGAAATCCAAAGAATGGCTTCCCTTAAAAATTATCTGGAACGTCTTGATGGTACCCCTCAATCCGACTATTTTGAAAAGACCCGTAATAGGTAAGCCACCTTTGCGAACTTTAACTGGAGATTGGGCAAGACGCGATTCTGAAAAGGGAATGTTGTGTGTCGATCATTTGAGAAATGTTTTTACCACAAATGATACAGGGAGTAATTCAGCTGAACTACCGTCATACGATGCTAGACCGCCTATGCCTTTGAGACTTAGTTTTCAAGATGTTGGAAATGTTATTCGTAACACAGACCCCAGGAAAGCTCCAGGTATTGATAAAATTACCGGTAAAATGCTTGAGCAGCTACCTCGAGTAGCTCGTAGAATTCTACTTTTTATTTTTAACGCTATTTTACGCCTTGAGTATTATCCTGCAGAGTGGAAGGTCTCTATGATTACTATGATACCCAAGCCAGGGAAGGATCCGACTAAGGTAGAATCATATAGACCAATAAGTCTACTACCAACAATCTCAAAACTATTCGAAAAATTGCTAATGGCTAAGTTGAGTCTAATATTGAACAATGATTTGATCAAGTTCATTTTTGTGTTAGCGGATGCCGTTTGCGTTTCAGAAACACATTTTTAACCAACTCATTTTTTTAAAATTGCCTGTAAAATAGTGGATTGCATTTTCAGTATTTCCTGCATCATGTTTGTCATAGAAACGGTAAAAGTGTTTATAGACTGAACAAGAGTCTGCAGAGTTGCCTCAAGATTGCTAAAATTTTGATCGGAATTTTGAGGCTTGGGCTCCTGACTTTAGCCTTGTGTATCGGATTTAACCACATTAGCATAAGAAACTTGTTTGGAGTTTTGTATTAGGCTGGTTGACTGGTCTACCTGGAGAAAATTGTTTGTAGAAACAATGTTAGGCTACTGGGGTTGCTTAAGAGAACTTGCTGCTCTAGTTGTCATTGACCGCTTAAAGTGACTATAGACAGGGCAACCCCTGTAATTTGCAGTGTGGTTACCTCCACAATTACTGCATTTTTTTAGCGCTCGAGTCAGTCTTTGGTTTTTTGCACTGTGAAGTGCCGTGTAGATCTCCACACACAACACAAACTGCGGGCAGTTTACAATAGGCCTTAACGGGACCTAAACGCTTATGAGGCTCCTCTACGGTAACTTTACGGTGCAAGAGAAATTTGAGGGTATAAATTGGGTGAGTTTCATTCCGTTTCAGGACAATATCTCGTGGCTCCAGTTCAACCCTAAACATGGGTTGAGGGATATTCTCACGGTTCCTGATGTTCACTACACTTTTAATGTTTAATAAATAAATAAATGAAAAAAAAATATGTGTTATTGTTTAGTGGGCTTTTTAGGTCGTTTTTCCTTTTTTAAATAAAACTACTGCTTTGTTTTATTTACTTTTTCATTCTACGTTTCGTTGGATAATCCCAACTTCTTCAGGAATGTTTTATTGTGTCTGTTTAAAGGTTTAAATAAATGTGTTTGTTGTAAATAAATAAGTAACAATTTTGTTTAAATTATTATATCAAAATGAATTTAGTTGTAACATTTTAAAAATGTTCACATACAAATAACATTAAATTATTTAAAAAAATTAATTACAAACATATATACATACATACATTTCGAGACACAAACGTTTTTGAAGTTATCACAGTAAACTAAACTAAAACTAGAGAATATGCAGCATTTGTATTATCTTTGTCTTCTTTTTTATTAATTGATTCGTTCCCCTTTTGTTGTATTCTGAGGCTCTCAAGTGTATATCTTTTATTCTCTCGTCTCTCTTTATCCAATATTTTGATATTCGTCAAATCAGCTGTGTGTTTGTTGTCAATGCAGTGCTTTGCAAGTGCAGTTGTTTGTTTTTGTTTTTTTATGTCTGTTTCATGTTCATTTATTCTTGTGCTTAAATTTCTCTTTGTTGTCCCTATGTAAAATTTACCGCAATTTTCTGAATTGTTTCCTAAACATTCTATTTGATAAACAACGTTACTTTGTTCATCTTTCATCAATTTTTGTTTTTGTTTTTGTGAATAAAGTTTTAATTGTTTTGTTTGATCTGTATGCAAGTGAAAACTGTTCATTATTTATTAGTGTTTTTATTTTTGTATTTTCGGTTAATTGTGGTATATATGGAAGGCAGTAAAATTTTTTAGTGTTGCCAGTAGAGTCTTTTTTATCTTTTGTTCCGTCGTTTTGTTTTGCTTTTCTTATTAGGTTGTTTATTAAATATTTAGGATAACTATTGCGTTCCAGTAAATATTTTATCTTTTTTATATTTTTCCGTTCAAATTGTTTGTCGCTGATATCCAATACTTTTTTTATTAAATTTAGAGCTGTATTTGTTTTTTGTTTTATCGGTTGTGTCTCAGGTTATATTATCTCTACAATGAGTACTTAAATACTTCTTATATTTTAGCCAATGAACTCTAGTGGCGCTGAACGCTAAGCCACTAAACGGCGAGCCGATCTCCTGGGGGAACGAAACAGAGATTATATTCTACATTTGTGATTTTGTAATAAAACAATATTATCATCAATAAAAAACGAGTAAAAATAAATAAGTTCGCTTACGCGGCATTTTCAAGAAAACCCCGGTTTAGGGTATATATGGGGTATATATGGAGCGATATCGGAAATTTTCATTTGCTATATTTATATAACCTGATTTTATTACCAAAACTGCTTTGAGCAAAAAAAGATGTTTAAGTTCACTTATGCGACATTTTAATGAAAACCGCGGTCTAGGCTATATCTCGGGTATATATGGACCGATGTCGGAAATTTTTATTTTCCATATTTATAAAACCTAATTTTATTACCAGAACTACTTTTCAGCAACAAAAGTTGTTTAGCTTCGCTTTTCTTATTAGATTGTTTATTAAATATTTAGGATAACTATTGCGTTCCAGTAAATATTTTATCTTTTTTATATTTTTCCGTTCAAATTGTTTGTCGCTAATATCCAATACTTTTTTTATTAAATTTAGAGCTGTATTTGTTTTTTGTTTTATCGGTTGTGTCTCAGGTTATATTATCTCTACAATGAGTACTTAAATACTTCTTATATTTTAGCCAATGAACTCTAGTGGCGCTGAACGCTAAGCCACTAAACGGCGAGCCGACCTCCTGGGGGAACGAAACAGAGATTATATTCTACATTTGTGATTTTGTAATAAAACAATATTATCATCAATAAAAAACGAGTAAAAATAAATATATGAGGGAGGATTGATATTGAAGCAACCTAAATAGGAAAATACATTTTTTTCAAACAACCTTTTATATCTCAACATAGTCTCCTTTTGGCTCAATACACTTAGTAAGACGATACTCTATATTTTTAATATCATCTGAATAATACGATTTTGGGAACTCCTCAAAATACGCGTTAGTTTCGGAAATCAATTCTTCGTTTGAAAGTAATCCTTTTCCTGCGAGCAATTTTTTCTGTCAGTAGGAGCTAAATATGGACTATAAGGTTGATGATCAACCAATTCGAAGTGTATTTAACGTAATTTTAGCATCTAATGCTGTGTGAACAGGTGCGTTGTCTTGAAGAAAGAGCACTTTTTCTTCTCTAAATATGGTCGTTTTTTCTTGATTGCATCAAGATCCAATAATGCGCGATAATACTTTCCTGTGATTGTGGATCATTTTTCAAGATAATCGATGATCAATATTCCGTTACATCCCAAACTACTACAGTTTCCATAACCTTGTCAGTCGATTTCACTGTCTTCGCCTTCTTCAGAGCCCTTCCACCAGCTTGCACCCATTGTTTTGGTTGATTTTTGGTTTCAGGTGTGTAGTGGTGGACGCACATTTCATCAACAGTGTTTAATCGACACCAAAAATCAACAGCACTACGCTTTATCAGAACTGTTTTAAGCAAAACAGTTCTGATAAAATAAGGTTATATAAATATGGAAAATGAAAATTTCCGATAACGGTCCATATATACCCGAGATATAACCTAAACGGGGTTTTTCATAAAAATGCCGCGTAAGCGAACTTAAACAACTTTTTTTCCTTAAAAACAGTTCTGGTAATGAAATAAGGTTAGATAAATATGGAAAATGAAAATGCCCGATATCGGTTCATATATACCCGAGATATAGCCTAAAACGGGTTTTTATACGTGACTATTGTGAAGGTCACTCGGCCCAGCCGAGTTTACCACACTCTTACTTGTTTTTATTAGAATTGCTGAGCCTCCACAAGATCTTCGACAGGGATCTTTAGTGCTATATAGTGTATAGCCATTAATTTTGAAATAACAGTTGGTTATCAAATGAGTTGCACAAATCATCATTATATCGATATGGTTTTCCGTAAGGAAGTGTTTAAGTTAATTGTTTTGTTGGCGGATGCCATTTTCGTTCCTGAAACATATTTTTAAACAAATCATTTCCTTCAAATGGCTTGTAAAATGGTGGTTGCATTTTCTGCATCATGTTTGTCATAAAAACCGTAACAGTGTTTATGGATTGATCAAGAATCTTCAGAGTTACCTCTAGATTACTAAAATTTGGATCGAAGTTTTGAGGTTTGGTTCAACTGGAGTTTGCATTAAATGGCCTACCTGGGGAAAGTTGCTTTTAGCAATGACAGCTGACTGCTGGTGTTTCGATGAAATTGATGACTTATTTGTTATTGACTGCTTATAGTTAGTATAGGCAGGGCAACCTCTGTAATTCGCGGTATGGTAACCTCCACATTTGTTAACACTCGCGTCGGACTTTGACTTATTGCACTGAGATGTACCGTGAAGTTCGCTACAAACAGCGGAAACTTGCAGTAGGCCCTAGTGTGGCCAAATTTTTGGCAGTTTAGGCATTGAACGGGTCCTAGACGCTTATGTGGCTCCTCAACGGTAACCTTACGATGCAAAAGAAATTTAAGGTTATAAATTGAATGAATATCATTCTTTTTTAGCACAACATCCCCTGGTTCTAGTTCAATTCTAAACATAGTTAGAGGGATATTTTCACGTTTCCTGATGTTTACTACGTTTTTTATTTTAAAACGTTTGTTTTCTAAGCCAGTTTTGCCACCATCAGTACCTACGCATGAGTCAATACCTTCAATTACGATTTGCAGACCTTTAGCACTTTTAAGCTGGTAAGTGTAAAATGATGATCTTTTCTCTTTTTCTAAAACATCAGACAATATTCTGTAATAATTTTCATGGTTTTTGCTTCACTGATGTTGCCATGCTTAACTGATGTGACGTTGAGAGTACCTTTACCGATTGCCGTAATAACCCAGTGAACTTTTTGTCACATACATCTTCGATCTAAGATCATTGACAATGTAAGCGTGACCCATCCGAAGTACAATTCCTACTTACATTTACACAGCGATGGCCTAGGCCGTGAGATGCATCCAACACTGTATACATTGTAAGCGAAGATTGGATGAGTTCAAAACTATATTATTAGCATTTCTTTTCTACTTTGTTTCTTCTGTACATTTAATTTAACATAATGAGTAGAAAGAGAATAATCTGAATCGAATGCTAGTTTTTTGTTGTCCTTAACATGTTTATTCTGATTTTTTCTGTTGACACAACCGCTTACAATCGGATGCTTTGCAAATTGTAATAAGTTGTGGACTGCTGGGAAGTTTTCTTACCAATTCAATAGAACTCGGCTCTCACAAGTATATTGGTGGTGGCTTATATGTTTTTTTCGATGTTGTTGGCTCATCTGTCTGAAGAATAGCATATCTATTACTATCCGTTGCCGTAGTCCTATTATCATCTTTGGAAATTTTCGGATTTGATGATATTTGGGCGGATTTGGGACTTCGCTGACGTTTAGCCACGGTTATATACCTACCCATACCTACTTGCTTTTTCGACTTATCAGCGATAACTAAACTGGAAGATGGTTTGTCTTCTGTTGTAACAACAATATTTGGCGACCATGAATGGGGACGTTTCATATCTCTTAGAAACGGGAGATTATCCAATGATTTTTTCAAAAACTCTTCCTCAGAAATCCAAGACCTTTTCTAGTGGAGCTAAGCGCTTTCTCAGAATTGCATCTGCTAGGTACACTCATGCAATTTTTTTTTTTTTTTGCTTTAAAAAGTATATAAAAAAATAATTGTCACAAAGTTTTCTTTTCTATAAATTCGCTCTTTCCACTTATTTCGGTTTTATTTTGTATATAATCTATATTAAAATGTGAATACATTTTTCATTTTGGAATTTTTTATGCTGGTTGAAAAAAGTTTGGACTGTTTTAGATCGGTTCAAGCTGATCTGTTGAGTTTAAATGTTTTTGATGTGTTGGAATGAAAAATGGTTTGTGAAAATATGTTGTACTGCTTATATGAAATAATTTATCGAATGAGATGTTTCTACATGTACCTCATCTTCAAACAGAACTATTTCCAGAACAGTTTTTGAATTTAGTGTTCAGTCAACTTCAGTGTAGATGCTTTTATCGACTTTTTTGAAATATTTTGAGAATTTTGTTTTACTGAATGTCTACACCCGGTTACTGAAGTGTCCGGGCATGTGTAGGAAAAGCGTAAGAAAATCTCGGTTCAACGAAGTTTGTCCGGTTATGGGATTTTTTCGTTTGGAGAAGTTTTACTAATATTAAATCATGTAAGTTGAGAGAGCTTATAGGCAATTTGAGTTAAATTTATGTTTTTCAAGCAAAAATATGCATGTTAATCTCGATTATATTTATTTTTGCACATGTGGTAACTTTTTGGAAAATTTTAGTTGTAATAATTTTTTGGTCGTGGCAACACTTAGTGCAAACAATGTCGTAGAAACGAACACTAGCTCGCAATTTCCACTATGCGAGTCTTATTAGCTGAGCTGATGATGAACTTTTAGAGAACGGGGTGAGGTATTTTGCCTGATGAAGTAAAATACCAGACTCCGTTCTCTAAAAGGTAATCATCTCAGCTAATAAGACTTGCATAGTGGAAATTGCGAGTAATGGTGTTTTCTTTTCTGATAAAACGTGCTGCCATTTTAATGTTTATAATTTTTTCCGATTACCATCACCCTTAAAAAGCTGTACATTTGTTATTAAAACAAAAAAAAACAAAAATTGCTAACAAAATGCCGTTTAATAATAATGTACACTCAGCGTTTCAAATATATCTAGACTACTTTTAACAAACCAGCGTTTTAGTCACTATTTTTATCAAATAAAAGCTGTCATCAGCAGCACCAGTTACTCAATTACAATAATAAAAGAATCTCATATTTGCATAAACACATATGAAAAAGGGCAGTATCTCCAGCTTACTCGAAGTAGAGTACTCGTAGGTGTGTCTCTTTATTCTACATAGGAATCCCGCAGGATCCCAATTTGCATGAAAAGCGTTCCCGTACTTTAAAATTGGGCAAATGAGAGCGCTTTTGAGAGAATAGTATGCTCCCTCTTTTTGTACGAAAAAGCCCGTATTTTTTCTTCGTGCTAGTTTGGGCAAGTATTTAAGCAATCAGCTCTTCGAAAAACATCCAATAACAAAGAACCAATGTTCATTTGAAATAATTCGTATACAAATCATTTCAGTATAAATATATTAAATATTTATACTGGAATGTGCAAAATATTTTAAAAGCTTAAAAGTGTAAAATATCGCAGTATTTTTTCGTAATACTAAATGCCAATTTTTAATGTCACATCAAAACACAGCATATGTTTCTTTTTGGGCTAGAAATTTGGCTTTTTGCGTTCCCGGACTTTAAGTAAATTTTATCTGCAGTTGAGGGAAACTTATGCATGCTCTCGTTTGCACGAAACTTGCCCGGAAAGTATAGAAACACACCTAGTGTAGGACATGCTACATTTTTAGCCAGTTTTATGTGCAACATGTTTTGAAAAGAACATGATGCCCCTTAATAGCGTATTATATTTTTTTAGAACAGAACGTGTTGAACCACTATACGAGTATGTTGCATGGGTGTAACATTTTTGTCAGAAAAGATGACACTATAAGTTGCAGATTTTAAATAAAATGGCACCCATTAGTCGTGTAATAATCGGACAACTTTAATAGAAGTTTTTATATTTTGCACACATTTAATAGAATTGCTTAATTCATTTGCTAGATTTTGCTCACAATAATCGGTATCAAGTTCTCTAATGCGATGTGTCGCAATGCCATATTTGCCATTAGACATGCGATTATATAACTGCGAGGCTAGTTCTCACTCTTACACCCTCATAAGAATACTTCAATTAAGAGTTCATTTGTCATTAAAATAGAAACTTAAGTGACAGAAATATTAAAAATACATACAGCCATGTGAAGAAGCTCGCATTTCGCAAAAAAAAGTGATTACGATTTAAAGGCGCAAAAGTGATGTGCTGAAAGTCGCAATCACAAAATATCGCAAGCAAATGATGAAGTGACCTCTAAGTGAACTTGCTTATAGTACAAAAACTAATGGTCAAACTATAGAACTGAAGCGTCTAAATACAAATAAATCAAAAATTATTGATCACAGCAAATTTGTATTTTTAAAAAATCCTTATTAAGAAAAAACTTAAGAAAGGAAAAACTTGAACTAAAACCCGATGTACAAATGTACAAACCAAAAATCTAATTTAAATATAAATATGTTTCTATGTATTTTTATTAATAAAATTTAAAATTTTCATCAATTTTAATAAAAAATTTGGAATTAAGAAATGCACAGTTGTGTTGCATTTGTTTACTTTAAAAATGGTGCCTTCAAGTGGCACAACTAGTAACTTCTACTACATTTTACACATATTTTTGCTCAAATAAAACGTGCGATCTTCAGCACACAGAAAAATTTGATAAGTGATTTTAACCTCACAAGTGATTTAAACATGTTGCGTCTCGCAGAACATCAAAAACCTGGCAAAAACCGATCTAATAACCGTGCGATCACCCTAGAAAGTGTCGTAACCAAAATTATAAGTATTTATGCAGCATTTTCTTTCCCCAGAAGGTTTTACCTTGGCGTATATCAAACCAGGGCACTGTGTTTCCTGGGGCATAGAGGGAAAGGGTTAAATTGACATTACGGGGACCAGCAAAGCCCTCGGGAGATTCCTCGAATACTTTTTCGGTGCTAATCATAATAAAGGTATCTGCCTTGTCTGAAACGTTCTGGCTGTGGTTTAAACCTAAAATCCCAGAAAGCGGAATTAGTTTCCCTGATAAATTTGGCTCATGCCGGTTTTCGGGGTATAATAACCCCCGAGGTACTGTTGCCTTGCAACACATACCTGTACTGTAAGGAACCAGAGATGCTACTTGGACGGGTGAGTTCGTTTAGAGCTGATGTTCTTATTGTAGTTCGGCCTACTTCATTAAGCTGTTGGGAAATTGCATACAGGAGGGATTAGAAGGGCCAAACTCTTCAGCAGGATGTTTGTCTATATGGCTCCAAACTTATAGCAAAAAATTGCAAACTGTGTGAGTCTAGAAGCCAAACGGAGGCGCTGGTGAACCAAGAATCATTCGCATCGTAGAGTTAGAGTCAGATTAGGCCGACAAGGCAGGGGCTGATGCAAATCAATTTCACAATCTGTAACATTTTCTACTTGGTTATTTTTAATGTTCTACAGAAAATCATAATAGTTGCATAAGAAGGAAACCCATAGTTTGCCAAGATAACTGCCTGTTTTTAGAAACTATGCGCTAAGACCCTGGATTCAAGATCGAGTTGTTCATTCACAGGAAAATGCTATAACAGTCTTACCGACTTTAACAACTCGGTTTAAAATGGCGTTCTAGTACTACACTGTTACACAAGAATGATTGCATTAATTTATATATTTATGAGAGTCGATCAAAAAGTAAGCGTTATTTTCTTTTTTTTTCAAAAAGTATTTATTTATTTATTCATCAATAACTAATTTTCCCCTATAAAGTAATCCTCCTTAGATATAATACACTTATGCCAGCTTTTTTCCAATCCTCGAAACACTTTTGAAACGCAATTTTTGGTGTCGCCAACAGCTCCTGTTTAAATTTTTCATTTATCCCCTCAATCGTAACAAAACGCTTTCCTTTCAGCGGTGTCTTCAGTTTTGGGTAGGGTAAAAAAGTCAGCGGGGGCCAAGCCCGGTGAGTACGGTGGTTGAAGCATGATAACGGCTTTCTTTTTGGCCAAAGACTCACGCACAACCATCGATGTGTGAGCTGGTGCAGCATAATCCATGATTGTTTTTCCACAATTCTGTGCGTTTCTGACGAATTGCTTCGCACAAACGGCGCATAACTTCATTGATCGTACGACCTTGTGGCAAGAATTCATGATGCACCACGCCATTGCAGTCGAAGAAAACAATGAGCACAACCTTAACATTTTAACGAACGTAACGTGCTTTTTTCGGCCTTGACACTTCTGGATGCTTCCATTGGGATGATTGGGCTTTGGCTTTTAAATGTCACCAGTTATGGCGTTTTTGGCGAAATCTGGATCGTCGTTGACGATATTCAACAGCTTCTGAGCGATGTCCATTGGACGGTGTTTTTGCTCAAAATTTTGCAATTTTGCCAAAAGCATCCGTAAAAATTGCTTGGAATGAGCCGAACGATATGCCAACATCATCAGCAATCTCGCTGGCTCGAAATTCTACGATTATCCAAAATCATTTTCTCTCACTACTTCAATGTTTTCATCGGTTCTTATACTAGAATTAACCTTGTGGTCTGTTCATAGTAGACTCGCCAAGCGAAACAGTCAACATTTTAAATGTCCTTGCTCATTTAATTTAGTTTTTTGCATAAAACTATATACAATTTCTTTGATCACTTTTTCATGCGAAAATCGAACATACGTAACTCACGAAATTTGAGTTTGCAGTCAGGTCTGAATCTCGGAACTATGAGAAATGGCAATCTGCGCAATGCTGCTGTGAAACCTCCTCCACCGAGTCCTTGCATTGATTTTTTAGTCTCATATTTTTAAAAAGCTTCTACTATTAGCCATTGCTTTCTAATTTACTTTGACTTCCGATTATTAATATACAAACAGTCTCAGTCATGCTTTAACCTAACTCGAGAAGTTATACACTACAGAGAACTTCTGAAGTCGACTTGTCCGAACATGTTTTGTTTCGAGGGACTGAAATTTTTAACAAATTCCAAAATTAAGTAAATGCGTGTGTTTTCTTTTCGTTTTGATATTTGTTGTACCTGATCGATTATTTTGGCTTGATTGGACTAAAATTGGTCTATTTTTCGGTGTGAGAAATAAAACTTTAAAAACCAAGTTCACATACTAAAGTAAATATTTCACATACTTAAAAACCTATAAACTTGTCTATATTGTTACATTTTTACTTTTACGTTACGTTTTTGCGATTCTTCAATTCCAAATGAAATAATGACATTTGTTCCGTTACGCAGTTGTAAAATACTTCATGGCTTTATTTACACTTAATATCACTGTGTATTAACACACTAGGCTTGCTTGATTTTCTGACTAATGACGGTCTTGCACAGCGTTTAAAAAAATCTGCCTCTGCCGCAGATATTTGTATTTTTTATTGGCTTCTACATTTTTGGTGTGGCTTCTAATTACTCGTAGTGATTATTCTAGACTGAAATATATAAATTGCCACGCATATATAGACATACTCATGCTTGCGAAACGATAAGAACGCATGAAACGAATTTGTCTTCTTTGGATCATGTAGGTTTGTTTATGTATTATGTTTATAGTTTTATGTAGCTTATGTGTATGTGCGTGTACATTTGTAACAACGGTTGCACAGTGGGTTATAAGTAACGCAAATTCATAACAATATAAACATTGACATTTGGATATTCGGTATATTGAATAATTCCTGACTACATTTAGCAGTTCACTGAATATTTATTCCTTATTACTGTTTTTCTAGTATCGTCCTACTGTGCTACGAGCGAGTGTTAAGCACTTCCTTTGTCGATGTCCAGCTCTGTCGCACGCAAGGTCTTTGTATCTAGGCAGACCGGTGCTGCACGACTTGGCGGAGGTATCGTCATGTGATGTAAATGGATTGGACTCCTTTATCCGATCCTCGGGTTAGTTCTAAACCAGTGATATGTAGATCTGCGAAGATACATATCACACTCAGAGAACACAATGGGACCAAATTGGACACAAATGCGCTGGCTTTACATCAAGGCTACTGTGCTATATTGAAATAAGCTATTTGTAGACGGAAGCGTGGCCCTGATTATCCCATAATGAACAGCTCAGACTGTTGCGCACACATGATTTTGGCAAACGTTGTCTTTTTTATTCTTATTGTCCATTCGTTCTCTTGTTCAAACTATGTTGTCAGAATATTAGCTCGATCAACGATGTTCAGCGATATTTCGATCATCAAATGGCAATTTGATTTTGATAATTCGAGTTTCTTATTAAAATACAGAAAAGCTTCATTATGCGGCAACCTGACTGCAATGCCACCCTGATACGTGGCTGAGACAACTTTGAGGACAAGGTAGCTTAAGCCGTCCTTTATAAAATTTTATGAGGCTGGTAAAAACACTGGTATCGTAAACTTGTATTCAGAACTCAAGAGCGGCAGAGGACAAGTTTTATATAAATTATCGTCAATTCTTTCGTCAGTGACATTCCGGAATGTACACAACAGTATGTATGTAATAAACTTCAGGAGAACAATTTATTTTTAATCCCCCTAATGAACTCGTACATACTTATGTAACTATGTATACGTACGAGACGAATAGATGTGCTGGAAACTGTTTGCTCTCCAGCACAAATATTACTGCGTTCATTCATTTAACGTCATCTTTATTAAGAGCCAATTGATTATGAATCTTGTAAAACATGTTTCCATTCCTTTCATTTATCCAAACGGATTGATATTGATTGCGATTTAAAATATCGAAGTATGTACATATTTACATATATACATATTCACATACTTCGAGTACGTACGAGTACTCGTATATGCAAACATACTTAGAATGTATATTTTAGTGAAGCTGCATCCATTTATCCATTCATCTCAGTTTTGTGGATGGCTGTGAATGGATGTTTACTCGTATTTTGCTTGTATGTTCGTACACAATGGAAAAAAGAGAATTGTTTGTCAGTATCGGCGATGGTGATAGCACATGTCCGGAAATAGATTTGTGCGACTTAAAAACAATTTGTAAAATGTTGTTACTCGTCTTGATCTTTTGCAAAAAGAAGTTGTAATTGGTAGAAGCCCAGAGACAGCGCTGTTTGCGATTAGTTCGGCAAGTGCATGAGCAAATAGTGAATATCAGTTAGATTTTTTAACATCAATTACTTGTAGATGCACTCAAAAGAAGGCTTAATAGAAAACATGCCGTTATATCTCAAACTAGGAGTCGTATTTAGCCAAACTGATTAATATTTGGTTAAAAATATAGGGAACACCCGCAGTAACTATACCATGAAGCATTTATCACCTGCCTCGGTTATCAAAATGACTTACGTATTCATTTTGGACCATACTCAAGGTACACAGAGGGGAAAAGTGTCATTTAAATAGAATTATATGATCGGACAGAATAAAGCCAGTTTATAGAACACGGTGCACTGTGCTGTGGCACATACACAAAAATGAAAAAAATAATGTCTTATATTGCAAATAAAAATACATATATCGATAGATAACACATTTTACAAATTAAGATTTTTTGATTGGTATCAATGTCAGAAGCTAATATTTTCAAAAAACAAATCCTTGCAACCAACGGTTGTTCATTTGTTTGAAAGGTGTAAAGAAAGGTAGAGACGTGAATGAATGAAAAAGCTTGTTTTTTGTGTTTTAGCAGGTATTTTTAAAACATTTTTCTTTTGAAATTTTCAATAATTTATTTTGATTGTTGGGATATAAAGTTGAATGTTTGAGAATATTTTTCAAAAAATTCCGAAGTCTACTGATGGTTAGGTTAGCTCCTATGAAATGTCGACAGCTGAGACACATAGAAATCAAGCTGTTTACAATTTTTTTATTGGTATTAATGCTAGAAGCTAATATAGCGAATGAAACTCAATTGATAGATAGATAGCATTATAATTTAAGTTTTTTTCAATTCAGCTCTTTTGGATGACGCTAGAGGGCGCCAAAGTTGAATAATTTGAAGTAAAAAAGGCTAAACACTACTTGTGTTCTACATGCCTTAGTGAAACAGTTGTAATAAAATCATGTTTTGGAATACAAATTTGAAATTGGTTTCTGCTGTAGTCAACTTTTGGGTGGTTAAATTTTAAGTGCCGATGTTGAATGTGAACCACACCTAAACATCAACAGTTTTTCTGCATTTCATTTGACGTTTCTCAGACTAATTCAATTTAAACCATGGAAAGATACACAACCGAGCAATGTGTTAAAGTTATTCTGGCTTATTATGAAAATGAGCGTTCAAACCAAAATGCATATCGTGCATTTTGTGATTTTTTCAGTCAATTTAATCGTCCAAATGTGAGTACAATCGGAGAAACCGCGCAAAAATTTGAGCAAACCAGGTCTGTGTGAGATGTGACAACACCAGTGCATGCACGTAGAAAATATTGCTGCTGCCTACAATACTGCCGTCCATCTCAATCGTCTTCATGCCCAAAAATTGCACCTCTCATGCTCGTCGCTTGCATTTACTCGCTTACAAGGTGCAACTGACTCCAAAACTAAAACCTCTTGAACATTCCAAGCGTCATCAATGGCCAGAATGGTGGCAAGAAATGGCAACAGCGTCAACAGTCATCGAAAACTTGGATTTGGTGCTGCCGATGTGGCGGCATAAAAAGAAATGACAATAATTCCGCTTTATTCAAAATAAAATCGTCCAGAACTAGTGTGGTGTTTATAGGACACGAATGAGTGATGCGTCTAAAAACTTGAATGAAATACACTCAAAATATTGCGCACATTTTATACAAATTTTCTAGACGTGTGAATCATTCGCGTCCCATAAACATCACATAGCTTTTATATCAATTATTTTTTATAACTATTTTTATTAGATTGAAATAATGTTTTCTAATAACTGCGAGAAAAACACGTTTTAAATTTTACCACAACTTGAAAAAAAAAATTATTTTAAATAATGTATATTTTTGCTCAAATGTCAATGGTTTAAGTTTAAAAGCATGGTGCAATTATTAGGTGGCAGCATAAGAGTTATTGTACTACATACATAATATTTTTTTTGTGTAAAAATTCCGGACGCTTTCAAAAACATGTTTACAAAACAGAAGAAAATGAAGAACGAAACGTTTATATAAAAAAAAAAAAATGAATAAAGGAAATTATAAAAACAATTGATAAATTGTTTTGAACGCATTTTAAGCAATTAAAATATTTTTTAAAACTTTTTTATTGTGTTTCTTGCCCTTTTTCCAACTGTTTAAAATATTTTTAGTTTTTCGCTTCAGTTTGTGTAAACATAAACAATTTTTGACACCCACAATTTTATGAAACAAAAAATTACCACCTGCGCTAGTTAGTGATGCCACCTGGTTAATTGCACCATGTTTAAAAGCATATAAATAAGATATTCTAGTAAATTCAAATACTTATTATTGAAAAAAAAAATCAAATATTAAGTAAAACATTATGTTTGTCTCTTTTTGATGCTGAAATTTTGTCAACATTTTCTAATATATTTTTGGGCAATTTTTTTTTTCTACTTTGATAAAAAGAGGCACATACATATTCAAGAAATTCGATGTACTCGTATGCTAGATGGAAAAGGTTTAAAACTTGATGATAATATAGCAAGAAAGTTTCATTTCCTATTCACAATAATATTTTTTTTAACATGTTCTATGCTAAAGTCTGGTTCAGTGGATACTGATTTCATACATCTTGAATTTAGTAAGGCCTCTTATTCTGACCTGTGTAACATATCTATTCAATATTATTGTTAGATCTAATAGCTCCTGCTGGCTTGAAAAGATTATCAACACAGTATAATTTTATTGAAACGCGTTTATTTCATTCGTGTCAACTGGTGACACCAACATGTGTTTAAATTCCTTAAATTAAAGTACAAATAAATTCTTATAAGTTCATATTATTGTATAATTCATTAATATACATACCTTTTAGTATCCCTTTTAGTATGAAACCAAGGTTTTAAATCTAGACAAAAATACACGTTCTGTGCTCAATTACTATTGACTCTTATCGGAGCTTTTTTTATTTAAGAAGGCTTCAGAACAAAGTTAACTGAAAATGGCTTCAGAATGAAGTTACAAGTGTGTATTATAAAGTCATATCGTAAATTTTCCGTAGTTAAACAGTGGTGGCAACAATTATTATTATAATGCCCAGCTCGTATCCATTAATAAGGATACGAGCTGTTTTTCATATAATACACTGAAAGAATTATGCGTCATATATTTAATGAAACTGTTTCATTAAATATTTTTCATTAATCCAATGAAAACTTTTCACAATATGCATGAAACTTCATATATATTATAAAATAGTTCCATCAGAATGGTTTCATTAACTTTCATAAAAAAAAAATCATTGGATTTATGACTACAATAAAATTAAATTTTTTTTTTTTTTTAATTCTTTGAATTTTGGTAAAATATATTAATGGACATTTCTTAATCTTAAGCTAAAAAATGTCAAGTTTTTTTTTATTAAAATGTAAGTTTTATGAGTTTTATAATTCCAATGAAATAGAATTCATTAGATCATTGACAAATAAATTTCTGGCTACCGAACTTGGGTATCTATGTACATATCGCTCCTTTATTGCAACATAGTCATATCTCAAAAAATAAGCTTTTCGAGTTAACAATGCAGAATTGTTAACAGTACCACCTTTTATATTGTACCAAAAATTTATTCAAATCGCTTTTAAACTGTTTCCTTTAGGAGATATTTTTTCAAAAAAATTGCTAAGACTTGTATGAAAACTAAAAAACTTTAAATGCGTTTTTCTTGAAACGAGCTTTTTTGAGATATGACTATGTTGCAATAAAGGAGCGATATGTGTATGTACTCAAATCAGCATAATAATAGTTTAAAAAATTTAAATACCAGTGTATTTAAGGCATTTGAATCAATAAAATCTGTTTTATTTGGTGAATACTTGTTCAACATTTTCTTTTCATTTCCATAATTAGGTACAATTTCGCAAAAGCAAGGAATAGTATTGTTTGTGTAATGAAATAAAGTATCAATGAATAAATGAAATAATTCCATTGATCTTATTACTTACATTTGTGAACATATTTTATTAATGTGTGTTATGATATTATTTCATTAAACAAATGTGACTATTTCATTGATTTAATGTAAATTTTTCAGGTACTCAATGAATAATAAAATTAGATAAATGAAATAACTTCATTGACCTTATGAAGGAGTTTCCGTATTTTTAATGAATATATTACATTGGTACAAAGAAGTTATTTCATTAAATAAATGTTACTTTATCATTAATTTAATGTACAGCTTTCATGTGCTTTATGAAATTAATTCTTTGATCTAGAGAAATTATTTCACTAACCATATGATTTGTTTTTCATACTTTTAATGAAAATAAGTCATGTTTGTTATTAAAACGTTTCATTACTTTTTTGAAGTTTTTCATTAAAATAATCTAATGAAATTTGTTTCATTATTTCTATGAAAAGCTACAATGGTTGAAAAATAATGAAAAAATTCATAAAAGTAATGTCAAAATTCAGAGAATTTGTGAACAAAATTTTTGAGTGTACAATGCCCCACATAGACAAAAATTATACCCCTTTTGAACTGAAAGTTGGAAAACTGTCAAATCTACCACGCGATAACATATTACATTCCGAGCCCGTTTGTAATACTGAAAATTATTCTAAAGAATTGAAAGTAAGATTCGCTACAGAAAACTAAGAAATTACGCGCAATAGCTAAAAAGAAACGTGCAAAACAGTGTACTAAGATCAAGACATTAAAATTAAAAATAGTAGACATGGTTTTAGTAAAAAATTTTAATAGAATAAACAATTCGTATAAAGTAATTGAAACGAAAGGAGGAAGCTCAGTTCTAGAAGCTGAAAATACCCTAAAAGAATTTCATAATAATAATTTAAAAATTTATTAGAAAAACAATCATTGTTCAAACAGATATATAAAAACTTTTGTAGGAAAAAAAAATTTTTCACAAATTCTGTAAAAACAAATATATATATTTTGATTTTTTAATTTGTTAATATTGTTAAGAATTTTTCTTTCTGTATGAACTAAAAATTTTTCTTAGTATATGAATTTTTTGGGTATAGGAACTTTTTGACAATAATTTTTCAATTTAAATTTATAACATTTAATTTCTCCTAACGATGATAACAAATTGTTATCGAAATATTGAGAAATTAAAGATTTTATATTGTAAATTTTTTATAAAAAGCAAAAAACAAAGATCTGAAGCTGCAAAAGAGAGTCTTGCTGTTTATTTGCAAACATTTATCTTCTATTAGAGTCAACGCCTCGTTATAAGTTTCATGTGAAAATTCAATAGTTACGTCCTTGCAGGTAATTTTCTTTCGAAATATCCTTCTTATGTATTCCAAATTTGGTTCGGATGGAAAGCAAGTTAACAATACGATAGTAAATAATACTATTGATAGAGTTGCGCTGTGAATCGTTTTCTAAGAAATTTAGCTTTTGGCACGCATTCCGATAAGTTGCATATGAATCTGTAAGAATTTGAGCATATAGCAAAGTTTGAGCAAAAGAATCATTTGTGCAGGTATCGAAAAAGAAATTTACGTTGTAGCTGGTGTCATTGCAGCCCTTGTTGTGTTTTTTAAGCATTTATTTATTTATTGAATCTTCAAAAAGGTAACTAACAATAAATGTTCAATTCTTAATACTAAACAAAATATATATTTTCCAAGTTAACAGATAAATGCACAGCAGTTGGATGACGCTCAAAGATTTGGGAATCCCAAAATTCTCCAAACAGCTTCATTGCTGCTAAGGTATCTGGCCCTTAATTTACTTAATTGATTTGACGAAATTGTATAGGGTGTTTTTTTAAGCTAGATAGAACTTTAAATTGTAAAAAGTAACACAAAAAATTAAATTTTGATGAAACATTTTTTTATTTGTTTCAGTATACTCTGACAAATCATCATGAATAGACTCACGCTTGAACAACGCTACGAAATTATCCAAATTTACTTTGAAAATCAGTCGTCGATTCGCGCAACTTATAGACGACTTTGACGAGGCGCATTTTTGGCTTAACGGGTTTGTTAATAAGCAAAATTGCCGCATATGGAGTGAGACCAATCCACAAGAGACCCTACAGACTCCATTACATCCAGAAAAATGCACTGTTTGGTGCGGTTTTCATGCTGGTGGCATCATCGGACCTTATTTCTTCAAAAATGAGGCCGGAGCTCGCGTTACGGTCAATGAAGATCGTTACCGCACCATGATCAATGATTTTTTGTTTGAAAATATGGATGACATTGATCCGGAGGAGATGTGGTTTCAACAGGATGGCGCTACGTGCAATACGGCGAACGCAACCATCGACTTACTGAAATCAAAATTTGGCGATAAGTTGATTTCGAGAAATGGACCTGTCAATTGGCCTCCAAGGTCGTGCGATTTGACACCTCTCGATTATTTCCTGTGGGGCTACGTGAAGTCACTGGTTTATGCTGATAAACCAGCAACAATTGACGCCTTGGAGGCCAGCATTGTTCGTGTTGTTCGTGACATACGGCCAGCAGTGCTCGAAAAAGTGGCCCAAAATTGGACGTCCAGAATGCGCTTCGTCAAGAACAGCCGCGGTGCCCATATGCCCGAAATCATTTTCAAATGTTAATGTCACGTATTGATCTTTCGAATAAAAAAAAATTTTGATTACAATTTAATTTTTTGTGTTATTTTTTACAATTTCAAGTTCTATCGGGCTTAAAAAAACACCCTATAGTACTCGATATTTCATTGTTTTACACATTTAATGTTATTGATTGTCCACCACGGTTGATCTGTTCCGATAAAGCGGGGGTAGCCATCAAAACCAGAGGTTGTTTCTTAAAGCAATTATTTGGTTTCAACAAGATGGGGCAACTTGTCACATAGCCTCCCGCAACAATTTCTCAATTTTTTTTTTTTGTAGCATTTTTTATTTATTGAATCTTCCAAATGAACTAACAATAAGTATTCAAATCTTAACACTAAATTTAAAAAATGGGATTCTTAAGTCCGGCCAATGCTAGACAAAAAGTTTTATTATGCGGGAGCTATTTCGGTAAAATCACCTATTGAGCAATCTGATGGTGGCAGCGGTATCCCTTCTTTTAAGCCGAGTGTGGCCGCCAAAATTAAGTATATTGCGCGCAAGAGGGTTTGGATGAAGTTCCAGTTTACTGACATACCTTGTCGCGTACTTGGAAAATTCCTCTTTTACCAGCGGAACACTCAGATCGTTATGAATTCGTGAATTTTTTACGTACCATGGAGCTGCAGTAATCGTTCGAAGAATTTTGTTTTGTCGCCTTTGAATTTTTTCAATATTTGACGCTGAGGCGGTGCCCCATAATTGAATTCCGTAACACCATATAGGTTTTAGAATTGCATTGTATAACAGAAGTTTGCAATCCAACTTCAATGTCGAGTTTCTGCCCATAAGCCAATTTAGTTGCGCTGCTTTTAGTTTCATCTGAGTGACTTTTGCTTCAATGTGAGACATCCACGTTAGCTTACGGTCGAGGTGTATACCAAGGTACTTGACTGCAGTGTGCTGCGGAATAGGTGAGTTGTTTATTTGGATAGGCCCACATGTTTGCTTACACAGAGTGAATGTGACATGAGTACATTTTTGTTCATTAACTTTGATTTTCCAAAGTTTTAGCCATTTCTCTAATATTGAAATGTATTCCTGTAAATTTCGTGAAGCTAATTGGTGGTTTTCATGAACACTCAAAAACGCTGTGTCATCTGCAAAGGTTGAAGTATGGATTCCGGATGTCGTTGGCATGTCAGAGGCGTAAATCAAGTATAAAGTAGGCCCCAGTATGCTGCCTTGGGGAACACCTGCTTCGATTGGCTGAGTTGGGCTTATAAAATCGCCTTCTCTGATAATAAACTTCCGCCCATATAAGTAGCTTTCCAGAAGCTTGTGAGTATTTACAGGCAAGTTTAACTTTATTTTGTGCATCAACCCGTCGTGCCACACTTTATCGAAAGCTTGAGAAATGTCGATGAATAGAGCTGAACAGTACTTCTTCTCCTCAAAGGTCTGTCTTATGACATTGACTAGTCTGTGCGTTTGTTCTATGGTGCTATGTTTAGCCCGAAAACCAAATTGATGATCAGGGATACACCCCACATTGTTCAATATTGGACTCAACTTCGCCATTAACAATTTTTCGAACAGTTTTGAAATTGTTGGTAGTAGACTTATTGGTCTATATGATTCTACCTTTGTCAGATCCTTCCCTGGCTTGGGTATCATAGTAATCATTGAGACCTTCCACTCTACAGGATAATACTCAAGGCGTAAAATGGCGTTAAAAATAAAAAGTAGAACCCTTCTAGCTACACGAGGTAACTGTTCAAGCATTTTACCAGTAATTTGATCAATGCCTGGAGCTTTTCTTGGGTTTGTATTACCGATAACCTTTTCGACATCTTGAAAATTAAGTCTCAAAGACACAGGGGGTCTAACAACATATGGTGGTAATTCCGCTGTAATATTCGCTGAATCATTTGTAATAAAAACGTTTCTCAAATGATCGACATACAACATCCCCTTTTCAGAGTCGCTTCTTGCCCAGTCGCCAGTTGAAGTTCGCAAAGGTGGCTTACCTATTACGGGTCTTTTTAAACCTTTTGTCGCTTTCCACAAGGAATAATCAGATTGAGGAGTACCATCAAGGCTTTCCAAATATGTTTTAAGGGAAGCAATTCTATGGACTTCAAGCAGATTTCTTAACTGAGTTATGCATTCCCGTAGCCTAGTTTTAAGCTGGGGAGATCTGCGAAGTTGCCATTCTCTTCTGACTCTTCTTTTTTCTGACAGAAGTTGCTCAATTTCAGACGAATAAGTTCTATTGGTTTCATTTCTGGATCTTATATGACTAGTGGTAGCATGCTGTACGGCCAGTTTGAGGTTTTCAGAAAAATCGTTAATTGACACATCAATATCCTCAGGCGTTCTCAAGGCGATATTTTCAGTACAATGTGTACTCAAAAATTTTTTGTATTTTAACCAATTAACTCTATTGACAGTTAACGGTGAGTCAATCTTGTGGGGGAACGAAACAGAGATTATAGTGGGAGAGTGATCTGATGACAAATCTAATGAAGGCTCCACTTGCATCCACTCTAAGGGAAAATTTTTCGCAACTCCAAAATCTATAACATCTGGGATCTTTCGTCGGTCTGACGGCCAATAAGTGGGATGTCCGCTTGAAACCACATCTAAACCCATTTTGGAAACGGTGTCAAAAAGCACACGGCCTTTCGAGGTAATTAAACGTGATCCCCAAAAAGTGTGTTTTGCGTTATAGTCGCCAGCCGCTAAAAATCTAGGACCAAGTGATTTGAAAAAATTTGAGTATTGGCTTTCTGTTATTGAAAAGCGTGGCGGTGAGTAGATTGAGGAAATAACGATTTTTTCATGCAAATATTCAATGCATATATTAGTTGCTTGGAGATACTCCTCACATGTCTCGTTCATTAAAAAGTGTTTAATTCTGGATTTTATTAGAATTGCCGAACCTCCGCAAGATCTTCCACGGGGATCTTTTGTGTCGTACAGTATGTAGCCATTAATTTTGAAATAACTGTTGCTTGTCAAGTGGGTTTCAGCAATCAGCATTATGTCAATTTGTTTTTCCATAAGGAAGTGCTCAAGTTCATTTTTGTGTTGGCGGATGCCGTTTGCGTTCCAGAAACATATTTTAAACCAATTCATTTTGTTAAAATTGCCTGCAAAATAGTGGATTGCATTTTCAGCATTTCCTGCATCATGTTCGTCATAGAAACCGTAAATGTGTTTATGGACTGAACAAGAGTCTGAAGAGTTGCCTCAAGATTGGTAAAATTTTGATCGGAATTTTGGGGCTTGGGCTCCTGATTCAAGTTTTGTGTATCGGTTTTGACCTCACTAGCATATGAAACTTGTTTGGGGTTTTGCATAATTATTTGGCTGGTTGACTGGCCTATCTGCGGAAAATTGTTTGTATGAATTATGTTTGGCTGCTGGGGTTGTTTATAGGTGATTGATGACTTATTTGTCATTGACTGCTTAAAGTGGGTATAGACAGGGCAGCCCCTGTAATTTGCAGTGTGGTTGTCTCCACAGTTACAGCATTTTTTAACACTTGAGTCAGTTTTTGACTTTTGGCACTGTGATGTGCCGTGCAGTTCTCCACACAATAGGCCTTAGTATGGCCAAATTCCTGGCAGTTTAGGCATTGAACGGGCCCTAAACGCTTGTGCGGCTCCTCAACGGTAACTCTGCGATGAAGAAGAAATTTAAGGTTATAAATTGGGTGAGTTTCATTCTTTTTGAGAATAACATCCCCCGGTACCAGTTCAACCCTAAACATGGGTTGAGGAATTTTTTCACGGTTTCTAATATTAACCACATTTTTTATTTTAAAGCCTTTATCTAGCAGTGCAGTTTTAACCTCATCCGTGTCTACATAAGGGTCAATACCTTTTATAACAACCTGAAGGCCTTTAGCACTTTTAAGTTGATAAGTATAAAAAGATTTTTTCTCTTTTTCCAGAGCGGCAGAAAGTTTTCGGTAATTATTTTCGCAGTAGACTTGGATTTTTGTTTCACTTATTTGTCCGTGCTTCACTGATGTTACGTTGAAGGTGTTTTTACCAATTGCCGTAATAAGTGCTTTTACCAGCTCATTTGATGTAGGTTCCCTCAAGTATATTGGTGGCGGTTTAAATGTTTTTTTTGATGTAGTTGGCTCGTCAGTCTGAAGGATAGCAAACCTATTATTATCCGTTGTCGCAGAGGTAATATCGTCCTTAGAAATTTTTGGTTGCGATGATATTTGCGCGGATTTAGGGCTTCGCTGACGTTTAACCACGGTTATATACCTATCCATACCCACTTGAGTTTTCGGTTTATCAACAATAGCTACACTTGCAGATGGTTTGTCGTCTGTTGCAACAACAATATTTGGCGAGCACGAACGCGTGCGTTTTTTATCTCTTAGAGACAGAAGATTGTCCAATGATTTTTTCAATGATTCCTCTTCAGAAATCCAGAGGTTTTTTCTAGTGGAGCTAAGCTCCCTCTCAGAATTGCATCTACTAGGTGCACTCATGCAATTTTTTTATTTTTTATTTATATTTTTTTTAATTTAAAAGTATATAAAAATAATTGTCATAAAGTTTTTCTGTTGTATAAATTCGCTCTTCCTTTTATTGCGGTTTTGTAAGAAAACAAAAAAATTTTAATGTATAGTTTTTTTCCCACTGGGTAGTTAATCTTCACGCACAATAACAACAATAACAATGCACTGCCACCGCACTTGTTTTATTGAAATTGATTTTATTGTTTAGTTATTGAAATGTAAGGAATTTATTTTCCCGTTGTTTTTTTTAAATAATTTGTTATTGTTTTTACAATTTAATTTTAAAGGCGTTTAAGCAATGATTTTATTTTATTTTTTTGTTCACTTTTTACGACCGATTGGTTGGAGAGTCACAAGAGAACTCCAATTTCTCAATAAAATAATTTCTAGAAACTGGACATTCCGTTAACCTCCTAGGTCTCCTGACCTCACTGTACCTGATTTTTTTGTGGGGTTATGGCAAACAGAATGAGGTTCATCCAATATATAATGTTAACTACCTTCTACACCGGAAAGTTACTGTAGAGGAGCCTCATAAGCGTTCAGGGCCCGTTAAGTGCATGAACGGCCAGGAGTATGGCCACACTAAGTTGCCCACTATCTGTGTTTGTGTGGTGATCTCCATGGCACATCACAGTGCACCAAATCAAAAACTGAAACAAATGTAAAAATATGTAGTAATTGTGGAGACAATCATACTGCTAATTACAGGGGTTGCTCCGTTTATACCCACTTCAAACGCTCAATGCTAAATAAATCATTAACTCCTCCCAAGCCGTCCCAGCAATCGCAATTCATTTCAAGCAACAATTTTCCTCAAGCAGGTCAGTCAACAACCAAAATAAATGTTCCAAGCTCTAACCAAGTTTCTTATGCCAATATGGTTAAGACTAATATACCAAACGCGAAACAGAAGTCCAAGTCTCAACAGCCCGACCCATATTTTAGCAACCTTGAAGCCACATTGCAGACTTTGGTTCAATCAATAAATACTTTTACGGCTTCTATGATCACCATGATGCAGGAAATGCTAAAAATGCAATCAACTATTTTACAGGCTATTTTAAAAAAATGATTTATTTAAAAATATGTTTCTGGAACGCAAACGGCATACGCCAAAATAAAAATGAACTCGAACACTTCCTGAGGGAAAGGCAAATCGATGTTATGTTGATTGCTGAAACTCACCTGACGTCAAGAAGTTATTTCAGGATAAATGGCTATATACTATATGACACTAAAGACCCACGTGGAAGATCTTGTGGAGGTTCGGCTATTCTAATTAAAAATAGAATTAAACATTACTTGTTAAATGAGACATGTGAAGAATATTTTCAAGCAACAAATATTTGTATTGAACACATTCACAGTAAATTGGTAATTTCATCAATTTATTCCCCGCCTCGGCTTTCTGTTACAGTAAACCATTACTCAAATTTTTTTACTTCTCTTGGATCTCGATTTATAGCTGCTGGTGACTATAATGCTAAACACACATTTTGGGGCTCAGGATTAATCTCCCAGAAAGGTCGTGTGCTTTTTGATACTATATCAAAATTGGGTTTAGGTGTAAACTCCAGCGGGTGTCCCACCTATTGGCCATCTGACCAGCGAAAGATCCCAGGTGTTGTTGACTTTGGAATCGTCAAAAACGTCCCCTTAGAATGGATGCATGTGGAGCCTTTATTGGATTTGTCCTCCGATCACTCACCTACTATGGTCTCTATATGTTTCCCCCAGAACATTGGATCCCCATTTAACGACATAGGTGTATTCCAGTCTGGAGTGAATTGTGCGGAAAATATATCTTTGAGATCTCCAGAGGATATTGATGAGTCAATTAATGATTTTTCCCAAAATATTATAAAAGCCGTGCAACATGCTACCACTACAAATGTTAGAAATACGAATAGCAGAACTTGTTCTTCTGAAATCGAACACCTTGTCTCAGAAAAGAGAAGAATCAGAAGAGAATGGCAACTTCGCAGGTCTCCCCAGCTTAAAGCTAGGCTTCGAGAATGCATAAGTCAACTAAGAAATTTGCTTGAAGTCCAAAGAGTGGCTTCCCTCACAACCTATTTGGAAAGCCTCGATGGTAGTCCTCAATCCGATTATTCTTTGTGGAAAGCAGCAAGAGGGTTAAAGAGACCCGTTAGAGCTAGGCCGCCTTTGCGTACTCCAACTGGAGACTAGGCCAGAAGTGACTCCGAAAAGGGAATGCTGTACTCTAACCACTTGAGAAGCGTGTTTGCCATTGACGGACAGAATGATGAAGCTGATATGCCGCCATATGCCGTTAGACCTCCCGTATCTTTCAGACTTCGTTTTAGAGATGTCGATAATGCTATTAGTAACTTTAACCCCAGAAAAGCTCCAGGTATTGATAAAATTACCAACATGATGCTTGTGCAGTTACCCCGAGTAGCTAGAAGACTCGTCCTTTTTATTTTTAATGCTATTTTACGTCTCGAGTACTTTCCTACTGAGTGGAAGGTGTCTGTCATAACTATGATACCAAAACCACGATAAGTCTATTGTCAACAATTTCAAAACTGTTCGAGAAATTGCTCATGACGAGGTTGACCCCAATATTGAATGAAGTAAGATTCGGTTTTAGGGCTGAGCATACCACCATAGAACAAACACACAGGCTGGTGAACGTTATCAGAAACGCGTTCGAAAATAAAAAAATATTGCTCAGCTCTATTCATTGACGTTTCCAAAGTTTTTGACAAAGTGTGGCACGAAGGCTTAGCTCATAAAATAAAATTAAACTTGCCTGCAAACACTCACAAGCTGTTAGAGAACTACTTATATGACCGGAAATTCGTCGTTAAGGAAGGTGATTTCAAAAGCTCGGCTCAGCCAATCGAAGATGGAGTTCCCCAGGGTAGCATATTGGGTCCAACTTTATACTTGATTTATGCTTCAGACATGCCAACGAGCTGTAAAGTTCACACTTCAACTTTTGCAGATGATACAGCATTCATCAGTGTCGATGAAGACTATAAATTAGCATCAAAATTTGCAAGAAAATATTCTTATATTGGAGAAATGGCCGAAACTTTGGAAAATCAAAGTAAATGAACAAAAATGTACCCATGTTACCTTCCATGTTACACTACGTAGAAAAACCTGTTCGGCTATTAAAATCAACAACCACATTGTTTCGCAACATAGTGAAGTCAAATACCTTGGTATTCATCTCGACCGTAGGCTCACGTGGAAATCTCACATTGACGCTAAAGTCACCCAGATGAAATTAAAAGCGGTGCAACTAAATTGGCTCATCGGCAGAAATTTATCTTGAAGTTAGATTGCAAACTTTTGTTGTATAACGCAATCCTAAAGCCAATATGGAGCTATGGAATTCAATTATGGGATACTTCCTTTGCATTAAACATTGAGAAAATTCAAAAACGCCAGAATAAAATTCTCCGTATAATTACTGCAGCTACATGGTATGTTAAAAACTCGAATTCACAAAGATCTAGGTGTACCCTTAGTGAAAGGTGAATTTTCAAAACACGCGATAAGGTACATTAACAAACTGGAGTTTCACCCGAATCCTCTCGCACGTAGCATCCTTAACTTTGGTGGCCACACTCGACTGAGAAGGATGGACACCCTTGCAACCATCAGAGCGTTGGAAAGGTGATTTACCAACAAAATACACGCAAGAAACAACTTTTCGTCTAGCATTGGCTGGACCTAAGTAAATAAAATTTTTCAATATTAATTAATTATTTTTTTCTATATTAATTAATGAATTTTTATTTTTAAGAATTGCATACTTATTGTTAGTTCTTTTAAAAGATACAATAAATAATTGAATTATAAAAAAAACAAGTAAGAGTGTAGTATATTCGGCTGGGCCGAATCTAAAATACCCTTCACGATAGTCACGAATATGTATAGTATATTAAAAATGTGACCTAAATATGCTCGGTTATATATGAACCGATAGCGGAATTTTCGATTTTCTGTATTTTAGTAACCTTCTTTTATACCGAGAATTGCTTTTCAGCAAAAAAAAAAAATTTTTTTTTAATGGAAAAATCGGTTCAGGCTATATCTCGAGTATATATGGACCGATATCGGATATTTTCTTTTTCCATATTTATATACCCTTATTTCATTACCAGAACTGCTTTTGAGCACAAAAAAGTTGTTTACTCGGTATTTTCATCAAAAAACCTGTTAGGCTATACACCGGGTATATAAGAACCGATATCGGAAATTTTAATTTTCCATATTTATATAACCTTATTTTATTACCAGAACTGCTTTAAGGTGAAAAAAGTTGTTTAAGTTCGCTTACGCGACATTTTCATGAAAAACCCGGTTTGGGCTATATCTCGGGTATATATGGACCGATATCGGGAATTTTCATTTTCCACATTTATATAACCTTATTTAACTGCCAGAACTACTTTAAGGTGAAAAAAGTTGTTTAAGTTCGCTTACGCGGCATTTTCATGAAAACCACGGTTTAGGCTATATCTCGGGTATATATAGACCGATAACGACAATTTTCATTTTCCATACTTATATAACTTTATTTCATTACTAGAACTGCTTTTGAGCACAAAAATGTTGTTTTAGTTTGCTTACGCGACACTTTTATGTTAAACCCGGTCTAGGCTATATCTCGGGTATATATGGACCGATATCGAAAATGTTCATTTTTCATATTTATATGACCCTATTTCATTACCAGAATTGTTTTTAAGCAAAAAGAGATGTTTAAGTTCACTTACGCAACATTTTCATTAAAACCGCAGTTTAGGCTATATCTCGGGTATATATGAACCGATATCGGAAATTTTCATTTTCCATATTTATGTAATCTTATTTCATTACCAGAACTGCTTTTGAGCAAAAAAAAGTTGCTTAAGTTCGCTTACGCGA
Organism: Thecocarcelia acutangulata; assembly: GCA_914767995.1. NCBI lineage: Eukaryota > Metazoa > Arthropoda > Insecta > Diptera > Tachinidae > Thecocarcelia > Thecocarcelia acutangulata. The sequence goes on from OU612098.1 coordinate 58,795,027, forward strand.
CATTTTCATGAAAAACCCGATTTGGGCTACATATGGACAGGGTACATATGGACCGATATCGGAAATTTTCATTTTCCATATTTATGTAACCTAATTTCATTAGTAGAACTGCTTTTGAGCACAAAAAAGTTGTTTAAGTTCGCTTACGCGGCATTTTCATGAAAACCCCGGTTTAGGCTATATCTCGGGTATATATGGACCGATATCGGAAATTTTCATTTTCCATATTTACGTAACCTAATTTCATTACCAGAACTGCTTTTGAGCAGAAAAAAGTTGTTTAAGTTCGCTTACGCGGCATTTTCATGAAAACCCCGGTCTAGGCTATATCTCGGGTATATATGGCCCGATATCGAAAATTTTTATTTTTCATATTTATATGACACTATTTCATTACCAGAACTGCTTTTGAGCACAAAAAAGTTATTTAGCTTCGCCTATGCGACATTTTCATTAAAAATCCGATTTGGGCTATATCTCGGGTATATATGGACCGATATCTGAAAAAAAAATTGTTTGTCTTTTAGTCACCATGCTTAATAAGTGTGTGAAGTTTGAAGCAAAACGAACAACTTTTGTTTTCAAAAATTTTCGTACAAAACTGCAAAAAAAATGGCTTTTTTCGGAATTTTGAATATATCTCAGCTATACGTGGACCGATATTACTGAATTTCAATAGAAAACCCATGAATCGATGGGGTAAAAGAATGGTGAAAGAAAAAAGTTTCTAAGTCTAATGGTTTTCTCAGAAACGGTATTTCAACAGCGGACAGACGGACAGACGGACATCGCTTAATCGACTTTTCCATTAATTCTGATTCAGAATATATATACTTTATAGGGTCGCAAAAAAAAACTGTAGAAATTACAAACGGAATCACAAACTTATAAATACCCTTTACATTTTTGTGAAGGGTATAAAAAAATGCAAACAAGAAGTTTACAAAAAAAACCTAACAAATTTGGATGATTTAAAGCCATCTATTCGAACGGTAATTGAGACAGTTACCGCTGCAACACTCCAGGCCATTATGAATAACTTTTTGATAATATGTCGTACATATGTCAACGAGGGTGGAGACCATTTCAATTCAATTATTTTCAAAACTTATTGAATTACTTTAATAAAAACGTTTTATATTTCAAATAAAAAATAAATTACATAAACTTTACAAAAAGTTATTTGAGTTTCTTAATGTAGCAAAATTGATCAGCCGTACAAAAGGAATTTTGAAAATGGTTCCATATATGATGAAGTTATTTGACAATTAACTATTGGGATAGTCAATTTGCGATAACTTCATCCCTCAAAAGTAATATTAGTGGTTTCGGTCGCTTTGTATATGCAAGAAAAGTTTTGAAAATTGGTTAAAAAATGGAAAAAAAGATCTGTTAAAAACTTTGTGAAAGAATAAACATAATTTAAAACGGGGGGCGTAAAATTAGGCGTAGTAGCCCATGATTAATTCAAGAGTCCCTGTTAATTACTGTAAAAATTTCAGGAAGTTTGGTCCAGCGGTCTGGCCTCTTCTAAAGTACTAACAAACACACATTCAATTTTAGATACACGTATTAATTCTGTTAAAATCCAATCCCGGCGTTCACTTTGAAACCAGGACAGTGAAGAATATCTTATTAAGCGTGATTTCCAACTTGCTGTCCTCTCACAATTAAAATCGCTACATGCATCTGTATGTGTGTTATTAAAGTATTATCATTTCAATTATTTGAATTTTAGGCAGCATTTTTAATGAGCGGGGAAGAGTAATTAAGGTTCAAGTTTATTATGATATCATAGTAAATTAAACGTAAATATACTCTAGTTTAAATTTACGAGTTTCAGGTTGAAGAGTGAAAAAAAGAAATAAAAAATTTACCATACTGACTTCAAACTTCATTTAAACGAACGTTGCAATCAAGATCGATTACCAGCATTAAACAGGGTAATTGCACAGTTGCATGTGAACTGTACGTTCGCAGTGCAGCACAAAAAATAAATGGTTAAATATATAACGAGTAAATAAAAATGCACACACTTATTTGTACTCGTATTAACGTTTCAAGCATTACTAAATCTGTTTACCTGCAAATGGTAAGAAATACTTATTTACTCAGTCATTTGATCATGTGGTCATGTCTGTCTGGCTGTCTGTCTGTCTGTCTCTCTGCCTTCTTGTAAGTTTTCATTCATGTGTTCGTTTTACCAGGCGGCACATGCTTCAATCAAATAAATACGCCTCTAAAACAAATTGCCTTCCACAATGTGATACTAATTCCACACAGTTTTACATAAAAGTCTGAAGCAATTTTACGCATAAATACATGTTGTCCGAACGCCGCTTGTGCATGCAATTACGAACAAATAGTGCTCAATCATACAAATTCTCATAATATTTTTGCATTCATTACTATCTTTTTAGTGCATGAATGAAAACTATTTATGATGTTATTTATTACTTGTTTACTTAAGGAATCTTCTGTACGAGTATGTTTGTCAGGAATAGGACACATGCACTTTGTAAACATTTAATAGATTTGAGTGGAAAGAAGATAAAGCGAATTTATGAGCCATCATTTGCTTGGTGTTCGTGTTCTTTGCGGACCTCTTCAAACCTAAGTAGCAATTGATCAATTGAGTCAAGTATTATCACCGATTTGTTCTAAAACTTAATTGTTTTTCAATATTAAATCAAATTCCTCAATCTTCTTAATTAGAAACACTTTTAGGAAGTAAATTGTCCACATGAAAGATTTTGCCTCAGAGGGAGGGAGTATAACTTTGTTTCACTCCAAAACAAGTCCGCCCACTATTTCTTAATAGCCGTTGAGTATGAACATGAGTTTTGCGCAACAGTAATAGCCGAATTTCAATCTTTTTCTGTTTTTATTTTTTTTTATTTTATTTACACAGATTTCCATAGAAATTTGTCTAATAACAGCTTAATAAATATAAAATATCTGCATATATAAAAGAAGTGTACACTAGGCTGGGTCAAAAAAATGTTTTTTTTTTCAAATCAACTTCTAATAGCAACAAAAAAGCTGTTTTACTTCGTCCATAACAAACCTGTAAAATATTGCACAATTATATTTAGTGTAACAACCCGCGCATTGACCTCAAAGTGTAACACATTAGTCCACTCATTACTTGTACTGTAAAGACTTTTTTCTGTGCGTTTTCATTGCAGATGTTGTAGAGGCAACATAATAATAACTGTATCCTAAGGTCTTTTAAGTTCTCTAGGACTTAAACACAAATTCACTTTTCATTGGTTGCGCAGTATCTCTAAATGGCACGTCTAAAAGTATTGAAAAAGTGATTTTTGACCTGCTTTTGTCAAGAGACATTAAACTTGATAATTTTATGGCTATTGGTTGTGATGGTACTGTCGTCAAATTTAGTGGCGTAATTAAACTTTTCGAAGAAAGGCTTCAGCGGCCCTTGCAGTGGTTTATTTGCATGCTTCACCTCTCAGGCATCTCTTTAATAAACTTAATGGTGCTGCTACTGGCCCATTTGGCCCTATTGGTAATTTATTAAGAAATTGCAAAATATGAAAAGATACAAAGTAAACTTTCGAAAGTAAAGATGGAAGACCTAAGTTCAGATCAAAAATATTTGTATGAAATAACTATATCCGTTATTACTGGACAATGTCCCAATTATTTAGCAAACAGATCCCCATGAAAAAATGTCCGACGCCAGATGGTGAACAAAAGCAAATAGAATTTTAAGGCACTATTAGCTGAATAATGCGTTAAAATTTACGCCCCATTCTGGTTCAATATAAAAACCAAAGATGGGTCGCAAAAATTGGTCTAAAAATTTTAGGAAATTGATTAAAACTTCTCGATATCTGTTAGCAGAGTATAAACAAATAATAGACCCCGTAATTCACCACAACGCCTATTTTACCCACTCAGAAAATTTGCTCCTGTCAATGTCGTCGCACGAAAATAAAAAAGTGAGAGAGCTCGCAACAAAAAGAATTCTAGAAGCTCGATATTCTTCATGTGCTGGAAAGCAATCATGTGTATTTCAACTACCGGAAATAGATTTTAATTCGAAACGTTTTTTGATCCTCCAGTCCTTCGGAATGTCACTAATGAAGAGTTAAACGTATTTATTGAAAATTTAGATGGAAAAAACATGACTTTTTTAAAACTACCATGTCATACGCAAGCTTTAGAACGCACTGTAAAAATAGTGACAGAAGCATCCATGTCCCCAGCGAAATTTTTGTCACATACATCTTCGATCTAAGACCATTGACAATGTAAGCGTGACTCATCCGAAGTCTGTATACAATTCCTATTTACATTTACACAGCGATGGCCTAGGCCGGAAGATGCATCCAACACTGTATACATTGCAAGCGAAGATTGGATAAGTTCAAAACTATATTATTACCATTTCTTTTCTTCTTTGCTTCTTATGTACATTCAATTTAACAAAATGAGTAGAAAAAGACTAATGTGAATCGGATGTTGGTTGTTTGTTTTGCTTAACATGTTTATTTTGATTTGTTCTGTTGATACAATCGCTTACAATCAGATGCTTTGCAAATTGTAACAACTTGTGGACTGCTGGGTCCTTATGTGATAGGAAATCGAGAGAGGGCCTAATACAAACAAAACTTGAATCAAGAAAAATTATGCCCAGATTCGAGAGCAAAAGAGATTTTATGGTCAAAAAATAATTAAATTACATTTAAAGCCTAATATTTTTCTCAAATAAAACTGTAGTGTAGCAATTTGCTGTGAAAATGTATTAGTTTTTAATAACAATATAATAAAATATTTAAAATATTAAAGTTCAAAAAAAGTGGTTTTATGAAAGTTGCAAAAATTTAAAGTGATATCACTTAATTGAATATATTTTATTCAAGTATTACCTTTTTATGCCTCAGACAGCAAAATATTACTATTAGAACTTTATTAATTCACTTTTATTTTTTTCCCATACATAAGTGAGCCACCCTAGTGTACACTTTGATGTCACCACTAACTGCACGATTTCAATCAAAATTTAAATGTGCGTTCGCGATGGTCTGTAGTTGGTTTATGTGAAGTTTGCATGAAACCGGACAAGTGGTTCCGGAGATATAGCATTTAGATTTTCCTATAATCTAGTATTTTATTGTCGCTTGAAAAGTTACCAAATCATGTGTGGTAATGTCTTATGTTTACAATGACATTCAGACTGTTTAGCTGAAACTTTTTAGCCGTGGCTTCGATCGCCATTTTATTTATACGCAGTGTATTAGTGTGTTGTGTGATTCATCTTTTATTAATGTTCTTATTTAGTCTAAGCTTATTGTAAGTTAAATCTTAATACATAATTAATCTCTACATCTCCCTCTTTAGAATATTTCATACATTTCATTATTATAACTATATACATTATCTACTAGGGTTGTAAATACATTTTCTCACTTCTATAAAAGTTTAATAATTGTCGACTTACATCGTTGAATAAAATACATAGTTTTTAGACTCGAGATCTCAGGAAATAAGAATTTCTTCTAAAACGTTTTCCATCTAATTCTACAATGTAAATGATGAAACAGAACTAGGGCATGACGTTTTTCTCCATACAATATGGCATAAAATAACGCCAGAGAATGCGGTCGTAAAATAGAATCTATTTTATTTTGGCAGCGATTTTTCTTATGCTCTCACTTTGAAGCAAAAAAGCTTTCAACAATATTACCACACTTTTAGTAAATTTCATACATTTTGTAAACAAAACCAAAGCTTCAAAAGCTTTACTGTGAGGAAAAATTAAAATAAAAGAAAAAGCTTTTTTTACCTAACAAAAAAGAAGATTAAATGACAGTTTGTGAAGTTACAGCCGTCGTTTCAATTATGTGCCTGTTTTCTCTGAGAGTCGATTTTGCTTGAAGTTGCGGACGTATTCTGTTTCATCATTAAGATCTAGGGGTTTCATGTTTTTCTAAAATTGTTCCTGGTAGCCAACATCTACCTTCTTTAACCCATATCTTCTCTCCCTTTTGAAATTCATTTTTTACTTTACTAGTTTTATCGTATTGTTTCTTGTTTATATTGTTATTTTTTTTTTTTAAATGGGTAAAATTTGTTCAAAAGTTTTATCATTTCTATAAAACTTATATTTTGCTGGAACCAAAGTTCTTGTTTGCCATATATTTGTCTTTTCTTCAGTACATTTAAGAACTAACTTCTTTGCGACCTGAACCATCCTCTCTGCAAAACCATTTGATTTTGGATAACGTGGACTAACAGTTATTACTTTAATGTCCAAAGAATCTGCCCAGGTTCTGAATTCGTATGATCCAAAAGGAACATTGTCTGCTACAATTTCTTTGGGATAACCATGAATTGAAAATGGTATTAAAAGTTTTTGGCTGAGAGGTATTAAGTCCAAATATTTTGAAAAATAGTCACCTATAACTAGGTATTCCTTTCCTTTTACCTCTCCATTATGTCCATTGCAATTTTTTGATATGGACCACTAGGGATAATGTGGTTTAGTAGTGGCTGCTTGGTGTCTGCTGAACGAAATTTTTGACATATTCTACAACTAGTTACTATTGATTCTATATCTCTATGCATGGTAGGCCAAAAAAGAAGTTTCTTTGCCCTTGATTTAGTCTTTTCTATGCCTAGATGTGACCTGTGCAATTGGTCTAAGACCATACTTTGCAATTTTTTTTCGGCACATAGAGCCTATCTTCATAAAACACTAGTCCATCGTCTACAAATAGATTGTTTCTGAATTTCCATAAAAATTTTAAATCTGTCGCTAATTTTGTTTTGTCTTTGGGCCAACCACTTAAGCAATATTTCAAAACTGTTTTTAAAACGTCATCATTTTCCGTTTCCTTTTGAAACAAAACTTTCTTCTTGTCACTCACATTTATAGTGTGTACCATTTCATTCAATCCTTTAATTTCATCCTCCTTTTCTATATTCTTTGAAAAGCTTCTAGATAACCTGCTAAATATAGATATTTTCCTGGTAAGTATTTAAATGCCAATATGTACTTTTCTAATCTTAATTTCATTCTTTGCAATTTCGATGAAGGAATTTTATTGTAATCTTTCTTCATGATACCTAACAAAGGTTTGTGGTCTGTTATAATTTCGACCTTTTTACCATAAATGTATGAATGAAATTTTTTACAAGCAAATACTACAGCCAACATTTCTTTTTCAATTTGTGCATACCTAGTTTCAGCATCCGTCAAACTACGAGAAGCAAAACAAACTGGCATTTTGTTTTGTAATAAGGCGCACCCTAATCCGTTTTTGGAAGCATCAGTTTGAATTGTAATTTTTTCGTCTGGATTAAAGGGTTTTAAATATGGTGTTTTTAAAATCAAGTTTTTAATGTCATTTAAACATTTGTCATGTAGTGGCAGCCACTTAAAAATTACTGAGTTCTTCATGAGTTCTCGTAAAGGGCAACATACACTTGCGAGATTTGGAATATAATCTCTTAAGTAATTAATGAATCCCATAAGTTTCTGCAAATCTTTCTTACATTTTGGTGCTTCTAAATCTTCTATTCCTTTTAATCTATTTCTGTCATAGCCAATACCTCTATCCGATATTAAATGTCCTAAAAACAAAACTTCATTTTTCTTAAATTGAATCTTATCCCAATTAAATTTAACGTTTCTTTCAATGGCTCTTTTCATTAATAATTCAACAGTTTTGTCGTGTTCCTCTTCATTTTCAGCTGCTATTAAAATATCGTCTATATAAACTATTACATTCGCAATATCACCAAAATTATCTTCGTTTAACTTTTGAAACACTTCCGATGCAATTTTTATTCCGAATGGCAATCTTTTAAACCTAAAACATCCAAAAATGGTGCTAAACGTGCATAAATCCTTACTTTTTTCATCCAAGGCAACTTGCCAAAAACCTTCTTTCAAATCGAAAACTGAAAATATTTTCTTTTTAACTAGTTTGGCTCTAATTTCATTAAACGTTGGAATTTCGCAAAAGTTATCGCTTATTGCGGAATTCAGTTCTTTTGGGTTAATACTGGGTTAAAATTCTTAGCGATTTGTTTGGCTTTTCAACTATTACAATATTTGATACCCACACTCCAGGCTCATCTACCTTTTCAATGATATCTCTTTTACACAAATTATCTAACTCATTTTTTAGACTTTCGCGAAGAGATAAGGGAATTCTGTTAGCTGGTTTTGAACAAGGTGTAACATTGTCTTTTAGTTTAATGGAAACATTTTTCTTGAAACAGCCTGTGCCATTAAAAACTTCTTTGTAGTTCATGAGCAAATCATTTTGAGTTATTGTATCTATTCTTTTAACTAAGCCTAATTCTACACAAGATTCAAGACCCAAAATTGGTACTGCAGTTTTGTCTTCAATTATAGAAAATTTCAACATCACTCTTTTGTTTCTGACCAAAGACATGATTTTAACAACACCCACACTCTTGATTTCAGTACCATTGTACGCAATTAATTTTTCAGAACTTTCCTCAACATTTGTTCAATACTTGCCGAGTAGAACATTTACCATGGCTCCAGTGTCTAGTTTGAATGAAATTATCTTTGATTGAATTTTGATATCTTCATACCATGCTTGACTATTACCTTCGTCAAATATTGAATCTATATATAAACTAGAAACACTTAAGTCACTACGCTCATTCCTGATCTCTCTAACAATTTGTTTCTTACATACTACAGCAAAGTGATTTTTTCTTTTGCAGATGTTACACATTTGACCATAAGCCGGGCATCTACCTTTCCCATGTTTTTATACCCTTCACAAAAATGTAAAGGGTATATATAAGTTTGTGATTCCGTTTGTAATTTCTACAGTTTTTTTTGCGACCCTATAAAGTATATATATTCTGAATCAGAATTAATGGAAAAGTCGATTAAGCGATGTCCGTCTGTCCATCTGTCCGCTGTTGAAATACCGTTTCTGAGAAAACCATTAGACTTAGAAACTTTTTTCTTTCACCATTCTTTTACCCCATTGATTCATGGGTTTGCTATTGAAATTCAGTAATATCGGTCCACGTATAGCTGAGATATATTCAAAATTCCGAAAAAAGCCATTTTTTTTTGCAGTTTTGTATGAAAATTTTTGAAAACAAAAGTTGTTCGTTTTGCTTCAAACTTCACACACTTATTAAGCATGGTGACTTAAACGCAAAAAACTTTTTTTTCAGATATCGGTCCATATATACCCGAGATATAGCCCAAATCGGATTTTAATGAAAATGTCGCACAGGCGAAGCTAAATAACTTTTTTTTGCTCAAAAGCAGTTCTGGTAATGAAATTAGGTTACATAAATATGGAAAATGAAAATTTCCGATATCGGTCCATATATACCCGAGATATAGCTCATACCGGGGTTTCCATGAAAATGTCGCGTAAGCGAACTTAAACAACTTTTTTGTGCTCAAAAGCAGTTCTGGTAATCAAATAGGGTTATATAAATATGAAAAATGAAAATTTTCGATATCGGTCCATATATACCCGAGATATAGCCTAGACCGGGGTTTTCATGAAAATGCCGCGTAAGCGAACTTAAACAACTTTTTTGTGCCCAAAAGCAGTTCTGGTAATGAAATTAGGTTACATAAATATGGAAAATGAAAATTTCCGATATCGGTCCATATATACCCGAGATATAGCCCATACCGGGGTTTTCATGAAAATGCCGCGTAAGCGAACTTAAACAACTTTTTTGTGCTCGAAAGCAGTTCTGGTAATGAAATTAGGTTACATAAATATGGAAAATGAAAATTTTCTACGTCGGTCCATATATACCCGAGATATAGTCCAAATCGGGTTTTTCATGAAAATGTCGCGTAAGCGAACTTAAACAACTTTTTTGTGCTCAAAAGCAGTTCTGGTAATGAAATTAGGTTACATAAATATGAAAAATGAAAATTTTCTATGTCGGTCCATATATACCCGAGATATAGTCCAAATCGGGTTTTTCATGAAAATGTCGCGTAAGCGAACTTAAACAACTTTTTTGTGCTCAAAAGCAGTTCTGGTAATGAAATTAGGTTACATAAATATGAAAAATGAAAATTTTCGATATCGGTCCATATATACCCGAGATATAGCCTAGACCGGGGTTTTCATGAAAATACCGCGTAAGCGAACTTAAACAACTTTTTTGTGCTCAAAAGTGGTTCTGGTAATAAAATTAGGTTACATAAATATGGAAAATGAAAATTTCCGATATCGGTCCATATGTACCCGAGATATAGCCCAAATCGGGTTTTTCATGAAAATGTCGCGTAAGCGATCTTAAACAACTTTTTTTTGCTCAAAAGCAGTTCTAGTAATGAAATAAAGTTATATAAGTATGGAAAATGAAAATTGTCGATATCGGTCTATATATACCAGAGATATAGCCTATACCGGGGTTTTCATGAAAATGCCGTGTAAGCGAACTTAAACAACTTTTTTGTGCTCAAAAGCAGTTCTGGTAATGAAGTTAGGTTACATAAATATGAAAAATGAAAATTTCCGATATCGGTCCATATGTACCCGAGATATAGCCCAAATCGGGTTTTTCATGAAAATGTCGCGTAAGCGATCTTAAACAACTTTTTTTTGCTCAAAAGCAGTTCTAGTAATGAAATAAAGTTATATAAGTATGGAAAATGAAAATTGTCGATATCGGTCTATATATACCAGAGATATAGCCTATACCGGGGTTTTCATGAAAATGCCGTGTAAGCGAACTTAAACAACTTTTTTGTGCTCAAAAGCAGTTCTGGTAATGAAATTAGGTTACATAAATATGAAAAATGAAAATTTCCGATATCGGTCCATATGTACCCGAGATATAGCCCAAATCGGGTTTTTCATGAAAATGTCGCGTAAGCGATCTTAAACAACTTTTTTTTTTGCTCAAAAGCAGTTCTAGTAATGAAATAAAGTTATATAAGTATGGAAAATGAAAATTGTCGATATCGGTCTATATATACCAGAGATATAGCCTATACCGGGGTTTTCATGAAAATGCCGCGTAAGCGAACTTAAACAACTTTTTTGTGCTCAAAAGCAGTTCTGGTAATGAAATTAGGTTACATAAATATGAAAAATGAAAATTTCCGATATCGGTCCATATGTACCCGAGATATAGCCCAAATCGGGTTTTTCATGAAAATGTTGCGTAAGCGAACTTAAACAACTTTTTTGTGCTCAAAAGCAGTTCTGGTAATGAAATTAGGTTACATAAATATGAAAAATGAAAGTTTTCGATGTCGGTCCATATATACCCGAGATATAGCCTAAACCGGGTTTTTCATGAATACGCGGCGTAAGCGAACTAAAACAACTTTTTTTGCTTAAAAGCAGTTCTAATAGCAAAATAAGGTTATATAGGTATGGAAAATGAAAATTTCCGATATCGGTCCATATATACCCGAGATATAGCTTAAACTGCGGTTTTAATGAAAATGTCGCGTAAGTGAACTTAGACATCTTTTTTTGCTTAAAAACAGTTCTGGTAATGAAATAGGGTCATATAAATATGGAAAAAGAAAATATCCGATATCGGTCCATATATACTCGAGATGTAGCCTGAACCGATTTGTCCAATAACATTTTTTTTTTGCTGAAAAGCAGTTCTTGTTATGAAAGAAGGTTACGAAAATAGATAAAATTAAAATTTTTGATATCGGTCCATATATACCCGAGATATTGCCTAAATCGGGTTTTTCATGAAAATATCGCGTAAGCGAACTTAAACAATTTGTTGTGCTCAAAAGCAGTTCTGGTAATAAAATAGGGTCATATAAATATGACAAATGAAAATTTTCGATATCGGTCCATATATACCCGAGATATAGCCTAGACAGTGGTTTTCATGAAAATGCCGCGTAAGCGAACTTAAACAATTTTTTTGTGCTCAAAAGCAGTTCTGGTAATGAAATTAGATTACATAAATATGGAAAATGAAAATTTCCGATATCGGTCCATATATACCCGAGATATAGCCTAAACCGGGGTTTTTATGAAAATGCCGCGTAAGCGAACTTAAACAATTTTTTCGCCTTAAAGCAGTTCTGGTAATTAAATAAGGTTATATAAATATGGAAAATGAAAATTTCCGATATCGGTCCATATATACCCGAGATATAGCCCAAACCGGGTTTTTCATGAAAATGTCGCGTAAGCGAACTTAAACAACTTTTTTCACCTTAAAGCAGTTCTGGTAATAAAATAAGGTTATATAGGTATGAAAAATGAAAATTTCCGATATCGGTCCATATATACCCGAGATATAGCCCAAACCGGGTTTTTCATGAAAATGTCGCGTAAGCGAACTTAAACAACTTTTTTTGCTTAAAAACAGTTCTGGTAATAAGATGAGGTTATATAAATATGGAAAATGAAAATTTCCTATATCGGTCCATATATACCAGAGATATAGTCTAAACCGTGGTTTTCATGAAAATGCCGCGTAAGCGAACTTAAACAACTTTTTTCACCTTAAAGCAGTTCTGGTAATAAAATAAGGTTATATAAATATGGAAAATTAAAATTTCCGATATCAGTTCATATATACCCGATATATAGCTTAACAGGTTTTTTGATGAAAATGCCGAGTAAACAACTTTTTTGTGCTCAAAAGCAGTTCTGGTAATGAAATAAGGTTATATAAATATGGAAAAATAAAATATCCGATATCGGTCCATATATACTCGAGATATAGCCTGAACCGATTTTTCCAATAACATTTTTTTTTTTTTTCTGAAAAGCAGTTCTTGTTATAAAAGAAGGTTACGAAAATAGAGAAAATTAAAATTTCTGATATCGGTCCATATATACCCGAGATATAGCCTGAACCGATTTTTCCATTAAAAAAAATGTTTTTTTTTTGCTGAAAAGCAATTCTCGTTATAAAAGAAGGTTACTAAAATACAGAAAATAGAAAATTCCGATATCGGTTCATATATAACCGAGCATATTTAGGTCACATTTTTAATATACTATACATATTCGTGACTATCGTGAAGGGTATTTTAGATTCGGCCCAGCCGAATATACTACACTCTTACTTTTTATCACAAAATTTGCAATTATTTTTACCATACCCATATCTCTGTTCTGAATTGATGTTGCAGTCATATCTTCCTTCTCTTTCATGCTTGTATTGTTTTTGCATAATATTGCTTTTTTTACTGGCCAATTTGCTCTGATTTTCACCATATCCACCATAGAATCTTCGCCTTGCAGCTTTTGTACTTGTTGATTGCTTGCTTCCGCCGACCTCGCCATATCAATAGCTACATCCAAATTAAGATTTGCTGTATCCATCAATCTTTTTTGCAATATTTTGTCACAGACTCCTAGAACAATTCTATCACGTAACATTCTGTCTTCATCATTGAAGCCACAGCGCTTAACAATCTTTTTTATGTCCATCAAAAAACTATCAAATGGCTCGCCTCGTTTTTGAGCTCTGTTATGAAATATAAAACTTTCGTACACTTCATTGCATTTTGGTTTGCAGAATAACTCAAAAGCCTCTGACGTCTTTGTATTTTCGTCTCGCTTCTTCACTGATCTTAAACGAATTAAACACCTCCACAGCATCGGGTCCAATTGTATTTAAAAATATTGCCACTTTGACAGCCTCAGGCTTTTTATCTATTTCAATTGCGGTAGCAAAAATCTGATAATTTTGCCAAAAGACTCGCCAATTATCTGCCAAATTTCCACTGAGTTTTAACTCATCAACTTTTTTAACATAATCCATTTTTTGTTCTAGAATATACCGAATATTCTTTGGAGGTCTTCCACGTGGTCTTTTTATTTGGCTCTTTCTCCTTTGAGCAATTCCCATAAAAATTCTCAAGATATATGTGTCACACAGTTTAATTTTTATTTTGCCGTTTTCTTAATTATTTTTTTTCCAGTCTGCTTTTTCCAATTTTTTCTTTTAAATTTATTTTTCTTTAGCCATTATCGACTGCGCCATGTATTAGTGTGTTGTGTGATTCATCTTTTATTAATGTTCTTATTTAGTCTAAGCTTATTGTAAGTTACAAGTTACAGGGTGATTCGAGTAAGTATTAAATCTTAATACATAATTAGTCTCTACACGCAGACCATTCGATTTTTCACGTGCTATACTATGATGCGTTGTATCAAAGTATGTGTTGTTGTGGCTGTTTCTGTCAGAACGGTACTTTTATGCAAAGTTTTCATAATATTGTTACGTTTTTGTCTTTAAAAACGCTTTACGGATTCTTCAATTCCAAATAAACTAATGACACACACACACACTTGTTCATTACACAGTAATAAAATACTTCACAACTTTATTTACAATGTGCATTAAAAAACTAGACTTGCTTACTATTCTGACTTACATATGGCTTGAACAGAGTTCAAAATTAAAGTATTTCTTTGCCGAAGATCTGCCTGCTATTTATTCTTCTTTATTACCTTCTATATTGTTGATGAGACTTTTAGTTAGTGATAATTCCAAACTCAAAAGTACATGTATGAGTATAATTGCTATGCAGATACACACACACGCTTACGAAACTATACGAAAGTGTTTGATTTAATTGGAATTTTGCGTTGTTAGATCATTTACGGTTGTTTGTGTGGATGTGCGTGATAATTTATAACAAGCAGATCCGTAATAATATAATATTGGTCTTAAATATATTCTACATTAAAAAACATTTATTAATTTCACTAATTTTACTAACTCATCTGCTTCAATGTTATATGCATCTGATAAATGTTTTTACAATTAGCTATTCATAATTCTATATGTACTTCACAAAACTGTTGACAAAAAGATCAGAGATTTGTAACGAGGACTCAAAATGAATAAAAGTTTAAAAGTCCTTTTAGTTAGTATGCCATTTACGGAACATTGGCGAGTCACACTTCTAGAAAATGTTTATGGAAAGTATTGAAAAAAGTTAGTGCTTTTGAACAAGATTTCTGGAAGAGTCGTTGGACAGAATATTGTTATATATTTTTATAAAATTAATTTTTGTAAAAGTTATAATATTTTTATATTATTACAAAAACCACTATGTGTGTATAAGATACACTTGCTTTTCCAGTAGATATTTTATTATTATTATTATTATTATTGGATGAGACCAGGGTTTATCTATTGTGCGTCCCATTGCCCCATTACGGGTTAAGTATGTCTAGAAAACAGACGAACTCCTTCATTGGGAGTGATATTAAGTCACATTTACTTAACATATGAGCTTGTAGTAGCCTATATCTCCTGTGCCCCAGTGCTCCACAGTGGATGATTAAGTGCTTCTTTGACTCCGCTCCATCACCGCAGAATCTGCAAATGTCTGTGTAGGAAATGCCCATGCACAGCAGGTGCTTAAGGGAGATATAATGACCTGTAAGTGCACCTATCAATGTTCTGCGACTTTTCCTGTCCAGTTTTAGAGCACGTTCGGCCCTCTTTGTATCAAAGTTTGGAAATTTCTAGGAGTGTTCAAGACCAGCTGTCTCGTTCCAATGTTGCTCAACGATGGACTCCGTCCACTGCTTTATCTCCTCATTAGGGACACCCTTATTGAAGTCAGAAGTTGCATTGGGTCCGATAAAAGTCCCCTCTGCTCCTTTTCGGTGTAGATGTTAGCCATCTCATTGCCGTAGTGCCCCTCATGTCCTGGCATCCAGATCAGAGTAACCTGGTTCTGGCTTGCCAGTTCATTTAGCCTATTGTGACATTCCAGTACTAACCTGGATGTAAAGACACAACTGCTTAGGGCCTTCAGTACTGATTGGCTATCAGAAAGCATTTTTTCAGCACTTCCTTGTGTCCCCTATCGGAGAGCATTTCAATCACTTCACTTGTTGCGTATAATTCCGCTTGGAAGATTTGGGTGTCTCTGCTAAGAGATATATATCTGCGTGCTCTAGGACCCACTATTTTCGCTCTAACACCCTGCAGTGGTTTGGATCCCGCAACCATCTTGGGTTCGCGCCCCATTCCTCCCTTGTTGGGTAGATGATCCTAAACTTCCTGGTAAATGAGTTAGTCGTATCTATAAGGTCACTTTTTTGAGACACATCGATTACGTCTGTGATACTTTTTAGGATTGCAAGATGTCCAATAAGGTTTCCTGTCTTAAAATTTTCCCTTTAGTAAATTGAGATGGCCTGAACGGCCGCCTCTTTGTGAACGTTAAGCGGTGTTAGGTTCAAAAGAGTTTCCATTTCTATCGCTGGAGTGGTTTTCATCGCCACTGTGATACAAAGACAATAGTAAGACTTACTTTATGTGTTCTTGAACACACTTGAATGATTTGTTATTGAATGTATTACTGATATATAGCGCAAAAGGTTGTATCCTATACTAAAACAAAAAGTTGTATTGCACTTGATTTGGTGTGACCAAAAGAAATACCAAAAAATGCGCCGTTTTGGGATAAAAGTTAATTTTGAGGCGTAAAAGTAATCATGAATTTTGGAAAGCACATTTTTTTGGAGAAACTGCAAAATATATTAATAATTATTTTTGGTAAAAACGAAGAACCTACTTTCTATTAAAACAACTTTTTATTTGATTTTATGTACAATAACATTTAAATGAGCTTTAAGTGAAAAAAAAAAAATACGAAAAACTACTGTCCTCTGACCAGCTGTAGACAAATGCAGCCAATACATTTGTGCTGCAGTAATCGTCCAATCAGCATAACAAAATTTATGACTTACATTCATTTGATATCGACATTAAACCACATCGACTAAGTAGCCACTGACAAATGAGTCTTCCCATACTGCGCGTGAAACCGTACACAACTAAAACTTCTTGAAAATGAAAAGCTGCTGAGAATTACACACCTGATTCATAATACGAGTATTTTAAGCATTTTACTGTAGGTTATGCTCAAAACTTCAGTGAATAAATAATGGCCTAACAAATCACATTTGTATTTTGATGCTGTCTTTGAAATAAAGCTTAAACAGTACTGTTCACTTTTGAAATAAACGACAATCATATTATGTAACGTATGTGAATGTGAAAACTATGAATTACGAAGACGCAGTCTCTTTGGAAAAATGTATGATGTTAGAGGCATTTTGTACACAGTCAGTCAATTGATGAGAACTATTCTTAATTCAAATGCTGTAAATAGATATTAGAAGGTAGGCAACGATCTATGGCAACACAACCTTCAGGAAGAAATTCTTGTGCTTTTAACTTTTTTACATTTTCTCTTTGCGGGCGTCTTGTAGCCTAAGGCAGATTGTTAACAAACGTGCAAGTTGATTATAAATTCATCTATCCCCTGAATACGACTTAATATTTTGTGGTAAACGAATTCGGAAATCAGTATTTACTCGAATTTAAAATTTGATACTAAAAACTTTAAACTTTAAAGGCCCATATTGAATGTGAACCACACCTTTTTTCTGCAATTCATTTGATATTCCTCAATTTCAGACTAATTTAATATGAACTATGGAATGAGCTACAATCAAGCAACGCGTTAAAGTTATTCAGTAGTTCGATTCTCTAACTCTTGATGATTTTAACATGCAGTCTACACCTAACTTTACACGCAGTTAAAACTTGCTATTTAAATATCTATCTGTTTAAGTCGGCGTACACGTAGTGATGTTAGAGTTATAACTTCTCATAGTAAAAAAATAAAAATGGTGAAAAATAACTACAAATAGCAGGCTGTTGTCAATTTAAGTTATAACAGAGTTTCCAAATGAAATGTTTTAACAACCAAGTTATAACTTTAACCAAACTTCAACATGAACGGTCCACATTTAACTTTAACTTGAAGTTAGCGTTAAAGTTAGTGTTTTCATGTCAGGTGAAAACCACACTTAAAAGAGCATAACTTAACGCGAACTATTGTGGTTTGCACAAACGATTGAATCATTCACTAACTTACACTTCTGGCTATATGTTAAAAAAAAAAATTTTAAATAATGTGGCAGCTTTGTTACAAATAAAGAAAACCTCAAAGAGGAACAGAAAAAAACAAACAAATTTGCCATTTTTAAGGTAAGTAAAACTAATTATAAATTTGTTATTTAAAATATTTTTTCATAAGTAAGATAAGTTCAAGTTCTTCATGCAGAACAAGCCAGCCGACTGCTGCAGCGCTAAAAGTAAGCTGATCTTCCGACAACCCCTAAGCCAAATACTCCGAAACCATTCTAACAGAAATTTTAACGACACTGTTGTTAAAATAAACACCACAAAAGTTGGCATCAGTCAAGTTATAAAAACAGCTGGTTTAAAACGCACGAAGGCAAATAGCGTTAAAAAATGTAGCAGAATTGCGAAAACGCCAATTTTAGTGCTAATTTCTCTAAACGAATTTTAGTAGTGTTAAAAAAGGTCTGTGAACCGCACTAAAGGCTTATTATGAAAAGGAGCGATCAAATCAAAATCCATATCGTACAGTTCGTGATTTTTTAGGTTCAACTTAATCGTCCAAATGTGCATTCAATCGGAAAAATTGTGCAAAGGTTTGAGCAAACCGTTCTGCAGAAAATATTACAACTGAGCGCGATAGTATGGCTGAAGAACCGTCCACTACAACTCGTGCTCGTGCCCAACAAGTACACCTCTCACGCTCGTCGTTAATAAACATAATGCATAAAGACTTGCATTACAAGGTGCAATTGACTCAAATTAACCATTCCAAACGTGGTCAATGGTCATAATTGTGGCAAGAAATGGCGCCATCATCCAAAATGAGACCGGTCAGGCAGATGATAACGAAAATTGGAAGATATGGATGTGGATGACATGTGGTAGCAACAGGACGGTACCACTTGCCACACAGCCAACGAAACAATGACAGAATGATATCACGTGCTGGCGATGTGAATTGGCCGCCAGGATCTTGTGACACCATTGTACTTCTTTCTTTGAGGTTTTTTTTAAAGAAAAGATGTACGTCGATAGGCCAGCAATAATTCAAGAGCTAAAGGATGAGATATTTCGGCACATTAACGTTATAGAACCTCTATTATGCCTCAGCTTCATCGAAAATTTGGATCATATGATGGAACCATACATAATTGAACCATACCATTAATATAATAAAAAGACATGACTATAATTTGTAAATAACTTGTGTTTTAATCAAAATCCACATCGGCACTGAATATGTTATAAAAAATAGGAACGGCATCAGTTCAAAATACGTAGAAAATACAATAGGACAAAAAACCTATTTTCAGTGCTATTATGTTAATTACAGGGGAACCTCTAATTGAGGGCGCTAGAAATATAAGCATAGGTAAAAAATATAAGGGGCAATCCAAGTCAAATCGGACAGTTCGGAGAAAAAATTTGTTTGATTTGCTTTATTTTTTATTGTATATTGATGTCCCTATTGAATAGCACATTTTAGCAAATTTTCAGATTTTTTCGGCTTATGATTTCAGAGATATCGCGCTTTGAAAAAAGCCGAGTTATGAGAAAACCGTGCCCGAATAAGTACTCATAACTTTTTCAATATCACTATTTTTCGTGATTTTTTTAAACTTTTCTAAAAATAATTTTTTGCGTTAAGCCACTGTGCAAAAATTTTCTAGGACTTTGTAGGATATATTTTAAATACCAATCCATATATCCATAAGCAAAACAAAAAAATTGTTTCTCTGAACTGCCTGATTGACTTGGATATGTACTCAAAAGACCGCACTTCGTTATAAAAGAGAAAGCCCCACAAAAGAACAAAGTATACGAGTATATTATATTAGGGGTGAGTTAGTTTTATATGAAAAATCTTAGTAGCGAGATTTGAATACGCTAGAACCTGTGCTTGGAGGTAGCGTTTGAAGAAAAATGCTCGTACATGAGCCAAGATATGAGGACTGGACAAAAAGCTTTGTAACTGTCTCTGAGTCGATATTAGTTTGGTAAAATTTAAGACCGAACCTACTAACATTTCTCCTTCTCCGTTTCCGGGTTGCACCCCCGCTACCTGTCCTCCTTATAGGAGCAATCATGTCAAATATTAGTTTTGTACATTTTGGGACAACTGCCCTAACTAGCCCTAGAGGGCTCCTAGAGATATCAAATTCCAATATTATTGCAACCCCAAAATTTCTGTAGCTTCTATCTTTAATCATTAGGGTGGTCCCATACAAAAACTTAATTGAAAAAAAAAAAATTTTTTTATTGAATACTATGTACATATATTAATCCATTTTCATTATACGAGCGAAACAAAAATATTTGCTCTCCCTTGTTACGACACAATATGTTTTATTTATTTTACCCCTTTTTCAGTATCGCCATTAACAGTGCCTAATTTGTGCAGTACTCCTATCGCTATCACAGATTTTTGAGTAGGGAATCAAAAAGTTCCTTGATAGTCCAAAACGCCCGAAGAATTTGGTAGTTTCGAGTGTTACGTACTGGCTAAATACTAAGCAGTTCTTTCTTTATTTGTGTTGAGTCTACATTCGTTTTATACCTTTCAATCTGGAAATATATGACGATCTTGATTCTGTACTCATTTTCCATGACATCATTCAAGTCGTCTTCTTCCTCACTGTCTTTGTAGCGTTCGCTATTTTAGGTTTGTTTTAACAATATATAAAATTTACCAAGAGTACGGAAACGCAGGAAGCCAAATTTCGAGCCTAAAAAGAAACATATGTTGCGTTTTGATGCGGCAAAACAATTGCCATTTAGTTTTACGAAAAAATAGCATAACTTTTTCTACTCTTGGGTTTTTGGACATATTTTTTTATTTAATATTAAAATAATAGCGTTGGAATAATTTGTATATAGATCGATTTAAATATATTTTCTTTCTTTGTTATTGTTTATATATCAAACAGATGATCGCTTAAATACTTGCCGAAATTTGCCCGAAGAAAAAGTACGGCCTGTTTCGTGCAAACAGAGAAGTTATACTGCTCTCTCAAAAGTACTCTCTTTTGCCCTATTAAAGTACAGTAACGCTATTCGTGCAAATTGGGATCCCGCGGAACTTCGACTTGAGCCAAGCAATTTCGTCGTTCTCACTATTCGCCGTGCCATCTACGTGTTCTGTGTTTTTTGCTGAGCTAATTAAAAAGCTAAGATAAATTAAAAAAAAAATTGTAAATGCATAATTAATTTATTACCAACGTTCCTAATATATACTATCGCAATCTATTTAAACTTTAAGGGAATTAAGGTTATTTTATATAAAATCCTGGTTTAACCGGTTTGTTACCCAATAAGTCATTTCACTTTATTTGGCAGCATAATTGTGAACCATTTCCAAGGTGTTATTAGCCATCATAATACAAGCCTTTTCATATATACACGTCTCTAACATTTCTTTACACCTTTTTTATTAGAGCATTTTTCTTTTTAAATTCTCAACAATTTATTTAGATTGTTGGGATATAAAGTTTAATGTTTGAGAATATCTTTCAAAAATTTCCAAAGTCTACTGAGGATTAGGGTAGCTCCTCCTAGCTGGGTAACATAGAAAACAAGCCATTTATAATTTTTTATTTAATAGGATTATTTGCTTTATGTGCTTAGTATAACACATTATATTACATTACATGCATATGCCTCTTTTAAAAAATCTATCTATAAAAGTAGCTAAAAGCACATATATAGAAGGCTATATATCTCAATCTCGTCTGTGTGATCTGTACTGTCTGTTTTGTACATCATACGTAACAAAAAATTATAAAAAGCTTGTTTTCTATTTCCTAGCTATCTATATGTCGAGATTTCATAGGAGCTACCCTAATCATCAGTAGACTTGGAAACTTTTGAAAGATATTGTCAAACATTCAACTTTACATACCAATAATCTAAATAAATTATTGAGAATTTAAAAAGAAAAATGCTTTAATCGTACCCGTCAAAATACAAAAAACAAGCTTTTTATTTTTCGCCTTTCTCACCTCTCTACTCTTCTTTACACCTTTCGAATGAATGATGAACGATTTTTTTTTAAGTATCAAGAGAATAAAAATTCAGACAACTGAGTTTATTATTCATTACACTAGCATCTAAAATTGATACAAATCAAAAAATTTATAAATAATTTGAGCATTCAGTATGACAACAAAACATTGAATGAAATAGGGATGCCAGATTTAATATACAAAGTGTGTAAAAATAGCCAACTATTTCGCCACATGATGTTTACTTAGCTTCCACATCTGCGATAATATGAGATGAGAACGTCAAATTCAATCACAGAGAGAATTCTGTTACGTGTAGACTTAACATCAGTGTTATCGCGGTCTTATAATAATTTTTATTAAAGCGTTCTTATGAGAAATCTCATGGCAACGATCTTATAATAAGAGCTGTCAAAAAAGCGATTGTGTGTGTGTTTGTTTACAAAAAGACAACATTGCAATTTTACCAATTATTAATTTTGCAAATTTCTTTTAAAAAACAATTTTAAATGGATAATAATTTGTTTTTATGCATTAACTTTACTTTACTTTTGTACAAAATTTGCGCATATAAGAAATTCATATAAGATTTTATTCATCGCAATGATGTGTTTTCTTCTCGGCTTTCATTGATTTATGAATTCTTATAAGATTAGCAACAATCCGTATACTCCTTGTTAGATATGAACATGGAAATAAAGAAATTCGCTCTCTCATTCTGCCGACGTTTTCTCGGATATTATGTTAGAGTTCATCGCGGATGTAGACACTAGGTTAAATCGCAAAAAAATCTACAGTTGCCAAACCAAAAATTTAATCGCCATTGTAGAAAAAAAAATTGGCCACGTTTAGCGAAAATTCGCGATATCTGACAAGCCTGGTAGACACCGGTTAATTTTTTATCTTTTTTGTTAAAGTACAAGTCAAGATATACGTAGATAATTTTAATTTTCCTATACATATTAAAATTACTTAAACCAGAGTTACCTTACTTACTTGCTTTTACTTACTTACTTTCGTTCCAATCACGTAGTGATCTTGAAAATGATAAGGTCCATAGCTATTATACTCGTACAGTACATACGACCGTGTTATAACTAGTCCAATTTAACTACAATGAATTGTATATGCATAAGAGCAGAGTGACTTTTTGGAATTATAAAAGAATATATTATAAGAAAACAAAGAAATGTATTTTTAATATCAATAAAACAGACTTTACTGGATCGAACATTTTACGAGCATAGTTTAATACGAGTACGATTTCAGTCCTGTGATCGCCATGGCTGGCGCGCATTCTGGAATATAAATTTTCAACATTCACCATTGTCAGTAAAAGTTAACCTCATAGATTTTCAAGAATTATGGACTACCAGCCCATAATGCACACCAAACAGTAATTTTCTTCCGATGCAATAGTGTTTCGATAAAAACTTTTGGACTATCCTCATCCCAAATTCAACAATTCTATTTATATACGTGTCTATACATTGAACCAAAAGTGGACTTCATCGGTAAATAAAATTTTGCCCACAACGAAATATCGAACCAAATTAAGGAAAAGCAATTATCAGCTGTTAAATGGGTTGTCAAATGAAACGGTGGTGCCAACTCAAAGTTGTGAACCCCAAAAAAATGCCTAATACACCTAGATTGTTAAAATAATTTTTCTTAAAATAAAATTTACATTAAAATATTTTATCTTAATTAAAACAAAAAGAAGTTGAGATTAATATTAATAATGCTTGTTGTCCAACAATAAATCTTAATATATTTTCTAGAAAAAAACTTTAACTTAAAATAACATGTGTGTGTGTGTGTGAGCAGCTGCATACACATGTATGCAAACTTCGAGTAAAGTGAATTATCAATTATTTAATTATTATTAATGCATAACAATTAACAAAATGAAGAAAAAAAAAAAGACTATATTAAACGAAAACAATTTTTAGTAAACAGTTAAATGCGAGAGACAAAACGTTTCAATTCAATTATGAATAGAAAACAAAAAAATTAATGCACTACTCCAATGCCATTTATCAACTTAACACCAATTTCGATCGCCATCGTAAATACCATTGCAATTGCACTGTATGTGGTCGATCTTAAGTTCACAATCAGGGTTTCCCCAAACCGCAATTGTTCATATACATATGTACGTGTATCCATGAGTTGTTGTTTAGTTGTGTGTGTGTGTGTGTGTGTGTATGTGAGGAGTGCGGCTTAATGTTTCGCTATTTTTATTTATGCTTTGTCGTAAATTTCCATACGAACGAGCTGCACAGAGTCAACTGTTACCATTCGTTTTCATACTTTACTACATAATTAATAAAACGCTGTTATACGAAATGTGAGTACATTTAAGCCGCAAGAAGTTAATGGGCAAAATAATTTACCAACTGTCGTCCACGTTGTCGACGATAATATTCTCGTTGCTGCTGTTTGTTTATTGTGAAAAATGCAAAATGTGAGAAGCACCATACGAAGCTTTATAGCGCAGTGGCAACAAATAATGCCATAATAGACACCCACTTTACTCGTACACTCTAAGTAATTTAATTTTTGTCTTTCTGGCATAATACGAGTACTGTTGTCTCTGCTTACTTTGATTCATAACAATTTTGGTGAAAAAAGTAAAAAAAATATATGGTCGGACTAACAAATATCTGATATATTAGAATGCAAAAGGATAATGTGAACAGCCTATAATATGAACTCCTCAAGTTATATACCCTTTTGGTCTATTAGTGAATACAAAATATGATGTTTCTGTTAATATTTCAAAATACTGTTATGTTTATGTCTCTAAAAACGCTTTTGCGGATTCTTCAATTGCAAATGAAATAATGACTAACGCACATGTTCGTCATACAGTACTTAAATAATCCACAACTTTATTTACACTTGACACCACTGTGACCCAAAACACTAGACTTGTTACTTTCTGACTTATGACAGTCTTGCACAAAACTTAAAAATAAACTTACTCGTTGCCGCCGACCAGGCCATTTATTTATGCTTCATTATCATTTTCTACAATCATCACGATCCTTCTAGTCATTCACAATTCTAGACTCAAATGTACAAATATAACTCGTACGCATATACACATTCATACCACGTTTGCGAACATAGATCAACAAACAATAATAAAATGAAAAACCCAGAATGCAAGAATAAAAACAACATCATTTGTAGTTGATTTACTTGGAATTTTACGTATTTTAAATCATGTATGTTTGTCTGTTTGTGTATTATGTTTTTATATTTATCTTGTTTGTGTAAATGTGTTGCAGATTTATAACAAGCAGATCAACAGCTGCACACTGGGTTAGATGTGATAAAAAGTCTTAACAATACGAACATCATCTTTGGAAGTTTCTACAGTTAATGCCTTAAGTTGTCAAAAAAAAGTCCCTACTCGTATGCGCATATTTACGTCTGACTTGCTAGTCAGTCAAATAGGTGCATGATGGATTTCTTAAAACTAATTGAACACGAATCCTTTATAATTATACATAAAAAGCAAAAATAAAGAAAAACAGGTATTTTGGAATATCTAAGAAGAAATGTGGTATGAAGCAATATACAATAGGGAAAATATAGGAGCGCTAGTTTGAAATATATTAACACTAGCTGACCTGGTAAGCGTTGTTCTGAATTCAAATTTTATTTACATGAATATATGTATGTATGTATTTTTTGATATTGTATAGTTATTTACATTGATATACTCGTAATTAAAATGCGTAGAAAAAAACGTAGAAATGTGAGTTTTCAAGATTATCCCAGCAAACATGCAATGAATATTTTTAAGATTTGCTAATTGTTATTGCAAATGCAAGCCGTATTGAAAACTGCAAATGCTTAATATGGAATGGTGACTCTCTCGGGACCATTAGGACACGTGGTGTCAAAACATCTTCCCATTTATGCTTTGTTTTGAGTATTCTTGATTTGATAACCTTGTCCAGCAGTTTTTCTTAACCGGAAGTCGGGTGCCATTACAAAGATATGTTTGGTTTATACTTCGTAGTATTATGATTACCGATCCAACTTTAAGTTGTAGATTATCAATTCCGCTAATTCTAGCAAGCTTAAAAACTTGGTTGTACAGTTGACATCATCGTGGGAAGTAAATTGACCCACCGATTTACATCAGCAATTCGCAATCAATTCAATTTGAACATGAAAAGTCAGATCGATGGCATCCTGTTTGCTCAACCAATCATGATTTCTTTAGTTTTGTGAAATATTTGCGTGCACATTTCGGGTGAGCTCAGATTAAGAGTCTGTAAAATGGCAGAAAGGGCCTTAAAATTAAATACAGTCAGCATATTGGTGGAATAGACGGCGATGTTTCCAGCTGTGATTATCAGTAATTTCACAAACTATCAGTCCGATATGAATAATAGTAAACTTAGCTTAGTTTTTGTTTTGTTAGCTTCAGCATATAGAACTCCATGTAAGTGAAATGAATGCATATTTAATTGTTTAATTTTTCTTTCCCTGTTTCGCATAGCTAGTTAAACTTTTAAATTAAATTTCCCAAGGATTTAAGAAACGTGGGCGTAGAAGTGCACTTTGACAGCTGTCCATAAAAAAAAACAACATCCAACAATACTTGGACTTTGGTAACGTTCCTGAAACATGGAATGGAGTGGATCGGATAGATATTCAAATTGTGGCAATTTCACTTTGCCGTTAACATAACACATACCAGTGGTTCCACCTGGTAATTTGGCTTCATTATAATGTGGATATCTCACCGTCATTCTGCCGATACATGGATGTAGACTGTAATCAAATTCGCAGTCATAATTAGGAACAGTATATTCCATGCCTTGTACCACAGGAAGTTGTACTCGTGTTAATCATACCGATGCTGAACTTCTTGGATTTGGATCCCCAGATGTATTTTGAGATCGTATAGATAGATGTTCATTCAGTTTGTGAACTCCTTTGACGTAATCTATTATCAAAATAAAAAAACTGAAATTTAAAAGTTTGCATAAAATTACCATAGTATATGATATTGAAGCCACTTTAGTAGGAAAAAACTTTTTTTTCCAAAGACCATTTATTTCTAAACAATGCCTCCTTTTAGATCAATACACTTAGTAAGACGATATTCCAACTTTTTTATACCATACGGTTTTGGGAACCCCTCAAAATGCTCGTTAGTTTCGATAATCACTTCTTTGTTTCAGATGAATCTTTTTCCAGCGAGCCATTTTTGCAAGTTTAGAAACAGTCACTAGGAGCTAAATCTGGACTATAAGGTAGATGATCAACCAATTCAAAGTGTTTCTCATGTAATTTTAGCATATTATCTAATACTTTCTTTTTTAAATGTGGTCATTTTTTCTTGGTTGCATCAATCAATTGATCCAATAATGCACGATAATACTTTCCTGTGATTGTGGCTCCTTTTTCATGATGATGAGCAATATTCTGTGTGTATCTCATAATTCAGAGGCCATAATCTTGCTAGCCGATTTCACTGCCTTCGTTTTCTTCGAAGCATTTCCACCAGCTTCCACGCATTTTTTCGATTGATTTTCGGTTTCAGGTGTGTAGTGGTGGATTCATATTTCATCAAGAGTTATTAATCGACGCTAAAAATCAATAGGACTACGCTTTATCATTTTCAACTACCGCAGTGAAATGGGCTGTCGAACTCGTTTTTGTTCGACACAAGTGAGGCACCGATCTTGCCGATAGCTTTTTCATATGCAAATGTTCATGCAAAATGTTGAAGTCACGTTCATATGAAGTGTTTAAAATTTCAACAATCTCACGTTACTTGACTCGGCGATCATTCTTAACGATAACGAGGATTTTTTTTATATTTTCTTCAGTAACTACCTCTTGGCCTGTTGATGGTATTGTTGCAGTGCTTGTTCGACCGCCTTTAAGATCAGCAATCCAATATTTTGCCAAGTAATCTGAGGGAGCAGACTCACTGTAATATTTGACAAGCTTTTTTTTGTCTCCTTCGTCGTTTTTCCTTCCAAATAATAGTGTTTAATCGCTGCACGAAGTTCACTTTTTTCCATTAAAAAAAATGTGTTTGTGCTGCCACCTAGTGCTAGGTAGCTTCACTATCAAACCGCCCTCGTACTTATTACTTCAATGCATATAAAATTACTTCTCCTTTTTCATTAGAAAAGCGAGTCTAATTTTAATGGATTTCAGAATGGACCGAAGTTAGATACGTAAAAAGGCAACGCCCTAACACTAATTTGTTTGCACTGTGATTTTGTCACTATAAATTACATGGAAAATTTGACTTTAACCGGTCTAAAGTTAAAGTCTTATCTGCATATATATTTCAATCATCGCAGACTAGCCTAGAATTGTTTGAATAAATTGTAGAATTATATTGTTAAGAATTTTTTGTCACATCTAACCCAGTGTGCAGCTATTGATATGCTTATTATAAATGTGCAACACATTGAAGAATCCGCAAAAGCATTTTTAGAGGCAAAACGAAACAATATGTTTTTAGTTGAGTTTGTGTTCTGTTTAGATTATTATTATTTTTTTTTGAGAGACAAACTTGTCTCTCAAAAAAAAGATGTACATCAGCACCTGCCTTTACGGCCCTATGTGATGATGGACCAATTACACGGAGTGACTTACTCTCGATTCACCAGCGCCCCCTTGTGGTTTTCTAGGCTCACACAGGTAGCAATTTTTGCCTTATGTTTGTAGCCATATAAGCAACTTCTTGTTGAGGAGTTCGGGCCTTCTAATGCCTCCTGTATGTAATTTCCTAGCAATCAATGGAAGACAAGGCTTAATTAGTTGGCAAGCCGAAGCCCACTAAGAGCATCAGCTCTTAAACCAACTCATCCGTCAACCATTACCACCGGCTCCTTATAGTATAAGTATCTGTTGTAAAAGCAACAGACCCGCTGGAGGTTGTTAGATCCCGAAACAAGCCACGCCCACACCAAACAATTATCAGAGATGCCTACGTCCCTTTACTGCGTTTTAGGCTTAAACCACAGCCAGAATGTTCCAGCCACGGTAGGCACCTCAACCACAATCCAAGCAAAACCACCCTGGGGCCCTGCTGATCCCCATTCTGCCAATTTACAAACTTGTTAAGGGTTTCGAAAGCCAACACAACATAAGTCATGCAGCTTCCTAGAGTTTTATTTGCTATAACAAACAAGGGACTCCTACTCTTCTTTACCCGAAAAACAGAATGCCCTAGGTTTTCATACGCGAAGGCAAAACCTGTTCCCCGAGGTGAACACACTCGTAACAATTAGACTTGCTCGTTCAGTGAACTCCTGCAGCGCATCTCGATAATGCATCACTTATTCGTAAATTTTTGGCCGGAAAGAAAGCCGTAATCATGCCCCAGCCACTGTTGTCAGCAGAAATTTGCAGGGGACCAGAATTTTTCCTGTTTCCAAAATTAAAGAGACTTATGAAAGGACGCCATTTTACGACGACTCAATAGATTCAAGCTGATTCGCTTCAAGGTCAAAACCAAAAAGTGCATACTCCTTGTAGTATAGGAAAAATACGGAAAATACAGACAGAAATTGATAAATATGTACATAAGTATATCTGTGAAGTTTTATCAGTTTTTTTACAGCTTAATTTGAAATTTAAATTTTGAAAACCAAAAAAAAAGTGATTAATTAATTTTTATATTTGAATGATTTATGCGCGAGTAGGAGGCGAGTGTTTACTAGCCGGTTTACATAGTTTATCTGATCCTTAAGGATTAGCTTAACCAAAAATATAATCCAGCCATTGAACTATTTTGCTTTAACCACGATTTTTGTGGTCTTATGATTCAAATTATAATTTCTTTAAGTGTCTCCTCAATCAGATACGAGTTGCAGAAAACACTTTCATGAAGCTACATTCAAAATAAACACGTTATTGTCAATATTATTTTCGTTGGCGATTTCCATGCAGGAACAAACGAACCAAAGAACATTGACGGACAAAGGGAAGTATGAAAAAATTTTGTTATTGGTGTTAACAAAAAAAAAAAAAAAAAAATATGATAAAAATAAAACAGTGGCACGTTAAACCCTCATGTGTTGCATTGTTGCAATTTATTGTATCGATCAGAACACATGCTGTTTGCTACAATAATGTTAAGCATTTCGAATGTGAAGACAGTGTTTAAGATAATTTTAATATTTATTATTATGATTACTTTTTTCTTTTTTTTTTTTGTTTTGTTATACCCTACACTATAAGTGCTAGAATATGGGACAACATATTTGCATACAAAGATTTCCTACACTGAAAAATATTTGCTTCATATTTCCAATGAACCCCATTCATTAGATAATTTTCATTAACCGAATGAAAAATTACGTTCCATGAATGAAGATTCACAGCATTAATGAAAATATTCATTAAAATTGATTCATTAGTTTTCATAATTTCATTAGAAAATTTCATTGCATTTGTTATAAACAATTTTTGAAGGCTGGGTACAAAATTTTAGAGATTTATTAAAAGTGAGATAATAAATATATCATAACTATTAACTAAATGACAAAGGAAATTATTTTATACATTATTTACTGTGTAAAAAATTATTTTATCAATAGTTTTTTAGTTGTTATGAAAATGTTCATTATATTAACTAAACTTTTCATTAGAATTCATAAACTACCCTCATTTTAAATACCTACAATGGCTGGATAGTTGAAATCAAAAGCAAAGAGATGGGCTCTTCTTTGGTTTTTTGCTTAAAGGAATATTTATTCTGTTACAAATGCAACAACAAAGTCACACTTAATTTTTTCCTTAGCCTTCGTTGTGAACAATTATGTATTTATATATACTATAGATTAAATAGCCAAAGCAAACGTTTTGTTTTTGCACGCAACGGGACTTTTTCTTTTTGTTCTTCAAAAAGAAAACATCACAAGTTTCCAAAAGCAGAAGCAAACGTTTAAAAAAATAAATGAGTTTGCTGCAGTTCATTGTTTAAAATGATTTTGAAGTCAATAGACAAAGTTTATGAAGTGTATGAAAAATAAAATATACTTAATTATCCAAAATGTCTACATATGTAACATTACATATTATTTTTTCAGTTATTTTGTGTTGAATTAAAATGTTTTGATTTTGAATTAAAATATTTTGATTTCCTTTTTAATGTATTAATATTATTAATTTTATTTTGTATTATAATTAAAACAATAAAAAATTATTTTATGCTTAATATAAATAATATAAAAAAATTGTTTAGTTTCTTTTCAGTAGCACAATTCTAATGAAAAAAGGTCATTAGAATAATGAAACTCCTCCTTAAACTATTATTTCATTAGAATGAAGAAAATTTTTCACCAAATTGGTGAAGATTTTTATTGGTTCAACGAATTTATTCATTAAAATAGTGAAAATATTTCATAAAATAATGTAACACATTCATTAGCCTAATGAACAAATAACGTTAACCTAATGATTTTTTTCATTGTTTTAATGAAAAGTATTCATAAATATTATGATTTATGCTTCATTAACTTAATAAAGTTTTCATTAATCCAACGAATGTATTCATTAAATAATTTTTAATGAAAGAAGATTCATTAGTCCAATGAAGGCCATCATTGGCCGAAAAATAATGAAAATTTTCATTAGATTAATGTCAAAATTCATTATATTAATGAAGGAATTATTTTCAGTGTACATACGAGTGTTCACATTTAAACATACATACATTTGTATAGGTACGTCTTGCAAATAGAACATGAATTATTTTATACATAAGTATGTAGTGTAAGATTATGTTACAACTTACAGTACCTACTTATGTACAATTATGTTGAGACATTCAGAATAAATTAAAAACATTTTTCAATAGTCTTGTTGACATCAAAACTAGCGATCAGCACTTAAAATCAAATACATTTTACAACAACAGATTTCGTTTAAGCTAGCAGCAGAGCATCATTAATGCAACCCTGGTTCAACTTTCAAATTTATTTTACTTGCTTATTAATTATTGAGATTTCACAGCGAATTATCATTTCTTCTTGGCAATGCGCTCTTACTTCCAACATAATATTTATTTTAATGTTTTAATATTACTTGGGAACGAGCACAGGACTTGTGCAAGGTTATTGCAAGTTAGCCTTCCGCAAATGTTTAAAGTAATGCGTACATGATTTTGTATGCTATGCATTCGCCGCCATCTTACTGTTTTATTTCACATTTTCTTGTAGTTCATGAACACGCTGTTGTTATTTATTTAATATTGTTAATAATTTTGCAGGAATATAACATGATAGAGCGTATGGTCTATTGAATGGTCCCAGTGGAATGTAAATCGGCAGAACCTTGAGCTAGAAACGGGTATATTGACCAGTAGCGAATTTCATATTTCGAATGAACCCAAATTGGAAGCAGTAGCGAAGAAATTATATGATTAAAGGAGCGTGAGTTGGAGTCAGATGAATCTATAACTTAGAATATAATCAATAAAGCTCATGGACACGTGGAGTGCCTCAGATAGGAACCACTCTGAAATAGTGCACAGGCAGTTTTCAGGGTGGATTTTCTATCTTAGAATAGAAAAGAGCAGGTTTTAGTCGGTATGCCTAGTACGCTATATGCGGAGTTCGACACACCTCAGAGATGACTGCCTATAAGACTCGTGTGTAATGCATTTTTACAGCCTTATTGCAGAAAACAAAATTATTCATAACTAAGTTGTTCACATTGGAAATGTCTTCTCACTGGAATAAAACTGATATTCATGGTCAGCTCTTTCAAAAACCCTATATCGGCCTTTTTTAAACATTCAACCGCATTTAAGTATCGATTCAGATACTTTAATCTCTAAAACTGCCTTAAATTTTACGCAAACAAATTTAACCTGCAACAAATGCGACTAGCCCATACACGCGTGTAAAGAATGGTCCGCAACGGACTAGGAGTAGCTCAAAAATAACGCAAGTGTATGGTCTTTTTGATATTACGATTTTCTAAGACCGGGCCACATATCGCTCTTTAATTGCAACATAATAATAACTAATAAGCTTATTTCGAGAAAAACACATTTCACATTTTTAATTTCCATACAAGTCTTAGGAAAAACTTTTAGAAAATGTCTCCTAAAGGAAACAGTTTAAAAGTAATTTGAATATACATATTTTTGGCACAATAATTTGAATAAACAATGAGCACAATTCTGCATTGTTAACTCGAAAAGCAAATTTTTTGAGATATGACTATGTTGCAATAAAGGAGCGATGTAAATCTGCTTTGCACTATATAAGAGTAGTCTCCAAACTACTTCTCGATACACCACAAAGGAGCAGTTTGCAAAATACTGCCTGATGTATACAGCTCGAATAACATTTGATAAAGGAGAAAAAAAAGATAACCAAAAACTCTAGTCTAACTATGAAATGGTCCAAGTCTGCATTACATGGGACCACATTCTAAGTAGTTGGCTTTAGCAAAATTGGATCACGTAATCCAATATTATTTGCAGGGTACTTCAACTATCGGGTTGAATTTTAAGGGCCAATGTTTTTTTTCTTTTTTTTTTCATAACACAAAACCTGCAAAGCTTTTCTGCTTGTCTGCAGTAACACCCAGGGCCTGTGGCAGGAATCGAACCTGCGAACACGAGACTGTTGGTCGATTACTCCACCAAATCAGCTATCGAGGCACCCAGCGTAAACCACACCTAAACGCCTTTTTCTGCATTTGATTTGGCATTTCTCAATTTCAGACTAATTAAATTTGAACCATGGTAGATACACAATCGAGCAACGCGTTAATTTAATCGTCCGCATGTACGTACGGAAAAATCGTGCAAAAATTCGGGCAAATCGACTCTGTAGGAAATGTGAAAGCACCAGTGCATGATCGTACAGCTTGTTCTGCAGAAACCATTGCTGCTGCTCGCGATAGTGTGGCACAGGGAGGAATAAAACATGAACTCATCATCGTGCCCAACAATTATACTTGTTACGCTCATCGTTGACGATCATTATACATTGAATACACTCAATTATTTTTCCTGTCTTCTTTGGTCAAGAGTTATTCATCGCTGCAATTATTGTTATAAATAAAAATAATTATTGGCGAAAACCGGGCTTGAGCTTAAGCCAGACGAATGATACTATCATATAATATTATAAATATTCAATAATTTCGACTATCTATGATTAATATACATACTTTTTTGGTTTTCGTACATCGGATTTTAGTTCAAGTTTTTCTTTTCTCAAGTTTCTTAAAAAGGATTTTTTACAATACAAATTTGATTGAAGAAGACCAGAAAAAAGAATCAAACTTTTTAGCTGGGGGACAACTAGCTGTTTTGTAGTCCATATACTACTCATCAGCACCCATTTTCGGATTTGAATGGTCGCCTTAATCACTCAACCATCAAGCTATTGAATTATTCTCTGTCTATATTCATCTCATATTGACTCTTTTTTTTTAACACTAAAGGGCGTTTCAGACTATCATACAAGTCTTAAGATTTTGATTGGATTTTGTGGGACAAAAATCTAAAGATATTTGTTGCGACTGTCAAAAAATCTAACGTACCATTTGTTTTCACACTATCACACCTAAAGTAAAAGAAGGAATATGACTTGAAAATAAACAGCCAATTTACTTAACATCTGGTTTCAACATTTTTAT
This sequence comes from Thecocarcelia acutangulata, assembly GCA_914767995.1. Classification (NCBI taxonomy): domain Eukaryota; kingdom Metazoa; phylum Arthropoda; class Insecta; order Diptera; family Tachinidae; genus Thecocarcelia; species Thecocarcelia acutangulata. Next base: position 58,829,589 of record OU612098.1, read on the forward strand.
TATTTGCTTTTGCAAAAAATGCAACCCTGATCCAATGAAAAATCTTATCGTTTAAACAAATTTCTAAAAATGGTGAAGTGTTATGGGATGTCAAATCTTTTACCGTATTATTTCTCATTTTCATAACGCTTTACATTCACACTATCACACTTGCACGTATTATTTGATTTTTTGACAAGTCTTAATACAAAGTGTGATAGTCTGAAGTGCCCTTAAGTAATACATTATCATTATGTGCAGGAAAAAATCTTTTAGTTGAGAAAAAATTTCTACATTCAAGTATAGAACTAAAACGTTAACAGCACAGTAGCATTTTAAGCTGCAAACGTCACTTTTAAGCAAAAACTTTTTGAATTTTTATCGATAACGTGTTGGAAAATTTTAACGTTATTAAATTTATTTTCGATATAGCTGAACTCTTTGCTCTTAATAATAATGCCAATTGTGATATATCAAACTCTTCTCCAATTTAAGTGCGTCTAGCGTAATTTAGAAGTCGAAAATCGCCATGTATACACAAAATGTATGAAACCAAACCAAATAGCTCTGGGTCAACGCTGCGCGTCTCTTATTTTTCTTTACACCTTTTTTTGTGTTTCGACTGGTATTAATAAAAACCTTTTTATTTATTTTTAAATTCTAAACAATTTATTTACACTGTTGGGATATAAAATTGAATATTTGAGATTATCTTTCAAAAATTTCCAAAGTCTACTGATGATTAGGGTGGCTCCTATGAAATGTCGACATTTAGACAGCTGGGAAATATTGAAGACAATTGATTGGTATAACATTTTAAATTTAAGCTTTAGAGCAACACAAAAATTAATCAATTTTTTTCTTTTGCAGGCAGAGGGCCCTCCGGTTCAAGTAGAGCCTGTAGATTTAAGTTTACGTTCACCAAGAGGTAAGAGCAAAAATATTTATTGATTTACTTTAAAAATTTAAACAAATTTTGTACACGTTTTTGAATAAGAAGAAATAAAAAGCCACATAAAGTTTTACGCGGAGAAGATTAATAAGAACGCGTTAAGTCGCTACCAACGTCAAAAGTTTTACATGACTTGATAGATTGTTTTGCTTTGACTTTGTGCTATATGAAATAGCAAAATTACGAGTATTTAAAAAAAATTTGAATACACCAAAACACATCTAATGTTTTGGAAAAAGCTATATATAAGTATATAAAGAAATCCGCAATATTTTTAAGCCAATTAAACAGCAAGAACTTTTGTTTCTGTTATTATAAATGTGTTTAATTGGAGTTACATGTTAATTTAACATGTTTCATGTTAAAAAAATATATTTTGAACCATATAAATATCTTAGTCCCTCCTTTAACAATGTCAATCTTAAGACTCTGTAAACATTTGAATACTCCTTTGACCTCCAAAGCTTTAAAAATCGAAAAATTTAGAAAATTGAAGGATACTCGTATGACTCCCTGCACATCTAATGAAGGGCAAGAATGGAGAAATAAATTTTATTTATGACAATTCCGCTGGCAACGGCCTAAAGAAATCAGTGCAAAGTTCTCTAGACTTCTAAAATTGTGAATATCTCTCAAACCGTTACACTTACAGATTTATGTATGTTGGATTATTCTGATAGGGTGTCACACTCGTATCATCATCGACAACTTTACCCAACAAAAAGCATCCATTTTCAGGTGCTAAATAGAGATCTTACCAAGCATCACTTGGAAAATTGACCGAAACACTGATGAATTTATCACGTGGTTGACATTAGAGGGAATTCATCCGAATTGCTGAAAATCAACCAATGAAAGTGTACTTCTTATTATGTTCGTTTTCATCAGGATACGAGTAAAATAAGTCATTTAGATAATATAGTAAGTTTTTTATTTAATATTATTACTAAAATTGCGATCCTGTGCCGATACATACATACATATTTAGATTTAAACGGCTAAAATGAAGGATGAATTATTAAAATAAAAAAAATATCCAAATCTTAGATTTTTTATCAAATAAAGACAGACGACTTGTAAGCTACTTAGAGGTACTTCTGTTGAAGTGTTGAAATTTATGTATTTTATGAAAAAGTGATGATTGTAGGTAAAACTTCAATATCTTTTTGGTAGGCTGTTATAAATTTTTCTTCTTATGTACTTTGTGCAAAATTAATAAAACATAATTTCAAATTGCTAAATACATAAATATATTTGTTAAATATTAAATACTTCATCAGATGAGTATCCTTCATCAGATTCAGTGCTGTTATTAAAATTGTCATTGTAATATATATTTTTTATTATATTTTCTGATGCGATCATTCATAATTTTAAAACTATGACAACATAATTAGCTGTTTCAAGCCTCATCTTATACAGGGTGGTTAATCAATTTTGCTACATTAGGACTTCTCAAATAAGCTTTTGTAAAGTTTATGCAATTTATTTTTTAGTAAATCATTTGAAAAATAATACGTTTTTATTAAAGTACTTCATAAAGTTTTGAAAATAATTGATTTTAAATGGCCTCCACCCTCGTTGACATACATATGTACGACATTTTGTCAAAAAGTTATCCATTACGGCCTGGAGTGTTGCAGCGGGAATGGTCTCAATTACCGTTCGAATGGATTGCTTTAAACCATCCAAATTTGTTGGGTTTATTTTGTAAACTTCTTGTTTGCAATAACCCCACAAAAAAAAATCAGGTGCAATGAGGTCAGGAGACTTGGGAGGCCAACGGAATGTGGAGTTTCTTGAAATCAGTTTATTGGGAAATTTTTGCCTAAATTCTGTCGTAACAGGCGTGGCTATGTGACAAGTTGTCCCATCTTGTTGGAACCAAAACGAGTTAAAAGGTATTCTCTTTTGGCGTAATTCCGGAAAGAAAAACTCTTTTAACATCTTTAAGTAACGGTCTCCATTGACCATAACAATAAAAACGTTTTCTTCGAAAAAGTAAGGCCCGACAATGAAGCTTCAAAAACCTGCTCACCACACTGTGATGTGAAGTGGATGTAATTGCATCTAGTGGAGTATCTGTGGGTTAGAAATACTCCATATTCGACTATTTTGTTTGTTAATATTGCTGTTTAGATCAAAATGTGACGTTTTCATCCTCTGACACCATTTGAATGATCTTCTCACAAAATTTCAAGCGAATTGGGAAGTCTCTAGGGTTCAGTTTGTTTGTAAATTGAAACAACTGACTTTGAGGCGTGAAAGAGTTGCACTAGCCAAATTCTTGTTTCATTGTACCAATTTTCCATTTAAGTTCAATTAAACTAGTTAATTTATAAAATACAATAAAAATGGAACAGGTTAGTTACACTGAAAATAAGTTATTAAGTTTCCTTTTTAGTATGTAGCAGCTTCATTCTATTTCTTATTTTTGTTTTTGCGAGATTACCTTAATTTTAATCAAAATATGATTTTAATATTTTAAATTTTTTGAGGTTTAGTATTCCAATAAAAGTGCAAATAATTTTTCCAATAAAGTTTGAATTCTTTCATAAAATGTCACTTGAAATAAATTTGTATCTCTTGCTTCTAGTTCCTTTGTACACTACATACATAATACGCAAACCGTTTGGCAAATACACGCTTTCCGTTTGCACTCAAACGACACAGACATACTTCATACAAATGCAAATTAATCACTTATTTTTCAATGACAGTAGAAGGCGATTGCGTTGCGGCAATTTTGTGATAAAGATGTTTCTGTTTTCATTTCTCAGTAAAAATGTTTTAGCCCCTATATATTGACACCCTCTGACTATAGAATTTGCTTTTAATTTGTCCACAGAGACGGCAGCCTTTTTTATAATTCTATAAATTCTAACAATACATTTTCTTATGGTTTTTCGTGTACTTCTTCTACTTCTTCGCTCTGCAAAATTTTCACTGAAATGACAAGTTACTCGTATAGCGCTAAACAACACAAGTGGTTTGGCAAACTTCAACATGTTTGCGCGACAATCAGCAATTTTTGCTTTTCGTGCATACTTCAAATATTTGTGCAAACAGGCAAACACTCCCATAAACAACGCAAAATGATTGTACTAATGTAAGATTATGACATGTTTGCCAAGTCGTTTGTGTAATTCATTTCGTCTTTTACATACATATATATACTACTAATCAAGACGAATTCATTTTAATTTGTTTCAGATTAATTTTAATTTGTTTCAGATGTCAAATTTGAAAAAAAAAATATTTTAAACAATTTTTTAAATTGTATTTAAGTATTGTATCTTGAGCGCCAGCTATCATCCAGAATCCTCCCCATTCTGGCTGACCATTTTCACCTTTCCAAGCTCTATGATCTGAGACTTTAATTTTCACGAAATAGTTAAAAGTTTCACAAAATAATTAAAAGTTTGCCTTTTCTTGTTAATTTTTTGATTATATTTTTTTTAAATTCCTTTTTGTGTTTATATTTTTCCAATGTCACTTGAAAAATATTTATTTTTTGTCAAGGCGAATTTAGTACCAGGTGGCCTCGTTAGCGTAGCTGAGCGACAGCTGTTTTAGGTGCTCATTGCCCAACTATCATAATTTGTTTATATTTTCATTTTTTTTCACACATTTTCATGCGTGTCATTTCATATTTCCTGTATACAAATCTTAACCCATTTAGCGCGGCTATACTTAATTTAGTACAGTTAAACATTAGGCAACAATTTTAAAATTGATTTTACAATACGCACACAGCTTAGGGAGGTCAGTAGATGAAATGGACCAGTCCAATTTATTGTTCAAAATTTACATTTGTAGTATGAAATCTTCGTGGGTAGATCAGGGTGGTGGGTAAAATATTGGCGGCATAGATAATATATGAAAATTAAAATAAAATGAAAATTGTATATTATTTTCACCAGCTAGCTGTTTAATCAAATATGGCCCTATGGGCTCGATTAAAGAAATTGAAATAAATGAAGTGAAAAATGAAATAAAATAATGCGCTGCCAATGCAAACAATTTTTAAAATCAATATGTATTGAAAACATTTGCTTTCGATATTTTCACTTAACTACCACCACCCTTATCTACCCATTCATTATATCTTTAATGCTTTTATATATGTACATTTTGTATACAATGAATAAAAAAATAAACTATTTTGTTAATAATTACTTCCAGTTTTATTTCGACAGTAATGGGTTAAACGTGTTTTTGAAAATAGATACACAATTTGACTGCATTTTATTTCAGCGTTGCCGCTTAGCATAATTGGAACAAAAAAAAAATTTCTGATCATTTTTGTGCAATTAAATTTTTTCATAATTTCTTTGTATATTACAGCATCATCATATTTTGCTCCGTATTTTTATTCAAAATTGTTAAGGAAACATATTTATCAATTGAAAATACTTCATTGTTGTTAATAACATTTACGTTTTCGAAACTCATTTTCTTAATCTGACACAAATTGTTCTGAAGACTTTACAAATTTTGTTATTAGACATAAATATATATTTGCACATGTAAATTTAAAATTTATTATAGTGAAAACATGTATATGATTCAATTTTATTCAATTAAAACGAATCTGCATTTCTTTGCAAAAAAATTCAACAAAAAATAATTTTCCACACGTATAATACATCCAAAATGTATTTATATATTGCACATTAAAAATAAAATCAATTATTAGTCTTACTCTTGTTAATTTACAAAACTTTTAATAAGTTCCTAATTCCAATATTTTGTTTCATTGTTTCCTTGATAGGTTCAAATCATCATCAACAATTTATTTTACCTTCTCTAGGAAGAAACAATGAATAACCCGTACAAGAGACTTATAATATATTTCTAATTTCCAGTTTTTAATCTTTTAAGTTTGCTAAAAAAACTTCCACTTAATATATTCAAAAGTAGAAAAATTTAAAGACAATTGATTATTATTACAATTTAAAAATTTGTTCTTCCTAAATTTTTATATTCTCAAAAAACGAAGAGAATTTTTCGGAATTTGTGTAATACCGACCTCTTGGCTGTGGAAAATTAATTTACGTTCCCGGCAATACTGATTTGTTCAATAAAATTTAAGGCGAATTCAGTATGTTTTTGATACATTCAAGGTGCATTAACGTATACACGGTGGCAGCACCACGGCATATGACAGTTTTTTGCTACTGGCAATATAGTAAGCTATTTACGTCAAATGTATTGTTTACATTTTTGAATGTGAATTTACTGCTTTATTCTGAATTAAACATATAAAAACTATTTTGTGAACATAAAAATAATTCAAAGAAAAATAATTTATAATTATGAAAAGGTACATTCATAGTTTATAATGCCTGTTTTTGTTGTATGGTAGTAATTTAGCTCTAATGCTGCCACCGTGTAGACGTTAATGCACCTTGGATACATTAGTAATTTTATGTAAGGCGAACACCATGTTGTTTTTTGTGTTGTTGTATTGTTGTACAAAGAAGACCACTTGTTATGAATTCGCCTTGATTTTTTGTAGTGTTGTATTTATTGCTCTTGCATATGAATTCGCTTTGCTACTAATTTTAAGGAGGGAAATTTGATTGAGCCATCCGTTTGTAATAATTAATAATAATTAACACTATTTTTGCGTTTAGACATAAAAAAATATTTTAAGATTTTTTTTCCCTAAAACTAAGATTTTATATTTGACAAATAAAGATTTTTCGATAAAAAATTTCTGGCACCACAGAATAGACAGATGTATGTGCAGTTCACACTCGGAAAGTGCTACGTCACGTTTCAAAAAGAGCTTGAAATCTTAAGGTTTCGGTGGACTTGAATATTTAAAATAACTACACTGGTATTTACCATTATTTTTTCAGCGTGTTACCTGTTTAGGTTTTGTATTTTACATGACTTATTTCATTGTTGTATAAACATAACCGATTATAACCTTAAAGTTAAGGGCTTTAAATATAATAGAAATTATTTTTTCTTGTTATATTTGCTCCTTCTTACTGGTGTTATCTAAAATACCTAAAGGCAACGAAATACGAGAGCCCATACTGCAATTGCTAAAATACTCATTATACTGTTTTCAGAGTGGCTTCCTTCTAATGTCACTCTTATGTCTCTTTGTATAAATAAATTACCACACCGATCATCTCAAACAAAATCTCTAATTAAAAACCATTTTAATGTGTAATATTTTATATTTGTCTCTGTAACTGCTTTTGCTACAGGTGACATTAAAATTGTATCAATAAATTCTAATTTAATGAAAACGTACACGATCGTATTTAGAATTACACCCGTCTATTTCCTATTTTTATTTGTCTCTTTTTCTATCAACTCCAGTTGATTTTTTTCTTGTGTAGCAAAATGCCAACATGTAGTTTGGTGCCCAATATTAACTGTCATTTGAGCAGTGACCAGTGGCCGTGTTTTTCTATTTATTTGACTTGTACGTGGTTATGATGAACAAAACGAAAACGGGGCAACAACTTTAAATTTGTTTGCCGCCTGTGAACGTTATCAAGTAAAAATCGCACACGATACGATAAACACAGTTGTAAACATAAACATACCATATACATATATATATTTCTTTTTACCCAGTTGGCCAAGCACTTACCGGGGACAGAATTGCGAATGATTTTTGGCTGACTTGTCGATTAATTGTTTAGCTACAAAATGTTTTCTTTTCAATTCTGTAAGCGACATGACAGACTGAATAATCAACAATAAAATTGCCGTTGAGGGCGGAGAGTACTTGCAAACTGGCAAATCTCCAACACGGCTCAAAATAAGATAAGCATCATATTTTTATTTAATTTTATCTGAAATTTTCCTTAATTATTAAACAATCTGAAATCATTTATTTTGGTGGCATATTTTACAAAACATACCAGTATTTATATTTTGCTTATTTAAATATAATAAGATCTATCACTACACATCAGTTTAATATATCTATTTTCGTAATGAGCAAAGCCTTAAGAAACCGAATTACCTCTTCAACTTTTTGACACAACATGAACACACGACAAGAGTAACAAAACAAGCCGTTTTTCCATTTTCTAAAATCATAATCCTAAATTATTTAAAGTTTCATTAAAAAGTGTTTTTTTATACCAGCGTTTCCCATTACGATAAAAGAGTACCAGCGATGGACTAACAGCGTAACCTAAATTAGCGCATCAAGCATAATTTATCTGTCAAAAATCCTCAGGGTAATTCGAAATGTATGAGACCCAACACAAATAGCGCAACTTCAACGTTTTGCAATTGAAAATCTAATTTTGACAGAAGCTGCAAAACAAATGTTACTCACTTTTTGCTGTCATTAGTAATCACACAAAGTATTTTCAGACTAATGCTAGGCAGAAAACTGCGACGAACGACGAATGTTTGGTCGCGAATATTCGTCACCAAAAATAAAACACATTGGTGTATAGGAAAATGCACACAATCATGGCGTTTGTCGAAATTCGTCATACTCAGCGAAAATTGAAATAGATTTATTTATAATTGTTTCGTCAGCGAACGACGAACAAAACAGTATCAGGTGGCCAGGTTTCTTATATAAAAAAAAAAAAAATTTCACGAAATCATACTTTTTAAATTTATATTAATCCATGCAGTAAAAAATTTATGAAGATGTTCTCAAAATATAAAGTACCTCAGATAATTTGTTCAAAAATCCCTCTTTCGGATGAGATTTATATAGGTTTACTTTTAATATGGCCACCTTAGTAGTTATATTCATTTTTTTTTGCACGGATGTAAACACTGTTCGTTGATATTGTGCTTCACACGACGAATTTATACAACGAATATTTGCCAGCGAATTCGTCGCGTTGGGCGAAGTTCGTTGTTCGTCGCAGTTGTGTTCCTAGCATAATTTAGAGTCTTTATCACTTTTTATTGCAAAACAAAAAGTACTAATATTTCTACTATGCTCACACAACCTATAACGAAAGTTTAGAGCGCTTTCACATTCGGCAACTTAGTTGCGCAATTCTCTTGCTCAAGTCTTGTGATTGTAGATGTGAGAGCTAAGAGCAGCTTGAAGACAGAAGAATTGCCTATATTTAAGTGCAGACTTCCTTGTATTCAGCAATTCGTTTTGATCGCACATTTGTGTTCTCTATGTTTTTGATATTTTCTTTCGTTTATTTTTCGCGCCGTTCAAAATATTAAGAAAATTTAAGTAAAATCAAATGAAAGTTGGGCAACTAAATTGCTTTATGTGAACATAAAAGCAAATTTAAAAGAAATTAAATAAAAACAACAAATAAACTTGCGCAACTAAGTTGTGAAATGTAAAAGCGCTGAACATTCACTATCGAGAGCAAATATTTGTAATTCCACAAATTTACCATCTGAAATGCACACGATTGAGAATATTGCTAATAATTAATTAATGTTTAAAAACAACATCACCTTATTGTTAAAGTGATATTATACAAGCGCGATTAAAATACAGCAAACAAGACAATACGAGCAGTTTAAAGTAGAACTTTAGCATAAAAAAAACTTGGCACTTTACCTCCGGGATAAAATTTACTTAACCAAAATTAATATTTTAAGGAAAATTTTCATAACTTTTATATTAAAATTCGAGGGCGCGTATTAAGATAGTTTTTCCTGGGTCAAATTGATAAATTAAATAAGAGTGATTGAGAAACAGACAATTTAATAAAATAATTAAAGAGGTACTCTTACACTTACATATGTTCAGATATAAAAATCCGTTCGAATACTTGCCTTATACTACGAGATATTTTAACCTTTTACTTGCTAAATAATGTCAGGCTTGATAGAGAAACTACGTGTTCTTCGTAGAAAGTTTATAATATATTTTTGAATATAAATGCAGGGTTTCACTTTGCATTTGATATCAATTGAAAAAACTTACCATATATTTTCTTGTGAAATATATAAAAAGTTATCGGTTACGCAACAAAAAGTTCTGCCCATTCTTTTCACTTGGCTGACAACAGCTGAGAAAGTAAGAAAATAAACGAAAGCAATGAGAAATTTTGTTTAAAAACAGATAAATTTGAGTACTTATTATCTAAAAAAAAAATCTAAAGAGGGTTTATGAATTTGTGTACATTTCAATTGTTTAAGAGTGAAACAAGTAATTTAAAAAGGCAATCACGATTACAGTCTCTAACAACTGCGCAACCGAGTTATAAGTAAACTCACCTGCTATTTATTATCAAGAAGAGTTTTTTGCGGAGTAAGACTGTTTATCCTGCTAAAGTATTCAAAATATAGCGCCCAGAATAATAATATTTGGAAATTTAAACTTTACAAATTCTTTCTTCATAGAAATTTATTTTGCAATAACGGAATTCGTGGGAACTAATTTGTTTGAAGCCGGGCCTGCAGAGATATTTGTTGTTGAACTGCAGCAGTTTTTTCTTTAACAACGAAATATAATGATATCCAAGACATTTTGTATTTTTTGATATACAACATACGCGTACATTATGGGGATGTTGTGAGAGTCCAGAAAAACGGATTCAACACTATCTCTTAAAGTAAACATCGAACCAACGGAGGGAGACATCGGTACAATGGTGTCTTCGTATTCTGACCGATCTGATACACTCCCATCATCAGCTTGAAGGCCGATGTGATCTATGAGCCTGTTTTGTAAAGCAGTCTTCAACCCTGTTGTACCCAGTCGTAGTTCCGCTAATTTGTCACGCAATGCAGCAAAAGTCAAACTTTTTACTGTCTGTGAGTCCATATTAGGTGCCTCTGCAGTCAGCAATATAAAAAGTTATGTTATAGTATAAGAAAAAAACTTAAAGATAGAATTTATGTAAGTATATATAAAAAAAATATTAAAATGTAAAATCAAATTAACTCCAATTCAAATAGTTTTAGTAATTGCAAAAAAATAAAAATAAAATAATAAAAGATCTTATTATTTCCCTTTCTTAATTTAATAATTATCTTCAAGATTTTCTTTTGGTGAAGAAAAAAAAATGGGAAAATATAAAACTTCCTTTAACTTTCTACGATTATTACTTTCCTTATACTTATCAATTGCCCTTCAGTTTTATTAATTTAATTATTAATATCTTGATTCTCCTCAATCCCTTTATGATCATAAGTTTAATGATGAATTACCTTATTTAATTCCAATTCGGTAATTAACTACCAACCCTTGCATTAACTCTCAATTATAGGTTAATTCAACTTCCATCATCAAAATTCTCTTCACTTTATGCATGCACAGATACTTAGCTTAATATTTGAACATTTCCAACGGCATATATATATATATATATATATATATATATATATATATATATATATATATATATATATATATATATATATATATATATATATATATATATATATATATATATATATATGTATATATATATATATATATATATATATATATATATATATATATATATATATATATATATATATGTATATATATATATATATATATATAACTAAGCTCAATAAAAGAGCCGTTATATATTATTTTATATTTTGTTTTATTTTTCACAAGGTACTTTGCATTTATTCTGCTTCATCAGATTAGCGCCCCCCAAATAGAATTTAAGTTATCTAGTTTTCCTTTGCAATTACTGTCATCATTTTTTTTTTGTGCGGCTAGAAATATTCAATATCTTCTAACAATTGCAAAATATGGGAAGACGAACAGTTTTATCTTTGGAGGAAAAATCGAAATTCGAAGCCCATTGTGACGGAGGGAGAATCCTCTCCATAAAATTGCCGAAAAAACTGGAAAACACAAGAAAACCATAGCAAATTTTCTTAAAAATAAAGAAAACTATGGAATAAATTTTAAAAGCGACAACAATCGAGTCATTTGTGAAGCAGATAGGAGAGCTGTACTGAGGGAAAAAACTTGTGTTAAGGCGAGCATAAATAAATAAAAAAAATTATTTTGAGTTTGTCAATTGAAAAATACGCCATGATATCTGCCAAGTGGCTATTGCTAGTAATAATACACATTTGTGCTCGTTTTATCGAATTTGCCATAAGTTTATGCAACATTCTTGTCGAACGTTCTTCTTAATGGCTGCAACTCTCTAGAACATGTTGGCAAAAAATCCGCGACTTAAAGTAACCAAAAAAAAAAAAAAGTCTGGGATGGTTAAATCGACAATCTTGCTGGCCATAGCAAATCGCCAAAACAGAAGATTACGCTACCAGGAAATACTTCCTTCACAATACCTATTGTGGCACCAGCTGCATGTGCGGTTGCACCGTCTGGTTGAAACGACCTGTTCATCAGGCCCCACTCATTCATTTCCGGCTTATCATGACGCAGTAGCGTTGGTCAGTATAAGTGCCGATGACGTCCGCAAAAAATCTCCGTTAACATCGCACCACACAGTAGCTTTTAGTAGATGTAAAGGCTTTTCTTGCATCGCAAGCGGATTTTCAGTGCTCCAGAAATGAAAATGTTCATTATTGACGAAAATCGTGGTTGAAAAAAAAATCTACGCTATTATTCCACGCTTTTGCGAAGTATAACTCTTGATGGTTTGCTTGTATTTTGTCTAGCTCGCGAATGTCAAATATGATTGACATTAAACACTATTTGAAAAGGTTACTACGTCTTACGATAGGGTGATTAATTTTGCGCCACCCGTTCAATAAATGCTTTGCACGCCTTTAGAGGTCAAAGCGGAACGTGTTGAGGCTCGAAAATATTTGAATTCGTTTTGTTATTGCTGTTGACTGAAATGGAAGTAAAATAGGTTAATATTTAAAATGACAGATTTGTTGCTTTTTTGTGACATTTATCTAAATGATATTTCTCACTTGAGCTTAAGAGCTGTACCAAGGTGCGTTAACTTCTACAAGGTATCAGCGCTACGGCATGTGACAGTCTTTTGCTACTGGTGATCCATTTGCGTCAGATGTATTGTTTACATTTTTGAAAGTGAATTTATTGGTTTATTCTGAATTAAACATTTAAAAAGTATTTTGTAAACATAAAGATAATTCAGATAAAAATAATTTATAATTGTGAAATGTTACTTTCATAGTTTCTAATTGTGATGAATGTTACAAATATTTTTGGAATGCATAGTTTACTACATGCCTGCTTTTGTTGTATTGTTTTAATATTGCTCCAGTGGAACCACCGTGTAGACGTTAATGCACCTTGAGTTGTACTCTCATATCACGCAAAACTCTGTTAAATTCCATAATACGCAAACCGTTTGGCAAATACGCGCTCTCCTTTTGCACATAACGACACAAACATAATTCACACAAATGCAAACTAATCTCTTCAATTGTGTTGCGGCAATTTTGTGATTTGCGTTGGCCTGAAGAAATTTCTCTTTTAACTTCTCAGCAAAATGTTTTAGCCCCTATAACCCTGTGACTATAGACTGCTTTTAATTTTTCCACAAAGAAGGCATTCTTTTGTTATAATTCTATTTCAAACACAAAACTTTAAAGCAAAAACAATTTTCAAATATATTTTATATATATCGATAAACGATATGACTGCGTGAGTTCAGCATATGTTTGTTATCGATAAAAAAATTTATAAAAAAAATAAGCTGCAAAACTTTTCCGATTAAAATTTATATTTTCATATTGAAAAGTTAACGATATTGTTAACTCACCAATTTATGTTCGGGGAAAGCGCTTTTGCGTTTTATTTTTAAAGCACCGCTTCCACACACGGAAAGTTTACTTGGTAAAATCTTGAGTTTGGTGGTGGCAAGGGAAAAGAAAGTGGCTTTTCTTACACACTCTATTTTCTCTTATCATCACCAAACTCAGAACTTTACTAAGTAAACTTTCCTTGTGTGAATGTTGTGTAATTGGAGTTTTTGTTTCAAATATAAGAAATTAACAACGCTTAGAACCGGAGGCAAATAAATGTGTTGTTTCTATTTTTTATAGCCTGTTTTTTGTAAGGTTTGGTGTTTTTAGCAATTCAATCAAAGAAAAATGTGGAAAAGAGATAACTAGTAAGCTTAAATACCCTATTCTCTTCATTAATTTGTACTCCCAGCACTTTGTGCTTGTATTCCTAAACAATAAAAATAGCGTTTGATATCACTATTTCGCCTGGCAATTAAAACATATGACAAAAGTCATCTTTAGCATCTCTGTTATACGAGTACTGTGTGGTTTTTAATAAAGTGTATTTAGATGAAATTGAACAAGAATATTTTTAACAAGAATTTTTGTGCTCCTATAAAGTCTACCACAAATAGTGTAAATTCAAAATTGCCTTCAGATTTAAATAGAATTATGTGACTATTGTTATGCAACCGAGTAAAGGATACTTTAATAAAAACCAACATTATCGTCTTAGTAGGTATTTGTACCACTAGCCAATTGCGACTTTTTTTTTTACCCAAATAGCATACTAGTAAAGTTGTTCATAATGTGTATTAACGCCAGCGCTACGGCATAAGATAGTTTATTAAAATTATTGATAACTATTTTTAAAATAAATTTAGTGGTTTATTAAAACATTAATATTTCCAAATAATTTTGTGAAAACAAATATAGTTTAAATAAAAACAATTCATAATTGTGAAAAAGTTTCAAATGTTTTTGACAAGAATAGCTTTCTATACGCCCATCCAAGGCGAATTCATAACAGGTGAAATTGACAGCGCAGCTGATAACTTTTTTTAAATTTTAATCTTTTTCAGATGTCAATGGCATAATTAAAACAAAATGAGGGGAAAAAATTTAAAACAATTTTTTAAATTATGTATTCTATATTGAGCGCCAGTTATCATTCAGAATCCTCCCCAATCTTGCTGGCTTTTTTCACCTTTCCAAGCTCTATGATCTGTGACTTTAATTTTCACGAAATAACTAAAAGTTCCACTAAATAATTAAATGTTTGTCCTTTATTGTAAATTTGTTTATTATATTTTTTTTTTAATTCCTTTTTGTGTTTATATTTTTCCCTTGCCATTTGAAAAAGAATTATTTTTTGTAGTGTTGTATTTATTGCTCTTGCATTTACCTGATATGAATTCGCCTTGCGCCCATCTTTGTTGTAATACGAGTATTGCGCGAGCGCTGCTACCTTGTGGACGTTAATACACACACACCTTGTGTTTGAACAACTCCCAAAATTTCCATAAATTATTTTATAATAAGTTGGTATAATTTTTTTAATACAAATTTACATGCAATAACCTGTCAACATAATGTAATTGCAAAGTCAAGTTATGGCGTCTTCGCCATTTCCTATTTAAGCTTTGAGAGGTAACCTAGCGCTTCTTGAGAATAACAATTTTTTATATTTTAATACTTTCAAATTCAAGAAGTATGTAATTATTTTAATTATTTTTCAACTGAATTATTTCCTAATGAATTTTTTATTTTTAAAGGAATTTTAATATAAACACGTTTGCGCCTTAATCAAGTGTTTTATTCAAAATCCATTGAAAATTGCTGGCTCATCCTCTCGCCTTTTCAACATCTTGGTTACTCAAAATTCTTCTCCCTTTCAAAGAGAGTGATAACATTGAAAGCGAGAATATCCCTAAAAAAAATAAATTAGATGTTTTTAAAAGGAATTTATATTGATTTTAAAAACAAAACTTATATCAGTGGAAGTTTGAATAGAGTAGCTTTTTAAACAGTTAATAAATTTGTTCCGCAATTTTGCTTTAAGAAGCACTTTATTTGGTGGGTTACTTGCCGCTTATCCATGCAATAAAGTTTGCTGGTTGACGTTTAAAGCCACAAGTACGAGTGTGAGTACAGTGTGGAAAACTAAAATCTAAATAAAAAAAAAAAAAAGAATTCAACAAAATAAAAAAAAAAGTTGTTGAGCGGTATGCAAATTTAAATTGATGATTAATAAATTTAAAATTGAAATGTTGTGGACATAAGTGGTGAACTGCAAGTTGGTTTCGAGTTTTTATTGTGGCCACTCTTTTCTAAGTAGAGGATGATGATTGAAGTAGTTGTGCAGTTGTGCAGTTGTTTGCCGAGACTATTTGTTTGCCTGTGGGTTTTTGTTGCTGTTGTTGGCAAAAGCTTTATGAGTTTTAAGATTGAGTGCAACATTTATTGGTTGTTGTTTGTTTAAGGCGATATTTGTGGCAGTTGTTTACATTGTGGTCGCTGTGGTTCTCGATATGTACTTCTGTACTGTGTTGTTGCAAGAGTTTTAGTTGCTGGCATTATTTTTATCATTATTCGATACTTTACATAATCGTACAAGTAAACACGCCGTTTAAACTATATGTGCAATTGGGTTTCAGGTTTACGATTCAAAAATTATTATTATTTGCTAACTGAGCAATCCATTTAATTCTATTAAACGGGTCCGCTTAGACACGTTGTTAATTAAATATTTACGATTCATTTTCGATAGAAAATAACGTAAAAGCGAAAATGAATACATTAAACAATATTTATTTCTGCATTGGAACCAGGGTGGTCGTTTTAACATTATAAGCTAGTGTTGGCTTTGGAATTTGAGAATATGGTGTATGCCTTTTTTGCTAATTTAACCCCTTCTTTAAAACGTCAAAACTTCGGAAAAGTTGTTCAAACGTCAGTTTGTTCAATGTTAAAAAGGCAAGCCAAACGAAACATAAATCACTTAAGCTGGATTCAGCCAAGGTGTATTAACGTCTACAAGGTGGTAGCACTAGAGCGAAATTACAACAATACTTGTAAAAAATAATTGTAACTTTTTTCACAATTATATATATCAGGGAGGCTGATCAATGGAGTTTCAATTATGAAACTCAAATAAATTTTTGTAAAGTTTATGTAATTTATTTTTTAGAAATTCATACGAAAAATAATACGTTTTTATTAAAGTAGTTCATTAAGTTTTGAAAATAACTGAATTCAAATGGCCTCCATCCTCGTTGACATACGACATCTTATCAAAAAGTTATTCATTACGGTTATTCATTGCAGCGGGAATGGTATCAATTATCGTTTGAATGGATTGCTTTAAATCATCCAAATTTATTGGCTTTTTTTGTGAACTTCTTGTTTGCAAGACCCCACAAAATAATCAAGTACAGTGAGGTCAGTAGACCTGGGAGACAAACGGAATGTGGAGTTTCTAGAAATCAGTTTATTGGGACATTTTTGCTTCAATTCTGTCATAATAGGCGTGGCTATGTGACAAGTTATCCCAACTTGTTGAAACCAAACAGAGTTGAAAGTGATTCCCTTTCGGCGTAATTCTGGAAAGAAAAAATCTTTCAACATCTTTAAGTAACAGTCTCCATTGACCGTAACAGTAAGACCGTTTTCTTCGAAAAAGTAAGGCTCGACAATGCACCTTGAATGTAGAAGTCTCTAGGGTTCTAGTGTTTGGCTGTTAATTGAATCGTAGAAATAACTTTAAATCTTGGTGCAAAATTGTCTGCAGTGACTGTCTGCTGACACCCATTTGAGCAGGTAAGCACCTTGTCGAAACTCAAGAATTGGATTGTATGGCAGCAGCTCTAGTTTCCTGCATCCTAACAGAGCAATCTCGATGATAAGGGTTTCTTGCGACTGTACCGCATGCGGCAAATTTCTTTACGAGCCTCGTTATGCTCCATCTGCTATGAGGAGTGTCGCCAAACGTGCACCTATATTCTTTTTGGACGGAAACAACGGACTCTAAAGCGTGAAAGCGTTGCACTATCTAAATTCTTGTTTCATTGTCCCAATTCTCCATTTTAGTTAAATTTAAAGATCAATCTATTAAACACAACAAAAATGGAACAGGTTAGTTACACAGAAAATAAGTTATTATGTATTTTTTTTTTTTTTTTTTTTTGTAGCAGCTTTTATCAGCCACCCTGTATAAAAGCACCTTTTCACAATTATAAATTAGTTTTGAATTTGAATTATATTCATGTTCAAAAAATAATTGTTAAATATTTAATTCAGAATAAAACACCAAATTCACTTTCAAAAATGTAAACAATACACTTGACGTAAATGTCTTGCTATATTGTCAGATGCTAAAAACTGTTACATGCACCTTGGATTACTCATGGTTTCTGATCAAAATGTTTGTTCTGAAACATGTTTTTTTTTATTAAAGCCTTTATCTTCCAGTCCTATATTATTCTCATTCGTGTCTAGACAAGGGTCAATACCTTTTATAGCGACCTGAAGACCTTTAGAACTTTTAAGCTAATAATTATAAAAAGATCTGTTCTCTTTCTCCAGAAAGTCGGACAAGTTACGGTAATCATTTTAATTGTTTAACTGGATTTTGGTTTCGCTGGTGCCTGTCTTTACCGATTGCCATAATAAGTGCTTTTACCAGCTCACTAGAAGTTGGCGCTCTCCAAATTATTGGTGGCGGTTTAAATGTTTTTTTTATGTTGTTGTCTCGTCAGTTTGAAGGATAGAAAATCTGTTACTATCCGTTGGCGTAGTGGTTTTATCATCTATAGATATCTTCGATTGAGATGATATTTGAATGGATTGAGGGCTACGCTGCCCTTTAACCACGGTTACATACCTATCTATGCTAATTTGTGTTTCGCTTATCTGCAGAAATTAAACTGGAAGATGGCTTATCTTTTGTTGTACTTTCCCTTTTTCAATTCAATTCACTTTATTCATAATCTTTAGGCCAGCATATTTATTAATTATATTAAACGTTAAGCTTCCTATTACACATACATACGAGTATAAGCTCTAAAATAGCGATTTTACTCATGGAAAAAATAGACAAAGAAAAGCAATAATTCATGTATAACATCATGAATCTGAACAAATTTACATAATTCATCAAAAATTTCACACAATATCATAAATACACCACCCTTACCAATGAAAAAAGAGAAACCAAAAATTTAGAGGCATGACAAAATTGTATTTCTAAATTCAGAAGCGAATGAGAAAAGTGTTTGCCAGTATAATGTAAATTTGACTTCCGAATTCGACAAACTCTGACCGCGAAATATCTCTGCATAACTCGAAAGGCAAGAGAGCCTTAAGTTTGTAAAAATATCTGATTATCTTATTGAAATATATTTTTAGTCTTCCAATATTGATCTCAGTGGTTCCGCTTTATATCTCTAAGCCATAAAGTAAAACTGGCATGGGCGTTGCATGTCAGTTTGTGAATGTTTAATAGCAATGAACAATTTATATTATAAAGCTTTCGCAGTCCAAAAGCTAATCGGGAAAACGCATAGCTTAATTGCTAGTTAAATGGGCCCTATCGTCAATAATAATCCCAAGAGTTCTGATATATTCCGCATATTTGATTTCTTCACTACTCATAAATATTTGAGGCATATTGCATCCCGCAGCAATGAAATATATAGCTCTTGAATTCTTATGGTTCACTACAATAAAATTTTCATCACACCATCTCCCTATTTCAAGTAAGTTATTATGAATACCAGCTGCTAATGCATAAACATAATTGTTTTTTGAAGAAAACAACAATTGAAAGTCATCTGCGTATGTGTAAGTGGCTAATAACATTATAAAAGGTGTCGAAAATGTTATGTAAATATTAAAGAATAGCGGGCCAAGAACGGAACCTTTAGGAACTCCACGGAAAACTGCTCTAGCTGTTGACTTACAACCGTTCTTAGCAAACGAAAACCTTGTATAAAGCTTATTCAATAACATTTCATAGCATATAGAGTTAAATGTTCTGCTCAAATCTAAACTCACTAAAACTGAAATATGTTTGCAGTCAATATTGCGCCAAATTTCATCTACCAAATTTGTCATTAGAGTTGTGGTATTATAATGTTTTTGAAACCCTGACTGAAAGTCAGAAATACAAAACAAATAGTTACTGCTTTCAAAGATCTGATCACTTAGTAATACTTCTAAAATTTTAGAACAAACGGACAGATACTGATGAGCCAAAAGTCGGACAGACCTTGTTCACTTTTTACTTTTGGTATTCGAACCACTCTTGCTAATTTCCACACTTTAGGAAAATTTAAGGTGGGGAAAAGTTATCCCTGCCGCTCTGTAAATTTAGTTCCTGAAATAAAAGCGTTGGCGTCCTTTCAATAGGCGGAATGACAAAATACTCATTGCATTCTTCGATATCAACATTGCAACATTTTGAATAACACCCAAATATTTTACTTCTCCCCTCAACATTCTTTGAGAGCTATCCGCAAATAAGTTTCGGAAAAAATTCCCCTTTTGTTTTCTTATAATTGACTTTGCTTTATTTCTATATCTACAGTAAATGCGCCATCTCTCTTCAGCCTCATATTCTAAGTATGCTCTGTACCTCAAGTCTTTATGTTGAGTAGCCTGCTTTATGATGGCAGAATTCATTCAACCCTCTCTCCCACATATGATAACACGCTTCTGCTGAACATGCCTATCAAATCAATATTGTGGAAATCCTTTTCAAATTCTTCATAATTAAACTGTCTGAACAATCTTACCACCTTCATATGCGATACCTCTGCACAAATGAGTTGATGTAGGCTATTTGCGTGATGACTAGTGGACTGTAGGGGTGAACACCAACTCTTGGCTAAATATCCTTGGTATGAATCTGGAGTTGAGTGAAGGATGTGTGAGTTGCTAGTATGCTTGGATGAAAATAAAATAATGTGGTTTCAATATTAATATGTATAATTCTGTACAGTTTTATTTAAATTCCTTTTTTTTTTTTAATAAATTCAATTTAGGAGAATTTCTACTGTATTACAATATTGTGTTGAACTTAGTAATTATACTCTGTTTGAGTTAAAGGTTGAAAAGCAAGTGTTTGGCCCTTTTGATCTTCGAATCAAAGCAGGCCACATTTATAAAGTTTCGATATTCAATACAATTACTGTTCACAATTTAAATTTACCATATTATACAATTCACAATAGAACTTAGATATTTCTAAGCGTTATATTTAAAATTCAATTCAATTTACAGATTTATAAAGAAAAACAAGAAGATACGAAAATTATTTCTATAATTTTCGGTATAAAATTGGAGATTTTATACATTCCGACCACCGGAAGCTGTACTTGAAGGTTGCACACACAGTACCTCTGCTAAAGATCTTATAGCTTCTGAAATTACGCGTTGATTAGGGATCACCAATGCCAATGACGACCTTAAAGCTTGTTGGTTTGTTTGTTGATTAGATGGTGAGCGTTTTTTATAGGATTCAATTTTTCGAGCTGTTGCTCTCTCTTTGGAAACTGCTGCTCTTTTCTCAATCTGACCTTCCCTTTTCTTATTTGTTCGAAGCCTGGATTGGATGCCGGGGTGTAATAAGGTGTGGTGATAGCTTCCACATTTGCGGCACGTATCCAATGAAGCACACGCTCTTAGGTCATGACTTTTAGCCAAACAGTTTGTACAATACCTGTGCTTATTGACGATATGATGTCTCGTTGGCACGTCCATATTTAAAAATCTTTGGCAAAACCTAATTGAATGATAATGTTGACAAAGACTGCAAATGTATAATTCTCGGTCTTCTTTGCGGTAATTGCGGTGAGGTTTATGTTGTTTGTAACTAGGAATAGAAATAATAGTGATATTAGTAGAGTATTTGATTAATAGAGGGCAGTAAATGAAGATCGTTTAATTGTTCAACTAAACATCATCTTTATTGAGAAGTGGCAAAAAACAGAGTTTAACTATAGGGCGTTTCATAATACCAGAAGCAGTTCTGATATCAGCAACTCGTACGTTATCATCAGATCCTATGTACGTTTTGACAATTCTGCCTAAACGCCATTCGGAAGGGGGTAGCATATTGTCCATGACGACTACGAGGTCACCTTGTTTTAAATTTGCTGACGCATTCTTCCATTTATATCGTTTGTGAAGGGATTTTAAGTAGTCGTCCTTCCACCTAATGGCAAATTGATGTTGAAGTGCTTTAAGTCTCTCCCATCGGTCGAGTAATCCTATCTGTTGATCGTTTTGTTGGGGAAAAGCCATGATAGGAGCACCTCTCAGAAAATGTCCGGGTGTTAAGGCTGATAAATCGGTGGGATCCTCTGACATGGCAGATATTGGACGAGAGTTTAAAATTCCTTCGATTTGCGTGAGAATCGTAGAGAACTCCTCAAAATTAAACTTGTGTGAGCCTGTAATGCGCTTTAAATGGAATTTAAAACTTTTTACTGCTGCTTCCCACAAACCTCCCATGTGGGGCGCATGAGGTGGGATAAATATCCATTCGAAGCCATGGGTTATATATTTCTGAGCTATTTCTGTTGCTGTTGAGGAAATAAATGAATAGAATTCTCGTTGGAGTTGTCTACTAGCTCCCACAAAGTTTCGACCATTGTCTGAATAGAGCCTAAAAGGGAGTCCCCGCCTACCAACGAAGCACGTGAACGCCGCTCTAAATGCTGCTGTTGATAAGCTTGAGCATATTTCCAAGTGTATGGCTTTTGTACTGAAGCAAACAAAAACACATACATAACCTTTAATTAAAGGAGAGTTTTTGTGACTTGAGCTTTTCAACTCAAAAAGTCCGGCAAAGTCGATACCAGATGTTTGGAACGGGACTGTTAGATTACATCTATCAGAGGGCAAGGGGGCCATTATCTGAGAGCATGGTTTTTGTTTATATATGATGCACGTCTTGCAACTTCTGATAATTTTTTTTGCATGTGATTTTAAGCGGGAGATGTAGAATTCTGCTTTCACCATTCTACACATTTGATTGCATTCTGCATGAGCGAGAAACTTATGTAAATGCTCTAGGTAGAGTTGACAGATTCTAGAACTTCCGGGGAGAATTATTGGGAATTTTTCATTATATGTGAGTGATGCATTAGTCAAACGACCGTTCACTCGTAAAATTTTGTGTGTGTCTAAAATGGGATTTAGAGTTTTTAACGAGCTTTTGTTAGAGATCGGCAGAGAATTTGAGATATCTTTAACTTCTGCTGAATAATACGCACCTTGAGCTAAAGTTATTAAGCAATATTTTACATAATTTACTTCCTTTTGTGTGAGATGCGGTTGCTTATAATTAAATTGAGATCTAAATTTTCTTAGACTATTGTGGTAAAATCGAAAGACGTATGACAAAACTCTGAGCGCCTTTTGATACGATGAGAATTTGTTCAGTATGTCAGAGTATTCGACTGCTGTCTTGAAACATTCAACCTTTGTCTCGAATTTTGGGCTGATAAATTCAAATGGTTTTGGCCATTCTGACTGTGGTTTTGTTAGCCAATTTGGCCCCTGCCACCAGACAAGATTGTTTGAAAGTTCTTGAAAAGTGCATCCACGCGTTCCGAGATCGGCCGGGTTGTCGTGCGTCTGAACATGTTGCCAGCTTGCTTTGGGTAAAGTACTATGAATCTGGGAAGTTCGATTTGCAACATAAGTTTCCCAATTCCACGGGGGCTTGGAAAGCCATCCTAATACAATTGATGAATCTGTCCACATGAAAATTTCGCAATGGGACAAACTAAGAGATTCCGTGACGTATTTTACTAACTTTGTTAATAGCAGGGCACCACAGAGTTCCAGTCTTGGCAGACTGATAGATTTTAGCGGGGCTACTTTACTTTTGGCTGTAACCAAATTAGTAAAAATGGTGTTTTTCGAACTTTGGCATCGCATATAAACCGTGGCGCAATACGCTCCTTTTGAAGCATCTGAAAACCCATGGATCTGTACAATATCTGTTGGACTATACTGTAACCACCGTGGTATTCGTATTTTTTCAATGTTGCCGAAGTCGTTCATTAGATTATTCCATTTATTCGCAATTTCTGAGTTAACGATGTCGTCCCATTGGAGTCCTTCTAGCCATAACTCCTGCATTAACATCTTGGCTTTTATTACTACAGGCGCTAGCCAACCAGCTGGATCAAATATTGTTGCCACGCCAGACAACATTTTCCGTTTTGTGATGTTTTCTGTATGTGATATAGGTGAAAAAGAGTAGCAAAATTCATCGCAAAGGGCGTTCCATTTGATTCCTAAGGTTTTCGTGGCGCTAGCATCATGGAACCGTAGAAAATCTGAGTCATATAGGTCTTCGTTTGGGATGTGTGAAAGCAGTTGGCTGTCATTTGCGGTTATCTTCTTCAAAAGAAATCCAGCTGACTGCAGAGCCTTTAGAACTTGAGTTTGCGATTCTTTTGCTTGCTCCAAACTGTGTCCGCCTGATAATATGTCATCTACATACGTTTCATTTTTGAGAATGTTAGTAATGTTAGGATATTGGTTTTGAGTATCTTCAGCTAGCTGATGCAGAGTTCTGACAG
The DNA here is from genome assembly GCA_914767995.1 of Thecocarcelia acutangulata. Classification (NCBI taxonomy): domain Eukaryota; kingdom Metazoa; phylum Arthropoda; class Insecta; order Diptera; family Tachinidae; genus Thecocarcelia; species Thecocarcelia acutangulata. Next base: position 58,853,721 of record OU612098.1, read on the forward strand.
CTAGAAATGGAGCGCAGTTAACACCAAAGGTGACTGTTCGGAGCTGAAAGTCTTTACATGGATTATTGTGATCCTTCTGATATATTATGCGCTGATATTGTCTGTCATCCGGGTGAACTAAAATCTGCCGATACATTTTTTGAATGTCTCCGCTAAATACGAACTTATAAAGACGCCAATTGAGAATAACTGTTATTAAATTAGATTGCAATATTGGTCCTGTGTATAAAATATCATTTAGTGAATAACCTGATTTGGTTTTGCGGGAAGCATTGAACACTACTCTCACTTTTGTGGTTTTGTGCTCTGGCCGGACTACTGCATGATGAGGTAAATAGAAGGAGTGGTATTTTCCTTCAGAGACGTTTTCTTGATAAGAAATTGGTTCCATATGATTTAGTGTTACGTATTCTTCCAAAACTGTATTGTACTCCTTCTGAAGATCCGGAGTTTTAGCGAGTGATTGAATTATTCTAGTATATTGAACAAGTGCTAGAAATCGAGATGGGCCAAGAAACTTTGAGTGAGGAAATTCTTTTCTAAACGGCAATCTTACGACATACCTTCCATCTTCGTTTCTCGTCGTTGTTTGTTTGTAATAATCCTCGCAGTACTGGTCTTCTTCCGAAACTATCGGCTGTTGCGGCAGTTCCTCTTGCTCCCAAAATTTCCTCAAAGTATCATTTAGCATAGAATTATCACTGGGCGTAACAGTCGTTGTAAAGGCATGCACTCGATTGGTATGAGTAGGCCCGCTTAAAACCCACCCAAATACAGTATTGTACGCAGATGCTTGCCCACATACATGTTTTTGAATTCCATCTATATTAAGGAATTGTTCAGAATCATTACCGAGAATCAGGTCTATTTTAGAGGACACATTAAATTGGGGGTCTGCGAGATCGAGATTCATGAGTTCTGTTGATTTTGGCGGTTCGAAGGAAACTGAAGGGACTCGTTTTGTGAGTTTTGGTAATACAATTGCGTTTACTACAAATTTTAGATTATATCGATTGGCGAATAGAGTAAGACTGCATTCTTTGCTAGCAGATTGTGTCTGGCCTCCTATACCTACAATCTCAACTTGTGATTTGCGATAAGGAAGATTAAGTAATGTTCTGACTCGTTCAGACAGAAACGTCCTTTAAGAACCAGGGTCTATAAGGGCTCTAACAGTGTACAATTCACCTCGATAGTCAATTTGTACAAGTGCGGTACGAAGCAAAATAAAGTCATCGTTGGATGAAAAATTGGCTTGAAAATGAGGATTTCTTGAGGTTGATGGTAATTCGGTATTGCATTTAAAGTTCTCGTCTTTTACCGACTTATTTTCCCCTGTATATGGGTAAGCCTCTCCTTGTGTAGTTACGCTGCTGTTTTGTTGTAAGTGCAGCAGCGTATGGTGATCAGATCTACAAACAAAACATTTGTTTTTGCTGGCACATTTCGCTTTTAAGTGGCCCGAGGAGAGACAATTATTACAAATTTTGTTTTTGAATACAAAATCTATTCTTTGCTGCACTGTATATCTTTTGAACTTGATACAAGCTCGCAGCGGGTGATCACCCTGGCAGAGGCTGCATGTACACGCAAGTTTTTCTTGAGACGAATAGGATTGAATATTCGCTCGTGAGACACTGGGAAGACTTGGCAGAAAAACCAGATTTTTTGTTGTTTTTATAGAAGAAATTCTTTCCACAACCTCGTACCGATTTATTAGAAATTCGTCCATTTGATCCCAGGATGGAATTTCATTTTGCGATTTAAACGATTGCTCCCAGAGTGCTAGTGTTTCATCAGGCAATTTTGTTGAGACCAAATAAATGAGGATTGGATCCCAATTGTCGACTTTGACTTTAAGTGCCTTTAATGCCGTTAAGCAATCTGTCACTGTAGAGTGTATTTTTTGAATAGATTGACTATTCTCAGAGGTAGCGACAGGTATATTGAATAAAACCCTAAGCTTATTATCTACCAGAGCCCTCTTATTGTCGAAACGTGACGTAAGTGCATTCCATGCGTGATCAAAATTTTCATCACATAAAGAGTACCTTTTGACAATTGCGCCCGCACTTCCTCCTGTCTTGACTCTTATGGTGTTTTCGTTTCTACATAAGATATACCACCCTGTCAAAAGATGCATTTAAAAAATGTTCGACCATCCCTGTAAAAGTGTTATTTATATCTGAACGAGAACAAAACACAATTTATGATTAAATGCATTGCCCTGTTTAAAACAGCTGATAGTTTTCAACGAGGCAACAACTATTTAAAAATTTTTTGTTGAAGTTTATTTATTTATAATAAACTTAGCTTATGATTACAAATCAAAAGCTAAATTATTTATTAGCAAGACCGACGTAGTTAAACATTCTTTTTTTAGTAAAATGAGTAATGAAAATAAAAATAGTGATGACAGTCCAGTTTGTTCAAAAGCGATTCAGTGTAAGTAAAAACTTTTCCAGCTCCTTGATAAAATCGCTGTTTAAAATGTGGCCGGAATAATCAAAATAGTTTCTTGTTAATACCACTTTTAGATTGGACAGATGGAGACACTAAAAAGCTGTTAGATTCTTACAGCATGTATTTAGCTGATATTGGCCCTTTAAAAAAGTTCCGGAACAAAAAAGAAATGTGGATGCAGATCTCAGCTGAAATATCCCATATGTCTCCCAAACAATGCGAAGAGAGATATAAAACTGTATTGAAAAGAAAAAAGATGGCCATAGAAAACAATAGCAGCTCGGGAGCAAAACGTAAACTTGTGGAGTTTGAACAAGAACTAAATAAAATATGCTCTTTAGATGATTCCATAGAACCGGAAATTTTAATTAGTAGCCAAAAAGAAATAAAAAAAGAAAATTCTAGGAACGAAAAACCAAATGCAAAGGAAAGGAAAAAATATAATCTTAGCACTACGTTAAAAGAAATAGCTGAAAAAAAGGAAGAGGCTAGAGAGAGACGCCACAGAGAAAAAATTGAAGAGGTCAAAAATACGCAAGTCATTCTTCAAAAGCTTCTTGACAAATTGTCTTAAAGAAACGTACATATATGTGATTAACTTCCAAACAAATAATAAGACTGATTTTTATAAATATTTCGTTATTGAAAGTACAAAATGCCCTATCTACCATTTCAGGAATTTTGCAGAAGAAAGAAAATTTCTTTAAATGAAGAGAATATTGACAATTTTCAACAGTATTTCGAAATAAATTTATAGACCCTTTTTTTAGTTATGATGCGGTTATTATCAAGGTAATTTTCACTTCAACAAGTTTTTCTTCCTGCAACATTATTAACGTGTTAAATAGAACGATTGAATTTTTGTGATATATTTTGTGCATAGGGCAAAATTAGAAATAAAATCAGTTGGCAAATATACTGAAAGCAATGAATTTTTAAAAATTAATTTGCAACTACATATTATTATTATTATTTTTTAATTAAAAGTTTATTGGAATGAATATGTTTTGTATGGTACTTTATTCAAACTTTAGTATTTAATACTTATTGAATCAGGTAACAAAACCTGATAAGACATTGAATTTATAGACGTTAATTTACAAATATACTTTTCTTTTATATAAATATGTAAAAAAACGTTATTGGATTTTATATTGGTTTTCAATTAAATTTATTTATTAATCTTTATAAAACTTAAAATAAAAATAAATATGTATACACATATGTTCATTTAATAAAGCAAACTGAATTTTAACAAAAAATAAATCAAAGGTACAAAAAATAAATCAAAGCTAGACAGGCTTATGCATAAGGAAATTTATGTTAAAGCCATAAAATCAGTTCGAGTACATTAATAATGTAATCAATAAACTATAATGCATGTATAAATATATATATATATATATATATATATATATATATATATATATATATATATATATATATATATATATATATATATATATATATATATATATATATATATATATATATATATATATATATATATATATATATACATCAATTCTACGAATTATATAAAATATTTTTAATTTCATCTCTTTTGATTTGTCCCAGCTGCGTGAGTAAATTTTCTCTCATATCGGTTTCAAAAAGCTCGGCATCATTGTTGCTAAATTTATTGTTAATAGCTTCTTCTGGAAGACTTTCATTTCGCGTGATACAAATATTATGCAGAACACAGCATGCAACAACAAATTTCGCCATTGTTTCCACATTATGGAAATCCATGCGCATTAGTTGTCGGAAGCGACATTTCAACACACCAAATGCATTTTCAATTTTCACTCTCGTTCGGCAAAAATGTAAATTGAAATTTTTTTCCGCATCTCCCAAGTTCCCATAATCTCTATACGGCGTCAATAGGTATTCCCTTAAAGGATATGCTGCGTCCCCCAACACATGATATTTAGGAATACATAGCAAAGGTAATTCCTTACCAATAAAGGAAAGTTTCAACACACGCGAATCATGGATTTTGCTCGGAATTCCCGTAAAAACATCTAAAAATTTTAATTTTGAGTCGCAAATACCTTGAAGAGTTATTGACACTCCATCATGCCTGTTCGCGTATGTTGAACGAATTTTATGTGCTGGTGTCCTTATACTTATGTAGCTTCCATCGATACAGCCTAAAACGTTAGGAATTCCTGAAACCTTAAAGCAATTTTGAAACTTACAGTACATTTTTTATAATACCCAACCTTTCTAAAATCATGCGCAACTTTTTCTTTCTCTTCTTCACTACGAGGGAATTTTATTATTTCTGGCGCCGTATGTTCCACAAGAAATTTTAAAATGTTGCTAAAGCATTGATGCACAGTTGACAATGACATTCCAAATATATTCGCCACTTCTCGAAAAGTTGTCTTGTTTCCGCTAAACCTACGTACAATAAAAAATTTTGTATATAAATTGCATACATAGCTTTTATTTAAATCCAATCTTACCATAAAAAACACAAAACTTGTTTTTCAACACTTGTTTGAAGTCTTCCTCCTTTGTAGCTTCTTCTTGTATATGAATCAGAGTACTTTTCCATAAGATGTGTGGCACTTCCGCGACTGATTCTAAAATTCTTTTTGAACTACATATTTTTTTATTAGATTTAATATTGAATTTAATTATTTTACTTTGTAGTTGATACTTACATTTGTCTCACAATAAGCATGGACAACGTTTTCCACAAATCCTACAACTCGCGGCTGAGAGCTTCTCTTATAGATGTGTTCCATGTCTTCATCATCAGACGAAGACGAAGAGTCTAGCAACTGACGTATTGCTATTTCAGCACAGGCAATAGATGCAGCAACTTCCATGATTTGCATATTGTCTCAAAGAATTTATTTTTATTAAAACTGCTTGCACAAATTATTTTAACCAAATGTAAACATAAGTACGAAGTTGCCAGATTAGTTAATATTTCATTATTCAAAGTTTAATGGAAAACTTTATCAGACGTTTTTTTAATTCCTTTTTATGACAATAAATAAAGTCTGAATTTGTATCCGTGAAAGGTTAGTATAGTATATTTTAGTGCATATTAGGTTAGTATAGTATATTTTAGTGCATATATTCCATCCTTGTATTTCTTTTATAGTATAATAGAAAGGCATTGCATTTCAAAGTCAAAAAAATTGTTTCCCCAACTATGTCTGGTAACTCTACATATAAACAAAAAGCAACCTGTTTTTCAGGGCACTATCAACCCTGTCATTTTATATGGGGCGTCAAGTGCAAAGCATTTCGCCGTTAGTAAGGGCGAACTTTGTAGAAAAGAACTTACAGCATTTGCAGAGTGCAAACAATTTTGAAGAAACGAACACAAAATAGAACATTTCGAATAAAATGGCACTTTTTTGTGTAGAAACGAAAACACCATTAAATAAAATAATTTTTGCGCTTTGGGGATTTCGTTATTATTAATGCAGGCAGTCATAAAGAGATCGCGAAATGCGGGCCATTCCTTATAACTACCCGTGAATTTTTCGATGTCACACGGAGGAAGTTTTATAAACGAACTTGTGGCTCCTGTGTGATATACCTGGGGGGAAATGCTTGCCCTAGCAACTGTATTTTGAGGTTCGTACCCTCTTGAGAGTTTGAGGATATCCAAAATGTGTGACTTGCACGTGTAGTACGCTTCGGAAGTAGCACTAAAATTGATTTTTGCATTTTCTTTGAAATCTCTGGTATTTTCCGATGAAGGCGAGATCATGAGCTTTTCGTAAGAGTCCTGAAGCCTTTTCCATCTATTATCCAAATCCTCTAGCTTTGTTTCCAATATTGAGTCAGTTTGATCCTCAATATTAACCCTCTCGAAGCTTGTGCAGAACTCTACTAAATGCTCGCAATCAAAGAAAAACTTTTCTTGTTGTGCTGATGGAGTGCTTGCTGATTTTTTCTCTGACGTAGCCATGTTTATATGTTGTTTTTTGTTTTTTGTTTTTTTTTTTTCTTTTTCAGGTTTGATTAAACCGAAAGCGGGATTTTGCGGTTTTCCAATGAATTATGGATTATCGATTTGTATATTGACTTGAAACAGTCTGCGTTAAGCGAATGTTATCGCTGGATCGGTGTAATAAAATTTTATCAACTTCAACTTGTTAAGCGTATTGTATAAATGCGGATTTATATTTATTATTTTAGTGTAAAAGCATGTCAGCGAGAAAATGATTAGCGTTTGTTTGCGGTAAGCGAAAAAATTTTTTAATAGGAGAAAATATTCAGCGTGTTATAACATTGGAATGGATATTGGCAACTTTTTGTATAAGCAAGGCAAGAGAAAATACTCGTACCCCAGCGAAAGAACCCGTATACTAGACAAAGCCCAACCTTCAATTCATGTGACAATATTAAACTTATTCATTTAAAGTATCTAAAGTATGGAATATGTAGAATAAACCTGGATTGGCTCAGATTATGAAACACACATTTCAAATTTTAAATTATTGAGTTCCATAAATAAATTCTTTATATATAACATCCGTTTCAAATTGTTTACATTCATACACTTGGCATTTCAATTGAGTAAATTTTGACATGGAAATAAATTTTTAGTTTTATATTATATTTCGTTTTTACCTTGTTTCTTTGTAGCTTCTTCTTGATTAATTTGTTTTATATATTTCAAATATTACAACGCAACGATTTATGTAATTTATAGCGATTTATGTTTCAACTGCATTTATTTAAATTGTATGTAGTGCAACTTGTTGTTGTTTACAATGAACATCTGTTTTGTTTTGCCTGTTTCGCACTTTTTCGCTAATTCTGTTCAGTACATTACTTTTTTGTTATATTTTGTTTTGCTTCTAATGACAAATTTACTCTTCTTCTTTTGTTTGCTTCTTTTCAACTTTGTTTTTTTTTTTGTGTTTTTTTAAAGAATTAAAATTTGTATGTATGTTTTCAAGTACTTTAAGTTATTAAGTTATTGCTAATTGTTTGTTTTACAAGAAAATTTATTTTGTACATCCGCACATAAGTAATTATGTTTGTCATGTAGTTGTACATACATATATGTTTCATAAATTGTAGTTGAGCGACAATATGATTGCCTACACTTTTATGTTGCTTAAATTTATTTTGAGCAACAAACAAATTTTAACAGATATATGCTTTAATTTGTGTTGATGACTAAAGATGGTTGATATTCGATTTGTACCCATTCAGAAACTTCGAATTAACGTAATTTTAATTAAATTTATTGAAGTTATTATGTTTCTTTTCCCGATTTGTTTTATTGATATCGAATGACAAGCAAAAGTATAGAATGATTTCTTATGCACATAATGAAACAACCAATTTACACTCGGCAGCATAAGTCTGCGTACAACCTAGTCATATACAGTTTCACACGATATTGTAGCAGTAAGTAATAACGGAGTCCATTGAAATTGGTTTTGATTTATAGATAAATATCTGAACATTATGTTAGGTACCATACTTTTTCATTTGCAAAGTTTGGTAATAATCGGAAACTTAAAAACCATGATATGGCAACTTTGCGCGTATGCAAAAGTCTGCGTACACAAAAGTAAACGGTACTTTGAAACTGTTTTTGTTGTTGAATTGTATTATAGTTTTGCAGTTTTTGCTTCACATTAATAAATAAAGTAGTTATTTGGAAATTTTTTGTGTGGAATTACAACAGTTTTTATAAAATGACAAAAAGAAAAGAAATTAATATTGCTGAACGCAAAATTATAGTGCATTTGTGGAAACAAGGAAAATCTTTGCGCGAAATTGGTCAAGTAGTGGAACGGACTCACTCCTCTATCCAGAGAGTCATAAACAATTTTAAAAACAATGGAGTTTTAATCTCAAAGCCCCGTTCAGGTCGTCCACGAATATTAACTAATCGCGAGAGTAGAGTTATAGTGCAATCGGTGAAGGAAAATCCCAGATTAACTGCATCAAAAATTGCTGAAAACATAAAATGTCAATTTAACAAACGTGTATCCAAAGACACTGTGCGCAGAATTTTGAAAAAGGCCAGCTACAGAAGCCATGTAGCACGGAGAAAGCCGCTAGTTTCATTAGCTAATAGACAAAAACGAATTGCGTTCGCTAAAGAACACATAAACAAGCCCCCAGAGTTCTGGAGAAAAGTTCTATTTACTGACGAAAGCAAATACTGCATATTTGGCATAAACGGCCGTCAGCTTGTTTGGAGAAAGCCTTGTACAGCCCTGAATCCACAAAATCTAAAGCCAACAGTTAAACATGGTGGTGGTGGCGTGATGGTATGGGGGTGCATGGCAAGTAAAGGTGTGGGTAATTTAGAATTTATTCCATCGATAATGGATCACAAGGTCTATTTAGATATTCTAAAAAGAAATCTCACCGAGAGTGTAAGAAAATTGGGCATAGAAGATGAATACATCTTTCAGCAGGACAACGACCCAAAGCATACTGCGCATAACACAAGGCTTTGGTTGTTGTATAATGTGAAAAAACAATTGAAAACTCCTCCGCAGTCGCCAGACCTAAATCCCATAGAGCATCTATGGGAATTACTGGAAAGAAAAATACGAAACCACGTAATAACGTCAAAAGAAGTCCTTCAATCCATACTAACGGAGGAATGGGGAAAGATTAGCTCAGAATACACCGAAAAACTGGTTTCGTCAATGCCAAAACGACTTACTGAAGTACTCGCTCGTCATGGTTATCCGACTTCTTATTAAAATGCAACATAATTTTAAAAAAAGCTGTCATATATTATAGTATTATTTCATGTGCGCAGACTTTTGCCTAGCCAAAAAATCAGGTTTTTTTTGTAAAATGAATTTTTTTAAGTTTTGTTAATTAAAAAAAATATATTTTACCACGCAGTTATGTCCTTATATAGATAAGAGTTTTGTTAGAAAAAAGTTCAAATGGAAATATATATTTTTAGATCCAAAATTAAAGTCTACATTTTAAATTTCGATGTCGTACGCAGACTTATGCTGCCGAGTGTACGTGTTTTCTTAATGTGGCTTTACAGCTTTTATGAATAGTAATCGAATCTATGTACAATCTGAAAATTTTCGATTTGGTTATTTTTGTGTTTGATTGTAGGAATCGTTAAATATTTGCTTTCCTTTGCAATTCCGAATAATTTCGTTGTTGTTTTCTTTTACTTATGTTACACTTTAGAAAATTTTAGGAAGTAATTTTTTTGTGTTGATTTTGCTTTATTTCTCATATTGTTCCTTTCTTATATACCTATTTTCTTTTCTTATATATTTCTCTTCACTTCTATATATAAGTACGAGTACATATGTACATAATTATAAAAGTAACGGGTTTGTAGTTCTTTTGTTTTTTAACGGTTTAAGATGTAACTTGTAAAGAAAATATATAACGGAATATTTTGCTCTTTTAGTTAATTTTAATTTATTTTGTTGTTTGTTTTTAACTGTAAATTTTCTGGATAAATAATTGTATTTCATGTAATATATATTTATATGCTAATATTGCACATATATGTACGTATATCTACAAATGCATACATATATGTATGAATATGTATGTATGCGCAACTGCAATGTCGACAGTATTGCGGTTTAAACTATATTTAAATACACTTATGCACTTTATTTAATTTTTACCAGTTTTCTTAGATGTTATTTGATTATATTTGACTTTTTACTTTTCTTGACCGGCGCGGATGGATACTAAATTGATGTTATGTATCTACATATGTATGCTTAAAGAATTATCTTGTCTTGGCTAAATATCCTTGGTATGAATCTGGAGTTGAGTGAAGGATGTGTGAGTTGCTAGTATGCTTGGATGAAAATAAAATAATGTGGTTTCAATATTAATATGTATAATTCTGTACAGTTTTATTTAAATTCCTTTTTTTTTAATAAATTCAATTTAGGAGAATTTCTACTGTATTACAATATTGTGTTGAACTTAGTAATTATACTCTGTTTGAGTTAAAGGTTGAAAAGCAAGTGTTTGGCCCTTTTGATCTTCGAATCAAAGCAGGCCACATTTATAAAGTTTCGATATTCAATACAATTACTGTTCACAATTTAAATTTACCATATTATACAATTCACAATAGAACTTAGATATTTCTAAGCGTTATATTTAAAATTCAATTCAATTTACAGATTTATAAAGAAAAACAAGAAGAGACGAAAATTATTTCTATAATTTTCGGTATAAAATTGGAGATTTTATACAACCTCCTCTCGCTTTATTTTCAAAGATGCTTATATTGCTGCGTGATGTGAGTTTAGTGCAGGAGAAGAAAATTGACCCTTATGTTCTACTAGGTTAGCTTCTAACAGAAGAAAGTAGTCAATAAGTATAGTTGTGTTGAATCCTATAGCAAAATGTGTTGCAGGCTATTATGCACAATGAACAACCCAACTCTTTAACACAGGCTCCTCGTTCGTAAACTATTTTCAAACAGATACATATTAAAGCAACGTTTTCATACCCAGATATACGTTATATTCAGCAGTACACAAACTTTTTCTTTCACTTATTCCGGCTTTATTTTATTACTACCCGACAAACAAACACATCCGATCACTATCGCAGCTAGACTCCGAATGGGGATTCCTATATAAAATGTGTTTTAAGTTAACGTAATGTTTATATCCAACGCATAAGTCAAGTTTACGCACAGTTCTCCAATATGGGGAAAAATTAAACAGAGAAGAAAATGTTAATTGAAAAAGTTGGTGGAAACTTAGGATTTTCGAGCTCTGAACCTGAAGTTTCGATATGCGCAAACATTTTTTTTTATCTTGGATCAGTACTCAGGGGCTGACCCCTACAATGCAGATCATTTGTACTGGAACTAGGAAAGTAGGTTTTGAGGAGGAAGAAAGAGGGAGTAGTGTTTGTGGAGGTTTAACTTGAACAATAGCAACACGAAAGACCAAAACAAATAGCTCTTAAAATGTTCGAATTAAATTAGTTAAAACTGATCAGTACCCAGTGTATATACCTTCGACACTGCTCAGACTAACCAAATTTAGCCCAACACCTACACTACCAACTACAAGGCAATGAAGTACATTTAAAAGAAATTAATAATGAACATATAAAGAACATATGGAAAACGGTGAAAAAAAAGAAAAGAAAAAAGAAGAAACACGTGCACACAGCTTGCTACCTATTCCGGTGCAATTTGGTTTCATACGAAATTAATAATGGAGATATATATATAGAAAATACGGGCAACGGAGAAAAGAGACAAAAAAGAAACACAAGTACACAGCGTGCTGCCTATTCCGGTGCAACCCTTCTCATACGAAAGAAATAAAGAACATATCGCTCCTTTATTGCAACATAGTCATATCGCAGAAAAGCTCGTTTCGAGAAAAACGCATTTCAAATTTTTAGTTTCCATACAAGTCTTAGCAAATTTTTTGAGGAAATATCTCCTAAAGGAAACAGTTTAAAAGCAATTTGAATAAATTTTTGGCACAATAAAAACAATTCTGCATTGTTAACTCGAAAAGCTAATTTTTTGAGATATGACTATGTTGCAATAAAGGAGCGATATATTGAAAATAAGGGCATCAGCAACAAAAAACGTGCGCACAGTATGGAAGACGAAACACTACTTTAGAACAGTTCGAGTTGAGTTTCAAAACGGCTTTTGATAGCGGCTCTAGCAAAATGCTTTAATAATATATGTTGTAACCCCTCATATATTAGAATTTATGGAATCAGATATTTCTCCATTTAGCTTTTATTTATTTATTGAATCTTCACAATGTGAACTAACAATAATATTCAAATCTTAATACTACATACAAAAAATTAAGTCCAGCCAATACTAGACAAAAAGTTTCATTTTGCGTCAATTATATCGGTAAATCACCTACTTAAAGCTCTGATGGTGGCAACCGAGTGTGACCGCTAAAATGAAGTATGCTCTGTGCAAAAGGGTTTGGGTGATGTTCCAGCTTACCTCATCTTAAAAAGAGTTTTAAAACAGACATATCACCACAACAGCTCAATGTTTCAATACGAGTATAGCCATCTCCAATGTAGACGCTTTCAGCGGCTTTTAAAAGTTCATCAAAACCATCTGATCAGTTGAACAGTTTTACTAATTTTAATTCTATTCTTTCTTCTTGGAGTGTTTTATTAACTTTAAGCTAATTTTTGAAAGATATTTTGAGCAGAGTTTTTTTAAACTTCTGTCTGCGTTCGGTTATTATGTGATTGGCTAGACTAGATTATAATTTTGGGACTATTCCAAGTTAAGATCAAACAAAATATTTGATATTTCTTTAACCCGTTTTCTAACATTAAAAAATGTAATAAATCGCTTGATTTAGCAATGTTCTTCATTGCAGTTAAATTTTATATCAACATATTTTGAAATAAATGATATTAAATCATGCGAATTAAAGGAGTTTTTGCCAATTCAAGTTTAAAAGTATAATTTTTATTGCTTTCTTACATACGCATATCCTTAACATAAAAAATTGTTTATATAAGGAATTTCAATCCTATAAACCTATTGAAACAAATGATGAATTATTTTTTTGCTTTATAACAGGTGGGTCAAAAGAAGTCATCCAATTTTGTTTTGAATCTTTAGAATTTAATTGGTCAATTCGAGAATATAATATCGGCCAAATGGATGCCGCCACAATTGATTCTCGCACTCGTGTCGAATATTGCCCTTGAGGGCTTCCAGGGGCTTGTTCACATAAACACGAGACTTCAAAAATCACACTAAAAAAGTCTGGAACTGTTAAATCAGGCGATCTTGCGGACGAGTACAAATCACCAAAACAAGAGATGAGGCGATCCAGGAACGCCGCCTGCACAATATCGGTTGCGGCGCGCACAGTGTGTGCCGTTGCTCCGTCCCGTTGCAACTACAGCCCTAATTCGTTCAATTGCGGCAGAAAAAAGCTCGGTTAACATGTCTCTTTAACGTGGTTGTTCTTGTACCCGCTGCGGTGGAAATGAGCTTCATCGCTTATTATATTTATATAGGTGTAGCGACCACTGCCTGCATAAATTTATTTTTCTTGTTAGTCCTCTCTAAAAAAACGAATTATAGCTATAATTCAATGAGTTTATTTCTTAATTAACCCTCTAGTGCCCAATTTTTTTTTATATAAAAAAAATTATATTGCGTTTTAGCTTTTTCTAAAAGTACAAAAAATAAAAAAAAAAATTTTTTTTTTTGTTAGATCAGGAGCTATAGCGCCGGAAACCTTGACCGCCTCTAGGCGGTCTTGGTGTATGAAGCCAACAAATTTCAAAGCAATTTCTCTTTTTTACATTGCGAAAAAATATTTTGTTGAAGAAAAAGAAACAATTTACAACAAAAGTATGTAGAAAATAAGTAATAGTTTTAGATTTAATTTTTTTTAAGTTGATTAAAAAAGTTTTGAAAAAAATATACATGAGAAAAACAGCGTTTGTTCAAGTTATTTGTGGTGAAAGTCATAAAAACAGTCCTTGAGGTTAGAAAGACATAGGTTTATGTTACACTTTCGACATATAATTTGAGTTTCGGACTTGCAACCTGCAAACTTACAAGTTTTTTTACCAGGGCGTGATAAAAAATGCGGAAAATGGCCGACTCCATCGTAACGGATATCTGCAGACAGTAAAAAAGATTTTTGTCCTGTACACTTTTTTTTAACTTCTTGGCGTGGGCGGCCTGTGAGATTTGGGATCTATTTAAGAAATGGATCCAATAAACTCTCCTGTTTCATTTACTATACTATTATCAGGCTGAATGATATTGTGTTGAGCAGGCTTAACGCTTATCCGTGATGGTGTAATACTTGAAGCAATCGAAGTAGTAGGAGATAACAATTTTGCCAGTGATGCTGGACTTCCTCTTGAGGCAACACAAATCTCCGATTCCAGCATTGAATCTGACATATTCACCGCTTTATTTATCGCCTCATCAAACCTAATGTTGGTATGATACTCTATATCGCAAGTATCCACATCCAAATCATCGTCAATATCTTCTGCGTCAGTGTCGCTCTCAAAATTCATCATATCTACTATTTTCCCGATCTCTTCATCAGAAAGCGATGACAGCTTTTGAGTTTATCGGCGTTCCACGTCTATTAAAAATAATTTTTTATTTCCTGAAAGGTTCAACTTTCGAACTTACATAATATATTTTTTTCCGAGTTTTCCTAAGACCGCCTTCAGACGGGCTACCATCCAAGATCAGTAAAAAGCTTGCAAAGCCTTTTTCCCCCTTTTTTCCTTCTCTTTTTGCTTTCCTTACACAACCAGCAACACAGCAATAATTTTTTTTTTTTAACTTTGTAAACTTTTAGTATTTTTAAAAAATTTTTTAAATCCACACTTTTTGCAAAATAATTATTTCGTCCGTATTGCACAACTTTCCAACTTCAAATGATGGTGATAGCTATAAAAAGCATCAACTTGCGTTCTAAATGCAATAAAATAAATTTTTGGACTTCCCCAAATTAGACGAAGTAAAAAAAACATTTAAAGGGAGTTTGGGCGCCAAATAAGCCAACAATAAATTTACCCCGTCTAGAGGCGGTCTTGGGGACTAGAGGGTTAAGGAAAGAGAAACAAGTCCAAAATAAAACGTAATAATATTAATTTACTAATATTCATAACGTCATTTGGCTAAATATTAAATAATAAGATCACTTTCCAAAACGCTTGCGATTTTAACACGCCAAGATTTTTGCAAAAATCGTTCGTCCGGCTTGTAGTCGTAATCTCAAATACGATGCAAGAAGTGAGCTTGAGAACATTTTTGAAGAATAACAAATTGCAAATGAATACAATAACAAAATAGTTTATCAGGTTAATTTTAACCATCACTAAATTATTCACTAATTAACAAACGAAATTAATCAATATTATTGATGATCTATTGTATTATTTTCCATTTCGTTTATGATGGTAGCGAAAGATTGGTTCAACCACTTTTTGTGCCGCAGGCAGTTAGTTGGGTTAAGCAGAACCACAACATTAATAGTTGAAATACTAATCGTTGATAAATTTAAATTCCTATGATCACTTTAATTTATTTACTAAATAATTAAAATGAAAAGAATGTCTTTTGGATAACGACTAAAGTTATCCAAATGTAAATCGTTTAACTTTGTCAATTACAGTAGAACTCCGCAAGTTGGAGAAAACCAGTACATGCGGTTAAGAGCCTCAAAGCCTACGAGCTATATACTTATTTCATAATACATCAAAGTAGTACGAAAGCATTTATAAACCGAAGTGAGTTGCAATTTGACCTCAAGGTCATTTTCGCTTTGCCAGCAGTTGCATTCAATTTTACTATTTCCAAAATTGGTATTTTTGAAAAGCGATACTGAAATGTATATCGTAGACAAGCTACTTGTAGTTTTTGATTGGTATCAATATTAGAAGCTAATGAAGACAATTGTTTGAATGTTTTTTAACTTTTATCTCCGATTTATTATGGAAATGTAAGTTTTTATTTCGTAATAGAAGAAACATGAAAAGAAATCTTAATATTATATTATAATCCAACTGAAGTACTAGTAGGTATGATAAGTTTTACGATGGTTGATACGCCAGTTAGTAAAGGGTGTTTTATAGAGGTGCACAACTTTAAGCTAGCAACGCTTTTTTAATTGGTGTACATTTTGTCAACTGTTAAGTGATTGCTATTGAGTTTGGGTTGGAATTTCAACATGAATAGACTCACGCTTGAACACCGCTTCCAAATTGTGCAAATGGCCCCAAAGCTGACTGTTCGGTGTGCTTTATGAGCAGGTGGAAACGTTGGCTCGTACTTTTCCAAACATGATGCTGTTCCAAACGTTACAGTCAATGGTGACCGCTACAGACCCCCTGATTACTGACTTTTTCTTTCATCAATTGAACAACTTTGATGTGCAGCTTGTATCACAATTGATTTATTGAAGAAAATGTTTGGTAACGACATAGTTTCACATTTCAGACCAACAATATGTGATTGGCCACTTAGAAGGGAATACCGTGCTAAGAATTAATCCTGCGGTGGCAGTGAACAACTTTTAGCTAATAATATAATTTATAATGTTGTAAAATACAATTTTACATTAGAATCGTTTAATGAAATTCATTTTTGAATTTTGTAAGTTCTCTTATCCTAAATTTTGCCATTTTAGTACAAAAATACCGGTGCAAAAGTTTTGTCTCAATCGGACACCGCATTTCCGTGCCGAAAGAACCGCTTCATTATTTGTCGTGATTAGAATCATATTACGATTTGAGTTTATAGACTTGATCGATACTTTTGTGTGGAAATAAATAAGCAGCGTTGTCAACTTTGAAATTTCAAAACGCACCAAAATGGGGAAAAAATCGCGTTATTTCAACCAAAACGCACTAAGTTTTAAATATTTCTTTTCATTTTTAAAAACCTATTTTGTATTATAAAGAATATACAATTTTTATATTTATACTTTTTATATGAAGAAGCTATTAGATGATCAAACCAAGTCCACTGGCAAAACTTTCGGTCGACAGAGAGTATAATTAAATACGAGTAATCTTGCTTAATAAAAAGTTTGATAAATATCATTATGATTTTTATAGAGATCCCATTGTCTTAGTAAAAGTAGTAGAATCGCACTAGAGGCCAATTTGACAAACACGAATTCTTTCAAAATCTAGAATTCGTGTTTGTCAAATTAGCCTCTAGTGCGATTCTACTACTTTTACTTAGACAATGGGATCTTTATAAAAATTATAATGATATTTATCAAATTGTTTATTAAGCAAGATTACTCGTATTTAATTATACTCTCTGTCGACCGAAAGTTTTGCATATTATCAGATACACAGAAGTACAGCTGCTGACCGTCGTTCAAATTACATAGCTGGAGCATACAAGCGTTACTGCAGGGGATGAAATGTGTCGAAAAACTTTACGATTACTTTAGAATCACACTATTAAACTCGATTAAAAGCAATCTATCCAATACGGTGTAATGTAGTGTTTTGTCTTTCGTCCCGTACACACGTGTTTTTCATTGTCGTCCGTGTTTTCTATACCTACACATATGTTTATTATAAATTTGTAATAAGCGAAATTTTACCGTAATGGGTAGAGTTTTGCATCATGTGTGCACGTGTTTTTTTTATTATATTATATTTTACTGTCATTTGCTTTTTCTCTATTTATTATTTCTCTATTATTATTAAATTCTGTTTTATGTTCCTCCTATGTATTTTATTATCCTATGGTGTTAAATTAATTTTTGTTGATCTGAGCAGTGTCGAAGGTATGTACACTGGGCACTGATCAGTTTTAACTAATTTAATTTTAACATTCTAAATGCTGTGATATTGTTTGTTTTGTTCGTTCCATGTTCACAAACATTATTCCCCCTTTCCTCCTTCCCATAATCTATTTTCCTAGTTCCAGTACAATGCACTGCATATGTAGCCCCTACAGTACTAGTCCAAGATAGAAAAAAAAAGAATCACACTGCAGACCATTAAACTCTATTAATAGCAATTCTATCGAATACACTGTAAATTTTATTTGTGTTTTCGTAAGCGAAGACTGAAAATCAGTTGGGTAATATAGGTGTCTTTAAAAACATTTATTGAGATATATGAAAAATTTTCAAAATTTTAACAAGTTAAAGATAAAGTTTATCATAATAAAAATTAATGCAAAGCCAATTTTTGGCAATTTAATAATTACTATAGCCATTGCGCAAACTTTGCTATTCAGTGTTAGCTTTTATTATAATAATTGAAAAACTTGGTTTGATTGTTTAATAGCAAAACATTCTTTAAAAGCAGCAAATTTTATAAACCGAAATTTTTTTTCTTTTCGAAAATATTGTTAAGAATATTTTGTTCCATCTAACCCAGTGTGCAGCTGTTGATCTGCTTGTTAAAAATGTACAACACAACACATTCACTCAAATAAAATAAATCTAAAAACATAATACACAAAGAAATAAACATACATGATTATAAGTACGTAAAATTCCAAGTAAATCAACTACAAATGATGTTGTTGTTTTTCTAGTATTCACGGTATTCGTTTTATTATTGTTTTTTTTGTTGTGACTTACTTTTGTTCGCAAGCATGTGTATGTGAGAAAGAAATACATTTGTACATTATAAATGACTAGAAAATTAATGTCGTTTGTAGAAACTAATAAAGACGTATAAGCAGGCAGGTCGGCTGCAAGCAGTCAGTTTATTTTTAAACTTTGTGCAAGACAGTCATAATTCAGAAAGTAAGCAAATCTAGTGTTTTTGTACACAGTAGTACTAAGTGTAAATAAAGTTATGAATTATTTCAGTACTGTATAACGAACAAGAGTGAGTGTATTTATTTCTTTACAGTTTAAGAATCCGCAAAAGCGTTTTTGAAAGCAAAAACGTAACAGTATGTATACAACATCCAGATGGTATTCCTTTGTGCGCTGATATGGTACGTTTTCCATATTATTATTGCGTGTGCTCTACAAAATGAAATCTAATAACTTTAGACACTTGAATAAACTCTTTTCTTACATTAAAATAAAAATTTGTATTGGATATCGTTTGGTGCCACCAAAATTTAAAAAACACCGAAAATGTAAAAAAAATCGCACAGCGCACCGACTAAATATTTTTTCGCACAAAATGTTTTAAAAACCAAAAACGGTGCAAAACGCACCGAGTTGACAACGCTGTAAATAAGTCAAATGTAGTAATTTTCCAGATAACTTCTGTTACATATGTCGCCGTCATGTAATACGAAAACAATAATGAAATATTTCTAGGTCTAATGAAGAATTGTGTGAAAGTTATTTTAAAATCAAGAAAAAAAGCCAAAACAAGAAATGGGTGCCGCATAAAATGTGTTCTACTTGTGTTCGTGAACTATGCAAATGGTCACGGGAAGATACGAATACACATACTTTTATTGTGAAAACTCCAATGGTTTGGATGGAACCACAAAACCACATAGACGATTGTTACTTTTGCTGTACAAACACAAAAGGCTTTAATAGTTCACTCTGTAATCTAAAAAGACTGTAGAATCTGATTATGAATGTAATGAATGCAACACCTCAACAATTTTCTCAATGTGAATTAAATGATTGGGTGAGAGATATTAATCTTCCAAAAGATGCATCGGAATTACTCGGTTTAAGATTATAAGCGCTAGTTCACGGATAACGAAGCTAGTTCGTTCTCTCGCACAAATACATTTAAAACAAAAATAAACCTTAATTTTGAGAAACTTATTTAAACAATAAAATTTTTTATAGAACAGGATTGCATTTTTTACAAAAGCAATTAATAATCATTTACAATTCTCATCTGAATCTTAGTGTTACACTAAAATTTGTTACTAGTTCATATGACTAGTATATGCAAACATATATTTTTTATTGTTTTTTATGAAAATCAATACTAAAACAAATAATTAAATGTTAACTTCATCTTGTCTTTCTATTGAATAATAAAAATTAATGATTAAAAGAGTTTTCATCAATTGTGTTTGCGCACGGAAGAAATTATGAAAACGAGCTTTTTTATTGTTTCGTTTTCTTACACATCACTAATGTACATTCCATATTTACATATGTATTGCTAAACAACATTTTAGTTTTTTTTTGTTAACTTTATTATTTTATTTATTGAATCTACATAAGAAATGTAATGACAATAAGTATTCAAATCTTAATACTAAAAAAATTGTGATTAAAGTCCTGCCAGTGCTGGACAAAAATTTATTTTTATGCGAATATTATTTCAGAATTCAGTCATCTGTTTAGAGCTTTAATGGTAGCCAAAGTATCCCTCCTTCTCAGACGGGTATGACCACCAAAGTTAAGAATATTAACTGCAAGAGGATTTGGATGGAATTCAAGTTTGTTAATATATCTTGTCGCGTACTTCACAAATTCAGATTTCACAAAAGGTACGTTCAGATCTGCGTGGATTCGCGAGTTTTTAACGTACCATGGAGCGTCTGTAATTCTACGGTGTATTCTATTTTGACTTCTTTGAATTTTTTCAATGTTGGATGCCGAGGCTGTGCCCCATAATTGAATCCCATAGCACCATATTGGCTTTAGAACCGAGTTGTACAGCAAAAGTTTACAATCAAGCTTCAAGGTCGAATTTCTGTCTATTAGCCAGTTAATTTGCACAGCTTTCAATTTCATCTGCGTTACTTTTGCCTCGATGTGCGACTCCCATGTTAGTCTACGGTCAAGATGAATACCGAGGTATTTGACTTCACTGTGTTGAGGTATTACTTTATTGTTAATGAGTGAGCATGTTTAATGGGTGAGCATGTTCCTAGACGCAGTGTGTAACATGGGCACACTTTTGTTCATTAACTTTGATTTAGTAATAATAAAATAAAGAAGGTGTAAAGTATATAAAGCGTAATTGCTTCTTTTAATAAATACGCAGAACTAGAATTATCCGACATTCAAATAATACTTTTCATCAATTATTTTATATGATTAATAAAAAATATAATTATGATTAATAAAAAAAATTTTAGATTTAAATAAGAATTTTCACAGTATATAAAATATAAAAAAACAATATCTAAAATCACTAAAATTGCTTTGAAAAGGGTGCA
Organism: Thecocarcelia acutangulata; assembly: GCA_914767995.1. Lineage (NCBI taxonomy): Eukaryota > Metazoa > Arthropoda > Insecta > Diptera > Tachinidae > Thecocarcelia > Thecocarcelia acutangulata. Next base: position 58,874,779 of record OU612098.1, read on the forward strand.
ATCAGTTTTGAAAACGGTTGCTTGAAAACAGAACATTTTAACTTAAAATTCTTTTATGAATACAGTTTTATCGTGTTTCCTCTAAAAACGATTTGAATAATTGTTTAACATTTTTATGAATACATTTTGTAAAATTGTTCTTAAAGCGCTAATTTATTTGTCTTTGCTTGATACATTGACATCACTAACAAAGCTTTTGTAGCCAACAAAAATAGAAATTAGTTTAATTGGACTCCAACGACAAAATCAGCATGGACATCAACCTGCAGCCGTGCTGCTTGCTGTTTTCAAAATAATCATTCTCATAAGAACACGTGTATTTTAATTTTGAGCTTTTGTAGCTTGTAGCCTATTGTCTCGAAGGTGTTTAATGCTTTAAAGCAGTATTACAGCATAATGGTAGCAATTATGCTTCTGTGGCGGTTGACCATTCCATTAATTTGAAAGAATAGTACGAAAATTTAGAGTTCAGACCATGGTTAGACTATATGCGGCGATCTAAAAGTATTGAATATGCTTATGGGTCAACAAGCAGGGTATGCGAGTATAAAATATCCTGGCCTCCTTTGTGAATGTGATAATAGAAATAGAGCACAGCATTGGATCAAGAAAGACTGGCCAAAAAGAGCATCATTAACACCTGGAAATAAAAACGTTATGAAAGAGGCGCAAGTTTATCCGTTAAAAACTCTGCTAACTCCACTTCACATTAAATGAAGTATTGCGAAGCAATTGGTGAAGGTATTACCTAAAAACGGTCCCTGTTTCAGTATTTATAGGATGAAAAATTAAAGTAGGCATTTTTGTTTGGCTCTGTAAATTTTAAAAATCATGAATAAAACCGGAGAAAATGCTTGGAAGTCATTTAAAGAGGATGTGGAACATTTTTTAGGAATTAGAATTTTTAGGAATTAAAAATTATGAAAATAAAGTCAATGATCTGCTTAGCAACTTCCATAAACTGCGAATTTCCTGAGAATCTTGAACTGCAATTATTTAGGTTTGTAAATATTGTAACATCTTGAACAAATACTCGAATTGCAGCCAATGCAAATTTAAAAATACACCTCTGGTGTAACGATAACACAAGGTTATCTGATATGTTTTGGAAAATGAAGTTTTACCGATCGCCAGTCAATTTTTGCATTTGGACTTCTCTCCTAATGAATACATTTTGTTTTTATACGGTAATATTTCTTTTATTCTACAAGGATTTTTGACAGATCTAAATATTTGTATTACAATGTAAAGACGCTAGTGTTTGACATTATTATACCCTCACAAAAATCTAAAGGGCATATAAAAGTTTGTGATTCCGTTTGTAATTTCTACAGTTTTTATTTGCGACCCTATAAAGTATATATATATATATATATATATATATTCTGAATCAGAATTAATGGAAAAGTCGAATAAGCGATGTCCGTCTGTCCGCCTGTCGGTCGTTGAAATACCGTTTCTGAGAAAACCATTCGATATAAAGACTTTTTTCTTTCCCCATTCTATTACTCCATCATGTCATGTGTTGGCTATTGAAATTCAATAATATCGGTTCACGTATAGCTGAGATATATTCAAAATTCCGAAAAAAGCCAAGAATTTTTAAAATTTTGTATGAAAATTTAAAAAAAAAGTTGTTTGTTTTGCTTCAAACTTTACACGATTATTAAGCATGGTGACTGGAAGACAAAAAAAAAGTATTTTAAGATATCGGTGCATATACCCTAGATATAGCCTAAACCGCGTTTTTCATGAAAATGTTGCGTTAGCGAACTTAAACAATTTTTTTTGCTTAAAAGCAGCTCTGGTACTAAGAGAAGATTATTCAAAGAAACAAAATAAAAATGTCTGATATTGGTTCACATTTACCCGAGCTTTTTTTCTGTTCTGGTAATAAAACGAGGTTATATAAATATGGAAAATGAAAATTTCCGACATCGGACCATATATACCTGAGACATAGCCTAAACCAATTTTTCATGAAAATGTCGCGTAAGCGAAATTAAATATTTTTAGTGCTTAAAAGCAGTTCTATTAATAAAAAAAGGTAAATATAAATATATAAATATGGAAATGAGAATTTCTGATATCGGTCCACATATTCCCGACATATAGCCTAAACCGGGGTTTTTTGCTTAAAAGCAGTTTTGGTACTAAAATAAGGTTATATAAATATGAAAAATTAAAATTTCCGATATCGGTTCATATATACACGGGACATAAGATAAACCGATTTTTCCATGAATTTTTTTTTTTATTTATTTTTTATTTTGCTGAAAAGCAACTCTGATTATTAAAGAAGGTTACTAAAACACAGAAAATGGAAAATTCCGATATCGGTTCATATATAACCGAGATATAGCTTAAACAAACTTTTCCATAAAAATATCCACGAAAGATTTCTTTTATGGAATGGTGATTACAAGGCGAAAATATTTTTTCCGCGTTATCGCTCCATATAGATCTGAGCATATTCAGTACAAATTTGTAATATATACTATACATATACGTGATTATCGTGAAGGGTATTTTAGATTCAGCCCAGCCGAATACACCGCACTTTTACTTGTTTTTAAACTAATTCTGTTAACTTTTTAATTAAAAATTTTATTTTAAATCCTTTAACTGTTGTAATTTCATGAAAATCTAAAAAAAAATCTAAGCCACGCATGTCGTTAATACAAAAAAATTCGATGTATTAGAAAAAATCAAAGTTTCAATTCAATCTAACATACCTAGATAGTTAAAAAATAACATAGTTATTGCAAGGGAAAAATAAGAGTAAAGTTTTGCAGGTCTGTGTTATTTGCAGTTTTGTATTAGTATAGCAATAAGTATAAATTGGCGTACGCTAAATTTTTTTTAATTTAAATTTTGAACTCTTATTTAAATTCTGATATTATGTAATTTTTTTTATTTTTTATTACTAAATAACTAAAATACTTTATTTACCAATTTTTTCAAATGTAAAATCAATTAAAGTACATAGTCTGATCTCATTTAGTATTAAAACCTGTCACGTTCGTGTGTGTAGCGTGAATGTAAAGTGTTATGCAAATGGAAAAAATAGGATAAGAGATTTGACAGCCCATAATACAACACTATTTTTTACAGGGCTTAATAATTTTCAAAAGCTAAGAATTAAAATATTGTAACCACCTCTAGACTGTTATTCACCTCGACCGTAGACTAATGTGGAAGTCTCACACATTGGTGCAAAAGTCACTCAGTTGAAACTAAAAGCAGCGCAACTAAATTGGTAGAAATTCTACCTTGAAGTTGGATTGCAAACTTTTGTTATACAACGCAACTCTACAGCCTATATGGTGCTACGGAACTCAACTATGGGGCACCATCTCGACGTCAAGTCTTGAAAAAATTCAAAGTCTACAAAGCCAAATTCTTCGAACGATTACTGCAGGTCAATCGTACGTTTAACAACTTTACCAATTTGCTGGTAAAAGACGAATTTCCGAAGTACGCAACAGGGTATGTCAGTAGAACTGGAACTTCATCCAAATCCGCTTGCACGCAACATACTTAATTTTGGCCTCGGTTGAGGAGAATGGATACCTTTGCCGCCATCAGAGTGTAGCTAGTGGGCCTGATGGCGTTCCGAATTGTATTTTAAAAAACTGTGCGCAGAAATTTGCGTACTCGTTAACTATATTGTTTAACACTTCAATAAAGATGGGATATTTTGCAAAAGTGTAGAAGGAGTCATATATCATTCCACTCTTTAAGTCTGGATACAAATCTGATATTAACAATTACAGAGGAATTGCAAAGCTTAGTGCTATTCCTAAACTTTTCGAGCAATGCTTGACCCAGTCCATTTATCATCAAACACAATCGCTTTTGACACCATTTCAGCATGGATTTTGTAAAGGGCTTCAACGATAAATGACGGTTTTTATAAAGATCAGGGTACTGATGCTATCTATACAGATTTCAGTAAAGCCTTTGACAGTGTTGACCACGTTCTTTTACTTAAAAAACTTGATGGTTTGGGGTTCTCTAAAACTACTGTAAATTGGCTCAAATCATATCTTGTTGGTCGTGTACGTTGCAATAATTATATATCTAAATCTATACCTGTAAGCTCTGGAGTACCACAGGGAAGCCATCTAGGACCAATTCTTTTTATATTGTTCATCAATGATCTACCATCTGTCATAAAATTTTCCAATATTCTAATCTATGCAGACGATGTAAAAATTGTTTTCAACATGTGGGCTCTGGATTTAAAACTGCCTCCAACTAGATTTGGACAATTTCTTTAATTGGTCTAAGCATAACCTTTTAAAGTTAAATTTCAGCAAGTGCAAGCATATGCACTTCTCAAGAAAATCTAACCCTCATGGGCATTTTAGGCTTGGTGGCCACGTATTAGACGCAGTTGAAGAATTTGTGGATCTGGGTGTTTTATTTGATAGAAAACTTACATTCAACCAACATATAGGGTGTTTTTTTAAGCTAGATAGAACTTTAAATTGTAAAAAGTAACACAAAAAATTAAATTTTGATGAAACATTTTTTTTATTTGTTTCAGTATACTCTTACAAATCATCATGAATAGACTCACGCTTGAACAACGCTACGAAATTATCCAAATTTAGCAGTTAGCAACTGACCCGTTGTTTTATCGCAAAATTGTGTTCAGCGATGAGGCGCATTTTTGGCTTAACGGGTTTGTTAATAAGCAAAATTGCCGCATATGGAGTGAGACCAATCCACAAGAGACCCTACAGACTCCATTACATCCAGAAAAATGCACTGTTTGGTGCGGTTTTCATGCTGGTGGCATCATCGGACCTTATTTCTTCAAAAATGAGGCCGGAGCTCGCGTTACGGTCAATGGAGATCGTTACCGCACCATGATCAATGATTTTTTGTTTGAAAATATGGATGACATTGATCCGGAGGAGATGTGGTTTCAACAGGATGGCGCTACGTGCCATACGGCGAACGCAACCATCGACTTACTGAAATCAAAATTTGGCGATAAGTTGATTTCGAGAAATGGACCTGTCAATTGGCCTCCAAGGTCGTGCGATTTGACACCTTTCGATTATTTCCTGTGGGGCTACGTGAAGTCACTGGTTTATGCTGATAAACCAGCAACAATTGACGCCTTGGAGGCCAGCATTGTTCGTGTTGTTGGTGACATACGGCCAGCAGTGCTCGAAAAAGTGGCCCAAAATTGGACGTCCAGAATGCGCTTCGTCAAGAACAGCCGCGGTGCCCATATGCCCGAAATCATTTTCAAATGTTAATGTCACGTATTGATCTTTCGAATAAAAAAAAATTTTGATTACAATTTAATTTTTTGTGTTATTTTTTACAATTTCAAGTTCTATCGGGCTTAAAAAACACCCTTTATTAGCTTTTGCTCAAGTAAAGCAAGGGGCTGCTTGGCTTTGTAAAGCGCTGGTCTAAAGAATTTGCTGATTCTACTGTTGTAAAGCAATTGTATACATCTTTAGTTAGGCCAATACTGGAATATGGCTCCCTTTTTATAATGTACATAGAGATCGATTTGAGTTTACCCAAAAATATTTCCTTCTTTTCATCCTACGCAATATCTACCCGAACACTGTAGCCAACTTACCATCCTATGAGTACAGACTGGAACAAATAAAGCTGCCTTCTTTGACAAGTCGCAGAAAAATGTTAAATGTCATTTTTGTCTTCAAATTGATTAACTGCAATATCTGCTTTGAGTATGTGGTGTCCAAAGTGAGTTTTGATGTTCCCCAGCGTAGTCTTCCTCAATATCAACCTTTGTCAGTGCTTTAATACCGTCAGAATTATGCGAATGCAGATCCCTTCCGTAGATTATGTTGTTCTTTTAATGAACAGTGCCACGTTATTGACTTTTCGATGAACTTAAATTTTGTTAAGCATAGTGTAATCTTAGTATTAAATTCCAGTAATTAACAATTTTTTTCTTTTGCTTATAAATTTATTTAATTCCAGTAATTAGCTTTTTTTCTATTTTTTTATTAATTTTTGTATTTTTTTTTAACTCATATGCGTGTACATATATAGTATCTGCCTGTAAGGAGTTATTCTCCATAGGCATAAATTAATAAATAAATAAAAATAATAAATAAACAGCTAATTTTACCGATATAGCTTCTGCAAAATAAAACGTTTCGTCTAACAGTACCTGGACTTAAGTAAAAAGCACATCTTTTTTATTCAAATATTTATTGTTAGTTCCTTTTGAAGATTCAATAAATAAATAAATGCTTAAAAAGCCTTACACTTAACAAGGTGAGTGCGATAGTGTAAAATCGGAAAAAACCTCATTCGATGTCTGTCTCACAAAATCCAATGAAAATCTGAAGATTTTTTTTTATCAATTTGGCAGTAATAATCAGCATAATTCGTAAATATCTAAGACCATTTCGGCACACGAATACAAAGTTCACCTCAGCCATAAGTTTTATTATATGTAGTAGTTTTACACTAAATGGAAGTTAAGGGCATTTTTATTTTAAAACTGAAACGCTGCGCTGCTTTGATTGTAAAATAGAAAATCTGCAAAAATCACACAAAATTTATTTATTCTCTCATCGTCAATTTTCATCGACTGCACGCCAGCAAAGTTGTCGTCACAACGTTCTTGTGCAGTTCTTGGAATCAGCTGAATATTGACTAGCAGAAGGTTCTATTGAAGTTTTGTAATGATGGAACTTTAAACAATTTCATTTGTAATTCATACGTACATATGTACATATATACATACAGACGTGTGTACGTACTGAAAGATAAAAGATTATGGCATATAAAAGAACTTTGTATATTTGGGTAAAAATAAGAAAGAGACTTTGTTTATGCGAGTATGTATTTAGACGTACTTAGCATTTATAAGTATGTTTGTTTGTACAAGTACTTTATTTTCATGTAACCACACGTAATTGTTGTCGCCAAATGTTGTCCAAATGTCATCAAATGACAGCCCAATGATCGCCGTCTTGGCGCTTGTTCCATGACTGCAGTGACTTTTTCGCAAGTACTCTGTGTGCTGCGAGCGCGCTCATCAAAATCGTCTTAAACATTGTAGACTTTGTCAATCCTTTAACATAATTATGTGTCGACAGCGTGTTTTGACTTACGAGTAGATATCAAATACATCAATAAACAAGTCCAACCAAAACAAACCCAATAATGACGAAGAAGAACACAAGAAAAAATTGAAAAAAAGCAAAAACACAGACTTTACCCAGAAAAGCAGGCATTTCAATTTATGCATTGACCTACACCAACTTTTCATTTCTAATGGATTTCAGATCATTTATATATTTAGTTTCTTATAAACGACCAATCGCTCATTGTAAACAATACAGATCTTGTGTTAGGTTTTCAGAACACGAATGAGCGATGACTCTCGAAAATTTATATGAAATTTACTAAAAAATATCTTGAGAGCTTCGCACACAAATTTTCTAGACGTTTCGTTCAAATGATACATAAATAAGATATTACATTTAGTAAATTTAGATAAAATCTTTGCAAATAAAATATCGCGAGATTCGCATTTTCGATAATGAACTTGGCGATAACAATAATTAATAATACTCGTATCACGTCAGAGGCTACTGCAGTCGCTTTTCACCCCGCGGAGAAGGTCTTGTCTTGGTGTATTTTTAATTTGGATACTAAGCTTTCTGGGGTACAGAAGGGTTGGGGACCGCCATATATTGTAGCAAGTAAAACTCTAGGAACTGCAAGCATGGCTTAATTTATGAAGGGACTCTCAAAACCCCTAGCCAAGGGTAAATTGCCAAAATGGGGATCAGCGCGCGTCTAGGTGGATCTGTTTTGCATACTATTCTGGCGCTGATCTTGTTTAAAGTTTCTACATTATGGCTGAAACTTTCTGGCTGTGGTTTAGACATCACCCAGCGAACAGGTTTTGCTTTGGCGTATTCCTAACTGGAACGCTCTGTTTTTCGAGGAAAAGAGGGGAAGGGTTCCCTCGTATGTTGTAGCAATTAAAACTCTAGGAAGCCACATGACTTATGTTGTGTTGGCTTCCGAACCCCTTACCAAGGGTATATATTGGCAGAACGGGGATCAGCATGGCCCCCGGGTGGTTTTGCTTGCAGTTCAACCAGGGCTGATCATGGTTGAGATGCCTAGCTTGGCTGAAACGTTCTGGCTGTGGTTGAATCCTAAAACGCAGGAAGGGGCTGTTAGTATCCTTGATAATTGCTTGGCGTAACTTTTTTCGGGGAGTAACAAACTCCCGAGGATTTGCTGCCTTTACAATAAATACCTGTACTGTGAGGAACCAGTGGTGATGGTTGACGGGTGAGTTGATTTAAGAGCTGATGCTGCTAGTGGGCTTTGGCCTACCAACTCATTAAGCCTTGCCTTCCATTGATTGCTGGGAAATTGCATACAGGAGGGATTAGAAGGCCCGAACTCCTCAACAAGAAGTTGCTCATATGGCTACAAACATATTCTTATGGATATAAATATATGACGAGAAGTGGACACCTGTGTGAGCCATATGACAGGTGTTGCCGTATAAAAATTACCTATTTGGCATCATCTATTTTCAATTCCTTTGCGTTAAAATAAAAATGAAGTACGCTTTTACAACATAAAACACGAGTATTATCAACCTTTTTAGAGATGATACAAGTAAAGAAAGAGTCAACCAATTTACGCGAATTTTTATGTTTTTCTACAAAATTTTGGAATTTAACAACCGATTTTTCAATTTTTGTATATTTGCATCAGCTCCTTAGAACAAACAGTTGATTTCGGCAAAACGTTCTTTATTATCTTAAACCAATACTCAGGGAATGACCCCTACATATGCTGTTCATTGTACTGGAACTAGAAAAATATATCATGACGAGGAGGAAAGTGAGTGTAGTGTTTGTGGATGCTATGGTTGCAGCTATCAAAAAAAAAAAAAAAACACGGAAAAACAAACGTTACTACCTAGCAGGCAGACAGGGAAGCTGATCATCTGATAGCAGCTGTCAGTGATGTACCTTCAGTATATCATGTCTGTCATATACCTTCGACAGTGCTCAGACTGACAAAATTAGCCAAACACATAACACACTGAACTAAGCAAATAACCCTATTACCTATCTGGTGCAAAAAGACTTGCAAGACTTGGCTGCTGCCGATCGATTAGTCTATACTGAACTAAAGCCATTGTCTGCTTGTTTTATACATATCTGTCTATCTTAAAGAATACACAAATTTTTTTTACAGCTTTATTCGGTGATATATCTTATTGACATTGAAAACTCAGAATAAAGTTATTCCGTTTAACACAAACTGTGAATTTGTTCTTCTTAAAAGTTATTGCAACTTAATCAATAAAGCTATTCACCATCAATAGCAAATTTGCAATCTCAAATGTACAGGATTGTGAATGGAAGCAATGTTTTGACATAAAAATATTCGATAATAGGCAACGCGCATATAACTAGATCGCTTGCGCAGTTGAAAAATGTTTGCTTGGCGTACTTAGTGTCCACACTTGCGATAATATCTAAGATGAGAATGTCAAATTCAATCGCAGAGAGAATTCTGTTACGTGTAGACTTGAAATCAGTCTCGTGCAAATGGTATTGCATTATTGCATTTGCAAAAAGGTTTGGCAGATTTTTACTCTACACTAACAAAATACACAGCAATACACTTGCTAGTCTTATGTGTATATGCAATACTTAAACCCTATAGTTTTTATTTGCTCTGCTTACGCACAAGTTAATTGCAAATCGACAACTGACAATCAACGATCCAAGCCAATTAGTTCGTAATCACCGCTTAGTTGCCGTCGCTCATCCCGCATTCAAATAACACCAATCGTTGTCTTTATCTAATTTAAAATCGTTTTTCTATTAAAACTCCATTAACTGCTGCTTAAATTATTGCGACCAGTATGTAAAACAATATGTAAACAATTTAGCTCTTGGAAATATTTTATTTTCTAATAGAACATGAAACGGTAAAAAAATTTTAAATGCTGCTTTAAGAAAATTAAGAAATTTATTTGTTCTATTGTTATCACAGGTTAGATATATACTCAATACAATGCTCTATAAATTATTTTTGACTGTAATTATTAATCAACTGTGAATTTCGTGCTTTGCAAAAAGTGCAAACTAAACCAACAGAGGTGGTTCACAATTGATAGCATATATTTGCAATTGCATAAATTTGCAATCACAAATGCACAAGATTGTGAATAGAACTAGTGTTATTGCAGTATTATAATAATTGTTATGATAGCGTTCTTGTGAGAAATATCATGGCAACAATTTTATAATAAGAGCTGTCAAAAAAGGGACTGTGTAAGGGTTTGTTTACAAGAAGACGCCGTTGCAATTTTAACGATTATTAGGTTTGCAAAATATCTTTTAAAAAACACTTTTAAAGGGAACATAATTTGTTTTAAGCATTAAATACATACAATAAGTGATTACTTTTGTACAAAATGTGCACATAGAAAAACATCTTATAAGATTTTATTGACCGCAAAGAAGTGTTTTCCTTTCGGCTTTCAATGATTTATGAATGCTTATAAGATTGACTATTAAAAAAATACGGTTAAATGATAAGATGGCCATAAAGAAATTCGTTTTCTCATTCTGCCGTCGTTTGCTCAAAGAGTCAGAGTTAATCGCAGTTGTAGACACTAGGTTAATCCGGACCAGTGCTGCCAAGCGTAGGGGTTTTCACTTTTTGTACAAATTTATTTTGTTATTTCCAAGTGTAGGGAAAAAAGGACAGATTTTGCATAGTAAGGCATAATGCAGGGATCTTAAAAATAATTCAGAATGATTAAGAAAAGAGCATAATTTTTCAGACTATGGATAAAATCGTGTAATGTACATACTCGTATGTACGTATGTACATATATGTATGTTTTAACAATAACGTAGTATATGCCAATTTCGAAAAAGAGAATCATATTAAACACCTTAAATGATAGCATATCGCGTAGAAAAGTCCTACCTCTCTTTTTCCCGAATTTAGTCATTTTAATACATATCACAAAAATACACCCCGTCATAAATTTTTACTGGCACAGTTTCATAAGTAACGCACTTACTAGCAATTGTACAAACAAATTACGGACAGATAACTACAGTTTGTGTATTTTATGTTTTTTAATTTCCTGTAGAGTTGCAATTATATTAGCTGGGGCTTTTATTTTTAGCTAAATGAATTTTGAAAATTATATAATACTATGATACACTTATTCTATCATAAAATATATATACCAGTGGCCGTGTTCTGTAACTGTAATGACTAGTTCTCATTTCGAAAAGTCGTGAAGTTTTTAACCATATGAATTTTTTGTAATTATATTTTTATGCTAATTTAACGCTACGTTCATTAATAAAAAAAATTGCAACTATTTATATGTTAAAGAACGTATTAATTTAATTTATTGGAATGATATTTAAAAGAGAAATTGGATAGGAAATATTTTTTTGATTGTAGGGAGAAAAAGCGATTTTTGAATACTATGGTAGGTATTTAAAAAAAAATCTCCTGGCAACACTGATCCGGACCTATATTAAAGGTTGTTTACGTGTTTATAAAGAGAAGAGCAAAATTCTAATAAGATTTTAAACTATTTAAAAAGCGTAGAAGAAACACATTATTATAGTATAGTATATGAAATATAAGGTATATGAAATATACAGTGTTTAGAAGTGTACATCAGTATGTATATAAAATACGTTATTGTATGATCCGTAAAAAAATGGTTATGTAACCAGGGTTGCCATATGCGACGATTTAACGTCGTTTTGATGATTTTGGGTGATGAAAATAACATGTTGACGATTTAAGATTCCTAATCGAAGAATTGGTACCCAGTATGGCGTTTTCGTATATTTCTTTCACATTTAATTTTTCCTTTTCGCACATTTTATTTTACCATTCTTCGCTATTGCTTATTGTGTGGTACCAGTGTTGCTTCATCTTCAAACTCTGTCGCGCAAACGACACAGAGTACCATATTATACTATTATCGCATTTACCTTTCGCATCGAACTTACTTTCGCATCGCAATACAGAGTAACCACCCTATTTTTGACAATTTTTGAATCACATTGTAACTTTTATATTTTTCAAGCAACTTTACAATTATATATTGCAACTTTACAACTTATATTGCATATAATTACTCCCTCTTTGTAAATTAATTTGTGTACGGAATGAAAGTAATATATATGGTATGAAGGATAACGGTAGTAAAATAAAAGTCTACATAAATATATACATATGTAACACTGAAATGTTGTATGATATTTATTCGGGGGTATACATATATATGTAAACATTTTAATTTGAAGATACATTCAAAATTGTTTGGTTTGTACATACATATGTATATACAATAGGTTTTTAGTTCAAGTTTTTCCTTTCTTAAGTTTTTTCTTACGAAGGATCTTTTACAATACAAATTTGCTGTGATCAGTAATTATTGATTGAAGAAGAAAAGAAAAATAATAATCAAATCTTTAGCTGAGGAAACAGCTAGTTGTACAAAAGCAAACGAGAAATCCGATTTGAAGCAACAACGCCTAAGCTTGGAAAAGTTGCTTTTTGATACAGAAACGAGGATGCTAGACATAAAGTACCAAAAATTATTCTTCACTAATTTTTCCTTCTTTGGCTAAGTTGATAGCAAGAAAATTAGTCCTACTGTATTCATGCAGGTACATAAACCTTAACAAACCCAAAGTGGGAAATTAGCTGTAGAAACCACTTTTAGAAGAAATGTTTTCTCTACTAAAGTCCAACTAAAACTATGCAATATGGTATATAAAAGGAAGTTTTAAAATGTCTTTCAATAAATGACATCTTGCTTTAAAAATTGTTTTATGTACCAAAATATTTCTGGAAATATATATATATATATATATATATTTGTACGAGTATATATTTGTTGTTATAGCTTTAAAAGCTAAATGTACTTATACAAGTTGTGTTTTGTTCAATGTGACCAGAAAAAAAAGTTTGGAGCTAAATTTTCACCAAAATAGTACTAAAAAAAATTTAAGTGCTAAAGCATTGAACTAAAATTAAAATGTCTTAATTTCAAGCAAATATTTCATTTTGGAGTTCATAGCTTTATCAATTATGCTTATGTTGCCTTAGAAATTTTTATTTCTATTGAACAAAATGAAATTTCTTAAAACAATAATTTATTTCTTAAACATAAAAAGTTTTAAAAACACAACAAAAATAATAATTTAGTATTTAAATTAAATATCACAAACACATGCCATGTGTGGCTGACCAGGCTCACACAGGCAGCAATTTTTGCCATATGTTTGTGGCCATGTGAGCAACTTCTTGTTGAGGAGTTCGGGCTTTCTAATCACACCTGTATGCAATTTTTTAGCAATCAATGGAAGACAAGGCTTAATGAGTTGGTAGGCCGAAGCCCACTAAGAGCTTTAGCCCTTAAACCAACTCACCCGTCAATCATCACCACTGTTTCCTTACAATACAGGTATCTCTTGTATAGGCAACAGATCCTCGGGAGATTGTTAGCCTCCGAAAAAAGCCACACACCAAACAATTATCAAGGATACTAACACCCCCTTCCTGCGTTTTAGGATTCAACCATGATCAGCCCGGGTTGAACTGCAAGGAGAACCACCCGGGAGCCATGCTGATCCCCGTTCTGCCAATTCATATCCTTGGTAAGGGTTTCGGAAGCCAACACAACATAAGTCATACGGCTTCCTAGAGTTTTATTTTTTACAATAAACGAGGGACTTTTCCCCCTGTTTGCCCGAAAAACAGAGCGCCCAAGTTAGGAATACACCAAGGCAAAACCTGTTCCCCAGGGGGAAAATGTTAGTAGATTGGGATTTTCATTGTAGAGAGAGAGAGAGAGAGAGATAGGGATAGAGCCCAACTGAATTTTTTTTTGAAAATAGAGGTGTCTTTATGAAAGCCGGTATGCAACGTCTAAACGGCATTTGAAATAAATGAAAATACTTGAGAACACCACAAATAAACTGCACTTTTATAAAAAACTTAAAAAATTTATATAATGTACCAGCTGCGCAGCGACCCAGCAGTCCCCAAGTTATTACAATTTGCGAAGCATCCGATTGTAAGCGATTGTGTCAACAGAAAAAATCAAAATAAACATGTTAAGCACACCAAACAACTAGCATGCGATTCAGATTAGCCTTTTTCTACTCATTTTGTTAAATTAAATGTACATAAGAAGCAAAGAAGAAAACAAATGCTAATAATATAGTTTTGGACTTATCCAATCTTCGCTTACAATGTATACAGTGTTGCATCTTATGGCCTAGACCATCGCTGTGTAAATGTAAGTAGTAATTGTATACAGACTTCGGATGGGTCACGCTTACATTGTCAATGGTCTTAGATCGAAGATGTATGTGATAAAAATTTCACTGGGGAAACAGATAACTTGAGAAGTGAGATATATTGCCAAAGTTTGCACGGTTGCTTTTGAATAAGATAACGTTGACTTTACGTTGCCTTTTCCTTCCCAGCGGCAACAGAAAATTTGTATTCAAAGAATTCTAAAAGTTAACTGCAAGAGTTTTATTTAGTTTTATTCATTTTGAAAACAGAAAAAAATATTCCATCAGACGAGTCGGCTGTGTATATAGTTTGCATATTACTAGCGACAAGAAATGACAACGACCCCATTGCTTGGCTTCGCTCACAATAATAATTTCATTTCATTCACGCAGAAACTTTGCCAGACTTAAATCGAATAGGAAACTTCCTTTAAATCAGGGTGCCCAAAAGTTCTATATGGAAGAGCAAACACCAATACATTTAAGGGAATACTAATTTTATTTAATAAGCAAAGCATACAAAGGTGTTGTTATTTTGTACTTGTGTGTGTACTCACACCTGTGTATATTAAAGCGCACAGCTTATACCTATGTAAGTACTTTTACAAAAACAAATGAGCACCAAGCGCATAGGACATGGGCACTTCTGCTATAAGCCATTAATAAGTGAGTATTAATTTCGTTGGTTTTCATTGACCATAAAAGAGAGCGCCCAATCCTCAACACCGCTTTTTCTTTCTTTTCATTAATTTATTACGAACCACAAGCCTTCATGGCCAAATTAGTTCAGAATTTCAAATGATTATTACAATTGCATAATATAAAAAATATTTACAATATTAATTATTAAAAAATATAATTTAAAATTGCTTAAGGAACGTGTATCATTAATGAACTTTGCTTAAATAATGAAAAAAATGGTTCAAATAACTATTGTTATTGTTATAGTAACAGTGAAAATCCTCATAAATACTGCTTGAGCAAACTTTTGAACTGAGAAATTGAGAAATAGATTTGTAAAAATTCCGTTCCTCATATGGAATATCTGTATTCCAAATTCGTGCCACTCCCACAACAAAAGATCTGCTCATCACTAAAGGGGAATGATGAGGACAGGTCAGCATATTACTTCTTGAAGAAAGTCCGAAAACAAATTTTTCCTAAATGTACGAGGGTTTATTATATTTAATTATTTTATAAAGCTGCAGCATAAGTCGCTGGTCGATAAAAGTTGAAAAGCTTTTTTCAAACTAATCCAAAAGTTAATGTCGTTGCTTGAAATATCAGAAGTAACTAGCGTGAAGGACCAACCGTCCTACCAAATACTTTGAGTATTCTTACAGAGGAGCAGAAAACATTGTTTATATTTGTCTATTACATTGTTCCACAATATAGACATACATATCGCTCCTTTACTGCAACATAGTCATAACTCAAAAAAGTTTGTTTCGAGAAAAACACATATGAAATTTTTAACTTCCATACAAGTCTTACAAAAACTTTTTAGGAAATATCTCCTAAAGGAAACAGTTTAAAAGTAATTTGAATAAATGTTTGCCACAATACAAAACGTGATACTATTAACAATTCTGCGTTTTTTAACTCGAAAAACTCTTTTTTTTGAGATATGACTACTCGTATGTTGCAATAAAGGAGCGATATGTTCCTAAACTGTACCTCGCGTTTGACAGCATCTCTCGTCATACTCCTATACATCATCAGTTCTTATTTAATTAATAATTAAATAGTAATCAATTAGTCAATAAAAATTGTGGGAAATTCAAAACATGTGAATGCGCATGTCTAAAAATATTCGATAAATGAAAAAAGATGTAGGGTGTCAAAACATTGTTCTTACGTTTCTATGAAGCAGTCGTATGTGTGCCATCACTTAACAGGGGAGCGGTTTTTTGACAGTATTAAATCGAAGTAAACCCTATAAATTTCATAGTTTATTTAAGCCATAAATACACATCATTGCTGGTTGACACCTCAGTTGGGAAATTGTTAACACACTTTGAGGAATTGAAAAGACTAGTAGTTCTTTTAAACACAATTTGATTTGGAAATCGCGTTTGTATGACTAACAAGACTTTTTTAACACATTTTCTTGCAGTAAAAATTAAATTGAGAAACAGCAACAAAGCAAAAATAAATAAAAAACAAAAAGCGTTTGATTTCGTAGAACCATATATGCACATACATTTCAGTTTGATTTTTGTAACTTTTGTTGCTCACCTAATGAATCTTCGCCATAAATCACAAAGTACCGATTTCGGGTTAATTGTGTCGCATAATTGATTGTTTCTTTCAAACTCAAAAATTTATTCAATTATCTGTGTTGAGACATAAAAAGTAGTATGCGGTTATTTTTTGGGAAAGTTGAAAACCCGAGCAAAGAATTTTTATTTTATCAAAACCAACGTTTTATAGCTATATAGTAAAACATAATACAGTACCATCATCTTAGGTTCAGAAAATTTGTATTATGTTCTATCTTAGGTGTTACTTGATTTTAAAGTCGGTTCATTCGAATAATTTTTGTTGAAGATTAGCTTTTTAGAGCATTTCCATAATTTTTCTTAGAATTTCAGGTCCCAGCGCTTTCACTTCTTCTTGGACCAAATTTGTCCCTTAAGTAATACCGGTGGAACAGGCCGAAATTGCGGCCATTATTAGAGGAGCTAACTGGTTAAGGTACTACAGGATATAAGGAAATGATATCCGAATTAGGGCTGCGTTGCATGCACTAGCTGGATTTTATACGATATACAGGTTGGTTCGTGAATGCCGGATATCTCTAAACGAGATAGTGAGACATTCAAACCTGGAGCTTATCTGGGCACACAACGGGCGCGGACTGGACGCAAGTGGGCTGGCTTTACAATAGCTGGCAGCCGGTCAAACCAAACCATACCTAACGCCGGTGGAATATATCGAAAGTTGGTAATTCGGGCGAACGCGGAAGCAGATTTAAATTACAAAAATTTCATGCAGGAGAGCCATAGTTGGACGCTGAAGCTATATCGCGTTGCAACTGAAATTCTGGAAACTTCTGTCGCTCGGACATTAAAAATATGAGTGTCATTCAAATTAACCGCAACTTGTTTATCGTTTCCAAAAATATATAGTTCAACAACTTTTTTGAAGTAGTTCACATCATACAATGCGTCCAAGTGGCTGAATTTCTTGTTTATCAATTATTATTGGATTTTTGGTGCCTGATATTCTGCAATTTCGTTTATTTACACAATATAGAAGAAAAAATGGGCTACTATGAGTTTGGGAATAACTTGTTGTTTCCTAGTCTTAAAAATGCCAGCTAAATTGAA
This sequence comes from Thecocarcelia acutangulata, assembly GCA_914767995.1. Classification (NCBI taxonomy): domain Eukaryota; kingdom Metazoa; phylum Arthropoda; class Insecta; order Diptera; family Tachinidae; genus Thecocarcelia; species Thecocarcelia acutangulata. The sequence continues at coordinate 58,892,465 of OU612098.1, forward strand.
TGCAAGTGCATCATTTGGCTTTAGCTCATAAATCAATTGACTCCTATATGGGAAAGGTGTAAATTATGTAAAATTCTCTGCTTTGATATCACCAACTGCTCAAAATGTCATCTAGCTCCAGTTTCCGGGTTTTCCTCCCAAACAATATTCACATGATTTCAAACTGTACGAGGTCTTCCAGTAAGCGAACAGACAGTCTCTTTTTGCCGAAAATGCTGATGTAAAAGAAACATTTCGATTTTTGTAGTTAAGTAACATACATATGTATAGCTGAATTAGAGTTTCGGATTTCAAAATATGCATAAAAACTTAAGACATTTCCAAACAGTTGGAGACTATGTAGCTGCAGACATGTATGGAGGTATTTGGTTTTACGGTAATAGTGTTAGTTAGGTTGGTAATCTTAATCTTATAAAAAATTTTTGCTTGAATGTTGAGAGTGGCGGGTTAATTGTTGGTGACTGAGTATGTATTGAATATAAGTACACTGAATACTTGACAGTCAATCAATAACAATTAAAAAAACGCTAAAAAATTGTTCTAAGTACCGTTTTTTAGATAACGGTACTTTTGTGTTTTTCGGTGTATGGTCCCACTCAAACCCTTGTGGAACCCAACCAAAAAGAAAACTAAATAAAAATGAAAAATTTTGAAACAAACGTAAAAATAGGAAAATTTTGTCATAACTCTTGTCAGACAGTAATTCGCATTATATCGACGGAAAAGGCGTTCAATTACCTTTCAAACGATATGCCATTTATCTCGATCGGACATTTTGGTTGGGTTTGAGTGGTACCTTACACCGAAAAACACAAAAGTATCGTTATCTAAAAAACTATAGCTTTTTTCGTGTTCAGGCGCATGTGGCGTTCTTGGTATTTTTCCAAATTTAAAATTTGTAAAGCAGTGGAATGATCACACATTCACCGACCCGGTTGACAGGGCTAAACCAATTTAAAGGGTTTTTTGACTGACTTCGACATAAATAAGCCTCCTGGATCTGATGGCACCCCAGCACTGATCTTGAATCAATGTTCTTCAACGCTTGCGCTTCCATTAGTACGCCTTCTAAGCACTTTGTGCCATGTTGGTGAGTTCCCATTGTGTTGCGAGAATGCTGATGTAACCCCAATCCCCAAAAACGATGTGCCAAATACCGCCCATTTGCAATTTACCCTGCGCTTTCAAAAGTTATGGAAATTATTATTAACTACCATTTTGTGAGGTAAGTAGAGTGGCATAAATTACTTTCGCTCTACTGGCAATCTTTTGACACATCTCTCAGAGAAATGATACCACTGGATCCATCATTTCGCTGGAAAAAATGGTTACTCTAGAAATTTTCCAGGCTTTTGATAGAGTGTGACATTATACATTACTATCAAAACTTACTGCTTTTGGTGCCGGTGATAATTTTTCTCGGGTTATATTGAGCTTTCTTAGGGACCTCACTGTACGAATTGTTAGAGATGAGTCTCATTAAACGAGTTCACTCTATTTTATAATTTTCTTAATAATCTTCTATTTAACTTCCAGTTATATCCACTACTTTGCCATCTGCAAATTAGTGGATAGAACGGCATATGTTATTGGTACTCACTCAGTTATACATCCAGCCAAGAGCCACTTTATGACCGTAAATGCTGCTTCATCTGTACTCATGGATGGTGTACACTCTGGGGAATCAGTGGATGCTGGTGATGTTCTTAGAATGAAATTACAGCTGAACTGAACACATTTTCCATATCACCAAGCAAGCATTCAAGTGTATTGTTTTTTTGAAAACGGTGGATTCGGTCTGGTTGCTGTTTATGCAACCTATATCCAAACGAAAATGCAATAGTTTGGACAGATGCCTCAAAAACTATTTTGGGCTTACTCAGCCGTGTGCAAGAGAGATCTAAGAAACTTATCGGTGGCAGTAGGGTATTCAAATCTATTGTCTCACTGGAGCATCGCCTCAGTGTAGGGTACGGTTCTCTGTTTAATCGCTATTATAATGGATTTTGATCTGACGAGATTAGTGATGCAATAGTCATGTAATTGTCATATTTACTATATACTAATAATAGTAACTTTTATTAAATAAAATCTTATTTTACAAAAATTTATGTATCAAGAATTAATGAGTGGTATACTTATGAAATTAACGTCATGCTTGTTGGTATATAGTATATATTTTATTGTTATAGCATTAAATGCTGTATTTTTTATTATTATTATGACTTGTTTTTCAATACTTTATGTCGTTGAAATAAATCTTTTATTCAAAAACAATTATTTTTACTAGCTGACGATTTGCAATAATCATATTGACGATTATAACGATTTTTTTTTCGTAGAATTTGACGATTTTAAACCAGATTTATCCAGCATCTATACCCACAGTACGTTAGAGTGGGAATTAATTTTTCAGTCGAATGGTTTGTTTATGAACTGCATATGTAGCCGTTATCTCCTGAGTCCTCGTCCAAGGTATAATAAAGCAGCATCAAAATAAATAACAGAATGTAAAAAGTATTATTTACATAAAAGTATATACATATGTAAGTGTGATACATATGGTGTGTGGACAAGCGTAAATACATAAGTGTGCAATAATTTGTTTAATCTATTTTCTTATGCATTTACATTATTGTTGTGTTAACGAAACGTAAAAAAGTACACATGTGGTCGCTAAAGCTCTCGAGTGCTAGCGCCGAGAAAGTGGTGTACCTTGTAATCCCTGTCTTAAATTTATCACGTGATTTGGTTTTCGCTATGCACACGCAGAAGAAAAAATATGGTTGATATGACAATATTCTGAGGAAAAAATACTATTGTTGATTTATATGGTTAAACATAGCCACATAATATGGTTTAAATCGGAAATTTATTTACAAAATTAAGTAGCGCCAAGAACCAAAATTCAAATATATATAGGGAAAATTATAGTAATTATATTATACCTACCACTTTTATTGTAAAAACTAAAGTTTTACAGTCATACACAACCATATAATAGAATCACTCCCAACCATATCATTGAAAAATTGGAAATTCTATTGTTACGATGATCAATCGTAGTGTTGATGGTAACAATATACTATGATAACATAAGTACACATACATACACACATAAGTAACTTCTATTTACAATTAAAACACCGTTTTTGTGATTTATTTAATTTCAATCAATATATAAACATATAAAAATAAAATCAATATATAAACATATAAAATAGAAATTAGAATAGAATAATAGAATTCGAAAAATCTTTGTTATATTGGAAATATTGATGAATTTGTTCTAGCCAGTAAATCTGTAAAAAAACACGCGTACATTCAAATCCATTGCACGCACATAAATATATTAGTATAAATATATTATGGTCTATAAGCGGTAAAGGATAATTATCCCGTAATCTATTTATTCAAATTTCTGTAATCTACGCACATTCGTGCCTCCCAACACGCAAAGAAAAAACATTTCGGAATATTGTTGTAGCAACATTACTATTTACTCTCTCATAATGTATATTGTTGTCTCTAGCGGCATATTATGGTTTTGAATAAAGTTTAATTCTCTATAAATATACGAATGTTGAGATTTTTACATTTCTGTTGTTATATTTCTATAATTTTAAAATATGGTTATATGCAATAATAATGTTTAAAAAAATAATTTGAACGCAACACTAGCTTTTGTTACGTACAACAATACACTATTTTTGTATGCAATGTATGTATCTATAACACATATCCGTTAAACTAACTATTGTTGTTAAACATATCCATACATATTTTTATTTAATTTTTTCAATTTTGTGTGTATGCGATTTTTTTTAATAACAATATTAAAAATAATGAAGACTAAATAAATAAATATTTATTTATTGAATAAAATGATCATAAAATTAGAGATGTAGATAGACAAATGCATGTATGTATGTGTATTTTTACAGATTTATTTGGCCAGAGGGAAAATACATATGTACATCAAGCTTCCTCGAGCACCAAATTTGGACAAATTTACAAATTTGTAATCCATTTTTCAAAATATGAATTGGACTAATTATACCAAATAAATTCCAAAAGTGCTGTTTTAATTCAATATGTTATGTGTGTTTTATATTTATAGCTATTTGTCACGTTCAACACTAGTACATGACAATAGAATATACAATTTTTCAAATATATTGGCAGGAGTGATGATAATATTATACGGTAAGACATGACAGCTAAATTTTTATTTCAACAATAAAAGTATTAGGCATAATACAAAAACTATAACTTTTACCAAATATATGGTTATATGGTGTAATTTTGGTTTTTGGCTGTACTAAATTTTGTATATAAATTTCGGTTTGAAACCATATTATGTTGTTGCTTCAACCATATAATTCAACAATAGTATTTTGTCCTTAAAATATTGTCATATCAACCATATTTTCTCTTCTACGTGCACTCGCCGATTGTATTGACCAGGAAAAAGGTCAATACAATCGGCGAAGCAAACCTTTTTGTTTTCCAATGTTTATTTTTATGTTGCAATTTTGCACCGGAAAATGTATATTTCCTTTAATATTATCAAAAATAAACACACAAAAAAAACTAATTCGTTTAAACATGTCAATGATTTTCATAAAATCAACAATAGATAGTTTATATTGTAAACGCGCATGTGTTGCGTTAACCATACAATAAATAGTCTATTATTGGACATAACAAAAGATATTCTTGTATTCAAAGTATCTTTCAACACAGTATTATTGTATTCAACTATGTTTTAAAATCGTAGAAATGTAACAATGGAAATGTGAAAATTTCAATACTATTATATTTGTAGCAGACAAAACTATATTAAAAACGATAATACACTGGCTAGCGCCAACAAATCAAATTATGACAGACGAAATACTAACGTTGCTACAACAATATTCCAAATTGATTTTTCTTTACGTGCAGCATTGACAAGCATTGCAAATATTTACTTCAACATCTGGTGTCTTCCAAAAGCTTTCAGGTCAACTGATTAGCTAGGTGCCAACTGTATACATTTGAGCCTTGGCGTATATCTAACCAGGGCACTCTGTTTTACAGGTAAAGAGGGGAAGGGATCCCTAGTTTGTTGTAGCAAATAAAACTCTAAGAAGCCGCATGACTCATGTTGTGCTGGCTTAAACCCTTAGCATGGGCTTACATTAGCAGAACGGGGATCAGCATGGTCCCCGGGTGGTTCTGCTTGCAGTTCAACCCGGGCTGATCATGATTGATCAGAAGGCAGGAAGGGGGTGTTAGTATCCTTGATAATTGTTTGGTGTGTGGCTTTTTTCGCGGACTAACAACCTCCCGAGGATCTGGTGCTTATACAACAGATAACTGTGCTGTAAGGAACCAGTGGTGATTGTTGACGGATGAGTTGATTTAAGGGCTGATGCTGCTAGTGGGATTCGGCCTACCAACTCATTAAGCCCTGTCTTCCATTGATAGCTGGAAAGTTGCATATAGGAGGGATTAGAAGGCCAGAACTCCTCAACAAGAAGTTGCTCATATGACCGCAATCATATGGCAAAAATTGCTACCTGTGTGTGCCTGGCAAGCCACACGGGGGCGCTGGTGAAACGTGAAAAATTCTCTCCGTGGAACTGGTCCATCACCAGATAAGGCCATAAGGCAGGTTCTGATATAAATATTTTTCACAACTATTTAGAAGGCCTGAATTCCTCAACACCTGTGTTAGCGTAGTCAGCCACATGGGGGCGCTGGTGAATCGTGAATTATTCACCCCATGAAATTGGTTCATCATCAGATAAGGCCGTAAAGGCAAGTGCTACTGTAAATCTTTTTGACCACTGTACATATATGTAATTTCGACCTATAGACAGCTAAAAAAATAAGCGATATTGTCAAATTTCGTGAGTTACGTATGGTCGCTTTTCGCATTTGGGATTTTTTTTTGGCTATGTTGGTATACAGGTCTGTTATATACTCGTATGTTGATAATATCAGCCATTTCGGATGGTCAGCTTCTTTTTGACCGATAAAAAGGTTAGTCGTGGATCAAAAGGATCAAAGAAACTGTATTAAATTTTGTGTAAAAAATGAAATTAAATGTGCAAGGACATTTAAAATGATGACTGTTTCGCTTGACGAGTCTAAAACGAGCGGAACACAAATTCAATTGTGAAATAACCAAGCTTGTCCTGGTCGCCCGAGCATGCCAACATTCGATGGAAACATTGAAGCAGTAAAGAAAATAATCCTCGAATCACCGTCAAAGAGGTTGCTGGTGATGTTGGTATAACGTTCGGCTCATGCCAAGAAATTTTTACGGATGATTTAGGCATAAAACATGCGGCAGCGAAGATTGTTCCAAAATTGCTAAATTTTGAACGAAAAAAACGACGATACAGATTTCCTCTAAGAGGCCATAACTGGTGACGAATCACCAAACCAAAATCCAATCATCTCAATGGTAACGTTCAGAAGAGCTAAGACCGAAAAAAGCACGTCAACTTTGATCAAACGTGAAGGATTTGCCCACTGTTTTCCTCGACTGAACTGACGTGGTGCATCATAAATTCTTGCCAGAAGGTCGCACAGTCAATAAGGAATTCTACCTTGAAGTTATGTGCCGTTTGCGCGAAGCAGTTCGTCAGAAACGCACCGAATTGTGGAAAGAACCATTAGGGATTTTACACCATGATAACGCACCAGCTCACATATCGATGGTTGCTCGTGAGTTTTTGGCTTAAAACAAAACCGTTATCATGCCTCAACCACCGTATCCATCGGACTAGGCCCCCGCTGATGTTTTTCTCTTCACAAAACTGAAGACACCGAAGAAAGAAAAGCGTTTTGCTACGATTGAGGAGATAAAAGAAAAATCGAAACAGGAGCTGCTGGCGATACCAAAAAGCGCGTTTCAGAAGTGTATCGAGGATTGGAAAAAATGCTGGCACAACTTTATTATATCTGAGGGGGATTACTTTGAAGGAACAATATAGTTATTGATGAATAAAGTAGTTGTATATTTTTGGATCAAACCTTTTGATTTGTAATATTTAAAATTAAATAATAATAATCAAAAAGATAAATGAGATCAGAGTTTACTCTTATTAGCTACTGTTATTTATACCAATCAAAAAATATTTTCATTTTAATGGTGGGTGGCTCTTATGAAATGTCGACATATAGAAAGCTAGGAAACTTGAAAAACAGGCTTTATATTTTGATTGATACGTATACGAGCATACTCGTATACCATTGAGGCAGCTCTCCCGATCTCTGTAAGCGAAATATGTCTCAAAATTAAAACCTTCCTCAAATGTATTTACCAGAATATGTGTAAATCTTTAACAATTATGTTGAATCATAATGTTTTCTTGAACTAATATAACTTTATTAATTATTTTATCGGTCTAGATCCAGCTAGGCAAGTTGTTCATAACGTTATCATAAATGCTGCCTCGTGATACAAGTACTCAAATAGAATGGAAACATGGGAGCAACAACAAAACTAGAATACAGTTGGAAAGGAGCTGGCTGTATTCTAAAAGTAAGTATACAACTGTCCAGATGACAAAAACAATTACGTGGGGCTATGAAATAAAAAGAGACAGAAAGCTGGAGTCGTTTATATTTTCTAATAGAACATGCTTATCATTGTAATGAATTAAATAAGTTGGTAGATCAGTTTGGTGTTGGAGAGTGGTGTAGTGATCGCGAAACTGCTTCATAAAATTAGACATTAGCTTTTCTGCCTTCTTCAAAAATTATATCTGCACTTGTGTATATTTTTTTTTTGTTAACTTGGACCAGTACTCAGGGGATGACCACTACATGCAGTGCATTGTACCAGAACTAGGAAAATAGGTTGTGAGGAGGGGGAAAGAGGGAGTAGTGTTTGTGAACATTTGACTTGAAAAAGAATTCTCTCTGTAATGCGTAGTACGATTCCTCGGGCAATCAACCACAAATGGATGAGCTCTGGACGATGAGCGCATGCTACGTAAAAATGTGCGCGTTTCGGGAACAAGACCTCTGATCTCGTCAGAACAAAATCCATTGTAGTAACGATAGAACGGAGTAACGCACCCCACACTGCGTCAATGTTCCAGTGAGTCAATAGAGTTGGATACCCTATTGTCACCGATGAACTTCTTCGCCCTCTTCTAGGCACTTGAATGCTTCTTTAGAGATATGAAAAATTCAGTCCAGCGAACATCACACTGTATTTTCATACCAAGAACATCAAGAGCATCCGATTCCTCAATATTTATAACCATCCATGTGCACGGATGAAGCAGCATCTGCGGTCGTTTGTTTGTGTGTTAATAAGCAACGTTGGGTCTTACGAGCGTTAAAGGCAACCCTATTTTTACGACCCCACTCGGAGATAAATAAAAGATCACTATTCACTGAATCATTCATATGTAGCCTCTCAGCAGCGACCTCTATAGAGTACGAGTGGCAAATGCTGCTGTCATCCGCGAAAGAGTGGATAGGGTTAGAAGTTTGATAGAGAAGGTCATTCAGGAAAATAAGAAATAGAGTAGGAGAGAGAACGGAGCCTTGTGGTACCCCTGAATTAATCTTGAACTCGTTTGATGAGACCCCATCTATAACAACTCGTATAGTGCGGTCTCTGAGAAAGCTCGATATAAAGCAAGCTCGATAGAAAGCGCAGAGCAAAGTGCAATTGGGCGGTAATTTTCAGGGTTATTTGCCTCACACTTTTTGGGAATTGGCTTTACATTAGCAACTTTCCAGCATGATGGGTATGCTGAAGAGGTGTGCTAATGGACGCGCAAGCTTCTCGGTGCAAAGTAACAACAGACCGTCATAAAACACCTTCTATTCGCCCTGTACCAGATCAGTAGAAAAAATTGCCAACTGGTGGCGAAAGTCTTTTAGGGTAAACCGAACTTCACTGTTCACAAAATTGTTTGTAACCAATAATTCGGTATATTTTAAAACTGATTGTTTATTTCACAAATTGTAAGTGCTTGGTTACTCATAACCTTGTTATGGAATTTATAATACGAAATCATTTGATATTGCACCTTAAACACTCCAGCGCTGTTAGTCACACATAGTCAGTCACTTAATATCAGAGAATGTGCTTCAAAGAAATTGTTTTAATGGGCATGTAATTGATCAAGTTTTATTATGTTTAAGCCCATGTTAAGACCATATTAACAACAATTTGTTTAAAATGCAAGACAACGTGTTTAACTGTGATGAATGCAACGTTGCAAGAACAACAGCAGCTATAGCAACAACTAAATCGTCTTAGGTATCAAGTTATCATTTGGTTGTTGTTGTTGTTGTTCGTGTTGCACTTTTGTTGTTTATTTAAAACATTAGAGAAGAGGAAACTTAAAAAAGTAAATGACGACAATGACGACGGTGATGACGATGACTCTGATCATTTTGTTAAAGCGGCGCTTGTGTACACAACACAGAGTACAATAACAAAAAAAAAAAACTACAACAACAATAACAATAACAGCTCCAACAACAAACACTGATATGAACTAACTTAATCCTCAAATTACATGTTCTTAGTGGTGGCGTTTACGTGAAGAAGTTTATTTGCCCAAATTCAACACGATTTGTGTAAATTCCCACAGGCATAAATTGCCCACTGAAGGACAGACGGACGGACGGACGGACGGACAGACAAATGGATGAACAAACCAACATTCGGATGGATGACCAAAGCGATTAGAAGTTAACATCGTAAGCTGCTCATGAAAAAGCAGCACAAACTAAAACGAACAAAACGGAGCAAATCGCAAAAGAGCAGGGCAGTGCTTATTTTAAGTGAGCTTAGCTGAACTGAACTGAGCTGAGCTGAGCTGACTGAAAGTTAGGAGCGGTGGGAAAATCAATGTTATACCCCACAACTTGATTTATTTATGCTACCAAAATATCTCATAAATAAATCCGTTGTTTGCCTTTTCACTTTATTGTTTTTTCTTTTTTTGTTATTGTATTTTCTATTTTGGTTTGCTGTGTCTTTCTCTTGTGGTGTTGTTTCAATTTACTCCGCCAGTTACTCCCCACCTTGAGGATCGATCGCATCACATTATCATGTGTCTTGAATAAGTGAGAGTGTATAAGTTTTTATATATGTATGTTGCATGAATGTGTGAGTGTGTATGAAACATGTTCAATAGTCTTTCGGATCTTGCCAGCGTCATTTGTTTATTTTTATATTATATTTTTTGGGACGTAAGCGTAAATGAAAGGTGCATAGGTTCTAGGTTAAGCAGATGCTGCAACACGCGGGTCGAGTCTCTTTTGCATCGTGAATAAGCAACAAAAATGCATACGACCCCAAAAAGAAAGACCAAAAATGAAATTCAAATGTTTATTTGAAAAAACTTTAATGTATGCAGTAAACAATCCGTGATTGCTGCACTCGCAGAGGGAAGGCGTAATAACGGTTGGCAGAAAAAAAAGTGCCACTCCAAAACAGCAATGACTATATATCACATGCACAAAGACGACGACGCCAAGTCGCAAAATAGAAAAAGAAAGACAACTAAAATAATTTTTACACTATTGATTGTAGAGTTGATGCACCAAAAACAATAATAACAATAATAATAATTGAAGATGACTTGTAATGTCAACATTCATTTTTTAAGTATTCCACAAAATCAAAAAAGGTTTAAGGCGACCAACTTTTTGCAAACATTCTTTTTCAGCCTTCTTTTTCAGCATCTACGTGAGACAAATAACTGTAGACAAGTTTAGAGCCCGGAAAAGAAAAGTTCAGCCTTTTCGTAACTATTAAAACTGATTGCAAAAGCTTTAAAATAAGGTTTAGTCTGCTCCCAAAGGAGATAGGGGCATCTGATATTATTTTCGAACGCGATCTCGGCGAAAAATATCAAAGGTGTGCACGCTGTTAATAGGTATTTCTTTTTTGTGCATCCTGCGGACCCCAATTTCTACGAAAAGCGCTCCCGTGCTTTAAAATTTTCCAAATGAGAGTGATTTTGTGAAAACTGCATTATTATTTTTTTTCTACGAAATAGTCCGTACTTTTTCTTCGGGCTAGCTTGGACAAATAGTTAAGCAATCTGCTATTTGAAAATGAAACAATAGCAACAAAAAATTGATTTGATTATATACTGCAAATTTGAACTAAATATGCTCGGATATACAAGTATGTATATGGGCCGATATGGCGGAAAAATTTTTTTTCTTTTTAATCGCCAAAGAGCTAATCTTTCATGGAAAAATCGGTTTAGGCTATATCTCTGGTATACATGTGTATATAGATCGATATTGGAAATTTTCTGTATTTTAGTATCCTCCTTATATTACGAGATATGTTTTTCAGCAAAAAAAAAAGTTGTCCAAGTTCGCTTACGTGACATTTTCATTAAAAAATCGGTTCAGCTATATCTCGAATATATATCAACCGATAACGGATATTTTAACTTTCTGCATTTTAGTAACCTCCTTTTATAATCAGAAGTGCTTTTAAGCAAACAAAAATTTTTTCATGGAAAAATCAGTTTAGGCTATATCTAGGATTATATGTATATGGATCGATATCGGAAATTCCATTTTCTATATTTGGTAACATTCTTATATTACCAGAACTGCTTTTAGGCAAAAAAATCTACTTAAGTTCGCTTATGCGACATTTGCATGGAAAAATCGGTTTAGGCTATATCTCGGCTATATATGGACCAATATCGAGGAAAAATTTTTTTCGCCTTTTACTCGCGAATTATTGTGTTGTCGGTAACTTTTATTTGACACTGTTATGAAATAATCACTTACCTGAAAAGCTCTGAAGCTCTGGTGTCAAATAGAATTCTGCGCACAAAATGACGAATCGGCGCAAACTTTTAAAATAAGAAAGTTCAATTCATGAATAATTGCTCAATATGTAAAAGTTCTTTTTCGGTGCGCACAATGTTAAATTGAATACGACCGATTGAATCTAATCAAACAAAATGTTAAAAGGGTGTGCTGTTTACTGCATAATTGGCACCGTCTTGTTGAAACCATACTCGTATATTGCCCAAATCAATTTCATCCAACATCAGCATGTCGTGCTATCGAACACCAGTAATATTCACTGCTTGACCAAATTTATTTTCAAATAAAAAGTATGGTCCAATTATGGCTTCAACCTAAAACCCTCCACAAATGGTGATTCATACCTTGTTGATTCATTTGTTTTCCGGCAATCACAAGTGGAAGTGGTGAAAATGGAAAAACATAGTATCCATTTCAATAATACATTCCAATAATAAATAGTTTCGGGGTATTAAAACTATCAGCTGTCGAACTGCGAATTTTTTCAGTTTGCACTACATAGCACAAATAGTGACATTAATGGTGGCATTAAGTTTAGGACACCTTTTACTTTGTTGAAAGCAAATTTCTCGACAGCGATACACGGTTGTGACACCATGTTACTAAAAATGCTTAAACAGATTTTAGATTTATAAAAAAATCAAGCAATCGAATGTTAAAAAAAATTTGTCAGATATTATGTCTGATTTTAATCGCTTTGTCCATAATACATCGTTGGGCCGAATAAAAACGATGGCGAAAAGTGAAAGTTCTTTAAGATATTGGCTAGTAAAAACACTTTTACAATCCCTTTTTCTGATAAAGTTTGATTCAGATTCACAGGGTGGCTGATAAATTTTGTTACATTAAGTTTATGTAATTTATTTTTTAGTAATTCATTTGAAAAATAATACCTTTTTATTAAAGTAATTCATTAAGTTTTGAAAATAATTGAATTCAAATGGCCCTCACCCTCGTTGACATACATATGTACGACATCTTATCAAAAAGTTATTCATTACGGTTTGCAGCGGGAATGGTATCAATTACCGTTTGAATGGATTGCTTTAAATCATCCAAATTTATTGGCTTTTTTTGTGAACTTCTTGTTTGCTATACCCCACAATCTGGTGCAGTGAGGTCAGGAGACTTGGGAGGCCCGTGGAATGTCGAGTTTATTGAAATCAGTTTATTGGGAAATTTTTGCTTCTATCCTATCATATCAGGCGTGGCTATGTGACAAGTTGCCCCATCTTGTTGGACCCAAAAAGAGTTGAAAGAGATTCTCTTTCGGCGTAATTCTGGAAAGAAACACTCTTTCAACATCTTTAAGCAACGGTCTCCATTGACCGTAATAGTAAGACCGTTTTCTTCGAAAAAGTAAATCCCGACAATGAACCTTGAAGAAACTGCACACCACACTGTGATGCGAAGTGGATATAATTGCACCTGTGGATTAGAATTACTCCATAAGACATTTGTATTGATTAACGTTGCTGTGTAAATCAAAATGTGTCTCGTCAGACATAACAATGCAGTTCAAGATGGTTTCATCCTCTGACACCATTTGAATAATCTTCTCACAAAATTCGAAGCGAATCGGGACGTCTCTAGGGTTCAGTTTGTTTGTTAATTAAATCTTATATGGAAGTAAGTTTAAATCTTGGTGCAAAATTGTCTGCAGTAACTGCCTGCTGACACCCATTTGAGCAGATAAACTCCTTTTCGAAACTCTACGATTGGATTGTATGAACTGAGGAATCCCGATGATGAGGCCTTCTTGCGATTGTGCCACGCTCGGCAAAATTCTTCACGAGCCTCATTATGGTCCATCTGCCAGGAGAAGTGTCGCCAAATGTGCGCCTATATTATTTTTAGACGGAAATAACGAACCCTAAATCGTGAAAGCATTACAATATCCAAACTTTTGTTTCTTTGTCCCAGTTCTCCATTTTAGTTAAACTTAAAGATAAATCTATAAAATACAAGAAAAATTGAACAGATTAGTTACACAGAAAGTAAGTTACCACATTTCGTTTTGGTAGCAGCTTTCATCAGCCAGGAAAATTAGAATAAATCTTTTTAAAATACAACCTTTGCAATGGTATAGTTCTTAGAACTATAGGGAAGAAAAACCAGTTCCAGTTGAGGTGTCAGCTAAAATGTATGCCAAAGATGTCTTAACTTAAATGGTTTGTGAAATGACAGTTAATAATTCTTTATGAAATCAACTATCAAAAAGGAATAGCCCCTCAATGCAAAATGGGAAAGTAACAGATACGTACATACATACATACATATATGTATGCAAATCTCTGCTATTTTATGCCAACGATTGTCTTCAATAATGTATGTTTGTTTGATCGTATTAAGTATAGAAACATCAGCATATACTCTACTTGCATATAACGAGTATTTAAATAGGGACTTCCTAAATTTGAAGGTTTTTTGAAGATTGTTGTTAAATCCGGATCTTTTGAATTTGCTGCCATTTATTTATTCAGCCTCTTTAGCCAAATTTTGAACGGTTGTTCTGATCGACCAACATGACCAGTTTTTTCTTTGCTTGATATTACACTCTATAAAAAATTACTTCGAAAGGCCTTATTTAAATTAAAAGACAGGGCACTCTTAATGGCAGACCCTTTGCACATATATAAACATACATACATACACACATACTCGTATAAGTACATATGTAGTTTCATATGTTTGTCTGCTGGAAATAGTGTGCTAAATGAAGAAGAGTTGAACGCTTTTAACTGACTGACTGACTGTTATTTTATTTTTTGCTTCTTTTGAGGTCATGTGAAAGGTCAAGTTCGTGATCGCATTCAAACATTTTGGCAAACATTCAGTATTTTTGCTCTTTAAAGGCCATAGAGAGATTTTTCATTCAAAAGAACGACTATGAAAACTAAGACGACGTTTTCGTCATCAACATTTGAATCATCAGAGACGACAAAGAAAAATTGAAGATGAACGTGCCACCGCCGCACCACGATTCTGCTTTGTACATACTAATGCGACTGTAACTGCCACTGCAACATTTTTGCTCTGGTGTTTTGTGGCCAAATTAAGGAGTTGGTGATAGAGAAGCGTTCGTTATAGTACAACATTCGATAATGTTGCCAACATTGTCGAAGTCATTTTTTTTTCGTTTTGGTTCGTTTTCGTTTTTTATGGTGTGCCGCATAGTTGAACAGCACAAGTTGTTATTATTGGAGACAATTCGTCTCATAGGATCGTGCAGCATCAGCATCAACTGTAGCAATAGCAATAGCAACAACAACAGCAACCACAACTACCAACGCCAAGTTGACGATGACATTCTCCACAATTTTGCTTTGCTTACGAAGCTTCGAGTTTACAGTTGTATTCGTTGTTGGCTCTGAGCTTGCGGGTCTGATTGTTTGTTTGTCTGTTTGAAATCGTGCTGCAACAATATCAGAAAGTTGACAAAATTGTCAAGCGGTGACATGTTAACGTATTCCACCTTCTTTGTAAATCATAATCATTAGTTTGATTAAATTTTAGGTTTCATTTTTTATTTTTCTTAACTTTCATTGTCTCTGCAATGACGTTTATCGACTTGAAAATTAAATGCTGTATCGTTACACTGGCTCGAATTCGATCAGATTGATAGACCCAAGCTAATAAACAAATACATCATCATCATGACCTAAAATAAACATTTGATGACCTATTGAGGAATCTTTGATTGCTCCAATTTGGGAGCAGTATTTGTTTTAATTCCTCTTGCACATTGAAAGCCTGTGAAACTAAAATTTCCCACATGATGAACCAATTTAAGAGCCTTTTAAGTGTTACTTTGCACTGTCTTTGATTAAAATGAAAATAAGTGCACTTTACACGTACATACACAGAAAAAATTATAGTAAAAATAAAATCAACAAAACTTTTGTTTGAAAAAATAATTTGTATGCCTCTACATAAATATCAAAAAAATAACCTTTGATATCGTATTTTGTTGTTGTTTAAAAAGATAGTGGTTTTCGATCAATAATTATTTTTACTAAACTTTTGTTTGAATCTACGAATTCCTTTACAGGTCCGCATTCAAACAATTTATTATTTGATTCAACGAATTTCGTTATTGAACACGAAAAAAATGTTTTTTCTGTGTATGTGTGAATGGATATATATATTCTATATATAAACCAAAATGTGTTTTTTTGTGATGCTCGCAGCACTTATAGCGCTTATAAGTCACATGAGACCTTGGGGTAAATGAAGTAGAATTTTTTTTGGGCTTCTTTTAAAAACTAGAGCGTTACTAAAACTCAATCCCCTCGTTAATTATACTTAAATATTTTTTGCTTCAGTATTTGCTTTGAAAATTAAATTCGCCGGTTCTGGACATATCCCAGCGAAGACATGGTAATGTGTTGCACTTACCTAAGAATATACTTTTCAATATTATAGTATTTACCGCCTGCATTAAGCTTGAAACACATAGACGACAGCAGACAGCAAGCAGCAATCTGTCAAAAATAAAATACATGTGTTTAAATGCACACGATTATTTTAACGACATCGCAGCAGCACGACTGCATAACAGCATTTGCTGCTGCTGCCAACTTAGACTAATTCCTATTTTCGTAAGCAGCAAAAAGTAAATGCAGTGCTGCCACTATAAATATAAATTGACAGCAATAAGAACTAAAACTTGTTTGAAATATTTAAGAGAAATAAACATCATATAAATGAAATAAACAAATAAATTGTTTAGTTTTTACAGCTTTACGTGATATTTTTACTTTTTCAGTCGGTAATTTTGATTTTATTCTTGTCAAAAATATATGTGGCATCTCTAAAATTTACATTGGTTAAATACACATAATGCTGCTGCTGTCTTGAAAATAATTATGTTGCTGAAGAGACGGCAGCATTTGAAGCAAACTTCATTTGTACCCGTGAAGTTGTGAAGTCTGCCGTCGTCTAAGTGTTTAGAGCTTTACTAAGAAGTAGTTAAGTAATGACTTATTTAGTTCTTGGAAACTATGAGTACATGTGGATAAAGAATTTGAATAATACTTGGATTTACTAAAACCTAAAGATACAAAATGAAAAATGTAGTAAATCAATATTTGCTTGTATAAAAATTAATTTTTATGGAAAAAGTTTTTAGGAAAAATATTAAATATAAGTGTACGGATATTAAGAAGATCTTTTTGAAGAGACACACGCACAAAAAATGTATTTTTCAAGAGATATTGTTTGTAAGAATGCATTTATAAAGGTGGCACTTGCACCATGACTTGAAATCATGTCTTTTCTTATTTTATATAAAGGTATCCATTACATTTATACATTTGTACAAAACATCTCCAGCCATTTGGATAGTTTTTATTAGCACCAACTTGTAAATCAAGGACTTTTTAATGATTTTTTTGTAACGACATTTTGAAATAGTTATTCGTAAGCGAGAATGGCAAGTACTTGCCTCCAATGACATGACAATGTCACAATGACTTAAAATGTCGATGTAGAAGTAGTGAAGAGTATGTTTATTAACATTTTAACACATTACTTTGCAATAGAAATTTTCGCTGGGATTTTATAACTACGTGGTCTGATTAAAAAATAGCCGTTAATTTCAGATTTCGTGAGTTACGTATGTTTGAATTGGGCAGTTTTTTCTGTTATGCTTTGTCTGTTATATATGTTGGCAATATCAGCCATTTTGGATTGTCAGTTTGTTTTCGACATATAGAAAGGTTAAAGGTTTTTACTGAACTTTGAGCAAAAACAAAGTCGCATGGACATCGCACAAGAGCTGTTGAACATCGTCAACGACGATCTTCAAAAAGGTCGTAACTGGTGACGAATCATGGATGTATGGCTATGATATTGAAACCAAAGCCCAATCATTTCAATGAAAGCGTCGAGAAGAGCCAAGACCGAAAAAGCACATCAAGTTCGGTCAAAGGGGAAGGAAGAATCTGTTGACGATACCAAAAAGCGCGTTTCAGAAATGTATGAGGATTGTATTGTGCTGTGAAACAGCTATGTATACATACATACATAGCTGTTTCACAGTCGCTACACTGTTCATCAGCACCCATTAGGATTCGAACTTACAGCTAGTTGTCCCCCAGCTTTAGTGTATTCAATTATTTTTTCCTGTCTTCTTTGATCAAGAGTTATTGATCGCGGCAATTATTGTTATAATTATAAATAAAAAGTATTTCTTGGCTTTAGCCAGGATTGAACTCGAGCTAGACGAATGATACCCACCCATCATCATATAATATTAGAAATATTAAAAATAAAAGTTCGACTATTTAACATTAATACATACATAAATAATTTTTAAAAATAACCGTTATTTTTTTATAAGATCTCATACTTTTTATACCCTTCACAAAAATGTAAAGGGTATATATAAGTTTGTGATTCCGTTTGTAATTTCTACAGTTTTTTTTTTGCGACCCTATAAAGTATATATATTCTGAATCAGAATTAATGGAAAAGTCGATTAAGCGATGTCCGTCTGTCCGTCTGTCCGCTGTTGAAATACCGTTTCTGAGAAAACCATAAGACTTAGAAACTTTTTTCTTTCACCATTCTTTTACCCCATCGATTCATGGGTTTGCTATTGAAATTCAGTAATATCGGTCCACGTATAGCTGAGATATATTCAAAATTCCGAAAAAAGCCATTTTTTTTTGCAGTTTTGTATGAAAATTTTTGAACACAAAAGTTGTTCGTTTTGCTTCAAACTTCACACACTTATTAAGCATGGTGACTAAAAGACAAAAAATTTTTTTTTCAGATATCGGTCCATATATACCCGAGATATAGCCCAAATCGGATTTTAATGAAAATGTCGCATAGGCGAAGCTAAATAACTTTTTTTTGCTCAAAAGCAGTTCTGGTAATAAAATTAGGTTACATAAATATGGAAAATGAAAATTTCCGATATCGGTCCATATATACCCGAGATATAGCCCAAACCGGGTTTTCATGAAAATGTCGCGTAAGCGAACTTAAACAACTTTTTTGTGCTCAAAAGCAGTTCTGGTAATGAAATATGAAAAATAAAAATTTTCGATATCGGTCCATATATACCCGAGATATAGCCTAGACCGGGGTTTTCATGAAAATGCCGCGTAAGCGAACTTAAACAACTTTTTTGTGCTCAAAAGCAGTTCTGGTAATGAAATTAGGTTACATAAATATGGAAAATGAAAATTTCCGATATCGGTCCATATGTACCCGAGATATAGCCCAAATCGGGTTTTTCATGAAAATGTCGCGCAAGCGAACTTAAACAACTTTTTTGTGCTCAAAAGCAGTTCTGGTAATGAAATAGGGTCATATAAATATGAAAAATGAAAATTTTCGATATCGGTCCATATATACCCGAGATATAGCCTAGACCGGGGTTTTCATGAAAATGCCGCGTAAGCGAACTTAAACAACTTTTTTGTGCTCAAAAGCAGTTCTGGTAATGAAATTAGGTTACCTAAATATGGAAAATGAAAATTTCCAATATCGGTCCATATATACCCGAGATATAGCCTAGAACGGGTTTTTCATGAAAATGCCGCGTCAGCGAAATTAAACAACTTTTGTTTGCTTAAAAGCAGTTCTGGTAATAAAATAAGGTTATATAAATATGAAAAATGAAAATTTCCGATATCGGTCCATATATACCCGAGATATAGCCCAAACCGGACCGGGTTTTTCATGAAAATGTCGCGTAAGCGGACTTAAACAACAATTTTTTTTTGCTTAAAAACAGTTCTGGTAATAAAATAAGGTTATATAAATATGGAAGATAAAAATTTCCGATATCGGTCCATATGTACCCGAGATATAGCCCAAATCGGGGTTTTCATGAATATGTCGCGTAAGCGAACTTAAACTACTTTTTTTTGCTCAAAAGCAGTTCTGGTAATGAAACTAGGTTACATAAATATGAAAAATGAAAATTTCCGATATCGGTCCATATATACCCGAGATATAGCCCAAACCGTGTTTTTCATGAAAATGCCGCGTAAGCGAACTTAAACAGTTTTTTCGCCTTAAAGCAGTTCTGGTAATAAAATAAGGTGATATAAATATGGAAAATTAAAGTTTTCGATATCGGTCCATACATATCCGAGATATAGCCTAAACCGGGTTTTTCATGAATACGCGGCGTAAGCGAACTAAAACAACTTTTTTTGCTTAAAAGCAGTTCTAATAGCAAGATTAGGTTATATAGGTATGGAAAATGAAAATTTCCGATATCGGTCCATATATACCCGAGATATAGCCCAAACCGGGTTTTTCATGAAAATGTCGCGTAAGCGAACTTAAACAACAATTTTTTTTTTGCTTAAAAACAGTTCTGGTAATAAGATGAGGTTATATAAATGTGGAAGATAAAAATTTCCGATATCGGTCCATATATACCCGAGATATAGCCTAGACCGGGGTTTTCATGAAAATGCCGCGTAAGCGAACTTAAACAACTTTTTTGTGCTCAAAAGCAGTTCTGGTAATGAAATTAGGTTACCTAAATATGGAAAATGGAAATTTCCGATATCGGTCCATATGTACCCGAGATATAGCCCAAATCGGGTTTTTCATGAAAATGTCGCGTAAGCGAACTTAAACAATTTGTTGTGCTCAAAAGCAGTTCTGGTAATGAAATAAGGTTATATAAATTTGGAAAATTAAAGTTTTCGATATCGGTCCATATATACCCGAGATATAGCCTGAACCGATTTTTTCATTAAAAAATTATTTTTTTTTTTTGCTGAAAAGCAATTTTTGTTATAAAAGAAGGTTACTAAAATACAGAAAATAGAAAATTCCGATATCGGTTCATATATAACCGAGCATATTCAGGCCACATTTTTAATATACTATACATATTCGTGGCTATCGTGAAGGGTATTTTAGATTCGGCCCAGCCGAATATACTACACTCTTACTTGTTTTAACTGGATTAACATCAGTGTTGCACAATCTTAAGATTTTGTTCTTTATTTTTGACGATGGAAGCCGCTTAAGTTTTGATGGTCTTACATTTCTTCGCTAATCCACCTATGCTAAGTTTTTAATTTTAATGACATTAGCTTTGTCTCTAGTTGGTATGGCTGCATTAGACATAGCCAGATGCCAGATAAATCTGGCTTAAAATCGTCAAATTAGGGAAAGAAATCGCCAAGGTCATCAATACGATTATCGCAAACCATCAAAAAATCGTCAGCAAGTACAATTAATCGTTTTTGAATAAAATGTATGTATCTGAAACGCCTAAAATATAGCAAAACCACGAAATTTATAGCTGTAACAACAAATAAACACTTCAAAATGTGAAATTATTTTCAGAAATATACGAGTACATTTCAATTATTTTTGTACATAACATATTTTTCAAAAAAGATTTCATTGAATAAAAGGCGTTTTTAAAGCTCCTTTTATATACTAAGAGTTATATTTTAGATATTAGAGTTAGATTTTATGTATTAAGAGCTATGAACGTACTAATGTATTAAACACGTTTATGAAATTGGTTACATCTTTTAAGTCACAACAAGCATAGTTGCAAAGTTTTAAGTGATCTTTAGTATAAAATATTTCTCCTAAAAATGGTTTCTTTAACCAATTTCACACTTTGATATTGTTAAGGCTTATGTACTTGTATGCAAACTGTTTTCAGATTTGCAGAAGAGTAGGGTAAGACTAATAAAGGGTGGTTAAATTTCAAGGGCCTATGTTGATTTTGAATAAAACACAAACTATTTAGGAAATTATTGTAATTTTATTTTATTCTGATATATTGGTATTATTCAATTATGTATGGAGTAAAATATCGGCCAAATGGGCGCCGCGACCACAGCGGCACACCTCCATCCGATGGTCCAAATTTCCGATGACCCTGATGCATAATGGAGGTTCTATGCCGTTAATGTGCCGAATTATCTCATCCTTTAGCTGTTGAATTGTTGCTGGCTTATCGACGTACACCTTTTCTTTCAAATAACGCCAAAGAAAAAAGTCCAACGGTGTCAAAAAATACGGACCGATGATGACGCCAGCACATAAACCGCACCAAACAGTCACTCTTTGTGGGTGCATTGGTTTTTCGACAGTCACTCTTGGATTCTCATTCGCCCAAATGCAGCAATTCTGTTTATTGACGAATCCACTGAGGGGAAAATGTGCCTCATCACTGAAGATGATTTTCTTCGAAAATTGATCATCATTGTCATAATAAGTCTGGATAACTTTAACACGTTGTTGGATTGTGTATCTCTCCATGCTTCAAATTGAGTAAGTCTGAAATAGAGAAATGTCAAATAAAGGGTGTTTTTTTAAGCTAGATAGAACTTTAAATTGTAAAAAGTAACACAAAAAATTAAATTTTGATGAAACATTTTTTTTATTTGTTTCAGTATACTCTGACAAATCATCATGAATAGACTCACGCTTGAACAACGCTACGAAATTATCCAAATTTAGCAGTTGGCAACTGACCCGCTGTTTTATCGCAAAATTGTGTTCAGCGATGAGGCGCATTTTTGGCTTAACGGGTTTGTTAATAAGCAAAATTGCCGCATATGGAGTGAGACCAATCCACAAGAGACCCTACAGACTCCATTACATCCAGAAAAATGCACTGTTTGGTGCGGTTTTCATGCTGGTGGCATCATCGGACCTTATTTCTTCAAAAATGAGGCCGGAGCTCGCGTTACGGTTAATGGAGATCGTTACCGCACCATGATCAATGATTTTTTGTTTGAAAATATGGATGACATTGATCCGGAGGAGATGTGGTTTCAACAGGATGGCGCTACGTGCCATACGGCGAACGCAACCATCGACTTACTGAAATCAAAATTTGGCGATAAGTTGATTTCGAGAAATGGACCTGTCAATTGGCCTCCAAGGTCGTGCGATTTGACACCTTTCGATTATTTCCTGTGGGGCTACGTGAAGTCACTGGTTTATGCTGATAAACCAGCAACAATTGACGCCTTGGAGGCCAGCATTGTTCGTGTTGTTCGTGACATACGGCCAGCAGTGCTCGAAAAAGTGGCCCAAAATTGGACGTCCAGAATGCGCTTCGTCAAGAACAGCCGCGGTGCCCATATGCCCGAAATCATTTTCAAATGTTAATGTCACGTATTGATCTTTCGAATAAAAAAAAATTTTGATTACAATTTAATTTTTTGTGTTATTTTTTACAATTTCAAGTTCTATCGGGCTTAAAAAAACACCCTATACAATTCGGAAAAAAAACTTGGCGTTTAAGTGTGGTTCACACTCAACATCGGCCCTTGAAATTTAACCACCCGACATTTTTGCTATAAACTTAGCCAAGGAAGGAAGAATCATTTTTAATACTTTATTTTAAAAATCTAGCTTCTTCATATCTAAATCATAAAAAAAAATTTCAAGCTCAATAGCTTTCGTTTCTTTCGCTGTTTGCCCAAATGCACTCTGCTTCGGGATTGGAAAAGGAGGTTAAAGCAGCTACAACTCACAGCGTTTATTACTCTTCAATATTAGGGTTGTCTTATCGGCTATATATAATGATATATAATGGTATTATAATTCGAGGATATATAAATGTATCAAAATAGATTTAAGAATATAAGTTCCTTAGACTAAAAAGATTGGGCTTTCGCGTGGCGATGCCGCTTAGAGGCTGCTAAAATTGAATCGCCGCCATTTCACGTTTTTGAAGAGTAGCTGATGCGTTTCGAAAACCACCACAAAGGTTCTGCTGCACAAATTCACCTCCCGCAATAGCGACAAATGTTTAGAGTTACCAGATGACTCTTAGTGGATTGCAATTTTAGTTACACGATTTTTTTTTTTGTATTGTTCAAACTTAGTTTGAACACATGTCATTTTCTGAACTTTAACATTACTAGGATTGACATGGTCTAACCATGCTATTGAAAAACTCATAATAATTTATCGTTGGTCACGCCAGTAAAATTTCAATTTTTACAATAACAGCATTAGACATGATACAATTTTTGGAACTTTTACCAAATATATTGTTATATGGTATAATTTTGGTTCGTGGCTGTACTATGTTTTGTAAATAGTTTTCAGACTGAAACCAAATTATGTGGTTGTGTTCAACCATACAATTCAACAATAGTATTGTGCCCTTAGAATATTGTCATATCAACAAAAAAATTTCTTCTACGTGTACAGAATTACCGACATTAAATAAGACAGTTATCAATATAAGATCCGTTCTCTTTCATTTAATCAAAAATTATCAACAAACACCCTGTATATTATAAAAAAAAGGTTTTCATAAATAAATTTCTGCTTAGTTATTATTAAGGTTTAGTTTGTTGCACTTGGAGTACTTTTACTTACAATAAAAACCATATAAATATTAAACCCTTTGAAATCATTAAAAATTGCAACCATTTTATGTTATTGAAAAAAAAAAAATACAAAAAAACTACGATTTTCATTTAAAATTTTTTTGGAAAAGTAAGCACATACATTCACACAAATTATTTTTACATATTTTATTTTATTTACGAATGTGTTCTGTAAAGACAAGTGACAAATTTTAGCTGTACGAGTACTTTGCAGACACACGTGTGTTTGATTACTACTCAGGTTGTTACCGTTTGAACATTTTTCAAGCATTTCCAGCCTGTCAACATCCCACAACATCGTTACAACGTGCCACTCGAATGAAGTCTTTTATGGAAAAACAGCACGATTTTGTTATTGCGCGGGTGCTTTTAGCACGATCTTAACAGAAATTCTTTTCGCCGTTGAAAACATACGAGTATGCAACATTCAGTGTTGACTTCTTGAAATATTTACTCTGTTTGTAAACTGAATTATTATATTGAAACAATGAACCAATAAAAAAAAAGTGAACAACATGCCGAGCAAAGCGAGCAAACAAACAAAAAAAATATTCGTACAGCATAAAAATTGGAAAGTCTGAATCATGTTTGCTGCATGTAGAACAAATGAAGAGACACTCCAGACCACAGACCAACTCACATACACACATACACATGTACGAGTGCATGCAGCACTCATATGCACATAATGCTGCCAATGCAACTTATTTAGTCAACCCTCTAACTTTGAATTTGTTATTTCGTATTGTAAATTTCATGAATTTTATTTACTTTTGTCTTCACTTTGTGTTTTTTATTTTATTTTATTTTTTTGTTTGTTCGTGCCAATTCTGGCTCACATTATGTGGTCCACCTGGTCAAAAGCGTTAAATTTTGCGCTTGCTGCTGTCGCATTTGTATTTAGCAAACAATGCAAATTGCTTTCAAATGAGATTTAACAGTGAATTTGGTTTGCCTGCTGCTTCTGTTGTTGCATTTTTTATTGTTGCTGTTGCTGTTGATGTTGTTGTAGTTGTAAGTGTTGCTTTACATTAAGACTCGATTGCACAATTGCAAAGCGATGCTTTTGTCATTGTTATTGTTGCTATTTTAAAATGATTTGATTTTTTTTTATACCCTTCACAAAAATGTAAAGGGTATATATAAGTTTGTGATTCCGTTTGTAATTTCTACAGTTTTTTTTTGCGACCCTATAAAGTATATATATTCTGAATCAGAATTAATGGAAAAGTCGATTAAGCGATGTCCGTCTGTCCGTCTGTCCGTCTGTCCGTCTGTCCGCTGTTGAAATACCGTTTCTGAGAAAACCATAAGACTTAGAAACTTTTTTCTTTCACCATTCTTTTACCCCATCGATTCATGGGTTTGCTATTGAAATTCAGTAATATCGGTCCACGTATAGCTGAGATATATTCAAAATTCCGAAAAAAGCCATTTTTTTTTGCATTTTTGTATGAAAATTTTTGAAAACAAAAGTTGTTCGTTTTGCTTCAAACTTCACACACTTATTAAGCATGGTGACTAAAAGACAAAAAAATTTTTTTTCAGATATCGGTCCATATATACCCGAGATATAGCCCAAATCGGATTTTAATGAAAATGTCGCACAGGCGAAGCTAAATAACTTTTTTTTGCTCAAAAGCAGTTCTGGTAATAAAATTGAGTTACATAAATATGGAAAATGAAAATTTCCGATATCGGTCTATATATACCCGAGATATAGCTCAAACCGGGGTTTCCATGAAAATGCCGCGTAAGCGAACTTAAACAACTTTTTTGTGCTCAAAAGCGCTTCTGGTAATAAAATTAGGTTACATAAATATGGAAAATGAAAATTTCCGATATCGGTCCATATATACCCGAGATATAGCCCAAATCGGGTTTTTCATGAAAATGTCGCATAAGCGATCTTAAACAACTTTTTTTTGCTCAAAAGCAGTTCTAGTAATGAAATAAAGTTATATAAGTATGGAAAATGAAAATTGTCGATATCGGTCTATATATACCAGAGATATAGCCTATACCGGGGTTTTCATGAAAATGCCGCGTAAGCGAACTTAAACAACTTTTTTGTGCTCAAAAGCAGTTCTGGTAATGAAATTAGGTTACATAAATATGGAAAATTAAAATTTTCGATATCGGTCCATATATAGACGAGATATAGCCTGAACCGATTTTTCCATTAAAAAAAATTTTTTTTTTTTTGCTGAAAAGCAATTCTCGTTATAAAAGAAGGTTACTAAAATACAGAACATAGAAAATTCCGCTATCGGTTCATATATAACCGAGCATATTTAGGTCACATTTTTAATATACTATACATATTCGTGACTATCGTGAAGGGTATTTTAGATTCGGCCCAGCCGAATATACTACACTCTTACTTGTTTTTTTTGTTTTTGTTTTTATTATTGCGACCGAATTAGCGACACATAAAGACAAATTTTTCACAATCTTGTAATCGATGGACGCCGGTTCACTGCTTGTAGATGCCAAATTACACATACAAGCATCATCGTGCGAAGATTGTGTTGGAGTAATTTACAAGATACGAGCAGCAACGCAAAACATGATCACTTCTACAATTTTACTAATTGTGGGTCCAAGGAGTACCTTAACACTTACCGTGCGATTGCATTTTGATTGCATAGATTTTTATTGGTCGAGACTTTTACTACAAACAAGAACACAAAAAAAAGTCATTCGTCGTGGCAACCGAATTCTTTGTCAATCGGTTATCACCAGTGGCAATTTCTATTCATGAACTCGACGGCGACCGAGAGGTGTCACTGAAAATAACAGCAACGAAATATTTATAAGCACACAAATTTATCCTTTCTTAAAAATCATTAAATTTTTGTATGCCACCTATGTTTTTGAAACTTACAGTCTTATCAAAAAAAAAAAAACGTATTAACATCATCAGCATACATTAAAATTATTGAGTGCAAGACGACGGAGGGCAGATCATTAATAAAAAGGGTTAATAACAAGGGGCCAAGATGGCACCCTTGTTTCAAAAACATAGAACGAACATCCAAATTTATCGATAAGACATTTCTAAACTTGACTTGTTGGGTTCTGTTGGACAGATATGAACGAATCCATTTAAGGGTTGTACTGCTAAATCCCATTAACGAAAGCTTGTGTAACAACAGGTCGTGGTTTACTTTATCAAATACTTTACTAAAATCCATGTAAATTATATCCGTTTGCTTGCTATTTAAAAATCCATCGTTTACGATAGTAGTAAATTCCAAAATGTTAGTAGTGGTGGAACGTGACTTACAAAAGCCATGTTGATACGATGATAACAGTGAAGATATTTGGTGAGATAGACAACTAGTCAAAATTTTTCCAGAAGTTTTGGAATAGCATTTAGCTTAGCAATTCCTCTGTAGTTTGATATGTCAAAGTTGCTTCCACATTTAAACAAAGCAATAATGAACGATATTTTCCATTCAGGAGGAAGGTAACATAGACCAACAGACTTGTTAATGATTAACATAAGTGGATTATAAAAGGACTCTGCACAATGTTTGAGAATACAACTAGGAAGTCCATCCGAACCAGGGTAATAAGAAGATTTAAGTGATATTAAATTTGAAACAACGGTGTTTTTCCTAATAGTTTTTAGGAAAATCCGAATTAAGCAAATTATAATTCGGGATCGAATTTAAATTAAACAATTTATAATTTAAATATAGTTTAGGGCACGGTGGAAAAAAAACTTGTTTGGTATCACAAAAACACAACTCCTTCGCTTCACAATTACTTTGCAAGTATTTTTTATTTATATAAAATGCTTAAAACTAAGTATATAAGGAACGGTATTCAAATTCATTTTAATTAAAACCCGCTTATGTCTAATTTATTATATGTTTTATATTCTTGTTATGTTATTCATTTATTTATTTATTTAGTTAATATTATTATTACTTAATTTGGCTATTATGACCAAACATTCCGGCCCCATTGAAGGACTGCACGTCTTCAATCTACAGGCAGTGGAGCCAATTTTTGTACCGGGCGCTTAAGAACGCCGCTTTTGGTCCGGACCTCCGCCACCCTGACCTTGCCGTCTCCTCCTTCTTGGACGCGAACGACTCTCCCGGTCACCCAATGGTGTGGCGGGCAATTGTCTTCGTGGACTATCACGACCTGCCCGACTTCTAGATTGGGCATTGGGTCGTACCACTTGGCCTTGGATTGTAGGCCG
Source organism: Thecocarcelia acutangulata (assembly GCA_914767995.1). Classification (NCBI taxonomy): domain Eukaryota; kingdom Metazoa; phylum Arthropoda; class Insecta; order Diptera; family Tachinidae; genus Thecocarcelia; species Thecocarcelia acutangulata. Next base: position 58,920,872 of record OU612098.1, read on the forward strand.
AGGATGTAGTCACGAGACCAAGCTTGCCAGAATGTCTGCTTGAGATTGCAGAGCAGACGCCATCGCTTGCATAATGTCAGCCCTCTGGCGGTCACGTCTTCTGCGAATCCTTGCTGCTGCGAACGCAGACCCACCCCTATTAGCAGATGCGCTGGGGTTAGTGCTTCTCCGTCGTTCGGGTCTGGAGACAGCAGTGCTATTGGCCGACTGTTGAGCACCGCCTCTACTTCTGCGAGCATTGTGCCCATCTCTTCTTGGGTGAGCGATGCATTGCCCACGGCGCGCAGAAGTAGGAACTTCGCCTGCTTGACTGCTGCCTCCCACAGCCCTCCGAAGTGGGGAGCCCGAGGTGGTATGAAGCTGAACTTCACCCCGGACGACGCTCCGAATAATTCGACGGCCTTCTGGTTGTCGACAAGCGCTTGATGTTCCTTCAGAACGCGACTCGCTCCGACGAAGTTCGTGCCGTTGTCGCACCATACTTTGGCTGGGAGTCCTCTCCTGGCAGCAAACCTTTTAAAAGATAAAAGAAAAGCATCAGTCGACAGATCAGACACTAATTCTAAATGTACCGCCTTAGAAGTGAAACACACGAAAACCGCTATATACATTTTTATGGGTGGTCTACCACGTATTCTCAATGAAACGTTAACGGGACCACAAAAATCTACTCCGACCGTTAGGAATGGTCGAGCAGCCCTCACTCGACTAGTGGGTAAGTTGCCCATTATTTGTGACATAAGCTTAGGCTTATAGCGGAAGCAGTGTACACACTTGCGAACGATTCTGCTGCACTCTTCTTTCGCATTAATGAGCCAAATAAGCTCACGCGAAAGAGCAACAAGCGTTTTCGTGCCAGCGTGGCAATTTTCGAAATGCAGATTACGCAAATAAAGTGTGACAAAGCTATTTCTTTTCGGCAATAAAAGTGGAAATTTTGTGTCATATTTCACATCTGCGTTAAGCAGTCTCCCACCTACCCTCAATAGTGAAAACGAGCGTTTCTCTTCATCAAACGCATGAATAAATGGAGTCAATCTTTGCATATTTGACGGCAAGACTAGAGATTTCTGTAACTTAGAAATCTCCTCAGAAAAATTAGCTTTCTGGATCGCTTCTATGAGCCGATAGAATGACCATTTTAATTCTGTGGCAGTAGGTACTATCTCTCTGTTTATGTTACGTTTTTTAAGAACGTCAACAAATCTTAGTACAAAGGCAGTTACTCGCAGTAACTTTTTGTACGAAGAAATCTTTCCGACCAGATCCAACAAACAATTTTGCGGATCCTCTACTGCAAGAAATACGTGAGTCTTGTTTCCAATAATTTTTGGTTCTCTGTTAACTCGAAGTGTTCGTTAACAGGCCAATTCGAACAGTCGCTTAACAAAAACGACGGTCCTTCAAACCAACTTGAACTTTTCAGTTCCTGCACATCGCATCCTCTTGAAACGATGTCTGCTGGATTCTGTTTTGTAGGTACATGGCGCCATGAAACTTGTTCAGACCACTCCTGAATCTCAGCGACCCGATTTGAGACAAAAGTATTGAGAGAGGACGGATGTGTCTTAATCCAATGAAGGGTTATTTCTGAATCAGTCCAGAAATTAACGCTCTCGACATCAAAGCTAATCATTAACTTAATTCGATTCCACAACTTAGCCAGAAGGTGTGCAGCACATAGCTCAAGTCTCGGAAGAGATTTTGTCTTGAGCGGAGCAACTTTAGATTTAGCAGTTAGTAGTCTCGAAACAATTGCACTTGATTCGGAGCTTCTTATGTATAAGCAGCACCCATACGCTCGAATTGATGCATCAGCAAACCCATGAATCTGAATCTTCGCTGCTGATGTTGTGTGGACGAATCTTGGGATTGAAATCGAATCAATTTCCAGCAAATTAGATTTGAAATTGTCCCATGAAGTATTTAGTCTCATGGGAATCGATTCATCCCAGTCAAGTTTTTGAATCCAAAGTTCTTGAAGTAATATTTTGGATTTTGTTACAATTGGGCACAACAGTCCGAGAGGATCAAACAAACGAGAAGAAACTGACAATATGTTTCTCTTAGTGGCTTTTAAATCCTGAAAATTGTCGTCCAAATGAAATATAAATGTATCATTCTTCGGAACCCAATGTATACCAAGTGCTTTAGCTGAGTCGGAATCACTTTGTAACAGTTTCTCATTTTTTACATTACTCATAAATTTCGGATGATTTGAAACCCATTTCGTTAGATTAAAACCAGCTGAACTTAAAATTTCAGTGGCCTGACTACGAATGATTTCAAGTTCTTGGCAGCTTTCAGCCCCGGTAAGCAAATCATCAACGTAAAAATCACTGCGAACAACTTTTGCACCAACAGGCAAAGTCTCTTTGTATAAATTGCTTAAATGAATCAAACATCTGATAGCCAAAAATGGAGCAGAAGCCGTGCCATAAGTAACAGTGTTCAATCGAAACACGTTTAATTCATCAGATGGATTCTCGCGCCAAAGGATCAATTGATAATTTCTATAGTTATCGCCAACTAAGACTTGACGATACATTTTCTCAATATCTGCAGTGATTGCATATTTATGGAATCGAAAACGGATAAGTGTAGAATACAATTCTTCTTGAACTGTAGGCCCAACCATCAGTAAATCATTTAGACTTACATGAGAAGAAGTTCTACACGAAGCATCGAAGACTACTCGAAGTTTCGTAGTCGTACTCTGAGGACGCAACACACATTGATGTGGAATGAAATAGTGAGGGAAATCTGGCATTTTGTCTAGAAGTGACATATGACCCAAATTGAAATACTCTTTCATAAAATCATGATACATATGCCGCATAGTAGTGTCCTTAGAAAGTTTTCGTTGTAAGGCAAGAAATCGTCTTTTGGCAGTTTCAAAAGATGAACCCAACAATTTTGCATCAGATTTGAAAGGCAAAGACACTTCAAAGCGTCCTGACGTTAAACGTCGTACTGAATTCTTAAAGATTTCCTCACACTGTTGCTGTTCTTCAGAATAAATTACTGCTGATTCATTAGGAATTTCCTCTAATTCCCAAAACTTTTTAACAATTGAGTCGATATTGCTCTCATTTTCTACCGAAGTACTTAAATGAAAAACTTTACTGGTGTGTGAGCCCTTTGGTTGATTGTATTTTCCCGTAACAATCCAACCAAGCGAAGTTTTTTGGAGTATTGGAAGGCTCGGGCCAGATTTAATTTGGCCAACACACAACAATTCAAAGAAAATTTCTGCACCAATTAATAAGTCAATTTTTTGTGGTTTGTCAAAACAAGGATCAGCCATTTCAATATTCTTAGGAATATTAAGGCGAGTTGTATTCAATTTACGATCAGGTTGTAGATTTGTTATAGAACTCAATACCCAAAACTTAGATGTGAATTGAGTAGAGTTAACCCTCGACGTGACAGTTAAACTAACGCGAGATTTCGACACCGAACTTGTTTCGCTAATACCATTTAAATTCAATCTGCCTCCTTCTCTTTTCAGTCGCAGTAGCTGAGCAAGCTCCTCAGTTATCAAATTTGGCTGAGAACCGGAATCCAAAAGAGCTCTGGCCGGGATCAGTTGACCAGAACTGTTTCTTACTCTGACAACAGCTGTCGCGAGAATTATTTGTTCATCTGATGATGAATAGTTCACCGAAGCGTGAGAAGTGGACGGCTGGTCAGAGTAGTCTCTTAACGCATTGCTAGAACTTGTTGTATATTTATGTAGCAACGAATTATGTGAACCACCACATATCCTACATTTATCAGATGAGCATCTAGCTACTGTATGTCCCTTTTTTAAACAATTTATGCATGCTGGCAATGATTTTATAAAATCGAATCGTTTGTTTACAGCCTCAGCAGCAAAGGAAGGGCAATTGTTTATTACATGCTGATTTGATTTGCAGAATAAGCATTTGTCAGCAGATTGTTTAGATTTTGTGCAATTTAGTGATGTTCGGAAACTTTTATATGTAGAATTGTCAGTTTTATTTTTATTATTTGTATTAAACCTCGCTCTTGAACCCGACGCTTCATCAGCAGAAATGTGCTGGTATCGTTTGTTCAAAGCGGCTTCACAGTCTGACCATAATGGCAGCTTTTCGAAATCAAGCTGTTCTTCCCATTTTGTTTTGGTCACTGGATCTACTTTTGACATCACTAAATGTATTAGAATGGCATTAGTTATTTTCTTGTCATCCCCAATTGATAACAAGGAGTCGTATATGGCAGAAACAGTATCTATCATGCTTCTCAAAGCAGTAGCTGAAGGTTTCGAAATTTGTGGCAAATCAAAAAGTTTGGCAATATTATCAAAAAATATCAGACATTCGTTGTCATAAACCTTCTTCAAACTGGCTAACGCTTTGGGATAATTTTCCTCTGAAATCTGAAACGCTTTAACAGTTCCTAAAGCTGAATCGGACAAGCATGAGATCAGATGATTGAATTTCTCGATATCTGTCAACGTCGGATCGGTATGGACCAAGTTTTCAAATAAACTCATGAAGTTTTTATACTCCGCGTATTTCCCAGTAAATTTAGGTAGCTTCATATTTGGAAGTCTCGAATGATGACCTTGAATGCTGAAAGACGTTTCAGGCATGCTTGGCTGTCTATGTTTAGACAAGAGACTTAAAAACATCGATTTTGTTGTAACACAAATGTCCTCAAGCTCAGCCCTGTCATCATTATCGGGATCTATACTATCAACTTCCGATTGGTACTTCATGGCTTGGTCGATATAAGTTTTTAGAATGTCCAACCGACATTCTAATTCAATTGGGTTGAAAGAAATTGTCTTTTCCCGAATGGATTGACGAATTCTTTCTATATTTTTAACAACCTTTGCTTTCTTGTTTAATATTTTCTCCAACGTTTCCACGCTTGAAGAATCTTGTTGTTTTTTACCCGTCATATTATTAATATTATCAATTAATTAAAAACCAAATTAACTTATTGGTGCTTTTTAACGAATTTAATAAAATGAGGTATTATTCTCTCACCGGCAATAAATATTCGGAAATTTCTTGGAAAATATTCTTTTACTTTCTATTTGAAAATTATCAGTTTGTTCCACAAAATTAAAAACAATTTATTTAATTTTTTGTTCTACCACTTTCTTTAAGCCTTTGGTGAATTAAAATATTAATTCTACCAAGAATAATCGATAAAAGTTAATTTCAAAACTAACAAATATATTTTTTGTATGAAAATTAACTTTCGATACTAGTGTGATTGGTTCCACTGTAAAAAGCTTTTATGTATAAATTAACAAAAGTGGTATAGGAACACACGGAATTGAAACACTGATCTTATTAAATTTTTTAAACAAAGAATAAAAGAATAACAAACACCAAGAAATAGTATTAATTAATTTATTTACAATAAATGAAATTAATATACGCGAATATTTATGTTTTATTATTAATATAATAAAATTTATTTCAATGCAATTGAAATGCCGACGGCAAACAAGAAATAATACAAACGGTATTCTCAATAATAAAGAGAACAAATTATGTATGTTTGTTGTTAAATCAATTTTAGCACTCACGAAAAGTTTCACTTTTAAGGGTGGATTTTTTATTTTAAATAATTTATAAAATAATAAAATTGTTTCACAAAATTTAAGTTGTAAAAAATATTTATTGTGCTCGACTTGCAAAGCGGAAAGAATTTTTGAATAATTTACAAAAATCTCTTAAATTTGAATAATTTACAAATTTAAGGTGCTAACACAAATATTTTTTACACTTGTTACCTGGGAACTTGATTTACTCCCCTTGTTGCGTTCAGCTCTGCAGAGGATACAATTGCAGCTTGGCATTTGGTGAAGCTTTCCTAGAATTGTTCACAAATCACAAAATTTAAAATATTAGTTTTTAATTGTTGTTGGATGTGAGTTTATTGAATTGTCTCCAGATGGTATTAATGCTGTTTATGTGGTTGTTGTAATTGCCTTGAATGTAGAACAACCTTTATCTAAATTCAACAACAAATTGTTTCTTAATTGTTTGTGTTTGTTAACGTTGCTTTTATGTTTTATTAAACTGTTTGTTTTTTTTTTATATTTTAAAACTATTTTTATGTTAAATAATGCACAATTATTTTAAATTTATGCACTTCACTTTAGTGTTTTTTTATATTGTTTTTAAAGTTTTAAATTAAATTATTAAAACTTATATGTAATTGAATTAGCTTATCAATTTTTCTTTATCCACTTGTCCCTGCTCGGGCGCCAAAATGTTTTTCCTAATAGTTTTTAGGAAAATCCGAATTAAGCAAATTATAATTCGGGATCGAATTTAAATTAAACAATTTATAATTTAAATATAGTTTAGGGCACGGTGGAAAAAAAACTTGTTTGGTATCACAAAAACACAACTCCTTCGCTTCACAATTACTTTGCAAGTATTTTTTATTTATATAAAATGCTTAAAACTAAGTATATAAGGAACGGTATTCAAATTCATTTTAATTAAAACCCGCTTATGTCTAATTTATTATATGTTTTATATTCTTGTTATGTTATTCATTTATTTATTTATTTAGTTAATATTATTATTACTTAATTTGGCTATTATGACCAAACAAACGGTTTCACTGTCAATGAATGGAAAAGTTATGCCAGATTAATGTTTTAAATTAAACTTACTCTTGGAGTATTTTGTTGCGAAGAAATCTAAAAAATATTGCTGATGAGTGTATCGTCATCACTGCTACAGGAACCATATTTCAAGTATTTGGGATAGCCACAAGAACGGCGTTTTGAATTGACAAGTTTATAAAACGATTTAGGGTTAGTTTTCAACTGTAATCTCATGCGAGCTAAATAGTTATTGTGTGCTAATTTGGTTGAAATATTACCCATGCCATAGACCAGTGATGCCCAAAAGTTCTATATGGAAGAGTAAACACCAATACGGAAAAACTACTTTTATTTAATATTTTTTTGTTGTAAAAAGCAAAACAATTTACAAAAACAATATTCACACTGATAATCGCTGTCGTCAATGTTTAGCAACAAAGCATGCGAAAGTATTGTTGCTTTGCTTTAGTGTGTGTGCGGTGAAGAACGAAAAAAAATATGAAAGACGAAGTTGTTTGTGTATTTTTCATTGCTAGTGCTGAGCGCAGTATTTGTGTATTAAAGAGCACAGAGCTATAGCTAAGCGCATTTAGAAAAACAATTGAGTATCAAGCGCATAGGCCTGGGCATGTTTGCCATAGACTATGCGACCATCGCTACAACACGTTGCTTGTTGAGTTGTGTAATTTGCGCACAAACTGTGCGAAAATAATTCACAAGTTCATTTCTTAAAAAATTTTGTTGAATAAGGATGACCAAAGATGCAACAGTTGTTTATATAAAATAAAAGTAAATCAAAATAAAGTTGTACAACGTGCTCCTAAATTTTACAACCAGTCGATACAACTACACAAAAAATCAAAACTTTTTAATCTTTCGTACAACCGAGACACAACTTCATACGACGTCCCCACACACTTTACAATCTAATAACCAACTTCGTCATGTTGTACAACTAGTCGCATGATCTGTGGCTTTTTTTTTTATACTCAGAACGGGCAATGGAGTAATTTCGGAAATCTGTTAAGGATCCAGATTTTTTGTATCATAATTCCTCTTATTGGTTTTAGACCTCAACATAATTTTTCAGCACAAAATCCTATTTGGTCATACATATACTTATAAGTGGGAACATGCATGTGTGTGTAGATATGTTCATACATATATGAACAAAAAATTTGAAATAAAAACTTTATTTAAAATTGCAAAAAAAATTGAAAAAATGTGTTCAAATACATATGAATGGATGTTTGTATGTATGTACTTCTTCCATTTGTATTTCAATTTTAATAAATTTGTATTTTTGAATAACAAAAATAACACACACAAAAGTGATGAACAAAATAGTAAGAGTAAAGTTATTCGAGTTCCTTTTATTCGTAATGAAAAAAATACATCTCATTCGCCTTCACAAATAGACTCAATTTGGTTATATTAATACATTTTTGAACTTGATTCATTAAAAATTTTCACATTTCGGCTACCGATTAATATAATACATATTTTTTGCATCATTAGAACATAAGTCACAAGTTTTTGGAACCACCATCAGAACCTATTTAACGTCCCTTCTTCTAAGCCGATTGTGGCCGCCAAAATTAAGTATATTGCGTTTACTGACATACCTCGTCGCGTACTTAGAAAATTCCTCTTTTACCAGCGGAACACTCAGATCCTTATGAATTCGTGAATTTTTTGCGTACCATGGAGTTGCAGTAATCGTTCGAATTCGAAATTCGCTTTAAATTTTTTCAATGTTTGCCGCTGAGGCGGTGCCCCATAGTTGAACTACGTAGCACCATATGGGCTTTAGAATTGCATTGTATGACAGAAGTTTGCAATCCAACATCAATGACGAGTTTCTGCCCATAAGCCAATTTAGTTGCGCTGCTTTTAGTTTTTACTGAGCGACGTCTGCTTCGATGTGAGACTTCCACGTTAGCCTACGGCCGAGGTGTACACCAAGGTACTTGACTTTGTTCTGTCGGGGAATAGGTGAGTTGTTGATTTGGATAGGCGAACATATTTGCTTACACAGTGCGAATGTGACATGAGTACATTTTTGTTCATTAACTTTGATTTTCCATAGTTTTAGCCAAGTTAAAGTGTGGATGCCAGATGTCGTTGGCACCTCAGATGCGTAAATCAGATATAAAGTGGGTCCCAGAATGCTACCTTGGGGAACTCCTGTTCCGATTGGCTGTGAGAGGTTCATAAAGTCGCCTTCTCTGATAGCAAATTTCCGCCCGCATAAGTAATTTTCCAGAAGCTTGTGAGTGTTTGCAGACAAGTTAAACTTTATTTTGTGCATCAAGCCGTCGTGCCACACTTTATCAAAAGCTTGGGAAATGTCAATGAATAAAGCTGAACAATACTTTTTGTCTTCAAAAGTTTGTTTTGAGCGGATTACCCCATTTTGTTACTGAAAAATATTTAAATACTTAAAATAGCTTCATGTTTTCAGGTAAGCGGCACACCATTTCCTTCAAAAGGCTTTTCACATACTCGTATGTGAAATAAATAAGTAATTTCTTCTGGTGTATAATTATTCCTATATTTTTTAGCTGAGTTTCAAATTCAGAGCCATAATCTATTGTATTTAATGGTAGGAAAGAGTCCGATCTATTAATTGTTGCCTTCAAAAATTTTCAAAAGTGGCACAAAAAGGCTATTCTGAAGAAAAACAAGTAAGAGTGTGGTATATTCGGCTGGGCTGAATATCTATTTTATAAATACCCTTCACGATAGTCACGAATATGTATAGTATATATAAAAATTTGAACTAAATATGCTTAAATATGAACCGACATCGGAATTTTCTATTTTCTGTATTTTAGTAACCTTCTTTTATAACGAGAATTGCTTTTCAGCACAAAAGAAAACGTTAATGGAAAAATCGCTTCAGGCTATACCTCGCGTATATAAGGACCGATATCGGAAATTTTCATATTCCATATTTATTTATAGAACCTTATTTCATTATCAGAACTGCTTTTGAGCACAAAAACGTTGTTTAAGTTCGCTTACGCGACATTTTCATGAAAAGCCCGGTCTAGGGTATATCTCGGATATATATGGACCGATACCTGAAAAAATTTTTGTATGCCTTTGAACCATCATGCTTAATGAGTGTGTGAAGTTTGAAGCAAAACAAACTTTTTTTTTCAAAAATTTCCATACAAAATTGTAAAAAAAATGGCTTTTTTCGAAATTTTGGATGTATATCAGCTATATGTGAACCGACATTACTGAATTTCAAAACCCATGAATCGATGGAGTAAAAGAATGGTGAAAGAAAAAAGTTTCTAAGTCTAATGGAAACGATATTTCATCAGCGGACAGACGGACATCGCTTAATCGACTTTTCCATTAATTCTGAATCAAAATATATAGGGTCGCAAATAAAAACTGTAGAAATTACAGTTTTTTGTGAAGGATGTAAAAAATGGTGACACAAAAAGGGTATTTTCAAGAAAAACAGGGTCACGTTTTTAAAAAACTATAAAATCTAAAAAAAAAAAATCTTTAAAAGTAGATGTATTTGAATGAAAATATAATGTATTGATTACATTTAGAAAACTTATTCAAATATAATTAATAATATCAGTTTAAATGATATTAATTTTTCTCTGGTCCAGTTTTTGACTTGTATTTAAATACAAAATTAATTAATTTTAATTTTAAGTTGTATTTAATTGCAAATTCCGCGTATCAGTCTTAAATAATTGTTCTTATATATAAATGCGATGACAGTTTGACAGCTTCACTTAAATTCCAAATATTATGGAAAGTATTCCACAGGGGAACTGTTTGTTATTGAAAGAATAGAAAAATACTTATAGCGCATTTACACCAACTCAAAATCTAGTAGATTTGAATTGAAATCTACAACGAAATCTATATCGTTTCCACCACCGTTTTTTGACATCTAGCAAGATTTCATTTGCTTAAAAACAATTTATGCATGCGGGTTTGACAATACAATATTACCGGAGACTGAATACACCAGCATTAAAGTCCATATTTTTTGTGCCCAGAGACTGCATACACCACATTATAGTGCAATTTTTGTTGCAGCGTAGTATTTTTAAGTACTTTTTGCAAGAAATCACAGTTGCATCGCTTAGTACTGAGTAGATTTCAGGAGATTTCGTCGAAATCTACTCATAAAGTAGATTTTATTTTGTATGGGAAATCTCGAAATCTACTTGAAATCTCGAATGAGCAGATTTCGCTTTGGTGTAAATAGGCTATTAAAGAAGAATAATAAATTTATCAGCAGCACAGAAAAACTTAATAATTGTATTTCATGTGATTTTATTTTCAATACAATTTTTCTACAGGCAATAGCTCATATATGTGTTTTTGTAAAAATTACTTGGTTTTGTTTACCTTTTTTGCACTAACGCAAAAGCAAGCACGCAAAACTATATGACAAATGAAATAAACTTAAATAAAGGGTGTTTTTTTAAGCCCGATAGAACTTGAAATTGTAAAAAATAACACAAAAAATTAAATTGTAATCAAAATTTTTTTTTTATTCGAAAGATCAATATGTGACATTAACATTTGAAAATGATTTCGGGCATATGGGCACCGCGGCTGTTCTTGACGAAGCGCATTCTGGACGTCCAATTTTGGGCCACTTTTTCGAGCACTGCTGGCCGTATGTCACGAACAACACGAACAATGCTGGCCTCCAAGGCGTCAATTGTTGCTGGTTTATCAGCATAAACCAGTGACTTCACGTAGCCCCACAGGAAATAATCGAGAGGTGTCAAATCGCACGACCTTGGAGGCCAATTGACAGGTCCATTTCTCGAAATCAACTTATCGCCAAATTTTGATTTCAGTAAGTCGATGGTTGCGTTCGCCGTATGGCACGTAGCGCCATCCTGTTGAAACCACATCTCCTCCGGATCAATGTCATCCATATTTTCAAACAAAAAATCATTGATCATGGTGCGGTAACGATCTCCATTGACCGTAACGCGAGCTCCGGCCTCATTTTTGAAGAAATAAGGTCCGATGATGCCACCAGCATGAAAACCGCACCAAACAGTGCATTTTTCTGGATGTAATGGAGTCTCTTGTGGATTTGTCTCACTCCATATGCGGCAATTTTGCTCATTAACAAACCCGTTAAGCCAAAAATGCGCCTCATCGCTGAACACAATTTTGCGATAAAACGACTCTGAATCGACGACTGATTTTCAAAGTAAATTTGGATAATTTCGTAGCGTTGTTCAAGCGTGAGTCTATTCATGATGATTTGTCAGAGTATATTAAAACAAATAAAAAAAATGTTTCATCAAAATTTAATTTTTTGTGTTACTTTTTACAATTTAAAGTTCTATCTAGCTTAAAAAAACACCCTATACAACTTAAATGACGAAGAAAGGCTATTTAAGTTCGATTCAAATTTGTAGTGAAAAACAAATTTTCATATTTAAATGGAACTTAAAGCTAAATGACAGTTATGTACGAACTCAAAAGCTGCACTGTAAAAACTTTTTTGATATACAGTTTTACTTCTTCAGACTTATTAATAAAACAAATCACATTTATACTTGCAATATTTGTATAAATTATTCGAATATTTTGTTTTCAAATAGAAAAAAAGATTTCATTAACAAATATATGTTATTATACATATACCTACATAAGAGCAGTTTAATATAAAACCTTGATCATATATAAATGAGTATTGAGTATTTATGCACTCAGCTGTTCGATCTTTCTCAACAAAAAGTTCCATGTTTGCAAATAGGGTAGTTTAAAAAAAGTGGCACAAAAGTCTCGTAGACATTAAAAAGGGTCAAATTGACACTTTACTCGTAGTGTCACAGAGGCAACGCTGACCATAAGCAAGAAATTATCTGCATTTTCAAAATTATTTGGTTTAAGATGTTTAGGCAAAAAACTTGTGCAGTAGATAATAGTTAATCATACATATTCCTACATACGAATACATAAAATCACACAGAAATTTTATATAAAAAACTGACTTATGAATATAAAAAAACAAACAAGCTTTTTCGACACATATACTACGTTTATACGTGCTTGCTATTTGCGAATAAAAATATTGTAAATAACAAAAATTACCGTATAAACAGTAAATAAAATGTTTATTTGCGATTAGCTAACTCACGAAAACAATTACTGTTTAAAAACTTATTTGCAAATAAGACAAAAAAAGTTGCCAATTAACAATTCAAAGATTTCGTCGATGTGGCAAACATGAAATATAATAAAAACTACCTACAAAAGCAAATATTCAAAAATTTTCATTTTTAATAATCTTTGCATGAATTGAATTACAAAAAGCTTTTAATTTTTTTATTTTTCTGTTATAATTTCAGTAATCAAAATGCTTTCTAAACTAACAATGCTACCAATTATTTGTATTTTGAACATATGCCATACTAAAAAAATAAAGCATTTCCATATACAAGTTGGCGCATAAACAGTGAGTTAGTTATTTGCAAATAGTTTTTACTTGTGAATAGGCTGCGTATAAACGTATGGCAACAAAACATTGAATAAAATAGGAATGCAGGATGAAAAAAAAGTAAAAAGTAAGTAACAATAGCCAACTATTTTGCCACATAATTTTTAAATCGCCAGTCGCCGAACAAAAAATTTTGTCTCCATAGTAGATAAAAATTTGCCATGTTTGAGGAGAAATCGCCATATGTGACAACCCTGTTTGTGGAGATCCTGCTGTTTCGACTGACCATTTACCGCAATCCTACCATCCTAATTTTTTGGCTTATGCATTCTACCCACAAAATAAGCGGTTCTGTTGTATCCAAATCTTGCTCCTAAGATTGTCCATATAACACTAATTCCCATTAATGTACATTCATAAAAAGTTTTCAAACAATACAGCTGTTTCAAACCATATTCAACATAAAGTAGCAAATTAATAGTTTTTAACGCCATTATTTATTTATTTATTTATTTGCTATTTCATTTACAGAATTATATTCTTACAGATTACTGAGCACTTTAATTAAAATATTTAAATAACATAAATTTAAACGAACTAAAACTAACATTAAAATTTAACAAAGGACACAAGTTGTTACATAAATGTAAACATCTTGCAATTGGCTCATTATTCGCATAGTTAGTCCTTAGACAGCTCTCCTCAAAGAATCGATTATTTTTTAAATCCCTGGGAGGACAATATAATGATGAAACAGAATACGTCCGCAACTTCAAGCAATAACGACTCTCAGAGAAAATAGGCACATAACTGAAACGACGGCTGCAACTTCACAAACTGTCATTTAATGTTCTTTTTTATTAGGTAAAAAAAAGCTTTTTCTTTTATTATTTTCTCTTATTATTACTTTTTGAAGCTTTGGTTTTGTTTATAAAATGTATGAAATTTACTAAAAGTATGGTAATATTGTTGAAAGCTTTTCTGCTTCAAAGTGAGAGCACAAGAAAAATCGCTGCTAAAATAAAATTGATTCTATTTTACGACCGCATTCTCTGGCGTTATTTTATGCCAAATCGTATGGAGAAAGACGTCATGCCCCAGTTCTGTTTCATCATATAAGGTAAAATAATTTTTTAATTCTAGGCAATCAATATTGTTAGATAAAATCTTATATACTACATTTAGACGTGCAGGTTATTTGGGAATAAAAATATTGTAGATAGCAAAAATTGCTGTAAATAAAATGTTTATTTGCGATTAGCTAACTAACTTAAAAACTTATTTGCAAATAAGACATAAAAAGTTGCCACTTTATTTCACAATTTCGAGTCGTTGTTTAGCTTCGATAGTGAACGGACGTGTTTGTTTTTTTGATCGCAAAGTTTTTTTTTTTTTTTATTTTTTAAGCTTTTTTTATTTATTGAATCTTCACAATGTGAACTAACAATAAGTATTCAAATCTTATTACTAAATAAATATATTAACTAAGTCCAGCCAATGCTAGACAAAAAGTTTTATTATGCGCATATTATATCGGTAAAATCACCTACTTAACGCTCTGATGGTGGCAACGGTATCCCTTCTTCTCAACCGAGTGTGACCACTAAAATTAAGTATGTTTCGTGCAAGAGGGTTTGGGTGAAGTTCCAATTTGCTGATATACCTTATCGCATGCTTTGAAAACTCGTCTTTTACCAGTGGAACACACAGATCCTTGTGAATTCGGGAGTTTTTTACGTACCATGGAGCTGCAGTAATTGTTCGAAGAATTTTGTTTTGTCGCCTTTGAATTTTTTCAATGTTTGACGCTGAGGCGGTGCCCCATAACTGAATTCCGTAGCGCCATATAGGCTTTAGTATTGCGTTGTATAACAAAAGTTTGCAATCTAATTTCAATGTAGAATTTCTGCCCATAAGCCAATTTAATTGCGCTGCTTTTAATTTTAGCTGAGTGACTTTCGCGCCAATGTGAGGCTTCCACGTTAACCTACGGTCGAGATAAATACCAAGGTACTTGACTTCATTTTGCTGCGTAATAGGTGAATTGTTAATTTGGATAGCTGAACATGTTTGTCTACGCAGTGTGAATGTAACGTGAGTACACTTTTGTTCATTAACTTTAATTTTCCAAAGTTTTAACCACATCTCTAATATTGAAATATACTCCTGCAAATTTCGCGAAGGTACTTGATGGTTTTCATGTACGCTGCAGAATGCTGTGTCATCTGCAAAGGTTGAAGTGTGAATACCACATCTGGTTGGCATGTCCGCAGTGTAAATTAAATATAAAGTGGGTCCCAGAATGCTACCTTGGGGAACTCCTGCCTCGATTGGCTGAGTTGGGCTTATAAAGTCGCCTTCTCTGATAACAAACTTCCGGCCGCATAAATAGCTTTCCAGAAGCTTGTGAGTGCTTGCAGGCAAGTTCATCTTTATTTTGTGCATTAATCCCTCGTGCCACACTTTATCAAAAGCTTGGGAAACATCAATGAATAGAGCTGAGCAATAATTTTTGTCCTCAAAAGTCTTTCTTATAACATTAACTAGTCTATGCGTTTGT
The DNA here is from genome assembly GCA_914767995.1 of Thecocarcelia acutangulata. Classification (NCBI taxonomy): domain Eukaryota; kingdom Metazoa; phylum Arthropoda; class Insecta; order Diptera; family Tachinidae; genus Thecocarcelia; species Thecocarcelia acutangulata. The sequence goes on from OU612098.1 coordinate 58,936,490, forward strand.
TCAATGGTGCTGTGTTTAGCCCGAAAACCAAATTGATGATCCGGGATGCATCCTACATCATTCAATATTGGAGTCAACTTCGCCATTAACAATTTTTCGAAAAGTTTTGAAATTGTTGGCAGTAGACTTATTGGTCTATATGACTCTACTTTAGTGGGATCCTTCCCTGGCTTGGGAATCATAGTAACCATAGACACCTTCCACTCTGCAGGATAGTATTCTAGGCGCAAAATAGCGTTAAAAATGAAAAGAAGAATTCTTCTAGCAACTGTACAAGCATTTTGCCAGTAATTTTGTCAAAACCTGGAGCTTTTTTTGAGTTTACTTTAGTTATAACGTTTTCGACATCTTGAAAACTAAGTCTCAAAGGCACAGGCGGTCTAACAGCATATGGCGGAATTCAGCAACATCATCCATTGTATCATTTGCAGTAAAAACGTTTTTCAAATGATTAACATACACCATCCCTTTTTCAGAATCACTTCTTGCCCAGTCGCCAGATGAAGTTCGCAAAGGTGGCTTACCTATTACGGGTCTTTTCAGACCTTTTGTCGCTTTCCATAGAGAATAGTCACTTTGCGGGCTACCATCAAGACCTTCTAGATAGTTTTTGAGGGAAGCCATTCTTTGGATTTCAAGCAGATTTCTTAATTGAGTTATGCACTCCCGTAGTCTGCTTTTAAGCTGGGGAGACCTTCGAAGTTGCCATTCTCTTCTAACTCTTCTTTTTTCTGACAAAAGTTGCTCAATTTCAGACGAATAAGTTCTATTGTTCTCATTTCTGAACCTCGTATGGGTAGTGGTAGCAAATCACTTGGTTCTCGATTTTTAGCGGCTGGCGACTATAACGCTAAACACACTTTTTGGGGATCACGCTTAATTACCTCGAAAGGCCGTGTGCTTTTTGACACCGTTTCCAAAATGGGCTTAGATGTGGTTTCAAGCGGACACCCCACTTATTGGCAGATAGACCGACGAAAGATCCCAGACGTTATAGATTTTGGAGTTGCGAAAAATTTTCCTTTAGAATGGATGCAAGTGGAGCCTTCATTAGATTTGTCATCAGATCACTCTCCCACTATAATCTCTGTTTCGTTCCCCCAAGAGATTGGCTCACCGTTGACTGTCAATAGAGTTGATTGGTTAAAGTACAAAAAATTTTTGAGCACACATTGTACTGAAAATATCGCCTTGAGAACGCCTGAGGATATTGATGGGTCAATTAACGATTTTTCTGAAAACCTCAAACTGGCCGTACAGCATGCTACCACTAGTCATTTAAGATCTAGAAATGAGAACAATATAACTTATCATCTGAAATTGAGCAACTACTGTCAGAAAAAAGAAGAGTCAGAAGAGAGTGGCAACTTCGCAGGTCGCCCCAGCTTAAAACTAGGCTACGGAAATGCATAACTCAGCTAAGAAATCTGCTTGAAGTCCATAGAATGGCTTCCCTTAAAACATATTTGGAAAGCCTTGATGGTACCCCTCAATCTGATTATTCCTTGTGGAAAGCGACAAAAGGTTTAAAAATACCCGTAATAGGTAAGCCAACTTTGCGAAATTCAACTGGCGACTGGGCAAGAAGCGATTCTGAAAAGGGAATATTGTATGTCGATGATTTGCGAAACGTTTTTATCACAAATGATTCAGAGAATAATACAGCGGAATTACCACCATATGTTGTTAGACCTCCTGTGTCTTTGAGATTTAATTTTCAAGATGTCGAAAACGTTATCGGTAATACAAACCCCAGGAAAGCTCCAGGCATTGATCAAATTACTGGTAAAATGCTTGAACAGTTACCTCGTGTAGCTAGAAGAGTTCTACTTTTTATTTTTAACGCCATTTTACGCCTTGAGTATTATCCTGCAGAGTGGAAGGTCTCAATGATTACTATGATACCCAAGCCAGGGAAGAATCTAACTAAGGTAGAATCATATAGACCAATAAGTCTTTTACCCACAATTTCAAAACTATTCGAAAAATTGTTAATGGCGAAGTTGAGTCCAATATTGGACAATGTGGGATGCATCCCTGATCATCAATTTGGCTTTCGGGCTAAACATAGCACCATAGAACAAACGCACAGACTAGCCAATGTCATAAGACAAACCTTTGAGGAGAAGAAGTATTGCTCAGCTCTTTTCATTGATATTTCTCAAGCTTTTGATAAAGTGTGGCACGACGGCTTGATGCACAAAATAAAGCTAAACTTGCCTGCAAATATACACAAGCTCCTGGAAAGCTACTTATACGACCGGAAGTTTGTTATCAGAGAAGGCGACTTTATAAGCCCAACTCAGCCCATCAAGGCAGGAGTTCCCCAAGGCAGCATACTGGGGACTACTTTATATTTGATTTACGCGTCTGAGATGCCAACGATATCCGGAATCCACACTTCTACCTTTGCAGATGACACAGCGTTTTTGAGCATTCATGAAAACCACCAATTAGCTTCACGAAATTTACAGGAATTTATTTCAATATTGGAAAAATGGCTGAAGCTTTGGAAAATCAGGGTTAATGAACAAAAATGTACTCACGTTACATTCACACTGCGTAAGCAAACATGTTCGGCTATACAAATTAACAATACACCTATTCCGCAGCAAAATGAAATCAAGTACCTGGACCGTAGGCTAACGTGGAAGTCTCACATTGAAGCAAAAGTCACTCAGTTGAAACTAAAAGCAGCGCAACTAAATTGGCTTATGGGCAGAAACTCTACATTGAAGTTGGATTGCAAACTTCTGCTATACAATGCAATTCTAAAACCTATATGGTGCTAGGGAATTCAGTTATGGGGCACCGCCTCAGCGACAAACATTGAAAAAATCCAAAGGCGACAAAACAAAATTCTTCGAACGATTACTGCAGCTCCATGGTACGTCAAAAATTCACGAATTCATAACGATCTGAGTGTTCCGCTGGTAAAAGGGGAATTTTCTAAGTACGCGACAAAGTATGTCAATAAACTGGAACTTCATCCAAACCCTCTTGCGCGCAATATACTTAATTTTGGCGGCCACACTCGGCTTAAAAGAAGGGATACCGCTGCCACCATCAGATTGCTCAATAGGTGATTTTACCGAAATAGCTCCCGCATAATAAAACTTTTTGTCTAGCATTGGCCGGACTTAAGAATCACATTTTTTAATTTTAAATTTAGTATTAAGATTTGAGTACTTATTATTAGTTCATTTTGAAGATTCAATAAATAAAAAAATATGCTTAAAAAAAAAAAAAACTTCACAATTTCAAAGATTTCGTCGATGTGGCACACATATGAAATATAGTGGAAACTACGTACGGAAGCAAATATTCAAAATTTTTCATTTTTAATAATCTTTGTTTTAATTACAAAAAATATTTAATTTTTTTATTATTCTGTTATATTAAGATGAAATGATCTTCAAGCTTGAGGTCTTTTTTATAAAATTTTTTAAAAAATGTGTTTATTTAATTCAATATTCCGTCTTCCTTCGGAAGACTTCTTCAGGAAAATATTGAATTAAATAAACACATTTTTTAAAAAAAAATTATAAAAAAGACCTCAAGCTTTCATCTTAATTTAAGAAAAAGGTCGAAAAATTAGGATAAAGAAAAATTATTCTGTTATAATTTCAGTAATCAAAATGCTTTCTAAACTAAGAATGCTACCAATTATTTATATTTTGAACATATGCCATACTAAAAAAAAACTTTTAGTTCTTATTTGCGAATAGGCTGCGTGTAAACGTAATAATAGGCCAGCAATAGCAAGGAACAAGTTCTGCGATCATTTAATGATTGCAAGCCTTATAACTTTCTCCTGGAGGCTAATTCTGTCATTCGCTTACGAGCGAGTTTTTACTCGAATGTGCGAGTTTTTACACTTTTGGGATTATCTCATTCGATATCGGGTAAAAGGTTTCGAAATTTCTAATGATGTCATTCGATAGCGAGTAACCATTCGAATGCAACCGTGCAACTTTTTACTCGTAAGTGTATGGTCACACACAGCAACTTTAGTTGGGCAATTCTTGACTTTATAGAAGCTTTCGGTGAGGGGAATAAGAAGGGAAAAAGAATTGCCGGTACTCGGCAATTCTCAGCAATTCCTTACTTTTCTCTCATGTATGTATGTGTATGTGCATATACAATGTAGATTGCATGAAACAAAAGGTAGAGAATTGCTCAAGAATTGCCGAAAAAAGTTTTTGTGTGTGGACAAGAAAGCAATTCCAAAAGGAAATTGCTAAAAAGTTCGGCAATTAAAATCGTTCTGTCTGACCATAGACTAAGCAAAAGTAGTATCGAAAACCATCCAAACAGAAAAACACAAAAGAAATGTAAATTAAAAATTTGTTTTGAATAGCAATAATAGTTAAATTAAATTGAGCATTTTTGGTTCTTAAGACTTTTTTTTTAATTCATGACTAATATATACAGGTATATGTGTATAAAGAACACAAATACTTACATTTGAAATCACATGTTATTATATTCAAGAAAATTTTTTTGTTTTTTAAATGGTTGTTTTTACATACATATTTATTGTTATTTCTATTTACTTACTTTTTAATGTCCAAACACGCATACATGACAGATTTAAATGAATTGTTATTGTGAAGGTACATGTGTGTTTATTTTTTTTTTTAATGTAAAACATGTATGCAAAGTATGCAAATACATACAATTTTCGGCAGTGTTATAAAACACATTTTGTCAGTGTTTTGCAACACTGAAGTGATAACTCGGTTCGTTACGTAACGGGTCACATCATTAGAAATTTACACGATATCGAAATTATTTTCTACTCGATAGTAATTTCGATCACGAATGACAGAATTAGCCCCCTGATGTCATAAGAAGGCTGTTCATAAGGCCATATTATTATTATTATTATATCGAATATTAGTTTTTATGAGCTTCATGACACTAAACACTCTTTCAACTTCCACGTTTCTTAGTGGTAAAACCAGAAACTACACTGCAAACGTAAATAGTTCTCAGAATAAATTCTCGTTTAATGCATTTTAAAATCAATTTTTTCCAGAAATTAAATAAATTTATCCCGAAATCAAGAGTTGAATACTTATTTAATTATTAATATGATCGTAGTCTATGCCACTGATGTTCCAAAGTTGTAATTTTTTCTATAGTGAAGTCAAACATTTCTTCTCTAAAATGTAAATTTTCAATTATTAGCTTTTAAACTGTTTTCTTGACAGAAAAGTTTGTATTTCTTATATAGAGATAACATTGTGGCAATCGTTGTCTAAGTTGACATATTAATTGCTCTATATTTGGAATATTCTTAAATTCAATAATGCTGAAAAATATTAACGGCCGTATTCATAAAAAAGTTAAACTTAAATTCGATAAAACTGTAGTCATAAACAAATTTTACGTTAAAATTTTCTTTTCAGCACTTTTTTAATTCAATCATTTTTAAAACTGATTGCACCAATTTTTAAGGCAATTTTAAGGTGACATTTGTGTTTTTTCTCGCTATTTGTTTATAATTATTTTATATATTGTGAAAAATTTTATTTCAATCTAAAATTTTTTTTATTAATTACAGCTCCACTGTTTGTGATAAAAAAAAGCATCGTTATTTAAAACGTTGCATAATTGTAGTTCAGTATGTTTTTTTTAATAGAAAAGATGGACCAAGTTTTGAACAGCTGGCAACAGAATTTCTCCAAGTTAAGAAGAACATAATCTATTTTAGATTCCTGATAAGCCATTACGCTCTACATATTTTTTTGGTCTTTTTAATTATATATTTTATTTTTTCATAAGATTTTTTTACAATTATATTATACGTTAATATGAAATGTTTATTAGTGATGTATAAAAAAAACGAAAGAATAAAAAACACCCGTTATTCATATTTTATTGCTACGCGTAAGCAAGAGCAATCAAAGTAAAACCTTTCCGACTCAGTAGTTTTTATTATTTAATTGAATGATAATATAGAGTTAACATATGTATACGAGTATTTATTTGTTTTGGCATTCATTCTCATAAAGACAATACAAAACACTTCTCTGCATGACTACTATGTGAACTAATAACCGTTTTTGTATGCAGTACTATGAGTCAGATGGGAATTGTGGATGATGGCGTTGCCAGTCACAAATAGAAAATTCCAATAATTTTTGGATAAATCGCTGTTTATGAATACGTTTTTATAAAATCAGTTTTTGTACTGAAAATTTTATTTTAACTAAAGAGTTGTTAAAATGCTGATTGGTGTGTTTTATGAATAAGTATATAAGTGAAAAATGCTAAAAAAAAAAAATGCTAACTGCTAAATGGAAACTGCTAAATTTAGCTGTAAGATTGCCCAAATGGGCACGCTGAATGCCACGTTATTATTACCACGCAATTTAGCACCTTTTGCACTAGCGCTTTTCAGTTCCCCAAAAAGATGCATATTTGCGCCTTAGCGGTTTTTTCTAAATCCACTAAAATGGCGATTTTTATACCTTTGCTTTTAGCATATCTTCAAAAGTCTGTAGTGAATTTTAATAATTTAGAAGCTGGTATTTAATCTGTATGTACTGAATATTGTTATTTGGTATATTTATGTAACACTTTGCCGAGAAATCAATTTTAAAAGTTCTGAAAAATAATAAAAAAAAAAATTTTTTCATCAAAAATTCAATAAATTTATATTTACATCTCTGGGTACGGAGAATATTAAAATACAAAAATATGTATGTTAATAAATAAAATAAATACCGCTAGTTCTGAGACAGCAAATGCTGTACAAACAATGTGGGCAATTAACAAAATGCATATGTGATTCAATATGGGATGAATATATATAGATAGAAAATAATTAAATGGTCGGTGGCTTAGTGGTTAAAGCAGTAGATCATGATACGTCATGTCCCGAGTTCAAATCCCAGTGGGTGCTGATGAGTAGTGTAGCGACTACGAAACAGCTAGTTGTCCCCCAGCTAAAGATTTGATTATTTTTTGTGTCTTCTTCAATCAAAATTATTGATCACAGCAGATTTGTATTGTAAAAAAATCCTTCTTAAGAAAAAAAAAAAAAAACTTAAGAAAGAAAAAACCTGAACTATAACCCGTTGTACAAATGTACAAACTAAAAATTTAATTTAAAAAAAATTTTTTTTTTTTTTTTGCCATACGGAGGCTAACAAGATCAAAAAGTTTATTGATTTTGAAAACGAAATTGAAAAAGTTTACAATTGTCTTTACGAGTAAATATAATGTAGTAAATTCATATATAGGGTGTTTTTTTAAGCCCGATAGAACTTGAAATTGTAAAAAATAACACAAAAAATTAAATTGTAATCAAAATTTTTTTTTATTCGAAAGATCAATACGTGACATTAACATTTGAAAATGATTTCGGGCATATGGGCACCGCGGCTGTTCTTGACGAAGCGCATTCTGGACGTCCAATTTTGGGCAACTTTTTCGAGTACTGCTGGCCGTATGTCACGAACAACACGAACAATGCTGGCCTCCAAGGCGTCAATTGTTGCTGGTTTATCAGCATAAACCAGTGACTTCACGTAGCCCCACAGGAAATAATCAAGAGGTGTCAAATCGCACGACCTTGGAGGCCAATTGACAGGTCCATTTCTCGAAATCAACTTATCGCCAAATTTTGATTTCAGTAAGTCGATGGTTGCGTTCGCCGTATGGCACGTAGCGCCATCCTGTTGAAACCACATCTCCTCCGGATCAATGTCATCCATATTTTCAAACAAAAAATCATTGATCATGGTGCGGTAACGATCTCCATTGACCGTAACGCGAGCTCCGGCCTCATTTTTGAAGAAATAAGGTCCGATGATGCCACCAGCATGAAAACCGCACCAAACAGTGCATTTTTCTGGATGTAATGGAGTCTGTAGGGTCTCTTGTGGATTGGTCTCACTCCATATGCGGCAATTTTGCTTATTAACAAACCCGTTAAGCCAAAAATGCGCCTCATCGCTGAACACAATTTTGCGATAAAATTTTGCGCGAATCGACGACTGATTTTCAAAGTAAATTTGGATAATTTCGTAGCGTTGTTCAAGCGTGAGTCTATTCATGATGATTTGTCAGAGTATACTGAAACAAATAAAAAAAATGTTTCATCAAAATTTAATTTTTTGTGTTACTTTTTACAATTTAAAGTTCTATCTAGCTTAAAAAAACACCCTATATATTCATAGAAATAAGTGAGTAGAACGGAATAAATATTCTAATAAAATATTATAGTATTCCATCTGATGTAAGTCAAAATACTCAAAAGAACTTGAAATATTATATCCAAACAGTTTTATGACTAGAAGACAAATATGATATGAAAACTGGCAGCTTTATATTGATCATGTTTTAATACTTCATATACCAAAAAAATTTGCTTAAGTGGTCCTGCCTTGTAATTTATAGACTATTTTATGTGGGCCCACGTCAGAAATGAAAAAAGAAAATTTCAATTTTGAGATTGTTTTCAAAATTAAATTAAAATTCTTGTATCTGTTATTTTGCCTACATCTTCAAACTTTTACCGTGTATTTATGTTTTTATTATATTTTCTTTTTGTGAATATGTATAGTTTAGCGGTTTTTAACGCTTTTTGGGTAGGTTCACATCGCGTTTTGGTTATAAATAGCTGACAGCCCTGGGTGGCAGTAGATAGTGTTGATTAGAATTCTGAGACTATCAGGCGCCACTGTACTCAGGTTAGTATATTTTCTCTCCAGCAGCGTTATTATTTTTGTGACGATCAATAGTTTTATTTAAAATAAAATAACATTTAACAGCCTGGAGGTATTTATCAGGTGATAAATCTTTTCATTGAGTTCGATTAAGATAAAACGATCACTAAACTTTGCAAATGCGTTAAATTATTTATCTTTTGTATAAATAAATAAATAAATAAATTAACAAAACAAACAAAAACGAATACTCGTATCTCGATAAGGCATCTTTTAACGATTAAGCAGTCGCTTGTATGTAGTTGTTGTACTAACTGAAACGTAGTTACCTTCTTAACAATTAAAGATTAAAGTGCAGAGCACATTTGGCAGTTTATTTTCGTGGGCACACATGTCTGTAGAACATGCACATGTGTGAATGTATGTATGCAGAACGGCACATTTGGACATCAAGCAGTTGTACCGACTTACGAGCATATAGTTGGTTGGGTATTTATGTTGCTGCTTCCAGCTGTTGCAATTTTGATGCTGCCAATACAAAACGAGCGCCTTAATTATCTTTAAGAACAATGGATTGCACTGATTGTTTACTAACTACACAACATCAAAATCAGATACAATAACAAAGTAGCAAATGAATACCAATTGCTAGCCAAGGAGCAGCTTCTTCAATGCACAGTGGTTTATCGATAATAAAGTTCGAAAAAATAAACACAAGTGGTCAGTTGCTTTTTCTCATTAAAAATAAAAATGAATGATAATTCGGCGGAGATGTTTCTATGAACCAGTCGTTTATTGTCCAATTCTTCTTAATGTAGTTTAGTAACTTTGGCACTTTATTTTAAGGTTGGAATAGAAAAAGCATGGCTTTAATGAGAATAGAGAAATAAGAAACATTTGCAAATTTAAAAAGCACAAGTCACTTTGGAAGCGCAGAGTGTATTTCTCTGACCTTCATAACACTAGCGAATGCTAACGGCAGATTTAATGGAATTCGTACTTCCTTAAGCTTTAAACACATAGACCACAGCAGTCTTCACAACAGGAAATGCTGCAACCGGCAATTGTAGTTGTGTAGGCGGCGACTACTGTATTATTTTGAACACGGCAGCAACATAAATTCTTTTGAATAAAAGTATACTTCAGTGTAGCCACCTTAGAATTTTTAGATTTACGAAATTCCATTGTTTTACAGAACGAATTCTGTTTCTATCAATCCTTCATGAGAAAAGTTCTCTCTAAAAAAGGTCTTAAAATCTAAAAAAGCAAAGTAATTAAAAAAGCTTAAAGAAATGAAAATCTATATCGAAGTTTTCAAAATTTGGACAAAAATGATTCGACTCGAGAAAGAAAAATGTATGTATATAAATTATAAAATTCTTCGTCGAAGATATGCAATTAAAACTACTCATAAATGAACTAACTGGTATATATCTAAAGAGATAAATAAACTATGCAAATGACAAAATGTTGGGTTGAAGATGTAGTTCTTTTATAAAATTAGGTATTCTTGTTTTGAGGATAAATATGTATGCACATATTTAACAGTAGAACAAATAAATTTATTAATTTATTTAAAAGCCCATACAAATTTTGTTCTTTTTTATGCTTTACTAGAAAATAAAAAATTTCCAAGAGCAACATGTCTTGCAAGACATTTTTCTTGTGCTTAAGCAGCCTAGTACATAATTAATTTGTGCTCGATACTATTGCCATTGAAATCACATACCCATATCATTTATATATTTCTTTTTTTTTCAATACAAACACTTAACATTACTATCTCTGCGTGCACTTAAAAATAAATAAGTACAGTCGTAAGGCAGCTCCAGGCTGAAGAACTGCTCCCGTGTCATTGTAATTATTTCTTAAGTACATTCATGCTTGTTATTATTTGTTGTTTGACCTTCGAGAGTTTTTCGTCTCGCTCTCACTGATTAACTGTTTACCTCAACTAACTGTATTAGTATACAGCGGCAACTTCTTATGTTGTTTCGAGTTGAGTTTCAAAACGGCTTTTAATGGCGTCTCTAGCAAAATGCTTTAATAATATACATATGTTCTAATTCCTCATATATAAGAATTTATGGAAATGTTTCTCCATTTACCTCATCCTTTTTTTTCATCCATTTATTATATGAACTAACAATAAGTACTCAAATCTTAATACTAACTATAAAAGTTATTTAAGTCCAGCCATTGCAAGAAAAAATTTTATTTTGCGCAAATAATATCGGTACAATCACCTATTTAACGTTCTGATGGCGGCAAGGGTATCCCTTCTTCTCAACCGAGAGTGGCCGCCAAAATTAACTATGTTGCATGCAAGAGGATTTGGGTGAAGTTCCAGTTTACTTCTTATGTAAAGGCAAAAGTCGTTATAGGCAGTCACAGCGCCGCTGTAAATTGCTGTTAACACCATCGCATAAGGTCTTCATTACTCCGGCCATGCTGTGCATCCTGTACTTTGCAAATTTATTTGCAACTGTATAGTTAAATAAATAAATAAGTATTAATATTAGTGATCGAATTTTGTCGAAATGTTTTATTTCATGTTTGCTTTATTTGAAAATATTTTGTTTTATTCAAATTCAAAAAATAGGTTTCCAATAAAATTTATTTCACGGTCTTTTGTTAATAACAATGACAATTGTTTGCTAAAAGCAAATTAGTAAGGTGCGTGTTGCAACAAGTTGATGGTGGGTTCTATTTCGGTAAAGATCAAGTTCAAGCTTTCGGATGTTGAACCTGTTCGTTCATTCGCATTATTATATTTAAAACAGGAATAGCTTTTAAAAAATCGGTCTGCTTATAAATGTAATTAGGCCAGCGAACGAATAGATTCCAAATCCCTAAACTGATATTAAATGACACAATTTATTGCGAGTACTATTGAAAGCGTCTATACCTTATTTTTTATTTTTTTTTTTAAGCATTTTTTTATTTATTGAATCTTCAAAATGAACTAACAATAATTATTCAAATCTTAATACTAAATTTAAAATTAAAAAACTCTTAAGTCCGGCCAATGCTAGACAAAAAGTTTTATTATGCGGGAGCTATTTCGGTAAAATCACCTATTGAGCAATCTGATGGTGGCAGCGATATCCCTTCTTTTAAGCCGAGTGTGGCCGCCAAAATTAAGTATATTGCGCGCAAGAGGGTTTGGATGAAGTTCCAGTTTACTTACATACCTTGTCGCGTACTTAGAAAACTCCGCTTTTACCAGCGGAACACTCAGATCTTTATGAATTCGTGAATTTTTTACATACCATGGAGCTGCAGTAATCATTCGAAGAATTTTGTTTTGTCGCCTTTGGATTTTTTCAATGTTTGACGCTGAGGCGGTGCCCCATAATTGAATTCCGTAGCACCATATAGGCTTTAGTATTGCGTTGTATAACAAAAGTTTGCAATCTAATTTCAGTGTCGAATTTCTGCCCATAAGCCAATTTAGCCTTTGCTTCAATGTGAGACTTCCACGTTAGCCTACGGTCCAGGTGAATACCAAGGTACTTGACTTCGTTGTGCTGCGGAATAGGTGAGTTGTTAATTTGGATAGGCGGACATATTTGCCTACACAGTGTGAATGTAACATGAGTACATTTCTGTTCATTAACTTTGATTTTCCAAAGTTTTAGCCATTTCTCTAATATTGAAGTATATTCCTGTAAATTTCGTGATGCTAATTGGTGGTTTTCATGAACACTCAAAAACGCTATGTCATCTGCAAAGGTCGAAGTGTGGATTCCGGATGTCGTTGGCATGTCAGAGGCGTAAATCAAATATAAAGTAGGCCCCAGTATGCTGCCTTGGGAAAATCCTGCCTTGATTGGCTGAGTTGGGCTTATAAAATCGCCTTCTCTGATAACAAACTTCCGCCCATATAAGTAGCTTTCCAGAAGCTTGTGTGTATTTGCAGGCAAGTTTAACTTTATTTTGTGCATCAAGCCGTCGTGCCACACTTTATCGAAAGCTTGAGAAATATCAATGAAAAGAGCTGAGCAATACGTCTTCTCCTCAAAGGTTTGTCTTATGACATTGACTAATCTGTGCGTTTGTTCTATGGTGCTATGCTTAGCCCGAAAGCCAAATTGATGATCAGGGATGCATCCCACATTGTTCAATATTGGACTCAACTTCGCCATTAACAATTTTTCGAATAGTTTTGAAATTGTTGGTAAAAGACTTATTGGTCTATATGATTCTACCTTAGTTAGATCCTTCCCTGGCTTGGGTATCATAGTAATCATTGAGACCTTCCACTCTGCAGGATAATACTCAAGGCGTAAAATGGGGTTAAAAATAAAAAGTAGAACCCTTCTAGCTACACGAGGTAACTGTTCAAGCATTTTACCAGTAATTTGATCAATGCCTGGAGCTTTCCTGGGGTTTGTATTACCGATAACGTTTTCGACATCTTGAAAATTAAATCTCAAAGACACAGGAGGTCTAACAACATATGGTGGTAATTCCGCTGTATTATTCTCTGAATCATTTGTGATAAAAACGTTTCGCAAATGATCGACATACAACATTCCCTTTTCAGAATCGCTTCTTGCCCAGTCGCCAGTTGAATTTCGCAAAGGTGGCTTACCTATTACGGGTCTTTTTAAACCTTTTGTCGCTTTCCACAAGGAATAATCAGATTGAGGGGTACCATCAAGGCTTTGCAAATATGTTTTAAGGGAAGCCATTCTATGGACTTCAAGCAGATTTCTTAGCTGAGTTATGCATTCCCATAGCCTAGTTTTAAGCTGGGGCGACCTGCGAAGTTGCCACTCTCTTCTGACTCTTCTTTTTTCTGACAAAAGTTCAATTTCAGATGAATAAGTTCTATTGTTCTCATTTCTAGATCTTAAATGACTAGTGGTAGCATGCTGTACGGCCAGTTTGAGGTTTTCAGAAAAATCGTTAATTGACCCATCAATATCCTCAGGCGTTCTCAAGGCGATATTTTCAGTACAATGTGTACTCAGAAATTTTTTGTATTTTAGTCAATTAACTCTATTGACGGTCAACGGGGAGCCAATCTCTTGGGGAAACGAAACGGAGATTATAGTGGGTGAGTGATCTGATGACAAATCTAATGAAGGCTCCACTTGCATCCACTCTAAAGGAAAATTTTTCGCAACTCCAAAATCTATAACATCTGGGATCTTTCGTCGGTCTGACGGCCAATAAGTGGGGTGTCCGCTTGAAACCACATCTAAGCCCATTTTAGAAACGGTATCAAAAAGCACACGGCCTTTCGAGGTAATCAAACGTGATCCTTAAAAATTGTGTTCATCGTTATAGTCGCCAGCCGCTAAAAATCGAGGCCCAAGTGATTTGAAAAAATGTGAATATTGATTTGCTGTTACTGAAAACCGGGGTGGGGTATAAATCGATGAAATAACAATTTTATGATGAAAATGTTCAATACATATCTTTGTTGCTTGAAGATACTCCTCGTTTAGCAAATAGTGCTTAATTCGAGTTTTTATCAAAATTGCTGAGCCTCCGCAAGATCTGCCACGGGGATCTTTAGTATCATATAGTCTGTAACCATTAATTTTGAAATAGCTGTTGCTTGTTAAGGCTTGTTAAGTGAGTTTCAGCAACCAGCATTATGTCGATTTGCTTTTCCATAAGGAAGTGCTCAAGTTCATTTTTGTGTTGGCGGATGCCGTTTGCGTTCCAGAAGCATATTTTTAACCAACTCATTTTTTTTTAAATTGCCTGCAAAATAGTGGATTGCATTTTCAGCATTTCCTGCATCATGTTTGTCATGGAAACCGTAAATGTATTTATAGATTGAACAAGAGTCTGCAGAGTTGCCTCAAGATTGCTAAAACTTTGGTCGGAGTTTTGAGGCTTGGGCTCTTGATTCAAGTTTGGATTATCGGATTTTACAACATTCGCATAAGAAATTTTTTGGGGGTTTTGCACGTTTATATGGCTGGTTGACTGGTGTACCTGGGGAAAATTGCTTGTAGAAATGCGGTTTGTCTGCTGGGGTGGCATATTTAAAATTGGTGACCTATTTGTCATTGACCTCTTAAAGTGAGTATAGACAGGGCAACCCCTGTAGTTTGCAGTATGGTTACCTCCACAGTTACTGCATTTTTTAACGCTCGCGTCAGTCTTAGGTTTTTTACACTGTGATGTACCGTGAAGTTCACCACACACAACGCAAACTGCGGGCAACTTACAATAGGCCTTAGTATGGCCAAATTCTTGGCAGTTTAGGCATTGAACAGGCCCTAAACGCTTATGAGGCTCCTCAACGGTAACCTTACGATGCAAAAGATACTTGAGGTTATTAATGGGATGCACTTCATTCTTTTTTAAGGCAACATCTCTAGGTTCCAATTCAACCCTAAACAAGGGTTGAGGAATTTTCTCATGGTTCCTAATATTAACCACATTTTTAATTTTGAAGCCATTGAAGGCCGGTTTTGACATCATTCGTATCCACAAAAGGGTCAATCCCTTTTATAACGACCTGAATACCTTTGGCACTTTTAAGCTGGTATGTGTAAAACGATCTTTTCTCCTTCTCCAGGACATCAGACAACTTTCGGTATTCATTTTCACTGTTTACCTGGATTTTGGTTTCATTGATGCTGCCGTGCTTAACCGATGTTACATTAAAAGTCTCTTTGCCGATTGCCGTAATAAGTTGTTTTACCAACTCACTAGAGGTAGGCTCTCGCAAATATATTGGTGGCGGCTTAAAAGTTTTTTTGGGTATTGCAGGTTCATCGGTCTGAAGGATAGCAAACCTATTACTATCCATTGTCGTGGTGGTCTTATCATCTTTGGGTATTTTGGACTGAGATGACATTTGAGCGGATTTGGGGCTTCGCTGCCGTTTAACTACGGTTACATACCTATCCATACCCACTTGCGTTTTCGGTTTATCAACAATAGCTGGACTGGAAGGTGGTTTGTTGTCTGTTATAACAATAATGTTTGGCGAGCACGAACGCGTGCGTTTTTTATCTCTTAGAGACAGGAGATTGTCCAATGATTTTTTCAATGATTCCTCTTCAGAAATCCAGAGGTTTTTTTTTAGTGGAGCTAAGCTCTCTTTCAGAATTGCACCTACTGGGCACACTCATGCAATTTTTTGTTTATTTACATTTTTGTTGCTTTAAAAGTATATAAAAATAATTGTCACAAAGTTTTCATTTTGTATTAATTCACTCTTCACTTATTGCGGTTTTTTACTTATACCGTTATCTTTTTTTTTTTTGTAACACTCCGACCAAAAAACAAATACGTCCGTTCACTATCAAAGCTACACTCTGACTGTTTGTATTTTCTTAAAAAAGTTTTTATTATAAATATAATTTGCATCGAAAAATTGATGCAAGATGATATGAATGTACATATTCTTGCGTTCTCCTTTTTGAAATCGGCAATCAAAGCAAATGGCACCAATGTGCAGAGCGTAAATTCAACCATAAACCATTATAAAGGTAAATCTCCCCCGATCCCATTTAGTTTAAAAAAGGAATCAAAGATGTACGTTTCCAGGCACCTTTGCTTGTGCTTTTGGTAAGAGATATTGTGGTTTTTTTCTTACATTTTTTGTTTTTATTTAAGAAGTATTGCAGATATTATTTGGCAACATCAACTCATTTCCTTTTTTCCCCAGGAGCAGTTGTGTAAGTTAAGTCATGTTGCTCTGATTTTAAAAACAATCGATAAACTCAACGCAAATGAGTAAAAATAAACTCATTTGTATTAGGGCGGTTCTAGGGAAACTTGGATTTTCGTAAAATCAAAAATGAAATATTTTAGTAAATGCCGAATAAGGCATTAGTGTATCGCCGATTTCAGGTGTATCCATTTTATGACAGTAGGTTGGATTAGTTTTAATAGGCTGCCATCCATTGAAAATCCAACCCAGTTTCCAAATTGGTTCCGTTATATTGCCTGGGTGTGATATGTATCTCAACAGATCTACATATCACTTTATAACAGTAAATTTTTTTAAATATGTTTGTGCAATATACCAAAATCACCCCTCGATTCAAGAGCTATATCACTAAAATATTCAAAACTTGTTGAACCTAAAAGACAACCGTTGAAACATAGAATTCTTGAAATATGATTACAATCAAAACCACACATTATACTTAGGGACACAAAGAGAGCAGCAAAGAAGAGTAAGTGTATGGTGCAAAATACATATTCCGTTCTGTTTCAAGGGAAGAAAGCCGAGCGCGCAGTTTTTACATGAAGAAGGTCTAGTCATCTTGTGAACCAATAGCATTAGGTCTGTGGCAACTCAGCAACTTTACATAAAATTGCATCATTACATTGAATACTTATTTTTACAACTTAGGTACACACTATTTTTGTACTACTGTCGAGCTCTTAGTTTTTAGGTTAGAGATTGCTTTTGCAAGTCATCGACACGAGAACACGAATAAATTTCTTTTTTAATACTCGTAAAGTGACTTAAATTTTGTTGGACTATTAGTTTTATTCATAACTAAACATTCAAATTGGTGACCCTGACATGATGCCAGGCGAAATGGCAACAAATGCACAGTAATCAACTTCACATGCTGATAGCGAAGCGAGTATCTGTAAAAGAAGTGCCTTCGTTTTGGCCCAAGAGGCCAGACATTTCGTTTGCCCAAGTGGAGGCACAATTTGACATAGCAAACATTGTGCGAGATACGAGTATCTCTAAATTTAATACGGTTGTGGCCGCGGTTGAATCGAGCGCAAAGTTTCCGATACGGTACTGAAGTCACCCGCGTTAGGAAAACACGACAATTTGTAAAATGTATAGTAAAACGTTTTGGATATAACGAGCAGTTGTGAAAAAGATTTATATCAGCACCTGCCTTGTTGCCCTATCTGATGATGAACCACTTCCACGGAGTGAATTATTCATCAGCGGCCCCGTGTGGATGACTAGGCTCACACAGATAACAATTTTTGACATATGTTTATAGCCATATGAGCAACTTCTAGTTGAGGAGTTCGGGCCTTCTAATCCCTCCTGTATGCACTTTCCCAGCAATCAATGGAAGACAAGGCTTAATGATTTGGTGGGCCGAAGCCCATTGAAGCATCAGCCCTTAAACCAACTCACCCGTCAACCATCACCACTTACAGTACAGGTATCTGTTGTAGAGACAACAGACCTTCGGAGGCTGTTAGTCCCCGAAAAAAGCCTCACACCAAGCAACTATCAAGGATACTAACATCCTCTTCCTGCATTTTAGGTTTCAACCACAGCGAGAACGTTTCAGCCAAGATAGGCATTCAACCATAATCAGCCCGGGTTGAACTGCAAGCAGAACCACCTGGGGACCACGCTGATTCCCGTTCTTCAAATTTTAAGTCCTTGGTAAGGCTTTCGGAAGCCAACACAACATAAGTCATGCGGCTTCCTAGAGTTTTATTTGCTACAACAAACGAGGGACCCCTTCCCCTCTTTACCCGTAAAACATAATTCCCTGGTAAGGAATACGTCAAGGCAAAACCGGTTCCCTGGGGGGTGGTGAAGATAACGACCCGAAAAAAAAACGGTAAACCTTCTGTCCGACATGGAATTAGATGACCGTCGCCCAAGCCAGCTACTTAACGAGTTACGAGATTTAGCTAAAGATAAAGTCATCGATAATTTTTTACAGTTATTGTAGCTACAACGCCTGCCATCAAACGTCAGAGCACCTCTGCAGCCTTCAGAAGCCAAACTGGTAGAGCTGTTTAAGCTTTCCGGCAGGGTGATGGAAGTCGGCAACTACCGAATATGATAAACAAAGTACCGGCAAAAGATGCGATTGCGAAAATAAACCAGCGAATGTCTCGACTTGTAAAATACTTGGAAAAGCTTTTAAACGCATAAAGCGCACAATCCACCTCTAACCGATAGCCCCGTCAGTGGCCTACTTTTGCTGGTACCATCAAAAGCATAAAAAAATGCCCAAAACTGTCGCCCGCCATACCAATATAATCTCAAAAAAACTAATTAGCACGTCTGAGCGGAATAACGCCATTTCAGACGTGATGACAAATACTATCGCCCGTCTTATTATCCACGAAAGTAACACAAACACATGATTTTTAATAAATACCGGTGCGGATGCGCCTGTGTCGCCACCCCGAACTTCCGCCAGAGAAAATAAATCGCACTCTACGCAATTATACGCGGCAAATGCATAAAAAATAAAAGCTTTCTTCGAACGCCGCATTGAAGTCAATTTAGGCCTCCGATGGACTTTTAACTGGACTTTCGTCATTGCCGACGAATAAGGAAACTTTTAATAGATAGAACAACACTTAGTGATGACGAGTGAATGACATTTTGCCAGCGAAACGCTGCTCTAAATTTTCAACGGAGAATGGACGGAATATATCGAAGTGTAGACTATATTTTTGTTTATGTTGGCGACATTTTGATTGCCTCTGAGTCGGAAGAGGAGCACAAAAATGTCGTTTGTCCATCAAGTATCAGTTAAATGGCACGAGGTTATAATGAGTTCGCTAAAATAGTATCACGATCACTCTCTCTCTCTCTCTCTATCTCTCTCTCTCTCTCTGTGATTTTAGGTCAAAACAACAATTATTATGTCTAATATTATATGATAGCGTTTCTCTAGCTCAAGTTCAAACCTGGATTTCGCAAAGAATTATTTTTAATTATAATAATAATTGCCGTTGGCTGAGTTGGTTAAGCGGCCGAATTAAAATACATCATGTTTACATGATTCCGAGAGTTCGAATCCTAGTGGGTGCTGATGAGCAGTGTAGCGGCTGCGAAACAGTTAGTTATTTCAAATAAATAAATAAGAATTCAAAATGAAAAATGCTCAATTTATTCGCATGTATTTAAGTATTTGTGTCCTTGTTTTACCCGGCTCAAGAACTCTGGACTTGATTCAAGAATTTTATACTAATTTTAAAACATCGCAGGATTGAGGATCTTTAGTAATCCAGTTATCGGCTTACTTTAGATACACTTGTGTGTTATTCGTACTTAGTTTTTGAGTACGACTCGTACTAAAAGCAAGCAACAAATACTTAAACTTAGTAGGAGCTTTTTCTAAATAGTATAGGGTGTTTTTTTAAGCCCGATAGAACTTGAAATTGTAAAAAATAACACAAAAAATTAAATTGTAATCAAAATTTTTTTTTATTCGAAAGATCAATACGTGACATTAACATTTGAAAATGATTTCGGGCATATGGGCACCGCGGCTGTTCTTGACGAAGCGCATTCTGGACGTCCAATTTTGGGCCACTTTTTCGAGCACTGCTGGCCGTATGTCACGAACAACACGAACAATGCTGGCCTCCAAGGCGTCAATTGTTGCTGGTTTATCAGCATAAACCAGTGACTTCACGTAGCCCCACAGGAAATAATCGAGAGGTGTCAAATCGCACGACCTTGGAGGCCAATTGACAGGTCCATTTCTCGAAATCAACTTATCGCCAAATTTTGATTTCAGTAAGTCGATGGTTGCGTTCGCCGTATGGCACGTAGCGCCATCCTGTTGAAACCACATCTCCTCCGGATCAATGTCATCCATATTTTCAAACAAAAAATCATTGATCATGGTGCGGTAACGATCTCCATTGACCGTAACGCGAGCTCCGGCCTCATTTTTGAAGAAATAAGGTCCGATGATGCCACCAGCATGAAAACCGCACCAAACAGTGCATTTTTCTGGATGTAATGGAGTCTGTAGGGTCTCTTGTGGATTGGTCTCACTCCATATGCGGCAATTTTGCTTATTAACAAACCCGTTAAGCCAAAAATGCGCCTCATCGCTGAACACAATTTTGCGATAAAACAACGGGTCTGATTTTCAAAGTAAATTTGGATAATTTCGTAGCGTTGTTCAAGCGTGAGTCTATTCATGATGATTTGTCAGAGTATACTGAAACAAATAAAAAAAATGTTTCATCAAAATTTAATTTTTTGTGTTACTTTTTACAATTTAAAGTTCTATCTAGCTTAAAAAAACACCCTATAAATATTATAACAATTATTCATTTTTGACGAATTTGATTTATTATTGTATGATTACTAATAAAATGTCCCATTCAAGGCAGCTTTATACAGGTAGTGGCAGAATTACAATAAATACAACACCAACAAACATCAACATGTATTTTATAAAGCTGCCTTGGTCCCATAGAATTAAAGTCAATTTTTACATTAATGACGATAATACTGGTTGCACATGTCTGTGAGTGCATTTGTCTGTGATTGTAGAATATATTCGCAATCTATCGCTTGAAATTATAGTTAGGCGCGAATATTTTCCAGCCCGTTCCAGAATATTTCAAGGTGAATAATATACACACTCAATTGTTGTTAGGGCTTAATAATCGAAAACAATACTTCTCACAATCATAGATGATATACTCGTATAAATTTGGTTTAAAATCGTCAAATTCTTTTAAAAACCGTCAATATGGTTATCGCAAATCGTCAGCTAGTAAAATTAGTAGTTATTGAATAAAATGATTATATATGGGTGTAAATGGGATAAAATAAATAAAAACAAAGAATAGTTGCCTTTAATAATAAACTACGGTATTTAAAGCTATAATAACAAATATATACTCGTGCAATCATGAAGTTAATTCCATATGTATTATTATTATTGGATGGGAGGATATGGCCTCATCGGCCATTTGCACTGCGACTAGTGTTGATCTATTGTGCATCCTCTTTCCTCATTATGGGTTAAGTATGTCAACAAAACGGACAAGCTTCTTCATTGGGAGTGATATTAAGTCACATTCACTTAACATATAAGCTTGTAGTAGCCTATATCTTCTGTGTTCCAGTACTCCAGTACTTCTTGTGTTCCATTGACTTCTCTTTAACACCGCAGAATCTGCAAATGTCTGTGTTGGAAATGCCCATCCTGTGCAGGTGCTTGTAGCAGTTCTAATGACCTGTAAGTGCACCTGCCAATGTTCTGAGACTTTTCCTGTCTAGTTTTAGAGCACGTTCGGCCCTCTTTGTATCAAAGTTTAGAAATTTCTTGGAGTGTTCAAGACCAGCTGTCTCGTTCCAATGTTGTTCAACGATGGACTCCGTCCATTTCTTTATTCCCTCATTCAGGAGACCATTATTGAAGCCAAAAGTTGGAGTGGGCCCAATAAAAGTTCTCTCTGCTGCTTTTTTGGCTTAGGTGTCCGCCATTTCATTGAAATGATGCCCCTTATGTTCTGGCACCCAGATCAAAGTTACCTGGTTCTGGCTTGCCAGTTCGTTTAGCCTGTTGTGACATTCCAGTAGTAACTTGGACGTATAGACACAACTGCTTAGGGCCTTCATCACAGATTGGCTATCCGAGAGTATTTTTATCAGCACTCCCTTGTGTCCCCTATCGGAGAGTATTTCAACCACGTATAATTCCGCTTGGAAGATTGTGGTGTCTTTGCTAAGAGTTATATATTTGTGTGCTCTAGGCCCCGCTACTCCCGCTCCAACACCTTGGAGCGTTTTGGATCCGTCCATGGACCACTTTTGTGAACCATCCCGCAACCATCATAGGTTCATGTTCCATTCCTCCCTTGTTGGGGAGATGATCCTAAACTTCCCGTCAAAGGAGTTTGACGGATGTATAATGTCACTTGTTTCGATTACGTCTCTGAAATCCTTTAAGATGTCCAATAAAGTTTCCGTAAATTTTTCCCCCTCTGTAAATTGAGATGGCCTGAATGGTCGCTTCTTTTTGTACAGCTATGTTAAGCGGTCTTAGATTCAAAAGAGTTTCCATGCCTATTGTTGTGGTGGTTTTCATCGCTCCTGTGGTACATAGGCATGCAAGTCTCTGAACCTTGCGAAGTCTTGATATGACTGTTATCTGTTTGGTTTTTCCCCACCATGCTACAGTATAATATAGTGGGTATTACCATTTGGGTATGTAACCAGTATGTCATCTTTGGACTTAGGCCCCAAGATCTACTCAGTAGTTTTCTGGTAATCCAGAGGCTTGTTGTTGTCTTTTTTCTCTATTTCCCTTTTCTTTGTGAATGTCACAATTGTCCTCTTTTCAGGGTTTATTGAAAGTTCTTCCCTTCTGCACCATTCTCGTGTTGTGTCCAATGCATTTTGCAGCAGCACTCCCATCGTGTTAGGATGATCGCCCCTGATTGTCACGCAGATATCATCTGCGTATCCTTTTTGGTTAAGGAGCCTGATGAGGTTGTCAGCAAGGACTGTTAATGAAAGATACTGGCATCTATTGTGATAAACACTTCTCCTAAATCGCACATATCTGGATGCAAACTCTCACATTTGCAGAAGAACATGATAAGACTAATATTTCTGCTATAAACTTAGCCATAGAAGGATAAATTAGAGAAGAATCATTTTTTGATACTTAGTTCCAAAAATCTATCATTTTCATATTTGCACCGTAAATGGTCTTGTGGAAGAAGCTATTGTATCAACAAATGCAAATCCTTGTGCAAAATTGTGGGCAAAGTTGTTCTTTGAAAACCAAGCTCCTGCCTGAGCACGGCATCGAATTGAGATTGATGAATGGTTTTCAACACTTTCTTGAGCAGCAGTTATCTTTTCAGCCGATCTTGCATCACGTTGTATTCCATGCCTGGACCTATCACTGACATACCTTTTTACTTCGAAATCATTCACTACACGATAAATAGTGTGTTTTGTATTTCACGTAACTTTTTATCGTCACTGTAATCAATGATTGACTTTGATAAAATATTAAACGATTAAGAGACGTTGTTCTATCGAATATTTCTCCACATTAATTTGCCACGTGTGTACAAATTCGAATACCCTTCCGGACACGCTGTATAATATATTGATACTCTCAAATAAATATTATTTACACATTAATATTACGTATACATTTATTTTTTATAACATAAATATCACTTGCATTTAATATATAAATTAACTTAAGCAAAAGTGTAGTATATTCGGCTGGGCCTAATGTAAAATACCCTTCACGATAGTCACGTAAATATATAGTACACATTACAAATTTGCACCAAATATGCTCGGATACATATTGACCGATATCACGGAAAAAATTTTTTGCATTGTAATCAACACACCAAAAAGGTTCTCTTTTTCATGGAAAAATCGGTTTAGGCTATATCTCGGGTATATATAGACCGATATTAGAATTTTTCATTTCTGTATTTTAAAAACCTCCTTTTATAACCTAAGCTGCTTTTAAGAAAAAAAAAATATTTTTTTCATGGAAAAATCGGCTTAGGCTATATCTCGGATATTCTATATTTAAGTAACCTTCTTTTATAATCAGAATTGCTTTTAAGCAAAAAAAAATTGTTTAAGTTCGCTATTGCGTCACTTTCATTAAAAAAAACGGTTTAAGCTATATCTCGGGTATATCCGGGAAAATTTTTTTTTTTCATGTTTAATAATTGTGTGAAATTTGAAAAAAACAACAAATTTTTTACTTTAAAAAATTTTCATACAAAATTGCAAAAAGTCATGGCTTTTTTCGGAATTTTGGATATATCTCAGCTATGTGTGAACCGATTTTACTGAATTTCAATAGCAAACCCATGAATCGATGGGGTAAAAGAAAGGTGAAAAAAAAGTTTCTATGTCTAATGGTTTACTCCGTTACGATATTTCAACGGCCGACAGACAGACGAACATCGCTTAATCGAATTTTCTATTAATTCTTAATTTTTCATAGTAAATTCTTTTTTGTTTTAAAGGCGTATCTGAGATTTTTGGGTAGCTAGACACCATTCATAGCGTTTTCCATCCGATCCCCACTGGAAAAACTTGGATTCGTCACTCCATAAATATATTTTCCCAAAAACTCATTGGTTTCTTAATGCTTTTTCTGACAAAATCAAATCTGTGGCTGTGTTCTGTAACTTTGGCGAGAAGTTCTCACGTCGAAAACTTGTGAAACAAATTATTCCATCGTTTCTCGAAAAGTGAGAAAAAACTGCGACTGTAACTCATGTCGAAAACTATCCAAAGCGATTACGTCGCTACGTTAAAAATGCCTGAAAATATAAAACGATGCCGACATGCAATTTTAAACATGAAAGCACCAGCCACAAATAGTACCACCGCCGACCAAAAAGCACTAAAGTTAAGAAATTTGGTTCGACGGCGTCATATTATAATCACCGGCTATTCTAGAAAATATATGGTATGGCTCTAATGTTTACATTTTATTCATACATACTTATGTACAAAGTTTTGTAAAATTAAGAAACGATTACAATTTATGAAATCTGAAAAAAAAAATTATAAAAGTATTACAATATACTTTGTTGGGTCGGAAATTAAAATTGTAGAAATTACAAACTTAAGTATTCCTTTTACACTTGTTGTGTGAACGGTATAAAATTTAATTAAAAAGTTAACATAAAGAAAAAATCATTCTTAACTCTGTAAATAAATATATTAAACTTAATTTAACAGCAAAATACTTATTTTTTCAGTATTATTAATCATATAAAGATGATTATTGTTATTTGAAATACTATCTCACAGCCTTTTTATTTGCGAGAAATAATGACAGTTGAAAGCGGAAAATTGTTTCGCAAAAGTTTTACAGACACAGTTTTTCTGTAAAATGGCGAGTAATTTCCTTACGTGACAGCTATTACTCGCCAAAAAAAAGTTATAGCTACAGTTTAGTGAGACAAGCAGCTGTTTGTTTTGTTTCATTTCACACGTTTCAGTCAAAAAGTTTCTCGTGGCGAGAGTTACAGAACACAGCCACTGGATTTAAAATTTGTTTTGGAGACGAAAGTTTGCTGTGGGCTTTCATTAAGGCGCCGTTGAATAGTTGTAGATGATATATGGATACCATATGATGACTCTAATTCAATTTTTAGCTGTTTAGAGCTTTTAAATCGCTCATCCTTAGAGGCACTTACCACTATTCTATCGTCTCTGGCTGTGGTTTTACAGGATTTTGGGGCTCTAATCAAAATGGTTCATTGCATTATAAATTTTTCCATAGAGCAAAAACGTTATTAAGAAAATGCCTTCAACGTCTTCTCGGAGTACGTTTCTTCTTCGAAGCAACTAGGTCTTTTTCCCATACCTAGTGGCTAATATTGGTATACAATTTTATTGATATCATTTAAAACATAGCTATCTACAAATTTTCACAACATAATGAAATTAGATATTAAAATAACTTTATTTCAATAGCAGAACAGAAAATGTTTTAATTATGTGTTAACTTGAAAAATATCCTTTTCACTAAATAAATCATTATTTTTTATGAAAACTTAAGAAAAAGTGAATGTAAAGAAAGAACCAAGTGCAAAAGTGATCAAACTTCCCTTTGCAGTGGAAAAGTTTCGGTGAAATAACAATAGATCATATAAAATACCCAAATAAGGAAAGATCACATTTATGTTTTAATTACATGTCCACCACTGTGTATACTTTATAGGGTCGCAAATGAAAATTGTAGAAGTTACAAACGGAATCACACTTTTATATATACCCTTAACATTTTTGTGAAGGGTATAAAAAAGGAAGCACGTAGTTACATATTTATTTAATTTAGTGAACTTATAATTAAAATTATGAGCTAACATTAATGAGAGGCAATGGCATCGAAGGCCGTCAGCTCAAAATAAGTAATTATTTTATGATAGTATGATAAAAGGTTTTAATACAATTATAAATATAAGTGAGTGATATATCATTCTATGTATGTATGTATATAATTACATGAGTTTTAAATTTCGTTATAAAGATACGATTTTTTAAGGAACTTAATTAGAAGTGTAATATTTTCAGTTGTGGGATTGGAAAGTAGGTGTAAAGGATTTTGTTTCGGGGTATTGTTAGCCTTGAGATTTGGGTTTTGGGGCAGTCGTTTAAAAAGTGAGAAGGGTTGGTTAGGTAGGATATATTACAATCACAGAAATGTAATGAATCAGGGTAGAGTAATGGCCGATGAGTGAGCCTTCTGTGGCCCAGACGAAGTGGCCTGATGTAAAAAAACAGATTGATTGTAATGAATTGTTTATCGTTCTGTACCAGGGAGAACTTTGAGAGTAAATGAGGTTTCTGTGGCGTGGATAAAACAACTCATCTATCATTTCATTGATGTCCTTACACGAAAAGTTGCATGTAACATGTAAAGGTTGTTTTGTTGCACTTTTGGCGCATGAATCAGCGAATTCATTACCTAGAATTCCTTTGTGACTGGGTACCCACATAAGAATTATGTTGGGAACTTTTTTAATCAGGATGTTCCTGATTTTTATTGTGTAAAAGCAGGTATTTGAAATTGATTGAAGGGCAGAAAGAGAATCAGAACATATTACAAACTTCCCGTGTCCATTTCAGACAGAGATTAATGCTTCGCATATGGCTATCAGTTCTGCAGAATATACTGAGCTAAATGAAGGTAAAACGGACGTTCTTATTGTACGACTTTTTGTGGTAATACTAAATGCAATAGTATAATTTATTCTAGAACCGTCAGTATATATAAATTCGTAATCTCTTAACGCATGACATTTAGCCGCAAATTTAATTCTGAAATATTTGTGGGAGTTTTCCAAAGTTTATTAAGTGGGGTATCTACTGATTGGGTCTGGAAAAGCCAGGGAGGTTGTTTTGAACTATTTTTATATTGTGGCATATTTAAAGGCACGTCAAGTTTCTTGCAACTGTTGATACTCTTAAATATGGTTGAAGGGACCTTTCTAAAAATATTTAAAATTAGAGTATTAGCTCCATATAGCAGAGTTTTGTTGTCAATATATCTCTTTGTAGACTAACCGGTTTTACATTTGCTTCAAGAAGCATATTTTTAACAAGGGTTGTTCGCAAAGCTCCTAATGAAGTTCTTATGAAGTATGTAGTTGTAAAACTAAAACTGCTTGAAAAATATGACAGTTAAGAAAAGGTGATCTACGAAAATCGTCAAAAACATACTTTAAATCGTCAAACTACTATTTGCAGCAGCCAAAGATGTCAAAATAACGATAAGTCGTCAAACATGGCAACCGTGGTCACAACACAAAAGGTAAGCTCTTATGACGACTTGACACAGCAAGATGAAAGGACAGAATTTGCTTTAAAAAAATGAGCCACCTTAATACTTATGTACATATGCACAGACGTGTGTGTGTGTGTGTGTGTATGCGTTACATTACTACGTACAAATATTTAGTACATACGAGTACAATTGTATGTACATATGTATGCAAAGGTGCATATGAGAATTTGGTTACATTTGATTCAACACCCACACTTTGTTGTCGTCGAGACATACAAAAAGATTTACTTTTGAGGCAGCGAAAAGAGTTCAGTGGAATCAGTTGTCTATCCTTTGGTTCTTTCTTTCTTTCTTTTTTTTCGTCTACGCTGTAGCCACTGGGTTTTGGTTTGGTTGCATCCAGCAACAATCCGATGTAGAAATGTTTAAGTACTTCCAGCCAAATTGGTTTCTGTTGACAGAGTCAACGTTAATATGTTTGAACGGATGTACGCTGGTCGTCTCATTGGCCTCAGGCATTTGAGCAATGTTAAAGCTATTAGCGTGTTTTGTTGTTAAATTTTCCCAGTTTGTGTACATTATTGTACGTGTTGCATAGCAAGAGCTCGATGACTGTGGGTTGTTCAATACTGGTGCGCTGCGAATGCAGTTGGTGCCACATTGAGTACATTAATGCTGGTCTGTGTTTATTATGGGTATTTCGAGGTTACTAATTGCGGTTAACAATACAAATTTAACAATATAATCATGAAACCCCAAATAAAAACAAGCCCCTTTCGCCTTAACACATGATGTTCTCCTTCCAAAAACAAACACACAAATTTTCACGTGGACAAAATTGATTTCAAATGTTCATTGGAATGAAATGTTTGCATTACGAGTACTCCGGCATCTTCGTGGGTGTATTGAACAATTCGATTAGTGTGTTTGAATCAGGAATTTACTTTATTGGTCTACATACAATTGTTATCGAATAGGAAATATCTGTGGATGATAAAAATGGACAAACATTTGTTTTCTTATAAATATTTTAAGAATTAAGTAAAAATTTCAAGCAAAAATCAGAAAATCTTTTTTATATTTTTGTTTATGTTCCTCAATCCGGCGAAGATGCATACTTTAGTTGCCTCTCCGTTGCGACATCTATAATTTCGTTTTTGTTAAACGCAAATTGTTACTCAAGGACAAATTTTATGGCCGATATTTGAGTAAAATTACAAAAAGATATGTATCTTCAGCTAAAATGCAAAAAGTCGTAATTAACGGAAATATACTCTTAATGTGATGGGCGTTTTATGGCGAAAGTCGGGCGTTTTTGAAAATGGTACCGCGACTGGCGAAAAACGCCAATGAATACGACAAGTTTCAAATCTATTACAAAAACGCCATTAAATTGCTACCGTGTTTCGCGTATTTGTCTTTCAAAAAGGAGCAAATTTTTCGCCAAAGTATTTGCTCATGACAAATAATTAAAATCGGATAAAAAAATAAAAAAAATCGGATCCGCTACTAGATTTCCGGA
The DNA here is from genome assembly GCA_914767995.1 of Thecocarcelia acutangulata. Lineage (NCBI taxonomy): Eukaryota > Metazoa > Arthropoda > Insecta > Diptera > Tachinidae > Thecocarcelia > Thecocarcelia acutangulata. Next base: position 58,965,676 of record OU612098.1, read on the forward strand.
CACTTCACTGTGCCTTCGTACCCAGAAAAGCTCCAGGTTCGCATGTCTCGCTATCTCGTTTAGATATATCCGGCATTCACGAACCAACCTGGATGTCGTATGGACTCCAGATAGTGCATACAATGCAGCCTTACTATCAGTACAAATTCAGATATCATCCCGGTATATCCCGTAGTACCTTAACCAGTTAGCTGCCTTCATAATGGCCGCAATTTCGGCCTGCACTGCGCTACACTCATTTAGCAGCCTGAAACTCATCCTCCTCTCACACAAGGGGATAAAGATAACCCTGCCAATTCCAGAGTCCAACTTGGATCTATTTGTAAAAATTTCAAGCACGTCCTCTTGGCGATCTGTGCCAGTCCTCTCAGAGACCGAGCCTGATAAAATCACATCAAATCTCTTGTCGGGCAGTAGAGCCGGCGAGCAGTAATCAATATTCTCCGGGAGGTGCAGGAGAGGGCGAAGAAGCTCATCGGTAACAGTAGGGTATCCAATTCTATTGACTCACTGGAGCACTGACGCAGTGTGGGGTGCGTTACTCTGTTATATCGTTACTACAATGGATTTTGCTCTGACGGGATTAGGGATCTTGTTCCTGAAACGCGCGCATTTTTACGTAGCACGCGTTCATCGTCCAGAGCTCATCCATTTGTGGTTGATTGCCCGAAGAATCATACTACACCTTACAGAGAGAATTCGTTTTTCGCCGTACGCTTCGTCTGTGGAACAAGTTGCCTGCAGACGTGTTTCCTGTCTGTTATAACGTTGGTTCAAGCCAAATGTTCACAAACACTATTCCCTCTTTCCTCTTCCTCATAACTTATTTTCCTAGTTCTGGTACAATGCACTGCATATGTAGGGGTCATCCCCTGAGTACTGGTCCAAGTTAAAAAAAAAAAGGTTCACTATTCTTCCTTTTATGGAGGCATGGCCATATGACGCCTTCTTCCACGTCCCGCTTGACCACAGCCTGATAGCCGAATTCATGGCTATTTCCATGAGATCAGCCGGCAGCCAATTCAGCATAGAGAAAAGCGCTTTCGACTTAAGTGAACAATATCAAAAAAAAATTTTACTTTTTTTATTCTGTTTATTATTTATAAACATTGGTTTGGCACTTCTTTAACAGGATGATTCAAATTCAATTTTCAAATTCAAAATTTGGTTTAACATAATCTTTTACATTATGATTCAATTACAAAATTTTCTTGTCAAAAATACTACGACTGTAACATAAAAGTTTAAATGCGACAGCTACTACGAGAGCTGTCGTTTTGCGGCTACGCCAAATACAATAATGGTGATAGTTTTACAAAAGAAGCAAAAAACTTTGTAAATGGAAAATATAACTATTTCAGAAAAAAGTGTATTGTTGAGTCGTCCATGCAATTCCTCAAACAATTTGCAATGAAAAGCATTTCATTACATTTTGTTAGAAAAAAATGTGCAATTAATACACTTCTAGTTTCGTCCCTTTGCTGCTTATTAATAAAATCGTAATATATTATCGTATAAGTGCAAAATTGTTTTGATTTTTATTCAATTGAGTTTTTTATTCACTATTTTAGCTTCTAACATTGATACCAATACAAAGTTATAAATAGCTTGTTTTCTATGTTTCCCAGCTATCTATATGTCGACATTTCATAGGAGCTACCCTAATCATCAGTAGACTTTGGAAATTTTTGAAAGATATTTTCAAACAATATTGTTGGGATATAAAGTTGAATGTTTGAGAATATCTTTCAAAAATTTCCAAAGTCTACTGATGATTAGGGTAGCTCCTATGAAATGTCGACACATAGATAGCTAAGATACATAGAAAACAAGCTATTTATAATATTTTTGATTTTTAATGTTTTGTCTCTTCGTTACATGTTATATATACATACGATAGCTAAATTAATTTGAACAAATACAAGTTTGATAAAAAAAAAATCTGCAGCTGCAAAAAGGGTTAAAGCCGTCATTCACACGATCGTGCAATCTACCAAATACAACATGTGTGCTGAATAAAAATTCAGCTGTGTGACAGAGCTTTTGACAAATCGTGCGACTTGGAAAATTTATGAAAATTATCATAACATCATGATTTCTGTGCGATCGGTGTGGTATATATTGTGAAAAATATTGTTGGCGCATCTAGCGATAGATTACATTAATATAAAATTACTATAAACAATTGAGTTTCATTCACTATATTAGCTTCTAACATTGATATCAATCAAAAAATTATAAACAGCTTTTCGATACTTTCAAAAAACCAAACGTAGCAACCAACGGTTGTCATATGTTGAAAGGTGTAATGAAATTTAGGGACTTGTATAACTGAAAAAGCTTGTTTTTTGTGTTTTGATGGGTATTACTAAAGCATTTTTCTTTTTAAATTCTCAATAATTTATTTATATTGTTGGGATATAAAGTTGAATGTTTGAGAATATCTTTAAAAAAAATGCCAAAGTCTACTGCTGATTAGGGTAGCTCCTATGAAACGTCGACATATATACAGCTGGGAAACATAGAACACAAAAAGTTTATAATTTTTTGGTTGGTATAAAATCACTATTGTAATAATAGTTTTTAATTATTTTACTATGTTTATAAATTATTGAAATCATACTTGTGTAATAGTGTGGACTACAAAGCCATTTTGAAGCGATTTTGTAAAGTTGGCCAGACTCTTAAAGCATTTTCCTGTAAATGAATCGCACGATCGTGTGTGATAGTGTATCAGGGCTTTAGAGAGCTTTGATTAAATGGTTGTCATATTTGACGTTGATTTATCGTTATTTTGACAACTTTTGCTGCTGAAAATAGCGCTTTGATGATTTAAGGTCTATTTTTGACGATTTTTGAAGATCACGGTGCTCAAAATTTTATGAAACAGAAACAAAAGCTAAAAATTTTTCAAGTAAATGCTCAAAGCTTGGCGAATAAAATAAATGACCTCCGATATACATATATTCGAAAATTCAGGTCTAAATATTGTATGTGTTTCAGAAACATAGTTCCATGAATCAAGCGCAGATGCCATGGTAGCAATTAATGGTTATAAGCTTTATAGAAATGATGGTTATGGAGCAATAACAGTTTACATCAAAAAAGGACTTGGATGCAAAATAAGATTCAGGAACGGTTCAGACCCAATTGGTAAAGTAGAACAAATTTGTTTGAGATAAATTCAGATGGTTATAGGTTTTTAATCGGGTGTGTGCATACACGTAGAAAAAAAATATGGTTGATATAACCAAATACTATTGTTGAATTATATGGTCGAACACAACCATATAATATGGTTTCAATACCAAATTATACCATATAACCATATATTTGGTAAAAGCTATAATTTTTGTATCATGACCAATACTGTTATTCTTATATCCCACCATATTATATTATCATTCCCGACCATATTTTTGAAAAATTGTAAATTCTATTATCACGAGCAATCGTACTGGTGTTGAACGTCATAATATTATATAATTACGTAATGTACATACATACACACATAGAACCATACACATAACTTCTATAATTAAAATTTTGTAAATTATTAATATGTAAAATAATATATTTTTTCTGCTTAATATTTTAACAAAAAGATTAAAACTCATAAAATTTGGCAAAATCTTGATGCTATAGAAAGTTTGAAGTACATTTATCTCCTAAGGGCAAAACTCTGTACAAATACATATAAAATTCAAACAGATTAATACATATATATATACATGTCTTTCTACATAACTTCGTACACAAACTTTCATACTTCCAAATGTCTATTTGACTATTTTCTCCAATTAATTATTAATTCTCCTCGTCATTTGATGCCATTTCTTGTCACGAACCGTTGTTGTGACAGTGCGCCTATTATTATTATCTGATCAGCTTACCCTGACGAGATTATGGATCTTGTTCCCGAAACGCGCATATTTTTACGTAGCACGCGTTCATCGTCCAGAGCTCATCCATTTGTGATCAATTGCCTGGGGAATCGTACTACGCATTACAGAGAGATTTCGTTTTTCAGCCGTACGCTTCGCCTGTGCAATATGTTGCCTGCAGACGTCTTTCTTGTCTGTTATAACGTTGGAAGATCCAAGTCGAATGTTCACAAACACTACTCCCTCTTTCCTTCTCCTCACAACCTTTTTTCCCAGTTTTGGTACAATGCTCTGCATATGTAGGGGTCATCCCCTGAGTACTGGTCCAATAAAAAATAAAAAAAACCATGGGAACTAAATTGGTTCCCAAACACTAATTTAATGATATAAAAATGAGGCGTCTAGAACTTCTCATAAGTAGGTGTAATTTTAGTTTTAAGAACAATTAATAGATAACCTTCTGATATCGGTCCATATACATATGTACTAACGACATATAGCGTAAACGATGTTACTAAAATACAGAAAATTAAAATTTCCGTTGTCGGTGCATATATACCCGAGATATAGCCGATTTTCCTATGAACATTTCCATGAAAGACTACCTTTTTGGAATGGTGATTACAAGGCAAAAATATTTTTCCCCGATATCGGTTCATAGCATATTTAGTTCAAATTTATGATATATATACTATATATCTACGTGACTATCGTGAAGAGTATTTTAGATTCGGCCCAGCCGAATATACTAAACTCTTACCTGTTAAAACACACTTGCTGTTACTAATGCAAGCGTATATATGCAATAGTATATATTTTGGCCCATTTTGAAATTTCAAAGGTGACAACACAGGTAATTACACATATTTTTAGTTTGTTTCATCTCTGTTTACTCTGTTGTCTTGCTGCATAGTTTTTAAAATACACTTCGTTTTTGCTGTTACTAATGCAAGCGTATATAATAATGTATGCGTGCGGCCATTACTGTCCTACAGTGTACGGCATTACATACTCAGTGTTTATGACATTGCCTACAGGCAGATATTCGATAGCCTTACTATCGGCATAATAGTACATTTATTCGCCAACGATTTTAAGATGGACAGTATTTTTAAACAATATAAGTTTTGAACAATATTACAGAATTCGCTTTTTAAACTATCATAACTGTTGGCATACGATCTCCTCCGATTTTTTGTAGATCAGTTGCATAATGCCACGATTGTGCATCACTGTGTAGCTGTGCTCTCATGTTTGTGGAATCAGAACATATTTTTACAAGCATCCATAACGAGGACGCTTTAAAGCACGCATGTGTTTTCAGCATTAACCGAAAGTGTATGTCTCATACATTTTTTCTGGTCTTCAGCTATGTGATCCAATTTAATATCTTTCTGCTCAATTTCGTGCCATTTCTGTTTTAGAACAGATTTTCAAAACTTCTCGCAAATTTTTTTTTATACAAAAACACAACTATTCCAAAACTTTCATAAAAAAGGAATCGCAGAAACACTTGGTTTCAAATTACGAGCACATCATATATTCCCTTGTTTCAAGTGAAAAGTTCTTCGCAGAGAGATATACGAATACGAGGCACTAGTCTCTGTTTCCGAAGTAGCAACTAATGCCAATTGCTCTGTGTGAAAACACTATTTCCCACAAACAAGTCATGAAGTTGATTTTATGTCGCCGATACAATATGTTTGTTTACCCAAAAATTTTTGCACATTTTTACTGTATTTTACTACAAGTTACTGAATGATGTTCGTTTACCCAATTTGCAGTAAATGAAAACACAAAAAAGATAGTAAAGTGACCGTTCTTTTACTGAGTAGTTACAAATTATTAGTGCAAAAATTTCTTGTAGTAAAGTTTAATAAGATGAAGAACATATCGCTCCTTTATTGCAACATAGTCATAACTAAAAAAGCTCGTTTCGAGAAAAACGCATTTCAAATTTTTAGTTTTCATACAAGTCTTAGAAATTTTTGTTGGAAAATATCTCCTAAAGGAAACAGTTTAAATGTAATTTGAACAATTCTCCATTGTTAACTCGAAAAGCTAATTTTTTGACATATGACTATGTTGCAATAAAGGAGCGATATGGTAAACAAATAAATGTAAACAAACGAAAGTAACCAAAAACTTTAAATTTTAAAAAAATAATACAGAAGTAAACGGTTATTGCTCTGAAAAATTCATTTGAAACTGTTTAAATAAATAATAAAATTTTGTCCTTAATAATCAGTCAGAATTCAGTAACCAGTTAAAAAAAAGTGGTCAAAGATTGTGGCGCAGCCCATAGGAGTATATCGCAAATCCGGCTGCCAAAAATTTACGAATATTTAATTTTTGTCTTATTTAAATTTCTTTTGCTTTTTTTTTATAAAGATAATCTATTTATTGTTACTCATAATAACTAATTATCAAATATTTTATTTATATTTTATTGCCAAAAAATTTTACATATATGAAAATCACAAAAGTTTTTGTATTTCAGACAAGTCGTTAGTTTGTGTGGTGGAAATGTCCTTATTCAACAAAATTTGTATGTGTTCACGAATTTTTATTACTTTTTCGTATCGTTAGGCAATACTTTTTTGAAAACTTCCGTCTGATTTCAAACTTAAGAGTCACAATAGAGATAATTCTCATATGTACAGTAAAAGGTTGTAAAATGTTGCCTAGTTGGTTACTACAATCGTGGCTGATGACGAAGAGCTGAACTAAGTTATGTTTGACAAACTTAACTTTTGGCCAGTCAGATGTGTAATTACCCCTGTGTGCGGATGTAATTTGATCAGCTGTTTACTAAAGCTTACGAGTTTTTACTATTTCTCCGTTCGAATACTTTTTTGGACAAGACTGTTTTCAGAGAGTAATTTTTGCAATTTGTTGAAAAATTACTCATTTAAGACATTTTACTAAAAATTAAACGAATCAACCTAGTATACAGAAATGTTCGTTTTAAATCCACTTGAAAGCTTTTTTCCTTTTCAAGGCCGCTAATGCAATTCACTTTCAGTAGTTCATTTGAATTTTCCTTATATATTCAAAAACAGTGCACCAATAAAACTTTGTATATAAGCAGCAGTGTGTGTGTAAGTGTGTGTATGCGCGAGTAAATAACTTTATTGTCAAATGTTGGGGTCAAATAAGTAAACAATATGTGAACAAGTGCAACTGGACACATTGACTTTAATACTCGTTGTTTTTTCCTCCTTAGTTGATCTCTAGCGCAATCTTAACTTTAAATAAAAGTTAAAAAATAAAATCAACATATATCGACCGATTGATCTTGTCGTCGATTTATTGATTGAGGTCTCAGGTGCAATCGATAAGAATTTTAGTGTTTTTGTTTATTGAAGTCTTTAATTTTTTTTCTTTTTTTTTTTTTTGCACTCGTATTTGTTTTTAAGCTGCTACAGTTTTTGTTTATCTCGTTAGCGAACTAAACAATAAACATGTACTCGTACATATTTTTATCCAAACCTCTGAGCTCCCAACAAACCAACGCGTTTCTCTTTTTGCCGGTTTATTTGTTGGCCTTTTTTACCTCTTGTGTTTTTGTATTTTTATCTCCTTTTGTTTGTATTAGCAATTGCAGAACACAGTATTCCATAGTTAGATTAGTTAGAGTTACATATACACATACATACACACATGCTGCTGTGTCAAGTCGGCAGTGTTAAAACTTATTTTTTGTTTTTTTTTTTTGTTTGTTTTCGTCTTCTTGCGGACAGCAAGAAAGGCTAACCAAGAAAACAGTAGCTGCTGCTGAAGCACTAGCAGGTAAAACATAACCGACCGATTCCTACTCGTACACACAAACATTCACAAGCATCCATATGTGTGGATGTATTGTTTTTTTCTTTTCTTATGTTTGCTGGATACACATGTACATAAATTCTCATGTAGGTTGATATATAATGTACAATTATCGAAGCTCCATATCCATATAGCACTTAAACGACCGAACATTAATGCTAACATATGACATTGTACATGACATTATCCAATCTAGTTGATCTTGTTAAATTAAAGAGATGCATAAATTTCGTAACCACTGACAGATAGACACTACAAAAAAAAAAAAAAAAAAAAAAAACAAATAAATAAATGAAAACAACAACAACAAAAAATTACATTGATTTTCTATAGTTATAAATGTAATCTATCAGTTTTGTATTAAAATATTTTTTTTTTTTTTTTTTTTGCTTTTTCTAACGAAATATTTGAATTTTTCAACATTATCAAGACAGTTGTGTTCAAAAAACTAATATTTTGGCCAAATAATAATAATAACATAAAAATGTGCTCCTCATATTAATCTAAGTTTGGGATATTTATTTGGTTTGCTCTTATAAATGAGCTAAGTGGGAATAGTAATCAGAAGATGTAGCGACAGCTTTCGATGACGTAGCTGTATCACTTGAAGTGTCCTTACCCGCCGTCTAGATTAGCAATAAATATGTTAACATGTATTGCAGCAAACGTCAAAATTGTGTTATTGCCAGTGAAGACAGCTTATTGCTAGTGGTTGCAATTATTGCTGCAATAATTGTCAATGAATTTTCGTTAACAATTATTGCAGACACCAAACGTCAAAATTTATTGTCATTTGAGTTTAATATTAAAGTATTTTTGAAACATTCTGCTTGCGAATAATTTTAGTAAATTTTTCTTTTGCAAAAATTATTAAAAGTTTTCTTGTCTTTAGGACTTTAAAATTCCAGATAAAATACAATTTTAAGTTATTTTACACATTTTTTTGCAATAAAATTTTACTTTTTGCACTGAACTTTCCTATTCGGTTTTTTTGTAATTATGAGTTGTCATACATACGTGTTCCCACACCTTTGACATAAGCAAAACAATAAGCAATTTTGTACCGTTGTTCTGCCGGCGTTATTGCTTTATTGCGAACATATTTATTGCTAATCTAGACGGGGCGTTATTATGGTTTTCGAAAGAAGATACATATGTTCAAAAACCATTCCAGCAACATTTCTTAGTGGACTAAAATTGTTCTCACAGAAAACTCTTAAGACATTTTAACAGCAATAAAACAATGGAGAGCGTCTTCTATTTTGAGCTCATGACTCTTTTTGTTTTCATTTGTGGTCTCAACGTTTAACTAATTTCAACATATTCTGTAAACCACATATTATTCTTAAATTATATGGTTAAGCCTAGTATTGAGATTGAATGTGCAAAAAATTTTCAGCAACATTACTTATTTCATACGGAAAAATTGAGATGTACTTAGTGTTGTCTATTTTTTCTCTTATTCATTTTTCTTTTTTAATTTTAAGTATACATGTTTATACTTCGTGCGAAAAAAGTTTTGCTTATGTTATTTTGCAGCTGAAAAAACAAATATTCCCAGAAACAATTTTAAATGAAAACATGTTGCAGATACATATTGTGTGTTTTTCGCTTTAAAAACTCAGTACTACATTTCTAGACTTATTTCGCAGATATTTCGTACTAAACACTTTTGTATGCAATTTGAAAGAATTTCGCACGAAATAATGTTTTTACTTGTTCCTATATTCCATTTGATTCGGATGTGTTAGTATACTCGAAACAAGAGCAGGCCGTTGCTGCTACTTTGGCGAAGTCTGATTTTAAAGACACATTTTTTGTTCTCGGGGACTTTAACATATTATCTATTTCATGGAAACGTGATCCAGATGTTTCTTACATGGTTCCAGTTAATATTTGTGCACTTTGTGATGACTTCGTTACTGCACGCAAAAGAAAAAGCAAAAGAAACATCTGAAAAAAACGCAAAAGTTCCTCGTCATTTTTTTAAATTAAATTTTATGAATATAGCGTATGAGCAATGAAAATGCAAATATTGCAAAATCCTTAATAAAAACTTGATTTTTCATTCGTTTTTTTTTCAAAATACGCTTAAAATGTTGGTAATTGTATTGTATTATATTGTATTTGTAACTATATAGGTGCAAATAAATTTGCAAAGTATAGGATGCATAGCATGGGCAGAGTAACGTAGTCCTAATGCCCACGATGGTATTAAGAGTAATGTTTTTGTGGCCCTGTGACTAACTGTACCGACCTATGCCTTCGCATAGGAAGTTGCCACGTGGTTAACAACGATATACCTAAAAAAAAAAAAAAAAAAAACTGTAAAGTAATACAGTTAGTTGAGTTAGACAGTGAGACGCAAAACTCTCGAAGGCCAAACAACAACGACAAGCCTGACCGCACTTAAGAAATAACACGCAGATCTGAACGTACCTTTTGTGAAATCTAAATTTGTGAAGTACGCGACAAGATATATTAACAAACTTGAAATCCATCCAAATCCACTTGCAGTTAATATCCTTAACTTTGGTGGTCATACTCGTCTGAGAAGGAGGGATACTTTGGCTACCATTAGAGCTCTAAACAGATGACTGAATTCTGAAATAATATTCGCATAAAAATAAATTTTTGTTCAGCACTGGTAGGACTTTAATTAAAATTTTTTTTAGTATTAAGATTTGAATACTTATTGTCATTACATTTTTTATGTAGATTCAATAAATAAAATAATAAAGTTAAAAAAAAAAAAAAAAAAAAAAAAAAAAACTTAAGAAATAATTACGATGACGCAAGAGCTGCTTTACGACTTAAATAAACTATTTGTTAAAAGAATACAACATTCCAAATCTTTTAAAAATGAAAACTTTTTAAACAAACGTAAAAAATAGGCAAATTTTGAATTTTGAGGTGCCATAGCTCAGCTCACATTCACGTTATAGAAAAGGAAAAAGCAACGATATGCCATTTGTCTCGATCGGACTTTTTGGTTGGGCTCCACGAGGATTTGAGTGGGACCATACACCAAAAAACACAAAAGTACCGTTATCTAAAAAGTGGTACTTAGGAAAAAAATTGTAGCTTTTTTCGTGCTCAGGAGGTTCCAATTAATTTATCTAGGCATGTGGCGTTCTTGGTATTTTTTGGCTGTAAACCAGTCTTATATGTACATTAGTTTGTAGAAAAACGCTGAAAACAATATTGTTTCCTGTCCATGCAATGACAGTCATTGCGGTCGCACGAACACAAATATTGTTAATAACGACATCACAAAAGCTATTTTGCCAATATACTTATGTTGCAGCTAAATAAATCAATCAAACATAAGTTTGCAATAAAAATTGTATTGTGTTATGTTTCAAAGACTATTGTTGTAACCATAAATTTTGTATAAATAGTTTTGATGCAATTGATCACATTTAAATAGTTATAGACGATAACGTTAGAACCATGAGTAGGTGAAAAAGAACATATTTGCTGTGAGATATTCTATGTTTGAAACTGTTTGCGTCTACAAAACACATTGTTAGATAAAACGTAATCGTATTGCAGCAACAATGTTTCAGAATGAACACAGTTTTCATGTGTGCAAGGACATTTCTACATCACAGTAATGACAACCCGAACTTATTTCAATGTAAATATACAACCGCACAATCATTTCAGATGAGTGAGTTACTGGAATTAATGAAATGGCAAATGTCAGCTAATACACTGACTTCGAAGTCACAGAATAGCTAGACTAAAAGTGGTTTGAAGAAAAGTTTTATTAAAAAAATAATTGCAAGTTTATGAACAGGTTTGAATCAAAAGAATAATTTTACAATCAAAATAGATATTCAATGTATAAAAAGTAATTTGCACATTAAATATTTGAATAATTTTCCAATAACAATTAAAATACTTTATGGTTTTTAGTGCAGCTTAGCTCATAAAATTAATAATTAATACGGATAGTGATATTGAATTAGTTCTAATTTGCAATCTTCTCTTCCACACTAAACTAATTCATATTTTCGAGCAGATGTACATATCTACATACATATGAATGCAGGTTGTAATTATAGGGTACACTGGAGTGATGTGCCGTTCCTGTTCACACTAAGCTCCCTCGTTGTCTCCTGAACACGAATTGAGTAATCCCAAAATTGGCTGAAGTTCCGGTCTACACATGAATTGCATATTCCATTTGGTCAGATAGTGTGAAGATAAGACAAAATGAAGTGAAACTTTTACCGATGCAATAAGTCAAGGCACGTGAATGCTTTTTTCGCTTCGCCAATATGTATAACATTCAAAAATATAGTTGATGAAGTGAGTGAGTTATTCAAATTTTTTAACGCTTGGCGAACTTTTGGAAGTCTAGTACGAATGGTAAATACTGTTGGCATCTGCAATAGAAAGGATGGGATTGAAAGTATTGAAGAGAAGTTCATAACGAAAGATAGGAAATGTGCTGAATAGAGATATTTTTGAGTGATTTGTTTTGCACCCACACACAAAGTAAGATTACTGTCAATATTGTTTAGAAGTTGAGTGTCTTAATTTAGATTAATCCCAATTTATTGACATTTTTAAATAATTTCCTTTTTTAAATAGTTAGCAAATCCGAGGTAGTCTTTTCAAAGGTTTTTATAGAAAACGACCTTGGAATTGCTAACTATGTAAAAAGGAAATTATCAGCCTGTTCGACGATAACGAATGAAAATGTATGCGAAAGAAAGCTAGTCACTCATATTCTAATAAATTTGGGTTTGTCTATTACACTATTGCTCGTTCGCATGAACTTATGTATTTTAATTGAATTTTGACACATCGTTCGCATAGAATAAAGTTAGAAAAAACCCAAATCAATTTTCTTTCGCCTAGAATGCGAATGTACTTAACCTTTCGACATCGGCGAACTGGTTGTTAAAATAGATAGCAAACTTTCACATATTCAGAACTTTCACATATAGTGAAAGTTATACTCAATTCAAATAAAACGCCGATAGCAACCAACACTACACACCACATTGTCATTACATGGTACTGAGTTCGAATTGTAGTGGGTGCTGATGAGCAGTGTAGCGACTGTGAAACAGCTAGTTCCAGTCCCCCAGCTTTAGTGTATTCAATTATTTTTTCCTGTCTTCTTTCATCAAGAGTTATTGATTGCGGCAATTATTGTTATAATTATAAATAAAAATATTTCTTGGCTTTAGCCAGGATTGAGCTCGAGCTAGACGAATGATACCAATCCATCATCATATAATATTAGAAATATTAAAATAAAGTTCGACTATTTAACTTTAATAGTTACATACAAAAATGGATAAATAATTTTGTGTTGCCTCCATTTTTCCAAAAAAAAAATTATTCTAATTTATAACATGTGTTTGACATTTGTTTTATGTATGTGCTGCATAGCGACGTTCCTAAATGCCGATAAAATGCAAAATATTTCTCTGCATCGCAAGGTTGTACTTAAGACATGTTTAGCATAACATACGCATATTTTCAAATTATGCATTGCAACTTGCGTTTAGGAAGTCGACCTTATTTTCCATTAAATATAGCTTGTAGTACACGATACAGCTATGTACGGGACTAAACAAAAATATAAACAATTCTGATTATTGTAAACTTAAAATAATCATGTGTATTAGTGCTAGGATAGCAGTGAGACAGGTGAGAATTAGCGCAATTCAACGACGCACTTTTTAGGATTGAAATTTCTTATTTAAATTATTTGCGACGTTAAGAATATATCATCATATTAAATGCAAACGAACGTAACTACACAAAATTTCGCAATTGAGTTTTTTATCGATTATCAAAATACATGTTTCTGCGAAATTTTTTTTTTATCTTGGACCAGTACTCAGGGGATAACCCCTACATATGCAGTACATTGTACTGGAACTAGGAACTTAGGTTATAATGAGAAGGAAAGAGGGAGTAGTGTTCGTTAACAATAACAACACGAAAGACTATAAATAAAACTATAACACGAAAGACTATAACAAACTATATTGTATTACGGCATTTAAAATGTTGAAATTAAATTAGTTAAAACCACAATGTAATGAAGTACATTCAAAATGTATTATGAATGAACTCATAAAGAAAACACAGAACACGATGAAAAATTAAAAAAAAAAAACAAGAAATTGCCTGCTACCTATTCCGGTGCAATTTGGTTTCCTACGAAGTTAATAGTGAACATATGTATATAGAAAATACGGACAACAGTGAAAAAAGGGACTAAAAAAAAATAAAAACATGTGTACAAAGTTTGCTACCTATTCCGGTGCAATACATAGAAAATACGGACAGCAGTAACAAAAGACGTCTGTACAGGATGTCAGACAAAACACTACTCTTTTTAGATTCTTTTAGATTCCTACAATAAAATATGGCGATTTTATTAACGAAATTCAAAGATTACGAAATCCAAAATTCCAGGATTTGCCAAAAAATAATCCTTGCATTTTCGGATTTACGAAAAATCCCGAAAATAATGAAATTTTTGTGAATTTTGCAGATATTATTATGTCGTAAGTAAAAAATTTTTAATTCAATAATATTATAATCATATAATTTTATAATTTTTTAATTTCATAATTTATAAATTATTTATAATTTCAAAATCACGAATCGGAACTTTATTGTATCTAATGCTTTGTCGTCTTTGTGCGTGGAAAGAATAATTAATAGTTAGTTCTACTCAAATGGAGTGTGACTCAACCCACTCTTTAATTCAAATATAAATTGACAATAACCAAATAAATCTGCCATTGCAAATTGTGGACTTAATACCCTTTCCTCTACAAGTGCACCACTTAAGCCATGAGTATTTTCTTGACTTTGAGTCCGTCCGAAAAAGTTATTCACCAATAAGACCAGGTAAAGTATTACATTTTTTTTAATGTACAAATAGTATGCACATATTTATTGATTTCAAACTATATATTTTGAACAGGGCAAAAATCCATTGATTCCACAGTAAACACGATTCGTTTTACTGTGGGATACGATAGCACTGGTGTTATTTATTTTAAAACAAATATTAACTATGATTATGAACTACTTCCACAAAGAACTATAAAGAAATTTGTAGATCGTGAACCCAACCCATTGTATGCTCAGAGAATTCACTTTTCACTTTCAATCTCCAAGACTTAAAACCGATAATACCAGCCGATTGCCACAATTTTTCTGACAATATTCTTTTCGAAAATTAACTATTTGGTTTCGACTTCTTTTAAATGAATTTTTTTTATAAAATGTACTAAAGCTTTTATATAAAATTTCTCACATATCTGTAGTTTTTATTTTAAAAACTAATTACATAATTACATTTTATTTTATAATGAAATATGTATAAAAATTTAATAAAAAAGTTAAGAAAAAAGGAAAAATATTTTTATTCAAAAGTATAAACAATTTAAAATAGTGAAATTCAAAACAATAGGTAAGTATTTTGGCGGATTTCTCGTAAACTATAAAATATAAGATAAATAATAAAGTTAAATATCTTTTAAACTGTAAGAGACTAGAATGCTAGTGTATAGTGAGCATATTTTTTCTTAACTTTTTCAAGTAGTTTTCGAAAATTCAAAATTATTTTCAATTGGAACATTATACGGACCAATAGGTTTTACATACCCGATTGTCAACTTTGTTCCACTATAAAATCCACTGTGCTAGAAATACACAAGTACCAAAACATCGCTTTGAAACTCTAACATCTCTTCTGCTGAGTCTCCAAATTTCGTTTATTCAGTAGTTTAGAAGTTAATGCATTCACACCAAGAAGAAAACCTTTCACTCACTACTGTGACTTTTTGTAGTTACGTCTTTTTATTTACCAAAAGGGGAAAGTCAAAAGAACATAACTAACATAAAAACTTAAATGCTCGAAAAAAAATGAAAAATATCTTCATCAATAAATAAACCCCCACAATCTAAGTACAATTTACAAAAATTGCAAAGAAAGCATAATATTTGTTGATTTTACAGGGTTTTTGTGCTTCTCGTGTAAAAATATGAAAAGTGTAGTTACGTCCGTTTGCATTTAATATGACGATATGTAAGGAACAAAATAAAAATATGCATACTTTTAAAATTCAATCATAAGCTCTATAAGCCCATAAGCTTCCTCAATTCAAATGATTTAATATCGTTTTTTTAAATGCAAAGAAATATATATCCGATATTTTGTGTAGTCTTACATTCCAATAATATTAAAGTTCTAATCTAGCTTAGTAGTATGGAGATTTATTGGCTGCGGTGATATGTACAGATTTATGTAGGAAATAAGTAACCAAAATGAAAAATATATTATAAAGTATGCGAGATTGTATTCAAGCTGCCTAACAATGTATGTTAGGAAGTGATGAGTCTTTGTGTTCGTTAGATAAACTCTTCGGTATTTCGTTTACTTTATGTACACTCTAAAGAAGTGCCAATGTGTTCGAAATTGTATACAAGATCCTTATATGAGAGAGTGTGCATTAACGTCTTGTTTGTAAGCACCGGATCATCGCTTTGCTACAATTGGGCGTTCCTGTGTAAACCCCCGAACAGTTTTTATCACTCTGTCCAGATTTAAACTTCTTTAGACAAACGATTTTCTGTAACATAACTCCACATTCTCTTATTTGAAATCCAACGGTAGAAAATATCCAGCTTATTATTAAATTTCTTAGGGAATCTAATACATATAACAAAATAACAATACCCAAATCGAGCTTAAGGCCTGAGCCGATATAGCTCTGCTTCCTAACAATTAGCTTATAAATTTCAAT
This sequence comes from Thecocarcelia acutangulata, assembly GCA_914767995.1. Classification (NCBI taxonomy): domain Eukaryota; kingdom Metazoa; phylum Arthropoda; class Insecta; order Diptera; family Tachinidae; genus Thecocarcelia; species Thecocarcelia acutangulata. The sequence goes on from OU612098.1 coordinate 58,982,183, forward strand.
CATATGCAGTGCATTGTACCAGAACTAGGAAAATAGGTTGTGAGGAGGAGGAAAGAGGGAGTAGTATTTGTGAACATTTGACTTGAACCGTTCAACGTTATAACAGACAGGGAACGCGTCTGCAGGCAACTTATTCCACAGACGAAGCGTACGGCTGAAAAACGAATTCTCTCTGTAAGTGCAGTACGATTACCTGGGCAATCGACCACAAACGGATGAGCTCTGAACGATGCACGCGTGCTACGTAAAAATGTGCGAGTTTCAGGAACAAGGTCCTTAATCTCGTCAGAGCAAAATCCATTGTAGTAACGATAGAACAGAGTAACGCAGCTTTGATAGTGAACGGACGTATTTGTTTTTGAGCGGAAAGTTATAAAAAAACCGGAATAGGTGAAAAGAGTGAATTTACATAAAAAATAAACTGTGACACTTTTTTATAACAAAAAAAAAAAAAAAAAAGAAATAAATAACTGCATGAGTGTACCTATCAGATATAATTCTGAAAAAGAGCTTAGCTCCGCTAAAAAAAAATCTTTGGATTTCTGAGGAGGAATCCTTGAAAAAATCATTGGACAACCTACTGTCACTAAGAGAAAGAAACCGCACGCGTTCGTGTCCACCACATATAGTTGTTACAACAGACGACAAACCTTCTTCCAGTTTAATTTCAGCAAATAAGCCGAAAACACAAGTAGGCATGGACAGGTATGTAACAGTGGTTAAACGTCAGCGAAGCCCGAAATCCGTTCAAATATCATCACAACCAAAGACATCTAAAGATGATAACACCGCTAAGGCAATGGAAAGTAACAGATTTGCAATCCTTCAGACTGATGAGCCAATTTATAATAAATAAATAAATGTGTTGTGGTGACCCACATTCCCTAAGAAGATATTTTTGAAACGTTTATTCAGAATACTAAAAATTAAAATATATAAGTATATATGTATATAAATAAAAACGAAAACCACTTGAGATTGTTTCTATTCCTCCTTTGAAGTGTATTTCGTTCTCAAATAATTTAGTTTGAGTGAATTATTATTATTTTTTTGGAACAGGTTTGTTATTGTGTTAGAAAAACAAACAAGCATTTTCATTTCATTTAATATTCATAAACCACATCTTTTTACTTAGAAAAAAAAAAAACAATGACATTATAGGAAGAGATTATTGTAATTTTATTAAATAAATTTATTAGATTTGAATAGTTTGGAGTGGCTGTTGAGACATTCAATCAATGAAAGTAGCATGTGGGCGTCAACTATTTGTTTTGTGTGTGTTTTTTTTCATATGACAGCAACCGAAACAAAGGTGGGCAACAAATATCTACAACAAAGTTTAAATTGAATTTGACTAAAAATGTTACATCCCTGCCTACATTTAGCGATTCATTCAGTTAGTCAGACAGTCTTCGTTCACTTTATCATTCATTGTTGGTATCTGTTCGGGTGCGGTAGTTGTACAACAGCCATGATAAATTGACTACCATCCTATTTATCTTTGGTACTCGAACAATCTCAAAATCAAGAGTATACAAATCCAAACAATCAATCGTTCGGAATAGTTGAAACCAAAATATTAAATATCTTTTCAAATATTTCAGCAGTAATCGAGTCAGTTATACTCGTATACTTATTAGTGTCAAAAACGAGAGTACGTGCACTGAAAAAATATTCAACCCATCCGTACTTAAATCAATCCCAAGCGGTGTAAGTACGGATTTTTTTAAATCAAGTACGGTGCGCTTGATTCAAGTACTAAATACTTACTTTCAGAAATACCTAAATCCGAATTCGTACTTCAAATAAGAACAATTGTCTATTCTTTTTTACTCCATTAGCTACTAATATATATACCAATCAAAAAATATATACAGCTTGATTTTGCGTTTCAAAACTGTATATATGTCGACATTTCATAGCAGTTATCCTATTCAACAGTAGACTTGGAAAGCATTCAAACCACTGTTGCCAATTTAGCGCCTTTCATGCTAGATTTAGCGCTTTTCAATACCTAAAAATCCGCATTTTTCACCACAACGCTTTTTCAAAAAAAAAAATCCGCTAAACTAGCGCTTTTTTATACACTTTATGCATTTCTTAAGAAATCTGTGCTAAATTTTGATGTTGATATTGATTCCATATTGAATGATATTGTTATCTAGTATTTTTATATTTATAAAAGTCTGCCGTAAAATCAATGTCAAAACTTCTGAACAGGAATTAATTAAAGAATATTTAGTTGCCTTTACAAAGGCCCTTATTTAAAAATATAGATAACAAGGCGCATCCCTATGCATATTAGAAAGCTTATTGATTTGAAAACAAAATTGAAGAACTTTAAAAGGGTTTATGTTGCTGCTTACGGGAATCATGAATCATTTGAATTAAGCTACTTACATAATTCTAAAAATGTATTTAATGAAAAAAATTATTATCGACCTTAGTCATTATCTTATAAAGTTTTAATTTTTTGAATGATAGATTTTTAATTATGATGATTATTTTCAAATCAAGAATAAAAATCGAATGGCACTTGTTACCGTGAACTCATTAAGTGGTACAAAATAATGTCATAGAATGAAATACACTTGCTGTAAAAATTGCAGTATTCCATCTGATGGAAGTCAATATGTTAATAGTAAAAATACTTATGTATAAGAATTCGAAACAGTTTTATAGTAGATGGTATGGCTTGAAAGCTTACAATTTTAGTTTGATTATATTTTAATATCTCATCTCTCTAATATATTGCTAAACTACTACTTTGTATTTTGGCTCTTTTGTATGCCTGAGCTTAAGAATGTAAAAAAGATTTTCAGTTTTAAGATTGTTATTGACTTGTTTGCTATTTGTTAGTTAGAAGGTTACTTACGAGTACTTGAATACAAAATTCCATTAATAGATATATTATTAAAGTTAAATTAAAAACTGTAATACCGTCGATATAAGCTTTCACTCAAGTAATATAATAACCAGCAAGCCGAGAATGATATTTCACAACCACAATGATATTTCACAACCAAAACAGAAACGTAATTTTTTCTTAGAGAATATTTTATTCCTATCTCTAAGCGATTCATTCACATGTATGCTGGTTTTTTTACTCGGTTCAAGAATTTGGACTTGATGCAAGAATTTTGAATTTTGAAGACATCGCAGAATTGGTTTTCTTGAACCATCCCGTTTTCGGCAGTTGTGTGTTGTTCGTACTTAAGTTTTTGAGTACGATTCGTACTAAACACCAGCAACAGTCACTAGTTGAACAGCCTCTTTTTCAAAAAAAAAGTATAGGCCAATTATGTCTCCAGTCCGAAATCCACACCAAACAGTGACTTGTTGTATTTGACAATGATATCAGGGTTCCTAGAACGCCAAAAGCGACAATCAAACCATCAAGGGGAAATATTGTTACAAATTTTTATCACACCTAAGTCAGTGTGCAAGCCATTGACTTGCTCATTATAAATGTACACCCACCTCCGCACAGACAACATAAAACTAATGGCTTTTAAAGCTTCTTTTAATTGAACATAACGAAATTTTCCCATTTGAACTACTCACACAAAATTATTTAAATTTTTACTTCTACCATTACTGGGCAACTTCTGGACCACATACATACAAATAAGCCACAAATTTAAAGATAATTTTTAATTTTTCTGTTTTTACAGAAATGGATTCTATGCTACTCGTATGACATTCACTAAATTCCTTTAATATCTAATTAATTCGAATTACTTTTAGCCTACTGGTTACAATTAATTTCTCTCATCTAGGTCGGCCCTTTATAAACTCAGTATTTGCAAACCGGCCAGCCAATCAGTTCAATAAAGTTCCCCAAAAAAAGCCAGACAACAATTCAATAATAGTACAATACTGAGCAATAAAAATATTTTTGTTAATGTTGGTACCGAATATAAAGAAAAGTGTGTATAGGGCATATTTTTGCCTTTGAACTCATTTTTGCACAACTCCTTCAAATAATTCAAGAACTTGATCCTTTCGGGGCCCTGAAAAAGGTTTACATATGTAATTCATAGAAGCGGTTTCACCGAAAGCATAACCTTTCTATAGAGTCATCTACCCAAATGGAATGTGCATACTACAAAACATTTTAAGACGATTTATTCTAAATTTTTATAAACGTTATTTTCCCTCCAACATTTTAAACGGTTTAAGGCTCAATAAAATGTAAACTTTAAACCGTTTGAAGGAAACCAAATAACCAACTCAATTTGGACTGCACCATTTACCATCTCTGCAGAATCATAATGTCATGGATGCATCTGTTAATTTTTATTTTTTTAATCTCTTTTTCAAACCTTGGGGTGTGAAAAACACAATCGAAAAAACTATAACTTTCAGCAGCAACAAACAAAAAAAAAATATTTAAATTCTTGTTGTTCTTGTACGAGTATTAAGAAATAAATGATTGTTGAACAAGCGTTCATTTAACCAATCTAAACAAAATTTTGCGTTATTTGTCTGGCAAAAACATTGCGATTTCACTGTTTTTGCCAAAACTAACGTATTTATGTTCTCGTATGTAGAGAAATCTTTTAAGCAATAGTTTACCGTACGCCAGTTTTCTTGAATTACTGTTATAAACAGTGTTGTTTTTTCTCATTTACATTAAATTTTAAGGGCCGATGTTGATTTTGAATAAACACAAATTATTTGAGATTTATTGCAATTTCTATTCATTATGATAATATTGGTATGGTTCAATTATGTATGGAACAAATTAACGGCTAAATGACCGCTATAAGCTCGGCGGCGCGCCTCCATTCGATGGTCCAAATTTTTGATGACGCTAAGGCAAAATTGAGGTTCTGTGCCGCGGCTTATCGACGTACACCTTTTCTTTCAAATAACTCCGAAGAAAGAAGTCCAACAGTGTCAAATCAAACGATCCTGGCGGCCAATTGACATTGCCACCACCTGAGATAACACAGCCATTGAATTTGTTGCGCAAAAGTTTTTTTTTTTTAACTTTATTGTATTATTTATTGAATCTACATAAGAAATGTAATGACAATAAGTATTCAATTCTTAATACTAAAAAAAAATTTTGATTAAAGTCCTGCCAGTGCTGGACAAAAATTTATTTTTATGCGAATATTATTTCAGAATTCAGTCATCTGTTTAGAGCTCAAATGCTAGCCAAAGTATCCCTCCTTCTCAGACGGGTATGACCACCAAAGTTAAGAATATTAACTGCAAGAGGATTTGGATGGAATTCAAGTTTGTTAATATATCTTGTCGCGTACTTCACAAATTCAGATTTCACAAAAGGTACATTCAGATCTGCGTGGATTCGTGAGTTTTTAACGTACCATGGAGCGCCTGTAATTCTACGGAGTATTCTATTTTGCCTTCTTTGAATGTTTTCAATGTTGGATGCCGAGGCTGTGCCCCATAATTGAATCCCATAGCACCATATTGGCTTTAAAATCGAGTTGTACAGCAAAAGTTTACAAGGTCGAGTTTCTGTCTATTAGCCAGTTAATTTGCACTGCTTTCAATTTCATCTACGTTACTTTTGCCTCGATGTGCGACTTCCATGTTAGTCTACGGTCGAGATGAATACCGAAGTATTTGACTTCACTGTGTTGAGGTATTACTTTATTGTTAAAAGTAATGGGTGAGCATGTTCCTAGACGCAGTGCGAATGTAACATGGGCACACTTTTGTTCATTAACTTTGATTTTCCAAAGCTTGAGCCATTTCTTTAGTTTGTCGATATGTTCCTGTAAGTTTATTGATGCTTGCTGGTGGTTACTATGTATGCTAAGGAATGCTGTATCATCTGCAAATGTTGAAGTGTGAATGTTGGTGCTTATCGGCATGTCAGATGCGTAGATCAAATATAAGATAAGCCCTAATATGCTGCCTTGGGGAACTCCAGCTTCAATGGGCTGGGCGGGGCTTATGAAATCGCCTTCTTTTATTATAAATTGGCGACAATATAAATAGCTTTCCAAAAGGTTATGTATGTTTGCAGGTAAGTTAAACTTTATTTTATGCATTAAGCCATCGTGCCACACTTTATCAAAAGCTTGTGAGACGTCGATGAATAAGGCAGAGCAATATTGCGCAAAAGAGTCATTATTTCGTTACATGTCTGGTAAGTGGCATTGTCCTGTTGAAACCACATATCATCGACATCTATATTTTCCAATTCGGGCCATAAAAAATTCGCTATCATCTCACCATAGCGAACATAATTCACAGTAACTACCTGACCTGCCTCATTTTGGAAAAAATACGGCCCGGATGATGCCGCCAGCCTATAAACCGCACCGAACAGTCACTCTTTGTGGGCGCATTGGTTTTTCGATAATCACTCTTGGATTATCGTTCGTCCAAATGAGGTAATTCTGCTTATTGACGAAAATTGATAGTCCACTGTTGCCATTTTTTGCCACCATTCTGACTTTTGATGACGCTTGGAATGGTCAAGAGGCTTTAGTTCTTGAGTCAATTGCACCTTGTGTAAATATAAATCTTGACGCATAATGTTCATCAACAACGAGTGTGAGAGGTGCAATTGTTGGGCATGACAACGAGTAGAGGTGAACGCCTCTACAGATACACTATCGCGAACAGCAGCAATATTTTCTGCAGAACTCGCTGTACAAGCACGCACTGGTATTTTCAGATCTCCTACAGACCCGGTTTGTTAAAATTATTGCACGATTTTTCCGATTATACACAAATTTGGACGATTAGTTTGACCTAAAAAATCACGAAGTGCATGATATGTATTTTAATTTGAACGCCTAAGCCTGAATAATATTAGCGCATTGCTCGATTGTGTATCTTTTCATGATTCAAATTGAGCTAGTCTTAAATTGGGAAATGTCAAATGAAATGCAGGAAAAATAATGGCGTTTAGGTGTGGTTTACATTTAATGTCGGCCCTTAAAATTGAACCACCCGATATAAGTGTAGTGATATCTTTTTGAAGCGTGTCGCACATGTACATATGTATGTATGCACATATTATAAATAAACAAATTATGCACTTGAAATCTATGCATATGTGCCGTCTGATTAGCTCACTCTTAGCCGTGGAAACCGAATTGATTTCCCAAACTTAAACTTTACGACTAATATACATATAATAGCCATAATTTTAGTTTTAAGACAATCGAATATTCATACTAATTCGAGTAACTAAACGTTGCTCTTCAGCACTTCTACTAAGAAAAAAAATTAATCATTTCTTTTTTTTATTTATTGAATCTTCAAAATGAACTAACATGAAACTTGGACCAACACCATTAGCAATAGGAGAATACAACATAAACATAAAACCAATCTGTATTTCCTGTGTCCCAATGCCCCACAGTGGGTGATCAAGTGTTCAATTCACTCCTCTCCCTCACCGCAAATTCTGCAAATGTCTGTTTTGGAAATGCCATCCAATGCTGTAGAAGCGCTTAAGACAGTTAAGTGCACCTGTCAGTAATTTGAGGCATTTCCTATCCAGTTTTAGACCACATTCGGTCCTCTATGCATCAAAGATTAGAAATTTCATGGAATGTTCAAGACCGGTTGTCTCCGTCCATTTAACGTTTCGATTTAAAAAACCTTTTGTTTTTTTTTTTTTTTTTTTTTTGCCCAGCTAGCAGATTTCGCTCATGTAAGTAACATTGACGTTCAAGATCTCTCATCTTTTCTTTTTTTATCTTGGCCATCACTAATTGTAGTACTGGAACTAGAAAAATATGTTTATAAGGAGGCGTTATCACATCATTTTGTTCGCATGCCGTCTAATTAATAAACCATTCCTAACAATTGCAAGCAATGTGAGGCTCTTTACTGAGTGACATGTAAAATAATTCCAATTGCGCATCCTCGTATATTTCTGGCATTTTGCGATCTGTGTTCTCTCTGTCAAAATCACCATTTTTAAACTTTTGAAACTACTCAATATGTTCTCTCGCTAAAGGCAACCTCATTATATGCTTTTGTTCAAAAAAGTGAATTAAAAGCTTCCACAGGTGACGTTTATTTGGCTCAATTTTAGATATACTTATATATTTGGATAAAACAAAATATGATGCTAGTACAATGCCTCTCTCTCTCTCTCTCTCAAAACGGCTGATATTTATTTATACTCGAATATTTTGCAAATCAAAAAATATGGGTGGTTTTTTTTAGGTTTCTAACTGTCTATAAGGCATCCCCCAGGGAACAAGTTTTGCCTTAGTGTACACCAAACTTCTTTCTGGTACATAGAGGGGAAGGAAGCCACATGACTTATGTTGGACTTCCGAAGCCCTCACCAAGGATTAAATAGCAGAACGGGAATCAGCGAACCATCCTACCGCTGATCATGTTTAAGGGACAAACCTTGGCTGAAACGAACCACAGCCAGGTTTAAATCGCAGGAAAGGGACTGCGCCTGATAACTATGGCTCAATGCCGAGTTTTGGAGGTTAATAACACACCGATGAGCTATTGTCTTGCAACATATACCTGTAATGTAAGAAACCAGTAGTGATGGGTAAACGGGTGAGTTGCTTAAGGGCTGAAGTTCTTAATGGGCAGTGGGAGAACCGAGAATAATTCACCCCGTGGTTTTGATTCATCGGTCGATAAGGTAGTCAAGGCTATAAAGTTATATAGGTGTCACCTCACATGCCAGTAGGCCTTAAAACCTTTGAAAATAAGTTCTATTATCTCTATAAAGGTAATGACAAACAAAGAAAACAAGTAAGAGTGTGGTATATTCGGCTGGGTCGAATCTAATATACCCTTCACGGTAGTCACGTATATGTATAGTATATATTACAATTTTGAACTAAATATGCTCGGATATATATGGACCGATATCGGGGAAATAATATTTTTGCCTTGTAATCACCATTCCAAAACGAAAATTTTCAAAAGAAGAAAAAATTAGCTACCAGATCGGCTCAGCCACCAATATTTGTTGATATTCAAATTCGGCAAGATGCTCTTATTCCTCAAGTAGAGGCTTGAATCGTATTTTGTGTTACGTCATGTAATGGGTGATTTTATAAGAACTATCGGAAATTTAAAAAAAAACACATAAAATTCAGAAAAATGCATGAAATATTTATTTGGATCGATAGTTGGGTCGATATAATTTAATGTTTGAAGATTATTTCATGCAAATGTTGGCCGCGGCTGCGCCTCAAATGGTCCATCCGTTGTGGTAGGTCGTTTGGCTTCAATTCTTGCACCAGCTGTATCTTATAAGGCTTCACACCCAAATCCTTCCGCAAAATTTTCCACGTAGTGGAGTAACAGAGGCCCAATTGCTGCGAACGGCGCCGAATCGATAATTCACGGTCATCACCAACACTGGCCGATACGGCTGCGATATTTTCTTCAGTTCGCACTCTACGTAAGCTTGTTGGTGGTTTAATGTCCAACAATGTAAATTTGGTGCGAAATTTTTTTACAATAGCCCGAATAGAAGCCTCAGTAGGTCGATTAAACTGACCATAAAATGGAAGAAGCGCGCGATGAACTTTCTTAACATTTTGGTAATAAAATTCAATAATTTGCAAGTGTTGTTCGTTTGTAAGACGATTCATGATTAAATTATAGACCAAACTGAAGATGTTTGACAGTGACACAAGATACAAAACGTGCGTGAGCTGTCAAAACTAGTGTTGCCAAAAAGATAATAGCAAAAAAATCGCTCGTTAGTTTGTTTACTAGTTATGGCTTTAATGTTAGATCGCCTATAAATGTGGTATAACACTGGAATGCCGACATCATTTTGAATATATCGTTGGCTATCTAGGTATAAAATTCCGGTGGCACATACCCATTTTTGCGAACTTCCTCGATATATTGTTCATTAACATAGTAGGTTGCCATAATAAGGTTATTAACCCTGCATTTGGATGTTTTTAAAATGTGTTTTCTTATTATGCTAATCATAAAATTATCGATTCGGCTTATTTTTGACGCTTCATATAGCCTCTTATTAGAAATATATTTCTTAAACTTACTAACTGGTGATCTATAAAGGGAAGTGCATGCTCTAAGACATTTCCGTTCGAATACTCTCATTTTTTCCATATATGATGGTGAAATGTTGAACCAAATTTGACAATCAGAACTTAATATTGGTCTGATTAAAAATTGGTATAATATACTTTTAACTGGCGCACTTAGAGTAAAATAGTTTTTTGTGCATAAAAATGCTTTTCTAGCTTTTATAATTTGTAGATCTATATGTTTATGGTAATATAAAAATGAAAAACCCTTTTTAGGCTATATCTCGGGTATATATGGACCGATATCGTAAATTTTCATTTCCATATTTATATCACCTTATTTTATTACCGGAACTGCTTCTAAGCAAAATAAGTTGTTTAACTTCGCTTATGCGACATTTTCATTAAAAACCCGATTTGAGCTATATCTCGGGTATATATAGGCCGATATCTGAAAAACAAATTTTTGCTTTTTAGTCACCATGCTTGATAAGTGTGTGAAGTTTGAAGCAAAACAAACAACTTTCATACAAAATTGCAAAAAAAATGGCTTTTTCTGAATTTTGAATATATCTCAGCTATATGTGAACCGATATTACTGAATTTCAATACCAAAACCATGAATCGATGGGGTAAAAGAATGACGGAAGAAAAAAGTTTGTAAGTCTAATTGTTTTCTCAGAAACGGTATTTCCACGGCGGACAGACGAACATCGATTAATCGACTTTTCCATTCATTCTGATTCAGAATGTATATACTTCATAGGGTTGCAAATGAAAATTGTAGAAATTACAAATGCAATCACAAAACAGTATAGTCTCTTCTTTTTACGTTTTACATATTTTTCTTAAATAAAATTAAAGTGAACTTTTATTCCGCAAGCTATTACCGCGTTGCAACGATTTGTATTTCAAAAGTATCTAAGATGCTTAAAAAGTGCTAGCTTTGAGATAAACTTATATTCAGTGAAGTAAAGGAACTTGCTAGATAGGATATTGCGAACAGAAATCATGAGAAGCCGAAGCAGACTGGTAAGCAAGAGTGTGATATTATTATGTGCTCAAAATCCACGAGAATGGAAATTTTTTCTGGGAGGTTATTAATCGTATTTGAACAAAAGATGTCTTTAGCAAATACATTTTCCAATTTAAAAGATGGACAACTTGTTTAAATAGAAGTTGCAACGGGACTGTTTATACAGGGTGGTGCAGAGCTACCTTTATGGTTTGAATGTTAAATAACTTTTTAGGTTATTTATATTTTTTACTTTTATTTCAGAACCTTATGAAGAAGTCTTAGGGAATTTAACATTGAACACAACAGAACAGCGATCAAAAATTGTTGAATTTTATTTTGTTGAAATTTATTTCAAACCATAAAGGTAGTTCTGCGCAACCCTGTAGTTGTTTTTGAATCGAAACGGAGGAGTGAAATTGAAGAAGATTAGATATGTTGTGGTACTCTGAATATTTTATCATTTGTAAAAAAGAAAAACTAACAATTTTTAAATCCGCCACATTTTGTTCAATCCTTTTGAATCGGTTCTCTTTATCTGTTTCAATTTTAACACTATTTTAAAGTTATGGAAATTTTTTTCTCAATTGCCAAGACAAATTTAAATGAAAAATCTTCATACACATATTTCCGCTTTTCTCTAATTTGACTCCTAATTTGGAATAAATTTAAAACTATTTAGTGTTCACCTCTCATCTCTTTCTTATTATTTTGTAAAACTTTAGTTGTATTAAATCTTATGACTTTTTAAAGCCAGAAAAAAACAAACATCTAAATTTTAAACGGATTTTTATTGTGTTTTTGTGTTAACATTTAACTACCGCAGATATTGTCTGGCCGATTGTTCGGCTTAAAGCAACAAAAGAATAACGCTGAAAAAAAAGAGATCATTTGCGCAGTAGTGCAAGGTTTCAGCAGGTTTGATCGAAACAATCCAAACACTAATAACAGCAGATATAAATTATCTATTAAGCACTTCTGGCCAACATTGGTCATAAAATAATTTAAATGTCATTTTAATGAAGCTCATAAATTAGCAAATGTGTCAAATGTACAAGTACCAACACAGAATAAGTGCAATAAATGGCAACACTGTTGCCAGCAACGTTTTTGTAGCAGCAAGTGGAAATCTAGTCATTTAACCCGATGGTTTTGCCAGTCAGCCAGTCAGCCAGCCAGCCAGCCATCCACACAACCATCGATGTGCGCAAGCAAACGTACTTGCGGGAAATCTCCCAGCAAACATTTTATACAGTTGGAGGTTGCAATATATCGGGTCAATTAATTTTAAGGGCCGATATTGAATGTGAACCACATCTAAATGTTAAATATGTTTCTGCATTTCATTTGACATTTCTCAATTTCAAACTAAAGGGCAATACGGAGTTCTTACAGAAATTCAGGTTTCCATAAGAACTGTGTGTAAGAAAAGTTACAGAATTTCAGGCTGGTAAATTCCTTATATAAATTTTCGCATACCGGTGCGGAGTTCTAAAAGATTTTCTGTTTATTATTACAGGTATGCTAAAAGTAAAAGTGGAGACTTTTTTCCGTTAACTGAAACAAAAATTTATTTTCATTTATTTGCCTACGGAATTGTTTACAGTTCACTGTTTTATTAATAGTAATTTTTTTGCTTACAAACAACTTTTTCTACACCAATCTACATAATTACTTTTCCATCTAGAAATAAATGTATATTTCCAAACGTGAGTTTCCGTACGAATTCCGTACCGGCCTCTATTCAATTTGGTGGTTAAACTTTAAAGGCCGATGGTGATTTTGAATACAACACAAATCATTTAAGAATTATTAGAATTTCTTTCTATTATAATAATATTGATATGGTTAAATTATGTATGTAACAAAATATCGGCAGAGTCAGGCATAATTGAGGTTCTATACCGTTAGTGTGCCGAATTGTCTCATCCTTTAGCTCTTTGCTCTTATTGCTGGTTTATCGACGTACACCTATTCTTTCAAGAAAGAAATCTAACGGTGTAAAATCATATGATCTTGGCGGCAACCACGTGAGATAACGCAGCCATTGAATTTGTGGCGCAAAAGAGTCATTGTTTCATTACTTGTGTGGAAAGTGGCATCGTTGAAACCACATTTCGTCCACATCCATAATATCCCCTTCGGATCATAAAAAGTTGGTTATCATTCCACGATAGCGAACACCATTCACAATAACTCATTTTGGAAAAAATATGCCGCCTGCCCATAAACCGCACCAAACAGTCACATTTGTGGTTGCATTGATTACTCGACAATCAATTTTGGATTACCATTTGCCCAAATGCGGCAATTTTACTTATTGACGAATCTGCTGACGTGAATACTCGTATATGCCTCATCCCTTAAGATGATTTTCTTCGAAAATTGATCATACACTGTTGAGGCTTTAGCTCTTGAGTCAATTGAACCTTGTAAGCGTGTAAGTCCAAGTCTATTTATAATGTTCATCAAGGACGAGTGTAAGAAGTGCAACTATTGGGAGCGACAACGAGTTGAGGGGTAGACTACTCTTCAGACACACTATTGCAAACAGCAGCTACAGACCCGGTTTTCTCAAATTTTTGCACGATTTTTCCAATTTGGACGATTAAATTGACCGAAAAAATCAAAAAGTGTACGATAAACATTTTTATTTGAACGCCCATTTTTATAATAAGTCTTAATAACTTTAACGTGTTGTTGGATTGGGTATATTTCTATTTCTATGTAACTATACAGTTGCAAAGTAAATTTGCAAAGTATAGGATGCACAGCATGGGCGGGGGGACGGAGACCGTATGCCCAGGATGGTATTAACAGTACGTTTGTAGCGTCGCTGTGACTAACTATAACAACCTATGCCTTCACATAGGAAGTTTTCACGTGGTTAACAATGAATAACCTCTAAAAAAAAACTGTAAACCAATACAGCTAGTTGAGGCAAACCGTTAACCAGTGCGAGTGAGACGCAAAACTCTCAAAGACCGAACAACAAAAGCAACAAGCCTGCAACAATAATTACGATGACGCGAGAGCTGTTCTTCAGCCCAGAACTGCTTTACGACTGTCGATTGGGTATATATTAGAAAGTTACCGGTGGGATCACTTTTAGGTTAACGGGAAGTTTTAACAGGTTTGTTTCCCATGGATAACGAAGCGGTCTGAAATTGCACAAAGTTACCCGAAAACGTACATACGTAAGAATTTTGGAGCAACTTTAAAAGAAAATGACGGAGTATTTTCTCATTTCCTGTGGCTGAGTTCTGTAGCTTCGGCAAGAGGTACTCTCGTCGAAAACTTGTGAAACAAATTATTCCACCGTTTCTAAAAAAGTGAAAAAAACTACGTCTGTAACGCATATCGAGAGATCCAAAGCGATCACGTCGTTACGTTAGAAATGTCAAAAAATATAAAACGATGCCGACTTGCAATTTTAAAACATGAACGCCGCCGGCTAAAAATCACTAAAGTTAAGAAATTTTGTTCGACGGCGCTATATTATAACTGCCGGCTATTCTAGAAAATGTATGGTTTGGCTCTAATGTTTGCATTTTATTTACAAATACGAGTACATACTTGTGTAGTGGTGGGCAAAATCTTTCATTTCTGTGAATTTTTCATTCTCTTTCAGAAAAGATCAGTGAATTAATTCATTCTATTCTTTCATCTTTCAGTATGCCAGACATATTTCAGAATGAATGAAAATGTTTCTATTATGTGTATCAGGTGGCAGCATAACGAATTACTATAAAGCAACTAACGCATTATTTGTATCGCAATTTATTTAAACGCAATATATAAATAAACTACTAAATGTTTATAAATTTATTGAATATTTGATGAACTTTTATAATTTTTTAAATTTTTTAAATTAAAGTTCAGGTTTTTTCTTTCTTAAGAAGGATTTTTTACAATACAAATCTGCCGTGATCAATAATTTTGATTGAAGAAGACAAGAAAAAAATTACTTAATGTTTAGTTTAAAATTGATTTAAATTTAAAAGTACAAAATAAAATTAATAATTGATGAAAGATGACGAAATATGAAAAGAAAAAGCATGATGAAAGAAATAGAGAAAGAATACAGAAATGTTTCATTCTTTCACTTGAGAGAATCATTCAATTGAACTAATTCCTTCATGAATGACACAAGACTATACTTGTGCACAAAATTTTGTAAAATTAAAAAACAATAGGAATTTGTGAATAATGAAAATAAAACTAATAAAAGTATCATATTCGGTCATGTCACAGAATTCACTTCCGTTCGGAAATGGAATTGAATCGGTTTTTTAATTTTTCACAAAACGAAAATTTAAAACTTTTTAGGAATGAAATCATTTCTATAAGATAATACTAGTTTCATTCTTGCAGTTCGAAATGATTTCATTCTGAAAACACTTTTAGTTTTTCGTTTTTTGAAGAAGAAAAAAAGAATTCAATTCCGTTTCCGAACGGAATTAAGCTCTGTGACATGACTGATTATACTTTGTCGGGCCGGAATTTAAAATTGTGGAAATTACAAACGGAATCGCAAACTTAAACATACATATATGCAACTTTTTGTGTGAAGGGTATAAAAATTAAATAAAAAGTTAAAATAAAAAAAAAACAATCGTTGTAAACTGTGTGAATATATACTGATATATTACTTAATTTGACTTAATTTAACAGCAAAATGCTTATTTTTTCAGTATTATTATCCATTTTATGATGATTATTGATTTTGAAAAACTACCTCACAGCATTTTTATTTGCGAGAAATAATGACAGTTGAAAGCGGGAAATTGTTTCGCAAAAGTTTTACAAACACAGTTTTTCTGTAAAATGGCAATTAATTTCCTTACGTGACCAAAAAAGTTATAGCTACAGTTTAGTGGGAAAAACAGCTGTTTGTTGGAACTTATGAGAATTTTGTTTCATTTCACACGTTTCAGTCGAAGAGTTTCTCGTGTCGAGAGTTACAGAACACAGCCACTGTACAAAGCTCCATTAATGTTTTCTTTGGACAAATTCGGTTAGGAATTAAATCATCATATATTTTTTTTCAACAGTTAATTAAAAAGTGGAAGAGTTATCAACCTTCTAGTAATATGCAATGGACCGGTATATATTGTGCTGTAACTAGGAAAATAGGTTGTGATAAACAAAATATATATATAATTTTTTAAAAAACCGTACTTTGCTTATATTACAGCTATTACTGATAATGCAAATATTTTGTGGTTTGCAGCTGTTGCCCAAAACTCAGATGCTTTGTTTGTATCATGTTTCGCTTTTTTTTTTAATTTATATTTATTTATTTTGAAATCTTCTACAACAAAGCGTCGAAAATCACAAAAATATATTTTAATTTAAAAAGTAAACAGCATCAGTAGTTCAAAATGTACAATTAATGATTTTTGATTTCTAGCAATTTTTTTATGAAATTGCCAAATTTTGAGCGTAATTTGCTTTTTACTTCTATTACTCCGAACTTGCCCGCGATATTGAGGAAAACACCTTTTAATGCGAAACAGTTTTCCATGTGATAACTAACAATGTCGATGGATCTAAACTGATTTGAGAAGTATCTGTTACTTCTAGATGAAAAGAGATGCATTTTATTTATCCAAACGGAGGCATTTACTTATTGTGTCACAAATTATATAAAATTACAAAACTGTCAGCGAATATCATAATTTTTTTCGGTTCACTTCTCCCTGAGTTTTTCTTTTAGCAATGACATTTGTTTTTATAAATTATTCTTCGCTTAAATGGATTTTCGTTTAAACGCACTTTATTAAGATAAGATAATTCAGAACAAAAATTCGAAATATGAAATTTCAATTAAGTCTTTTTAATCAAACTGCATTTTCTGTTTTGTAAACTAAAATCATGATACTAAATTAATGTTCGCTGGTTAAACAAGTTACAACTGCAGACCATGATACAGCACCGCCGGACAATATCAGAAGCGACCGTTTAATATTTAGCCACATAGTCATTTGCCCACTACATTTTATCATCAAACACTTGCACAGGTTAACGAGCATCCAACCAGCCAACCAACCAACCAACCAGCCAACTAGACAGTCAGCCAGCCAAAGAGACACTCAGCCAACCACCAAGTCAATGATTTTGATGTTGACAGCTCTGTTGTCAAACAAACAGTTGAAAAGCATTTCAAATGTACCGTGTCTTTAGATATTGCAATAGCCAGTATATGATTTTAAATGAAGAACAGCAGCAACTCCGAGCAGCACAGCATGACTTTCACAAATAACCTTCACGATAAAACACTTCCAATACAAAAAAAAAAAAAAAATAGAAAAAAACAAAAAGAATCACGGATGAAAATAAAAAAAGCCAAATCAAAGCAGTATCGATTGCAAATAATAAAATGAAATATAAAAAAATTAAACATCCAAATTAAAGGAAAAAAGCACCACAACAAAGCAAAATAGATCTCCAAATTTAATTCGACTGCTTAAGTGGAAATCACACAACAAACGACATTTTCCCACACTTGATAAACATCGCTTTGGCGCTCTAACATCCACATATACATACGTACATATATACATATATGTACGTATGTAGATGTGTGAAAAAAAAATATTAACGTGGTCCAATTTCTATGCTCCAAATTAAGAGTTGTAAGTTGTCATATGCATCTGTTGCTTGACTGAAATATTTTTTTGTTTTTCGTTTAGTAGAAATATTTTTTCGTTTCAAACGAGATTAAAGTTGAGATTTTGACGCTATCATTTTCAATGCATCCCAGTGTCCATATTCTTTGGTGTTGTTGCAATATTATTTAAAAAAAAAAACAAATTAAAATAATTAATAGACGATATTACTCGTATTATTTGTGATTTTGTGTACATGTATGCGTCTCGGGCGTCTGGTAGCAGATTTATATTCTCAGACTTAAATACAAAACGTAATACGAGTAATTGAGAAAAAGTTTTATTAAGAGCACTGAACGATAGAATAAAAACGTGGATTTTAGTTTTTAAAGAGTATTTCATCCAGATGTCTTCCGTCGAGTTGAACACACCGTTCAAAACGGAGCCTTATGCTCCGTGCCACACGCAGCAGTAAATTTGGTTCAATTGAGCTGAATTCTAGACGAATATCTTCCACAAGAGATTGCGGAATTGTCATAATAAAAATTAATTAATTTTATATTTGAACATGTCAAAGGCTGGGCTTATTAATTAATTACGAGAAATTTATTCATATGGAGAATAACTCCTTACATGCAGATACTATATATGTATGTATGTACATCAGTAAAAAAGAATTACAAAAATTAATAAAAAATAGACAAAAATAGCTAATTACTGGAATTTAATACTAAGATTACACTATGCTTAACAAAATTTAAGTTCATCGAAGTCAATAACGTGGTAAAGTCCATTAAAACAACAGCATAATTTACGGAAGGGATCTGCTTAAGTAAAATTAATATAATGTTGTGAATAATATTTGAATAATTTTTCTAAACGTATTATATATTCATTTAAATACATGTTATACGTATTATATGGTGAAAGAATAACAAAACGATCAAAATTCATTTGAAAGGTTTTATACCAATTCGGAAAGCTGGGTATATAATATTCTCAACCCGGTTTTCCTCCGCATAATCATATAAATTTGTAACTCTTTGCTTAAAAATAGCCGAGTACAAAAAAAAATAGGAAGGCACGCATACATATGCATAAATACATTTGCATACCTGATCCCTGAACAAACCTTTTTTTTATTGGCAAGATGTAGCGCCAATTATGTTAAATTTTTCCCGCCCTCTGAAAAACGATATTGTCAGACGCCTTTGACAGAATGCTTACCACTATTTTGTTTTCTGTCCCATATAATGACACGGTTAAACGAAATTGAAATATACATTTTCCCTAGGCTTCCTTCCCTTTAAAGAATGAATTTAAAATAGTGATGCCCACCCATGGTAATAAAGTGGTAAACAAAAGCAAACACAATCTTACGCTCATTAGTTTAGTCGTCAATGAGACAGCGACGAATTAACATGCGCAAGGGTGTGTGAATGTATTCCGTGTCTTTCTCTGTATTTTGCGTATTTTTTACATTTTGTGATATAAAATTTATTAAAAATACTAAAAACATAAATTCATATATTTATTCTTTATTTTCACTTAAATTTTAATTAAATTGTAAGTAAACGATTTTTTGATTTGCGTATTTTTTCTCCCAGTGCAAATTTATTTACACTCAGAGCGTAACTATGGATTTCTCTTTGGGCGTCACTAATTTAAAACAACATCATTTATAATTTACAAAAAAAAAAAAATGCAAAGAGGATTTTATTCATTGAAAAATAAACTAAGAGAATTTAAGCAAAACAATTTCCCAGCGGCCAAAGTTTCGCTTACAGAAGCGATGATCCGATGCACACTTCCCAGCGGCGGACATTGCCTACCACATTACTTCTCTTCGATGATGTGTGCCACACTTTGTAATCAATGAATGGTAACATACAAAGTGTATGGCAGTAGTATATGGAGTTCCCAAAAATGAATTATGCTCATTTTTTGTATCACATTTATAAGTGCGTATTTTATTTTTTAGTTGTAAATCAAACGTTCGCCGTCTTTGTCTGACTACGTTACAAAAATTTTAATTAACAAAATTAGGTAAAAGTGCCTAGAAAACAATTTAAAAAAGGTACAAGAAAGATAAAAAAAATTTAAAGAAGGCAGTAGACAAAAAACGGAACAAATTTATTTAATGGAATATTCCCAAAAAACTGAAGTGCGCAATACGTACGAGCTGCCTACTGCCGGCTTACAATGTATGCGAGATTGTATCCGAGCTGCCTACTTCCGACTTACAAAGTATGCGAGATTGTATTCGAGCTGCCTACTGATAGCTTACAATGTATGTTAGGATGTAATGAGCTTTTGTTGGATGAACACCACACTACCTCGCTTACTTTGTGTGCAGGTGGTAGGCGTTCACTCTACAAATGCGGCAATGTATATGAAAAAGTATACTAGGTTCGTATATGAGATGGTGTGCATTACTGACAGGAAAATTTAGAAGAAAACAATATAAACAAGATCAAATAATACGAATATTTAATTTTGAGAACTTTCATATATGTTTGTTTTCTCATTAAATCTATTTGCATTTTAATATTCTGAAATGCATAACTTCTTTCAATATGTTGGCAGTTTTTTTAAATTATTTATAAAAAGGCATATTAATAAGAATTTAAAGATTTTTTGAAGATTTAAAAAATAATGTGCAGATTTTGCAGATTTTTTCATGAGAAATTCTAGAGTTTTGAAGATTTTACCTCTTTAAATTCTGGCAACCTTGGATGATGGTGATAGTTTTTTTGTAGTTTTTTTTTCTGCTCTGAATAGGAGTTATAGAGATTAGTGACCAAAAGATATTAAATTTACTCTCGAAGAATTATGTTCGTAAAAAAAATGTAGTAATAGGAAAAGAATTTAATTGTTAAAGCGAAATTTTTCTTTGAAGACACATACAATAATATACATATGCATGCATAACCATGTTAATTTCTGTAATTTTGTTTTTTTTTAGGTTTTATTTTATTTTATTTAATTCATAGTATTATTCATATGCATAGTTTCTTTTTTTTATAATTTACAATTCATGGTACATCATATGTAAGTATATTAATGAAAAATACATATGTAACTTTTTAATATTAATTGGTAATATAAAGTTTACTAAATTTAATACTAATCTTTTTTTCTTAATTCAGGATTATTTTGGGCATTCGTGTTTTTTTTTTTTCCTTTTTAAACTAGTAGATTTACATGTGCATAATTGTAGATGTTAGTGATTTAAGGCTATTTCAATAATGGGGTTAAGTAAAATGTAAGTGTAACGTAATATACATATGTTTGTTTTAAAGAAATTTGTTATTTTGATGAATCATTTACTATATGGCGTACATTGCATTTGCCATTAATTAACTTGTTGAGAATAGGTTTGTTCAAATCTTACGAAATGTACATATGTACTCCCATGCTGGTGTACTCCATACTGGTGAAGCTGATTACTCACATATAACTTTAAACAAACTTATGTGCCCTGCTGACTAACGTTGAAATAAATTTTCTGGACTAAGCCTTGCTGTCACGCACTCAATCCAAATTTCCAGCCACGTTGTTTTCCTTCTTTGTCGTTTTTTGAAACTTCTATTTTAGGAAACTATACTTGCTCAGAACAGTTTTCCACAGGAGGTAGTAAATGCAGGTAATAAGGTTATATTTCCCCGCAGGTTTTAACCATAGTTTTTTCCCCCAATTCTTTTTGCGATGCACTTAATAAATTTTGTCCAACTTCTTGGAAAAAAATTAGTTTTATTTGAATTTGGACTCTTTAAACCTTCATGACTGGCTTTAACTTTGCTAATGGTTGACATAATTTTTCAGCATTAATTATTAAGCGCGACCTGCGATTATTTTACGGCTCAGGTGAATTCCGTTATGCCAAAGAGAGAGAGAAGAAGTTCTAATAGTATTTGGCTTCTCCCAGTGTGATAGAGATAATCAGTGACACCTTTGAGAAAGAATGATTATTACCATATATGGTAATAAAATGCAATGAGCGCACTTCAATATTAATGCATCACCGCTGCATACAAATATACACGTATTGGGTAGGTGCAATAAGTAGAAAACTAGCATGCGATAATTAAGAAGATATCAGATATTTTTATTAGTCTGTCCAAAGTAATGTAATATTTTTTCTCTTTCAATTCTATAATATTGCAATAAAAATCGTAACATACATTGAAGAAATTTTCTTTAGTTTTCATTGTTTTTTAATAAATTTAACCTTTATTCTTAAAAATACCCTTTTTGTGACACCTTTTTCCCAAAATACACCTTTTGTGCCACTTTTTGAAAATTTTCGAAGGCGACGCTGGTGCACATGACTGGTTTACCGAGTAGACCAATAATTACTACGCACTGCCCACAAAGCTAATCGCGCTTATACATTAACATACTGAGTGCTCTTTGTAGGGACCACTATTCAAGTTCTTCACATAAACATATTTTTATTTTTCAATTTTCATTTATTATCATTTTTTGTTGATACAGTAATTTAACGCTTTCCATTTCTTATAAAAATCTTTACAAATTAACATACAATTTAATAAATAAACAAGCTGAAACTTAGGTATTAACTTTGTAATAATCCAGTTGATTTGCTGAACATTATTTACATGGTAACACTAGTTTTTTATTTGATAGAAAAGAAGTGCCAAAAAATCATTCGCAAAAAAAAAAACGAGCAGACCTGAGAGTGAATGCAAAATGTGTGAATGCGTTGGTGTAAAAAAGCGTGAAGACGTTATTGGACGTTCAAACTAGGCCTGATAGCACCGGCCGATGGCATGCCATTAAATTCGTTCAAAATTAGCCTCTATCAAATTTGCTATTCAGCAACATTATTTAATCTTATTCGCTGTCGACCAAAATCAGCTGTTAGTTGTACTGCTCATCATCAGGTACACAACTGGAGGCTTATTCTGAATTGCGATGCGACAGTCATATCGATGCGCAAATGAATTGCGATGCGAAAGATATTTGGTATTCTGTAAGTCTTTCGTATTCGCAACTAATGTCAAAATATGGCAATACTCTTCCACAGTAAACACATAAATGTCAAATTTATTTCTTATTCGACAAGTTTTACAAGTTATAAAATTGTTTGGTGGCTTTGAGTATAAAATATAAATAGTTTAATTTAAAAAAACTTTAAACAACTGAATTTTATTCGCCATATCAGCCTCTAATATTGATACCAATCGAAAAATAAAATTAGAGACGTGTGTAGAAGAAGAAGCTGGTTTTTTGTGTTTAGACATTTTTCTTTTTAAATTCTCAATAATTTATTTAGATTGTTGGGATATATAGCTAAATGTTTGAGAATATCTCCCAAAAATTTCCAAAGTCTATTGATAATTAGGGCAGCTCCTATAAAATGTCGACAAATAGACGGCTGGGAAACATAAAAACAAGCTGTTTATAATTTTTTGATTGGTAAGATATTGTGTTATTTTCAAAAATTATTTGTGTTGCACTGAAATGAAGAATAGACGGAAGATTGCTTAGAAGCAAATCTGAGATTCAAAGTTTGACTGAAAAAAGTTATTTTGTCTGACGAGTATTTGGTGTTTTTAAGTGGCCTTTCGCCAAATGACTCCATAATTACTTCGAATTGTCGCATCTCAGTAGTCTTGTTGTTAGTTTCCCTGAGTGAAATTTCATTATTAAAAGCAATTGATCTATCAGCTACCACAATAACTTATTATTTAGTTTAATAATTTTTTGTGTGATTTCAGCAAATCAAATAGGTGAATAAACAAAAAATAATATAATACTTCCATTTTCATGCTTTGCTAATGTTGTGTTGCTTTCGTATGATTTTTGCGAGTATGACATTTGTTCTCGCAATTAAGAATGCCGACTTGCCACCATTTCGCATTTTAAATGCGAGTAAAAAAGTACTATGCGAACATCACAATAGAGAATAGCAACTCTTCGCATATATTCATATTCGAGTAGCATTACCATTCGCATTGCAATTCAGAATAAGACTCCTGCTTACCGTGGTTAAAATTATATTGCAGGAGCATACAATCGTTAATGCAAGGGATGAAATATATTGAAAATATTCCCGATTATGGGATCATTAAAAGTCACAGAATCTCACTACAACGCATCAAAGTCGATTAATCGCAATTCCATCAAGTGTAGTGTAAAATTCATTTGTGTTTAGCGTAAGCAAACAGTGAAAATCAGTTGGCTAGAGTGAGTGCCTTTAAAAGAATTTATTGAAATACACGAAATTTTGCCAGAATTGTAAACAAATAAGAGATGAAGTTTGTCATAATCAAAATTGAATACAAACGTTTTGGAGAAATAATCATTTATAATAATAATTTGATAATTTATTAATTACTATAGCAGTAGCGAATTCCCACGCCTTTGTAAATACGAACTTCGCTATTCAGTGTGTGCTCTTATGTAATATTTTACAAAATTGGCTTGATTTTTTAATAGCAAAACACTCTCTAAAAGCAGCAAATTTTATAAACCCAAATTTTTCTTTTTCTTTCGAGAATATCTGTAATATACAACAGCAAGATTGTCTTACTTTGTACATATGATATGGAACGTTTTCGTGCTCTACGAAATGAAATGTAAAGTTTCTAGACACTTTTTCTTACATTAAAACCAAAAGTTGTATTGAATATCATTTGCTGCCACCGAAATTTATAAAGCGCACCGTCTAAAGAATTTTTCGTACCAAAAAATTTTAAAAAGGACCAAAAACGGTGCGAAACTCACCGAATTGACAACGCTGGTTTACAGTTATTTTGAGGTATTTCTTTGTTAATTACGCGGCAATTTCTTATATGAGGGCATAAGTCGTTACAGTTAGTTACAGCGCCGCTACAGATTACTGTTAATACCATCGTGGGCATAAGGGCTTCGTTACTCCGCCCATTCTGTGCTTCCTATGCTTTGCAAATTTATTTGCAACTGTATAGTTAAATAAGTAAACAAAATATATTCTGTTGAAGTAAAAATTTACATATTCGTGCATTTTGCAAGTGTTTTATTGTTGGGTCATGTCACCAATATTGGAAGTAAGGTTTGTACATTTTAACCGGCTCTGCATTTTTTGCAGAACTTCTGCTGGCAATTTATATTTTTAAATACGATTATTTCAAAAAGTAATATATGTACAGTTCGGTCGGAGGGCGGCTGCGTTAGAATTATCTACTGTACGGAATTGACAGTCACGATGTTGTAGTGGTCGACTGAACATCGCGCGTTGGCTGTGGATACATTTTTGTTGAAGCATTTTCGAACTGTAAATCCTATTTTTGGACCACGTCAACAAAGCAAAAGGATGTTGGGGCGTTTTCGCTTCAAATATTTTAGAGCGACAAAGCTCATTTTTACTTAAACGGCCACGTTAATAGGCAAAACTGCCGTTACTGGTAACCAAGAGCCCGCAACCCTAGATTGAAACATCAAACGTCGTTGCATTGCCCCAGAGTAACTATTTGGTGTTTCGATTTGGTTTTCGATTTGCATAGTGTGTTGAACTCGACCGAAAGACATCTGGATAATATACTCTTTAAAAACTAATATCCGCATATTCATGCTATCGTACAGTGCTGATAATAAAATTTTGTGTTAATTATTACGTTTTTTATTTAAGTTTGAAAATATAAATCTGCTACAAGACACCCTGTATATGTCCTTTCTTTAGCTTGAGATCTATTTGTATAGTAACACATTCAATAAATAGAATTAGCAAAAAAAAAGAGATAATTTGTTTTTTGTCCCAGTTTATTGTCACTAGATTCCGGTTAAAGCAGCAAAATTATGCCGATGAAGGGAGGGTCACTCATTCTGACTCGCAGGCACCTAACATTTTACCTAATCACGTTTTTATCAATCACGTTTTTCAATAAGCTTGTGCTCAGTGGTTGACATCTGCTCGAGAATGTTGGTTTTAAGCTCTTGAACTGTTGTGGAATTTCAAAAGGCGCACAAAAAAATCTAAAGGCGTTAAAATGCGCGAACTCGGTGGCCAATTTACCCCTCTTGCACGGGATAATGCGATTTGAGAACTTTTCTTTCAAAAGATCTATTGTTTCTTTTGCTACGAGACAAGTACGGGCGGAGTTAAAACTACTATGAGAATCAAAAGTGAGTCAACACCAGTAATGTTGATATATTTATATTTTGTAATATAATGAAAATATGTTAAACATATCGATTTTAGTTACAATAACAAAATTGTTTATTCATTATTTATAACGTTATAATAGGAAAAGTAAGTGAAATTAAATATATTTTTTTATACTTTACGACAAAGAGTCAATAATACATAAGAAAGAGTGAGTATACGTCGATGTATAAACTAAATGTATGTGTGCAGTCTTATTTCCCGGATGTCTGTAATTAAATTCATATCTATACAAAGTGCGTCGTATTGCGCTGTCACTAACTACTTTATCAGACTCTGTAGTGATGTCCTTGCCAATTTATACCGCATTAGAACGTGGTTTATTTTTGGACGTCGAGCGTGGATAGCTTTAGACGTTCTCTCCGCTTAAAGTGTTTTTAATTTTTCCACAATCCTTCCAACATCTTCCTAAAGTTTTACCAATTTTCGAAATGTTTAACCTGCTCTATTATAATTTTTCTGGTTTCTATTGAAGTTTCCGTTCTCATCTTTATTTGCGGCTTTTATAAAGCTTTACTGGCCACTTCCACAATGGAAATTGATAATCAATTAACTAAAACAATTATTTTTTGTCTTTTTCAATAAAATCCATCATAAAAATAGCTGTAAGTCTACCGGTCTTAGAGAAAAAATTAAATGAGAAAGGAACTGTTTACTCACTTATGAAGCGAAATTTTTGACAGTTTTATTTAAAAGTTATTATAAAAAATTGTCGGTCGTTTTTTTTTTGCATATTTTTTGAAACTGGTTAACTGAGCAACAGGTAGTCTTATAATTGTAGTCACTAAGATTATTCTAGGGCTAATAATGGCAATGTAATAAAACGAAATATGAAACTGTCTCTGATGTTGACTCACTTTTGATGCTCATAGTACATATTCGGATCATCTCCCCACAGCGATTTCGATTGACCGATCATACCTCAATTTAGGAAGCTCTATTTTTATTCTCCTGTTATTTTTTTATGGATTAAATATGTCCATACTTAATACTATTATCTGTAATAAATAAGACAGATGGCGCTCTGCGGTTTTAATGTCCAAACATTAATTTATTGATGTTTTGTTGAACTTCATAATTTTTAAATTCGATTTTTGGTTTTTCCACATTTGTACATCGGGATTTAGTTCAAGTTTTTCCTTTCTTAAGTTTTCCTAAGAAGGATTTTTTACAATACAAATTTGTTAGGATTTTATTCGCTATATTAGCTTTTAACATTGATACCAATAACAAATTATAAATAGCTTGTTTTCTATGTTTCCCAGCTATCTATATGTCGACATTTCATAGGAGCTACCCTAATCATATGGAAATTTTTGAAATTTTTATACACGTCTATAAATGAAAAAGATTGTTTTTTGTATTTCGACAGATATTATTAGAGCATTTTTTTCTTTTTAAATTCTCAACAAATTTTCAAAGTCTACTGATGATTAGGGTTGCTCCTATGAAATGTCGACATATAAATAGCTGGGAAACATAGAAAACAAGCTATTTATAATTTGTTATTGGTATTTGTTATGATCAATATTTGATTGAAGAAGACAAGACAAATAATAATCAACCCTTTAGCTGTGGCACAAATCGCTTAAGGCGTCCTTTATCAATGGCAGATAGTGTAAATGTTGTTGGAAAACTTTTAAATGATACTCGTAAATACACAATTGATTGTCAAATATGAAAAAATACATTTTTTTTATGGGTTTATGAGTTTTCGTCCATTGTGCATTTGACTGGTGCCAACATTCATTCGACTGAACTGTGCACTTATCATTTATTGTTGATCTGGTTTTTTTGTTTTTTTTTGTTTGTTTCTTGTTTGGTCTTTTGTTGCTGCTGTTGTCACTTAAAAAGCAGTCAAGTTACTTGTTCAGCGGCCGGTGTTCAAATGTGTTGTGCTATAATTGATGTTAAACATGTCATAATTCTTCACGGGAACGTTATCGCGAGCAATTAAGTCAAAACCATTTATCGCAAGATCTTATCAAATAGAAATACATTGAATAAAATCAAATCACATCACTCATGCGTCGTGTTGATTGGTAATAAATAAAAAACTTCACTCTTTGTCTCGCACACGTGCGTGCATACAAATGCGCAAACATGTTTCGTGTGACAGCCAAATTTGTTATCGCTTGTAAAAGTGGTACTGGAAATTCAAGAAGTTGGTTTTTTTAGAAATTTTGAAATTTAATTGATGCTGCAAGATTGCTCGTATCTCCTATTTACTCGTATGCAGTAGAAAATGACTGGAAGAACATTGCGCAGAACAGATGTACGAAGAGTTATAACCATTCCGTAGAGGGTATTTCAGACGATCACACCGTGTTTTCAGACTTATCAAAAACTCTAATAACACGTGCAAGTGGGATAGTGTGAATGTAAACAGTTATGCAAATGACAAATGATATGATAAAAGAATTGACAAAACAGTAAGATTTTTCAATTAGATTTTTGGTTTGTACATTTGTACATCGGGCTTAGTAAATTTTCCTTTCTTAAGGATTTTTTACAGGACAAATTTGCTGTGATCAGAAATTTTTGATTGAAGAAGACATGAAAAATAATAGCCAAATCTTTTGCTGGGGGACAACTGGCTGTTTCGTATTCGCTACACTACTCATTGGACTAGTTGCATTTTTTACAAAAGCAAATAATAAAAATATTAAAACCAACTGTTGAGCAAATCAACAAATTAAGCTAATTATTTTCTGCTCATATATTTTATTTTACTTCAGGTCAGCAAACAAAATTTGATGACACGTTCGATTTTCTGACAGTCACAACAAATCTTATTAGATTTGTGTCTCACCAACCCAATAAAAATCTTAAGACTTGTGCAATAGCTTGAAACGCTTAGTCGAGAGCTTGCAAGTGCTTTAAAAATATGTACGAGTACAATACATTCTGATAACTTTGCCCAATCATGCAGCATCGGTATGCCCTTATATAAGAAAGAGCTGGACATCGACAGCGGAAGTGCTTAACACTCTCAACTTCCTCTTAGTCTCTGCAACTTCTATCGAAGTCATTAAATGGAAGATATAACCTCCTTACCTGCATCATAATGTGATACTGTCCAGTCAGAACTGCTAGAGCAGACTGCAACCTCCTTCGGGGCAGGCCTATAATAGTCCTCCTGTTATCATATCTGGGACATGTAAGCCTTGATATTCGACAAGTAACCTCACTAGAGCATTTGTCTTGAGCGGGACGCTGTACAGCTTACAGCTGTTTCTTACAGCTCCTAACTGGGATCCCAAAGATTCTATCTATAGCTCTTTGTTGTAGCTGAATACCGGCCTTTGCAAGTTCGTCTGCTACATTTTCGCACACTTCACTATGCCCTCGTACCCGAAAAAGCTGCAGGTTCGACTGTCTCGTTATCTTCCCCCAGGGAACAGGTTTTATTTTGGCGTATTCCAAACCAGGGCACTCTGTTTTTCAGATAAAGAAGGGAAGAAGTCTCTCGTTTGTTGTAGCAAATTAAACTCCAAAAAGCCGCATGGCTTATGTTGTGTTGGCTTTCGAAACCCTTATCAAGAGTATAAATTGGCAGAACGGGGATCAGCATGCTCCTGGGTGGTTCTGCTTGCAGTTCAACCTGGGCTGATGATGCTACCTTGGCTGGAACGTTCTGTCTGTGGTTTAAATCTAACGACGTAGAAAGGGGTAGTTAGTATCCCTGATAATTTTTGATGCATGGGGTTTTTGGGGAGTTAAAATCCCACTGACGTGCTGTTGCCTTGTAACAGATACTACAAGGAACAAGTAGTTGGACGGGTGAATTGGTTTAAGGGCTGATGCTCTTAGTTGGCCTCTGTCTATAAACTCATTAGGCGTTGTTTTCCATTTATTGCTGGGAAAGTGCATACAGGGGGGATTAGAGGGTCCGAACTCCTGAAAAAGGGGTTGCCCATTTGACTACAAACATATGGGAAGAATTGATATCTGTGTGTGCCTGGTAAGCCATGTGGAGGCGCTGGGGAATCGTGAATAACTCACTCCGAGGAATTGGTCCATCATTAGACAAGGCCGTAAAGGCTATCTGGTTTAGAGATATCCGGCATTCGCGAACTAAACTGAACGTGACATAGATACCAGCTAGTGCATACAGCACAGCCCTACTATCAGTACAAATGCGGATATCCCCCTCCTATATCCTGTAGCACCTTAATCAGTTAGCTGCCCACTATTTCCACCTATTCGACGCTACACTCATTTGCAGCCTGAAGCTAATCCTCCTCTTATATAGGGGGATAAAGATTCCTCTACCAACTGGCGACTTGGGTACAAAAGTAAAGATTTCAAGCACGTCCTCTTATCGATCTGTGCCGATTGCCTACGAGACCGTACCTGAGAAAATTACATCAAATTTCTTGTAGAGCTAGTGAGCAGTGATCAATATTCTTCGGAAGGTCTACTATCTTTCCTATTATTAAGACACAATCATACGTCACCTCCTTCCTGATTGACCGTAATCTGATAGCCGAACTCATGGCTACTTCTTTCACCATGAGATCAGCTGGAGACTGCTGGACTGGGATTTGCATATAAATAATTTTTAAGTGTTCGTTTTTACGGAAAGAAAAAGTTGCCACACCTGCTTTTACGCGTACTTTTTTAATTTATCTTAAGCGGAGAACGGCAGAATCCATTTTTATATGTTCGTAGTGGTTCAATGAAAATGTTAAGGGAGAATAAGTTTATCACGACAATTTTCACGGCTACTATTTTGATACAACTAAAATTGATGAACACCAGTACTAGTGTTGTAATTTTCCATAACAGGAAAGAAAAAATTTATTCGAATATTGTCATCCCCCACTTCTTTTAAATCCTCTCCTTTTAGCAAGCTGAAGTCAGTTGTATTTTTTGCTCCAAATGATAAAACCACTTGCAAGTGAATGCAAAATCTATATTTTTAATTTTAATATTATATTAATATCTTATAGGTTGACAGTTGGCGATTGAGAGTGAGAAGCAAAACTCTTGAAGGCCAGATAACAACGACAATTATATTTATATTTTCAAACTTAAATAAAAATAAAAAAAACGTAATAATTAAAACAAAGCTTTATTAACAGCACTGTACGATAGAATGAATATGCGAATATTACTTTTTAAAGAGTATATTATCCAGATGTCTTTCGGTCGAGTTCAACACACTATGCAAATCGAAACACCAAATAGTTACTCTGGGGCAATGCAACGACGTTTGATGTTTCAATCTAGGGTTGCGGGCTCTTGGTTACCAGTAACGGCAGTTTTGCCTATTAACGTGGCCGTTTAAGTAAAAATGAGCTTTGTCGCTCACAAGCCTGACCGTACTAAAGAAATAATTACGATGACACGAGGCCTGTTCTCCAGCCCAGAGCTGCTTTACGACTGAGTATCTAATAAATTTCGCAAAGAAAAAAACATTGTTTGGGAATTTTAGTCAACTAAAATCTGAGTAATTTTACCTGTAATCATGAAAAGTATTTGACAACACTGCAAAGAATACAAATCAGTTTAATACCTGCGAGTATTCACCTGCACCACTCACAACATGCGCACCAAAATTATGCGCACTCATATGCGAATACAATAAGCAAATATAAAATATCTCATACAGGCACGGCGTTCTTTATGTAAGCTTATTTAGGAATTTATTATGTGACACCGTTCTCTGAAGATCTGCATCATGAAAAACCAGAAAATAATTTATTATTTTAAAAATTCCTCTATACATGATAAGAAATTGAAATTTTTTACAAATGAAGAAGTGTCATGTACAAAGTACTCGTATAAAGCTTAAGAAATAAATGGCAATATTTTGATACTGTGTATAGTTCATATAATTTTCACTCAGAACCAGTTAAAGCGTTTATGATAATTGTTAAACCAAGTTTAGTCGTTGCAGAGTGACTGGAAGTCGACGTCTAGCCAAATAAATAATCCTCATTGATTATTCGTCTCTCTTTGGAGACAAAAATAATCTCCCACTTTTTATCTCTTAAAATTTGTAGTTTGTAACATGATACAAAAAACAAGGTAGCCGCTTCGCTACAACAATACAACAATAATAAAAACAACAGGTATTTTGTTTGTGTAAAATGGCGAATTCACACTTAAGCTGTCAAAAGTAGTTGATAAAGAACATGTTCAATAATTTAAATGGCGCCGAAAAAGGTAAACAAAACTTGACAAAGAAAGTGCCGCCATATTAATCGAATTCGCCGATGCATCCACCTAACATTAACATTAGGTGTGTTTCTTTACTCCAAATGAGAGGGATTTTGAGAGAACATTTTTTTTTAACAATTCAATTACATATTTATTGTATCTCCTAAAAGAACTAACAATAAGTGTGCAAATCTTAAAACTAAAAATTAATTAATTAATACAGAAAAAAATTTATTAATATTGAAATATTTTATTTCCTTAGGTCCAGCCAATGCTAGACGAAAAGTTGCTTCTTGCGTGTATTTTATTGCTAAATCACTTTTCCAACGCTCTGATGGTTACAAGGATGTCCATCCTTCTCAGTCGAGTGTGGCCGCCAAAGTTAAGGATGCTACGTGCGAGAGGATTCGGGTGAGACTCAAGTCTGCTAATGTACCTTATCGCGTATTTTGAAAATTCATCTTTCACTAAGGGTACATCTAGATCTTTATGAATGCGAGAGTTTTTAACATACCATGGAGCCATAGATGCTAGATAAATCCGGTCAAATTCGGCGTAAAAAATCGTCAATATGATTATCGCAAGTCGTCGAAAAATCGTCAGCTACTAAAATTAACAGCTTTTGAACAAAATATATACATATCTATTTCAATCGGGTAATATATAGCAAAGCACTTAATGGTAGCCTTTAATAAAAAACTACAATATTTAAATGTTTAACAAGAAAATGGACTCCTACAAACATGAAGTTAATATAATAAGAACACATTCACTAATTTTTGTACATAACACATTTTTAAAGTATTATAAGATTTCATTTAATGAAATGTGTTTTTAAATTTTCTTTCATATAGTATATTTAATATTTATGCACGCATTATAGTACTAAACACTTCTATTAAGTCAGGTATATCTAAGTCAAAACAACCATAGTTGCAAAATTTTAAGTGGTCTTTAGTAGGTATGAACGTAATATTTCTTTTGAAAATAGTTTCTTCAACTAATTTCTCAGAAAGAAGAATACGACAAGAAAAATATTTTTGCTATATACTTAACCATAGAAGGAGAAATTATTGAAGAATAATTTTTTATTCCAAAAATCTGGTATTTTCATATCGATATCGTAAAACAAATTTTCCAAGTTTAATAGGTTTCATTGCTTTAATTCGGATTAAATTTTTCACCTTTCGAAATCTGCGATGAAATAAAAAACTACTTCTCTGTCCATACTTTTGGAATTTTTAATTTTCAGAATGAAACATTCTTCTTTTATAATGCTGTAAGGATTTATAAAGTTAAAAGTTATGAGCTTCAAATTTAAGACTCCTTAAAATATCACATGATCACACGCCTTTACAAAAATTTTCTAGAAAATTTGGCTAGATTTGGCTAGAAATTTGGCTTTTTGCGTTCCCGTACTTTTGGTAAGTTTTATCTGCTTTTGAGAGAAACTTATGCTTACCCTCATTTGCACGGAACTTACCTAGAACGTAAAGAAACAGACCTATCATTTTAGATTATTTAAGTTTAAAATTAGTTGAAAAGTCGAGTGCAATAGCCGCAAAAGGCAAACTCCAAAAAAGCGACAAAATAAATTTCGCTATTGAAGGCAATAGAATATAAAACTCAAAGCTATTTTTCTTTGGAAAAGTTATCCAAAGCCGAAGGAAGTCAAACTGCCCCAAACAATAATTTTATTTAATACAAAGCCGATAAAGGTACAATTATGCGAACGTCCACGTACGTTTATGGAACGGTCGTTAGTATTTAAGTATACATTAATAATATAAATGCTTACTGAAATTAACTGTCACGTTACCGGAACGTCTCCATCTGTTTAAAATAGAATTTGACGCCGTTGTTACGTGACATTCGTAGACCAGTGCTGGAGCTCTTATATGAGAGATAGTATTCTGACACATTAACCCCGTTTTAGAACTTTTTTAGTGATGAAAAAATAATATTATAATTTACAGCTTTTGCCTTTTTTATCATAATAGTTATAAGAATACTATTTAATAAAATATATTGAGTTTGAATAATGACAAGAGAAACGTAAATATATGTGTACAACTATTTCTTTAAACACAAACTTTATATTTCTTGAAGCCAATTGGTACTTATTTGACTGTAGCAAGTACGAAAACTAACTTGAAAATGCCCATCACTGTGTTGAAAGCTCAACACTGTTTCGAACAGCCGACAATAATTGACAAAAAAAAATCAATTTGGCTGTAAAATATAAATAGTTTTATTTTGTTTTAATAAGTGAAAATTGTTTTGTTAATAATTAAAAAAAGAGGATATGGATGATCTTTTTTTAAATATAAAACAACGAAAAATTAAATTGCACTTGAGGAAAAACACTATGCTGTGCAATGTTTTGTTTATTTTTTGTTATCATGTGGTACGTTTTTTAAAGTTCGTACGTTAAGTTTTTCTCACATCAACGTTCGTATAACGAGGCCTTAAGGCATATTTTACACATCAGATTTTGTTATTGATTTATTATATTCTTGTATATGAACTATTGTCATTTTACTGGAGCTTTTGTTGCACTCTCCTATCTGTCAGAGAAAAGGGTTCCTTTTTCCTGCGACAAATATTTCCCGCATCAAAAATTTAAATAATGGACTAATTTGAAATACAGTTAATTGTTAGATTTTGTCGTCTTCAGCACGTTTCAAATATAAATTCGCATTGTGACGTTTATTAACGACAGACAAGAGGGCAAAAAAACCGGCTTGCATTTAGATTTACGTTATCCTTTCAATTTGCCAAATAGAGCTTTACCGAACTTGGCATAAGAAAAATTATGAAGTGACAAATTTAACTAGTAAATTTCGTATTTATAAAAAGCCTAGTGAGCTCTTACGAACAGGCCAAATTTCATTACTGCTTTCAAATGTTTAAAATCTTACCGCCACCGATGATCGTGGGAAAATACAACATTTTGCGGGCCGAATCTAATTTGGCTCAGTTTTATTGCATGAGCAAAAACGCTGAATACTCGTACATGTTCGTATGTAAAATGTTTAATAGTTATAATTGACAAGACCTGCTCTTTAAGTTTTGACCATTTTTACAGAAAACACAGAAAAGTATACAAATAAAGTCTTTTTGCAGTGAATACGGATGCACACCAACAAATGTATGCATACATACGTACATACAAGTGTGTGTGTGTGTGTGTGTGTGTGTACATGTGCTGGTCCGCGAATGCTTCTCACTTGCTGTAACAATCTACGTTACTAAGTGATCGCTTGAAAAATGTACGAGTATTCAGTTAAATGCTACTTTACATCCAATTATTTTTTTATAAATTGATCGCTATTGATGCAACTGCATTTAAAAAGCTGTCAAGTGCGCGTTGTAGTAAAAAAGTAAATAAAAGAAATTGTAACAACCAATTTCACATCGTACAATTCGGATGTCAATTCCTGCTAGTGAAAAAGTAACACAAGCACACAAAATAATATTTTTATTTTTTTTTGTGTGGCCTGAGTTTTCTTAGGCGATTAGTATACATATATGGGTTTTTTAACTTGGACCAGTACTCAGAGGATGACCCCTACATATGCAGTGCATTGTTCTAGAACTAAGAAAATAGGTTGTGAGAGGGGTAGTGTTTGTGAACATTTGACTTGAACATTAGGTAACTTATTCCTTAAGCGAAGCGTGCGGCTGAAAAACGAATTCTCTCTGTAATGCATTGTACGATTACCCTGGCAATCGACCACAAATGGATGGGCCCTGAACGATAACGGCGTGTTACGTAAAAATGTGTGGATTTCGGGAACAAGGTCCTTAATCTCGTCAGAGCAAAATCCATTGTAGTAACGAAAGAACAGAGTAACGCACCCCACACTGCGTCCATGCTCCATTGAGTCAATAGAGTTGCATACCCTACAGTCTCCGATAAGCTCCTTCACCCTCTCTTGCACACGGTCAAGTAACGCCAAAATATGCTTTAACCTTCGCATTCCTAAACATCTTTAATCCCAGGTGGGACGTTTACATTTTTCATGTATATTGAATAAAATAAATTAATTTGTACCAACGTTTAATAAAGAGTTAATAGAAAAAGTGTATAAAAGAAAAAAAAACACAAGAAATAACTTTAAGAAGTACCGTTATAAAAACACCAGTGAGTGATTTATTTAAGCACACATATGCGTAAGTAAATTACTTGATCTTCAACTATGCTTATAGAAGATTTTAGACATGGTTGCTCTGTTGAGCAGATTCGAAAATATTTTGTGATGTATGCGCTTTGATTCCAACCGACTAAGAGCTATTCGCTTGCAAACGCAAAAGGATGCGGCAATTGCAGATGTGTTTGAAATGATTAACTCAAACTTGAAATCTCACTACGGTCCACTTGAATGTATTACTGTGGGCGAACAATTGCTCGCCTTTAGAGGTAGAACAAAATTCACGCAATACATGCCGTCGAAACCGGCCAAATATGGAATAAAAATCTGGTGGACTTGCGACTCTACAACCAGGCAAGCGATGTAAATCAAGGCGAGCGAGTTGTTAAAGACTTGGTTGCTCCTTACAAAGGAACCGGTAGAAACGTTACAACAGATAACTTTTTTACATGAATTTCGCTGGCCAATGAACTGCTGTCTTGAAAATTAACTTTAGTCGGTACTTTGAAGAGGAATAAAAGATATTTACGAGTAGATTTCAAAGCATCAAAATCCAGAAACTTAAACTCCAGCCTTTTTGGGTTACACATAACGTCACTTTGGTGTCATACGTTCCTGCAGAAAAACATATCAGTAGTTTTATTGTCAACTATGCATCAGAGCAATAATATCAGTGGACCAAATGAAAAATCGGAAATTATTATGTATTACAATAAAACTAAAGATGGTGTAGATGCAATGAACAAAATTTTGTCTCAATATCCTTGCAAGAGGGCAACCAGGCGGTGGCCCCTTGCCTTGTTCAACAATCTCGTGGACACAGCGGCACTTGTTGCATACATACATTATATTCATGGAAAATAACTCCATAGGCACCGTGAAAAAGTCTCTTTGTAGGTTATTCTTAGAGCAATTGAGAGAAGAATTTTGTATCCCACATAGAACAGTTCGATCCAAAAGCAAAATAGCTGTTGGAAGCTTTGCAATCAAATGTGTTATACCTAGAACTGTCAATACACATTATTATCCAAAAGTGGTTAATTTTTCAATTAATTCAAGGAGAGCCAATTACACCCACAGAAGACAATTTGTGGCAGACGAAGCACAAGACAGCATAACCTATTTTCCTAGTTCCGGTTCCTCGTGAATTTGTGAGTTTTTTACATGGCATAGAGGCGGAGTAGTCGTAAAGAGAAATTTGTTTCGACGTCTTTGAATTTTCTCAATGCTAGATGCTGTGGCCGTATTCGAAATAGGATTTAGAGTAGCGTTGTACAAGAAAATCTTGCAATCTAACTTCAAGGTAGCTGAACTGCTTTCAGTTTCATCTGATTGACTTTTGCAGCACGTGAGCCGGCGATCGAGGGAACACAAAAGTAGTTGACTTCATGTATCGTGGAATGACTTGATTGCTAATTTTGATGGATGAGCATGTTTTGTTTTTACATGACCTAAATGATGGTGTCGAGCACACTAAGGTATACTGTATCACACTAAGGATACTGTATCATGATGACAAATTTACGGATATACATATACATAAGTAGTTTTGTAACAGCTATAAGCTTGCATGCAGGTTTAACTTTATATTATGAGTTAAAACATGTTTTATTTATATGTAAATCATTAATAAGTGAACTTCTAGTTATATACATATGTACGATATTAAATAAGTAGTTGTGAGTTCGAGTCCAACCCCAGTCAAGAAGAAGGATTATTTCTAATTAGAACAATAATTGTTGTGAAACAATAATACCAAAGAAGAACGGAAAAAATAATTGAATACCATATAGCTGGGGGACAACTAGCTGTTTCGTAGTCGCTACACTACTCATCAGCACCCACTAGAATTCGAACTCGGGATCATGTGAACATGATGTATTTTTATACGGCCGCTATAACCAACTCAGCCACTTTAATCTTTAATTATTCGTACGTTAATGTTTGCTACATATTGATCACGTATATGCAATTGTTATAACCCCAGTTGTTTGTACAGGATTTTCTGTCACTGAACAACCAGTTTTTAATTTTTTATTTAGTAATAATTTTTTTTATTTATATTTCTAATTAAATTATTTTATGAATTAAACCATTAAAAACTTTTCGAAAGCTTGAAAAATATAAATTTAAAATTCTTAGCACTACTTTTTGACGTCAAATTACTTATTGTTACGATTTACTAGTCTGTGAGCTTAGATGCTGTGTTTAGCTCTAAAACCGAATTGATTATTAGGAATACATTGTGTCACTCTCTGTTGAAGACAATTCCGTCATTAGTAATTACTGCAACAGTTTTGAAATTGTAGGTAGTAGGCTTAGTCGTATTGACCTATATGACTCTACTTCTGTTGGATCTTTCCCCGATTTAGGTATCAATTAGTCACAAAATTATTTTGTTGGTTATTTTATCCATACCTGGAGCTTTTCTGCGACTTATAATTTCTAATAGTGCAACATCTCGGTACGGTCGGATAGCATATAGCTGTAATCTAGCAGTATCACTCGATTTTCTTATGGTTAAACGTTACTCTTTTTCGGAATCACTTTCCAGTTGAATTTCGCAAGAGTGGTTACCTCTAACGGGTAGAAGTACTCGATTTGAGAGGTACCATCCAATAACGTGAATAAATCGAGGAAATAACAATTTTATCATGAAAATGTTCAATACATATGTTTGTTGCTTGGATATACTTCTCACGTGTCTCGTTTAGCCAATAGTGCTTAATTCTAGTTTTTATCAAAATTGCTGAGCCTCCACAAGATCTGCCACGTGGATCTTTTGTATCATATAGAGTGTAACCATTCATTTTGAAATAACTGTTGCTTGTTAAGTGAGTTTCAGCAATCAGCATTATGTCGATTTGCCTTTCCATAAGGAAGTGCTCAAGTTCATTTTTGTGTTGGCCTGCAAAATAGTGGATTGCATTTTCAGCATTTCCTGCATCATGTTCGTCATAGAAACCGTAAATGTGTTTATGGATTTAACAAGAGTCTGCTGAGATGCCTCAAGATTGTTAAAATTTTGATCGGAATTTTGGGCCTTGGGCTCCTGATTCAAATTTTGTATTACGGTTTTGACCACATTAGCATATGAAAATTGTTTAAGGTTTTGCATAATTATGTGGCTGGTTGAGTGGAAAATTGTTTGACTGCTGGGGTTGCTTAAAGGTAATTGATAGCTTATTTGTCATTGACTGCTTAAAGTGAGTATAGACAGGGCAGCCCCTGTAATTTGCAGTATGGTTGCCTCCACAGTTACTGCATTTTTTAACACTTGAGTCAGTCTTTGATTTTTTGCACTGTGATGTACCGTGCAGTTCTCCACACACAACACAAACTGTGAGTAGTTTACAATTGGCTTTAGTATGGCCAAATTCCTGGCAGTTTAGGCATTGAACGAGCCCTAAACGCTTATGTGGCTCCTCTACGGTAATTTTACGGTGCAAGAGAAATTTGAGGGTACATATTGGATGTATTTCATGTCGTTTCAGGACAATATCTCTTGGTTCCAGTTCAACCCTAAACATGGGTTGAACTGGTTCCTGATGTTCACTACACTTTTTATTTTAAACCCTTTGTCCTCCAAACCAACCTTAACATCATGCGTGGCTATACACGGGTCAATACCTTTTATAACGACCTGAATACCTCTAGCGTTTTTAAGCTGATATGTGTAAAAAGATCTTTTCTCCTTTTCCAAAGCATTAGACAATTTTCAGTAGTCATTTTCATGGTTTACCTGGATTTTTATTTCGCTGATGCTGCCATGCTTTACTGATGTATCGTTGAAGGCGTCTGTGCCAATTTCCGTAATTAGTTGATTTACCAATTCACTAGTAGTAGGTTCTCTCAAATATATTAGTGGCGGTTTGAATGTTTTTTTTTCGCTGTACTTGGCTCATCAGTCTGAAGGCTTGCAAATCTGTTACTTTCCATTTCCTTAGCGGTGTTATCATCTTTATATGTCTTTGGTTGTGATGATATTTGAGCGGATTTCGGGCTTCGCTGAAGTTTAACCACGGTTACAGACCTGTCCATGCCTACTTGTGTTTTCGGCTTATTTGCTGAAATTAAACTGGAAGATGGTTTGTCTTCTGTTGTAACAACTATATGTGGTGAACACGAACGCGTGCGGTTTCTTTCTCTTAGTGACAGTAGGTTGTCCAATGATTTTTTCAAGGATTGCTCTCCGAAATCCAAAGATTTTTTTTTTCAGACTTACATCTGATAGGTACACTCATGCAATTATTTTTTTTTTAATTCAAAAGGGTATAAAAAAAGTGTCACAGTTTATTTTTTTATGTAAGTTCACTCTTTTCACCTATTTCGGTTTTTTTTATAAGTTTCCGATCAAAAACAAATACTTATGTCCGTTCACTATCGAAGCTAAACTATTTTTTTTAACATATGAA
Source organism: Thecocarcelia acutangulata (assembly GCA_914767995.1). Taxonomy (NCBI): domain Eukaryota; kingdom Metazoa; phylum Arthropoda; class Insecta; order Diptera; family Tachinidae; genus Thecocarcelia; species Thecocarcelia acutangulata. Next base: position 59,022,705 of record OU612098.1, read on the forward strand.
TTAGTTTTTGGCCTGATATTTTATACCGTGAAGTTCACCACCCACAATATAAGCTATGAGCAATTTCCAATACGATGCAAACGGGGTTTCAGGTTAAAGCTTGGATGAATTTCACTAGTTTTCAAAGCAACACCGGTTCATTGTCGAGATCTTTTTGCGATTTTTAAGTTCAACTGATTTTTAGTTTCGCCCCTTTATCCATTCATCCGGGCTTAACATGATCCGGACCTGCGTAAGAGTGAGTATCTTTAATTATAATTTAAAGATCTTTAGTGATTTTAGGTATATAAAACTTGATTTTCTTCCTCCAAGACGTCAGATAATTTTCGGTTATCATTTTCACGACTAAATTTAATGTTTATTTCACTGGTGCTGCGGTATTTGGCTGCTGTCACCTTGAAGGTATTTTTATCAACTGGTGTAAAAATTTGTCTTACTAGTTAAATAAATTTATGAATAATTAAACGAGTTTTTGTAAGTTATCAGCTCAGGAAGTATGTAGGATAAAGAATCTGGTACTGTCAGAAGGGCTACCGGTATCTAAACTTAACGTTTTGTTGAGACTTGATCTGACTTTTCCTACTTGCGTTTCGACTTAGTGGCGCTGATATTACACTCAAAAAAGTGTTATCTTCTGATGTGACAAATTCATTAGGCAAATACGAAAACAAGCTATTCCTTTCTCTTGTTATTCTACTTTCTCACAGTCAAAAATTACATCCCTTTTGTTTGGTGTGCACCAAACCAGGGTACTCTCCTTACTGCGGCATAGAGGGGTAAGATACTTCGATACTTTCAAAAAACAAATCGTAGCAACCAACGGTTGTTAATTTGTTTGAAAGGTGTAAAGAAATGTAGCGACGTCTATAAATGAAAAAGCTTTTTTTATGTTATCGCAGATATTATTAAATTCTCAATAATTTATTTAGATTGTTGGGATATAAAGTAGAATGTTTGGGAATATCTTTCAAAAAGTCTACTGATAGTTAGGGTAGCTCCTATGAAATGTCGTAATATAGGCAGCAGGGAGACATAGAAAACAAGCTGTTTATAGTTTTTTGATTACTATTAATAAATTATGTTAAAACTCATAAAACAGCAAACTTTACCATGTTGGTGAGTTTCAATCGTGCTGGAAGGTTGCTAATGTAACGCCAATCCTGAAAAAGGGTGAAGCTAAAAACCCCGAAAATTACCGCCCAATTGCAATTTGCTCTGCGCTTTCCAAATTGATGGAAAGTATGGTCAACTATCACCTTATGAAATATCTAGAGTCACATAAATTACTTTGTGACCGCCAATATGGATTTCGCAAGGGTCGTTCTACTGGCGATCTTACGGCATATCTCTCAGAAAAATGGTGCCACTCAATCCATTATTTTGGCGAAAGTAAGGTGGTGGCTCTGGATATCTCCAAAGCGTTTGACAGAGTGTGGCATGGTGCGCTACTGGCAAAACTTACTGCTTTTGGTGTCGGTGATGACTTCTCTCGGTTTATATCGAGCTTTCTCAGAGACCGCACTATACGAGTTGTTATAGATGGGGTCTCATCAAACGAGTTCAAGATTAATTCAGGGGTACCGCAAGGCTCCGTTCTTTCTCCTACTCTATTTCTTATTTTCCTCAACGACCTTCTCTATCAAACTTCCAACCCTATCCACTCTTTCGCGGATGACAGCAGCATTTGTCACTCGTACTCTTTTAGTTATAGGCCCAGCCTATCAGAGATCGCTGCCAAGAGGCTAAATATGAATGATTCACTGAATAGTGATCTTCTATTAATCTCCGAATGGAGTCGTAAAAACAGGATCACCTTTAACGCTCGTGTTGCCTATTAACACACAAACAAACGACCGCAAATGCTGCTTCATCTGTATTCATGGATGGTATAAATATTGAGGAATCGGATGCTCTTGATGTTCTTGGAATGAAGATACAGTGTGATGTTCGCTGGACTGAACACATTTTTCATGTCTCCAAAGAAGCATTCAAGTGCCTTGGTTTTTTGAAACGGTGCAAGATGTACTTCACTTCATCCGATCTCCTTACTATTTATACCACCTACATCCGACCGAAAATGGAATACAACTCTCATGTTTGGGCCGGTGCCTCAAAGTCTATTTTGGGGTTACTCGACCGTGTGCAGGAGAGGGCGAAGAAGCTCATCGGTGACAGTAGGGTATCCAACTCTATTGACTCCCTGGAGCATCGTCGCAGTGAGGGGTGCGTTACACTGTTCTATCGTTACTACAATGGATTTTGCTCTGACGAGATTAGGGATCTTGTTCCCGAAACTCGCACATTTTTACGTCTAGAGCTCATCCATTTGTGGTCGATTGCCCGGGGAATCGCACTACGCATTACAGAGAGAATTCGTTTTTCAGCCATACGCTTCGTCTGTGGAATAAGTTGCCTGCAGACGTGTTTCCTGTCTGTTATAACGTTGGAAAGTTCAAGTCAAATGTTCACAAACACTACTCCCTCTTTCCCCCTCCTCACAACCTATTTTCCTAGTTTCGGTACAATGCACTGCATATGTAGGGGTCCGATATAAAAAAAAGGTCCGACATTAACGTACTAGTTAATAAAACTTATATCGTGAGAACTAGATAAGAAAAATATGAAATTAAAGAAATTACTTCGATTGCGTCAAATAAATATTCTAAGAAAACAACTTGATAACACAAAGTAAATAGAAGACGAAACAAAACAAGCAAACAAATTTATAAATATATTTATCGCTTTAATTTTCTCTCTTCGCGATTTGTGCTTTCCTTCAAGGCGCACGTAAGTAGGAGAAGGCAATATGTTACTATAGCTGTCTTTGTTGTGACATCTCTCTGAAAATTCCAAAACCTGATTATATTTTATTCAAATGTACCTTCTTCATCTCTATGTACTTTATGTGTGATAATTAGTAGCAATAAGTTAAATTGAATGTTAGTAGGTAACTCTTTAAATTACGTAAAAAATTGCGCTGTCGAGCGTCATGAGGCGTCATAAGGCCAAAGTTTTATTTTATTGTTTGTTGGGAATCGCTTTTGCATGTGTGCACGTTTGCACACCAACAAATTGTACCACGAACACACAGTGTATATTACCGGGATCATCTTTAGAAGCACAAACAATTTTAAACACATAAAACAAATTTATTATGGCCATGAAATTACCGTTAAGTGACTTGGCAGTCACACCAACTGCGGGCAGGCGGGCAGAGCATAAAGCAGTGCCATTTAATAAGAAGATGCTGGGAAAATTATATTATGAACGCCCATGGAAAACAAAAAAAGAAATATTCGTGAACTAAAAGCAATAACACTTAAACTACTACCAACAACAAAAATCACCTTCAACCAAATAAAGTCGATGGAATCACGACATTAGTTGCTTTGATGGAAATTATCACAGTATGAGTCACTTGGAAGTATCTCGCCTAAAACAATTGTAGTTCACACTCAATGGATCTATATGTATGTACGAGTTTGTATGAATATGTTTACTAATGTGTGTAGGTAATCCTAATGGCAAAGCAAATAAATGAAAAGAAAACAGTAAAGCGACAAAAAATATATGAAACAACTTTCATGTTCACCCACATTTCAAATTTAGCCCAACATGCACACTGAAAAAAGATTTTCGATTTTAGACATTGATCAGTTTTCTTTTAAAATTTTTGAAAAATCGTTTGTTCTATTTCAACTTCATTTTTTTTTAACACAAAGCTCCAACGCACAGAAAAAAATAGATGAGATTTTTTTTCCAATCAAATTATTTTATTAACAAAAAAAAAACCATCAACTTAATCAAATTTGTATTGACTCAATTAAATTATTATTAATATTAAATTTTTGGAAATATCTCTTAATATATACAATGCAATTAATAAAAAGTTTTCCGAATTATTGCTTGTTATACAATAAATAAATTTCAAAGCTTGTCATATAACAGTGTAGAGTTGTTGTTTCTTTAACAATTTTTTTTTTTTTTTTTTGTTAAGTACATTTTGTAGATTTTACATATTAACAACAATTTTTTTCAGCCCAATAATTTTTACTTTTAAGGCCGGTATGGAGTTCTTACAGACACTCACGTTTGGAAATATACATTTATTTCTACACGGAAAAATGATTGTGGAGACTATTGTAGAAAAGGTATATGTATGTATATAATAGTAGATACTTACCTTAAGCTATGTTCACCGTCCAAATCTACGGCAAACAATTCTTTCTCCATTTTATTAACAATTTTTTTTTTAATTTATTTTATTAACAATAATAATAGTCAACTCTCAAAAATAAAATGAAATAAATGAATGAACATTAATTTTTGTTTCAGTTAACGAAAAAAAGTCTCCACTTTTACTTTTAACATATCTGTAATAATAAAAAAATATCAAAAATTCCGTTTACTTTTCCTTAAGAGACCGGTATGCGGAAATTTACATAACGAATTTACCAACTTGAAATTCCGTAACGTTTTTTACACACAGTTCTTATGGGAACCTGAACTTCCGTAAGAACTGCGTACTACCCTTTTAATGAAAAGGCTATTTCTACTTTATAATTTGAATTATCAATCCAACAAAAAATCCTTTTCACAGGAAATTTGATACAAATGCGATTTTTTTTTATCAATATGGCGTCTATTTTTTCTCTGACGGAACAACAACTAAATATTTAATTCATCCTTATTCCCACTTAACACAATTATTCATATAAAGTTTAAAGCAAAAGCACATTAATTTAATGGGACTTCATATTAAAATTGTAAGCAAGAAAATTATTTTTTTTTTTTAATTTTACAGTATAATCTCGATAATACGAACAATTAAAAACCAAATTCCGGTACATGGGAAAACATTTTCAAAATATAAGCTACGAGGGCGGATTGATATTGAAGCTACCCAGCAAAAACTTCTATTGCAAAGTAATGTGTTAAAATGTTAATAAACATACTCTTCACTACTTCTACTTTGGCAATTTAAGTCATTATTTTAACATGGCGATGTCATTGGAGGCAACTACTTACCATTCTCGCTTACTAATAACTATTCCAGAATGTCATTCCAAAAAAGTCGTTAACAAGCTAACTGCATATATGTCCTTGATTTATGAGTTGGTGACGACAAAAACTATCAAAACGGCTGAAGATGTTTTCTATAAATGTTTAAAATATAATGGATAACGTATCTCAATATTATTTGATCATCGTTTGTTAATTAAATTTAATTTTTGCAGCTTCAGATCGTTGATTTTTGTTTTTTATAAAAAATTTACAATTCAAAATCTTTTATTTCTCAATATTTCGATAACAATTTGTTATCATCGTCAGGAGAAATTAAAAAATTTAAATTTATTTTTAATTTCTCCTGACGATGATAACAAATTGTTATCGAAATATTGAGAAATAAAAGATTTTGAATTGTAAATTTTTTATAAAAAACAAAAAACAATAATCTGAAGCTGCAAAAATTAAATTTATATAATGGATAACTTTGTATAATACAAAAAAGACATGACTTTAAATCATGGTATAAATACCACCCATATAAATGCATTCTTACAAACAATCTCTCTAGAAAAATACCTTTTCTGTGCTTGTGCCTTTCAAAAAGCTCTTTTCGACCATTACCGCTTATATTAAAAAATTTTCTTAAAACCCTTTTTTATAAAAATTATTTTTTAGCGTCATAGAATTAAGTATGGAACTGGTTTTTATTAGCACTGCGATTTATCACTTTAGGATATTATAAATTAATGCATTTAATACATTTGCGCCAGGCTGGCAGCGCATATGTAATGTTAACATCACCTTTACGCTGGGTATACATAATCCTGTAAGTCGTAATGATAGCAAAATAATCGACACTAATGGTGTTTTCTTTTCTGATAAAAAATGCTGCCCTTTAAATGTTGCCAGTTTTAAGTGCAACATGTTTTGAAAAGAACATGATACCCTTTAATAGTGTATCAATTTTTTTAGAAAAGAACGTGGTGAACCACTATATGTAGCATAGGTGTAACATTTTTATCAGAAAAGAAAACACCATAATAGTAAAAAACACCATAGCCGCAAAATTTATAAAAGCAAATATTTAGCTACTACATTTTTCATTTTGTAAAAGTTTTTAATCCCGTTTCTTTCACCTTATCTTACCAAAAACAAGTATTACTCAAATTCTTTCATTCAATTTTCATGGCAAATATTGTACATGTATGGAAAATTGCCAGATACAACTACTTACGTCCGTACATATGCAAGAGGTATTAAACAAGTCATTACTTAACTAATTATAAGAAATGCAGGCGGTAAATACTATGATGTTGAAAATATGTTTTTATATAAGTGCAATACATTACCAAGTTTTCGCCGTTTATCTAGGGATAGATGGCAAAAACAAAAAAAAAAAATTTTTTGAAATTGCCATCTGTCAGACTTCAGCTGTTAAAATTTCACCCGAATTCATCGATTAGTTTATTTATTGTAGTCGTTTGAAGTAAACAACTTTTCTTGAAAAATAGAAAAAAGTGAATTTCGGGCTGTGATTAAACACTATTATTTAAAAAGAAACGTAACTTAAGCACTATTATTTAAAAGGAAAACATCGAATGAGACAAAAGAAAAGTTCTATAAAAACACTACGGTGAGTGTGCTCCATAAGATTACATGGTATTATATTGGATTGCTGAATTTGAACGTGGCCGAACAAGCACTGCAACAATACCTCAAGAAATTCTCGATATCTTTATGAATGGTCGATTGTTGAAATGGTAAACATGCCACATAAACGTGTGTACAACGTTTTGCATGAACATTTGCATATGGCAAAGCTATAGGCAAGACGGGTGCCGCGTTTGACAAACCATTTCACAGTGGTGTTTTGACATGATAAAGCATAATTCTGCTGATTTTTGGCGTCGATTAATAACTGTTGTTGAAACTTGCGTTCACTACTACACAGCTAAAACCAAAAATCAAACGAAACAATGAGTGAAAAGCTTGTGGAAGCGCTCCAAAGACGGCGAGACAGTGAAATCGGCTGGCAAGGCCACTGTATTTTGGGATGCACACGGAATATTGTTCATCAGTTATATTGAAAAAGGATCCATACTCACAGAAAAGTATTATCATTAGTTGATGCAAAAAAATTGCTCTTTCTCAAAAAAACGATGCTAAATTTACGTGAAATACACTTTGAATTGGTTGATCATCAACCTTATAGTCCAGATTTAGCTCTCAGGGCCATTATTACAATTGACGAATAGTTAACACTAGGATTTTATCCTACAGATTTTTCTTTTTTTTGGTTATTACAAGTTATCATTAACCTGAAAAGTTACTGATAACTCAACAGCAGGTTTATCCTAATGGTAAATTTCAAAGTTAACTTTAAGCATTTGAAGCTGCCATATTTTCTTCCGAAAATGTTGGAACTTCAGTTGTAAAAATGGAAAAAATTTAATAGTGACTTTATCGTTCACGTTAACTAATGTTAAGGTTAACTATCAAGAACTTTATCGTTAGGTTGTAATAATTGCCCTTAGTGACTTTTTCCTGTTGCAAGACTTGAAAAAATTACTCGCAGGAAAAATATTAGTGCCAATTTCACGATAACGAAGCTGTTCGTTCGTTCGCACAATTACATTTAAAGCAATAACAAAATTTTGAATGTTGTTTTTGTTTTAAATGTAATTGTGCGAACGAACAAATAGCATCGTTATCGTGAAATTGGCCCTTAATCTCAAACAATGAAGTGATTACCAAAACTAACGCGTATTCTGAGAGGTTCCCAAAATCGTGTTATTCAGATGATATAAAATAGTTCGAATATCTAGGGATAAAACGATACGAATAAATACAAGTAAATACTCAATACTTTTCCTTCAATACCAAGTACTTTTGGTATCGATTCTTTATTTCTGAATACCAAGTAGGTATCGGCCAGAAATACATTTTTCTTATTGACAAGCTAAAACACTGATTTTGACATGCAAATGGGACCACCAAAATCGGGTGTATGGTTGTATTTCATAGAAAACGTGACGTGACCATAACCCCAATCTTGGATACTAAAACAATTAGTGTTGTTACTAAAACCTTTCGAATTTATCACTATAAAGTCTTCAGGCTAGAAATATGTGATTGTCGAAGATTATACCTATAATAAATTTTATTACTTCGAAACTGCAAAGTTTTTCTTCTTCCATTGAATGTGTCACACAGTTAAACGGCAATGTATTGGGTGAATGCAGCAGAAAAATTGTTAGGATAGAAACCCGCGTGTTAAAAATCTTCGTTTCCGGGATCCTAATTAAACTCCAGTGGATCAGACGATGAAGTCCATAATGAAGAGTTTTATTCTTGGCTCCATGTGTTTTTTCCTGTATTTATCGATACATTTTCTTCTATACCGAGTAGGTATCTATACTTTGTGATCGGTACCGTATTGAGTATAAGTATCGATACATCCTTCGGAATATCGTCTTACTAACTGTATTGAGCTAAAAGGAGACTATGTAAAGAAATATGTAAATGGTTTCTGACCTAAAAAAATTTTTTCCTACAGCTTCAATATCATTCCGCCCTTGTAACCTGTATTTATTTATATGACAATCACTTTAAAATCAAATTTCTGCAGTCAAATAACCAGACGAATATATTTAAAGCATTATTATAAAATGCGTTCATACTTGCTGCGTAAATATTTTGACATTTTCACCTGATGAACCTTAGTTCTATTTTTTGCAATATCTCTCAGACTTGTAAGTTTTCTTCGAAAATTTTCAAAAAGTGACACAAAAAGGGGGGTTTTTTTTAGAAAAAGGTGTCACAAAAGGGATATTTCTAAGAAAAAAGGGGCAAAGTTTTTAAAAACAAAAATATAAATATTAATATATGTATTGTGATTAAAAAAATTAACAATTTACTATAAAAAGTATTTACGTAAGAATATATAAGAATAATTATCGATAAAAACTAAACAAAACTTCATCAAAACTTGTAAATGTATTTGAATAAAAATATAAGGTAATGATTACAATTAGAAAAATTATTCAAATATATTAATTCATAACATCAGTTTAAATGATATTAATTTTACTTAAGCTCTGTTTTTGACTTAGGGTCATATATAAAAAAAAACCCCCTTACTTCAGTTTTAATGGATACATTAGTTAACAAACACATTAACACTTCCATACTTTGTTAAAAAAGGTAATGCAAAAACAATATGTTAACTATTATATGTAGTAAGAAATTTAGTTATTTTATTCTGGCAGTGCCGTTGTGTTCATTTGTAATCAAAGCAGCTTTACAGGTAATACATTTAATTACAATACATACAACACAACATTATGACAAATTCACGCAAAGGCAACAAATTACAGCTGTGCTTATACCACTACCCTATTAAAGCTGCCTTGGTTGCAATTTTTCGAATAGTGATGCAAGAAAACGAATATTATTTTAACCCGAAGACTAAATATTCATTAAATACAGTGTGGCTGATCAATTTTGCTACACTATAAACTCAAATAACTTTTTGTAAAGTTTATTTAATTTATTAAAGTTTTTTTTTAGCTTTTATTTATTTATTGAATCTTCACAATGTGAACTAACAACAATAAGTACTCAAACCTTAATACTAAATACAATAAATTAACTAAGTCCAGCCAATGCTAGACAACAAGTTTTATTATGCGCATATTATATCGTTAAAATCACCTACTTAACGCTCTAATGGTGGCAAGGGTATCCCTTCTTCTCAACCGAGTGTGACCACTAAAATTAAGTATGTTTCGTGCAAGAGGGTTTGGGTGAAGTTCCAATTTGCTGATATACCTTGTCGCTTATTAACGTAATTCAATAAGTTTTGAAAATAATTGAATTCAAATAGCCTCCACCCTCGTTGACACATGTACGACATCTTATCAAAAAGTAGTTCATTACTGCCTGGAGTGTTGCAGCGGGAATGGTCTCAATTACCGTTCGAATGGATTGCTTTAAACCATCCAAATTTATTGGGTTTCTTTTGTAAGCTTCTTGTTTTCAATAACCCCACAAAAAAAATCAGGTAGAGTGAGGTCAGGAGATCTGGGAGGCCAACGGAATGTGGAGTTTCTAGAAATTAGTTTATTGGGAAATTTTTGCCGCAATTCTGTCATAACAGGCGTGGCTATGTGACAAGTTTCCCCATCTTGTTGAAACCAAACAGTATTGAAAGAGTTCCCTTTCGGCGCAATTCTGGAAAGAAAAACTCTTTTAACATCTTTAAGTAACGGTCTCCATTGAGTGTAACAGTAAGACCGTTTTTTTTTCGAAAAAGTAAGGCCCGACAATGAACCTTGAAGAAGCTGAACACCACACTGTGATCCCAAGTGGATGTAATTGCAACTGATTGAGTATCTGTGGATTAGAATTACTCCATATTCGACAGTTTGTTTGTTAACATTGCTGTTTAAATCAAAATGTGTCTCCTCAGACATGAAAATGTAGTTCAAGACGTTTGCATTCCAAGCGAATCGGGAGAACTCTAGGGTTCAATTTGTTTGTTAATTGAATCTTATATGAAAATAAGTTTAAATCATGGTGCAAAGCTGTCTGCAGTGCCTGTGTGCTGACACCCATTTGAGCAGATAAGCTCCTTATCGAAACTCTAAGATTGGATTGTATGGCAGCAGCGATAGTTTCCCGCGTCCGAATTGAGGGATCTCGATGATATGGCCTTCTTGCGATTGTGCCACGCTCGGCAAAATTCTTTGGACGGAAACAACGGACTCTAAGGCGTGATAGCGTTGCACTATCCAAATTCTTGTTTCATTGTCCCAATACTCCATTTAAGTTAAATTTAAACACCAACCTACAAAACACAACAAAAATGGAACACGTTAGTTACACAGAAAATAAATTTATACCCTGTATATCACAATGAATTCATCATTTAAAAGTTTTTTTTTTGCAGCGTAGTATTTTTAAGTACTGCTGTGAATAGAATCACAGTTGTGTAATAGAGTACTTATAAAAATCTACTAACGAGTGATTTTTTTGCTATTATCTTTTTGGCAACACTAGTTTTGACAGCTCACGCACGTTTTGTATCTTGTCAAACATCTTCAGTTTGGTCTATAATTTAATCATGAATCGTCTTACAAACGAACAACGCTTGCAAATTATTGAATTTTATTACCAAAATGCGTGCTCTGTTAAGAAAGTTCATCGCGCGCTTCTTCCATTTTATGGTCAGTTTAATCGACCTACTGAGGCTTCAATTCGGGCTATTGTAAAAAAATTTCGCACCAAATTGACATTGTTGGACATTAAACCACCAACATGCTCACGTAGAGTGCGAACTGAAGAAAATATCGCAGCCGTATCGGCCAGTGTTGGTGATGACCGTGAATTATCGATTCGGCGCCGTTCGCAGCAATTGGGCCTCTGTTACTCCACTACGTGGAAAATTTTGCGGAAGGATTTGGGTGTGAAGCCTTATAAGACACAGCTGGTGCAAGAATTGAAGCCAAACGACCTACCACAACGCCAAATTTTTGGTGAATGGGTTCTTGAAAAGTTAGATGAAGATCCACTTTTTTATCGAAGAATTGTGTTCAGCGACGAGGCTCATTTCTGGTTGAATGGATACGTGAACAAGCAAAACTGCCGTATTTGGAGTGAAGAGCAGCCAGAAGCATTGCAAGAGCTACCAATGCATCCACAAAAAACAACCGTTTGGTGCGGATTATGGGCTGGCGGCATCATTGGGCCGTATTTCTTCAAAGATGATGCGAATCACAACGTTACTGTGAATGGTGAGCGCTACCGTGCGATGATAACAAACTTTTTTTTTCCCAAAATGGAAGAGCTTGACTTGCATGACATGTGGTTTCAACAAGACGGTGCCACATGCCACACAGCACGCAAAACAATGGACCAATTGAGAGGCGAGTTCGGTGAACAGTTTATTTCACGCTTGGGACCAGTCAATTGGCCGCCCAGATCGTGCGATTTAACGCCTCTAAACTATTTTTTGTGGGGCTATGTTAAGGCTAATGTCTATAGCGACAAGCCCGCTTCGATTGACTTACTGGAAGTCAACATTGCCAACATTATTCGTGAGATACCGGCCGAAATGTTGGAAAGAGTATGCCAAAATTGGACTAAGCGGATGGACCATTTGAGGCGCAGCCGCGGCCAACATTTGCATGAAATAATCTTCAAACATTAAATTATATTGACCCAACTATCGATCCAAATAAATATTTCATGCATTTTTCTGAATTTTATGTGTTTTTTTTTTTTTTAAATTTCCGATAGTTCTTATAAAATCACCCATTAGATTTTGTCAAAATCTGGTCGCAGGATTTCGTTTCAAATCTAGGTGAATACTGTAAATACTAGATTTGGTTCAGGTGTAAATGCTTTATTACAGTTAAACACCAACTTGCTTACTTCGATTATAGAAATTGAACAGACATTTGTTAAACTTCGTTGGATTGCTAATGTTTTTAAGGATGCTGGTATTGAGTTTCATAGTCGTGTACTGTGAACAAAAAATTGCCATTAAAATATCAACTTCTTAAATAGTAACTGGACCAGGATTTTCTTTCCACTTTATTGCGTAAAAACGAGACGTTTAAACAAGTGTGACGGCATTCCAGAATAAATAATTTTATGTAACAGTAGAATGCAACGAATACTTAAGAGGTCACAAAACAGACCATAAAGTTTAGTCTCATAAGATGTGATATTAGAAAAACATCCCAAGTTGAAAACATATCCAAGAGTAGCATTTTGTGCAGAAGTTAATTTTCTGGTGCTTTTTTCATCGCTGCTAATTCGCTACCGTATATTAAAATCATACGTACTCGTATATTTATCGGTGTTGCTGAGTTGCCCATGAAACGAAGCATCGCAAATACTTTCCCTGCAGCGGTGTTTACATGATCAGACCATATTATTGAAGAATTTATTATAATGCCAATCTTTTTCGTCTTCCAAACACTTTAAATTTTCCCCGAATTTAATATTACACTTTGGGTTCAGCAGATACAATCGCATGTGTGGTATTTCTGGAAATTACAATTACATAAATTTTTGTAAATAAAAGTTTTGTTTTTTCTATGATTTCTGATGTAATTGGTGAATTCTGATGCAAATTAATCACTGCCTTTCTTTTCACAAATAATAAAAAACTGAGGGTATGTATTACTTGTCAATGCGAAATACAATTAAACGCTGCCGGTACAAATTCTTAAGAAACAAAACTATAAAAATAGAAGTTTTTGTGCAAAAGCTGTAGAAATAAATGCTGTCGAATAGAAATAAATTTATGGTGTCCGGATTACAGTCTACTGTTGCAATAAAATAAGTGTTCATGTAGCTGCGCTGTCCGGATTATCGAGATTATACTGTATTTTAAGTTAAGTATTCTTAAAATTCATTTCACTCCTGCAATAATAAATTTTAGATCAAATGATGGCAGAACTTAATAAACCAATCCGTTTCACAGAAATGTAAGTTCAATACTCGTATCGTCATACATATACTCGTACGAGTATGGTACTACACAACATAGTTGATCTTTTTTCTGTGTGTGGAAGCTTCTTAAGATCGTAAATTTCCACTTTAAACACTTTGTTGTGCACACCCAACTTGTTATACGCTTAAAAACCTTTTTTTTACATGAAGTAGGAATAATAAATTCCGTATTTAAAACTTATATGTATGTACGTAAGTGTATCTACTGATGTATTGTAACTCTATCTAATATGTATTTATATCTATGTATGTATGTATATTAGGATGTAAATTTATTAAGTTTTTCGTCTGAATGGGAGTAGTTGTGCCTCTGCAACCTAAATAAAATATAAATTTTAAAATCTAATACTAAGCACTGACGAAATTCTCTATGCTCGATGAAGTTATTTATAGACAGGGAAGGGATTTATTTACACTAAAAAACTAAAAATATGCACGAAAAACTGCATAGAAAAGTAAAAGGTATAAAATGTTTCTATTTTATAAAACGTATTCAGTACAAAAACTCCACTGTGTACTTTTAAATTTAGGTTATAGGTCAATACTGTCTTAAAATCAAATAAACTGTGCTAGTGTTGCCAGGAGTTTTTTTTTTTTTTTTTTTGTTAAATCTCTACCATAGCGCATAAAAATCGCTATTTTTCCCTACAATCGTAAAAATATTTCCCTACATTTTTCATTAAAATTTTGCTGTAAGAAAGAAATGTATGCATGTGTTTAGTTCTATAAATAAATTAGTTTAATTAACTTGGTGTACATTCTAATTCAAACTGGTATTTGCGTTTTGTGATGGAATAAGTAAAAATAGCACAACGTTAATATAAATGCAACTTTGTAGGAGTTCGAAAAAATACAGCTGAAACTACTTTCACAAATATGCGACTTTTATTGTATAATTAGTTATAAAAGCCCGTTGTTTATTCCATTAAATCTTTCTTTAAAATTTGTTCGGAAAAAATGCGAGTTAAGACCTTTCTACTGAGACCATTTAATATGCTTAGTTAGAAGATATTTGTGATTAAAGTTTTTTAAGGACGTTAGGGATGTATTTACTTCTAAAATGTATGCTTGCAAATGAGATCTTAGAATGCCAATGGAGTTTGAATCTTCACGGTTTAGTTTTTTTCTTTTTGTACGTCCGTTGATAGTTATAGAAAAAAACACTCCCATCAGCTTTAAAACGATTTTGATAATATTGGCGTAATTGGGAAATTCTTATTGTTAATATATTTAACGTTGTAAGTAAATTGGATAAAAATGCATCGATATCCAATTTGAGCAACGATTTTTCCTCATAGTCGGAAAAATTATAATAGTATAATAACAAATAATAATGTGAACCAATCGTGATAATTAAAAATTCTCTACAATAAGCCTAATCATACAAAATCTGTCCTTTTTCCCCTACATGTGGAAATAAACAAATAAATCCGCACAAAAAGGAAAAAATTCCTACCCTTGGCAACACTGCACTGTGCTGAGATACACACAATAACAGTAGAGGCACCTTTACATGGTAACACAAATATTTAGAGATGTCAAAACCGTGTATAGAAGAAAGGAAATCTAACCAAGTCAACCAAAAAATTTATAAACGACTTCTCTTCTATGTTTCCCAGCTGCCTGTATTTCGACATTTCATAGGAGCTACCCTAATTATCAGAAGGCTTTGGAAATTTTTGAAAGATATTCTCAAACATTCAACTTTATATCCCAACAATCTAAATAATTTGTTGAGAATTTAACAGGAAAAATGTTTTAATAATAAATATAGGGTGTATTTTATAAATTCGGTTCTTGCCCAGTCCCCAGTTCAAGTTCGCAGAAGTGACTTGCTTCTAATGAGTCTTTTCGAATTTTTTGTCACTTTCCATAGAGAACAGTTGGATTGAGGGGTACCAACAAGACTTTCCAGATCATTTTTAAGCGAAGCCATTCTGTGGATTTCTTAAGCTACGTACACACGGTTGTCAGATTTTACAATATTGCCAGTAAAATTGTCTGA
Source organism: Thecocarcelia acutangulata (assembly GCA_914767995.1). NCBI lineage: Eukaryota > Metazoa > Arthropoda > Insecta > Diptera > Tachinidae > Thecocarcelia > Thecocarcelia acutangulata. Next base: position 59,038,243 of record OU612098.1, read on the forward strand.
AAATGTATTACAATCGTTTAACTTACAACGTTGTCAGAAAAACCATTGTCAATCAATTGTAAGATGACATGTTGTCAGGCATCTGACAATCCTGAGAACACTTTTCGTCGGCATTGCCAAATAATTGGCTGGTATTGTAAGCTCAGTTTTAATTATCAGATGTATAAAATTAATGCACCTGACAATATCGTCATTATCAGAAAAAAATTTGATGGGCAACACTGCCAAACAGATGGTTGTTGATATACATAAGTGGCAATGCCTTACAACATGTCTGGCAATTTTTTTCATCTAACAATCTGACAACCGTGTGAACTGACAATTTTTGTTGTCAGATGAATTATTTTTCATTGTCACTACATTGAAATCGTAAGATTTTCTTACGATCGTCTGAACACACAATTTACTTCTGCGGGACAATTTTTCATTGTCACTACATTGCCAGCATGTTGCCAAATCTTACAATATTGTAACATCTGACAACTGTGTCATAGCTTTAGTTGAATTATGCATTCCCGTAACCTGATTTTAAGCTAGAGAGACCTGCGAAGTTGCCAATCTCTTTGATTCTCTTTTTTCTGACAGAAATTGTTCAATTTCAGACGAATAAGTTTTATCCTTCGCTTTTCTGAAACTTATATGGTTGGTGGCAGCATGTTGTACGGCTAGGTTAAGGTCTTCAGAAAAATCGTTAATTGACACATCAATTTCCGGCATTCTTAAGGCAGTATTTTGTAGGCTACACTTGCATCCATTCTAAAGAAACAGTCTTTGCTACTCCAAAATCTATAACATCTGGGATCTTTCGTCGATCTGACAGCCAATAAAAGAATGACATCTAACGGTCTAATTCATAAATACATTATAACACGGTGATATCCAACTTATACAGAAAAATGGAAAAAAGTGTATTCATAAATGAGTGATAGCTTCTTATACAGGTTATAACCTTCTTTGACATTCAAAATTTTTATTGTAGCCTCTACCCAACTATTGGCGTTTAATAAAGTGACAACTTGTTGAATTGAACGTTTGTTTACAAAAAAATTTATTGATTGTGTGCATAATTTTTTCTTTTCCACCACAAATTATATATAAAAAAGTAAAAATGGCAAATATGAGTGTACAGATTTATGTAATTAAAATGTAATTTTTACAAAAGTGATTATTTTAGAGTCCATCGTAGAATGTGCAAGCGCTGGACGACCTAAAACTTTTAAAAGGAGAAGCGACTCATTTGAAATGCCAAAAGACCAGTTTAAAGCAAGGTACAGATTCAACAAATCGAGTGAACAGAAAATTATTTCAATGATTAAGCCAGAAACTGAACTTGACAGAAGAGACACGACGATCGCCAGTCGATCTGCAGGTTTTGGTAACATTGAGATACAAAGGGCGAAAAGAAGTGAGTATAATTTCTAAAACTGTCAATATAAATATGCACATTGCAAAGCAAATGTGAAATGATAGTCAATTAAACACGTTTAGGTTAAAATTAATGATTCAGCCTATCTTCATGGTTTGTCTCAAGCAACGGTCTGGCTCGTGCTTCAGCTCATTGGGGCGATAGAAATATAAAAATGCCATCATCTCTGATAGAGGAAGAGCTCATAATGAGGGAATTAAAAATTTCCATGGTATTTACAAAACTATTTGCAAAATAATAATAAGAAATATTTACAGATGTTAAAAGTGTTGCAGAAACAAATTCTTAGAAGTAGGTAGTCGACTACTTTTTTGTACCCGGCGGTAAATAAATTTTTCACAATTTAAAGCTTTGTATGCATATTTTTCTTAATAAAAAGAGATAAAACTTTAAGTTATTTTACATTCCAACAAATTTATGTAATAAAATTCCTAAATTTATTGGATTTTTCGAAATTACCTAAATAATCAGTTTTTGTTCTTAGTGCCAAATGACAATGAAAATAACGTGGTATTGCCAACACTAAAGTACAAAATTAATGAAAGTGTTGAATTGTTATCTCCTTGGTTATGTGTTTATGAATCAAACTTTTTATTAGTTGCTTATAACACAGTGGATGTATGATAACTATTACCAGCTTATAAGCTGAAATATGAAATTTTTATGAATTAGACTGTAAGACTATTGTGTCAAAAAGCACGATTCCTTTCGGGGACATTAAATGTGCTTCCCAAAAAGTGTGAATATTGGATTTCTGTTACCGAATATCAGGGCTGTGATTAAATCGAGGAAATAAAATTTTTTTGGTGAAAATATTCAATGCATACATTTGTCACGTGTCTCGTTTAGCAAATAGTTCTTAATTTTGGTATTTAATAGAATTCCCGATCCTCCACAAGATCTCCTACGGGAATTTTTAGTGTCATATAGTATATAGCCATTAATTTTGAAATAGTTTTTGGATGTCAAATGGGTTTCAGCAATCTTCATTATTATATCGATTTTCTTTTCCACAAGGAAATGCTCAAGTTCATTTTTGTGTTGGCGAATGCCGTTTGCGTTTCAGAAACATAATTTAAACGTACTCATATGTTAAAATTGCCTGCAAAATAGTAGATTGCATTTCCAGCATTTCCTGCATCATGTTTGTCATAGAAACCTTAAATGTGTTTATTGATTGAACAAGAGCCTGCAGAGTTGCTAAATTTTGGATCGCCATTTTGAGACTTGGGCTTCAGATTCAAGTGTTGTATATCGGATTTAACCACATTGGCATAAGAAACTTGTTTGGGGTTTTGCATGTTTATATGGCTGGGTGACTGGTGTACCTGGGGAAAATGTTTTTAGAAATCGTGTTTGACTGCTGGGGTTGGTTAATCAAAATTACAGACCTATTTGTCATTGGCCGCTTAAAGTGAGTATAGACAGGTCAACCTCTGTAGTTTGCAGTACACTCGAGTGTTAAAAAATTAGTCTCTGCCCTCATCAATCCGAACGCGTTAGCATCTTTCATAAGGAGCAGCGGATGGCTAGTACATCAGCAAGTAATGCCACATTAAGCAGTTTCCCACCTTTTTTTCTTTATCTTGCCGCCTTTCCTTCTCGCTCACTCCCACTATATTCCTATAACTTTCATTCCTCAACTATACTATGCCACTTGTGAGGCACATTTTTCGTCCTTTTAAAAATGCAGCTAAAATGCGTTGACGCTGCAAATTGAAATAGCGGAGAATATGTTTCGAAGTGAATTTAACACTAAAAATCGCGCGAGCCTCATTGAAACAATAATTCGACGACACCACTTCGGTCGCTCGCACGTCAGCCTGTCTCTCCACTGGTGACTACGAAACAGCTACTTATCCCCCCACGAGATATAAAGTTTTGATTCTTGTTTTTCTTGTCTTCAATCAAAAATTATTGATCACATGTATTGTAGTTTGTATTGTTAAAAATCCTTCTTAAGAAAAATCTTAAGAAAGGAAAAACTTCTTCTAAAGCCCGATGTACATATTCACAAATCAAAAATCGAATTTAAATAATTATTTTTATTTATTTATTTAACTGTACAGTAGCAAATCAATTTGCAAAGTATAGGATGCACATCAGGGGCGTTATGCCCACGATGGTATTAACAGCATTTTACAGCGGCGCTGTGACTAGCTATAATGACTTATGCCTTCACATAAGAAGTTCCCGCGTGGTTAACAAAGAAATACTTAGAAAAAACTGTAAACTAATGCAGTTAATTGAGGCTAACAGTTAACCGTGAGAGCGAGACGGAAAACTCTCGAAAGCCAAACAGTAATAACAAGCCTGGCCGCACTTAAGAAATAATTACGATGACGCGAGAACTGTTCTCCAGCCCAAAGTTGCTTTACGACTGAAAAAAACATGATTAAAATGCATTGTCTAGTAATCAATTGCAAAGAAGATAACTCAACACTTTTCATCGCATTCTGAACTGTCCCGATGTAAAAACGCCACCAAAATTTAATTAAGCGCAGAATTACAATATTCTTTAATATTTTATTCACGCATTTCAATTCAATTGAAATTGGGCGTTGTTGCACACAATTTAGGTTACGAGCCACCTCTTGTTATATTTTCAATGGTTTTAGCAATAATCATGTTAACACAAAAGGTGAAAATCTCATAACAATTCTCCAGCATGAACACTTTTATCACCTCTTAATTACGTATGTACATATGTATTATGCCGTCTATTTTGTTAATATACTCGTATTATTAATTTTGTCCAAATGAGAACAAATGATGTTAATGTTCTTAGTAAGTTACTTAAGAGAAAAAAAGACATAAAAATTATAACGACTGGCTAGATTTTTTATGGGTGTCATGATGTTTCACGATTCTTCATTCCCATCCTTAACTCTCGCAGTGAAAATTGTTCGCGCGAAACAAAAGCGCAACAAAAATAAACAAACAGTTGAACGTTCACTATTTCTGTAATTTTTTTATGTGAACACTTTTGCGCTTCTCGTCAAATGCGAATAAAATGCTTTTCATGCAGAAATTTTGATTTTGGGCCAACTGAAATTACTCGCAAATAAAAAATGGTAAGCTGAAATAAAAATCGCTTTTACTAAACACTAAAATAAGCAATAAAACAACAATGTTAAGCATTTTACTAATAAAGTGTTTTCCACTATGATTCGGTAGCTTTATTTAAGAAATAAGCAAAATTTTATGTCAACAAGAAAAAGTTTTTGCCAACAATTTGGGGTTCGGCAGCTTGAAATGGACAATATAAAACACTCCAGAAATGTTTATTTCTGTTGTTAACACGCTTATACTAGTCTCACTCGTATGTTTGTTTGTATGTTTGCAACACTCGAAACCCATGCGACATGTGTGATTATTAGTGCTGCTGCTTTACTGCGAAAATCTGAATTGCCGTATTAATTCCGGCGAAATGGTGGGATTTTGGAGATTCACGAAGCCGATTTTTAGAATTCCCAAAAAATTCGGGACCATTTCGCTAACCGGTTGGAACCGGGTTTTCATATACGGTGCGCGATTTGGCCGTGGGAGGTGTATCTGAACTTATTAACGGCCATTCGATTTAGTGCGAAAATTTAAGTTGTTGCATTGTATCCGGGGAGGTGGGATTTTGGCGATTACTGAAGCCAATTTTGGGTATTCCAAAAGAAAACTCGTTATACGAATAACCATTCGGCTATATGGATAATAAGTTTGATATGGAAGCTGGTTTTTTAGTTTTTAAACTTAAAATTAGCATTTGCAAATATTTTGTTTTCGCATATTGTGGAATATATATTTTCAATGTTGATGTCAGTCTGACCAGATGTTAAAATAACATTAACAAAGTATGAAACAACCCTAAAATAGCTTATATAGGGTGTTTTTTTAAGCTAGATAGAACTTTAAATTGTAAAAAGTAACACAAAAAATTAAATTTTGATGAAACATTTTTTTTATTTGTTTCAGTATACTCTGACAAATCATCATGAATAGACTCACGCTTGAACAACGCTACGAAATTATCCAAATTTACTTTGAAAATCCGACCCGTTGTTTTATCGCAAAATTGTGTTCAGCGATGAGGCGCATTTTTGGCTTAACGGGTTTGTTAATAAGCAAAATTGCCGCATATGGAGTGAGACCAATCCACAAGAGACCCTACAGACTCCATTACATCCAGAAAAATGCACTGTTTGGTGCGGTTTTCATGCTGGTGGCATCATCGGACCTTATTTCTTCAAAAATGAGGCCGGAGCTCGCGTTACGGTCAATGGAGATCGTTACCGCACCATGATCAATGATTTTTTGTTTGAAAATATTGATGACATTGATCCGGAGGAGATGTGGTTTCAACAGGATGGCGCTACGTGCCATACGGCGAACGCAACCATCGACTTACTGAAATCAAAATTTGGCGATAAGTTGATTTCGAGAAATGGACCTGTCAATTGGCCTCCAAGGTCGTGCGATTTGACACCTCTCGATTATTTCCTGTGGGGCTACGTGAAGTCACTGGTTTATGCTGATAAACCAGCAACAATTGACGCCTTGGAGGCCAGCATTGTTCGTGTTGTTCGTGACATACGGCCAGCAGTGCTCGAAAAAGTGGCCCAAAATTGGACGTCCAGAATGCGCTTCGTCAAGAACAGCCGCGGTGCCCATATGCCCGAAATCATTTTCAAATGTTAATGTCACGTATTGATCTTTCGAATAAAAAAAAATTTTGATTACAATTTAATTTTTTGTGTTATTTTTTAAAATTTCAAGTTCTATCGGGCTTAAAAAAACACCCTTTATTTCTCTAACCCGCTTGCCGCATTTCTTCACTATATTAACAGATGCAATCAATAATATACGACTTTTTAAGGAATTTTCTTTTAATACGTATTAAGTTTTATTGATGAAGCCCTAAAATTAAAACCAGACAGGAAAAAACTAGATATATTTTCTGATAGGCTGTCACTAATTAAAGCACTTATAAATACATTTAACAATGATATCAAAGGACATACTGGCATTTTGGCAAACGGGATTGCCGATAACAATGTCTAAGAAGTGGATCGGTCACCCACACAATTTTTCAATAATTTCACCAAAACGGACATTAAGAGAACGCGGAATGTCAAATAAAACTCTAAAGTCGACTATCGGATTTATACCCCCCTAACAGATACTATAAAATGATAAATAAACCCTCTGTATAAAATAACGAAAGTAATCAATGAACAGAAATATCAAGAAAAAAATTATAACCCGATTAAAACTTGACCACAGCACATTTTAGAGAAGTTGTCGAAAATTTAAGATTCAGCTAACGATGTCTCACCCGATATCCTGTTTCAATAACAAAACGATTCCACAACACCTGTTGGAATCAATCAAACCAGCAAATTTTGAGAACATAAGATAACACGTTCAACCGAAATCCTCACAAAAATTATAATATTTGTATTTTCACATAAAAATAAATATTTTAACTACTAATAAGAAAGGGCAAGGCCTTTGCAGCCAGCTTATTTTTAGTTTTATTTTTTTACTCCACAAAAATAAAAATTTACGACTAGTTTGATGCCCCAGCGTCTCATAGGACATTAAAAGGGGTAGTTGGCATTATGTTGTATGTATAAAAATAATAAATACAATTAATTCAATTACTAATTTCAGTAACAATAAAATTATAAAAGAAAAAATAAAAATAAAATATTTACAAGAAAAAAAAAAGAAATAAATAAAAAGTTTATACATTATGTATTGTTTGTTGTTCGGGCTAAAGCCGAGATCAATAATCGAGTACTAATACAGTTACAGTTAGTTACAGATACACACAGTATGTCTTCAAGTAAATGTTGTTTGAGATGAAGTTTAAAGGTTGAAATTCTGGATAAGTTTTTTATATCATTTGGAAGGCGATTGAATTCCTTGCAGCCGGCATATTCTATGCGTTGTTTTGTAGTTTCCAACCGATATCTTTTTATCATTAGAGTCGTATTATTTCTTGTATTATAGTAGGTCTGGTTGATTGTAAATTCTACAAAAGCTGCATTTTATATAAACCAAAAGTTGGTAAAATAGTTTTAGCTACATCTCGGTATAGGGATACAGATATGATACAAAAAACAAGGTAGCCGCTTCGCTACAACAATACAACAATAAAAAAACAACGGGTATTTATTTTGTTTGTGTAAAAAGGCGAATTCAAACTTAAGCTGTCAAAAATAGTTGATAGCGAACATGTAACAAGTGATTTTTTTGCTATTATCTTTTTGGCAACACTAGTTTTGACAGCTCACGCACGTTTTGTATCTTGTGTCACTGTCAAACATCTTCAGTTTGGTCTATAATTTAATCATGAATCGTCTTACAAACGAACAACGCTTGCAAATTATTGAATTTTATTACCAAAATGCGTGCTCTGTTAAGAAAGTTCATCGCGCCCTTCTTCCATTTTATGGTTAGTTTAATCGACCTACTGAGGCTTCTATTCGGGCTATTGTAAAAAAAATTTCGCACCAAATTTACATTGTTGGACATTAAACCACCAACACGCTTACGTAGAGTGCGAACTGAAGAAAATATCGCAGCCGTATCGGCCAGTGTTGGTGATGACCGTGAATTATCGATTCGGCGCCGTTCGCAGCAATTGGGCCTCTGTTACTCCACTACGTGGAAAATTTTGCGGAAGGATTTGGGTGTGAAGCCTTATAAGATACAGCTGGTGCAAGAATTGAAGCCAAACGACCTACCACAACGCCAAATTTTTGGTGAATGGGTTCTTGAAAAGTTAGATGAAGATCCACTTTTTTATCGAAGAATTGTGTTCAGCGACGAGGCTCATTTCTGGTTGAATGGATACGTGAACAAGCAAAACTGCCGTATTTGGAGTGAAGAGCAGCCAGAAGCATTGCAAGAGCTACCAATGCATCCACAAAAAACAACCGCTTGGTGCGGATTTAAATGGCGCCGAAAAATGCAAACAAAACTTGACAGGGAAAGTGTCGCCATATTAATCGAATTCGCTTGAATTCGCCGATGCATCCACCTAATAATTAATTCGCCTTGGATACAGACGAGTGCATGCTAGGAATTTCGTAAGCAAGTTTGAGAGCTTTGTTTTGCAGTCTTTGAAGAGATTTTAAGTCTGTTGTTTTTCTGAACAGCTCCTTGTAATATTAATTATATAAATTTATTTTCGATTAATAAACAAATAAAATATTATATTCTTCATTTACGAGTAAGTATATATATAAGAGTCTTGCGACTACGTATACATATATGCACATACATGCAATACGTATATGTGCAATTAAAAACAGTTGACACAAATATATCAAGTAGTTAAATTTTAAAGGCCCATATTGAATATGGACCACACCTCAACCTCAAGTTGTTTTCTGCATTTCGCTTGGCATTTCTCAATTCCGGACTAATTCAATTTGAACCATGAAAAGATATACAATCGAGCAATACGTGAAAATTATTCAGGCTAATTATGAAAAATTGGAATACAAATCAAAGTGCATAGTGTGGCTGAATTGTAATTGACTCAAGAACTAACCATTCCAAAACGTGGTCAGTGGATAGAATGTTGGTAAGAAATGGCAACATTGGATGGTGAATTTTCGAAGAAAACACATTTCACCTCAGTGGATTCGTCAATAAGCAGAATTACTGCAGTTGTGCGAATGATAGTTCAAGAGTGATTGTCGAAAAACTAACGCACCCACAAAGAGAGACTGTTTGGTGCGGTTTACAGGCAAGGTATCATCGGGCCGTATTTTTTCCAAAATTAGGCCGGTGAGGCAATTACTAAATGGCCTTTCGTATCGTGAGATGCAAAAGAACCTTTTATGCACTTTATTTATTTTTTTTATAATTTTTTCTACGCATTCTTACCTTTAGCACTAATTTTGGTAATTAAAAATATTTGCAACGTAAGTTGACAAAAGCCGCGACCGTTTTATTTACAACTCAAATGCATACATATGTATGAGTATAGACAAGATACTAGAGATGAACGAAATTTATTTTAAGGAACTCCATACACTACGGTCGTACCCTTTGTAATTAACATTCAATGAATGCAAAGTGTTGCACACATCGTTGAAGTGATGTTATGTAGTAGGCAGTGTTTGTCGCTGGGCATATAGTGGGATCGTTTTATTGCATATGTTTACTTTTAATACGTAGAAATGTAATGCGTTGTAACGCCGCTAGATCCAATTTCCAAAAAAGAAAACATTAATTATAGAGATCTCGGACTAGTTCGAACTAATGAGAGTAAAAAGCAAATTACTCTCTAAATTTGTAAATTTTACCCTAAACTGCTGGAACGCAAAAGACCACAATTGTACATCTTGCAACAGTAGTGCTTTTTAGATTATAGTATATTTTAGGGATTTTGACGCTTAAAACGCCTAACATCATATGAACAAAGGATTTGCCTTATTGGCAACAGCTGTAAAATTAAAAGCAATGTAAAATTTTCAATAGATTTTTATAATCATATTTATAAAATTAAAAGCCAAATAACAATTGCATGTTCTATTTAAAACTTCACAACGTTTTTTTTTAGTTTAGGCAAACTTTAATTTGCTTTTAACTAATTTTTAAACAAAAACTTTTTACCAATTTGCAAATTTTCTGATTACATTTTCACTTTCATATGTATGTAAACATAAAACAGCTGATTATTCAATTCTAGTCCGAACTTATCCAAAGAAAAAGTTCGGGCTAATTTGTACAGGAAATGAAAAAAATTACTTTCTCGTTTTCTCTTAAAATTGCACAAAAATTGTTACGTGGAACGCTTTGAACTAGTTCGGACTGTTTCGTTATTCACGTGGAACACACCTATTAATTGTGAAGATAATTTCAACACGACTATACCAGTATGTAAACATTTTAGTCAAATATTTATAAACATATGTATGTATGTATGTATGCATTTTGAATGCAGTATTTCTTTGCTTTGTGGTTTTTAATAAATTTTTGTCCGAAGACTGTTTAATTAGATTAATTAACCTCCTATTTCCAGTACACAACATTATGTTTTTATATCATTGAATATCTTGCCACAAGCTTATTAACGTGTACTTTAAATTCAGTCTGCCTCCGCACATGTACATACATATGTATGTATGTATGTATATAGTATGTATGTATCTATGTGTGTGTGTGTGTGATCAAGTTGTTTTTGCTTTCCTTTTTCTGCTGAGCATTGTTCGAACAAACCAAATGATCGTTCACGTTATTAGTAGACACACCCGTTTTTGGTTTCATTTTTTATGCCGGCTGTTGGTTGATATTGTAGTGAGTTGAAGCTATTTTATCCGATTATGTTTCTATTTGTGTAGACAACATACTGCAATAGTTTTAGCACTTTATCTGTTGCTTGGCCGTAGTGGTCGTGCGACATAATAAAGACATTTATTTCAATTACCGCAATTTGTCCACAAGTTAACTCCGCCAAATCAGAGCAAAATTTATCGTTTACTCGTGTTTAGTCAACTACCAAATCAAACAATTAATTAAATCTTTCTCTTGGCAATCCGCCGCATTGGTTGCTGTTACCACTGGCCAAATACAATTAAACGGTTTTTATACTCGTATGTATGTTTAACATAGGCAGCTTCATACAAATTCAAACATGCATATAAATGCACACACATACATATACATGTATCTACATACAGTAGATCAGCATGTAATTTTCTACGATACATGAAAGCTTTCTGTATGTATGTACGTACATACTACATACATAAGTATGCAAGTATTTACATGGTAAATTCACCAGTTTTCTGGTTGGTTATTGAAACAAAAAATGAACACGTAAATACACATGTAGATATTTATATACACATATAGGTATATATGTATATACAATACATCAATCAGTTGTAATTTACAAAGAGTGATACCTTAAGACCTTATTTAAATATTTTATAAATACTTAATGTGTGTAATTGTTCGAGCTTAAGGTCTTTTTTGGAATTTTTAGTTTTTAATTATCTGGCAATATTTCGCTTTCCTTTGGATAGCTTCTTGAGGCCAAATAATATTTATTTAAATTTATTGAATTTTTAATGAACTTTTTTTTAATTTTTTTTTTAAATTAAATTTTTGGTTTGTACATTTGTACAACGAGTTATAGTTCTGGTTTTTTCTTTCTTAAGTTTTTTTTTATACCCTTCACAAAAATGTAAAGGGTATTTATAAGTTTGTGATTCCGTTTGTAATTTCTACAGTTTTTTTTTGCGACCCTATAAAGTATATACTTATATTCTGAATCAGAATTAATGGAAAAGTCGATTAAGCGATGTCCGTCTGTCCGTCTGTCCGCTGTTGAAATACCGTTTCTGAGAAAACCATTAGACTTAGAAACTTTTTTCTTTCACCATTCTTTTACCCCATCGATTCATGGGTTTGCTATTGAAATTCAGTAATATCGGTCCACGTATAGCTGAGATATATTCAAAATTCCGAAAAAAGCCATTTTTTTTTGCAGTTTTGTATGAAAATTTTTCAAAACAAAAGTTGTTCGTTTTGCTTCAAACTTCACACACTTATTAAGCATGGTGATTAAAAGACAAAAAAATTTTTTTTCAGATATCGGTCCATATATACCCGAGATATAGCCCAAATCGGATTTTTAATGAAAATGTCGCATAGGCGAAGCTAAATAACTTTTTTTTTGCTCAAAAGCAGTTCTGGTAATAAAATTAGGTTACATAAGTATGGAAAATTAAAATTTCCGATATCGGTCCATATATACCCGAGATATAGCCCAAACCGGGTTTTTCATGAAAATGTCGTGTAAGCGAACTTAAACAATTTTTTGTGCTCAAAAGCAGTTCTGGTAATGAAGTAGGGTCATATAAATATGAAAAATGAAAATTTCCGATATCGGTCCATATATACCCGAGATATAGCCCAAATCGGGTTTTTCATGAAAATGCCGCGTAAGCGAACTTAAACAACTTTTTTGTGCTCAAAAGCAGTTCTGGTAATAAAATTAGGTTACATAAATATGGAAAATGAAAATTTCCGATATCGGTCCATATATACCCGAGATATAGCCCAAATCGGGTTTTTCATGAAAATGCCGCGTGAGCGAACTTAAACAACTTTTCTGTGCTCAAAAGCAGTTCTGGTAATGAAATTAGGTTACATAAATATGGAAAATGAAAATTTCCGATATCGGTCCATATATACCCGAGATATAGCCCAAACCGTGTTTTTCATGAAAATGTCGCGTAAGCGAACTTAAACAACTTTTAAACAACTTTTTTGTGCTCAATTTTGTGCTGGTAATGAAATTAGGTTACATAAATATGAAAAATGAAAATTTCCGATATCGGTCCCGAGATATAGCCCAAATCGGGTTTTTCATGAAAATGTCGCGTAAGCGAACTTAAACAACTTTTTTGTGCTCAAAAGTAGTTCTGGTAATAAAATTAGGTTACATAAATATGGAAAATGAAAATTTCCGATATCGGTCCATATATACCCGAGATATAGCCTAGACCGGGGTTTTCATGAAAATGCCGCGTAAGCGAACTTAAACAATTTTTTTGTGCTCAAAAGCAGTTCGGGTAATGAAATGAGATTACATTAATATGGAAAATGAAAATTTCCGATATCGGTCCATATATACCCGAGATATAGCCCAAACCGGGTTTTTCATGAAAATGTCGCGTAAGCGAACTTAAACAACTTTTTTGTGCTCAAAAGCAGTTCTGGTAATGAAGTAGGGTCATATAAATATGAAAAATGAAAATTTCCGATATCGGTCCATATATACCCGAGATATAGCCCAAATCGGGTTTTTCATGAAAATGCCGCGTAAGCGAACTTAAACAACTTTTTTGTGCTCAAAAGCAGTTCTGGTAATAAAATTAGGTTACATAAATATGGAAAATGAAAATTTCTGATATCGGTCCATATATACCCGAGATATAGCCCAAACCGTGTTTTTCATGAAAATGTCGCGTAAGCGAACTTAAACAGCTTTTTTGTGCTCAAAAGCAGTTCTGGTAATGAAATTAGGTTACATAAATATGGAAAATGAAAATTTCCGATATCGGTCCATATATACCCGAGATATAGCCCAAACCGTGTTTTTCATGAAAATGTCGCGTAAGCGAACTTAAACAACTTTTTTGTGCTCAAAAGCAGTTCTGGTAATGAAATTAGGTTACATAAATATGAAAAATGAAAATTTCCGATATCGGTCCATATATACCCGAGATATAGCCTAGACCGGGGTTTTCATGAAAATGCCGCGTAAGCGAACTTAAACAACTTTTTTGTGCTCAAAAGCAGTTCTGGTAATGAAATTAGGTTATATAAATATGGAAAATGAAAATTTCCGATATCGGTCCATATGTACCCGGTCCATATGTACCCGGTCCATATGTAGCCCAAATCGGGTTTTTTTTTGCTCAAAAGTAGTTCTGGTAATGAAATTAGGTTACATAAATGTGGAAAATGAAAATTTCCGATATCGGTCCATATATACCCGAGATATAGCCTAAACTGCGGTTTTAATGAAAATGTCGCGTAAGTGAACTTAAACAACTTTTTTGTGCTCAAAAGCAGTTTTGGTAATGAAATTAGGTTACATAAATGTGGAAAATGAAAATTTCCGATATCGGTCCATATATACCCGAGATATAGCCTGGAACGGGGTTTTCATGAAAATGCCGCGTAAGCGAACTTAAACAACTTTTTTTTACTTAAAAGCAGTTCTGATAATAAAATAAGGTTATATAAGTATGGAAAATGAAAATTTTTGATATCGGTCTATATATACCCGAGATATAGCCCAAACCGGGTTTTTCATGAAAATGTCGCGTAAGCGAACTTTAACAACTTTTTTTTGATTAAAAACAGTTCTGGTGATAAGATGAGTTTATATAAATATGGAAGATAAAAATTTCGGATATCGGTCCATATATAACCGAGACATAGCCTAAACCGGGGTTTTCATGAAAATGCCGCGTAAGCGAACTTAAACAAATTTTTTGCCTTAAGCAGTTCTGGTAATAAAATAAGGTGATATAAATATTGAAAATGAAAGTTTTCGATATCGGTACATATGTATATACCCGGGATATAGCCTAAACCGGGTTTTTCATGAACACGCGGCGTAAGCGAACTCAAACAATATTTTTTGCTTAAAAGCAGTTCTAATAATAAAATAAGGTTATATAGGTATGAAAAATGAAAATTTCCGATATCGGTCCATATATACCCGAGATATAGCCCAAACCGTGTTTTTCATGAAAATGTCGCGTAAGCGAACTTAAACAACTTTTTTCACCTTAAAGCAGTTCTGGTAATAAAATAAGGTTATATATATATGGAAAAAGAAAATATCCGACATCGGTCCATATATACTCGAGATATAGCCTGAACCGATTTTTCCAATAACATTTTTTTTTTTGCTGAAAAGCAGTTCTTGTTATAAAAGAAGGTTACGAAAATTAAAATTTCTGATATCGGTCCATATATACCCGAGATATAGCCTAAATCGGGTTTTTCATGAAATATCGCGTAAGCGAACTTAAACAGTTTGTTGTGCTCAAAAGCAGTTCTGGTAATGATATAAGGTTATGTGGAAAATAAAAATTTTCGATATCGGTCCATATATACCCGAGATATAGCCTGAACCGATTTTTCCATTAAAAAAAATTTTTTTTTTTGCTGAAAAGCAATTCTCGTTATAAAAGAAGGTTACTAAAATACAGAAAATAGAAAATTCCGAGATCGGTTCATATATAACCGAGCATATTTAGGTCACATTTTTAATATACTATACATATTCGTGACTATCGTGAAGGGTATTTTAGATTCGGCCCAGCCGAATATACTACACTCTTACTTGTTTTCCTTAAGAAAGATTTTTTACAATACAAATCTGCTGTGCTCAATAATTTTGATTGAAGAAGACAAGAAAAATAATAATCAAATCTTTAGCTGGGGGACAACTAGCTGTTTCGTAGTCGCTACACTACTCATCAGTACCCACTGGGATTTCAACTCGGGTCATGACGTATCATGATCTACTGCTTTAACCACTAAGCCACCGAGCATTTAATTATTTTCTATCTATATTCATCTCATATTGAATCACATATGCATTTTGTTAATTGCCCACATTGTTTTTTTTTTTTTTTTGATTTTTTTAATATCTTCAAATAATATATAATTTTATTATTTAACTATAACTTTATTATTTACTTATATTTTAAATAAAGTTTTCTCTGTATGCATGAATACTTGCATCCATATATATGTACAAGCTTTTTGTGTACTCATAGAAAACCCATCATAACTGTGATGTATTTTAACATCAATGCACTGCCAAATGTCCTGATTTTTGACCCCATGACACTTTTCATCGCTGTGATGTCAACGATTACATCAATTGCTCTTATTATCATAAGCTGCAATTATGGCAATAATTTCGTCAATTAAATGTCATCTTGGGGCTGCTTAATCGGAATACGTTTGATTTGATCAATGCAATGGCACTCCAACATCGACGAAATGACTAAATGAAGTCAATGTATTGACAAAATATTATTAATAGAATGGCACGGCAACATCAGACCAACTATAAGTTGGATTGAATTTGATAAAAATTTCATTGATGTGATGGCTTATTAACATCAGAAAAATGATTTAGTTCAGTAAATTTTATAACAAAATTGATGATAATACCATTGTACGTTATTATCAGATAAACCTAAACTCCAATTTCAATTTAATGGTTTCAAAAATATGTTCAAACATACGAATATATCCTTATATTCTACCATTTTCAAAAAATCAATGAGAATTAAAAACGTTCTAATACTTTTGATGACTAACAGTCACTGTTAACGCCTGCGTGTCACATTACTATATTTTAATTGCGTGTATGCTTTCTTTATTTTACTCTCTACGCTCTTATTATATTTGTTATTTAACTACACAGCTTACAGAAGGGACGACTGTCATATATGAACCTAGTATACATTTTCATATACATACATACATTGCCGCATTTGATGGGTGAACGCCTATCACCTGCACACAAAGTAAGCGAGATACGAGTAGTGAGGTGTTCATCCAACAAAAGCTCATTACTTCCTAGCATACTCATACATTGTAAGCCGACAGTAGGCAGCTCGCATAGGTTGAAGACGTACTGCGCACTTCAGTTCTTCGGGAATATTCCATTAAATAAATTTGTTCTGTTTTGTTTGCTACATTTTTTTTTTTTTTTTCAGCAAATGTTTTATACTTGTGGAACCTTTTTTAGAATGTTTTCTAGACATTCTTACCTTTAGCACTGATTTTGTGAATTGCAATTTTTGTAACGTACTCGAAGTCTGACACAGATGGCGAACGTTAGATTTACAACTAAAAAAATAAAATATGTAAATATAAAAGTGATACAAAAGATGAACGTTACTCATTTTTGGGAACTCCATGTACTACTGTCGTACAGTCTGCAAGTTAGCATTCATTGATTACAAAGTGTTGCACACATCATTGAAGAGAAGTAATGTGGTAGGCAGTGTTCGCCGCTGGTTCACACCGCATATGATAAGTAAGTGTTGTATAGTCGTTCATTTATACAATCGGTTTACAGTTATACTTATTTGCATTTGCTTAAACAATACTTGATGTGATTAAAAATTTTAATCAATATGATGCAGTATTTTTTTACTTCTTAAAAATTAATCAAGTTTAAAAATAATGATTTTAACAACAAAATTATTTTTATTTATTATATCTCATTGATAAATTGAAAATATTACAATAATATTTATTATTTTTTTTTTTTTTTTTGTAAAATCAATTTTGGCAAATTGGATGTATTATAATTATTAATAAAATGTATCATTGAATTGATGTCACCACAGTTGTAGCATGGATGATACTCAATATATGACAAAATTCTCTGATGACTTTTGGCATTTAGTTTGATGTTAGTTTTCACTTATGACTATTTACATAATATTGATGTCACAATTATGATAATATAATATAGGTCAGCGCCTTTTAGAGTTTCTTCTTTTTTTGTAAGTTCATTGCACGGTTTTGTTTTGAATAGTTGGAAACACTATCGGCGAGCATAGCCAATTAAAACCTCTATGAAGTGCAATGTGTCTGGCCAAGAATGTAAATATGTTACAAACTGTGAACTGTTTTATCTAAAATTTCATTTAAAACAATCTCAGTTGGGTTCGAGGTTACATAGATGGAAAAAATGCCATCGTAATTAACCACATGTTGTACTCGTAAGGCATTGTTCACATTTCTGTAAAGAAAGATCAGTCTATGATCAAAACACCAAGGGGAGGATTTCAAGCAAGCTTTAATTAACTATTTTTCCTCTTTTTCCTTTTATAATATCAGAAAAGTTACCCCACCCATAATTATGCCAGTGTAGATCAATATAATTTATTATCTCCGTCAGACATTCTTTTGTACGTCTAAAAGAATCAATGTTTCAAATGTCTTCAATATTGTTTCAGCTGTTTAGACGACAAAGCGTAAAGCTATGTACACACGGTTGTCAGATGTTACAATATTGTAAGATCTGGCAACATGCTGGCAATGTAGTGACAATGAAAAATTGTCCCACAGAAGTATATTGTGTGTTCAGACGATCGTAAGAAAATCTTACAATTTCATTGTCAGACTATGGTCTGACAAATAATTCATCTGACAAATAATTCCTCTGACAACAAAAATTGTCAGTTCACACGGTTGTCAGATTGTTAGATGAAAAAAATTGCCAGACATGTTGTAAGGCATTGCCACTTATGTATATCAACAACGATCTGTTTGGCAGTGTTGCCCATCAAACTTTTTTCTGACAATGATGCCATTGTCAGGTGCATTAATTTTATACATCTGACAATTAATACTGAGCTGACAATACCAGCCAATTATCTGGCAATGCCGACGAAGAGTGTTCTCACGATTGTCAGATGTCTGACAACATTGTCGTCTTACAATTGATTGACAATGGTTTTTATGACAACGTTGTAAGTTAAAAATTGGTGTGAACTGCCAATTTTTAACTTGTAATACATTTTCAGACAATTTTACTGGCAATATTGTAAGATCTGACAACCGTGGGTACGTAGCTTAACAAACGATCAGAACAGTGTTGCCAGAAATATTCGCCGATAAAAACTCAGTTTCCAAAAACTTTTGCGTAGCACCTCTTTAATATTGTTTACAACTTCATTAATTTTACGAAATTGTTCAAGCATGCTACGTAAAACTTTTGCATGAAAATGTAACAATTTCGTTATAGCTACTAAACAGTGTAGTAAATATAACGGCAATATTTAATATTATTAAACTAAAATTTTCGAAACAGGTTAAAATAATAGGCATATTTCATTATATCAATGTAGGTATCCTTCATTGTGTACTCGATGGCTGATTTGATAGAGTGCTAAGCAATTTTTTTTTTTTGTTTGTTCATAAACAAAAAAATTTCCTTCTATTTACGATTGTTAGTTCTTTAATAAAATAACATTCATAGTCAGAATGGAGCTTTACAATGTCCCAAAAACAACGACAAAATCGTGAAATTTACGCAAAAATTCGTTATATCGTCGAAAGTTTTTCTATCAGTGCAGAAAATGAATCAGAAGTTTAAAGCAAAAATTCCATTCATTCAGAGCAGAAGGTGAATCAATAATTTCATTCTTTCAAATTTCTTTTCAAAACTATAGTGAAAGGGATTTGAAACCAAGAAGTAAAAATTATTTCAAGAGAGAACAACAAAAATTTTATTCAATAAAATTTCTTTCTAAAGAAGTACTTAATATATGTACCTATGTATGTACATAGTATATAAGCATTATGCCTAAGAGGTGAACATTATTTTAAGATACATGTTAAAATTCATTATACTTTTGAAAATAATTCTCCCATTATTTACTAGAATACTAGGTCTCAAAAATCTTAATTTTGAGAAAAATATCTTCAAATCTTATTTAGCTTAAAAAATCTTGAAAAATAAGCCGAAATCTTCATTTTGGCAACACTGACTCAGTTACTTTCGCATTTTAACAGGAGACGTATGCGCCAGCGTTGACAACTCGGTGCGTTTCGCACCGTTTTTGGTTATTGTTTGCGCGCAAAATTCTTTAGTGAGTGCGTGATGCGCTTTTTTAAATTTTTGGAGCGCTTTTTAAATTTCGGTGGTGGCACCAAATCATATTTAACTCTATTTTTTGTTTTAATGTAAGAAGTACGCAACATTTTTACGTTTCATTTTGCAGACCACAATCAGAACACGGAGATATAGTATGGAAAACACACCTTATTATATCCACAAAGTAAGACAATCTTTCTATATTACACATTCCCGAAAAAAAAAAATTTCATTCTACAATATTTGCTGATTTTAGAGTGTGCTTTACTATTAAACGATCAAACCAAGTTTGTTAAATATTACAGTACATGCAGGCACAGATAATGAAGTTTGTTTTTATTACGGCGCGTGAACTTTGTTGCTGTTGGTAATTGATAAATTACTAAGTTATTAATTAAATTATAAAGTTTTTCCAAAACGTTTGCATCAAATATTGATTATGATAAACTTAATCTTTTATTTGTTACAGTTCTGGCAAATTTTCGATTATTTTAATAAATTCTTTTAAAGACTCTTGCCAACTGATTTTCACTGTTCGGTTACGAAAACACATATGCAGTTTACACTATATTTGACAGAATTGCTATTAATAGGGAGAGTTTGATGGCTTGTAATATGATTCTGTAACTTTTAATGATCCGATATGATCGTAAATTTCTTTGACATATTTCGTTCCTTCCAGTAACGATTGTACGCTAATGCATTATAATCGGTAAGCAGCTGTAGTTTTGCGTACCAGAAAAAAGGCAGTCAAAGCAACAGCTGACTTCGGTCGGCAGCGAATATAATTAAATAATATTGCTGAATAATAAATCTGATAAAATGTCGTTATAATTATTATAAAGATACCATTATCCTAATAAAAGTAACAGAATCGTTCTAGAGGTCAATTTTGACAAACACAAATTCCAACTATTGGACGAATTTGATGGCATGACATCAAGCGGTGCTACCAGACCAAGTTTGATTGTATAATAGTCGCTTAAAAAGCTGTTTCAATATCGTGTTTATATAATATAAAAATATTATGCTTTTTGTAATTCAAAATGAGTTTTTAAAAATGAAAAGAAGAACTCAAACGTCGGTGCGTTTTTGTTGAAATAATGCGATGTTCTCTTCCATTTTGGTGCGTTTTGAAATTTCAAAATTGGCAACGCTGGTTTGCGTGGTATGGAACTTGAGCTTTATTTTTCTTCTTTTGACTCTTGAAATTATGTCTGAACAAGGCTCTTCTAAAAGAATAATAAATATTTTCTGAACATGAGCGCTTACTAGCCCTTGTCTGTATCCTAAGCATTTTAATGGAGGACCCATTCCACATTTCATTGAAAGAATTTATAAAATCTGGAGACTGCCTCTTAAAAAAACACAAATTTTGCCTTTTTTCCTTTAAAACCTTTAAATATATTGCAACATTACTAGTATTGAAGTCTGCACGTGAAATAATTTGACGTTATGCCACGTATGGAATGTATGAAGTTAAATGACTGCGCGGTGACAAATTGATAAAAGTCACGTGTGGTCAACGAAAAGAGCGACAGTTAAAACGATGGCCCTAACGGATCACCCATTATATATGTACGTACGTACACAACGATTGTACAAATACATAAATTAACAAATATAGAAGATAAACTTGTGTCAATAAAACAAGATCATTGAGCAGTCATTTGACAATTTAATAAAAATAAAATGGGTTGGGCACTTGTACTCGTAAACGCTTAAATGTGTTCATGCTTGTTTGTGCTGCAGTATTTGTTAGACCGATCAATACTCCGTTGAATATACTAGTACAAACATCTACATATGTACATACATACATACTCGGATGTATGTGCGGTTGTTCACTAAAAAAAAGAGACAAGTAATTTAATACCCAAAGACTGATTGTTTTATTGGATGTTAAAAAACCAATAACGGCATTGGAATTTCAAATATCAAATTGAGTGCTGACTATTCGTTGCTGCTTGTTCAGCTTGTTAAATGCATTTTTGTATTCCAAAATGTGTTAATTAGGTGTAAAAGCTCAACAGGCTTGGAAATTATGCTTTGTAACGAAATAATCACGTATGCATCAGAGTACTTCAAAATCATGGTTTTTCTTGATTTTATTCAGCACAAAAAAATCTTTTTTTTTCACTTTAATGAATAACGTAAAACTCATCGATGATTAAATATCATATTCATTCTGCTGCACACATCAAATTCTGATTATGATCCGAATTAACAAAAGCATTTTATGACGATTCTTTTACTCTGGATAACTGCACAGGCATTATGTTGGTAATTTTATCAATACCTGGAGCTTTTCTGGGGTTTAAGTTACTAATAGCACTCTCGACATCTTGAAAACGAAGTCTAAAAGGTACGGGAGGTCTAACGGCATATGGCGGCATTACAGCTTCATCATTCAGTCCGTCAATGGCAAACACATTTCTCAAATGGTTAGCGTACAGCATTCCCTTTTCGGAATCATTTCTGGCCCAGTTGGATTACACAAGGGTGGGCTAGCTGTAACGAGTCTCTTTAATCCTCTTGCTGCTTTCCACAAAGAATAATCGGATTGAGGACTACCATCCAGGCGTTCCAAATAAGTTGTGAAGAAAGCCGTTGTTTGGACTTCAATCAAATTTCTTAGTTGACTTATGCATTCACATTTAAGCCTAGCTTTAAGCAGGGGAGACCTGCGAATTTGCCATTCTCTTCTGATTCTTCTTTTTTCTGAGACAAGGTGTTCGATTTCAGAAGAACAAGTTCTGCTATTCATATTTCTAAAATTTGTAGTGGTAGCATGTTGCACGGCTTTTATAATATTTTGGGAAAAATCATTAATTGACTCATCAATATCCTCTGGAGTTCTCAAAGATATATTTTCCGTACAATGAGTGCTTAAATATTTTTTATATTTTAGCCAATTCACTCTAGACTGGAATACACCTATGTCGTTAAATGGGGATCCAATGTTCTGGGGGAAACAAATAGAGACCATAGTAGGTGAATGATCGGAGGACAAATTCAATAAAGGCTCCACATGCATCCATTCTAAGGGGACGTTTTTTATGATTCCAAAGTCAATAACATCTGGGACCTTTCGCTGGTCAGATGGCCAATAGGTGGGACACCCGCTGGAGATTACATCTAAACCCAATTTTGATGTAGTATCAAAAAGCACACGACCTTTCGGGGAGATTAATCTTGATCCCCAAAATGTGTGTTTAGCATTATAGTCACCAGCAGCTATAAATCGGGATCCAAGAGAAGTAAAAAATTTGAGTAATGGTTTACTGTAACAGAAAGCCGAGGCGGGGAATAAATTGATGAAATTACCAATTTACTGTGAATGTGTTCAATACAAATATTTGTTGCTTGAAAATATTCTTCACATGTCTCATTTAACAAGTAATGTTTAATTCTATTTTTAATTAGAATAGCCGAACGTCCACAAGATCTTCCACGTGGATCTTTAGTGTCATATAGTATATAGCCATTTATCCTGAAATAACTTCTTAACGTCAGGTGAGTTTCAGCAACCAACATAACATCGAATTGCCTTTCCCTCAGGAAGGGTTCAAGTTCATTTTTATGTTGGCGTATGCCGTTTGCGTTCCAGAAACATATTTTTAAATAAATCATTTTTTTAAGATAGCCTGTAAAATAGTTGATTGCATTTTTACATTTCCTGCATCATGGTGGTCATAGAAGCCGTAAAAGTGTTTATTGATTGAACCAAAGTCTGCAATGTGGCTTCAAGGTTGCTAAAATATGGGTCGGGCTGTTGAGACTTGGACTTCTGATTCGCGTTTGGTATATTAGTCTTAACCACATTGGCATAAGAAAATTGGTTAGAGCTTGGAACATTTATTTGGGTTGTTGCTTGAGGAAAATTGTTGCTTGAAATGAATTGCGATTGCTGGGACGGCTGATTTATTTGGCATTGAGCGTTCGAAGTGGGTATAAACGGGGAAACCCCTGTAATTAGCAGTATGATTGCTAATCACAAATTACATTTGTGTCAGTTTTTCATTTGCTGCACTGTGATGTTCCATGGAGATCACCACACACAACACAGACAGTGGGCAATTTCCAATATGTCTTAGTGTGGCCATACTCCTGGTCTCTCAAATAACTTTTTATATAGTTTATTTAGAAATTAATTTGAAAAATAATTCGTTTTTATTAAAGTAATTCATTAAGTTTTGAAAATAATTGAATTCAAATGGCCTCCATCCTCGTTGACACATTTACGACATCTTATCAAAAAGTTATTCATTACGGCCTGGAGTGTTGCAGCGGGAATGGTCTCAATTACCGTTCGAATGGACTGCTTTAAACAATTTGCAAACTTCTTGTTTGCAATAACCCCACAAAAAAAATTCAGGTACAGTAAGGTCAGGAGACCTGGGAGGCCAACGGAATGTGGAGTTTCTTGAAATATGTTTATTGGGAAATACGACAAAATCAAATTCTTCGAACCATTAATGCAGCCCCATGGTCCATGAACGTACCTTTTGTGAAATCTGAATTTGTGAAGTTTTTTTTTTTTTTTTTTTTTTTAGCTTTTATTTATTTATTGAATCTTCACAATGTGAACTAACAATAAGTATTCAAATCTTAATACTAAATACAATAAATTAACTAAGTCCAGCCAATGCTAGACAAAAAGTTTTATTTTGCGCCAATTATATCGGTAGAATCACCTATTTAACGCTCTGATGGTGGCAACGGTATCCCTTCTTCTCAACCGAGTGTGACCGCTAAAATTAAGTATGTTTCGTGCGAGAGGGTTTGGGTGAAGTTCCAATTTGCTGACATACCTTGTCGCATGCTCTGAAAACTCATCTTTTACCACTGGAACACACAGATCCTTGTGAATTCGGGAGTTTTTTACGTACCATGGAGCTGCAGTAATTGTTCGAAGAATTTTGTTTTGTCGCCTTTGAATTTTTTCAATATTTGACGCTGAGGCGGTGCCCCATAATTGAATTCCGTAGCGCCATATAGGCTTTAGTGTTGCGTTGTATAACAAAAGTTTGCAATCTAATTTCAATGTAGAATTTCTGCCCATAAGCCAATTTAATTGCGCTGCTTTTAATTTTAGCTGAGTGACTTTCGCGTCAATGTGAGGCTTCCACGTTAACCTACGGTCGAGATGAATACCAAGGTACTTGACTTCACTTTGCTGCGGAATAGGTAAATTGTTAATTTGGATAGCTGAACATGTTTGTCTACGCAGTGTGAATGTAACGTGAGTACACTTTTGTTCATTAACTTTAATTTTCCAAAGTTTTAACCACATCTCTAATATTGAAATATACTCCTGCAAATTTCGCGAAGCTACTTGATGGTTTTCATGTACGCTGCAGAATGCTGTGTCATCTGCAAAAGTTGAGGTGTGAATACTAGATCTGGTTGGCATGTCAGAAGTGTAAATTAAATATAAAGTGGGTCCCAGGATGCTACCTTGGGGAACTCCTGCCTCGATTGGCTGAGTTGGGCTTATAAAGTCGCCTTCTCTGATAACAAACTTCCGGCCGCATAAATAGCTTTCCAGAAGCTTATGAGTGTTTGCAGGCAAGTTCAACTTTATTTTGTGCATTAATCCCTCGTGCCACACTTTATCAAAAGCTTGGGAAACATCAATAAATAGAGCTGAGCAATACTTTTTATCCTCAAAAGTCTTTCTTATAACATTAACTAGTCTATGCGTTTGTTCAATGGTGCTGTGTTTAGCCCGAAAACCAAATTGATGATCAGGGATGCATCCTACATCATTCAATATTGGAGTCAACTTCGCCATTAACAATTTTTCGAAAAGTTTTGAAATTGTTGGCAGTAGACTTATTGGTCTATATGACTCTACTTTAGTGGGATCCTTCCCTGGCTTGGGTATCATAGTAACCATAGACACCTTCCACTCTGCAGGATAGTATTCTAGGCGCAAAATAGCGTTAAAAATGAAAAGAAGAATTCTTCTAGCAACACGAGGTAACTGTACAAGCATTTTGCCAGTAATTTTGTCAAAACCTGGAGCTTTTTTTGAGTTTACTTTATTTATAACGTTTTCGACATCTTGAAGGCACAGGCGGTCTAACAGCATATGGCGGAAATTCAGCAACATCATCCACTGTATCATTTGCAGTAAAAACGTTTTTCAAATGATTAACATACACCATCCCTTTTTCAGAATCACTTCTTGCCCAGTCGCCAGATGAAGTTCGCAAAGGTGGCTTACCTATTACGGGTCTTTTCAGACCTTTTGTCGCTTTCCATAAAGAATAGTCGGTTTGCGGGCTACCATCAAGACCTTCTAGATAATTTTTGAGGGAAGCCATTCTTTGGATTTCAAGCAGATTTCTTAATTGATTTATGCACTCCCGTAGCCTGATTTTAAGCTGGGGAGACCTTCGAAGTTGCCACTCTCTTCTAACTCTTCTTTTTTCTGACAGAAGTTGCTCTATTTCAGACGAATACGTTCTATTGCTCACATTTCTGGATCTTGTATGGCTAGTGGTAGCATGTTGTACGGCCAGTTTAAGGTCTTCAGAAAAATCTTTAATTAATATATCAACATCCTCAGGGGTTCTCAAGGCAATATTTTCTGTACAATGAGTACTCAAATATTTCTTATATTTTAGCCAATTAACTCTAGTTATGGCGAACGTCAAGTCACTAAACGATGAGCCAACCTCCTGGGGGAACGAAACGGATATTATAGTGGGTGAGTGGTCCGATGACAAATCTAATGAAGACTCTACTTGCATCCCTTCTAAAGGAAAATTTTTTGCAACTCCAAAATCTATAACATCTGGGATCTTTCGTCGGTCTGAGGGCCAATAAGTGGGATGTCCGCTTGAAATCACATCTAAGCCCAGTTTGGAAACTATTTCGAAAAGCACACGGCCTTTCGGAGAAATTAAAAAGTGTGCTTGGCGTTATAGTCACCAGCCGCTAAAAATCGAGGCCCAAGTGTGTTGAAAAAATGTGAGTACTGATTTTCTGTTATTGAAAATCGGGGCGGTGAGTAAATTGATGATATAACTATTTTTCCATTAAGATGTTCAATGCATATATTTGTTGCTTGGAGATACTCCTCACGTGTCTCATGTAGAAAATAGTGCTTAACTCTATTTTTTATTAGAATTGCTGAGCCTCCACAAGACCTTCCACGTGGATCTTTAGTGTCGTACAGTGTGTAGCCATTAATTTTGAAATAACTGTTGCTTGTCAAGTGAGTTTCAGCAATCAGCATTATGTCGATTTGTTTTTCCATAAGGAAGTGCTCAAGTTCATTTTTGTGTTGGCGGATGCCGTTTGCGTTCCAGAAACATATTTTTAACCAATTCATTTTGTTAAAATTGCCTGCAAAATAGTGGATTGAAACCGTAAATGTGTTTATGGATTGAACAAGAGTCTGCAGAGTTGCCTCAAGATTGTTAAAATTTTGATCGGAATTTTGGGGCTTGGTCTCCTGACTCAAGTTTTGTGTATCGGTTTTGACCACATTGGCATATGAAACTTGTTTGGGGGTTTGCATTATTATATTGCTTGTTGACTGGCCTACCTGGGGAAAATTGTTTGCAGAAATGATGTTTGACTGCTGGTATTGCTTAAAGGTAATTGATGGCTTATTTGTCATTGACTGCTTAAAGTGGATATAGACAGGGCAGCCCCTGTAATTTGCAGTATGGTTGCCTCCACAGTTACTGCATTTTTTAGCACTTGAATCAGTTTTTGGCTTCTTGCACTGTGATGTGCCGTGCAGTTCACCACACACAACGCAAACTGCGGGCAACTTACAATAGGCCTTAGTATGACCGAATTCCTGGCAGTTTAGGCATTGAATGGGCCCTAAACGCTTATGAAGCTCCTCAACGGTAATCCTGCGATGAAGTTTCATTATTTTTGAGAATAACATCCCCTGGTTCCAGTTCAACCCTAAACATAGGTTGAGGCATCTTTTCACGGTTCCGCATATTTACCACATTTTTTATTTTAAAGCCTTTATCTAGCAGTGCAGTCTTAACCTCATCCGTGTCTACATAAGGGTCAATACCTTTTATAACAACCTGAAGGCCTTTAGCACTTTTAAGTTGATAAGTATAAAAAGATCTTTTTTCTTTTTCCAGAGCGGCAGAGAGTTTTCGGTAATCATTTTCGCAGTTGACTTGAATTTTTGTTTCACTTATTTGTCCGTGCTTCACTGATGTTACGTTAAAGGTGTCTTTACCAATTGCCGTAATAAGTGCTTTTACCAGCTCATTAGATGTAGGTTCTCTCAAGTATATTGGTGGCGGTTTAAATGTTTTTTTTGATGAAGTTGGCTCGTCAGTCTGAAGGATAGCAAACCTATTACTATCCGTAGCCGTAGTCCTATTATCATCTTTGGAAATTTTCGGATTTGATGATATTTGAGCGGATTTGGGGCTTCGCTTACGTTTAACCACGGTTACATACCTGTCCATGCCTACTTGTGTTTTCGGCTTATCTGCAATTACTGAACTGGTGGATGGTTGGTCTTCTGTTGTAACAGCAATGTTTTTCGAACACGACGACAAATTGTGACTCTCCAACCGAACGGTCGTAAAAAGTGAACAAAAAAATAAAATAAAATCATTGCTTAAACGCCTTTAAAATTAAATTGTAAAAACAATAACAAATTATTTAAAAAAACAACGGGAAAATAAATTCCTCACATTTCAGAAAATAAACAATAAAATCAATTTCAATAAAACAAGTGCGGTGGCAGTGCATTGTTATTGTTGGTATTGTGCGTGAAGATTACCCACCCAGTTGGAAAAAAACTATACATTAAAGTTTTGTTTTCTTGAGCGGACGTGTTAGTTTTTGATCGGAAAGTAATAAAAAAACCGTAATAGGTAAAAAGAGTGATCCTATATAAAAGAAATATTTTGTGACATTTTTTTTTTTTAATTAATTTTTTTTTTGTTAATAAAAAAAAAACTGCATGAGTGCACCTAGCAGATGCAATTCTGAGAAAGAGCTTAGCTCAACTAGTCTAGAAACATTTGGATTTCTGAAGAGGAATCTTTACAAAAATCGTTAAAAAATCTTCTTTCTACAAGAGAAAGAAACCGCACGCGTTCGTGTTCGTCAAATATATTTGCAACATCTGAAGAAAGCACATCTAGTTCAACTAGCGCTAATAAGCCGAAAACCCAAGTAGGCATGGATAAATACATCACCGTTGTGAAACGGCAACGAAGCCCTAAATCTGCCCAATTATCAGCAAAGCCTAAAATACCCAAAGATGAGGACCCCGGTAAATCTTCTCTGATAATAATAGGTTTGCTATTCTCAAAACGGATGAGCCAACAACTTCAAAAAAATCATTTAAACCTCCACCAATTTATTTGAGAGAGCCTACATCTAAGGAACTGGTAAGCAAACTTATTTCCGTAATAGGTGAAAATACCTTTAGCGTAACATCTGTGCAGCATGGAAATATTAAAGAAACAAAAATCCAGGTAATTTATGAAAATGATTACCGCAAATTGACAGACGATTTGGAGAAAGAAAATAAAGCTTTTTACACCTATCAGCTTAAAAGTGCGAAAGGCCTCCAAGTTGTTGTTAAAGGCATTGATTCTGGCGTAGATACTAATGACGTTAAATCTGGTTTGGAGGAGAAAGGGTTTAAAATTAAGAATGTTTTCAACATCAGAAACCGAGAAAAGATACCTCAGCCCATGTTTAAGGTGGAATTAGAACCTGGAGAAGAATGAGGTTCACCCAATATATAATGTTAAATACCTTCTACATCGGAAAGTTACAGTAGAGGAGCCTCATAAGCGTTCAGGACCCGTGCAGTGCATGAACTGCCAGGAGTATGGCCACACTAAGACATATTGTAAATTGCCCACTGTCTCTGTCAAATGTAAAAAAATGTAGTAATTGTGGAGGTAATTATACTGCTAATTACAGGGGTTGCCCCGTTTATACCCACTTCAAACGCTCAATGCCAAATAAATCATTAACTCCTCCCAAGCCGTTCCAGCAATCGCAATTCATTTCAAGCAACAATTATCCTCAAGCAGGTCAGTCAACAACCCAAAAAAATGTTCCAAGCTCTAACCAAGTTTCTTATGCCGATGTGGTTAAGACTAATATACCAAACGCGAATCAGAAGTCCAAGTCTCAACAGCCCGATCCATATTTTAGCAACCTTGAAGCCACATTGCAGATTTTGGTTCAATCAATAAACACTTTTACAGCTTCTATGACCACCATGATGCAGGAAATGCTAAAAATACAATCAACTATTTTACAGGCTATTTTAAAAAAATGATTTATTTAAAAATATGTTTCTGGAACGCAAACGGCATACGCCAACACAAAAATGAATTTGAACACTTCCTGAGGGAAAGGCAAATCGATGTTATGTTGATTGCTGAAACTCACCTGACGCCAAGAAGTTATTTCAGGATAAATGGCTATATACTATATGACACTAAAGATCCACGTGGAAGATCTTGTGGAGGTTCGGCTATTCTAATTAAAAATAGAATTAAACATTACTTGTTAAATGAGACATGTGAAGAATATTTTCAAGCAACAAATATTTGTATTGAACACATTCACAGTAAATTGGTAATTTCATCAATTTATTCCCCGCCTAGGCCTTCAGTTACAGAAAACCATTACTAAAATTTTTTTACTTCTCTTGGATCCCGATTTATAGCTGCTGGTGACTATAATGCTAAACACACATTTTGGGGATCAAGATTAATCTCCCCGAAAGGTCGGGTGCTTTTTGATACTATATCAAAATTGGGTTTAGATGTAATCTCCAGCGGGAGTCCCACCTATTGGCCATCTGACCAGCGAAAGATCCCAGATGTTATTGACTTTGGAATCGTAAAAAACGTCCCCTTAGAATGGATGCATGTGGAGCCTTTATTGGATTTGTCCTCCGATCACTCACCTACTATGGTCTCTATATGTTTCCCCCAGAACATTGGATCCCCATTTAACGACATAGGTGTATTCCAGTCTAGAGTGAATTGGTTAAAATATAAAAAATATTTAAGTACTCACTGTACGGAAAATATATCTTTGAGAACTCCAAAGGATATTGATGAGTCAATTAATGATTTTTCCCAAAATATTATAAAAGCCGTGCAACATGCTACCACTACAAATTTTAGAAATATGAATAGCAGAACTTGTTCTTCTGAAATCGAACACCTTGTTTCAGAAAAAAGAAGAATCAGATGAGAATGGCAACTTCGCAGGTCTCCCCAGCTTAAAGCTAGGCTTCGAGAATGCGTAAATCAATTAAGAAATTTGCTTGAAGTCCAAAGAGTGGCTTCCCTCACAACCTATTTGGAAAGCCTCGATGGTAGTCCTCAATCCGATTATTCTTTATGGAAAGCAGCAAGAGGATTAAAGAGACCCATTAGATCTAAGCCACCCTTGCGTACTGCAACTGGGGACTGGGCCAGAAGTGACTCCGAAAAGGGAATGCTGTACGCTAACCACTTGAGAAGCGTGTTTGCCATTGACGAACTGAATGATGAAGCTGATATGCCGCCCTATGCCGCTAGACCACCCGTACCTTTCAGACTTCGTTTTCAAGATGTCGATAACGCTATTAGTAACTTAAACCCCAGAAAAGCTCCTGGTATTGATAAAATTACCAACAAAATGCTTGTGCAGTTACCCCGAGTAGCTAGAAGACTCGTCCTTTTTATTTTTAATGCTATTTTACGTCTCGAGTACTTTCCTACTGAGTGGAAGGTGTCTGTCATAACTATGATACCAAAACCAGGAAAGGATCCTACAAAAGTTGAGTCATATAGGCCGATAAGTCTATTGCCAACAATTTCAAAACTGTTCGAGAAATTGCTAATGACGAGGTTGACCCCAATATTGAATGAAGTAGGATGTATTCCTAACCATCAATTCGGTTTTAGGGCTAAGCATAGCACCATAGAACAGACACACAGGCTGGTGAATGTTATCAGAAACGCGTTCGAAGATAAAAAATATACCTCAGCTCTATTTATTGACGTTTGCAAAGCTTTTGACAAAGTGTGGCACGAAGGTTTAACTCATAAAATAAAATTAAATTTGCCTGCAAACACGCACAAGCTGTTAGAGAGCTACTTATATGACAGGAAATTCGTCATTAAGAAAGGTGATTTCAAAAGTTCGGCTCAACCAATCGAAGCTGGAGCTCCCCAGGGTAGCATATTGGGTCCAACCTTATATTTGATTTATGCTTCAGATATGCCAACGAGCTGCAAAATTCACACTTCAACTTTTGCAGATGATACAGCATTCATCAGTGTCCATGAAGACTACAAATTAGCATCACAAATTTTGCAAGAACATATTCTTATATTGGAAAAATGGCTGAAACTTTGGAAAATCAAAGTAAATGAACAAAAATGTACCCATATTACATTCACACTACGTAGAAAAACTTGTTCGGCTATAAAAATCAACAACTACATTGTTCCGCAGCACACTGAAGTCAAATACCTTGGTATTCACCTCGACCGTAGGCTCACGTGGAAGTCTCACATTGACGCTAAAGTCACCCAGATGAAATTAAAAGCGGCGCAACTAAATTGGCTCATCGGCAGAAATTCTATCTTGAAGTTAGATTGCAAACTTTTGTTGTATAACGCAATCCTAAAGCCAATATGGAGCTATGGAATTCAATTGTGGGGTACCGCCTCTGCATCTAACATTGAGAAAATTCAAAAGCGCCAGAATAAAATTCTCCGTATAATTACTGCAGCTCCATGGTATGTTAAAAACTCTCGAATTCACAAAGATCTAGGTGTACCCTTAGTGAAAGATGAATTTTCAAAACACGCGATAAGGTACATTAACAGACTCGAGTCTCACCCGAATCCTCTCGCACGTAGCATCCTTAACTTTGGTGGCCACACTCGACTGAGAAGGATGGACACCCTTGCAACCATCAGAGCATTGGAAAGGTGATTTACCAACAAAATACACGCAAGAAACAACTTTTCGTCTAGCATTGGTTGGACCTAAGTAAATAAAATTATTCAATATTAATTAATTTTTTTTTTCATATTAATTAATGAATTTTTAGTTTTAAGATTTGCATTGCTTCATTAAGGGAATACGAAACCATGAACTCAAATCGTATATGGAAAATACTTAAAGGAAACATATGAAGCAGTGAAAGAACTTCTCGTTCTCATACATAGTGACCAACATCAATGGAAAGTTTGCCATACGAGTACTATCTGGATTGCAAAGGGGCAATGCGAAGTTTCCCTGTTTTCTATGTCCATGGGACAGGCGTGACTGTCAGAATCACTACACGCGAAAATTTACCCCGAGCGAAGTGGATGTACGCACGGAGAGTACAATATCAAAAATTATCCACTTATTCCTCAGGAGATGATAATACTTTCTACATTACATATTAAGCTTGGGTTATTTACAAATATTGTGAAAAAGTTTCCAAAAGGCGGTCTTGCCCCGAATTACCTTAAACAAAAATTTCCGAGCGAAACAGGGAGCAAATTTGAAGCTGGTATATTTGATGGACTTCAAATTCGGGCTCTGTATGGTAGCCAAACATTTAATGAGTGTTTAGGTTCAGCTAATTTGGAGGCATATGAAGCATTCCAGGACATCGTTCAGAACTTTTTGGGAAACTACAGCAGTCCTGATTACGCTGGGAAGATCGATACATTACTCTAAAAGTTCAGTGCCATGGGTAAGCGTTGAGTGAAAGCATGTATATCAAAAATCCCGTTATCATTTGAAAATTTATTATTTTTTTATTATCAAAAATCCC
Source organism: Thecocarcelia acutangulata (assembly GCA_914767995.1). Classification (NCBI taxonomy): domain Eukaryota; kingdom Metazoa; phylum Arthropoda; class Insecta; order Diptera; family Tachinidae; genus Thecocarcelia; species Thecocarcelia acutangulata. Next base: position 59,071,651 of record OU612098.1, read on the forward strand.
GTTATCATTTGAACATTTATTCTTTTTTTATTATTAAATTTTAAGTTCAAATATGACACCTAAATTACATTTCTTGTTCAGTCATTTGGATATATTCCCCACGAATTTGGGCTCCGAAAGTGATAAACAAGGTGAAAGATTTCACCAGGAAATGAAAGAAATCGAGAGACGTTACAAAGGCTGGTGGGGTGAACAAACGATAGCGGGCTATTCTTGGTTCCTCATTCGCGGAGATCCATCTGAAAAAAAAACGCAAAAGTTCAAATCGCTAGTCATTTTAAATAAAATTTTTTGAATTTACACCGAATATAGTGTGTGAGCAATGAAAATATTTTCGTTCCACAAAATCCTTAATGAAAACGTTATTTTTCATCCGTTTTTTTTTTTCAAATTACGCTTAAATTGTTGGTAAAATAATGAAACATTCCAGATCTTTACTACAGCGTTGAAAAAAAAACAAATAAAAATGAAAAATTTTGGAACAAACGTAAAAGGTAGGAAAATTTTGAATTTTGAGGTGCCATAACTCAGACATTTTTTGTTCGATCAAAATTCGCATTATATCGACGGAAAAGGCATTCAGTAAGTTTTCCAACGATCTGCAATTTATTTCGATTGGAGTTTTTGGTTGGGCTCCACAAGGGTTTGAGTGGGACCATACACAGTGGGTGGGACAAAACACAAAAGTACCGTTATCTAAAAAACGGTACTTAGAAAAAAAAATTATAGCGTTTTTCGTGTTCAGGAGGTCCCAATTAACTTATCTAGGCATATGGCGTTCTTAGTATTTTTCCAAATTTAAAATTTGTAAAGCAGTGTTATTTTTACATAAAAAAGTAATGATATATGCCAGAAATGTACGACGTTTCTGTCACTGCATAGTCCGACGAAGATAAAATTATGCTTTTAGAAGCAACTGATTATGTGCAAGCAGTATAATTAAAGCTTTTAGCATTTGTATGTTTTGCTTTCTGCAAGCAAAACCTGCTGTCATCAGCATAAAAAGATGTACATAGTTTTCATGTTTTGCTTTGTTTGACAACACTGGCAATAATACATTTTATTATGTTTATATCCATACATATGTATGTATAGGTTTATATATATTATTGCAATACATATGTACGTGTCTACCCAGTTGGCAAAATCGTTCTAGACGACATTGTCTTCGAAGATATATCCACGATTTGTCCTCTTTTAGGTTTTGCATCTCACCTACACAATCGTTGACGATTAGTGTGGATATTGCCAATTATGTATTCGTTGACGATATGGTAGAGGAATATGTAATGAATATAATCGTCGACTTTGCGGTGAGGGAAACTGCCGCCTGTTAGGTGTTGTGTGATTTCGTGGCCATTTGTTCGAAAATTTCGTCAACGATTTGTATGAAGTGTCGTCAACATGTCTTCCACGATTTTCTATTCTCTTGTACCCATCGTTTAAGATGCCTTTAAGATATGGCCAACTGGGTATTTTATATAGAAGAATGGAAATGTCTTCAGTTTTAAGCTGCTTCAATTTGTTGGCGTAGCAGAAAAACTAACATTCCCGTTGTCTTGTCAAGACCATCCCAGTTAAATTTGTACTACATTTGTTATTGACATAAATAAAATTTAATCATTTTTCAACGATTGTAATTGGTCTAGACCGATGTACTTGAATGAACTTCATTCAGATTACCTTTTTCTGTTTTGTTTAGCAGCAAGATGGCCTTAAAACATACCATGGGAATTATTTAGTTATTTTTCTCGTATTTCTATTAACCGTTTTTGTTTTTGGCTTGAGACTTGTTTGAGCAGTTAAACTTTATACTCAATTTTACGTTTCAAGGAATTCACATTACTAGAGACAAGCGATACTCGTACTCGTATCTTTTCGTTTTGGTGACTATGACGATACATTTTTGTTTTGTCTTGAGTGCTTTTCTGTTGTCTTGTTCAATTTGTTCTTCTTCTACATCGTTTTTTGCTTTTTTTTCTGCCTAAATTTGATTTAGTACTTATAGAAGTTCCCACGTTACATTTTCTGAACATTTTATTACGAGATTTTGTTACTGCACTTCCAGCATGCTGAACAAAAACTTTGTTTGTATGTGTGCGAGCGTCAGCAGTCTGCTCTACATCTAGTGCTTACTTCGTCCTTTTGAAGTTAAACAAATTCTTTAATTTGTTTGGTTTTTCAATGCGGATATGTGGGTCACATGCAATAGCAAAAATCGTCAATTTTCTTATGTCTAATAACGAATTAATTTCTGCTAGAAAATCAACAAGTAAAAACCCTTCAGTCATGGTTGCCATATTTGACGATCATAATTTTGACGATTTTGGGTGCTGAAAACAGCATTTTGACGATTTAAGACCTGTTTTTGGCGATTTTTGAAGATCACATTTTAACTTTCATATTTTTCAAGCCGCTTTTGTTTTACAACTACTCGTACATAATTAATTTATGTAGGGAATAAAAGTAATATTTATGGTATAGAGATAAAAGGAAAGAAAATAAACGTGTTTGTTGAAATGCATGCAACACTAAATGTGAAATGTTATGTGATATTTATTTAAAAGTATACATATATATGTCAGATATGCATTTGAAAAAAAGTATGTATTTAAAAGATCATATCGCTCCTTTATTGCAACATAGTCATAACTAAAAAGGCTCTTTTCGAGAAAAACGCATTTGAAATTTCTAGTTTCCACACAAGTATTAGAAATTTTGTTTAGAAAATATATCCTAAAGGAAACAGTTTAAGAGTAATTTGAATACATTTTTGCCACAATTTAAAAGGTAGTACTGTTAACAATTCTGCATTATTAACTCGAAAAGCTTTTTTTGAGATATGACTATGTTGCAATAAAGGAGCGATATGTACATAGCATTTAAAAATATTATGAGTTCAACATATCAATTTGAAGAACATAAATTGATGAGGGTGCTGATGAGTAGTGTAGCGGCTACGAAACAGCTAGTTGTCCCCCAGCTAATGGTATTCAATTCTTTTTTCTGTTCTTCTTTGGTCTTATTGTTTCACAGAAATTATTGTTATAATTAAAAATAATTCTTCTTCTTGACTCAAGTTGGACTCGAACTAACAACTGATTAGTTTAACGTGCTGTTCATAGAACACAGACGAGCAACTCGTCTAGAAAATTCGTATGATATTGTTAGGTTAAAAAGCTCAACAATATTATAAAAGAATGAAGAACTTTTATTTCTGATATAATCAAAGAGTTTTCAGACTTTATCGTAGAACTCGAGTTAAAACAACGAAATCTAAACTTGGAAACTCTGGTTAATGATACAAATACGAATATACTAGATTTTTAAAATAAAGTATCAAAAATGAATGGTCTTAAGTATTCCTTGATTGGATAAATTTATAGCAATAATACTAGTCTTAACGTATTTTGTTGCAAATGTGAGAAAAGTTTGCAATCAGATAACAAAACCAAAGTGAGAATTTTTTAAGAAAATATTTTTAGAAGAAATATTATATACTAAAAATAAAAACCACTTAAAACTGCAATTTGCCCGATTAAATGAAAGTGTTTAATACAATAATACATATATAACTTTTAAATATGGTATAGAAAAGGAACTTTCAAAACGCCTTTTATTAAATAAAATCTTATTTTAATTCATTTATTTTTTGTATTTACAATCTGTACAATTTTGAGCTTCAGCGCCTGAGAGACATTATAGAAGAAGTTGGCAACTTAAATTATGTTGTATAATACCTTCATTAATTTCATGTTTGTTCGAATATATATTTGTTTTTATAGTTTTAATAACTGAAGTTTTTTTTTATTGAAGGCAACCATGAATTAATTGTTTTCATATATTTTACGTCATTAAAATACATATTTTACTTAAATACGACTGATTTTCTTGGCGACGATTTTTTGCAGATTTGCAATAATTATATTGACGATTTTTCCCCGGATTTTGACGATTTTAAACCAAATTTATCTGGTATCTATGCCTTCAATATCAACTTTAAGTAAAAGCTCACGAAACAGTAAAACACACAAAAAGGTGTAAAATAAGTGTTCTCTTATAATGATCTTGTAATTAACACCTGTCAACTTTGAAATTTCAAAACGCACCAAAATGAGGTAAAAAACGCGTTATTTCTACAAAAAGGCACCAAGAATAGAATTTTTCTTTTCATTTTTAAAAACCCTTTTTGTATTATAATAAGTATGTATATAAAAACACGATAATGAAACAGCATTTTATGTGGCTATTGGACTATTAAACTGGGTCTTATAGCATCGACTGATGGCTTGCCATCAATTTAGTTCAATAACTAGAACTCGTGCTTGTGAAACTTGGCCTCGAATACGATTATGAAACTTTTATTTATTTTTTTTTTTTATTGGACCAGTACTTAGGGGATGACCCCTACATATGCAGTGCATTGTACCAGAACTAGGAAAATAGGTTGTGAGGAGGGGAAAAGAGGGAATAGTGTTTGTGAACATTTGACTTGATCAGTCAGAGCAAAATCCATTGTAGTTCCGATAGAACAGAGTAACGCATCCCACACTGCGTCGATGCTCCAGTTGTATTCCATTTTCGGTCGGATGTAGGTGGTATAAATAGTAAGGAGATCGGATGGAGTGAAGTACATCTTACACCGTTTCAAAAAACCGAGGCACTTGAATGCTTCTTAAGAGACATGCAAAATTTGATCAGTCCAGCGAACATCACACTGTATCTTCATTCCAAGAACATCAAGAGCATCCGATTCTTCAATATTTATACCATCCATGAGTACAGATGAAGCAGCATTTGCGGTCGTTTGTTTGTGCGTCAATAAGCAACACTGGGTCTTACGAGCATTAAAGGCGACCCTGTTTTTACGACCCCATTCAGAGACCAATAGAAGATCACTATTCAGTGAATCATTCATATTTAGTCTCTTGGCAGCGATCTCTGATAGGCTGGGCCTTTAACTAAAAGAGTACGAGTGACAAATGCTGCTGTCATCCGCGAAAGAGTGGATAGGGTTGGAAGTTTGGTAGAGAAGGTCGTTGAGGAAAATAAGAAATAGGGTAGGAGAAAGAACGAAGCCTTGCGGTACCCCTGAATTAATCTTGAACTCGTTTGATGAGACCCCATCTATAACAACTCGTATAGTGCGGTCTCTGAGAAAGCTCGATATAAACCGAGAGAAGTCATCACCGACACCAAAAGCAGTAAGTTTTGCCAATAGTGCACCATGCCACACTCTGTCAAACGCTTTTGAAATATCAAGAGCCACCACCCTACTTTCACCGAAATGATGGATTGAGTGGCACCATTTCTCTGAGAGATATGCCATAAGATCGCCAGTGGAACGACCCTTACGAAATCCATATTGGCGATCACAAAGTAGTTTATGCGACTCCAGATACCTCATAAGGTGATGGTTAACCATGTTTTCCATTACTTTGGAGAGTGTAGAGCAAATTGCAATTGGGCGGTAATTTTCGGGGTTATTTGCCATACCCTTTTTGGGTATTGGTGTTACATTCCAGCACGATGGAAACTCACCAGTATGGTAAAGTATGCTGAAAAGGCGTGCTAATGGACGCGCAAGCGTAGAAGAACACTGCTTCAAGACCAGTGCTGGAATGCCATCCGGTCCAGGAGTTTTGTTTATATCGAGGTCTTCCAAAACCCTTTTAACTGCTCGCGCCCGGAAGAATATCTTCGGCATAGTTACAGATACTCTTTCGACCTCGGGAAGTGGCTGACTGCTTTCCGGCAAGCAGGAATTGCTTGCAAAGATTTCAGCCAACAGGTTAGCTTTGTCAACCGGGTCTGTGAATGCTTGGTCATTCTTTAAAAGAGTTGGAATTGATGAACTAGCACTGTTCTTTACTCTCTTAACGAAAGACCAAAAGGTCTTACTGCCCCGAGGAGCTGCAAGGACCTTGGCACGAAGGCGCTGTTCGTGAAGAGACTTTTCACGCCTAAGTACCTTGGCACACGAAGATCTTGCCTTTTTGCGTAGCAAATCAGTGTCTGGTGTTTTGTTTAAACGCCAGTTACTGAATGCTTCCTCTCTGGATCTGACTGCGTTTTTGCACGTCTGATTAAACCAAGATTTTGCTTTTGGTTTAATCGAAATCTGCTTGGAGGGGATGAATGTTTTCATCCCTAGCAATATCATGTTCTCGACCATTTTTGCTGAAGCATTTATGTCGTTATCTAGAAAACAAAGTTTCCAATTAAAATGCCCATAGAATTGGTTGAGCTCAGCCCAACGAGCCTTTTCGTAGATAAATTTTGATCGTTTCGTAGCTGATTTCGAAACGTTGCGGAGTTCAGAGACCGAAAAGCAGGCAGAAATGGTGCAACGATCCGAATTGCCGAGAGGTGCACTAACTTGGACTTCGTACTTTTCAGGGTGTGAAGTCATGAATAGGTCAAGTGTGTTTGAATGGTGCCCTTCAACACATCGAATATGCGTTGGATCATTCACTAAATGCGCTAGGTGGTTGTGCGCAGCGAATAACTCAACATATTGGCCTTCTGGAGTTGTATGACTCGAATGAGGGAGCCAGGATGAGTTGTGAACATTGAAATCACCAGCAACAACGATTTCACTGGTCGGATAATCTTCCAGGATCTTCGATATAGAGTCGGAAAGGGCGTCGAAACCAGAAAAGGTGGTATCCCTTCCCGCGTTTGGACTTCTGTAAAGAAACCCGAAGTGCAAGAAGTGTGACCTGATTTTGAATTTAACCCAAAGACAGGTAAATTTGGCATCATACATGCTTAATAGTTGCTGGCATTGGAACACAACTTCATTGCGAATGTAAATTACAAGGCCCCGATGGAAGTTAAAGAGGGATAGGAATTGATACCGAGGTATATGAAAATCCTATGGATCAGCATTCTCAGATACCTGGGTTTCACATAGGGCGAAAATATCCGTCCGATGGAGGCACGTGTGAGCATAGACGGAGAAGAAGTTCGTTCTCAGCCCACGTATATTGCAAAAGTCTATTCTAAAGTTTCCCGCCATTGCGATAGAAAGATCATGTACAAATTCTAATTCTGCTGTGCTGGTGACAAGACAATAGTATCTTTGCAATAATTTTAACGATATTTTATCAAATTTTTTATGCAGCTACATTATTTAATTGCATTCGCCGTCAACCGAAATCAGCCACAGGGACGTACAGTCGTTACTGCAAGGGATGAAATATTAAAAAAAAAATTGCGATTATCGGATCATTGAAAGTTACAGAATCGCACTACAAGCCATCAAACTCGTGTCATAGCAATTCTATCAAACACAGGGTAAATTTCGAAAGTCCCAATTTTCACGAGGCAACTTTAGTTGCGCAATTCTTGAGTTTGTGGACAAATAAGTGAGGAAAGAGTGGGGAGTGCAAAAATGAGTACAGACTTGCTTGTACTCGGAAAGCCGTTTTGTGCTATCATTCGTAATGTCAGAAATTTTACACTTTCTTTCATTTATGTTTCTTTTATGCATTGATATGTTGTCCGTGATGAAAGTAATATTGGCGCGAAAATGTGATATTTTAATTCATTTGAAATTTTTTTTTTTAAATATTGTGGACAACCAAAAAAAAAAGAGACAGCAGTATTAATTTATAGGAAGTGATAATTAAATGGAAAAATAGAGAATGCATGATTAAGAAAGTGTAAGCAATAGAAGAAGAAAATTGTTCAAGAAAAATTGCTGTGTCTGAACATGAAAGCAAGTTTAAAAGAAAATTTGATAAGAATTGCGCAACTGAAAGTGCCTCGTGAAAATTTGGACTAAGCGAACAATAAAAATCAGTTGGCTAGAAGAATTAATTGAAGTATACGAATATTCGCCAGATTTCTAACAAATAAAATGTGAAGATTTCTGTAATACAAGGGAGAAGATTTTGAAACAATTTAATCATTTTATTAATAATTTGATAATGTATCAACTACCAAGGCTATTTCACGCGTCATCATAAATGTGGACTTCACTATTCAGTGTCTGCATTTATTATAATATTTGAGAGACTTGACTGTGTAAACAAATAACGTAAATAATTACTAAATATGGTTTCCTTATAGAGCTCTTTTATTTTATATAAAATAATTTTTGCATTTGTTTTACTTAACATAACCAAAACGCAAATTAGGCGATGGTGTGCTGAAACTGAAGAGTTTTCTGAAATGCTTTTTAAAATTAAGATTTCCGATCAGTTGTCAAATTTTGAATTCGGATTTCTCTCCCACTAAATACATTTTACAAAAAAATATTTCTAGCTTTTGTTTACTTGATGAATTATTGCAGATTGGATTTTTTATTCAGACAACCAGAACCAGATTAAGATACATATATGTATACTCGTATATACATACATATATATTACTTTTGTAAAATTGGTTCTTTTAGTTAAATACATGTTTAAAATGTTAGTTAGTACGGTAATTTTGCTCAAAAACGGTAATTTTTTAAGGTCGTACAGTACTTTGAAAATAAAAGTTAACATCACTGGATCAATAGCAAAAACGAAATGTCTCTTTTTCCCTAAAAAATAGGTTTAAGATGGTCTTACTTTGTGCATTATTACTCCGTGTTCTGTTTGTGATCCACAAAAGGATTTTAAAAGTCTTGGACACTTCAATAAACTTCTTTCTTACACTAAAACAAAAAATGGGGTTGACTATGATTTGATGCCACTAAAATTTAAGAAGCGCACCGAAAATTGAAAAAAAGTTCACAGCGAACTGGGAAAAGATTTTTTCGTACAAAAATTTTTCAAAAGCAGAAAAAACGGTGCGAAACACACCGAGTTGATAACGTTGGTAATTAACTAAAATAAGCAGAACATGATAGAGTAGTGTTATAGCAAAACATCATTATTATAAAGCAATATTAAAAATATTCATTGTTATTCCAACAATGTACAATATTTATTCAAATAACTGTAGAACGTTGCACTTCGTGTAACTTTTAAGTAAACACGCAGTCTTTGAATATTTTATATGTGAACATCTAAAAGAAATACAAGATTAAAACAACAGAAAAAATATAGGTTCATATTCACCATACTAGTCTACCCCTATTTAACTGAAAGTATGGTCACACTTTGTCTGAACCCTCCTAATATTAGTAATGCTACACATTTTTAAAATGCAAGTCGTAACGCAGCTATGGGCTGAAGAACAACTCTCGCGTCATCGTAATTATTTCTTAAGTGCGGTCAGGCTTGTTGTTTTTGTTGTTCGGTCTTCGAGACAGTGTGATGTTCTATCCGGTTTTCTCTCAATAAGGTCGAATACTGCTGATGTGGATGAAATAGACCCAAGGTTTTTGAAAATTCTTATTGCCAGGCTTCTTCTTTACATAACATTTATTTTCAATAAGATTTTTACAACAAACCAGTATCTTAAAATATGGAAGCTTGCCAAAATTATTCCTATACCTAAAGCGAATTCTTATTTCAGACCGATTGCCATCCTGCGATTTCTATCAAAAGTATTTGAACGACTTATTCATATGCAAGTTACACAGTACATTGCAACAAATAACGCAATCTGGCTTTCGGAAAAAACCATAGCTTTTGTAGATGCTGAGGATATAAGGCAACAGGTAGACCTCGGTAATATAATGCTTTTAGTACACTTGGATCATTCCCGAGCATTCGATACGGTTGACCATAACATTTTATGCCTGAAACTGAGAAATATGTTTAGATTTTCGTCGACAGCAACTGGCCTAATTAAGTCGTATCTAGTTGGAAGATTTCAGCATTTTGAAATACTGACCTCCATTTTAACTTCGTTGGCATTACGTCGTGATGGCAACGACCTAATACTTACCCTACCCAAGCTTATCTGCAGAAGTTAAACTGGAAGAAGGTTTGTTTTCTTTTGTAACAACAATATTTGGCGCTCACGAGCGCAGAAGTTTACTATCTCTTAGAGACAGAAGATTAACTAAATCCAAAGATTTTTACTAGTAAAGCTAAGCTCTTTCTCAGAACTACATCTGCTAGCAGTTTTTCTTTGTTATATTTATAGTTTAAAAAGATATTAAAAATGCCGCAGAGTTTTTCTTAAAATGGCGTTGTAGACCACACTATTATACAAGTATGATTGCAATAATTTATAGACATAGTAAAACAATTAAAAACTATTATTACAATAATAATTTTATATTAATTTACTTTATTTCTTGAGGCGCCAACAACATTCTCATATTTTTTTCAATATAATCCACACTGATAGCACGAAATCATCATGTTATGAAAATTTTCAAAGCCGCACGATTTGTCAAAAACTTTGTCACACAGTTGCATTTTTAGTACTTTTTCAGTACTAGTATAATCAGGTAGATCGCACGATCCGTTACGTTAGTGAACCACGGTCTTTAAAGGCATGAAATAGTTTAAAGTTATAGCTGCCCGTTTCATCAAGTTCATAACTTAAACAGTGAACAAACACGACAAACCTGAAGAAGTTTGTCAGCCTTCTTTTAAAGAATATTTGCTCAAGTTGACCACACTTTTAACTGTTTGCTTTTCGAATTTGAATTTAATTGGTCCTTTTGTTTCACAAAGTGAGTGGGCAACCAACCAGACCAACCGAAAATTCACTCAAAACCCTAAAAAATACAATAGTGCATACAAATTTGTTTTTCTTATATACATACATATGTACTCGTATGTGCGGTTCTGTAGTACATTTTAACTTCGATTAAACATTTATTATGTGTATGTACATATATAATGATGTTAGTGTTTTACTAACATTTATAAAAGTATATACTTACACACTCATACACTTAAATACATGATACTAAATGCTAACAAATAAATAAAATTAAACAGCTATATGAGGCATTCCGTGCCAGTTCCAACACTTAAAAATTAAATTTCTTCATACGAGTATAAAAGTAATCCGAAATATTCTTTGTTGCTTTAAGACCAGTGTGACACAAAATAGTGCTAAAATGTAAGTATCTTAATTTTAAGTAAATATTTTTTGAGGCTTCATAGTTTAATAATTTTTACTTGTGTTGCCTTAGAAATTTTTATTTTCATTGAGTAAAACGACATTTCTCAAAACAATAAATTAATTTAAAAAAAGAAATGTCTTTTTTTTTTTTAATTTCCTTTGGAAGACTTTTTCAGGAAAATTTTTTGTTTTGTGTGATAATATCAATACAAAATTTGAATTCAGGACCTTGAACGGAAGAAATTTATTGCAAATATTAAATTAAATACAGGTGAAAGCAAATAGGATCAAGAATTAATTTTTAAACATATACGGCCGTATTCATAAAAAAGTTAAACAGCCGTTCAAACCATTTTTAGAGAAAATTCGATAAAACTGTATTCATAAACGAATTTTACGTTAAAATGTTCTTTTTAGCAGTTTTTTAAGTCAACCATTTTTAAAACTGATTGCACTCAATTTTAAGGTGATATTTGTGTTTTTAGTTATTGGTTATTTATATGTTGCGAAAATTTTTATTGCATATTTATCAGAAATCCCATGATATTGATAACAATACATGTGTGTTTTTAATAGAAAATATGACCCAAGCTTTGAATAGCTGGCAACAGAAAACTTTCAGGGAAAGAAGTAATCTATTTTATTCTGGATTCCAGATAAGCAATTACGCTTTACATTTTTTCCAGTCTTCTTATTTTAGTTATTACTGACATTTTATTTTTTATTTTATTTTTTCTTGGACTATTACTCAGAGGATGACCCCTACATACGCAGTGTATTGTACCAAAACTAGGAAAATAGAACATTTGACTTGAAACTTCCAACATTATAACAGACAGGACACCCGTCGGCAGATAACTTATTCCACATGCGGAGCGTACGGCTGACAAACGAATTCTCTCTGTAATGCGTAGTATGATTTCCCGGGACGTCAAAATATGCGAGTTTCAGAAACAAGGTCACTAATCTCGCCAGAGCAAAACCCATTATAGTAACGGTAGAACAGAGTAACGCACCCTACACTGCGTCGATGCTCCAGTGGGTCAATAGAGTTGGATACCCTACTGTCACCGATAAGCTTCTTCGCCCTCTCCTGCACACGGTCGAGTAACCCCAAAATAGATTTTGGGGCACCGGCCCAAACATGAGAGTTGTATTCCATTTTTGGTCGGATATAGGTGGTATAAATAGTAAGACGATCGGATGGAGTGAAGTACATCTTACACCGTTTTAGAAAAATGTGTTCAATCTAGCGAACATCACATTGTATCTTCATTCCAAGAATATGAAGAGCTTCCGACTCCTCAATATTTATACCATCCATGAGAACAGATGAAGCAGCATTTGCGGTCGTTTGTTTGTCTGTTAATAAGCAACGAGCGTTAAATGCAACCATGTTTTCCCGACCCCATTCGGAGATTATTAGAAGATCACTGTTCAGTGAGTCGTTCATATTGGAGATCTGTCGGAAGCTAATATTGCAGTATATAAGTACATAGCCGTCGTTATATTATCACAAGTTGGCATATCTGCTGTAAAAATGGTATACAATACTGGCCCCAGAACACTCCACACTTCCTTGTGGAATTCCCGCGTTGATACGACCGAAACTTGAGCAGCTGTTGTTAAGTATCTTTCTTGAAGATATGTTGTTAGTAGTAAATAAAATGGGGCTGGGATAAGATTTTTCAACTTATACAAAAATCCAGTGTGCCAAACTCTGTCAAATGCCTGTTGAAGATGTATTTTTTAACAATTTACATAGTTTAATAATTAACTTTGCAGTGAGATTGTTTGTTTTTACTCATATAATAGGGGAACTATGATTGAAAATGAAACCAAATAATTTTTTTTTTAAATTACCTTACAAATAATAAAATTACCGTGCCACAGTTTGAAGGTAAAAATTGCCGTACAATACGGTAATTACTACTGTTCAGCTAACATCAATGAGTTACATATTCATATATATTAACGCGTATACACATTCATGCATATTTTTAGTAAGTCTTGAAAACAGAACCGATTTTACTAATATATATGGGATACTCGAAAATATCTACTAATCTAACCTACAAAAGAATGCACAAACTCGATTCATAAATAGAAGAAGGAACAAGTTGTAAGGTTTTGCAATTGGCTATTTGTATACTCGTATAGATAATAATGTTAACCATTCCAACGTTTTTCAGTTTCAGCGACTGTCCGTGGTATGACCCATATACATATACGACTACACGCTCTATGTAGCTACATATGTGCATACATACATACATATGTACATACTTATTCCGAAATGTAAATGAAAAGTTCATATGCAGTTTTGTTAAAGTGTGTTTGTCAGGAAAACAACCTACTTCTTTTTTTTTAATGGTGTGGTAAAAATATGCCGCTTCACTCTGTCAGGTGCAGTTGTACTCGTACGGTTTTTTATGCTGCTCATTAGGAAGGTGCTCTTGTCTGTAACTTATAAGCTGAAACTGGGAATATTTATTGTTACACGTTCGTACGTTTGTACTTCTAAATACATATCCACATCTACCTCTAAAACAAATGAAACATAAAGCAGTTAATGTTGCCTCAATGTCTGTCGGTTTATTACGCCTGCTTTGTCGCTCCAGAGCGTATACGAGTCTGTTGTACCTGCAATTCGAAAGATATTTCCATTCCATTTGGGGATATTTGGAGTTTCCTGGGAAGATTTGCACAAAACAATCGATTGTTTTTTTTTTTTCTTCTTTTTGTTGAATTGAAAGCAAGCGCTTAAAAAGCTAGATACAAATAAGAACTAAGTCAAACTGTGGGAAAACATTTGTAAATCTTTAGAGGAGTCGTGTGCTTGACTCTTACGTGTGTTTTCAAGCCCATCTTGTATCGGCAACTCAACAAACAAATATGTCTGTATGTATACGAATAGTTGTTTCTACTTATTTAAAGTATAAAAGTTAAATTGTCTGCAAATAGTTATAATGTTTGTGTACGAATACATATAATACACATATGTGCCTTCATGAGCGATTTTGTATGTGCATCCGAATATACATATAAGCAGTAATGCCACTTTGGTGCTTTTTATAGCCAAACTATCGATGCTCTACAATGGCTGCAGCGTTTTCAAATGTTTTGTGCGAGTTTTCTATAGCAGCACAATAAATTCTGTTAAATGAAACTAAAAGAATCTTAAAATTTATTTGATTATATTTCCAGGCTAATATGGTCAGAGGTTATTTAAATAAAAACCAATTATTTCATGTGCTTACTCAACGTTTCGTCGATGTGGGTTGTCGACTTCTTCAGGAGTATGTATGAATAATTTACATAAAAACAGTCACTTTTTTATCATTATTTTTGCATTTTATAACAATTAATTAAACGAACAAATAAATGACTTTTTAAACAACAAAAACATAGATCTTTAAAGCTATATCATAGTATCATATATTTTTAAATATCATTCATACTCATGTACGAGTAAGTCAAATAAGAAGCCTAATAATATGTACTTTTGCTCCGGTAAAATCATGCATTTGTAACAGTTCCAAAATTTGCTAAATAATTATTTATGTATATAAACGTGTTTGTAAATTAATGCAATATATGAATTATATACAAAACATAGATTAGCCTCGAATTTGCAGCACATGCGCACTTGTCTGTCGACTTTACAAGTGCGGCTGAATTTCGTCGATGCAGCGTTGAATCCCTGCTTTAAAGCACAGGTGGTTTTGGATTTATTGACATAAACTTGTGATTTCAAAAAACCACAAAAAAGGAATTTAATAGAGTTAAATCACACGATCTAGACGACTAATACTGATCAGAGAAACGAGAGAGTGCACGATCTCATAATATCTCCGTCATCGTCTTGTTGAAATCCCATATTGGCCACATAAATATCAACCAATTTCCGCAGAGAGAACTGTTTTATCATATCTCAATATCGAGCACAAGAAACACTCACCATTTGACGATACCGAATTGTGGTTTATGGACTGTCATTGATGTTCTTACACACTGCTTCGATATAGACACTTAAACTTTTTATAATTTTGTAAATATGTCAAGGATATCCACACTTATTGTGAATTTGGTGATGATCTTGAAATAGAAACCTTTTTAACCTTTTGTTTCTACCTATGCTGATGATCAACCACTTGATTTTAATATACAATAGTCACACTATAAAATGAACGTAACACTGAGTACCGCCATTAACAGCAGTGCTGGAGTGCTTGCGGCGTAACTGGGGGTCTCCATTAGCCATGAACATGGTATGAGCATCATGGCGAACAGTGCAAATAGCTAATGTGGACCGCTCATGTTCATGTTTCGTTCATGCTCTGGCATCGATGCTCGAGCATATGGCTGAGCATCGATGTTCGCCATAAAGTTGGCCATCACGTACAAAAATACACAAAATGGCGCCAAACTGAACACTTTCATAAGGTAAATCTGAACATACGTATACGCCACATCAAGAACATAAACTTATTTTTACATTCGCTCTGCCGACGTTATGTTCAAGTCGATGGCACGTGAAGACACGGCCTACGTATCAGTTTCTAATAGCATGTTCACACGAAGGCTTATTTTCGAGGTTTGTTCCCTCAATCGTGGTTCGCTGCCCAATCTTGATTAAAACATCATGATTCGTCACACAAAATTTTGAGAACTAACCAACTTGGTTCATTTTGAATCTTGTTGCGAACCAAGTGAAAACTAGTATCATCTCCAAATTTGATAATAAATTATCGCTAGTTTATTTGAACTAGATGCAAAAAAATCTAAAAAAAGAAAAAACATATTACTAATGTGTGTAAAATCAAAATAAACATATTGGAAAATTTGATACGTACATAAAGATTTAAATAAAAATTTAAAAAAGAATTAATGAAACGTTTGCACAAAATATGTAAACATCAGTGTGATGCAAAAAACCAACCGTCTGAACACCTAGTTTCGCAATAGTGGTTCAGAGAGCGAACCAAGTGTTTCATATTACCGTCTGAACATGGTATAAAGCTGTCAATAACTCTCCGACGGTTGACTGTGAAAAAAAAAACGACAAAAGATGTCAGTGCGATCTAGCAAGAATTTGGTAAAGCGCTTTGAGTATTGATTTTCTTTAAGACTTTAAGAATATATAAGATGTAAATATTTCCAGAACATTTATTTGACTAAACTTTGAATAATGTCTATCTTTATTTTTTGTACATACTCACTCGTATGTACATCGGGTTTTAGATCAAGTTTTAAGTTTGTTGAGATGGTTTTTTTATTACAATACCAATTTGCTCTGGTCAATATCTTATTGAAAAAGACCCGAAAAATAATAAAATCTTTTGGCTGGGGGACAACTAGTTGTTCCATAGCCGTTACACTACTCATCAGCACCCATTTCGGATTTGAACTCGGGTCATGCTACATCATGACTTACCTGGACCCTAATTCAATCGTGCTGGAAAATCACGCTCAGTATTACGTAGAATTTGGTGATGTATATGTCAAGTCGTCTTCAGACGGTTATTGAAGTCCAAAGCGATCCTAGAAATTTTTAAAAATAAATTGTTTCCTTTTATTTATAAAAAAATAAATTAAATATTGTATTCGATTTTTAAGACAATAGTCTTCTAAACGAAATTAATGTCTGTGTTTTATTTATAAGTTATTAATATAATTTAATATATTGGTGTTTAGTGCTGTAATCACGAAAATACGAATCCCCTGAAGAAGTGAACATAAAATTCAGGAAACGTTGGGAAAATATGTAATAAAAATTCTGCATTTTTATTGACATAAAGAATGTTAGGTCTCACCAGTTAAGTATATAAAAAAAGCAAATAAAACATCACTAAATTAATAAACTCGCAGTAATTGTCACAATTTCGCTGTATTTTTTAAATTCCTTCATTATTTGTCCCTCCTGACCTTCTTTTATCTTAAGCACAGTTCACATCGAACTCTAGTTATTTATGTGGGTTTATCCAAATCAAATACTCAGTTCAATACACATATTCTTATGTACATACATATTTAGTAAGACAAACATATGCAACCAATGACTTGCAAGCACTTTCTGTTCTAAGTTTATTTCCAATAAAAATATCAACCGTATTTGTAGTTTTTGGCCAAGCAAATGATTGTCACAGTCAACAAAATTTCATTAAGGCAAACAAACCAAATCGCGCCGACAATCTATTCAAGTTCTTGTACGATCTAATAATGTTCGATTATAATGTTGATTTGTCACTCAAAGTCCCAGGACTTTGTCTTTCAAGTGCAGCTGTACTTGTTATATTGCAAATGCAATATCAGAGAATGCGAATACAAATCCGATTGCGGGTATCAAAAGCTGTCTAAGAAAAGCTAAAAATTATTATAATTAAAAAAAACTGCGTTTTGAAAAGTAAGTTCTAGTTCAGTTACAATCCAGACGATTTTCTTGAGTTGGGTTTTGACATTTTCGTATATAGCAGCAAATTGGAACAAGTCTGATTTTTACAGATTAAAGTTTATTCGACTATATGCATATGTACATTAGAGCGACTCAAGTTGTATGGAAGCGAAATTCGTGCCAAGTGTACCCCCCTTAAAATGAACGTTGTATTAGTGCCAGCTCATGGACAACGAAGCTGGTTCGTTCGTTCGCATAAATAAAACATTTAAAACAAAAACAACGTTCAAAATGTTTTTGTTTTATATGTTATCGTGCGAACGCAAGAACAGCTTCGTTACTGGCGGTTAATTTGCGAAAAAAGTATGCCGCCAAAAAGTCGTGGAGCATTTTCTTTCTTTCTTTAGTCCTATTTTCATCCGTACATGATCTAGAAACTCAATTCCTTATCACATTAAAGTTGCCACAAAATTTCATTTATATATATTCTAGATCATAGTGTGAAATGCATCTAGTTTGCAAAACTGGGTTTTGTCTTTCGTTCTGTACACACGTGTTTTTCATTGTCGTCCGTATTTTCTGTTATTAATTTGTAAAAAAAAACATTTTTTTTATTAATTCGTAAAAAGAAACTATATTCGTATTTTACTATTCGTAAAAGGAAACTATACCGGAATAGGTAGAGTTTTGTTTTGCATCATGTGTGCACGTGTTTTGCTTTTATTTCATTTTTTACGGCCGTTTGGTTTTTCTCTGTTTGATAATATTAATTTTTTTTATGCTCCTCCTATGTATTTTATTACCTTACGGTGTGCGCGGTGTTGCACTAATTTTTGTTAGTTTGAGCAGTGTCGAAGGTATATACACTGGGCACTGATCAGTTTTAACTAATTTAATTTCAACACTAAATGCTGTGGTAACGTTTGTTTTGGTCGTTCCGTGTATTAAGTTCACAAACATTACTCTCCCTTTCTTCCTTCTCATAATCTATTTTCCAAGTTCCAGTATAATGCACTGCATATGTAGGGGCTATTCCCTGACTACTGGTCCAAGATAAAAAAAGAAAAAGATAAACAAAATCTAAATTATTTACATACAAATATGATGTACTTGGAAAAAATTTAATACGCATGTTGCCCTATTTAAGCGAAGAGATACCACCCCATTGCATTTTTGTCAAAACGCGAACAAGCATATTTAATTAAATCGACTAAAGATAAAATAAGTTAATTTGGCATTTTTATTACAAACAATGCCGAACAAAAAAATCAAAATCTGTTATGTTTTACAGAATATTCTTAAAAAAAAGACATTGATGATGGTCCTTGGACAAATTGTATATACAGTTGGACGCGACTAAAAAAATCTTTCTTATGATACCCATGTTGGTAAGAAAACAGCTTCCCAAATTGACAAAACATGCAAAAATAGGCCCTTTTTCAAAGTAGTCCAGCTCTCGAAAGGTCAAAGCTGGAGCCGAAATATTTTAGATGTCATCTTAATAAAGTGCGTTCATTCATTTTTAAGAGGGTACATCGAGCACTTTTTTTTGGTGAGTCGCTCTAATGTACATACATATATACGAGTACATAAGTACATGTGAATGCGCGCGAAAATGTTTTGACTGCAATAGCGACAACAACAACAACAAAATATTTTCCAATAAAATACAATTAATGCTGAATTATGCATTCGCAAGTGTTTAATTTCCACCTTAGATATTTTGGCGTTCGGTTAAAACAACGAAAAAGTGTCAAAGATCTTGACATAAGAAAACGGCATTCAGAGCGCTGCACTAGTGCGCATCTCTTACATGCAACGGATTTCCATTAAAGGAACATGTGTTCAACATAAAAATACTTGAATCAATGTGCATGTACATATGTTCTCATAAGAGTATACGAAATTGAGTGTTAATCGATTAATCGGTATGCGTTCAATTTAACAAAATGGCTTGATAAAATACGGTTTAAGAGCTAATGGAGTTTCACACAAGAGAATAATTTTCAAGGGCACAGCTATTTTTGTTCAATTGAAGAGCAAAAGCGTTATAAAGGCAAAAACGCAAAAAAATAATAAAATGAATTCATTAATATTTTTTGGAACAAGCACAAAAACTGCGAATTTATTTTGCTTGTATCCAGAGTCTGGGTGTTATTGCAGTCTGGAGACTGTTGGTCAGTGTGACCAAATCCAACAAATTTTTGGAGGTAAATTAGCACCAAAAGAGTGCTAAAAAGTGTTTAAGCGCTAAAACATACTGCTAAAGTTTAATTGTCTTAATTTTAAGCAAATATTTTCTTTGAGAGCTCATAGTTTTATAACTTTTAGAAATTTTTACTTCCATTGAATAAATTGAAATTTTGCAAAAAGTTTTAAAAATACAACAAAAATAAAAACAGCGACATACAACTCGTATTTCTTTCTTAATTTAAGGATTTATAGTTCCTTTCTACGGCATTAGTACAATGAAGTCTTCTAAGGGATCAAAATGGTTTCCTTCAAAAGCAATTTGGTAGAAGAGATCTTTTAAAAGCTTTGCTAAATGAACAATTGGAAAGTGCTAAGCAAAAGTAGTGCTAAATCTAGCACCAAAAGTGCTAAATGAGCACGCTGTTATTGGTAAAGGACTCTAGCATATCAGCCATCGAGTATATAATTAAAATGTTACATTTATACAATATAATGAAATGTCCATTATTTAACCACATTGTCTCGTAGCTGCTGCGAAAGTATTACATTAATATAATGAAACATATTTATTATATCTGCTACTCTATTTAGTAGTTATAACAAAATTCTTAGCACCTATATGCGCTCGCGAATGGAATACAACTCTCATGTTTGTCTATTTGGGATTTCTCGATTGTGTGCAAGACAGAGCGAAATTTTCCCCTAGCTAAAGATCTGATTATTATTTTTCTTGTCTTCTTCAATCAAAAATTGATCACACAAAATTTGTATTGTAAAAAATTCTTCTTAAGAAAAAACTTATAAAAAGAAAAACTTGAGCTAAAACCCGATAAACATATATACAAACCAAAAATCGAATTAAAAAATTATAAAAAAGTTCAACAAAAATTCAATAAATTCAAAAAAATCTTCTTAGAGCCTACCTCTTAGGAACTGGTAAGCAAATTCATTACGGTAATAAGTGAAAATACCTTTAGCGTAACATCTGTGCAGCATGGAAATATTAAAGAAACTAAAATTCAGGTAATTCATGAAAATGATTACCGCAAATTGACGGGCGACTTTGAGAAGAAAAGTAGAGCTTTTTACATCTATTAGCTTAAAAGCGCGAAAAGTTTTCCAGATGTTGTTAAAGGCATTGATCCTGATGACGTTAAAACTGGTTCAAAATTAAGAATATTTTTAATTAGAAACCGAGAAAAGATGCCTCAGCCCATGTTTAGTGTGGAATTAGAACCAGGCGATGTCACCTTAGAGAAGAATGAGGTTCATCCAATATATAATGTTAAATATCTTTTACAACCGCATAAGCGCTCAGGACCCGTTCAGTCTATGAACTGCCAGGAGTTTGGCCACTCTAAACCATATTCCAAATTGCTCACTGTCTGTGCTGTGTGTGGTGATCTCCATGGAACATCACAGTGCACCAAATCAAAAACTGACACAAAAGCAGAAAAATTTAGTAATTGTGGAGGCAATCAATAACGGGGGTTGCCCCGTTTGTACCCACTTCAAACGCTCAATAACAAATATTCATTATTAGCTCCTCTCAAACCCTCCCAGCAATCCCAATTCTTTTCAATTAACAATTTTCCTCAAACAGGTCAGTTAACAATCCAAATAAATGTTCCAAGCTCAAACCAAGTTTCTTATGCCCATGTGGTTAAGACGCAAATTAGACGTCCAAGTCTCAACAGCCCGACCCATATTTTAGAACCTAGAAGCCTCATCGCAGACTTTGGTTCAATCAATAAACACTTCTACGGCTTCTACGATCACCATGCTGCAGGAAAGGCTGAAAATGCAATCAACTATTTTACAGTCTATTAAAAAAAATTATTTATTAAAAAATATGTTTCCGGAACGCAAACGGCAAACACCAACATAAAAATGAACGTGAACACTTCCTGAGGAAAAGGCAAATCGATGTTATGTTGATTGCTGAAACTCACCTGTAAGTGATAAGCTCAAGTGTCTTTCACCACAGAATTATGCAACTTTCGCACAAAATTTTTCAATTTTTCTGGAACTAAAATAGCAGACAGCTAGTAAGCAAATGTGCCAGTGAGTGTACTTAGTAGAGCTAGCTTGATCACAAGATCACACGTCATGCTGACATACCAAATATGACCGTCTAACAACAGCTTACTACACATATGTACGTACATGCAGCACGCACGATAATAATGCATTTGAAACCAATTTTAATCGAATGAGATATAAGAATAATGACTGCGGTTTTAACATAATAAACAAATTATTTTGAACGCTTTGTTAGAAGCATTCATGTGTATCGGTTTTTTAAAACGAACTCCTTACTATTTATACCACCTACATCCGACTGAAAAACGCATTCAACTCTTATGATAGGGCCGGTGTTTTAAATTCTAAATGGTCTGATAAAACAATAACCGTTTTTTTAAAATTTCGTGTGTTACGTATGTTCGATTTTCGCATTTTTTCTATTATGTTGGTACACATTGTCAGTTTATTTTTGACAGATGAAAGGATAACTCGTGTTTTGGTGTGCACTTCGATTTTTACTAAATTTTGAGCAAAAACAATATCGCATAGACATCGCTCAGGAGCTGTTGAACATCGTCAACGGCGATCCAGAATTCCTCTAAAAGGTCATAACTTGGTGACGAATCATGGGTGTATGGCTATGACATTGAAACCAAAGCTCAATCATCCCAATTAGCCAAGACCGAAAAAAGCACGTCTAGTAGATCAAATGTAAAGGTTTTGCTCACTGTGCTCTTCGATGGCAATGGTGTGGTGCATCATGTACTCTTGCCACAAGGTCGTACGGTCAATGAAGCTATGCGCCGTTTGTGCGAAGCAATTCGTCAGAAACGCAGAGAATTGTGGAAAAAACAATCATGGGTTTTGCTGCCGATTTTTGATAACGCACCAGCTCACACATCGATGGTTGTGCGTGAGTCTTTGCCCAAAAACAAAGCCGTTATCATGCTTCAACCACCGTATTCACCGGGCATGGCCCCCGCTGACTTTTTCATCTACCCAAAACTGAAGACACCGATAAAAGGAAAGCGTTTTGCTACGATTGAGGGGATAAAAGAAAAATTGAAACAGGAGCTGTTGGCGATATCAAAAAGCGCGTTTCACAAGTATTTCGAGGATTGAAAAAAAGGGGATAAGATAGTCATTGATGAATAAATAAACTGTTACTGAAAAAAAAAAATTTTAAATAACGGTTAAATTTTGATCAGTCCAGGTATTATGGCGTTACTCGACCGTGTGCAAGAGAGAGCGAAAAATCTCATCGGCTGACTCACTGGAGCATCGGTGCAGTATAGTGTGCGTTACTCTGTTTTATCGCTACTACAATGGATTTTGCTCCCACGAGATTAGGGATCTTATTCCTTAGAACTACATATTTTTACGTAATAACCATTCATCGTCCGGAGCTCATCCATTTGTGGAATTGGACAACTCATTACAGTTGTGAAAAAGATTTACATCAGCACCTGCCTTACGGCCTTATCTGATGATGGACCAATTCCACGGAGTGAATTATTCACCATTCACCAGCGGCTCCGTATGGCTCGCTAGGCTCACACAGGTAGCAATTTATGCCATATGTTTGTATCCATATGAGCAACTTCTTGTTGAGGAGTTCGGGCATTCTAATCCCTCCTGTATGAAATTTCCCAGCAATCAATGGAAGACAAGGCTTAATGAGTTGGTATGCCGAAGCCCACTAGCAACGTCAGTCGTACAGGTATCTGTTGTAAAGGCTCCCGAGGGAGTTGTTAGTCCCCGAAAAAAGCCACGCATCAAACAATTATCAAGGATACTAATTCCCCCTTCCTGCGTTTTATTTTTAAACCACAGCCAGAACGTTTCAGCCCGGGTCGAAGCGCAAGCAGAACTTACCGGGGGCTATGCTGATCCCCGTTCTGCCAACTTATACCCTTAGTAAGGGTTTCGGAAGCCAACATAACATAAGTCATGTGGCTTCCTAGAGTTTTGTTTGGCGCACCAACCAAGGGACTCCTTCCCCTCTTTTCCCCGAAAAACAGAGTGCTCTAGTTAGGAACACTCCAAGGCAAAAAATGTTCCCAGGAGGAGGACAACTGAATCGTTTTTCAGTCGTAGTCTTCGTCTGTGGAACGACGTTATAACGTCAATTGCCCACAAACACTACTCCTTCTTTCCTCCTCCTTAAAACCTATTTTCCTAGTTCTAGTACTAAGCACAGCATATGTAGAGGATTACCGAGTACTAGTCCAAAATAGAAAAGAATAAAAAAAGTTTATCCGATTAATCGAACAATGCTTGGATACTCTACATACTTGTGACACACAAAACAAACTCGTGAGATTATTACGTGGGCACCAAAATCAGTGGAGTATTTTTCTTTATTCGCAATCAAAAACAAATAAAGTGCGTTGCAGTCCTTGCTTGCTCTCTTAATACAGTTTCAAATAATGTGCAAATATTAGTCATTGTGTTGCTACTGCTTTGGCAGAGCCGCAACCAGAATGCAAAGAAGTTAATTTGGCAAGTTCTTTGTGGCTGTAAGTTTATTCATAGACATTTTTAGCTTTTTATTTTGTCATGCATATTATAAATTTCTTACTTAGATTATATACCTGAATAAATGTATGTACGTACGAGTGTGGAAGCTCTTGAAAACTTGCTTCCAGTGTACGAGTATTACAACGCGAATAGAGATAAAATTTATTAATTTTCCATAACACGATACTGACACGGTAGTGAGACAAATTTCATTTTACAGATGTTATTCGCATTGCTTTTTGTTAACTTATTTGGAAATTTGGTTTAACGGTTGAAAAATGTTGTTTGCTGCTTGAGAAAAACTATAATATTTTAGTTTTACTCGATTGTGGACATACGAGTATTAGCCGTTTAGGGAAGAGAAATTATTCACTTTTGGAAAAATTGAAGAAAGCCCATTATTTGCTAAAATGTTATTTTGATAGTATCAAAATAATAGTAAATGAGATTGATGAGAAATGTCTACAAGACTACACATCTCAAAAAACTTCATCTGGAATGATTAATGTTTCTTATGAAATAATTTTTTCTTTGTGCCGCTTAGGCCACGGAAATTGAGTTAACGACTTCTTCAGATCATACTGCGGCTTTATTAGAAGATATTGCTTAGGAAATCGAAAACGTGTTCGCCCTTCCATAACTTGTAGTGACACAGGGATAGCAGTAACACAAAATTTTGTGCTTACGCCGTCAAAAGCAATGATTTTCGCTGGAGAATTCTTTTTGCCATTTGCAGAGATTTCTTCATGTGGTATTATCCCAGTAGAATTAGTTCATATTGGTTATTTTGTGGTTTCCCCAAATTTTTTTCTGCATGTATGTTTCAATCCTTTATTTGTCAAACTCTTCTATCTTGCTTCGTTCCTCGGCTTGTAAGGCTTTTCGTATTGGGGTGTTTCATTTGAAAATAATTGCTTGTACAGGTTGTAGTATTTCAATACTCTTTATCAACTTTAGTAAATTGATCAGGACTCTTAAGTTTGTTATGGTCGAGCAATCTTGTTGCAATATTTTAAATCCTTTCGGACAATGTGAATGTAACAAGAGTACTTTGATTTGTCTGCAGGCTAGATTAGGTTTAACAAACTGAAAGCCATTGAAAAAGCCCGCCCACATGTTTTCAACTTGATCCCGTCATGTTGCCTGATGATCACATGTATTTCAGCAGATCTACCTATCACCGGTCCAGTCTGACGGTCGGATGAAAAAGTTCAAACCGACTACATCGTAACGTTCTGTTTAGATACTTATTTTTTATACAGAATGTCCGAAATTGAGTTATCATTTAAGTTTTGCTGCCATTCTGCATATAATTTTTATTTTCAGATTCTGAATACATTCCGGTTAGTTAATATTTTAAAGAAACCCCGTGTTTTTATTATTAAAATATTTTTGAAAAGTTTCAAGATGTAATTAGAAAATTTAGAACAAAATTCGGTAGAGAAATTGCTTCAACAAATCGTGCCATCAAGCTAATGGTTGAGATTTGTAAAGAAACTGGATCCGTTCATGATAACAGAAACATAATTTATCAACGTAGTAGTCGTTCCACGGCTGCGGGCAGAAGTGTTAAAGAAGAACCAAAAACATCCACTCGCAGCAATTAAGCATTTAATAATCCACATTATTCAACAGCTGACCCGAGAATTAAAACCAACTAACCACGCATTATGTAAGCAATTCGGTTCTGACGCCGTCGAACAAATGTAAAAAATAAAAATTTATGATCTTCACCCGTAAAGCTCATTTCCAGCTCAATGGTTACACGTCAACATTCAGAATTTACGCATTTGGGCTGAACAGAATCCAAGAGTTATCTAAGAGCAACCATTACATCCACAGAGAATTACGGTTTGAAAGTGGACTATAGTCTGGAGGAATTAGCTGACCATATTTTTTTTTAAAAGAAAACTGTCAATGAAAGTCGCTACAAGAGATGATCCGATTTTCTTGTGACGGACAATTGATGATTTAGATGCAGAGAAAATGTGGTCGCAACAGGATGGTGCCACTTGTCACACGGTAAGGCCCCCCCGGGGAGCAGGTTTTGCCTTGGTGTACTCCTCACTTGGGCGCTCTGGTTTTCGGGGAAAAGAGGGGAATTGGTCCCTCGTTTGGTGCGGCAAACAAAACTCTAGGAAGCCATATGACTTATGTTGTGTTGGCTTCCGAAACCCTTACCAAGGGTATAAATTGGCAGAACGGGGATCAGCATGGGCCCCGGGTAGTTCTGCTTGCGGTTCGACCGATCATGGTTGAGGTGCCTACCTTGGCTGAAACGTTCTGGCTGTGGTTGAAACCTAAAACGCAGGAAGGGAGTGTTAGTATCCTTGATAATTGTTTGGTGTGTGGCTTATTTCGGGAACTAACAATCTCCCGAGGATCTGTTGCCTATACAACAGATACCTGTATTGTAAGGAACCAGTGGTGTTGATTGACGGGTGAGTTGGTTTAAGGGCTGATGCTCTTAATGGGCTTCGGCCTACCAACTCATTAAGCCTTGTCCTCCATTGATTGCTGGGAAATTGCATATATGAGGGATTAGAAAGCCCGAACTCCTCAACAAGAAGTTGTTCATATGACCGCAATCATATGACAAGAATTGCTACCTGTGTGAGCCTGGTAAGCCACACAGGGGCGCTGGTGAATCGTGAATAATTCACTACGTGGAATTGGCCCATCATCAGATAAGGCCGCAAGGCAGGTGCTGATGTAAATCTTTTTCACAACTGTCACACGGCAAGGGAAACAAATTACATTTTGTAAAAAAAGTTCGAAAATCAGATTATTTCTGGTAGAGGAGGATTAAATTGGCCACGAACATCATGCGATTTGACACCTTTAGATTTATTGTGGGGTATTTTGAAATCGAAAGTGTACAGCAGTAATCACACAATAGTTTAAGAGCTTAAAACCAATATTGTCGAGCAGATATCAGCAAATGGCAGCAGTTTATTTAAAAACGATATTAACAATTTTGGCAAAAAATTGTTATACTGCCGATCCAATATGCAGGTCGCCAAAGCGATATAATTTTTCATTTTTAACCGTTCAGTTGTAATAAACTGAAATTACTCTTAATATCTGAAAGTCTATTTTTTTATTTTGGACACTACTCCTTATCCCTACAACTTCCACAAAAATCATTATATGGAAGATTTAATCACCACAATAGTATGCAAACTCCGCCGAAGCAGAGACTAAGCTATGTCAGGCTCGATATGCTGCAGGTAAGCTAAATAGAACATCTGTCATGTGCAACCCCTAAAAGTTGACGCTCTATAAGGGAAAGGAATCTTCTCTTACTTGAAGAGGAGTATAATCCATTCGTTAAGGTGGCGAAGTATCATTAAGGCTCAGTACAAATACAGTCTCTCCTTAACTCCGGACTGCAAAGGGAACAGCCGGGGTGGATTTAAAACGCTATCCTCTTATCAGGGTTAACCATTAGAAAACAAATATATCTCCCGGATCACGAAAGAAAACAGGCATCCCAGCATATACTATAGTTACTCAGGTGAGTGGTTTGTCTATATGATTCAACGGAACCTTTTGGGTTTATTAGCGTTATGTATGTACATTGCGGTCTTGCTTTTAATGTAACATTTCATAATTACGCATTATACGAGTCAAATTTGTAATATACGCTAAAGTTTTCTTTTTCGCTTAATTATTTATGTCTTTTTTGGTCTACACTTTTAGCAAGGAACATCTTAAAACTTATATTGAACAAAACTTAAAAAGTGGAACTTCAAAGCTACAGCTTTACTTTTGTCGTATCTGCAACAATCGATGTTTAAAGATATTTTTTTTACATGTTCCAGAGGAAATATTTTGTCGCCTTCCGGGGGTGAGGTCATTAGTATTGTATAAAGTAGGAGTAACTTGCCTAAAATATATTGAATAAAAATAGACCTTTTCTCATTAAAAATCGAAAAAGACGCTTTTGGAAATATCGCACAAGAAATTTTACAACTAAGTGCATTTTTCTAAAAGCACGCGTTCTTTATAAATCTTTAGCGTGTTTAAAAATTTAAAACTTGGCACCACTGAAGTGGTGGCCAGTGATGGACAATACTTTTAATCATAAATATATAAACAGTTTTTTACGATAAAGCCACGAATTTCGGCGCAAACAAAGTTCTACTCCTACTATCAAATTTTAATTGTGAATAATTTATTTAGTTTAAGCAAATTCAATCAATTCACTTCAATGTAGAAATGCTAGTTCACGTCTCCAATATTAAGCGATATGCATTTACCAGAACACTTATTTGGCGATTTCAAATCGCAAAACCATACTTCTTGCGTGATGTGTTTGTTAGAACACCTATTTGGCGTTTTCAAATCGAAAACGCTGAGTTTAAGCGATTTAAGTTTCTCAGAACATAAGTGATGGATATATTAAATAAATAAAAAATATTAACGAGTACATATGTATTTTATAATTGAGCTTAAAACTATTCAACTTGAAATTTATTTCGAGCAAAATTTTATTATGTTAGTGTTCAGTTATTGACG
Source organism: Thecocarcelia acutangulata (assembly GCA_914767995.1). Classification (NCBI taxonomy): domain Eukaryota; kingdom Metazoa; phylum Arthropoda; class Insecta; order Diptera; family Tachinidae; genus Thecocarcelia; species Thecocarcelia acutangulata. The sequence goes on from OU612098.1 coordinate 59,100,272, forward strand.
TACATGTCAATTTATATAATATCGTTTAATTACTCGTGACATGCACATTAAGCCGATTCAAAAAGAATTTCGTAACGCTTATTTAGTAAAACTATACAAAGATAATATGGAAATGTTTAATGTTTTTAGATATATTCTTGGGCGACCGATTCCCCCAACTCAATGAAGAGCGACTTATTGAAAGTTGTCGCCTTCTCAAGTGGAAATAATTTAGCATGACTGTGTCTAGTCAAAAACATGACATTTTAAATGCTTTTACTTTCAGCTTTGAAATATTTCAAAGTTGAAAGAATTAATAATAAAATCGGAACCCGTTTTTTTAATGTTTTATGAAAATAATGGCATCTCTATCTGTAGATTTATGTCTATATGTAGATAGATATTTTTTTAATTCAAAAATAAGAAAACAAAGTAGTCAAGATTCACATGCAAACACAAGAGAAGTGCTTATGAATTTTATGAATGGCTCGCTTCTTCAAGGCAACATTGCTGCAAAAGAAGATGTGCTTATACATGTGAGTAAATATGTACTCGTACGTACTTTTACCTAATACAAGTTGGGGCAACATTCACTTTTTTATGACACTACTCAGACAATATCAAGTGGGGATTCTTAAAGTCACAGTTAACAACGACTGAACGTGCAAGCTTTTGCAGCCGCCTGCCATCATGTGTGAACTCCACCGAAATTAGAAAGAAATATCAATTCGTTTAGACATTAATTCAGCTAAAACGGTGTTTTTCTTTTTTACTTTTGCGTATAGGCACATAAATACAAATGTATGTAAGTATTCATATGAACATACAAATGAAGCTACCCAGTTGGCCATATCCTGCATACGTCATCAACGGCGAATACGAGACCTGTTGTGTTTACTCGACCGCACAATAACAACAGTCCAATAGAATTTTTGGCGAAATCTCACTTTAATGACGAAACATAACCAGGGTTTAACTATGTTTTCCATATAATTTGACATAAGATTATGCGGTTGTAAAATAAAAGCTATTTTATGTCGACAGCGATTTTTCTAATGCCCTCGCTTTGAAACACAAATGCTTTCAACAATATTACCATACTTTTGTAAACAAAACCAAAGCTTTTAAAAGTGTTAAGCTGAAAGTCCATATCATGCGTTACATGCGCTGCACGTTTTACGCATTTCAAACTTTCTACGCGTTCTACACTTTTTCTAAACTCAAGTTACATGCAACGCTTTTCGTGCTATAAGTTTCTTGCTGTGTTTGAATTATTTTTCAATAAAAACATTTTTTTAACACAAAAACATAAAGTAACAATACACGGCACATATATTTTTTGTGATCTGCGGCTATCAAAAACAACTGACAGTTTTTATAACGCTTGTGACGCGTACAAAATTGGAAAGTAAACCTACTTTTGGCGTCGTACGCGTTTAACGAGTCATACGCTTTGTGCTGTGTAACCTCTCACATAAAACTACATTGTTTCTACTTTTTTGACAGACGCTCAGAATGCGTTGACGCGTAAAACGCGTGTTATGTACTATCAGCTTTAGCGCGAAGAAAAATAAGAACAAAAGGAACAAAAGTGCAATTAATGAAATAATATTAAAATTTTCAAAAACAAATATCTGATATTATAGACAAATTTGTTAAAGAGAAATTAGAAGAATAGAGGTTTAATTTTTAATAGCTTTTCTTACCCAACAAATATAAAAGCATTAAATTACAGCTTACGAAGCTGCAGCCGTCGCTTCAATAATGGGCCCGTTTTCTGTTAGAATCTTTTTTACTTGAAGCCGCGGTCGTGTTCTGTTTTATTATTTAGTCGTACACGGAAATAAGAATATCGCTGTAATGTGTGTTGTCGATAACGACAATTTCAACGACAAATGGCAAGTTTAATGAAATAGAATACTAGAATATAAAATTAAATATTTGAAAGGTTTCCCAGTGGCTAGACTAGACCCTAAAAACATGCCGGCGTATAGAGAACTAAGGAACGGGTCTGATGTAGAAAAGCTTTAACTTGAAAGTTTCCCGAATTTGACCTTTTATCAGGTTCCAATACATTTCGCAAAAAAACATTACAAATTTAATGGAATAATTCAACGAACGTCGGATATGTAAAAAAGGACAAGATCAGCATTGCCGATTACTGTGTAATTATTCAAAAATGGGGCAAAATAAAAGTTTTCAGACAATTTTAACTTGTAAATCATAGCATCATAATATCTCCGCAGGGGGAGCAGGTTTTGATTTGCTGTACGCCTAATCAGTTTTCATAGCTTTCTGTGGTATAGAGGGGTAAGAGTCCCTTATTTGTTATGGCATATAAAAAAAAAAAACTCTAAAAAAAACTCTAAAACTCTAGGAAGCCACATAACTTCCGAAGCCCTCATCAAAGGTTAGTTGGCAGAACGAGGATCAGCAAAGTCACAGGAAGGACCTGCCTGCACGCCATCCTAGCGTTAATGATAATTGAGGTGCCTGTATCTAGGCTGAAATATTATGGTTTCAAAACCAAAATCGCAGCGATGAAATTAGTCTGCCCTGATAACAAAGGAGCATGCCGGTTTTCGGTCAGCTTAATCCCCCCTACCCCAAGATGTTTTTGTAGTATAATAGATACCGACAGTGTAAGGAACCAGTAGTGATGCTTAAGCAGGTGAATTGGTTAAGGGCTGATACGCTTTATGGGCTTCGGTCTACTTACTTTTGACTGTCGCTTTTGTTGACTGTCTGGGGAATTGCATACTAGACGGGTTAGAAAGCCCATTATCAGTAAGGATATGTCCATATGGTAAAAATATGATAAAATTACTATCTATGTGAGCTTTGCAAGCCCCCTGTGTTGACGTAAACCAACTTCGATTCGTGCAATATTATTTCACTGCTTATCTTTATGAAAAATTATTAAGGCAATATCAATTTATTGAACTTTTATAATTTTTTTAAATTAGATTTTTGTACATTGGATTTTTAGTTCAAAGCAATATATTTATAAGTTGAATTTTTCCTAATTGTTTTTAATATTTTATACTCTTTTCACAACTCATTTTCCTACTCTGAAACATTTAGAATTATATATTTTGAAAATATTTCTTAAACGTATATCATTAAGTAATGTAATTGCTATCGTGAATTTATGTACAGTACAAGCTTTTGCCCGCGGCTTCGCTCTCCAACAAAGTTGCATACAAACTTTTGTCCCCTATTTTATCCCCTTGGGGGTAGAATTAATCAAAATCCTTTCTTAACGGATGCCTACGTCAACACCGAACATCCACTTGCATCCCAAATTTCAGCCCGATCCGTGCAGTGTTTTGGGCTGTGCGTTGAGATCATTACGTCAGTCAGTCATTCACCTTTGAGTTATATATATTTAGATTTACACTTTAAGTAAATAAATTAGATAAGAACTTATGTTATAAGAAATTATGTTATTTGCTTTGCTGATACTTAAAAGTTGATTGCTAATAGAATGTAATCTTGATAGAAGGTGGAGTACTGTTAAGACTGAAGTGTTGCAGGAAGAGCAGAAGGAATGGGCATCTGTAAATCGCAATCTGGTGACGCATCTACGAATATTCTTAAACCAGTTGGTTGAAACTGGTAGTCGAACAGGGGTAGTATTAGAGTTATTACTCTGGCAGATATGATAGTAAAAATGTACATTAATTATAAACTTTTCAATTATAAAATTTTTTATTCTAGCATAATAATAGGCTAGGATGCAAAAGCACTAACTAGGCATTTCTGGATTGGTTTGAAAATATCTTAGCAAAAAATGATTTTTTACACGATTTTTCACAGGATTTTCACACTATATGTGTTTATATTTTACATTTACAATAAAATCAATTATTAGTCTGATTCCAACTAATTTACTGAATGATTGAGAAGTTCTCAATTCCATTATTATACCTTTTTTTAAAATGTTAAGGGTATATATAAGTTCGCGATTCCATTTGTAATTTCTAACATTTTCATTTCCGACCCCATAAAGTATCTATATATATACTCGTGTTCTGAATCAGAATTTATAGAAAAGTAGATTAAGCGACGCCCGCGTGTCGGCCGGTGAAATACCGTTTCTGTGAAAACCATTAGACTTAGAAAATTTTTTCTTTCATCAGTCCAATACCAATCGATTCATGAGTTGTTATTGAAATTCAATAAAATCGGTTCACACATAGTTGAGATATATCCAAAAAACCAATATATTTTGCAGTTTTGTATGAAAATTTTTGAAAAAAAGCTTGGCATAATTATTTGGCATGCTGATATCGGTGCATATATATCCGAGATATAGCCTTAGCCAATTTTCCATGAAAATGTCGTATAAGTGAACTGAAACAATTTTTTTTTCTGCAATGCCGTTCTGGTAATAAAAAGAGGTTACTTAAATATAGAAAATGAAAATTTCCGATATCGGTCCATATATATTCGAGGTATTTTTAGTATGGAGAAAACATTGCTATGAATTATTTAATAAATTATTGTAGTTTAGATTTTTTATTGGAAAAAATATAATTCTATTTTTTTTCAATTCGTGCAAACTAGAAACATTTTTAGAATTCTTCGCTTTCGAGTGAACAATCAATAAAGTTTCTATTCAGTAAGTGGATTAATTTCGTGTTATTTGAAAAATAAACTTTTGAGCACTAAACAAATATTAATATTACTCGTCCTATTTCATTTGGATCTTGTTTTTACTAATTTTTTTCAGAACTTTTAATATTGTTATCAACTCAGTATATTTCAAAACTATATCCCAGGTAACGCTATTCATTCAATACGAGTACAGAGCCTAAATCACCAAAACTGTTTAAATACTTTCTAAGATATGCGAAAGTCAATGTATAAAAAACGTTTTAGCGGGTTTTTGAAAAAAAACGCACTGAGGCGAAAAATGCGCCCCTCTTGATGCCATCCCTAAACAAGAGCGGCAAGCGTTTTTTAGCTGTCAAAAGTTCTCATGCCCGTACATTTTGTATGGAGCATACCGAAACAACGCGGCGGCAACGCTTTGCTATTGGAAAATCCAATTTTGACAATGCGTTTCACAGTGGAGTACTCGTAAGTTGCAAAAGAATTGTAAACAAAAGAGTGAGAAAAAATATTAGAAAGGAAAATAGAGGTAGAAACTATTTTTAATATGATATAGTAACCTTCCAACTCTAAATAACTCTTTTTTTTTTGTATTTTTTAACTGTCTTATTTATAAATTTTTTTAATGTTTATTAAGCTCTTATTACACAAAATTTTGTATAGAAATAAGTACAAAAACAGCTTAATAAGCTTTAAATTTTTTTTTATAAATAAGGCAGTAAAACTTTAAGCATTTTTAATATAATAAAAAAGTCACAAACAATAATACCGTCTGTCCAGCTGGTTGTTTTATTTATTTGTTTGATAACCCTGTTTTTATCGTTTTGACATAACGTTGCCGCTTTTGTTTAGGGATGGCGTTTCAGCGTTAAAGCTCAGCGAAAAAAAAACGTTCCGCTCGCCGCTCTTGTTTAGGGATGGCAGTTGGTGCCAAAAAAGTGCTAAATCTAGCGCGAAAGCTGCTAAATTGGCAACCGTGCTTGCAAGGCGACTATGATATATTTCTACATGATTTCCTTTTTTGTTAATTTAAGTTTAGTAAACAAACTGAAAAACAAGGAAAATAAAATGGTAGTTATTACAATTTATACCAATCAGCAAATACATACAGCTGTTTTCTAGCTGTATATAAGTTAATATTTCATAAGAGCTAGCCTAATCTTGAAAACCTTTGAAAAATAGTTCATGCATATAACTTTATATTTAATTATTTTAAATAAAATATTGAGAATTAAAAATAAAAATATTCCAATAATTTTTTCAAGCCAACGTTTTTGCTTCTCTTAAAAACGTCTATAAAAATGAACTATTGATTGCTACAATTTGTATTTTAAAAGTAAAAAGAAAAACATTCAAACAATTGAGTTTATCAGGCATGTTCTAAAATACGCAAAACACTTAAATTTTGCGTTTTCGATTTGAAAACGCGAAATAGATGTTCTGACAAACGTATAACGTAAGAAGTATGGTTTTGCGTTTTGAAATCGCCAGATAGGCGTTTCGGTAAAGGCATATCGCCTAAAATTGGCGACTTCAACTCGCATGTGCATATTGAAGTGAACTGATTGAATTTGCTAAAACTGAACTTGCAAAAGGAAATAAAATTATTCAGGATTAAAATTTAATGAGTTTTCTTTTTATTTCAATAAAAAGTATAAAGAATTTTACATTATATTTTCAATTATAAATACCAAATTGAAAAAAAATTTCGCTATTTGCTGTAAAAGTTCAAGTACATATGTAAAACACATGTTGTATTTTTTCGTACGAAACTCCGAAACGCCACTAAAACGCGCGTTCCTTAGAACACCTTTGTAACCGTTGCCTTTACACATAAAATACTTGCATGAAATTTCTGTTTACATATTATAAATAAAAATTTCAATGAAATAAACGACTTTCATTAAAATTTCTGGTTCGTCTACACAGGAAAGTGAAAACTCATTTTAAAATTGTCGCCGAAGCAGAAAGTTGCCAAATTTGCCTCTACTTCGCTCCATTGTTATTTTGATGGCTTACTATTTAGAGTTATCAAGCTTTTACCCATACAATTTTATGGGGCAATAATTGAAAATCTTATAAATCTTTTATGAGATTATTTTTTTAAAAATTGTTTTCTTTATGTATATTAAAAGGAAAAAATATTATAATTCTTTTCATAACATGCAGAAGAAGTTAATTTGATAACAATTAAGTTTTTTATTCGCTATTTAAGCCTCTAACATTTATACCAGTAAAAAATTATAAATAGCTTGTTTTCTATGTTTCCCAGCTATCCAAAGTCTCCTGATGATTAGGGTAGTTCCTATGAAATGTCGACATATAGATAGCTGGGAAACATAGAAAACAAGCTATTTATAGTTAATTTGATAATAATTATTTTGCTACAATAGTGTAACTTTGCATGATTCTTTGTATGTGGCAACAGTGTTTAGCAATTTGTCATTTTACTTTCAGAAAACGTCAAAAAATCTGTCTCATGAAATTTGTGATGAAATCTAAGTGGAAAGTAAACATAATGTGAGTGTGGTTACCCTACAGGAAATGTCAATTGTAAAACTATAGTGATTACCTATTGACGAGGTCACCAATACTACTGACAAATTATACCCTTACTAATGCTAACTACTATTGACAGGCTTGGCTTACGAAATCTACCAGTAGACTACATCAATACTGACTAGATAGTTCTTGTGGGACCATATGGAGAAAATGTCAATAGTAAGATTGTACTGACTTACTATTAACGATATTACCGCACTGTGGGAAATGTCCATAGTAAAATTGTGTAGACGCTGTCACCACCTGCAGAAAATGACAATAGTCTATAATTATAAAATATTGAACTAGTTTTGCACTTTTTAATTACCTTTTTATATAATTTTTATTAGTATTTTTCTTTTATTAGAATCAGCTATTTATCTTGCGGATACAAATAACAAATTAACAAAAAATATTCTCTACTCGTATCTATCAAAAACAAAAGGCAGAACAAAAATTATTGACAGTGTCACCAAAAAGACACCATAAATGTTGGCAAAAATATTGCCATGGTTACACTTACGAGTAATCCCATACTTTCTTCAGGGTAGTGACAAAGTGTCAAACGCTAGGTTGAACTCATTTAAGCATTTGACAGAACGCTTTGCAGTTTCACATCATACGGTTCTCGGAGCACTTTAGTATTTACTCACGATTCAGTTTATTGTATGTGGAATTTTTAAACAGTAAATGATGAAACAGAATACGTCCGCAACTTCAAGCAAAATCGACTCTCAGAGAAAACAGGCACATAGTTGAAACGACGGCTGTAACTTCACAAACTGTCATTTAATCTTCTTTTTTGTTAGGTAAAAAAAGCTTTTTCTTTTATTTTAATTTTTCCTCACAGTAAAGCTTTTGAAGCTTTGGTTTTGTTTACAAAATGTATGAAATTTACTAAAAGTGTGGTAATATTGTTGAAAGCTTTTTTGCTTCAAAGTGAGAGCATAAGAAAAATCGCTGCCAAAATAAAATAGATTCTATTTTACGACCGCATTCTCTGGCGTTATTTTATGCCATATTGTATGGAGAAAAACGTCATGCCCTAGTTCTGTTTCATCATTAATTGTAATCAAAAATTCACAATAATAACATATGAGTACAACTGACTAAGCAGAACAAGCTTTTTTAATAAAAAGGAACTAATTGAGTGTATTTTTTAAATGCATATAATGTTCTGTTTTTGGTAAAAGTTTGAGTTGAGTATTTTTTTTTATTATTTAACTGAAAAAACAAATTTCTCTGCCATAATATTTCTTCTTGTCACATATGATTATTGTCTTTAAAAATGTAATGCTGTTGTCGTTTTCCTGAATATAACCCTAAAAATAAAAATACCAAATAGGAGGTGTGTTCATTTACTTTACTAGTAAAAATTAGCAACGAGAGAGTAACAAAAAAATTTTCAAAATTACTCTCAAAAATGTGAAAAAGTAAATGAACACTTTACTAGCAAAAATTTCCAAGTTAGAGTAGTGTTGTTGTGTATGTATATGAATAAGTACTTAATAACTACCCTTATATCCTTTGGACATACATATATGCATATTATTATAAAAATAATTTGATTATGGTCATTTATATTAAACATTGTCTTGACTGGTGTTTTTCAAGTACGGCTTGTAATAGAATAATAAAAAGTTAGTTAAATAGTCGAAATACGCTAAGCACTATAAGCGTGATTAGCTACTTTTGAATAAAATATCTATTTTTAATTTGCACCTCATACACGTTTCGTAACTGAGTCGGGTGTTGTGCAAATCAAGGCCTATATGGCTTTGTAAATTGATTAGTTTGCAGTTGTCGAGTTGGTTGAAGCAAAATCAAAAGATTTTAATTTTTTCAAATTGGTTAGTAAGTCTCTCAATTCCATTGTACTGTGTGTGTTCAAGTCTCCTGATCGGCCGTCAAAACTTGTTTTTTTGCAAAGAGACCGTTAATAATTTTTAAAAGTGTCTTTAATTTCTTTGAATCTGATAGTTGAATGAAAATCTTACAATTCAGTTTATGAAGTGTGTGGCCAAGAATCAATTCAATTGAAAGACTCAACAATTGAATTGAAACGTGTATGGACCGCTTTATACGTAATAACAGCTTGCATACACAGCATTTTTATTTCAAATTAATTTCAAAGTGTAAAGTACCGAGTAGCTGGGTACTCATAATATTTATAATACTAAAAATAACAAAAAAATTTCAGAGCTTAAAACTTGAAAAATATTAATATAACTAAAAATGGAAGGATCTAAGTGTCAATTTAATTGCTCCCTTAAAAGTTTTAAACACATTCAAGCAAGTAAATTTGCCGGAACATCCTTTGCCACTGATGTGCCAGATACTGTGTTTGTTTATTGCCACTAGACGTCTTTTTTTACCTCTGTTGTTCCTAAGTTACACAAAAATAAATTTGTTATATTTTTAATACTTTTTATCGTTTTGAAAGTTTACATACACTTACAATTTCTTAAATTTTCCAAAATATTTTTATTTTTAACGTTATTTAGAAATATTGTTTTGTAAACACAAACGCAAAACAGCTGTTTGAATAATTATTGCAAGTAAAAATTTTACTTGTAAAAACTTGCAAGAATTTTTCTACCTCTCAATTTTTTACGCTTTTTTGACGTTCTCTCGTTGCAAATTTTTTGGGTTAATGAACGCTTTCTAGTAACAATTGTTACAAACTGGTGAAAATTTTTAGTAAATGAACACACCTAGGCTTTTTATAATTACTAAAACAGGGTTGTAATAAAGGTTGACAAAAATTTCAATTTAAGTATTACGAGTAAACACGTAGACCACAACAGACTTCAGAACTTGACGATAGCAAATGCTGCATCCGGCAATTGTAGTCCATTATTGAATTATTCTAAACAGGGCAGCAACATTATTCATTTACATAAAAGTATAATTCAGTGTGGCCACTTTATAGTTTTTAGCATTATAAAATTCCGTTGCTTTACAAAACGAGTTCCGTTTATATCAACCTTTCATTAAAAAATTCTCTCTAAAAAAGTCTTAAAATGGGCGAATAGGATTAAAAATGCTTTATTTCGTTTAGGCGGGCCTTTAAAGTTGAATATATAATCCTATATATCTTCCGATCTATATTGAGAGTAGTATTAAAATATTGTTAAATGAAACTTTACGACAATATATTGAATTTTTTAAAATATGAACCAAAAATTATTCTCTTTAAAAAAATTGTTCGTCAAAGATATGCAGTAAACTCAAGAGGTATATACCTAGTAGGGCATTTACATCTATCTAAAATCTAGTAGATTTTAATGAAAATCTTTAACACATAATCTTAAGCATTTACACTTCAGTTTTGTGATGCAATATGCAAATCATTTTCATAAAATTTATTTCTGCAAAGGTTTTGCAGTGTTTTATTTTCAAGCACTGTTTTGAACAAAATCACAGTTGTGTAATAGAGTACTTACAAAAATCTACCAGATTTCGTCAAAATCTAGTCACAAAATCAACTAGATTTGACTCGAAATCCCGCAAGTACTAGATTTGGGTTAGGTGTAAATGTTCCATAATCGCATACTAGTTATTTTAAAACATTAAGATACGAGGGCGGATTCGTATTGAAGCTACCTAAAGGCCCTGATTTACTATTCTACACGATCGTATGATTCATTCACAGGAAAATGTTTTAAAATTCTGGCCGACTTTACAAAATCGCTTCAAAATGGCGTTGTAGGTCACACTATTATACAAGTATGATTCTAATAATAATAATAATAATAATAATAATATGTATTTACATATATATAATAATTTTACTTTATTTAAATTTTTTCTCGGGGCGCCAAGAATATTCTTATATTTTTCATAATATATACCAGACTGATCACACAGAGACCATAATGTTTTGAAAATTTTCACAAAATTGTTCAAAGTGCAGGATTTGTCAAAACCTCTGTTATACAGTTGTATTTTAAAAAATTTTTTTAGCATACAAGTTTTATTTAGCAGATCGCACGATCGTATAGGATAGTGTAATGGGGCGTTAAGGAAGAAAAAAAATTTTTTTGTTTTTCAAAAACCATTTATTTCTCAACATAGTCTCCTAGATATTCCAACTTTCTTATACCATCTGCATAATACGATTTTGGGAACCCCTCAAAATAGTTTCGGTAATAACTTCTTCGTCTTTTGCCTGCGAGCCATTTTTTAAGTTTGGAAACAGGATAAGGTAACTAGGAGGTAAATCTAGACTATAAGGTGGTTGATCAACCAGTTCGAAGTGTATTTTATGAAATTTTAGCATCGTATCAAATGCTGTGTTAATTGGTGCATTGTCTTGAACAAGCACTTTTTTCTTCTTTAAATGTTTTTGTTCTCGCTTGAGTGTATCAATCAATTGATCCAATAATGCATGATAATACTTTCCTCTGGTTGCGGATCGTTTTTCAAGATTTCACTGTCTTCATCTTCTTCGGAGCACTTTACCCAGCTTCCACCCATTGTTTCGATTGATTTTTGGTTTCAGGTGTGTATTAGTGGACCCACTTTTCATCAACAGTTATCAATCGACGACAAAAATCAACAGGATTACGCTTTATCATGTTCAGACACCGCTGTGAAGTGGTCTGTCGAACTCGTTTTTGTTCGACACTGAGCAAACGTGGCACTCATCTTGCCGGCAGCTTTTTCATATGCAAATATTCATGCAAAATGTTGAACATACGCTCATGTGATACGTTTACCATTTCAACAATCTCACGTAACTTGACTCGCCGATCATTCATAACGATATCGAGGATTTTCTGGATATTTTCTTCAGCAACCCCCTCTTTTGACCTTCCTGTTGGTGGTATTGTTGCAGTGCTTGTTCGGCTGTGTTTAAATTCAGCAATCCAATATTTTACCATGTAGTCTCACGGAGCAGACTCTTCGTAATGATTGTCGAGCTTATCTTTTGTCTCTATCGTTGTTTTCCCTTTCAAATACGAGTGGTAGTGTTTAATCACTGCACGAAACTCACTTTTTCCATTTTTTAAGAAACAACGACAACAAATAAACTAATCGAGGAATTTGGGTTAATTTAAACAGTTTGACAGATCACAATTTCAAAAAAATATTATGTTTGTGTTGTCACTTAACGCTAGGTAGCTTCAATATCAATTCGCCCTCGTATCTTCTTTTGAGTATAAGTATGTATGCAGATTAGGGCAGCTCACTTATGTATGGGAAAAAATAAAAATGAATTAATAAAGTTCTAATAGTCATATTTTGCTGTCACTTGAAAACTTGAAAATAAAAAAAATGTTCAATTAAGTGGTATCTTTAGCCCGCGGATACGGCTTAAAGTTTCTGCAATTTTCATAAAACCACTTTTTTTTAATTAAAAATTTTATTATTTTGTTATTAAAAATTAATACATTTTCACAAGAAATTGCTACACAACAGTTTTATTTGAGAAAAATATTACGCTTTAAATGTAATTTAATTATTTTTTGACCATAAAATCTCTTTTTCTCTCGAATCTGGGCATAATTTTTCTTGATCCAAGTTTTGTTTGCATTAAGCCCTCTCTCGATTTCCTATCACATAAGGACATGGATGCTTCTGTCACTATTTTTAGTGCGCTTATTAAAGCTTGCGTATGACATGGTAGTTATAAGAAAGTCATATTTTTACATCTAGAGTTTTAATAAATACGTTTAACTCTTCGTTAGTGACATTCCGAAGAACTGGAGGATCAAAAACCGTTTGCTGCCAATTTATTAGGTCAGTGTAGTTGTTATACGAAATAAAATCTATTTTAGGTACTTGAAATACATATGATTGCTTTCCAGTACATGAAGAGTTTCGAGCTTCTAGAATTCTCCTTGTTGCGAGCTCTCTCACTTTTTTATTTTCGTCCGACAACATTGACAGGAGCAAATTTTCTGAATGGGCCAAATAGGCGTTGTGTGGAGTTACGGGGTGTATTATTTGTTTCTGCTAACAGATATCGAGAACTTTTAATCAATTTCCAATTAATATTAGACCCATCTTTGCAAGTTGGATTGGTTTTATTTTGAGCCAGACTGAAGCATAAATTTTTACGCAATATTCAGCTAATACTTTTAGATGATTCGATGGGTTTGATGTGGAAATGTAGTGGCACAAAATTCTGTTTGCTTTTGTTAACCATCTTGCGTGGAACATTTTTCCTGGGGATCTGTTAGCTAAGTAATTGGGACATTATCCAGTAATAACGGATATAGTTATTTCATACTAATATTTTTAATCTGAACTTAAGTCTTCCATTTTTACTTTCGAAAGTTCACTTTGTATCTTTTCATATTTTACGGTTGGAAAGTCTTTGCAATTTCCTAATAAATTACCAATAGGGCCAAATGAGCCTGTAGTAGCTCCATCCAGTGTATTAAAAAGATGCCTTAGAGGTAATTCAGTGAAGCATGCAAATAACCCACTGCAAGGGGCGCTGAAGCCTTTCTTCGAAAAGCTTAATTACGCCACTAAATTTGACGACAGTACCATCGCAGCCAATAGCCATCAAATTATCAAGTTTAATATCCTTTGACAAAGGCAGGCCAAAAATCACTTTTTCAATACTTTTAGACGTGCCATTTAGATGTACTGCGTAACTAATGTAAAGTGAATTTGTGTTTAAGTCCTAGAGAACTTAAAAGCCCTTAGGATACAGTTATTATTGTGTTGCCTCTACAACATCTGCAATGAAAACACACAGAAAAAATTCTTTACAGTGCAAGCAATGAGTGAACTAAAGTGTTAAACTTTGTGGTCAATGCGCGGGCTGTTACACTAAAAATAATTATGCAATATTTTACAGGTTTGCTATTGTCGACGTAAGACAGTTTTTTGCTATTAGAAGTTAATTTGAAGAAAACACGTTTTTTGACCCAGCCTAATGCACATATTTAACAATAGTTCAAATAAATTTATTACAAACAATTAAGTTTTTTTTATTCGCTATTTAAGCTTCTAACATTTATCCCAATAAAAAGTTATTTCAAGTTCCTATGAAATTTCGACACATAGATAGCTGGGAAACATAGAAAACAAGCTATTTATAACTTTTTATTGTTATAAATTTATTACTTTATTTAAAACAGCACTTATTAAAATTTATGTTATATTAGAAATAAAATATTTCCAAGAGCAAAATTTTGTTCTATATATTATATTTTACCAGTGTGGTCACACTGTTTTTATTTTGCAGTCAACAAAAATAGAAAAAGTCTAATTCGACTGCGGCAAAATCTCTCTCATTTAAATGCATGTATTTTATATATGACATATTAAAGTCGGTTGTCTGCTGGTTTCAATGTGTTTAATGCCTAAATGTTCACCTCTTTGTAAGTTAAACTTCAAATACGACAAATTAGACGATAATTGATCAACTTACATGCTCGTATGAACATCGATGCGTTGCCTCAGAGTCTAATTTTACATGATTGTTTTTTTTTTCATTTGGGAATTTTCAATTATACGGGTATACATCTATTATATATCTTTGTTTTGGTCATTCCATGTTGTTATTGATAGGTTTGAATGCAACGTGCACAAACACTACTCCCGCTTTCCTTCTCATAACAATCTCTTTTCGTAGTTCCAGTACAATGCACTGCATATGTAGGGGTCATCCCCTGAGCACTGGACCAAGATAATAAAAAAACACAGCTATTTTAATTTCCATTTTTTGCCATTTTGAAGCACCGATTGATTATATATCGATACAATATAGATTTTCTATTCACAAGTGCATAATCAGAATTCGTCTATTTTTAAACGATAAACTATACGACTGAGTTGCCTAATTGATCAAATGTTCATGTTATCATATATGTATTTGCGGCACGGCAGTCTACATGCACTTGCGGTCTACTTTGACGTGTTACATTCTTCACTGAAAATAATACAACAGATCAGAGTACTTCGTTATCATAATTGCGCAAAATATTGTTTCTATAGGCGACGAATCAGAAAATGCCTTGAAGACACGACAACGAAAAGAAATATCGTCGACACCAACATGGACAGTTGGGTGCATAAATACGTGTGTAAGTATGTACACATGTCTGCATGCAAGTGCTCATAGTAGTGTTTACTATTTATGTTGTGATGTGTAAGTGCGAACGCAAGCGAATAGATAGATGTATGAACATATGCATGTCATGACAAAAACAACCATCACCTGTAACTATTGTGAAGAACAGTTATAAGCGAAAAACCTGTCCGAATGCAAGTACTGTTCGCCTTGTTCACATGATGAAGTGGACTGCGTAAAAATTGTTTGTTTGTCTGTCTCTCCTTAATATTTCATGGCCCAAGAATGGCAAATGCGCTGGGTCATTAAGCGCAGACCAGCCGACAGTCAGATTTGTAAATCTATTGACCGTTTGTTTTACATCGATGAAATAAGTTCAAAATAAAATTTCCAAATGTGCATTTTACATCATCCACACACTGACTGAGACTGAGACTGAGAAGTCATACTCGTACATTCATTTGCTTTTGCATTTTGTTTCGCTGTTTGCGAACCGAATGACAGCCGATTATTTCTCCGTTTAGGCCAAACTTTGACGTTGATGGCCAGTTCAATTAAAGATCGTCCATTTTAATAACACAACTTTTTAGAGTTGGAAATTAAAAAGAACATCGCTTAAGACTCTGGGCAATTGTTGGCACACATGTCCATTTGTGAGTTCGTACTCGTACATGCATATTTTTATACCCTTCACAAAAATGTTAAGGGTATATATAAGTTTGTGATTCCGTTTGTAATTTCTACAGTTTTTTTTTTTCCGACCCTATAAAGTATATATATTCTGAATCAGAATTAATGGAAAAGTCGATTAAGCGATGTCCGTCTGTCCGTCTGTCCGCTGTTGAAATACCGTTTCTGAGGAAACCATTAGACTTAGAAACTTTTTTCTTTCACCATTCTTTTACCCCATCGATTCATAGGTTTGCTATTGAAATTCAGTAATATCGGTCCACGTATAGCTGAGATATATTCAAAATTCCGAAAAAAGCCATTTTTTTTGCAGTTTTGTATGAAAATTTTTTAAAACAAAAGTTGTTCGTTTTGCTTCAAACTTCACACACTTATTAAGCATGGTGACTAAAAGGCAAAAAATTTTTTCAGATATCGGTCCATATATACCCGAGATATAGCCCAAATCGGATTTTTAATGAAAATGTCGCATAGGCGAAGCTAAATAACTTTTTTTTGCTCAAAAGCAGTTCTGGTAATAAAATTAGGTTACATTAATATGGAAAATGAAAATTTCCGATATCGGTCCATATATACCCGAGATATAGCCAAATCCGGGTTTTTCATGAAAATGTCGCGTAAGCGAACTTAAACAACTTTTTTGTGCTCAAAAGCAGTTCTGGTAATAAAATAGGGTCATATAAATATGAAAAATGAACATTTTCGATATCGGTCCATATATAACCAAGATATAGCCTAGACCTGGGTTTTCATGAAAATGCCGCGTAAGCGAACTTAAACAATTTTTTTGTGCTCAAAAGCAGTTCTGGTAATGAAATTAGGTTACATAAATATGGAAAATGAAAATTTCCGATATCGGTCCATATATACCCGAGATATAGCCTAGACCGGGTTTTTCATGAAAATGTCGCGTAAGCGAACTTAAACAACTTTTTTGTGCTCAAAAGCAGTTCTGGTAATGAAATTAGGTTACATAAATATGAAAAATGAAAGTTTTCGATGTCGGTCCATATATACCCGAGACATAGCCCAAATCGGGGTTTTCATGAAAATGCCGCGTAAGCGAACTTAAACAACTTTTTTGTGCTCAAAAGCAGTTCTGGTAATGAAATTAGGTTACATAAATATGAAAAATGAAAGTTTTCGATGTCGGTCCATATATACCCGAGACATAGCCCAAATCGGGGTTTTCATGAAAATGCCGCGTAAGCGAACTTAAACAACTTTTTTGTGCTCAAAAGCAGTTCTGGTAATGAAATTAGGTTACATATATATGAAAAATGAAAATTTCCGATATCGGTCCATATATACCCGAGATATAGCCTAGAACGGGTTTTTCATGAAAATGCCACGTAAGCGAACTTAAACAACTTTTTTTGCTTAAAAGTAGTTTTGGTAATAAAATAAGGTTGTATAAGTATGGAAAATGAAAATTTTCGATATCGGTCTATATATACCCGAGATATAGCCCAAACCGGGTTTTTCATGAAAATGTCGCGTAAGCGAACTTTAACAACTTTTTTTTGATTAAAAACAGTTCTGGTAATAAGATCAGTTTATATAAATATGGAAGATAAAAATTTCCGATATCGGTCCATATATACCCGAGATATAGCCTAAACCGGGGTTTGCATGAAAATGCCGCGTAAGCGAACTTAAACAATTTTTTCGCCTTAAAGCAGTTCTGGTAATTAAATAAGGTTATATAAATATGGAAAATGAAAATTTCCGATATCGGTCCATATATACCCGAGATATAGCCCAAACCGGGTTTGTCATGAAAATGTCGCGTAAGCGAACTTAAACAACTTTTTTCACCTTAAAGCAGTTCTGGTAATGAAATAAGGTTATATAGGTATGAAAAATGAAAATTTCCGATATCGGTCCATATATACCCGAGATATAGCGCAAACCGGGTTTTTCATGAAAATGTCGCGTAAGCGAACTTAAACAACTTTTTTTTGCTTAAAACAGTTCTGGTAATAAGATGAGGTTATATAAATATGGAAAATGAAAATTTCCGATATCGGTCCATATATACCAGAGATATAGCCTAAACCGTGGTTTTCATGAAAATGCCGCGTAAGCGAACTTAAACAACTTTTTTCACCTTAAAGCAGTTCTGGTAATAAAATAAGGTTATATAAATATGGAAAAAGAAAAAATCCGATATCGGTCCATATATACCCGAGATATAGCCTGAACCGATTTTTCCATTAAAAATTTTTTTTTTTTTTTTGCTGGAAAGCAATTCTCGTTATAAAAGAAGGTTACTAAAATACAGAAAATAGAAAAATCCGATATCGGTTCATATATAACCGAGCATATTTAGGTCACATTTTTAATATACTATACATATTCGTGACTATCGTGAAGGGTATTTTAGATTCGGCCCAGCCGAATATACTACACTCTTACTTGTTATACTTGCATTTGCATTCATGTCCCAGTTGGCCACTTTATCTCTAGATGTCTTGTTAGACGGATTTAGCAAAAGTTAATCGTCGAAGGCAACAACCCGGGTTGTTATGACGTCAAGAACTTCACGTGCGTTATTACTGAGCCTCTACTCAGTAATTTTTCTTTTAATATTTTCTTATTTAATTTTGTTTTTATTTTAAGAGAATATTTATTAAAAACATCATTACTAGGAATATTAGATTTTAAGAAATAAATCAAGACCGTACTCCTTAACTTTTCCATGATTAATTTCCATGAGGTGAACCATGATCACAAGCAAAATAATATTTACGGCAGTCACGCTAAGTTTGCTTCACTTGCGTTCATGCACGCTCGCGTGAATGGGGAAAAATTGAATTGTGCATGATGATACGAGTTAAACAAATCAGTGGTCTATTTTTAACACACCCCGGGGAACCTTGGTGTATGCCAGGCCAGGGCACTCAGCTTTCTGGGTCATAGAGGGGTAGAATATCCTCGTTTATTGTAGCAAATAAAACTCTAGGAAGGCGCATAACGTGTGTTGTGTTGGAGTTTCGAAGCACTCACCACGAATTAAAATTGGCAGAACGGGGTCAGCGAATACCCGGGAGGTTCTGCTTGTAGACCATCTCGGCACTGATCACAGGTGAGGTGCCTAACTTGGCTGAAACGTTCTGACTCTCGTTTAAACCTAAAATCGCAGGAAGGGGAATTAGCGCAATGCCGGTTTTTGGGGCCTAATAAAAGCCCAATATGCTGTTGTCTTGGAACAGACACCTGTTATGTAAGGAGCGAGAAGTGATGGTTAGACGGGTGATATAGTTAAGGGCTGATGCTCTTAATGGGCTTCGGCCCACCAGTAATTGAAGCCTAGTCTTCCGATAACTAGAGGGATAAGAAGGCATGAGATCTTTAGCGAGCGGTTTGTTCATATGGCCGCAAGTATTTTTGTATATGATAAACCAGTGGTGCCCACAAGTTCTGTGTGGAAGAGTAAACACCAATACATTTAAGGAAAAATTATTTTTATTTAATATTTTTTGTTGTAAAAAGCAAAACATGCAAAAGCGTTGTTGCTTTGCTTTTGTGTGTGTGCAGTGAAGAACGACAAAAAATATATATAATACGAAGTTGTTTGTGTATTTTTCATCGCTAGTGCTGAGCACAGTATTTGTGTATTAAAGAGCGCAGCCCTATAGCTAAGCGCATTTACAAAAACAATTGAGTATCAGGCGCATAGGGCTGGGCACACTTGTGATAAACTATTAAACATTAAGCCTCCTCTTCCATTGAGTGTTGGAAAATAGTATACAAGCGAGACTAGAATAATTCACCACGTGGAGTTGGTGCATCGTCAGATTAGGTCGTCAAGGCAGATACTGATGTAAATCAATTTCACAATCTGTATCTTTAATGTGAAGTGCTCGTGTCGAAAATTTATCAAACAAATCATTCCATCGTTTCTCAAAAAGTGAAAGTAATATGTCTGGAGCTCCTGTCGAAAACTGCCTATAAACTATAATGCGGTTAGAAATGTCAGAAAATATAACTTTGGCTGCAAGTATTATCGAAAGCGATAAAAATGTACTAAAATTAAAAAAATTTCAGCGACGGCGCCAAACATACAACCGTCGACTATAACAAATAGTGTCTACAATTAAAAAATAATAGCGATCAATTAAATAATTGTTGCAGCTTATTAGGACTCTTGGTTGTTATAATTTTTATGCTTGTAAATATTTACGGTCTTATTCATAAAAATTATTTTATGTTTAATAAACCCCTATTTGCTAAATTTGTCAAATAAACTTTTAATAATCATAAACTACTTTTTATGAATAAGACAGTTAATAATAAAATATTTTTTTACGACTCCTAACTACGCCAACAAATTATTAGCGAAATGCATAAAAACAATTTCAGATTGTTTTTGAAGTAATAAAATAAAACGTTTTTAGGAGATATAGAACTTTGAAATAAAATAAAATAGAGATGAATTTTTTTAATAAGCATGAAGTTTACTTTATTCGAAAGATGTTCTCTGACATAAGAATTCAAATGCAACTTCTGGGATATACCCGCCACGGCTGGTTCAGACCTAGTCTTGTCTGGAGGTCCAATTTTTTATGATTATTCAAACATTTGTGGCTGTAGGAAAACCCAGGCCAATGTATCACTCCTATCGATCTTTTTGGGCGTATCGGCAGAAAAGAGATCAGCGTCGTTAAACACACAATCTTGGAGGTCAAATCACGGGCCCGAAAGGTGAAAATATGCAGTTAATACATGCTCTTTCAGCAAATCAATTATGGCGTGAGCTGTGTGACATGTTGCACCGTCTTGTTGAAACCACACACAGCTCCTGCACATCATCTTTGTTCAATTGATGAAAGAAAAGCTAATAATATTGGCTCTGTAGCGGTCACCATTGTCTGCAACGTTCTAACCACCATTGTTTTTAAATAAGTAGGGACCAGTGATTCCACCAGCTCATAAGCTCACCAAACAGTAAATTTTTCTGCATATAAAGGCGTCTCGACAACTCGTACACTTAAGGCTTATCATCCCTCCAAATATGACAGTTCATTCATTCAAAAAAAAAAAGTGAAATTCATCGCTAAACAAAATTTGCTTCTGAAAAACGGGAGCAACGGCAATCCTTGTTTTGCACAATTTAAAAGCGTTACAGCTAGTTTACCAATCTTGACAGCGTGTTTGCGTTCGCAATCTAAGCGAAAGAAAATTGATTTGCGAATAGATTATTTTTATGCGAACGATCTGTCTAAACTCAATGAAAATACATAAGAATATGCGAACGAATAATAGTGAGATGGACAAACCCATTTTCATTCGAAATTGGTAAAGCTGGATTCACCCATTGTTTCCGAACAAAATTTTTGTCCGGACAAAATTGAAATGAGATGCCAATAGGATACATTTTTTTATACAAAATTGTATTGAGTTGCCCCATCGAATAAAAAATGTACATAGTAATTAAATATTCGTATTATTTGATCTTGTTTATGTATATATTATTATTTTGTTTTTTTTCTAAATTTTCCAGCTAAAGATCTTTATAGTAATTTTATTCTGATGAAATTTCAATTGTGGCTGCCATTTGATATAAGTATGTACATAGTTTTAATAGTTATTAAAAAATAAGTAATATGGAAATAAATGAATTGATTGCCCAAAAACTTATTGGAAGAACCAAGGAAGAGAGTGTATGTACCAAGGAAGAGAATGTATGTACTATATAATGTGTAAAAATAACCCATTGCTTTTCTTTGTTTTAAAAGACTTTTCACTGCAACTCTTTTTTTATGTTTTATATATATACACATATGTACTTGGCTAATAATAATGCTTTATGTATTTCAATGGCAATAAGCAAACGCAGTTTTCTTTTTTCCATTACTATCACACAATATTTACTAATAATTGAGAATATGTAAAATACGTCAGGAAAATAAACCAAAATAATAACAAGCTGTACTACCACCTTGTAAAATTAATAGATTTTTTTTGCATATGGCAGCTCTGATTTTCCGGAACATTTTTTTTTAAATGGGTGAATCGTGCTGCAGAAAACTACCAGTAAAAAAATTTTTGTCCGGACAAAGATTTTGTTCGGAAACAATGGGTGCATCCAAGGCGAATTAATTATTAGGTGGATACATCGGCGAATTCGGTTAATATGGCGGCACTTTCGCTGTCAGGTTTTGTTTACCTTTTTCGGCGCCATTTAAATTTTTTTTTACATGTTCTTTATCAAATACTTTTGACAACTTGAGTGTGAATTCGCCTTTTACACAAACAAAATACCTGTTGCTTTTTTTATTGTTGTATTGTTGTAGCGAAGCGGCTACCTTGTTTTTTGTATCATGGGTGCATCCAGCTTTAGGCTTCAGTCTATTCATGTTGAACCAAATCAAACTAAACTTAGATCACTTAACACATTTCACCGGTTTGTTTATTAGAAAAATTCCATACCAGTCAAAAGTATGAAGCCTATAGAATATGCAAACATGAGGTTGCCTATTATTTTCCAGTCATAACTCTCGGGTTGCCAAGTGTAAACAGGTGCATCGATAGTAGCATTTTGATTCTACCGATATTATTCGCGCAAAATGAAACTTTTTTGTCTAGCATTGGCTGGACTTAATTAATTTTATGTATTTAGTATTAAGATTTGAATACTTATTGTTAGTTCACTTTGTGAAGATTCAATAAATAATTGAATGAGAAAAAAAAAAAAAAAAGTAGCATTTTGCACCGGTCTGATTATTGAATTAAATTTAGATTAAAATAAAGATTATTTCATTATGAACACGGTGGTATAGGGTTGTCTGCGAAAAATCAGTCCCGAATACCGGTTGTCGAATTTTGAAAACTGAAATAGTGCTGCGAGTGAATGAAATGAAGATGACATAGCATAACAGCTGTGAAAGTCCGTTAATTTAAAGAAAGGAAGTGCGATAGACTTTTTTATATATTGAGTACGATTTTAAAATAACATCAATATGTAGTGATATTATTTATGCCGTCACTAAGGGTGCATATTAGCCTGCAAAATGTTTAACCCTTGGATTGGCAGTAAAGTCTTTAACCAACTCTCAGCAAGTAATCACGGTACTTAATAGGTATGGCCATACGATTGGATATAATTTGGCAGAAGAATTGGAAACTGAAATGACATATACATCGATCCAAGAGAACAAAATTATATCAAAAGGCATCACTGCTACAAATGGATACAGCACTCACAACACAACTTCTGGAAAGGAACAATGCTTGACACAGTTGGAATTATTTATCAATTCTACAATAACGGAGCTGATAATTTTGATGATGATGAAGGTAAAACTTCATCAGTGCCTGATGTAAATGACGACGAAAATGGAGAAGGCGCTTCAATGAATTATCATGAAAAATTCCACCATATTATTCTAAGCCTGAGGGAAGTATGCAGCTGATTATTGTAGATTCGTTTAGCAATACAACGAAGTTATGCAAAAGTGCTAGAGAAATAGCAATTGGTAAAGATTTATTTTCTTTGCAACTGCATGGTATTTGCCTACCATTTCGTTCTACACCATCCATCCCAGTTTCTCATTTCATCTTCAGTGTCACCGCTCATATCCACAAGTGAGTAAATCTAACGTTTTTCCACTTTATTTTCTACGCAAAAAATTACAGCTGCTTACCCTGATACAAAGACCTTGCCTAAGTGAAGCACATACAACAGATTTCGGATCAGGGCTCTTTTCAACTTTTTGTGTTTGAACAGGCTTCAAAATTCCTTCAGTTCTTGCAATTTATTCTTCTTTTCATCTTTGTTTTTGCAGCCATCTGCATTTGGATGATGTCAAAAGTTTCAAACGTAATTTACCATAAGCTTCGGACACCTGTTTGGCGAGCAATATGCTAAAGAATTTTTTTCGATTTTCTTTAAAAAAAAGTTATAAATATTATTTTAAACATACTCCAATTAAAAACTATATGAATAACTTAAATATTTTGAACTTTTCCAATCCATTTAAATATTTTGCTTTACTGAAATATACAATTCCGCACCGTTTTTATTTGGAAAATATTTTGACAGCTACTTATCACAACAATTTTATACAGAAACACATTCACTCCCAACTTTGTTTCATGTGAGCAATACAGAAACGAGAAACTGAATTCATGATATTGTCAGAAACGCATCTAACAAACGAAGTAGATGAAAATAAAACACTTTTAGCTGGATACAGTCAATATACTATATGAACTGAAAATTTCCGGGCCTAATACATAGATGGCCTAATACGTAGTTTCTGGAGTACCACAGGGAAGTCACATTGGTCGCACTTTATTCCTCCTCCTTATTAATGATTACAAGAAGCAATCAAATGTTGTAAAGTACTGATGATGTAAAATTATTCGTGAGTGTCAAGCACTTTTTAGATCTGGATAATTTTTTTAAATTTAATGGAACTGAATTTATGTAAATAAATGCAAACTTATGCAGTTTTCAAGAGTAAAAAATTTTACCTACTCTTATACGTTGATGGTTGCAAGCTACAATCGGTTGACACAATAATGGATTTGGGAATGCTGTTGGATGCTAAACTCAACTGTTAATAACGATGAGTGTTAATAAATCCCGCTGCGATCTTGCTTTTATTAAAAGATGGGCTTTATCACAAAAAACCTTTACACTTCACTGGTTAGACCCATTTTGGAATAAGGCAGTATTGAGTCTGTTCAAAAACAATTTGTTATTTTCTACTTAAGACGTGTTTATAGTAGAGCTGCAAAACTATCGATAGTCGGCCCATTCGATATTTTTGATAGTTTTATTTTTAACTATCGATATTTTCGATAGTATCGAATACTAACATATGTATGTTAAGGCTGACATTCATAAAGCATAATGCTATTAAACAAAATCAAAAGACACCCTGTTTAATATTAGTTTTACAAATAAAAAACTTATAATTAATTAAAGATTTATATTCATGAAAAATAAGATATACTACAAATTAATATAAAAAGCATATATGTATTTGAAATTCATTCACTTTATGCTACAACTGCGATGAACGACGAATATTTGGTCGCGAATATTCGTCGCCAAAAATAAAACACATT
This sequence comes from Thecocarcelia acutangulata, assembly GCA_914767995.1. Taxonomy (NCBI): domain Eukaryota; kingdom Metazoa; phylum Arthropoda; class Insecta; order Diptera; family Tachinidae; genus Thecocarcelia; species Thecocarcelia acutangulata. Next base: position 59,125,215 of record OU612098.1, read on the forward strand.
GGTGTATATGAAAATGCACACAATCATGGTGTTGGTCGAAATTCGTCATACTCAGCGAAAGTTAAAATAGATTTATTTCTAATTGTGTCGTCAGCGAACGACGAACAAAGCAGTATCAGGTGACCAGGTTTCTTACATAAAAAAGTAGTTTTCATGACATAATAGTTTTTATAATTTATATTAATCCATGTAGTAAAATATGTATGAAGATGTTCTCAAGATATAAAGTACTTGAGATAATTTGTTCAAAAATCCCTCTTTCGGATGGGGTTTATATAGGTTTACTTTTAATATGGCCACCTTAGTATTGACATTAATTTTTTTTTTCTTTGCACGGAATGTAAACAATGTTCGTTGATACTGTGCTTCACACGACGAATTTATACAACGAATGTTTGCCGACGAATTCGTCACGATGGGCGAAGTTCGTCGTTCGTCGCAGTTGTGTTCCTAGCATTATGAATACGGTATTGAGGGCTAATCGTACGATTTTTCATTAAACCTCTTAATAAAAAAGAAAAAAAAACAAAGTACAACAAATTAGACTTCAATTTTAATTATGTTGAAACACAGATTGTAAAAAAACAAAAATAACGAAAAAAAACAAAATTATATATTTCTTCTAAATCAAAGACGTCAGTATATTTTAAAGTTTAAGACGGCGATAAATTTTTTTTTGCGCCGAAGCCTTTGGACTTTAAGGTACTAATTTGATCAATAGCCCACAATACAAAAAACGGTATTGTTTTGAAAATAGTAGTTTTTTTTTTCGATAGTATCACTATGGGATAAAAACTATCGATAGTGGCCTAAAAATGAAACTATCGATACTATCGATAGTTTTGCAGCTCTAGTTTATAGAAATTGCTTGGTTCTACCATCGTACTCAATAAGACTATCTGAAATCAACTTACCAACATTAAAAAGCCGGAGAACTATGCTTAACGTATACTTCATGGTCAGGCTTGTAAACGGAAACATCCATTCAGAATTTTTGTTAACCAACGTAACCTTCAGTACTCCTCATCGCTTACTTTGTTCGCTCAACCCTCTATGCGTGAGGACATGCCGCACATACTTTGCTCTGTCAGATCCTCTATGGAAATTATGCTGCTGTTACAACGATGTGCATAACTTTATTGATTTTTCTCTGAGTATTTATACCATCATACGCAATATTATATTATTTTTTTTAAATCACTAATGTTAAATGTAACTAATAGATTTATTACTGAAGCACTTTAAATAGTCTGCAAGCAATTCGTCCATAGACTTAATACTAAATAAATAAATATAAATAAAATTAGTAAACTTATGTTTTAAGCGGAGGAGTCATGCTAGTTGCAATTTTGGAAAATAAATATGGCAATATTACATACAATTTCAAATAGTAAAAGGACGGTTGATTTAATGTCAACAGCAGGCACTGCCAGTGCATCCTGCAAATACATGTATGTATAGTTAATACCCGTTTTTGCTCAAATCAACGCACGATCGAACATAAAAACTATTTAAGTGTGTACGTGTGCCTTTGTTACGAAACGTATTGAAAAACGCAGTGAACGTGGCTCTGTGATAATTATGATGAACGCCGTTTGCAGTCGTTTCTTTAGCGAAGCGAACATTGTAACAGAAAAGACTTATGGATAAGTGCACATGTGTGTTTGTATGTTCTCTGTGTTTTGTTGTTTGTGCTTTGCATGTAGAACAGACAATAAAACAATCTCTTATGACTGCAAAACACATGTTAAAAAGATTCACTTCTTATTTCAACATGTTGGTTTGTTGGCATCATCAATGATTTTCAGCTTGAACAGAAAGTTGCGAATGAGCTTTAGCTGTTATGCGGATCTCTTCGTGCTTTTAAGTTTGTTTATTTCTGCAACTGATTGCGGAAAAGTCTGAGGAAAAAAAAAACAACTAGCAAAACAGAGCAATAAATTACGAAAGTGGTTGATAGGGTTTAGTCTGCACTTTGTGCGCGAACGGTAATAATTGACAGTTAGCTGCTGGGAACGTCCAAATAGTTGTTGTTTTTATAATTGCTAAGCTGGTGTATTATTAAATGCAGTAAGTTAACTATTTCGTCGCGAATGGTTTTCTTACAGACACAATTGCCAACTTTGGTGCTTTAAGTTAGTCAATTGTCACACTTTGCTCAATTGTTTCTCTTTTACACACACAATAATGCCGGGTGTCCGCCGGGAAGGTATACTACTTTGTTTTTTGAATTAAAAATGTTTTGGTTTGTACATCGGGGTTTAGTTCAAGTTTTTCCTTTCTTAAGAAGGATTTTTTACAATACAAATCTGGAGTGAAGAAGACAAGAAAAATAATAATCTAATCTTTAGCTGGGGGACAACAAGCTGTTTCGTAGTCGCTACACTACTCATCAGCGCCCACTGGGATTTGAACTCGGGTCATGACGTATCATGATCTGATCAAAGAGTAATGTAATGGGGAATAATGGAGTAATGTTTGTGAACTTAACACAGGGAACGACCAAAACAAACATTATCACAGCATTTAAAATGTTGAAATTAAATTAGTTAAAACTGATCAGTGCCCAGTGTACCTTCGGCTCTGCTCAGAATTACAAAAATTAGTTCAACACCGCGGACACCGTAAGGTAATAAATGCATAGGAGGAAACATAGAAAAGAAATAGAGAAAAAACAAACAGCAGTAAGAAAATGAAATATCGGGTGGTTAAATTTCAAGGGCCAATGTTGAATGTGAACCGCAACTAAACGCCAAATTTTTTTCCGAATTTTATTCGACATTTCTCTATTTCACACTTATTCAATTTGAACATGGAGAGACACACAATCCAACAACGTGTTAAAGTTATCCAGACTTATTATGAAAATGATGATCAATTTTCGAAGAAAATCATCTTCAGTGATGAGGCACATTTTCTCCTCAGTGGATTCGTCAATAAACAGAATTGCTGCATTTGGGCGAATGAGAATCCAAGAGTGACTGTCGAAAAACCAATGCACCCACAAAGAGTGACTGTTTGGTGCGGTTTATGTGCTGGCGACATCATCGGGCCGTATTTTTTCCAAAATGAGGCCGGTCAGGCAGTTACTGTGAATGGTGTTCGCTATCGTGAGATGATAACGAACTTTTTATGGCCCGAATTGGAAGATATGGATGTAGATGATATGTGGTTTCAGCAGGACGGTGCCACTTGCCACACAGCTAACGAAACAATTGCTCTTTTGCGCAACAAATTCAATGGCCGTGTTATCTCACGTAATGGCGATGTCAATTGGCCGCCAAGATCATGTGATTTGACACCGTTGGACTTTTTTCTTTGGGGTTATTTGAAAGAAAAGGTGTACGTCGATAAGCCAGCAACAATTCAACAGCTAAAGGATGAGATAATTCGGCACATTAACGGCATGGAACCTCCATTATGCCTCAGGGTCATCGAAAATTTGGACCATTGGATGGAGGTGTGCCGCCGTGGTTGCGGCACCCATTTGGCCGATATTTTGTTCCATACATAATTGAATAATATCAATATATCATAATAAAATAAAATTACAATAATTTAATAATAGTTTGTGTTTTATTCAAAATCAACATCGGCCCTTGAAATTTAGAAAAGAAAAAAAGCGTGCACACATGATGCAAAATAAAACTCTACCTACTCCGGTATAGAAAACACGGACGAAAATGAAAAACACGTGGGTACAGAACGAAAGAAAAAACGCTTTTGGTAGTTATGAGTCTTCATAATTCATTTTTGGAAGTCTGAAGTAGTCACGTGGCAAATTTATTTTGGAAAAATATTCGATAAGCCAACGTGTTTTAATCGTAACAAAATCTTAATCAAAATCAACGACCGATTACTGGGACGATGCGAAAGTTACGTGATTTTTTTGGGAATAGCAACGTGCCAACAAAACGACCTATTTATTGTGCAGTGAATGATTTCGAAAAACAGGCTCTGTAGGTGGTAGTGTAAGATCGGCTGAATACACTACTGCTGCTGAAAAAAGTGTTCAAAACAATCAATCAGTACTTATTAGACGGTGTGCTTAGGAGCTTGGTCCTCAAAGAATAACTTTGGCCACAATTTTGCACAAGGATTTACATTTGTTTCCATTTAAAGTTCAGTTGACACAAGATCTTCTTCCACATTTCGCCCATGACGACCCTGATTTTCACGAAAAAATCATAATGAGTGACACATTTTCATTTGAATAGATATGTTAATAAACAGAATAGTCGGTTCTGTCTTGTGAAAACCCCTCAAATTATTCATCAGTCCCATTTGCATTCATTAAAAGTGACAGTCTGGTGTGCAATTTGTTCAGGAGAAATCATTGGACCTTACTTCTTTGAAACTGAAAAAGGCGTAACAGTAACTGTGAATGGGGAGCGATATCGTGATATGTTTGAAAACTTTTTAACAACAACTGCATGCTTTGGGCTTGATAAATATGTGGTATCAACAAGACGTTGCCACATCGCATACAGCCAGACTTACAATAGAAACAAACAAAGTAGTATACCTTCTCAGCGAACACCCGGTATTTGGCCGATATTTGGTTTCAGACATAATTACCTTCCTAATCCTTCTTTTATAATTAAAATTATTAGGATAATTCTGTGAAAAATGTTTCTTTACAAATAACATCGTACGGTTTCTTTGGATCACCCTTTATTTTTCTATAAAATAAACTACAAATCGTGAAAATCCGTTGACAAATTTCTATTCAAAATTTAATTTATGTACGCTATATTAAAACAATTGCGTAATCCATTAATTGCAGACTGTATGCAACATCTACAAAAATTTTAACATTTTTAATTTATTCAAAGGACAACCAAAAAATGGTTTTCGGTGAAAAGTGTTTTTTATCTTGAACCAGTACTCACGGAATAACCCCTACACACGAGTATGTATGTAGCGCATTATACTTTTTTACTTTTATTTAATAAATGAAAGGTCAATGGAATGATCCTTACAGATTGCAATATACAATAATCAAAGTGATATTAATAATTACATGAATTGTTACATTAATACTGATCAATTTTGCTACATTAAGAAACTCGAAAAACTTTTTGTAAAGCTTATGTAATTTATTTTTTAGACAATGCCTTTCAAAAATTTTGAGAATATCTTTCAAAAATTTCCAAAGTCTACTGATGATTAGGGTAGCTCCTATGAAATGTCGACATATAGATAGCTGGGAAACATAGAAAACAAGGTGTTTATAATTTTGTATTTTTTAGAAAATATTTTTTTGAAAGTTATTGTGTTGAGAAATTTTTTTTTGGGAAATTTTTGCCTCAATTCTATCATAACAGGCGTGGCCCCATTTATGTTGAAACCAAACAGTGTTGAAAGGGATTCTCTTTCGGCGCAATTCTGGAAAGAAAACTCTTTCAACATCTTCAAGTAATGGTCTCCATTGGCCGTATCAGCAAGACCGTTTTCTTCGAAAAAATAAGATCCGACAATGAACCTTGAAGAAACTGCACACCACAGTGTGATCCGAAGTGGATGTAATTGCATCTGTTGGAGTATCTGTGGGTTAGAATTACTCCATATTCGACAGTTTTGTTTGTTAACATCGCCGTTTAAATCAAAATGTGTCTCCTCAGACATGAAAATACAGTTCAAGACGTTTTCATCTTCCGACACAATTTGAATGATCGTCTCATTCCAAACGAATCAGAAATTCTCTAGGATTCAGTTTGTTTGTTAATTATATGGAAAGAAGTTTCACTCTTGGTGCAAAATTGTCTGCTGACACCCATTTGAGCAGATAAGCTCCTTGTCGAAACTCTAGGATTGTATTGTATGGCAGCAGCGATAGTTTCCTGCGTCCGAATTGAGGGATCTCGATGATAAAGCCTTCTTGCGATTATGCCATGTTCGGAAAAATTCTTTACGAGCCTCATTATACTCCATTTGCTAGGAGGAGTGCCGCCAAACATTCGCTTATATTCTCTTTGGGTGGAAACAACGGACTCTAAAGCTCTAGTTTTATTGTCCCAATTCTACATTTTAGTTAAACTTAAAGATAAGATAAAACACACTAAAAATGGAACAGGTTAGTTGCACAGAAAATAAGCTATAACGTTTTTTCTTAGGTAGCAGCTTTCATCACCTGTATTTTTGGAAAAATCAACAAAGTTATAGAGATCGTTATAGCTCAAACAATTGATTTGTATTCACTATATTAGCTTCTAACATTGACACAAATCAGAAATAAAGGTAGATACATGTATAAATGGAAAAACTTGTTTTTTGTGTTTTGACAGGAATTATTAAAACTTTTTCTTTCAATAATTTATTTAGATTATTGGGATATAAAGTTAAATATTTGAGAATATCTTTCAAAAATTGCCAAAGTCTATTGATGATTGGGGTAGCTCCTATGAAATGTCGAAAGCTGGGAATCATAGAAAACACAAACCTCCAACAATTTCATCATAAACATACCGTCAAGCATTGTTATTCTGCTTTTCAGCGTAGGCAAATCAACCATGGCCAATCTTGCGGCATATGATGAAAGTCTCACATCAGGGTCCCAAGTTGTCTTTCCAAAACAAAATAACAAAAATTGCTTCTGAACAGATTCTATACACTTAATTTGATAATACGTATATGGATTCCATATAACCGATCCATACTCCAGTATAGATCTGACTAATGATGTGTATAATATTTTTTTTGTTATGTATGGTTCAGTAAACTCCTTAGCCCAACGTTTTACTCGTATGTATGCAAGCACACCGCGAGACTTATTTACCATCATTATAATAAAGAAAGTTTACTTGCTATCAAGAATAACGCTTAAGTCCAGCATATCTGACACTAACTCCAAACGGTATACACCTAATACAAATAGACTGCTCCAGTTCCTTAAACAACGTAGATGTTTATGAGGAAAATAGATTATGAGGAGGAAAAAGAGGGAGTAGTGTTTCCGGACGTTTGGCTTGAATCTATTAACAACAACCCGGACAGATCAAAATAAATGTTCCTTTCATGTTACTTGAAAAGAAAACAATCTGGAGCGTTTAAATTTGGTGAAAGCGGAGCCCATTTAAAATCACTTGTTCGTGAAATAATTCGTTCCCCAATGATGTCGCCTAAAAGAGACGTTGGGTTATTAGTAGTATGCGCTATGATTCCATCCTGTTAGAACTATGCTTGTAACTGGTTAGAGCCGTCTTAAAAGAACTTTCCAACACTGTCCGACGTCGAATACTAGTGATGAAAACGTCGACTATGCTCATTTTCAATTATACGATACAACAAATCACCGCACCAAAAAGTAGACTCAAGTGGTTGAAATTATCGCTGTTGTTCTGCTCTTGGATTTTCCTGCAGTTTTGCCTATTAATTGGAAATGGGATTTATTTGTCGCTCATAATTAGGTTATGGCCCTTGATTTGAGAAACAGTAAGTTGGGCACGTTGTTCAAATTACTGTATTTCATTTTAAACTCTCATGTGGTCTTTAGAAAATACTGCAAAAGAGCCAAAAAAACATAATTATAATAAAAAAAGGTTATAGGGCATCTAATCTAATTGATTTTGTCTAGATTCAGCATACAAAATGAAATATACTATGCGACTAGATTTTGACGAAGTCTACTACATTGTTATAAGTACTCTATTACACGGCTGTGATTTATTTCACAACAGTACTTGAAAATACTATACTTTTACTCGATGAATTCATTGTGATATAGCTATTGCAGTCAAACCTTTTTCAAAAATAAATTTTAAGAAAATGGAAACTTGCAAGATACGAAAGAACGGAAGTGTAAATGTTTAACATTTTGTTCAAGATTTTCATTCAACTCTACTAGATTTTGGTTAGATGTAAATGCGCTATTACAAGAAATTCAAACCCCTTCGGTAGTTTTGATACACCCTGTACTACGCTTCCACTCTTAGTCAGGTTTGGCTGTTGGTCAAACTTTTTTCTCTCAGGGACAGGTTGAAAATATTAGAGACAAATATTTTTCCTCATATACATGAGTATATTGAGGTCTTATGATTCCGGCCTTGAGCCTAAAGCCTAGTGGGCGTAACCAAAAAATATATTATTACTTAAGTTAATAATTTGTAATTATTCTGTACGAGTAATGCTTTAACTAAATAAATAAATACATAATTTCCCTCCTGATTCGAGATGAACAGAAATATGAAATAAATTTTTGAATGCATTGTCCTGCGAATGTTTAATAACAAGTTCAGTTTAGTAACATTTTGGAACATCTAAATGAAAATTCGCTTTCTTAAAGACACGAATAAAATGTTAAAAACCATTTTGTCGAAGACAACAATCTGGTCAATAATATTGTTTCTGTAAGAGAGCTTTGCAAAGGTGCAAACACTCGATCGCATATTTTAATTGTTTTTTTTTTTTACTTAAATGTTTGTCTGTTTGTTTTTTCTTTAACGTTTCTTTTTTTTCTTCTTAAGTTTGCTCACACCTGTTCCAAATTGGTAGCAATGTTTCGTCACTTGTGAATAGTATGTTGTGCAATTTACAACTACTTCATCAGTTGTTAAGCAGTTTAATTCAATAAGTAACAACAAAAACGCTTTACAACAAATCCGTGCCAGTCGTGATCTATTTAACCTGATCTCTAGCAACTTCTGCAATGGAGCAATGCAGAAGTGTATACAATTTAGCTTTCAATGACATAAAATAAATACAAAGAAAATTTTTCTCAACCACAAGCACCACTCTTCAGCCTTTTGTGTTGACTTCAATTGACATTGGGTCAAAGCAGCAATTCCATTTCATTTCAAACTTTTTTCTTCAGAAATAAAACAGCTGGAAAAATTATAGAATACGACAACAATTTAAGCTTGAAGAGGGGGAGAAAAGAGAGGGAGTATACTTGTATCCAAATTATTGCATTGGCGTTTGCAAAGTACATAAAACGTACACAGAAGAAGACACAGTTGTGAAAGTGATTTACATCAGCGTCTACCTTTACATTCTAATCTGATGATGGACCAACTCTTTGGGGTGAACTATTCACGAGCGCCCCAGGGTGGCTTGCTAGTCTCACACAGGTCACAACTTTTCGCCATAAGTTTGTAGCCATATGTATAGCCGAACCGCTTGCTTATTAGTTCAGGCCTTCTTATCCCTGCTGTATGTAATTTTCCAACAGTCAATGGAAGACAGGGCTTCATGAGTTGTTAGGCCGAATACTCTTAACCAACTCACCCATCTAACCATCACTCCTGGTTCCTTACATCTGTATTTGTGTGCAATACAAGGGCCCCTCGGAGAGCTTTTAGCCGCCGGTATGCACCAATTATCAGGGAAACTAATTCCGCTTTCTGCGACTTTAGGTTTGAACAACAGCTGGAACATTTCAGCCAATGCTCCTCAATCATGATCAGTATCAAGAGATTTGCAAGACAGAACCTCCCGGGGGCTTTGCTCATCCCTTTTCTGCCAATTTTAACGCTTGGTACGGGTTTCAGAAGTCCAACACAACATAATAAGGAACTAAAGTGTGGTCTAACCATAACGCACGATTTTATATATGGGTCACAGCTTAACGTTAAGCTTTTATCCAACTTAATCTTACATTTCGACCCTGGAGAAGAACACAATTGAGCACCGTGCTAAGTTTCTTGAAGCCTTTTATAAAATGGGCATTCAAATCCAATCACTTTCTTGTACTTGGTGATTTTTTAAATCACTCATAAATATGTCCGAAATTGGAAGCAGTGTGCGCAAACTTCATCAAACCGGGTCTGTAGGAAAAACGAAGAAAATTGTACACATAAACCACAATTTTTTGGAGTGCTTTATGGGCTGTCAGCGTCAACGGGCCGTATTTCTTCAAAAATGGGATTGGTCAAGCAGTTACCATGCTCACTACCGCGTGTTGATATAGACCTGGATGTGTGGTTCCAACAGAATGGTGCTAGGGCGATGCTAATTGGCCACCACAATCTTGACATTTGACTCCGTTGGACTTCTTTCTGTAAAGCTATTTAAAAGAAAAAGTATACGCCAATAAGCCAAGAACAATTAACCAACTAAAGAATGTACATTTCGCTCCTTTATTGTAACATGGTCATATCTCAAAAAATGAGCTTTTCGAGTTAATAATGCAGAATTATTAACAGTACTACCTTTTATATTGTGGCAAAAATGTATTCAAATTACTTTTAAACTGTTTCCTTTAGGAGATATTTTTTGAAAAAATATTCTAAGACTTGTGTGGAAACTAAAAATTTTAAATGCGTTTTTCTCGAAACGAGCTTTTTTTAGTTATGACTATGTTTCAATAAAGGAGCGATTTGTACAACGGGCTATAGTTCAAGTTTTTTCCTTTCTTAAGTTTTTTCTTAAGAAGGAATTTTTACAATACAAATTTGCTGTGATCAATAATTATTGATTGAAGAAGACAAGAAAAATAATAATCAAATCTTTAGCTGGGGGACAACTAGGTGTTTCGTAGTCGCTGCACTACTCATCAGCACCCACTGGGATTTGAAATCGGGTCATGACGTATCATGATCCGCTGCTTTATTGTTTGATCTGGTTGTTTTATTGAAATGATGGACAATAAGGGCCATATCCAAAAAAAAATCTTACTTGCGTTTTAACGCATACGTTAGTTACCAAACACATTAGAACTACCATACATTTGTTAAAAAATGTTATGCAAAAACAGTACGTTAACTTTTAAATGTAGTAAGGAATTTAATTGTTTTGTTCTGACAATACCGTTATGTTCAGTTGTAATTTTTTTAATAGCGATGATGAAAACTAATATACGAAAACTGAAAAACGAATTAAAAAAATAAAAAATTCTTATTATTACTTAAAATAACACATTTTTGACAAACATTTCCTGGATTTACCTTTTTAATAAATAATGAGTATATAATATGTAGTATATTAATCGAATTGAGAAAAATTAATAGGATTAGTTATACTTAAAATATTTTTATTAATCGAACAACGTTTTTCATTGTATTCGTTTGATTAAAAGTGCATCACTAACATATTTATTATTTATGTTTCCCTTTCAAAACTCATATTTTCAATTCATATAATATGTAACGCTCAAATTAATTTATCTAACAATCATAATACATCGTTTTTGTTAATATTTTCCATAAAATTGTGAATTAAAAGACAAATAAAAATCAAGAATTAAAATTTCATTTTAACGTTCAGTTAAAGTGGCTTAGTTCAACTTTAAACGTATGGTAAGCTAATAGTTGTTTTTGGATACAACGTTATGAAATTTTTCTTAACAAATGCTTACCAAGCTTTGTTAAGTTTTTTTGCATACGGCCGTAAGTGTTTATAGTTAAGAATTATGAAAATCAATTAATTTATTAAGATATTTCAATAATAACAGCAATAATATAATAGAATCAACATTTTAGCATTATTTTAAAGTCAATTTGCTTGTTAATACATACATATATTTGGAAATGGTCACACCGTTTCAGAGCTTGAATGAGGAAAAGTTATAGCTTTTAGTCAAAAATGAATCACAATCCTCGTAATTGCACGGCCGTAGCCATCGCATTGTTTAAAATCTTTCAACATACAACACTTTGAAGCGGCTTGGTGCTAATGGAACGCTAACCCAGCACCAGTAAAGGCATATTAGTGTTAAGTTAAGTTGTAAAGTTAAGCAATCACAGATTCAGTCAAAAAATATTTAATCAACAAAATAAACATTTTTAAACGTTCAAAAAGTAGTAAAAAAATATCTAGTAAACATCATATTGAGGCTAAAGTTTTCTTGTGTTAACATGAACGCGAATTGGAAACAGGTATGCTGAATTAAGCAAGTAATTCCTGGGAATATTCTCAAATAAAGGGCAATTTGATTTTGCGTAAAACGTAAATTATTTAGGAACTATTGTCATTTCTTTTGATTATGATACTATCAGCGATGACGCTGAGTCATAATTGAGGTTCTATGCCGTTATGTATCGAACTATCACATCCTTTAGCTCTTTTTTATCTTGGACCAGTACTCAGGGAATGACCTCCTGCACATGCAGAGCATTGAACCGGAACTAGGAAAATAGGTTATGAGGAGGGGGAAAGAGGGAGTAGTGTTTGTGAACATTTAAGTTGAACTTTCCAAAGTTATAACAGACAGGAAATACATTTACGGGCAACTTATTCCACAGTCGAAGCGTACGGCAAACGGAAACCGAATTCTTTCTGTAATGCGTAGTACTATTCCCTGGGCAATCGACCACAAATGGATTAGCTCTGGAAGATGAACGCGTGTTACGTAGAAATGTGCTAGTTTCAGGAGCAATATCCCTAATCTCGTCAGAGCAAAATCCATTGTAGTAACGATAGAACAGAGTAACGCACCCTACACTGCGTCAATGCTCCAGTGAGTCAATAGAGTTGGATAGCCTACTGTCACCGATGAGCTTCTTCGAACTCTCTCATGCAACCCCAAAACAGAATTTGAGGCACCGGCCCAAACATGAGAGTAGTGTTCCATTTTCAAACGAATATAGGTGGTATAAATAGTAAGGAGATCGGATGGAGTGAAGTACATTTTACTCCGTTTCAACAACCCGAGGCACTTGAATGCTTCTTTAGAGACATGAAAAATGAGTTCGTTCCAGCGAACATCACACTATATTTTCATTCCCAGAACATTAAGAGCATACGATTCCTCAATATTTATACCATCCATGAGTACAGATGAAGCAGAACTTGCGGTCGTTTGTTTGTGTGTTAATAAACAGCATTGGGTCTTACAAACGTTAACAGCGACCCTGTTTTTACGACCCCATTCGGAGATTAATAGAAGATCACTATTCTGTGAATCATTCATATTTAGCCCCTTGGCAGCGATCTCTGATAGGCTACGCCTATAACTAAAAGAGTAAGAGTGCCAAATGCTGCTCTCATCTGTCTTATTGACGTATATCTTTTCTTTCAGATAGCCCCAAAGAAAGAAGTAAAACGGTGTCAAATCACATGATCTTGACGGCCAATTAGCATCGCCACCACGTGAGGTAACACGGCCAGTGACGTGTCGTGCTAAAGAGTCATTGTTTCGTTAGCTGTGTCGCATGTGACACCGTCCTGTTGAAACCTCAAATTGTCCACAACCATATCTTCCAATTCGGGCCATAAAAAGTTCGTTATCATCTCACGATAGCGAACACCATTTACAGCAACTGCTTGCTCAGCCACATTTTGGAAAAAATATGGCCCGATGATGCCACCAGCACTCTTTGTGGTTGCATTGGTTTTTCGACAATCACTCTTGGATTATCATTCTGCTCATTGACGAAATCACTGAAGATGATTTTCTTCGAAAACTGATTATCCACTGTAGCCATATCTTGCCACCATTCTGACCATCGAAGACACTTGGAATGTTCAAGAGGGTTTAGTTCTTGCACCTTGCAAGAGTGTAAATGCAAATCTTCATGCATATTGTTCATCAAAGATGAGCGTGAGAGGTATAATTGTTGGGCATGAATACGAGTTGACATGGATGGCTCAGTCACACTATCGCGAACCGCAGCAATATTTTGTGCATAACATCTTTACGAACATGCACTGGTGTTTTCTCTTCTCAAATTCGCTTTGCTCGAATTTCTACATCTGATTAAATTGGCCGAAAAATCACGAAGTTCACGATATGCATTTTGATTTTAATGCCCATTTTCATAAGCGTGAATAACTTTATCGCGTTACTGGATTGAGTATCTTTCCATGCTTCAACTTGAATTAGTCTGAAATGTCAAATGAAATGCAGGAAAAAAATTGACGTTTAGGTGTGGTTCACATTCAACAGCGGCCCTTAAAATTTAACCATCCGATATAATTATTCCTAGATCATTTTTTTATGAGAAGAAATGGAATCTCGATGGACTAGATAGAAATGTAGGTTATTAGATGGCCTTGCGAAAAGGTCCTTCAAACTCTAAAGTTCGAAATTTTGAAGATGGCAGTCTAATGGTATGGGGAGAATTTTCAACATACGGATGCCTCGATTTGATGATAGTTTAATCTAAAATTAAAAGTAGCGACACATTGGAGAAAAGTTTAATTCCCTTTTTGAAAAATTAGTACTTTCCAGCAAGATAATGTACCGAGACCAAGTCTTGGTCCTTTGGACTATGTCTTTTCGAATGGACCTCCATTCTCTCCAGACTTGAATCCAATGGAAAACCTCTGGAGATTTATAAAAATAACAAACAATTTTAATCTTCATATGAACTCAAAGACGCAATTTTTGGCGAGATATCATTAATTAACCAAAAAAAAACACTGTCGCTACGAGTATTTAAAATTAGGTTCATTATTACAACTTAACGATAAAGTTCTTGATAGTTAACCTTCACATTAGGTAACGTGAACGATGAAGTCACCATTAAATTTTCGCCTATTCTACAACTGAAGTTACAAAATTTTCAGCAGAAAATATGGCAACTTCAAATGCTTAAAGCTTACTTTGAAATTTACCATGAAGATAAACCTGCTGCTAAGTTATCAGTAACTTTTCAGGTTAATGTTAACTTGTAATAACCAAAAAAAATATCTGTGGGACAAAATCCTAATGTTAACTATTCGTCAGTTGTAATAATGGCCCTTGGAGTTTAAAATCATTAAGCATTAAACACATTGAAGCCAGCAACCAACCGACTTCAATATGTCAAATATAAAATACATTTAAATGCGAACGTTTATTTTGACAACAGCAAGAGTACACGACAGCACGTTGTTGTCCATGCTGATTTCTTGCCGCATTCGAATTAAATTTTTTTCTATTTCTATCTTGACTGCAAAATAAAAACAGTGTGACCAGTGTGTAGAAAAATATCTAAAACAATTTAACTCTTGGAAATATTTTATTTTCTAATATAACATAAAAAACAACAAAATTTAAATGATGTTTTAATTACTTTAATAAATTTGTTTGTTCTATTGTTATATATGTGCAGGGCTGGGCAAAATACACGCCTTATGTATTTCAAATACAAGACACAAAATACTTTTCCGGAGTGTATTTCAAATACAAGACACAAAATACTTTTCCGGAGTGTATTTCAAATACAAGATACAAAATACTTTCAAGTTGTGTATTTCAAATACAAAATACAACTACAAAATACAAATACATTTGTGTAATTCGGTCTCAAAAAAACTGGCTTTAGATACATATTTTATTTTACAAATGCACTTAAACTAAGTTGTGTATTTTCACCTAAAACCCAAAAGGACGTAACTGGCAAGATATTGTAAGCCAATTAAAATTTATGGATAGTTTTATTATTGATAATAACACCTCATTTAATAATAATTTTGGACTAGAAAATTTTGCGTTTTAGGCGACAGTATATATGTTCATACTTACAACTGCATATTTATCTATGTATTCAAATATTAGAAATAAAATTGTCTAATATTATATAAAAATTTTCTATTTTTTTTTTTTTTATATATATTTAATATATACACATATATTTTACATATATACACGTACGGTATACGTATGTATATTCACATGATTATTCTAAACTTGCTAGGAAATTAAATTAACAAACCTAATATTTAGCATTTGATAGATAGTAAATAAAAGATTCATTAGGCAAAACAAGTATTTCCTTTTATAAAAACTAGATAGTTTAATGAAAAAACTAGATACTTTAATGAGTCATCCGACAAACAATAATCTTTCTATAGGTTCTGAGGAGCACAAGCTGCTGTCAAATTATATAAATGTATTTTTGATATTTGGATAGTTTTCCAGAATGGCAAGCTCCTTGCTTTTATCATTTAGAAAACTGATCAACTCAAGTTCCAAATTCGATTTACAAGGTTGATCACTGTATTGTCAAAAACAACAATGAAATCGTCATCATCTTTACCTCAACTATACTACTTCTTCTTCTGCATCCAGTCATGATTTCACGTTTTTTGTAATTTTTCTCCAAAATATCTATTGCAAGATTTTGATTTTTTTGCCTCTCTTTTATTGAGATGCTTTCTGGCAATCAGCTAATTTTGAAACTAGGCTGGAAATTGACACCAATATGGCTGTATTTGCTCCGGGTGTCAGCATGAGAAACTCATTAAATCTTCTTTCCAAGCTCTCCATTAATTTTGTTAAAATACAACTGAAATGCCTCCAAGTATTATATTGCAGTGGATCTAATCTGGTTCTCGCAGCCTAAAGTTTTTCATAATAAAAATTATTCCCCTCTAATTATCTAAAGCGTGAGAAAAAAGCTGGTGGCGAAAGTGTGTGAAATACTGATATCACCTGATTAGTGCAAAATGTATTTGCTCTGGACAAAACAAATGAAAGCTGAATTGCAGTATTGCAAAATGGTAAATATTAACATTTAAGTTTTTGTGTAAAATAACTTATTTTCAATTTATTATAATAAATAAATGTATTTTGTAAAAATGTATTTTTGAGCCAGATGTATTTGAAATACAAAATACTTTCAGATCGTGTATTTGAAATACAGATACAAAATACGTATTTGTATTCCAACTACGTATTTCAAATACAAATATTTCAAATACTGCCCAGCCCTGTATATGTTCATACATACTTATGCTCAAAACAAGAAATCTTAATATTGTAACATAACTAGTATGCGTATAGAAATATACCAGTTGGTTTTATTTCACCTACGAGTAGTTTTAATTGTATATCTTGGATAAACAAATTTAAAAGAGACGAATATAAATGTTTGTTTCTCGAGTCGAATTGCAAAATCTCAATTCTTTAATACTGTTCTCACTAGAGATTAGAAGATATTTTCAACTTTCAAATCCCGTCCAACCTGAATTAAGCGTAGCAAACAAAAGTTTTTTTAGGTTGAATTGCAACTTTTAAGACTTTTTTTAAGAGAAGTACTTTTATCCTAAAAATATGATATAAACAGAGCTTGTTCTGTAAAGCAACGGAATTTTGTAAAGCTAAAAACTCTAAGGTGGCCACACTGAAGTACACTTTTGTGTAAAAGATATTATGTTGCTGCCGTGTTCAAAATAAAGGCCTCATTAGTTTTTACTTTCAGTTGCCGTTCTGTGACGTTCTTTTCTGTAGCAAATAATTTATAATTACTTTTTCTGTGAAAAAGTTCAGCTGATTTTACAGTAAAGCAAAAGATTGAAAAATAATTTTCTTAAAAAATTTTTTATTTAAAAAAACAATTTAATTACTTAAAGCACCCACAGACGATATGTTTTTACGTCTGTGTTTTAATATGTAATTCCTCATGTATTTTTCCATGTCTGTCAATATTTTCCATTTTTACAGACGGTTTTTAAAATTTGCTCACAAACGTACATGTACATTTACGTCTGGCATTGTCTATGCTTTTTATTATTATAAATAATAATTATTTAAAACATATTAAAATATTAATACGTTAAAATTTTCTCAAGCCGATTACTTATACTGCCCAAAGCCAACCGCCGCTGAATTGTTCGCAAGGCATAGAGTTCTAATGTCAGATGCTTAAACATAACAAAATAGAACACGCTCTATTTTAAATTTTGTCAGATGACTTTGCTCATGTTTTTTACAGACGCAATGTTTTTGAGGTAACAGGCGACATTTAGGCATTTTACATTGTCGAAAATGCCATCTACATTGTTAAAAACATATCGTGTGTTATCTTCTTTAAAAATGGAGACAAAACAGGAGCCAACTTTTCTCTCACGATCTGCGACATATCTTATACAAAATTTTATGTTTTTCACTACGACATTTCTTATACCCTTTTCACAAAAATTATATTCTTTTGATCATCCATAGTTGATTAATTGATAAACACATATTAAATTTAAAAAAATTTTTAATTAAAACAAATGGCTGTAGCTTTTGACAAAAAAAAAAATTGTATTCCTATGAATAAAAATAATTTTTCCATACCAGAAAAAAGTAACACATACACATATCTGGCTGTCACTTAACGTTGAATTCTATTTTCAACAGATTAGTCCGCAACAGAACGGAACAAAAAAGTGAAAACAAATCATGCACGTATACTTTATACTGAACATAAACAAAACAGCTGATTCAGAACGGAAGAGAACGTACAAACTAATTCTGCCTTAATTCAGTAGTTAACTACAGAACTACAATTGTCGTTTGCGGCATTTGCTGTAGTGAAGTCGTTAAGTCTGCTGTGGTCTATGTGTTTAATGATTTATGCAGCATAATGGCTTGTGTCTTGGTTAAATTATCACGTAATTATTTTTTTTTTACTTATCTTCTGAAGTTTTTTTAATTTTTATAACTGGCGTTATAATTTTTGAATAACGGGTATTTAATTTTTTTAACAACATGTGTCGTTACTCTAAAGCAAATTCAGTTTCATTGTTTTGTTTCTCTATTTTTTTCTTGTGGATTTAATGTGAATATAGTAGCACTCTACTGTCTTTCGTTTTCAATAAAAGAGCGGGCTTTAAAGTGGCATTATAAATGTTGGATATTAGCTTATGTTTCATTTTGTGAATGTCCGGCAACTCTCTCTTACATACCAACTACTCTTACATATAACATGAATTAAATAAACACTTCTGTATCTGAATTTGAGCAACAAACACGTGTCTTTTTACTGCCAGCTCCACCTTGTCGGTTGGATACACAACATATAAATGGCGACGAAGTAAAAAGAAAATAATAACTAAGTGGTTTGCGCATATAAATTATTTAAACAAATATACATATAATTTTTCCGCACGTGGATATAATTATATTCCATAAATATACGTCACATATACATATGTATATGTACGAAAAGTTAAAAGCCAACCAATGTTAAACACAATGGCAACTAGTTCGGAAAGCAACGTGCCTATTACTATATTGCCCGCACAGGCTGCTACAGAATTTGTACCATCTGTTGACAAATGGCACATATGGCAGGAACGTTTGGAAATACACTTCTGCGAAATAAAGTGTACGGACGACAACATCAAGAAGTCGATTTTGCTGAAGTCAATAGGGTGCGAGGCATATGGGATCTTGCATAGTTTGTGTAGCCCGGATTCACCCGCATCGAAAACATATAAATCTCTGTGTGATATTTGAAAAGGTCATTATATACCGCCCACAATTATCTTTGAAGAACGCAAAAGTTTCCATTCTGCG
Source organism: Thecocarcelia acutangulata (assembly GCA_914767995.1). Taxonomy (NCBI): domain Eukaryota; kingdom Metazoa; phylum Arthropoda; class Insecta; order Diptera; family Tachinidae; genus Thecocarcelia; species Thecocarcelia acutangulata. The sequence goes on from OU612098.1 coordinate 59,144,362, forward strand.
ACCATGGCTGATGAAGAAAGTGTTTCATCGTGGTTCGCCAGAGTAAAAAAATTGGCGCTAAATTGCAAATCTAAAGAACATTTAAACGCTTTTGTGTTGGACAAATTTGTCATGGAATTACCGCCCAAAATATTCGAAAGATTATGCGAAGAAGAACATTTAACATTAGAGAATGCTTTAAAAAAGGCGCTTATCTTAGAAGCAAAATACACGAAGTCACATAACCTTAAAAGCGATGAAGTGCATTATGTAAAACATAACACATGGCACGGCAGTCAAAAACATGACGGCGCATTTGGCAGAAGCGGCCATAAGTATGGCAAAGACGGCAACAAAAATCGAAGAAGCGTCCATTCTGATGATAACAACAAAGGTCATGAGAACTCTAGGACTCAGAGCGTGAAGTGCTTCCACTGTGGTTGGAAAAACCACAATTCGGCAGAATGTAAATATAAAAATAGCAAATGTCATTCATGCGGCAGCAAAGGACACCTAGCATCAATATGTCGATCAAAAAAAGATGTAAAATATGTATCAGAATCTTTTGAACGTAACTCGTGTAAATCTAATGAATTTCATGATTTTTCTGTTTTTAGTGTACAAAATAATGTTTTGGCTAATCTTTACACACTTCAAGTCACCATTGACGGTATACAAGTTGAAGCCTTCGTTGAAAAATATCGTGATAAGAAATGTCTTAAACCATCAAAATTTTTTTATTTGAGTTATAATGGTGATCAGATTCCTATAGCTGGTGAGTACTACGCAATTATTGAATATCAAGGTGTCAAAAGGAAAATAAAAGTTGTTGTCACTAAAACAAATACACCTCCATTACTTGGGAGAACATTTCTTAGAAGTTTTAAATTTGAGCTAGTGCAAGTTAATGCAATAAAGGAAATACACAATTACAACGATGTGTGTGATCAGTTGAAGAAAGAATTTTCAGAAATTTTTAGTAACAAACTAGGAGAGTATAGATGTGCGAGAATTTCTTTGGACATTGAAGAAGGTGTTAAACCTATATTTGTCAAACCGCGACCATTGCCATTGGCATGGAGGGCAAAAATTGAGGTACAACTTAATGAATTGATAAATGAAGGGATATTAGAAAAGGTCGATAACTCGGATTGGGGTACACCAATGGTTCCCATTCTGAAGCCAAATGGCGAAATTAGAATATGTGGTGACTATAAAGTCACATTGAACAAATATTTGGTTGATGTAAAATATCCACTCCCTCGAATTGACGAGATTTTTGCATCACTTCAGGGTGGATGTTTATTTACAAAACTTGATTTGGCGAGAGCATACAACCAGATAGTTTTGGACGAAAAATCACAACTTTTGTGTACCTTAAGCACACATATAGGGTGTTTAAAAATGAAACGGTTGCCTTTCGGTATAAAAACGGCAGCAGCCATATTTCAAAAAACAATTGAAAACATTTTAAGAGATATCTCTGAGGTTGCTGTGTACCAAGATGATATTATCGTCACAGGCAAAAGTTTGTCGGAACATATCAAAAATTTGAAAATTGTTTTAAATCGTTTAAAAACGGTTGGTCTTAAAATAAGAGCAGATAAATGCAAATTTTTTCAAAAACAAGTCTCGTACTTGGGTTTTACCATAGATAAAAATGGTTTGAGCAAAAACTCCGAAAGAGTTTCCTCCATAATGAGAGCTCCGATACCGAAAAATGTTTCGAAACTAAGAGCCTTAGTTGGCATGTTCAATTATTATTCAAAATTTATTAACAATTTTGCTGAAAAGATGCATCCATTTTATGAAATGCTTAGAAAAGACTCTAAGTTCGTTTGGACTCAAAAATGTCAAAAGACATACGAAATGTTAAAACATGATATTACATCAGACCAAGTATTAATTTATTTCGATCCAACTTTACCAATAGTACTTACTACTGACGCAAGTAACCACGCAGTGGCAGGTATTTTATCCCATAGACTTTCAGATGGTTCTCTACGCACAATTTCGTACGTTTCACGAGCGCTCTCAAAGAGCGAACGCAATTATAGCACTTTAGAGAAAGAAGCTTTGGCTATAATTTTTAGCATTACGAAACTAAGACAGTATTTGCTTGGCAATAAATTCATACTACAGACTGACCATAAACCTTTAATTTCTATTTTTGGAGAAAAAAGGGTCTACCGATTATGGCGTCCGCACGTATGCAACATTGGGCACTTTGTCTGTCAGGCTTTAACTATAATGTTGAATACTTAAAGGCAGATCATCTTTCACGAATGCCACAGGCTGAAGTTTCAGATGATTGTCAGGAATATAGTTATATTCAGTACGTTGAAAAAGAAAACATGTTGAATTTAAGTTTTAAAGATATCGCAAAAGAAACTCGAAGAGACCCAATTTTATCGAAAGTTGCTGATGCGATTAACAATGGCACAGTTATGAATTTAAAAGGTGAACAATTCGCTCCATACAGAGACAAAGGGTCAGAATTTTCAGTTGAGGAAGACTGTATATTATGGGGATATCGTACTATTATTCCAACCAAATTTCGAAGGCATATTCTTGAACAATTACATCAATTTCATTTTGGGATCGTAAAAACAAAGTCCATTGCACGATCGTATGTATGGTGGCCAAATATCAACAATGAAATTGAGAACCTAGTAAGAAACTGCAAACCGTGTCAGCAATTGCAGGCCAACCCAAAAAAAGGCTACTTAATACCATGGACACCAACTTGCTCAGTTTGGCCCAGAATACATGTGGATTTTGCCGGACCCATTAAAGGTCAATATTTGCTTATTATTATAGACTCTTTTTCGAAGTGGGTTGAAATATTTGAAACAAAATATATTACGTCTCATTTCACTATTTGCAAGTTGCGAGAACTTTTTTGTAGATATGGATTAGCTGATACGCTTGTTAGCGACAACGGACGTCAATTTACGTCTGAAGAATTTCAAACCTTTTTGAAGCAGAACAATATTAAACATATTTTAACTCCTCCCGGTCATCCTTCTAGTAATGGACAAGCCGGAAATGTCGTTAAAACTGTAAAAAAGTCTATAATAGCGAATTTAAAATATCAGGACAATACTGACTTGGACGTTATTATAAATCGTTTTCTAATTGACTATAGAAATACTAATCACTGTACTACAGGTGAATCTCCAGCGAAAATTTTTCTCGGTAGAAATTTAAAAACAAGATTCAGTCATTTAAAACCACCGTGTACGACAGAGAAAATAATAGACTTCCAAAACAAAAGTATACGTAACCACAAAGGAAATCGTAGTGTTGAATTTAAGCATGGTCAGAAAGTTCTTATTCGCTCCTACAAAAACCCAAATAAAGCTAGCTGGTCTCCAGCTATAGTAGAAAGTAGGGTAGGTCCACAAACCTATATGTGTATTTTCTCTGATAACAACAGACAAATAAAACGACATCTAGATCAAATGCGTGGATTACACACCACCATGTATCTCAAATAATGACAATAATAGTGTAATCAACAATGATGATACTCGCGCTGATAGTGACAGCAACGATGGCAATAACAACGTGTGCGAGGACGTAGTTGAAACAGATGTGGAAAATGGTGAAGTTTGTGAAGATCTGCCAAGACGAGAATTGAGACCACGTATAGGTGGTAAAGTTATACATAGAAAATGAATTGTTACATTTTTAATGTGTTAATGAAACTTCAAAATCAATGAATTATATTAGAATAGATACTATATGTATATAATAAGTTTATATAGCTTTTCTTTATTGTTAACTTTATTTTATATTACAAAACCAATGTAAGAAGGGGCATGTTGGATATTAGCTTATGTTTCATTTTGTGAATGTCTGGCAACTCTCTCTTACATACCAACTACTCTTACATATAACATGAATTAAATTAACACTTCTGTATCTGAATTTGAGCAACAAACACGTGTCTTTTTACTGCCAGCTCCACCTTGTCGGTTGGATACAGAACAATAAATATTGAACAGGGCTTATAAACACAGTATCAAAAAAAAGAATTTAGCATTTATCTATATACATATGTATCTCTAAAACATGTTGCTAAAAGTAATAAGCAACAATCACTTGTTAAACAAATTGCAAAATTGTTAACGCAGTTTGTTTAATCTTGAAATGTAATTTTTAGTTTTGTATTTGACAAATTTTAATTAATTTTAAAATTTTTTTATTTCAGGATCTCAGACCCAAAGTTACAAATCCACATCTCATTCGAAGAATAGTTTTATTTCATATCCATCAACCACAATATCAGCATCCAACGCACTACGCAGCAATGTTGGTTCAAATTGCAGTAGAGTGTCTCATTTCTCATCAAATGCATCACTAACAACGTCAACGGCCGAGATGGCTTTAAATCGCCAATATTCATCATTTTCCAGTGTATCAGAGGCGGCAACAAAAATGCCAATTCCACCGTTTTTAGCAGCATCGCCATTCCTTTTTTCATATCGTAGACTGAAGGAAGAAACAAATAATAATAACCTCACTTATTATAATAATAACCACAGCAACGGCAGCAGTTCAACATCAACACAAGTTATGAGCCACCAAAGCTCTAACGTTGTTGCGCCATCTTTTCATGCCCATTCCCCAGTTGGTGCTTCCACTTCATCATTTTCAAGTTCAAGTACTGGCGGCAATGGGTCGTTCTTACACGACTACGATCGAAAGTTTAGCCTGTTAAGTTTATTTAAAAACCCCTACAAATATACAGACCGCAGGAATACTTCACAAATTCCAACTGGTTTTGGGGGCGGTGCAGCTGCAGCTATTTCATCGGCGTTTTCAATTACAAATCCAACCATTAATTCGTCGGCGTTTAGCTCTACAACAAATTCCACTTCTCTCAGCCATAAAGCGCAAACTCCTAATTCTCTGAGTCCTTCGCCATGGAAGCTTATGGCCGAGGCCCACCAAAGTTCTCCTTTTAATCGATCCTATCAAGGAGCATTTAGTGCAATGAACTCAACCGACAGCAGCTGTCGGAAGAACGTATTTAGCAGCATCGTTTCTGGAGGCAGCAACACATTTGGTCGCAGTGATGTCAGCGCAAGTACAAGCCTGAATGGCTGCAACAATGACATTTCCAAGAATCGCAAAGTTCATAAATGTGACAATGAAGGCTGCGACAAAGTTTATACAAAAAGTTCTCATCTTAAAGCTCATAAGCGAACCCATACAGGTAAGATATAAACAACTTTCTTAATGAGATTTAGGATATAACAGGTGTTTTTATAGAGGTATGAAACTTAACTTTGACAATTATATTTAGTTTGGCATTTTGACGTGAATGGAGTGAACAACGCTTCCAAATTATGCGAAACAAGATTACTCAATTTTGCTTGAATGGATACGTTAATAAACAATGTTGCCGTATTTGGAATGTTGGTAATGCTCAAGTATGTATTATAACTGACTGTGTGGTGAGCTATATGTGCTGGTGGAATCATTGGTCCGTACTGCTTTAAAAACGATGCTAGTCAGAATGTTGCAGTCAAAGGTGACCACTGATGATGTGCAGGAACTGTGGTTTCAATAAAACCGAACAATAGGTCACACAGTTCGCTCCATAATTGAATTATTGAAGGAAACTTTTGGTAACCACGTAATTTCATGTTTCGAATCCGTGAGTTGGCCTCCATGATCATGCGACTTAACACCGCTGCACTATTTTCTGTGCGGATATATAAATTCGAAGCGATTGACCATTGTAACAATGCCGATATACAGCTAGAGAACCCGTGTCGATCATATGCCAGAAATCAGAATAAGAAGGTTATTTTTCGAATAAATTTCATCTCAATTTAAAAAATTCATCTTCGTTTTATCCCATTCCAAAGACATTTACCTCTATAAAAACGCCCTTTACATTCATACTATTTACTTTGCAAGTTTTCACTCAAACGAGCGGTAATTAAAAACTTTTCTCTTTTCATTTTCAAGGTGAAAAGCCATACGTTTGCACTTGGGAAGGATGCGTTTGGCGATTTGCTCGATCTGACGAACTGACGCGCCACTACCGTAAGCACACTGGCGTTAAACCTTTTCGATGTCAACTGTGTACAAGATCGTTCAGTCGATCAGATCATCTGTCTTTACACATGCGCAGACATTGACTTCCAACTTAGGCAATTTACACATGATGTACATACATACATAAGAGAACTCATTATGGTGCCTGTACATGTTTACTTAAACAATAATTAGCAAAATTTTTTCTTTTAGATTCATATAATTTATTTATTTATTTATTAAATTTAATCAACTCGATAATACTCATCTCATTATAGTTAAATAAAATGGTGCATACTCTTAAAACATGCTTAATGGAATTATTCCTCCTCATGTGTTTCATTTTCAACAAATTTTTCCAAACCTATTTAAGTAAGGCATAATACCCTATAACAGAAATGGCAATATGTCCTCAAATTCAAAATGACGGCTGCTTTGCATTCACTAGCACATGAGAAGAATAAAAGTATACTTACAGCCTGTCCGGTGATGTCGAATTGAATAAAATAGTACTTACTTGTGGTTTGTGTGGAGTAACTATCTTATGATTAAAATTCAGTGCACCGATGGTCACTGTAGGGAATATGGAGGAATGTTGTTTGATTGCTGTTGGAATTAGAGGATGGTTAGGGGTTCCTTGTAAGTCGGTTCCAGGCAGAGATCTAAGAAAATATGAGCGCTTTAGTAATCCCTCCTCAGGAAAGGAGAAATTACACCAGTCGATATGGTTATGTGTTTCAGCGGGAGGAGAAGAAAAAAACGTAATGAATTGAGTTCACAAATACAGTGGCTCTCAGCTTATTTCAACCAGCCTTTTTTTTAAGTAAAATCCACATAATTTCCAAACGAAATATGTTATTGCAAAAATTTAAATGAGAGTTTGTTAAATATGTGGCAAGCAAAAATAAAAGTATTTTTTTCCAGTCCTAAGCTTAAACAATTTAACAATTTTAAAAACTTACAAAATAAAAACAAAAACCATAGTCACAGCTTATTTCAACCAGCTACTTTTCAAATCGGTTTAATTGGCATCACTTTTCGGATAACGGTAAATTTCCAAGCAAATTTTTGTTTTAGTTATGTTTCCAATTTTTTATGTAAGCTTTTTGTTAAATTTTGGCAGTTAGTTGAGCAGGTCACGAATTTTTAAAATAATGGGGCGACGCACTACAATTGAGCAGAGAGAACTCGTTATTCAACATTACAAAAACGGGCATTCGCGCCGAAAAATTGCCGAAATGGTTTGTCTGAGTGATTCGACAGTACAGAGCATAATTTATCGGTTCAGACATGAAAATAGAATTCTCGATAAGGGAAGAAAAGCTCCAAACAAAATTTTCAATGAAGCAGATGAGCGCTACATAGTAAGAAAAATAAAGAAAAACCCGAAGCTATCTGCCCCAAAACTGGTTGTAGAAGTTAAAAATGAATTAAATAAAAATTGTAGTGCAGAAACAATTCGCCGAGTACTGCGCAACCATGATTTTAATGGTAGAGTTGCCCGCAAAAAACCTTTTATTAATAAAAAAAATCAAGCAGCACGCCTAAAATTCGCCAAGGAACACATTACCAAAGACTCAAGTTTTTGGGAACATGTGATTTTTGCGGATGAGTCCAAATTTAACATTTTTGGCTCTGATGGTCAAAGTTACGTGTGGCGTAAGCCAAATACAGAGCTACAAAATAAAAACTTAAAACCGACAGTTAAACACGGTGGCGGTAGTGTCATGGTATGGGCTTGCATGTCATCAAATGGGGTTGGGAACTTGCAGTTTATTGAAAATACAATGGACAAAAATGTATACCTTGACATCTTGAAAGCCAATCTATTGCAAAGTGCCGAAAAACTGGGTGTAAGAGATGAGTTTCGCTTCTATCAGGACAACGACCCGAAACATAAATCAGGTATTGTCCAGACTTGGCTCATTTGGAACTGTCCCCACTTAATGCAACCGCCAGCCCAATCACCTGATCTAAATGTAATTGAAAATTTATGGGCAATTTTAGATCAAAACGTCCGCCAACACCAGATTTCAAATCGGAATGACCTGATAGCAGCGCTAAAAGACGAATGGGCAAAAATAACTCCTGAAACCACACGCAAGTTAGTGGATTCTATGCAAAGCAGACTGAAAGCTGTAATTGATCAAAAGGGAGGTCATACTAGATTTTGAAATTACAAAAAAAATTAAAAAATTAATAGTTGAAGTCACTGGTTGAAATAAGCTGTGTCCCCTGAAGTACCTGTTTTTTTAATTTTTAGTTTTTAAGTTTTTAAAAATGTGAATTTCAGACCTAATAAAAGCTTTACTTTTCATATAAACAAAATTTATATTAAACCCAATTTAAATTTTTCCAATACGATCTTTTGTTTAGAACTTACGTAAGCTTTATTGTTTTTAACCAGGGTGGTTGAAATAAGCTGTGATGCACTGTAGGTAACTCTTTTATTTTGTTGCCAGATATTAATGATAACAATGAAAAATAAGTAGAGTTTAGTTTTATAAATTCTTAAGTATAAACGATTTAAATGGAATATAAATTAGTGTCAAGCAAGAGATGCTTACCCTTCAAAGGTTGGTGATAGAGAGCGATTACAAAGAATTTCAAAATGGTTTCAATTACAAGTTATGCGTATAACAGAAATCTTTTTGGCGGTAAGCCGTTGACATTTATCAATGTTAACGTTTATCCGCCAACATGGTTGAGTGCAAAGTTACTGAATTCAAATGCAATTGTTTTCAGACTATATGATTCAAAGATTTGTTGTTATAAAATACAAATAGGAAAATTATTATCCGCTGACGCATATTTGAACACGAATGAAAATGTATACAAAAGAAAGCTACGAGTAGTCCCTAACATTCGAATCAACTTGGGTTCGTCTATGTCACTATTATTCGTTCGCATGTACTTATGTATTTTAATTGAATTTTGACAAATCGTTCGCATAGAATAAAGTTAGAGAAACCTCAAATCAATTTTCTTTCGCCTAGAATGCGAATGAACCAAAATATTTGAGGCATCCTACTTATTACGCCAATAGGCGTTGTAACATCCGTTAAGCACGGCAGCATCAGTGAAGCCAAAATCCAGGTAAACAGTGAAAATGGTTACCGAAAATTGTCTATTTTGGAGGAAGAGAAAAGATACGTTTACACTTATCAGCTGAAAAGTACTAGAGGTTGTAACGACAGGTTTTCCCCCTATAGGCTGGAATAGCTCAGGGCTTCTAGAGTTCGTTGCAAAAAGTTATATGTCTGACTAGAAAACAGGAAAAAACACGCCATACTCATTTTTTCATACACAGTGTGGTTTATTGAAAAAAAGTTATTTTTGCGTTACGCGACGGATCACAGTGGCAACTTCAATACATCGCTTTTGGCCGACAGATCATTCCAAAGAGAATCCCTTTCCTTCAGAACCATCTAGTTCTTCATACCCCGGCAGCCAATCAGGTGTCAGGTAACATATTCCCCTTCCCACAAGAGTTCAGTTAATCAGAGAAGCGATGAGGCACCTCAGATCAGCCGGCGTTTCGTCGTACCTTCCAGGCTGCTCCGGCAGCCTGTCGAGTGCAGTATAATGTGCGTTACAGTAAATTGGTCAGTAGGAGTTGCTAAATTTATCATAATTCTCTCTGTAATGCGTTGTTCGATTCCCTGGGCAATCGACCACAAATGGATGAGCTATGAACGCGTGTTACGTAGAAATGTGCGAGTTTCAGGAACAATATCCCTAATCTCGTCGGGCCAAAATCCATTGTAGTAACGATAGAACAGAGTAACGCACCCTACACTGCGTCGATGCTCCAGTGAGTCAATAGAGTTGGATACCCTACTATCATCGTTAAGCTTCTTCGCCATCTCCTCCAAACGGTCGAGCAACCCCAAAATAGACTTTGGGGCACAAACATGAGATTTGTATTCCATTTTCGGTCGGATGTAAGTGGTATAAATAGTAATGAGGTCAGATGAAGTGAAGTATATCTTACACCGTTTCAAAAAACCGAGGCACTTGAATGCTTCTTTAGAGACATGAAAAATGTATTCAGTCCAGCGAACATCACACTATTTATACCAATCATGAGTACAGATGAAAAAACATTTGCGGTCGTTTGTTTGTGTGTTAATAAACAGCATTGGATCTTACGGGCGTAAAAGTCGACCCTGTTTTTACGACCCAATTCGGAGATTATTAGAAGATCACTATTCAGTCAATCGTTCATATTTAGCCTCTTGGTAGCGATCTCTGATAGTCTGGGACCATAACTAAAAGAGTACGAGTGACAAATGCTGCTGTCATCTGCGAAAGAGTGGATAGAGTTAGAAGTTTGGTAGAGGTCGTTGAGGAAAATAAGAAATAAGGCAGAATAAAGAACGAAGCCTTGTGGTACCGATGAATTAATCTTGAACTCGTTTGAACATCTATAACAACTCGTATAGTGCAGTCCCTGAGAATGCTCGATATAAACCGAGAAAAGTCATCAGCGGCACCAATAGCAGTAAGTTTTGCCAGTAGCGCACCATGCCACACTCTGTCAAACGCTTGGGAAATATCCAGAGACACCACCTTACTTTCACCAAAATGATGGATTGAGTGGCACATTTCTCTGACAGATATGCCATAAGATCGCCAGTAGAACGACCCTTGCGAAATCCATATTGGCGGTCACAAAGTAGTTTATATGACTCTAGATATTTCATAAGGTGATAGTTGACCATACTTTCCATCACTTTGGAAAGCGCAGAGCAAATTGCAATTGGGCGGTAATTTTCGGGGTTATTAGCTTCACCCTTTTTGGGTATTGGCGTTACATTAGCAACCTTCCAGCACGATGGAAACTCACCAAAATGGTAAAGTTTGCTGAAGAGGTGTGCTAACGGACGCGCAAGCGTAGAAGAGCACTGCTTCAAGACCAGTGCTGGGATGCCATCTGGTCCAGGAGTCTTATTTATGTCGAGGTCGGCCAAAACCCTTTTAACTACTCGCGCCCGGAAGAATATCTTTGGCATAGTTACAGATACTCTCTCGAGCTCGGGAAGTGGTTGACTGCTTTCCGGCAAGCAACACTTGCTTGCAAAAATTTCAGCCAACAGGTTAGCTTTGTCAACAAGGTCGGTGAATGATTAGTCATTCTTTAATAGAGTTGGGATTGATGAACTAGCATTGTTCTTCACCCTCTTAACGAATGAACAAAAGGTCATACTGCGCCGAGGAGCTGTAAGTATCTTGGCACCTAGACGCTGTTCGTGAAGAAACTTTTCGCCCCTAAGCACCCTGGCACACAGTTCTTGCCTTTTTGCGTAGCAAATCAGTGTCTGGGTTTTTGTTTAAACGCCAATTTCTGAATGCTTTCTCTCTGGATCTGACGGCGTTTTTGCACGTCGGAGTAAACCAAGATTTCGCTCTTGGAATAATCGAAATCTGCTTGGAGGGGAAGCATTTATATCATTGTCTAGAAAGCAAAGAATGCAATTAAAATGCTCATAAAATTGGTTGAGCTCAGCTTAACGGGCCTTTTCGTAAATTAATTCTGACCGTTTCGTAGCTGATTAAGAAACGTTACGAAGTTCAGATATCGAAAAGGAGACAGAAATGGTGCAATGATCCGAACTACCGAGAGGTGCACTAACTCTGGCTTTATACTTTTCAGGGTGTGAAGTCAGGCATAGGTCAAGTGTATTCATCTTCATCAGAAGTGATGATTTGGCGGAATTGCACCGCTGACATTGCCCTGCAAAGTGGGCCACACTGATACATCATGACATCGTCCTGGACAACCGATAAACACGTCCAGAAACTTACTTTCACTGTCGGCAACGGCCTATAAAAACCAATGTATGAAATGTGTTACAAAACACAATTTATCGTCATAATTAGCTGTGCAAGCACGGAAAACGTTCCTTTTCGGTTATAGAAACAGATTGCATCCTTTTTTGGTTGTGATATTGGAATATGAGTTCAATCTATACAACCTAACACAAAAGGAAATACAAACAATTAAGTTTTTTATTCACTATTTTTAGCTTCTACCATTTATACCAATAAAAATTATAAATAGCTTGTTTTCTATGTTTCCCAGCTATCTATATGTCGACATTTCATAGGAACTACCCTAATCATCAGTAGACTTTGGAAATTTTTGAAAGATATTCTCAAACATTCAACTTTATATCCCAGCAATATAAATAAATTGCTGAGAATTTAAAAGAAAAATGCTCTAATAATATCTGTCAAAACACAAAAAACAAGCCTTTTCATTTATTCACCTCTCTAACATTTCTTTACACCTTTCACGGCGTTGTGACAAACTATCAGATATTCTTTTTTGCGCTTCAGCAGTGGTACACTAAGAGAAAAAACTTCATTCCATGTATGAATTTCGTGATTAAATTAATGATTTTTATCATTAATAACGAGCTAATGAAGCAATTCATGTCATTAATGAAAAAAGATTCACTGCATTATGAACTATAAAATATTAAGCAGAATGAAAATAGTTCATTAAATTTATGAAGTTAATTCTTAATACAATGAAAATATATCATTAATAGCCTGACACATATTCATAGCAATAATGAAACATTTTCATTAGAGATATGAAAATAAATCGTTGGTTTAATGTGTTTTGTTCACTAATTCTATGGCAAAACTTCATTATTATTATGAACACTTTTCATATATCTATGAAACAAAATCACTGATTTAATGCCTCATTTCATGTATTAAATGACAATCCATCGTTGAAGCAACGAAACAATTATCATTCAGTTAATGAAATAATATCATAATCATCCCTGTCGTGAAAAAAATTTGATTATTTTATTCCCATAAAATTTTCATTTCCCAAGTAGGGGAATTTGCTATCATGAATATCATGGGAACGTTTGAATTGCTGTCAATATGTAGTGAAAACATAAATACAAAGTAAAAATTATTGAAAATTTACATTAAGCTTTTACCATTTGCAAATTTAGTCATCAAACAATAAAATGAAAAAGAACTGGTATCCTACAAAACTCTCTGCTTAATAATCTCTTTCTTCTTCAACCCATTTTATGCTTAAGCAAATTTGTATGTATGCACATGAGCTTCAATTTAAAGAGAGTGAGAAGTAGCACTCGCACAAATTATATAAGTGCATGTGTAGGTGTATGGATATAACAATGCGTTTATTGCTTAAACTTAAGCTCACTGCTTTAAAATTAAAAAAAAAGAATGAATTTGCCATGGCAACGAGTAAGAAATGAATGAAGATGTTCATGTTATTCATTATTCCATGTCATAGGATTTTTCATTATTTACAAAAATTGTATAAATAATTGTTTTTTATGATTTAACTAATATTACTTAACGTGGTTATATATTTAAATGCAATATATAATGACATCCGATATTGTTAAATCTCGTGTATCAAAATATATGCGAAAAATGAAATTTCATAAAATAAATGTATAGTTCTTCATCCATAAAATGAACACATCAAAATGAAATAAATTTTGAAGAGAGCGAATTCATTCAGGAATTGAAATTTTTCATTCCATTAATGAAAAAAATCATTAATACAATGAAAAATTATTAATGAACCAGTTTCATAGCCAGAACGAATAACTTTTCTTTTAGTGTAGGGAACTTTAGTGTTTTCATAAAAATTCTATAAATGGCGCCCATTCCTACACAAAATCTGTCACACACTTGCCGGAAGGAGTTTTTATTGGCAAGTTTCCAAATTGGTGGCTCAGTCTCCATAGAGGTTTCATCATGGCCATCAGCTTCTAAAATTTTAGGGAACTCATTGTTAATCAGATTTATGTATTCACTATACGTTTGTACTTACATTAAAGGTGCACCTTTACATACGGAAATGTGAATGAAAAATTTCATCATCCATTAATTCAATGCATTCCTCAAAATTTTTATTTTAGATCACTTTTCTTCTCAGGGTTTTTCTTGTGCTTAATAAAAGTTGCTTCTTTTTTTCTTTTTAATAAGTTTCCTAAGCAAATCAATATTTTTTTAAGGTTTAGCCTGGGATAGTTCCTCAGCACTTGCCAACAAAAGCGATAAATAATTTTGTGTTAGCTCCATTTTTCAAAAAAAAAAAAAAAATTACTCAAATTTATAACATACGTTTGACATTTGTTTTACGTGTGAGTTGCATAGTGATGATCCTAAATAAAGTGCAAAATATTTCTGTGCATCGCGAAGTTGTACTTAAGACATGTTGAGCATTATATACGCATTTTTTTAAATTATGCACTGCAACTTGCGTTTAGGAAGTTGACAATTTTCATAAAAATTAGTACAAAATTTTTTTTTTCAAAAACAAAAGTAAATCATTATTTACTAGAAAATCGTTAAAAGTAAACTATTTTATTATCAATAATTCCTACATATAAGTAAACTCGGTTCTACCATTAATTTTTGTTTTTCTCAAACTAAGTAAATTTTCATTAATATTAAGTACACGGTTTGTGGAAGATTTTCTATTATCTTGATTCTAAATGTTTGACTTTTTTTTAATAAATTGAATTGAAATGTTGATTAAGATTGAGGTCAGTTTTGTTTTTTTTATATAAAAAAAATATTCTAATTAATTTATTGGATATTTCGTCTTCCTTCGGACTTCTTCAGGAAAGTTTTTTCAGTTTTGTTTATAAAATCAAAAATATTTAAAAACATATTGAAAACAATTTATCATACATAAAATCATTCAGCATACATTGTAACAATAAATTAAAGTACCTTAAAAGATTATTAAGATAGGGTTATATACATAATTATAGATATCTTAATAAGCTAATTTATTACTCTATTCTTATAAAGTCGCCGTGCCACACTTTATCAAAAACTTGAGAAATGTTAATGAATAGATCTGAGCAATACTTCTTCTCCTCAAAGGTCTGTCTTATGATATTGACTAGTCTGTGCGTTTGTTCAATGGTGCTATGTTTAGCCCGAAAACCAAATTGATGATCAGGGATGCATCCCACATTGTTCAATATCGGACTCAACTTCGCTATTAACAATTTTTCGAATAGTTTTTAAATTGTTGGTAAAAGACTTATTGGTCTATATGATTCTACCTTAGTCAGATCCTTCCCTGGCTTGGGTATCATAGTAATCATTGAGACCTTCCACTCTGCAGGATATAACTCAAGGCGTAAAATGGCGTTAAAAATAAAAAGTAGAATTCTTCTAGCTACAAAGACACAGGAGGTCTAACAACATATGGTGGTAACTCCGCTGTAATATTCTCTGAATCATTTGTAATAAAAACGTTTCTCAAATGATCGACATACAACATCCCCTTTTCAGAATCGCTTCTTGCCCAGTCGCCAGTTGAATTTCGCAAAGGTGGCTTACCTATTACGGGTCTTTTTAAACCTTTTGTCGCTTTCCACAAGGTATAATCAGATTGAGGGGTACCATCAAGGCTTTCCAAATATGTTTTAAGGGAAGCCATTCTATGGACTTCAAGCAGATTTCTTAGCTGAGTTATGCATTCCCGTAGCTTAGTTTTAAGCTGGGGAGACTTGCGAAGTTGCCACTCTCTTCTGGCTCTTCTTTTTTCTGACAGAAGTTGCTCAATTTCAGACGAATAAGTTCTATTGTTCTCATTTCTGGATCTTATATGACTAGTGCATGCTGTACGGCCAGTTTGAGGTTTTCAGAAAAATCTTTAATTGACACATCAATATCCTAAGGCGTTCTCAAGGCGATATTTTCAGTATAATGTGTGCTCAAAAATTTTTTGTATTTTAACCAATTAACTCTATTGACAGTCAACGGTGTGCCAATCTCTTGGGGGAACGAAACAGAGATTATAGTGGGAGAGTGATCTGATGACAAATCTAATGAAAGCTCCACTTGCATCCACTCTAAAGGAAATTTTTCGCAACTCCAAAACCTACAACGTCTGGGATCTTTCGTCGGTTTGTCTGCCAATAAGTAGGGTATCCACTTGAAACCACATCTAAGCCCATTTTGAAAACGATGTCAAAAAGCACACGGCCTTTCCAGGTAATCAAACGTGATCCTTAAAAATTGTGTTCATCGTTATAGTCGCCAGCCGCTAAAAATCGAGGCCCAAGTGATTTGAAAAAATGTGAATATTGATTTGCTGTTACTGATAACCGGGGTGGGGAATAAATCGAGGAAATAACAATTTTATAATGAAAATTTTCAATACATATGGTTGTTGCTTGGAGATACTCCTCACATGTCTCATTTAGCTAATAGTGCTTAATTCTAGTTTTTATCAAAATTGCGAAGCCTCCACAAGATCTGCCACGAGGATCTTTCGTATCATATAGTGTGAAAGCATTAATTTTGAAATAACTCTTGCTTGCCAAGTGAGTTTCAGCAATCAGCATTATGTCGATTTGCTTTACCATAAGGAAGTGTTCAAGTTAATTTTTGTGTTGGCGGATGCCGCTTGCGGTCCAGAAGCATATTTTAAACCAGCTCATTTTTTTAAAATTGCCTGCAAAATAGTGGATTGCATTTTCAGCATTTCCTGCATCATGTTCGTCATGGAAACCGTAAATGTATTTATAGATTGAACAAGAGTCTGCAGAGTTGCCTCAAGATTGCTAAAATTTTGGTCGGAGTTTTGAGGCTTGGGCTCTTGATTCAAGTTTGGATTATCGGATTTTACAACATTCGCATAAGAAATTTTTTGGGGGTTTTGCACGTGTATATGGCTGGTTGGCTGGCGTACCTGGGGAAAATTGCTTGTAGAAATGCTGGTTGTCTGCTGGGGTGGCATATTTAAAATTGGTGACCTATTTGTCATTGACCTCTTGAAGTGAGTGTAGACAAGGCAACCCCTGTAGTTTGCAGTATGGTTACCTCCACAGTTACTGCATTTTTTAACGCTCGCGTCAGTCTTAGGTTTTTTGCACTGCGATGTACCGTGAAGTTCACCACACACAACGCAAACTGCGGGCAACTTACAATAGGCCTTAGTATGGCCAAATTCTTGGCAGTTTAGGCATTGAACGGGCCCTAAACGCTTATGAGGCTCCTCAACGGTAACCTTACGATGCAAAAGATACTTGAGGTTATAAATGGGATGCACTTCATTCTTTTTTAAGGCAATATCTCTAGGTTCCAATTCAACCCTAAACATGGGTTGAGGAATTTTTTCACGGTTCCTAATATTAACCACATTTTTAATTTTGAAGCCATTGTCCTCTAGGCCGGTTTTGACATCATTCGTATCCACAAAAGGGTCAATCCCCTTTATAACGACCTGAATACCTTTGGCACTTTTAAGCTGATATGTGTAAAACGATCTTTTCTCCTTCTCCAGGACATCAGACAACTTTCGGTATTCATTTTCACTGTTTACCTGGATTTTGGTTTCATTGATGCTGCCGTGCTTAACCGATGTTACATTAAAAGTGTCTTTGCCGATTGCAGTAATAAATTGTTTTACCAACTCACTAGAGGTAGGCTCTCGCAAATATATTGGTGGCGGCTTAAAAGTTTTTTTGGGTATTGCTGGTTCATCGGTCTGAAGGATAGCAAACCTATTACTATCCATTGTCGTGGTGGTCTTATCATCTTTGGGTATTTTGGACTGAGATGACATTTGAGCGGATTTGGGGCTTCGCTGCCGTTTAACTACGGTTACATACCTATCCATACCCACTTGCGTTTTCGGTTTATCAGCAATAGCTGGACTGGAAGATGGTTTGTCGTCTGTTATAACAATAATGTTTGGCGAGCACGAACGCGTGCGTTTTTTATCTCTTAGAGACAGGAGATTGTCCAATGATTTTTTCAATGATTCCTCTTCAGAAATCCAGAGGTTTTTTTTAGTGGAGCTAAGCTCTCTTTCAGAATTGCACCTACTGGGTACACTCATGCAATTTTTTGTTTATTTATATTTTTGTTGCTTTAAAAGTATATAAAAATAATTGTCACAAAGTTTTTATTTTGTATTAATTCAGTCTTCACTTATTGCGGTTTTTTACTTATACCGTTATCTTTTCTTTTTTTTTTTGTAACACTCCGATCAAAAAACAAATACGTCCGTTCACTATCAAAGCTACACTCTGACTGACAAAAATGTAAAGGGTATATAAGTTTGTGATTCCGTTTGTAATTTCTACAGTTTTTTTTTTTTTGCGACCCTATAAAGTATATATATTCTGAATCAGAATTAATAGAAAAGTCGATAAAGCGATGTCCGTCCGTTGGTCGTTGAAATACCGTTTCTGAGAAAACCATTAGACTTAGAAACTTTTTTCTTTCACCATTCTTTTACCCCATCGATTCATGGGTTTGCTATTGAAATTCAGTAATATCGGTCCACGTATAGCTGAGATATATTCAAAATTCCGAAAAAAGCAATTTTTTTTGCAGTTTTGTATGAAAATTTTTGAAAACAAAAGTTGTTTTGCTTCAAACTTCACACACCTACTAAGCATGGTGACTTAAAGGCAAAAATTTTTTTTTCAGATATCGGTCCATATATACCCGAGATATAGCCCAAATCGGATTTTTAATGAAAATGTCGCATAGGCGAAGCTAAACAACTTTTTTTTGCTTAAAAGTAGTTCTGGTAATAAAATAAGGTTATATAAATATGGAAAATGATAATTTCCGCTATCGGTGAATATATACCCGAGATATAGCCCAAATCGGACTTTTAATGAAAATGTCGCATAGGCGAAGCTAAACAACTTTTTTTGCTTAAAAGTAGTTCTGGTAATAAAATAAGGTTATATAAATCTGGAAAATAAAAATTTTCGATATCGGCCCATATATACCCGAGATATAGCCCAAAACGGGTTTTTCATGAAAATGTCGCGTAAGCAAACTTAAACAACTTTTTTTTGCTTAAAAGCAGTTCCGGTAATAAAATAAGTTTATATAAGTATGGAAAATGAAAATTTCCGATATCGGTCCATATATACCCGAGATATAGCCTAAACCGAGTTTTTCATGAACATGCGACATAAGCAAACTTAAACAACTTTTTTTGCTTAAAAGTAGTTCTGGTAATAACATTAGGTTATATTTTGTTTTTTTTTAGCATTTTTATTTATTGAATCTTCAAAATGAACTAACAATAAGTATTCAAATCTTAATACTAAATTTAAAATTAAAAAAAATATGATTCTTATGTCCGGCCAATGCTAGACAAAAAGTTTTATTATGCGGGAGCTATTTCGGTAAAATCACCTATTGAGCAATCTGATGGTGGCAGCGGTATCCCTTCTTTTAAGCCGAGTGTGGCCACCAAAGTTAAGTATATTGCGCGCAAGAGGGTTTGGATGAAGTTCCAGTTTACTGACATACCTTGTCGCGTACTTAGAAAATTCCTCTTTTACCAGCGGAACACTAAGATCTTTATGAATTCGTGAATTTTTTACGTACCATGGAGCTGCAGTAATCTTTCGAAGAATTTTGTTTTGTCGCCTTTGGATTTTTTCAATGTTTGACGCTGAGGCCGTGCCCCATAATTGAATTCCGTAGCACCATATGGGCTTCAGAATTGCGTTGTATAACAGAAGTTTGCAATCCAACTTCAATGTCGAGTTTCTGCCCATAAGCCAATTTAGTTGCGCAGTTTTTAGTTTCAACTGAGTGACTTTTGCTTCAATGTGAGACTTCCACGTTAGCCTACGGTCGAGGTGTATACCAAGGTATTTGACTTCACTGTGCTGCGGAATAGGTGTGTTGTTTATTTGGATAGGCGCACATGTTTGCTTACACAGAGTGAATGTGACATGAGTACATTTCTGTTCATTAACTTTTATTTTCCAAAGTTTTAGCCATTTCTCTAATATTGAAATATATTCCTGTAAATTTCGTGATGCTAATTGGTGGTTTTCATGAACACTCAAAAACGCTGTGTCATCTGCAAAGGTAGAAGTGTGGACTCCGGATGTCGTTGGCATGTCAGAAGCGTAAATCAAATACAAAGTAGGCCCCAGTATGCTGCCTTGGGGAACTCCTGCCTTGATTGGCTGAGTTAGGCTTATAAAGTCGCCTTCTCTGATAACAAACTTCCGCCCATATAAGTAGCTTTCTAGAAGCTTGTGTGTATTTGCAGGCAAGTTTAGCTTTATTTTGTGCATCAAGCCGTCGTGCCACACTTTATCAAAAGCTTGAGAAATATCAATGAATAGAGCTGAGCAATACTTCTTCTCCTCAAAGGTCTGTCTTATGACGTTGACTAGTCTGTGCGTTTGTTCTATGGTGCTATGTTTAGCCCGAAAACCAAATTGATGATCAGGGATACATCCCACGCTGTTCAATATTGGACTCAACTTCGCCATTAACAATTTTTCGAATAGTTTTGAAATTGTTGGTAAAATACTTATTGGTCTATATGATTCTACTTTTGTCAGGTCCTTCCCTGGCTTGGGAATCATGGTAATCATTGAGACCTTCCACTCTGAAGGATAATATTCAAGGCGTAAAATAGCGTTAAAAATAAAAAGTAGAACTCTTCTTGCTACACGAGGTAACTGCTCAAGCATTTTACCAGTAATTTGATCAATGCCTGGAGCTTTCCTGGGGTTTGTATTGCCGATACCATTTTCGACATCTTGAAAATTAAGTCTCAAAGGCACAGGCGGTCTAGTAGCATATGACGGTAATTCCGCTGTATTATTCGTTGAATCATTTGTAATAAAAACGTTCCTCAAATGATCGACATACAACAACCCCTTTTCAGAATCGCTTCTTGCCCAGTCGCCAGTTGAAGTTCGCAAAGGTGGCTTACCTATTACGGGTGACCTTTTGTCGCTTTCCACAAGGAATAATCAGATTGAGGAGTACCATCAAGGCTTTCCAGATATGTTTTAAGGGAAGCCATTCTGTGGATTTCGAGCAGATTTCTTAGCTGAGTTATACATTCCCGTAGCCTAGTCTTAAGCTGGGGAGATCTGCGAAGTTGCCACTCTCTTCTGACTCTTCTTTTTTCTGAGAGTAGTTGCTCAATTTCAGACGAATAAGTTCTATTGTTCTCATTTCTGGATCTTATATGACTAGTGGTAGCATGCTGTACGGCCAGTTTGAGGTTTTCTGAAAAATCGTTAATTGACACATCAATATCCTCAGGCGTTCTCAAGGCGATATTTTCAGTACAATGTGTACTCAAAAATTTTTTGTACTTTAGCCAATTAACTCTATTGATGGTCAACGGGGAGTCAATATCTTGGGGGAACGAGACAGAGATTATAGTGGGTGAGTGATCTGATGACAAATCTAATGAAGGCTCCACTTGCATCCACTCTAAGGGAAAATTTTTCACAACTCCAAAATCTATAACGTCTGGGATCTTCCGTCGGTCTGACGGCCAATAAGTGGGGTGTCCGCTTGAAACCACATCTAAACCCATTTTGGAAATGGTGTCAAAAAGCACACGGCCTTTCGAGGTAGTTAAACGTGATCCCCAAAAAATGTGTTTAGCGTTATAGTCGCCAGCCGCTAGAAATCGAGGACCAAGTGATTTGAAAAAATGTGAATACTGATTTTCTGTTACTGAAAATCGTGGTGGTGAGTAAATCGAGGATACAACGATTTTATCATGAAAATAATCAAGGCATATATTTGTAGCTTGGAGATATTCCTCACGTGTCCCGTTCATTAGATAGTGCTTAATTCTGGTCTTTATCAAAATTGCCGAACCACCGCAAGATCTTCCACGGGGATCTTTTGTGTCATATAATGTGTAGCCATTAATTTTGAAATAACTATTGGTTTTCAAATGGGTTTCAGCAATCATCATTATATCGATCTGCTTTTCCATAAGGAAGTGCTCAAGTTCATTTTTATGTTGGCGAATGCCGTTTGCGTTCCAGAAACATATTTTTAACCAATTAATTTTGTTAAAATTGCCTGCAAAATAGTGGATTGCATTTTCAGCATTTCCTGCATCATGTTCGTCATGGAAACCGTAAATGTATTTATAGATTGAACAAGAGTCTGCAGAGTTGCCTCAAGATTGCTAAAGTTTTGGTCGGAATTTTGAGGCTTGGGCTCCTGATTCAACTTTGGTTTATCGGATTTTACCACATTCGCATAAGAAATTTGTTGGGGGTTTTGCACATTTATATGGCTGGTTGGCTGGCGTACCTGGGAAAAATTGGTTGTAGAAATAGTGTTTGACTGCTGGGGTGGCATATTTAAAATCAATGGCCTATTTGTCATTGACCTCTTGAAGTGAGTGTAGACAGGGCAACCCCTGTAGTTTGCAGTATGGTTACCTCCACAGTTACTGCATTTTTTAACGCTCGCGTCAGTCTTAGATTTTTTGCACTGTGATGTACCGTGAAGTTCACCACACACAACGCAAACTGCGGGCAACTTACAATAGGCCTTAGTATGGCCAAATTCTTGGCAGTTTAGGCATTGAACGGGCCCTAAACGCTTATGAGGCTCCTCAACGGTAACCTTACGATGCAAAAGATATTTAAGATTGTAAGTTGGATGCACTTCATTCTTTTTTAACACAACATCTCTTGGTTCCAATTCAACTCTAAACATGGGTTGAGGAATTTTTTCACGGTTTCTAATGTTTACTACATTTTTAATTTTAAAACCATAGTCTTCTAATCCGGTTTTGATATCATTCGTATCTACAAAAGGGTCAATCCCTTTTATAACGACCTGAATACCTTTGGCGCTTTTAAGCTGATATGTGTAAAACGATCGTTTCTCCTTCTCCAGAGCGTCAGACAATTTTCGGTATTCATTCTCGTGGTTGACCTGAATTTTGGTTTCATTGATGCTGCCGTGCTTAACCGATGTTACATTAAAACTGTCTTTGCCAATTGCCGTAATATGTTGTTTTACCAACTCACTAGAGGTAGGCTCTCGCAAATATATTGGTGGCGGCTTAAAGGTCTTTTTAGGTATTGCTGGTTCATCAGTCTGAAGGATAGCAAACCTATTACTATCCATTGTCGTGGTGGTCTTATCATCTTTGGGTATTTTGGACTGAGATGACATTTGAGCGGATTTTGGGCTTCGCTGCCGTTTAACCACGGTTAGATACCTGTCCATGCCTACTTGTGTTTTCGGCTTATCTACAATAACTGAACTGTTAGATGGTTTGTCATCCGTTGTAACAACTATAAGTGGCGAACACGAGCGCGTGCGGTTTCTTTCTCTTAGCGACAACAGATTTTCCAATGATTTTTTCAAGGACTCCTCCTCAGAAATCCAAGGACTTTTTCTAGTGGAGCTGAGCTCTTTCTCAGAATTACATCTGATAGGTACACTCATGCAGTTTTTATTTAATTTTTTATTTTCCAGATTTTTTTCCCACTGGGTACGTAATCTTCACGCACAATAACAACAACAACAATGCACTGCCACCGCACTTGTTTTATTGAAATTGATTTTATTGTTTAGTTGCTGAAATGTGAGGAATTTATTTTCCCGTTGTTTTTTAAAATAATTTGTTATTGTTTTTACAATTTAATATAATATATTATTGTTTTTATATGCAAGTTTAAAAATATTTTAGCACAATGATTTTTTGGTTTGTTTTTTTTTTCACTTTTTAAAAACACGACCGTGCGGTTGAAGAATCACAGAGTGAATCTGACATTAGGTTATATAAATATGGAAAATGAAAACTTCCGCTATCGGTCAATATATACCCGAGATATAGCCCAAATCGGACTTTTAATGAAAATGACGCATAAGCGAAGCTAAACAACTTTTTTTGCTTAAAAGTAGTTCTGGTAATAAACTTAGGTTATATAAATCTGGAAAATAAAAATTTCCGATATCGGTCCATATATACCCGAGATATAGCCCAGAACGGGTTTTTCATGAAAATGTCCCGTAAGTAAACTTAAACAACTTTTTTGCTCCAAGGCAGTTCCGGTAATTAAGAAAGGTTATATAAATATCGAAAATGAAAATTTTCGATAGCGGTCCATATATACCCCAGATATACCATTAATCGGGTTTTTCATGAAAATGTCCCGTAAGTAAACTTAAACAACCTTGTTTGCTCAAAGGCAGTTCCGGTAATAAAGTAAGGTTATACACATATGGAAAATAAAAATTTCCGATATCGGTCCATATATACCCCAGATATAGCCTAAACCGCGGTTTTCATGAAAATGTCGCGTAGGTGAACTTAAAAAACTTTTTTTTGCTTAAAAACAGCTCTGGTAACGAAATAAGGTTATATAAATTTGGAAAATGGAAATTTCCGATATCGGTACATATATACCGGAGATATAGCCTAAACCGCTTTTTATAAAATACGAGGGTATTTTAGATTCGGCCCAGGCGAATTTACCACACTCTTACTTGTTTTTTTTTTTTTTAATTTCACTTGACATTTCTCGATTTTAGACTAACAAGTCAATTTGAGCCATGGAAAGTTACACAATCAGCATCGCGTTAAGTTATTCAGACAATGGCAACAGTGGATGATCAATTTTCGAAAAAAAAACCATCTTTAGTTATGAGGCACATTTTCACCTCAGTGGATTTGTCAATAAGCAGAACTGCCGCATTTGGGCGAATGATAAACCTAATGTAAAAAATCTTTCTTAAAAAAACTTAAGAAAGGAAAAAGTTGAAGAAAAATCCGATGTACAAAATTCAAAAATCTAATTTAAGAATTATAAGGTTCAACATAAGATCAATAAATTAATATTTACGATAATCCAAGAGTGATTGTCGAAAAACTAATGCACCCACAGAGAGTGATTGTTTGAACCGCTTTCCGGATGTGGTAGATATGTGCCACACTTATCAATGGCCGTGTTATCTCACGTGATGGCGATGTTAATTGGCCGCCAAGATCATGTGATTTGATACCGTTGGACTTCTTTCTTTCTTTCGGGTTACTTGAAAGTAAAGGTACACGTTGATAAGCCAGTAACAATTTAAGAGCTAAAGGATGAGATAATTCTGCACATTAACGGTACAGAACTTCAATGTCTCGACGTCATTGAAAATTTTGACTATCGCGGCGGTTATTTGCCAGATATTTTCTTCCCTACCTAATTGAACCATTATAAAAATGACAATAACTCTTAATAATAATTTAATTTTTATTCCAAATCAACATCGGCCTTTAGACCTTAACCATCCTTTGTAAAAACATTTCCACAATATTTTTTTTTTATTTTAGTATTTTTTCCAGTGTTTTTTTTTTTTTTCTCATTCATTTGTTTATTGAATCTTCACAAAGTGAACTAACAATAAGTATTCAAATCTTAAAACTAAATACATAAAATTAATTAAGTCCAGCCAATGCTAGACAAAAATGTTTTATTTTGCACGATCAATATCGGTGAAATCATCTATTTAACGTTCTGATGGTGGCAAGGGTGTCCCTCCTTCTCAACCGAGAGTGTCCTTCGAAATTAAGTATATTGCGTGCAAGACGATTTGGATGAAGTTCCAATTTATTGATATGCCTTGTTGCGTACTTTGAAAATTCGTCTTTTACAAGAGGAACACAGAGATCCTTATGAATTCGTGAGTTTTTTACGTACCATGGAGCTGCGGTAATTGTTCGAAGAATTTTGTTTTGTCGCCTTTGAATTTTTTCAACGTTTGAAGCGGAGGCGGTGCCCCATAGTTGAATTCCATAGCACCATATAGGCTTTAGAATTGCGTTGTATAATAAAAGTTTGCAATCCAGCTTCAATGTAGAATTTCTGCCCATAAGCCAATTCAGTTGAGCTGCTTTTAACTTTAACTGAGTAACTTTCGCATCTATGTGAGACTTCCACGTTAACCTACGGTCCAGGTGAATACCAAGGTACTTGACTTCATTTTGCTGCGGAACAGGTGAATTGTTGATTTGGATGGCTGAACATGTTTGCTTACGCAGCGTGAATGTAACGTGAGTACACTTTTGTTCATTAACTTTAATTTTCCAAAGTTTTAACCACATCTCTAATATTGAAATATACTCCTGCAAATTTCGCGAAGCTACTTGATGGCTTTCATGTACGCTGCAGAATGCTGTATCGTCTGCAAAAGTTGAAGTGTGGATTCCGGGTGTCGTTGGCATGTCAGAGGCGTAAATCAAATATAAAGTAGGCCCCAGTATGCTGCCTTGGGGAACTCCTGCCTCGATTGGCTGAGTTGGGCTTATAAAGTCGCCTTCTCTAATAACAAACTTCCGCCCACATAAGTAGCTTTCCAGAAGCTTGTGTGTATTTGCAGGCAATTTCAACTTTATTTTGTGTATCAAGCCCTCGTGCCACACTTTATCAAAAGCTTGAGAAATGTCAATGAATAGAGCTGAGCAATACTTCTTCTCCTCAAAGGTCTGTCTTATGACATTGACTAGTCTGTGCGTTTGTTCTATGGTGCTGTGTTTAGCCCGAAAGCCAAATTGATGATCAGGGATGCATCCCACAGTGTTCAACATTGGACTCAACTTTGCCATTAACAATTTTTCGAACAGTTTTGAAATTGTTGGCAGTAGACTTATTGGTCTGTATGATTCTACCTTAGTGGGATCCTTCCCTGGTTTGGGTATCATAGTAATCATGGACACCTTCCACTCTGCAGGATAATACTCGAGACGTAAAATAGCGTTAAAAATAAAAAGAAGAATTCTACGTGCTACACGAGGTAGCTGCTCAAGCATTTTACCAGTAATTTTATCAATGCCTGGAGCTTTCCTGGGGTTTGTGTTACGAATAACATTTTCAACATCTTGAAAACTAAGTCTCAAAGGCACAGGCGGTCTAACAACATATGGCGGAAATTCAGCAACATCATCCACTGTATCATTTGCAGTAAAAACGTTTTTCAAATGATTAACATACACTATCCCTTTTTCAGAATCGCTTCTTGCCCAATCCCCAGTTGAAGTTCGCAGAGGTGGCTTACCTACTACGGGTCTTTTCAGACATTTTGTCGCTTTCCATAGAGAATAGTCGGTTTGAGGGGTACCATCAAGACCTTCCAGATAATTTTTAAGAGAAGCCATTCTTTGGATTTCGAGCAGATTTCTTAACTGAGCTATGCACTCTCGTAGCCTGCTTTTAAGCTGGGGAGACCTGCGAAGTTGCCACTCTCTTCTAACTTTTCTTTTTTCTGTTAGAAGTTGTTCAATTTCAAACGAATATGTTCTGTTGCTCACATTTCTGGATCTTATATGGCTAGTGGTGGCATGTTGTACGGCTAGATTAAGGTGTTCAGAAAATTCGTTAATCGACACATCAATATCCTCAGGCGTTCTCAAGGCAATGTTTTCCGTACAATGTGTACTCAAATATTTCTTATATTTTATCCAATTAACTAGAGTGACGGTCAACGCCAAGTCACAAAACGGGGAACCAACCCCCTGGGGGAACGAAACAGAAACTATAGTTGGTGAGTGATCTGAGGACAAGTCCAATGAAGGCTCCACTTGCATCCATTCTGAGGGAAAATTTTTTGTAACTCCAAAGTCTATAACGTCTGGGATCTTGCGTTGGTCTGACGGCCAATAAGTGGGGTGTCCACTTGAAATCACACCTAAGTCCATTTTGGTAACGGTGTCAAAAAGCAAACGGCCTTTCGGGGTAATTAAACGTGATCCCCAAAAAATGTGTTTAGCGTTATAGTCGCCAGCCGCTAAAAATCGAGGACCAAGTGATTTGAAAAAAATTGAATATTGTCTTTCTGTTATTGAAAATCGTGGTGGTGAGTAAATCGAGGATATAACAATTTTTTCATGAAAATAATTAAGGCATATATTTGTAGCTTGGAGATATTCCTCACATGTCTCGTTCATTAAAAAGTGTTTAATTCTGGATTTTATTAGAATTGCCGATCCTCCGCAAGATCTTCCACGGGGATCTTTTGTGTCGTACAGTATGTAGCCATTAATTTTGAAAAAACTGTTAGTTGTCAAATGGGTTTCAGCAATCATCATTATATCGATCTGCTTTTCCATAAGGAAGTGCTCAAGTTCATTTTTGTGTTGGCGAATGCCGTTTGCGTTCCAGAAACATATTTTTAACCAATTCATTTTTTTAAAATTGCCTGTAAAATAGTGGATTGCATTTTTAGCATTTCCTGCATCATGTTGGTCATAGAGACGGTAAAAGTGTTAATGGATTGAACAAGAGTCTGCAGAGTTGCCTCTAGGTTACTAAAATTTGGATCGGAAATTTGGGGCTTGGGTTGCTGGTTCAAGTTTTGGTCGGATTTAACCACATTAGCATATGAAAATTGTTTGGTATTCTGCGTGTTTGTGAAGTTGGTTGGATGGCCTACCTGGGGAAAATTGTTTTTGCCAATGACATTTGGCTGCTGGGCTGCTGGAGAAACCGATGACTTATTTGTCATTGACCGCTTAAAATGAGTATAGACAGGGCAACCTCTATAATTTTCAGTGTGGTTACCTCCACAGTTACTGCATTTTTTAACACTTGCGTCGGCCTTTGGCTTATTGCACTGAGTTGTGCCGTGAAGTTCGCCACATACAACACAAACAGCGGGCAACTTACAGTAAGCCTTAGTGTGGCCAAATTCTTGGCAGTTTAGGCACTGAACGGGTCCTGAACGCTTATGTGGCTCCTCAACGGTAACCTTACGATGCAAAAGATATTTGAGGTTATATGTTGGGTGAATTTCACTCTTTTTTAGCAGAACATCCCCTGGTTCTAGTTCAACCCTAAACATGGGTTGAGGGGTCTTTTCACGATTTCTGATGTTTACTACTGTTTTTATTTTAAAACCCTTATCTTCTAATCCGGTTTTTACATCATCAGTATCTACGCATGGGTCAATCCCTTTAATAACGACCTGAAGACCTTTGGCACTTTTGAGCTGGTAAGTGTAAAATGATCTTTTCTGTTTTTCTAAGACATCAGACAATTTTCGGTAGTCGTTTTCATGGTTTACCTGAATTTTTGTTTCATTGATGTTTCCGCGCTTAACTGATGTCACATTGAAATTGTCCTTGCCGATTACCGTAATAAGTTTTTTTACCAGCTCATTAGAAGTAGATTCTCTCAAATATATTGGTGGCGGTTTAAATGTTTTTTTTGCTGTATTTGGCTCATCAGTCTGGAGGATTGCAAATCTATTACTTTGCGTTGCTGTAGCGGTATTATCCTCTTTGGATATCTTTGGTTGTGATGATATCTGAGCGGATTTCGGGCTTCGCTGACGTTTAACCACGGTTACATACCTGTCCATGCCTACTTGTGTTTTCGGCTTATCTGCAATAACTGAACTGGTAGATGGTTGGTCTTCTGTTGTAACAACAATGTTTGGCGAACACGAACGCGTGCGTGTTTTATCTCTTAGAGACAGGAGATTGTCCAACGATTTTTTCAATGATTCCTCTTCAGAAATCCAGAGGTTTTTCCTAGTGGAGCTAAGCTCCCTCTCAGAATTGCATCTACTAGGTACACTCATGCAATTTTTTTTTATTTATATTTTTTTAAATTTAAAAGTATATAAAAATAATTGTCATAAAGATTTTCGGTTTTGCAAGTTTTTTTCCCACTGGGTAGGTAATCTTCACGCACAATAACAACAACAACAATGCACTGCCACCGCACTTGTTTTATTGAAATTTATTTTATTGTTTAGTTAATGAAATGTAAGGAATTTATTTTCCCGTTGTTTTTTTTTAAATAATTTGTTATTGTTTTTACAATTTAATACAATATATTATTGTTTTTGTATGTAAGTTTAAAAATATGTTAGCACAATGATTTTTTGGTTTGTTTTTTTTTTTTTTGTTCACTTTTTAAAAACACGACCGCGCGGTTGAAGAATCACAGAGTGAATGATTCAAACACACAATTAATACAATATTTTTTCCAGTGTGTCGCCATTTTTAGTCCGACCAAAATATTTGTTATTCCGATATTCATGGTTCTGTAAGGGCTACATTTCTGCCTTAAATAGTTTTTTGCTTGCACGTTAAATTCTATTAATGCCTTTTAAAAACTCGTTTCAGAAATATTTAGCATTAAAGTGGGTACGAACCAGTCTTTTAAAAGTCATGACTAGAAGTTGACGTGATAGTGAAAAACTATTATATACTGAAATGTATACAAAATCTTGTGATCGGACATAAAGCTGGTAACACTATGGCTGAGTGAACACGCATTTTTTTTTTTTCACAGCTGGTTTTTAATTAAATATTTGCTTTTTAATTTGCATAAACGCAAAAAGTTTGCTGTAATATTGTTTCAATAAACAGTGCGATTCTCTTCTGGAAGAAATTTTGATATTTATTTTTTGGAGTTTGCTGTAAATAAGAGAAACAGGTAAATTGTCTAACGTTACTGCCTGTTGTTAGTATTTTTCTTTTGCGCCATGCCAACATCTAAAATGTGGAAGCTGTGGGTAGAACATAACCTGAAACCAGGGCTCTATTCAATGCTTTATCTGTTCAGTATGGATTCACTTTGCGTGCTCTGGGCTCTCAGATAAAGATTATGCGGCACTAAAAGGCAGCAAACAATGCACATATGTCTGCACTGGTTGCGTTAAGCAACCGAGGGTGAATACTGATGCTTCGGTAAAGAATGATATTGCTGAACTGAAGATTACTATGAATAACTTTATTCAAGAAGTTGAAAGCGATCAGGAGAAGACCAGTGCGAATCTAACTGATATCAACAACAAAATTGATAACTTCATTACTAATGCTGAGAAGGAACATAGTGCGCTTAGGCAGTCTCTGGCTGATATAGTAGAAGGCTTTAGATCTGACATGAGATCTTGTTTGAATGAGCTCAAATCTGATATAGTAGATTGTAATATGCTAATTTCACATGTTGACACCTCAACTTCGAATAAAATAACGGCGTTGGAGGATGAAATTCATATTTTGCACAGACGGTTAAATCGGTCTGACATCCTAATAAATGGTCTTCTGGGTGGTATTATTGATTTGTGTGAGCCCGTAAGGAAAATAGGTGCAGTTTTCAATATTACTATTTCTGGGGCTGATATTCAACAAGCTTGTTATATCAATAAAGGACAATCTATTCTAGTTAAGTTTAATAATGTTCTGTTGCGGGATATGCTGATGAAGCAATACTTTAAAACAAGATCGATTAAACTATGTGATATTGTGGAAGACAATGTTGATTCGCGACTTTATTTGAATGACTATTTTGGCCCTGCTGCTGGGAAGCTTAGTACAATATGTAAGAAGCTTTTAGCGAAAAAAGCTATTGTGAGGTAGCATATTGGGTCCAACTTTATATTTGATTTATGCTTCAGACATGCCAACGAGCTGTAAAATTCGCACTTCAACTTTTGCAGATGATACAGCATTCATCAGTGTCCATGAAGACTATAAATTAGCATCACGCTGATTTCTGTCAGCGTAATCAGGACAGAAGTACTGATTACGCTGAGAAGATCGACACATTAGTGTAATAATTCAGTGCCATTGGTAAGCGTTGAGCGAAAGCATGTATATCAAAAATCCCGTTATCAATTGAAAATTTATTCTTTTTAAAACCGAAGTTCAAATATGACACCTAAATTATACTTATTCAGTCATTTGGATATATTCCCCACGAATTTGGGCTCCGAAAGTGATAAACAAGAACCAGAAAATGGAAGAAATCGAGAGGCGTTACAAAGGCTTCTGGGGTGAACAAACGATAGCGGGCTATTGTTGGTTCCTCATTCGCGGAGATCCATCTGAAAAAAAACGCAAAAGTTCAAATCATTTTAATTAAAATTTTCATTTTAATTAAAATTTTTTGAATTTACACCGAATATAGTGTGTGAGCAATGAAAGTATTGTCGTTTCACAAAGTCTTTAATAAAAACTTTATTTTTCATCCGTTTTTTTTTTAATTATACTTAAAGTGTTGGTAAATAAATAAACTATTTGGTAAAATAATAACAATTTTAACGCGATCGGAGTTTTTGGTTGGGCTCCACAAGGGTTTGAAAGGGACCATACGTCGAAAAACACAAAAGTACCGTTATCTAAAAGTACCGTCTTGCCGTTTTTCGTGTTCAGGAGGTCCGAATTAACTTATCTAGACATGTGGCGTTCTTGGTATTTTTCCAAATTTAAAATTTGTAAAGTATTGTAATATAATTAATGTTATTAGTCAAATTTATACAGTTAATGGAATTTTTCCAAAGACAAAGATAGTATGCAAAACCCATATTCGTACAGCCGAAAAAAAATTTCTAAATATTTAACCCATTAACCAATTTTTGTGACATTCGTATATATTTTTTGTTATTATGGCAAAATATAAATAAAACGATAGAAGTTGTATTGACCGGTAGATGGCGGTGCGTTCACTTAATTGATGGCAAAACCCGCCTTCGTACAGGTGGCAATGCCATATTTTTCTTATTCTAATTATGAGTAGTAAACTCTATTTTATTTGTGTATTTCCCCTTTGTATTGTTGCGTTCCATGCTTTCAAAAAATATCAAAGTCAATTGAATTATAACTAAGGTTTGCGAATATTCAACATGGGCAGAAAATCAAGTGAACTTTCAAATGACCAACGAAAAATAGTAATAGATTTGCACAAAGATTGAAAATCTTTACGGGAAATTGCAAAAATAATGAAGCGCAGTGCTTCTACTATCCAATACGTGGTTTCGAAATATAAAAAAAGCGGACAGTTTAAA
This sequence comes from Thecocarcelia acutangulata, assembly GCA_914767995.1. Lineage (NCBI taxonomy): Eukaryota > Metazoa > Arthropoda > Insecta > Diptera > Tachinidae > Thecocarcelia > Thecocarcelia acutangulata. The sequence continues at coordinate 59,176,987 of OU612098.1, forward strand.
AAATCGAAACGAAATTGCTCATTTATACGTCGTCAAATTTGCGTCGATCCTTCTGTAAGTGGAGTAGCATTGGCTGCAAGTTTTGCACAAAACTTTGTAATTCACGTTACACCCCAAACAGTTCGAAACTATGTATATTAAAAAAATTGGATACAAAAGTCGGTATGCAGCCAGAAAACCATTTGTAAGCCCCATTAACAAAAAAAAAAAAAAACGGGTGGCATTTGCTAAAAAGTACAAAAATAAGGATTTAAATTTCTGGAAGAGTTATTTTTACGGATGAGTCCAAATTTAATATAAAACTATCGGATGGACGCGTTAAAATTTGGCGAGAAAATAACACGAGCTTATTTCGCCATAACCTTGCTCCCATATTCAATCATGTGGGAGGCTCAGTGATGGTTTGGGGATGCTTTTCAGCATTAGGAGTTGGGAACCTACACTTCATTGATGAAATTATGACAGCAATACATTATATAAATAATTTAAAGCAAAATTTGAAGCAAAGTGAGTTATCAGTCATCTTCTTAAGAATATTTACCACTGATGACTGATAACTCAAAATACAATATTAAAAATTCGTTGCAGTTTAAGGAAAGGATACAGGGACAAATTATAGATAATAATGAAAGATTAATTTCTTTTGATGTAGTTTCACTATTTCCAAGTGAACCGGTTGACTTGGCAATGAGCACGATAGAAGAAAAGTGGGAGTTAATAACCCAACATACAAGAATTGAAAAGAGTTTATTTTTGCGTGTTTTAAAATTTTGTATAGAAGATAACATATATTTTCAGCATAATGGAAAGATATATACACAGTTAAATGGATTCCCTATGGGATTTCCAGCTTCCCCAATTATTGCGGACATTATAATGGAAAAGTTACTGGACAGCTCTATAGATAAGTTAAATATAAAATCGAGATTAATAACCAAGTATGTAGATGATTTGTTTTGTATTATTCCTGGCTTGGCTATTGAGAATGTTTTTAACTTTAAATATTTTAATACTAATATTAAATTTACTATGGAGAAAGAGGATAATTCAAGGCTTCCATACTTGGAAACAATAGTAATTAGGAAGAATAATAGGCTAATTGTAGATTGGTATCAGAAGCCAACAACATCAGGTAGAATAATTAATTATTTTTCAAAACATAGTAGAAGTATAGTCATTAACACAGCTAGAAATTTTGTTGAAAGGGAACTTACAAAAAGTGTTAAAGAGTTCCGGAAGATAACGATTTTCCCGATGGATTAATTAGAAAATTTGTGAGTCAATTTAAAAATAGAGGTTTGCATAATGTAGTTAGGTCAACAGAACCAAAAATTTATAAGTCTGACGTACATATATACCAGGCTTAACAGAAAGGTTAGTAAGATCTAATATATTTAATAGGGAAAAATATGGAATGGCTCATAGGAGTTATAATACGCTAGATACATTATTTAGTAAGACTAAGGATAGACTTAGTAAATTAGATATTGCTAATATAGTTTATAAAATTCCATGTAAGGTTAACGATCAGTATAATTGTAATAAAGTTTGCATAGGGACAACAAAAAACAAATTAAGGACAAGGATTGCAGGACATATATCAGACCAAAAACCAAGGCATATTAATTCACAAAAGACAACTTTGGTTTAAATCACTATCCTCACTTTGAGAATGCTTCAATAATAAAAACAGAAACAAATTATAAGAAACGCTATATATTAGAAATTATGAATATACCTAGAGAACAAAGAATTAATTTTAAATTAGACACAGATAATTTAGCACATAGTTATAGGCATTTAGTTAGCAAACAGTTAATATATTGAAATAAATAATACTTATATTTACAATGTTATTTATTAGGATATTGTTAATTTGTATAAAATTTTTTGATGTTATTTTGTGAGCAACATATGCTATATTAATCTGTTAAAGGTAGAGGTACAACATGTAATTGTTAACAGGGCATGTGTTGTTTGCAGAATAAGTTTAATTTAAATTATTTTATTTTTTAATTTTGCTATTTGTTAATATTGCTAAGAATTTTTTCATGTGTATGAATTTTTTGTATGTAAAATTTTTTGACAACATTTTTTAAAATAATTTTTAACAATATTTTAATTTTCCTGATGATGATAACAAATTGTTATTGAAATATTGAAAATAAAATACTGTTCAACATTTTTTATAAAAAACAAAAATCAATAAAGATCTTTAGCTGGAAAATTTAGAAGAAAACAATATTAACAAGATTAAATAATACGAATATTTAATTGTTAATTTTATTTCAATTATTACTCTGTACGAATACGGTTTTCGTTATCCATTATATGAATACTTCGCCCCATAGCGCTTAGTTTTTAAGATACTTTATGTATAAGCTTTCCCTTTCTATAAAAATAATAAATCTAAATGAAGATTACGAAAAAACCAGTCTTATATTGAATATTTTCAAAATTTTATATTTTTAGTGGGTGTGCGAATATAGGTTTTGCATACTGTATAATTCATTATTCAAATTTGTGTAGTGCACTTTAAAATTTTAACGGGATTTTCTCGTATGTACATATATAAAATTATATCCTGTGATATAGATTTTCTTAGAAATACTATGTTTTTTAGGCATTGTACAAAATCTTTTATTTGTTTACTTTTTTGCAGTTTTAATTTTTTGTTTCCTTTCCCTTTTATTTTCCACTATTTGAAAACATTGACTTATTTCAATTTCTTTTTATCTGTTTGTATTTTTCTCAACTTTGAGTTGTTAATTTATGGCACTTTAATTAATTTTTCCAATTCAATTTTTTTTTGTACACCAGCTTCGATACAATAGCTGTCATGGTCGCCATGTAAATTATTCAGTCTTTCGACTGAGTAAATCAAGCACTCTCGTTATAGGTTCTGCCAAGACTAATTTATTTAACATACTTTATATTCTATAACTTAGCGCCACACCTGCGGTAATATCTGAGATGAGAATGTCAAATACAGTCGCAGAGAGAATTTTGTTACATGTAGACTTGTAATCAGTGTTATCGCGGTCTTATAATAATTTTTATGAGAGCATTCTTATGAGAAATCTTATGGCAACGATCTTATAATAAGAGCTGTCAAAAAAGCGATTGTGTGTATGTTTGTTTACAAAAAGACGCCATTGCAATTTTACTGATTATTAATTTTGCAAAATATCTTTTAAAAAACCATTTTAAATGGAAAATAATTTGTTTTTATGCATTAAGTATATACTATAAGTGCTTAATTTTGTACAAAATGCGCGCATATACGAAATTCATATAAGATTTTATTCATCGCAAGGATGTGTTTTCTTCTCGGCTTTCATTGATTTATGAATTATTATAAGATTAACTACAACACGTTTACTCCTTGTTACATATGAAGATGGACGTAGAGAAATTCGCTCTCTCATTCTGCCGACGTTTTCTCAGATATTTTGTCAGAGTTAATCGCAGTTGTAGACACTAGGTGAAGGTGTATAAAAAGCCAAGCGAATTCATTAATACAAGGTTGCCACTACCTTAGACTTATAATTACAGGGATGCACTACAGTAGCATAGTATTGCATCAGCCATTTATTTTCTAATTTTTTTTTCCGTCATTAACCTGAGCTATAAGAAAGACACGATAATTTAACCGCAACCAACACTGTGTTTTTAATTCTAACAGGTTATGGGCCCAGGCCAAATTTGAAAGCGTGTAAATTATTCATCCATTAAGGAAAGTTTCACTATTTAATAGAAATAATGGCAGAAGCCATTATTCCATTACGACACATGGAAATTTCAAATGAAGGCAGTCCTCATTAAAAAAGATCTATGGTTATATGAAGCCGAAAAATGGAAACAGGTTAATCAAAAAGCATGTGCGGATATCATGTTGTCAATAACCCCCTCAGAGCTTAATCAAATTAAACTCCAAATGCGATGTGATAGGAATTAAAAGAAACCTTCGAGTCCAAGGGACCTGCCAACGCAACGCTTCTAAAACAAATTGCCTTACCAAGGATGTTGGAAGGCCAAAGTGAGAGATCATCTTAATAATTTCTTTGGTTCTGTAAAGAAATTAAAAGAGATCAATGTTACTGTGAGCAATGATTTACTTGCAATTTTGTTACTATACAGTCTTCCCGTTTCGTATGAGACTTTCTGTTGTGCCCTCGAAACAAGAGATGACGACTCCAGAAGCGCTGAATGTAAAGAAGAGAGCCAATCACAGAAAGCAATAGAAGAGAGACGAGAACAAAACGCATTAAATGTAAAAACAAGCAGAGGTGTCAAAAATCATTTGCTCATAGCAATAGTGTTTTGTCTCTCATCCTGTGCACACGTCTTTTGCTACTGCTGTTCGTATTTTTTATGTATGTATGTATGTTTATTAATTAACTTCGTATGCACTAGAATAGATAGCAAGCCGTGTAAACAGCTTGCTACCTATTCCGTTTGTTTCATTTTTTATACCCTTCACAAAATGTTACGGGTACATATAATTTCTACAATTTTCATTTACGACCCTATAAAGTATATTCTGAATTAGAATGAATAGAAAAGTCGATTAAGAGATGTCCGTCTGTCGGTCGTTGAAATACCGTTTGTGAGAAACCCATTAGACTTAGAAACTTTTTTCTTTCACCATTAAATTACCCCATCGTGCCATGTGTTTGCTATTGAAATTCAGTAATATCGGTTCACACATAGTTGAGATACATACATACGTATATCCAAAATTCCGAAAAAGCCGTTATTTTTTTGGAATTTTGTATGAAAATTTTTGGAAAAAAAGTTGCTTGTTTTGCTATTATTAGGGACGGTGACTAAAAGGCACTAAAAAAAATTTTTCTAGATATAGGTCAATATACACCCCAGATATAGTTTAAGCCGGGTTTTTCATGAAAATGTCGCGTAAGCGAACTTAAACAACTTTTTTCGCTTAAAAGCAGTTCTGGTAATAAAATAAGATTATATAAATATGGAAAATTAAAATTTCCGACATCGGTCCATAATACCCGAGATATAGCCTGGATCGATTTTTTCATTAACATTTTTTTTTTTGCTGAAAAGCAATTCTCGTTATAAAAAAAGGTTACTAAAATAGAAAATTCCGATATCGGTTCATATTTATCCGAGATATAGCTTAAACAAACTTTTCCATGCAAATGTCCATGAAAGGTTTCTTTTTTAGAATGGTGATTACAAGGCAAAAATATTTTTTCCCGATATCGGTCTATATATCCGAGCATATTCGGTTCAAATTTGTATTATATACTATCCATATATGTACTATCGTGAAGTGTATTTTATATTCGGCCCAGCCGGATATGCCGCCCTTTTACTTGTTTTTCTTCTCTTTTTTCACCGTATTTGCTATATATGTTCATGATTAATTTCGTATGAAACCAAAGTGCACCGGAATAGGTAGCAAGATATGTACATATTTTTTTCTTCTCTTTCTTCGCCGTTGTCCGTGTTTTATTTATATTATTCATTATTAATTTCTTTTCAATGCATTTCATTACCTTGCAGTGTGGAAGGTGTTGGACTAAATTTGACTAATATGAGCAGTGTCAAGGGTATATACACTGGGCACTGATCAGTTTTAACTAATTTAATTCCATTATTAACGCTGTAATGGAATTTTTTTAGTCTTTATTGTTGTTATTATTAAAGTTAAATCTCCACAAATACTACTCCCTCTTTCTCCCTCGTCATAACCTATTTTCCCAGTTCCAGTATAATGCACTGCATATGTAAGGACATCCCCTGAGTACTGATCCAAGACAAAAAAAAAAGAAAACTAACAAACCCAGAACAAAAACCTAGTGACCATTATGCCAGAAATTTTAGGGCGAAACGTTCGGAAGGCGTCGGCGAACACTAATCGATGTTCAATACAGTAGAAACAGCACTATTTTGCAAGGATGTTGGCAATGATTATTGGTGTTTAGATAGTGACTGTACGACTCACATGAGCGCTAACAGAAACAATTTCACAGAAATTACACCAATATTACTTATTGACAATGACAAAAATAACAGGGGTAGACAACGTCAAAATTGCTGTGTGGGAAAAAGGCTGTGTATCCAAAATCAGCCTTGACGAGGTTATGTATGTTTCAGATTTTTACTTTTTCTGCATATTTTCCAATGCCATTTCTGGTTTCCGGAAGACCATGACTGCTATTGGAAACTATTCTTCTGCTGGTGCACTACTGGCTGGAATCCATATCATATTACAGCTGACTTTATACAACATGGGGAACTCCATCTTTCGCAACTCCCACCATTGCAATTGTCCAAACTAATTGGGACAATATATTTTATTTGCTGAATTATTTTAAATTAAATTTTTTTTTGAATGTTTCCAAAGTTAATTCTTATTTGAATTTTTAAAATTAACTTCTTATTTTCACTACATATTATGTGAATTTCAAATGAATTTATACATTTATACTTACTTTTACATTTGTTATTTAGTATAGTATACTTACCTGTTCACCCTTTTTCTTATCTGTTCACCCTTTTACTTACCTGTAATGTTGATGTTTAACATATAATTTATTCACCACTGTACTAAATGCTGCTCATATTGACAAGTGGAAAATTCATTGTTTTAAGTTCGGGTTTCCAAAGGCCGAACTTCTCGCATTGACTTTTGGCAAAATGAATTATTATTACTTTGTTACTTCTGATCGAATACCATTGTGAGCCACATCGTAGATTGTCTTAGCAACCCCACATTGTATTTATCAACCTAAAAATTTATACTTACCTGTAATTGTCAATTGGCGGAAAAGGTAACCCACTTAATAAACGATCCCTAAATTAAAACAAGTACTTACTCTGTTTGTTTTCTTTTCTCTAACTCCTACATATATAATACTCAATCTGAGTAATATATATATGAATAACTTTATTTAGAACCCCATTCTAAATAAAGCTATTTTAGCGCAAATTTTATCAACCTGCTAACTGATTTGTTCACAATATATTGAAGTCATCAATCATGCATACATTTGTGTTTACATATCTTGTCATTTCTTGGTTCAAAATAATCCCGAGAAAATCCAGATATTCCAATGATAAGACGATTCAATCACTTGGAGTATGTTGAGAGTTTTGGTTAATTACGTATGTATATTAATTTAAGACATTCAAGTTTTTTTTTTATGCTGCTCAGCATTAGTAAATTGTAGAAGTTTATTTGTTGGTTGGAAATGAAACAACGCTACTTTATGGAACATTGACAGATTTGGCAATATCATTGATCCGAAATTTTCTAATATTTCAAGGTTTAACTCTTTTATAAGATCCAAATCGGATTCATTTACGGTGCATTTCTTACGTAACTATTGAACATATATTAATAACTAATATCCTGAATTGTGGGGTATTCAGCGCCTTCTAATATTTTTGAAGCTGTCTCGAATGATTCCAAAATAGATGTGATAGCGTTTATATCGGGTGGCTAAATTTCAAGGGCCGATGTTGATTTTGAATAAAACACAAACTATTTAGGAAATTAATTAATTTTATTTTATTATGATATATTGGTATTACTCAATTATGTATGGAACAAAATATCGGGCAAATGGGCGCCGCGACCACGGCGGCACACCTCCATCCGATGGTCCAAATTTTCGATGACCCTGAGGCATAATGGAGGTTCGTGTATGTACGTGTTAACATGGATATGAACGTTTATTTATGTATATGTATTCATACTTGTTTTTGCTAGTATTTCCATTTTTATAAATTTGATTCTTTATTTTTGTTCAAGCTTCTTTTTTCTTTCTCAACGAATAAAAATTTGCATTCGCGCACCCAAGGCGAGTTCATTGCTAGGTGAACTTAACAGCACAGGTGCTTCCTGCGTTTTTTTCAATGAAACTGTCAAAATTGTTTTTCATTTGTTTACAAACTTTTTCGCGCCATTTTAATCTGAAGATTTTTTTGTATGATTTAGTTTTAGTAATTTCAAATAATTTGTGTGGATTTAAAAGTGAAAAACTAATATAATCTGTGATTTTAATTACAAACAATTATAAAAGTTTGTATTTAACGTTTATATAAAATTTTTTCCCAGCTGAACCATCTTAGGCGAATTTAGATTTTGACATTCACGATATGTTTTACATGCAGTCTACACCTAACTTCAAACGCAGTTAAAACATGAACTTAAAACTTGCTGTTTAAATATCTATCTGTTTAAGTCGGCGTACACGTAGTGATGTTAGAATTATAACTTCTCATAGTAAAAAAAATAAAAATGGTGAAAAACAACTACAAATAGTAGGCTGTTGTCAATTTAAGTTATAACAGAGTTTCCAAATGAAATGTTTTAACAACCGAGTTATAACTTTAACCAAACTTCAACATGAGCGGTCCACATTTAACTTGAAGTTAGCGTTAAAGTTAGTGTTTTCATGTCAGGTGGAGACCGCACTTTACAATAACAAAATACATAGTACTGAATTCGCCTTTCCGCTTACATTCACCTGTATAAATTCACCTTGCGCGCACCATTCGCCTGTTTGGCATTTAAAAACGCGATACACAGAGAGAAGGCACATGTCAATTGTTACGTTTTTCATCCAAAAAGTTTTTTTTCGCTTTGCATACACGAACACAAATAAGAAAAACGTCAAGATTTCTTCGCGTTTTTTGAGCACATTGTGTTCAATGAATATTAAAATATTATTAAAAAAAAAAGTTCGACTATTTAACATTAATACATACATATTTTTTAAATATTTAAATTAAATGTTTTAAAAATGAAGTCCTAACAATACCATTGTCTGAAAAATACTGTACTAAAATTAAAACTGCTAACGCTTATTCAAAACAATAATTGGAAAAAAATGTAAACTTTATTTTAAATAAATTGCGAATAAGAGAAATACTAAAGAAGTAACAAGACTTAAATACTTTCGGAAATGTTTAGAGTAAATCTAGCCAAATTGTATGTGCTTTAGTTCGTACATATGTACATCAGGTTTTTCCTTCCTTAAGTTTTATTCTTAAGAAGGATTTTTTACAATACAAATTTGCTGTGATCAATAATTATTGATTGAAGAAGACAGGAAAAATAATAATCAAATCTTTAGCTGGGGGACAACTAGCTGTTTCGTAGTCGCTACACTACTCATCAGCACCCACTGGGATTTGAACTCGGGACATGACGTATCATGATCTACTGCTTTAACCACTAAGCCACCGAGCATTTAATTATTTTCTATCTATATTCATCTCATATTGAATCACATATGCATTTTTGTTAATTGCCCGCATTGTTTGTACAGCGTTTGCTGTCTCAGAACTAGCGGTATTTATTTTATTTATTAACATACATATTTTTGTATTTTAATATTCTCCGGACCCAGAGTAAAAAATCCTTCTTAAGAAAAAAACTTAAGAAAGGAAAAACTTGAACTAAAAACCTGATGTACATATGTACAAACCAAACAATTTTTAATTTAAAAAATTATAAAAATTTAACAAATTGTATTTGCCTTAGTTTATTCACATTCCACAAGCACGAGTAAATACAAATACACTGGATCCAGGTGATAGACGATAAAAATTTTCGTGCTTAACGAAGTATGAGTTGTAGTACAGTTTTCAGTATACATATGTACGTTACTACAACTCATACTGTTTCATTTGAAAGTAAGATTTTAAAGGCAAAACACACGCCGGCAAACCAATAGTTTTGTTATTTGATCTTGTTTATATCAATTTCTTCTAAATTTTGTGACTCCGTTTGCAATTTCTACAATTTTCATTGCCGACCATATAAAATATACATACATATTTCTAATCAGCTTTGATAGAAAATTCGATTAAACGATGTCCGTCTGTCCGCCGTTCATATACCGTTTCTGAGAAAACCATTAGACTTCGAAACTTTTTACTTTCACCACTCAATTACCCCATCGATTCATGGGTTTGCTATTGAAATTCAGTAATATCGGTTCAAGTACAGCTGAGATATATCTAAAATTCCGAAAAAAAACATTATTTTTTGGAATTTTGTATGAAAATTTTTGGAAAAAAAGTTGTTTGTTTTGCTTCAAACTTCACACTATTATTAAGGATCGTGACTAAAAGGCAAAAAAAATTTTTTCAGATATCGGTCCATATGTACCCAAGATATAGCCTAAGCCGGGTTTTTCATGAATATGTCGCGTAAGCGAACTTAAACAACTTTTTTTTGCTTAAAAGCAGTTCTGGTACTAAAATGAGGTTATATAAATATTGAAAATGAAAAGTTCTGATATTGGTTCAAACAAGTAAACCAACATATAGCCTGAACCGATTTTTCCATTAACATATTTTTTTTTTTTTTTTTACGGAAAAAAAATCTCGTTATAAAAGGTTACTAAAGTACAAAAAATAGAAAATTCCCATATCGGTTCATATATATCCGAGATATAGCTCAAACAAACTTTTCCATGAAAGATTTCTTTTTTGGAATGGTGATTACAAGGCAAAAATATTTTTTCCCCGATATCGGTCCATATGTATCTGAGCATATTTAGTTCAAAATTGTAATATATACTATACATATACGTGACTACCGTGAAGGGTATTTTATATTCGGCCCAGTCAAATATACCGCGCACTTGTTTTGTTGGTAAAAATGTTTAGCAATTTTTTATTTTCGATATTTCGCTAATAGCTAACAAACTATTAGCGAAACATCTTTAGGTGAATTTAAAATATTATTGAATTAAAGTTATTTAGCAAACTGTTAGCAAAATATATAAAATATAATATAACTTTTTTATAAAATAACAACAAAACAACGATCTTCAGCTAGAAGAACTTAGAAAAACTTAAATAGTTTTAATATGTCAATAAATATCCAACACATGAGGTATAAAAAACCGCTCTATATAAATCTGCTGTTAAAATAAATTTCACTGATACACAATACTTTTTTTCATGCTTATGAAAGCTTCGCCCTCGAAAATCAAAACTTTTTGATTTTCGTGTTACAAAGTATAAAGATTTGTAGTAACGTCTATACCCCGCATAAAGAGAATAAGATTTGCATTTGTTTTTTGTTTACTTTGCATTTGCTTGCTTGGATCGTAATTTGCACTTAGCGTTGTGATGAGAATGTTTAATAAAGGAAATGTATTTGAATTCAAATACATCTGATGCTAAACCCTCTTAAAGGCCGTGTCAGATAAAACTTTTGCTTCGCTTTGCGTTTAATATTCGCTTTGACATCTAAGATAATAGTCCAATTTCACGATAACGAAGCTTTTCTTTCGTTCGCACAATTACATTTAAAACAGTAACAAAATTTTGAATGGTGTTTTTATTTTAAATGTAATTGTGCGAACGAACGAACAGCTTCGTTATCGTGAAATTAGCACAATATATAGTTACATACTTATGTATATGAAACATGTCACATAAAGCACTTAATGCAACGTGAAGCGAAAAGTTCAGCAACTCACATCTTTCTACGCGTTGAAGTTTTTTCTAATAGCTCTATGTACTAAGAAAGAGCCAATTTCAGTAGTTCGTCCAATAATATTTCTAACTTCTATAATCATAATATAATTAAATTTAAAATTAATAACCATTTTTTAAATAAATAAAGTTTATTGTGGCATACACCTTTTGCTTTGTGCTTTTCTATTATATCACGCAAAGCGACAATGTATTATCTGGCATGACCTTAAACGTACCTCAACTATTTTATTATAACGGGATGAATTTTGTGGATAATGTTGTAGGCTTAAGAAAAACAACAAGCAATTGGAACTTATTAAATATGAGTATAACAAATACAATTAATTCAAAGGAAGAGCCTGAACTAATTAAGTTCAGTCGGCAGTTTGATTTGACACATAGTTCAATAATGTGTGATAGTCAAGACAGTTGCATATTCTTTCCTAGCGTTACACCTTAGACTTGGTGACAAAAAAAACCTAATTAAAAAAAAAGAATGGCGGATCAAGAAAACAAAACAAAGTGCGTTCTAGACAAGGCGAATTCATTACTAGGTGAACTTAACAGCACAGGTGATTATATTTTGCTTCTCGCGTTTTTTCCAATGAGACTGTCAATTTTTTTCTTTTGTTTACAAACTTTTTCGCGCCATTTTAATCTGAAGATTTTGTATGATTTAGTGCAATTTCAAGAAATTTGTGTGAATTTAGAAGTGAAAAACTAATATAATCTCCGATTTAAATTACAAAGAATTAAAAAAGTTTATATTTACGTTTATATAAAATTTTTTCCCAGCTGAACAATCTTAGGCGAATTTAGATTTTTGCATTCACCTTATAAATTCGCCTTGGTTCTTGACGAAATATTAAAAAACAAAGAAGGAGTAGTGTTCTGTCACTCGTCGTGTGCACATGTCTTTTGTTACTGCTGTACGTATTTTCTATATGTGTACGTGCATTTATTATATTCATATAAAACCAAATTGCACCGGAATATTTAGCATGATGTGTACACATGTTTATTTTTCTTCCTCTATTTTTTGCCGTTGTCCGTATTCTCTATATACATACATATGTTCATTATTAATTTCGTATGAAATCAAAGTGCACCCGAATAGGTAGCAGTATGTTTACACTTGGTTTTTTGGTTTCTTTTTCTTCTGAATGTACTTCATTCCCTTGTAGTGTGGAAGGTGTTGGCTTAAATTTTGCTAATCTGAGGAGTGTCGAAGGTATATACACTGGGCACTGATCAGTTTTAACTAATATGATTCCAACATTTTAAATGCTGCAATAGAGTTTGTTTTAGTCTTTCGGGTTGTTATTGTTAAAGTTAAACCTTCACGAACACTACTCCGTCTTTTCTACCTCATCATAACCTATTTTCCTAGTTCCAGTACAATGCACTGCATATGTAGGGGTCATCTCCTGAGTACTGGTCCAAATTAAAAAAAAATGTGAAGAAGACACAATTTTTTCACACTTGTGAATGTCTGTGGGAATTCAGTTGATGAAGACGGACGACTAAGTCGCTACACGTGTGATGGCTGAAATCCAGTCCTTTTTGGCAAAGGAAGTACAAAGTTCAGATACTATAAAAAAGGCAATGTTAGATGCCAATATAATTTGAGAAATGTGATTATAAAAATAATTTTATCTTAATATCATGATCCTCTTTTCGTTTAATAACTATAATTTTTGCAGCTCCAGATGTTATATATTTTTAATAAAAAATATCGATTTTTATGATAAATGAATTTAAAGTTATTTAACTTTTTGTGGTTATTTTTATTAGAAACAAATACATATGTACCCATTTAAAAAAATTAATTTAAAGTTATTTCGTTTTTAAACTTTTTTATATTGTCATATTTTTTATTTCAAACAAATGCTTTAATAAATTAATGTAATATATTTAAAAAATTTCAGATTCTCTTTTTTAATTACATTTATTTTTCTCAATTTGATGGTTTAAAATGTATAATTGTATTTTAACGACCGTATTCATAAAAAAAAAACTTTAATATTATTGAAATGCATTTTAGCTAAAAAGCATTTTAAGCGATGAAATGCTTCTTAAGAAAGTCGTATTCGTAAACAGTTTTTAACTAAAAAATGTTTTAGAGAATTTGTCGATTATTGTCTGGCAATACCATTAATTTTACTTGTCATTTGACTCTTAGCGATATGAAACAATAACTACTAAGTTAAATGGTAATCGAATATGAATTAATTATTTTGTCACATTAAAATATTGTTTCAATGAAATAAAAAATGTGCTATAACTATTTTAGTTATAAAACAGCAACAAACCTCTTCTTGCGAAAGGTGAACAAAGTATTTGAATAACCAGTGGCTGTGTTCTGTTACTTTGGCGAGAAGTTCTCACGTCGAAAACTTGTGAAACAAATTATTCCATTGTTTCTCGAAAAGTGAGAAAAAACTGCGTCTGTACTTCACATCAATAATTATCCTAAGCGATTATGCCGTTAGTCTGCTTTTACATTTGTACAGACGATGGGCAGACATTTTTTCAATTCTCTTTTGGTCTTGCCTAAACCTTTTACATTTAAGAAATTAATAGACAGACAGAAACTTTTCGTTTTTCTTTTGTTGTTGTTGTTTTTTTAAGCACAGCTAGTGTGTTTATATGAAGTTGATGTTGATATGAGAATAATGATATGAAGCAACAACATAAGAAATACGAAAAGTTAAAAAGAGAAACAAAGAATGTCCACAAATGTCTAGTACAGAGAGTCGTGTACTACACACTCTCCCCCACCGAAAATTTTCGTTACCGCACCATCAAATTTCGTCTGTCTGCCCGTCGTCTGTACAAATGTAAAAGCTGACTTACGTTACAAATGTCAGAATATATAAAACGACGCAGACATGCAATTTTAAAAAAGTGAGAGCGCCAGTCACAATTAATACCGCGGCCTACCAAAAGTTACTAAAGTTAAGAAATTTTGTTCGACGGCGTCAAATTATATCCGCCGGCTATTCTAGAAAATGTATGATATGGCTCTAACATTGACATTTTATTTACAAATACATACATACATACTTATGCACAAAATTTTGTGACATTAAAAAATAATTCCAATTTGTGAATTCTGAAAAAAAACCTTAAATAAGTATTCCCTTAAAACTTGTTGTGTGAAAGATATAAAAATTAAAATAAAAAACATTCGTTCTAAACTGCGTAAATATATATGTATGTATACTTATATACTTAATTTAACAGTAAAACAACTTATTTTTTCAGCATTTGTTCACGCTGTGAACAAATGACTCATCTCTGATGTAACAATGCCCCCTCATGATTTGTACTAATTCAACCAACGGTGATGATGCAACGATTGGTTCAAGTACAATCGTGTTTTTTCTGTTCGTTCGCCACAAGAATAAATAAGTAATACCGTTTTTGTAATAAGTCTGATCTCGCGCGAACTTAATATTAAATTATAAGTGAAATAGTTAAAGCTTTAAAAAACTCTAAATTCCAAGATTAACTTTTTTATGAATATAAACTATTCTATATTTCTATTTTATTTAATGTAAAAAGTGAAATAAATAAATCCCGCTGTTTATAACGTTTCTGAAAAAAAAGGTTACAGAGTTTTTAATTTTATATATACATATGTATATACTCGTATGTATTTATCACCCTAAAACTCGTAAAAACAGCATTATTATTCATTTAATGATGATTATTGTTATATGAAATACTATCTCACTGTCTTTTTATTTGCGAGAAATACTGACAGTTGAATGCGGGAAATTTTTTCGCAAAAGTTTTACAGACACAGTTTTTCTGTAAAATGGCGAGTAATTTCCTTACGTGACAGCTATTACTCACAATTCGGTACGTTTCGCACCGTTTTTGGTGCTTTTTAAAATTATTTGTGCGAAAAATTCTTTAGTCGGTGCGGAGTGCGCTATTATTACATTTTCGGTGCGTTTTTTAGATTTCGGTGACACAAAATCAAATTCAACTCAACTTTTTATTTCAATGTAAAAAAAGTTTATAATCAAGTGCGCAAAATTTTTACGTGTCATTTTGCTTATTGCTTACCGTGTTATATGCACAAAGTAAGACAATCTTGCTGTTATATATTGTATACACTGTCGTTTTATAAAATTTACTGCTTTTAGGGCGTGTTTTGCTATTAATCGGACAAGCCAAGTTTGTTAAATATTGCGATAAATGCAGTCTCTGATTTTGTTACGGTTTTGGTAATTGGGAAATGACCAACTAATTAAATAAATTATAAAGTTTTTGCGAAACGTTTTCATTAAATATTGATTATGGTAAACTTCATCTTCTGTATATTATAATTCTGGCAAATTTTCGTTTATTTCAATAAACTTTTTTACAGACACCGCTTACAAAAACACATGTGAAATGTACACTGTGTTTGGTAGAATTGCCATTGGTTCAAACATTCAAGACTTATAGAGCGATTCTGTAACTTTTAGTGATCCGATAATTGTAAATTCTTTCGAGAGTAATGGTTGTATGCTCTGTAATATAATTTTGAAGACGGGAAACAACTGCATTTTTGTGTCCCTGATAATAGGCAATAAAAGTATCAGATGATTTCGGTTGACAGCAAATATAATTAAATGATATTGCTTGATAATAAATGCGGTAAAATATCATTATAATTATTGTAAAGGTAACATTACCTTAATAAAACTAACAGAGTCGTACTAGAGGCCAAGTTTGACAAACACGAATTATAGCTGTTGAATGAATTTGATGGCATGCTATCAGGCAGTGATATCAGACCCAGTTTGATTGTATAATAGGTAGTCGTTTAAAAGGCTGTTTCATTATCGTGTTTTTAATATAAAAATATAATTTTATAATACAAAATAGGTTTTTGAAAATGAAAGGAAAAAATTCAAAACTCGGTGCGTTTTCGTTGAAAAAACGCGCTTTTTTCCCCATTTTGGTGCGTTTTGAAATTTCAAAGTTGACAACGCTGATTACTCACCAAAAAAAGTTGTGGCTACAGTTTAGTGAGAAAAGCAGCTGTTTGTTTCAACTTTGTTTCATTTCACACGTTTCAGTCGAAAGGTTTCTCGTGGCGAGAGTTGCAGAACAGAGCCACAGCTTTACTTTATTTGTTTTGATTTTTTATACATCACTATACTGATTTGTTGAAATAAAAGTTATTTTACAAACTTTTTGCAAAATTGAATTGTGTTTTTATTTTAATTACAATATATTGAAATGGAAAAAATAGAATGTGTAAAACGCAAACGTGCCGAAAACTGGAATGAAGATGATAAGGTAAGTAATTGTGTGTCTCAAAGTTCGAAATATTTCATATAAATAATTTTTTGCAGATACTGTGAAGAATCTCATCAGAAAGGTTGTTGGACAAATTGAAAATAAAAACACTGACACAAACACCAACCAGATGAAGAAAAACTTTTGGCTAGAAGCGGAAGAGAGGTATTGTATACCTACACAAATATATTAAAATCTATATTTACAATTTTATATTAGTTTTAATCCGTTTTGGACAGGTGAAAAAAGAAGCCAGGCACAATTGAAGACACAGTGGGCGGCAACAAAAATACTGGCCAGGAAATAAGTGACGGAGCACCGCAAGGAAGTTTTTAACACAGGTGGTGGTTTGTAACCTCACGATGTACCAACCAACAGCAATGACATATCCATTTGGCTGCCTAATGAATTTGTCATTGATGAAAATGAATTGGATTCGGATTGTGTTCAGGAAAATTTGGATATTGAGGTATGTAGATACATATGTATGTATATTCTTAGGATTATTGTCAATATTTACAGTTTCTTGAAGAGAAGAAGAAGGAAAAGAAGAATTGGACTGACTGAGGCACTGAGGAGACAAAAGTGTTAAATTCCGGAACAAAGGAAGAAGATAAAGTTACATCACCGTTGAAAAAAATACATACCTAAAAGGTAATATACATATAAGTATATGTACATATGTATAGGTATGTTTGTATGTGAGATTTTTATTGCAAAAGAACGTACATACATATGCTTATACATATGTATATGTGCATACAAATATTACATTGTAGCTAAATTATAAAAAAAAAAAAACGTTACTTTTTTTTATAACAAAAAAAAAAAAGATTTTAAGCTGCAAAAATTTTTATAATTTAACATAAAAGAAGATCAAATAATATTAGGATAAAATTGAATTACATTGTAGCAAAAAAACATACTTACACACAGAAGCACATTCATACATATGTACAAATGTATATGTATGTATAAATATGTACGTACGTTTATATGTCAGGTTTTTATTATCAATGAACATATGTTTGTATGAACATATGTACATACATAAAAAATGTGCTGGTTAATTTTATGAACTGTTTTAATTCAATTATAGTTGTGTTCGACGTCATTACCACGGGAAGCCGCGGACTCCCAATTTGCACCAAAAGTGGTTCTGGTGACGGCAGCTGACATTTTTTTTCTGTGATGATAACTGTCAAAAGTTGTTTATATTTTGCTAAAAATACATATTTTTTATTATTGTTTACAAAGAAGAATAGTTGAAATCGAAAAAGTTTGTGAAAAGTGTTTAAAGTTTTTAACGTCAATGAAAAACTGAAAATAAAAAAAATAAAAAAACTGAAAGTAAAAGTGCAAATTTAAGTGAAGAAATAATAAGTGAAGAAATTGAAATGAAATTTAAGTGAAGAAATAAAGAAAAAGAAAACTGAGGAAGTGTTGTCTATGCTTAAAAAAGCCCGGCAATGGACCTTTTTTCGCTGTTCCACAAGGTGACAGGAGAGTGAAGTGGAGCAAAATTTGTGGACTGTGTCGAGACGCATTGGTTTGTATGGATCACTTTGCTCCATCAAGTTATGTGCAAACTGGCTGAAAGTTATTGCTGTTACCGAACTCTGTTCCAATGTAAGTTATATATACATATGTATATGCCTCCTTTATTGCCACATAGTCTTTTTCTCAAAAAATTAGCTTTTCGAGTTAATGCTGAATTGTTAACAGTACTACTTTTAGTATTGTGCCAAAATTTAATTTAAATTATCTTTAAACTGTTTCCTTTAGGAGATATTTTCTAAACAAATTTTCTAAGACTTGTATGTAAGCTAAAAATTAGAAATGCGTTTTTTTCAAAACAAGCTTTTTTGCGTTATGACTATGTTGCAATAAAGGAGCGATATAATCTTAAATATAAGTACATAGGTATTATTAATATGTACACAACAGAATGCCAATTGCGAATATTGTGCCGTATGATGTTCAATCTTTATATGAAGTCAGCCAAACAGCTACATTTTCAAATAACTGTTGCACTCAAACAGTATGCCATAGCCCAGTGGCCAACTTATGCAAAGACGAGTTGAACGTTCAGCAGCAAATACAGGTAGCCAGTAAACAAATTCAATATTGTGGCCAAGAAACACAAACAGAGTAAGTTTTTTGTATACGTATACATAATTAATAATTCAACTTTTTTTACATTCGGTGCGTGCATATAAAAAAAATTTTTAATTGTAGCCCGGTATACTTGGACTATTCAATAGACCGCAGCTTGTTTTTAAGGAAAGTTCAAAAGCTAGAGACACAAATTAAAGATTTAGAGTGTTGTCTGACTAAATGCAATATGGCCATTGATGCAGTCCGTAAAATTTTTATTGAGGGGCAAATTAGAAAATTGATGTGTCCTTCTGGAGCCATCAAATGGAGGTGGGCAGAAATATCTAACGCAATATGTTTGCACGCTTCAGGCCCTAGAGCATACAATCACTTGTATGCGAAGGAATTCCCATTACCTCACGTTTCCACATTACAACGCTGGTGCCGCAAAGTTAACATAAAGGAAGGCATCATAGCAACCGCCATTGGCTTCATGGAGCAAATCAGCAACCTTGAGGCTGAAGAAAGACTGCGTTCTGGCGTTTGATGAAATGAAGGTAATGGAGACTTTTGAATATGACCAAACTGCTGATGCCGTCAAATCTCCCGCCAGTTATGGCCACAAGTCGTGGAAGCAACCATTTTTTTTTTCAACTACGACTGCCACATGACCAAAAGCATACTGAGTAGCATCGTAATTGAGCTATACAAAGTAGGGTTTTCTGTTGTGGCAATAGTATGCGATATGGGCCCAACCAATCGTAAGTTATGGAAAAAATTGGCTATCTCACCAGTAGTGCAATTCACTAACCAGTTTTAACGCTAATAAAATGCGTTTAGAGAAATTAACACTAGCGTTGGTGTTTTCGCGACTCTATAACAGTTTTTAACACTATTTGTCTTCGTTTTAAATCAGCTGTTTTTATAGCCTGACTGATTAGCGTTAACTAAACACCAATTATTTTTGTGGTGTTTATCTTAACAACAATGTTGTTAAAATTTCTACTAGAATAACTTCACTGTATTTGGGATACGACTTGTCGGAAGACTCCAACAGTCGGTCGACGTTTTCTCTGTGAGAACTTATCTTATTTATCAAAAAATGTTTAAATATTAAACATATAAATAGTTTTACTTACCCTAAACATGGAATTATTTGCAAATTTGTTTGTTTTTTTCCTGTTCCTCTTTGTGGTTTTCTTTATTTTTAACAAAGCTGCCACATTATTTCAAATTTTTTTAACATACAACCAGAGGTGTTACGAATAAGTTAGTGAATCACATAAGCGTTAGTGCAAACCACAGTAGCTCGCGTTAAGTTATGCTCTTTTAAAATCGTTAAAAGTTAGTGAATTGCACTACAGGTAAGCTTTCATTTATATTAAATAATACATTAACCAAGATTGAATTTGTATAATTTTTGTGTCCACTGCTTCGGCGAGGACGAACCATTCTTTTGTAATCTCATCGCGTTTTCGCTAAATGGAATATAAGATTTGCGACTTTGTACGCATATTTGGTAAATAAAATAAAGTTCGGTTTTAAGTTAAATAATAATCGGTTTAAGTTAAAACAATAACCTCTAACGTTGTTAAACTAATTCTTAATGAAACTAATAGTTACCATAGGAATACTAATAATTCACATACTAATAGTTAGCATAGTTAATAGTTAAAAAAATTTTTGTTTTCATTCAAAATTTTTTAGACAAGTCTGTTTTTTATGAACAGCACATTAGTTGTAATGCTATTTTATTTATACAATATGTAAACATTATTTTTTACATTATAACTAATTGGATATATTTTTTAGACAAACCATGGTTTTCCAACCCCAGTAAGATGTCCGAAAAAATCTTTGTGTTTGCTGACGCACCACATATGCTAAAATTAATAAGGAACCATTTTCTGGATTCGGGGTTGGTGGTCGACAACAAATTGATAACGGCGCAAACTTTCAGCGAATTATTGAATTACACATCCTCTAATGATGTCTCAATAACGTTTAAGTTGTCGAGTGACCATTTGACGGTGAAAGGCTCAGCTAGACAGAATGTGAAAATGGCAGCACAGCTGTTTTCCAATACATCTGCCAACGCCATTCGACGTTGTTATTCAATGGGCACAATTCCGTGGCTACTGCAGATTTCGTGCAGTTGGTCAACGATTGGTTTGATGTCCATAACTCATCTCTCAAAACATACACATGTCCTGGCAAGGTAAGTTATAAAGATCCGAAAATACATTGCAATAAAATAAAATCTATCAATAGGAACCATTTGGATTAGCTTTACAAAATCAATTAAAAATTTTAAAACAAATGAATGCAGTAATGAGTATACCAGTGGTACCAAATAAGAAGTCTTTGGAGCATTTTCAAAAAGGTATTCTGATATCCAATACCGCATTGATAATGCTTCAAAAGTACGTGTCAGAAAAGTTTAAAATATCGTACATATGTACAAATAGATTAAATCAAGATATTTTAGAAAACTTTTTTGGCGCTATACGGAGTAAGGGTAGATTAAATGACCACCCATCTCCAAAAGACTTTAAATTTAGGTTGTGTAAGTACATTTTGGGTGAGTTAAAAAATTCAAATATATGTATACGAATATATAAATTTATTATAATTATACCAATCAAAAAATATATACAGCTTTTTTTATGGTGTAGTTGCTAACTAATCATCAGCAGACATAGAAATCTTAAAGCTTTATATTTCATTATTTTAAATAAATCAATAATATTTTTCGTTGTTAAAATTATTAGTAGATAATGAAGTAAATAAGAATAATTTAATTTTTAAGATAATTACATATGTACGTTTACGTGCTACCGGCAGCGTCGCTATTGACCAAACAAAATGGCTGAATACTGATAATTTTAATGCAACGTTTGGTGAATACGATTGCAGTATGGAACTCAGCGACGACATCGCAAATGAATCTACTGCAGTTGAAAATGACATGCTGAAAGACCTAAATAATTCGAATTTCTATGCCAATGGTACTCTTCAAGAGGATGCCTTGGAATATATATCCGGAAGCTGAATCTCGAAGAGTACGAATGCCATGATAATTCGTATACATGGGTCGACCAGTTGTCAAAAGGTTTCAAAAAAACACATCAATTACTTTTATGGACAAAATTAAGTGCCTCGAAGCAAGTTTTAGTTCCATTAATGGTATGGAAATTTCGACATGTTTAAAGTTGCACAAGCGCATGGTTGAACGAAGTGCAGTCGTGGAACTGCCAGAAAAAGTAGAGCCTTCTTCTTTAAGTGTAGGATTTACTTCCGTATTCGCCACTTAAATCGAAGATTAAAAATTCAAAAAGCCAAGCAACGCATAATGGGAAACAAAAAGTTGGTAAAAGTAAAATTTTAAGACTCCATTAAGGTAAATATTTGCTCATTATATTACATTTATGTATATTCAAACTAATTTAAATTTTATTTTTAATTTATTCCAGCTATCTATATACCGCGTTATAACATAACTTTTTTTGACTTTTATGAAAGCAACAGGGTACCTGAATGCTTTGGAAGCAAAGCGTAATCAAAATGATAACTAAATTGTATTATAAATTGAATTATACTTATGTATATAGAATTGTTCTATAATTTGAGTTACTCAGATACATATGTATGTATATGCATTTATGTATTTATTTGCTGTGCAGTTCTACTTTATTTTGGTCTTGATGGCTTTTGTATTTCTTCATATACTGGGTGGCCCAGAAAGACCGAAGTGGTGTGAATTCCTTATAACTTTTTTATTATAATTTTTTTTTCTTTTCTTTTCAGTATTTTGTAAAGAAGACTTGGATAATTTATAATGGAGCAATACACAATTGAACAACGTGCCCAAATTGTTGAAATTTACTTTTCAAATCAACGGTCCATTGTGTTGACTCAGCGTGCATACCGTCGTCAATTTAATGTGCGGGTTGCACCCTCTCAGTCAACAATAAACCGTCTGGTTGCAAATTTTCGAGAACAAGGAGCGGTAAGGAACCTTCCTGGTCCCGGCAGACACCGAACTGTCCACACGGCTGACAATATTCAAGTGGTACAGGAGAGTATTCGGGAGGATCCAGAAACATCAACCAGGAGACGTTCGTCACAACTGGGCCTCTCAAGGACGTCGCTGCAGCGAATTTTGCACACCATAGGATTGTTTCCATACAAAATTCAACTTGTCCAAGAATTGAAACCAACAGATTACCAGCAACGACTTGACTATGCAATTTATTTCCAGCAAAAAGCACAAGAGAATCCAAATTTTATTCATAACTTAATAATGAGTGACGAAGCCCATTTTCAATTAAATGGGTTCGTTAACAAGCAAAACTGTAGGATATGGGCTACGGAAAACCCGAGAGTACTTCATCAACGACAATTGCACCCAGTTAAGTGTACCGTTTGGTGCGGTGTTTCTTCAGAAAGGATCATTGGCCCATTTTTTTTTGAAAATGAACAAGGTGTCGCCATTTCCGTCAATGGTGATCGATATCGGGCCATGTTGCAAAATTTTGTAAGGCCAGCCGTGGAAAACCATCCGCAAATACGGTTCCAACAGGATGGAGCCACAGCGCACACTGCGAGGGCCACAATGACTCTTTTACGCGACATCTTTGGTGAAAGAATAATTTCTCGTAACAGCAATTTTAATTGGCCTCCGCGTTCCCCGGATTTAACCGCTCCAGACTGTTTTCTTTGGGGCTATTTAAAAGGAAAAGTTTATGTTAATAAGCCTAGGACTATTGAGGAGTTAAAAACCAATATTCGAGAAGAAATTAACAACATACCACCGGAAGTTTTGCGAAAGGTCATGGAAAATGTGTTGGAAAGAGCACATTTGTGCGAAGCAGAATATGGCCACCACTTGCGGGATATCATTTTTAATAACTAATCCAAAAATATTCCCCATAAATTTAATGTATTTAAAAAAAAAAAAATTAAAAAAATATCTCTTAAATAAAAAGTTATAAGCAATTCACA
Organism: Thecocarcelia acutangulata; assembly: GCA_914767995.1. Taxonomy (NCBI): domain Eukaryota; kingdom Metazoa; phylum Arthropoda; class Insecta; order Diptera; family Tachinidae; genus Thecocarcelia; species Thecocarcelia acutangulata. The sequence goes on from OU612098.1 coordinate 59,200,870, forward strand.
CCACTTCGGTCTTTCTGGGCCACCCTGTATTAAATAAAACACAACATTAAATATTTTTTATACTATGAACATAGTTTATATTAATTTTTTTTATTATGATTTTAATATTATTAACATTTATTTATGCAACAACAATTTTCAATTATAAAAATGTGTAATTTCTGTATATGTATGCATATAATATTTATGCAATATTAATTTGTATCCAATAAAAATGTTACCACTTAATATAAAACACAAAATATATTATAGTACAATCAATGTTTAACAATAAAAATTTTTATCAAGCTTAGTATTTAAGATAAAATACAAAATATGTTTTATTTCTTTATATAATATCAAGTTAGTAGTTTTTAAACGACTTAGCTTTTCACTTGTAAATTTTAAACTAATAAAGGCTGCAAACTGTAATAAAAACCAACACAAAAATTTGCAAGTTATATGTATGGCAACATTTTCTTAGGAGCTACCGGAATCATCAGTAGACTTGGAAAACTTTGAAACATATTTTCAAACATTCAGATATAAGTATATTAGAATATCTTAAATTAAATAAAAAAGAAAAATGTTCCAATAATTTCTTCTAATCTTCATTTTTCAAACGTTTTTTTTATAACATAGAACTACCATCGAAATTAATTGTAATAAAAACTATTCGTACCTTGGTCGTATTCACGCAGGGCTGCAAAAAACTGATTTATAGCAGAATCACGCACTATTATTGGTAGCTGATCGAGCGGTTAGGCCCAGAACAAACCATTGCCACTTAAATTAGTCACCATATAATTGTATTAGAAATTAAGGAACAAATCTATAGATTTAGGTACGGTAGTTTACCAACGCAACCCCAAATAAAAAAAAGTACATAGAGTGATAGAAAATTGAAAAATAATATGAAAATGTAAAATGACATTTAAATGCAACAAAAATTTTATTTAATAATAAATACCGGCTTAGCTATTAAAGTTTTTTTTCATAGCCGGCCTTTGGACGGATGCAGGGATTTTCTCCTCTATGGTAAAACAAAGACCGGCTTAGCTAATAAAAGCGTTTTTGCAGGATTCTCTCCTGTGTGGCATAAGAAGTATATTACCAAGATTTCAAATGATGCCAGTATTGGCCATATAAATTGAAAAATGTGGTAGAAAATCGCATGTATGTATATATGAACGCTCCTTCAGTCCATAACACGGAAACTAAGCGTTTCCACCAATATTGTCATTTTACGTTTTCTTATTATTTATTAATTTTCTATCACTATGTTCTTTTTTTTTTTATTTGAAGCTGCGTTGATAAACTAGATTTAAGCCGAAATTAAGTTGGTGATTGTGATGTTGCTGCATTCACACTGTTAACATAAGTTTCCACTTTTCCACAATCATTGCTACCGAAGATTCGGTTGTACACTAGTGCTTCGATGGTGAAAGCACTTAAATTATAATTTAGGCATAGCACACTTAAATAAAGTGTTGAAATTTTTGACCATATCCATCTGCTTCTCCACACAAATCACATCCACTTTTATCTGATTGCTTTTATAGCCACAGTTAAACAGCAAAAAACACAATAAACTAGCAATTGCACTCATATTTTTATTTTAACTAACCTTCTGCATTAATTCTCTTTAAAGTGAACTTACTATAAAATCAATATTTATATACATACATATGTACACGAATAAATTTTATTTTATTTTAAGAAAAGCACAAAGAAAAGACACGTTTGTTTTGTTATTTTTATTTTCTCTTCTTTGACAGTTATCACCACAAAGCAACCCACAAAGCAACAATAAAAAGTCATGTTGTTTTTTTATTGTTGGCTTGTTGTAGTTCTGCTTTTACCTGTATATTATTGTAAATACCATGTGAGACAGCTTCTGAGAGAATCAGAAGATGTTTTACGTGGGTTCCTGCCTTGACGGCCTAACCCCACGGTGATTCTCTCACAAGGCGAAAAAAAAACGTTCACCCGGACGTCCCCATGCATGACAAATTGTCACGCATGACAAATCGTCACGCATGGATACCATTTTCGATCACATGCTGAATGGCACATGCTCTCCCCCATGGTGTAGGGCGGAGCCTTCCTAAAACTCCTTCCGATCTCAGGGTCACGGCACCCGGTTGCAGTTCAACTCCACACCGAGTCCGAAAACTCTCCCCGCATTTGGGTATTAAACCACAACCACCACATTGCCCCCGAAGGTCCTCAACCATAGCCGGGCGAGCGCAATGTTCCCGGGGCTCCCGTGGTACTAGAAAATAATAGCCTCTGGTCAGACTATCGCAGCCCTAAAAAGGGCTGCTACAGTTTTACAGGAACTGCTAGCCCCCAGCTTCTGAGAGAGTAATTTGTGTTCTCATTTTACCAGACTTTACCCGTACTTTTATCATCAGCTGTTTGTTATTTATGAAAATAAAATATCACTCTGCAAATCATAAAAAAACATATTTGAAAATATGACAACACGTCATATTTAAATAAGTTATTTTACGTTTTTATCTAGCTCAAAATGTTTCAATAAATTTGCAAAAATATTTGTTTGAATTACAACAGAGCTGTTATATAATTTTTAGAGCATTTTCTTTTAATAGGATTCAAACAATCTGTACTGAAAGCTACATGTTTAAAAAACTTTTTTTATACCCTTCACAAAAATGTAAAGGGTACTTATAAGTTTGTGATTCCGTTTGTAATTTCTAGAGTTTTTTTTTGCGACCCTATAAAGTATATATATTTTGAATCAGAATTAATGGAAAAGTCGATTAAGCGATGTCCGTCTCTCCGTCTGTCCGCTGTTGAAATACCGTTTCTGAGAAAACCATTAGACTTAGAAACTTTTTTCTTTCACCATTCTTTTACCCCATCGATTCATGGGTTTGCTATTGAAATTCAGTAATATCGGTCCACATATAGCTGAGATATATTCAAAATTCCGAAAAAAGCCATTTTTTTTGCAGTTTTGTATGAAATTTTTGAAAACAAAAGTTGTTCGTTTTGCCTCAAACTTCACACACTTATTAAGCATGGTGTCTAAAAGACAAAAAATTTTTTTTTCAGATATCGGTCCATATATACCCGAGATATAGCCCAAATCGGATTTTTAATGAAAATGTCGCACAGACGAAGCTAAATAACTTTTTTTTGCTCAAAAGCAGTTCTGGTAATAAAATTAGGTTACATAAATATGGAAAATGAAAATTTCCGATATCGGTCCATATATACCCGAGATATAGCCCAAATCCGGTTTTTCATGAAAATGTCGCGTAAGCGAACTTAAACAACTTTTTGCATATACCCGATATATAGCCTAACAGGTTTTTTGATGAAAATGCCGAGTAAACAACTTTTTTGTGCTCAAAAGCAGTTCTGATAATGAAATAAGGTTATATAAATATGGAAAAAGAAAATTTCCGATATCGGTCCATATATAGCCGAGATATAGCCTGAACCGATTTTTCCAATAACATTTTTTTTTTGCTGAAAAGCAGTTCTTGTTATAAAAGAAGGTTACGAAAATAGAGAAAATTAAAATTTCTGATATCGGTCCATATATACCCGAGATATAGCCTAAATCGGGTTTTTCATGAAAATATCGCGTAAGCGAACTTAAACAATTTGTTGTGCTCAAAAGCAGTTCTGGTAATGATATAAGGTTATATAAATATGGAAAATTAAAATTTTCGATATCGGTCCATATATAGCCGAGATATAGCCTGAACCGATTTTTTCATTAAAATTTTTTTTTTTTTTGCTGAAAAATAATTCTCGTTATAAAAGAAGGTTACTAAAATACAGAAAATAGAAAATTCCGGTATCGGTTCATATATAACCGAGCATATTTAAGTCACATTTTTAATATACATACTATACATATTCGTGACTATCGTGAAGGGTATTTTAGATTCGGCCCAGCCGAATATACTACACTCTTACTTGTTTTATATATATATTTTTTGCATTTAGTTTTGGTTTTTCAATAAATAGTTGCTCACACTAATCTCAATTATTGTAACAAAATTTTGCAAGTTTTATTTGACTCAAGATTTTGTTAATAATTTCTTACCATCTATAAAAAAAATTGATGTTATATGAAATTTTAAACATTATTTTAGTAATCAAAATGCTATCCATTAGTTACATTTTGAACATAAGCCGTACTAAAAAAAATATAATTTTCAATGTACAAATTGACGGATAAACAAACAGTTAGCAATTTGCAAATAGTTTTTATTTGCGAGTAGGCTGTGCATAAACGTAATAATTGAAAGCTAATTTACTTTTTAAATCCAACAAAATTCGAAATATAATAAGTGATACATAGTTATTTTTCTCATGGTGGGCCAGGCCCTAAATAAGTTACATTTTTTGATTATAGTGAGTATAATAAAATAAATTTGTTTGGTAATTTTTTATAACAATTGAACAAATCAGCAGGTTGCTAATATTTGCGCTAAAATAATTTTATTTAGAATGGGGCTCTACATAAAGTTATTCATATATATATTACTCAGATTGAGTATTATATATGTAGGAGTTGGAGAAAAGAAAACAAACAGGGTAAGTATTTGTTTTAATTTAGGGATCGTTTATTAATTGGGTTACCTTTTCCGCAAATTGACAATTCCAGGTAAGTATAAATTTTTAGGTTGATAAGTACAAATTGGGGTTGCTAAGACACTACGATGTGGCTCACACTGGTATTCGATCAGAAGTCATAAAAGTAATAATAATTCATTTTGCCAAAAGTCAATGTGAGAAGTTCGGCCTTTGGAAACCCGAACTTAAAACCATGAGTTTTCCACTTGTCAATGTGAGCAACATTTAGTACAGTGGTGGATAAATTATATGTTGAACATTCACATTACAGGTAAGTAAAAGGGTGAACAGATAAGAAAAAGGGTGCACAGGTAAGTATACTATACTAAATAACAAATGTAAAAGTAAGTATAAATGTATAAATTCATTTGAAATTCACATAATATGTAGTGAAAATAAGAAGTTAATTTTAAAAATTCAAATAAGAATTCACTTTTGCAACATTAAAAAAAAATTTTATTTAAAATAATTCAAAAATATTGTCCAAATTAGTTTGGACAATAATAAACATTTTCAACCGCGTGTATTTTTGTGCAAGTACGCGTTTTTATTGGATTTCAGTGCATTATAAAATCTAGAAGTTGAGAACACTGACTTTTAAAATTGTATTTTTTTTTTGCTCTTGTAATAAATGAATGGCATAGCAAATCGCAAAGTGCGAGGGTATCCCACACAAGATTAAAAATCAAAAAACGACCTATGCCTTCACATAGCAAGAATAACTTCTAACAAAACTGTAAACTAATATCAAAGACTATAAATATATATATTTATAGTTTTTGCTAATACAGTTAGTTGAGGCAAACCGTTAACCAGTGCGAGTGAGACGCAAAACTCTTGAAGACCGAACAACAAACACAAGACTGACCGCACTTAAGAAATAATTACGATGACGCGAGAGCTGTTCTTCAGCCCAGAACAGCTTAACGACTCTTTAAAATTGTATAAATAAACAACAGCTGTTTTTGGTTTCATATTTAATTTCGGGCTTGAAATGTGGTTTTTTGTGTTCCAGCAATTTTTGGCAAATTTTTTGTTTTCTGAGAGTATTTTTTGATTACTCTCATATTACCGGACTTTACCTGGAATTTCCTCGAACAAAGCTTATATTTAGGGATTACCCAAAAAAGTTTCACACAAAAATATTATTGGCTCACGGTGATATAAGTTGTAAAGAAGAACTCCGTCAAATGCAAATGGAAGTACAAAAGAAGAAACTGCGTCTCTTGGACAAAGAGTACGATATGGTTGCAGCTGATGAAGAGCTTAAAAAGCTTCAAATAGATATCGAGTGTGATATGCAGCAGGCACAAAAACATTTTTATGAAAATAAATTGTACTGTAAGTACCTTTCTTTGTTAAGGGAGAAAGGATTCTTTTAAATTTATTATTAGTTATGTAAAAGTATATATTTATTTCTTTCGCATAAAAACATATACACCCCTATCATGAATAATTTTTCCCCTAAAACCATTTCCCAAAAGTGCGATCATGAATAATTTTTCCCATAAAATGTGTTCCCATTTTGTGATATGTAATTCAACGGCGAATGACATGCACAAAAAAATATGCCCATTCAAAATTTCGCCTTATCGTGAATGGATTTTTCAAACCCATTTTTCCCATTTTTTGAGTCATTTTGTTCATTTAATTTTTTTTTTTTTATCTTGGACCAGTACTCAGGGGATGACCCCTACATATGCAGTGCATTGTACTGGAACTAGGAAAATAGGTTATGATGAGAAGGGGAGTAGTGTTCGTGAAGGTTTAACTTTAAGAATAACAACACTAAAGCCTAAAACAAACCCTACTACTTAGAACTGATCAGTGCCCAGTGTATATACCTTCGACACGGCTCAGATTAGGAAAATTTAGTCCAACAACTTCCACACTACAAGGTAATAAAGTGCATTGAAAAGAAATTAATATTGAACATATAAAGAAAACACGGACAGCGGTGAAAAAAAAAAGAAAAACCTGTACACATACACTGAAAAATATTTGCTTCATATTTCCAATGAACCCCATTCATTAGATAATTTTCATTAACCGAATGAAAAATTACGTTCCATGAATGAAGATTCACAGCATTAATGAAAATATTCATTAAAATTGATTCATTAGTTTTCATAATTTCATTAGAAAATTTCATTGGATTTGTTATAAACAATTTTTGAAGGCTGGGTGCAATATTTTAGAGATCTATTAAAAGTGAGATAATAAATATATTATAACTATTAACTAAATGACAAAGGAAATTATTTTATACATTATTTACTGTGTAAAAAATTATTTTATCAATAGTTTTTTAGTTGTTATGAAAATGTTCATTATATTAACTAAACTTTTCATTAGAATTCATAAACTACCCTCATTTTAAGTACCTACATAGTTGAAATCAAAAGCAAAGAGATGGGCTCTTCTTTGGTTTTTTGCTTAAAGGAATATTTATTCTGTTACAAATGCAACAACAAAGTCACACTTAATTTTTTCCTTAGCCTTCGTTGTGAACAATTATGTATTTATATATACTATAGATTCAATAGCCAAAGCAAACGTTTTGTTTTTGCACGCAACGGGACTTTTTTTTTTGTTCTTCAAAAAGCAAAACATCACAAGTTTCCAAAAGCAGAAGCAAACGTTTAAAAAAAATAAATGAGTTTGCTGCAGTTCATTGTTTAAAATGATTTTGAAGTCAATAGACAAAATTTATGAAGTTTATGAAAAATAAAATATACTTAATTATCCAAAATGTCTACATACATATGTATGTAACATTACATATTATTTTTTCAGTTATTTTGTGTTGAATTAAAATGTTTTGATTTTGAATTAAAATATTTTGATTTCCTTTTTAATGTATTAATATTATTAATTTTATTTTGCATTATAATTAAAACAATAAAAAATTATTTTATGCTTAATATAAAAAAAATTGTTTAGTTTCTTTTCAGTAGCACAATTCTAATGAAAAAAGGTCATTAGAATAATGAAACTCCTCCTTAAACTAATGATTTTATTTCATTAGAATGAAGAAAATTTTTCACCAAATTGGTGAAGATTTTTTTTTGGTTCAACGAATTTATTCATTAAAATAGTGAAAATATTTCATAAAAATAATGTAACACATTCATTAGCCTAGTGAACAAAAACGTTAACCTAATGATTTTTTTCATTGTTTTAATGAAAAGTATTCATAAATATTATGATTTATGCTTCATTAACTTAATGAAGTTTTCATTAATCCAACGAATGTATTCATTAAATAATTTTTAATGAAAGAAGATTCATTAGTCCAATGAAGGCCATCATTGGCCGAAAAATAATGAAAATTTTCATTAGATTAATGTCAAAATTCATTATATTAATGAAGGAATTATTTTCAGTGTACTGCTACTTATCCCGGTTCACTTTGATTTCATACGAAATTAATAATGAACATCAATACATATGTATATAGAAAATACGTACAACAGTAAAAAAGAGAAAAAAATAAAAATAAACACGTGTACACAACTTGTTAATGAACATACACATATTGGAAATACGGACATCAGTAACAAAAGACGTGTGCACCTGATGAGAGACAAAACTAGAAAAAAAAATGTAAGTAGTTGTTAATATTAATGGATTATATAAATTAACTAAGAACTATATTTAGGTCGAAATCAATAAATAATGTGCAACATGACATGCTCCTCAATAGGATGCAAAATAACCGACCCATTGCATGTGGTTTTGTGAAGGTTTCTAAAGATGTGGTGGCTGAATTTTGAAATTCGGGTACAGAAGAATTAAATAGTGCAAGCCCTCCTATTAAAAAAGTTCAAGAATGGAAAAAGGTATGTAGTACTCATGTTTTAAATATTTTACATTTTTAAACATGCATACATATGTATACCACATGCCTATGTACATATGTATATAAATTGCAATACTCGTAGGTATGGATTGACCAAAAATGGTATGTGCCGTCAAAAGCAGCCGCTAATATAAAAAGCCAAAGAGAAACGGGAGATGAGTTAAACCGAACCAAGAGCTTGTCAGCCAGTGAGCGGTGTATTTATGAATTAGTAGGAATGAAAGAGGGATTAGAAAACTCATTCAGCTTTGGTTTACCGAAAGACTTATGAATGCGAAAAAAAAATGAGAAAACATCTGTACCTGCTCTTCTTTCTTTTTTTAGCTTTTCTTATTTATTGAATCTTCACAATGTGAACTAACAATAAGTATTCAAATCTTATTACTAAATACAATAAATTAACTAAGTCCAGCCAATGCTAGACAAAAAATTTTATTATGCGCATATTATATCGGTAAAAGCACCAACTTAACGCTCTGATGGTGGCAACGGTATCCCTTCTTCTCAACCGAGTGTGACCACTAAAATTAAGTATGTTTCGTGCAAGAGGGTTTGAGTGAAGTTCCTATTTGCTGATATACCTTGTCGCATGCTTTGAAAACTCATCTTTTACCAGTGGTACACACAGATCCTTGTGAATTCGGGAGTTTTTTTACGTACCATGGAGCTGCAGTAATTGTTCGAAGAATTTTGTTTTGTCGCCTTTGAATTTTTTCAATGTTTGACGCTGAGGCGGTGCCCCATAATTGAATTCCGTAGCACCATATAGGCTTTAGTATTGCGTTGTATAACAAAACTTTGCAATCTAATTTCAATGTAGAGTTTCTGCCCATAAGCCAATTTAATTGCGCTGCTTTTAAGTTTAGCTGAGTGACTTTCGCGTCAATGTGATGCTTCCACGTTAACTTACGGTCTAGATGAATACCAAGGTACTTGACTTCATTTTGCTGCGGAATAGGTGAATTGTTAATTTCAATAGCTGAACATGTTTCTCGAGTTAACCAATTAACTCGAGTGACAGTCAACGCCAAGTCACAAAACGGGGAACCAACCTCCTGGGGGATCAAGTTTTTTGTAACTCAAAAGTCTATAACGTCTGGGATCTTGCGTTGGTCTGACGGCCAATAAGTGGGGTGTCCACTTGAAATTACACCTAAGCCCATTTTGGAAACGGTGTCAAAAAGCACACGGCCTTTTGGGGTAATTAAACGTGATCCCCAAAAAGTGTGTTTAGCGTTATAGTCGCCAGCCGCTAAAAATCGAGAACCAAGCGATTTGAAAAAAATTGAATATTGGCTTTCTGTTATTGAACATCGTGGTGGTGAGTAAATCGAGGATATAACAATTTTTTCATGAAAATAATCAAGGCATATATTTGTAGCTTGGAGATATTCCTCACGTGTCCCGTTCATTAGATAGTGCTTAATTCTGATCTTTATCAAAATTGCCGAACCGCCGCAAGATCTTCCACGGGGATCTTTTGTGTCATATAATGTGTAGCCATTAATTTTGAAATAACTGCTGGTTGTCAAATGGGTTTCAGCAATCATCATTATATCGATCTGCTTTTCCATAAGGAAGTGCTCAAGTTCATTTTTGTGTTGGCGAATGCCGTTTGCGTTCCAGAAACATATTTTTAACCAATTCATTTGTTTAAAATTGCCTGAAAAATAGTGGATTGCATTTTTAGCATTTCCTGCATCATGTTTGTCATAGAGACGGTAAAAGTGTTAATGGATTGAACAAGAGTCTGCAGAGTTGCCTCAAGATTGTTAAAATTTTGGTCGGAATTTTGGGGCTTGGGCTCCCGATTCAAGTTTTGTATATCAGTTTTGACCACATTAGCATATGAAACTTGTTTGGGGTTTTGCATGATTATGTGGCTGGTTGACTGGCCTATCTGCGGAAAATTGTTTGTAGGAATTATGTTTGGCTGCTGGGGTTGCTTGAAGGTAATTGATGACTTATTTGTCATTGAATGCTTAAAGTGGGTATAGACAGGGCAGCCCCAGTTACTGCATTTTTCAACACTTGAGTCAGTTTTTGGCTTCTTGCACTGTGATGTGCCGTGCGGTTCTCCACACACAATACAAACTGCAGGCAGTTTACAATATGCCTTAGTATGACCGTATTCCTTGCAGTTTAGGCATTGAACGAGCCCTAAACGCTTGTGCGGTTCCTCAACGGTAACCCTGCGATGAAGAAGAAATTTGAGGTTATAAATTGGGTGAGTTTCATTCTTTTTGCGAATAACATCCCCTGGTTCCAGTTCAACCCTAAACATGGGTTGAGGAATCTTTTCACGGTTCCGCATGTTTCCCACATTTTTTATTTTCAAGCCTTTATCTAGCAGTGCAGTCTTAACCTCATCCGTGTCTACATAAGGGTCAATACCTTTTATAACAACCTGAAGGCCTTTAGCACTTTAAGTTGATAAGTATAAAAAGATCTTTTCTCTTTTTCCAGAGCGGCAGAAAGTTTTCGGTAATCATTTTCGCAGTTAACTTGGATTTTTGTTTCACTTATTTGTCCGTGCTTCACTGATGTTACGTTGAAGGTGTCTTTACAAATACTGTAATAAGACTTTTACCAGCTCACTATTAGTAGGTTCTCTCAAGTATATTGGTGACGTTTTAAATGTTTTTTTTTTTTTTGATGTAGATGGCTCATCAGTCTGAAGAATAGCAAATCTATTACTATCCATTGTCGTGGTGGTCTTATCATCTTTGGGTATTTTGTAGAGTTGAGTTCATGAGCTCTTTTTAAAGAGTGCTCTTTTTAGTTCAGCTCTTTTTACTGAAATATGTCTCTCTTTTAGTTCAATAGTTCAGTGCTCCGTAAATAATATTTTCAATGAACGGCTCTGTTCAGGTTTCATGATAAAGAAAAGCAAAACAAAAATGCTGTAAACAAATGAAAAGTAATTACAATTATTATAAGAATTAATAAAAGGTGAGATTAGAAAGTTTCAGGTGTGATGAAAAATAATTTTATTAAAATGAAAAAAAAAAAACGATATATTTGTGATGATGTCTCAATGTTTTCATATTCAATTATTGTCACTTATTTTTATAAAACAAAAAACCAAAGTAAAATTGTGTTGTCTAATATTCTGAATAGTTGTATTTAACATAGATATGCACTTTTTACGTCAAATTCTGGCAGCACTGTTTGACTACTTCCGTATAAATATCTATCAGAAAGAAAGAAACATAAACGAAAAAGAAAACTTGAAGACAAAAGGAAGAAACATGAACTACGGAACTAAAAGAGCTCGCAGAAATGATCGGCTCACTTAGCTCCCTGAAGTGAATAGTTCAGTGACACTAGTTCGTTCGCGAACTACCCAACTCTAGTATTTTGGACTGAGATGACATTTGAGCGGATTTGGGGCTTCGCTGACGTTTAACCACGGTTACATACCTGTCCATGCCTACTTGCGTTTTCGGTTTATCAACAATAGCTAAACTGGAAGATGGTTTGTCTTCTGTCGTAACAACAATGTTTGGCGAACACGAACGCGTGCGTTTTTTATCTCTTAGAGACAATAGATTATCCAATGATTTTTTCAAAGATTCTTCCTCAGAAATCCAGAGGTTTTTTCTAGTTGAGCTAAGCTCCCTCATTGCATCTACTAGGTACGCTCATGCAATTTTTTTAATTTTTTATTTATATATATATTTTTTTTACTTTAAAAGTATTTAAAAGTAATTGTCACAAAGTTTTTCTTTTGTATAAATTCACTCTTCCACATATTGCAGTTTTCTACTTATACCGTTTCTTTTTTTATTTTATTTATTTTTTTTTTTTTATAGCACTCCGATTAAAACCAAAGACGTCCGTTCACTATCAAAGCTAGACTCTGGCCACCTTTCAGATGAAATTAATATTCGAAATCATTTCCAAAACATTTCATTTATTTACAAACATACAAACTAATCTATTTAATAGAAACTCATATCTTAAAACTAAAAATCATGAACGTTTTTAATTTATTAAATAAAATAAGTTATTAATAAAAAATCTCTTATTTATGTATGTATGTATGTATATACATATTTTCCTTTATATTTGCTATTATCTTATATCTGGAAAAATTCAATTTTATTAATTCGTTATTAAAATACAAAATATGCTGTGGTTATTGACGCCGTATAGAACTCCTGCTCATGGCTCAGTCGAACAAAAGTTTAATCATCGCCATTCCAAATGTAGAAATATTATAGAAAGAACAAATGGAGTATTAAAAAATAGGTGGAGGTGCTTGCTCGGTGCTAGGGAATTGCTCTATAATCCTAAGAAGGCCGTAAAAATTGTTAATGTTTGCGTTGCATTGCATTATTTATGCAGTGCTTATAAGTGCGAGTGTAATAATAGCATTACATATAATGAGGAAGAAGCTGAAGTGTATGATGTAGAGAGCACAAATTATAATCAAAGGGAAAGCTATTTAGCTGCTGCTTAGCGCATATGCAATGATATTGCAAACCCTTTATGAAAAATCTAACTTCATTTAAATTCATATAATTTTATTTCAATTCAATTTTTAAAACAATATAGCTTAATACTAATTATTAATGCATTTCTTTAGTTTAATAACAAATAATTAAATCAAAATAATTCAGGTACTTCTTAGAGATCCGTAACTTCATTTCAATACCCATAATTGTATTTTATTTAACAAAACCAATAAAGCCTTTAAGGCCAAAAACTTATTACTAATTTCTAATTAATTTCTTTAGTTTAATAAAAAAAATAGTTAAATCAAAGTAATTCAGGTTTTTAGAGATCCGCAAGAAAATAAAATGTTAGTCACATATTTATGAATGTACTTTGTAAACATATACATACATATGTAAGTACATTTAAAAAAAATTAGAAATTAGCTCTAAAACTACTATTTTGCTACTTTTTTGTCTTTTTCCAATAGTTTCAACTTCATTTCTTCGATTTCTATTAGTTTTCTATTTTATCCGCAACTTCTTTTTCACGAAGTTTTTCAATAACTGAGCTGTGACGCTCCAACTCTTTTATATTTTTCGATTTTAAATCGTTGCTCTTTTCTAAGGACGGATATACTCTTTTCATCATAACTTCCACTTCTCTGCTATGGCTCTTAAGTGACTAGTGACATTTCAAGGATTGTGCAGCATAAGTTTTCCTGGGTATTCAACTCTTTCTCGATCAGTTCGGCAGTTGTTAATTTTTCTTGTGGCTCAATTCTTCTTCTTTTTATAGAGGAAGCGTTTTTATTACTGGACTCTCTCTTGTTGTAGTGGCTAATGGCTATAGTGTTAAAAGTTTTGAGCAGGTGGGTACTTCAGAACTTATTTCATTATCAAGAGCAGGTAAAGATGTTTTCTCATTTTTTTCGCATTCATGTCTTTTGGTAAACCAAAGCTGAATGAGTTTTCTAATCCCTCTACCGACTCTTTCATTCCTACCAGTTCATAAATACACCGCTCACTGGCTGACAGACTTTTGGTTCGGTTTAGTCCACCTCCCATTTCTCTTTGGCTTTTTATATTAGCGGCCCAGTTCTTCTGTGATTCTCCAACCGCACGGTCGTATTAAAAAAAACGAACAAAAAAATAAAATCATTGTGCTTAAATTCTTTTAAAATCAATAATATATTGTATTAAAGTGTAAAAACAATAACAAATTATTTAAAAAAACAACGGGAAAATAAATTCCTCACATTTCATTAACTAAACAATAAAATCAATTTCAATAAAAACAAGTGCGGTGGCAGTGCATTGTTATTGTTGTTATTGTACGTCAAGATGACCTACCCAGTTGGAAAAAAACTATACATTAAAGATTTGATTTCTTGCAAAACCGCAATAAGTGGAAGAGCGAATTTATACAAAAGAAAAACTTTGTGACAATTATTTTTATATACTTTTAAATTAAACAAATATAAATAAAAAAAACAAAAATTCCATGAGTGTACCTATTAGATGCAATTCTGTGAGGGAGCTTAGCTCCACTAGAAAAAACCTCTGGATTTCTGAGGAAGAATCTTTGAAAAAATCATTGGATAATCTATTGTCTCTAAGAGATAAAAAACGCACGCGTTCGTGTTCGCCAAACATTGTTGTTACAACAGAAGACATACCATCTTCCAGTTTAGCTATTGTTGATAAACCGAAAACTCAAGTGGGTATGGATACGTATATAACCGTGGTTAAACGTCAGCGAAGCCCTAAATCCGCGCAAATATTATCGCAACCAAAAATGTCTAAGGGCGATATTACCTCTGCGACAACGGATAGTAATAGGTTTGCTATCCTTCAGACTGACGTGCCAACTACATCAAAAAAACATTTAAACCGCCACCAATATACTTGAGAGAACCTACTTCTAGTGAGCTGGTAAAAGCACTTATTACAGTATTTGTAAAGACACCTTCAACGTAACATCAGTGAAGCACGGACAAATAAGTGAAACAAAAATCCAAGTTAACTGCGAAAATGATTACCGAAAACTTTCTGCCGCTCGGGAAAAAGAGAAAAGATATTTTTATACTTATCAACTTAAAAGTGCTAAAGGCCTTCAGGTTGTTATAAAAGGTATTGACCCTTATGTAGACACGGATGAGGTTAAGACTGCACTGCTAGATAAAGGCTTGAAAATAAAAAATGTGGGAAACATGCGGAACCGTGAAAAGATTCCTCAACCCATGTTTAGGGTTGAACTGGAACCAGGGGATGTTATTCGCAAAAAGAATGAAACTCACCCAATTTATAACCTCAAATTTCTTCTTCATCGCAGGGTTACCGTTGAGGAACCGCACAAGCGTTTAGGGCTCGTTCAATGCCTAAACTGCAAGGAATACGGTCATACTAAGGCATATTGTAAACTGCCTGCAGTTTGTATTGTGTGTGGAGAACCGCACGGCACATCACAGTGCAAGAAGCCAAAAACTGACTCAAGTGTTGAAAAATGCAGTAACTGGGGCTGCCCTGTCTATACCCACTTTAAGCATTCAATGACAAATAAGTCATCAATTACCTTCAAGCAACCCCAGCAGCCAAACATAATTCCTACAAACAATTTTCCGCAGATAGGCCAGTCAACCAGCCACATAATCATGCAAAACCCCAAACAAGTTTCATATGCTAATGTGGTCAAAACTGATATACAAAACTTGAATCGGGAGCCCAAGCCCCAAAATTCCGACCAAAATTTTAACAATCTTGAGGCAACTCTGCAGACTCTTTATCAATCCATAAACACATGTACGGTTTCTTTGACAAGCAGAAAATGCAATCCACTATTTTTCAGGCAGTTTAAAAAAAATGAGTTGGTTAAAAATATGTTTCTGGAACGCAAACGGCATCTGCCAACACAAAAATGAACTTGAGCACTTCCTTATGGAAATGCGAAACGATATAATGATGATTGCTGAAACTCATTTGACAAGCAATAGTTATTTCAAAATTAATGGCTACACACTATATGATACTAAAGATCCCCGTGGAAGATCTTGTGGAGGCTCGGCAATTTTGATAAAAACTAGAATTAAGCATTATTTGCTAAACGAGGCATGTGAGGAGTATCTCCAAGCAACAAACATATGTATTGAACATTTTCATGATAAAATTGTTATTTCCTTGATTTATTCCCCACCTCGGTTTTCAGTAACAGAAAATCAATATTCAAATTTTTTCAAATCACTTAGGCCTCGATTTTTAGCGGCTGGCGAGTATAACGCTAAACGCACTTTTTGGGGATCACGTTTAATTACTTCGAAAGGCCGCGTGCTTTTTGACACCGTTTCCAAAATGGGCTTAGGTGTGATTTCAAGTGGACAGCCCACTTATTGGCCATCAGACCGATGAAAGATCCCAGATGTTATAGATTTTGGAATTGTAAAAAATTTTCCTTTAGAGTGGATGCAAGTGGAGCCTTCATTAGATTTGTCATCAGGTCACTCACCCACTATAATATCTGTTTCGTTCCCCCAGGAGGTTGGTTCCCCGTTTTGTGACTTGGCGTTGACCTTCACTAGAGTTAACTGGTTAAAATATAAAAAGTATTTTCCGTACAATGAGTACTCATTGTACGGAAAATATTGCCTTAAGAACCTCTCAGGATATTGATGTGTCGATTAACGAATTTTCTGAAAAGCTTAAACTGGCCGTACAACATGATACCACTAGCCATACAAGATCCAGAAATGTGAGCAATAGAACATATTCGTCTGAAATTGAACAACTTCTAACAGAAAAAAGAAGAGTTAGAAGAGAGTGGCAACTTCGCAGGTCTCCCCAGCTTAAAAGCAGGCTACGGGAATGCATGACTCAGTTAAGAAATCTGCTTCAAATGTGGAAAAATGGCTTCCCTTAAAAATTATCTAGAAGGTCTTGATGGTAGCCCGCAAACCGACTATTCTCTATGGAAAGCGACAAAAGGTCTGATGTGGATGATGTAGCTGAATTTCCGCCATATGCTGTTAGACCGCCTGTGGGTTTGAGACTTAGTTTTCAAGATGTCGAAAACGTTATAAATAAAGTACTCAAAAAAAGCTCCAGGTTTTGACAAAATTACTGGCAAAATGCTTGTACAGTTACCTCGTGTTGCTAGAAGAATTCTTCTTTTCATTTTTAACGCTATTTTGCGCCTAGAATACTATCCTGCAGAGTGGAAGGTGTCTATGGTTACTATGATACCCAAGCCAGGGAAGGATCTCACTAAAGTAGAGTCATATAGACCAATAAGTCTACTGCCAACAATTTCAAAACTTTTCGAAAAATTGTTAATGGCGAAGTTGACTCCAATATTGAATGATGTAGGATGCATTTCGGATCAACAATTTGGTTTTCGGGCTAAACACAGCACCATAGAACAAACGCATAGACTAGTTAATGTTATAAGAAAGACTTTTGAGGACAAAACGTATTGCTCAGCTCTATTCATTGATGTTTCCCAAGCTTTTGATAAAGTGTGGCACGAGGGATTAATGCACAAAATAAAGTTGAACTTGCCTGCAAACACTCACAAGCTTCTGGAAAGCTATTTATGCGGCCGGAAGTTTGTTATCAGAGAAGGCGACTTTATAAGCCCAACTTAGCCAATCGAGGCAGGAGTTCCCCAGGTAGCATTCTGGGACCCACTTTATATTTAATTTACACTTCTGACATGCCAACCAGATATGGTATTCACACTTCAACTTTTGCGGATGACACAGCATTCTGCAGCGTACATGAAAACCATCAAGCAGCTTCGCGAAATTTACAGAAGTATATTTCAATATTAGAGATGTGGTTAAAACGTTGGAAAATTAAAGTTAATGAACAAAAGTGTACACACGTTACATTCACACTGCGTAGACAAACATGTTCAGCTATCCAAATTAACAATTCACCTATTACGCAGCAAAATGAAGTCAAGTAACTTGGTATTCATCTCGACCGTAGGTTAACGTGGAAGCCTCACATTGACGCGAAAGTCACTCAGCTAAAATTAAAAGCAGCGCAATTAAATTGGCTTATGGGCAGAAACTCTACATTGAAATTAGATTGCAAAGTTTTGTTATACAACGCAATACTAAAGCCTATATGGTGCTACGGAATTCAATTATGGGGCACCGCCTCAGCGTCAAACATTGAAAAAATTCAAAGGCGACAAAACAAAATTCTTCGAACAATTACTGCAGCTCCATGGTACGTAAAAAAACTCCCGAATTCACAAGGATCTGTGTGTACCACTGGTAAAAGATGAGTTTTCAAAGCATGCGACAAGGTATATCAGCAAATAGGAACTTCACTCAAACCCTCTTGCACGAAACATACTTAATTTTAGTGGTCACACTCGGTTGAGAAGAAGGGATACCGTTGCCACCATCAGAGCGTTAAGTTGGTGCTTTTACCGATATAATATGCGCATAATAAAATTTTTTGTCTAGCATTGGCTGGACTTAGTTAATTTATTGTATTTAGTATTAAGATTTGAATACTTATTGTTAGTTCACATTATGAAGATTCAATAAATAAAAGCTAAAAAAAAAAATCTGAAAGGTTTGTGAAGTAAGTAATCGCCTACCACTCCAGGTATTAAGTAAAACACACATAGGTTTCTGTATATGTACATATGTTTTCTTTTTACTAATTTAGGGAAAAGTAATGTAGTTAAAAATATGTTTGAATAAAGTTCTTCAAGATAATACTTTCTCTTCTTGTTACGTTGTCTCTGCGCAAAACATTGTCAGCCTCTGCAACTATTAAATCGTTAACTTCGTTGCCATCGACGTCGTCTGAAAAGATTTTTTTTTTATTATAATTCTAAAAATGCTTTGTATATTAGCAAGTATTTATATTACGTGTTATGAGATTCTGTAACTAATATATAACAGTATTGGCAAAAGCTTCTATCATGTGGCAATACGGCTAAAAATTATGTCAAAACTGCGAAACAAAAACAAAAAATATTATTGCCCAGCTATGAGCAGCTGGAATTTTCAAGTTTGTCAAATGACAACACAATAACACGTGTTGTAAAATATGATAGAGAATAGCAATAACAAGTATTGTTAAAATTAGAGGCAGAATCGCACTACTCGGGTGGTAGTTTTCTTCTATACACTGAAAAAATTTTGTTCAGATATTCTCTTAATTTCGACATTACTTTTATGAATTTTTTCATTATTTTTCAACCATTGTAACTTTTCATAAAAATAATGAAACAAATTTCATTAGATTATTTTACTGAAAACCTTTATAAAAGTATTGAAACATTTTAATAAGAAACATGACTTATTTTCATTAAAAGTATGAAAGACAAATCATATGATTAGTGAAATAATTTCTCTAGATCAAAGAATCAATTTCATAAAGCACATGAAAACTGTACATTAAATTAATGAACACGTAACATTTATTTAATGAAATAGGTTCTTTGTACTAATGTAATATATTCACTAAAAATATGAAACTCCTTCATAAGGTCATTGAAGTTATTTCATTTATCTATTTTTATTATTCATTGAGCACCTGAAAATTTTACATTAAATTAATGAAATAGTTACATTTGTTTAATGAAATAATATCATAACACACATTAATAAAATATGTTCACAAATGTACGTAATAAGATCAATGGAATTATTGCATTTATTCATTGATACTTTATTTCATTACACAAGCAATACTATTGCTTGCTTTTGTGAAATTGTACCTAATTATGATAAAAGAAAATGTTGAACAAGTATTCACCAAATAAAACAGATTTTATTAATTCAAATGACTTCAATACACTGGTATTTAAATTTTTTAAACTATTATTATGCTGATTTGAGTACATACACATATGTACGTACATACCCAAGTTCGGTAGCCAGAAATTTATTTGTTATTAGTCTAATGAATTCTATTTTATTCGAATTATGAAACTCATAAAACTTACTTTTTAATAAAAAAAAACTCGACATTTTTTAAACTGTAGCTTAAGATTAATAAATGCCCATTAATATATCTTACCAAAATTCAAAGAGTTTAAAAAAAAATGAATTTGTTGTAGTCATAAATCTAATAACTTTTTTTAATGAAACTATGAAACTTAATGAAACCATTCTGGTGGAACTATGTTATAATATATATGAAGTTTCATGCATATTGTGAAAAGTTTTCATAGGATTAATGAAAAATATTTAATGAATCAGTTTCATTAAATATATGACGCATAATTCTTTCAGTGTAGCGATATTATGAATAACAGCTAAAGCAACAATGAGTACTTTTACGTTTGCAAATGTCATCCCATCTAGCAAGCATCTGAATCGCTGTTTTCAGACGCCAAGCATCTTTCCACAGTGTTTCGGGTAGCAATATGAGCAACATTATACTTGGCTTCTTTATCGCTACCTGGTAAACATTTTCAAATCGCTCTTTTTTTCGCGATTCATTAAAAATACGGCAATCAAACCTCCACCTTGCCACCATGTCCAAAATTTTCAACTGGAGGTAGCAAACCACCTGTGAAATTATTAAATTGTAGATTCCAAAGTGGTTTAATCAAGCTTTAGCTGCATTTGCTGAAAATTATCGTACGTTAACTTTCGTAACAAAGGGCTTAGGGTCATTTTCTCAACTTGCCCTTAGTTAAAATCGGACCTATAAATAGCTTTGCATTAGTAAAACTTGCACTTTTTATTATTATAATTATTGTAAATAAAAATATTTAATGGATAAAAAAAAATAATACATGAAGATTTTATAATGGAAACCTATTTATCGGTCCGACAAAATCCTGCCTTTAATTAAAGGCAAATTGAGAAAATGCCCTAAGGGGTGTGTTCGTAAGAAATAAAAAATTTCTGCAACCATTTGTAGTAAAAACACACCTATGAATGTTTATAAATACTAAATGAAATCATACATACATATGTATAAGTGTACTAAACTTCTTTTACCTGCACGTTCAGCGAATAAAACCGTATTGAGCTAGTTCTCCACCAATTTATTTTAATATGGGTCCCATATATTGCTCTCGCTGGTTCATTTTAGTATATGTCTTGCTATGTTTAGCCACGGCACGAGCAACTTTGGCACATATCCTCCTCACCGTAGGTTGGGCAATACCATGAAGGTATCCAGCAGAAACTAGTACAGTATACCCGTGTATTTACCCATCGCTTAAATGCCTTTGTCCTTTATTCATCCCTATATTCTATCCCCGTTTTTTCACTTATTTTCATGCAAAAATGTACGGTTAATTAACTTTCTTTCAACTGCCCTTTTTGGGTAATAACTCAAAATATTGTATCCCAAATCCAAAAAATTTTCTCACATCTGTTGGCAAATATGTTACTTGTTGAACATAAAGAGTAAATTTTTGTGAATCCAGCTAATTTGTTTTTTAACGTTCTGATACGCTTTTGTTATACATATACATACATCCATACCTGCATGTACTTCTGTTATTGTTTTCAATATACATATGTACATACTTATATGTATGTACGTATAATTTTTGTAATATGAATGTGGTAGTTTATATTTTATTTTGAAAATTTTTGCGTTTACATTTTATTTTCACGTATGTATGTAATGACTTAGATTCAATACAAGTCCGTTTGGATAAATGCCTTTGTAGCGGTATTTAAGCGTAATCGTATAATTACCGCTATAAGGTAATTAAACGTCTCCGCTTTAATACCTTACTAGCTCAATTACCCACAAATTACAGCAACTTGAGTGAGGTAATTAAGCGGGTTTTACTGTAATACGTTTTTGGCGCCAATCAAATAATATATGAAAAAAGCAACTAAGACCTGTAGTTCCGGAGAACTTCCACATCCTCTAGGGTAAACAGCAATATCTTCGTGTACCATATAAACAATCTTGTTTACCGTTTCTTTATGAAAACGGTACTTCAGTTTGAATTGATTGCCTGGGATCGAAAACGGATTGCCCCATTTTCTTTTGCCGCCTATTGGAAACTTGGGCAATATCTTCTATTAAAAAAAAACACACACACACACAACTACAATTATCACACGTTTCTAAATACAGTAAAATTTACTTATAGGCAACTGCTTCAAATGCACGCTTCTTGTGGACTATAAGGCGAATTGGACTATACTTAGATTTTTATGTAAGCCACACTTTTTGGCATCTAAATGAATTAGCATATAATAATTTATTTTGACTATATAAAATCTGAAAGCGGATATTTCAATGCTCCCATTGACAAAAAAAAAAACACATTTAACATTGCAAACATGTGTCAAAAATGAAATATGTACATGTAAAAAAGTCTTGCATTTTTGTGCTCCGTTTTTGCCTAGGAAAATTTTTATTAAATTTGCATTTTGGATTATATCTTTAATAACTTGCACACCGCTTCTAGGTGGAATATAAGTGAAAATGGACTATAGCGCTAATGGACTATGTAACAAATATTTTGCAGGTATTTTATTTCTTGATGCCAAAAAATTGCATATTTTGGACTAAATCGCCAATTCTACTAAAAGTGGTATGGCTTATAAACGAATTTTACTGTAGTAATGTTTCTTACCAATTCTTTTTATTAAAAGCAGCGTATTCATTATTAACAAAAAAAATCTTCTAATTAAATTAAACTTTATATTAATTTATCAATATCAACAACAAACAATAACCAAAAACACAAACGTCACCTTAAAATTGCCTTATAAATAGGTGCAATCAGTTTTAATAACGATTGAGGCATGAAAAAGAGCATTTTAACGTAAAATTCGTTTATGAATACAGTTTTATCGAATTTTGCCTAAAAATTGCTTTAGTAGCTGTTTAACTTTTTTATGAATACGGCCGTAAAAGTTTTAAATTGTATTTTAATAGTTTTAAATTGTATTTCAGAACATAATACGACACATTTAAATATTAAATAGACCTTATAAAAAAAATCCGGGTTTTCAGAATTACATTTACATATAAATATAAATTTTTTTAAGCTATTCAGCGGTTTGAGCTACTTGATTTTTAGTTTGCGACCATTGAAAAGGCACACATCCCTCCGCCACTAAATAATTTTTGCCATTGTCTCTAATTTGGTTTGCAAACCGAATGTGTTCATATGTTTGTATTAGTAATGGTGATACTGTTTGTGGAAGTGGCATTGGTTCTTCATTTATATTAAGCGGACGTTCAAATTTTTCCAAAAATTGTATTAAACACAACGTACTTGTACGATTTTATCGGTGGTATATAGTTCTACCTTGATTGGACGGCGAAAAATTTGAAACTGGCTTTTTAATCGTCCGAAAGCCATTTCGCGTGCTACTAAGTCTGTAATTAAATATATCTTTTGGAGTTGTTAGCTTACCATTTCTGTTGTGTGCCTTCATTTGGTCTAGATCAAATATATCGTCACCAATGAAAAAAAATTTACTTCGTTCTATTTAGCCTGGCGAAGCTTCGTCGGGTGATATATTTAAGTTGCGTTGTTTTATTGCTGGGTGTGATGTACGGCTACATCTGAGGCTGTTCCGTGTCTCCCTACATCAATGTATAAAAATTTACTGTTAGCGTCAACGAGTGCCAATAAAACCGTGCTAAAAACTCTTTATAATTATAGAAATCGGAGCCGGAGTTTTGCGGGTTTTTAATGCGGATGTGCTTGCCATCTATAGCACCCAGGTGTGTGGAAATTGCCATTAATTATTGAGACCTTCGGCAACGGCCTTCCATTGATCTTGGGTAGAAGGATTCTGTAAGAAATTTATATAAATGTACATTAAAAACAATACGTTGCTCATTTTAGTCAAAGTTCCCACCTTTAAATGATAAAGCTAAAGAGCTTAAAATATGGGTATTAAAACTTTTGGAAAAATTTTCGAAATAGTTTTCCACGAAAAAACAGTCAGTCGAACCCTCGATGATATAGAATACCTCATCACTGTATCTTGTTTTTTTGGTTTTAATGTCAACCCATATATACTTATTTATATAAAGCAAAACTTTTATGTAAATATACTTATAACAAATTTTTTATATACTATGCACAAAACAAACGAAGTTTTCATTGCTCATTCAAAAAAAGTTTTGATAATCTTTGGAGTCCCACAATAGAATCCTTCAAAAGATGAGACTCCAAGCTGTGCACCTCTTTTTCCAAGAACGGATTAACCCGGTATCTTCGATTTGTTTCTTCTTCATCGCCTATATCCAGGATATTTATTAATTGTTTTAAGCCATCACAAGATTATTCTTACTCATTTTCCTACTTGTGATTTTAGAAAAAAAAAAACATATCAAAAAAATCGCGCACAAAAAAGGTTTTATTAATGCGAAAAACACGAAATATGTACATATATACGGACATATAATCACATATTTATGCTTACAACCATTCACTGTGAATTGTAAAAATTTATACTCAATACACAATAATGATGATTGAAGAAACTCACTTGACGTCAACAAGCTTCTTCAAAATTAACGGCTACGTACTATACAATACTAAAGACCCCCGTAGAAGAGCTTGTGGGGGTTCCGCAATCTTGATAAAATCTAGGATTGAATAAAATAGGGGGTTGAGGGATTTATTATCCTGTGAATAAATCCCTGTTGCTTATAATTTCTCAAGGATTTGAGAAAGTATAAGGATGCGGTTGAAAATATGGAAAATAACAAAAGAAATTTGTTAAGAAAAAATTGTTCGCTGGGATGCGTTAAATAAAAAAGATGCTTACCGTTGGTGCGTTGGAGATAAAGTGTTTTATTTGTTTTTTCATTTAATGCCGCGAAGGCTTTTAGTACAATGATTTTACACAACTTATGTTACATTACATTGCATTACAATGTTCATAACATTACATTTGATTTAGATAACGCAGTTTATAAAAAGTATATTGTGTAGAAAAGTAAAAATTCATTAAATTCAATTCAATAATAAATATAGTTATATATGTACATTTTCAAAAATTCATTAGATATATACTTATATAAAAAATGTATAAAAAAATTAAATAGGATAATATACATATAAAAAAACTAAATCCATTATGTTAATTTAAACATACTCCCGCCCAGAAATTATGGTTGTGCTGGAGTAGTGGCGCACAGAACATTGGCCAAGGACCTAATAGCCTCAAATATTATCTTTTGATCTGGCTGCGGTGCGGCATTATTGCTGTTTGGAACTCTTTGATTATGTGAGAGGTGTTGATTGTGGTTGCTGACATTATTGCGGTTTTGATCCCGATTGTGAGAAACAGCAGCGCTGTTGCGTTGTCGTTGGCTACTGATACGAGAATGACTGCTATGGCGCTGCCTCCGGTCCAAGTGGCGACTACGCTGTCGAACCTCGTGATGCTGTCGTGTATTTCTGTAGTGACTATTGTCATGGTCATCGCGGCGTCTTCGTTCCCTCAACCTCTCCCGAAGATCGCGGCTGGATCGCCCAACTGGTGGAGGATGCAATAAAGTATGATGTAGTTGGGAGCAATGTCTACATCTGTCCGGGCTGTCACAGCTGTGGACCAAGTGAGTTCGGGCGAGGCAGTTCATGCAATAGTTGAAGCGACGAGCTACAATGTCACGCTCCCTCGGACCCATGGCTAAAAAGGTTTTGCAAAACCGAATGGAGTGAAAACGGCGACAGAGCTGGCATTGATGGATTTCAGTGTCCCGTGGTGGTTGGTTACGTCCACTAAAATTAAACATTGGTTACCTCGGGTAGCAAAGCTATTTAATGTATAAAATTTGATAGTATTTGGAGAAATGGAATGGGAATAGAAATAAAAAATATTAAAACTTAAAGTTATTCAGCGCCTTGGGCGGCATCTGTGTTTTCTATGTTATTAAATGGTAAAAAGCATAATTTAGTTATAGGTCGAGTTATTGTCCCGGCGGCTGTATACACGTCTACTACTCTGACCTTTTGACCGGAACCATTGTAAAATGAAATTTAAAGCTTTTGACAGCCGCTTCCCAGATTCCGCCCATGTGGGGAGCCTGCGGAGGAATAAACGACCATTCAAAACCTTGTGTTACATATTTTTGAGCAATGTCGGTAGATACGTCGTTAATAAAGACTTTGAATTCTTTACGCATTGCTCGGCTCGCGCCCACGAAGTTTCGACCATTATCAGAGAAAATTTTTTGAGGTAGTCCGCGGCGCCCAACGAATCTAGAAAAAGTTGCCTGAAAGGCCGCTGCGGATAAGCTGGAACATGGCTCTAAGTGCACCGCTTTTGTAGCGAAACATACGAATATGCATGCATAGCCTTTGATAATGCAAGCATTTCTAAGAGTCGAGCTTTTTAACTCAAATGGCCCTGCAAAATCGACACCCGTGATATTAAATGGAAAGGAAAGAGAGCATCGATCCGATGGTAGAGCTGCCATAATTTGAGAACACGATTGCTTTTTGTGTATAATGCACGTCTTGCAATATCTTATGATCTTTTTCACACGCATCTTGAGCCTTGTGATATAATATTCCGTTTGTATCATACGACACATTAAGTTACATTCACCATGAGCTAACATATTGTGCAAATGAGATAGGTATAAGTGACAAAAATGTGAATCTCTTGGCAAAATTACGGGAAATCGTTCATTATATGGTAGTAAAGAATTAGCTAGGCGTCCGTTGACACGTAAGACACCTTTCTCATCGATAAACGGATTAAGCGTATAAAAAGAGCTTTCTTTTGGAACGGCTTTAGATTTAGCAACTGACTCATATTCATTTTTGTAATACATCAGTTGAGCTAATATAATTAAACGAGTTTTAACGGAGTTGACTTCATTTTGGGTTAGTTGGGTACTAGCGTACAACAATGGGAATGTTGGGCTAGCGAAAGAGGGCTTAAACCGTCTTATAAATCGAAATGTGTATGCTAGAACTCGCAGTGCTCTTGAGTAGGATGAGAACCTTTTGAGCAAATCTGTTTCAGTGACTGTGATTTTAAAGCTACTGATGGGAACAGTAGCGGTTTCAATTTCTGGAGACTTTTGAGATATCTCCTTGACTTTCAATGGGTTATTCTGTGGCCATTCGGATGATGGATTGACAAGCCAAGATGGGCCATGCCACCAAAGGCAATTGTTGGTTAGATTTTGCGGCCTGCAGCCTCTTGATCCTAAGTCTGCCGGGTTGTAGTGTGTTGGCACATAGCGCCACTTAGCGTCTGGAAGAGTCTGGTGAATTTGTCCAATACGATTCGAAACATAAATTTCTTTCCATGTTGAAGGAGGCTTGGCTAACCATCCTAAAACTATCGCTGAATCACACCACAAAACTATTTCAGAAGAGTTGAGCGTCATTGACGATATTACGTGCTTCACTAGCTTCGCTAACATAACAGCTCCAGAAAGCTCTAATCTAGGCAACGTTATTGACGCTAAAGGTGCAACCTTACTTTTTGATACCAACAAGTTTGAGTAAACTCCAGATGAAGAGGTTTGCACTCTAACGTATACTGCTGCGCAATAAGCTAACTTCGAGGCATCACAGAACCCATGAATTTGAACAGTATCAACGGGAGTGAACTGTATCCAACGAGGAATTTGGATTTCTTCTACCTTCGGCCAGTCCTGCATTATTTCGTGCCATATTCGGAGAGAATCTGCACTAACACTCTCGTCCCAATTGATTCGTTCAAGCCAAAGTTGCTGAATCAATATTTTGCTTTTAATTATTATGGGTGATATCCAACCTGCCGGGTCAAACAGTTTGGCAACGGCTGACACTATCTGACGTTTAGTTATTTTGACAGTTTGGGGCACTGCCTCATACGCATAGGTAAAAGAGTCTGTTAATGCATTCCAACGAATACCAAGAGTTTTTGTCGTACTCGAATCGTAAAATTTTAGAAAATTTGAGTCATACAGATCTTCATTTGGAAAAGAACTAAGCAATTGCGAATCATTAGCGGTAATTTTCTTGAGTAAAAACCCCGCTGATTCAAGTGTTTTGATGAGATCATGCTGAGCACTAATCGCATTTTCAATTGAGTGACCTCCTGAGAGAATATCGTCAACGTATGTTTCGTTTCGTAAAATAGAGGCAGCTCTGGGAAAGAGGATTTCGGAATCTGACGCCAACTGTAAGAGAGTTCTAATGGCGAGAAAAGGGGCACAGTTAATACCAAATGTGACGGTTTTCAGTGCATAATCTTTAACGGCTTCTTGGGGAGAATTCTGGAAAAGAATTCTTTGGAATGACCTATCTTCGGGAGCTATTAAAATCTGACGATACATTTTTTGTATGTCCCCGTTAAAAACAAATCGATACAGACGCCAATTTAATATTATAGTCATTAGATCACTCTGCAGTGTAGGCCCAGTATATAGAATATCATTCAGGGAAAATCCTGATTTAGTTTTACGCGAGGCATAAAAAACCACCCTAACCTTTGTGGACTTCCGTTCAGGTTTCACAACAGCGTGGTGTGGGAGATAAAAAGAGTTACACTTCCCGTCATAGAAAGATTCACGTGAGGTGGTTTCTTCCATATGATCAAGAGAGAGATATTCAGAGAGATTTTCACAGTATTGTACTTTTAAAGCAGGATCCTTAGCTAATGTTTGTTCCATTCGCGTGTACTGGCTGAGAGCTACAAATCTCGAAGGTCCCAGAAATCGCGAGTCTGGGTAGTCTTGCCTAAAAGGTAGTCTAACCATATATCGTCCATTGGGTAAGCGTTGCGTCGTTTCTTTATAGTATTTTTCGCAGTATTCATCTTCGGAAGAGGTAGGGCGAACGGAGGGGATTTCTTCCTGCTCCCAAAACTTTCTGACAAGTGTGTCCAATTCAGAATTATCTTCAGCATGAGCGCTCACTGAAAGTGAAAATATTGGTTCTGTTTGAACTGGACCGCTGAGAACCCAACCGAAAATGGTTCGGTAAGCAGAAGCGAACCCGCAGACATTTCTTTTTATACCATCCAGATTAATAAATCGTTCGCTATCATTGCCCAAGATCAAGTCAATTGTACTTGAGATATTAAAGTGAGGATCAGCTAAGTCCAGATTGGTCAGATTGGATAAATCTGTGACATTAAAAGACCTTGCAGGAATTTTATTGGTAACTTTGGGTAAAACTATCGCTGTAATTTGAAAACGGAAATTATTTATCTTGGATACTAGCTCCAAATCAAATTCCTTTTCAGCAATTTGGCTTTGTCCCCCAATTCCAATAATTTCCAAGTGAGATTTTCGTGAGGGTAGGTTCAATCGATTTCTAATTTTCTCAGATAAGAAAGTTCTTTCTGAGCCCGGATCAATCAAAGCTCGTAAAGTGAACAATTCACCTCGACATTCAATCTGCACCAAAGCCGTTCTCAATAGAACATTTGTGTTATTGGCTGCATAGTTTGAATTTATTTGTGAAAATTTGTTAGTTCTGGAAGTTGAAGGTCTAACTTCTGGTTCATGTGGTTCGGCCACTGTTGCACTATTTAGCGTCTTATTGGTGGTATTCATTTGGAAAGATTGCGCATTTTTATTGGGAAACGACGGCTCAGAACTCTTTTGGGAAATATTTAGGGAGCGCATATGGAGCATTGTATGATGTTTTTTACCACAATTGAGACAAGTGTTTTTACTGGAACAATTCTTTTTTGTATGAGATTGAGACAAACAATTGTTGCAAAATTGATTTTTGAAAATGAAATCGACTCGCTGTTGAATCGTGAGCTTACGAAATTGTGGGCACACCCTTAAGCTGTGATCTTCATCACATAGTTTGCACTTGTAAAGCAACTTTTCTTGAGAGGCGTACATCTGAATCTTCTGTTGAGGTTCTTTAGGGGTAAAAAATGGAGATTTAATGATTTTAATGGTGGAGATCCTCTCAACTACTTCGCACCGTTTAAGAAGAAAATCATTTAACTGTGCCCATTTTGGCAACTCTCTACTTGCGTTTAACGACTGTTCCCATTGAGCTAACGTTTCATTAGGTAATTTTGAATAAACTAAGTTGACAAGAATAGGATCCCACCCCTCGACAGACACTCCAAGAGTTTGAAGCATTGCCAAGCAATCAGAAACGGAACTGTGTATTCTTTGAAGGGATTCACTATCCTCCTCCTGAGCTACCGGAATGTTGAACAGTGTTCGGATTTGATTGTCGACTAACACCCGAACATTTTCGTAACGCAGTTTGAGAGCTTGCCAAGCTAGTGTAAAATTATAAAAGGAAATCTTTTGACTATTGCCCCCGCTGTTTCGGTAGTTTTATTTCGAAGATGGTAAAGTTTTTCTGCTTGAGTTAACCTTGGGTGGTTAATATACACAGCTGTAAACATATCGCGAAAAGCCGGCCAGTCCTCGTAGCCTCCGGCAAATACTTCAGTGTCGCATGGTGGAAGCTTCAGTCCAACGCTGTAATTATCATTGGCGACGTTAATCTGAGATGGGACTAAGGGCTCGCGGTTTTTGCCTGGTTTTTCCCCCATTGCATCAAGCATTCTCGAAATAGTCTCATAATAGATCTCAACGCAGGTGTCATATTGCTCTTGGGCTCCAGTTTTAAGAGCTTCGTCTTGTTTGGAAAGCATTAAATCCTCGTAGGACTTTCCAACTTTTTCCCAACGTGAATCAACATCCTTCATTTTAATTTCAATCAGAGACTGTGGTTGATTGGAAAATTCTTGTTCTGCCAACTTTCCACAAAACGAACGTAAATTTGACGAATCAAATAAAAATTTGGTATTAAGAGCGCCATTTTACGTGTAGATAAATTTAATAATTTCTGAATACGGAACTCAAAATTCTGCTTTGTTCAAAATCGGAAAATTTTCGTTTTAATACTTGTGAATTGTTCAATACACAAGGATATGTATTTATCGATTTGTGGAAAATCGAAAAACTTTTGATGAAATATTTTTACTACCAGAATAATGGATTGTAAATGCAAAATTAATTTGTTGATTTAGTTGTAAAATAATTCGAACAATTTTTCTTCTTTTTTTCCCAATAGGATCAATTGAGTTTTGAATCGGTGATATATTTCGTGAAAAATCCTTTGTAATTCGGATGGCCAAATACTTTGTAATTTGTATTTGGGTTGAAAAATGAAAATACAATTATACCACGTACGAGTATATTTGTATGTAAGAAATTATATTCACACGATCAAATTGAACTCAATAGGATAATATAGCAGTATAAAAAAAAATTGAATCGAAATTATATTTACTTAAACTTGGAAAGCAACAACGGTTTTCGCAATATTTTGTACTATTTACACCGGAAATGAGCGATCAAATCATACGTAAACGATTTTTCGAAATGAAATAAAATTTTGTAAATTTCCAAATATGTTGTGTATTTATGAGAAAAATATTATGCAATGTTAGTTTTCATATATGTTTATATGTGTGTATATATAAATGAATATGTATATAAAAATATATCAAATTTAGAGTGAATAAAATTTTAGGTAAATGTGCCAAAGTGAATTAAAAAATTGTAATCAAATCTTTGTAACTACTGTGCCAACTATAAGGTGCATTAAGCAAGGAATTGCTTTATTTAATTGGAATTGTCAAATAACTGGCTAAAATTTTCTTTTTAATAAATTCAGTAAAACACCAACACTTTAATTAATTTTTTGCCTCCACTGTGCAAATTTTGCATTTCGGTTACTTGCCAATTATATGTACATACATAATAAGTATATAGAAAATATTACTTATTGCGGTTGTTTTCCAAATACTCTGTACCCAAAATTAAAACCGTACCACTTTTATGATTTTGCTCTAGGTTTGTAATTATAATTTCTAAGGAATTAGAAATTTTTCTTTGCACATATAAGTGTCTTACCCAGAAACACAATTTTTTGCGCTTTTATAAATTTAAATTTATTTAAATTTCCTTTTTATAAAATTTATTTTTTAGTTTTGAGCAATTTTAATTTTCACACAATTTTAGGTACATAGGACCCACAGTGCATTTTTTTGCTTATATTATTTATTACAAGTGCAAGATCAATTTCTTTATATGTTGATGTTGTTGTTGTTGTTCAATGCAAGAAACTTGTAATTGCTGTAATTATATGGGAATGGTGGTGGTTTTTAATTTTGTAATATTTTTACATGCATGTATGTACATATGTTTTTTCACAACTTTTATGTATGTATGTATGTAAATAGGTAATTGGAATCAAGGTTCACTTAACTTAATCTATGTACATATCAACCGTTTTACTGGAATTTTTGTATTTTATTTTTGAACTTTTCCGTAATTTCTATAAAAAATTTGTATGGCAAATTGGCAAATAAATTTTTTTCTCACTGTTTATGAATTTATGTTAAATTATTTAAAATGTGTGTTGGTTGATTTACTTTATTTTATTTACGTTGTTTCTGATTCTATTTCTGTTTGTTTTTTTTTTTTTTGGATTATTAAAAATGTAAATTAATTTTGTAACTTTTGTATTTATGTACGAATGTTTAGGCACAATTTTACTTATGTATGTATTTGGTTTTTTTTTTTTTTTTTATCAATTGGCACTTTTAATTTTTTATATATGGCACATTTTTTACTTAAATAGGAAATTTAAGATTTTGTAACTGCCTCAGAATTTTTTTTTTTTTTTTGACTAATTTTCACTTTTTATTTTTTAGACGATATGTATGTGGCAGTATGATAATGAGATAAAAAGAGATTTTCTACTTACTTTGCCATCTTAAAAATGTATGTATGTAGTATGTAATAGAATTAATTACTTATCCAATTCCGTCGGCAAACAGTTTTAGCTATGAGCAGTGTTTGTTATCCAATTGCTGGTGATCAGTATTTCACTAAGGGGAGAAGGACCATGAATAAAATAGGGGGTTGAGGGATTTATTATCCTGTGAATAAATCCCTGTTGCTTATAATTTCTCAAGGATTTGAGAAAGTATAAGGATGCGGTTGAAAATATGGAAAATAACAAAAGAAATTTGTTAAGAAAAAATTGTTCGCTGGGATGCGTTAAATAAAAAAGATGCTTACCGTTGGTGCGTTGGAGATAAAGTGTTTTATTTGTTTTTTCATTTAATGCCGCGAAGGCTTTTAGTACAATGATTTTACACAACTTATGTTACATTACATTGCATTACAATGTTCATAACATTACATTTGATTTAGATAACGCAGTTTATAAAAAGTATATTGTGTAGAAAAGTAAAAATTCATTAAATTCAATTCCATAATAAATATAGTTATATATGTACATTTTCAAAAATTCATTAGATATATACTTATATAAAAAATGTATAAAAAAATTAAATAGGATAATATACATATAAAAAAACTAAATCCATTATGTTAATTTAAACAAGGATAAAGCATTTTTTGTTGAACGACACATGTAAGGACTATCTTCAAGCAACTAATATCTGTGTGGAAAATTTTCATTACAAATTGGTTATCTCATCGATTTATTCGCCGCCTCGATTCTCAGTGACAGAATCACAACGTTCAAGTTTTTTCACCTCATTAGGACCTCGTTTTATAGCAGCTGGAGATTACAACGCAAAACACACTTTTTGGGGCTCACGTTTAATCACCCCGAAAGGTCGGATGCTTTTTGATATAATTTCTAAAATGGGCTTAGACGTATTATCAAGCGGACATCCCACTTACTGGCCGACTGACCGGCGAAAGATTCCTGATGTGATTGATTTTGGAGTGGTAAAGGGATTCCCTGTGGAATGGATGCAAGCTGAGCCTTCGTTAAACTTATCATCGGATCATTCAACAACTATTATTTCAGTACGTTTTCCCCAGGAGAGTTGGTCCCCGATTAAGAATTTGCGTAGGACTGTCACCCGAGTGAACTGGCTAAAATATAAAAAATTTTTGAGTACCCATTGCACTGAGAATATTGTTTTAAAAACACCTGAAGATATTAATACGTCACTAAGCAACTTTAGCGAAAACCTTAAACAAGCCGCTGAACTTGGTTCTAGCATTTATTTAATACGCAGAAACATTCAAAATAGAACATATTCTTCAGAAATCGAGCACCTTGTGTTAGAAAAAAGAAGAGTTCGACGAGAGTGGCAACTTTGCAGGTCTCCGCAACTAAAAACAAGGCTACGTGAGTGCACAAATAAACTAAGAAATTTGCTTGGAAACCAAAAAACGGCTTCTCTACAAACGTATCTAGAAAGTCTGGATGGTACTCCTCAGTCGGACTATTCTTTATAGCGGGCGACTAAGGATTTAAAAAGGCCAGTTAGAGGTAAGCCGCCCTTGCGAGAACCGTCTGGAGACTGGGCTAGAGATGACTCGGAAAAGGGTAATTTATTTGTTAACCATTTGAAAAACGTTTTTACCACAAATAGGTCTGATAATGCAAATGAGTTGCCGCCTATTGTTAGTAGACCACCTGTGCCTTTAAGATTCAATTTTCAAGAAGTTGAAAATGCTATTGGTAATCTAAACCTTAAAAAAGCTCCAGGTATGGATAACATCAGCAACAAAATGCTCGTAGAGCTGCCTCGTGTAGCTTAAAGAATTGTTCTTTTTATTTTTAATGCTATTTTACGACTTGAGTATTACCCTGCAGAGTGGAAGGTGTCCATGATAACAATGGTTCCTAAGCCAGGGAAGGATCACACGAAAGTAGAACCATACCGTCCAATAAGTCTACTGACAACAATTGCAAAACTTTTCGAAAAATTGCTAAAGGCGAAGTTGGATCTAATACTTAATAAGGTTGAATATATTCCCAATCACCAATTTGGTTTTAGAGCGAAACATGGCACCATTGAGCAAACACACAGGTTAGTTAACGTCATAAGAAAGGCATTTGAAGATAAAAAATATTGCTCTGCCTTATTCATCGACGTCTCACAGGCTTTTGATAAAGTGTGGCACGATGGCTTAATGCATAAAATAAAGTTTAACTTACCTGCAAACATACATAACCTTCTGGAAAGCTATTTATATTGTCGCCAATTTATAATAAAAGAAGGCGATTTCATAAGCCCCGCCCAGCCTATTGAAGCTGGAGTTCCCCAAGGCAGCATATTAGGGCCTATCTTATATTTGATCTACGCATCTGACATGCCAACAAGCACCAACATTCGCACTTCAACATTTGTAGATGATACAGCATTCCTTAGCATAGATAGTAACCACCAGCAAGCATCAATAAACTTACAGGAACATATCAACAAACTAGAGAAATGGCTCAAGCTTTGGAAAATCAAGGTTAATGAACAAAAGTGTGCCCATTTTACATTCGCACTGCGTCTAGGCACATGCTCACCCATTACTATTAATAATAAAGTAATACCTCAACACAGTGAAGTCAAATACCTCGGTATTCATCTAACATGAAAGTCGCACATCGAGGCAAAAATAACGTAGATGAAATTGAAAGCAGTGCAAATTAACTGGCTAATAGACAGAAATTCGACCTTGAAGCTTGATTGTAAACTTTTGCTGTACAACTCGATTCTAAAGCCAATATGGTGCTATGGGATTCAATTATGGGGCACAGCCTCGGCATCCAACATTGAAAAAATTCAAAGAAGTCAAAATAAAATACTCCGTAGAATTACAGACGCTCCATGGTACGTTAAAAACTCACGAATCCACGCAGATCTGAACGTACCTTTTGTGAAATCTGAATTTGTGAAGTACGCGACAAGATATATTAACAAACTTGAATTCCATTCAAATCGTCTTGCAGTTAATATTCTTAACTTTGGTGGTCATACCCGTCTGAGAAGGAGGGATGCTTTGGCTACCATTAGAGCTCTAAACAGGTGACTGAATTCTGAAATAATATTCGCATAAAAACAAATTTTTGTCCAGCACTGGCAGGACTTTAATCACAATTTTTTTTTTGTACTAAGACTTGAATACTTATTGTCATTACATTTCTTATATAGATTCTATAAATAAATTAATAAAGTTAAAAAAAAATTCTTATGTTCGGAAATAAATATTGCGCGTGGAGACATTTTTTTTAGCTTTTAATTATTTATTGAATCTTCACAATGTGAACAAACAATCAGTATTCAAATCTTAATACTAAATACAAAAAATTAACTAAGTCCAGCCAATGCTAGACAAAAAGTTTTATTTTGCCCCCAATTATATCAGCGGAATCCCTTCTTCACAACCGAGTGTGACCGTTAAAGTTAAGTACAAGTAAAATAAGTAAGTTTGAGTGAAGTTCCTATTTGCTGATATACCTTGTCACATGCTTTGAAAACTCATCTTTTACCAGTAGAACACACAAATCCTTGTGAATTCGGGAGTTTTTTACGTACCATGGAGCTGCAGTAATCGTTCGTAGAATTTGGTTTTGTCGCCTTTGAAGTTTTTCAACGTTCAATGCTGAGGAGGTGCCCCATAATTGAATTCCATAGCACCATATAGACTTTAAAATTGCGTTGTATAGCAAAAGCTTGCAATCTAACTTCAGTGTCGAGTTTCTGCCTATAAGCCATCATAAATTTCATCTGAGTGACTTTCGCATCAATGTGAGACTTCCTTAATTAACTACGGTCGAGTTGAATTCCAAGGTATTTGACTTCATTAACCTGCGGAATAGGTGAGGTGTTATTTGGATAGACGCACATGTTTGCTTACACAGCGTGAATATAACATGAGTACATTTTTGTTGATTAATTCTGCGTTTCCAAAGTCAATTCTCTAACATTGAAATAAATTCCTGTAAATTTCGTGAAGCTAGTTGATGGTTTTCATGAACTCTGCATAATGCTGTGTCATCTGCAAAAGTTGAAGTGTGAATACCAGATCTGGTTGGCATGTCAGAAGCGTAAATTAAATATAAAGTGGGTCCCAGAATGCTACCTTGGGGAACTCCTGCTTTTCAGGTAATTATCATACAACCATCCCCTCTTCAAAATTGGTTCTTGCCCAGACGCCAGATGAAGTACGCAAAGGTGACTTGCCTCTAACTGAGAAGTTCCGTCCAGATAATTTCTAAGGGAAGACATTCTACGGATTTCAAGCAGATTTCTTAGTTGCTTAAAGCATTCCCGTAGCCAAATTTTAAGCTGGGGACACCTACGACATTCTAACTCTCCTTTTTTCTGACAGAAGGTGTTCAATTTTTATCGTTCGTATTTTTGAAGCTTATACAAGCATGTTATACGGCCTGTTTAAGGTCTTTAAAAAAAAATATTAATTGACACATCAATATCCTCAGGCGTTCTCAAGGTAATATTCCTTTATTTTAGCCAATTAACTCTAGTGCCGGTCAACCCTAAGTCACCAAACGATGAGCTGATCTCCTGGGGGAATGAAACAGAGATTATAGTGCGTAAGTGATCTGATTACAAATCGAATAAAGGCTCCACTTGCATTCATTCTAAGCGAAAATTTGTTTTCAGAGAACGTGATGCTGGATATATTTTATTGAATGGCAGAAACTTGTAATGCCTTATTTCCACATTCGGTATGGTCTGTTGACAAAATTACCTCAGATAAAGTAGATGAAATTATAGTGATACTAATATTGATCTACACTTAGATTAAGTTAAAAGCATGTTTTATGGTATGAATTCAAATCCGACATGCGTGGTCGATGGGAAATATACGAAAAGGTATGATAAAGAATTGCTTGAAGAAATAATCTCTGGTGTTGATGGCTACACCCGCTCTATCATCATAGATCAACGGTGGTGGACAATCAATTGCATTAAATGTGCAAAACAATGAAATTGATTTTGAAAATCGTTCGATAGTGCTATATTGCCCAGTGCTTTCAAAACCGTACAAAACGTGTACTAATGTCGAGTATTATAATTTCGTCAAATCAATTATCTGCAAATATGTAACCAAACGATGAAACTACACAATATCCAATGGCCCGATACATTAGCAGCAATGAAGCTGTTTGGAGAATTTTGGGATTCCCAAATTTTTGAGCGTGATCCAACTGCTGCGCATTTATCTGTTCACTTCGAAAATATATATGTTTTGTTTGGTATTAAGACTTGAATACTTATTGTTAGCTACCTTTTTGAAGATTCAATAAATAAATAAATGCTTAAAAAACACAACAAGGGCTGCACCAGCTACAACGTAAACTTCCTTTTTCGATACATCCAGAAATGATTCTTTTGCTCAAATTCTACACACAAACAAATTCATATGCAACTTATCGGGATGCGTGCCAAAAGCTAAATTTGTTAGAAAACGATTCACAACGCAACTATATCTAATCATCTAGAGCCAGAAGAGTATTATTTGCTATCATATTGGTAAATTGCTTTTCGTGCGAAACAGATCAACTTTGGAATACATATGAAGCACATATCGAAGAGAACCTGCAACAACATAACAATTGAATTTTCACATGAAACTTATAATGAGGCTTTTATTCTAAATCCTATAAATGTTTGCAAATAAACAACAAGGCACTCTCGGAAGTTGTTATGATAAGTCCTAATCAAGCAGGCAATAATGATGATCTGACCCACACGACTTAGAACTATTTATGACTGAAAATCTACTACATTTACAGCAGGTGCAACTCTCGGCATACAATATTTTAATGTGGATGGATCAGATGGAACAGAAAAATTTTTATGATTTCGTTAATATTGGCTAAAGTTCAATCGCAAAATAATACTGCACTAGCCCTAGCTTCGTCCGGCCACCATACTTTTGTATGGTGGCAGAACAGCGTATTTGTAACATAAATTACCTCTAAAGCCGCAATTCTGAGATACGCACACATACAATATTAAAAAAAAACACTCCTCAAAAGGTAAAGTGCTCCAAATTTGTAAGATCATAGTATGGGGTAAATGCACAATAACCCACAAAAAAAACTTTAGAAGCCCTTGATCGCATGTTATAAGATTTTAGAAACAACAAACAGTTATTTGGAGGAGCACTATTTGTGATATCCGGTGATTTCCAACGTAAATTGCCTGCAATTCCACTGATGATAAGCTTAGTGCGTACCTCGAATCACATCTTCTTTGGCGTATTGAAATTAACAACAAATATGCAAGCTGTAATATGATGCTCAAATTGCATTATTT
Organism: Thecocarcelia acutangulata; assembly: GCA_914767995.1. Taxonomy (NCBI): domain Eukaryota; kingdom Metazoa; phylum Arthropoda; class Insecta; order Diptera; family Tachinidae; genus Thecocarcelia; species Thecocarcelia acutangulata. Next base: position 59,239,794 of record OU612098.1, read on the forward strand.
TTCCATCGAATTTTTGTAATATGACACAATGCATTGAATAGTTACTTAATTGTGTATTTCCAAATGTCGAACGCAGTTTCAAAAATAACCAGTGGTTACGTGAGTGAGCGTCACTTCCTGTCAAAAACAAAGATGTCAATCTATATTTACACAAAAATCTATCGATACCGTGATAAGTGATGAGGATGCTGTCAATTATCCTTTTGAGTTTTTTAACTCACTTGATGTTTCAGGACTTCCATCATATGTGCTGTAACTCAAAATTAGAAATATCAATTATTCTATTGCGCATCAGCTATCCATTATAACTTTATAATGGCGATCGAAATAAATTCATTCTTTTAGCTGTAACATGAATGCATCCTATTAAAGGCATGGACAAGAAATAACTAAAAGAATATTAAGTTACTTTTAAATCCGTAACCCTCGTCACTTGACACCTTTTCTGTCACTGGCCGTTGTGCGACAGTGTGCCTACTAAGTGAAGATACACTTGAGGTTCGAATGCTATGGTTTATGAAAGTAAGTATGCATGTGTGTTGCACTGTTACAATTAAATCAAAACACTTGAATCGCGCCACATATGCACATTCAAAAGTGACAATTTATGTATGCATAGGTAAAATCTGATCAGCTTACCTCTAAGACGTGGGAATCAAATTGGTTTCCCAAACATTAATTATAATATTATGAGTCGTCTAGAAGTTCTCATAACTAGTATATAAGTAGACATAATTTTAGCTTTAAAAACAATTATAATTTTCCCTGACTTGAGCAACAATCGGGTTGCTTGTCACTTATTATAAAATTTTAAAATAAACACTTTTAAATTATAAAAATAAATCTTCGGTTTTTAATAATCTTTTATTTATCTGCAAACTGGAGTCTTGGAAACTCCTGAATTTTCTTCGAACCGTGGCGTATACTTCCACGGTTTCACTGTTACCTTAATTACCTCTTATCACTAATAAACACTTCTCCTCTTGTCCACCACGAACCGTATTCACATTGAAAAGTCTCACTACTTCCGCCAACACCACTGAGGATTCTGAATTGGGATCAATTAGCACCCTAGCCCACGCGTAATCGTCCCTAGCCCCAAACTGAACAATCGTAGTTGGCTTCAATAGTACGCTTTCCATGACCTGATGCCCTGGTAAGGTCAGCACTTTTTCGGGACTTTTACTCCCAGTCGGATAGGTTTTCCGAGTCTTGGAATTGACAGAGACTGGGGCCAAAGACGAGCTAGGTTCATCGCGCTCATGATCATTATACGGACGAGGTCCTATGACTGAGTGTCGAGACGAACTAGGTTCTTCACTCTTCGAGCGGGTAGACGAATAATTAAAATTATACTGTGCAAGTACAATCCACACGGTTTTCTTTACAACGTTTCTTCTCCCTTCTTCTTCTCCGAAGAAGAAAGGAAGGTAATCATTGATCTAAGATGATCGCATATATACGTATTTGCTCTTGAGGAAAAATTTATAATGCAATGAACCATTTTGATAAATTTAGGAACTCTAATAATGTACTCAGAGCCTCCAAATCCAGTAAAATCACAGACAGAGATGATAGAATAGTCGTAAGTACCTCTAAAGCTGACCGATTTAAAAGCTCTAAATAGCTAAAAGTTGAATAAGAGTCATCATGGTATCCATATATCATCCAGATCTATTCGGTGGCGGCTTTTTTTATTTTTTATCTTGGACCAGTACTCAGGGGATGACCCCCACATATGCAGTGCATTGTACTGGAACTAGGAAAACAGGTTATGACGAGGTTTAACTTAAACAATAACAACACGAAAGACTAAAACAATCTCTATTGCTGCATTTAAAATGTTGGAATTAAATTATTTAAAACTGATCAGTGCCCAGTATATATGCCCAGTATATAGTCCAACACCTTCCACGCTACAAAGTAATGAATTACATTCAGAAGAAATTAACATTGTGCATATAAAGAAAACGCGGACAACGGTGAAAGAAGAAACAAAAAAAAAAATAAACGTGTGTACACATACTGCTACCTATTCCAGTGCACTTTGATTTCATACGAAATTAATAATGAACATACATATGTGTGTATATAGAAAATACGAACAACGGTAAAAAAAGAGAGTAAGAAAAATAAACACATGTACACAGCTTACTATCTATTACGGTGCAATTTGGTTTTATATGAATTTTATTAATGAACGTACATATATAGAAAATACGGAAAGCAGTAACAAAAGACATGTGCACACGACGAGAGACAGAACACTACTGGCTTAATAAAAGTGCATTACGTGCATCACACAGAGAAAATTGTCGTGTCAAAAAAATTTAAATCGGGATTGGAATTTGTTAGAAAACGCACTAAGAAACCAATGAGTTTTTTAAACATTTTGTGGAATTGCGAATCCAATTTTTTCCGGTGCGATCAGATAGAAAACGCTATCAATGGCGTCTAGCTAACCAACAACACAATCCCAGTTATACCATCAAAACAATATATTAATTTACTATAAATAATGTTTTAATTATGTTGCCACCACTGTATACGTTTACAAAACTTAACTTAGTGTCCACACCTGCTATAATATCTGAGATGAGAACGTCAAATTCAATCGCAGAGAGAATTCTGTTACATGTAGACTTAAAATCAGTGTTATCGCAGTCTTATAATAATTTTTATTAAAGCGTTCTTATGAGAAATCTCATGGCAACGATCTTCTAAGAAGAGCTTTCAAAAAAACGCATGTGTATGTGTTTGTGTACAATAAGACGCCATTAAAATTTTACCGATTATTAGTTTTGCAAATTTTCTTGTAAAAACCCCCTTTTAAATGGAAAATAATTTGTTTTTATGTATTAAATATATACCACAAGTGATTAATTTTGTACAAAATGAGTGCATACACAAAATTCATATAAGATTTTATTCATCGCAAAGAAGTGTTTTTTTTCGGCTTTCAGTGATTTATGAATTCTTATAAGATTAACAAAACTACGTATACTCCTTGTTAAATATTAGGATAGACATAAAGAAATTCGCTCTCTCATTCTGCCGACGTTTTCTCAGATATTATGTCAGAGTTAATCGCAGTTGTAGACACTAAGTAACGTTTATTATGGCTTAAACTTTACTGTAATTTCATACATTCACACGTACTGTTTGTAACAGCTGATTTCAATCGACAGCATATTTATTATTGCTAAATAATAAATATGATAAAATATTGTTATAGTTGCCTTTATAAAAGTAACAGCATCGTACTAGAGGTCAAGTTTGACAAAGACGAGCTCCAGTTATTGAATGAATTTGAGGGCACGCCAGCAGGTGGTAATATCAGACCCTGTTTCAGTGTACAAAAGCCGCGTGAAAGGCTGTTTCATTATCGGGGTTTTAATATAAAAATATACCTTTTATAATCTAAAGTGGCTTTTTAAAAATGAAAAGAAAAATTCAAAATTTGGTGCGTTTTTGTTGAAATAACGCACTTTTTTCCTGGTTTCGGTGCGTTTTGAAATTTCAAAGTTGACAATTAATAAATTAATTTACTATCAATTATGTTTTAATTAGGTGGCCGCCACTGTATATGTCTACAAAACCTAACGTTTATTATGTTTTAAACTTTACCGCAATTGCATACATTCACACGTCCTGTTAATTGAATAACCATGAATTTTCATTCCGGTGAAATACATTGATTAATTTTTTCCAATCATTAATTAGTAGTATAGTATCCTTAATATGCGCCAGATAAAACAACATACATACATATACGAGTAGATGTATGTTTCCACTCGGACATACGAGTATGTACACGTCAATGTACATATGTTCATACATACACAATGCAAATTCAGGCGAGAGATGCGCTTTTAGAATTTTATACAATAAAGTCGGCTCCAATATTTTCATATCCACTTGTAAACATACTTGTACTCTATGCAGTACTTCAAACAAACTTAAGACAATTATTTTGCAGTTGCTGTTTTTATATTTTCAGTTAATAAACTCCTTAAATGACCTAATGACAATTAAATGTTTATAAGAATTCTGCTCACTGACAACTGGCCACATGATGCCCAAGTTTATAATAATGCCCAGTAAAAGTCGTAGTGTTTTTAACAAGGCGTGCACCCTGCACTCTGTTGATATGCCTTCTTCTTGCATCAGATAAAAGATGATTTATGGTTTGTTGCCGTGCTTGGAATTTTAATTTTTACAATTTACAAAAACCAGCTATGATGCGCTAGAAATGCCTTCATTGGCATGCATACTTACATACATACTTGTACATACGGTCAGAGAACCGTAGATATACTTTGTGTATGAATGTAGATATGTGCATGTGTAGTTACATACACACATTTAGATTTATGATTCTTTGCAACTGCACAGAATTACAGCTCAGATCACACGGGGTGCCCGTTTAGTAGTTTTGTCTTTATTTGGACATTTCTTAGTTAGAATTGTCAAATGGAAAAAAATATTAAGATTTTAATTGAATTAATTGCTCCGCTTTTTCATATTTGCAGCTTTTTATTTGTTTTCTGTATATGTTTAACTTTGTTGATCTTCGCCAGTCTGCGCCTGCGTGAGTATTTTGCCACTTAACAAAAACTTTAGCTCAACTATTCGAAACGTGTTAATCATCTTGAAGGCCTCATCACTCCATTCACTTTAAAACATTTATGCTTTACAATATTCTGCTAACACCTCAATGGATGGATACGTCCCAGCGAACATTTTTTGCTTCACCAACGAAGATTCAATTCACCAGAAGTAAGAATTCAACAGCTTACAGCCGTATTCACAAAAGCTTACAGCAGTTTGTCTTGCAGTATCTATAACTTTTTTTCAATAGTTCAATCTTTCGACATTATGACGAGTTAAATATTTATTTGTCAAAAGTGGATATAAAATAAAACACCCGCACTTTTTCTCAAAAACCATAGATTTAGATATAGAAACCTGTGGCTGTGTCCTGTAACTTTGGCGAGAAGTTCTCACGTCGAAAACTTGTGAAACAAATTATTCCATCGTATCTCGAAAAGTGAGAAAAAACTGCATCTGTAACTCATGTCCTAAGCGATTACGTCGTTACGTTAGAAATGTCTGAAAATTTAAAACGATGCCGACATGCAATTTTAAAAATGAAAGCGCCAGACACAATTAGTACCGCCGCCGACCAAAAATTACTAATGTTAAGAAATTTTGCTCGACGGCGTCATATTATAACCGCCGGCTATTCTAGAAAATGTATGCAAGGTTGCCAGAAATGCAGATTTATCTTCATTTTGCAGATTTTTCCTCTCTAAAAACACTAAATGAAGATTTGAAGATTTTTGGCCTAAAAACGCAGATTTTTTAAATTTTTAATATTTCTAATATTATATGATGATGGGTTGGTATCATTCGTCTAGCTCAAGTTCAATCTAATCTAAGCTAGACGAATTATACCAACTCATCATCATAAAATATTAGAAATATTAAAATAAAGTTCGGCTATTTAACATTAATACATACATAAAATTTTTAATAATAAAGTAACTTTTTGCACTTTTTCCCTTATATTTCTACTAGAACGAAGTGAGAACGAAAATATGAATGCTTTATGTTATAAAGTAGGCAAAATGCTTGCACATGTTTCTGAACATTTTTCGTTATGTAAGAAAATTAAGCGAAAAAATTTAAAAAAAAATTTAAGTGAAAAAATTATAAAGGTTTTTGCACTCGAAGTTTAAAAAGTGTCTTTGTCAAAGCAACTTTGGCAAGTTTGTAGAAAGTAATATGAGCTTATTTATACGATAATTTAAAGTTTTTTTTATAATACTCTTTTAAAGTTGTTAACAAGATCATGTTAAGTACATTTTTACGACGATTTTTAAGTCATGTCTTTAATTTTCGACAATTACATCCTTTTGCTTAAATCGATATCAGTCAAATGAAAATAAAACAATTTTAAGAACATGAAAATGTTTTTCGTTGTGATAATTCTTTAGTACAACAACAATGCCGTTTAGACATCTAAAATATTTATTTAACTATACTCGTACAGTTGCAAATAAATTTGTAAAGTACGGGAGGAGTACCGAAGACCTTATGCCCACGATAGTAATAATAGTAATATGCAGCGGCGCTGTGACAAACTATTATGCCTTCACATAAGAAATTGCCGCGTTGTTAACAAAGGAATACCTCAAAAAAAAAAAAAAAAAAAAAAAAAAAAAAAAAAAAAAACTGTAAACTAATACAATTAGTTGAGGCTAACAGTTAACCAGTGAGAGCGAAACGTAAAACTCTCAAAGGCCAAACAACAACGACAAGCCTGACCGCACTTAAGAAATAATTACGATAACGTGAGAACTGTTCTCTAGCCCAGAGCTGTATCTAATAAATAAAGTTTATTAAATGTATAATGATTTTACAGATAATCTTTAGCTAAGTAAGTGTTAACAACACAGTAGTCCTAATATACTCGTACATCGGTATACGTGTTTAGGCATTAAACAATTTTAGCAACTTTCATGTATGTTTGTTTTCTCATTAAATCTATTGGCATTTTAATATTCTGAAATGCATAATTTCTTTCAATAATTTTAAAATTATTTAAGAAAAAAGCATATTAATAAGAGTTTGAAGATTTTTTGAAGATTTGGAAAATAAAGTGCAGATTTTGCAGATTTTTTCATGAGAAATTCTTGAGTTTTGAAGATTTTACCTCTTTAAATTCTGGCAACCCTGATGGTATAGCTCTAACGACGACATTTTATTGACAAGTACATACATATTCATGCACAAAATTTTGTAAAATTAAAAAACAATTGCAATTTGTGAATTCTGAAAAAAACATAAAAATATTACAATCAGGGCTGTCATAGAAACCAATGTTGTCACTATTGGTTTTGAAAACGACAAGAAAAAATGCTTGGGTGTCATGAAAACCATGTTATCGGTTTTATGTTCGAACTAGAATTTATATCGGTTTTAGGTGTCACAGAAACCAATGTTATCGGTTTTGTTATTGTAAATAAACCAAGCAGGTAACAGTTGTCAGTTTTCATTTGCGGCATTTTGAATTATTTGTTTGCTCCGGGATATTTTGTAAAAATGTAAGTGAATTGATTTATTTTAATATTTGCTTAATAAAAAGATATATTTTTCCATTGTTGTTCTTATACTCTAGGGGAAAGCATAAAAATAGGACACAAAGTAAAATAATCTTGGAGTTCATGGAGAAATATCCTGACCTGGCAAAGGGATTCTCAAAGCGCGACAAGCCAACTGTAGATGCCCTATGGCAACAATTGACAGAGTCCGTAAATGCTGCAGGTCCACCATAATACGAAGCTAATGGATGGAAAAAGGTAAACAAAGTTTTTGCTACAAAACAAATTACATTTTTAACTAGTAGTTTTATTATTTGTATAGAAATGGATTGAGTGGAAAAGCGAAATTAAGAGAAAGCTTGGGCACAATAAATCAGAATCTAGGGTAACTGGCGGTGGACCTTACGCAAAATATCAGCTGACAGCTACTGAAGAGGCTATAGTACGTTTATGTGGCATGGCGCAGTCGGTAGATGGTGTGTCCGGCATTTCACTTGACCTCAACGAAGATGCTGAGGTTTCAATTGAAGACGAAATGCCCTCAACGTCTTCAAAACGGCCATTGTATGCAGATCTGCCCAAGAGTACTACAAAAAGGATCAGAACCGAAAGTAGCAGTGACCGCTTAAAAAAATTTTTAGATGAGGATAGTAAAAGTAAGGTGGAACTAAATAAAAAGCTTGACGCTTTAATTGATATAGAGCAACAAAACGCAAGCAGCCTAAGACGCACTTATAGGGCTATTGAGTCTGTCGCGAGTGCAGTAAACGATTTGAAAACAGGAATTTTGAAATGTAAGCAAGAAAAAATCGAACTCATGAAGAAACAATTGGAACTGGAAACGCTAAAGTTTGAATTCGAAAAAAACAAAAAAGACTTTTAATTTTAAACAATTTTATTTTGAAACTTTGTACCTAAAAAGAATTGAACTCAGTGCCTTTATTTTAGAATTAGTTTTAAACATATGTACAAAGAATGCACCAAATTTTTATTTAACTTAATACTGAAACCAAATTTCTTAAGTTTTTAGTTTAAATGTTTTAAACATGTATATGTACATAGAATGTACCTTTTAATTTTGTGTTTTAATGTTTAATTTTTGTGTTTTACTCTTTTAATTTTTACCTTTTTATTTTTCTTAAACAATGAATAAAAGACTGAATTTGCCAAATGAAAGTTATACATATTTTTTATTTAACTATAAACTGTTAGCTATTTCATCCCTGATTCTCTGACCTTCACTTTGTTGGGAAGTTGATGATGGCAATGTAACGTTCTCCTCTATATCGTTGGATGGTAAACGTATATCATTTTCGTTGTATTCCAACTTGTAGTATATGCAGATGTTGTGTAAAGCGCAGCAGACATTTATAACTTGTACCACTTTTTCTGGCTGATAATGCAATGTACTCATTAAGCATCGAAACCGGCTTTTTAAAACTCCAATAGTTCGCTCAACGATATTTCGAGCTGAAGAATGAGCCATATTGAATTTATATTCTTTGGAGTTATAGCTGGGATCTCTATACGGTGTCAACAAAAAGGGTTCAATTCCATATCCACAATCTCCCAGAAGCTTCGATGTTCGGTCGCCCGACTCATACATCCTAATAAAATGTTGCCTGGCAGTACTTATATTCCACACAAATGAGTCATGGTTGGAGCCGGGATACCGTGCATCCACAGATCGAATTTTCATTTCACCATCACAAATCTGAGTATTAATAAGTACGAGTTTTATTAGAAAATATGAACATTTAATTCGTTTTAACTTACAATCATGGCGTTCATACTATAATACCCCTTTCGGTTAAAGTACAAATGCTCGTCAATGCGAGGCTTTATAATTTTGACGTGTGTCCCGTCAATGCAACCAATTACAGAAGGAATTTTATATTTATTGTAGAAATGGTTTCTTGATCTACTTTTTTCATTGCTGTCCATTTCCAGTTGAACCCACTGACGACAAATGAGCCGCTCCATAACCTTGAGCACGTCACTTAAAATTGTTGATACGGTGCTTCTTCCGACACTTATATTAGAATCGTTACCGACTGATCTCTGATAAGATCCTTCCGCTAAAAACCGCAACGTAGTAGCAACTTGCAATATCGGAAGTATTTTAGAACGTGACAAATGCCCTTCGATGGTGTCAAGTACCATACGAAATGCTTCTTTGTTTAGCCTATAATTAGCTATAAATCTGCAAAGCAGCTTTACAAGTAAGCCCACAATAAAAACAAATTACTTACGCTGTCTCCGGCAACTCAAGTGGGTTGCTGCAATCTCTCAGAATTTTTCTCTTCACCTTTTCTGAGCGTTCTTCTTCTAACAACAAAAAAGCTACAACTGCTGATGCCATCTTATTTTATTTATGGCGACTTTTTCCCTTTTTATATTTTTTAGTGCAATACAATAACTTCTACTGATATTTCAATGACACAAGTAAAATAAAACTGCAAACAAATAAACACATGTAAGCAACAGCTGATTCGAACATTGGTTTTATTTACATTCGAAATTGACAAAACCAACTTGGTTTCATAACACCAAATGAAACCAACATTGGTTTTCAAAAACGACAATTAGCAAAACCGACATGGTTTCTATGACAGCCCTGAATATACTTTGTTGGGTCGGATATTAAAATTATAGAAATTACAAACTTAAGTATTCCCTTAAAATTTGTTGTGTGAAGGGTATAAAAATTAATTAAAAAGTTAAAATTAAAAAAAAAAAAAACAATCATTCTAAACGGTGTGAATATATAATATATATTAAACTTAATTTAACAGCAAAATACTTATTTTTTTAGTATTATTATTCATTTAATGATGATTATCATCTACTGATGATTATTTGAAATACTATCTCACAGCCTTTTTATTTGCGAGAAATAATGACAGTTGAAAGCGGGACATTTTTTCGCAAAAGTTTTACAGACACAGTTTTTCGGTAAAATGTCGAGTAATTTCCTTACGTGACAGCTATTACTCACCAAAAAAAGTTATAGCTACAGTTTAGTGAGAAAAGCAGCTGTTTGTTTCAACTTTGTTTCATTTCACACGTTTCAGTCGAAAAGTTTCTCGTGGTGACAGTTACAGAACACAGCCATTGGAGATTGTGCAGATCCATAGATCTATTATATATATCGTAAGAAATCGGTTTATGCCACTTAAAGTGTACGCACGTCGTTGCCCGCCCAAAATTAGTTTTTGACTCACTATATGAGTAAACATATTTTTTTAAACATATAGCAGATTAATTTTTTTATTTATTGTTTTTAAGTAGAAATAAAAATTCTTAGATACTTTTTTTTGGAAAGATGCATGTACATATATAAATTAACTTGCATTAACATATACATAAATTGTTTATATATTAAAAAAAATTTGATTTGTCACATACATAAATAAAATTATTAGGTTATATTTCTAATATTATATGATGATGGGTGGGTATCATTCGTCTAGCTCGAGTTCAATCCTGGCTAAAGCCAAGAAATATTTTTATTTATAATTATAACAATAGTGTATTCAGCTTTAGTGTATTCAATTATTTTTTCCTGTCTTCTTTGATCAAGAGTTATTGATCGCGGCAATTATTGTTATAATTATAAATAAAAATATTTCTTGGCTTTAGCCAGGATTGAACTCGAGCTAGACGAATGATACCCACCCATCATCATATAATATTAGAAATATTAAAAATAAAAGTTCGACTATTTAACATTAATACATACATTATTAGGTTATATGATGAAAATAAACTAAATTTATATGTAGTGTAGGGTAGATGGGATGTTTATCTTTTTCCACTGAAAATCGACGTTGCCATCTGTCATTAGGTATGTTGAAATTTCATCCACAATTCTGTATGCATATATGTAAGTTTTCAGTTCCTGACTACCTATGTATACCTGAAAATGTTGCCTGGCTATCTTCACCTATAATATCTGTGATTATCACAGTGTTGTTTTTTATTTTTCTTAAATAATTGTGTAAAATACAGGTAGTCATCACAATTAAATCGATTGCTGAAGTTTGAGCTTCCACTGGCCGATTATAAATACCAAATCGTTTCGCCAATCTACCAAACGCACACTCCACAACCAATCGTGCGCGACATAGCCTATAATTAAATATTTTCAGAGAAACATTTAATTTTAAAGATCGTCTATATGGCTTCATTAAATGCTTATCAAAGGTATCGTCACCAATAAAGAATTAAGGTAATTGATTGCGTTGACCAGGAACAAGCTGTTTATTTTTTGGGATATTTAAGCTGCCGTTTTCTAAAGAACGGTACAAAAAATAATCTTGATAAATTCCACTACCAGATGCCGTTTCAATTGATCCAATATTTACAAAGGAGAAACGAAAATGCGCATCAACTGCAGAAAAATGACAACACTAAAGAACCTCTTGAAATTGTTGAACTGATACCCTGTATTTGATGAGGCCTTGATATGGATATGTTTTTCTTCTAAGGACCCTAAAACATGCGGGAGTTGCCAGATATCATCAAAATATTTGGCAACGTGCGTCCACTGCTCTGCCATGTTTGGAAACTGTGAAAAGAAATATATACAAAGTCACTTGTCAAGCATCATACTCATTTTCAAACTTATAATTTACAAATCTCAATTTTGTATAATCTGTAAGGCTCCAAACAAATATTAAGTGAAACTGAGAAAGTGTCTCCAATAAACGACTAACATACATACCATTAAATAAACGTTTCCCAGGGCACTACAAATTGCTCTTAGCACTATTGGTATAAATATACTTATTGTGCTTCTGGAAACTCTTGTTAAAAATTCTAGAGACTCGTATGAATCCCCAGTCGCCATATATCGCAATGTCACTGCCAATTTTGTTTTTTCAGTAACCGCAGCCCGCATATATGTGTCAGATTTCTTAATATCTTGTTCTCAAAATAATTGCGGACTTTAAAGCTCCTGTATTGATGCTTGGGAAGCGCTTCCTAAGGAACTTTGTGAAAAAGTGGTCGAAAGTATTCCGAATAGAATTTTTGAGCTTGTATTGAAAAGTGATGGATCGACTCATTATTAATCTTTAATAATTTTAAATGAAAGCTTCATATTTTCAATGCGGCTATAATATTGCTCAGCTAAAAACATGACTTTATTTACCAATTTTTGTTACTATCGAAATAAATTGTTTGTTTTTCTTGAAGTTTTTTATTGTTTTCGTACTAGTTTTTAGTAGTCTTTAAAGCAGCAAAAAACAAACTTCTTTTACTTGTTTGTGACTGCCAGAAAATTCCAAAAATGATATGCGTCTATAATAATGCACCTCAGTAAATATACTATGATGTTTTTATACTTCTATAACTCATTTGCAATAACGCATTGGTTGGAAGTAGACTCGCTCAGTGGTTTTATGTATTGAAAAATAGTGAATACATTTTCGATACATAAAAAATTATAAATAGCTTGCCTTCTATGTTTCCCAGCTATTTATATGTCAACATTTCATAGGAACTATCCTAATCATCAGTAGACTTTGGAAATTTTTGAAGGATACTCTCAAACATTTAACTTTATTGGTATAAATGGTAGAAGCTAAAAATAGCGAATTAAAAACTTAATTGTTTGAATTTTCGATATATATTTTTGTATGGTGGATTTCCATTTAGTGACTACTTCTTCTATTTCTTCATTACTGAATTGAATATATGTTACAAATAATGCATACGTGATTCAATATGAGATGAATAGATAGAGAATAATTCAATTCGAGTTTAAATCGGAAAATGGGTGCTGATGAACACAGTAGCGGCTACGAAACAGCACGTTGTTCCGCAGCTAAAAAGGTTTGATTATTCTTATGGTCTTCTTTAATCAAAAACTATTGATCACAGCAAATTTGTATTGTAAAAAATCCTTCTTAAGGAAAGAAAGACTTGAACTAAAACCCGTGTACAAATGTACAAAAACCAACAATCTAAGTTAAAAATTATAAAGTTAAAAAAAATCAATAAATTAATATTTATTGCCACTTTATGTTGGATTGTAATATAGGGTGTTTTTTTAAGCCCGATAGAACTTGAAATTGTAAAAAATAACACAAAAAATTAAATTGTAATCAAAATTTTTTTTTATTCGAAAGATCAATACGTGACATTAACATTTGAAAATGATTTCGGGCATATGGGCACCGCGGCTGTTCTTGACGAAGCGCATTCTGGACGTCCAATTTTGGGCCACTTTTTCGAGCACTGCTGGCCGTATGTCACGAACAACACGAACAATGCTGGCCTCCAAGGCGTCAATTGTTGCTGGTTTATCAGCATAAACCAGTGACTTCACGTAGCCCCACAGGAAATAATCGAGAGGTGTCAAATCGCACGACCTTGGAGGCCAATTGACAGGTCCATTTCTCGAAATCAACTTATCGCCAAATTTTGATTTCAGTAAGTCAATGGTTGCGTTCGCCGTATGGCACGTAGCGCCATCCTGTTCAAACCACATCTCCTCCGGATCAATGTCATCCATATTTTCAAACAAAAAATCATTGATCATGGTGCGGTAACGATCTCCATTGACCGTAACGCGAGCTCCGGCCTCATTTTTGAAGAAATAAGGTCCGATGATGCCACCAGCATGAAAACCGCACCAAACAGTGCATTTTTCTGGATGTAATGGAGTCTGTAGGGTCTCTTGTGGATTGGTCTCTCTCCATATGCGGCAATTTTGCTTATTAACAAACCCGTTAAGCCAAAAATGCGCCTCATCGCTGAACACAATTTTGCGATAAAACAACGGGTCTGATTTTCAAAGTAAATTTGGATAATTTCGTGGCGTTGTTCAAGCGTGAGTCTATTCATGATGATTTGTCAGAGTATACTGAAACAAATAAAAAAATGTTTCATCAAAATTTAATTTTTTGTGTTACTTTTTACAATTTAAAGTTCTATCTAGCTTAAAAAAACACCCTATATTACTTTTTACCACGGTAATCAAGGAATTGTGCTATTCCTTTTTAAATTCTGAAACGAAAGTAGCCTCACCGCTAAATTAAATCAAAGTTATTCAACTTTTATTTTATATTGAGTCCTTTGTATACAACAACAAATCCTTTCATGAATTTTTTTTAAAACTCATCTACAAATATTGTTTACATAAATCACTTGTATTTTAAATCTTTTTCATCAGCTTTCTTACATATTCAATGCCCATAAAAAAATGAACAATTACAACAAGGTAAAAATTATCTGTCCACAAATCACTCTTTAAAGCACAAATCACTTGTTTTAATGGACGGAAAATCTGATTTAAGCTTTGCAAAATAATTGGAATAATTATTTTTAATATCTCTTATACTGTTGTTGGATGTGGCAGAAGTGAATCTATAGCTACTAAAAGATACAATAATCATTCGCTTCTAAACAATAAGGGCGAATGTCTCTTATAAACTACTCTGTTCATATATCATGATTATACAGGGTGGCAATTTTATCTTTTTAGGCGGTGCGGTCGGAGAGTGGCGTTGTTGGAATTATGGATTGCAAATTTGTTAATCATGAAATTGCAGTGATCGAGTGTGAATCGCGTCTTCGCTGTAGGCATTTTTTCAACAGTAATAATTCTTACGAAATTGCTCGTCGACAATTTTGTTAAAAGTTCGGTATTCGGCGAAACGTGATGGACCGAGTGTAAATTTAGTGTATGGAGATTTGACGTAACTGCTTCGGCTATTAAAGTCGCATGGCTAGGGCGCAACCGATCTTTAAGGGCTCTCGAAATCATTTAAGTAATTGAAGTGAAAATCCGCGACTTCCACTACCGAAGAGAGCAGTCTCACTGAGACTTCCAAGAGCGCTTATTCATGAAATTTTCAAAAAGGGATCTGAAGCTCCATCCTTTTAAAATTCAAATCGTTCAAGAACTGAAAGAAAGTGACTTTGATTTAAGCAAAAGTTGTTGCAAAACGATGTTACAGCGTTTGCGCAGTGTAAATCTAAAAATTTTTTTGGAGCAAAGGGACTTGTTTTCATCTAAACAGCCCCGTTAACAAGCTAAACAGCTGTTACTGGTCTCCAAGGTCCCGCAATCTATGATTGAAAAATCAAAGACCATTGCATTGTTTGGTGTGCCTTATTCACGCATAAAACATTTGGACCACCCTTTTGTTGAAAATTCTCAAACCCAGGCGACGAATGCAACGATGAAAATTATCGACACATGATTACGCAATTGTTCTTGCCAAACCCTCGGCTGAGCTATCGTACTCTTCACACACATATGGTTTCAGCAGGATGGGCGACTGCACACAGAGCCAGACGTTCGCTAAATTTGCTTCCGGAAAATTTCCTCCAAAAACTAATCAGTAGCTTTTGGGGGCGTCTAATTCCCATCGATTTTTTTTGAGCTATCTTAAAGAGAGTGTTTATAATTACAGTCCCCAATACATTGATATGTTGCTGTCAATGTATGTATATACATACATAATTAAACCAAATTTACTGAGGCGTGGCGCAGAACGTTTTGAATAGTGTGCTCAATTCAACGGAAAACATCTGGATGACATACTCCTAAAAATATAAAATTCTCATTTTCATTATTCCGTTCAATGCTCTTGATAAAACTTTTAGTCAATTATTACGTTTTTTATGTAAGTTTAAAAATATAAATATGTCTGGTAACAGATCCTGTATATTTAAATATATACTTTTTGTTACTGCCTGGCCCACGACATCACTAGACATCGCTCGCTCGCATAAATACATGCAAAAACAACATTTTAAAATTTGTTCTTTTTTTTCAAACGTATTTATGCGATCGAGTGATGTCGAATGCCATCGTGGGCCAGGCATTTAGTTTAAACCAGCGGTGTCCAAAAGTTCAATGAATAGAGCTGAGCAATATTTTTTCTGATAACATTCACCAGCCTGTTTGTTCTATGGTGCTATGCTTAGCCCTAACACCGAATTGATGGTTAGGAATATATCCTACTTCATTCAAAATTGGGGTCAACATTGTCATTAGCAATTTTTCGAACAGTTTTGAAACTGTTGGCAATACACGATTCTTTTGGCTACTCGGGGTAACTGCACAAGCATTTTGTTGGTAATTGTCAATACCTGGAGCTTTTCTGGGGCTCAAGTTACTAATAGCACTCTCGACATCTTGAAAACGAAGTCTAAAAGGTACGGGAGGTCTAACAGCATATCAGCTTCATCATTCAGTCCGACAATGGCAAACAAGTTTCTCAAGTGGTTGGCGTACAGCATCCCCTTTTCGGAATCACTTCTGGCCCAGTCCCCAGTTGGAGCATGCAAGGGTGGCCTAGCTCTAACTGGTCTCTTTAACCCTCTTGCTGCTTTCCACAAAGAATAATCGGATTGAGGGCTACCATCGAAGCTTTCCAAATAAGTTGTGAAGGAAGTCATTCTTTGGACTTCAAGCAAATTTCTTAGTTGACTCATGCCTTCTCAAAGCCTAGCTTTTAGCTGGGGAGACCTGCAAAGTTGCCAGTCTCTTCTGATTCTTCTTCTTTCTGCGACAAGGTGTTCGATTTCAGAAGAAGAAGTTCTGCTATTCATATTTATAAAATTTGTAGTGGTAGCATGTTGCACGGCTTTTATAATATTTTGGGAAAAATCATTAATTGACTCATCAATATCCTCTGGAGTTCTCAAAGATATATTTTCCGTACCATGAGTACTTAAATATTTTTTTTTATATTTCAGCCAATTCACTTTAGACTGGAATACCCCTATGTCGTTAAATGGGGATCCAATCTCCTGGGGAAAACATATAGAGACAATTGTAGGTGAGTGGTCGGAGGACAAATCCAATGAAGGCTCCACATGCATCCAATCTAAGGGGATGTTTTTTACTATTCCAAAATCAATAACATCTGGGATCTTTCGCTGGTCAGATGGCCAATAGTTGGGATACCCGCTGGAGATTATAACTAAACCCAATTTTGATATAGTATCAAAAAGCACACGACATTTATGGGAGATTAATATTGAGCCCCAAAATGTGTATTTAGCATTGTAGTCACCAGCAGCTATAAATCGGGATCCAAGTGAAGTAAAAAATTTGAGTACTGGTCTTCTCTAACTGAAAGCCGAGGCGGGGAATAAATCGATGAAATTGCCAATTTACTGCGAATGTGTTCAATACATATTATATGCTTGCTCTTCACATGTCTCATTTAACAAGTAATGTTTAACTCTATTTTTAATTAGAATAGCCGAACCTCCACAAGATCTTCCACGTGGATCTTTAGTGGCATATAGTATGTAGCCATTTATCCTGAAATAACTTCTTGACGTCAGGTGTGTTTCAGCAAGCAACATAACATCGATTTGCCTTTCCCTCGGGAAGTGTTCAAGTTCATTTTTATGTTGGCGTATGCCGTTTGCGTTCCAGAAACATATGTTTAAATAAATCATTTTTTTAAAATAGCCTGTCATAGAAGCCGTAAAAGTGTTTATTGATTGATAGCAATAATACTAATAACTAATAATAACAAAAAAGTATTGACATGCAAGTTTTTAAAAGTATTAATATTAAATTGATTGATTAAATAAATAAAATTGAAATTTAATCTTGAATCTAATAATCTTCTTTCTTGCTATCTGTAAAAGAAAAGCTTTTTAACAAATTGTTTGTACATATAAGGTAGACATACCTTCATATCGTAGTCTTAGGTAGAAAGGCTCATAAAAAAATTAAATTTTGATGAAACATTTTTTTTATTTGTTTCAGTATACTCTGACAAATCATCATGAATAGACTCACGCTTGAACAAGGCTACGAAATTATCCAAATTTACTTTGAAAATCAGTCCCGTTGTTTTATCGCAAAATTGTGTTCAGCGATGAGGCGCATTTTTGGCTTAACGGGTTTGTTAATAAGCAAAATTGCCGCATATGGAGAGAGACCAATCCACAAGAGACCCTACAGACTCCATTACATCCAGAAAAATGCACTGTTTGGTGCGGTTTTCATGCTGGTGGCATCATCGGACCTTATTTCTTCAAAAATGAGGCCGGAGCTCGCGTTACGGTCAATGGAGATCGTTACCGCACCATGATCAATGATTTTTTGTTTGAAAATATGGATGACATTGATCCGGAGGAGATGTGGTTTCAACAGGATGGCGCTACGTGCCATACGGCGAACGCAACCATCGACTTACTGAAATCAAAATTTGGCGATAAGTTGATTTCGAAAAATGGACCTGTCAATTGGCCTCCAAGGTCGTGCGATTTGACACCTCTCGATTATTTCCTGTGGGGCTACGTGAAGTCACTGGTTTATGCTGATAAACCAGCAACAATTGACGCCTTGGAGGCCAGCATTGTTCGTGTTGTTCGTGACATACGGCCAGCAGTGCTCGAAAAAGTGGCCCAAAATTGGACGTCCAGAATGCGCTTCGTCAAGAACAGCCGCGGTGCCCATATGCCCGAAATCATTTTCAAATGTTAATGTCACGTATTGATCTTTCGAATAAAAAAAATTTTGATTACAATTTAATTTTTTGTGTTATTTTTTACAATTTCAAGTTCTATCGGGCTTAAGAAAACACCCATTACTTATCAAATATTACAATTGTGTTAGTTAAGACCATTCAGACATGAGATCAATAATATGATAAGTTCCACATTCCACCAATCTTAATAATTGCTAGATAAGTAGTATTCGTGATTTTATGAAAGTGAAGAAAAAGATATACACATATACATTTGGATGTACATATTTGTACATATATACATTCTGATGTACATATATATGTACGTACATATGTGCATAATTATACAAGCACGTGTTTATATATACATACATACATATGTATATACCCCATTCACTTTAAAAATCTTGATGATTTTAGTGAATTTTTATTTTATAAAAATTACTCTTATTTAAGATCATTCTTAACGAATACAAATAAATTAATGTAAATAATTTACAAACCTTTTTAAATTTGGGTGGTGAAGTTCCAAATACCTTTTTAACATATTTTTGGTTTCTAGTTCCGATAGTTGTGGAACACCATCGCCATCTCCATCATTCAGGCGCTCCTTAAGAAATAAAGGTTCTTCTCCATCGATCTGAAAAAGAAATAATTTCATTAATTTAAATATATGTATGAATGTAAATACTATGTGTAGTAATAATCACTTGTATTGTTACTGCATCACAGTCGTATTCATTTTCAATAACAAATTCATTAGGTAACCATACGCATTGCTATTGACTGGTGCTTCTGGGACCAGTCAATAGCAATCAACAGCACCAGTTTTAATGACGTTTTTACGCCGCACTGCAACTTCCTTTTTGGCAGAAATTTTTGTGGCGACCCGTTGGTTTTTCAACTGGGTAAGCGTACGCTGACCTCCAGTGCATAAACCATTGGAACTATAAAAAAAAACAATGCAAAAAACGCATCTATAAAAACACGGTATTTTATTTACATGCATGCATATGTAAGTAAGTATTCATTATTCGTTGTTTAGCTTCGATAGTGAACGGACATGTTTGTTTTTTGATCGTAAAGTAAAAAAAATAAAACGGGATTAAGTAAAAACCGTAATAGGTGAACAGAATGATTTTTATTAAAAGAAAAATTTTGTGAATTTTTTTTTATTACTGTTTTAAATTTGTAAATAAAAAAAATAGGAACAATTAATTGCATGAGTGTACCTATCAGATGTAATTCTGAAAAAGAGCTTAGCTCCGGTAGAAAAAACCTTTGGATTTCTGAAAAGGAATCTGTGAAAAAATCATTGGAAAATTTCCTGTCTCTAAGAGATGGGAAACGCCAGCGATCGTGTTCTCTAAATATTGTTGTTACAACTGAAGACAAAACATCTTTCAATTTAATTGTCGCTGATAACCCGAAAACACAAGTAGGCATGGACAGGTACATAACCGTGGTTAAAAGGCACCGAAGCCCCAAATCAGCTCAAATATCATCTCAACCAAAAATTTGTAAAGATAATAATAGGACTTCGGCAACGGATGGTAATAGATTTGCTATACTCCAAACAGATGAGCCAACAACATCTAAGAAAACATTTAAACCGCCACCAATATATTTGAGAGAGCCTACATCTAGTGAGCTGGTAAAACAACTTATTACGGCAATCGGCAAAGACACCTTCAACATTACATCAGTAAAGCATGGCAGCATCATCGAAACGAAAATCCAGGTAAACAGTGAAAATGAATACCGAAAGTTGTCTGACGTTCAAGAGAAGAAGAAAAGATCTTTTTACACCTATCGACTTAAAAGTGCCAAAGGCCTTCAGGTAGTTATTAAAGGTGTTGACCCTTGTGTAGATACGGATGACATTAAGACTGGACTGGAAGAAAAAGGATTTAAAATAAAAAATGTTGTTAATATTAGGAACCGTGAAAAGATCCCTTAACCCATGTTTAGGGTTGAACTAGAACCCAGATATGTTGTCCTAAAAAAAGGTGAAATTCATCCAATTTATAACCTTATATTTCTTTTGCATCGTAAGGTTACCCCTGGGGAGCCACATAAGCGCCTAGGACCCGTTCAATGCCTTAACTGCCAAGAATTTGGCCATACTAAAGAATATTGTAATTTAAATAAATTTTGGAAATGAGCATTAAGTATGTATTTCTTTTTATCTTGGACCAGTACTCAGGGGATAGCCCCTACATATGCAGTGCATTGTACTGGAACTAAAAAAATCGATTATGAGGATGAAGGAGGAGTAATGTGAACACACGGAACGACCAAAACAAACGTTATCACAGCATTTAAAGTGTTGAAATTAAATTTAGTTAAAAAATTATCAGTGCCCAGTGTATATACCTTCGACACTGCTCAGAATAATAAAAATTAGTTCAACACCGCGCACACCGTAAGGCAATAAAATACATAAGGGGAAAATAAAAAGAAATTAATAATAACAAATAGAGAAAAAACAAAAAAATAAAATAATAAAAAAACACGTGCACACATGATGAAGAAAAGAACTCTACCTATTACGGTATAGTTTCGGTTTTTACAAATTATTAATAAACATACATACATATGTAAGTATAAGTGTAGAAAACACGGACGACAATGAAAAACACGTGTATACTGCTTTTAAACAAATTGTGATACAAACAAATAATGCCGTAGTTGTTTACTCGTATAATAATTCGTTATGCTGCCACCTGACACACATGTTTGAAACATTTTCATTCATTCATTTTCATTCATTCTGAAATGTTAGGCAAGCAGAAAGATGAAAGAACGAATGAATTAATTTACTTAACCTTTCTAAAAGAGAATGAAAGATTCACACAAATGAAAGATTTTGCCCAACACTAATTTTATTAACAAACATAATTTTTTATTAACAATAACAATAGTAAACTGTCAAAAATTCCGTAGGCTAATAAATGTATGAACATTAATTTTTGTTTCAGTTAACGGAGAAATGTCTCCACTTTTACTTTTAACATAAGTACCTGCAATAATAAAAAAATATCAAAAATTCTGTTTACTTTTCTTTGAGAATTCCGTACCGGTATGTGGAAATTTACAAAAAGAATTTACCAACCTGAAACTCCGTAACTTTTTTTACACACAGTTCTTATGGGAACTTGAATTTCCGTAAGAACTCCGTACTGCCCTTTAGCATTAAGATTTGAACCGATATCGGAATTTTCTATTTTCTGTATTTTAGTAACCTTCCTTTATAACGAGAATTGCTTTTCAGCATACAAAACAATATATATATATTAATGGAAAAATCGGTTTAGGCTATATCTCGGATATATATGGACCGATATTGAAAATTTTCCATATTTATATAACCTCATTTTATAACAAGACCTGCTTTTAAGCAAAAAAAAAAGTTGTTTAAGTTCGCTTACGCGACATTTTCATGAAAGAAGCGGTTTAGACTATATCTCGGGTATATATGGACCGATATCTGTAATTTTTTGGATACACACATAATTTTTTGGATACACACAGAATTCTCTTATGTATGTACAGTGGGAAGCTAAACTGTCCGGATGTTTTGCACTAAGGAAGTAAGGTAATGATAATAATACAAATATAGGTATGTATTTTATATATGTATTTTTTTTTATTGAATTGAACATTGTTCTAAATTATAAAGTACAAAAACTCATATGAATTGCTTCAAAAAAATAAAAAAAACAAAAAATTCACTATTCGGACACTTTTGCACAGTACAAGAAATAAACATTATCACGATATTGCTTTGTTAAAATGTAACGGTATTTAACCCGTTGGTTTTTTTTTTTGTTTGTTGTCATCTCGTTATCAAGCTTTTATTGCTCTATTTGTGCATTATTGTTTGACATGTGAAGTGATTAACATGATTTTTAAATAAAAAATTAAAAGATCTTCAAAAATGAGAAAAACGCCAACTGATATTGAAAACAATGTGATAAATTTGTTGCAAAATAATTATTCATGCCGTAAAATTGTTGAAAAATTAAATTTAAGTAAATCCACGGTAAATGATATAAAAAAACGACGAAATGTAGCTTGCAATAATAACCAAGGGGGTCGACCAAGACTACTTTCTGATGGTGATGCCCGGCAGATTGAACGTTTGCTACATAATAAGGACACCAAGACCCCGAAAAATGCTGCAAAAAGTATTGGTAAGGATGTCAGTTCCTGGACGGTTAGACGCGCATTAAATAGAATTGGTTTAGTAGCCAGCGTGAAAAAGAAAAAGCCAGCACTTACCGATAGAAATGTGAAAAGACGCCTTCATTTCTGTAAAACCCACAAAAATTGGACAGTAGATGACTGGAAACGGGTTATTTGGAGCGACGAAACTAAAGTCAACCGATACCAATCTGATGGAAAAGAATACTATTGGCATAGGCCGCAGGAGCGCATCCAAAAGCACCATGTGAAGGAAACGATGAAACATGGTGGCGGCAGTATAATGGTGTGGGGATGTTTCACTTGGTGGAACATTGGACCTTTGGTGAGAATCCAAGGTATAATGAAGAAGGAGGATTACCTGAATATTCTACAAACAAATTTACCAGAATTTGTTGACGAGAGTGCTTATCCAACCGAAGAAGTTGTTTTTCAGCAAGACGGGGATCCGAAGCACACGGCCAAAATAGTTAAAAGCTGGCTACAAAACCAAACTTTTGGGACAATGGAATGGCCTGCACAAAGCCCAGACCTGAATCCTATAGAAAATTTATGGGCTATTGTGAAAAGAAGGCTGGGAGCATATGAAAACCCACCAAAAAATGTTGACGAGCTTTGGGAGAGAATACAACATGAATGGCGAGCTCTTGACCGTGATATCATCCAAAAGTTGGTGGACAGTATGCCAAAACGTATTGAAAGCGTAATTAAAAATAAAGGCCTTTGGACGAAATATTAAATTGGCAACGTTAATTGGTTTCAACAAACGCCGCATACAAAAGCGCAAACAGTGCAAAAGTGTCCGAATAGTGAATTTTTTGTTTTTTTAATTTTTTTATTTTTTTGAAGCAATTCATATGAGTTTTTGTACTTTATAATTTAGAATAATGTTCAATTCAATAAAAAAAAATACATATATAAAATACATACCTATATTTGTATTATTTTCATTACCTTTCTTCCTTAGTGCAAAACATCCGGACAGTTTAGCTTCCCACTGTAAGTACATGTATCCAAATTTTTTGGAAATGGAAAATGTTTAACAATAATTCTTGCGGTCTTACAATTTTTTTTTTTTTTTTTTTGGCATTCATTTATTTATTGAATTTTCACAAAGTGAACTAACAACAATTATTCAAATCTTAAAACTAAATACATAAAATTAATTAAGTCCAGCCAATGCTAGATAAAAATGTTTTATTTTGCACTGTCAATATCGGTAAAATCACCTATTGAACGTTGTGTTGGTGGCAAGGGTAGCCCTCCTTCCCAACCGAGAGAGACCTTCAAAATTAAGTATATTGCGTGCAAGATGATTTGGATGAAGTTCCATACATATGTACCTTGTTGCGTACTTTGAAAATTCGTCTTTTACAAGAGGAACACAGAGATCCTTATGAATTCGTGAGTTTTTTACAGTACTTGTTCGAAGAAATTGATTTTGTCGCCTTTGAATTTTTTCAATATTTGAAGTGGAGGCGGTGCCCCATAATTTAAAGTTGCGTTGTATAATAAAAGTTTGCAGTCCAGCTTCAATGTAGAATTTCTGCCCATAAGCCAATTCAGTTGCGCTGCTTTTAACTTTAACTGAGTAACTTTCGCATCGACGTGAGATTTCCAGGTTAACCTACGGTCGAGATGAATACCAAGGCACCTGACTTCATTTTGCTGCGGAATAGGTGAATTGTTAATTTCAATAGCTGAACATGTTTGTTTACGCAATGTGAATGTAACGTGAGTACATTTTTGTTCATTAACTTTAATTTTCCAAAGTTTTAACCATTTCTCTAATATTGAAATATACTCCTGCAAATTTCGGGAAGGTACTTGATGGTTTTCATGTACGCTGCAAAATGCTGTGTCATCTGCAAAAGTTGAAGTGTGGATTCCGGCTCTCGTTGGCATGTCTGAAGCGTAAATCAAATATAAAGTAGGTCCTAGAATGCTACCTTGCGGAACTCCTGCCTCAATTGGCTGTAAGGGGCTTATAAAATCGCCTTCTCTGGTAACCAAATTCCGGCCTCATAAATAGCTTTCCAGTAGTGCAATTCACTAACTTTACACCCCAATTAGAAGTGTTAACTGTAACCACACATTTTGTTGTTTGCACTAACCCCAACGTTATTCACTAACTATATTTAGCCACCGTAAAGGGATTTATTTTTCTTCACGTTCAGATTGCTATAACGTGGCAACTCTCCATTTCATTTTTATTAGCTATTGTACTGAATCTCTTTTTGCTTATATGATTTCTTCATCTTTTGTAACTTTGACCTTTTTATATACATATATACATATGTATAAAAATATTGAAAATAATATGTGAGCTCGAGATCCTTTCTATATAAAACAATAATTAAAAGTTTTTTATTGAATATTTCGTTTTGCTTTAGAAAACTTCTTAAGGAATGTATTTGTTGATTAATTATAAAATCAAAAACTTTTTTGCGATAGGAAATAAAATAACATGAAGAGCTTTAGCACATACAT
Organism: Thecocarcelia acutangulata; assembly: GCA_914767995.1. Lineage (NCBI taxonomy): Eukaryota > Metazoa > Arthropoda > Insecta > Diptera > Tachinidae > Thecocarcelia > Thecocarcelia acutangulata. Next base: position 59,265,049 of record OU612098.1, read on the forward strand.
ACATCCATACATAATACATTTAACATAAAAATAATGTTATTGCCTATCAAAACATTTTTGATTTTATAATCGATCAACAAATACTTTCCTTAAGAAGTTTTCTAAAGGAAAACGAAATACATAATGAATAAAAAATTTTTTAATTGTTGTTTTATACAAAAATATTTTTTCCAAGATTTATTTTTGTTGTTTGCTAGCTTTTATTGTTTTTTTTATTAGACAAATAGTTTGTTACATAAATTAAATGAAATGAATATGTAAACAATATCAACACTTTTTTTAAACCCACACAAAATTGGGGTGTTAATTAACACCTATTTATGTGGTTAAATATAACAGCTGCCTCAAACAGCTGACTTTAAACCCCAGTATATGGTGTTTAAAGTACTTGTGAATAGGAAAAAGGTTAATTTTGTGGTTAATAATTTTAACCGAAATAATTGGGGCTTAAATAGCATAGTGAATCGCACTACAGAAGCTTGTGAGTGTTTGCAGGCAAGTTTAACTTTATTTTGTAAATTAACCCCTCGTGCCACACTTTATCAACAGCTTGGGAAATGTCAATGAATAAAGCTTAACAATACTTTTTTCTTTAAAAGTCTGTCTTATGACGTTGACTAGTCTGTGCGTTTGTTCTATGGTGCTATGTTTAGCCCGAAAGCCAAATTGATGATCAGGGATGCATCCCACATTGTTTAATATTGGAGTCAACTTCGCCATTAACAATTTTTCGAAAAGTTTTGAGATTGTTGGCAATAGACTTATTGGTCTGTATGATTCTACTTTAGTGGGATCCTTCCCTGGGTTGGGTATCATAGTAATCATAGAGACCTTCCGCTCTGCAGGATAATACTCGAGACGTAAAATAGCGTTAAAAATAAAAAGAATTCTTCGAGCTACACGAGGTAGCTGCGCAAGCATTTTACCAGAAATTTTATCAATGCCTGGAGCTTTCCTGGGGTTTGTGTTACGAATAACATTTTCAACATCTTGAAAATTAAGTCTCAACGGCATAGGCGGTCTAACAGCGTATGACGGTAGTTCAGCTGAATTACTCGCAGTATCATTTGTGGTAAAAACATTTCTCAAATGATTAACATACAACATCCCCTTTTCAGAATCGCTTCTTGCCTAATCTCCAGTTGAAGTTCGCAAAGGTCGCTTACCTATTACGGGTCTTTTCAGACCTTTTGTCGCTTTCCACAGAGAATAGTCAGATTGCGGAGTACTATCAAGACCTTCCAGATAATTTTTAACGAAAGCCATTCTTTGGATTTCAAGCAGATTTCGTAACTGAGTTATGCACTCTCGTAGCCTGCATTTAAGCTGGGGAGACCTGCGAAGTTGCCACTCTCTTCTTTTTTCTGTTAGAAGTTGTTCAATTGCAAACGAATATGTTCTTTTGCTCACATTTCTGGATCTTATATGGCTAGTGGTGGCATGTTGTACGGCTATATTAAGGTGTTCAGAAAATTCGTTAATCGACACATCAATATCCTCAGGCGTTCTCAAGGCAATGTTTTCCGTGCAATGTATACTAAAATATTTCTTATATTTTATCCAATTAACTCGAGTGACGGTCAACGCTAAGTCACGAAACGGGGAACCAACCCCCTGGGGGAACGAAACAGAAACTATAGTTGGTGAGTGATCTGATGACAAATGTAATGAAGGCTCTATTTGCATCCATTCTGAAGGAAAATTTTTTGCAACTCCAAAATCTATAACGTCTGGGATTTTTCTTTGGTCTGACGGCCAATAAGTGGGGTGTCCACTTGAAATAACACCTAAGCCCATTTTGGAAACGGCCTTTCGGGGTAATTAAACGTGATCCCCAAAAAGTGTGTTTAGCGTTATAGTCGCCAGCCGCTAATAATCGAGGACCAAGTGATTTGAAAAAATTTGAGTATTGGCTTTCTGTTATTGAAAAGCGTGGCGGTGAGTAGATCGAGGAAATAACGATTTTTTCATGCAAATATTCGATGCATATATTAGTTGCTTGGAGATACTCCTCACATGTCTCGTTCACTAAAAAGTGTTTAATTCTGGATTTTATTAGAATTGCCGATCCTCCGCAAGATCTTCCGCGGGGATCTTTGGTGTCGTACAGTATGTAAATATTAATTTTGAAAAAAACTGTTGGTAGTCAAATGGGTTTCAGCAATCAACATTATATCGATTTGCTTTTCCATAAGGAAGTGCTCAAGTTCATTTTTGTGTTGGCGGATGCCGTTTGCGTTCCAGAAGCATATTTTTAACCAACTCATTTTTTTTTAAATTGCCTGCAAAATAGTGGATTGCAATTTCAGCATTTCCTGCATCATGTTTGTCATGGAAACCGTAAATGTATTTATAGATTGAACAAGAGTCTGCAGAGTTGCCTCAAGATTGCAAAAATTTTGGTCGGAGCATTGAGGCTGGGGCTCCTGATTTGGTTTATCGGTTTTTACCACATTCGCATAAGAAATGTGTTGGTGGTTTTGCACGTTTATATGGCTGGTTGACTGGCGTACCTGGGAAAAATTGCTTTTAGAAATGGTGTTTGTCTGCTGGGGTGGCATATTTAAAATTGATGGCCTATTTGTCATTGAACTCTTGAAGTGAGTATAGACAGGGCAACCCCTGTAGTTTGCAGTATGGTTACCTCCACAATTACTGCATTTTTTAACGCTCGAGTCAGTCTTAGGTTTTTTGCACTGTGATGTACCGTGAAGTTCACCACACACAACGCAAACTGCGGGCAACTTACAATAGGCCTTAGTATGGCCAAATTCTTGGCAGTTTAGGCATTGAACGGGCCCTAAACGCTTATGAGGCTCCTCAACGGTAACCTTACGATGCAAAAGATATTTGAGGTTATAAATTGGATGTACTTCGTTCTTTTTCAAGGCAACATCTCTAGGTTCCAGTGCAACCCTAAACATGGGTTGAGGAATTTTTTCACGGTTTGTAATATTACCCAAATTTTTAATTTTGAAGCCATTGTCCTCTAGGCCGGTTTTGACGTCATTCGTATCTACAAAAGGATCAATCCCTTATATAACGACCTGAATACCTTCGGCACTTTTAAGCTGATATGTGTAAAACGGTCTTTTCTCCTTCTGCAGGACGTCAGACAACTTTCGGTATTCATTTTCACTGTTTACCTGGATTTCGGTTTCGTTGATGCTGCCGTGCTTAACCGATGTTACATTAAAAGTGTTTTTGCCGATTGCTGCAATAAGTTGTTTTACCAGGTCACTAGAGGTAGGCTCTCGCAAATGTATTGTTGGCGGCTTAAAGGGTTTTCTAGGTATTGCTGGTTCATCGGTCTAAGGATAGCAAACCTATTACTATCCATTGTCGTGGTGGTCTTATCATCTTTGGGTATTTTGTACTGAGATGACATTTGAGCGGATTTGGGGCTTCACTGCCGTTTAACCACGGTTAGATACCTGTCCATGCCTACTTGCGTTTTCGGCTTATCTGTAATAACTGAACTGTTAGGTGGTTTGTCGTCTGTTGTAACAACTATATGTGGCGTACACGAGCGCGTGCGGTTTTTTTCTCTTAGCGACAACAGATTTTCCAATAATTTTTTCAAAGACTCCTCCTCAGAAATCCAAGGACTTTTTCTACCGGAGCTAAGCTCTTTTTCAGAATTACATCTGATAGGTACACTCATGCAATTAATTGCTTCTTTTTTTATTTACAATTTAAAACGGTATTAAAAAAAATGTCACAATGTTTATCTTTTAAATAAAATCACTCTGTTCACCTATTACGGTTTTTGCTTAATCCCGTTTTATTTTTTTACTTTGCGATCAAAAAACAAACACGTTCACTATCGAAGCTAAACAACGACAAATCTTACAAATGATGGAGTCATTTTTAAATTACTTTAGTCTTTAAATAGTTCGTTGTTTTTTTGTTTTCTCTTCTTCTAACTCTTCGTATCCCAATTGATTGCTTTAAAAAAAGCTAAAAAAAATTATAAGTGGCACCACTGAAATAAAGCAACTAGCTTTTTATATTTAAGTTTTCATTTCAATTGTGGATTTTGGTTGTGATTTGTAAGTATTAAATTTTTTTTCTATATTGTATTTATATTATTGCTAAATTTTAGAATATTAATGAGAAGTTAATAGAGGAAGTATGCAGCCATGCTATTTTGTATGATTTGTGCCAGCCGAACTACAAAAAGGTGAAAGGGAAAGAGCAGTCTTGGAGGGAAGTTGCTGCGAATTTGATATTAAATGGTAAGTAAGATTGTTAAAACATTTATATTTTCCATTTCTAAATTCCATTGTAATTGCTTTTGCAGAGGCTGAATGCAAGAAAAGGTGGAAGGGGCTGCGAGACTCTTACAAGAGATGTAAGAGGATGCAGCAAATCGCTTCCGGAAGCAGTGCGCAACCAATTAAAAGAAAGTGGCGCTACTTTGACTCCATGACATTTTTAGATGATGTCGCAAGGTCAAGACGGTAAGTTTTATTCTGCATGTATTTAAACACTTATGTCTATAATATGTGCATGTATGTATGTATATTTTAAATTGATATTGTTTTTTTACTTTGCAGTACAATTGGAAATATTTATAGTGAAGAAGCTCCAGTTGAAGTCACTGATTTCTCTGAAACTGATGAAGTGCTATCACCTGCTTCAGATACATCCAGTTTCTCACGGGTGAAAAAGTTATGGACGTGACAATTGTGTTTTTTTAAATATTGTAATTGGTTTCAAATTTATTTTTAGAAAGGCGACAGTGTGAAATTTCAGGAATTTCTAGATTTGGCTGCATCAAGCATCGTTGAAATTGGCGGAGCAGTTTCAGGATAAAGGCAAAAAATGGACTCCACCGCACAGCATTTCGCAACCCTAGCAGCTAAAGTAAAAGAGGGTGGCATGCCATCAAATATTGTGAATAATATAGAAGCGAAAGTTTCCGCTTTAGTATTTACAGAAATTGAAAAGTGTATGTTCAAGTATTGAAGTGTATGTTCAAGTATTAATTTATCGAAATTGAGTATTGAAGCGTTGTTGTCATTAATGTTGTTAATGAACATGTAGAGGTAATAATTTAGATTTGATTTATTTTTTTACCCAAATTTCGATTATTAAGTTAAAATATGTTTATTAATGATAAACAATCCTATAAACAACTTCGATAAATTAATACTTGAATATCTAAAAATAAGAAGCTAGTTCTTTGCAACCGTAAATTTAATACTGAAGACTGATTTTGTTTAATTATTTAATATTTTATATTCATTATCTCTTACTTTTTTTTCAACTTTTTGTTTTTCTTTACGTTTTTTTTTTTTAATATGAAGTTTTTTGTTTTTCTTTTTGTTCAGCATATTTTTATGTTTTTGAAACATTGAAGCTAAAGATTTTTAATCAACATGTTAGAAAAATATTAATATACAATAAAATGAATTATTTAATAAAACAAATGTTTTTTTTTGTCATTCATTTATTTATTGAATCTTCAAAATATGAACTAACAATAAGTATTCAAATCTTAATACTAAATATAAAAGTTATTTAAGTCCAGCCACTGCTAGACAAAAAAGTTTCATTTTGCGCGAATAATATCCGTAGAATCACCTATTTAACGTTCTGATGGTGGCAAAAGTATCCCTTCTTCTCAACCGAGAGTGGCCGCCAAAATTAAGTATGTTTCGTGCAAGAGGATTTGGGTGAAGTTCCAGTTTACTGATATACCTTGTGGCATTCTTAGAGAACTCGTCAGTTACTAACGGAACACACAGATCCTTGTGAATTCGTGAGTTTCTTACGTACCATTTTCAATGTTAGATGTTGAGGCGGTTCCCCATAATTGAACTCCGTAGCACCATATAGGCTTTAAAATTGCGTTATGTAACAAAAGTTTGCAATCCAACTTCCATGTCGAATTTCTGCCCATAAGCCAATTTAATTGCGCTGCTTTTAATTTCAACTGAGTGACTATCGCATCAATGTGAGGCTTCCACGTTAGCCTACGGTCGAGGTAAATACCAAGGTATTTAACTTGATTATGCTGCGGAATAGGTGTATTGTTAATTTGGAGAGCCGAACATGTTTGCTTACGCAGTGTGAATATAACGTGAGTACATTTTTGTTCATTAACTTTTATTTTACAAAGTTTAAAAAATTTCTCTAATATTGTAATATACTGCTGCAAATTTCGTGAATCTTCTTGATGGTTTTCATGAACACTCAAAAAAGCTGTGTCATCTGCAAAAGTTGAAGTATGGATTCCGGATTTCGTTGGCATGTCAGATGCGTAAATCAAATATAGAGTGGGTCCTAGAATGCTACCTTGGAGAACTCCTGCTCCGATTGACTGTGAGAGACTTGTAAAGTCACCTTCTTTGATAACAAATTTCCGGTCGTATAAGTAGCTTTCCAACCAGTAATTTGATCTATACCTGGAGCTTTCCTGGGGTTTATGTTATTGATAACGTTTTCGACACCTTGAAAGTTAAGTCTCAAAGATATAGATAAAAACAAATGTGTATGAGTATTCTTATTAAGCAGAATTGTTTGCAATAAAATCTTTTAGAACATCCTGGAGTTGAAATGCTGTTGTGGATGAGCGGTAAGCTGGTCGAGATTGAAATGACGGCAGAGAATTTAACTCTTCCATCCATTGGCTTTGAATCACTTGATTATTAGAAGAGTGGTTAATAAGCTCAATGGTAAAATAGTTCCTGTCATTTTTAAGCATTAAATGATTGTGAAGCCAACAGTGGCCAAGACACTTTTGTCTACATTTTTTGGCGATACATGCAATTTTGTATGTAGAACTCTCCATCTGTTGGCTAAAATACCAAATGCATTTTCAATATGCCCTCTAGCTTTAGACAACGTGGTGTTTTCATTTTCAGGGATCTCCAAAGTTTCATTTAGTAATTTTCCAAAATCACTTGGCGCAAATACTCCGCCATCACTTTGGCTTCCTAAAGCTCCAACATCTACAAAACGCTCCTTTATTGCAACATAGTCATATCGAAAAAAAGCTAGTTTCGAGAAAAACGCATATAAAATTTTTAGTATCCATACAAGTCTTAGCAAATTTTTTGAGGAAATATCTCCTAAAGGAAAGGGTTTAAGAGCAATTTGAATAAATTTTTGGCACAATATAAATGGTAGTACTGTTAACAATTCTGCATTGTTAACTCGAAAACTCATTTTTTGAGATATGACTATGTTGCAATAAAGGAGCGATAAGTGAAAACATAATTAGCATCGCACGCTGCCATTAATACGATGCTATATGTTTCCTTGTAATTGTAAAACAAGGAGCCACTTTTCTTTGGACAAACTATACGAACATGCTTTCCATCAATAGTTCCGAAGCAGTTTGGCATACCAGTTTTTACGTAGAATTTGTCAGATATGGACTTAAAATCGCATAAATTTGGGCCTGACTGGAAATTCCTAGCTTATATGCCCAAGTCAGTATTTGGATATTGCATCCTCGCACCAAATAACTGAAATTTTACGTTTTTTTATTGTTTATTATTAATCACTCATAAGTTGACTTACATTATGATTACGGCCAGCCGTGTCTCAGCATCAATTGGTGTTCGGTTTGACAATCGTTCTAATTTATTTTTTAAAAGAGTTATCAATAAGTCAAAGTTAGATACGGACATCCTAGCTGCCTTAAAAAAATGTTCCTCGTCTTTGGCCTTCAGCTGCCGCACACATTTTTCAAAAAATCCTTCTTCCTGCCGAGTTATATTTACTGGGCGACCCCACCATTTTCGGTTAATTCTTTTATTTAACTTTTTCTTCGTATTGTACACTGAATAAGTAGTACGCGCTATTTTTGCAATAGCTACTATAGAACTTACTAAATTTCCTTCAGCCATTTCTAAGCATAAAAATTTTTTTTAAATATTTGCAAAGAACGAAAAAAAACATTATCAGCTGTTTATTCTGTAGCTGCCGCTCTCAATATATTTAAGTAGCTGGCTACAGACTACATTTGTAGTCGTGTGTTCGTGTAGCCTGCTGTCTCGAATGTGTTTATTGCTTAAATCACAAGATTTCTTTTTAATTTATATCACTAAATTTATATAGATAAAACTATTTATGTGATACACATAATATTTTGGTTTTTAAATTTAGTTCTTTCATTCTCGCATTAAAATTTCGTAAAACGAAGTAAATTATTATCCTAATGAAAAGGTTAAGATTTTCCGCTTTTGTTATTTTGTTGATATGGATTTTCTTTCACCATATCATCAAAAATGATTTTGCGTATTCCACGACGATAGCAATTGGTATTGAAAAAAGCATGAAATTTTTCTTCTAGGATAGTAATATAACTCACACAATCCTCTAGAGGCTTAACTGAATGACACTTGTCAAACTGTTTTTCGAACGTAAACAAAAATAATCTGGAAGTGGTTTACTGTCCATAAAAGTAGGAAGTGGCACATTGCAGATATGTTTGTGCTTGTTTAAGTATCAGATAAATACCCAAAACATAAACAAGCGCAATTCTTTGAAGTACAAGCGGGGGAAAATAATTATACGATTTTAAATGACTTAATTTTCCTAATGAAAGGAAAGTACGCATTCCTATAGCCAAAGTACGACTAAGTACTTGCGGTGCTAAGTGTGCCTTCATTGTTTGAAAATTTTTAGGAACTTAGGAGCACGTTTTAAGAAATTTGAAACTACCTTATAAAAATAAGCAATATCTCCCCAAAAAATAGGTTTATTACTAAAAAGTACATTATGCTCCGAGCTAAGCAGACAACTTCAGACAAATCGGGCATGAAAAAAATCCGCTTAATGTTAACTTCAAAGTATGGTTTTTGTACGGCAACCTTCGAAAAATTGACAAAATTGGCTCCTTGCTCACAAACGAATTGGCAATGTATTGCCTCAAAATTATATTTCTTCCTTATGCTGCCTTTGCAACTTCCCTAAGTTCCATCTAAGTTCCGAAACAAAACGTTGCAGAGTTCTTATATCTGGCCAATCCAATATTTTAATTGAATAGCGGTAAACAAGATGTTTGAGAAAGTTTACTGCCAAAGCAATTAACTTTAGACCGTTACTATAACGACGTTTGCTAGATTCGTGAAAATGAATGCAAACGATTTTGAAATCTTAGAAGACATATCGTTTTTCTTTGCGATCTTTACGTTTGATTACGTTCACAAATACTAAGAGAAAAAAATTTCAACCCCTTTTAAAACACTTTACGTTTGTCTAGAAGGTGTCATTGATTTTAGAACTCGTATTATCAAGGTTATGAAAATTGAGTGATCTTTTGTACATTTTATAATGGCTATAAACACTTAAAGGTAGTTTTTCAACCCCCTTTTTATATATGCATTGCGGGCGTCTAGAAGATGTTATCTTATTGCAGTTGTCTCATTGTATACTTTTACATTATCAACATATCTTTTTGAGTTTAAATTGAGTGTGAATGAAACTCGAGTTTTATAAATAAACAAACAAATTTTAAAAAATTTGTAGTAACACGATGAAGCTAACGTGCGCATATTGTCCCGTATTGTCATTTTTTAACAATTCAAACAGAAGACGACATTATAGAAATATACATAATATTGTCCTACCGAAAATAAAAGGACAGATCCATAACAAGTCTAAAAATTTTTTACCGTCCTCAACATCAACAGCAAAACCACCACCCTTATCTGCACACAAAACAATGTCACATTCATCGTTAACAACAATACCAGCATTATCATTATCGGTAACAACTACTACAACATCTGCACCACCACCAACATCAACAGAACACGATTATTTTATGAAACTGTTAGAAGAAGATGAAGAGACACTAATAAAAGCGTTAGATGTAAAAGACGCGAGAATACTACCGCCCTCAACAAAACCATCACCCTCACCGGCGCAATCAACAACAATAACAACATCATCATCACCAAGCAACAAATGAACACGATTGTTTTATGGAACTTTTAGATGTAGATGAAGAGGTCTTAATAAAAACCTCAGAAATAAGGGAGATAAGAATTCTACCTCCAATAGATATAAGCATAATCAATTTATATGATGGGAATGATGATTTATTATTGAAAGCAGCACATCAAATGAAACTTTAAATAAAGTAATTAAAATTGAATATAAAATTTCTATTGTTATTTATTTATGAATAATACAGTTTTTACATTTGGTAAGGTTATATATGTTTACATATGATTTCATTAAGTCTTTTGCTTCTTTTTCAAACAACATTGTTTTTCTGTTGATATTGATGCAAGAACAAGTATCTGGTCCACATGTTGTTTCCTCATCTGACCAGCAGCAATCTTTATAATGTTTCCCATATTTATTTTCCAATGGCTTGAAATTATTTACATATTCAAGATGTGATTGAATATTTATGAGTTTGCGTTTATCCTCATCAGAAAGAATATTAGAAAATTTTTTTATGAAATTACAAATATCTTTTAATATCATTGTTAGTAATGAAAAGTACTATACACAGTAAACTTATGTGTATGAGTAATGACTGCTACTTAGCCTTATTTGTATTTATATAAGATAGTCTTACATTTCATTACGATCACAAACACTTTAAACAATTTTTCAATCCCTTTTTCATATTTGTTGCGAGTGTCTAGAAGATTTTAGAATTTTTGTTCTCAAGGTCATAAAATTTTGTAAATTTAAAGATCTTTACATTTTATTGCGGTTACAAACACTTAGAGATAATTTTTTCACCTGCTTTCTATATGCGTCTAGAAGTGATATAGATTTTAGAATTTATGTTCTCAAGGTCACGAAAAATTTTAATATTTGCGTTACCTTTTATTACGGTCATAAACACTTAAAAAAAATGTTTCAGCCCCTTTTTTATGTGTTGCGAGTGTCTAGAAAATTTTAGAATTTGTGTTTTCGAAGTCTTAAAATTTTGCAAATTAAAGGATTTTTACATTTTATTACGGTCACAAACACTTAAACAATTGTTCAATCACTTTTTATAGGTATCGTAGGTGTCTAGAAGTGGTATAGATTTTAGAATTTTTGTTCTCAAGGTCACGAAAATTTAAAGATCGTCTTTACATTTTATTACGGTCAGAAACTTTGAGACATTTTTTCAACTCACTCTTTTTTTAATATGTAATATAGTTATCTAAAATATGTTATCTTGTTGTAGGTGTTGCATTATATACTTTTACATTATCAACATATCTTTTTTGAGTTCAAATTGAGTGTAAATGAAAATGAAGTCTTATAAATTAGAAAACAACTTTGGTTTCCTGTTTAGACATATTATTTAAATACGTTGAAGTAGTTCTGGAATTTTTAAAGTGTGTGAAAAACTTAAGAAATATTAATATATAAAAAATATTGTTTCTGATATAAACAAAAATTAAAACACTAGATTTTTTAAAGTGCGTGAATTTTAAACTTTCTGTTGATATACTAAAATTTATTAGTGTGCCATTAATATTAATATAATACAACTATAAAATATATATCTACAAATTTTAACTATATTGTTTAATAATTAAATTAAAAAGAAAAAACAAAGATAATTATAATACATTAAACATTATTATATTCAAAACAAAAAACAAGGATCAATTAAAATTCAAATAACTTTTTGTGATATATATCAAATAAAAGCAAATAAAGTTAAAAAAAAATATGGAAAATAAAATTCTATTTGATTGTTTTGAATGTGGGGAAAAAAATTCCGTACACAACAAAACTTATTTGATCATGAACAAAACCATGTTGGTACTTCTAATGGAAGTAAAGCAGCAGCAGAGGATCGAGCTGTAAGGTCAAATATTCTAAAAAGAGTAAGCAGTGCTTTTAAGAACAGAATTAAAATCTATTCTTTTGAGAACACTGATGAGGGGTGTCTCTTTCCGGAGGATTTTATGCTGCAAGCTGGGATTTACTTTAAAAAAGAAATTGATTATGATCTCACCCAATACAACGCCTTCAAGTTTAATATAGAGCTTTATGCTTTATATATTAAGCTAGGCGAAGACAAAGATATGGAAAACGCAGTTTTAGAGGAGAAATCCTTTAAAACGAAAATGCGTATTTTAAATAATATTGCGAAGTTTGATGCTGAGTTTTATGAAAATATTAAAAATGTAATAAAAGAAATGGACGAGTTCCAGGAGAGGGACAGTGGTTGGACCCTCGTTCAATTATTAAAGTTGAACTTAAATTTGAACAAATACCAGCCACTTAGAGGAGCTACGTTTATTCCGTTACCCGAAAAATTATCCGCCAAAAAAGCTATTATCAACATTCAAAACAACGATGTATATTGTTTCAAATGGGTAATTGTTGCAGCAATTGCTAACAAAAAGAAAAATGCATATCGTCCAACCACATATAAAATAAACATAAAAGAATCGAGATGACATGTGGATGGGGTATCCTTGAAATTTGATAAGCTTCCCGCTTAAAATTAAGGATGGTAGCCTTTTTGAAAAAACAAATCCTAACTTCAGTATAAATGTCCTTGGATTTGAAAAAGAAAAAAATCTAATTGTTGGCTCCAGAAGTTCGGTCCAAACATATTAATCTTCTATACATCCAATCAGAAAATAACACAGAGGAAAGTGGCCATTATGCGTGGATAACAGAATATATATGTCTTAATCGTTATATTATTTACATCTGTAAAAATATATATTTATATAAAGCGAAAAAAAAACCATAAATAAATAAATGCTATAGTATGTTTACAAGAATATTTATTTAATTTTTTTTTTTTTTTTTTGAAGGTTGACCGTAAGCCAAGTCACCAAACATTTTTTATTTTTTAGCTTTTATTTATTTATTGAATCTTCACAATGTGAACTAACAATAAGTATTCAAATCTTATTACTAAATACAATAAATTAACTAAGTCCTGCCAATGCTAGACAAAAAGTTTTATTATGCGCATATTATATCGGTAAAAGCACCAACTTAACGCTCTGATGGTGGCAACGGTATCCCTTCTTCTCAACCGAGTGTGACCACTAAAATTAAGTATGTTTCGTGCAAGAGGGTTTGAGTGAAGTTCCTATTTGCTGATATACCTTATCGCATGCTTTGAAAACTCATCTTTTACCAGTGGAACACACAGATCCTTGTGAATTCGGGAGTTTTTTTACGTACCATGGAGCTGCAGTAATTGTTCGAAGAATTTTGTTTTGTCGCCTTTGAATTTTTTCAATGTTTGACGCTGAGGCGGTGCCCCATAATTGAATTCCGTAGCGCCATATAGGCTTTAGTATTGCGTTGTATAACAAAAGTTTGCAATCTAATTTCAATGTAGAATTTCTGCCCATAAGCCAATTTAATTGCGCTGCTTTTAATTTTAGCTGAGTGACTTTCGCGTCAATGTGAGGCTTCCACGTTAACCTACGGTTGAGATGAATACCAAGGTACTTGACTTCATTTTGCTGCGGAATAGGTGAATTGTTAATTTCAATAGCTGAACATGTTTGTTTACGCAGTGTGAATGTAACGCGAGTACACTTTTGTTCATTAACTTTAATCTTCCAAAGTTTTAACCACATCTCTAATATTGAAATGCAAAAGTTGAAGTGTGAATACCACATCTGGTTGGCATGTCAGAAGTGTAAATTAAATATAGAGTAGGTCCCAGAATGCTACCTTGGGGAACTCCTGCCTCGATTGGCTGAGTTGGGCTTACAAAGTCGCCTTCTCTGATGACAAATTTACGGCCACATAAATAGCTTTCCAGAAGCTTGTGAGTGTTTGCAGGCAAGTTCAACTTTATTTTGTGCATTAATCCCTCGTGCCACACTTTATCAAAAGCTTGGGAAACATCAATGAATAGAGCTGAGCAATAATTTTTGTCCTCAAAAGTCTTTCTTATAACATTAACTAGTCTATGCGTTTGTTCAATGGTGCTATGTTTAGCACGAAAACCAAATTGATGATCTGGGATGCATCCTACCTCATTCAATATTGGAGTCAACTTCGCCATTAACAGTTTTTCGAAAAGTTTTGAAATTGGTGGCAGTAGACTTATTGGTCTATATGACTCTACTTTAGTGGGATCCTTCCCTGGCTTTGGTATCATAGTAACCATAGACACCTTCCACTCTGCAGGATAGTATTCTCGGCGCAAAATAGCGTTAAAAATAAAAAGAAGAATTCTTCTAGCAACACGAGGTAATTGTACAAGCATTTTGCCAGTAATTTTATCAAAACCTGGCGTTTTTTTTGAGTTTACTTTTTTTATAACGTTTTCGACATCTTGAAAACTAAGTCTCAAAGGCACAGGCGGTCTAACAGCATATGGCGGAAATTCAGCAACATCATCCACTGTATCATTTGCAATAAAAACGTTTTTCAAATGATTAACATGCACCACCCCTTCTTCAGAATCGCTTCTTGTCCAGTCGCCAGTTGAAGTTCGCAAAGGTGGCTTACCTATTACGGGTCTTTTTAGACCTTTTGTCGCTTTCCATAGAGAATAGTCGGGTTGCGGGCTACCATCAAGACCTTCTAGATAACTTTTGAGGGAAGCCACTCTTTGGATTTCAAGCAGATTTCTTAACTGAGTTATGCACTCCCGTAGCCTGCTTTTAAGCTGAGGAGACCTTCAAAGTTGCCACTCTCTTCTAACTCTTCTTTTTTCTGACAGAAGTTGCTCTATTTCAGACGAATACGTTCTATTGCTCACATTTCTAGATCTTGTATGGCTAGTGGTAGCATGTTGTACGGCCAGTTTAAGGTCTTCAGAAAAATCTTTAATGGATCAACATCCTCAGGGGTTCTCAAGGCAATATTTTCTGTACAATGAGTACTCAAATATTTTTTATATTTTAACCAATTAACTCGAGTGACAGTCAACGCCAAGTCACAAAACGGGGAACCAACCTCCTGGGGGATCAAGTTTTTTGTAACTCAAAAGTCTACAACGTCTGGCATCTTGCGTTGGTCTGACGGCCAATAAGTGGGGTGTCCACTTGAAATTACACCTAAGCCCATTTTGGAAACGGTGTCAAAAAGCACACGGCCTTTTGGGGTAATTAAACGTGATCCCCAAAAAGTGTGTTTAGCGTTATAGTCGCCAGCCGCTAAAAATCGAGAACCAAGCGATTTGAAAAAAATTGAATATTGGCTTTCTGTTATTGAAAATCGTGGTGGTGAGTAAATCGAGGATATAACAATTTTTTCATGAAAATAATCAAGGCATATATTTGTAGCTTGGAGATATTCCTCACGTGTCCCGTTCATTAGATAGTGCTTAATTCTGATCTTTATCAAAATTGCCGAACCGCCGCAAGATCTTCCACGGGGATCTTTTGTGTCATATAATGTGTAGCCATTAATTTTGAAATAACTGCTGGTTGTCAAATGGGTTTCAGCAATCATCATTATATCGATCTGCTTTTCCATAAGGAAGTGCTCAAGTTCATTTTTGTGTTGGCGAATGCCGTTTGCGTTCCAGAAACATATTTTTAACCAATTCATTTTTTTAAAATTGCCTGAAAAATAGTGGATTGCATTTTTAGCATTTCCTGCATCATGTTTGTCATAGAGACGGTAAAAGTGTTAATGGATTGAACAAGAGTCTGCAGAGTTGCCTCTAGGTTACTAAAATTTGGATCGGAATTTTGGGGCTTGGGTTCCTGGCTCAAGTTTTGTCGGATTTAACCACATTAGCATATGAAAATTGTTTGGAATTGTGTGTGTTTGTGTAGTTGGTTGAATGGCCTACCTGGGGAAAATTGTTTTTACTAATGATATTTAGCTGCTGGGCTGCTGGAGAAACCGACGACATATTTGCCATTGACCGCCTAAAATGAGTGTAGACAGGGCAACCTCTATAGTTTGTAGTGTGGTTACCTCCACAGTTACTGCATTTCTTAACACTTGCGTCGGCCTTTGGCTTATTGCACTGAGTTGTGCCGTGAAGTTCGCCACATACAACACAAACAGAGGGAAGTTTACAATATGCCTTACTATGGCCGAATTCCTGGCAGTTTAGGCATTGAACGGGCCCTAAACGCTTGTGCGGCTCCTCAACGGTAACCCTACGATAAAAAGAAATTTGAGGTTATAAATTGGGTGAGTTTCATTCTTTTTGAGAATAACATCCCCTGGTTCCAGTTCAACCCTAAACAATTGTTATATTATTTACATCTGTAAAAATATATATTTATATAAAGCGAAAAAAACCATAAATAAATAAATGCTATACAGGCCTGTTCTAAAAATCACGTGTTTTCAAAGCACATGCCGTTTCAATAGCACAAATGTGATTTATACCTGTTCTGCAAATCACAATTTTTTGTTATATTCGATGTGATTTGTGCTTTTCGAAAACACAAAAAAACAGCTGCTTTTTGTTTTGATTCATTGGCATTTTTGTTTTAAGGTGAAATTGTTTTAGTCGCGATACAGTTTGCAAATAAAAATTAGTTATTTGTAATAAATATAAATTTAAAAAAAATGCCTGGAGCTATGTTAATATCGTTAATAGATTTGAAAAAAAGCCAGTTAAAATATGAACGTATAAAAAAGAAGCATCTTCGAGACCTATCAAATCCTATGGAAATGAATGAAACTGAGTAAGTCAGCAATGACGTTGCCGACAGAAATAGTGAATTAATAAAAAATTTATTTAGTTTTATATCATTTTTTAGGCTGAATAAAAGGTCATTCAAAATGATATTGGATAATCTCGCACCGCAGCTAACAAAAGGTTCTATACCCGCAAGTATTCAGGTGGCAGCTGTTCTTAGAATTTTAGCTGTCGGGTCATACCAAGGAGTTATATCTAACGATATAAATGTAAGCATGGGACGTACCACCTTCTGCAAGATCATGTGGAACGTAATTCAGCTGTTAGAGGAAAGTTTGTGTGCTTCTTGGATTCAAATTCATGTTAGTCAACAAGCACAAAATATAACTAAGACGTATTTTTATGAAAAGTTTGGTATACCAGGTGTTATTGGGTATGTTGATGGTACACTCATACGAATATTGAAGCCACCGTCCGACCATGCTGTATATTTTAGCAGAAAAGGTTTTTTCAGTTTAAATACAATGATAGTTGGGTTTCTGTTATACATATATGCACACAAGTACGGAGTGTTTAATCATTTCTTAAATGATTAAATTGTTTACAAGCTGTAGACGCTTGTAAACCAGACTCATGCCATGATTCTTTTGTTTGGCAAATGAGTGAAGCCAAAAGGTACTACTCCGAGATGTTTATCGAAGGTTCGCGTAATTTTTGGTTATTGGGAGATTCTGGGTATCCGTTGAAGCCATACTTGATGACTCCATACAAAAATCCTAGTTATGGAACTGTGCAACATACATATAATCTTAGACATGCCTCTGCAAGAAATATTGTTGAAAGAACCATAGGTGTATTAAAAAGCCGTTTTAGGTGTCTGCAGACTGCTCTTCCGTATGTTCCATCAAAAGTAGTGGCAATTATAAATGTTTGCTGTGCGCTACATAATATATGCACACACTATGCTGTACCACTTGAGGAAGAAATAATTGCAAACACGAACGAAGAAGACCTAGAGCTATCAGAACTAGATAATGAAAATACCGCTACAACTATAAGAGATAACATAGCCCAATCCATAAATTCCAATAGACAGGCTATAAATTAAAAAAAATAACTAAGTTTATTTCATCAATAAAGCTTATAATATATATGTACTATATTAAAAACTGAAAAAATTAGTTCATTTGATAAGGTACATTTGGTGTAGTTGCTTATTACACTAGATAGGTTAAAAACCTCATTTTTTTATTAACATTTTACGGACTAGATTGCGATTGTGGCACACCAAGTTTTAATTGCTCGAGTTCCAAAAACTTTATTTTTAGTTCATTTTTGGTCTGCATGCTTTTTTCGATAGCATAGTGATGCCTTGTGAACTCTTTTAGTTCGTTTTCTTTGAGTTGTTTTAGTTCTTTTTTGTTTCTAGAAGTTTCTTTTAAATAATATCTATTTTCTTTTATTTCTTTTTTTACTTGCTCCAAACTCTTATTTATTTTAGCAAAACTTTCCGATTCCATTTCTAAAACATCTTCAACATCAGTAACGTGTCTTTTTTGTTTGCGGCTGTTAGGGCGACGTGATGTTGATGGCGTTTCAGAAATTAAAACCCGGTTTTCATTTTGGCAAAATTGTTCAGCAGTCGTTGAAGTAGAGTTTGGTATTGAAGCAATTACGTTATTAAAGCTAGTTTCAAGATCAAGCGAAACTTCTTTATATGACGAACTTGTGGCTTTTTAATTGCATGGGGGTTTTCTGGTTTAGATAAGCCAAAACTTTTTGCATCTTGAACGCCATCTACCGAAGTATATAGACCACATATAACAGCCACTTGTTCATCGCTTGGAGATAATATGTACTTATTAAAGCGTCCACCACCCGTTTTACCACATTCAACTTTGTTATGGGCCAGCCGTTGCTTAACTGTAAGCTTCATATCTATCCAGACCTAAAAACTATTTTTTTAGCTGAAATTTTTTCAAAAATCTTTTCAATTTTTTAAATACCTTTTTCCAGGCTGGCACTTCTTTTGTTGGTGGTCCAGAAGCATTTAATTGTTTTGCTAATTCAGCCCATAATTGTTCGCAAAGCACTTTATCACCCTTTATAAAGCCCCGTGCTAAATCTTTGTGCTGTTCCATAAATTTTAAAAATATTTCGATTTGCTCACTATTTTTATGTTGTCCCCTAAAAATAGTTTTTCAGTTTCTTTTAAAATTTCAATTAAAAATACATATATTATGTATACTTACATTGTGAAAATTTTTAAACTTTGAATTTGGAGCGCAAAAACTTTTAACAAGAATAACGAGTTTATCTTGAAAGTGTTGCCAAATACATTTGTGGAAACATCTTCAAATCAAGTAAATAAACTCCAAAATTTTTGTAAATAAATAGAATAACAATCTGAATAAATTTATATCTCTATAACTTTTATAGAGCAGCGTTGTTTGATTTGGAAGAAAATTTGTATTAGTTCAAACAAATGGTACTAAATAGTTTAAAATAAATTCAAATTTTGTTATCTGCGTCTCTATACCATAAACTTAAAAGTAAAATACCGCACTTGGCAACATTGCATTGAATTTGCAATAGTTTTTAGTGAAGCTGCCATAGTTCGATATTAATAGTTGCTGCCATTTGTATTAACATTTTACATTGTAATTATTAAATGCAGACAAAATAAATTTTTGGTTGTTTTTAGTTTTGAGCATAAATTAACAAAATAAAGTTAAGATTTGTTAAAAACGTTTATTTTATTTAACAAATTTTTGTCAAATAAAAAATGCTTTTCATCTGGCAAAGCTTGATGTGTTTTCGAACACGTAAAACAGCTGATAGCAAAAAGTAAAAGAAAACCACAATCCAAAACACAAAAGAATACAGTAATTCTTGAAACGTAATAAGTGTATCTAGTTTTTTCTTAATTTAGTGCAATATTTTGTGTAAAATATATACATAGTTTTATTCAAATAATCAGTAAAAAACACATATAGTTATTTATTATTGTAATAAATGATTAAATTTATAATAAAGTATCTTCAAAAATTAGAATGTGATATCAAATAGATTGCAAGTTAGCTCACAGGTTTGAAATCACAAAAATCAAAAATATTTTGCCTGCAGAACACCTTTTTTGTGATTTCAAATCACTTTCACAAAAAGTGATTTGCAGAACAGGCCTGATAGTATGTTTACAAGAATATTTATTTAATTTTTTTTTTGAAGGTTGACCGTAAGCCAAGTCACCAAACATAAGAGGAAAATTTATACTTGCAATTATTGTTTATCCCACTTATGTTCTCAGGAGCGATTAAACATCCACATCACAGAATGCAACAAGCGGGTTACGTATGTACCAACTAGTGATAAGTCTACAATTAAATTTACAAATTATGAACGAGCAATGAATGTACCGTTTGTGATCTATGCGGATTCTGAATGCATTTTTGAAAACATTCAAACATGCATCCCAAATCCAAATAAATCGTCAACTACATACGTAAATAAACATACGCCATATGCTTTTTCATATTATATTAAATGTAGTTTAAATGTATTTAAATCATTTAAAGGATTAGATTCTCCCAAATTATTTTTACAAGAATTCATAACTGATATAGAATATTAGTTTGTTAATCATATAAAGATAGTCAAACCTATGATTCCCTTAAACACTGAAGAAATAAGGGATTTTAATAACAAAAATCATTGTCATATTTGTGAAAAACCAATAATTGATGAGACAAAGGTGAGGGATCATTGTCATTTAAGTGGTAAATACAGACGTCCAGCCCATAGTTCATGTAATTTAAATTATAAGGTACCGCATTTTTCCCCATTTATTTCTCATAATTTTTCTGCCTTTGATTCCCATTTATTTGTTAAAGAATTAAATAACATTCATGATGGGCCAATAAATATAATACCACTCAACAAAGAGCTATACATATCCTTATCTAATATTATCAGGGTAAAAAATGAAAATGTTGAAATTAGATTTTTAGACTCCGTTAGGTTTTTGCTATCCAGCTTAGACTCGTTAGCAAGGAACTTGGATAACAATGAATTTACTACTGTAAAATCACTGTTTAAAGATGACAAACAATTTTTATTGCTAACGAGAAAAGGAGTTTTTCCATATAATTATAAACCTCAGTCGAAAAATTAAATGAATGCAATTTACCCAGGAGAGAACAATTTTTTGGAGAAGATAAAAAATATTGCTCAGCTCTATTCATTGACGTTTCCAAAGCTTTTGACAAAGTGTGGCACGAAGGCTTAACTCAGAAAATAAAATTAAACTTGCCTGCAAACACGCGCAAGCTGATAGAGAGCTACTTACATATATTTTTTTTTTTTTGTTAAGCGTTTTTATTTATTGAATCTTCAAAATGAACTAACAATAAGTATTCAAATCTTAATACTAAATATAAAAATTAAAGAATAAATAAAAAAAAATAAAATGTGCTTTTTGCTTACGTCCAGCCAATGCTAGACAAAAAGTTCTATTATGCGGGAGCAATATCGGTAGAATCACCTATTGAACGTTCTGATGGTGGCAACGGTATCCCTTCTTCTCAACCGACTGTGGTCGCCAAAATGAAGTATATTACGCGCAAGAGGGTTTGGATGAAGTTCCAGTTTACTGACATACCTTGTCGCGTACTTAGAAAACTTCCTTTTTACCAGCGGAACACTCAGATCTTTATGAATTCGTGAATTTTTCACATACCATGGAGCTGCAGTAATCGTTCGAAGAATTTTGTTTTGTCGCCTTTGGATTTTTTCAATGTTTGACGCTGAGGCGGTGCCCCATAACTGAATTCCGTAGCACCATATAGGCTTTAGTATTGCGTTGTATAATAAAAGTTTGCAATCTAATTTCAATTTAGAATTTCTGCCCATAAGCCAATTTAATTGCGCTGCTTTTAACTTTAACTGAGTAACTTTCGCATCTATGTGAGACTTCCACGTTAACCTACGGTCCAGGTGAATACCAAGGTACTTTACTTCATTGTGCTGCGGAATAGGTGAGTTGTTAATTTGGATATGTGCACATGTTTGCATACGCAGTGTGAATGTAACGTGAGTACATTTTTGTTCATTAACCCTGATTTTCCAAAGCTTCAGCCATTTTTCCAATATTGAAATAAATTCCTGTAAATTTCGTGAAGCTAATTGGTGGTTTTCATGAACGCTCAAAAGCGCTGTGTCGTCTGCAAAAGTTGAAGTGTGGATTCCAGATGTCGTTGGCATGTCAGAGGCGTAAATCAAATATAAAGTAGGCCCAAGTATGCTACCTGGGGGAACTCCTGCCTCGATAGGTTGAGTTGGGCTTAAAAAGTCGCCTTCTCTGATAACAAACAGGCAAGCTCAACTTTATTTTGTGCATCAAGCCGTCATGCCACACTTTATCAAAAGCTTGAGAAATCTCAATGAATAGAGCTGAACAATACTTCTTCTCCTCAAAGGTCTGTCTTATGACATTGACTAGTCTATGTGTTTGTTCTATTGTACTATGTTTAGCCCGAAATCCAAACTGATGATCAGGGATGTATCCCACATTGTTCAGTATTGAATTCAACTTAACCATTAACAATTTCTCAAATAGTTTTGAAATTGTTGGTAGTAGACTTATTGGTCTATATGATTCTACCTTGGTCGGATCCTTCCCTGACTTGGTTATCATAGTATTCATAGAAACCTTCCTCTCTGCAGGATAATACTCAAGGCGTAAAATAGCGTTAAAAATAAAAAGTCATAGTCTTAATTTGAGTGCGATCACTTAAAGACGTGTTAAAAGCGAGTTTGCGTTAAATATTCCTTTTGTTTTTATATTTTTGCAACAACAAATCTCAAAACAAAGTGACAAATATTCATAAATTCTTGATCATAACAAAACAAAATATTAATAAGTACTTGATGTTACAATAACAACTACGTACATTCATTGTACGTTTACTGGTTGAACATTCTTGTTGACAACAACTAAACTATATTGTGCATGCACAAGCATGTCAACTAGTGAAAATAATAATAAACAACAAAAAATAAACAAAGAAAACCAGACTATCACGGTTGAGAATAATGATCACAATAATCTGAATAACGTGAATCATAGCGACAGCAGTTCTGATGACGACTTTACCTGGCAGTATGTGCCCGAGAAAAATCGTAAGAGAACAAATTCCCAATCGCCAAAAATATTCAAACCAAAACGTCAGCAACTAGAATCAGGTCCATCTACTTCAAATCGATTTTCAGCTCTTGCCAACAATAATGAAAGCGAAAATGACGATACATCGCCTCAAGAATCCCAACAATCAAAACCCCCACCAATTCTAATTCCAAATGTCGGTGATATTGCCAAAATGGTTAATAAATTAAGCAAAGTTGTAGCAAGCAATGAATTTTATTACAAGTCATATAGTGATCAACAGGTTCGTTTAACCGTTAAAACAGTTGACTCATACCGAAAAATAGTTAAGTACCTTGACGACAATAAAATTATATTTCATACGTACCAACTGAAACAGGAAAGGGCTTTCACTGTAGTTATCAAAGGGCTTCATCACACAACACCAATCGATGATATAAAAGCGAATTTGCTTTTGTTAGGGCATCAAGTAAGAAGCGTAAGAAACATAACTAGCCGAGTAACAAAGAACCCTCTGCCTATGTTTTTCGTTGACTTAGACCCTAAAGCTAACAATAATGAGATTTATAATTTGAAGACATTTGGTCATGCCACCGTGGTTATCGAAGCTCCCAAAAAATTTGATGATATTGTTCAATGTTTTAGATGTCAGCAGTTCGGACACACTAAGTCTTATTGCAGAAAACCATACTCATGCGTTAAATGTGGTCTAGAGCATCCGACCAATGAATGCACAAAATCGCGAAGTACTCCCCCACAATGCGTTCATTGCTTAGGAAATCACACTGCGAACTACAAAGGCTGTGTGGTTTATCAAAAACTGGTGAATAAACGCACAAATATAACTGCCAGGAATGTAAAAGAAAATTATAGTTTCAATCCTTACGTCTCAGCTGCTCCTCAAAATAGTGGGCAATTTACATATGCCCAGGCCGTCAGAGGCACAAGCGATGGAGTAAATAATATTCTTCAAAAAATAGAAGCGATGCTTGAAAAACCAATTGAGTTGACAAATACATTGATGAATATGATGTCAATGTTAATGACAAAACTATGCAAATAGATCTCATAATTGCAGAATGGAATGCTAACGGCATTTTAAATCATATAAACGAAATAGAAATTTTCTTGAAAAGTAATTTTATAGATATTTTATTACTTTCCGAAACACACCTTACAAGCAAATCCCTCTTTCGTATAAGAGGATTTGACATAATAACAGCCAATCAACCTAACAACAGGGCACATGCCGGAGCAGCTATTGTCATCAAATCAACAATCAAATATGAAATTTTAGAACCAATTACTGAGTTATATATCCAAGCAGCCGGAGTTAAAATAACTTGCAATAATTGTAGTGTATCAATTTATTCTGTGTATTCGCCTCCTAGATATAGTATAAAATGTGATCAATATGATAATTTTTTCAAAAATCTTGGCAATAAATTCATAGTTGGTGGTGACTTTAATGCGAAACACACCTGGTGGGGATCACGGTTAACAAACCCTAAAGGGAAAGAACTTTTTAAATGTATTTCTAAAAACAACTACAGTTCGTTATCGACAGGAGCTCCTACCTACTGGCCAACTGATAGTTCCAGAATACCCGATCTGCTAGATTTCTTTGTTTATAAAGGAGTCCCTCCTTCCTCTCTGGAAATAGCATCAAGTGATGATTTAAGTTCGGATCATAGTCCAATTATCCTTAACTTTGCAACTGAGTGTAAAAAGCGAATCAAAAATCCTAAGCTTATTTCTAAAACCACTAACACCAGCTACTTCACACAATTTATTGAAGCTGAACTTGATTTAAATTTGTCTCTAAAGTCCGGATACGAGATAGATATGGCCATTGAAAATTTTACAAAATTAATACATGAAGCTTCGTTTGTTTCAAGACCACAAGTGAATTATCAAAATTCCAATTTGCACTTATCTTTTGAAATAAGGCAACTAATTGCATTGAAAAGGAGACTTCGGAAAATCTGGAAAAGAACAAGGTCACCCTTAGATAAAACAAACTTCAATCGTGCAGCTAACGATTTGAAAAGAAAATTAAAAGAGCTAAAGAACGATTCCATTGGTAGATATTTAGGTAATTTACGTCCAGAAAATAATAATGAACATAATCTTTGGAAAGCTACAAAATACCTAAAGCATGCACAAAAACGAAACGTTCCAATAAAAGATACAAATGGCGAATGGTGTAGATCTGATGTTAGTAAAGCTGCTGCTTTTAGGTCCCACCTCGAAAACACTTTTACTCCATTTTCTTTTTGTTCAACGCAGCAAGACACCGAAGTAAATTACTTTTTGGATGTCGCATGTCAAATGAGTAAACCAATTAAGTCGTTTAGATGTCGAGAAATTGAAGTAGAAATTAGTAAGCTTAATACAAAAAAGTCTCCTGGTTATGACAACATAGACGGAAACGTTCTGAAAAAGTTACATAGAAAAGCTATCATTTTTATCACAGTTGTATTTAATGCTGTGTTACGGCTGTCATATTTTCCAATTCAATGGAAACATGCAAAAATTATTATGATTCATAAATCTAACAAGCCGGAAAACTCCGTTGAGTCATATAGGCCTATCAGCTTGCTACCCGTATTATCGAAACTATTTGAACGACTTTTTCAAAAAAGATTAATGCCAAAGTTAGAATCGCTACGGATTATACCTGATCATCAATTTGGTTTTCGAGATGGACATGGGACTCCCGAACAATGTCATAGAGTTGTTAAATCAATAAGAGAGTCTCTTGAAAACAAACAATACTGTTCATCTGTTTTTCTAGACGTGAAACAAGCATTTGAAAGAGTGTGGCATAATGGCCTTCTGTTTAAGTTAAAGTATTTGCTAGAAGCTCCATTCTACTTACTGCTCAAGTCCTATCTGAGTGAACGTACTTTTTATGTTAACATCAATGACGAGAATTCTGAAATTGGTGATATCAAGGCTGGTGTGCCGCAGGGAAGCGTACTGGGTCCAACTCTGTACACATTATTCACTTCTGACATGCCAACAAAAAACGATGTAGTGGTCGCAACCTACGCTGATGACACAGCTTTACTTGCAGTAAATGAATCTGCAGGTATTGCATCTAACATCATTCAAATGCAGCTTGACTTAATTAGTGATTGGCTTAATAAATGGAACATTAAAGTGAATGCAGAAAAATCTACTCACGTCACATTTACCCTCAAATATGGAGATTGTCCGCCTGTATATCTGAACGGAGTTCAGAAAGAAAGAGAAAACAACTGAACACTAAAACAAGAAAAATGTACTGGCTTCTCGGGCCAACGTCGAAATTAAGTGTTAAAAACAAATTACTATTGTATAAAACAGTATTAAAACCTGTATGGACATATGGTATTCAATTATGGGGAACAGCTTCTTACTCTAACATTGATATCATTCAAAAGTATCAGTCTAAAACCCTTAGACTTATAATAGGTGCTCCTTGGTACATAAGAAACACTACAATACATAATGATCTCGATATTCCAAGTATTAAAGATGAAATTAAAAAGTACAGCACGAATTATCTAAAAAGACTTAGCGGCCATGGAAATGTTCTTGCGATAACTCTATTAGATGACGGTGATGAAGTAAGACGACTAAAAAGACTACATATACTTGATCTCCCCTTTAGTTCTTAAGGCGTATATATTTTGATAAAAAACACCATTGTAAGATTTTTAAAAAAACCAAAAATAATTTTAAATTGTTAAATTTAATGGAATTTAACACTACTGTTATATTATTCTAAGTATAGTTGATAGATTTGCTTATTGTTTTTTTTTTTTTAGTAAACATATTGCAAATAAAATATTATAAAAAAAAAAAAAAAAAGTAGAATTTTTTTAGCTACACGAGGTAACTGTTCAAGCATTTCGCCAGAAATTTGATCAATACCTGGAGCTTACCCGGGGGTTTATGGTACTAATACCTTGCTCTGCATCTTGAAATGCGAATCGGAAAGACACAGGCAGTCTAAGTGCATATGATGGTAATTCAGATGCATCATTTGTTATATCATTTGTAATAAAAACATTTCTCAAATGGTTAACATACACCATCCCCTTTTCTGAATCGCTTCTTGCCCAGTCGCCAGTTGAAGTTCGCAAAGGTGGCTTACATATTACGGGTCTTTTCAGACCTTTTGTCGCTTTCCACAGAGAATAGTCAGATTGCGGAGTACCATCCAGGCTTTTCAAATATGTTTTAAGGGAAGCCATTCTGTGGATTTCAAGCATATTTCTTAGCTGAGTTATGCACTCCCGTAGCCTAGTCTTAAGTTGGGGAGACCTAAGAAGCTGCCACTCTCTTCTGACTCTTTTTTTCTGACAGATGTTGCTCAATTTCAAACGAAGAAGTTCTATTGTTTTCATATCCGGATTTTATATTACTAGTAGTAGCATGTCGTACGGCCAGTTTGAGGTTTTCAGCAAAATCGTTAATTGACACATCAATGTATTTTAGCCAATTAACTCTATTGACGGTCAACGGGGAGCCAATCTCTTGGGGAAACGAAACAGAGATTATAGTGGGTGAGTGATCTGATGACAAATCTATTGAAGGCTCCACTTGCATCCACTCTAGAGGAAAATTTTTCGCAACTCCAAAATCTATAAAATCTGGGATCTTTTGTCGGTCAGACGGCCAATAAGTCCCATTTTGGAAACGGTATCAAAAAGCACACGGCTTTTCGAGGTAATTAAACGTGATCCCCAAAAAGTATGTTTTGCATTATAGTCGCCAGCCGCTAAAAATCGAGGCCTAAATGAATTGAAAAAATTTGTATGGGGAATAAATCGATGAAATAACAATTTTATGATGAAAATGTTCAATACATATGTTTGTTACTTGAAGATACTCCTCACATGACTCGTTTAGCAAATAGTGCTTGATTCTAGCTGCTTATATGACCGGAAATTCGTCGTTAAGGAAGGTGATTTCAAAAGCTCTGCTCAGCCAATCGAAGCTGGAGTTCCCCAGGGTAGCATATTGGGTCCAACTTTATAATTGATTTATGCTTCAGACATGCCAACGAGCAGTAAAATTCACTTCAACTTTTGCAGATGATACAGCATTCATCAGTGTCCATGAAGACTGTAAATTAGCATCACAAAATGTGCAAGAACATATTCTTATATTGGAGAAATCATGGAGCTGCAGTAATTCTATGGAGAATTTTATTCTGGCGCTTTTGAATTTTCTCAATGTTAGATGCAGAGGCGGTAACCCACAATTGAATTCCATAGCTCCATATTGGCTTCAGGATTGCATTATACAACAAAAGTTTGCAGTCTAACTTCAAGATAGAATTTCTGCCGATGAGCCAATTTAGTTGCACCGCTTTTAATTTCATCTGGGTGACTTTAGCGTCAATGTGAGACTTCTACGTGAGCCTACGGGCGAGATGAATGACTTCACTTTGTTGCGGAACAATATATAATTTTAATAGCCGAACACGTTTTTCTACGTAGTGTGAATGTAACATTGGTACATTTTTGTTCATTTACTTTGATTTTCCAAAGTTTCAGCCATATGTTAAAAACTCTCGAATTCACAAAGATCTAGGTGTACCTTTAGTGAAAGATGAATTTTCAAAACACGCTATAAGGTACATTAACAGACTGGAGTCTCACCCGAATCCTCTCGCACGTAGCATCCTTAACTTTGGTGGCCAGACTCGACTGAGAAGGATGGACACCCTTGCAATCATCAGAGCGTTGGAAAGGTGATTTACCAACAAAATACACGCAAGAAACAACTTTTCGTCTAGCACTGGCTGGACCTAAGTAAATAAAATCTTTCAATATTAATTAATTTTTTTTCTATATTAATTAATGAATTTTTATTTTTAAGATTTGCATACTTATTGTTAGTTCTTTTAGAAGATACAATAAATAATTGAATTATAAAAAAAATATACTGAATAAAACTCTAGTTTATAATTTATAATAATATATTTTACAGGTTCCAGATACCGAAGAAGAATGGTTGAAAATTGCCCAAGATTTTAGTGAAAAATGGCAATTTCCACATACTGTAGGAGCTTTAGACGGAAAGCATATTCGTATTAAAGCGCCCTCAAACAGTGGATCACAATTTTAAAGGATTCTTTAGAATTGTACTTTTTGCCGCGGTAGATGCACATTGTCGCTTTACCTTTGTTGATGTTGGGTGAAATGGAAAGGCATCCGACAGTACAATATACCAAAACTCTTATTTATACAACTCTCTTGAAAATGGAAGCCTTAATATACCAAAGAGTTTATACCTGGTCGAGGAAGCAAAATACCGTATATTTTTTATTGATGACGATGCGTTTTCCTTAGACAAACACCTTATGAAACCATTTAGTCGGTCTTTAAAATTTAATATTCACCAAAAAATATTTAATTACCGATTGTGTCGCGCACGAATGGTTGTAGAGTGTGCATTCGGAAGATTAGCCAGGCGGTTTGGTATATTTAATAGACCAATTGAAGTAAACGACTGACTTGATGACCACTTGTGTTCTGCACAATTATTTGACAAAGAGAACAACTCAGCCCATAACTCAAGACACAACAAGAGATATTGAAGGCACTCAAGCAGACTGCCAAAACTTATAAATATGCCTGCAGGGGATGAAGTGTCCAGGCATTTGGTAACAGATGGAAACGTTGATTTTCAGTGGAAGAAGTTGAACATCAGGCACTAAATACTGCTATTTTAATATTTATAATGTATTGTTTTTCATATACATGCATATATACATGTATTTGTATATTATATATGTAAAATAAAGCTATTATAAATACGTATGTTCATAAATATGTCTTCATTTATTTCTTTCGAATGAAAGGTGTTTGTTATTCTAATAGTTTTAATACAATTTTATACCGTATAAAACAACGGCCGTTTAAAAAACCAGGGGTGGTTTTTTCAATAGTGCTTACCTCAGTTGAATTGTCCATTGTTTTTCTAATAACTATTGAACTATTTAGAAAGTTCATTTCTTTGTACCATGGCAATAACGATATGTATTGTTCCTCCGTTCCAGAACTAGATTTCTTTAAATTTATTTTTCTTTTCTCATTAGTAGATGTGGTACGCAAATTACGATTTTTCTTTACTACTTCCACCATCATGCCCATTTCTTTTGCAACAAACTCGTATGCCTTGTTTTTTAAATAATTTCGTCTATATGATTTATTTTGCATATCCCACAAAAGTGGATGAGATCTAAGTATATAAATTTATCAATTTTAATATTTTCCTGGCTCAATTTTGCTTCCATTTTATATTTTATCATTTGTTTACATAGTAGAGTTACCAAGTTCATCACAAAAACACACCAATTACCATTTGCTATCATTAGTAATATTTTAATTGTTTGAATGCTTCATATTTAACAAAATTGCATATATTTTTCCGCATTTCAAAGAATAAGTCTTAATAATACACTTAAAAAGCTAAAAATTTAATTACAATTTTCCTATAACCTAGTTAAATAGCAATAAATTTTAGCAGGGTAATATTACTCATCGTTTTGACATCCAGTGACATGCAAATGCCAAGTTTTCACTCGCATGCAAAATTTGCTGCCATTGCGAAAAATGTGGATGTATTACTGAAAAATTGTGAATGTATTGAGTTTTTCGAACTGGCAGTGGCAACTGTAAGTTATAAAACGAAAATTAAAATACAGTCCACTAAAGAGAGAACCGTATTTATGTATGTACGCATGAATGTTAGACTTATGAGGAGTGTGGAGCTTTTATTTTCACAACCCTCTCATATTGATTTATGCATTCATAACGTTTTAAATCTTCTGTAAAAGAGTTTAGCAAAAACTGTGGCAAACGTATTACAAAGTGTTTGATATAAAAGTGGAAAAAAGAAACAATTAATCGCGAAACCGGCAAAGGCTTTACAAGGTGTTTGAAATAAAAGTGAGAAAAAGCCAAAATTCATCAAATTCAAATTCCAACACCAAAAGCCAAGACCAAAAGTTGGATAGTAAAGTCTCTGCAGGAAAATAAAATTGGTAAGAAGACAGGAAAGTGAAAAATATTGGGGAAAAAGTAAGTAAATATGTATTTCTTATTCCTCTGAAATTCAGCATCAAAATATAAGTACGTTTAAATACGCACAAGTACATACAAATGCACACACATATGTACATACAAATGTACATACATATGTACACATAGAAAAAAATTAATTTGCTTAGAATTAAAATCTGTCTCCAAAAAAAACACTAACAAAATATACGAAAAATTACCGCAACTTTAATGCGTTTGTATTGTAACCCATGAAACACCACTTACACCATAACACAAAACATATTTACAATGTTCAATGTTAAACCAAAGACAGTAAATATGTTTATTGTCTTTGGTTAAACTTTTTCATTTAAGACATATGTACATACGAACGTATGGAAACCAAAACTAAAAATTATCGTGTTTCTAGCATATTATTAATCCCGAATTATTTCGTGGTTAAAAAGTGAGAATATAAAGTGCATATCTTGTCCCACTAACTCTTTGAATATCTAAAGAAAGTGGAATATGTGAATGCTCTCTTAACCAAAAAGTCTATCTAAAAAGGCTCTTCAATATAATTTGAGTTCCACTAATCACAAACAATATTTGAAATCAGCGTTGTCAACTCGGTGCATTTTGCAACGTTTTTGGTACTTTTTAAAATATTTTGTGTGAAAAATTCTTTCGTAGGTGCGCTGTGCGCCTTTTTAAAATTCGGTGGCACCAATTCATATTCAACACAACTTTTTCTTTTAATATAAGAATAAAGTTTGTGTGCTCTACAAACAGAACACACATTAATAATGTGAAAATCAGAACGGCTACATATTCGCAAATAAAAAAGAAACATATCTGCCTTCAGTGACTGTTATGCTTTTAAACGGTCAAGCCAAGTTTGTCAAATATTACAATAAAAACAGCCACTGAAGAGTAAAGTTCATACATGAAGCACCGTGAATTTGAATATGAATGAATACTGCTCTAGTAATTGATAAATTGCCAAATTATTAATTAAATGATTAAATTTTTCGAAAATTTGTTAAGATTCATTAAATTTGTTACGTTTAAAGTATAAAAATTACTTATAACATATTTTATAACCTATTGCTTACAGCTATTATAACAAATAATTCAGATACAACTGGAGCAATGTATATACTTACATATAAATAAAAAAATTATGCTAATTAACATAGTTTGTAAATTTGTAGCAGTTCTAAAGTTAAAGATAACATTCACATGTTTGTTTTGTCCATATAAAATATATATACATATTTACTCATATATAACGAGTGATTTTTTTGCTATTATCTTTTTGTTTTGTTTTGACAGCTCACGCACGTTTTGTATCTTGTGGCACTGTGAAACATCTTCAGTTTGGTCTATAATTTAATCATGAATCGTCTTACAAACGAACAACGATTGCAAATTATTGAATTTTATTACCAAAATGCGTGCTCTGTTAAGAAAGTTCATCGCGCGCTTCTTCCATTTTATGGTCAGTTTAATCGACCTACTGAGGCTTCTATTCGGGCTATTGTAAAAAAATTTCGCACCAAATTTACATTGTTGGACATTAAACCACCAACACGCTTACGTAGAGTGCGAACTGAAGAAAATATCGCAGCCGTATCGGCCAGTGTTGGTGATGACCGTGAATTATCGATTCGGCGCCGTTCGCAGCAATTGGGCCTCTGTTACTCCACTACGTGGAAAATTTTGCGGAAGGATTTGGGTGTGAAGCCTTATAAGATACAGCTGGTGTAAGAATTGAAGCCAAACGACCTACCACAACGCCAAATTTTTGAAAAGTTAGATGAAGATCCACTTTTTTATCGCAGAATTGTGTTCAGCGTGAACAAGCAAAACTGCCGTATTTGGAGTGAAGAGCAGCCAGAAGCATTGCAAAAACAACCGTTTGGTGCGGATTATGGGCTGGCGGCATCATTGGGCCGTATTTCTTCAAAGATGATGCGAATCACAACGTTACTGTGAATGGTGAGCGCTACCGTGCGATGATAACAAACTTTTTTTTGCCCAAAATGGAAGAGCTTGACTTGCATGACATGTGGTTTCAACAAGACGGTGCCACATGCCACACAGCACGCGAAACAATGGACCAATTGAGAGGCGAGTTCGGTGAACAGTTTATTTCACGCTTGGGACCAGTCAATTGGCCGCCCAGATCGTGCGATTTAACGCCTCTAGACTATTTTTTGTGGGGCTATGTTAAGGCTAATGTCTATAGCGACAAGCCCGCTTCGATTGACGCACTGGAAGCCAACATTGCCAACATTATTCGTAAGATACCGGCCGAAATGTTGGAAAGAGTATGCCAAAATTGGACTAAGCGGATGGACCATTTGAGTCGCAGCCGCGGCCAACATTTGCATGAAATAATCTTCAAACATTAAATTATATCGACCCAACTATCGATCCAAATAAATATTTCATGCATTTTTCTGAATTTTATGTGTTTTTTTTTTAATTTCCGATAGTTCTTATAAAATCACCTATTATTAATATAATAACACTATACTTATTAATTTAAGTAGTAGGAGATCTCTACATATTCTCCACTTCTATTCAGTTGATGACATCACGATAATTTTAACGTAAATAATTTTAAATACGAATTTCATTCATTAGCTTTAAACAACTGGCACTATGGTCCAAAAGTACTTCATCTGCCGTGATGAAACCATGTGGTTTTACATATATGTAGGTATCTATGCTTTTTGTTTTGTTTTTATAGATAAGAACTTATTGAAACATAAAACAGTTAACAATGTGGACAAATTGTTAAGTAAAGATCTCGGCAGATTCAACAATTGTATATAAAAATTAATTAAATTCGTATGAGACCAAATTGCACCGTAATAGGTAGCAAGTTGTGTACACGTGTTTATTTTTGTTTGTTTTTTTTCTCTTTTTTTACCGTTGTCCGTATTTTTTACATATACATATGTATGTTTATTACTAATTTCATATGAAATAAAAGTGCACCGGAATAGGTAGCAGTATGTGTACACGTGTTTCTTCTTTTTTTTTTAATCGTTTTTTCACCGTTGTCCGTGTTTTCTTTATATCTTCAATATTAATATTATTTTTAATGGATTTCATTACCTTGTAGTGTGGAAGTTGTTGGACTAAATTTTGCTAATCTGAGCAGTGTCGAAGGTATATACACTGGGCACTGATCAGTTTTAACTAATTTAATTCCAACATTTCTAATGCTGCAATAGAGTTTGTTTCAGTCTTTCGCGTTGTTATCGTTAATATTTCGCGAACACTACTCCTCATATTCATACCCTATTTTCCCAGTTCCAGTACAATGCGCTGCATATGTAGGGGTCATCCCCTGAGTACTGGTCCAAGATAAAAAAAAAATGAACAAAATGCATTTGTGATTCAATATGAGATGAATATAGATAGAGTATAATTAAATGATCAGTGATTGAGTGGTTAAAGCAGCAGATCATGATACGTCATGACCCGAGTTTAAATCCCAGTGGGTGCTGATGAATAGTGTAGCGACTACGAAACAGCTAGTTGTCCCCAAGCTAAAGATTTGATTATTATTTATCTTGTCTTATGTAGACACGGATGAAGTAGAAACGGATGAGGTTAAGACTACACTGCTAGATAAAGGCTTTAAAATAAAAAATGTGGTAATTATGCGGAACCGTGAAAAGATGCCTCAACCTATGTTTAGGGTTGAACTGGAACCAGGGGATGTTATTCTCAAAAAGAATGAAACTCACCTCAAATTTCTTCTTCATCGCAGGGTTACCGTTGAGGAGCCGCACAAGCGTTTAGGGCCCATTCAATGCCTAAACTGCCAGGAATTCGGTCATACTAAGGCCTATTGTAAGTTGCCCGCAGTTTGCGTTGTGTGTGGTGAACTACACGACACATCACAGTGCAAGAAGCCAAAAACTGATTCAAGTGCTAAAAAATGCATTAACTGTGGAGGCAACCATACTGCAAATTACAGGGGCTGCCCTGTCTATACTCACTTTAAGCAGTCAATGACAAATAAGTCATCAATCACCTATAAACAACTCCAGCAGCCAAACATAATTCCTACAAAGAACTTTCCGCAGATAGGCCAGTCAACAACCAACATAATCATGCAAAACACCAAACAAGTTTCATATGCTAATGTGGTCAAAACCGATACACAAAACTTGAATCAGGAGCCCAAGCCCCAAAATTCCGATCAAAATTTTAACAATCTTGAGGCAACTTTGCAGACTCTTGTTCAATCCATAAACACATTTACGGTTTCTATGACGAACATGATGCAGGAAATGCTGAAAATGCAATCCACTATTTTGCAGGCAATTTTAACAAAATGAATTGGTTTAAAATATGTTTCTGGAACGCAAACAGCATCCGCCAACACAAAAATGAACTTGAGCACTTCCTTATGGAAAAACAAATCGACATAATGCTGATTGCTGAAACTCACTTGACAATCAACAGTTTTTTCAAAATTAATGGCTACATACTGTACGACACTAAAGATCCCCGTGGAAGGTCTTGTGGAGGCTCAGCAATTCTAATAAAAAATAGAGTTAAGCACTATTTTCTACATGAGACCCGTGAGGAGTATCTCCAAGCAACAAATATATGCATTAAACATCTTAATGGAGAAATATATATATATATATCATCAATTTACTCACCGCCTCGATTTTCAATAACAGAAAATCAGTATTCACATTTTTTCAACACACTTGGGCCTCGATTTTTAGCGGCTGATGACTATAACGCCAAGCACACTTTTTGGGGACCACGTTTAATTTCTCCGAAAGGTCGTGTGCTTTTCGAAACAGTTTCCAAACTGGGCTTAGATGTGATTTCAAGCGGACATCCCACTTATTGGCCCTCAGACCGACGAAAGATTTCAGATGTTATAGATTTTGGAGTTGCAAAAAATTTTCCTTTAGAAGGGATGCAAGTAGAGTCTTCATTAGATTTGTCATCGGACCACTCACCCACTATAATATCCGTTTCGTTCCCCCAGGAGGTTGGCTCCCCGTTTAGTGACTTGACGTTCGCCATAACTAGAGTTAATTGGCTAAAATATAAGAAATATTTGAGTACTCATTGTACAGAAAATATTGCCTTGAGAACCGCTGACGATGTTGACATATCAATTAAAGATTTTTTTGAAGCCCTTAAACTGGCCGTGCAACATGCTACCACTAGCCATACAAGATCCAGAAATGTGAGCAATAGAACGTATTCGTCTGAAATAGAGCAACTTCTGTCAGAAAAAAGAAGAGTTAGAAGAGAGTGGCAACTTCGAAGGTCTCCCCAGCTTAAAAGCAGGCTACGGGAGTGCATAACTCAATTAAGAAATCTGCTTCAAATCCAAAGAATGGCTTCCCTCAAAAATTATCTACAAGGCCCGCAAACCGACTATTCTTTATGGAAAGCAACAAAAGGTCTGAAAAGACCCGTAAAACGGTAAGCCACCTTTGCGAACTTCATCTGGCGACTGGGCAAGAAGTGATTCTGAAAAAGGGATGGTGTATGTTAATCATTTGAAAAACGTTTTTATTGCAAATGATACAGTGGATGATGTTGCTGAATTTCCGTCATATGCTGTTAGACCGCCTGTGCCTTTGAGACTTAGTTTTCAAGATGTCGAAAACGTTATAAATAAAGTAAACTCAAAAAAAGCTCCAGGATTTGATAAAATTACTGGCAAAATGCTTGTACAATTACTTTGTGTTGCTAGAAGAATTCTTCTTTTTATTTTTAACGCTATTTTGCGCCTAGAATACTATCCTCTAGAGTGGAAGGTGTCTATGGTTACTATGATACCCAAGCCAGGGAAGGATCCCACTAAAGTAGAGTCATATAGACCAATAAGTCTACTGCCAACAATTTCAATACTTTTCGAAAAATTGTTAATGGCGAAGTTGACTACAATATTGAATGAGGTAGGATGCATCCCAGATCATCAATTTGGTTTTCGTGCTAAACATAGCACCATTGAACAAACGCATAGACTAGTTAATGTTATAAGAAAGACTTTTGAGGACAAAAATTATTGCTCAGCTCTATTCATTGATGTTTCCCAAGCTTTTGATAAAGTGTGGCACGAGGGATTAATGCACAAAATAAAGTTAAACTTGCCTGCAAACACTCATAAGCTTCTGGAAAGCTATTTATGCGGCCGAAAGTTTGTTATCAGAGAAGGCGACTTTATAAGCCCAACTCAGCCAATCGAGGCAGGAGTTCCGCAAGGTAGCATTCTGGGACCCACTTTATATTTAATTTACACTTCTGACATGCCAACCAGATCTGGTATTCACACTTCAACTTTTGCAGATGACACAGCATTCTGCAGCGTACATGAAAACCATCAAGCAGCTTCGCGAAATTTACAGAAGTATATTTCAATATTAGAGATGTGGTTAAAACGTTGGAAAATTAAAGTTAATGAACAAAAGTGTACCCACCTCACATTCACACTGCGTAGATAAACATGTTCAGCTATTGAAATTAACAATTCACCTATGCCGCAGCAAAGTGAAGTCAAGTACCTTGGTATTCATCTCGACCATAAGTTAACGTGGAAGTCTCACATAGATGCAAAAGTTACTCATTTAAAGTTAAAAGCAACGCAATTAAATTGGCTTATGGGCAGAAACTCTACATTGAAATTAGATTGCAAACTTTTGTTATACAACGCAATTCTAAAGCCTATATGGTGCTACGGAATTCAATTATGGGGCACCGCCTCAGCGTCAAACATTGAAAAAATTCAAAGGCGACAAAACAAAATTCTTCGAACAATTACGGCAGTACCATGGTACGTAAAAAACTCACGAATTCACAAGGATCTGCGTGTTCCACTGGTAAAAGATGAGTTTTCAAAGCAAGCGACAAGGTATATCAGCAAATTGGAACTTCACCCAAACCCTCTTGCGCGAAACATACTTAATTTTAGTGGTCACACTCGGTTAGGGGATACCGTTGCCACCATCAGAGCGTTAAGTAGGTGATTCTACCGATATATGTAATTGGCGCAAAATAAAACTTTTTATCTAGCATTGACTGGATTTAGTTAATTTATTGCATTTAGTATTAAGATTTGAATACTTATTGTTAGTTCACATTGTGAAGATTCAATAAATAAATAAAAGCTAAAAAAAAAAAAAAATCTTGTCTTATTCAATCAAAAATTATTGATCACAGCAGGTTTGTATTGTAAAAAATCATTCTTAAGAGAGGAAAAAACTTGAACTATAACCCGCTGTACAAATGAAATAATATTGTTTATCCCTTTTAAATTTAATTTATAATACAGTTTTTGATGCACAGGATCTTATATGACATAACCTTTTTTTTCGTTTCAATACAATTTGTTCATCCTCGCAGGCAAAGATCACAGAAGAGAAGAATTTGATTTTTTTGCGGAAACTACTTGCCGATGATGACATCAGAACAACCATTTTTGTGTTGAATACAATAATAGCCTATTTACACCAAAGCGAAATCTGTTCATTCGAGATTTCAAGCCAAATCTAGTAGATTTTGAGAAGATTTCCCATACAAGATGAAATCTACTTTATGAGTAGATTTCGACGTAATCTCCTGAAATCTACTCAGTACTAAGCGATGCAACTGTGATTTCTTGCAAAAAGTACTTAAAAATACTACGCTGCAACAAAAATTGCACTATAATATGGTGTATCCAGTCTCTGGGCACAAAAAATATACACTTTAATGCTGGTGTATTTAGTCTCTGATAATATTGTATTGTCAAACCCACATGCATAAATTATTTTTGAGCAAATGAAATCTTGCTAGATGTCAAAAAACGATGGTGTAAATGATATAGATTTCGTTGTAGATTTCAATTCAAATCTACTAGATTTTGTTTTGTTTGAAAAGCCCTTTTTAATTCAATTTCACTTTATTCATTAACAGTAAGCGAAATTGACTACATATTTATTTATTTACATATGTCTATGGATGTAATACCCTTACAGAGATATTGCTACCAATTAATTATTACATTCAAAAAAATACATTACAAACAATACATGTGTGGTTGACTTCATAAATGCAGTTTGCAATGTAACTTGACAATGCATGGTGTTCATAAAACCAGTAAAATTAGTTTTGGCAATGCATCATTTTCATTATTACATGGCAACACTTTTCA
The DNA here is from genome assembly GCA_914767995.1 of Thecocarcelia acutangulata. Taxonomy (NCBI): domain Eukaryota; kingdom Metazoa; phylum Arthropoda; class Insecta; order Diptera; family Tachinidae; genus Thecocarcelia; species Thecocarcelia acutangulata. Next base: position 59,303,967 of record OU612098.1, read on the forward strand.
ATGCGCATTGTTTGTCAATTTCTTGCATGGTTTTTATTTGTGATTCTTTGTAAATATTTAACTACACGTCTTTAATGGCGGCAAACATTTTGTGGTAGAATCTGCCATGATTTGCGATAAATAAAATCTAATTCAATATAAATATGTGATTTAGCATGAAATTTTTTGTATATAGTGAAACAAAACTTTTGTCAATTTTTGCGTTCATAAATGTACCAAAATGTTACCGCATTATATTACAAAGCAGTGTTGCCATCCAATATTACTTTATCTTGTAAATATGTTCCTTTGCAACGTTACGAGTACAATGCAAACTGCATTTATGAAGTCAGCTTATAAAAGAGTCTTTAAAAGGCATTTAGAAAGGCAATCATTTAACATTTTACAACATTTTTATCTAAAAAAAAAGTCCATAAATTCATAATATTTGTTAAATTGACTGCAAATTCTCCTAAATGGATCAGCATTTGCATAATTCGATCTAAAGTATTTAATATTTAACAACTCGTAGTGTCTAGATGGACGATTAGGAACCGTCAATGCAATATTATTAAAAATTGAGTAGTCGGCTATTTCGTAGCCGATGCAGTGCCGTCACTGATAGTATTTTTTGTCGTTATAAAAAAGCTCGAAATTTGGAATTTAGCTGTCATTTATAAATGTATTTTGCTCATGCTATATTTAGAACATAAAATATGTTTATGTTATTGAATGATATGTGAAACAAACTGCATAATAAATGCAGAGGAAAAAGAATAGAAGAAAAGAAGTTAAAAAGTAAACTAAGCAATAAATAACATTCGCAACAAGCTGCATAATAAAGTTTAAAATAAAATACAGTTAAACAAGATGCATAAATAATACAAATCCCAAACTAAAGAAATTGGTACACAATGTGAAAAAAAAATATATTAACAAACCATACAAATAAATGAAAAAAAAACATGAGTCAACACCAAAAATTAATTTGATTATTAAAAATATAAAGATATTTTTCAACAAAATACGCATTAATCGAAGAGTGAACAAAATAATAAAACCAATAAAATCTTTGTAAAAACCCCGGACTATTGCGCAAGAAACTCTAAGAACGACAGTGCTAAGTACTGAAGAGCAAAAACAACAAGAGCAAATCAGCATCCAACGAGAGAGAAAGGGAGATCTATAAAACAGCTGAAAGACAAACATCAAGACGAAGAAAACATACAGCATGGTAGAATAACGTAAAATATGTATAAATATATTGATATTTGAACATGTGTAAATATATTGATATTAGAAATATAAATATACAGCTAGTAACAAATATAATAAAATATAGAGGTTGAATACATTTTTTTATTAATATTGTGGCATTATTTGATTATTTTTTTTATAATTACTACCTATAGTATTTAATTAAATGTTGAAAATTTATGTACGTATGTATATAACTTGCAATTATATGTGTACATAAGTATATTCATATAAAAAAACATAATTTTTGTAGAGGGACGGAGCTGAAATGAAACAAAAACAAATCGAGAACAGATGAAAATGAAAACAAAAGAAAGGAAAAATGAAAATAAAAACGAAAGAAAAGAAAAAACAAGCAAATATCCAATAAGTGTTGCCAGAATATTTAACAAGTGCTGAAAAAAAAGAATTTTTTTATAACCTCTAAATACTAGTATGGTAATTAAAGTTACCAATTGAATATCTTCTAAATTACATACAATTTCCATAAAACTCTGATTAGATCACAATATGTTTGTTTGTTATGTATGTACATAGTTCACACAATTTATAAATATTTAACAAAATTCCAGCGGAGATCAATGTATGAAATTAAAACAGGAAAAATATACTTTACTATGCATTCATAATCATAGTACTGATTATTATTCAACAAACATGGAAGCTTTGTAAACTCACTCATAATTTTATCCAACTATTTTCCGAATTTCATTTCCATTTTTAGACGTAGATCCCCCAATAGGAAGTTTAAGTTCAGTATTCAACAAAGAATTTTGTTACTGTGTGTTGAAAAGTAATATCAATGCAGAAGAACACTTTAGGTCAATGCAAATGAAACCTGAAGCAGCTTGGTTATATTGTGAAGATCACTATTTTATGTCTCATTTCGATGATCTACGAAGCAAGAAACAGATAACTAGAGGTGAGGAAGACAATAACGAGCAACGACTCAGGAGGATCATTGCAGAAGAATTAAGAAAGCACTTTCAAGAAAAAGTAGTGGTAAGAGACAATCAGAATAGTGATTTACACCAAAAATTAACAAACTTAGAAGTTCAATATGTGTCTGCAGGAAGGGCTGCTCCTGTGATTGCTACAGCTCCCCCTGTATTTGTTCCTCAAAATCAGGCTCAAGCTCCTCAAAATCCTGACTTGTCAAATTTGTTTGGAAAAATCAGATTAGGTTCCGTGTAAAGGTTTATTTAAGACGTGAAGGCGAATGATGAGAATACACACTTATGAATTGAATTAGACTATTTTCTCCTCTATTAGAAGCCCCGCGAAAAATGAAATTTAAAAAATGCTTTTGTTTTATTATCTTTATTTGTTTTTAATTCAATTTTTCTGCTTATTCTATCTTATTTTGAATTATTTTATAATTTCTGTTATAGTAACAATATGAATCTAGTAATTTTTATTTTATCTTAAATAAAATTTGAAGGAGTCATTAATACTCTTACAATTTTATGTTTTTTATTACTACTAATTGATCTCACTATTTAATAAAAATGAATTGTCAGTTATTTTCCTTTATAGTTAATAGAATTTAATAAAACCCGATAGGAACCATCAATATATATTGTAAGTCCTAAATACTAATATACGATTTTAACAAACATAGTGGTCAATATTTTTTATGTAGAATACACCAAAGGTAAAAACAATTGCGGAGCAGACGCCTTGTCTAGGCTTGATTTTAATTTTATTAAGGAACTTAATACACAAAACGTAGGTAATGACTAGGTCGAAAACTAAGTGTAAGGTAGTTGATGACACAAATATTGTAAACGGGGCAAAAAATGATTCAAAAATTTACGAGACTAATTTCTTCGAGGTAAAAAAATGTATAAGGTTTAAGTTTGAATTGCTCAAACAACCACCACTTGCAAAATTTATGAAAGGAAATCGTGTAGTACAATCCATGAATATTGATACGAGTATTTTTAATGAAAAAATCGTTCTAAAACGATTATTTTCAAAGCTGAATATGGAAGAAAAAAATGCGAATATCACAAAGTTACAAATGTCTTTAAATGACGATATTTTTAAATATGTAAATATTAATGAATTTAAAATTGCTGCAGAAAAATTTTTAAATAATGTTATAATTGCGTTAATGCCAAAAATCACATATATTCATGATGTTATAGAAAAACAAAACCTACTCACAATTTATCATTTCACTCTGTGATTCTTCAACCGCACGGTCGTGTTTTTAAAAAGTGAAAAAAAAAACAAACCAAAAAATCATTGTGTTAACATATTTTTAAACTTACATATAAAAACAATAATATATTGTATTAAATTGTAAAAACAATAACAAATTATTTTAAAAAAACAACGGGAAAATAAATTTCTTACATTTCATTAACTAAACAATAAAATCAATTTCAATAAAACAAGTGCGGTGGCAGTGGGAAAAAATCTGTACACTAAAGTTTTGTTTTCTTGCAAAACCGAAAAACTTTATGACAATTATTTTTATATACTTTTAAATTAAAAAAAATATAAATAAAAAAAAAAATTGCATGAGTGTACCTAGTAGATGCAATTCTGAGAGGGAGCTTAGCTCCACTAGAAAAAACCTCTGGATTTCTGAAGAGGAATCATTGAAAAAATCATTGGACAATCCTGTCTCTAAGAGATAAAAAACTCACGCGTTCGTGTTCGCCAAACATTGTTGTTACAACAGAAGACCAACCATCTACCAGTTCAGTTATTGCAGATAAGCCGAAAACACAAGTAGGCATAGACAGGTATGTAACCGTGGTTAAACGTCAGCGAAGCCCGAAATCCGCTCAGATACCATCACAACCAAAGATATCCAAAGAGGATAATACCGCTACAGCAACGGAAAGTAATAGATTTGCAATCCTCCAGACTGATGAGCCAAATACGTCAAAAAAAATTTAAACCGCCACCAATATATTTGAGAGAACCTACTTCTAATGAGCTGGTAAAACAACTTATTACGGTAATCGGTAAGGACAATTTCAACGTGACATCAGTTAAGCGTGGAAACATCAATGAAAGAAAAATTCAGGTAAACTATGAAAATAATTACCGAAAATTGTCTGACGTTTTGGAAAAGGAGAAAAGATCTTTTTACACTTATCAGCTTAAAAGTGCTAAAGGTATTCAGGTCGTTATAAAAGGTATTGACCCATGTGTAGCCACGGATGATATTAAGATTGGTTTGGAGGACAAAGGGTTTAAAATCAAAAGTGTAGTGAACATCAGGAACCGTGAGAAGATCCCTCAACCCATGTTTAGGGTTGAACTGGAACCAAGAGATATTGTCCTGAAACGGAATGAAACTCACCCAATTTATACCCTCAAATTTCTCTTGCACCGTAAAGTTGCCGTAGAGGAGCCTCATAAGCGTTTAAGTCCTGTTCAATGCCTAAACTGCCAGTAATTTGGCCATACTAAGGCCTATTGTAAACTGCCCGCAGTTTGTGTTGTGTGTGGAGATCTACACGGCACTTTACAGTGCAAAAAACCAAAGACTGACTCGAGCGCTAAAAAATGCAGTAACTGTGGAGGTAACCACACTGCAAATTACAGGGGCTGTCCTGTTTACACTCATTTTAAACAATCAATGACAAATAAGTCATCAATTACCTTCAAGCAACCGCAGCAGTCAAATATTATTTCTGCAAACAATTTTCCCCAGATAGGCCAGTCAACCAGCTAAATAATTATGCAAAACCCCAAACAAGTCTCATATGCTAATGTGGTCAAAACCGATATACAAAACTTGAGTCAGGAGCCCATGCCCCAAATTCCGATCAAAATTTTAAAAATCTTGAGGACCCTCTGCAGACTCTTGTTCAATCCATAAACACATTTACGGTTTCTATGACTAACATGATGCAGGAAATGCTGAAAATGCAATCCACTATTTTACATGCAGTTTTAAAAAAATGAGTTGTTTTAAAATATGTTTCTGGAACGCAAACGGCATCCGCCGACACAAAAATTAACTTGAGCACTTCCTTATAGAAAAGCAAATCGATATAATGTTGATTGTTGAAACTCACTTGACAATCAACAGTTTTTTCAAAATTAATGGCTACATACTGTACGACACAAAAGATCCCCGTGGAAGATCTTGCGGAGGATCGGCAATTCTAATAAAATCCAGAATTAAACACATTTTAATGAACGAGACATGTGAGGAGTATCTCCAAGCAACAAACATATGTATTGAACATTTTCATCACAAAATTGTTATTTCATCGATTTATTCCCCACCCAGTAACAGAAAATCAATATACAAATTTTTTCAATTCACTTGACCTCGATTTTTAGCGGCTGGCGACTATAACGCTAAACACACTTTTTGGGGATCACGTTTAATTACCTCGAACGGCCGTGTGCTTTTTGACACCGTTTCCAAAATGGGCTTAGATGTGGTTACAAGCGGACACCCCACTTATTGGTCGTCAGACCGACGAAAGATCTCTGATGTTATAGATTTTGGAGTTGCGAAAAATTTTCCTTTAGAGTGGATGCAAGTGGAGCCTTCATTGGATTTGTCATCAGATCACTCACCCACTATAATCTCTGTTTCGTTTCCCCAAGAGATTGGCTCCCCGTTGACCATCAATAGAGTTAATTGGCTAAAATACAAAAAATTTTTAAGTACACATTGTACTGAAAATATCGCCTTGAGAACGCCTGAGGATATTGATGTGTCAATTAATGATTTTTCTGAAAACCTCAAACTGGCCGTACAGCATGCTACCACTAGTCATATAAGATCCAGAAATGAGAACAATAGAACTTATTCGTCAGAAATTGAGCAACATCTGTCAGAAAAAAGAAGAGTTAGAAGAGAGTGGCAAACTCGCACGTCTCCCTAGCTTAAAACTAGGCTACGGGAATGCGTAACTCGACTAAGAAATCTGCTTGAAATCCAGAGAATATCTTCCCTTAAAACATATTTGGAAAGCCTGGATGGTACTCCGCAATCTGACTATTCTCTGTGGAAAGCGACAAAAGGTCTGAAAAGACCCGTAATAGTTAAGCCACCTTAGCGAACTTCAACTGGCGACTGGGCAAGAAGTGACTCCGAAAAGGGGATGGTGTATGGTAAACATTTGAGAAATGTTTTTATTACAAATGATGTATCTGAATTACCACCATATGCACTTAGACTGCCTGTGTCTTTGCGATTCAAATTTCAAGATGTAGAACAAGGTATCAGTAACATAAACCCCAGGAAAGCTCCAGGTATTGATCAAGTTACTGGCAAAATGCTTGAACAGTCACCTCGTGTTACGCCTTGAGTATTACCCTGCAGAGTGGAAGGTCTCTGTGATTACTATGATACCCAAGCCAGGGAAGGATCCGACCAAGGTAGAATCATATAGACCAATAAGTCTACAACAACAGTTTCAAAACTATTCGAAAAATTATTAATGGCGAAGTTGAGTCCAATATTGAACAATGTGGGATGCATCCCTGATCATCAATTTGGATTTCGGGCTAAACATAGCACCATAGAACAAACACACAGACTAGTCAATGTCATAAGACAGACCTTTGAGGAGAAGAAGTATTGTTCAGCTCTATTCATTGCCATTTCTCAAGCTTTTGATAAAGTGTGGCACGACGGCTTGATGCACAAAATAAAGTTGAACTTGCCTGCAAATACTCACAAGCTTCTGGAAAGCTACTTATATGGGCGGAAATTTGTTATCAGAGAAGGTAATTTTATAAGCCCAACTCAACCTATCGAGGCAGGAGTTCCCCAAGGTAGCATACTTGGGCCTACTTTATATTTGATTTACGCCTCTGACATGCCAACTACATCTGGAATCCACACTTCAACTTTTGCAGACGACGCAGCGTTTTTGAGCGTTCATGAAAACCACCAATTAGCTTCACGAAATTTACAGGAATTTATTTTAATATTGGAAAAATGGCTGAAGCTTTGGAAAATCAGGGTTAGTGAACAAAAATGTACTCACCTTACATTCACACTGCGTAAGCAAACATGTTCGGCTATACAAATTAACAATACACCTATTCCGCAGCAAAATGAAGTCAAGTACCTTGGTATTCACCTGGACCGTAGGCTAACGTGGAAGTCTCACATTGAAGCAAAAGTCACTCAGTTGAAACTAAAAGCAGCGCAACTAAATTGGCTTATGGGCAGAAATTCGACATTGAAATTAGATTGCAAACTTTTATTATGCAACGCAATACTAAAGCCTATATGGTGCTACGGAATTCAGTTATGGGGCACCGCCTCAGCGTCAAACATTGAAAAAATCCAAAGGCGACAAAACAAAATTCTTCGAACGATTACTGCAGCCCCATGGTATGTAAAAAATTCACGAATTCATAAAGATCTGAGTGTTCCGCTGGTAAAAAAGAAGTTTTCTAAGTACGCGACAAGGTATGTCAGTAAACTGGAACTTCATCCAAACCCTCTTGCGCGTAATATACTTAATTTTGGCGGCCACAGTCGGTTGAGAAGAAGGGATACCGTTGCCACCATCAGAACGTTCAATAGGTGATTCTACCGATATTGCTCCCGCATAATAGAACTTTTTGTCTAGCAATGGCTGGACGTAAGTAAAAAGCACATTTTATTTTTTTTTTTATCAATTCTTTTATTTTTATATTTAGTATTAAGGTTTGAATACTTATTGTTAGTTCATTTTGAAGATTCAATAAATAAAAACGCTTAACAAAAAAAAAAAAAAAAAACGTTTTATCATAATGATCCATTGTCGGGTGGTCACTGTGGAGTGACTAGAACACTTAACAAGCTTAGAAACTATTGTCAGTGGAAAAATATGACCAAAGATGTCATAAAGTATGTCAAAGCTTGTTTACCCTGTCAAAAGTATAAATCAGCACCAAAAAATATAGAGCCATTAATAATCACTCCAACACCTTGCAAAACTTTTGATACGGTAGTGACAGATACTGTGGGACCTTTTATTAAGTCTAATAACGGTAATGAGTATGCAGTAACTATTATGTGCGACCTTAGTAAATTTTTGATCATAACATTAGTTGTAAATAGAAGTGCAGAAACAATAGCTAGGGCTATTTTCGAAAAACTTATATTAATTTATGGACCATCAAAAAAGATACTAACTGATAGAGGTACATAGTAAAAAAACCAATTGATGCAAAACTTATGCCAACTATTAGGAATTACTCATGCCACTTCTACTGCGTATCACCATCAAACCTTGGGAACTACAGAAAGGTCTCATCGTATCCTTAACGAATATTTACGTCATTATATGTCTATTGAAAGAACGGACTGGGATGAATGGTTACCGTATTTTGCATATTGCTATAACACAATTCCATCGGCTGTGCATAATTATTGTCCGTATGAATTGGTTTTTGGAAAATTACCAAATCCCTTGACTTTTCTCCAAACTAATGAGGTAGACCCGATATACAACTTGAATGCTTACGAAAAGGAAGTAAAATTCAGGCTTCAAAAAGGACAAAGTAGAGTGAAAACGCTAGCTAAAAAAGCAAAACAACAACAAAAAATTCAATACGATAAGAAAGCAAAATTTCAAACACTTAAACCAAATGATTACGTACTTATACAAAATGATTCAGGCCATAAATTACAACCCGTTTACAATGGGCCATTTAAAGTAATAGAAGTAAACAACAAGGGAAATTGCTTAATTAAAATAGACGAAAATAAAACACAAGAAATTCATAAAAACCGATTGAAGAAGTTCGAATGTAATGATCAAAATTATGCGTGAATTCAAAAAAACAAAAAAAAAAACGATTTTTAAAAAAAAAACGTTTTACAACATTTCAATTTTCCTAAGTATGATAACAAACTGTTGTCGAAATATTGAAATTCAAAGAAAAAACATTTTTAATAAATTTTTTATAACATGTTAATTTTCCTAAGTATGATAACAAACTGTTATCGAAATATTGAAATTACAAAAAAAAAAAAAAACAAAAACATTTTTTTTAAAATAAATTTTTTAAAACATTTTAATTTTCCTAATTTTGATAACAAACTGTCATCAAAATATTGAAAAAAAAAAAACAAAAAACCCCCGTTGCGTTTTTTTTTTATCACAAAAAACATTATAGCCACTGAATGACCTAGTGACAAAGTCCTAGGTAATTCTTTCCAAAAGGGGAAGGTGTAATGAGATAAATATAGTAATCTGTTAATGAGACAAATCTGGCAACGTTGTAGTATAAGTATACGAAATAAAACTGAAACTAAAGAATGTAACAATTAAGCATTAAACACATTCGAGACAGCAGGCTACACGAACACACGACTACAAATGCCGCTGGCTACAAATGTAGCTTGTAGCCAGCTACATAATTATATTGAAGGCGGCAGCTACATAATAAACAGCTGATATTGTTTTCTTTATCTCCTTACAAATATTAAAAAGCTTTTTGTGCTTATAAAATGGCTGAGGGAAATTTAGCTATTGCTAAAATAGTTTGAGCTACTTAGTATTCGATGTAATAACATATATATAAATATTAGAAAATTAAATATTTGTAAATCACAATCAAAATCCACAATTTAAATAAAACTTCTGAAATATAAACAGCTGCTTTTTTACATTTCAATGGTGCCACTTAGAATTTTTTTTAGCTGTTTCTAAAGCTATCAACTAGGTTGTGAAGAGTAAGAAAAAAACAAGAAAATGCAATGAACTATTTGAAGACTAAAGTAATTTAATTATAACTCCGTAATTTATTAACCAATATACGGAAATAATTTTTTGGCAAGAATTATTATTAAACATTTTCAATTTAGAAATATACACTTTCATATACATACATACATATAAAAGAAGACGTGTGTGTGCATCCATAAATGGTTGTTGTTTCAATAATATTATAATAACAGAAAGAAATATATAAAACACTAACAAACATCTGTAATAATTTGCAATACATGTAAGAACATGAATTTTTGTTTCAGTTTACGGAAAATGCAAATAAAGCGCAGTGTGCTACTCTATACGAAATTTCAGGTTATAAAAATCAGTTTTTATACACGGAAAACTATCATGTTGATTTTCACAGGTATGAAAATTTGTTTATGTGTATTTTAGTTGTTTAACAACTAAATTTGAAGTTATTCTCTTATATCTAAATGGTTCATTGTTTTCTGGCTAATAAAGTTCAAATCTGGCTTTCACCAAGCAGGATTTTTATTTTCCAATTATAACAATAATTGCTGCGATCAATTACAATATGTAATACATACCAGACAATGTAAAATTGATTGCTTTTATTCTTGGGCCACATTTCCTTTTTATAAGCGCACAGAACTTAAATTATCCGACATTATAAATAACAATACTTTTTGCCAATTCTTTTTACCAAACACAGCACATATGAGTATATGATGGATAAACAAATTTTTAGATTTAAATAAGACTTTTTGCTATATATAATATACTCGTATAAAGAAACAATATCTAAAAACACAAACATCGCCTTGAAATTGTCTTAAAAATGAGTAGAATAAGCTTTTAAAATGGTTAACTTAAAAAGTGATTAACAGAACATTTAAAAAAAATAGATAAAATTCTTGTATGAATACAGTTTTGTTGTATTCGTCCTAAAAATTATTGCTAAAGCTGTTTAACTTTTTTATGAATCAATTTCTAAATTTCTTTTCAAAGCACTAATTTATTTGTATTCGGTTGACACATTGACATCACTAACAAAGCTTTTGTAGCCAACAAAAATAGAAATTAGTTTAATTGGACTACAACGACAAAATCAGTATGGACAACAACCTGCAGCCGTGCTGCTTGCTGTCTTCAAAATAATCATTCTCATAAGAACACGTATGTTTTAATTTTGAGCTTTTGTAGCTTGTAGCCTGCTGTCTCGAATGTGTTTAATGCTTAAAGAACAGTCAGTCGATCACTGAGCATTGGTTAAAACAGACGTGGTATTTTACATATTTATGGTTAGTGGTTACATTAGTCAATCAATAAATTATTTTCAGCAAGCGAAAAAGCAAAGAGACAGAGAGGCAAATTGCAGTGCCGCTATAGGCCCTGATTCACTTTCGTACGATTCATTCACCGGAAACTGTTTCAAAAGTCTGGCCGATTTTAAAAAATCGCTTCAAAATGGCATTGTAGGCAACACTATTATACAAGTATGATTGAAATAATTTATATACACAATAAAACAATTAAAACCTTTTATTAACATAATAATTTTACATCACTTAAATTTTTTTTTGAGGGACCTACAATATTCTTATATTTTTCACAATATATACCATACCGATTCCACAGAAACCATAATGTTTCGAAAAGTTTCATAAAATTTTTCAAATCGCACGATTTGTTGCACGGTTGCATTTTTAGTACTTTTTCAGCACACATGCTTTATTTAGTAGTTCGCACGATCGTGTATGATAGTGTAACAAGGCCTTATGTTGTTAACTGAGTTAAACGCAGTTTCAGCTGATTTTACATACTTTAAGTCAGTAGTACCCAAAAGTTCTATATGGAAGAGCAAACACCAATACATTTAAGGAAAGGCCACAGATCATCACTGTCGTCAATGTTTACCAGCAATGCATGCGAAAGTGTTGTTGCGTTGCTCTTGTGTGTGTGTGTGTGTAGTGAAGAACGGCTAAAAATATATGACGAAGTTGTTTGTGTATTTTTCATTGCTAGTGCCGAGCGCAATATGTGTGTATTAAAGAGCATAGTGCTTTAATACACACATAGCATATTTTCAACTATGAATACAACCCTGTATTTTTATGATCACTAACACTGAGTTTACACGTGCAAGTAACTTGTTACAAGTTGCGTGTACGTATTAACAACCAACACATAAAAAAAAACACTTGCAATTTGCACGATTGTTTACACACGCAGGTGCAAGTTCATTTTCAAGATGTCGTCGAAGCCAAACGTTGTACGCCTTTGTACTACATGCGTTTTTAATGTCTGTGCTGCCAAAGTTTTAGCATAGCAATATTACAGGGGAATTATATTATGCACACAAATTTTTTACAATATAAATAATAAATTTATATTCCGAATAAAAAATAAGTTATAGATGTTTATTAATTTTGTGTTTTATATTATGTTTTCGGCATATAACTAAAAATATTAATATATTAAAAATTTTTCCGTGAAAACTACCCATTAAAGTTAAAATTAAATATCTATGGGCAACACTGTTTGTTTCTGCTTGCATGCAAGTGAAAAAATCACTGCCAACCAAAATCAGTTGCAAGTGAGGCTACTACTTGCAGGTATGTGAATGGATTAGTTAAAAAAAAATGTTAATGTATTGGGTTCTTTGCACTTGCGTGTGTAAACATTCAGTAATGTATTTATAACATATTTTACCATCGCTTATTCATTAATGGGCAATAATAGACGAGAATAAATGTTCTGTAGCTTGTAGGCGAACGGGAGGATGAAAGTGACATTTTGTCGGCATAATTTTTTCAACCAGCTTTATGCCGGCACAAGCAGAACAAACCAATCCAAATTCAAGCCAAGCAATCAAATCCATACAAAAATATGAATTATGTATACAATGCTGTGTTTATGTATACATACATGTTATGTCGGACTAAAAATTGTTCTCGTCTGTTATTGTCCAATAAATGTACTTTTGTGAATTAAACACTGACTTTTATAATGGCAACTCCGAACACCTAAAAGTGAATCAAGCGATTTTCAGAACGTTTTGCGGTTTCAGATCGCGTGTTCTAAGAACATGGATGAACATTAAAATGTGTCGAATAAAAAGAAAATTAATAGAGTTAAGACCATATTTTTTTAAAAAGTAAACATTAAAAAAGAAAACATTTTAATGCTTACGTATACATTGTGTGCAATGATGCCAAAATGAAAATTTTTCTATTAATTTCGTATATGGTGATTTGGCCCCTTGTAAAATGAGAAGCACAACGCAATTTGGCGCATTTTGAGTCGTAGTACACTTTCTTACTTCTAGTGCACATTGAAAAAGTGAATACGTTACGTGACACGGCTTGTACTTTCAAGCTCTATACATATAACTTTTCGATTAGGGAAAACAGAAGTGCAACCACTTAAGATTTTAACTCAATTCCAATAGTATTTGGTCAGGTGTGGAGATTGTTTTGTGGGTTGCACAACGTGTGCTGTAATGTGTGTGTGTGTGTGTGTAAGCTATTTCATGGTTCGCCGATGTTGCTTTATTTGTTGATTTTAATCACTTTAGTTTAATTTGAGATGCTGTCGACATCTAACTGTACGAGAGCTGCAGTTGATCCTAATACTGCGATAGTTTTATACATACACCCTACGCAGATAAAAAATGATTGTTCATTTGTTGGCCCAAACGTTGGCAGTCATTAATAGCCATCAGATATTTATTTGTGTATCACAAATGTATGCAGTGCATACTTTGCACATAAATTGTCGCATTGAGCGCTGCGTTTGCTGACTATAGATGTCAGATAAATCTGCTTGAAAATCGTCAAATTCGGGGAAACAAATCGTCAATATGATTTTCACATAATGTCAAAAAATCGTTAAATAAAATGAACGATATTTCATTCAAGGTACTTGTGTTCAACGTACGTGACGAAAAATTTTTATAACATTTTAATTTTCCTGACGATGCTAACAAACTGTTAGCGAAATATCGAAACAAATAAAAAATACGTTACTTTTTTATAAAAAAACAACAAAAGATCTTAAGCTGCAAAAATTTTAATAATTGAACTTATTTATTTTGATTTCAGCTAAGATACGCTAGAATCCGTTGAAATCGAAATTATTTGCAGTTGTGAGCCCCGATCATTTTTTACGAACTATTTTTAATTATTTAAATTTTTCAAAATACATTGTCATTATTAATAATTTTATTGTAAACTATTCAAATAAACATGAATGTTGTTTATATAATTAAATAATATGTTATTAAAAAAGATGATTCTGTGTCAATAAAACTATTCATGACATTAGTATGGGGTTTTAATGAAAGTAATATGGTTAAATGATATAATGGTTGACATAATAACATAGTTGGGTACGACATTAATAAGGTAACTTTTATTATGGCTGCGATTGTTTACAATTATTTAAATTTTTGTTTTGCAAAACTATAGTAAAACATATCAATGGCGTTTCAAATGTAACAATATAAAATTATCAGCACCAAACATACAATTCAACAGTAGTATATCGTCTTTAGAATATTGTCAGCTTAACCATATATTTTTTTCTGCGTGTATGTACCAGTGATCATCAAAAATCATGTTTTTGCTTCATTAACTCATACAATAAAATTTGTACTCAACAAAAATCAGGCAACAGAGTACAACGCTGAGTAAAATCAGCTCGTCTTGTAAACATATTAAATTTGTAATCAGCAATAATCAAGCAACAAAGTTCAATGTTGAGTAAAATCAACTCGCCTTGTAAATATTGCGCGTTCGTTTTAGTACTGAATAAAATCGGCTAAACGTTAGATGTTCCTTCGATTGTGTGTTGTACAAACAAATTTGAAGCATAATATGCTCCTTTATTCCAACATAGTCATATCGTAGAAAAGCTCGTTTCGAGAAAAACGCATTTTAAATTTTTAGTTTCCGTACAAGTCTTAACAAATTTTTTGAGAAAATATATCCTAAAGGAAACAGTTTAAAAGCAATTTGAATAAATTTTTGGCAAAATATAAGTGGTAGTACTGTTAAAAATTCTGCATTGTTAACTCGAAAAGCTCATTTTTTGAAATATGACTATGTTGCAATAAAGGAGCGATTTCTACATGCATACATACATATTTTGTTTTTAGTTTAAAGGGCAAAGTTTATTTAAAAGCGCAGTGGCACAACTGTAGTTATATGTATACCATTGTGTTTTTTGACAAATGTTCAAAAATAAATGCATACGCACATTTGTTTTTTTTTTCTATGAAAACCTTTTGTTTCTATGTACATATGTACATTTTACTTTGATTTTTTTTTTCAACAGAAGCATACAGAAAAACTGTTGAATACATCACTGCATTGATTTTCGTTATTTTTTTTTTTCTTCCAAAACAAAAATTCAAACACAAGAAATGAAGGCCGAACTACATGCGCATTCATTTATATTCAAGCACGAACCTTAACGATGATTTCACTCATATAACGAAGCTGTCGCTCATTGTGTTTACTGATTAAAAATCAACTGCGCATCTGTGCTGCTGAATACAAAGTCATATATGAACGAAATGAAATGGTTTTCATCAAGGTGCATTAATGTATACACGGTGGCAGCACTACGGCATGTGACAATTTTTTGCTACTGGCAATATAGTAAGCTATTTACGTCAAATGTATTGTGTACATTTTTGAAAGTGAATTTAGTGTTTTATTCTGAATTAAACATATATAAATTATTTTATGTACATAAAAATAATTCAAATAAATATAATTTATAATAATGAAAAGGTACATTCATAGTTTATAATTGTGAAAATAGTTACAAATATTTTTGATAAACATAGCTTACCGGATGTCTGTTTTTGTTGTATTGTTGTAATTTTGCTCTAGTGCTGCCACCGTGTATACGTTAATACACCTTGGTTTTCATGTTGTTGAGCAAGTATGATTTTTTTGCAATCACTTACACCCAATTTTCACGACGACTTTTAAAGACATGTTTGTTTTGTATTTTCTTTTAAAGCTGCTACCAAAATCATGTTACATTTTTACAATGAAGTTTTAAGACATGTCTTTTCTGCAGTCAGGGATGATTTCTTTTTAGTTTTTCTTTGCTTCCTTATTCTTATAAAAACATTATATTGCCGTATTTGTGAATTGAAATTTTAAGAAATTTATTTGTGAAATTTACGAACTTTAATACATAAATAGAACATTTTAAATACATTGTTTATATTAATAAAGAAAACAATGGAAGAAACAATAGTAGAAAAAGTTTTTGATTTACTGAAAGTGGCGGTTGAGAATTCAATTCTCGAAGATAGTGAAGATGACGAACTTATTTTAAGTTTGCATCGTCTATCACAAAACTGTTACCATTTTCTTCAGTCTGGAAACAAAAACATTAACATTTATATACATATTTTAATTAAATTATAAAATTTTGGCAATATGTAGTACATACCTCAGAAACGTTTGATACGGATTTCCTAACACTGCAGTGTGATTTTAAAAATTGCAACTGATTAAAGCGCCAAAGCCTGGGTACATAGACGTCCTCTGCTCCAGCACCACTTCGTCTGCTCTTTCCAATTTCACGGGTTTCTTTTATAAATTGCGCCCGTAACGTATGTATCTTTTTTTTATGTCTTCAACGGTGATGTCTTTGTTTAAATTTTTAAGTTCTTGGCAGATGGCAAACAAAGAGTTTGATCGCTTGACCCGGTCCATATATGCAGGATTACGCACATCATATAAATTTTCGTGCTCCTGATATTTTATAATTAAAAGTTGAATAATTTCGGTTTTCCACATAACTTTTTATATTTTTACACTTTTTATTATGAACTATTACGAAAAATATTAAGTTATTGAATTTTTGTTTTTGAAAAATAAATATTTTGTGAAAACAATTTAGTGCAAAGAACTCACATTGCTAGACGAATGTACATAATTAAAAAGATAGCAAAACTACAAATGACAACTAAAAAGAAATCAAGAAAAAAACACGAAAAACACAAATCGTGTCTTTTTGTCTACCCCTCTTTCTCTTCTATCAAATTTGCCTACAACCATGAAAGACATGACTTAAAGACGTTTGAAAAAATCATCGTTAAAATTGGGTGTTAAAGTTGTTCTCTGGTATGTACTAACTCTTATGTATAACATATGTAATTCAATGTCAAATTAAAGTTTTAAATTAAACAAGATTTTATTTGACCTCATCAATAGGGGACAGACGAGTCGGCTTTCCAGTGTCCATACATGTTACTGCGGTTTCGTGTTTTTCTTTTTTGCTACTGTTAAGCAGCGCTCAACGCCACCATTCATTCGGCCTCTAATGCTACATACATACATATGTATGTATGCCTGTCTGTCCATATGTGTACGTAAATACTTGTTTGTTTATAAAAAAAACAGATGACCCATCTATCGTTCCACAATACACTTGTTTGCAAGCAAAACTCTTTGGGTTTGGTTGATGACTTTATGTCGCCCAGTGTTCGTAAATACAAGATACTGCACAATACGATATCAATGAACTTGTACACAAACAAACAATAATAGTATACATATGTATATGCATACATAAGATTGTATATTTTACAACATAAATATGTATGTATGTATGTATGTATGTGTTTGTTGGTTCTACTGTTTTCTAACTTTGTTGTTTGGTGACCGCCGCAAAATGTTGCTGTTTAATTGGTTATAAATTAATTAAACGTCGATTAATAATCCGGGTTCTTGTCAGTTTCGCCAAAGCAAACGTTTTGTAAACAGTTGAGAACTTTTCATGATTTTTTATTACTTGTAAGGTGACACTGTTTTATCAGTTTACTTTTATTCAGTTGCAAGCCATACATACATATGTACATATGTATATAGCAAGTACATCTAAATATTATGGTAAATATGTGTGAGAAAAAATTGTGATCATGAACTTTAATATGACAAAACATATAAGTTAATTATTTCTTTCTGCAATAATGTAAACTTTTCAATTTCATAAATTAGAAATTATAAATGTATGTGAAAGCTTCTTTTCCAGCTGTCTGCACAGCGGAGGTATCAACTTACTTCCCATTATGCTTGACAATCGTTCGAAAAATATATTATGGCTCTATTTTCA
Organism: Thecocarcelia acutangulata; assembly: GCA_914767995.1. NCBI lineage: Eukaryota > Metazoa > Arthropoda > Insecta > Diptera > Tachinidae > Thecocarcelia > Thecocarcelia acutangulata. The sequence goes on from OU612098.1 coordinate 59,322,011, forward strand.
TTAAGTTTGAAAGGAAAATTTGCAAACTAAAACTTTTCAGACACAACAAACAGAAGTCTGCTTTTAATGTTTTACTTCTCTCAACTACTTTTATACAGAAAATAACCTTCAGCTACCTTGATTTATAAGTATAAAAACAATTGAACTCACCCACTAATATTTATGTACACACACACATGCTGTTACGAAGCCATTTCGGATTTTCAGTTTGTTTTTGATAGATGAAAAGGTTAGTCGTGTTTTGGTGTGCTCTTCGATTTTTTACTAAATTTTGAGCAAACATCGCTCACGAGCTGCTGAACATCATCAACGACGATCCAAATTTCCTCAAAAAGGTGACGAATCAAGGCATTGAAACCAAAGTCCAATCATCCCAATGGAAGCGTACAAAAAAGCCAACACCGAAAAAGCCCAACAAGTTCGGACAAATGAGAAGGTTTTGCTCACTGTTTTCTTCGACTGCAATGGCATGCTGCATCATGAATTCTTGCCACAAGGTCGTACGGTCAATAAGGAATACTATCTTGCAGTTATCGTTTCAGCGGAGCAATTTGTCAGAAACGCACAGAATTGTGGAAAAAACAATCATGGATTTTGTACCATTATAAGGTCCCGCTGACTTTTTTCCTCTTCCCAATGAAAAGAAAGCGTTTTGCTACGATTGAGGATGTAAAAGAAAAGTCGAAACAGAATATGTTGATGGTACCAAAAAGCGCATTTCAGAAACATTCCGAGGATTGGAAAAAACGCTAGCATAAGTGTATTATATCTGAGGGGGAATACTTTCAAGGGGACAAGATAGTTATTGATGAATAAAAAAATACTTTTTGAAAAAATTTAATACAGCGGTAATTTTGTGATTAGCTTTTTGTTATAATTTCTCTTATTGGCCTTTGTTCTCAATAAATAATTATTCAGGACAAAACCCTATTTGGTCACATGTGTACAAATATGGGTGAACATGCATGTTTGTATAGATATGTTCATATGTGCAAACATCCCTGCAAAAAATGTTGGACTACGTGATCCAATTTAGCAGACGCAAACTAGTTACAATGTGGTCCTATGTAATGCAGATATGGACCACGTCATTACAACATGGTCCCAAGTGATGCAGACTTGGACCATTTCATTCTTAAACAAGAGTTTGTATGTATAATACGAGGTATGTATATGTGTACGATCGCTTTTGAACCGTTGAACCGAAAACCGTTTCATTAATTTTTAAACGTGTTTTCCCCTTTTTTAATGGAATGGAATTTTATTCTAGCGGCATATTTTAAATGATTTTTCTTATTATGTTACTTTCAAGCGTGGTGAACACTTCAAATAGTGAAATAAAATCTAAAATAAAGAAAATCTAAAGAATAGAAATTAAATAAACAATTAAAAAATTGCAAGTGCGTAAGTTTTTAGCTATATGTAAATTGTTTATTATTTCTTAATTTCGACCCTCTGTTTTAATATTATATAATTTTCGAGCTTGAGGTCTGTTTTTAAAAAAACAGGCCTTAAGCTCAAAAATTATATAATATAAAAAATATATGTAAATTGTTTATAAGAAAACTTCAACATTTGCAGATGATACAGCATTCCTTAGCATAGTAACCTCCAGCAAGCATCAATAAATTTACAGGAACATATCGACAAACTAGAGAAATGGCTTAAGCTTTAGAAAATCAAGGTTAATGAACAAAAGTGTGCCCATGTTACATTCGCACTGCGTCTAGGAACATGCTCACCCATTACTATTAACAATAAAGTAATACCTCACACAGTGAAGTCAAATACCTCGGTATTCATCTTGACCGTAGACTAACATGGAAGTCGCATATTGAGGCAAAAGTAACGCAGATGAAATTGAAAGCAGTGCAAATTAACTGGCTACTAGGCAGAAATTCGACCTTGAAGCTTGATTGTAAACTTTTGCTGTACAACTCGATTCTAAAGCCAATATGGTGCTATGGGATTCAATTATGGGGCACAGCCTCGGCATCCAACATTGAAAATGTTCAAAGAAGTCAAAATAGAGTTCTCCGTAGAATTACAGACGCTCCATGGTACGTTAAAAAAGTCACGAATCCACGCATATCTGAACGTACCTTTTGTGAAATCTGAATTTGTGAAGTACGCGACAAGATATATTAACAAACTTGAATTCCATCCAAATCGTCTTGCAGTTAATATTCTTAACTTTGGTGGTCATACCCGTCTGAGAAGGAGGGATGCTTTGGCGACCATTAGAGCTCTAAACAGATGACTGAATTCTGAAATAATATTCGCATAAAAATAAATTTTTGTCCAGCACTGGCAGGACTTTAATCGCAATTTTTTTTAGTATTAAGATTTGAATACTTATTGTCATTACATTTTCTTTTATGTAGATTCAATAAATAAAATAATGAAGTTCAAAATAAAAAAGCAACTTAAGAACTTTTTAGCAAATTGCAATATGATAATGCTGAGTGTGCGTCAAAAACGGAGACTTGTAAAAGCCGAAAAAGAAAATTAAAAAAAAAAAATTATTTGAAAGTGACACGCATAACAAATTGGATGTGCAGAAGACAAAGAAGATTATGCAAATATGAAACCAGCGGAAAGTTCTGCATATATTGCACTAACGGAAACGCGCAATCATGATGAAGTACAGGGTGTTTTTTTAAGCTAGATAGAACTTTAAATTGTAAAAAGTAACACAAAAAATTAAATTTTGATGAAACATTTTTTTTATTTGTTTCAGTATACTCTGACAAATCATCATGAATAGACTCACGCTTGAACAACGCTACGAAATTCTTTCGCCGATTGGGCTCTAGAGCAGTTGGCAACTGACCCGTTGTTTTATCGCAAAATTGTGTTCAGCGATGAGGCACATTTTTGGCTTAACGGGTTTGTTAATAAGCAAAATTGCCGCATATGGAGTGAGACCAATCCACAAGAGACCCTACAGACTCCATTACATCCAGAAAAATGCACTGTTTGGTGCGGTTTTCATGCTGGTGGCATCATCGGACCTTATTTCTTCAAAAATGAGGCCGGAGCTCGCGTTACGGTCAATGGAGATCGTTACCGCACCATGATCAATGATTTTTTGTTTGAAAATATGGATGACATTGATCCGGAGGAGATGTGGTTTCAACAGGATGGCGCTACGTGCCATACGGCGAACGCAACCATCGACTTACTGAAATCAAAATTTGGCGATAAGTTGATTTCGAGAAATGGACCTGTCAATTGGCCTCCAAGGTCGTGCGATTTGACACCTCTCGATTATTTCCTGTGGGGCTACGTGAAGTCACTGGTTTATGCTGATAAACCAGCAACAATTGACGCCTTGGAGGCCAGCATTGTTCGTGTTGTTCGTGACATACGGCCAGCAGTGCTCGAAAAAGTGGCCCAAAATTGGACGTCCAGAATGCGCTTCGTCAAGAACAGCCGCGGTGCCCATGTGCCCGAAATCATTTTCAAATGTTAATGTCACGTATTGATCTTTCGAATAAAAAAAAAAATTTTGATTACAATTTAATTTTTTGTGTTATTTTTTACAATTTCAAGTTCTATCGGGCTTAAAAAAACACCCTTTAGAAGGAGAATTCGAAAAAAGATTTGTTATGTATTTTACGTAATTATGGTGTTGATATGCCTCTTTCACCAGCGCCGCTGCTACCAATAATTAGCTCAAAAGCAGGTGTGATGTGTGTTTCTCCCGGTGAATATTCACATTTCGGCATAGAACAAAGTTTAATGAAAGCGGCAGAGGTCCTACAAAAACATGACGAAATAATCTGTGATGTAAATATTGTTGGTTTATCTATCTTCAAAAGCTCAAATGTCCAACTTTGGCCACTATTAATTAAAGTTGTAAATAACAAAAATATAAAGGTATTTCCGGCTGGTGTCTATATGGGAAAGCAAAAGCCTCAGGATGTAAATCAGTATTTAAAAAAATTCGTCGAGGAAGTTCTCCACTCGCAGAAAAATCATCTTTTTATTACATCAGCAGAAAAATGGAAAACGACTAGGGAAATATAAAAAGACTTAAGGCTTGCAGCGAACTCTTATATGTGAGTATAAAATAAAAACTTTCTGTCAAAGCTTTACCAGGTAGTGTTAATTAAATGTAAAACAAAAAAACATCACACGCATTTTGTTGATAGAAAATAATATAATAGGTATATATGTTTCTTCACACAAGTATGTACAAAAGGCATTAAAAAATTTAAATTGTAAAAAATCATATTTTCTCGTAAAACTAAATGACAATTTTTATTGCCACATCTATGCACATCATACGTTCCTTTTCGGGCTAGAAATTTGACTTTCTGTGTTCCCATGCTTTTGATATACTACATATATTATCTCTTTTTGATAAAAATTTGTACTTGCTCTTATTTGCAAGAAACTTACCCAGAATGTAAAGAAACACACCTAATGTAAAAATCTGCACTCCCTTCATATGTATTTTCTTATATACTTACATATTTTAGTTCGAGCCACAAAAAAACCATGCTCTGTTGACAAAGAAAGATCTAAAAGGTAGGTTATGATAAATATAATTAATTATAATTCATATTTAGATACATCATTCTTAATGTTACAGAAATGATCGAAAAACAAAATCATTTAATTTCTGAAATAATAGCGTATCAAAAAATTTTAAAGGAACAAGTTTCAAAAGTGCTAGGTAAGATTAATTTTATGTTCACTGCTTAGTGTAAAAGAAATATATTTTTTTAATAAACTTAGTTTTGAAATATTCAGCAATATGTAAAGTATTTAATTGATAACATTAATATGTATAATGAATTTTATTAAAATAAATTAATATTTAATTTTCAATTCATTCGTTTTTTAGATATGTGCTGTCAAATATATAATTAATGGAAACGCGACTAGAAATTTTGAACGCTTATTCTCTCGTGAACTATGCATAATGTATAATACGGATGGAATATGCGGAAAGAAGAGTCTGAAAGTTATAAGAACTTATATAAAATTGTTATAGGTTAGCACTTTAATCACAAAACACCATTTCATTTTATTTACAGACCACATGCCTACATATGTATGTATGTATGTATAAATCCTTTTCAGAAGCAATCAGTAACTATTCGCCCAATGCAGACAAAGAGTTCAGACAAGCACTTCAAGCTGTAAAAAAAGACACTTTCGTGCAGTGAGTGAAAAGAATAAAAAAGAAAATATCCAAAATTATAAAATATAAACTTTTTCTACAATATTTACACATATGTACAAAACTTCCTACTTTTTAATAAAATAAAATAATATAAAAATTCGCAACTAAACATGTTCTCACACTTGGTTAAGGTGGGGTGATCCATGGAGTAGTATTAAGTATAGTATTTTACAAACTACTCTTTTGTGGTGTACCATGGAGTAGTATTGTCACTAGCCTTCTGGAGTACTCAATGGAGTAGTATTGTCAGTAGCCTTCTCGAGTAGTCCATTTAGTAGTGTCACTAGCCTTCTGGAGTACTCAATGGAGTAGTATTGTCAGCAACCTTCTGGAGTACTCAATGGAGTAGTATTGTTAGTAGCCTCCTCGAGTAGTCCATGGAGTAGTATTGTTACTAGCCTTCTGAATTACTCAGAACCTTCTAGAGTACTCCATGGAGTAGAAACATAAAATAGTTTTGAGACTACTCTTATGTAATGCAGAGCTGGATTATATGTGGTCCATCCCTAGGACATCGTAATGTTAAAAAGACCATGTTTTTGCCATATAATTGGGATAGTTTTGAGTTACTCCTAGTCCGTTGCGGACCATTCTTTACATGCGTGTTGGGCTAGTCGCATTTTTTGCAGGGATATATGTACATACATACATATGTGTAAAAATAGTTTATAAAATACAAATTCTATTTTGAATTGAAAAAGGCATCCGAAACTTATGAATTATATGTACATACGTGTTTGTATGGACTTCTTTCTATTCATATTTCAATTTTAAGAATCTGCGTTTTTGAATGAAAAAAAGAACATAAAAGTGTTGTACAAAGAGTTAATAGTGAGTTTTATTTGATGATATAAAAAATACAAGGTAGTTCCATTCTCTTTATATTATTTCTAATAAGGATTTTTTTAAGCTTATTTTTAGAGAGAAGGCGTTGCCACATAGTTGAATAAGGGAATTTACTCTTAGAATTAAATGTGTAGTTGCATTATTCATATTAGAAAAAGCTAGAAATAATAAGCTGATGTAAGTAGGTATCTGTGGTCGTTTTGAAACCCACGTTAAGTATATTAAAATACTAACAGTCTAATTTCTAAAAATATCTTAATTTGAAGATAATCCTTACATTCGTTTTTCAACAGGTTTCACCTTATTAACCAGTAATAAAAAGGCTTATTTATAAATACTTGATAATATCGAATTAAGGCACGTTTACATGGTAATACAAAATATTTAGATTTTGTGGGAGCAAAATATTATGAAATTTTCTCCGTATTTAAGAAAAAGAGAGCAAAAGTCTGTTGTACGTTATTTGATATTTACACGGTTAGATTAAGTCGAATCAAAACATAATAATAATTTTATGTTCGCCTGTATGGATATATGCAATGTATATTTTGTTATAAAACTTACCTTAGGAGTTGTTGATGCATCAACTTTGAAATAATCCATCGTCAATTTAATAAATTTATATGCAAAAACTGGGTTTTCTATAATTTTTATAAACTTTTATTTGTTTTGCCAGCACGAATAAAATAGCTGATGGTTACAATTACAAAAACAACATGAAAGTCTCTTGAGCTGGTTTGTAATTATTGTATAAAAATGTAACCACCTTAAATAAATACTATTCGTGCTGCCACTATTTACCTTAAAGTGCAGCTCTGGTGTGATGAGAATACACATTTTTCTAAAATGGCTTAGAAAATAAATTATTACCGACCGCTTGTCAAATTTTGTATCCGTATTTCTCTCCTACTGAATACATTTTACCTTTCTACAAAATTTTTTGACAGATGTTAATACATGTATTACCATGTAAAGGTGCCTTTAACTATTAGATACTCTTGTGGCTATATGTCGGCAATACCTTGTTATATACATATATCATACTCTTTTGAGTCAATTTGTTTTCGAAAAATGTAATATGTTTTTTTTTTTTTCTTTGAAAATAGAATGTACAAAACTATCGAATATAAATTTTCCGGGATATGCGAATAAATATTTGAAATTCTTTATTTTTCCAAAAGAACTTTTTATTTGAAAAACAGATTCGTAAAGGTTTAAAATTTCGGCAGTCGTTAACAAGTCTAAAAGATAATTTAAAAATTTGCTTAAAAATAAAATACAACTTAGAACAAAATGGGAACCAATTGGAAATGACAGTTGGCATTACAAAAGCTGTAAGAAACTTTTTTTAGTTCAGTGAGCAATTTTTTTTATACACATTTGAAGTTGCCGATTTGAGAACGCTGTCTAATAAGGAAGAATCATTATAAAATTGGTAAAATCATGCTTATTTATTTTTTTTTATCCTGGAAAGTTGTAGTATCTGTTAGTTTTTGAGTCGAAGAAGTAATTTTTGAATTTTATTTTTACCTAAAACTAACACCAGACGGCGCTGGCATACCAATATTCCAATATTTTCCAGGCAATTTTAAACAAATGAATTGGTTTAAAATATGTTTCTGGAACGCAAACGGCATCCGCCAACACAAAAATGAACTTGAGCACTTCCTTATAGAAAAGCAAATCGATATAATGTTGATTGCTGAAACTCATTTGACAACTAACAGCTATTTCAAAATTAATGGCTACACACTATATGATACTAAAGATCCCCGTGGCAGATCTTGGGGAGGCTCAGCAATTTTGATAAAAACTAGAATTAAGCACTATTTGCTAAACGAGACACGTGAGGAGTATCTCCAAGCAACAAACATTTGTATTGAACATTTTCATTATAAAATTGTTATTTCCTCGATTTATTCACCACCCCAATTTGCAGTAGCAGAAAATCAATATTCACATTTTTTCAAATCACTTGGTCCTCGATTTTAACTGCTGGCGACTGTAACACTAAACACACTTTTTGAGGATTACATTTAATTTTTTCGAAGGGCCGTGTACTTTTTGATACTACTTCCACAATGGCTTTGATGTGGTTTTAAGCGGATACCCCATTATTTTGGAGTTGCAATAAATCTTCCTTTAGAGTGGATGCAAGTCGAGCCTTCATCAGTCGAGTCATCAGATTACTCACCCACTATAATCTCTATTTCCTTCCCCCGGGAAGTTACCTACCCGTTTAGTGTCTTGATGTTGATTGTGAATAAAGTGTAAACGTTAGAGCCATACCATATATTTTCTAGAATAGCCGGCTGTTATAATATGACGCCGTCGAACAAAATTTTATAACTGTCGTTTTTTTTTTTGTCGGCGGCGGTACTAATTGTGGCTGACGCTTTCATTTTTATAATTGCATGTCGGCATCGCTTTATATTTTCAGACATTTTTAACGTAACGACAAACGCAGTTGTTCCTCACTTTTCGAGAAACGATGGAATAATTTGTTTCACAAATTTTCGACGCGAGAACTTCTCGCCAAAGTCACGGAACACAGCCACAGAATATTATAAGTTTAGCAAAAATTGTTTAGTGGGTTGGGAAACACACAGGCTTTCAAAAAGAACTTACACAAACACACATGCACGTCCTCATGTTTGCCGTAACAACGCCGGCAACAAGCGTGGTGCTTCAGAAACGCCAAATTATTTACAACAGCACACAACTAAGTTCTCTACGTAGTTCGAAGAACATTTTGACATTTTACGAGGGGGACAGTAGTTCTCAAATTTTATCCTTTCCATTTCTAGGTTTTGGAAATTACTAAGCATTCTGTAGCTACTTTCAGGCCAACTTAGTGGCGTCTATTTGAAGTCTATTAAACAAATATAGTGAACATGCGCCTTAAGAGCCAAATTCTACGTTTTTACAAACATTTCGCGTTGTTTACTTGTTTGCACAAATATTTGAAGCATGAAAATCAAACATTGTTATTTTTCCTGCAAACATCGTGAATGTTTGTATTGTCTAGCGATAAGTCTTATTTTTTTATTTCAATGAAAATTTTTAGAATGAAGTGGAACACTAAATATATCAAGAAACAAATTTTATTGTTAGAATGTTTAGAAATCGTATCGGAAAGTTTGTATTCGTTGTATAAAATTACAAAACAAAGAGTATTACATCACAATCGCAAGAATAGAGACTATTATAGTGGGAGGACGCAACGAGTTAAATGGGCGTTTAGATACCAATATAAACAATTTTTTTGGCCGGCGCTTTAAAACGCCACTGGCTCTAATTATAAAAAAAAAATATTTTTATTGAGGCAGCAGAATGCCTTTTTAGTTTTTTTAATAAAAGCAGATTTATGCTTAAATAATAAAACCAGCCGCTTTAAAGTTACGAAAACAATTAATTTTATTTCAAAAATCAACTTGCTTATAAACAAAATTAACAGGATTCGTAAATCTAGTTACTTAATAATTTGTTATTGTATTTCAGGTTAAATAAAGTTTTCCAGCTAAACAAACAAATGTAAAAAGAAGGATGAGAAAGTAATCAATTATAGCGGTTAAAGAACATAACTAACAGGTAGTGCTAGAATATTAGAAGTACACTACTCTATAACAATTTATATCTTATGAACATCATATGGCTAGCAAATTGACGCAATCCAATTGCTAGCCATATGAAAAAATTTTTTCCATGAAAATGTCCATGAAAGATTTCTTTTTTGGAATAGTGATTACAAGGCAAAAATATTTTTCCCCCATATCGGTCCATATATATCCAAGCAAATATTGTTCAAATTCGCAATACATATTATACATATACGTCACTATCGTGAAGGGTATTTTAAATTCGGCCCAGCCGAATATACCGCACTCTTATTTTTTTTTTCAATTTTGTATGAAAATGTTGAAAAAGTTTTTGTTCTTTCGTTTCATTTAAACTTTAAACAATAATTTGGCATTGCGATTAAAAGGCAAAACAAAAACTTTCCCTGATATCGATCTATATATACCCGAGATATAGCCTAAACGGATTTTTTAACGCATTTGTCGCGTAAGCGAACTTAAACTTTTTATGCTTACCAACCCCCCTCCCCCCTGAGAATTGTTCGAAAATAAAAAAGCTGTTCATATAAGGAGGTTACTAAAATACAGAACATAAAAATTTCTGATATCGGTCCATATATGTACATATACCCGAGATATAGCACTAACCGATTTTGCCATGAAAATTGTAGAGCAAGCAAACTTAAACAACTTATTTTGTTTAAAAGCAGTTCCGGTGATAAGAAGGTTACCAATACAGAAAATTAAAATATCCGATATCGGTCCCTATATGTATATCCGACACATAGTCTGAACGGATTTTTCCATAATTTCGATATTGGTCCATATATACCTGAGATATAGTCCAAGCTGATGTTTTCAGTAAAATGTCGCGTAAGCGAACTTAAACAACTTATTTTGTTTAAAAGCAGTTCTGATTATAAGAGGAGGTTACTAAAATACAGAAAGTAAAAATTTTCGATATCGATCCATATATGTATATCCGAGCATATTTAGTTAAAATTTTTAATATATACTATATATACTCGTATACGTGACTATCGTGAAGTGTATTTTAGATTCGGCTCAGCCGAATATACTACATTTTTACTTGTTAAATTTAACTTCTGTGTTTAATTGAGATTTGGAAACAAAACAAAAAACAATTATGTCAAAATATTTGATAAATAATTATTGCTATTTCAATACATTTCTAATTAAAACTCTTTTGTTACTACTTTTGTGAAACGACGACTGAACATAAACATACATATATAGGCTCGAGCTAATCCGCTTTCGCCGAGCTTCCTAGCTGCTGTGTGTATCCCAATCCGTAATTGTTCTATAGTGTTTATTGGCTCGTGTACAAGGAGCCAATAAATATAGAACAATTACGGAATAGGATACAAACAGCAGCTAGGAAGCTCGAGCCTATATATATGTTCAGTCGTCGTTTCGCAAAAGTAGTAACAAAAGAGTTTAATAAAAATGCAAAAGAGTTTAATAAAAATGCAGTCTTTCAGAGGAAACAAACTTTTGCCGAAACTGGATATTTTTCGACCTTTATTATTTAAAAACTCATTTTTATTAATAGAGCTTGTGATCACTTTTCTTATCATAAAAAGTTTAATTTATTTTTTGCTACTTTTTTATGAATCTTCTTCAGAAAAAAAGTAGCAATATAATGTTTTTTTTTCTTCATAAAACTCACTGTATAAATAATTGAAGATCCGAAAATTGACTTCTGTTTTTAAAGTTCTTTCATCCATCAATTACTATGCTATAAAATTCTCTCCAAATAAGATTGGGAATCACTGATAAGTTGTGCTGGCGGTATGCTGTGTCTCTTTTCCGTTTGATATTCGCGAACAAAAAAGAACTTATTGTCACAATTTATGGCATTACCCACAGCATACACCTGCTGCATTGCAGCAAAAACTGAATGAACTTATTACAATAGTGACCACCGCATTGTCAGATTAATGTCTGTTAGAGTTTTCAGAAGTCTTAGAGTGCATTTACTCCTACAAATTCCAACATGAAAATACCAAAGCTACGTTGTTTTAAACATTGTCTTTACAGTCAGGGAAGTGGTTGCGTTTTCTGCTGCTTGTTAAAAAGACGTTTGTTTTTTCATTCAAAATTGTGGAATCAATTAAGTTGGCGCCGTAAGATAAGTTCCCACGAAATAAATCCCCAAAAGCAAAATAGAATTAATCTCCAAAGTAATGTGACTTTTTTTATGGACTTTGTTTTACTTTTTCGGATTTATTTCACATGAAATTGTACGTAGTAGTAGTTCCAAGTACTAGGCTCGTAAAAGGATGGTTTTTAAGCTTTTTTGCATCCTCTTGAAACATGACTTTCTCTCGGGTTGGTGTCAGAATAGAGCAAAACTGAGTGTGACAATAAATTTACGACGCCGACACCGGCTCTTAACAATAAAAGGGATCATCCAAAGTGATATACTTTCATATTGTACACAGACACTTCTAAAAATATTTTGATTTTTAAATTGTGCCCGACAAAAAATTGAGTTTTAATAATAAGAACTACATATTTTTATGTAGAGAAATATGCTGCGAAAGAGCATTGAGAGCGACAGTTGGAAAACTAATAAGTAATTATAAACTTTAGTCCCAAATATATAAAATATATACATACGAAGGCGGGTCAATATATCTGTGATTTTTTGAATTTCCTCCAAATTGGAAAAGCACCACCGCTTCTGTCAACAGGCAACTGTCAGTTGAATTCTGTCTAAATTTGATCCAGCTGGATCATTTCGTTTGTGTTTGGCAGCCGTTGATAGCAGGCTACTGCGCGTTTTTGAGTAAAAAAATAGAGAATGTTCATTAGGCATTATTTCTTTGATGAATAAAAGCCATCACTCTAATCAAGGCTAAGCTTATATAATGGCGATTCTGCGCCATCTACTTCTAAGGAAAAGAAGTGGTGAATGTTGTGAATATTGATTTTCGTCAGCCTTGACGGTCTTATCTTATGATGTACCAACTCCAGGAGGAAAATTATTCACGATTCACCAGCGCCGACAAACCCTTTGCTGGCTTTCTAATCCCTCCTGTATGCAACTTCCCAATAGTCAATGGAAGACGAGAAGGCTTAGAGAGATGGTAGGCCGAAGCCTATTACGACCGTCAGCCCATGACCAACTCACTCGTTCAACCATCACTTCTGGTTCCTTACTTTGCACGTTTCTGTTGCAAGACAACGGTACTTCAGAGGAAGAACAGTTCTCAGGTACGAAAATTCCCCTTCCTGAGATTTAAATTTTAAACCACAGCCAGAACGTTTTAGGGGAATTGCTGACCTTTGTTATTCCAATTAATTTAATTGGAGAGGGTTTCGGAAGCCCAATACAACAACAAGTCATGCGGCTTTCTAGAGTTTTATTTGCTACAACAAACTAGGAACTCCCAGAAAACAGAGTGCCATGGTTTGGTATATACCTCGTAAAAACTTGCTCTCCGGGGGCAAAAGAGGTGAACCACGGAAGATGCTGATGTCTCAACATCCGAAACAATTGAAAAAATTCAAGATATGGTTTGGCCGACCGGAGATTGCCAGCCGTGGTCTGCTATCACACGTGTAAAGTACTGTTTTATGGAGTACTATTGGTGATCAATAAAGTAAAACCTTTTTCCTGTTGTTTAATATCCTTTTGAATTTATTAATTTGAAAACGAAAGTTTATCAAAATATCTTGATGGAAAAGTTTTCCAACAGAAATCGAAATATCTGTAAAATTTTTCCTATAATATAACAATGGATGCAAAAAAAAAATTATTTCGCTATAACGCGAAAAATTTCATTCAGTTTGTTATAATTTTTAATCATATTTGGACATGTTCATCTCCAGTGAATTTTTAGTTAATTCCGTCAAAAAGTTTCTGTGATTTCTCTAGAATCGCGTATGTATAAGCATATTGCGCACGTGAATACAATTTGGTACTAAGTTGAATAAATGTGTGACGCTTCGAACGCAATTGTGAACGATTCAAGCAGAAAATTTATTTGAAAACCGCTAAATTTTTCAAGTGCTTTACACACAAATTTTTTAGAACAGCGCATTATATTTATTATTTTTTTTTCCTGGACCAGTACTCAGGGGATAACCCCTGCATATGCAGCGTATTGTACTGGAACTAGGAAATAGGTTATGATGAAGAGAAAAGAGGGGGTAGTGTTTGTGGAAGTTTAACTTTAACTATAACAACACGAAAGACTAAAACAAACTCTATTGCAGCATTTAACATCTTTCACGCGACAAGTTAATGAAATGAATTGAAAAGATATTAATATTGAACATAAAGAGTGGTTAAATTTCAAGGGCCGATGTTGATTTTGAATAAAACACAAACTATTTAGGAAATTATTGTAATTTTATTTTATTATGATATATTGGTATTACTCAATTATGTATGGAACAAAATATCGGGCAAATGGGCGCCGCGACCACGCGCGGCACACCTCCATCCGATGGTCCAAATTTTCGATGACCCTGAGGCATAATGGAGGTTCTATGCCGTTAATGTGCCGAATGATCTCATCCTTTAGCTGTTGAATTGTTGCTGGCTTATCGACGTACACCTTTTCTTTCAAATAACTCCAAAGAAAAAAGTCCAACGGTGTCAAATCACATGATCTTGGCAGCCAATTGACATCGCCATTACGTGAGATAACACGGCCATTGAATTTGTTGCGCAAAAGAGCAATTGTTTCGTTAGCTGTGTGGCAAGTGGCACCGTCCTGCTGAAACCACATATCATCTACATCCATTTCTTCCAATTCGGGCCATAAAAAGTTCGTTATCATCTCACGATAGCGAACACCATTCACAGTAACTGCCTGACCAGCTTCATTTTGGAAAAAATACGGCCCGATGATGCCGCCAGCACATAAACCGCACCAAACAGTCACTCTTTGTGGGTGCATTGGTTTTTCGACAGTCACTCTTGGATTCTCATTCGCCCAAATACGGCAATTCTGTTTATTGACGAATCCACTGAGGTGAAAATGTGCCTCATCACTGAAGATGATTTTCTACGAAAATTTATCATCATTTTCATAATAAGTCTGGATAACTTTAACACGTTGTTGGATTGTGTATCTCTCCATGGTTCAAATTGAATAAGTCTGAAATAGAGAAATGTCAAGTAAAATTAGGAAAAAAAACTTGGCGTTTAGGTGTGGTTCACATTCAACATCGGCCCGTGAAATTTAACCACCCGATATAAAGAAAACAGAGCAACGGTAAAAAAAGAGAGAAAAAACAAACACGTGTACACAGCTTTGCTACATATTCCGGTGCAATTTAGTTTCTTAAGAATTTATTTAATGAACATACACATATAGACAGCAGTAACACAAGACGTGTGCACAGGATGAGAGACAAAACACTACTCATTATTATTAAAAGTAAACCTCTCAGCGGCGAAAACTGCCTACCACATTACTTCTCTTCGATGATGTGTGCAACAGTTTGTAATCAATGAATGATAACTTACAAAGTGTATGAAAGTAGTATATGGAGTTCCGAAAAATGAATTACGTTCATCTTTTGTATCACACTTATATGAACGTATTTTATTTATTCGATGTAATTCAAACGTTCGCCGTCTTTGTCAGACTACGTTGCAAAAATTTTAATTAATAAAATTAGGTAGAAGAAAACAATTTAAAAAAAGGTACAAGAAAGATAAACGTTTAGTGAAAAAAATAAAAGAATACAGTAGACAAAAAACAGAACAAGTTTATTTAATGGAATATTCCCAAAAAAAAAAAAAACTGAAATGCGCAGTACGTACGAGCTGCCTACTTCCGACTTACAAAGTATGTGAGATTGTATTCGAGCTGCCTACTGATAGCTTACAGTGTACGTTAGGAAGTAATGAGCTTTTGTTGAATGAACACTTCAATAACTGGCTTACTTTGTATGCAGGTAGTAGGCGTTCACTCTACAAATCCGGCAATGTGTATGAAAATTTATACTAGGTTCGTATATGGGATGGTGTGCATTACTGAGTTATAAGTGTGCATCGGATCATCGCTTCTGTAAGCGAAACTTTGGCCGCTGGGCTATATAAATCCCATCCGAAAGAAGAACTCATCAGCGTTGTTAGCTTTGAAATTTCAAAACGCACCAAAATGGAGAAAAAAGAGCGTTATTTCAACAAAAATGCACCGAATTTTCAATTTTTCTTTCATTTTTAAAACCGCTTTTTATATTGTAAAAACTATATGTTTATACTAAAAACTATGTCTGGTACCTGATGGCATGCCATCAAATTCGGTCAATAGCAGAATTCTTGTTAGTCAATCTTGGCCACTAGTTCGATTCTATAACTTTCATTGTATCTTTACAATAATTATAACGAAATTTTATTATTCAGCAATATTATTTATTTATATTCGCTGTCGCCCGAATAAGCTGGTACTTTTAGCTTTTAAAAACTTACCGTCGTTAAAACTTACCGTCGTTAAAATCGAAGACATTTACGATTATGTGATCATTAAAAGTTACGGAATCGCACTACAAGCCAACAAACTCTATTAATAGCCATTCTGTCAAATACAGTGTAAATTTCATTTGCGTTTTCTTAAGCGAACGGCGGAAATCAGTATTGTGTCTTTAAAAGAATTTGCCAGAATTATAACAAATAAAAGATGAAGTTTACCGTAATCAATATATAACGCAAACTTTTTGCAAAAAATTTATAATTTAATTAATTATATATCAATTAACAGTAACGAATTCACGTGCCAATTCTCTGTTCAGAGACTGCATTTATTGAAATATTTGACAAACTTGGGTTGATCGTATAATAGCAAACACGCTCTAAAAGCAGAAATTTTTATAAAACGAAATGCTTATTTCTCTTTCGAGAATATTTATAATTTAGCAAGATTATCTTACTTTGCGCATATAATATGGTGCGTTTTTCATATTATAGCTCCGTGTCCTGATTGTGCTCTGCAAAATGACACCTAAATATATTCTTATATTAAAACAAAAAGTTCAGTTGAATTTGATTGGGTGCCACCGAAATTTTGAAAAGGGCACCACGCGCCGATTAAAGAATTTTTCGCACAAATGATTGTAAAAAGCACCAAAAACGATGCGAAACGCACCAAGTTGACAACGCTGGAACTTTTTCCTTAAATAGACCTTTAGAATAAAATCTTCCTAAAACCTTCGTAGAAGCTGAAGCTGTGTCTGAGAAAACGGTCAATTACCTGTTTTTGTATCTGTATAAAAAAAATCACGAAAGGCAAACTCTACGTTTGCGATTTAACCAAAAGAACTCCTACAAGCGCATGTGCGCATACATGCACATACTTATACTCATATGTGAATCCAAGAATCTTTACAGTTCTTATTCACATGATTTGGCTCCGTGTGTTGTTAGTTTTTATTTTAAACTAAACGATGGCAATTGGGTATTTTTGTATTGTATCTCACCAAATCTGTTTTAAGGCAAAAACCGACAACATTATCTGAAACATTTTGAAGAACATTGTTGAGATCACAGTTTTGCTTCAGTTCAATGTAAATCTTAATTAGAATGATTCGCTTGCAAGAACTTATTTTTACTAAAAAGGCCGCCGAAACCGGTAGATTTCTACTTTATTTATTAGTATATTGAATACTGTCGTTTTTATTCCATCTTCATATAAAAGCAATTATGTATGTATTTACATATTTTGCTAAGCTGTAAATTTCATTTGTGTAAATACTTTGACATGAAATTTATTTTGATATTTTAGTAATTCGATTTGGAAATATGTTTTGACCATAGAGATTTTCTTTTACACATTAGTGAGTAAATCATAACAGAGTATACTATGTAACACGGACAATCTTGGTATAAAAACTAAATGAAGTCTTATCATCATCTCTTCGCAAAATCCATATTTAAAGACTTCCTTGAACGTACTTCCTTCAACGTACTTCTGGGTCTAGCAAGCCGCTTAAAGTGCTTAGAAATAAATTCTTCAGCACGAACATGTACTGTTCTAGCATTTTGGATACCTGTATTCCCTACCACGCACTTCTGAGACATATTGTTTGTCTTAGGATATCGAGTTGTTGCGACCAATCAGTACTGGACTCCCTTCCATGTGTTTGTGATCATAGATGCCAGATAAATCTGGTTTAAAATCGTCAAATTCGACGAAAAATATCGTCAATATGATTATTGCAAATCGTCAAAAAATCGTCAGCTAATAAAACTTATTATTTTTATTTTTGAATAAAATATTTATTTCAACGGCGTAAAGTATAGAAAAACAAGTCATAGATGCCTTTAATAAAAAAAACTACAGCACTTGAAGCTATAACAACAAATAAGTATATACTCCTACAAATATGAAGTTAAGTTATAAGTATACCATTCATTAATTTTTGTGACGTAAGTTTTAAAATAAGATTTCATTTAATAAAAGGAAATATTATTATATAAACACTTCTTTTAAATCGGGCATATCACGTCGCAAGTCAAAACAACCACAGTTGCAAAGTTTTAGGCGTTCTTTAGTATACAACATTTTTACCGAAAATGGTCTATTGAACTAATTTATCCCTTTGGTTTTGTTAAGTTCCACGTACCTGGATGCAAACTCACACATTTGGAGAATACGATAAAACTAATAAGTTTGCTATAAACTTAGTCAAAGAAGAATACTTTATTCCAAAAATCTAGCATTTTCATATTTATAGCATAAGAGAAAATTTCCAAGTTTAATAGGATTCATTACTTTAACTCGTAGTAAATTTCTTGTCTTCCGAATTCTACGATGAAATAAGAAAACTCTTTCATTATGTTAGAAAAGACACTCAGTGATCACCGACTTACCTTCTTTCATAATATGATAAGGATGTATTGAAGTTAAAGTTTTAAATTTATTTTCAAAATCAATCTTTTTAAAATATGAGCACACGCTTTTACACACAAAGTGAATTAAATTAAAGTTTTAATTTAACTCAAAATTACATATGTTATATGTGTTTATATTGCCAAGACAATTCACGAGTTGGTGACATGAGATATTTTTCAAGTTCTTCCCCATTAGCTTTTGCTTCATTGCTTACGTAAGAACTTGGAATATCGGTTTGTTAGCTATCGATACTGAACGATAATTTCTGTATGAATTTTTATTTAGCCCATCTGGCAACCCTTATTCTAGATTCTTTGTATTTCTTTAAGTTCCATTACTATTGAATATATGAATAGAGAACAGAAGTAAAAGAAAGGCTGATGTAATTACACACGTGGTTTTAGTAACTGGTTTATATTTAGTATTTCATTTTTCCTTATTTAATCATCATAACTGTTAATTAAACTTATTTTTTAAATAAAACGAATATAATTTTGTCATGCACCAGGAATGAGAGCACCGTTGTCATTATATCTGTCAATTAGCACAGATGCTGCATAGTTTTTCTTTTTTTTAGTAGAAAATTATGCAAGGCACAACAAGCTAATATAATACTTGTAGTTTTTTCTGCATTTAATCTGGAGGAACGTGAAAATATTTGAAAGCTTTTTGTCATAATTCCGAAGGCATTCTCCACTATACGACGAGCCCTAGACAATCTGTAGTTAAATATTCTTTGGCCAGCAGACGACTCTTGCCAGAATAAGGGTTTAGCAAATGCTTCTGCATTCCAAAAGCATCATCGTTGGCTTGACTACCTGGTAATGTTTTCGGAGATGGCAAATTAAGATCACTGCTCTATAAAGCACGTTGGAAAGAAAAAGACTTCACCCTCCGAAACACGACCATTGCTATCAACATATAAGAAATTATATTCTGCATCAACTATAGCCATTAGAACAATGCTGTGAGTGCCTTTATAATTGAAAAATATGCTTCCTGAATGTGGCGGCAATCATATGAACGAGCTTTTCGCCAACCGCCCCTATACAATTAGGAAAATTCAGCAGCTTATTAGATTTTAATGTACCATCTTTCCACTCTTCTTATACTGATGGCATCTATGTACATACGTGAAAAGAAAAAATTAGCACAGTTAATGAAATACATTTGTATGTATATTCAGATTTACCTTTAGTTATCTGCCTTTCAAAGCTTTATAAATAGCATCACACACAGTTCGAACAAATAGTGATATGGTGTTAAGTCAATAGCACATATATTTGGTGTATCAAAGGCTAGTGTTTGAAAAATTCGTCAAGAATTCTGTGCAGAAGTGCGGGAAAAACTCTCGGAGGAATATCTACCATCAGGTTTCATAAATGAATCGAAAACCGAAGAATGTGTATATGGGTTTAGGTAGGCGGGCCGCTGGGTGCTCCAAAGAGTACCCGGATACTCCAGCTCACTTGGGTCCTGAAGGTCGATCCCTTTGTGATTATATGGGTTAAAGAAAATTAGATTCCCACAGTGTTTTGGAGCAATAGGTATGTACGTGTACGCACTTTTTTTTATTAAAATTTATTTTAATAGAATTTATTTTCTTAACCGCTACAGATGGTTGTCATTTTTAAGTTCACCCTCCTTCAACAGGAAGTTCTGATTATTATAATTACAAGGGTTGGTACTCCACAATTTTATTAGCTGTTGTCGATCACAGATACCGATTTTTATATATTAATGTCGGTTGCCCAAGCCGATGTAATGACTCAACCATATTTGAAAGATCGGCTTTCAGGAAAAGAATGCAGGATGCTTTATTTCAGGAGCTATCTAAAATATATAATGATGTAAAAGTTCCTGTGTTATTAATAGGGGATTCAGCATTTTGATTATCTGAATGTATGATGAAGTCCTATCCACTTCACGTAAATGCGTCCCAAAAACAAAAAGAATTTAATTATTATCTATCAAAATGCCGTAGAAATGTCGAAAACGCGTTTGGTCACTTGAAAGCGAGATTTCGCCGTCTTGGAAAAGGCATAGACAACAAAATTACAAACGTCAATAATATAATTAAAGGCCCAATCAGACTATTATACAAGTACAAATGCTTTCATTAGATTTTGTGAGATAAAAGTCTAAACACATTTCTTGCGACTGTCAAAAAGTCCAACGTAAATTAGATTTTGCATTTACACCATCACACTTGATATAAACCAACATAGATGTGCCATCACAAAACTTTTCACGGCGGCAGGTGCGCCAATCGTCGTAGGAGATAGACGTGCCGGCGCGCGAAATTCTTGAACAGTTAAAATAATAATTATGTATAACACATCCAAATTCAATAGCACAAACATATTTTATGTTCTAAATATAGCATGAGCAAAATACATTTATAAATGACAGCTAAATTCTCAATTTTCGAGCTTTTTTATAACGACAAAAAATACTATCAGTGACGGCACCGCATCGGCTACGAAATAGCCGACTACTCAATTTTTAATTAGCTGGTTTGCTAAAAAACCCAACCCTGATCCAATGTAAAGTATTATCGTTTTGAAAGGTTTCAAAAAACAACAAAGTCGTATGGGACGTCAAATTTTTATCGTATTATTTTTCGTATGTATGACGGATTACATTCAGACTATCAGACTTGCACGTATTATTTAATGCTACTGTGTGCTACGCAATTTTTTAAATGAAAAAACGAGGCTTTTAATGATAACCGGGAGAATAGAAACGATCTTTGTGAAGTACAGCCAAATAACGAAGAATTTGTTTATGATTATAATCCAAAAGTTGAAAAAATAAGAGAAGCAATAGCAAATTCTTTAACAAAATATATTATCTATCCGTTGCCGTGATTTTAACCACTATTCAGATTTTGAAGGAACATCTATTTTAAATAAAGAAAATTATTTTAAACGTAGATATTAGAGCTGTGTCGTTCATGCACGAACGGGTTAAATTGAACGGATCATCTCATTGAACGAAATGAGCCGGTAATTAAACTGACCACGTTTCGTTCAATAGTGAGCCGTGCAATTTGGATAGCTTTCGTTCAAATATCTTTCATTCTTTTTATGTAATGTTCTTTTGTTTAACAATAGTGGGGGTTTTTTGTATTATATTATCTGAAATAAACCAAAAATAGAATATGAAATTAATCAAAATTGATCCCACCTAAATGGTTTTTATTTAAAATTATTTGCTCTTTTTTAAAACAATAAAATTTTATCACTTTTAATTTCGCCATTTTGTTTTGTTTATTTTAAAGAGCTGTGTTGAAAAATGACCTGAAAATTGTAGTGTCGGCACCGTGCCTTTCGTTCAAAGTGACCGATTGAACGATATGAATGAACGGATCAGTCTTTTGTAATTGAACGAAAGTGACCGGTCGCTGAAAAACGACCCGGCACAGCTCTAGTAGATATGTACATATGTATGTACAAAGTTCAAGTTTTAGTTGATTAAATGAAATAATTAAGAATAATTTATATAAAAGGAAGATTATTATTAAAAACTGAAAGACTTAACGTTTATTTATGTAGGAGCAGTCTCAATATTTCATTTCTCTCCTTTTCTTTTCCGACGATTTCTTCTTGTAGTTGTATTATATTTTTCCCCATTTCAAAAATTTTTGCCGACTCTTGTATTTGTGTTTTTCTTCTTCTTCGGTGGAGGAGCGCTGAATTGTTCTTCTTCAGATTCCAGGATGTCATACGGTTCCACTTCGATGCTGAGCAATGTTTCGGAAGTACTGGTGGAGGAAGATGGTTCTGGAAAAGTAAATACATAAAAGTGTTAATGACGTAGGAACTACATGTTAATATAAATACATACATAACGCACTTGGTCAACAAGAGAGTATTAACTCAAAATTTAAAAGAATTTGTAGCAAATCCACTAATAATATTAGTATCTACATATGTACTAAAAATTTCAACGAATCCCGGTAAGTCTTTCAAAATCATTTCTTTTTCAGGTTCACCTCTACTGAAAATTTTAAAACTTTCAGTTAATACCCTCCTGCTGAGCAAGTGCGTAGGTACGAATCAGTTTTTTACCTATGCTTTCGTCCATGACCGTTTCAATCGAATTTGATCTAAAAGATCCCATAATTGAACGGACCCTTTCATAAAATAGCCAAGGAGAAGGAGGTCCACCAGATGGGCCAACCTTACGTTTCTCATCTCTATGAAGTAAAAAAAAAATAAATTTGTTATCAGTTCCAACATTACATTTTACTCACCTGTACTTATTGGTTAAATTATGAATTTGCACCCCTATTTCTCTGATGAAAATTCAAAGCCACACTCAAAACCACATCAAATACATATGTAGCTATTTTTCCGGGTGCCCCTCAGACTACTAATGTTTTTGCTCCAAAAAGTAATCAGCAGATCCTGTTCCTCAGCAGACCAAATTTTCTTTTTTTTTGTAGCTGTGCTTACTGCAAATATGTTTAAACAACAAAATATGCAGTAAACAAACTGAACATTCACACCTTTTATTTGAATGAATTATTTCTGGACCCATATCACTTCTTTCTTTACTATTTATTAATAAATTCTTATAATAAATTAACAAAATACAAAAGTACCGGGCTTTATTTTTTTTTTTTCTTTGTTAATAAATGAAAAATTTTATTGGTGCAGTGCTGTATTTCTTAGTCCGAAATGAGGAAAATCACAGTTGCATCGCTTGGAACTCAGTAAATTTAAGGAGATTTCGTCCAAATCTACTCAAAGTAGATTTTATTTTAAATGGAAAATCCCAAAATCTGAGTAGTGTTTTGTCTCTCATTCTGTACACACGTCTTTTGTTGTTATGTATGTTTGTTCATTAATTAAATTCGTACGCAACTAAATTGCACCGGCATAGGTAGCATATATACAGCTTGCTACCTATTCCGTTTGTTGGTTTTTTTTTCTCTTTCTTTACCGTTGTCCGTATTTTCTGTATATATGTTCACTATTAATTTCGTATGAAACCAAAATGCATCGGAATAGGTAGCAAGATGTGTGCACGTGTTTTTTTCTTTTCTGTATATGTACATATGTTCATTACTAATTTCTTTTCAACGCATTTCATTACCTTGTGGTGTGGAAGGTGTTGGACTAAATTTTGCTAATCTGAGCAGTGTCGAAGGTATATACACTGGGCACTGATTAGTTTTAACTAATTTAACTCCAACATTTTAAATGCTGTAATAGAGTTTCTTTTAGCCTTTCATGTTGTTATTGTTAAAGTTTAACCTCCACAAACACTACTCCCTCTTTTCTCATCATCAATCTATTTTCCTAGTTCCAGTACAATGCACTGCATATGTAGGGGTCATCCCCTGAGTACTGGTCCAAGATAAAAAACAAATACATTTGTCTTGAAATCTCGAATGAGCAGATTTCGTTTTGGTGTAAATAAATGCGACAGCTACTACGCGAGCTGTCGTTTTACGACTACGCCAAACAGAACATGCTACGGGGCTTTATTTTGGATGATAGCTCCATTACTCATTTAACAAAAATTTGGTCGTATATTCACATAAGCAGTCGAAATGAAGCAAGTAGCTCAACAAATAGCTTGCCTAATTGTAGAAAAGATTAAACAAACAAAAATTGGCAGTTATTAATTCAGCTGAGGGTGATGCTGCAGCTGCAAAACTTTTGCAAAATCATTGCGGATGCTGTTGATGGTTTTGTTGAATTATGTCGTATTGAAGCCTACCAACCAAGGTGCATTAACCAGGTGGCGTCACTAGCGCAGGTGACAATTTGTTATTTAAAACGACCGGTAGTGTCAAAAGTTGTTTATGTTTACACAAAGTGAAGTGAAAAAATAATAATTTTTTAATCGTGCAAAAAAAGAAAGAAAAAGTAAAAAAGTGCAAAAAAAGCAATAAAGAAATTTAATAAAATATTTTAATTGCGTAGAAGCTGTTTATGATTATACAAAATAAAGTGAAAAAATAATATTTTAAACGGTTTGAAAATGTGCAAAAAAAAAAACAATAAAAAAGATTTCAAAAAAATTTTAATTCCTTAATATGCATTGCTGTCTGCTATGTAAAAAGAAAAATTCTACTGCTTATCGACTTTCCTCGCTTCAAAAATAATTTAATTACTTAAAATGCGTTAAAAACAATTTATGAAAATAATAATACACAATTAATTTTCTTTATATACATTTTTTTTCTACATTTTCCTCTGTTTTGTAAACATGTTTTTGACATTATGGTGGAATTTTTAAACAAACAAAATATTATGTAGTACAACAACTCTAATGCTGCCACCTAATAATTGCACCATGCTACCAACTATCCGGATCACACCATGAAATCGAAATACTCTTCTTAATCAGTCTTCCAATTTAACTTAAATAAAAATGGTAGAAAAGAATTCTTATACAATATACGCTGCCTTTAACAACTGACAACAAAGTCAAAATATATGTATTCTTATGAGCTTTGTCACATTCTGTACTTCTCCGTCAAAGTAAAGTAATAAGGGCGGTCCACATAGAATAAGTCGAACGTTATACGTTGCTTTTTGCAACTGACATTAACGTATAGGAAGGGCGAACTTGACGCAATCGGTACTTTGTTAACAGATAAGTATAAATTCAGCCGTTTTTTCTTTAATTCGGCTAAAATCTTTGCATTCATTTTCCAGACAGTGCAGAAAATCGAAAACAATTTATTTTATTTTTGAACGAAAAAATAATTCAAACTGTATACAGCTATGTCCCGAGAAACGTGCGATCTGATATCACAAAACGTTCTGAAAAACGCTTAATTGACTTTTTAGTGTTCTAAGGAACGCGCGTTTTACTGACGTTTCGAATTTTTTTTACCAACAAAATACAACATGTGTTCTACATACGTACATAATATATGTATATAAAACGAAAAAATTGGACAAGACATTTTTTAATTGAAAATAGGTAAAATTTTTTCAATTTTTTATGGAAATAGAAAGAAAACATTAAATTTCAATCAGTTCACTTCAATATACACAGGCGATTTGAAGTCACCAATTTTAAGCGATATGCGTTTTCAAGAACACCGGTGGTGCCTCTGGCGCAGTTGCAGCGACTTGCACCAGCGTTGCATATCTTGAATATTCATATCCAGTATTGTAGTGCGGATATTGATATGAATATCCTGTATTGCCCCGGAGGGAGATTTAGCAACGGTGGTGCCTTTTGCCCGAAGGAGGATTTTTTAAAGGTGGTGCCTCTTGCCCCGGAATGGAACGACTTCCACACACATTGCATTATAATTAAGATGCTAAGATAGAAAACAAATTTTAAGTCATCTTATTAAAAAGGAAAGCGTTTTCATATGGAAAACGCTAAATTTAAGCGATTTGAGTTTCTCAGAACATGCTTGATAGAAAAAATAGAAACTTTTAACGTACGTTGATAGCTTTGATAACTATCTTGTAATATGTTTTGTATATTTTGATTTATTTTTTCGTTGAAAAATAAATTAAAGGGAAATTGTGTTAGATTTTCTGTGCTGTGTTATCCTACGTAGGTGCTGATGAGCAGTGTAGCGACTGAGCTTTAGTGTCTTCAATTATTTTTTCCTGTCTTTGATCTAGAGTTATTGATCGCGGCAACTATTGCTATAATTAAAAATAAAAATATTTCTTGGCTTTAGCCAGGGTTGAACTTGAGCGACTATAATAAACTATGTTAAAACAAAAAACCGTATTTTTAATAATATGTTAAGTGATTTTGTTTTTCTTAAGAGATAAACACATAATATGTATGAATGAATGAATATTGTTAGTCTCATGCAGGAAGGCCCTTACTAGCATTTTCCCTGAATTGAGCTTTTTATGGACTCTAATACGTTTCGTACAAATACACAGTGTCACGAAGCTTTAATTAAATCTTTTTATACATATCGCTCTTAAAAGCAATTGAAAAAAAATTGCTTTTAGCTAGGTATACAGTTTCCATTACGATTTTTCCTTATGTTGTAAAATTGCAATTGTATATGTTAACGGGTATATAAAAATGCACTACCAAATGTACATATGTACTTGCATAACTTGTGAACGGCTGGAGCGATTTGGGTAGTTTTTTTTAATAAGGTTTTTGATGGTTTCTAAAAGAAACAATTTTATAAAAATGCCAGACCCATACAAAGTAAATATTAACCCCTATCGTGAATAAAATGTGAAATTTTTATTCCCATAAAATTTTCATTAGAATGAACATCATTTCAGGTTTAAGTGCTAAAATTTGGTTTACCTTTTCAAAGTTAACCTCAGTTATGAAAAAACTAAAAACTCGGTTTGGATATTTTCTAATTAAGCATAAGATAGCACAATCCGAAACGAGATTTGCCAAAAGATTTCCAATGTTTAATGATTCCCAATTTTCTAGGTCAAAGAAGTTATAAAATCCAACTTTATACTGTAAAAAGGTTGGATAAATTGACTCAAACAATTTATTATAACGAAGAAGAAAATAAATTTTGCTTCCCACTTTGTTTTCTGAGGAAGTACTTGGCTCAGGGATTGTCTGCTCATTTATTATACTGCTTGTATTTTCATCACTTTAAATTTTTAAAACATTATATCTTCGTTACTTTTATAAATTTTTTAGGCTTCTTTGCATTAAGCAAGTACTTTGAATTTATAGATGTTCTTTTCTCTGGGTCGTAATTGTTCCATTTTTCTTCTGGCTGTATATCATTAAGAGTTCAATTTCTTAACATTTCGTTAATTTGGAATACGAATGGCCTTGGGAAACCGTAATTCCGGTTATGGTAAACCTATTTTTGATCTTTCTTCATCGTCAACTTTTATTGCTTCAAACATGCTATACCCATATCTTAAGTCCTTTAAGAAACTTATATTACCTTTTCTATCAATTCTTATAAAGTCACCTGGTCTTCATGACTTTCGGTTTAAAATAATGTGTTATTGCAAGAAAAAGCTGAATTCAACCACAGCATTACTAAGGTGATTTCCAGAAGGATCTATTGAAATTTCTATCATATTTGTCCACATAGATCGAAATGTGCAATATTTGTTCAGAATGAAATTACAAATTTTTTCATTTTTGTATTCATTAACCAGCCTAATTTCATTTATTACCTCGTCATACAATTGTAAAAATAACTTTTTAAATGGACTGCGCGAAGCAATTGATTCCAACGCATTCATTTCATCGTCGTCCATTAGATTTTGGTTAATATCTTCTTCTTTTCCAAGCAATTTGTTTTTAAAATATTAAAACTATTATTAAAGAAATAATTCTTTTTTGGAAAGAGTAATACAACAAAAACAAATGCTTGAACCAGGTTTTCCCCTGTTCTAATATGGTAAGATCAAATGCCCTCGTTACAGATGTTTAATAAAATGCTGTAAGAAATTGTTTTTTCCAATTTTATTATTTAATTCTTTGCACACAATTTGTATGTAATGTGCTTTGCACCATTGCACAACAACTTTTGGTTTTTTATCTATATTTAGATTTTCTAAGTTGCGATAACAACATAGAAGATATTCCGAAATATTTTCATTATTACAGCTTTTTAATACTGCTCCAAATAAAGCGCAGCTTACATCAGTGCAAAATCTTTTAAAAAATGGCCACTTAATTATATTTTCAAGGCAGTATAGCTTCAGTTTATCTAAAACTGCAAATATATCTTTAAGTGTATGCCTTTAGAGAATAGCGGTTAATATAGGTATAACCATTTTATGCTTTTCAATTCTCGTGACAATTTTGTATATAAGTAGACGTTTCTCAGCACATTCACTTTGGCGTACACTTTGGCCTGTAGCATCAAAATGTACTGTGTGACAAGCACCCTTTAAAATTTCTGGATTAAGGCCGATGTTGAGTTCAAAATTTCGTGAGAAATTCTGTAAAATTGCATACAAAACTGTTTCGTACGAAATAAGTATATGCAAAATAAATTTACTAAAGTGGTACTGAGTTTTTAAAGCGAAAAAGATTAAAATTGTATCCATGTTTTAAATTGAAATTGTTTCTGGCATCATTTATTTTCTCAGCTGTGATATAACATAAGCAAGGCTTTTACCGCTCAAAATTTGAGACAACAGCTGATCACTTATTGCTTTTAATTTTCAACTTGCACACAACAAATTAAAGAAAAATAAATAAAACTTTAAATGATTCAATAGAAGCCTAAAAAAAACAAATTCACTAACAGTGAGAAGCGATTGCTGATAGCTATCGTGAAAAATAAAAACCATATATGGGATAAATCTCATAAAATGCACTGAAACAGAAGCGACTTGGAGGGAGATTGCAGATGAACTAGGAAAAAGCGGTAAGGAATATACTATGCGTATGTATAGCTGTGCATATTGTATAATATAACAGTTTTTGCATATTTACACACAGATGAAGATTGTAAGTAAGCTTGGCGAAACATTCTGGACAGTAAGCGCTACTTTCATCAACAGCGCAAATCGGCAAAAAATCTGGTAGTAGCTGCGATCAAAAATTCTTGTCAGAAGAATCTCAAGATCCATGAAGTTTTCGGAGGGTTTGCAGTTTTTGATAGAGTCGTCCGACTTAAGATCGTAAGTTTTATATTCATATTTTATTGTATTCATAACTTAAAACAATAATTAATATTTTGGTTTTAGAATTTACAGTAGTGTTAAGTGATCTAGAAGGGTTTTCTATGGATAGCGTTTTATACTATATACATATGTATGTACATGTTTATTTTTACTAAAATACTTTAATTATGAGATTAGCACGATCAGGTTTACAAAACATTTTTCTGGTCACGCAATAAAATCTGGCGCACATCAGCACGAAGGCATTTTCAATACAGCGTCTTGCTCGGCTCAGCCTGTAATTGAATATATTTTCAATGTCTGTAAGTACATTACCAGGTTTTGGTTTGAAGGGCTTCATAATGCGCCGATGCAGGGGGAATGCGTCATCTGCCAAAAAAACATACGGGGTTTCGTTGTCCAAATTTTTTGGAAAAACTAATTTTTTTCTTTTATGGCAGTTCTTACACTTATGCACTTGTCAAAAATATTCTCATCACCTTCACTGCCATATGCATCTACGTCTACGTAGATGAAACGATCGTCTCCATCAGCTGCTGCCAATACGATGCGCCCGATGCTGAAATATCGCTTTAATTTGCACACACATACGTGTTATTATATGGCTATAGTTTTTATAAATACATACATGTGTATGTATGAAAGCTGAGACGTATTAAGGCCGGGGCACATAGAATCCGTTGTACGTTGCCTTTTTCAACTGACAACTAATGCCGTTTTCTTTTTTGAAAAAGTTTTGCACTTATGCTGCACTTTTTTTCTTAAAATTCAAGTTTCAAAATTTAAGTTTTATTGAGATGAAAAGCAGATGTCGCAATACCTATAAATATCTGAAAAAAAGTTGAGAAAACTGTATACTTTTGTATTTTCTGGCAAAACAATATGGAAAATGTTACATTTTTTCCTAGAAAAGAAAACGCCATAAGTTGAAATACATGTAATCTTAGCTTTGTCACACTCCGTACTTCTCCGTCAACGCAAAGTATTAAAGTTGAGCAACTTTTTTTAATATTTTTTGTATATTTTGTTTTAATTTTTCGTTCAAAAATAAAATATATTTTAAAAAATTGTGTTAAACTTCTTATGCTGTGTCTGAAAAATTAATCAAAAGATTTTATTCAAATTAAAATAGAAAGAGCTGATGTTATATCCGTTAAGTAAAGTACTTATTGTGCCAACTTCATATGTCGTTTGCGTTAGTGAAAAAGGAGACGGATAACGTACGACGGATTCTATGTGCCCCGGTCTTTACCTTACAATTACATGCTTGCCATCAATTGAACCTCCGCAATTAGGAAAATTCCATTTTTGGTAAGAACGGGAAATGCGACAGAGTTCTTCAGGCGTCATTGGGGAAATTTCATAATTTAATGTTTAGCACAATGCATTACAAACTTCGTCGATAATAACGCCGAATTTTTGCTTGCTAATTCTATAGCAGCTTGCAATGTGGCGCTGCAAAGTTCCACATGCTAAATATCTATTCATAAAAAATACATTACAAAAATAGAACACAAATGTAAATATGAAATATACTTACTGCTTTTCCCCAGCAGTACGCTGTTAAGGGCGATTCAACATATCGATTATAATCTACAGTCACTCACACTTAAAGTCGGGCAAACATTGTCGAAAATTTATGATCTTAATATTTATGTTTTGATGAAAAATGATGCGTTTAACTTTTTTTTTGTTTTATCATAAAAACTCTTATTAATAGAAAAACCATAGAAATTTTATTTTAAGTCCCGTTATAAAATACATAAGAATAACAAAATGAGAAAAAGTAAATTCTCTGTCTCACATTGAAAGTCGGGCACTTAATGTTTTGTACAATGAAAAAGTGAAATATACCGTTATTTCCACTTTTTTCTTCTTTTGTCTCCAAAACAATTATTTCTTCTTACACTATCATTCGATCAGTGAAGATTATAAAAGTTTTTTGAAAAATGCCGCGCAAAATTAAACAATCCACCTTCGAAAAACGGAAAATAATAATTGAGTTGCACTTAGATGGAAAATCTGAAAGGGAAATATCTAATTTGATAAAAAAAAGCAAATCTACAGTGCATGATATCATTTCTAGATACAAAGAAAGCAAATAAAAAACGCCGAGCCCGAGCAAGAAAGCTTTCACCCAGAGATGAGAGCATGATTTTAAAACAGGTGAAGAAAAATCCTTTTATTTCTGCTCCAAAACTGACAGCAATGGTCAAGGAAGCTTCTGGGACGGAGGTAAACCCAGAAACAATAAGAACACTTCTTCGCAAGAATGACTTTCATGGCCGAGTGGCACGGGAAAAACCTCTAATAGGTAAGAAAAACCAAAGCGAACGGCTTGTTTTTGCTCGTCAATATATGACCAAAGATTTTGATTTCTGGAGTACCGTAAGTTGGAACAAACATAAAAACTTAATTAGGCTTATTATTGATATTTAGGTATTGTTTACTGACGAAAGTAAATTTAACTTATTTGGGTGCGATGGAAGAGGCAAAGTATGGCGCAAACCAAACAAAGAGATGGAAGGCAAGAATTTAAGAAAAACAGTAAAGCACGATGGTGGATCTGTTATGGTTTGGGGATGCATGGCAGCCTCAGGCGTTGGAATATTGCATTTCATTGACGGTGTTATGAATAAGAATGTTTATTTAAATATTTTGAGAAAAAATTTAAAAGAAAGCGTGAAAAAACTCGGCATTGAAACTAATTTCCAATTTTACCAGGACAATGATCCTAAACATTCAGCATATGATGTAAAGAATTGGCTGCTCTATAACTGTCCGAAGGTTATTAAAACCCCTGCACAAAGTCCGGACCTCAATGTTATTGAACATTTGTGGGACGAATTAGGCCGCCGGATGCAGGACAGGCAGTGTACGTCAATTCCACAACTAAAGAATGCCTTACAGGAAGAGTGGAATAATATAAGTCCTGAGGTTTGCAAAAAATTAGTGGAATCTTTGCCTAACCGCTTACAAGCTGTTGAAACCCAAAAAGGTGGATCTACAAAATACTAATTTTGCGTTATGTTCACATAATGCTAATTTTTTATTAATTGCCCGACTTTAAATGTGACACTGAAAAGTGACCTTATTTAAGTTAAGCCTTCGTATACATTTAATAAAAGAACTTGGAATAAATTGTTTTTGTTGTTTTTAAATAAAAGAACTTTTGTGATAAAATAAACAAAATTAAAACGACTTTTTTTTCCGTCAGCTTATAAATATTGGGACTTAAAGTTTTTTCATGCGTCTGCCCGACTTTAAATGTGAGTGACTGTATATAAAAATCTTCCTGAATTAAAAATATATCATAAAAAGGGTCAGAGTGTAGCCATTTGTCAGAATTTAATTCAGATTTACATTTTCTGACAGCACCAAGGTTTTGCACTTTATATAAATTGACACTTGGAAATATGGTATGCAGCTTTTAGAAGCTGATCTTTCCTGTAAAGATATGCACTTGTCGCTGACAATTCCGTTTTTGCAATTTTTCGAGCAACGCCTTTCATTTGAGGTACCCGTTTCTCTCCTTCTGCGTGGAAAATTTCTTCACATTTGTTAACAATGACCTTTCCATCCTAATGTACTTTAAATCTGTACTTGAAACAACCTTTAAAACTGCAATATGCGTACACAAGTAAGTCCGATAGAACTTTTTTTGTAGTATAAAATAATAGAATGCATGCATTATGAAGTTTTAAGTACTCTTGTCGAATTACATCAAGTGAAATCTGGTTCTTAGACAATTTAAGTTTTTTGTCTTCTTTAGAATTGAAAACTAGATTTGAACCTATTTTGAATTCACAGTCTTTTACACTTTGTTTAAAAACTCTAGAACTTTTCGTTGCGACATCTTCCAGTCTAATAACATCTCCATTAAGCTTTTCATTCTGATAAGGAGCTTTTCTATAAGTTTTAAATTTTGAAATATTCAAACTGTTGTCTGATGTTTCGAACGGTTATAAAGTCGTATTGCCCTTCACATTTTCGAAACTATCTCTCAAACTCTGCTTTAGATATATCTCTATTTATGTCATTAACTAAATTATTATTCGAAGTTTCCTTCATTAACTCATTAGCTAAATTATTATTTGAAGTTTCCTTAGAATGACTAATATATCCTTACCTAAATTTTTTAACTTGCAAGTATTTTCGGTATTGCCGATAAAATGTGTTGGGTCAGTGTTCATACATTTTTCAAAAACTTTATCGAACATACCTTTTAGCTGACCAACGAAATGGGTCAAAATGTGTTCAATTTCAAAAAAGTTACTTATTTGTAACTTGCAGCATGGATTTTCTGCAATAAAGAAAAGAGTTCAGTTGTATTAGTATTGAATTGCTACAACTTAAATTAATTTATTTAAATTTTTGCAGTTTAAGATCTTGTGTTGTTTTTATATAAAAAAAGTAACGTATTTTTTATTTTTATTTCGATATTTCGCTAACAGTTTGTTAGCATCGTCAGGGATATTAAAATGTTATAACAAACTGTTAGCGAAATATCGAAATAAAAATGAGTTATTTTTTTATATAAAAAAAAACAACAGAAGGTCTTAAGCTGCAAAAATTTTAATAATTTGACATAAAAGAAGATCAAATAACATTAGGATAAAATTAAAAGTTAAAATTTTCAACCTTAATAATTTTTCTTTTAATTTATAATTTATCTTATCTTAAGATTTATCGTCTCTGCCTCTATTTGCAATGCCTTTCACAATAAGTTCTTCTTTCTATGTACATATGTAAGTTAAAAAGGCAATAAATTCTGTAATTAGTATAAACTGTGAACTATATATTATTTTATGGAAGAATCGATGTTTTTATATAGAAATAACGAGTCCCATGTTTTTTTTTATCACAAAATTGTAAACAAAACCTTTTTTTCTTGAGATGTAGAATATCTGTTTCTATGTATATGAAACCAAACAACTACATAAGTATATAGAACCAAATTTAATTACTATTGTCATGCATGTTATCCGTAAGAGAAACATTGTTTACCTTAACAGAAAATTAAGCGTTAAAATCAGATATACTTATATACATACATAAATATGTGCGTAATGATTAACGGCCGTATTCATAAAAAACACTCATCAGCATTTTAACAACTTTTCAGTTATAACGCAATTTTAAGCAAAAAACTGATTTTATATGTATAAATATGTTCATAAACGACATTTTAGATAGAAACCGTTTTATTGAATTTTTCAATTTGTGACTGGCAACATCATCATTTACAATTGCCATCAGAATTATAGTGTTGTATTACAAACGGTTATTAGCTCGAATAGTATTCGTGCGAAAAAAATATTTGTGTGTTTTTTACAAAAAATTATGGTAAAACACAAAATAAATAACTGTTAACTCTATCTTGTATTCTAATTGAGTAACAATAAACATTGATTAAAAGAGTTTTACTTAAATCGCTTTTGTTTATGCATACACAGAAAAAAATAGATGCCATATTGATAAAAAAAATTGCACTATTTTTTTCAAATTTCCTGTGAAAAAGATTTTTTGCCGGATTGATAATTCAAATTATAAAGTAGAAATAACTTTTTCACTTGAAAGCAAAAATTATTGAGTTGAAGAAAATTGTTGTTAATATGTAAAATATACTTAACAAAATAAATTGTTAAAGAAACAACAACTCTTCACTGTTATATGACAACCTTTTAAATTTATTTATTGAATAACAATCAATAATTCGGAAAACTTTTTATTAATTGCATTTTATTAAGAGATATTTCTAAAAATTCATTATTAATAATAATTTAATTAAGTCAATGCAAATTTTATTAAATTGATGGTTTTTTATTAATAACATAACTTGATTGAAAAAAAATCTCATCTATTTTTTTCTGTGTAGAAACTAATATGAATAAAGATCATTTTTGATTGTTTTGTTTTTTTTAAGCATCACTAATACGTATAATAAAACAGAAAGAGGAAAAAATGATAATATATAAGCGTAAACATGCTAAAAGCTGGAACGAGGAAGGTAGCATAAGTACTTCTACATCCAAATGTTATAATTTTGTGTTTGAGACTGTTAAATTTTGTATCATACAAATAAACAATTTTTCAGTTGCTGCTAAAGGAACTTAAAAGAAAGAGGACTAAGCTACTAGAAAATAAAAATACCACAACACCAATCAATCCGAGAAAAAATCATGGCTGGAAGTCGAAGTATATTTTAGTAGAAGTATATTTATTTTGACAAGTATTTAAAATGCATAATTTCTAATTTCCAAAGTATTTAAAATGCATAATTTCTAATTTCCAAATGTTATAATTTTGTGTTTGAGACTGTTAAATTTTGTATCATATAAATAAACAATTTTTCAGTTGCTGCTAAAGGAACTTAAAAGAAAGAGGACTAAGCTACTAGAAAATAAAAATACCACAACACCAATCAATCCGAGAAAAAATCATGGCTGGAAGTCGAAGTATATTTTAGTGGAAGTATATTTATTTTGACAAGTATTTAAAATGCATAATTTCTAATTTTGTTTTAGTTTCAACAAGTTGTATATTGAAGGAAAGCGAAATTTGACACAGCTCAAAACTCAAAAAGCGGCAACAAAGATAACGGCTCGAAAAGAAATTTCGGAGCCCGAAAAGAGGTCTACAGGACTGGTATATAACACCCCGAAACACCCACCATCAGTAATGATATATCCATTTGGCTTCCAAACGAATTTGTAATTCAATCAAACGAATTTGATATTTTGAGAGATTGGATGTAGAGATATGTGCAACCACATCTATATTTTTGGAATTATTTCTAACCACAACAAACTTTTTCTTTCCAGATTCTTTAAGAAGAAGAATAAAATCAAATTTTTCATGAAGCAATGAAATGCAAAGTCATATGTTTATATTTATTTTGTAAAGTTTTACAAGCCTATGATCAGGGTTGCCCCAAGAAAATGCTCCTGAGCAAATATGTCTCGAGCTTCAATAACACTTCCTTTATGAGCCTTTCAATAACACATCCTTTGTGATCCAATACAACTAGTAGTCCAAATATTGCGTAAATCGTTCTGCTTCATTTATTTATTAATAGCTAAAACTTTTTCTTGCTGTTTTATATATTTGTCCTTTCTAGGCTGGTGCAAAGTTTCTAAAGTTGAAGAATTTCCCAACGAGATATTGCTGTATTCTTTAAAAATGGCTTCAAAATTCGTTTGCCTAATACCAAATTGCATTTTAGCCAAATGCAAACTACCCACTAATGACCTGTAAATAAGCAAAAATATTTGTATTTAAAATGTTAAACACTTTATAAATTTTTCGCTTACCTGTTTATCATTGTTCATATTTAAAGCCTCCTTAAGAATTACAGAAGCAACAAAAATTAGGCCTTTGTCAAGAGCACGGCACCCGAATACCAGTCATTGTAATTTGGTTGCTTGTTTAAAATATCTTTATATGAAAGAATATTGCAAGATGACTGAATCAATACAAAGTTAAATTGAGTATCAACCCGTTCCATTTTATCAGCTTTGAAAAGGCAACACTAACTCTGCCCAGCAAATGATTCTGATTGTATATAATTATTTTGTCAGCAGTCGTATAAATATTAGTTGCCTTCATATATCCCCCTCTTTGTTTTTGGATTTCTCACGATTAGCTTTCTGGGCGGCTAACATATTTTCCATAATCACGATTGAACAAATGCTTGTTGCTATCTATCTTTGGTGTCTCCACTAAACGAATAAAATCATCAATTTTATTTTGACAAGCTAAAATAGTCACGCGGCAAAATAATTACCGCTACATTAACCCTCCTCATATTTAATCGATCTTGCTTTAAAATGCTCAATATTCAATTACTCCGGATGCATTGCAAAAGCAGCGAATCCGTGCTTAATAAATATATTTTTATATTAAAAAAAAGCAAAAAACTTCGTCGAAAATTACATATGATTGCTGTTATTTTTATTAATATGAAATTAGTATTTATTTATTTATATGTATATGTATATTTGAAAAAATAAATAGTAAGTCGGCCACACCGCGTGCAAAAATAAAATTATATTGGTCCACCGGGTTGCGCGAAGGCCTAGACTGATTTTAAACATATGTGAACAAACATTTATAATACAAAATTTTCTAACATATTTTTTGTTAGACAGCAAAAATATTTTCATTTGCTGCTGTCTCAGCTGCTTTTTATAGAATTAGTTTAATGTTGGCGTTTCCACTTTATATTCAGAGGATAAGTAAAATGCAACACAACATTTTTACAAAATTTATTTGCACAAATTAAATGAACAATATCAAAAGAAACAAGTAAGAGTGTGGTATATTCGGCTGGGCCGAATCTAAAATACCCTTCACAATAGTCACGTAAATGTATAGTACATATTACAAATTTGAACTAAATATGCTGTTTTAATAAATGATGATCAAAATGTTTTAATAATGATAGTTCATTAAAATCTTTGATATGAACTAATAATTTCCATAATATGGTAATAAGAAACATTAACGTTATGGAATGATTGTTTCAATATTGAATAATATTAATTAAAAGTAATTCCATTTTTATTATCATTAAAAAAATTAAACTAATTTCTTATAAAACGATATTGAAAGTTATAGGTCTATAGGTCTAAATGCATTTGCCGTTGCTTAAACTCAGCAATTCAATAGACTTTTACCAATACTTTCTAAAAACTCAGAAGTTTTTGGAAATATCCTTATTTCTTCTTTGCTATTGGTTAAGCGTGTCTAATGCATTTCGCTGTTGCTGAATACAGCTCATGAGTAGATTTCGACCCAAAATTTTGTTTTCGTTTTTCCTATAAAGGTAAAAAGTCATTACTTAATAGTAGCTGGTGGAACACCATGGCAGCTCTTAAAACTGCTCAGATCTCTCTTGAGAGTCACTGTAGAAATCATAACTGGACATTGCCCGTTTGAGAACAATGCAGGGAAACCAGCGGTCTGCCTACCTAACTTAATTTACTTAACAGCAAGTAAAATTCCGTCATGATAGCTGTAAGTAGTTGGGTATATTTTTGCTTCTTGGTTGTTTTCGCTCAAATTTGAAAATAACCAGTCAATATGTGTTCCATGCTTTGTTGTTGCTGTGAGTCTGTCAATGAGAGATAAAAAACCTTTTGAGATCAAAAAATTTTCAATGTCATTTTCCTCCGTTTTTCGACATAGGTTGAAGTCCCCCATTACAAAAACTTCCTCATTGACACTCTGGAAGCAACTCCTCAATTTTTCGATAGCACTTTGAAAGAGCAAAGAAAACTGAGTTTTGGGAAAAGTTGGGCTTTTATACAAAACAATAAAATAGATTCCGTTAGCACGGAACGCTATATATTGTAATGCCTTTCCATTGCAAGTATATTCTTCTCCAAACAAATATTCTGCATCCATTAAGGCGTTGTTTTTTATGTACACAATTATTCCTTTTTTATGTCGTTGTCTTATCTCACCTTTATCTCTATTATAGCAGTGAATGCGACTTAAGGTTGTGTAATTGGGCAATACGAAATTTTGTCCGTGAAATGATGTCCGTCATCATGATTGTTGGATCCGTCGAAATATCTTGGTGATGGGCTTGAAGGCTTTGTATATTTTGGAAATATAACCCCAGTTTTAGATCGTCATTTTCAATGAACTTATATTGGTTACTTAAGACCTTTTCAGAGCGAAGTCGCTCAAGTTCTACTTTTACTGGATCCGAGTTGGTGAAGGGCCTAGGTGGATTAAAATTTCCAACAACATAAAGCCCGGTTGCGCTGGTCGCCCTGCTGCAAGCAACGTATAAGGCAGATCTGCTCATCCTGTTGTGGGTATGAACAACAACTTTATTATATGTGGCTCCTTGACTCTTATGAATAGTAATTCTGGCATTGGTTTTTAACTGAAAACTTCTCACGCATTTTTCAATAGGTGTCCAAGATGGCTCACTCATATGACGTTTTTTTCGACGGGCCTCAGCACCAACAGTTTCATCTGAGAACAAAATCCACACGGTGCTTGGATTTCCCGTCAGAGTATTGGTCTCAACATCCATTAGAACTCCTGTTGCTCCATTTACAAGACCATCGTTAGTGTTGATGTTAACAGTCATCATATATTTTGCAGTCGTTTTAAGTGTGAGCTGCCTACAAAGGCCTTGTGTTTCTGAAGATTTCAATCTTGAAACCAAATTTAAAATTCTTGTTCGTTGTTCTGGTGGTAAGGTTTCACTCTTTATTAGGTCGAAGGAGTTTGAAGAGTACTCATATGTGGATATCTGTCCCAATCGTAATATATTGTACTGTTCAGCCTCTGCGTTGGACCAAAATAAATGAATGGCTTCAGATGGTAAATTTTGGGAGCTTTGCAACACTCTTGCTCTAATCAATGCTATGTGGGACTCATCCATTTCTCCAATAGCCATTGCGTTTAGGGCTTGAGCGAAAACGCGATCATCGCGCTGTCTAATTATTTCGGTCAATTCATAAAACTGAAAATTATTCCATAGACCGTTGCCAACAATTAGCCCATATGGATTAGAGGAGTCAGTGGTAAAAATCCACTTGTCTCCTACGGGAGGAAGTTGCTTTAAATCACCAAATAATAAAATTGATAAGCCTCCAAATGCAGTGGTACTTTTAAAGATTTGTTTCAATCTAGCATCTAAGTATCCAAGCATTCTAGCACCAACCATTGAAACTTCATCAATAATGATGATTTTTAAGTCAATGAATCTGGCAACGAGAGAATTGACAGAGTCATTGCTAAGGGGTCGAAGATCACCGGAATATTGGTTAACCGGCAAGGAAAATAAGGCATGAAGAGTTGCTCCGCCAATGCCGAAGGCTGCTTTTCCAGTTGGTGCAGCCAACAAAACTTTAATTGTGCCTGGACAAGATCCTGGAACTGCATTAAACCGATGAGTTACTGATTGGTAAATAGTTTTAATCAGCCTACTTTTACCAACACCTGCTCCCCCGCTGATAAATTCGCAGAACTGTTTGTCATCCAACACATTTCTCAGCAAATGATGTAAATATTTCCTTTGTTTTAAATTCAAAGTTCTGACAGACTCAGTAAGATCTTCCCTGCTTACTATAGCTGGTAGTCTGATTACTCGAATATCGTCCGAATTTCCGTTATCACCATTTCCATTATCCCCACCAGCAATATCTAATATGTTAATATTTTCATATATTGGTGGTACAGCTAGTGCTTGAAATTCATCATCAATAATTTGATGTACGGCCCTGCTATCTTCTTCTTGTTGGATGTCTCCGTTTTCCTGTTGAATGCATTGGATTACTTCATTCAACTCCCCCTCCTTGAACTTTTCAAATAAAATCCTGTTATTTTCAATAACATCTTTGTTCACAATACCAGCTTGTTCATTATCATTTCGGGACACTTCTTCATCCTCATCCCGCCATGGCAAGTACAACATGACGAGGGATCAGAAATACTCATTCCTTGTTGTGTCAGGGTTGTACTTAGGAAACCTTATAATAGCTGGATTTCTACGTTTATATACGTGTCCAGAGTTATTACTTAATTGTAATGGTATGCTCACATCTGTGACATCAAAATCGTCTGCCTCTTGGTAATCATTATCTTCTTCAGCACGTGTGCTTCTCCGTAATTTTTTCGAATACGTAAAGTAAGCTGCAAAGTAAGCTAAACAAACATCATTCAATACATCCGGGCGATGAATGTAGTGATCCAAGATGTTGTTTTGGAATATCTCGATAGAATCTTCCGATAAATTTTGAAGCTCGGTTCTGGATTTCAAAATACGGTCACGTTTTTCTGGTGATAATGTATTCACATATTTCTCGGCATTACTGCATTGTGAAAGATGCATTCCAAGTATATTGTATGCCGCTTCTTGGCCTGAAACTTCCGAAGCTGAAATAAAGCTATTTCCAATATGTTGAAGTCTCTGTTTTACGCTAAAGTTTCCGGCTTGTATTTCTTGCATTGCTTCCTGTAGTAGCCTTGATACTCCTCGATTTGACTTGTTAATGTAATTAACAATGTAGGAAACACACGCGTATGCATCTAATATGAATTGAATATCCATGTTGGCCCTTTGCATGGAAAGAATTCTGGAGTTAAATGCATTTATATTTCTGTCCTTAAAGGATCTCTTCAAAAACACGCGAGGCTTTTTTAAAGAAGATCTTAATGCAAATATATATTCTTCTTGCGAGAGATTGATCCTTTCATCCTCCAGAAAAGCTTCAAAAGAAGAAAACCTTTCAGTATCTTCATTTGCGATATTGGAATTTAACACGTTATGGATTCTCGTGTAATGGCTTTTATGCACTTCAAGAAGTTCCTTATCAATTTCATCCGAAAATGGTAAAAGAATTTGTGTACTAGGCATTGGAGGGTATGGAATATGAAATCGGCATATCTTTTGTCCGCGAATTTCTCTTTGGGAGCTCCTACTGTGGTTATGTCGTTGATATGAAATATAATTTTCCACTTCCGGTATTGATGAATCCGTTACAATAAGTTTATCGATGAATCTTATAACTTCCGAAAATGTTTCGCTGTTATTTGCATCAAATACGGGTGCATTCTCCAACCAATAAATTCCATGAACATGCGGAGATCCTCTTTGCTGAAATTCAATTCGCCAATCAAATTTAACAACTTTATTCTCGTCAAATATACCTCCAGAAGCTTTGAAATGCTTAAAGAGGAATTTTGTTAAAAAAGAAAAATATGGTGTGTACACGATATGCTAAAATTGTGAAAATACATTTGTTGAAATCAGTAACAAATGTTAATGAAATGAACTTAAACATACGTATGTTAGAAAACTTTAGTGTCTCTACGATTTGATGACACTAATAGTAAATTTTTCAACATAAATAAATATGTTGATTCAACATATTGTCTAGACTTAGCCTTAGGCCCAGTTTTTGAGATCGTATTTAAATGTTATTTAGCTTTAAGTTCCATTTAAATACGAAAATCAGTTTTTCACTACAAATTTGGACTAAACTTAAATGCCCAAACTTCTTCATTTCATCAGTTTTTCACTATACAAATTTGGACTAATCTTAAATGCCCAAACTTCTTCATTTAAGTTTGTTTCATATGGCATATAGTTTGTGTGTGCTTGTATTTGTATTAGCAAAGAAAAAACACCAACCGAGCTATTGCCTGTTGAAGATATTTCAAAATTAGTTGCTAATTTTCCACTAAACAACAGCACAATATGATAATTAATTTTATTTAAGTAAAACTGCCACACTTTCACCGCATTTAAATAAGAAAACAATTATTTAAAACTGATGAACTGAACTTGCATTTAAATTAAAACAAAAATTAACTAATTTATATATATATATATATATATATATATATATATATATATATATATATATATATATATATATATATATATATATATATATATATATATATATATATATATATATATATATATATATATATATATATATATATATATATATATATATATATATATATATATATATATATATATATATATATATATATATATATATATATATATATATTTATAACTAAATCGCGATCAAATCAGACAATGGCATTATTTCTTATTTCACTTTTTATTAAAACAAAATTTTGCTCACATTTTACCATCAAGCAGTGTCATAAAAAAATTCTTTTGATTTTTCTTTAAACAAGTCGACAACTGCCGAACTAACAAAGCCATACACGCCTTGATTTGACCAAAAACCGACTCAATGGGCAATAACAGACAAGAAAAATTTTTTTGTTCTTTTAGGAACGGACGAGAATAATTAATCCGGCATAACATGTATAGGTATACACAGGATTGTTTGGCTTGTATTTGTATTAGTTTGTACTGCTTGTGTCGGCATAAAGCTGGTTTAAAAAATTATGCCAACAAAATATCACTTTCATCCCCCGTTCGCCAACAAGCTACAGAACAGTTGTTCTCGTCTGTTATTGTCCAATTGAATTGAAAGATGTGGTGTTTAACAGACTGCTAGCAGCCCACTTGGGCCCATTTTGATCCCGTTGTGAACAAAATTGTATGTAAGTTGTATGGAGGCCACCTTGTATGAAATAAAACTTACATCATTTTGTTTGAAGTTTTGTATGTAGATATGAATCTGTAAAGAAATTAAATATATTAAAAAATTATTATTCAAATGTACATGATATACATAAGTAAATACCTAGTTAATTTATCAAAATATGCAAATAACTCAACTTTGAAATGTAATGTACATATGTATACAAAAGCCCCTTTGCATATTTTAATAATTGGGAATATGTATGTATGTATAATTACTTGCCTTTTTAGTTGGAAGGGTGACCACTTGACTGTTGGTTGTCTGGAAAAAATGTTATATTAAAGTTATACATATGTATTTTGGTATAAAATATAAGTACTTACCTGGTTCTTCGATCTAAAGCTTCCAAGATTAGGAGTTTTGAAAAAAACTGTTGAAAAATTTGTTTGGTTTTTTTTTGTTCGTTAGTAAAATTGCACCGTCACCACTAAAGGTAAAAATGCAATAGAAGTTTTTACATATTTATTCAGCATTTC
The DNA here is from genome assembly GCA_914767995.1 of Thecocarcelia acutangulata. NCBI lineage: Eukaryota > Metazoa > Arthropoda > Insecta > Diptera > Tachinidae > Thecocarcelia > Thecocarcelia acutangulata. The sequence goes on from OU612098.1 coordinate 59,365,666, forward strand.
TATGCTCTCATAGCTTTGCAATAAGGCGGGTAAAAGTAATACACACACACATACATAGCTTTCTCCTCACTTTGTTTCTCTTTTCCCAGCTTTTAAGCGCCAGAGGAACAGAGTAAGCTATTTGACCAAATTTTGTGTATGTGTGATTATAGGTATGGATTGAATTGCTGACAATCAGAAATGGTTCGTGTATGGTCACACACAGCAACTTTAGTTGGGCAATTCTTGACTTTATTGAAGCTTTCGGTGAGGGGAATAAGAAGGGAAAAAGAATTGCCGGTACTCGGCAATTCTCAGCAATTCCTTACTTTTCTCTCATATGTGTATGTGCATATACAATGTAAATTGCATAAAGCAAAAGGTAGAAAATTGCTCAAGAATTGCCGAAAAAAGTTTTTGTGTGTGGACAAGAAAGCAATTCCAAAAGAAAATTGCTAAAAAGTTCGGCAATTAAAATCGTTCTGTCTGCCACAGACTTCGTAGAAAAAGTAACGAACTCGCTCTCATTTTCAAATGAACTGTTGACAGGGTTGCCAGATTTTTTGAAACTGAAGTCACGGTTGCCATATATGACGATTTATCGTCATTTGTATGATTCTGGAAGCAGAAAAAAGCATGTTGACGATTTAAAGACAGTTGCGCTACATCACTACCTGTAAAGCTGCCTTGGGAAAATTAATAAAAATTAGGATTATGAATAGCTTTTCTATGTTTACTATCTGTTTATATGTTTACTAGCTGTATATTTTAATAATAGCAGTCAAAAAAAAAACAAACAAACAACATGCTTTCAAAAACACAAATCGTAGTAACCAAGGCAGTCTACAACTGAAATTAACTCTGATATAATATGAGGGAGAACGTCAGCAGATTAACGAGAAAAAACAAATTATATTTTCTCTCATATATAGCATGGCGCCAAGTATTTTTGCAAATATCATAATATTTCACAATTTTTAAGCAACCATGCAGTAAACATCGTTGAATGCAAGGCGAATTCATTACTAGGTGAACTTAACAGCACAGGTGATTATTTTTTGCGTCTCGCGTTCTTTCCAATAAGACTGTCAAATTTTTTTTCTTTTGTTTACAAACATTTTTTTCTTTTGTTTACAAACATTTTCGCGAAGATTTTTTTTTTGTATGATTTAGTGCAATTTCAAGAAATTCACAATTAAAAGTGAAAAACTAATGCACTCTCTAATTTTAATTATAAGCAATTATAAAAGTTTATATTTAACGTTTATATAAAATTTTTTCGTAGCTGAACAATCTTAGGCGAAATTAGATTTTGACATTCCCGATGTTTTACAATACATAGTACTGAATTCGCCTTTCCGCTTGCATTCACCTGTATAAATTCGCTTTGTTTGAATGTTGTATATTTCTGAAACAAAATTTATATACTCCAACAACAAAAAGAACAATAAACGATTTTTTATAAAAATCTTAATGATTTTATGATTTTTTTATTAAACTTTTTTCGGGAATCCTTCAAAAATTGAATATTATGTCGTTTTGTTTACGTTTTTTGACAGTTCATATCATGATATGGTTTTCTAAATATATATTATCAAAACAATATTGTGATATCTGATATAATATTGCAATAATACTAAGTTTGAAGGCTACACGTGATATAATTCTCTCAGCTATCAAATTTGACGTTTGCTGATAGAAAAATATTTGATATTATATCACGTATAGACTCTATGTTAAGTACAATTGTCTTTCGTTTACTCAAGGCGAATTCATAACTGGTGATATTGACAGCGCAGCTGATTACTTTTTTTAAATTTTAATCTGTATCATATGTCAATGGCATAATGAAAACAAATTTGAAAAAACAAAATTTTAAAAGTTTTTTAAAACTATGTATTGTATCTATAGCGGCAGATATGATCCAGAATCCTCCCCAATCTGGCTTGCCATTTCTACCTCCTCATGCTCTATTATCTAAGAAATAATTAAAAGTTTCAGGAAATAATTAAGTTTTTCTTTAATTGTAATTTTTTTTTTTTTAATTTGAGGGAACATTTTTTTTTTTAATTTTTTTAAATTACGTATTGCATCTTGAGCTATCATCCTGAATCCTCCCCAATCTGGCTGACCATTTTCACGAAATAATTAAAAGTTTGTCTTATCTTCTAATTTTTTTTTTATTATATTTATCTTGTACGTATGTACAATTATTTATCTTGCACGTATGTAATTCTTGACCAGAAGAGAAATATGCGGCATTATGAGCATTGCGATCCCGTAAAACTACGATTGTCCGCCCGCTATACCTCGGGTATATATGGACCGATATCGGAAATTTTCATTTTCCATATTTATATAACCTTATTTTATTACCAGAACTACTTTTAAGCAAAAAAAATTTGTTTAAGTTCGCTTACGCGAAATTTTCATGAAAAACCCGATTTGGGCTATATCTGGGGTATATATGGACCGATATCTGGAAAAAAAATTTTTTGCCTTTTAGTCCCCATGCTTAATAACTGTGTGAAGTTTGAAGCAAAACAAACAACTTTTGTTTCAAAAAATTTTCATGCAAAACTGCAAAAAAATTGCGTTTTTTGGAATTTTGGATATATCTCAGCTATACGTGGACCGATATTACTGAATTTCAATAGCAAACCCATGAATCGATAGGGTAAAAGAATGGTGAAAGAAAAAAGTTTCTAAGTCTAATGGTTTTCTCAGAAACGGTATTTCAACGGCGGACGGACGGACATCGCTTAATCGACTTTTCCATTAATTCTGATTCAGAATATATATACTTTATAGGGTCGCAAATTAAAACTGTAGAAATTACAAACGGAATCACAAACTTATATATACCCTTAACATTTTTGTGAAGGGTATAAAAATATTGCTATTTTTATTCTCTTTGTTATTTATAAACATTTGTTCGCCACTTCTTTAACAGGATGCTTCATAATTATTTAGTTTAGCATAATCTCTTACATTATGATTCATTTACAATATTTTGTTTGTCGGTAACAAAAGAATGTAAATACGACAGCTACTACAATAGCTGTCGTTTTACGACTATGCCAAATACAATAAGGGTTATTTTCCAATTGGAATATTATTTAAATCGTTGATGACATCTTCTTCCAACTGTTCATATTTTGGTTTAGGTATTTCTCCGCTATTTAAATAAATGTTTTCATCAAACACAATATATTCAAAGTTCAATAAAACTTCTAAGGCACTCTGTTCTGCATCATTAAGAATACGATATTCATCACCTTGTAATGGCAACTCCTTCATACTACCATTTAATACAAGTATTATTATAAGAATTGAGAATGTAAGATATAATTAATAAAGAGACATTCACGTTTAGACATTCATGAGAACGAGTGAGTTTTAATTAGAGGGACACGTTAAATGGCGATCCTGCCAGGAGACATATTATAATGTTTAATAAAATGTCATAAAGTCATGCATTTGCAATGTGATAGAAATAAAAGCAGTATTTTTACTTAAAATGTAAAAATAAATATTTGAGAACTAAAACTTTAAGATTAATACAATAACTTAAAAAAAAATCTATACATATAAATAAAAGCGTGTATGTATACTATTATTTATTGGCGAAAAACAAGAAAATACTCGAGAGTGAAGTGCTAAAATCTATACTAAAAATAATTTAAATTAAATAAATAAAATAATTTGATGAAATTTGAATAAAAATTATAAAAAAAAACTAAATATTACTGTACTGACTGTACTACAATATAAAAAAAAAACAGTACACAGAAAAATGAAACCGTTATATATAGATATGTACATATAACAGGAAAAGAACAGTTATAGAGAGACTGCTAAAAATTAAATTTATTTTTGTAAAAACATGTTAAATAAGAAGCAATGGAAAAAACAAACGTTGAATAAAATTAAAATGCGAGTATTTAAAGTAAAACAGCAACAATCTCCAAAGCACAAAGTTAAAGTTATATGAAATTTACCTGTCATAAATTAACAAATTAATTTTAAAATAGAATAGTAAAAATGAAATAAATAAATAAATTTAACAACAAAATCACAATCATTCTCATTGAACAAAATTGACTACACAAATTAAAATCAATCGGAGAAACTAAAATCCCAAAACGGGCAAAATAAACAAAACCTAAGAACTGGAAAAGTAAAAACGCAAAGTAAAAAGTAAAATATGCACTAAGTGAAAAGAAAAATCATATGATAAAATTAAAAACAGATGTTGAAAACCGAAAAGAACAAAATCAAAACAAAAACCTGAACTATATATAACAGCAAAGAAGTACCCAGTGAAATAGAGAGAAATAAGACAACAGAAGTGTGAGACGACAACAACAAAGTGTGGAAATAAACATCGAAAATTACAACAACAGGGTGCTTCAAATAAATCGCTAACTTCAATATGACTGTGCATGAAGGTACATATGTACGTACATCGTTTGATGTCACGCAGCATGAAACTAAGTACATATATATTTTAGAAATATGTAAAGATTTTATTTGTTGAGCAAGCAATATATTTTTAATAAAACATTATACCTATATGTTTGAATTCTAATATCAAAACTATAAATTATATTATCACTTTATTATAATTGCTTACCTGAGTTGTATGCCTAATTTTCTAATTATTTAATTATTATTTTGTCATATTTAGGTAAATAAATAAATTTTTGTACGTAATTAATTATAAAGGAAATTAAGAAAATTTAAATTGTTATTTGTTGTTGAGCTAGTGGTCTTCTTGTTTTGGTAAAAAGTATGGTTTTTATTTTTCAATATTTCGACACTCCGTTGTGTGTCTTCTTCAGGAAAATTTTTGTTTTTTGAAAAATTGTGTATACAAAATAATAAATTTGAAAACTCATATTAAAATAACAAAAACAAAATATTCAACTACATTAACCTTTACAATGAAGAAACATATTTTGCATTATTATAACATTAAACATATTATATAATATTTTTTTAATAAGAAATGAAAAAGTTTTTAAACAATTTTAGGTAAAATACCTATCTACTCCTGTTTTTGTTTTTATGTATTAAATGCCTATAATTTTGTGCTAATCCGTCTACATCCTTTTTAAAATTTATCCTCTTATCTACAGGCACGTTAGTTATCTGTAGCATTTCTAGCATATATCTACGTTTATAATAATTTTCTTTGTTTAAAATAGATGTTCCTCCAAAATCTGGATAGTGATTAAAATCACTATCCGGATCTGATTTATGACCCGCTAACCTAGTTTTAAGTTTATTTCCTGTTGTCCCTATATATATGTACTTTGTCACAATTTTCATTGTTGTTACCACTACATGGTATTTTATACACTAAACTAGACATATCCGACTTTTCCAACCTATCTTTTGTTTTACTAAAAATTCTACCTACAGTATTATGAACTCTATGTGCAATTCTATACTTCGTATTATCGTATGTATTAGAACTCTCTAATCTTTCTGGCATTCCAGGTACATAAGTTAACGATTTATATATTATTGGATCAGAAACATTATTATCCAATCTTCCCGTTATGTTGTATTGTCTTATCGACCTGCAGATGAGTTCATCAGGAAAACTATTATCACTTAATTAATATCTTCCTAATTATGCTCTTATTCTTCTTATGAAATCTATGATCACTGATTGTTAATATTCTATCTATTAAGTTTTTAGCTGTATTAATAATAACCCTTTTTGGATGTTAAGAAAAATAGTTTATAATTCTACCTAAAGAATTTGGCTTTTGGTACCAATCTATTAATAATCTATTATTATTTTTTATAATTTTTGTGTCCAGATATGGAAGTGAAGAGTTAGATTCTTTCTCAATAGTAAATTTAATATTCTGATCAAATGAATTAAATGTTGATAACAATAAATCTATCTCCTTCTCATCGATTATACAAAATAAATCGTCAACATATTTTGTCACACTCACTCTGTGATTCTTCAACCGCGCGGTCGTGTTTTTAAAAAGTGAACAAAAAAAAAAACAAACCAAAAAATCATTGTGCTAACATATTTTTAAACTTACATATAAAAACAATAATATATTGTATTAAATTGTAAAAACAATAACAAATTATTTTAAAAAAACAACGGGAAAATAAATTCCTTACATTTCATTAACTAAACAATAAAATCAATTTCAATAAAACAAGTGCGGTGGCAGTGCATTGTTGTTGTTGTTATTGTGCGTGAAGATAACCTACCCAGTGGGAAAAAAACTATACACTAAAGTTTTGTTTGCTTGCAAAACCGCAATAAGTGGAAGAGCAAATTTATACAAAAGAAAAACTTTGTGACAATTATTTTTACATACTTTTAAATTAAAAAAAATATAAATAAAAAAACAAAAATTGCATGAGTGTACCTATTAGATGCAATTCTGTGAGGGAGCTTAGCTCCACTAGAAAAAACCTCTGGATCTCTGAGGAAGAATCACTTAAAAAATCATTGGATAATCTTCTGTCTCTAAGAGATAAAAAACGCACGCGTTCGTGTTCGCCAAACATTGCTGTTACAACAGATGACATACCATCTTCCAGTTTAGCTATTGTTGATAAACCGAAAACTCAAGTGGGTATGGATAGGTATATAACCGTGGTTAAACGTCAGCGAAGCCCTAAATCCGCGCAAATATCATCGCAACCAAAAATGTCTAAGGGCGATATTACCTCTGCGACAACGGATAGTAATAGGTTTGCTATCCTTCAGACTGACGAGCCAACTGCATCAAAAAAAAACATTTAAACCGCCACCAATATACTTGAGAGAACCTACATCTAATGAGTTGGTAAAAGCACTTATTTCGGCAATTGGTAAAGACACCTTCAACGTAACATCAGTGAAGCACGGACAAATAAGTGAAACAAAAATCCAAGTCAACTGCGAAAATGATTACCGATAACTTTCTGCCGCTCTGGAAAAAGAAAAAAGATCTTTTTATACTAATCAACTTAAAAGTGCTAAAGGCCTTCAGGTTGTTATTAAAGGTATTGACCCTTGCGTAGATATTGATGACGTTAAAACCGGATTGGAAGATAAAGGTTTTAAAATAAAAACCGTAGTAAATATCAGGAACCGTGAAAAGATCCCTCAACCCATATTTAGGGTTGAACTAGAACCCAGGGATGTTGTCCTTAAAAAAGGTGAAATTCATCCTATTTATAACCTTAAATTTCTTCTGCATCGTAAGGTTACCGTTGAGGAGCCACATAAGCGTTCAGGACCCGTTCAGTGCCTAAACTGCCAAGAATTTGGCCACACAAAGGCTTACTGTAAGTTGCCCGCTGTTTGTGTTGTATGTGGCGAACTTCACGGCACAACTCAGTGCAATAAGCCAAAGGCCGACGCAAGTGTTAAAAAATGCAGTAACTGTGGAGGTAACCACACTGCAAATTATAGAGGTTGCCCTGTCTATACTCATTTTAAGCGGTCAATGACAAATAAGCCATTGATTTTAAATATGCCACCCCAGCAGTCAAACACCATTTCAACAACCAATTTTCTCCAGGTACGCCAGCCAACCAGCCATATACACGTGCAAAACCCCCAACAAATTTCTTATGCAAATGTGGTAAAATCCGATAAACCAAATTTGAATCAGGAGCCCAAGCCTCAAAACTCCGACCAACATTTTAGCAATCTTGAGGCAACTCTGCAGACTCTGGTTCAATCTATAAATACATTTACGGTGTCCATGACAAACATGATGCAGGAAATGCTGAAAATGCAATCCACCATTTTGCAGGCAATTTTAACAAAATGAATTGGTTAAAAATATGTTTCTGGAACGCAAACGGCATTCGCCAATATAAAAATGAACTTGAGCACTTCCTTATGGAAAAGCAGATCGATATAATGATGATTGCTGAAACCCATTTGACAACCAACAGTTATTTCAAAATTAATGGCTACACATTATATGACACAAAAGATCCCCGTGGAAGATCTTGCGGCGGTTCGGCAATTTTGATAAAGACCAGAATAAAGCATTATCTAATGAACGGGACACGTGAGGAATATCTCCAAGCTACAAATATATGCCTTGATTATTTTCATGAAAAAATCGTTATATCCTCGATTTACTCACCACCACGATTTTCAATAACAGAAAGCCAATATTCAAATTTTTTCAAATCGCTTGGTTCTCGATTTTTAGCGGCCGGCGACTATAACGCTAAACACACTTTTTGGGGATCACGTTTAATTACCTCGAAAGGCCGTGTGCTTTTTGACACCGTTTCCAAAATGGGCTCAGATGTGGTTTCAGGCGACACCCGACTTATTGGCCGTCAGACCGACGAAAGATCCCTGATGTTATAGATTTTGGAGTTGCGAAAAATTTTCCTTTAGAGTGGATGCAAGTGGAGCCTTCATTGGATTTGTCATCAGATCACTCACCCACTATAATCTCTGTTTCGTTCCCCCAAGAGATTGGCTCCCCGTTGACCGTCAATAGAGTTAATTGGCTAAAATACAAAAAATTTTTGAGTACACATTGTGAAAATATCGCCTTGAGAACACCTGAGGATATTGATGCGTCAATTAACGATTTTTCTGAAAACCTCAAACTGGCCGTACAGCATGCTACCACTAGTCATATAAGACACAGAAATGAGAACAATAGAACTTATTCGGCTGAAATTGAACAACTTCTGTCAGAAAAAAGAAGAGTTAGAAGAGAGTGGCAAACTCGCAGGTCTCCCCAGCTTAAAACTAGGCTACGGGAATGCGAAACTCGACTAAGAAATCTGCTTGAAATCCAGAGAATATCTTCCCTTAAAACATATTTGGAAAGCTTGGATGGTACCCCGCAATCTGACTATTCTCTGTGGAAAGCGACAAAAGGTCTGAAAAGACCCGTAATAGGTAAGCCACCTTTGCGAACTTCAACTGGCGACTGGGCACGAAGCGATTCCGAAAAGGGGATGGTGTACGTTGATCATTTGAGAAATGTTTTTACGACAAATGATTCAGCGGATGCTGCAGCAGAATTTCCGCCGTATGCTGTTAGACAGCCTGTGTCTTTGAGACTTAACTTTCAAGATGTCGAAAACGTTATCAATAACATAAACCCCAGGAAAGCTCCAGGTATAGATCAAATTACTGGCAAAATGCTTGAACAGTTACCTCGTGTAGCTAGAAGAGTTCTACTTTTTATTTTTAACGCTATTTTACGCCTTGAGTATTATCCTGCAGAGTGGAAGGTCTCTATGATTACTATGATACCCAAGCCAGGGAAGGATCCGACTAAAGTAGAGTCATATAGACAAATAAGTCTACTACCAACAATTTCAAAACTGTTCGAAAAATTGTTAATGGCGAAGTTGTCTCCAATACTTAATGATGTGGGATGTATCCCTGATCATCAATTTGGCTTTCGGGCTACACATAACACCATAGAACAAACACACAGGCTAGTCAATGTCATAAGACAGACTTTTGAAGACAAAAAGTACTGTTCAGCTCTATTCATCGACATTTCCCAAGCGTTTGATAAAGTGTGGCACGACGGACTGATGCACAAAATAAAGTTGAACTTGCCGGCAAATACTCACAAGCTTCTGGAAAGCTACTTATACGACCGGAAATTTGTTATCAAAGAAGGTGACTTTACAAGTTTCTCACAGTCAATCGGAGCAGGAGTTCCCCAAGGTAGCATCCTAGGACCCACTCTATATTTGATTTACGCATCTGACATGCCAACGAGATCCGAAATCCATACTTCAACTTTTGCAGATGACACAGCTTTTTTTAGCGTTCATGTAAACCATCAAGAAGCTTCACGAAATTTGCAGGAGTATATTTCAATATTAGAGAAATGGTTAAAACTTTGGAAAATAGAAGTTAATGAACAAAAATGTACCCACGTTGCATTCACACTGCGTAAGCAAACATGTTCGGCTCTCCAAATTAACAATACACCTATTCCGCAGCATAATGAAGTTAAATACCTTGGTATTTACCTCGACCGTAGGCTAACGTGGAAGCCTCACATTGATGCAAAAGTCACTCAGTTGAAATTAAAAGCAGCGCAACTAAATTGGCTTATGGGCAGAAATTCTACATTGAAGTTGGACTGCAAACTTTTGTTATATAACGCAATTTTAAAGCCTATATGGTGCTATGGAGTTCAATTATGGGGAACCGCCTCAACATCTAACATTGAAAAAATTCAAAGACGACAAAACCAAATTCTTCGTATGATTACTGCAGCTCCATGGTACGTAAGAAACTCACGAATTCACAACGATCTGTGTGTTCCGCTGGTAACAGACGAGTTCTCTAAGTATGCCACAAGGTATATCAGTAAACTGGAACTTCACCCAAATCCGCTTGCACGCAACATACTTAATTTTGAAGGCCACTCTCGGTTGAGAAGAAGGGATACCCTGGCCACCATCAGAACGTTAAATAGGTGATTCTACCGATATTATTCGCGCGAAATGAAACTCTTTTGTCTAGCAGTGGCTGGACTTAAATAACTTTTGTATTTAGTATTAAGATTTGAATACTTATTGTTAGTTCATATTTTGAAGATTCAATAAATAAATGAATGACAAAAAAAAAAAAAAAAAAAAACATATTTTGTGATACATGCTAGAAATGCTACAGATAACTAACGTGCCTGTAGATAAGATGATAAATTTTAAAAAGGATGTAGGATTGGCGCAAAATTATAGGCATTTAATACATAAAAACAAAAACAGGAGTAGATAGGTATTTTACCTAAAATTGTTTAAAAACTTTTTCATTTCTTATTAAAAAAGTATTATATAATATGTTTAATGTTATAATAATGTAAAATATGTTTCTTCATTATAAATGTTAATGTAGTTGAATATTTTGTTTTTGTGATTTTAATATGAGTTTTCAAATTTATTATTTTGTATACACAATTTTTCAAAAAACAAAAATTTTCCTGAAGAAGACACACAACGGAGTGTCGAAATATTGAAAAATAAAAACCATACTTTTTACCAAAACAAGAAGACCACTAGCTCAACAACAAATATCAATTTAAATTAAAAAAAAAAGGGTCGAAAAATTAGAAGCAAGGAAATTAAGAAATTTATCCTAAAATTTTATTCTGGATACTATTAATTATTATAAAAAATAACAACGAGAAGAAATGTTGTTTAATTATTATAAAAATAGTCAAGATGAATAAATTTTTTTAATTCTAAAATTAGAAAATTTAATTAAATATTTAATTTTTGATCTAATACAATTTTTAATGTAAACCTTATAAAAGGGAAAAACATTTTAAAATTTTCTTTAATTCTTTAATTCACTGCCTCCTCACAAATAACTTCTTTTCATTAATTATCGCATATTTATGCAAAATATTTTGTATTAACAAATGTCATCAGATGAATATGAAGATTTTAAAAAGTTATTAATAAATTTTAACAATATTAAAAAACGGGTACTGCAAAATCGGCCGTTGACCACAAACGTCAATAAAATAAATGAATACTGTTATTAGCAATCAGCTACAATTCTATCATAAAATACATAAAGGATATACGGGTAGAAGATAAAAACACAGTTTTAAATGAAGGTGAAAAATGTCGAAATACTTTAATAACGTGTTTCGAAAAACTTAATTGTAATATAAAAGTGCCAAAGGACGTTAGTTTGTTGGAGCTTATTGACATTAGTAGCTTAGCACAAGCTGAAGTTTCCAGTAATTCAAACGAGAACGAAAACAAAACGATTATTTCAAACATTTTTTTAAAAAACTCAGACTTAACCATGGCAACGATTGATGTTAAGAAAGCATATGTAAGCATGTGCGCTAATATTATTAGAGAAAATTTTGATGGTAATCCCTTAGCTTTAGAATCGTTTCTCGACAAAATAAGCTTAATAGAAGAGTTGACAGAAGCGAACTTGAATAATACACTTATAACTTTTTTGAAATCAAAATTGGAAGGAAAAGCCCGCGAAGCTTTACCTGAAGTTGTAAGTACTGTTGCGGATATAAAAATTGCTCTGAGAAATAAACTTAAACCTGACAGTTCAAAAGTAGTTGCGGTTAAAATTGCAGCATTAAGCGTTAGGAACAATAACTATGCAGATTTTTCGAAGCAAGCTGAGGAACTAGCCGATGCGTTAACTCGATCATTAGTTATAGAAGGCATAACGAAAATAAAGGCTCAGGAAATGGCCATCGAGCAGACTGTTGCCGTATGTCGTATGAACGCGAAAACCGACTTGGTAAAATCTATTCTGGCCTCGTCAGTTTTTAGCGACCCTAAAGAAGTCGTAGCCAAGTTAATAGTCGAGCAAACCAATGAAACTAAAGAAAAACAGGTACTTTCAATGCGTAGCCATAACGCAAACAGAAATAGGCAGTTTCAGCAACCAAATTTTAATCAGACAACCAACAGGTCGTAGGTAACCAAAGAACCCAGTATGGCTATCGAGGCAACAATAGTAATAATTTCCGGGGCCAAAGGGCATCAGTTAGGCATTTAAACGAAGAAGTCCCTCAACAAACACTAACGTTGGGGGAAGAAACATTAAATTAAATTTTTCAGCATGTTATAAATCTGTATATAGCTTAAACCCAAATTACTCAGATTTCATCAATTTAAATTTATTCAATTGCAATATTCCTTTCACATTTCTGGTAGATACTCAAGCAAATATTTCATTAGTAAAAGTTTCATGTTTACAACCCAATATTACTATTAATACAAATGAGAAAATAAAAATAACCGGAATAACAACTTCTGCTATATCTACCCTCGGAACGATTCATACGGATTTAAAAATATCTAAGTACTTTATACCACAAATTTTTCATGTAGTTCCAGATGAGTTTAATATTCCATCGAACGGTATTCTTGGTAAAGACTTTCTCAAATATAACAAGTGCAAAATCGATTACATATGCGGACATGACGTTAGCTATTTTCATAAATAAGAGTCAGTTTAAGATACCAATACTTCACGGAACTAGCGATTTTTCGTGCGTAATTCCACCACGATGTGAGGTTTATAGAATTTTTAAGATACGTAACGTATATGCACCTATGTTCATCGACTCTCAAGAAATTTCAAAAGGTGTATTTATTGCAAAAGCCATCGTAGATTCACAGAATTCAGTATTACGTGTTGTAAATACCACTGATGAAATTAAGTGCATCAAGAATTACAATATTAAAGCCGAAAGTTTACAGAATTTTCATATTTACTCGATAAGCGACTCCACCATAGATCGTAACCGTATTTCAAAACTAAGTTCGATTTTGCAACACCAAATGCCAAGCGAGGTTAAAGCTGACTTGTTACCACTCTGTGAGAAATTTGCAGATATTTTTGCCTTAGAGAATGACAAAATGACTATAACCAACTGTTATGAACAAAAACTACGGTTAAACGACCCAACACCTGTTTATATAAAAAATTATCGTCTTGCGCAGTCGCAGCGAAATGAAATAAATACTCAGGTCATCCGGACTCGCGTGATATAACGTCATTCAGCACCGATACTGGATCTTACAGATGGAAAGTATTACCTTTCGGTCTAAATGTGGCACCGAATTCATTCTCAAGAATGATGTCAATAGCTTTTTCCGGGTTATCTCCAAACAAAGCTTTTCTCTACATTGACGATATTATTATTATCGGATGTAGCAAACAACATCACATTAAAAATATAACAGACGTTTTTGAAGTTCTAAGGAAAAATCATCTTAAAATAAATCCGTACAAATGTAACTTTTTTCGCTCTGAAGTTACATTCCTTGGTCACAAGTGCACAGCAGAAGGTATATTACCTGATGAGTCAAAGAAAAAGGTGATAGAAAAGTATCCAATTCCAAACGATAAAGACGCTGTTAGACGTTTTGTGGCATTCGCCAATTATTATAGGAAATTCATACCAAATTTTGCTACTTTAGCAGCTCCTTTGAATGCTATTACAAGAAAAAAAGCACATTTCATTTGGAACGATAGATGTCAAAACTCGTTTGAGAAGTTAAGATCTGCATTATTATCTCCAAAAATACTTCAGTACCCTGACTTTAGTAAACCTTTTTTAATTACAGTTGATGCTTCGAAAAGGGGCTGTGGTGCAATACTAAGTCAAAATACGAACGGAGAGGATTTACCAGTATATTTTGCTTCGAAGTCATTCAACCCGTCAGAACAAAAGAAACCAATAATCGAGCTTGAACTTATGGCAATCCACTTTGCAATTATGCATTTTCGTCCATATATTTATGGTACTCATTTCACTGTACGTTCAGATCACCGACCATTGGTGTACCTTTTTAATTTGAAAGATCCTTCGTCTAAATTGACCAGAATTCGATTGGAATTGTCAGAGTACAATTTCGTTGTTGAATATATAAAAGGAGAAGAAAATGTAGGAGCAGACGCTCTATCCCGAATTTCTATTCATGATTTAAAAAGTGAACATACTCAGGTATATGCGATTACAACCCGATCTATGTCAAAAAGGACAAACAGTAATAACCCAAGTTTTGATCCATCTCCAGTAACAAACAACGATGTTGAAAAGCTGATGATTAATGATAAATTTTCACATACTTTCAGTAAGAAAATAGCGAGAGTAAAAACAGAGATATTTAATTATAATAAAAACTTTAAAAAAATGCGCATTAAACTTCATCAAAAATTTAAGAAAATACTGCAGATAGATTTTGAAACAATTAATTTAGATTTATTGCTTTCGAGGCTACAAATTGAAGCCAACAAAATTTACGAAGCAGAATGGCCTAAAAACGATTTAATTTTTACATTTGTCACAGTACAAAATTTGAAAACACATGGTATTAGATTATTAAAAACGCTTAAAATAATACTTACTGAACCAGTATCAATAATAAAAGACAATAATGAGAAACAAAAACTCATGGAAATTTATCACAACGACCCTATTTTAGGGGGACATTGCGGTCAAAAGAAACTGTATGCCAAACTAAGAACAAAATACTATTGGAAGGGAATGACCAAAGATATAGCCAAATTTGTAAAAAGTTGCTCAAAATGTAATTTAAATAAAGTAAAACCTTCAAATAATGAGAAGCTATTAATAACACCAACACCCACTAGAGCATTCGACATAGTAGTTATAGATACCATAGGCCCACTCCCTGAATCTTATTATGGTAATAAATACGCAATCACATTAATATGCGATTTAACGAAGTATTTAGTCAGTATACCAATTCCTGACAAATCAGCTAAAACAGTTGCTCGTGCAATTTTTGAGAACTTTATACTGGTCTATGGAAAAATGAACTCTATAAAATCAGACTTGGGCACAGAGTATAAAAACGAAATTTTGTCGGAAATGTGTAAGTTTTTGGAAATCGAAATTAATTTTTCTACAAGTTATCACCACCAAACTCTAGGTACAATAGAGCGCAATCACCGCGTTTTTAACGAATATATTCGAGCCTATCTTAGTGAAAATATTTCCGAATGGGATACGTACCTCAAATATTTTACATATTACCACAATACGACACCTAATACAGTTTTCGATTACATGCTAACGCCTTTTGAACTTGTTTTTGGCAAAAAGGCAGTATTACCTAATCAAACAAATTCTACCCTAGATCCTGTGTATAATATTGACAATTATAGTCATGAGATTAAACATACATAGATAACAGAAATCGAACATGCTAGCAAAACAATTAGTTCAGAAATATAAGGAGAAAAATAAACAATTTTATGACAAAAAAGCAAAACCCATACAGCTAAATTTAAATGATAATGTATTATTATGTAAGGAACCGTACGAAAAACACAAAAGTATTTATGAAGGTCCTTTTGTAGTTACAAAACTAAACGGGTCAAATGTAATAATACTTGATAAAAAAACAAACAAAAGAAGAACTGTTCATAAAAACTGACTAAGAAAACTTTAAATAAATTTGTTTATACATATATCCATTTTCAATAGAAATTTTAATTGAAAAAGTAAAGTTCAATTTATAAAAATAAGATAATAATTATTGAAATCAATTGTAGACTTATTCCCTAATTATAATATTATGCGCTTATTCAAAAGAAAAATTATGTTAAACATATGTATATTTTTATTCGCATTTAAACTAAACTTATTTACACATATTTTATTTATATATATATATATATATATATATATATATATATATATATATATATATATATATATATATATATATATATATATATATATATATATATATATATATATTTTATTTTATTTTATTTTATTTTGAAAAATGTATTTATGATTTAAAAGGTTATAACTAACTATATTAACCTAAAATCAAATTAAGTTTACTTACTTCAATTATTTGCTTATAATTATAATTCAAATATTCTTTTATATAAAATAAAAAATCTTGTATCAACACAGCTTGATCAACTGTATTGATCCAACATTTTTTTTTTCACCATTTAATACAAGTATTATCATAAGAATTGAGAATGTAAGATATAATTAATAAAGAGACATTTACGTTTAGACATTCATGAGAACGAGTGAGTTTTAATTAGAGGGACACGTTAAAACCTAATAAATTAGGCGATTTATCCATGTTGGAAGTTTTTTTTTAAATTTCTCGTTATCTAAAAGTATTGACGAACCATTTATATACGAAAACATGAACTACTTCTTTTTTAAATAAAATTTATATTTCATTATCTTCTTTTTTATATTTCTGAATGTATGTACATATGAACTAGGTCTGCATGATTACCCTTAAAAATGTATTTTAATATATTAAATTGCTTTTTGAAATATAACCCACATTCGAATAAAACGAATACAAGAAGAAAAAGTTTCAAACATATTATAATTCGAATGAATGTAAATACTATTATATACATATGTATTCTGTTAGTAAATTACTTACTAATTTCTTATGTTTATAATTTTGAAAAGTGGGCTGCAAGAATACATTCATTTATTTGTATACACACTGATAATACAGTATTCATTCAAATATTAAAATTGAATATGAGTCACTTCTTATTCAATTGTGTATGGTACGAAGCTTTACTTATTCAAAAAGCAAATGAATATATTCAAATGCTGTTTCAGCGTAATAATGCAGACGTTTAGTGCATATGTACATACTTATGTATCTCTCTATATTTGCAGTAATTTTTTAAAAGACATAAGTAAAAATCGATTAGGAAATTCAAATTTTAACAAAATTTTTATTTTGTACTACAATGAATGAAAAATCTGTTGCAATATTACAGATTTTAATCAATAACCCTATTCACAATCTTGTGCATTTGAGATTGCATGTTTCTGCAATATATTTGGATGTAAAGTGAAAATATACTCCACAACTTTGCAAATGCAATGATACAAGGCAATTTGCACAAGATTGTGAATAGGGCTAATATGTTTACTTCATGTAGTTATTAATTCTTTTTCTACCAATGTTTATTATACTCACGTTTACAAATTATACGTATTCACTTTCATAAAATAGAAAAGAAGGAAAATATATGTAAACAAGCATAATTTTTGGTTTTAGGTGAAGAGTTTTATTACTTTTTTATGCACAAATTATACTCTTCACTCTTATTCACGCATACGGTGTGTCAAAGTTATAATGGGACAACTACTATAGTCAGTAGTTTGTCGTATATATCGTTGAATCGGTAAGCGTTGAAACAAAACTTTTACTGCAATATTTTTAGTATTATAATAGTTTATTAAAAACAGAAACAAAAAATTCAAGAACTATGGTATTGACAAAATAATAGAAAAAAAACTTCAAAATCATATGAACTGCACATCAAAGTTATAATGGGACAATATGAGATCATGTAACAAATAAAGATAATATTAAGACATATACATAATGATTAATATTTAGTTGGGAGGCCCTTTTGTTGTAGTACCGCCTTTAGTCTATTTGGCATTGATCCAACAAGTCTCTGGCAATAATCGGCTGTTATACTTGCCCATTCCTCCTTCAGGGCCACAATGAGCTCATCTTTTTTGCAAATCTGCCTATTTTTCAATTTTTGCTCCAAATGACTCCACACATGCTCTATCGGATTAAGATCAGGTGACTGTGGTGGGGTCTCAAGCACGTGTGGGCAGTTGTAAAGCAACCAACTCCGAACATTATAAGCTTTATGTTTCGGGTCGTTATCTTGGTAAAAGTAAAAATCGTTTTCTAGACCCAGTTTTTTTGCCGTTTCAGAAAGATTTGACCGTAATATGTTTATATAATACTTGTGGTCCATAATCCCTTCGATAATATGAAGATTACCTGGCCCCGCAGCTGAAATTGCACCCCATACCATAACTGATCCTAAGCCATGTTTCACAGTCGGTCTTAAATTTTGTTCTGAGAGCTCAGTATTGGCTTTCCTCCATACATATGAACGTCCATCTGACCGAAATATATTAAATTTACTCTCGTCAGTAAATATTACCTTTTTCCAGAATGAAATATCTTTATCTCTGTACTCTCTTGCAAAATTTATACGTTTATGCTTGTTTACTTTATTTATGAGGGGTTTTTTTCTAGCTACTCGACCATTAAAACTGTTCTTTCTTAACACATTTCTGACTGTTTCTGCATTAGCCTTTTTCCCTAAGTGCAATTCGGCCTCTGCGGCAAGTTTGGGGGCGCTTAAATGCGGTTTTGCTTTAATTTGTCGTACTAACCATCGTTCATCCACTTCTGAAAAGATCTTTCGTTTGCTTGGTTTTGGAACATTCTCATAATTTTCTGCGTCCGCATAACGTTTGATAATGTTAAATACCGTAGATTTTGGCTTGTTTACAATTTCTGCGATATTTCGGACAGTTTTTCCCGTTTTGAAATGCTCCATTATTAGTTGCCTTATTTCTGGAGATGTTTGTGAACCACGAGGCGCCATATTCGATAAATTTATCTTTAGCTAATCAAAAACGCCTTCAATAAACTCACGCTATTTCGAAATAAAGAATTATTTGCAAAATATTCCGTTATAATGCAATAACAAAGTAAAGTTGCCATATGTCCCATTATTACTTTGACGTGAAGTTTACAAGCGGTTAGAGGTTTTTTGCTATTGCTTTTGTTTTGCAATAATATTTAAAAAAATTTTTAGCGATTATAATAAACTATTACATTAGTAGTAACACAGTAGCAAAAGTTTTAATTTTTAGTTAACGGTGTCCATAAAATTATAGAAAATCTACTAACTAAAGCATTTGTCCCAATATATATATATATATATATATATATATATATATATATATATATATATATATATATATATATATATATATATATATATATATATATATATATATATATATATATATATATATATATATATATATATATATATATATATATATATATATATATACAGCTATGGACATATAAATGGCACATCTTACAGAGAGTTCATTCGTATGCTACTATTGGGTAGCATACGAATTAACAAGCAACAAGTTTTTAGTTTTTTTCTAAGAGTTATTAAGTATATTTATTATTGATAAGAACTAAACTAAAAATTCATTAGTTAAAAAAAATTTTATTATTAAAAGAAAAAAACACCAGTGAAAAAAACTGGACACATAAATGGCACAATAACTAAATATAAGAAAAAAATGATTTTAGTATTGAATTATTTGGGTTTTATAATTTTTTTTTCGCGATTTCAACCTTGAGTTCGTTCCAAAGGTTTTCTATTGGATTTAAGTCAGGACTCTGGGCTGGCCAATCCAAACCGTCGATCTGCTTTGCACTAAACCAATCTTTTATTAGTTTGGAGGAGTGTTTGGGGTCATTGTCTTGCATGGATTTCCACTTAATTGATATCGAATCGAAAGCGTATGGTTCCGTATGGTTTTTTAAAATGTCTAGGTACTGAAACTTGTCCATTTTCCCATTAATTTTTACAAAAGGACCTACGCCATGCCAAGAAAATGCACCCTATACCATAATGCTACCTCCGCCGTATTTTACCGTCCTCTGAGTGAACCGATGATTGCATTCTTGTCCTTTAGGACGATGTACAAAGGTTCTGCCATCTGGTCATATTCTATTTATTTTAGTTTCATCACTCCATAATACGTTTTTCCAAAAACTAATAGGTTTTTCTTTGTGCGTTCTGGCGAAGACTAGTCGTTTGGAAATATTCTTTTTTGAGAGGAGTGGCTTTTTTCTGGAAATTCGCCCAAAGAGATTTGCCTCATTTAATCTTCTTTTAACAAGTCTGCTAGATATTTCCGCGCCCAAATATTCGTTAATTTCAGATGCTATCTGTCGTGAGGACTTAAATGGATCAATTTTCGCCATTCTGACAATAGCTCCATCCGTATGCACATTTGTTTTTCAAGGCCTTGGCTTTCGAGTTTTACCCTTAATCAATACATCGGGGGTCTCAACACATGATTTGATTGCGTTATACACTTTTTCTCTAGAAACTTTCATTACTTCAGCAATTTCTGACACTTTTTTTCCGTCTTCATGCAGTTTCCATATTATTCGCCTTTCCTCAGATGTTGTATGTTTGCCTGAACCCATTTTTAAAAAATTTTCACACTTTACGATTATCTTTTAACTAGGAAAAGTAGGAAGTGGTTTGAAATAAATTTTCGCGAGAACTGCCTTCCTTAAGTAAATTGTAAATATATATATATATATATATATATATATATATATATATATATATATATATATATATATATATATATATATATATATATATATATACATATATATATATATATATATATATATATATATATATATATATATATATATATATATATATATATATATATATATATATATATATATATATATATATATATATATATATATATATATATATATATATATATATATATATATATATATATATATATATATATATATATATATATATATATATATTATTTTGTTCTTGTGAAGAATTAATTTTTATTTACACTCTCTTCACTCTAAAAAATTAACTGAAGAAAAATGAGTTTTTTTATTTACTATTTTAGCTTCTAACATTGATACCAACGGTTGTTCATTTGTTTGAAAGGTGTAAAGAAATGTTAGAGACGTTTATAAATGAAAAAACTTGTTGTTTGTGTTTTGACAGGTATTATTAGAGCATTTTTCTTTTTAAATTCTCAACCATTTATTATTTATACTTCACTGGGCTTTCCTTTTTTAATAAGATTACTTAAAATTTGCTTTAAATTTTAGTATAATTATAATGCAATGAGTATGGAATACGTTCCACTAGGGCAAGATCCCCTCCGACGCAAGGGGCACCACCATTGCAAAATTCCCTCTCGGGGCAAGAGGCATCACCTTTGAAAAATTCCCTCCCGGGCAAAAGGCACCACCTTTACAAAATCGCCCCCGGGGCAAGAGGCACCATCTTTAAAAATCTCCCTTCGGGCAAGAGGTATCACCGTTGAAAAATCTCCCTCCAGGTCAAGAGGCACCATCGTTGCAAGATCAGCCACCTCCTCCCCCTGGGACAAAAGAGGACCACTAGCGCAGGAGATGCCACAAGTGCAAAAAGCACCGTTATTGACCATACGACCAAAATTTTTGAAGTATAAGCAAATATTACAGTTTTGCTATACTTTACTTTCCCAATAAAATCACTTAAACTTTTTTTTATTTCAATATCCGTATTATAATACAGACTATAAATATCCTGGATATTCGTATCTACCAGTGGCACCACGAATGGAAGTGGTGAGAGGGCCATGCGGTCAAAATTTCATGCAGGTAAAAAATAGTACATTTTTCTCTTTACTTGAAGACTTATAATTGTTTTATTTTTTTCATTTTAGTATCCCTACTTCAATACAGGATATTCATATCGGTATTCCCACTACAATACTGGATATGAATATTCAAGATATGTAACGCCAGTGCAAGTTGCCGCTCCTGCGCTATAGGCACCACCTGTGCAAGTAGCCAAACCTGCGCAAAAGACACCATCGGTTCAAGTTGCCTCACCTGCGCCAGAGGCACCACCGGCGTTCTTGAGAACGCATATCGCTTAAAATTGGTGACTTCAACTCGCTTGTGTATATTGAAGTGAACTGATTGAATTTGCTAAAATTGAACTTGCAAAAGGAAATAAAATTATTCACGATTAAAATTTAATATGTTTTCTTTCTATTTACATAAAAAGTTGAGCAAATTTTACGTATTTTCAATTAAAAAATTCTCTATTTGTTGTCAAATTTGCTTCGTTTTATATAAGTACCGCATACATATGTATGTACGTATGTAAAACACATGTTGTATTTTTTCGTAAAAAATCCGAAACGTCAGTAAAACGCGAGTTCTTTAGAACACTAAAAAGTCAATTTAGCGTTTTTCAGAACGTTTTGCTATATCAGATCGCGCGTTTCTCGGGACAAAGCTGTATATATTTTTAATTATTTTTTCGTTCAAAAATAAAATAAATTGTGTTTGATTTTCTGCATTGTGTCTGAAAAATTAATGTAAAGATTTTAGCCGAATTAAAATAAAAAACAGCTGAATTTATATCTGTTAACGAAGTACCGGTTGCGCAAACTTTGCACTTCGTATACGTTAATGTCAGTTGAAAAAGCAACGTATAACGTACGACAGATTCTATGTGGCCCGGCCTTATTACTTTAGTTTGACGGAGTTCTTTTCTACCATTTTTATTTAAGTTAAATTGGAAGAGCTTAATTGCATGGAGGGAGAGAGATTGCATGGCAAATAAGAAACATCACGTGATCTGTATAGTTTGCAGGCTTCAATACGACATAATTCAACAAGACGATCAACAGCATCCGCAATAAATGAACAACATCGGATCAGGATAGGCACTTATTCTTGAAATAAATGGTATTTCGTAAATCGAGCAGACAATTCCGGGTTATTGTACATAAAATATATTTTTTCCCCGTTAACTATGAAAAATGGCGTCTGAATTGTAATACCAACTACCTCTGCGAAATTTTGAAAATTGGAGTCCTGATCACAAACAAACTCACATGTGTTTAAGCCCATTGCTTCTAACTTTGGAATTGCCTCAAAAATATATTTCTTTAAAACTAACCCTTGACAACTACCATTTACAAAGAAATAAGATACTGCTTGCGACCAAATATCTCCACCTAATCCACTTGCCATTATAACGACTACACTAGTCGCTAAGCAACTTGAGCGACTTTCATCGCCAAAATCCTGCAAGCCTATTAGAAGATCTCATTTGCTATCGTAGTCTAAATACGTTTTTTTGAATTATGAATAGTTTTTTAGCGCTTATGAACTTTTGGGGTTGAGTGAAGCTTCTTGAACGCTCTCTTAGAGCCTCAAAGCTGCCATCCAAGTTCCCAGGTGTCTTTGGCCATCTCTCTACGAGCCTTCTTATCTGAGGCCAGTCAAGCATAGGCGCCAAATGCCTGTTAACAGTTGCCGACAAAAACAACACCCCTAACGATATAAGTTTTGTTGCTTAATAATATCGGCGAGTCCTCAAATCTCGGTTATGGTTTTTAAACTATTATTTCGACACACCATCATGGGCTTAGAAATTTTTGAAGACATATCATTTTTTTCTCATTAACTCCTTCTCCAAGTTAATTTTTATTGCCTTGCACTTGTTTACCTGATTTGTTAAACTTGCATTAGCAGATTTAAGTTTACTCTTTTCTTTTCTTGCAGAAAGATACAAGCTGCGATAATGGTCTAGCGCAGCTTGTACCGTCTTCAGAGCTCTTGAGCCTGATGCTCTAAGTTTGTCTACTACCAAACTATGAACTACAGAGATTTCTGAGCCTGAAGCTCTATCTTTATCCACGAGCAAACCATTTGCTAACACGGAGCATTGGTTTAGACTTTCATCGTCATTCTCAAAGTCCATGTTAACATGTTGGCGCTGCAAGTCAACATATTCTCCAACTTTTCCTGTACATTTCTATTCCAAGGTAGCTATAACCTTTGTTAGGAAATGCAGAATGATGCAACTTATTTCTATAAAAATTCTCAGAAGAGAAATGCCGGCTGCATATGTACAACATTTTCTTAGAAGTTTGAATCCCTAAAATTTTAAGCCATTGTGCACGTCTGTAAAAATGTTTAATACAAACACTTATGTATATTAAAAATAAAATCAAAAAACAAAGTATTCCGTTAGTCAATTAGTAGTATTCCGTAGTTCATTCACAAAATCGCTTTCAAATGACGTTGTAGTTCACACTATTACACAAGTGTTGCAATAATTTATGTTTATATAATAATTAAAAACTATTACAATAATATTTATTTGATTATATTTCCGGACTAATATGGTCAGAGGTTATTTAAATAAAAACCAATTATTTCATGTGCTTACTCAACGTTTCGTCGATGTGGGTTGTCGACTTCTTCAGGAGTATGTATGAATAATTTACATAAAAACAGTCACTTTTTTTATCATTATTTTTGCATTTTATAACAATTAATTAAACGAACAAATAAATGACTTTTTACACAACAAAAACATAGATCTTTAAAGCTATATCATAGTACTTTATTTTATTATTATTACAATAATAATTTTACATTAATTTAATTTATTTCTCGAGGCGTCAACATTACTTAACTAAAACACTACTTAATTAAAATTTTATTGCATAAAAGAATATGTACTTGTATTTAGCTAGTGTAGTTCTAAAGTGGCGATATTGGAGGAAATGCTCAATTTCCTAGCCTGTTATGAAACTCGCGTGATTTCAAAGCACATGCCGTTTCAAAAACACAAATGTGATTTGTGCCTGCTCGCCCTCTTGTCTTCTACATTCGATTTGTAGAATACTGCAACTCTCTAATATATAGTAGCAAATTTGCTTTGATACAAATGTTACATATAGGCTTAAATATAGACAAATATGTACTTCTAGCCACTAGATATTAAAGTCCGTTTGACTTGATTGTCTGTCCGTCTGCCTTCTTTCTTGCTACTCGCATTATAAATACTCGTACTTGCAAACGTGTGTACAACGTTTTGCATCATGTGGCATAATAGACAATATTAAAGAGGTCAATACACTTTTGGAAAAAGGCACACGAGTGCGGTTGCTTGCATTTTTATTTATTTGTTAGTTCTCAATATGGAGTTAAAATGAAAAATTCAAAAGAAACCTCAAACACAAAAATCAACGTACTAATAATTAGAAACACATTCACATATCATTAAATATAAAAATCTGGCCAAAACAAAACAAATTTAATACTGATATAAAATAATTACTTAAATTATAACATTACGACTTGCTGTTAAAACAACACGTGCGAAAGTCAAATTTGTTTTCCAGTGGCGTACAATTTCCCGCAAGTTATAATTTTTCAATATTTTTAATCTGTCCATTTAAATAGAATTTATAAACTAATTTTTTAAGCTGTTCATAGAATTCGCCCTGGATTTGGTGAATATATCAAGTTGTCTTTTTTTTCAAGGACTTCGTTTTTCGGACCAAAACAAAGCTGAGACAAAGAGTTGTTTTTTAATTAAATTATATTTGAAACGAAAGATGAAATCGATTATTGTTCAACGCAAACAGATACGATTCGATTATCAATGTACTTTGAAATCGATGATTATTCAAGGCAAACAGACACGATTCGATTATCAATGTACTTTATCACATTTGGACATGTGGCCCATATGAACGCTTATATGTATATACAGTCCCGTTCTAAAACTCACGTGATTTCAAAGCACATGCCGTTTCAAAAGCACAAATTTGATTTATGCTTGTTCTGCTAGTCACAATTTTTTGTCATTTGCGATTGTATTTATGCTCTTCTGGAGCACAAAAAACAGCTGTTTATTGCTTCAATTTATTGGTATTTTTTTATTCTCAGTTTGAATTTTATTATTCGCGGTATTATTTGAAAAATCAGGTTAATTTCTTCTAACAAATATAAAAGGTATAGTAAAATAAACCAAATCACAAAATAATACAGCAAATAATGCAACAAAATAAGCGTATCTAGTTTTTCTTAATTTATTGAACTATTTTGTATAAAATTTTACTTATATACGCAATAGAAAACACATGAAGTTTGTCGTGTAAACCTTTTTTATGTGGCAATGCCGTTTTTTTTTTTTTTTTTTTTTTTTTGGGGTGGGCTGACACAGACATGAAAAAAACGTAAGGAAGCTAGGCAACACTGGACGTAAGTTGTATTCCTAAAATAAACGAAGAGTTTTTGTTGTGAGTTTTTTTTTGAGAAAAAAGTCAAGATGGTGTAGGAGTTTTTTTTTTGGGTGCTAAAAAAATTAATTATGATGAAGAGTGGTGGTCGTGCGTTTTTTTTTAAAAAGTTTGTGGAAAATTGCGAAGTTTAAAGAAAAATAAACTCGCGGGAACGCAAAGAAAATATTAAAGAATAAAAAAACTAAAATAAACCAATAAGACCATAGAGTTGGGTGAGAAGGAAAAACTTGTTGGTTAACTGATCTTATGGTTGGAAACTTTTCGAAGCGGCGGGTAGAGAGGGTGAGGTTAGTATTGTAGTTGTGTTTTTTTTTCTTTTTCAGCATTCACTTTCGGGCCTCACATATTGTTTTGATTCGGCTCTGATACAAAAAGGCTGGTATGTTTTTTTTTGTAGTAACATTGAGTTGGATTGGCCGGCAAGAACCACCCCCGATCGGCGAGCCAAAGCCGGAGCATCCGCAGTCATGCCAGCACAGCCGGTAATCCAGCAACAGAATCGCTTTGTTTTTTTTAAGTTTTGCACCAGGCACACTACAAGTTATTTATTAATGTCATAAATTATGAAATTCATAAAAAAGTAGTGCAAAAATTAGGATGTGACTTCAAATTAATTGCAAGTTAGCTTACCGGTTAAAAATCACAAAAATTAAAAATATTTTGTGTGCACAACAGCTTTTTTGTGAAAAAATTATTAAAAAAATATATTAAAACTTATGAAAAAAAAACTTAACTCGGTATCATTAGTTTAAAAAAATATTTGTGTGAAAGTGTTACATACTTATGTATGTATGTGTACATACAGACATATACATATATTAATTAAAATCTAACAAAACTTTAATTTAATAATATACAACGGATTCGCTACCAAAGTTTATTTTGTAGGGATTCTCTCCTTGGTGGTATAACCACCACCGGCTTCGCTAACAAAAGTTATTTTTGGACAGCCGGCCTTCCACCGGATACAAGGGCTCACTCTTCTATGGTATAACAAATACCGGCTTCGCTATCAAAAGTTTTTTTCATAGCAGCGATTCTCTTCTTTATAGTATTACAAATATATTCACAATATTTTAAATGATATCAATATTAACAATATAAATTGAAAAATGTGGTAGAAAATCGCATGTATGTATATACTAAAACTTTTTTGGTCCATAACTCGGAATCTAAGTGTCCCCTACAATATTGCTATTTAACATTATCTTATTATTTCTATCACTTTTATTTCATTCATCAAGGTGCGTAGGTAAATTATATTTAAAACCGTAATTTTGCTTCAAAAAATTTCAAGAAACTTATCTCTCTGGGTTTTGCAGGAAACTATGTATGGAGGCCCCATATGGGCCTCTTTTAATACAAGTAGTGGACCTGAAAACAGTGAAACAAAGATTTAAAAACAATTATATTTCAGCCTTTTATTTCTTAAACTTACATTAAAACGCACTGACCTGCTGATAGATAAATAATATATTATAATTTGATTTTAAAAGAGAAACATATTGTAAAACTTACATTATAAAAAACAATACACATATATTAATTTTACGAAATATGCATGTATAAATATTTGTTTTTTACCTTCTAGATTAACTTTTCACTACCCTGTAAAAGAAGAGAACACTTTTTTCTCCAAAAATTTAATCAATTAAACAAAAAACCTCAATTTAATTACTACGCAAATTAGAAATTTAATAATACTTTTCATACAGCACACAGAAAAATTTTTTTTTCGTGCTCAATAACGAAATTCGTTGAATCAATTAATAAATTCTTTGAATGCGGACCTGTAAAGGAACTCGTGGATTCAAACAAAACTTAAGTAAAAAAAATTATTGATCGAAAACAAAAATTTTTTTTAAACAACAACAAAATACGATATGCAAGGTTACGTTTTTGATATTTTTGCATAGGTATATAAATTATTTTTTCAGACAAAAATTTTGTTGATTTTATTTTTACTATAACTTTTTCTTTGCACTAATATTAGCTGCAATTTTTTTTCTTTTAGCTTTTATTTATTTATTGAATCTTCACAATGTGAACCAACAATAAGTATTCAAATCTTAATACAAAATACATAAAATTAATTAAGTCCAGCCAATGCTAGATAAAAATGTTTTATTATGCACGAACAATTCGGTAAAATCACCTATTTAACAGGACATCATTTGGTATCGTATTGAATACTGTTGGTAACATTACTCCTAACGTGCTTCTGCCATATTCGTTCGGAATTTATACACCCTGTATTTTCCTTCTACGTTCCTTCGTGTTCGCTGGTTGTGATTAATTTTGTGTGAACACCTTGTGTCACCAAAGAATTCGTTGGCTAGTGTTGTGCGGTATATATTATATACATTTAAAATTTTGCGATCTTTCGGATAATTGAGTGCATTGGTGTGATTATTATTAATCCGCTCCCGGTTGTCAGAATATTTGTATGGTGTCAGTTTCTTAAGTATTTTATTCTGAATTTGTTGCAGTTTACTACAGTGTGATGAGTTTCCCCATGCAGTTATACCATGCCGTAGGTGAGACTCTACAAATGCAAAGTAGGCTTGCCTCATTACTCTATCGTTTGAACAGTAACTTAAGTGATGCATCATATATAAAGCTTTCATTAACTTTTTATGAATTTCTTTTATATGAATGCTCCATTTAAAGTTATGGTCGATAAAACCAAAAAAAATCACGAATGTTTATTGAATTGAAAAATCAAATATGAATAAAAAACATCGAAAATAAATATATAAATTAAAACGTAACAAAAGGAAAAGAAATTCAAATAATACAAAACAGAACTTTCCGCGTGTATATTATATTAATTATGTGTAAATTAACTAAAAATAAATTCGTTCCAAGATTTTTTTCATACTTTTCAAAAAAATGTTTGTACTATTTAAAAGCTATGTAAGGTACTTCTGTTTTGGTTATTGCTTGTTGTTTTTCATCTAGAAAAGAAGAAACGTGATAATTATAATTGAAATTGCGTTACACACTTAATCCTGTTACGTTTTTGACATTTTTTTGGGCAACATAAATTACATGTTACGGTGTAGAAAAATCAGGCTGGACACTTTGCTTGATTTCAAGCATGTCCGCCGATTATTCAAGATTTGCCTCATCGTTGAAAATATTCGTTCGCAAGGCACTGAAGTTGCTACTATACAAAGCCATTTGAGAGCGAAGGTCTATATGCGCGGGTACAACTTTTTTGTTTCGCTCCACCACACCAAGGAATCTTGCATCCTCTCCAAATATTTTTCATTGAGATATTTGTCGAATTCTCTAATGGCGGCAGCAGATTTGTTGTCTGAATGAACAGTTTTTTTATACTCTTGGTCGTACTCTGTCCAAAAGCTAAATCCCTCCAAGCCACTTACGGAAGAACTTTCTTGACGAATAGCATCATCAATAGTAGTATTCGGTAAAGTTACCGAACATAGCCTCGTCCTCAAGTTTTCTAATAGCTTTTTGATATGCAAGCTCACTTCCAAAACCCCTCCGCTTGAAACGTGGATCCAGAATTGTGCTTTCACAGTACAACGAACTCCTTTCGCAATCGCCGAAACGAGATTTTCAATCGTTTTTATTTTCGAAATAAGTGACGATATTTTTATGTCCGTTGAATTACACTTTATTATAAATGATTCTAGAATGTTACAAATAACTATAACTTTGGACAATGTTACATTCTTCTCGGCACTTATTTCCATTGTGACTTCGTAAAAGCAAAGACTATAAATATATAAAGATGTTGCACTCAGAACAAAAAATCAAAACAAAAATTTTTTGCGTTTCTGGTGCTGCGGGGGAATCAACAAGGGATAAAATTATACTGCTGAGCGAATTCAAAAACAAAAAGAGCGCAAACTATCCGCTTAATACTCACTGTATGTGAATATGTATGTATAAATATATGTGTGTATATTTTTTTTGTTTTTCAATTTTTGTCATTGTATTTGAACACACTAAAAATTGGCAGAAATTTTTTTTCCTAAAGTTGAGAAATTTGTTTGTGTGTGTTACACATTTTTCATCTACAGTAAATTCAAGTAAAATAACTTAAAGAAGTTTCTTATTTTCTTTTAACTCATGCGCAAATAAGTAAAGTAAAGCCAATATGACTGATTGTGTTATTGTAGCTCAAAAGTACATGTTTTATTGTTGTACATCTTGCAATTATATTGATTCGCACCGACGTAGGTTAATAATTTTTTTTGAAATCTGAATGGTGTAGTTAAATACTTACGATATCTGCATGTAGGAATCGACTAAATCAAAAGCTTAGATACGTTTTATATTTATTGTTTTACATATGCATACATACAAAAACATAAAATGTTCATTCTAACAGGAACATTGCTGGATTTTTTTGCACTGTTGCCATCTTTCTATTCTATAATCACTTTACTTGAAATCACGTGATTTTTAGTAATAAATTGTATCAAAAACCTGACTTCAAACTGATTCGCATGAAAACTAATAAAAGGAGTAAAAATAATAGACATGTAGACACAGCGCTTATTTTGAATAATAGGTATATATTTATTTTAATTTTTATAACAAACTTAAAATTTATTCGCTTCATGCGTTAAAAGTACAAAATGTATTAGGTCAAAATAATCCAAAAGTTTTGTTAAAATATCAATATAGCAATTTCACCTAGTCACTTGACTTGAAAGCGCAAGTAATTGTTAAAAAATTTAGCATCTGTTTTATAAGTAGATGAGAACTCAAATATAAAGCAAACCTTTTTTTAATTGTTTTTCGAGTTTAATTTAAAAAAAATGTGCTTTCAAGTCTGCTGACAAACTGAATGGTGCCAGCGAAATATCGATATCTATATCCATATATAGCTAGATAGAGATTTTTGTCTTTAAGCATATTTTAAATTCTATTAACACTAGTGTTTTAAAATTTTTACTTTCTCAATATGTGATGGTTTAAAATTGTAAGTTTCCCAGGCAGAATGCTTTCTTAGTAATATAAGTATGAGCAAATTTAAAATTTCCAGCCTGTGGTTGTAACAAGCATTATTCTCATCAAACCAAAATGAATAATTTGTTTTATTAGTGCACTCTGTGCATTGCTGAATCATACATTTTTTAATATTTTTCATTGATCTATTGGTAGTAAAAAGCTTTTCGAAAACTTTTATGTGAATCTTACAAACTTCGAAAAATAAATCGGAGGGTGCACACAAACTTCCAAAATCTGAGTCACTTTCAAAGTTCTTTGCATGAATATACATTTCTGATGGATACGTCAGAATTTGTGAAGGTTTTATTATATCCATTCTACATTTGATGCATGATATTCGTTGTGCTATGTATCCAATGAAATAACGGCTTGAAGTAAGTTCTATTGAGACATTCGGTGAGTTAAAGCAGTCAGCACTTTCATCAATATATTCTCCATTATTGTGGTATATGTCTACGATATCTATTAGGGGAGGTTGGTTATCAGCTGCTACAGTTTCACTGAATTCGGCGGAATTTTGAAAATCTACCTGTAAAAATGTTGAATCGTCGTCTTCACAATTTTTTAATGAACTAAACTGGCTTATTTTTAAAGATATTAACTTTGCCATTGCGATGTTGAATTCGTGAACAGATGGATTCCTACAGTGTCCGCCTTTGGCTCGAACATAGGAAAATAGGTTTTCTAATGGATCCTGATTGAACCGGCTAGTTAAAACTGTTAATAAATTTGAGCTTTCTTCCAACATTTCTTCACTTAAAGATAATATGCCCCTGGTGGTTTGGATAAGACCGCTAATGGAATATATTTTGTTGCCTGCATATTCAATTTGCTGCATGTATCTTATTAGCGCCTGTAATAACTGCCAAGTATTATTATTTACTTTTAAACCACGCTTTAGAGGATTAGGATCACTAAGGCTTTTACTATTTAGACAGTCAAAATAGCTATCAAGTTTTTTTATAAATGCGCAAGTAGAAGAGGCTATTTCGGATGAAGTCCTTGTAAATTGACGATTTTCATTAACAGTTTTAATCGCAGCTGCAACAGAACGGCTTAAAGCTTGAACAGCTAAACATACGCGCATTTTCTGAAAATTCGTTGGATTTATATGGGATGTTGTCAACTTTGTCATTTTTGTAGCTTTACCATGCTCTAGTTCAGAAATTTCCCTAATAACGTCAAACCGAGCTATTCCATCAGGTGTTTTAAAGTCAGCTTTGATAAAAGCATTTCTTATCGATTTGAATATATGGGGAACATCATATAACATATACACTTTATTAGTATTGTGTAGAAAATAAGGCTGTTCTGGTGACACTCCTAATAGGTCGTAGCACTTCCTATTGTTAGGACCTTGATCACATGTAACTGCACGGACTTTTAATCCAATTTGTGCAAGTATATCTAAATTTGATAGTAAAATTGTCTTCAATATTTCTCCTTTTATGGAACTAGCCACTAGAAAGTAATTTAACACGAACTTCCAATTTTCTGTTATGCCTCTAATCATAAAAACACCAATCTGAGAACCCATTTCATTGCTTCGCTCGTATCCTATATCAACAACTCCATCTATAACATCCGCATAATCATTATAAGTTAGATTTCTTCTGATTGATACTTCATCAAATATCAAAACGCACTCCCTTTCAAGAGGTTTCATCTTACTAACCGTTTCCTTAAGGACATTGTATATGCACAGATTGCTACCTGGCTGCAAATTCTTAATTGCGCTCCACCGACTTAAAGATGAAGGACTTGGAAGGTTCAATTTCAAAATGTTACGCAAGAATAAGTACGTAGAGGTTGATCTGTAATATATGCTTTGAGCAAAATTTTTTTCACAATCTTTCCATCGAGCGTTCGTTCCCCTGCTTGCCTTTATTAGAATCTTGCAAAATGTTTTTTCATTAGGGTGGATGCTAAGTTTATCAATTTCGCTTTCAACAGATGATTTTTCTTTTAGCTTTGCTTCTAATACCTTCAGCCTTTTCTTCAAGTTTTCATTTTTTGACCTTAAACACCGGTTATTTTCGGTTATAGATTTTAATCTTTTTAACATTTTTGAACATTTCTTTCTATAAAATTCTTCATTTTTTAATCTTGTAAGGCAGTTTGAGCATAAAGGTGTCGGTGATTGGGATCTTTTTCGCTTACGTAACGGACTTCTAAATGACTCGTGTTGGATATACTCATCCTCAGCATGATCACCCCGTCCCATACTTTCTGACTCAGTACTGTTAATTAAATATAAACTTGGTACGGCACCTCGCTGTAAATATCTTTTACCAATTAAATCAGGCAAAAAGTGCCTATCACATAAAAACAGTGTAGTTTTTTCCTCGAACTGCTTTTCTAATTTGCACTTTGTTAACCATTCTCTAAACAATGGTGAGTCTTCTTTTGGAAAACAAAAAAGTTTCATTTGCGGAAATTTTTTTTTCGATCTGCTACAATGTGGCAGGGAACATTTATTGCCCGCCTTTCTTGACACTTTATTTAAATTAACTTTTTCACTTTTATACATTATTGTCACTTTAATATCGCACTTAAGGGAAATTTTGGAACGGAATTCCTTAACGCGGCTTGCGGGTAGTGTGAATTGGTAGAAATCGTCACGAAAGCGTGTGAGCTGTGTATGTATATTGGTGCGTCTATCAAAAAATATTTTGCACTGTTTTGATAGATTATTATAAAATTTCAAATTCATGTACAAACACACATACGCATGTAGCTAAATGTTAAACAAAATTTGATAATTTCCAACTGCAAGTAAATAAATAACGGTAAATGAAACATAGATTAACCAGACGAAAGGCTTGCCATTGACTTATTTTTTATCAGATTCCTAAAAGAAGCTTACAATACCCAAGAATCACAACTATATTTAAGAGTCTCCAAATATCTATAGGTATAGCTATGTCTAAAAAATACAAGAACAACAAATGTAGCAATCATTAAGACGGCTAGTAAAACAAATTTTCCATTCGAAAACCATCACATCAAGTGCCTTTATAAAAAAGTCATGCATAACGTATTTAAAATTCGACGACAGTCATTGCTGTTTATTTTATACAATAAACAAAATAAAAGATTTTGCTACGGCAACATTGAATATCAGATTTGTTTTTGCATACAAATCGTTACGTAAATTGCGACTTAGCACAACAAACAAAAATCACAGAGCCCAACAAGCAATAGAAAAACGTTAATACGCGCTGTTTATTACTAAGCGTATTTATTGTATATAATTGATGCTTACAAGCTTAGGCTAAGTTTGAAATAATCGTTTTATTTTTTTAGTAAAATAAATGAATTGATTTTAAAATATATGTGAACTAAGAAAAGGCTTGGTCAAATAATAATTTTAATTATGATACACTAATTTCAAAGCAAAATTGTTTGCTTGGTGTGCAAAATATTGGCAATATAAACACACATCCACAAACAATGTATGTACTCATGAATTGCTTCTCCTGAGAGTTAATTTTCGTTTTGGTATTTTGCTCTCCATTAAAGAGTATTCAAACGTTTCTCATAAACAAAGGGGATTTTCGCAAAATCCCATCAATAATTTAGCAGCGGCAGAACAATGTATGGCAGTGCAACATCTTTATAAATCTATTGTCTTTGGTAAAAGGGTTTTAAAGTAGGAATTACTTCATTTATATAGACAGTCCCAGTCTTGTAAAGATAGTAATAAATCAGGACGTTTCAAAGATTGTGCTGATATTCCTTCATCCACTGTATATCAGCTGAGTATTGTTTTGTCTTCCATCCTGTACAGACGTCTTTTGTTACTGCTGTCCGTATTTTCTACACGTGTACACGTGTTTTTTTGTCTCTTTTTTTCACTGTTGTCCGTATTTTCTATATATGTTCACTATTAACTTCGTATGAAACCAAATTGCACCGGAATAGGTAGCAAGCAATTTCTTGTTTTTCTAATTTTTCACCGTGCTCCGTGTTTTCTTTATGTGTTCATTTATAATATATTTTGAATGTACTTCATTACCTTGTGGTGTGGAAGTTGTTGGACTAAATTTTGCTAATCTGAGCAGTGTCGAAGGTATATACACTGGGCACTGATTAGTTTTAACAAATTTAATTCCAACATTTCAAATGCTGTAATCAGAGTTTGTTTGTCTTTGTATTGTTATTGTTAACGAACACTACTCCCTCTTTCCTTCTCATTATAACCTAAGTTCGTATTTCCAGTACAATGCACTGCATATGTAGGGGTTATCCCCGAGTACTGGTCCAAGATAAAAAAAAAAAAAAAAAATCTTTTATGGCGACTATTCTTTGTAGCATCAGATAAGATGAATTCCATCTGGTATCCACGTCCTGTTTAAGTTTGAGCTCTGGTATTCCCATTTGCCTCTGGATTTCAAAAAGTTTGCTAAGGCCTTGTGAACTTCAGTGAAACTATTCAACTATTTTCCTTACTTTCGGTAGCGTGTCTCCAACTTCACCTAATGCTGATTGAATAAACATGTTCAGTGAGTGAAAAAAACAACTTAGGCTTCGCCATTGTCTTAGCCGAACTGCGGCAAGAATATTTGTAGCATTAACACTTACCACAGCTGTTATTTTCTTCGTTATTTCAATCTCTGCCATAGAATTTTTTAAACAAGAAAATAAATTTTCAGCAGTATGCCTTCCGATAAAATGATTTCACGCAATTAAATGCGACTGCAATGCGTATTTTCATCACTATAATGCGCTGTTATCGCCACATAACTGGTATTATTTCTGGATGTCCATCCATCTGTGGTAAGACACATTACTAGCTTTAATTCCTTCCAGTTTTTACATATGAATACTTGGCAGCAAATTTTGTGATGTTTTTCTCGTTGGTAACTGGACAATAGGAAATTTCAGTTATCAGTTCCCTAATTGCTGGCTCCTCTACAAGACGTAGCGAGTGGTTACCTTGTGCAATTGCCTTCAGTACCAGTCTATCTATACGTTGGACATTTTTGATAGGGGGTGGCTTATGAATAAACTGTGTAGTCCTCTGGTGCTGTAATATTAATTGTGAGCCAGAATATTGCTGTGTACTGGTTCAGCATTTGAAAATGACTGCGATTTTGAAGGTTGGGAGCTTGGAGAGGAAACCATTATTAAAAACTGTTGGTCTGCTGAACTTGTGGCAGGTTGGCGTTGTAATAGGCGAGGTGTTGCAGGATGTTTAGTCTTCTTATGGCTGCTAGGATTCCCTGTAGATCCGCCTGCAAGGCTTAAAGAGGCCTTACAATATTCCCATTTAGAACGATTTGTTCCATCTTCGGTAAAATGTAACCAAATTTCGCTACTTTTCTTTTGCGCCATTGAAATTTAATTTTTCTTAACTAAAATATATTTGACATTCACTCTGTGATTCTTCAACCGCGCGGTCGTGTTTTTAAAAAGTGAACAAAAAAAAAAAAAACAAACCAAAAAATCATTGTGCTAACATATTTTTAAACTTACATATAAAAACAATAATATATTGTATTAAATTGTAAAAACAATAACAAATTATTTTAAAAAAACAACGGGAAAATAAATTCCTTACATTTCATTAACTAAACAATAAAATCAATTTCAATAAAACAAGTGCGGTGGCAGTGCATTGTTGTTGTTGTTATTGTGCGTGAAGATAACCTACCCAGTGGGAAAAAAACTATACACTAAAGTTTTGTTTGCTTGCAAAACCGCAATAAGTAGAAGAGCAAATTTATACAAAAGAAAAACTTTGTGACAATTATTTTTACATACTTTTAAATTAAAAAAAATATAAATAAAAAAACAAAAATTGCATGAGTGTACCTATTAGATGCAATTCTGTGAGGGAGCTTAGCTCCACTAGAAAAAACCTCTGGATCTCTGAGGAAGAATCACTTAAAAAATCATTGGATAATCTTCTGTCTCTAAGAGATAAAAAACGCACGCGTTCGTGTTCGCCAAACATTGCTGTTACAACAGATGACATACCATCTTCCAGTTTAGCTATTGTTGATAAACCGAAAACTCAAGTGGGTATGGATAGGTATATAACCGTGGTTAAACGTCAGCGAAGCCCTAAATCCGCGCAAATATCATCGCAACCAAAAATGTCTAAGGGCGATATTACCTCTGCGACAACGGATAGTAATAGGTTTGCTATCCTTCAGACTGACGAGCCAACTGCATCAAAAAAAACATTTAAACCGCCACCAATATACTTGAGAGAACCTACATCTAATGAGTTGGTAAAAGCACTTATTTCGGCAATTGGTAAAGACACCTTCAACGTAACATCAGTGAAGCACGGACAAATAAGTGAAACAAAAATCCAAGTCAACTGCGAAAATGATTACCGAAAACTTTCTGCCGCTCTGGAAAAAGAGAAAAGATCTTTTTATACTTATCAACTTAAAAGTGCTAAAGGCCTTCAGGTTGTTATTAAAGGTATTGACCCTTGCGTAGATATTGATGACGTTAAAACCGGATTGGAAGATAAAGGTTTTAAAATAAAAACCGTAGTAAATATCAGGAACCGTGAAAAGATCCCTCAACCCATGTTTAGGGTTGAACTAGAACCCAGGGATGTTGTCCTGAAAAAAGGTGAAATTCATCCTATTTATAACCTTAAATTTCTTCTGCATCGTAAGGTTACCGTTGAGGAGCCACATAAGCGTTCAGGACCCATTCAGTGCCTAAACTGCCAAGAATTTGGCCACACAAAGGCTTACTGTAAGTTGCCCGCTGTTTGTGTTGTATGTGGCGAACTTCACGGCACAACTCAGTGCAATAAGCCAAAGGCCGACGCAAGTGTTAAAAAATGCAGTAACTGTGGAGGTAACCACACTGCAAATTATAGAGGTTGCCCTGTCTATACTCATTTTAAGCGGTCAATGACAAATAAGCCATTGATTTTAAATATGCCACCCCAGCAGTCAAACACCATTTCAACAACCAATTTTCCCCAGGTACGCCAGCCAACCAGCCATATACACGTGCAAAACCCCCAACAAATTTCTTATGCGAATGTGGTAAAATCCGATAAACCAAATTTGAATCAGGAGCCCAAGCCTCAAAACTCCGACCAACATTTTAGCAATCTTGAGGCAACTCTGCAGACTCTTGTTCAATCTATAAATACATTTACGGTGTCCATGACAAACATGATGCAGGAAATGCTGAAAATGCAATCCACCATTTTGCAGGCAATTTTAACAAAATGAATTGGTTAAAAATATGTTTCTGGAACGCAAACGGCATTCGCCAACATAAAAATGAACTTGAGCACTTCCTTATGGAAAAGCAGATCGATATAATGATGATTGCTGAAACCCATTTGACAACCAACAGTTATTTCAAAATTAATGGCTACACATTATATGACACAAAAGATCCCCGTGGAAGATCTTGCGGCGGTTCGGCAATTTTGATAAAGACCAGAATTAAGCATTATCTAATGAACGGGACACGTGAGGAATATCTCCAAGCTACAAATATATGCCTTGATTATTTTCATGAAAAAATCGTTATATCCTCGATTTACTCACCACCACGATTTTCAATAACAGAAAGCCAATATTCAAATTTTTTCAAATCGCTTGGTTCTCGATTTTTAGCGGCCGGCGACTATAACGCTAAACACACTTTTTGGGGATCACGTTTAATTACCTCGAAAGGCCGTGTGCTTTTTGACACCGTTTCCAAAATGGGCTTAGATGTGGTTTCAAGCGGACACCCCACTTATTGGCCGTCAGACCGACGAAAGATCCCTGATGTTATAGATTTTGGAGTTGCGAAAAATTTTCCTTTAGAGTGGATGCAAGTGGAGCCTTCATTGGATTTGTCATCAGATCACTCACCCACTATAATCTCTGTTTCGTTCCCCCAAGAGATTGGCTCCCCGTTGACCGTCAATAGAGTTAATTGGCTAAAATACAAAAAATTTTTGAGTACACATTGTAGTGAAAATATCGCCTTGAGAACACCTGAGGATATTGATGCGTCAATTAACGATTTTTCTGAAAACCTCAAACTGGCCGTACAGCATGCTACCACTAGTCATATAAGACACAGAAATGAGAACAATAGAACTTATTCGGCTGAAATTGAACAACTTCTGTCAGAAAAAAGAAGGGTTAGAAGAGAGTGGCAAACTCGCAGGTCTCCCCAGCTTAAAACTAGGCTACGGGAATGCGTAACTCGACTAAGAAATCTGCTTGAAATCCAGAGAATATCTTCCCTTAAAACATATTTGGAAAGCTTGGATGGTACCCCGCAATCTGACTATTCTCTGTGGAAAGCGACAAAAGGTCTGAAAATACCCGTAATAGGTAAGCCACCTTTGCGAACTTCAACTGGCGACTGGGCACGAAGCGATTCCGAAAAGGGGATGGTGTACGTTGATCATTTGAGAAATGTTTTTACGACAAATGATTCAGCGGATGCTGCAGCAGAATTTCCGCCGTATGCTGTTAGACAGCCTGTGTCTTTGAGACTTAACTTTCAAGATGTCGAAAACGTTATCAATAACATAAACCCCAGGAAAGCTCCAGGTATAGATCAAATTACTGGTAAAATGCTTGAACAGTTACCTCGTGTAGCTAGAAGAGTTCTACTTTTTATTTTTAACGCTATTTTACGCCTTGAGTATTATCCTGCAGAGTGGAAGGTCTCTATGATTACTATGATACCCAAGCCAGGGAAGGATCCGACTAAAGTAGAGTCATATAGACCAATAAGTCTACTACCAACAATTTCAAAACTGTTCGAAAAATTGTTAATGGCGAAGTTGTCTCCAATACTTAATGATGTGGGATGTATTCCTGATCATCAATTTGGCTTTCGGGCTAAACATAACACCATAGAACAAACACATAGGCTAGTCAATGTCATAAGACAGACTTTTGAAGACAAAAAGTACTGTTCAGCTCTATTCATCGACATTTCCCAAGCGTTTGATAAAGTGTGGCACGACGGACTGATGCACAAAATAAAGTTGAACTTGCCGGCAAACACTCATAAGCTTCTGGAAAGCTACTTATACGAGCGGAAATTTGTTATCAAAGAAGGTGACTTTACAAGTCTCTCACAGTCAATCGGAGCAGGAGTTCCCCAAGGTAGCATCCTAGGACCCACTCTATATTTGATTTACGCATCTGACATGCCAACGAGATCCGAAATCCATACTTCAACTTTTGCAGATGACACAGCTTTTTTTAGCGTTCATGTAAACCATCAAGAAGCTTCACGAAATTTGCAGCAGTATATTTCAATATTAGAGAAATGGTTGAAACTTTGGAAAATAAAAGTTAATGAACAAAAATGTACCCACGTTACATTCACACTGCGTAAGCAAACATGTTCGGCTCTCCAAATTAACAATACACCTATTCCGCAGCATAATGAAGTTAAATACCTTGGTATTTACCTCGACCGTAGGCTAACGTGGAAGCCTCACATTGATGCAAAAGCCACTCAGTTGAAATTAAAAGCAGCGCAACTAAATTGGCTTATGGGCAGAAATTCGACATTGAAGTTGGACTGCAAACTTTTGTTATATAACGCAATTTTAAAGCCTATATGGTGCTATGGAGTTCAATTATGGGGAACCGCCTCAACATCTAACATTGAAAAAATTCAAAGACGACAAAACCAAATTCTTCGTACGATTACTGCAGCTCCATGGTACGTAAGAAACTCACGAATTCACAACGATCTGTGTGTTCCGCTGGTAACTGACGAGTTCTCTAAGTATGCCACAAGGTATATCAGTAAACTGGAACTTCACCCAAATCCTCTTGCACGCAACATACTTAATTTTGGCGGCCACTCTCGGTTGAGAAGAAGGGATACCCTGGCCACCATCAGAACGTTAAATAGGTGATTCTACCGATAGTATTCGCGCGAAATGAAACTCTTTTGTCTAGCAGTGGCTGGACTTAAATAACTTTTGTATTTAGTATTAAGATTTGAATACTTATTGTTAGTTCATATTTTGAAGATTCAATAAATAAATGAATGACAAAAAAAAAAAAAAAAAAGAAAAAAATATATATATTTGATTACTCTACTAAATAAACAAAACACTTTATACCGTGACAAAATTTTACCTTTCTTTCTTTTCACACAAAATGAATTTTTGGTATTAGCTTGTTTTTTTAAACAAACTTTTCAATATTAAAGAATTCCACAAATTCACAAAATGACTTTTAATAACAGCTTTGCTTTTGTTATAATAAATTTTAAATTTGAAAAAAAATAAGCGCACTTTACAACGAATTTCTCGCAAAAAGGACTGTTAATTAAAAAAAAAAACACCGGCGGCAACACGACAGCGATGCTCAAAGATGTAATTTAAAATCTAGGCCACTGATGTCCACTTCATAGCACAATTGTGCTAAACAACTCACACGTATTTGTTATGCTCTTTCATTTAGTCATCGTTGAGTTAGCGATGAAAACACATGCGACGGATGATTATAACTTTTTTTCAGGAATTCATGTCCAACAAACACGAGCATTTCATTTGAAAACAACGAAGCAAAGTAAAAAATTGTGTGTGTTTACATTGTTGTAAATTTTACAACAAACAAAAGCATACACATTCTTATTTTATTTAATGTTCACTAAGCCAGCGTCGAGTAAACACATATTCTTAGCGGTTCGTTGAATTTTTTTTATTAAAATAAAATGAGATGCGAGAAGTATTTTATGATAAGCAATGCTTTTAATAATGTTCAATGCCTTTTATGTTACAAAACATTTAAGGAAGAAAATGAATATGTTTTAAAAAGACATTTTAATTTATTTCATTATGAAGTTAATAAAATTAATGATAGAGAAAGGGAAGAGCTGTTTAATGAAAAAAAAAATTCTTTTCTTTCAATATTAAAAACATGGCTTTTTCAAACAGAAAATAAAGTAGATCAGAATTTAGGAAATAAAAAATTAAAAACCGAAGTATCAAGCTTAATAAGCTTGGATGTAATAAAGCATGGTAGACCTTTTTCTGATGGGATCTTTATTAAAGAAATTCTTATAAAAATTTTAGAAAAGCTTAATTACAGTCAAGACTTTATAAGATCTGTCCCCTTGTCTCGCAATAGTGAAGCTCGGCGCACTGCACAATTAGGAATTAATTTAGCCTACATAAAACAGCTCAGCTTATGTTTCTTTTTTTGTATTTTAAAAGAGAACTTCATAAGAACGTCTTATATTAATTCTTATATTACGATTAATTTAATTTTGATCTACTGAACTCTGTTTTTTTTATTTTCATTTCAAAACTAAAATACATATCCTCCATTTCTTTAAATTTATCAGTTTGAGAATGAACAAACTTTCAAATTAATTTTTAAAATATATTATAGGATTTTCTTTTTTACACGTTTAACGTTATGTTTGCTGGGTAGCTCTCGCACCAACACAACTGTATTTTCATTTTTGGACACCACTGATCTAGGCCTACTCAAAATACCAACTGAAACAAGAGAACATGGCATAGAAAGAACGAAAGAAATTTGAACGAAAGCTATTCAAATTGAACAGTGCACTATTGAATAAAAAATTGGTCAGTTTTTATGACCGGCTCATTTCGTTCACTGAGATGATCCGTTCAATTTAACCCGTTCGTTCATGAACGACACAGCTCTATTCACAAACTTCATTCAATAAAAATGAAATATCTTGAGCGTCCAATATTCTTCAACTATAATTCTGATCAATTCATCACGCAAGTTAGCATTAAGATTTTTATTTAATAAATAAACGTCAGGGATGTTATTGTCACTTACTGTCTCTTTTAACAATGAGGCCAAAACCTATATAAAATCACGAAACCATCATATACGTACGTATGTAATATATGAATTAGCTTTAAGACTGCATTATACTTTTACCGTATCTAAAATAGCTTTATGGGTTCCTAAGTTTTCTGACGATGTAGGTGTGGATAGTGTGTGGGCAATTTTTCAGCCAGTCACCTACCGTTGATGGCATTGAAAAGGCATTTTCATCTATTCCGAATTGAAAATAGACTTATTACGGAGTCCAGTTACCTGTAGTTTTACAATTACATCTTTCTTTTTCCACGCGAATAACTTTTCGCGGAATTCCATATGGAGTCAGAAAGGAGGAATAGCTTCTTTCAGGTATTTCTCCTTCATATATTGCAAACTTTTAAACCTAACCTGTGAGTCTGACAGACTCAATAGTTCAAAATATAAGTAAATTTCTTAGTATTCACGCATTCTTTCACTTTTTAATTATAAAGACACACAACTGAGTACTTACCCTTGGGGTAGGTGAAAACGGACTCCATTTTAAATTCTTGTGGAAGATTTTTCAAATATGCGTCGTCCGAAAGCTCCGTATAAATTCCCTGAGATTTGATTTAATTACTGGCAATGAATTTTCAGTAGCTGGTATAGTTATAAAAAGGACATCGTCCAATTCTTGGTCTTCCATTTTGATATTATTTTTGTTTTATAAAAAATCACTGCTAAAACGTCTGCTTTCTAAATACGAAGATTTTATTCTTGTTTTTAAGAATATATTCTAAAAACTAAGAATATAATCTTATGCTTAAGACTAAAATTTTATATATAAGATTATGATCTTAAATTTAAGATTTAATTCTTAATTTCTTAAATATTCTTAAAATCAAGAATTAAGTCTTAAATTTTAGCACGAAAATCTAACGTATATTTATTGTTTTTCGCAATCTAAATTCAAGATTTTTATTCTTGAACTGATCATAATTTCTATTAGTGCGTTTGATCTATTGGGTTCTATATTTAGCCCGAAAAATAAATTGATGATCACGGATGCATCCCACATTGTTCAATATTGGACTCAACTTCGCCATTAACAATTTTTCGAATAGTTTTGAAACTGTTGGTAAAAGACTTATTGGTCAATATGATTCTAACATAGCCGGATCCTTCCCTGGCTTGGGTATCATAGTAATCATAGAGACCTTCCACGCTAAAAGTAAAAAGTAGAACTCTTCCAGCTATACGAGGTAACTGTTCAAACATCTTACCAGTAATTTGGAAATTAAGCCTCAAAAACACAGGTCGTCTAACAGCATATAAAGTAAGCTCTGGTGTGACCGAAAATTTTTTTATCAGAGAAGATAATTTCTTAAGCCCAACTAAGCAAGTGGAAACAGTAGTTAGCCAACACAACATACTGGGACTTTATATATGATTTACGCCCATGATATGCCAACCAGATCTGATATTCGCACTTCAACAGCATTCTGCAGCGTTCATGAAAACTATCAATTAGTTTCACAAAATTTACAGGAATATATTTCACTATTAGAGAAACAGCTAAAACTTTGGAAAATCAAAGTTAATGAATAAAAATGTACTAATGTTCACTGCGTAAAAAAAGAACATGTTCGCATATCCAAATTAACAACTCACCTATTCCGCAGCACAAGTCAAGTACCTTGGTATTCATATCGAACCTAGGCTAACGTAGAGGTTTCACACTGATGCAAAAGTCACAGTTGAAGCTAAAAGCAGCGCAATTAACTAAACTTTTGTTATCCACTGTATTTCGAAAGCCTACGGAATTCAATTATGGGACACCGCCTCACCGCCAAATATATAAAAAATTCAAAGACAACAAAATAAAATTCTTCGAATGATGACTGCAGTTTCATGGTACGTAAAAAACTCCCGAATTCACAAGGATCTGTGTGTTCCACTGGTAAAATATGAATTTTAAAAGTA
This sequence comes from Thecocarcelia acutangulata, assembly GCA_914767995.1. NCBI lineage: Eukaryota > Metazoa > Arthropoda > Insecta > Diptera > Tachinidae > Thecocarcelia > Thecocarcelia acutangulata. The sequence continues at coordinate 59,410,610 of OU612098.1, forward strand.
TGCGACAAAGTATATCAGCAAATTGGAACTTCACCCAAACCCTCTTGCGCGAAACATACTTAATTTTAGCGGTCACACTTGGTTGAGAGGAAAAGACCCCTTTGCCATCATCAGAGCGTTAAATAGGTGATTTCTCCGATATAATTGACGCAAAATAAAACTTTTTGTCTAGTATTGGCTGGACTTAGTTTAAATTTTTTAGTATTGTTTACATTGTAAAGATCAATAAATAAATAAATGCTTGTAATGTCAACTCTAAAGCAATACTATTTAGTGTAGCGATTCATCATATAATACGTTAGTATACAGCTCTTAGCGTAAGCAAGGTAGATGTAAGAAAATGATAAATAAAGAGAGTCCTTATTTGACCGTCAACACAAATGCTTGTATTTTTAATAAATAACCTCTTTATGGCGACCGTGACAGCACCAAGCAGGTAGTAGTTGCCTTCATATTGACGTAACTCTACCTGCGTGGTTCTAGTGGAAAATTAAAAAATATATATTTGTTGACTTTACCGAATGTAATCACATACACATTAAATAATACGTTATTGGATAAGCAACAAAAGCAAAAAAAGGTTAAAGAAATATGAAACATTTAGTGAAAAATAAAATAATGCAGTAAACAAAACACAGAACAAATTTATTTAATGGAACATTCCTAAAAAACTGAAATTCGCAGTAGTTACGAGCTGCCTACTGCCGGCTTACAATGTATGCGAGATTGTATCCGAACTGCCTACTTCCGACTTACAAAGTATGCGAGATTGTATTCGAGCTGCCTACTGATAGCTTACAATGTATGTTAGGAAGTAATGAGCTTTTGTTGGATGAATACCACACTAGCCCGCTTACTTTGTGTGCAGGTGGTAGGCGTTCACTCTAAAAATGCGGCAATGAGTATGACAATGTATACTAGGTTCGGATCATCGCTTCTGTAAGCGAAACTTTGGCCGCTGGATAATATACTCTGTGGCCACAGCAACGAACTCTTTGAAATTGTAAAGTGGAATCTCTTAATATCTCATTTGCAAATAACTTTTTAATCAGTAAATGTTTTCGTAACTTAGTTATTCGCAAAAAACACTTTATTTACTTTTTATGCGACAATTTTTGTTATTTACAATAGCGTTATTCACAAATAACATGCACATATCAATTTTACATTCCAATTGTTAGGCTTTAACGAAAACTCAGATTGGTTAACGGCAAAATAAACTACCCACAGTCCCAGCGGCGAACATTGCCTACCACATTACTTCTCTTCGATGATGTGTGCAGCACTTTGTAATCAATGAATGGTAACTTAAAAAGTGTATGGCAGAAGTATATGGAGTTCACAAAAATGAATTACGTTTCTCTTTTGTATCATATTTATATGAACGTATTTTATTTATTCGATGTAATTCAAACGTTCGCCGTCTTTGTCAGAGCACGTTGCAAAAATTTAACTAACAAAACCAGTGCTAAAGGTAAGAAAACCTTATAAAAAAGGTACAGGAAAGGTCAAAAATTTTTTTTGTCATTCATTTATTTATTGAATCTTCAAAATATGAACTAACAATAAGTATTCAAATCTTAATACTAAATATAAGAGTTATTTAAGTCCAGCCACTGCTAGACAAAAGAGTTTCATTTCGCGCGAATACTATCGGTAGAATCACCTACTTAACGTTCTGATGGTGGCCAGGGTATCCCTTTTTCTCAACCGAGAGTGGCCGCCAAAATTAAGTATATTGCGCGCAAGAGGGTTTGGATGAAGTTCCAATTTACTGACATACCTTGTCGCGTACTTAGAAAATTCCTCTTTTACCAGCGGAACACTCAGATCCTTATGAATTCGTGAGTTTTTTACGTACCATGGAGCTGCAGTAATCGTCCGAAGAATTTGATTTTGTCGCCTTTGAATTTTTTCATTATTTGATGCTGAGGCGGTGCCTCATAATTGAATTCCGTAGCACCATATAGGCTTTAGTATTGCGTTGTATAACAAAAGTTTGCAATCTAATTTCAATGTAGAATTTCTGCCCATAAGCCAATTTAATTGCGCTGCTTTTAATTTTAGCTGAGTGACTTTCGCGTCAATGTGAGGCTTCCACGTTAACCTACTGTCGAGATGAATACCAAGGTACTTGACTTCACTTTGCTGCGGAATAGGATAGCTGCACATGTTTGTCTACGCAGTGTGAATGTAACATGAGTACATTTCTGTTCATTAAGTTTGATTTTCCAAAGTTTTAGCCACTTCTCTAATATTGAAGTATATTCCGGATGTCGTTGGCATGTCAGAGGCGTAAATCAAATATAAAGTAGGCCCCAGTATGCTGCCTTGCGGAACTCCTGCCTTAATTGGCTGAGTTGGGCTTATAAAGTCGCCTTCTGTGATAACAAACTTCCGCCCGTATAAGTAGCTTTCCAGAAGCTTGTGTGTATTTGCAGGCAAGTTTAGCTTTATTTTGTGCATAAATCCGTCGTGCCACACTTTATCAAAAGCTTAAGAAATATCAATGAAAAGAGCTGAGCAATACTTCTTCTCCTCAAAGGTTTGTCTTATGACATTGACTAGTCTGTGCGTTTGTTCTATGGTGCTATGTTTAGCCCGAAAGCCAAACTGACGATCAGGGATGCATCCCACATTGTTCAATATTGGACTCAACTTCGCCATTAACAATTTTGCGAATAGTTTTGAAATTGTTGGTAAAAGACTTATTGGTCTATATGAGTCTACTTAAGTCGGATCCTTCCCTGGCTTGGGTATCATAGTAATCATAGAGACCTTCCACTCTGCAGGATAATGCTCAAGGCGTAAAATAGCGTTAAAAATAAAAAGTAGAACTCTTCTAGCTACACGAGGTAACTGTTCAAGCATTTTACCAGTAATTTGATCTATACCTGGAGCTTTCCTAGGGTTTATGTTATTGATAACGTCTTCGACATCTTAAAAGTTAAGTCTAACAGCATACGGCGGAAATTCTGCTGCAGCATCCGCTGAATCATTTGTCGTAAAAACATTTCTCAAATGATCAACGTACACCATCCCCTTTTCGGAATCGCTTCGTGCCCAGTCGCCAGTTGAAGTTCGCAAAGGTGGCTTACCTATTACGGGTATTTTTAAACCTTTTGTCGCTTTCCACAAGGAATATTCAGATTGAGGAGTACCATCAAGGCTTTCCAGACATGTTTTAAGGGAAGCCATTCTGTGGATTTCGAGCAGATTTCTTAGCTGAGTTATGCATTCCCGTAGCCTAGTTTTAAGCTGCGGTGACCTGCGAAGTTGCCACTCTCTTCTGACTCTTCTTTTTTCTGACAGTAGTTGCTCAATTTCAGACGAATAAGTTCTATTGTTCTCATTTCTGGATCTTATATGACTAGGGGTAGCATGCTGTACGGCCAGTTTGAGGTTTTCAAAAAAATCGTTAATTGACACATCAATATCCTCAGGCGTTCTCAAGGCGATATTTTCAGTACAATGTGTACTCAGAAATTTTTTGTATTTTAACCAGTTACCTCTATTGACGGTCAACGGGGAGCCAACCTCTTGGGGGAACGAAACAAAGATTATAGTGGGTGAGTGATCTGATGACAAATCTACACTGAAAATAATTCCTTCATTAATATAATGAATTTTGACATTAATCTAATGAAAATTTTCATTATTTTTCGGCCAATGATGGCCTTCATTGGACTAATGAATCTTCTTTCATTAAAAATTATTTAATGAATACATTCGTTGGATTAATGAAAACTTCATTAAGTTAATGAAGCATAAATCATAATATTTATGAATACTTTTCATTAAAACAATGAAAAAAATCATTAGGTTAACGTTATTTGTTCATTAGGCTAATGAATGTGTTACATTATTTTTATGAAATATTTTCACTATTTTAATGAATAAATTCGTTGAACCAATAAAAATCTTCACCAATTTGGTGAAAAATTTTCTTCATTCTAATGAAATAATAGTTTAAGGAGGAGTTTCATTATTCTAATGACCTTTTTTCATTAGAATTGTGCTACTGAAAAGAAACTAAACAATTTTTTTTATATTAAGCATAAAATAATTTTTTATTGTTTTAATTATAATGCGAAATAAAATTAATAATAATAATACATTAAGAAGGGAATCAAAACATTTTAATTCAAAATCAAAACATTTTAATTCAACACAAAATAACTGAAAAAATAATATGTAATGTTACATATGTAGACATTTTGGATAATTAAGTATATTTTATTTTTCATACACTTCATAAATTTTGTCTATTGACTTCAAAATCATTTTAAACAATGAACTGCAGCAAACTCATTTATTTTTTTAAACGTTTGCTTCTGCTTTTGGAAACTTGTGATGTTTTGCTTTTTGAAGAACAAAAAAAAGTCCCGTTGCGTGCAAAAACAAAACGTTTGCTTTGGCTATAGAATCTATAGTATAAATACATAATTGTTCACAACGAAGGCTAAGGAAAAAATTAAGTGTGACTTTGTTGTTGCATTTGTAACAGAATAAATATTCCTTTAAGCAAAAAACCAGAGAAGAGCCCATCTCTTTGCTTTTGATTTCAACTATGTAGGTACTTAAAATGAGGGTAGTTTATGAATTCTAATGAAAAGTTTAGTTAATATAATGAACATTTTCATAACAACTAAAAAACTATTGATAAAATAATTTTTTGCACAGTAAATAATGTATAAAATAATTTCCTTTGTCATTTAGTTAATAGTTATAATATATTTATTATCTCACTTTTAATAAATCTCTAAAATTTTGTACCCAGCCTTCAAAAATTGTTTATAACAAATCCAATGAAATTTTCTAATGAAATTATGAAAACTAATGAATCAATTTTAATGAATATTTTCATTAATGCTGTGAATCTTCATTCATGGAACGTAATTTTTCATTCGGTTAATGAAAATTATCTAATGAATGGGGTTCATTGGAAATATGAAGCAAATATTTTTCAGTGTAATGAAGGCTCCACTTGCATCCACTCTAAAGGAAAACTTTTCGCAACTCCAAAATCTATAACATCAGGGATCTTTCGTCGGTCCCCAATAAGTGGGATGTCTGCTTGAAACCACATCTAAACCCATTTTGGAAACGGTGTCAAAAAGCACACGGCCTTTCGGGGTAATAAAACGTGATCGCCAAAAAGTGTGTTTAGCGTTATAGTCGCCAGCCGCTAAAAATCGAGAACCAAGTGATTTGAAAAAAAATTGAATATTGGCTTTCTGTTATTGAAAATCGTGGTGGTGAGTAAATCGAGGATATAACGATTTTTTCATGAAAATAATCAAGGCATATATTTGTAGCTTGGAGATATTCCTCACGTGTCCCGTTCATTAGATAATGCTTAATTCTGGTCTTTATCAAAATTGCCGAGCCGCCGCAAGATCTTCCACGGGGATCTTTTATGTCATATAATGTGTAGCTATTAATTTTGAAATAACTGTTGGTTGTCAAATGGGTTTCAGCGATCAGCATTATATCGATCTGCTTTTCCATAAGGAAGTGCTCAAGTTCCTTTTTGTGTTGGCAAATGCCGTTTGCGTTCCAGAAACATATTTTTAACCAATTCATTTTGTTAAAATTGCCTGCATCATGTTCGTCATGGAAACCGTAAATGTATTTATAGATTGAACAAGAGTCTGCAGAGTTGCCTCAAGATTGCTAAAATGTTGGTCGGAGTTTTGAGGATTGGGCTCCTGATTTAACTTTGGTTTATCGGATTTTACCACATTCGCATAAGAAATTTGTTGGGGGTTTTGTACATGTATATGGCTGGTTGGCTGGCGTACCTGGGGAAAATTGGTTGTAGAAATGGTGTTTGACTGCTGGGGTGGCATATTTAAAATCAATGGCTTATTTGTCATTGACCGCTTAAAATGAGTATAGACAGGGCAACCTTTATAATTTGCAGTGTGGTTACCTCCACAGTTACTGCATTTTTTATCACTTGCGTCGGCCTTTGGCTTATTGCACTGAGTTGTGCCGTGAAGTTCGCCACATACAACACAAACAGCGGGCAAATTACAGTAAGCCTTTGTGTGGCCAAATTCTTGGCAGGTTAGGCACTGAACGGGTCCTGAACGCTTATGTGGCTCCTCAACGGTAACCTTACGATGCAAAAGAAATTTAAGGTTATAAATTGGATGAATTTCACCTTTTTTCAGGACAATATCCCTGGGTTCTAGTTCAACCCTAAACACGGGTTGAGGGATCTTCTCACGGTTCCTGATGTTTACTACGGCTTTTATTTTAAAACCTTTATCTTCCAATTCGTCATCAATATCTACGCAATGGGTCAATACCTTTAATAACGACCTGAAGACCTTTAGCACTTTTGAGCTGGTAAGTGTAAAATGATCTTTTCTCTTTTTCTAACACGTCAGACAATTTTCGGTAATCGTTTTCATGGTTTACCTGAATTTTATTTTCACTGATGCTTCCGTGCTTCACTGATGTGACGTTGAAAGTATCTTTACCGATTGCCGCAATAATTTGTTTCACCAGTTCACTACAAGTCGGCTCTCAAATATATTGGTGGAGGCTTATATGTTTTTTTGGATGTTGTTGGCTCATCTGTCTGAAGGATAGCAAACCTATTACTATCTCTTATCGCAGTGGGTTTATCGTCTTTAGACATTTTTGATTTTGAAGATATTTGCGCAGATTTAGGGCTTCGCTGACGTTTAACCACGGTTATATACCTATCCATACCCACTTGCTTTTTCGGTTTATCACCAATAGCTAAACTGGAAGATGGTTTGTCGTCTGTTGTAACAACAACACGAACGCGTGCGTTTTTTATCTCTTAGAGACAGGAGATTATCCAATGATTTTTTTTAAGATTCTTCCTCAGAAATCCAGAGGTTTTTTCTAGTGGAGCTAAGCTCCCTCTCAGAATTGCATCTGGTAGATACGCTCATGCAATTTTTTTTTGTTATTTATATTTTTTTTAATTTAAAAGTATACAAAAATAATTGTCATAAAGTTTTTCCTTTGAATAAATTCGCTCTTCCACTTATTGCGGTTTTGCAAGAAAACAAAACTTTAATGTATAGTTTTTTCCCAACTGGGTAGGTAATCTTCACGCACAATAACAACAATAACAATGCACTGCCACCGCACTTGTTTTATTGAAATTGATTTTATTGTTTAGTTAATGAAATGTGAGGAATTTATTTTCCCGTTGTTTTTTAAAATAATTTGTTATTGGTTTTACAATTTAATACAATATATTATTGATTTTGAAAGAATTTAAGCACAATGATTTTATTTTTTTCCGCTTTTTTTTAATACGACCGTGCGGTTGGAGAATCACAGGAGAATTGAAGATAAAACATTTAGTAAAAAAAAAGAATGCAGTAAACAAAAAACAGAACAAATTTATTAGATGGAATATTTCCAAAAAAAAAAAAAAAACTGAAGTGCGTAGTACGTACGAGCTGCCTACTGCCGGCTTACAATGTATGTTAGGAAATAATGAGCTTTTGTTGAATGAACACCTCACTAACTGGCTTACTTTGTATGCAGGTGGTACACTGAAAAATATTTGCTTCATATTTCCAATGAACCCCATTCATTAGATAATTTTCATTAACGGAATGAAAAATTACGTTACATGAATGAAAATTCATAGCATTAATGAAAATATTCATTAAAATTGATTCATTAGTTTTCATAATTTCATTAGAAAATTTCATTGGATTTGTTATAAAAATTTTTTGAAGGCTGTGTGCAATATTTTAGAGATTTATTAAAAGTGAGAAAATAAATATATTATAACTACTAACTAAATGACAAAGTAAATTATTTTATACACTAATTACTGTGTAAAAAATTATTTTAATAAAAATTTAAATAGTTTTTTAGTTCTTATGAAAATGTTCATTATATTAACTAAACTTTTCATTATAATTCATAAACTACCCTCATTTTTAATACCTACATAGTTGAAATCAAAAGCAAAGAGATGGGCTCTTCTCTCGTTTTTTGGTTAAAAGAATATTTGTTCCGTTACAAATGCAACAACAAAGTCACACTTAATTTTTTCCTTAGCATTCGTTGTGAACAATTATGTATCTATACCCAAAGCAAACGTTTTGTTTTTGCACGCAACGGGACTTTTTTTTCGTTCTTCAAAAAGCAAAACATCACACGTTTCCAAAAGCAGAAGCAAACGTTTAAAAAAAGAAATGAGTTTGCTGAAGTTCATTTTTTAAAGTGAAGTTTGCTGAAGTTCATTGTTTAAAGGAAAATTAATATTTTATATGTTTTCCTGACGATGATAACAAATTGTTATCGAAATATTGAAAATAAATACTGTTGAATTTTTTATAAAAAATAAAACGATCTTTAGCTGAAAATAAGAAATATTGACTTAAACAAGATCAAATAATTAAATGTCAAATAACCATTGTTTAAACTTATTTAATTATCCAAAATGTTTACATATGTAACATTACATATTATTTTTTAAGTTATTTTGTGTTGAATTAAAATGTTTTGATTTTCTTTTAACCATCATTCCAAATGAAATGTATTAGAATTATTAATTTTATATTATTTTCCATTATTATTAAAACATTAAAAAATTCTTTTATGCCTAATATAAAAAATTGTTTAGTTTATTTTCAGTAGCACAATGCTAATGGAAAAAGGTCATTAGAATAATGAAACTCCTCCTTAAACTAATGATTTTACTTCATTAGAATGAAGAAAATTTTTCACCAAATTAGTGAAGATTATCATTGGTTCAACGAATGTATTCATTAAAATAGTGAAAATATTTCATAAAAATAATGTAACACATTCATTGGCCTAATGAACAAATAACGTTTGAATAATGAAAAAGATTCATTAAAGAAATGAAAGTTTTACTTAATGTTAATGTACCAAATTCATAAAACTAATGAAATTGAGTCGTTAGCCTAATGAATTTTTTCATTGTTTTAATGAAAAGTATTCATAAATGTAATGATTTATTCTTCATTAACTTAATGAAGTTTTCATTAATCTAACGAATGTATTCATTAAATAATTTTTAATGAAAGAAGATTCATTAGTCCAATGAAGGCCATCATTGGCCGAAAAATAATGAAAATTTTCATTAGATTAATGTCAAAATTCATTATATTAATGAAGGAATTCTTTTCAGTGTAGGCGTTCACTCTACAAATGCGGCAATGTATATGAAAAAGTATACTAGGTTCGTATATGAGATGGTGTGCATTACTGACTTACAAGTGTGCATCGGATCACCGCTTCTGTAAGCGAAACTTTGGCCGCTGGGGTATGTCAAACACACTCTCTCCGCTTACACCTAAACCATAGAAACAAACACATACAAACGCAATGAATCACGTAGTAATCACTTTTTTTCAATAAGAATAGATGACCATTGTGTTGCGGCAATTTGTTCGCAATATGAAGTTCGCAAGATACAAATTGTTATACCATCTATGACTTGATATTCTGTTTCCGCTATCTTTATTTTTTAATTTCTAAAACGAAGATAAAATTTTATACAATTTAAAACATTGTTACAAGAAAACATTTTCTTGATTCACTTGTGTGCTTCTTCTTACACCACTTCACTCTACAAAAATTTCATTGAAATGACAAATTTTGAACTTACATTCACGTTTGCATGAAAATCAAAAATTTTTTATTTTTGTGGAAACATGTTTCCAATATTTGTAAAAACCAGCAACCAGTCCCATAAACAAAAACGTTTGTACAAATCCAAAATATTAACATTTTTGGCAACAGTTTGTATAGGTTATGAAATAGACCTATTGTCGAAAACTTGACGTTGAAAGTGAATGTATAAATAGTGTTTCTGATTTTAACAAATTTCATATAGCATAAATTTTTTTATCGATGGTAACAAATTAGCAATGTATTGATATCAAATGAAATATGTAAAATTTTGGTATAAGAAATCCAGATCAGTGCCAGCAACAAATTATTGAATAAGCAAAAACGAAAGGCAGCAAATATTAAAAAGAAAATACACTAAAAATTAAATAAACGCATCGTGCATTGATTTAAAAATTATTTGTGCGATTTTTAGAAACCACTAAAATCGGTGTGAAAAGCGCTGAGGTAACAGCGCTGTTGTAATTCAAACAATTCATTTTCATAAATAGCAAACACCTGATTAATAGCATGTTCACACGAAGGCTTATTTTAGAGGTTCGCGCTCTCATTCATGGTTCGCGGCCCAATCTTGATTGAACCAACATGATTCGCCATACAAAATTTTATGAGCGAACCAACTTGGTTCATTTTGAATCTTGTTGCGAACCAAGCAAAACCTACTGTCATCTCCAAATTTGATAATAAATTATCGCTAGTTTATCTGAACTAGCTGCAAAAAAAATCCAAACAAAGTAAAAACAGATAATTAATACGTGTAAAATCAAAATAAACACATTGAAAATGTAAAAATTTTATACTTACATATGGATTTAAATAAAAATTGAAAAAAGAATTAGTGAAACATTTGCACAAAATATGTAAACATCAATGTGAAGCAAAAAACAACCGTCTGAACACCTAGTTTCGCAAGTGGTTCAGAGAGCGAACCAAGTGTTTCATATTACCGTCTGAACATGGTATAAATGGTTAACAATTTTACCATTTTGCACGGAAAGAAAGTACGGGTAAAGTCTGGTAAAATGAGAAACACAAATTACTCTCTCATACGCTTCCTCATTTACCCAATTTGCACATTTTTCAACACAAGAAACACTTTTCGTACAAATTGGGAGCACGCGGGTTTCCGCATTCGTGTTGTAGGTAAGAACTCATAAATATTTAAAAGTACATATGAGGCTTTGGAAGATTTCTTATAATTGTTACATGACGATAGAGAAATATATGTAAAATATGTTTACAATTTTAAATTAACAGCACAAGTTCGTACCATAATAGGTCGTTCAAACAGACCTAGTACTTTGTCAGATTTGAGACAATTGTTAATTGAAGCCTATCCAAACCCTAAAACTCTGCAACAAGTTTTAACTGAATTTGGTACAATAAGACGAAGTAATTAAGGCATTCAATTTATATTGAGAAACAAGTTTTGTTATTAGAACAGCTAAGTGATTTAGAAATAAAATCCCTAGAAAATCTATAAAATGAGTAAGAGCATGGCTCTAAATGTGAACAAAAAATGCAAATCTCCTGGGGTAGAAAAATAAGCAAATTTGTGCTAACCAATTCTGGTTTATCGAAATTAACTCAGGATTAGTTAATTATAACGAGTTGGGGAAAAGATACAAAAAAAGGGTTTATCTTTTCAATATAGCAAAAATATTCATTAAGTTTTTCACCTTAACTGCAGGGTTAGTTAAGATTTATTTTTTTTAAAAATTCAAAGACAATAATGAGAGATATAAAAGTGAATAATTAATGGGCAGTCTTCCTTCAGCGGCGATTGTAAGAATTCTCTATATAAAAGAAAAAATGCATGCAGCGGAAAAGAAAGTTGACAATTGGAAAATTTCCAATTGGTGCGACTTGCCAATGCTTTACAAGTTTTTACAACGTTACAGAAATGGTAAGAATAAAAATAAGCAATTCAAATGAATAAGTGGTAAGTATTAGGTATATCACTATTAAGAAAATCAATATAAATGGTAAGTATAAATATGAATTCATGCAAAATAATTCATATATATTAATATAATTTAACAAGTCAGCTTAATCTAAATTGAAAATTCAAATACACTTGCGTATGGAAACTAATGTTAATGGTAATTGTCCAAATTACTTTGGACAAAATGTTTTTATAAAAGGAGTGAACGAAGAATATAGAAGTATTTTATTGGCAAGTAACCGTAAAACATAATGTGCATAAACTAATTTAAGCCAGCTTAAGCAACTATAATGTGCTTAATAACACTTTTCGTTAAGTTTCGTCTAATGTCAGCTGCTTAAGCAATGTACGAAACTGAACGCACTTTCTGTGCGGAATCATTTGTTTTCAGGAGTTTGTGTGTGTGTGTTTACAAAAATTATTAAAATAAAGAAAAATTTAAACAAATAATATTGTATTTAATTTAATAGAAATGTATTTTAGCTTTTTTCAATTTTTAATTACACAAATTACCACAAAATTGTTTTTACTTTTTACATTTGTACAACGGGTTATAGTTCAGGTTTTTTCTTTCTTAAGTTTTTTTTTTTTTTTTTCCTTAAGAAAGATTTTTTACAATACAAATCTGCTGTGATCAATAATTTTGATTGAAGAAGACAAGAAAAATAATAATCAAATCTTTAGCTGGGGGACGACTAGCTGTTTCGTAGTCGCTACACTACTCATCAGCACCCACTGGGATTTGAACTCAGGTCATGACGTATCATGATCTACTGTTTTAACCACTAAGCCACCGAGCATTTAATTATTTTCTATCTATATTCATCTCATATTGAATCACATATGCATTTTGTCAATTGCCCACATTGTCCCGAGTTCAAATCCCAGTGGAGTTCAATAAATTTGTTTTTACTTTTTGTTTGGAAATTATTGCATACAAATACTTTGTTGTCATTTTTAGTACTTTTTATATAATCTACTTAGTAATTACACAAGTACTACGCAGTTGTGCAACAATGGGTTTAAAATCATTAAGTTCATATAAGTACATTATGGCCAACTAAAGTCGTTTTTCATTCACATATGCATTTGACAGACTTTTCGTTTAATTTTGGTAAAAGCTTAAGCCAATCTATGCACATTATAGTTAGGCCTTAAGTCATAGAAGCAATAATAATAAAATTTTTAGAATTAATGATAAAAATTTTTAGAAAATACACTATTAACAGGAGTAAAAACCAACGTTGTATCACAAACCACAACAAAAATTTCAGTGGAAATCAACATTTCAGTAATAACAACTCGGATATACATAACTAGATCTAATGACCAAAACTTCAATAATAACAGACATTTTAGTGTGATCACAGGCCAACAGTTTATTAGGCGTAATGACGTGAATGGAAATAACGCTAATAATAATTTTAAATGTTTTAAAGAACCGTAAATTTTACACATTTATGTATATATAACTGCATATATCTATATTTCGATAAGTACAGTTATGCAAAAACATTCGTGAAGTCATATTGAACTACCAAAAACATTTATTTTAATATAAGCGTAGAAAGGAATAAAGAAAAAGGTGCATATATCTGCATTACATAAATCTGCAATCTCGAATGCGAAAGATTTGGTGCCGATTTTTATGTGTATTTAACTTGGCTGCAATAGTATATAAATGTAATAGAATGAACCAAGAAAATTTATATAAACTATTGCATTATTACAAATGTTTGTGGTTCTTGGAAATGAAAAGCTTTAGCAAATTCCAAACCCATGTCATTAACACTTTTGTCGTAAATTCAGCAACGCAGCGTTGCCAAATGGATAGATTAAGCTGTGTGGTGCAGAACCACGATATCAGATAGCTATATTATAGTTTGCCGCATGTTTTCTCGCAGCGCACTATGAAAGTTTTTTTCTGAAACTTTTGTTAATTCTCTTGAACTTTCTTCATTTTAATATTTTTTTATATATTTATATTTTTTATTATATTTATCATTATCATTGTGACTCTCCAACCAAACGGTCGTAAAAAGTGAACAAAAAAATAAAATAAAATCATTGCTTAAACGCCTTTAAAATTAAATTGTAAAAACAATAACAAGTTATTTAAAAAAACAACGGGAAAATAAATTCCTTACATTTCAATAACTAAACAATAAAATCAATTTCAATAAAACAAGTGCGGTCGCAGTGCATTGTTATTGTTGTTATTGTGCGCGAAGATTAACTACCCAGTGGGAAAAAAACTATACATTAAAATTTTTTGTTTTCTTACAAAACCGCAATAAGTGGAAGAGCGAATTTATACAAAAGAAAAACTTTATAACAATTATTTTTATATACTTATAAATTAAAAAAAAAAAATATAAATCAAAAAAAAAAATTGCATGAGTGCACCTAGTAGATGCAATTCTGAGAGGGAGCTTAGCTCCACTAGAAAAAACCTCTGGATTTCTGAGGAAGAATCTTTAAAAAAGTCATTGGATAATCTCCTGTCTCTAAGAGATAAAAAACGCACGCGGTCGTGTTCGCCAAACATTGCTGTTACAACAGAAGACCAACCATCCACCAGTTCAGTAATTGCAGATAAGCCGAAAACACAAGTAGGCATGGACAGGTATGTAACCGTGGTTAAACGTAAGCGAAGCCCCAAATCCGCTCAAATATCATCAAATCCGAAAATTTCCAAAGATGATAATAGGACTACGGCTACGGATAGTAATAGGTTTGCTATCCTTCAGACTGACGAGCCAACTTCATCAAAAAAAACATTTAAACCGCCACCAATATACTTGAGAGAACCTACATCTAATGAGCTGGTAAAAGCACTTATTACGGCAATTGGTAAAGACACCTTTAACGTAACATCAGTGAAGCACGGACAAATAAGTGAAACAAAAATTCAAGTCAACTGCGAAAATGATTACCGAAAACTCTCTGCCGCTCTGGAAAAAGAATAACGATCTTTTTATACTTATCAACTTAAAAGTGCTAAAGGCCTTCAGGTTGTTATAAAAGGTATTGACCCTTATGTAGACACGGATGAAGTTAAGACTGCACTGCTAGATAAAGGCTTTAAAATAAAAAATGTGGTAAATATGCGGAACCGTGAAAAGATGCCTCAACCTATGTTTAGGGTTGAACTGGAACCAGGGGATGTTATTCTCAAAAAGAATGAAACTCACCCAATCTATAATCTCAAATTTCTTCTTCATCGCAGGGTTACCGTTGAGGAGCCGCACAAGCGTTTAGGGCCCATTCAATGCCTAAACTGCCAGGAATTCGGTCATACTAAGGCCTATTGTAAGTTGCCCGCAGTTTGCGTTGTGTGTGGTGAACTGCACGGCACATCACAGTGCAAGAAGCCAAAAACTGATTCAAGTGCTAAAAAATGCAGTAACTGTGGAGGCAACCATACTGCAAATTACAGGGGCTGCCCTGTCTATATCCACTTTAAGCAGTCAATGACAAATAAGCCATCAATTACCTTTAAGCAACCCCAGCAGTCAAACATCATTTCTGCAAACAATTTTCCCCAGGTAGGCCAGTCAACAAGCAATATAATAATGCAAACCCCCAAACAAGTTTCATATGCCAATGTGGTCAAAACCGATACGCAAAACTTGAGTCAGGAGACCAAGCCCCAAAATTCCGATCAAAATTTTAACAATCTTGAGGCAACTCTGCAGACTCTTGTTCAATCCATAAACACATTTACGGTTTCTATGACGAACATGATGCAGGAAATGCTGAAAATGCAATCCACTATTTTGCAGGCAATTTTAAAAAAATGAGTTGGTTAAAAATATGTTTCTGGAACGCAAACGGCATCCGCCAACACAAAAATGAACTTGAGCACTTCCTTATGAAAAACCAAATCGACATAATGCTGATTGCTGAAACTCACTTGACAAGCAACAGTTATTTCAAAATTAATGGCTACACACTGCATGACACTAAAGATCCACGTGGAAGGTCTTGTGGAGGCTCAGCAATTCTAATAAAAAATAGAGTTAAGCACTATTTTCTACATGAGACACGTGAGGAGTATCTCCAAGCAACAAATATATGCATTGAACATCTTAATGGAAAAATAGTTATATCATCAATTTACTCACCGCCCCGATTTTCAATAACAGAAAATCAGTACTCACATTTTTTCAACACACTTGGGCCTCGATTTTTAGCGGCTGGTGACTATAACGCCAAGCACACTTTTTGGGGATCACGTTTAATTTCTCCGAAAGGCCGTGTGCTTTTCGAAACAGTTTCCAAACTGGGCTTAGATGTGATTTCAAGCGGACATCCCACTTATTGGCCCTCAGACCGACGAAAGATCCCAGATGTTATAGATTTTGGAGTTGCAAAAAATTTTCCTTTAGAAGGGACTCTCACCCACTCACCCACTATAATATCATTTTCGTTCCCCCAGGAGGTTGGCTCCCCGTTTAGTGACTTGACGTTCGCCATAACTAGAGTTAATTGGCTAAAATATAAGAAATATTTGAGTACTCATTGTACAGAAAATATTGCCTTGAGAACCCCTGAGGATGTTGATATGTATATCAATTAAAGATTTTTCTGAAGACCTTAAACTGGCCGTACAACATGCTACCACTAGCCATACAAGATCCAGAAATGTGAGCAATAGAACGTATTCGTCTGAAATAGAGCAACTTCTGTCAGAAAAAAGAAGAGTTAGAAGAGAGTGGCAACTTCGAAGGTCTCCCCAGCTTAAAAGCAGGCTACGGGAGTGCATAACTCAATTAAGAAATCTGCTTGAAATCCAAAGAATGGCTTCCCTCAAAAATTATCTAGAAGGTCTTGATGGTAGCCCGCAAACCGACTATTCTTTATGGAAAGCGACAAAAGGTCTGAAAAGACCCGTAATAGGTAAGCCACCTTTGCGAACTTCATCTGGCGACTGGGCAAGAAGTGATTCTGAAAAAGGGATGGTGTATGTTAATCATTTGAAAAACGTTTTTACTGCAAATGATACAGTGGATGATGTTGCTGAATTTCCGCCATATGCTGTTAGACCGCCTGTGCCTTTGAGACTTAGTTTTCAAGATGTCGAAAACGTTATAAATAAAGTAAACTCAAAAAAAGCTCCAGGTTTTGACAAAATTACTGGCAAAATGCTTGTACAGTTACCTCGTGTTGCTAGAAGAATTCTTCTTTTCATTTTTAACGCTATTTTGCGCCTAGAATACTATCCTGCAGAGTGGAAGGTGTCTATGGTTACTATGATACCCAAGCCAGGGAAGGATCCCACTAAAGTAGAGTCATATAGACCAATAAGTCTACTGCCAACAATTTCAAAACTTTTCGAAAAATTGTTAATGGCGAAGTTGACTCCAATATTGAATGATGTAGGATGCATCCCTGATCATCAATTTGGTTTTCGGGCTAAACATAGCACCATTGAACAAACGCATAGACTAGTTAATGTTATAAGAAAGACTTTTGAGGATAAAAAGTATTGCTCAGCTCTATTTATTGATGTTTCCCAAGCTTTTGATAAAGTGTGGCACGAGGAATTAATGCACAAAATAAAGTTGAACTTGCCTGCAAACACTCATAAGCTTCTGGAAAGCTATTTATGCGGCCGGAAGTTTGTTATCAGAGAAGGCGACTTTATAAGCCCAACTCAGCCAATCGAGGCAGGAGTTCCCCAAGGTAGCATTCTGGGACCCACTTTATATTTAATTTACACTTCTGACATGCCAACCAGATCTAGTATTCACACCTCAACTTTTGCAGATGACACAGCATTCTGCAGCGTACATGAAAACCATCAAGTAGCTTCACGAAATTTGCAGGAGTATATTTCAATATTAGAGATGTGGTTAAAACTTTGGAAAATTAAAGTTAATGAACAAAAGTGTACTCACGTTACATTCACACTGCGTAGACAAACATGTTCAGCTATCCAAATTAACAATTTACCTATTCCGCAGCAAAGTGAAGTCAAGTACCTTGGTATTCATCTCGACCGTAGGTTAACGTGGAAGCCTCACATTGACGCGAAAGTCACTCAGCTAAAATTAAAAGCAGCGCAATTAAATTGGCTTATGGGCAGAAATTCTACATTGAAATTAGATTGCAAACTTTTGTTATACAACGCAATACTAAAGCCTATATGGCGCTACGGAATTCAATTATGGGGCACCGCCTCAGCGTCAAATATTGAAAAAATTCAAAGGCGACAAAACAAAATTCTTCGAACAATTACTGCAGCTCCATGGTACGTAAAAAACTCCCGAATTCACAAGGATCTGTGTGTTCCACTGGTAAAAGATGAGTTTTCAGAGCATGCGACAAGGTATGTCAGCAAATTGGAACTTCACCCAAACCCTCTCGCACGAAACATACTTAATTTTAGCGGTCACACTCGGTTGAGAAGAAGGGATACCGTTGCCACCATCAGAGCGTTAAGTAGGTGATTCTACCGATATAATTGGCGCAAAATAAAACTTTTTGTCTAGCATTGGCTGGACTTAGTTAATTTATTGTATTTAGTATTAAGATTTGAATACTTATTGTTAGTTCACATTGTGAAGATTCAATAAATAAATAAAAGCTAAAAAAAAAAAAAAAAATATTTTTTTAATGAAAGTCAAGCAGTTTTATGTATTTTCATATTTTATTTATATAGTAGATAATTATTTTACATTTTGTTGTATTTTATTCGATTGCAAATGCATCACTAACACATTTGGTATTTATATTATTCTTTCAAATTTAAATTTTCTAATTCTTACAAAATGTAATGTTTTAATTTCTTTATTACAGTCGTAGTGCACCCCTGGGCAGATCACTGCGCCGAGCGATTTGATCGGCGGCGGCGGCTAACGTGAAAATACTCGGCGGCAGCTCAAAGCCGGCTAGATCCGAAAATAAATCGGCTAGCCGAATTTTATACAGCTACGTGGCTACTTGAACATAGCCTAGAATTAGAGTTGGGTTCATAAGCTCTTTTAAGAGAATGCTCGTTTTAGTTCAGCATAAAGAAGATAAATTAAAGGCGAGACAAGACGAATTCTTAATAATTCAATGAAAAAGCCACAGATATCACTTGCATATTCTGTGGAAAAAGCTATTTGCTGCAGAATACACCATTTACAAAGAATTGGGGTATATTTTTATTAGTTTGATCAAATTAAGAAAAATATGTAAGTGATAGAAAGAAAGTTGTGTGACAGACAAATAATTTAATTTATATATTTCCATACTAATCCAGTATTAAGATGTCATTTGCTTATCATGCGCAAGCTAACCTCTTCGACAGAACGTGATAAAATAGATGAGACTATAAGCTCAGGTGAAATATAAGCCGCAACATTACAAGCAATATTTTATGCCAACGTCTGTTATACGAAACTTCGAGCATATACTTTCAAAATCTATTCCATGGAATCAGTATCGCATAGCTCGTCGACATGTGCAACATTTGGCGGCTATGGACAAGCCATTTTTTTCCTTGCGGGCCTTTCATAACTTGCTCAAGCTGAATGCGTTTTAAACAATGGGTCATAATTATGATTTTGAGCACAATTATTATGAATTATGCGAAAACCACATTGTACGCAATATGAGTTTGGGAGAATCGATTCCTTTAATGCAGCGACCCGAAATGACAATTAATTTGTGTTGACAAGCACTAGCGAATATAAGAGCAAGTTTTTTTTCTTTTGATATTATAGAGCCTCTTGCGACGAATTCTTTTGATGTTTGTTTCTCATATTGTGGAAAATATTTGTTTTGTCGAAGGAAAATCTTCAGAAACAATATATTTAATATATTGGTGTCGCCGTATGGAAGAGTTAATCAATTCGATGCGAGATGAATCTCGCAATAACAAAACAACAAATAACTTTCATTTATATGTTATATTGACGAAACCTCAAATCATAACAACCCCACATGTTTGACTCGTTATTTCTTCTGGGGACTGTAGTCAACACAAATTAAACTTTATGCTCTCAAATTCTGCCTTTATGAAAATACCTATTTTACCAGCAACAACAATATTTATAATCAAACTTTGAGCATGCCTATGGGAAACCCGCTCTCAACCCACTATTACTGACATTGTTTTGGACAATTTATTGGACGTAGCCTTAGCTGAATTATACGACAAAAATATCAACATAAAATATATAACAAAATACGTAGATGACATTTTAGCTGTAATAAATACTGACAATAAAAATGAAATTTTAAACACTCGAAATGTATATTATCCTAAAATAAAATTCACTATTGAAGTAGAAAATAAAGAAAAAATCTCCTATCTAGACACCACACTGTATAGACAAGATGACAAAATATATTTCGACTGGCATACCAAAAGCATCTCATCAGGAAGAATAATCAACTATTATTCAACCCAAATCACAAATAATCAACACAGCCAAAAATTTAGTGATGAAAATTTTCATAACAAGAATATAAAGAAAATGTATGAAATACTAACCAACAATAAATTTCCGCTATATCTAATCAAAAATATCACAAATACACTAAATCATCCAAAAATCAATAGAAACGGACACCCTAACAATGAAAGAAAACAATAGTTCAGCATCAAATATATACCTGGACTAACAGACAACCGCAATATAAAATGTGCAATAAACAATAACAACACAACATTGGCTTTTGAACCGAATAGAACTTTAAGCACAATATTTACAAAAACAAAAACCCCTATCGACAAACTACAACAAAACAACGTTGTCTATCAAATTCCATGTAAAGGTGATGATTATAACAGCTGTGATCTCGTTTACATTGGCACAACAAAAATAAGTTTAGCAGTTAGAATAAATGAACATAAGACAGATATTAATAGGTGTGTTTCTTTACTTTCCGGGCAAGTTTCGGGCAAAAGAGAGCATGCATGAGTTACTCTCAAATACAGATAAAATTTACCTAAAGTACGGGAACGCAAAAAGCCAAATTTCTAGCCCAAAAAGAAACATATGCTGTGTTTTGATATGGCAAAAAAAATTGTCACTTAGTTTTACGAAAAAATACTGTGATATTTTTCACTTTTTAGCTTTTAAGGTCTTTTGTACATTCCTGTGTATTTAATTTTTATATAAAAACACTGAAATGATTTGTATACGAGTTGATTCAAATGAACTTTGTTTCTTTGCTATTGTTTATTTTTCGAACAGCTGATTGCTTAATTACTTGCCCAAACTAGCCCGAAGAAAAAGTACGGGCTGTTTAGTGCAAGAAGAGGAAGCATACTATTCTCTCAAAAGCGCTCTCATTTGCCCAATTTTAAAGTACGGGAACGCTTTTCGTGCAAATTGGGATCCCGCGGGATCCCAAAGTAGAGTAAAGAAACACACCTAATAAGAAAAAAGAAAGCACTGCTTTATCGCAACATACTGTACAAACCAAACATACACCTGACTTTAACAATGTAAAAATACTGGGCAAAGAAAACAATGTTAAAAAAAAAACCTTACACAACAGAAAGCTTAAGAATTTAGCAGAAAACAAATAAAACAATGAACAAAAAAGAAGATATTGACAACTAAAGCGACATTTACAATGTTATTATAAAAACCAGTGCAAAACAAAATTAATGTTATTGAGTGTTTTATTTATAAGTTATTAATATAATTTAATATATTTGTGTTTAATGTTGTAATCGCAAAAATGTAAGTTTCACAAATATTGTTTTCAACTCAACATATTCATGTAATTTGAAAATGTTCTTTACTAAATAGACGAAGCCCCTGAAGAAGTGGACATAAAATTCACGACACGTTGGGAAAAGATGTAATAAAAGTTCTTCATTTTTATTGACAAAGAATGTTAGGCCTCACCAGCTAAGTATACATATGTATATACAAAAAGCAAATAAAAACTGTATTGTTTTATAAGAACTTTTGTTAATTAGGCATAAGACTTTACTTAGACAATATTTCTTGAATTAAGTCGTATTTGTCAGAGCATTTAAGTTCGACCTTTTTGCCGTGATGAGTGAACCAGCACTTGAAAAAGCTTCTTCGGCGGATGCGCTAGTTGAAGGTATACACAATCAGCCATATTGTGGAAGTCAAGAGCGACATAAGTGACGTCGACGGCTCACTCACGGCATTACCGCGGTTTAACGCCGACTGACTGATATTGACTTTGTTATTGTCAATAAAATTTTTGAAGTTAAGAGTGAAGTTGTGTTTTTTTAACAGAAATAAAAATTTGAGATGGAAAAAAATTAAAAGTGATGACTGTAAAACAGTTTGAGACTCTTATAGCTGAACTGGCAAATAACCCCGTTTAGCAAAAGGGTTTCAAAGAAGCTCTACACCATATAATTTCAAGCAGGAGTGGGGGGAAATAGACACAAAGTTAAATTCGATTGGACCGCCACTTAGAGACAGCGATGGTTGGCAAAAGGTAAGGTAAACAATTTAAATATACAAGTTTCCAAATTAAAATTTACGTTGTAGGTATAGAGAGATTTTAAATGCAAATTAAAAAATAAACTTATGCACAACAAAGCAAAAATAAATGCAACTGGTGGTGGCACATTTAAACAATTACCGCTTTCGTCTCTGGAAGAAGTTGAAACAAATTTTTTACAATTCAACAAACAAATGAACCCTGAAGGCAAGATAAGGATATTCAAAATGTAGATAGCACAGATTTATCAATTTTAGATACTGGTGAAAACGTGCCTTCAACTTCGACAAAAGTAATAAAAGGTAAACGAACGACGGATAAAAGAAAGGAAATTTTCGAAAAATACAACACAATACAAGAAAAGCTCTGTGAATCTCAAGAAAAGTCCTTGATAGAAATAAAAACATTTTTGAAAGAAACTAACCGCCATCAACGAACACTTTTTGAAGTTGAAGAAAAAAAGTTAAGGCTGATGGAAAAGCAATCGCAAAAAAACCAAAAACTTTTTGAAACTGAAATTCAGCTAAAGAAAATAAAAATTGAAATAAAAAATAAGGAATTAGAAGTTTTGCGGAACCAATATTTGTAGATTAAAGAACAAACTTTTTGGTGCCAAATACTTTTAACCTGATTTTTAATTTTTTTCATATTTTTAATGGTTTCACCATTTTTTTTTAACATTTAATTTGAATATTTTTTGTTTTTTTCTAATCTAGTCCTTCTTACGCATTTTCTGTTATGAACATTAATAAACTGCATAGTTTTGTTTCACCTAGATGTAAAGAGTACTTACATAAATACGTATATTATTAGTTTAATGAAAAAGACTGAATATGAATTACAAAAAACTGTTTTTTATTTGTTGAACTGCATTATTTGTCGGATTGTCAGAAAGAGTATTAAATTATTGGTTATACTTTTGGTGTTTGCTGGTGTCTCATAATCTTCAGTGTAGCTACGATACTCAATACAAATGTTATGTAGAGCAGCACAAACGTTGACGATTTTGGTCGCTTTATCAGGCTTATAATGGAGCTAACGAGCACCAAGTAAACAACGGAAGCGATTTTTCAGTACACCAATCGTTCTTTCAATTATGTTTCTTGCCGATGCATGTTTACTGTTAAAAACTGCCTCAGGACTTCTTTCTTGAGCAGACCAATATGGTGTCATTAAATAAGGCTCAAGAGGATAACCAGCATCACCTGTATAAAAAGACATACATACATAAGTATCAACAAACATATGAACATAAACATAAAGTTGAACACAAACCCCAGGAAAGCTCCAGGTATTGATCAAATTACTGGCAAAATGCTTGAGCAGCTACCTCGTGTAGCTCGTAGAATTCTTCTTTTTATTTTTAACGCTATTTTACGTCTCGAGTATTATCCTGCAGAGTGGAAGGTGTCCATGATTACTATGATACCCAAACCAGGGAAGGATCCCACTAAAGTAGAATCATACAGACCAATAAGTCTACTGCCAACAATTTCAAAACTGTTCGAAAAATTGTTAATGGCAAAGTTGAGTCCAACGTTGAACACTGTGGGATGCATCCCTGATCATCAATTTGGTTTTCGGGCTAAACATAGCACAATAGAACAAACGCACAGACTAGTCAATGTCATAAGACAGACCTTTGAGGAGAAGAAGTATTGCTCAGCTCTATTCATTGACATTTCTCAAGCTTTTGATAAAGTGTGGCACGAGGGCTTGATACACAAAATCAAGTTGAACTTGCCTGCAAATACACACAAGCTTCTGGAAAGCTACTTATGTGGGCGGAAGTTTGTTATCAGAGAAGGCGACTTTATAAGCCCAACTCAGCCAATCGAGGCAGGAGTTCCCCAAGGCAGCATACTGGGGCCTACTTTATATTTGATTTATGCCTCTGACATGCCAACGACACCCGGAATCCACACTTCAACTTTTGCAGACGACACAGCATTCTCCAGCGTCCCTGAAAACCATCAAGTAGCTTCGCGAAATTTGCAGGAGTATATCAATATTAGAGAAATGGTTAAAACTTTGGAAAATTAAAGTTAATGAACAAAAGTGTACTCACGTTACATTCACGCTGCGTAAACAAACATGTTCAGCCATCCAAATCAACAATTCACCTATTCCGCAGCAAAATGAAGTCAAGTACCTTGGTATTCACCTGGACCGTAGGTTAACGTGGAAGTCTCACATAGATGCGAAAGTTACTCAGTTAAAGTTAAAAGCAGCTCAACTGAATTGGCTTATGGGCAGAAATTCTACATTGAAGCTGGATTGCAAACTTTTATTATACAACGCAATTCTAAAGCCTATATGGTGCTATGGAATTCAACTATGGGGCACCGCCTCCGCTTCAAACGTTGAAAAAATTCAAAGGCGACAAAACAAAATTCTTCGAACAATTACCGCAGCTCCATGGTACGTAAAAAACTCACGAATTCATAAGGATCTCTGTGTTCCTCTTGTAAAAGACGAATTTTCAAAGTACGCAACAAGGCATATCAATAAATTGGAACTTCATCCAAATCGTCTTGCACGCAATATACTCAATTTCGAAGGACACTATCGGTTGAGAAGGAGGGACACCCTTGCCACCATCAGAACGTTAAATAGGTGATTTCACCGATATCAATCGTGCAAAATAAAACATTTTTGTCTAGCATTGGCTGGACTTAATTAATTTTATGTATTTAGTTTTAAGATTTGAATACTTATTGTTAGTTCACTTTGTGAAGATTCAATAAACAAATGAATGAGAAAAAAAAAAAAAAAGTTGAACTCTTACCTAAAAACCAACAATTTCTCTCACCGGCTTCGTAACGCTATTGCAAAACTTGTCTTACCGGGCTCACCTTCCAAATAAGCGAATCATGAGAGGAGCCTGCATATCGGGCATCTACATATGTATCTGATTCTCATCTTATGATCGCATATCTAAGAAGTAACGGATGAAATAAACTTCTTAACGGATATAAATAATTTTCGTTTTTATGTATATTACCAGATGGCATTCAAACTAAAAAATCCTTTTCTGTTATAGTACATATTTTGGTTCTCCTTTTTAGGGGCCAGAATCTTTATAATAGAACCGTCTACGCAGCCAACTACGCCAGGAAAGCCCGTCTTCTCAAAAAAATTTAATTTTTCTTCCTCTGTCATATCCAATTTGATATAAAGAGGCAAATGGCCCTTTCTAAAACATCAAGTTTCGTCCAAAACTAATGATACCGTGGGTTGAGACAACCCAAGATTAAAATCATTCCCAACACTTGATTGGTATGAACCTTGAGCCAAGAACCGCAGGGTTGTTGGTAGCTTAAGCGTGTTGGAGATTGATGTTGAACGAATTACTTTCTTCATTAATGGCTCGATTTTATTTAAAACTAATTTAAATGCCAGTTTGTTCAACCGAAAGTACTATATAAATCTGCATAAACAAATAGAATTCAATGTTTTTATATACAATTTTTATAAACATGTATATACGTTTGTAAACTACTTAATTATTTACGTGCTGTCTGGCAAATTGAATATGGATGATTTTTTTCTAATAATTTTCCTTTAAATTTTGAGCATTTCTTTATTTGCTTCATCACTACTTTCACTGGAGTCAAGAAAATATAACATTTTTTGTTTTAAATTAGAAATATATAAATAATTTTTTCGCGCAAATTTCAAAAACATGTTAAATTACCGTCAAAATACTTAGGAGTGGCTAATAAGTTTTCAAAAATATCGATAGCTCGTCGACGTCAACGCATCCTCCCAAATTAATACCGAATTTTTGTCGTGTTGACGTCGTCGTCGACTAAATTTGACTGCATATAAAAATTGAGGCCGGCGTCGACGTCGACTTTAGCAATATGGCTTTTCTGCCACCAGGAAAAAATTTTGGATCCCTCATAATTTGCTGCAAAATATTTCAAAATTTCTTCACAAATCGGGTTGTTGTCAGGTTTGACAGTGGTCGATGAAATGAAAGCAGCAATAGAGTTTCAGCCATGTTTCTAAAAAACAAAATGTATAAAATTATTTATTTACACGCTTGGTGAAGTATTACCATTTTTTTTTTGCAGCACAGGATGTTGATGCGATTTCAGAGTAGTCGTTATCGATTTTTTTTTTATTTCTTGATAAATTATTTCTGTCCTAGAAATTCTACCATTAGGATCATCAATAGTTAACTAATCGAAAAGATCGAACTCTTGAGCCGCAGGGATATTTTTTAACCATTTGTCCAGTCTAGGCACGTTTTTTGCACTGGGTCCAATAAAGCTGCGATCACGTGCATTTTGCAAATTTTAAATCTTTTATTCAACTTTGATAACGCAAAATTGTACATATTTATGCATTGTGCAAAGCTTGCAGTTTGGAAATTTTCATCAAGATTTTGATAAATATTTTTAATAAAAACTATATTGCAGTGCAGATTCGGGTACTTTCTGCTTTGCCAGTGTTTGGTTGCATTCTCAAAAACTTTTAAAAATTTTAGAAATTCCGCCAACAGCAACTTTTCCCTTTTGCTTATAGCTAGCTCAGCCTTACTTTTTCATTTTTACAAAAACTACGATACATATATCACAAGGTGCTCCATCTAGTGTCATTAGAATTTTTTAATGTTTCGCCGCTAAATGTGTCATTATCTTTAAAAAATGTGCATTGTTCTTCAATCCCAATGACATTGAAAAAATATGTGGCATCGTTCAGTATAGTAAAAATTTCTTGCTTCTGGAACGCGGACTGAATTTTTAAAATAGTATCGGTATTATAGTTTAAGGCTTTGAAAATATGTTTTAATTTTGCGTTATGTCATAAAATACTTTAAACTGTTAATTTTGCAGGATATCGTAAGCAATCAATCTATGCAAACTGTGTGCAGAACACCCAAGCCTCTTCATGTTATTGTGTTCGATTGCGGTAATAATGTTACTTGCACCGTCACTGATCACCACAATTTCTTTGCTTGATAGCTTAAACTCATTAAGTGTTTTGGTTATAATTTCCGATATTATTATGTTTAATGTTTGTGTTTTAGCTATAATTGTAATTGCCGCTGCACACGAGTCTGGCACCACATTGGCCGCCATTTTATTATGTGTGTATATTTAGTTGTTGTGTTGTAGCGGGCGAAAAACAAAACTCAAAAAACTAATTGAAAATTAATGAAAAATTTGAATTGCAAAATAAAATAAAAACTATTGCAAGATGCCAGACAATAGCATCGCTGGCATGCTGGCTTTTTGCTCCGGCTAGAAGCTCACCGATTTGGGGTGGTTCTTTACCACGATCTGGTGCTTGTCACATAATAAAAAAAATGCATGCCAGCTAGAACATGCTTTACACATATTCTTGAACAAAATTTAAGGTATGGGACCCGAAAGTGGATATAAACAAAATGAAAAAAACGTACTATAACTGGCCTTACATACTCACCAACACCACGGCCTGCCACCTGTAGTCTCTCCCACAACGAACTCCTTCTGGCTGATGTTATGCCAGGATCGGTAGCCCACCCCTCTGAAGTTCTGCGAACTCCACCATGATGGTTTGCAGCCGAATAATTTCGCAAATCATCCCTAAAATAGAAGACTTACCTTCTCATCACCCTCCTATGACCAATTCTAAATTGGTCTACTGACAAATCATCTCAAAACACTCATGAATTCTTGAAAAATTTGCCATTAATTCATTTCTTTATTAAAATAGTTTAACAATAAAAATTTAATTTCTACCAGGAAAATAGAGAAAAAGGAATTTAGCAAAAAATTATTGTTTTAAAAATACAATCTTTCTCCAAAACAAATTTCTATAAAATGAAAACATAAATGTGTCATAGAAAGCCTTTGGTACGTTTTGTCCGTATTCAAATAAAAAACCGTCTATACATATATATATCCTTCTATTTAACTTAAGGCAAACACTCTACTGGGCGCTTAACCGCCTTTAAAAATTCACACAGAGAACCTTAACCGACACCTAAATTGAGCTCTATTTAGGGCCCTACTGCTTTAATGCGAGCAAAAACCTATTTCTTATAAAAGTTGGTGTTTCCCTCTATGATTTCGAATAATACATATATATATTTTTTTGTCTTTGGCAAAATACCTGGACCTCGCTGGGCACTGCTGTTGATAACTGCTGCAACCTGGCTGCTACGGACGGCGGTGATTAGCTGCTGCTGACGGTTATTTCTATTTGCGGTGATGGCAGGTTGCTGACAAGGGCTTCACCATTTGTATTTATTGTATGTTATTATTTTGTTTTTTTTCATCTATCTGCTTTCCTTTAAATATTTAAATTTTTCTACTTTAAAATTTTTAGTTTTAAAGTTTTTAACATATTTAGTATTTTTTTCCGCAACAAATAAAAACTATATTTTCACCATCTTGTTTCTTATTTTATTTCCTTTTTTTCAAACAAAAAATCCCTGCCACCACTCACCCTTCCTCCGCTCTTCAGGTCCCATCCTTCCTCAAAAACTGAAACCCTCCGCTGCCACGCTCCAAATTCTTCTTTTTCGGCCCAACCCAAAAAGTCCCAAATTTCATCCAATTTTCTTTAATTTTTTTCAAAAACTTTAGACTTTATAAGAAAAAGTCTTTCTTCTCCTCTTTCACAAAAAAAAAATCTTCTTTCTTAACCCAAAGCAAAAATGTCTCCTTTCAAACTGATCCGCTATCCTATTTATACTCCAAATCTCCTTTTTCCCAAAAACCAAAACCCTGGCAAAAAAAAAAAAAAACCCCGTTTATTTTTCCCACACTATTATATCTCGCTCTTTCTACTTTTTCCCCACTGTTCACCAAACTGCATTATCCGTCTTTAAAACAGGGTGCACATTACAAACCCAACCATTCCGAAGACTTCTACGGACTCGGAATGGCAGGAAAGTGCTGGCGCGGACACATCAAACACACTTGATACGTTTTTCAGAAAATCGCTTAAAAAAAAATGCTCGTAGGTAACTCTGTTGGCACGGTAACTCTGTCTATATCGGGCCAAAACTTGGTAGCACTAGTCTACAGCTGATGAGCAAGGCGAATTCATAACAGGTGAAATTGACAGCGCAGCTGATAACTTTTTTTTAATTTTAATCTTTTTCAGATGTCAATGGAATAATTAAAACAAATTAAAAAAAAATTTTAAACAATTTTTTATATTATTATTGTATCTTGAGCGCCAAGTATCATCCAGACTTCTCCCCAATCTGGTTGGCCGTTTTCACCTTTTTAAGCTCTATCTTCTGAGACTTTAAGTTTCACGAAATAATTAAGTTTTTCTTTTATTGTAAATTTTTTTTTAAAGAAATTTGAAAAAAAAATTTTTTTGAAACAATTTTTTAGGTTTTGAATTGCAACTATCATTCAGAATCCTCCGCAATCTGGCTGGCCTTTTTCTCCTTTCCGAGCTCTATGATCCGAGACTTTAATTTTCACGAAATAGTTAAACGTTTCACGAAATAATTAAAAGTTTATCTTTTCTTGTAAATTTTTTTTATTATATATTTTTTTGAATTCCTTTTTGTGTTTATATTTTTCCATTGACGTTTGAAAAAGATTTATTTTTTGTAGTGTTGTATTTATTGCTCTTCATATACCTGATATGAATTCGCCTTGCTGATGAGTATGTGCGAACGGGAATTGACAAAATAAGAAAAACAGTGTGTACAGAGAAGTTGGGTTTTTGCAGGTATGTAAGTATTGTGTTTTCAAATAAATTATGGTTTAAGCCTTCTATATAATAAATGTGATATTGTACTCGAATACTTAATTTTGTATCAATTTTTAATACGCTTTATTTTCAGAGATTCTTGCGGATGTTGTAGATTTTTGCGGATCATACAGGTGAGTGAACTTGCCTATAAAGTACCACATACAAGTGCATGCCCATATGTAAACTTACATATGCAAAATGTGTGCACGTTAGCCAAACTCTACTTCTCTTTTTCAGGCTATCGGCAAACGAATTGGACAACCTTGCGGTCCCGAACAATCAGGTGAATTGGTTTTCACATTAATCGGTGCATACACTGTACACATGTAAAATTTACGCACGGCAATGTATGCCCTCCACTATCTAGTGACAGTATACTTATTGTTTTTGTTCTTCCGATAGGTGCTCTTAATTGGAAGCAGATTGGCATCAGGTAAGTAATGAAATTTGCACATTTAAAATTTATTGCTGAAACAAAAACATCCAGCAGGACCAAAACAGCGCTGTCGGCGTCATAACTCGACCCAGTGGTATAAAGATTTTGAAAACAAAAAAAAAAAAATAACATTTTCAAATTCGACTGGAAAAGTTTACAAATATAAAATCACCAACCACTGTGGGTTTGTAAGCTGCTGGAAGGTGCCTGTACATGTTTTAGCATACCTGCATACGTATGTACGCTATCATAAAAAAAAATAAATTTATTTAACACTGCACTTTTGAAGCTTAACCAACTTTTTCTTTCATGTGTTTCCTTTTCACTACTTTCCAGGTACATTTCCCATTTCATCTGGACCTATACGGCTGACCGGGTATGAAGCTATGAGTCTCCGCGGATCTCCAGATAAGTACATAAATAATTTTTAACTGCCCTAGTTTCAGATAAATATTACTATTTTCCTTATTCATTTTACGGGCGCTTAACAACCTGATTGCTGATAGACTCCCCAGAGGTATGCAGCATTTTGCGCTAAGTCTCACCGATTTCTCTTACACTAACCCCATTTTAATCTTTGAATGAATCTAACCTTAAGCAAGTATTATTACACAAAATAAATAACAATTCAAAATTTCTTCTGCTTAAGCTTAGATTCAAACACACAATAAAAATAATAAAATAATTTATCTAACCTTAAGCAAACTCCAAAATGCATAGCAAAAATTGCAAACTTCACTGCTGAGTATTTGCTTAAAATTAGATAAAACTATTGAGCTTCTAAAACAAGCTCTGGTAAATCGAAATGCAGGGACTAAGTCCACCAAAACTTTCAAGCCTATGGCTTGAAAGCTTTGGCGAGGCAGCCCCCTGCAATTTCATAAAAAAATATTATAATAATTCAAAAATATGAACAATATACAATGTAGTTCATGTAGTAGCTCCTAGCATTAAGAATTTGCTTCAAACGCAACTTAGCCAGTTGAACATACAAGATAAATTGATAGGTATGCGGCTTCGTAAATCTCTCGCGCTCGTTCGTTTTTCATGTTTGCTTGTGCGGTTATCTAGCGCTTCATGTTTTTGCACATCAAATTGTGACCATGGGCATCTTTAGGCTTCGCGTTTGAAATCTGCTTAAACGTTTTCGCGTTTCTGTTCCGGACATCACAATTCGAATTAGACCGAAAATATTTCATTTGTAGCTGTACATAAAAAGATTTTTCAAATAATTGATTCATTTAGACTCGACTCACTATAAGACCGGACTCAGAATAGAGTTGCTGTCCTAGGTGTCTAAGCTCCCATAGCTACTTAATGATATCAGCAGAAAAACATGTTATCCTCTCGAAGGTTACAGTGCTTTATAACCTTTTAGAAGGTTGAATTACCACATGCCAGTATTCGAATGAAAAGGTAAAAAAGACGGTAGCTAAGCTCCAAAGTGGTATATCTACAAGTTTTGGTGGTTTAGAAAAAAACTACTTGTATGCAGAAAGCACCATACTAGATCCTCGCTTTAAGCGAAAGGGCTTTAAAAACGAAACTGAGCATGCTATAAGAAATTTAAAAGGCAAGATTTCTACAGTAAGAGCTCCAAATATTGAAGATAGACCAAGACCAACCACTACAGCTGTAAGTGAGCAACGTCCAGTCATATGGAAAGCATACGATTTGGATTTCCATAAAACCGTAAGGCCGGAAAACAACATAGCCACTAGCACCCGTGAATTCGACAAATATATTAATGAGGAGTACTTGCGGCGGACAGAAGACCCACTATTATGGTGGAAAGAAAGAAAAAATGTATATCCTACAATATATGCATATGCCTTGAAACGCCTATGCATAATGGCAACGTCTGTCCCGTGCGAGAGAATATTTTCCGCAACTGGACAGTTTCTAGCTGTCAACATGTATCGTATACATACATGTTATACATACATGTTAGGTGCCAGCCTACTCGTCAGTAGACTTAAAAAATTTTCAAACATTCAACTCTATGTTCAATTGTCTTTAAAATAGACAACGAAAATCAGAAAGAAAAATGTCCCAACAAAACTATCATATGTTGAACTTCAAAAGCCAAATATATGGTTGTGTGAATTATAACACAATACATTTGCACGCTTAAAACATGGATGTATACTAATGGGAATACATACATATATATGTACTTAAGATAATGATCCAACAATTATGCACATACAAGTCCACATCCAAATTTTTATTGGAGCAAATCTAGTGCAAACGAAATAAAAAAATAAAAAAACATAGAGAGATAGAAAATTGGAAAATAATAAGAGAATGTCAAATGACAATATGGGCGGTACGCTTAGTTTCCAAGCTAGGGACCGAAGAAGTTTCATATGTACATAATTTTCTACCACATTTTCAACCTATATGGTCAATATTGGATTCATTTGAAAGTTTATGAATATACATATTTTCAAATATACTAATGTAATATTCATAAAATATTAAAATGCATTTGATATTAATTTTAGTCAAATTTTGCTAGGAAGTTTTGAATTAAAACACATTTGAAATTCGCTTAAATTTGTAAGAATATGCCCAACGCGAATTCATAACACGTGAAATTGACAGCACAGCTGATAACTTTCTGTTAATTTTAATCTGTTTCAGATGTCAAAGGAATTATTAAAAGAAATTTGAAAAAAGAAATGTACAACAATTTTTTAAATTTTGTATTGTATCTTGAGCGCCAGGTATCATTCAGAATTCTCCATAATCTGGCTGGCAATTTTCAGATATTTGAAAAAATTTATTTTATTATTTATTATGGTGTGAATTCGCCTTGAATATGCCCATAAAGCTTCTGAAAAAAATTTAGCTCCTTAAGTATTATTAGTTTTAAAAAATTGTTGTATCAAAGTGTTATATACCGTTGGTCTCATGTAGAATGACCCTAACTCGCATTTTCCCTGAATTGAGTTTTTTTTAACGATTTTTTCTTCTCCTGTAAAATTGTAATACATATATGTACATAAATTATAATCCAACATAAATTCAATTTAATAAAAGCACGCAAACGGCATTCGCCAACACAAAAATGAAATTGAGCACTTCCTTATGGAAAAGCAGATCGATATAATGATGATTGCTGAAACCCATTTGACAACCAACAGTTATTTCAAAATCAATGGCTACACACTATATGACACAAAAGATCCCCGTGGAAGATCTTGCGGCGGTTCGGCAATTTTGATAAAGACCAGAATTAAGCACTATCTAATGAACGAGACACGTGAGGAATATCTCCAAGCTACAAATATATGCATTGATTACTTTCATGAAAAAATTATTATATCGTCGATTTACTCACCACCACGATTTTCAGTAACAGAAAACCAATATGCACATTTTTTCAAATCACTTGGGCCTCGATTTTTAGCGGCTGGCGACTATAACGCTAAACACACTTTTTGGGGATCACGTTTAATTACCTCGAAAGGCCGTGTGCTTTTTGACACCGTTTCCAAAATGGGCTTAGATGTGGTTTCAAGCGGACACCCCACTTACTGGCCTCAGACCGACGAAGGATCCCAGATGTTATAGATTTTGGAGTTGCAAAAAATGTTCCTTTAGAGTGGATGCAAGTGGAGCCTTCATTAGATTTGTCAATAGAGTTAATTGGTTAAAATACAAAAAATTTTTGTGTAACATTGTGCTGAAAGTATCGCCTTGAGAACGCCTGAGGATATTGATGTGTCAATTAACGATTTTTCTGAAAACCTTAAATGGTACGGCCAGTACAGCATGCAACCACTAAGATCCAGAAATGAAACCAATAAAACTTATTCGTTTGAAATTGAGCAACTTCTGTCAGAAAAAAAAAGAGTCAGAAGAGAGTGGCAACTTCGCAGGTCGCCCCAGATTAAAACTAGGCTACGGGAATGCATAACTCAGTTAAGAAATCTGCTTGAAGTCCATAGAATGGCTTCCCTTAAAACATATTTGGAAAGCCTGGATGGTACTCCGCAATCTGATTATTCCTTGTGGAAAGCGACAAAAGGTTTAAAAAGACCCGTAATAGGTAAGCTACCTTTGCGAACTTCAACTGGCGACGTGGCAAGAAGCGATTCAGAAAAGGGGATGTCGTATGTCGATCATTTGAGAAACGTTTTTATTACAAATGATTCAGCGAATAATACAGCGCAATTACCACCATATGTTGTTAGACCTCTTGTGTCTTTGAGACTTAATTTTTAAAATGTCGAAAATGTTATCGGCAATACAAACCCCAGGGAAGCTTTAGGCATAGAATAAATTACTGGTAAAATACTTGAACAGTTACCTCTCGTGCAGCTAGAAGGCTTCTGCTTTTTATTTTTAATGCTATTTAACGCCTTGAGTATTACCCTACAGAGTGGAAGGTCTCAATGATTACTATCATACCCAAGCCAGGGAAGGATCCAACTAAAGTAGAATCATATAGACCAATAAGTCTACTACCAACAATTTCAAAACTGTTCGAAAAATTATTAATGGCGAAGTTGAGTCCAATATTGAACAATGTGGGATGCATCCCTGATCATCAATTTGGTTTTCGGGCTAAGCATAGCACCATAGAACAAACGCACAGACTAGTCAATGTCATAAGACAAACCTTTGAGGAGAAGAAGTATTGCTCAGCTCTTTTCATTGATATTTCTCAAGCTTTTGATAAAGTGTGGCATGACGGCTTGATGCACAAAATAAAGGTAAACTTGCCTGCAAATACACACAAGCTTCCAGAAAGCTACTTATATGGGCGGAAGTTTGTTATCAGGGAAGGCGACTTTATAAGCCCAACTCAATCTAGGGAGGAGTTCCCGCAGCGTACTGGGGCCTACTTTATATTTGATTTACGCCTCTGACATGCCAACGACATCCGGAATCCACACTTCTACCTTTGGAGATGACACAGCGTTTTTGAGTGTTCATAAAAACCACCAATTAGCATCACGAAATTTACAGGAATATACTTCAATATTAGAGAAATGGCTAAAACTTTGGAAAATCAAAGTTAATGAACAGAAATGTACTCATGTCACATTCACACTGTGTAAGCAAATATGTCCGCTTATCCAAATTAACAACGCACCTATTCCGGAGCACAATGGTATTCACCTGGACCGTAGGCTAACGTGGAAGTCTCACATTGAAGCAAAGGTCACTCAGTTAAAGCTAAAAGCAGCGCAGCTAAATTGGCTTGTGGGCAGAAATTCTACATTGAAATTAGATTGTAAACTTTTGTTATACAACGCAGTACTAAAGCCTATATGGTGCTACGGAATTCAGTTATATGGCACCGCCCAGCGTCAAACATTGAAAAAATCCAAAGGTGACAAAACAAAATTTTTCGAACGATTACTGCAGCTCCATGGTACGTAAAAAATTCACGAATTCATAAAGATCTGAGTGTTCCGCTGGTAAAAGAGGAATTTTCTAAGTACGCGACAAGGTATGTCAGTAAACTGGAACTTCATCCAAACTCTCTTGCGTGTAATATATTTAATTTTGGCGGCCACAGTCGGTTGAGAAGAAGGGATA
Organism: Thecocarcelia acutangulata; assembly: GCA_914767995.1. NCBI lineage: Eukaryota > Metazoa > Arthropoda > Insecta > Diptera > Tachinidae > Thecocarcelia > Thecocarcelia acutangulata. The sequence continues at coordinate 59,446,369 of OU612098.1, forward strand.
CCGTTGCCACCATCAGATTGCTTAATAGGTGGTTTTACTGAAATACCTCCCGCATAATAAAACTTTTCGTCTAGCATTGGCCGGACTTAAGTAAAAATCAATTTTTTTTTTTAATTTTAAATCACACTTTTTTTTAACTTTAAATTGAGTATTAAGATTTGAATACTTATTGTTAGTTCATTTGGAAGATTCAATAAATAAGAAAAATGCTACAAAAAAAGAAAAAATAATCAGCACCGGCTTTGCTACAGGAGATTCTCTCCTCTGTGGTATAACCAACACCGGCTTCGCTAACAAACGTTTTTTGCATAGCCGGCAGCAGGGACCCTATCCTGTATCTATTAACAAGCTTTTAAATGATACCAATAAAAGTTCTTCTGTCCATAAATCGGAAACTAAGAGTTTCTGCAAATATTGTCATTTCACATTTTCTTATTTTTAAATTTTCTGTCACTCTATGTACTTTTTATCCCATTTGGAACTGCATTTTGGAAAAAAAACTTTGGAAGCGAAGCCAGTGTTTATTATTAAATCCAATATTTGCAATAAATTTCTGGAAATCAAGGTTCTTTTTGTTTTTTTTTAAATGTTTAATGTGTTTTTCAATATTTACGTCTTATAAATTCAATAAACTATTTGAATTGAATACACATAAAGAAACCTTTCTGGAGAAGTCTTCTTCTAATTCTGAAAAAGAGCTTAGCTCCAGTAGAAAAAACTTTTGGATTTCTGAGGAAGAATCGGTGAAAAATCATTGGAAAATTTCCTGTCTCTAAGAGATAAGAAACGCCCTTGACCGTGTTTGCTAAATATTGTTGTTACAACTGAAGACAAAACATCTTCCAGTTTAATTGTTGATGATAAGCCGAAAACACAAGTAGGCATGGACAGGTACATAACCGTGGTAAGAGGCAGCGAAGCCCCAAATTAGCTCAAATATCATCGCAACCGAAAATTACTAAAGATGATAACAGGACTTCGGCACCGGATAGTAATAGGTTTGCTATACTTCAAACAGATGAGCCAACAACATCTAAGAAAACATTTAAACCGCCACCAATATATTTGCGAGAGCCTACCTTTAGTGAGCTGGTAAAACAACTTATTGCGGCAATCGGCAAAGACACTTTTAACGTAATATCGGTTAAGCACGGCGGCATCAATGAAACGAAAATCCAGGTAAAGAGTGAGAATGAATACCGAAAGTTGTCTGACGTTCTAGAGAAGGAGAAACGATCATTTTACACATACATATCAGCTTAAAAGTGCCAAAGGTATTCAGGTCGTTATAAAAGGGATTGACCCTTTTGTTGACACGAATGAGGTCAAAACCGGATTAAAAGACAATGGCTTCGAAATTAAAAATGTGGTTAATATTAGAAACCGTGAAAAATTCCTCAACCCATGTTTAGGTTTGAATTGGAACCTAGAGGTGTTCTCCTGAAAAAGAATGAAGTGCATCCAATTTATAACCTCCAATATCTTTTGCATCGTAAGGTTACCGTTGAGGAGCCTCATAAGCGTTTAGGGCCCGTTCAATGCCTAAACTGCCAAGAATTTGGCCATACTAAGGCCTATTGTAATCCGCCGGCAGTTTGCGTTGTGTGTGGAGAACTTCACGGTACATCACAGTGCAAAAAACCTAAGACTGACGCGAGGGGTAAAAAATGCAGTAATTGTGGAGGTAACCATACTGCAAACTACAGGGGTTGCCCTGTTTATACTCACTTCAAGAGGTCAATGACAAATATGCCATCAATTTTAAATATGCCACCCCAGCAGTCAAACACCACTTCTACAAACAATTTTCCCCAGGTACGCCAGTCAACCAGCCATGTAAACTTGCAAAACCCCCAACACATTTCTTATGCGAATGTGGTAAAATCCGATAAACCAAATTTAAATCAAGGGCCCAAGCCTCAAAACTCCGACCAAAATTTTAGCAATCTTGAGGCAACTCTGCAGACTAGTTCAATCCATAAATACATTTACGGTTTCCATGACGACCATGATGCAGAAAATGCAATCCACTATTTTGCAGGCAATTTAAAAAAAATGAATTGGTTAAAAAAATGTTTCTGGAACGCAAACGGCATCCGCCAACACAAAAATTAACTTAAGCACTTCCTTATGGAAAAGCAAATCTATATAATGTTGATTGCTGAAACCCATTGGACAACCAACAGTTTTTTCAAAATTAATGGCTACATACTGTACGACACAAAAAATCCCCGCGGAAGATCTTGCGGAGGATCGGCAATTCTAATAAAATCCAGAATTAAGCACTTTTTAATGAACGAGACATGTGAGGAGTATCTCCAAGCAACTAATATATGCATTGAATATTTTCATGAAAAAATCGTTATTTCCTCGATCTACTCACCGCCACGATTTTCAAAAAGAGAAAGCCTATATTCAAATTTTTTTAAATCACTTGGTCCTTGATTTTTAGCGGCTGGCGACTATAACGCTAAACACACTTTTTGGGGATCACGTTTAATTACCTCGAAAGGCCTTGTGCTTTTTGACACCGTTTCCAAAATGGGCTTAGGTGTTATTTCAAGTGGACACCCCACTTATTGGCCGTCAGACGTTATAGATTTTGGAGTTACAAAAAATTTTCCCTTCATTAGATTTGTCGTCAGATCACTCACCCACTATAATACCTGTTTCGTTCCCCCAGGAGGTTGATTCCCCGTTTTGTCATTTGGCGTTGACCATCACAAGAGTAAACTGGTTAAAATATAAGAAATATTTGAGTACTCATTGTACAGAAAATATTGCCTAGAGAACCCCTGAGGATGTTGATATATCAATTAAAGATTTTTCTGAAGACCTTAAACTGGCCGTGCAACATGCTACCACTACCCATACGAGTTTCAGAAATGAGAACAATAGAACATATTCGTCTGACATTGAACAACTCCTAACAGAAAAAAGAAGAGTTAGAAGAGAGTGGCAACTTCGCAGGTCTCCCCAGCTTAAAAGCAGGCCACGGGAGTGCATAACTCAATTAAGAAATCTGCTTAAAATCCAAAGAATGGCTTCCCTTAAAAATTATATGGAAGGTCTTTATGGTACCCCTCAATCCGACTATTCTTTATGTCGATCATTTGAGAAACGTTTTTATTACAACTGATTCAGCGAATAATAGAGCGGCATTACCACCAATTTAATTTTTCAAGATGTCGGAAACGTTATCGGTAATTCAAAACCCCAGGAAAGCTCCAGGCATTGATCAAATTACTGGTAAAATGCTTGAACAGTTACCTCGTGTAGCTAGAAGAGTTCTACTTTTTATTTTTATCGCTATTTTACGTCTTGAGTATTATCCTGCGGAGTGGAAGTTCTCAGTGATTACTATCACACCCAAGCCAGGCAAGGATCTGACAAAGGTAGAATCATATAAACCAATAAGTCTTGTACCAACAATTTCAAAACTATTCGAAAAATTGTTAATGGTTAAGTTGAGTCCAATATTGAACAAAGTGGGATCATCAATTTGGTTTTCGGGGTAAACACAGCACCATAGAACAAACGCACAGACTAGTCAACGTCATAAGACAGACTTTTGAGGAAAAAAGTATTGTTCAGCTTTATTCATTGACATTTCCCAAGCTGTTGATAAAGTGTGGCACGATGGGTTACTTTACAAAATAAAGTTGATCTTGCCTGCAAACACTCACAAGCTTCTGGAAAGCTATTTATGCGGCCGGAAGTTTGTTATCAGAGAAGGCGATTTTATAAGCCCCTTACAGCCAATTGAGGCAGGAGTTCCGCAAGGTAGCATTCTAGGACCTACTTTATATTTGATTTACGCCTCAGACATGCCAACGAGAGCCGGAATCCACACTTCAACTTTTGCAGATGACACAGCATTCTGCAGGGTACATGAAAACCATCAAGCAGCTTCGCGAAATTTGCAGGAGTATATTTCAATATTAGAGATATGGTTAAAACTTTGGAAAATTAAAGTTAATGAACAAAAGTGTACTCACGTTACATTCACATTGCGTAAACAAATATGTTCAGCTCTCCAAATTAACAATTCACCTATTCCGCAGCAAAATGAAGTCAGGTACCTTGGTATTCTGCTCGGCCGTAGGTTAACGTGGAAGTCTCACATTGATGCGAAAGTTACTCAGTTAAAGTTAAAAGCAGCGCAACTGAAATGGCTTATGGGCAGAAATTCGACATTGAAGCAGGATTGCAAACTTTTATTATACAACGCAATTCTAATGCCTATATGGTGCTATGGAGTTCAACTATAGGGCACCGCCTCCACTTCAAACATTGAAAAATTCAAAGGCGACAAAACAAAATTCGACCGTATTAAAAATACATCATATACACATGATCCCGAGTTCGAATCCCAGCGGGTGCTGATGAGTAGTGTAGCGACTACGAAACAGCTGGTGTCCTCCAGCTAATGGTATTCAATTATTTTTCTGTTCTTCTTTGGTCTAATTGTTTCACAGCAATTATTGTTATAATTCCAATCAATCCTTCGTCTTGACTGAAGCTTGACTGTAGCTCACAACTAGCTAGTTAATATCGTATAAAACATTTTTGTCTAGCATTGGCTCGACAGAATTAATTTTGAGTATTTAGTATTAAGATTTGAATACTTATTGTTAGTTCACTTTGCGAAGATTCAATAAATAAATCAATGAGAATAAAAATATCATAAATACAATTAACAAACAACATATGTACATAAATTAAAAAAACTATTTGAAGTGGAATTAAAACCAAATCTGAACATACTTACATATATACAAATTAACATTTTGACAAATAATTTAAAATACATCAGAAGATTTTTACATAATGTTATAAAGATAATTATAGATTTCTAAATCTGCCAATTACAGAGTATGAACCAGGAAATGAAACACAACATTAAACATATTCAACATAATTAAAAACAAAATATTTAAACCTAATTATGTACATAAAAGAAACTATTTTAAATGTTAACTTCCTAATTTATTTTTATAATTTAAATGACTATAAATATGTGATAAAAATTCGGTATCTTTCCTAAAATTCATCGTTTTTTTTTTAACTTGGACCAGTACGATGCACTGCATATGACCCCTACATATGCAGTGCATTGTACCAGAACTAGGAAAACAGGTTGTGAGGAGGAGTTAAGAGGGAGTAGTGTTTGTAAACATTTGACTTGAACTTTCCAACGTTATAACAGACAGGAAACACGTCTGCAGGCAACTTATTCCACAGACGAAGCGTACGGCTGAAAAACGAATTCTCTCTGTAATGCGTAGTACGATTCCCCGGGCAATCGACCACAAATGGATGAGCTCTGGACGATGAACGCGTGCTACGTAAAAATGTGCAAGTTTCGGGAAAAAGGTCCCTAATCTCGCCAGAGCAAAATCCATTGTAGTAACGATAGAACAGAGTAACGCACCCCACACTGCGTCGATGCTTCAGTGAGTCAATAGAGTTGGATACCCTACTGTCACCGATGAGCTTCTTCGCTCTCTCCTGCACACGGTCGAGTAACCCCAAAATAGACTTTGAAGCACCGGCCCAACCAAGAGAGTTATATTCCATTTTCGGTCGGATGTAGGTGGTATAAATAGTAAGGAGATCGGATGGAGTGAAGTATATCTTGCACCGTTTCAAAAAACCGAGGCACTTGAATGCTTCTTTAGAGACATGAAAAATGTGTTCAGTCCAGCGAACATCACACTGTATCTTCATTCCAAGAACATCAAGAGCATCCGATTCTTCAATATTTATACCATCCTTGAGTACAGATAAAGCAGCATTTGCGGTCGTTTTTTTGTGTGTTCATAAACTACATTGGGTCTTGCGAGCGTTAAAAGCGACCCTGTTCTGACGACCCCATTCGGAGATTAATAGAAGATCACTATTCAGTGAATCATTCATATTTAGCCTCTTGGCAGCGATCTCTAATAGGCTGGGCCTATAACTAAAAGAGTACGAGTGACAAATGCTGCTGTCATCCGCGAAAGAGTGGATAGGGTTGGAAGTTTGATGGAGAAGATCGTTGAGGAAAATAAGAAATAGGGTAGGAGAAAGAACGGATCCTTGCGGTACCCCTGAATTAATCTTGAACTCATTTGATGAGACCCCATCTATAACAACTCGTATAGTGCGGTCTCTGAGAAAGCTCGATATAAACCGAGAAAAGTCATCACCCACACCAAAAGCAGTAAGTTTTGCCAGTAGTGCACCATGCCACACTCTGTGAAACGCTTTTGAAATATACAGAGCCACCACCCTACTTTCACCGAAATGATGGATTGAGTGGCACCATTTCTCAGAGAGGTATGCCATAAGATCGCCAGTAGAACGAACTTTTCGAAATCCATATTGACGATCACAAAGTAGTTTATGCGACTCCAGATACCTCATAAGGTGATGGTTAACCATGCTTTCCATTACTTTGGAAAGTGAATAGCAAATTGCAATTGGGCGCTAATTTTCAGGGTTATTTGCCTCACCCGTTTTGGGTTTGGGATTAATTTCAGTATTTAAAATTGAAATTCCTTCAAAATCTGGGTTGTGATTAAAATCACGACAATGCAGTGATAAAGCTGTCTTCTGAGATGAATTAATATTTCTATACTTCCGGTCTGTCTTGTGCCCTGCTATGCTAGTCTTTAATTTATTTTTTGATGTTCCTACATGAACTTTACTGCATTGCTCACTACCATTACCGCTGCAAGAAATTTTATACACCAAATTCGACTTTTCAAACTTACTTAACTTATCTTTTATTTACTAAATAACCTACCTACCGTTTCACAAACCTTATGAGCCATTCTGGAGTTATTTTTGTCAAAAATACTAGATTTTTGTAACCTTTCTGACATTCCAGGCACATAAGCTAATGATTTATATACTTTTGTTTCTAAACTTATATCTGATCTATTTTTCCTATTATATTGTCTAATTCAGTCGTAAAGCAGCTCTGCGCTGAAGAACAGCTCTCGCGTCATCGTAATTATTTCTTAAGTGCGGTCAGGCTTGTGTTTGTTGTTCGGTCTTCGAGAGTTTTGCATCTCACTCGCACTGGTTAACGGTTCACCTCAACTAACTGTAATGGTTTACAGTTTTTTTGAGGTTATTTATTGTTAACCACGTGGAAACTTCATATGTGAAGGCATATGTAGGTCGTTATAGTTAGCCACAGCGATGCTACAAAAGTGCTTCTAATACCATCTTGGTCATATAGTCTTTGTCACCCCGCCCATGTTGTGCATCCTATACTTTGCAACTGTACAGTTACTAAATAAATAAATATTGTCTAATTAATTTGCAAACAAGTTTATTAGGAAAGCTTTTTTCTATTAATATATTCTTAATTAATTCTTCATTTTTATTGTGAAACCTAGCAACACTAATATTAAAAACCTTATCTATAAGATTTTTCGCCGCATTCACTCTTATTGTTTTTGGGTGTTCTGAAAAATAATTAATATTTCTTCCAGAAGATGTTGGTTTTTGATACCAATCTATTAATAAATCTTTATTTTCTCTTATAACTAATGTATCTAAGTATGAAATCCTATTTCTATATTCTTTCTCAATTGTAAATTTAATGCTTGATCCAAGCATGAGTTCAAAGTTATTAGTAAGAAACTAATTTCCTCCTCCTTAATAATACAAAACAAATCATCTACATACTTAGTTAAAATTTTTGGTTGAATTCTCAATTTTTCCAAACATGAATCTAATAACCTCTCCATGACAATATCTATATGACATTTATTATCGTACTGAAAATATCTATTATCAACTATACGAAATCTAATCATTCTCAAAAACAAGTTTTGGCTAATAAAATTTTAATAGCAAGTGCAACTGATATACTTGGGAAAAGAGATCCAAAGAAATTTATTATTTTCAGTTTTCAGGCTCTTAATCCTATCTTTAAAATGAAAAGAGTTCTTAACATTGTATTTAGAATCTACTGTCAAGTTCTGAGGAATATGAGTTATATATTTATATAAGTCCATAATGGCTTATTTATAGAAGAGCAGATTGGTCGCAAGGGAAAATATTCTTTATGGATTTTGGGTAATCCATATAATCTTGGAGCTACTGCTACATTTGTTTTTAAATTTTTTTCTCCATTGCTCAAGCCACACAGACGTTTGGTTCAAACATGTTACATGAGTAATAGGAATAAGAGCGTTTAGATACGGTGAATTTACTCTTGCCTCGATGAAATTGTCTTGCCTGCACGAACATGTTCATAGAATGCTCTTGTTAATTCTACTCATAATCAGAATTTGATGTGTGCAGCAGAATGAATACGATTTTGAATGATCATTGGATTTTTCGTTACCCTTTAAAAGGAAAAAAAATTATTGTGCTGAATAAAATCAAGAAAAACCATGATTTTGAAGTTCGATACTGCAAATTAGAACAGCTTTTACAGTCGTTTGGCTGTGTCATGTCCACCACTTTTGCTGACCCAAAAGTTTTAACGACTTTTAACCCCTCAACACAAGCTTCCAAGCCTACTGCAGCCACTAATTGTTCCTCAACTTAGGAAAGAACTTTTTCTTCTTAGACTCCACCGCACCGTCTTTTTCAAGGATGTTTTATTAAAAGACATTTTTTTAACCTTTTGTTTTTGATCAACATCAATATGTATGTATGAATACGATCATAAGGATGAATATGTGCATATGTATATACATACATACATAAATAAACAAATTTACTACCACAGTAAAATTCGCTTATAGTCCACTGCTTCAAATGCACGCTTTTTGTGGACTATAAGGCGAATTGGACTATAGTTAGATTTTTATATAAGACACTTTTTGGCTTATAAATGAATTAGTATATAATAATTTATTTCGACTATATAAAATCTGAAAGCAGATATTTCAATGATCTCATTGACAAAAAAAAAAGAAAAAAACACATTTAACATTGCAATTATGTGCCAAAAATTAAATATGTACATATAAAAAAGTGTTTTTTATTTGTCCGTTTTTGTCTAGGAAAATTTTTTATTAATTTTGCATTTTGGATTATATCTTTAATAACTTGCATGAAATAAAGTTTTTTCACACCGCATCTAGGTGGAATATAAGCGAGAATGGACTATAGCGCTAATGGACTATGTAACAAATATTTTGCAGGTATTTTATTTATTGATGCCAAAAAACTGCACATTTTGGACTAAATCGCTAATTCTACTATAAGGGGTGTGGCTTATAAACGAATTTTACTGTAATAATATTAATTATTTTTACACATTTCCACATCTTTAATTGGTGGACCAGAAGCGTTCAACTTCAGAGGCTTTATATTTCCCTTGCGCAGTATTGAGTAATACACCTTTTGCCAAGTCGGACTGGCATAAAATTGACCAAAATTTCTTTTTGTGCAAAGTTATTTATACATTTAATTTTATATTCAAAACAAATTTTGAACTTACATTTCTTTTGTGTTTTTATGTTTGGCGGGTTTTCGATAGTACTTTTGCTTACGAGTAAAAAGTTGCACGGCTGCATTCGAATGGTTACTCGCTATCGAATGCCATCATTAGATGGTTATCGATTGAGATAGTCCCAAAAGTGTTAGAACTCGCACATTCGAGTAAGAACTTGCTAGTATGCGAATGACAGAATTAACCCCCTGGTACAATGCACCGCATATGCAGGGGTTATCCTCTTGAGTACTGGTGTAATATCAAAACATATGTATATAATATTTCATTATTATTATGCGAATGTTCAATAAACGTCATTGAGTGTTGTGTGTATTTACTTTTACTAATTTAATATTTATTAACCATTTTTTTTTTATCTTGAACCAGTACTCGGGGGATAGCCCCTACATATGCAGTGCATTGTACTGGATCTAAGAAAATAGATTATGCGGATGAAGGAGGGAGTAATGTTGTGAACACATGGAACGATCAAAACAAACGTTATCACAGCATTTAAAGTGTTGAAATTAAATTAGTTAAAACTGATCAGTGCCCAGTGTATATATGTACCTTCGACACTGCTCAGAATAATAAAAATTAGGTCAACACCGCGCACACCGTAAAGCAATAAAATACATAAGTGGAAAATAAAAAGAAATTAATAATAATAAATAGAGAAAAAAACAAAAAAATAAAATAATAAAAAAAAAACACGTGCACACATGATGAAAAAAAGAACTCGGTATAACTTCGTTTTTTACAAATATATAATTTCGTTTTTTACAAATGAAAAATACATGTGTACAGAACGAAAGACAAAGCACTACTCCATATTCTGTCTGTTATCAAGTCTGTGTTTGCTGAGAACACTATTGAAAAAAAAAAAAAAAATTGAAAATATGTGCTTGTTTTGTCATTAAGCAGCTCAGGCCTGAAGAACAACTCTCCCGTTATAGTAATTATTTAAGTGCGGTCAGGCTTGGTTTTGCTGTTTGGCTTTCGAGAGTTTTGTGTTTCGCTGGCACTGTACCTGTACTCAGCATTTGTAAAGTTAAATAAATATACTGGATCAGAAAAAGCATTAAGGATTAAATATGTGAATTCAAATAGATGTGACCAAGTAAAAATAATTCCATATCAAAAATAGCTAAGGATTTAAAATTTTTTAAAACTCCTGAGATATATTGTGTAATTACCAAAAATTAACCATTTTTGATATTTTGGTTGAACAAACATTTTTTATATCTTTAACAAACATTTTTGTTATGTATTTGCGACAATTATCCTGAATATTGACAATTTTTTTTTTGCAATAGAACGACTTTAAACCCTCTTAAGGATCTAATGGATGCTGCAGATAAGGAACAATACCAGCAACAACGCAAATATTGTATAAAAACCTTTTTTGGAAAAGCGACACGCTTAAAAGCTCATATTTTTAAGTAAGTGCTTTCTTTGCAAACATTTTTGTAGGTTAAATGTATATGATTTTGAAAATTTACTATCAATAGTGAGAAACTATGTATGTACCATCTTTCGAGTAATTCGTGCAACAATTTAATTTTTTACTATACATAAGAACATAAATATTACTGGTGATCATACAGATCCTTGGAGTTCCTTACACTTGTTTCAAGAAAGACGACTAGTCAATTTGTTCCAAAACTTTAGTGTCATAATTAATTCTCTCTCCTACAAATACTTAAAGGTAAGCGAAAATAAATGTATGTATGTATAAACAATTTATTAGAAAACGATTTTTATTTAGATTCCATGCAACCAAGCTGAGTGGAAAAGTGTTTCAGGTGGCTTCAACCAATTGTGTCTATTTCCACATTCTTTGCGAGCCATTGATGGCTGGTTCTGATTTTTAACACGCTTATATTAGCTTCACTTGTATGCTTGCAACCCATTCAATATGAAAATTCATAACAGTGAAATTGATAGCGCAGCTGATAACTTTTTTTTTAATTTTAATCTGTTTCAGATGTCAAAGGAATAATTAAAAGAAAATTTAAAACATTTTTTTAAATTATGTATTGTATCACGAGCGCCAGGTATAATTCAGAATCCTCTCCAATCTGGCTGGCCATTTCTACCTTTTCAAGCTCTATGATCTGAGACTTCAATTTTCAGAAAATAATTAAAAGTTTTTTCTTTCTAAATTAAATTTTTGGTTTGTACATATGTATATCGGATTTAGTTCAAGTTTTTTCTTTGTGTATTTTAATAATTTTCCGTTCCCACAAATGACCCGAGTTTTAATGCCAGTGGGTGCTGATGAGTAGTGTAGCGACTACGGAACAGCTAGTTGTCCCCTAGTTAAAGATTTGATTATTATTTATCTTGTCTTCTTCAATCAAAAATTATTGATCACACCATATTTGTATTGTAAAAAATCCTTCTTAAGAAAAAACTTAAGAAAGGAAAAAATTGAACTAAAATCCGATGTACATATGTACAAACCAAAAATTTAATTGAAAAATTATAAAGTTCAGCAAAAATTCAATAAATTAATGATTTTCTTTTCTTGTAATTTTTTTATTATATATGTATTTTTTTTTCCTTTTTGCTTATACATATTTTTCTCTTGACATTTGAAAAATATTTAGTTTTTGTAGGGTTGTATTTATTGCTCTTGCATTTACCTGGTATGAATTCGCCTTGTATGTAGGTATATAAAACTGGATATACAGTGTTGCTGCTGTAGTGCGAAAATTGGAGGTGCTGTATTGCTTCTGTTAAGCGAAGGATTTTGGATATTCACGAAATGTAGAGACGTGCGCAAAAGAAACAGCGTGTTTTTTGTGTTCTGATAGGTATTAAAGCATTTTTCTTTTTATTAAATTCCAAACTGGGCTTAGACGTGATTTCAAGCGGACATCCCACTTATTGGCCCTCGGACCGGCGAAAGATTCCAAATGTTATAGATTTTGGAGTTGCAAAAAATTTTCCTTTAGAAGGGATGCAAGTAGAGTCTTCATTAGATTAGTCATCGGACCACTCACCCACTATAATATCCGTTTCGTTCCCCCAGGAGGTTGGCTCCCCGTATAGTGACTTGGCGTTCGCCATCACTAGAGTTAATTGGCTAAAATATAAGAAATATTTGAGTACTCATTGTACAGAAAATATTGCCTTGAGAACCCCTGAGGATGTTGATAAGGATTTTTCTGAAGACCTTAAACTGGCCGTGCAACATGCTACCACTACCCATACGAGGTTCAGAAATGAGAACAATAGAACTTATTCGTCTGAAATTGAACAACTTTTGTCAGAAAAAGAAGAGTTAGAAGAGAATGGCAACTTCGCAGGTCTCCCCAGCTTAAAAGCAGGCTACGGGAGTGCATAACTCAGTTAAGAAATGTGCTTGAAATCCAAAGAAAGGCTTCCCTTAAAAATTATCTAGAAGGTCTTGATGGTAGCCTGCAAAGCGACTATTCTCTATGGAAAGCGACAAAAGGTCTGAAAAGACCCGTAATAGGTAAGCCACCTTTGCGAACTTCAGCTGGCGATTGGGCAAGAAGCGATTCTGAAAAAGGGATGGTGTATGTTAATCATTTGAAAAACGTTTTTATTGCAAATGATACAGTAGATGATGTTGCTGAATTTCCGTCATATGCTGTTAGACCGCCTGTGCCTTTGAGGCTTAGTTTTCAAGATGTCGAAAACGTTATAAATAAAGTAAACTCACAAAAAGCTCCAGGTTTTGACAAAATTACTGGCAAAATGCTTGTACATTTACCTCGTGTTGCTAGAAGAATTCTTCTTTTCATTTTTAACGCTATTTTGCGCCTAGAATACTATCCTGCAGAGTGGAAGGTGTCTATGGTTACTATGATTCCCAAGCCAGGGAAGGATCCCACTAAAGTAGAGTCATATAGACCAATAAGTCTACTGCCAACAATTTCAAAACTTTTCGAAAAATTGTTAATGGCGAAGTTGACTCCAATATTGAATGATGTAGGATGCATCCCTGATCATCAATTTGGTTTTCGGGCTAAACACAGCACCATTGAACAAACGCATAGACTAGTTAATGTTATAAGAAAGACTTTTGAGGATAAAAAGTATTGCTCAGCTCTATTTATTGATGTTTCCCAAGCTTTTGATAAAGTGTGGCACGAGGGATTAATGCACAAAATAAAGTTGAACTTGCCTGCAAACACTCATAAGCTTCTGGAAAGCTATTTATGCGGCCGGAAGTTTGTTATCAGAGAAGGCGACTTTATAAGCCCAACTCAGCCAATCGAGGCAGGAGTTCCCCAAGGTAGCATCCTGGGACCCACTTTATATTTAATTTACACTTCTGACATGCCAACCAGATGTGGTATTCACACTTTAACTTTTGCAGATGACGCAGCATTCTGCAGCGTACATGAAAACCATCAAGTAGCTTCGCGAAATTTGCAGGAGTATATTTCAATATTACAGATGTGGTTAAAACTTTGGAAAATTAAAGTTAATGAACAAAAGTGTACTCACGTTACATTCACACTGCGTAGACAAACATGTTCAGCTATCCAAATTAACAATTCACCTATTACGCAGCAAAATGAAGTCAAGTACCTTGGTATTCATCTCGACCGTAGGTTAACGTTTGCGCGAAAGTCACTCAGCTAAAATTAAAAGCAGCGCAATTAAATTGGCTTATGGGCAGAAATTCTACATTGAAATTAGATTGCAAACTTTTGTTATACAACGCAATACTAAAGCCTATATGGCGCTACGGAATTCAATCATGGGGCACCGCCTCAGCGTCAAACATTGAAAAAATTCAAAGGCGACAAAACAAAATTCTTCGAACAATTACTGCAGCACCATGGTACGTAAAAAACTCCCGAATTCACAAGGATCTGTGTGTTCCACTGGTAAAAGATGAGTTTTCAAAGCATGCGATAAGGTATATCAGCAAATAGGAACTTCACTCAAACCCTCTTGCACGAAACATACTTAATTTTAGTGGTCACACTCGGTTGAGAAGAAGGGATACCGTTGCCACCATCAGAGCGTTAAGTAGGTGATTTTACCGATATAATATGCGCATAATAAAACTTTTTGTCTAGCATTGGCTGGACTTAGTTAATATATTGTATTTAGTAATAAGATTTGAATACTTATTGTTAGTTCACATTGTGAAGATTCAATAAATAAAAAAAGCTTAAAAAAAAATTAAATTCTCAATAATTTATTTAGATTGTTGGGATATAAAGTTGAATATTTGTTAATAACTTTCAAAAATTTCCAAGTCTTCTGATGATTAGTGTAGATCCTATAAAATGTCGACATATAGACAGCTGGGATGTTTATAATTTTTTTTTTGTGTCAAAATTAAAAGCTAATGTAGTAAATAAAACGAAATTGTGTTTATATATTATAACTATAAAGGATACCAAATTATTGTGTTGGTGGTCATCGTAGATGCGTAATGTAGATTCCTCTACATTGACGTTGGGGCTAATACGAGAGCATCTGATATCTGATGTGAAGTTATGAAGTCTGGAAATCTAAATTCACCACCTAATGAAGTTTTGCTAGGACAAATTAATTAGCTTCATACTGTTTCAGTGCGACGACATTTTTGAATCGACCGAGATATGTTAGAAGCCTATAACCGCAACGCAAACTTGACAACAGTGCAAGAAATTTTGAATTATAGACAGCCATGCTAAAATGGCGGTTGGGATGACATTTGGAAGATTGGTAAGTAGATTTCGGATATTTCATAGACTCATTGAAATAAAAAAGTATAAACTTGCGATCTTGCAGTAACAGCGTGCTGCGTTTTGCAGAACATGTTAGAAAAAAATGTGGCTGAAAACTTAAAACCTAGCCTGGATCCAGTTATATTAGAATCCCTTTAAACAATAATAATACTGGCGAAAATTGTGGAGCTGATAAAATACAGAGAGGATGTGGAACATCATCGGAACTTCAGGTGTTGGTGGCTTTACGTTGCTGGGGAAGAGGAGAAGTATATATATACACAAAACTATGTAAATTCACCTTTATAGTATATTCTTCCATTTATACCTATTTTTAGATTCAAGATGACACATGTGACCTTTACGGCTTGGCGCAATCTACACGCAGAGAAAAGGCAATTTGAAATATGGTTGCAATAACCTTAGTATTTATTCTATAACATTATGCATTATTGTTAAAATCGTTGTGTAATCATCATAATTATAGTTTGTTTCTCTACAAATATTTTACTGTGTGCATTTCTGTAATTCTATTGTTAACATCTATATATTTCAAGATATGATTATACACAATAATAACAATTGTGAAATTTTTTTAAAAACAACGATAGCTTTTGTCACACCCAATGCTAAAATAATAGTTTTTATCATATGTATGATAAGCTGATTCACATGCAACAAAAGTGAGTTTACAACATAAACTTACTATTGCCTACTTGAACGATATTTTCATTCTAGTCGTTGACATACAATATTCTTTCAGTTTGGTTTTATCTGTGGAAACAAAAAAATATTTTATGCATTTTCAATTAAAAAAATATGTATACGTGTGTATTTGTCAGCTATATTGAAAAAAAGATGAAAAGACGAGAGCTTGTCGAAGAAATACATATGTATGGAATATTCGGAATAATAAAAAGGTTAGTTTAATATTAAGATGTAAATATAAATATCTATGGTGAATCCAACAATTCATGCAATCATATTAATATGATTAAAGCTGTCTGTTAAAATTGCAATCGAAGACAAAATACTTAATAGATATTTTTCTTTCATTACAGCTAATGGATATTTCAACTTCCAAGAAGAAACTTGTACATTAGTTAAGATGCAGCGCGATTATTTCTTTCTAATTATTTGTATTTATTTTTTATAATAAGTATTTTTGAAGCTAATTATTATATATATATGTATTTGTGATAATTAAAAGAAATTTATGTTTCAACAATATTACAATAAAGCTATTTACGACACTAATATGGTTCTATATTTATGACATTGCTATGGTTATACGAGTATATAAGAAAAGTATGAATGTTTAGTTTAATAAATGCTATAGTTACTTATTATTAAACCAATTTTTAAACCCAAATATAGTATGGTTACTTATAATATAATTTTTTTAACATTACTATGGTGTGCCATCTGAATGACGTTTTAAATATAACAATATAGTATTATTAGGTACAACCATATAATTCAACAATATTATGTTGCCCTTAGAATATTGTTGTATCCACCATATATTTTTTTCTACGTGTACTGTAAGTAGAATTCGTTCCAAAGTAGCGCGTGCTTTAGCCAAATACGGAAATCAAAAAACCTGAGGAATAATTGGGGCAATTGATTGCACCCACATTAAATTAAAAAAACAAACTGGTGGTGGTTTGGCGCAATATTATATAAATAGAAAAAGGCTTTTTTTCACTCAACGTCCAGATAAGTAAAGCTTGAATCTTTTCTTTTGCTATCTTAACATCTTTTTATGTAGTTTGTGATGCCGAAGTAAAAATTTGAGATATTGTGGCAAGACAATGGAGGGGAAGTACTAACGACTGCCGGATTTTTAACGAATCCAAAATAAAAGAGAGGTTTGAAAACGGTAACTTTAGGGGTCGTTTGCTTGGGGATTCTGGTGATAAATTAACAAAATATTTACAGCAGTACTTCGTCCTCAAAACGACAAAGAATTAAAATATAATATTGCCCATATTGCTACCCGGAATCCAGTAGAACGATGTTTCGGTGTATGGAAACAGAGATTTCGATGTTTGCTGGACGGTATAACCGTGAGCTTTAACAACGCAAAGGTGTTAATTGTGTCTTTGGCAGCTCTCCACAACATCGAAATAGAAGAAAATTGTAAACTTTAATTAATGTATGGATGTGTGAATGTACTTACAACAAGTGCGTTTTTGTAGAAACGTATAAACATGTCATTGCTCGTTCTTTCTTTACTTAACAAATCTAACTTTAGATAACATAAGCAAATTGAAATTACAGATTGTTTTGTATCAGATGGCTTTGAAACAGATGACCTTGAACAAGATCGAATAACACAAATAGAAATTACCCAACATAATTTATTGGGCGCAGAACCAACAGCAAGGAGAGAAAATGTAGTGCTAAAAACTTTTATACAAATCCATTTTTAGTATAATAATGTAAAGTAATGTAAAATATGTTTCTTCATTGTAAATGTTAATGTAGTTAAATATTTTGTTTTCAAATTTATATGACTTTGTATACACAATTTAAAAAAAAAAAAAAAAAAAAATACTTTTCCTGAAGAAGACTTGAAAATAAAAACTATAATTTTTACAAGTGGACCGCTAGCTCAACAACAAATAATAATTTAAAGAAAAAGGGGCAAAAAATTAAAAGCAAGCAATTTAAGAAATAGCTGAGCACAACAATTGATTATCAATATTTAAATAGGAATGAGGGAACAAGAAGGCTAATCAATAGGTTCAAAACTGTAAGGGATAAAATAATTAGGTGCAGGGCAACGATTAGGTTTTTATTCGTTGCAGAAATGCAGGTATAGTACCAAAATTTATTAGAAGCTCCACTAAAAATATTTTCAAGTTTTTTCATGGGAATTCAATACCTTCAACAATGAAATCAATTGTGAGATGAGTTCAAGATCTGCATAGTAGAATCCTGAGTTCAACAATCAAGCAGAAGCCCTATTTTTTAAGAACTATTCAAGATGAATTAGGATACATAAAATATAATTTAAGCAGAGTTTTAACACATCAAGAGATGTAATTTTTTTTTAAGAATGAAGACAAAGTACCTGACAAATTAATAAGTAAGCAAAAACAGGTATTTACATAAGAGTAAGTTTGATTTTCTTGTTGAGTTGCAGAAGAGGGAATTAGGAGTTAAATTTAATAAAAAATGGTTTGTGAATAAGACTAGCATAGATATTCCTGAAGAAGTGCAATAGATTTTGTCTTTAGGAAAAAACATGCACTAACAAATGATAAGAAATTTCCAATGATGGAAGTGATAACTTTATAGCCATATTGTAGAGCAGGAGATTGCTAGATCTCATTTTGTAACGGTTGTAGATAGTAATTTAAATAAAATAAGATTGGATAGCAGAGATAGATTTACTTTAAATAAAATAAAAGAATTTTTGAGAAATAATAGGAAAACTATATTAAAAGCAGACAAAGGAAACACAACTGTAGCAATTAATAGGATAGATTATTTGTCTAGAATTGAAAATGTTATTAGTGATACTATAACTTATCAATTGTTGAATAAAGATCCAACAAGTAAATTCCAAAAAGTGAATAACAGTTTTGTTGATGAACTATCCAGATTAGAGATAATAGCGCCCATCGATAAAAATAATTTAAAGACAAATGTATCTGTAGCTCCTAGATTATATGGATTGCCGAAAATTCATAAGGAGAATTTTCCATTAAGACCAATTTGTTCATCAATAAATTCGCCTTCATATGGTCTTAGTGGCTAAATGATCAACATTCTTAGAAATGTAACTATAAATTCAAAATATAATATTAATAATTCAGTACATTTAAAAAAAAAAAGTTAAGTACTTAATAATACGGGATAGTGAAAAACTATTTTCTCTAGAAGTTGTTTCATTATTTCCTAGTACTCCGGTTGAATTGGCTATTAAGGTTATTGAGGAGAAATGGGAGAGAATTTGAGAATTTACAGATATCAATAAAAAGTTATTTTTGATTATTATGAAGTTCTGTATTATTGATAGTAGATATTTTCAATATGATAAGAAAATATATTCACAGAAGAAAGGACTTTCTATGGACTCTACAGCCTCTCTAAGTGTGGCGGATATTGTTATGGAGAAGCTATTGGAAACATGTTTGGAAAAATTGGTTATAAAGCCAAAGATTCTCACTTATTATGTTAATGAATTATTTTGTATAATGGATGAGAAGGAGAAAGATTTATTGTTATCAACATTTAATTTTTTTGATCAGAATATTATATTTGCTATTGAGAGAGAATCTAACTCTTCACTTTCATATTTGGACACAATAAATATAAAAAATAATAGATTATTATAGATTGGAACCAAAAGCCAAATTCTTCAGGTAGAATTATAAATTATTTTTCTAAGCATCCAAAAAGGGTTATTATTAATACAGCTAAATCTTAATAGATAGAATATTAACAATTAGTTATCATAGATTTCATGGGGAGAATAAGAGCATAATTAGGAATGTGTTAAGTGATAAAAGTTTTCCTGATGAAACTCATTTGCAAGTTGATAAGACAATACAACATAAGGGGAATGTTTCTGATCCAATACTCGTAATATATATAAATCGTTAACTTATGTACCTGCAATGTCAGAAAGATTAGAGAGTTCTAATATATATGATAATACGAAATATAGAACTGCACACAGAGTTCATAATACTGTAGGTACAATTTTTAGTAAAACAAAAGATATGTTGGGAAAAGTCGGATATATGTATGTCTATATAGTTTAGTGTATAAAATAGCATGTAGTGTATAGGAACAGCAGGTAAAAAACTTAAAACTAGGTTAGCGGGTCTTAAATCTGACCAGAACTACAGGAACAATAACTCTTCGCAGAAAACTGCATTATCTATCCATTGGCATGATATTAATCACTATCCACAT
This sequence comes from Thecocarcelia acutangulata, assembly GCA_914767995.1. Taxonomy (NCBI): domain Eukaryota; kingdom Metazoa; phylum Arthropoda; class Insecta; order Diptera; family Tachinidae; genus Thecocarcelia; species Thecocarcelia acutangulata. The sequence goes on from OU612098.1 coordinate 59,466,454, forward strand.
TTTGAGGGAACATCTATGTAAATATATTTTAAATGAAGAAAATTATTATAAACGTAGATATATGCTAGAAATGCTACAGATAACTAATGTGTCTGTAGTTAAGAGGATAAATTTTAAAAAGGGTGTAGACGGATTAGCCCAAAATTATAGGCATTTAATACATAAAAACAAAAACAGGAGTAGATAGGTCTTTTGTCTAAAACTGTTTAAAAACCAGTAAAAAATTATAAATAGCTTGTTTTCTATGTTTATAATTTTTTACTGGTATAAATGTTAGAGGCTTCAATAGCGAATAAAATACTTAATTGTTTGACTGTTTAAAAACTTTTTCATTTCTTTTTAAAAATATATTATGTAGTATGTTTAATGTTATAATAATGTAAAATATGTTTCTTCATTGTAAATGTTATAGTTGAATGTGCATAGTTGAATATTTTGTTTTTGTTATTTCAATATATGTATGTATGTTTTCAAATTTATATTATTTTGTATAGACAATTTTTCAAAACAAGCTTCCTGAAGAAGACACACAACGGAGTGTCGAAATATTGCTAATAAAACCTATAATTTTTACAAGTGGACCACTAAGTCAACAACAAATAATAATTTAAATTGCTAATGATAGTAATAATAATAACAAGGATTTTTTTTCGACGAGGGTGAAAACTTAACCTAAACCATCTACAGTTCATGGCCAACGTATATATATCTATCTATATATATATATATATATATATATATATATATATATATATATATATATATATATATATATATATATATATATATATATATATATATATATATATATATATATATATATATATATATATATATATATATATATATATATATATATATATATATATATATATATATATATATATATTAGGTGGATGCATCGGCGAATTCGGTTAATATGGCGGCACTTTGCTGTCAAGTTTTGTTTACCTTTTTCGGCGCCATTTACATTTTTGTACATGTTTTTTATCAACTACTTTTGACAGCTTAAGTGTGAATTCGCCTTTTTACACAAACAAAATGCCTGTTGTTTTTTATTGTTGTATTGTTGTTGCGAAGCGGCTACTTTGTTTTTTGTATCATGAAACTTACTAATTAACTTACACTCTCAAGTGTAAACAACTATTTCCAGTGTATTCAGTATTCGCCTTGGTTAACAACGATTCGACTTTTCTAGGCGAATTTAATCCATTTTGATTCAGCTTGTAATGGCACGCAGTTTAATTTCAGTCTTCGTGGTAGGTGGTTGTGCTGCCGTTAGGCATTGGCGGTGTCGTGAACGTTTTTTTTTTTTTGCGGTAAGTATACTTAAATTATTAAATAGAAATCACATAATAATTATTAAATTAATAAATAGGTAAAAAATTTTAATTATTATAATCTGAACTTATTTATATAGGTTTTCTAATCTACTGGCGATTGGTTGGTTACACGGTTCATTTGGTTTTGTAAGAGGTAAGTTAAAGTAAATTTTTATGCAAGAACAGTAATGGTCATCTGGCCGACATTGTTGACCGAAACATAGTTCACAACTTATTCACCCTTATTGTGTTTGGCGTTTTTATGGCGAAAGACGGGCGTTTTTGAAAAATGGTACCGTGATTGGCGAAAAACGCCAGTGGATATGACAAATTTCAAATCTATTACAAAAAGCCATTAAAATGCTACCGTGCTTGGCGTATTTGTCTTTCAGAAGGGAGCAAATTTTTCGTCAGCGTATTTGCTCACGATAGATAACTAAAATCTGATAAAATAAAAAAAAAATAAAAGTATGAAATCTACTTTCTTCATTTTTTACATATGATTGCTGTCATTTTTACTCATTTGAAATGAGTATTTATTTATTTATATAAGTATGTATATTTAAAAAAATAAACAGTAAATCGGCGGCACACACCGTTTGCGAAAATTTAAATTATATTGGTTCACCAACCCGTTCTGTGAAGTTATAATACAATCTTTTCTAACATATTTTTTGTCAGAAGTCAAAAATATTTTCACTTGCTGCTGTCTCAGCTGCTTTTTATAGAATTAGTTCAATGTTTGCTTTTCCACTTTATATTCAGAGGATGAGTCAAATGCAACACAACATTTTTACAAAATATTTGTTTAGCACTTCTTTGACAGGAAGTTTCATAATCATTTAGTTTAGCATAACCTTTTACATTATGATTCATTTACAAAATTTTGCTTGTCGAAAATTTTAGACGGTAACATAAGAGTGTAAATGTGACAGCTAATAAGAGAGCTGTCGTTTTACAACTACGCCAAACACAATAAGGGTGATTATCAAGCTATTAAGGGCAAATGGCCGAAAGTTTCGTGTCCATGTGATGTTTCTTTTACCACATTCTCAAAAATATTATATAAGAATAAAAAATATTACATAAGAATGTGAATGTGTTGGAAAATAACGCTTGAGTGTACTAGCTTCGGTCATATATTTCTTATGGAAAAGTTATTAACTATATCCCCATATAAATATGTAGGTGCTAAGATGTCTTCTCTGGTTGAATTTAAAAACGGAGAGTATCACGTTATACCCTCAAAAAATGTGCGTCAACAGTTTGGGTACCGCTCTGCTAAATAATGAGTGATTTTTTTGCTATTATCTTTTTGTGTCACTGTCAAACATCTTCAGTTTGGTCTATAATTTAATCATGAATCGTCTTACAAACGAACAACGCGTGCAAATTATTGAATTTTATTACCAAAATGCGTGCTCTGTTAAGAAGGTTCATCGCGCGCTTCTTCCATTTTATGGTCAGTTTAATCGACCTACTGAGGCTTCTATTCGGGCTATTGTAAAAAAATTTCGCACCAAATTTACATTGTTGGACATTAAACCACCAACACGCTTACGTAGAGTGCGAACTGAAGAAAATATCGCAGCCGTGTCGGCCAGTGTTGGTGATGACCGTGAATTATCGATTCGGCGCCGTTCGCAAGAATTGGGGCTCTGTTACTCCACTACTTGGAAAATTTTGCGGAAGGATTTGGGTGTGAAGCCTTATAAGATACAGCTGGTGCAAGAATTGAAGCCAAACGACCTACCACAACGCCAAATTTTTGGTGAATGGGCTCTTGAAAAGTTAGATGAAGATCCACTTTTTATCGAAGAATTGTGTTCAGTGACGAGGCTCATTTCTGGTTGAATGGATACGTGAACAAGCAAAACTGCCGTATTTGGAGTGAAGAGCAGCCAGAAGCATTGCAAGAGCTACCAATGCATCCACAAAAAACAACCGTTTGGTGCGGATTATGGGCTGGCGGCATCATTGGGCCGTATTTCTTCAAAGATGATGCGAATCACAACGTTACTGTGAATGGTGAGCGCTACCGTGCGATGATAACAAACTTTTTTTGCCCAAAATGGAAGAGCTTGACTTGCATGACATGTGGTTTCAACAAGACGGTGCCAAATGCCACACAGCACGCGAAACAATGGACCAATTGAAAGGCGAGTTCGGTGAACAGTTTATTTCACGCTTGGGACCAGTCAATTGGCCGCCCAGATCGTGCGATTTAACGCCTCTAGACTATTTTTTGTGGGGCTATGTTAATGCTAATGTCTATAGCGACAAGCCCGCTTCGATTGACGCACTGGAAGCCAACATTGCCAACATTATTCGTGAGATACCGGCCGAAATGTTGGAAAGAGTATTCCAAAATTGGACTAAGCGGATGGACAATTTGAGGCGCAGACGCGGCCAACATTTGCATGAAATAATCTTCAAACATTAAATTATATCGACCCAAATAAATATTTCATGCATTTTTCTGAATTTTTTGTGTTGTTTTTTTTAAATTTCCGATAGTTCTTATAAAATCATCCATTACAAGGGCGCCTGGTACCAAGCAGCAATCATTTTAAAATGCGGTAAGTACCTTCTATTTTTTATGTATATACCTATATAAATTTATAAAATGGAAATTGTACATACATACATGTGTAGCTATTTTGTCCATTTTACTTATGTATGTACAGGGTGGCCCAGAAAGACCGAAGTGGTGTGAATTCCTTATAACTTTTTTATTATAATTTTTTTTTTCTTTTCTTTTCAGTATTTTGTAAAGAAGACTTGGATAATTTATAATGGAGCAATACACAATTGAACAACGTGCCCAAATTGTTGAAATTTACTTTTCAAATCAACGGTCCATTGTGTTGACTCAGCGTGCATACCGTCGTGAATTTAATGTGCGGGTTGCACCCTCTCAGTCAACAATAAACCGTCTGGTTGCAAATTTTCGAGAACAAGGAGCAGTAAGGAACCTTCCTGGTCCCGGCAGACACCGAACTGTCCACACGGCTGACAATATTCAAGTGGTACAGGAGAGTATTCGGGAGGATCCAGAAACATCAACCAGGAGACGTTCGTCACAACTGGGCCTCTCAAGGACGTCGCTGCAGCGAATTTTGCACACCATAGGATTGTTTCTATACAAAATTCAACTTGTCCAAGAATTGAAACCAACAGATTACCAGCAACGACGGTGAAAGAATAATTTCTCGTAACAGCAATTTTAATTGGCCTCCGCGTTCCCCGGATTTAACCGCTCCAGACTGTTTTCTTTGGGGCTATTTAAAAGGAAAAGTTTATGTTAATAAGCCTAGGACTATTGAGGAGTTAAAAACCAATATTCGAGAAGAAATTAACAACATACCACCGGAAGTTTTGCGAAAGGTCATGGAAAATGTGTTGGAAAAAGCACATTTGTGCGAAGCAGAATATGGCCACCACTTGCGGGATATCATTTTTAATAACTAATCCAAAAATATTCCCCATAAATTTAATGTATTTAAAAAAAAAAATTAAAAAAATATCTCTTAAATAAAAAGTTATAAGCAATTCACACCACTTCGGTCTTTCTGGGCCACCCTGTATAAAAGACGCCATTTTATACTCAATAAAAAAATGTATTCAGTTTTGATGACGCTATATTAATTATATGAAATTCAAATGGCGGCATTAAAATAGAATATTTGCATATACAAATGGGCAAAAGTCACTGTCATTTAGTATCAGCAAACGTCAAATTTGATAGCATCATCACATCTGCACTTTTTTTTTTGAGAAAACGGTTAACATATATTAATATTATTTTAATAATCGAAATGTTTTATAATTAACGAAATTGCACTTTTTATGCATTATTCAAAGAATAAATCTTAATAATACATATGAAAAGCTAAAATTTTTAATTACATTCCGGCATAATCCAGTTATTTTGCATTAAATTCTTGGCAGGGTATCATTTTGACATGGAAGTGCGAATTTTTCAGTCGCATGCAAAATTTGCTGCAGTTTAGTTAAAAAAAAATTATGAATGTATTGAGTTTTTCAAAGTTTTCGAATGGCATATGTAAATTTTAAGTAAATTAGCATTGTAGTGAATTTACACCAAACAAAAATCTAGCGGATTTGAATTAAAATCCTTAGCAGAATTTTACGGCCGTTTTCATAAAAAATATTGTACGTTTATTAAACACTAATGACTAATTTCCTATAAAAATTTGTAAAAAAATTTTATGAATAAGGCCAAGGCAGCTTTAATAGGGTAGTGGCATAAGCACAGCTGTCTTTCGTTTCCTTTGCGTAAATTTGTCAAAAACTCCTAGACTTCCTTGCTTTTTCATACAAAAGAAAAATAAAATTCTGACAACTTTTCGTAAATTCTACCAACAAAATACATGTTGATATTTTTTGGTGTTGTATTTATTGTAGTTCTGCCACTACCTGTTGCCTTGAATAAGGCCATTAAGCATTTACACTTGTTTTTTTCTTTTTGACGTCTAGCAAGATATAATTTTCCTAAAATTTATTATTTTTGCAAAGTTTTTTCAGCACAGATGAAGCACAATGAATTCATCGTGTTACAGTATAATATTTTTATTGTTGTGTAAAATTTTCATGCAAAAATCTACAATATCTGAACATCTAATCGAAAAGTGGCTTACATTTTTTTAGGGAAATAACTTAAAAATGATATTTTAGATAAAATTGCGGATTTGTGGAATTCCCTAAAAACTAGTTTCAATCTGTTGTAAAAAACTTTTCAGTCGAAAAAAGCTGGTGAGTGCAAAAATCAGTTGAAAAAAAACGTGAAAAACTTTTCTGATACATGGACTCTAAATATGTCGCACTGTTGCTGCACATACAGGGTGTCCCAAAATTAACGAAGGAGTAGCGTTTAAAAATATTATAACTTTTTCAATTATATATTACGACCGTATACATAAAAAATATTTTATTTATAAGTTTCTTTGACAACTTTGTGCCGGGTATTGTCGAAAAACACCTGTAATAAACAAAAAATATTTTCTATGAATTGAAACAGTTTCTTTTCAATTTCAAAATTGAATGTTTTTTAATTTTTTTGGCGGTGACGCTCGAGTTTGCAACAATTTTGCTGTATTTTCTCTAATATGTTCTCATATACTCGCTGCTTCAAATTACAAAAAACAAGTAAGAGTGTGGTAAATTCGGCTGGGCCGAATCTAAAATACCCTTCACAATAGTCACGTATAAAAACGCGGCTTAGGCTATATCTCCGGTATATATGTACCGATATCGGAAATTTCCATTTTCCATATTTATATAACCTTATTTTATTACCAGAACTGTTTTTAAGCAAAAAAAGGTTTTTAAGTTCGCTTACGCCGCAAGTTCATGAAAAACCAGGTTTAGGCTATATCTCGGGTATATATGAACCGATATCGAAAATTTTCATTTTCTATACTTATATAAACTTATTTTATTACCAGAACTGCTTTTAAGCAAAAAAAGTTGTTTAAGTTTGCTTACGCGACATTTTCATGAAAAACCCGTTTTAGGCTATATCTCGGGTATATATGGACCGATATCGGAAATTTTCATTTTCCATATTTATATAACCTAATGTTATTGCCAGAACTACTTTTAAGCAAAACAAGTTGTTTAAGTTTGCTTACGCCGCATTTTCATGAAAAACCCGGTTTAGGCTATATCTCGGGTATATATGGACCGATATCGGGAATTTTTATTTTTCATATTTATATAACTTTATTTTATTACCAGAGCTGCTTTTAAGCAAAACAAAGTTGTTTAAGTTCGCTTACCCGACATTTTCATGAAAAACTCGTTTTAGGCTATGTCTCGGGTATATATGGACCGATATCGGAATTTTTCATTTTCCATATTTATATAACCTTATTTTATTACCAGAACTACTTTTAAGCAAAAAAAAGTTGTTTAGCTTCGCCTATGCGACATTTTCATTAAAAATCCGATTTGGGCTATATCTCGGGTATATATATTTTTTGCCTTTAAGTCACCATGCTTAATAAGTGTGTAAAGTTTGAAGCAAAACAAACAACTTTTGTTTTCAAAAATTTTCATACAAAACTGCAAAAAAAATGGCTTTTTTCGGAATTTTAAATATATATATCTCAGCTATACGTGGACCGATATTACTGAATTTCAATAGCAAACCCATGAATCGATGGGGTAAAAGAATGGTGAAAGAAAAAAGTTTCTAAGTCTAATGGTTTTCTCAGAAGCGGTATTTCAACAGCGGACAGACAGACATCGCTTAATCGACTTTTCCATTAATTCTGATTCAGAATATATATACTTTATAGGGTCGCAAAAAAAACTGTAGAAATTACAAACGGAATCACAAACTTATATGTACCCTTTACATTTTTGTGAAGGGTATACAAAAAAAAAATTGCCACTGGCACATTAATTTCCGAAATTATTCAGTAACAGGGGTATTGGCATTGTTTTTCACACTTGGCATAAAAATTAATTTGCAGTTTGTATATTTTATAACCTAAAAAATTAATAAGAACAATATAAACGAAAAAGTTATTAAATGTTTTAACCTAATAGTGATTTTGAAACACCCTTTGAAACAACTCACAAATTCTAAAAAAAATAATATGACTAATGGCTTTATGAACTAGAGATAGCAAAAATTTCATTTTTTCAGCATAGTTTTATTAGTTTTGTTGGCAGATTTTAGTTTAATATTTTCAATTAGCTTTTGGCGGTGAGGGTGGATCATGCAAGGATTGTTCTTAAACTCAGTTCAGATATTAAAACGTACATATGTAGGGATAAAACTGCAACTTTTTGCATCCATTTGACATCTTCAAACCTGAAAAATTGGTTAAATAATAAATAATCGCTTTTGATATTTTAATTTTGAATATTCTGTTTTTTAAACTTTCTCATCCACCCGAATTTTCTTAAAATATTACAAAACTCAAGAAAGGAGAAAAGTGTTTCTAACGTCCATATCAGTCTTCCCAACAGTACACCTAAGGTGACGCAAAAGTAATCTCCCTAGATGTTGTTTTTTTTTCCAAATGGAAGTATATACGAGTCGAAGCAATTATCCGTTCTTGAGCAGTAAAGCGATTCATGTGTTATTAAGGCACCTTTACATAGAGTCTATACGTGACATGATATCAAATTTTTTTCTATCAGCGAACGTCAAATTTAATCACGTGTAGCCTTCAATATTACTTTTATTGCAATATCATACAGGCCTGTTGTAAAAACCACGTGATTTCAAAGCACATGCCGTTTCAAAAGCACAAATGTGATTTGTACCTGTTCTGCAAATTACAATTTGATGTGATTATAATCTTTGGAAGCACAAAAAACAGCTGCTTTTTGATTTGATTTACTGATAAACTTATTTTCAGGTGGAATTTTTTAGTCTTATTTTTAAAATAAAGTTAATTTCTTCTGATAAACATAAAAGCTAAAGTGCAAAAAAATTTGAATAACCCCACAGACCAAAGGAAATACAACAAAATAAACGTATCTAGTTTTTTCATAATTTAGTGCATTATAAATAAATAGTTTTCTTTAAGTAATCAATAGAAAACACATCAAATTGATAGCAGGATAGCTTACCGGTATGAAATCACAAAAATCAAAAACATTTTGTCTTTTTTGTGATTTCAAAGTACTATCACAAAAAGAGATTTGCAGAACAGCTCTGATAATATCGTTTTAATAATACATTTTTAGAAAACCATATCATTATATCATAACAATATTAAATTTTTGAAGAATTGCTGAAAAAGTTGAATAAAAATTTCCTCGAATCATTAAAATATTTAAGGCAAGTTGTTTATAGTTTTCTCTGTTGGAGTGTATAAATTTAAGAAAAGTTGCTTAAAAATTATGAAATATGTAGATTTACAAAAATACGTGACGCCATGCTATATATAAATTGTGTTCATTTACTAAACAAATTTGTAACAATTGTTAGTAGAAAAAGTTCATTAACCCACAAAAAATTTCAACGAGAGCGTAAAAAACTGAGAGACAGAAAAATTATTTAAATATTTTACAAGTAAAATTTTTACTTGTAATAATTCAAACAGCTGTTTTGCGTTCGGGTTTATAAAACAATATTTCTAAATTAAGTTAAAAATAAAAATATTTTGAAAAATTTTAGAAATTGTGTATGTATGTAAACTTCTAAAACGATAAAAAGTATTAACAAGAAAACAAATTAAGTTTTGTGTAACTTAGGAACAACAGTGGTAAATAAACCAGTATCTGGCACATCAGTGGCAAAGGATGTTCGATTAATTTACTTGCTTGAATGTGCTTAAAACTTTCAGGGGATAAAATTGCAAAATTTTTCATTATTCTATTACAAGCCGTACTCGAAAAACGCCAGTCACGACAATGCTGAATATAAATGACCATAATAATATACATATCGCTCCTTTATTGCAACATAGTCATAACTAAAAAAAGCTTGTTTCGAGAAAAACGCATTTAAAATTTTTAGTTTCCATACAAGTCTTAGAAATTTTTTTTTAGAAAATATCTCTTAAACCGTTTAAAAGTAATTGGAATAAATTTTTGGCACAATATAAAAGATAGTACTGTTAGCAATTCTGCATTATTAACTCGAAAAGCTAATTTTTTGAGATAGGACTATGTTGCAATAAAGGAGCGATTGTATAATTTGTCCAAAAAATATAAAGGTAGTTATTTAGTATTCATATACATATATCTATACATAACGACACTACTCGGTCTTCATTTCATTTACTTTTTCACATTTTTGAGAGTAATTTTGAAAATTTTCTTGTTACTCTCTCGTTGCTAATTTTTACTAGTAAAGTAAAAGAACACACCTCAGTCTATTTGGGTTTTACTAATTTCTCGGTTTCGTCAACTGCAATCGACGCCCATTTTTCCTTCATAAAGCTTCGTAAGGTTTATTTGCTTGTTATAACTACATTTTCATTCACTCAGACTATTGAGTTAATTTGACAAATTTTTCCATAATTTAAAATTTTTTTGGGCAAAGACCAAAAAGGATATTAATACATATGTATGTAGATTTGTTTCATGACATGAAACTGAGTCACCGTTTAAACTTTCAGATAACAAAAAGTGTCTAACAGATTACAAATACTCCCTCAACAAACCGCCAGCCGCCTTGTCAAGACTAGTTCCCGTAGTAAATAAAGAAGAAGCTGAAAAGTATTTAAGCTAAAAAAAAAAAAATGCTGAATCATCTCTTCGTGAAAACTCACCCTCCTATTCTAATTTTAAAGATGTTCTAAAACAGTCAATTTTCGTGTCGTATTCTCCCAAACTAAATAGTTTATCTTCAAGTGAGAACCCCTATAATACTACTGGCATAGAAAAAACTTCATTACATGCTTTGGAAATATCTTCACCACTAAACAAAGCTCCTGCAAATATGCCTTTACAAAGTATTTTAAATCACAAACCAAAAGAGTTTGAATATAATATTGTTAGTGGTTTTACTTCTACAAAAAAGTATTCTGCCAGCTCCAGCTCATCGACATTACAAATCATTTCAAATAAAATCTGGATACAGGATATTGCCGTTAGTAGTCCTACTTCATCTCTGTCATTAAGTGAATCTCAATTAAGTCCTTCACATTCCTATGCTAATAAAGCTCCTGAAAAAGTGATGCTGCAACGTAATTCATCAGATCAAAATCCTTCTCAACAATTATCTAATCTTAGCTCGGTCAACACCTCAACCTCGAGTATATTTTCTACCAGCTTCAGCTCGTCAATCCCAAATGAAACTGCTACAAAGATGCCATTACAAGTAATTTCAAATAAAAAACTGAAAGTGCTGCAGCATAATGCTCTTAGTGATTCTATTTCATCTCTTTCATCAAGTGAAACTCAGTTAAGTCCTTCACGTTCCTTTGCTAATAAAATACCTGTAAAGATGATGCTGCAACGTAATTCATCAGATCAAAATCCTCCTCAACAATAATCTAATCTTAGCTCGGTCAACACCTCAACCTCGAGTATATTTTCTGCCAGCTTCAGTTCGTCAGTCCCAAATGAAACTGCTGTAAAGATGTCGTTATAAAGTTTTTCAAATGAAAAACCTAAAACGGTTTTTTTGTCCAATGACCTTAGTAGTTCTTTTTCAAAAAATACCCTCTGTAGTACAAGAACCGTAACGGATATTTCAACTACCAATAACACTATTTCCGAATATTTTCCTGATATTACAATTGATACCACTGGTGCAAATCTCAACTCGATAAAAGCAAATTCTGTAGTAGAACAAAAAATTATTGTTGAATTAATAGAAAATCCTCTTAAATTAACCAGTGCTATTAAAGTTCCATATAAAAGTAAGAGTATAACAAAGAAATATTTCTGTGTATTTTGCAAAACATTAAACACAAAACTACCAAGACATTTCATGGTAAAACATAGTTCAGAAAAAAAGGTCAAAGAAGCATTAAGTTTTCCTATTAACTCTAAAGAGCGATTAAAAATATTTGAGAAATTGAGAAAACAGGGCAGTTTCTTACATAAAGCATTAAACACATTCGAGACAGCAGGCTACAAGCTACAAAAGCTCAAAATTAAAACACATGTGTTCTTATGAGAATGATTATTTTGAAGACAGCAAGCAGCACGGCTGCAGATTGTTGTCCATACTGATTTTGTCTTTGTAGTCCAATTAAACTAATTTCTATTTTTGTTGGCTACAAAAGCTCTGTTAGTGATGTCAATGTGTCAACCGAATACAAATAAATTAGTGCTTTGAAAAGAAATTTAGAAATTGATTCATAAAAAAAGTTAAACAGCTTTAGCAATAATTTTTAGGACGAATACAACAAAACTGTATTCATACAAGAATTTTATCTATTTTTTTTAAATGTTCTGTTAATCACTTTTTAAGTTAACCGTTTTAAAAGCTTATTCTACCCATTTTTAAGACAATTTCAAGGCGATGTTTGTGTTTTTAGATATTGTTTCTTTATACGAGTATATTATATATAGCAAAAAGTCTTATTTAAATCTAAAAATTTGTTTATTTATCATATACTCATATGTGCTGTTTTTGGTAAAAAGAATTGGCAAAAAGTATTGTTATTTATAATGTCGGATAATTTAAGTTCTGTGCGCTTATAAAAAGGAAATGTGGCCCAAGAATAAAAGCAATCAATTTTACATTGTCTGGTATGTATTACATATTGTAATTGATCGCAGCAATTATTGTTATAATTGGAAAATAAAAATCCTGCTTGGCGAAAGCCAGATTTGAACTTTATTAGCCAGAAAACAATGAACCATTTAGATATAAGAGCTTAACTTTAAATTTAATTGTTAAATAACTAAAATACCCATAAACAAATTTTCATGTCTGCAAAAGTCAACATGATAGTTTTTTGTGTATAAAAACTGATTTTTGTAACCTGAAATTTCGTATAGAGTAGCGCACTGCGCTTTATTTGCATTTTCCGTAAACTGAAACAAAAATTCATGTTCTTACATGTATTGCAAATTATTACAGATGTTTGTTAGTGTTTTATATATTTCTTTCTGTTATTATAATATTATTGAAACAACAACCATTTATGGATGGATGCACACACACGTCTTCTTTTATATGTATATGAAAGTGTATACTTCTAAATTGATAATGTTTAATAATAATTCTTGCCAAAAAATTATTTCCGCATATTGGTTTATAAATTACGGAGTTATAATTAAATTACTTTAGTTTTCAAATAGTTCATTGCATTTTCTTGCTTTTTTCTTACTCTTCACAACCTAGTTGATAGCTTTAGAAACAGCTAAAAAAATTCTAAGTGTCACCATTGAAATGTAAAAAAGCAGCTGTTTATATTTCAGAAGTTTTATTTTAAGTGTGGATTTTGATTGTGATTTACAAATATTTAATTTTTTAATATTTATATATATTATTACATCGAATACTAAGTAGCTCAAACTATTTTAGCAATAGCTACTACAGAATTATCTAAATTTCCCTCAGAAATTTTATAAGCACAAAAAGCTTTTTAATATTTGTAAGGAGATAAAGAAAACAATATCAGCTGTTTATTATGTAGCTGCCGCCTTCAATATAATTATGTAGCTGGCTACAAGCTACATTTGTAGCCAGCGGCATTTGTAGTCGTGTGTTCGTGTAGCCTGCTGTCTCGAATGTGTTTAATGCTTAACACGTCAGAAGAGTACAACAGCGGCATCCTAATCGTCAGCAGACAACAGCAGGCGAAACGCACGAACAGTGCAGATGACTACGTTTGTTGCAAACATTGTAAGGGGTTTTTTTAAAAAAATACATTACGTTTTCATTTGAGGAGGTGTGGTAAACAAGAAGGGTCGAGGCATAACTTTGTGAATAGCAGAAGACGAACCCAATTCATACATTCATCTGCAAATATAACGCTAAGAACTAAAGTTTTCCCAGTTTTAAGAGATGATGAGATCACTAGAGCAGTAAGGTATGATGAGTTAGTAATAAAATATGGAAATTGGTTAACAGAAAAATACAATTTGACTCATCAACACGATATGATAAGAGCTCGGATCAGGCTTTTGGCGAGATTCCTAATTGAAGTAAAAACCCTTGACAACAGTGTAAACGAATTAAAAGATATATATAAACCAAATAAGTTCGGTATATGCGTAAAAGCTCTGAGAAAAGTTGCGAACTGGGACGAACAATTAATGTGGTTTAAGACCCCTGCTAATGCTCAAAGCTTGACATCACTAGTCAAAAAATGTGGTTATAGACTAAGATCTGAGTACATTAAGACAGAGTCAGAGGAATTAAAAAACCAGCTAGCAAACTTTTTGCTTCTCTGGAATGAAGAGGTTCAAATTTCAATAAATAAAAAGGCAAACGATGACCAGTGCAGCAAGAAAAGAGACAAAAAGGATAAACTGCCAACAACAACCGATATCAAAAAATTGTACACATATTTAAAAAGTAAAATGATGGATGCAATGCGAGCTTTATATGAATTTGATCTACAGCACTGGAACGAACTTATTAAATCAACGCTTATTTTCACTATTTTTAATAGAAGAAGAGCTGGCAAAATTGAGCGTCTTGGAATAAAAAGTTATTTAAACATAGACAACATAACTAAAAATATTGAGAAACAAATGCTTCAGAATATGTCTGAGGAGGCGCAATTATATGCGAAGCAGTATTCCCATTTATCTTTACTCGGTAAACTTGGTAGAACGGTCAGCGTTCTGTTAGATCCCCTTTGCGAAAAAGCAATTGAGCTGATTCTTAAATATAGAGCGCAAGCTGGAGTTCCAGATAATAACGAGTGTTTATTCTCCAAAGTCACTACTTCAAAGTTTTCTAAACCATACCATAGAGCATGCTCCTTATTAAAGCAATATGCTGCAGAGTGTGGTGCTGAATTTCCTGAAAGCTTAAGAGGAACTTTTTTGAGGAAGCATATTGCAACACATATATCACTACTTAATGTAGAGGAAGCAACAATTGATCAACTGGCAAATTTTACGAGGCACAACAAAGAAATTCACAAAAATGTCTATAGAATTCCAGTTCCGGTTACAGAAGTGACTCGAGTATCGAAATTATTAATTTCGGCAATTGGGCCAGACGATGAGGATGTGTAGAACGAAGGCCAAAGTGTTTCTTCATGCGAGGAGTACTCAGAACTAGAACCGGAAGAAAGTGAAAGCCGCTCATCCAAAAGAAAAAGACGAAGCAGTAAGTATTTCTATGATTTATGTAAAAAATGTTATGCAACTATTGTGTTGGCCTTATTCACAATTGTTACGCTAAGTACTTACATATATGTATACATTATACAGTACACAACAGATATAAGAAAATTTTAATTTTATAATTTCTTATGTTTTATTTGATGCAATTATTTTGATTAAGTTGATGCTAATTTTCCAAACGAACTTTTTAAATCAGGTGTTTTTATATCCCTTGTATACTGTACAAAACGGTTAAGAATATCAAAATAGTCGATTTTAATAGTTATGAATTTTTTTACAGCCTCACCATTTGGTAAAACAAAACGTGTAAAATGGACCCGAGAGGAGATAAAAGCTATTTAATCTACTTTTGGGCCTTTGGAAAAGTTGAATAAACTTCCCACTTTGATGTTATTAAAAGTAATTCTATTTTAAAGAACAGTAATGCGATTCACTATACTTTTTAAGCCCCAATTATTTCGGTTAAAATTATTAACCACAAAATTAACCCTTTTCCTATTCACAAGTACCTTAAACACCATGTGCTGGGGTTTAAAGTCAGCTGTTTGAGGCAGCTGTTGTATTTAACCACATAAATAGGTGTTAATTAACACCCCAATATTTTGTGAGTTTAAAAAAGTGTTGATTTATATTGTTTACATTTATGTAATTTAATTTATGTAATAAACTATTTGTCTAATAAAAAAAAAACAATAAAAGTTAGTAAACAACAAAATTAAATCTTGAAAATAATATTTTTGTATAATACAATAATTAAAAATTTTTTACTCAATATGTATTTCATTTTCCTATAGAAAATTTCTTAAGGGAAGTATTTGTTGATCGATTATAAAATCAAAAAAATGTTTTGATAGGCAATAAAATAACATTCTTTTTATGTTAAATGTAATTATGTATGTATGTATGTGTTAAAGCTCTTCATGTTATTTTATTTCCTATCACAAACATGTTTTTGATTTTATAATTACTCAAAAAATACATTCCTTAAGAAGTTTTCTAAAGCAAAACGAAAAATAAAAAACGTTTAATTATTGTTTTATATAGAAAGGATCTCGAGCTCATATATTATTTTTAAGATTTTATCATACATATACATATTATTACATATACATATATAAGAAGATCAAAGTTACAAAAGATGGGGAAAACATATAAACAAAAAGACATTCAGTACAATAGATAATAAAAATGATATGGAGAGTTGCCACGTTATAACAATCTGAACGTGAAGAAAAATAAAACCCTTTACGATGGCTAAATATAGTTAGTGAATAACGTAGGGGTTAGTGCAAACAACAAAATGTGTGGTTAAAGTTAACACTTCTAATTGGGGTATAAAGTTAGTGAATTGCACTACAGAACTCCTCAACAAATAAAGTCATGGATAGATAACCAACGGCGTTATAAATTAAAAGGTACGAAACAAACAACTTTTATAAAATAAACAATAAAATTCCTCTTAAAGAAGTTAATTAGTATACTTTTAAGTGCCACAATTAGAAAAAAACTTGATTCATGAGCTTTTATTAATAAACATATTTATCATTTTTTCTCACAAAGCCAACAAATGAAGAAGTCACAAAATGTAACTTTCTGTGCTACACAAATCTAACTAACTCCATCTCATCAAATTACGATAGTAACTGTTCGTTAACGACTTCAGTAATCCCAATAAAAAAAATTACGAATCGATCACGTATGCGGCAATTCGGCCCCAGAGCTAAATATATATTTATTATTTTATATACAAAAAATTTATGTTTTATATTAAAAAAATCTACTATAGGTACACTTACATACCTATAAAAAAAATCTACTAGCTATAAATATACGTACTACCTATATAGTTCCTTAAAACAAACTCCTAAACGTACAAATATTTAAAGCAAACTTATATGATTAGTAATACAATAAAAAAATAATTATTAGCAACTATATAAGTGTAGAAACAAAAACTTAAACTTTTAGAAATACAATAAAAATTTTGTATTTTTATAAATATGTAACTGAATCTAAAAACCAAACGTGCCTAATGTACTAAATAACTTAGAATTTATATAAGTATGTATGTAAATATAGTTACATCTATTAATTAATTGTTAAAAATTATTAAACAATCAAATTGTTAAAAGTATACTTAAGTAATTAAGCAACTAATATATACCTATGCAAATAAAATCAAAAGAATAAACATACATATCAACAAATATAAATTAGAAATAAAACAAAAAACAATTAAATTGTTAAAAATTATTTTCATATGAATGTAGTACAAGAATATTGATAATGAATTCCTAATCGTACAAATACTTGTACAAAAATTAAAAATTGTTACATTAAAAAAATAACTAAAAAATGTTTAAATTATTAAATTAAAAAAATTATTAAAGACTCTTTTAAAAAGAGTAACAATTAAAAAAAACAAACTCCTAAACGTACAAATACTTAAGTAAGCTTAAAATTATTAGAAACTGGTTTTATATAAATGTAGATACAAAACCTTAAATTTTAAGAAAGACAATAAAAATTTTATAAATATGTAACTGAAACCAAAAATCCAACATTGCCTAATATACTAAACTTAAATTTATATATGTAAATATAGTTACAACAGATTTAATTTTGATGTTTTAAGAACAGATTTAATATTGCTGCTTTAGCAACAGATTTAATTTTACGGTTTTTAATTCAAATTCATGCGTTTTAATTGAAAATAAAAATTTTGAAATTATTAAAAAAGATTTTTCTGTTTAAAAAATTACATTAACAAAATAACTTAAAAATGTTTAGATTATTAAATTTAAAAAGTTATTAAAGACTTTCAAAAAGAGTAACAATTAAAAAAAAACAAACTCTTAAAAAACGTACAAATACTTAAAGTAAGCATATAATTATTAGAAACTGGTTTTATATAAATGTACATTTGAGCACAATTGTGCTCAATTCCTGCGTCTCCTACAAAACATAAGTTCATAAATGTATACTTGTAGTTATTTGCCAAAAGAAAAACTTACCTAACAGGCAAAAGTTGGTTTCGCAACGTGGTTTCGTAGGTCACTTGTGTTCCACACAAAGGAATCATGGCATGCATCAGGATGTGGTGGATCAACAAAACGGATTTTCAATTCTTGGTCACAAAGCTACATATCATCCACAATTACTTTGTATTTCTACATAAACCAAGCTACTAACTTACCAGCATAACATTCAGGCTAAACTTCCCTTTTCGGTTATAGAAAAGGTGTTTATTTTCAGTTGGTACTATGGTTTGAATATGCGTCCTATCAATGCACCCGAAAACACCTGGAATTTATGCTTTATAAAAAATTCCATGGCGATCTTTCTCTTTTCCTCTGCCGATTTTGGTACTGCTATCCATACCGGGCACAGATGGTACAAATACATCAATCACTTCTGTAAGCACTTTACTGAAAGTGGATTGTGCTATTGACACACCACAATCTTTACCAACTCCTGTTTGGTATCCACTTTCAGCAAAGAAACGCAAACACCCACTCAATTTGGCAACCAGTGAAACGGCAAATTGCTTCTACGTTTGTTGAGTGTTCACGGTTAACACTTCTAACAAATACAGAAATGCTGGTTTACTAACCCTATAGTATTTCTGAAACCTATGAAAAAATCGGATAGAATCAATACAGTTAAATGTTTTGATATTTACTTACAATGCCTGTGGAAGTTCTAGAGGATTGGGTGCATTCCGCAACTGTCTTCGATGGCTATTTTGTTGCTTGTCTACATCGGATATACCATCCGCAATCATTCTAAACGCTATAGAATGCATAGTTTTATTTTATTTTTTAACTCAAATTGTTTTAATCACAGCACAAAATTTATTTAGTTTGAACGAACACAAAGAAAAATACAATGTAAATAAACAAAACAGCTGTCTTCGAAACTCAATGTTGCCACTTATTCATTTTTTTTGTTCCCTTAGTATTTATGATTTGAGGAATTTTTTCACGCGAAAAGTATTTTCCGTGGAAATTAAATTCCGTGAGAATATTCAGGATTGCGCTGCCTTTCAAAGTCACATCAGGTAAGCACGGCAACATCAGTGAAACTAAAATCCAGGTAAAACATGAAAACGATTACCGAAAATTGGAGTGCTTTCACATTAGACAACTTAGTGTTTTTGTTTTTATTTATTTCCTTCTAAAGTTGCTTTTGTGTTCACATACAGCACGTTAGTTGGGCAACTTTCATTTTGTTTTACTTATATTTTATTAATATTTTGAAAAATAAAAGAAAATGCCAAAAACAAGAAGTGCAAACAAAACGAATTGCTGAGTGCAAGCAAGTCTGTGCTCAAATATCAGAAATTCTTCCCCCTCCAAGCTGTTCTTACCTACAACCACAAGACTTGGGCAAGAAAATTACGCAAGTAAACTGCCGTATGTGAAAGCGCTCTTGTCTGCTGTTTTAGAAAAAAAGTAAGTGTAAAGCGTTGAAGTAATTTTTGTTATTCTGTTATTTTTTTTTTTTGGCTTATTTTTGCCATTCATTTATTTATTGAATCTTAACAAAGTGAACTATCAATAAGTATTCAAATCTTAATATTAAATACGTAAAATTAATTAAGTCCAGCCAATGCTAGACAAAAATGTTTTATTTTGCACTGTCAATATCGGTAAAATCACCTATTGAACGTTGTGATGGTGGCAAGGGTAGCCCTCCTTCCCAACCGAGAGAGACCTTCAAAATTAAGTATATTGAGTGCAAGATGATTTGGATGAAGTTCCAATTTACAGTTATATGTACCTTGTTGCGTACCTTGAAAATTCGTTTTTTACAAGAGGGACACAGAGATCCTTATGAATTCGTGAGTTTTTCACGTACCATGGAGCTGCAGTAATCATCCGAAGAATTTGATTTTGTCGCCTTTGAATTTTTTCAATGTCAGAAGTGGAGGCGGTGCCCCATAATTGAATTCCTGTCGAAGGTATGTACACTAGGCACTGATCAGTTTTAACTAATTTAATTTCAACACTTTAAATGCTGTGATAACGTTTGTTTTGGCCGTTCCGTATGTTAAGTTTACAAACATAACTCCCCCTTTCGTCCCTCTCATAATTTATTTTCCTAGTCCCAGTACAATGCACTGCATATGTAGGGGTTATCCCCGAGTACAAGATAAAAAAGGTTTTAAAATAAAAAAACGTAGTAAACATCAGGAACCTCGAAAAGATCCCATAAACTGGATATACAGTGTTGCTGCTGTAGTGCGAAAATTGGAGATGCTGTATTGCTTCTGTTAAGCGAAGGATTTTGGATATTCACGAAGCCAAGAAATGTAGAGATGTGCGCAAAAGAAACAGCGTGTTTTTTGTGTTCTGATAGGTATTAAAGCATTTTTCTTTTTATTAAATTCTCAATAATTTATTTAGATTGTTGGGATATAAAGTTGAGGATTTGATAATAACTTTCAAAAATTTCCAACTCTTCTGATGATTAGGGTAGGTCCTATAAAATGTCGACATATAGACAGCTGGGATGTTTTTAATTTTTTTTTTTTGTCAAAATTAGAAGCTAATGTAGTGAATAAAAAGAAATTGTTTATATACATATATTACAACTATAAAGGATACCAAATTATTGTATTGGTGGTCATCGCAGATGCGTAATGTATATTCCTCTACATTGACGTTGGGGCTAATAGGAGAGCATCTGATATCTGATGTGAAGTTATGAGTTATAAGTTAACTTTATTATTTTATTTATTGAATCTACATAAGAAATGTAATGACAATAAGTATTCAATTCTTAATACTAAAAAAAAAAATTGTGATTAAAGTCCTGCCAGTGCGGGACAAAAATTTATTTTTATGCGAATATTATTTCAGAATTCAGTCATCTGTTTAGAGCTCTAATGGTAGCCAAAGTATCCCTCCTTCTCAGACGGGTATGACCACCAAAATTAAGAATATTAACTCCAAGAGGATTTGGATGGAATTCAAGTTTGTTAATATATCTTGTCGCGTACTTCACAAATTCAGATTTCATAAAAGGTACGTTCAGATCTGCGTGGATTCGTGAGTTTTTAACGTACCATGGAGCCTCTGTAATTCTACGGAGAATTCTATTTTGACTTCTTTGAATTTTTTCAATGTTGGATGCCGAGGCTGTGCCCCATAATTGAATCCCATAGCATCATATTGGCTTTAGAATCGAGTTGTACAGCAAAAGTTTACAATCAAGCTTCAAGGTCAAATTTCTGCCTAGTAGCCAGTTAATTTGCACAATTTAATCTGCGTTACTTTTACCTCGATGTGCGACTTCCATGTTAGTCTACTGTCAAGATGAATTCCGAGGTATTTGACTTCACTGTGTTGAGGTATTACTTTATTGTTAATAGTAATGGGTGAGCATGTAACATGGGCACACTTTTGTTCATTAACCTTGATTTTTCAAAGCTTGAGCCATTTCTCTAGTTTGTCGATATGTTCCTGTAAATTTATTAATGCTTGCTGGTAGTTACTATGTATGCTAAGGAATGCTGTGTCATCTGCAAAAGTTGAAGTGTGGATTCCGGCTCTCGTTGGCATGTCAGAGGCGTAAACCAAGTATAAAGTAGGCCCCAGTATGCTGCCTTGGGGAACTCCTGTCTCGATTGGTTGAGTTGGGCTTATAAAGTTGCCTTCTCTGATGACAAACTTCCGCCCATATAAGTAGCTTTCCAGAAGCTTGTGAGTGTTTGCAGCCAAGTTCAACTGTATTTTGTGCATCAGTCCGTCATGCCGAAAGCCAAGTTGATGACTAGGGATACATCCCACTCATTCAATATTGGAGTTAACTTCGCCATTAACAATTTTGAAATTGTTGGCAGTAAACTTATTGGTTTAGTGGGATCCTTCCCTGGCTTGGATATCATAGTAATCATTGAGACCTTCCACTCTGCAGGATAATATTCAAGGCGTAAAATAGCGTTAAAAATAAAAAATAGAACTGTTCCTGCTACACGAGATAACTGTTCAAGCATTGTACCAGTAATTTTATCAATGCCTTTGTGGTAAAAATATATCCCAAATGGTTAACATAGACCATCCCCTTTTCAGAATCGCATCTTCCCCAGTCGTCAGTTGAAGTTCGCAACGCTGGCTTACCTATTACGGGTCTTTTGTTCCTTTCCATAGGGAATAGTCAGATTGAGGAGTACCATCCAGGCTTGCCAAATATGTTTTAAGGGAAGCCACTCTGTGGATTTCGAGCAGATTTCTTAGCTGAGTTATGCATTCCCTTCGGGGAGATTAATCTTGAGCCCCAAAATGTGTGTTTAGCATTATAGTCACCAGCAGCTATAAATCAGGATCCAAGAGAAGTAAAAAAATTTGAGTAATGGTTTTCTGTACTGAAAGCCGAGGCGGGGAATAGATTGATGAAATTACCAATTTACTGTGAATGTGTTCAATACAAATATTTGTTGCTTGAAAATATTCTTCACATGTCTCATTTAACAAGTAATGTTTAATTCTATTTTTAATTAGAATAGCCGAACCTCCACAAGATCTTCCACGTGGATCTTTAGTGTCATATAGTATATAGCCATTTATCCTGAAATAACTTCTTGACGTCAGGTGAGTTTCAGCAATCAACATAACATCGATTTGCCTTTCCCTCAGGAAGTGTTCGAGTTCATTTTTATGCTGGCGTATGCCGATTGCGTTCCAGAAACATATTTTAAATAATTAATTTTTTAAAATAGCCTGCAAAATAGTTGATTGAATTTTTAGCACTTCCTGCATCATGGTGGTCATAGAAGCCGTAAAAGTATTTATTGATTGAACCAAAGTCTGCAATGTGGCTTCAAGGTTGCTAAAATATGGGTCGGGCTGTTGAGACTTGGACTTCTGATGCGCGTTTGGTATATTAGTTTTAACCACATTGGCATAAGAAACTTGGTTAGAGCTTGGAACATTTATTTATCAAAATATGCTTAAACGATATTGAAGAAAGCGCAAAAGATGAAAATCAAAATCTATTTTTTAAAAACATAATGGTTGAAGGCATTAACATCAGTGTTGTGAATGAGTTCTGGGGTTGGTTCAGAAATTTTTATATTGTCTTAATGTACTCCGAGAAAAATGAAAAATATGAACGGTCAGAAGCGGACTTTGCAAATTTTACAACAAATGATGATTTTAATGCAAAATTTGGTAACTTCATCGACAACTTTTGGTGTGAATAAGGCTCCTCAATATGAAAAAAATCCATTTCACATATAATAAATTCTATGGAATTGAAAGAGGCAAAAAATAATATACAAAATAATTTCAGAAATGAAAAATTCTTTCAAACTGTTTTAAAAAAAATTCGTTCCTTACCGCGTTTTTTGGACAAACGTAATGGGATCTTTTGCTGACCCAACAAATACGCGGATAGCAAATAGCCAGGTGGAAAGCTATTTAATATAAATAAAAATTTAACGCTTGAAGGAAAAAGCTATATTAGACCAAGCGGCTATACCCGATCATCCAAGAAATATATTCAAGCCAAAATAAGAGACGTGGATCTAATGTTGTGTTTAAATAAGCCACAATCGCATAATATTAAACGGAGCAGGGAAGAACTTGTGGAGGATAAATGGAAAAGAACACCAAAAAAGGTTAAAAGTCTTTTTAATGCCAATAAATTAGAGGCGGAAAAAATGTTTAAAACAGAACTGTATATAGAGGAAGATAAATTTAACATATATACACAAAGGAGTATTCATGAATGCCTCAAAAATGTTAAATTCATTCTTCTTGATTTTAAAAACATTTATTTTAAGTTTCAATCTCTTCAATCCACAAGTTTCAATCTCTTAACCCCAGAAGAGAAATATTTAATAATATAATTGAATTATATTGCCATCTTATATTCTTCAAGAATAATATCACTAACAATGACGTCCTGTCGTATGAATATGGAATTGATATATTCAATAAAAAAGTAATTTTGAATTTAAATTATTAATCGGTGAACATTTTTAGTTATATACATATGTACGATATTAACTAATCAGTTGTGAGTTCGAGTGCAACTTCAGTCAAGAAGAAGGGTTATTTTTATTTTTAATTATAACAATAATTGCTGTGAAATAATAAGTCTAAAGAAGAACAGAAAAAATAATTGAATACCATTAGCTGGGGGACAATTTTGAATTTAACTAATGTGTGTGGTATTCGCAGAAAATATTATATTATTTTTCCACTACACATCTGCGCGGATACACTCAAAGCATACAAACTTTTGAAGTTTCATATGGTTGTAATTGTTTGTGAGTTTTTCAATGCTTCTTGTACGGATGGTTATTGTTCTTTTTTACATAAAATGAATGCCAGCGCGTATGGCTCTAACATAATTGTTTTACTGCGTATGAGAAAATAAATATGCGATAAAGAACCGAAGTATACTTTTTGTCACCAATTAAACGAAAAAAAAAGTTTGATCAATATGCCGCGTCCACTGACAAACTATTTGTGTGTGTGTATATGTATGTGTCCACGCGTGCGTGCCAACAAAGCATCAGACAAGTTGTACGATGAAGTTTTACAAAGGGTTGTTTGTCTTAAACAAAAAAAATAACAAGAAACCATAAATATTTTGTTGCCTGGATAAGTTGTAATGTGGTAGCAGTAATAAAGCAAACCAACATCATACAATATAATATGCTTATTTTAATAAAAAGTAATGCGTAGTAACATGTTGGAACTGTTTTCGGCATACTTTCTGTTACACTCTAGCAGATGTTTACTACACACACATAATCATTTTACCGTAATATTTTTGAAATGTCAAGAAAAGGAATTCTTTTTCATTAATCCATATGTTGCTTCTAAGAGAGAATTAAAATATAGATTCGACACTTTAAAAAATGACTCCAACGAAGCTAAAAAGTGGCAACAAAAATACTTAGATCATTATAAGCAAAATGACTCATAACTGCGGTGTTTGGTGCATTCAGTTTATTGAAGCGCTGTTGAGTGATAAAAGTCTACAAAGCATAATGAACCCAGACATACATATATCGTACACAATTAAAAACTGATATGATAAAATATGGCAGTAGGAATATAAATTGTGTTAACTGTGAACAAACAAATTTAAATGCAGTAGATGCAATAGAGGCGTTGATTCCGGTTGTTTCAGCTATGTTTCAAGTTTGTTAAATTCCCCAGAGGAATGTAAATGCTTTCTTTGTTAATAACGTAATCTGAAATATAATAATCTTAATGTTAAATCCTGAAAAAGTACAAAAATATTTTTTCAAAATTTATAGTATAAGCTATTTTTTACATTAAAAACCAATAAAAATAATTTTTTAATGCATGTGTTATACAAAAATTTTATTTTAATAACAATTATTTGATTTTTTATTTACTGATCGTACATTTAGTTAAAAACTAAAAAAAATGTTATATATAACATCTTAACGGACAAAACCACGAACAATTTAAGACGAATATTTAATTATATACATATTATATAATATATATAATTTTAAAACATTTTTTATTTATTCAATCTTCAAAAAGAACTAACAATACGTATTCAAATCTGCAGTAATCGTTCGAAGAATTTGGTTTTGTCGCATTTAAATTTTTTCAATATTTGACGCTGAGGCTTCAGAATTGCATTGTATAACAGAAGTTTGCAATCCAACTCCAATGTCGAGTTTCTGCCCATAAACCAATTCAGTTGAGCTGCTTTTAACTTTAACTGAGTAACTTTCGCATCTACTTATGTGAGACTTCCACGTTAACCTACGGTCGAGATGAATACCAAGGTACTTGAATTCATTTTGCTGCGGAATAGGTGAATTGTTGATTTGGATGGCTGAACATGTTTGTTTACGCAGCGTGAATGTAACGTGAGTACACTTTTGTTCAATAACTTTAATTCTCCAAAGTTTTAACCACATCTCTAATATTGAAATATACTCCTGCAAATTTCGCGAAGCTACTTGATCATTTTCATGTACGCTGAAGAATGCTGCATTGTCTGCAAAAGTTGAAGTGTGGATTCCGGGTGTCGTTGGCATGTCAAAGGCGTAAATCAAATATAAAGTAGGCCCCAGTATGCTGCCTTGGGGAACTCCTGCATCGATTGGCTGAGTTGGGCTTATAAAGTCGCCTTCTCTGATAACAAACTTCCGCCCATATAACTAGCTTTCCAGAAGCTTGTGTGTATTTGCAGGCAAGTTCAACTTTATTTTGTGTATCAAGCCCTCGTACCACACTTTATCAAAAGTTTGAGAAATGTCAATGAATAGAGCTGAGCAATACTTCTTCTCCTCAAAGGTCTGTCTTATGGCATTGACTAGTCTGTGCGTTTGTTCTATGGTGCTGTGTTTAGCCCGAAAGCCAAATTGATGATCAGGGATGCATCCCACAGTGTTCAACATTGGACTCAACTTTGCCATTAACAATTTTTCGAACAGTTTTGAAATTGTTGGCAGTAGACTTATTGGTCTGTATGATTCTATCTTAGTGGGATCCTTCCCTGGTTTGGGTACCATAGTAATCATGGATCTGCAGGATAATACTCTAGACGTAAAATAGCGTCATTCACTCTGGGAAAATAAATTCCCCACATAATATTCTGTCTCTAAGAGATAAAAAACGCACGCGTTCGTGTTCGCCAAACATTGTTGTTACAACAGAAGACAAACCATCTTCCAGTTTAGCTATTATTGATAAACCAAAAACGCAAGTAGGAATGGATAGGTATATAACCGTGGTTAAACTTCAGCGAAGCCCTAAATCCGCACAAATATCTTCAAAATCAAAAATTTCTAAAGACGATAAACCCACTGCGATAACGGATGGTAATTGGTTTGCTATCCTTCAGACAGATGAGCCAACAACATCCAAAAGAACATATAAGCCTCCACCAATATATTTGAGAGAGCGGACTTCTAGTGAACTGGTGAAACAACTTATTACGGCAATCGGTAAAGATACTTTCAACGTCACATCAGTGAAGCAAGGCAGCATCAGTGAAACTAAAATACAACTAAATCATGAAAACGATTATCGAAAATTGTCTGCTGTTTTAGAAAAAGAGAAAAGATCATTTTACGCATACCAGCTCAAAAGTGCTAAAGGTCTTCAGGTCATTATTTAAGGTATTGACTCTTGCGTAGATATTGATGACGTCAAAACCGGATTGGAAGATAAAGGTTTTAAAATAAACACCGTAGTAAACATCAGGAACCGTGAAGAGATCCCTCAACCCATGTTTAGGGTTGAACTAGAACCCAGGGATGTTGTCCTGAAAAAAGGTGAAATTCATAAAATTTATAACCTTAAATTTCTTTTGCATCGTAAGGTTACCGTTGAGGAGCCACATAAGCGTTCAGGACCCGTTCAGTGCCTAAACTGCCAAGAATCCACACTAAGGCTTACTGTAAGTTTCCCGCTGTTTGTGTTGTATGTGGCGAACTTCGCGGCATAACTCAGTGCAATAAGCCAAAGGCCGACGCAAGTGTTAAAAAATGCAGTAACTGTGGAGGTAACCACACTGCATATTATAGAGGTTGCACTGTCTATACCCATTTTAAGCGGTCAATGGCAAATAAGTCATCAATTTCTCAAACAGTTTTCCCCAGATAGTTCATTCAACCAACCACACAAACACGAAGAACTCCAAACTTGAACCAGGAGCCTACACCTCAAAACCCCTATCCAAATTTTAGTAATTTAGGGGCAACTCTGCAGACCCCATTTACGGTTTCTATGACAACCATGCTGCAGGAAATGCAATTCACTATACTACAGGCAAGTTTAAACAAATGAGTTGGTTTATAATCTGTTTCTGGAACACAAACGGTATCCGGCAATACAAAAATGAACTTGAGCACTTCCTTATGGCAAATCGATTTAATGATTATTGCTGAAACTCTTTTGACAACCAACAGCTATTTTAAAATTAAGGGCAACACACTATATGATACTACAGTACAGCAATTCTAATAAAAACCAGAATTAAGCAACATCTACTGAACGCGACACGTTAGGAATATCTTCAAGCTAATTCTATTTAAAACTAGGCTACGGGAATGCGTAACTCGATTAACAAATCTGCTTGAAATTCAGAGAATGACTTCCCTTAAAACATATTTGCAAAGCCTGACAAAAGGTCTGAAAGGACCCGTAATAGGTAAGCCACCTTTGCGAACTGCAACAAAGCGGACCGTGTATGTTAACCGTTTGAGAAATGTTTTTATTAGAAATGATATTGCAAATGATGCAGCGGAATTATCGTCATATGCAGTTAGACCGCCTGTGACTTTGAGATCCTAATTTCAAGACGTAGAACAAAGTATCAGTAACATAAACCCCAGGAAAGCTCCAGGTATTGATCAAAGTTTTATCCTGCAGAGTGGAAGGGCTCTATAATTACTATGATACCCAAGCCAGGGAAGGATCTGACTAAGGTAGAATCCTATAGACTAATAAGTCGACTACCAACAATTTCAAAAATATTCGAAAAAATGTTAATGGCGAAGTTAGTCTAATATTGAACAATATGGGATGCATCTCTGCTCGTCAATTTGGTTTTCGGGCTAAACATAGCACCATACAATAAACACACAGACTAGTCAATGTCATAAGACAGATCTTTGACGAGAAGAAGTATTGCTCAGCTTTATTCAATGACATTTTTCAAGCTTCTGATAAAGTGTGGCATGACGGCTTGATGCACTAAACAAAGTTAAACTTGCCTGCAAATACTCACAAGCTTCTGGAAAGCTACTTATGCGACCGGAAATTTGTTATCAGAGAAGGCGCTTTTATAAGCCCAACTCAACCAATCGAGGCAAGGGAGTTGCCTAAGGTAGCATACTGGGGCTTAGTTTGTGTTTCATAAAAGCCACCAATTAGCTTTATGAAATTTACAGGAATATATTTCAATATTAGAAAAATGGCCATACCTTTTCAAAATCAAACATGAATATTTTTTTATACAAGAGTCTAAGAGATAAATTTGTTAAAAAAGTTGCGGAATGTCATCGTGCTCTGATAGTAAAGCAGATGTAAATGAAAACCAGTGGCAATACCGGGAGCAACTCAAGTTTCTAAGGGAACTATTAAAACCACGTAGGTGAGATATTTTTGTTCAGAAAACTCTTTTTAAGCTTATAAATTCAATATTTTCACTGCAGAACGGTGACGAGTTTGACATTTTCTCTAACTAACAGCCTAACGAGAAGAGAAACTAGTATTTTGTGGAATTTTATCCAAAAATATTTTTTAGTTCAGTTAACGTTACTATTTATAAAATGCAATGTTAAATCACTAGATTCACAAATTTATTTTTTTTTTTAAATAATTTTTCCATCATATATAAGTGTACTTTAATAAGGCCCGATTTTAAAGTTAATACATTAAATTGAAGCTTAAGATGTCTTCTATCCAACAAAAAAAAAAAAAAAAAAAAAAAATTCATATAAAAATTTCAACCCAGTCAAAAGTTATAGAATTTTGATCGCCAACTCACAAAATGTGCAATTGTGCGTCGGGAATAAATTAAAATAAATAAATGTAGTTTTTCTTTTATATAGAAAGATCAACAAATTGACCTTGGAAGCCCGATTTGGTTTGAAACCCAAAAAAAAAAATAAATAAAAATTTCTTATTTGAATTAAAAAGGTCGAAAGCAACATATTTAACATGATAAAAATATGTTGCGAAACATAGACGTTAAACAATTTTGGTGGCTCCCCCCCCTCTTTTTTTAGACTTGACTTTTAACTTTTGCGATATATTAGTAACGTTTTTTTCAATTTTTCTTTACATACTAAATATAACTAATACATATAAATGCATATTTGTATATATTTTGTAAAAATGTAAATATTTAATTCTTAACAGCGCAACCTAAATTAAGGCGTAAAGCGCAACTTAATTCAGCGCTTTGATTTTGTCGCTGTAGTAAGTAACTTAAATAAAAGCGTTAAAGGTGTGCCATGAACAGTATTGTGCACTAACCTTGTTGAATAGAAATCACTACTAGATATAATAAAAAGTGATAAAGTCGCTAATCTAGTCTGATAGTACCTAAAATGTGATTACTAATGGCAGCAAAAATTGAGTAATATTTGTTCTGAAGTGAACTTTACTGAGAGACAGTAAAACTTTCTCTCTTACGCTCTGTCAAAATTGGATTTTCTAATTGCGAAGCGTTGACGCCACGCTATTTGGGTTGGTCTCATATATTTTGTATGTACATAGGATTTTTGACAGATAAATTACGTTTGACGCGCTTATGTAGGTTGCACAGTAAAAGAAAATGTATTATCGCATATATGTAAGTAATATAACCGAGTACTCGGCTATGGGACTGTGTATAATTAAGAAAAACTTATAATTCTATTGTAATATTTGTTTATTTATAGAGTAAGTATAAGAAGTTTTCATTAAATAAACGTTATTAAAAAAAAAACTAAATAAAAACAAGTAAGAGTGTATTATTATATGTATATTCGGCTGGGCCGAATCTAAAATACCCTTCACGGTAGTCACGAATATGTATAGTATATTAAAAATGTGACCTGAATATGCTCGGTTATATATGAACCGATAGCGGAATTTTCTATTTTCTGTATTTTAGTAACCTCCTTTTATAACGAGAAAATTTTTCAGAAAAAAAATATTAATGGGCAAATCGGTTCATATATACTCGGGTATATATGGATTGACATCGGAAATTTTTATTTTCCATATTTATATAACCTTATTTCATTACCAGAACTGCTTCTAAGCAAAAAAAAGTTGTTTAAGTTCGCTCACGCGACATTTTCATGAAAACCCCGTTTTAGGCTATATCTCGGGTATATATGGACCGATATCGGGCATTTTCATTTTCCATACTTATATAACCTTATTTAATTACCAGAACTGCTTTTAAGAAAAACAAGTAAGAGTGTGGTAAATTCGGCTGGGCCGAATCTAAAATACCCTTCACAATAGTCACGTATAAAAACGCGGTTTAGGCTATATCTCCGGTATATATGTACCGATATCGGAAATTTCCATTTTCCATATTTGTATAACCTTATTTCATTACCAGAACTGCTTCTAAGCAAAAAATAAAGTTGTTAAGTTCGCTTACGCGGCATTTTCATGAAACACCCGGTTTAGGCTATATCTTGGGTATATATGGACCGATATCGAGCATTTTCATTTTCCATATTTATATAAACTTACTTTATTACCGGAACTGCCTTTGAGCAAAAAAAGTTTTTTAAGTTCGCTTATGTGGAATTTTCATGAAAAACCCTTTCTCGGCTATATCTCGCGTATATATGGACCGATATCGAAAATTTTTATTTTTATAACCTTATTTTATTACCAAAACTACTTTTAAGCAAGAAAAGTTGTTTAGCTTTGCCTATGCGACATTTTCATTAAAAATCCGATTTGGGATATATCTCGGGTATATATGGACCGATATCGGAAATTTTCATTTTCCATACTTATATAAACTTATTTTATTACCAAAACTACTTTTAAGCAAAAAAAGTTGTTTAAGTTCGCTTACGCGACATTTTCATGAAAAACCCGGTTTAGGCTATGTCTCGGGTATATATGGACCGATATCGGAAATTTTCATTTTCCATATTTTTATAACCTTACTTTATTACCGGAACTGCCTTTGAGCAAAAAAAAGTTTTTTAAGTTTGCTTACGCAACATTTTCATGAAAACCCCGTTTTAGGCTATATCTCGGGTATATATGGACCGATATCGAGCATTTTCATTTTCCATATTTATATAAACTTACTTTATTACCGGAACTGCCTTTGAGCAAAAAAAGTTTTTTAAGTTCGCTTATGTGGAATTTTCATGAAAAACCCGTTCTCGGCTATATCTCGCGTATATATGGACCGATATCGAAAATTTTTATTTTTATAACCTTATTTTATTACCAAAACTACTTTTAAGCAAAAAAAGTTGTTTAGCTTTGCCTATGCGACATTTTCATTAAAAATCCGATTTGGGATATATCTCGGGTATATATGGACCGATATCGGAAATTTTCATTTTCCATACTTATATAAACTTATTTTATTACCAAAACTACTTTTAAGCAAAAAAAGTTGTTTAAGTTCGCTTACGCGACATTTTCATGAAAAACCCGGTTTAGGCTATGTCTCGGGTATATATGGACCGATATCGGAAATTTTCATTTTCCATATTTTTATAACCTTACTTTATTACCGGAACTGCCTTTGAGCAAAAAAAACTTTTTTAAGTTTGCTTACGCAACATTTTCATGAAAACCCCGTTTTAGGCTATATCTCGGGTATATATGGACCGATATCGGAAATTTTTATTTTCCAGATTTATATAACCTAAGTTTATTACTAGAAATACTTTTGAGCAAAAAAAGTTGTTTAGCTTCGCCTATGCGTCATTTTCATTAAAAGTCCGATTTGGGCTATATCTCGGGTATATACGGACCGATATCAGAAATTTTCATTTTCCATATTTATATAATCTAGTGTTATTACCAGAACTACTTTTAAACAAAAAAAGTTGTTTAAGTTTGCTTACGCCGCATGTTCATGAAAAACCCGGTTTCGGCTATATTTCGGGTATATATGGACCGATATCGGGAATTTTCATTTTTCATATTTATATAACTTTATTTTATTACCAGAGCTGCTTTTAAGCAAAACAAAGTTGTTATAGTTTGCTTACGCGACATTTTCATGAAAAACCCGGTTTAAGCTATATCTCGGGTATATATGGACCGATATCGGAAATTTTCATTTTCCATATTTGTATAACCTTATTTTATTATCAGAACTACTTTTAAGCAAAAAAAAGTTGTTTAGCTTCGCCTATGCGACATTTTCATTAAAAATCCGATTTTGGCTATATTTTGGGTATATATGGACCGATATCTGAAAAAAAAATTTTTTGCCTTTAAGTCACCATGCTTAATAAGTGTGTGAAGTTTGAAGCAAAACAAACAACTTTTGTTTTCAAAAATTTCCATACAAAACTGCAAAAATTCCTGGATTTTTTCGGAATTTTGAATATATCTCAGCTATAGGTGGGCCGATATTACTGAATTTCAATAGCAAACCCATGAATCGATGGGGTAAAAGAATGGTGAAAGAAAAAAGTTTCTAAGGTTTTCTCAGAAACGGTATTTCAACAGCGGACAGACGGACATCGCTTAATCGACTTTTCCATTAATTCTGATTCAGAATATATATACTTTATAGGGTCGCAAATGAAAATTGTAGAAATTACAAACGGAATCACAAACTTATATATACCCTTTACATTTTTGTGAAGGGTATAAAAGTTGTTTAAGTTCGCTTACTCGGCATTTTCATCAAAAAACCGGTTAGGCTGATATCGAAAATTTTAATTTTCCATGTTTATATAACCTTATCTTACTACCAGAACTGGTTTTAAGCAAAAAAAGTTGTTTCAGTTCGCTTACGCGACATTTTTATGAAATAGCCGATTTGGGCTATATCTCGGGTATATAAGGACCGATATCTGAAATTTTTCTTTTTTGCCTTTTAGTCACCATGCTTAATGAGTGTGTGAAGTTTGAAGCAAAACAAACAACTTTTTTTTCAAAAATTTCCATACAAAATTGCAAAAATTCCTGGATTTTTTCGGAATTTTGAATATATCTCAGCTATACGTGGACCGATATTACTGAATTTCAATAGCAAATACATGGCAATATGGAGTAATAGAATGGTGAAAGAAAAAAGTTTCTATGTCTAATGGTTTTCTCAGAAACGGTATTTCAACAACCGACAGACGGACATCGCTTAATCGACTATTCCATTAATTCTTAATCAGAATATATATACTATATAGGGTCACAAAAAAAAACTCTAGAAATTACAAACGGAATCACCAACTTATATATACCCTTAACATTTTTGTGAAGGGTATAAAAAGCAGAGTTAGACGAGAGTGGCAACTTCGCAGGTCTCCGCAACTAAAAACAAGGCTCCGTGAGTCCACAAATCAACTAAGAAATTTGCTTGGAAACCAAAAAACGTATTTAGAAAGTCTGGATGGTACTCCTCAGTCCGACTATTCTTTATGGCGGGCGACTAAGGGTTTAAAAAGGCTAGTTAGCGGTAAGCCGCCCTTGCGAGAACCATCTAGTGACTGGGCTAGAGATGACTCGGAAAAGGGTAATTTATTTGTTAACCATTTGAAAAACGTTTTTTCCACAAATAGGTCTGATAATGCAAATGAGTTGCCGCCTATTGTTAGTAGACCTCCTGTGCTTTAAGATTCAATTTTGAAGAAGTTGAAAATGCTATTAATAATCTAAACCTTAAAAAAGCTCCAGGTATGGATAAAATCAGCAACAAAATGCTCGTAGAACTGCCTCGTGTAGCTAAAAGAATTGTTCTTTTTATTTTTAATGCTATTTTACGACTTGAGTATTACCCTGCAGAGTGGAAGGTGTCCATGATAACAATGGCTCCTAAGCCAGGGAAGGATCACACGACAGTAAGTAATAAGTCTACTGACAACTATTTCAAAACTTTTCGAAAAATTGCTAAAGGCGAAGTTGGATCCAATGCTTAATAAGGTTGAATGTATTCCTGATCACCAATTTGGTTTTAGAGCGAAACATGGCACCATTGAGCAAACACACAGGTTAGTTAACGTAAAGTTAAAAAAGGCATTTGAAGATAAAAAATATTGCTCTACCTTATTCATCGACGTCTCACAAGCTTTTGATAAAGTATGGCACGATGGCTTAATGCATAAAATAAAGTTTAACTTACCTGCAAACATACATAACCTTCTGGAAAGCTATTTATATTGTCGCCAATTTATAATAAAAGAAGGCGATTTCATAAGCCCCGCCCAGCCTATTGAAGCTGGAGTTCCCCAAGGCAGCATATTAGGGCTTATCTTATATTTGATCTACGCATCTGACATGCCAACAAGCACCAACGTTCACACTTCAACATTTGCAGATGATGCAGCATAGTAACAACCAGCAAGCATTAATAAATTTACAGGAACATATCGACAAACTAGAGAAATGGCTCAAGCTTTGGAAAATCAAGGTTAATGAACAAAAGTGTGCCCATGTTACATTCGCACTGCGTCTAGGAACATGCTCACCCATTACTATTAACAATAAAGTAATACCTCAACACAGTGAAGTCAAATACCTCGGTATTCATCTTGACCGTAGACTAACATGGAAGTTGCACATCGAGGCAAAAGTAACGCAGATGAAATTGAAAGCAGTGCAAATTAACTGGCTACTAGGCAGAAATTCGACCTTGAAGCTTGATTGTAAACTTTTGCTGTACAACTCGATTCTAAAGCCAATATGGTGCTATGGGATTCAATTATGGGGCACAGCCTCGGCATCCAACATTGAAAAAGTTCAAAGAAGTCAAAATAGAGTTCTCCGTAGAATTACAGACGCTCCATGGTACGTTAAAAAAGTCACGAATCCACGCAGATCTGAACGTACCTTTTGTGAAATCTGAATTTGTGAAGTACGCGACAAGATATATTAACAAACTTGAATTCCATCCAAATCGTCTTGCAGTTAATATTCTTAACTTTGGTGGTCATACCCGTCTGAGAAGGAGGGATGCTTTGGCTACCATTAGAGCTCTAAACAGATGACTGAATTCTGAAATAATATTCGCATAAAAATAAATTTTTGTCCAGCACTGGCAGGACTTTAATCACATTTTTTTTTAGTATTAAGAATTGAATACTTATTGTCATTACATTTTTTATGTAGATTCAATAAATAAAATAATAAAGTTTAAACAAAAAAAAAAAAAAATCGTTTGGAAGCCAAACTGATATATCATTGCTGTTTGTGGGTGTTTCGGGAGGTTGCATTCCGGTGCTCTGAAATTTCTTTTTTTGCCGTTATTTTGGTTGCCGCCCACTGTGTTTCAAGTTGCGTTAAATTATTTCCTCCAGTGCACAGCACGTTGAAATTAAAAGAAAATAAGATGTGCATTTTACGACTAAATATGTGTTAAAATAAATGTATTGTACCTTTCTTCGACTTCCAGCCAAGAATTTTTAATGGATTGATTGGTGTTGTGGTCAGTATTTTTATTTTCAATTAACTTTACTTTCTTTCTAATTATCTCCTTTAGCAGCAACTGCAAAATTATATAAGTATACATATGTAAATTTTAGAAATATTTAACAGTTTCAAGCACAGAATTATAGCATTTGCTTGTAGAAGTACTTACCTTATCTTCCTCGTTCCAGTTTTCAGCACGTTTACGCTTCATAATTTTCTTTTTTTCCATTTTATTATTTTATTTTATTATTTATATTAAAAAACAATTGATTTTGATATAAATTGTAAACTAAACGTATTACTGATGCATAAAAAAACAAATCAATAAAATCATATTATTTACTATGTGTAAACAAGAGCGATTAAAGTAAAACTCTTCCAAGTCAATGGTGATTGTTACTCAATCAATATACAAGATAGAGTTAACAGTTATTTATTTGTTTTACTATTATTTCTTATAAAAACCCATACAAATATTGTTTTTTGCACGAATACTACTCGGTTTGTAATACAACACTAAAGGCCATGTCAGATAAAACTTTGACGCTTTGCGTGACGTCTAAAGCTTTAAGAAAAGCGCAAAGCAAAAGGTGTATGTCACAGTGAAAACTTTGTCAAAGCTCACGATTTGTTTGTTTATCTAAAAAAATTGTTGTTAATTTTTATATTTAATTATTTCTTACAATAATAGAAGCTAGAAATATTATTGGACGAATTTCTGAAATTGGTTCTAATGTTTTTTTTAGTGCATAAATCTTTGAAGCTGTTCGAAAAAGCTTTAACGATTAAAAACATAAAAGTTGCTTAACTTTTCGCTTCACGTTGCGTTAAAAGTACTTTATGCTAGGAACACAACTGCGACGAACGACGAATTTTTGGTCGCGAATATTCGTCACCAAAAATAAAACACATTGGTGTATATGAAAATGCTCACAATCGTGATGTTGGTCGAAATTCATCATACTCGGCGAAACTTGAAATAGATTTATTTCTAATTGTTTCACCCGCGAACGACGAACAAAGTAGTATCAGTGACCAGGTTTCTTATATGAAAAAAGTAATTTTCACGAAATAATTCTTTTTATATTTATATTAATCCATGTCGTAAAGAATTTATGAAGATGTTCTCAAAAAATAAAATAGCTCTGTTAATTTGCTCAAAAATCCCTCTTTCAGTTGGGATTTACATAGGTTTAATGTTAATATGACCCACTTAGTATTTATATGGTCTCCTCTGTTTATGTTTATGTTTATGTTTATGTTTAATTAAAAGGAAAACTTATGTAAACGGAAAAAATTTGTTTTGAAAGTTATAAATTGCAATTTGTCAAAAAAAATATGGAATTAAATTAAATTATAATTGAAAACGTAAAGCAGCATCAATGCCTGCATAATCTAGCATCAAAAGATTATAAAACTGTTCAGAAGAAGACGGAAATATGGGAAAAAATTGGGGTTGTGGTAATTTAACAGGTAAGAAATTGTTGTATCCAATTATTTTGAATTATAGGTGTGTTCATCTACTTTACTAGTAAAAACTAGTAACGAGAGAGTAACAAGCAATTTTGCAAAATTACTCTCAAAAATGTGAAAAAGTAAATGAACACTTTTCTAGCTAAAATTTGCAAGTTAGAGTAGTGTTGTTATGTATAGGTATATATGAGTACTTAATAACTACTCTTATATTTTTTGGACAAATTATACATATGTATATTGTTATAAAAAGAGCGTGGTTGTGGTCATTTATATTCAGCATTGTCGTGGCTGGCGTTTTTTGAGTACGGCTTGTAACAGAATAAAGAAAAGTTTTACAATTTTTTTTAATCTAGTACTAGACGTAGTCGAAATACGCTAAATACAGGGGTGATTAGATACTTTTGAATAAAATATCTATTTTAATTAGGGGCGCTTACCCCATACACGTTTCAACTCAATTGGTTAGGTAGGCAGGCCGCTGGATTCTCAAAAAAGTACCTGGATTCTCCAGCTCAC
Organism: Thecocarcelia acutangulata; assembly: GCA_914767995.1. Taxonomy (NCBI): domain Eukaryota; kingdom Metazoa; phylum Arthropoda; class Insecta; order Diptera; family Tachinidae; genus Thecocarcelia; species Thecocarcelia acutangulata. The sequence continues at coordinate 59,504,594 of OU612098.1, forward strand.
TTGGGTTCTGAAAGATCGTTCCCTTTGCGATAAACTCAATTGGCTACTGAGTCGGTTGTTGTATCAAGACGTTTAAATTGATTCGTTTGGAAGTTGTCAAGTTGGTTGAAGAAAAATCAAACCATTTTGATTTTTTTTCAAGTTGGCTAGTAAGTCTCTCAATTCGATTGTGTTTTGTATGTTCGAGTCTCCTGATCAGTTGTCCAAAAAACTTAATAGCGTATTTACACCAAAGTGAAATCTGCTCATTCGAGATTTCAAGCCAAAGCTAGTAGATTTTGAGAAGATTTCCCATACAAAATGAAATCTATTTTATGAGTAGATTTTGACGAAATCTACTCAGTACTAAGCGATGCAACTGTGATTTCTTGCAAAAAGTACTTAAAAATACTACGCTGCAGCAAAAATTCCACTATAATGTGGTGTATGCAGTCTCTGGGCACAAAAAATATACACTATAATGCTGGTATATTCAGTCTCCGATAATATTGTATTGTCAAACCCGCATGCATAAATTATTTTTGAGCAAATGAAATCTTGCTAGATGTCAAAAAACGGTGGTGTAAACGATATAGATTTCGTTGTAGATTTCAATTCAAATCTACTAGATTTTGAGTTGGTGTAAATGCGCTATAAGAAAGGAAAAAACTTGCAAATGTACAAATCAAAAATTTAATTTAAAAATTATAAAGTTCAACAAAAATTCAATAAATTATTGTCCAAATTTATATTTGTAATTTTTTGTAAAGAAAATGTTAAATAATTTTAAAATTGTCTTTAATTTCATTGAATCTGATAGTTGGATGAAAATCTTTCAATTCAGTTTATGAAGTGTGTTGCCAAGAACCAATTCAAATGAAAGACTCAATTCACAATTGAATTGAAATGTGTATTTATACGTTATAACCGCCTGCCTAGCATAGCATAATTTCAAAGTGTAAAGTACCGAGTAGCTAAGCACTCATAATATTTACAATACTAAAAATACCATCTGGTTTGTAAAAAATAAAGAAATAAAAAACAGAAATGTTTTAGAGGTTAAAATTAGATAAATGTTAATATAATTATAAATGGAAGGATCCACATGTGTGAATTTAATTGCTTCACTAGAAGCTTTACACACATTCAAGCAAGTAAATTTGCCGAAACATCCTTTGCCACTGATGTGCCAGATATTGTTTTGCTTAGTTTATTTCCCTTAGACTTCTTATTTTATTAAAAAGATTACAAAAATACATTTGTAATCTTTTTAATACTTTTAATCGGCGTAAAAGTTTACATACAATTATAATTTCTTAAATTTTTTAATTTTTAACTTAATTTAGAAATACTGTTTTGTAAACACAAAAGCAAAACAGCTGTTTGAATAATTATTGCAAGTAAAAATTTTACTTGTAAAAAATTGCAAGAATTTTTATGGCTCTCAATTTTTTACGCTCTTTTGACGCTCTCTCGTTGCAAATTTTTTGGGTCAATGAACGCTTTCTAGTAACAATTATTACAAATTTGTAAAAGTTTTTAGTAAATGAACACAACTTATATTAGTAATGTTGTTAATCTTTACATCAAAATGTGACGCATGCAAACGGCGTAAGCGAGAATCTCAGCTGGCTTCTGGTAACGGAGCACCAAGTCCATCAAAGAAATGGAAATATATGGATTCGCTGCGATTTCTTGATGACTACAAGGATGCACGAGCGTAAGCACACTTGTGATATATAAATATGTAACGTCATATTAATTTTTAAATATGTATGTACATATGTATGTATGTAAATACAAACAAATGCATGTCTTTTTATTTCAATAGAACTATTGGAAGTTCTGAAGAATTCGGCATAGAGTACCTTTCTGATTGCTCGTCGTCTACCACGTTTAATGAGTATACCTACACGGACGAAAGTACCAGTGATATGAATGAAACTCGACCAAAAAGAAATACAAAGAAACATGCGGATACAGAAGTTAGCTCCATTTTCAAGGACGTCATGAAAGAATGTACCAATTCTGTAAAAGAATTGGCATCGGCAAGTGTGATTGAAAAACCTCGTGATTCAACCTCTTTGCTTTTTGAAAGCTTAGCAAAAAAAAAACTTGAATCCAAGTTGTCTCCATCAGTGGTATCAGCAATTGAAGATAAGGTTGTGAGTTTGGTGTATGAGGAAATTGCGAAAAACTTAACATCCTTAGATGGCTCACAGAATTGTGTATTTTAATCATTGATGGTGGTACGACTTGGATTTTAAATGACAGCACGATTAAAAAACAGTTCCTTCGACTCGCAAATAATTAAATTCATCTTTTATATTTGTTTTTGAAACGAATTTATGTAATACAAGGTTAACATAATTTTTTAGTTATTAATATAATTAACTTAAAGCCAGTTTTGTTGCATGATTTTTGTTGTTAATTTTGCTCTATCATTACCAAGCAAAATAAAATCATACAAACTAAAAACATATTTTGAATCACTGCTTCAAAAAATCATTAAAATTAAATAATCGCAAAAACATAACTGGCCTCAAGTTATTATCTACAAAAGAGTGAATAAAAATTACAATAGTTTATTATTTTTAAATAAAACTGAGTTTAAAAAAATTGTGTAACTTTTTAATTTTCAAACAAGTGGTTAGCCAAATCATCTCTTAAAGCAATCAGAAATGCGAACAGAAGACATGCTTCCAAATGATTGTCTCCATATTCCGGGAACGTAGATTTCATTTTCTTTGTGTTCTACCAAACTTTCATCGAAATATCCGCTGCTTTTATCTAGCATAAGATAGTTAGGCTTGAATATTTGTATGAAAAATTCTACACCTGTTTGTCAAAATACCAAAAGTATTTTCTATAAAAACACGTGCGGCAGGCAAATGTTTATTAAAATGCTGTTTAATAACAGGTAAACTTCATCCAGGATACGGTCGCATTAGATTTTGCTTTAAAGGAAACGCATTATCACCCACAAAAAAGTACGGATATATTTTATTTGAATCTAGTTTTGATGATAAAAATTCTTATCATCTACATTAAACACATGAATTTATTATTTTCACCTGGTAGTGCATTATCCGGTGGAATATCAATTTGGTTTCTCAAAATCATTTTTCCAAACGCACTTTTAGCAAAGATTTCGCCATCACTTTGGCTGCCAAACGCTCCTACATCAACAAAACTAAAATTGTAATCTGAATCGCACATTGCCATTAGCACAATGCTAAAAGTTTTTTTTTGTAGTTGTAGAAAAGTGAACTACTTTTTTTTGAGCAAAATATTTGGACATGCTTGCCATCGATAGCCCCAAGGCAATGTGGCATTCCTGTTTTCATATAAAATCTAATAAAGCATAAATAACATAAGTAGGTTCGGAAGTACTAAACTCATTATTTATCCCTATATAGCTGATATGCTTTTCCATTCATGACGATTGGGCTGAGAGACATATATTTCATGAAACTCATTCCAGATAGCGTCGCAAGTTTTATAAATAGTTTTTCGCACTGATGATACCCCCATTTTATATGCCCATGCCAATAGTTGTGTACTGCAACAATGAGCTAGATACCTAAACATACATAATTAAAAATGCAAAAAATTCTGACTCAGAATATCTTTTTATAACTACTTACACTAGAGTAAGACCCAATCCAGTCTCTTCATTAATAGGTTTCCTTCTTGAAAATCTTTGTAGTCTTTTTTTAAGCAAAGTTAGAAGAGCATTAAATTTAACAACTGTCATCCTGGTTGCTTCATAGAAGTGTTCTTCATCCTAGAACATCATTTCTGCAAATCCGATTCTTTGGAATCCACGGTAGTTTCTGTTTATGTTCAATGGCCGTACCCACCACCTTCTTCGTAAGGTTTTACGCACAACCAAAAATGTTTTCATCGTAAAAAACATGACGTTCATTATTTTCATAATTTTCACAATATTTAAAATTTATGTATTCATTATTTTTAATTTGCACTGAATGTAAACAATGTTATCTACACAAAAGTTCGTTATTAAATATTCGTTTATACAACGAATATTTGCCGGCGAATTCGTCGTGATGGGCGAAATTCGTCGCAGTTGTGTTCCTAGCATTGTGTGACATGTTTCAAGTATGTTTTACTTTAGATGTAAAAGCGAATTTGCAACGCAAAGCGAAGCGAAAGTTTTATCTGACACGGCTTTAAGATTAAGATGCCAATTGTAAATGATAGTGTTGCCAGTCCCAAATTGAAAAATTCAATAAAATGTTTTTTTTAGCTAAAGTGTCGTTTTTGAATACGTTTTTATAAAAATTTGCCTAAAACTTTGTTTTTACTAAAAAGTTGCTAAAATGCTGATTAGTGTTTTTTATGAATACAGCTGTATGTGAATAAACTCAATAAATTTTGTAAATTGGTGACATGTGTGAGGGAGAAGTGTTTTGTCTCTCATCAGGTGCACACGTCTTTTGTTACTGCTGTCCGTATTTCCAATATGTGTATGTTCATTAATTAAATTCGTATGAAACCAAATTGCACCGTAATAGGTAGCAAGTTTGTACACGTGTTTATTTTTGTTTTTTTTCTCTTTTTTTACCCTTGGCCGTATTTTCTACATATATGTATGTTTATAACTAATTTCGTATGAAATAAAAGTGCACCGGAATAGGTAGCAGTATGTGTACACGTGTTTCTTCTTATTTTTTTTCCCCCGTTGTCCGTGTTTTCTTTATATATTCAATATTAATATTATTTTTAATGGATTTCATTACCTTGTAGTGTGGAAGGTGTTGGACTAAATTTTGCTAATCTGAGCAGTGTCGAAGGTATATACACTGGGCACTGATCAGTTTTAACTAATTTAATTCCAACATTTTAAATGCTGCAATAGAGTTTGTTTCAGTCTTTCGTGTTGTTATCGTTAACATTTCGCGAACACTACTCCCTCTTTCCTCATCATCATACCCTGTTTTCCCAGTTCCAGTACAATGCGCTGCATATGTAGGGGTCATCCCCTAAGTACGGGTCCCAGATAAAAAAAAAAATTCTTTTAAAACTTGAAATTCCCAGCTGATCATGAAAAAAAACTTGTCGCATGAAAAGCGTCGCATGTAACTTAAAGTTAGAAAAGTGTAGAACGTTTGTAACGCGTAAAAAGCGACAACGCGACCTTCAGTTTTACTTTTACGTATTGAGTACTTAAAAAAATTGGCTGTATTGAGTACTCAGTACTACAATACTGAATACTTTCACTACTGTTTAATACTACTTTATTTTGTCCTGATGATTTTTTGTATTGCAGTAAGTATACTTACATATATTTGTGGAGCAATCGAGTTATAAAAGTTTTTTCTAAAACCAAGGAAAAAAAGAATTATCTTCATTAAGCGTATATTTTTAATAATTTTTACTTTTTTAACCATAGAAAACAATTTGTTAAAACCATTACACACAATTTTAAATTTTCTTTGTTAATTTTTTTATGTTTTGTACTCATGTTTTTGACAGCGAGCGGAATTTTCATACAAAAAAAAAGAAAAAAAAATATTGTAGTACAACAACTCCTAATAATTGCACCACGGATCGCTCATTCAATTTTAATTTCTGTTGAACAAACTTTTATTGCTAATAATACAAGCTCGTCATTAAACTTAATTTTTTTAGGCAACAAATTTTAAGCTATTCCAACGACGTCGTTACCGACGATGGGCAAGTGGGATATGTACTTATGTAGATTTTCAAATGAGTGTGTTTTAGAAAGTTTATGAATTATGTCCAGTTTCAATACATAAGTTTCAGCATGTGTGCATAAATCTTGAAGAGCAATTCAGATACTTTCATTTGACAACTTTTGTTTTTAAACTGTTCAGTAAAGTTTACAGACAACTTTTAATATGAACAAATTGCTAATAAAATATTTAATATGAACAGTAAAAGCTTGACGAGTATTTTTCATTTATATGCATATTGAACAAACGCACTGTTACACTCAAAGTGCGCAAATTTTTCAATGTTTGTCATTTGAAATTTTACTCGTATTGCTACACTGAAGAATAAATTACATTAATATTGCAAAATTATGTTTCAAACAATTGAGTTTTTTATTTCCTATTTTAGCTTCTAACATTGATACAAAACAAAATTATAAACAGCTTGTTTTCTATGTTTCCCAACTATCTATATGTCGACATTTCATAGGAACTACCCTAATCATCAGTAGATTTGGGAAATTTTTTAAAGATATTCTCAAGCATTCAACTTTATATCCCAACAATGTAAATAAATTATTGAGAATTTGTAAATGTTTTATTAATACCTGTCAAAACACAAAAAACAAGCTTTTTCATGTATACAGTGCCTCGTTTCTGTATTACTCGCATCGAGAAATTTCTCACAAGAAACAAAGGAATTGACAGAGAAACTATGCGAATTGAAACAAAAAATGGAGTTTCTCACACAAATGTTTCTGCATCTTTGAGAAGCGAGAAATATCTGTCAAAATAGCTTTTTTGACGTAATTCATGGGAAGCTTGTGAGTAAACCTGTTTCTGCATTAAAATTTTGTGAGAAGTTTCTCGCTAGAGCTGTCAAAACTTTTCACAAATAAAAGAGTTGCGGAAGTTATAAATTTAAAAGTATATAATTGACATAATGAATGCAAAAAGTGTAGAAAAGGTAAAGTTTTTAAATATTTATATGTACATATATTGTCGTATTCATAAAAAATAATTTGAATTAGTAAAAGTTTACTTGACATACATATTTTTGCACAAAATTTGATAATTAAACCTTTGTTATGTGTAAATTATTTATTATGAATACGCAGATATTGAATGTAGTTCATTATTCATTTCTTCTTTTTATTTTAGAAAATTGAAAGATATAATATAATAAATATATAAAAATTATGAATTAATTTTTTTTGGTTTTTTCTTTATTTCTTAATATTTATGTACATATATACAGTATGATAAATTAAAAATTTAATGGCAAAATCTTAATTTTAGCCTGTCTCGAATGCGGGAAGCTCCCCTCATCGGTTCAGGAACTAAAAAAGGGTCGGTTGCAGCCCTTAATCTCTGGCTATAAATGCGCGACATGTTTCGCCGGTCATATTGGTCAGCACCCATCACCACAAAACTATACCTTATTGAAAGTTTTTATGAAATTTATTTATGATTTGAATGTGTTTTTATTTATGTACACGTGTTATTGATTGACACAATTTTATTTTATTTATAACACTAAATTCAATTGTTTTATTCACTGCTAAACATTTGTTTCTTAAATTTTCTTTTTGTTTGATAAATTTTTCCTATATTATTCTTCTTATTTGTTTACTTTTTGTATTTTGACAGCTGCTTAATGGAAATATTCCAATAAAGACGTAACTAGTATTGCCTCTTTTCGATTTAATATACAGAAACGCTGTTTTTCTCGATAGTCGAGAAACGATGGAATTTTATGTTTCATAGTTTTCGATGCGAGAAACTTTTCACTAATCTTACAGAAACGAGGCACAGGTCTCTAACATTTCTTTACACCTTTCAAACAAATGAACAACCGTTGGTTGCTACAATTTGTTTTTTGAAAGTATCGAAAATCAAAGTCTACTGATGATTAGGATAGCTCCTATGAAATGTCGACATAGAGATAGCTGGGAAACATAGAAAACAAGCTATTTATAATTTTTTATTGGTATCAATGTTAGAAGCTAAAAGAGCGAACAAAAAACTCAATTGTTTGAATTTTTGTTCTCTGCTTTTCGAACACACTATCCCAATCGAGGCAGGAGTTCCCCAAGGTAGCATTCTAGGACCTACTTTATATTTGATTTACGCCTCAGACATGCCAACGAGAGGCGGAATCCACACTTCAACTTTTGCAGATGACACAGCATTCTGCAGCGTACATGAAAACCATCAAGTAGCTTCGCGAAATTTGCAGGAGTATATTTCAATATTAGAGATGTGGTTAAAACTTTGGAAAATTAGAGTCAATGAACACAAGTGTACTCACGTTACATTCACGCTGCGTAAACTAACATGTTCAGCCATCCAAATTAACAATTCACCTATTCCGCAGCAACATGAAGTCAAGTCATCTCGACCGTAGGTTAACGTGGAAGTCTCACATAGATGCGAAAGTTACTCAGTTAAAGTTAAAAGCAACGTAACTGAATTGGCTTATGGGCAGAATTCGACATTGAAGCTGGATTGCAAACTTTTATTATATGGCATTCAATTATGGGGCACCGCCTCCAATTCAAACATTGAAAAAATTCCAAGGCGACAAAACAAAATTCTTCGAACAATTACCGCAGCTCCATGGTACGTAAAAAACTCACGAATTTATAAGGATCTCTGTGTTCCTCTTGTAAAACACGAATTTTCAAAGTACGCAACAAGGTATATCAGTAAATTGGAGCTTCACTTAAATCCTCTTGCACGCAATATACTTAATTTTGAAGGCCACTCTCGTTTGAGAAGGAGGGATTCCCTTGCCACCATCAGAACGTCCAATAGGTGATTTTACCGATATTGACCCTGCAAAATAAAACATTTTTGTCTAGCACTGGCTGGACTTAATTAATTTTATGTATTTAATTGTAAGATTTGAATACTTTTTGTTAGTTCTTTCAATAAATAAATGGATGGAAAAAAATTCCGGTAAGTTATTTATGTTGGCAGATGACTTAGCCTGTTTTATTATTATAAGGATAAGAAGGTCTTGCAAACACAAGTTGAGTGTGATGCCGCTATCTTACTTGAGTTCATCAGATTCAATAAACTAAAATAAGTTTAACCGAAATTCGTTAAATTTAAGCCATACATTTAATATTGATGGAAGGATTATCAGGGAATCTGAAAGTGTTAAATATCTCGGAATTCACTTGGCTCACAATCTGTTAGGGGTTCTTCACATGGATTATTTAAAAATGAAGGTCGCAAGTGGAATAGGAATTTTAAACAAATTCAAGAATAAGCTAAATGTCAAAACTAAACTTCTGCTTTACCAATCATTCACACCTCATATATTTACCAACGATTTATAGATGCGCAAAGAACTCATCGCTGCAAGCACTTCAGTCTGCCCAAAATAAATCCTTAAAAATTGTTTTCAATCTACCCATACGCTACATCACTTTAGATTTGTATAATAATTGGGCAACAATTGCTGATAAGGAATATTGGCGTGCATTACATTGAATTTGAACAAAACATCTCCACAACACATAGAACAACAAGGCAGTCGAGTCATTTAACCATCGCAAGATGTCGTCTTGAGCTAACAAAACAAAAGATTCGCTATTCCGGTCCTAAAGAATATAACTTATTACCGAATGCTCTCAAAGATACACTAATTTTATCAATTTATAAAACCAAACTAAAATACCATTTAATAGAAAATGTCGAAAGGCTTCTTATATTATGAAACTTATAAATTGTACACTCATTGCATTTTATATCGCTCCTTTATTGCAACTTAGTCATATCTCAAAAAATGAGCTTTTAGAGTTAACAATGCAAAATTTTGAACAGTTCTACCTTTTATATCCTACCAATTTTTTCATGTAATTACCTTTAAACTGTTTCCTTTAGGAGATATTTTCTAAAATTTTTTTCTAAGACTTGTATGGAAACTAAAAATTTGAAATGTCTTTTTCTCGAAACAAGCTTTTTTGCGTTATGACTATGTTGCAATAAGGGAGCGATATGATCTCATTCATAATATACCATGAATTATTTGCCTTTTAGTCTCTAATAGCCATATTTGGCGCTGACACATAATTATTACTTTGTAATTGGATTTTTTATTTACTTGAAAAATACTAACAATAAAAAAAAGTAAAAAGCAGATTTTAAAATTTTATTTTTATTATTTTTAATACTAAGATTTGAATATTTATTGTTAGTTCATTTTGTAGATTCAATAAATAAAATAAAATTTATCATGTTCTGTGTGCCAAGTTGCCCCGTCTTGTTGAAATCACATGTTGGTCTCAGCAATATTATCCAATTTGTGTTCCATTAAGTGTTGTTAGAATTTTGGCTATTAACAAAACCATTAAAGCGAAATTGAGCTTAATCGCTTAGGAGGATTTTTTGCACAGAAAACACATTTCTCTTAATAAACCCAATAGTCTGGCATGTGGTTGGCTAATTATTTTTTGACAATTTCAGTCCTTGTTTTGACTTGTTATTTAAATGAAATTTTTTTTTTAATTTATATATTTGCAATCTATTTTATAGTTAAAATAATAAGCAAATTTCATAACATTTAACTTACATAAGTATGTACATTGAGTTTCAATTAAACTCAAATAAAGAAAAAAAAGTAGGTGCAAAAATTTGTACTTTTTTTTTTAGTTGATACAATAACATTAGATTTTTTCTATTTATTTTCTGTAGGGTAGGTCAAGTACATATAACCTTTTAAATCTTTGGATTTCGTCGCTATCATCTAATAGGTTTATTGCTAATACATTGGAATGATTACTTAGTCTATTTAGGTATCTTTCACTGAATTTATTAATTTCATCTTTGACCATTGGAATTCGTAGATCCTTGTCAATATTTTTGTTGCTGACAAACCATGGAGCATTTGTTAATAGTCTGAGGATTTTTGATTGGGGTCTCTGTAATATATCAATGTTAGAATTACTTGTGGTTCCCCAAAGTTCAATACCATATGTCCATATAGGTTTAAGTATTGTTTTGTATATATAACAGAACTTTATTTTCTAAGCTTAAGCTTGATCTTGGAACCAAAAGGCAAAACATTTTTCTTGTTTTTATATTGAGCTGTTCTCGTTTCATTTTAACATGCTGCTTCCAGGTAAGTCTCCGATCAAGATGAATGTCCAAATATATAATCGTGTTGCTGATTAGAATAATGGCTGACGAGCAATCAGACTTCCTTAGGATAAATGTAACATGAACAGATTTTGCATATTGAATAATATTCCATTTTTGAAGCCAATCTTGAAGAAGATTCAATTGATTTTGTAGCAGCTCAGAAGCTATAATTGGAGATCTGTCAGAAGCTAATATTGCAGTATCGTCTGCGTACATAGCCGTAGTTATATTATCAGAATTTGGCATATCTGATGTAAAAATTTCAAAACGCACAAAAATGGGGAAAACGCGTTATTTAAACAAAAACGCACCGAATTTATTTTTTTTTTTAATTTTTAAAAACCCATTTTGTATTAAAAAAAAAGTATAATATTTTTATATAAAAAAACACGATAATGAAACAGCCTTTTCGTTCAATAGCTAGAGGTCGTGTTTGTCAAACTTGGCTTCTAGTGTGATTCTATTACTATTATTAAGACAATGTTATCTTTACAATAATTGTACCGATATTTTGATCAAATTTATTACTAAGCAATATTATTTAATTATATTCTCTGTCGACCGAAACTAATTAATTAATTTTACTGCCTATTATCCGGTCTACAAAAATGATTCCGTCGTTACTGCAGGAGATGAAATGTAGCGAAGAAATGGATCATTAAAAGTTACAGAATGGCACTAAAAGCCATCAAACTATATTAACAGCAATTCTATCAAACACAATGTAAATTTCATTTATGTTTTCGTGAAAATCAGTTGGTAGAGTGTTTTTAAAAGAATTTAATGAATTATACGAAAATTTCCCAGAATTATAACTATTAAAGATAGAAGTTTACCATAATCAATAGGCAAACGTCTTCAAAGAAGTTTATAAATTTTATTAATAACTTAATAATTTATCAATTACCAAACCAGTAACGAATTCACGCGTCATCATAAATACGAACATCCATATCTGTGTTTCCATTTCTTTTTGCTGTATAATACTGCAAGATTGTCTTTGTGCATATAATAAGATGCGTTTATCGCATTATAGCACTTTGATTGTGCTCTGCGAAATGAAACGTGAAAATTTTGGGTACTTGAATAAACTGTTTTCTTATAATTAATTCTTATTTTTGCAGCTAAAATTTTTTTTTAAGAAGTAAAAATTTGTTTTTTTTTTCTTATATTAAAACAATAAGTTGAGTTGAATTTGGTTTGGTGCCACCGAAATATAAAAATCACACCGAAAATGTAAAAAAAGCGCACCCCGCACGGACTAAAGGATTTTTCGCACACATAATTTTAAAAAGCACTAAAAACGGCTCGAAACGCACCGAGTTGACAACGCTGTATACAATACTGGCCCCAGAACACTACCTTGTGGAATACCCGCGTTGATACGACCGAAACTAGAACAGCTGGTGTTAACGCTTACAAAATAGGATCTTTCTTGAAGATATGTTTTTAATAGTAAATAAAATGGGGCTGAGATAAGATTTTTCAACTTATACAAAAGTCCAGTGTGCTAAACTCTGTCAAACGCCTGTTGAATATCCAAAAAGACTGCAGACAATATAGTTTTCTCTCTAACGCGTTCGTAGTACAGTAAAATTCAATTATAAGCCACACCGCTTATAGTAGAATTAGCGATATAGTCCAAAATGTGTCATTAATTGGCATCAACAACAAATAAAATACCTGCGAATTATTTGTTACATAGTCCATTTAATAAAAATTGTCCTATACAAAACCGGAGCACAAAAATGCAACACTCTTGTATATTTATATATTTCATTTTTGACACATGTTTGCGATGTTAAATGTGTTTCTTTTTTGTCAATGAGAGCATTGAAATATCTGCTTTCAGATGTTATATAGTCAAAATAAATTATTATATGCTAATTCATTTATAAGCCAAAAAGTGGCTTATATAAAAATCTAACTATAGTTCAATTCGCCTTATAGTCTGCAAAAAGCGTGCATTTGAAGCAGTGGACTATAAGCGAATTTTACTGTATTATTAACAATTCAGTAGCACTGTTCAGGGGTGCCATGTTTATGCCTGAGTTCAAATTGATAATCAGGTATAATATTTGGTTTTTCTAAAATAGGCATTAGGCTATTCAAAAAGAGCCGTTCAAAAATCGTTGAAAAACTAGATAACAAACTGATTGGCCTATAGGATTCAGTGTTATAGTATTTCCTGAGGGACCCATAGGATTCGCAAGAAATACTTATTATTTTTATTATTATATAGGTAAGTATTATTTTATCCTGGACGGTCCCTTGGGAATCCCAGGATTTACTATTAAATTATATTCCTATTCTAATTTAAATAAAACCCTTTTTTTATTTTTATCACTCACTTCAATTAATTGATATTATAATTAGTTACTAGCTCAACTGACTGCTTCTGACTTCTACTGCCCATGACTACCGATTCTACTGCCCATTCTGCTGATCATTCCGCTTGATTCTACCTCTTCTTTTATACATGCTGCTGCCATCATCACTGCTGCCACAAACCTGGAACTATAGCTGAGTGTGCCCGAATTCATGACCGGCATCAATATTCCATCGTGTCAGCAGTTTTTGCTGGTACTGCTATTCTTTCTTTTGTTTAATACATATTTGCTGCCTTGAAATATTGGGCCTGACCCCAATATTCTTTTTATTTGTTATTCAGGCAGCAGTTGATGGCTGCTGGTTTTCAATATTATTAGCTGGGGGAAGAAGTTTTTTCAGGTTTACGAGTATTAGGTATTAATACCATTATTATTTTTGCGTATTTCCATTGGGATTGAAAATAGTTCAACCTTAATATAAAATTCTATGTATTGCTGTAAGAAAAACAATTCATTTTTTTGGTAAAGATTTTAAAACCGTGGAGCCGATATCGTCATAACTAGGAGTTTTATTGTTAGTATTATTCAATTTAACAATTGCTTTTTCTACTTCGGCTGGGGTTATCGATTTTATAGGACATGCCATTTGACAAGGAACATCTAAAAGTTTTCAATGAAATTTAAAATGTTTTATTTTAAATTCCCTAAAGCTTAAAAACATTTTAAAATTTTGGTTTCTGCATCAAACGCTTGCAAACCGTTTAGCCCAATTTTCCTTAACAATCACCATCTGACAAGTATAAAGGCAGAATTAGTTTGTACGTTCTTTTCCGTTCTGAATCAGCTGTTTTGTTTCTGTTCAATATAAACTATATGTACACGGTTTGTTTTCACTTTTAACGAAAGCTAAAAAAATTTGTTTCAACTAAAGATTTTTAAAAGTTAATACATTTTTAATAATCAAGCAACTATGGATGACCAAAAGAATATTATTTTAGCGAGGAAAAAAATATATTTTGTATAAGAAGTGTCATAAACTCTGCAGATTGTGCGAAAGAAGTGGACTGTTTGATCACCATTTCTAAATTATTGATTTGTTTCCTTTTTTGTTTTTTCACACAAGATAATATTTATGTACATGTTTTATTCTTCATTCCAATGTTTTTCTTTTATTTATGCTCTACTGTAAAAACAGGTGGATATTTTCACGGAAAACGTAATTGTAAAATATTTGCTACGGAAATGAACGTCACTGAACGGCAACAGAAGGTAAAAACTAATGAGGCCTTAAGGATTGTGACATTTTCCATAAAATTGTGCTACCGTATTAGTATATACATTCCCTTGTTTTCAGTTTGTTGTGTTGTGTCCAAGGCGAATTCATACCAGGTATATGCAAGAGCAATAAATACAACACTACAAAAAATAAATCTTTTTCAAATGTCAAGGGAAAAATATAAACACAAAAAGGAATTAAAAAAAAATATAATAATAAGAAAATTCCAAGAAAAGATAAACTTTTAATTACTCCATGAAATTTTTAACTATTTCGTGAAAATTAAAGTCTCAGATCATAGAGCTCGGAAAGGTGAAAAAGGCCAGCCAGATTGCTGAGGATTCCGAATGATAGCTGGCGCTCAAGTTGCAATACATAACTTAAAAAGTTGTTTCAAATTTTTTTTTTTAATTTCTTTAAAAAAATTTACAATAAAAGAAAAACTTAAATATTTCGTGGAACTTTTAACTGTTTCGTGAAAATGAAAGTCTCAGAACATAGAGCTTAAAAAGGTGAAAATGGCCAGCCAGATTGGGGAGAATTCTGGGTGATACCTGGCGCTTAAGATACAATAATAATTTAAAAATTAAAAATGTTTTTTTTTTTTTCAAATTTGTTTTATTTATTTTATTGACATCTGAAAAATATTAAAATTAAAAAAAGTTATCAGCTGCGCTGTCAATTTCACCTGTTATGAATTCGCCTTGGTTGTGTCTAAAAATAATAATAAAATTGTGACTTCAAACAGAAATAAATAAAAAAATTTTAAATAAAATACATACATAAATGTAAAATATATAAAATAGGCCTGAAAAACATCCCCAGACTAAAATTCTACCGACACCATGTTTCAATGTGACTTTAGTATAACGTGGATTACGACGTTGGCTTTTCAGTCATCTAACCAGTCTTAATCTATAGGAACCTTTTAAATTAAATTTGGACTTATCGAAGAATAGTACGGAATTCCCTTGTGTGGTGGTCAAATTAATGTGTTACCTTGCAATTTCCTGGCCAGTCTATTTTTCCGCGATATAAAGATCTTTTTTACACTT
Source organism: Thecocarcelia acutangulata (assembly GCA_914767995.1). NCBI lineage: Eukaryota > Metazoa > Arthropoda > Insecta > Diptera > Tachinidae > Thecocarcelia > Thecocarcelia acutangulata. The sequence goes on from OU612098.1 coordinate 59,520,084, forward strand.
TTGTATGGTATGCTTTTAGTCCGCCTTCAGCAGTCTGCCTTTGAATCCTTCTGGGATAACCTTTAATGACAATTGTGTGGCGATGGTTCTTGACGACGCGAATTGGTCTTGTTTTTATCAAACGTATTATTGCCTAGCCATCTCGTTTACTGGTTTTTCGGGGACATCCAACGAAAACGGCTTATAATTCTTAATATAACGCTGTGGTGAATGTCAAATTTTTTTGCAGTTGTGGTCACTAATTGGCCGTTATTAAACTCAGCTATTATACACTCTATAATTATATCGCGCCATTTGTTAGAGAAGTTACAAGTCACGTCCAGAACAAGTTTGAAGGCACGGAAACTATATGCAAATTTTCGCTAACATGCTTACTTTGATATTTAAACAAATAATGACATCTTTTGGAAGTATGTTTTTCTTAGTGTAAGTAAAAGAATATTCAAGATTACGTGTATTAGTTTTGTCGCTGCATCCTGGTTCATTCTAGTAGAAATAATTTTTTATATATTTTTAAACCGCAATCATCAAACGTTTCCCATTGTTTTGAATATCTAAAGAGTAGTTTCTTTTAAATGTAATAATATTTTCTTCGAAATAGGCGTTCGTTTGAATGCTATCGTAAAGTTTACTGATAAGCAGAAATCCGTGCTTTTAGCTTTTGGGACCAAATTGGACCCAAGTGGGCTGGTTTTACAATAGCTGGCAGCCTGTTAAACCTAACCTAACATGGGTTTCAAAACGACCACAGATACCTACTTACATCAGCTTATTATTTCTAGCTTTTTCTAATATGAACAATGCACTACACATTTCAGAAAAAATCCATTCTAGGAGTAAATTCCCTTATTCAATTGTGCGGCAACGCCTTTTTATATTTCTCTCTAAAAATAAACTTCAAAAATCCTTATTACAAATAATAAATAAAAAGAGAATGAAACTACCTTGTATTTTTTATATCATGGTTTAGCCTGCTCTAAATTAAGATTTTTTACTTCTTTGTTAAATCGCTCCCAAAGTTTCACTAAAATTTGTCCTGAATAGCTTTAATTGAATATTTCGCGCTTTCTGTTAAACTAAAGTTGTGTATCGTAATTGCGGCCATTGGCTTATTAGTTGACGTTAAACAATAAATAAATACTTGCAGTGACTGACAGGCTGCAAGCGTGTAATGAAAAGAATGATTGAGTAACAGGGCGCGAAAGAAAGCCAGTGTTTGAATAACTAAATGTCTAAATAAATGATATACAAGTATATACATACATACATGCATGAGTATATACATACTTATCTAGGTAAAATAGACAAGTAGAACAACAAAACATAAAAGCGTTCAGGCATTTATTTAAAAAGAAACAAGATGCAAATAAAAAGTACATCAGTTGTAGCTGTTTGGTGTGTAAATAATTTGAGCACTCGTACTTTAAGTGGAGCGAAGACAATTGCCACAACGTCATCATCAGCACAGTCAATGTTCCAACAAAGGACTTTTTAAATATTTGTGTTCCATTAATCTACATACAAACAAAAATGCGACTACAACCGTCAGCATACCTAAACGTCGTCTTAAACGTTTATTGACTACACCACTTCATCTTCATTTTTATTCATTTTAGACTTCATTTGCCGAACAAATAAGAGAACAAAAATTTATCTTACCTGTACAAACACACCCACTGTTGTTTTGTTGGGCGCATTCAAGAAATATGAACAACAAACAAATTTTCTCCAAGACAGGCAGACTGGCAGACAGACAAACACATTTAAATCATGGCGAAAAAAAGTAAAGAATAGCAAGTGAGTACTTTAAAATAAGTACGCTTATTTGTAATCGTGATGTTATATATCCTTTTGGAAAGCATTTTCGTGCGCATTCAAAAAGTTGGCCCTGCAAAAAAAACGCATCAATTCCCATTCTTTGATAGCGTCACAAAGCACTGGTGTCAAGTACCTTCCTACTGGCATTAAATCGTACTGGTACGCTTTCTTTCAGGTTGATATCTGTACTCACAGCAACTATCATTGAAAATTGTTTCGACCTTTAATTTATTTACACTGCGGTCCTAAAACTATTAGCTACTGCCGATGTAACTTTCGAATGCACGTGTGATTGATATTTCACTGCACATCATTATTTTAAATAAATTTTTGCAAATGGGATACAACTCTCATGTTTGGGCCGGTGCCCCAAAGCCTATTCTGGGGTTACTCGACCGTGTGCAGGAGAGGGCGAAGAAGCTTATCGGTGACAGTAGGGTATCCAACTCTATTGAATCAGTGGATCATCGACGCAGTGTGAGGTGCGTTACTCTGTTCTATCGTTACCACAATGCATTTCGCTGTGACGAAAATCGCACATTTTTACGTAGCACGCGCTCATTGTCCAGAGCTCATCCATTTCTGGTCGATTACCCGGGAAATCGTACTACGTATTACAGAGCGTGGGTCTGAACACAATGCAACGATAATTTATTGCAGTTCGGTTTTTCATACGATTTTGAAGTAAAAAATCACAGTGAGGAACGGCATAAAATTAAAATTTATTTTACTTTCCTTGCGGACTTTCTTATTCTCTCAAATTTTTGACTCTCTTTCTCTCTCCGATATTGCCATATCTTGTGAAAAATTGACGATTTTTTAAGTTTATTATTTTTTTCATGAAATATAAAAGTTTAAAAAATACATTAACGGAAGAAGAAAAAATGGGCAATAACGAAAGAATTATCGAAGAACTTGGATGTATGACTGTCTTTATAATTTGCAGTCTGGAAGTTACAAAAACTTCCAGTATAAAGAAGGTTTTTGGTGCAAAATTATCAAAGATGTTGACGTATCCGGTAAGTGAATTTCTTTCAGTTACCTTCCTTTTTGTCAGACTTTAATTTTAGCTGAGGAAACAAAAAAAAAAAAAAAAAAATTCGAAATTTACGGAATATGTATAAAAGGTGGAAGCAAACGAACAATTGTTGTGCCGTTGTTTCTAATTCCACATATAAATCAAACGTGGCTTCTACCAAACTAACAATTTTTTTAACAGCTATAAATTTTTATTTAATGCCATTATAAAAATGTACTCGTATGCACAAATAAATTAATAAAAATGGCAATGACAAGTATTGCCATCGCCATCTTCCGTTGAATTATGTTTATTTTTCTCTTTCGGGAAATCGTACCGCACCGCAAACGTAGTGTTCAAACTCAGAATTCGTTTTTCAACCGTACGCTTCACCTGTGGAATAAGTTCATGTCCAATGTTCACAAACACTACTCCCTCCTCACAACCTATTTTTTTTTTCTTTGTTAGTTCTGGTACAATACACTGCATATGTAATCCCCTCAGTAATGGTCCAAGAAAAAAAGAGTATTTAAAATGCGTTACATGCTTGACAGAGCTAAGAAATGCTGGTATTATACAATTTGTTCTCCTTGTTTTCAAAATTTGGACACTAAATCTAAGAAACGTAATTGAACCTTGCTTTGCCCTTATTACAGAAAATTTTTTTAACGTAATATACTCCTAAATATATTTCAATAAGCGATTATATATTTTGATAATAAAGTACTTTTCACTTCAGTGAAAACGCAACTCAATTTTTTGGTTTAATTTTAGAAGGGAATACTGGTTCGTAAATTTAAAGAGATTATAAAATAATTCTGTATTGAAATAATCACTTGTTTAATTAAAAAGAATGATAGTGTAAATTTCTTGTAGGCAATATAAGCAAGAGTTATGCGTCAAAGTTTTGCCACCGAAAATGTGGACCAATTTGATAATGGGAACGGCTTTTATTGATTCACACTATCACTGAAATATACGGTTATTTTTATACATAACTTCTTTTCTAATTATGGATCTTATGACATTTTTAAAAATGACATAATGTCCATTTGCAAAGTGTCATAATGCCCATGGACACTAGCCATTTTTAAAAGTGTCTTAACGTCCATGGACCTTATGACACTTTTAAGTGTGTCATAACGTCCATGGACTTTCTGTCACTGGACGTTATGACATGCCGCCATTTTGGAAACCAAAAATGAAACACCGCTACAGACTAGGAACATTAAAAGGAACTTGCTCATGTTTCCGTCATCTGTATGATACATTATATTGAAATACGAATCAGTTTTAATAAACTAGCCTTTTAAATTTTACAAAAATAACAAATAAATTGAAAATAACTTAACATCATACTTTCTTCGAAAATTCGAAATTTCTTCATATACCAATGGAAACACTTCGATATGTCTTCCTTAAAACAAGTGTTTTCCTTTGTAGTGGAAACATGGTATTAGTTCAAGTTTTTTCCTTTCTTAAGTTTTTTCTTAAGAATAATTTTTTACAATACAAATTTACTGCGATCAATAACTTTGGATTGAAGAAGACAAGAAAAATAATAATGAAATCTTTAGCTGGGGGACAACTAGCTGTTTCGTAGTCGCTACACTACTCATCAGCACCCATTGGGATTTGAACTCGGGTGTTGACGTATCATGATCTGCTGCCTTAACCACTCAGACGCCGAGCATTTAGTTATTCTCTATCTATTATTCTGCAATAGAAAGAGAACCATTGCGGTGCTGGAAGGTAAATATATGCATAGTATACTTAATTCAGCAATTTTTAAAGTTGCATTTTTGCAGTGCAATGGTAATGAATTGTCGCTCACTAAATCTTGACTTCAACCGAGTCAGATGTTCAGCAAAGCTGGGTCCATAATTTCTGACCGCAGAAGTTGTTTAAAACCGAAAGCTGTCGATATGTCGTTATTTATTAGCAAAAATTATTGGGTATCTCAATAAGACTGCTTTACAAATTTTAAACTTGGAAGAATACAAAGAACACCACATGCCTAGATAAGTTAATTCGGACCTCCTGAACACGAAAACGCTGCAAATTTTTTTCTAAGTAGCGTATTTTAGATAACGGTACTTTTGTGTATGGTCCCAGTGGTGGAACCCATGATACAAAAAACAAGGTAGCCGCTTCGCTACAACAATACAACAATAAAAAAAAAAAACAACAGGTATTTTGTTTGTGTAAAAAGGCGAATTCACACTTATGCTGCCAAAAGTAGTTGATAAAGAACATGTACAAAAATTTAAATGGCGCCGAAAAGGTAAACAAAACTTGGCAGAGAAAGTGCCGCCATATTAAACGAATTCGCCTGAATTCGCCGATGCATCCACCTAATAATTAATTCGCCTTGGTGGAACCCAACCAAAAAGTCCGATCGAAATAAATGGCATATCGTTGGAAAGGTAATTGAATTACTTTTCCGTCGATATAATGAGAATTTCGAGAGATGTTCTAATGTTGTAATCTTTGCATAGATTAACGACAAACAAAATATATCAATAAGCTAAATCTTAGACTCAGAACTGAATTTTCAACTACAGACATAGAATAAGAAATTTGTATATGGGGCAATCCAAGTCAAATTGGACAGTTCGGTGAAATTTTTTTTTGGATTTGCTTTATTTTTTGTTGTATTGATGTCCCTATTGGACAGCACATTTCAGCAAATTTTCAGATTCTTTTGGCTTATGTTTCCAGAGATATGGCGTTTTGAGAAATCCGAATTGTGAGAAAACCATGTCCGAATAAATACTCAATATAGTTTTAAAATAGACTATCGGAAACATGAAATGGGACAACTATCGATAGTTTTGCAGCTCTAACCAGTGATCAGAGAATGAACCGTCATTCGACACCTTCCATCCTTTGATCAAACCAGCATGCCTAGTAGTAACTAGCGTAATATCCAGGACTTCTCTTCTAATTATTTACCGCAATACAAGTAGGTTCCGATCCAACGTTCACAGCGTCTAAATTATCGCATAGTATGAATTCAACAACCAACTCACCTCTAGCATTTATATCGGAGCTACCCCACACCATGTGATGTGCTCCTTTATTACTGGCAAGTTTCTTATTCCAGCTATCCCAACAACTTAGCGAGCTTTAGTTGGTGGTGGTTCATATAACTTGAGACAAGCAAGCAAGTGCCCACACTTGCCTGCCAGGCTACCGTCACCGTATCTTCATCACTGAAATCAGACAGGATAGAGATATTCAAATTGCTCCTCGCTACTATAGGATCTAAACCTACCTTGGCCCACGTGTAGTAGCTTGTAGCCTTCTCTTCTTAGTCCACAAACCGTGCCCTTGTATAGCCAGGGTTTTTGAACCAAGACAGCTTAGAAAGCTTCATCCGCTTTGCAGCCGAAGCTGCCTTAGAATGGTAAGGGTTAACTTGTGTTACCTTCAGCATTTTCTCCCCCATTTCCAACGATTGTGATGTCTCCGTCCTCTTGGTCATCCTGGTCAGATACCGGGAGGGCATCTTCGTCAACATGCTCCAAAGAACTGCCCTACATTCGTGTAAATTTATTTACCAAACCAAAATTTTATAATTCAATAAACTTCAACTTAGCGCCACAGGATCTTCTTAGGCGTGAGTCGGTAAGAAGAATAATAAAAATGAAAAACGAAAAATAGTCAATTATACAAATTCAAGTGCAATCAATTGTTGTTTTCATTCGCAATGGACCACAGGTACGGAACTTTCTTGCAAGTTATTGCTTCAAAACGTTTTTATTTGAAATTTCAAATAAAGGAAATTGAAATAGACTCCAAGCTTTAAAAAACTGCACGTAAGCGGCTTCTTTAATCCTGTTTTGATAAAAAAGAACTCCTACAACGCACATAAGGATGCACCTGCTCGACAACGGCGGATTGTTTTGGTAAAAGTATTAAAGTTTATGTCTTGATTAATTTTTGTTACTGTGAACAACTACTTTAATTGAATACGTTTGTAACTGAAAAATGGTATGAAAGTTTTAAAGTAAACTTTAGTGCATAAATTGCTCTCTTACAAAACCGAGAAATCAAACTTAAGCAGTTTTTTTTCTCTCTGATACAGATAAAAGGCATACAATGCATTAAACTAGGAATAAGAGTTTGCATGGAATAAAAACGTGTTTCTGTGTGGTACATAAACCACCTTTAATGTGTTGTACACACAACAGATGGGAAAAGTTAAAGTGATTGGCATAAGTCACGTGTTCTCACACGTGATCGGTTTTCATCCGGTATCTGCCAATGAAATAAAAGTACTCATTATTTTTATTTCAACAATACACAACAATATTGGTTGTTTTGCAACTGAGGCCAAACTAAGAGAAAGTGTAAGTGACCATCTATAGAGTTATTTATCGAGAAGTCTGATTTATAATGTAAAATAAGCCACAAGTTTGAAAGTGAACTTGAAATTTTTATTATCGCTTAAAAGAACAAATGACTTTTATTGTTTGAAAATGATATCATGTAAATGTTGGTCATGAGTACATCGATAAAAATTATTAAGTTCAACAAAAATTCAATAAACTAATGAAAATTTCACTTGCATCCATTCTGAAGGAAGATTTTTTGCAATTCCAAAATCTAAAGGGTGGTTAAATTTCAAGGGCCGATGTTGATTTTGAATAAAACACAAACTATTTAGGAAACTATTGTAATTTTATTTTATTATGATATATTGGTATTACTCAATTATGTATAGAACAAAATATCAAAATATCCGCCAAATGGGCGCCGCAACCACGGCGGCACACCTCCATCCGATGGTCCAAATTTTCGATGACCCTGAGGCATAATGGTGGTTCTATGCCGTTAATGTGCCGAATTATCTCATCCTTTAGCTGTTGAATTGTTGCTGGCTTATCAACGTACACCTTTTCTTTCAAATAACCCCAAAGAAAAAAGTCCAGCGGTGTCAAATCACATGATCTTGGCGGCCAATTGACATCGCCATTACGTGAGATAACACGGCCATTGAATTTGTTGCGCAAAAGAGCAATTGTTTCCTAATTATAAATGCATATGTAGGTTATAACACGGATCATGCATTATAATGATTAAATCATTTCAATCTTAAGGGAAACAAAGCACTATTTTTGTATATAAGCACTGTTTATCGGCAGTGATTCGTATGATGCGTTTCGAATTTTTTTTTTATTTTTTTATTGAATCTGCACAATGTGAACCAACAACAATAATTATTTAAGTCTTAATACCAATTACAAAAATATAACTAAATCCAGCCAATGATAAACAAAAAGTTTTATTTTGAGCGAACAATATCGGTGAAATCACTTATTTAACGCTCTAATGGTGGCAAGGGTATCCATTCTTCTCAACCAATTGTGGCCGCTAAAATTAAGTAGGTTTCGTCCAGGAGGGTGTGGGTGAAGTTTCAATTTACTGATACACCTTGTCGCGTACTTTGAGAATTAGTTTTTCGCCAGCGGAACAGTAATCGTTCGAAGAATTTTGTTATGTCGCCTTAGAATTTTTTCAATGTTCCATAGCACCACATAGGCTTTAGAGTTGCGTTGCACAACAAAAGTTTGCAATCCAGCTTCAACGCCAAATCTCTGTCAGGGGCGTAATCCAATATAAAGTAGGTCCCAGTATGGTACCTTGGGGAACTCCAGCCTCGATTGGTTAAATTGGGCTTATAAAATCGCCTTCTCTTACAACAAATTTTGGGTGACATTAGTAGCTTTCAAGAAGCGTGTGAGTCTTTGCAGGCAAGTTCAACTATATCTTGTGCATTAAAGTGTGCGTGCCACACTCAAAAAATTTCTCTTATGACATTTACTAGTCTATGTGTTTGTTCTATGGTGCTGTGTTTAGACCGAAAGCCGAATTGCTGATTAGGGATACATCTTACATCATTCAGTAGTCGAGTCAATTTCGCCATTAACAATTTATCGCAAAAATTTGAAATTGTTGCAGTCTTTATGACTCTACTTTAGTGGGATCCTTCCCTGGCTTGTGTATTATAGTAATCATAGACATTTTTCACTGTGTAGGATAATACTCTACATGTAATTTTTTTTTTTTTTTTGTTTATTTACTGAATTTTTACAATGTGAACTAACAAATCTTAATACTAAATACAAAAAATTATCTAAGTCCAGCCAATACAAGACAAAAAGTGTTATTTTGCGTCAATTATATCGGTAAATCACTTGATGGTGGCAACAGTGACCCTTCTTCTCAACCGAGTGCGACCGCTGAAATTAATTATGTTGCGTGCAAGAGGGATTGGGTGAAGTTGCAGTTTGCTGATATGTCTTGTCGCATTCTTTGAAAATTCGACTTTTGCTAACGGAACATACATACTCTTGTGGATTCGGGAGTTTTTTTACGTACCATGGAGCTGCAGTAGTTGTTCGAAGAATTTTATTTTGTCTCCTTTGAATATTTTCAATGTTTGACCCTGAGGCGGTGCCCCATAATTGAATTCCATAGCATCATATAGGCTTTAGAATTGGGTTGTATACCAAAAGTGTGCAATCCAACTTCAAGGTAGAATTTCTGCCCATTAACCAATTTAGTTGTTTTAGTTTCAACTGAGTGACTTTTGCTTCAATGTGGGACTTCCATGCTAGCCTACGGTCCAGGTGAATACCAAGGTACTTGACTTCATTTTGCTGCGGAATAGGTGAGTTATTAATTTGGATAGCCGAACATGTTTGCTTGCGCAGTGTGAATGTAATGTGAGTACATTTTTGTTCATTAACTTTAATTTTCCAAAGTTTTAACCATTTCTCTAATATCGAAATATATTCCTGTAAATTTCGTGAAGCTAATTAATGGTTTTCATGAACGCTCAAGAACGCTGTGTCATCTGCAAAAGCCGAAGTGTGGATTCCGGATCTCGTTGGCAATCCTGAGGCATAAATAAAATATAAAGTAGGTAGGAGTATGCTACCTGGCGGAACTCCTGCCTCGATTGGCTGAGTTGGGCTTATAAAATTACCTTTTCCAAGTCGCTAAACGGGAATATTGTCTGATGACAAATCTAATGAAGATTCCCCTTGCATCCATTGTAAAGAAAAATTTTTTGTTTCTCCAAAATCCATAACATCTGGAATCTTTCGTCGGTCTGACGGCCAATAAGTGGTATGCCCGCTTGAAATCACATCTAAGCCCATTTTGGAAACGGTGTCGAAAAGCACGCGGCCTTTCGGGGTAATTAAACGTGGTCCCCAAAAAGTGTGTTTGGCGTTATAGTCACAAGCCGCTAAGAATCGAGGCCCAAGTGATTTCAAAAATTTTAATATTGGTTTTCTCTTACTGGAAATTTGGCTCGGTGAATAAATCAAAGATATAATAATTTTTTCATGAAAATGTTCAATACATATTGTTGTTGCCTCAAGTGTCTCGTTCATTAAATAGTGCTTAGTTCTGGTTTTTATTAGAACTGCTGATCCTCCACAAGATCTTCCAAGGGGATCTTTAGTATCATATAGTGTGTAGCCACTAATTTTGAAATAACTCGTGAGCGTCAAGTGAGTTTCAGGAATCAGCATTATACCAATTTGGTTTTCCTTAAGGAAGTGCTCAAGTTCGTTTTTTGTTGGCAGTTTGCTTTCCAAAAGCATGTTAAAATTGCGCGTAAAATAATGGATTGTATTTTCAGCATTGTCTGCATCATGGTGTTCATAGAAACTGTAAACGTGTTTATAGATTGAACAAGGGTCTGAAGTGTTGCCTCTAGATTGCTAAAATTTTGATCGGAATTTTGAGGCTTGGGCTCCTGACCTTAGGCTTGTGTATCGGATTTAACCACATTAGCATAAAAAACTTGTTTGGAATTTGGTTCGAAATTCGACATACTTACATACTCGTAGAAGGAAAAACTATTCTTCATAACTTCTTATGTACATATATAATCATAAGTGACCAGACAGTACAATGGGATCAAATTGGACCCGAGTGGGCTGGGGTTTCAATGGCTGGCAGCCTGTTAAACCAAACCTAACCTACAATCATAGTTCTGTACTTCCTCAACATGCCTCCATCATCCTCACTCCAACTACGGCCATTTTGTTTATTCACATTTATTTATTCAAACAAAAGCGAGCTTCATCTTCACAGACATAGAATAATGAGTTTCAAAATAAATTTTCACAGTTTGGAAGCGTAAGCATAAATCATTTAACAGCTGACAAGACGGCCACCAGCAAAAAAAAAAAAATGTTGCCAACTTAAAGTTATATGCAATACCTCTGTGAAACCACCTTTTGAATATATTGGCATTAATCGCCTAATTAGTACTTCTTTCATTAAAAATATGTATCCTGCTGTAATCACTTTGTTTCAGAGGAAAGTTTTGTCCAATATAAAAAAATACATTCCATGTAAAGAATTGGGTATCAGTCCATTTCATCAAATTGCCATTAATCATAAATTTGTATTCTCATTTTTACTCAGATATCACGTGCAAAGATTCCAAGCTTAACATTTTACTCAATTTGTTTACATTTTTTAGTTTTAATTTATTTTCGTGAACAAAAATTTACTCACCATCTCATCCCTATTACACGTCTACGTACATATAAAATAGGCATCAGCGTGCATGCAAATGCACTTGCATACATACATATGTATCTATGTATTCAATTTCAATGCTTATCATAAAAATAAATTGTTTTCAAATTGGTGCAATAAGCAATCTCATTGGAGGTAAAATCTAAAATTCCATTTTGATATTAAATTTTACACTTTAAGTACATAAAGTGTTCATATTTCTCGTGCATACTCATACATTTTGTATATTCATTTGGCTAGAATGCAAAATATGCGATTTTCATCAATTACATTCGTTCATACACACATACATACTCGTACATATGTACATCGTTACACGGAGCATTCAATAAATCACAATAGACATACCAACGTTTATAGCAAAATAGACTAGCTTTTTATACCCTTCACAAAAATGTTACGGGTTTAATATAAGTTTGTGATTCCGTTTGTAATTTCTACAATTTTCATTTGCTACCCTATGAAGTATATACGATTATATTCTGAATCAGCATTGACAAAAAAATCGATTAATAGATGTCCGTCTCTGCGCCGCTGAAATAGCGTTTGCGACAAAAACCAATTTTTTTTCTTGGACCATTCTATTACCCTATAGATTCGTGGGTTTGCTATATATCGGTTCACACACAGCTGAGATATATCCCAAATTCCGAAAAAAGGAGTTTTTTTTTTGTAATTTTGTATGAAAATGTTTGAAAAAAATTGTTTGTTTTGCTTGAAACTTGACACAGTTATTTGGCATGGCGATTAAAAGGAAAAAAATCGTGTACCTGACATCGGTTGATATATATCCAAGATACAGCCTAAACCGATTATCCATGAAAATGTCGCATAAGCGAACTTAAGCCACTTTTTTTTTGCTTAAAAGCAGTTTTGGTAATATAACCAAAATGTAGCCAAATCCATTATTTTTTTTTTTTACTTAAAAACAGTTCTGGTTATAAAAGGAGTTTGCTAAAATACAGAAAATTTCCGATATCAGTCCATTTATACCCGAAACCGGTATTTTAATAAAAAAAAGTTCATTTGCTTAAGAGCAGTTCTGGTTATAAAGGAAGCTTACTAAAATACACGAAATGAAAATTTCGGATATCAGTTCTTATATACCAGAAATAAAGCCAAAGCTGAATTTTCCATGAAACAATTTTACTTTTATTTTTATTGCTTAAAAGCAATTCTGGTAATAAAAGGAGGTGACTTAATATATACAAAATGAAAATTTCCGATATCGGTTCACTTATGTATACCCTAAACAAATTTTTCCTTGAAACAATTTTTGTTTCTCAAATGCAGTTCTGGTAATAAAAGGAGGTTACTTAAATACAGAAAATGAAAAATTTTCAATATCGGTCAATATACCTAATGTATAACCCAAACCGATTTTGTCATGCAAATTTCCACGAAAGATTACCTTTTTGGCATTTTTTCCCCCGATGCCGGTCAAATTTGTAATATATGTATATTTACGTGGCTATTGTGAAGGGTATTTTAGATTCGGCCCAGCAGAATATACTATACTCTTACTTGTTCAGTTTATGTTTTTAATATATTTAATGCGCTTATAACTTTAAATAAAACTTAAAGCCTCTGCCGAAACTAGAGGAGGGCATGCGTGTGTGAGTGTGTGTGTGTGTGTGTGTGTATTATAATATTTTTAATAATGATTTTGAAAATCGTCTTCTAAATACATATTGGATACTGCGATCGAATCAGAAGCTTATGTACGCATTTAAACTTAAAATCGTTTCTGCACAACAGATTGCTATCAAAATTTATTAATCATACGTATTACTCATACGTATGTATATAAATAAAGATTTGGTGCTAGAAATATCTTGAGGACTACTTCTTTTTTACTTTTCAAAACGTAAATAACATATACACATTAACGTACGTATGTATACTTAAGTAGGTAGATAACACACGACAATTTTTGTTAACAATGTAGATGTATTTTTTCCCAAAGCAAAATGTCCAGCATGAATAACGTCAACTGACAAAATTTCATATAGAGTGTGTTCTATTTTGTAATGTTTAAACATATGTCAGTAGAATTCTAAGTCGGTTGATTTTTAACGGGATGATTAGTCGGCTTAAGGAAATTTTACCGCATTAATATTTTATGTTTTATAAAATTTTTGTTTGTAAGGATAATATCCCCCCGGGCAACAGGCGTATTGACGTATTCCAAACCAGGGTACTCTGTTTTTCGGCAAAGAGGAGAAGGAGTCTCTCATTTGTTGTAGCAAATAAAACTGTAGGAAGCCATATGACTTATGTTGTGTTAGCATCCGAAACTCCTACCAAGGGTATGAATGGACAGAACGAGGATCAGCATAGCCCTGGTTGGTTCTGCTTGCTGATCATGGTTGAGGTGCCATCCTTGACTGGAACGTTCTGGCTGTGGTCTAAACCTAAAGACGCAGAAAAGAGGAGTTAGTATCCCTGATAATTGTTTGTGCATGGCGTTTTTCGGAGCTTAACAACCCCCGAGGTGCTGCTGCCTTGTAACAGATACTGTACCGGAACCGGTGGTGATGGTCAGACGGGTGAGTTGGTTTAAAGCCACTAGTATGAATGGTAAGCCACAAGGGCTGCTGGTGAATCGTGAATAATTTACTCCGTGGAATTGGTGTATTATCAGATAAGATCGTAAAGGGAGGTGCTGATATAAATCTTTTTCACTCTCTGAAAGGATAATATCCCATGATTGCCGCAATGTACCAATTTTTACTAATTTCTATACCACAATCGTGTGATTGCGCAATTAATTGGTACATGTTGCAATCACGGCCAATATTGTTCTTACTTACCAACGAAATGTAATCCTGATGCGACAATTGTATGATTATTTGAATACATAATTCGTGCGGCAATGAAAATGCCCCAAATGTAGCAATATTTGTTGCGTTCTAGTGCGGCAATTCAGGTGGGCAATACATGAAGATTTTACCTTAATTTTGAAGATTTTACAAGCAAAATAAAATTTGAAGTGTTTTCTCTCAAAATTAAGATTTTTGAGGTGTTATACTTTAATAAATAATAAGAGTTATTTGTACACATTTAATAAATATTGGCTTATTTTATAACATGGAATTTTAAATATATTTTATGGCTTAAAACAGAATAAGAGTATTATATACATACTTATATCCTGTGGCGACAGTTATGGTGAATCAACGCGACAAATACTGACAATATTAAATCATCCATTACAAATATTGATTGGCTTTGGTGTCATACACGAGTATAAATTTTTTAAGTATTATTTTTAAAACGAAAGTTTATTTTGTCTTTCAAAAGTCCATGTTTTTTGAATGCTAACAGATATATATCATCTAGTGTCAGCTGTGAATGATGGAGACAGTAGACAACGTCCTGCAGTGCTCACTTATTGTCTTTCATGAGTGAATGCGATGGCGCAAATTTTTTTAAGGGAAAAGTAACGTTACGGATGCGTTGTCATGCATAACTTTCTTTGCATAAGACATATTCACGGTTGTTTTAGAATTGAAGTCAGAATTGTGAATTATCAGAATTAAAAATCAATTCTGATTTGAACTGGTGTCATGAAATCGATTTGTTTTTGTGCTGATTCGAAAATAAGTAAAACCCATATACGAATCAGCTGTTTTGTTTTGTTTGGTTGTGCTGTTGTTTACATTTTGCAGTAGATTTTCACACATATTTTTATGAAAATCTATAAAAAAGTGCTAGATGCAGTAGCTTTATATATATTTATTTATTTGTTAGTATGCTTAACCTACGTGGGTCTTAACATTTTTGCTTATCACTTTATTAAGGGTCTAGACTACTTATGTTTGTCAATGGTTTGGACTAATTATGTTTGTCAATGGTCTGGACTACTTACGTTCGTAGTTAATAGTTTGTGTATCTTTGAGGTCGACCTTAACTCGCGTTATATGCGCTGGGCTTTCGCGCGTTTCAAACTTTCTATGCGATCTATAATTTTCTAAACTCAAGTTATATGCAACGCTTTTCATGCGATAAGTTTTTTGTTTGTAAAAATTGAATTGTAATCTGCGGCTATCAAAAACAATTGACAGTTGTTATAACGCTTATGACGCGTACAAAAGTGGAAAGTAAACCTACTTTTGGCGTCGTACGCGTGTAACGCTTTGTGCTGTGTAACCTTTCACATAAAATTACATTGATTCTACTTTTTTGACAGACGTTACCACGTAGAACGCATGTTATGGACTTTCAGCTTTACTTTGTGCATATGATATGGTACGTTTTCCACATTATTACTCCGAGTTCTGATTGTGATCCACAAAACGATTTTAAAAATTTTGGACACTTAAATAGACTCTTTTCTTACTTCAAAACAAAAAGTTGAGATTAATATGATTTGGTGCCACCGAATTATAAAAAGCGCACTGCGCACCGGCTTGCACCGAGTTGACAACACTGCAAAGCGAAGTTAAAGCCATGAAATGGGTGATTTTATAAGAACTATCGGAAATTCAAAAAAAAAAAAAAAAAAACACATAAAATTCAGAAAAATGCATGAAATATTTATTTGGATCGATAGTTGGGTCGATATAATTTAATGTTTGAAGATTATTTTATGCAAATGTTGGCCGCGGCTGCGCCTCAAATGGTCCATCCGCTTAATCCAATTTTTGCATACTCTTTCCAACATTTCGGCTGTATCTGGTAATGTTGGCAATGTTGGCTTCCAGTTCGTCAATCGAAGCGGGCTTGTCGCTATAGACATTAGCATTAACATAGCCCCACAAAAAATAGTCTAGAGGCGTTAAATCGCACGATCTGGGCGGCCAATTGACTGGTCCCAAGCGTGAAATAAACTGTTCACCGAACTCATCTCTCAATAGGTCCATTGTTTCGTGTGCTCTGTGGCATGTGGCACCGTCTTGTTGAAACCACATGTCATGCAAGTCAAGCTCTTCCATTTTGGGCAAAAAAAGTTTGTTATCATCGCACGGTAGCGCTCACCATTCACAGTAACGTTGTGATTCGCATCATCTTTGAAGAAATACGGCCCAATGATGCCGCCAGCCCATAATCCGCACCAAACGGTTGTTTTTTGTGGATGCATTGGTAGCTCTTGCAATGCTTCTGGCTGCTCTTCACTCCAAATACGGCAGTTTTGCTTGTTCACGTATCCATTCAACCAGAAATGAGCATCGTCGCTGAACACAATTCTTCGATAAAAAAGTGGATCTTCATCTAACTTTTGAAGAGCCCATTCACCAAAAATTTGGCGTTGTGGTAGGTCGTTTGGCTTCAATTCTTGCACCAGCTGTATCTTATAAGGCTTCACACCCAAATCCTTCCGCAAAATTTTCCACGTAGTGGAGTAACAGAGGCCCAATTGCTGCGAACGGCGCCGAATCGATAATTCACGGTCATCACCAACACTGGCCGATACGGCTACGATATTTTCTTCAGTTCGCACTCTACGTAAGCGTGTTGGTGGTTTAATGTCCAACAATGTAAATTTGGTGCGAACGTTTTTTACAATAGCCCGAATAGAAGCCTCAGTAGGTCGATTAAACTGACCATAAAATGAAAGAAGCGCGCGATGAACTTTCTTAACAGAGCACGCATTTTGGTAATAAAATTCAATAATTTGCAAGCGTTGTTCGTTTGTAAGACGATTCATGATTAAATTATAAACCAAACTGAAGATGTTTGACAGTGACACAAGATACAAAACGTGCGTGAGCTGTCAAAACTAGTGTTGCCAAAAAGATAATAGCAAAAAAATCACTCGTTATATACGTGCGTACATGACAACCATGAAGAAGCTTCGCAAAAATTGCAGTAGTGTATTTCAATATTAGGGAAATGGTTAAAACTTTGGAAAATTAAAGTCAAAGAACAAAAGTGCACTCACGTTACATTCACACTGCGTGAACAAACATCTTCGGCTATGCAGATTAACAACTCACCTATTCCGCAGCAAAATGAATTTAAATACCTTAGTATTCATCTCGACCGTACGCTAACGTGGAACTCTCACATTGATGCGAAAGTTACTCAGTTAAAGTTAAAAGCAGCGCAACTCAATTGGCTTATGGGCAGAAATTCTACATTGAAGCTGGATTGCAAACTTTTATTATACAACGCAATTTTAAAGCCTATATGGAGCTACGGAGTTCAATTATGGGGAACCGCCTCAACATCTAACATTGAAAAAATCCAAAGACGACAAAACCAAATTCTTCGTACGATTACTGCAGCTCCATGGTACGTAAAAAACTCACGAATTCACAAGGATCTGTGTGTTCCGCTGGTAAAAGACGAGTTTTCTAAGTATACGACAAGGTATATCAGTAAACTGGAACTTCACCCAAATCCACTTGCACGTGACATACTTAATTTTGGCGGCCACTCTCGGTTGAGAAGAAGGGATACCCTTGCGACCATCAGAACGTTAAATAGGTGATTCTACCGATATTATTCGCGCAAAATAAAACTTTTTGGTCTAGCAGTGGCCGGACTTAATAACTTTTATATTTAGTATTAAGATTTGAATACTTATTGTTAGTTAATATTTTGAAGATTCAATAAATAAATGAATGAAAAAAAAAAAGAAATTAGTTTTTGTTTAAAAGTGAAAATCTGCGATTCGAGACATACAGGAACAAGGTGCGGAAACCTCAAAATCATCAGTTTCGAAAAATGTATTCAAATAGTATCTTGTTTAAACATCTTGAATATTAGCAAAAAAAAAAAAAAAATCTTCGCACTGGCATCCCTACATACATATATGTGTACATACATAAATTCCAAGAATGATAAAACTAGAGATTACGCCATGTGCATGATTTTCCGTTAGATGGCACATGTAGTTTAACCCATGAAAGGGTTTCCTATGTGCATATATGTATGTACATATGTATTTACAAATCATCTAGGGATGTGTTTATATTGTTTCGTGACATTAGTTGACCAATATACGCAGAATATGCAAGTATGTTCGAAATGGCTCACATTCAATTAATCAAAGGAAGAAAAAAGTATACGAGTACATACGAGTATATGCTTTTACAGACAAAAATACATTCGTTTTTTTAACAAAGCTGTAATCAGCACATTTTTTGTGAGTTATTAACCCTTAATAGCCTCTGGTTCCGTTGGGAACCAACCAAAAAAAAAATGAAAACTATGTTCTTGTTGTTTGTCTTTTACATTGTTTTTGCTTTAATCGTTATCATTTGTGCTCGTCGCCACTTGAATCTACGCATGTTTAGCAGGTGAATGCTAGTTAGTGCGTGACAACAGCGACGAGAAAGTATTTGTGTGTATTGTAAAACAAATTTTTGTGCTAAGTTCTCCGAAATCGTAACGGAAAAAATGCTTCTATAATCTTTGTATTGTTTAAAAGACGCTGTAAGTATTTGGAGCAAATGTAATTATTTTTTTAAGTGTTTGTTTTCGTATTCATTGGTTGGTTCTTTTAAGAACCACCAGGCTCCGAGAGTTCAAAATTAATAATGTATATGTGTGTTTGTATTGTGACGTTTTTTGTTGGTTTTTGTAATTTTTTTGATTATGGCGCGTAGAGTTCGTGATTTTCGAACATATGAGGAACTTTCCGAGTATGTTAACTCAATTGCATGGTCAGATAGCGAAGATGATGGCGATTTTTCCTGTGATGATTCGGAACTCGACCCAGATTTCGACTTCAAAGTTGCTGGTAAATTGCATACAGGAGGGATTAAAAGGCCCGAACTCCTCAACAAGAAGTTGTTCATATGGCTGCAAACATATGGCAAAAATTGATACCTATGTGAGCCCAGTCAGCCACACGGTGGCGCTGGTGAATCATGGTCTATCATCAAATAAGGCCGTAAAAGCAAGTGCTGATGTAAATCTTTCTCACAACTGCTCCCAGCGAGATCCCGGGGAACAGGTTTTGCCTTAGGGTATTCCTAACCAGGGCACTCTGTTTTACGGGTAGAGAGGGGAAAGGGTCCCTCGTTTGTTGCAGCAAATAAAATTCTAGGAAGCCACATGAATAATGTTGTGTTGGCTTCCGAAACCCTTGCGAAGGGTATAAATTGGCAGAACGGGAATCAGCATGGCCCCCAGGCGGCTCTGCTTGCAGTTCAACGCGGGCAGATCATGGTTGAAGTGCATACCTTGGCTGAAACGTTCTGGCTGTGGTTGAAGCCTAAAACGCAGAAAGGGGTGTTAGTATTCTTGATAATTGTTTGGCGTGGCTTTTTTCGGGGACTAACAACCTCCCGAGGATCTGATGCCTTTACAACAGATACCTTTACTATGAGGAATCAGTGATGATGGTTGACGGGTGAGTTGTTTTAAGGGTTGATGCTTCTAGTGGACTTCGGTCTACCAACTCATTAAGCCTTGTCTTCCATTGATTGCTGGTAAATTGCATACAGGAGGGATTAGAAGGCCCCAACTGCTCAGCAAGAAGTTGCTCATATGGCTACAAACATATGGCAAAAATTGCTACCTGTGTGAGTCTAGCAAGCCACACGGGGGCGCTGGTAAATCGTGAATAATTGACTCCGTGGAACTGGTCCATTCTCAGATAAGGCCGTAATGGCAGGTGCTGATGTAAATCTTTTTCACAACTGCTCCCAGAGAGAATTGAGGGACGTTTTGTTTACTATAGATATTCCAGCAGAATATTTCTTTACTTTTTGTTATTTTCTTGAATAAAACTTGTTTATTTTTGTTTAAAAAACATTGTGACCTAGAATATGTATTTTATTTATTTTGTTTTCAATGTCCCATGCACAAGACTTTAAGTCTCATATTGCAAATTTTGAAATCCAGGTGCGCATTGGTTCCTCCTGGAACCAACCGGGTTTTTTGAAAATATTCCAGGTAAATACCACTTATAATAAAAGTTGTGGAATAAAAGTTGCTTAGAATTGCAAGTTTTACAACATACATTTTTTTCAGCCAAGAAAAAAAAATCAGGCTATTAAGGGTTAATAACGCAACAAGGTAAGAAACGTACGTATGTAACCATAAATACATGCATTCATGTTTCTATAATGTACGTCGCATTTTGTTTTGGCAAATTACAGCGCTCATTATTAGTAGTAAAAGTACTGCACGCGTATTGTGTTGCTTTTCTTTATGAAATCAAATATGTTACTCTCATCCAGTACAGCTGAATCAGAAATGAAATTTCCGCACGAGTTTTTTCATTTGTCTCTTATAAATAAAAATTCGGTGCACTATTTTACATTTTATTCTTCTCTGCATATTAATACTGTTTTCATCAACTGTGTGGAGGGGTAATAAATTGTATTTCTCAATACATTTCAGTTCGGCTTTTTTACCAAAAACTGAAGGCAGATTAAGTAAAAATTAAATTAAAGTTCTAAAAATAAAATTTAAACACGTAAAAATATTGTTTATTGTTTTATTTTAGATCGAAGACTACAAACAACATACAAAGGAGTTCGACACTTCCCAGCGGCGAGCACTGCTTACCACATTACGTCTCACTTCTTACTTACACTGATATGTGCAACACTTTGTAATCAATGAAATGGGAGTTCCCAAAAATGAATTACGTTCATCGATTGTATCACATTTGTATATATACTCGTATATGTATTTTATTTTTTAGTTGTAAATTTGACGTTAGACGTCTTTGGCAGACTAAAGACTTAGTTAGCCAACTGGAACGTAATGTAAATGGAATGTGTTAGCAACGTAAAGTAAACTTAAGACGTAAGTGCGATTACACAACGTAAAAACGTAGCATATGTTTTTGGAAAAATTTAACTACTAAAGGCCCAATCAGACTATTATACAAGTATAAATACTTTCATTAGATTTTGTGAGATAAAAGTCTAAACACATTTCTTGCGACTGTCAAAAAGTCTAACGTAAATTAGATTTTGCATTCACACCATCACACTTGATATAAACCAACATAGATGTGCCATCATAAAACTTTTCACGGCGGCAGGTGCGCTATTCGTCGTAGGCGATAGACGTGCCGGCGCGCGAAATTCTTCAACAGTTAAAATAATAATTATGTATAACACATCCAAATTCAATAGCACAAACATATTTTATTTGTAAATATAGCATGAGCAAAATACATTTATAAATGACAGCTAAATTCCAAATTTCGAGCCGGCTACGAAATAGCCGACTACTCAATTTTTAATTAGCTGGTTTGCTAAAAAACACAACCCTGATCCAATGTAAAGTATTATCGTTTTGAAAAGTTTCAAAAAACAATAAAGTCGTATGGGATGTCAAATTTTTATCGTATTATTTTTTGTAGGTATGACGGATTACATTCAGACTATCAGACTTGCACGTATTATTTTAATTTTTGACAAGTATTAATACAAAGTATAATAGTCTGAACTGGGCTTAAGGGCTGATTTATACGGTGATTTAAAGCCACGTCTTTTTTTATAATACTCTTTTAAAGCTTCTACAAAAATCACGTTACATTTTTACTATGATTTATAAGTCATGTCGTTTTTTCAACTGTTGTCGTTAAAAAAACCGTTTGTCTCTTTTTACCCTTTTGGTAGTATCGATGTGGTTACCATGGTGCAATTATAAGGTGGCAGCATTAGAGTTGCTGTACTAGATACATAATATTTTGTTTGTTTAAAAATTCCACCATAATGTCAAAAACATGTTTACAAAACAGAGGAAAATGAAGAAAAAAAAAATTTATATAAAGAAATTTAATTGTGTATTATCATTTTCATAACGCATTTTCAGTAATTAAAATATTTTTGAAGCGAGGAAAGTCGATAAGCAGTAGAATTTTTCTTTTTACATAGCAGACAGCAACGCATATTATGGAATTAAAATATTTTTGAAATCTTTTTTTATTGTTTCTTTTGCACATTTTCAAATTGTTTAAAATAATATTTTTTCACTTCACTTTGTAGTTATAAACATAAACAGCTTCTACGCAATTAAATTATATTTGAAAACTTCTTTATTGTTTTTCTTGCACTTTTCACTGTCTTTCTTTTTTTCTTTTTTGCACGATTAAAATATCATTATTCTTATTTTCACTTTTTTGTGTTTGTGTAAACATAAACAACTTTTGGCACCACCGGTCGTTTTAAATAAAAAATTGTCACCTGCGCTAGTGATGCCACCTGGTTAATGCACCTTGGTGGTTACCTTGGCAGTCGAATGAAAATAAAACAATTTAAAAAATAACAAACGAGTCAAAAAGAAATTAGAGAATAAAACTTGAAAAACAGAAAACATGGCTTTTTTTAATTTTCAAAAATTTTCAGTACAAAAGAAAAACATGTCTTTTAGACATGGCTTTAAATCATCGTGAAAATTGGCTCTAATAAAAGATTTGTGGGCATGTACACAAAAATAAAAATGTATTTTAAATAAATTTTAATTTAAATATTTTATGCAGAAGTTTATTAAACCAAATTTGGTTTTTTATGAATATAAAAATATATTTATGTACATTTGCATGCATAAGTATGTATGTATATACTTAGGTACATACTACTCAGCAATCAATAATTGAGAATGATTTGAAATCAAGCTGATTTGAGTTCAAATTGAGAAACATAGTATTCTCAAACAAAAGGGGAAATTATTTTCAAATTGGGAAATTAAAAATAAATTTTTGTCCAGCACTGGCAGGACTTTAATCATAATTTTTTTTTTAGTATTAAGATTTGAATACTTATTGTCATTACATTTTTTTTATGTAGATTCAATAAATAAAATAATGAATTAAAACAAAAAAAAAACAAAAACAAAAAAAAAAAAAAAATTGGGAAAGTCATTTATTCCCAACTTGGTTGTAATTCTCAAATGTGGCTTGTGATGAGAAATACATATAAAAACTATTTTTTGCTTTATAAATTCATTTTTCTTTAGATTTATTTGCGATTTTTAATTTAAATTTTATATTATTATTATTTATTTTATTATAATTTTTTTTTTCCATTAGTCTTGAAATTCTCGAAAGCACGAAGTAATTGGTTCTCTTGATTCTAAATCTCGCTGAAATGGGGCAATCCATTTATATATTATTATTTCACTTTTTTATGTGTTCCTTCGTGCGTTTTTACTTATTAAAACAAATTTTTGCTCACATTTAATTGCATATTGATCACAAACAAATCACATATATTAATCTTTTCCCTAATTCTTAATTCTTAATTTTTTTTTTTTTGTAACTGAATTTAAAATGTTGATATTTTTTCAGTAATTGCTGACACATTTGTTTTATGGTTGATAGTTACAATCAATATCAAATTAATAAAACATTGAGTATCAATTTAATTTAAGCTCGAATCTTAGAATCAAACCTTTAAAAAAGATTTGAAAATTGGGGTTGATACCATATGATATTTTATATCAAATGTTTGATTTCGTGTTTGTTGGGTAGTAAAGAAAGAGAAAATCGAAAAAATGTATACATAAAAAAATTTTTTTTTGAATAGTGTTGTTACTCAAGCGATTATAATTCCGTTTAAGCGATTTATGTAGGCAATTCTGTTTACTTTCTTTTGCTACATACATATGTATATGAAAGTATGTATGTTACATAAGTATATATATTTTTAGAATACAGTGATTTAGATATCTTCATGATATGTTAATAAATTATGTATACATATGTAGCTTTAGTATATGAAGTGTAAAAGTTTTTTTTTTCTTTTTTTGATATATAAAGCAGTTTTGTGGTAGTGTAGCTCTCTGTAGAAGTAACTACAAAGGCAAAATAAAGTTCTAATAGAGTAAGAAGACCAGCTAGTTAGTTCGCTGTTGATAAAAAACTAAAACTATTTATTAACACTGTGAAATCTACGTATTTCAATCATAAATGGGCTTCGCTGTTGTCATTAGGCGTACAACGCTCACGAATATAACCAATGTTAATGAAGTAAATTTATTCGACTACCGAATAATAATTTTTGTGCTGAATATGCACTAAAATTAATGAATGAAAAAAATGAGAAACATATAAAAATTTTATTAATAAAATAAAATAAAATTTTTTTTAATTGAGTCTGTACAAGGCAGCTTTAATAGGTAGTGGCAGAATTACAATAAATACAACACCAAAAAACATCGACATGTATTTTGTTATTAGAATTTACAAACAGTTGTCAAAATTTTGTTTGAAAAAGCAAGAATGTCTATGAGCTTTTGACAAATTTACGCAAAGGAAACAAAAGACAGCTGTGCTTATACCACTACCGTTTGAGAAATAAAATTCGATTTTAAAATAAAACCTGATTTCCTTAATTTGTATGATCACCCATAATCGTGCTTCAATGCTTATCACAATACGTAGGTAACACGATTGCAAAAAGTTTAACATGAGTGCATAATATTAGTTTTCTCGTGTGCACATATGATCGTGAAAAAATGCATGCTCACTACCTTTAATTGCACTGGCATTGCTTAATGTATTTAATTTCTAGCATACTAAATACAATTCTAAAAATTAAAGTTATGAGGTAATGCAATAAATTGTGCTATTAAGTGCTTTTATATCACCATATTGACAACACTTCAAAAAAATATGACGTAAAAATGTAAGAAAAGTCTATTTTCTACAGGTTCATACATTCCGATTACGTTACATTACATTTCAATAACCGTTCTAACTGCTTTACACATAACAAAACCGATCAGCTGTTTAATTACGTTACTTTTACATTACATTCCCGTCAGCTAACTGAGCCTTAAGTAGCAAACTTTTTAATTAACAAAATCAATACGAGTGCCTAATAAGTAAGAGTGAAAACATTATAAAAAAAGTACAAAAAGTATAAAACATTTAGTGAAAAAAGAAAAGAAAGCAGTAAACAAAAAACGGAACAAATTTAATTAATGGAATATTCCCAAAAAACTGTATATGAGGTGCGCAAAACGTCTACGACCTACTTACGAAGTAAGCGAGATTGTATTCGACCTTCCTACTGCCGACTTACAAAGTATTCAAGATTGTATCCGAGCTGCCTGCTGATAACTTACAATGTATGTTAGGAAGTAATGAGCTTTTGTTGAATGAACACCTCACTAGCTCGCTTACTTTGTGTGCAGGTGGTAGGCGTTCACTCTACAAATCCGGCAATGTGTATGAAAATGTATACTAGGTTCGCATATGAGATGGTGTGCATTACTGACTTACAAGTGTGCATCGGGTCACAGCTGCTGTAAGCGAAACTCTGACCACTGGGTATTTTATTAAGTAGAAGCACTAAAGAAGTAAGCGTGGGCAGGAGTGTCACTTCAACAAATTTGGATGTAAGCTGACACATCTAGCTATGTTTTTTTTAACATTGTTGTAAAAACTGGTATTAATTTGTGGCATTATAATATATGCATATATTGTTGATTCAGTTGGTTGGTTTGTTTGTTTGCCCTCTTGACCATTCTTTTTTTTATGTTAACGGAAGATCTAGCAGCTTTAAAAATATTGAAAAGCTCAGGTGTTTGAAATCATTTCCATGTCGCGTATTCTCTCTTCTATCAGCAATCTAACATCAATATTAAACCAAGGTCTAATGTTTCGAAAGCTATTGAATTTAAAAGCACATATTTATCACAAAGTTTGTTGGGTGAAGCTGCCCAAGGCCGTCGCCTCAAATTTAGTTTTGAGCACAAGATCAAGAATATGCAAAACGCAAACTGTCTTTATTTCTTGAACAAGAGCTAAATCTCTTAGAATTTATAATAATAAAATGGCTTAAAATTTAATTTAATATAAGAAATACAAAATTACATACTTTCCGTATGGAGACTCAAAGCAAACTTCCTCAAGTCAATAATATGATTTTTTTAACGGGTTGTAACACGGTAACGGTCGGAAAAAGAAAGCGGGGGTTTTTCCCAATGAAAACAACTTCAAACACTGGATTGTTTTGTAAAAAAAATATAAAATAGATTGTTTTATTATATCATCAATTTTGAAAAATTAGTCTTAAATTCTACGCACTATGTTTTGAATAATAAATAATTTTAATATTTAGAAAATCAATGGTTTCGGTTGTATATTTGCTTGCCGGCTTAATATTTGCACCACTTGATGTTTTCATTAACCAAGATTGAATTGACCGCCTTTTTGTTTTTACGAACGTCAAAAAGTGTTGGGGGTGTTAATAAACCGGCCAGGGATGGATAACCCAATACCTTGTTCATTCAAGTGAACAATAATGGTATTAACTGTTTTCAGTTGCAAAATGGTCTTTTTATACTAGAAAATCGCTATAATTTTTAAGTCGCGTAGAAAATTAATATAATTTGACAAGAAAATAGTGACGGCTAGTTGTTGGGGAAGTTATCCTAACAGCCTGAATTTCACAAGATTTTCAACGCTGAAATAACACCTTTTGGATATGGTTTTAATTTTTATTTCTCAACGTTATAGTTCCTAAATGTAAGTTAATAAATACATTACGAAATTCAGTAAATGTTTTGTTTAATAAATACATACTTTTTTAGTATGAAATTCAAGCAGTTGAAAATATGTTTTTTAAGTATTAGTGGCAAATATTACAAACAAACCAAGGAAATATGGCGCTTGCCTAACGCGGGAATATTGAATGATCTCCCAACTTTTACATTAGGTAATTTTGACATTTCATTTAGTTACAACACTGCAAAGCTTTGATGACGATAAAATAAAAATCGATAGTGGTGGTGACACTGGCAATTAAGCGATAACAAACATGGAAAAATATAAATTGATAATCGATTATTTCTCTCAGCTGTTAGACAGTGACGTAACAAACGTATTTAAGTTTTTCGTGTAGAAAGTTCAACTACTCATTGACATCAGACGTGGAGAAAATATAGGTCCATTTTACATGTGCCATTTCTGTGACAAAAGAGTTGCCACATTTCGAAAATCTCTATAATGAATTATTTGCTGTTTTAAAATATTTGTGATGTTCAAGTCATAGGAAATGCAGATAGTTGATCAAATTTTAGTAGACCTGATTTGTTGTTCGCAAAACACAGATCTAGTAAAGTACTTGACGAAGGTGTGAAATAAGTTGGCGACACTTTGTTGATCAAATCAAGTCCAATAGAGTTCATATCTTCTTCCAAACTATTGTCTTCAAGCACATTCGAACTAAAATCACCGGTTAGAATAACGTTATCATATCCAAGAGTATGACAGCTTATCTTTTTTTAGCAGAGAGTCCATATTAATGTTTTTATAAGCTCTATACACTGAAAAAATTTTGTTCAGAAATTATCTGAATTTTGACATTAGTTTTATGAATTTTTTCATTATTTTTCAACCATTGTAACTTTTCATAGAAATAATGAAATAAATTTCATTAGATTATTTTAATGAAAACCTTCATAAAAGTAATGAAACATTTTAATAAGAAACATGACTTATTTTCATTAAAAGTATGAAACACAGACCATATGATTAGTGAAATAATTTCTCTATATCAAAGAATCAATTTCATAAAGCACATGAAAACTGTACATTAAATTAATGAAAAAGTAACATTTATTTAATGAAATAACTTCTTTGCACTAATATAATATATTCATTAAAAATATGAAACTCCTTCATAAGGTCAATGAAATAGTTACATTTGTTTAATGAAATAATATCATAACACACATTAATAAAATATGTTCACAAATTTACGTATAAGATCAATGGAATTATTTCATTTATTCATTTATTCATTGATACTTTACTTCATTACACAAACAATACTATTCCTTGCTTTTGTAAAATTGTACCTAATTATGATAAAAGAAAGTGTTGAACAAGTATTCACTTATTTATTTGGTGAATAAATCAGATTTTATTAATTCAAATGACTTCAATACACTGGTATTCAAATTCTTTTAACTATTATTATGCTGATTTGAGTACATGCACATATGTACATACATACCCAAGTTCGGTAGCCAGAAATTTATTTGTCATTGATCTAATGAATTCTATTTCATTGGAATTATGAAACTTATAAAACTTACATTTTAATAAAAAAAAAACTTGACATTTTTTAAACTGTAGCTTAAGATTAATAAATGCCCACTAATAAATCTTACCAAAATTCAAAGAATTAAAAAAAAAAATTAATTTTGTTGTAGTCATAAATCCAATGATTTTTTTTAATGAAAGTATGAAACTTAATGAAACCATTCTGATGGAACTATTTCCTAATATACTTATATGAAGTTTCATGCATATTGTGAAAAGTTTTCATTGCATTAATGAAAAATATGTAATGAAACAGTTTCATTAAATATGTGACGCATAATTCTCTCAGTGTATGTAGTCTCGATTAAGAGCTTTTCAGCATTGTTCAGAGTTTTCACTAACAGATATTCTACGTTGTCGTCATCAGCATTTTTAAGTTGTTCTTTACAATTGATAATAGATTTTACAAATGCTGCCACACCACCACCATTCGTGGATCTGTCAGATCTAAGAAGACAATAACCGCTTAAACTGTTTATGTGACTATCATCATCTGAGTGAAACATGGTCTCTGAGATACATATCACATCTATATTGGAGTTCTCAAAAATAAATTGAAGTTCATCCATTTTATTATTCAAACTGTGTGCATTTATGTAACAAATTTTGAGCCCCGAAGTATTTTTGGTAAGGATTTTGACCATGACACACAAATTTTCTCTAAGGCCAGCCCTCGTACTAAAAGGATTTGACATCACTGAAATCAATATTTTGCGCAACGCAAGCAAGTTTTACATTTTCATTGCGTATAATATAGGTTTTATAAGTGAAAAGTAAAAATCTTTTTAAAAATACTGCAACTATAAAGGCAATAGTCAAATTGCTAAAAAAAAAGTTTTAATATTTATTTATTTATTTAGTAACTATACAGTTGCAAAGTAAATTTGCAAAGTATAGGATGCACAGCATGGGCGGGGTGACAAAGACCATATATCCAATATGGTATTAACAGCACTTTTGTAGCGTCGCTGTGACTACCTATAACGACCTATGCCTTCACATAGGAAGTTTCCACGTGGTTAACAGTAAATAACCTCTAAAACAACTGTAAACCAATGCAGTTGTTGAAGTAAACCGTTAACCAGTGAGAGTGAGACGCACAATCTAAATAAATTGTTGAGGATTTAAAAAGAAAAATGATCTAATAATATCGGTCAAAACACAAAAAACTGACTTTTTCATTTATACACGCCTCTAACAATTCTTTACACCTTTCAAACAAATGAACAACCGTGGGTTGCTATGATTTGATTTTTGAAAGTATCGAACAGCAGAACCGATTTTACTGAATTTCAATAGCAAACCCATCAATCGATGGAGTAAACGATTGGTGAAAGAAATAAGTTTCTAAGTCTAATGGTTTTCTCAGAAACGGTATTAATCGAATTTTCTATCATTGCTGATGGTGAATATACATAGGCGGTTAGCCTATCAATGAAAGAGAATAGTTAGTTTTTCAAAAATATTTTTATTTTTCAATATAATCTCCTGAAACTTCAATACACTTAGTCCAACGCTTTTCTAGCAGTTTAATCCCTTGATTAAAATAGTTTTCCTCAAGGTGTTCAAAATAGTGGTTTACAACTGTAATTGCATCTTCATGTGTGGTAAAACGCTTGCCAGCAAGGAATTTTTGAGATTTGGGAACAGGTAAAAGTCACTAGGAGCTAAATCAGGAGAATAGGGTGGGTGGTCAAGCAACTCGTACTTTAATTCGTTGATTTTAGCCATTGTTAAAAAACTCTTGTGCGCTGATGCGTTGTCTTGATGAAAAATTATTTTTTTTGTGTTGTAAGCCAGAACGTTTTTCTCGAATTTGTACATTTAATTGATCCAAAAGGTTGCAATAGTACTCTGAATTTATTGTTTTACCCTTTTGCAGATAGTCAACCAATAAAATACCTTTTGAAGTCCCAAAAAAACCGTCGCCATAACCTTACCAGCCGATTGAATTGTTTTTGCCTTCTTTGGGGCAGTTCCTCCAGCTTCAGTCCATAGTTTGGATTGTTCTTTTTTTTCTGGAGTATAGTGGTGGATCCATGTCTCATCAACAATTATGAAACGATCCATTTTACTTCGATTAAAACGATCCAAACAAGCTTGAGAATGTTCATTCTTATGTGTTTTTCGCGACTGTTAACAAATGTGGCACCCATCTTGCAGAAAGCTGGTTCTTCAAATTTAAATGGACTCGATCATTTGAGATGCTCATGATATTAGCTATTTCACGCACTTTTATTCGTCGATCATTTAATACCATATCATGCACTTTGGCTACAATTTCTGTTGTTGTTTCTGTTTTTGGACGTCCACTACATGGTTTATCTTCAATGCTTGTAGCAAAGCAACCCAATTTTTTACTGTTGCATATGAAGGAGCACTTTCACCTAACACATTCACCATATCATTATGAATTTCTTGTCCCGATATACCTTTTTTATGTAAATATTTAATGACACCACTCATTTCTAATTTTTCCATTGTAAAAAAATGCACTCTTTTGTGAACACCTGTTTCTATGTGAAGGAGTTACCAGATGGAAACAAAATTTAACATGTGTTCATGGCAGAGATGGAAGTTTCCAAAACACTTAACGTTTTTCTGTTTATACCGCGCTTTTTGTGCTAGGCTAAGAAGTTTCCGAACCGCTCTCGTATATGTACACCCTTTACATTATTGCGAAGGGTATAAAAAGTATAGTTAGAGACAAACCAGCGAAAACTTCTATTGCAAAGTAATTTGTTAAAATGTTAATAAACATACTCTTCACTACTTCTACTTTGGAATTTTAAGTCATTATTTTAACATGGCGATGTCATCAGCCATTCCCGCTTACTAATAGCTATTTGAAGATGTCATTAAAAAAGCAAATTGCTTGCAAGTCTTTGAGTTACGAGTTGGTGTCGATAAAAACTATCAAAATGGCTGAAGATGTTTTGTATAAATTCATAAACTGTAATGGCAAAATTTATATAATATGAAAAAACATGACTTTAAATCATGGTATAAATGCCACTTTCATAAATGCATTCTTAGAAACAATAACTATTGGAAAAGGCTTTACAGTGTGCCTTTTGGATAGTAGTACCATTTATATTCAATATTATTCTTAAAAACCTTTTCAATAAAAAGTAATTTTTAACGTCATGGAATTAAGTATAGAACTGGTCTTTAGCCCGGTGATTTTTCATTAAAAAAAAAATATAGTTAACACATTTGAACGAGCCAGGCAGTGCATATGTAAAGTTAGCATCACATTTACACTGGCTATTCATAACCTGTAAGTCGTAATGACAGCAAAACACGGGATACGAATAGTAAAATTGCATAACAGCAAAACTTCTTTACAGCAAATATTGATTTACCACGAGTACATTTTTCATTTTGTAAACATTTCTAGTCCCGATTCTATCACCTTATCCAAGTATTACTCAGATTCTTTTATTCAACTTTTATTACATACTTACTTGTACTATACAACAGATTTTAAACAAGTCATTACCTAACTAATTATAAGTAATACAGACGGTAAATACTATGATATTAGAAAATATGCTCTTGAGTAAGTGCAACACACTACCAAGTTTTCGCTGGGAAGCTTTATTATTGCAGTATTTTCATGTTATAAACAAAATCAATCGAAATCTCATAAGTACTATATTTAATTTTGGTGTATTCGCACAAATATGTATGTGTGATGCAAATTTTTGCCATCTGAGACAAATTTCAAACCTCTTAAATGTATGTATATCTTTTTTAAGTGCCTGTACTTGAAAATATAATCTAAAAGCGAAAATTCCGAAAAATGTCGTACGAGGTAAAAATTATCTACACGTTTCTATTTGTTTTGTTTAAAAACCTTATTACACGTTCGACATGATAACAGGCATAAAGAAAATTCCAACAAAATTAAAATTATTAAGACGTATTTTTATTACTAATCATAAATCAAAATTGTTGTTTATCTCTTAAGTGTTTTAAATATTAAGCCGGCACCTCAATTTTGACCAGAATTTTCTAATAAGCAAACTAATCTTGATTTTTTACTTATTTTATTGTGACATAAAATTGATATAAAAAAAAATGGTTAATCATAATTACATTTCAAGGAAAATAGAATAAAATTTCTAAAATGCTAAAATAAAAAATAATATAAAAATGTTCAAAAATATTTCAAACGTAAATTAAATTAGGTCTTGTGTGTGAGTGGGCTACTGCTAATACTTTGGAAATAAATCGTAATAAATCCAAGTGTTTGATAATTAGCAAGAAATCAATAAATCTTATTTATAATCCTATTATTAAATAAAATAATCAGACCATAATATCGCTTCTTTATTGCAACATAGTCATATCTAAAAAAATGAGCTTTTCCAGTTAACAATGCAGAATTGTTAACAGTACTCGTACTACCTTTTATTTATTTATTTATTTAGTAACTATATAGTTACACAGTAAATTTGCAAAGTATAGGATGCACAGCATGGGCGGCATGACAAAGACCATAATGCCCAAGATGGTATTAACAGTACTTTTGTAACGTCGCTGTGGCTAACTATATGTCTTCACATAGGAAGTTTCCACGTGGTTAACAATGAATAACTTCTAAAAAAAACTGTAAACCACTACAGTTAGTTGGGGCAAACCATTAACCAGTGCGAGTGAGTTGCAAAACTCTCGAAGACCGGACAACAAACACAAACCTAACCGCACTTAAGAAGTAATTACGATGACGCCAGAGCTGTTCTTCAGCCCAGAGCTGCTTTACGACTGTACTACAGTTTATACTGTGGCAAAAATGTATTCATATTACATTTAAACTGTTTCCTTTAGGAGCTATTTTCGAAAAAAAAAAAAAAAATCTTGACTAGACGCTTAAGCTCCTCAATGCTTAGCAGAGGTAATCGACAAAATACCATTTCTTTATTACTACTATTAGTCTCTGGATTGGAATCCCATAAAGTTTCCAAACTATTAGTACCTTAAGCTACATAAATTCAATTTGCCATTTCTCAAGTTGAATAATTTGTGGTGCTCGTTCTCATTATTTATTAAAATATTGTTTTTTTTTTATATTTTAATAAATTTTGCAATGATTATTACAAAATGGATTTCAATTTATAATTAAGTTACATTTTACTTTTTATTTCTTAATAGTGTACATGTACTAAATCCCTATATAAGACTTTAGGTCGTGTGTAATAAATAAATTATTCAAAATAAATAAAATTCGCTGCTAAAGTCACTTTTACGCTATATTTCGCAAAATACACACTCGTGCATAGTGTGTAAACGCTAATAAAACGATTTGGTTCTGTAAATGTCAGGCAGCACTTCGGAGTGCTAAAATTTTACATCAGACGTTTACTATTTTAAATTCCAAAAGCTTCTAACATCAGCTGTTTCGCAAGAAACGTTTTAATTATTAAAACTGTTCTACAAATTGCAATTATTTAAGTTTTGAATATCTTTTGTCTAAAATACAAAACTAGATGGAACAAGTGAGAGCGTAGGATATTCTAAAATATATAGTACATGTAACAAATTTAACTAAATATGCTCGGATATATATGGATCGATATCGAGCGAAACTTTTTTGCCTTGTGATCCCCAAGCCTAAAAGGTAATCTTTCGTGGAAATTTTCATTGAACTGTAGTGTGAGTAATTAGTTCATTTGTACTTGTCCACATTATATGTGCTTGACTGTAAGTGCAATAAGTCCACATTATATGTGTTTGACTGTAAGTCGTCATGCCGTCAGCGTGACACTTGATATGCACACATTGTTGCAGCTAATTACCCACACATATCATGCAGCTGGTCGACATGTATTTATGTCGACCAAGCATTTACTCACGCCTAGATTAGGCATAAGAAAAATATTAAAGAATTGAAACAGAATTAAGAAAACACACAAGCTGATCAGTCGCATAAGCGGCAGAACAATCGGTTTAGGTTATATCTCAGGTATATATGGAAAGTTTTCCTCCTTTTATTATCAGAACCGCATATAAGCAAAAAAAAAAAAAAAATGTTACCGATATCGGAATTCTTCATTTTCTGTATACTAGTAACCTTCTCTTATTACCAAAACTGCTTTTAAACAAAAATAAAATATTGTTTCATGGAGAAATGGGTTTAGGTAATATCTAGAGCTGCAAAACAATCGATAGTACTATCGATAGCATCGATAGTTTTATTTTTAGCTAACTATCGGTTGTATTAGTTCGATACTGATACTATCGACAATTTTTGAACGTATTTACGAAGCTGGTTACATGTAGCCAGCATAACGTTTCTGGCCATTTATTTAGCCGCCTTAAAATTTTTATAGGTATAGCGTAATTTACAAATAACAAGTAAGAGTGTAGTATATTCGGCTGGGCCGAATCTAAAATACCCTTCACGATAGTCACGAATATGTATAGTATATTAAAAATGTGACCTAAATATGCTCGGTTATATATGAACCGATATCGGATTTTTCTATTTTCTGTATTTTAGTAACCTTCTTTTATAACGAGAATTGCTTTCCAGCAAAAAAAAAAAAAAAAAATTTTTAATGGAAAAATCGGTTCAGGCTATATCTCGGGTATATATGGACCGATATCGAAAATTTTAATTTTCCATATTGATATAACCTTATATCATTACCAGAACTGCTTTTGAGCACAACAAATTGTTTAAGTTCGCTTACGCGATATTTTCATGAAAAACCCGATTTAGGCTATATCTCGGGTATATATGGACCGATATCAGAAATTTTAATTTTCTCTATTTTCTTAACCTTCTTTTATAACAAGAATTGCTTTTCAGTAAAAAAAAAATGTTATTGGAAAAATCGGTTCAGGCTATATCTCGAGTATATATGGACCGATATCGGATTTTTTCTTTTTCCATATTTATGTAACCTTATTGCATTACCAGAACTGCTTTTGAGCACAAAAAAGTTGTTTACTCGGCATTTTCATCAAAAAACCTGTTAAGCTATATATCGGGTATATATGAACCGATATCGGAAATTTTAATTTTCCATATTTATATAACCTTATTTTATTACCAGAACTGCTTTAAGGTGAAAAAAGTTGTTTAAGTTCGCTTACGCGGCATTTTCATGAAAACCACGGTTTAGGCTATATCTCTGGTATATATGGACCGATATCGAAAATTTTCATTTTCCATATTTATATAACCTCATCTTATTACCAGAACTGTTTTAAGCGAAAAAAAGTTGTTTAAGATCGCTTACGCGACATTTTCATGAAAAACCCGGTTTGGGCTATATCTCGGGTATATATGGACCGATATCGGAAATTTTCATTTTGCATATTTATATAACCTTATTTAATTACCAGAACTACTTTAAGGCGAAAAAATTGTTTAAGTTCGCTTACGCGACATTTTCATGAAAACCCCGATTTGGGCTATATCTCGGGTATATATGGACCGATATCGAAAATTTTCATTTCTCATATTTATATGACCCTATTTCATTACCAGAACTGCTTTTGAGCACAAAAAAGTTGTTTAAGTTCGCTTACGCGACATTTTCATGAAAAACCCGGTCTAGGCTATATCTCGGGTATATATGGACCGATATCGGAAATTTTCATTTTCCATATTTATGTAACCTAATTTTATTACCAGAACTGCTTTTGAGCAAAAAAAAGTTATTTAGCTTCGCCTATGCGACATTTTCATTAAAAATCGGATTTGAGCTATATCTCGGGTATATATGGACCGATATCTGAAAAAAAAATTTTTTGCCTTTTAGTCACCATGCTTAATAAGTGTGTGAAGTTTGAAGCAAAACGAACAACTTTTGTGTTCAAAAATTTTCATACAAAACTGCAAAAAAAAATGGCTTTTTTCGGAATTTTGAATATATCTCAGCTATACGTGGACCGATATTACTGAATTTCAATAGCAAACCCATGAATCGATGGGGTAAAAGAATGGTGAAAGAAAAAAGTTTCTAAGTCTAATGGTTTTCTCAGAAACGGTATTTCAACAGCGGACAGACGGACAGACGGACATCGCTTAATCGACTTTTCCATTAATTCTGATTCAGAATATATATACTTTATAGGGTCGCAAAAAAAAACTGTAGAAATTACAAACGGAATCACAAACTTATAATATACCCTTTACATTTTTGTGAAGGGTATAAAAATATATTATATAAATCAAAGCAAAGTGTATTATATCGTTTATTACTTTTATCTCAAATGAAAAAGCAGTTTTTTTATACCCTTCACAAAAATGTAAAGGGTATATATAAGTTTGTGATTCCGTTTGTAATTTCTACAGTTTTAATTTGAACCCTATAAAGTATATATATTCTTATTCAGAATTAATGGAAAAGTCGATTAAGCGATGTCCGTCTGTCCGTCTGTCCGTCTGTCCGTCTGCCCGCTGTTGAAATACCGTTTCTGAGAAAACCATCAGACTTAGAAACTTTTTTTTTTCACCATTCTTTTACCCCATCGATTCATGGGTTTGCTATTGAAATTCAGTAATATCGGTCCACGTATAGCTGAGATGTATTCAAAATTCCGAAAAAAGCCATTTTTTTTTGCAGTTTTGTATGAAAATTTTTGAAAACAAAAGTTGTTAGTTTTGCTTCAAATTTCACACACTTATTAAGCATGGTAACTAAAAGCCAAAAAATTTTTTTTTCAGATATCGGTCCATATATACCCGAGATATAGCCCAAATCGGATTTTTAATGAAAATGTCGCATAGGCGAAGCTAAATAACTTTTTTTTGCTCAAAAGCAGTTCGGGTAATAAAATTAGGTTACATAAATATGGAAAATGAAAATTTCTGATATCGGTCCATATATACCCGAGATATAGCCCAAACCGGGGTTTTCATGAAAATGTCGCGTAAGCGAACTTAAACAACTTTTTTGTGCTCAAAAGCAGTTCTGGTAATGAAATAGGGTCATATAAATATGAAAAATAAAAATTTTCGATATCGTTCCATATATACCCGAGATATAGCTTAGACCGGGGTTTTCATGAAAATGCCGCGTAAGCGAACTTAAACAATTTTTTCGCCTTAAAGCAGTTCTGGTAATAAAATAAGGTGATATAAATATTGAAAATGAAAGTTTTCGATATCGGTCCATATATACCCGAGATATAGCCTAAACAGGGTTTTTCATGAACACGCGGCGTAAGCGAACTCAAACAATATTTTTTGCTTAAAAGCAGTTCTAATAATAAAATAAGGTTACGTAGGTATGAAAAATGAAAATTTCCGATATCGGTCCATATATACCCGAGATATAGCCCAAACCGGGTTTTTCATGAAAATGTCGCGTAAGCGAACTTAAACAACTTTTTTTGCTTAAAAACAGTTCTGGCAATAAGATGAGGTTATATCAGTATGGAAAATGAAAATTTCCGATATCGGTCCATATATACCCGAGATATAGCCCAAACCGGGTTTTTCATGAAAATGTCGCGTAAGCGAACTTAAACAACTTTTTTTGCTTAAAAGCAGTTCTGGTAATAAAATAAGGTTATATAAGTATGGAAAATGAAAATTTTCGATATCGGTCTATATATACCCGAGATATAGCCCAAACCGGGTTTTTCATGAAAATGTCGCGTAAGCGAACTTTAACAACTTTTTTTTGATTAAAAACAGTTCTAGTAATAAGATGAGTTTATATAAATATGGAAGATAAAAATTTCCGATATCGGTCTATATATACCCGAGATATAGCCTAAACCGGGGTTTTCATGAAAATGTCGCGTAAGCGAACTTAAACAACTTTTTTTGCTTAAGAACAGTTCTGGCAATAAGATGAGGTTATATCAATATGGAAAATGAAAATTTCCGATATCGGTCCATATATACCCGAGATATAGCCTGAACCGATTTTTCCATTAAAAAAATTTTTTTTTTTGCTGAAAAGCAATTCTCGTTATAAAAGAAGGTTACTAACATACAGAACATAGAAAATTCCGCTATCGGTTTATATATAACCGAGCATATTTAGGTCACATTTTTAATATACTATACATATTCGTGACTATCGTGAAGGGTATTTTAGATTCGGCCCAGCCGAATATACTACACTCTTACTTGTTTATATAAAAAATGTTAGTTAAACATGGCAACTTATATCTGGCGGCTGCGGCTAAATGTAGTCGACAACTTAAAAAACTTTATTCTCTTTGCATACAGGCGACGCTACAGCTCAAAGTGTTTAGCAAAAATAAAAAGGAAAGTATCTAAAAGTTATATTTTTTATCATAGATTAAAAATACGTAAAGTTTTTATACATACGTATATAAATATGTATGTATCTATGTTTACTAACTTCCACTTGAGTTACAGATTTATAGCCAAAAGTAGCGCTTAACGATAGTATCGATAATATCGATAGTTTTTCTTGAAACTATCGAAAATATCGATGGGGACGACTATCGATAGTTTTGCAGCTCTAGTAATGAAAGGCTCAAAAGTTTGAATCCAATGGTAATCTGGGTCGTCTCTGTGTCGAATGCGTCCTCAACAAGTAATCACAAAAAAAAAAAAAAAAAAATACATGGATCTGCACTATTGCGACTATCTAAACATTCTATCATTGAGAAGAATTGTTAATAAAGTTGCCATATACAACGCAATTCTAAAGCCTATTTAGTGCTATGGGATTCAATTATGGGGCACCGCCTTAACATCTAACATTGAAAAAATTCAAAGGCGACAAAATCAAATTCTTCGAACGATTACTGCAGCTCCATTGTACGTAAAAAACTCACGAATTCATAAAGATCTCTGTGTTCCTCTTGTAAAAGATGAATTTTCAAAGTACGCTACAAGGTATATCTGTAAACTGGAACTTCATCCAAATCGTCTTGTACACAATATACTTTATTTTGAAGGCCACTCTCGGTTGAGAAGGAGCGATACCCTTGCCACCATCAGAACGTTAAAAAGGTAATTTTACCGATATTGACCGCGCAAAATAAAACATTTTTGTCTAGCATTGGCTGGACTTAATTAATTGTATGTATTTAGTATTAAGATTTGAATACTTATTGTTAGTTCACTTTGTGAAGATTCCATTAACAAATGAATGAGGAAAAAAAGTAGCCATCGAAACTGAAAAGCACCACAGTCTCACTATACCATACACTGTTTCATTTGCTGATTACCAAAATCGGAGACGACATTTGAGCAAGTATGTAATGAAGCAAGTACTCGTATGTAATGATCGTACTTGCTCGAGACTTCCGCTAGAATTAGAGAACACTCCCACGAACTCGCGAATCAAATCAAGATATTTTCCGATGCGAAATAGCATTTGCTGCGAATAAAATTGAGATGGCTTGTGAAAGTTTCATAAAGAATCCTTAGACATATTTTCTATAAAGATGAATAAAAAATATTTTTTGGTAGTGTCGAAAAAGAAACACGAATAAATTATATTGCAAAATATATGTAAATTTGTTTTTATTTGAACGTAAACTCTCACTACTGTTAATACCGATACATTTTATTACTATCTTTCGAAAAAACTTTTTTGTGAGCAAAAAGTTTACTTGCATTTCTTTATAACGTATGTACGTACTCTCTTATTTGTTATCAGCTCCGCTTTTATATTTTCAGCCGGCCTTAAAAACTGAAAGCTATTGCCAGCAACCGGCTTCGTTCACTCTCAATTCCATCCATGCCATCAAAGCAAACAAAGCAAAAAGGATTGAGAAACCTCTTTGTTGTCTATTATATTTATCTGGTTTCGCATCAGAAGGTTTTGCATGTGCAATATAAAGCGTGCTGTAAGCCACTTTTACGTCAAATCAGGAGCACTTTTTTTTATTAATTTATTTAATTATAAAGACTAAATAAATTACTAAAAACCAAAATTACATTTATTTTTATTAAAACAATTTTTATCCTGACGAATATGTTTTTTATTTGTCACAGTTTGACATTTATTGTGAGACAAGTCGTGCTATACAAACCAAAATAAATTGATAGCTGTTACGTCTTTTAACAAAAATCGTCATATGTATGTATGTATGTATTAATGTTAAATTGTCGAACTTATTTTTAATATTTCTAATATTATATGATGGGTTAGTATCGTTCGTCTGGCTCAAGTTCAATCCTGGCTAAAGCCACGAAATATTTTTATTTTTAATTATAACAATAATTGCCGCGATCAATAACTCTTGATCAAAGAAGACAGGAAAAAATAATTGAATACACTAAAGCTGGTGGACAACTAGCTGTTTCGCAGTCGCTACACTGCTCATCAGCACTCGGTCAATGTCAGCAGCGTTGTCAACAAAACGCACCAAAATCGGGGAAAAAGCGCGTTATTTCAATAAAAACGCACTGAATTTTGAATTTTTCTTTTCATTTTTAAAATCCTAATTTGTATTATAAACAGTATAAAATTTGTATATTAAAAAACACGTCCATTAGCTAGAATTTGGCCTCTAGTGCGATTCTGTTACTATTATTAAGGCAATATTTTTTTTACAACAATTAAAACGATATTATTCAAATTTATTATTCAGCAATATTATTTAAATATATTCGCTGTCGACCGAAATCAGATGTTAGTTTTACATACATATGCAGTGCATTGTAATGGAACTAGGAAAATAGATTATGACAAGGTGGAAAGGGGGAGTAATGTTTGTGAACTTAGCACACACAACGACCCAAACAAACGTTATCACAGCATTTAAAGTGTTGAAATTAAATTAGTTAAAACTGATCAGTGCCCTGTGTAAACTGATCAGTGCCCTGTGTAAACTGCTCAGAATAACAAAAATTAATTCAACTCCGCGCACACCGTAAGGTAATAAATATAGGGTGTTTTTTTAAGCTAGATAGAACTTTAAATTGTAAAAAGTAACACAAAAAATTAAATTTTGATGAAACATTTTTTTTATTTGTTTCAGTATACTCTGACAAATCATCATGAATAGACTCACGCTTGAACAACGCTACGAAATTATCCAAATTTACTTTGAAAATCAGTCCCGTTGTTTTATCGCAAAATTGTGTTCAGCGATGAGGCGCATTTTTGGCTTAACGGGTTTGTTAATAAGCAAAATTGCCGCATATGGAGTGAGACCAATCCACAAGAGACCCTACAGACTCCATTACATCCAGAAAAATGCACTGTTTGGTGCGGTTTTCATGCTGGTGGCATCATCGGACCTTATTTCTTCAAAAATGAGGCCGGAGCTCGCGTTACGGTCAATGGAGATCGTTACCGCACCATGATCAATGATTTTTTGTTTGAAAATATGGATGACATTGATCCGGAGGAGATGTGGTTTCAACAGGATGGCGCTACGTGCCATACGGCGAACGCAACCATCGACTTACTGAAATCAAAATTTGGCGATAAGTTGATTTCGAGAAATGGACCTGTCAATTGGCCTCCAAGGTCGTGCGATTTGACACCTCTCGATTATTTCCTGTGGGGCTACGTGAAGTCACTGGTTTATGCTGATAAACCAGCAACAATTGACGCCTTGGAGGCCAGCATTGTTCGTGTTGTTCGTGACATACGGCCAGCAGTGCTCGAAAAAGTGGCCCAAAATTGGACGTCCAGAATGCGCTTCGTCAAGAACAGCCGCGGTGCCCATATGCCCGAAATCATTTTCAAATGTTAATGTCACGTATTGATCTTTCGAATAAAAAAAAATTTTGATTACAATTTAATTTTTTGTGTTATTTTTTACAATTTCAAGTTCTATCGGGCTTAAAAAAACACCCTATACATAGGAGGAATATAAAAAAGATATTAATAATAACAAATAGAGAAACAAAAGGCAGTAAAAACATAATATAATAAAATAAAAACACGTGCACACATGATGCGAAACAAAACTCTACCTATTCCGGTATAGCTTCGTTTTTTTAGAAATTGATAAAAAACATAAGTATAAGTACAGAAAACACGGGCGACAATGAAAAACACGTGTGGACAGAACGAAAGACAAAACAATAGAAAAGAAATAGTTAAGGAAAATAAAAATACTACAGTCATAACTGAGTCAGGAAAAATGATTCATAAAAATAAGATAAGAAACTAAAAATTGAATTTAATTTTCAGGCTAATCTTTATCTCCGGCGTTTCGGCCGACATTAAAATCTGAGATATTGTTGTGGCAACAATAAAATTTTTAGTGTAATAGTGTATAATATTACTGAAAACTGTGTATAATTGCTTTAAAGTTATATTTAGTTACATCTAATATTTTTCTGTGCACTATATAACAATTTTAATATTACCGTATAGGAAAATTGAAATATGGTTGGATGCAACATTAAAATTTATTGCAGTTGTTTGCCCACAATAATAATATTTATGAGGCACAATAACAAACTGTTTGTTATCAATATAAGTATGTTAAATATTTTTTTTCAAAAATTTTAGAAACAAATGAGTATTTACAATATAAAATTATTATTGTTGCTATTTACATTGATCATGTTTAACACATTGATGGAAAGTGTTATTCAAGTTTTCTTTTTTTTTTTCTTTTTTTTTTTTTTAAAAAAAGAAAAAAAAGTACAAGGCAGCTTTAAAAAAAATGTATATAAAAAATTTTAACAAACATATTGTTTCACAATTATACTCGTATACACACATTAATAGTGAATGTAAATGTTGAGATGAAGTAAGGATGGTAAGAGGCTAAGAAAATTAATACGTACATATATATGTTTCTATTTATATGTAATCGGTGATTTTATAAGAACTATCGGAAATTAAAAAAAAAAAACACATAAAATTCAGAAAAATGCATGAAATATTTATTTGGATCGATAGTTGGGTCGATATAATTTAATGTTTGAAGATTATTTCATGCAAATGTTGGCAGCGGCTGCGCCTCAAATGGTCCATCCGCTTAGTCCAATTTTGGCATACTCTTTCCAACATTTCGGCCGGTATCTCACGAATAATGTTGGCAATGTTGACTTCCAGTGCGTCAATCGAAGCGGGCTTGTCGCCATAGACATTAGCCTTAACATAGCCCCACAAAAAATAGTCTAGAGGCGTTAAATCGCACGATCTGGGCGGCCAATTGACGGGCATGTGGTACCGTCTTGTTGAAACCACATGTCATGCAAGTCAAGCCTTTCCATTTTGGGCAAAAAAAAGTTTGTTATCATCGCACGGTAGCGCTCACCATTCACAGTAACGTTGTGATTCGCATCATCTTTGAAGAAATACGGCCCAATGATGCCGCCAGCCCATAATCCGCACCAAACGGTTGTTTTTTGTGGATGCATTGGTAGCTCTTGCAATGCTTCTGGCTGCTCTTCACTCAAAATACGGCAGTTTTGCTTGTTCACGTATCCATTCAACCAGAAATGAGCCTCGTCGCTGAACACAATTCTTCATCTAACTTTTCAAGAGCCCATTCACCAAAAATTTGGCGTTGTGGTAGGTCGTTTGGCTTCAATTCTTGCACCAGCTGTATCTTATAAGGCTTCACACCCAAATCCTTCCGCAAAATTTTCCACGTAGTGGAGTAACAGAGGCCCAATTGCTGCGAA
This sequence comes from Thecocarcelia acutangulata, assembly GCA_914767995.1. Taxonomy (NCBI): domain Eukaryota; kingdom Metazoa; phylum Arthropoda; class Insecta; order Diptera; family Tachinidae; genus Thecocarcelia; species Thecocarcelia acutangulata. The sequence continues at coordinate 59,564,016 of OU612098.1, forward strand.
GGCCCCGAATCGATAATTCACGGTCATCACCAACACTGGCCGATACGGCTGCGATATTTTCTTCAGTTCGCACTCTACGTAAGCGTGTTGGTGGTTTAATGTGCAACAATGTAAATTTGATGCGAAATTTTTTTACAATAGCCCGAATAGCAGCCTCAGTAGGTCGATTAAACTGACCATAAAATGGAAGAAGCGCGCGATGAACTATCTTAACAGAGCACGCATTTTGGTAATAAAATTCAATAATTTGCAAGCGTTGTTCGTTTGTAAGACGATTCATGATTAAATTATAGACCAAACTGAAGATGTTTGACAGTGACACAAGATACAAAACGTGCGTGAGGTGTCAAAACTAGTGTTGCCAAAAAGATAATAGCAAAAAAATCACTCGTTATTATACGAGTAAGGCAACTACGGTATTATTTGTTTGTATCACAACGTGTTTAAACGCGGTATATAAAAAATACATACTTAATGTTCATTTCCAAAATTGATTTAAATTTAAAAGTTGAAAATAAAACTAATAACTGACTTTGAATGTTTACGGGTACTGAATGAAAGACAACGAAATATGAAACGAAAGAGCATGATGAAAGAAATAGAGAAAAATACAGAAATATTTCATTCTTTCCCTTGAGAGAATCACTAAGTTGAATTAATTCATTCATGACCGACATAAGACTAAATAAAATGGATGAAGAATTGTTTGCCGTATATTTGGACGATGAACAAGCATGAGATAAGTATTTACATATGTATATACATAAACTTTTTCTACACCAATCTACACAATTATTTTTCCGTGTAGAAATAAATGTATATTTCAAAACGCGCACTTCCGCAGAACTCCGTACCGGTCTTAACCGAGATATAGCTTAAACAAACTTTTCCATGAAAATGTTCATGAACGGTTTCTTTTTTGGAATGGTGATTACAAGGCAAAAATATTTTTCTTTTCCGATATCGGTCCATATATATCCGAGCATATTTAGTTCAAATTTGTAATATATACTATACATATACGTGACTACAGTGAAAGGTATTTTAGATTCGGTTCAATAACAGACGAGAACAATTGTTCTGCAGCTTGTGGGCGAACGGAGGGATGAAAGTGATATATTTTCGGCATCATTTTTTCAACCAGTATGTAAATAAATCGCTTAACAAGCAATGCCCTTATTCATAAAAAATATTTTATGTTTATTAAATCCTTATTTGTCAAATAAGAGTTTAAGAAACATAAAATATTTTTTATGAATAAGACCATAAACATTTTGTGATTTTTTTTCAAAGCGCTAATTTATTTGACCTTGCTTGATACATTGACATCACTAACAAAGCTTTTGTAGCCAACAAAAATGTGCTGTCGTCAATATATTTATTCTCATAAGAAAGCGTGTGTTTTAATTATGAGCTTTTGTAGTCGGTAGCTGCTGTCTCGAATGTGTTTAATGCCTTAGTTGTTGACAGTACTTAAAATGCTTTAGTTCAAGCCTTTTGTTTATTAACAAAATTAAACATTTTTAAAATAACTTAATATATTAATTTCATAAAATATTTTTTTCCCAACACAACACGGTAACAGAAATTTGTAAAATGTTTCAAACTGTAAATAAATTAATTGTATGTTCACAACACATATAACAAAACATAAAACAACACTATACGAACAAAATCCATTTTAAATTTTTTTTATTATATTCTTTGTTATTTTTTATTTATTTTTCGTTACTGTGTTATTATCTGAATTATATATTTTTTATTTTGCTGTAAAGACTTTTCATCATATTTTTATTCATATGTTTTAAAAATATGTAAGATTGTGTATGTATAGATATAAATATTTTTGCGAATTTTTAGATTCAAAATTGGATTTATCGGTGATGCTGTTGCCCTACCTCATACCAACTTCGCGATCAAGAACCAAATTAGAAGTTCAAAAATTATTTATTTGATATTGCAAGGTTAGCCTTACGGTAAATACGGTTTTACAGTAATATTTTTGCAATGCCGAAATTTATTCGCACAGAACATTTTGGTTGCAGACGAATAAACATTTAAGTAAAAAACGCAGCCAAAAGTTTACAGAGTAGGTGATAACTTGAAAACTGTATACTTTGCATATGTTGACGTGCGCGATAATCGCATTTAAGCTCTAAACACTTAGACGACAGCAGACTTCACAACTTCACGGCTACAAATGAAGTTAGCTTCAAATGCTGCCGTCTCGTCAGCAACATAATTATTTTCAAGACAGCAACAGCACTATGTGTATTTAAACAATGCAAATTTCAGAGGTGCCACATGTATATTTTACATGAATAAAATTAAAATTAGCGACTGAAAACGTAAAAATATCACGTAAAGTTGTAAAAACTCATCAATTTATTTGTTTATTTTATTTATATGATGTTTATTTTTATTAAATATTTCAAACAAATTTTAGTTTTTATTGCTGCCAATTTATATTTATAGTGGCAGCACTGCATTTACTTTTTGCTGCTTACGAAAATAGAAATTAGTCTAAGTTGGCAGCAGCAGCAAATGCTGTTGTGAAGTCGTGCTGCTGTGATGTCGTTAAAATAGTCGTGTGTATTTAAACACATGTATTTTATTTTTGACATATTGCTGCTTGCAGTCTGCTGTCGTCTATGTGTTTAAAGCTTAAGCTTTCAAATTCTTTGCTTACACATACACATTTATACAGTATGAATAAGTATATTATATAGTAAAAAATTTTTTCATGCATTTAAAATAATAAAAATCTGTGTTTTACTTAAGAACAATATTATTTTCATATTGGAAAAAAAAGTATGGTCGTAAGTATAATTTGTTTGGTAATAGAATAGTTGATTATGACAAAACCATTTGGCTCATTCTACAAATACTAATGTTGCACATAACGATAATATTGTTGTATTCAACAAAACTAAGTTTTTATGCACGTCATTTGCAACAATACTTATATTAACAATGTCATTTATTTGATTGTATATAACAGCAATATGGTTCTCTGAAAATTTAATAGTATTGTTGCACACAACCATATAACTCAACAATAGTATGTTGCCCCTAAAATATTGTCATATCAACCATATTTTTTTTCTACGTGTACTGCTTATTATCCGGTGCACAAAAATTCAGTTGCTTGCCTACCGACCTTAAAATTATATTGCAATCGTTACCACAGGGGATGAAATATGTCGAAGAAATTTACGATTATTGGATCATTAAAAGTTACAGAATGGCACTACAAGCCATCAAACTCTATTAGCAGCAATTCTATCAAACACAATGGAAATTTCGTTTTTGTTTTTGTAAGCGAACTGTAAAAATCAGTTGGCTAGAGTGGGAGTTTATTGAAATATACAAAAATTTGCCAGAACTAAAACAAATAAAAAAAATTAAGGTTACCATAATCAATATGCAAACGTTTTCAAAAAATGTTAATTTTGTTAATAATTTAGTAATTTATCAATTACTAAAACAGTAACGAGTTTACGCGCCATCATAATTACGAACTTTCATATTTGTACTTGTATTTATTGTAATATTTGACAAACCTGGCTTGCTGGTTTGATATCAAAACACGCTCTAAAAGCAGCAAAATTTATAAAACGAAATGGTTGTTTTCTTTCGACAATATGTATAACACAGCATTGCTTTACTTTTTGCTTATAATACGGTGCGTTTTTCTCATTATAACTCCGTATTGTGATTGTGCTCCGCAAAACGACGCTTAAAAATGTTGGGCACTTGAATAAAATTTTTTCATATATAAAAACAAAAATTTGGTTGGGTGCCACCGAAATTTAAAAAGCGCACCACGCACCCTTTAAAGAATTTTTCGCACAAATAATTTTAAAAAACACCAAAAACGGTGCGAAACGCACCGCGTTGACAACGCTGAGTGTCAGCCATCACAAGCTTGTATTTTACAACTGACGCTTGGTGTCTTACCGCATGTTCTTGACACCGAAACTTGAAGTGCAGTCGTTAACGCACATTATGCATAAAGACTTGCTTTTTCACGCTTACGAGGTGTAATTGACTCAAGAACTAAAACCTCTTGACTATTCCAAGTGTCGTCAATGGTCATAATAATGACAAAAAATGGCAACAGTGGATGATTCGAAGAAAATCATCTTCAGTGATGAGGCACATTTTCGCCAATAAGCAGAATTGTCGCAGTTGGACGAATGATAATACAAGAGTGACTATCAAAAAACCAATGCTCCCACAAATAGTGACTATTTGGTGCGGTTTACGGGCTGGCAGCACCATCAGGCTATATTTTCTATATTTTTCCCAAACTGAGGGGGATCAGGCAGTTCCTGTGAATGGTGTTCGCTATCGTGAGGTGATAACGAGCTTTTTATAGCCCGAATTGGATATATGGTTTCAACGGGACGGTGCCACTTGCCACAAAGTTAATGAAACAATGGCTCTAGTGCGCGACAAATTCAATGGATGAGTTATCTCACGTGGTGACGATGTCTATTGACCGCCAAGATCAAGTGATTTGAAATCGTTGAACTTCTTTCTTTGGGGTTATTTGAAAAAAAAGGTGCACGTCGACAAGCCTGCAACAATTCAAGAGCTAAGGGATGATATAATTCGGCATATTAACGGCATAGACCTCAATTATGCCTCAGCGCGGACAGGAAAAGTCTCAGAACATTGACAGGTGCACTTACAGGTCATTATATCTTGCTTAAACACCTGCACAGGAAGGGCATGCCCAATACAGACATTTGCAGATTCTGCGGTGATGAAGAAGAGTCAATGGAGCACTTAATCCCTCACAGTGGAACACTGGGACACAGAAGATATAGGCTACTACAAGCTCATATGTTAACTGAATGTGATTTAATATCACTTCCAATGAAGGAGCTTGTCCGTTTTCTTGACATACTTAACCTGTAATGGGGAAAGGGGACGCACAATAGATCAATACTGGTCGCAGTGCAAACGGCCAATGAGGGCCATATCCCATCTAATAGTACTCGTAATAATGCCAAGATATTCCGCCGAGGTCGCGGCGATCCTTTGGCCGATATTTTGTTCCATGCATAATTGAGCCTTACCAATATTATCATAATGAAAAGAAATGGCAACAATTCCTAAATAATTTGTGCTTTATTGAAAATCAACATCGGCCCTTAAAATTTAATCACCCGTTATATTTGATGTTATCAGTTTCAAAATTTAATTGCGAGTTCGATTGCAATATTTATGTGTTGAATTGATTTTTAAAATCTAGTATTAATAAATTACTTATTATCAACGTATCAAAATTTGTGGATTTGTAATCCGATTTAAAATTTTATCTAATCTTCGTTTGAAATACATATATTTTTTCTTGTTTCATAGTTAATTTATTTAATAAATTTTTACTATCACTTTTTTGTTTTACTATTTTAACCATTTTAATAAATTTTACTGGAGTAGATAGAAAATGCCTCCTTCAAATGTTTGTGTAATACAAAATAATTTACAAATTTTTTCAAATTTATATTATACAATTTATTTCCATTCATTTTATTTTATTTATGAACTTGTTAATTCACACATTTACTAAACGAGACCATTCAGCTCTTTTGGCATACAGTGCCATTTTGTCGATATAGATATGTATGTTCTAAGTATACATACATATGTAAATTAGGCTGGAACATCTTATTTTGTGTGGTTCGGTAAAAAATCAATGAACCAAAAAATTTTAACGTTAGGATGATGGTAAATGGCTTCGTATCGGGGTCAAAATGATAGAAAATCCACAGGAAGTTTAATAACTGCCTCTGAGGCTCTCTTAGTCGGATAAAGTGTAAAGACCGGCCCCCACTAATATTTCTTACTCTACATTTCTTATGGCTCCCATACAAAAACTTACAGCCAGTTCATCAATGTAAACAGGATAAGTTCATTCGCATTCAGGGCGAAAGAAAATTGAATTGGGTTTTTTCTATGCGAACGATGTGTCAAAATTCAATTAAAATACATAAGTTCATGCGAACGAACAATAGCGTAATAGACAAACCCAAATTGATTCGAATGTGAGTGACTAACTTTCTTTCGCATACATTTTCATTCGATATCGGCGAACAGGCTGTTAGTTTTCAAAAAAAAGGAAGCAAGAGTGTAGTATATTCAGCTGGGCCGAATCTAAAATACCCGTCCCGACAGTCACCTATATATGTATATATGTATGTATATATATATATATATATATATATATATATATATATATATATATATATATATATATATATATATAGGTGACTATCGTGACGTGTCTCATGCAGACAATAGTGCTTAATTCTATTTTTTATTAGAATTGCTGAGCCTCCACAAGACCTTCCATGAGGATCTTTAGTGTCATATAGTGTGTAGCCATTAATTTTGAAATGACTATTGCTTGTCAAATGAGTTTCAGCAATCATCATTATATCGATTTGCTTTTCCATAAGGAAGTGCTCAAGTTCATTTTTGTGTTGGCGGATGCCGTTTGCGTTCCAGAAACATATTTTTAACCAATTCATTTTTTTAAAATTGCCTGCAAAATAGTGGATTGCATTTTCAGCATTTCCTGCATCATGTTTGTCATATATATATATATATATATATATATATATATATATATATATATATATATATATATATATATATATATATATATATATATATATATATATATATATATATATATATATATATATATATATATATATATATATATATATATATATATATATATATATATATATATATATATATATATGTTCCAAGTTCTTCTAACAAAATTAACGTTTGCGGTTAATCATTCAGAAAGGCGCTACAGTTTTCACCCCTGAATTATGTTCGAATCTGTAGTTTGCCACATTTTTCTTTATATTCGCTGTACTAAAATATGATCGGTTCGGTATTTCCTTTTTTTTACGGGACACTTGGTTTTTTAGCGTGCTCTCGGTTGGTCTCTGGACACTTTTTTCCATCCTGCGGCTCTTTTGTATCCATATATTCTACACAACTAAATTTTTAATTCATAATTTTACTTAAATAAATTATGTAAGTGAATTTATATAATTGACGATTTATTGATTATAAAAAGAACTCAATTTGCTACGGTGAGTAGATCATAGGAATCCCTCCTATATTAATATTATTGAAACTTATGCAAAATTAAACAATATATATATATATATATATATATATATATATATATATATATATATATATATATATATATATATATATATATATATATATATATATATATATATATATATATATATATATATATATATATATATATACACACTGTGGTGCAAAATTGAGCCAATATTTTAAACAATTTTGAAATCAAACTATTTTAGTGTTTTAACAAAATTTTTTCTAAATTTTTTTTTTATATCAAAAATAAACAATATATACTAAATATAAAACAATAACAAAAACATTTATTCCTAACTTAACTTTGTTTAAAAAGATAACGTTTTGGTTTTTTAACCATTGGCACACTTTTGCACCAAGAGTTTGCTATTCCAAATTTAATAGTTTGTCCAGTATCCCTTTGATTTTTTCAATTGATCCATCCTATTTGGCATAGATTGGTAAAGGTTAGCCACATAATCCACAGGGATTTTGCTCCATTCAGCCTGAACCCTCTCCCACAGCTCATTAATACTTTTCGGTGCTTCTTCATAATCTGCCAACCGTCTCTTCAAAAAAGCCCACAAGTTTTCTATTGGGTTCAGGTCTGGACTCTGCGGTGGCCACTCCATGACATCAAATATCTGAGAACTGAGCCATTCCCTCACAATTTTGGCAGAGTGTTTCGGGTCGTTGTCGTGTTGGAAAATTATATTTTCTGGCCTGTCTGGCATTTTGGCCACCGCTAAAGGCAAATTATCTTGCAAAATGCGAAGATAATCTTCCTTACGCATTATGCCCTCAATACGTACAATTGGGCCCACACCATCAGGGGTTATACATCCCCATACCATAAGCGAACCACCTCCATGCTTAATGGTTTGAGAAACATGAGCCGGATTTGGAGTGGATGAAGGTTTGGCCCAATACCAAACCTTCCCATCCGATTGGTATCTGTTGATTTTGGTCTCATCTGACCATATAACCTAAAAGATAAATAGAAAAGGTCATATGTATGAAAAAAGAAGTTAAAACAAATGCTCACCGTGTGCCAATCTTGTACCGTATATGACTTGTACTTTTCAAAAAAAGATTTACGCGATTTTACGTTTTTTTGTGACAATTTCGGTTTTTTCTTTTTTATGGATGCTTTGTATCCTGCACTTTTAAGAGCCCTTTGAACGGTCCATCTGCTAACTTCTACAGAACAGGCAGAAACAGTTTCTTTCGTGCTATTAATTTTTCCACAAGCCAGTGAACGTCCAAGGGCTCTGGCCTCAGCATCAGTAATTTTTTTGGGCCTTCCACTTTTTATGGTAAAACTTTCATCCGGGTGGGAATTCTTGTAACTGGCAATTATTCTAGCCACTGAACGCTGTCCAATTTTATAAAAATTCGCTATTTTTCTTGTAGAAGCACCATTTCTGGCCTTTTCTACAACTGAGTTTTTTAAATCGGTCGATAATGGCTTCATTTAATTTTTATTTAATTTTCACTATAGTATGTACACTAACTTTGTGCTTTTTAAACTAATAATAATGATAAATGCAAAAATTCATCTTCTTAAGCACCGTTAATTGAGTATTTTTTGGCTGGTGCAAAAGTGAGCCAATGCAATTGAATCAAAGAGATCGATTTATTCTGGATAAGAGAACCGGATAATATAGTGTTTATCCATTTTTTAAGAGAAAAGATAATATGGATTAGTAAAATGTAAATATTTTTTTATTAGACGAAAAAAAGAGAAAAATAGAAGATCATTCATAAAGGTTTGGCTTACATTGGCTCAATTTTGTACCACAATATATATATATATATATATATATATATATATATATATATATATATATATATATATATATATATATATATATATATATATATATATATATATATATATATATATATATATATATATATATATATATATATATATATATATATATATATATATATGTATATATATATATATATATATATATATATATATATATATATATATATATATATATATATATATATATATATAAATATACAACTAAAAACTACAAATACTTTTTTGTCTTTCGATCTCATAAGAATATACCACTCTGGTTTTAGATAAATATTTTATTTTATATATGCACATAAACTAAGTTGCATATTGTGACATACAACTTAAAAGTGCGTAACTGGCAAAGTATTGACAGCCTATTAAAAATTGTGGATAGTTGTATTATTGATAATAACTAGACTAGACTAGAATTTTTTTTGTCAGTTATGCTCTTTTTCTTTTTAGGCGACAATATACATACATATGTTCATATATATGTTCATACTTACAGCTGCATATATACTTATTGTGTATTCAAATACTAGAAATAAAGCTGTGTAATATTATATAAAATGTGTTATATTTTTTTATTATATATACTTAACATTCTATGCATTTTACACATATATACGTGTGACATACGTGTGTATATTCCTATGATTGCTTTAAACTCGCCAACTGGGAAATTAATAATATTTAGGATTTAATAGATAGCAAATAAAAGATTCATTCGGCAAAACAAGTATTTCCTTTAATAAAACAAGATAATTTAATAAGTCATCCGACAAACAACCTCTTGTTGGGGAGTGAAAAAAATATTTCTACGGGTTCTGCGGAACCTGCTGCCAAATTCTATAAATGCATAAAAACAATAAAATTCTCATCATCTTTACTGCAACTACTACTTCTTCTATTGCATCCATGTTCGGTTTCACGTTTTTTGTAATCTTTCTCTAAGGTATATATTGCAAGGTTTTGAATTCGTTGCCTCTGTTTTAATGAGATGATTTCTGGTGACCAGTGTATTTTGAAACTAGGGTGGACGCCAATATGGCTCTATTTGCTTCAGGTGTCGTTATATGTCCTTTCTAAGCTCTCCATTAGTTTTGTTAAAATACAACTGAAATACCTCAAATTATTACATGTATTTGCAATCGATATAATCTGGTTCTCACAGACATTAAGGTAAGCAAAACTTTTCATAATAAAAATTATATCCCTGTATGTAATACAAAGCGTTGGGAAAAGGATGGTAGCGAATATGTGAAAATATCACCTGATTAGTGTAAAATGTATTTGCTCTGGACAAGGCAATTGAAAGCTGAATTGGGGTATTGCAAAATAATAAACATTTTAGTGGTCGCTGTTTCTAGCAATTTTAGCTTTTGTGTGAAAAAACTTATTTTGAACTTATAATAAATAAATGTATTTTGTAAAAATGTATTTTTAAGCCATATGTATTTGAAATACAGATACAAAATGCGTATTTGTATTTCAAATACTGCCCAGCCCTGTATATATATATATATATATATATATATATATATATATATATATATATATATATATATATATATATATATATATATATATATATATATATATATATATATATATATATATATATATATATATATATATATATATATATATATATATATATATATATATATATATATATATATATATATAGAGGGCTGGGCAGTATTTGAAATACAAATACGTATTTTGTATCTGTAATGATAATATAAAGAGGGTACCAAATAGAGAAAATTAAAATTTCCGATATCGGTCCATATATACCCGAGATATAGTCTAAGCCGATTTTATAGTCAAACATTTTTTTTTGTTGAAATCAGTTCTGTGGCTGTGTTCTGTAACTCTCGCCACGAAAAACTTTTCGACTGAAACGTGTGAAATGAAACAAAGTTGAAACAAACAGCTGATTTTGTCACTAAACTGTAGCTATAACTCTTTTTGGTGAGTAATAGCTGTCAAAATGTTGCGAAAAAATTTCCCGCTTTCAACTGTCATTATTTCTCGCTGTCATTATCTCTTTCAAATAACAATAGTTATCATTAAATGAATAATAATACTGAAAAAATAAGTATTTTGCTGTTTAATGAAGTTTCACATATATATTTACATAGTTTAGAACTTTTTATTTAATTTCTATACCCTTCCACAACAAGTTTTAAGGGAATACTTATATAAGTTTGAAATTTCTACAATTTTAGTTTCCGACCCAACAAAGTATATTGTAATACTTTCATAATGTTTTTTGCAGAATTCAAAAATTGCAATAATTTTTAAATTTTGCAAAAATTTTGTGCATAAATATGTATGTATTTGTAAATAAAATGTAGACGTTAGAGCCATACCATACAATTTCTAGAATAGCCGGTTATAATATGACGCCGTCGAACAAAATTTCTTAACTTTAGTAATTTTTGTTCGGCGACGGTACTAATTGTGGCTGGCGCTTTCATTTTTAAAATTGTAACGACGTGATCGCTTTGGATAGTTATCGACATGAGTTACAGACGCAGTTTTTTCTTACTTTTCGAGAAACGATGGAATAAATTGTATCACAAGTTTTCGACGCGGGAACTTCTCGCCAAAGTTACAGAACACAGCCACTGATTATAAAACGAGGTAATTAAAATGCAGAAAATGGAAAATTCCGATATCGATTCATATTTAACCGAGATGTAGCCTAAACCAATTTTTGCATTAAAATTGGAATGGTGATTACAAGGCAAAAATATTTTTTATTTTAGATTCGGCCCAGCCGAATATACTACGCTTCTTGTTATATATTAATATTGATATACATATATTATTTTATCCTAATATTATTTGATCTTCTTTTATGTAAATTATTAAAATTTTTGCAGCTTAAGATCTTTTGTTGTTTTTTTATAAAAAAGTAACGTATTTTTTATTTGTTTCGATATTTCGCTAACAGTTTGTTAGCATCGTCAGGAAAATTAAAATGTTATAAAAATTTTTGTTTGAAAAAATGTTGTCAAAAAAAAAAAAAAATTCTTATATACAAAAAATTCAAACACAAAGAGAAATTCTTAGCAATATTTTCAAATTAAAAAATAACATAAAACAAAATTAAACTTTTTCTGCAACCAACACAAGCCATGTTAACGATTATATGTTGCTCCTCAACTTTAAACAAATTAACATGGAACATGTTGCTCACAGAATAACATGAACAAGTTTTACATAACTTAATAATATCTTAACAATAAAACCCTCTATATACATTCAACGTATTAATTTTTTTCTAACTAAATGTCTATAACTATGTGCTAAATTATCAGTATCTAATTTAAAATTAATTCTCTGTTCTACAGGTGTACTAATAATCTCTAACATTTCTAACATATACCGTTTCTTATAATTACATTCTGTGTTTATTATTGAAACATTTTCAAAATGAGGATAGTGATTTAATTCAAAACAATGAGATGATAATGCTGTTTTTTGGGCATTAATATGCCTATATTTTTGGTCTGATTTATGTCCCGCTATTCTTGTCCTTAATTTGTTTTTTGTTGTCCCTATGTATACTTTATTACAATTCTCCTGATCATTTCCCTTACATGGAATTTTATAAACAATATTAGCAACATCTAATTTATTATTTCTATCCTTAATCTTACAAAATAATGTATCTAACGTATTATAACTCCTATGAGCCATTCTATATTTTACCTTGTTATATATATTAGATCTTGATAATCTCTCTGTTAAACCTGGTATATATGTCAATGGTTTATAAACTTTCGGTTCTGTTAAGCTAACTACATTATGCGTATTACTATTTTTAAACTGACTCACAAATTTTGTAGTTAGTGCAGTTGGAAAATCGTTCTCTTCTAGAACGATTTTCCAACTGCACTAACTACAAAATTTGTGAGTCAGTTTAAAAATAGTAATACGCATAATGTAGTTAGCTTAACAGAACCGAAAGTTTATAAACCATTGACATATATACCAGGTTTAACAGAGAGATTATCAAGATCTAATATATATAACAAGGTAAAATATAGAATGGCTCATAGGAGTTATAATACGTTAGATACATTATTTTGTAAGATTAAGGATAGAAATAATAAATTAGATGGTGCTAATATTGTTTATAAAATTCCATGTAAGGGAAATGATCAGGAGAATTGTAATAAAGTATACATAGGGACAACAAAAAACAAATTAAGGACAAGAATAGCGGGACATAAATCAGACCAAAAATATAGGCATATTAATGCCCAAAAAACAGCATTATCATCTCATTGTTTTGAATTAAATCACTATCCTCATTTTGAAAATGTTTCAATAATAAACACAGAATGTAATTATAAGAAACGGTATATGTTAGAAATGTTAGAGATTATTAGTACACCTGTAGAACAGAGAATTAATTTTAAATTAGATACTGATAATTTAGCACATAGTTATAGACATTTAGTTAGAAAAAAATTAATACGTTGAATGTATATAGAGGGTTTTATTGTTAAGATATTATTAAGTTATGTAAAACTTGTTCATGTTATTCTGTGAGCAACATGTTCCATGTTAATTTGTTTAAAGTTGAGGAGCAACATATAATCGTTAACATGGCTTGTGTTGGTTGCAGAAAAAGTTTAATTTTGTTTTATGTTATTTTTTAATTTGAAAATATTGCTAAGAATTTCTCTTTGTGTTTGAATTTTTTGTATATAAGAATTTTTTTTTTTGACAACATTTTTTCAAACAAAAATTTTTATAACATTTTAATTTTCCTGACGATGCTAACAAACTGTTAGCGAAATATCGAAACAAATAAAAAATACGTTACTTTTTTATAAAAAAACAACAAAAGATCTTAAGCTGCAAAAATTTTAATAATTTACATATATTATAATAATTGAGTTTGTTTTTTTAGAAGTATCAAAAAGAAGAGAACAAAAATTGAGAAATTTCAGTTTTATTCGCTATATTAGCTTCCAACAATAGTACTAATCAAAAACAGCTTGCTTTTATATTTCTTAGCTGTAACTCATATGAAATGTCGACAATAGACAGCAAAAGAAATATTAGAAATTTCAGGTACCATTTAAACAATTTTCGTACTTTTTGTATATGTACTGAATATTGTGTGCTCTCATCACTGACCTGTATTGCTCATATTTTATTTTTGCAATTTATTTGATATAATGATATGGACGATGAAAAATTAATTATTTTCTTTAACACACAATAATATAAAAATGAAAAACAGAACACAGGATGGCAGGATGGCACAGGGTTTTTGTGCCATCCTACCATTCACAATAATATATACCATCACTGACTACATTTGTCACGTAAACACGTAATGAAATTCTGTTTTCTACAGGTTCAGACGTTACGGTTACATTTCATTACAGTCAGATAAACATTTACATTGTTTCTCATATAACAAAAACGATCAGCTGTTCCGACTACATTTACATTTACGGTCGGCTAAATGGGACTTTAAGTATCGCACTTATTTTCGATTACATTTTCGGTATGTCTGTATTTTTAATTCTTAAATTTATTCATTCGGAGTATAGCTTCGATAGTGAATGGGTGTGTTTGTTATTGATCGGAGTGTTGTGAAATAAAACCGGGATAAGTAAAAACCGGAATAAGTGGAAAGAAATAGTTTGTAACATTAAAAAAAATATTTTTAAAGTGTAAATAAACAAAAATAAAGAAGAAAACTGCATAAGTGTACCTAGCAGATGTAATTCTGAAAAAGAGCTAAGCGCTAAGATAACCATTGGATAATCTTACACATAGTTGTTACAACAGAAGACAAGATATCTTCCAGTTTAATTTCTGTAGATAAGCCGAAATCATAGGTAAGCATGGACCTCAGCGAAGCCCCAAGTCCGCTTAAGTATCATCTCAATCGAAAATATCCAAAGATGATAATACCACTACGGCAATGGAAGTAATAGGCTTGCTATGCTTCAGACTGATGAGCCTACAAAGTTCAAAAAAACATTTAAGCCGCCACCAATATATTTGAGAGAGAGCCTACTTTTAGTGAGCTGGTGAAACAACTTATTACGGCTATCGGTAAAGACACTTTCAACGTTACATCAATGAAGCACGGCAGCATCAGTGAAACTAAAATCCAGGAAAATAGTGAAAATTAACACCGAAAATTGTCTGACGTTCTAGAGAATCTGAGAAGATCTTTTTACACCTATCCGCCTAAAAGTGCTAAAGGTTCTCAGGTAGTTATTAAACGTGTTTACCCTTGTGTAAATACGGATGATATTAAAGCTGGATTGGAAGAAAAATTAAAAATGTAGTAAACATTAATTAAAAATGTAGTAAACATTAGAAACCGTGCAAAGATTCATCAACCCATGTTTAGGGTTGTATTAGAACGCAGGGATGTTGTCCTAAAACAAGGTGAAACTCATCCAATTTATAACCTTAAATTTCTTTTGCATCGTAAGGTAACCATTGAGTAGCCACATAAGCGTTTAGTACCCGTGCAATGCCTTAACTGCCAGTAATTTGGCCATACTAAGGCCTATGGTAAACTGCCCGCAGTTTGTGTTGTGCTACACATCATTGTGTAAAAAGTCAAAGATTGACTCGAGCGTTAGAAATGCAATAAGTGTGAAGGTATCTATACTGCAAACTACAGGATGCCAACAAACCCATACATGGCCCCTCGTTGTAGCCTTTGCCAGTTCTTCCGCTACAACATTTCTGAACAATTCACGGTGCACCTGTATTCAAAAAAATATCAGTTTCAAATGTCTCGCTGCGTCATTTAGAGATATGCGGTATTCACGAACCAACCTGGACATCGTATAGACCCTTTTTAAGGCAACGGAGCCCTAATATCAGTACAAATTGTGACATTCTTCCCGTTTACCCTGTATTACCTAAACCAGTTAGCTGCTTTCATTATAACTGTGATTTTTGCCTGTGCTACGCTACACTCATTTTGCAGCATACAACTAATCTTCCTCTCATACAGGGGTATAGAAATTCATCTGTGAAGATCTCACGTCCTCTTGACGATATATGTCCACTACCTCCGAGATCGTGCCTGATAAAAATCCGAGTACATCAAATCTTTTGTCGGGCAGCAGACCCAGTGAGCTGTAATCAATATTCTTCCCATAATTGCAGCATGACCTTATGCTCCTTCCATGTCCCGCTTGACTATATCCTGAGTGCCAAATTCATGGTTATTTCCTTCGCCGGCAACTACTTCAGCATTGTGAAAAGTGCATTCGATGGTGAAGTCCCGAAAGTACCAGCCATTATCGTTTGCAGTATATGGGCTCGACAAGCATGTCAAATGTCCCACTCGCAATTTTACACAATAATGAGGCAATAGCAGTCTTTTCCGCCCTTGACTGGAGATTGAAAACGTGCAGTCTTGTATCTTTGAGTGAAGAGTGTTTGTGAATGTTTGACATGAAGCTGTCAATAGCAACATGGAAATACAAAAACAATCGTTATTACAGCATTTAAAGTGTTGAAATTAAATTCACTTAAACTGATCTGTGCCCCATGTACGAGTATATACCTTCGACACTGCTCATATCTACAAAAGTTAGTCCAACATTCTAACACAATTACATAGCAAAAAGATTCAACCGAAATTGATAATGAGCATATAAAGCAAACAAATAAATAATCAAATGAAAAACACGTGTACACAGAATGGAAGACAAAACACTATTTATTCCTGCTTCTTACTTATTTCGGTGTAATTTGGTTATTATGATCAAACCAAATAAGTCCATTGACTGCTACAAGGAAAAGATTAGTAGCTCACTGAGCCAATGGGTGGAGAGGTAGGAGGTGCTGAGCCACTTGACCGATATATATTTTTTTTTATCCGAGGCCTTGTTGTTTAAGTTCGTTTACGCGACATTTTTATGAAAAAATCGGTTTAGACTATATCTTGGGTATATATGGACCGATATCGGAAATGTTCATTTTCTATATTTTAGTAACATATTTTTGTTACCAGAACCACTTTTAAGCAAAAAAGTGGTTTAAGGTTGCTTACGTGACATTTTCATTAAAAAATCGGTTTAGGCTATATCGCGGGTATAAGTGGACCGATGTCGAAAATTTTCTTTTTTTTGTGTTTTGGTAACCTCCTTTTATTACCAGAACTACTTTTATGCAAAAAAAGTTATTTAAGGTCGCTTAAACTGAAATTTTCATTAAAAATCGGTTTAGGCTCTCTCGGAGTTTGAAGCAAAACAAAAAAAAAATTTTTATTTCATAAATTTTTGCTTTCTTCTTCGAAATTTGCTTTTGAAATTCAATAAAATATTGAATTTCAGAAGCAAACCCATGAATCGATGGGGTAATAGAATGGTGAAAGAAACAAGTTTCTAAGTCTAATGGTTTTCTCATTAGACTTAGAAACTCTTCTTTAGACGGACATCACTTAATCGACTTTTCTATCAATGCTGATTCTGAATATGTATAATTTATAGGTTCGGAAATGAAAATTGCAGAAATCACAAACGGTATGAACAACTTTTGTATATAAACTTTACAATCTTGTGAAGGATATAAGAAAAAACTTTGAAGAATCAAAAAAGTGAAAACTCAAAAAATCTTTTGAAAAATTGGAAAACAAAATTGCAAGAGCTCATAGAAAATTTATTAAAATAATGAAAAAAATATTGGTAAAACTTGAGCAATGAATATAAAATTGGAAGTAAATTTTTGTAAAAAATAAAAACCGAAAAAATTACCGTTAAATAAAAAGTTCAACCAAAAAATGAAAATTTGAAAAAATTTAGTGTTGAATAAAAAGAAAAATAATAAAGCTTTTATAGCTCATTTTGAAAGTAAACAGAAGAAAAGCTAAAATATTAAATTTAAAATTATAAAAGAAAAGTTTATTCTATAACCCAAAAAGAGTTAAAAAGTGAAGTGTTTTGCTGCGATCAAGGATTCTGTAAGAGAAGACAGCCAAGTGTTCTAAGTATCACAGGTGAGTGAATTTTCTTTTTTACTTCTCGTTAGCCCGATTATTAAATGGAGGAATTAAGAAAGAGGGTTACGACCATGACCGGAATCATTAATCGTTTCACGGAGCAGATTAAGTCAGTCAAGAATAAAATAGGAAATATTGAGGCCGCTTTAGCTGATAATGCACTAAGTCGAGTTCAAAGTAGGTTAGAAAGGCTGGAAACAGCACGACATATTGAGACAATTTCTACAGATCCTGAATAGAAGGATGTAGTTAAGGAGTTACGGTCTTTTGACGGTACGTTGCATGGGTTCACTCAGTAGAAACTCTCTTGAAGGATTTTGCAATAGTTAGCCACCGAGCATTTAATTATTTTCTATCTATGTATATTCATCTCATATTGAATCACATATGCATTTTGTTAATTGTCCACATTGTGTGGCTGAGTGATTAAAGCAGCGGATCATTCTACGTGATGACCCAAATTCAAATCCCAGTGGGTGCTGATGAGTAGTGTAGCTGGGGGGCAACTAGCGAAACAGCTAGTTGTCCCCCAGCTAAAGATTTGATTATTATTTTTCTTGTCTTCTTCAATAAAAAAAAATTATTGATCACAGCAAATTTGTATTGCAAAAAAAGTCCTTAAGAACTATAACCCGTTGTACAAATGTACAAACCAAAAATTTAATTTAAAAATTGTGCGATCTGTTGGGGGAAATATAAGCATCGAAAGGAAAGTTATGTGAAAATTTTTTAAATTTGTAGGCATAGATAACCCAATTTTTTTATATTTTACCTGAATTAAAAACATTTGATGGACTAATCGGCGATGACACCCTTAAGAAGTTAGGCGCGGTAGTCAATAGGAAGCGGAACGTTTTAACTTTAAATAGGACTATCCAAATTCCGTTAAAAGAAAAACCGTCTGCTAAACTGAATTATATTTTGAATCAAGAATATGTGCCCGAAATTAAAGCTAGAATAGAAGGTATCATTGAGAAATCTAAGTCACTTTTCGGACCTTTGGATGGGAGTGAATTAGCGTCCACGAATATCCAGTCGTAAATTAGGACCAGTACTGATGAACCGATTTGCACGTAAAGTTACCCATACCCTGTTTGTATGAGGGAGGAGGTCGAGAGACAAATAGAGGAATTGCTTTCTGAAGGAGCTATAAGACCTTCAAAGACCCCATACAACCATGCGTAGTGCTAACCAGCACTCTACCGATTAAATACCCCGCGTGGAGGCCCCCATTAATGTTTTTAGAAATCAAATCATTATACAAATAGGCATCGACATGGCAGCATATGAGGAACCACGTCGTGAGTATAAATAAACGGTTTTTCGCATTGCAGTAAGATTTTAATCCACCTTCAACAGCCCGTCTTTTAATGGATCTTACAGAAAGATTGAGCTGCAGTTGTGTTCCTACAGACCTTGCGCTTTTATATCGGCATCCTTTTTTTATTAATCTGATTATTGAGAGATCATCCCTTTTTGCTTGTTTTCCGCGGTCGACCGCCTTTATTTATGGGATCCAACGAGACTGAAGTACTAAAGTGGCTTATAATACGCGAAATAACGCTGTGATTCATTCCTAATTTGTTTGCAATTGATGTGACAGATTGACCTTTATTATAATCACTTAAAATTTGTTCTTTTAATTGCACTGACTACTTATTGTTACCCATTTTTTATGAAATAATGACGACAAATAATCGATACTACTATAAACACGTGCTAAGTTTTCTAGAATTATTCTTATGATGTTTAGAAGAATGTTTTTGTTATCTAACGGTATTTGTTGTTGGTGTTATATAAAGATTTTTGAAAAATGTATAAACCAATTACTTCGTGCTTTTGTTTTGTTGCGACCAAATAACTACTCCGGGTTTTTCTGAATAATTTTGTCTTTTTTTTTTAATTTATGTCTTGCATTAGTACAAGTGGGCTACTATCATTTTAAATTAATTACAATATTTTAAAAATCTGTAACTTTTTCAAACTTACTGACTTTTATTATAGTCAGTACAAGTTCGTACGTAAGCTTAAAACTTGCCACTTGAATTTTTTTTTTTATATTAACTTGTATTTAGTGAACTTACTTTACCATCCCTGCTGTGAATAGTGTTGTGGTAGGTTAAGTTGAATATTTGCTACTACCTAACCACCCATGACTTAACAATGACGAAAGTGCTTTGTGACGTCGTTGTCTTGTTTATAAAAATAAATGTTGCCAAACAACCTGTTGATGTGCTTTTAGTATTTGTTTTTATAAATTTGTTTTTTGTTTCTATGCATAAGAAAAAGGTTGCTTCAACATGTTTATTTAGACACATTTTAAGCGCAAAAATAAAAAAAGTTGTTTCAGTACTATTGCTTCGCTCGCATAGAGTAGTCGGTTAACGGTGTGGGGAAGAATTTGAATCGCGGGTCGGCAAATATACAAATTCTTGACGAAAATAAAACGGTAAAAATAATTTAAACAGCAAAACAAAAAAATAAATAAATTTTATATAAACGTGATTTAAGAATTGAGTGCAAGTTTTTAAATTAATTGCAGTTATTATTTATTAATATTGGTGAAAAAACAACTGTAAGCTTTATTTAAACCTGTTTATGTGCACATACTTACATATGTACTATGTAATATATTTTGTGAATTTTCTCACTTGCATGCGTTTACTTAAGAAATGCATTTAAAATATATAAATATAAAAATAAATTTAATAACAGACGAACTTATACACCACACCTCTGGCACTTAAAAAATTATTTGCCAGTATAATTATTAAACTTTGGGCGAGAGTTGCGTATACAAGTATGTTCATGCACATATAGTGTGTATGTGCAAAATACACGTTTTTACATTTGTTTATATACAAACATAATTTTGAATATTCTAATAATAAACCAAGATTTGTACATACGTAACAAATGCATTATTAACTAAGAGCACAGCATGTTTTTTCGTAGTACATTAAGTTGAGAATAAGAACATATATACATATGTATGTATGTATGTACTTGTATACTCAGGTGGAGGCTTGTTTTATTGCTACACCTCTAAAATTATTCACGTTTCTAGAGATATGTGCAAACATAAATACGATACACATTAATATTTACACATGTAGGTATATGTGTACATATCTTTTGTGCTATAAAATACAGCAAATGATCATACTCTCTTTAGATTGAGATTCACTGCAAAAAAGAAAAAAATCTGTTGTAAATGCTCACTCATTTTTTTATACATAATACCCAGTAAGCAATAATCTTTGATATCAAACTGAATTGCATTTTAGATCAAGAGCTTTTTTAGTTGGTGAAATTCTGGAGGTTAAACATACGTATTTACTTTTTTATTATTTTTCTAAAGCGTTGTTAAATTTTAAGGGCCGATGTTGATTTTTAATATATCATAAATTATTTAGGTGTTGTTGTCATTTCCTTTTATTATGATACTATTGGTATGGTTCAATAATGTATCGAATAAAATATCGGGCAAATGGCCGCCTCGACCTCGCTGGCACAACTTCATTCGTTGGTCCAAATTTTCGACGACTCTTAGGCATAATTGAGGTGCTATGCTGTTAATATGCCGATTTATCTCACCTCTTAGCTCTTTAATTGTTGCTGGCTTAAAGACGTATAACTTTTCTTTCAAATAACCCCAAAGAAGAAAGTCTAACGGCCTCAAATCGCATGATCTTGGTGACTAATTGACATCGTCATCACGTGAGATAACACGGCCGTTGAATTTGTCGCGCGAAAGAGCCATTGTTCCGTTACTTGTGAGGTAAGTGGCACCGTCCTGTTGAAACCACAAATCTTCCAATTCGGGCCATAAAATGTTCGTTATCATCTCACAATAGCGAACACCATTCGCAGTAACTGCCTAACCGGCCACATTTTGGCAAAAATATGGGCCTATGATGCCGCCAATATAAAACAGTCACTCTTAGGAGGCGCATTGGTTTTTCAGCAATCGATCTTGGATTATCATGCGCCCAAATGCGGCAATTATGCTTATTGATGAATCTACTGAGGAGAAAATGTGCCTCATCACTGAAAATGATTTTCTTCGAAAATGGATCATCCGCTGTTGCCCTTTCTTGCTACCATTCTGACCCTTAAAGACGCTTGGACTGGTCAAGAGGCTTTCGTTCTTAATTCAATTGCACCTTGTAAGCGTGTACATGCAAGTCTTTATGCGTAAGCGTGAGAGATGCAATAGTTGGGCACGACGACGAGTTGAGGTAGACGGCACTTCAGCCACTTTATCTCATTTGTCATTGTGGATGCATTGGTTTTTCGACAATCACTCTTCGATTATTATTCGCCCAAAAGCGTCAGTTCTTATTGCCGAATCCACTGAGGTGAAAAAGGCACTAAAGGTGATTTTCTTCGAAAATTTATCATGTGTGCCATTTCTTGCCACCATTCTGACCATTGAGGACGCTTGGAATGGTTAAGAGGTTTAAGTTCTTGTGTCAATTGCCTCTTCATTAGCGTCGTTAGAGGTGATTTTGTTGGTGTCGACGACGAGTTGAGGTGGTCGGCTTCTCAGCATGATCAACATTATCGCGAACAACAGCAATATTTTCTGCAGAACGAGTTGTACGAGCATGCATTAACGTTTTCACATCTCCTACAGACCAGGTTTGCTAAAAGTTTTTCACGATTTTTCCGATTGCACGCACATTTTGATGAATTGACCGAAAAAATGAAGTGCACGATATGGATTTTGATTTGAACGGCCGTTTTCATAATAAGCCAGAATAACTTTAACGCGTTGCTCAATTGTGTATCTTTCCATGGTTCAGATTGAGTTGGTCTGAAATTGAGAAATCCAGGAAAAACTTCAGGTTTAGGTTCACATACATCGGGCCCTAAAAATTTAACCACCCGATACATTCCCTAACCACGACTGCTGATACATTTTTTGACCACCTTTTCTGGTTTCTTATTTAGAAAAACGTTATTGAATTTTGTATTTATATATTTATTTCGTTAGTCACAAAATAAACTCCTTTGCAATTTCAAAACGAAGACGGAGAAATTATAAATGCAATTTATTCCTATAGATGCTTTATAAACTAATAAAACGTTTGAAGTTTTGTAAAACATTAATTGAGAACAACTTTTGTACCACAATGTAGGGAGGATACATTCTTAACCCTGGAGTATCATACTTCGTCGGACTGACGATACATGGTTTTATTTTATGTTTTTATTTTACTTGTCCTTTCTTATTGAGGTTTTGTACAGCTTAAGTAGGTGTCGTGCTCTTGGTCGTCGAAATGACGAAGTGTGATATTTGCGCTATTTTTAAAAACTTAGAATTTGCTATTACAATATTGGGTTTTAACATTTGTTTTGTGGCTTCCTTCACCTTTCTTTTTGCTATTAAAATAATAACTAGTAGAGTTTTAGCTGACGAAGCAGTGCAAGATTTTTTCAAATTTCGATGATGAAATCTAATCAAACAAAATGGTTTATTTGTTATCGTCATGCAATGAAGACGGATCAGTCAATCAAACATCCAGTTCACCTTATGATAGGGTTATACAACCAAACAAAAGGTGGTGTGAATACTTTTGACTAAGTGTGCTCTATGAGTTAATCCAGAAAAGCAAATAGATGGTCAATAGGTCAGTTCTATGGTATGGTCTATTTTAAATATGGCTTTAATAAACAGTTAAGACATTTAATGCATATAATTTGCTCGAAGCAAAACTTAAGCCGCTAGGTTGCAGAGTTCAAGGAAAAACTGAAATTTCCACAGCCTAAATGAAAGACTTGAGGTAGCAACCTTAACAAATTTGGTGCACGATAATATCGTAAAAAAGCAGTAACGCTGTAAGCCAGCAACCAAAGAATCAAGAGAAAAAGGCATGTGCAGTTTCTCTTCCATTTATATGACGCAGGCAGTTGATCGAATGTAAAAAAGTATGTGTCGGGAGTACAAAAAAGAACTCTGCGTCTTTTGTACAAAATAAAGTCTGAAATTTTTTAAGATGTATGGATATTGATGAAATTTATATTATCCTTTTTTATTATTGTATTGGTATCGTTATATGTACATAATATTTTATTTCTAAGTGAAACGGCTACGAATCTTTTTTCCATTAAATTATATATAAAAACATATTTTTGATTTCTTTATTTAAAATACATAAGAAACTTCTTACAAACCTAAACATGGATTCACCTTGGTATCGGAACAAAATTTTTGTTCTGAAACATGTCATTTTGTATGTTGTATCAGTGCTACCTTAACTAAGGCGTAAAGCGCGACGTAACTTAACGGTTTGATTTTACGCTATAGTAAGTAGCTTAAATAAAAGCGTTAAAGTTGTGGCATGCACAGTATTGTTCACTAACTTGGTTTACTGAATAAAAATAATGAAAAGTGTTAAAGTAGCTAAATTACTCTGAAACACCTAAAATGTCCGCAATTTTTCTTTTTTTCTTACCCTGTATGAATACCGTTCAAAATTTTAACTTTAACAATATCTTAACTTCGCAAAAATGAGTGAAAACACAAAAATACTGCTGACAGGGATTTTTCTATATATACTATCATACGAGTACGTATGTTGGTATGTGGCTGATCATTTTTGCTACATTAAGAAACTCAAATAACTTTTCGTAAAGTTTATGTACTGTTTTTTAGTAATCCATTTGAAAAATGACAAATTTTTATTAAAGTAATTCATGAAGCTTTGAAAACAATTGAAATCAATTGGCCTCCACGCTCGGCGACACTTGTCATTTTGTTCAGGTTGTTCATTACTGTCTGGAGTGTTACAGCGGGAATTGTCTCAATTACCGTTCGATTGGATTGCTTTAAATCATTCATATTTGTTGGGTTTATTTTGTAAACTTCTTGTTTGCAATAACCCCACACAAAAAAAAGAAGAAATCAGGTGCAGTGAGCTCAGGGCATGGAGGCCAACGGAATGTGGAGTTTCTTGAAATCAGTTTATTGTGAAATTTGGCTATGTGACAAGTTGCCCCATCTTGTTGAAACCAAACAGTGTTGAAAGGGATTCTCTCTCGGTGTAATTGATGGGGTATCCAGCTGCCTGTCTACCTAACTTATCCTAGAAAGAAAAACTCTTTCAAGATCTTTAAGTAACGGTCTCCATTTACCGTAATAGTAAGACTGGATTTTGTCCAAAAAATAAGGCCCGAGAATGAACCTTGAAGAAACTGCACACAACACTGCGATGCGAAGTGGATGTAATTGCATCTGATTTAGTACTTGTGGGTTAGAATTACTCCATATTCGACAATTTTGTTTATTAACATTGGCGTTTAAATCAAAATGTGCCTCGTCAGACATAAAAATGCAGATCAAGACGTTTTCATCCTCTGACACCATTTGAATGATCTTCTAGGGTTTATTTTGTTTGTTAATTGAATCTTATATATAAGTTTAAATCTTGGTGCAAAATTGTCTGCAGTAACTGTCTGCTGACACCAATTTAAGCACATAAGCTCCTTGTCGAAACTATAGGATTGGATTATATGGCAGCAGCTACAGCAGCGATAGTTTCCTCCGTCCGAATTGTGGGGTCTCTATGATAAGGCCTTCTTGCGATATTGCCACGATCGGCAAAATTCTTTATGAGTCTCATTATACTCCATCTGCTAGGAGGGGTGCCGCCAAACGTTTTTTTGTTTATTCTTTTTTTATTTTATTTTTTTAAGCATTTTTTATTTATTTAATCTTCAAAATGAACTAACAATAAGTATTCAAATTTTAATATTAAATATAAAAATTAACAAATAAAAATGTGCCTTTTACTCAAGTCTGGCCAATGCTAGACCAAAAGTTTTATTATGCGGGAGCAATATCAGTAAAATTATTTATTGAACGTACTGACGGTGGCAACGGTATCCCTTCTTCTCAGCCGAGTGTGGCCGCCAAAATTAAGTATATTACTCACAAGAGGGTTTGGATGAAGTTCCAGTTTACCAGTGAATTCGTGAATTTTTTACGTACCATGGAACTGCAGTAATCGTTCGAAGAATTTGGTTTTGTCGCCTTTTCAATGCCGCCAAACGTGCGCCCATATTCTCTTCGGGTATTCTAAAGCGTGAAAGCATTGCACTATCCAAATTCTTGATTCATTTCCCAATTATCAATTTCTTTCAGCAGCCACCCTGCATTATAGATTGAAGTAAAATGCATCCATATCCAATTTAGGTAACGATTTTTCTGTATTGTCGCAAAAATGACCCTCCTTATCCCCTTCATGCGAAATTAAATAAATAAATCTATAGAAAAGGGAAAAATCCCTATACCTGGCAACCCTGGTTCTCATGCACCGTGATTTCTCTTTAAATTTTTTTTCATAGTTTTATTTTGACACCGTTATTATATTCATGCCTCGGTTTTGTTTTTGATATTGATATAATAAATGCGTAAAGTGCAACGTAATTTAACGTGTTGATTTTATGTTGCAATAAGTAACGTAAGAGCGCTAAAGTTGTGCCATGAATAGTATTGTTCGCTAACCTTCTTTAATAAATTTATTTTTTTCTCTCCATTGTCCGTATTTTCTATATACATATGTTCATTATTAGTTTCGTATGAAATCAAAGTGCACCGGAATATATAGCAGTTTGTGTACACGTGTTTCTTTTTTTTGTCTTTTTTCAACGTTGTCCGTTTTGTCTTTATATGTTCAATATAAATTTTTTCTGAATGTACTTCATTACCTCGTAGTGTAGAAGATGTTGAACTAAATTTTGTTAATCTGAGCAGTGTCGAAGGTATATACACAGGGCACTGATCAGTTTTAACTAATTTCCTACCTCATAATCTATTTTCCTAGTTCCAGGGGTCATCCCCTGAGTACTGGGCCAAGATAAAAAAAAATTACTAAATAGATATATAGTGATAAAGTCGCTAAATTAGTATGAAAATAAAAAATAACATTTGTTTTAAAGCTGACCCTTTTTTATATTGGACCAGTACTCAGGGGATGGCCCCTACATATGCAGTGCATTGTACAAGAACTAGGAAAATAGGTTGTGAGGAGGGGAAAGAGAGAGTAGTGTTTGTGAACATTTGACTTGGGCAATAAACCACAAATGGATGAGTTTTGGACGATGGACGCGTGCTACGTAAAAATGTGCACGTTTCAGGAATAAGGTAACTAATCTCGTCAGAGCAAAATCCATAGAGTTGGTTACCCTACTGTCACTGATGAGCTTCTTCGCCCTCTGCTGCACACGGTCGAGTAACCCCAAAATAGACTTTGAGGCACCCGCGCAAACATGAGAGTTTATTCCATTTTCGGTCGGATTTAGGTGGTATAAATAGTAAGGAGGTCGTTACACCGTTTCAAAAACCCGAGGCACTTGAATGCTTCTTTAGAGACATGAAAAATGTGTTCAGTCCAGCAAACATCACACTGTATCTTCATTCCAAGAACATCAAGAGCATCCGATTCCTCAATATTAATACCAACCATGAGTACCTTACTGAAATGGAGTCAAAATTGGATATTCCATTTGCATAGCGTTGACACCGCGCTGTTTGGAATGCAAACATAATATGTTATCTGGATTGTATTATTAATGACCATTATTACAATCGAACGATAAAGTTCCTGATATTTAACCTGAACATTAGTTAAAGACGAGGATAAACTCACCATTAAATTTTCCCCACTTTTACAACAGAAGCTACCATATTTTCAGCAGAAAATATGGCAACTTCAAATGCTTAAAGTTCACTTTGAAATTTACCATGAGGATAAACCTGTTGTTAAGTTATCAGTAATTTTTCAGGTTATTGTTAACTTGTAACAACAACGGAGTAGTGTTTGGTCTTTCGTTCTGTATACACGTGTTTTTCATTGTCGTCCGTATTTTCTATACTTATACTTATGTTTATTAATAATTTGTAAAAACGAAATTATACCGTAATAGGTAGAGTTCTTTTTTTCATCATGTGTGCACGTGTTTTTTTATTATTATTATTTTTTTTTTTTTGTTTTTTCTCTATTTATTATTATTAATTTCTTTTTATTTTCCCCTTATGTATTTTATTGCCTTACGGTGTGCGCGGTGTTGAACTAATTTTTATTATTCTGAGCAGTGTCGAAGGTATATACACTGGGCACTGATCAGTTTTAACTAATTTAATTTCAACACTTTAAATGCTGTGATAAAGTTTGTTTTGGTCGTTCCGTGTGTTCACAACATTACTCCCTCCTTCATCCTCATAATCTATTTTCTTAGTTCCAGTACAATACACTGCATATGTGAGGGCTATCCCCTGAGTACTGGTCCAAGATAAAAAAAAAAAAAATTATTCTGTAAGATAAATTCCTAAAGTTGACTATTTATGAGTTGTAATAATGGCCATAAAGGCATTAGCAATTGCTTTTGGTTGCATAATTAAGTTTTGTTTAATATAATTTCCAAAAAGTTTCGCAGCACATTTACTGCAGTTGTACCTATTCACATATTGTTGGTTTCGAGTAGAATTTATTAGCGATTCTAATATTTACATTCCACACAAATACGGCTTGTCGCAAAAATATAATGGAATAGTTTCATAAGTAACGGACTTGCAAGAAATTGTAAATCCGTGTAGTTGGGAAATGCAATTTTCACTATGGTTTTCCGTTCTTCTGTACAGTTACAGTTGTGTTAGTTAGTTGTACATACGACCAGCAATTTGTTGCTACCTATATATTTAAACCTATTTTTTTTTTTGCAGCAGGACCTGGCAGTTTGTTGCACAAAAGCTGTTTCTTAACAGAATGAATTATTTGATAGTATCTATTAATAAATTGTTTACATATTCACCTGTATAGCGCAATAAGTGTGTAGTTGTGTAGATAGATGATGTGAAAAATATGTTGAAGCTAAAAATTGCTGTTAGTTAGCTCCGTGTAACTTAGCTGACGATAATTTAGGTTGTTAAGAAAAGTTTCTGAAAAGATTCAAATTAATAAAGTAATCAACACTAAATATAAAAGTGGAAAATTCTAATACAATAAACAAAATTTTCGTAAAAGAAAGCTTTTTGAAAGTGCAAAAAAAGAATCACGTATTAGAAAAAATCAGACAAAAGCAAAGAATAGTACAAAAGTTGTGACTTCATGATAATAAAAGCATTAAATGCATATATGTTTATGTATGTATTTGTTTTCTTATCTCAAAAACATTTTTGAAGGCGAATGAAAAATTTAAAAAGTGCCTATCAAGGCGAATTCAGTAGCAGGTGGTCTTATTAGCGCAGGTGATTATCAGCTGTTTTATCTGTTCATAATCAAAATATCAAAATCTGTTTATATTCACAAACTTTCGTGCGCGCCATTTTACATTTTCTGTAAACAAAGCTTAACCCTCTTGGTGCTGCTATACTCAATTAAGCATAGTTTAATACTAGGCAACAATTCTAACATTTATAAAATTTTCGTATGACTAATAACTTTTTCATTTCAATTAAAGGCGAGGATTTTCAAAGTTTCACCAACTGTTGTTTAAAAAATATTACTTAAAAAAATTATGTATATATTTTATATCATATAAATCCTCTTCCATGCTATGAAGCATTTGGCTCAGCACGTTTTTAAATTCTCTCTTTTGAAACTGCGTTCGTGTCTACAGTGAAGTTTTTGTTTGCAGTTTGATTTGTCAAATATTTTATATATAGTTGAATCTAACTTCATGTCGAAAGGTGTGAATGAGGAACTCAACAAAAACTGAATGTACATGAAACCAATTAAAAAATTTGCAGCAAATGTCACGTAGTATGGACGAGACTAAGAGTCCGCTGGCAATGCAAGAAACAATTCATCTATACTATAACTCTCCGCTATATTCAGTTAATTACAGCAACCTTGCTGTACCCATCTCCTCTTGTTTTTTTTCATATTTTTATATATGTACATTTTGGATATAGGGAATAAAAGAAATAAATGGTTTGTTAATGTGTGCTTATAATTTTATTCTGATGGTTGGTTAATGGTTAATTAAACGTGTTTTCTTAAACTATTTTTTATAATTACAATGCACTCATAATAATTTGAATCACATTAAAGTTCTTAGAACTTTGTTGTGCATTTCCATTAACGGAGATGATATTAAAAAGTGGAGCAAGAGCAAGATCGTTGTTTGTCCTTTTCAACTTTAATCAATTACACCAACTCATACTTTGTATGCATATGTATGCGTCACGCTATGGCCTCAATTATGGTTGAATAAAGAAGTTTGCACTTGAAGTATAGCCTTCCAGTTTTTTGAGCATGCGCGATATGTCGCCTATGAAATTGCGTTTGCACCAAATACGTTTCTTAAAGAAGTATTTGCCACAAAACCGAAAGTTACTTTATTTAAATTGTTGTTTTGAATTTTTTATTTAATTACACTTTATATTATTATTTTCGTTTTTCAAAATCTAAAGGCCGGGACAGATAGAATCCGTCGTACGTTATACGTTGCCTTTTTCAACTGACAACTAAGTTGCAATACATGTAGTCTTATGAGCTTTGTCACTTCCGTACTTCTCCGTCAACGCAAAGTATTAAAGTTGAGCAAATTTTAACGTACGTTCAGAACTTGTCAACTATCTGGTAATAAGTTTTGTATATTTTGATTTAGTTTTTTCTTCAAAAATAAAAAAAAATGTGTTAGATTTTCTGTGTCTGAAAAATAAATTAAAAGATTTTAATAATATTAATGCCACAAAAGTAGAATACAATTTTTTCAGAAAGAAGCGGATAGGTTTTGTTTATGCATTTTAAAAAACAAGTGAGTTTGGGGAGAAAGTACTTTTTTACGACGAATCAAAATTCTCGAATATTTTTGGTTCGGATGGACGCGCATTAGTATGGAGAAAAACTAATGGAAGAGCTTAATCCGAGAAACACGCGTAAATCAGTTATGCATGGGGGTGGCAGTTAAGCATTGCGGGATTGTATGCCAGCTGCAGCTGTGGGAGACATATTGTCTTAAATATACTAACGAATAATTTAAAGTGCCGTTAAACGAAATATTGGAAATGATTATTACTTCCAACAGGTCAATGATTCTGAGCAAACAGCCGCTGATGAAAGTGTAGATTGTATACAAGAAGTTGTGGATTGTATACAAGGTTCTGCATATGCGTAAAACTCCTCCACAAAGTCCAGATTCGAACCCTATTGAACAATTAGAAAAAAATTGCGTAACCATAAACAAAAATCCGCTCAAAACATTGCTCAAGAAACGACTATAGTGCGATTTACTAACATGCTCTAACGGTAATAAAATTCGTTTAGAGGAAGTACCACTAACATTGGCGTTTTCGCGATTCTGTAACACATTTTAACGCTATTTGCCTTCGATTTAAATCAGCTGTTTTTATAGCCTGACTGATTAGCCTTAACTAAACACCAACTATTTTTGTTAGTGTCGGGTTGTTGAAAGACCAGCCTACTTTTAGCGCTCCAGCTGTCGATCGGCGTGTTCTCAAAATCAAATAAATGCGATCATAAATCATAGGCAACGTAAAAAATCGGGCTTTCCAGGCATTGTTGACTTGTTTCGTCTTGTATATGTATGTTTGTATGTATGTTTGTTGTATGATTCAGGCAATCACAACGCCCAAAAGAAAATTATAGCTACTGAGACAAATTTTATTTTTTGAACGAACAAAAAAGTCATTCAAATAGCACCATGTAAACAAAATAATTGAGTGAGTGATCAGACAGGCCTCCAGAATTTACTCAACATTATTGTTATTTAAAACCTCATACACACAATTTGTTTTTCTTTTTTTTCATTAAAAATCTTTTTAATAACAATTGCGTATTATGTGTACAAGGTTAAGTTATTAACCTGCTTCCAAATTTTACGTTCATATGCATGTATGTGTGTATCAGAGACTGGCAACAATATCATTTTAAGTACTTATATAGTATTTGTGGGCAGACGTGTATGAACCCTGCCGGCAACTCGGCTTAAATTATTTTTTGACACTTAAATTATTTTCAGTGGAAATAACTTTGACATGGTGCTGCATTACTTTTCTACTAACTTAAAGTCAATTAACAACTGCATACAAAAAATAGTTCAATCATTGAGTTGACGATGTGTGATCCCGAAATAACTCCTGATGAAAAATGAAGCGGCTACGAAGCGTCTAGTCTTATTCAATCAAAGTTATTGATCACAGTAAATTGATGTTGCACTAAAAAAAAACCTTCTTATAGGGGTGAACGATACGAGTAAATACAAAGAAATACTCGATACTTTTCTTTAGATACCAATCACTTTTGGTATCGATGCTTTACTACCGAGTACCAGTAGGTATCGGTCAAAAATACTCGTATAGGTCAGAAATACTCTTTTCGTGGTGGCAGGCAAAATAATTGAGTTGGTCACCATTTTTACCTTAATTCTATTTGTTTTCAAGGTTTTTGTAAAATAAGTCCATGAAACCCATGCATGCAAATGGGACTGCCAAAATCGGGTATATGGTTGCATTTCATAAAAAACCACGATAAGATTGCGGTCACAATCTTGGGATACTAAAATAAATAGTCCAGTTACTAAAGCCATTCGAATTTGTCACTAAAAAATATTCAGTTCAGAATTACTCTTATATGACTATCGAATTGTCGTACATCGAAGCTACAAAGTTTTTCTTCCTCCATTGAAGGTGTCAGACAGTTACAAGCAGTGTTGCAAAGCGTAGGGATTTTTTCCTTTTTGTATAGATTTATTTGTTTATTTCCACATGTTGGGAAAAAGGACAGATTTTGTAGGATAAGGCTTACTGTAGGGAATTTTTAAATTAAAACGAATGATTAACATTATTACTTATATTATGCTATTATAATTTTTCCGACTATGAGGAAAAATCGTTGCCTAAATTGGATATCGATGCATTTTCATCCAATTTATATACAACGTTAAATATTTTAACAACAAGTATTTTCCAATTACGCCAAAATTATTAAAGTCGTATTAAGACTGATGGCATGGTTTTTTCATAACTTCCAACGGACGGAAAAAAGAGAGAAAAACTAAACCGTGATGTTTCATATGTACAACCCCTAACCTCCTTAAAAATCTTTAATTACAAATATCTCTTAACTAGGCATATTAAATGATTGGATATCTATATATCGTTGATCTCAGTAGAAAGGCCTCAACTGGCATTTTTCCCTAACTTAGATTTGCTAATCACAAAGATTTAATAGAATAAACAATGGATTTTTATACGTAATTATACAACAAAATATTATATCGCATATTGATGAAACTAGTTTCTGCTGTTTTTTCCAACTCCTACAAAGTTGCAGTTATGTTAACTTTATGTTATTGTTAAGAATATTTTGTCACATCTAACCCAGTGTGCAGCTGTTGATCTGCTTGCTAAGAATGTACAACACACACATTCGCCTAAACAAGATAAAACTAAAAACATAATACGCAAAAAAAAAACAAACATACATGAATTAAAGCAGTGGTGCCCACAATTTCTATATGGAAGAGTAAACACCAATACATTTAAGGAAAAACTATTTTTATATAATATTTTTGTTGTAAAAAGCGAAACATTTACAAGAAAGAAATTCACATTGATAATCGCTGTCGTCAATGTTTACCAGCAAAACATGCGAAAGTGTTGTTGCTTTGCTTTTGTGTGTGTGTGCAGTAAAGAACTACAAAAAAATATATAAAACGAAGTTGTTTGTATATTTTTCATTGCTAGTGCTGAGCGCAGTATTTGTGTATTAAAGAGCACAGCGCTATAGCTAACCGCATTTACAAACACAATTGAGTATCAAGCGCATAGGGCTGGGCACACTTGATTTAAAGTACGTAAAATTCCGAGTAAATCAATTACAATGATGTTTTTCTCGTATTCTTGGTATTTGTTGTATTATTGTTTGTTGTTGTGATTTGCTTATTGTTCGTAAACATGTGTATGAGTGTGTGCGTATATGCGAAAGAAATACTTCCCAACAAACCAAAATGATTTAGAAATAATTTGTAACAAGCTTACTAACATAAGCCTTAAGCTTTGAAAAGGCTTGTGAATACTATTGTAAAAGAGTTGTTAAAAATTGTTTAATAATGAAAACTGAACCCTTGCCATAATATTACTTGTCTATAATATAGAGCAAGTTAAGAAGTCTAATTATAGAATAAGCTTGCAGAAAAATAGTTTTATAATTATGCTTATAACAAGCTTACATTTTTAATATTTTTGTAAGCTTGTGAATATAAACAAATAATATTTGCACAGTAAACTAAGTAGGATTTTTTTCGTAAGAATTTTATTTGCTTTTTACTTTATAAAATATTCTATTTATAAATAATTATTTTTGCCCCACCACAACATATTTTTTGCGAGGCTCTTGTCAGTTTTTGGCGAACTGAAAAAACAAGATTTTGTGCCTTTCACATATTCTTCCACTCCCACGCCAATAGAAATGGCAGCATCTGTAAAAATTAAAAAGTAAATGAATATGATGAAGACAATGTATGAAGTACCTTACTTTTTATAGCTCCAACTGAACTGAGACTCCGCGCACTCTTCTACTCTGCAGTTCCCTGCCAGCATAAATGTTCTGCCAGCTCGGCTGTCAATAATTTACGCCAACAGTTTTTAGTATAATTTGTTTTTGAGAATAGTAAATGTTTAAAAAAAATTTTGTAGCTAAATTTCGTAGGATAATACAATTAAAATTTTAATAATTACCTACAAATGTCGCAGACTCCGCATATATTACATTTTGACCTTCGAAAAATGAATTATTTATTTTTAATTTATAGAGCTTACTTACATATTTACAATAATTTTTGTATTAATATAATATTCTATTACTTTTTTCTTTTGCACACGTTTTTTTTTTTACTTCTTTTCACCTCTCAATATGAACAACCGTTGGATGCTACGATTTGTTCTTTTTTTCTAATATATCAAAAAGTAGAAAACAAACATTCAAACAATCGAATTTGTTTATTTTACTAGCTTTTAATACTGATACCAATCATTGCAAAGCTGTAGCGAAAATATGTTGTTTGTAATTATACTTGTTAAAATGTTATGTAAACTAAGTGTATAGCAAGTATTATTGTAAAAGGTTTGTCATCTAAAGCATTTTCAAACTTATAATAAGGAAGCTTATAAAAAGTTGTAGGAAATATATTATGATAAGCTTATTCTACAACTCATTTATATTTGGCTTGTGGAAAGGTTTGTTGGGTTTTGTACATTATGAACGACGAGAAAATTCATGTCGTTTGTAGAAACTAATAAAGACGTAAGTATACTCGTAAATAGCAAGCAGGTCGGCAGCAAGCAGTCAGTTTATTTTTAATCGTTGTGCAAGACAGTCATAAGTCAGAAAGTAAGCCAATCTAGTGTTTTAGTACACAGTAGTACTAAGTGTACTAAGTTGTGAATTATTTAAGTACTGTATAACGAACAAGTGTCATTATTTCATTTACAATTGAAGATCCGCAAGAACGTTTTTAGAGGCAAAAACATAATAATATTCTTACTTATTCCGTTACAAAACGCATAAACCAGTTTAAATTATAATGTAGACCAAGCCAAAAGAATTTATATAGCTAAACATATACATACATTTTTAATCATATAAACAGTTTAAGGTTTATTTTTACACTAATATAACGAATTCACTTTTTAGTAGAAAGTTTTACCTGTTTGAATTAACAATAAACATAAAAATCGTATTGAAATAATTTATTTGCACAAAATTTAAAAGAAAAATGAAAATAACGATTATTATGTGCTATGGTAGAGATTTCATAAAAAATCTCTTGGCTACACTGGTTACTAACTATTGGGTGAATGTAGTGGTAGAATTATTAGTTATGAAAGAATTCCTGCGTTTTAAAAATCTTCGTTTGCCGGGATCATAATTAAGACACCTCAATTTCAGCCAATGGATCAGAAGATCAATTCCATAACGAAGAGTTTAAATTTTTAGCCCCAAGTATTCTTCCCTGCCGCTAATTGTATGAAGAAATCGACCGATACAAGTATGTATCGGTGCTTTTTCTTCGATATTGAATAGGAATCGATAGTTAGCGATCGATACCGTATCGAGTATAAATATCGATACCCTAGTGGTATCGTTTCATCCCTACCTTCTTAATTTAAGAAAGGAAAAACTGGAACTAAAAACCGATCTGCAAAATATCAAAGATAATTTCCCGAAAGTTAGTTTAATTTTCATAGAATTATGCACACAAAATTTAAGCAACCGAATTACGAGTAAAAAGAAAAAAAATAAATAAATATAATAAAAAATACGTTCTGTGAAACTTTTTGCTTGCCTTTTAGCTGGAGATTGTAGAGCTCTGTACCAACTGGCCCATCGCGGCCTGGAAAGGAAAATAGCGCATAAAGGGAATCCATAAGAAGTAAATTAACTGCGCCAAAAAAGTGAACTATTAAACTTATTTTATTTGTAGTCAACTACGAGCACCAGTTAGCTGGCAGGGAATGAGTACAAATAAAAATCAAACCACATACATACACAACATATTCATTCCATCGTAAGTTTGAGAGTGAATGGGCAGAAGAACACAATGGGGTTTGACATACTCATTTTTATTAAATATTTTCGATAGTAAAATGTGCACTGGATATCTGCAATACATATTGTATATATGTACTTAACAATACAAGTATTTAGGTACGGGTATCGTGACAAATATGGGAATAAAGATTTTAAATATATTCGCCTCAAATACAGTTTTCGTATCAAGTTAAAGGAGTTTTAAAAACTGATATACAGTCACTCACATTTAAAGTCGGGCAGACACATGAAAA
Source organism: Thecocarcelia acutangulata (assembly GCA_914767995.1). NCBI lineage: Eukaryota > Metazoa > Arthropoda > Insecta > Diptera > Tachinidae > Thecocarcelia > Thecocarcelia acutangulata. The sequence goes on from OU612098.1 coordinate 59,600,817, forward strand.
AACTTTTAGTCCCAATATTTATAAGCTGATGGAAGAAAACTTCATTTTAATTATGTTTATTTTATCACAAAAGTTCTTTTATTTGAAAACAACAAAAACAATTTATTCCAAGTTCTTTTATTAAATGTATACGAAGGCTTAACTTAAAAAAGGTCACTTTTCAGTCTCACATTTAAAGTCGGGCAATTAATAAAAAATTAGCATTATGTGAACATAACGCAAAATTAGTATTTTGTAGATCCACCTTTTTGGGTTTCAACAGCTTGTAAGCGGTTAGGCAAAGATTCCACTAATTTTTTGCAAACCTCAGGACTTACATATATTATTCCACTCTTCCTGTAAGGCATTCTTTAGTTGTGGAATTGACGTACACTGCCTGTCCTGCATCCGGCGGCCTAATTCGTCCCACAAATGTTCAATAACATTGAGGTCCGGACTTTGTGCAGGGGTTTTAGTAACCTTCGGACAGTTATAGAGCAGCCAATTCTTTACATCATACGCTTAATGTTTAGGATCATTGTCCTGGTAAAATTGGAAATTAGTTTCAATGCCAAGTTTTTTTACGCTTTCTTTTAAATTTTTTCTCAAAATATTTAAATAAACATTCTTATTCATAACACCGTCAATGAAATGCAAATTTCCAACTCCTGAGGCTGCCATGCATCCCCAAACCATAACCGATCCACCACCGTGCTTTACTGTTTTTCTTAAATTCTTACCTTCCATCTCTTTGTTTGGTTTGCGCCATACTTTGCCTCTTCCATCGCACCCAAATAAGTTAAATTTACTTTCGTCAGTAAACAATACCTAAATATTAATAATAAGCCTAATTAAATTTTTATGTTTATTCCAACTTACGGTACTCCAGAAATCAAAATCTTTGGTCATATATTGACGAGCAAAAACAAACGGTTCGCTTTGGTTTTTCTTACTTATAAGAGGTTTTTTCCGTGCCACTCGGCCATGAAAGTCATTCTTGCGAAGAAGTCTTCTTATTGTTTCTGGGTTTATCTCCGTCCCAGAAGCTTCCTTGATCATTGCTGTCAGTTTTGGAGCAGAAATGAAAGGATTTTTCTTCACCTGTTTTAAAATCATGCTCTCATCTCTGGGTGAAAGCTTTCTTGTTCGGGCTCCGCGTTTTTTATTTGCTACCAAACCACTTTCTTTGTATCTAGAAATGATGTCATGCACTGTAGATTTGCTTTTTTTTTTTATCAAATTAGATATTTCCCTTTCAGATTTTCCATCTAAGTGCAACTCAATTATTATTTTACGTTCTTCGAAGGTGGATTGTTTAATTTTGCGCGACATTTTTCAAAAAACTTTTATAATCTTCACTGATCGAATGATTGTGTAAGAAGAAATAATTGATTTGGAGACAAAAGAAGAAAAAAGTGGAAATAACGGTATATTTCACTTTTTCATTGTACAAAACATTAAGTGCCCGACTTTCAATGTGAGACAGAGAATTTACTTTTTCTCATTTTGTTATTCTTATGTATTTTATAACGGGACTTAAAATAAAATTTCTTTGGTTTTTCTATTAATAAGAGTTTTTATGATAAAACAAAAAAAAGTTAAACGCATCATCTTTCATCAAAACATAAATATTAAGATCATAAATTTTCGACAATGTTTGCCCGACTTTAAATGTGAGTGACTGTACATAGTTGCAATAATCTTTGTTGTCTGCAGACACTTTTTTAAAATTATATTTATATGACCATTTTATATTTCAGCAAGCATGCTAATGGACGTAATTATAAAAATTAAAATATATTAAATGTTTCTCTCTACATTTTGCACACATAATTTTATTAAAATGCATTGCAAATATATTTCAATTTTTACATGCACAAGACTCATTTATGGACTTTTCCATTTTATTCATTTATAAGGTACGTCTTCAGCTTTGACTCTTTTTCGTTAGTTTTCTTGTCAAATTATCAAAATATTTTTTCCATGAAATTTGTGCTTGTAAACAGCAAATTTTGATAACTTGATTATTTTATTAAACAAGCAATGACTGCGATACATACATAAATATTTTAATTATATGGGGCTGGAATTTATCAATAAACAAAATTTTTTTTTTAAACAAACACAAAAACTGTGAAGGTTGTTCGCTTGTCTGCAGTAGCACCCAGGGTCTGAGGCAGGAATCGAACCTGCGACCTCGAGACTGTTGGTCGAGTACTCTACCAATCAGCCATCGAGGCACCCATTATATAGTATATATGGACTAGAAAAGTAAAATCACGCTTCGATGTCGAACTAAAGAGTAAGAAATAATTTTAAGAATAAGCTTAAACAATAGTGAATGGAAAATACTAATATTATTGTGAATTAAGCATCGTGCGTCGATATACGAAAAATGGCACAGACCGCTCCACGCTTAATTCACAATAATACTAGTACTTTTCATTCACTATTATGTGAGCTTATTCATCAAATTATTTCTTATATTTAAGTTCGACCTCGAAGCGTGCTTTTGGGTTTTTAGACTACATTTGTTTTTTATTTTTAAGTTGCGTATCATTTAGCGAACCGGTTTAGATTTTTTTGCGTATTCCCAAAACTGGCGTCAGGACTAGCAAAAATCCCCCCACATCCTCTTCAACTTCAATGTTCGCACTGAAGTGAATGACCGTTAGTTGTTCATATACACGTTTCATGGCAAAAAAGCGCACCGAATATGAAAAATCGCTTCCGAACCGGATAAAACGTCTTCCGAGTTTTCTGGGAATTGGAATTGAATCGGTTTTTTAATTCTTCAAAAAACGAATATTTAAAACTTTTTTGAATGAAATCAATTGTATAAGATAATACTATTTTCATGCTTGCAATTAGAAATAATTTCATTCAGAAATTTTTTTTAGTTTTTTGAGGAAATAAAAAAAAAAAATTCAATTCTGTTTCCGAACGGAATTAAACTTTGTGACATGGCTGTATATGTTTATTCTGCTTTTTTTGTGAATATGTATAGTGTAGCGGTTTTTAACACTTTTTGGGTATACCAACGGCGCGTTTTGGTTATAAAAAGTTGACAACCTTGGGTGGGCTGTGTTCGCCGATGAGAGTATCACATTTATCACTTTGAGAGCGAGCGGGAGAATTGAAAAAGATATCAACGAATTGCATTTTTTGTGCTTTTTCCAAATCCGAATTAAAGTCAATACATAAGTTAGTCTCATTGACCTTTTCATTTAGTCGTAAAGTAGCTCTGGGCTACGATGACAGCTCTCACGTCATCGTAATTATTTGTTAAGTGCGGTCAGGCTTGTCGTTGTTGTTTGGCCTTCGAGAGTTTTGTGTCTCACTCTCATTGGTTAACTGTCTTAAGGTATTTCGTTGTTAACCACGCGGCAACTTCCGATGCGAAAGCATAGGCTGGTACATTTAGTCACAGCGCCGTAAACAATTACTGTTTATACCATCGTGGGCATAAGGGCTTCGTTACTCCACCCATGCTGTGCATCCTATACCTTACAAATTTATTTGCAACTGTTTAGTTACAAATACAAATTGCCCCTTTCATTACTAACCATTCACTGTATGTAAAGAAGTACCAATAACAATCCAAAAACATTTTTCAAACATTTGTGTGCTCAAACGAGGTCTACACGTACGAAAATTTTGTTCAATACCTTCGACATATTTTTTTTTTGCAAGGGAGCCGTGGTTATAAATGAATATAGATTAAATTATTTTTTGCTGAGAATTTATTATTATTTTGTAATGATTTGAGTTCTTTCATTTGTAAAACACGAGTGGATTTACAGAAAATTGTAATAAGAATTTACAGTGCAATAGTTTTATTTGCTGTAACATTTCTTTTTAAAAGTTCCTTTATTTCGTTTGTTTTTCCTTAGATTTTTATAAAACAATATGAATAATTAGAACGAATTTGCTAATGATACTTCTTGCAATTCTTTATCAAATAAAGTCATGAAGGTCACTCAAGTACCAAGTACTTATGTATATTATTCAAATTGGTAATGGATACACATTCATACATGCATAAATTGCAGTTCTTTGGGAATGATTGTGTTCAATTCTCTTGCGTGTATACGTATAAGTATATACATATAAGTAACCCACACACACACTTGCTGCCAATGTTTAAAAAACTGCAGTATCTTTCATTTATTTTGATTTGACTTCTGCTAGTGCTTCCGAAATTAAAGACAGGTTTATTTGCAAATCGATTAACAGACAGTGGAGCGAAGTTTTTAGCACATCAGTTGTTTTAAGAATTTTGATTTTATTTTCTTTTGAACGGTATCGCAGGTAAAAGTAAAATGACTGTTGCCGACTTTCAGTCAATGAAGCAAAATCTTTTTGTATTTGCAAGTTATAACTTGCTCGTATAAGAAATTGCAATCATTTGATTTTGCATCTTATGTGTTAAAAAAAATGTGCTTTTCTAAGCACAACTTGTTGATCGTTATACTTCTAGTTTCATTAGGTAGATCATCATATTATTACATCATTTGTAATGGGTGATTTTATAAGAACTATCGGAAATTTAAAAAGAAAAAAACACATAAAATTCAGAAAAATGCATGAAATATTTATTTGGATCGATAGTTGGGTCGATATAATTTAATGTTTGAAGATTATTTCATGCAAATGTTGTCCGCGGCTGCGCCTCAAATGGTCCATCCGCTTAGTCCAATTTTGGCATACTCTTTCCAACATTTCGGCCGGTATCTCACGAATAATGTTGGCAATGTTGGCTTCCAGTGCGTCAATCGAAGCGGGCTTGTCGCTATAGACATTAGCCTTAACATAGCCCCACAAAAAATAGTCTAGAGGCGTTAAATCGCACGATCTGGGCTGCCAATTGACTGGTCTCAAGCGTGAAATAAACTGTTCACCGAACTCGTCTCTCAATTGGTCCATTGTTTCGCGTGCTGTGTGGCATGTGGCACCATCTTGTTGAAACCACATGTCATGCAAGTCAAGCTCTTCCATTTTGGGCAAACAAAACTTTGTTATCATCGCACGGTAGCGCTCACCATTCACAGTAACGTTGTGATTCGCATCATCTTTGAAGAAATACGGCCCAATGATGCCGCCAGCCCATAATCCGCACCAAACGGTTGTTTTTTGTGGATGCATTGGTAGCTCTTGCAATGCTTCTGGCTGCTCTTCATTCCAAATACAGCAGTTTTGCTTGTTCACGTATCCATTCAACCAGAAATGAGCCTCGTCGCTGAACACAATTCTTCGATAAAAAAGTGGATCTTCATCTAACTTTTCAAGAGTCCATTCACTAAAAATTTGGCGTTGTGGTAGGTCATTTGACTTCAATTCTTGCACCAGCTGTATCTTGTAAGGCTTCACACCCAAATCCTTCCGCAAAATTTTCGACGTAGTGGAGTAACAGAGGCCCAATTGCTGCGAACGGCGCCGAATCGATAATTCACGGTCATCACCAACACTGGCCGATACGGCTGCGATATTTTCTTCAGTTCGCACTCTACGTAAGCGTGTTGGTGGTTTAATGTCTAACAATGTAAATTTGGTGCGAAATTTTTTTACAATAGCCCGAATAGAAGCCTCAGTAGGGCGATTAAACTGACCATAAAATGGAAGAAGCGCGCGATGAACTTTCTTAACAGAGCACGCATTTTGGTAATAAAATTCAATAATTTGCAAGCGTTGTTCGTTTGTAAGACGATTCATGATTAAATTATAGACCAAACTGAAGATGTTTGACAGTGACACAAGATACAAAACGTGCGTGAGCTGTCAAAACTAGTGTTGCCAAAAAGATAATAGCAAAAAAATCACTCTTTAGTTGATTTACCTGGAATTTTATGTACTTTAAATCATGTATGTTTGTAACTGTATTATGTTTTTAGTTTTACCTTGCTTTTATGAATTTGTTGTAAATTTATAATAAGAAGATCAACAGCTGCGCAGTGGGTTAGATGTGACAAAAAATTCTTAACAATATATATCGCTCCTTTATTGCAACATAGTCATATCTCACAAAATGAGCTTTTCGAGTTAACAATGCGGAATTGTTAACTCGAAACTAGTTTTTTTTGAGTTATGACTATGTTGCAATAAAGGAACAATATGTACATAGTTATACTATGGCGGCTAAAAGTGAGATTTGGCATTATTTTGAAAAATATTACAGAAATATTTGTTTTTAATGAAATACACATGCGAATACATGGGTTAAAATTTTATAAAACAAGTACTTTGTTCCTGTTACACTTTGTAAAAGAAAATTTTATAATAGTGTAGTGTAAGTATAAATGTAAGAAAAGTACAAGAGAGAAAATAGGATTTTCTTTTTTCTGATAAAAATGTACAAAAATAAAACAACGCCTGCTATTACGACTGCTGACTACTTTTGAAATCAGAGACACAGCTAGTGACTTTAATTTTGTGACTGATCATCATACCCATTCCTAAACTAGAGCATCAAGCGTTTTTTAGCTGTTAAAAGTTAAAGCGAATAAAGGTAGACAGTTGTGAAAAAGATTTACATCAGCACCTGCCTTGCGGCCTAATCTGATGGTGGGCCAATTACATTAAGTGAATTATTCACGATTCACCAGCACCCCCGTGTGGCTTACCAGGCTCACACAGGTAGCAATTCTTGCCATATGATTGCGGTCATATGAGCAACTTCTTGTTGAGGAGTTCGGGCCTTCTAATCCCTCCTGTATGCAATTTCCCAGCAACCAATGGAGGACAAGACTTAATGAGTTGGTAGGCCGAAGCCCACTAAAAGCATCAGCCCTTAAACCAACTCACCCGTCAACCATCACCACTGGTTCCTTACAATACAGGTATCTGTTGTATAGCAACAGATCCTCGGGAGATTGTTAGCCCTCGAAAAAAGCCACACACCAAACAATTATCAAGGATACTAACACTTCCTTCCTGCGTTTTAGGTTTCAACCATAGCCAGAATGTTTCAGCCAAGGTAGGCACCTCAACCATGATCAGCCCGGGTCGAACCGCAAGCAGAACTTCCCGGGGGCTATGCAGATCCCCGTTCTGCCAATTTATACCCTTGGTAAGGGCTTCGGAAGCCAACACAACAAAAGTCATGTGGCTCCCTGATACACTATCCTACACGTACTAAAAATGCAACTGTGTGACAGAGTTTTTGACAAATCGTACTGTTTGTAAAATTTTATGATAATTTTCATAACATGATGGTGTGGTATATAAGTTGTGAAGAATATGGGAAAATTGTTGGCGCATCGAGAAATAAATTGAAATAATGTAAAATTATTATGGTAATAATAGTTTTTAATTACTTTACTAAGTATATAAACTATTGCAATCATACTTGCATAATTTTGTTTTGTCGCCTTTGGATTTTTTCAATGTTTGACGCTGAGGCGGTGCCCCATAACTGAATTCCGTAGCACCATATAGGCTTTAGTATTGAGTTGTATAACAAAAGTTTGCAATCTAATTTCAGTGTCGAATTTCTGCCCATAAGCCAATTTAGCTGCGCTGCTTTTAGTTTTAACTGAGTGACCTTTGCTTCAATGTGAGACTTCCATGTTAGCCTACGGTCCAGGTGAATACCAAGGTACTTGACTTCGTTGTGCTGCGGAATAGGTGAGTTGTTAATTTGGATAGGCGGACATGTTTGCCTACACAGTGTGAATGTAACATGAGTACATTTCTGTTCATTAACTTTGATTTTCCAAAGTTTTAGCCATTTCTCTAATATTGAAATGTATTCCTGTAAATTTCGTGAAGCTAAATGGTGGTTTTCATGAACACTCAAAAACGCTGTGTCATCTGCAAAGGTAGAAGTGTGGATTCCAGATGTCGTTGGCATGTCAGAGGCGTAAATCAAATATAAAGTAGGCCCCAGTATGCTGCCTTGGGGAACTCCTGCCTTGATTGGCTGAGTTGGGCTAATAAAGTCGCCTTCTCTGATAACAAACTTCCGCCCATATAAGTAGCTTTCCAGAAGCTTGTGTGTATTTGCAGGCAAATTTAGCTTTATTTTGTGCATCAAGCCGTCGTGCCACACTTTATCAAATGCTTGAGAAATATCAATGAAAAGAGCTGAGCAGTACTTCTTCGCCTCAAAGGTTTGTCTTATGACATTGACTAGTCTGTGCGTTTGTTCTATGGTGCTATGTTTAGCCCGAAAGCCAAATTGATGATCAGGGATGCATCCCACATTGTTCAATATTGGACTCAACTTCGCCATTAACAATTTTTCGAATAGTTTTGAAATTGTTGGTAAAAGACTTATTGGTCTATATGATTCTACCTTAGTTAGATCCTTCCCTGGCTTGGGTATCATAGTAATCATTGAGACCTTCCACTCTGCAGGGTAATACTCAAGGCGTAAAATGGCGTTAAAAATAAAAAGTAGAACCCTTCTAGCTACACGAGGTAACTGTTCAAGCATTTTACCAGTAATTTGATCAATGCCTGGAGCTTTCCTGGGGTTTGTATTACCGATAACGTTTTCGACATCTTGAAAATTAAATCTCAAAGACACAGGAGGTCTAACAACATATGGTGGTAATTCCGCTGTATTATTCTCTGAATCATTTGTGATAAAAACGTTTCGCAAATGATCGACATACAACATTCCCTTTTCAGAATCGCTTCTTGCCCAGTCGCCAGTTGAATTTCGCAAAGGTGGCTTACCTATTACGGGTCTTTTTAAACCTTTTGTCGCTTTCCACAAGGAATAATCAGATTGAGGGGTACCATCAAGGCTTTCCAAATATGTTTTAAGGGAAGCCATTCTATGGACTTCAAGCAGATTTCTTAGCTGAGTTATGCATTCCCGTAGCCTAGTTTTAAGCTGGGGAGACCTGCGAAGTTGCCACTCTCTTCTGACTCTTCTTTTTTCGGACAGAAGTTGCTCAATTTCAGCCGAATAAGTTCTATTGTTCTCATTTCTGGATGTTATATGACTAGTGGTAGCATGCTGTACGGCCAGTTTGAGGTTTTCAGAAAAATTGTTAATTGACACATCAATATCCTCAGGCGTTCTCAAGGCGATATTTTCAGTACAATGTGTGCTCAAAAATTTTTTGTACTTTAACCAATTAACTCTATTGACAGTCAACGGTGAGCCAATTTCTTGAGGGAACGAAATAGAGATTATAGAGGGAGAGTGATCTGATGACAAATCTAATGAAGGCTCCACTTGCATCCACTCTAAAGGAAAATTTTTCGCAACTCCAAAATCTATAACGTCTGGGATCTTTCGTCGGTCTGTCGGCCAATAAGTGGGGTGTCCGCTTGAAACCACATCTAAGCCCATTTTGGAAACGGTGTCAAAAAGCACACGGCCTTTCGAGGTAATTAAGCGTGATCCCCAAAAAGTGTGTCTAGCGTTATAGTCGCCAGCCGCTAAAAATCGAGGCCCAAGTGATTTGAAAAAATTTGAATATTGGCTTTCTGTTATTGAAAATCGGGGCGGTGAGTAAATCGAGGAAATAACGATTTTTTCATGAAAATATTCAATGCATATATTAGTTGCTTGGATATACTCCTCACGTGTCTCGTTCATTAAATAGTGCTTAATTCTGGATTTTATTAGAATTGCCGATCCTCCGCAAGATCTTCCACGGGGATCTTTTGTGTCGTACAGTATGTAGCCATTAATTTTGAAAAAACTGTTGGTTGTCAAATGAGTTTCAGCAATCAACATTATATCGATTTGCTTTTCCATAAGGAAGTGCTCAAGTTCATTTTTGTGATGGCGGATGCCGTTTGCGTTCCAGAAACATATTTTTAACCAATTCATTTGTTTAAAATTGCCTGCAAAATAGTGGATTGCATTTTTAGCATTTCCTGCATCATGTTTGTCATAGAAACGGTAAAAGTGTTTATGGACTGAACAAGAGTCTGCAGAGTTGCCTCAAGATTGCTAAAATTTGGATCGGATTTTGGAGGCTTGGGCTCTTGATCCAAGTTTGGTTTATCACATTTTACCACATTTGCATAAGAAATTTGTTTGGGGTTTTGCAAGTTTACATGGCTGGTTGACTGGCGTACCTGTGGAAAATTGCTTGTAGAAGTGTTGTTTGACTGCTGGGGTGGCATATTTGAAATTGGTGACCTATTTGTCATTGACCTCTTGAAGTGAGTGTAGACAGGGCAACCCCTGTAGTTTGCAGTATGGTTACCTCCACAGTTACTGCATTTCTTAACGCTCGCGTCAGTCTTAGGTTTTTTGCACTGTGATGTACCGTGAAGTTCACCACACACAACGCAAACTGCGGGCAGCTTGCAATAGGCCTTAGTATGGCCAAATTCTTGGCAGTTTAGGCATTGAACGGGCCCTAAACGCTTATGAGGCTCCTCAACGGTAACCTTGCGATGCAAAAGATACTTGAGGTTATAAATAGGATGCACTTCATTCTTTTTTAAGGCAACATCTCTAGGTTCCAATTCAACCCTAAACATGGGTTGAGGAATTTTTTCACGGTTTCTAATATTAACCACATTTTTAATTTTGAAGCCATTGTCTTCTAGTCCGGTTTTGACCTCATTCGTGTCAACAAAAGGGTCAATCCCTTTTATAACGACCTGAATACCTTTGGCACTTTTAAGCTGATATGTGTAAAATGATCGCTTCTCCTTCTCTAGAACGTCAGACAGCTTTCGGTATTCATTTTCACTGTTTACCTGGATTTTCGTTTCATTGATGCCGCCGTGCTTAACCGATGTTACGTTAAAAGTATCTTTGCCGATTGCCGCAATAAGTTGTTTTACCAGCTCACTAGAGGTAGGTTCTCGCAAATATATTGGTGGCGGCTTAAAGGTTTTTTTAGAAATTGTTGGCTCATCTGTTTGCAGTATAGCAAACCTATTGCTATCGGTTGCCGAAGTCCTATTATCATATTTAGAAAATTTCGGTTGAGATGATATTTGAGCTGATTTGGGGCTTCGCTGCCTTTTAACCACGGTTATGTACCTGTCCATGCCACTTGGATTTTTACCTTATCATCAACAATTAAACTGGAAGATGTTTTGTCTTCAGTTGTAACAACAATATTTGGCGAACACGATCGCGGGCGTTTCCTATCTCTTAGAGACAGGAAATTTTCCAATGATTTTTTCACCGATTCCTCTTCAAAAATCCAAAGGTTTTTTCTACCGGAGCTAAGCTCTTTTTCAGAATTACATCTGATAGGTACACTCATGCAATTAATTGCTTCTATTTTTTATTTACAATTTTAAATGGTATTTAAAAAAAAATGTCACAAAGTTTTTTTTTAAACAAGAACACTCTGTTCACCTATTACGGTTTTTACTTAATCCCGTTTTATTTTATTTTTTATTTTTTTTTTTACTTGCGATCAAAAAACAAACACGTCCGTTCACTATCGAAGCTAAACAACGACTGAACAAAATTCTACGATTACTGCAGCTCCATGGTACGTAAAAAATTCACGAATTCATAACGATCTGAGTGTTCCGCTGGTAAAAGAGGAATTTTCTAAGTACGCGACAAGGTATATCAGTAAACTGGAGCTTCATCCAAACCCTCTTGCTCGCAATATACTTAATTTTGGCGGCCACACTCGGCTTAAAAGAAGGGATACCGCTGCCACCATCAGATTGCTCAATAGGTGATTTTACCGAAATAGCTCCCGCATAATAAAACTTTTTGTCTAGCATTGGCCTGACTTTAGAATCACATTTTTTTTTAATTTTAAATTTAGTATTAAGATTTGAATACTTATTGTTAGTTCATTTTGAAGATTCAATAAATAAAAAACGCTCAAAAAAAAAAAAAATACTTGCATAATATTGTGGCTTTCAACGCATTTCGAAGCGACTTTGTAAAGTCTGCCAGACTTGAAACATTTTCCTGTTAATGAATCGTACGATCGTGTAGTATAAAATATCAGGGCCTTTACGAGTAGAGAGTTTGGGTTGTTCTCGCACAGATGCTCGTACTCGCTCTACGTTTTCCGGTTATCTCAATATTTTAAGACGCCCAAATCTCTGTATTGATAATGTTGATCTAGTCATTTCGAACTTCTTGATCCATTGGCATCTGTGGTGAATGATTCCCATCGCGAATATTAATATAATAACATAATTTTCGTTTAGCTTCGGTCGCAAAATCCCTAATGTGTTTTACATGCATACATATGTATGTGGTAGATATATAAATCGAAAAAAATTTGCCAATAAAAAGAGAACATTTTTAATTTGGGTTTTTTAATTTGAAATGTGTAAAATTCTTTCAACTTTTTGATAAAATAAAAAGATAACATATTAAATTTTGGTTGTGAATACTTTTATTTCCTTTTGGTAGTTCGGTTTTAGCAAATCAGTACACTTCAATATACACATGCGAGTTGAAGCCGCCAATTTTTTGCGATATGCGTTTACGAGAACACCTATTTGGCGATTTTAAATCGCAAAGTTAAACTTCTTGCGTTATATGTTTGACAGAATACCTATTTGGCGGTTTCAAGTAGAAAACGCTAAATTTAAACGATTTGTGTTTCTCAGAATATGCATGAATTTAAATGTTGCCCACTTGGTCAAGTATAGCGACTAATTTGAAATTTTTTTGTTTTGTTTTTACTTCTTTCGTTCCTTGAGAGCATTAAATCTTGTTCATTATCAAATATCGCAACAAAAACACTGTGTGCCGTTTTACTTTAAACCACTCAAATATTGTTACGCATGTTCATATAAATTAAAAAGAATTTGGAATGGATTTTAATTCGAAAACTCCATACAAAATATTGTTAAAATTCCTGCCAAATTCATTTTATACTCGTATATATCTGAACATTAGGTGTATATATCTGAGCATTAGGTGTATGCAGCACTAGTGCTTCCAATAAAAAGCAATGAGTAACAACAAAAAATTTTGCAACAAAATTGAAGTGGAAATACTAGTTCAGTTTGTTGTAGTTTGGCGATTTATCGTAATTTTGACGATTTATATATATATATTTATATATATATATATATATATATATATATATATATATATATATATATATATATATATATATATATATATATATATATATATATATATATATATATATATATATATATATATATATATATATATATATATATATATATATATATATATATATATATATATATATATATATATATATATATATATATATATATATATATATATATATATATATATATATATATATACAGTGCTGGAAAACGACAACTACTTGCCCATTTTATATCAAATTTTTAGCTTGTAAGGTAATCATTTCACCAGACACGTACTGTATTCTACTCTTTGATAACGGTACCTAATTTCGGAAACTTTAAATAATTCCGCTTTAAATTAATAAAATTTTGTTTTTTAAAAAGTGTTTTATACTCTGTGGGGAAGGTATGTAAAACAGTGATACAGTAAATTTTTCATAAATTATTAATTTCTCATTCAAGATGGGTCGTAGTACACATTGTACAGTTCAAGAAAGGGAAGTTATAAAAAAAATATAAAAAATGATGGCCTTTCCATGTCTCAGATTGCTGATTTAATGAAATGCTCGAAAAAAAAGGTATTTTCTGCGGTTCATTTTAAACCTACGGAGGAAAACCGAGGGCGAAAACGCGCAACATCAAAGAAATTTGATCAACTGCTCATACGAGAGTCAAAAAAAATCAATTTTTGTCCTCAGAAGACCTAAAAAATGCGTTAAATGCAACAGTAAGCAGTCGTACAATCCGAAATAGATTGATATCTGCGGGTTTGAAGGCATATAGTGCAAGGAAAGTACCATACCTTAGCCAAAAGAACTTAAACTGCAGGTTATCGTTTGCAAGGAAACATCTTCTGCGCAGAAATTGGACAAACGTGTTATGGTCTGATGAGACGAAGATTAATTTGTTTGGCTCTGATGGCAAGGTGCATGTGCGACGCCCAACGTTGTACCGAAGTTATCAAAAACAAGGGTGGAACAACCAAATATTAATTTAGATTTCATTTAAACTTTTTATTTATTGTTTTAAAGAAAAAGTTTTATGTTAATGAGTTTTAAGTTTGTTGTTTCTATTATTTTTTCCAAGGGCAATGAAATGAGTCCCGTCATATATTTTGTTACACAAATACAACTCAGCTGAGTTTTTCTATTTTTTTACATAAATGTGTTCTGTTATAAAAAAAATATATAGACTCCCAAAATAAAATTTTTTTATAAGAAATATTCTAAACATAAAGAACACTGGACGTCGTTTCTATTATATTTTCCAACACTGTATATATATATATATATATATATATATATATATATATATATATATATATATATATATATATATATATATATATATATATATATATATATATATATATATATATATATATATATATATATATATATATATATATATATATATATATATATATATATATATATATATATATATATATATATATATATATATATATATATATATATATATATATATATATATATATATATATATATATATATATATATATATATATATATATATCCGCCGCCTATTTTGGCAACCAAGTAATATCTAGACTCTCAGACGCCCCAACGTGGAGTATTTTAAAATAATTAAATTAAATTAAGAGTGTGCATATTTTACACATTTTGTTAATACCCCGTATAAAGCCATTCAAGCCAAGTTTAATTTACAAATACTTAAATAATTTTTTTTACGACTTTTTTATATTACTTTGTTATTCTCAAACTTAATTACTTTAATATATGTACATGTATTAAATAAAAAGTAAATAATTATTGGTTGTGAATCATTCAAAAGAAGACTTTAAGTAAATTTTTATAAAAGCGATCTCATTTGAATTTTTAAAAAATTCCCTGAAGTTTGATTTTTAAATATTTAAAATTTCGCGATCTTACAAACATTTAACAAATTCCAGTTGGCTTCTTTATTGATCACACTCGGATTTTGTTATGAAATATAGTGAGAATTAATGTTTGTTATTCTTACAAAGGTTTTGCTAAACCAAACTGTGGTCCACAGACTCACCTCAAAATTCTAATGGGTATTGGGGCAAACGGAAGCCCACTGAAAGTCCAGTTGCACAAAGTTGTATGTATGTTTTTTTTTTTTTTTTTTTTTTTTTTTTTTTTTTTTTTTTTTTTATTATTCGTGGAGTGAAAAGGCACTGGCAGTGATGGTGGTTGCCAGTAGTGCGAGACTTTAACACGCTAAAAAACACCCCTTCGCACTGACCCAGATGCTCCCCGAAGGACTGCCGCAAGGCTTTACGTCTCGGGGTGGGAAAGGTGATACACCCTACATCTTAACTAAACTACATTGATTCTGCTGCGAATCTGTTCTAACCTACGAAGTTCCAACAAAACCAATTTTACAAAACTACAGACGTACGTCCAGTTACACAAAGACTCCAACATGATTGGAACGATACTGCTCGGACTGATGCTACGTCCTAGGACTGTTTCTAAATATGCTCAGCATCTTCCAAGACATTACCATCACAACTCGGACAGAACGGAGTACTGTCATGTCCAAAACGGTACAAGTACGACCTAAAACAACCATGCCCAGTTAGAAACTGTGTAATATAGAAGTTCAAATCGCCGTGCTTTCTTGATAGCCATGCTCTGATGTCTGGTATCAGTAAGTAGGTCCATCTTCCCTTGTCAGCTGTCGCCCATCTTTCCTACCATTTTCGCAGACACGATTCTCTGAACCCAACCGAGCTGTCCGAAGCGGCCTCTAGCTCGATCGGTATCATGCCGGCAATGACAAAAGCGGCCAGGTCCGATACAGTTCGGAATGCGCTACATACACGCAAGGCGATCAGCCTATACACAGGAGATATCAGGTTCACATAAGTAGGATATCTAAGTGAGCCATATCAAACCAGCCAATACGTATCTTTGCCATCTCTATAAGGCGGCGAGCTATCAGTGCACTTACGCCAATTGTGGCGGTCTGTGTCCCACCGTATGCTCTCCTTAGCGACTTAACTGCCGTAGGGTGCAAAGCTTTAAATTCGTCAGATATTTTGACGAGAGCTTCATAAATATCCTCCTTAGAGGTTACTTCATCTATATCCCTAATCTCAAGCCTGACCTCATGAGATAGTGATCTAACCTTAGCAGCATCACCCAGCACCTCTTCTATAGCCGACCTAAACTCGCCCGTATTCTGGTGCGCGGGTCTATCCAGCTCAAACAACAGTTCACTCTTCCCTGTCTTCCTAATGCTCCTCACATTTTGACCCAGGTTGTTTAGCTTAGGGTCCCTCTTCACCTGTGTGAGATTATCCGCATAGGAAGTATCTCCACAGGTTTTAATCACTATAACATCTGGTTTAACCGACGCTTTCTTTGTTTTAGCCCTTGGGCCAACCTTAACCCAGCCATCTTTAGCACTTAGATCCGGTGTGCCAGCCAAGTTTACGTTTATAGCCTTGGGTATAGTATGTCCACCTACCCTGACTACTTTATTAGGGGTTGTTCCCCTATTCTTTTTAGCTCTGTTGCCTTTTGGGCTTAAGTCCTCCCTTCTACGCTTTGGAGTTCCGCCCATCACAGGATTGAGCCTTGGTGGTTCGTCTGTTTGAGTATGCGTACTAGTCTGTGTTTTCCTTGTACTACTAGCACTTCCGCTACTCAATTCATCTGAGACCTGCATGTACAATGCCTGTATCTCACGTGACATTGTCACTATTTCCTTGTGCACGTTTGAACGTGCCTTTAGGAAAGCTACGAGCTTTGAGATCTTCTCTCCTAGCCTCTGGACGTTATTTTGTATGCATGTATGTGTGTATACACATAAATCGATTAGACATACGTAGATTTTGTGAACATTAGACCTTAATTCGTTTAAAATATTCAATTTAAAAACAGATAAAATAATTAATTGTTTTTGCGGAATTTAACAACTTTCTCAACACTATTCCGGTTTAATGAATATCGTTTTTAAGTTTATTAAAAAGCTAATGTAGAGATTTGTACGTATTTATGTACAGCGTTATTTTAAAGCTCTTAAGTTATTGTGGTTTGCACTCGCAAAGTTGTTTGAATTTTGTATCCATTTTTTTCATGTATGTGCGCATATACGAGGAGGTGTGATTTTCAAATTTCATAACGATGATTATTTTTTAAGTGCGCTCAGGCTTATTCGGTTATTCGGTCTACAAGTGTTCTGCGTCTCGCTTGCACTGGTTAACAGTTTGACTCAACTAACTGTATTGGTTTACAGTTTTTCTAGAGGTATTTTGTTGTTAACCACACTGCAATTTCTTATTTGAAGGCATAAGTCAATATAGTTAGTCACAGCGACGCTTCAAGTGTACTGTTAATACCATCTTGGGCATATGGTCTCCGTCACCCCGCCCATGCTGTACGATCTATACTTTTAAAATTTACTTTGCAACTGTATAGTTAAATTAATATATATATACAGTATAAGTATATATATATATATATATATATATATATATATATATATATATATATATATATATATATATATATATATATATATATATATATATATATATATATATATATATATATATATATATATATATATATATATATATATATATATATATATATATATATATATATATATATATATATATATATATATATATATATATATATATATATATATATATATATATATATATATATATATATATATAAACATAGCACCATAGAACACGCGCACAGTCAACGTCATATGACAGACTTTTGAGGAGAAAAGTATTGCTCAGCTCTATTCATTGACATTTCTCAAGCTTTTGATAAAGTGTGGCACAACGGCTTGATGCACAAAATAAAGTTGAACTTGCCTGCAAATACCCACAAGCTTCTGGAAAGCTACTTATGTATATGGGCGGAAGTTTCTTGTCGGAGAAGGCGATTTTATAAGCTCAACTCAGCCAATCGAGGCAGGAGTTTCCCAAGGCAGCATACTAGGGCCTACTTTATATTTGATTTACGCTTCTGACATGCCAACGAGATCCGGAATCGACACTTCAACCTTTGCAGATGACACTGCGTTTTTGAGCATTCATGAAAACCACCAATTAGCTTCACGAAATTACAGGAATATATTTCAATATTAGAGAAATGGCCAAAACTTTGGAAAATCAAAGTTAATGAACAGAAATGTACTCATGTCACATTCTCACTGTGTAAGCAAACATGAGCACCTATCCAAATTAACAACTTACCTATTCCGCAGCACAATGAAGTCAAGTACCTTGATATTCACCTGGACCGTAGGCTAACGTGGAAGTCTCACATTGAAGCAAAAGTCACTCAGTTGAAACTAAAAGCTGCGCAACTAAATTGGCTTATGGGCAGAAACTCGACATTGAATTTGGATTGCAAACTTCTGTTATACAATACAATTCTAAAGCCTATATAGTGCTACGGAATTCAACTATGCGGCACCGCCTCAGCGTCACATATTGAAAAAATGCAAAGGTGACAAAACCTAATTCTTCGAACGGTTACTGCAGCTCCATAGTACGTAAAAAATTCACGAATTCATAAAGATCTGAGTGGTCCGCTGATAGAAGAGGAATTTTCTAAGTATGCGAAACTGGAACTGCATCCAAACCCTCTTGCGCGCAATGTACTTAATTTTGGCGGTCATACTCGGCTCACAAGAAGGGATACCGTTGCCACCATCAGATTGCTCAATAGGTGATTTTACCGAAACAACTCCCGCATAATTAAACTTTTTGTCTGGCTTGGGCCGGACTTAAGTAAAAAGCAGATTTTTCTAATTTTAAAGTACATATTTTTTAATTTTAAATTTTGTAGTAAGATTTGAAAACTTCTTGTTCATTTTTAAGCTTCAATAAATAAAAATGCTTAAAAAAACAAACTGAGAATTCGAAATGGCTGATATTGCCAACACATATAACAGATATGTGTACCAAAAGAACAAAAATAAAAAAATTGAATATACGTAACTCACGAAATTTGAAAGTAACGGTTATTGTTTTTTATCAGACCATGTATATAGTGTGCAAAAGGTTTGGAACCAAGCATTCTTTTATGAAAGATGTCAAACTTCTCCTCGAAAATCTAAATTTTTAAGAAATATATCTACAAATCTTATTTCACTTTTAAAATCTTCAAAATCAAGGTAAAATCTTCATTCGTGCAACGCTGCTTCAGTGTACTAAGCCGGTGCTTTTACGCTCTGTAAAATGGAATGTAAAAATTTTGTACACTTATATAAAATGTTATTGAATATATTATAGATATATACTACAAAATACTGTTTCTGATACTAGAACAAAAAGTTATGTTGAAATTGATATGGTGCCACCGAAATTTGGAAAAAGCGCAATGCGTACCACAAACGGAGATGAAAACGCACTGCCAGTGGTTTGAGATCAAAATGAATCCCATCATAAAAGAAAATGCTGTATAAATGGTTTAAATATATTCCTTTTAAATAATGTGTTTTTACAGGAATATTCATAATCACTTTTTAAAACGATAATGTTTTACAAAGTTCAATTGATTTAAATCAACTCTGTGATTGATTTGTGACGATCTGCTATTACGAATGTGAATAAGGAGATCATTAATGTCGCCATTTGACTCACGTCATTGCCACAATTTTCAGTAGAATATTGCTTTTGTACAAAAGAATATAAAACAATTTAAAACATATATATACAACTTAACTTCATGAATGTTCAATAACATCAGTTTAGCAAAAAAAATTCGTAGAAACTTAACTTCTCTGATTTGTAAACAAGTCTGGGAGTAAATAAATTCCAGTTTAAATACAATTAAATCCTCACTATCTCGAATTGGTGTAATTTCTAGATAATAGTTAGAATATGCATTGGAGCTAAATTCTGCTCATGTTAATTAAGTCAATTAAAAAAATTCCATTAAAATGATGGTGGTGTATTTAAAGCACTACCTCTAAATCGTTTAATTTTAGTTGCGTTAATCATAAGAAGGACTTTTACAACAATTAAACGAAAAAATTAATCATAAATCACTTTCATTACTTATAAGTCGATGGCTTCAATTGTTAGTTCATTAATTCTTAAGATATATTGTAATTAATTAATAAATATATATTTATTAATTAGTAAATATATAATCGTCTATGGACAATGGAAAACCCTCACATTATTTATCAGTCACCTCTGCATGTGCAATTAGGTCAGGAGGAATCATTGGACCTTACTTCATTACGAACAAGCAGCGATACCGTGATATGATTTTAACGCCGCAACTGCTTTCTTTGTTTGGGCTTGATTAACATGTGGTATCAACAAGACCGTACCACTTCGCATACAGCCAGTATTGCAATCGAATTACAGCGAAGAGTATACCTTCCCGGTGGACACCCTATATAAATTACTTTCGCAATATTTGGTAATGATGTTTATTTAAAATGATCGATTTCATTTACACAGCAATATGCTCTGATTAATCATCAGTTTGATGTTGACGTTGCTAGAAACTTGATAACAGTCACGACGACGGCTTTCATATAATAGTGATAAGAATATTTTTTCCCTGTTGGGAAATTCTTGGGAAACGAAAACTATTGGTAAGAAGAATTCTAGTTCTACACGTAGAAAATATATACACGTAAATGGGTTGACATACCAATATATTAACAGATTTGAAACACCATTGAATGCCTCATCATAGTTATCTAAAAAAATATAACTATCCGTTTTGTGTTCCAGTTCAACATTGTTATAATTGTAAGCATCCGCAGTACTAATAAAACTTACCATTGTGATGTCATACCCAATAATGCTATTATGCAAATCAACCATACTTATGTCATAAATATCATTATAATTTCATCAAACAGTCTTATTAATGCCATAAGCATTGCATTTAATCAAATTTTTTGTCAAAATTCATCATATTTTTTTTCTTGGACCAGTACTCAGGGGATAGCCCCTACATATGCAGTTCATTGTACTGGAACTAGGAAAATAGATTATGAGAAGGAGGAAAGGGGGATTAATGTTTGTGAACTTAACACACGGAACGACCAAAACAAACATTATCAAAGCATTTAGAATGTGGAAATTAAATTAATTAAAACTGAATTAGTTCAACACCGCGCACACCGTAAGGTAATAAATACATAGGAGGAACATAAAAAAGAAATTGATAATATCAAATAGAGAAAAAACAAGCGGCAGTAAAAACACAAAGTAATAAAAAAAAACATTAAAACACATTTCTGGATGAACAATACTATTTCATATATTTACAAGATCGGATTGATACCAGGTAGCTAATAGAAAAAAAAATGTTTTTTCAAAAACTATTTATTTCTATGTATTTTAGCTTAATACACTTATTAAGACGATGTGCCAACTTTTTTATACAATCTGAATAAGACGATTTTTGGAACTCCTCAAAATACGAGTTAGTTTCGGTATTCACTTCTTGGTTTGAGATACCATAATACTTTACTGTGATTGCGCATCCTTTTTCAAGATAATCGATGAACAATGTTCCGTGCGCATCACAAAATACAGTGGTCATAACATTGCCAGACAATTTCACTGTCTTCACCTTCTTTGGAGCACTTCCTACAGCTTCTCCCCATTGCTTTGATAAATTTTTGGTTTCAGGTGTGTAGTGGTGGACCCATGTTTGATCACCAATTATTATTCGGCGCCAAAAATCAACAGGATTACGCTTTATACTCTCCAAACACCGCTGTAAAATGGTCTGTCAAACTCGTTTTTGTTCGACAGTGAGTAAACACGGAACCCATCTTGCCCATAGCTTTCTCATATGCAAATGTTCATGCAAACTGTTGAACATGCGTTCATATGATATGGTTACCATTTCAAAAATCTCACGTAACTTGACTCGGCAATCATTCAAAACGATATCGAGGATTTTCTTGATATTGTCTTCAGTAGCCACCCTTTTCGGCCTTCCTGTTGATGGTATTGGTGCAGAGCTTGTTCGACCGCGTTTAAATTCAATATTTTACGATGTAACGGAGCAGACTCATTGTAATGTTTGTCGAGCTTTTCTTTTGTCTCTTTCACCGTTTTACGTTTCAAATAATAGTGTTTTATCACTGCACAAAATTCACTTTTTTCCCATTTTTTAAGAAATACGAAAGTTGCTTACTTCAAACGACTACAATGAATTAATCGATAAATTAAGGTGAAATTTAAACAGCTGACGTTTGACAAACCACAACTACAAAAAAAAAGAATCTTAAATGTCAATCCGATCCAATCGTACAACTACCTGTGCCTTGTGATATACATATATATGTAAAATAATTAAAATTAATTTGCAAAATAAGTCGGAATACATAATTGTAAACAATTTCGATATCATTAGACTGAAGTATCGATTAGGTGAAATAAAAAACATTGCTGAGTATTTCTTCAATAATTGCTTATTTAAAAATCATACGAATATGTACATGCATGATTCGTCATAACAATATAATGGTTGGTAATTAAAATGTTTATGCTGTGATTGTGTTGGGCACAACCATAATGTGGTTAGCCAAACTTGAGGTTGCACACTACATAGAGCTGTTGGTTAGAACACACACAAATGTGAACGTCTTAATATTCTTACATACCTGTGGACTTCTGCAAAAGCTTTCAATTTTTTTGTCGTAGTTCAACAAATTTGCTTTTTTTATATAAAGCCAGAAAACTCATATTTTTGCTAAAAACACAAAACTGAAAGAAAATTATATGTCAGAGACTAAAACGAAAATATGGTTAATGCTGACAGTATATATTATTCTGTGAACTAACGTTTCATTCATTATTCTGTGTACTAACGTTTCATACGAATACATATAAATAAAATAAATTGGTATTGCTTATGATAAAAACTATTGTTGTGTTTGAAATACGTTTATACAATACTAAAATTACATGCAACCGTATTTAAAATTTTAATACACGGTTACAACAGATTTGCAGAATTTTTCTTTCAATTAGTTATTCTATCTTCTGAAAGAACCAACACTAAGTAGGCAAATCTTAGCGCTAAAAATTAATTAATTAATATAGAAAAAAAATAAATTAATATTCTTACGTGTTTGCCTCTGAAAACACTTTTGCGGATTCTTCAATTGTAAATGAAATAATGACACTCACATTTGTTCGTTATATAGTAATTAGATCTTTCAAAACTTTATTTACACTTGATACAAACGTGTGCCAAAACACTAGACTTGCTTACTTTGACCTATGACTGTCTTGCACAAAGCTTAAAAGTAAACTGACTCGTTGCCGCCAACCTCCCTGCTAATTGTACCTCATTAACATTTTCTCATTCATAATTTACGCACATACACATTCATACACATGCTTGCTAGCAAGAAGCAAGTCACAACACAAACAATAATAAAAAAAAATACCAAGAATGCAAAAAAACAAACACTTCATTTATAGTTGATTTACTTGGAATTTTATTTACTTTAAATGTGCAAATGAATGTGCGCTAAATTTAAAATATGCAGATCAACAGCTGCACAGTGGGTTAGATGTGACAAGAATTCTTAACAATATTGAAAAAATTTTATTTACTTAGATCCCGCCAATGCTAGACAAAAAGTTACTTTTTGCGTGTATTTTATTGGTAAATCACCATTCAAGCACTCGGAAGGTTGCGAGGGCATCCATCCTTCTCAGTCGAGTGTGACAGCCAAAGTTAAGGATGCTATGTGCAAGAAGATTCAGGTGAGACTCAGGTCTACTAATATATCTTGTCGCGTATTTTGAAAATTCATCTTTCACTAAGAGTATACCTAGATCTTTGTGCATTCGTGTGGTTTTTACATACCATGGAGCTGCGGTAATTATACGGAAAAAACTATTCTGGAGCTTTTGAATTTTCTCAATGTTGGGCGGTACTCAATAATTGAATTCCATAGCTCCATTTTGGCTTCAGGATTGTGTTGTACAACAAAAGTATGCAATCTGATTTCAAGGTAGAATTTCAGCCAATGACCCAATTTAGTTGCACCGCTATTAATTTCAGCTGCGTGACTTTAGCGTCAATGGGAGACTTCCATTTGAGCCTACGGTCGAGCTGAATACCGAGGTATTTAACTTCACTGTATTGCGGAATAGTTTGGTTGCTGATTTTAAAAGCCAAACAGGTTTTTCTTCGCAGGGTGAATGAAGCTTGAGTACATTTTTGTTCATTTACTTTGATTTTCCAAAGTTTCAAACACTTCCCCAATATAAAATATGTTCTTGCAAATTTCGTGATTCTAATTTATAGTCTTCATGGACTCTGATGAATGCTGTGACATCTGCAAAAGTTGAAGAGTGAATTTTGCAGCTAGTTGGCATGTCTGAAGCATAAATCAAATACAGTGTTGGACCTAATATGTTGGACCCCGGCAAACTCTAGCTTCGATTGGCTGAGCGGAGCTTTTGAAATCACCTTCCTTAATGACGAATTTCCCGTCATATACATAAGTAGCTCTCTAACAGCTTGTGAGTGTTTTCAGGCAAGTTTAATTTTATTTTATGCGTTAAACCATCGTGCCACACTTTGTCAAAAGCAAACGGTGCCATATTTAATAAACTTTAATGAAATCGGTAATAGACTGTTTTTAACAATAATTCACAACGTTATAAAGTTTATTCTAATGTTGTTATAACCATATATCAAAAGGCTTTTTCTTTGCGT
The DNA here is from genome assembly GCA_914767995.1 of Thecocarcelia acutangulata. Lineage (NCBI taxonomy): Eukaryota > Metazoa > Arthropoda > Insecta > Diptera > Tachinidae > Thecocarcelia > Thecocarcelia acutangulata. Next base: position 59,625,479 of record OU612098.1, read on the forward strand.
GTACTGTTTAAATTTGTGTGTTCATTGGAATATTATAATCATGTAAGTTTTTCCATAAAACTATTTGCAACTTGCTGACTGATAAAAATTTTTTCAAAACAAATATAAACAGATGACGTAAAAACTTGTTGATGTTTTTTTAGATGCACACAAATGTATGTACGTTTTGTATGTGTAAATCAAGCGCATGTGTATGAGTAAGTATGTAAAAATCGTATTCTTATTCAACCAATTAAGACGGCAAATCATCAGATCTGATTTGAACAGAAATTTTCCCCCGCACGCTTTGTGTAAGAACATACTCGTTACATTTTGTTTACTTCAGTTATGCGGGCATCAATTAAATGGACACTGCGATGCATTTTTAAACTTTGTATTATTCTTTACACAGAAAAAATTATAGTAAAAATAAAATCAAGAAAATTTTTGTCTGAATAAATAATTTGTATGCATATACATAAATAAAAAAAAATAACCTTGGATATCGTATTTTGTTGTTGTTTAAAAAAAAGTCTTGTTTTCGATCAGTAATTATTTTTACAAAATTTTTGTTTGAGTCCACGAATTCCTTTACAGGTCCGCATTCACACAATTTATTAATTGATTCAACGAATTTCGTTATTGAACACGAAAAAAATTGTTTTCTGTGTATAAGAAATGCTCTCTTAGCACTTTTAATATTTTCTTACGATTTCCAAGCTAACATAACTAGAGTGTATCTGCTACAGTGTCTATCTGCGCATACCGAATTTCATCTATCTAAGTTGGTTCAACGGTTTGGTAATAAGGTACACAGAAAAAAATTCTTTTTTGTTCAATAATGAAATTCCTTAAATGCTCAAAAGCACCGATTTCAATGAATTAAATATATGATACGTAAAAACTAAAATAAAGCGAAACCGCTTAATCAAATTTAAAAAATAAAAATTTAGTTATTTAAAAAGAATTGGTTGTATCTTATAAGCTACACTGAGCACTTACCAGTGAATAATTTTTAAAGGAAGTTGTATATAAATTAAAAAAAAAAAGAATGAATTAGAAGTTTATAACTAATTTGTATGCACTATGCGTGTGCCCCATAACATGTTAAAGCTCCTATAATATCAAGAAGATCATAAAATATTTTGTTCGTCCATTTCCTGCTGTTCATCATTATTCTCTGGCTATCCAATGAGCTGTCCATTAAGTCAACTCCACACATATGACAGTTGTAGTCTTTAATTCTTCTGCATTTTCTGCAAGCTTTATTGGATTAGTACCAACTTCATTTTTCTTCACCTTTTCATTACAACATGTAACTTCTATACCATTTATGTTACAAATAAACTCCTGAGGCGTTCCTCGTACATATTTCATCATGGCTTTCTCATCAGGAAGCTTACAGTTTTTAATTCTATTGCGTCGAATGGTGCCTACTGCAAGGATACCCGGTGTGCACAAATAATAACGGTATTGTGGTATAGAAGTTGTCAAAGTACACTACATAGTTTTTAAAGCGAGGCACTTCGCGCAGCAATCGTAGTTATATTTGCAGAAGCTAAAAGATCGGGTTCCCCTTCTGCACATCGTTCTGATTATCCACTATATATTTCAAGTTTGTATGCATATCCCATAGTATCACAGACTACAAAAAATTTAAAACCCGATTTCTTTCGCTTATTGGGTAAGTACTGGCACATTTATTCGTCTACACATAGTCTACTCAAATTCGGAACACTACCAAATGTTTTATTTAGTGATTCAATAACAGGACGTAGTAGATATAGCCTACCACGATCAAGATCTTCTCTGGGAGGTCTTTTATTTTTATCTTGTAGATGAATTATTTCCAAAACGCTTTCTGCTCATTTGTTTCTTTATAACTTCAAGGCAGCGATGACAGTTTTCAGCCCAATAATCTCTTGAGTTTGGAAGTTTATAATTAGTAACTTATATAAAAGAGAATACCGATAAATTAACGTAAGTCCGTTATGTAAAAATAAATTTGATTTATGCCATATTTTATAGACTCGCTGACTATAAGTTCCTCTAAGTCGTGCGGAAATAAATAATACCAAACTTGGTACAGTGTCTGTATATTTTCGGAAAACTGCTGTTCCCTTCACACTTAACTTGCTTTTCATTAAACTGAAGGTTTCCTTTTTTCCACAAAATTCTTTCAAACTCAGAAGATTTTGGATGTACCTTTACTTCACTAACATGGACAGAAATAGATACTTTGGGAAAGAAATGAGACTGAGGTGAGTTATCGATTTCAGGTCGAAATTCTCATCACTTTCAACGTTTACCATTTTGGCAAAAGAATCGTGTAAAGCTGTACTGTGATCAATATCCCCCTCCCTCTCGGTATCGTTAATTAGGTGCATTATGGATACTTCTTGGATTTCTTTCTAAAGAAGTTTTTACTTGTAGATCCTTAATTAGTTAATTAGGTGCATTATAGATACTTCTTGGATTTCTTTCTTGTAGATCCTCATCATCTTCATTCAATTGGTCAATTTCATCTGCACTACCATATGGAAAACTTTCGCTATCGCACAACAACTCGCATATTTCTTCATCCGTCATCTTAGCATTACTAGAGCAAAAACTCTGTGTTTATTTTACTTACCTTTAAAAACTAATATTAAACTACTTATATAAGAAATATGCCACCAACACCAAATGTATCAAAAACACCAACCTGCTTATTAAAAGTTTAACATACGACTGACTCTGAGCATAAAAACAACACAAAATGTAAACAATAACGACTTTTCTTTTTACTAGGTAGTGCTCAGTGTATCTTTAAAGATACAACCATTAAATAAAGCTTCTTGTAAAGGTTTCGAAAAAAATCTTCCAAGTATTCTTAAAAGTGGATAGCAAATGTATAAAGACACTAGTCTATATTTTTTTCCTGTTTCTAAATCTTCCTTATTTAAAGTTTTTGCCATATGAAAAACTTAAACATATTAATTTTCAAAATAAATATTTTTGAGATTCAAAAGCCATTTAGTCCAACAATTCTAATATATTTTTTCAAAAACTAATTTAAAATAAATAATTAATGTGTTCTTCATTGTCATATATTGTCACTTACTCAGTTTTGCCAAAAATATGCCTGTGGGAGCACTTTTAATGGTTGTATCTTTAAAGATACAGTGAGCGTTTAAGGGTTAATAAATTGTTTGAATGCGGAACTGTTAAGGAATTGGTGGATTCAAACAAAAGTTTAGTAAAAACAATTATTGATGGAAAACAACTATTTTTTTAAACAACAATAAAATACGATATCCTAGGTTATTATTATTATTATTTTTTTTTGATATTTATGTACAAATGATTTTTTCAGGCAAAAATTTTGTTGATTTTACTTTTACTATAATTTTTTCTGTGTAACAGAGAGAGTTTCACATTTATAATAGTAAGTAAAGAAATAAGGGTGTAACAAAATTTGGAAACAAGTTAACTCACGATATCATTTCATCAACAATTTAAATAAACAGGGAACTGTTTAAATACATGTCGTAGAGAGTCAACTATTAAAAAGCCAATAGACATATTAAGGCAAATAATACAAGATATGTGCAAAATAAAGTTATAATGCACAAAATAAAGCTAAGCTTGCCTGCGAATACTCACAAGCTTCTGGAAAACTACTTATGTGGCCGGAAATATGTTATGAGAGATGGACATTTTTTAAGCCCAACTCAGCCAATCGAAGCAGGAGTTCTCCAAGGCAGCCTACTTTATATTTGATTTACGCTTTTAAGATGCCAACGAGATCTAGAATTTACACTTCAACTTTTGCAGACGACACAGTATTCTTCAATTAGCTTCATGAAATTTGTAAGAATATACTTCAATATTAGAGATATGGTTAAAACGTTGGAAAATCAAAGTTAATGAGCAAGAATGAACTCATGTTACATTCACATTGTGTAAAGAAACATGTTCGCCCATCCAAATTAATAACTCATATATCACCACAGCTCAATAAAGTCAAGTAACTTGGTATTCACCAGGACCGTAGGTTAACGTGGAAGTCTCATATTGATGCGAAAATCATTCAGTTGAAACTAAAAGCAGCGCAACTAAATTGGCTTATTGACAGATACTCTACATTGCAGTTGTATTGCAAATTTGTATACAGCGCAATTCCAAACCCTATATGGTGCTATGGAATTCGCACCGCATCAACATCAAGCATTAAAAAAAATTCAAAAGTGACAAAATGAAATTTTTCGAACAGTTACTGCAGCCCCATGGTATGTAAAAAAATTCGTGAACTCACAACTATTTGAGTGTTCTCTTAGTGAAAGACGGATTTTCAAAGTACGCAACGAGCTATATCAGTGATCCTCTTGCACGGCAACTTTCTTAACTTTAGCCGTCACACTCGGTTGAGAAGAAGGGATGCCTTTGCCACCATCAGAGAGTTAAGTAGGTGGTTTTATCAATATGGCCCCCGCAAAATAAAACTTTTTGTCTAGCATTGACTGGATTTAAGTAAAAAGCAAATATTTTTATATAATTTGTTTTTCTTTAGTATTAAGATTTGAATAGTTATTCTTAGCTCACATTTTGCAGATTCAATAAATAAATAAGTGCTTAAAACAAGTTTATAAGCGAGTTTGGAATGAGTTTTTCGATGTTAAAATTATGGCGAACGTTGACGAAAAGATATCGTGAGCCAGGCGATTAAGCGGTTTTCAAATTTTATAACATTCTTACCAATCAAAAAATTATAAGCAGCTTGTTTTCAATATTTCCCAGCTGTCTATATGTCGACATTTCATAGGAGCTACCCTAATCATCAGTAGTTTAAGGAAATTTTTTTAAAGATATTCTCAAACATTCAACTTTATATCCCAACAACGTAAATAAATTATTGAGAATTTATAAATAAAAATTTTTTATTAATACCTGCCAAAGCACAAAAAACAAGCTTTTTTATTTGTACACGTCCCTTACTTTTCTTTACTCCTTTCAAACAAATGAACGAAAAAAATACTTAAAAGTTGAACACCTTATGCCCACGATGGTATAAGAAGTAATTTTTAGCGGCGCTGTGACTAGCTAAGACGACTTATTCCTTCACATTTTTTTTTATCTTGGACCAGTACTCAGTGGATGACCCCTACATATGCAGTGCATTGTACCGGAACTAGGAAAATAGGTTGTGAGGAGGGGGAAAGAAAGAGTAGTGTTTGTGAACATTTGACTTGAGCTTTCCAACATTAAAACCGACAGGAAACACGTTTGCAGGCAGCTTATTCCACAGGCGAAGCGTACGGCTGAAAAACGAATTCTCTCTGTAATGCGTAGTACGATTCCCTGGGCAATCAACCACAAATGGATGAGTTCTGGACGACAAACGCGTGCTACGTAATTAAGAAGTTACCGCGTGGTTAACAAAGAAATACCTCAAAAAACTGTACACTAATACAATTAGTTGGGGCAAACAGTTAATCCGTGAGAGCGAGACGCAAGACTCTCAAAGGCCAAACAATAACGACAACAAGCCGGACTGTATTTAAGAAATAATTACGACGAAGCGAAAGCTCTTCCCCAGTCCAGAGCTGCTTTATGACTGTAGTATTATCAATCAGACATGTTCTCAGAATGCAAATTGCTTAAATTTAGCGTACTCGATTTGAAAACGTCAAAAAGGTGTTCTGACAAACGTATAGGGTGTTTTTTTAAGCTAGATAGAACTTTAAATTGTAAAAAGTAACACAAAAAATTAAATTTTGATGAAACATTTTTTTTATTTGTTTCAGTATACTCTGACAAATCATCATGAATAGACTCACGCTTGAACAACGCTACGAAATTATCCAAATTTACTTTGAAAATCAGTCCCGTTGTTTTATCGCAAAATTGTGTTCAGCGATGAGGCGCATTTTTGGCTTAACGGGTTTGTTAATAAGCAAAATTGCCGCATATGGAGTGAGACCAATCCACAAGAGACCCTACAGACTCCATTACATCCAGAAAAATGCACTGTTTGGTGCGGTTTTCATGCTGGTGGCATCATCGGACCTTATTTCTTCAAAAATGAGGCCGGAGCTCGCGTTACGGTCAATGGAGATCGTTACCGCACCATGATCAATGATTTTTTGTTTGAAAATATGGATGACATTGATCCGGAGGAGATGTGGTTTCAACAGGATGGCGCTACGTGCCATACGGCGAACGCAACCATCGACTTACTGAAATCAAAATTTGGCGATAAGTTGATTTCGAGAAATGGACCTGTCAATTGGCCTCCAAGGTCGTGCGATTTGACACCTCTCGATTATTTCCTGTGGGGCTACGTGAAGTCACTGGTTTATGCTGATAAACCAGCAACAATTGACGCCTTGGAGGCCAGCATTGTTCGTGTTGTTCGTGACATACGGCCAGCAGTGCTCGAAAAAGTGGCCCAAAATTGGACGTCCAGAATGCGCTTCGTCAAGAACAGCCGCGGTGCCCATATGCCCGAAATCATTTTCAAATGTTAATGTCACGTATTGATCTTTCGAATAAAAAAAAATTTTGATTACAATTTAATTTTTTGTGTTATTTTTTACAATTTCAAGTTCTATCGGGCTTAAAAAAACACCCTATATAACGCAAGAAGTATGGTCTTGCGACTTGAAATCGCCAAATAGGTGTTCTGGAAAACGCATATCGCTTAAAATTGGTGACTTCAACTCGCATGTGTATATTGAAGAGAACTGATTGAATTTGCTAAAACTAAACTCGCAAAAGGCAATAAAATTACTCACAATTAAATTTTAATATGTTTTCTTTTTATTCCAATAAAAAGTTGAAAGAATTTTACACATTTTCAATTTAAAATAACCAAGTTAAAAATTTACTCTATTTGTTGTCAAATTTTTTTCGTTTTACATAACCACCACATACATATGTACCTATGTGAAACACATGTTCGTACAAAACTCCGAAACGTCAGTAAAACGCGCGTTCCTTAGAACACCTAAAAGTATTTCAGAAGGCTTTGCGGTTTTTCAAAACATGGTTCAATAATACATTCTTGGCCATACACGAGTATTATAAAAAAATTTATTGCAAAGAGCAATCTGCGTATAGTCCAATAGAATTTATTACTTAGAAAAAAAAATTAGAACATATACATATATACATACGGAATTGAATTCTTTTTTACTTCTTCAAAAAACGAAAAACTAAAAATCTTTTCGGAATGAAATCATTTCTGATTGCAAGAATGAAACTACTATTATCTTATAGAATTGATTTCATTCCGAAAAATTTTTAAATTTTCGTTTTTTGAAGAATTAAAAGACCTATTTTGTTCCATTTCCGAACGGAAGTGAATTCTGTGACATGGCCGATAGATCGCTTTTTAAAAACATTTCCAGCCGTTTTTTTTTTTTTTTTTTGGCAATTTTAAGACGCCTCTCAAACAGACTTTAGGTATATTTCGCTATTCATAAAACAATTTGATCTTTAAACTTTTTTCTATAAATCTACCACATTACTCATACGAGTACATTAGAACAAACTTGGTTAAAACCCTCTTTGTAGTTTAGTAGAAATTGATTATAGATTCAAAATAATGAGCTTTAAATAGTATAAGAACTATAAAAAATTGATTTTAAACAAATTTCTTTACACATCCGTTGTTCTATCAGAATGCAGTCATTTTTGTTGCTTTGGGGCAATATATGATTTCGTCTTTCTAGTGTTAATATCAAAATTCGTGATACAAATGTTTTTTATTATCTCCTGTAAATGAGGTCTGTAAATAACTTATCATCATTGTATTTGACTTATTATCATTGTTTTTCTATTTTTACCTGTCATTAACTTAATAGTTTTCTTAAATACAATAAATAGTAAATTGTTTCAGATAAGAATTAGCAATTATTGCTCCACATCATTAAGATTTAAATGATAAATTAATTGATGAAATGTTTTTTAAATAACATTTTAACGCTCAAAATGATTTTTAGCTGAAGTGCATGTCAAACTATATTTAATAATTTTCTGCTTATGGTTGCAATTCTTCAGCTTTTACAACAACGCTGTTGGATTATAAAAACATTATTAACAAGTAAGAGTGTGGTATATTCGGCTGGGCCGAATCTAAAATACCCTTCACGATAGTCACGTATATGTATAGTATATTTAAAAATGTGACCTAAATATGCTCGGTTATATATGAACCGATATCGGAATTTTCTATTTTCTGTATTTTAGTAACCTTCTTTTATAACTAGAATTGCTTTTCAGCAAAAAAAAAAAAAAATTTTATTGGAAAAATCGGTTCTGGTTATATCTCGGGTATATATGGACCGATATCGGAAAATTTAATTTTCCATAATTATATAAAATTATTTTATTACAAAAAAAAGTTGTTTAAGAATTTTCATGAAAAACCCGGTCTAGGCTATATCTCGGATATATATGGACCGATATCGGAAATTTCCATTTTCCATATTTTTGTAACCTTATATTATTACCAGAACTGCTTTTAAGTAAAAAAAAGTTGTTGAAGTTCGCTTACGCTTTTCATTAAAACCCCGTTCTAAGCTATGTCTGGGGTATATATGGACCGATATCAGAAATTTTCATTTTCCATATTTATATAACCTTATTTCATTACCAAATCTGCTTTTGAGCACAAACAAGTTGTTTAAGTTCGCTTACGCGACATTTTAATGAAAAACCCGATTTAATGAAAAAACCGATATCTGAAAAAAATTTTTGTTGCGTTTTAGTCACCATGCTTAGTGAGTGTGTGAAGTTTGAAGCAAAACAAACAATTTTTTTTTTCAAAAATTTCCATACAAATTGGCAAAAAAAAAATGGCTTTTTTCGGAATTTTGTATATATCTCAGCTATATGTGAACCGATATTACTGAATTTCAATAGCAAGCCCATGAATCGATGGGGTAAAAGAATGGTGAAAAAAAAAGTTTCTAAGTCTAATGGTTTTCTCAGAAACTGTATTTCAACGGCGGACAGACGGACGGACGGATAGACGGACAGACGGACATCGCGCAATCGACTTTACCATTAATTCTGATTCAGAATATATATACTTTATAGGGTCGCAAATGAAAATTGTAGAAATTACAAACGGAATCACAAACTTATACCCCTTACATTTTTGTGAAGGGTATAAAAACAAACAATTAATTCACAACAAGAACAAATGCTCATGAATACAAAGAAATATGTCACATATTTGTGACATGAGCTTTGTGAAGATGATCCTCTAAATGGAAATTTCTACAAAACAGAAATTTCATACATTTTATTACTTATTAGATATCGTTACTTATTAGATATCGTTTTGTTGATTTATTTTTCAAAAAACTGCTTAGTGCATTGACGAACCGCAGTACTCATATGTATCTGCCAGGCGCTAATTATATCGTAACAATAACAAGAAACAGCTTGTGGTGTGATCATGATATCAAACTGTTACATGAAACTGTAAAAAATACATAAACGAAAGTCCGAGTTCATAGATTGTAACAGTTGTGAAAAAGATTTACATCAGCACCTGCCTTGCGGCCTTATCTGATGATGGACCAGTTCCACGTAGTGAATTATTCACGATTCACCTGCGCCCACGTGTGGCTTGCTAGGCTCACACAGGTAGCAATTTATGACATATGTTTTTAGCCATATTAATAACTTCTTGTAGAGGAGTTCGGGGCTTCTACCGCATACTTCCTGTATGCAATTTCCCAGCAATTAATGGAAGACAAGGCTTAATAAGTTGGTAGGCCGAAGCCCACTAGCAGCATAAGCCCTTAAACCAACTCACCCGTCAACCATCACCACTGGTTCCTTACAATACAGGTATCAGTTGTATAGGCAACAGATCCTCGGGAGATTGTTAGCCCCCAAAAAAAGCCACACACCAAACAATTATAAAGGATACTAACCTCCCTTCGTGCGTTTTAGGTTTCAACCACAGCCAAGGTAGGCACCTCAACCATGATCAGCCCGGGTCGAACCGCAAGCCGAACTACCCGGGGGCCATGCTGATCCCTGTTCTGCCAATTTATACCCTTGGTAAGGGTTTCGGAAGCCAACACAACATAAGTCATGCGGCTTCCTAGAGTTTTGTTTGCCGCACCAAACGAGGGACCCCTTCCCCTCTTTTCCCCGAAAAACAGAGCGCCCAAGTTAGGAATACGCCAAGGCAAAACCTGTTCCCCGGGGGGATAGATTGTAACAGTGAAAAAATGTCATTATGCTACTACGGGAATGCCGTCTTGCTGAGAGAGCTAAGTCGGCTAAAGCTGTCGGTTGTGTAAATACGGCGGCTGAAAATTAGCCGATTTCAGTAGCCATAATGGCGGCGACTGGATAAAACAAAACAAGGCGGGTGTCACTCGACACTCGATTTGAACTTTTGCTAAAACCCCGGTTTATTCAATATGGTAAAAACGGACATTAAAAAACACCTAGTTTTAGTAAAAACCAGTCTACTAATAACGGTTCAACCACATACACATCAAACTAGATTCATATTTCTATAAAAATCAAAATTGTTTCGCCAAACTCACACCAAACTATGCACTATATGGGAGGAAGTTTACTTTTACCGACACCCAGATTGATGCTTTTAATAAAATAGCATTAATACGTAGTAAATTTTGGTCAAATAAATAGATCCCTAAATATAAATTTCTTATGAAAAACATGTTTCCAATTCATTCGCACAAACAAATATATACCAAGGAGAATAAAAGTAATAATTATTTGTACTAAATGAGTGATTGAATGAAATTGTTTTCAACGACTTTCAATAAAATTTGAAATCGTCGTGGACTTGTTTATTATTCATCATGATTTATTTAGTGCAATTCATTTCAATTACAATCAATCGAATGATTAATTTTGCTACACAACAAGCAAAATTTTGAAAAGCTGCATTTTATTCGCAACACACGCAAACATGAATATATATATACTTGTATATAACAAAATGCTTACTGTGAGCGTCAAAAGAAAGTGTACAAAAACTTTTTCTACAATACGAGTATAGTAATTTTTTTAGTCTTGTAATTTATTATCAATTTAGGGTCTTTGATATTAGTATACGACTACTAGTCTCTACTTAGGTATAAAAAGACAATGAGAAATATCTTACAATTATATAAATTATACAGCAAAAATAAATTCCAATGCATATTTTACGATTCAATATAAAGTGTACATGTTGCATGTGCATGATGCACAGTGGAGTGCTAGTGTAAAATAATACCCTTATACGAGGTCTGATAAAAAGTAACCGTTATTTTCAATTTTTTCAAAAAGTATTTATTTATTCAATAATAACTATCTTGGCCCCATCAAAGTAATCCCCCATAGATATAATAGACTTGTGCCAGAGTTCTTTCCAACCCTCGAAACACTTTTGAAACGCGCTTTTTGGTATCGCCAACAGCTCCTGTTTCGATTTTTTTTATCTCCTCAATCGTTGCAAAACGCTTTTCTTTCATCAATGTCTTCAGTTTTGTGAAGAGGAAAAAGTCAGTCGGAGCCAAGTTCGGTGAATACGGTGATCGAGCCATGATAATATGGTTGTTTTTGGCCAAAAACCCACGCACGACGATGTGTGAGCTGTTGCGTTATCATGGTGCAAAATCCATGATTGTTTCTCCACAATTCTGTGCGTTTCTGACGAATTGCTTCGCGCAAACGGCGCATAACTTCAAGGTAGTATTCCTTATTGACCGTACGACCGTGTTGCAGGAATTCGTGATGAACCACGCCATTGCAGTCGAGCAAAACCTTCGCATTTGACCGAACTTGACGTCTTGGCTCTTCTGGATGCTTCCATTAGGATGATTGGACGTTGGTTGCTATATCATAGCTATGCTCCCATGATTCGTCACCAGTTATGACCTTTTTGGGGAAATCTGAATAGTCGATGTTCAACAGCTCCTGAGCGATCTCCATGCGACGTTGTTTTTGTCCAAAATTTAGCAATTTTGGAACAATCTTTGCTGTCGCACATTCATGCCTAGGACATCCGTAAAAGTTGCTTGGCATGAGCCGAACGATATGCCAACATCATCAGCAACCTCTCTGATAGTGATTCGACGATTATTCAAAATCATTTTCTTCACTGCATCAATATTTTCATTGGTTGTTGACGTGCTCGGGCGACCAGGACGAGCATCGTTATTGACATCTTCTCGGCCTTCCTTAAACCGGTTATACCACAATTGCACTTGTGTTCTGCTCATAGTAGACTCGCCAAACAGTCAATCTTTCAAATGATTTTGCGCATTTAATCTCATTTTTTACACAAAACTTAATACAGTTTCTTTGATCTATTTGGTTATTTGCTTTATTTTAGCATTCTACCGAAACGTTTTTATTGTTTTATGTTAATTAATTGTGAGTAAAAACTCTTCGTGTTCAAACTAAAGTTGAGCAAATAAATGTCCTTAACATGGTAGCCCTAATTATACTATAAAAAAAAATTGTCTAAAAAATGCGGCAACTTGATGTCGCTTCTAAAACTTTTTTATTATTACTACTACTCTGAATCCTAACACTTGATAAAACTTCGTTTTTTCTCAATATAATTTTTCTTAACTATTCAACTTTGCACTACATAGTAAACGGGATTGAAGAAAAAACCAAAAAACTTCTTTCTGATTAACTCGGGTCTGGTCATTTGGGTATCATAAGTCAGAAGAAGAAAAAAAAAAGTAAATACTCCAAAAGTATTCACCTCATGTGAAGTATTTTATTTTATTTTATTTTATTTTATTTTATTTTATTTTATTTTATTTTATTTTATTTTATTTTATTTTATTTTATTTTATTTTATTTTATTTTATTTTATTTTATTTTATTTTATTTTATTTTATTTTATTTTATTTTATTTTATCATTTAAGATCTAGAAATGAGAACAATAGAACTTATTCATCTGAAATTGAGCAACTTCTGTCAGAAAAAAGAAGAGTCAGAAGAGAGTGGCAACTTCGTAGGTCGCCCCAGCTTAAAACTAGGCTACGGGAATGCATAACTCAGCTAAGAAATCTGCTTGAAGTCCATAGAATGGCTTCCCTTAAAACATATTTGGAAAGCCTTGATGGTACCCCTCAATCTGATTATTCCTTGTGGAAAGCGACAAAAGGTTTAAAAAGACCCGTAATAGGTAAGCCACTTTGCGAAATTCAACTGGCGACTGGGCAAGAAGCGATTCTGAAAAGGGAATGTTGTATGTCGATCATTTGCGAAACGTTTTTATCACAAATGATTCAGAGAATAATACAGCGGAATTACCACCATATGTTGTTAGACCTCCTGTGTCTTTGAGATTTAATTTTCAAGATGTCGAAAACGTTATCGGTAACACAAACCCCAGGAAAGCTCCAGGCATTGATCAAATTACTGGTAAAATGCTTGAACAGTTACCTCGTGTAGCTAGAAGGGTTCTACTTTTTATTTTTAACGCCATTTTACGCCTTGAGTATTATCCTGCAGAGTGGAAGGTCTCAATGATTACTATGATACCCAAGCCAGGGAAGGATCTAACTAAGGTAGAATCGTATAGACCAATAAGTCTTTTACCAACAATTTCAAAACTATTCGAAAAATTGTTAATGGCGAAGTTGAGTCCAACATTGAACAATGTGGGATGCATCCCTGATCATCAATTTGGATTTCGGGCTAAGCATAGCACCATAGAACAAACGCACAGACTAGTCAATGTCATAAGACAAACCTTTGAGGAGAAGAAGTATTGCTCAGCTCTTTTCATTGATATTTCTCAAGCTTTTGATAAAGTGTGGCACGACGGCTTGATGCACAAAATAAAGCTAAACTTGCCTGCAAATACACACAAGCTTCTGGAAAGCTACTTATACGGGCGGAAGTTTGTTATCAGAGAAGGCGACTTTATAAGCCCAACTCAGCCAATCAAGGCAGGAGTTCCCCAAGGCAGCATACTGGGGCCTACTTTATATTTGATTTACGCGTCTGACATGCCAACGACATCCGGAATCCACACTTCTACCTTTGCAGATGACACAGCGTTTTTGAGTGTTCATGAAAACCACCAATTAGCATCACGAAATTTACAGGAATATACTTCAATATTAGAGAAATGGCTAAAACTTTGGAAAATCAAAGTTAATGAACAGAAATGTACTCATGTTACATTCACACTGTGTAGGCAAACATGTTCGCCTATCCAAATTAACAACTCACCTATTCCGCAGCACAACGAAGTAAAGTACCTTGGTATTCACCTGGACCGTAGGCTAACGTGGAAGTCTCACATTGAAGCAAAGGTCACTCAGTTAAAACCAAAAGCAGCGCAGCTAAATTGACTTATGGGCAGAAATTCGACACTGAAATTAGATTGCAAACTTTTGTTATACAACGCAATATTAAAGCCTATATGGTGCTACGGAATTCAGTTATGGGGCACCGCCTCAGCGTCAAACATTGAAAAAATCCAAAGGCGACAAAACAAAATTATTCGAACGATTACTGCAGCTCCATGGTATGTAAAAAATTCACGAATTCATAAAGATCTGAGTGTTCCGCTGGTAAAAGAGGAGTTTTCTAAGTACGCGACAAGGTATGTCACTAAACTGGAACTTCATCCAAACCCTCTTGCGCGCAATATACTTAATTTTGGCGGCCACACTCGGCTTAAAAGAAGGGATACCGCTGCCACCATCAGATTGCTCAATAGGTGATTTTACCGAAATAGCTCCCGCATAATAAAACTTTTTGTCTAGCATTGGCCGGACTTAAGAATCACATATTTTAATTTTTAAATTTAGTATTAAGATTTGAATACTTATTGTTAGTTCATTTTGAAGATTCAATAAATAAAAAAATGCTTAAAAAAAAAAAAAAAATATTTCTGATATGATCTATGCCCAGCTAATCTAGTTTTAAGTTTGCTTTTAGATGTTCCTATATAAACCTTATCACAATTTTCTATATCATTTCCACCAGACGGAATTTTATAAACTACATTTGATATCTCAAGTTTGTCGGTTTTATCTTTTAATTTACTAAACAATGTACTTAGTGTTTTATACGTCTTGTGGGCCATCATATACTTTTCTTTATTATATATCTTCGATTTTTCCAACTTGTAAGTTTTTGATTTCGAATACATTTAAAATAAAAACAAATTTTAAAATGTTGAACGATCGATGTCGAGTGACATAGTGGGCCAGGCAGTAAGAAATAATAAGTATTTTATTTTTTGTTATTTTATTTTCATTTATTTTGGAATCGGTAAACAAACTTCTAGTGATATTAGAGAATTAGAAACAAAGCTTCGGAATTAAGGAAAACTTTCGGAGAAATTGGCTCTATTATAAACAGAAGCCACAATACTACAAAAAACCTGTCGTCGTCCAGTGACGGGCTAGCGAAAACTTTTGAAAGAGGTTGAAATAAGATCTATATTGCGTGACGTAAAAAAGAACGGCACTTTAAAATATCAGAGGAAGTTTTGGCAACATCAGGCCACTACGCGACACCTAGAATACGCCAAAAAGTATCAAAATAAAAATGTTCCTTTCTGCAAGAATGTACTCTTAAGTTTTTTTTTTTTTTTTTTTTTTTTTTTTTTGTCATTCATTTATTTATTGAATCTTCAAAATATGAACTAACAATAAGTATTCAAATCTTAATACTAAATACAAAAGTTATTTAAGTTCAGCCACTGCTAGACAAAAGAGTTTCATTTCGCGCGAATAATATCGGTAGAATCACCTATTTAACGTTCTGATGGTGGCCAGGGTATCCCTTCTTCTCAACCGAGAGTGGCCGCCAAAATTAAGTATGTTGCGTGCAAGAGGATTTGGGTGAAGTTCCAGTTTACTGATATACCTTGTGGCATACTTAGAGAACTCGTCAGTTACCAGTGGAACACACAGATCGTTGTGAATTCGCGAGTTTCTTACGTACCATGGAGCTGCAGTAATCGTACGAAGAATTTGGTTTTGTCGTCTTTGAATTTTTTCAATGTTAGATGTTGAGGCGGTTCCCCATAATTGAACTCCATAGCACCATATAGGCTTTAAAATTGCGTTATATAACAAAAGTTTGCAGTCCAACTTCAATGTCGAATTTCTGCTCAAAAGCCAATTTAGTTGCGCTGCTTTTAATTTCAACTGAGTGACTTTTGCATCAATGTGAGGCTTCCACGTTAGCCTACGGTCGAGGTAAATACCAAGGTATTTAACTTCATTATGCTGCGGAATAGGTGTATTGTTAATTTGGAGAGCCGAACATGTTTGCTTACGCAGTGTGAATGTAACGTGGGTACATTTTTGTTCATTAACTTTTATTTTCCAAAGTTTCAACCATTTCTCTAATATTGAAATATACTGCTGCAAATTTCGTGAAGCTTCTTGATGGTTTACATGAACGCTAAAAAAAGCTGTGTCGTCTGCAAAAGTTGAAGTATGGATTTCGGATCTCGTTGGCATGTCAGATGCGTAAATCAAATATAGAGTGGGTCCTAGGATGCTACCTTGGGGAACTCCTGCTCTGATTGACTGTGAGAGACTTGTAAAGTCACCTTCTTTGATAACAAATTTCCGCTCGTATAAGTAGCTTTCCAGAAGCTTGTGAGTATTTGCCGGCAAGTTCAACTTTATTTTGTGCATCAGTCCGTCGTGCCACACTTTATCAAACGCTTGGGAAATGTCGATGAATAGAGCTGAACAGTACTTTTTGTCTTCAAAAGTCTGTCTTATGACATTGACTAGCCTATGTGTTTGCTCTATGGTGTTATGTTTAGCCCGAAAGCCAAATTGATGATCAGGGATACATCCCACATCATTAAGTATTGGAGACAACTTCGCCATTAACAATTTTTCGAACAGTTTTGAAATTGTTGGTAGTAGACTTATTGGTCTATATGACTCTACTTTAGTCGGATCCTTCCCTGGCTTGGGTATCATAGTAATCATAGAGACCTTCCACTCTGCAGGATAATACTCAAGGCGTAAAATAGCGTTAAAAATAAAAAGTAGAACTCTTCTAGCTACACGAGGTAACTGTTCAAGCATTTTACCAGTAATTTGATCTATACCTGGAGCTTTCCTGGGGTTTATGTTATTGATAACGTTTTCGACATCTTGAAAGTTAAGTCTCAAAGACACAGGCTGTCTAACAGCATACGGCGGAAATTCTGCTGCAGCATCCGCTGAATCATTTGTCGTAAAAACATTTCTCAAATGATCAACGTACACCATCCCCTTTTCGGAATCGCTTCGTGCCCAGTCGCCAGTTGAAGTTCGCAAAGGTGGCTTACCTATTACGGGTCTTTTCAGACCTTTTGTCGCTTTCCACAGAGAATAGTCAGATTGCGGGGTACCATCCAAGCTTTCCAAATATGTTTTAAGGGAAGATATTCTCTGGATTTCAAGCAGATTTCTTAGTCGAGTTACGCATTCCTGTAGTTTTAAGCTGGGGAGACCTGCGAGTTTGCCACTTTCTTCTAACTCTTCTTTTTTCTGACAGAAGTTGCTCAATTTCAGCCGAATAAGTTCTATTGTTCTCATTTCTGGATGTTATATGACTAGTGGTAGCATGCTGTACGGCCAGTTTGAGGTTTTCAGAAAAATCGTTAATTGACGCATCATTATCCTCAGGCGTTCTCAAGGCGATATTTTCAGTACAATGTGTACTCAAAAATTTCTTGTATTTTAGCCAATTAACTCTATTGACGGTCAACGGGGAGCCAATCTCTTGGGGGAACGAAACAGAGATTATAGTGGGTGAGTGATCTGATGACAAATCCAATGAAGGCCCCACTTGCATCCACTCTAAAGGAAAATGTTTCGCAACTCCAAAATCTATAACATCAGGGATCTTTCGTCGGTCTGACGGCCAATAAGTGGGGTGTCCGCTTGAAACCACATCTAAGCCCATTTTGGAAACGGTGTCAAAAAGCACACGGCCTTTCGAGGCAATTAAACGTGATCCCCAAAAAGTGTGTTTAGCGTTATAGTCGCCGGCCGCTAAAAATCGAGAACCAAGCGATTTGAAAAAATTTGAATATTGGCTTTCTGTTATTGAAAATCGTGGTGGTGAGTAAATCGAGGATATAACTATTTTTTCATGAAAATAATCAAGGCATATATTTGTAGCTTGGAGATATTCCTCACGTGTCCCGTTCATTAGGTAATGCTTAATTCTGGTCTTTATCAAAATTGCCGAACCGCCGCAAGATCTTCCACGGGGATCTTTTGTGTCATATAATGTGTAGCCATTAATTTTGAAATAACTGTTGGTTGTCAAATGGGTTTCAGCAATCATCATTATATTGATCTGCTTTTCCATAAGGAAGTGCTCAAGTTCATTTTTATGTTGGCGAATGCCGTTTGCGTTCCAGAAACATATTTTTAACCAATTCATTTTGTTAAAATTGCCTGCAAAATGGTGGATTGCATTTTCAGCATTTCCTGCATCATATTTGTCATGGACACCGTAAATGTATTTATAGATTGAACAAGAGTCTGCAGAGTTGCCTCAAGATTGCTAAAATGTTGGTCGGAGTTTTGAGGCTTGGGCTCCTGATTCAAATTTGGTTTATCGGATTTTACCACATTCGTATAAGAAATTTGTTGGGGGTTTTGCACGTTTATATGGCTGGTTGGCTGGTGTACCTGGGGAAAATTGGTTGTTGAAACGGTGTTTAACTGCTGGGGTGGCATATTTAAAATCAATGGCTTATTTGTCATTGACCGCTTAAAATGAGTATAGACAGGGCAACCTCTATAATTTGCAGTGTGGTTACCTCCACAGTTAATGCATTTTTTAACACTTGCGTCGGCCTTTGGCTTATTGCACTGAGTTGTGCCGTGAAGTTCGCCACATACAACACAAACAGCGGGCAACTTACAGTAAGCCTTTGTGTGGCCAAATTCTTGGCAGTTTAGGCACTGAACGGGTCCTGAACGCTTATGTGGCTCCTCAACGGTAACCTTACGATGCAGAAGAAATTTAAGGTTATAAATAGGATGAATTTCACCTTTTTTCAGGACAACATCCCTGGATTCTAGTTCAACCCTAAACATGGGTTGAGGGATCTTTTCACGGTTCCTGATATTTACTACGGTTTTTATTTTAAAACCTTTATCTTCCAATCCGGTTTTAACGTCATCAATATCTACGCAAGGGTCAATACCTTTAATAACAACCTGAAGGCCTTTAGCACTTTTAAGTTGATAAGTATAAAAAGATCTTTTCTCTTTTTCCAGAGCGGCAGAAAGTTTTCGGTAATCATTTTCGCAGTTGACTTGGATTTTTGTTTCACTTATTTGTCCGTGCTTCACTGATGTTACGTTGAAGGTGTCTTTACCAATTGCCGAAGTAAGTGCTTTTACCAACTCATTAGATGTAGGTTCTCTCAAGTATATTGGTGGCGGTTTAAATGTTTTTTTTGATGCAGTTGGCTCGTCAGTCTGAAGGATAGCAAACCTATTACTATCCGTTGTCGCAGAGGTAATATCGCCCTTAGACATTTTTGGTTGCGATGATATTTGCGCGGATTTAGGGCTTCGCTGACGTTTAACCACGGTTATATACCTATCCATACCCACTTGAGTTTTCGGTTTATCAACAATAGCTAAACTGGAAGATGGTATGTCATCTGTTGTAACAGCAATGTTTGGCGAACACGAACGCGTGCGTTTTTTATCTCTTAGAGACAGAAGATTATCCAATGATTTTTTAAGTGATTCTTCCTCAGAGATCCAGAGGTTTTTTCTAGTGGAGCTAAGCTCCCTCACAGAATTGCTTCTAATAGGTACACTCATGCAATTTTTGTTTTTTTATTTATATTTTTTTTAATTTAAAAGTATGTAAAAATAATTGTCACAAAGTTTTTCTTTTGTATAAATTTGCTCTTCCACTTATTGCGGTTTTGCAAACAAACAAAACTTTAGTGTATAGTTTTTTTCCCACTGGGTAGGTTATCTTCACGCACAATAACAACAACAACAATGCACTGCCACCGCACTTGTTTTATTGAAATTGATTTTATTGTTTAGTTAATGAAATGTAAGGAATTTATTTTCCCGTTGTTTTTTTAAAATAATTTGTTATTGTTTTTACAATTTAATACAATATATTATTGTTTTTATATGTAAGTTTAAAAATATGTTAGCACAATGATTTTTTGGTTTGTTTTTTTTTTTGTTCACTTTTTAAAAACACGACCGCGCGGTTGAAGAATCACAGAGTGAATGTACTCTTAAGTGATGAAAGTAAATTTGATGAGTTTGGCTAGAAAGCCCCAGTTAAAGTATGGAGAACAAAAAATAATGAATATGGCAAAATTTAATAAGCGCGGTTAAGCATGGTGAAGGTTCGATGATGGTGGGGGGATGTATGGCAGCAAGCGGAGTAGAGAATTTTGCTTTTATAGAAAGTATAATGAATACGATGGGCCACCTGGAAATTTTGTAAAACAAAGTGCCAGCCAGTGTAGAGAAATTGAGGTTGGAAGGATTTATACTGAAGCTAGTTAGCGGTAGATGGCTGCACAAACACAAAAGATTTTTTTTTTAATTGCGATCTACCAAACGTTAGCTGTTAAAATTTCACTCAAATTCATCGATTAGTTTATTTGTTGTAGTCATTTGAATTAAGCAACTTTTGTGTTTCTTGAAAAATGGAAAAAAGTGAATTTCGTGCAGTGATTAAACACTATTATTTGAAAGAGAAAACGGTGAAAGAGACAAAAGAAGAGCTCGATAAACATTATGGTGAGTCTGGTCCGTAAGATTACATGGTATAATATTGGATTGCTGAGTTTAAACGCGACCTGTGCCAAAAAAATATGAAGAACATCCTCGATATCATTATGAATGATCACCGAGTCAAGTTACGTGAGATTGTTAAACTGGTAAACATATTATTTGAACGGGTTTTCAACATTTTGCATCAACATTTGGATATGAAAAACGTTTCGGAGAGATGGGTGAACAAAAACGAATTGGACAGACCACTTCTCAGAGGTGTTTGACATGATAAAGCGTAATCATGTTGATTTGGTATCGATTAATAACTGTTGAAGAAACGTGGATCCACCACTCTACATCTGGAACCAAAAATCAATCCACAATCGCCTCCAAAGAAAACGAAGGCAGTAAAATTAGACGGCAAGGTATTTTTAGACGCACTGGATTTTTAGACGCATACGGAATATTGCTCATCGATTGTCTTGGAAAAGATCCACAATTACAGGAAAGTATTATCGTGCATGATTTGATCAGTTGATTGATGCAATCCAGAAAAAAAGAAGAAAGAAGTGCTATTTCTTCAAGACTGCGTACCGTTTTATACAGCATTGAATATGATGCTAAAATTACTGAAATAAACTTCGAATTTGTCGATAATCCATCTTATAGTCCAGATTCAGTACCTAATGAATTTTTCCTGTTTGCAGACTTGAAAAAATGGCTTGCAGGAAAAAGATCCATCTCAAACGAAGAAGTGATTCAGATGGTATAAAAAAGGTGGAGTCTGGTCTTACGAAGTAAATTGAGCTAAAAGATATTGAGAAATAAATGGGTTCAGAAAAAAAAATTGTTTCCTCTTCATTACCGGATTTAAATTCAATTGAACATTTGTAGGAAAATTAACATTAAGAATATGCTGCAACTCGTTATAATGGAGAATTACAGAAAAATGTATCTGATATAACTAAAAAATTGGTAGAATCGATGTTCAGAAAGCTAAATACCGTCATTAAGGCAAAAGGGAAATCAACTAAATACTAAATGGATTTAATTTTCATTTTAACCCTTTGAGCACCTACAATGTTTCCTTATACCATTTCTACAAAAACCAACATATTTGTCAAAAATAAGTATATTACCAACAAGTTGGATTTTAAAATTTTTTCTATAATCTTTTTTTAAGCAAAAGCACCTCGCACAATCGTGTATGTCGGTTGAAATCTACTGAAATAAGTAAGAATTTTTGAATTTCATTTTCAAGCTTTATTTAAAACTAAAAAGTATATTTCATAAACACAAAATTAAAATTTGTACTTCACAACATTAAAAATTAATAGTAAGCTAATAAAAAAAATGGTATCAAATCATATGACTGAATACTTAACAAAAAAAAAACAAAGATTAGTTAGTTTGTATGGGACACTTTAAAGAACATTTTGTCTTTTGCCAAACATAAATGAACCTTGTTTTTTTGGCATCTTCCCCTTGAACGGCTTTTGCAATCAACACTACGGCATCGCTTGGCTGTACCAGCTATAAATTCAGGCTAATGATCAAACCGATCAAACCTAATGTAATCTGGGGTATTACGGGGACGATATTTACTTCCATAATATCTTTCAGGCAATTGGAACGGTTCAATTTCTGGTGGCAAATTTGTGTACTTTGTCTGGTTGCAAATTTTTTACTTTGTTTTTTGGAATTTTGAGTACTTCTGCATCTCTTCTGTACTCTTTTCAGCTGTTGTAAATGACTCAGTCAAGAAAATGAAAAAATATCTTAACGGGCCACTTCCTGGTTTCCATTTTTATACGGTAATATTTCATCATTTGGTCTGCTATATCGACTCCTCAATTCACTTTGTATCAACAAAGTGAATTGTACTTCGTAACTTCATGAACTTATCTCTTAACATCGAAGACGCAATAAGTTCATTACGAAAGCCATCAGTCCAATACATGTTAATCTGTGGATATCCAAGACAAGACATCGTTATTGCGCATCCATAAAAATGTTTAATTTCAGCCTTGTTTATATTCATTTCAGTCCCAGTGGTAGCATGAAAATACATTTTCGAGTACATAAACGCGTCCTAACAATGACTTTTAGGGAAATACCTGGCAAAGTATTCAGAAGGTGTACCCAATTTTACAAAATTTTGAAATTCTTGAACTGAGGGAATGTGTTGAAAACCAAATACTTTTGGTCGCCACAAATCGTCTCTTCTATTACTTAGGTTTTGAGTAAACTGCGTCTCAAGTAAAAGAACTGTAAGAGCGGTAAAAACAATTAAATTGAAAAAAGTCTGAAGGATATTCGTACCCTCTACAAAACTTTCTTCTGAAAAAGACACACCACTGCAATATTTTGGCTGCTAACGTGTGTCCTCGAGTTCAACATCAGAAGAGAAATCAATGTCAGAACTTTCGAGGATATCTAAAGCCTGTTGAAGGTCCGATTCCTTTAAAAAATTGAAACTTTTTCCTGAAATAAGTCAAATAACACAATTGTAAGCTTGAATTCAAAGACGATCTTATAGCCGCATAACAAAATTGTGCTTTTTTTTTCTTTTAACTAAACTTTCAGTTTTAATGCGAGGGGCTGTTCAAAATGTGCTGAATCATCAATAAGAGAGTAAATTTTGCTGCTCTCAAACTTTCTCAAAATTATTTAATTTCAAAAACGCAAAAAAAGTATTTACTTACCACTAGGCATCATTGTGTTCACACTGAGACCAAAAATGCAACTGATTTTTTAAGCTTCCCATTACAATTTTTTAATATGTAATATTTTTCAGTGAAGGAAAAATAGCTACCACAAACACTGCTTTTGGAGTTTTAGTACTAAAATAAATTATGTTGCCTTAGAATTTTTTTTTTAAATACATCTCACAATCGGTTGAGATGGTTCTCAATGGGTTAAAATAGTTGGCAAACTTCTTTTTGACACGTAAATGGTGAATTACTTTTTATGTATGCTGTAAAACGTTTGTTGTTGCAAAAGTTTTTTGCTGTTTTGTTTAGAATACCGACTAAAAAGTGCCAAAATGTAAAATGTTGTCATAAATAATAATACTGAAATAAAAACAATATTTTAAGAGATACTTGTATACACTTTATTTTAACGCTCACAGTATGTATGCTTTAACGTACATTAGTCAGGCGAAAATAGTTCCGTATTAAATTTGACAGTAATTTTCGGTCCGAAATATCTGAAATTGTTGTTTCTTGCTATTGGCAAACAATTTATATTTCTGATAACTAAATTGTCGACTGTCTGTAATCAAATCTTGCTAGTTAAATTTGGTCCACTTCCCGGTTTCCGATTAAGCAGCAATTTTGCGCGCATGTATAAGTGACCGAATGATAATACAATATTATTATGACATCAGTGGCTGTGTTCTGTAACTTTGGCGAGAAGTTCTCGCGTCGAAAACTTGTGAAACAAATTATTCCATCGTTTCTCGAAAAGTGAGAAAAAACTGCGTCTGTAACTCATGTCGAAAACTATCCAAAGCGATTACGTCGTTACGTTATATAACACGATACCGACATGCAATTTTAAAAATGAAAGCGCCAGCCACAATTAGTAACGCGACCTACCAAAAATTACTAAACTTAAGAAATTTTGTTCGACGGCGTCATATTATAACCGCCGGCTGTTCTAGAAAATGTATAGTATGGCTCTAACGTTTACATTTTATTTGCAAATACATACATACATATTTATGCACAAACTGTTGTAAAATTAAAAAACAATTGCAATTTGTGAATTCCGAAAAAACATTATAAAATTAATACAATATACATACTTTGTTGGGTCGGAAATTAAAATTGTAGATATTACAAACTTATATAAGTATTCCCTTAAAACTTGTTGTGTGAAGGGTATAAAAATTAAATAAAAAGTTAAAATAAAAAAACAATCATTCTAAACTGTGTAAATATATATGTGAAACTTAATTTAGCTGCAAAGTACTTATTTTTTCAGCATTATTATTCATTTAATTATGATTATTGTTATTTGAAATACTATCTCACAGCCTTTTTATTTGCGAGAAATAATGACAGTTGAAAGCGGGAAATTTTTTCGCAAAAGTTTTACAGACACAGTTTTTCTGTAAAATGGCGAGTAATTTCCTTACGTGACAGCTATTACTCACCAAAAAAGTTATAGCTACAGTTTAGTGAGAAAATCAGCTGTTTGTTTCAACTTTGTTTCATTTCGCACGTTTCAGTCGATAAGTTTATCGTGGCGAGAGTTAAGGCCCATTTAGCCGACCGTAGAAATTGTAACTGTAAGGTAAATGTAAATGTAACATAAATGTAAATGTAGTAGCACTTATAGAACACGTAAAACCGTATCAGGTGTTTTTGATACAAACAAAAAAACAAAAGTGCATGTGAAGAAAAAGTGTTCACTTATTACTTATTTACAGAAAAAGTGTTCTGTTTTTCATTTTTATATTATTGTATGTTAAAGAAAATAATTAATTTTTCATCACCCATGTCTTTATATCAAATAATTTACAAGAATAAAATAAAAGCAATACAGCTGTTCATAGCAGTGATGAGAGTTCATAGTATTCAGTACATATACAATAGGTACGAAAATTGTTTAAATGGTACCTAAAATTTCTAATATTTTTTTTCTGTCTATTGTCGACATTTCATGTGAGCTACAGCTGGAAAATATAAAAAAAACAAGCTGTTTATAATTTATTTCATTAATACCAATGATGGAAGCTAATATAGCGAATAAATCTCAAATGTTTGAATTTTATTTCTCTGCTCTGTAGTACTTCTAAAAAACAAATTTATTTGCTTATAATATATAATAATATTAATATATAACAGGAGCGTATTTATATTCGGCCCAGCCTTCAAGATAGTCACCTATATACATATACATATATAGTATATATTAAAAATTTGAACTAAATATGCTCGGATATATGTATATGAACCGACATCGGGGAAAAAATATGTTTCCCTTGTATTCACCATTCCAAAAAGGAAATCTTTCATGGAAATTATCATGCAAAAATTGGTTTAGGCTATATCTCGGTTAAATATGAACCGATAATGGAATTTTCCATTTTCTGTATTTTACAAGTAATTACCTCGTTTTATAATCGGAGCTGATTTCAAGCAAAAGAAATTTTTCACTAAAAAATCGGTTTAGACTATATCTCGGGTATATATGGACCGATATCGGAAATTTTTTTTCTCTATGTGGTAACCTCCTTGTATTATCAGAACATCTCTTAAGCAAAAAAAAAAAAACATTTATGGAAAAATCGTATATGGACCGATATTGGAATTTCTCTTTTTCTGTATTTAAGTAACCTTCTTTTATTACTATAATAAGTGTGTGAAGTTTGAAGCAAACCAAAAAAATTTTTTTTTTTAAATTTTCATACAAAATTGCAAAAAATAATGACCTTTTTTGGAATTTTCAACATATCTCAGCTATATGTGAACCGATATTACTTAATTTCAATAGCAATCCCATGACTCGATGGGGTAATAGAATGATGAAAGAAAAACGTTTCTAAGTCTAATGCTTTTCTCAGAAATGGTATTTCACCGACCGACGGACAGCGCTTTATCGACTTTTCTATTAATTCTGATTCAGTATATATATACTTTATGCGGTCGCAAATAAAAATTGTAGAAATTACAAACAGAATCACAAACTTATATATACCCTTTACATTTTTGTGTGCTTTCTTACATTTATATCAGCATAACTCTATATTATAACCCAATTTTTAAAATTCATTTTATCGTTGGAAGATTGTACTTAATAAATATATTTTTGGAAATCGGGCGAATAAATGTTGTGGTTACGTATAATGTGACAGTTGCAAAAATTGTGCGCTTTGTATAAATTATGCTACCATGTTTATCCATTTTGCGTATTTCACAGAAAAGTCTTAAATTTATTACAATATATTACGTGTGTATACAAATATAACTATTTAAACATTGCAATTATCAAATAAACAAAAAGTACGAAAACAGGGTTTTTGGGCCATCCTGCCATTCACAATAATAAATACCATCACTGACAACATTTGTCACGTAAACACGTAATGAAATTCTATTTTCTACAGGTTCAGACGTTACGGTTACATTTCATTACAGTCAAATAAGCATTTTCATTGTTTCTCGTATAACAGAAACGATCAGCTGTTCCGACTACATTTACATTTCTACATTTACGGTCGGCTAAATGGGCCTTTACAGAACACAGCCACTTATCTGATTATAGATTTACGCTCGTTTGATTCATCTTGACGAGTGTCTTAGTTGGCGTGAATATGGAAAAATAAGTTTGCTTCGTTTGTTATGAATGAAAATTACGTCTGATTGATTAGATATACTGTCCGACAGTAAATCGGTCCTCAAAGTGCAGAAGTATACTGCGTCCATTATGGTGAAACAAGAAATTCCAAGAAATTTTTCAGTTTGTACCAAAGAGGGCTGAACTTTCTCTAATACTGGATAGGAAAAGCCAAAAACACTAACAGATGTACTTACAGGTATTTTTATACCTGTCGTAAGCACATTTGCGGAATGGATATTTTTAATACAGACATTTGCAGCTTCTGTGGTTACGCTCTCATTAAAAGAGATAGTCAGGTCTCTTGACTTACTTAACCCGTGAGGTATGGGGAAGCAAAAATATTGCGGCAGCAATTAGGATAGAACGATAGTTGGCTTTATTAGGTAAAATTGGTTTAAGTTGGTTAGTTTTTTATCTAAAATAATTTAATAAAAATTAACATAAAATTATAATTCGGTAATTCAAATAATATCTTACACAATTCTATTCTTCCTCAATCTTCCAAATCTTGATTAACATGCCGGCGCTTGTTTCCAGTTTTCTTTTCTAGTAAAACGTTAATCTGTCTTCCTTATTTCTTGTTCAGCGTTGTCCGCATTTTTTATATACATATCGCTCCTCTATTGCAACATAGTGATAACTAAAAAAAGCTTGTTTCGAGAAAAACGCATTTCAAATTTTTAGTTTCCATACAAGTCTTAAAAATTATTTTTAGAAAATATCTTCTAAAGGAGAAAGTTTAAAAGCAATTTAAATAAATTTCTGGCAGAATATAAAATGTGGTACTGTTAACAATTCTGCATTGATAACTCGAAAAGCTTATTTTTTGAGATATGACTATGTTGCAATAAAGGAGCGATATGTTCATTATTAATTTCGTATGAAACCAAATTGAACCGGAATAGGTAGCATAGCTTGCTAGCTATGTACACATGTTTCTTTTTTTCTTCTTTTTTCATCGTTATCCGTGTTTTCTTCCCCTGTTCATTCTAATATCTTTTGAATGTACTTCATTGCCATGTAGTGTGGAAAGTGTTGGACTAAATCTCGTTAGTCTGAACAGTGCCGAAAGTATACTCGTATATACTGGGCACTGATCAGTTTTAACTTATTTAATTCCAACACTTTAAATGTTATCAAAGGGTGCAAGTGAAACTTCCACAAATCCAATTTTCCTAGTTTCAGTACAATGCACTGCATATGTAGGGCTCATCCCCTGAGTACTGGTCCAAGAAGAAAAAAAAAGGAGATAGTCATATGAGATAGTTTCTTGACTTACTTAACCCGTGAGGTATGGGGAACCATAAATATTACGGCTGCAATTAAAAGGTTTTGCTTGCTATGCTTAACTCAGTTTAGGCAGGACTTTAAAGTTTAAAATGTAATCGGATACATCTTCTAATCCTTTATGAAAATACTACTAAAGAATTGAAATTTTACGCTAATATACCGAATTTTTCAAATTGTGGACAAAAAAAGTCGACTCAAGAAACAAAAATTTATACTCGTCTCTTTTAAAAGTTTTCATTAAAGATGTGCAATTAACGGCCTGTTTTCAGGAGACGATATGGCTGTAGTTCGCGATAAAACATTATCGTTTTGCTTATTGACGTTTTCCAACCGCTAATATCATTATTGCTACTTGCGTAATAAATTATATGTTGTTTTTTGGTTTTTGTGTGACGATTTATGCCGACACAAATGTCAAACATGCACGAATGAAAAAAAAGAGAATACACAATACAATTTGTCAACAAAATATTTTTAAACCACAAATTTTTTCAATTTATTTTATATTTTATTCACATTTTAGAATAATTCAAAAAATTTTTAATTTTTATTTATACAAAAAAATTGGTGTTAAATTTTTTTTAATGATTGATTGTTTTTTTGTTTTGAGTAAAATAAATATTTTGTATTAACAGAAGTAAAACAAGTTAGAGTGAAGTATATTCGGCTGGGCCGAATCTAAAATACCCTTCACGATAGTCACGTATATATATATAGTACATGATCCTGCCGAGTGCTCTTTATCGCGTCATATACCAATCACTTCTCCTGAAGATCGGCACCATCCCACTCTCGAATTAAATTACAATCTCCAGTATGAATTATGATGAATTAAATTTTTTACTTACAACCACGAACTGGATTGGTCTGCTGAGCACTTCAAGTGCCGCCCCTGATGCGATGGATGAAATCGTCAGAACTTTTTATAAAATTCTTTTTGAACATATGGAGCAATGTGTACCAAAGGGATCTAGAACTAAAACTTCTGCACCTCCTTGGAATACTCGTGGTTTATCAAGAATTAAAAATCTTAAAAATAGACACTACAAAAAGTATACAAAATCATCATCATCGAACGATTATATAAATTATTGTTTATTTCGAGCGAAATACAACCTAATGAATCGAAGGCTTTACAAAAACTACCTCAACAAAATAAAACAAGATCCCAAACATAATCCTAAATCTTTTTTTAAGTTCGTTAAGAATTTTTGGATCTGGGTGTTTTATTTGATAGAAAACTTACATTCAACCAACACATTAGCTTTTGCTCAAGTAAAGCAAGGGGGGTGCTTGGGTTTGTAAAGCGCTGGTCTAAAGAATTTGCTGACTGCACTGTTGTGAAGCAATTGTATACATCTTTAGTCAGGCCAATACTGGAATATGACCCGATTATATGGGACCCTTTTTATAATGTTCGTAGAGATCGAATTGAGTATATCCAAAAACAATTCCTTCTTTTCATTCTGCGCAATATCTACCCGAACACTGTAGCCAACTTACCATCCTATGAGTTCAGACTGCAACAAATAAACCTGCCTTCTTTGACAAGTCGCAGAAAAATGTTAAATGTCATTTTTGTCTTCAAATTGATTAACGGCAATATCTGCTCTGAGTATCTGGTGTACAAACTAAATTTTGATGTTCCCCAGCGTAGTCTTCGTCAATATCAACCTTTGTCAGTGCTTTATTACCGTCAGAATTATGCGAATGTAGATCCCTTCCATAGATTATGTTCTTGTTTTAATGAACTGCACCACGTTATTGACTTTTCGATGAACTTAAATTTTGTAAAGCGTAGTATAATTTCAATATTAAATTCCAGTAGTTAAAAATTTTTTTTTATTGCTTATAATTTTTTTCCAGTAATTAGCTATTTTTTCTACTTTTTTTTATTAATTTTTGTAATTATTTTTTAACTCATATGCGTGTACATATATAGTATCTGCCTGTAAGGAGTTATTCTCCATAGGCATAAATTAATAAATAAAATAAAAAAATAAATACATATTACAAATTTGAGCTAAATATGTTCGGATATATATGGACCGAGATCGGGGAAAAAATAATTTTTCCTTGTAATCACCATTCCAAAAAGGAAATCTTTCACGAAAATTTTCATGGTTATATATGAACCGATATTAAAATTTTCTATTTTCTGTATTTTAGTAGCCTTATATTATAACGAGAACTGCTTTTAAGCGAAAAAAAATGTTCATGGAAAAATCGGTTTAGCCTATCTCGGGTGCGAGTATATGTGGAGCGATATCGGAAATTTTCATTATCTTTATTTTAACTACCTCTTTTTATAATCAGAACTGAGTTTAATAAAAAAAATTGTTTATGGAAAAATCGGCTTAGAATATATCTCGGAAATTTTAATTTTCTCTTTTTGTAACCTCCTTATATTATCCGAACCTATTCTAAGCAAAAAAATGTTTAAGTTGGCTTACCCGACATTTTCATAAAAAAATCGGTTTAGGCTATACCTCGGGTATATATGGACCGATATGGGAAAAAAATTTTTTTGTCGTGTAATTCCCATGTTTAATAATTGTGTGAAGTTTGCAAAACAAAAGATTTTTTTTTCAAACATTTTCTAAAAAATTGCAAAAAATACTGGATTTTTTTTTTTCAGAATTTAGGATATATTTCAGCTGTACGAAAACCGATTTTACTGAATTTCAATCCCATGAATCGATGGGATAATAGAGTGGTGAAAGACAAAAGTTTCTAAGTCTAATGATTTTCTCATTAGACCGACAGACGGAGATCGCTTAATCTACTTTTCTATTAATTCTGATTCAGAATACATATACTTTATACATATGCTTTATTTGGTCACAAGCAGTTGGAATGTGCTGAAATTTGTTATAGGTATTTACAAGCTGCAAAAAATCAAAAAATCCACCTGTTAGATATACATACTGTGGAGGTGAATCTTGCCTTTGGAGCCACCCTAATAATAACATGCATTCAATGCGAAAGTTATTGGATTAAAGAGTTTATTTCGTTCGTATTTTGACTGTGTATAAGTAGATATATACTCATGTATACATACATACATATGTGTGTGTGTGTGTGTGTGTGTGCAAATTGCAAATGCAAATGATGTGTAAATGATATTCGGATGATAATGAAATTTGCTGTGCTTAATTATGACATTTAAACCCTGAAAATGTTGCGGTTAACATGCTTGCAACAACACAGCTCGCAAAAGTATATTTTTCGACGGTTGTTAGTTTTATTCTGTCAACTCGCCACTCGACTCAGCGGTCTAATTGAAATGCGTAGTCTCTAAGTGTTTGGATGGGGTGGGGGGTCAGCGAAATTTCCCCATGTGGCCGGAATTGTACATTTAATATGGAGTTTGAGACTGCTCTTGGTTTAAAATTTCACACGCATAAATTTCAATTTGCGCTTATTGTGGAGCTACATCGTCACCAACGTTGTTGTCGTTGCAGCGCACAAAAATATTTCTCTAGAGAGCTTTCGCATGCTGTTGAACTTTTATATGCGATTGCCAGCTAGAAAGTTTTACTTGCTGGAAGGACTCTTGACATAACACTCAAAGGGATAAAACAAAAGTATTAAAAACGTCCAAACGTTGATTGCTTTGATTATGAATGTCCCCACTTTGTTGTGCATGTATATATGTATGTATGTGTGTGTATGCGTGTCTGTATGTGTGTGCGTTCATGAATGTATGTCTGCTATTGCCTGGATACTGTTGATACAACTGAATTTTGTTCTTACACATTCACATTGTTGCTCGTTTAGTTACACATGTCCCAGTTAACAATTTTTCATTTTTTCTCCAACATGCGAGTACTCTTCATTAACAAATGTGACTTACGTTCATATATAGTAAGTATATCATCAAGCCAAATTGTATTGTTAAGCAACTTTGGTCATAGATAAAATTATCAGAGAAAAGTCGATTCGCTTATGCAATTTCCACTTTGTGATACAAATTAGGCTTCGCCAATAAGCGCTGTTTTTCATGATTTTCCTGCATTTTTTAAATAATTTTAAACATCCATTTTGTAATCTTGAAATACGCTTAATTGTTGTCTGTAACGGGTGATCCATTCCCAGTTTTTCCACACCAAGTTAATGAGCATACTTTGCAATATACGAAAATTTACCGCCAATTTGCAATTAATAATAACGCCGACTAAAAGAAAATAAGCCTTTATAAACGTGTAAAATCAATTTTGAAGTTTCCATGAATTTATAATTTAACTTAAGTGGGGTGGAAAAACAAATTTTTGCGACCACATTTTGGGGATGGTTTTGCATACTCCGTTTTTGAGTTGCGTATAAGATACTCTATTTTCGATAGGTAACAAAAGCCATGAGTGAAAGCAACTAAGGCGAGGATGCCGCAGAGTCAAAGTTTTATTGCGTATTGTGTTTTATGAGAGAGTCTTAAAATGTTTGGATAAGAGATGTAAATAGTGCAACGTTGATAGTAGAGTGCAAAATTAAGCAATCTGCCATCTTTTTTATGATTCTCTTTTGCACTTTGCCCGTAAGCCAAAGAAACCAAACGAGTAAAACCCAAAAACGAGTAAATAGGTTTTGCTTCTTGCTACCATGGGGTAGCAGTAGTTCGAAGAATTTGGTTTTGTCGCCTTTTAATTTTTTCAATATTTGACGCTGAGGCAGTGCACCATAATTGAATTCCGTAGCACCATATTGGCTTTAGAATTGCATTGTATAATAGAAGTTTGTCATCCAACTTCAATGTCGAGTTTCTGCCCATAAGCCAATTTAGTTGTTTTAGTTGCAACTGAGTGACTTTCGCTTCAATGTGAATTTATTTTGCTGCGGAATAGGTGTGTTGTTAATTTGGATATGGGCACATGCTTGCTTACACAGTGTGAATATGACATGAGTACATTTCTGTTCATTAACTTTGATTTTCCAAAGTTTTAGCCATTTCTCTAATATTGAAATATATTCCTGTAAATTTCGTGAAGCTAATTGGTGGTTTTCATGAACGCTCAAAAACGCTGTGTCATCTGCAAAGGTTGAAGTGTAGTTTTCGGATGTTGTTGGCATGTCAGAGGCGTAAATTAGATATAAAGTGGGTCCCAGTATGCAGGCTTGGGAAACTCCTGCCTCGATTGGCTGAGTTAGGCTTATAAAATCACCTTCTCTGATAACAAATTTTCGGTCAGATAAGTAGCTTTCCAGAAGTTTGTGAGTATTTGCAGGCAAGTTTAACTTTATTTTGTGCATCAACCCGTCGTACCACACTTTATCAAAAGCTTGAGAAATATCAATGAATAGAGCTGAACAATACTTCTTCTCCTCAAAGGTCTGTTTTATGACATTGACTAGTCTGTGCGTTTTTTCTATGGTGCTATGTTTAGCCCGAAAACCAAATTTATGATTTGGTTGCACTAAGCTGCTTTATAATCGCTACAATACTTATCATCATCCCCTAGGATTCGAACTCGGTGTCATGTAAACATGATGTATATAATACGGCCGCTTAATATTTATACATATCGTTAGTCTCACGTAGAAAGGTACTAACTCGCATTTTCCCTGAATTGAGCTCTTTTGGGGATTCTACTACGTTTCATACAAGTACAGATTGTCACAAAGATTTAATTATATACTTTCATACATATCACTCTTACTTTGAGATGTACCTATTTATACAGTTTCCATTACCATTTTTCCTTCTCTTGTAAAATTGCAATTATGTTTGTTAGGGCATGAGACCAACGATATGTACATTGTATTATTTAATTATAATAAAATTTATTGTTTTATTGCTTCTAACTTTTGAAGGTAAAACTAGATCAAATGAAGAAAAAATATTTATGTCACATATTTGAATGTGCCAAATACGAGCCATTTTGGAATTTTACCGGGAGAAGTTTTGTTGCCGGAGTACCATATTTGAAAGGGCAAATTTTGTTCGGAATTGTATCTCAATACAACTATTCTTGCTATAAAAAGTAAAGTCTTAAGTTACATTAACATGATACATATCTGTAGGAGCAAAATATTACAAACTTCTCCAGGTTCTTAAAAAAAGAAAATATGAAGTATTGTAAGCATTTTTCATGTTTACACTTTATGGATAAGTAAAATCGAGGAATGTATAATATAAAATAAAATTATTGTTGGTTACAGTTCTACCAATTTTACAAATCCAACAAGCGGAATTTTTAAGTTATAATTTTGTTGATTTTGTACGCGATATACGATCTGCAGAAGGTTCTTAAATTGCTGCCAATGTGTACTTAACAAAACAACTCTGATATGATGGGAATTCGGAGTTATGTAAAATGGTTTAGAAAGTAAAGATTTACCGACACTCAAATTTTGCATTCGAATTTCTCTCGCGCTGAAAACATTTTGCTCTTACACGGTAAGATTTGGGTCATTCTACACAAATTTTGTACAGATCTAAATAATTGTACCACCATGTAAAGGCGCCATTACGAATATGAAGTGGGTAAAATTTCTTAAAAGTTCAGATTGAGTTTTCCGATATGTGTGTTGTTTTATTGCACATTGCAATGGCTGCTGGGGAAACAAATGCCAACTTTTTCACCAGCCAAGCAACTTTTGTTCATACGTATGTATGTATTTCACATTAATGTTGAAAGTAAAATTGCTGGTAAAAAATTTAATTCTCTTAGTGATACTCATACATGCATACGTTGTCTTAACACACACACACACACACACACACACTCGTA
The DNA here is from genome assembly GCA_914767995.1 of Thecocarcelia acutangulata. Classification (NCBI taxonomy): domain Eukaryota; kingdom Metazoa; phylum Arthropoda; class Insecta; order Diptera; family Tachinidae; genus Thecocarcelia; species Thecocarcelia acutangulata. The sequence goes on from OU612098.1 coordinate 59,660,572, forward strand.
CTTAACAGACAACACGAAGTTAAAAGAAATGAAATGTGACAACCAGGATCATGGTGAAAAGTCAAAACATTAATGTTTACTTTCAAGGGAAAATGTTTAAAAATAAGACTTGAATTGACTGCGTTAAACTCTTAAATGCTGGTAATTCCTCCAGGAGCAAAATAATAATTATAAAAAAACACATCGTCGCATATAACAAAACAAAAAAAAAGTATAGTTCGTATTCCACACATCCCTCTTTGGCACTTGTGTAATTTGCCCTCTTAGGACACGCTCTATTCATAACTGTAGAAGCATGTACCGACTGCTGGCCAAACAAACCAACAAGTGTAATCAGAATGTGTCAATTTTATTCTCCTCATTTTTTGTTTTCTTACTTACATATTGTGCATACATATGTACCAGCATATTTATTTTTCTCTCTTTTTTCGTGTGTATGAACAACAAACAACACTGCAGTAGTTTTTTTGCTTTAAATTTGAATGACCTTCGCTTGCACATAATGCGATTTTGCACAATGCTTTTTGTAGGCTTTTTGAATAAACAGCCAAGGGAAAATCACCCAAAGCTCTTTAGCAAAGCAACGCACAAAGTTGGTGCACAAACACTAAATTTCAGCAACCAACTTCGGATGTTTCTTAATTTTCTTTCGTTTCGTTGAGGTTTCTGTCAGACTACCACTACCCAAGAATATATCACGCAAGAACCATACCTAAGAATACAGGGTGGCTGATGAAAGCTGCTACAGAAAAAAAAACGTAATAAGTTATTTTCCGTGTAACTAACCTGTTCCATTTTTGTTGTGTTTTATAGATTGATCTCTAAATTTCACTTAAAGGGAGAATTGGGACAATGAAACAAGAATTTGGATAGTGCAACGCTTTCACGCTTTAGAGTCCGTTGTTTCCGTTCAAAGAGAATATAGGCACACGTTTGGCGGCACTCCTCCTAGCAGATGGAGAATAATGAGACTCGTAAAGATTTTTGCCGAGCGTTTCACAATCGCAAAAAGGTTTTATCATCGAGATTGCTCTGTTAGGACGCAAGAAACTAATGCTGCTGTAGCTGCTGCCATACAATCCAATTCTTGAGTTTCGACAAGGAGCTTATCTGCTGAAATTGGTGTCAGCAGACAGTTACTGCAGACAATTTTGCATCAAGTTTTAAACTTATTTATTTATTTATTTATTTATTTTATTTGTTTATTTTCTGTACAACAAGATTTAATCTTATATTTATAGTACAGAAACGGTATATGCGAAATCGCAATTATTGAATTAAATTAAGTTAAAATACAACAAAATTTTAAATCTAAAAGAAAAGAAAAATTATAAAAAAAATATATAAACATAACGAAATAAAAATATTATAAAAATACCCATAACAACAGTTTATATGATTATATAAGAAAATTTAAAAAAAAATTTTTGAAACTATTAGCATTTCTGTTCAACTGTTGACATAGTGGTAGATTGTTCCAAAGTCGGGTAGCATGTATGTAAAATTGCCATTCGGACACTAGATATTGGTATCGAGGTATTATAATGTTTCGGTTTCGCGGCGATTGAAAAAATCGAAGTTTTTCATATAAGTAATTAGGGATACGAGTGTGAACTATTTTATGCAAAAAAACCAGGGTACGGATTTTTAATAAGTTATCAAAACTAACCCCATATAGGCTTTCAGAGACAGATGAAACGTGATCAAATCTTCTCAATCCGTACATATACCTTATAATATTGTTAAACAAAACGTTTAGTTTTCTTTGACTAACCGAGTCGCACTTTGAAAATAATTCACACCTGTACAAAAGGGAAGGAACTAGGTAAGTCTTAGCAAGCAAAATTCTTATTTTGAGAGGTGTAAAATATTGTGTGAACCAGAGAGCTCGTAATTTGCAATACGTTTGGCCAACCATTGAGTTCACATGATCTGTCCACGTTAAATGGTTGTTAAAAATAATACCAAGATTCTTCGCCCTATTAACAATTTCAATTTTTTGGTCATTTAACACAATATCCACACTATCAGATACAGCTACACTTTTTTTTGGTGATTATTATATATTTTGACTTTTTCGGGTTCAGACAGAGTCCGTTTGCACTAGCCCAATCATAAATTTTCCTTAATTCATAATTTAAATGTGATATACCGGTATCAAAGTTTTCAGGTGCGATACTTAAAGTAAGTTGAATGTCGTCAGCGTATATATTGCATTTTGAAAGAATTTTTGACAAGTCATTTGCATATATTGAAAATAAAATCGGCCTTAAGATGGAACCTTGAGGCACACCCTTAAAAAGCGACAATTTATCGGACCAAACATTGTTTAAAAAAACCGACTGTGTTCGATTTGAAATATACGAAGAAATGAGTTTAGCGGACGTATGCGAAAACCTGAAAAAGTATTTTAATTTCTTGATAAACATGGCGTGGTCTACTGTGTCGAATGCTTTGGAGTGGTCAAGTAGCACTAAGAAATTATTTCCATATAAGATTCAATTAAGAAATAAAATGAACCCTAGAAGATCATTCAAATGATGTCAGCGGATGAAAACGTCTTGATCTGCTTTTTTATATCTGACGAGGCACATTTTGATTTAAACGGCAATGTTAACAAACTAAATTGACGAATATGGAGTAATTCTAACCCACAGATACTCAATCAGATGCAATTACATCCACTTCGCATCACAGTGTGGTGTGCAGTTTCTTCAAGTTTCATTATCGGGCCTTACTTTGTCGAAGAAACCGGTTTTACTGTTACGGTAAATGGAGATCGTTACTTAAAGATGTTGAAAGAGTTTTTCTTTCCAGAATTGCTCCGAAAGAGAATCCCTTTCAGCACTGTTTGGTTTCAACAAGATGAGACAACTTCTTCACATAAAAAAAAATCCAATAAACTGATTTCAAGAAACTCCACATTCCGTTGGCCTCCCAGGTCTCCTGACCTCACTGTACCTGATTTTTTTGTTTTTTTTTTTTTTGTGAGAATATTGCAAACAACAAGTTTATAAAAACGAAACCCAACAAATTTGGATGATTTAAAGCAATCTATTCGAAAGGTAATCGAGACAGTTCCCGCTGCAACACTCCAGGCTGTAATGAATAACTTTTTGATAAGATGTCATACATGTGGCAACGAGGGTGGGTGGAGGCCACTTGAATTTAATTATTTTCAAAACTTAATAAATTACTTTAATAAAAACGTATTATTTTTCAAATGAGTTTGTAAAAATAAATTACATATACTTTACAAAAAATTATTTGAATTTTTTTAATGTAGCAAAATTGACAAATTTGAGCATTTAGTAATGCTATTTAGAGCCCAAAGTTCACATTTCTTTTGTTATTACACATTTGTTGTCTCCTGTGCGAACAATCATAACCAAAAACAAATATTCAAAGTGTAAAATCACACAAAAAATTCCACAACTCTTGTTTGCAATTACTTTTATTGCGCTTAGTGCAATTTTCTCTAGGGCGATTATTCATACAGCCTTTAATTCAATCTTGTCCTCAGCATTCAAGGTGGGTAAAAAGTTGCATTCATGTCTGTCATTAAGTGAATGTATACATTTGTGTTGTACACGCACCCACTGAACAATACAGCCTGATTTAAGACGCATCTCAGACCTATATCAGACAATTAACCGACTTGTCTGAAAGTTTCTTTGTCGTGAGGTATAACATCCGGAATATAACCCTTAGTGTAGTTCCATAAAAGTAGTGAAATATGGATCTGACCACCAACCGATGTCTAGCTATCCTTTATTTACAATTGACCCGAATAAATATTGTTCAGATATTATTAAAAATTTCTTTAGCAATATCCGGGAACTTTTAGAAAACTCATAAATACAACAAAAAAAAAAGGCTAGAAATATTGTAAACCCTAAAATAGATTTCGATTCACTGTCTTCACGTCTTTTTTCTAAGTCTGCGTGACTCAGTTTGTCAGAAAATATTTATTGGGTGTGAATTGTTGTGTCAATTTGGTGTTTTTAGCGCAAACACCACGTTCGAATCAGTATTCTTTATCGAATGCTCTTCAAAGTTGATCTGATAAAATATCAAATCTTGTTCCCGTAATACCTTATATTTTCCATTGCTGGTTGATTGTTTTGTGAATCGGATAACGCATTAAATGAACTCTCTTTTTGAATGTAGATTTAGATTATTAAATTTCTTCTAACATTCATGCCTTTCTTCAAAATCTTATCTTACTAAACGAGCAATTTTTGTTTATATATAAATATATATATTTGCAATTGGGTTCTCGAAAACGGCTCTAACAATTTTGATGAAAATCAGTATCCAGGAGTTTTTTGGGGACGAGGTTTTTACCCTTTTGTAAAATTTTATTGGTTCTCGAAAACCGCTCTAACGATTTTGATGAAAACCAGTATCTAGGGGCTTTTAAGTTAAAAAAAAGTAGGCATATAGGAGTTTCTAATATCGAAAAAGGGAGTAGGCCTCAAAAACGGCTAAAGTGAGTTTAAATATTTTAGGGATTGAAAAACCAATCAAGATTTCGCCACCATTTTTCTACGGGTTTTACTAACATTCGATATTAAATGTTTTCGAAAACGGTTTCAAAGAGTCAGTATCTGGAAGTTTTTGGAAACAAAAATCTATGTTCGTTAGTCCCGTTTCTATTTTTTTGCTCATTTTCCACATACATATCTGGGGAAATTTTGATAATAATATCAAACTAAGAATTTTTAATGAGAACACAGAGGTTGATTTTTTTTTGTGAGAAACGGAATAATAAATAAGCGAATTGCTATGTTGCCTTCACTCCACAAAATATATAAGAAAAAAAGAAAAAACTAGTCAAAGCGTAATTTTATCGTGACTTTAGACAGCGTAAAAATGGAAATATCTTGTGAATCAAGTTTTATTAAAGTAAATATATTTCAGTATATACAACTTAGAAGCTCCGAGTAACGCTCGGTGCCCCAGGTACTTATCAAGATTAACGCAATATATGAATTAAATTAGAAAGCAGAGGGTTAGACTTTTAATTGTTATTATTTGATTACACAGCAGCGTTGTCAACTTTATAATTTCAAAACGTACCGAAATGGGTAAAACCGTGTTATTTCGGCAAAAATGCAGCAACCTTTGAACCGATTTTGTATTATAAAAATTATATTACATATGTAGGTGTGCAACCTTGCTTCCGCCGTTTTTTCTGAAATTCGGGGGTTTGTTGCAAAAAACTGGTTATAAATTTATGGTTCAAAGTATTGTCCATTACTGCGCATTTCTTTCACCTCTCTTGTGGGTAGTGTACGAATCACTCGATCGCTTGAAGCGATCCACGAATCGATCCAATTTTTTACTTCTTCATAAGAAGTGCTCAAATAGAAGAGCTGCTCAACCAGGTTGTGTGCAGTGGATTGAAACACGTGATAGTCCAAGGAGGCGGGTGGCATAGGACTTCCCGTTTTAACGCTGCCAAGCTAGTCTTGATCAATTTCGCAACATGAGGGCGAGAATTGTCATCCTGTAAATTCATTTTATAATGTCTCTTGTAGTATTGCGGCCGTTTGTCTGTCAACGCTCGTCTCAAACGCATTAACTGCGTTCGATAACGATCGCTTGTAATTGTTTTAGTCAGTTTTTAGTGCATAGTGTGCATTACCTTGGAACCGTAAATATTCCGTTTGGACGTCGACCTAGATGCATGACCAGATCCCATGATTTTCTTCGCTAGGGATTCTTATAACAAACCCATTTTTCGTCGCTAGCCACAATGCAATGCAGAAATCCTTTCCGTCTTTTCCTTACAAGCAGCTGTTTACAAGCCAACAAACGCCGTTCAACATCTCTCGGCTTCAACTATGGCACCAAATTTCCTTGTTTCTGAATCATTCCCACGAAGTGAAGTGGTTTTTTTTTTTTTTTTTTTTTTTTTTTATATTGGACCAGTACTCAGGGGATGACCCCTACATATGCAGTGCATTGTACCAGAACTAGGAAAATAGGTTGTGAGGAGGGGGAAAGCGGGAGTAGTGTTTGTGAACATTTGACTTGAATCTTCCAACGTTATAACAGACAGGAAACACTTCTGCAGGCAACTTGTTCCACAGACGAAGCGTGCGGCTGAAAAACATATTCTCTTTGTAATGCGTAGTACGATTCCCCGGGCAATCGACCACAAATGGGTGAGCTCTAGACGATGAACGCGTGCTACGTAAAAATGTGCGCGTTTCGGGAACAAGATCCCTAATCTCGTCAGAGCAAAATCCATTGTAGTATCGATAGAACAGAGTAACGCATCCCACACTGCGTCGATGCTCCAGTGAGTCAATAGAGTTGGATACCCTACTGTCACCGATGAGCTTCTTCGCCCTCTCCTGCACACGGTCGAGTAACCCCAAAACAGACTTTGAGGCACCGGCCCAAACATGAGAGTTGTATTCCATTTTCGGTCGGATGTAAGTGGTATAAATAGTAAGGAGGTCGGATGGAGTGAAGTACATCTTACACCGTTTCAAAAAACCGAGGCACTTGAATGCTTCTTTAGAGATATGAAAAATGTGTTCATTCCAGCGAACGTCACACTGTATCTTCATTCCAAGAACATCAAGAGCATCCGATTCTTCAATATTTATACCATCCATGAGTACAGATGAAGCAGCATTAGCGGTCGTTTGTTTGTGCGTCAATAAGCAACACTGGGTCTTACGAGCATTAAAGGCGACCCTGTTTTTACGACCCCATTCAGAGACCAATAGAAGATCACTATTCAGTGAATCATTCATATTTAGTCTCTTGGCAGCGATCTCTGATAGGCTGGGCCTATATCTAAAAGAGTACGAGTGACAAATGCTGCTGTCATCCGCGAAAGAGTGGATAGGATTGGAAGTTTGGTAGAGAAGGTCGTTGAGGAAAATAAGAAATAGGGTAGGAGAAAGAACGGAGCCTTGCGGTACCCCTGAATTAATCTTGAACTCGTTTGATGAGACCCCATCTATAACAACTCGTATAGAGCGGTCTCTGAGAAAGCTCGATATAAACCGAGAGAAGTCATCACCGACACCAAAAGCAGTAAGTTTTGCCAATAGTGCACCATGCCACACTCTGTCAAACGCTTTTGAAATATCAAGAGCCACCACCCTACTTTCACCGAAATGATGGATTGAGTGGCACCATTTCTCTGAGAGATATGCCATAAGATCGCCAGTTGAACGACCCTTACGAAATCCATATTGACGATCACAAAGTAGTTTATGCGACTCCAGATACCTCATAAGGTGATGGTTAACCATGTTTTCCATTACTTTGGAGAGTGTAGAGCAAATTGCAATTGGGCGGTAATTTTCGGGGTTATTTGCCATACCCTTTTTGGGTATTGGTGTTACATTAGCAACCTTCCAGCACGATGGAAACTCACCAGTATGGTAAAGTATGCTGAAAAGGCGTGCTAATGGACGCGCAAGCGTAGAAGAGCACTGCTTCAAGACCAGTGCTGGAATGCCCTCCGGTCCAGGAGTTTTGTTTATATCGAGGTCTTCCAAAACCCTTTTAACTGCTCGCGCCCGGAAGAATATCTTCGGCATAGTTACAGATACTCTTTCGAGCTCGGGAAGTGGCTGACTGCTTTCCGGCAAGCAGGAATTGCTTGCAAAGATTTCAGCCAACAGGTTAGCTTTGTCAACCGGGTCTGTGAATGCTTGGTCATTCTTTAAAAGAGTTGGAATTGATGAACTAGCACTGTTCTTTACTCTCTTAACGAAAGACCAAAAGGTCTTACTGCCCCGAGGAGCTGCAAGGACCTTGGCACGAAGGCGCTGTTCGTGAAGAGACTTTTCACGCCTAAGTACCTTGGCACACGAAGATCTTGCCTTTTTGCGTAGCAAATCAGTGTCTGGTGTTTTGTTTAAACGCCAGTTACTGAATGCTTCCTCTCTGGATCTGACTGCGTTTTTGCACGTCTGATTAAACCAAGATTTTGCTTTTGGTTTAATCGAAATCTGCTTGGAGGGGATGAATGTTTTCATCCCTAGCAATATAATGTTCTCGACCATTTTTGCTGAAGCATTTATGTCGTTATCTAGAAAACAAAGTTTCCAATTAAAATGCTCATAAAATTGGTTGAGCTCAGCCCAACGCGCCTTTTCGTAAATAAATATTGAACGTTTCGTAGCTGATTTTGAAACGTTACGAAGTCCCGAAATCGAAAAGGTGGCAGAAATGGTGCAATGATCCGAATTGCCGAGAGGTGCACTAACTCTGACTTCATACTTTTCAGGGTGTGAAGTCAGGAATAGGTCAAGTGTGTTTGAATGGTGCCCTTCAACACATGGAATATGCGTTGGCTCATTCACTAATTGCGCTAGGTGGTTGTACGCAGCGAACAACTCGACATATTGGCCTTCTGGAGTTGTATGACTCGAGTGGCGAAGCCAGGATGAGTTGTGAACATTGTTGGGTCATCAAATAACGCCTCAAAACGCATCTTCGAAAACCGTCTCCCTTTCACCACCGTGTTGGTCTTAGTCGTCAAAATCACCGTTCTTGAAGCGTTGAAACCACTCTCGGCACGTTCTTTCACTAACAGCGGTCACACTATAGGTATTTGAGAGTATTCGATGAATCGCAATGGCAGATATCTTTATATTAAAGAAGAAAATTAAAACCTCCCATACATGGCGAGAATTTGATTAGTAAGCTTGTTTAATTAAGAATAACTTTATGGTTCAGACACGAATCGGTTAATACTTCGATAGTGTTATGTTTAGAAATATCTGAGGTTACTGTATGTTATCTACCACTTACCGCTGCAGCCATCTTTTGCAAAACGACGGAAGCAAAGCTGTACATCTAATACGTTTATATTAAAAACACGTTGATGCAAGAGCCTTTCAATCGATTATTAGACGATAAACCACCATGCCATCAAATTCGTTCAATATCTAAAATTCCTGTTTGCCAAACTTGACCTGTAGTGCAATTCACTAACCTGTTTTAACGCTAATAAAATTCGTTTAGAGAAATTAACACTAGCGTTGGTGTTTTCTCGATTCTATAACAGTTTTTAACACTATTTGTCTTCGTTTTAAATCAGCTGTTTTATAGCCTGAGTGATTAGCGTTAACTAAATACCAATTATTTTTATGGTGTTTATCTTAACAACAATGTCGTTAAAATTTCTACTAGAATAACTTCACAGTATTTGGCATACGGCTTGTCGGAAGACTCCAACAGTCGGTCGGCGTGTTCTCCGTGAGAAGAACTTATCTTATTTATCAAAAAATATTTAAAATAATAAACATATAAATAGTTTTACTTACCCTAAACATGGAATTATTTGCAAATTTGTTTGTTTTTGTTCTGTTCCTCTTTGTGGTTTTCTTTATTTTTAACAAAGCTGCCACATTATTTCAAATTTTTTTAACATACAACCAGAGGTGTTTAGAATAAGTTAGTGAATTACATAAGCGTTAGTGCAAACCACAATAGCTCGCGTTAAGTTATGCTCTTTTAAAATCGTTAAAAGTTAGTGAATTGCACTACTGTAGTGCGAGTTTGTTACTTTTATTAAGACAAATGTTTTTTTTTGCTTTTATTTTTTTTATTTGATCTTCAAAATGAACTAACAATAAGCATTAAAAACTTAATATCTCAAATATTAAAAATATTGATAGAATCACCTTTTTAACATTCTGCTGATGGCAAGGGTATATCTTTTTCTCAACCGAGTGTGGCGGCCAAAATTAAGTATGTTGCGTGCGAGAGGATTTGGGTGAAGTTCCAGTTTACTGATATACCTTGTGACGTACTTAGAGAATTCGCCTTTTACCGGTGGAACACACAGATGCTTGTGAATTCGTGAGTTTTTTACGTACCAGTGAGCTGCAGTAATTGTTCGAAGAATTTGGATTTGCCGCCTTTGAATTTTTTTAATGTTTGATGTTGAGGCGGTGACCCATAATTGAATTCCATAGCACCATATAGACTTTATAATTGCGTTGTATAATAAAAGTTTGCAATCTAACTTCAATGTAGAATTTCTCCCTATAAGCCAATTTAGTCTATAACGACTGGGATCTTTCGTCGGTCTGAAGGCCAATAAGTGGGTTGTTCACTTGAAAGCACATCTAAGCCCAGTTTTGGAAATGGTGTCAAAAAGTACACCATCACATTTGAAAAAATGAGAATATTGGTTTTCTGTAACTGAAAATCGGGGTGGGGATATTCCCCAGAAATAACAATTTTTTCATGAAAATCTTCAGAGCATAAATTTGTTGCTTGGAGATGCTCCTCACGTGTCTCCGTTAGCAAATTTAAAATACGCACCGAAAATTAAAAAAAAGCACCGATTAAAGATTTTAAAAGGCAACGCTGGTATACAGGATATGATTATAAATGGAATAATGCATCGGGCAAACGGCCTCCATGGCTTTGCATGCGACTAATTTCTCGAAATTTTCCACGGCCACTTCGCATAAATGTCAATCAAATTTCGTTGATGCTACGTTGACTTTCATTCTATAATATACGGTTAGTTGTAGGCTTGTTCACGTAGATCGGGGATTTCAAATAGTCTCGTAAAAAATCGATTGGAGTTAAATCACTCGATCTGGGCATTCTAAGTTTTCTCGTGATGCTTACAATCAATCCTATCACCCTGTTTCTTCTTGACGCTGAGTTCTAAGAGACGCTGTATGTATTCAGATTTAGCGATATTAAGAACCTCAATTTATGCCCGGAAAAGTGGTTAAACTGGGTAAAAATGGTAAATATCAAGGTATTTACTCGAAGGATGGGTTCTGTATCGGTTCAATGGATTAGGTGTGAAAGGGTAACCGACATACAGTGTTGCTTTCATGTTTATATTATAAAAAACTAAAACGATGTTTAAATTTCCTGGTCTAGTTTCACACGAACGAAAATAATATAAGTAGAGTAAATCACAAATAAGCTCCCTACGCTCAAGTGCTATCAAAATAAAGCTTTTTCAGTATATCCTATTAAAAATACATTTTGCAATGTTAGACAATTCCAATATCACGTCTTACAAAATTGGTTTATTAAAGCGCATCCCCTGCGCTCTATTTACCAATAAAATTTTTCTATTAAGCTGCATGGTACTTCGTCAGCGTTGCCAACTCGGTGCGTTTAGCACCGTTTTTGGTGCTTTTTAAAATTATTTGTGCGAAAAATTCTGCGCTTCTTAAATTTCGGTGGCAACAATTTAAATTCAACTCAACTTTTTGTTTTAATGTAAAAAAGAGTTTATTCACTTATCCAAAGTTTTTACGTTTAATTTTGCAGCGTACAATCAGAACACGAAGCTATAAATGCGGAAAACGCACCATATATGCAGAAAGTAAGACAATCTTTCTGTTGTATATTATACATATTTTCGAAAGAAAAAAAAAACACATTTCGTTTTATAAAGTTTATTGCTTTTAGATCATGTTTTGCTATTAAACGATCAAGCCAAGTTTGTCAAATATTAAAATAAATGCAGGCACTGTTTGATTTCGCTTGAATTCGTTACAGTTATTGTAACTGAGGAATTGGTCACAGTTTTGGTAATTGATAAATTACCAATTATTAATTGAATAATAACAATTTTCTGAAACACTTGCATTAAATATTGATTACATTTCAATAAATTCTTTAAAAGATACCCAATCTAGTCAGCTGATTTTCCCTGTTCGCTTACGAAAACACAAATTAAATTTATATTGTGCTTGATAGACTTGCAGAGAGTTTGATGGCTTGTAGTGCGATTCTGTAACTTTTAAGGTTTCAGTAATCGTAAATTTCTTCGACATGTTTTATTCTTGCAATATAATTTTACCGATGGTAAGCAAATGTAGTTTTGTGCTCGTGATAATAGACAGAAAAACTGATTTCAGTCGACAGCGAACATAATTAAATAACATTGATGAATAATAAATTTGATAAAATATCATCAGATACCATTATATTAGTAAAAGTAACAGAATCGTACTAGAGGTCAAGTTTGACAAACACGAATTCTAGCCATTGAATGAATTTGATGCCATGCCATCATGCGATGCTATCAAACCTAGTTTGATGGTACCATAGGCGCTTGAAAGATTGTTTCATTATCGTGTTTTTAATATAAAAATATTATACTTTGTATAATATAAAGTGGGGTTTTTAAAAATGAAAACAAAAATTAAAAATTTGGTGCGTTTTTGTTGAAATAACGCGCTGTTTTCCCCAATTTGGTGCGTTTTGTAATTTCAAAGTTGACAACGCTGTACTTCGTCCTTCACTTACGGGAATCAAATTATTTTGACAAGGGATTTGTTTCTTGCGAAATTTAATTTTTATATTCTCTCTTTTGGATCGTGGTAGGAGAAAAAATTCGAGCAGCATTATTAGTTATTTTAGAGTGGTTTGCAAGAGGCTGCTAATTAGTGACAGAGACCTACTAAAAGGGACCTTGTAATACTGATGCAGGTTGCAAGTGAGAGTGTGCCATGTATCTTTAGCAAGACTTCCAGGTAGGCTGTAGTTTTTGCTGGGATATAAATATATAATATGAGTATGTACTTATGCAAGCACATATATATTAGTATCTTGTGTTAAGTTTTTTCGAGTTACTGTTATTTTCTTTTTGTATGTGACATGATAAGTCTTTTCTTTCTAAAATAAAAATTTAAATATAAAGTTTATTAAAATATATTTTGTTATTTTTGTCTAATTACTCCTAAAGAGGTGGTGAGTTAAGCATATTTGTGTAATTTACTCATTAAGATAAATAAACGTATGCGCTGAATTACTCAATCGAGGTAATTAGACCAAATCCCAGTTAATTACCCAAAGAGTTTACGGTGATGCAATTCCCTTCATAATATAAATTACAAAAACTATTTTGAAATTTAAATACGTGAATCGAGGCTTCAAAAAATATGCAGCATAATCTCGATAACTCAGATAATTAAAAACAATGTGCTCTCCGACAATTCGAAGTATCCGGATTTTCGAGATAAGAGAAAATATTTTAAAAATACAGGGTGTTTCGTGACAAACGGTGAAGAGTGGTGCCGTTGGAATTATCAATTATGCGGATTTGTCAGTCACGATAGCGCAGTGATCGTACGTAATTGCTCATCGACAATTTTGTTCAAAGTTCGTCACTCGGCGAATTCATGAAATTTGGAAAAAGTGTCTGAAGTTCCATCCTTTTAAAATTCAAATCGTTTAAGAGCTGAAAGAAAGTGACTTTGGTTTAAGGAAAATTTTCTTCGGACTGTACATCTCATTTTTTGGAGCGATGACGCCCATTTTCACTTAAACAGCTACGTCAAGAAGCACAACTGATCTAAAACGAACCGCAACCTCCGATTGAAACATTGAAAGCTAATGCTGAGTAATTGGTTGGTATACCTTATCTACGCATGAAATAATTGGATAATTTTTTTGCGAAAATTTTCCGGAATATACGACGAATATCAACGGTGAAAGTTATCGACTCATGATTATGGAATTTTTGTTTCTAAACCTGCGAGCTCATCCATCGTACTCTTTACACACGTGGTTTCAACAGGATGGGGCGACTGCACAAATAGCGAGACCTTCGATGAATTTCGGAGAAATTGCCTCAAAACACTGATCAGTCACTTTGGAGATATTCAATGGCCACTGAGGTAGCCCGATCTAACTTCCACGGATCTGTTTTTTATGCAAATAAATTTGCACTGGGAGAAAAAGTACGCAAATAAAAAAAAAATTGTTTTATTTACAGTTTATTTAAAATTAAAGTAAACGTAAAGTATAACGGCCGTATTTATAAAAAATATTGTGTTTATTAAACACTTCTATAAGAAATTTGACAAATAACAGTTTAATAAACATACACAATTTTTTATGAATAAGGCCATAAATATAAGAATTTATGTTTTAGTATTTTAATAAATAATATTAATGGATACAGTAATAACATGTAAGTTATAAGGATCCCTATTTTGTATTTATAGAGTTCTTTCCAAAAAAAAAAAAAATAAAAAAAAAAAAAAACAATAGCCCGATTCAAAATCTTGTGCATTTGAGGTGGCATATTTCTGCAATTGCAAAAGTGACTTTTTTTGGTGTATTTTATTAGTGTAAAGCAAGAATATACTCCATTATTTTGCAAATGCCATGATGCAAGGCCATTTGCACAAGATTGTGAATAGGGCAAATATCTATAAATGTCAAGCTTGAAAAATTCCTGACATTTTTATTTTTAATAAATTTTATATAAAAAAAAGTAAAAATACGCAAAATACAGAAAAAAACAAGGAATAAATTCATATACCCGTGAGCATATTCATTCGCCGCTGTCTCATTGACGACTGAAGTAATGAACGTAAGATTGTGTTTGCTTTTGTTTACCACTTAAATACCATGGGTGGGCAGCGCTACTTTAAAAGAAAATATTCATCGGGAAATCGGCTTAATTGAACCAACATTTTTGTAAAATGCTTTCATGCTGCACAAATACTCATATTTAGATAATTTCATTTGACGAAGTTAAATTTCATTTTGCTTTTTGTGTGCAATATCTCTCATATTTAGATAATTTCATTTGACGAAGTTAAATTTCATTTTGCTTTTTGTGTGCAATATCCCTCAGGCTTGCAAGGTTTAAAATATCCCCAGCAGCAAGTGTTTTATCTGTTAGTTTCCTCCACAAAAATGCTGTTTCACTAGTTTAGAAAACTTTAGAAAATATTATTTTCATCTAAACGAATTTTTAGAGAAGGTTGGAATTTGGAAGAGTCACTGAAAGCGTTTCCCCGAAAATTAAAAAAAAATTTATGCTATATTGTGATCGAAAATTGTTAATCCAGCCATTACTTCCTTTCAATTCAACTTTTAATCCATAAATTTCTGTAGTTTGTGTAAAAGTTTAGTTTTTCCTTCAATTATTTCTGATGTAACTGGTGCATTAAGCTGCAAATTAAACGCTTACTTTCTTTTCATAAACAATAAAAAACTGAGGGTATATTATTTGTAAATATTAAATGCAATTAAAAACTGATGGTACAAATTCTTAAGAAACAAAACTAAAAAAAGATGACTGATTTTTTTGTGCAAAAGAGTGTAGTATCTCAAATACCCTTCACGATAGTGACGTAAACATTTAACATATACATATATTCGAAATTTGAACTAAATATGCTCGGTTATGTATATATGAACCGATATCGGGGCAAAATTTTTTTTGCCTGTAATCGCCATGCCAAAAAGTCAATCTTTCGTGAAAAAATCGCTTTCGGTTATATCTCGGTTATACATAGACCGATGTCGAAAATGTTCATTTTCTGTACTTTAGTAACCTTCTTTTCTACCACAATTGCTTTAAAGCAAAATAAAAAAAAAATTATGAAAAAATCGGTTTAGAGTATTTTCGTTTTCTGAGTTTGGTAACCTTCTTATATCACCAGAACTGCTTTTAAGAAAAAAAGTTGCTTAATTTCGCTTACGCGTCGATTTCATAAAAAAACCCCGGCTTAGGCTATATCATGAGTATATATGGACCGATATCGGGGACAATTTTTTTTGCCTTTGCAGAACAAATATTTTCTTTTTTCAAAAATGTTCATACAAAATTGCAAAAAAAAGTTATATTTTCGGAATTTTGGGTATGACTATCTCAGCTATATGTGAACCGATTTTACTGAATTGCAATAGCAAACCTATGAATCGATTGAGTATTAAAATGGTGAAAGAAAAAAGTTTCCAAATCTAATGGTTTTCTAAGAAACAAACTTATATACCATTAACATATTTTTGAAGGGTATGAAGAAGACGGCTGAATTTTTTATGCAAAAGCTATATATTTAAATGCTGTCCGAATTATTGAGGTAGAATAAAATTGAAGGCGTCCGGATTACCGAGCCTACTGTTGTAATAAAATAAATGTCCATATTATCGAGATTACACTGTGAAATCATAAAAAATAACGAGGTACAACTTTTCACCTAACAACAGCCATTTCAGCGCTTTTTTCAAACTTAAACGTTTTACATGTTAAAGAAAACTTTGATTTGACAACTCTGGTATGAATCAGTATGACAACATTAAAACAAACAAATCCATTCACACTTTCCACGTTCATGCTTAAATACTTGCAGCAAGCACTTGCACAACTTTCATGTACTAAATAATAATGATTACTGCACAATAACTGAAGTATCTAAATGCAATTTTATGTTAATTTCTTCCTTGCGAATGTTTTTCGAAACCATTTAAGTTTTAATGATCCATAGTATGTTCATATGAATGTATGTTTTTATGTATGTACATAAACATATATTTGCAACGTTTTATCTTTTAATATGCAAAGAAATATATATACGAGTACATATGTATGTATGTATGCACATATACTTACAGATTGTACAAATGTATGTAAGACTTTATTAAAGCGAACTAACATATACTCGTACATGCATACATATCTAACATACGAGTATATCTAACACATTTACGAGCAAATGTAAAATTTGAGCTTATTTAAATGAGAATTAATTACAAGTATGAAAGGAGGCAATTTCGTCCATCCTCGATACGCCGCTAATAAATGTGTTCTTTTGTTATTAAGCTTTTTCTAAGGTCTAAGCATTTGCACACACACACGCAAATATTCACTAATATTCAATTTTGTATGATTAATAATTACAGGTGATTTAAAGCAACGCACAATGGCAGCACATACGTCTCGACGAGCAAACACAACACCAGAGGTGTTTTTTCTATTTTGTGGTAAGTCTAAACAAATTATCATGAGAGCAGCAAATTATCAAACTGAATGATGGCATTTCACTTGTCAATTAATTTCAAACTATTTACGAGTATTTTTCATTAATCAATATTTTAATTGCTACAAAAGTAATGCGTTAATATTATAATAGAAACATGTTTTCTCGCAAGTTCCTAAAGACCGTGTAGGAAGGTGAATTACACTGTTATAGAAAAAATTGCAAAAACATTTTACTATTTAATTGGAGTAACGTCAAAACTCAGAAAAGGTTTTCGACTTAACAATGCGGAATTTTTAATGGAATAGTAATATGCCAAAAATTCATTTAAATGACTTCTGATCTCCACTTTAGGAGGTACGAGTTTTTTCTAAACTTTTTTCTTACAATTTTCTGAATTTCTATTTTACTCTAATTAAGTTTTTTTTTGAGTTAATATTTTGTAGCAATAAATGAGTGGATATGTATTTTGTTTGATAAATTTTTTTCGTTTATGACTTGAATGGAAAACACAAATCTGATCACATAAAACTCATAATTTTATGAAAACGTGCGTAAACAATTGCAAGAGTGGTATGTCATAATGTCCAGTGTCATAATGATCATGGACGCTATGACACACATAAAAGGGTGTCCATTGGCATAGTGACACTTTCCAAATAGACATTATGCCATTTTTAAAAATGTCATAAGGTCCATAATTAGAAAATAAGTTATATATGAATTTCTTCTAAATTTTCCAGCTAAAGATCTTGATTGATTTTTGTTTTTATAAAAAAGGTTTAACGGTATTTTATTTTCAATATTTCGATAACAATTTGTTATCATCATCAGGAAAATTAAAATGTTATAAAAAATTATTTGAAAAAAATGTTGTCAAAAAATTTTACATACAAAAAATTCATACACATGAAAAAAAAATTCTTAACAATATTAACAAATTGAAAAATTAAAAATAGAGGTAGCCATAATGTAGTTAGCTCAACAGAACCAAAAATTTATAAGTCTTTGACGTATATACCAGGCTTAACAGAAAGGTTAGTAAGATCTAATATATTTAATAGGGAAAAATATGGAATGGCTCATAGGAGTTATAATACACTAAATATATTATTTAGTAAGACTAAGGATAGACTTGGTAAATTAGATATTGCTAATATAGTTTATAAAATTCCATGTAAGGGAAACGATCAGGATAATTGTAATAAAGTACACATAGGGACAACAAAAAACAAATTAAGGACAAGGATTGCAGGACATAAATCAGACCAAAAATATAGGCATATTAATTCACAAAAGACAGCGTTATCTTCTCATTGCTTTGGTTTAAATCACTATCCTCACTTTGAAAATCTTTCAATAATAAAAACAGAAACAAATTATAAGAAACGTTATATGTTAGAAATGTTAGAAATTATGAATACACCTACAGAACAGAGAATTAATTTTAAATTAGACACAGATAATTTAGCACATAGTTATAGGCATTTAGTTAGCAAAAAGTTAATACATTGAAATAAATAATACGTCTATTTACAATGTTATTTATTAGGATATTGTTAATTTGTATAAAATTTTTTTATGTTATTTTTTTGCTATTTTGTGAGCAACATATGCTATGTTAACCTGTTAAAGGTAGAGGTACAACATATTGTAATTGTTAACAGAGCATGTGTTGTTTACGGAATAAGTTTAATTTAAATTATTTTATTTTTTTATTATTTTTTTAATTTTTCAATTTGTTAATATTGTTAAGAATTTTTTTTTCATGTGTATGAATTTTTTGTATGTAAAATTTTTTGACAACATTTTTTTCAAATAATTTTTTATAACATTTTAATTTTCCTGATGATGATAACAAATTGTTATCGAAATATTGAAAATAAAATACCGTTAAACCTTTTTTATAAAAACAAAAATCAATCAAGATCTTTAGCTGGAAAATTTAGAAGAAATCAATATAAACAAGATCAAATAATACGAATATTTAGTTATATATGAAGATAACCGTATATTTCAGTGATAATGTGAACCACCAAAAGCCGTTCCCATTATCAAAAATGCCCACATTTTCGGTGGCAAAACTTTGACGCATAACTCTTGTTTATATTGCCTACAAGAAATTTACACTTTCATTCTTTTTAATTAAACAAGTGGTTGTTTCAATACAGAATTTTTTTATATTCTCTTTAAATTTATGTACGTACCAATATTCCCTTGAAAAATTAAACCAAAAAATTGAGTTGAGTTTTCACAGAAGTAAAACGTACTTTATTATCAAAATATATAATCGCTTATTTAAATATATGTAGGAGTATATTACGTTCAATTTTTTTTCTGTTATAAAGGCAAAACAAGGCTGGATTACGTTTCTTAGATTTAGTGTTCAAATTTTGAAAACAAGGAGAACAAATTGTAAAATACCTGCATTTCTTAGCTCTGCCATGTAACGCATTTTAAGATTTCTGTCACCTGACTATTGATGTTGATAGCATTTTCTTCGATATCTTTTGTTTCTGAATCGCTTCTTCTCCAATATCTTTTTTTTTTATTTAATAATCTTTATTACTTTGCATTGCTTGATTACTTATAAAGGAAATATGAATATAAATGGAAGTATAATAATATAAAGCGCAAGCAATTTAATTTATCTGATAAACAATCAAATGAAGGAAAATTATTTTATGTGTGTATAGTAATATTAAAACCTTAGATACTGATTTTTTTTGTTTTTTTTTTATATTGGACCAGTACTCAGGGGATGACCCCTACATATGCAGTGCATTGTACCAGAACTAGGTTGTGAGGAGGGGGAAAGCGGCAGTAGTGTTTGTGAACATTTGACTTGAATTTTCCAACGTTATCACAGACAGGAAACACTTCTGCAGGCAACTTGTTCCACAGACGAAGCGTGCGGCTGAAAAACTAATTCTCTCTGTAATGCGTAATATGATTCCCCGGGCAATCAACCACAAATGGATGAGCTCTAGACGATGAACGCGTGCTACGTAAAAATGTGCGAGTTTCGGGAACAAGATCCCTAATCTCGTCAGAGCAAAATCCATTGTAGTAACGATAGAACAGAGTAACGCATATGTATGTATAATGTCCAATCCCTGATCAAGGTTTTGGATTTGATAATCTTGAGTGGTCAAGCAATGCAAAGTAATAAAGACTATTAACATTAGTTTTAAGTGAACAAAGCGATCTCATCTTAACAAGAAGACATTCTCAATTTAATACCGGTATTTTAGTGCCATCTATTCGCAATTTGACGGCGATATATTCACAGTTTGACAACGATGTGTCCACAATTTAACGAGATATGTATTATCATTCGCTGACAAAAATTAAAGAACGTCTTTTTTTCTTTGTGTACCTATACGTTCATATACTCGTATATAGTTATAAAAAAGGTATTAAAATCAAAATTTTCAACTTCTAAAATTTTTTTATTATTACTTAAGTTGTGCACGTTACGACACTTCGCATAGTGTCCACGGACTTTACGACACCTCCGTGATGGACATTATGTCACTTTCAAAAGTGTCTTAACGTCCATGGACCTTATGACACTTTTAAGTATGTCATAACGTCCATGGACTTCATGTCACTGGACGTTACGACATGCCACCATTGCAAGTCGGATACAATCTCACGCTCTTGTATTTTTTGAACACACATAAATTTATAGCCCATCGTATGATTAAATAGGATAGCGAATACAATCTTTAGCCACTACGAGTACATCTCTATAATTCGCCCTTATTTTATTTGACGGTGTCAACACTAGATGACTCCATTTTTTTTCACTTTACAAAATTGGTAATAATTTTCTTTAATGGAGATATGCGAATATTTGTTTCATTTTGGTTAATTTTTTTCTTCCATAAATACAGCAATACTTTCCATTACGGGGCACTCACCAACTCTGAATTTTTGACCGATTATTACAGGAGTGCACTCACACACACATTTATTATTTCAAATATATTATTACATAATGCTACGTTTTATTAAAACAGTGCTAAGCTAGTCTAAGGAAGTTTAAAAAATGTATTCACCTTGTTTTCCACGATTCTTTCTGTCCATTTAAAAGAGATGTTTTAGACACATTGTTATTAAAGTTTCCGGGTATGGGAAAAAGTTTTGCATGAAAAAATATAGGAAAATCTCGGTTCAACAATCTCCATACTACCAGATTATACTTTAAAATTCTTTCAATGTAAGACCACACAAAATATTGGACATTTCTTTAACCCGGTAGCGCTAGCACCAGAAATTCGTCTGATTATATAATGATCTTCTTTGCAGCTAAATTATATATCAACATACATATCTTGAAATAAGCGATATTAAATCATATGAATTGAAAGAGCTTATGGGCGATTCCGGTTTAAAAGTATACCTTTAAATTCTTTCTTACATATTTTCGTAACATAAAAAAATTTATGTATACAATTTTCATCATGAAGTGGGTTACAGCCAATTTGAAACCAATGTTGAATTAATTTTTGTTTCTCGTTTTGTAATTTTAATACCCTTTAATGTGGAAATATATTTTGTGCTATAATGCAAATTAGATTAAATTTATATGTTTGTAAAAAAAATCCATATTAATTTTGGTAATTTTTTGGCACATTTGGTAACTTTTTGAAAAATATTGGTTGTAATAATATTTTGGTCATAATAATATTTTGGTCAATAGCACTGATCAGTGCTCAGGGGATGACGCCACATGTCCAGTTCATTGTACTTAGATTAGGAGAATAGGTATGAGGTTTGTGGATATTTGAATTCAACCTTCCAACGTTATAAGCATATGACAGGAAACACATCCGCAGGTAACTTGCTTCACAGAAGAATCGTACAGAGAGCGAAAAAGATTTACATCAGTACCTGCCTTTATTCTTATCTGATGATGAACCAATTCCACGGAGTGAATTATTCACGATTCACCAGCGCCACCATGTGGCTTACCAGGCACATACAGGTTGCAATTGTTGCCATGTGTTTGTAACTCTATAGGCAATCCCTTTTTAGGAATTCAGGCTTTCCAACCCCTCCTATATGCAAATTCCCAGCAACCAATGGAATCAATGGAAGACAAGGCTTAATGAGTTAGTAGGTCGAAGCCCCACTAAGAGCATCAGCCCTTAGACAAACTCACCCGTCTAACCATCACCAATGGTTCTTTACAGTACAGGTATCTGTTGCATGGCAACAGCACCTCGGAGGGTTGTTATCCCTGAAAGAAGCCACGCATTAACAATTATCAGGGATACTAACTCCTCCTTCCTGCGTCTTTAGGTTTAAACCACAGCCAAAACGTTCCAGCCAAGCTACACCATGATCAGTCCGTGCTGAACTGCAAGCAGAACCACCCGGGGCATGCTGATCACCGTTTTGGAAAATTTATAGCCTTGATAAGGGGTTTGGAAACCAACACAACATTTATTTGCTACAACAAACGAGGGACTCCTTCTCCTCTGTACCCGAAAAACAGATTGCCTTGGTTTGAAATACGCCAAGGTAAAACCTGTTCCCCGGGGAGAGAAGAATGTGTAATGTGTAATTCGCTAGGTAATCGAGCACAAATGAAGCACCTCTCATTGTAGTAGCTATAAAACAGAGAAATGTACCCCATGCAGCAGCGATGTGCCCGTGTGTCAATGGAGTTGGATACCCTACTGTCGACCATAAGCTTCTTCGTTCTCTCTTGGAGAAGATCGAGTAAGCAAAAAATAATCTGCAATCTTTTCCATGCATAGGTGTTTTAAAATTTCCCACAGACCCGATTTGCTGACATTTGCTCATAATTCTCCGGATTATTTTTTGCTCGATTATGCTTTCTAAAACAATCAATATTGTAGATCCCCTTAAGTTTCTCGAATTATTGTGAGAAACAATTAATCTGGGATAGAAAAAAGACTTCTTAATTTTACCCTACTTATGTATATATGAAACAGTGACAGGCTTATTCATATATTCTTAAGGCCACACTGTTTTTATTGGATTCCTTTTTTTATTAGGTGTATAACTTTGCTTTTGCCGTTTATAGATGGCTGTAGCGGTAAATGTTAGTCGAAATAAATAGATGGTAGATGTCATCCAATACGATTAGTTATTTGTAAACGTAACGTCGTCGATATACTAGTCGATTTGTGCCTGCATGTTAAAGTTATTCTCGATTAAAGATGTCAGCTTACGAGCCAAATTCTCGTCAGTTGCGGGAGGTTTAAAATTTCTGCTGTAACCTGAAGAAATCTAAAGCTGTGGCTCATCGAATGTCAAATACCAGTTGTTGGCCCTCTAAAAAACAAGTATCGGGAGTGGTTTCAACCAGAAAGTTTTCGACGATACAGAATTGGAGGCATTACTTGATCAAGACTCGTGTCATACGCAACTAAAATTTGCAGGGTTGTTGGGATTGATGCAACAAGCAATTTGTAAACGCTTGAAAGTCATAGGAATGATTGGGTGCTGTACGAGTTAAAGATGGGAGATGTTGAACGGTTTTTGTTTGCTTGTGAACAGCTACTTGCAAGGCAAAGCCGGAAGGGATTTCTGCATCACGTTGTGACTAGGGACGAAAAACGGGTGCATTTCAGTAATCCCAAGTGCAGAAAATAATGGGGCCATGCTTCTACGTCGATGGCCAAGCCGAATATTCACGGTTTCAACGTCGTGCGTGGGACCAGTTTGCCTTAGAGTATTATGAGTTATTAAAACCGACTGAAATAATCACAGGCGATCGTTATCGAACGTAGTTAATGCATTTGAGCGGAGCATTGAAAGACAAACCGTCGCCATCCAACGAGAGATATGATAAAGTGATTTTACCGCATGACAATGATCGACCCCATGTGGCGAAAGTGAAAAAACAGACTTGGAAACGTTGAAATAGGAAGTCCTACTCCACCCGCTGTATTCTCCTGATGTTACCTACTCGCGCTTTCACTTGTTTCGATCAATGACACACAGACTGGCTGACCAGCCCTTTTAGTCTTATGAAGAAGGAAAAAAATTGGATCGGTTTAAAAGATTACCAGGTTTTTCAACGCGGAATTCGTACCCTGCCCGAAAGATGCTGGAAAATGCTTTGAAACAAAAATGTATAACCAGTTTTTTACAATAAAGCCTACAATTTCGGATATAAACGGCGGAAGCAGTCTTGTACACCTAATGCAATACTGATATAGAGCTTAGGGAATTTAGCATTGTGCTTTTCTACATTTAGCTCAGTTTTGCGATTTTCAAAAATAGGCAATAAAAAACGGTGCTCGTAAAACGCTGTGTAGCTCAATTTTGATTACATAATTACGCATGACTTAAATTAAACTGCTTTGCAACTTCGTCTTGGAAAGACTCATACCACAATAGTTTATCCAAATTTTTCATTACAACACACAACACGTTGTGAGAGAAATGTATTTTGTGTGATTTTATTCATTGATGAAGCACATTTCTAGCTCAATGGATACGTTAATAAAAAAAAATTGGTAATGATTATCGCATCATGAAAACGGACTATGTGCTTCCTGGAAGTGTATGGTGTTGATGAACTCTGGTTACGAGCCACATAGGGCCTGAAGCAATGGTCTTGTTAAGCAATTTTGTTTATTATTTAATTTCACGTTTTGCTGCGGCAAATTGACCATCTAGATCCAGTCATCTCACACTTTTGGAGCAAGTCTGATGTCTTTAGGAATAAGCCGGCTACAACATAAATCGTGTTATTCGCGAGATACTAGTCGCTGTACTCGTCCTTCCTAATCGACCAACTCAGACGTAACCCGGTTTTATTTTACGTTATAAACCAAACCCAATACATATAAAACAGTTGGTAAAATACTTGAATTCAACATTAAATTGTTGCATTCTTTATAAAACATAGTAGGGTAAACTGTTTACCACCGTATTACGTTTAGCTTTAAATAAAAAACATATTTTAAAGATTCTGCGAATTAAAGACAGATGTGATAAACATCGCGGATTCCCCATATCGTTCAAGTAAAAATCATGACAGATAACTAGGTGGCTACAGCAATTCCTGGGAGGAGCACGGAATGTTTAAGTAGTGTCTTTAGAGAATTGGCAACAATTTGGTATAGATACTATTAAGTGAATTATATTTTGACTTGATACAGCGATCGGTCTTCATCACGAAGTGTTAAAATTTATGTTTATGTTCCATCCACACCCAACAATACCCGTAAATTCATTTCCCTATTAAAACGTAATATGGTATCAGTTTTGTGTACAGGTTGCTCTCCCCATGATGTCAGGAGTCTGTGACAGAACTCAAAACACATTCAACTGTCTTGTTGGAGAAAACCATGTGCAAAAAACCGCACTGTTGTTGTCAATGTTATAGTGCTTTTGACAACGCCACCTTTTATTTGGTCTTCTATTGTACAAAGCATAAACTTGAATGCTGCTTTATTTAGGAAAAAACAATTTCATATCTAATAAAAAATTAAATATATAAATAGAGTAGATACGTATGTTTGTACTACTTGGTTAATTTAATATATTGAATTTGTTGTGCGTATTGTATTCTGATCATACAAAAAATTCAAAAAATCTAAATTTTAGGGCAAAAAATCGTCAAAATATCATAGAGCTAAATTTGACGGTTTTTTGCCCTACAAATTTTAATTTTTGTGATGGCAGTACAAACACATTTTTTTTTGAAGTTGCGATCTGTCAAACGTCAGCTGTTAAAATTTCACCCAAATTCATCGATTAGTTTATTAGTTGGAAAAAAGTTAATTTCTTGCAGTGATTAAACACTATTATTTGAAAGGAAAAACGGCGAAAGTGACAAAAAAATAAAGCTCGATAAGATTACGGTGAGTCTGTTCCGTCAGATTACATGGTAAAATACTGGATTGCTGAATCTAAGCGCGGCCGAACAAGCACTTCAACAATATCATCAACAGGTCTTTGCGATGGAAGTGTAGTGTTTTGTCTTCTATTGTGTTACTGCTTTCCGAATTTTTTTTTATATAACTATTTATGTTTATTATTAATTTCGTATGAAACCAAATTGCACCAGAGTAGATAGCAAACTGTGTACACGTGTTTCTTTTTCTTATCGTTTTCCGTGTTTGCTCATTATTAATTTCTTTTGAATGTACTTTATTACCTTGTAGTGTGGAATATGTTGGTCTAAATTATGTTAGTCTGAGCGGCGTCGAAGGTTTATACACTGGGCACTGTAGTGCGATTCTCTAACTTTTAACGATCCGATAATTGCAACTTTTGTCATCAAATTTCATCGCTTGCACTAACGATTTTGTAAACGGCTGTATTTTTCTGTTCATTCATATAAACATCACGTGGCATCTCTGCCAAAAAAAAAGCGAAAACCACAAAGAAGAAAAGAAAAAAAATAAATTTACCCATAATTATATGTATACATATTGATTTTTACTTGTGATTTTAGTTTTTAAGTGAATAAATATTATTTAATTTGTAATAAGGTAAGTAAAATAAAATGTCAAACGTTCAATAGCTATGTATTTCAACATAAAAGACACTTTACCGGTTAAAAAATTATACTGAAATTTTTGTTTTTGAAAATGTATTTAATAAATATTTTATGTATTTATTTTTGTATTTAATAAATATTTTTATGTGTTAAAAATCAGATTATTAGCACTTTATTTCATGGAAGCACAATTGAAAAAAATACACTTTAACGATTGAATAAAAAGCAAGAAAATTTTTCTCTTTAAGATATCGACAATCGGCGGTAAAATTAACAGCTGATTTTGATCAACGGTGAATATCGTTAAAAACATGCTACAGAATAGCAAATTCGATCAAATATCGTTATAATTATTTTAACGATTCGATTATCATAATATTAAATCGAACATTTTAAATGCTGTAAGAGAGTTTGTTTTGGTCTTTCGTCTTCTTATTGTTCAAGTTAAACATCCACAAACACTACTCCCTCTTTCCTCCTCATAACCTATTTTTCTAGTTCCAGTACAATGCACTGCATATTATGTAGAGGTCATCCCCTGAGTAATGGTCCAAGATAAAAAAGAGGTGGTTACTAAAGAAAATATCCAGAAAATTCTCGAAATCATTGTGAGTGATCGCCGAGTCAAGTTACGTGAGATTGTTGAATTGGTAAATATATCATTGTGTATTCAACATTTTGCATGAATATTTGCATATTAAAAAGCTATCAGCATGCCGCGTTTGCTCAGTGTCGAAAAAAAACGAGTTCGACAGACCACTTCACAGCGATGTTTGAACATGATAAAGCGTTATCCTATTGATTTTTTGCTTCGATTAATAACTGTTGATGAAATCAAAAATCAACAAAACAATGGATGGAACTACTCCGAAGAAGGCTAAGACAGTGAAATCGGCTGGCAAGGTGATGCCCACTGTATTTTGGGATTAACACAGAATATTGTTCATCGATTATCTTGAAAAAGGAACCACAATCACAGGAAGGTATCATCATTCGTTATTGGATCAATTAATTGATACAATCAAGAGAAAACCACCACATTTAAAGAAGAAAAAAGTACTCTTTCTTCAAGATAACGCACCGGCATTAGATACGATGCTAAAACTACGTGAATTGGTGATTTTTCCTGCTTCCAAACTTGGAAAAATGGTTCGCAGGAAAAATATTTATCTCAAACGAAGAAAAGTGACAAGTATTTTCATAGGTTTCCAAAATCTTATTGTATTGAGCTAAAAAAAATATTTGTGCTAAACAAATGTTTTTTTTCCTACTTCGGTACCTTCATTATCAATCCGCCCTCGTATCGTTAAATATGGTAGCTATCTATGCTCATAACATAATCTTGTCCTCTTCATTTGAGTACGGCAAGAGTTTCGTAATATTTAGCTCCTACAAAGTCTCAATATCCTGCATGAGCATGTAAACGTACGTTTGGCCCAGGGGTGCCCAAAAGTTTTGTATGGAACAACAAACACCAATATATTTAAGGAAAAACTAATTTTATTTAATAAGCAAAGCATAAGAAAGTGTGGTCGCTTGTGTGTGTACACACACATGTGTATATTAAAGCACACAGCCTATAGCTAAGTGCTTTTACAAAATCAAATGAACACCACGTGCATAGAAGTTGCTCCTTCTGCTTCAGCCGAATACATTTACTTTCGATTTGGACACTAACTAAACTTTTTTTATTTTAATCAAAAATTATAAATTGCTTGTTTTCTGTTTCCTAGCTGTCTATATGTCGACATTTCATAGGAGCTATCCTAATTATCAGTAGACTTGGCAACTTTTTAAAGATATTGTCAAACATTCAACTTAAATCCCAATAATCTAGATAAATTATTGAGAATTTACCCGTCAAAATACAAAAAAGCATTATGCTTTTTAAATTCTCAATAATTTATTTAGATTATTGGGATATAAAGTTTAATGTTTGACAATATTTTTCAAACGTTTCCAAGTCTACTGATGATTAGGGCAGCTTCTAACGAGTGATTTTTTTGCTATTATCTTTTTGGCAACACTAGTTTTGACAGCTCACGCACGTTTTGTATCTTGTGTCACTGTCAAACAGTGTTTGACAGTAGTTTGGTCTATAATTTAATCATGAATCGTCTTACAAACGAACAACGCTTGCAAATTATTGAATTTTATGACCAAAATGCGTGCTCTGTTAAGAAAGTTCATCGCGCGCTTCTTCCATTTTATGGTCAGTTTAATCGACCTACTGAGGCTTCTATTCGGGCTATTGTAAAAAAATTTCGCACCAAATTTACATTGTTGCACATTAAACCACCAACACGCTTACGTAGAGTGCGAACTGAAGAAAATATCGTAGCCGTATCGGCCAGTGTT
This sequence comes from Thecocarcelia acutangulata, assembly GCA_914767995.1. Lineage (NCBI taxonomy): Eukaryota > Metazoa > Arthropoda > Insecta > Diptera > Tachinidae > Thecocarcelia > Thecocarcelia acutangulata. Next base: position 59,689,171 of record OU612098.1, read on the forward strand.
GGTGATGACCGTGAATTATCGATTCGGCGCCGTTCGCAGCAATTGGGCCTCTGTTACTCCACTACGTGGAAAATTTTGCGGAAGGATTTGGGTGTGAAGCCTTATAAGATACAGCTGGTGTAAGAATTGAAGCCAAACGACCTACCACAACGCCAAATTTTTGGTGAATGGGCTCTTGAAAAGTTAGATGAAGATCCACTTTTTTATCGAAGAATTGTGTTCAGCGACGAGGCTCATTTCTGGTTGAATGGATACGTGAACAAGCAAAACTGCCGTATTTGGAGTGAAGAGCAGCCAGAAGCATTGCAAGAGCTACCAATGCATCCACAAAAAACAACCGTTTGGTGCGGATTATGGGCTGGTGGCATCATAGGGCCGTATTACTTCAAAGATGATGCGAATTACAACGTTACTGTGAATGGTGAGCGCTACCGTGCGATGATAACAAACTTTTTTTTTGCCCAAAATGGAAGAGCTTGACTTGCATGACATGTGGTTTCAACAAGACGGTGCCACATGCCACACAGCACGCGAAACAATGGACCAATTGAGAGGCGAGTTCGGTGAACAGTTTATTTCACGCTTGGGACCAGTCAATTGGCCGCCCAGATCGTGCGATTTAATGCCTCTAGACTATTTTTTGTGGGGCTATGTTAAGGCTAATGTCTATAGCGACAAGCCCGCTTCGATTGACGCACTGGAAGCCAACATTGCCAACATTATTCGTGAGATACCGGCCGAAATGTTGGAAAGAGTATGCCAAAATTAGACTAAGCGGATGGACCATTTGAGGCGCAGCCGCGGCCAACATTTGCATGAAATAATCTTCAAACATTAAATTATATCGACTCAACTATCGATCTAAATAAATATTTCATGCATTTTTCTGAATTTTATGTTTTTTTTTTTTTTTTTTTAATTTCCGATAGTTCTTATAAAATCACCCATTATGATATGTCGACATATAGACAGCTAGGAAAGAAAAACCAACCTATTTATAATTTTTGATTTGTATTAATTTTAGATGCAGTTGTTTTCTTTTTTTATATATATTTTTATTTACAAAAATGCAGATTTTTCAATACATTATTGCCTCAACGCCTTGAAGGCTTATGAGAGGCTATTTGGTAACATATAAACATTATTGAAATAAAAATAAGTTTTTAATACAATTTAAGTAAATGGATTAAATAAATAATATAAGATTGTGACGAAAGTAAAATTGAATCATTTCTTTGCGAAAAATTACACAAGCTTTAACGGTAGACATTAATAAGTAAATTAAAATTCATTGGTAGACAAATCTTAACATCTTCCATAAATGTAGGAGATAGGCTTCGACAAACGTTAAGAATGGTTTATATTAAAATAAGCTTTCACTACGTGGGATACTTCGGATCAGAATCCATCAACTTGCCATAGTCTTTAGTATTGTCAACTTCAAAATTTTGTGTATTAGTGGTTGGATGTGTAAAATATTTTCAGTTGTTCAGACCAATTTATTTAAATTTTCACTCGGATAGTAATCAGCGCTTCATGACACATCTTGAAGTGGTTTTTAACAAAGAACTACATCCATCAAGTTTTTAAAGTTTTGCTTATTTTTGTGCATAAATATGCAACTTCTTGTGTTTGAGATGAAAATCTTAAAGAACATTTCTTCTTGCTTTTTTTTTACAAAAAAGTTAAATGCATCTGCTACATGTTCTAGTCGAAAAGAGAAACTTTTTAAGTTAATTTACTCTGTATTTAAAATAAAAAACACCAGTAAACTGTAGCTTTATTTTTTCATGGACCTTAATGAATTCTCTACCAAAAGTATACTAAAGTAAATTGCATGAAAAAAAGGAAAGAGAAAAAAAAACGGAAAAAGAAAATGGTAACCCACAATGGGTTACGAGACATTTAACCAGATTTTGTGGTTTGAACTAAAGTTGGACCTAAGTTGCAGCTGACTTGAGTAGAAACAAAATATCAACTGAGACAACAAAAACAACAACAGCAACATGTATACATACTCGTACATACATCCAGACACTTTTAAACACAAAGAACTTAAATAGTTTTACCTTCCGAATACGTCATGTACGTACACACAACACAAACATAAAATATTTCTGCAAATAGAAGCGAGTAAATGAAAAGCTTTTAGTTCGCTTACAATTAAAGCCAACTTTTCGAATGTTCGTACATGAATCAGTTGACGTGAAATTAGTTTTTTTTTGTTTTGTTTTCGAAGTTTTCGCATGGGAGATCGTCCTCAGAGTATATACGAGTATGCATGCACATATGTGCACGTTCGTTCCCATATACGTACATATGTAGGTACTCGTATTAATGTCTGGACATGGTATATCTGTAAATGTGTTTACTCAGTGCATTGTACCTGGTGATGATGACGGTCACCGTCGTTGTTGTTAAAAAATACTTAAATGCACAATTGTCATGAATATTTTAAAAGAGCACATAAACATACGTTTCACAACGAAAAGGATGAAAAGAGTAATAAAAATATGTACACATATCGCTCCTTTATTGCAACATAGTTATAATTAAAAAAAAGCTTGTTTCGAGAAAAACGCATTTCAAATTTTTAGTTTCCATACAAGTCTTAGAAATTTTTTTTTAGAAAACATCTTCTAAAGGAAGCAGTTTTAAAGTAATTTGAATAAATTGTTGGCACAATGTAAAAGGTAGTACAGTTAACAATTCTGCATTGTTAACTCGAAAAGCTCATTTATTGAGATATGACTATGTTGCAATAAAGGAGCGATATGTACGAGTATATACATACCCAGTTGTCCAGATTGGTTGTGACGACATTTGTTCTCGACGATGTCTTTAAGGCATTGCCTAATTTGTCGCCTGTGCACACTCAACTTCACACAAATTTGATAACGAAGTTAATCTGTTCTACAGGGTGTCTGGTAGCAGATTTTTATTTTTAAACTTAAATGAAAAACGTAATAATGACAGAAAGTTTTATTAAGAGCATTGAACGATAAAATGAAAATATGGATTTGGTTTTTTAAAGAGTATATCGTTCAGATGACTTCCGTCGAGTTAAATAAACAAAATGGAGTATTGCCTTTAAATCCAAATAGGATTGGGGATTGTCATTATAAACCCTCTGTTTGAGGTTTGGAATGTATAGGTGGGCTGTATGGAATGGATGAATAGGCTGGCAGATCTGGAAACTCGTAAATTCTCAGTGAAGTAGAAAACCTGGATTGGGATGATGAAATGTGATGAAAAGAAAGGCGAATGGATTTTTCTTATAAATAAATCTTTATTTCTTTAATTAAATAAACTGCATTACCATGTGGTTTGACGGTAGAGAACTTCATGGGAGTCAGATCGGCTGACCTTTGAAGCTCTGGCTGCGCGTGTAATCGCCCCATCCTGTTGAAACCACGTGTGAGAAGAGTACGATAGATCAGCTCGAGAGTTTGGCAAAAAAAAAAAAAAGCTACCCTGGGGCGATGCAATAGGTTTTGATGTTTAAATCGAGGGTTGCGGGTACTTGGAGCCCAGTAACAACAGTTTTGCCGCTTAAGTGAAAATGAGCCACGTCGCTCAAAAAATAAAAAATAAATAATAGAATTTATAGTACAATAACGCTCTAACATGGTTTCACAAACATTTTTGCGTAAATGAAAGTCACTTTCTTTTAGTTCTTGAACGATTTGAACTTTAACAAGTAAGAGTGTAGTATATTCGGCTGGGCCGAATCTAAAATACCCTTCACGATAGTCACGTATATGTATAGTATATTAAAAATGTGACCTAAATATGCTCGGTTATATATGAACCGATATCGAACTCTTCCATTTTGTGTATTTTAGTAACCTTCTTTTATAATGAGAATTGCTTTTCAGAAAAAAAATGTTAATGGAAAAATCGGATCAGGTTCTCGGGTATATATGGACCGATATCGAAAATTTTAATTTTCCATATTTATATAACCTTATTTCATTACCACAACTACTTTTGAGCACAAAACAGTTGTTTAAGTTCGCTTACGCGACATTTTAATGAAAACCACGGCTTAGGCTATATCTCGGGTATATATGGACCGATATCGGAAATTTTAATTTTCTGTATTTTCGTAACCTTTTATAATGAGAATTGCTTTTCAGCAAAAAAAAAAAAAATAGTAATGTAAAAACCCGGCTTAGGCTGTATCTCGGGTATATATGGACCGATATCGGAAATTTTTATCTTCCATATTTATATAACTTTATTTCATTACCAGAACTGCTTTTGAGCACAAAAAAGTTGTTTAAATTCGCTTACTCGGCATTTTCATAAAAAAACCGGTTAGACTATATATCGGCTATATATGGGCCGATATCGGAAATTTTAATTTTCCATATTTATATAACCTTACTTTATTACCAGAACTGCTTTAAGGTGAAAAAAGTTGTTTAAGTTCGCTTACGCGACATTTTCATGAAAAACCCTGTTTTTTTTTTTTATTGGACCAGTACTCAGGGGATGACCCCTACATATGCAGTGCATTGTACCAGAACTAGGAAAATAGGTTGTGAACTAGGAAAATAGGTGGAAAGAGGGAGTAGTGCTTGTGGACATTTGACTTGAACTTTCCAACGTTATAACAGACAGGAAACACGTCTGCAGGCAACTTGTTCCACAGACGAAGCGTACGGCTGAAAAACGAATTCTCTCTGTAATGCGTAGTACGATTCACTGGGCAATCAACCACAAATGGATGAGCTCTGGACGATGAGCGCGTAGTACGTAAAAAGGTGCGAGTTTCGGGAACAAGATCCCTAATCTCGTCAGAGTAAAATCCATTGTAGTAACGATAGAACAGAGTAACGCACCCCACACTGCGTCGATGCTCCAGTGAATCAATAGAGTTGGATACCCTACTGTCACTGATGAGCTTCTCTGCCCACGGTCGAGTAACCCCAAAATAGACTTTGAGGCACCGGCCCAAACATGAGAGTTGTATTCCATTTTCGGTCGGATGTAGGTGGTATAAGTAGTAAGGAGGTCGGATGGAGCGAAGTACATCTTACACCGTTTCAAAAAACCGAGGCACTTGAATGCTTCTTTAGAGACATGAAAAATGTATTCAGTCCAGCGAACATCACACTGTATCTTCATTCCTAGAACATCAAGAGCATCCGATTCCTCAATATTTATACCATCCATAAGTACAGATGAAGCAGCATTTGCGGTCGTTTGTTTGTGCGTTAATAAGCAACATTGGGTCTTACGAGCGTTAAAGGCGACCCTGTTTTCACGACCCCATTCAGAGATTAATAGAAGATCACTATTCAGTGAATCGTCCATATTTTGCCTCTTGGCAGCGATCTCTGATAGGCTGGGCCTATAACTAAAAGAGTACGAGTAACAAATGGCTGCTGTCATCCGCGAAAGAGTGTATAGGATTTGAAGTTTGATGGCGAAGGTCGTTGAGGAAAATAAGAAATAGAGTAGGAGAAAGAACGGAGCCCTGCGGTACCCCTGAATTAATCTTGAACTCGTTTGATGAGACCCCATCTATAACAACTCGTATAGTGCGGTCCCTGAGAAAGCTCGATATAAACCGAGTGAAGTCATCACCGACACCAAAAGCCGTAAGCTTTGCCAGTAGTGCACCATGCCACACTCTGTCAAACGCTTTTGAAATATCTAGAGCCACCACCTTACTTTCACCGAAATGATGGATTGAGTGGCACCATTTCTCGGAGAGATATGCCATAAGATCACCAGTAGAACGACCCTTGCGAAATCCATATTGACGATCACAAAGCAATTTGTGCGACTCCAGATACCTCACAAGGTGGTAATTAACAATACTTTCCATTACTTTGGAAAGCGCAGAACAAATTGCAATTGGGTGGTAATTTTCAGGGTTTGGGCTATATCTCGGGTATATATAGACCGATATCGGAAATTTTCATTTTTCATATTTATATAACCTTGTATTATTACCAGAACTGCTTTAAGGCGAAAAAAGTTGTTTAATTTCGCTTACGCGGCATTTTCATGAAAACCCCGGCGTAGGCTATATTTCGGGTATATATGGACCGATATAGGAAATTTTCATTTTTCATATTTATATAACGTCATCTTATTACCAGAACTGCTTTTAAGCAAAAAAAAGTTGTTTAAGTTCGCTTACGCGACATTTTCATGAAAACCCCGGTTTGGGCTATATCTCGGGTATATATGGACTGACATCGAAAATTTTCATTTTTCATATTTATATAACCCTATTTCATTACCAGAACTGTTTTTAAGGAAAAAAAAAATGTTTTAGTTCACTTACGCGACATTTTCATGAAAACCGCGGTTTAGGCTATATCTCGGGTATATATGGACCGATATAGGAAATTTTCATTTTCCATTTTTATATAACGTCATCTTATTACCAGAACTGCTTTAAGGCGAAAAAAGTTGTTTAATTTCGCTTACGCGGCATTTTCATGAAAACCCCGGCTTAGGCTATATCTCGGGTATATATGGACCGATATCGGAAATTTTCATTTTCCATATTTTTGTAACCTTATTTCATTATCAGAACTGCTTTTAAGCAAGAAAAGATGTTTAAGTTCACTTACGCGACATATTCATGAAAACCGCGGCTTAGGCTATATCTCGGATATATATGGACCGATAGCGGAAGTTTTCATTTTCCATATTTATGTAACCTTATTTCATTATCAGAACTGCTTTTAAGCAAGAAAAGATGTTTAAGTTCGCTCACGCGACATTTTCATGAAAAACCCGATTTGGGCTATATCTCGGGTATATATGGACCGATATCGGGCATTTTCATTTTCCATATTTATGTAACCTTATTTCATTACCAGAACTGCTTTTGAGCACAAAAATGTTGTTTCAGTTCGCTTACGTGACATTTTTATGAAAAACCCGATTTGGGCTATATCTCGGGTATATATGGATCGATATCTGAAAAACAAAATTTTTGGGTTTTATTCACCTTGCTTAATGAGTGTGTGAAGTTTGAAGCAAAACAAACAACTTTTTTTGTCAAAAATTTCCATACAAAATTTCAAAAATTCATGGCTTTTTTCGGAATTTTGAATATATCTCAGCTATACATAGACTGATATTACTGAATTTCAATAGAAAACACATGGCAATATGGAGTAATAGAATGGCGGAAGAAAAAAGTTTCTATGTCTTATGGTTTTCTCAGAAACGGTTTTTCAACGACCGACAGACGGAGAGACGGACATCGCTTAATCGACTTTTCCATTAATTCCGATTCAGAATATATATACTTTATAGGGTCGCAAAAAAAAAAAAACTGTAGAAATTACAAACGGAATCACAAACTTATATATACCCTTAACATTTTTGTGAAGGGTATAAAAAAAAAAATACAACTATGGTAATACTGTTACGCCATGTTTTGTTTAGTGGGTTTTCTGACAAGCCGAATGATTTGTTTTTATTATTATTAATAAATAAATATTTGTCACAGGATTTGTTAGTTTCATCTTTAACTATGAGTATTTTAAGGCCACGATGAATATTTTTATTCACAATCCATAAAGCCCTAGTTTTTGCTCTTAATATTTTTGACTGGAATCTTTGCAGAATTTCAAGGTTTGAGTTACTAGTAGGTCCCCAAAGTTGAATACCGTAAGTCCAGGTATATTCTATGAATACAATTGTTATGTTTGCAATTATTTATTTATATTTTTATACAAACTTTATTTTTGCAGCTTCAGATCTTTGTGTTTTATAAAAAATTTACAATTCATAACCTTTTATTTCGATAACAATTTGTTATCATCGTCAGGAGAAATTAAATGTTATATTTTTATGTTATGTTAATGTTTATAATAGTCTCTTAGTAAATGAAGAAAAACATTTATAGGAAAAATTTTGTGATTTCCTTTGATTTTTTTTTTTTTTTTGCAAAAACATCCCAAAAGTGCTCTAAGATTTTTTACAAAATTATAGTTTTCAAAGTGGTATTCAATGGAGTATTCACATCAGAGTAATTCAAAAATGGTTTCCAAACTAGCTTTCTATGGTAATATATGGTGTAGTGGCATGGAGTAATTTCAAGACTAACCCTGTGTTAATAATTTGTGCAGTAGTTACTTGGACTAGTTTTTTTGCTTTTGGATTACATAGTCCTCTCCTAGGACATTGTAATGTAAAATGGATTACTTTTGGACTACACTTGTTTTAACGACAACAATTTAAAAATGGACTTGATTAAAAAATTGTCATAAAGATGTAACACAATTTTCCTGAAAGAATATTAACGAAAAAAAAAGAAGACAACTTCATATCACCGTATAAATAATCTCAATATTCTAATGCCATTAAAGAGCATTTCAGACTATCATACAAGTCTTAAGATTTTGGTTAGATTTTGTGAGACAGAAATCTAATAATATTTGTTTTGACTATCAACAAATCGAACGTACTATTAGATTTTTGTTTTCACACCATCACACCTGTAGTGCGATTCTCTAACTTTTAACAATTGTAAAAGAGTATAACGTAACGCGAACTATTGTGGTTTGCGCTAACGCTTATGTGATTCACTAACTTATTTTTAACACCTCTGTAGTGCGATTCACTATGCTTTTTAAGCCCCAATTATTTCGGTTAAAATTATTAACCACAAAATTAACCTTTTTCCTATTCAAAAGTACTTTAAACACCATATGCTGGGGTTTAAAGTCAGCTGTTTGAGCCAGCTGTTGTATTTAACCACATAAATAGGTGTTAATTAACACCCCAATATTTGGTGAGCTTAAAATGGTGTTGATTTTACATTTCATTTCATTTTACATATTCATTTCATTTAATTTATGTAAATTAACTAATAAAAAACAAAAAAAGTTAGTAAACAACAAAGTAAAATCTTGAATATAATATTTTTGTATAAAACAATAATTAAAAATTTTTTATTCAATATGTATTTCGTTTTCCTTTAGAAAACTTCTTAAGGAAAGTATTTGTTGATCGATTATAAAATCAAAAATGTTTTTAAGGGCAATAAAATAACATTATCTTTGTGTTAAATGTAATTATGTATGTATGTGTTAAAGCTCTTCATGTTATTTTATTTCCTATCACAAAAAAAAATTTTAAATATTGTTTTATATAGAAAAGATCTCGAGCTCATATATTATTTTCAAGATTTTTATATATATGTACGTATAGAAAAAGGTCAAAGTTACAAAAGATGAAGAAAACATATAAACAAAAGGAGATTCAGTACAATAGCTAATAAAAATGAAATGGAGAGTTGCCACGTTATAACAATCTGAACGTGAAGAAAAATAAAACCCTTTACGGTGGCTAAATATAGTTAGTGAATAACGTAGGGGTTAGTGCAAACAACAAAATATGTGGTTAAAGTTAACACTTCTAATTGGGGTGTAAAGTTAGTGAACCGCACTACTGGTTTAATGTAAAACAAATTTGAAATAATGTGGCAGCTTTGTGAAAAATAAAGAAAACCACAAAGAGGAATAGTAAAAAACAAGCAAATTTGCAAATCATTCCATTTTTAATTAAGTAAAACTAATTATATATTTATTATTTAAAATATTTTTTGATAAGTCCCGAATGTTGGAGCGCTAAAAGTAGGCTGTACTTTCGACAGCCCCTATGCCAAATATTCTGAAGCTATTCTAACAGAAATTTTAACGTCACTGTTGTTAAAATAAACACCACAAGAATACTCGTAATTGGTGTTCAGTCAACGCTAATCAGTCAGGCTATAAAAACAGCTGATTTAAAACGAGGGCAAATAATGTTAAAAAGTGTTACAGAATCGCGAAAACGTCAATGTTTGTGTTAACTTTTCTAAACGAATTTTATTGGCGTTAAAAGAGTAAAATAAATGGAGATTTGATAAACCTTTGGTTTTAATATTTGATTTAAGTGTTTTTGTAAAAAATGCAACACTAGTCCAATGAAAAATCTTATAGTTTAAACAATTTTCTATTTTCCTTATTACTAAGGACTAGAGTTTTATTTGGTACAACAAATGTGGGATTCCTACGACTCTACACCCCAGAAATCATATCGCCTGAGGGGACTACTAAAAACATATTTAAAATCAATTCTAACAAATTGTCTTATAATATTTTTGATTAAATACATATAAAAATTCCTTGCCGCTTTTTTAGGTAAGTGCTGTTAAAGTTTTTATTGTGGCATAAATCTTTTGCTCTTGTGTTAAAGTTAGAAACGTCACGCAAAGCGACAAAGCTGTATCTGATACGGTCTTAACTTTGCGGACTCAGCTACTCAGCTATAAATTAAGACATGCATGTAACTAATTTGAATAGAACATTAATATCTCAAGAATTTTGTCACTTAAACGAAATATCCACATTAACATTAACTTGATTATTTAGAGTATTCACTGTGACCATAAGTAGAAATCGTTCTTTAATTAATTTTAAAAGTCACTTTCTCTGTTACCGCATTTCTATGCGATGATGCTTCTCACAATAAAGTGAATGCTTCAATTCAATTTCTGAATTGACTTTTCAAGTATCGATAACATTACTTTGTATCGGCATGAGAGCGCAAACAAAGCAGTTAATATAAATTGAAGAAAAGTAAGTAAGTGCTTAACAATAATGAAAGGAAGCTACATACTTACAATATTATGCACACAATTTATTGTGTTGAAGTAGTCATTACTTATACTCGTAGTATGTATTGAAAGGTTTGCAACGCCACAGTGGTTTCACTTGTGTTAAACAAAGTAACCAAAATAGTTAGAAATCTTAAATCATCTTTATTTAAATATTTATACACTTTATGTCTGATAATACTCGTATAGTAGACTAAAAATAGGTGTGGTCACTTAGCCCTACCACAAACTTTTTTACATTTTTAATGAAATATTCGCACTAAGTTTTCGATTTCTTACGAATTGCTTTCTAACTTTCGCTTTTGATAATATTTTTTGTGAAGTAGTGGGGCTGGGCCTTTACCCTTTTATTTATACGCCTGTGTTAACATGATACAAATAAACTATTATGATGTAGAGTGTTGCTACTAAAACGTTGCTAGCGGAGCTACCCCTCTACTCTCCACTTTCTTATCAAAACCATATTTTTACACTAACGTACCATATGTCTCTCCGGACGACTTCAATCTTAAATATGTAAACCTGTATATTCAGGAAATTTTTCTGAAATTCTTTTTTTTGTCTGAGATTTGCTCACGGCGATAGATTCCCTTTCCCTTGACAGTTTTTTGTACCTTGAGAACATACTAACGGAAATATTTTATGCAAAATGGTGCTGGCCCGATGTGTTACTCCGTAAACAATTGATCTATTTAAAACAGCATTTAAGTTTTTTTTCGTATTTTTTATGTTATATTAAGTGTACAACTTTGCTTTCGCCATTTTTTTTTCGAAATTCACGATTCACCAGCGCCCCCGTATGGCTTGCTAGACCCACACGGGTCGCAACTTTTGCATACGCGAGACAAACTTCTTGCTTAAGAGTTCAGGCCTTCTAATTCCTCATGTATGCCATTTCCCAACAGTCGAAGGAAGACAAGGCTTAACGAGTAGGAAGGTCTATGTTCATTAAGAACATCAGACCTTAACCACCTCAACGGTATCTGTTGCAAGACAACAGCACCTTGAGAGTTATTAGCTCACAAAAACCGGCATGCACCAAAGTTTTTAGGAAAACTAATTCCTCTTTCTACGATTTTAAGTTTAAACCACAGCCAAGGCAGGAACCTCAAACATAATCCGCGCCTTGAGATATGCAAGGCAGAACCTCCCGAAGATCTTTGCTGATCCCAGTTCTACCAATTTTAACCTTTGGTAGGGGTTTCGGAAGTTCAACACAACAGAAGTCATGCTGCTTCCTAGAGTTTTATATGCTACAACAAATAAGGGAATGTTTCGCCTCTATGCCCCAGAAAGCAGAATGTCCTGGTGTACGTCAAGGCAAAACCTGCTTCACGGGAGGGATCAAGGAAGACAGAAAAAATAATTGAATACCCAAGCTGATGGATACAGCGATGCCAACATTATCAAAGCAAAAAGCGCATTTCGAAGGAGGAAAAGCGCTAAATTTTAAGTATTCGAAAAAAAGCTATATATTAACGAAACAAATCGTCAGTGGCTTAAGCAAACAAATACAAAAATATTTATTTAAATAGCCACATACTTATGTATTACATATATTAAATTTCTTTCTTTTACATAGGCCACATTTTAAAAACACTACATACGAGGTCTGATCAAAAGATAACCGTTATTTTCAATTTGTTCACAAAGTATTTATTTATTCATTAATACTTATCTTGTCCCCTTCACAGTAATCCCCCTCAGATATAATACATGTATGCCAGGCAATCCTCGAAACACTTCTGAAACGGGCTTTTTGATATCGCCAACAGCGCCTTTTTCGATATTTCTTTTATCTCCTCAATCGTAGCAAAACGCTTTCCCTTCATCGGTGTCTTCAGTTGTGGGAAGAGGAAAAAGACAGCACAGGCCAAGTCCAGTGAATACGGTAGTTGAGGTATAATAACGGTTTTGTTTTTGGCTAAAACCTCTCGCACAAGCATCGACGTGTGAGCTGGTGCGTTATCATGGTGCAAAATCCATGATTATTTTTTTCTACATTTCTCTGCGTTTCTCACGAATTGCTTCGTGCAAACGGCGCAAAGCTTCAAGGTAGTATTCCTTATTGACCGTACGACCTTGTGAGGAATTCATGATGCATCACGTCACCATTGCAGTTGAAGGCAATAATGAGCAAAATCTTCACATTTGCCCGAACTTAACGTGTTTTTTTCGGTCTTCTCTCTTCTCGCTTCCATTCGGATGATTGGGTGTTGGTTTCAATGTCATAGCCATAGCACAAGAGCACACCAAAACACGACTAACCTTTTTATCTGTCAAAAACAAACTGACAATGCGAAATGGCTGATATTGCCAACATATAGAACAGACATATGTACCAACATAACAGAAAAAAAAAATGCGAAAAACGAACGTACGTAGCTCACGAAATTTGAAAATAACAGTTATTTTTTTTATCAGATCGTACATTCATATAACTAAATATATATTACATGCATACATATGTATTTTATTACAGAGATAATACGTATGTATTTATTTCAGCAATATGAAATTCATAGTTAAATAATTTCACATTGAAATCGTCAGTCTCTTCCTTATCTTCAGCTCAGTACTGTTTTTATATAAAATTATGATATTTTATATATTTGTTCAGAATTAATATTTGTGACAACATTCAATGGAATATTATAACTACAGCAACATGAGTATGCCCACTTCAATCCATATTAGTTGATATATTTGACAATTTATCGTCATTTTGACGATTTTGGGTGCTGAAAATAACACTTTGACGATTTGATGATTTAAGGTCTGTTTTTGACAATTTTTCAAGATTACATTGTAACTGTCATATCTTTTAAGCAACTGCATGCATACTTCTTTTTTTATACCCTTCTCAAAAATGTAAAGGGTATATATTTTAAATTAATTTATATAGGAAATGAAAGTAGTATTTATGGCACGTAAATATATATGTATGTTTGTACTGAAATATTATGTGATAGTTATACATATATTGTATTTGTCAGAGATGAATTTAAAATTTCAAATGTGAATAGCGTTTAAAAATATTATGAGCTAAAAATTGTAAAAATTTGCGTGTGCTCATATTTTAAGCAATATTGAGCTATGGAATTCAATTGTGGGGTACCGCCTCTGCTTCTAACATTGAGAAAATTCAAAAGCGCCAGAATAAAATTCTCCGTATAATTACTGCAGCTCCATGGTATGTTAAAAACTCTCGAATTCACAAAGATCTAGGTGTACCCTTATTGAAAGATGAATTTTCAAAACACGCGATAAGGTACATTAACAGACTGGAGTCTCACCCGAATGCTCTCGCACGTAGCATCCTTAACTTTAACACTTTAAGAGTTCTACACTGAATTTCAGACTTTTTTCTTAAATCAACGATTTTATACTAATTTTAAGACATCATGGAATGCGTTTTCTTATTTTAAGTATACTTGAGTGTTCTTCGTACTTAAAATTTTGAATACGACTCATATTAAAACCAAGTAGAAAAAGTTTAAATTAGGTAAGAGTTTTTTCTTTATGTGTATTTATGTAATATGAATGAAATTTCTAAAACTAATACAAACAAGTAAGAGTGTAGTATAATCGGCTTAGCCGAATCTAAAATACCCTTCACAATAGTCACGTAAATATGTAGTTATATTACAAATTTGAGCTACATATTGCTCCTTTATTGCAACATAGTCATATCTCAAAAAATGAGCTTTTCGAGTTAACAATGCAGAATTGTTAACAATGCTACCTTTTATATTGTGCCAAAATTTTATTTAAATTACCTTTAAACTATTTCCTTTGGGAGATATTTTCTAAAAAAAAATTCTAAGACTTGTATGGAAATTAAAAATTTGAATCGCGTTTTTCTCGAAAGAAGCTTTTTTGCGTTATGACTATGTTGCAATAAAGGAGCGATATGTGCGGGCATATACGGACCGATACCGAAAATTTCCATTTTCTGTATTTTAGTACCCCTTTTTAACACCAGAACTGCTTTTAAGCAAAAAAAAAATTTGTTTTCATGGAAGAAACGGTTTAAACTATATCTCGGGTATAATGGTCCGATATCGGAAATTTTCAGTTTTTGTATTTAAGTAACCTCTCTTTATAACCAGAACTGATGTTAAGAAAAAAATATTATTTTTTTCATGAAAAGTCGGTTCAGACTATATATCTTGGGTATATATATGAACCGATATCGGAAATTTTCATTTTCAGCACTTTAGTAACATCCTTTTATATCCACAACTGCTTTTATAATTAAAACAAAAAAAATCTTCATGAAAAAATCGGTTTTGACTATATGTTGGGTATTTATGGACTGATATCGGAAATTTTAGGTTTCTATATTTTTGTAACCTCCTTTTATTAATAAAACTGCTTTTAAGCAAAAAAAAAAAGTTATTTAAGTTCGCTTACGCTACATATTCCTGAAAAATCGGTTTTGGCTATATCTCGGGTATAATATATGGGCTGATATCGGAAATTTTCATTTTAGTAATCTTCCTTTATAACCAGAATAGCTTTTAGGCAAAAAAACAAAATTTTTTAAGTTTTTTATGGCAAATCGCTTTTGGCTGTATCTCGTTTATCCGCTATACCGTTATAGAAAGTTTTTATTTTATATATTTAGGTAACTTATTTTATTACCAGAACTGCTTTTAAGCAAAAAAAAAAAGTCATTTAAGTTCGCTTACGCGGCATTTTCATTTAAAAATCAGTTTAGGCTATATCTCGGGTACATATCGAACAAAACTTTTATTTGCCTTTATATCGCCATGCCAAATAATTGCGTCAAGTTTGAAGCAAAGCAAACAAAATTGTTTTTTTTTTTTGGAATTTTGGAAAGGAGAATATATGTATATATATGCGAGTACTTTTTTGGGTCGCAAATGAAAATTGTAGAAATTACAAACGGAATCACAAACTTATATAAGCCATTAACATTTTTGTGAAGGGTATAAAAATGCTGAAAAAACGACAATTGCAAAATGAAGATCTCGACGCTAAATTTTGCTATAAAAATACTAAAAGGGTCACACTGCTTGTATGTGTGTGCTTTCGTTGTACGTTCGTCCTTCGGAGATACCAGACTCCCTGACTTTTTTAGCAAATGCTGAACAAGAAAATGAAAAGACTAGAGTTGCGAGTTATCTCTTTGTTATAAACTCATTAACAAATAAAATTTTAGTTTGATAGACCAATGTTTATTTTTCCGCGCTATTTTTTTTTTCTTCGCCTAAATCAATAAGAAATTCATTTATACACCAACATATAGTACATGTGTATATTTATGTGTATGTGTACGTATGTATTGTAGTTTCAGTTCTTTTTATGTTTGACGGTAATTGTATGTCTGTTTGTATATGTGAAAAAAATCGTTACCTTTTGCTTAGACATGGGAGGACATTCAACCTTCTGTGTCTCCCTATACAGGTGTTCTGTTTATATGTACGTCCGTAGCTTCAAAAAGGCCATTTCTTAGATTCTCTATACACGCATCGATACATCGTCCATCGTCTTACAATTACTTTTTGAACGAAACCCCTTTAAGTGGCTTTTATTCATACATTTCTGTGAAAATATTTATGGGGTTTTCAATGCTTTTTATGTCCTTATTTCAGTATGTGTGCAGGTATGTGCGTGTATGTATGTATGTTTATCTTTTATCTAAAGATATGCTCTTCTTCGCAAAATACATTTGTTCCTTGTAAACCACTTCCATTTAGTTTAATTAATTGAAATTTGTTTGAATAACTTTTGGTCGTTTATTTGATTGTGAGTGCATTTACTATTTTGCCTGAATGTACATACATATGTACAAGTATGTAAGTACGACAGGAATGTTGGACTTAATGTCTCGTTGTTATTTGGTCGTTGTGTAAAGATTCGAAAATTGAAAAAAGTTCACTATGAAACCCTTGAACAAAGCACACAGTTTCTTGTACGTGGTTCTGTTGTTGTGTAATTCCCACAACAGAAGACATCAACATTCCTCAAACAACCACAGAATCTACTGGTAAGTATGTACTCGTACTATATTCCAACTCTAGCAACGCGAAAATACAGAAATATGTATGTACTCGTACAAACGAATAAGTGTGCATTAGGGTAGCATAAGGAAGAATGGATGAAAAAACTGGCTACTCGAAGAGTCACTTGTCGTGAAAGCATATTAAAAATTTTAAGTAAATCGCTCTCGCCGTTTTATGAGGTTTAAGAAAGTTGTTGAATGATAATGATATGATGACAAATAAAATCAAATTTATTCAGCAAAAGCTTTGCAAAATTAAATATACCAGCACATACGTACGAGGGCGGTTCGGAAACTTCTTAGCCTATCAATGAAAGAGAATAGTTAGTTTTTAAAAAATATGTTTTGATTGAATTTTTGTTATATCTCTGGGTACGGAGAAAATATTAAAATACAAAAATATGTATGTTAATAACTAAAAAGAAATACCGCTACATACAATGTGGGCAATTAACAAAATGCGATTGTGATTCAATATGAGATGAATATAGATAAAGAATAATTAAATGCTCGGTGGCTGAGTGGTTAAAGCAGCAGATCATGATACGTCATGACCCGAGTTCAAATCTCAGTGGGTGCTGATGAGTAGTGTACCGACTACGAAACAGCTAGCTGTCCCCCAGCTAAAGATTTGATTATTATTTTTCTTGTCTTCTTCAATCAAAAATTATTGATCACAGCAAATTCATCAGCAACAAAATGCTCGTAGAGCTGCCTCGTGTAGCTAAAAGAATTTTTCTTTTTATTTTTAATGCTATTTTACGAATTGAGCATTACCCTGCAGAGTGGAAGGTGTCCATGATAACAATGGTTCCTAAGCCAGGGAAGGATCACACGAAAGTAGAATCATACCGTCCAATAAGTCTACTGACAACTATTTCAAAACTTTTCGAAAAATTGCTAAAGACGAAGTTGGATCCAATGCTTAATAAGGTTGAATGTATTCCTAGTCACCAATTTGGTTTTAGAGCGAAACATGGCACCATTGAGCAAACACACAGGTTAGTTAACGTCATAAGAAAGGCATTTGAAGATAAAAAATATTGTTCTGCCTTATTCATCGACGTCTCACAGGCTTTTGATAAAGTGTGGCACGATGGCTTAATGCATAAAATAAAGTTTAACTTACCTGCAAACGTACATAACCTTTTGGAAAGCTATTTATATTGTCGCCAATTTATAATAAAAGAAGGCGATTTCATAAGCCCCGCCCAGCCTATTGAAGCTGGAGTTCCCCAAGGCAGCATATTAGGGCCTATCTTATATTTGATCTACGCATCTGACATACCAACAAGCACCAACATTCACACTTCAACATTTGCAGATGATGCAGTATTCCTTAGCATACATAGTAACTACCAGCAAGCATCAATAAATTTACAGGAACATATCGACAAACTAGAGAAATGGCTCAAGCTTTGGAAAATTAAGGTTAATGAACAAAAGTGTGCCCATGTTACATTCGCACCGCGTCTAGCACGTCAACACAGTGAAGTCAAATACCTCGGTATTCATCTTGACCGTAGACTAACATGGAAGTCGCACATCGAGGCAAAAGTAACGCAAATGAAATTGAAGGCAGTGCAAATTAACTGGCTAATAGACAGAAATTCGACCTTGAAGCTTGATTGTAAACTTTTGCTTTACAACTCGATTCTAAAGCCAATATGGTGCTATGGGATTCAATTATGGGGCACAGCCTCTGCATCCAACATTGAAAAAATTCAAAGAAGTCAAAATAGAATTCTCCGTAGAATTACAGACGCTCCATGGTACGTTAAAAACTCACGAATCAACGCAGATCTGACGTACCTTTTGTGAAATCTGAATTTGTGAAGTAAGCGACAGGATATATTAACAAACTTGAATTCCATCCAAATCCTCTTGCAGTTAATATTCTTAACTTTGGTGGTCATACCCGTCTGAGAAGGAGGGATACTTTGGCTACCATTAGAGCTCTGAACAGATGACTGAATTCTGAAATAATATTCGCATAAAAATAAATTTTTGTCCAGCACTGGCAGGACTTTAATCACAATTTTTTTAGTATTAAGATTTGAATACTTATTGTCATTACATTTTTTATGTAGATTCAATTAATAAAATAATGAAGTTAAAAAAAAAAAACAGCAAATTTGTATTGTAAAAAATCCTTCTTAAGAATAAACTTAAAAAGGAAAAAACTTGAACTAAAACCTGTTGTACAAATATACAAAACAAAAATTTAATTCAAAAATATTTTTATATTTCAATATAATCTCCTGAAACTTCATACATTTAGTCCAACGCTTTTCTAGCAATTCTATCTCCTGATTAAAATAGTTTTCTTCCACGTCTTCAAAATAGTGGTTTACAACTGTAATTGCATCTTCATGTGAGGTAAAACGCTTATCAGCAAGATATTTTTTTAGATTTGGGAACAGGTA
Organism: Thecocarcelia acutangulata; assembly: GCA_914767995.1. NCBI lineage: Eukaryota > Metazoa > Arthropoda > Insecta > Diptera > Tachinidae > Thecocarcelia > Thecocarcelia acutangulata. The sequence continues at coordinate 59,708,270 of OU612098.1, forward strand.
AAAGTCACTAGAAGCTAAATCAGGAGAATAAGGTGGGTGTTCAAGCAAGTCGTACTTTAATTCGTTGTTTTTAGCCATTGTTAAAACACTCTTGTGCGCTGGTGCGTTGTCTTGATGAAACCCTATTTTTTTGTGTTGTAAGCCAGGACGTTTTTCTCGAATTTGTATATTTAATTGATCCAAATGTTGCAATAGTTCTCTGCATATAGTCAATCAATAAAATACCTTTGAAGTCCCAAAAAACCGTTGCCATAACCTTACCAACCGATTGAATTGTTTTTGCCTTCTTTGGGGCACTTCCTCCAGCTTCAGTCCATTGCTTGGATTGTTCTTTTGTCTCTGGAGTATAGTGGTGGGTCCATGTCTCCTCAACAGTTATTAAACTACGCTTAAAATCCATTTCGCTTAAAACGATCAAAACAAGCTTGAGAAATGTTCATTCTTATGCGTTTTTGGTTGACTGTTAACAAATGCGGCACCCATCTTGCAGAAAGCTTTTTCATCTGTAGTTCTTCATGCAAAATTAAATAGACTCGATCATTTGAGATGCCCATGATATTAGCTATTTCACGCACTTTTATTCGTCGATCATTTAATACCATATCATGCAATTTGGCTACAATTTCTGTTGTTTTTTCTGTTTTTGGACGTCCACTACGTGGTTTATCTTTAATGCTTGTACGACCACGTTTAAATTCAGCAACCAAGTTTTTTACTGTTGCATATGAAGGAGCACTTTCACCTAAGACATTCAACATATCATTATGAATTTCTTGTCTCAGTAAACCTTTCATAAATAAATATTTAATGACACCACGCATTTCTAATTTTTCCATTATAAAAAAATCTCGGATGCGTCTTTTGTGAACACCTATTTCTATATAAGGGAGTTACCAGATCGAAACAAAATTTAACATGTGTTCATAGCAGAGATGAAAGTTTCCAAAAGACTTAACTTTTTTCTGTTTCCGAACCGCCTTCGTATATATATATATATATATATATATATATATATATATATATATATATATATATATATATATATATATATATATATATATATATATATATATATATATATATATATATATATATATATATATATATATATATATATATATATATATATATATATATATATATATATATATATATATATATATATACATATATATATATATATATATATATATATATATATATATATTTGTTTGGTTGATCATATCTAGTTGGCCGTCACCAGCAAGTTTTCCTCAATGACTTAGAGAGCCAGTCTTATTAAATCGGGAGTAGTGTAAGGAAGAGATTTTTAATCTATTTTGTCAACATTTTAATTAATAACTTATAGAGCCGTGCCGGGTTGTTAATTTTAGTGAACGGTCACTTTCACTAAAATGAACAACCAATTATAAAACACTGATCTGTTCGTTCATATCGTTCACTCAGACACTTTGAATAAGAGGCACGGCACCGAAACTAAAACGTTCCGGTCATTAATAAATACAACTGACAAGAACACACACAAAACAAGGCAGATAATAAATAAGTAAATGAAAAATTAAAAACCATCTAATATGTGTCAATTTTGATAAAGCTTGTCTTTTATAAAACTGTTAAATTTTAAAAAAGGATACTCCGGTGAAAACTAAATTCGCACAATGAGTTTTGATGTTAAATTTATTTTTGGTATAACAAATTTTAAATTTGAAAAAAAGATATGTACATTAAGCGACTCATCAAAAAAAAAGTGATCGATGCACAATCTTAAAAATGAACCTTGGACTTTTTAAGATGACATCTAAAATATTTCGGCTTCAGCTTTGACCACTTGTGAGCTGGGCCATTTTGCAAACGGGTCTACTTTTCCATCTTTTATTATTTTTTTTTTATAAAATCCGATGATTTTATATTTAAAAATTATGCTTTTTTAAATCGAATTATTTTTATAAGTAAGCCTATTGTATCTAGGTTAAATTAAAATTACTTTTCTAATATATTAATCTAATACGATTCATATTAATATTTAAATTTAACGGATCTAAAATGAAATAATGAATTGAATACTTTTACTACTCTATGCTAAATTATTTATTGTGATTTATTTTACTGGTTTCTTAAAATGAGTGTTAAAAAAAGTTATTGTACTTGTGTATTAGAGCATTTTTCTTTTCAAATTCTCGACAATTTATTTAGATTGTTGGGATATAAAGTTGAATGTTTGGGAATATCTTTCAAAAATGTCCAAAGTCTACTGATGATTAGGGTATCTCCTATGAAATGTCGACGTATAGATAGCTGGGAAACATAGAAAACAAGCTATTTGAAGTGATGAAGTCACGATGTAAGAGAAATTTGACGGTATAAATTAGGTGAATTTCATGGGTTTAGGGATCTTTTCACAGTTCCTGATGTTTACTACGTTTTTTTTTTTTTTACTTTAAAGCCTTTGTCTTCCAATCCAGTTTTCACATCATCAGTATATATGCAAGGGTCAATACCTTTAATAACGACCTGACGACCTTTTGACCTGGTAAGTATAAAGTGATCTTTTCTCTTTTTTTAAAACATCAGACAATTTTCGGTAATTATTTTCGTGGTTTACCTGGATTTTAGTTTCACTAATGCTGCCGTACCTAACTGATGTGATGTTGAATATATCTTTGCCGATTGCCGTAATAAGTTTTCTTACCAGTTTACTAGAAGTCGGCTCTCTCAAGTACATTGGTGGTGGTTTATATGTTGTTTTGGATGACGTTGGCTCATCTGTCAGAAGGATAGAAAACTTAATACTATCCGTTGTCGCAGTGGTATTATCGCCTTTAGATATTTTTGATAGTGATGATATTTGAGGGGACTTAGGGGTTCGCTGACGTTTAACCTTGGTTACATACTTATCCATGCCTATCCGACTTATCAGCACTAACTAATCTGGAAGATGGTTTGTCTTTTGTCGTAACAACAATATTTGGCGAGCACGATCGCGGGGGTTTCTACAGTTTTTTTCTAGTGGAGCTAAGCTCGTTCTGAGAATTGCCTCTACTAGGTACACTCAAGCAATTTTTTCTGTTAATTTTTCTTTAAAGAGTATATAAAAATAATTGTCACAAAGTTTTTCACTCCTTCTTTTTTTACAAACACAAAATCTGCAAAGCAGATGCTGCTTGTCTGCAGCAACACCCAGGGTCTGTGACAGGAATAAAACTTGCGACCTCGAGACTGTTGGTCGAGTGCTCTACTAAATCAGTCATCGAGGCTCCGGGTTTTCTACTTGTTCCAGCTTTATTTTATAATACTCCGATCAAAAACAAACACGTCCGTTCAGTATCGAAGTCAGACTACGAATCTTTGCAAGAATTTATTATTAAAACAGTTTTTAATTTTATACAAATTTGCTGCTTCACGTACTAAAAACGAAGTAAACATTAACAGTTGTTTGTACATAAACAGGGTCGTCAACAGTAAAAATTGTTTTAGTTTTTTCTTTATCTTGGGTATTGACCAATATCTTGGGTATTGACCAGCATCAAAAATTTTTTTTAAATTTAAGGTTGAAAAATTTATTTTTTGTCGCTATTTTTCTTTATTCGCTAAAATCGCGATTTCCCCCACAGTGCAGCGTAACCACAAAGGAAAACAATCTCTTGTACTATAACCCTAAAACACTGGTAAGGTACACTAACATGCATATTTGGTATATAGTTATGAATAAATTATGTAATAATGACATGAAAATTCGATTCGCTGCCTTAATTTATTTGTGTGCGATATGTAGAAATGCAATTTAACTCATTTATAAGACATTTCCAAAATTTCGCCAGAACATCTTTTGATAATTTCACACAAACGTATGCACTTGACCTGTTTTGTCGTAATTTGTTGAGTATTATACCGCTTTGATATCTATTAGCAGATCTTGTCGGAAAACGACTTTTATTATAAACGATGGGAATTTGTTTAACAAGAATATTATTCACAACTGAGTCATCATAAAAAAAAGTATTTCATGGGAATTATTCATGATTGTTGCTGTTTCCTGAAAAGTAAAAAAAAAAAATTAAAGTTAAAAATTATTACTGATAAGGTTTATTAATTATGTTTCTAAGATTTGTCGACCGATTGGTGCATATAAGTCAATAATATTATGTTGCTTTTAGAATACTGTCATCTAAATAATATTTTTCTAGGTGAGTTAAATTCAAAGTTTCCTTGTTTTACGGCGATACATTTTTAATCATTGTTATCGGAATCGTGGCAATCGCACTGAAGCATGGAACAAATACTTTGATACAACATTTTTTCAGTTATTTTGTTATATTTTTTGCATTCTTTTCTTATTTATATTTCCAACCATAAAAATACATGGTCTGATCAAAAACTAACCGTTATTTTCATATGTCGTGAGCCACGTATGTTCGATTTTGGCATTTTTTTCTGTTATGTCGGTGCACATGTCTGTTCTATATGATGACAATATCAGCCATTTCGGATTGTCAGTTTGTTTTTGACAGATAAAAAGAGTAGTCGTATTTTGGTGTGCTCTTCGATGTTTTACTAAATTTGAGCAAAAATAACGTCGAATGGACAGGAGCTGATGAACATCGTCAACGACTATCGAGATTTCCTCAAAAAGGTCATAGGCTATGACATTGAAACCAAAACCCAATCATCCGAATGGAAGCGTCCAGAAGAGACAAGACCGAAAAAACACGTCAAGTTTGGTCAAATGTGAAGGTTCTGCTCACTGTTTTCTTCGACTGCAATGGCGTGGTACATCATGAATTCTTGCCAGAACATCATACGATCAATAACAAATACTACCTTGAAGTTATGCGCCCTTTGCGCGAAGCAATTCGTCAGAAACCCACAGAATTGTGGAAAAAACAATCATGGATTTTTCACCATGATAACGCACTTGTTGTACCTGAGTTTTTGGCCAAAAATAAAACCGTTAGCATGCCTTAATCATCGTATTCACCGGACTTTGCCCCCGCTGACTTTTTCCTCTTTCCAAAACTGGAGACACCAATGAAAGGAACGCGTTTTACTACGATTGAGGAGATAAAAGAAAAATCGGAACGGGAGCTGTTGGCGATACCAAAAAGCGCGTTTCAGAAATATTTCAAGGATTGGAAAAAACGCTGGCATAAGTGCATTATATCTGAGGAGGATTTCTTTAAAGAGGACAAGAAAGTTATTGATGAATAAATAAAAAGTTTTTGAAAAAAATTTAAATAACGGTAATTTTTGATCAGCCCTCGTACATATGTTACTTTTATGTACGAAAGTTTTAAAAAAAATATTATTATTAGTTTAAGTGTACATTCAGTATCGAGAACAAAATTGCAACTCTGTGTTTCATAACATCTAGTCTTTAAACTTATAACGGTATCCAATTCTACTCTCGATTCAAACATGTTTCAGCAGGGTCATGATCCAAAACATACAAGTTGGCTAGCACCAGGGTGGTGAATTCAAATCCGCAGTAAACCTTTGGGAACTTGTAATGCGGAAAGTAAAAAAACCTTATCATCTAATATATCTTATCTTCCAGATGGAAAGAAGTCATGAAAAATGATGGCTATGCTATGAAATATAAGTTTTAAGAAAATTTAACAAAAAGAATCAAAAATGTAAATGTTCTGAGACTTTTCCTGTCCAGTTTTAGAGCACGTTCGGCCCTGTTTGTATCAAAGTTTAGAAATTCCTTGGAGTGTTCAAGACCAGCTGTCTCGTTCCAATATTTCTCAACGATGGACTCCGTCCACTTCTTCATCTGCTCATTAAGGAGACACTTATTGAAACCAAAATTTGGAGTGGGTCCAATAAAATTTCCCTCTGCTCATTTTTTGCGTATATGTCAGCCATTTCATTGCCGTAGTGCCCGTTGTGTCCCTTATCGGAGAGTATTTCAACCACATCCCTTATTGCGTATAATTCCACTTGGAAGATTGTGTCATTGCTAAGAGTTATATATTTGCGTGCTTTAGGCCCCACTATTCCCGCTCTAACATCTTGAAGCTTTTTGGATTCATCCGTGTATCACTTTTGTGAACCATCACGCAACCATCTTGGGTTCATGCCACATTCCTCCCTTGTTGGGAAGAGTATCTTAGACTTCCTGGTAAATTAGTTAGTCGGATCTATAAGGTCACTTGTTTGAGACATATCGATTACGTCTCTGATATCCTTTAGGATTGCAAGATATCCAATAAGGTTTCCAGTTTTAAGTTTTCCCTTTTGTAAATTGAGATGGCCTGAACGGCCGCCAATTTTTGTACAACCACGTTAAGCGGTCTTAGGTTCAAAAGAACTTCCATGCCTATCGTAGGGGTGGTTTTCACCGCCCCTGTGATACATAGGCATGCAAGTCTCTGCACCTTGCGAAGTCTTGACATGACTGTTACCTGTTTGGTTTTTACTCACTATAATACAGCCCCATATAACTGCTTACGCCCCAAGCAGTTTTTTGACAGTCCAGAGGCTTCTTGTTGCCTTTTTTATCACCGCTTCAAGGTGCGGTTCCCATGTGAGTTTCCTATCCAGGACTATGTCTAGATATTTCACTTCTTTCTTGGGAGCAATCTCAATCCATAGAGTAGCTCAGGATGGTTACAATCAGTCTTGTCACCTTGTTTCGGCTTGACGTTGAGTTTAACTAATTTAATCCCAACACATTTAATGCTGTGATAACGGTTCAGTTGGTGTTTTCGTGCTGTTGTTGATAGGTTCAAAACAAACGTTTACAAACACTACTCCTTCTTCCCTCCTCATAACCTATTTTTCTAGTTCCAGTAGCAGTACACTGCACTGCTTATGCAGGGGTCGTCCTCTGAAGATGGGTTTAAGAAGAGAAAAACAAAAATGACGAGTCACGTCACACAGTGGCTTCGATTTATTCTATTTCAATATCTATACGCATTTTTAATATATTCAAAAGAAAGATATCTAAAAAGTGCACATACACATTTGTCAATAAGTTTAAATCAAAAAATGTAACAAAGATTTAACTAGAGTGTGTTGTATTGTAAGTAATTAAAAAATACATCTTGACGATCATTGCAAAATTTTTATTTGCCACGATTTGCACTCAAACACGCTACATATCTGCATGTGAGTTTAGTTGCTTAAGTTTCCATTTTAATTTTTTTTTTGCAGACTTTGAAGCATCAATTAACGCTTTCAAATCTGCAAAAATCTTAAGCAATTAAAATTATTTTGCTTATCAACTCATGTATGTTGGCAAAATTACTGAGCACTCGCATTTAGTTTGATTATATTTTAGTGTGGCACAAGGTATTCCGAACATAGCAGCATCCATACTTCTTTCTGTATGTCTGTATGGATGGCTCTAGCGTTGTCAATTGCTTAGTGTTTGTGCAGCCATGCAGGCAGATGCAAAAGCTTATAAAGAAATAAACTGAACGGTTCATTGTGAATACAACTAACACCAAGTGAACACTTTAATCCTTTTCCCCAAATGCTTTCCATTTCCAGTATTCAGCTGAGCATTGCTTACATTCAGTAAACCCCAAACAATTGTGGACACAATAACGGATGCGACTCTTTTGTACACTTGAAAATTCGTTATTGCGTATTACTCTAAGGCACACGAGCCATTTCTACGTTCAGCAATTACGCTTCATAGAGATAATCGTTTCAGAAAACATGAAAAAAAAATTCAAACTTTTATGCTACTAAAAAGTGTGAAATTCTGTGTGTTTGTTTTTTCTTTATGAACATTTATGGAAACACAATGAAACACATACCGAACATATACAAAAGCTTTTCCTATGTTTGTACGCACGAATAGAATTGTATAGATTTAAGCGGGTAAAGAACGCTGCAATTTGGCCTGGAGGAAATGGCCTTTAGCAAAGGCTTAAAGCTTGCATACCGAGTTTTTCGCATCCAGAATCAAATGCAACTCTATAACTGGATGTATGTCAATATATCGAACCGACCAGTTTGCGAAAGCACTATCGATGACATTTCTCAAAGACACTTTCGCTGGTGACGGCTTGTTACTTGTTATGTCCTCTCCACCAGGATTTCGAGCCACGGTGTAGTGAAACATCTAATTTACTTCGATTGTTGGAATATAAAGTTGAATGTTTGAGAATATCTTTCAAAAATTTCCAAAGTCTACTGATTATTATGAAATGTCTACATACAGACAGCTGCGAAACATAAAAAACAAGCTGTTTATAAATGTTTTGATTGGTGTCAATATTAAAAGCTAATATAGTGAATAAAACTCAATTATTTAAAGTAACAATACTCGTAACTAAACTATTTCAATAGAAATCTGAAAATTCCTAAAGACATGTATGTAAGTTAAAACAAAGAATCATAATCAAAAAGAAACACGATCTTTGGATGACACAATTTTTTCTTTTTTTAAGCATTGAATTATTTATTGAATCTACAAAATGAACTGAGAATAAGTATTCAAATTTTAATACTAAACATAAAAAATTAACTAAAAATATGTGCTTTTTACTTAAGTCCGGTCAACGCTAGACAAAGACATATATTTTGCGGGAACTTTATCGGGAAAATCACCTATTTAACGCTCTGATGGTGGCAAGGGTATCCCTTCTTCTCAACAGAGTGTGGCCGCTAAAATTATAAACATTCATGGAGCTACAGTAATCGTTTGAAGAATTTGGTTTTGTCGTCTTTGAATATTTTCAATGTTAGATGTTCAGGCGGATCCCCATAATTGAATTCCCTAGCACCACATAGGCTTTAGAATTGCGTTGTATAATAAAAGTTTGCAATCCAGCTTCAATCTCGAATTTCTGCCCATAAGCCAATTTAGTTGCGCTTTTAATATTAACTGAATGACTTTCGCATCAATGTGAGACTTCCAGGTCAGCGTACAGCCGAGATGAATATCAAGTTACCTGACTTCATTGTACTGCGGAATAAGTAGGTTCTTAATTTTAATAGTTGACTGTTTACGCAGTGTGAATGTAACATGCGTACATATTTGTTCATTAACTTTGATTTGATTAACTTTTGATTAAATCTAATATTTAAATATATTCCTGTAAATTTCGTGAAGCTAATTAATGGATTTCATGAACGCTCAAGAATGCTGTGTCATCTGCGAAAGTCGAAGTGTCGATTCCGGATCTCGTTGGCATATCAGAGGCGTAAATCAGATATAAAGTAGGTCCCAGTATGCCACGTTAGGGAACTCCTGGCATGATTGGTTGTGAGGGGCATATAAAGTCAGTCGCCTTCTCTGATAACTAATTTCCGGCCTTATAAGTAGCTATCCACAAGCTTGTGAGTGTTTGCAGCCAAGTTCAGCTTTATTTTGTACATTAAACCGGCGTGCTACACTTTGTAAAATACTTGGGAAATGTCAATGAATAGAGCTGAACAATACTTTTTGTGTGCGCTTGTTCTATGGTCCTGTGTTTAGCCCAAAAGCCGAATTGATGATAAGGAATATATCCCACACCATTCAATATTGAAGTCAACTTCGCCATTAACAATTTTTCAAACAGTTTTGAAATTGTTGGCAGTAGACTTATTGGTCTATATGATTCCTTCTCTGGTTTGGGTATCATAGTAATCAGAGACACCGTACAGAAGCCGTACAATAGCGTTAAAAATAAAAAGAACAACTCTTCTAGCTATACGAGGTAACTGTTCAAGTATTTTACCAGTAACTTGATCAATGCCTGGAGCTTTCCTGGAGTTTGTGCTACGAAGAACATTTTCGACATCAAGAAAATTAAGTTCCAAAGGCTGACAGCATATGGCGGTATTTCAGCTGTATCATTCGCTGTATCGTTTGTAGTAAAAACGTTGCTAAATGGTTAACAGACACTATCTTCTTGCCTCTAACGGATAATTTCAGATCTTCTGTCGCTTTCCATAGAGAATAGTCAAATACGAGTATAGTCAATAGTCTCGAAACGACGGGCCATTCTAATCAAAACCATTGATGGATCCATTCTCTTGGGGGAACGAAACATTCTCTTGCGAGAACGAAACCATTCTCTTGGGGGAACGAAACAGAGATTATGATGGGTGAGTGATTTGTTGACAAATCTAATGAAGACTCCACTTGCATCCGCTCTGAAGGAAAATTTTTGCAGCTCCAAAATCTACAACATCTGGGAGGTGTTTGCTTGAAATCACATCTAAGCCCATTTTGGAAACAGTGTCAAAAAGTACAAGACTTTTCGGGGAAATTAAGCGTGATCCCCAAAAAGTATGTTTAGCGTTATAGTCACAGCCGCTAAAAATTGAAGACCAAGAAAATGTTGAATGCATATATTAGTTGCCGGGAGATACACCTCACATGTCTCGTTTAGTAAATAGTGCTTATTTCTGGTTTTGATTAAAATTGCTGAGCCTCCACAAGATCTTCCACGGGGATCTTTAGTGTCATGCCAGTAATTTTGAAATAACTGTTGCTTGTCAAGTGAGTTTCAGAAATCAACATTACATCGATTTGATTTTCCATAAAGAAGTGTTCAAGTTCATTTTTATGCTGCCGGCTGCTGTTTGCGTTTCAGAAACATATTTTAAAATAAATCATTTGTTTAAATAATACTTCATATTACCACTTTAAAAAGGCAAAGTGTGTAACAGGTAATCTACGGAATCACCGGATAGATTTCTTAAATTTGTTCAATTAGTCATATAATGGAACCTCCAAGCGGGCAGTGTAAATAAAAAGCCGTTGAAGTACTTACTCTTAATCAGAAAATATTTATTAAAGTTTTACGACAGATTTACTAAAGCAATAGTTTTGGGGTTTCATACTCAAAAGGAAAATAAAACCGGATTAACGTAAGTAAGCTGTTCGGCCTTCACTCGCCCGTCTGTCCATATGTTTATCCCCTATCCAAATGCGAAAGTAAACTTTGTCCGTTTGTTACATTTTATCAGCTGAATCGAATTTGAAATCAAGTAAAGACACCAAATACTATGGAAACTCTTCACTATCAATTTCAATGGTTAAGAGGTGATTTCCTGAGTTTCGTTGCGGCCGTGCCACCACAAGTATTGGCGTACGTTCAGGTCACCCAAAATAGGTACTCACACCAGAAATTGTCGATAACATGTTTGAAACAATATTGGCCGGACGATGGGAGAACGTGAGGGCGGCTAAGGCTGTAGGCATCGCAACTGAATATTTTACATGAATTTTTGAACATGGAAAAGCTATCCGCACGATATGTGCTGCAATTGCGCAAACCGAATTTTTCATGAAAATGTTGCATAAGCGAATCTAAACAACTGTTTTTGCTTAAAAGAAGTTCTGGTAATAAAATAATGCTATAGAAATAGGGAAAAAGGAAATTTTCGATATCGATACATATATATCCGAGATATAGCCTAAACTGATTTTGTCATTAAAATTTTCTTGAAAGATTACCTTTTTGGTATGACGATTACAAGGCAAAGAAATTTTGTCCCCGATATCGTTCCATATATATCCAAACATATTTAGTTCAAGTATACTCGTAAACTATATATTTACGTGACTATTGTGAAGGGTATTTTAAAGTCGGCCCAGCGGAATATACTACTGGGATACAGGCAGTGTCTTTCGCATAGATTACCTAAAAAAGGATAAAACGATCATCGGGCTTAGACAGATTCGATATTGATTTGTAGCAAAGAAGATCACGTTTAACGAAAAACCCCTGATGTTCCATTCCACAATCTATAAATTATATAATTTCACAACTATTTATAAATTGCTACCTCATCCAGTATTCTCCAGATATCGTTGGTTGGTAAGAGATTTGGGTCGAATAAAAGTGGCAATTTCCAACAAAGGTCTGTTTAAAAGCGTTTTGAATTAACCTATTACATGAAAGGAATAGAAGCATTTGAAAAACTTTTTTAAACCGCGGTTATATTGGAAAATAAAATGCTTATTGGCCGAAATTTTTTCTTACTCAAATAATCACGAAGTTATCAATCAGCAATAACTTATTTCGGTATTTCCTCAGGAATTAATTACGAGTAGAAAAGACGAAACGAAGTACGAGTATTGAGTACAAGTTTGTTAAATTATTTATAAAGAAAAAACTAACAACCTCGGGCTATGTTTAAGAAAAGGTTAAAAAAATTTTGAATCAAGATAATTCCCCATATTCCAAGAGGCGTCATCGTCGTCACATCAAGACGACATCAAAAAACGCTCGGTTACATATTCGCCCTCGACAGCAACTATGTATTCTATGACAGGCCTTCGGTATTTCCTAGACCTAAGCGATAGATAGAATCTGTCGACGATATTCAATTGTTTTTGGCAACGAGTAAATAAAGGAAATAATGTTTGTGTCGACGATGACGCCTTATGGAATAAGGGGGAATAATTTTGCTTGTTGCTGCCTTCAAGGACTACAAATGCAAAGCCTTTATTTTGCTTAGGCTGTAAGCGGCTCAAGAAAAAAATATATTTGTATTTTCATTGCTTAAAATAGCAATAGCAGTACATTTGTATGTATGTACGTATGTAAGCTGTTTCTCCCCAATAGAGAAAAAGGTTTCTCAAGCGACACTTTAAAAACCACAAAATGCATACAGCAAAAATTATTTAAGTTTACGTACAAATGTACACACATCCATACATACGCATGTACATACATATGTATGTATGTAAATATTATTACAAATACGAGACTGTTGAAAGAAAAACAAAACATTGTTAAAACGACAAATTGTTTCAATTTGTAAAAAAAAGAAAGAAAGAAAGAAAGAAAGAAAAAAATCCCACAGAAAACATTCAAAGCAAGTAAATAATACTGCACCCAAAAACGCAATGAATGAATGGATTGTGTAGAAGGACACTTGTGTTTGTTTGCACAACAACATTCTGTGTGATCCTTTTTTGGGTTGTAATAAAATCTCTTGGTTTTGTTTGGCATTAATACTAAAAATCCTCGTATTAATTGTTACAATTAAAAAAGAAACACATGTTTCTTAACTGGTATGCGGAAAAATCCCGCAAGTACAAAGGCAAAGCCCGAGCAATATTCTTTTAAAATATTTTCAAACACAATTTTGCGTAAGTGTGTCCTTATTCTAAAATTTCAAATTTCGGTACATTGAAAAAATATTTTGTTTTATTCAAATAATCTGAAAAGACAGTTTAATATACATATACGAGTGTGTATATCTTGTTTAATATCGGGTTTATTGGAGAAGAAGTTCGAGGAATGGTTTTAATATGTTACAAAAAACATTTGTTGAGACAGCGAAAATGGTTGTTAAAAAGTAAAATATTTAAGATAATTCTCTCGGAAATTAGACGAAAATTAATACATAGGCCCAACAAATATTAACAGATGGATCAATGAAAGCTTTCAAAATAAAATGTGTGCTGAAATTGGGAACCAACGAACGAGCACGATGCAGCTGTCAACGCAAAACGAACTAACACCAGCGTTGCCAGAATGGCGATTTTACATCAATTTTTAAGATTTTACAAGCAAAATAAAATGATTGAAGATTTTTCTTTCAAAATTAAGTTTTGCGAAATTTACTATTCTACTCGTATGCGTCAACTATTTTCAAACATTGAATTCTTTGATAAAATTAGACTTGAAATAATATTTTATTCCTTGATTTCAAACTTTTTGCACACAATTATTATTACTATACATAAACTACTATACATTAACATGAGAAATTTGATTGAATTTTTACTTTTATTTTTTGGTGAGCAAACATGTGCGCCTATCCAAATTAACAGCTCACCTATTCCGCAGCACCATGAAGTCAAGTACCTTGGTATTCACCGGAACTGTCGGCTAACGTGGAAGTCTCAGATTAAAGCAAAAGTCACTCAGGTGAAACTAAAATCAGCGCAACTAAATTGGCTTATGGGCAAAAACTCGACATTGAAGTTGGATTGCAAACTTCTGTTATACGGAATCGAATTATGAGGCACCGCCTCAGCGTCAAATATTGAAAAAATTCAAAGGCGACAAAACCAAATTCTTTCAACGATTACTGCAGCTCCATGGTACTTAACAAATTGATGAATTCATAAAGATCTGAGTGTTCTGCTGGCATAAGAGGAATTTTCTAAGTACGCGACAAGGTATTTCAGTAAACTGGAACTTCAGCCAAATCCTCTTTCGCGTAATATGCTTAAGGAGAAGGGATACCGTTGCCACCATCAGAACGTTCAATAGGTGATTTTACCGATGTAGCTACCGCATAATAAAACTTTTTGTCTAGCATTGGAAGGACTTAAGTAAAAAGCACATTTTTATATTCAGTATTATGATTTGAATACTTATAGTTATTTCATTGTGAAGAATCAATAAACAAAAAACGCGTAAATCTTTTTATACTCGTAACTATTAGAATAATCATCTTTTTACAATAATTGAAAACACATTATTATTTTTACGTTAAGATTTTTTTTAGAATTAAAATTTTTTTTTGGAAAATGAAGATTTTTTGCCAAATGTTTCTGGCATCACTGGCATTAAACTAGATACTAAATTTATATTTGTCTGAAACAAGATTTCAAATAAATCAAATGCCTCGTCAGGTGAAAACGTCTGATGGTGCGTAAAATAAAAATAATCAAAAAATACAGTTTGTTTTTATGCTCCCTGTCGATATTTCATAGGAGCTCGCTAATCCCAGTAGAGTTGTAAACCTTTGAAAGATATTCTCAAGTACTTAACTATATATCCCATTATTTGAAATAAATTAAACATTTTCGATTAATATCTCTCCAAGACAAAAAAAAAAGAACACTTTCTTTTGCAAGTTCATACTTTTCTTAATAACTTTCAAAGAAATGAACAACCGTTGGTTACTACGAATTGGTTTTTTTACTTTATTAGGTTATATTGATACCAATAAAAAAATTATAAACTTGTTTTTTATGTATCCTAGCTGACTTTTTTTTAATTCTCAATAATTTATTTTAAATATTGGAATATATGTTTCCAAGTCTATTGATGATTAGGATTGCTCCTATGAAATATAAAAACTGTATTTTTTTATTGGCATCAATATTAAAAGTTAATAAAGTAAATAAATTCAATTGGTTAAATAAAAAGGTGCACGTGAGTGCTTTTTTGGCGTACGGTCCTCGTGCACACACAAAATGTATGCGCGGCGTGAACACTGTACAATTAGAAAATACAATTTTGACAGAGCGTAAACTTTACTCGCTGTCAGTACAACAAACGCTACTCATTTTTTGCGTTCAAAATAATTTAGTGACTTTATCACTTTATATTATTATTTCTATTCAGTGATTTTTATTAAACAAGATTAATGAATAGTAGTCTTCATGGCACAACGTTAATTTAAGCTTCTTACTATAGCGTACAATCAAGGTGGTAAATTACGTTGCGCTTTGAGTCCTAATTTAGGTTATGCTGTTATGGTTACGCACGTTCGAGACCCAAATTTTCTTAATCACGCACAGAATATTTGTAAACTCGTAATTTTGCGCACGATCAATATTCAAAGCTCACGTTCGCTCAAAAACATTTTTGAGAAAAAGAAAATAGCTTACATATTAGCAATTTAACCACTTAAACATAATTTAAAGGGTGCGTCGACATAAAAATATTTAGTTTCTTGCATGGTATAAAGGTACACAGCTTTTAGTTGGCAACTTTTTTTTAACTGACGGCCATTTTGTCAGCTGTAAATTGATTTATGTTTAGTTTGATTCGGCATTTCAGCATGAATAGACTGCACACTTGAGCAACGCTCCCAAATTGTGCAAATGCACCCACACAAATTGCCGTTGATCCCGATTCTCATAAAAGAATTTTGTTTGGCGATGATGTTCACTTTTGTTGAAAAGATACGCCAATAAACAAAATCACCGTATTTGGAGTGATGATAACCGTCAAGTGTATTTTGAGCCACTGTTACATCCAGAAAACTAACTGGTTGGTGTACATATGGACTGATGGAGTCATTCGTTCGTAATTCTTTAAAAACGATGTTGGTGAAAACGTTACAGTCAATGGTGACCGCTTAAGAAACATGATTATTGACTTTTTCGTCCATCAATTGAATACCCATGGTGTGCAGGTTTTAACAAAATGGTGCAATTGTCACATAGCTTGTAATAATTTGTTGAAGGAAACGTTTGTTTCGTACCGGTGAATTGTCCTTTAAGATCGTGCGCTTTAACGCCGCTAGGCTATTTTTGTGTTTTTTGCACCCGTGCTCAAGGGATGACCCCTACCTATGCAGTGCATTGTACTGGAAGTAAAAAAATATATTATTAGTAGAAAGAAAGAGGGTGTAGCGTTTGTGGACGTAAGCCTTGACACTATTAATTAACACAGAAAGACAAAAACAAACGTTACCACAGCATTTATGTCGGAATTAAGTTAGTTAAAATTTATCAGTGCACAGTGTATATACCTTCAACACTGCTCTGACTAGCAAAATCAGTCCAACACCTTCCACATTGCAAGGTAATGTATAACATAGAAATTAATAATGAAGATATAAGGAAAACAGACGAAAAAGAAAAAAACACGTCTCCATAGGATGGAAGACAAAATACTAAATTTTCTTGCTCACTACTTAATCAGGTGCAAAAAAAAATATTAATGCTCATCTATAAAAAAATGGAAGACAGTAAATAATAGACGTGTAGATAAATTGGAAGACAAACCACTACTCCTGTGGGGATACGTAAAGTCGTTAGTTTACGTCGATAAGTCCGAAATGATTGGCTACTTGGAGGACAGTATTCATTACGTTATTGCCAATATAAGGCCACAAATATTGGAAAAGACATGGAAGATCGGACCTCCAGACTCGACTGCATCCAAGCCAGCTGTGGCGGACATATGCCAGAAGCCATATAAACAAATGAATTATAATGTCTGAAAATTATCTTTTGAATAAAGGAAATTTCATATGAGTTTAAAAAATTAATCTCTGGTTCACTCCGTTTCAAAGTTCTATGCTACCATAAAAACACCCTTTATTAATTATGCAAATGCTTTCAATTTTAACATATCTGCACCACGAGACTAAAATTGTTATTGCGGTCACCGACTCCGAACGTTGTTCGTTCGTGGACTTTTCTATCATGATAACGTTGAGTTTACTGGAAAAAACGAAAGTAACTGATAGAAATTCAAAGTTGTCAAGTAGCTATTGGAAACCCTTTTATAAATTTAAAATAACCAGGTTTTCGCTTAAAAATCGAATAAAAAGCCGGCTAATCGGGGGTTTTTAATTAAATAATTAAGAAATAATTTATTAATAAAATAATATTTGAACAAAACTAAAGCAATTCATAAAAATAAAAAAAAAAACACTAGAACTATTTAATAAATCTATCTCGCTCGCCACTCACCAATATTTTACGCTTTCAATAGAAACTCAAGAACAAAAGAAAATATGTATGTATCATATATATACGTATATGACACGAGTTTTGTGAAAGCAGAAATTTCAAAAATTTAATACATCTTAAGTACATTTGCATACGACTACACTTTATCAGTGTAATTAGCAAATTTTGAAGCAAAATCTAATTGCATCCCTCGCCTTGTCACTGCAGACCGCACATACATATACGAATATGCTTTGCTACTGTCCTCTTATTATTTTTACTGCACTATCATCATTGTTTTCTTGAAATGCTCCTATCAATCAAATGATCAACATTAGATGTAGTCGCTGATTGGTGATCTTTCACGGCATACCCTTAAAAAATCTAAATTTCGAAAAGAAAATTCATCAAAGCTCTAGCTGTCTGTGCAGTCGCCCCATCCTGTTAAAACCACGTGTGTCAAGACTACGATGAATGAGCTTGCAGGTTTGGGAATAAGAATTCGTCGCCTGCTCTCGAGAATTTTCGAAAAAAAATGATCCAGTTAACTCATGCATGGATAAGACACCCCAAACAGTTATCCTGGAGCAATGCAATGGGGTTTGAAGTTTAAATCGATGGTTGCGTGTTCTTGGAGTCCTCCAAAACATTAGATTTACAGTGCGAAAAAGCTCCAGCATCGTTTCACAAAAACTTTTGTGCAAACTAAAGTCACTTATTTCAATTTTGGAACGATTTTTTAAAATTTCATGAATAATCCATCTTGGAAGCCCCATTGAGCCTGCACTTTTCCGTATTTAAAGTCGCGGATTTTCACGTAAACTGCTTTCTATCAGTTGCTTGAAGATCGACTGGGCCTTGGCCGTGGAACATTCATAGCCGAAGCACTTGCACGGAATATCTGCACCCACCAATGAATTAAATTTACACTCGGTCCATCACGTATTCATTACTCTTAAAAAATGTCTCCACAACAAACGCGCGATGCTCACTTGGTCACTGCGACATCGTGATATCCGATAACAATCGATAATTCCAACAGCGTCACCATTTATTAGTTTTTGAAATAATCGTATTTAAAAATAAAAATTTGCCTCCAGACACCCTGTACTTCTAACACTACTGTTTTACGAGCAGCATATTTAGAATAGAACGGGTTGCCTTCTTCTTAGAAAAGTTCTGAAATACGGGCAAAGGACAGAATAAGTTTGACATTTTTGTTGGAAGAGAAAACGTTGACTTGATGCAGCCGTGCTACCTTAATTGTGGGTAGACCTTAGGAAACTAACGAAACAACTTGCAAAACACACAAAAAAAAAAACTGTACAAAATACACTTGTAAACATCCAAAAAATTTATGTTAATCGTTGCTGACTAGAATTAAGAAGCTTTTAAATTATTGTTTATTTAAGTAGTGAATTCAAAGAAATATTTTTCATACTATTCTTTGTTTAAAGTTTGGAAAAGGAATTGTTAATGTATTAAGATCCCTGAGTTTGGATTTACAAAGGTGTTTTAATTTTAAGTCACGTTCATGCATCCATGTTTCATGCGTGATTCATGAGTGACCGGAAATTATTACGACAATTGAACATTTCTAGTAGATATCGTGCCTTTTTTGCACTGATGTCATGACCCCACAAATAAATGTTTTCTTTTAACATTACAGAATTGTTAACAAATAGCAGTTAACCTCTTTTAGAGGTATTTTTTTTTAACAAGTTTTTTTAGTTACGATGTTGTCGCAATAAATGAGCGATTTATATTTCTTAAGTAGACCAGATGTCTAAACTTATACTCAAAGAAATCGAGATGCATATTACATGCACAAAATTTTATTTACTGCAAATACACAAATGAAATCGTATGACTTTGGTGTCCCTCAAAAATATTTCTCAAAAGTGCAAAATATTATTATATGTAGACGGTACTTTAATATACATACTAATTTTATTGACGAACCATTCTGTTGTTATGAAAAACCATACAATGTCACATCCAACCATATTAAATTTAAATATAATATATCGACGAAATACAAAATAAACTCTTTTTATTTCAGCTAATAAGTACTAGAACCCAATGATATCAAAATCATTTGCAATTATGGAACCTGACTATATTTGACTGAACATATTATAAAAATATGGTTTTATGCCAATAAAGCTGTTTGTGAAATTAATATGGTTATTTAATGAAAGTAATATGATTGGTTGGCATAATAACACGGTTAGGTATCTATTAATACTATTAACTTTTGCTTCCAATTATAACAATGTTGAACCAGAATTTAGTCGTTAATATAACCACAAAAATTCCATCAAAAACCTTTAAGAAAAACAAAAAATTGTTAATGATATCGAACACACACTGTAGTTTCATTAACATATAGGATGACCTGCTTTTTGAACGACCCTTTAAAAAATGAATAATGCATTAACGTTGTTTTTTTTCCTTTTGTTTTGTCACTGGTGCTATCTGAACTAAATTTTTGCTTAATTATTATTTCAAATTAAGCAGTAAAGTTTTTACGATGCATTTTATCTCAAGTTTTTATTAGTCTTGTTTTGCACCAAATTTTGACAAGCATACTGTTAATATCATAAAGTATTAATAGATCTCGCAAATATTAAAAATAATAAAATAATCATGTAACAATGTGTTTCACTTCCTTTGTCAACACACCGTTCATTATAAAAAGTTCATACAGAGTAGAAATATATACACAGCCACAAACATATGTACAAGTATGTATGTAAATACTTATTAAAAAAGAGAGCAACTTGACTTTCTGCCCTAATGGAAGATAAATATTTAAATTTTGTGCTACATTTCCTAAATTACAAACGAGCATTTTGCTGGTGTTGACACTTTGTAACTACACCATAGTACCCACAAAATAACTTAAAAATTTAATGAACGAACGAACGAACGAACGCCTGCATAAATAATTAGCAAATTCGTATCTTGCATTGAGACTAGAATTAACACATTAACAATATTATAAGAATAAAGACATAAGTCGTTGTCATGCTTACAGATGTGCTCACAACTTCAGCACTTTGTTGAAAATCCTCTGGTACTAAAATTTTAATTAGAGATGAGCACGTGATTTTTTCTTTCGTTTAAAAGTTACATGCTCGTCAGTGTCGTCACATTCAAAAATATTTTGCAGTTAAATCGGGTGCCTTGATGGTAGAGGACTCGACCAACAGTCTCGAGATCGCATGTTCGATTCCTGCCACAGACCCTGGGTTTTCCTTCTATAAAAGCAAGAGTACAGTAATAATATAGAAGTTAAAATGGTCCCTATTTTGTGTTTTGAGTTCTTTCGAAAAAAAAACAATATCTTAATCCCTGATGATGCTACCCAGTGGTGTAGCGAAATATTGGAATTTTAAATTAAAAATTCAAAACTGGACCTATAGTTCGAAAATTTCCTGGCATTTTATTTTTTAATTTGTAATTACTTCTACAACGAAATCAATTATTTCTTGTTTAAAATTTTCGTTTAATTTGCATTTATTATTTTTTATATTGTTTTCTACACAAACACATAGAAGAAAAAATATAACTGATATGACCATATCCTACAGGCAAAATATTGTTGTTGAAATGTATACTTGAATCTAACCACATAATATGGTTTCAATCTGAAATTTATTTACAACTCTTAGTACAGCCACGAACCAAATTATACCATGTAACCATATATTTAGTAAAAGTTACACAAATAGTATCGTGACTGATATTGCTATTGTATAAATCAAAGTTTTATTGGCACGCCCAACCATATAATATTATCAACCCTACAAATATTATTGAAAAATTTCGGCTTTAACAACTCATAATACACTACGCCAAGCTTGTCCCACCAAATACTGAGCATCACCATGGAACCGTGAATATTTGGTTTGGCCTTCGACGTAGAAGTATGGCCGGGATGTCCCCATGAGTTTATTCGCTTCAGATTATGATAATGAACCTATTTTTCGCAAGCAAACAAACGCCGGTCAACATGTCTCGGCTGCAACTCGTACGGCACCCAATTTCCTTTTTTCAGAAGTATTGTATTTGTATTTGTAACTGTACAGTTGCAAATAAATTTGCAAAGTATAGGATGCACAGCATGGGCGGAGTAACGTAGACCTTATGCCCACGATGGTATTAACAGTATTCCTTTTGCGGCGCTGTGACTAACTGTACCGACCTATGCCTTCGCATAGGAAGTTGCCGCGTGGTTAACAACGAAATACCTCACAAAAACTGTAAACTAATACAGTTAGTTGACGTAGACAGTTAACCAATGACAGTGAGACGCAAAACTCTCGAATGCCAAACAACAACAACAAGCCTGACCGCACTTAAGAAATAATTACGATGACGCGAGAGCTGTTCCCCAGCCCAGAGCTGCTTTACGACTGTTTTTTTTTTCAGAAGTATTCCCATAACTTTCAAGCATTTATAACTGACTTGTTGCGACCAATGCCTGCGTTTTAGGTTTCAACCACAGCCAGAACGTTCCAGCCTAGGTAGGCACCTCAAACATGATCAGCCCGGGTTGCACTACAAGCAGAAGCTGATCCCCATTCTGCCAACTTCTACCCTAAATAAGGGTTTCGGAAGCCAACATAAAATAAGTCATGCTGCTTCCTAGAGTTTTATTTGCTACAAACAAACGAGGGACTCCTTCCCCTCTTTATCCGAAATACAGAATGCTCTGGTTCCCCGGGGGGTAATTGTAAGTCACGAGGACTTCGATAATTTTTGATTACTACTGTCAAGTGAGAAATAAAATTATAACATGATTATTTACCATGGTATAACAATTTTTTTTACCAGTTCACCGGGGTATGCAGTGCATTCTACATTACGAGTAGTTTTAACTGGTCAGTGTGTAGTGTATATAACTTCGACACTGCTCAGACTAACAAAAATTGGCGCAGCAACTCCCGCACTACAAGGTAATGAATTACATAGCAAAAACATTCAAAATAAATTAATAAAGAACATATAAAGAAAATACGGAGTACAGTGAAAAAGAACTACGTGTACACAGGATGGAAGACAAAATACTACTTACTCGTATTCTACTTGCCACTTATTCCGGTATAATTTGAATTCAAAACCAAACCACCAGAGCATCGGCAATTCAATAATGCATACATTACTTATTTTTTAGTTCTAAGAATTTCATTTTGACAGCTGTAAAAGATGTGTTACTATCACACACACAGTGTGTAATTTGTAAATATGCACTAAATATTATTTTTCTCATTGGAGCACCCTTTGCGTCGTTACCCTGCTTACTTCGTATATGCTCCTGCTGTCTTGAAGAAATAAAACGATCTCTAGAAAAAACAAAAGTTTTTCGGGCTTTCAGGACTTTAATTGAGATGCCAACAGCAAGTAGTGACTGTTACGTTGTACCGTTATTTGCTTAATTTCTTGATTTATTTCCGATTTTCAGCTTTATTGCTAAAAAATCCAAAATATCAATAAAATTATAATTGTCTAAAAATTTTGGAGAAATTTATCTCTGGAAAGTTGGGACATCCGCCTTCGAAGTAGAACAATAATCTAATTATCAGTTTATAAAACATCTTGCCAAATTGTAGAATTTTAATACAACACGATGGGGCTTATCAAAAGCAGATCTTAAAAAAGATTCTTGAAAATATAGCATTCATTTGTAAAAATTTTTTGTTTCAAATTTCTATTTCAAGTTGAAAAATTCCGTCTTAAAGATATCATACGAATGAAATGACTTTAACAAGTAGATATAGATTTTTGATTGATAGAGTAAATGAAGCAGAGAAGTTTTTACAAAGAAATAGGGATATTATTATTTTAAAAGCTGATAAGGGTAATACAGGGTGGCTGATGAAAGCTGCTACCAAAGAAAAAACGTAATAACTTATTTTCTGTGTAACTAACTTGTTCCATTTTTATTGCGTTTTATAGATTGATCTTTAAATTTAACTAAAATCGGGAATTTGCTCTGTTAGGACGCAAAAAACTAATGCTGCTGTAACTGCTGCCATACAATCCAATTCTTGAGTTTCGACAAGGAGCTTATCTGCTCAAATGGGTGTCAGCAGACAGTCACTGCAGACAATTTTGCACCAAGATTTAAACTTATTTCCATATAAGATTCAATTAACAAACAAACTAATACCTAGAGACTTCCCGATTCGCTTGGAATTTTCTGAGAAGATCATTCAAATGGTGTCAAGGGATGAAAACGTCTTGATCTGTATTTTTTTTATGTCTGACGAGGCACATTTTGATATTAACGGCAATGTTAACAAACAAAATTGCCAAATATGGAGTAATTTCAACCCAAAAATACTCAATCAGATGCAATTACATCCACTTCGCATCACAGTGTGGTGTGCAGTTTCTTCAAGGTTCCTTCTCGAGCCTTACTTTTTCGGAGAAAACGGTCTTACTGTTACGGCCAATGGAGACCGTTACTTAAAGAGTTTTTCTTTCCAGAATTGCGCCGAAAGAGAATCCCTTTCAACACTTGGTTTCAATAAGATGTGACATTTTGTCACATGGCCACGCCTGTTATAACAGAATTGGGGCAAAAGTTTCCCAATAAACTGATATCTAGGGACTCCACACTCCGTTGGCTTCCCAGGTCTCCTGACCCCACTGTACTCGATTTTTTATTTTTTTTTTTTTTTTTTTTTGGTTTATTGCAAACAAGAAGTTTACAAAAAACCCCCAACAAATTTTGATGGTTTAAAGTAATCCATTCTTACGGTAATTGAAACAGTTCCCGCTGCAACCCTCCAGGCAGTAATGAGTAGATTTTTGGTAGGACGTCGTTCATGTGTCAACGAGGGTGGAGGCCATTTGAATTCAATTATTTTCAAAACTTAATGAATTACTTTAATAAAAACGTATTATTTTTCAAATGAATTTCTAAAAAATAAATTACATAAACTTTACAAAAAGTTATTTGAGTAGCAAAATTGATTCGCCACCCTGTACTGCCGAGGCTATGTCTAAGAAAACTTATAAATTAAGAATTGATAATATTGTGGGAGAATTGATATTAATCTAAATATCAGTTAATAATTTAAAATCCAACGAGTAAATTACAGAAGATTATTAATAGTTTACTTTATGAGTTATTCAGAAAATACATTTTGACTAATTCCTATTGACAGGAACAAAATTAAAACGAATATAGCTATTGCTCCTAGGTTATATGGACTGCCGAAAATTCATAAAATAGATGTTTCTTCAAGACATACATATTTGTTCGTTATTAATTCACCATGATACGAACTTTGTAAATATGTCGTAAATATTTATATAAAAATAAAAAATGACTGATAGTTCTAAATATAATATTAATAATTTTTTGGAATTTAAGGATAGAATAAAAGATCAAAATTTAGATAGTGATGAAAGACTAATTTCTTTTGATGTAGTTTCTTGGTTTCCTAGCATACCAGTTGATTTAGCAATGAACACAATAGAGGATAAGTGAGGTGTAATAACCGGGTGTAATAACCCAACATACGAGATTAGGAAAAAGTCTATTTTTGCGTATTTTGAAATTTTACATAGAAGATAACAGGTATTTTCAGTATGATGGTAAGATATATTCACAGATAAATGGACTTCCTATGGGATCTCCAGCTTCTCCAATTATTGCTGATATAGTAATGGAAAGACTATTGGATAGTACAATAGAGAGATTAGATATAAAGCCAAGACTAATGACAAAATATGTAGATGATTTATTTTGTATTATTCCGGACTTAGCAATTGATAATATGTTTTGAACTGTGAATAGTTTTAACTCAAGCATCAAGTTTACTATCGAAAAGGATTCAAGATTATCATATTTGGAAACTTTGATATGTAGGAGGGATAACAAACTTGTTATTGATTGGTATCAAAAACCAATTGCATCAGGTAGAATAATTAACTATTTCCCAAAGCATAGCAAAAATATAATCATAAACACAGCTAGAAATTTTGTGGAAAGGGTTCTTACAGTAAGTGGTGAGGAGTTCCATAGAGAGAACATTATAAAGATTAAAAACATATTAGAATATAACAGTTTTCCAGCTGAATTTGCTTATAGATTTGTAAGTCAGTTTAAAAATAGATTTGTTAAAAATATAGTTAATTCATCAGAACCCAAAATATATAAATCTTTAACAAATACACCAGGTTTATCAGAAAGATTATCAAGGTCTAATATATATAATAGAGAAAGCTATAGAATGGCTCATAGAAGTTATAATACGTTAGGTAAATTATTTAAAGTAAGACTAAAGATAGACTTTATAGATGGAACATTTCCAATTCGGTGCATAGAATTCCTTGTCTGGGTAATGACCAAGAAAATTGTAGTAAAGTTTACAAAGGAACTACAAAGAATAAATTAAAGACTAGATTTGCAGGACACAAGTCGGACCAAAGGTGTAGGGATATCAATTCACAAAAGACAGCTTTATCTTCTCACTGTTCAAAATTTCATCACTCTCCAAACTTTGAAAATGTAACAATTTTAAGAACAGGAAATAATTGTAAGAAGCGTTAGATATTAGAAATGTTAGAAATAATAAATACACCAACAACACAAAGAATTAAATTTAAGGTAGACACAGAGAAATTAGCACAGAATTATTCTTGTTTAGTTAATAAGAAATTGTAGATATGAACCCACGATACTAATTTTCGTACTTAACGAAGTATGAGTTGCAGTACAGTTTTCACACACACGTTACTACAACTCATACTACTAGTATTTCATTTGTAAGAAATATTTTAAATTCAATACACACGCTGGCAAGTCAATATTCGTCTTCTTTGTCCTTGTTTACATTAATTCCTTCTAAATTTTTCCAGCTAAAAATCGTTGTTTTGTTGTTTTTTATTAAAAAGCTTTAGCAGTTCTATATTTTCGTTATTTCGCAATAGTTTGTTAGCATCTTGAGGCAAAATTAAAATATTATTAAATTAAATGTTCTTTAACAAACCACTAGCGAAATATATAATTGTTAAATCTTTTTTAGAAAAAGAAACTAAACAACGATTTTTAGTTGGAAGAATTTACAAGAACTTAAATAGTTTTTATATTTCAAAAAAAAAAAAAAAAAAATATCCAACAGAAGAAATCTG
This sequence comes from Thecocarcelia acutangulata, assembly GCA_914767995.1. Taxonomy (NCBI): domain Eukaryota; kingdom Metazoa; phylum Arthropoda; class Insecta; order Diptera; family Tachinidae; genus Thecocarcelia; species Thecocarcelia acutangulata. The sequence continues at coordinate 59,734,749 of OU612098.1, forward strand.
CTCTTTATAAAACAAATTTCATACTTATGAAAGCTCCGCCCACGAAAATCAAAACTTTTTGATTTTCGTACTACAAAGTATACGTCACAAGTACGACAGCATGATACACGTTACTAATTTCATACTTGTAAATACGATTTGTCTTATGTTTTGTAGTATCGTCTATCAAAAGGCATAAGAATGAATGTAAGGATAATTTTTTAAATTATGTTAATAATTTTCCATTTTGTTTTGGTAGCTTGCATAAAATTGAGAATCAACATGTTGAAAATGTTGGCGGAACATGTGTTGGTTGTAGAATAAGGTTAATTAAATACTATTTTCCCTTTTGAATTTGTAATAAATCAAAATTTTTGTCAGTGTGTTTTTTTTAACTAAATTGTTATTTTTTATTTAATTTTTCATTTTGATAATATTGTTAAGAATTTTTCTTTGTGTGCGAGTTTTTTGTATATAGGAATTTTTTGACAATAATTTTGCAAATTAAATTTTTATTAACATTTTATACTAATTTTCCTGACAAATTGTTATGGAAATTTCGAAAATAAACACTGTTGAACTATTATATAAAACTAAAAAGATCTTTAGCTACAAAAATAAGAATTAAAGATCAAACAACTAAATATTAAATAAAAACTGAATATTTTAACCCTAAAGCGTTTGGAGCCGCCTATGAAGCATGACGGAAGCTTTTTTTTTAAGTATTTCAATACGACGGTGACTGTGAGAATGAATACCTTTCTAAGGTTTCCAAGTCCACTGATGGTTAGGGTAGTTCCTATGAAATGTCAACTTATGACAGTTAGGAAACATAGAAAACAAGCTGTTTTTTTATTGCTATTAATATTAGAACCTAATAAAGTGAATAAACTCAAATGTTTGTAATTATATATAAAATCTTATGGGAATTTTGCACTTCTCTTTAAACAAATAAAATTAATTTTTTGCAATAAGTCCGAATTAAAGAACACAAGGCAAAGGCCTGTCACCTGCGCCAATGACGCCATCTAGTTAAGTGCATTTTAATTCAATTTTCTTAAGCATATTGCACTGTAATTAATTTCAGCCATAGTGCATTGAGAGGTTAAATTAATAAAATGGTGTATGTAAATATTCCGGAATTTTGTGTATTTTGAATTTTTTGTTGCTCTGATTCGTGGTGTAATATTTGCTTAAAAATAATTTAATGTTCTAAAGTCAGCTAGTGACTAGTAGTACTCGTATTTGAACGTAACTGTTGCAAAACGCTAAGACAAACATGAACATATTCGTTTGCCTTTTCATCCTTTAGTCAGTCTTACAAAAACAAACAACCAAGTTTCGAAACTTCTACTACTCCTTCCTTCACAAAACTCCAAAAAGTTCTGTCTGTCCGACTCACTCACATTTCGAGACAAATTTATCAACAAATCTCTAATGGCTCTCTATGACTTGAGTCTTTAGTACAAACGTACAATGTATAAGCAGATTGTGCAACGGTAATGAGCACACAGAATAGAATTTATGAGATTGCATCACAGTTTCCTAGCCAAACTACATGTTTAGCCAACCAAAGTGCAGAAGTGAGAATGTTAAAGATGAGACGATTACAGTTTCCATTAAAACTTTCACTAGGCAGGAGGGTTATTTACAACATATGTAGCATTCATTACAAACATACATACACATATGTACATTTAAACTTGCATGAAGAAGGCTTAATGTAGAAAAGTGATATCTTGATTTCATTATGAAGCAAAATTCATGAACACAGAGAACAGATTCATTGGAGCAACTGAATTTGTGACCAGTCGAATATTTCGATTCCACTAGGTAACACACAATTCAGTTGCAGCAATGATAAGAGTTCTGCTGCGGCTTTCAAATACATCATCAATCTGAATTATAGGAATTAAATATAAATGTATGCACTTCTATTGCAAATAAAATAAGGATATTCATAACACATGTACTCCTATGTAAACGAACATCAAATATGTAAAGAAATAAAAACACAATAATAGCCTTTGAAGCATACGACTTTTTTATCTTGGACTAGTACTCAGGGGATCACCCCTACATATGCAGAGCATTGTAGCAGAACTAGGAAAATAGGTTGTGAGGAGGAGGAAAAAGGGAGTCGTACTTGCGAACGTTATAACAGACGGGAAACACGTCTTCAGGCAACTTATTCTACAGGCGAAGCGTGCGGCTGAAAAACGAACTCTCTCTGTAATGCGCGTGTGCTACATATAAATGTGCAAGTTTCGGGAACAAGATTCCTAATTAGCAAAATCCGTTGTAGTAACGATAGAACAGAGTAACGCAACCTACACTGCGTCGACGCAGTAGTGTTAGCTACCCTAGTGTCACCGATGAGTTTCTTCGCTCTCTGCTGTACGCGGTCGAGAAACCCCAAAATAGAAAGCCCAGCCCAAACATGAGAGTTGTGTTCCATTCGCGGCCGGTATAAATAGTAATGTGGTATAAATAGTAAGGAGATCAGATGGAGTGAAGTACATTTTACAACGTTTCAAAAACCCGAGGCACTTGAATGCTTCTTTAGAGACATGAAAAACATCGAACATCATACTGTATTTCCATTCCAAGAACATCAAGAGCATCCGATTCCTCAATATTTAGTTTTTCCATGAGTACAGATAAACCAGCATCAGCGGTCGTGTGTTTGTGTGTTAATAAACAACTCTGGATCTTACGAGCGTTGAAAACGACCCTGTTTTACGACCCCATTCAGAGATTAGTAAAAGATCACTATTCAGTGAGTCATTCATAGTTTGCCTCTTGGCAACGATCTCAGATAGGCTAGGCCCCCACCTTAAAGTGTACGAATGGCAAATGCTGCTGTCAAGCGCGAAACAGTGGATAGGGTTGGAAGTTTTTTATAGAAGGTCATTGAGGAAAATGAGAAATAGAAGCCATGCTCCGTTCTTTCTCTTGAGCACGCTTGATGAGACCCCATCTACAACAACTCGTATAGTACGGACTCTGAGAAAGCTCGATATAATTCGAGAAAAGTCATTACCGACACCAAAAGCAGTAAGTTTAGCCAGTAGTGCATCATGCCACACTCTGTCAAATGCTTTAGATATATCCAGAGCCACAACCTTACTTTCACCGAAATGATGGACTTGCAGATATGTCCTGAAGTATCGCCTGTTATTTGAAATACCGTATATTATAAAACATGAAACAGCTGTTTAGATACTAGCCCTGTTAGGAGAATTGAGAGAAACTCGCCCAAGGTATACCATCCCGTGGGAAATCCAATTGGGATTGAGCAAGAAGCGATGCCGAAGGGAGGCGTTGCTAATTATTTGATAAACGTTTTTATTATAAACAGATGGAATGATCACCGCCATTCACCACTGAATCACCGCCATGTACCACTGGACATCACGTGTTTTTTAAATTTAAATCAGAAAAATGTTGTAGGTATTGTTCACAATACTAACAAAACGCTCGTGCATTTACCTCTAGTAGCTAAAAAAAATTATTCTTTTATTTTACGTTTAAATGTTATCCTGCTGAGTGGAAGGTGTCTGTGATTAATATAATGTCTAAGCCACGAAAGTATTCAACAAGAATAGAGTCATATAAGCCAATAAGTCTACTGCCGACAATTTCTCAACAGTTTTGGAAGTTAATAATGACGAAGCTACTTCAATATTGAATGACGTACAATGAATTATCAATCATTAGGATAAGCACAGCACTATAGAACAAACACACAGATTATTAAATGTCATATGAAATACGGTTGAAAATAAAAATGTTGATCAGCTCATTCGCTCATTAACGTTTCTCAAGCTTTTGGTACGTACGTTACCACGATCATTTGCAAGCAAAGTTAAATTTGCCTGCAAACACCTACAACCAGCTGTAATGCTACTTTTATGATCTCAAGTTTATTGTTAGAAAAGTTGAGTGCATGAGCCCTGCTCAACCAGTTGTAGCAAGAGTTCTCCAAAGCAACATTCTGAGATCATAAAGCATTTCTCAGCGTCCATAAAAAAGTTTATATTTCGGAATTATTGGCTCTAGCTTTGGATATTCTAAGTCAAAGAACAAAAATGTACTCTTGTTCATAAAGATCTATGTGTCCTTTTAGTAAAAGAAAAATTTTCGAAGTACGCCACAATGTATACAGTTGTGAATTTGATTTACATTACCACCTACCTGCCTTTTCGGCCTAAGCTGATGATGGACCAACACCACCGGGTGAGTTATTCACGACTCACCAGCGACCCCGTGTGGGTTTCTAGGTGCATACAGCTCTATAGACCAGAACTGCCCAAGCCCTATTAGCTTAGTGCGCATTTCTTTTTGTAAAAGCACTTAGCTTATAGGCCGTGTAATTTAATACACACATGTGTGTGAACACACACATGTGAAAAGCAACAACACTTTCGTATGCTTTATTTATTAAATAAACTTAGTTTTTGCTTAAACGTATTGATGCTCACTCTTCCATATAGAACTTTTGGGCCCCCCTGCTGTAGACAAACCCCTTGTTAAGAGCGTTCTAACCCTATCAAAGCTTAATGAGTTGGTAGGTTGTGAAAAAGATTTACATCAGCACCTGCCTTACGACCTTATCTGATGATGGATCAGTTCCATGGAGTGAATTATTCACGACTCACCATCGCTCCCGTGTGGCTGACCAGGCTTACACAGGTAGCAATTCTTGCCATATGATTGAGGTCATATGAGCAACTTCTTGTTGAGGAGTTCGGGCCTTCTAATCCCTCCTGTATGCAGTTTCCCAGCAATCAATGGAGGACAAAGCTTAATGAGTTGGTAGGCCGAAGCCCACTAGCAGCATCAGCACTTAAACCAACTCACCCAACAACCACCACCACTGGCTCCTTACAGTACAGGTATCTGTTGTAAAGGCAACATTTCTCCGGGAGTTTGTTAGCCCCCCAAAAAAACCACACACAACAATTATCAAGGATACTAACACTCCCTTCCTGCGTTTTAGGTTTCAACCACAGCCAAAACGTTTCAGCCAAGGTAGGCACCTCAACCATGATCAGCCCGGGTCGAACCGCAAGCAGAACTTCCCGGGGGCCATGCTGATCCCCGTTCTGCCAATTTACCCTTGGTAAGGGTTTCGGAAGCCAACACAACATAAGTCATGTGGCTTCCTAGAGTTTTGTTTGCCGCACCAAACGAGGGACCTCTTCCCCTCTTTTCCCCGAAAAGCAGAGCGCCTAAGTTAGGAATACGCCAAGGCAAAACCTGTTCCCCGGGGGAGAGGCCGAAGTACAGTAAGAACATCAGCCCGTAACCAACTCACCTGTCTAACCTTAACTCCTGGTTCCCTACAGTATAGATCTCTGTTGCATGCGCCGAAGTTGTCAGTTAAAGTAATTCCCCTTCCTGCGATTTTAGGCTTAAACCACAGTCAGAACGTTTCAGCTAAAGCAGCCGCCTCAACATATGATCAGCACCGAGACACAATAAAGCCTCGAATATAGGAAAAATTAATGCGACAGACAAAGTTTTACACCTATTACTTTCATAATTTATATATAGTTGTGAAAAAAATTACAAATATTTTTGATAATCTCTATAATCTCTTTATTTGGAAAAATACAAAAACCGATATCATGAATGGAGCGAATGTGCCGCCTAGTAATAAAATCAAAAATTGATTCTTCCTTTTCTTAAACCTTGTTACTCGCATTACTATTTTCAAAATAAAATTGCATTAAGGAAAACATTTGTATGTGTGCGTGTAAATACCCTTTACCGTGATGGGGGCTGTTGTAAACTTGAAATAAAACCTGCAAGCTAATTTTTATATCAACAATATCCGATGTGGCCACAGTTAATTATTTAAATGAAGGAGGAAAATGCAGTGTCTGCGTAAATTAATGGACGCTGTGCTGAGGTATACAAAAAAATAAATATACGAGTAAAATATAAATTAAAATCGATGATAACTTTATGTGTTGTAAGCTGCCCAATTCAAATTCAATTAAAAGTTTGCAAACATGTGTTATGCAAGTTTAAATGATAAATTAAAAAATGTATATTTTTAATATTAGTTAAATGAGTTTTAATGGCTAGAAAATTTGATTACGCAGACGCTTACAAAGCACCATCTGAAACACCAGTTTCACCGTTAACAGTAACTTATAATAGTCTTTTAACAAACGGTTACACCAAAAGCGACAAAGTTGCTCACTTACGTACCATTGGACCAAAAATAGTAATCATCCATCGAACGTATCAACAAATCTATAATCAAGTGTCAAACCAAACTAAACAAAGAGTATCTCAGCTGTTAAATGAGTTGGCAAATAAAACAGTGTTGGTAACTCAAATCTGTAAAGCTCTAGAGAAAAACTTGTCTTACTGGCGCAAAAATTGCTCATCTTTGAACTCTTTAAACCTTTTCTGTTGTGGCAAAGTTCACCCATAGCTGTGACGTGAATTTCTTGTTAAATATTTTTCGACATTTTTATTTCAAGTAAAATTTATTATAAATACAGAGTTGTGCAATTAATATCAGCTTAACAAATTAATATCAGCTCTATTCCCCTCAAATCAGATGAGTTTCTGGTTAAGAATTTTTGCAAGTTACTAAACCAGCTATTTGCGATACAGTTATTATTAAGTTAAGTAATCATAAAATTTTACTAGAAAACATGAAATTTATATTTTTGCAAGTGTCCTACCTAATACTTAAGGCCTCATTAGTTTTTACTTTCTGTTGCCGTTCTGTGACTTTCATTTCTGTAGCAAATATTTTACAATTACGTTTTCCGTGAAAATATTCAGCTGTTTTTTACAGTAGAGCATAAATAAAAGAAAAACATTGGAATGAAGTATAAAATAGGTACATAAATATTATCTTGTATGAAAAAACAAAAAAAGAAACAAATTAATAATTTAGAAATGGTGATCAAACAGCAATTTTCTTTCTCACAATCTGCAGAGTTTATGACACTTCTTATACAAAATATAATTTTTTCCTCACTAAAATAATATTCTCTTGATCACTCCTAGTTGCTTCATTGATAAAAAGTGTATTAACGTTTAAAATCTTTAAGCGAAACAAACTTTTTTGGCTTTTGACAAAAAAAGTTATATACATTTGAATAAAAAATTAATGTTTCCATACATGAAAAAAAAGTAAAACATACACATATCTGGCCGTCGCTGAATTCAACAGATTCGTCCGCAACAGAACAGAACGAAAAAGTAAAAACAAATCATGCATATATAGTTTATATTGAACAGAAACGGAACAGCCGATTTAGAACGGAAAAGAACGTATAAACTAATTCTGCCTTTACGATTAGAATAGCTCATCGAAAACTGAAGAAAGAGTTAGCTTTAAAAAGTAAGGAAGTCCTACTAATAGCTACGCTTCACCGTAACAAACAAAACTCCATTACTAACATAACGGTATACAATTAATCAGGCTTTTTATTTGTTCCACATTTTGTGATGATCTGTATGATGCTAGTAATACATACCCTTACAAGGTAACTTTTAATCAAACCATTTCTCTCTTTACTGCTGGTACCATCACTTTTCATATTTTAATCTGCCTGAAAACCGAAAAGTTATCGTCATTTAATGGTCCAGATGACATACCAAGTTGTGTACGCAGCTGCCTTGATAACACCTTTCTTCATCATCTTTAATTAAATTATGAAGTATTCTTATGTTATCCCGTTGTTTAAATCCAGATATAAGTCAGATATGTGTAATTACAGAGATAAACCTTAATTAGTAATATTCCTAAATTCTTTGAAAAATGTATAATAGACTTTCTTTTTTATCACGTCTCTGCGTTATTGTCACCAATTCCACATGGCTTTTGGAAAGAGTATTCCACTATGACTAATATTTTCCACTTAACAACGTTAGTTGATAGAGCGTTTATCTACGGACAGCATACTGATGTTAGTCATACTGTATTATTGAAAAAAATTAGATGTAATGTTCAATTTCCTGGGCTAGATTAACTCTTATCTGTTTTGTACAACTCAATCTGTAAAACTTTATGCTACAGTTCGGAATAAAGTTAATGTTGCATCTGGAATTCAGCAGAGTAGTCACATCGGTCCGATTCTTTTTATTAATGATTTGCGTGAAGTAATTAACCATTATAAAATATTGATGTATGCAGAAGATGTAAAACTATTTTTGATAATCAAGCATTTACAAAATAAATGGCGCCATTTTAATTTGAAATGCAAATGTATCAAATTTTCACTGTGTCTACTCCTACGTGCTTGATGGCTGCAATTTGCAATATCTTGACTCATTAATTTATATATCTTTATTATATCTTGGACTCAATTTTGTCCAAGATTTCTGTAAATAAATCCTACAGTGTATTAGCTTTTATTAAAAGGTGGGTAAGATAATTCAAGAATATCGTTAACAAAAAAAACATATTTTCATCTCGCTCGTTACACCAATTTTAAAATACGGCAGAATTGTTTGGGACTTGGTCTATAATATCTATGACAATTTCTTATTTTCTGCCTAAAGGTACGATCACATAGGGAAAATATTTGCCCTAAAAAGCGTAACCACCAGAGATCTGCATCGGTGCAACGCAACCATAAATACACCAGGTGCTTACCCAATCATTTTCACTTCCAAGTATTTTAAATACTCTTAAAAATTTATGTGGTGGTATTTATACCTGTCGTTCGTTTGTGAAATCTTTATACATTAAAAATGTATCCAATCCTTATTGTATCTTGTGTATTTTTTTAAGAATAAAAGAAACGACCACAAAAAAGAGTATTGTTGTTACTAGCACTTAGTAAGAGACACATTTTGAGTATTTTCTATTTTCGTTACTAATCGTTTTAATAATAGTATATAGACGCATAGATGCCAGATAAATCTGGTTTAAAATCGTCAAATTTATAGTAAAAAATCGTAAATATGATTATGGAAAATCGTCAAAAAATCATCAGCTAGTAAAATAATGGGCTTTTGGTACCTGTTGCAGATCTCTGGTAAGCACTACTTTCTTATTGAGCCCAGGGTTGCCAGAATTAAAAGAGGTAGTATCTGCAAAACTCAAGAATTTCTCATGAAAAAATCTGCACTTTATTTTCCAAATCTTCAAAAAATCTTCAAGCTCTTATTAATATGCCTTTTTTATAATTATAAATAATTTTAAAAATATTAACAACATACTGAAAGAAATTATGCATTTTAGAATATTGAAATGCAGATAGATTTAATTAGAAAACCATAAGTGCAAGTTGTTCTAATTATTTAATGCCTAAACACGTGTACCGATCAGAGGTTTAATTCGTGTGGCTAACAGCCGGTTTTGAGCCGCCGCCGGTCTTGTTTTACTTTGTCCAGCCGCCGCCGTTATGGCGGCTGAAATCGGCTTATTTTCAGCCGCCGTATTTACATAATCGACAGCTTGAGCCGATTTTAATTGCTGAACTTTTTAGCAATTTTCATTTGGAATTGATTTCTTGTCCACACACAAAAACTTTTTTCGGCAATTCTTGAGCTTTCTCTATCTTTTATTTCATACAATTTACATTGTATATGCACATACATATACACACATGAGAGAAAAATAAAGAACTGCTGAGAATTGCCAAGTACCAGCAATTCTTTTTCCCCTCACCGAAAGCTTCTATAAAGTCAAGAATTGCCCAACTAAAGTTGCTGTGTCTGACCTGGCACTTAGCTCTAAAAGGTGGCTTATTCGTAGCAGCATAATGATTTTTTGTCACTGTCAAAATCTATGATCTCTAACTTTTGTTTATGTATTTTATACAGTTTCTTATATTCCATGTAAGAGTTTGACAGTATAATCATACCACAAGCTGTTCCTTGTTACAATATATTTAGTGTCACTTTGGAAATTATTTGATTTTATGGTATTTTATTTGAAAAGATCCGATATTTTTCAGGTGACAGATTGCTATAAACTTACTTTTTTTAAAATCTTAATTAATTTGAGCCACATATTGTTTAAATAACAAATTTAGCCACGTAATGTTATTTATTGCTTTTCCAAAATATTTGTTTTTTAATAAGTGAAAAAACCTCATAAGTCAAAAACACATATTACATTTGTAATTTCCATACTCGTCTTAGAAAATACGTATGTTTACAAAATAGCTCCTAAAACTTTGAATGAGTTTATGGAACACTACAAATATATTGTTAACAAATTTGCATTGTTGGCTCGAAATAATTATGTGTATATATTGAACTACGACGTCGTTTGAGTAAATCAGCGATATTTAGTAAATTTGTACCACAAAAGTTTTTATATAATTAGCCTAAAATTTTTATGAATTTAGATGAAAAATAGTGAAGAAGGTATTTTTCTAAAAGCATACTTTTTTAAACAATATTCTGACATGTTATATCTTAATAAATTAAAATATTACCACATGTATGCAAAAAGGCACATATGTTGGCTACAGCCGGCTTTTAGCCGCCGCCGACCTTTTTTTGCCCAGCCGCCACCACCGCCAACTATGCGACGAATTGAACCTCTGATACTGATGCAAGAGTATATTCGGATTTCTGTGTAGTTAAAATTTACCTAGCTGGAGATTCTCACCACATATGCTGATGAATGTGGTAAAAGCACTATATATTTAATTGTTGTAAATATATATTGAAGTTTTTAAATAAGCAACACACAAGTTCATGTATGTATACAAAGTCTGAAACTTATGAAATCGACATCAAATTTTATTTGTATTAAATAGAAATAAGTTATTCTTGTAAAATATTATTTTTAGTCGTAATAAAGAATTCAAAGAGAAAAGACCTTTGGTTTTATTTGCAAGATTAATAAACTCCGCTAGAATTTGAAAATTATGTCAGAATTAGCTGGTTTTATTTTCGATACAGTAATTATTTCTTAAGTGCTGTCTGGCTTGGCGTTGTTGTTTGGCCTTCGAGAGTATTGCGTCTCGCTCTCACTGGTTAACTATAAGCCTCAACTAATTGTATTAGTTTACAGTTTTTTTGAGGTACTCCTTTCTTAACCATGCAGCAACTTCTTATGTGAAGGCATAAGTCGTTATAGTTAGTCACAGCGCCGCTTCAAATTACCTGTTATTACTATTCTGGGCATAAGGTCTTCGTTACTCCGCCCATGCTGTGCATCCTATACTTTACAAATTTATTTGCAACTGTACAAGTATAGTTAAATAAATAAATAAATATTTTAGATAAAGAAGATTTTCAGAATGATTTTAAGTCATGTCTAAACGTCAATTTGTCGACTTTTGACGTCTAAACGTCATTTATTCTTGTACTGAAAAATTGTCACAACGAAAAACATTTGTCAAGTTATTTTTCTATACTAATTTCCTTTTGACTCATTTGCTATGTTTTTAAAATTGTTTTATTTTCATTTGAGTGACATCGATATTATCAAAAGGATGAAAAGAGATAAACGAATTTTTTATCGACAATTAAATAAAATTAAAATTAAAGAAAAAGACATGACTTAAAAATCGTTATAAAAATGTAACATGATTTTGGTAGCAACTTAAAAAAAGTATTGTAAAATAGAATTTAACAAAGTAACTTTTTAAACTTTGAGTCAAAAAAAAAATCTATTGTTTTTTCGAAACTTCGCTTAATTTTCTTGCATAGCATTCAAAAACATGTGCAAGATGTTATTCCATTTTGTCTATGTTATAACATGAAAAATTGATATTTTCGTTCTAACGTAACGTAAATAAATGGTAGTAGAAATATGAGGGGAAAAGTACAAAAAGTTACTTTATTATTAAAAGTTTTTAAAATCTGCGTTTTTAGGCCAAAAATCTTCAAATCTTCATTTAGTGTTTTTAGAGAGGAAAAATCTGAAAAATGAAGATAAATCTGCATTTCTGGCAACCGTGATTGAGCCCTATTTTCGTCAAGCGCATGCATATAAACAACTAAAATACAAATAAGTATGCACATAAATACATATACCAGTACACACAATAAACAAAAAGCAAAAACAAGAAAAACTGTAAAAAAAACATAAAATTTTATAATCGCTTCATTCAAAGATTTGTTTGTTCAAACAATATTAAAGGAAAAAGTATTTGTTCGTGCATAATTTTTGTAACAACAAATATTATGTTTGAACAAACAAAGTTTTTCATGTTTTTTCTTTTTAAATCTAAATGGATCTTTTTTTATCTAAGTGGATTTATGTACATAATTACTTGTATTTTAGGTGTTTGTATGCATTCGCTTGCCGAAAATAAGACTCAATAAGAAAGTAGTTGTTACGCTTTTTTGGGCAAATATCTTCCCTATGTGAACGTACCTTAAGAAACATTTAAAGGAATTTCTTATCACTGCCGTCATACTCAACAAGACTAGCTGACATTAATTTACCAAATGTAAAAACATATCTTTTATGGTCAATCTTTTAAATGGTACCACCCATTCTCAGTTTTTACTTTTGATGTTCTTCAACACTCATTACGTTATTTCAACCCATTTTATATTACGACATTAATGATGTTACGTCGCATCCATTTAGGAAATGATCTTGCTGTTTCATTGAAGTGTATTACTTTGTTGACTTTTCTCTAAATCTTAGTACCAGTAAATGTAATGTTTAAACATTTATTTTTCCACTTTTCTAATATTAAAGTAGTGTGTAAGCAATTTGTCGACTTTTGACGTTTCGGCCTATTAGATCAAACGACTAAAATGTTAAACCTTATTGACCTACTCGATTCATTCCACCAACGGAAATTTTATACACAACGCGTTTTTTGTTTTTAAATTTTGACAGAACTAGGTATTCAAGTCAATAAACAATTATTAAAACAAGATGTCTGGCGGCAAATTTATATTTTGCGATACCATTATTTCAAAAAGTAATAAACGGTGTGGGCAGAGGGTGGCGCCTTTGAAATCGATTATGCGGATATGTCAGTTACGTTGTCGCAGTGGTGGAGTTTTTTTAAGAGTAATGATTCTTACATAACTGCTCGTCGACAATTTTGTTTACAGTTCGGTATTCGGCGAATACGTGATAGACCGAGTATAAATTTAATTCGTTCTCTTATGAGAGACTCCGCGCAACTGCTTCGGCAGTGAATGTCCCACGGCCGCGGCCCAGTCGATCTTCAAGTACTTCTGTAAACATTGGACTGATTAAGAATAATTTACTTGAAAATCCGCGACTTCCACTACCTAAAAGATCAGCCTCACTGGAACTGTCATGAACGATTATTCATGAAATTTTAAAAAAGGATCGGAATTCTCATCCTCTTAAAATTCAAATCGTTAAAGAACTGAAAGAAAGTTACTTTTTAAATTAGATTTTTGGTTTGTTCAAATTTTTCCATTCTTAAGTTTTTTTCTTAAGAAGGATTTTTTACAACACAAATTATCTGTGATCAATAATTTTTGATTGAAGAAGACAAGAAACATAATAATCAAATCTTTAGCTGGGTGACAACTAGCTGTTTCGTAGTGGAAAGTTTCTTTGATTTACGCAAAAAGGTTTGTGAAAATATATTGGAGTGTTTTCGCACTATAAATCCCATTTTTTGGAGGGACGAGGCTTATTTTCACTAAACGACCACGTGAACAATCAAAACTTTCGTTACTCGTCTCCAAGAATCCGCACCCGTCGATTGAAACATCAAAAACCATTGCGTTGCCCCATGTTTGGGATGCCATATCCACACAAGAGATAATTGGACCATTTTTTTTTCGAAAATTCTCGATGCCAAACGACGAATGTCAACGGTAAGAAATTACGATGCATGATTACGGATTTCTTTTTGCCAAACTTGCGAGCTCATCCATCGTCCTCTTGACACACGTGGTTTCAACAACACACACAGCCAGACCTTCGATGTGTTTGCTTCGGGAAAATTTCCCCCAAAACTGATCAATCGCTTTGGCCACCGCGATCACCTGAATTTTTTCCCATGGAATTTTTTATGGGGCTACTTCAAATACTGGGTTTATAATTACAATCCTCAATTTTTTGCGATTTTAACGGAAAATATTCCTGGAGAGATCAGCTGAATGGATCCTAGTTTACTGCAGCGTGCAGCGCAGAATACATGGCTTTGTTTTGAACAGTGTGTTAAACTCGATGTAAGATATCTGGATGATATACTCTTAAAAAATAATATACATTCTAACGTGTAGTACTGTTAATAAAACTATGTGTCAATTATTACATTTTTCTATTAAATTTTTGTTGAATTTTTATAATTTTTAAATTAAAAATTTTTTGGTTTGTACATATGCACATCAGGTTTTAGTTCAAGTTTTTCCTTTCTTTAGTTGTTTTCTTAAGAAGGATTTTTTACAATACAAATTTGCTGTGATCAATAATTATTGATTGAAGAAGACAAGAAAAATAATAATCAAATCTTTAGCTGGGGGACAACTAGCTATTTCGTAGTCGCTACACTACTTATCAGCACCCACCGGGATTTGAACTCGGGTCATAACGTATTATGATCTACTGCTTTAACCACTAAGCCACCGATCATTTAATTATTTTCTATCTATAGGGTGTTTTTTTAAGCTAGATAGAACTTTAAATTGTAAAAAGTAACACAAAAAATTAAATTTTGATGAAACATTTTTTTTATTTGTTTCAGTATACTCTGACAAATCATCATGAATAGACTCACGCTTGAACAACGCTACGAAATTATCCAAATTTACTTTGAAAATCAGTCGTCGATTTCCCGTTGTTTTATCGCAAAATTGTGTTCAGCGATGAGGCGCATTTTTGGCTTAACGGGTTTGTTAATAAGCAAAATTGCCGCATATGGAGTGAGACCAATCCACAAGAGACCCTACAGACTCCATTACATCCAGAAAAATGCACTGTTTGGTGCGGTTTTCATGCTGGTGGCATCATCGGACCTTATTTCTTCAAAAATGAGGCCGGAGCTCGCGTTACGGTCAATGGAGATCGTTACCGCACCATGATCAATGATTTTTTGTTTGAAAATATGGATGACATTGATCCGGAGGAGATGTGGTTTCAACAGGATGGCGCTACGTGCCATACGGCGAACGCAACCATCGACTTACTGAAATCAAAATTTGGCGATAAGTTGATTTCGAGAAATGGACCTGTCAATTGGCCTCCAAGGTCGTGCGATTTGACACCTCTCGATTATTTCCTGTGGGGCTACGTGAAGTCACTGGTTTATGCTGATAAACCAGCAACAATTGACGCCTTGGAGGCCAGCATTGTTCGTGTTGTTCGTGACATACGGCCAGCAGTGCTCGAAAAAGTGGCCCAAAATTGGACGTCCAGAATGCGCTTCGTCAAGAACAGCCGCGGTGCCCATATGCCCGAAATCATTTTCAAATGTTAATGTCACGTATTGATCTTTCGAATAAAAAAAAATTTTGATTACAATTTAATTTTTTGTGTTATTTTTTACAATTTCAAGTTCTATCGGGCTTAAAAAAACACCCTATATATTCATCTCATATTGAATCACACATCCATTTTTGTTAATTGCCTGCATTGTTTGTACAGCGTTTGCTGTCTCAGAACTAGCGGCATTTATTTTTTATTTATTAACATACATATTTTTGTATTTTAATATTCTCCGTACCCAGAGATGTAAATATTAATTTGTTAAATTTTTGTTGAACTTTTATAATTTTTATATTAAAAATTTTTTGGTTTGTACATATGTACATCAGGTTTTAGTTCAAGTTTTACCTTTCTTAAGTTTTTTTGTTAAGATTACGACATTTTTCGTTTATTATAATTGGCTAATAGTGTAAAATCGGTTCATGTATAGCTGAGATATATTAGAAATTCCGAAAAAAGGAATATTTTTTCAATTTTGTACGAATTTTTTCGAAAAAAAAAACAAACAAAAATAGTGTGTTCTGCTTCAAACTTGACACGATTATTTGGCATGGCGATTAAAAGGAAAAAAAATTCCCAGATATCGCTCCATATATATCCGAGATATAGACTAAACCGATTTTTAAATGAAAACTTTAACAGTTGTTTTTGCTTAAAAGCAGTTCTGGTTATAAAAGGAGGGTATTAAAATACAGAAAAGGAAAATTTCCGATATCGGTCCGTATATACCCGAGGTATAATCCAAATCCATTTTTTCATGAAACAATTTTTCTTTTTGCTTAAAAGCAATTACGGTAATAAAAGGTCCATATATATCCTAGCATATTTAGCTCAAATTTGTAATACATTCTATATACTTACGTATTCGTAAATATCGTGAAGGGTATTTTAGACTCGGCCAAATATACTACACTCTTACTTGTTTCTTACATCACTTATTTAAGCAATAAATTAGGTTTTTAATATAAGTTTGAAAACATAAATGTGCTACCAGACTCCCTGTGGATTTATTATAGCATTTCATAAACAACAAGTATGAGTGTGGTAAATTCGGCTGGACCGAATCTAAAATACCCTTCACAATAGTCACGTATAAAAACGCGGTTTAGGCTATATCTCCGGTATATATGTACCTATATCGGAAATTTCCATTTTCCATATTTATATCACCTTATTTCG
This sequence comes from Thecocarcelia acutangulata, assembly GCA_914767995.1. Classification (NCBI taxonomy): domain Eukaryota; kingdom Metazoa; phylum Arthropoda; class Insecta; order Diptera; family Tachinidae; genus Thecocarcelia; species Thecocarcelia acutangulata. Next base: position 59,751,283 of record OU612098.1, read on the forward strand.
TTACCAGAACTGTTTTTAAGCAAAAAAAGTTGTTTAAGTTCACTTACGCGACATTTTCATAAAAACCGCGGTTTAGGCTATATCTCGGGTATATATGGACCGATATCGGAATTTTTTTTCCCCCATATTTATAAAACCTTATTTCATTACCAGAACTGCTCCTAAGCAAAAAAAAGTTGTTTAAGTTCGCTTACGCGGCATTTTCATAAACCACCCGGTTCAGGGTATATCTGGGGTATATGGACCGATATCAGAAATTTTCATTTTCCATATTTATATAACCTTACTTTATTACCGGAACTGCCTTTGAGCAAAAAAGGTTGTTCAAGTTTACTTACGGGACATTTTCATGAAAAACCCGGTTCATTGTATATCTGGGGTATATATGGACCGATATCGAAAATTTTTATTTTCCATAATTATATAACCTAATTTTATTACCAGAACTACTTTTAAGCAAAAAAAAGTTGTTTAGCTTCGCCTATGCGACATTTTCATTAAATATTCGATTTGGGCTATATCTCGGGTATATATGGACCGATATCGGAAATTTTCATTTTCCATACTTATATAACCTAATGTTATTACCAGAACTACTTTTAAGCAAAAAAAGTTTTTTAAGGTTGCTTACGCCGCATGTTCATGAAAAACCCAGCTTAGGCTATATCTCGGGTATATGTGGACCGATATCGGGAATTTTCATTTTTCATATTTATATAATTTTATTTTATTACCAGAGCTGCTTTTAAGCAAAACAAAGTTGTTTAAGTTCGCTTACGCGACATTTTCATGAAAAACCCGGTTTAGGCTATGTCTCGGGTATATATGGACCGATATCGGAAATTTCCATTTTCCATATTTATATAACCTTATTTTATTACCAGAACTACTTTTAAGCAACAAAAAGTTGTTTAGCTTCGCCTATGCGACATTTTCATTAAAAATCCGATTCGGGCTATATCTCGGGTATATATGGACCGATATCTGATTTTTTTTGCCTTTAAGTCACCATGCTTAATAAGTGTGTGAAGTTTGAAGCAAAACAAACAGCTTTTGTTTTCAAAAATTTTTATACAAAATTCCAAAAAAATGGCTTTTTTCGGAATTTTGAATATATCTCAGCTATATGAGAAACGGTATTACTGATGGGTTAAAAGATTGGTGAAAGGAAAAAGTTTCTAAGTCCAATGGTTTTCTCAGAAACGGTATTTCAACAGCGGACAGACGGACATCGCTTAATCGACTTTTCCATTAATTCTGATTCAGAATATATATACTTTATAGGGTCGCAACAAAAAAACTGTAGAAATTACAAACGGAATCACAAACTTATGTATACCCTTAACATTTTTGTGAAGGGTATAAAAACAAATGTAACAATTTATATTAATTCATACAACGTCTAAAATATTTTTAAACGTTTTATGTATTTAATTTTGTCTCTGCGTTTAGACATACAAGTACTTGCATGGAAGTTCTATGTACGTATTATCAACGAAAATGTCGGGAAAACAGCCGACTTTTTAACGATTGCTGACACACAACGACAAAGATTTACATATTAGCTCGATTCACAATCTTGTGCAAATGGCCTTGCGCCATTGCATTTGCAAAATAGTGGAGTATATTTTTACTTTACACTAACAAAATACATTAAAAAATGCTACATTTGCAATTGCAGAAACATGCAACTTCAAATGCACAAGATTCTGAATCGGGCTATTGTATTTGGAAAATTGTGCAGAAGCAAAACTTATTGCATATTTCGATGGTGTCAAAAAACTACTGCCATCCGAAATCTTTTACGAGTTTAGGAGAAAGTCGGCTGCAAGTGTAAAAAGTGTGTGTTGAGTTTTTCGAACTTGCACATTCATGTGTAAATGCTGTAATGCAGTAATAAATGTTGGTCGAGACAATAATTTTGTTATACGAGTAGAATTAAGCAGGATGATCATATGACTGTCACCATGGGACTTAAAAATTTAATAACGTTTTCGTTTATATAATATACACAAAATTAAAATTTTTTGCTCTGAGTATGCAAAATCCTGTCACATAAATATTAATTTCCAGAAATTCGAAAGTTAATTGACCAGCGAGTTCGCCAGATTTGTCAGCTCCCGAATATATTCTTTGGGGTTATTTGAAGAAGCGAATATATGTGATCATTCCTTAGACAATCCAACAACATTGTTGCTAAAAGTCGACTGCGACCGCGTATAGCGTTTCATATTTTCTGTGTGTACGAAAAAGTTATTAAATTTTAAGCTCCACTCCTTGGGTAGTTTTGGGCCTTGCTCTAGATGTACGCATATACATAAATAGTGTCGCAAAATTAACGCAAGATTCGAATTACATACAAAGCGCAGTTTATAGTCTGCTGATCGCTGTTTTTTTATTGACTCATAAAGAACATAGCATAGAGTTATTTATATAACAATATATCGAGCGAATGTCCTCAATGGCTCTGCTTGCCAATTGTGACTGAATTTTGTTGATGCAGCGTTGAATTTCATGAATGAATAAGTGGTTGTGGGCTTGTTGACAGAAAAGATATATCGCTCCTTTATTGCAACATAGTCATAACTAAAAAAAAGCCTGTTTCGAGAAAGACGCATTTCAAATTTTTAGTTTCCATTCAAGTCTTAGAACATTTTTCTTACAAAATATCTGCTAAAGGAAACAGTTTAAAAGTAATTTGAATAAATTTCTGGCACAATATATAAAAGGTAGTACTGTTAACATCTCTGTCTTGTTAACTCGAAAAGCTCATTTTTTGAGATATGACTATGTTACAATAAAGGGGCGATATATATATTTTTTTAGCTTTTATTTATTGGTTGAATCTTCACAATGTGAACTAACAATAAGTATTCAAATCTTAATACTAAATACAAAAAAAAAAAAATTAACTAAGTCCATCCAATGCTAGACAAAAAGTTTTATATTTATTTAACGCTCTGGTAGTGGCAGTGGTATCCCTTCTTCTCAACCGATTATGGCCGCCAAAATCAAGTACTCGTATGTTGCGCACAAGAGGATATTCCAGCTTATTGAAAAAGATTTGTAATGCTGCTAAATCACACGATTCGAAGACAGAATACATGACTTGAAAATGTCTCATATAATAATTCTATTGTTTCACAGACTGTGTGTATGTATTAATATACATATATGTTTGTGTATGTGTCTCATGCCAATCATTTAAGTTGCAGCGAATTTAATCCACCATCTATCAAAAATATTTACCTCTCATGAAATTCAGACATTCCCAGCAATAATTTACAAGATGAAATTCTCTTTGATCCTTATGGATAGCGACGCTGATTATAACAATTACAGATAACAAATATTTGCATGATGCCTGAGAACAGGCAACATGTCTCGTACTCGTATCTTGAGATACTCCATTCTAAAATCCTTCAAAAATATTTCTTGTTCTTTAAAATGAGAGTACACATACATTCGTGCCTATTTTCCTTTAATTACGCTAAATTTCTATATTAAAACATCTCAACTCTGCATCTAGAAGCGAACCCCATTAAGGATAATACAAAGTACATACTTGGCTCTTTTAGCAGTTATTGTGTGTTGTATGTACGCGAGTATGTCTGTAATTGTGTGCTTTAAAATATGAGCTGCTAATTCAGCAGTACAAAGAACATACAAATTTACCTTTAAATCTCAGAGTTAAGTGGAATGTTGTATAATTAAAGGTTTGCATTTCAAAAAGCTGCGCCAACTTGTAGCATCTTCAAGGATGCAGAGCAACAGTTCAAGGTTACAAATACACTGTGATGAACAAGTTTAACTCTTGCAGTGGTGACTCATGTACAAGGGTGAGTGTTGCCATTTGTGCAAATTAGATATTTGGACTTATTTTCGGATATTCGAACCAAAACAGGGGGTTTTATCCTAAAAGTATATGCGTGTACGAATATTTATACGTAATTGGACTTCTTATTTAATTGTTGATAATATGAGAAAACAAATTTGTCATTTAAGGAACCATAATATGACTATAAAGGATTAAGTTCAAGGAAGTTGTTAACGTATTTGTACTAGGATGTAAGTATTACAGAGTTCTTGAAATTGGGGTGTCCTACTGCTTCACTTTTTCCTCACTTTTGACAATTATTCCAATTAAAAAATTTACGAATATTATCTTCTTAGTGCTCTAAAGAACAGAACATAAATACAAATTAATAAAAGAAAAAATACGTACTAGGAACCGAAAAATACGTAATTATTTATCACTTCAGTACACACATATATTATTTTGAATATCTTTGATACTTAGAACATAGACCAAGGTTGTCAGATATGACGATTTCCCGCCAGCCGTGGCGATTTTTTATCTACTATGGCGACTAAATTTTTGGTTTGGCGACTGGCGATTTAAAAATCATGTGACGAAATAGTTGGCCATTTTTACATAATTTGTATTTTAAATTTGGCATTCCTATTTTATTCAATATTTTGTTGTCATACTGAATACTCAAATGATTTATAATGGCCTACGTGTCGCAAAAAAATCGTCTATTTTGGATATTCATGAGTCCGATCAATTAAGCCCTAAATTTCAGTCTGATTACGTGCATGCAGGGCTACTAGAAAAACTATAGAAGAAATCGTAAATTTCTCGAAAATTTTTGAAAATATTGTTCTTTTAGTTTCAAAATATCGTCAAAAAAATCGTGCTTATAAAACTACCAAAGTTTTAGTATATTTTAAGTTTTTATTTAAAAATATAACAGATTTTTCATGCAGGCTTATGGTTTAAAATTTTTACATTCGCAAAAAATATAAATTCATTAAAGAACTTAATGAACTTAATTAGAATTACATATAATACGGTAATAAAAATGAATATATTTTAATAAATAATTTAAAGAGAATAGTTTGTGGAGCTTTGAATTGCACCTGTCAAAAACAACGCGGAAAGACCAAATAAAAGTGTTGGAATTATATTAGTTAAAACTGTTTAGTGACCAGTATATACGAGCGCCGTTTGGAAATTTCTTAGCCTAGCACAAAAAGCGTGGTATAAACAGAAAAAAGGTAAGTGTTTTGGAAACTTCCATCTCTGCTATGAACACATGTTAAATATGGTTTCCATCTGGTAACTCCTTCACATAGAAACAGGTGTTCACAAAAGACGCATCTGCATTTTTTTACAATGGAAAAATTAGAACTGAGTGGTGCCATTATATATTTACATAAAAAAGGTTTATCGGGACAAGAAATGCACAATGATAAGGTGAATGTGTTAGGTGAAATTGCTCCTTCATATGCAACAGTAAAAAATTGGGTTGCTGAATTTAAACGTGGTCGTACAAGCAGTGAAGATGAACCACCTAGTGGACGTCCAAAAACAGCAACAACAATAGAAATTGTAGCCAAAGTGCATGATATGGTATTAAATGATCGACGAATAAAAGTGCGTGAAATAGCTAATATCATGGGCATCTCAAATGATCGAGTCCATTTAATTTTACATGAAGAATTACAGATGAAAAGGCTTTCTGCAAGATGGGTGCCGCATTTGTTAACATAAAACGCATAAGAATGAACATTTCTCAAGCATGTTTGGATCGTTTTAATCGAAATAAAATGGATCGTCTCATAACTGTTGAGGAGACATGGATCCACCACTATACTCCAGAGACAAAAGAACAATCCAAACAATGGACTGAAGCTGGAGGAAGTGCCCCAAAGAAGGCAAAAACAATTCAATCGGTTGATAAGGTTATGGCAACGGTTTTTTGGGACTTCAAAGGTATTTTATTGCTTGACTATCTGCAAAAGTGTAAAACAATAAATTCAGAGTACTATTGCAACCTTTTGGATCAATTAAATGTACAAATTCGAGAAAAACGTCCTGGCTTACAACACAAAAAAATAATTTTTCATCAAGACAACGCACCAGCGCAGAAGAGTGTTTTAACAATGGCTAAAATCAAAGAATTAAAGTACAAGTTGCTTGACCACCCACCTAATTCTCCTGCTTTAGCTCCCAGTGACTTTTACCTGTTCCCAAAATCTAAAAAAATTCCTTGCTGGCAAGCGTTTTACCTCAAATGAAGATGCAATTACAGTTGTAAACCACTATTTTGAAGACCTTGAGGAAAACTATTTTAATCAAGAGATAGAATTGCTAGAAAAGCTTTGGACAAAGTGTATTAAAGTTTCAGGAGATTATATTGGAAAATAAAAATATTTTTGAAAAACTAACAATTCTCTTTCATTGATAGGCTAAGAAGTTTCCGAATCGCCCACGTATACCTTCGACACTTCTCAGACTAGCAAAAATTAGTCCAGCACCTTCCACACAAAGTAATGAAATGCATTCAAAAGAAATAATAATTAACATACATATATAGAAAACACGAACAACGGCGAAAAACAACATGTACACACCTTGCTACCTATTCCGATGCTCTTTGGTTTCATACAAAGTTAGTAATGAACATAAGTGTATAGAAAATACGGACAATGGTGAAAAAAAGAAAAGAAGAAAAAGGAAACAAACAGAATAGGTCGTAAGCTGTGTGCACAGCTTACTATCTATTCCGGTGCAATTTGGTTTCATACAAATTTATTTAATGAGCATACATACGTACATATATAGAAAGTACGGACAGCAGCGGTACAAAAAACGTGCGCACATGATGAGAGACAAAACACTACCTAAAAAATCATTTGAGGAGACTTTTAGGGATTTGTTGTCTCTTAAAGATCATACAAAAAACACTTTGGCGATTTTTGGTGAATTTTGATGGCTAGTTTGGCGCTGGAGGTGCAAAAAAATCTTACTGCTGTGCGTAGAATATGGCAGACCGCCGAGTGAAGTATGCGAAAAACAAAATACTCGTATTTATGTATATGAGAATGATGATTTTGACGATAACAACCCAACACGGCTGCAGGTGTTTATGTCTACTGATTTTTTTCCTTGTAATTAAATTAACCTGATGTCCACATCTGTTGATTATGCATTTTGGCATATTAGCTTCTAATATTGAGAACAATCAAAAAATTATAAACAGTTCTATGCTTTCCAGTTGTCAATATGTTGACACTTCATAGGAGCTACCCTAATCATCAATAGATTTTGGAAAGATATTCTCAAATATTCAACTTTATATGCATAAAATCTATATAAATTATTGAGAATTTAAAAAGAAAAATATTTTAATAATACCTGTCAAAACACAAAAAAACAAGCTTTTTTATTTATAGACTTCTCTACCTTTCTTTACACCTTTCAAATAAATGAACAACCGGTGGTTGCTACGATTTGTTTTTTAAAAGTATAAAAACGCAGAGAACAAACAATTGAGTTTTGTTCAACCCACGATTGAATATATATCAAGGCGAATTCATACCAGGTATATGCGAGAGCAATAAATATAACACTACAAAAAATAAATTTCTCAAATGTCAAGGGAAATATGTAAACACAAAAAGGAATTAAAAAAAATATATAATAAAAAAAATTTACAAGAAAAGACAAACTTTTAATTATTTTGTGAAAATTAAAGTCTCAGATCATAGAGTTTGCAAAGGTTAAAATGACCAGCTAGATTGGGACGAATTCTGGATGATACCTGGCGCTCAAGACACAATACATAATTTAAAAAATTGTTTTAAATTGATTTAAATTAAAAAAAAAAGTTATCAGCTGCGCTGTAAATTTCACCTGTTATGAATTCGCCTTGATATACTTAAATGTTTCAAAACATATCGCCATATAAACTACACAAATGGTTAAAAAAAAACAAACGTAAATTTCATGCCAAACAATATAAATTCATTAATGTTTACTAAATAAGTAAGAGCTGGGCCGAATCTAAATACTCTTCACGATAGTCACGTATAGTATAGTATACAAAACAAATTTGAACTAAATATTTATGGAGTCTAAAAAGTCGTTGAATTTAAAAACCACGATAGAAAAATTTCAAAACTTATACCTCTTATGTGAGACGTATGCTTAGGATATTTTTGCAACTAAATGGGTATCGTGCGAAAAATTAATTGCCACTTAACTCCGCCATTTTAAAGGGGTGTTTTTATCAGCCCAAACCACCAACACAAAATAAGTATTATACGAGGGTGGAATTATATTGAAGCTACCTAATTAGAAATAAAAATTTGTTTTTCAAAAACAATTTTTTTCTCAACTAGTCTCTTTTTAGTTCAATACACATAGTAAGACAATATTCCAACTTTTGTATATCATCTGAATAATACGATTTTGGCAACCCTTCAAAATACGTGTTAGTTTCGGTAAGCACTTCTTCGTTAGAGATGTATATTTTTCCTAACCAGCCAATTTTTCAAGCTTGGAAACAGGAAAAAGTCACTAGAGGCTAAATCTGGCCTATAAGGTATATAATCAAACAATTCGAAGTGTATTTCACGTAATTTTAGGACCAGTTTCACGATAGCGAAGCTATTCGTTCGTTCGCACAATTACATTTAAAACAATAACAAAATTTTGAATGTTGTTTTTGTTTCAAATGTAATTGTGCGAACGAACGAACAGTTTCGCTATCGTGAAACTGGCCCTTAGCTTCGTAACCGGTGCAATTTCTGGAACAGACATCACTTTTTTCTTCTTTAAATGTGGTCGTTTTTTCTCGATTGTATCAACCCATTGATCCAATATTGCTTGATAATACTTTCCTGTGATTGTGGATAATTTTTCAAGATAATCGATGAGCATTATTTCGTGTGCATTTCAAAATACAGTGGCCACAACCTTGCCAGGCGATTTCACTTCGCCTTCTTCGGAGCACTTCCACCAGCTTCCATCGATTGTTTCGACTGATATTTGGTTTCAGGTGTGTAGTGGTCGACGCCAAAAATCAACAGGATTACGTTTTATCATGTCCAAACACCGCTGTGAATTGGTCTGTCGAACTGGACTTTGTTCGACACTGAGCAAACACTGCACCCATCTTGCCGATAGCTTTTTCATATGCAAATGTTCAAGCAAAATGTTGAACACCCGTTCATATGATATATTTAACATTTCAACAATGTCACGTAACTAGACTCGGCGATCATTCATAACGATATCGAGGATTTTCTTAATATTTTCTTGAGTAGCCACCTTTTTCGGCCTTCCTGTTGATGGTATTGGTGCAGTGCATGTTCGGCCACGTTTAAATTCAGCAATTCAATATTTTACCATGTAATCTGACGGAACAGATTCATCATAATGTTTATCCAGCTTTTCTTTTGTGTCTTTCGCCGTTTTCCCGTTCAAATAATAATGTTTAATCACTGCACGAAATTCACTTTTTTCCATTTTTCAAGAAACACAAAAGTTGCTTAGTTCAAACGACTACAACAAAAAAAAAACTAATCGATGAATTTGGGTGAAATTTTGACAACTGACGTTTGACAGATTGCAAATTCAAAAAGGAGAAAAAAAATTGTGTTTGTGCTGCCATCTAGCGCTTCAATTTCAATCAGCCCTCGTAGCATTACAACGGCACTTGCGATACGATTCTCAACACTTGTTTTAATACCTTTCTGTTGTTTGGTTTTCTGTATCAAACTATTTTACTTAACCTAACAGAAATATACACATACGTACTCATATGTATGTTGACTGTGTAAAATTAAAAAAGAACTACGAGTATTTATGTACATTCTGTGACAACTGGTATACGTAAACAACAAGATTTTTCTGGTTTTGTCTGAAAAAAAGGAAAAGATTTGTATCTTAAAAAGTATACAACGGCAACGCTGATGAATTAATATATTGTGAACACTTGAACACAAACGCGCATTTGCATGTACTCGTACATTCCAGCAAATGTATAAATAATGTAATTCATATTCATCAGCAGAACAATAGAAAGTTTCGTACTCAAATGTGTACAGGCGTGTGAGCGCACACAATTTTAACGTTCTCACTTCCTTTACATTTTGACAGGTACATGTACAGGTGCAGAGATTGTACAAAGGATTGTATAAATAAACAAAGAAGCCGACATTAAAAATTAAACACATTCCTTAAAATGTTGAAAATGCAAAAAATAGTTGCTTTAATATGTATGAAATGAAACTAAACTTAAACATCAGGAGATGGAAAGGACTCTGAAACTTGTGTCAATATTGTCAGCGTTAAATAATTGATATTTTCACAGCGAAGATGTTGAACGCTTCTCAAACATGCTCGCAACGTTTACATTGCTTTTTAACTTCGAGGCTAGTCAAAGCAAAAGTAGTAGAACCATTAAATTATAATTAGATGAACATGAAAAATGTTCAAGGATTTTATCAACATTTGGATTTTTTTAATTAGAAACATATCTTTTTTATTGAGTAAAGGCAGCAGGATCTTCAATGCTAGACCAGTTAAGATTTTTTGAAAAATCTTGAGATATTTCAACAAGTTTTCTAAGCTACAATAACATTTTTGATGGAAAAACAAATTTAATTGATTTGTCGCCAAAATGTCAAAGAAGCTGCAAAAGTACAATTCCTACGAATTACCCATATAATGCAAATGTATAACGTTCCATACTTTTATTTATTTATTTATTCATGTCCATGGATGTAATATCCTTACAGACAGATATTGCTACCAATTAATTATTACATTCAAAAAAATACATTGCAAAAACTATATATAAGAGTCTTTAAAAAGCATTTAGAAAGGCAACAACTTTACATTTTACAATATTTTTATCTAAAGAAAAGTCTATAAATTTATAATATTTGTTAAATTGACTGCAAATCCTCCTAAGTGGATCAACATTTGCATAATTCGATCTAAAGTATTTAATATTTAAGAACTCGTAGTGTCTACATGGACGATTAGGAACCGTCAATGCAATATTATTAAGTAGGAACACTGAACAAATGTCACCGTTAATCAAATTTAAAATAAATGATATATTCAACATAGTCCTACGATTTTTAAGAGTTGGCAGCTTAATAAGTGCAAGGCGACTGGTATACGATGGGAAATCCAGCGGATTCCAATGAAGAGTGCGAAGACAGAAAAGAAACAAGTAAGAGTGTGGTACATTCGGCTGGGCCGAATCTAAAATACCCTTCACGATAGTCATGCATATGTAGAGTATATTTAAAAATGTGAATTAAATATGCTCAGTTATATATGAACCGATATCGAAATCTTCCATTTTGTGTATTTTAGTAACCTTCTTTTATAATGGGAATTGCTTTTCAGCAAAAAAAAAAAAAAATGTTAATGGAAAAATCGGATCAGGCTATATCTCGGGTATATATGGACCGATATCGGAAATTTCCATTTTCCATATTTATATAACATAATGTTATTACCAGAACTACTTTTAAGCAAAAAAAAATTGGTCAAGTTTGCTTACGCCTCATGTTCATGAAAACCCCGGTTTAGGCTATATCTCGGGTATATATGGACCGATATCGGGAATTTTCATTTTTCATATAACCTTATTTTATTACCAGAGCTGCTTTTAAGCAAAAAAAAGTTGTTTTAGTTCGCTTACGCGACATTTTCATGAAAACCCCGGTTTGTGGGGTTTCAACATTGGATTTTATATAAGAGAGCATTAGTTAAGAGTGGTAAAACAGGAATGTGGTCGATTGCATCGACCGGTGATTCCTACTAGTATTTATAAATATTAAACTGAATTTCACTTGAGCTTTAATTTAGAAGTTTCATACAAGTTTTTGTTAAAATTTATTCCAAGCACATTTTGTTTTCGTATGAATTTGATCCCCTTGAATATATTAAATAAAATAGTTTTTGACATTTAACTTTTGTTCTCGTATTCGTATTCAAAATTCAATTCCTCTATCCTGCATTTTAAATCAAAACACATCAAGGTTTTGAATCGAGTTCCTCAAACTTTTTCAAAGAGAGAAGGTAATGTATTTACACGATTTTAGAGATATTTTTGACTAGAGAAGAAAGAGAGGATTTTTAATTTGACAAAAAAATTTGTATTATAGAAAAATCTTCACTTTCTTAAGCTGAAGGTCCATACTACGCGCTATATGATCCAACACGTTTTAAACCCTGTGAAAAAAGTAGAATCAGTACAATTGTATGCGACAAGTGCAACACAAAAAGTAGAGTTACTTTCTACTTTTGCACTCGTCCTACGTGTAATAAAAAAAACTGTCAGTTGCTTTTGCTCTTATAATAGTTGAAGCTCTATTTAATATTTATAAACAAATTGTTTGTTTTTCTTTTATTTAATTAAAACAATTAAAAAGTTATCAATTTTTGAACACGTGAGTTTATTATTCAAAAATTATCAACAGTTTGTTTTTTATATTAAGGCATTTCTCTTTTTAATTCTTAATAATTTATTTAGATTGTAAAAATTAAATAAGTGTGAATGTTTGACAATGTCTTTCAAAAGTTTCCAAGTCTACTGATGATTAGAGTAGCTCCTATAAAATGTCGACATATAGATAGCTGGGAAATATAAAAACCAAGCTGTTTATAATTATTTGATTTGCATTATCAATTTTTTTAAACCTTAAGATTAAAGACTTTTTGTTAAATAGCGCGCGTTGTCACACACGACTCGAAACGTTATAATTAGTTCGATGTTTCCGTTTCAGTTCAAATCAACATGACATATGAAATTCATTAGAAAGAAAGTAGCGCCATCTATCGAAAATTTATCGTACCAACTTTTTTGTGGCTTTAAACATTATATATGTAAATTTGTACGAGTATATTTATTTTAATGCGTTTTACTTTTAGCGTTTTTAAATTTTCCACGTACCCGCTTTTGAGGACCGTCAGGTTTTCACTGAATATTTTGATTGTTTTGACGACATACGATCGTTGTTACTTATTTCAACTCGTAAAAATTCGTGTTCTTAAGATTTTTTTGTTTGTTTTTTTTTTTCTTTTTTTGATGTACACAACGTGCATTCTGTAGCGTTCATGAAAGCCATAAGTTAGCTTCACGAAATTTTCAATATTACAGATTTTGCTAAAACTTTGGAAATTCAAAGTTAATGAGCATATACAGTGCTGTTCCTACGCTAAGCAACTCACACTGTATTTTAGAAAAATGTTACTTTTCTCTCAAATAAGAAGACCTTAAGAACTCATTATAATACTTATTTATGACTTGTATGATAGCAAAAAAAAAAATGTATAAAAAAATAACAACAAAAACCTTTTTGGATATTTCAATAACAAACAAAAACAAAACTAACTCTATGAGAGGCTGTGCCTATGCTAAGCAACAAATTTTCTTATTCTCTTTCCCTTAAATATAACGGTTCTTTTGCGATGCATTTGAGTTCATTAATTGCAAATTACTTAAATCAATGCAGTTTAGTCCTACTAAGACTTTCTTCGTCTTTAAACTATAGATTTTCAACATGAAGCGCGTTCAATACGATAATAGCTTCAAATCTTCCGTTATATCATTGTGGAAGGCAGGGCAAAGTCAAATTGATATAGCTAATAATTTAAAAATTAACAAATCAATGGTTTCACGGTGGATTCAAAATTATAAAACGATAGGCACTGTCGTAAAACCCAATACAGGCGCACCTCCACGTAAAATTTCCGACCGTGACGACAGACAAATTTAAATATTAATAAAAAAAAACCATTTATAACTTCAAAAGAGGTAATGAAATCACTTAATTTGAATGTGGATTCCAGCACAGTCAGAAAACATATCATCAAGCTGGGCTTAAAAAGTTATAGGGCTGTCAAAAAACCAATGCTGACAAAAAAACACATGAAAAAACGGTAAGTGAATTTTAATTTACTTTAACAACAAATTCTATAGGACTTTTGTAATTTTTAGTCTTGAATTTGCAAAGCAACACATTAATTGGACTATCACAAAGTGGAACAGTGTGCTCTTTAGCGATGAAGTCAAAGTAAACCTCTTCAATTCAGACGGCATATGCACTGTGCGGCATATGAAAGGAAATCGGCTCGATCCACGCTATTGTAAGCAAACAATGAAACATGGAGGGGGAAACATTCTGGTGTGGGCATGTTTCTCTGGCAAACGCCTTGGTCCTGTGCACAAAATAAACGATAAAATGGATCGATTCGTGTATAAGGACATCTTAGAAACGAAAATGCTCCCATATGCAGAATGGAATATGCCACTTCGATGGGTGTTTCAACATGATAACGACCCGAAACACACATCGAAGTTGGTCAAGGAATGTTTTCAGACGAAAAGGATTCAAGTGCTTGATTGGCCGGCACAATCACCCGACTTGAATCCTATCGAAAATTTGTTCGCCATTATGAAACGACGCCTCGGATCGAGTCGATTTACAAATAAAGAAAATTTGTTAAACGGTTTTCAAAATGAATGGAAAAACATCCCCAAAAGCACATTGCAAAATTTAATTGCCTCAATGCCCAAGAGATGTGCTGCAGTCATAAAAAACAAAGGGTCATATACGAAATATTAATAAGTTGCTTAGCGTAGGCACAGCCTCTCATAGAGTTAGTTTTGTTTTTGTTCGTTATTGAAATATCAAAAAAGGTTTTTGTTGTTATTTTTTTATAAACTGTTTTGTTATCATATAAGTGATAAATATATATTAAAATGAGTTCGTAAGGTCTTCTTATTTGAGAGAAAAATAACATTTTTGTAAAATACAGTGTGAGTTGCTTAGCGTAGGAACAGCACTGTATGTACACATGTTTCATTTACACTGCGTAAACAAACATGCTCGGTTATCCATATTAACAATTGGCCTATTCCGCAACACAATGAAGTCAAGTACCTTGGAATACACCTCGACCGTAGGCTAACGTGGAAGTCTCACATTGAAGTTGCTGCGCAACCAAATTGGCTTATGGGCAAAAACTCGACATTGAAGTTGGACTTCCCCCGTGAAGATGGCAGTTAGATATGTTGACAAGAAATGTAGAGGGAGAAATATTAGTGGGGGTCGGTCCTACATTATCACCCTAAGAGCGACTTATAGAGAGTTATTAGGCTTTTTGTAGATTTTCTGCGGTTCGACCTCAATGCGAAGTCATTTACCCCACCCTACCTTTCGCTCTTGCATTTTGTTTTACCAAACCCCACAACATAGAGGTTCTAGCGTATTCAGATCTCTTTCCTAAGATTTTTCATATATCACTAATTCCCCCTAATGTAAATATAATGTAGCATTAAATAACTGATTATTATTTATATGATATTAATTTATTAAATATTTGTTTATTCTTTCAGGTAAGTTGATAAGACGTTTCTCCTAAACAAGGAAAATATTCTCTGGCATTTGGTATGTTTTTAATTTATTATGTTCCACTTGAAAGGGTGTGTTACACAAAATGTGCTACACCAAATATGCCCAGCGAAAACTTCTATTGCAATGTAATGTGTTAAAATGTTAATAAACATACTCTCCACTACTTCCACTTCGGCATTTTAAGTCATTATTTTCATATGGCGGTAAGTACTTACCACTCTCGCTTACCAATAAGTATTTCAAAATGTCTTTACATAAAATTCATTTAAAAGGAAAAGGCTTATGTCCTTAGTTTATATAGTGGTATCACTAAAAACCAGCAAATTGTCTGAAGCTATTTAAATAAATCTATGAAATGGAAGACGTAACCTCATATAATTGTAAAAAAAGACATGACTTTAAATCCCGGTGTAAATGCCTCCTTTATAAATGTATTCTTTCAAACAATATCTCTTCAAAAAAAAAAAAAAAAAAATTTATGTAACGCATATGTACTGTTAACATCACTTTCACATCTGGTGGGTATTCATAATTATTAAACAAACGACAGGAATAGAAAAGTTCCAGAACAGCAAAATTTATAAAAGCAAATACTGATTTATTATATTTTTCAGTTTGTAAAAGTTTTTAAACCCCGTTCATATCGCCATATCTTTAGATTTTAGCAAATCCAAGCATGACTGGAATTCTTTTGCTAAACTTTCGTTGTAAATGTATGAGGGCAGATCAAAAAATAACCGTTACTTTAAATTTTTTTCAAAAAGTATTTATTTATTCATTAATAACTATCTTGTCCCCTTTAAAGTGTTTCCCGTCAGATGTAATATACTTATGCCATTGTTTTTTAAAATCCTCGAAACATTTCTAAAACGCGCGTTTCGATTTTTCTTTTTTCTCCTCAATCGTAGCAAAACGCTTTTCTTTCATCGGTGTCTCCAGTTTTTGGAAGCGCAAGAAGTAAGCGGGGGCCAAGACCATAATAACGGTTTTGTTTTTAGTCAAAAACTCACGCACAAGCATCGATGTGTGAGTTGGTGCGTTTCATGGTGCAAAATCCATGATTGTTTGTTCCACAATTCTGTACGTTTCTGACAAATTGCTTCGCGAAAATGGCGCATGACTTCAAGGTTATTGACCGTATGACTTTGTGGCAAGAATTCATGATGAACCACGTCATTTTTTTATATTGGACCAGTATTCAGGGGACGACAACTACATATGTAGTGCATTGAACCAGAACTAGGAAAATAGGTTGTGAGGAGGGGGAAAGAGCGAGTAGTGTCTGTGAACATTTGACTGGAGCCTTTCAACGTTATAACAGACAGGAAACACGTCTGCAGGCAACATATTCTACAGGCAAAGTGTACGGCTTAAAAACGAATTCTGTCTGTAATGCGTAGTACGATTCCCCGCGCTATATAAAAATGTGCGCGTTTGGGAAACAAAGTCCCAAATTTCGCCAGAGCAAAATCCATTGTAGTAACGATAAAACAGAGTAACGCACACCACACTGCGTCGATGCTCCAGTGAGTCAATAGAGTTGGATACTCCACTGTCATCGATGAGCTCCTTCGCGCTCTCCTGCACACGGTCGAGTAATCCCAAAATAGACTTTGAGGCACCCGCCCAAACATGAGAGTTGTATTCCATTTTCGGTCGGATGTAGGTGGTATAAGTAGTAAGGAGGTCGGATGGAGTGAAGTACATCTTACACCGTTTCGAAAATCCGAGGCCCTTGAATGCTTCTTTAGAGACATGAAAAATGTATTCAGTCCAGCAAACCTCACACAGTTTTTTCATTCCAAGAACATCAAGAGCATCCGGTTCCTCAGCACTTGCGGTTGGTTTGTGTGTTGATAAACAACACTGGGTCTTACGAGCGTTAAAGGCGACCCTGTTTTTACGATCCCATTCGGAGATAAATAGAAGATCACTATTCAGTGAATCATTTATATTTATCCTGGCAGTGATCTCTGATAGGCTGGGTCTATAACTGAAAGAGTACGAATGGCAATGCTACAGTCATCCGTGAAAGAGTGGATAGGGTTGGAAGTCTGATAGAGAAAGTCGTTGAGGAAAATAAGAAATAGGGTAGGAGAAAGAACAGAGCCTTGCGGTACTCCTGAATTAATCTTGAACTCGTTTGATGAGACCCCATCTATAAAAACACTCTGTCAAACGCTTTTGAAATATCCAGAGCCACCACCCTAGTTTCACCGAAATGATGGATTGCGTGGCACCATTTCTCTGAGAGATATGCCATAAGATCGCCAATAGAACGACCTTTACGAAATCCATACTGACGATCACAAAGTAGTTTATGCGACTCTAGATATCTCATAAGGTGTTAGTTTACTATACATACTTTCCATTACTTTGGAGAGTGCAGAGCAAATTGCAATTAGGCGGTTATTTTAAGGGTTATTTGCCTCACCCTTTTTGGGTATTGGTGTTACATTAGCAACATTCCAGCACGATGAAAACTCACCAAAATGGTAAAGTATGCTGAAGGAGCGTGCTAATGGACAAGCAACCCTAGAAAAATACTGCTTCAATACCAGTGCTGGAATGCCATCTGGTCCAGGAGTCTTGTTCACCTCGAGGTCTGCCAAAACCCTTTTAACTCCTCGCGCCCGGATATATTTTTGGCATAGTTGCAGATACTTTTTCGAGCTCGGGAAGGGGTTGACTGCTTTCCGGCAAGCAGGAATTGCTTACAAAAATTTCACCGAACAGGTAAGCCTTGTCAATCTTAGTCTTTCTTTAAGAGAGTTGGGATTAATGATCTAGCATTGTGCTTAACCCTCTTAATGAATGACCAAATTGGCTTACTGCTGAAAGTATCTTGCCACGAAGACGCTGTTTGTTAAGAAACTTTTCGCGCCTAAGTACCCTGGCACACGAAGTCCTTGCCTTTTTGCGTAGCAAATCAGTGTCTGGGTTTTTGTTTAAATGCCAGTTACTGAATGATTTCACTCTGGATCTGACTGCGTTTTTACACGTCTGATTAAACCAAGATTTTGCTTTTGTTTTAATCGAAATCTGCTTGGAGGGGATGAATGTTTTCATGCCTAGCAATATCATGTTCTCGATCATTTTTGCTGAAGCATTTATGTCATTGTCTAGAAAGCAGAGTTTCCAATTAAAATGCTCATAAAATTGCTTGAGCTAAGAGCAACGAGCCTTTTCATAGATAAATTTTGATCATTTCGCAGCTGATTTCGAAACCTTGCTAAGTTCAGAGACCAAAAAGGAGGCAGAAATTGTGCAATGAGCCGAATTGCTGAAAGGTACAATAACGCTGACTTCATACTAGGTCAAGTGTGTTTGAATAGTGACCTTCAACATAAGGAATATGCGTTGGATCATTCACTAATTGCGCAAGGTGGTTGTGCGCAGCGAATAACTCAACATATTGGTCTTCTGGAGTTGTATGACTCGAATAACGGAGCAACTCTCCAGGATCTTCGATATGGAGTCAAAAAGTGCATCGAAACCAGAAAAGGTGGTACCCCTCCCCGCGTTTGGACTTCTGTGAAGTAACCCGAAGTGCAAGAAGTGTGACCTGATTTTAAATATAACCCAATTGCAGTCGAAGAAAACAGTGACCGAAACCTTCACATTTGACGTTCTTCTGGACGCTTCCATTGGGATGATTGAGCTTTGGTTTCAGTGTCATAGCTATACACCCACTATTCGTCATTCTTTTTAGGTAACCTGGATAGTCGCTGATGATGTTCAACAGCTCCTGAGCGATGGCTAAGTGACGTTGGTTTTGCTCAAACGTTAATAAATTTAGTAAAAAATTGAAGAGCGCACCAAAACTGATGGCTGATATTGCAAACATGTATAACACGCATGTGTAACGGAAAAAAATTCGAAAGTCGAATATACGTAACTCATGAAAGTGCAACACTTTACCAAGTTTTTGCTGGGTGAATACCCATACTTAAAATTGTAATTGTTGGAAATTTTCTTTATTGAATTGTAGACCTTCTTAACGCTTAACATTTTTCAAATAAAAAAAGTTCAATAAAATTGAAATAAAAAGAGAATTTTCTTTAATTATTTATTAATAAAGTGCAATCATGAATTGTCGTTGTCGTTACGTGAACGTTACACAAACACCTGAAAAGGCTGTTTGAAAAGTTCTTTAGCCATAACTTTGACTGCTTTATATATGTATATTATTTGATAACAAGAAATTGCTGTTCCTGATATTTTAAAAGTTTACTGTCATCCCAAAAGCGCTGATACCCATGATCCTTAAGTGATGAGCAGAAGCACGAAAATTTAAAATCCGAAATCCTTTTTAAAGATGGACTAAAAGCCAAACAACTTTTATGTTCATTGTACAAGTGCTTCCTTAAAGCCAACAACAACAGCAACAACGATAAACACAAGTAAAAAAGCGACAACGTGTACAACAAAACTTGATGAAAAGTAAGAGTCATGAACTGAGCAGGAAAATGCTTACAAAAGCGATAATTTAATTTGTTTTAAATAAAAAATGGATGCAACAGTGAAAACAAAGCAACACAACAAAGTGGAAAATATTACAAAGATAAACCGCGTGCGTGAGTTTTAATAAATTGAAAACATTCAACAAAAACAACTGAAACAAAATTAAAAACCAGCGGCAGCAACAAAACGACAAAAATTGCAGAATGGACGCAAAGTATCCAAGCACTGCAACAGTAGAGTATCCAGGCTCATGCAAACTCATCCTTATTTATGCACATACATATGTACATTAGCAAACAAAAGAAATTTGCAAATTGTCTGTATTTCTACAGAAAGAGGGAAACAAAAAAAGTGAGTTTGAGCAAACATTTCTGCAGTTTATAGCATTGACGATCCAGGACTTTTTAAACTGTGAACAGTGTTGCTAGAGAGCTGGTTAAGGGACCGGTTCAAAAGGCATCCTTATAGAAATAACAGAAAAACTTAAACAGATTTATGAAATAAATTGAAATCAATGTTACGAGTATTGAAGTTTGTGTCGAATAGTTAGCAACAATGTTCTCGAAAATAAAAACAAACGGGTATGCATACTATAAGAACTTGATAGCTCAGTTCCTATTTTCTGTATACCTCACGCGAAAAATGGGAATTGAAATGATGTGATGTGAATTTAAACAAAATATGATTTTTCGCAAACGAATGTTTCACAAATGTCTTTTTGTGAAAACTCTCAGACAATTGAGTAAGTTGTTGTAAGTTGTTGAAAAGTTTGGAGTAAATGTGTTTCTGAGCAGTATGTTAGGTTAGGTTTGACAGCTTGCCAGCTATTGTAAAGCCAGCCCACTTTTGTTCAGTCTGGTCCCGTTGTGTTGCCTGGATGTGACGTATCTCAGTAGATTTACATATCACTGGCTTAGAACCAACCCGAGGATCGGATAAAGGAGTCCAATCCACTTACATCGCATTCCGATACCTCCGTCAAATCATGCAGCATCGGTCTGCCTAGGTGCAATGTCCTTATATAGGGTGTTTTTTAAGCCCGATAGAACTTGAAATTGTAAAAAATAACACAAAAAATTAAATTGTAATCAAAATTTTTTTTTATTCGAAAGATCAATACGTGACATTAACATTTGAAAATGTTTTCGGGCATATGGGCACCGCGGCTGTTCTTGACGAAGCGCATTCTGGACGTCCAATTTTGGGCCACTTTTTCGAGCACTGCTGGCCGTATGTCACGAACAACACGAACAATGCTGGCCTCCAAGGCGTCAATTGTTGCTGGTTTATCAGCATAAACCAGTGACTTCACGTAGCCCCACAGGAAATAATCGAGAGGTGTCAAATCGCACGACCTTGGAGGCCAATTGACAGGTCCATTTCTCGAAATCAACTTATCGCCAAATTTTGATTTCAGTAAGTCGATGGTTGCGTTCGCCGTATGGCACGTAGCGCCATCCTGTTGAAACCACATCTCCTCCGGATCAATGTCATCCATATTTTCAAACAAAAAATCATTGATCATGGTGCGGTAACGATCTCCATTGACCGTAACGCGAGCTCCGGCCTCATTTTTGAAGAAATAAGGTCCGATGATGCCACCAGCATGAAAACCGCACCAAACAGTGCATTTTTCTGGATGTAATGGAGTCTGTAGGGTCTCTTGTGGATTGGTCTCACTCCATATGCGGCAATTTTGCTTATTAACAAACCCGTTAAGCCAAAAATGCGCCTCATCGCTGAACACAATTTTGCGATAAAACAACGGGTCTGATTTTCAAAGTAAATTTGGATAATTTCGTAGCGTTGTTCAAGCGTGAGTCTATTCATGATGATTTGTCAGAGTATACTGAAACAAATAAAAAAAATGTTTCATCAAAATTTAATTTTTTGTGTTACTTTTTACAATTTAAAGTTCTATCTAGCTTAAAAAAACACCCTATATAAGAAAGAGCTGGACACTGACAGAGGAAGTGCTCAACGCTCTCTTCTTCATCCTCTCTGCAACTTCTACAGAAGTCATTAAATGGAAGATTTAACCTCCTTGCCTGCGTCCCTATGTGGCAATGTCCCGTCAGAACCGCCACAGCAGAACGCAACCTCCGTCGGGGCAAGCGCCTTAGGCTAATAGTCCTCTTGTTATCATATCTGGGCCATGTCAGCCTTGATATTCGACAGGTATCCTCACTAGACCATCTGTCTTGAGCGGTCTGGAGAAGTTGACGCTGTACTGGTTTCCTACAGCTCGCAAGCTGGATTCCAACGATCCCATCTATATCTCTTTGTTGTAGCTGGACACCGGCCTTTGCCAGTTCATCAGGAAAGCTCTTGGTTCGCATGTCTCGCTATCTCGTTTAGAGATATCCGGCATTCACGAACCAACCTGGATGTCGTATAGACTCCAGATAGTGCATACAACGCAGCCTTACTATCAGTACAAATTCGGATATTATCCCCATATATCCTGTAGTACCTTAACCAGTTAGCTGCCCTCATGATGGCCGCAATTTCAGCCTGCGCTCCGCTGCAGCCTGAAACTCGTCCTCCTCGCATACAAGGGGACAAAGATACCCCAAGTCCGACTTGGATCCTTCTGTAAAAATTTCAAGCACGTCCTCTTGACGATCTGTGCCACTTCTCTCAGAGACCGAGCCTGATAAGATTACATCAAATCTCTTGTCGGGCAGTAGAGCCGACGAGCAGTAATCAATATTCATTCTCCGGAAGGTCCACTATTCTTCCTATTATTTGAGGCATGACATTATGTCGCCTCCTTCCACGTCCCGCTTGACTACAGCCAGATAGCCGAATTCATGGCTATTTCCTTCACCATGAGAACAGCCATAAGATCTAAATAGCCAAAAACTCAATTTCATTGGATACTTACAAATAATTTATTTCAGAAAATTTAAAAATTACAGAATTTTAAAATTTTCTCATTTCTGCTTCTTATCTGTTTATTTATGTTTTTTGACAGCTGGTAGTAAAAATATTCCAACAAAGCACAACAAGCGTTGTCTATTTTTGCTTTGAAATACAGAAACGCTGTTTTTACACTAATCTACAAACGATGGAATTTTTCGTTTCATAGTCATCCATGTAAAATCTAAAGTTACAGAAACGAGTTACATGTTATAATTATGCACAGACTCTCGGGAGGATAGTAGTCCCCGAAAAAAGCCACGCATCAAACAATTATCAGGGATAGTAACTTCAGCTTCCTGCATTTAAGGTTTAAACCACCTCAACCATGATTATCTCGGGTTGAACTGCAAGCAGAACTACCCGGGGACATGCTGATCCCCTTTCTGCCAATTTATATCCTTGTTAGGGGTTTCAGAAGCCAACACAACATAAAGCTTGAGGCTTCCTAGAGTTTTATTTGCTATAACAAACGAGGGACCCCTACCTCTCTTTACTCGAAAAACAGAACGTCCTGGTTAGGAATACGGCAAGGCAAAACCTGTTCCCCGGCTGATTATGGCTAAGGTGTTTCAGCTTCTTTTACCTTCACGAGTCTTAGTTTTTTTTTACATCGGAATAAGTAGTCTGCTGGAATAAGCAGCATTTTGTCTTCCATCTTATTATATCTTAATTTTTAATATCAACGTTATTTATTACCTTGTCGTGTGCACTAATTTTGCTAGTCTGAGCAGCGTCGAAAGTATACGTACCGAGCTCTGATCAGTTTTAACTAATTTAATTTCAACACTTTAAATGTTGTTCCATATTGTTATTAATAGGTTCACTAAAACGCCCACAAACGCTTCTCCCCCTATTCATTCCTCATATCCCATTTTCCTAGTTTCAGTCCAGTAGATTACACATGTAAGGGTTATCCCTGAGTACTGCTCTAAGATAAATAAAACTTCCTAACAAGACATATTTCGCTTCTAAGAATCTAGTGGTTGAAATATTTGCATTTGCTTCCTTAAAAATGTAGGGTGTGTGTTTTTTGTACAGTGGGGAACCAAATTATGACAGTAGTGAAAATGTTTTAACAACAAATTTTGTTTTATATACCGTTGTATACTTCTTACCCGCATTTCTTTACAATATCATAATTCTGTAAAACTTTCTTTTCAAATATGAAAAAAAACAGTTTTTTGTCTTCTGCCTTTAAAGAAGCTAGTGAGATACTTATATTAGGGGTCTGCTCAAGCACAATAAAGATGTCTTAAAAAACATTGTAGCATTTTCAAGTACTATCCATCGTCTTCTTTCACATTTCAAAACAAACACTTCAGTGCCGAAATATTCTAAACACATAAGCGAATACTGTCTTATAAGCATTTAGAACAAACAGAACCAAACACAAGAAAACCAAATGAAATAAAACAAAATTGAAGTTTTCAGTTTTGTTTATAAAATTTGTTGTTGTTGTTCATGGTTTTTGTCTTTGTAATAGTGCACAAGTGCTGTATGCTCACGTGTGTGTGTGTTGTTGGTGTTCATGGGTTTTGTCTTTGTATTAAGCACAAATATTGAAGACGCAGTATGTTCAAATGCCACTGTGATTGCTGTGATTCATTGTTTATTTGCTTTATTGTAATGATTTGTTTTGGATTTTGCTGTGAAACAGACTTCAAGTACAGTCAAGCACTGCCGTGCAGGCGTTTCAAAACTATGAAGTGTTTGTTCTGTTTCTTAATGTTCTATAGCTTGTTTGTTTTGTTTTAAGAATTGTTTTGCACGATAGTGAGCAGTGTTATTTAGAACATTCTGTGCATCCTTTTAATATATATGCATGTAAATACAATACGTATATATGCGTTGAATGTAAATAATCGCACCAGAAACAATCTGGTAATAAATTAGGCAAGAGACAGTTTCTAAAGCAGTTATCCGAGGACTTCAATTATATAAAAATATTTGGGATAATATTCAATACTTATTCTAGTTGGTTTGCTCGATAAAAACAGGTGTACAGGAAAGTCCAGCGGTAGCAACAGTGTCAAAGTAAATTTAAAAAAATTTTCGGCATTGCTGATACAATAAAGATACGACAGGACCATGTGATCATTCACAATATGCAAATATGGAAATGTGAGATAGAAAAATTATACTTGTTTAAGGGTTTTTGTATTTTTGTGCATTTGTTACTTTAATCTTAGAGATTGTAGCCTAATACTAATCACTTTCGATTTGAAAGCTTTGTGGCTCAATAAGAAAAGCTGGAGATTAAAACATCTGCAACGATTCTAAGTAAAAGGCATGCGACATCCGAGATGTTTTGATGTTAATATTTTCTTAGTTGAAAGTAGAATCGCACTCATAACCAAAAATAGCTGCATGGAATATTCGATAATACAGTTCGACTATTGATCACTCATACTAAACTAACTAAAAATATCTGGTTGTTCTGTGACAGCAGAATGTTCTACAAATAACTGGGACTGTAATACCGTTGTGATCAATATGCGACAAATATAGACGAAAAAATAAATTAAGAGCTCAGTAGCTGCGTGGTTGAGCGGTCGCATTAAAAAATTTCTCATATTTACATGATACCCAGTTTGAATCCTAGTGGGTGCCGATGAATAGTGTAGCAGCTGCGAAACAGCTAGTGGTCCCTCAGCTTTCAATTATTTTTTCTGTCTACCTTGATTACTGCAATTATTGCTATAATAAAACATATATCTTGGGTGAAAGTGGAATCGAGCTCATAACCTGGCAAATAATATCATACAGAACTTTTTAGGCCTTAAAAAGCCACCTACAGGTTATTTGCGCACATACATACACACGTTTTCCCAGTTTTCATGTCCTTAAAATAATATTTAACAGCTTGCGATAAGCAATTTGTGTTAAATTTGCCTGCAACATTTTTGCTTCTCACTGTGTGTAAGAATAATTTTATTTATGCCGACATATCGTTGGCACCATGTAGAAACTGCCTTCTAACATAATTGAAACTTTGCAAGAGAAGATAAACAATACAAACTATAATTATACAATTGGCTGTAAAGCTTTTACTTACAAAATTATTGTATTAAGTCCAAGTATTTGTATGAGATTTATTAGAACTACTAAAAAATCACATTCGGGGAAAATGCGATTTAGGGCTTTTCTACATGATACCAACGATATGACTGTATGGATAGACTTTTGTATGTTCATTAGGGAAGCTCTTTCAAAACTCAGTATTCCGATTTTAAATTTACCCAGCAGATGAAAACAATTCTACGAGTATATACGAAATGGGCTAAATGAGACAAGGGCATTCGAATAGTCCATAATTTCTTTATATTAACACTTAATTTTTTTTTGGTACAATTTATTTAATTTAATTTACATTTAATTTAGATGTGAAATGACACTTGAGCCCGTTTTTATTATAGCATAGTTGTGCCCTATATAAAATATTTTTTCACAAATTTTTTAAAAATTTTAACAACTATCGCTCGGTTTGGAAACTTCTTAGCCTATCAATGAAAGAGAATAGTTTTTCAAAAATATTTTTATTTCTCAATATAATCTCCTGAAAATTCAATACACTTAGTCCAACGCTTTTCTAGCAATTCTATCCCTTGGTTAAAATAGTTTTCCTCCTGGTCTTCAAAATAGTGGTTTACAACTGTAATTGCATCTTCATTTGAGGTAAAACGCTTGCCAGCAAGGAATTTTTGAGATTTGGGAACAGGTAAAAGTCACTAGGAGCTAAATCAGGAGAATAAGGTGGGTGGTCAAGCAACTCGTACTTTAATTCCTTGATTTTAGCCATTGTTAAAAAACTCTTGTGCGCTGATGCGTTGTCTTGATGAAAAATTATTTTTTTGTGTTGTACGCCAGGACGTTTTTCTCGAATTCGTACATTTAATTGATCCAAAAGGTTGCAATAGTACTCTGAATTTACTGTTTTACCCTTTTGCAGATAGTCAGTCAATAAATACCTTTGAAGTCACAAAAAACCGTTGCCATAACCTTACTAGCTGATTGAATTGTTTTTGCCTTCTTTGGGGCAGTTCCTCCAGCTTCAGTCCATTGTTTGGATTGTTCTTTTGTCTCTGGAGTATAGTGGTGGATCCATGTATCATCCACAGTTATGAGACGATCCATTTTATTAAAACGATCCAAACAAGCTTGAAAAATGTTCATTCTTATGCGTTTTTGGTCGACTGTTAACAAATGCGGCACCCATCTTGCAGAAAGCCTTTTCATCTGTAGTTCTTCATGCAAAATTAAATGGACTCGATCATTTGAGATGCCCATGATAATAGCTATTTCACGCACTTTTATTCGTCGATCATTTAATACCATATCATGCACTTTGGCTACAATTTCTGTTGTTGCTGCTGTTTTTGGACGTCCACTAGGTGGTTCATCTTCAATGCTTGTACGACCACGTTTAAATTCAGCAACCCAATTTTTTACTGTTGCATATGAAGGAGCACTTTAACCTAACACATTCACCATATCATTATGAATTTCTTGTCCCGATAAACCTTTTTTATGTAAATATTTAATGACACCACGCATTTCTAATTTTTCCTTTGTAAAAAAATCGCGGATGCGTCTTTTGTGAAGGAGTTATCAGATCGACACAAAATTTAACATGTGTTCATAGCAGAGATGGAAGTTTCCAAAACACTTTCTTCTATTCATACAGCACTTTTTGTGCTAGGCTAAGAAGTTTCAGAACCGCCTCGTATTATATAGTTATTTCAAATATTTCTAAGTGGGAATATTAGCAGACACAGTGGCCAATTAAAACCGGTGTTTCTTGCTCTATTACTTATCCTCCTAGCTGCGCTGTGGCTTTATATTATTGGAACAGCATTTCTGGCTGGTTCACCACAGCTATTATTAGCAAATTTTCTAACAAACTGCGTTAGAACCGATTATAGTGTCTACGTTTCCACTTTATCCTAAATCAAATAATCACTTCGGATTATATCGATGGCTGATTTGGTAGAATAATCGACCAAGTCTCGAAGTCGTAGGTTCGATTCCTGCCTCAGACCCTGGATATTACTGCAGACAAGTAAAAAAGTTTCGCAGTTTTTGTGTTTGTTTATGTCTTCAAACAAAAAACAAACAAAAAAACAAAAAACAAATTGTGCACATTATATAGTAGTTAAAATTAGCTAATTGGTCACTTTGAAGAACTTTCTTGTTCTTCAATTTTCTTCATTGAGAACTGTTTGGGGTCCTCGTGACGAAGGAAGTCAAACAATTAATCTCGTGGTTCAATTCAATCGCTGCTCAGTAGTAGATCCCTTCATTTTGAATATGCCATGTCTTCTATGCAACAGTTTGGAAAATAAAAGAAACCCATTCAAAACAAAGTTATACGTTACGTTAGTCACCCCAGTTTTTGTACCACGAGTATATTGGACTTATTCTCGAGCCAATAAACTGCAAATTCCAACTACTGTCATCTTATATTCAGTCTCATTATCCGACTTGAAAATGTAAAATTAAACAAGTAAGAGTGTAGTATATTGCTGGGCCGAATCTCAAATACCCTTCACAATAGTCACGTAAATATGTAGTTTGTATTACAAATTTTAACTAAATATGCTCTCATATATATGGACCAATATCGGAAACATTGATTTTCTTTATCTTGATAACCTCCTTTTAGTACCAGCAAAAACATTGCTGAAGTTCGCTTACAGGAAATTTTCATGGACAAATCTGTTTTAATTTTTTGTATTTTAGCAAACTCTTTATATTAGCATATTAATACGTATACGTTCTTTATCTTGATAGCCTCCTTTTAGTACCAGCCCTGTTTTTGAGCAAAAGCATTGCTTAAGTTCGCTTACGCGAAGTTTTCACAGAAAAATCTATTTAGGCTATACCTCGGGTATATACGGACCGATATCGGAAATTTTCTTTTTCCTCACTTAACTAACCTCCTTTTATAATCAGAAATGCTTTTAAGCAAAAAAATGTTTTTCATGGAAAAATCGGTTCAGTATATCTCGGGTATATATGGACCAAAATCGGAAACATTCATTTTTTTTTTCTTGGTAGCCTCCTTTTAGTACCAGCCCTGTTTTTAAGCAAAAACATTGCTTAAGTTCGCTTCTGCGGCATTTTCATAAAAAAATCGGTTTAGGCTATATCTCGGGTATGTAAGGACCGATATCTGAAATTTTCATTTTCTGTATCTTAGTAACCTCCTTTTACTACCAGAACTGCTTTTAAGCAAACAAGTTTAAAGCTACGTACACACGGGTGTCAGATCTTACAATATTGCCAGTAAAATTTTTTTTGCCAATTTTTAATTTACAACGTTGGCAGAAAAACCATTGTCAATCAATTGCAAGACGACAATGTTGTCAGACATCTGACAATTGTGAGAACACTCTCCACCGGCATTGCCAGACAATTGGCTGGTATTGTAAGCTCAGTTTTAATTGTTAGATGTATAAAATTAAAATAAAATAAATAAATATAAAAATCATTGTCAGAAAAAAGTTTGATGGGCAACACTGCCAAACAGATGGTTCCTGATATACATAAGTGGCAATGCCTTACAACATGTCTGGCAATTTTTTTTCTTCTAACAATCTGACAACCGTGTGAACTGACCATTTTTGTTGTCAGATGAATTATATGAATGAAATTGTAAGATTTTCTTACGATCGTCTGAACACGCAATTTACTTCTGCGGGACAATTTTTCATTGTCACTACATTGTCAGCATGTTGCCAGATCTTACAATATTGTAATATCTGACAACCGTGTGTACATAGCTTAAGTTCGGTTAGACGACATTTCATGGAAAATATGGACCGATATGGGTAATTTTCATTTTCTGTGTTTTGGTAACCTCCTTTTATTACCAGAACTGCATTGGTGCAAACAAAATTGTTTAAATTCGCTTAAGCAATATTTTCATGGAAAATCGGTTTACTTGGTTTGGTGATCGTCATGCTTAATAATATTATTAAGTTTGAAGCAAAAAAAAAAAACCCCCTATTAATTCTTTTTGAAAAATTTTCATACAAAATTGGCCACAAAAATAGCTCTATTTTCGGAATTTCGGATAAATCTCAGCTATATGTGAGACAAAGAGTCAATGAAGTAATAGAATGGTGATAGAATAAAGTTTCTAAGTGTAATTGTTTTCTCAGAAGCGGTATGACAACTTCAGACAGACCCACCAAATAACTACTACCAAAAAATCAATCATTCAATTTGGTTCTCGTTCCCCTAGAGTCAATACTACTCGAAATTGATCAATTTTGTATTGGTGCAATTTTCGCCCGCTCTCCAAGTTTTTTAACAACAAATTTATTTGGTTGAATTACTGTGTCTTCTAGTATTTTAATATTATTAAATTTATTACAAGATTTATTTTGACTAGTACTAGCTGTCCAAGCTAACTGTCAACTCTCTGATCGATACCAAAGTTCGTTGCTTACCAGCCGTTTTTATAGGATGAAAACTAAAATCGGATAACCACCCTAATGTTTTATATTCGCAGCTACGATGAGTGAGTGTGATAAAAATTGGCGGCAGTTTTTAAATATGCATAAACAAATGTTCATGGAAGCACATAATTGAATTTATATTGTATTTTCATTTGTTGTTTTATTCTTTAAACTAAAGCATAATTAAATACCGAATATCCATTGAAACTTAACAACAAGATAAGTGAGGTTACATGCCAAAAAGAAATATAATAAAAGTTTAAATAAACATATAGGAGAGAAACGAATGGCGGACAAAAGAATCATTTTAATTGATAATATAAGATTTAAGCACAACTTTTTACTTCTCCTATATTTTCCACATTTCGGAAATGCTAAACATACTCGTACTCGTACCTTTTGGTGCCATGAAAAACTCACCGCAAGATAGAAGTAAGTCCCAGTTTCCACTGTATCACTTTTGTAGCCGCCATTCTTACTTTGTTAGTGAGAAGAGAGAGAGAGAGAGGAATTGAAGGGGTACAATCAGGGTTGCCAGATATTTTTCCACCTCCAACTGGCCATCAAAATTCGCCAAAATATTTTTTGTATGATCTTTAAAAGACAATAAACTTCTAAAATTATTTTTTACAATTTTGTAGTCATATATAATTTGTATTCTTCCAGTTCATGTTTATTATATTTGTTTAATGGGATTATTGGCCCTATGGGCTTTTAGTATTGCATATTATAAATGAAAAAAATAAAATTACATAAAATTTTATAAAGCTTTCTATACAAGTAGCTAAAAGCACATATTTAGAAGGTTGTAAATCTCAATCTCGTCTGCTTGATCTGTACTGTTTTGTGCATCATACCTAACATTAGCTGTTCAACCTAAAGTTGAATAAATATATGTCGTGAACATAGTATCCCTAATTCTAGTTAAAAATAAAATTTAAAAAATGTAGTTTAAAACACACGGCGAATTGGTGTCGTTGCATCGTAGCTAAGGTTGCCGCAACTTTCAGACAATTTTTAATTTCCTATTACTTTTAAACACAAGCATCTATGTACATCGTTTTTACCTTACCATAATTTTTCTTACTTTAACATAAGGTTTTCTTAAGTATAAATTGAATTTATTGTCGTATTAATTAACATCATTGAATTAATAAAGTGGATTGAAGAAAACCCAAATAAGCCGCTTTTATCTCTATCTCGTGTATAGTCAGTTGGGTGTTCCACATCAAAAGCATAAAGTAAATACTCCAATTAATTAGCATTGAATTTTTCAACATGTTTTCCGTTGGCTCAAACGTATTGCAACATCTTATTTACATTCATATAATTTAATTCTTATTAACGCATCAAGAGGTTTATTTTGCACCAGAGAACAACTTTGAATCATTGCAAAATAATCACACTTGCTCAACAACATGAAAACCATTTCATTTCGTTCAAATATGATTTTGTATTCAGCCGCACAAATGCTCAGTTGATTTTTAATCAGTAAACGCAATGAGCGACAACTTCGCTATATGAGTGAAATCATCGTTAACGCATGCCATAGACTATGCGACCGTCGCTACAACACGTTGGCTTGCCGAGTTGTGTGTTTTGCGCACAAACTATACGACATTAATTCACAATTTCATATCTTAAAAAAGTTCTGTTCTGTAAAGATGACCACAGATGCAATAATTGTATATAAAAATAATAGCAAATAAAAATAAAGTTGTACAACATGCTCCTAAATTTTACAACCAGTCGATACAACTTTTTTCAATCTTTCGTACAACCGAGGCACAACTTCATACAACGGCCCCACACTATTTACAATCTAATAACCAACATCGTCATGTTGTACAACTAGTCGCATAGTCTGTGGCTTGCTTAAGGTTCGTTCTTGAATATAAAATGAATGCGCATATAGTTCGGAATTAATTTTTTGTGTTTGAATTTTTATTTTGGAAGAAAAAAAAAACTAATATAAATCAATGGAGTGATGTATTCAACAGTTTTTCTAATTTGTGAAAAACAGATGAAAAAAATCAAAGTAAAATACACATATCTAGAAACAAAAGGTTTTCATAGAGAGCATATGTATTTATTTTTGAACATTTGTCAATTTTTGGTATACATATAACAAAAACTACACTTGTTTCACAGCGCTTTGCTCTTTAAGCTTTACCCTTTAAACTAACATACAAAATATGTATGGAATTCAAATTTGGTTTTACTACACACAATCAAAGCAACATCTAACGTTTAGCCGATTTTATTCAATACTAAAACGAACGCGCAATGTTCACAAGGCGAACGTTGAACTTTGTTGCTTAATTTTTGATGATTACAAATCTGGAATGTTTACAAGGCGAGTTGATTTTACTCAGCGTGTGTGTTAAGCAAGCAAAAACATGATTTTTGGTGATCACTGTTTTGCACTTTATTTTGCTCACGTGTAATTCATTATGGAAAATACGACTACTCTTACGCAAGCGTTGATAGTTGATATAACCAACACATTGAATACAGCCAAAGATGATTCTTTAAGATGAAACATGTAGATGTAGTTACAAACGTTAAGCCAAAAGTCAAATAAATTCGTAGGTAGTTTTTCATTGAAATAATCTCTCCAGTTAATATAGCCCAACTCTGCCCATTGATTCTCATGCTCACCTGCTGAAACTTTTGTGCTCATAAAGGATTTTAACGAATCACTAATCATTAAAAACTTTGCTTGTATTAGCCAACTACCGTATTTTATTATTAAAAATTCTTTAAAAACTTTAAATATCTTCATGTTTTGAGGTAAGCGGCACAACATTTCCTTGAAAAGGGTTTTCATATTCGACTATGTAAGACAATTTTCTTTCAAATAATTTATTTCTTCTGTTGTTAAATTATTCCCGTGTTCCTTAGCTGACTATGGCAGGAAAGAGTCTGATCTATCAATGGCTGCATTTAACATAAGCAGGAAATTATCTACATTTTCAAAATTATTTGGTTTAAAATTTTTGAGAAAAATCTTGTGCAGTAGAAAACGATTGTTCATGCATGCTTCCTACCTACCTCAGACTGAAATTTAAGGTTTAATTGAATCATTTTGATACCTATCGGACTTATGAATATCAAAAATAGACACGTAGTTCATTATAAATTATTCGAGCATTCAGTATGACAACAAAACATTGGATAAAATGGGAATGCCGGATTTAAAATACAAAGTATGTAAAAATAGCCAACTATTTGGGCACATGATTTAAAATCGCCAGTCGCCAAACAAAAAATGTTGTCGTCATAGTAGATAAAAATTCGCCACGTTTGGCGGGATATCCGCTGCCAGGCTGCCAGAAAAAATATGGAAGAAATCGTCAATATCTCCATAATTTATGAAAATATCGTCATTTTAGTTTTGAAATATCGCCAAAAAAAATCGGACTTATAAAAATGCAAAATTTGTAGAGTTTTTTTTAAATTTTTATTTAAAAATATAAAAGATTTTTAATGCAAGCTTATGGTATCAAATTTGTGCGGTTGCAATATATAAATTTATTACACTTATACAGTTACATACATACGTACTTATTATGGTATTAGAAAACAAATAAATGTGGGAGTGCCAGTTGTTGGTCTTCGCCGATCCAGTCGGCAGAAGAGAGAGAGAGAGACAGAAATGAGTAAACATGACGAACACAGACAATAGAAACATAAGGTGTGTTCAATTACTTTACTAGTAAAAATTAGCAACGAGAGAGTAACAAGAAAATTTTCAAAATTACTCTGTGAATAAGTAAATGAACACTTTATTAGCAAAAATTTGCAAGTTAGAGTAGTGTTGTTGTGTATAGGTATATGTATATAAGTACTTAATAACTACCCTTAAATCTTTTGGACAAATTATACATATGTACGTATATGTATAGTGTGATTATGGTCATTTATATTCAGCATTGTCTTGACTGGTGTTTTTCGAGTACGGCTTGTAATAGAATAATGAAAAGTTTTACAATTTTATTTAATCTAGTACTGGGCATAGTCGAAATACGCTAAGAGTGTTTAGCTACTTTTGAATAAAATCTCTATTTTTAATTAGCACCCCAGACACGTTTCAATTCAGTTCGTAACTGAATCGATTGTTGTGCAAATCAAGGCGTGTATGGCTTTGTGAATTGCGAAGCAAAATCAAAAGATTTTGATTTTTTCAAGTTGGTTAGTAAGTCTCTCAATTCCACCGTACTGTGTGTGCTCGAGCCTCCTGATCAGCTGTTAAAATTTATATTTGTAGTTTTTTACAAGGACACCGTTAATAATTTTTAAAATTCTCTTTAATTCCATTGAATCTGATAGTTGAATGAAAATCTTTCAATTCAGTTTATAAAGTGTGAGGCCAAGAATCAATTCAGTTGAAAGACCCTGCCTACACATAGCATGTTTATTTTAAATTAATTTCAAAGGGTAGCTACTCGGTACCGAGGTACTCATAATATTTACAATACTAAAAATAACATCTGGTCTGTAAAAATTAAATAATTAAGAAACAAAAACATTTCTGAGGTTAAAACTAGAAAAATAAAAATATAATTAAAAATGGAAGGATCTAAGAGTCAATTTAATTGTTCCCCTAAAAGTTTTAAACACATTCAAGCAAGTAAATTTGGCGGAACATCCTTTGCCACTGATGTGACAGATACTGTGTTGCTTAGTTCATGTCCATTAGACGTCTTATTTTACTTCTGCTGTTCCTAAGTTACACAAAAATAAATTTGTTACTTTTTTAAAACTTTTTATCGTTTTAAAAGTTTACATACACTTGTAATTTCATAAATTTTCAAAAATATTTTTATTTTTAACTTAATTTAGAAATATTGTTTTGTAAACACAAACGCAAAACAGCTGTTTGAATAATTATTGCAAGTAAAAATTTTACTTGTAAAAACTTGCAAGAATTTTTCTGTCTCTCAATTTTGTACGCTCTTTTGACGCTCTCTCGTTGCAAATTTTTTGGGTTAATGAACACTTTCTAGTAACAATTGTTACAAATTTGTGAAAATTTTTAGTAAATGAACACACCTATAAAAAGACATGCAAAAAAATCCAAGATAGTTGAAAACCGACCATCAAGTCAAACACACACAATCGGCCAGTGCTTTATTTGTAATGAGTTATAAGTTAAATAAAACTGAATAAAATTATAACTTGAATTACACGCCTGGGTTTTATTCTTTTCAACTGAGGATCATCAAATCCTACATAAATAAATAAATTTGGTATTAATATTTGAATACTTATTGTTAGTTCATTTTAAAGATTCAATAAAAAAAAACGCTACAAAAAAAAAGAAAACAAATACTCTTTGATACATTGAATTTTCTGAAAATTTTAGACTGATATATCTGAATTGAAGAATTCTAATAAATTGGATTTAATGCAATATCAAAGACGGATTGAAGGATTTAATTTTAATTACTCTTTATAATAAAGAATGCCGTCACTTGTTTCATTTTCGAAAGATTTTCATATTTTTGTCTTATTTTAACGAATTCGACTGAATATTATATCCACGTTGCAGAAGAATAGGGCAATGTCACTATATTTTTGAATAATTTTGAATATATTAGAAATGTTCGCATTTCAATTCATATTCTATTTTTTGTAAAAACTGTATAAATTTGTTTCTTAAGGTTGTGATTTACTATCCTAGACAATTGTGCGATCTACCAAATATAACTTGTGTGCTGAAAAAGTACTGAAAATCGAGTGATTTGAAAGGTGTTATGAACATTTTCATAAAATGATGGTTTCTATGAGATCAGAGTGGTATTTATTGTGAAAAATATAAGAATATTGTTGGCTCCTCGAGAAATAAATTGAGATAAAATAAAAGTATTATGGTAATAATATATAGTTTTTAATTATTTTACTATACCTATGCATATAAATATTACAATCATTCTTATATGATAGCGTAAATATATAATTTTATTTTGAAGCGACTTTGTAAAGTCGACCAGACTTCTAGAACATTTTTCTGTGAACGAATCGTACGATCGTGTGAAATATGTATTGTATTGTATTGTATTGTATTGTATTGTATTGTATTGTATTGTATTGTATTGTATTGTATTGTATTGTATTGTATTGTATTGTATTGTATTGTATTGTATTGTATTGTATTGTATTGTATTGTATTGTATTGTATTGTTGTGTATTGTATTGTATTGTATTGTATTGTATTGTATTGTATTGTATTGTATTGTATTGTATTGTATTGTATTGTATTGTATTGTATTGTATTGTATTGTATTGTATTGTATTGTATTGTATTGTATTGTATTGTATTGTATTGTATTGTATTGTATTGTATTGTATTGTATTGTATTGTATTGTATTGTATTGTATTGTATTGTATTGTATTGTATTGTATTGTATTGTATTGTATTGTATTGTATTGTATTGTATTGTATTGTATTGTATTGTATTGTATTGTATTGTATTGTATTGTATTGTATTGTATTGTATTGTATTGTATTGTATTGTATTGTATTGTATTGTATTGTATTGTATTGTATTGTATTGTATTGTATTGTATTGTATTGTATTGTATTGTATTGTATTGTATTGTATTGTATTGTATTGTATTGTATTGTATTGTATTGTATTGTATTGTATTGTATTGTATTGTATTGTATTGTATTGTATTGTATTGTATTGTATTGTATTGTATTGTATTGTATTGTATTGTATTGTATTGTATTGTATTGTATTGTATTGTATTGTATTGTATTGTATTGTATTGTATTGTATTGTATTGTATTGTATTGTATTGTATTGTATTGTATTGTATTGTATTGTATTGTATTGTATTGTATTGTATTGTATTGTATTGTATTGTATTGTATTGTATTGTATTGTATTGTATTGTATTGTATTGTATTGTATTGTATTGTATTGTATTGTATTTGTAACTATACAGTTGTAAATAAACTTTCAACGTATAGGA
Organism: Thecocarcelia acutangulata; assembly: GCA_914767995.1. Lineage (NCBI taxonomy): Eukaryota > Metazoa > Arthropoda > Insecta > Diptera > Tachinidae > Thecocarcelia > Thecocarcelia acutangulata. The sequence continues at coordinate 59,788,354 of OU612098.1, forward strand.
TGCACAGCATGGGCGGAGTAACATAGACCTTTTGCCCACGATGGTATTAACAGTATTTTTTGCGGCACTGTGACTAACTGTACCGACCTATGCCTTCGCATAGGAATTTGCCGCGTGGTTAACAAAGAAATATCTCGAAAAAACTGTAAACTAATACAGTTACTTAAGTTAGACAAGTAATCAATGAGAGTGAGACGTAAAACTCTCGAAGGCCAAACAACAACGACAAGCCTGACCGCACTTAAGAAATAATTACGATGACGCGAAAGCTGTTCCTTAGCCCAGAGCAGATATATTCTGTGAGTGCGTGTAGGTATCCAGGCTTTTAGATATACTTTTTGTCTCGGCTGTAAAAACTTTAATGTTGCCATGCTATTCGAATAGCGAAAATCGTCATTTTTAAGACAAAATCGTCAAATCGTCATTTTGCTAAATTTGTGCATGAAAATCGTCAAAATAACGATTTATCGTCCAATCTGGCAGCTATGCTGGCAACCCTGGGTACGATATAAATGCACTCGGGCAAGCATAGATGCCAGATGATTCTGGTTTAAAATTGTTAAATTCAAGGGAAAAAATCGTCAATATCATTATCGCAAATCGTCAGACAGTATTTATTATAAATTAATTTTAAATTAAAATTTATAAGCTAATTGTTAAATAAATTTATAAATATTAGATTCCCTAAGAAATTGGATAATAAGCTGGATATTTTCTAACGTTGCATTTGAAACAAGAGAAAGTGGATTTTTTTTACAGAAAATCTTTTGTCTGTTTATTTATTTTTTTATTTGTTTATTTAAGTCTATAGACTATAAGTCCTTACAGACTAAAGCAAAAATATAAAGGAGTACAATTACGTATTTAAGTACAAAATTATTCTTCGTTTTAGAACATCATTAGATCCAGAGATATCTATAATATGATAAAATTTGTTAAATATTTCACATATGCGAGGAAAGGGATCATTGTTAGCATAGACGGTCCTGTGATAATCTAGACTTAGTAGTTGATAGTTACGGGTTGCTCTTGTTGGTGCACAGAAATTTATTTTGCTCAGCAGAAACTTTGAATCAACTTCACCGCGAATCAATCCAAGGAGGAAAGAGATACTACGCGTGGTTCGACGACTTTTCAAAGTTGGTAATTTAATGAATGCAAGCCTAGTTTCATATGATGGCAGCACAGGCGAGTTCCATCCAAGATCCCGTAGACAGAAAATAAGAAATTGTTTTTGGATAGATTCAATACTATTTATGTGAATGGTGAAATAAGGATCCCATATAATTGATCCATATTCAAGAATAGGGCGAACCAAGGAAATATAAAGTTGCTTTGTAATGTAAGGGTCTGAAAATTCTTTAGACCATCGTTTCATAAATCCAAGAACTCCACAGGCCTTATTAAAAGTTAGCGCAATATAATCTCGAAAATCAAGTTTATGATCAAGGATCAATCCCAAGTCGGTAATAGTGTTAACCGTTTCGAGCATTATTCCATTAATGTGATAACAATAATTTGAATAATTGTTTCGATAAAACGACATTTGTTTGTATTTTTTTTATGTTAAGGTACATAAGATTAACTTTGCACCATTCTTCAAGTTGACCTTTGGGGTCATTTAGGTTTTTAAATAGTTTAACATCATCAGCATACATTAAAATTCTTGAGTGCAAGACAGCAGAGGGCAGATCATTAATAAAAAGGGTAAAAACCATCAGGCCAAGATGGCTTCTTTGGGAAACACCAAAAGGAACATCCAAATTTATCGATAAAACATTTCTAAACTTTACTTGTTGGGTTCTGTTGGACAGATATGAACGAATCGATTTAAGAGTTGTAATGCTAAATCCCATTACCGAAAGCTTGTGTAACAACAGGTCGTGGTTTACTTTGACAAATGCTTTACTAAAATCTGTGTAAATTACATCCGTTTGCTTGCTATTTAAAAATCCATCATTTACGATAGCAGCAAACTCCAAAATGTTTGTAGTGGTGGAACGTGACTTAACTTAAGAAGTTTAAATCTGGACAGTGTGATAAAAAATGTTTGGGGGTTGTCGGCCGAGGTATATTGCAAGTGAATTTCGGTATGTTATGTATGTTTAATAGTATACCATGAGTATATTTAGTATGTCCGAGCCGGATTCTTAAAAATTTAACTTTCTCCAATCTATTTAGCTCACTTATATGTTTGATGCAGAGATTGGTATTGTATTTTTGATTGTTTACAGTTTGATACCAATTGAATGTGTGTGAGAGATTATTGATTTTTCGAATAAAGTCCTTTTTATTAAAATATCATTTTGGTTGAGATTATCTCTACAAAAGAGTGGTGATCTTAGAGAGGTTTTAGCAACTATGTCTGCATATTCATTTCCATTAATGTTACAATGCCTGGAGGTCGAAATTAGAATTAATTTAAGTTTTTTTGTTGATTAATGTGTTTCTTATCTATTCTGCGTATGGGGTAGTATTGTTGATATTTATTATAGCATTTAAGGCTGATAAAGAATCTGAGCAAATAGCGTATTTCGGTTGTTTTGGTTCGATAATTTTGATAGCTTGGTATATGTCGATTAATTTTGCAGACAAAACTGAGCTAAATGATGGCAATACTGATGTTTTTAAAGTAGCATTCATTGTTGTTATGACAAGCCCTACAAAATTTTGGTCTTTAGAACCATCAGTGTATATAAATCTATAATCATGTTGTTGCTTTTGAAGTTCATTGAATAAGTTTCCGAATATTAACAGATAGTGTTGACTTTTGTATGTAAATCAGTGGACTGTTTTTAGTTATATACATATGTACTATATTAACTAAGTAGTTGTGAGTTCGAGTCCTACTTCAGTCAAGAAGAAGGATTATTTTTAATTATAACAATAATTTCTGTGAAACAATACAATAGTGTTGACTTTTATTAAACCTTGTCAGGGAAATATTAATTTGTTTGCACTCTAGGAACCATGGAGGATAATTGGTTTTGTTTTTCCTAAATGTTTTTATAGACATCATAGTTGCGATTATAGTTTCTTTGGAGTTTTTTGGGACTTCACCATTATGGTGCCTAGTAATGAATTTGAACCGAATATAAAATAACTAGCTAATTTAACTAAGGGTTTTTAATGGTTGTACACGTATGTTAGATTCGTAGAGCATATTATTGCATGGCGTTGTACGAAACGCTCCTAGAGATAGTCTTACAGCTGAGTTTAAAATAGTGTTGAATTTGCTTAATTTGGGTTTTGAAGAGGATCCATAGAATGGTAAAGAACATCTTAACTTTGATATAATTAAGGCATTAGTAACTGATAGTAAGTAACTGATAGTAAGAACTTTATAATATTTAAACCACTATTTAATGAGATTGCTAAGTTGGTTATATGATTCTGCCATGTGTGTCTTTTATTGCAGCATTCTTAAGACTTCGACTGGTTAAAGTTGATAATTTGATGCATGTATTGTAAATTTACACAGTTTTTTTTTCAGCATATGTGTATAAAATTGCTTTTAGTTGGGGAAAGATGTTGTTGAAAAGATCATTTAATTCAATTAGTTATTTTCTTATCAGAATATTAATTATTGACTTATCAGAATTAATGATGAGGTTAAGATCATCGGCATATGCCATAAAATCGTTTTCTTTATAAATTTCAATAATAAAGCAAAGCTTATTATAAGCAATAGGGAATAAAATTATGAATAAAGAGGATCTTTGAGGGATGCCATTTTGCAATGGGTATGTCGCAGATAGATTATTTGAAACTCTTTTTTTTAACTTTATTATTTTATTTATTGAATCTACATAAAAAATGTAATGACAATAAGTATTCAATTCTTAATACTAAAAAAGAATTGATATTAAAGTCCTGCCAGTGCTGGACAAAAATTTATTTTTATGCGAATATTATTTCAGAATTCAGTTATCATCTGTTTAGAGCTCTAATGGTAGCCAAAGTATCCCTCCTTCTCAGACGGGTATGACCACCAAAGTTAAGAATATTAACTGCAAGAGGATTTGGATGGAATTCAAGTTTGTTAATATATCTTGTCGCGTACTTCACAAATTCAGATTTCACAAAAGGTACGTTCAGATCTGCGTGGATTCGTGAGTTTTTAACGTACCATGGAGCATCTGTAATTCTACGGGGAATTCTAATTTTGACTTCTTTGAATTTTTTCAATGTTGGATGCCGAGGCTGTGCCCCATAATTGAATCCCATAGCACCATATTGGCTTTAGAATCGAGTAGTATAGCAAAAGTTTACAATCAAGCTTCAAGGTCGAATTTCTGTCTATTAGCCAGTTAATTTGCACTGCGACTTCCATGTTAGTCTACGGTCAAGATGAATACCGAGGTATTTGACTTCACTATGTTGAGGTATTACTTTATTGTTAATAGTAATGGGTGAGCATGTTCCTAGACGCAGTGCGAATGTAACATGGGCACACTTTTGTTCATTAACCTTGATTTTCCAAAGCTTGAGCCATTTCTCTAGTTTGTCGATATGTTCCTGTAAATTTATTGATGCTTGCTGGTGGTTACGATGTATGCTAAGTAATGCTGTATCATCTGCAAATGTTGAAGTGTGAACGTTGGTGCTTGTCGGCATGTCAGATGCGTAGATCAAATATAAGATAGGCTCTAATATGCTGCCTTGGGGAACTCCAGCTTCAATAGGCTGGGCGGGGCTTATGAAATCGCTTTCTTTTATTATAAATTGGCGACAATATAAATAGCTTTCCAAAAGTTTATGTACGTTTGCAGGTAAGTTAAACTTAATTTTATGCATTAAGCCATCATGCCATACTTTATCAAAAGCTTGTGAAACGTCGATGAATAAGGCAGAGCAATATTTTTTATCTTTAAATGCCTTTCTTATGACGTTAACTAACCTGTGTGTTTGCTCAATGGTGCCATGTTTCGCTCTAAAACCAAATTGGTGATCAGGAATACATTCAACCTTATTAAGCATTGGATCCAACTTCGCCTTTAGCAATTTTTCGAAAAGTTTCGAAATTGTTGTCAGTAGACTTATTGGACGGTATGATTCTATTTTCGTGTGATCCTTCCCTGGCTTAGGAACCATTGTTATCATGGACACCTTCCACTCTGCAAGGTAATACTCAAGTCGTAAATAAATAAAAAGAAGAATTCTTTTAGCTACACGAGGCAGCTCTACGAGCATTTTTTTTTTGATGATTTTATCGATACCTGGAGCTTTTTTAAGGTTTAGATTACCAATAGCATTTTTAACTTTTTGAAAATTGAATCTTAAAACCCTTAAAAATTAAACACAAATTTTTACAAAAAATATATAATTTTTGTTTTATTTAACAATATAAAAGTATTTTTATGTACATACGTACATAAAAGTGGTTAAAGCGGCTGTATTAAAAATACATCATGTTCACATGATCCCGAGTTCGAATCCCAGTGGGTGCTGATGAGTAGTGTAGCGACTACGAAACAGCTAGTTGTCCCCCAGCTAATGGTATTCAATTATTTTTTCTGTTCTTCTTTGGTCTTATTGTTTCACAGCAATTATTGTTAGAATTAAAAATAATCCTTCTTCTTGACTGAAGTTGGACTCGAACTCTCAACTAGTTAATCTCGTACATATGAAAATATGGAATTATTTTTTCAGTTGCAGTTCTATCTACATTTATTTGAGAGGTAGAAGGAGTGTTTAAACTCACACTGATCTTTTCACTATTGAAATGGAAATTTTTCATTTGCCTTCTAAAGACTTTTAATAATTGGAAAGACTTACAGCCTGGTTCACGATGTTGTTCCGTTAACGTTTGCTAATGTTTTATATAAAAAATAAGTGACTTATAGTCAACTGTTATTAAAGTAACGGATATATCGGAGGTAAACAAGGAAAATGATACAAGATCAGAAAAAAATAAAGCTTAAAAAGGCATCATATTTTTTACCTTAAAAAATATGACGAACGTTTACGAACTGACATTGTGAGCCAGGCAGTTATTTTGACATTCTACACAAGAAAAATAGTTAAACTCTAAAATGTAGTGAATTATTAGAGTATTGTAAAATTCTTTGTGACACCTGAACACTTTTTTGCACATAAAACATTCTGCCATATTTTAATATTGTAAATAACATACACACATATATAAGTATGTATGATGCCAGTAGGATACGAAAGATACATTTTTCGCATATTTTGATGACTTCATGTACTATGTATAATCCTGACATTTTTCGTATCTTTTGAATCTGCACGCAAAATGTGCAGAAATAAAATATTAAACTTTCCGTCTCTGACAAAGTTTTTTAAAGTTATCATTTCGTTATGAATACTAAAAAAAAACAGTGACAACTAAATACAAGAATAACATATATTTTCTTGTTAGGTTTCTTAAGTTCTTCTGTCGTCTGCTTATTCTTGTGTATTTGTTAAGATGAAATTTTAGAAGAAAACAATGACGATCTTTACAGTTAATAATTTCAGACCCTTTTCGTGTAATAGTTTTATAAAATAAAACAATTTTAATACCGAATTTAAAAAAAGAAAACCAAATAAGTTGATTGCAATTATTAGTTGTGTTCGACGTCGTAACCGCGGGAACCCGCGGGCACCCAGTTTGCACGCAAAGTGTTTCTTGTATTAAAAATTGGACAAATTGGGTAAATGATAAAGCTTCTGAGAGAGTAGTGTGTGTTTCTCATTTTACCAGACTTTGCCCGTCCTTTTTTCCGAGCAAAATGGTGAAATACTTAAATCATCTAATCAGCTGTTTGTTATTTATGAAAATAAAATATCAAAGTGCAAGTCATAAAAAACATATTTGAAAATATAACACTACGTCATATTTAAATAATTTATTTAGCTCAAAATGTTTAAATAAATTGGCAAAAATGTTTGTTTGAATTACAACAGAGCTGTCAACTTAGCGCTTTTCAAACTGATTTTAGTGGTTTTTAAAAATCGCATAAATAATTTTTAAATCAATGCACGATGCTTTTATTTAATTTAATTTAAGCAGAAAAAGTAGTTTAAGTCTGCCTACGCGACATTTTCATTGAAAATCCGGTTTAAACTATATCTCGGGTATCTTTGGACTGATTTGTTTTCACTTTTTTTATCTTAGTAGCTTTCTTTTATTACCTGCACCGATTCTAAACAAAAAAAAATTGTTTAAGTTCGCTTACGCGACATTTTCATGGGAAAATTGGTTTAGAAATTGTAATTTTCTGCATTTTAGTGACCTCCTTTTTCTCGTAACAGAGAGACAGATATTTGTAATATTAGCAAGGATATAAATCAAATCTCTCAATGAATCATCCTATACTCTATTTATTGTATCATTCCCGCATACAAGTTAATACTTGTTTCATTAATGTCTTCACGTAATTTAAACATATTTTTATTATTATTTTTTTTTTTTTTAATCTTTTACATTAAAAATTAAGTAAAATTTTAACTTTTCGGTGAACTAAGTTGAGAACTTTTTTACATATTAGGACCCTTTTGATAAAGATAACGAGACGCTTAAAACCAACATTATAGATTCGAATCTGTTTCTTCTTTAGTAGAAAATTTGCAAGTTTTCTTTACAACAATTCGAGTTTCGAGTTTAAAGTCTTCAATTTGTTACAAAAGCAATATACATGGGAACTACACAAAAAAGACCTTCATCATATTTATGTGAATATAGTCCGGTCGTATACATTTTATAAACTGCTTACCTGTTTTTTTTTTTTTTTTTTATTGTACGAAAAATCACAATAATGCACATACACACGATACCATATTTACATACGAGTACTCGTATATATTCAGATAAGCACTGCGTGACAAAACTCTAGTAACAATGTCAGATGCATTTAACAGACCTTATTTATATGAGTGCGATACATATGTATATACATGGTCTGATAAAAAAATAACCATTATTTTCAAATTTCGTGACTTATGTATGGTCGATTTTCGCATTTTTTTCTGTTGTGTTGGCACACATGTCTGTTATATATGTTGGCAATATCAGCCATTTCAGATTGTCAGTTTTGACAGATAAAATAATTAGTCGTATTTTGATGTGCTCTTCGATTTTTTACTAAATGTACTAAATTTTGGGCAAAAACAACGTCGTATGGTCATCGTGAAAGAAGAAATGTTAGGCATGTATAAATGAAAAAGCTTGTTTTTTGTGTTTTGACAGGTACAGGGTGGCTGATGAAAGCTGCTGCTAAAAAAAAGTAATAACTTATTTTCTGTGTAACTAACCTGTTCCATTTTTGTTGTGGTTATATTTAACTGAAATGGGGAGCTGGGACAATGAAACAAGAATTTGGATAGTGCAACGCTTTCACGCTGTTTCCATACAAAGAGGATATAGACGCACGTTTGGCGGCGCTCCTCCTACCAGATGGAGTATAATGAGGCACGTAAAGAATTTTGCCAAGCGTTTCACATTCGCAAACGGTTTTATCATCGAGATTCCTTAAGTCGAACGCAGGAAACTCAAATTGGTGTCAGCAGACAGTCACTGCAGACAATTTTGCACCAAGATTTAAACTTATTTCCATTTAAGATTCAACTAACAAACAAACTGAACCCTAGAGACTTCCCAATTCGCTTGGAATTTTGTGAGAAGATCATTCAAATTGTGTCAGATGATCTTAACAAACAAAAGAGTAGAATATGGAGTAATTCTAACCCACAGATACTCCATCAGATGCAATTAAAACCACTTTTTTATCTTGGACCAGTACTCAGGGCGTAGCTCCTACAAATGCAGTGCATTGTACTGGAACTAGGTAAATAAATTATGACAAGGAGGAAAGGGGGAGTAATGTTTGTGAACTTAACACACGAAACGACCAAAACAAACGTTATCACAGCATTTAAAGTGCTGAAATTAAATTAGTTAAAACTGATCAGTGCCCAGTGTATATACCTTCGACACTGCTCAGAATAACAAAAATTAGTTCAACACCGCGCACACCGTAAGGTAATAAAATACATAGGAGGAACATAAAAAATAAATTTATAATAATAGAGAAAAAACAAACAAACAAACAGCAGTAAAAAGAATAAAAGAATAAAAAAAACACGTGCACATATTTCAAAATGATACTTGACCTATTCCGGTATAATTTCGTTTTTTGTAAATTAATACTAAACATTCATAAATATAGAATAGAAAACACGAACGGCAATGAAAAACACGTGTGTACAGAACGAAATACAAAATACTACCACTTCGGGTCACAGTGTGGTGTACAAGGTTCATTGTCGGGCCTTACTTTTTCGAAGAAAACGGTCTTACTATTACGGTCAATGGAGACCGTTTCTTAAAGATGTTATAAGAGTTTTTCTTTCCAGAATTGGACCGAAAGAGAATCCCTTTCAACGCTATGTGGTTTTAACAAGATGGGACAACTTGTCACATAACCACGCCTGTTATGACAATTGAGGCAAAAATTTCCCAATAATTTCACATTCCGTTGATCTCCCAGGTCTCCCGACCTCACTGTACCTGATTTGTTTTTGTGGGGTTACTGCAAACAAGCAGTTTACAAAAAAAAAACCCCAACATAGTTGGATGATTTAAAGCAATCCATTCTAACGGTAATTGAGAGAGTTCCAGATGTAACACTCCAGGCAGTAATGAATAACTTTTTGACAAGACGTCGTTCATGTGTCAACGAGGGTGGAGACCATTTGAATTCAATTATTTTCAAAACTTAATGAATTACTTTAATGAAAACGTATTACTTTTCAAATGAATTGCTAAAAAATAAATTACATAAACTTTACAAAAAGTTATTTGAGTTTCTTAATGTAGCAAAATTGATCAGCCACCCTGTATTATTTGAGAATTCTTCTTTTCTAAATTCTCAATAATTTATTTAGATTGTTAGGATATAAATGTGAATGTTTGAGAATATTTTTCAAACATTTCCAAAGTCTACTGATGATTAGGGTTGCTCCTATGAAATGTCGACATGTAAAAAGCTGGGAAACATTGAAAACAAGCTGTTTATAAATTTTTTTGATTGTTATCTATATATTCCATTATTTTACATAAAAAGAAAAAAATATTTTGTCTTTATCCGACAAAAAAAAGCAAGCATTTTCCTTTCTTAACAACTTTCAAACAAATACACAACCGTCGATTACTACGATTGGCTTCTTTGAAAGTATCAAAATGTAAAGAATAAACAAATCAGTTTATTCTTATTTACTTTGTTATTATTTTTATGCATGTTAGTAGGTAATAAGGTAAATAACAAGGTGCATTAACTTTTTATTTAAATCCAAAAACCTCAATTTTGGACCCCCTTTATTTAAGTCTAGAGGTACAACAAAGAGCTTTAACTCAAACCTTGTCTTTACTCACTAAAGAGACATACGTGATGTTTCTGGGATACGAATGAGTGATACGTCTAGAAAATTTTAGACGTATCACTTATTCGTATCCGTCCCGTAAACACCGCAATAAAATACTCAGTTGAACTGTTTTTAGCTTTGCTAAATTGCAATCGCAGCCGTTCGTTTTGTTTTGGCATACATGAAATTGTTTATTGTCAAATCTTCAAATGCGCGTTCGTAACACTCGGTATGCCAATGTATAAATGTATTTACCCCTGAGAGCATTGCGTGTGACCACTGGTTATGATTATAGAAGACATATTTTCTTAATGGGTCTATCCCGATACATGCAAAGCGGTTAAATCTTTTGTGTAATAATTTTTGTAGAAGTTATAGTGATAAAGAGCAGGAACTCTCAGTCTTTATCCGACTCTTACTTACAATATATGAGGGCAGTGTATCAAGTGATTTCGTCTCTCTCATCCAATTTATACAGCAATAAATTATATTTTTGCAAGGATGCACATCAATTTCAGGCATCAAAACTTACTTAGAGTTTACACATGCCACTGTCAGTTCGAAAAACTCAATACATTCACAAATTTTCACTAACACACCCACATTTTTCGCAATGGCAGCTCCAGTGGCAGCAAAATTAGCATGCGAGTGAAAATTTGGCATTTGCATGCCACTGAATGTCAAGATGATAAGCAGTGTTACCATGCCAAGAACTTAAGACAAATTAACTGGATTATAGCGAAATAGAATTGCAAATTTTAGCTTCTCATTTGTTTTATTAAGATTTATTTATTGAAATATGCAAAAGAAAGAACAATTTCGTTAATTATAAAGCATTAGATTATTAATATAATATATATAAAACTAAATCTTCATCGTTTCCCCAAATATATGTTTTGTGATGAACTCGGCAACTCTATTTTGTAAATTCAAAATGGGGGGAAAATTCGGGAAGTAAACAAATTGTTTGAAGTATACGCTTCGACGACATTTTAAAAATGAAATTGCAATGGCAAATGTAAACAGAAAAGCGAGTGGCAAGAGATTCGAGTATTTCGAATTGTTTTTCGTTGATAATACGTATACATTGCATGCCACTAGTTACGTGTATAAATGTAGCGTTAAATGGACCAATATTGAGTGGCTTATTCAATAGCTTTCAGCCTGTTTCACCCGATGTTGAGAAAATATGCTGCTAAATACATTTCACGATATGGGCGGAGCAATATAATTTTTTATTCATTTCGCAGGGGTCTTTTGTTATGCTATTAAATTGCTCCATAGTGTAAGAAGACTTTACTACAGACGAATGTGATATATATGTGAATAAACACTACCCAGTGGTGCGAAAAGCAGATGTCTACCAGATTTTGAAAATTATTATATTACGCAAGTCCTCTATTCAACTTGAGGTTGTGAAATGTAATCTAGCCGACACTTAATTGCATTGTAAGCCGAAATCAGCAGCAGCACATCTCTTTTTTGTGAGCTTGAAACTTTTCCATTGCGGTTTCAATAAAACCTTAAAGTTTTCAAATGTGAAAAACAGAAAACAGCGACACTAGCATTAATATTGTTAAGTTTTTGCCTCTAAAAACGCTTTTGCGGATTTGTCAATTGCAAATGAAATAATGACTCATACACTTGTCCGTTATACAGTACCTAAACAATTCACAAATTATTTACACTAGATTTGCTTACTTTGACTTATGACTATCTTGCACAAAGCCTAAAAATAAACTGACTCGTTGCTGCCGACCTGCCTGCTATTTATACGTGTTTATCAGTTTCTATAAACGACATGAATTTTCTAGCCGTTCATAATATACAAATGTATTTCTTTCGCATATACACATTCAGACACATGCTTGCGAACAATAAGCAAGTCGCAGCAACAAACAATAGTAAAACGAATACCAAGAATACAAGAAAAATAACAATATCATTTCGCTCCTTTATTGCAACATAGTCATAACGCAAAAAAGCTTGTTTCGAAAAAATCACATTTAAAATTTTTAGTTTCCATACAAGTCTTAGAAAGTGTTTTTGAAAATATCTCCTAAAGGAAACAGTTTAAAAGTAATTTGAATAAAATTTTGGCAAAATATAAAAGGTTTTACTGTTAACAATTCCGCATTGTTAACTCGAAAAGCTTATTTTTTGAGATATGACTGTGTTGCAATAAAGGAGCGATATACTTGGGGATTATCATGACTTTTAATACGAAGAATTAACGCAAAGCACTGTGAGAGCTAATAAAGACGACGAGAAATCCATGAAGCGTGCAGTCGATATCACACGGTTTTCACACACGGAAAATTTACTTTGCAAAGTCTTGAGTTTGGGGATTGCAAGGGAAAAGATAGCGGCACTCTTTATTTTCTCTTGCTACCACCAAACAAAGTGCATTAATGTCTACAAGGTGGCAACACTAGAGCAAAATTACAACAATACATCAAAAACAGGCATGTGCTAAGCTGTGCTGGTCAAAATTATTTGTGACTTTTTTCACAATTATAATCTATGAGATTACCTTTTCGCAATTATAAATTAATATTATTTGAATTAGTTTTGTGTTAACAAAATAATTTTTAAACATTTTATTCAGAATAAACCACTAAATTCACTTTCCAAAATGTAAACAATACATTTGACGTAAATGGCTTACACTATTGGCAGTAGCAGAAAACTGTCACATGCCATAGTGCTGCCATCTTGTAGACGTTAATACACCTTATCACCAAACTTAAGACTTTGCAAAGTAAACTTTCCGTGTGTGAAAGTCCCGTCACTTTTGTATTTGCTTTATTAATATTTTCAAGTACTCGTATTTTCTTGAAATAGAAATTTAATTACACGAATTGTATTATGCTGGCAAGCAAAATTGTAACACCATAAGTGTCAGTTCTCTGAGAGTTAGTATTATCATGCGTTTTTCGTTGATGCTTTATACCACTGGGTTATCTGGATGTGTGCACAGATGCGTTTTTTACTTTATGTGAGAAATGCATACATATTTTAAATTTTTTGGATAAAACAAATGAAACAAACAGAAAATAAAAAGCGAATTGTTTTATGACCACAAACATAAATATTTCAAATGACCATTTTAGTACGCAGGCAGAGGCATCCACAAACGAAGAGTGTAATTTATAATTTTTACTGCGTCAAATATAAAAATAAAGTGATTTCCAGAAAAATTAATGTTTTTAAATAAATGCACATATAAACATACATACATATGTATTTGCATATCTCCGTTTTTTACTTTTGTCACGTTTGTTAAAACGAATTAAATGCAAACGAAAACGTTTCTTAAAAAATGAATTGTTGGAAAAGCAGGAAAGTCAGAAGCTCAACTTTTTTATTTGACTGATGGCTTTTTGTCTTTTAATTTTTTTTGTGATATAATAAAAACTTTCATATAAGAACATCTTTTTATTATCCGATTATAATTTTATCCTTATGCTAATAATCAGGGATGCTCTGCAAGTCACTTTATGCGAAAGTGATTTGATATCACAAAAAAAGTGTTCAACAAAAAAAATATTTTTGATTTTTGTGATTTTAAATCGGAAAGCTAACTTGCAATCGGTTTGAAATCAAATTCTAGTTTTCTACTTTATTATGAATTGCATAATTTATTACATTAATAAATAACTTTATTTGTTTTCTATTGATTATTTAAGTAAAACTATTTTAACGAAATTCGTTGAATCAATTAATAAATTGTTTGAAGGCGGACCTGTAAAGGAATTCGCGGATTCAAACAAAAATTTTGTAAAAATAATTATTGATCGAAAACAAGTCTTGTTTTAAACAACAACAAAATACGATATCCAAGGTTATTTTTTTGATATTTATGTATATGCATACAAATTACTTTTTAAGACAAAAATTTTGTTGATTTTATTTTTACTATAATTTTTCCTGTGTAAATTAAGAAAAATTTCGATACTTTTATTTTGTTGCATGAATTCCTTTATTCTTTTATGGTTTAGTTTGTGGGTTTGTTTTACATGTTTTACTTTATCTTTTATATTTATTAGAAGTAGTTAACTTTATTTTGCAAATAAAACCGCAATTGAAAACTTTCCGCCTAAAAATAAAAATATCACTAAATGAGAACAAGAAGCAACTGTTTTTTGTGCTTCAAAAATCACAACTTATTGTGATTTGTACAAAAGGTACAAATCACATTTGTGCTTTTGAAGCGGCATTCGAAGAACAAGCTGTGAACAAAACTTTCCCATTTGACCGAACCTGACGCTCTTTTTTCGGTCTTCGCTCTTCTGGACGCTTCCATTGGGCTGATTGGGTCATCCAGTGTCAATGTCATACCCATACACCCATGATTCGTCACCAGTTATGATCATTTGAAGAAATCAGGATCGCCGTTGACGATGTCCATGCGACGTCGTTTTTGCTCAAAATTTAGCTATTTTGGAACAATCTTTGCTATCGCCTCGCCAAACGCCACAGTCAACATTTCAAATATCATGACACATGTAATTTAATATTTTACACAAAACTTAATACAGTTTCTTTGAACCACCAAAATTCAATTAACCTTTTTATCTGTCAAAAACAAACTGACAATTCAAAGTGGATGATATTGCCAACATATTTGTAAACAGACATGTGTAACTCACGAAATTTAAAAATATCGGTTATATTTATCAGGCCTCGTATAGTGATAATCTCGCTAAATTGGGAAGAAGACACATAAACTGTGATTAACATTTGTTTTGATGATTTACTGAGAGACCGTAAAGCTTTCTGTCTTATGCTCTTCCAAATTTGGGTTTTCCAATTGTAAAGCGTTGACGCTGCGTTGTTTAGGTTGGTCTCATACTTTTTGTATATTAATTAGGATTTTTGGCAGCTACTTTACGCTTGACATACTAATTTAGGCTGTGCTGTAGGCAGGGTAGCAAATGGCAAGAGATTCGACTATTTGGAAGCATTTTTGGCTCAATACAAGATTTATTTCCGACAATACCACGTATTTGTTCCACAAGTACGCATGTGTGATGTATTCAGTAACATTCGATATACGAGAATAACGTAGATATATGTGAAACTCTTTGTGAAGGAGTAAAATTATTTTGTTTGTTATTCATTGAAAATTATTGAAACTATAGGGTGTTTTTTTAAGCTAGATAGAACTTTAAATTGTAAAAAGTAACACAAAAAATTAAATTTTGATGAAACATTTTTTTTATTTGTTTCAGTATACTCTGACAAATCATCATGAATAGACTCACGCTTGAACAACGCTACGAAATTATCCAAATTTACTTTGAAAATCAGACCTGTTGTTTTATCGCAAAATTGTGTTCAGCGATGAGGCGCATTTTTGGCTTAACGGGTTTGTTAATAAGCAAAATTGCCGCATATGGAGTGAGACCAATCCACAAGAGACCCTACAGACTCCATTACATCCAGAAAAATGCACTGTTTGGTGCGGTTTTCATGCTGGTGGCATCATCGGACCTTATTTCTTCAAAAATGAGGCCGGAGCTCGCGTTACGGTCAATGGAGATCGTTACCGCACCATGATTTTTTGTTTAAAAATATGGATGACATTGATCCGGAGGAGATGTGGTTTCAACAGGATGGCGCTACGTGCCATACGGCGAACGCAACCATCGACTTACTGAAATCAAAATTTGGCGATAAGTTGATTTCGAGAAATGGACCTGTCAATTGGCCTCCAAGGTCGTGCGATTTGACACCTCTCGATTATTTCCTGTAGGGCTACGTGAAGTCACTGGTTTATGCTGATAAACCAGCAACAATTGACGCCTTGGAGGCCAGCATTGTTCGTGTTGTTCGTGACATACGGCCAGCAGTGCTCGAAAAAGTGGCCCAAAATTGGACGTCCAGAATGCGCTTCGTCAAGAACAGCCGCGGTGCCCATATGCCCGAAATCATTTTCAAATGTTAATGTCACGTATTGATCTTTCGAATAAAAAAAAATTTTGATTACAATTTAATTTTTTGTGTTATTTTTTATAATTTCAAGTTCTATCGGGCTTAAAAAAACACCCTCTACAATCAAATAGAAGTTTTTATTGAATCCTTAAACAGACTTGTAATACCGATCAGGAGGACAAAGACAGATAAAATCAGCAATTTTGAAGGCTGCTTGTACCATACTATTGATGCATGTCCTGTGCCTCGTTTCTGTATTACTCGCATCGAGAAATTTCTCACAAGAAACAACGGAATTGACAGAGAAACTATGCGAATAGAAACAACAAATTGAGTTTCTCACACAAACGTTTCTGTATCTTTGAGAAGCGAGAAATATCTGTCAACATAGCTTTTTTGACGTAATTTATTGGAAGCTTGTGAGTAAACCTGTTTCTGTATTAAAATTTTGTGAGAAGTTTCTCGCTAGAGCTGTCAAAACTTTTCACAAATAAAAGAGTTGCGGAAGTTATAAATTTAAAAAATATATAATTGGCATAATGAATGCAAAACGTGTATAAAAGGTAAAGTTTTTAAATATTTATACACATATTGTCGTATTCATAAAAAATAATTTGCAATTAGTAAAAGTTTACTTTTACTTTTTTTGCACAAAATCTGTCAATTAAACCTTTGTTATGTGTAAATTATTTATTATGAATACGGCAGATATTGAATGTAGTTTATTATTCATTTCTTCTTTTTATTTTAGAAAATTGAAAGAATTTCCACGGAGATATAATATAATAAATATATAAAAATTATGAATTAAATTTGTTTGGTTTTTTCTTTATTTCTTAATATTTATGTACATACATACAGCATGATAAATTAAAAATTTAATGGCAAAATCTTAATTTTAGCCTGTTTCGAATGCGAGAAGCTTCCCTCATCGGTTCAGGAACTAAAAAAGGGTCAGTTGCAGCCCTTAATCTCTGGCTGTAAATGCGCAACATGTTTCGCCGGTCATATTGGTCAGCAACCATCACCACAAAACTATACCTTATTGAAAGTTTTTATGAAATTTATTAATGATTTGAATGTGTTTTTATTTTATTTATATACACATGTTATTGATTGACACAATTTTATTTTATTTATAATACTACTGAATTAAATTGTTTTATTTATTCACTGCTAAACATTTGTTTCTTAAATTTTATTTTCGTTTGATAATTTTTTCCTATATGCTTCTTCTTGTTTGTTTACCTTTTGACAGCTGCTTAATGGAAATATTCCAATAAAGACGTAACTAGTGTTGCCTGTTTTCGATTTAATAAACAGAAACGCTGTTTTTCTCGATAGTCGAGAAACGATGGAATTTATGTTTCGTAGTTTTCGATGCGAGAAACTTTTCACTAATCTTACAGAAACGAGGCACTGATTATCTTTTTGAACCAACCAGTGGCCTTTGAGACGAAAGTTAGTTATATTTTTTGGAGTGAAAAATATTCCTTAGTTTTGTTTTTCTAATATCTAAGAAAAATTCATCGATTTTGGTGACTGTTTTGTAAGATTGAAAATGCATAAAATAAATGCAATTAAATTTATGGTATACGAGGGCGGGTTGATGTTGAAGTTTGTGGACCAATACTTTCGATGCAGCTAATAGTTAATATCTCGAAGCATGTTACACCTCTAAATATCCGAGTGCTTCTTGCAAAGTCCTATTTAGTACCAAAGCTATTATATGGCTGCGAAGTTTTTACTTATAGTGAGTCATAGTAAAAGCAGATTAGTCGTAGTTTATAACAAACATTACAGTACCCTAAGTCTTCATATGATGTTGATATTCTCTATTTGCTAAAGATTAGATCATTAATTTTACAGCACAAAATTATTTAAAAGAGCTTATTTACTTTGAACGCCTTCAGTTTGCACTTTCTAACAGAGGAAACAACATTTATACAATTCAGACATCGAACATTAATATATGAGTGGCAGTTCTTTAAAAATACCATGCGGCTGTGGAATTCACTACCCAACACTTTGCAATGCACTGGCAGTGATTCAAACAATTATATTTTAGTTAAGTTTGAACTTTGATATTTTATTCAATAATTGTATTTTATAACAATCAGTGTTGTCAACTTGTGCATTTCGCACCGTTTTCGATGCTTTTAAAAATTTTTTGTGCGAAAAATTCTTTTAAATTGCGCTTTTTAAATTTCAGTGGCACCAAAACAAATTCAACTCCACTTTTTGTTTTAATGTAAGAAAAAGTGTATTCAAGTGCCCAACATTTTTACGTTTCATTTTGCAAAGCACAATGAGAACACGGACTTATAATGTGGAAAAAGCTTATTATTATATGCGCAAAGTTAGAAAATCTAGCTGTATTATTCATACGATTATTCTCCAAAGAAAAAGAAATATATCGTTTTATAAAATTTGCTGCTTTTATAGCGGGCTTTACTATTAAACGGTCAAGCTAAGTTTGTCAAATATTACAATAAGTGCAGACGCAGATACTGTTTCAGTAATGGATAAATTACTATAATAGTAATTAAATTATAAACTTTTTCCATAACGTTTGCATCAAAATCAAATGGTAAACTTGATCTTTTATTTATTAGAATTCTGGCAAATTTTCATATATTTCAACAAATTTTTTTAAAGACACAAATGAAATTTTCACTATTTCTGATAGAATTGCTATTAAAAGAGAAAGAGAGAGAGAGAGAGAGTTTGATGGCTAGTAGTACGACTCTGTAATTTAATGATCCGATAATCGTAAATTTCTTCGACATGTTTCATTCCTTGCAGTAAGCAAGCAGCTGTATTTTTGTGTACCTGATAACAGGCATTTAAAGCAACAGCTGATTTCGGTCATCAGCGAATATAATTAAATAATATCGCTGAATAATATATTTGATAAAATATCGTTATAATTATCATAATCTTTATGATTTATCTTAATTATCTTAATAAAAGTAATAGAATCGTACTAGAGACCAAGTTTGACAAACACAAATTCTAGCTATTAAAAGAATTTGATGGCATGCCGATGATGGCAGTTTGGTTGTATAATAGTCGCTTAAAAGGTTGTGTCATTATCGTGGTTTTTAATATGTTTATTTTATTTTTTTTTTTTTATAAGCATTTTTTTTATTTATTGAATCTTCAAAATGAACTAACAATCAGTATTCAAATCTTAATACTAAATTTAAAGCTAAAAAATGTTATTTAAAATTCAAGAATTTGATTGTTACTCAAGTCCGGCCAATGTTAGACAAAAAGTTTTATTATGCGGGAGCTATTTCGGTAAAATCACCTAGTGAGCAATCTGATGGTGGCAGTGGTATCCCTTCTACTCAACCTACTGTGGCCGCCAAAATTAAGTATATTACGCGCATGAGGGTTTGGATGAAGTTCCAGTTTACTGACATACCTTGTCGCGTACTTTGAAAATTCCTCTTTTACAAGAGGAACACAGAGATCCTTATGAATTCGTGAATTCTTTAGGTACCATGGAGCCGCAGTAATTGTTCGAAGAATTTTGTTTAGTATTGCGTTGTATAACAAAAGTTTGCAATCTAATTTCAATGTAGAGTTTCTGCCCATAAGCCAATTTTGCTGCGCTGCTTTTAGTTTTAAATGAATGACTTTTGCTTCAATGTGAGACTTCCACGTTAGCCTACGGTCCAGGTGAATAACAAGGTACTTTACTTCATTGTGCTGCGGAATAGGTGAGTTGTTAGTTTGGATATGGGCACATGATTGCTTACACAGTGTGAATATGACATGAGTACATTTCTGTTCATTAACTTTGATTTTCCAAAGTTTTAGCCATTTCTCTAATTTTGAAGTATATTCCTGTAAATTTCGTGATGCTAATTGGTGGTTTTCATGAACACTCAAAAACGCTGTGTCATCTGCAAAGGTAGAAGTGTGGATTCCGGATGTCGTTGGCATGTCAGAGGCATAAATCAAATATAAAGTAGGCCCCAGTATGCTGCCTTGGGGAACTCCTGCCTTGATTGGCTGAGTTGGGCTTATAAAGTCGCCTTCTCTGATAACAAACTTCCGCCCATATAAGTAGCTTTCCAGAAATATTATAGTTTTTATAATACAAAATTGGAGTTTAAAAATAGGTTTTCAAAATTCGGTGCGTTTTTTTGTCGCATTTTAGTGCATTTCAAAGTTGACAACGCTGAAAACAATACTTTTGTTTTGCTTGCTCTTCAAGTATGATACTTTAATATCGCAAATTTATTGTTGAAGAACCTTAATGCATTGAAATTTAAATTTTATTTATTATAACTTCTACGTAAAATAACTTTAAAATATTATTGTGTTATTATAAAATTACATACTGTAATTGAAAAGATTTATATCTTGTCCTTTTCATAAAAATATACCTTTTTCATAAAAATAAATAAATAAAATAAAGCTACCTAATTAGGAAAAAACTTTTTTTTCAAAAACCATTTATTTCTCAACATAGACTCTTTTTGCATATGTACAAACCAAACAATTTTTAATTTAAAAAAGTTATAAAAAGTTCAACAAAAATTTAACAAATTAATAGACTCTTTTTAGTTCAATGCACTAAGTAAGACGATATTCCCACTTTTTTATACCATCTGAATAAATCCATTTTAGTCACTTCTTCGTTCTTTGAAGTTTGAAAACAAGAACAAGTCACTAAGAGCTAAGTCTGCACTCTAAGGTGCGTTATCTTGAAGAAAGAGCACTGTTTTCTTCCTTAAATGTGGTCGTTTTTATTTGATTGCATCAATCAATTGATCCAATAATGCAGGATAATACTTTCCTGTGATTGTGGATCATTTATCAATATAATTGATTAGCAATATTCCGTTTGCATCCCAAAATGTAGTGGCCATAACCTTGTCAGCTGATTTCACTGTATTCACCTTCTTCAGAGCACTTCCACCAGCCTCCAACCATTGTGTCGATTGATTTCTGATTTCAGGTGTGTTATTAATCGAGCCAAAAATCAACAGGATTAGGCTTTATCAAGTCCACACACCGCTGTGAAATTGTCTGTCGAACTCGGTTTTGTTCGAGACTGAGCAAAAGCGGCATTCATCTTGCCATTATCTTTTTCATATGCAAATGTTCATGCCAAATGTTAAACACACGTTCATATGATATGGTTACCATATCAACCATCTCACGTAACTTGAGTCGGCGATCATTCATAACGATATCGAGTAACCAGCCATTTCTATTGGCCTTTCTGTTTATGGTATTGTTACAGTGCTTGTTCGACTGCGTTTAAATTCATCAATCAAATATATTATCATGTAGTCTGACAAAACAGACTCACCGTAATGGTTATCGAGCTTTCATTTTGTCTCTTTCGCCGTGCTCCCTTTCAAATAATAACGTTTAATCACTGCACGAAATTCACTTTTTTCCATTTGTCAAGAATACAAAACTTGCTTTCTTCAAACGACTACAACAAGCAAACTATAACAAATCAAATGACGATCTGTCATTTCAATTCCAAAAAAAATATGGTTTTGTTGCCATCTAGCGCTTCAATATCAATCCGCCCTCGTAGTATTACTTCAAGTTGAAAAAATTACCTGTTTCAGTTTGGTTTCGAAAAACTATTCCATTAAAAAATAGGAAGAAATCTTCGGTCTACGGTGGCTCCGGGCGTGGTCATAAATATTTCGTAATAAAAAGGTTAAGTTCAAAAGTCTATACATATTATACGTGTTAAAAACGAGATATTTTCCAAACATTAAAGCCTGACTTGCTGTTCAACATTTGTGCAATAATATCTACAAATTATTAAATTATGCAAAATATCTAACAAGTTGTATTGAATTACCAAACCAAGACATAAAATATTCTATGCAAGTGTGCTACCATTAAATGCATGCTCTACTGCGAGTGTATGTACGTACTTGTATGTGGATGTACTCGTAAGCATATCCATGCCACACAAACACGGGCGGTGCCTTTGGAAACCGAGTCATTTGTGCAACAAATGTATACGAAGGCAATTTAATATGTGCATAACAACATGAACATTCAATTAATCTACAAATTGACAAGAACAAAAAAAAAATATTAACTTTTTAAAAGCAAAAGTAACTGTGGCGGCGGCAGCCAATGCGAACGCATTTTTAGACAATTATCCACAAGTACTTACATGTGCTCGTACGCACTACTAAATGCTTGTAATCCCAACGCCACAACATGAAAACTAAACAACTAACGCCTATTTTCATTACACTGCAGAATGTCGAATTATTTGCTCGCACATGTGAATATTAGGGTGGTTCACGAAAGTGCAACTAGCCAAGAGTATCTGCGTCGCATTTGATGTGATATTATCGTGTAACATAAAGTAAATATTAGGAAAATTGTTTTAACATGAACCTTTTGTACAATTTTTTTTTTAGCTTTTATTTATTTATTGAATCTTCACAATGTGAACTAACAAATCTTAATACTAAATACAATAAATTAACTAAGTCCAGCCAATGCTAGACAAAAAGTTTTATTTTGCGCATATTATATCGGTAAAATCACCTACTTAACGCTCTGATGGTGGCAAGTGTATCCCTTCCTCTCAACCGAGTGTGACCACTAAAATTAAGTATGTTTCGCGCAAGAGGGTTTGGGTAAAGTTCCAATTTGCTCATCTTTTACAAGAGGAACAGACAGATCCTTGTGAATTCCGGAATTTCTTACGTACCATGGAGCTGCAGCAATTGTTCGAAGAATTTTTTTTTGTCGCCTTTGAATTTTTTCAATATTTGACGCTGAGGCGGTGCCACATAACTGAATTCCGTAGCACCATATAGGCTTGCATTGTATAACAAAAGCTTGCAATCTAATTTCAATGTAGAATTTCTGCCCATAAGCCAATTTAATTGCGCTGCTTTTAATTTTAGCTCAGTGACTTTCGCGTCAATGTGAGACTTCCACGTTAACGAGATGAATACCAAGGTACTTGACTTCATTTTGCTGCCGAATAGGTAAATTGTTAATTTGGACAGCTGAACATGTTTGTCTACGCAGTGTGAATGTAACGTGAGTACACTTTTGTTCATTAACTTTAATTTTCCAACGTTTTAACCATTTCTCTAATATTGAAATATACTCCTGCAAATTTCACGAAGCTACTTGATGGTTTTCATGTACGCTGCAGAATGCTGTGTCATCTGCAAAGTTGAAGTGTGAATATCAGATCTGGTTGGCATGTCAGAAGTGTAAATTAAACATAAAGTGGGTCCCAGAATGCTACCTTGGGGAACTCCTGCCTCGATTGGCTTAGTTGGGCTTACAAAGTCGCCTTCTCTGATAGCAAACTTCCGGCCGCATAAATAGCTTTACAGAAGCTTGTGAGTGTTTGCAGGCAAGTTCAACTTTATTTTGCGCATTAATCCCTCGTGTCACACTTTATCAAAAGCTTGGGAAACATCAATGAATAGAGCTGAGCAATACTTTTTATCCTCAAAAGTCTTTCTTATAACATTAACTAGTCTATGCGTTTGTTCAATGGTGCTGTGTTTAGCCCGAAAAACAAATTGATGATCAGGGATGCATCCTACCTCATTCAATATTGGAGTCAACTTCGCCATTAACAATTTTTCGAAAAGTTTTGAAATTGTTGGCAGTAGACTTATTGGTCTATATGACTCTACTTTAGTGGGATCCTTCCCTGGCTTGGGTATCATAGTAATCATGGGTACTCTGCAGGATAATACTCGAGACGTAAACAAGCGTTAAAAATATAAAGAAGAATTCTACTATCTACACTAGGTAGCTGCTCAAGCATTTTACCAGTAATTTTATCAATACCTGGAGCTTTCCTGGGGTTTGTGTTACAAAAAACTTTTTCTATTTAAAACTAAGTCTCAAAAACATAGGCGGTCTAACAGCATATGACGTAGTTCAGCTGAATCGTTCGTTGTATCATTTGTGGTAAAAACATTTCTCAAGTGATTAACATACACCATCCCCTTTTCAGAATCGCTTCTGGCCCAGTCTCCAGTTGAAGTTCGCAAAGGTGGCTTACCTATTACGGGTCTTTTCAGACCTTTTGTCGCTTTCATAGCGAATAATCAGATTGAGGAGTACCATCAATACCTTCTAGATAATTTTTCAGGGAATTCATTCGCATTCCCGTAGCCTAATTTTAAGCTGGCGAGACCTGCGAAGTTGTCACTTTCTTCTAAAACTCTTTTTTTCTGACAGAAGTTGTTCTATGATTACTATGATACCCAAGCCAGGGAAGGATCTAACTAAGGTAGAATCATATAGACCAATAAGTCTTTTACCAACAATTTCAAAACTATTTGAAAAATTGTTAATGGCGAAGTTGAGTCCAACATTGAACAATGTGGGATGCATCCCTGATCATCAATTTGGCTTTCGGGCTAAGCATAGCACCATAAAACAAACGCACAGACTAGTCAATGTCATAAGACAAACCTTTGAGGAGAAGAAGTATTGCTCAGCTCTTTTCATTGATATTTCTCAAGCTTTTGATAAAGTGTGGCACGACGGCTTGATGCACAAAATAAAGCTAAACTTGCCTGCAAATACACACAAGCTTCTGGAAAGCTACTTATACGGGCGGAAGTTTGTTATCAGAGAAGGCGACTTTATAAGCCCAACTCAGCCAATCAAGGCAGGAGTTCCCCAAGGCAGCATACTGGGGCCTACTTTATATTTGATTTACGCGTCTGACATGCCAACGACATCCGGAATCCACACTTCTACCTTTGCAGATGACACAGCGTTTTTGAGTGTTTATGAAAACCACCATTTAGCATCACAAAATTTACAGGAATATACTTCAATATTCGAGAAATGGCTAAAACTTTGGAAAATCAAAGTTAATGAACAGAAATGTACTCATGTTACATTCACACTGTGTAGGCAAACATGTTCGCCTATCCAAATTAACAACTCACCTATTCCGCAGCACAACGAAGTAAAGTACCTTGGTATTCACCTGGACCGTAGGCTAACGTGGAAGTCTCACATTGAAGCAAAGGTCACTCAGTTAAAACTAAAAGCAGCGCAGCTAAATTGGCTTATGGGCAGAAATTCGACACTGAAGTTAGATTGCAAACTTTTGTTATACAACGCAATATTAAAGCCTATATGGTGCTATGGAATTCAGTTATGGGGCACCGCCTCAGCGTCAAACATTGAAAAAATCCAAAGGCGACAAAACAAAATTCTTCGAACGATTACTGCAGCTCCATGGTATGTAAAAAATTCACGAATTCATAAAGATCTGAGTGTTCCGCTGGTAAAAGAGGAGTTTTCTAATTACGCGACAAGGTATGTCAGTAAACTGGAACTTCATCCAAACCCTCTTGCGCGCAATATACTTAATTTTGGCGGCCACACTCGCCTTAAAAGAAGGGATACCGCTGCCACCATCAGATTGCTCAATAGGTGATTTTACCGAAATAGCTCCCGCATAATAAAACTTTTTGTCTAGCATTGGCCGGACTTAAGAATCACATTTTTTAATTTTTAGATTTAGTATTAAGATTTGAATACTTATTGTTAGTTCATTTTGAAGATTCAATAAATAAAAAAATGCTTAAAAAAAAAAAAAAAAAAAAAGAAGTTATTCTATTTCAGACGAATAAGTTCTCACATATCTGGATCTTATATGGCTAGTGGTAGCATGTTGTACGGCTAATTTAATGTGTTCAGAAAATTCGTTAATTGACGTTCTACCCCAAGTAGCCAGAAGACTCGTCCTTTTTATTTTTAATGCTATTTTACGTCTCGAGTACTTTCCTACTGAGTGGATGGTGTCTGTCATTACTATGATACCCGAACCAGGAAAGGATCCTACAAAAGTTGAGCCATATAGGCCGATCTAGGTCTATTGCCAACAATTTCAAAACTGTTCGAGAAATTGCTAATGACGAGGTTGACCCCAATCTTGAATGAAGTAGGATGTACTTCTAACCATCAATTCGGTTTTAGGGCTAAGCATAGTACCATAGAACAGACACACAGGCTGGTAAATGTTATCAGAAACGCGTTCGAAGATAAAAAAAATATTGCTCAGCTCTATTTATTGACGTTTCCAAAGCTTTTGACAAAGTGTGGCAAAAAGGCTTAACTCATAAAATAAAATTAAACCTGCCTGCAAACACGCACAAGCTGTTAGAGAGCTACTTATATGACCGGAAATTCGTCGTTAAGGAAGGTGATTTCAACAGCTCGGCTCAGCCAATCGAAGCTGGAGTTCCCCAGGGTAGCATATTGGGTCCAACTTTATATTTGATTTATGCTTCAGACAAGCCAACGAGCTGCAAAATTTACACTTCAACTTTTGCAGATGATACAGCATTCATCAGTGTCCAGGAAGACTATAAATTAGCATCACAAATTTTGCAAGAACATAATCTTATATTGGAGAAATGGCTGAAACTTTGGAAAATCAAAGTAAATGAACAAAAATGTACCAATGTTACATTCACACTACGTAGAAAAACTTGTTCGGCTATTAAAATCAACAACTACATTGTTCCGCAGCACAGTGAAGTCAAATACCTTGGTATTTACCTCGACCGTATGCCCACGTGGAAGTCTCACATTGACGCTAAAGTCACCCAGATGAAATTAAAAGCGGTGCAACTAAATTGGCTCATCGGCAGAAATTCTATCTTGAAGTTAGATTGCAAACTTTTGTTGTATAACGCAATCCTAAAGCCAATATGGAGCTATGGAATTCAACTGTGGGGTACCGCCTTTGCATCTAACATTCAGAAAATTCAAAAGCGCCAGAATAAAATTCTCCGTATAATTACTGCAGCTCTATGGTATGTTAAAAACTCTTGAATTCACAAAGATCTAGGTGTACCCTTAGTGAAAGATGAATTTTCAAAACACGCGATAACGTACATTAACAGACTCGAGTCTCACCCGAATCCTCTCGCACGTAGCATCCTTAACTTTGATGGCCACACTCGACTGAGAAGGATGGACACCCTTGCAACCATCAGAGCGTTGGAAAGGTGATTTACCAACAAAATACACGCAAAAAACAACTTTGCGTCCAGCATTGGCTGGACCTAAGTAAATAAAATTTTTCAATATTAATAAATTTTTTTTCTATATTAGTTAATAAATTTTTATTTTTAAGATTTGTATACGTATTGTTAGTTCTTTTAGAAGATACAATAAATAATTGAATTATCAAAAAAAAAAAAAAATTGACGTTCAGAGGGAACCAACCTCCTGGGGGAACGAAAGGGAGACTATAGTGGGTGAGTGATCTGATGACAAATCTAATGAAATTTTTTACAACTCCAAAATCCATAACGTCAGGGATCTTTCGTTGGTCTGCAGGCCAATAACTGGGTGTCCACTTGAAATCACATCTAAGCCCATTTTGGAAACGGTGTCAAAAACACGGTATCAAAAACACAAAAGCACGCGACCTTTCGAGGAAATTAAACGTGATCCCCAAAAAGTGTGTTTAGCGTTACAGTCGCCAGCCGCTAAAAATTGAGGCCCAAGTGATATATAAAAATCTGAATATTGTCTTTCTGTTATTGAAAATCGTGGTGGTGAGTAAATCGAGGAAATAACGATTTTTTCATGAAAATATTCAATACAAATGTTTGTTTCTTGGCGGATGCCGTTTGCGTTCCAGAAACATATTTTTAACCAACTCATTTTTTTTAAATTGCCTGCAAAATAGTGGATTGCATTTTCAGCATTTCCTGCATCATGTTTGTCATAGAAACGGTAAAAGTGTTTATGGACTGAACAAGAGTCTGCCGAGTTGCCTCAAGATTGTTAAAATTTTGGACGGAATTTTGGGGCTTGGGCTCCTGATACACGTTTTGTATATCGGTTTTAACCAGATTAGCATTTGAAACTTGTTCGGGGTTTTGCGGGGCTGGTTGACTGGCCTATCTGCGGAAAATTGTTTGCAGGAATTATATTTGGCTGCTGGAATTGCTTAAAGGTAATTGATGACCTATTTGTCACTGACTGCTTAAAGTGATTATAGGCATGACAGCCTCTGTAATTAGTAGTGTGGTTGCCTCCACAGTTACAGCCTATTTTAACACTTGAGTCAGTTTTAGACTTCTTGCACTGTGATATACCATGAGAGTGTGCCAAACACAACGCAAACTGCGGGCAACTTATAATAGGCCTCAGTATGGTCAAATTCTTGGCAGTTTATGTTGAGAAATAAAGGGTTTTTGAAAATAAAAATGTTTCTACTTAGGTAGCTTTAATATCAAGCCGCCCTTGTATAACCGCAAAAATTAAGTATGTTGCGTGCAAAAGGATTTGGGTGAAGTTCCAGCTTGGAAGTATGGAAATTCGTCTTTTATCAGTGAAACACAAAGAGTCTTGTGAACTAGTGAGGTTTTTACGTTCTATGGACTTGCAGTTATAGACTTTTTCAGATATGCAAAAAGTCGGTGTGTAAAAAACCGCTGGCAGAAAATGCGGCTTTTTAGGATTTGAAAAGCACGAAAACTAGCGTGAAAGGCGCTAAATTAGCAAGCAAAGGCATTACTAGAACAGCCCGCTTTTTATTTGAGAGAGCCTACCTCTAGCGAACTGTTAAGAAAAACTATTGCAGTAATTGGTAAACAGTTTTAGTGAATCAAAAATTCATGTTAATAGCGAAAATATTTACCCAATTTGGTTTGACAGCCATTGGCAAAAGCTGAACGAGCTTATTTTATTTATCAGCTTAAAAGCACTAAAGGTCTTCAATTTATAGTATAACTCATGTTATATTGCTGATAATTTTAAGACTCGATTAGAGGAAAAAGGGAATGTGAAAAGATTCCTCAGCCCTCTCTTTCTCTCTCTCTCTCTCTCAGCTTCAACTCATCGGCACCCATTCTGCCAATTCTTGACACGAATCAAGTCATGCTGCATTTTCGAAAACCTATACTCTTCCACTGCCATGCTGGTCTTTGACGTCAACATCACCGTTCTTGAAGCATTAAAGCCACTCACGGCACGTTCTTTCACTAATAGTGGCCTCACCATATGCATTTGAGAGCATTCGATGAAAATTAAAACCTCCCACAAATGACAAGAGTTTGGTTCGTACGCTGACGTTTTTAATCGAGAATAAATTTACTCGTATGATACAGACACAAATCGACTAGTATTTCGATGGCGTTGTGTTTACTACTTACCACTACATCTATCTATTGCAAAATGGCGGAAGCCATTTTTTGTGTATTTGTGGTGGAAAAATATTTAAGCAAATGTCAGCTGTTTCGGTTCTTTACAATACCGAAAAAAAAGTCACTCACATTTAGAAGCTTAAAATTGCATTAATCATAAAAGCATTTTAAATTTAATACAAAGAGTAAAGGCCCATTTAGCCGACCGTAAATGTAGAAATGTAAATGTAGTCGGAACAGCTGATAGTTTTTGTTATACGAGAAACAATGTAAATGCTTATCTGACTGTAATGAAATGTAACCGTAACGTCTCAACCTGTAGAAAATAGAATTTCATTACGTGTTTACGTGACAAATGTAGTCAGTGATGGTATACATATATTATTGTGAATGGCAGGATGGCACAAAAACCCTGTTTTCGTACTTTTTGTTTATTTGATAATTGAACTGTTTAAGCAGTTATATTTGTATACACACATAATATGTTTTAATAAATTTAAGATTTTTCTGTAAAATACGCAAAGTGGATATACATGGTAGCATAATTTATACACAATGAACAATTTTTGCAACTGTCACATTATATGTAACCACAACATTTATTCGGCCAATTTCCAAAAATATATTTATTAAGTGCAATCTTCCAACGATAAAATTAATTTTAAAATTGGTTTATAATATAGAGTTATGCTGATATAAGTGTAAGAAAGCAATACAGTATAAATTTAGGTCTGTAATGAAATGAAAATGTAATAATAAAAATTGTTTAATATTTTTTAAGTATAACAAGCGCAAAAATGTAGAGGGTATATATAAATTTGTGATTCCGCTTGCAATTTCTACAATTTTTATTTGCGACCGTATAAAGTATATATATTCTGAATCAGAATTAATAGAAAAGTCGATAAAGCGATGTCCGTCCGTCGGTCGTTGAAATACCGTTTCTGAGAAACCAATTAGACTTAGAAACGTTTTTCTTTCACCATTCTATTACCCCATCGAGTCATGGGATCGCTATTGAAATTCAGTAATATCGGTTCACATATAGCTGAGATATGTTCAAAATTCTGAAAAAGGCCATTCTTTTTTGCAATTTTGCATGAAAATTTTTGAAAAAAATGGTTTGTTTTGCTTTAAACTTCACACACTTATTATAGTAATAAATAGAGGTTATTAAAATACAGAAAAAAAGAAATTCCGATATCGGCCCATATACTCGTATACCCAAGATATAACCTAAACCGATTTTCCCATAAATGTGTTTTTTTTTTGTTTTTGCTTAAAAGAAGTTCTGATAATATAAGGAGGTTACCAAATAGAGAAAATTTCCGATATCGGTCCATATATACCCGAGATATAGTCTAAACCGATTTTTTGGTGAAAAATTTATTTTGCTTGAAATCAGTTCTGATTATAAAATGAGGTAATACATAAAATACAGAAAATGGAAAATTCCGTTATCGGTTCATATTTAACCGAGATATAGCCTAAACCAATTTTTACATAATAATTTCCATGAAAGATTTCCTTTTTGGAATGGTGATTACAAGACAAACATATTTTTTCCCCGAGGTCGGTTCATATATATCCGAGCATATTTTGTTAAAATTTTTAATATATAATTACTATATATATGTATATAGGTTACTATCGTGAAGGGTATTTTAGATTTGACACAGCCGAATGTACTACGCTCCGGTTATATATTAATATTATTATATATTATAATCAATTAAATTTGTTTTTTTAGAAGTATTAAAGAGCAAAGAACAAAAATTCAAACATTTGAGATTTATTCGCTATAATAGCTTCCCACATTGGTACTAATCAAAAAATTATAAACAGCTTGTTTTTTATGTTTCCCAGCTGTAGCTCATATGAAATGTCGACAATAGACAGAAAAAGAAATATTGGAAATTTTAGGTACCATTTAAACAATTTTCGTACTTTGTGTATATGTACTGAATACTATGAACTCTCATCACTGCTAGGAACAGCTGTATTGCTTTTATTTTATTTTTGTAAATTATTTGATATAAAGATATGAGTGATGAAAAATTAATTATTTTCTTTACCATGCAATAATATAAAAATGAAAAACAGAACACTTTTTCTGTAAATCATTAATAAGTGAACACTTTTTCTTCACATGCACTTTTGTTTTTTTGTTTGTATCAAAAACACATGATACGGCTTTACGTGTTCTATAAGTGCTACTACATTTACATTTACGTTACATTTACATTTACGTTACAGTTACAATTTCTACAGTCGGCTAAATGGGCCTTAAGACCCGCTTCTGTATACGTAAAGGGTGGACCACCACCTATCAGATCTCTGAGTACTTGTGAATCCAAATTTAAGAAGAGCTTTTAATTTGCGTAAAAATCTTTTTAAAAATCACGTAAATTTAAGATTTTTACTAATTAAACAAGAAAATCTCTGCGTTATTCTCATTCGCAACTAATTTTACAGACAAATTGCAATTTAATTAATGGCAAACCCGAATGGCGGTCGATGGGCTGAGTACACTTTTCATATGTACTATATGCATTCATGCATACATACATGCATACATACGTACTCACATATGTTTGAGCCTACAAACATTTAGCTATTGTTTATTATTTAAACAAATACAAAAGGCACTCATTTATTCTGTTTGCACATTTTGGCAGTACATCGCCTTCGGAAAAAAATAAATAAATAAAAAATAATAATAAACAGAAATTAGTGAATGAGCAAAGTACACAATTGATTTACAATTTATTGTGCCGAATATTTTACATACATATGTAGTTATATACACTCGTACATAAGTATGTTTATATGTAAATGCATTTTTATACTCTGCCAAGCAGGCACTGCTCTACACGCAAGAGTGTTTTTGTTTTGATTTTTGCTGTGTCGATATATGAATGAACTTTTTAAAAACAATACAATTTTCATATTCATACAAATACGATCAAGGCAATCAATGTAAAACAAACAAAAAGTATTTGTTAACATTAATAAATAGACAACAATGGGGCAAAGAGTGCACAAACATATTTACATACAACCTCTTGCATATACATGTTTTGTATATACAAAATTTTATGCAACAGCAGTATAAGTTACCGGGCCTGTTCTAAAAAGGCTCCAAAAAAGGCTTTGTGGCCAATTGAGGTTGTGCTGTATATGAAAACGTGTTAAAATATATATGAATTTATATTGCACAATTATGCTACGGAAACCGCGCCACTGATGTATATATCGTCATATTAAATGCAACCGGACGTGACTACACAAAATTTCGAAATTGAGTTTTTTATCGATTATGGTTCGTTTTATCAAAATACATGATCCTGCAAAATTTTACATTCCTACAATAAAAATGGCGATTTTATTACTGAAATTCAAACGGACGTAACTACAAGTGCGTGGATCCTTACATTTTTCGGATTTACGAAAAATCCCGAAAATAATGAAATTTTTGGGAATTTTACAGATATTATCGTAAGTAAAAATTTATAATTTTATAATTCAATAATATTATAATTATATACAGTAAAATCCCGATAATTCGTACCCCTATAAATCGTAATTCCCGATAATTCGTAATTAAGTGTCGGTCCCTTGAAAAAATCTCGATAATTCATAAAATTTCGATTCATTTTAGTTCCCTCGATAATTCGTAATTTTTTTCCAAATAAAATCTTCTTTACCTCTTATGAATCGTAATTGTTTGCTAACTACCACTTATAATTCCTAATAAAACAACAGAAACATGCAAAGAATGATTTTTGTTTACTGCTATTTTTTCGTGGGTTTTTTCTCAATGAATAATAAGGAAAAATGTCAAAGCGCATGCGTAAAACTCTGTCGGTATTACAATAACAAAACATTTATGTTGCTAAGCGATTTGAAATTGTTCTATCAACTTTTACTTCAATCCGTCAAAAAAAAAAAGTTATTATGCAAAAATATTCAAGCTAAAGCGCTAAAAACTACCTGAATATTTGGAGATTGAAAAGTATTTAGAGGCAAAATTGGAAATTAATAAATTAAGATTTTATGCCTCCAATCGTACTGCGAACGAAGAAATTTTTAATTCCTTAATAAAAATAGAAAATACATTAGACAACCTCCATGAGAAAAGTCAGAAACAAATACAAATCACAATTTTTTTTTTAAATAAATTTTAGATAATGTAAATATGAATTTTAAGTTAAGAAAATGAATTTTAGTTTTACTTTATGGTTGTTTATTTGATATTAAACTTACACGTATTTTACGCTAATTAAATGAATTTGCTACTTTATTTTTATTATTTTGTACTTTATTTTTTAGCAATATTTTATGTTTTTTTATAGCTTTAGTAAATAAGTTATAGATCCCCGTTAATTCGTATTTATTTCATTTTAACCCCGTTAAAACGAAACCTCCCTAAATCCAAAACCCCTATAACTCGTAAGAAATGGACGGTCGCTTGCGATTACGAATTATCGGGATTTGACCGTAATTATATAATTTTACAATTTTTTAATTTCATAGTTTATAAATTATTTATAATTTCAAAATCCCGAATGCTTTGCTGCGTTTGTGCGTGGAAAGAGTATTTAATAGTTGGTCCCACTCAAATGGATTGTGACTCAACCCACTCTTTAATTCAAATATAAACTGACAATAAGCAAATAAATCTGCCATCGCAACCTGTGGACTTAATACCTTTTCCTCTACAAGTGCAACATTTAAGTCATGAGTATTTTCTTGACTTTGAGTCCGTTCCAAAACGTTATTCACCAATAAGACCAGGTAAAGTATTACATTTTATTTTAATATGCAAATAGTATGCACATATTTATTGATTTTAAGCTATATTTTTTGAAAAGGGAAAAAATCCGTTGATTCCATAGTAAACACGATTCGTGCTTTGGGATACGATGGCACTGGTGTTATTTATTTTGAAACAAATATTAACGATTATTATGAACAACTTCCACAAAGAACTATAAAGAAATTTGTAGATCGTGAACCCATCCCATTGTATACTCAGAAAATTAAAATATCACAGAAAAAGTGGCAAAATGTCCAAGACTTAAGACCGTTAATACCAGCCGATTGCCATAATTTTTCTGATAATATTCTTTTCGAAAATTTACTATTTGGTTTCGACGTCTTTTGAATGATTTTTTTTTATGAAATGTAGTGAAGTTTTTATATAAAATTTCTCACATATCTGTAGTTTTTATTTTAAAAACTAATTACATAATTACATTTTATTTTATAATAAAATATGTATAAAAATTTAATAAAAGAGTTTTAAAAAAAAGGAAACATATTTTTATTCAGAAGTATAAACAATTTAAAATGGTGAAATTCAAAACAATAGGTCAAGATTTTGGCGGATTTCTCGTAAACTATAAAATATAAGATAAATAATAAAGTTAAATATCTCTTAAACTGTAAATATCTCTTAAACTGTAAGAGTTTTTTCTTAGCTTTTTCAAGTAGTTTTCGAAAATTCAAAATTATTTTCAATTGGAAAATTATACGGACCAATAGATTTTACATGCCCGATTGGCAACTTTGTTCCACTACAAAATTCACTATAAAATCCAGTTCTGCTGAGTCTCCAAATTTCGTCTGCTCAGTAGTTTAGAAGTTAATGAATTCATACCAAGAAGAAACCCTTTCACACACTACTGTGATTTTTTGTAGTTACGCCTTTTTGTTTAACAAAAGGTGAAAGTCAAAAGAACGTAACTAACATAAAAACTTAAATGCTCGAAAAAAATTAAAAATATCTTCACCAATAAATAAACCCCCACAATCTAAGTACAATTTACTATTCTCTGTGGAAAGCGACAAAAGGTCTGAAAAGACCCGTAATAGGTAAGCCACCTTTGCGAACTTCAACTGGCGACTGGACACGAAGCGATTCCGAAAAGGGGATGGTGTACGTTGATCATTTGAGAAATGTTTTTACGACAAATGATTCAGCGGATGCTGCAGCAGAATTTCCGCCGTATGCTGTTAGACAGCCTGTGTCTTTGAGACTTAACTTTCAAGATGTCGAAAACGTTATCAATAACATAAACCCCAGGAAAGCTCCAGGTATAGATCAAATTACTGGTAAAATGCTTGAACAGTTACCTCGTGTAGCTAAAAGAATTCTACTTTTTATTTTTAACGCTATTTTACGCCTTGAGTATTATCCTGCAGAGTGGAAGGTCTCTATGATTACTATGATACCCAAGCCAGGGAAGGATTCGACTAAAGTAGAGTCATATAGACCAATAAGTCTACTACCAACAATTTCAAAACTGTTCGAAAAATTGTTAATGGCGAAGTTGTCTCCAATACTTAATGATGTGGGATGTATCCCTGATCATCAATTTGGCTTTCGGGCTAAACATAACACCATAGAACAAACACATAGGCTAGTCAATGTCATAAGACAGACTTTTGAAGACAAAAAGTACTGTTCAGCTCTATTCATCGACATTTCCCAAGCGTTTGATAAAGTGTGGCACGACGGACTGATGCACAAAATAAAGTTGAACTTGCCGGCAAATACTCACAAGCTTCTGGAAAGCTACTTATACGACCGGAAATTTGTTATCAAAGAAGGTGACTTTACAAGTCTCTCACAGTCAATCGGAGCAGGAGTTCCCCAAGGTAGCATCCTAGGACCCACTCTATATTTGATTTACGCATCTGACATGCCAACGAGATCCGAAATCCATACTTCAACTTTTGCAGATGACACAGCTTTTTTTAGCGTTCATGTAAACCATCAAGAAGCTTCACGAAATTTGCAGCAGTATATTTCAATATTAGAGAAATGGTTGAAACTTTGGAAAATAAAAGTTAATGAACAAAATGTACCCACGTTACATTCACACTGCCTGAGCAAACATGTTCGGCTCTCCAAATTAACAATACACCTATTCCGCAGCATAATGAAGTTAAATACCTTGGTATTTACCTCGACCGTAGGCTAACGTGGAAGTCTCACATTGATGCAAAAGTCACTCAGTTGAAATTAAAAGCAGCGCAACTAAATTGGCTTATGGGCAGAAATTCGACATTGAAGTTGGACTGCAAACTTTTGTTATATAACGCAATTTTAAAGCCTATATGGTGCTATGGAGTTCAATTATGGGGAACCGCCTCAACATCTAACATTGAAAAAATTCAAAGACGACAAAACCAAATTCTTCGTACGATTACCGCAGCTCCATGGTACGTAAGAAACTCACGAATTCACAACGATCTGTGTGTTCCGCTGGTAACTGACGAGTTCTCTAAGTATGCCACAAGGTATATCAGTAAACTGGAACTTCACCCAAATCCTCTTGCACGCAACATACTTAATTTTGGTGGCCACTCTCGGTTGAGAAGAAGGGATACCCTGGCCACTATCAGAACGTTGAATAGGTGATTCTACCGATATTATTCGCGCGAAATGAAACTCTTTTGTCTACCAGTGGCTGGACTTAAATAACTTTTGTATTTAGTATTAAGATTTGAATACTTATTGTTAGTTCATATTTTGAAGATTCAATAAATAAATGAATGACAAAAAAAGAAAAAAAAAAAAAAAAAAAAAGAGAATTTACAAAAATTGCAAAGAAAGCATATATATGTTGATTTTAGAAGGTTTTTTGCTTCTCCTGTAAGAAAATGAAAAGTGTAGTTACGTCCGTTTGCATTTAATATGACGATATGTATATGGTTATATTCCACTGATCTAGGTATGGATATGGTTAATGAATTGTATAAAAGCTGCGTGCATAACACTAGGTAAAGTATGAGGGGGTCCAGCGAAAACGAATGATGTTAATTGTAAATGAAACAAAAAATTTTCAGAGATTAAGCTAAAATATCTTATTATTATATTAGGATGTATGACAATTATGTGTGAAATATCAGCCAAATTCAAATGCTTCGATGGCGTACCTCTATGCGATGGTCCATATATTCGTAGACTTAGACATAATTTTGGTTCATTGTTGTTAATGTGCAGAATTATCTAATTTTTAAGCCCTTAAATTCCTCTTGGCTTATTGAGGTACATATCCCCAAAAAGAGAAATACAGCATGATCGATACGGCCAATTATCATTGTCAGGACGTGAGATCACGCGGTCATTGCACTTTTCGAGAAAAGGCATTGTTTCATTGGCTGTATGGCGCGTGGCACAATCGTATCGGAACCACATATTTGTTCTGGTACATATCCTCAATTTCCAACCACAAAAATTCCATTATCACTGTAGAGAACACCACTCGGGATAACAGATTGTACGATCACATTTTGCAACAAGTATGACCCGATTACGCTGCCAGTCCACACACCGTTTCAAACAGTCACTGTATCGGTTCTTCAATTATTTCAGGAAATTCTGTTTGTTAACGAATCCACTGAGGTGACCAAAAAATTCACTAAATGTATATCGATTTAAACGATATTTTCGTAAAAGGCATCAATAGCCTTAACGCGCTGCTAAATTGTGTACTTCTTCATGGTTGCATTTATCAAACACTGAAACAAGGAAATGTCAAATTTAGTTAGTAAATGTCAAAGTGACGTTAAGGTGTGACTTACAATTAAACTTGACAGAGTTGGTATCGGTAAATATAGCAAACTGACATTAAACTAATATATATTTGATTGATAAAAGCTGTAGTGAGATTAAACTGGTGTAGACAAACAAATCTGAAACAGAAATTAGAGATAAAACAGCATGCGTTTTACTTTCATTTACAATTACAAAAATCTCTAAAGACCTTTTAAATAAAAGAAAACCTAACAATGCATATGTATTATAATACGTAAATGCAATGAAAAATGTGTTCATTACGGTTTTTCATTGATCGACAAAAATGATTTCATTTCGCAAAAAAAAATGAAGTTACTAGAATTGTATTGTTACGTTTTTGCCTTTGAATACACTTTGTAGATTTTTCAATTGCAAATAAAATAATAATAATTCGCAACTTATTTACACTTAACACCACTGTGTATTACCACACTGGACTTGCTTACTATTCTGATTTATGACTGTAATTAAACTGCCGAATATATGCTTGCTATTTAGACTTCTTTATTACCGTCAACAATCATCATGAACTTTCTAGTTATTTGCTAAGGATAATGCCAAATTGAAATACCTATAAAAATCTAACTGCCTATGCACATACGCACGCTCACATATATACTTGGAAAACAATAAGCAACAAGAACACAATTATAAGAACGGAACAATTGTTGCTGTTGAAATTTTGCATTCTTTAAATCATGAAAGTATGTTTGCTTGTTTGTGTATTATATTTTTAATTTTTATGTTGCTTGTGTGGATGTGCATATAAATGTATAACACTTTGGGATAAACATTCATAACAATATGAAATAAATCGTTATATTCTTAGGAAAAAATTGTTTTAAACCTTCACGTTATACTTTTTATATTTTTATCACTGCAACAAATCTGCATGTTGATTGTTGATTTGAAAAAAGTTCTGCATTTATATCCGTTAAATAAGGCCATAACGAAGGCCTGCCGCTACCTAATTCCTTCGCTTGGATTTTATCCGCCAAACACAAATTAATATTGCTTTTATCTTTTGATATCAAACATTATTTTAAATACAGAATTCCAAGTGGTTATGAAACATTTCATAAAAGGGAAGCGACAGTTTAATATTACGGAGTGTTGTAGTTCAATGGCGAAACAGATTTTAATTCTTTTAAAATGTTGTCCTGATGCGTGATTTTTGTGCAAAAACCTGGGAACTGTGCAAAAATATCTTTCAATTTAAAATTCTAAAAACCATTTATTGGCGTCAAAAAATTCGAAGAGTCTGGATTGATCTAACGGCTTGTTCTGAGCATTAATAGTGGTTATAAGGCACGCTATAATTTGGCTCTTCTTTTGAAAGTTATTTTATTTAAGTTTTTGTTTTTACTTAACTTGTACATACGAGGACTGATCAAAAATAACTGTTATTTTATATTTTTCCAAAAAGTATTTATTAATTCATAAATAACTATGTTGTTTCCTTTAAAGTAATCCGCTTCAAATATAATACACTTATGCCAGTGTTTTTTTCCTCGAACTCCTTCCGAAAAGCACTTTTTGGTATCACCAATAGCTCCTACTTCGATTTTTCTTATGAAAGGAAAGCAAAATGCTTTCTACCTATGTAGATAAACAAAAAAAATTTTTACTTAAAATCCATAACACAGCTTTTTTTCATAAAACAAAAATAAAACTAAAAGAAAATTATATGTCAACGACTAATATAAAAAGTCAATAATGCTGACAATAGTATGTTAATTTTGTAGAGTAATATTTTTTACATGTAAATAACCATATCATACATGTGATAAAACCAAATATTTCAGTATAATTTAATCGATAATCGAATATGTTTAACAATAGTACACAATATTACGGTGTACATACTAATGTTGCTGTAACCATATTTCAAACTGCCTTTTCTTTGCGTGTACTTAGAAACAGGTCGTGCCAAGGAAATATAAGCACATTTATGTTTTATTTAAAGGAAGCTGCTTGATGTTTTGTGCCAAGAGATTTTCGGTTATCGCACGCACATTTTGCGTACGCGTATTATCTGTGGTCCGATTTTCACGATATTCTTGAAGAGACTGATTAATGGTTTGACAGAAGTTGGGTTAAGGTCGAAAAAGAATAGTGGGTCACAATAAATGATAGCAATATTACGTTCGGTATGTTTGTAGAAGCCTTTTGCATATTTTATTTGATACAATTTCATATTCAGCCCAATTATAAATAATCTCACGGATTTTATTTCCCACGAAAATTATACCTCACGGAATTTATTTACTTTGTAAAATACTTTTATCAATTCAAACTAAAGAAAATAGGATACTTTTTGTTAACTATATCATAGGAATTGAAAAAGGGGAGGTCTTTAAGGCCTCATTAGTTATTACTTTCTGTTGCCGTTCTGTGGCGTTCATTTCTGTAGCAAATATTCTACAGTTACTTTTCCCGTGAAAATATTCAGTTGTTTTTTACAATAGAGCATAACTAAAAGAAAAACATATGAATGAAAAATAAAATATAACATAAATATTATCTTCTATGAAAAAACAGAGAGAGAAACAAATTAACAATTTAAAAATGGCGATCAAACAGCCCACTTTTTTCTCACAGTCTGCAGAGTTAATAACACTTCTTATACAAAATAGAATTTTTTCTGGCTAAAATAATATTCTTTTGATCATTCATAGTTGCTTACTTAATTGATAAACATGTATTAACTTTTAAAAATCTTTTATAAAATAGCTTTTAGCTGTAGACAAAAAAAAAATTATATACATTTGAATAAAAAATTAATGTTTCCATACCTGAAAAAAAGTAAAACATACACATATCTGGTCGTCACTTAAGGCACCCACAGGCGATATGTTTTTGCGTCTGTTTTTTTAATACGTATGTAATTCCTCATGTATTTTTTCATGTCTGCCAAAATTATAATATTTACAGACGGTTTGTAAAATTTGCTCACAAACATACATGTACATTTACGTCTGACATTGTCTATGCTTTTTATTATTATAAATATTTAAAACATATTAAAATATTAACTCGTTAAAATTTCCTGACTAAAATTTCATACCGCTCAATGTTAACCGCCGCTGAATTGATCGCATGGCATATAGTTCTAATGTCAGATGTTTAAACATAACAAAATAGAACACATTCTATTTGAAATTTTGTCATGACTTTGCTCATGTTTTTTACAGATGTAATGTTTTTGAGGTAACAGGCGACATATAGTCATTTTACATTGTGAAAAATAATATCTACATTGTTAAAAACATATCGTGTGTTATCTACTTTAACGTTGAATTCTATTTTCAACAGACATAGAACAGAACGAAAAAGCAAAAAACGAACCATGCACATATAGTTCATACTGAACCGAAACAAAACAGCTGATTCAGAATGGAAAAGCTAACTCTGGCTTTAGCAAGGAGAATTCATAACAGGTGAAATTGACAGCGCAGCTGATAAGATTTTTTTTTTTTTAATTTTAATCTGTTTCATATGTCAATGGCATAATTAAAACAAATTTGAAAAAAAAATTGTTTTAATTTTTTAAGATCAATTTGGCTGGCAATTTTCACCTCTTCAAGCTCTATAATCTAAGACTTTAAGTTTCGCGTAATAATTAAAATCTTCAGGATATAATTAAGTTTCTCTTTTGAGGTACATTTTTTTTAAAGAAATTTGAAAAAAAAAACAATTTTAAACAATTTTTGAAATTATATTTTGTATCTTGAGACTTTAATTCTCACGAAATTATTTCTTGTAAATTTTTTTTATTCTATTTTTTTTTTTTTTTTTTTAATTCCTTTTTTTGTTAATATTTTTCCCTTGACATTTGAAAAAGATTTAGTTTTTGCAGTGTTGTATTTATAGCTCTTGCATATATCTGGTATGAATTCTCCTTGGAATGTAGTGTTTTTTGCGAATGGAAAAAAGTAAAAATAAAAAAAAACTTCAAAAGTGAAAAAACTCCTGCGGAATTTTCATTTGTAATCGGATGATTGCATCCTTTTTTAGAATGGAACTATATTTAGAAGTATTGCATTCACCAATATGAATATTAGAATCAACATTCGTTAGCATTAAATATGACAATAAAATCACATAACGTAGCGAATAACAATGTAGCCCATTAAAAAACTTGTAATTGGGTCACTAGCCCGTTTATTGTCGTAACAAATGAATGCGAGCGTTAACAGCCGGGCCGGAAAAACTGCTGCTACCTCATATTTGCTTGTTACTTGTAAATTTCTATAATTTGAGCCAATTAATATATATTTAAAGCATTACTTGTCTACAAGGCATAAACGGCTTCGCACAGCCACCATTTCATTATTCTTCTCATTCAATCGACTGCTATAGAACATACGAGTAGAAGATTAAACGTGCCAACCTTTTGTCCAGCTTAACCAAAGTTTTAGCAATTACATGAAAAATTTTAGTTGACTACATGCATACGAGTACATACTTACAACAATACGAGTGTGTATGGGCTGCTAATTAAATTAATTTTCAATTGTCTGCCACAGTTCACCGTATAGCAAGCAAGTATTTGAGTTAAAGTTGTTGTTGGTTATAGTCGAGTTTTCATTTTCCATTCATGTAAATTGATGTATGCACACATGTACATATGTATGTATGTATATGTAATTGATACGAAATCCTTTTAAAATATAATATTATACAAAAGCAACTATTTATGTATAATGCGAATATGCATTCAATTCGCAATACAAAATATTTTGCTTTAAACAAACTACAGAACTTTTGTGTGAAAGATGCACATGAGAACATTGTGTGGCGCATGGACATTTAAAGCATTTGACACATCTGGCAAAAATGTCAATGTGTTCGATAACAAAAAAAATTCAGAATAAACTATTTGAAATTTTACTTTTGCCCATTTATCATTGATGTTGGCCAAGAAAGTGCAATAAAAATGGCAATATATTTATTTAACCAGTTTTTGTCAAATGAACTTAAAAAAAACGTAAAGCCGGCCACCAATCAGCCACCCACAAAACCCGCTCAGCACTCTTCAAGTCGTAAGAGCTTCAACAGAAACTATAAGATTTCTTTCGTGCTTTATTCTTTTTTTTTTTTATTTAAGAAGTAACTGATATTTACGTCTGTTGACTGAGGTTGCTGCATATGAATGCGTCTTTACCAACAGCAAGAGTTTTTCTTTATTTTCTTTTTTTCTTTTTTTTTGTATTGTGTTATGCCAATTTAAGTTACAAAATTTTTATTACCCATGGTGCACATTTTCAACTTTGTTGAGCTGATTGCGCGTTGAAATTTCTTATTTTCTATTTTTCTTAAAGGGAGTTTGTCAGTCAGATGTATGATGCACTGTGTGCCCAACTAGTTGGTATCCCTTATTTTATTCGTATGTTTGGATTTATTAGTGATGTAACGAGTATTCGTATTACAGATAATATTCGGGCTCGTATTCGCCGAATAATTTGTTAAAGTAGATAACACACGATATGTTTTTAACACTGTAAATGTAATTTTTCACAATGTAAAATGCCTACATGTCGTCTGTTACAAAACACGAGCAAAGTCATCAGACAACATTTCAAATAGAGTGTGTTCTATTTAATTATGTATGTATAAACGTCTGACATTATAACTCGATGTCTTGCGAGCAATTCAGCGGCCGTTGATTTTGGGCGGTAAAGTTATCGGTTGAGTAAATTTTAACGTATTAATATTTTAATATGTTTTAAATAATTATTTTTTATAATAATAAAAAGCAATGTCAGACGTAAATGTACATGCACGTTTATTTACGAAAAGGCTCGTTGGGCTGAGCTCAACCAATTCTATGGGCATTTTAATTGGAAACTCTGCTTTCTAGACAATGACATAAATGCCGCAGCAAAAATGGTCGAGAACATGATATTGCTAGGGATGAAAACATTCATCCCCTCCAAGCAAATTTCGATTAAACCAAGAATGAAGTCTTGGTTTAATCAGACGTGCAAAAAAGCAGTCAGATCCAGAGAGGAAGCATTCAGTAATTGGCGTTTAAACAAAAACCCAAAGACTGATTTGCTACGCAAAAAGGCAAGATCTTCGTGTGCCAAGGTACTTAGGCGTGAAAAGTTTCTTCACGAACAGCGCCTTCATGCCAAGATCCTTGCAGCTCCTCGGGGCAGTAAGACCTTTTGGTCTTTCATTAAGAGAGTAAAGAACAGTGCTAGTTCATCAATTCCAACTCTTTTAAAGAATGACCAAGCGTTCACAGACCCGGTTGACAAAGCTAACCTGTTGGCTGAAATCTTTGCAAGCAATTCCTGCTTGCCGGAAAGCAGTCAGCCACTTCCCGAGCTCGAAAGAGTATCTGTAACTATGCCGAAGATATTCTTCCGGGCGCGAGCAGTTAAAAGGGTTTTGGAAGACCTCGATATAAACAAAACTCCTGGACCGGATGGCATTCCAGCACTGGTCTTGAAGCAGTGTTCTTCTACGCTTGCGCGTCCATTAGCACGCCTCTTCAGCATACTTTACCATACTGGTGAGTTTCCATCGTGCTGGAAGGTTGCTAATGTAACATCAATACCCAAAAAGGGTATGGCAAATAACCCCGAAAATTACCGCCCAATTGCAATTTGCTCTACACTCTCCAAAGTAATGGAAAACATGGTTAACCATCACCTTATGAGGTATCTGGAGTCGCATAAACTACTTTGTGAC
Source organism: Thecocarcelia acutangulata (assembly GCA_914767995.1). Taxonomy (NCBI): domain Eukaryota; kingdom Metazoa; phylum Arthropoda; class Insecta; order Diptera; family Tachinidae; genus Thecocarcelia; species Thecocarcelia acutangulata. The sequence continues at coordinate 59,833,123 of OU612098.1, forward strand.
CGTCAATATGGATTTCGTAAGGGTCGTTCAACTGGCGATCTTATGGCATATCTCTCAGAGAAATGGTGCCACTCAATCCATCATTTCGGTGAAAGTAGGGTGGTGGCTCTTGATATTTCAAAAGCGTTTGACAGAGTGTGGCATGGTGCAATATTGGCAAAACTTACTGCTTTTGGTGTCGGTGATGACTTCTCTCGGTTTATATCGAGCTTTCTCAGAGACCGCTCTATACTGTTATAGATGGGGTCTCATCAAACGAGTTCAAGATTAATTCAGGGGTACCGCAAGGCTCCGTTCTTTCTCCTACCCTATTTCTTATTTTCCTCAATGACCTTCTCTACCAAACTTCCAACCCTATCCACTCTTTCGCGGATGACAGCAGCATTTGTCACTCGTTATAGGCCCAGCCTATCAGAGATCGCTGCCAAGAGACTAAATATGAATGATTCCCTGAATAGTGATCTTCAATTAGTCTCTGAATTGAGTCGTAAAAACAGGGTCGCCTTTAATGCTCGTAAGACCCAGTGTTGCTTATTGACGCACAAACAAACGACCGCAAATGCTGCTTCATCTGTACTCATGGATGGTATAAATATTGAGGAATGGGATCTCTTGATGTTCTTGGAATGAACATACAGTGTAATGTTCGCTGGACTGATCATATTTGTCAGGTCTCTAAAGAAGCATTCTAGTGCCTCGGCTTTTTGAAACGGTGTAAGATGTACTTCACTCCATCCGATCTCCTTACTATTTATACCAACTACATCCGACCGAAAATGGAATACAACTCTCATGTTTGGGCCGGTGCCTCAAAGTCTATTTTGGGGTAGCTCGACCGTGTGCAGGAGAGGGCGAAGAAGCTCATCGGAGACAGTAGGGTATCCAACTCTATTGACTCACTGGAGCATCGACGCAGTGTGGGGTGCGTTACTCTGTTCTATCGATACTACAATGGATTTTGCTCTGACGAGAGTAGGGATCTTGTTCCCGAAACGCGCACATTTTTACGTAGCACGCGTTCATCGTCTAGAGCTCACCCATTTGTGGTCGATTGCCCGGGGAATCGTACTACGCATTACAGAGAGAATACGTTTTTCAGCCGTACTCTTCGTCTGTGGAATAAGTTGCCTGCAGACGTGTTTCCTGTCTGTTATAACGTTGGAAAGTTCAAGTCAAATGTTCACAAGCACTACTCCCTCTTTCCCCCTCCTCAAAACCTATTTTCCTAGTTCTGGTACAATGCACTGCATATGTAGGGGTCATCCCCTGAGTACTGGTCCAAGACAAAAAAAAAAAAAAACGTTTCTGAGCAAATTTTACAACTCAGAGAAGGCGACCAATCGAGACAGGAGTTCCCCAAGGTTGCATTCTAGGACGTACTTTATATTTGATTTACGCCTCAGACATGCCAACGAGAGCCGGAATCCACACTTCAACTTTTGCAGATGACACAGCATTCTGCAGCGTACATGAAAACCATCAAGTGGCTTCGAGAACTTTGCAGGAATATATTTCAAACTTTGGAAAATTAAAGTTAATGAACAAACGTGTACTCACGTTACATTCACGCTGCGTAAACAAACATGTTCAGCTATCCAAATTAACAATTCACCTATTCTGCAGCAAAATGAAGTCAAGTACCTTGGTATTCATCTCGACCGTAGGTTAACGTGGAAGTCTCACATAGGTACGAAAGTTACTCAGTTAAAGTTAAAAACAGCGCAACTGAATTGGCTTATGGGCAGAAATTCGACATTGAAGCTGGATTGCAAACTTTTATTATACAACGCAATTCTAAAGCCTATATGGTGCTATGGAATTCAACTATGGGGCACCGCCTCCGCTTCAAACGTTGAAAAAATTCAAAGGCGACAAAACAAAATTCTTCGAACAATTACCGCAGCTCCATGGTACGTAAAAAACTCACGAATTCATAAGGATCTCTGTGTTCCTCTTGTAAAAGACGAATTTTCAAAGTACGCAACAAGGTATATCAATAAATTGGAACTTCATCCAAATCGTCTTGCACGCAATATACTTCATTTTGAAGGCCACTCTCGGTTGAGAAGGAGGGATACCCTTGACACCATCAGAACGTTCAATAGGTGATATTACCGATACTGACCGTGCAAAATAAATTTTTGGCTTGCATTGGCTAGACTTTATTAATTTTATGTATTTAGTATTAAGATTTGAATACTTATTGTTAGTTCACTTTGTGAAGATTCAATAAACAAAGGAATGAAAAAACAAAAATTTTTACAAACCGGCTGTAAAAATGAAAAAAGAACATGAGGAATTACATATTACAAAAACAGACGTAAAAACATATGGTGTGTACGTGGGTGCCTTAAATACTCGTAGTCAGGAGTAAAATCTGAAAATTCTGGAAAAAAAGTTAAAATAAGTTTCATGATCACATCCCCGGACAGAAGGGGACGAGATTTGTTTGCAACTAACAGCCAATCAGCACTTCTAAATTGTGGCAGGATCGCCACTTGGCAAGTTCGCATTGCATTGCTGAAATTTATCAGTAATCATTTGACATACAAAAAAGACTTACGGTGTCAATTCAAAACTAATATTTGGTGTTTTTGATGATGTAAGTGGTATTTTTGTGTTTTGTTTCGGTACCATGAAATTATTGTAACAAATGTTTCACACTGCTAGCTCTTATTTCACCAATCATTTTGCTTATTCTTTGATTGATCATTCTTCTATTGGCTGTATTGGTTTGGTACACATTACAAAATATTGCTCACGTTATGCAAATGATGCCTCCAAAAATGTCAGGGATATTGTAGTTACCGAAAATATACGTACCCCTCAAGTAAAATATCTAAGCCGCAGTCGCAGCCAATAGTTGATTTATTTCTTTCTTAAATATATTACAAGGATTGTCTCTTCTGTGCTTTTCATAGGACACAGACGAGCAACTCGTCTAGAAAGTGTGTATTAATGTTACTCCATTTTTTTAGTGATTCTCATACAAGCTTTTGAGACAAATCGCTCGTCTGTGTTCTATGAACAGCACATTAATGTCACAGCAAGCATCCGGATATCAATTGTATTTTAAGTATTTGATGTGATAAAAAAAATATTTAATTTTGGAAATACTAACCGTTCTAAATTAACAAAAGATCTACACAACTCAGAACTTAACTTTCTGCTAAGTACGAGAGCAGCTTGATATTGAAGCTGCCTAGCGCTAGATGGCAGCACAAACACACATTACTATTTTTTTTTAAATTGCATTTGTCAAACGTCAGTTGTTAAAATTTCACCACAAATTAAGCAACTTTTGTATTTCTTGAAAAATGGAAAAAAGTGAATTTCATGCAGTGATTACACACTATTATTTGAAAGAAACAACGGTAAAAGAGACAAAAGAAAAGCTCGATAAACATCACGTGAGTCTGCTTCCTCAGGCTACACGGTAAAATATTGGATTGCTGAGTTTTAACGCGACCAAACAAGCACTGCAACAATACCATAAACATGAAAGGTCAAACGAGGTGGCTACTGAAAGAAAATATCAAGAAAATCCGCAATATCATTATCAATGATCGCCAAATCAAGTTACGCGAGATTGTTGAAATGGTAAACATACGAGGGCTGATAAAAAAATAACCATTATTTTAAATTTGTTCAAAAAGTATTTATTTATTCATGAATGAATTTAGACTTCAAAGTAGTCCCCCTCAGATGTACTACACAGAGTTTTTTCCAATCGTCGAAACACTTTCCTTTCATCGGTGTTTTCAGTTTGGGAGGAGGAACAAATCAGCGGGGCCCAAGTCTGATGAATACGGTGGTTGAGCCATGATATCGGTTTGGTTTTTGGCCAAGAACTCACGCAGAAGCATCAATCTGTTAGCTGGTGTGTTATCATTCGACGATTATCCAAAATCATTTTCTTCACTACTTCAATGTTTTCATCGGTTGTTGGCGTGCTCGGACGACCACGACGAGCAACGTTATTGACATCTTCTCGGTCTTCCTTAAACCGGTTATACCACAGTTTAACTTATGTTCTGCTCATAGGAGACTCGTCAAACGACACAATCGACATTTCAAATGTTCTTGCGAATTTAATTTCATTTTTTACACAAAACTTAATACGATTTCTTTGATCCATTTATTCGAATAGTAAAAATCGAAGATCGCACCAAAACACGACTAACCAAACTGGCAATCCAAAATGGCTGATATTGCCAACATATATAATAGAAAAAATGCGAAAATCCAACATACTTAACTCCCGAAATTTTAAAATAGGGGTAATTTTTTGATCAGATCACGTATCACACACGCATGAACGTGTGTTCAACATTTTCCATGAGCATTTACATGTAAAAAAGCTATCCGTAAGATGGGTGCCGCGTTTGCTAAGTGTCGAACAAAAACGCTTTCAACAGACCACTTCACAGCGGCATTTGGATGTGAAAAAGCGTAATGCTGTTGTTTTTTGTCGATTAATAACTGCTGATGAAACGTGGATCCACCACTACTCACCTGAAACAAAATATCAATCGAAACAATGGGTAAAAGCTGGCAGAGGTTGTTAGTCTTTCCCGACAATTATAGCGCATGTCGGCTTTCGGGTAACTAATTATAGTAGGGATAATGGACTGCCTATTAACCAAAATTCTTGAAATGAAACGCATTACTTACGATGTGATGGAACTTCTGTAAACTTAACTAAAGGTTCATTGGCAGAACGGAACAGCACGCCCCTAGGATGTTTTGACAAATAGACCATCTTGGCGCTTATCATAAGTCAATGTGGCCACAATGATTTAAGCTTTCTGGCTTTGGTTCACACCTAAAAGCGCAGGAAGTGGTAGTAATATTGGTGCATGGTCCACCTTTCAGGGGTCCCCTATGCCCACTGTATAGTAGGAAATAGATGATCGATATGAAGCTCTTAATGAGTTTCGGGCTGACAAATCCCAGTGTCTTTGTGCCCTTACTGTGGAAGAGGGACAATTAGTGACTCGCGTCACTTTAAGAAAAGTTGATATCTCTCTTAGAGAAGCTTATTTATCGCTAACAATAGTTTCTTTTAAAACTTTTTAGACAACTTAATGAACGAGAACTTAATGAAAATGTTTAAATCTTTATGTCTGTTAATCGCTTTCATAATGCGATTTCAGGCATAATGCGATTTCATGTTGTTCCTATGGGCCCGTATTAAAAAATAGGCTCTTGTTGGGAACCACGCTGCTTTGTTAACTTCATTAAATCGACATTATTATTGTCTTAAGGACACAGAATTAAAATTTGCTTATTTCCGAATATTAAGCAATATTCGTACTCGCAAATACCAACTGCTAGTCTCTTCACTAGTTTGTGTGCATGTTCAAACTGCTGAGCCATCCATCCAAACCATTTCATAGATTTTGTATTCGTTTCTTTGTAATAAACGAGTGTATAAATACAAACGTACATCTACTTTATTTTTTAATTTGTTGAAAACTTTTGTTTTGTTGCAGTTGCAATTACTATCGCTTTTTCTGTATTGGGAACTGTCAACGCTGAAGAGTGCGGCCAAGAGGAATTTACCAAATGTGCGGAACCGCTGGAAATGTTGCATTTAACATCAGAATTTTCAATTGGCGCTGCCAAGAAAGAAGAACTGGATAAACTTTGTCAGTAAGTAACAATTTTAATTTATATAATTCGATCTAGATTTCTTTATTCCTTTGCTCATTTTCATTATTTCTTGTTTTTTTTTTTACAAAATACAATACTTGTTGTATAAGTTCTCACAAGTATGCATATACCCACATAAATCGAAAAAGATGCAATTTCATTAAGGCGCAACCTGAAGAGATGATTAGTTTTGATGTTTATACTCGAATTTAATATATTCGAGTGTTGAAAATACAAATTTAAAAGCTATCAAATGAACTTGAACTCTATTCTGCTTTTAACCCCAATATGCACAGTATACTCGACGTCCGTTTTCAAATTTTTCTCTCGAAATATTCATCCTGCAAATTTGTGCCATTATGGGGTTTTTGTTTTGATCACGTTTGTAAATTTTATTAAAATATAGTTTTCCGATTTGTTACTTTGTTTGCAAAAATGTAGACTAAGTTGGAAATTTTGCAATTATTGCATAAATAATTTCAGTCTTTTGGCACAATTGTTATATAAGTTGAGGACATTACTTGTGTACTATCAAGAGCGCACTTTATTCGCTAGAATCAATATTCCGCTATAGAGCGATATAACTTATTCTGTAGATAATAATGTATGGTTAAAAATAATTAACATCAAAAGTACGTATGATCTGATTCAATATTAATTTTTAACTATAGTTGTTTTAGTTGACTTATCGCCTAGTATCTGATTTTTCTTTATTTCATTCACAAGATATTTATATTCATAATCTAAAGTGCCTCAACTATGGTTGAAATGAAAGTTAAAGAAATAGTGATGATTTAACAAAGATGCCACCTGTTCCTTAGGTGAGTTAGGTTGTCTGTAAACTTAAAGAACGGCTCTACTGGAGTGTCTCCGGTTGCACTTTACTTCTCATACTAGAGGCCCTCTGTAGGTCGGCACCCATCTGCCATGGCGTACAGATGCACCCTTCCTTTTGGATCTCTCAATTGTCTTGGTGGTCAAAACTTCAGCAAAGGAATTCATGACTTTGGTCAAGGAATTCATGACTTTGCGCAAGAAAATTTGAAACTTTCATCAAAAGTAGAACGAAGATCAACATGTCCCCAGATATACTAAAGGACTAATTAACTGGTTGTTTTTGACGAGATTTGAGTCGAAATCTTGTGAGAACTCGATTTGGCATTAGTCACTGCGTGAAAAGATACTGTTTTGCCAAGATATCGGCTGCAGAAAATCCAGGAGTAGTTCAACAGCGATAATTACAACCACTTAAATCTACTGTTTGGTGCAGTATTTCGTTGCAAAGGGTGATGTGCCCATATTTTTGTGAAAAAGAACATGGTGTTGCCGTTACCATCACTGGTATCCTAACAAAATGTTGGAAAACTTTCTAGGCCATCCGCTAGCGCTGTTTCAACAGAATGAATTACAAGCCTTCTTTCATGAACAATTTATTTCGAGTGCAAACTGATTTTAATCAGGTTATACGCTTACCGGAACGAACAATAGTGACATAGACGAACCCAAATTTATTCGAATGTGAGTGACTAGATTTCTTTCGCATACATTTTCTAATTATGTACATAAAAGGAACTATTTTAAATGTTAATTTCCTAATTTATTTTTATATATTATATGTGCCAAGTTTTCGGTATCTTTCCTAAAATTCATTCTATTTTCTATTGGTGTATTTATTATCTGCAACATTTCTATATGTCGACATTTCATAGGAGCTACCCTAAGCATCAGTAGACTTTGGAAATTTTTGAAAGATATTCTCAAACATTCAACTTTATATCCCAACAATCTAAATAAATTGTTGAGAATTTAAAAAGAAAAATGCTCTAATAATACCCGTCAAAATACAAAAAACAACCTTTTTTATTTATGCACGTCTCTAACATGTCTACGCCTTTCAAACAAATGAACAACCCGTTGGTTGCTACGATTTGTTTTTTGAAAGTATCGAAAAGCACAGAACAAAAATTCAAACAATTAAGTTTTTTATCCACTATTTTAGCTTCTAACATTGAGGGTAGCTCCTATGAAATGTCGACATATAGAAAGCTGGGAAACATAGAAAACAAGCTGTTTATAATTTTTTTTATTGGTGTCAATTATTTTCAGTATTTAAAATAGAAATTCCGTCAAAATCTGGGTTGTGATTAAAATCACGACAATGCAGTGATAAAGCTGTCTTCTGAGATAAATTAATATTCCTATACTTCCGGTCTGTCTTGTGCCCTGCTATGCTAGTCTTTAATTTATTTTTTGATGTTCCTACATGCACTTTACAGCATTGCTCACTATCATTACCGCTGCAAGAAATACAACAAATTCGACTTTTCAAACTTACTTAACTTATATTTTATTTACTAAATAACCTACCTACCGTTTTATAAACCTTATGCGCCATTCTATATTTATTTTTGTCAAAAATACTAGATTTTTCTAACCTTTCAGACATTCCAGGTACATAAGCTAATCATTTATATACTTTTGTTTCTAAACTTTTATCTGATCTATTTCTCCTATCATATTGTCTAATTAATTTGCAAACAAGTTTATTAGGAAAGCTACTTTCTATTAATATATTTTTAATTAATTCCTAATTTTTCTTCAAATAGGGTCAAGAATAACATAATTTAAACTAAATTTATTCTGCAACCAACATGTGCCCTGCTAACGATTACAACATGTTGTTTTCTAACATAAACAAATTAACAGAATAACATGAAAAAATTTAACATAATTCAATAATATCCTCACAATTATACTCATATACATTCAATAGGTGTGTTTCTTTATTCTACTTTGGGATCCCACGGGATCCCAATTTGCACGAAAAGCGTTCCCGTACTTAAAAATTATGCAAATATGAGCGCTTTTGAGAGAATAGTATGCTTCCTCTTCTTGCACGAAACAGCCCATACTTTTTCTTCGGGCTAGTTTCGGCAAGTAATTAAGCAATCAGCTGTTCGAAAAATAAACAATAATAAAAAAACAAAGTTCATTTGAATCAACTCGTATACAAATCATTTCAATGTTTTTTAATAAATATTAAATAAAAAAAATGAATGTGCAAAATACCTCAAAAGTTAAAAAGTGTAAAATATCACAGTATTTTTTCGTAAAACTAAATAACAATTTTTTTGCCACATCAAAACACAGCATATGTTTCTTTTTGGGCTAGAAATTTGGCTTTTTGCGTTCCCGTACTTCAGATAAATTATCTGTATTTGAGAGAAACTTATGCATGCTCTCTTTTGCACGAAACTTGCCCGGAAAGTAAAGAAACACACCTAATGTATTAATTTTTTGTTAATTAAGTGTCTATAAATCTGTGCCAAATTATCAGTATCCATCTTAAAATTACTTCCGTGATCTAAAGGTGTATGAATAATCTATAACATCTGACGTTTCTTAAAATTACTTTCTGTTTTTATGATTGAAAATTTTTCAAAATGAGGGTACATAACAGAAAAAAAATGCGAAAATCGAACATACGTAACTCACGAAATTTGAAAATAACGGTTAGATTTTGATCAGACGATGCATAAGATGTATGAGGGCGGATTGATATTGAAACTACCTAAGTAGGAAAAAATGCTTATTTTCAAAAACCATTTATTTTTGAAAATAGTCTTCTTTAAAGTCTATAAATACATTTCGTATGACGATATTCCATATCCTTATACTATCTGAATAATACAAACACTTCGTCGATTGATATGAATCTTTTTCCTACGTTCCTTTTTTTCGAATTTGGAAACAAGAAAAAGTGACTAGCAGCTAAATCTGGACTATAAGGTGGATGATCAACCAGCTCAAAATGTATTTCATGTAATTTTAGCATCGTATCTAACGCTGTGTGAACCGGTGCGTAGTTTCAAAGAAAGATCACATTTTTCTCCATTAAATGTGGTCGTTTTGCTTGATTGCATCAATCAATTGATCTAATAATGCACGATAATACTTTCCTGTGATTGTGGATACTTTTTCAATATAATCAATGAGCAAAAATTCGTGTGCATCCCAAAAGACAGTGGATAGATATTTGGTTTCGACGCCAAAAATCAACAGTATTGCGCTTTATCATGTCCAAACGCCGCTGAGTAAACGCGGCGCCCATCTTGCCGATACATTTTTTAAATGTTCATGCAAAATGTCGAACACACGTTCATATGATATGTTTGGCCTTTCAAAAAACTCACGTAACTTGACTCGGCGATCGATCATTCATAACGTTTTGAGAATTTTGATATTTTCTTCAGTAATCACCTCTTTTGTCCTTCCTGTTGATGGTATTTTTGCAGTGTTTGCTCGGCCGCGGGTAAATTTAGCAATCCAATATTTTACCATGTAATCTGAAGGAGCAGACTCACCGTAATCTTTATCCAGCTTTTTTAAGTCTATTTCGCCGTTTCCCCTCTCATATAATAGTTTTTAATTACTGCACGAAACACAAAACGAAACACAAAAGTTGCTTACTTCAAACGACAACATCAAATAAACTAATCGATGACTTTGGATGAAATTTTAACAGCTGACGTTTCACAGATCGCAATTAAAATGTTTTGTGTGTGTGTTTGTGCTGCTATCTAGCGCGAGGTAACTTCAATATCAATTCGCCCTCTAAGTATGATACAGGTAATTTTTATTCATGCAGCTTGAATTTTGAAATTTTCATCAGAAAATCAATAGAGGATTTTATTATTTAACACGCAAGTTCAACTAATGCCCTCCCATTGTTTGCGAGTTGAAATAGCAAAATTTTCTGTGATTGCGTTTTCCAACACACCACACCAATTTTATGACTTCAGAACATAAATATTATTTTTTTTTTGCTATGTCAATTTCAGCACATGTCTGTCTGTTTGGCAATCCTCTTGGTTTACCTATTTTTATTCTCCGCCTGTTACTGTTTCTTCAGTTTCTCCAAGCATATTAGTTTTCTTCACGTTTGAGTTTCAAGGCAAACTCCTAACAAAATAAAATGGATCATCTGCTTCTTCCTTATTTCGAAAATAACACAAAACGTGATGGAAAACTTAAACTAGATTCACTTACTGTTTCGGAACAAAATTTTTGCTCCGAACCAATTTTAGCTATTTGACAGTCTGCTCTGAAACGATTCACTCACTGAGAACATTTGTTCTGAAAAAGAACAAAGCTACCATATGAAGGAACTATGTAAACGAGACGTTTTACTGTTACAAGGTGGGATATTATTCGTTGCTCAAATAAGCTTCAGAGCTATGACAAAATGTTTTGAAGTTGTTTACTTTTATTTCTTTACGTATTTTATTATCTATATATATACGAGTATGTACATATTTCATTTTTACATTACATAGTTCAATTTTGCTTTAAAAATTAGAGTAAGATTAAACAAATTCTAGCAAAAATAGTTTCGAACCAGTGGTACCAGACATTTTTGTCGAAAAATCTTCATTTTCCAATTAGAAAATCTAAATTTTAGAAAAAAAATCTTACAATGTTTTTTATTTTATTTCAATGTTTCCTTATTTCTTATGATAAAAAAAGATTATTCTAACATAACAAAAATTTAAAGAACAAATTCAGTTCAATCAAATTTATTTCTAAAATTAGTAGTAAGTATGTATACATATACAATATGTAAAGGGTGGTTAAATTTTAATTGCCAATATTGATTTTGAATAAAACAGAAATTGTTTAGAAATGCATAATTTCTAAATAATTTTTTTTTGTTTTTTATTAAGATAATCCCCCATATTCCATAAGGCGTCATCGTCGTCACATAAAGTCGACACTAACATTTTTTCATTTATTTACTCGTTGCCAAAAACAAATGAATGTTGTCGACAGCTTCTATCTATCGCTTAGGTCTAGGAAATACCGAAGACCTATCAAAGAATTCATAATTGCTGTCGTAGGCGAATTTGTAACCGAGTGTTTTTTTATGTCGTCTTGATGTGATGACGATGACGCCTCTTGGAATATGGGGGAATATTCGTATTGTTCAATTATGTATTATGGAACAAAATATTGCACAAATGGCCCGGCGGTACGGTGCATAATTGAGATTCTATGCCGTTAATGTGCCGAATTATATCATCCTTCAGCGCTTGAATTGTTGCTGGCTTAACGACGTACACCTTTTCTTTCAAATAAACCCAAAGATAAGAGTTGAACGGTATGAAATCACATGATCTGGGCGGCTAATTGATATTGCCGCTACGTGAGATAACACGGTCATTGAATTTGTCGCGCAAAAAAACCATTGTTTCTTTAGCTGTGTGGCAAGTGGCACCGTCCTTTTGAAACCATATATCGTCCACATTCATATCTTTCATTTCGGACCATAAAAAGTTCGTTATCATCTCACGATAGCGAACACCATTCACAGCAACTGCCTGACCTGCCTCTTTTTTTTAGAAAAAAACGCTCAATGATGCCGCCAGCCTGTAAACCGCACCACACAGTCACTTTTTGTGGGTGCATTGCTTTTTGACCATCATCCTTGGATTATCATTCGCCCAACTGCGGCAATTCTGCTTGTTGACGAATCCACAGGGGTGAAAATGTGCCTCATCACTGAAGATGATTTTCTTCGAAAGCCACTGTTGCCACTTCTTGCCACCATTCTGACCATTGACGACGCTTGGAATAGTCAAGGTGCTTTAATTCTTGAGTGAATTGCACCTTGTAAGCGTGTCTTTATCAACGACGAGCGTGAGAGGTGCAATTTTTGGGCCCGACAACGGGTTGTGGTGGAGGGCTCTTCAGCCACACTATTGCGAACAGCAGCGATAGTTTTTCAGAACGAGCTGTACGAGCATGCACTGGTGTTTTCACATCTCCTACAAACCCGAATTGCTCAAATTTTTGCACGAATTTCACGATTGTACGCACATTTGAACGATTAAAGCAGCCGAAAAAATCACCATATGATTTGGACGCCCATTTCCATAATAAGTTTGTCTGAAAGTGAGAAATGTCAAATGAAATGCAAAAAAACGCTTGACGTTTAAGTGTGCTTCACATTCAGCACCGGCCCGTAAAATTTAGCCACCCGATATAATCATTAAACTACGTGCAAAAGGTTTAAAACCAAGAACTAAAAGCTTTAATTGTATGAAAGAAGCTTTTAGGTTTAATAGACTGCCAGCCATTGAAAAGCCAGCCCACTTGGGTTGAATTTGGTCCCGTTTTGTTGCCAATTTAGTCCAGTTGTGTTGATGAGAGAAGCTAGTATTTATTCAATGGTTAAAAATAGATCAGAGTTTTATTAAAATACCACATATCAAAACAAACAAACAAAAAGCAAAAATAAATAAATCTTAATTTTAAGAGAAAAATCTTCAAATCTTATTTTGCTTACAAAATCTTCAAAATTACGGTAAAATATTCATTCTGGCAGCACTGTTCCGAATAAAGTTAACTCTGTTTCCCTCTCTCTCTCTCTCTCTCTCTTAAAAGCAGAACCCAGCAGTCAAAATTTCGATTACAGAAGCGATGATTCGATACACACTTGTAAGTCAATAATGCACACTATCTCATATACGAACCTAGTATACATTTTCATACACATTGCCGCATTTGTAGCGAGATAGTCAGGTGTTCATCCAACAACAGCTGACTACTTCCTAGCATTCATTGTAAGTTATCAGTAGGCAGCTCGAATACAATCCCGCATTCTTTGTAAGACCTAAGTAGGCATATATAATATCTCGCTTTTGGGAAGTACGAGTATTCCATTAAATTAATTTGTTCTATTTTCTGTTCTTTTTTTCCATTCTTTTATTTTTTTCACTAAATATTTTATATATCTTGCTTTAAGTCCTTTTCAAAAATTTTTTAAACTTTCTTACCTTTACCACTTACTGCAACCTAAAAGCGCAGTGTATTAAGCTTGGATTTTACGCTGTAAGTTTTTTTTCTCATTCTATTATTATTTATTGAATCTTCATAAGTAATGAACTAGCAATAAGTATTCATATCTTAAGTCTAAAAAACATTTATTAAGTCTAGCCAATACTAGACAAAAAAGAAGGTTTGCAAATGAATTACATTTATATAAAATTAGCTACATATGTACATATATAGAAAATTACATATGTAGAAAATTACATATATAGGAAATTAAATGCGGGTGATTACGAGGGTACCCCTCCTTTTCAATCTTGTGTGACCAGCAAAGTTAAGGATGTTACGTGCCAGAGGGTTCGGGTGTTCTCCTAGTTTGCTGATATATCTTTTCGTATAAATTGAAAATTCATCTTCCACAAGAGGTACGTTTAAGTCTTCATGTATTCGAGAGTTTTTGACGTACCATTGAGCTGCGGTAATAGTACGAAGAATTCTGTTTTGGCACCTTTGAATTCTTTCAATACTTGATGCGGATGCAGTTCCCCAAAGTTGAACTCCATAGCACCATATTGGCTTTAAAATCATGTTGTAGAGCAAACGTTTGCAATCTAAGTTCAATTTCGAATTTCTGCCGATAAGCCAATTAATTTGTAAAGATTTCAATTTGATTTGAGTCAACTTTGCATCAATATGACACTTCCAGGTTAGTCGACGGTCCAGGTGGATGCCAAGGTATTTGACCTCATTGTTTTGCGCGATCAGTCGGTTGTTAATTTTAATGGTAGAGCACGTCTGCTTACGAAGTGTGAATGTGACATGAACACATTTCTGTTCATTTACTCTGATTTTCCAGAGCTCTAGCCATTTTTCCAACTTGTAAATATGTTCCTGCACATTATACGATGCTACCTGGTGGTTTTCATGGACACTGAGAAATGCTGTGTCATCTGCAAAAGTTGATGTGTGAATATTGGAACTTGTTGGCATATCGGAGACATAAATCAAATATAAAATTGGGCCCAAAATACTGCCTTGGGGAACTCCTGCTTCAATTGGCTGAGCGGGACTTCTAAAACTACCTTCTCTGACGCTGTAAGTAACTTAAATAAAAGCGTTAACGTTGTGCCATGAACAGTATTGCTCAATACATTTGTTTAATAAAAATCAATAAGTAGAAATAATAAAAAATGAAAGAAAGTCGCTAGCACCTACAGTGTCAATAGTAAATGCCAGGTCAGACACGGCAACTTTAGTTGGGCGATTCTTGACTTTATAAAAGCTTTCTGTGAGGGGAATATTAAGAGAAAACGAATTTCCGGTACTCGGTAATTCTCAGCAATTCCTTATTTTTCTCTCATGTGTATGTGCATATGCAATGTAAATTGTAAGAAAAAAAACTAGAAAAAGCTCAAAAATTGACGGAAAAATTTTTGCGTATAGACAATAAAGCAAGTGTAAAAGAAATTTGCGACGTTGGGCAATTAAAATCGCCCTATCTGATCTTACTCTATTGGCCGCAAAAAATGAGTAAAATTTGTTTTAAAGAGGCACAGCGTTGTCAACTTCAAAATTTCAAAATGTACCAAAATGAGCGTTATTTGAACAAAAGCGCACCGAATTTTGAATTTTTTCCTTTCATTTTTATAAACCTATTTTGTGTTATAAAATTAAATTTTTTATTTAAAAAACACGATAATGAAACAGCCTTTTAAACTACCTATTATACAATCAAACTGGGTCTGATAGCATCGCTTGATGGCATGCCATCAAATTCGTTCCACAGCTACAAGTCGTGTTTGTCAAACTTCGCCTCTAGTACGACGCTATTAGTTTTATTAAGATAATGTTACCTTTACAATAATTATAACGTATTTTAGCAAGTTTATAATTAAGCAATATCATTTAATTATATTTGTTGCCAATCGAAATCAGCTGTTACTTTTTCTGCCTATTATCAGGGACACAAAAATACAGCTGCTTACCGTCGTCAGAATTATATTGTAGCAGCATACGAGTACAACGATTACTGTTAAAAGAATTTACGATTATCGGATCATTAAAAGTTACAGAATCTCACTGCAAGCCTTCAAACTCAATCAATAGCAATTCCACCTAACACAGTGTACATTTCATTTGTGTTTTCTTAAGCGGTGGTTTTAAACAAATTTATTGAAATATACGAAAATTTGCCAAAATTATAATATATAGAAGATGAAGTCTACCATAACCAATATTTAATGCAAACTTTTTGGAAAAATTTTATAATTTATTTAATAATTTGGTCATTTCTCAATTGCTAAAACCGTAACAAAGTCTCGAGCTGTAACAAAAATAGAACCGTAAGAAAAATACGCACTTCACTGTTCAGTGACTGAATTTATTGCAGTATTTGACAAACTTGGCTTGATCGATTAATAGCAAAATACTACTTAAAAGTACTAAATTTTATAAAACGAAATGTTTCTTTTTCTTTCGACAGTGTGTATAATATAGAACAGAAAGATTTTCTTACTTTGTACATATAACATAGTACTCGTACGTTTTCCACGCAAAATGAAACGTAAAAATTTTGGACACTTGATTATAAACTTTTTTACATTAAAACAAAAAGTTGTGTTAAATTTAGCTTTGTGCCACCGAAATTTAAAAAAACGCACCGAAAATATATAAAAAGCGCACCCCACACCGACTAAAGAATTTTTCGCACAAATAATTTTAAAAAGCACCAAAAACGGTGTGAAACACACCGAGTTGACAACGCTGAAGAGGCAGCACAGCTTTCTCTCTTACGCTCCGTCAAAATTATATTTTTCAATGCAAAGCGTTGACGCCGCGCTATTTGACTTAGTCTCATCCATTTTGTATGTACATGAGGATTTTTTACAGATAAATTACGTTTGAAGCCCTAATTTACGTTGCACTGTAATTTGTATTCATTAAATTGTTTCAACGTAATTTGACAAGAGCCGGCGAACATTTGATTTACAACTAAAAAATCAAATACATGTGCATATATACGTGATACAGAAGATGAACGTAATTCATTTATGGAAATTCAATATACTTTGTAAGTTAGCATTCATTGATTACAAAGTGTTGCACACATCATTGAAGAGATGTAATGGCGTAGGCCGTTTTCGCCGCTGGGAAACGTCAAACTACATACATATAAAAAAACATGTTTTAGAATAAAAATTTTGTTCCCAAATCGTGGGTGAGTCCAACTTTAAAAACACGTGAAGTTTAGTATAGCTTCAAGCCGCTAGCGTGGTTTTAAATCACGGTGCAGAAGCATAAAAGGCGCATTAACTTTGCATGACTGATAAATTTGACTTTACATTTTCATTGAACCCTAATGTACTCGTATACAAATGTACGTACATACAGATACATTAATAAGAGAATAGAAAGAAGCTCAACATTTAGCGCCACCAATATGACGTTTGCTCAGTGAAAAACGAAGATGAAAAGGAGAACAGAAAGCAGATAATGCCAAAGAAATTAAAAAGGAAAAAAGTCAAAATAGCAAACGAACAATTTTTTTCTATTTAAAAGCAAAGAAAAGAAACAACTGTAACTGTAAATTAGTGAACAAAACTAATTGCGGATGATGCCATTTTTGGTCCCTTGTGCTTTTCCAGTCGTACTTTCAAACTATAAACATTCATTTTCCTGATTTATCTGTGTAAAATTATTTAGTCACACAGTCATTTGAAGTTCTGCTACGGTTTCCACAATTCTTTCGTAGATGAAAGTTTAAATGTTTGTTTGTCTGGTCTCATTTTATACGAATTGGCTGTGTGTGTGTGTGTGTGTGTGTGAATCTATTTTACTTCTTTAAAAGTTAAACGAGAGACTGTTTTGTGAAATTGGCGTTCTACTGCTGAGCTGGTTACATTGTGAGGTCATAAATTATTTAGCAAATAAATAAATAAATAAAAATCATTAACAACGACTGAGAAATTTGAAAGTTTTCCTGAACAAAAAATATTATACTTTTTAAATCCTTAGTTCTTGCCATATTTTATTCTTTTTCATTTATGGGCTTAAAGATACTTACATTAACATTGTTCTCTTACAAAGAAAACTCATGTGTTTTCTCACATCTGACATCTAAAGGAAAAACGTGACAGGATGATTAGAGCGATACATGGGGTAAATATTGTGCTCTTTCTCAAAAAAAGTCAAATTGAATTTGTGAAGTTTTAAGGTTTTTATTTTTTGACACAATAGGAGTTATCGTAGTGACCTTTACAATGACAAAATATACAAAGTTTCAGCCACTTAAAAAGATATATGTATGTGCATATATACATATTTGTATATCTGTCAGAGGTGGACATTAGAAAATTTACACATTCATAAATCTATGTACATGTATGTATGACAAAACACATACTGCAAAAATTTTATATCTAAAATGAGACTAAAAAGTAACGACGTGCAAAACTAGCATATATGATAATCGGTTTCCTATCATACAAGTTAAATACTCTGGGAAGAAACGATCCAGCAGGCCACAAGCTATAAAATTTGAAAATTATTCGATTGTAAATTATTGTTAAGAATATTTTTTATCACATATAACCCAGTGTGCAGCTGTTGATCTGCTTGTTAAAAATGTAAAACACAACACATTCACCCACACAATATATAACTAAAAACATAATACACAAAGAAACAAATATAATGATTTAAAGTTCCTAAAGTTCCAAGTAAATCAACTACAAATGATGTTTTTTGTTTTTCTTGGTATTCGTTTTATTATTGTTTGTTGTTGTGACTTGCTTATTGTTGGCAAGCATGTGTATGAAAGTGTATGTGCGAAAGAAATACATTTGTACATTATGAATGACTAGAAAATTCATGTCCTTTGTAGAAACTAATAAAGACGTATAAATAGCAGACAGGTCGGCAGCAAGCAGTCAGTTGTAAGCTTTGTGCAAGACAGTCATAAGTCAAAGTTAGCAAGTCTAGTGTTTTGGTACACAGTGGTATCAAGTGTCAATAAAGTTGTGAATTTTTAAGTATTGTATAACGAACAAGTGTGAGTGTCATTATTTCATTTACAATTGCAGAATCCGCAAAAGCGTGTTATAGGCAAAAAAGTAGCACTATTATGTCAACAACAAAAAATTTAAATACTGGTGCTAGGCGCTTAGAACTAGTATCCGATTCAGATTAGTCTTTTTCTATTCTTACTTTTAAATGAGATGTAATTAGAAATACAGATGAAAACACTATCTGATTGGGATGGCTTGGGAATTGATCATATTGTTTAGTTTTTTTATGAATTTTGTTTGTTTCCTGCAGCTGTTGTAGCGTTATTATTTCTTTTAATGAATCCTAATAGCCCCAGCTTTACCATAACAGTTGAGCTTACAATGTAAATAGCTTTGGACTTATTCAATCTTTGCTTACAATGCATATAGTATTGGCTACATCTTGCAACCTAGACCATTTCTATGCAAATGTTGCAGACTTCAGGAATTGTATGCAGACTTCAGATGGATCGCCCTTTCATTGCCACTCGTCTCAGATCGAAGTATGTGATAAAACTTTTACTGGTGACAACGTAGATAATACTACAATGTACACGGAGATAGAAAAAAGTGACGTTAGATTAAAGTAAAATCAGGTTTTTTTCCGAAAAGATTCAATTGGTTCAGTTCCATTCATACAATAACAAAATTAATATCATTTAGCTACTGTAAAGCAGTCGATACTGTTTGCTTTTATTATAAGTGCCGTGCACAAAAAAGTATTTGAATACACACAACCCAGCAAACAGGAAAGAAAGATTTAATTGAATAAACAACGGGCTCTTACACGCAGTAAATACAAGAAAAGTCGCATATTAATGAAACTAGTTTCAACTGTGTTTTTTTCCAACTCCTGCAAAGTTGCATTTATGTTAACGTTTGATATTCTTACTGATTCTGTCACAAAACACAAATGCCAGTTTGAATAATACGTAGACCAAGTCACGTACTATAAAATAATTTATTTATATAGATAAACACATACATACATTTTTAATCATATGATCCATTTCAGCTATGTTTTTTACTCTACCCTTTGTAAAAAGTTCTACCTCTTTGAATTTACAATAAGCATAAAAATAATTTATTTGTGCAAAATTTAAATAAGAAATTGCGGAGAGAAAAATGTAGGGAAATTTATATTGATTGTAGGAAAAATAACGATTTTTATGCGCTAGGTAGGGATTTTATAAAAAATTGTCTGGGAACATTGTGTAGATTTAATGTTAAAAAAAGAGAAACGAAAATTGCACTTTTCGCCCCTTTATTAAAATACGAAAACAGTTAACAAATTCTACTTCGAACACATCCAACATTTTGCAATTGGTACACCTTTACACATATACAGATCGTCTTTACTAGATTTGCAGAATTTTATATTAAAATAAAGCAAAGAAACGTATATTCAATGTCAATTGAACTGGCTTTAGTGAATAGATTATTTGATGTCATTAAGACTTATGTCTGACTTGGGAGAGATGTGTAATTACTTTGCGTCAGCACCTGCCTGACGTATGACAAACCACGTCATGAACTAGTTCATGGCGCATCCCCATATACAAGGTTCACACAGTTAACAACGTCTTGCTATACGATTATCTTTCTAGCTATGTGAACAAAACCCTTGTCAATGAGCTCGGGTGTTCTAAGAGCTATAAAGAACATTAGCCATTAACCAGCGTATTCATTCTTCCAACAATTTTAGTTCCTTACATTAAAGGTATCTATTGTAAGACACCTGCACCTCGGCGACTATAAATAGTTTACCGTAACTACCAGCGAATACTAATAACTAATCCCTGCGATTTTAAGACTAAAGCAGAACCACGATCAGCACGAGGGTGATTTGTAAAACAGAACCTGCTTGAGGCTTTGCTCCCCATTCTTCAAATTAACCCTTGGTAAGGGGTTTCGAAAAACCTGTAATATATCTGCTTTATTCAATAAAAAACGATTTTCGGTTAGAGCACTCTGATGTGATAACTGTATACAAAAGAATGTGGTTTTTTATAATTCCGCTTAAATCTTAATCTTAAATATTACTTAAAGTAACGGGTCTAACTATATTGCTGCACATTGGGCTCAAATTCTGTAATTTGATACTTTTATATTTTAAGAGTACAATTTACTAAAAATGCATCAAAAGCTTTGCTTAAGCCTCTCAGTTATTTATTGATATTTACTTATTAAGTGTGCTTTAAAAGAATGAGATCATTGTGCAGCAATGCTACAAAACCCAACACAACCTAAATCATGAGTGACCCATATCCTTCTATACCCCAGAAAGCAGAATGCCCAAATTAGGAATACATCAAGGCAAAACCTATTCCTCGGGAATGCCGATTTCTAGGGATGAAGCGATACGAGTAAATACAAGTAAATGCTCGATACGTTTCCTTCGATACCAAGTACTTTTGGTATCGATACTTTACTACCGAGTACCAAGTAGGTATCGGTTAAAAATACTCGTATCAGTCAGAAATACTATTATCTTATTGACACGCAAAAAAACAAAGTTGGTCACCATTTATACGACAATTTTATTTGTTTTCAAAGTGTTAATAAAATAAATTCTTGCTACCCGTGCATGCAAATAGGACTACCAAAATCGGGTGTATGCTTGCATTAAAAAAAAAAGACGGTAAGTTTGCGGTCGCAAACTTGAGATACTATTCATTAAAAAAACTTCATGTCAAAATTACGTGACTTAGTCAAAGATTATACCAATGACAAATTGTCATTTTATTCCTCCATTGACTGTGTCAGACAGTTACAAGACAAACTGTTGGATGAATGTTGCAGAAGAATTTTATGATAGAAATCCTGCGTTTTAAAAATCTTCGCTTCGGGGAAGCTAATTAAACCACCTCAATTTCAACCAGCGGATCAAAACATCATGTTCTTCCCTGCCGCTAATCGTTTGAAGAAATCGACCAATACAAGTATGTATCGATGCTTTTTCTTCGATACCGAGTGGTAACGTTTCATCCCTACCGATTTCTAACAGCCTGTTTATAAGACACGACTCGTCGATAAAAAGCGCTAACTTTGTCCGTTTTTTCTGATTTTGGTTTACAAACTGCGACTATTGACGATTAGTATTAAAAAACGTAACATCTGTCAATTTATTTTGGTTCATAAGACGCGAATCGTCTCACCATAAACGTCAAAATCGGCAAATAAAGAAACATGCTCGTCAATAGAAAATGTGTAGAAAGTGTTATAAATAATAGGAAATATAATAAAAATAATTTATAAGTGATAATAAATAATAAGAAAACTAGGAATGGATATTGCAACAGAACGTTTTAAGAATCTCTCAAATTTCTGGAGACATGAACTGAAATTGTTTTTTCGTTGCATATAAATATTTTTCATACATACATTTATATATATACAGACATAATAAAAACATATACAATATAAAACTTGCAGTTAAAATATACAATTTTTGTTTGTTTATTCGTTTTTTTTTCGTTCCTTTCCAAAAAATATTTTGTTTTATTTATTTACTTATACACACATGCGTATGTATGTGTGTGTCAACTGTGCCTAGAATAGGTTTGCCGTTTTTTAGCTTGAAAAAAAAATTTTTGGTATGAAAAATGTAAACAGATACTATTTTATCGCATGATGGCAACAAACAAATATCATAAATGTTTGACATATACGGGAATTTACGTAAGTTGCACGACACAATCAAGTCGCGTTTTATGAACCCTATTTCTTACGTACTCGTCTATAAATTGGCTCGTCGCGAGTGAGCTAACTCGTGTCCTATAAACAGGCTGTAAGTGTTTTAATTTCCCTGGCTGCCTAGCACAGACAGGGGGCTTACATTAGCCTAATACAAATAGAAAATAATAATCCAATGCGTTTACATCGCACGATCTGGGTGGCAAATTAAGGAAACTACGTTGACTAAAAGTTTATTTGCGGAAAAAATTTTCAACTTGAGCTACGCGGTATATACTTCCTTTCGTCTCGTTGGATTTCTCTACACCGATCACAGCAATATCCTGCTCATTCTCATGTTTAATCACATACTAATAAATCAATAAATTCCGAATGCCAAGCTATTTTCTGTAGATATAAATTTTTTCAAACAGATATTTAACTTATTGCTGAGCAAAATTTTGTATAGAAAGTCGAAATTAATTTCAATGTGTTTAAAGACTTATAACGTTATGCATTAATTTGTATACCCCTCACAAAAATATAAAAGGTATATACAATGGACTGAAGCTGGAGGAAGTGCCCCAAAGAAGGCAAAAACAATTCAATCGGCTGGTAAGATTATGGCAAAGGTTTTTTGGAACTTCAAAGGTATTTTATTGATTGACTATCTGCAAAAGTGTAAAACAATAAATTCAGAGTACTATCAATTAAATGTACAAATTCGAGAAAAACATCCTGGCTTACAACACAAAAGTGTTTTAACAATGGCTAAAATCAACGAATCAAAGTACGAGTTGCTTGACCACCCACCTAATTCTCCTGATTTAGCTCCCAGTGACTTTTTCCTGTTCACAAATCTAAAAAAATTCCTTGCTCGCAAGCGTTTTACCTCAAATGAAGATGCAATTACAGTTGTAAACCACTATTTTGAAGACCTTTAGGAAAACTATTTTAATCAAGGGATAGAATTGCTAGAAAAGCGTTGGGCTAAGTGTATTGAAGTTTCAGGAGATTATATTGAAAAATAAAAATATTTTTGAAAAACTAACTATTCTGTTTCATTGATAGGTTAAGAAGTTTCCGAACCGCCTTCGTAAGTTTGCGATTCCGTTTGTAATTTCTACAATTTTCATTTCCGAACCTATTAAGTATACATATTCAGAATCAGCATTGGTAAAAAATTCGACTAAGCGATGTCCGTCTGTCCGCCATTGAAATGCCGTTTCTCAGAACACCATTAGACTTAGAAATTTTTTTCTTTCGGCATTGACTTACTCAATCGATTCTTGGGTTTGTTATTCAAATTCATAGCTGAGATATGTATATCCAAAATTCTGAAAAAGGCCTTTTTTTCAATTTTGTATAAACATTTTTGAAAAAAAAATTTGTTTCTTTTGCTTCAAACTTAACACAATTATTCCCCAATATCATTCCATATATATCCGGGATATTGTTTTAACCGATTTTTCCATGAAAATGTCGCGTAAGCGGACTTAAACAACTTTTTTTGATTATAAGTAGTTCTGATGGAAAATGGAAATTTCCGACACCGGTCCCTATACGAGTACATATGTATGCATACTCGAGATATAGAGCCTAAAATTTATCCATAAAAAGCAGATCTGGTCATAAAAGGAGGTTACTAAGATACAGAAAATGAAAATTTCTTATGTCGGTCGATATAAATATATGCGAGATTTGTTCATAAAAATATTTTTTTTTTGCTTAATAGCAATTCTGGTTATAGTTACTAAAATACAGAAAGTGAACATTTCCAATATCGGTCCATATGTACCCGAGATATAACCTCAACAGATTTTTCTATGAAAGATTACCTTTTGGGAACGGCGATTACAAAGCAAAAAAACATTTTTTCGGTCCATATATGTAAATATTATGTAAATAAATACTATATATACGTGACTATTGTGAAGGGTATTTAGATTCGGCCCCGCCGAATATACTAAACTCTAACTTGTTTATTGAACTTTGAACTATTTGACAATAACGATTTTTTATATGTTTTCTAAGCTCAAGACTTGGGCGTAAGAGAGCCTTACGTCATGCAACTAGCCGAGAGAAGGTTTTGTAGTTTTCCAATCGAGAACGATGTTGCAGAATACTAATCTCTGCCGTTATGCCTTACGTTGTCTACTTTCTGCACTTTTGGTATTTCTAAGTGAATACACATTCCTTTCTTATAATCGCACCTATCTGGTTGTATTTATTTTGACTAATGTTTAATTTAATAAAAATTGTTTGAATTTGCCTACAATTTACTAGTTCGAATTAGTTTTTATTTGTTTGGTACTCACATAAGAAGTGGAATTGACGGCGCATACGTAGAACTTGTACAAGCTGAATTTTAAAAGCTGAAATCGACTGCGAGCTGATTGATGTAGGCCATTTTCAGATTTGTGGTGAACAGCGGTTACTGTTTGATTTCATATCCTGATAATAAAGTGTTCATGGATATAACGATTGGTTACATACATTAATGTTACGATTTTGTCGTTATATTTCGTCCACATAAAACTTCATTTGGGTTATGAAAATTCTTTCGTTGAAGAAATAAATAGAACGAAATTTGTTCGTTAATGTTATGAAATAGGTTCATTACAAAAACGAAAAATGTGTCACAAAAATAATGAAAGTCCTGCATTAATGCAATGAAATATTTTTTATTATATTTACTACACTGTATGCTAAGTAGCTATAACGAAACCTAACGTTAATATAATGAAATGTATAAAAATAGTGCAATTTTTATCAAATTTCCTGTGAAAAAGATTTTTTGCCGGATTGATAATTCAAATTATAGAGTAGAAATAGCTTTTTCACTTAAAAGCAAAAATTATTGAGTTGAAAAAATTTTCGAATATGTAAAATATATTTAACAAAAAAAATTGTTAATGAAACAACAACTCTTCACTGTTATATGACAACCTCTTCAATTTATTTATTGAATAACAGTCAATAATTCGGAAAACTTTTTATTAATTGCATTTTATTAAGAGATATTTCCAAAAATTCATTATTAATAATAATTTAATTAAGTCAATGCAAATTTTATTAAATTGATGGTTTTTTATTAATAACATAACTTGAATGAAAAAAAATCTCATCTATTTTTTTCTGTGCATCTTGCCGACAGCTTTTTCATTTGCAAATGTTCATGCAAAATGTTGAACACACGTTCATATGTTATGTCTATCATTTCAACAATCTCCCGTAACTTGACTCAACGACAATTCATAACAATATCGAGGTTTTCTTGATATTTTCTTCAGTAGCCACCTCTTGTAGCCTTCCTGTTGATGGTATGGTTACAGGGATAGTTCGGCCGCATTTAATCTCAGCAATCCAATATTTTACCATGTGATCTAACGGAACAGACTCACCGTAATATTCATCGCGATTTTCTTTTGTAACTTTAGCAGTTTTTTTCTTTCAAATAATAGCGTTAAACTGCACGAAATTCACTTTTTTCCATTTTTCAAAAAACACAAATGTTGTTTATTTCCAACGACTACAAAAAATAAACTAATCGATGAATTTGGGTAAAATTTTTAGCAGCTAACGTTTGACAGATCGCAATTTGAAAAAAAAAGTTGTGTTTTTCTAGCGCTAAGTTGCTTCAATATCAATGTGCCCTCATAGTGAGTAGTGTGGAGCTCCACCGATATTTTCCATAAACGAATTACGGTGTCTTTTAAAAATGTTTGCGTCAAAATCACTGTATTAACATTTCAAAGAAAGATTCTTGTTTAAACATGTTTTTTATGTAAGGAAAGAAAAGTATTTTCCAAGTACAAATATATTAAAAACTTTGGTTAAGAAAAGTGTGTCATTGTGAAAAACGTATACGAATTGAAATCCGTTAACAGAATGTGAAATGAAAACATCAGGTGGGTTTATCAGAAATTATAGACTAGTTTATTTTAAAAGAGCTTGGATTGTTGCACGCAATAAAAGTTTGAATGAACGAGGAGGCAGATATCGAATGCCAACTAATGACCAGACAAAAACTTTAAAACAATATGAACAACTAAATAACGCCTTTCGTCTTTCAAATATTTTTGAAACCACCCCATGAAGTTGTGGGAGTGGTTGGGTCTGATTTAAAGACTCTTGTTGTGTTTTCTTTTCATTTCAACTATTTTTAAACTTTTCATTCAATTCTGATTTATGCCTTGTCCCCACGTCAATCAACTTTTTGTAGTATCCCTTTTTAGAATGTTATGTACGTGCGAGTACAAGTGTGTGTATGCACTTCAACACACACACACACACACACACGCACACATACACAAACTCTGTAAGTATGAACCGATGTTTGCATTGGATATTCTCCTGACATTTCTATATCAAGAATATTTGGCGTCAAAGTTTTTAAAATTCATTTCACTGTTTCAATACCAAATACAACTACAGCCAAACATACACACATACGACACACACACACACAAACATACATACATACATACATATTTTAAGTGAATTCATTTTTATTTTATGCAAACACACTCACATACTAACGAACATACAGACATACATATATTTTTAAATAGATTCTCTATATTTCTTTTATTTTGCCCATTTTTTTTTTTTTTTTTTGCTCTTCTATTTAGTTGACTTATTTATTATTTGTCCAATTTCTGTTGATTGGCGAAACAATGGCAAACAAAGCAGATTAGAAAAAATGTTGGTACTTTTTAGATTATTTCGGAGCTTCATTAAAAATTCTAAGCGGATCATCAGATGTTTTCTTATTAACTAAATAGAAACTTTTTCATTTAATTTTTGTTTTACAAATTTAATTTCTGTTGTTTGAATTTGCTTCTCGCAAAAAAAAACAAATTTCGTAAAGTTTTTCAATTACCAGGAATCGATAATTTCCTGATATCAAAAACAAAAAACAAAAAGAGAGATTAAGCAAACAAATAAAAGGCAAACGAAACTCCATACTTCTGAAGACCAGCGTCAATTTGAACCTATTTGATGATTTGTTTTTTAAAAAACCCTTTTTGCAAACATGGAACTTTTGAGAACGATCGAACAGCTGTATGCATAAACACTCATATTATTCTGCTCTTATGTGTGTACAGGGTGGCTGATCAATTTTGCTACATTAAGAAACTCAAATAACTTTATGTAAAGTTTATGTAATTTATTTTTTAGAAATTCATTTGAAAAATAATACGTTTTTATTAAAGTAATTTATTAAGTTTAAAAATAATTGCATTCAAATGGCCTCCACCCTCGTTGACACACGTACGACATCTTATTAAAAAGTTATTCGTTCGAATGGATTGCTCTAAATTTGTTGGGGTGCTTTTTTTTTTGTAAAATTCTCGTTTACAATAACTCCACAAAAAAATCAGGTGCAGTGTTGTCTGGAAACCTGAGAGGCCAGCGGAATATGGAGTTTCTTGAAATCAGTTTATTGGGACATTTTTGCCTCAATTCTGTCATGACAGGCATGGCTATGAGACAGGTTACCTCATCTTATTGAAACCAAACAGAGTTGAAAGGGATCCTCTTTCGGTGTAATTCTGGAAAGGAAAACTCTTTCAACATTTTTAAGTAACGGTCTCCATTGACCGTAACACTGCGTTTACACGTACAAGTACTTGCATGGAAGTCCTGTGTACGTATTATCAACGAAAATGTCGAAAAAATACTCGACTTTCTTGCAAGTTGCATTAGTATTTAAAGAATAACATGGAAGTTCAGTTTAAAAATGTCAGTGGAGAGACAACAGCTCCTAAAACAGCATTACCATAGAAAACCACAATTTTATTTTTCGTTTTTTCACTCAAATGGCAAAGACTGCTTAATTTATATATTTTCAATAAAAAAAAATGTGAATTATTTTAAAAATATGTTTTGAAGAATTTAAATATGACAAAAACATTATATTAAAATCAGTTAATCTCCACAAATCTTGTTGTAAGGCAACACTGTTATTTCAGTTGTCATTTGACTTTCAGTAAGTGCCAAAAAATCCCCGCCTGCTGAAATTGCTTGTCATTTCAGTAGAAAGTTGGTTGCAAGTGCAGAGATTGTGCATGTGTTAGTAAAAAAGTTTGAATGTATTGGGTTTTTCAAACTTGCACCTGCACGTGTAAACACTACGTAAGAGTAAGACCGCTTTTATCGAAGAAGTAAGGCCCGGGAATGAACCTTGAAGAAACTGCACACCACACTGTGATGCGAAGTGGATATAATTGCATTTGATTGAGTATCTGTGGGTTAGAATTACTCCATATTCGACAATTTTATTATTTAACATTGCCGTTTAAATCAAAATGTGTCTCTTCAGACATAAATATGCAGTTCAAGACGTTGAATCTTATATGCAAATAAGTCTAAATCATGGTGCAAAATTGTCTGCAGTGCCTGTGTGCTGACACCCATTTGAGCAGATAAGCTCCTTGTCGAAACTAGGATTGGATTGTATGGCAACAGCTACAGCAGCGATAGTTTCCTGCTTCCGAATTGAGGGATCTCGATGATAAGGCGTTCTTGCGATTGTGCCACACGCGGCAAAATTCTTTACGAGCCTCACCCCTATTCCTTCTGCTAGGAGGTGTGCCACCAAATGTGCGCCTATATTCTCTTTGGATGGAAACAACGGGCTCTAGTGCGTGAAAGCGTTGCACTATCCAAATTCTTGTTTCATTGTCCCAAGTCTTCATTTTAGTTAAACTTAAAGATGAATCTATAAAATACAATAAAAATGGAACAGGTTAGTGAGACAGAAAATTAGTTATTGGGTTTTTTTAGTAGCAGCTTTAATCAGCCACCCTGTATATGTATATTAACATATACATATTTGATCATGGTATCTTTATTTCTAAATTCATTATTTTTATACATGAATATCTATACTATCTGAAAACAAAATAATCGAATAATTCATATCAAGATTGCAAATATAAATGTGAATTGTTTTTTTTTTTTTTGAGAATAGTGAAAGGCCAATGTGAGCGGCATGCGGCAACGGTAGGAAAAAAACTGTTCTATTTGTCGCTTGACTTCAGTTAATGTAGGCACATGAACACGACTGTTTGAAGTAAAAATTTGTGTATTCAAAATCAAGCGAAAACACATTTTAATTTTTTTAACGCAAAAATAAATAATTTCTTTCTTCTATTTGCTTCATTTTTTTGATCGTTTACTTTTTGGTTTGACAAATTGAAGCGGCAAAACAAAAAGTTAAACTGAATTCAACATTGCCGCTCGGCCGCTTCCAACGGCATTGCCAAATAAAATCAAATTTAAAATGTTAAAACTTTTGTACGAATATTTTTAGAAAAAATTTAATTTTTGTACATGGGTCACATTGTTGCCGCTCGCTGCCGCATGCCACTTACATTGGCCTTGAAGTACTGTTGAGAGGGTTATAGGCCGAGCCAGGGATTTTGAACAAAGTACAAAGCGCAATAAAATACTTCAATTATTATGCAGTGTACTTTTATTAAAATTCCTTATAAACAAATAAAAAAAATAATTATACATTTTAATAATATATAGAAAATTCAAAAAAAAAAAAAAATACTATACTTTTTGGTAGGAAAATTTCTGGAAATTTAGTTCTTTTGGTTATATTCAAGAAGTTCTGAACCGCCTCGTGATTAAGTCTTTACAAAATGGCGAAGGCTGTAGAACGTTTTTTGACAATCAAACTTTTATTACGTAATTCGAACTATTTTTTACGTTGTTTAAATGGTGCTGCCAGATTACATGTATTTAATTATGGTGATTTTGGGAGTTACGTTAACAAGTAATATTTCAAAAAAGTTTTTACAGCACAGTTTTTGAGTTCGTATATAAATGTAATTAAGCCTTAAGTTCCATTTATATAAAAAAAATCTTTTTCCACTAAAAAATTGAATCAAACTTAAATGCCCAATCTTCTTCATTTAAGTTTATTTCACCTGTCATATAGTTGGTTTTGCGTGCTTGCTTTTGTGTTAGTGCAAAAAAGGTAAATAAAACACACATATGAGCTATTTGACCGTAGAAGATCACAAAATAATATTTAATTAAAAATAACATCCCATGAAATACAATTATTAAGTTTTTCTGTGCTGTTGATAAATTTAATATTATTCTTTAAGTATTTTTCTATTCATTCAATAACAAACAGCTGTTCTATGGAATACTTTCCATAATATTTGGAATTTAAGTGAAGCTGTCACACTTTCATCACATTTATATATGAGGAATTGCTTAAGACTGAAAAATTTAACTTGTCTTTAAATAAAACTTAACTTTAAATGAAAATTAACTAATTATGTATTTAAATACGAAGTCAAAAACTGGACCTGAGTAAAATTAATACAATTCAAACTGATGTTATTAATTATTTTTGAATAATTTTTCTAAATGAAATCATTACATTATATTTTCATTCAAATACATTTACTTTTGAAGAATTTTTTTTTTTTAGCTTTTATGGTTTTTTAAAAATGGGATCCTCTTTTTCTTGAAAATATCCTTTTTTTGTAAATACTCTTTTTGTGCCACTTTTTGAAATTTTGAAGGCAACGCTGTTAAAGACGCTACAACCACAACAAGTAAAAAAAGCAGCGTTGGGCTCTGGCAGTATTGCCAATTTTGAAATTTCAAATCGCAAAAAAACAGAACAAAACGCGTTATTAAAAAAACATAAGAAACTTGTTTCTTTTTATTTAGAATTTGTAAAAAAAAAACTCGTTATTGATGGCAACAAAAAACAAGTTTTTTTACAATTCAACTTTACCCAGCATTTACACATGCAAGTGCAAGTTCGAAAAAGTCAATACATGCAAATTTTTTTACTAATACACACACAATTTTCTTACTTACAACTCAACTTACAATCAAATTCAGATGTAAGTGAATTTTGAATACCTATTGTAAGTAAAATGACAAATAATGAAACATTACTTTTAAATGAAATTTATATTAATAACTAAAAGAAAAATAATGTTCATATCTGATTTTTAGCCTATTTATATGAAAAAAAAAAAAAATAAAGAAAGAACACAACTGTATAGCAACATATTTCAATGGTAGCACTAAACATAAATAACATTTTTTTGGAAAAATATGCAAATATGTTTTTCTGAACTTTCCCAATAATGACAAAACGGCAATACTTGATCCATTTTTTTTTTTTTTTCATCAATTATTATTTTAAATCAAATATTTTTTATCAAAACCAAGAAAAAAAATTGTACGAACAAGAAATTGTTAAATAAATTTCGGTTTCTTTTTTGTATATTTAAATTGTTTAGCTACAAAATTAAAGCAATTTTTAATAGAGTTTTACGTAGTGACAACATTTAAAAAATTAACTTGCACTTGTCTGCGTAAACATAGAAGTAACTTGCGAGACATACGACAACTTTGCCGACATTTTCGATAATAATATGTAAGCTACTTGTATGTGCAAATGCAATGTTAACAAAAAAAAATCATCTAAAAAAAATTACAAATATTTTTATTTTACAATTTATTTTTTATAAGATATATAATAAATAAATAAATAATTGGTTCATTTCGTTCAATCGTACACTTTGAACGAACATCGCCAATTCTTATTGATGTTTAATAATATTCCAGTTTTCCATCTTTTGTACACGTGTACTTATTTTTCCTTCACTGTCTTCTGTGTTTTTTTATGTGTTCAATATACATTTCTTCTGAATGTTCTATATAATTCTTTACCTTGCAGTATGAGAGGTGTTGGACTAATTTTTATTTTTGTTATTCTGATCAGTGTCGATGGTTTATATACGGGGCACTGTTTTAACCAGTTTAATTCCATTATTTAAATTTTTTTTTAACTTTATTATTTTATTTATTGAATCTACATAAAAAATGAAATGACAATAAGTATTCAATTCTTAATGCTAAAAAAAATTGTGATTAAAGTCCAGCCAGTGCTGGACAAAAATTTATTTTTATGCAAATATTATTTCAGAATTCAATCGTCTGTTTAGAGCTCTAATAGTAGCCAAAGTGTTCCTCTTTCTCAGACGGGTATGACCACCAATGTTAAGAATATTAACTGCAAGAGGATTTGGATGGAATTCAAGTTTGTTAATATACCTTGTCGCGTACTTCACAAATTCAGATTTCACAAAAGGTACGTTCAGATCTGCGTGGATTCGTGAGTTTTTAACATACCATGGAGCGTCTATAATTCTACGGAGTATTCTATTTTGACTTCTTTGAATTTTTTCAATGTTGGATGCCGAGGCTGTGCCCCATAATTGAATCCCATAGCACCATATTGGCATTAGAATCGAGTTGCACAGCAAAAGTTTACAATCAAGCTTCAAGGTCGAATTTCTGTCTATTAGCCAGTTAATTTGAACTGCTTTCAGTTTCATTTGCGTTACTTTTGCCTCGATGTGTGTCTTCCATGTTAGTCTACGGTCAAGATGAATACCGAGTTATTTGACTTCACTGTGTTGAGGTATTACTTTATTGTTAATAGTAATGGGTGAGCATGTTCCTAGACGCAGTGCGAATGTAACATGGGTACACATTTGTTCATTAACCTTGATTTTCCAAAGCTTGAGCCATTTCTTTAGTTTGTCGATATGTTCCTGTAAGTTTATTGATGTATCATCTGGAAATGTTGAAGTGTGAATGTTGGTGCTTGTCGGCATTTCAGATGCGTAGATCAAATATAAGATAGGCCCTAATATGCTGCCTTGGGGAACTCCAGCTTCAATAGACTGGGCGGGGCTTATGAAATCGCCTTCTTTTACTATAAATTGGCGACAATATAAATAGCTTTCCAAAAGGTTATGTATGTTTGCAGGTAAGTTAAACTTTATTTTATGCATTAAGCCATCGTGCCACACTTTATCAAAAGCCTGTGAGACGTCGATGAATAAGGCAGAGCAATATTTTTTATCTTCAAATGCCTTTCTTATTACGTTAACTAACCTGTGTGTTTGCTCAATGGTGACATGTTTCGCTCTAAAACCAAATTGATGATTAGGGATACATTAAGCATTGGATCCAACATTGCCTTTAGCAATTTTTCGAAAAGTTTTGAAATTGTTCTCAGTAGACTTATTGGACGATATGATTCTACTTTCGTGTGATCCTTCCCTGGCTTAGGAACCATTGTTATCATTGACACCTTCCACTCTGCAGGGTAATACTCAAGTCGTAAAATAGCATTAAAAATAAAAAGAACAATTCTTTTAGCTACACGAGGCAGCTCTACGAGCAGTTTGTTGCTGATTTTATCCATACCTGGAGCTTTTTTAAGGTTTAGATTACCAATAGCATTTTCAACTTCTTGAAAATTGAATCTTAAACCCCTTAAAAATTAAACACAAATTTTTAAAAAATATATATAACTTTTGTTTTATTTAGCAATATAAAAGTATTTTTATGTACATACATACTCACAAATATATATATTAATCGCATTTATGTATAATAACAAAAAGATCATAAATTGACATTTATATGATGTTTCCACAATACAAGCAAGCCACTTGTCTGAAAAATTCGTATGGAAAGAACTCAAAATATTGAGTGCTTTTCATTCAAATTTTCTTGTCATGCCGCTTGCTTATTATATGGAAACAACACATTATTTAACATGAAAGAATAAAATTAAATAATTTCTTATTCACAAAGATAGGTTTATTACATCCTATATTCCAAATTTACAATTTTACTTATGCGATCGTGAAGACAAGTATGGTTTCCAAATTTCTTGAAATCGGTACTCTATATTAAAGCAGAAATTAAAATATTTTCAATCTAAAAACAAGTGTTGTAAGAAATACTTATAAAATGCGCAAATTGATGACACATGGGGCCCTAAAGAATTATTAATTTGTAAACTAGCAGTATAAAAAAATATGGAATTATTTTTTCAGTTGCAGTTCTATCTACATTTATTTGAGAGGTAGAAGGAGTGTTTAAACTCACACTGATCTTTTCACTATTGAAATGGAAATTTTTCATTTGCCTTTTAAAGACTTTTAATAATTGGAAAGACTTACAGCCTGGTTCACGATGTCGTTCCGTTAACGTTTGCTAATGTTTTATATAAAAAGTAAGTGACTTATAGTCAGCTGTTATTCAACTAACGGATATATCGAAAGTAAACAATGAAAATGATACAAGATCAGAAAAAAATAAAGCTTAAAAAGGCATCGGAATAGTTTTTTTTTTAACCTTAAAAAACATGACGAACGTTTACGAACTAACATTGTGAGCCAGGCAGTTATTTTGACGCAAATTTTGACGCAAGAAAAATAGCTAAACTCTAAAATGTAGTGAATTTTTAAAGGATTGAAAAATACCTTGTGACACCTGAACACTTTTTTGCACATAAAACATTCTGCCATATTTTAATATTGTAAATAACATACACACATATATAAGTATGTATGATGCCAGTAGGATACGAAAGATACATTTTTCGCATCTTTTGATGACTTCATGTACTATGTATAATCCTGACATTTTTCGTATCTTTTGAATCTGCACGCAAAATGTGCAGAAATAAAATATTAAACTTTCCGTCTCTGACAAAGTTTTTTAAAGTTATCATTTCGTTATGAATACTAAAAAAAACAGTGACAACTAAATACAAGAATAACATATATTCTGTTGTTAGGTTTCTTAAGTTCTTCTGTCGTCTGCTTATTCTTGTGTATTTGTTAAGATGAAATTTTAGAAGAAAACAATGACGATCTTTACAGTTAATAATTTCAGACCCTTTTCGTGCAATAGTTTTATAAAATAAAACAATTTTAATACCGAATTTAAAAAAAAAAAGAAAACCAAAGAAGTTGACTGCAATTATTAGTTGTGTTCGACGTCGTTACCGCGGGAACCCGCGGGCACCCAATTTGCACGCAAAGTGTTTCTTGTGTTAAAATTGGACAAATTGGGCAAATGAGAAAGCTTCTGAGAGACTACGAGTAATGTGTGTTTCTCATTTTACCAGACTTAACCCTTACTTTTTTCCGAGCAAAATGGTAAAATACTTAAATCATATAATCAGCTGTTTGTTATTTATGAAAATAAAATAACAAAGTGCAAATTATAAAAAAAAAACATATTTGAATAAGTTATATTTAAATAAGCTATTTTACGTTTCTATCTAGCTCAAAATGTTTAAATAAATTGGCAAAAATATTTGTTTGAATTGCAACAGAGCTATCAACTCAGCGCTTTTCACACTGATTAAGTGGTTTTTAAAAATCGCACAAAGAACTTTTAAATCAATGCACGTTGTCTTTATTTAATTTTTAGAGCATTTTCTTTTAATAGCATTCAAACAATCCCTACATATTTAAAAAACTTTGTTTATATACATGTTGGCATTTCGTTTTGGCTTTTGCGAAAAATTTTCCTTTAGAGAGGACGCAAGTGGAGCCTTCATTAGATTTGCCATGTTTCCTCAAGAGACTGGCTCCCCATTGACTGTCAATAGAGTTATAACGTTGGAAAGTTCAAGTCAAATGTTCACAAACACTACTCCCTCTTTCCCCCTCCTCATAACCTATTTTCCTAGTTCTGGTACAATGCACTGCATATTTAGGGGTCATCCCCTGAGTACTAGTCCAAGTTAAAAAAAAAAAAAAAATTGGCTAAAATACAAAAAAAATTTTTTTTAATACACATTGCACATTGTTATCAGAGAAGGCGATTTTATAAGCCCAACTCATCCAATCAAGGCAGGAGATCCCCAAAGCAGCATACTGGGGCCTACTTTATATTTGATTTACACTTCTAACATGCCAACGACATCCGGAATCCACACTTTAACATTTGCAGATGACACAGCGTTCTTGAGTGTTCATGAAAACCACGAATTAGCTTCCCGAAATTTACAGGACTGTATTTCAATATTAGAGAAATGGCTAATACTTTGGAAAATCAAAGTTAATGAACCAAAATGTACTCATGTCTCATTCACACTGTGTAAGAAAACATGTGCGCCTATCCAAATTAACAACTCACCTATTCCGCAGCACAATGAAGTCAATTACCTTGGTATTCACCTGGACCGTCGGCTAACTTGGAAGTCTCACATTGAAGAAAAAGTCGCTCAGTTGAAACTAAAAGCAGCGCAACTAAATTAGCTCATGGACAGAAACTCGACATTGTAGTTGGATTGCAAACTTCTATTATACAATGCAGTTCTAAAGCCTATATGGTCCTACGGAATTTAATTATGGGGCACCGCCGCATTGTCAAACATTGAAAAAATTCAAAGGCGACAAACCGAAATTCTTTGAACGATTACTGCAGCTCCATGGTACGTAAAAAATTCACGAATTCATAACGATCTGAGTGTTCCGCTGGTAAAAGAGGAATTTTCTAAGTACGCGACAAGGTATGTCAGTAAACTGGAACTTCATACTTAATTTTGGCGGCCACACTCCACCATCAGAACTTTCAATAGATGATGCTACCGATACTGCTCCCACATTATAAAACTTTTTTGTCTGGCATAGGCCGGACTTAAGTAAAAAGCAAATTTTTAATTTTAGTATTAAGATTTGAATATTTATTGTTAGTTCATTATGAAGATTAAAAAAAAACGCTTAAAAAAACAAGTAAGAGTGTGGTATATTCGGCTGGGCCGAATCTAAAATACCCTTCACGATAGAACCATAAATATACACTACAAATTTGAACTAAATATGCTCGGATATATATGGACCGATATCGGGGAAAAAATATTTTTGCTTTGTAACCACCATTCCAAAAAAGAAATCTTTCATGAACCTTTTCATGGAAAAGTTTGTTTAAGCTATATCTCGGTTATATAAAAACCGATATCGGAATTTTCTATTTTCTGTATCTAAGTAACCTTCCTTTATAACGAGAATTGCTTTTCAACAAAACAAAAAAAATGGTAGGGAAAAATCGGTTCAAGCTATATCTTGGGTATATATGGACCCATATCGGAAATATTCATTTTCCATATTTATACAACCACATTTTATTACCAAAATTGCTTTTAAGCAAAAAAAAAAGATGTTTAAGTTCGCTTACGCGGAATTTTAATGAAAACCCCGGTCTAGTCTATATCTCGGGTATATATGGACCAATATCGAAAATTTTCATTTTCCACATTTATACAACCACATTTTATTACCAAAATTGCTTTTAAGCAAAAAAAAAGTTGTTTAAGTTCGCTTACGTGGAATTTTAATGAAAAACCCGGTCTAGTCTATATCTTGGGTATATATGGACCGATATCTGAAAATGTTTTGTTTGCCTTCTAGTTGCCACGGTTAATAATTGTACGAAGTTTGAAGCAAAACAAACAACTTTTGTTTTCACAAATTTTCATACAAAATTGCAAAAGTTAATGGCTTTTTTTTTTGCAATTTTGAATATATCTCAGCTATACGTGAACCGATATTACTGAATTTCACTAGCAAACCCATGAATCGATGGGGTAAAAGAAAAAAGTTTCTAAGTCTAATAGTTTTCTCAGAAACGGTATATCAACAGCGGACAGACGCACATCGCTTAATCGACTTTTCCATTAATTCTGATTCAGAATATAAGTATATACTTTATAGGGTCGCTAATGAAAATTGTAGAAATTGCAAACGGAATCACAAACTTATATATACCCTTTACATTTTTGTGAAGGGTATAAAAAATGAAAATAGCTGAACTGACTACTTCCTCAATAAACTATAGTCAGTTACTATAAAAATATTCTGAGTGTATAAATGTAAAAATGTGACCTTTTTTTATTAAAAAGAATAAAAACAAAATTATATGTTTATTAATTGTCTACAATAAAAAAATTTCAGCTCAGTGTATTTTTCTAAAAGTACGCACTCTTTCTTGGATTCTAGTGCGTTTTGAAGTTTAAAAGTTGAAAGCAATGAATACAAAAAATGTACATATTTTAGGCAACAGCTGCTTTTGATCAGACCTTTGAATTTCAGACTTGAGTTGTGGCTTTCGGTGTTCTGGCAATTCTCGGCAAATTATCGTCTTCCAAGAGAGTTTTTTGTTTTCTGTCATTTTACCGAAATTTACCCGAAACTACCTCGAACAAAGTTAATATTTTACGTGCACAGAAAATGTTGTTATTTAACTCTTTTCTAATTTATTTACATATGTACAATATGTGGGAGTCAGCGTGCTGTAGGCGTGTGTGCCTTAATACTTATTAACTCTTTTAAAAGATGTAGTTAAGTATTAGTAATGTTCTACGAGTATACTCGTATAAAAATTTGGTTTTATTCGGCTCTTGAAATTAAAGTTTTTTGTGTGTTTAGTCGAGCACCTTGTTTTCTCAACAATAGGCCATGTACACACACACACACAAACATATGTACATATGTATTTAATTCTTATGATACTTTTGGCAATTGTCCATTCAGCTAGAAAAAAGAATGTAATGAACGCTGAGCAGTTGGATTACAATGTCATCAACGTCAAGTGCCAACAGAATGTTACTGAACATGAATTATTCACTCACAATCAGCCAAACCTTTTTCAGTTAAACAAATATTCAGAGAGAATAAAAAGTATCATCCATCCTCGTTGATGCCTGACACTTGACACTGCATGTTAAATACGAAGGACCATTCTAAATGATTTGTGTTTGCATTCATTTTATCTTTCTTGAGAAGAAGCCGGCTTACAGGAACTCAGTGAAAAATAATTTGTTTACAGGACATTTCATTTGTAATTCAGTTAAGCATTCTTCAGATGCTAAAAAATGAATGAGCATAAAAACGTATAGTGGAAGTGTTTGGAGAATGTAAAGACTAGTACTAGAGGTTAATGATAATGATGTTTGACCGATTGATGTTAAAAAATACGAGTATGAATAATAAAAAGAGAATCTTTTGAGAAACTTTTTAAACTAGTGCTTACAAAAAATAACAAACGTACGAGTGCTGATCAAAAATAACAGTTATTTTCAATTTTTTCAATCTTGTCCCCTTTTAAAATAATCCCGGCACAAAGTAATTTTTAAAATAAAGTGTAATAATGTGCATAAGTAAATAGGCGAAGAAATAATCGACTGAGGTGAAAATGTGCCTCATCACTGAAGATGATTTTCTTCGAAAATTTTCATAATAAGTCTGGATAACTTTAACACGTTGTTGGATTGTGTATCTCTCCATGGTTCAAATTGAATATGTCTGAAATAGAGAAATGTCAAATAAAATTCGGAAAAAAACTTGGCGTTTAGGTGTGGTTCACTATCAAATTCTTTATAGAAATTCGATTCATTTTGTAAAATTTATTAACTATTGATTTGCTATGTATCTAATAATTATTAATTTTATTTTAATAAAGTGCAGCTGAACTGCATTTTTGTTTTGATTATACTCGCATATGCATGTAGAGGTACACTGAAAGAATTATGCGACATATATTTAATGAAACTGTTTCATTAAATATTTTTCATTAATCCAATGAAATCTTTTCACAACATGCATAGTTTCATTAAAAAAAATCATTGGATTTATGACTATAACAATTTTTTTTTTTTTTTTAATTCTTTGAATTTTGGTAAGATATATTAATGGGCATTTATTAATCTTAAGCTACAGTTTAACAGATTTCAAGTTTTTTTATTAAAATGTAAGTTGTATGAGTTTCATAATTCAAATGAAATAGAATTCATTAGATCAATGACAAATAAATTTCTGGCTACCGAACTTGGGTATGTATGTACATATGTGCATGTACTCAAATCAGCATAATAATAGTTTAAAAAATTTAAATTAAAGTCATTTGAATTAATAAAATCTGTTTTATTTGGTGAATACTTGTTCAACATTTTCTTTTATCATAATTAGGTACAATTTCACAAAAGCAAAGAATAGTATTGTTTGTGTAATGAAATAAAGAATCAATGAATAAATGAAATAATTCCATTGATCTTATTACGTACATTTGTGAACATATTTTATTAATGTGTGTTATGATATTATTTCATTAAACAAACGTAACTATTTCATTGATATAATGTAAATTTTTCAGGTGCTCAATGAATAATAAAATTAGATTATAACTTCATTGACCTTATGAAGGAGTTTCATTACATTAGTACAAAGAAGTTATTTCATTAAATAAATGTTACTTTTTCATTAATTTAATGTACAGTTTTTATGTGCTTTATGAAATTGATTTTTTGATCTAGAGAAATTATTTCACTAATCATATGATTTGTCTTTCATACTTTTAATGAAAATAAGTAATGTTTCTTATTAAAATATTTCATTACTTTTATGAAGGTTTTCATTAAAATAATCTAATGAAATTTGTTTCATTATTTCTATGAAAAGTTACAATGGTTGAAAAATAATGAAAAAACTCATAAAAGTAATGTCAAAATGCAGAGAATTTCTGAACAAAATTTTTTCAGTGTATATTCACACAAAACTAAAATGTATATAAAATAAATTTTAGTGAAATTTTTTTAATTAAAACTTATTTTACATTCATTTTATTACTTTTATTTATTAATGTAGTGCTCTTTTTTTTATTTAATTCAGATACACGCATATGATTTATCACAAAAAATCACAAATATTTTGATAAATCAAATAACTGCAAAACTTTACTTCAAAATGCGTTTGTAATTTTATAAACAAATTAAGTTCCACAAGAAACTCGTCTTAGAAGAAGGTTTACAGCGGCGTACATAAATGAAATGTTCGTGGTCGTTAGAGATTTGATCCGCAATCTACTTTATAATTAAACGAAAGCCATTATGAAAAATTTTGCCTGCATTTTGGCGTTTCACAATTTAGTTTGCAATATGTTCATATCATCGTTTCAATTAAAGGTTTGCTCGATATACGCCCACACGACAAATTATAGTATATATCAGTGATGATAACTTTTATTTTCAACGTACTGTACTTTTTTTTAACAATTTAATTATTTATTGTATCTTCTAAAAGAACTAACAATAAGTATGCAAATCTTAAAACTAAAAGTTAATTAATTAATATAGAAAAAAATTATTAATGTCAGGCGAAAAGTTGCTTCTTGCGTGTATTTTGTTGGTAAATCACCTTTCCAACGCTCTGAAGTACTGTACGACGTTGAAAAAGTTACCTTTTTTTGAACAAAATTACCGTACTAACCAACAACGAAGTAAGTATTTTAAACACATATTAAACTAAATGAACCAATTTTGCAATAGTAATAATTAAATTATATACATACGAGTGTACATACATACATAGATACATATATGTATCTTAAGCTAGTTCTGGTTTTCTCAATGAAAAAATCCAATTTGCAATAATTTGTCAAGTAAACAAAAACAAAAAATATTTTTTGTACTATGTACAAATTTTACCATGTAAATGTAAAATGTATTCAGTGGGAGAGAAATCGGAATTCAAAGTTTGACAGTTTCAGCACACCATCGCCTAATTTGCCTTTTGTTTATGTCAAGTAAAACAAATGCAAAAATTTTTTTATATAATTAAATAAAAGAGCTCTATATGTACTCGTAAACCAATAATTAATAGTCGATAACAGATGAACCATGAACAGATGAATTCGATTAAAATCGTTATCGTTTTTGCTCTTAGAAGATGTAATTTTAATTAATTTATGCCTGAAGTGCCACAGTTCAGTAAATTTGGCGATTCTTACAAAGTTGTAGTAAGACTGTTGTATTTGTAAAAAAGCAACTATGATTTTAGAAGTATTAAAAATTAATCAGGTAATAAAATTACCGTGCTACCGTTTGACGGACGGTAATTACCGTACAGTTAACATCACTGGTATATATAAACATGCAATTTTCAATGCTTTTCTTCCTTTCTTTGTTAATATTTTTTCTCTGAGAGCTAGTTCAGATAAATTGGCGATAATTTATCAAAATTAGAGAAGACCGAAAATTCTTCTTGTTTGGGGGAGTAGTTCCAAAGTCAAGCAATATATTTCGCATTAAAAATTTAGTATACGAGTAACGATACAGGTTGATTTAATCATTATTGGGGTACGAATAATGATTAAGAGAGTCAAGCAGGAGTTCAGAACCAGAATTAACATTCCCCTCTTTTTCGGACCATACTGGCGCTGATCGTGGTTGAGGTGTTTACGTCTTGAACAAAATGTTCTGCTTGTAATATAGACCTCGAATTGAAGGGAGTAGATATTAATTTTCTGGGATAATTTTAGTGTGTGGATAATTTTCGTAGAATTAGTTGTATTCTCCGAGGTGCAAGGCTGTAGATACCTGTTATATTAAGAAGCAGGTGTGGTGGAAAAACGGGCGAGTTGATTACAGGCT
Organism: Thecocarcelia acutangulata; assembly: GCA_914767995.1. NCBI lineage: Eukaryota > Metazoa > Arthropoda > Insecta > Diptera > Tachinidae > Thecocarcelia > Thecocarcelia acutangulata. The sequence continues at coordinate 59,875,624 of OU612098.1, forward strand.
GATGCTCTTTATGAATCGGATCACCAATTCGTGGAAATTACACATCCATTGACTGTCTGAGGAATCGCATACAAGTGTTACTAGTAGGCCCGAGTTCTTCAGCAAAGTGTTTGTTCATATGACTACAAGCATATGAAAAAGAGTTGTAATATGTATATGAGTAATATGTGAACTAGCTTACGCCGCGGAATGGGCCCAATTAGATTGTCATGGCAAGTGCTTACGTTAATCAATAACTCATGAAGCCATTGGAAAAACATCAAAAAGTCAACAAATTAGAATTGCCGAAGTTCTTGCTTTACGCTGCGTTAAATATATTTTATGTGACATGGTTCGTATAAGTATGCATTTCATTTCATTTAGGTGACTAAGCAAATCTGCAACATAAGACGAAGCTAGAGTTTTATCTGATATGTCCATGAACGTTTTTCGCACATACTTTCTTAAAAACAATGATCTATAGTGGAACGATTACACGCACCCGCTGCCACTAATTTACTTGAAGACACTTTCGATGGGTCAATAATTGCACTTTATGGTCCTGTTAAGGCCGAGTAATGTAACAGCATTGGATTATAATTTTGGGTTTATATACGCATGTACACGTAGAAAAAAATATATGGTTGACATAACAATATTCTAAGGGAAACATTCTATTGTTGAATTATATGGTTGGTATTGATAATTTTATATTGTTATTATTTGAAACGCCACTGACATGCTTGGCTATAGTTTTATAAAAAAAATTGTATAAATAACCACAATATATTCTGGTTTAACATTGTTATAATTGTAAACAACCACAGTGCTTAGTAAAAGTTACCATAATAATGTCATACCCAACCAGGTTATTATGCCAACCATTATATATCATTTAACCATATTAATTTCATTAAATAACCATACTAATGTCATTTATTTATTTTTTATTTTTATTTATTTATTAATTTATGCCTATGGAGAATAACTCTTTACAGGCAGATACTATATATGTACACGCATATGAGTTAATATAAACTACAAAAATTAATAAAAAAATAGAAAAAATAGCTAATTACTGGAATCACAAAAATTTATAAGCAATAGAAAAAATTGTTAATTATTGGAATTTAATACTAAGATTATACTAGGCTTAACAAAATTTAAGTTCATCGAAAAGTCAATAACGTGGTAAAGTTCATTAAAACAACAGCACAATCTACGGAAGGGATCTGCATTCGCATAATTCTGACGGTAATAAAGCTCTGACAGAGGTTGATATTGACGAAGACTACACTGGGGAACATCAAAATTTAGTTTGGACACCAGATACTCAGAGCAGATATTGCCGTTAATCAATTTGAAGACAAAAATGACATTTAACATTTTTCTGCGATTTATCAAAGAAGGCAGTTTTATTTGTTGCAGTCTGAACTCATAGGATGGTAAGTTGGCTACAGTGCTCGGGTAGACATTGCGTAGGATGAAAAGAAGGAATTGTTTTTGGATAGACTCAATTCAATATCTATGTACATTATAAAAAGGGTCCCATATAATCGAGCCATATTCCAGTATTGGCCTGACTAAAGATGTCTACAATTGCTTCACAACAGTGCAGTCAGCAAATTCTTTACAAAGCCAAGCACCCCCTTGCTTTACTTGAGCAAAAGCTAATGTGTTGGTTGAATGTAAGTTTTCAATCAAATAAAACACTCAGATCCAGAAATTTTTCAACTGTGTCTAATACATGGCCACCAAGCCTAAAATGCCCATGAGGGTTATATTTTCTTGAGAAGTGCATATGCTTGCACTTGCTAAAATTTAATTTGAAAAGGTTATGCTTAGACCAATTAATGAAATTGTCCAAATCCAGTTGGAGGCAGTTTTGGTTCCAGAGCCCACATGTTGAAAAAATCTTTACATCGTCTGTATAGATTAGAATATTGGAAAATTTTATGACAGAGGAATTGGTCCTAGATGGCTTCTCTGCGGTACTCCAGAGCTTACAGGTATAGATTTAGATATATATAACTATTGAAAAGTACACGTTGCTGACGACCAACGAGATATGATTTGAGCCAATTTACAGTAGTTTGAGAGAAGCCCAAACCATCAAGTTTTTAAGTGAAAGAAAGTGGTCAACACTGTCAAAGGCTTTACTTAAATCTGTATAGATAACAACAGATTTCATTGGCATAGAATCATATTTTTGTGATCCTTGACCATATTAATTAAATAAACGACATTCCTGGATAAATCATACTATTTTATTTATTTACAATTTACTATATCGCACAATATACATGTATAATAATAAATAAAACTATAAATAATTATAATATATTTTTGAGTTTTTAAATAATTAAAAATAATTCGCCAAATATAATCAGGTTTCACAATTTGAAAAGATTTAGATTTGAACTGGTTTCAGCATCAACTAGCTAGAATAAAAATAAATTTGTTTGTTTGTATTTCGACAAACATGTATTGCATATTTAAAAATCATATATAACAATATGAATATGCTTGGATGTAATATGTATATGGTTATTATCAACAATAGTATGGTTAGTCACTAAAATTTTTTTGGTTGTAACAATAGTATTGTTGGGCACAACCATAATATGGTTGGCCGACAATATGGTTGGCTTCGTCATAGCAGTGTTGATTAAAACATACATACAAATATTAACATTTTAACATACCTTTTGATTCTCCAGACCCTTTATATGCATTTTTGCACAGTTGTAATTTTATGTTTTTTTTCTGCTTTGGTTTTTAGATCAAAAAAAAATTTTTTTTTTTAATTTAAAACAAAACACATATCATTTTTACAACAAAATCACAAAACTAAACGAAAAATAGGATATATAAATAGGATATATTTAACGATTAACTCGTTAATGTTGAAAATAGTAAGTTTATTCTTTGAACTTATATATGTTATGTGTAAGTAAGCGTATCATAGATATGATAAAAACAAATTTTTTAGTATTGGGTGCAATAAAAGCTACTGCGATTTAAAAGAAAATTACGCGCAATTCTAACATTGCTTGCAACCATATTCTGAAATTGATTGACGGTAACAATAGATTTACGGAAATGCAGACTGCTTTAACGGGTTAAAACAAGGAAAGCGGGTTTTTTTCCAATGAAAATAAATTCAAACACTGGATGGTTTTGTAAAAATATATACAATAGATTGTTTTATTATTTCATTAATAAGGCAAAATTCTATTATAATCACTATGTAATTTACTATTTTAAATTCACGGGTTATATTTTATATTTTCTTTCTGACTTCACTTGCTGTTCGTCTTTTGACCAAGATTGAAAATTGGAGTTTTTTTTTTGTTTTTATACCTTTACGTCAAAAAGTGTTGGGGCGTTGATAAACAGGCCAGGGATGGCCAATCCAACACATTGTTCACTCAAGTGAACATCCTCCCCGCCCCCAAAGATTGTGAGGTTTAGCCAGAAAAGGAGCCCATGATGAGCCAACCTAGAAGTGAGTCCTGTGCTAGCAATGATCCGCCATTAATTCGAATCATATTTGACTTTATAATTTTACTGTATAAGTCATTACCAAGTTCTATGGTGATCTGGGTGTCGGAACAAAAATTGGGATCAGCCAGTGTGAGGTTCTCAATCTTTTCCTTGACGGGGGTAGGGGTTTTTCGGCAATTCCCGCACTACAAATAAGTACATATCAAATCTGGTACTTGACGACATGTTGGGGGTGATGGTGAGCTTTGTGTATTCCTTGCCATCGACGTGAAAGGTGTATAAAGAGTGCCATTCAACAAAGGAATGAAATACAAATACTTCTACTGTAGGAACCAATACTTGACTTAAGGATGTTCGTAGACCGATTGATGTTGCTGAGGGAGCCGAAACGGGTAAAGATGAGCGTGGAGCAGGGATGGGAGGACTTCTACGATTATTTGATGGTAAGGGTGAGCGTTCGGTTGTCAAGTTTTTTAAAATTCGTTCAGGTCCATGCAGGACCGAGTGGTGTTTGCCAGTGCATTTCTGACATATCGCTTTACTGGTGCATTTACCAACAAGATGATTTCTGGCCAGGCAGTTTATGCACTAATGTAGTTTAACCGCAGTTTTATATTTCTCCGACAAATTGAGTTTTTGGAACTTAACCGGTGATCTGCATGATAAATTCCGCAACCATAGTGTCTTTTGGTCTCAGAGCCTTTGGACAACACATTGTTCATTCAGGTGAACACAGACGAAAACATATTTATGGGGAAGCAAACTAAAGGGTGTTTTTTTAAGCTAGATAGAACTTTAAATTGTAAAAAGTAACACAAAAAATTAAATTTTGATGAAACATTTTTTTTATTTGTTTCAGTATACTCTGACAAATCATCATGAATAGACTCACGCTTGAACAACGCTACGAAATTATCCAAATTTACTTTGAAAATCAGTCGTCGATTCGCGCAACTTATAGACGACTTCGTCATTTGTATGGCGTACATAATCGTCCATCTGAACAAGCCATTCGTCGAACTGTGGATAGATTTCGTACCACATACTCTCTAGAGGATGCAATAACACCAGCACGTCGAAGGAATGTGCGTACTGAAGAGAATATCGCCGCTGTAAACGAAAGTGTGGAAGAAGATCCAAATTTATCGATTCGTCGTCGGTCGCATGAATTGGGGCTCTGTCCGTCCACTACGTGGAAAATTTTGCGCAAAGATCTCGGCCTACACCCGTATAAGATCCAGCTGGTGCAGGAATTGAAGCCACGAGACCATTGTATGCGTCGTTCTTTCGCCGATTGGGCTCTAGAGCAGTTGGCAACTGACCCGTTGTTTTATCGCAAAATTGTGTTCAGCGAATGCCAAAAATGCGCCTCGGCTTAACGGGTTTGTTAATAAGCAAAATTGCCGCATATGGAGTGAGACCAATCCACAAGAGACCCTACAGACTCCATTACATCCAGAAAAATGCACTGTTTGGTGCGGTTTTCATGCTGGTGGCATCATCGGACCTTATTTCTTCAAAAATGAGGCCGGAGCTCGCGTTACGGTCAATGGAGATCGTTACCGCACCATGATCAATGATTTTTTGTTTGAAAATATGGATGACATTGATCCGGAGGAGATGTGGTTTCAACAGGATGGCGCTACGTGCCATACGGCGAACGCAACCATCGACTTACTGAAATCAAAATTTGGCGATAAGTTGATTTCGAGAAATGGACCTGTCAATTGGCCTCCAAGGTCGTGCGATTTGACACCTCTCGATTATTTCCTGTGGGGCTACGTGAAGTCACTGGTTTATGCTGATAAACCAGCAACAATTGACGCCTTGGAGGCCAGCATTGTTCGTGTTGTTCGTGACATACGGCCAGCAGTGCTCGAAAAAGTGGCCCAAAATTGGACGTCCAGAATGCGCTTCGTCAAGAACAGCCGCGGTGCCCATATGCCCGAAATCATTTTCAAATGTTAATGTCACGTATTGATCTTTCGAATAAAAAAAAATTTTGATTACAATTTAATTTTTTGTGTTATTTTTTACAATTTCAAGTTCTATCGGGCTTAAAAAAACACCCTTTATAATTAAATTGATAATAAGCTGTTTTTAACAACAATACTCATTGTTACGATGCACATTACTAATGTTGCTGTAATCATATTTTAAACTGCATTTTCTTTGCGTGTAGTCTTAACTGAAAAAAGCTTGTTTCGAGAAAAACACATATCAAATTAATTGTTTCCATACAAGTATTAGAAAATTTTTTTAGAAAATATCGCCTAAAGGAAACAGTTTAAAAACAATTTGAATAAATTTTTGCCACAATACAAAAGGTAGTACTGTTTACAATTCTGTATTGTCAACTCGCAAAGCTCATATTATGAGATATGACTATGTTGCAATAAAGGACCGATATGTTTATATCTTAACAGACTTACCTTTATATTTTAGCAAATACTCAATATATATTTTTTCGCCGTTTTCACGTTTTTCTCCTTTTTATAAAAAGCTGAATAATTATATATACATATTTTTAAAATGAAAAGCACACAAAACACTTTTTTTAAGAAAAAGTCGAATTATTTGTCATCTACTAGAAGGAAAATATTATTAATGACCACAATAGTAAATTTATTTCTTAAACTTTTTTACTGCATATGAATTAGCATATCATATATATTATAAAAACATATATTTTCATAAATTTTCAAAACTGCTGTTATTGGATGCAACCACATCTTGAAATGTATAGATGTAAAAATACTAGTACGGAAATGCAAACAGTTAAATATTTATAGAGACACAAACTATAATTAAACCGATAATTTAGGAGTAATACACAATGTTATAGAATATATATTAATGTTGTCGCAACCATATATCGAACTGCCTTTTCTTTCCGTGTACATTCCCACTTACTTATTTACTCGTCTGCGCCAAGAAAGCAGTGGCAATTGAATGCCTGCAAAAGTTTGTCTATTTTGTATTCGTCTCATTTTGCACTAACATTATATATCAATAGCCATTAAAACAATATTTACCATATACGAGTACGCTTAAACAATCGGCAAATTCTTACAACTTTAATTTTGTGTTAAATATTATTTGCTGTGAAAGTGACCATAACTGATTTGAATTCCAAATATGTATGTATTTGTCCGTGAGCAGCCACAATTATATAAAATAGATACCACCAGTTAAAGCTCAATCAATAACACAAATGTTTAACTTGTTCGCCTGTATTTTACAATTTTTACATTCCATTCGTTCGTAATTGTTTGTACTCTTCACAGTTTGCAATTTTGCTTCTCCTCATTGAAAAATTCCATTCATCGATAGTCATATTCTGTTGTTGTTGTTATGTACATATGTATATAGAACTTACCCTGCAGACAAAATAACTAGCATTTTTAATTCGGACTTGTTGCATATTTGTTTTTTTTTTATACATTCAACTACCGATTTTAACATTATATTATATGAATCCAACTAGTTCATTATTCTTCAGTTACAGACTGGCTATTCTTACACTAACTAGATTGTATTAGACACAAGGGTGCTTACGCTAAAGCCACACAAATTTTTGAAAACTCAGCTACTTCTGCTTATTTGTGAGCTTTTCGATGTCTCACATACGCAGTGTTATTACAACCAGTGTTGTCAGATCAAAAGATTTATTGTTTTTGTGGAAATTTGTGAAGCTTGTTTTATCGTTTTCTCAATAAAATAGAGCCAAAAATATAAATAAGTTTACACGCCTATCCACACAAACAACATACGAGTAATACACAAACAAACAGACATGCATGGTCTACAGAATTCAAAATTCCAAGTAAATCAACCACTAAAGATTTTATTAAGTCGATAGCCATTGCTGGTAGTGCTTTTAGCTTTAAGACTTATTGTAATTTTTATTATAATAAATATGTAAATAAATAAGATTTTATTGTTGTTGTTGCGTTCTTATTGTTTCGCAAGCATGTGTATGTGCATAGCAATTATATTTGTGATTTGAATCTGGAACAGTGGTGGACAAATTTGTTTTGCACTTGTATTAGTGAGATAATTTGAAACTAATTTAAAGTACAATGGCAAATAAAACTAAAGCTATGTACACACGGTTGTCAGATGTTACAATATTGTAAGATCTGGCAACATGCTGACAATGTAGTGACAATGAAAAATTGTCCCGCAGAAGTAAATTGTGTGTTCAGACGATCGTAAGAAAATCTTACAATTTCATTGTCAGACTATGGTCTGATAAATAATTCATCTGACAACAAAAATTGCCAGTTCACATGGTTGTCAGATTGTTAGATGAAAAAAAAAAAAAAATTGCCAGACATGTTGTAAGGCATTGCCACTTATGTATATCAACAACCATCTGTTTGGCAGTGTTGCCCATCAAAGTTTTTTCTGACAATGATGCCATTGTCAGGTGTATTAATTTTATACATCTGACAATTAAAACTGAGCTTACAATACCAGCCAATTATCTGGCAATGCCGACGAAGAGTGTTCTCACGATTGTCAGATCCCTGACAACTTTGTTGTCTTACAATTGATTGACAATGGCTTTTCTGAGAACGTTGTAAGTTAAAAATTGGCAGTTCACACGATTGTAATACATATTCAGACAATTTTACTGGCAATATTGTAAGATCTTACAACCGTGTGTACGTAGCTTAACACAAATATTTTCGTATGAAGAATTAAATCGTCTACGTTAATGCTGTTATGACAGTTTCGTAGGAGCAATTTATGTTTCAATAAAGTAGAACTAATTTTATTGAGTATGTCATTATTTATTTATTCATTTTAGAACGGAAGAAGTCATAATGCCTCTTAATAAAATTTTCACTATACAAATGCATTGTTTACCTTAAATTAATTTTGCATTGCCATTTGACCAAATGTCCATCGCTGATCTGGAATGATCATTAGCAAATAACTAGATGTTTCATAAACAATGTAGAGGGCAAGTGCAGACAGCAGCCAGATATTCGGCAAAGGGATAATTTTAATTATTAATTTTAATTTTAATTAATTTTAAACGTAGTGCAAAACAGTTATAAGTCAGAAAAGTAAGCAAGTCTAGTATCTATAACACACAGTAGTATTAAGTGTACATACAGTTCTGAAGTATTTAAGTATTGTGTAACAAACACATGTGTATTTGATTAGAAATTGAAAAATCCGCAATAGCGTTTTTAAAGGTAAAAAAGTAACAATATGATAACACTGCTCATACAGAATTTTAGTGACAGTTCTGTTATACACTGAATGTCAATGATATAATCCGTAAAGCATCATAGTTTTATTTCGATTCAAAAAGAAAATAAAAAACTAACACAATTGTGTACTCTTACTACTAGTGACTAGCTGCACTTTGGCAAAACAAATGCAAGCAGCTATGCTTCAGTTTTTCATTAATTTTACATAATAAGGTCCTCAGAACTACTACTATTGGAAAAAAAACTACTGAAAACTAACTTGTTTTGATTTTTCACAATATAAAACTTAATGAACATTTTAAACATATTAAATATCAGGGATGAAACTTTAACAAAACAATTCAAAAATTCTTATAATATTGCTTTTATTGTTCCCATTTTTTTTTAATAAAAAATTGTTTAATAAAATTAACAAGAACTGAAATAAACGAAAAAAACTGGAAGAGCCATCGAGCTTTTTAATTTACTTATATATCTTTTTTTTTTTTTTTTTTTTTTTTTTATATTGGACCAGTACTCAGGGGATGACCCCTACATATGCAGTGCATTGTACCAGAACTAGGAAAATAGGTTGTGAGGAGGGGGAAAGCGGGAGTAGTGTTTGTGAACATTTGACTTGAATCTTCCAACGTTATAACAGACAGGAAACACTTCTGCAGGCAACTTGTTCCACAGACGAAGCGTGCGGCTGAAAAACGAATTCTCTCTGTAATGCGTAGTACGATTCCCCGGGCAATCGACCACAAATGGGTGAGCTCTAGACGATGAACGCGTGCTACGTAAAAATGTGCGCGTTTCGGGAACAAGATCCCTAATCTCGTCAGAGCAAAATCCATTGTAGTATCGATAGAACAGAGTAACGCATCCCACACTGCGTCGATGCTCCAGTGAGTCAATAGAGTTGGATACCCTACTGTCACCGATGAGCTTCTTCGCCCTCTCCTGCACACGGTCGAGTAACCCCAAAACAGACTTTGAGGCACCGGCCCAAACATGAGAGTTGTATTCCATTTTCGGTCGGATGTAGGTGGTATAAATAGTAAGGAGGTCGGATGGAGTGAAGTACATCTTACACCGTTTCAAAAAACCGAGGCACTTGAATGCTTCTTTAGAGATATGAAAAATGTGTTCATTCCAGCGAACGTCACACTGTATCTTCATTCCAAGAACATCAAGAGCATCCGATTCTTCAATATTTATACCATCCATGAGTACAGATGAAGCAGCATTAGCGGTCGTTTGTTTGTGCGTCAATAAGCAACACTGGGTCTTACGAGCATTAAAGGCGACCCTGTTTTTACGACCCCATTCAGAGACCAATAGAAGATCACTATTCAGTGAATCATTCATATTTAGTCTCTTGGCAGCGATCTCTGATAGGCTGGGCCTATATCTAAAAGAGTACGAGTGACATATATCTATCGCATAATGATCACATAAGCAATTTGTAAGAGTCCCAGGTATTTGTACAACATTCTGCTGCTACTGAACAACCCGATATTTGTATATATTTATCAATGATTGTATGTTAATAATTCCCCGTACCGTGAGTAATACATACATATGTATGTGTAAATATTAATGAAAAATAGTTGAACTTTATTATTGAATATTCCATAATGTTATTTGTCTGGTTATGAGTCCGATTCCACTTTCAGGCAAGAAAGGCATAAACGAATGAATAATCTTTTTTTTTAGTATTCACTTATGGTGTTTTCGTTTCTACAAATAAAATGTACCATTTGCAATTTAGTGCTCGTTTTTACAAAATGGTTGCCAGACAAAATTGCGAAAGAAAATCGCTTCGAGGTTAAACTGTAAAAATGTAAAATTCCTTATCATTTTTGTATGCAAATTTAATAAGGCAGTATATTTTGTGCAGAAACGAAAACACCATTTTGAAAAAAACTCATACTCGTAGATACAATATCTTGTTAGTAACTTTTGTGTTTCTTAAAAAAATTTTAAGTTTTATAAGCCAACAATCGGAGCAGGACTTCCCCAAGGTAGCATAATGGGACCTACTTTTTAGTTGATTTACGTCTATGGCTTGCCAACGCGATCCGGAATTTACACTTCAACTTTTGCAGATCACATAGCATTCTGCAACGTTCATGAATATCAGCAATTACTTTTACGAAATTGTTGGAATATTTTTCAATATTAGAGAAATCGCTAGAAATTTGGAAGGTAATAAACAAACAAAAAGATGTGCTCCTGTTACATTCACAATGCGTAAAAAGCACGTTCGGCTATCTAAATTAACAAGTCACCAGCACAATGAAGTCAAGATTTTTATTAAACAAAGTGAGTGTACGGCTTGTACAGTGAATTTCTAACTAAAATTCGTAAAAATATATTTAAAAGATCATATGGGAATAGCATTTCAACAATTTAAAAATTTTAAATGAAAGTAAGTGTTCAAATAATAATATATCAATTTCAAAGCGTTAATTAACACATAGGCTGAAAAGTCCCGAGCCTAACATTTATTCATCAACGTAATCTCCATCAAGAACAACGCAATCATTCCAGCGCCGCTCTAACATTTCAATACCACTTTTGTAGAACGATTTATATTTTGCCTCAAAATAGGCCTCAGTTTCAGCGGTAACCTCTTCAGTCGTGTGAAATTTCTTGCCGGCGAACATTTTCTTCAAGTCTGCGAACAGCCTGTAGTCGCTGGGATCCAAATCTGGCGAATACGCCGAATGTGGGAGCAATTCGAAGTTCAATTCGTGTAGTTTTGCCATTATTTTGATTGACTTGTGACAGGTCTTGATGAAACAAAATTTCTTTCTTTGCCATATGCGGTCGTTTCTTTGCAATTTCGGCCTTCAAACGCTCCAACAATGGTGTTTCCTTCCTCTAGATAGTCGATGAATATTACAAACGCACCACGCACATCCCACAATACAGAGGCCATAACCTTTCCAACCGATTGTTGTGCTTTCAGGCGCTTTGGGCGAGCTTCGTCAGTTGCTGTCCACTCAAATAACAATCGTTTTGATTCCGGAGTGAAGTAATGGATACATGTTCCATACATTGTCACATATCGACGAAAAAATTGCAGTTTGCTACGTTTAAACATGACCAAACACTGCTCAGAATCATCAATACTTTATCGTTTTTAGTCAAGAGTGAGCAAACGCGGCACCCACTTTGAACAGAGCTTTCTCATAGTCAAATGCTCATGCAATATAAAGCCAACACATTCTTTTGATATCTTTACGATGTCAGCTAACTCTTCGCTTTCCGCTCATTCGAAACGATTTTGTGGATTTTTTTATATTTTCTGGTGTTGCCGCCTCATTTGGACGTCAACTGCGTTCTGCATTATCGGTGTTTCTACGACCACGTTTGAAGTCAGCCAACCAACGTTTTATTTTTGTTTCTGATAGAGCGGAGTCGCCACATCACTTTTCAAGCCGTTGCTTCGCTGGACCGGCATTTTTCCCCATCAAGAAACAGTGTAAAATTAAAACACGAAATTGTTTTTGATCCATTGTTTTAGAAATAACAAAAGTAGTGTCACTCTACTCGTAAGCATAATTACTTTAATGTCATATGACGCTGAGGCAACATACATTGTAAAAATAAAAATTACGAAAATAAATACTTAACATAAAAAAAACACACAAACTAATGAATAGAATATCATGAAATGTTAACAGCTGTCTTTTGAAGGTTAGTATTAACTGAAAAAAGGTGCCTGCAATAAAACTAGCGCCATTTATGTGTTAGACCCAGGACTTTTCAGCTCATATAATAAGTCTTGTAAATTCTTACAATATTAGCGGTTTTCACTCTTAATATTATATTTAATATGCTTTTAAATATTATACTATTGTAAACTTTTGTGTGCACGACTTTTCTTGGGTATTGTAAAAAAAACAAAACAGCTGACATTTGTGTAGATAATTTTGCGCCACAAATAGACAAAAGAATTTTTCCGTTGGAGTTTCGTGGAAAGAGATAAAATCTTAAAAAACGCCTAAATCCAAATTTTATTTTAACCTTTTTCACGTTTTTTTATGTTTTCCATTTTAAACAAAGTTTATGTACATCTATTCTATTAACAGTAACAAAATAAATATATATGGCGTCAAATCTGCTGGCTGTTTCATACTTGTATATAAATGAACTTACTACGTTTACTAAATCTACTACTGTTTTTAGCATTGTAAAGATTGTTAATTTAGTAAATTAAAAATCTATGAATTTTGTTGTTGTCAAGACTTAAATTTACCAAGATTTACTAAATCTACAATATGTGCAAGCTCTACAAAAGTGCTTTAACACGAATCGTGAGAACCGCTATTACGAGTATAAAAGAAGTCTTTACTTTTCTGAGTTTCCTCATTTCATCGCAGAATGCGGAAGACACGTAGGTAACTTATTCCGAATTCAGAATGCTAATCATTGAAAACTCCAAAAAAAATTTTCAAATTTCTGAAATAAGGTATCAAAAATTATTGTTGAATGATGTTTCCTACTTTGGCTAAGTTTATAGTAAAATTTAGAACAAATGTAAAAGGAGTTTGTAGCCAAGTACAATAAACCTTAACAAAACTGATCTTAGAAATTACGAGTAGTTAGAAAAAACTTTTTATTTAGAATAAAGGTTACATATTTTATAGACTACCTACAACTTTGTAACTGTAATAGTTTCAAATTAAAATTATTCAAATTTTCATTTTTTTTTCAAATCTTTTCATACATAATTGCTGAATTCACAAACTAAGGCCCAGTTTTTGCCCAGTTTGCTCTTATATAAATGCAATGAAAGTGTGGCAGCTTCACTTATGTTTCAAATAATATGGAAAGTGTTCCATAGAACAGCTGTTTATTATTAGAAAAATAGAAAAATTCTGGAAGCAAAATATTAGATTTATCATCAGAATAGAAAACCTTAATAAATGTATTTGCGATGTTATTTATAATTAAATATCATATTGTGCTGTTGTTTAGCACAAAATTAGCAACTGGTTTTAAAATATATTCTACAGGCAACATCTCATACGAACGCCAAACACACTACAAACCATATGGTATATGAGCTAAAGATAATAAAACTTAAATGAGGAAGATTGAGCATTTAAGTTTGATTTAAATTCGAAGTGAAAAATTGATCTTCATATTTAAATGGAACTTAAAGCTAAATGATATTTAAATACTACATAATAACTCAAAAACTGGGCCTAAGTCATATCGTTTGTCGATGTATTTGGAGAGACAATTTCAAACACAAAACTTCAAAGCAAAAGCAATTTTCAAATATATTTTTTGAGAACTTAATGTTTGTGTTTGAAATTGTCTTTCCAAATACATCGTTAAACGATATGACTGAATGTCTGAATTCGACAAATAAGTTATTTAGTGAACAAAATATATTAAATTGAATATGATGTTCCCACCAATCACTTTTGCATTACTCATTTTCGAATCATCGTAATTTAATTTTTCAAATAATAATAATACTTCAATATAACTTAAAAAAATAATAATTATTTCAGTGAATTGCGAAAGGGCGTTCGATGCATTCAAAGCTACACCAGACGGTGCATGGACTTACAGCAGCGAAATCAATTCAACAAATTATACCATGGCACCAATCAATTTATCAGAGATTTATGCAACAAAGGGGAATTTCAAGACGGTAAGTAGAAACGTAAATTAGTACTCCCAACTAAAGATGTATGTATGTATGTGTGTATATTAGAGAAACTCATAAATTAAATTTTGTCGCTACCCTTCTCAGCTAAGACAAAAATTATAAAAGGAAAGAATTCCTTATTTTCTTCCATAAGAATAAAAAAATGTTTTTTCTTGTTGTGTAATATAAATTTCAATGACAATGTTAATGATGAATAAAGGAAAACCCCCAACTTTTAGTCTTCTGATTGTTATTTTTTATTGAATCATAAAATATATAAGATAAGGTTATGTATGGAATAATACATCGCGCCAATAACCTCAACGGCTTTGCATGCACATACGCACTCGTGTGCCGAAATTTTCCATGACCACTTTGCATAAATGTTTATGAGATTCGTTGATCCTTCTCCCTTACTCAGTGTTTACACATGCAGGTGCAAAGAACGCAAGGCATTCAACTACATACATTCGCACATCTACAAGCTGTGGGCAATAACACTGAAGAGCGCAGTAAAGTTTATGTTGGGACTACTAAGAGAAATTTAGGAGTGAGAATTGACAAACATTAAATATATGTTAAAAAGGGGAAAAACAACAGCAACAACGAAGCATCCCATCGGTGAAGACTGCATACCACATTACATCTCTTCAATGATGTATGCAGCCCAGCACTTTGTGTTCAATGCTAACTTACAAAGTGTATGACCGTAGTATATGGAATTCCCAAAAAATGAATTCCGTTCATCTTTTGTGTCACATATATATTTATGTATTTATTTGAGTTTTTAACTATAAATTAATAATATTAGAAATATTCAATAAGTTCGACTATTTATAATTAATATTATTTTATATAAATCAAACACTGAACGGTTTTGAGTCAAATTACGTTGCAAAAATTTTAATTAACAAAATTGAAGTTTAGAAAGCATAGACAAAATTATAAAAAAGGACTTAGGTAAAAAAAGAAAGCAGAAAAACAGAAAATAGAACAAATTAGTTTAATTGAATATTCCTAAACAACTAAGTATATATGTGTTGGGTGCGCAAAACACCTACGACCTACTTACCAGAGTTGTCAACTCAGTGCGTTTCGCACCGTTTTTAGTGCTTTTTAAGATTTTTCGTGCGAAAAATTCTTCAGCCAGTGCTCTGTGCGCTTTTTTTTTTAATTTCGGTGGCACCAAATCATATTCAACTGAACTTTTTCTTTTTAATGTAAGAAAAAAGTTTATTCAAGTGTCAAAAATTTTTTAAATCTTTTTGTGGATCATAACCAGAACTTGGAGTAACAATACGGAAAACGTGCCATGTCATATGCACAAAGTAAGACAATCTTGCTTTTGTATATTAAACCTATTCTCGAGAGAAAAAGAAACATTTCGTTTTATAAAATTTTTGAAGAGTGTTTTGCTATTGAACGATCAAGCCAAGTTTCTCAAGTATTACAATAAATGCAGATACTGAATACTGAAGTCCACATTTATAATGACGAGTGAACTAGTTACTACTTTAGTACTTTCCTTTTTTTATCCTGGATCAGTACTCAGGGGATGACCCTTACATATGCAGTGCGTTTTATCGGAACTAGGAATATAGGTTTTGAGGAGGGGGAAAGAGGGAGTAGTGTTTGTGAACATTTGACTTGAACTTTCCAACGTTATAACAGGCAGGAAACACGTCTACAGGCAACTTATTCCACTGACGAAGCGTACGGCTAAAAAACGAATTCTCTCTGTAATGCGTAGTGCGATTCATTGGGCAATCGACCACAAATGGATGAGCTCTGGACGATGCGCGCGTGCTACGTAAAAATCTACGCGTTTCGAGAACAAGATCCCTAATCGCATCAGAGCAAAATTAAATGTAATAACGATTGAACAGAGTAACGCACCCTACACTGCGTCGATGCTCCAGTGAGTCAATAGACTGTCACTGATAAGCGTCTTCGCCCTCTCCTGTACACGGTCGATCAACCCCAAAATAGACTTTGGGAAACCGGCCCAAACATGAGAGTTGTATTCTCTTTTCGGTCGGATATAGGTGGTATAAATAGTAAGGAGATCGGATGGAGTGAAGTATATCTTACACCGTTTCAAAAAGCCGAGACACTTGAATTCTTCTTTAGAGACATTAAAAATATGTTCAGTCCAGCGAATATCACACTGTATCTTTATTCCAAGAACACTAAGAGCATCCGATTCCTCAATATTTATACCATCCATGACTACAGATGAAGCAGCACTTGCGGCCGTTAGTTTCAAAATCTTCTGCCTTAAATTACAGAAATCTTCACCTTTTATTTGTTTCAATTCTTCCAAATTTTCCTATATTTCAATAAATTCTTTAAAAGATAACCACTCTAGCTAACTGATTTTCATTGTACGCTTACGAAAACAGATATGAAATTTACACTGCGTTTGGTTGAAGTGGTGCGATTCTGTAACTTTTAATGGTACGATAATCGATTTGTTCGACCTATTTCATCCCTTGCAGTAACGATTGTATGCTCCTGCAGTATAATTTTAGTGATGAATAGGCAATAAAATTAACAGCTGATATCGGTTGACAGCGGTTATAATTAAATAATATTGTTGTATAACAAATTTGATAAAATATCGTTATAATTATTGTGAAGACACTATTGTCGTAATAAAAGTTCCAGAATCGTTTGACAAACATGAGTCGTATCATTAGACCCAGTTTGATAGTCGAACAGCCGCTTAAAAGGCTGTTTCATTATCGTGTTTTTTATAAGTTTCTAAAAATGAAAAGAAAAATTCTGTACTTGGTGCGTTTTTGTTGAAATAACGCGCTTTTTCCCCCATTTTAGTGCGTTTTGAAATTTCAAAGTTGATAACGCTGCTACTTACAAAGTAAGTGAGATTGTATTCCATCTGCCTACTGCCGACTTACAATGCATGCGAGATTGTAGTCGATCTGTCTACTGCTAACTTACAATGTATGTAGAGGTAATAACATTTTGTTGGATATTGTGGTAGGCGTTCACTCTGGGTTCGTATATGGGATAGTGTGCATTACCGACTTACAAGTGTGCATCGGTTCATCACTTCTGTAATCGAAATTTTCGCCATTAGGATTGCTTTGAGCAGAAACATACATCCGATTTTGAAGCAGTGAGAATATTAGGCAAGGAAAGAAAACAAAAGAAGAGATTTCCATTGGAGGGCTTAGAATGCAGCGAACGGGAAGTACAACTAATTATAAATATGATAACAAATTGAGCTCTAACTATAACCCAAGGCAGCTTTAATATGGTAGAGGTATAAGCGCAGCTATTTTTCGTTTCCTTTGCGTAAATAAGTCAAACACACATAGACTTTCTTGTTTTTTCAAACAATATTTTGACAACTATTCATAAATTCTACCAACAAAATACATGTTGATGTTTTATGTTGTTGTATTTATTGTAATTCTGCCACTATCTGTATAAACCCAACAAACACTAAGGTTTGATTTCAAATTGAGAATGATTTGAAATCAAACGTTTTCTCAAACGACAAACGTTTGATGCTGATTTGAATTCAAATTGAAAAACATAGTATTCTCAACCAAAAAATTAAATTATTTTTATATTAAGAAATTCATTTATTCTCAACTGGTTTCAAATGTAATTTTCAAATGTGGATTGTGAAGTGGAATACAAATAAAAACAAATTTTTGCTTTGCAAATTCATTTGTCTTTTGATTTATTTGCGGTTTTTAATTTGAATTTTTCATTATTATTATTTATTTTATTATTAATATTTTCCTTAGTCTTGAAATTCTTGAAAGGACGAAATAGTTGGTTCCCTCCCTTTGGCTCTAAATCGCGGTCAAATCAGACAATCGCATTATTTCTTATTATTTCACTTTTCTATGCTTTATTTCATGCCTTTTAGCTTATTAAAACTAATTTTTGCTGACATTTAATTAAATATTGGTCACAAACAAATCACATTTATTTATTTTTCCGAAATTCTTATTAATTTTTTTTTTTTTTTTGTAAATAAATTTAAAATGTGGATATTTTTCATTAATTGCTGACACATTTGTTTTATAATTAATTTATGACTCAAAATCAAATTGATAAATCATTGAGTTTTTTTTATTTTTAACGCTATTTTACGTCTCGAGTATTATCCTGCAGAGTGGAAGGTGTCCATGATTACTATGATACCCAAACCAGGGAAGGATCCCACTAAAGTAGGATCATACAGACCAATAAGTCTATTGCCAACAATTTCAAAAAAGTTCGAAAAAATGTTAATGGCGAAGTTGACTCCAATATTAAACAATGTGAGATGCATCCCTGATCATCAATTTGGCTTTCGGGCTAAACATAGCACCATAGAACAACCGCACAGACTAGTCAACGTCATAAGACAGACTTTTGAAGACAAAAAGTATTGTTCACCTTTATTCATTGACTTTTCTCAAGCTTTTGATAAAGTGTGGCACGACGGCTTGATGCACCAAATAAAGCTAAACTTGCCTGCAAACACTCACAAGCTTTTGGAAAGCTACTTATGCGGTCGGAAGTTTGTTGTCAGAGAAGGCGATTTTATAAACCCTTACAGCCAATCGAGGCAGGAGTTCCCCAAGGTAGCATTCTAGGATCTACTTTATATTTTATTTACGCCTCAGACATGCCAGCGAGACCCGGAATCCACACTTCAACTTTTGCACAGCATTCTGCAGCGTACATGAAAACCATCAAGTAGCTTCGCGAAATTTGCAGGAGTATATTTCAATATTAGAGAAATGGTTAAAACGTTGGAAAATTAAAGTTAATGAACAAAAGTGTACTCACGTTACATTCACACTGCGTAAACTAACATGTTCAGCTATCCAAATTAACAATTCACCTATTCCACAGCAAAATGAAATCAAGTACTTTGTTAATTTCTATTGTTGTTTTGTCTAATATTGTACTTTATTTTAGATCATGTTGTCAGATTATAACAAATAAACTACTCCTGAAGAAGTTGCTAGTACATGCTCGATATGTATACACTTAAGACTTTGAAAGCCTGGATTGGTTTGAAATCATTTAACAGCTGACAAAATGATTGCCAGTTAAAGTGTTGCCAACTTAAAGTTGTGTACCTCTATAAAAACGCTCTTTATATATGCATATATAGAAATGTAGATACGAGGTCTGTTTTACAGAAAAGGGGAATTTTGAAATTTTTGGGGCTGCGTGCGTTCGATTAACGATTTTGTTATGTTGGCACTCTTGTCTCAAACATAACGCTCCTTTATTGCAACATGGTCATAACTGAAAAAAGCGTGTTTCGAGAAAAACACAATTCAAATTTTTCATTTCCATACAAGTCTTAGAAAAAGTTTTTGGAAAATATCTCGTAAAGGAAACAATTTAAAAGTAATTTGAATAAATTTTTGGCACAATATGAAAGGTGGTACTGTTATCAATTCTGCATTGTTAACTCGAAAAGCAAATTTTTTGAGATATGACAATGTTGCAATAAAGGAGCGATATGTTCTTAGATAAGTGTGTTTATGAGAGGCATAATAGTTAGAGGTGTTTTGCTTGGATTAAAGAATTTGCATAAAGTTTTGTGTAAAAATGGAATTAACTGCTCAAATGTGCTAGAAATGTTCAAAAGGGCATATGGTGATTGTACTCTCAGTCAGAACAGGCTTACAACTAGTATAAGCTTTTTAAAGGAAGTCAAAAACATGTAGATGATGACGCTCGTCCCGACGAACCCATCTCATCAAAAACCGATGAAAATATAGGGAAAGTGAAGAAAAATTTTGCAGAATCATAGAAGAGAAGTTGCGAGAAAGTTAGTATATCGATTGGATCATGACGTATAATTTGTTCTGGCAATTTTAGGAATGAAGCATGTGGTAGCGAAGTTCAAGTAGTCTTTTATTTTCCATCCTGTATACAACGTGTTTTTTCACTGCCGTTTGTGTTTTATTCATTTATTTTGAAACTTTTTGCTATGTAATTCATTACCTTGCAGTGTGGAAAGAGCTGGACTAATTTTTGTTATTCTGAACAGTATCGAAGCTATATAGGGCACTGATCGATTTCAAGTAATTGATTTCCAACACTTTAAATACTGTGATAATTTTTTTTTCTGTCCGTATTATTATTGATAGGTTCGAGCAATTGTAAGCAAACTGCTAATTTTTTTCCTCGTCGTCATAATCTATGTATTTTCCTAGTTTCAGTACAATTCACAGTTCCCTGGGTACAGATCCAAGACAGAAAAATATAGACGAATTTTGAAGAAAACACCGTCGCGTTGGATTTGGTAAGGAAATGTTGAACGACGTTATTGATAATGCAAATTTGTATAAAAGGTTCATAACTGGTGACGAATCATGGGTATATAGTTATGACATCGAAACCAAAGTATAATCGTGCCAGTGGAAGAGTCAAAGTCTAAAAAGCAAGCCAAGTTCGATCAAATGTAAAAGTTTTGCTCATTGTTTTCTTTTATTACCACGGCAGCATGAGGTCTTTCCACATAACCCTACAGTTAATAAGGAGTATTATCTTGAAGTTATGCGTCTCTTGTGAGAAGTACTACGAAAAGAATGTCTGGAATTGTGGAAAACCAATTCATAGCTCATATATAGACATCATTGCTTGATCGTAATTTGTTCGTGTCTTCAGCCACCGTATTAAATGGGCTGACCCCCTGTAACTTTCCCTGTTTCCAAAATTGAGGAGATGCAAGAAGGCGTTTTGCGACGACTCACTAGAGCATCGACGTAGTGTAGGGTTCCCGAAATTCGAACATTTTTACGTAGCACGCGTTCTTCGTCCAGAGCTTATCTATTAGTGGTCGATTGTCCAGTGAATCATTCAACGCATTATAGAGAAAATTAATAAGTTGCCTGCAGACGTGTTTTCTGTCTGTTATAACGTTGGAAAGTTCGAGTCATATGTTCACAAACACTACTCTCTCTTCCCCCCTACTCACAAGCCATTTTCCTAGTTCTGGTATAATACACTCCATATGTAGGGGTTATCCCCTGAATACCGGTCCTAAATAAAAATAAACAAAACCCAAGCGCTGAGAGAGCACAAGTGTATTATATCTAAGGAGGAGTACATTGAAGAGAGCCAAATAGGAATTGAAAATTTACCTTTTCTATAGAGTAGACCTCGTCCATACGTGAGAATTAAAAACAGTGCATTGTATCGAAACTAGGAAAATATGTTATGTGTCTACACACATCAAGTTTCACTCGCCATGTCCTGAGTTTTTGGGTGAATGAGAAGAATCGTATAGAAAGTGATACAAGAGACTTCACCATACCGTCAAGCTTAAAATGAAATATTAAAAAATATGAGAACAAAAGAACTTAAGCTTGAGCACTACGCCCTCTTTCCTACCTCATCTCAACCTATTTTCCTAGTTCCAGTACAATGCACTGCATATGTAGGGGTCATCCCTTGAGTACTGGTCCAAGATAAAAAAAAACTTGATGACAGAAAGTTGAAAAGGAAATTGAAAGAAAATTAATCACGAAAACCTGCTGTGTGTAAACCGGCACTACGCAAAACTCCTACTAAGAAAAATTCTCTAATCAATTTCCCTTTTCGAAACTTCTCTTCACATTCGCCAGTGATAAAACGCAAATATTTAAGAAACTTAGTTGGACTTGGGAAGTCATGATGATAATTAGCTTGTTTTATTTCAGAAACTATTTTCTTTCGAAAGTTACTTATTTTTCTTTTTATTATCAGTATTCAAAAATCTTAGCGCTCTGAGCTCCAACAAGCTTCAAAATTTTATGAGAAGTAGCTATAGAAATTTTTTGACATCAAAAATGCAGAAAAATTAAAAATGTATATAAGTTAACGCTGTCAACATTAAAAATATGTTTCCCATTAAAAACGCTGACAACAGTGCCGGTGCATTAATTGCACAATTAGACACGCTGGAAACAAAATGCTGACACAGAAAAATACCAGCCTTTCACCTGCTCTGCAACGTGATCGCCGAGACTTAAGGCCTAACTATAATGTGCATAAACTAGTTTAAGCCAGCTTAAGCTATTGCGCGAATACGTATAATCAAATGTGTACAACTATAATGTGCTTAATGAAACTTTTCGTTAAGTTTCGTCTAATGTCAGTTGCTTAAGCAAAGTACGAAACTGAACGCAGTTTCTGTGCGGAATCATTTGTTTTCAGGAGTTTGTGTGTGTGTGTTTACAAAAATTATTAAAATAAAGGAAAATTTAAACAAATATATTTGTATTTAATTTAATAGAAATGTATTTTAGCTTTTTTCAATTTTTAATTACACAAATTACTACAAAATTGTTTTTACTTTTTATTTGGAAATTATTGCATACAAATACTTTGTTGTGATTTTTAGTACTTTTTTATATAATCTACTTAGAAATTACACAAGTACTACGCAGTTGTGCAACAATGGGTTTAAAATCATTAAGTTTATACAAGTACATTATGGCCAACTAAAAGTCGTTTTTCATTCACATATGCATTTGACAGACTTTTCGTTTAATTTTGGCAAAAGCTTAAGCCAATCTATGCACATTATAGTTAGGCCTTTAGTTTTAAGAAAATAAAAATTGTAAGTTTTAAAATAAAGTTTTCTTTTCAGCCAAAAAATATATTTTTTTAACGAGCTTTAAATTCGTTAACTGGCGCCCAACGTTAACTTGTATATTAGAAAGATATTTATAATTTATTTCAGAGAGTTTGAAGAGTTTTTAACAGCTGTTTATTGGAAATGCTCAATTAAAAGCACAACCAGCCTTCCAAATTTTTCAAAAAGTGGCACAAAAGGGGTATTTAAAAAAAATGTGTCACAAAAAGGGTATTTCAAGAAAAACACAGTCACGTTTTTAAAAAACAATAAAAGTTAAAAAAAATCTTCAAAACTAAATGTATTTGAATGATTTCATTTAGATAAATTATTCAAATATAATTGATAACATCAGTTTAAGTGATATTAATTTTACTCAGGTCCAGTTTTTGACTTCGTATTTAAATACAAAATTAGTTAATTTACATTTAAAGTTAAGTTTTATTTAAAGGCAAGTTAAATTTTTCAGTCTTAAGCAATTCCTCATATATAAATGCGATAAAAGTGTGACATCTTCACTTAAATTCCAAATATTATGGAAAGTATTTCATAGAGCAGCTGTGTGTTATTGAAAGAATAGGAAAATATTAAATTAAACAGCACAGAAACACTTAATAACTGCATTTTATGTTATGTTATTTTTAATTAAATATTATTTTGGGATCGTCTACGGACAATAGCTCATATGTGTGTTTTGTTTACCTATTTTGCACCAACACAAAAGCATGCACGCAAAACTATATGATAAGTGAAATAAACTTAAATACAACTCAAATGAAGAAGATTGGCCATTTAAGTTTGATTCACATTTTTAGAGAAAAATACATTTTCGTGTTTAAATGGAACTTAAAGCTAAATGACATTTATATACGAAGTCAAAAACTGCGCTGTAAAAAATTTTTTGAAATATACTAGTTATACTTCTTCAGACTTATAAATTATTCGACTATTTTGTATTCAGATAGTAAGATACATATGTATAAAAATGCATACATACTTTTTAGAAATAAAGATTTCGTTATCAAATATATGTTAATATACACATAAGAGCAGTTTAATATAAAACGTTGCTCAAATATGAATGACAACTGAGTATACAGCTGTTCGATCGTTCTCAACAAAAAGTTCCATTTTTTCAAAAAGGGTCAAAAATTGTATTTTAAAAAAAAAGTCTCATAGATATCAAAAAGTCTCATAGATGTCATAAAAAGTCTCATAGATATCAAAAAGGGGTCAAATTGACACTTTAGTATCATAAAGGCAACCCTGCCTACTTTTACTTTGAAATAGAGAAACTCTGTTTTTTCAATAATCGAGAATTTTTATATCACACTTCTCGATGTAAAAACTTCTCACTATAATTACAGAAACGAGGTACTGTATGGTTTAGAATTCGCTTTGTTGCAAATGGGTTGCTAAATACCTAATTTATATATATTTTATTTAAACGATTTTAAGAAAAATAGTAGTATCTTGTTTATAACTATAAATATATAATAAGCACAAATTTTGGACTTGGCTTCGATAGAAACTCTTATTTTGTGGGCGAAAAAATTAGGACGGTAGGATGGGGATAAATCATTTCACAACGAGGTCAAAGGTAGAGCAAAACAAAATTCACAAAAAAGCTTCATAACTGTCTCTGAGTCGCTCTCTCTCTACATTTCTTGTGAACATATTTAACCCCTAATTGCCATCCTTAAGGGGGCTTACATACAAAATATTACTTTCCAACATTTCAGAGGTGTCAAATGCATGACCGACTTCCAACATTTTTAAGAACCCATACTGCAATCATTTGGGTGGTCCCTGTACAAAAATTTTCATTTTCAAAATAAAGTAGGAACGTATGCAAAAGAAAAAATTTGTTATTTGTTTGATGGGTGTTATAAGAATATTTTGCTTTCTAAATTCTAGAAAATTTCTTTAAAATATTGGGATATATACAGTGAGCAAAAAACCCACTTGTGCACTCTGAAAAGTAAAACCAATTTTCATTTAATTTAAAATGGTGTTATTTATTTCTAATATATTATACATGCAAATGGAGGAAATTTTATCCTCTATTAGTTGTATGTTTATGCTGATCCCATTTACGCTGATATATCTCCTTCAGCTGATATTGAAAATGCTACCTATCTACTCATAAATTTAAAAATACAATTATGTCGCATGGCGAATGCAGAATTTTCCGAAAAGCTTTAGAGAATGAAGATTTTTAAGATATATAGATTTTAATTTTGTGTTCGGATTTCTCTCTCACATTTAAATGGTAAGAATTGCTTCAATTTGCTCAACTTTTTGAAAGCGTTGTCAACTGCTTATAGCCAAAATGCATATTCATATTCACAAGAAAAGCAAAATTATTTTAAAATATACACGTTATTTTAAAGATTGGCAAAATTTCATTTCGACTTAGATAGTTTTCAGCTTACTGGTTATTTTATTACCTGCGTGAAAGCTTTTAATTTAATTTTAATAATATAGCTATTAATGGAATTTTGTATTCAAGTAAGTAACCCTATAACTAGCAAACAGACAAAAAAAATCAATAACAATTTAAAAATTGAAAATCTTTTTACATTCTTAAAGTTCATGCATACAAAAGAGCCAGAGATATATTTAGCCCTTTTTAAAATACAAAGTAGAGTCAGTTTAGCAACATTTTAGTATATGAGGTATTAAAATATAATCAAACTAAAATTGTAAGTCTTCAAGCCATGCTCATCTTCTGCCATAAAACTGTTTGAAAACAAGGTTTCGAATTCTTATACATAAGTATTTTTACTATTAACATTTGGACTTACATCAGATGGAAAACTATAATTTTTACAGCAAGTGTATTCCATTCTACACCATTATTTTGTATAAATTAATAAGTTCACGGTAAAAAGTCACATTCTCTTTTTATTTTTGATTTGATAAGAATCATCATAATTAAAAATCTTTCACTTCCACATTCAAAAAAGAAAAACTTTATAAGATAATGACTAAGGTCGATAATATTATTTTTCAGCGCTAAATCTAGCGTGAAAGGCGCTAAATTGGCAACTGTGGTTCCAAGTACCAATATTACCATGCAAAACGTTCTTTTAGCCTGGAGGAAAGATTGCAATGAATTATCTCAAAGTGTAAAAAATATTTTTAGTTTTACTTAATATCTTTTGGTATACCTCTCCGAGAAATGGTGCCACTCAATCCATCATTTCGGCGAAAGTGAAGTGGTGGCTCTAGATATTTCCAAAGCATTTGACAGAGTGTGGCATGCTGCACTACTGGCAAAACTTACTGCTTTTGGTGTCGGTGATGACTTTTCGCGGTTTATATCGAGTTTTCTCAGAGACCGCACTATACGAGTTGTTATAGATGGGGTCTGATCAAACGAGTTCCAGATTAATTCAGGGGTACCACAAGGCTCCGTTCTTTCTCCTACCCTATTTCTTATCTTCCTCAATGACCTTCTCTACCAAACTTTCAACCCTCTACACTCTTTCGCAGATGACAGCAGCATTTGCCATTCGTACTCTTTCAGTAATAGGCCCAGCCTATCCGAGATCGTTGCCAAAAGGCAAAATATGAATGACTCACTGAATAGTGATCTTCTATTAATCTCCGAATGGGGAGATTAATAGATAGGGAGATAATAATAATAATAATTTTAACGCTCGTAAGACCCAGTGTTGTTTATTAACACACAAACATACGACGGCAGGTGCTGCTTCATCTGTACACATGGATGGTAAAAATAGTGAGGAATCGGATGCTCTCGATGTTCTTGGAATGAAAATACAGTGCGATGTTCGTTGGAATGATCACATTTTTCATGTCTCTAAAGAAGCATTCAAGTGCCTCGGCTTTTTGAAACGGTGTAAGATGTACTTCACTCCATCCGACCTCCTTACTATTTATACCACCTACATCCGACCGAAAATGGAATACAGCTCTCATGTTTGGGCCGGTGCCTCAAAGTCTATTTTGAAGAAGAAGCTTATCGGTGACAGTAGGGTATCCAACTCTATTGACTCACTGGAGCATCGACGCAGTGTAGGGTGCGTTACTCTGTTCTATCGTTACTACAATGGATTTTGCTCTGACGAGATCAGGGGTCTTGTTCCTGAAACTCGCACATTTTTACGTAGCACGCGTTCATCGTCCAGAGCTCATCCATTTGTGGTCGATTGCCCAGAGAACCGTACAACGTATTACAGAGAGAATTCGTTTGTCAGCCGTACGCTTCGTCTGTGGAACAAGTCGCCTGCAGACGTGTTTCCTGTCTGTTATAGCGTTAGAAAGTTCAAGTCAAATGTTCATAAACACTACTCCCTCTTTCCCCCTCCTCATAACCTATTTTCCTAGTTCTGGTACAATGCGCTGCATATGTCTCCTGAGTACTGGTCCAAGATAAAAAAAAAATACCTTATTGCAGACTAGATTTTTAATGAGAAAACCAGTACCAGGTCAATACACATATATACATAATTTACTTACAACTTTTGTGATAGTCGGTTATTTGGTTCTCTTACTGAATTTTTGACTTTTATTTTAATTGCTTCCTTGGTATTTAATAGTAGTTCGGTTTAATAATTTCTGTACGGTAATTTTGCTCAAAAACTAGTAATTTTTTCAAGGTCGTGCAGTACTTTGAAAATAAAAGTTAACATCACTGCTTTGCAGCGAAAAAATACCCCGTTATAAACTCATTTCAAAAAAAGTAAAGTAATTAGGATCATAGATAGCAAACCTATAAATTGCAGCAGTTCAGCCTGTTTTTGTGTTCGAAAAATAGTAAAAGACATGATGAAAAACAAATTTCAAAAGACTTAAACGAGATTATTATGAAACTGTGGAAAGAAAATAATCCTAAGCGTGAAATTAGAAACATAGTAAGTAAACCTCATTCTACGGTCCATTACGTTGTTAAAACTTTCCGAAAGAATGAATCTGTGGAAAGAGCTAGTGGAGGTGACCGCCCAAAAAAATAAATACCCCTCAATTTCAACGAAAAGCTTTAAATTGTGCAAGAAAGGACACAAAAAATTTCGCCGTGAAGATTGCAAATGTCTTAAAGAACGCAGAAATAGTGTAGTTAGATGTTTGAAATATTTTTCTAACGTTTTCAAGTTTATTAAAAAATAAGCTGTTTGTAGTTTTTAATTTGTATTTAATTATTTGATATTTTTTTTGTTGTATATTTGTTTTTTGTCTATTGAACTATGTTAACTGTTCTATACTATGTGATTACGAGTACAGTAATTCGTTTTTATTATACAACAACAACAAAGTGTTACTTGGGCAATATTTCTTACTCTTTCTGGTAGTCGTCGAATTCTTCTCAGATTTTCGTTTCGGCAATCAGAGAGCCCATTTATAATCCGAGTACATTTTTTTTACTCGTATACAGATTTGTGTTTTTGATGAATATTTTATTGTTTTTATTTTTGCAACAGAATACCTGAAGCACGCCCCCTGCTCAGAAATGGCTAAAAAGGAATTCGAAGTGTGCGCTAATCGCTACAAAGAGACGATGGTATTTTTAAAGCCAAATAAGAATCAGGAAAGCCAAGAGAACATTACCATTAACGAAAACATAAAAACAATATGCTGGTAAGTACAATAATCATTATTGAATAATGTAAAAAAAATTGTTTTGACAAGCACAGCTATGTGAGTGACCAGCAAAAAATCTTCAGGTATTTTGAAGCAGAAAGCGAATTTTATGACTTCCAATTGCGCGCAGTTAAAATGCTTTCGTGCTCCCGCTAATAGAAGTCAGTAGTAGTGCCAGACATTCTTGTAGAAAACTCTTCACTTTTCAAAATATAAGTTCTAAATTTAGACAAAAAGTTTTAAAATGTGTAAGTTTTGACAAGAACATAAAAATAGAATTGCAATCAAATTTATTTCCAAAATTAGAAGTATAGGGTGTTTTGTTTTTAAATAAATATAGCATAATTTCTTTGTGCTTGTACAAAGTACAATGCATTATAATCATACAAAATTGTTATTATTGATAGTTATGCTAAGAAAAGTCATCTCGGATGAAGCGCATTTCTAAATGACACGCATTTCTAAATACTGCTCAGAATATACTTATGTAATCCATGAGAAATTATTGCGCCAACAAATGATATTTGGTATAGATGTAGATGACATCATGTATGAACGATCGATTTATGGCAGCTAAAGAAATTCTAATGCTAAAGCCATACGATTTTTTTCTCTTCGGGTTTGTGATGTTTCAGGCTTGTGCAAATAAGCTACAAACAGTTACTGAGCTCAAATCAGTCACATATCTGTCAAAAAAAAAGCTGGAAAATTTCATGAAAAGAATAATGGCCTATCACCAGGGCCATGACGGATGTTTTATTTCTTACGCAATTCGAACATGTCTTCTTTACAACCTAATAAAAAAAATCACAACTACGAGTATTTTAAAAAATAGGCGTTTTTATGTTAGAATGGAAAAGGGTACTTTTGCTCAGACAGCCAGTCTATGTATATAACTATGTAATTACATATATGTGAAACTTATTCCAAGATTAATGTTAATAAATTAGTCAAAGTTCATTGGATATTAAAAAAAACGTCACAATGCTAAACTTCTAAAATTTTAATTTTGAACAAAATATCTTCAAATCTAATTTTTCCTGGATATTTTCCAAATTAAAGTTTAATCTTCATTCTAACAACGCTGTAAAGGTGAGGTTATATTTGCCTTTTAAGCACAGGTTGATTGTAGGCAACTTAATTTTTTCGTGGTTAAACGACTTCTATTAAAAGACCCGTTGTTACACGAAGGTAGATTGCGCTGAGGCAATAAAAGAAATAGAAACAAATGCGTAAAAATAACGCATTTTTTATGAAGATCGCCAAACGGGGCATGCGGACAAAAGCACTTTTCGAAGCAGAAACACGTGATTTTTTCAAGTTACGAATTCTAGTCTGAGTGTCTTATTAACTGGATTTGATAACCAATTTCCACAGACTATAGAACAAAGAATGTAAAATGTTTATTATGAAATCGGAAAATTCGTTGAACAGTGAATTTTCATTTCAATCGAACACAATTCGGCTTTCGGTGTTATATGACGGTTTGTAAATACTAATTGAAAATACTTTAATAAGGATTGAATTATTTATAAAATTGTTTTCTATTTATTTATCCTTTATTTAATTTAATTGATGAGCAACGCGAAGTTGCTCGAACCAATTCTGTGTCTTCAATTCTTACTTAAACTAAAATTACAATTGCTTATATACTACTTATGAGAAGTTCTAGACGACTCATCTATACTAAGTGTTGTACTATCCAAATTAATGTATGAGAACCAAATTTGGTTCCCACGTCTTAGGGGTAAGCTGATCAGACGTCACATACATGCATAGATGGTTCAAGGCCATAATTTGTTTCTTTGGTACGTGCATACATATGTACGAGTGCGGCGTGATTCAAGCGTTTTTAGTTTTAATTATTATAATGCCACACACATGCTTACATACCTTCACAACCCATATCATTCGCAGCTCAAGTAAATTTCAAATGATTGCACTCAATAGGCGCACTGTCGCGACGACGGTCAGTGACAGCAAGAGGTGTCAAGTGACGTGGGTTATGAATTGTTTAAAATGTAACCTAATATTCTTTTAGTTATTTCTTATGCATGCCTTTAATAGGATGCATTTATGTTATGGCTAAAAGAGTGAATTTATGTCGTGATCATGCTGCAATACAATTATTTATAAAGTTTTTATACCCTTCACAAAAATGTAAAGCGTATATATAAGTTTGTGATTCCGTTTGTAATTTCTACAGTTTTTTTTGCGACCCTATAAAGTGTATATATTCTGATTCAGAATTAATGGAAAAGTCGATTAAGCGATGTCCGTCTGTCCGCTGTTGAAATACCGTTTCTGAGAAAACCATTAGACTTAGAAACTTTTTTCTTTCACCATTCTTTTACCCCATCGATTCATGGGTTTGCTATTGAAATTCAGTAATATCGGTTCACGTATAGCTGAGATATATTCAAAATTCCGAAAAAAGCCATTTTTTTTTTTGCAGTTTTGTATGAAAGTTTTTGAAAACAAAAGTTGTTTGTTTTGCTTCAAACTTCACACACTTATTAAGCATGGTGACTTAAAGACAAAAAAAATTTTTTTTTTCAGATATCGGTCCATATATACCCAAAATATAGCCCAAATCGGATTTTTAATGAAAATGTCGCATAGACGAAGCTAAACAACTTTTTTTTGCTTAAAAGTAGTTCTGGTAATAAAATAAGGTCATATAAATATGGAAAATGACAATTTCCGATATCGGTTAATATATACCCGAGATATAGCCTAAACCGGGTTTTTCATGAACATGCGGCGTAAGCAAACTTAAACAACTTTTTTTGCTTAAAAGTAGTTCTGGTAATAACATTAGGTTATATAAATCTGGAAAATAAAAATTTCCGATATCGGTCCATATATACCCGAGATATAGCCTAGAACGGGTTTTTCATGAAAATGCCACATAAGCGAACTTAAAAAACTTTTTTTTGCTCAAAGGCAGTTCCGGTAATAAAGTAAGGTTATAAAAATATAGAAAATGAAAATTTCCGATATCGGTCCATATATACCCGAGATATAGCCTAAAACGGGTTTTTCATGAAAATGTCGCGTAAGCAAACTTAAACAACTTTGTTTGCTTAAAAGCAGTTCTGGTAATAAAATAAGTTTATGAAAGTATGGAAAATGAAAATTTCCGATATCGGTCCATATATACCCGAGATATAGCCTAAACCGGGTTTTTCATGAACATGCGGCGTAAGCGAACTTAAACAACTTTTTTTACTTAAAAGCAGTTCTGGTAATAAAATAAGGTTATATAAGTATGAGAAATGAAAATTTCCGATATCGGTCCACATATACCCGAGATATAGCCTAAACCGCTGTTTTCATGAACATGTCGCGTGAGTGAACTTAAACATCTTTTGTTGCTTAAAAACAGTTTTGGTAAGGAAATAAGGTTATATAAATATGGAAAATGGAAATTTTTCGATATCGGTCCATATATACCCGAGATATAGCCTAAGCCGCGTTTTTCATGAAAATGTCGCGTAAGTGAACTTAAACATCTTGTCTTGCTTAAAAGCAGTTCTGATAATGAAATAAGGTTAGATAAATATGGAAAATGAAAATGCCCGATATCGGTCCATATATACCCGAGATATAGCCTAAAACGGGTGTTTCATGAAAATGTCCCGTAAGTAAACTTAAACAACTTTTTTTTTTGCTTAAAAACAGTTCTGATAACGAAATAAGGTTATATAAATATGGAATGTGGACATTTCCGATATCGGTACATATATACCGGAGATATAGCCTAAACCGCGTTTTTTTACGTGACTATTGTGAAGGGTATTTTAGATTCGGCCCAGCCGAATTTACCACACTCTTACTTGTGTATTTTCATCACAACGATCAGTTTAAAACATCTTTGAATACAATAGCTCAAAGGTGCTACCAATTTCAATAAAAGTACTATACTAGTGATTAAGCTGACCTGTTTGCTTGGCGGCAGCAATTCTTCTGTAGTAGACAGCAGTTCCATAAACACCTCTTTACACTATTGAAAGTTTGCTATAAATCTGCCTTTCTAAATGATATTCCTGTTAAAACCTAAGAAGCAGTTAGAAGTATAACAACAATATGGAACGTTCTTAACCGTTCAAAAACTATTCAACACCAAAAAATTCCTATAAAAGATTCTTTTCTGATCAGAAAAAATTGAGTCCCAATGTACCAGATGGAAATAGAGGTTATTCGAAAAGCTTGCGGAAAGATCCTTCAAGCTATAAAGCCTAGATACTTGATGATATTCTTATCTAAAATGAAAAATAGTGACTATGTGTACACACAGTTTTGAAAACGATTTACATCAGCACATGCCTTTACGGACCAATCTGATGATGGACTAACTCCACGGGGTGAATTATACAAGACTCACCAGCACCCCTATGTGGCTTGCTAGGCTCACACAGGTTGCAACTTTTAGCTAGTTTGCAGCCCTAAAAACGAATCTCTTGCCTAAGAGTTTGGGTCTTCTAATCCCTCCTGTATGCAATTTCTCAGCAGTCAATGGAAGATAAGGCTCAATAAGTTGGTAAGCCATTAGGAGCATCAGCCCTAAATTAACTAGTCCGTCCAACCATCACTCCTGGTTCCTTAACATTATTCATGATTCACCAGCGCCCCCATGTGGCTTGCTAGGCTCACACACGTCGCAAGTTTTTGCTAGTTTGCAGTCCTATAGACGAATCTCTTGCTTAAGAGTTTGGGTCTTCTAATACCTGCAATTTCTCAACGGTGAATGGAAGACAAGGCTCAATGAGTTGGTTAAGAGCATCTGTTCTAAATCCACTCACCCGTCCGTTTAAGCCAGAGAAAGAACCTCAACCAAAGCAAAAGCAGAAGCTCCCGGTAGCTTTGCTGATCCCCGTTCTTCCAATTTTAACCGTTGGTAAGGGCTTCGAAAATCATTAACACAACATGAGTCATGCGACTTGCTAGAGTTTTGTGTGCTACAACAAACGTAGGACTCCTTCCCCCCTATGCTCCAAAACCATAGAGTCCTGGTTTTACCTACGCCAAGGCAAAACCTGTTCCCCGTGGGGACTATGTGTACACATTGGAAAAAAGTTTATCCCCTTTTTCAATGCTCATCAGAAAACAACTTGACTTACCACTTAAGATAATCCAGCAATTCCTTCCAAACAAATATCTCTTTAGGAATGGCCTCCATGCTCTCCAGACTAGAATCCAATGGAAAGCCTCTGGGGAGTACTATAATAAACAAAAATCTTTAAATTAACTCAAATATGCAATTTATGGCGATTAGAAATTAAACCAAAACGCTGTTGGAAGACTCGTTATGAGTATGAACAAAAGAATTGAAAAGTTTGATAAAATTTTCATGCATTTTTTTCCAAAATTTTTAATGCTGACAGTATATTTTTTGAACAAGGAAAAAAAAATTATTATTAAAGAAAAAGTGCCTTGTTCAAAAAAAAAAAAAAAAAAATCAATTGGATTGTTCTTTATTTTATTTTGTGCATTTTATGCGAATACCTTCCCTCTTCCGTTTTCAATAAAAGAGCGGGTTCGAAAGTGGCGCTATAAATGTTGAAAAGAATTTATGTACTCGTATGTTTCAAAAATGTTTGAAACAGCTTGCCAGTTCCTGTAAGCTTCTAGTTACTTCATCAGACAAATCATCGTCATGGTTATTAATAATTATTTAAATTTTTTCTTCTATAAATTTGTATAAATACAAACAAATGATTTTATATACATACATATGTGTCAGCTGATAGAAATGAGCTATTATGAATAATTCAATTTTCTAAAGTTCTCAACAGTGATATTTTCATCAAACGGAAGCCATAGTTCCAAATGAATATTTGTTCAATAATCTAATTCCACCGCAACCGAAATCTTAAGTTACACATAATAGGCACCTGATTTTATTTTAAATATTCCAATAATAATGAAGTATGATTATTGGGCATCCTGTGGAGCCTTTGGGCAAAAAACTGTTGCAAATTGTGCCAATTTAATGTTAAACTGTTTTGAAAAAAATATTGGATATTACGAGTAAAAGCTATTTTATAAAAAAAAGATTGCATACGGTGTTAAAAGTTATATCTAATTCAAAAATAAAACGGGATTGGCTCTAAAGTGGCGAGCCGTAAAAAGAACACTTGACTGCCACTAATTCCCATAAATTTATTTGAAAATATGTTCTTCCTTTGTATTAAAATCTTTAATATGTTGTATTTATGTATGTGTTCCATTTACAGCTCCATTAATGAACTTGTCGATTGTTCGGAAAATGCTGCAAAAAAAATCTGTGGTGCCGATGCAGCAAAATTTACACGCGAGCTGGTCGATAAATACGCTAACAGCTTAACAAAGGTATGTACACACATATGTATACTTGTATGCCACTTTTTGCTTCCGTTAACTAATTAGGAGTGCAAGTTAGTAGAAATATGTTCAATCGTGCACATCCAACACACACACACACACACGCACACATTGGCTTCTGAGTAAAACGGAACAGCGTATCGATTCACTTTCTGAAAGTGTGAACTTATAGGAGCTTTTGCGATACGAATAGTTTTGGGTACACACTCTCATATACAGGGTGTCCGCCGGGAAGGTATACTGTCTTGTTTTGCCGCCATTGGGGTAAACATTTATTACGGAAAAACATTCGTTAAATCTTTCTTTAATCGTTAAAATATTTTACCAAAATCAATCATAGATTTTCATGAAAAAATCATAATGGGTGATGAGGCACATTTTCATTTGAATGGATAGGTGAATAAACAGATTAGTCGGTTCTGGGCGATGAAAAACCCTCAAAGTATACATCAGTCACATTTTCTTGCGTCCATTAAAAGTGACAGTCTTGTGTGCAATTTTGTCGGGGGAATCATTGGACCTTACTTCTTTGAAAATGAAAATGGCGTAACGGTAACTGTGAATGGGCAGTGATATCGTGATATGATTGAAAGCTGTTTAACGTCACAACTTCATGCTTTGGGATTATTTGACACGTGGTATTAACAAAACGATGCCACATCGCATACAGCCAGGATTACAATGAAATTATTGCGAGGGTGTCCCAGCGGACACACTACACTTGGAAATTCTGCTGTATCATTGTCGCTTTTTTTGATATTTTCTTTCAGTTTTCAAAAATTTGAGTTTGAAGAAAGAAACACATGCATGAAAATGAAACAAGCCATTTCAATAAAATTAGAAAAAATATAATTTCATTGTGTAGATAACAACAAAAGTTGTAAGTGCGGATAGACACGACCAAGACGAATTCATAACAGCTGAAATTGACAGCGTAGCTGATAACTTTTTTTTAATTATATAATGGAATAGTTAAAAGAAATTTGGAAAAAAAATTAAAACAATTTTTTTAATTATGCACTGTAGCTTGAGTGCCAGCTATGATTTAGAATCCTCCCCTAACCGGCTGGACATTTTCACCTTGCCAAGCTCTATGATCTGAGACCTTAATTTTCACAAAATAATTAAAAGTTTCACGAAATAATTAAAAGTTTTTCTTTTCTTGTAAATTGTATTACTCATATATCTTTTTGAGTTCCTTTATGTGTTTATATTTTTCCCTTGACATTTGAAAAAGATTTTTTTTGTAGTATTGTATTTATTGCTCTTGCGTTTACCTGGTATGAATTCGCCTTGGACACGGTCAAAATGCTTAATGGTTGTCGGAAAAAATAAATAAAAAGAAGTAGAAAACAAGTAATAAAAAAAAAACTATTGAATTTAAAGATAGAACAAATTTTAATTTTTATATTGACATGTGAAAAATATTCTAAGAGAATGAAAATACAAGAAATCGAGTAAAGACATTTAAGATATATTGAAATTTATCCAAGTTTACCGTTCTTTGTCTATCAAACTAAATCCGTAAAACTAAAATCAAAAACTAAATGATTGATGGACTTCCGAAAAAAAGCTTTACATATATGTATTTTCATTTCGTTAATACTAAGAAACAAGCTAAGCTTCAAAAACAGATCAATTTTGTAATTTAGTCCAAAACGTCCGATAGTTACAAGAATCTGTGAAATTTTTGGGATCTATTTGTTTGGCTGATCTCATAAAAGATTTTATGAACGCAAGATTGGCAATTTGATTTCTTAAATTTGAATTATTATACCCTTCACAAAAATGTTAAGGGTATATAAGTTTGTGATTCCGTTTGTAATATGAAGCACACATATTCTGAATCAACATTGATGGGAAAGTCGATTAGGCGATGTCCGTCTGTCTGTTCGTCTGTCGGCCAATGAAATACAGTTTTTGAGAAAACCATTAGACTTAACGCCTATCCATATTGTGCATAGACTGGCTCAAGCCACTGTAAGCAACTGTGCGAATGCATGTAATCAAGATTGGCTTAAGCTTTTGCCAAGATTAAACGGAAAGCCTGTCAAATGCATATCGCTCCTTTATTGCAACATAGTTATAACGCAAAAAAGCTTGCTTCGAGAATAACACATTTCCAATTTTTAGTATCCATACAAGTCCTAGAAAATATTTTTAGAAAATATTTCCTAAAGAAAACAGTTTAAAGGCAATTTAAATAAAATTTTAGTACTGTTAACAATTCTGCATTGTTAACTCGAAAAGCTCATTTTTGGAGATATGACTACGTTGCAATAAAGGAGCGATATGCGATTCTGAAACTACTTTTAGTTGGATATAATGTACTTATATGAAGTTAATAATTTTACAGCCATTGTTGCACAACTTCTTAGTACTTGTGTCTTTTCTGAGTAAATTATTTAAAAAAGTATTAAAAGTATATCGCTGAAATAACTTTGTGTGTAAAGAGTGCGATGAATGAACAGCAGGTTTGGCAAAAAGAGTTCCGTAATAATATGTAGATAGTTTGCACCGTTGACAATCGTTGCCTGACCTTAAAATTTTCGAAAAAAAAATGGCTCAATTATCTTACACGTGGGATAACGCACACCAAATACTTACTCTGGGGCAATGCAATGATTTTGATGTTTCACTAGAGTGTTTCGGGTCCTTGGAGACCAGTAACGGCAGTTTTGCTTGTTGACGTGGCCGTTTAAGTGACAATGAGCCCCGTCGTTGCAAAAAAATGATATTTACAGTGCGAAAACATTCCAATATTGTTTTACAAACATTTTTGTGCAAATCAGAGTAATTTTCGTTCAGTTCAGTTGAACGATATAAACTTTATAAGGATGGAACTTCAGATCCTTTTTGAAAATTTCATGGTTATATTGCACTTGGAAGTCCCAGTGAGGCTGTTCTTTTCCGTATTGAAAGTCGCGGATTTTCACGTAAACTGCTTTCAGATAGTTCAAAGTTGTGTTGAATATGATTCATTGCCACCAAAATTTAAAGAGCGGACTGAAAATTTGAAAAAAGTGCGTCGCACTCCGATTTTTCGCATAAACAATTTGAAAAAGCGAAAAAACTGTGCGAAACGCATCTCATCTACTGCAACTTGGGTAAGCGAACAGCATTTGGTATAACGCAGTTAATATTCTTGGCTAAAGGAACGGACATATCACGGAAAGAGTTCCATTGGAAACAAAAATTTTTTTAGTTTATTGCCGGCAAATAAAAACCTAATAATTATATTTCAAGTCATGTTAAGTTCTACTCGTATTTAAATATCTTTTCTGGCTGTAGTTTGATATAAAATTTACAAACTAACTTCATATGAGTGTTTTGTTTGACTTCTTTACATATCTACAAGAGGAAGCACACAAAGCCATACAATAAATGAGTTAAATTTCAATAAAACTTAAATGAGGAAGATTGTGCATTCAAGTTTGCTTCAATTTTATACTGAAAAATTGGATTTCGTATTGAAATGGAAGTTAAAGCCAATTACATTTAAAGGCACGTCTACATGGTAATACAAGAAATTTAGATTTTGTGGGAGCAAAATATTACGAAACTCTCTTCGTTCCTAAAAAAAAGAACTAAACAAAAAAAAATGTGTTGTAAGTAATTTTTTATGTTTACATTTGTGGGACAAGTAAAATGAAAGTATAATAATTACGAAAGTCTAATAAAATTACTGATGCTTGGTTACAAGTCTACAACATTTACAAAAGCAACATGGAATATTCTTGATTTGTAATTGGTTGGGTTTGCAAATGTCGTACCACCTTCAAGCAAGCAAATTTAAAAATACAACTCTGGTGCGATGAGAATACAGAATTTTCTGAAATGGTTTAGAAAATGCAGATTTACCGACCGCTTGTCAATTTTTGCATTTGGATTTCTCTCCTACTGAACACATTTTGCTTTTACACGGTAAGATTTTCTTTGTTCTACGCACATTATTGACACACTTAAATATTTTTATTACCGTGTAAAGGTGCCTTAAGTACAAAGTCAAAAACTAGGCGTTAATGTAATTATTTAATATTGTATATTTCATCTGTAAGAATTTATGGTTCCATAAATTTATATTAATGTATGTGTTCCCGGAATGTTGGAAAGAATTATTTATTATTCCCCTACATAAATCTGGTAGCCGTAGTAATGGAACAAATTATAGAGCCATTGCAATTTGAAAAAAATTGTAACAAATTTGCTAAAAACACGAAATATAACCAATAATTTCTGTAACACAGCATGGTTCTTGTAAAGGTAAATCGACAGCAACGAACTTACATCAATGATAGTTTTTATATTAACCAGCAAACCGATGTAATATATATGGATTTTAGCAAAGCCTTTGACAAGGTAAACCACAAACTATTGGCTAAGAAGCTTAATGGAATCTTAATTGAAAGACCGCACACAATGGGTAATCGTTAATAACTCAAAATCAAAATACATTGATGCTATTTCGAGTGTTCCTCAGGGAAGTCATCTTGGCCCCCTTTTATTCCTTAGTTTCATTAACGATCTTTCAAACGCTATTGAATTTAGGAACATTCTAATGTTTGCTAATGATGTAAAACTTTTGTAAGCGATGCCTCTTTTCTACAAGCTGATTTAAATAGATTATTTAATTGATGCAAAGTTAACCTCACGGAAATAAATCTAAGTAAATGCAAATCGATGACTTGCACATGATATTCACCTCTATCAACTAAGTACTTCATTGATGGTACAGAACTTACAACTGTTGACACTACTTTAGATCTTGAAGTTTACTTCGACAAAAAACTTAATTTTAACTCTCACGTTTGCTCACTTTTGCTGTCAGCAAAGCAAATAATATTTTATATATTATTAAACTAGTGATGCCCAAAGAGAAATCCATAGTTACGCTCTGAGTGTAAATAAATTTGCACTGGGAGAAGAAATAAGCAAATCAAAAAAATCGTTTTACTTACAATTTAATTAAAATTGAAGTAAATGTAAAGAATAAATATATGAATTTATGTTTTTAATAAATTTTATAGCACAAAAAGTAAAAACTACGCAAAATACAGAGAAAAACAAGGAATAAATTCACACACCCGTGCGCATGTTCATTCGTCGCTGTCTCATTGACGACTAAACTAATGAGCGTAAGATTGTGTTTGCTTTTGTTTACCACTTTAATACAATGGATGGGCATCGCAAAATTAAACGCTGGGCGAAGGCATTTGAAGATCACCAAAAATCTATTTACTACACTGGTGTGACCCATTCTTGAATACAGCTCAGTAAATTGGAATGCGCAGTATGGCTTTTATATAAAAAGGGTGGAAGCAGTCTAGAAATAATTCCTGCTGTTCTGTCATCAATCATTTCCATTGAAACCCAGCAGTAAATTTATCATCACACCGCAGCCGACTAGCTCTTATTAAACTCCCTACATTGAAAAGCCGAAGAATTACATCAAATATATTATTCTTTTTAAAGTTATTACAAGGGGATAGTAGTTCAATTCATCTTCGCATCATCAATATACCTAACAGACAGCTAAGATCATACGTTCTTCAATTTCATCGATCAAACTTCTTAAATTTTGATGCTTTCAGTAGAGTTTGTGGCGAAGTAAACAGATTTTATGATCTCATCTACTTATCTGACAAAATTCATGTTACTACGAAAAGAGTTCTTTTGTATTTAAACTCTAGTGATTATATTTATAACTGTTTGTAGTTTTCTAATGAAATTTTTGTTACGACTATAGTAATTCTATCTAACTATTTCCTATTAGTAATCATTTAGCTAAAATAAATATGTATAAAATACTCGTAAGCGTAAAATTCAGTTTTTAATATAGAAAATAATAGTTTCAAATGTCCTGCAAGGAAACGAATATGTGGCATGAACAGTCTACTCTCGATAATTTGAAATTAAAGGCGCCAGTGAAAAAACTTTTATAGTAGATTAATCAAGTCCAATTTTTAACTAAAACTATCATAACTTTCAGCCAAAAATTTCGTTGTGGCGTGAAAACAAACGCACTCATTTAATATTTTTGTGTGTATGCGAGGGCGGATTGATATTGAAGCTACCTAAGCAGGAAAAAAAATATTTTTTCGAAAACCATTTATTTGTCAGCAGTCTTCTTTTGGCTCAATACACTTAGTAAGAAAATGTTCCAACTTATTTTATACCATCTGAATAATACGATTTTGGGAACCCCTCAAAATACGCGCTAGTTTCTTCGTTTGAGATTAATCTTTTTCCTGCGAGCCATTTTTTCAAGTTAGGAAAGAGGAAACAGTCACTAGAAGCTAAAGCTGGACTATAAAATGGATGATCAACCAATTCGAAGTGTATTTCACGTGATTTTAGCATCGTATCTAATGCTGCGTAAACCGTTGCGTTGTCTTGAAGAAATACCACATTTTTCTTCTTTAAATGTAGTCGCTTTTCCTTGATTGCATTAATCAATTGATCCAATAATGCATGGTAATACTTTTCTGTGATTGTGGATCCTTTTTCAATATACTTCATAAGCAATATTC
The DNA here is from genome assembly GCA_914767995.1 of Thecocarcelia acutangulata. Classification (NCBI taxonomy): domain Eukaryota; kingdom Metazoa; phylum Arthropoda; class Insecta; order Diptera; family Tachinidae; genus Thecocarcelia; species Thecocarcelia acutangulata. Next base: position 59,917,105 of record OU612098.1, read on the forward strand.
CGTGTACATCCCCAAATACAGTGGACATAACCTTGCCAGTCGATTTCATTGTCTTCGCCTTCTTCGGAGCACTTTTTGAGTTGAATATTTGAAAATATGAAATGTCGATATATAGACAGCTGGGAAACATAGAAAACAAGCTGCTTATAATTGTTTTATTGGTATCAATGTTAGAAGAAAGTATAGTGAATAAAACTCAATTGTTTATAATAAAGTAAAGAAATAATGTATAAATAAAATAGGAATACAAATTTTAACACTATGATCTCAGATTTCTGTGAAATAGACCCAAATCGTTTTTTATATATATAAAATACATAGGTTAGGTTAGGTTAGGTTTGACAGGCTGCCAGCTATTGTAAAGCCAGCCCACTTGGGTCCAGTCAGGTCCCGTTGTGTTGCCTGGATATCATATGTATCTCAGTAGATCTACATATCATTGGTTTAGAACCAACCCGAGGGTCGGATAAATGAGTCCAATCGACTTACATCGCATTAAGATACCTCCGTCAAATCATGAAGCATCGGTCTGCCTAAGTACAATGTCCTTACATAATAAAGAGCTGGACACTGACAGAGGAAGTGCTCAACGCTCTCTTCTTCCTCCTCGTCTCTGCAACTTCTACAGAAGTCATTAAATGGATTTAACCTCCTTGCCTGCGTCCCTATGTGGCAATGTCCCGTTAAGAGCGCCACAGCAGAACGCAACCTCCATCGGGGCAAGCCCCTAAGGATAATAGTCCACCTGTTATCATATCTGGGCCATGTCAGCCTTGATATTCGACAGGTACCCTCACTAGACCATCTGTCTTGAGCTGTCTGAAAAAGTTGACGCTGTACTTGTTTCTTACAGCTTGCAACCTGGATTCCAACGATCCCATCAATATCTCTTTGTTGTAGCTGGACACCGGTCTTTGCCAGTTCATCCGCTACTAGATTTCGTACCCAGATAAGCTACAGGTTCGAATGTCTCGCTATCTCGTTTAGAGATATCCGGCATTCACGAACCAACCTGGATGTCGTATAGACAACAGCTAGTGCATACAACGCAGTCTTACTATTAGTAGAAATTCGGATGTCATTCACGTATATCCTGTAGTACCTTAACCAGTTAGCTGCCCCCATAATGGCCGCAATTTCATACTGCGCTACGATACACTCATTTTGCAGCCTAAAACTCATCGTCCGCTCATACAAGGGGATAAAGATACCCCCACCGACTCCTGAGTCCGACTTGGATCCATCTGTAAAAATTTCAAGCACGTCTTCTTGACGATCTGTGCCAGTCGTCTCGGAGAACGAGCCTGATAAGATTACATCAAATCTCTTGTCGGGCAGTAGAGCCGGCGAGCAGTAATCAATATTCATTCTCCGGAAGGTCCACTATTCTTCCTATTATTTGAGGCATGACATTATGTCGCCTCCTTACACGTTTAGCTTGACCACAGCCTGATAGCCGAATTCATGGCTATTTACTTCACCATGAAATCAGGCGGCAGCCAGTTCAGCATAGTGAAAAGTGCTTTCGATGGCGTAGTGCCGGAAGTACCAGTCACCATCAAAGCATCAGTACGCATTATCTTTTCTGCGATTTTGCAGTAGGTGGTTTTCTCCATATGTTAGAATGGGCTTTACAACCGTGCTGAAAAGCCAGTAGGACTTCCTAGGATTTATTCCCCAGGTCTTCCCAATTGCCCTTTTGTACAAGAATAAGGTGATAGCCGGCTTTTCTGCCCTTGACTGGACATTCTGCTGCCAGGATAGTTTGGAATCCAGGTAGATGCCCAGATATTTCGCACTGTCTGACTCTACCCCCTTACGGATGGTAGAGTAAACGATGAAGTCTTGTATCTTGGAGTGAAGAGCACAAGCTCCATTTTTTGCAGATTCATACTTAGACCGATATTTGTACACCATCCTTCTATAAGGCTTAGCGCAGAGCCTAGTTGCTGTGATAGTATATCCGGGTACTTACCCGACACAGCAACCGCAATATCATCGGCATATGCCACTGTCCTAAACAGCATGGAATCTAATTCCATCAATAACGAATTCAGAGCTAAATTCCATAGTTTTTATAGTTTATTTAATTTTATACATACATACGTATGAATACATACTTATGTATGAATAATGTAAATAAAAAAAAGTTTTTGTGACATGTTGACAACAAAAACTATATCATAAATGTTTGACATACGACTTTACGTTAGTTGAACGACACGATCAAGCCGCGTTTTACAAACCCAACTCGTCTGTGAATTAGCTTGTCATGAGTGAGCTTAGTCGTGTCCTACAAACAGGCTGTAAGATTTTAAGCAATTACAAATAAGTTTGGTGATACGACACCTTTTTATTTAATACATAAAAGCAATATCATCTTTATTTTCCGAAACTAAGCAGAATAAACATAATTTGACAATATTCTCGCTCTGTTTAAATCTAGCAAAACAAATTTTATGTGTTTCTCTAGGGTGAGTCTAAACGTCATCACACAAGCACTTTTACATATACGAGTACGTCACATGCGTCAAAATTTCGGTTTTAATGTAAAAATTTATTTATCGTTTATTGTTACTATTAAGAAACCATGTTTATCTGCTTTAAACTTGTCTGTTGATGTTCGTTCAATGATGGTTCGTTCGTACATTTTTAAAAAAACATATTTAAGTCTTATTTTAAGAAATTCTAGATAACACCTTAAAAGAAATTTTTTGGCTTTGTTACAACACTGATTAAAATAAACACGATGATTAATTGCAAGTGCCCAGCTGCGTGACTCAAACAAATACGAGTAGTAGTGCTTCGACGCTTTAAACGCATTTAACCGATAAATAGTCATTATTGTTTATGGGGGCACAACGGTGTGACATTCTTGAGCCGACTAGCTCACATATAGAAATATTTTTTTTGCAAAGCTATAAAAAATCCCCGAGTTAATTTGTGAAAACATGCTAAAATGCAGAAAGGATCTCGTGAATTGAGTAGCTGTTTTCAGAAGCAATGATCTTTTTATTTAAAAGAAATATTGAAGATCTTTTATTTATTAATTTAAATGAGTACTAGAGGGCTGCTGAAGCACAAGAAAAATGTCTTACAAGACATCGTAATATGTTCAAGTACTATCTATCCTCTTCTTTCACACTTCAAAACAAATACTTCAGTGCCGAAATATTTTAAGCACATAAACGAATACTGTCTTTCAAGCGTTTAGAATAAACAGAACCAAACATAAGTAGAACCAACTGAAGTGGAACTTCAAGCACTGAAGTAATGTTCTACTTCAGTTTTGTTTATAAAATTTGTTGTTGTTGTTCATGATTTTTGTCTTTGGATTAGTGCACCAGTGATGTATGTACAAAGTATGCTCATGTGTCAATGTGCTGGTGGTAATCAGTGTTGTCAACTCGGTGCATTGCGCACCGTTTTTGATGCTTTTTAAAACTATTTGTGCGAAAAATTCTTTCGCTTTTTTTTTAAATTTTCGGTGCGTTTTTTAAATTTTGGTGGCACAAAATCGAATTCAACTTAACATTTTGTTTTAATGTAAGAAAAAAGTTTAGTCCAAAAATTTTACGTTTCATTTTGCGTGGAAAACATACTATGTTGTCTGCACAAAGTAATACAGAGAGTGTTTTGCTATTAAACGATCAAGCCAAGTTTGAAAAATTTTTCAAGAATTTTTGAACAGTTTAAATATAATTCATAATCATACATTTGCTGAGAAACGCAAAATTTTTAAATCACTTGTGAGCTAAAAATCGCAAATCCCATTTTTATATGTGTTGCGTAAAAATATGGGTAAAATTTAGCAGCACAAAGTAATCCATTTCTTTGACAATTTGGTGCCAAAAAAAGAAAGATTTTTTAATCTAAAATTAAGTTTTTTTCTCTTGAAAATAGAAGATTTTTCTACAAAAATTTTTGGCACCAATGTTAAGAGCTGTTTGCGACAAGAGCCTTTTACACTAGCGTTATTAAGATCTTCTGCAACAGAAAGTATTGCGAATTTTTCAAAAATGCTACAGAAACGTATTTTCATGAAAAGTGGCATGCACGTAAAAAGAGGTTAAATTTTCCACTTTAATAACCAAGGGCAACGCTGACAGCAACAGAGGTTCAATTCGAGTGGCTGTCATACAACTTTGACAGTGCTGGCTCCGGCCGGCACCGTTATAACGGCTAAAATCTCCTAGTTATGATATGAAGAAGCAATTTTGTCTAAAAATTGTAGCTTCTGGTGGCAAATTTATATTTCTAAATACGATTATTTCAAAAAGTAATAAACGGTGCGGACCGAGGCTGGCGACGTTGAATTATCGATTGTGTGAACTCGTCAGTCACTTTGTCGTAGTGGTCGAGTGAGCATCGCAGTTTCACTGTGGAAGCACTTTTGTTGGAGCATTTTTGCTCTGTAAATTCCATTTGTTAGAACGACGAGGACCATTTTACTTAAACGCCCACGTTAACAAAGCAAAACTAGTCTCCAAAAACCCGCAATCATCGATTGAAACATTGCATTGCTCCAGAGTAACTGTTTGGTGTGCCTTGTGCACGCATGACGGATCATTTTATTTATTTATTTTTTTTTAATTCTATGTACACAAGGATTCGCTATGAACAGTGTGTTCAACTCGACGGAAGACATCTGGATAACATGCTCTTTAAAAATAATATGCAAATTTCCATTCTATCAGTCACTGCTTTTAAGGTTCAGTTAGATGTGGCTTGGCCACACTGCCATAGCCATAACCATAGTAATATTTTGTAGCCGATTAGTGCTGCCATAACCATAAACACCCAACAAACACTAAGGTTTGATTTTAAATTAGTAGTGATTTGAAATCAAACGTTTTTTCAAACGACAAACGTTTGATACTGATTTGAAATCAAATTTAAAAACAATAGTATTATCAACAAACCTATAAATTGTTCACATTTTTTTTTCAGAAAGTGTTGACCTATTTGTTTTAAACTTCGTAGTTGCACTCAAAAACAAATTGACAAATGATTCTTAATTTAAATCATAAAATCAAACTATTGGAAAAGGATTGAAATTATGTTTGAAGTCAATCGATAAATTTATTTTACATCAAAGGTTTGATTTCGTGTTTGTTGGGCAACTGATACATGATTTTATGTGACACACACACACACAAGCAATAATATAATAAAGTGTTGCCGAACTACACAAATTTGAAAAACTATACAAAAATAGGATCTACAGTTTTTATAAAAGGGAGATTATTTTTATAAATATATATGTACATATATAATATAGAGGCAGCACAAACACAATTTTTTTTATTGCGATACGTCAAACGTCAGCTGTAAAAATTTCACTCAAATTCATCGATTAGTTTATTTGTTGTAGTCGTTTGAAATAATATACTTTTATGTTTTTTTCAAAATGGAAAAAAGTGAATTTCGTGCAGTGATTAAACGTTATTATTTGAAAGGGAACACGGCGAAAGAGACAACTGTGAAAATGATTTACATCAGTACCTGCCTTGACAGCCTAACCTGATGGTGGACCAATTCCACGGAGTGAATTTTTCACGATTCACCACCGCCCCCGTGTGGCTTGCTAGTCTCACACAGGTAGCAATTCTTGTCATATGATTGCGGTCATATGAACAACTTCTTGTTGAGGAGTTCGGGCTTTGTAATTCCTCATGTATGCAATTTCCCAGCAATCAATGGAGGACAAGGCTTAATGAGTTGGTAGGCCGAAGCCCATTAAGAGCATCAGCCCTTAATCCAACTCACCCGTCAATCATCACCACTGGTTCCTTACAGTACACGTATCTGTTGTATAGGCAACAGATCCTCGGGAGATTGTTAGCCTTCGAAAAAAGCCACACACCAAACAATTATCAAGGATACTAACACTTCCTTCCTGTGTTTTAGGTTTCAACCACAGCTAGAACGTTTCAGCCAAGGTAGGCACCTCAACCATGATCAGCCCGGGTCGAACCGCAAGCAGAACTACCCGGGGGCCATGCTGATCCCCGTTCTGCCAATTTATACCCTTGGTAAGGGTTTCGGAAGCCAACACAACATAAGTCATGTGGCTTCCTAGAGTTTTGTTTGCCGCACCAAACGAGGGACCCCTTCCCCTCTTTTCTCCGAAAAACAGAGCGCCTAAGTTAGGAATACGCAAAGGCAAAACCTGTTCCCCGGGGGGCGAAAGAGACAAAAGGAAAGCGCGATAAACAATACGGTGAGTCCGTCAGCTTACTTGGTAAAATATTGGATTGCGGAATTTAAATGCGGCCGAACAAGCGCTACAACAATATCATCAACAGTAAGGCCAAAAGAGGTGGCTACTGAAGAAAATATCAAGAAAATCCTCGATGTCGTTGTGAATGATTGCCGAGTTAAGTTACGTGAGATTTTTGAAATGCCGAACATATCACATGAACGTGTGTTCAACATTTTGCATAAACATTTGAAAAAGCTATCGGCAAGATGGGTGCCGCGTTTACTCAGCGGTGTTTGGATATGATAAAGCGCAATCCTGTTGATTTTTGGCGTTGAAAGCAAAAATCAATCAAAACAATGGCTGGAAGCTGGTGGAAGTGCTCAAAAGAAGGCGAAGACAGTGAAATCGTCGGGCAAGGTTATGGCCACTGTATTTTGGGATGTACATGAATTTTAGCTCATTGATTATATTGAAAAAGGGTTTGCAATCACAGAAAAGTATTATCGTGTATTATTGGATCAATTGATTGATGCAATCAAGAACAAACGACCACATTTATATTAAAACTTCGAATTGGTTGATCATCCACCTCATAGTCCAGATTTAGCTCCTAGTGACTTTTTCCTGTTTCCAAACTTGAAAAAATGGCTCGTAAATTATTGATCCACCTTAATGTAAATAATGTACGAGTATATACGCGAATGCATATAGTTTTGTCTACGTCTACGAGTATGTATGTACGCAATGTTTGTGTAGGAAAAAATTAACGAAAAAGTTTTTTTTTCAGCTTTCTCACTATATTTCACAGGAATGTGCACACAGCACACTCATACACACACACACACACAAACAAATATTTAACCAACTATAAATCGAACAGTTTAACCTCTGTTGCCTTTTCATCTTTTTTTGTTTTTCAGATTTACTGCGAAGATTTTACACGGCATCCTGATATTTGTCGCAATGGTGAGGACGATGCCGGCATTGCACTGCGGACTCCTTGGAAGCTTATACTTGGTCTCACAGTGGCACTGTTTGCCTTGGTCAGCTTTCAACAAACCGCACCAGCAAGATAGACGACAGACACATTTGTTGTCAGTATTGTTGCAAGTTACAAACGTTAGAACATTTTTCAAAGTGCGATGAGGTTTTAGTTTTATTTATTTTTTTTTTTTTTTTGGCGTTGGATGATAATTGTACACACTCGTGTGTGTATGTATGTATGCATTTGTTTTCGAAAATGGTGTGTTGAGACGGAAAGGGAAGCGGTAACACAATTGTGATTCCATTGATAGATGGGTTGACTCTATAGTTAACCATTACACACACATTAGCTGTTAAATTGTCTTGAAATTTTGTCCCTTTAACAAATTATTCCTTTTCGTGAATAAAATGCAATTTTTAACCCATTAAACGCTAAAGACAAAGCACCAAACCAACACCCCACGACAAACTCTTGTGCCAGCAAACAAACAAATGCAAGCAAAAAAAAAAGCAAATAAACAAATTACAAGCCTTTTATTTAAACACACAAGTACGTTTTGATAAATTTATTAGCAATTATACACTTAATTAAATACATTAATAAGTATGAAATTTTACATCGCACATTTTGTAAATCACACCAGGGAAACTCGATGCAATTAAATTAAATATGTTATTGACAAACAGATTATTATTAATATTATTAATATGATTATATGAAAGCAAACATTTAGTAAGAATAATGTTTTTTAGTTCTATTGTTTATGAAATTGTTCTTCTTATTATTTATCTTTTAGTTTAGAATGTACTTAATAATATTATGTTACTACATATATAAAACAAATACATATGTAAAAAAAAACACAGAACGAGTTTAATTTCAGTTGGAAAATGCTGCGAAACAAAAACTATACGGCAGAAATGAGAAAATGCAATCGAGTTCAGTACGGTGAAAATAATTATATATTTTTAAATTTTACTTTGCAAAATAATACAATAAAATGATAAGTATATAATTTTTTGATGATAAGGGGTTTCACGATGGATTGCGCAAACTATGCGGCAGAAATGAGAATGTCTAATCGAGTTCAGTACGGTGAAAATAAGAAATAAAGTTGGACTCGAACTCACAACTGATTAGTTAATATCGTACATATGTATATAACTAAAAAAGTTCACTGATTAATAATTTACATGAAAATAATTATATGAACTGTTTTTTTTTTTTTTTTTTTTTTTTTTTTGAAAATGGTATAAGTCCACTCTTTAAAAAAAACTAAGTTAACGGTAGTTTGAATGAGCTACAGACAGACACCTTCTCTCTATAGTAATAATCACAGTTTCAATACGGTTCTTTTTTGAAATAAAATGAACAAAAACAGTTTTGCTGTACAATGGTATCGCAAACAGATTTCTTTTGAAAGTGGAATAAGTCCATTCCTAATACATAAGTATATAACTAAAACAACTTTTTTTACAATTATTATTGATTATTGCAAGCTGATCGCTTATCTAGTGCTAATGTATTAAAAACAAAATTGTTAACAAAATAAAAGCATTATTGTTCTGATGAAATGACGAGAAATTTTGTATAGTTATCCTACGGACCTTGGTTCTTATGCAAATAGTATTATTTAAATATAATCGCCGTTAAACTAGAAAATTAAACGTTTAAATAAGTAATATTAGTTGCTACAATAAATTCATATACTTGTGAAGAATAGGACAATCCGTTAATTTGGTCTGAAAGTGATGTTGGTAAAGGGCACTTCAGACTATCACACTTTGTATTAAGACTTGTCAAAAAATCAAACAATACGTGCAAGTGTGATAGTGTGAATGTAAAGCGTTATGAAAATGAGCAATAATACGGTAAATGATTTGACATCCCATAACACTTCACCATTTTTAGAAATTTGTTTAAACGATAAGATTTTTCATTGGATCAGGGTTGCATGTTTTGCAAAAGCAAATAATAAAAATATTAAAACCAGACGTTAAGTAAATTGGCTGTTTTTTTTTCAAGTCATATTCCTTCTTTTACCTTAGGTGTGATAGTGTGAAAACAAAATGTAATGGTACGTTAGATTTTTTGACAGTCGCAACAAATATCTTTAGATTTTTGTTCCACAAAATCCAATCAAAATCTTAAGACTTGTATGATAGTCTGAAACGCCCTTAAGTAAGCGCCAGAAAGATCTCAATGATTTTTATAATAATTGAAAAAAATCTTACTAAACTTGGTTATTCGTATATTTATATGTCTTCATTTTAACTATTACTTTTTACATTAAAATCCAATGCAGTAAAGCATTTATGTCTGCAAATATATGGACTTCTTACGCTACTATTTTTATGTCTTGTAATATGTTCTTTTTGAAAGTGGCATAAGTCCTTGTGGAGTTAAGAAATAATTTTAGTAATTATTATTTCACAACAAAATTTAAAAGGTTTATAGTGTAAATAACATCACTCGAACTGATTAAAGTTGGCCAATATTTTTAAATTGATTGAAACGCAAACCCTTAAATATCTCAATACATGAAAAAATGGACTTATACCACTTTCAAAAAACCACTTCATATATTTTAAGTTCTACTTTGAAAAATAATACAATAAAATAATAAGTAAATATTTTCTTATAATAAGGGGTTTTACGATGGATAGTGCAAACTATGCTAACGACGCAAATGTGAGCAAAACTACTTAGTTTTTTACGCAACAACAAAATGTATATGGGTGTTTCTACATTAATAGGTAGAGATGAAACGATACGAGTAAATACAAGTAAATACTCGATACTATTCTTTCGATACCAAGTACTTTTGGTATCGATGCTTTACTAAAGTGTATCAAGTACACAGAAAAAATTATTGTTGAAATAGTTTCAAACAAACCTTTGTTTAATGAATTTTTAATTTTTAGTTATTATTTTTCTTGGTTCTGTTCAAATTTTTATTTGAATTTACTTGGATTTTATAAGAAAAAAAAGGTTGGGTATCAGTCTTGCCAGAATTTAATGAGGTAAAGTCTGCAAAACTAAAGAATTTCTCATGAAAAAATCTGCACCTTATTTCCCAAATCTTCAAACTCTTATTAATATGTCTTTTTTTTATAAATCATTTTAAAAATATTAACAACATATTAAAAGAAATTATGCATTTCAGAATATTAAAATGCAAATAGATTTAATTAGAAAACAAACATTATTTTTTAATTATTTAATGCCTAAACACGTATACCGATGTACAAGTATATTCGGACTTCTGTCGTTAAAATTTACCTAGCTAAAGAATTAGCTGATTTTATTTTCGATGCAGCTCTGGGCTGGAGAACAGTTCTCGCGTTATCGTAATTATTTCTTAAGTGCGGTCAGGCTTGTCGTAGTTGTTTGGCCTTCGAGAGTTTTACGTCCCGCTCTCACTGGTTAACTGTAATTGTATTAGTCAACAGTTTTTTTGAGGTATTCCTTTGTAACCATGCGGCAACTTTTTATGTGAAGGCATAAGTCGTTATAGTTAGTCACAACGCCGCTGCAAATTACTCCGCCCATGATGTGCATCCTATACTTTACAAATTTATTTGCAACTGCACGAGTATAGTACTTACATAACACTCAAAAACATGTGCATTTTGCACTTTGTTATTCCACTTTGTCTATTTTATAACATGAACGATTGATATTTTCGTTCTAAATATAACGTAAACAAATGGTAGTAGAAATATAAGGGGCAAAAAAATGCAAAAAGTTACTTTATTATTAATAATTTAAAAAAGTTAGGCCAAAAATTTTCAAATGTTTATTTTCTGTTTTTAAAGAGGAAAAATCTGCAAAATAGAAGATTAATTTGCATTTCTGGCAACAGTCTTTATGCTTTATATGTGTACGAATACACATACGTAAAATAAATAAACATACATATATATGTATAAGCCTCTCACGCAAATAAAACAACAAGCACACGACTTTGTCGCAAAAACCACCACCTTTTTACCTTTATTGAAATTTTTGTGCATAAGATGAGATTAAAATCTGATAATGAGAATGATTATGCTCTTTTTCTCTTCGTGGTTTTTATGTTTGTGTTTTAAATTGCAACTAAAGGCTACATGCGATTTAGTACAAATAATGATTGAAGCTTGTCGCCTGAATCCTTAATTATAGTAGCAATGAGGTTTTTACAAGTCGTTGAAATAAACAGTTATATAAATTGTGTATGCGTGTTGATATGTATCAAGTGTCTAGCATACAAACGGCTTGTAAGTTTGATTTTTAATATCATATTGAGCGCTAGAGAAGGAGTGCGAAAATTGCAAATAATAAAATAACTGTATACATATTAATATACGAAAAAAATCAGTGCAAAAAAAAAAACAAAAAATATTAATAAAAGAAAAGTATAATTTATAATCATTTGTTGGAAACAAGTGAGTACTACATTTTTTAATAAATCACACACATACGTACATACATTTTGGAGGCTGCCTGAAAATATGGAGTTAAAATGCTTTTTATGCGAAAGCTTTCATAAATCTCCGCAGCATTTATTTAGGCACCTAAATACATGTGGTACCAATGCTACTATTAACATTGATTTTGATATGAAGTTTCCGACGGCAAAAAACTTGGAGGAAAGGTGGGCACAATATGGAGCCAACATTTGCCATTTGCTTAAAAGCAAAATATCTAACTCGCAAATATCAAAGAAACTGCAAAGCATGGAAAACATTGACAAAGGTTTGAATAAAATGTTCAATAATAAACAAATTCTTGTAGATTTATTTTATTTTTTCATATGCAGAGTCACAAACCTTTATGTTATTTTGGTATCTACACAATTTGTTTCCACCACAACAAAAGATATCTTCTAAACCAAGTGGTTCTAAGATACGGAAAAAGTGTTCAATTGCTGACTCCCAAGATGGCTTTGCTGTATTAGCCGCTACTAGCGACGAAATGGATGCAAAGCTTAAATTATTAAGACTGCAACGTCGCAATATACAACCGAGGCTTCTAGTTGTTGGCGAGCTACATATATAAATTACAATCAATATTTGTTTATATCAATGAAGTTAACTATTCATTTTTGCCCTTTTTAAACGCATTTGACTTGTTGTTTAAAATCTTTTTTTTTATTTAATCTTCAGTACCCTGAAGAAAGTGATGTGTTTTATAATTTTATCCAGTACTTCTTTTATGATTTACCTTCATCTAAAAAGTATTCTAAGGTGTCAACTATTAAACATGAAATATTAAACTTAAAAACATTTTAATTAATATTAAAACATGTCTTTAAATGCCTAATTATACAGTATTGTATTTTTCTAGTTTGTGATTAATATGTATTATATTTGCTATGTTTCAGTAAATTAAAAATAGAACTGATTAAATTATTTTATTTATTATTATTTATTTACATTTGTGAAAATCCCTTTCGTATCACATTAAAACTTTTATACCTGTTTTCTAATAAAATGTTATTTTTCAATAAAACAAAAATATTTTATTTTTAACACTGCAAAAATTTATTGTTTTATATATGTAAAAAAAATGCTCACACAAAAAAAATTCAGAAAATTTCGAACAAAAGAATTAATTCTTTTAAATAACTTTTTAATTGATTATAATATTTCTTTCAAATAACTGTTTGTTTAATTCAATTACTCTTTTTTATCGGGTATGAACAAAATTTCAGTTAAAATTTTTATTAAATCGATGCGTTATTTCTTTGTCAAAAGCTGAAAGTTCAATGAACATTTTATTTAATTCTGTTAACTTTTTTTTTTAAATATTGTTCACATATTCAGTTAACATTTTTATTAATAACCTAATATTTTAATTAAAAAAATCGGAGTTTTTTTTCTAACAATTTCTTACAAATTTTTTCATTTGTATTTACAAATTCCTTTGTAGGACCTAAAACAATTAAAATAATTACTAGTGCAAACAATTTTGTGATTGAATTGAAAAATTAATTTTTTCTGTGTAGGTATCGCTGAATAATACTCGTATCGGTCAGAAATACTCTTTTCGTATTGACATGCAAAAAAATTGAGTGGTCACTATTTCTACTATAATTTTATTTGTTTTCAAAGTTTTTATAAAATAAATCCATGCAACCCGTGCATGTAAATGGGACTACCAAAACTGAGTGTATGTTTGAATTTCATAAAAAAAGACTGTAAAATTGTGGTCACAATCTTCAGATACTAAAATAAATAGTCCAGTTACTAAAGCCATTCGAATTTGTCACTAAAAAATATTCAGGCTAGAATTATATAAATATCGTAGATTATACAAATCATAAATTGTCTTACATCGAAGCTACAAAGTTTGTTTTTTCTCCATTGAATCTGGCAAATAGTTACAAGGCAAACTATTGGGTGAGTGTGGCAGAAGAATTGTTATAATAGAATTCCTGCATTTTAAAAATCTCCGCTATCGGGATGCTTATTAAGACACCTCAATTCAGCCAGTGAATCAGAAGCTCAAGTGATTATTGGCTCCATGTGTTCTTCTCTGCCGCTATTTGTATGAAGAAGGAGAATATGTTGTATAGTTTTTAAGGATTATTGGTGTGTCCAACAAATCCGTACTGTTGATTAAGAATTATTTAGCAAGCCGAAAGCAATTTGTTCAAATTGCTGATGTGAAAAGTTCCCTATTAAATGTTAATTGTGGTGTGCCTCAAGGAAGTGTACTTGGTCCACTTCTATTTAAAATATATGTACATATATCGACGATATGAAAAATATTAATTTTAACGGAAATTTAATTATGTTTGCTGATGACATTTGCCTTCTTTTTCAATATAAATACGAGGAAATATTGAAAAGACAAGTAGAACATGATGCTTCACTGTTAGCTAAGTTTGTCAGAATTAATAAGTTATTATTAAATAATAATAAAACAAAGTTTATTCGATTTAAACCGCATACGATAATGGGTGATTAGCTTTAGACAGTTCAGGTTAATGGTGTGCCAATAACTGAATCTCAATCTGTCAAATATTTGGGATTGAATTTTACGAATAATTTGCATTGGGATCGACATATTGATGCAATTAAATCTAAAATATCATCAGCTGTTGGTGTATTGCGCAAGTTCAGAAACAAATTTGACCGCCGTACTAAGAAGCTGGTATATGACAGTTTAGTTCACAGTCATCTAAGCTATCATCCAATAGTGTATGGGTACAAAAATAGTGTTAGACTAAAGTCACTTCAGTCAGCACAGAATAAAGCTCTAAAATTTGGTATATGACTTGCCAGCAAGATACCACACATTGGATCTTTTTAGTAATTTTGCCCAAAATGTTCTTCAAGTTAGAGGAATGTATAAAATGCAGATACTTTTGTTTATTTTTAAATCCATTAAAGGAATTGGAAATTCTTTGATATACTTCCAAAGTAATGCACATGTAGCATGTCGTGATACAAGACAAAGCACCAATATTGGGCTAGTTAGATGTCGCCTCGAGTTGTCGAAAGGGCGTACAAGGTTTGCTGCTCCTTACGAATTCAATAAGCTACCTATATCTCTATATAGGGATAGTTAGTCTATTTCTTTGTTTAAAACTGAACTTAAGCGATTTTTGCTAAATAATTTGGAAACACTTCTTGCGTAGTGCAATAACTGCTTTTTTGCTCTATTTGTTAGAAATGATACAAAATTACCTGTTTTTATAATAATATTTTGAAAAGAATTGTTGCCTTTTGCCTCTTTAATGCCAATATTGGTGCTGAGGCTCTAATATTATACATGTATACATGTAAGCTGAAGTTCGTATCGATGCTTCTTTTCGATATTGAGTAGGTATCGATACTTTGCGATCGATACCGTTATTTTTTTAGCATTTTTATTATTTATTGAATCTTCAAAATGAACTAACAATAAGTATTCAAATCTTAATACTAAATTTAAATTAAAAATATGCTTTTTACTTAAGTCCGGCCAATGCCAGACATGCGGGAGCTATTTCGGTCAAATCACCTACTGAGCCATCTGATGGTGGCAACGGTATCCTTTCTTCTTAAGCTCTAAACACTTAGACGACAGCAGACTTCACAACTTCATGGCTATAAATGAAGTTAGCTTCAAATGTTGCCGTCTCATCAGCAACATAATTATTTTAAAGACAGCAGCAGCACTATGTGTATTTAAGCAATGCAAATTTTAGAGGTGCCACATATATATTTTACATGAATAAAATTAAAATTACTGACTGAAAACGTAATAATATCACGTAAAGTTGTAAAAACTCATCAATTTATTTGTTTATTTTATTTCTATGATGTTTATTTCTATTAAATATTTCAAACAAATTTTAGTTTTTATTGCTGCCAATTTATATTTATAGTGGCAGCACTGCATTTACTTTTTGCTGCTTACGAAAATAGAAATTAATTGCAGCAGCAGCAAATGCTGTTGTGAAGTCGTGCTGCTGTGATGTCGTTAAAATAATCGTGTACGTTTAAATACATGTATTTTATTTTTGACAGATTGCTGCTTGCTGTCTGCTGTCGTCTATGTGTTTAAAGCCTTAGACGACTGTGGCCGCCAAAATTAAGTATATTGCGCGCATGAGGGTTTGGATGAAGTTCCAATTTACTGACATACCTTGTCGCGTACTTAGAAAATTCCTCTTTTACCAGGGGAACACTCAGATCTTTATAAATTCGTGAATTTTTTACGTACCATGGAGCTGCAGTAATCGTACGAAGAATTTGGTTTTGTCGCCTTTGAATCTTTTCAATATTTGACGCTGAGGCGGTGCCCAATAATTGAATTCGGTAGCACCATATAGGCTTTAGAATTGCGTTGTATAACAAACGCCATAAGCCAATTTAGTTGCGCTGCTTTTAACTTTAACTGAGTGACTTTTACTTCAATATGAGACTTCCATGTTAGCCTACGGTCCAGGTGAATACCAAGGTACTTGATTTCATTGTGCTGCGGTGAGTTGTTAATTTGGATAGGCGCACATGTTTGCTTACACAGTGTGAATGTGACATGAGTACATTTTTGTTCATTAACTTTGATTTTCCAAAGTTTTAGCCATTTCTCTAATATTGAAATGTATTCCTGTAAATTTCGTGAAGCTAATTCGTGGTTTTCATGAAGGCTCAAAAACGCTGTGTCATCTGCAAAGGTTGAAGTGTGGATTCCGGATGTCGTTGGCATGTCGGAGGCGTAAATCAAATATAAAGTAGGCCCTAGTGCCTTGGGGAACTCCTGTCTCGATTAGCTGAGTTGGGCTTATAAAGTCGCCTTCTCTGATAACTAATTTCCGCCCGCCGTTTGAGGTTTTTAGGAAAATCGTTAATTGACACATCAATATCCTCAGGCGTTCTCAAGGCGATATTATCAGTACAATCTGCACTCAAAAATTTTTTGTATTTTAGCCAATTAACTCATTTGAAGGTCAACGGGGAGCCAATCTCTTGGGGGAACGAAACAGAGATTATAGTGGGTGAGTGATCTGATGACAAATGTAATGAAGGCTCCACTTGCATCCACTGTAAAGGAAAATTTCTCGCAACTCCAAAATCTATAACATCTGGGATGAAAATTTCCGATATCGGTACATATGTACCCCAGATATAGCTTAGAACGGGTTTTTTATGAAAATGTGGCGTAAGCGAACTTAAACAATTTTTTTTTTTTGCTTAAAAGCAGTTTTAGTAATAAAATAAGGTTATGTAAATAATGAAAGTAAAAATTTCCGATATCGGTCCATTTATACCCGAGATATAGCCTGAACCGATTTTTCCATTAACATATTTTTTTTTTTTAGTGCTGAACAGCAATGCCCGTTATAAAAGAATGTTACTAAAATACAGAAAATAAAAAATTCCGATATTGGTTCATACCATACCGAGATATAGCTTAACCGAGCATATTTAGTTCAAATTTTTAAATATACTATACGAGTACTATTTTAGAACGCCAATCGCTAAATTTAGCGTTTTCAATTTGAAAACGCCAAATAGGTGTTTTGAAAAACGTATATCGCTTAAAATTGGCGATTTCAACTCGCATGTGTGTATTGAAGTGAACTGATTGAATTTGCTAAAACTGCACTTGTAAAAGGCAATAAGATTATTCACAATTAGAATTCAATATGTTTTCTTTTTATTTCAATAAAAATTTGAAAGAATTTTACACATTTTCATAAAAAAAAACTAAATTAAAAAATGTTTCTATTTGTTGTCAATTTTTTTTTTTTTCATTTTATATAAATACCACAAACATATATACGTATATAAAACACATGTAGTACTTTTTCCAGTACCAGTAAAACGCGCGTTCCTTAGAACACCTAAAGATCAATTAAGTGTTTTTCAGAACGCGCGTTTCTGGGAACATGGCTGCATGCTTCGATATGGAACAGCGTTGCCAGACTGAAGATTTTATCTTAATTTTTAAGATATTACAATCAAAATAAGATTTGAAGATAATTGTTTCAAAACTAAGATTTTTGAAATTTATGTGATGTTTCCATATCAAACACAATCAAATTGTAAAAAAAATTTATATGAATAGCACTCATTAATTTGAGTCATTTCTACACATATTTTTCAGGCGAGTCAGTTGCTTGTATTGTGAAAACATCACATTAATATTCTATATATTTATACTTATGTGTGATCCGCGACTTTTAGAATGGAACACAGGTTTTTATATAAACGTTATTTTATTTTTCAATATGGGTTTCTTTGAATTCTATACACTTATATCAAGGCAGCTTTAATAGGGTAGTGGTATAAGCACAGCTGTCTTTCGTTTCCTTTGCGTAAATTTGTCAAAAACACATAGACTTCCTTGCTTTTTCAAACAAAACTGTTCGGAAATTCTACCAACAAAATACATGTTAATGTTTTTTGATGTTGTGTTTATTGTAACTCTGCCACTGCGACTTGTCAAGAAATTTTATATGAAAATTACTCAATTTTTTTTTATTAATTTCTATACAAATATTTCAGAAAAGTCGCTTGCTTGTGTTGTGGCAACATCACATGCTTCTCCAAATTTTTTATTTCTTTCGAAAAATATGTTTTGTCGAGGTCATCAAAATAGGCATTAGTTTGTGAGATGCTCTCGTCGTTGGAGTTCAATCTCGATTCACCGAGCCATGTTATCAAGTTTGGGAAAACAGGGTGCATGACGGAGCAATTCTTAGCCCAATAGATTTTTACTATGGAAACTGCCCAGCCGAATATACCACACTTTTACTTGTTTTATTTATATTTGTTTTGCTTTAAATGTATGTAAAAATAATTGTCACAAAATTTTTCTTTTGTATAAATTCACTTGTTCCACTTATACGGTTTTCTAGTTATACAGTTTTTTTTTATCAGCCCAATTACAAATGAAAATTCCTTGGGAGTTTTTCCACTTTTCTCTTTTCCGCAATTATGAACAAAAAGTGAGTATGATGTTTTGTATTATTTCCTTCTGTCCATTTACTAAAATGAGATCAACTCTTCAATTCCTAGTGTCAAGTTAACGAAAATTTAGCTTTTCGCTTTAGTTGGAATTCAGAAAAGTACTTTACTTGAGAAATAAATTCCGAGAGGAATAAATTCCGTGAGAAATAAATTCCTTGAGAATATTCATAATTGGGCTGTATAACACTCCGATTAAAAACAAATACGTCCGTTCACTATCAAAGCTAGACTCTGACTTCTATCTGCTTCTGATACAGCTGGAGAATTTTCTACAAACTTTTTTTGTAGGGGATAACCTTTACATATGCAGCGCATTGTACTAGAACTAGGAAAATATGTTATGATGAGGAGGAAAGAGGGAGTAGTGTTCGTGGAGGTTTCACAATAGCAACACGAAAGACTAAAGACCATGTCAAATAAAACTTTGTCGCGTTTCGTGGCGTTTCAAACTTTAACAGAAAAGCGCAAAGCAAAAGATGCATGTCACAATAAAAATTGTGGCAACGCTCACGATTTGTATATTTATATAAAAAAATTGTTGTTAATTTTTACATTTAATTATTTCTTATGATAATAGAAGTTAGAAATATTATTGGACGAAATACTAAACTTTGTTCCAATTGTTTTCTTAGTGCATAAAGTTTTGGAGCTATTAGAAAAAAAACTTCAACGCGTAGAAAGATAAGAGTGGCCGAACTTTTCGTTTCACGTTGCCTTACAAGTACTTTATGTGACATGTTTCATATAAGTACGCATATTTTATCTTAGATGTTAAAGCGAATTTGTAACGTTAGGTAAAGCAAAAGTTTGAAATTTGGTTTCATACGAATTTAATTAATGAATATACACATATAGAAAATACGGACAGCAGTAACAAAAGATGAGATAACAAAACACTGTCACCTTATAGACGTTAATGCACCTTTTAACAGAACATATCTCTATCGCCTGTGTCCACGTTAGAGTTTCTATTACAGTCTCTTCATCCTCGAAACTTGCGCTGTTTCGTTTTCAGCTTTATTGACCTTGCTAACGATTTCATTTTCGGATAAAATTGCAAACGGTACACCTGTATCACATTCAGTCCACTAATCTGTTATATCAACATTGGACCAACCTAACAGCATGTTCAGACGGTAATATGAAACACTTGGTTCGCTTTCTGAACCACTATTGCGAAACTAGGTGTTCAGACGGTTGTTTTTCGTCTCACACCGATGTTTACATATTTTGTGCAAACGTTTCCCTAATTCTTTTTATACCCTTCACAAAAATGTAATATGTAATTTCTACAATGTAGCCTGAACCGATTTTTCCATTAACATTTTCTTTTTGCTGTAAAGCAATTCTCTCGAAGGTTACTTAAATACAGAAAATAGAAAATTCCGATATCGGTTCATACATAACCGAGATATAGCTTAAACAAACTTTTCCATAAAAATATCCGATATTGGTCCGAGCATATTTAGTTCTATCGTGAAGGGTATTTTAGATTCGGCCCAGCCGAATATAAATCTCTTATTGTTTAAATTTTTATTTAAATCTTTATATAAGTACCCAATTTTTATATGTTCCACGCGTTTCTTTTTATTAATTATCTGTTTTTTCTTTGTTTACATTTTTTTTTTTTTGATAGCTAGTTCAGATAAACTAACGATAAATTATGATCAAATTGGGAGATGATAGTGATTTTTACATGGTTCGCAACAAGATTCAACCAAGGTGGTTCGCTCTCAAAATTTTGTATGGCGAATCATGTTGGTTCAATCAAGATTGGGCCGCAAACCACGAATGAAAGAGCGAACCTCTAATATAAGCCTTCGTGTGAACATGCTATAAGGGTATTTCTATATCTGATTGTATTGCAGGGTGATCACTCAGTGCATCTTCAAAAGCTAGTAAATTAAACCAAACGTTGTACAAGGCCTGCCCTAATATAGCATCACAAGAAACAGCTGCTACCCATATCGGTATTCTTATATTTATTGATTTACTGAATTCTTGTCTCTTGCCTCGATTTTGTTGACATGAGCGCATACCATGAGAAAGAAGTTGTATTTCAACGGGATGGTGACCCAAAACACACTTCAAAAATCATTAAGGAATGGTTAACTTGGCAAAAATTTTAGCTGATGCAGTGACCTGCGCAAAGTCCCGACCTCAATCCAATTGAGAATTTGTGGCCAATTCTGAAAAGACGGTTGGGACTATATCGAAAGGCTCCATCAAACTTAGCCGAGTTACGGCAACAGGTGAAGCTGAAATGGCAGCACATTCCAAATGAAATTATTCAAAACTTAGTCAAAACACAAGAAAGTGCTAAATTGAGTACATACTCGTAAGAGTTACTTTAATTTTATTTCGTTTTTTTCTATGAATAAATAGTTTTAATTTTTATTTAAATATATTTTTGTAAGTATCTAACTTATAAATAAAATACACAAAAAATAATTTAAATTGTTTTATTATTAAAAATTTTATGCGCCTGCAAGTCTATAAACTACACACATGTACTCACCTCTACTCCCCACTGTATGTACATTCATTTTGAGTGCACAGAAATAGTTTTAAATTTATTAAAATATATTATGTGCATATTATAAATTTAACTACTTAAATAGTTGAATTATCGAGTAAACAAGAAGTACCAAGTAGGGGGTTTGTGCCACACTCCCATTCACAATAATATATACCATCACTGACAACATTTGTCATGTAGGAACGTAATGAAGTTCTATTTTCTACAGGTTTTTACGGTTGGCTAAATGGGCCTTTACCTAACTAAAAACCTGTTGTACATATGTACAAACCAAACAATTTTTAATTTAAAAAATTATAAAAGTTCAACAAAAATTTAACAAATTAATATTTACATCTCTGGGTCCGGAGAATATTAAATACAAAAATATGTATGTTAATAAATAAAAATAAATACCGCTAGTTTAGAGACAGCAAACGCTGTACAAACAAGTGGGCAATTAACAAAAAATGCATATGTGATTCAATATGAGATGAATATAGATAGAAAATAATTAAATGCTCGGTGGCTTAGTAGTTAAAGCAGTAGATCATGATACGTCATGTCCCGAGTTCGAATCCCAGTGGGTGCTGATGAGTAGTGTAGCGACTACGAAACAGCTAGTTGTCCCCCAGCTAAAGATTTGATTATTATTTTTCTTGTCTTCTTCAATCAATAATTATTGATCACAGCAAATTTGTATTGTAAAAAATCCTTCTTAAGAAAAAATTAAGAAAGGAAAAACTTGAACTAAAAACCTGTTGTACATATGTACAAACCAAACAATTTTTAATTTAAAAAATTATAAAAGTTCAACAAAAATTTAACAAAGTAATGAAGTTCTATTTTCTACAGGTTTTTACGGTTGGCTAAATGGGCCTTTACCCAAGCTTTCTTATTGGATTTATAAATTACAGGAAGGTTTTGAACGTTTTTAAAGCTTTAAGATTCACACTTTCGTCTAATAAACATCAATTTGCATGCATCATTGGACCCACCGGCATTGGCGCATAATAAGGCTTAAGGAGTCTTTCTTTCGGCTATTTATGTATATCCCTCCATAGAATGTTCACTTCCACTGGCCAACATTTCCACAATAGACTAGTTTCGTATACAATATCAATTTGTTCTTTTGTAAGTTTCTCTTCCTTCCCAATATATTCTTTCAAATTCTCTGCAAACATTGAGCAGACACATACGAGTAGTCAGCACTCTCTTTTTCCCCGTTGAGTAGAGCCTACGAACTCCGTGTCTCTTTTAAAATGTTTCCAGTCAACAAGATGAATACTGACACTCGGAATCAATCTTCAATTCAGCATGGAAAAGTTTTGCTCTTTCAATAATAATCTGTCCTGAAACTTTTGAAGAAATTTGCTGCCGATTCAGCGGTATGTATGTACATATGTATGTATAGCTTGTCTTAAAGTTGACATACCTGTTGAAATTGCTGTTCCTTTGAATCTTTCTTGCCGAAACCATTCGCTTAGTACAAAAACTACTATCGGATTTTGGGAATTTTCGAGTGTATATCTATTTTTTGAAATCCAATTGAATTACTTTTGGGACCATATAGAAAAATGTGTTCTTTATTTTCACCAAATCGCATACTCAGTTTGCTTACCAACCCCATAATTTTCAGGTGTAGTTTGGATTTTAATTGAAAGGAATTTTCTTACTCTTTTTGGTAATTTACTATTTGAAGGAGTCATCATTTCATAACAGGTGTTAGCAGAAATTTCACCTACTGTGATTAGAAACGCAAATACATATGTTCTTATGTGTGGGCACGTGAACTTGAAAAGGGGAAACACCGGATTTAGATTTACATAATAATATATGTGTTTTAAGTATTTCGAGCCAATTATTAGTATTATTTTTTTCTATTATCGGAACAAGCGAATTTTTTGCTGTAACTTTTTCAAATTGTTAAAATCTAATTTTGTAAACTTGTATTAAGAAACAAATTTAAGTTAATCCATTTTAAATTTAATAATTCCAAGTCTGAATTGAATAACTATCGTGATTTTTTGGTTAGGTAACGATTTTGAGTCACAACGATTTTTTGACGAAAGAGCGAACATTTTCTGAACTTAAAATTGAAGTTTTTGTACTTTTCCGGTTCACATTCGTATCGACAAGTTCCCAAGAAGCTCGTCAAAGGCGATAAGTGTTTACGTAACAATTTAACTTATTGTGAATATTAATTTATTGAATATTTGTTAAACTTGATCATTTTTAAATTAAATTTTTGGGTTTTGTACATTTGTACATCGGGGTTTAAGTTCAGGTTTTTGGTTTTTTAAGAAGGATTTTTACCATACAAATTTTTTTTATTTTTATTGGACCAACGCCAATTACTGAATGCTTCCTATCTGGATCTGACTGCGTTTTTGCAGGTCTGATTAAACCAGGATTTCACTCTTGGTTTAACCGAAATCTGCTTGTAGGGGATGAATGATTTTATTCCTAGCAATATCATATTCTGGACCATTTTTGCTGAAGCATTTATGTCGTTATCTAGAAAGCAGAATTTCCAATTAAAATGCTCATAAAATTGGTTGAGCTCAGCCCAACGCGCCTTTTCGTAAATAAATATTGAACATTTCGTAGCTGATTTGGAAACATTATGAAGTTCAGAGATCGAAAAGGATCTCTGTGAAGTCAGGAATAGGTCAAGTGTGCTTGAATGGTGCGCTTCAATACATGGAATATGCGTTGGATCATTCACTAATTGCGCTAGGTGACTGTGCGCAGTGAATAACTCAACATATTGGCCTTCTGGAGTTGTATGACTCGAATGACGAAGCCAGGATGAGTTGTGAACATTGAAATCACCAGCAACAACGATTTCACTGCTCGGCCAATCTTCCAGGATCTACGATATAGAGTCGGAAAGGGCATCGAAACCAGAGAAGGTGGTATCCCTTCCCGCGTTTGGACTTCTGTAAAGAAACCCGAAGTGCAAGAGGTGTGACCTGATTTTGAATTTAAGCCAAAGACAGGTAAATTCGGCATCATATATGCTTAATGGTTGCTGGCATTGGAACACAACTTCATTGCGAATGTAAATTGCAAGGCCCCGATGGAAATTAAATAGAGAAGAATGAACAACCGTTGGTTGCTACGATTTGCTTTTTGAAAGTATCGAAAAGCAGAGAACAAAAATTCAAACAATTAAGTTTTTTATTCGCTATTTAATTGTTTTTATTGTTTAAAAGGTGTAAAGAAATGTTAGAGACGTTTATAAATGGAAAAGCTTGTTTTTTGTGTTTTGACGGATATTATTAGAGCATTTTTCTTTTAAATTCTCAACAATTTATTTATGTTGTTGGAATATAAAGTTGAATGTTTGAGAATATCTTTCAAAAATTTCCAAAGTCTACTGATGATTAGGGTAGTTCCTATGAAATGTCGACATACATATAGATAGCTGGGAAACATAGAAAACAAGCTATTTATAATTTTTTATTGGTATAAATGTTAGAGGCTTAAATAGCGAATAAAAAACTTAATTGTTTAGTTTTAGTTTTGAATTCAAATAAATAAAATTGTACGTAGGTATACACAAAATAAAATTCATTTAAACAAAAATAATAATTTATATGCTCGATTACCATGTGTCACATCATTGTACATAAAAAGCGCTAAAGGCCCTATTATAGGGTAGTGTATCCTACTTGATCGTGCGATCTACTAAATAAAACATGTGTGCTGAAAAAGTACTAAAAAAGCAACTTTGTGACAGAAATTTATATTGTATGAAATTCTTCAAAACATTATGGGTTCTGTGCGATTAGTGTGGTATACGAAGCCTGAACAAAAGATAACCGTTATTTTAAATTTTTTCAAAAAGTATTTATTTATTCATCAATAACTATCTTGTCCCCTTCGAAGTAATCCCCCTCGGATACAATACACTTACGCTAGCGTTTTTTCAAATCCTCGAAACACTTCTGAAACGCGCTTTTTGCCATCGCCAACCGCTCCTGTTTCGATTTTCCATTTATCTCCTCCATCGTAGCTAAACTCTTTCCTTTCATCGGTGTCTTCAGTTTTGAGAAGAGGATGAAGTCAGCGGGGGCCAAGTCTAGGGGGCTAATTCTGTCATTCGTGATCGAAATTACTATCGAGTAGAAAATAATTTCGATATCGTGTAAATTTCTAATGATGTGACTCGTTACGTAACGAGTCGAGTTACCACTTCAGTGTTGCAAAATACTGACAAAATGTGTTTTATAACACTGCCGAAAATTGTATGTATTTGCATACTTTAGGCCTTATTCATAAAAAATATTGTATGTTTATTAAACTGTTATTTGACAAATTTCTATGGGATATTTGTCAAATAAGTGTTTAATAAACATAAAATATTTTTTATGAATACGGCCGTTTGTATACATGTAGTAGATTAAAAAAAAAAAAACAAACACACATACGATCACAATAACAATTCATTTAAATCAGTTATGTATGCGTGTTTGTACATTAATTACATTAAAAAGTATTTAACTATGTATAAGCATATGTATCTATATGCATTTCTTAAAAAAAAAAAAAAAACTAAAAGAAATTCTTGAATATAAAAACATGTGAGTTCAAATTAAGTTTTTGTGTTCTTAGCATCTTTATATACATATAACTGTATATATATATATATGTACGTCATATACATCATCATATGAATTGAAAAAGCCTTAAGAACCAAAAATTCTCAATTTAATTTAACTATTATTGCTATTCAAAACAAATTTTTAATTTACATTTCTTTTGTGTTTTTCTGTTTGGCTGGTTTTCGATAGTACTTTTGCTTACGAGTAAAAAGTTGCACGGTTGCATTCTAATGGTTACTCGCTATCGAATGCCATCATTAGAAATTTCGAAACCTTTTACTCGATATCGAATGAGATAATCCCAAAAGTGTAAAAACTCGCACATTCGAGTAAAAACTCGCTCGTAAGCGAATGACAGAATTAGCCCCCAGTGAACACGGTGGTTGACACACGATATAAGTGCACTATTTGGGTCTAAGTCTAGCGTGAAAAGAGCTAAATTGGCATCACCGGTGCGAACATGCTATGTATTACACTTTGCTGATGTCACTACATAGCTTTTGAAAAATACACTTTGTTTTTGCCGCTGCCAATACAAGCGTATAATTATGGATGTACGAGTATGTGTGTGGTCATCACTGCTTTATAATGTATGCAGTCAAATAAAGCTTTTATGAGTAACTCATTCACAAATGTTCCTACATATCTTCATACTCGTACATGCATAAATAGCTGCATATAAACATTTGTATGTATGCACGTACATATGTACTCTGATGTGTTTTAGAAACAAACCGAGAAATGATAATAAATTGAACAAGATGTTGCCATAAACCACATGCCAAATGCAAATGCAAAGGATTCACCAACATAATGTCCAATGTACCACAATTTCTGGTGGAAACGAACTGTGACCCAATATGAAAATTTTTTTTTATTTTTTTATTTTAAGATAACTAACCATTTCCACATCAATTTAAATTGTTTTTAGCATTGCCTAATGCAAATACTTTGGCCAAAGGCAAAAAAAAAAAATGGAATTTAGATAATATTAAGTGCACTTGCTCCTTCATATGAATGTATGTATGTAAATACACCCTTATTCCTACATAGATATGTATATGAGTTTCTACGAGTATGTAATAATTACATATTTATTTTAACATTTCTAAGAGTGCACACGACGTGTGGAATACAAACGGTTTGTATTTTTTTCCGATATTCATGGTAATAAAAAACATATTCACAACACAGACAGAATTGATTAGGCAATTCGCTATTGCAACAAGTTAAACTGCTGCATTCGGCCGAGCAAATTTTTACAAGAACATTTTACGGTTTTAAGGATATACACATACATACATATGTACATAATATTACATATTTATGTACACTGCTTGCCACTTGAATAAGGAATCGCATTTTTTTAACTTTACTTAAGTATGTGTGTATACGAGTATGTATCTCCTAAACTAAAGTTAAGACAAAAACTAATTTTTGCAGACCCAAATTTCAAGGCGTTGGCTTTAGCTGCCTGAAGAAATATATATTATACTATAGTAATGCATTTATTTAAATAATGTATTTCTGTGGTACTCTTTCGCGTGTCACTTGAATAAGGAATATTTTAATACTAAGCAAACTCTAATTTATTTTCAAAATTAAAGCATTCAATTAGCAGTGTGTACTGCCATCATATGAAAAAATTATTTCTAAAAATAATAAATGTCTTTTCGAAAGACAAAATTTCAATAAATTTTGGTAGTTAAGTGAATAAGCACACGTAGAAGAAAAAATATGGTTGATATGACAATATTTTAGGGGCAAAATTCTATTGTTGATTAAATCATTGAACACAACCACATAATATGGTTTCAATCTGAAAAGAACCAAAATTAAACCATACAACCATATATTTGGTAAAAGTTGTAATATTTGTTTCATGTCGAATACTCTTATGGTGAAATTTAATATTTATCTGTCATATACAACCATCTAATATTATCATCCCCTCCTATATTACTATACACATTTTAATACTATTGTCACATTCAATCGTACTAGTGCTGAGCGTCACAATATTATATGAACACACATGAACACACACATAAATTCTATAATTAAAAACAAATTGTGGTTAGTTTATTGAATATATTTTTACCAATTAATATTTTTACAACTAGATTATAAATGATCAAATATTTCAAATCTTGGTGCTCGAGAATGATTGATTATGTTCGCATTGGTCCATATACTCGTACATATCTGAAAAAATACATATGAAATCTAAACACATACATTAATGCATTTTTCGAGACAAATTTGAACCAACCTTTTTGCATCCAAATCTTTATTTTTATAACAATTTCAACGAATTAATTAATATTTATATAGAGTTTATTGCCTTTCATATTATTAGTATTGAAGAACTGGTTGCTACAAAATAAAATACAAATAAATGTATACATGTTTAACAACAATAGTTAGTTTAACGCACATATGTTACTGATACATACATTTTTATAAATGTACTCTATAAAAACATTCTATTGTTGTAAATTACAAAAGCTGTTGTTGTGTTCGAATTATTCTTTAAACATTATTATTGCATACCACCATATTTTGAAATGATAGAAATGTGGTAACTTCAATTCATAGAGGATCAAACTATATTAAAAACGATAATTTACTGCTAGTGGCAATAGTACAAATTATGACGGAGTAAATACTAATGTTGCGACAACAATATTCCAAACTGCTTTTTCTTTGCGTGCACTGTTGTTATCTTGCTTTTACTTTTTTGTTTTTACCTTCAATTGACCTTGTTCCACTATATCGATATATTAAATGATGTTTTAAAAAAAATTTTTTTTTTCATTACATAATAATTATATTCTTCATTTGAAGTATAAAATAAAATAAACAAATTAATATTATTCTATATTATACTTGAGAGCTCTAAAACGAGACTGTATGTATGTCTAA
Source organism: Thecocarcelia acutangulata (assembly GCA_914767995.1). Classification (NCBI taxonomy): domain Eukaryota; kingdom Metazoa; phylum Arthropoda; class Insecta; order Diptera; family Tachinidae; genus Thecocarcelia; species Thecocarcelia acutangulata. The sequence continues at coordinate 59,945,798 of OU612098.1, forward strand.
TTATTTGTAAATATTAACTATGGTTTATTGTAGGTTTTCTTGTTAAATTTTCTAATTCTGCATATTAATAAACGAACAAAAAATCTGTACTGCCATCATTTTTTGGAATAACCTAAAAAATGCGATTTGGTGTCGATTTGTAAAATGACTCTAATCTAATGACGTAGAGAAAAAACATTTTGAAATATTGTTGTCGCAATACTATTTTATTTTCTTCAACAATACAAATTGTTGGTGAAAACAGCGTATTTTCATTTTGGGCGTAGTTTATTTTATAATGAATATATTTTTATTTACCTTTTTGTAATTTTATTGTCACCATCTACAAATTTTAAAATATGATTGGATGGAACAATATTATTTGTAAAAAAATTATTGTAAACTTGTGAATGATTGGATTATTTCCTTGCAACATTAGTATATTTCCATTATAATTTTACTATTGTCATTGTTTACAACATTTTTACTCTAGTCATTACAACGACAGGCAATGGATTGACAACAATAAATATTATTTTCAGTTTTTCTTTGTTGTGTTTTAGTGAAAAAATGTATTAAATAAAAGATATAAAAATAAAATCCGAATGATGTGGGGCATATACACGTGGATCAAGAAAAAGTTTATAAAATTTTTGATATATATTACGTTTAGTACAAATTCAATAAAAACAAAGTTTTATATAATAACTACATACATATGTACATATATGTACGTATTAAGTATTTTCTTTTATATTTTCAGAGCTAAGACTATTAAGAAATAAAATGTGAGCAAAATTCTGATCCAGTTCAAAATATCATGCAAAATAATTTTTATTTATTTTCTATTTATATTTATAAACTTTTTTTTAAATTAAAAATTGTTTGGTTTGTACATATGTACAACAGGTTTTTAGTTCAAGTTTTTCCTTTCTTAATTTTTTTCTTAAGAAGGATTTTTTACAATACAAATTTGCTGTGATCAATAATTTTGATTGAAGAAGACAAGAAAAATAATAATCAAATCTTTAGCTGGGGGACAACTAGCTGTTTCGTAGTCGCTACACTACTCATCAGCACCCACTGGGATTTGAACTCGGGACATGACGTATCATGATCTACTGCTTTAACCACTAAGCCACCTAGCATTTAATTATTTTCTATCTATATTCATCTCATATTGAATCACATATGCATTTTGTTAATTGCCCACATTGTTTGTACAGCGTTTGCTGTCTCAGAACTAGCGGTATTTATTTTATTTATTAACATACATATTTTTTGTATTTTAATATTCTCCGGACCCAGAGATGTAAATATTAATTTGTTAAATTTTTGTTGAACTTTTATAATTTTTTTAAATTAAAAATTGTTTGGTTTGTACATATGTACAACAGGTTTTTAGTTCAAGTTTTTCCTTTCTTAATTTTTTTCTTAAGAATCATGATACGTCATGTCCCGAGTTCAAATCCCAGTGGGTGCTGATGAGTAGTGTAGCGACTACGAAACAGCTAGTTGTCCCCCAGCTAAATATTTGATTATTATTTTTCTTGTCTTCTTCAATCAAAATTATTGATCACAGCAAATTTGTATTGTAAAAAATCCTTCTTAAGAAAAAAATTAAGAAAGGAAAAACTTGAACTAAAAACCTGTTGTACATATGTACAAACCAAACAATTTTTAATTTAAAAAAATTATAAAAGTTCAACAAAAATTTAACAAATTAATATATATTTATAAACTTTTACGTACATATTTAGTGCAATAAAATATAGTAAAACATAACAAATAACCAACTATATTATAGTATTGTTAAAAGGAATAATAAAGATTTTTTCATGCATAATAATATGGTTGATAATAATGGTAACATGGTTTAATAAGATATTACTATGATAGGGAAATTCTAACATTAATATGGTTACAAACAGCAATATTGTTGCAGGTCTTAACAATATCTTATGTCACTGAATTGCCATTGATTTAAAATTATAATGTTGGATATAACCACATAATATTTTTGTATTTAACCATATAGTGCTATAATATTATGTTGCCCTCAGAATATTTTCGTCTCAACCATATATTTTTTTCTACGTGCATGCATCCGTTATTGAAAACTGTTTTCCTCCTTCATAGACTTTTCTTGCAAGCCAAGCCCAGATATTTTCCATTATATTCAGGTCTGCGGAATATTGGGGCCAATCCAAATGTTCAACACCTTGTTGATTAATCGCTTGTTTTAGTGCTCTGGCGGTATCAGTCGAAGCGTTGTCGTGTTGATACGTCCAAGATATGGTAAAAATTCTTCCATGATGTTTTTAGGGCCTTGCAGTAATTTTATGGGATACAGAAACCAACTCTATGATACCACAGTTCAAAATCGCACCCCATACCATTTTTCCGCCCTCTTGGCTTGGGTGTCTGAGGTCATGAAAGTAATAGTTATACCTGTCGAGACCATCTGTATTGAAAATTTTTTCAACGGAAATTCAACTTTAAACCTTTTTTCGGACCATGTCATTGTATTTTTGGCAAACTGTAGGCGTTGTGAATTGCTTTTTTTTCTTGGACCAGTACTTAGGGGATGACCCCCACATATGCAGTGCATTGTACCGGAACTAGGAAAATAGGTTGTGAGGAGGGGGAAAGCGGGAGTAGTGTTTGTGAACATTTGACTTGAATTTTCCAACGTTATAACAGACAGGAAACACTTCTGCAGGCAACTTGTTCCACAGACGAAGCGTGCGGCTGAAAAACTAATTCTCTCTGTAATGCGTAGCACGATTCCCCGGGCAATCGACTAATAATAGATGAGCTCTGGACGATGAACGTGTGCTACGTAAAATATGCGAGTATCGGGAACAGGGTCCCTAATCTCGTCAGAGCAAAATCCATTGTAGTAACTATAGAACAGCCCTCACCTGGGTAACTACCTTGACGTGGTGTGGGGGCTTAAGTGTATGCTGGACGTCTATTCTCTTTCGAGGGCTTAATCATGGGAGTTCTGTTTCAGGCTCTAATGGTTGAGCCCGAGGAGAGGATAGGGTTTTTTAAGCCAGCCTGCATACTAAAGGTTACCCAAACCCTCAAACAGGGGTGTCATGCGACCCGTGCCCATCTGTTCTCTTTGCAGTCGGGGGTCAAGAGACTGTATTCGAACGGAGCTTTGCTGATACCTGGGCACCTCAGCAAATAGACCACGCCCTCTCCACGTTACAGGGGGCTATGACGTGGAGGAGATCCCCTTCCCCCACACTCGTGGGACCAAAATGAACCGTTCTAAAATTAACTCCAATACCCAAACTGACATGACGACGACTATGGACAAGACAACGGACTACGGCAACGATGGTACAAGGACCGAAACGCTGACTGCAGGAGGTGTCTTGGGGCAACATAAGAATACCAAATGCGTGAAAGCATCTTCGGATAGCTATCTTGGCAGTGAGGTGTCCATGGACTTTGAGCCGAACACCTCGAAGGCTGCACTGGCCCGGGCCTTCACGGCACACACCCTTCTTTTGGGAGCTGCTCGTGCTAGTGACAGCGCTGCAACAGCTGCCCAAGTGCCTATTGTGGGAAAGATGACTGCGAGCAAGTTCTCGGGTCTTCGCACTCCACCACCCTCCACCAACAAAGGCGCTGCGAACAAGATTTCGGGTTCCCGCGTTGGTGGTCATCAGGGAAATGTGAGTAAGGGAGCTGCGAACCAGTTTTCGGGCTCTCAAGCTACATCCCTGATACCTTGCGGAAAGGGTAGTAAGGAAACTGCGAACTTGTTTTCGGGTAACCAAGCTGCACCTCTAGCAATAGATAAAAAGTCTCAAAGGCACACAAGTTCCGCGAGACGGGCCTATTTAAGGCGGCGTGCCGCCAGTAGGATCTATGGGGAGCTGGGGAAGAAGCCAGCGGATGCCTTAACGGCAGAAGAGAAATCCCGGTTATCATGGGCAGGATCAGTTTTAGCTGAACTGCAGAATTCTCCTCCCCTCGCATCTAAGGATGCACCTAAGCGGCAACGCTCTGAGGAAGAGGCAGTGTTGCAGGCACAACAGCCTGCGAATAAGCGTTTAAGACCCCAAAGGTCAATGGACAAATCATTTAGCGATGTCATAAAGGAAAAGCTTGTGATGGCTGTCATTGACAGGGGCAACGCGGATTTTGCCATAACCCCTTCGAACTGGGTTATGGTGAAGAAAGAAGTGATGGGGTTAAACATGATCCGGAGAATTCTTAAAGACAATCCGGGTCCGTACCCCAGGTGTGAGGAGGCTGGCTGGTATCGGCGGCGTATAAAGCTCATGGCCTGTGCAGATGAGCGATCAGCAATGTTGCTTAAACAGGCAGTCGGTCATGTGGGCAAGCCATGGGAAGGTGCCAAGCTCGATGTGATTCCTCTCTCAGAGGTTCCACGTCGTCCTAGAGCTGTTGCCAAGATACCAGACATCTCTGGGTCTGCAGAGGAAATCTTGGAGGTCCTGAGAGGCGGAAATCCTGATATACCTACCCATGATTGGAAGGTAGTCAGGGTCTCCGAACCGAAGGGCAATTCGAGAAATGTCACCATCCTGCTGACTCAGGAGTCACTGGCGCCACTCCGCGCTAGAAAGGGGAAAATGTATTTCTGCTTCGATGCAGTCCTTCTCCGAGTATACCGGGGTGACGACAAGGGCGGCCTGATTCGGGAGGATGTGGATCCTGGTGTGGAAAGCATGTCCGTTGAGGAGACTGCTAGCTTAACATCGTGCGAGGACGCCCTTTCCAACTCTGAGTTGGTAGGGGAGTTCTTCGGGCATGTTGACGAAGCAGTTGACGAGGACGCCCTCTTCGTATCTGATCAGGATGACCAAGAGGACGTCGACGTCACAATCGTGGATAATGAGGGGAAAAATGGTGAAGGTAACTCAAATTAACCTTCACCATTCGAAGGCAGCTTCGGCTGCATTGCTTCTCCGGATCGCGGAGAAAGCGGATGATGTTGTCTTGGTTCAGGAACCCTGGCTGTGTAAGGGCAGGGTTTGTGGACTAAGAAGGGAAGGCTACAAGCTACTACATGTGGGCCAAGGTAGGATTAGGTCCTGTATAGTAGCGAAGAGCAATTTGAATATCTTTATCCTGTCTGATTTCAGTGATGAAGATACAGTGACGGCAGCCTGGGAGACAAGTGTAGGCACCTGCCTGCTTGTCTCAAGTTATATGGCATATGAGAGCGAACCACCACCAACTAAAGTTCGCGATGTTGTTCGGATGGCTGTTGAGAGAAGCCTGCCAGTAATAATAGGAGCCGATGCAAACGCACATCACATGGTGTGGGGCAGCTCCGACACAAATGCAAGAGGTGAGTCGATTTTCATACTATGCGCAAATTTAGACGTTGTGAACGTTGGGTCGGAACCTACTTTTGTTGTGGTAAATAGAAGAGAGGTTCTGGATATTACGCTAGTTAGTACTAGGCATGCTGATATGATCAAAGGATGGAAGGTGTCGAATGACTGTTCATTTTCTGATCACAGGTATATTGAGTTTGAAATAGGAATTCAGGAAATAGGGTTAGTCCCAAGAAGAAACAGGAAGAGGACAAATTGGGAGGAACAGGGTAGAGTTCTCTCGAACCTTCTTCCGGATCCTCCTACTATAAGAGGTTGTGAGGATATTGAGAGAGCTGTAGACTTACTAACTGAGTCTTTTGATACAGCTATCTCGGAATCGTGCAGACCTAGCGTGTGCCGAGGTAAGAGTAAACCACCATGGTGGAACTTAGAGATAGCGAGAGCTCGAAAAGAGTCTCGCAGACTTTTCAATGAGGCAAAAAGACTGGGAGACTGGTCGGAGTACAAAGCCTCCGTAAACAGGTTTAAAAATATGATAAGAAATGCAAAGCGGAGGTCTTGGAGATCCTTCTGCAGTGGCGTAGAAGGAGCCTCTGAGACAAGTAGGCTTCGCAAAATCATATCGACCACGCAGTCCATACCAGGTTTCATAAAGAAACAATGTGGTAATTGGACAACCAGCGGCCAGGAGACCCTTGAGGTACTCATGGATACGCATTTTCCAGGCTGTACACCCTACACGGGGGCAGGTATGGCCGTTGAACGAAACAGACAAGGAGAAGTATGTTTCTCTGTCGATAGGAACCGGGTCCTTTGGGCGTTGAAGAGCTTTGGCCCATATAAATCACCGGGTCCGGATGGTATTATACCAGCAGACTTGCAAAATAATGCGGAACTGATCATGCCATGGTTGATTCGGATTTTTACGGCCTGCCTTAAATGGTCCTACATACCGAAAACATGGCGTAGATGTGTAGTGGTCTTTATTCCTAAAGGTGGAAAGACTTCACACACAGCTCCGAAGGATTACAGGCCGATAAGCCTGACATCCTTTCTCCTAAAGACGTTGGAGCGGATGGTTGATCTACATCTTAGAATGTCAATAAATCCGTGCCGTTTATCTGCATCTCAACATGCCTATACTAAAGGAAAATCCGTTGAGACTGCGTTGCATTCGCTCGTGGGGTACATAGAAAATTCTCTAGAGCAAGGGGAGTATACATTGGTGGCCTTCCTTGACATAGAGGGAGCCTTTAATAATGTTGCGCCAAAAATCATTACTATGGCTTTGGAAAGGCTGAACATTCGTCAGCCGATTATAAGTCTCATATGACCTGGGGTATAAATCCTTGGAATTCTTGCTGGCTATTTAACATGATAATAAAGCCCATATTAATGTATGGGGCGCTTGTTTGGTGGACGGCTTTAGAGAAAACCACCTATTGCAGATTCATAGAAAGGATACTGCGGTCATCTGCTTTGATGGTAACTGGTGCTTCTTGTACTACGCCAACTAAAGCACTAATTACGATGATGCATTGGCTGCCAGCTGATCTCATGGCGAAGGAAGTGGCCATGTGCTCGGCAATTAGGCTAAAAGCCAGTGAGATGTGGAAAGAAGCGACAGAAGGTCACGCTTCGCTAATAGAAAGAATAACGGACCTCCCGGAGTATATTGATTACTGTGCACCAGCTCTAATGCCCGACAAGAGATTTGACGTGATCTCATCAAGGACGGCCTCGGCAGCGAACCAAATGGGTCGCCAAGAGGACGTGCTTGAAGTTTTCACAGATGGATCCAAGTCGGACATGGGAGTTGGTGGTGGTATCTTTATGCCCCAGTATCAGAGGAGGATCAGTTTTAAGCTATACGATGAGTGTAGCGTAATGCAGGCTGAAATTACAGCTATTTTGAGAGCAGCTAACTGGCTGAGGTACTATAGGGTATACGGGGTGAATATCCGAATCTGTACTGATAGTAAGGCTGCGTTAAATGCGCTTGTGGGTGTCTATACGACGTCCAGGTTGGTTCAGGAATGCCGGATATCTCTTAATGAGATAGCGAGACATTCGAGCCTGGAGCTTTTCTGGGTACCGGGGCACAGTGGAGTGCCCGGAAATATTGTGGCGGATGAGCTGGCGAAAGCCGGAGCTCGTCTACAGAGAGGGGACATTGATACGATGGTTGGAGTCCCGCAGCTGTAAAAACCAAGTGCAGCGTCAACTTGTAGGGACTGCGCAGGACAGATGGTCTGGTGAGGTCACCTGCCGAGTTGCAAGGCTGACATGGCCTGCGTATGATCGTAGTAGAACTGCGGTCTTAAAGGGTTTTCCCCGTCAAAGGTTGCGTACCTTGGTGGCAGTTCTGACAGGACATTGTCTCATAGGGACGCATGCTAGGAGGTTAAATCTTCCATTTAATGATTTCTGCAGAAGTTGCGGGGATGAGGACGAGGAGGAAAGTGTTGAGCATTTCCTCTGTCGATGCCCGGCTCTCAGTTCTATGAGAGCGCTGTACTTAGGCGGACCGATGCTGCACGGGTTAGCAGATACATCGGAATGCCGAGTGAACGGACTGGATTCCTTTATCCGGTTTTCGGGTTGGTTTGAATCTGAACCGTCGGGGGAAGTGTAAGTCTCGCGGGCTGCACTTCTCCCTCAGGCAACACAACGGGACCAAAAGGACCCAAGTGGGCTGGTTTCATGAAACTGGCGGCCTGTACAACCTAACCTAACCTAACCTAACTATAGAACAGAGTAACGCACCCCACACTACGTTGATGCTCCAGTGAGTCAATAGAGTTGGATACCCTACTGTCACCAATGAGCTTCTTCTTTTTTATTAGGTGGTGCGGACTATGTATGGGCACGACTTTAAAATACGGTGCACTGTTCTTAGACTGGCACTGACCCCACTTTTTCATGTAATTATTTTTGAGAATTTGATGCAATTCTAAGAATTTTTCGTCTTTCGTCATTTTCTTCCGCCCTCTTATGTTTTTTCAATATCTTTCCACGTTATTTAAACAACAACTGTCTTTATCTTAATGTGTTTGGTTATTTGAACCGACTTCAGACCCTGAGATTTAAAAATCTGAATTTTTTCTTTTTCAGAGCCATTTAGAGCCCTTCACCAGGTCCTAATTTGAAAAAGAAATATTCACAAACTACCAAATTAAAAATTATTTATCCTATTATATTAAGAGATATTCAAATCACAGTCTTCTCCGATTAATATTATTCCTTATTTAAGTGACACACACAAAATGTACGACAGTACATTTACATGTCATGCATAATTTTAGTACATATAAAAAATGTTTGTATTTCTTCAGGAAACTACGAGTAAAGCCAACACCTTAAAATTTTGTTTTGCAGAAAATTATGTTTTTTCAGAACTTTAGTTTAAGATATATACTTAATTAAATTTGAAAACATGTGATTCCTTATTCAAGTGGCAGGCAGTGTACATACCCAGTTGGGAAAGCTGCTATCGAAGACAATTTCAAAGAAAATATCGTGGACGACAAAATGTACTGTCTTTTATAAATGTTTATAAATGACAATGTTACCGACATTGTCATGTAATCTGTCTTTCATCAAAATCTATCCGCAACTACATAAACCTGCCCTCTATCTGTGCATACATACGACTATATTAGCAAAATTTTAATAATTTGTTTTCAGGAAGAAGAGTCTGTACAAAAATTAAAACAACTATATTATATAATGAAACAACCAAAGCAAAGTGAAGAGCAACCGTCTTTTAAGTGAGAGGAATTAAAAATTAAAAATCGACTCAAGTGTTTTTATGTATTTATTGCATATTTACATACATATATATTTCCTTAAACAAGCAATATGACGAAATTTAATTTCGTCACGGGTGGCGCCGTTGGAATTACCGAATGTACTGCTTTGTTAGTCACTGTGGCAACCCACACAACAGTGACAGCCCACGAGAATAATCAATTGATCTGGCAAATGTGGATTATTATACTTTAGTTTTTCCTGAGGCAGTAGGTTGTGCTTTTTGTGACATTGTATAATTAATTAATAAAATATATAATAGAAGATATCTTCTGAATCTGATAGAATCCTAGGCTGTTACAGTCACGATACCGCGTCGAGTGAGCATCGCGTGTTCGCTGTAGAGATATTTTTTATGAATAATGGCTCTTACGTAATTTTTCGTCAACAGTTTTACTTAAATTTCGGTATTCAGTAAATGTGTGATGGACCATATGTATATGTATTTAATTCGTGCGTGGGTGCAGAGATACCGCGCAATTGCTTCGGCTATGAATGTCCCACGACATTCATAGCCGACGATCTTCAAAGACTTCCGAAAACATTGAACTGGTTGAAAGCAGTTTACATGAAAGTCCATGACTCTCAAGACGGAAAGGAGCATCCTCAGTGCGACTTCTGAGAGCGACTATTCAGGATGTTCCTTCCTTTTAAAATTCAAATTGTTCAAGAACTGAGAGAAAGTGACTTTGATTTACGCAAAAATTTTTGTGAAACCATGTTGAAGCGTTTTCGCACTGTAAATTCCGTTTTTGGAGCGACGAAACTCGTTTTCACTTAAACGATCACAAGCAAAACTGCCGTTACTGGTCTCCAGGAACCCATAGCCCTCGATTGAATCAAAACCCTTATCCACGCTTGAGATAATTGGACCATTTTTACGCCATGGCCACCGAGGTCACCCGATCTAATTACCATGAATTTTTTTATGGGGCTATGTCTAAGAGAGGGTTTTAACGACAATTATCAATCTCTTGTGACTTTAAAGGAAAATATTCGTCGAGAAATCAGCTCAATTGAAGCAAGTGTACTGCAGCGTGTGGCACAAAATACAAGGCCCCGTTTTGAACAGCGTGTTCAACTCGACGGAAGACATTTGGACGTCATACTCTTTAAAAATTAAAATCCGCGTTTCTATTCTATCGTTCAATAAATAAAATCAATAAAACTTTGAGTCAATTATTACGTTTTTTATTATTTAATAAAAAGGGGTTACATTCGGGCTTCAATATGGTCAGATGAAATTGAAATACTTTTCTACATATTTTTTATATATTATATAGAAAATATATTATATAGAAAAGTATTTAAATTTCATCCGACCATATTGAAGCCCGAAGGTAACCGCTTTTTAAACAATAAAGATTTATGGTAAATGGTCATAAAAAGCAATCTTACAGGGCTGTTCTGCAAATCACTTTTTGTTAAAGTGATTTCAAATCACGCAAAAGGTGTTCTGCACACAGAAAATATTCAAATCACGTGATATTAAACCGGTTAGCCAAATGGTTGGCTTTTTGATATCACTTGGTTATTTTCTCTGTGTTTTTCAATACAAATTTAATAAAACTATTTTTATGTATTTAAAATGATGTGTTGTTTGTTGATTTTTGTAATAAAATTAAGTTTTATTCACACAGAAACAGAAATATTAATAAAATTATTGACACTGCTTGTTTTTTGAGAAATTGTTTTGCTGTGTTTACCAATAGTAGTGATTTACATTTTTTTTTAGCAGTCAGCTGGTTTATATTTTTACTTAATATTCACTTTTTATTGTGGTTAAGAATATAAAACTATAAATAAACAAAACAAAAATGTAAAAATAGCTGTTTTTTTCGTGCTTTCGACAAATTAAAAGCACGTCGAAAACCGTAAAATCACGTGATTTGCAGAACAGCTTCAAATTGTCTGCGTGCTTTCAAAACAGTTCGTGATTTGAAAACACGCCGTTTTCAGAACAGACCTGTTAATATTACGTTTTTTATTTAAGTTAGAAAATATAAATCTGCTACCACACACCCAGTACTTGAATGCTTAGCTGGGAGATAATAGCAGTCACTAGTATTCGAACTCGGCATGATGTAAACATAATGTATTTTTAATAAATAGAACTATTTGTAGCAGCATGTTTACATATTTATCGAAGGCAAAGTTAATATCAATGACGTGCAAATCGTCAACATCGACAACTTCATCGACATTGTCTTTCTTGTATGACAAGTTCATTGACATTGTCCTATACGTAGTATGCAATCCATTGTTGTGTGCCCGACATGGTCGTGCACGATTTCAGCGGCACCTGTTTGAAAGTGTCGTCGACAATTTTCACTAGTCCCTAGTGTCTCGTGCAGGATTTGACATTGTCATATATGAATCAAAATTCGTGCTTGAAATAGCCAACTGGGCATACACATATTTTCATATACATATATCTACATGCATATTTACGTAAATATTCAATAACACATTAGAAAGAACGTCATACACATCTACAAATATATGTAGTTGTGCTCTGTAAAATCAAACTTAAAATGTGAATGATGGTTTTGAAACTATGTATTAAAATTAGTAGTTTATTTAAAATGTCTTAGCAAAAAGTTAATTAAACTTTCAAGTTTGCTTAAAGGGTTCAGATATTAAACTGTATAATAAGAAAAAGGACGCATCAAAAACTTTACGGAAAACATTTCTGTAATCGTTCATTAGGCGCGTAAAAAAAATCGCACAACTAATTGATTGGGATTATGAAAAAATTTTGCTAAATGTTCAGATTTATTTATTTTAACAACGTATAGAAAAACAAAAACATACTACTTTATTAAAAAAATAATTGGACACATTCAATGCAAGATTTTGCATTTTTCGCAAACCGTTTGATGCCTGGGGCCTAATTCTCTTAATCACTTACAGTCGAATTCTTACACGAACACGCGAGTTTTTGCACATTAAGGATTCTTTTATTCGATATCTAGTAAAAGGTAACGAAATTTCTAGTGATGGCATTCGATAGCAAGTAAACAGTCGAATGTAACCGTGTGACTTTTTACTCGTAAACAGTAAATGAACACGAAAATGTAAATTAAAAATTTTAAATTAAATGTGTAAATACTGTTTTATTTCAGGTCGACAGTAACTAGTGTGCCCGTTTTAGCTTTAACATTTTATATTATGCTTTCGGTGCTAGATTTAGCACCTCTTTTTTTGATTTAGCGGCAATATTTTCGAATTAGCACTTTCCAATTGTGCATTTAGCAATCTTTTAAAAGATATCTTTTACCAAATTTATCCCTTAAATCCTTGCTTAGAAGATTTCTTTGTACCAATGCCAATTATAATTTTGAACGTGTTCTTAAATTTAAGAAAGAAATGGAGAAATAAATACGAATTGTATGCCGTAGTTTTATTGAGTCAATTGATTTACAGCCTTATTCAAAAAAAAAATTTGACTTTTGGTTTCATGTATATATTTGTTACCAACTGAGTAAAGCTTAAGAAACTGTTATTAAACATTTGTATTCACAAAACACATATTAACTGATAAATGATTTCAGCAATTTTGATATTTTGAACTGGTAACAGTATACATAAAAGTGCTTCTTAAGATCCAAAAAATTGTGGCTTATATTCTAATGATGCAAAAAATATGTATTATATTAATCGGTAACCAAATTTTCAAACACTTTTTGGTTGTAAAATAATAAAAAAACATTTGCGTACAATAAACATTTCTTTGTTTTTATCTTTTAGTGAAAAATGTTAATGAATAAAGTTAAAAAAAACAAATTGAGTAGATTTTCGAAGGCGAATGAGATGTACTTTTTTCATTACGAATAAAAGGAACTCGAATAAATTCACTATTACTTTTTTGTACATCACTTTTGTGTGAAATAAAAACTTTATTTAAAATTGAAAAAGAAATTGAAAAAATGTGTCCAGATACATATAAATGGATGTTTGTAAGTATGTATGTACTTCTTCCACTCATATTTCAATTTTAATAAATTTTTATTTTTGAATGACAAAAAATTACACACACAAAAGTGATGTACAAAAAAGTAATAGTAAAGTTATTCGAGTTTCTTTTATTCGCAATGAAATGAATTGAGATGTACTCAATTCGCCTTCGAAAATCTGCTCAATTTGGTTTTACCCAGCGGCGAAAACTGCCTACCACATTACTTCTCTTCGATTATGTGTCCAACACTTTGTAATCAATGAATGATAAATTACAAAGTGTATGGAGTTCCCAAAAATGAATTACGTTCATCTTTTGTATCACATTTATAAGTGCGTATTTTATTTTTTAGTTGTAAATCAAACTTTCCCCGTCTTTGTCAAAGTAAAAGTGCCTAGAAGTCAATTTAAAAAAGGTACAAGAAAGATAAAACATTTAGTGAAAAAATAAAAGAATGCAGTGGACAAAACACGGAACAAATTTATTTAAACTGAATTGCGCAGTACGTACGAGCTGCCTACTTCCGATTTACAAAGTATGCGAGATTGTATTCGAGCTGTCTACTGATAGCTTACAATGTATGTTAGGAAGTAATAAGCTTTTGTTGGATGAACACCACACTAGCTCGATTACTTTGTGTGCAGGTGGTAGGCGTTCACTCTACAAATGCGGCAATGTGTATGAAAATGTATACTAGGTTTGTATATGAGATGGTGTGCATTACTGACTTACAAGTGTGCATCGGATCATCGCTTCTGTAAGTGAAACTTTGGCCGCTAAGTATTAACACATTTTTTAACTTTATTCATTAAAATTGTTCAATAAAAGATAAAAGCAAAGAAATGTTTTTTATTATTTTACAACTAAAACGTATTCGAAAATTCGGTTACCGATTAATATAATACATATTTTTTGCATCATTAGAACATAAGCCACAATGTTTTGGAACTTAAGAGACAATTTTATTTATGCTATCACAAGTTCAAAATTGCTTAAATTTATCAGTTAATGCGTTTTCTGAATACAAATTTTTAATAACAGTTTGGTAAGCTTTACTCAATTGATATCAAATGTACATGAAACCAAAAGTAAATTTTTTTTTTTTTGAATATATAAATTATTATTTTTGTTGTGTTTTTAAAACTTTTTACGTTTAATATATAATTTATAGTTTATTATATCTATTTTTTTCTTCTTAATATTAATAATAAAAAAAAACAAAAAACTTAAAATTTGAAGACGTTAAGAAAATATTTGCTTAAAATTAAGACATTTAAATTCTAGCGCAATGTTTTAGCACTTGAAACTTTTTTTTAGCACTATGATCATAATTATTTTCATAGATTTGCAAAAGAAGTTAATTTTATAATTATTATTTTACTACAATTCTACAACTTTGTATAATTCTTTGTATGTGGCAACAGTGATTAGAATTTGTCAATTTACTTTCAGAAAACGTCAAAAAATATAGTTGTGTTCATTTACTTAAAACTTTTACAAATTTGTAATAATTGTTACTAGAAAGCGTTCATTAACCCAAAAAATTTGCAACGAGAGAGCGTCAAAAGAGCGTAAAAAATTGAGAGCCATAAAAATTCTTGCAAGTTTTTACAAGTAAAATTTTTACTTGCAATAATTATTCAAACAGCTGTTTTGCTTTTGTGTTTACAAAACAGTATTTCTAAATTAAGTTAAAAATTAAAACATTTTGGAAAATTTAAGAATTTATAATTGTATGTTAACTTTTAAGCCGATTAAAAGTATTAAAAAGATTACAAATGTATTTTTGTAATCTTTTTAATAAAATAAGAAGTCTAAGGGAAATAAACTAAGCAACACAGTATCTGGCACATCAGTGGCAAAGGATGTTCCGGCAAATTTACTTGCTTGAATGTGTTTAAAGCTTCTAGGGAAGCCATTAAATTCACACTTGGATCCTTCCATTTATAATTATATTAACATTTATTTAATTTTAACCTCTAAAATATTTCTGTTCTTTGTTTCTTTATTTTTTACAAACCAGATGTTATTTTTAGTATTGTAAATATTATGAGTACCTAGTTACTCGGTACTTTACACTTTGAAATTATGCTATGCTAGGCAGGCAGTTATAATGTATAAATACACGTTTCAATTCAATTGTGAATTGAGTCTTTCAATTGAATTGGTTCTTGGCAACACACTTCATAAACTTAATTGAAAGATTTTCATCCAACTCTCAGATTCAATGAAATTGAAGACAATTTTAAAATTATTTAACATTTTCTTTACAAAAAATTACAAATATAAATTTGGACAATAATTTATTGAATTTTTGTTTAACTTTATAATTTTTAAATTAAATTTTGGTTTGAACTATTGATCAGGAGACTCGAACATACAAAGCACAATCGAATTGAGAGACTTACTAGCCAGCTTGAAAAAAAATCAAAATGGTTTGATTTTTCATCAACCAACTCGACAACTTCCAAACGAATCAATTTAAACGTCTTGATACAACAACCGACTCAGTAGCCAATTGAGTTTATCGCAAAGGGAACGATCTTTCAGAACGCAAGTGAGCTGGAGAATCCAGGTACTTTTTTGAGAATCCAGCGGCCTGCCTACCTAAACAATTGAATTGAAACGTGTATGGGGTACGCGCCCCTAATTAAAAATAAATATTTTATTCAAAAGTATCTAATTACCCGTGTATTTAGCGTATTTCGACTACGTCTAGTACTAGATTAAATAAAATTGTAAAACTTTTCTTTATTCTGTTACAAGCCGTACTCAAAAAACGCCAGCCACGACAATGCTGAATACATATAAATGACCACAACCACGCTCTTTTTATAACAATATACATATGTATAATTTGTCCAAAAAATATAAGAGCGGTTATGAAGTACTCATATATATACGACTGATTCGAGCTCAAATTAAAAAACCTAGTATTGTCAACCAAAAGGGGAAATTATTTTCAAATTAAGAAATTTATTTATTCCAAATGTAATTCTCAAATGTTTTTCAAATGTGGATTGTGGTGTGGAATATATATAAAAACTATTTTTTGCTTTACAAATCATTTTTCTTTTAATTTCAATTTTCTATTATTATTATTTAATTTATTATTATTTTTTCCTTAGTCTTGAAATTCTCGAAAGGACAAAGTAGTTGGTTCCTCTTGATTCTAAATCTAGCTGAAATCGGGCAATCTTATTATTTCACTTCTTTTTGTGTTCCTTCATGCCTTTTTACTTATTAAAAAAATTTTGTTCACATTTAATTGCATATTGCTCACAAACAAATCACATTTATTAATCTTTTCCTTATTCTAAAAAACAAATATTTTTTTTTTTTTTTTTTTTTGTTAATGAATTTAAAATGTTGATATTTTTTCAGTAATTGGTGACACATTTGTTTTATGGTTTGTAGTTACACTCAATATCAAATTAATAAATTTAACTCGAATCTTAAAATCAAATATTTTAAAAAGATTTGAAAATTATGGTTGATATCATATGATAGCCATTTTATATCAAATGTTTTATTTCGTGCTTGTTGGGTAGTAAAGAAAGAGAAAATCGAAAAATTGTATACATAAAAAAAACGTTTGAATAGTGTTGTTACTGAAGCGTAAATAATTACGTTTAAGCGAATTATGTAGGCAATTTTGTTTACTTTCTTTTACTACATATGTATGTATTTAAAAGTCTGTATCATACATATATATATTTTTAGAATACAGTGATTTAGATTACTTAATAGTTTACACATACATATGTTGAATATATTATTTTTTATACCAATAAAAATTATAAATAGCTTGTTTTCTATGTTTCCCAGCTATCTATATGTCGACATTTCATAGGAACGACCCTAATCATCAATAGACTTTGAATTTTTTATAAATAAATTCTTTCACTTCAAGGTCCTTTTTGTTTTTTTTTTTTTTTTTTTTTTTATTTTATCATTTTATTTTTCAATTTAACACATGTGAAATATATGTATTTCAATCATAAATGGGCTTCGCTAGTCATTACGCGTACCACGCTCACGAATATAACCAATGTGAATGAAGTAAATTTAATGGACCACCGAATAATATTTTTTGTGCTGATTATGCACAAAAATTAACGAATTAAAAAAATGAGAAAAATATCAAAATTTTAATAATAAAATAAAATAATTTTTTTTAATTAACATATATTTTTTTTGTGTAGAATTTACGAGCAGTTGTCAAAACTTGTTTGAAAAAGCAAGGAAGTCTATGTGCTTTTGACAAATTTACACAAAGGAAACGAAAGACAGCTGTACTTATACCACTACCGTATTAAAGCTGCCTTGCGTCTGTAGATTCAGTTTGAGAAATAAAATTAGATTTTAAAATAAAAGCTGATTTCCTTAATTTGTATGATCACACATAATCGTGCTTCAATTCTTATCTCATCACGTAGGCAACACGATTACAAAATATTTAAGATGAGTACATATGAATATTAGTTTCTCGTGTGCACACATGATCGTGAAAAATGCATGCTCGCTACCCTTAATTGCATTGGCGTTGCTTAATGTATTTAATTTCTAGCATACTAAATACAATTTTAAAAACTAAAGTTATGAGGTAATGCAATAAATTGTGCTATTAAGAGCTTTTTATATCACCATGTTGACAACACTTCAAAAAAATGTGATGTAAAAATGTAAGAAAATTCTATTTTCTACAGGTTCATACATTCCGATTACGTTACATTACATTTCAATAACCGTTCTAACTGCTTTACACATAACAAAACCGATCAGCTGTTTAATTACGTTACTTTTACATTACATTCCAGTCGGCTAACTGAGCCTTTACTGAGCCTTAAGACGTTACGGTTACATTTCATTACAGTCAGATAAGCGTTTGCATGGTTTCTCGTATAACAAAAACGATCAGCTGTTACGACTACATTTACATTTCTACATTCACAGTCGCCTAAATGGGCCTTTAACGCTCTTGATCAAGTTAGCTACAACAGCGTTCCATGTTAGAAAATTTAGTAGCAATAGTTGTTGAATGAAAGAAGCTTTTTTCAACAAGGTTATTTTTTTGGTGTATAATATAAGTCTGTAGTTCTAAGCGGAAAGTATACTGAATAAAGCAGCATTATGAGAGACCACAAAACCGGTACAATCTTATCTTTTGAAGCAAACTTTTGTTGAATCAGGGAACATATTTACAAAAAGAAATTTTTTCATTAGACAAAAGATTTAGTGATTTATAACATATATTTTTTTGTATGTAGCGAGGTAAAATCCGCATACAAATTTTGACATCTAAAAAAATGTATAGAGTCATAAATTAAAATTAACTTGATTACTTTTGAATGAAATCGGGGCTTCGAAACTCTAAGCGTACAGACTTGGAAAATTTGTTACATTATAAGGTAATTTATAATATACTGCAACCACAAACGTGTATCTGCCTTGTCGGAACTTTCGACAGTCTTTCTCCTCATACTTCTCCCGGTTGTAATGATAACTAATCTCGATAAGTTTTCTTTTCTTGCATTCTAACAAAAATGCTGCAACCCGTTTGTCACATAATATAGAAGTAGGTTTGTTAATATGCTGATTAAGCCACATTGCACTCACTTCCGTTATTTTCACCAATTGGTCCACATATTTACATATTTGTTGCATTTTCGTTTTTCGTATCAGCAGTTTCTCGAACAGTTTTGATATCGTTGGCAATAGACTTATTGGCCTATATGACTCAACTTTTATAGGATCCTTTTTTGGTTTGGGTATCATAGTAATGACAGACACCTTCCACCGTGTACTCAAGACGCAAAATAGCATTAAAAATAAAAAGGACGATTATTTTAGCTAGTCGGGGTAACTGCACAAGCATTTTGTGGGTAATTTTATCAATACCTGGAGCTTTTCTGGGGTTTAAGTTACTAATAGCACTCTCGACATCTTGAAAACGAAGTCTAAAAGGTACGAGACGTCTAACGGCATATGGCCGTGACTCTCCAACCAATCGGTCGTAAAAAGTGAACAAAAAAATAAAATAAAATCATTGCTTAAACGCCTTTAAAATTAAATTGTAAAAACAATAACAAATTATTTAAAAAAAACAACGGGAAAATAAATTCCTTACATTTCAATAACTAAACAATAAAATCAATTTCAATAAAACAAGCGCGGTGGCAGTGCATTGTTATTGTTGTTATTGTGCGTGAAGATTAACTACCCAGTGGGAAAAAAACTATACATTAAAATTTTTTGTTTTCTTACAGAACCGCAATAAGTGAAAGAGCGGATTTATACAAAAGAAAAACTTTATGACAATTATTTTTATATACTTTTAAATTAAAAAAAAATATATAAATCAAAAAAAAAAAAAAATTGCATGAGTGCACCTAGTAGATGCAATTCTGAGAGGGAGCTTAGCTCCACTAGAAAAAACCTCTGGATTTCTGAAGAGGAATCATTGAAAAAATCATTGGACAATCTTCTGTCTCTAAGAGATAAAAAACGCACGCGTTCGTGCTCGCCAAATATTGTTGTTGCAACAGACGACAAACCATCTGCAAGTGTAGCTATTGTTGATAAACCGAAAACTCAAGTGGGTATGGATAGGTATATAACCGTGGTTAAACGTCAGCGAAGCCCTAAATCCGCGCAAATATCATCGCAACCAAAAATGTCTAAGGGCGATATTACCTCTGCGACAACGGATAGTAATAGGTTTGCTATCCTTCAGACTGACGAGCCAACTACATCAAAAAAAACATTTAAACCACCACCAATATACTTGAGGGAACCTACATCAAATGAGCTGGTAAAAGCACTTATTACGGCAATTGGTAAAGACACCTTCAACGTAACATCAGTGAAGCACGGACAAATAAGTGAAACAAAAATCCAAGTCTACTGCGAAAATAATTACCGAAAACTTTCTGCCGCTCTGGAAAAAGAGAAAAAATCTTTTTATACTTATCAACTTAAAAGTGCTAAAGGCCTTCAGGTTGTTATAAAAGGTATTGACCCTTATGTAGACACGGATGAGGTTAAAACTGCACTGCTAGATAAAGGCTTTAAAATAAAAAATGTGGTTAATATTAGAAACCGTGAAAAAATTCCTCAACCCATGTTTAGGGTTGAACTGGTACCGGGGGATGTTATTCTCAAAAAGAATGAAACTCACCCAATTTATAACCTTAAATTTCTTCTTCATCGCAGAGTTACCGTTGAGGAGCCGCACAAGCGTTTAGGGCCCGTTCAATGCCTAAACTGCCAGGAATTTGGCCATACTAAGGCCTATTGTAAACTGCCCACAGTTTGTGTGGTGTGTGGAGAACTGCACGGCACATCACAGTGCCAAAAGTCAAAAACTGACTCAAGTGTTAAAAAATGCAGTAACTGTGGAGGCAACCACACTGCAAATTACAGGGGCTGCCCTGTCTATACCCACTTTAAGCAGTCAATGACAAATAAGTCATCAACCACCTATAAACAACCCCAGCAGCCAAACATAATTCATGCAAACAATTTTCCGCAGATAGGCCAGTCAACCAGCCAAATAATTATGCAAAACCCCAAACAAGTTTCATATGCTAGTGTGGTCAAAACCGATACACAAAACTTGAATCAGGAGCCCAAGCCCCAAAATTCCGATCAAAATTTTACCAATCTTGAGGCAACTCTTCAGACTCTTGTTCAGTCCATAAACACATTTACGGTTTCTATGACGAACATGATGCAGGAAATGCTGAAAATGCAATCCACTATTTTGCAGGCAATTTTAACAAAATGAATTGGTTTAAAATATGTTTCTGGAACGCAAACGGCATCCGCCAACACAAAAATGAACTTGAGCACTACCTTATGGAAAAACAAATTGACATAATGCTGATTGCTGAAACCCACTTGACAAGCAACAGTTATTTCAAAATTAATGGCTACATACTGTACGACACAAAAGATCCCCGTGGAAGATCTTGCGGAGGATCGGCAATTCTAATAAAATCCAGAATTAAACACTTTTTAATGAACGAGACATGTGAGGAGTATCTCCAAGCAACTAATATATGCATTGAATATTTTCATGAAAAAATCGCTATTTCCTCAATCTACTCACCGCCACGCTTTTCAATAACAGAAAGCCAATACTCAAATTTTTTCAAATCACTTGGTCCTAGATTTTTAGCGGCTGGCGACTATAACGCAAAACACACTTTTTGGGGATCACGTTTAATTACCTCGAAAGGCCGTGTGCTTTTTGACACCGTTTCCAAAATGGGTTTAGATGTGGTTTCAAGCGGACATCCCACTTATTGGCCGTCAGACCAACGAAAGATCCCAGATGTTATAGATTTTGGAGTTGCGAAAAATTTTCCCTTAGAGTGGATGCAAGTGGAGCCTTCATTAGATTTGTCATCAGATCACTCACCCACTATAATCTCTGTTTCGTTCCCCCACGAGATTGACTCACCGTTAACTGTCAATAGAGTTAATTGGTTAAAATACAAAAAATTTTTGAGTACACATTGTACTGAAAATATCGCCTTGAGAACGCCTGAGGATATTGATGTGTCAATTAACGATTTTTCTGAAAACCTCAAACTGGCCGTACAGCATGCTACCACTAGTCATATAAGATCCAGAAATGAAACCAATAGAACTTATTCGTCTGAAATTGAGCAACTTCTGTCAGAAAAAAGAAGAGTCAGAAGAGAATGGCAAATTCGCAGATCTCCCCAGCTTAAAACTAGGCTACGGGAATGCATAACTCAGTTAAGAAATCTGCTTGAAGTCCATAGAATTGCTTCCCTTAAAACATATTTGGAAAGCCTTGATGGTACTCCTCAATCTGATTATTCCTTGTGGAAAGCGACAAAAGGTTTAAAAAGACCCGTAATAGGTAAGCCACCTTTGCGAACTTCAACTGGCGACTGGGCAAGAAGCGACTCTGAAAAGGGGATGTTGTATGTCGATCATTTGAGAAACGTTTTTATTACAAATGATTCAGCGAATATTACAGCGGAATTACCACCATATGTTGTTAGACCCCCTGTGTCTTTGAGACTTAATTTTCAAGATGTCGAAAACGTTATCGCAAATACAAACCCAAGAAAAGCTCCAGGCATTGATCAAATTACTGGTAAAATGCTTGAACAGTTACCTCGTGTAGCTAGAAGGGTTCTACTTTTCATTTTTAACGCCATTTTACGCCTTGAGTATTATCCTGTAGAGTGGAAGGTCTCAATGATTACTATGATACCCAAGCCAGGGAAGGATCTGACAAAGGTAGAATCATATAGACCAATAAGTCTACTACCAACAATTTCAAAACTGTTCGAAAAATTGTTAATGGCGAAGTTGAGTCCAATATTGAACAATGTGGGGTGTATCCCTGATCATCAATTTGGTTTTCGGGCTAAACATAGCACCATAGAACAAACGCACAGACTAGTCAATGTCATAAGACAGACCTTTGAGGAGAAGAAGTATTGCTCAGCTCTATTCATCGACATTTCTCAAGCTTTCGATAAAGTGTGGCACGACGGGTTGATGCACAAAATAAAGTTAAACTTGCCTGTAAATACTCACAAGCTTCTGGAAAGCTACTTATATGGGCGGAAGTTTATTATCAGAGAAGGCGATTTTATAAGCCCAACTCAGCCAATCGAAGCAGGTGTTCCCCAAGGTAGCATACTGGGGCCTACTTTATACTTGATTTACGCCTCTGACATGCCAACGACATCCGGAATCCATACTTCAACCTTTGCAGATGACACAGCGTTTTTGAGTGTTCATGAAAACCACCAATTAGCTTCACGAAATTTACAGGAATACATTTCAATATTAGAGAAATGGCTAAAACTTTGGAAAATCAAAGTTAATGAACAAAAATGCACATTCACTCTGTGTAAGCAAACATGTGGGCCTATCCAAATAAACAACTCACCTATTCCGCAACACAGTGAAGTCAAGTACCTTGGTATACACCTCGACCGTAGGCTAACGTGAAAGTCTCACATTGAAGCAAAAGTCACTCAGATGAAACTAAAAGCAGCGCAACTAAATTGGCTCATGGGCAGAAACTCGACATTGAAGTTGGATTGCAAACTTCTGTTATACAATGCAATTCTAAAACCTATATGGTGCTACGGAATTCAATTATGGGGCACCGCCTCAGCGTCAAATATTGAAAAAATTCAAAGGCGACAAAACCAAATTCTTCGAACGATTACTGCAGCTCCATGGTACGTAAAAAATTCACGAATTCATAACGATCTGAGTGTTCCGCTGGTAAAAGAGGAATTTTCCAAGTACGCGACAAGGTATGTCAGTAAACTGGAACTTCATCCAAACCCTCTTGCGCGCAATATACTTAATTTTGGCGGCCACACTCGGCTTAAAAGAAGGGATACCGCTGCCACCATCAGATTGCTCAATAGGTGATTTTACCGAAATAGCTCCCGCATAATAAAACTTTTTGTCTAGCATTGGCCGGACTTAAGAATCCCATTTTTTAAATTTTAGTGTTAAGATTTGAATACTTATTGTTAGTTCATTTGGAAGATTCAATAAATAAAAAATGCTACAAAAAAAAAAAAAAAAAAATTCAGTCTGTCAATGACAAACACGTTTCTCAAGTGGTTGGCGTACAGCATCCCCTTTTCGGAATCAATTCTGGCCCAGTCCCCAGTTGGAGTACGCAAGGGTGGCCTAGCTCACACGGGTCTCTTTAACCCTCTTGCTGCTTTCCACAAAGAATAATCGGATTGAAGACTACTGATTTGGCTTTCTAAATAAGTTGTGAAGGAAGCCATTCTTTGAACTTCAAGCAAATTTCTTAGTTGACTTATGCATTATCGAAGCCTAGCTTTAAGCTGGGGAGACCTGCGAAGTTGCCATTCTCTTCTGATTCTTCTTTTTTCTGAGACAGGGTGTTCGATTTCAGAAGAACAAGTTCTGCTATACATATTTGTAAAATTTGTAGTAGTAGCATGTTGCACGGCTTTTATAATATTTTGGGAAAAATCATTAATTGACTCATCAATATCCTCTGGGGTTTTCCATACAATGAGTACTTAAATATTTTTTATATTTTAGCCAATTCGCTTTAGACTGGAATACACCTACGTCGTTAAATGGGCATCCAATCTAATGGGACGTCATATACGATTCCAAAATCAATAACATCTGGGATGTTTCGCTGGTCAGATGGCCAATAGGTGGGACACCCGCTGGAGATTACATCTAAACCCAATTCTTTTAATCTTTAATCCTAATTTTAATTAGAATAGCCGAACCTTCACAAGATCTTCCACGTGGATGTTTTTTTCGAATAAATAATAAATAAATACGAATAAATAATAAATAAATACGAATAAAGTTCGAGGGGTACTATTCCGTACTATGCCAGTTTCGCATTATTTATATTGTTTAAGGTAATACACTAATTTCTTTTCAATCAGAATAGCAATTATCTGGCAACATCTTGGACCTAACAATCAACCTACAAGAAGAATCCACTAGTTTTGGTGAAAAATTTCATAAAATTATGGTTCCTATGTGACCGGAATTATGAAAAATATGAGAATCTTAACATATAAAATTCAGTTTATGTTCCTATTTTTGTACCTTAAGAGAGGTCAGACCGCTGGACCAATCTTCCTGAATTTTTCACGCCTTCTTTTACGCCCCCTGCTTTAAATTATGTTACTTCTTTCACGAAGTTTTTAACAGATTTTTTAATATAAATGCGCATAACTTCTCCAATTTTGAACCAAATTTCAAAATTTTTTTATGCATATGCAAAACGACCAAAGCAACTAAGATTATTTTGGAAGTTATCGCCAATTGCCCACCCCAATCATTGATTGTCAAATAACTTCAGTATTTATGGAGCAATTTTCAAAATTCCTTTTTTATATGAAAGAGGTCAATAATTTGTTTCTTTATTATTTTTGGAAAATTGAAGGCGTGTACCAAATTGCCCTTACAATTATTGATTATCAAATATCGTTATTAGAAGACCAATTTTTAAAATTCTTTTTGGATACAGAAAAGTTCTACTAATTTTACTTTTTTGTTGGCAAAAAGACGGAGGTGAAGAAAATTGCCAGCTCCAATAATTGATTATCAAGCAACTTCATCATATGTGACCAACTTCCAAGCTGCTTTTTGAATATAGACAATTTTTTTATTAAGAGAGCAGGTCGGAATGAGGTACATGCATGGTACAGGAACTAGGAAAATAGGTTATGATGAGGAGGAAAGAGGGAGAAGAGTTTGTGAAGGTTTAACTTTAACACCAACAACACGAAAGACTAAAAGAAACTCTATTACAGCATTTAAAATGTTGGAATTAAATTAGTTAAAACTGACCAGTGCCCTTAGTCCTACACCTTCCACACTACAAGGTAATGAAACGCATTCAAAAGAAATTAATAATGAACTTATGAAGAAACACGGACAACGGTGAAAAGAAAAGAAACTACCTATTCCGGTGCAATTTCATTTCATACGAATTTAACAAATGAAAATACGGACAGCAGTAACAAAAGGCGTGTGCACAGAATAAAATACAAAACAGATGCACAAGAAAGGGCTGCATTACTAACAGATGCATCAATATCTAATCATCTGAAGTAGATAAGAACATTATTTGCTATCATATTGGTAGCTTGCTTTCCATCCGAACCAAATCAACTTTGGAATATATTTAAAGCAGATACGAGTAAAGATATACTGCAAGGAAAGAGAATTACCTGCAACGACGTAACAATTGAGTTTTCAAATGAAATTCATAATGAGGCGTTGATTTTAATGGAAAGAAAGCGTTTGCAAATACGTCCTCTTTCACAGTTGAGAAGTTGATGGGCAGGCAGACGAAGTTTGTTGGCGATGTATTTAAGAGGAAGAGTGTGTGGTAAACCTCTACTGCACTGGACATTTTAAGACATTTTTCGTTTATTATTCTCATATCAACATCAACTTCATATAAAAACACTAGCTGTGCTTAAAAAACAACAACAACAAAAAAGAAAGAAAAGAGAAACGAAAAATTTCTGTCTATTAATTTCGCAACTCTAAAAGGTCTACAACCAAAAGCCAAAGTCTACAACGAGAAAGCAATTGCAACCCACAAGATATAGAGCTATTTTTTATGGGCAAATATACCACACGTACAGCAGGTGCAACTCTCGGCATACAACATTTTAATGAGTGCACTTGCTAGTGAATATGATGGATGGGACAGGAAAAACTTCTATGATTTCATTAATATTGGCTCAAGTTCGATCGCAAAATAATATCGCACTAGCCCTTGCATTGCTTGGCACAGCAGCAACACTTTTGTATTGTAGCATCACAGCGCATTCGATACTTAAATTACTTCTAAAGCCACAATTCTAAGATATACACACATGCAATATTTAAAAAAAAACATTTCACAATTTCAAAAAGTGTTGGAAATTTGTAAGATCGTAGTATGAGAAGAATGCACAATGACCCACAAAAAATCTTTAGAGGCCATTCATAGCATGTTACAAGATTCTAGAAGCAACAAAAAATTATTTGTAGGATCACTAATTGCGTTAGCCGATGATGTCCGCCATACATTACTTGCAATTCCACTGATGGTGAGCTGCGTGTCTTAAATCATATCTTATTTGGCTGTGTATTGAAATTGACACCAAATATGCGAGCTGCAACAAAATGCCACGGCTAGCCGATTTCCAAAACAGTTGTTGGAATTTGGAATGGATCCAGCAACAAACTGCATTATTTTTCCGTCTTTTGTAATATGATACAATGCATGGAAAAGCTACTTAAATGTCTATTTCCAAATGTCGAAGGCAAATTCAGAAATGAACAATGGTTACGTGAAAGATAAGGCCGAGTTGCCAATTATTCTACTGCGTAACATCGATCCACTACTTCTTTGCAATGGCACTCGACTTGCAGTATAAAAGCAGGGAAACAACTTACATATTATAAGAAACTAATATAATGGTGCAAATGTGCTGTTTCCAGGAATTCCAATGCCATTTGACTTCAAAAGATTGGAGTTTCCTGGTCGATTAGCATTTCCAAGACAATTATTAAATCTTAAGATCAATCACTGTAAGTTTGTGGCTTGAATTTGTCAAGTCCACGTTACTCCCACGGACAGCTTTACGTTGTATACTTTCTTGTTAAGAAAACTAATGACTTATTTATTTCTGATCCACATACTATATAAAGCATGTGTACTGAAAAAGTACTAAAAATGCAACCGTTCGACAGAGTTTTTGACAAATCGTGCGATTTGAACTATTTTATGAAACTTTTCAAAACATTATGGTTTCCGTGCGATCAGTGTGGTAGGTTGTGAAAAATATGATCTTATTGTTGGTGCCTCGAGAAAAAAAATTAAGTAATGTAAAATTTGTAAGCGATATTATTAAAACACACTTCTTTTTGCATTCACAGTCAGTTTATTAATGACGCCGTTTTCAAAAATGGCTTTTCTCAAATCTTCTTACTTTTCTATTTTACAGTTGCTTATATACTTAACTAGAGCATGCAAGAAAGACAGAGACATACATACATTATATCTGAATATATATATGAGTCTGTGTACAGACTCTTATATAATAACAAAACGTATTAAGGTAACAATATGAAATATGTATATCAATATGATAATGATCAACAACACTACTACAAATTATTATGTTAATAAAAGTTTTTAATTATTTTATTGCGTATATAAATTATTTCAATTATACTTGTTTGATAGTGTGGCCTACAACGCCATTTTGAAGCGATTTTTTCAAGTCGGCCAGACTTTTGAAACAGTTTCCTGTGAATGAATCATACGATCGTGTAGGATAGCGAATCTGGGCCTTAAACTATATAAACACTTTTTATTTCATTTTATAATTAAGGAGTAGCGAAGCATACCGGGTTAAGCTAGTATTGTATAAATGTTACTAAGTATATAAATCATTCATATATTTATAATAGTGTGGCACTACAACGCCATTTTGAAACCTTTTTGTAAAGTCGACTAGCCCTTTAGAACATATTCCTGTGAATGAATCATACGATCGTGTAGGATAGTGAATCAGGACTTTTTTCTGATAATGCTATATCACCGTTAACAAATATAAAAATAGTTCTCGTATTTCATTTTTGATGATTTTTTGCTAGAAAGCAATACATACATATGTATGTACATATATGAAAATTTTTTTAGTTTAACACAACCAAAAATAAAAAGGAGATCATATAAATGTTGTACCACAGAAAAAAAAAGAGTCAAGTGACGTGAAAAGTCTTAACAAACAATAAACTTAATTCTGCTTAACTTCTGGTATTAAAGTTTTTTTTTTTTTTTTATTTATTTATTTATTTATTTTTTTTTGTTTGTATGAATTAACACAATATTTCAAATTCACGGATTGCAGCCCAAATAAATCATTTGAAGCTTGTGTATTTTATAATTCTTTCAGTTTTGCATGAAACGTATCGGCCGTGCAAAAAAGCGCCGTTAAGCGCTGTATGTACATATGTACGTACATACATATGTATAAGTATATGAACGAACATTCAAGCTGTTGTGTGTAAAAACTAACTACAAATATGTATGTGTGTGTGCGTGAAAGTAGCTACCACATTTGGCATAAAGATAGACGACTTTAGGTGCTTCCTTTTCACTGTTTTTAAATAAATCTTAAATGTGAAAACTCATCCCAAAACATAATCATACATTTATTTATCATTTTTTTCTATTCCAGTCGTTTTATTACTTTTTTGTAATGGGTGTAAGTGTTATTCTATTCTTGACATTTTTTAAAATGAAAAAAAGGGTTGCCCAAGTGTGGAAGTTGCTCAAAGCAGTGGAAAGAAAGCTCAAGTACAATAAAGTAGATTTGTTTCGTTTATTAGCTTTATAATTTAAATACATATAACTGTTATGTCTTCCGTCCTGTGTAAACGTGTGTTTTCACTGTCACCCATGTTGCATTTATAATTTCATTATTAATTTCTTTTCAATACAACTAACTCATTATCTAGCAGTGTGAGAGGTGTTGGACTAATTTTTGTTAGTCCCACCAGTATCGAAGGTATATATACTGCACACTTATCAGTTTTAACTGAATTCTTGTTCACACGGACACTTAAATTCGTGTTTCGCTTTCTCATTCATTATTTGCAACGTGAACATGATTGAATCAACCAAATTTTGAGAGCGAAACATCTTTTATCAGTTTGAAACTACTAGCCAAACACGAAGAATTTACTGTCTTCTTTAATTTTGATAATAAATTATCGCTAGTTTATCTGACATATAGATTGAAACAAAAATGGCAAAAAAGGAGACTTGAGCCCACTTTGTGGGACACACTTTGATTTCCCACAGTTTTAACCATTTCTTTAATACTGAAATATACTCCTGCAAAATTTTGCGAAGGCTTTCACGGACGCTGCAGAATGCTGTGTCATCTACAAAAGTTGAAGTGTGAATACCAGATCTGGTTGGCATGTCAGAAGCGTAAATCAGATAAAAAGTAGGTCCCAGAATGCTACTTTGGGGAACTCTTGTCCCAATTGGCGGAGTTGGGCTTATAAAATCGCCTTTTCTGATAACATATTTACGGCCACATAAATAGCTTTCCAGAAGATTGTGAGTGTTTGCAGGCAAGTTTAACTTTATGTTGTACATCAAACCGTTATGCCACGCTTTATTAAAAGCTTGGGAAACATCTATGAATAGAGCTGAACAATATTGTTTGTCCTCAAAAGTCTTTCTTATGACATTTAGGTGTTTGTGTTTGTTCTATGGTGCTGAGTTTAGACCGAAAGCCGAATTGATGATTAGGAATACATCCTACATCATTCAGTATTGGAGTCAACTTCATCATTAATAATTTTTCGAACTATTTTGAAATTGTTGGCAGTATACTTATTGGTCTATATGACTCTACTTTAGTGGGATCCTTCCCTGGCTTGGGTATCATAGTAATCATCGACACTTTCCACTCTGCAAGACGTAAAATAGCGTTAAAGATAAAAAAGAAGAATTCTTCTAGCCACACGAAGTAATTGTGCATGCATTCTACCAGTGATTTCATCAACACCTAGTTTTCCTGGAGTTTACTTTATTTCTAACGTTTTTTACATCTTGAAAACTAAGTGCCAATTTCACGATAACGAAGCTGTTCGTTCGTTCGCACAATTACATTTAAAACAATAACAAAATTTTGAATGTTGTTTTTGTTTTAAATGTAATTTTGCGAACGAACGAAAAGCTTCGTTATCGTGAAATTGGCCCTTAGTCTCAAATGCACAGGCGGCCTAACAGCATATGGCGGAAATTCAGCTGCGGCATCCACTGTATCATTAGTAATAAAAACGTTTTATAAATTATTAACATACAACATCCCTTTTTCAGAATCGGTTTTTGACCAATCACCAGTTGAAGTATGCAAAGGTTGCTTGCTTCTAACGGGTCTTTTTAAACTTTTTGTCGCTTTCCATAGCGAATAGTCGGATTGAAGAGTACCATCCAGACTTTCTAAATAATTTTTAGGGGAAGACATTCACTGGAATTCCGGCCGATTTCTCTTCTTACTCTTACGCCAATTAACTCTAGTGACGGTCAACGCCAAGTCACCCTACAATAAGCCGATCTACTGGGGAAACGAAACGGAGATTGTAGTGAGTGAGTGACCTGATGACAAATCTAATGAATCCATTCTAAAGGAAAATTTTTTGCAACTCCAAAATCTGTCTATCGTTTCCTTTGCGTAAGTTTGCTAAAAACACATACGAGTAGACTTCCTTGCTTTTTCAAACAAAAGTAAAACCAAGGCGAATTTATGCCAGGTAAATACAAGAGCAATAAATATACACTACAAAAAATAAATCTTTTTCAAATGTCAAGGGAAGAATATAAATACAAAAAGGAATTAAAAAAATATATATAATAAGAAAAATTTACAAGAAACGAAAAACTTTTAATTATTTCGTGAAACTTTTAACTATTTCGCGAAAATTGTAGTCTCAGATCATAGAGCTTGGAAAGGTGAAAATGGCCAGCCAGATTGGAGAGGATTCTGGAGAGTAGTTGTTTTAAAATGTGTTTTCCAATTTCTTTTAATTATGCCATTGACATCTGGAACAGATTAAAATTAAAAAAAAAAGTTATCAGCTGCGCTGTCAATTTCACCTGTTATCAATTCGCCTTGAGTAAAACAAAATTTTGACAACTTTTCGTAATTTCTGCCAACGAAATACATGTGATTTTTTTTGTATTTATTGTAAATCTGCTACTACCATGTAGTATATCGCTGCCTGGCTGTATAAATTTTTGATAAAAACAAAATTAATTTGCAATGAAAACTTATTTCATTTTGATTTTTATGAACATGCTCATTAATCTTTTATTATTAGTTTAATTCTTTTCCAAGTCGGGTGAGTCGTCAGCGTTAAATTATGTTGCGTTTTACGCGCTAATTTCTGCTAGTCTCTTAGCTGGGCAGTATTTGAAATACATACATATATTTGAAATACGTATTTGAAATAAAAATACGTATTTTGTATCTGTATTTCAAATACCCAACCTGAAAGTATTTCAAATACATAACTCAAAAGTATTTTGTATCTTGTATTTCAAATACATATGGCTTAAAAATACATTTTTACAAAATACATTTATTTATATATAAGTTCAAAATAAGTTTTTTCACACAAAAGCTAAAATTGCTAGAAACTGCGACCACTAAAATGTTTATTATTTTGCAATACCCCAATTCAGCTTTCAATTGTCTTGTCCAGAGCAAATACATTTTACACTAATCAGGTGATATCAATAGGAATTTCCACATATTCGCCACCAGCCTTTTCCCAACGCTTTGTATTATATACAGGGAAATAATTTTTATTATGAAAACTTTTGAATACCTGAGAACCAGACTATATCTATTGCAAATATAGTAATTTGAGGTATTTCAGTTGTATTTTAACAAAACTAATGGAGAGCTTAGAAAAGACCTATAACGACACCGGAAGCAAATAGAGCCATATTGGCGTCCACCCTAGTTTCAAAACCCACTGGTCACCAGAATTCATCTCATTAAAAGAGAGGCAACGAATTCAAAACCTTGCAATAGATACCTTAGAGAAAGATTACAAAAAACGTGAAACCAAACATGGATGCAATAGAAGAAGTAGTAGTTGCAGTAAAGATGATGAGAATTTTATTGTTTTTATGCATTTATAGAATTTGGCAGCAGGTTCCGCAGAACCTGTAGAAGTATTTTTTTCCTCGGCAGATTTTATTCACTCCCCAACAAGAGGTTGTTCGTCGGATGACTTATTAAATTATCTTGTTTCATTAAAGGAAATATTTGTTTTGCCGAATGAATCTTTTATTTGCTATCTATAAAATCCTAAATATTAGCTTTGTTTTTTTAATTTCCCAGCTGGCGAGTTTAGAACAATCATATGAATATACACACGTATGTCATACGTGTATATATGTAAAATACATAGAAAGTTAAATATATATAATAAAACATTTTATATAATATTACAAAGCTTTGTTTCTAGTATTTGAATACATAATAAGTATAAATGTAGTTGTAAGTATGAACATATATATTGTTGCCTAAAAGGAAAAAGAGCATAATTGACAAAAAAAATTCTAGTCTAGTCTAGTTATTATCAATAATACAACTATCCACAATTTTTAATAGGCTTTCAATACTTTGCCAGCTACGCCCTTTTAAGTTGTATGTGACAATATACAACTTAGTTTAAGTACATATGTAAAATCAAATATTTATCTAAAACCAGAGTGGTATATTCTTATGAGATCGAAAGACAAAAAAGTATTTGTAGTTTTTAGTTGTATTCTACATTTAAAATACACAGCTTGAAAGTATTTTGTATTTAAAATACACAGCTTGAAAGTATTTTGTATTCGAAATACACAACTGGTAAGTATTTTGTATCTTGTATTTGAAATACTTAAAGTGAGTATTTTGCCCAACCCTGGTTCGAAGAAGCAGTTTAATGCGTGACTATGCCGTTTTACGAACACAACACTTTATTGTGTCGTCTGATTCCTGTGCTTATTTACAAAAGGTATCAAATTCACTTAAAATGTAGCTCATGGCAGCCCTTGCTTTCACAAAAGGGATGTACTGCTTATGTGCATATGTATGCACACACATATAGGGTGTTTTTTTAAGCCCGATAGAACTTGAAATTGTAAAAAATAACACAAAAAATTAAATTGTAATCAAAATTTTTTTATATTCGAAAGATCAATACGTGACATTAACATTTGAAAATGATTTCGGGCATATGGGCACCGCGGCTGTTCTTGACGAAGCGCATTCTGGACGTCCAATTTTGGGCCACTTTTTCGAGCACTGCTGGCCGTATGTCACGAACAACACGAACAATGCTGGCCTCCAAGGCGTCAATTGTTGCTGGTTTATCAGCATAAACCAGTGACTTCACGTAGCCCCACAGGAAATAATCGAGAGGTGTCAAATCGCACGACCTTGGAGGCCAATTGACAGGTCCATTTCTCGAAATCAACTTATCGCCAAATTTTGATTTCAGTAAGTCGATGGTTGCGTTCGCCGTATGGCACGTAGCGCCATCCTGTTGAAACCACATCTCCTCCGGATCAATGTCATCCATATTTTCAAACAAAAAATCATTGATCATGGTGCGGTAACGATCTCCATTGACCGTAACGCGAGCTCCGGCCTCATTTTTGAAGAAATAAGGTCCGATGATGCCACCAGCATGAAAACCGCACCAAACAGTGCATTTTTCTGGATGTAATGGAGTCTGCAGGGTCTCTTGTGGATTGGTCTCACTCCATATGCGGCAATTTTGCTTATTAACAAACCCGTTAAGCCAAAAATGCGCCTCATCGCTGAACACAATTTTGCGTCTATAAGTTGCGCGAATCGACGACTGATTTTCAAAGTAAATTTGGATAATTTCGTAGCGTTGTTCAAGCGTGAGTCTATTCATGATGATTTGTCAGAGTATACTGAAACAAATAAAAAAAATGTTTCATCAAAATTTAATTTTTTGTGTTACTTTTTACAATTTAAAGTTCTATCTAGCTTAAAAAAACACCCTTTACATACATATATCATGTAATTTTGATACAAGCGAAAAACAAAATTTGTAAACTTTGCAAATTTCAAGCCTTCACACAAACGCAGCACTTTTCACTTTTATCCTTTAAATACAGCTTTGTAAGTGTAAGCACTCTTGTACCGAAAAAGTTATTGTTTTCTCGGTAGTATTTTTATAGCAGCCAAAGTTACATAAATTGTTTGAAGCAAACACACTAAAAAAAATATTAAAAAAGATAAATAAACACTCACAAGGTAAAATCATAGCAAAACTACCGATTCTAAATACCAGCAAATAATAAACAGAGAACATACTGCGAAATAATGGAGTTTTAATCCATCTGAAGTTAAGCAAAATTTGCAGTTGCTCTTTACGAAAGTTTTCTGCATGCACACACATACATAAGTACATATGTATGTACTCGTATGTGCATACACACACATGTATATAATGTGTGTATGGTTGTTTGTAAGCCTACTTAAGAAAAAACTGCGAAGAAAATTGATAAAAGTATTTAAAACTTAGCTAATACATGTATAAGTATGTATCAAGACACACCGCGCAGAAAAAATCTATTCAACAAAATGCTGACTCTACAGGAGGGATTTCTTATGAATACGAGTACATGCACAGAAAGAAAAAACTCCAAGCGAGTCGTAATCCGAAAGTTCTAGAACACTCCGAAAACGGGATTGTTCAAGAAATCAAATTCTGCGCTGTCGTAAAATGAATAAAGTTCTTGAGTTAAGAAAACAATCTTGAAGCCAGTGCAGAATTCTTAAAACGAGCAAAAATCCAAAGAAAGACACAAATACATACAGTCAACTCGCGAAAACGTGAAAATCCAGTTACGTGAACACCCAAAAACGTAAACACTTTTATTTTAACATGACTACCCCAAAATGTGGACAAGTGCTGATGGCTCTAAAATGTGAAATTGTTTTTAAAGTTTTTTTTTTTATTTCTGAAGTAAGTTCTGTAGTTTTTATTAGTATTGGGAATGGCGGTATTATAATTTCTTCGCAGTGGTATTATAATATCTATTGGAGAAGTGAATCAAAGTGAAATTACAGTGTTGCGAAACTTGAAAGAAAAAACAGCGTTGCAGATAATCAAAAAACACCGTCAATAAAAAATTACCTCGTTTTTGGTTTAGTTTACACATATTTTTCCAGCTTTTCTAAACATATTTTTATGACTTATTAAATCGTTTTTTGAATAAGATATTTTATTAAGTTCCTTTCATCATACTCAAGAGACTGAATTGTTTTGTTTTTTTTTTTTTTTTTCTCAACAAAAATGCTGAAAAACTTATTTACGCTTATGTATGTTTACCCCTTTTATTTCATATAGATTTACTGCCTGGCTCACGATGTCGTTTCGTTAACGTTCGGGAATGTTTTATATTAAAATTAAGTGACTTAGAGTCAACTGTTATTCAACTTACGGATATATCGGAGGTAAACAAGGAAAATGATACAAGATCAGTAAAAAATTCGGATTAAAAAAGGCATCGGAATAGGCTTTTTAACCTTAAAAAATATGACGAACGTTTACGAAACGGCATCATGAACCAGGCAGTTAATTCAATGTTAAGTCGGAACAAAGTTTCTATACTATCAGAGCTTTACATCAAATGAATTGAAATATTGCAGTAATTTTTTTTTGTATTTTTATATGGTGAATTTTTTGGTAAATGTTGCTTAAAACGTTTTTGCTGTTTGACCTATTTTTAAATAAAAAAACATGTTGCTTTTTCTTTTTCCCGACGTTTCGTAGATTTTTTGTCTACATTTTCAAGGGAACGTCTATTCATATAAATATAAAAACAATTTTTATAATCTAAATACATATACATATGTGTGAGAATTACCTTAATTAATGTTGTTACATCTGAATTTTTAACAAAATTATTTTGATAAGGATTTCAAAACAGAAAATACAAAATTAAAAACTCAACCAAGGCGAATTCATAACAGGTATATGCAAGAGCAATAAATACAACACTACAAAAAATAAATCTTTTTCAAACGTCAAGGGAAAAATATAAACACAAAAAGGAATTCAAAAAAAAAATATAATAAAAAAAATTTACAAGAAAAGATAAAATAAAATTATTTCGTGAAACTTTTAACTATTTCGTGAAAATTAAAGTCTCGGATCATAAAGCTCGAAAAGGTGAAAAAGGCCAGCCAGATTGCGGACGATTCTGAATGATAGTTGCAATACAAAACTAAAAAATTGTTTCAAACAAATTTTGTTTTTTTCAAATTTCTTTCAAAAAAATTTACAACAAAAGAAAAACTTAATTATTTCGTGAAAGGTTTAATTATTTTGTGAAACTTAAAGTCTCAGATGATAGAGCTTGAAAAGGTGAAAATGGCCAGCCAGATTGGGGAGAATTCTGGATGATACCTGGCGCTCAAGATACAATGATGATTTAAAAAATTGTTTTAAAAAATTTGTTTTTTCAAATTTGTTTTAATTATTCCATTGACATCTGAAAAAGATTATAATTAAAAAAAAGTTATCAGCTGCGCTGTCAATATCACCTGTTATGAATTCGCCTTGAACTCAACGTTAATTTAACACCACTCTGTAATTAATGTTAATGTTATCCGTGTCTTCTTTTAAGTTCATCGTTTTGTTTATGTTTTGTTGTATCCGTAAGCTCTCAATTGTAAATCTCTTTTTCGTATTATTTTCTATGTTCAAAATTTTAACGTTATCAATATCAGCTGAGTGTCCACTTTGTAGAATGTGTTGTGCAAGTGCTGTTGTTTCTTTTTTCTTTCTATGTCCATTTTGTGTTCTCCCATTCTAGTTTTTAAGCTTCTTTTTGTGGTGCCAATATATGTATATGCGATCACAGTAAATTTATTGAACAAAAATTTGTTGTATACATATTCATAAAAAAATTAAAATGTATTTGAAATTAATTTTAATAAAACTTTGCTTGGAATTTTTGAATTAAAACACATTTCAAATTCATTTAAATTTTTATGAATATGCCCAATAATCTATTAAACTGTTCTGCGTAATGATTTTCAACGTATATCCATGTAAAAAAATCCAATCTATAACGTGAACAAAATTAGTTCACGTTTTCGCGAGTCGACTGTTCATACGTACCGGTGTTGTAAAACGGAAATTTTGAAATGGCGCTGAACTACGAGGGCGAATTGATATTGAAACTACTCAAGTAGGCAAAAAGCATTTTTTTGCAAAAACCATTTTTTTCTCAACATAGTCTCCTTTCAGCTCAATACACTTAGTAAGACGATATTCCAACTTTTTCATACCATCTTAATAATACGATTTTAGAAACCCCTCAAAATACGCGCTAGTTTCGATACGTCGTTTGAGATGAATCTTTTTCTTACTCGTGATTTCACGCAAAGAAATGGCAGTTTCATATATGGTTGCGACAACATTAATATATATTCTATAACATTGTGTATTACTGTTAAACACTATGTATTATCGATTTAATTATAGTTTGTTCCTCTATAAATATGTTACTGTTTGCATTTCTGTAATTCTATTGTTACTGTCTATAAATTTCAAGATATGGTTGCATACAATAAAATGAATTGTGAAAATTTTTTTTAAAAACAACAATAGCTTTTATCATATACAATATAAAAATGTTTGTATTTATAATATGTATGATATGCTAATTCATAACCAACAAAAGAGTTTAAAAAATTAATTTACTATTGTTGTCATTAATAATATTTTCCTTCCAGTCGCTGACACATAATTTTTTTCCATACGACTAATTCTTTTGAAATAAAAATATGTTTTGTGTACTTTTAATTTGAAAAATATATATATTTGTTTGGCTTTATATAAAAAGGAGAAAAAAGAACACATATTGAGTATTCGAGAAAATATAAAGGTAAGTCTATAATATTAAGATATAAACATATGCAACAGTACGACTACGTGCAACCATATTAATATGGATAAAGACTACTTTTAAAATGGCAATCGCAGGCGAAATGCTTAATAACTATTTTTGTTTTATTGCAGTAGATGGATAATTCATCATCAAAGAGGAGGTGCAACGCGATTATTTTTTAAATTTATATTAAACATAGTATTAACATACATTATACGCTATATTTTTCTTGTAAATAAT
Organism: Thecocarcelia acutangulata; assembly: GCA_914767995.1. NCBI lineage: Eukaryota > Metazoa > Arthropoda > Insecta > Diptera > Tachinidae > Thecocarcelia > Thecocarcelia acutangulata. The sequence continues at coordinate 59,984,166 of OU612098.1, forward strand.
TATCATATGTATGTATTTGTGTATAACAAATATATGGTTCGATTACAATAAAGCTATTTGTGATATTAGTATGGTTATTTCATGAAAGTGACATGGTTAGATATGAGAAAAGTATGAGTGGTTAGTATAATAATATGGTTGAGTATGACAATTTTTGGTAATTTTTATTACTACTGTGGTTACTTATTATTAATAATAATGTCAAACCAAAATATAGTATGGTTACTTATAATATCTTTTTACAATACTATGGCCATATCCAAAAAAAAAACTTAACAAAGATTGGTAAGCAATTATTAAGAAAAATTTCCTAACGTTGTATCCAAAAACAATTGTTAGCTTACCATTCGTTTAAAGTTGAATTGAGTACACTTTAACTGTACGAGTACGTTAAAATGACATTTGTCTTGCCGATTGTTAATTTTCTTGAAAAACACAATATTGGGAAAATTTAAAAACAAAAGTTATTATTATTTTTATTATATAAATTAATTGAAACATTACATTTTGTATGAACTAAAAATATTAATTTTAAAAGAAAAATATAAATAACAATTATGTTAGTGATACACTTTCAATCAAACGAGTACAATGAAAATCGTTATTCGTTTAATAAAAATGTTTCTAGCATAAGTACCCCTATTAATTTTTCTCAATTTAATTATTATACTAGATATTGCATGTTAACTATTTATTAAAAAGGTAAATCCAAGAACTGTCAAAAATATTATATAATAATTATAATTTTTTATTTTTAAATTTGTTTTTCGGTTTTCGAATGTATAGTGGACAAGTAGAAAAGTTAGCAAAAACGATAGAGAGACCAAAATACAAGCCTGTAAAGTCTACAAATGAATTTGTCTAAGTGTAGAGCAACTTTTTACTCTCTTTAGCTCAATTTTCTCAATGTGCCCTTCGCTGGTCTAATTAAATATTATTAAAGTATTAGGTTTTTTGTTGTTATAGTTTTCTGAAAAAATATTACTCCTATAATAAATTTAAAGGAACGGTTGGAAATTATTAAAATAGATTTTGGTTGTTTTCCATATACTTATGTTATTAACGTGTTTTATTTTTGTTTGTTTTTAACTTCTCAGTGGAAAAATATTATATTAAATGAAAAATAGAAAATTGTAAAGTATTTTTCCTTAAATGTTCATAGAATATGCATACTCATTAAATATTTTAAAAAGCTGCAAATATTATTTTTCACGAAACATAAAAATTCATAAAAAAAACTTTAGCTCTCTTTAAATAGTCTCGCTTTTTTTTCTACAGGTATTAACGTAGCGTCTCCACGTAGCAATTTTTATTGCTAAGCTCAATCAACAACGTCGGCAGAAAAACTTAACGTACCTTACCGTACGGCCGTATGTATAGTTATAGAACTTTAAAAAACGTACCACGCAAAGCGAATTTATTATTAGGTGGATGCATCGTCGAATTCGGTTAATATGGCGGCACTTCCACTGTCAAGTTTTGTTTACCATTTTCGGCGCCATTTAAATTTTTTACATGTTCTTTATCAACTACTTTTGACAGCTTAAGTGTGAATTCGCCTTTTTACACAAACAAAATACCTGTTGTTTTTTTATTGTTGTATTGTTGTAGCGAAGCGGCTACCTGTAATTTATAAAAGTCAAAGGTCGAAAAAATTACAAAATAAACACTTACTAAAAGTACTTATTGTTTTCTGCGCCTTTTCTCACACTAATAATATGTTCCGTATTAAACTATTGGTGTATTCGTCCTCAGAGCTCTAAAGGTCTGGGGTCTAATCACCGCATACGATATCGAATTAACTATCGTATCGAATAACATTACGATACATCTAGATTAAGGCAAACGATGCATATCGGATTGTAATTTAAATAAAATGCAATAGGTTCAAGATCATATGTTTCCTAAAAGTACGAATAAAGAAAAAAAAATATTTAACTTTTTTATATTATTGCAAAACAATTCATTCGATGTCGTATGCCATGATACCAAAATGAAAAATTTAGATAATATTGCTCGATACCGTATGCAGTGATTTGGCCCCTGTACTTTTTCCCGGAAGGAATTTTTGCGCTACATATGTATATGTACATACACCCCTTATGTATGCTTGATGATTTGACTGAAAGTTGTTTGTCTTCCACTGAATAGGTTTATGATTTATGTTGCGGTATAAATGAATAAAATAAGTAAATAAAACAATATGTGTGAAAATAAATATGCCGAGTTAAATATGTTTGACGTAATGGAATGACGTAATGACATTTCAACTGTGAAGATAAATATATCCCAACGCATCAACACTTTTGTTTATGTATTTTAAATAACTTTCATTTGAAAAAATATACACAATACCTTAAACGGAAAAAAGTCATGCAAATAGAGATTACAAATATTATTACAAACATCTAAACTAAATGCAAAAATTCTAACATAGACCATATCTAACAATTTTTAATATTTAAATTTGAACTTATTGGAAAATCGGTGATCTGCAAAAGAGTTTAGCCACATATAGGCACACTTTTGATTGTCACTCAACAGGACCTTGTGGAGTAGGAAGGCAAGAGTATTCTCTAAGTGGCTCTTCTCCACTGTATTTGGGAGTATTGATGCCACAATTAAATCAAATATATTAGTGGCGGTTTAAATGTTTTCTTGGATGTTGTTGGCTCATCTGTCTGATAGCAAATCTGTTACTATCTTTTTATCATCTTTAGATATTTTCGATTGAGATGATATTTGAGCAGATTTGGGCTTTCGCTGACGTTTAACCACGGTTATATATCTATCCATACCTACTTGTGTTTTCGGCTTATCTACAATAATTAAACTGGAAGATCTTTTGTCGACAGGTGGTTTTCCAATGATTTTTTCACACATTCTTCCCCAGAAATCCAAAGGTTTTTCCTAGTGGAGCTAAGCTCTTTCTCAGAACTACATCTAACTCATGCAATTATTTGTTTCATTGTTTTACACAATTTAAAAAGGAATTAAAAAGATTGTCACAAAATTTTTCTTTTTTATAAAATCACTCTTCACTTATTCCGGATTTACTATCAAAGCTAGACTCCGACTGAAAGAGCCCAACAATTTTATTAATGGCGAATTGTGGTTGCAATAAGTCAATCGATTCAATTAAAGAACTCGACGATGTTGTTAACTATCCTATAACCGATTTTACGTACCGCAAATGTTACCTTATAACTTACAACTTAAGGTTGGATCACTAGTTGTGATGTTGCGTAGCCTGAATCAGCAATGCTATGCAATGGTACTATATTGGTTGTTAAAACGTGGATGGCAAACGCTATTAAAGCAAAGATAATGATAGGAAAGTTTAAGGGCGAATAAATGCTTCCTGGAATAGCTAGGATACCAACTAATTTATGACGATGAGGATTAATAAAACTAAAGGGCAATCGTTAAATGGGTATGGGGTAGAAACGTAATATTTTTCCCCTCGGCCAGTTGATAGAAAAACTAAAAATTTTGTTTCCTACCAAGCTTTGAAATGAGATGTTTTTTACACTTCTTGTTGTATATAACAGAAGAAGTTTTTAAACAACAAATTGAGAAAAAAAATTTATTTGTACTGAAATATTTGTGTGTAAGCCATTCTTTGTAATCATTTGGTAAGCTAGTAAATAAATAATTTTTTTTTTACGAATAAGTTTTCACTCTTATTTTAATAACTGCGTCAAATTGACCCAAGAGGCGAAGGCTCAAATGAGTCCAGAGGATTAAGAGTTATTTAATAAATCAGTTTTTTTTTTAATTTATACGTTTGCCACTCACCAATTTTTCATGCTTTCAATAAATGCTTACGAACGCAAAGAAATACGTCACATATACGAGTATGTAACAAAAGTTTAGTGAAGATGATTCTCTAAAAGGTTTAATTTCTAAAAACAGATTACAATAGAGTTACTAAATATTTAATAACTGCGTCCCGGCGGACACCCGTTATTAAATATTTAGACGATACAAATATTTCCAGTAGTTCAATTAAACAATTAAAAAACTAATTTTTAATCCGTTTGGAAGTTAAATGATTATTTGTTGCACTAATATACAAGTGGCGTACGAGCACGAAACCAAAATGATGCTGGTAGTCTGTCGGCTAGCATTGGAGCTATAATTTTCAGGGAAACAAAGAAAACCATATTGAAATATACATCCAAATTTTTACAACTTCTTTAAAGAAGTTTAAACAAAGATCGTGAAAATTGGGTGTATATATCAGACGTATCCATACACATATCGCTCCTTAATTACAACATAGTGATAACTAAAAAAAAGCTTGTTACGAGAAAAACATTTAAAATTTTTAGTTTCCATACAAGTCTTAGAAATTGTTTTTAGAAAATATCTCCTAAAGGAAACAGTTTAAAAGTAATTTGAATAAAATTTTGGCAAAATATAAAAGGTAGTACTGTTAACAATTGTGCATTGGTTACTCGAAAAGTTCATTTTTTGAGATATGACTATGTTGCAATAAAGGAGCGATATGTATATTATTATAGGTGTGTTCATTTACTAAAAATTTTCACTAATTTGTAACAATTGTTACTAGAAAACGTTCATTAACCCAAAAAATTTGCAACGAGAAAACGTCAAAAGAGCGTACAAAATTGGGAGACTGAAAAATTCTTGCAATTTTTTGCAAGTAAAATTTGTACTTGCAATAATTATTTAAACAGCTGTTTTGCGTTTATGTTTACAAAACAATATTTCTAAATTAAGTTAAAAATAAAATAATTTTGGAAAATTTAAGAATTTGTAAGTGTATATAAACTTTTAAAACGATAAAAAGTATTGAAGACGTAACAAATTTATTTTTGTGTAACTTAAGAGCAACAGAGGTAAAATAAGACGTCCAATGGAAATGAGTTAAGCAACACAGTATCTGGCTGCTTCAATGGCAAAGGATGTTGCGGCAAATTTACTTGCTTGAATGTGTTTAAAACTTTTAGGGGAGCAATTAAATTGACACTTAGATCCTTTCATTTTTAATTATATTAATATTTTTCTAGTTTTAACCTCTGAAATGTTTTTTGTTTCTTTAATTTTTACAGACTGCTGTTATTTTTAGTATTATAAATATTATGAGTACCTAGCTACTCGGTACTTTACACTTTGAAATTAATTTGAAATAAAAATGCTATGTGTATGCAGGCTGTTATAACGGATAAAACGGCTCATACGCGTTTCAATTCAATTGTTAATTGAGTCTTTCAATCTTGGCCACACACTTTATAAACTGAATTGGAAGATTTTCATTCAACTACCATATTCAATGAAATTAAATACAATTTTAGAAATTATAAACGGTCTCCTTGCAAAAAAAACTACAAACAAAAATTTTTACAACTGGTCAGGAGACTCGAACACACACAGTACAATGGACTTACTAACCAACTTGAAAAAATCAAAATCTTTTGATTTTGCTTCAACCAACTCGACAACTGCAAACTAATCAATTCACAAAGCCATACAGGCCTTGGTTTGCTCAGCAACCGACTCAGTTACGAATCGAAGTGAAACGTGTATGGGGTGCTAATTAAAAATAGATATTTTATTCAAAAGTAGCTAATCACCCTTATACTCGTAGTGCTTAGCGTATTTCGACTATGCCAAGTACTAGATTAAATAAAATTGTAAAACTTTTCATTATTCTATTACAAGCCGTACTCGAAAAACACCAGTCAAGACAATTATTTTTATAATAATATATATACATGTATAATTTGTCCAAAAGATATAAGGGTAGTTATTAAGTACACAACAACACTACTCTAACTTGCAAATTTTTGCTAATAAAAGGTGTGTTTCATTACTTTCCGTTCAAAAGAGAGCATGCATAAGTTTCTCTCAAATACAGATAAAATTTACCTAAAGTACGGGAACGTAAAAAGCCAAATTTCTAGCCCAAAAAGAAACATATGCTGTGTTTTGATGTGGCAGCAAAATTTTTTATTTAGTTATACGAAAAAATACTCTGATATTTTACGCTTTTGGGCTTTTAAAGTCTTTTGCACACTCCTTTTTATTTAATGTTTATATAAATACACTGAATGATTTGTATACGAGTTGATTTAAATGAACTTTGTTTCTTTGCTATTGTTTATTTTTCGAACAGCTGATTGCTTAACTACTTGCCCAAATTAGCCCGAAGAAAAAGTACGGGCTGTTTCGTGCAAGAAGAGGAAGCATACTGTTCTCTCAAAAGCGCTCTCATTTGCCCAATTTTAATGTACGGGAACGATTTTCGTGCAAATTGGGATCCCGCGGGATCCCAAAGTAGAGTAAAGAAACACACCTAAAGTGTTAATTTACTTTTTCACATTTTTGAGAGTAATTTTGAACGTTTTCTTGTTATTCTCTCGTTGCTAATTTTTACTAGTAAAGTAAATGAACACACCTTATATCTATGAAATATACAGAGCGTTTCGTTATCCATACAGAAGTTTATATTATAATTGAAAAAGAAATATCAATGAAATGCGTTTTATTGGATAGATGATTTTGTGACATCATTGATTAAATATGATTTCGGTCATGTGATTATCAAGGCTGGCGCGTGCAAGGCACAGAAGTGAAAACGATTTACATCAACACCTGCCTTTACAGCCTTATCTGATGATGGAGCAATTCCACGGCGTGAACAATTCACGATTCACCAGCGCCCCCGTGTGGCTGTCTAGGCTCATAAAGGTAGCAATTCTTGCCATATGTTTGTAGCCAAGGCGAATTAATTATTAGGTGGATGCATCGGCGAATTCGATTAATATGGCGGCACTTTTTCTGTCAAGTTTTGTTTACCTTTTTCGGCGCCATTTAAAATTTTTTACATGTTCGTTATCAACTACTTTTGACAGCTTAAGTGTGAATTCGCCTTTTTACACAAACAAAATACCTGTTGTTTTTTTTTATTGTTGTATTGTTGTTGCGAAGCGGTTACCTTGTTTTTTGTATCATGGTTTGTAGCCATATGAGCAACTTCTTGTTGTGGAGTTCGGGCCTTCTAATCCCTCCTGTATGCAACTTCCCAACAATCAATGGAAGACAAGCCTTAATGAGTTGGTAGGCCGAAGCCCACTAAGAGCATCAGCCCTTAAAGCAATTCACCCGTCAACCATCACCACTAGTTCCTTGCAGTATAAGCATTTGGTGTAAAGGCAACAGACCCTCGGAAGGTTGATAGTCCTCGAAAAAAGCCACGCACCAAACAATTTAAACCACAGCCAGAAAGTTCCTGCCAAGGTATTCACCTCAAGGCACAGTGGGAAATACCAACTTAGCTACTCATGTATGTAATTACATGTGTATGTATGTTTGTTATTATGTACGCATCTACATATGTAAATTTATTTTCGAAGTTATAAGCTTAATATTTTAATTCCGGCAAAAATTTAAAGCTTATTTTGGAATGTTTTAAGTAATTGCTTAGATATATTCAAATACTAAAAAAAATAAAAACTTCAACAACCACATTTCTGCCCGTTTTTTGCTTCGTTAAACTAAAAGAAATGTAAATATTAAAAGAATATTTTGATTTGACTTTTTTTACTTATCTTGTACAATTTATTCATTACACTAATCACAAAACTATTTATCGCCTTTTGCTTTGAAAAACCACAACTTTAGCATTTTAAAAGGTTGGCCAGTGCCTTTAATGGTTCAAATAATCAGTGGTTTTTATTATTATATATTTTTCTCTTTTTCTGTTTGAAATAAAGTAACAAATCAGTGTATAAATTTTTAGTTGATCAAAAATGCGTAAATACTATATCCGAGTACATACATATGTATGGTGTTAGATACAGATATCCATAATGTGACGTTTTTTTCCGTCAAAGGGTAGACCGTTTATCTTTCGATAGCACCAGAATCCTCTGGGCACTTGATAGTTTTGGCCCAGATACTCGTAGATCATCGGGTGCAGATGGTGTTATATCACCTTGACTTTCAGATAAATGCGAAAGTTATATTGCTATGGTTAAGGCGAATTTGTTCGCCCTACCTTAAGATACATAAATACTCTGTTCAGCGTTGTCAACTTTGAAATTTCAAAACGCACCAAAATGGGGGGGAAAAAGTGCGTTATTTCAACAAAAACGCACCAAGTTCAGTATTTTTATTTTCATTTTTAAACAAGTAAGAGTGTGGTATATTCGGCTGGCCCGAATCTAAAATACCCTTCACGATAGTCTCGTATATGTATAGTATACGTTTCAAATTTGAACTGAATATGCTCGGATAAACATGGACCGATATCGGGGAAAAAATATTTTTGCCTTGTCACCATTCCAAAAAAGAAATCTTTCATGGACATTTTCGTTGAAAAGTTTGTTAAAGCTATATCTCGGTTATATATGAACCGATATCGAAATTTTCTATTTTCTGTATTTTAGTAACCTTTTTTTATAACGAGAATTGCTTTTCAGCAAAAAAAAAATGCTAATGGAAAAATCGGTTCAGCTATATCTCGGGTATATATGAACCGATATCAGAAATTTTCATTTTCCATATTTATATAACCTCATTTTATTACCAGAACTCATTTTGAACAAAAAAAAGTTGTTTAAGTTCGCTTACGCGATATTTTCATGATAAAACCCGGTTTAGGCTATATCTCGGGTATATATGGACCCATATCGAAAATTTTCATTTTCCATATTTACATATATAACCTCATTTTATTACCAGAACTGCTTTTAAGCAAAAAAAAAAGTTGTTTAAGTTCGCTTACGCGACATTTTCATGAACAACCCGGTTTAGTCTATACCTCGGGTGAATATGAACCGATATCTGGAATTTTTTTTTTTTTTTGCCATTTAGTCACCATGCTTAATAATTGTGTGAATTGAAGCAAAACAAACAAAGAGCATATTCGGTGCAAATTTATAATATATACTATACATATACGTGACTATCATAAAGGGTATTTTAAATTCGGCCCACACTCTTGTTCGTTATAAAAAGTATAATATTTTTATATTAAGAACACGATAATGAAACAGCCTTGTGAGCGGCTATTAGACTATCAAACTGAGTCTGATGGCATGCCATCAAATTCATTCTATAACTAGTACTCGTGTTTATCAAACTTGGCTTCTAGTGCGATTCTAGAATAGAATCAATAGTATCTTTACAATAATTATATCGATATTTTATCTAATTTGTTATTCAGCAACAGTATTTAATTATATTCGCTGTCAACTGAAATCAGCTATTAATTTTATTGCCTATTTGTCGTTAAAATTGTATTGCAGAAACACACAATCATTACTGGATGAAATATGTGGATAAAATTTGTGATTATCGGATGATTAATAGTTAGAGAATCACACTACAAGCCATCAAACTCTATTAATAGCAATTCTACCAAACGTAGTGTAAATTTCATATCTGTTTTCGTAAGCGAACAATGAAAATCAGTTGGCTGGAGGCGGTGTCTTTTAAAGAATTCATTGAAATATATGAAAATTTGCCGGAATTGTAACAAATAAAAGCTCATCATAAATATGGACTTCACTATTCAGTGTCTGTAGTTATTGTAATATTTCAGAAACACTCTCTAAAAACAACAAATTTTATAAAACGAAATGTCAGAGAATAGGTTTAATACACAACAGCAAGATTGTCTTACTCTGTGGTATTACGAGAATTACTCCGAGTTCTGATTGTGATTTTAAAAATTTTTGAAACTTTTTTCTTACATTAAAAAGAAAAAGTTGAGTTGAATATGATTCGGTGCCACCAAAATTTAAAAGGCGCACCCACAATTAAAAAAAAGCGCACAGCGCACCGGCTAAAGTATTTTTCGCTCAAAAAATTTTAAAAAGCATCAAAAACGGTGTGAAATGCACCGAGCAGACAACGCTGACTCTGTTCAAAACTGCGGTTAATGTTGAGCAACAAGATTCATTTTTTCAAGCGGAAAAAATTACATAAAATATATAGACGCCTATCTCATATTTTGAACAACATTTACATTTTTATTGTATTTATTTCTTTGATAAACTAACACAACAAGACATAACTAACATCTTATAAATGATAGTGATAGTAACAAGGGCAAAAAATAACAGTTATTATATAATTTGCGAAAAGAAACCAAATTTGTCGTAAAAAAACAAGTAAGAGCGTTAGTACCTCGTTTCTGTAATTCTCGCATCGAGATATTTTTCACATGGAACTAGGGAATTGAAAGAAAACCGATGTGAATTGAAACAAAAAATTATTTCTCACACACAAGTGTTTCTACAATTCCTTTTTGTGAAAACTAACTGTAAGTTGAGCTTTTTGACGTAAATTATTGGAAATATGGAAGTAAATGCCTTCTATAATTAAATATTGCGAGAAGTAGCTGCCAAAATATTTCCCAAATGAAAACGGTGCGGAATAATAAAAAAAAGAAAACATACATATTGAAGTGGATCTCAAAAGAGCAGAAAAGAGGTAAAGTATTATATATTTTTAATTGCATTATGTTTAAAATAACACTTATTATATATTTAAGAAAACTTGAAGTAAAAAACGACGAGTGTAGAGCACTTGGAGAAAAATTAACATAAGAGACAATCTGCAGCTGAATCTGTCCCCATTTGATAATACTGTCTGCAAGTTCTTTTAATCTGTTACGAAATATTAGTTCTATTAACCAAAAAATGTGTTTAAATTTATACTTTTTTTATTGCATTTAACGAAACTGCGTTCTGTTACCCAAGTTGTAGTAAATTTCTTGTAATAAAGTCTAGGAAAGAAAGAAACCAAAAACAAATGTTTAGAAAAGTTAAGAAAAGATGCAAACGTAAATGATTATTTCTTTTAAAAATTAATATGCAAACTTCTTAAAATACAAAATAATTGTAAATAATGAAAACCAAAAATGTATTTTGTTTATTTATAAGTAAAGTTTACGGTAATATTATAGTAAGTAAATATATTTTAATCAAATACTATAATAATATGATACTATATGAGTGGTTGTTAGTGTTGAGGTAATAAAGTTTGGTCCAAAGGAGGTGGCTGTTATATGTTATGCAGGTTTCTTTGATTGCTTTTGAACTTCCAACATCATTTGCTGCTTGAGAATTTTTTGCCTTTGCTTGCTAAAGCTTTAAACACATAGACGACAGCAGACAGCACGCAGCAATCTGTCAAAAATAAAATACATGTGTTTAAATGCACACGATTATTTTAACGACATCACAGCAGCACGACTTCACAACAGCATTTGCTGCTGCTGCCAACTTAGATTAATTTCTATTTTCGTAAGCAGCAAAAAGTAAATGCAGTGCTGCCACTATAAACATAAATTGGCAGCAATAAAAACTAAAATTTGTTTGAAATATTTAATAGAAATAAACATCACATAAATCAAATAACCAAATAAATTAGTTTTTACAGTTTTGCGTGATATTATTACGTTTTCAGTTAGTAATTTTAGTTTTATTCATGTAAAATATATATGTGGCACCTCTGAAATTTGCATTGTTTAAATACACATAGTGCTGCTGCTGTCTTTAAAATAATTATGTTGCTGACGAGACGGCAGCATTTGAAGCTAACTTCATTTGTATCCGTTGTGAAGTCTGCTGTCGTCTAAGTGTTTAGAGCTTTAAGCTCTATGCACTATTAAGCAGCAGCACTATGTGTATTTAAACAATGCAAATTTTAGAGGTGCCACATATATATTTTACATGAATAAAATTAAAATTACTGACTGAAAACGTAATAATATCACGTAAAGTTGTAAAAACTCATCAATTTATATTTTTATCTTATCTATATGATGTTTATTTCTATTAAATATTTCAAGCAAATTTTAGTTCTTATTGCTGGCAAATTCTGTTGTGAAGTCGTGCTGCTGTCATGTCGTTAAAATAATTGTGTGCATCTAAACACATGTATTTTATTTTTGACAGATTGCTGCTTGCTGTCGTCAATGTGCTTACGGCTTAACGCAGTAATTTTTCTTATTGTAATTTTTCTGGGCTAGATGACATGCTACAATTACTCGAGTTATAACATTTGATTTTTGTCTGGTTCTATTATGTTACTTAAAAGTTCTGGTGGTATTTTACTTTACTTATCCACTTTCGGCAGCATTTTCATATACCTTCTATGGCCCCTGTTGACAGCATGCATTTTACTTATCTTATTGTTTAAGAACTTAATATGTTTTTCAATAATACTAGCTTGTCCCGGATTAATAGGTAATTTTAATTTTTCAGCCCTTTTAAGTAAAACATTGGAGTATAAAAGAATTTTTATTAGAATTACCAACTGGCTGTCTATTAGAATTATGCGGATAATCTTTTGCTACTGAATTCAATAGTTTATTTGTTTAGCTTGGAATTCATGAAGTAAAATCTTTTGTTTGAAATCCGCTGAGATTTATGATTTCAGGCCAAAAGTTTTTTAGTTTATTTAATTGTTGAATATGAAACCTGCCGTTCTCGGTCTAGTGCATCTTTTTTACTTGTATGCTTGTGGGTTTCAATTGAACCTGATGTTGTGTTGGTAGTTGGAAGTGGTAGGAATGCTGATAACATAAGAGGTGGGTTGACAAACAGACTTGCGCTTGGCACTTTAGCTTCAGACATTCTACGCTCTACAGCTGGTGATATACGGGGACATACATATCGCTCCTTTATTGCAACATAGTCATATCTCAATAAATGAACTTTTTGAGTTAACAATGCAAAATTGTTAACAGTACTACCTTTTATATTGTGCCAAAACGTTTTTTAGCAATACAGTGCTAGCGTTATTTGTTAAATATTTCCAATACGAATGCACCAGCAGCACAAAATATTATGGATTTATTTAACAGATTATATTTTTTCGTTTTAATTCTTTTCTTTTTTGTTTATATACTATTTTTGACAGGTGTTTAATGGAAATATTCCATTACAAATTGAAAAAGTGTTGTCTGCTTTCACTTAGAAACTATGGAATTTTTTGTTTCATAGTTTTCGATGTGAAAACTTCTCACAAAATTTACAGAAACGAGGTACAGAACTGCTTTTAAACAAAAAAAAAATTGTTTAAGTTTGTTTACACGACATTTTCAATAAAAATCGGCTTTGGCTTATCTCGGGAATATATGAACCGATATCAGAAATTTTCATTTTCCATGTTTTACTACCAATTTTTTATAATCAGAACTGCTTTTAAGCAATAAAAAGTGTTTAAAAAAATTTCATTACAAAATCGGTTTAGGCTATACCTCGGGTATATATGGACCGATATCGGGGAAAAATTTTGTTATCCCTCTTAATCACTATGCCAAATAATTGTGTCAAATTTGAAGCAAAACAAACAGTTTTTTTTTAAGATTTTCATACAAAATTGAAAAAAATGGCTTTTGTAGAATTTTGGATATATCTCAGCTATATGTGAACTGATTTTACTGAATTTCAATACCCATGAAACGATGGGGTAATTGAATGGTGAAAGAAAAGAGTTTCTAAGTCTAATAGTTTTTATAGAAACGGTATTTCAATGACCGAGAGACGGACATCGCTTAATCGAATTTTCATTCAGTGCTGATTCAGAATATACTTATAGACATACTTTATGGGATCGGAAATGAAAGTTGTAGAAATTACAAACAGAATCACAAACTTATATGTATATACCCTTAACATTTTTGCGAAGGGTAGAAAAAAAATAATTCACAAAAGTAAATTTTTTAATTCTATTTTTTTATACCCTTCACAAAAATGTTAAGGGTATATAAAAGTTTGTGATTCCGTTTGTAATTTCTACAGTTTTTTTTTTGCGACCCTATAAAGTATATATATTCTGAATCAGAATTAATGGAAAAGTCGATTAAGCGATGTCCGTCTGTCCGTCTGTCCGCTGTTGAAATACCGTTTCTGAGAAAACCATTAGACTTAGAAACTTTTTTCTTTCACCATTCTTTTACCCCATCGATTCATGGGTTTGCTATTGAAATTCAGTAATATCGGTCCACGTATAGCTGAGATATATTCAAAATTCCGAAAAAAGCCATTTTTTTTTGCAGTTTTGTATGAAAATTTTTGAAAACAAAAGTTGTTCGTTTTGCTTCAAACTTCACACACTTATTAAGCATGGTGACTAAAAGGCAAAAATTTTTTTTTTTCAGATATCGGTCCATATATACCCGAGATATAGTCCAAATCGGATTTTTAATGAAAATGTCGCATAGGTGAAGCTAAATAACTTTTTTTTGCTCAAAAGCAGTTCTGGTAATAAAATTAGGTTACATAAATATGGCAAATGAAAATTTCCGATATCGGTCCATATATACCCGAGATATAGCGCAAACCGGGTTTTTCATGAAAATGTCGCGTAAGCGAACTTAAACAACTTTTTTCACCTTAAAGCAGTTCTGGTAATAAAATAAGGTTATATAAATATGGAAAATTAAAATTTCCGATATCGGTTCATATATACCCGATATATAGCTTAACAGGTTTTTTGATGAAAATGCCGAGTAAACAACTTTTTTGTACTCAAAAGCAGTTCTGGTAATGAAATAAGGTTATATAAATATGGAAAAAGAAAAAATCCGATATCGGTCCATATATACTCGAGATATAGCCTGAACCGATTTTTCCAATAACATTTTTTTTTTACTGAAAAGCAGTTCTTGTTATAAAAGAAGGTTACGAAAATAGAGAAAATTAAAATTTCTGATATCGATCCATATATACCCGAGATATAGCCTAAATCGGGTTTTTCATGAAAATATCGCGTAAGCGAACTTAAACAATTTGTTGTGCTCAAAAGCAGTTCTGGTAATGATATAAGGTTATATAAATATGGAAAATTAAAATTTTCGATATCGGTCCATATATACCCGAGATATAGCCTGAACCGATTTTTCCATTAAAATTTTTTTTTTTTTTTTGCTGGAAAGCATTTCTCGTTATAAAAGAAGGTTACTAAAATACAGAAAATAGAAAAATCCGATATCGGTTCATATTTAGGTCACATTTTTAATATACTATACATATTCGTGACTATCGTGAAGGGTATTTTAGATTCGGCCCAGCCGAATATACTACACTCTTACTTGTTTAAACCTATTATCGTTGCTTATCTTTTGAATATGATTTGGTAATATGTTCCAAAGACTAATGACCTTATTCATAAAAAATATTGTATGTTTATTAAACAGTTATTTGACAAATTTCCCATAGAAATTTGTCAAATAACAAATTTGACAAATTTCCCATAGAAATTTGTCAAATAACAGTTTAATAAACATAAAATATTTTTTATGAATAAGGCCGTAAATGCATGGATTAAATATTGGCGTTGCGATATTTTTCTTTTTTCGGCGGGAGGGAAAAATGCGTTACGCACTGACCAGAGGGTATGTACCCTCCGCTTTGTGTCGGACTGATCACCACAGTGAACTTTCGGACTAAAAAATCTCTCCTTCTTCCTGGGATAAAAATTTCTCACCCCGGGACTGCCTTAGCATTGCTTCGGGGTGGATTTCAAATGGCTTAAACAGCCCTTCTCTTTACACTATCCTTTGTCTGGGATCCTGATTATGATTTTGTTCTGTGGCGTCCAGATCTGGCTTTTTCGTCCGTAGAACTTTTTCGCAGAATCGCGATACCGCTAAAAAGTTGGCCTCGCTCACTATCATGATGTCCATGACATACTCTACCGTTATTGAGCCAGCTACCATCTCCAGCTCTCTACGCGTTTCCGCCCATCGAATACACTTAAAGAAAGTGTGCTCGGCATCGTCCAGGACTTCTTCGTGTAAGCAAAAGGGTGTATTACGTTGGCCCATTTTGCATTAGTAGCGTTGCGATATAAAACTCCGATATTTTATGTCAATAATCTTTCTACCACGATTTGATCTAGCAAGTTTTATTCTTTTATAGATACTCGTATGTATATGACGGTTGTTTTGAAATTATTATTTTATGCAAGAAGGTTAGACATTTGTATTTGAGCAGATCATCAAATTTGAGGTGAAATATTTGATATGCGTATTGTGTAATGCGATCAAGACGCCGCTTCTGTAAAATATACCGCGCTATATTGTTATAAACAACATTTAGTTTACGTCTGTCATCGCTGCCACAATTTGCAAAGATTTCACAACCGTATAAAAGAGAAGGAACAAGATACGTTTTTGCTAGTAGCATACGTGTGTTAAATTAGGTGTAGTCTTTGACAATCCACAAATTCCTCAGTATACTATGCACTCTACCTACAACAATGCCAATATGTGAAAACCATGTCAACCTTTCATGGAATATGATCCCGAGATTGGTTGCTTTCGTAACAAAAGCGATTTCGTCATTATGGATTCTAATGTGAAGATTGTCACTCATAATTTTCGATTTTGAAATAAGAATATATTTAGATTTAAAAGAACTTATAATCAGGCCATTTGCCTCGGCTCAGTTGTTAGTTTTATCCAGGTCGCTATATATGCTTATACAGGAATTTGCATCATTAATCGTGCAATAGTTCTTAAGTTTTTTTTTTTTTTTTTTTTTTTTTTTTTTTTTTTTTTTTTTTAACTTCATTATTTTATTTATTGAATCTACATAAAAAAATGTAATGACAATAAGTATTCAAATCTTAATACTAAAAAAAAAAAAATTATGATTAAAGTCCTGCCAGTGCTGGACGAAAATTTATTTTTATGCGAATATTATTTCAGAATTCAGTCATCTGTTTAGAGCTCTAATGGTAGCCAAAGTATCCCTCCTTCTCAGACGGGTATGACCACCAAAATTAAGAATATTAGCTGCAAGAGGATTTGGATGGAATTCAAGTTTGTTAATATATCTTGTCGCGTACTTCACAAATTCAGATTTCACAAAAGGTACGTTCAGATCTGCGTGGATTCGTGAGTTTTTAACGTACCATGGAGCATCTGTAATTCTACGGAGAATTCTATTTTGACTTCTTTGAATTTTCTCAATGTTGGATGCCGAGGCTGTGCCCCATAATTGAATCCCATAGCACCATATTGGCTTTAGAATCGAGTTGTACAGCAAAAGTTTACAATCAAGCTTCAAGGTCGAATTTCTGCCTAGTAGCCAGTTAATTTGCACTGCTTTCAATTTCATCTGCGTTACTTTTGCCTCGATGTGCGACTTCCATGTTAGTCTACGGTCAAGATGAATTCCGAGGTATTTGACTTCACTGTGTTGAGGTATTACTTTATTGTTAATAGTAATGGGTGAGCATGTTCCTAGACGCAGTGCGAATGTAACATGGGCACACTTTTGTTCATTAACCTTGATTTTCCAAAGCTTCAGCCCTTTCTCTAGTTTGTCGATATGTTCCTGTAAATTTATTGATGCTTGCTGGTGGTTACTATGTATGCTAAGGAATGCTGTATCATCTGCAAATGTTGAAGTGTGAACGTTGGTGCTTGTTGGCATGTCAGATGCGTAGATCAAATATAAGATAGGCCCTAATATGCTGCCTTGGGGAACTCCTGCTTCAATAGACTGAGCGTGGCTTATGAAATCGCCTTCTTTTACTATAAGTTGGCGACAATATAAATAGCTTTCCAAAAGGTTATGTATGTTTGCAGGTAAGTTAAACTTTATTTTATGCATTAAGCCATCGTGCCACACTTTATCAAAAGCCTGTGAGACGTCGATGAATAAGGCAGAGCAATATTTTTTATCTTCAAATGCCTTTCTTATGACGTTAACTAACCTGTGTGTTTGCTCAATGGGGCCATGTTTCGCTCTAAAACCAAATTGGTGATCAGGAATACATTCAACCTTATGAAGCATTGGACCCAACTTCGCCTTTAGCAATTTTTCGAAAAGTTTCGATATTGTTGACAGTAGACTTATTGGACGGTATGATTCTACTTTCGTGTGATCCTTCCCTGGCTTAGGAATCATTGTTATCATGGACACCTTCCACTCTGCAGGGTAATACTCAAGTCGTAAAATAGCATTAAAAATAAAAAGAACAATTCTTTTAGCTACACGAGGCAGCTCTACGAGCATTTTGTTGCTGATTTTATCCATACCTGGAGCTTTTTTAAGGTTTAGATTGCCAATAGCATTTTCAATTTCTTGGAAATTGAATCTTAAAGGCACAGGAGGTCTACTAACAATAGGTGGCAACTCATTTGCATTGTCAGACCTATTTGTGGTAAAAACGTTTTTCAAATGGTTAACAAATAAATTACCCTTTTCCGAGTCATCCCTAGCCCAGTCACCAGATGGTTCTCGCAAGGGCGGCTTACCTCTAACTGGCCTTTTTAAACCCTTAGTCGCCCGCCATAAAGAATAGTCGGACTGAGGAGTACCATCCAGACTTTCTAAATACGTTTGTAGAGAAGCCGTTTTTTGGTTTCCAAGCAAACTTCTTAGTTGATTTGTGCACTCACGTAGCCTTGTTTTTAGCTGCGGAGACCTGCGAAGTTGCCACTCTCGTCGAACTCTTCTTTTTTCTAACACAAGTTGCTCGATTTCTGAAGAATATGTTCTATTTTGAAGGTTTCTGCGTGTTAAATAAACTCTAGAAGCAAGTTCAGCGGCTTGTTTAAGGTTTTCGCTAAAGTTGCTTAGTGACGCATTAATATCTTCAGGTCTTCTTAAAACAATATTCTCAGTGCAATGGGTGCTCAAAATTTTTTTATATTTTAGCCAATTCCCTCGGGTGACAGTCCTATGCAAATTGTTAATCGGAGACCAAGTCTCCTGGGGAAAACGCACTGAAATAATAGTTGGTGAATGATCCGATGACAAGTCTAACGAAGGCTCAGCTTGCATCCATTCCACAGGGAACCCCTTTACCACTCCAAAATCAATCACATCAGGAATCTTTCGCCGGTCAGTCGGCCAGTAAGTGGGATGCCCGCTTGATATTACGTCTAAGCCCATTTTAGAAATTGTATCAAAAAGCACTCGACCCTTCGGGGTGATTAAACGTGAGCCCCAAAAAGTGTGTTTTGCGTTGTAATCTCCAGCTGCTATAAAACGAGGTCCTAATGAGGTGAAAAAACTTGAATATTGTGACTCCGTCACTGAAAATCGAGGCGGCGAATAAATCGATGAGATAACCAATTTGTAATGAAAATTTTCCACACAGATATTAGTTGCTTGAAGATAGTCCTCACATGTGTCGTTCAACAAAAAATGCTTTATCCTAGATTTTATCAAGATTGCAGAACCTCCACAAGCTCTTCCACGGGGGTCTTTAGTATCGTATAATACGTAGCCGTTAATTTTAAAGAAGCTTGTTGACGTCAAGTGAGTTTCTGCAATCATCATTATATCAATCTGCTTATCCATCAGGAAGTATTCGAGTTCATTTTTGTGTTGGCGGATGCCGTTCGCGTTCCAGAAACATATTTTTAACCAAATCATTTTTTCGAAATAACCTGCAAAATGGTGGATTGCATTTTCACCATTTCCTGCATCATCGTCATCATAGACGACGTAAAAGTGTTTATAGTTTGAATTAGGGTCTGTATTGTTGCCTCAAGGTTACTGAAATTTTGATCGGGCGGTTGAGATATAGATTGTTGATTCGGGTTTGCGAATGTAGACTTAACTACATTAGCATAAGAAATTTGTTTTTGATTTTGAACGGTTTTAGTTCTTAAGTTGAATATCGTCAGCGTACATATGAATTGAACTGCTGATAGGAATGTCAGGGAGGTCATTAATGTACATACAAAAATGGAACAAGTATCGAGCACTGTGGAACACCTCATTTAACATTAAGTCATTCGGAGATTTTCTCATTAAGCTTAACTACTTGCGAACGATTAGAAAGATTCGACGCAATGCGTCTACAAGCAGAAGTTGAAAAATGGAAAAGTTTTCTAAGTTTTGATTACAAAACCTGTTAGTCCACCGTATCGAATGCCTTACTGTGATTTAAAAGAATCAGAAAAGATACCACATTATCGTCAATTTTAGATCTTATGTCGTCAACGACATCCACCAGTGCTATAATACAGCTTCTACTTTTTATAAAACCAGATTGTTTTACTGAGATCAAGTTCATGTTATTCAAATATTTGTTTATAAATAGGGTTTTCAAGCACCTTAAACGGAAATATAGCTATTAGACGGAAATCATTATTCGATTTTGGAATTGGTATAATTCTTGACAATTTCCAAGCTTCAGTGCAATTCACTAACTTTACACCCCAATTAGAAGTGTTAAATTTAACCACATATGTATTTTGTTGTTTGCACTAACCCCTACGTTATTCACTAACTATATTTAGCCACCGTAAACGGTTTTATTTTTCTTCAGGTTCAGATTGTTATAAGGTGGCAACTCTCCATTTCATTTTTATTAGCTACTGTACTGAATCTCTTTTTGTTTATATGTTTTCTTCATCTTTTGTAACTTTGACCTTTTCATATACATATACATATGTATAAAAATCTTAAAAATAAAATATGAGCTCGAAATCCTTTCTATATAAAACAATAATTAAAAGTTTTTTATTGAATATTTCGTTTTGCTTTAGAAAACTTCTTACTCGTAAGAAATGTATTTGTTGATTAATTATAAAATCGAAATACATAATGAATAAAAATTTTTAATTATTGTTTTATGTAAAAATATTTTCAAGATTTATTTTTGTTGTTGTTGAAAATCCAACTGATTGGCTATTTGCTTTATGTGATCTGACAAGCCTAAATCAGCTTTTGAGCAAAAACACTACATACACATATGCACATACATCTTGAATGTTTGTATTCTAATTTGATAGTTTTGTATTTTCCCTTTTTAATCGGTTGAGAACATTCAAGGCGTCAGGTTGTGTAAAACTTCTTTTGAGAAATAATAAAAAAATAAAATTATAAAGGAAGTTGATTCTATATCAGTAAAAAAAAAATTATAAATAGCTTGTTTTTTATGTTTCCCAGCTATCTATATGTCGACATTTCATAGGAACTACCCTAATCATCAGTAGACTTTGGAAATTTTTGAAAGATATTCTCAAACATTCAACTTTATATCCCAACAATCCAAATAAATTGCTGAGAATTTAAAAAGAAAAATGCTCTAATAATATCCGTCAAAACACAAAAAACAAGCTTTTCTATTTATAAACATCTCTAACATTTCTTTACACCTTTCAAACAAATGAACAACCGTTGGTTGCTACGATTTTCTTTTTGAAAGTATCGAAAAGCAGAGAACAAAAATTCAAACAATTAAGTTTTTTATTCGCTATTTAAGCTTCTAACATTTATATCAGTAAAAAAAAAATATAAATAGCTTGTTTTCTATGTTTCCCAGCTATCTATATGTCGACATTTCATAGGAACTACCCTAATCATCAGTAGACTTTGGAAATTTTTGAAAGATATTCTCAAACATTCAACTTTATATCCCAACAATCCAAATAAATTGCTGAGAATTTAAAAAGAAAAATGCTCTAATAATATCCGTCAAAACACAAAAAACAAGCTTTTCTATTTATAAACATCTCTAACATTTCTTTACACCTTTCAAACAAATGAACAACCGTTGGTTGCTACGATTTTCTTTTTGAAAGTATCGAAAAGCAGAGAACAAAAATTCAAACAATTAAGTTTTTTATTCGCTATTTAAGCTTCTAACATTTATATCAGTAAAAAAAAAATTATAAATAGCTTGTTTTCTATGTTTCCCAGCTATCTATATGTCGACATTTCATAGGAACTACCCTAATCATCAGTAGACTTTGTCGACATATAGATAGCTGGGAAACATAGAAAACAAGCTATTTATAATTTTTTTTTTACTGATATAAATGTTAGAAGTTTAAATAGCGAATAAAAAACTTAATTGTTTGGAAGTTGATTCTGTTTTTATATTCGTGGGATTCGCTGTTGTCTAAAGTGGACTGGACATTTATTTAATAGTTGTTTATTTAATAGTTTTAATAGTTTATTTAATAGTTGTTTACTAACTTTTATTGTTTTTTTATTGGACAAATTGTTTATTACATAAATTAAATTAAATGAATATGTAAACAATATAAATCAACACTTTTTTTTAAACCCACATAAAATTGGGGTGTTAATTAACACCTATTTATGTGGTTAACTATAACAGCTGACTTTAAACCCCAGCATATGGCGTTTAAAGTACTTGTAAATAGAAAAAAAGTTAATTTTGTGGTTAATAAATTTAACCGAAATAATTGGGGCTTAAAAAGCATAGTGAATCGCACTACTGGAAATGTAGATTTGGTAAGAATTGTGTTAAAAAGGTAACAGTTTAGGAATATTTGTAAAAACAGGGGATTTATATTACCATTCCGATTGCATTGGATTTAGTCTCAGAAAGACTTCTAGGAATTTCGGTTTGATCTACCAAGGAAAACTTAATGATCTTTCAAAATGCACATAACATAGGTCAGAGTTGACATTGTTTGTAAGAACTGGAACATTGGCGTTTACAAACTGTTTGTTCAGGGAGTTTACATTATTATCTTGAGGGCATGTGTTAGAAGTTCTTTGCCCAATCCCAATTCTACGTATTTTCGCCCATTTTGA
Organism: Thecocarcelia acutangulata; assembly: GCA_914767995.1. NCBI lineage: Eukaryota > Metazoa > Arthropoda > Insecta > Diptera > Tachinidae > Thecocarcelia > Thecocarcelia acutangulata. Next base: position 60,006,692 of record OU612098.1, read on the forward strand.
TTTGCTATCAATTGCAGAAGTAAACTTTCCTCGATAATGAATGGATTTGGCCAGATTAATTCTTTTTGTAACTTCTCTTCGAGCTCGTTTATGTGTGGCTTTAAGCTCCCTGTTTCTAAATCTCTTCCATCGATTATCATGTTTTTTTACCAAATATTTTATTTTATATTATCAGAAACTCGATACTTAAATTTTTCAAGTCACTTAGGCCGCGCTTTTTGCAGTTGGTGATTATAACACAAAACACATTTTGGGGATCACGTTTAATATCCCCGCAAGGTCGTGCACTTTTCAACGCTATATCCAAAATGGGATTGGATGTCATATCTAGCGGGCATCCCACTTAATGGCTTGCAGACCGACGAAAAATTTCCTGTAGAATGGATGAAAGTGGAACCTTTTTTTGATCTACATATCTTCAGATCACGCTCCTACTATTACTATTGTTTCTTTGTATTTCACTTATAAAACTGGATATAGTTTTAGCGAATTTACATTGAGTGCCACTCAAGTAAATTGGTTGAAATATAAGAAATAACTTAGTAGCCATTGTACTGAGGATATTGCATTGAAAACGTCTGAACACATTGATGCATCAATTGGCAATTTTTACGAAAAACTGAGACTGGCGACAGGTAAGTTAATGTAGTATTTTAATAGACCGTACAGAAATTAGTTAATGTTATTTAATTTTTTTTTTTTTTTTTTTGTGAACATTTGACTTGAACTTTCCCACATTAAAACAGACATCTGTGGGCATCTTTTCCATAAGCGAAGCGTACGACTGAAAAACGAACCCTCTCTGTAATGCGTTGTACGACTCCCCGGGCAATCGGCCACAAATCGATGAGCTCTGGACGATGAACGCGTGTTACGTAGAAATGTGCGAGTTTCAGGAGCAAAATCCATTGTAGGAACGATAGAACAGAGTAACGCACCCTACACTGCGTCGATGCTCCAGTGAGTCAATAGAGTTGGATACCTTACTGTCACCGATAAGCTTCTTCGCCCTCTCCTGCACACGGTCGATCAACCACAAAATAGACTTTGGGGCACCGGCCCAAACATGAGAGTTGTATTCCATTTTCGGTCGGATATAGGTGGTATAAATAGTAAGGAGGTCGGATGGAGTTTCAAAAAACCGAGGCACTTGAATTCTTCTTTATAGGCTTTTTCCACCCAACAACATCATCTACCATCAGTTTATGAAGATGATAACATCTTCCCATAAGAAATACATTATACTAAAAGTCAACATTTTTCAACATCTTTATAAATGTTCCTAACTCATGTTATTCCATTCAACATCTTTCGATTATTTCAGTGTCACCACTAGAAAAGTGGCAATAATGTCGATAATTATTCTTGTGGCATCACTAAAAAAACGTTATTTGTTTTGAAAAAAATTAAAAATAATCATAATTTATTTATCATGTGTCAATTGTTTGCGTGTGTGTTTTCGTCCTTATTTTTATTTTTTTTTTTTTAATACTTTTTTCTCCGTTTTTGCGAAATTTTTTTTATGTGTCCTACATTTTGTTTATAGGCATACGTATATTTTATAATTAATCCTCTTTTGCCTTTCCAATTAATTTTTTTCGAAACAATTTTGCGTGCTTTTGTTAAATTGTTTCAAAATTGAAATAATAATATTTTTGAATGGTAGTAGTTGTTAAATTTGAGCAGTGTAAACAGTATTTCACATTTTCAACATCTTCAACGCATTCCATGAAGATGTTGATCAGTTTAAAAAGCCTATTAGAGACAGGAAAAATGTGATCATTCCAACGAACTTCACCCTGTATTTTCATTCCAAGAACATCAAGAGCATCCGATTCCTCAATATTTATAGATACCATCCATGAATACAGATGAAACAGCAGCTGCCGTCGTATGTTTGTGTGTTAATAAACAACACTGGGTCTTACGAGCGTTAAAAGCGACTCTGTTTTTAAGACCTCATTCGGATTTTAAGAGCAGATCACTCATATTAAAATTGTTCATATATTAAAATCTTTTGCCTTAACTACATCACTTTTATTTAATTCCTTAGAAGGAATGATTTTTAATTAATGCTAGAAAATTTGTTTTTTTTTTTTTTTTTCTTAATATTTTTTGCGTTTCTTATAATTCATGTATTTGTGTTTAAATAATAAAGTCACTTTGGTTCCAATTTTTAGGCATGAATTTATCTTTGCTTAAATTTCTACCAGCCTAACCACGGGGGATGGTTTATTTTCGAGGGTGGTACAAACGTCAAGTTAACAGGCAAATTAATGCGTGCATAAGTCCTTTGCAGACGATGCAGAGTATTTCGTATTGCTAGGCCACTACTTCCCAGTAGGTATCCTGCAGGTATGTTTGCGTCACGATTCGTTTGGTCATGTATCATTTCAATGTAATACTCAAATTCACTAGATTCGCTATCGAATTCTGTTATAATGACAGCGCTGGCTCCAGCTTCCTCCGCATTGATGGTTTTCGACAGAAAAGAACATTGCCTGAAACAAACATAAATAAACGATTAATATGTTTATAATTCGATTATTAACGCGGCCAAGACTGTTGGAATAGTTGCAGAAACCCAATTACTATTCGCATAGTGTAATGGCAGTTTCCTTGCCCTGACCTTCAGTATTGTAACATGCAACTCTTTTATCTAGATTTACAACAATGTATAACTAAACACATTCGAGACAGCAGGCTACAAGCTACAAAAGCTCAAAATTAAAATACACGTATTCTTATGAGAATGATTATTTTGAAAGCAGCATGCAGCATGGCTGCAGGTTGTTGTCCATGCTGATTTTGTCGTTGTAGTCCAATTAAACTAATTTCTATTTTTGTTGGCTACAAAAGCTTTGTTAGTGATATCAATGTATCAAGTAAAGCCAAATAAATTAGCGCTTTGAGAGCAAATTCACTAAATGTATTCATAAAAATGTTAAACAGTTATTCAAATCATTTTTAGAGGAAACACGATAAAACTGTAGTCATAAAAGAGTTTTTTAAGTTAAAATGTTCTGTAGAGCACTCTTTTCAGTCAAACGTTTTAAAACTGATTGCACCCTTTTCTAAGACAATTTTAGTGATTTTAGATATTGTTTTTTTTATTTTATATATTGTGAAAATTCTTATTTAAATCTAAAATTTTTTTATTAATCACATATACGATGTTTTTGATGAAAATAATTTATGAAAAGTATTATTTGAATGTCGGATAATCTTAGTTTTGAGTATTTATTAAAAGAAGCAATTATGCTTTATATACTTTACCCCCTTTTCATTTTATTATTACTAAAATTTTGTTTAGGAATTCATAAATATGTAATGTACATTAGCGATGTGTAAAAAACGAAACAATAAAAAGCTCATTAATTAGTGAACTTTTTTAGTTATATACATATGTATGTACGATATTAACTAACTAGTTGTGAGTTCGAGTCCAACTTCTGTCAAGAAGAAGGATTATTTTTAATTATAACAATAATTTTTTTTAGACAGATAGAAAATAATTAAATGCTCGGTGGCTTAGTGGTTAAAGCAGTAGATCATGATACGTCATGTCCCGAGTTCAAATCCCAGTGTGTGCTGATGAGTAGTGTAGCGACTACGAAACAGCTAGTTGTCCCCCAGCTAAAGATTTGATTATTATTTTTCTTGTCTTCTTCAAAAATTATTGATCACAGCAGATTTGTATTGTAAAAAATCTTTCTTAAGAAAAAAACTTAAGAAAGAAAAAACCTGAACTATAACCCATTGTACAAATGTACAAACCAAAAATTTAATATAACAATAATTGCTGTGAAACAATAAGACCAAAGAAGAACAGAAAAATAATTGAATACCATTAACTGGAGGACAACTAGCTGTTTCGTACTCGCTACACTACTCATCAGCTCCCACTGGAATTCGAACTCGGGATCATGTGAACATGATGTATTTTTAAAAAAGCTCGTCTTTATATTATCTTCCATGCGCAAACACAATTGATGAAAACTTTTTTAATCATTAATTTTTGTTATTCAATTGAAATACAAGATGAAGTTAACATTTATTTATTTGTTTTAGTATTGATTTTCATAAAAAACAATAAAATAGTCATGTGAACTAGTAACAAATTTTAATGTAACACTATGATTCAGATGAGAATTGTAAATGATTATTAATTGCTTTTGTAAAATATGCAATCCTGTTCTATAAAAAAATTTATTGTTTCAATAAATTTCTCAAAGTGTTATGATGTCAAATCTCTTGCCATACAATTTATCACTTTATTACGCTTTAAATTTTCACTTGCAGGTATTATTTGAATTTTTGACAAGTCTTAATACAAAATGTGAAGTGTCTTTATATAATTATTCAACGCGAACGGCATCCGCCAACACAAAAACGAACTCGAATACTTCCTGATGGATAAGCAGATCGATATAATGACGTCACTTGACGTCAACAAGCTTCTTCAAAATTAACGGCTACGTACTATACGATACTAAAGACCCCCGTGGAAGAGCTTGTGGGGGTTCTGCAATCTTGGTAAAATCTAGGATAAAGCATTTTTTGTTGAACGACACATGCGAGGACTATCTTCAAGCAACTAATATCTGTGTGGAAAATTTTCATTACAAATTGGTTATCTCATCGATTTATTCGCCGCCTCGATTCTCAGTGACAGAATCACAATATTCAAGTTTTTTCACATCATTAGGACCTCGTTTTATAGCAGCTGGAGATTACAACGCAAAACACACTTTTTGGGGCTCACGTTTAATCACCCCGAAGGGTCGGGTGCTTTTTGATACAATTTCTAAAATGGGCTTAGACGTAATATCAAGCGGACATCCCACTTACTGGCCGACTGACCGGCGAAAGATTCCTGATGTGATTGATTTTGGAGTGGTAAAGGGGTTCCCTGTGGAATGGATGCAAGCTGAGCCTTCGTTAGACTTGTCATCGGATCATTCACCAACTATTATTTCAGTGCGTTTTCCCCAGGAGACTCGGTCCCCGATTAACAATTCACCCGAGTGAATTGGCTAAAATATAAAAAATTTTTGAGTACGCATTGCACTGAGAATATTGTTTTAAGAATACCTGAAGATATTAATGCGTCACTAAGCAACTTTAGCGAAAACCTTAAACAAGCCGCTAAACTTGGTTCTAGCGTTTATTTAACACGCAGAAACATTCAAAATAGAACATATTCTTCAGAAATCGAGCAACTTGTGTTAGAAAAAAGAAGAGCTAGGCGAGAGTGGCAACTTCGCAGGTCTCCGCAACTAAAACAAAGGCTCCGTGAGTGCACAAATCAACTAAGAAATTTGCTTGCAAACCAAAAAACGGCTTCTCTACAAACGTATTTAGAAAGTTTGGATGGTACTCCTCAATCCGACTATTCTTTATGGCGGGCGACTAAGGGTTTAAAAAGGCCAGTTAGAGGTAAGCCGCCCTTGCGAGAACCATCTGGTGACTGAGCTAGAGATGACTCGGAAAAGGGTAATTTATTTGTTAACCATTTGAAAAACGTTTTTACCACAAATAGGTCTGATAATGCAAATGAGTTGCCGCCTATTGTTAGTAGACCTCCTGTGCCTTTAAGATTCAATTTTGAAGATGTTGAAAATGCTATCAATAATCTAAACCTTAAAAAAGCTCCAGGTATGGATAAAATCAGCAACAAAATGCTAGTAGAGCTGCCTCGTGTAGCTAAAAGAATTGTTCTTTTTATTTTTAATGCTATTTGCGACTTGAGTATTACCCTGCAGAGTGGAAGGTGTCCATGATAACAATGATTCCTAAGCCAGGGAGGGATCACACGAAAGTAGAATCATACCGTCCAATAAGTCTACTGACAACAATTTCAAAACTTTTCGAAAAATTGCTAAAGGCGAAGTTGGATCCAATGCTTAATAAGGTTGAATGTATTCCTAGTCACCAATTTGGTTTTAGAGCGAAACATGGCACCATTGAGCAAACACACAGGTTAGTTAACGTCATAAGAAAGGCATTTGAATATAAAAAATATTGCTCTGCATTGCAAATTAACTGGCTACTAGCCAGAAATTCGACCTTGAAGCTTGATTGTAAACTTTTGCTGTACAACTCGATTCTAAAGCCGATATGGTGCTATGGGATTCAATTATGGGGCACAGCCTCGGCATCTAACATTGAAAAAATTCAAAGAAGTCAAAATAAAATTCTCCGTAGAATTACAGATGCTCCATGGTACGTTAAAAACTCACGAATCCACGCAGATCTGAACGTACCTTTTGTGAAATCTGAATTTGTGAAGTACGCGACAAGATATATTAACAAACTTGAATTCCATCCAAATCCTCTTGCAGTTAATATTCTTAATTTTGGTGGTCATACCCGTCTGAGAAGGAGGGATACTTTGGCTATCATTACAGCTCTAAACAGATGACTGAATTCTGAAATAATATTCGCATAAAAAAAATTTTTTTGTCCAGCACTGGCAGGATTTTAATCACAATTTTTTTTTTTTAGTATTAAGAATTGAATACTTATTGTCATTACATTTCTTATGTAGATTCAACAAATAAAATAATTAAGTTAAAAAGAAATATATAATTATAACTATGAAACGCTAATAATTCAGCTTGTAAATTTTTTTTATGGTAATGTTATTCTGTGAGCAACATGTGCCATGTGTTTAAGGATAAGGTACAACATGTATTTTTTGTATATAGGAATTTATTGATAATAATTTTTCAAATTAAATTTGTAATAATATTTTAATTTTCCTGACGATGATAACAAATTGTTATAGAAATATCGAGAAATATAAGATTTTGAATTGTTAATTTTTTATAAAAAACAAAAAACAAAGATCTAAAGCTCCAAAAGTTATATTTATTTAAATTACTTTAGTCTTCATATAGTTCATTGCATTTTCTTGGATTTTTCTTGTTCTTCACTAGGTGATAGCTTTAAAAACAGCTAAAAAAATTTTAAGTGGCACCACCGAAATGCAAAAAAGGAGCTGTTCATATTTTAGAAGTTGCAATTTTAATTGTAAATTTTGATTGTGATTTCCTAATATTTAATTTTTTTAATATTTATATATATTACTACATCGAATACTAAGAAGCTCGCACTATTTTAGCAATAGCCACTATATAATTTTCTAAATTTCCTCAGCCATTTTGTATGCAAAAAAGCTTTTTAATATTTGTAAAGACATAAATAAAACAATATCAGCTGTTTATTATGTAGTTGCCGTTTTCATTATATTTAGGTAGCTGGCTACAGGCTACATTTGTAGCCAGCGCCACTTGTAGTCGTGTGTTCGTGTAGCCTGCTGTCTCGAATGTGTTTAATGCTTAAAGTATAGTCTGCTTTTAACCACAAAAGATAATGGTTGTTTGTTTGATTTGACTGGCAATCTGCGACATGGCGATCCTGTCTTTCTAAGAGTTAATTTATACGGATACTTAAAGCCATGTCTATAATAATACTCTTTTTAAAATTTCTACCAAAACAATATTACATTTCTGAAATTTTTAAGTCATATATTTAGCTCTAAATTACAAGAAATACAACACCAAAAAACACCACATGTATTTTGTTGGTAGAATTTTCGAAAAATTGTTAAAATTGTTTTACTTTTGTTTGAAAAAACAAGTGTTTTTGACAAATTTACGCAAAGGAAAGGAAAGATAGCTGTGCTTATACCGCACCTATTCAAGCTGCCTTACCAATCGAGCGAAAATAAAACAATTTCAAAAATATAGCAAATGAATGAAAAAGGATTTAGAATAGAACATGAAAAACAGAAAACATTCCTTTTTCCCCATATGAGAATTTTGCAGCACAAAGAAAAAGACTTGCCTTTAAGATATGGCCTAAAATCATAAATAAAGAATTATTAAAATTTATTCACCTATCAAAGTTTTAAAATTCTTTTATTTCGTTTATGGAACTGAATGTGCAATAATAGACGAGAATAATTGTTCTGCGGCACAATTTTTTCAACCAGCTTTATGCCCACAGAATCAGCGCAAACCAATACAAACAATCGGATGTATACAAAAACACTACACAATGTTGTGTGTAAATTAATAAATAATACTTGTTGCGTGTTGATTTTGATATTTGATGGGACCGAAGAAAAGCTTGTGGAATATATTATTTGATGTGTTTGGTCGTATTCCAGGATGTCTACAAAGAGTGTTTTTGTTGTTCGATTTGTAGCAGACTTTTCCTTTAAAATCAAGTTCCTGAAATTTATTATTTTTAATTCAAATTAGTCTTTATTTAATTCCATCAATTAAAACAAAAGTTTTTTAATTCCATATTTAGTAGGTGTTTTCTTATTTTAAATTGTTTTAATTTAAACCTCTAATTTGGTCTTCTTAGTCTTTAATGTTCTACTATGTAGAGTTTTTTATCTTATAAAATTTATTTTATTGAATATGTTTTTATCAATTGTTTTTCTAAATGTTTCTTCCTTTTACTTTTTAGATTAAAATCTAACAGCCTGTTCATGGAACACAATGTGCTCAAAAAACGCGAAGAAATCTTCTTATTTGCGTTCATGCAACGCGAAAAAAAACTTTTTGGACGAAAAACGTAACAATTGACATCTGCTTTCTGTTTGTATATCGCATTTTTACATGCCAAACAGGCGAATGCTGCGCGAATGGAAATTTTTATTGGTTGAGCAAGAAAAAAGAAGAAGCTCGAACAAAAATAAAGATTCAAATATATAAAAACGGAAATAACAGCAAAAACAAGTATGCATACATGTTTACACATATATACATAAATAAACGTGCATATCCATGTTAACACGTACATACATATACATATATGTATATATGTATATGCTAACAATTTCAATATTTTAAAAAATAAAAGAATAAATTAGGATCAATCCATAAAGGCATTTGTCTGATCATCAACAGAATTTGTATGACCAGCAAATATTCTATAATTTTTTTCCAGCATAAAGATGTTTTGTTTACATAAATATTTATCACCGGTTTCTTTTTTTCAATTGAAATAGGGTTACCGTTATTCACGATGGAAAAATATATTTTACACGAAAAAAGTAAACAAGATACATATAACTTGTATAGTGGCAATACTGGGGATTGAGAATATGCATACTAATACGTGTATAACGTAACAGAACGCGAACAATGAGAAGTGCGTTACACAGACCCAAATTCTTACGTAGTCACAAACGTGTCGCTGGTTTTCGCTTTCTTTAAAACGCGATCCATGAACAGGCTGTAAGATAACTCTTAACTTTGAGATTGGATTTTATATTCTAGTATGTAGAAAGTTTTTTTAACTTTAGTTTTTAAAACCTTCACTATTTGAGCTTTTATTACTGTTTTTAGTTTTCAATATTTATTTCAAAATTCACTTTATTTGTGTTTAAAAGCATATTTATTTAAAAACTGTAATTTTCGACCACATTGCTAAGTTCAATCGAAACTATTGATTCCCAATTCTCCAAGCAAAGTCGTGCTGTAAGAAGATCAAACATATCAATGAATTCGTAAAAAATTTTTTGAATGAATTGTTCTTATCAATGAAAACGAACGAACAAAGCAAAAAGGAACAACAAAGAGTAAATTCATAATTTACGTAACAAAGAGCACTGCAACGGTAAAGTAAATGTACAATTCAATCACATACGTTACCGTTCATTTCTTTCTTCGCTTTTAAGTAATTGATAAAAAATATTTAATACAAAAAATCGACTTAGCAACAACTGAATAAAAATACTGATGCAGTTAACGATAAAGGTATGCTACCATCCATGTTCGTTAACTTATACGTATACATTTTATGCCGTATGAATTAGCTACCTAGTGCTGGATGGCAGCACAAACACAATTTTTATTTTCTAAATTGCGATCTGTCAAACGTCAGCTGTTAAAATTTCACCCAAATTCATCGGTTTATTTGTTGTAGTCGTTTGAAGTAAGCAACTTTTGTGTTTCTTGAAATATATAAAAAAGTGAATTACGTGCAGTTATTAACACTATTTATTATTTGAAAGGGAAAAAGGCGAGAGAGACAAATAATTATTACGGTAAGTCTGCTCCGTCAGATTACATAGTAAAATATTCGCTTCTTGAATTTAAAGGTGGCCGAATGAGTGATCATCGACTTCTGTAGAAGTTGCCAAGACGAGGAGGAGACGATACTTCATCGTCTAAGATACTTAGGCGAGCGGAGCTTCAACAGCCTATCATGTCTGGCCTCGGTCAAACCGACCGCGCTAGGCTCTTTCATAAGAAGCAGCGGTTGGCTAGTACAGCAGCATGTAACGCTACATTAAGAGGTTCCCGCCTTTCCTTTCCATCCCCGCCCAATCACTCCAATCACACTATATTCCTATAACTTCTTTACTTCACTCCACTATCCCACTTTTCAGGTAATCACAAAGGGAGCGACTCCACACCCCAAGTGAGCTGGACAACCTAGACTATTCCGGGGTATCCAGCGGCCTGCCTAGATACGATGATAAAATTACGTGAAATACACTTACAAAAGGTGGAACATCGTCTTTCTAAGTGTATTGAGCTAAAAGGAGACTATGTTGAGAAATAAATGATTAAAAACCGGTTTTTTTCTACTTAGGTAGTTTTAATATCAATTCATCTTCGTATTGTTGTACCTCTAAGCTCTGCGTTAGTTCAATTGGACGTTTCAGAAAACTAAGCAAAGTGTGCGAGCTGATCATTTTCAACCCTAGAATACTAATGATATTTAATAGGACATTAATACAAGCACTAACGTAGCTAAAACGCTCCAATTAATATAAGAATAAAAGATATAACATTGTTGTACCAAGAGTTATACCAGTGCCAAAAATTGGTTTTTGACTGATTAGCAATTGTTAAGGCAATACATGAAAAAAATGGAAAATAACAACTAGCAGAGGCAAATCGTCATAATAGAGCTATGGAGGCAATTGCTGTAGGAAAAGGATAATGTCTGAAACCATACAGAAAGGGATTTGGACTTTATTATAAACCGGTTACAAAAAACTTTTAAGTCACTACCCAACCGACCATTATCTGACATAGATTTAATGAAATATTGCAGGAAACTTCAGCTTTTTTTTATTAATTTAAGAGTGTGGTATTGTTAATTTAGATAATTCTCATGGTCCTGAAACACACTGGGTAGCTTATTATAAAAATAATACATATAAAGAATATTTTGATAGTTTTGGATATTTGCAACCACCTCAAGAAATAGGTAGTTAATTATTTAAAAACTCCCACTGAATACAATTACCATCAACTACAAAAATTTAATACATTTATGTGTACAATCTTTATTTAGCAAATATAATTTGAAATAAAAATAACTTATTTAAATTCAAAATATGTGCCATACATAGTTCTTAATTATTTATAAAATAGTAGTGTATTGAAGTATAATATATGTATATGTAATAAAACTTAAATATCTACATTCCCTATTAAGTCATCCTCTTCATCTGTAATAAAAACTGTCAAACCCAGATCAAAATTTATGGTGTTCAATATCTACATACATTCATTAATAAGTCATTGTCCTCATCTGTATAAAAACCATCAAAGTCAGGGTTAAATTGGTAATTGCCTCTAGCATATGTATTAATTTGGTCTATATCCATAATTCTTTTGTCATCCGAATAGCTTAATATAATTTTATGCAATCTTTGTGTATATAATTGATGTAACTTCGATCGAAATGTATTCATCGAATCTGAAAAAACCTTTTTTTCAAATAATGACTTTTTATAGTCCGTAATTGAATAAATTTTTATACATGATTTTTTTACACCTTTAATTTTTTTACCTCATATCAACTGCTGTGAGTAAACGAAGTCCAACAATCTCAATCATAATGTTTCCCCTTTTCTCATCCAAGAACTTTTTTATTTACCAAAGGAAGATTAAACTGATTGATATTCAGGTGTCATAAAAATCAGCCGTTCTTATTGAATAGATAAATGAATCTCTGTCCATATAATTCAAATTTAAGTTGTGGGAAAATTTTAGTTTCATATATTTATTGGTAATGAAAATCATACATTTTCCGCTTAGATAGTTGTAGGACAGAAAACCCTAGATACAGTGGTTTATCATAAGAAAACTTCATTATCTTAAACTGAATTACGAACATATTTTCTGTAAATTCTTTTGCACTTAAAAAGTTTGGTTTAGAAATTAGCGCTCTGGCTCCTAAACGATTTTTTCTTGAAGTTTCCCATTCATTGACCATTTTAACATTTACACGTTTATGAACATTCTCTATAGTTTCTCCATAAACTGCATTATTTAGTAATTTACAGAAATCTTTCTCAAATGTGTTACCTGCATTGGTCCTGTAATGGGTGTTTAAATCAATATATTTTCTTTAAAAATAACTTTGTTTGCATTTTAGGGCCCTGTGAGTTTTTTTCAAAATTAAACCATTTTTGTAAACATTGTATAATGAATTTTATATTTATTTATAATTTTTTTAGACGTTAAGTCTGCAATGAGCTTCCTATATTCAGTATCACCAACAGTTTTGTTTTCAGGGCAAAACGGTAACTCATTATGTAAATCGTGGATTTAAAATACCCTTATAATTCTAAATCCACTTCAAGAAAATATCCAATGGGTTTTGTTTCTGATATATTATTAATACTTAAATCTTGAAGGCATTCTGACATTACCCAACCATATAAATTATTAGCATCTAAGTACGTTAAGTACTCTGAAGGTTCATTAGAATCATAATGATCTAAATATTTATTGTTTGCTTTTGAGTATCTTCTTGAACACTGTACAAGACTTCCTCTGATACCATCACGAATGAAATTGTGCAGTTAACAAACCTAATTCGATTTTTGTACTTTTTAAAATTACATCCCATGAAAGGCCGGGAATAGTGCAATACTGACATGGATCAAGCTTACATATATATTTTTTTTTGCAAAATTTTCTAAAATTTTGAAAAACATTGCATAAAAGAACAAAAGATCTGTTTTTAAATAAAGTTTTGTGTAACCTAACATTTTTTGTCAAGGGAAGGTTGTCCAAACACGTTTAGCATGTTGATAATCTTCAAACGAACATGCAGAGTTTGTCAAAGTGGTAATAAAATGTTCGCGATTTGGTAAAATATAAGAGTACGGAAAAACTCAACATAAACTAGATGCCATTAAAGGCCCTGATTCACTATCCTACACGATCGTACGATTCATTCACAGGAAACTGTTTCAAAAGTCTGGCCGACTTGAAAAAATCGCTTCAAAATGGCGTTATAGGCCACACTATCAAACAAGTATAATTGAAATAATTTATATACACAATAAAATAATTAAAAACTTTTATTAACATAATAATTTTACATTGCTAAATTTTTTTCTCGAGGCACCAACAATATTCTCATATTTTTCACAATATATACCACACCGATCGCACAGAAACCATAATGTTTTGAAAAGTTTCATAAAATTTTTCAAATCGTACGATTTGTCAAAAACTCTGTCGCACTTTAGTACTTTTTAAGCACACATGCTTTATTTAGTAGATCGCACGATCGTGTATGATAGTGTAGCAAGGCCTAAAGCGATATGAATCTAAAAACCGAATTACAAAAATTTTTTTATTTCTGCCTTCATCAATGAGTATGAACTTTGATAATGATATGTATAACTCTTTATTTTGTGCAATTACTTTTATATCACCATCAAAGTTTGCTAGTTCTTTGATAAATAAATGACAGTCATACGAGGTAAAATTATGAAATATGACCGGAATAAAATTTGGTATTCTATAAATAAGGTTGCATGAGCTATGCGCTGCCCCTCTATATTTTCCCGTCAAGTGACAATGGTCTCTTACTTTATCATTACCTAAACCACTTCCACAAATGTGGCAAATATCAGATGAAGTAAGATCTATTTTCATCATAAGAAAGATTCCCTAAAGGTACTATTTCTTTCAAATGCTTAACATAGATTTCACGTACATCTTTAATTAAACTACTTACAAAAACGGAGGGTACATCTTCTCCAAAATAAATTCTAGACTTATCTAAGTTATCGTTATAATTACATTTAATATAATAACTAAAAGTACAAGCTATATGCTTTTGAAAATTACCAGCCGGATTATGTGTCATTCTCTACATTCATCAAAATTAGCATATACAACAAATGGTACATCTAGCTGCTTTTTATGGTTTTTGAAGCGTAAAACCGAATCTTCAGTCTTAGGCATTTCAATTACCACTTTTTGACAGTTCGACTTATAATCGTCCTTCGTCTGCTCACTGTGGGAATATTGCAGACATTCGTTGCATAAAAACATTTTGCTCTTATGTGAAGTAAGTTGACTTCTTATCAATCTAAAAAGAGATATTGAATATTTATCGTAAATTATATAAACACTAAACTGCTTTATACTGCCTTGAAATATCCATAATTAATAGGCACAAATAAAAACTTATCATAGTGATTGATCATTGATCCAAATAAAACCAAAATTGTTAAACATACAGCCAATACAGAATTAACTGTTCAAAATTTTCTTTTTTTACGGTTGAACTTGCATACCAACCCAACAAACATTAAGATAGCGAACCTGGAAAGCCAACCTCAAACCACAATCACCCATCATAAAAATAATACAATAAAATGAATATTTGGTCCTAATTTAGTCATTGTTGCCTTCACCCTTTCCCTTCCTTTTAAATAGATATATTTGTGACGTTGACGATGTCTGATTGATTGCTGCTAAATGTACAGTATTAACCCTTGATATTCCGGCGTAATGCCAAGCAATTTTAAAATTGTGTATTGCAATATACTTGGACTGAGAATGAATTTCTTTTCAGTATATGCTCGCACTTGTCTTCAGCGGCCGGATGTCTTCAGAATGCTGATCCACAGGATTTTCACATACCTGGGTATTAACTTCTATCGCGCTTTAATTTCCATCGTGGCCTTGTAATTTACGTTCGCAATGAAGTCGTGCTCCAGTGCCAGCAACTAATAGGCATGCATTATACCGAATTTACCTGCCTTTGGGTTAAATTCAAAATCAGGTCACACTTTTGGTTTTCTATACAGAAGTCCAAATGTGCGAGGAGATACTACATTTTCTGGGTTCGATACCTTCTCTGACTCCATATCGAAGATCCTGGAAGATTGTCCGAGCAGTGAAATGGTTGTTGCTGGTGATTTCAATGTTCACAACTCATTCTGGCCTCGTCATTCGAGTCATACAACTCCAGAAGGCCAATATGTTGAGTTATTCACTGCGCACAATCATTTAGCGCAACTAGCCAACGCATATTCCATGTGGTGAAAGGCACCATTCACACTTGACCTATTCCTGAAAAATATGAAGTCAGCATTAGTGCACCTCTCGGCAATTCGGATCATTGTACTACTTCTGTTTCGTAGCCTCAGCTACGAAACGGTCAAAATTTATTTACGAAAAGGCTCGTTGGGCTGAAATCAGCTAGTTTTATGAGCTCTGCTTTCTAGATAATGACATAAATGCTTCAGCAAAAATGGTCGAAAATATGATCTTGCTAGGGATGAAAACATTCATCCCTTCCAAGCAGATTTCGATTAAATAAAGAGTGAAGTCTTGGTTTAATCAGACGTGCAAAAACGCAGTCAGATCCACAGAGGAAGCATTCAGCAATTGGCGTTTAAACAAAAACGCAGATACTGATTTGCTAAGCAAAAAGGCAAAAGGCCAGGATACTTAGGCGTGAAAAACTTTTTCACGAACAGCGTCTTCGTGCCAAAGTCCTTACAGCTCCCCGGGGCAGTAACACCTTTTGGTCTTTCGTTAAAAGAGTAAAGAACAGTGGTAGTTCATCAATTCCAACTCTCTTAAAGAATGACTAAGCATTCACCGACCCGGTTGACAAAGCTAACCTGTTGGCTGAAAATTTTGCAAGCAATTGCTTGCCGGAAAGCAGTCAACCACTTCCCAAGCTCCGAGGAGTATCTGTAACTATGCCAAAGATATTTTTCCGAGCTCGAGCAGTTAAAAGGTTTTTAGCCAATGTCGACATAAATAAGTCTCCTGAACCGGATGGCATTCGAGCACTGATCTTGAAGCAGTGTTCTTCTACGCTTGCGCGTCCATTAGCACGCCTCTTCAGCATACTTTACCATGTAGGTGAGTTTCCGTCGTGCTGGAAGGTTGCTAATGTAACGCAAATCCCCAAAAAGGGTGAGGCAAATAACCCCGAAAATTACCGCCTAATTTCAACTTTCTCTGCGCTTTCCAAAGTATAGTAAACTAACACCTTATGAGGTATCTAGAGTCGCATAAATTACTTTGTGCCTGTCAATATGGATTTCGCAAGGGTCGGTATACTGGCGGTCTTATGGCATATCTCTCAGAGAAATGGTGCCACTCAATTCATCATTTAGGTGAAAGTAGGGTGGTAGATATGGATATTTCAAAAGCATTTGACAGAGTGTGGCATGGTACACTACTGGCAAAACTTACTGCCTTTGGTGTCGGTAATGGTTTTTCTCGGTTTATATCGAGCTTTCTCAGAGAACGCACTATACGAGTTGTTATAGATGGGGTTGCATCAAGCGAGTTCAAGATTAATTTAGGAGTACCACAAGGCTCAGTTCTTTCTCTAACTTATTTCTTATTTTCCTCGACGTCCTCTATCAAACTTCTAACCCTATCCACTCTTTCGCGAGTGACAGCATCATTTGTCACTCGTACTCTTTTAGTTATAGTCCCAGACTATCAGAGATCGCTGCCAAGAGGCTAAATATAAACGATTCACTGAATATCTTCTATTAATCTCCGAATGGGGTCGTAAAAAAGGGGGCCGCCTTCAACGCTCGTAATACCCAATGCTGTTTACTAACACACAAACAAAAGACCGCAAATGGTACTTCATCTGTACTCATGGATGGTATAAAAATTGAGGAATCAGATGATCTTTTAGATGTTCTTGGAATGAAAATACAGTGTGATATTTGCTGGAATGATCACATTTTTCAGGTCTCTAAAGAGGCATTCAAGTGCCTCGGGTTTTTGAAAAGGTGTAAGATGTACTTCACTCCATCCGACCCCTTTACTATTTATACTACCTACATTCGACCGAAAATGGAATACAACTCTCATGTTTCGGCCGGTGTGTCGAGGTCCAAGATTTTTTTTTTTTCATTCATTTATTTATTGACTCTTCACAAAGTGAACTAATAATAAGTATTCAAATCTTAATACTAAATACATAAAATTAATTAAGTCCAGCCAATGCTAGACAAAAATGTTTTATTTTGGACGGTCTATATCGGTAAAATCACCTATTTAACGTTCTGATGGTGGCAAGGGTATCCCTCCTTCACAACCGAGAGTGGCCTTCAAAATTAAATATATTGCGTGCAAGATGATTTGGATGAAGTTCCAATTTACTGATGTACCTAGTTGCGTACTTTGAAAATTCGTCTTTTACAAGAGGAACACAGAGATCCTTATGAATTTGTGAGTTATTTACGTACCATGGAGCTGCGGTAATTGTTCGAAGAATTTTGTTTTGTCGCCTTTGAATTTTTTCAACGTTTGAAGAGGAGGCGGTGCCCCATAATTGAATTCCATAGCACCATATAGGCTTTAAAATTGCGTTGTATAATAAAAGTTTGCAATCCAGCTTCAATGTCGAATTTCTGCCCATAAGCCAATTCAGTTGCGCTGCTTTTAACTTTAACTGAATAACTTTCGCATCCATGTGAGACTTCCACGTTAGCCTACGGTCGAGATGAATACTAAGGTACTTGACTTCATTTTGCTGCGGAATAGGTGAATTGTTAATTTGGATAGCTGAACATGTTTGTCTACGCAGTGTGAATGTAACGTGAGTACACTTTTGTTCATTAACTTTAATTTTCCAAAGTTTTAACCATTTCTCTAATATTGAAATATACTCCTGCAAATTTCGCGAAGCTACTTGATGGTTTTGAGGTACGCTGGAGAATGCTGTGTCGTCTGCAAAAGTTGAAGTGTGGATTCCGGGTGTCGTTGGCATGTCAGAGGCGTAAATCAAATATAAAGTAGGCCCCAGTATGCTGCCTTGGGGAACTCCTGCCTCGATTGGCTGAGTTGGGCTTATAAAGTCGCCTTCTCTGATAACAAACTTCCGCCCACATAAGTAGCTTTCCAGAAGCTTGTGTGTATTTGAAGGCAAGTTCAACTTTATTTTGTGTATCAATCCCTCGTGCCACACTTTATCAAAAGCTTGAGAAATGTCAATGAATAGAGCTGAGCAATACTTCTTCTCCTCAAAGGTCAGTCTTATGACATTGACTAGTCTGTGCGTTTGTTCTATGGTGCTGTGTTTAGCCCGAGAGCCAAATTGATGATCAGGGATGCATCCCACATTGTTCAATATTGGCCCCAACTTAACCATTAACAATTTTTCGAATAGTTTTGAAATTGTTGGTAGTAGACTTATTGGTCTATATGATTCTACTTTAGTCGGGTTCTTCCCTGGCTTGGGTATCATAGTAATCATAGAGACCTTCCACTCTGCAGGATAATATTCAAGGTGTAAAATAGCGTTAAAAATAAAAAGTAGAATTCTTTTAGCTACACGAGGTAACTGTTCAAGCATTTTGCCAGTAATTTGATCAACACCTGGAGCTTTCCTAGGGTTTATGTTACTGATACCTTGTTCTACATCTTGAAATATGAATCGCAAAGACACAGGCAGTCTAACTGTTATATCATTTGTAATAAAAACATTTCTCAAATGGTTAACATACACCATCCCCTTTTCTGAATCGCTTCTTGCCCAGTCGCCAATTGAAGTTCGCAAAGGTGGCTTACCTATTACGGGTCTTTTCAGACCTTTTGTCGCTTTCCACAGAGAATAGTCAGATTGCGGAGTACCATCCAGGCTTTCCAAATATGTTTTAAAGGAAGATATTCTATGGACTTCAAGCAGATTTCTTAACTGAGTTATGCATTCCCGTAGCCTAATTTTAAGCTGGGAAGACCTGCGAAGTTGCCACTCTCTTCTAACTCTTCTTTTTTCTGTTAGAAGTTGTTCAATTTCAAACGAATATGTTCTATTGCTCACATTTCTGGATCTTATATGGCTAGTGGTGGCATGTTGTATGGCTAGATTAAGGTGTTCAGAAAATTTGTTAATCGAATTGAGGCGTTCTCAAGGCAATGTTTTCCGTACAATGTGTACTCAAATATTTTTTATATTTTAACCAATTAACTCGAGTGACAGTCAACGCCAAGTCACAAAACGGGGAACCAACCCCCTGAGGGAACGAAACAGAAACTATAGTTGGTGAGTGATCTGAGGGCAAGTCTAATGAAGGCTCCACTTGCATCCATTCTGAGGGAAAATTTTTTGTAACTCCAAAGTCTATAACGTCTGGGATCTTGCGTTGGTCTGACGGCCAATAAGTGGGGTTTTCACTTGAAATCACACCTAAGCCCATTTTGGAAACGGTGTCAAAAAGCACACGGCTTTTCGGGGTAATTAAACGTGATCCCCAAAAAGTGTGTTTAGCGTTATATAGTTAAAATCGAGAACAAAGCGATTTGAAAAAAATTTAATATTGGCTTTCTGTTATTGAAAATCGTGGTGGTGAGTAAATCGAGGATATAACAATATTCTCATGAAAATAATTAAGGCATATATTTGTAGCTTGGAGATATTCCGCACGTGTCCCGTTCATTAGATAGTGCTTAATTCTGGTCTTTATCAAAATTGCCGAACCGCCGCAAGATCTTCCACGGGGATCTTTTGTGTCATATAATGTGTAGCCATTAATTTTGAAATAACTGTTGGTTGTCAAATGGGTTTCAGCAATCATCATTATATCGATCTGCTTTTCCATAAGGAAGTGCTCAAGTTCATTTTTGTGTTGGCGAATGCCGTTTGCGTTCCAGAAACACATTTTTAACCAATTCATTTTTTTAAAATTGCCTGTAAAATAGTGGATTGCATTTTTAGCATTTCCTGCATCATGTTTGTCATAGAGACGGTAAAAGTGTTAATGGATTGAACAAGAGTCTGCAGAGTTGCCTCTAGGCTACTAAAATTTGGATCGGAACTTTGGGGCTTGGGTTCCTGGTTAAAGTTTTGGTCGGATTTAACCACATTAGCATATGAAAATTGTTTGGAATTCTGTGTGTTTGTGTAGTTGGTTGAATGGCCTACCTGGGGAAAATTGTTTTTACTAATGACATTTGGCTGCTGGGCTGCTGGAGAAACCGACGACTTATTTGTCATTGACCGCTTAAAATGAGTATAGACAGGGCAACCTCTATAGTTTGCAGTGTGGTTACCTCCACAGTTACTGCATTTCTTAACACTTTCGTCGGCCTTTAGCTTATTGCACTGAGTTGTGCCGTGAAGTTCGCCACATACAACACAAACAGAGGGAAGTTTACAATATGCCTTAGTATAACCGAATTCCTGGCAGTTTAGGCATTTAACGGGCCCTAAACGCTTGTGCGGCTCCTCAACGGTAACCCTAACCCTACGATGAAGAAGAAATTTGAGGTTATAAATTGGGTGATTTTCATTCTTTTTGAGAATAACATCCCCTGGTTCCAGTTCAACCCTAAACATGGGTTGAGGAATCTTTTCGCGGTTCCGCATATTTAGCACATTTTTTACTTTAAAGCCTTTATCTAGCAGTGCAATTAAGATTGCACTCATCCGTGTCTACATAAAGGTCAATACCTTTTATAACAACCTGGAGGCCTTTAGCACTTTTAAGTTGATAAGTATAAAAAGATCTTTTCTCTTTTTCCAGAGCGGCAGAAAGTTTTCGGTAATCATTTTCGCAGTTGACTTGGATTTTTGTTTCACTTATTTGTCCGTGCTTCACTGATGTTACGTTGAAGGTGTCTTTACTAATTGCCGTAATAAGTGCTTTTACCAGCTCATTAGATGTAGGTTCTCTCAAGTATATTGGTGGCGGTTTAAATGTTTTTTTTATGTAGTTGGCTCGTCAGTCTGAAGGATAGCAAACCTATTACTATCCGTTGTCGCAGAGGTAATATCGCCCTTAGACATTTTTGGTTACGATGATATTTGCGCGGATTTAGGGCTTCGCTGACGTTTAACCACGGTTATATACCTATCCATACCCACTTGAGTTTTCGGTTTATCAACAATAGCTAGACTTGAAGATGGTTTGTCGTCTGTTGCAACAACAATGTTTGGCGAGCACGAACGCGTGCGTTTTTCATCTCTTAGAGACAGGAGATTGTCCAATGATTTTTTCAATGATTCCTCTTCAGAAATCCAGAGGTTTTTTCTAGTGGAGCTAAGCTCCCTCTCAGAATTGCATCTACTAGGTACACTCATGCAATTTTTTATTTTTTTTTTTTATTTATATTTTTTTAAATTTAAAAGTATATAAAAATAATTGTCACAAAGTTTTTCTTTTGTATAAATTCGCTCTTCCACTTATTGCGGTTTTTCACAATTTTATGAAAAATATTAAGAACAGGAATATATTATAATTGTTAGAAAAATAAATTAGCGCTTTACATTTTATATGAATTGAAAATATTAACTTTGAAAGGGAAACATAAATAAAAAATATAGGTGTGTTCATTTACTAAAAATTTTCACAAATTTGTAACAATTGTTACTAGAAAGCGTTCATTAACCCAAAAAATTTGCAACGAGAGAGCGTCAAAAGAGCGTACAAAATTGAGAGACTGAAAAATTCTTGCAAGTTTTTGCAAGTAAAATTTTTACTTGCAATAATTATTCAAACAGCTGTTTTGCGTTTATGTTTACAAAACAATAATTCTAAATTAAGTTAAAAATAAAAATATTTTG
The DNA here is from genome assembly GCA_914767995.1 of Thecocarcelia acutangulata. NCBI lineage: Eukaryota > Metazoa > Arthropoda > Insecta > Diptera > Tachinidae > Thecocarcelia > Thecocarcelia acutangulata. The sequence goes on from OU612098.1 coordinate 60,028,532, forward strand.
GAAAATTTAAGAAATTGTAAGTGTAGGTAAACTTTTAAAACGATAAAAAGTATTAAAAAGGTAACAAATTTATTTTTGTGTAACTTAGAAACAACAGAGGTAAGATAAGACGTCTAATGGTAATAAACTAACATAGTATCTGGCACATCAGTGGCAAAGGATGTTCCGGCAAATTTACTTGCTTGAATGTGTTCTAAACTTTTAGGGGAGCAATTAAATTGACACTTAGATCCTTCCATTTTTAATTATATTAATATAATATATTTCAATATTAGAGCAATGGTTGAAACTTTGGAAAATAAAAGTTAATAAACAAAAATGTACTCTCGTTACATTCACACTGCGTAAGCAAACATGTTCGGCTATCCAAATTAACAATACACCTATTCCGCAGCATAATGAAGTTAAATACCTTGGTATTTACCTCGACAGTAGGCTAACGTGGAAGCCTCACATTGATGCGAAAGTCACTCAGTTGAAATTAAAAGCAGCGCAACTAAATTGGCTTATGGGCAGAAATTCGATATTGAAGTTGGATTGCAAACTTTTGTTATATAACGCAATTTTAAAGCCTATATGGTGCTACGGAGTTCAATTATGGGGAACCGCCTTAACATCTAACATTGAAAAAATTCAAAGACGACAAAACCAAATTCTTCGTACGATTACTGCAGCTCCATGGTACGTAAGAAACTCACGAATTCACAAGGATCTGTGTGTTCCGCTAGTAACTGACGAGTTCTCTAAGTATGCCACAAGGTATATCAGTAAACTGGAACTTCACCCAAATCCTCTTGCTCGCAACATACTTAATTTTGGCGGCCACTCTCGGTTGAGAAGAAGGGATACCCTGGCCACCATCAGAACGTTAAATAGGTGATTCTACCGATATTATTAGCGCAAAATAAAACATTTTTGTCTAGCAGTGGCTGGACTTAACTAACTTTTATATTTAGTATTAAGATTTGAGTACTTATTGTTAGTTCATATTTTGAATAAATTAATGAAAAAAAAGATTATATTAATATTTTTCTAGTTTTAAGCTCTGAAATGTTTTTGTTTCTTTCATTTTTACATATCGGCTGTTATTTTTAGTATTATAAATATTATGAGTACCTAGCTGCTCGGTACTTTACACTTTGAAATTAATTTGAAATAAAAATGCTGTATATGCAAGCTGTTATAACGTATAAAGCGGCCCATACACGTTTCAATTCAATTGTTGAGTCTTTCAATTGAATTGATTCTTGACTACACACTTCATAAACTGAATTGAAAGATTTTCATTCAACTATCAGATTCAATGAAATTAAAGACAACTTAAAAATTATTAACGGTCGCCTTGCAAAAAAAAAAAAAAAACTACAAATATAAGTTTTGACGGCTGATCAGAAGACTGAACTACACAGTACAATGGAATTGAGAGAAATACTAACCAATTTGAAAAATCAAAATCTTTTGATTTTGCTTCAACCAACTCGATAACTGCAATCTAATCAATTCACAAAGCCATATACGCCTTGAATTGCACAACAACCGACTCTGTTACGAATTGAATTGAAACATGTATGGGGTGCTAATAAAATATAGATATTTTATTCAAAAGTAGCTAATCACCCTTATACTCGTAGTGCTTAGCGTATTTCGACTATGCCTAGTACTAGATTAAATAAAATTGTGAAACTTTTTATTATTCTATTACAAGCCATACTCGAAAAACACCAGTCAAGACAATGCTGAATATAAATGACCATAATCATATTATTTTTATAATAATATACATATACATATGTATAATTTGTCCAAAAGATATAAGGGTAGTTTATTAAGCACTTATATATACATATACACAACAACACTGCTCTAACTTGCAAATTTTTGCTAGTAAAGTGTTCATTTACTTTTTCACATTTTTGAGAGTAATTTTGAACATTTTCTTGCTACTCTCTCGTTGCTAATTTTTACTAGTAAAGTAAATGAACACACCTTATGTTAGTGATGCACTTTCAATCGAACGAATACAACTAAAAACTTTATTCGAATAATTAAAATATTTCTAGTATAAGTAATTCTATTAATTTTTCTCAATTTCATTAATATACTACATATTATATATTCATTATTTATTAAAAAGGTAAATCCAGGAAATAGTTGTCCAAAAAGTGTTATTTTATGTAATAATAAAATTTTTTTATTAATTTGTTAAATTTTTGTTGAACTTTTATAATTTTTTAAATTAAAAGTTGTTTGGTTTGTACATATGTACATCAGGTTTTTAGTTCAAGTTTTTCCTTTCTTAAGTTTTTTTTCTTAAGAAGGATTTTTTACAATACAAATTTGCTGTGATCAATAATTATGGATTGAAGAAGACAAGAAAAATAATAATCAAATCTTTAGCTGGGTTAGTTACCAAACACATTAACACTACCATAAATTTGTTAAAAAAGTTTATGCAAAAACAGTACGTTAACTTTTAAATATAGTAAGGAATTTAGTTGTTTTATTCTGGCAATGCCGTTATATTCAGTTGTAATATCTTGAATAGTGTTGTATGAAAACTAATATTCGAAAACTGAAAAACAAATTAAACAAGTAAGAGTGTGGTAAATTCGGCTGGGTCGAATCTAAAATACCCTTCACAATAGTCACGTAAATGTATAGTACGTATTACAAATTTGAACTAAATATGCTGTTTTAATTTATAATAATGATAGTTCATTAAAATCTTTGATATGAACTAATAATTTCCATAATATATGCTAGGGATGTGTACATTTATTTAAGGCGCCGTGAAAAATTATTGTTTTTTCACACGCGTCATTTTCATTTGGGCGATGTGTAGACCGATATCAAAAATGTCCACTTTTTGGTATTTTGTTAACCCCTTTTTATAAACATAACTGCTTTAATATAAAAATTATATACAACCTTTACATTTTTGTGAAGGGTATAAAAAAGTCATGAAAAAATCGGTTATCCTATATCTCTGGTGTATATAGACGGATATCGGAAATTTTCATTTCCTGTATTTTAGTAGCCTCGTTTTACCATCAGAACTGCTCATCATCAGAAAAAAAAAATTGTTTAAGTGGCTTACGTGACATTTTCATGAAAAAATCGGTTTAGGCTATATCTCGGGTATATATGGACCGATATGTGTAGAAAAAAGTTGTTTAGCTTCGCCTATGCGTCATTTTTATTAAAAGTCCGATTTGGGCTATATCTCGGATATATATGGACCGATATCGGAATTTTTCATTTTCCATATTTATATAACCTAATGTTATTACCAGAACTACTGTTAAGCAAAAAAATTTGTTTAAGTTTGCTTACGCCGCATGTTCATGAAAAACCCGGTTTAGGCTATATCTCGGGTATATATGGACCGATATCGGGAATTTTCATTTTCCATATTTATATAACCTAAGTTTATTACCAGAACTACTTTTAAGCAAAATAAGTTGTTTAGCTTCGCCTATGCGACATTTTCATTAAAAATCCGATTTGGGCTATATCTCGGGTATATATGGACCGATATCTGAGAAAAAAAATTGTTTGGCTTTTAGTCACCATGCTTAATAAGTGTGTGAAGTTTGAAGCAAAACAAACAACTTTTGCTTCTAAAAATTTTCATACAAAATTGCAAAAAAATGACTTTTTTCAGAATTTTGAATATATCTCAGCTATACGTGGACCGATATTACTGAATTTCAATAGCAAACCCATGAATCGATGGGGTAAAAGAATGGCGAAAGAAAAAAGTTTCTAAGTCTAATGGTTTTCTCAGAAACGGTATTTCAACAGCGGACAGACGGACATCGCTTAATCGACTTTTCCATTAATTCTGAATCAGAATATATATACTTTATAGGGTCGCAAAAAAAACTGTGGAAATCACAAACGGAATCACAAACTTATACATACCCTTAACATTTTTATGAAGGGTATAAAAAATATTATTATGACATAAATTAACACTTTTTTCGACAATTATTTCCTGGATTTACCTTTTTTTAATAAATAATGTATATATAATATGTAGTGTATTAATGAAATTGACAAAAATTAATAGGATTTCTTACAGAACAAATATTTTTATTATTCGAATAAAGTTTTTAGTTGTATTCGTTCGATTGAAAGTGCATCACTAACATATTTCTTATTTATGCTTCCCTTTCAAAATTAATATTTTCTATCCATATAAAATGTAAAGCGCTAATTTATTTATCTTACAATCATAATACATTGTTGTTCTTAATATTTTCCATAAAAATGTTAATTTCAAGACAAATCAAAATCAAGAAATCAATTGTCATTTTAACGAACAGTTAAAGTGGCCAATTTCAACTTTAAACCAGCGATGGATATTTAGTCAAACAATTGTTTATAAGCAACGCCTTCTTTTCTTATGCTCTTTAGTTTAGTCGTTGAACAGACGTTGGCGAATGCACATGTTAGCTAGATGCTTGAAGCTTTTTTCCCAATTACAACAGATAACATAAATGGCTATGCAAAATTATTTTATGATATAAAATTATATATATACATATATATGTCTTTTATGTCGTCAAACATTTAAAATGTATAGATACAATTTTATTGGAAGGTAGATGATTTCTTCCATTCTATATGAATAAATATAATAACATTCTGAAAAAAGGTTTTCAAACTTAAAATTCATTTATAAACAACTTAGTAAACATTGTTCTACATCTTCGAAACATTTCTAGCTCTTCCGAAACTATCATAACAGCATGAACGTACACGATTTAATTGTTCATACAAAAATGTTTGTATTAGTTTTGCTTGTCACAGTACTTTAAATTACTCTCAAATTATCTCACTAACACAAGTGCAAACAAATTTGTCCACCACTGCTTTAAACGTATGATAAGCTAATAGTTGGTTTTGGATACAACGTTAGGAAAATTTTCTTAACAATTGCTTACCGAGCTTTGTTAAGTTTTAAGAGAAAGCAAATCCTAGTTATGCATTCAGCCAATTGTCAGATATGTTGCGCAGGTGTTTGATATTGATGAAGAATTTTAATATATTTTTGAAACATACACATACACACAAACATATTTATAATTAAACATAATTCCCCTGTCGGAAAATGAGTAGCTGACTACAAAAATAGCCAACTTTAAATTAATTTGTATAAACCAATTTTAAGTTATCTTGTATACAATGCAAAATTTCGTTTCACAAAAATGTATTTTCAATGTCGCCACCTAGTAGGCGCCATAGATTTCAGTTTTATTTTCAATACTACTGCGTGATATTGAAGTTTTTTTTATATACATACATATAAATTTTTCAATTCTGTTAATGTTTTCTAAAATAAAGTTTTTTATGAGTTCATATGTCTAATAATAAAGATATAAATTGTATGTGATTGTTTTAATTTTAATAAAAAGTGCAAGAATGAGAGTCATTTAAGAAGGCTCTTTAAAAAAAGAACTAGTGTATACGCCAAAAAACAAACATTTGATACAATATTTATTTAAATTATTTCTGAAATTTTTTTGGATACAATGTATACTACAGTTTCAGTTTGTGTATAATACGTAATATAAAGGTGAAGTTTTTAATAAATTGTTTCTGGAAAATTACAAATAAATGCGTTAAAAATGTTGACTAATTTATTTTATTTAGAAAAAATATATCAATTGAATAATTGTTAGATGTCAGCTAGTTACAAAAAGTTGTTTTTTAGCTATAGTGTCAACAATTAACTTTTCGTTGATTTAAAACTAACTAAATTATGGTTGATTTAAAAATACCTTATTTGTAGCCAACGGTAGAATAGTGAAAATATTGCTAGCTTGAAAAATTTAACTGAAAGTTAACATTTAGCAGGTTAACTTTAAGTTAGCTGAAAAGTAGAGTAAAGTCGGACAACTGAGTTAGTTGCCTCCATTGAAAAGTAATCCAAGTGTCAGTCACCACTAGTTGAGGAATAGTTAGCTTAAAGTTAGTTTAAAATTAACTCAGTTTACGACAGGGTCCTTATAGAACACATACATATTGACTTTTCATTTACACTCAGTATAAGCGCAATAAAATCTAATATACATACGTAAACAATGTAAAAGTCGTTAGTGTACCAGAGGTTCAATTCGTCGCTAATTTGTCGGCGGCGGCGGCTGAGTGAAAAAACGTCGGCGGCGGCTGAAAGCCGGCTGAAGCCGATGTAATTAGCTCTTTTTTTATATACAAAAATGTATGTGTGTACATACATAAATATATTTATATTTATCTTATTTATATGTACATTTGTAATTGAAATGAATAAAGGTTTAATAATCATGTCAAAAACAAGTTTAAATTGTAATAACCTTCATGTTGTCATGAATGAAAAGTTGTTTTTTTATTGTTGATGGATTCAACCTGCTTCTTTTTTCGTTGATGCAAGAACCTGCAGATGAAAATGCCTGTTCAGACGATGCTGATGTTGCCGGAATCCCCAAGCAAATATTAGCTAACCTGGATACATTCGGGAAAATCTAAAATAGATATTTTTACAAACTTATGTTAATACAGTTAAAAAAACAAAATAGTCTGAAAAGAGTTTCCATTTTATGTTGAAATATTTAAAAACCAACGAAAACTAACAGCCTGGCTCACAATGTCGTTTCGTTAATGATCGCTAATATTTTATACTAAAAATAAGTGACTTATAGTCAACTATTATTCAATTAACGGATAATCGGAGGTAGACAAGGCAAATAATACAAGATTAATTAAAAATAAAGTTTATAAACCGATCGGAACAGATTTTTTGACCGTAAATATTATGACAAACGTTTACAAAATGACATTGTGAGCCAGGCAGTAGGAACTAAGTTAACAAAATAAACATTTTTCTTAATTCAATAGATAAATTTAAATATATATATATATATTTATACATTGTTAGCAGTTTTTAACGTATAAAATTAGCTAATGAAATTGCTTACTTACATCTTTATGCTGCTGCCACCAATCCATATTTTCACTCTCCTCTACTTCAATGGATAAATACTTTTGTATTTCTATTCTAAGTGTGTCATTTTCGTTACTTCTCTGTGACGAAGATACAAACGCCAACATTTGTTGTCGTGTATCAGAAAGTTTCTAAAAAATAAATAAACATACATACATATGTATTTACCATCTATTATTTATAAGAGGTATCTTAAAACTACTTACATTTTTTTTCTGACAAGGCTCTACAATAGCACTGCTGCTGCAAGGCATTTCATCATCGGAATTAAATTTCAAAATTTCTTCCAGCAAAAGCTGTTCCTTTGAAACTGGATGTTCTGAATCCACTTCTAAAGGTGCGTTATATGGCATATTGCTGTGTTTTGAAATCTTTTTTAAATATTTTTCTAAGAGTAGCCAATTTTTTTGACAAGGGTCTAATATTGCAGCCAACAAATGAATTTTTAATACTTTAAATCTCTTTGGAAAATTGGTTCTAGAGAAACTACATAACTTTATTGTTAATTCGAAACAAGAATCGTTTTCTAGTTCTTGCAAAGCAGACATTAAAAGTAAATGCAAGTGGAAATTGTTGGATACTGCTGGCCTTGTAAGTATCTTGTAGCATCTTCAAAAATTTGCAAGAAGCCAGTATATTCTTTTATAATGTCTTTTTCCATTTGTGGGATAATTAGTGATTCCTTTTTAGCCTTAAGTAAAGCAATATTAACGATATCAATATTTTTAACGAAGCTTTTGAGCATCGTTAATAAAGAGTTCCATCTTGTAGACACAGAATTTTTTAGTGTTGTATTAGACCCAAAGCTGAGAGTTTTTTCTATTTCTTCATCAATTGAAAATCTTTCTTCATTTTCCAAATTTAAAACTGTTTCTTGAGCCTCTAAAATAATTTTGGCAATACCATCTTGATTTTTCAAGCTTTGGAGTTTTGTGAGTTCATCTGTGCGATACGTAAGACTACGACAAATAGCTTTGAGTTTGCCTATTATTTGATTTAAATGGTGAAACTCTACATAATTAAGGACATCATGGCTAAGAAAACGGTGAAGACTATGTGCACAGCAGCCGTACCGTACAATACATTTTTTTTTTAAAGCTGCTACAATATTACTGCCACCATCAGTAACAGCGGAAAGTTTCTTATCCATTAAGCCAAATTCTTCTAACACCTCTTCAAGTTTGGAAAGAACTGCCGTACTTGTGTGTGATCCAGTAAAAATTTCTGTTTTCAAAGTTAACACTTTTAATTGAAAATTTTGGCAAAAATGAATTTTGAAATTAATATAAGACAATCTCTTATATTTATCGGACCACATGTCAAAAACCATAGTCATGTCATGAGGAGAACTTTTTAAAATATGTTTAACTCGGTTATAATATAAATCATATACATCGTTTAAAGCCGTGGTAGAAATGGAATACGAAGATGGGAATTTTATATTTGGGTCGAAATACTTAACAAATTTTTGGAAACCCTCACGTTCGACAATCGCAAACGGCTGTAAATCCATGCAGCACATTAACGGAATTTTTTAGAACTCAACTCGCGTATGGTACATAAATTAATCTTACCTTTTACACAGTTGCTAATTTAGGAGTAAAATCGCACAATAATATTTTGTATATACTTCACATGTAATATACATATATAATTTTATTTCTCACAAACAAAAATATAAAAAATCAGTTAAACATTTTTGAGATTAACTGGCTAATTCGACTAAATTAAATAAATCGGCTGCCATATATAAGCCGATGCGAGCCGCTTGCGTCGGCCGGCGGCTGGCTATAAAAAAAAGTGTCGGCGGCGGCTCTTAGTCGGCTGCTAGCCGGACGAATTGAACCTCTGTAGTGTACACCATTGTTTTTCCTTTCATTCATTTTTTTTTTTTTTTTCAAAATAAAAATTAACAAGCTAATAGATATAAAATTTCAGCCATCTACAACGTAATGCAGTAGCTATGAGAGAACATCCTTCAATATTTATAACCGTGGAAACAGATCTTACCAAACTTAACATTTGTTACGCAGGTGCATTATTAAAATAGTTGAATACCTCTTTTAGCATGCACGTGCATGTTAAAGTTTTTTTTTTAATAAGAGTACAGTTTTTGTATTTTATTTAAAAATTACAAAAAAATGTATTGAAAAATATTTTTTAATGAAATTTTTGTTCTTGAATTTACTTGTATTATATATTGAAACTTGACTAAGAGAAAGTCCAAATATTGCAGATCCCTTTGGTAATTCACATGCTTTAAAAATTATTATCCAACTTTTGTCATTCATTCTGGCCAAGTTGGATCTTCTCTGTTCAAATACCCCTCAATTCTTTGTGGTAGATAAAACTATTTATTGTTGCCTAAATGGCCAATGATTTTTGATCTGTATTTTGTAACCTTCCACTCAAAACTTAAAATTTTGTATGGTTCGTTTAGGGCGATATCATCGATTTTTGTGTACTCAGACTTAATTCCTTGCGCAGTGTTTGTAATTTGTTGATAAAACTAAAATAAACGAAAACAATAAATACCAATATGTAATATTATTACTAAAATTTCTAATCGCTCTTACCATTTTGAACTTTGAAGTCGATAATTTAAGCAATAACTGAATACCAGATTCTGATTGACCTTTTGTATTCATTCTGAATTAGTGAAAATTTAATGAGAATAATGGTTCAAGTCTTATTTTTTCTCTTAGCATATTCATTTAAAACTAAACCATATAGCAAAATCACCTTTTATAATAGCGATAAACTAAACAAACTTGGAACTTACTTCAACAGTTGGTGAACATTTTATATACACATTAAATGGTTCAAGTCTTAATTCTCTTAAAATGTTCATTAAAACTCAAAGCAAATACCAAAACTATCTTTTATAATAGCGATAAACTAAACCAAATTTCAAGATTTTAATTTTATCTTTTAGGTTTTCAATTGGACATTTTTAGGATTTCAATCGGAATTTTCAGTGAGAATAACATAAATCCAATAGGGATTTTAGTTGAATTTTAGTGGAATTTTCAAGAAATTTCTAAGCACAAGCTTCGAATTTTCAAAGTACGCGACAAGGTGTATTAGTAAATTGGAACTTCAACCAAATCCTTTTGCACGCAACATACTTAATTTTGGCGCTCACAATCCGTTGAGAAGAAGAGATACCCTTGCCACCATCAGAACGTGAAATAGTTATTTGACCGATATTGTTCGCGCCAAGTAAAACTTTTTCGTCTAGCATTGGCTGGACTTAAATAACTTTTTATATTTAGTATTAAGATCTAAATATTTTGAAGATTCAATAAATAAATGAATGGGGAAAAAATAAATTTGTAAGTACTGAGTTTACTCTCTTTTTTGTGTTCTTATTTACTGCAACTTGGGTAAGTGCCAGGTCAGACACAGCAACTTTAGTTGGGCAATTCTTGACTTTATAGAAGAACTTTAGGTAAGGGGAATAAGAAGGGAAAAAGAATTGCCGGTAGTCGGCAATTCTCTGTAATTTCTTACTCTTCTCTCATGTGTGTATGTGTATATACAATGTAAATTGTATGAAATAAAAGGTAGAGAAAGCTCACGAATTGCCGAAAAAAGTTTTTGTGTGTGAACAAGAAAGCAATTCCAAAAGAAAATTGCTAAAAAGTTCGGCAATCAAAATCGTTCTGTCTGATCTTACTTTAAACGAACAGCTTTCAGAAAAATGCAGCAAAACACAGTAAAAATTTGTATAAATTTTTGGTAAACGTACAGACATTATATTTAATAGTTAACATACTGATTTTGCATAAACTTTTTTAATGATGTGTTCAGGTTTTTACATATTACCCTAATTTTTTAATGCAGATATGTATGTATAATAAAACGACACAAAGACTTACCCACGATCCATCAGAGCCACATTGCCGCGCACCGCGCGACTGTTTTTTAATTTTTCACAACCATTGGATGGTATTGTAGGTACTAATGCGATTCCATTCAACTTTTTTGAAAATGATTTTCCAAAGTTTTTGGCAGGTCGCAGCCTGTAAGTGTATTCTAAAGAATACGGATCAGTTATTTCAAAAAACACGTCTCCAGCAATAATATCTTGTGTTGTAACAATGCTGTTCAAAGGGGGATGATGTCCTTCACCTAATAAAATAATGGTTATGTTCATTTACTAAAAACTTTTACAAATTTGTAATAATAATAATAATAATAATAATAATAATAATAATAATAATAATAATAATAATAATAATAATAATAATAATAATAATAATAATAATAATAATAATAATAATAATAATAATAATAATAATAATAATAATAATAATAACAATAATAATAATAATAATAATAATAATAATAATAATAATAATAATAATAATAATAATAATAAGCGTTCATTAACCCAAAAAATTTGCAACGAGAGAGCGTCAAAAGAGCGTAAAAAATTGAGAGCCATAAAAATTCTTGCAAGTTTTTACAAGTAAAATTTTTACTTGCAATAATTATTCATAGTGAAAGGCCAATGTAAGCGGCATGCGGCAGCAGGCGGCAACAATGTTACCCATTTACAAAAAATTATATTTTTTATAAAAATATTCGTACATAAATTTCAACAAATTGAATTTAATTTGGCAATGCCGTTAAAGGCGGCCGAGCGGCAATGTTGAATTCAGTTTAACTTTTTGTTTTGCCGCTTCAATTTGTCAAACCAAAAATAAAGGAAAAAAATAGAAGACAGAAATTAATTTTCGGTTTTGAAATTTCAACAATTGAATTTATTTATTTTGGCTTAAAAAAAAAATCAAAATGTTTTTTTTATTTAATCTTTGAAGCACAAATTTTTCTTCAATTAGCCGCGTTTATTTCCCTACGACAAATAAACTCAAGCGGCAAATAGAACAGGTGCTTGCCGCTCGTTGCCGCAAGCTCCTTACATTGGCTTTTCACTATCAAACAGCTGTTTTGCGTTTGTGTCTACAAAACAGTATTTCAAAATTAAGTTCAAAATAAAAACATTTTGAAAAATTTAAGAAATTGTAATTGTAATTAAGCCGATTAAAAGTATTAAAAAGATTACAAATTTATTTTTGTGTAACTTGTTAGCAACAGAAGTAAAATAAGAAGTCTAGAGGAAATGAACTAAGCAACACAGTATCTGGCACATCAGTAGCAAAGGATGTTCCGACGAATTTACTTGCCTGAATTTGTTTAAAGCTTTTAGGGGAGCAACTAAATGCACACTTTGATCCTTATTATATTAACATTTTTCTAATTTTAAGCTCTAAAATATTTCTGTTTTTTGGTTTTTTATTTTTTACAAACCAGATGTTATTTTTAGTATTGTAAATATTATGAGTACCTAGCTACTCGGTACTTTACACTTTGAAATTAATTTGAAAAACAAAAATGCTATGTGTAGGCAGGCAGTTATAACGTATAAAGAGGCTCATACACGTTTCAATTCAATTGTGAATTGAGTCTTCATAAACTGAATTGAAAGATTTTTATCCAACTATCAGATTCAATGAAATTTAAGACTATTTTAAAAATATTTAACATTTTCTTTGCAAAAAATTACAAATATAAGTTTGGACATTAATTTATTGAATTTTTGTTGAACTTTATAATTTTTTTAAATAAAATTTTTGGTTTGTACAACGGGTTATAGTTCAAGTTTTTTCCTTCCTTACGTTTTTTGGACAACTGATCAGGAGACTCGAACATGCAAAGCACAATCGAATTGAGAGACTTACTAGCCAACTTAAAAAAAATGATTTGATTTTTCTTCAACCAACTCGACAATTCTTAAACGAATCCGTTTACACGTCTTGATTTGCACAACAACCGATTCAGTAGCCAATTGAGTTTATCGCAACTAGGTATTTTTTTGAGAATCCAGCGGCCTGCCTACCTAACCAATTGAGTTGAAACGTGTATCGGCTAACCAACCCTAATTAAAAAAATGTTTTATTCAAAAGTAGCTAATCACCCCTGTATTTAGCGTACTTCGACTACGTCTAGTACTAGATTAAATAAAATTGTAAAACGTTTCTTTATTCTATTACAAGCCGTACTCGAAAAATGTCAGTCACGACAATGCTGAATATAAATGACCACAACCACACTCTTTTTATAATAATATACATACACATATGTATAAATTGTACAAAAAATATAAGGGCATTTATTAAGTACTCATATATACCTATACATAACAACACTACTCTAACTTGCAAATTTTAGCTAGTAAAGTGTTCATTTACTTTTTCACATTTTTGGGAGTAATTTTGAAAAATTTCTTTTTACTCTCTCGTTGCTAATTTTTACTAGTAAGTAAATGAACACACCTAATATATTATAATATGAGCAAAAATACAAAGTATTAATAAATAATTGATATTAAAATTGTTTATTGTCTACTGATGATTAGGGTAGCTTGCTCCTATGAAATGTCGCCATATAGATAACTAGGAAACATAGAAAACAAGCTACTTATTTATAAGTTTTTATTGTTTATGAATAATTTTTTAAGTTCTTTTATATATTAAGAGTCTTGATACAAAATATTCAAGGTCAAGCATTATCTCAATTTTCCTTGAATTGCACCATCCGACAACTATAAAAAAGTAAATATAATAAAATAAATGAATCGTAAAACAGCTCTGGACTGACGAACAGTTCTCGCGTCATCGTAATTATTTCTTAAGTGCGGTCAGGCTTGGTGTTCGGTATTCGAGAGTTTTACGTCTCACCCGCACTGGTTAACGATTTGCCGCAACTAACTGTACGAGTATTGCTTTACCGTTTTTTTTAAAGGTATTTCATTAATCACGCTGCACCTTCCTATGTGAAGGCATAGGTCGTCATAGTTAGCCACAGCGACGCTATAAATCTACTGTTAATACCATCTTGGGCGTATGGTCTCCATCACCCCGCCCATGTTGTGCATCCTATACTTTGCAACTGTATAGCTCAATACAGGGTGGCTGATGAAAGCTGCTACCAAAAAAAAAACGTAATAACTTATTTTTTGTGTAACTAATAGGATGTTCACACGAAGGCTTATTTTCGAGGTTCGCTCTCTCATTCGTGATTCGCGGCCCAATCTTGATTGAACCAACATGGTTAGCTACACAAAATTGTGAGAGCGAACTTGCTTGGTTAATTTTGAATCTTGTTGCGAAGCAAGCAAAAACTACTATCATCTTCAAATTTGATAATAGATTATCGCTAGTTTATCTGAACTAGCTGCAAAAAAATCTAAACAAGAAAAAAAAGATAATTAATCTATGTAAAATCAAAATAAACACATTGAAAATGTAGAAATTTGATACTTACATAAAGATTTAAATAAAAGTTGAAAAAAGAATTAGTGAAACGTTTGCACAAAATATGTAAACATCACTGTGATGCAAAAAACAACCGTCTGAACACCTAGTTTCGCAGTAGTGGTTCGGAGAGCGAACCAAGTGTTTCATATTACCGTCTGAACATGGTATAACCTGTTTCATTTTTATTGTTTTATAGATCGATCTTAAAAATTTAACTAAAATGTAGAATTGGGACAATAAAACAAGAATTTGGATAGTGCAACGCTATAGAGTTCGTTGTTTCCGCCCAAAGAGAATATAGGCGCACGTTTGGCGGCACTCCTCTTAGTAGATGGAGTATAATGAGGCTCGTAAAGAATTTTGCCGAGCGTAGCACAATCTCAAGAAGGCCTTATCATCGAGGCCGCATTGTAAGGTCGCAGGAAACTATCGCTGCTGCCATACAGTCCAGTTCTTGTTTCGGCGAGGTGCTTATCTGCTCAAACGGGTGTCAGCGGACAGTCAGTGCACCAAGATTTAAACTTATTTTGATATAAGGTTCAATTAAAAAACAAACTGAACTCTAGAGACTTCCCGATTCGCTTGGAATTTTGTGGGATCATTCAAATGGTGTCAGAGGATGGAAACGTCGACGTGGCACATTTTGCTTTAAACGGCAATGTTAACAAACAAAATTGTCGAATATGGGGTAATTCTAACCCACAGATACTCAATCAGATGCAATTATATCCACTTCGCATCACAGTGTGGTGTGCACTTTCTTCAAGGTTCATTGTCGGGCCTTAATTTTTCGAAGAAAACGGTCTTACTGTTACGATCAATGGAGACCGCTACTTAAAGATGTTGAAAGAGTTTTTCTTTCTAGAATTTCGCCGAAAGAGAATCCCTTTCAACACTGTTCGGTTTCAACAAGATGGGGCAACTTGTCACATAGCCACGACAGGCAAAAATTTCCCAATAAACCGATTTCAAAAAAATCCACATTCCGTTGGCCTGCCAGGTCTCCCGACCTTTTACCTCATTTTTTTTTGTGGTGTTATTGCAAACAAGAAGTTTACAAAAAAAATTTATATTGATTTTTGATTGATTTATAGCAATCCATTCGAACGGTAATTGAGATAGTTCCCACTGCAATACTCCAGGCAGTAATGAATAACTTTTTGTTAAGATGTATGTACATGTGTGAACAAGCGTGGGGAGCACATGAATTCAATTATTTTCAAAACTTAATTAATTACTTTAATTTCACATTTATTATTTTCTATTTATTTTTCAATTCTCTATCATCCTATTTATGTACTTTTGCATAAACTAGATTTTTACCAAACTTTCAAATAGGTTTTTCTGGGCACCCAGTGTATTTAATATTTTTTAAACTCCTTAAGTGCCAATACGTAGTTTTAACAATTACATCGAAATATTACAAACGTGCAGTAAATGCCTTTGTTGGAGTTCAGTGCGTACACAAGAATGGTTACAGATGTTATTCTGTGTTGCATATGTATATAAAAAATGTTGAGAAATCATCAGTTTAGGCATAAAAGCCATAGCCAAAAACATGATTTAAAACTTTCACTATATAACCAGCTTATCCAGATACATGATAATAGGGAAATAAATTAATTTTTACATTTTAACGTTATGAATGTATGTACTTATACTTATGTATATTGTTACCCAAATACCCAAGCACGAGTTTGTTGAACGTTGTCACAATAATTAACCAAAGCGCGTTTTGAGGATGTATTTTCTGCATTCTTAAAAATTACTCAATATTCGGCATTTTTACAATAAGATGCTAATTTTTGCAAAATAACTCAATGTCATAAAAACAAACTACTATCCCAGCTGCAAGACGAGGTAAAATTATTGAACTCACCTTGCACAGCTGTTATTCTAACCAGGGCTGCCGAATTTTGGAAATTGAAATCAAAATTGCTAAAATTTTTCATCAATGTGGCGATTTGAATATGTTTTTCATTGTAGTTAATTTTTCTCATAAAATATATACATTTAGTGTCAATTTCACGATAACGAAGCTGTTCGTTCGTTCGCACAATTACATTTAAAACAAAAACAACATTCAAAATTTTGTTATTGTTTTATATGTAACTATGCGAACGAACGAACAGCTTCGTTATCGTGAAATTGGCACTTAAAGGCACCTTTACATGGTAATACACGTGTTTAGATCAAAAATATGTGAAGATAAAAAGGAAATCTTACCGTGTAAAAACAATGTATTCAGTAGAAGAGAAATCAAAACATCTAGTTAAAAAATTATACTGCCACTTCCTCTATTTCGAATAAATATTTTTATTCGCATAAATACATTTAAAACCAAAAAATTTTTAAATTTTGTTTTTGTTTCAAATGTTTTTATGCGAATGAAAATATTTATTCGAAATAGAGAAAGCGGCTCGATGGCTGATTTGGTAGAGCACTCGACCAACAGTCTCAAGGTCGCAGGTTCGATTCTTGCCTCAGAGCCTGGGTGTTACAGCAGACAAGCAAAAAAGTTTTGCAGTTTTTTTGTCTGTTAAAAAAAAAAAAAAAAAAAATAATAACAAATTTGAAAAAAAAAATTAAAACAATATTTTAAATTATGTATTTATTGTACCTTGAGTGCCAGGTATCATACAGAATCCTCTCCAATCTGGCCATTTTCACCTTTTCAAACTCTATGATCTGAGACTTTTAGTTTCAGGAAATAATTAAAAGTTTCACGAAATAATAAAGAGATTGTCTTTTCTTGTAAATTTTTTATTTTTTTGAATTCCTTTTTGTGTTTATATTTTTCCCTTGACATTTGAAAAGGATTTATTTTTTGTAGTGTTGTATTTATTGCTCTTGCATATACCTGGTATGAATTCGCCTTGTTCTAAACCAAGGCGAATTCATTACTAGGTGAACTTGACAGCTCAGGTGATTATTTTTTGCTTGCTGCATTTTTTCCAATGAGACTGTCAAATTTTTTTTTTCTTTTGTTTACATTTTCGCCCCATTTTAATCTGAAGTTTTTTTGTATGATTTCTAGAAATTTTTGTGAAAGTGAAAAACCACTATAATCTGTGATTTTAATTACCAAGGCGAATTAATTATTAGGTGGATGCATCGGCGAATTCAGGCGAATTCGGTTAATATGGCGGCACTTTCGCTGTCAAGTTTTGTTTACGGTTTTCGGCGCCATTTAAATTTTTTACATGTAATTTATCAAATACTTTTGACAGCTTAAGTGTGAATTCGCCTTTTTACACAAACAAAATACCTGTTGTTTTTTTTATTGTTGTATTGTTGTAGCGAAGCGGCTACCTTGTTTTTTGTATCATGTTAATTACAAACAAGTATAAAAATTTTTATTTAACGTTTATGTAACATTTTTCTTAGCTCAACAATCTTAGGCGAATTTAGATTTTGACATTCTTATTAAATTTTACAATAACAAAATACATAGCACTGAATTCGCATTTCCGCTTGCATTCACCTGTATAAATTCGCCTTGTTCTAAACCATTTTCGAAAACTCTGTATCAAGGCGAATTCATTACCAGGTGAACTTAACAGTACAGGTGATTATTTTTTGCTTCTCGCGTTTTTTCCAATGAGACTGTCAAATTTTGTTTCTTTTGTTTACAAACTTTTTCGCGCCATTTTAATCTGAAGGTTTTTTTGCACGATTTAGTGCAATTTCAAGAAATTTGTGTGAATTTATAAGTGAAAAACTAATATAATCTGTGATTTTAATTTCAAACAATTATAAAAGCTTATATTTAACGTTTATATAAATTTTTTTCTCTGCTGAGCAATCTTAGGCGAATTTAGATTATGACATTCACGATATGTTTTACAATAACAAAATACACAGTACTGAATTCGCCTTTCCGCTTGCATTCACCTGTATAAAGTCGCCTTGCTCTGTATTCTCATCAGAGGTGAATTTCCAGTATTTATTTATGGTGGTACAACACATGATACAAAAAACAAGGTAGCCGCTACCAAGGCGAATTAAATATTAGGTGGATGCATCGGCGAATTCAGGCGAATTCGGTTAATATGGCGGAACTTTCGCTGTCAAGTTTTGTTTATCTTTTTCGGCGCCATTTAAATTTTTTTACATGTTCTTTATCAAATACTTTTGACAGCTTAAGTGTGAATTCGCCTTTTACACAAACAACAATAAAAAAAACAACAGATATTTTGTTTGTGTAAAAAGGCGAATTCACACTTAAGCTGTCAAAAGTAGTTGATAAAGAACATGTACAAAAATTTAAATGGCGCCGAAAAGGTAAACAAAACTTGACAAAGTGCCGCCATATTAAACGAATTCGCCTGAATTCGCCGATGCATCCACCTAATAATGAATTCGCCTTGACTGTAACCCAGGTGCATTAACGTCTACACGGTGGCAGCACTAGAGACAAATTACAACAATACAACAAAAACAGGCATGTGGTAAGCTATGTTTGTCAAAAATATTTATAACTTTTTTCACAATTATAAACAATGAATGTACCTTTTCATAATTACAAATTATTTTTATTTGAATTATTTTTATGTTCACAAAATACTTTTTAAATGTTTAATTCAAAATAAATCACTAAATTCACTTTCAAAAATGTAAACAACAAATTTGACGTAAGTGTCTTACTATATTGCTAGTAGCAAAAAATTGTCACATGTAGTAGCGCTGCCACCTTTTAGATGTTAATGCACCTCGATTGTAACCAAGGCGAATTTATACAGGTGAATGCAAGCGCAAAGGCGAATTCAGTACTATGTATTTTGTTATTGTAAAACATATCGTGAATGTAAAAATGTGGAATAAGTTACCTGCTGACGTGTTTCCTGTCTGTTATAACGTTGAAAGGTTCAAGTCAAATGTTCACAAATACTATTCCCTCTTTCCTCCTCCTCACAACCTATTTTTCTAGTTCTGGTACAATGCACTGCATATGTAGGGGTCATCCCCTGAGTACTGGTCCAAGTTAAAAAAAAAAAAATCTAAATTCGCCTAAGATTGTTCAGCTGGGGAAAAAATGTATATAAACGTTAAATATAAACTTTTACAATTGTTTGTAATTAAAATCACAGATTATATTAGTTTTTCACTTTTAAATTCACACAAATTTCTTGAAATTGCACTAAATCATACAAAAAAAATCTTCAGATTAAAATGGCGCGAAAAAGTTTGTAAACAAGAGAAAAAAATTTGACAGTCTCATTGGAAAAAACGCGAGAAGCAAAAAATAATCACCTGTGCTGTTAAGTTCACCTTGTAATGAATTCGCCTTGATTGTAACCAAGTTCACAGTTCAGCTGACCACCATTTGCGTCTGCTATTTTCTCTTTTTACAGATAGTCTACAAGATCGTCTTGTGGTTTTCTTGGAAGCGTCATTGAGTTTTCCCACTGATCTTTCCATGTTCATGACATTGGTTATGCTCGGGTAATGAACTAGGTCTCTAGTCAGTATTTATTTTTTATATGGAAAAGTTTTACTTTTTTAGTATGGCATATGGTCAAAATGTAAATAGTTGATGGCACTGTTCATGTCAGTTAACAATATCAAGTTTGACTCGTCAAGTCTTAAGTTTGTGGGAGAACGGGTATAAGAGAATGAAAAAGTGTACAGAGTTGACGGTACCGTCAAGTATATAATGAAATGTCAAAATATGTAAAACTTGAAGGCAAAAAAAACTTAAATTCGATGGCAAAAATCTTTTGTATGTGAACGTGAATGCAAGTTTAAATGAAATTTGAGGAAGAATTGATCAAGAAAACCTGATGTGTGTAAACTGGGGCATAGTATACACAGGATTTTGATTACTGAAATAATAACAGTAAAACCAAAAAATTAAATTTGTTTTGTAATTCAATTAAAGCAAATAGTAATAAAAATTAAAAACGTTGAATGTTTGTTCCTGCACGTAATTTTTGCATTACTTCATGCCTTATTTGCAATTATGTTTTCAATCAGTAATTCTTTTCGCAATTTAGCTATTTGCAAATAAAAACTTTATTTACTGTTTATGCGGCAATTTTTGCTAATAACCTGCAAGTAGTAGACAATATATTAGTTGAGGAAAACAGTAAACCAGTGAGAGCGAGACGCAAAACTCACGAAGACCAAACTACAACAACAAGCCTGACCGCACCTAATAAATAACTACAATGACGCGGTAGCTGTTCTCCATACTAGAGCTGCTTTATGACTGTTATATTTCATATCAACAGATTTTGTTTTAAACTATAGTAACAGCCTGTTTATAAGACACGACTCGTCGATAAAAAGCGCTAACTTTGCAAGTTTTTTCTGATTTTGGTTTACAAACCGCGACTATTGACGATCAGTATTAAAAAACGTAACATCTGTCAATTTATTTTGGTTTGTAAGAGGCGAGTCATCTCACCATAAGTGTCAAAATCGGCGAATGAAGAAACATGCTCGTCAATAGAAAATGTGTAGAAATTGTTATAAATAATAAGAAATATAATAAAAATAATTTATAAGTGGTAATAAATAAGAAGAAAACTAGAAATGAAAATTGCAACAGAACGTTTTAAGAATCTCAAATTTCTGGAAACATGAACTGAAATTGTTTTTTCGTTCCATATAAATGTTTTGTAGACATATTTACAGACATAATAAAACATACACATATACAATATAAAACTTGCAGTTAAAATATACAATTTTTGTTTGTTTATTCGTTTTTTTCCAATTAGCCTTTCCAAAAAATATTTTGTTTTATTTATTTACTTACGCATACATGCGTATGTATGTATGTGTGCCAACTGTGCCTAGAATAGGAAAGCCGCTTTTTAGCTTGAAAAAAAACTTTTTGGTATGAAAAATGTAAACAGATACTATTTTTTCGCATGATGGCAACAAACAAATATCATAAATGTTTGACACATACGCGAATTTACGTAAGTTGCACGACACAATCAAGTCGCGTTTTATGAACCCAATTTCTTACGTACTCGTGTATAAATTGGCTCGTCGCGAGTGAGCTAACTCGTGTCCTATAAACAAGCTGTAAGTCTTTCCAAATGGAGGGCTTGTGGCAAGGTGCATTAACGTATACACGGTGGCAGCGCTACGGCATGTGACAATTTTTTGCTACTGGCAATATGGTAAGTTATTTACGTCGAATGTATTGTTTACATTTTTGAAAGTGAATTTAGTGTTTTATCTGAATTAAACATATACAAATTATTTTATGAACATAAAGATAATTCAAATAAATATAATTTATAATTATGAAAAGGTACATTCATAGTGTATAATTATGAAAATAATTACAAATATTTTTGATAAACATAGCTTACTACATGCCTGTTTTGTTGTATTGTTGTAATTTTGCTCTAGTGCTGCCACCGTGTATACGTTAATGCACCTTGGCTTGTGGTGAATCCACGCATAAAAGTATTTACTTACAGCCAGTTTACCAATTTCGAAAGAAAATGAATGCGAAAGAAAGCCAGTCACTCACATTCGAATCAATTTGGGTTTGTCTATCTCACTACTATTCGTTCGCAGATTCTTATGTATTTTCATTGAGTTTTGACACGTCGCTCGCATAGAAAAAAGTTAGACGAACCCAAATCAGTTTTCTTTCGCTTAGATTGCGAACGCAAGCAGGCTGTCGAGATTGGTAAACTGGCTGTTAATATTTTTCTTACTCGATGTTCACACACGCAAGTGCAAAACGCTCAATGCATTGTCATTTTTTTGCTAAAGGGCAAATAAACTACACAAACTGCTTGGCAAAGATGTGAAATTTTTAGGTGCGTACAAAAATTTTTGTTCGTTTATGGGGGTGATTGCTAGTTTTTATAAATATTTGAAGCATGTTTGCAGAACATAAAAAGGTTCTTTATTTTCATGCAAACATTGTGAGTCTGTGTGTAAATTTTGACATATCAATGAAATTTTTGCAAAAGAAGAAGCACAAAAACAAATCAAGAAAAGGTTTTCTTGTAATAAAGCTTAATTACATTTACACCAACTCAAAATCTAGTAGATTTGAATTAAAATCTACAACGAAATCCATATCGCTTACACCATCATTTTGACATCTAGCAAGATTTCATTTTCACAAAAATAATTAATTTAATTTAAAAAAAAAATATACAGTTGCAAATAAATTTGCAAAGTATAGGATGCACAACATGGGCGGAGTAACGTAGACCTTATGCCCACGATGGTATTAACAGTATATCTTTTGCGGCGCTGTGACTAACTGCACCGACCTATGCCTTCGCATAGCAAGTTGCTGCGTGGTTAACAACGAAATACCTCACAAAAACTGTAAAATAATACAGTTAGTTGAGGTAGACAGTTAACCAATGAGAGTGAGGCGCAATACTCTCGAAGGCCAAACAACAACAACAAGCCTGACCGCACTTAAGAAATAATTACTTCTAAAAATCTACTAGACTTGGCTTGAAATCTCGAATGAGCAGATTTCGCTTTGGTGTAAATAGGTTATTACATTTTTCTGCCTTTTTAAGATTTTGGAGACGAGTGTAGATATTAGAGGGCTGCTCAAGCACAATAAAAATGTCTTACAAAACATCGTAGTATTTTCAAGTACTACCCATCGTCTTCTTTCACATTTCAAAACAAACACTTTAGTGCCGAAATGTTCTAAATACATAAACGAATACTGTCTTATAAGCATTTAGAACAAACAGAAAAAAACACAAGTAGAACCAAATGAAATAGAACAAATTTGAAGTAGAAATTCAAGCATTGAAGTAATGTTCTATTTAGTTTTGTTTATAAAATTTGTAGTTGTTGTTCTTAGCTTTTGTCATTGTTTAGTGCGCAAATGCTGTATGCAGAGTATGCTCATGTGTGTGTGTTGTTGTTTTTTAATGGTTTTTGTCTTTGTATTAAGCACAAATATTTAAGACGCAGTATGCTCAAATGCCAATGCGCTTGCTGTGATTCGTCGTTTATTTACTTTATTGTGATGTTTTGTTTTGGATTTTGGTGTGAAACAGAATTCAAGTCCAGTCAAGCGCTGTCGTGAAGGCGTTTCAAAACTATGAAGTGCTTATTCTGTTTCTAAATGTTCTAAAGCTTGTTTGTTTCGTTTTAAGAATTGTTTTGAAATACAGTGCTTGGAACTGCTGCACAGTAGTGAGAGGTGATCTTTAGAACATTCTGTGCAGCCCTTTAGTAGATATATTACAATTGAAATTATTATTAAGAGTAAACAGTTCGGCTATATTGAAAAAAATCTAAAATCGTTAAAATTTTTCAACATGTTATCGATAAAAAGTGGGAAGTGTAAAAAAAATCGTAAAAATGTTTGCTTAAAAGTGGCGTTTGCAGCTTAAAATGCTACTGTGTTGTTAACTTTTTAGCTAAAAGGTAAGTACTCTGTTCACAACTGCGGAAAATGTTGAGCAAAATTCATTCTTCCAGGCGGAAAAAATCACATATATGTCGGTTATCTCGCGTTTTGAACAACATTTACGTTTTTATTGTTTTTAACAGTACAACCTAAGCTAAGGCGTAAAGGGCAACGTAATTTAGCACTTTGTTTTTACGCTGTAGTAAGTAAATTAAATAAAAGCGTTAAAGTTATGCCATTGTTTACTAACCTTGTTTAATAAAAATCACCGAATAGAAATAATAAAAAGTTATAAAGTCGCTAAATTAGTCTGGAAGCACCTAAAATGTGATTACTAATGGCCGCAAAAATTGAACACCATTTGTGTTGAAACGAACTTTACTGAGAGACCGTTTCTCTCTTACGCTCTGTCAAAATTGGATTTTCCAATTGCAAAGCGTTGACGCCGCACTAATTGGTTGGTCTCATACATTTTGTGTGTACATGAGGGTCTTTGACAGATAAATCACGATTGACGCGCAAGCGGCAAGCAGAACGTGTTTTTCCGCTGAGCTTTAACGCTGAAAAGCCATCCCTAAACAAAAACGGCAACGTTATGTCAAAACGATAAAAGTAGGGTTATGAAACAAACAAATAAACCCTGGTTATCTTAACAGCTGGACCGACGACATTATTGTTTGTGACTTTTTTATTACATTAAAATAAAATAATTAAAATTTTAAAAATGAGTTATTTAGATAAGTCGGAAAGTTACTATATCATATTGAACAGTTTCTACTTCTATTTTTTAATAAGAAATACAAAAATTTTTTATTTGGTTATTTATTTTCCTATCTTATATTTTTTCTTCACTCTTTTGTTTACAATTATTTTCTTTTGCAACTTAATTCACTGTGAAACGCATTGTCAAAGTTGGATTCTCCAATTATAAAGCGTTGCCGCCGCTTTGTTTCGGTATGCTCTATACAAAATGTATGGACATGAGAACTTTTGACAGCTAAAAAACGCTTGCCGCTCTTGTTTAAGGACGGCTGTAAGTATACCACAATTCTTTTGGAAACGTAAACAATTTTCGTGACGTACTTTATGAAAAGCTTGGGAAATGTCAATGAATAGCATGAATATGATTCACATGTAGATGTCGCTTAATTAAGTATTCGATTAAAATAGATTGTCGATTATTTTATCACTATAGTAATGTATTACAGCCAGTTTACCAATCTCAACAGCCTGCTTGCGTTCGCAATCTAAGCGAAAGAAAATTGATTTGGGTTCGTCTAACTTTTTTTTTATGCGAACGATATGTCAAAACTCAATGAAAATACATAAGAATATGCGAACGAATAATAGTGATAGTAATAGTAATAGCTTTCTTTCGCATTCATTTTCTTTCGAAATTGGTAAACTGGCTATTAATATACATACAATATATCCTGTATTGAAAAACGTGTTCTTATAATGCCGAATAGTTACTGAAGTTTATTATCAGTATATTATTAGTATATCGAATTTCGCTTTGTTTTACACTTAAAAAAGTATGTGAATTAAAATAATTGTTTTGTATAATATATAGAAATTAACTTGTATATTTTATTATCTAGGAATTTTAACATTAAATATGAATTTGAAGAAACTTGAAATTATATAGTTTTGTATTTGATGTTCATAATCTTGTAAAGCCTAGCGATTGGGATATTCCCGTAACACGTATTAAATTGGCTTCAACGTGGGAGAGTTCCAAACTACAAAAATTCTAGAATTCAAACACAATGTAGAATGTAATTTGACTTTATTGTTTTCGTTTACACAAGTCGTCGCATGTGCTGAACACTGATTTCCTCATTTGTGGGCCGAATGCTTGATTGGTTTGTTGTTGATATATTTCAATACCTTTACTGAGTGCTTACCCCGGCAACTGGTTGCATTCAAATAAAAGCATTCAAAATTTATTTCAAATATTTATTACTAACTAAAAGGTTACAATATTAAAGTAGTTGGTGCTACCAACATTAGTAGTAGAAAAATATTACACGACGATTGTCGAGCGAAGGAAGCATAACGAATGATCTCAACAAAGTGACACTCTCACTGACAGAGGTTCAATTCGTCCGGCTAGCAGCCGGCTAAGAGCCGCCGCCGACACTTTTTTTTATAGCCAGCCGCCGACCGACGCAAGCGGCTCGCATCGGCTTATATATTGCAGCCGATTTATTTAATTTAGTCGAATTAGCCAGTTAATCTCAAAAATGTTTAACTGATTTTTTATATTTTTGTTTGTGAGAAATAAACTTATATATGTATATTACATGTGAAGTATATACAAAATATTATTGTGCGATTTTACTCCTATATTAGCAACTGTGTAAAAGGTAAGATTAATTTATGTACCAAACGCGAGTTGAGTTCTAAAAAATTCCGTTATTCATACAATATTATAAAAGGTGTAGCCAAGCAACCAGATTTACATCAAATGTTGATTAGAGAAACGCCAAAATTTATATAAAAAATAAAATCTGTTCATTTTGCATGAAGGTTGCTTGCAGTGCAGCAGTTCTTGCTGTTGTTAAAATAGGTTTCATTTTAAACTCATATAAACCGTGAAGCCAGTAGTGTGAGAATATATTAATAAAAAGTGAAATAAAATTAAAATATTGAACTAAACGCAATAAAAAAGTGAAATAAAATTTAAATTTTTTATAATGCCACAAAAGTGTATAAATACATATTTTTTTCAAGAAAATAAAAACATTATTGCAGAATCTTTGTCAGATTCTGATGAACAAAGTGATGATAATGCTAAGAATTGTTTCCCGGCTTCGGCTGACATTTCTTACCACAGCAAGCTTTTAAAACAAAAAAAAAGAAGTTAAAGAAGCTGCAAATGTTGTTTGTGAAGGAGGCCAATCCGAGTGTTGGAATTATTTTGGTTTTCTCCACATCCGTGGAAAGAAAGTTATGGAAAATTACAGATTTTGTAAAATCTGCTTTGAAACGGATGAAAGTTGTCTTAAGTCGTAAGTAATCATTTGCTTTTTAATGTGATTATGTACTTATGTAGTTAACCATTTAACAAAATTAACCATAAAATATTTCTTTAAAAATATGTTTTAACTGCCTTATTTAAAAAAAAAATCAAAAATTTTTTTTAAATAAGGACGTTAGAAATTTATTAACCTTTTAAAAAATGTGATTTGATAAAACTTTTTGTAAAAGTAAACATTAACGATCTTATTTATAAAAAATATTTCATATTTATTAAGCTTTTATTAGACAAATTTTGTATAGAAATGTGTGCAATAAGAGTTTAATAAACATGAAATAACATGGCAGTAAGATGATACATTTTCAAAAAAGCACCATTTTAAATATTACTTTTTGCTCCTTAAAAATGCACTAATATGAAAAGCAATTTTTTTTAAGTACCTTTTTCATTTAAAAGCTGGTTTTTCACAAGTACTTAAAAAATAGATTTTAAAAGACAACCTTTAAAAGACTTAGTTTACAAAAAACAGCTTTTTAAAAGTACTTCATATCAAAGCAAATTAGAGTACAGAAAGGTACCATTTTAAGTTCCTTTATTCAGGTGGTTTTTCAAAAATTTAATTTTTCATTAAAGTTATTTTTCGAAAAAAATTTTTTTTTTTTTATATTATATTTTTGTATAAGTTTTGTTAAAAAATGTCTTTTAATTAATGTACCATATAGTTTAAAATTAATAAAGAATGTTAAAAATTTGCTATATACATATGTATCTTAAACAGTTTTTCAAAAACAACGTCAACATCGAATTTAATAAATCATCTCCGATCAATTCACGACACAGATTTAAAATCGATTAATCATAAAAAGAATAGCCAAATGACGGAAAAAGCATTGAACTTAAATACAACAAAAACCAACAAATTTCAGAATGCCAGAAGACTTGCTGAAATGTGCTGCATGGATTTACAGCCGTTTGCGATTGTCGAACGTGAGGGTTTCCAAAAATTTGTTAAGTATTTCGACCCAAATATAAAATTCCCATCTTCGTATTCCATTTCTACCACGGCTTTAAACGATGTATATGATTTATATTATAACCGAGTTAAACATATTTTAAAAAGTTCTCCTCATGACATGACTATGGTTTTTGACATGTGGTCCGATAAATATAAGAGATTGTCTTATATTAATTTCAAAATTCATTTTTGCCAAAATTTTCAATTAAAAGTGTTAACTTTGAAAACAGAAATTTTTACTGGATCACACACAAGTACGGCAGTTCTTTCCAAACTTGAAGAGGTGTTAGAAGAATTTGGCTTAATGGATAAGAAACTTTCCGCTGTTACTGATGGTGGCAGTAATATTGTAGCAGCTTTAAAAAAAAAATGTATTGTACGGTACGGCTGCTGTGCACATAGTCTTCACCGTTTTCTTAGCCATGATGTCCTTAATAATGTAGAGTTTCACCATTTAAATCAAATAATAGGCAAACTCAAAGCTATTTGTCGTAGTCTTACGTATCGCACAGATGAACTCACAAAACTCCAAAGCTTGAAAAATCAAGATGGTATTGCCAAAATTATTTTAGAGGCTCAAGAAACAGTTTTAAATTTGGAAAATGAAGAAAGATTTTCAATTGATGAAGAAATAGAAAAAACTCTCAGCTTTGGGTCTAATACAACACTAAAAAATTCTGTGTCTACAAGATGGAACTCTTTATTAACGATGCTCAAAAGCTTCGTTAAAAATATTGATATCGTTAATATTGCTTTACTTAAGGCTAAAAAGGAATCACTAATTATCCCACAAATGGAAAAAGACATTATAAAAGAATATACTGGCTTCTTGCAAATTTTTGAAGATGCTACAAGATACTTACAAGGCCAGCAGTATCCAACAATTTCCACTTGCATTTACTTTTAATGTCTGCTTTGCAAGAACTAGAAAACGATTCTTGTTTCGAATTAACAATAAAGTTATGTAGTTTCTCTAGAACCAATTTTCCAAAGAGATTTAAAGTATTAAAAATTCATTTGTTGGCTGCAATATTAGACCCTTGTCAAAAAAATTGGCTACTCTTAGAAAAATATTTAAAAAAGATTTCAAAACACAGCAATATGCCATATAACGCACCTTTAGAAGTGGATTCAGAACATCCAGTTTCAAAGGAACAGCTTTTGCTGGAAGAAATTTTGAAATTTAATTCCGATGATGAAATGCCTTGCAGCAGCAGTGCTATTGTAGAGCCTTGTCAGAAAAAAAATGTAAGTAGTTTTAAGATACCTCTTATAAATAATAGATGGTAAATACATATGTATGTATGTTTATTTATTTTTTAGAAACTTTCTGATACACGACAACAAATGTTGGCGTTTGTATCTTCGTCACAGAGAAGTAACGAAAATGACACACTTAGAATAGAAATACAAAAGTATTTATCCATTGAAGTAGAGGAGAGTGAAAATATGGATTGGTGGCAGCAGCATAAAGATGTAAGTAAGCAATTTCATTAGCTAATTTTATACGTTAAAAACTGCTAACAATGTATAAATATATATATATATATATTTAAATTTATCTATTGAATTAAGAAAAATGTTTATTTTGTTAACTTAGTTCCTACTGCCTGGCTCACAATGTCATTTTGTAAACGTTTGTCATAATATTTACGGTCAAAAAATCTGTTCCGATCGGTTTATAAACTTTATTTTTAATTAATCTTGTATTATTTGCCTTGTCTACCTCCGATTATCCGTTAATTGAATAATAGTTGACTATAAGTCACTTATTTTTAGTATAAAATATTAGCGATCATTAACGAAACGACATTGTGAGCCAGGCTGTTAGTTTTCGTTGGTTTTTAAATATTTCAACATAAAATGGAAACTCTTTTCAGACTATTTTGTTTTTTTAACTGCATTAACATAAGTTTGTAAAAATATCTATTTTAGATTTTCCCGAATGTATCCAGGTTAGCTAATATTTGCTTGGGGATTCCGGCAACATCAGCATCGTCTGAACAGGCATTTTCATCTGCAGGTTCTTGCATCAATGAAAAAAGAAGCAGGTTGAATCCATCAACAATAAAAAAACAACTTTTCATTCATGACAACATGAAGGTTATTACAATTTAAACTTGTTTTTGACATGATTATTAAACCTTTATTCATTTCAATTACAAATGTACATATAAATAAGATAAATATAAATATATTTATGTACACACATACATTTTTGTATATAAAAAAAGAGCTAATTACATCGGCTTCAGCCGGCTTTCAGCCGCCGCCGACGTTTTTTCACTCAGCCGCCGCCGCCGACAAATTAGCGACGAATTGAACCTCTGCTCACTGATTCTCAATGTTGACTATACAACAGTTGCTAATACAGATAAAAAGAAATATGAATATAAGCAGGACCCACGAGTTATATCTGTTACCAAAACTTGGAACTACTATAAGAAATTTGGATACCAGGCTGTAGTTATGGGTGCGTCTTTTAGAAATATTGGTATAATACAGCACTAATTGGCTGCGCAGTAAGCAATCTACTTACCTACTCAATTTAAATAAAGGCCAAGCAACAAATCCTAAACTAAAACAGAAAATTACTCTGAAAAACCCTCTTTCTCTAAAGCAACGGCATCTACAGCAAATTTACGAATTGCTTCCTAGATCCTGTCGGTAGCCATACGTGCTTCATTAAGCATATACTTAAGGAAGCAGGTATGGCTATGGACATGCTCGTAGAAGCTTTGTCTTAATTATTTTCGTTATTGGTACAAGGTTGTGTTGAATAGTAACGTGTGCGCCCTGTTATGATTAAGCGGCGATCTGGCATGGCAGATCGAGTGACAAGGCTGAATGAGTGACACGGAAGAAAAACTGCATTAAATAGAAGGTTCGAGACAAGGCAGCTTTAATAGGGTGTGGTATAAGAACAGCTGTCTTTCGTTTCCTTTGAGTAAATTTGTCAAGTTTGTTTAAAAAAATAAATAACATTTATTTTTTTTCAATTCAAAAAAATTTAATTAGATTTGAGTTGAGTTTTAATTGAACAATTCTGTGCAAAATTTTGTTGCAACAAATTTTTTTCTAAATACGGCCTTAAAAAAGTTTAATACAAAACAAGTAAGAGTGTAGTATATTCGGCTGGGCCGAATCTAAAATACCCTTCACGATAGTCACGAATATGTATAGTATATTAAAAATGTGACCTAAATATGCTCGGTTATATATGAACCGATATCGGAATTTTCTATTTTCTGTATTTTAGTAACCTTCTTTTATAACGAGAATTGCTTTTCAGCAAAAAAAAATTTTTAATGGAAAAATCGGTTCAGGCTATATCTCGGGTATATATCAACCGATATCGAAAATTTTAATTTTCCATATTTATATAACCTTATATCATTACCAGAACTGCTTTTGAGCACAACAAATTGTTTAAGTTCGCTTACGCGATATTTTCATGAAAAACCCGATTTAGGCTATATCTCGGGTATATATGGACCGATATCAGAAATTTTAATTTTCTCTATTTTCGTAACCTTTTTTTATAACAAGAACTGCTTTTCAGCAAAAAAAAATGTTATTGGAAAAATC
Source organism: Thecocarcelia acutangulata (assembly GCA_914767995.1). NCBI lineage: Eukaryota > Metazoa > Arthropoda > Insecta > Diptera > Tachinidae > Thecocarcelia > Thecocarcelia acutangulata. The sequence goes on from OU612098.1 coordinate 60,059,798, forward strand.
GGTCCAGGCTATATCTCGAGTATATATGGACCGATATCGGATATTTTCTTTTTCCATATTTATATAACCTTATTTCATTACCAGAACTGCTTTTGAGCACAAAAAAGTTGTTTACTCGGCATTTTCATCAAAAAACCTGTTAGGCTATGTATCGGGTATATATGAACCGATATCGGAAATTTAAATTTTCCATATTTATATAACCTTATTTTATTACCAGAACTGCTTTAAGTTGAAAAAAGTTGTTTAAGTTCGCTTACGCGACATTTTCATGAAAAACCCGATTTGGGCTACATATGGACCGGGTACATATAGACCGATATCGGAAATTTTCATTTTCCATATTTATGTAACCTAATTTCATTACCAGAACTGCTTTTGAGAACAAAAAAGTTGTTTAAGTTCGCTTACGCGGCATTTTCATGAAAACCCCGTTCCAGGCTATATCTGCGGTATATATGGACCGGTATCGAAAATTTTCATTTTTCATATTTATATGACCCTATTTTATTACCAGAACTGCTCTTGAGCACAAAAAAGTTGTTTAAGTTCGCTTACGCGACATTTTCATGAAAAACCCGATTTGGGCTATATCTCGGGTATATATGGACCAACATCGAAAATTTTCATTTTTCATATTTATATGACCCTATTTCATTAGCAGAACTGCTTTTGAGCACAAAAAAGTTGTTTAAGTTCGCTTACGCGACATTTTAATGAAAAACCCGATTTGGGCTATATCTCGGGTATATATGGACCGATATCGGAAATTTTCATTTTTCTTATTTAAGTAACCTAATTTCATTACCAGAACTGCTTTTGAGCACAAAAAAGTTGTTTAAGTTCGCTTACGCGGCATTTTCATGAAAACCACGGTCTAGGCTATATCTCGGGTATATATGGACCGATATCGGAAATTTTCATTTTCCATATTTATGTAACCTAATTTCGTTACCAGAACTGCTTTTGAGATCAAAAAAGTGGTTTAAGTTCGCTTACGCGGCATTTTCATGAAAACCCCGTTCCAGGCTATATCTGCGGTATATATGGACCGATATCGAAAATTTTCATTTTTCATATTTATATGACCCTATTTTATTACCAGAACTGCTCTTGAGCACAAAAAAGTTGTTTAAGTTCGCTTACGCGACATTTTCATGAAAAACCCGATTTGGGCTATATCTCGGGTATATATGGACCAACATCGAAAATTTTCATTTTTCATATTTATATGACCCTATTTCATTAGCAGAACTGCTTTTGAGCACAAAAAAGTTGTTTAAGTTCGCTTACGCGACATTTTAATGAAAAACCCGATTTGGGCTATATCTCGGGTATATATGGACCGATATCGGAAATTTTCATTTTTCTTATTTAAGTAACCTAATTTCATTACCAGAACTGCTTTTGAGCACAAAAAAGTTGTTTAAGTTCGCTTACGCGGCATTTTCATGAAAACCACGGTCTAGGCTATATCTCGGGTATATATGGACCGATATCGGAAATTTTCATTTTCCATATTTATGTAACCGAATTTCGTTACCAGAACTGCTTTTGAGATCAAAAAAGTGGTTTAAGTTCGCTTACGCGGCATTTTCATGAAAACCCCGTTCCAGGCTATATCTGCGGTATATATGGACCGATATCGAAAATTTTCATTTTTCATATTTATATGACCCTATTTTATTACCAGAACTGCTTTTGAGCACAAAAAAGTTGTTTAAGTTCGCTTACGCGACATTTTCAGGAAAAACCCGGTTTGGGCTATATCTCGGGTATATATGGACCGATATCGGAAATTTTCATTTTCCATATTTATGTAACCTAATTTTATTACCAGAACTGCTTTTGAGCAAAAAAAAGTTATTTAGCTTCGTCTATGCGACATTTTCATTAAAAATCCGATTTGGGCTATATCTCGGGTATATATGGACCGATATCTGAAAAAAAAATTTTTTTGCCTTTTAGTCACCATGCTTAATAAGTGTGTGAAGTTTGAAGCAAAACGAACAACTTTTGTTTTCAAAAATTTTCATACAAAACTGCAAAAAAAATGGCTTTTTTCGGAATTTTGAATATATCTCAGCTATACGTGGACCGATATTACTGAATTTCAATAGCAAACCCATGAATCGATGGGGTAAAAGAATGGTGAAAGAAAAAAGTTTCTAAGTCTAATGGTTTTCTCAGAAACGGTATTTCAATAGCGGACAGACGGACATCGCTTAATCGACTTTTCCATTAATTCTGATTCAGAATATATATACTTTATAGGGTCGCAAAAAAAAACTGTCGAAATTACAAACGGAATCACAAACTTATAAATACCCTTTACATTTTTGTGAAGGGTATAAATATAAAGAAATATGCATCGCTGTTGTTTGTGCAAAAAGAAAAAAAGCCAAGTTCAAAATTTGTTTAGTGTTCCCAGCGATGAGCGCAAAAAAAAACAAGTGGAGCGAAATTTGCCAAATTCTATTTATAAAAAGTTCTGTGATTTGCGAGGGTCAATTTCATCCAAGTCAAATAGTGAAAGGTCGAAGAAGTTTTCTCACGCCCGCTGCTCTACCGCAAGTTAAAACAATACCCAGTATTGAAATGACCAACTCCACATAAGTAATATATATCTGTATGAATATATGCTACATATGTATATGTGCACTGATTGTTAAAAAAAGGCCAACAGTGCAACAACATCCGATTGTATCTAATATTGCGTCAAGCTTAGGAGTGAAATTTACCCGCAATTTCCACTTATTAGAAAGTATCATATGCAAGTTAAAAAATGTTATATGGAGCGCGCAACACAAATGGAGTACCTGTATAAATATATACGTATGTAATTGTTTATAAAAATATAGTTTTTATAGCCCCATAATAATAGTTGATTCCACTGAGGACGAAAAAACAAAGAAATCCTTTCTTTATAAGAAAAGCTTTCCACTGCCCCACGTGATCACATTGCAGCGATGGTGCCGCAAAATCAATGTTAATGAGGGGTTATTAACAATTGTGCTAGATTTCATGCGGCAGATTTCGGACATGGCTAGTGACGACAAAATATGCGTACTGATCTTTGATGAAATGAAGATGGTGGAAACGTTCGACTATGATGCAGCTCGAGACGTGGTGCAAAAACCTGCAAACTATGCGCAAGTGGTTACAGCCCATCTATTTCAACTACGATTGCGGAATGAATGTAGAGATCCTGCTTAATATAATTTCCTCACTGCAATCCATCGACTTTCTGGTTGTAGCAATATTGTGCGACAATGGCCCTTCGAATCGTAAATTGTGGAAAAATTTAGCGTCACTTCTGGTAAATTGTACAGCGTAATTTAGCGAATTGAAACTTAACACTCGAACTTTTTTTATATTCATTATTCATCTCTTGAGAACACATCATATTGACACTAATCCCTAAGTTGTTTCATGTTTTTACATATGCACATACATATGTATCTTTCAAATACATACATACTAAAATCTTCAAACACAATTTGGATCTTGCATATTAGGCCACAAACTCGGCACATAAACAATTATTTGTTAATATTCTATTTTAGTACAATATACAATACTAAAATTTTAATTAATAATAAAAATTATATGGCAATACAATTTATTATAAATTTAATAATACATATAATTTCCCCAGATATACCATGGTTTGCCCACCTGACAAACTCCGATGATAAGGTTTTCGCATTTTCTGATGCCCCTCACCTTCTAAAATTGATAAGAAACCACTTCATCGACAGTGGATTCGTCATAAATAACGAAATCTTGACGTCTCGCACCATTGCCGATGTGTTGAAGCATACATCTGTCTCTGAAGCTTCGATAGTATTTAAATTGACCGATGAACATCTATGTGTCAAAGGTCCTGGTAAGTAAATATTCCGTAATTTAAATATTCCTCTTGAGTTTTAGATATTTTTCTGGTGGAATAAATATAAGATATATGTATACTAACAAATTTTCACGTGCAACTTTTCTCAAATACCACTGCTAGCGCAGTTCGTTGGTGTTACTCTGTTGGACTTGATGTATAATAAGCCAGTTGAAACAGCTAACTTTATACAATTGGTGAACGATTGGTTTGATATCCTAAATTCTTCATTAAGCACGTTTTCATATCCTGGCAAGGTAACTCCTAACAAATACATAAATATTTCTGCAGAATGTTATAAGAAACCATTTGGCAATTCCATTGAAGTTCAAAGTTAAACGAAATGAGCTACTTAATGTCATTTCCAATATTGCCAAATAAGTCGACAATAGAACCCTTCCAAAAGGGTGTTCTAATTACAAACAGAGCCTTTATAATGCTGCATAGCTATGTAGCTAACAAATTGAATATGAAATACATAATAACAAACCGATTAAATCAAGATATGTTGGAGCATTTCCTTTTCAAACAATACGCAGTAAAGGTGGTAAAGGTTAATGACCACCCATCTCCAAAGGAGTTTAAATATATGCTGCGCAAGTACATATTGGGTAACTTCCAATCAAGATATTTGTGTACATATATACTTTAATTTCTACGAATCTTCGGTTTTTAATTTTTAGCTAGAAATATCGAACATCTTAGCGGAAAAGGAAACGTTTCGTGTGATTCAACCGAATGGTTGAATTGGGATAATCCCAACATGTTCTTTCAATTAATTTTGCCTCATAGATCTGAAGATGAACTAAATGGTTCAATTTCGGACATTAGACCTTTTCACGATCAAGAAAAACACAGTGACATGAGTTTTGACGACATGGATATTCTTTAAGTGGATGCTTTAGAATTTACTTCCGGATATATAGTTAGAAAGCTGAAGCTTGAAGACTGCGAGTGTCGTGAAAGTTCCTTCACTTGGGTCGACCAAGTTTCGAAGGGTGGCTTGAAAAAACCAAGCAACAATTTTTTAATAGTATTCAAAAACTGGAAGCAGTTTTTTTTATAAAATAAATGGCAATGGGATTGTCCATTGTCCCTACATTCTGAAGCGCTTTGAAAGTATGTACAGCCAAAATTTGGATCTGCCAGAAAATATTAAATCATTTTTTTTTTTTTTTGTAAATTCCGTATTTAATTTAGAATACGCGGTCTAAATAAACGGCTCAAAATTCAAGGGGCGAAGCAAAGAATAATGGGACACAATAAGATGCTAAAAAAAAGTTTTAAGTACGTTTATTAAACTCTATTGTACAAAACGAATCTCTTACTTTTTTTAATATTAACTTATTTCTTTTGTTTTATTATAGGGTCTGACGTTTACGAAGTTGGCTGCTTCATTTTTAATGTTGCAAGTAACAGGGGTAAAGTGAAATTCCCGTTTTTTTACTAAAACAGATTTCTCTGTTGTACTTTATTTAAGTTAAAATACCATTTTATTTAATTTTAATAATTTTGTAATTTCATTTTCTTTTTAAATAAAATATTTTTAAAAATTATAAATAGCTTGTTTTCTATGTTTCCCAGCTATCTATATGTCGACATTTCATAGGAACTACCCTAATCATCAGTAGACTTTGGAAATTTTTGAAAGATATTCTCAAACATTCAACTTTATATCCCAGCAATATAAATAAATTGCTGAGAATTTAAAAGAAAAATGCTCTAATAATATCTGTCAAAACACAAAAAACAAGCCTTTTCATTTATTCACCTCTCTAACATTTCTTTACACCTTTCAAACAAATGAACAACCGTTGGTTGCTACGATTTGCTTTTTGAAAGTATCGAAAAGCAGAGAACAAAAATTCAAACAATTAAGTTTTTTATTCACTATTTTTAGCTTCTACCATTTATACCAATAAAAATTATAAACATAGAAAACAAGCTATTTATAATTTTTATTGGTATAAATGGTAGAAGCTAAAAATAGTGAATAAAAAACTTAATTGTTAAAATATTTTTATTTTTTTTATTTTATTTATTGAATCTACATACATAAGAAATGAAATGACAATAAGTATTCAATTCTTAATACTAAAAAAAATTGTGATTAAAGTCATACCAGTGCTGGAAAAAAATTTATTTTTATGCGAATATTATTTCAGAATTCAGTCATCTGTTTAGAGCTCAAATGGTAGCCAAAGTATCCTTCCTTCTCAGACGGGTATGACCACCAAAGTTAAGAATATTAACGGCAAGAGGATTTGGATGGAATTCAAGTTTGTTAATATATCTTGTCGCGTACTTCACAAATTCAGATTTCACAAAAGGTACGTTCAGATCTGCGTGGATTCGTGAGTTTTTAACGTAACATGGAGCGTCTGTAATTCTACGGAGAATTTTATTTTGACTTCTTTGAATTTTTTCAATGTTAGATGCCGAGACTGTGCCCCATAATTGAATCCCATAGCACCATATTGGCTTTAGAATCGAGTTGTACAGCAAAAGTTTACACTCAAGCTTCAAGGTCGAATTTCTGTCTATTAGCCCTGCTTTCAATTTCATCTGCGTTACTTTTGCCTCGATATGCGACTTCCATGTTAGTCTACGGTCAAGATGAATTCCGAGGTATTTGACTTCACTGTGTTGAGGTATTACTTTATTGTTAATAGTAATGGGTGAGCATGTTCCTAGACGCAGTGCGAATGTAACATGGGCACACTTTTGTTCATTAACCTTGATTTTCCAAAGCTTGAGCCATTTCTCTAGTTTGTCGATATGTTCCTGTAAGTTTATTGATGCTTGCTGGTGGTTACTATGTATGCTAAGGAATGCTGTATCATCTGCAAATGTTGAAGTGTGAATGTTGGTGCTTGTCGGCATGTCCGATGCGTAGATCAAATATAAGATAGGCCCTAATATGCTGCCTTGGGGAACTCCAACTTCAATAGGCTGGGCGGGGCTTATGAAATCGCCTTCTTTTATTATAAATTGGCGACAATATAAATAGCTTTCCAAAAAATTATGTACGTTTGCAGGTAAGTTAAACTTTATTTTATGCATTAAGCCATCGTGCCACACTTTATCAGAAGCTTGTGAGACGTCGATGAATGTACATAAATTAAATGTTCGTATTATTTGATCTTGTTTATGTTTATGTTTTTTTTCTTCTAAATTTAACAGCTAAAGATCTTGATTGATTTTTGTTTTTTATAAAAAAGGTTTAACGGTGTTTTATTTTCGATATTTCGATAATAATTTATCATCCTCAGGAAAATTAAAATGTTAACAGTTTATCATCATTAAAAGAACAGAGTAGATTATATTGCAAAAATCATTAAAGATTTAATTTTAACATTTTATAATCAATGTATGTATATACAAATCAAAATAGTTTTCGAGTAAAATTGAAACTGCAAGGAACTGTAACATATATGTATATAAAGTTGCGGTAGAACATGATATTAGTAAAATAATGCTGGGAAGATGACGTAAAATAAAAATTACAGGCCAGTGATGAAATGCAACTGCATATTTTCTTTTCCGGTTTCAAGGTGAAGGCACTCAATATCATGTGCACATTAATCTAAAATTGCTTAACTGAAATTAACGTACAGCTCTTAATATTCTTTCTACACTGAAAGAATTATGCGTCATATATTTAATGAAACTGTTTCATTAAATTTTTTTCATTAATCCAATGAAAACTTTTTACAATATGCATAAAATTTCATATATATTATGAAACAGTTCCATTAGAACTGTTTCATAGTTTCATTAAAAAAATCATTTGATTTATGACTACAATAAAAATTAAATTTTTTTTAAACTCTTTGAATTTTGATAAGATATATTAATGCGCATTTATTAACCTTACTACACTTTGAAAAATGTCAAGTTTTTTATTGAAAAGTAAGTTTTATGAGTTTCATAATTCCAATGAAATAGAATTCATTAGATTAATGACAAATAAATTTCTGACTACCGAACTTGGGTATCACATATGTGTATGTACTCAAATTAGCATAATAATAGTTTAAAAAAATTTTCAATATAATTAAATAAACTTCAAGTTATAAAACAGACAAAAATTTTAATTTACCCGGCAAAAATTTTTAAGTTCCATAAATTCTATGAAAAATTGCATAACCTTAATGACAAAATTATTTCTTCACACAAAAACAAACACAGTAAGCGTTAGCTATGTCTACGTGGCAAAAACATGTGTTACATAAAAAATATTTGGCGTCTCTTTATTTATTTATTGCTAAGAATACGGCGCATGTGTACATTCAGTTTGAAGTGAGAAAGCAAAAGAAGTTTATCAAGCGAAATATCGAAACTTTTAAGCGAGATATTGGTTGCAGATGTTAACAAAAGTAAGACGATAATGTATTCCTCATATCAGGTATTTTTTTATACCTTAAAACTCAAAACATATTACAAAACCAATTATGTAAATGCCTTCTGTTCCAGAAATTATGTGGATACTTCACTACTTTCTTATCCCAACAGGAAAATATGCTAGAAAAACGAATGAAGGGGAAAAATATGAATATGTATTTTTTAATATGAATGTGTATTTCTATGCAGAGTGCTTATGTATTTAATTTAAATACCAGTGTATTGAAGTCTCTTAATAAAATCTGATTTGTGTGGTGAATATTTGTTCAACATTTCCTTTTATCAAAATTAGCTACAATATTTCATTAATTTAATGTAAATGTATTTCATTGATATAATGTAAATTTTTCAGGTGTTCAATGAATAATAACAGTAGATAAATGAAATAACTTCATTCGTCTTATTGTAGCATGATCTCGACATAAATTCATTCTTTTAGCCATGACATAAATGCATCCTATTAAAGGCATGCATAAGAAATAACTAAAAGAACATTAGGTTACATTTTAAACAATTCATAACCCACGTCACTTGACACCTCTTGCTGTCACTGACCGTCGTCGCGACAGTGCGCCTATTGAGAGCAATCATTTGAAATTTACTTGCTGCGAATGATATGGGTTGCGAAGGTATGTAAGCATGAGTGTGGCACTGTAATAATTAAAACTAAAAAACACTTGAATCACGCCGCACTCGTACACATGTATGCACATACCAAAGAAACAATTTATGGCCTTGAACCATGTGCATATGTGACGTCTGGTCAGCTTACCCCTAAAACGTGGGAACCAAATTTGGTTTCCATACATTAACTTTGATAATACAACACTTAGTATAGATGAGTCGTCTAGAACTTCTCATAAGTAGTATATAAGCAATTGTAATTTTAGTTTAAGAAAGAGTTAATAAAAAGAATTGATTCGAGCAACTTCGAGTTGCTCATCAAAAATAAAACTATAAAAACATACGCCCTTCAATTAATTATATTATGAAACAGTTTCATATTTCTAATGAAGTTATTCCATACATCTATGAATATATTACATTAGTACAAAGAAGGTTTTTCATTCAATAAATGTTACTTTTTCACTAATTTAATGTACAGTTTTCATGTGCTTTATGAAATTTATTCTTTGATTTGGAGAAATTATTTCACTAATCATATGATTTGTCTTTCATACTTTTAATGAAAATAAGTCATGTTTCTTATAGCCCATTTACACCAACTCAAAATCTAGTAGATTTGAATTCAAATCTGCAACGAAATCTATATCGTTTACACCACCGTTTTTTGACATCTAGCAAGATTTCATTTGCTCAAAAATAATTTATGCATGCGGGTTTGACAATTCAATATTATCAGACTGAATACACCAGCATTAAAGTGTATATTTTTTGTGCCCAGAGACTGCATACACCACATTATAGTGCAATTTTTGTTGCAGCGTAGTATTTTTATTTACTTTTTGCAAGAAATCACAGTTGCATCGCTTAGTACTGACTAGATTTCAGGAGATTTCGTCGAAATCTACTCATAAAGTAGATTTCATTTTGTATGGGAAATCTTCTCAAAATCTACTAGATTTGGCTTGAAATCTCGAATGAGCGGATTTCGCTTTGGTGTAAATAGGCTATTATTAAAATGTTTCATTACTTTTATGAAGGTTTTCATTAAAATAATCTAATGAAATTTGTTTCACTACTTCTATGGAAAATATGAAAATTATTTCTATGAAAAATAATGAAAAAATTCATAAAAGCTGGAGTCTATACGACATCCAGGTTGGTTCGTGAATGCCGGATATCTCTAAACGAGATAGCGAGACTTTCGAACCTGGAGATTTTCTGCGTACGAGGGCACAGTGAAGTGTCTGGAAATCTAGTAGCGAATGAACTCGCAAAGACCGGTGTCCAGGTACAACAAAGAGATATTGATGGGATCGTTGGAATCCCGTTTGCGAGCTGTAAGAAACAAATACAGCGTCAACTTTTTCAGACCGCTCAAGACAGATGGTCTAGTGAGGATACGTGTCGAATATCAAGGCTGACATGGCCCAGATATGATAACAGGAGGACTATCGTCCTTAGGGGTTTGCCCAGACAGAGGTTGCGTTCTGCTGTGGCGTTCCTGACGGGACATTTTCACATAGGGACGCAGGCGAGGAGGTTAAATCTTCCATTTAATGACTTCTGTAGAAGTTGCAGAGACGAGGAGGAAGAGAGCGTTGAGCACTTCCTCTGTCAGTGTCCAGCTCTTTCTTATATAAGCGCATTGTACCTAGGCAGACCGATGCTGCATGATTTGACGAAGGTATCGGAATAGGACCTGACTGAACCCAAGTGGGCTGGCTGTAGAATTGCTGGCAGCCTGTCAAGCCTAACCTGACCTAGGCCTTTAAAACTGAACACATTTCTTTTGGTGATATAGTAGAGTGTTGAGGGTTCTTGCCCAGTTAAAAGAGGTTATTCTAATTTGTTCAAAGTTGCGTGACTAAAGAAAAAAAAACTCGGATGAACCGTGTTACGCTGCTTGACATCAGTTGTGCAGACAAAATAAATAGTTTTGTAGACAAAAAATTATCATGGCTGTTATTTCTGTATTGTAGTAATTTTGCTCTAGCGCTGCGACCTCTTAGACGTTAATGCACCTTGCAACTAGCCAAGCCCTATCTTATCTAAATTTGATACCAATTATCGCTAGTTTATCTGAATTAGCTCTCAAAAAATATATAGACAAAGAAGAAACTAGCAAATTTATTTACAAAACATTTAATATATAGTTTTAAATAAAACTTAAATAATACCGTGCTAAATGTTTGCCTAAACAATATACACAGCAAATGAAACAGGAACAATGATTAGGGATGAAACCTAGGTGCATTAACGTATACACGGTGGCAGCACTAGAGCAAAATTACAACAATACAACAAAAACAGGTATCTGGTAAGCTATGTTTGTAACTTTTTTCACAATTATAAACTATGAATGTACCTTTTCATAAGTATAAATTATTCTTATTTGAATTATTTTTATGTTCACAAAATAATTTGTATGTTTAATTCAGAATAAAACACATACATATAAACAATTCATTTGGTGTAAATTGCTTACTATATTGCCAGTAGCAAAAAACTGTCATATGCCGTAATGCTGCCACCGTGTATACGTTAATGCACCTTGGATGAAACAATACGAGTAAATACAAATAAATACTCAACACTTTTCTTTCGATACCAAGTACTTTTAGTACCGATTCTTTACCTAGTGTCTACAACTGTGATTAACTCTGACATAATATCTGGAAAAACGTCGGCAGAATGAGAGAGATTTTTTTATGTCCATCTTAATATTTAACAAGGAGTATACGTAGTTTTGTTAATCTTATAAGAATTCATAAATCACTGAAAGCCGAGAAGAAAACACTTCTTTGCGATGAATAAAATCTTATATGAATTTTGTATATGCATATATTTTGTACAAAATTAATCACTTATGGTATATATTTAATGCATAAAAACAAATTATTTTTCATTTAAAAGGGTTTTTTTTTAAAGAAAATTTGCAAAACTAATAATCCGTAAAATTGTGATGGCGTCTTATTATAAGATCGTTGCCATGAGATTTCTCATAAGAACGCTCTCATACAAATTATTATAAGACTGCGATAACACTGTGTGGACTGCTGTCCACACCTGACACGAGAACACTGACAGGAACAGCAAAATTCTGTTAGTGTCAGGTGTAGATTGTAAATGTTACTGTTTTCTTGCCGTCTTGACACGGCTGTTAAGACGTCTGTTTTAAAAGCTCTGTCTTAACAGAAAATGACATTTTAATATGAAAAAAGTAAAATTAGTTTCAAATTAAGAGAAATTGCCAAAAAAAAAAAGTTCACATTCTTATTTTAGATTGTAAATTTTGCAATAAAACCATATTTTTTTCCACAAACTATAAAAAAGGGCATAAAAAGTGATTATGTGCTTTTGTTGACGGAGTTGAAATAATGAAAAATCAAGACATACATGTACTCCACCATATAACAATCGAGCCGTCAATGGTATGTATTAACAGTATGTGTTAACGGCGTTCCATGTCTAATGTAGACGGGCTGTAAGTCTGTCTACATTAGTCCGTAACAGAATTCTCTCTGCGATTGAATTTGACGTTCTCATCTCAGATACTACCGCAGGTGTGGACACTAAGTTACTAAATTGTACCACGTAGGTATCGGTCAAAAATACTCGTATCGATCAGAAATACTCTATTCTTATTGACAGGCGAAAAAAACTGAGTTGGCCACCATGTTTTCCATCATTTAATTTGTTTTCAAAGTTTTTACAAAATAAATTCATGCAACCCGTATATGCATTATGGGTGCATTTCATAAAAAATACGGTAAGCTTGCGGTCACGATCTTGATATACTAAAATAAATAATTCAGTTACTAAAGCCATTCGAATTTTTCACTAAAAATCTTCAGCCTATTGTATGTGTTAGACAGGTAGGGACATTATGACAACTTACCGGTAAGGTTAGTGATAGTTAAAGGTGCCTTTAGCGAAAGTGATCGATGAACTGTTATTTCATTATTACACTTGCCTGTAAAATAAAATTTTTCTTTTTCAAAGTATGACAACAAAACACAAATTAAAGACTACTTTTAAAAGGTCAAAATTGTTGTGTCAACTAAACTTCACTTTGGTTGTAATTCTTTGAGTAAAAATTTGGTAGCATGTGTAAATATGGCAACTTCAAATAAAAAACCTCTCGCTAAAACTTACTTTACGCTTACTTTTATGTTTAAAGGAAGTTGTAATTAAATGCGATGTATCGGGCCTATAATATCTTACCTTTAACTAGCGCCAAGTTGTATTAATGGGCCTTGCAAGGCTAGCTATTGGGTGAATGTAGCAGAAGAATTGTTATGATAGAATTCCTGCGTTTTTCTTTGCTTGCGGGATCCTAATTAGGACATCTCAATTTCAGTCATTGGATCAACGAAGATTTTAATTTTTGGCTTCATTTGTTCTTCCCTGCTACTAATCGTATAACTTCGATCGATACAAGTATACATCGATGCTTTTTCTTTGATACCGAGTAGGTATCTATACTTTGCGATCAATACCGTATCAAGTATAAGTATCGATACCCTAGTGGTATCATTTCATCCCTAACAATGATCGTCTGAATACCCATGGTTCGCAATCGTAAAGTGCGGTCTTTCCCTGACATCAAAATACAAACTTTAACGCTGACTTCACGTTAAATTTAAGTGTGGACCGCAAATGGCAAATGTAGAAGTCGAGCATATGGCTACGGTCGCCAATTAGGCGCCTTTCCCGCTAGATTTAGCGCTTTAGAAGAGAGTGGCAACTTCGCAGATCTCCCCAGCTTAAAACTAGGCTACGGGAATGCATAACTCAATTAAGGAAGCTGCTTGAAATCCAGAGAATGGCTTCCCTTAAAGTATATCTGGAAGGTCTTGATGGTACTCCTCAATCTAACAATTCCCTCTGGAAAGCGACAAAAGGTCTGAAAAGACCCGTAATGGTAAGCAACCATTGCGTACTTCAACCGGCGATTGGGCAAGAACCGATTCTGAAAAGGGGATCTTGTATGTTAATCATTTGAAAAATGTTTTTATTACAAATGATACAGCGGACGATGCAGCTGAATTTCCGCCATATACTGTTAGGCCGCCTGTGCCTTTGAGACTTGGTTTTCAAGTAGTCGAAAACGTCATAAATAAAATAAACTCCAGGAAATCTCCAGGAATTGATGAAATTACTGGCAAAATGCTTGTACAGTTACCTCGCGTGGCTAGAAGAATTCGTCTTTTTATTTTTAACGCTATTTTACGTCTAGAGTATTATCCTGCAGAGTGGAAAGTGTCTATGATTACTATGATACCTAAGCCAGGGAAGGATCCGACTAAGGTAGAATCATATAGACCAATAAGTCTACTGTCAACAATTTCAAAACTGTTCGAAAAATTGTTAATGGCGAAGTTGAGTCTAATACTGAACGATGTAGAATGTATAATCATCATCAATTTGGCTTTCGGTCTAAACACAGCACCATAGAACAAACACACAGACTAGTAAATGTCATAAGAAAAACTTTTGAGGACAACAAGTATTGCTCAGCTCTATTCATTGACGTTTCCCAAGTGATAAAGTGTGGAACGCCAGTTTAATGCACAATATAAAGTTGAACTTGCCTACAAATACTCACAAACTTCTGGAAAGCTACTTATCGGGCCGAAAACTTGTTATCGGAGAAGGCGATTTTATAAGCCCAATTCAAGTCAATCGATGTGAGAGTTCCCCAAGGTAGCACACTGGGACCTGCTTTATATTTGATTTATGCCTCTGACATGCCAACGAGATCCGAAATCCACACCAACATTTGCAGATGACACAGCATTCTGCAGCGCCCATAAAAGCCATCAATTAGCTTCGCGAAATTTGCAGGAGTATATTTCAGTATTAGAGAAATGGCGAAAACTTTGGAAAATCAAAGTTAATGAACAAAAGTCTACTCATGTTACATTCACACTGCGTAAAAAAAACATGTTCGCCTTTTCAAATTAACAACTCACCTATTCCGCAGCATAATGAAGTCAAGTACCTTGGTATACACCTCGACCGGAGGCTAACGTGGAAGTCTCACATTGAAGCAAAAGTCACTCAGTTGAAGTTAAAAGCAGCACAATTTAGAGTTATTATTTGAATAGGTTAAACCACAATAGAAATTGGCGACGAGGGTCAAGGAACTGTTTATTATGGCGGATGCTAAGAAAATCTAAAAATTATTGGAAGTGCAAAGTAAGCTGCTTGCATTGCTTACAGAGAACAAAGTAGAAAAAAGTCAAGAAAGTTTGATGGAAAAGTAAGCTATTGGCATAGCTGAATTTTGTCATGATCCGCAAAATAATTTAACATTTTTTGTATGGTTTGCCCGGCACGAGGATATGTTCGCAGTGGGTGGGAAAGATTTGGATAAAGCAGCACGAGTACGATTGCTAATGAGGAAACTCAATTCGGTAGCATACGGAAAATATGCAACGTACACTTTGCCTAAAATCCCAGTCATTTCCTTCTCAGAAACGGTGAAGATATTGCAAAATATGTTTGGATCGAGAGAATCCATTTTCAGCTTGAGGTACAAATGTTTGCAGCTAGAAACCCAAGAGGATATAGTTACTTACGCGGCACTTGTAAATGAATACTATGAGAAATCTAGGCTGGCAGACATGTCAGCTGATCAAATAAAGTGTTTAATTTTTGTAAAGGGTTTGACGGACAAGAAAGATGCAGAAATTCGTACAAAACTATTAGCTGGTTTAGAGGATGAGAATGGGCCGAAATTAGGAAAACTAGTCAGCACTGCAGAGCGAATGCTTATTTAAAAAAAAAAAGACACAGTAATGGTAGAAAATCCAAAGACCCAAATGTGAACAGCATTAAGAGGAAATTGTATGTCAAAAGTAAGCAGAAAAAAATTCCAAAAACGCCCTGCTGGAATTGTGGTGAAATGCATTATGCAGAGCACTGTGAATTTAAGAGGCATAAATGCTCTCAATGCAAGCGTTTTGGACACAAGGGTTATTGTAGCTCGCACAAAAGTAGGGGGGAATTTTATAATGGCAGATGGAAATCTGAGCAATTTAAAAACAGGCCAGTAAGCAATAAAGTGCAAGTGAAAAGCATTAATTTTGCAGCACGTCGCAAATATGTTGAAGTTGTCATCAAACCAACAACGCCAGCAACACCTACCAATAAAGAAAAACTTTTTAAACTTCAAATCGATTTTGCTTCAGACGTAACTATAATTAACAAGGAAAATTGACGTATGCTGGCTAGTCCGGGTGTGAAACTTAAAGACAGTCACGCTACCAGCGCTTCACAGGGAAAAATTTGGTTTATAGCTTATTTTCCATGTGACCATCACCTTAACGGGGAAGTTCAAAAAATGAATGTTTTTGTGGCGGAAAAAAGTTCTTTGAATCTGCTAGGTACAGATGCACTTGATATTTTTAGGTTATGGGACAAGACATTGCTTGTATTTGAAATAAAATGCCAAACCGGTATGTCGAGCGAAGCGTCCGGTGGCATAAGCAGTACAGCCTTTGATAGAAGAGGATTTTTTTTTATATTGGACCAGCACTCAGGGGATGACCCCTACATATGCGTTGTATTCCCAACATGAGAGTTGTATTCCTTTTTCGGCGGATGTAGGTGGTATAAATAGCAAGGAGTTCGGATGGAGTGAAGTACATCTTACACCGTTTCAAAAACCCGAGGCACTTGAATGCTTCTTTAGAGACAGGAAAAATGTGATTAGTCCAGCGAACATCTTCATTCCAAAAACATAAAGAGCATCCGATTCGTCAATATTTATACCTTCCATGAGTACAGATGAAGCAGCATTTGCAATCGTTTATTAGTGCGTCAATAAGCAACACTGGGTCTTACGAGCATTAAAGGCGACCCTGTGTTCACGACCCCATTCGGAGATTAATAGAAGATCAATATTCAGTGAATCATTCATATTTAGCCTCTTGGCAGCGATCTCTGATAGGCTTGGCCTATAACTAAAAGAGTACGAATGGCAAATGCTGCTGTCATCCGCGAAAGAGTGGATAGGGTTGGAAGTTTGATACAGAAGGTCGTTAAGGAAAATTAGAAATAGGGTAGAAGAAAGAACGGAGCCTTGCGGTACCCCTGAATTAATTTTGAACTCGTTTTATGAGACCCCATCTGTAACAACTCGTATAGTGCGGTCTCTGAGAAAGCTCGATATAAACCGAGAGAAGTTATCACCGATACCAAAAGCAGTAAGTTTTGCCAGTAGTGCACCATGCCACACTCTGTCAAACGCTATGGAAATATCCAGAGCCACCAACTTACTTTCACCGAAATGATGGATTGAGTGGCACCATTTCTCAGAAAGATATGCCATAAGATCGCTACTAGAACGACCCTTACGAAATCCATGTTGACGATCACAAAGTAGTTTATGCGATTCTAGATACCTCATAAGGTGATGGTTAACCATGTTTTCCACTACTTTGGAGAGTGCAGAGCAAATTGCAATTGGGCGGTAATTTTCGGGGTTATTTGCCTCACCCTTTTTGGGTATTGGTGTTACATTAGCAACCTTTCAGCACGATGGAAACTCACCAGCATGGTAAGGTATGCTAAAAAGGCGTGCTAATGGACGCGCAAGCGTAGAAGAACACTGCTTCGAGGTCTGCCAAAACCCTTTTAACTGCTCGCGCCCGGAAGAATATCTTAGGCATAGTTACAGATACTCTTTCGAGCTCGGGAAGTGGCTGACTGCTAGCCGGCAAGCAGGAATGGCTTGCAAAAATTTAAGCCAACAGGTTAGCTTTGTCACTAGGGTCGGTGAATGCTTGGTCATTCTTTAAAAGAGTTGGAATTGATGAACCAGCACTGTTCTTTACTCTCTTAACGAAAGACCAAAAGGTCTTACTGCCCCGGGGAGCTGCAAGGAACTTCGCACGAAGGCGCTGTTCGTGAAGAAACTTTTCAAGCGTAAGTACCTTGGCACACGAAGATCTTGCCTTTTTGCATACCGAATCAGTGTCTGGGGTTTTGTTTAAACGCCAGTTACTGAATGCTTCCTCTCTGGATCTTACTGCGTTTTTGCACGTCTGATTAAACCAAGATTTTGCTTTTGGTTTAATCGAAATCTGCTTAGAGGGGATGAATGTTTTCATCCCTAGCAATATCATGTTCACGACCATTTTTGCTGAAGCATTTATGTCATTGTCTAGAAAGCAGAGTTTCCAATTAAAATGCTCATAGAATTGGTTGAGCTCCCCTCAACGAGCATTTTCGTAGATAAATTTTGATCGTTTCGTAGCTGATTTCGAAACGTTGCGAAGTTCAGAAACCGAAAAGGAGGCAGAAATGGTGCAATGATCCGAACTAACGTTGACTTCATACTTTTTAGGGTGTGAAGTCATGAATAGGTCAAGTGTATTTGAATGATGCCCTTCAACACATGGAATATGCGTTGGATCATTCTCTAATTGCGCTAAGTGGTTGTGCGCAGCGAATAACTCAACATATTGACTTTCTGGAGCGAAAATATCCGGCCGATGGAGACACGTGTGAGCATAGACGGAGAAGAAGTTCGTTCTCAGCCCACGTATGTTGCAGAAGTCTATTCTAAAGTTTCCCGTCATTGCGATGGAAAGATCATGAACAAATGCTAACTTTGCTGTGCTGGTGAGACCGAAGTTAACTTATTGGTTATTCGACTATATAGTATCCAGTGTATATACCTTCGATACTATACAGTCAACAACAGTCAACCTAACATTGCAAAATAACTATTGGTTTTTTTAAAAAGGTATGTGGAAGGAATGTAGAACAATGTCTGTATAAGGGCCATAAAAGCCCTGATCTGGCCATTTATCAATATTATTTAGATTAAAAATTAATTATTATTATTTTATTATTGTTGTTGTTGGGGGTGTTTTTTATTTTATTTTTTCTGTGTTGGTCCGTCTGGTTTATTGGGTAACAACATGTATGTATAATTATTTGTATTTGTTAATTGTATGATTTATTGCATTCGTTGTTGGTAGTGGTATTTATATTGTTGTTGTAGAGAATTATATTTTTAAGAGTTTTATATTATTTTTGTTTTTTCCCCCGTACATTTTTTTGTTTTATTTTTAAAAGGATTTTTAGCTGTTTTAACTTTATTTGGTTTTATTTAACTTGCAATTTTATTTTATGGGAAACATTTATTTGTTTTTTGTTTTTTTTTTTTAACTTGAGTTGACTCTATGAGTAAATCAGTTTTACACAAAATAACACACAAAAATAAAAAATTAAGGAAAAAAAAAGAACAAAAAAACACTAAACGCGGATAACACTTAATACGTGTTCACAACACAACGGGCAAAACACTACTCTACTGAATAGACTAGTAACATTAGGTATTATAACTCCCGCAAATTTTTCAGAGTGGGAAGCTCCTATAGTGGCTGTGATAAAGCCGTCAGGGAAAGTACGAATTTGTGGTGACTACTCTTCAGGGCAAAATATAGCACTAGAATTTCACCAGTATCCGTTGCATACAGCTGAAAATATTTATCGCAAAGCCATTGTTTTGCACATATCGATTTGTCTGATGTTTATCTGCAGATAGAAGTAACAAAAGAGTCAGCAAAACTACTAATAATTAACACCCACAAGGGGTTATTTACGTTTAACCGACTGACACCAGGAGTAAAAAGCGCACCATCCGCGTTTCAAGAGATAATGGACACTATGTTGGCGGATATCGATGATACAGCAGCATATATAGATGATATAATTATCTGTGGGAAAACATGGGAAAATCATGTACAAAATGTGTTCAAAGTCCTAACCAGATTGCGTGAATACAACTTTTATATTAAAATGGAAAAATTCAAGTTTTTTTCAAGAGAGGTGAAACATTTGGGAAATATAGTGTCACAATCTGGAATACGGCCTGACCCAGAAAAAATTAAAGCTATCCTGAAAATGCCCCCGCCTAGAAACGTAGGTGAACTTCGGGCGTTTTTGGGTAGTTGTTGTGGAGTTGGCAACCCAGAAATGAGAAGTTCGATTTGTACTAAAAATTTGTTTTATTTCTTTTAACTGTATATGTATTGATTGTACTTAGTTGCATCTATATTTCATTCTGTGTTGAGAACTCGAGCAAAAGACTAAATAATAAACCTAAAAATACACACAACGCGCATAGAGCGCGTATACGGTTCCAAACAGTTAACAAACTGTATACATTTTTTAATAAATTTGTTTTAATAAATTTGTATGTTAATATTAACTGTTGAGTTTTATTATGGAAGTTCATTCTAACTTAGGACACAGAATCAAATCGTGGCAACCAGCCACGCCACTATGGAAAATTTGTTCATCGTATGAGAGTGCCTTTGAATAAACTATTACACAAAAATGAAAGTTTTGTTTGCAGATGCATCAGGTAAAGGTATTGGGGCGTTTATCTGTCATATTATGCCTGATAGTACTGAAAAGGTGATCGCACATGCTGCCTGTACATTAACGCCTGCTGAACAAAAATATTCTCAGATAGAGAAGGAGGCACTTGCGTTAATATTTGCTGTAAAAAAATTGCATAGATAAATATTTGGAAGAAAATTTATTTTATGAATTGATCATAAGCCTCTACTTTCCATTTTTAACAAAAAAAAAGGTATACAGCTAATCGACTACAAAGGTGTGCTATGATGTGCTATGATTTTGAGTTGCTATATGTGAACAGAAAGAATTTTGGATGCGTGGACACTCTATCAAGATTGGTAACTGATGGTTGTAACGAGGATCTGGTAATAGCGTGTGCAGCACTCGAGGAAGATATGTCTGCAATATTGGAAGAGTATATGAGCAAGCTACCAGTCACAGTTAATATGGTGCAACACTAAATTCAACCTGCGGAGCAAATATTGAAAAGGTGTTAATTCCTTACTACAGGCGAAGAGAATCGTTGAGTCTCGTGAAGAGGTGAGTACTCTACGGAAGGGTGAATTACAACATACGGTTAGCTCAAGGTAGAAGACTAATTCGGTCACATATTAACCAGTTGAAGCGGAGATATGAAAACGAGGGTGACTGCGCAACAAGATTTCTATGCGACAGTTTTGATCTCTATAACACATTTCAACCCATATCTCAACCAAATCCTATGGCTTCTATGAATAACTCTCATAGCAGTGAACCAACATTACGAGAACCAGCCTGGATGAGTGACTATGGAATTCTTTAACTGGGAGAGATATTGTGGAAATCACAACCTCCTACATCATATACAACGAAATGTACGAAAGTGCCAAAATGAGCATGTACTAATGTTAACATGATTATTACTTTTTATCTTTCTCTTGCACGCGCCAACGTGCTCAGACATAATGTCTTCTATCGTATTGATTTAACCTAAATATGAATTAAATAAATGGATTTTAACTTTTTGGATTTATAGAAATAAATACAGAGTTATTATTTGAATAGGTTAAACCAAAACATTTTCTTTGTTTTCAATGAGAGTATGGCAATTTGCTCGCCATATGAAGTTTGCAAGATACAAATTGTTTTACTCTCTATTTCTTGATATTCGGTTTGTTAATCTTTATTTTTTTAATTTCCACAATAAAAGTAAACTTTTACGCCATTTTAAACATCATTGCAAGAAAACATTTTCTAATTTGTATCTTGATCCTAGTTTTTATGAGCTTGAGGTTACTTGTTTTGAAAAACAGTTTATTAAAAAATTCAGGAAGTTTTTTTTTAGATAACCATGTGAATAAAATAATATTAAATAATAGAGATAAATTTATTTTAAATAAGGTAAAACATAGTAGAGATTTTTTTGTTGATGGACTTTTCAGATTAGGGATAATAATACCTATAGATAAAAAGAGATTGAAGACTAATGTTTCTGTAGCTCCGAAATTGTATAGATTACCTAAAACTCACAAGGAGGATTTCCCATTAAGACCAATTTTTTCATCGAAAAATTCTTCTTCATATGATCTTTGTAGATACATAATTAATATTCTTAAAAATATAACTGCGAATTCAAAATATAATGTTAATAATGCACTACAATTTAAAGAAAAATTAAAGATTTGACAATTCAAGATAATGAAAAACTAATTTCACTTGATGTTGTTTCATTATTTCCTAGTATTTCCATTGAGTTAGCGATTAGAATTATAGAAGATAGTTGGGAAAGAATTTCTGAATTCACTGATATTAATAAAAACTTATTTTTGCGTATCATAAAGTTCTGTATAATTGATAACAGATATTTTCAATATGGTGATAATATATATTCACAGAAGAATCCTATGGAATCACCAGCTTCTTCAATTGTAGTGGACATTATAATGGAGAAGTTATTAGATGTATGCTTAGAAAAATTTAATGTTAAGCCAAGAATCATCACAAAGTATGTTGATGATTTGTTTTGTATAATAGATGAATATAAGATACATAGATTTATTGTTATCAATATTTAACTCATATGATCAAAATATTACATTCACTATTAAGAAGGAATCAAATTCTTCACTTCCTTATTTAGATACAATAGTTATAAGAAATAAAAAGAGATTACTAATAGATTGCTATCAAAAACCAACTTCTTCTAGTAGAATTATAAACGGCCTTATTTATAAAAAATTTTTCATGTTTATTAAGCTCTTATTGTACAAATTTTATATAGAAAACAGTGCAATAACAGCTTAATAAACTTGAAAATTTTTATATAAATAAGGCAGAAAGTATTTTTCAAAACATAAAAAAAAGTTATTATCAATACAGCTAAGAATTTAATAGATAGAATATTAACAATAAGTGACTGTAGATTTCATAACAAGAATAAAAGCATAATTAGGAATATACTGAATGATAATAGTTTTCATAATGAACTCATTTGCAAGTTGATAAGGCAATTCAACATAAGAGCAAGATCAGATAATGTGAACCAATTATGTTACCCTCTATTTCTTAATGTTATTCTGTTTTTTAATCTTTATTTTTTTTAATTTCCACAATAAAAGTTAACTTTTACGCCATTCTAAACATATTTACAAAAAAACATTTTCTTGATTCACTCCGTATTCTTCACCTCAAGCTCATGTAAACAACATTTATAGCAAACATTTTCTTAACTCATTCTGTATGCTTCTTCTTCCACCACCTCACTTTGCCAAAATTTCATTGAAATGACAAAATTTACACACACACTTACAATGTTTGCACGAAAATCAAAATTTTGTACAAACTATCAAACACCCCCACAAACGAAGAAAAATGTTTGCACGAACCTAAAATTTTGACATGTTTGGCAAGCAATTTGTGTGGTTTATTTGGCCCTTAACTTAACAAACATATGTATATATAAAAACTTTTTTTAGCTCATTTTGGATAAGGTCACGACGCTTTTGCGTTACAAATAGTTGAGAACACTGCATATTGCTGAGCATCGCTGTACGCCATGAAGTTGGCCATCACGAACAAAATTACACAAAATGCCGTCGAATCAAACATTGTATTGTTCATACATCAAACACAGTGTTGTTCATGCAACATCTCAGGTTGATTTTTTTTTTTTTGTATTTGTAATAAGGCAATATTACATTTACGCCATCTGAAGCAATTAGCAATCACTGTACCGTTATTCTACCGACGTGTTTGCTAGATCTTACAGTTTATTTATACCAAAGCGAAATCTGCTCATTCGAAATTTAAAGCCAAATCTAGTAGGTTTTGAGAATATTTCCCATACAAAATGAAATCTACTTTATAGCCTATTTACACCAAAGCGAAATCTGCTCATTCGAGATTTCAAGCCAAATCTGGTAGATTTTGAGAAGATTTCCCATACAAAATAAAATCTACTTTATGAGTAGATTTCGACGAAATCTCCTGAAATCTACTCAGTACTAAGCGATGCAACTGTGATTTCTTGCAAAAAGTACTTAAAAATACTACGCTGCAGCAAAAATTCCACTATAATGTGGTGTATGCAGTCTCTGGGCACAAAAAATATACACTTTAATGCTGGTGTATTCAGTCTCTGATAATATTGTATTGTCAAACCCACATGCATAAATTAATACAAAAAACAAGGTAGCCGCTTCGCTACAACAATACAACAATAAAAAAAAACAACAGGTATTTTATTTGTGTAAAAAGCCGAATTCATACTTAAGCTGTCAAAAGTAGTTGGTAACGAACATGTACAAAAATTTAAATGGTGCCGAAAAAGGTAAACAAAACTTGACAGAGAAAGTGCCGCCATATTAACCGAATTCGCCTGAATTCGCCGATGCATCCACCTAATAATTAATTCGCCATGGTGCAAGGCGAATTAATTATTAGGTGGATGCATCGGCGAATTCAGGCGAATTCGATTAATATGGCGGCACTTTTTCTGTCAAGTTTTGTTTACCTTTTCCGGTTTCGTTATGAACTACTTTTGACAGCGTAAGTGTGAATTCGCCTTTTTACACAAACAAATACCTGTTGTTTTTTTTATTGTTGCATTGTTGTAGCGAAGCGGTTACCTTGTTTTTTGTATCATGGCCATGGTGTAAATGTAATATTAGTAATAAAAATTGGTACTTGGAGACGCTGTGTTATATTATTATACCAAATGGGCAATAACAGACGAGAACAACTGTGCTACAGCTTGTTGTGAAACAGGGGGATGATAGTGATATATTGTCGGCATAATTATTTTAACCAGCTCTACGCCAGCACAAGCAGAACAAACCAATACAAGCTAAGCAATTAAATGTGTACAAAAATACGACTACATACACAATGCTGTGTGTACTTACACATGTTGTGCCGGATTAATTAGTCTTGTCTGTTCTTTAAAGAACCAAAAATTGTTCGGACTAAAAATTGTTCTCGTCTGTTATTGTCCAATTACAACAACTCAGAGATCATTGCTTGGCAATACTGCACGTCTCCACTCGCAATATTTATTTTTGAACATAAGCAATAACGTCGGCAGAATAACAGCAAAAATATCTTCATGTTCAAGGCCCCGAATCGTTTTGTTAGTACGAAAAAGTAAAGATGTACTTACATGTAAAATATTTAGTATATTTTATATAACAAGAATAAAATAATGTCAATTTGGAAATTAGAAACAAAGAAAATTTATTGTTTTAAAATATTAAATTTTCTTTATTTATTATAAATTTAATGTATCATGTTTGCAATAAATAAATACAAATATAAGAAAATTTTTATAATATATATTATATTTATAATAAAATAAATATTCACTTGTTACATAATCAAATACACATGTTTATCTTTTTTGTATTTAATTTAAACAGGTTTATAACTAGTCCATAACCACAAGCTTTTTTTTATACCCGAACAACAAATGATGAAGAAAATACAACTAAATTTGACAGTTTATATTGAACATAATTTCTTCAAAAAAAGTACTAACAACTATTTCACAATGTATTTGCAAATAAATGTTTTTGCGGTCCACACGTGAAGATATGGTGTTGGCAATAGAATTACAGCTGAGATCATAATTATTTCCAAGTTTATTGCGCGTGTAGCCCCAAGATAATTGCTCAAACAATCAGTAGTGCTATCAATGCCCAATAGATGCTAACTATTACGCTGACATTATACAGGAAAAACTTTCATGAAATTTCTGTATACGTATTATAAATAAAAAATTCAGTGAAATAGAAGACTTATGAAAATTTCTTGTTCATGAAAGTTCATTTTAATAATGTCGTCGAAGCAAAGTGTCACAAAATTTGCCTCTACTTCTCTCCATTCTTATTTTATTTGCTTACTAATTAGAGTTGCCAAACTTAACACAATATGTTCACGTGTGGACAGCAAAAACATTTATTTGCAAATATATTGCGAAATAGTTGTTAACACTTTTTTAGAAGAAATAATGTTTAACATAAACTGTCAAATTTAGTTGTATTTTCTTCAACATTTGTTGTTCGGGTATAAAAAAAATGCTTGTGGTTATGGAATAATTTTAATTTTGTTTAAATTAAAAATAAAAAAGATAAACATGTCTATATGATTATGTATCAAGTGAATATTTATTTTATTATAAGTATATATAAAATACATTAAAAAAATTTGGTTATATTTTTATTTATTTATTGCAAACCTGATAGTTTAAATTTATAATAAATAAAGTAAATTTAATATTTTGAAACAATAACTTTTATTTGTTTCCAAATTTACATTATTTTATTATTGTTATTAGTATAATGGACATGTAAGTAAATCTTTACGCTTTCGTACTAACGAAACCATTCGGGACGAAATTTTTAAATTTATGTCCAATACACAATACGTGTTCCACTCCTAGGAACATAAACTTAAACATGAACATATTTTTGTTGTTATTCTGCCGACGTTATTGCTTATGTTCGAGAATAAATATTGCGAATGGAGACGTGCAGTTAGGTGTGGAACACGTATTGTGTATTGGACAAAAATTTAAAAATTTCGTCCCGATTGGTTTCGTTAGTACAAACGCGTAAAGATGTACTTACATGTCCATTATACTAATAACAATAATAAAATAATGTAAATTTTGAAACAAATAAAACTTATTGATTTAAAATATTAAATGTTTTTTGTTTATTATAAATTTAAACTATCATGTTTGCAATAAATAAATAAAAATATAACATTTTTTAATTTATATTATATTTGTAATAAAATAAATATTCACACAATATTTGATACATAATCGACATGTTTATCTTTTTTATTTTTAATTAAACAAATTAATAATTATTCCATAGCCACAAGCATTTTTTTATCCCCGAACAACAATGTTGAAGAAAATGCAACTAAATTTGACAGTTTATGTTGAACATTATTTCTTCAAAAGAAGTGTTACCAACTATTTCGCAATATATTTGCACATAAATGTTTTTGCGGTCCACATATGGCAATAAAATTTGACAGCTGAGAACATAATTATTTCCAAGTTTATTGCGCATGGAGACCCCAATTCGAAATACACGAATCTCTTGCCAATTCGAAATACACGAATCTCTTGCCACTCGCTTTTCTGTTAACATTTGTCATTGTAATTTCATTTTTTAAATGTTGTCGAAGCGTATACTTCAAACCATGGTACAATAATATACAGGTAGTGTCGAAACGGTGGCCGACATTTTTTTTCTGTGACAACTATCAAAAGTTGTTTATATTGTGCACACATACACACACATTTTTTATTATTGTTTCCAAATTGAGAAAGATTTTGAAAATAGTATTTTTTCCAATAATATTTTTCAAACACAAAAACAGCTTCAAACACAACAGACAGCTTTTTCTTGATCTTTATTGATATCTTTAATTTATTGCAGGAGCTTTAAATGCAAAAACTTATTGAAAAATTATTTGTAAAATGAAAACACGAAGAAAAATATACGTTTGTTTTCTTATTTTCTTTTGTTTTCTTTGGCTGTTATCAACACAAAGCAATAATAAAAAAAGCCATGTTTTTTTATTGTTGGCTTGTTGTAGTTCCGCTTTTACCTGTTATATTACAATTTATTTACTTCTCGAATTTGGCCTCCATTATGAATTTGTCTTCTATTTACAAAATAGAGTTACCGAGCTCATCACAAGAACATATATTTGGGGAAATGATGAAATTTTATTTTTATAAATATTATTTTAATAATCTAATGCTTTATAATTAACGAAACTGTTTTTTTTTCATATTTCAAGAAATAAATCTAAATAAAACATACGAGAAGCTAAAATTTGTAATTCTATTTTGCTTTAACTACGGCAATCATTGTTCGTATCACAATTTGTTTAAACGCAATATATAAAAAACAACATTAATGTTCATTTTTAAATTGATTTAAATTTAAAAGTATAAAATTAAACCAATAACTGATTTTGAATGCTTAGGGGTACTGAATGAAAGATGAAAAGAAAGAGCATGATGACAGAATACAGAAAGATTTCTTTCTTTCTCTTGAGAGAATCATTCAGTTGAATTAATTCATTCATGATCGACACAAAAAGAATACTTACTACCTATAGGAGTTTGCGGTCTATAATCGCAAATATTATGGATGCAATTAACTAGGTGGCATCACTAACGCAGGTGATAATTTTTTGTGTCATATACGCTACCATTACGCTACCATTACACAGGAAAGTACTTTCATGAAATTTGTGTATACGTATTACAAATAAAAATTTCAATGAAATAGACGACTTTCATGAAAATTTCTTGTTCGTCTACACAGGAAAGTGAAAGTTCATTTTAAAAATGTCGCCGAGGCAAAGAGTTGCAAAATTTGCCTCTGCTTCTCTCCACTCTTATTTTGTTTGCTTACTAATCAGAGTTGCCGAACTTATTACATATACAAATTTATGAGGCAATAGTTGAAAAAACTTATCATTATAAATTTTTCTATGAAATTATTTTTATAAAAATACTTTAATTATTTTCTTTATGTGTTTAATATACAATATAAGAAAAAAATATTATAATTATTTGCATATACATGCAAAATAAGTTAATTTTATAATTATTATTTTACTACAATACTGCAACTTTGTATAATTCTTTGTATGTGGCAACAGTGCTTAGAATTTGTCATTTTACTTTCAGAAAACGTCAAAAAATTTGTTTCATGAAATTTTTAATGAAAGCTGAGTGGAAAGTAAGCAAAATGAGAGTGTGTTAGTAAAAAAGTGTGAGTGTATTGCAACTTTCATGAAATTACTTTCCTGTCTAACCTAGCGTTTAGACTGTCTAAACGATAGGATACTTGAGGGTGCCAAAAGCTGTTTATGTGTACGCAAAGTGAAGTGAAAAAATAATAAGGATTTAAATAAATAAATAAAATAAATAAACTGTTTGAAAAAGTGCAAAAGAAACAATAAAAAAGTTTTCAAAAATATTTTATTTGCTTAAAATGCTTTAAAAACAATTATATTAATTTTCTTTATATACGCCTTTCTTTGTTAATTATCTTCTGTTTTGTAAACATATTTTTGACGGGTTCTGGCATTTTTACACACGCAATATATTGTTTTTATATTGTAGAATAACAACTCTAATGCTGCCACCAAATTTGTGTTTTGTCTCTCGCTCTGTACGCACGTGTTTTTCATTGTCGTCTGTTCTATACCTGTACTTATGTTTATTAATATAAATAATTTTTAAAATTATACCGGAATATGTAGAGTTTTGTTTTGCATCATGTGTGCACGTGTTTTTTTTTACTGCTGTTTGTTCTTTTTCTATTTGTTATTATTAATTTCCTTTTTATGTTCCTCCTATGTATTTTACTACCCTACGGTGTGCGCGTTGTTGAACTAATTTTTGTTAGTCTGAGCAGTGACGAAGGTATATACACTGGGCACTGATCAGTTTTAACTAATTTAATTTCAAAATTTTAAATGCTGTGATGTTTTAGTCGTTCCGTGTGTTAAGTTCACAAACATTACTCCCCCTTTCATCCTTCTCATAATCTATTTTCCTATTTCCAGTATAATGGACTGCATATGTAGGGGCTATCCCCTGCGTACTGGTCCAAGATAAAAAAAAATCAAGGATGCAATCAAATTTGACAATTGAGCAAACCTATATTGCAACGTGGAGACGCGCTGTAACAGCTATTTTAAAATTTAATATATACAAATCTGGCATCACTATAAGTTAAATTTGGTAGCACTGTTGCGGGGCATCGTTTGTAATTAGTCAAGTAGGAGGCACTTTTGTTGAACAGTCGGTAGCCATTTCGATTTGTATTAAGTGTGTGGAGTGGTGAAAGAAAATTTCACCGAGTCCGAAAACTTTGCATTTAGTAGTTAAAGCATTGGACTGTTGCAAAGACTTAGTAGTTTTTAAGATACATCGACACATACTGATATGTCTATGACCACGTGCTACAATTGTAACCGCCCGGGACATTTTGCCCGTGAATGTTCAGCTGGTGGTGGTCGTGGTGGTGGTGGCGGCGGACGTGATGTTAGACGCGGCCACTTTCGCGAAAAATGTTTCAAGTGTAACCAGTTTGGTCATATTGCACGAAATTGCCCGGAAACATCTGAACGTTGTTATCGGTGCAACGATATTGGCCACATTTCTAAGGATTGCTCACAACCAGACAACCCTACTTGTTTTAAATGCAACAAGGTTGGCCACTGGGCGCGCAATTGTCCTGATTCATCAAGTGATCGTGGGTCGAGTAACATTTCGTGCTATAAGTGCAACCGCACTGGACACATTTCTAAAAATTGTCCGGATACTGCAAAGACTTGCTACGGATGCGGCAAAAGTGGTCATTTAAGACGCGAGTGTGAAGAAAAAGGAAGTCGTAACTAGGATGCGGCCAGAAACGACAGGTCCACCATTTTACAAAATCGACTCTTAAAATAAAAAAAAACTAATAGAATCCCAAACTCAGAAGACAAAACGTCATCCTTGAATTCCAGCTGGGTTTACTGTAGCCTGGCAAATACAATTATTTACTATATTCCGTATTTTCGACATCATATGCATAAATAAAAAAAACCCATGGTAATAATAGTTTCAACTTTGGAATTATCTCAACAAACAAATAATTTTTAAAACAATAAAAATTTGTTTTTATTCAAAATATTTGAGAATTGCTGTGAATAAATCTCGATGCTGCTTCTTTTAGCCAAAAGCTTTAAAATCGGCTGATTTGATCATAAATGAAAGATTACTGTGCAGAAAAGTGGAACTCCGAACAACAAAGCAACCATTTCAGAAGTCTAATATAAAGTTATTCAGATTTATATATATATTAACAAAAATTCAAATATCACTGTGATTGTTTTTTAATTGTAAATTAAAATACTGGAGCTGCTGATTTGAGAACATGGATTTTCTTTTGTTTATTTCCTAAAATTAGTAAAGGGCGATCGATATAAATACATACATATTTTGTACTATACAAATCCGAAAGTTATATATTTCGCTACATAAGGCGAGTAATAGAGGTCCATTTCAAATTGGCTTTGTGTGCTTGCCGATTGCTGTATGTGTAAGCATTCTGAGTCACTGGCTGTATCATTTTCTCAATAAGCAGCTTTTACGCTTGCTGTAGGGTTTTTATGCGCTACAATGAAGAAAAATTAAATATGGTTTTAGTATTTTATTAAAAGTTCATAAATATAATTTGTATACACATACGGTATTTACTTGATTTAGATACATTCATATACCTACATATTTTAAGCGAAACTAAAAAGTGACGTACAGTCAGTCACAGGGTTTTGTTCCTATTTTTTTATTGTACACACAAAAAATTATGGTTAATGCGGAAAAGTTTTAAAATGTGAATTTGTGTTGCAAAGAAACGGCAATTTTTATTATATTGCTTAAATTTTTGTAAAATAAACATTATGCAGATATGTATATTTCGCTTTAAAATACAACTTTTAAAATTTCGCCAGAATAATAATAAATTTCTTGTAAAAGGAGTTTTGAAATTCGTTGTTTTTCACACAAATTACTTATTTGCACATACATATTCAGTCCAATTATGGGTATTCTCACGGAACTTATTTCTTACGTAAAGTACTTCTATCTATTAAAACTACAGAAAAATTCACAATTTTTTTAGCTTAATTGTAAGAACTGAAATTTTATCTCCCTCTAGTGTAATCGAAAAAACTCGCACGGAACTTTCATTTGTAATTGGGATGATTATACGTATTTGAATATTTTCTAGTTATTCCCACATTAGCTAAAATTTATGTTGAAACGATTAATATTTGGTTTCAAGTATTTTAATTGAATAAAAAATAGTGTTAGTCCATACTATAAAACTTTTGCTTTAAAGTTTCTAAATTCTCTTGAAACTGCATTTGTGTCCACACCGAAATTTTAGTTTGAAGTGCTTACCATTTTTCTTCTGATTTTTGACAGTTTGGGCAAAAATGAAATATTTGTTTGTCTTAAATGCTTTAACAACTTTTTTCAACATTAATATTGTATCATTTGTTTATGTCTAACTATTTCATTTCTAATATTAACAGTTAGAAAAGCTTTTGAATGTGTGTATAATTGGCGTAAATAATGAAATTAAAAGGAAATGTCAAATCTGTAGCTAACTTTTAAGTCGAAAAGTGTGAATGAGCAACTCAACAAGAACTGCATGGACATGAAACCAAAGTACGTGTTCGGTTCCGCTTTCCTGTAACATTTCTAAACTCAAAGGTTTGCAGCAAATGTTTCGTAGTACCTATTGTGTCATAGTGCTAACGTATATTAAAAAAATTATATCCGATAGACATTGGGTCGTTGGTTAATGGTAATAAATTTTACGCGGAATAATTTAAAATCCATACATGTGAATGTTTGTATCTTCTATTAAAATTTGCATTCTCAATAACGTAAATATTTTTATTGTAACCCTAGCAATGGAAAATTAAACTACTATTATACAGACTAAAGCAGCTATCTTAATACAGACAGTTTACCAATCTCTACAGCATGCTGCGTTCGCAGTCTGAGCGAAAGAAAATTGATTTTAGTTCGTCTAACTTTGCTATGCGCACGATGTGTCAAAACTCAATAAAAGTACATAAGAATATGCGAACGGATAATATTGAGATAGACAAACCCAAATTGATTAGAATGAGTGACTAACTTTCTTTAATTTTCTTGGCAAATAAAGATCCGCACGCTGGAATACGCCCAGGGAAGATTATTCACAGAGTCCACATGTCTTATAATAAGGAACCTGTCGGTGCATATCACCCTTAAGAGAACAAAGGAGCTTTTAAAGCTATCCAGATCTCAACTGAGGGTTACAGTGTCAGCCATCGCTGGATATTGCCCGTTTGGGAACAATGCCAGGAGGGTGGGCTTACCCTACTACTATGACTTCTGTAGAAGTTGCCAAGACGAAGAGACGATCCTTCACCTACTGGGAGCATCATCGTATAAGGTATCTAGGCTAGCGGAGCATTAATAGTCTATCATGTCTGGCCTCGGTCAACGAGACCGCGCTATACTCATTCATAAGGAGTAGCGGATGGCTAGTACAATAGCACGTAATGCCACAAAGAAGTTTCCCATATTTATCCCCTTTTTCGTCTCCTAACTATATAACTATAACACTATATCCCTTTTCACATTTATCTTCACCTGCCCTTCATACAGGCAAACTCAAAGGAACCAAATTTAGGATCCCAGTGAGCTGCACACCCACAGGACGCGCTGGGAATTCAGCGGCCTGTCTACCTAAAGCTCTCATAAATATAGTTTATCCACATTTTCCTCGAAAGGATGAAACCACAGAATTTTGCGATTGTAATTTTTGTTACCTGACTGAATGAAACAAAAATTCTAAATACCTGCGTAGTTAGCAGGATCGTCACGTAGTACTTATACAGGGTGGCTCAAGTCACCATGGAGCTTAACAGTTTTTTACTGATTTTGGAACTAATCTGGTTTACCAACGCAGCTCCAAATAAAATAAAAAGTACATAGGGTGATAGAAAATTTAAAAATAATAAGAAAATGTAAAATGGCAATATTGGCGGACGTACGCTTAGTTTCCGAGTTATGGACCGAAGAAGTTTTCATATACCTATACATGCAATTTTCTACATTTTTCAACCTATATGGTCATTACTTGCATCATTTGAAAGTTTATGAATATATCTCTACAAACATACTAAATCTTGTAGAAAAAAACTTAGCTCGGTAAATATCATTAGTTTAAAAAATATTTGTATCAAAGTGTTACATACGTATGTATGTACATACATACATATGTATGTATAAATTAAAATTCCACAAAATTTGTATTTAATAATAAAGACCGGCTTCGATTCCAAAGTTTTTTGCATAGCAGCATGCAGGGATTTTCTCCTCTATGGTATAACAAACACCGGCTTCGCTAACAAAAGTTTTTTTTTGCATAGGGGTTCTCTCTTGTATGGTGTAAGAGATCAACAAGCTTACACCCAGTGAACTTTTTGTCACATACATCTTCGATCTGAGAGCATTGACAATGTAAGTGCGACCCATCCGAAGTCTGTATACAATTCGTACTTACATTTACACAGCGCTGGCCTAGGCCGTAAGATGCATCCAACACTGTATACATTGTAAGCGAAGATTGGATAAGTTCAAAACTATATTCAGGCATGTTCCCACACTCGCAAGTTTTCAAAGTCGCCAGGCGACTTGAAAACGCCAAATTTATTTTTAGGTGTTCTGTGACTCACGCGTTTTGCTTGCGAATTGACATAATTTGAATGCTAAAAACACATGTTTTACCACGCAAATAAACTAAAAAATAAATTGATAATGCATTTTGGGTTAAAAATGTAATAAAAAATTGATTGTAAAAAAGTTTATTTCCAGAAATACATAATAAGTTTGGCTTGCGTTTTTAGACCATTTTTTAAATTGCATGTATTTAGCTAAAATTATATGAAAAATCGTCTAGTTTTTATTCTAGTGCAAAGAAAACAAATTTTATTTAATATATACGTCATTTTATTATTTGTTTAAACGTTTGTTTAGTGCTAATTCATCAGTTCACTTTGGCATACTCTTGTGATTTGAAATCGCCAACAGTCTGGCGATTGCGATTTACAGAACACCTTTCTTGCGAGTTCAAGTCACAATCGCAAATATCATGCGAGATGCGAGTGTCAGAACATGCCCGATTATTAGCATTTGTTTTCTACTTTGCTTCTTATGTACAATTAATTTAACAATATGAGTAGAAAAAGACTAATCTGAATCGGATGCTGGTTGTTTGTTGTGCTTAACATGTTTATTTTGATTTTTTCTGTTGACACAATCGCTTACAATCGGATGCTTTGCAAATTGTAATAACTTGTGGACTGCTGGGCAAATAATACCAATATTGACCATATAAATTGAAAAATGTGGTAGTCGAATGCATATATAAAAACTTCTTCGGCCCATAACTTGGAAACTAAGCGTTTCCGCCAATATTGTCATTTAACATTTTCTTATTATTTTTCAATTTTCTATCACCCTATGTACTTTTTATTTTATTTGGAGCTGCGTTAGTAAACTAGATTTAAGCCCTGATTTTTCAGATGAAGTACTCAAAATGGAAATTTATTACACGGCGTCCGCTTTTATATTAAGACAGACGATGGACAGATATTTTTTTCATTTTTTTGGTGTCGCCTAAATCTTTACATTTTTGATTTTTTTTCGTTTCTTTAACACAGCTACTGATTGTTGAAGTTGATATGTCTGTGGTCAGACAGAAAGATTTTAATTGCCGAACTTTTTAGCAATTTTCATTTGGAATTGCTTTCTTGTCAACACACAAAAACTTTTTTCGGCAATTCTTGAGCAATTCTTTTCCTTTTGCTTTATGCAATTTACATTGTATATGCACATACACATATTAGAGAAAAGTAAGGAATTGCTGAGAATTGCCGAGTACCGGCAATTCTTTTTCCCTTCTTATTCCCCTCACCGAAAGCTTCTATAAAGTCAAGAATTGCCCAACTAAAGTTGCATTGTGTGACCATACACTATGAGATTTGCGTTGCGTTAAAAGTGCTCTATCATGATACAAAGAACAAGGTAGCCGCTTCGCTACAACCATGATACAAAAAACAATGAAACCGCTTCGCTACAACAATAAAAAAACAACAGGTATTTTGTTTGTGTAAAAAGGCGAATTCACACTTAAGCTGTCAAAGGTAGTTGATCATGATACAAAAAACAAGGTAGCCGCTTCGCTACAACAATACAACAATAAGGAAAACAACAGGTATTTTGTTTGTGTAAAAAGGCGAATTCACACTTAAGCTGTCAAAAATAGTTGATAAAGAACATGTACAAAAATTTAAATGGCGCCGAAAAAGGTAAACAAAACTTGACAGAAAAAGTGCCGCCATATTAACCGAATTCGCCTGAATTTGCCGATGCATCCACCTAATAATTAATTCGCCTTGGTAGTTGATAACAAACCATGATACAAAAAACAAGGTAGCCGCTTCGCTACAACAATAAAAAAAACAACAGGTACTTTGTTTGTGTAAAAAGGCGAATTCACACTTAAGCTGTCAAAAGTAGTTGATAACGAACATGTAAAAAAATTTAAATGGCGCCGAAAAGGTAAACAAAACTTGACTGCGAAGGTGCCGCCATATTAACCGAATTAGCCTTAATTCGCCGATGCATCCACCTAATAATTAATTCGCCTTGATAACAAACCAAGGCGAATTAATTATTAGGTGGATGCATCGGCGAATTCAGGCGAATTCGATTAATATGGCCGCACTTTCGCTGTCAAGTTTTGTTTACATTTTTCGGCGCCATTTAAATTTTTTTACATGTTCGTTATCAACTACTTTTGACAGCTTAAGTGTGAATTCGCCTTTTTACACAAACAAAATACCTGTTGTTTTTTTTATTGTTGTATTGTTGTAGCGAAGCGGCTACCTTGTTTTTTGTATCATGATAACAAACATGTACAAAAATTTAAATGGCGCCCAAGGCGACTTTATACAGGTGAGTGCAAGCGGAAAGGCGAATTCAGTACAATGTATTTTGTTATTGTAAAACATATCGTGAATGTCATAATCTAAATTCGCCTAAGATTGCTCAGCAGAGAAAATATTTTATATAAACGTTAAATATAAGCTTTTATAATTGTTTGTAATTAAAATCAGAGATTGTATTAGTTTTTCACTTTTAAATTCACACAAATTTCTTGAAATTGCACTAAATCATGCAAAAAAACGTTCAGATTAAAATGGCGCGAAAAAGTTTGTAAACAAAAGAAACAAAATTTGACAGTCTCATTGGAAAAAACGCGAGAAGCAAAAAATAATCACCTGTGCTGTTAAGTTCACCTGGTAATGAATTCGCCTTGATGGCGCCGAAAAAGGTAAACAAAACTTGACAGAGAAAGTGCCACCATATTAATCGAATTCGCCTGAATTCGCCGATGCATCCACCTAATAATTAATTCGCCTTGGCTACAACAATAAAAAAACAACAGGTATTTTGTTAGTGTTAAAAGGCGAATTCATACTTAAGCTGTCAAAAGTAGTTTATAAAGAACATGTACAAAAATTTAAATGGCGCCGAAAAAGGTAAACAAAACTTGACAGAGGAAGTGCCGCCATATTAATCAAATTTGCCTGAATTCGCCGATGCATCCACCTGATAATGAATTCGCCTTGTGCTCTATGTGACATGCAAGGCGAATTCATTACTAGGTGAACTTAACAGCACAGGTGATTATATTTTGCTTCTCGTGTTTTTTCCAATGAGACTCAAATTTTTTTTCTTGTTTACAAACTTTTTCGCGCCATTTTAATCTGAAGATTTTTTTGTATGATTTAGCGCAATTTCAAGAAATTTGTGTGAATTTAAAAGTGAAAAGCTTATATAGTCTGTGATTTTAATTACAAACAATTATAAAAGTTTATATTTAACGTTTATATAAAATTTTTTCCCAGTTGAACTAAGGCGAATTCATTACTAGGTGAACTTGACAGCACAGGCGACTTTTTTTGCTTCTCACGTTTTTTCCAATGAGACTGTCAAAATTTTTTCTTTTGTTTACAAACATTTTCACGCCATTTTAATCTGAAGATTTTTTTGTATGGTTTAGTGCAATTTCAAGAAATTTGTGTGAATTCAAAAGTGAAAAACTAATGTAATCTGTGATTTTAATTACCTTGCATTCACCTGTATAAATTCGCCTTGAATAACAAAATACATAGTACCCAAGGCGAATTAATTATTAGGTGAATGCATCGGTGAACTCAGGCGAATTCGATTAATATGGTGGCACTTTTTGTGTCAAGTTTTGTTTACCTTTTTCGACGCCATTTAAATTTTTGTGCATGTTCGCTAACAACTACTTTTGACAGCTTAAGTGTGAATTCGCCTTTTTACACAAACAAAATACCTGTTGTTTTTTTATTGTTGTATTGTTGTAGCGAAGCGGTTACCTTGTTTATTGTATCATGATAGTACCGAATTCACCTTGCCGCGTGCATCCACCCAAGATGCATTAACGTATACACGCGGCCAAGGCGAATTTATACAGGTTAATGCAAGCGGAAAGGCGAATTTAGTACTATGTATTTTGCTATTGTAAAACATATCGTGAATGTCAAAATCTAAATTCCCCTAAGATTGTTCAGCTGGGAACAAATTTTATATAAACGTTAAAAAAAAAACTTTTGTAATTGTTTGTAATTAAAATCACAGATTATATTAGTTTTTCACTTTTAAATTCACACAAATAGATCTCATAATTGCAGAATGGAATGCTAACGGCATTTTAAATCATATAAACGAAATAGAAATTTTCTTGAAAAGTAATTTTATAGATATTTTATTACTTTCCGAAACACACCTTACAAGCAAATCCCTCTTTCGTATAAGAGGATTTGACATAATAACAGCCAATCAACCTAACAACAGGGCACATGCCGGAGCAGCTATTGTCATCAAATCAACAATCAAATATGAAATTTTAGAACCAATTACTGAGTTATATATCCAAGCAGCCGGAGTTAAAATAACTTGCAATAATTGTAGTGTATCAATTTATTCTGTGTATTCGCCTCCTAGATATAGTATAAAATGTGATCAATATGATAATTTTTTCAAAAATCTTGGCAATAAATTCATAGTTGGTGGTGACTTTAATGCGAAACACACCTGGTGGGGATCACGGTTAACAAACCCTAAAGGGAAAGAACTTTTTAAATGTATTTCTAAAAACAACTACAGTTCGTTATCGACAGGAGCTCCTACCTACTGGCCAACTGATAGTTCCAGAATACCCGATCTGCTAGATTTCTTTGTTTATAAAGGAATCCCTCCTTCCTCTCTGGAAATAGCATCTAGTGATGATTTAAGTTCGGATCATAGTCCAATTATCCTTAACTTTGCAACTGAGTGTAAAAAGCGAATCAAAAATCCTAAGCTTATTTCTAAAACCACTAACACCAGCTACTTCACACAATTTATTGAAGCTGAACTTGATTTAAATTTGTCTCTAAAGTCCGGATACGAGATAGATATGGCCATTGAAAATTTTACAAAATTAATACATGAAGCTTCGTTTGTTTCAACACCACAAGTGAATTATCAAAATTCCAATTTGCACTTATCTTTTGAAATAAGGCAACTAATTGCATTGAAAAGGAGACTTCGGAAAATCTGGAAAAGAACAAGGTCACCCTTAGATAAAACAAACTTCAATCGTGCAGCTAACGATTTGAAAAGAAAATTAAAAGAGCTAAAGAACGATTCCATTGGTAGATATTTAGGTAATTTACGTCCAGAAAATAATAATGAACATAATCTTTGGAAAGCTACAAAATACCTAAAGCATGCACAAAAGCGAAACGTTCCAATAAAAGATACAAATGGCGAATGGTGTAGATCTGATGTTAGTAAAGCTGCCGCTTTTAGGTCCTACCTCGAAAACACTTTTACTCCATTTTCTTTTTGTTCAACGCAGCAAGACACCGAAGTAAATTACTTTTTGGATGTCGCATGTCAAATGAGTAAACCAATTAAGTCGTTTAGATGTCGAGAAATTGAAGCAGAAATTAGTAAGCTTAATACAAAAAAGTCTCCAGGTTATGACAACATAGACGGAAACGTTCTGAAAAAGTTACCTAGAAAAGCTATCATTTTTATCACAGTTGTATTTAATGCTGTGTTACGGCTGTCATATTTTCCAATTCAATGGAAACATGCAAAAATTATTATGATTCATAAATCTAACAAGCCGGAAAACTCCGTTGAGTCATATAGGCCTATCAGCTTGCTACCCGTATTATCGAAACTATTTGAACGACTTTTTCAAAAAAGATTAATGCCAAAGTTAGAATCCCTACGGATTATACCTGATCATCAATTTGGTTTTCGAGATGGACATGGGACTCCCGAACAATGTCATAGAGTTGTTAAATCAATAAGAGAGTCTCTTGAAAACAAACAATACTGTTCATCTGTTTTTCTAGACGTGAAACAAGCATTTGACAGAGTATGGCATAATGGCCTTCTGTTTAAGTTAAAGTATTTGCTAGAAGCTCCATTCTACTTACTGCTCAAGTCCTATCTGAGTGAACGTACTTTTTATGTTAACATCAATGACGAGAATTCTGAAATTATCATGATATCAAGGCTGGTGAGCCGCAGGGAAGCGTACTGGGTCCAACTCTGTACACATTATTCACTTCTGACATGCCAACAAAAAACGATGTAGTGGTCGCAACCTACGCTGATGACACAGCTTTACTTGCAGTAAATGAATCTGCAGGTATTGCATCTAACATCATTCAAATGCAGCTTGACTTAATTAGTGATTGGCTTAATAAATGGAACATTAAAGTGAATGCAGAAAAATCTACTCACGTCACATTTACCCTCAAAAATGGAGATTGTCCGCCTGTATATCTGAACGGAGTTGTAATACCTCAATCAAATGAAGTTAAGTATTTAGGTCTCAACATTGACCGGCGTTTAACATGGAAAGCACATTTAAAAGCAAAGAGAAAACAACTGAACACTAAAACAAGAAAAATGTACTGGCTTCTCGGGCCAACGTCGAAATTAAGTGTTAAAAACAAATTACTATTGTATAAAACAGTATTAAAACCTGTATGGACATATGGTATTCAATTATGGGGAACAGCTTCTTACTCTAACATTGATATCATTCAAAAGTATCAGTCT
This sequence comes from Thecocarcelia acutangulata, assembly GCA_914767995.1. Classification (NCBI taxonomy): domain Eukaryota; kingdom Metazoa; phylum Arthropoda; class Insecta; order Diptera; family Tachinidae; genus Thecocarcelia; species Thecocarcelia acutangulata. The sequence continues at coordinate 60,100,396 of OU612098.1, forward strand.
AAAACCCTTAGACTTATAATAGGTGCTCCTTGGTACATAAGAAACACTACAATACATAATGATCTCGATATTCCAAGTATTAAAGATGAAATTAAAAAGTACAGCACGAATTATCTAAAAAGACTTAGCGGCCATGGAAATGTTCTTGCGATAACTCTATTAGATGACGGTGATGAAGTAAGACGACTAAAAAGACTACATATACTTGATCTCCCCTTTAGTTCTTAAGGCGTATATATTTTGATAAAAAACACCATTGTAAGATTTTTAAAAAAACCAAAAATAATTTTAAATTGTTAAATTTAATGGAATTTAACACTACTGTTATATTATTCTAAGTATAGTTAATAGATTTGCTTATTGTTTTTTTTTTAGTAAACAGATTGCAAATAAAATATTATAAAAAAAAAAAAAAAAAAAAATTCACACAAATTTCTTGAAATTGCACCATATCATACAAAAAAATCTTCAGATTAAAATGGCACGAAAAAGTTTGCAAACAAAAGAAAAAAAAATTTATAGTCTCATTGGAAAAAACGCGGGCAGCAGAAAAAAATCACCTGTGCTGTTAAGTTCACCTAGTAATGAATTCGCCTTGTACGCGGCACTTCCTCTGTCAAGTTTTGTTTACTTTTTTCGGCGCCATTTAAATTTTTGTACAAGTTGTTTACTTATGCCAACAAATTATACATAGAGAAAAATTTTTTTAAACAGTAGTAACATTAACATTATTCATAGTATATATATATGAATATATATATATATATATATATATATATATATATATATATATATATATATATATATATATATATATATATATATATATATATATATATATATATATATATATATATGTATATATATATATATATATATATATATATATATATATATATATATATATATATATATATATATATATATATATATTTTTTTTTTATATTTTCATTATTTTTTATAAAAAGAAAGAAATGAAAATTTTTTTTAAATAATCTAAAATAAAAACCTATTTATACGTTTTTTAACTCCTGTTTTTACTCTTGTATATTAAATGTCTATAATTTTGGGCCAATCCGTCTATATCCTTTTTAAAATTCATTCTTTTTTCTAACGGTACATTAGTTATTTGTAACATTTCTAACATATATCTCCGTTTACAATAATTTTCCCTATTTAAAATAGATATACCCCCAAAATCTGGATTATGATTAAAATCGCGACAATGAGTTGATAACGCAGTTTTCTGTGAAGAATTATAGTTTCCGTATTTCTGGTCAGATTTATGTCCTGCTAATCTAGTCTTAAGTTTATTACCTGTTGTTCCTATATAAATTTTATCAAACTGCTCATTGGTATTTCCATTACAATGTATTTTATATACTAAATTGGACTCTTCTAACTTTTTTAACTTGTCTTTAGTTTTACTAAAACGTCTATCTACCGTGTTACGTATTTTATGTGCAATTTTATACTTGCAACTATCATACATATTTGAATTCTCCAATCTTTCTGACATCCCAGGTACATAAGTTAATGATTTATATATAATTGGTTCAGAAACATTCTCATTATCTGATCTTTCTCTTATGTTGAATTGTCTTATCAACTTGCAAATGAGTTCATTAGGAAAACTATTATCATTCAGTATATTCCTAATTATGCTTTTATTCTTGTTATAAAATCTACGGTGACTTATTGTTAATATTCTATCTATCAAATTCTTAGCTGTATTGATATTAACTTTTTTTTTGGATGTTTTGAAAAGTAATTTATAATTCTACTAGAAGAAGTTGGTTTTTGATATCAATCTATTAATCTTTACAGCTTGGTAGCTTACCAAATGAACACATTTTTGGGGAAAGGGTTATTTTTATTAATATTATTTTAACAATCTAATACTTTATAATTAACAAAACTGTGCTTTTCAAGCAGCGGATATATATGCTTTCCTGCAAGCGTTTTCGCTGTAAATCCACGGAAAAAATACTTCTTACCATATGAATGCTGTAATATTGTCCAAGACTCAAATAGTTTAAAAGGTCATATTTACCTCGATCTCAAAAATAATATAAATAATAAAGAATGGGTATAAGAAAGAATTATTTAAATTATTTAATAAATGTCTGTAGCCAATTTCATAGACACTAAACTGACATCATATCTTGCATAGCTTTTCAACCCTCAAGAGCTAATAGGGCTGCCTTCGTATAAATTGAGACTGATAGTTGGCGTTCCAATTCTACCGGCTCGAACCCTTATCAGTCTAAGACTGTAACGTCATACTGTTGCAAATTATACTTTTGGTGAACGGACGTATTTGTTTTTAACCGGAATGCTAAAAAAAAAAAAATTAATAAATAAAAAAGAAAGAAACGGTACAAATAGAAAACCGCAATAAGTGGAAGAGTGCATATACAAAAGAAAAACTTTGTGACAATTATTTTTATATACTTTTAAAGTAAAAAAAAATATAAATAAAAAAACAAAAATTGCATGAGTGTACCTAGTAGATGCAATTCTGAGAGGGAGCTTAGCTCCACTAGAAAAAAACCTCTGGATTTCTGAGGAAGAATCTTTGAACAAGTCATTGGATAATCTCCTGTCTCTAAGAGATAAAAAACGCACGCGTTCGTGTTCGCCAAACATTGTTGTTACAACAGAAGACCAACCATCTACCAGTTCAGTTATTGCAGATAAGCCGAAAACACAAGTAGGCATGGACAGGTATGTAACCGTGGTTAAACGTCAGCGAAGCCCGAAATGCGCTCAGATATCATCACAATCAAAGATAACTAAAGAGGATAATACCGGTACGGCAATCCTCCAGACTGATGAGCCAAATACAGCAAAAAAACATTTAAACCGCCACCAATATATTTGAGAGAACCTACTTCTAATGAGCTGGTAAAACAACTTATTACGGTAATCGGTAAGGACAATTTCAACGTGACATCAGTTAAGCGCGGAAACATCAATGAAACAAAAATTCAGGTAAATCATGAAAATGATTACCGAAAATTGTCTGACGTTTCGGAAAAGGAGAAAAGATCTTTTTACACTTATCAGCTTAAAAGTGCTAAAGGTATTCAGGTCGTTATAAAAGGTATTGACCCATGTGTAGCCACGGATGATGTTAAGATTGGTTTAGAGGACAAAGGGTTTAAAATCAAAAGTGTAGTGAACACCAGGAACCGTGAGAAGATCCCTCAACCCATGTTTAGGGTTGAACTGGAACCAAGAGATATTGTCCTGAAACGGATTGAAACTCACCCAATTTATACCCTCAAATTTCTCTTGCACCGTAAAGTTACCGTAGAGGAGCCTCATAAGCGTTTAGGTCCCGTTCAATACCTAAACTGCCAGGAATTTGGCCATACTAAGGCCTATTGTAAACTCCCCGCAGTTTGTGTTGTGTGTGGAGATCTACACGGCACTTCACAGTGCAAAAAACCAAAGACTGACTCGAGCGCTAAAAAATGCAGTAACTATGGAGGTAACCACACTGCAAATTACAGGGGCTGCCCTGTTTACACTAATTTAAACAATCAATGACAAATAAGTCATCAATTACCTTCAAGCAACCCCAGCAGTCAAACATTATTTCTGCAAACAATTTTCCCCAGATAGGCCAGTCAACCAGCCAAATAATTATGCAAAACCCCAAACAAGTTTCATATGCTAATGTGGTCAAAACCGATATACAAAACTTGAATCAGGAGCCCATGCCCCAAAATCCCGATCAAAATTTTAAAAATCTTGAGGCAACTCTGCAGACTCTTGTTCAATCCATAAACAAATTTACGGTTTCTATGACTAACATGATGCAGGAAATGCTGAAAATGCAATCCACTATTTTGCAGGCAATTTTAAAAAAATGAGCTGGTTAAAAATATGTTTCTGGAACGCAAACGGCATTCGCCAACACAAAAATGAACTTGAGCACTTCCTTATGGAAAAGCAAATCGACATAATGCTGATTGCTGAAACCCATTTGACAACTAACAGTTTTTTCAAAATTAATGGTTACACGCTGTATGATACTAAAGATCCCCGTGGCAGATCTTGCGGAGGCTCAGCAATTTTGATAAAAGGTAGAATTAAGCACTATTTGCTAAACGAGACATGTAAGGAGTATCTTCAAGCAACAAACATATGTATTGAACATTTTCATCATAAAATTGTTATTTCATCGATTTATTCCCCACCCCGGTTTTCAGTAACAGAAAATCAATATACAAATTTTTTCGATGTGGTTTCAAACGGACACCCCACTTATTGGCCGTCAGACCGACGAAAGATCCCAGATGTTATAGATTTTGGAGTTGCGAAAAATTTTCCTTTAGAGTGGATGCAAGTGGAGCCTTCATTAGATTTGTCATCAGATCACTCACCCACTATAATCTCTGTTTCGTTTCCCCAAGAGATTGGCTCCCCGTCGACCTTCAATAGAGTCAATTGGCTAAAATACAAAAAATTTCTGAGTACACATTGTACTGAAAATATCGCCTTGAGAACGCCTGAGGATATTGATGTGTCAATTAACGATTTTTCTGAAAACCTCAAACTGGCCGTACAGCATTCTACCACTAGTCATAAGATCCAGAAATGAGAACAATAGAACTTATTCGTCTGAAATTGCGCAACTTCTGTCAGAAAAAAGAAGAGCCAGAAGATAGTGGCAGCTTCGCAGGTCTCCCCAGCTTAAAAGCAGTTAAAAAATCTGCTTGAAATCCAAAGAATGTCTTCCCTTAAAACATATTTGGAAAGCCTGGATGGTACTCCGCAATCTGACTATTCTCTGTGGAAAGCGACAAAAGGTCTAAAAAGACCCGTAATATGTAAGCCACCTTTGCGAACTTCAATTGGCGACTGGGCAAGAAGCGATTCAGAAAAGGGGATGGTGTATGTTAACCATTTGAGAAATGTTTTTATTACAAATGATATAACAAATGATGCATCTGAATTACCACCATACGCAGTTAGACTGCCTGTGTCTTTGCGATTCATATTTCAAGATGTAGAACAAGGTATTAGTAACATAAACCCCAGGAAAGCTCCAGGTATTGATCAAATTACTGGCAAAATGCTTGAACAGTTACCTCGTGTAGCTAAAAGAATTCTACTTTTTATTTTTAACGCTATTTTACGCCTTGAGTATTATCCTACAGAGTGGAAGGTCTCTATGATTACTATGATACCCAAGCCAGGGAAGGATCCCACTAAAGTAGAATCATATAGACGAATAAGTCTGCTACCAACAATTTCAAAACTATTCGAAAAATTGTTAATGGTTAAGTTGGGTCCAATATTGAACAATGTGGGATGCATCCCTGATCATCAATTTGGTTTTCGGGCTAAACATAGCACCATAGAACAAACGCACAGACTAGTCAATGTCATAAGACAGACCTTTGAGGAGAAGAATATTGTTCAGCTCTATTCATTGACATTTCTCAAGCTTTTGACAAAGTGTGGCACGACGGCTTGATGCACAAAATAATGTTGAACTTGCCTGCAAATACTCACAAGCTTCTGGAAAGCTACTTATATGGGCGGAAATTTGTTATCAGAGAAGGTGATTTTATAAGCCCAACTCAACCTATCGAGGCAGGAGTTCCTCAAGGTAGCATTCTTGGGCCTACTTTGTATTTGATTTACGCCTCTGACATGCCAACGACATGTGGAATCCACACTTCAACTTTTGGAGACGACACAGCGTTTTTGAGCGTTCATGAAAATTACCAATTAGCTTCACGAAATTTACAGGAATTTATTCCAATATTGGAAAATGGCTGAAGCTTTGGAAAATCAGGGTTAATGAACAGAAATGTACTCATGTCACATTCACACTATGTAAACAAACATGTGCGCATATCCAAATTAACAACTCACCTATTCCGCAGCAATGAAGTCAAGTACCTTGGTATTCACCTGGACCGTAGGCTAACGTGGAAGTCTCACATTGAAGCAAAGGTCACTCAGTTAAAACTAAAAGCAGCGCAATTAAATTGGCTTATGGGTAGAAATTCTACATTGAAATTAGATTGCAAACTTTTGTTATACAACGCAATACTAAAGCCTATATGGTGCTACGGAATTCAGTTATGGGGCACCGCCACAGCGTCAAACATTGAAAAAATCCAACGGCGACAAAACAAAATTCTTCGAACGATTACTTCAGCTCCATGGTATGTAAAAAATTCACGAATTCATAAAGATCTGAGTGTTCCGCCGGTAAAAGAGGAGTTTTCTAAGTACGCGACAAGAATGGATACCGTTGCCACCATCAGAACGTTCAATAGGTGATTCTACCGATATTGCTCCGATAGGCTGGGCAACATAGAATCAGTCATATGTTATACGTCTTCTTTTTCCACTGACATCAACGTATACGAAGTATGAAGGTGGCACAATCAGTGCTTTGTTAACGGATATAAAATCAACTGTATTTTGCTCTAATTTGAGTAAAATCTTTTGATTTATTTTTCAGACACAGCACAGAAAATCTAACACAATTTGTTTTTAATTTATTTTATTTTTGAACGAAAAAATAAATCAAAATAGGCAACGTATACCGTACAACGAAGTCTATGTGCCTCGGCCTTATGCTAGGAACACAACTGCGACGAACGACGAACTTCGCCCATCGTGACGAACTCGCCGGCAAATATTCGTTGTGTAAAGTCATCGTGTGAAGCAAAATATAAACGAACATTGTGTTCATTCCATGCAAAGAAAAAAAAATATATACTTAAATATTAAGGTGACCATATTAAAAGTAAACCTATATAAATCCCATCCGAAAGAGAGATTTTTGAACAAATTATCTGAGGTCCTTTATATTTTGAGAACATCTTTATAAATTTTTTACTACATGGATTAAAATAAATTATAAAAAGTATTATGTCGTGAAAAATATATTTTTTATGTAAGAAACTTGGTCACCTGGTACTGCTTTGTTCGTCGTTCGCTGACGAAACAATTAGAAATAAATCTATTTCAATTTCGCTTAGAATGACGAATTTCGACCAAAGCCACGATTAGTTGTGTTCGACGTCGTTACCGCGGGAACCCGCGGGCTCCCAATTTGCACGAAAAGTGTTTCTTGTGTTGAAAATTGGGCAAATTGGGTAAATGAGCTTCTGAGAGAGTAATTTGTGTTTCTCATTTTACCAGACTTTACCCGTACTTTTTTTCCGTGCAAAATGGTAAAATTGTTAAACCTTTTAAACAGCTGTTTGTTATTTATGAAAATGAAATAACAAAGTGCAAATTATAAAAAAAAAATATTTTAAAATGTAACAATACGTTATATTTAAATAAGTTATATTAAAATAAGATTATCTTCCGTTTTTATCTAGCTCAAAATGTTTAAATAAATTGGCAAAAATGTTTCGTTTGAATTGCAACAGCGCTGTCAACTCAGCGCTTTTCACACCGATTTTAGTGGTTTTTAAAAATCGCACATAGAATTTGTAAATCAATGTACGATGCTTTTAATTAATTTTTAGCGCATTTTCTTTTAATAGTATTCAAACAATCTGTACTAATAGCTACATATTTAAAAAACTTTGCTTATATATATTTTCTGCATTTCGTTTTGGCTTATTCAATAAATTGTTGCTGGCATTGATCTCGATTTCTTGCACCTAAATTTTACAAATTTTATTTGATATCAATATACGAGTACCCTCAAAATATTTGAGGTGTATTTTACGAACTGTACGATTTTTTTTGTATAAACTACACAAACTGTTGCCAAACATGTTAATATTTTGGGTTTGTACAAACATTTTTGTTTATGGGACTGTTTGCTGGTTTTTACAAATATTTGAAACGTGTTTCCACAAAAATAAAAAATTTTTGCAGAGTGAAGTGGAGTAAGAAGAAGCACACAAGTGAATCAAGAAAATATTTTCTTGTAACAATGTTTTGAATTGTTTACCTTCGTTTTAGAAATTAAAAAGATAAAGATTACGAAAACAGAATATCAAGGAATAGAGAGTATAACAATTTGTATCTTGCAAATTGATGCATAAACAGTCAGTTAATAATTTGCAAATAGTTTTTATTTGCTAGTAGGCTGTGCATAAACGTAATAACTGAAAGCTAATTTACTTTTTAAATGGAACAAAATTCGAAAAATAACTAAGTTATTTTTCTCATATATGTAAAACGCGTTTTTTTTATTTGATTTCAATGCATTATAAAATTTAGAAGTTGAGAGCACTGAATTTTAAAATTGTATAAATAAACAACAGCTATTTTTGTTTTCATATTTAATTTCGTGCTTAAAATGTGGTTTTTTGTGTTCCAGCAATTTTTGGTAAATTGTGTGTTTTCTGAGAGTATTTTTTGTTTACTCTCATTTTACCGGACTTTACCCGGAATTTCCTCATTTCATATACACCAATGTGTTTAATTTTTGACGACGAATATTCGCGACCAAAAATTCGTCGTTCGTCGCAGTGGTGTTCCTAGCATTAAATATAAAAATAAAAATGTGCTTTTTACTTAAGTTCAGGCAATGCTAGAGAAAAAGTTTTATTATGCGGGGCAATATCGGTGAAATCCCCTATTGAACGATCTGATGATGGCAACGGTATCACTTCTTCTCAACCGAGTGTGGCCGCGAAAATCAAGTATATCGCAAGAGGGTTTGGATGATGTTCCAGTTTACTGACATATCTTGTCGCATACTTAGAAAATTCCTCTTTTACCAGCGGAACAATCAGATTTTTATGAATTTGAGAATTTCTCATTACAGTTTCAGAAACGAGGTGCAGATATCCCCAAATATTCATATCTAGGATTTATACTTCGTTTTTTGAAAGATCATTTATGGTCAGGGTGTCCCGAAGGCGGAATGTACTTCCTGTTTTGCCACGCCTTTTCTCACACTCTAACAATGTATTCCGGGTTAAACTCTTACGGCCGTATTCATAAAAAAGTTAAACAGCCGTTCAAACCATTTTTAGGGAAAATTCGATAAAACTGTATTCATAAACGAATTTTACGTTAAAATGTTCTTTTTAGCAGTTTTTTAAGTCAACCATTTTTAAAACTGATTGCACCCAATTTTAAGACAATTTTAAGGTGATATTTGTGTTTTTTAGTTTTTGTTTATTTATATGTTGCGAAAATTTGTATTGCATATTTATCAGAAATCCCATGATATTGATAACAATAGATGTGTGTTTTTAATAGAAAATATGACCCAAGCTTTGAATAGCTGGCAATAGAAAACTATTAGGGAAAGAAGTAATTTATTTTATTCTGGATTCCAGATAAGCAATTTCGCTTTACATTTTTTCTAGTCTTCTTATTTTAGTTATTACTAACATTTTATTTATTTAAAATAATATACGTTAATAAAATGCCATGTACATCAGTGATGTGCAAAAAAACGAAATAATAAAAAAAGCTCGTTATTCATATTTTTTCCTACGGTTAAGCAAAAGGAATCAAAGTAAAACTTTTCTGACTCAGTATTTTTTGCTATTTAATTGAAAGACAAAATGGAGTTAACATTTATTTATTTGTTTTAAAGTCGAATTTCATAAAAAACAATACAAGACAATTCTTTGCATGACTACTATGTGAACAAAAAACCGTTTTTATCGCAGCACTATGATTCAAATGAGAACTGCATATGATGGCGTTGCCAGTCACACATATAAAATTTCAATAAAATGATTTTTAGCTAAAATGCTGTTTATGAATACGTTTTTATAAAATGTGTTTTTTTGCTGAAAATTCTGTTTTAACTAAAAAGTTGTTAAAATGCAGATTAGTGTTTTTTTATGAATACGGCTGTTACAGTATATTCTTCAGATTTTTAGGGTTGTATTTGCTCTTGATTTTCTCCTTGAATATTTCAGGTTTACATACGTATGTATGTACTAGCGGTTGAGGTGCTGCATAGGTATAGGTTGTTTTTTTAAGCCCGATAGAACTTGAAATTGTAAAAAATAACACAAAAAATTAAATTGTAATCAAAATTTTTTTTTATTCGAAAGATCAATACGTGACATTAACATTTGAAAATGATTTCGGGCATATGGGCACCGCGGCTGTTCTTGACGAAGCGCATTCTGGACGTCCAATTTTGGGCCACTTTTTCGAGCACTGCTGGCCGTATGTCACGAACAACACGAACAATGCTGGCCTCCAAGGCGTCAATTGTTGCTGGTTTATCAGCATAAACCAGTGACTTCACGTAGCCCCACAGGAAATAATCGAGAGGTGTCAAATCGCACGACCTTGGAGGCCAATTGACAGGTCCATTTCTCGAAATCAACTTATCGCCAAATTTTGATTTCAGTAAGTCGATGGTTGCGTTCGCCGTATGGCACGTAGCGCCATCCTTTTGAAACCACATCTCCTCCGGATCAATGTCATCCATATTTTCAAACAAAAAATCATTGATCATGGTGCGGTAACGATCTCCATTGACCGTAACGCAAGCTCCGGCCTCATTTTTGAAGAAATAAGGTCCGATGATGCCACCAGCATGAAAACCGCACCAAACAGTGCATTTTTCTGGATGTAATGGAGTCTGTAGGGTCTCTTGTGGATTGGACTCACTCCATATGCGGCAATTTTGCTTATTAACAAACCCGTTAAGCCAAAAATGCGCCTCATCGCTGAAGACAATTTTGCGATAAAACAACGGGTCGAATCGACGACTGATTTTCAAAGTAAATTTGGATAATTTCGTAGCGTTGTTCAAGCGTGAGTCTATTCATGATGATTTGTCAGAGTATACTGAAACAAATAAAAAAATGTTTCATCAAAATTTAATTTTTTGTGTTACTTTTTACAATTTAAAGTTCTATCTAGCTTAAAAAAACACCCTTTACTTAAGGCCCTGATTCAATATCCTACACGATCGTATGGTTCATTCACAGGAAAATGTTTTAAAAGTCTGGCATATTTTACAAAATGGCGTTGTAGGCCACACTATTATAACGAGTGATTTTTTTGCTATTATCTTTTTGGCAACACTAGTTTTGACAGCTCACGCACGTTTTGTATCTTGTGTCACTGTCAAACATCTTCAGTTTGGTCTATAATTTAATCATGAATCGTCTTACAAACGAACAACGCTTGCAAATTATTGAATTTTATTACCAAAATGCGTGCTCTGTTAAGAAAGTTCATCGCGCGCTTCTTCCATTTTATGGTCAGTTTAATCGACCTACTGAGGCTTCTATTCGGGCTATTGTAAAAAAATTTCGCACCAAATTTACATTGTTGGACATTAAACCACCAACACGCTTACGTAGAGTGCGAACTGAAGAAAATATCGCAGCCGTATCGGCCAGTGTTGGTGATGACCGTGAATTATCGATTCGGCGCCGTTCGCAGCAATTGGGCCTCTGTTACTCCACTACGTGGAAGGATTTGCGGAAGGATTTGGGTGTGAAGCCTTATAACAACGCCAAATTTTTGGTGAATGGGCTCTTGAAAAGTTAGATGAAGATCCACTTTTTTATCGAAGAATTGTGTTCAGCGACGAGGCTCATTTCTGGTTGAATGGATACGTGAACAAGCAAAACTGCCGTATTTGGAGTGAAGAGCAGCCAGAAGCGTTGCAAGAGCTACCAATGCATCCACAAAAAACAACCGTTTGGTGCGGATTATGGGCTGGCGGCATCATTGGGCCGTATTTCTTCAAAGATGATGCGAATCACAACGTTACTGTGAATGGTGAGCGCTACCGTGCGATGATAACAAACTTTTTTTGCCCAAAATGGAAGAGCTTGACTTGCATGACATGTGGTTTCAACAAGACGGTGCCACATGCCACACAGCACGCGAAACAATGGACCAATTGAGAGGCGAGTTCGGTGAACAGTTTATTTCACGCTTGGGACCAGTCAATTGGCCGCCCAGATCGCGCGATTTAACGCCTCTAGACTATTTTTTGTGGGGCTATGTTAAGGCTAATGTCTATAGCGACAAGCCCACTTCGATTGACGCACTGAAAGCCAACATTGCCAACATTATTCGTGAGATACCGGCCGAAATGTTAGAAAGAGTATGCCAAAATTGGACTAAGCGGATGAACCATTTGGACCAACATTTGCATAAAATAATATTCAAACATTAAATTATATCGACCCAACTATCGATCCAAATAAATATTTCATGAATTTTTCTGAATTTTATGTGTTTTTTTTTAATTTCCGATAGTTCTTATAAAATCACCCATTACAAGTAAGATTGCAATAATTTATATACGCAATAAAATAATTAATAACGTTTATTATCATAATTTAAAATTTTTTAAATTATTTTCTCGATGCTCCAACAATATTCTCATATTCTTCACAATATACAATACATTGATCGCACAGAAACCATAACGTTATGAAAATTTTCATAAAATTTTTCAAATCGCACGATTTTTTTCTTTTCAAATAACCCCACAGAACTGACAACAGTAATAAAATCATTCACTCTGTGATTCTTCAACCGCACAGTCGTGTTTTCAAAAAGTGAAAAAAAAAACAAACCAAAAATCATTGTGCTAACATATTTTTAAACTTACATACAAAAACAATAATATATTGTATTAAATTGCAAAAACAATAACAAATTATTTAAAAAAAAACAACGGGAAAATAAATTCCTCACATTTCATTAAATAAACAATAAAATCAATTTCAATAAAAACAAGTGCGGTGGCAGTGCATTGTTGTTGTTGTTATTGTGCGTGAAGATTACCTACCCAGTGGGAAAAAAACTATACACTAAAGTTTTGTTTTCTTGCAAAACCGAAAATCTTTATGACAATTATTTTTATATACTTTTAAATTTAAAAAAATATAAATAAAAAAAAAAATTGCATGAGTGTACCTAGTAGATGCAATTCTGAGAGGGAGCTTAGCTCCACTAGAAAAAACCTCTGGATTTCTGAAGAGGAATCATTGAAAAAATCGTTGGACAATCTCCTGTCTCTAAGAGATAAAAAACGCACGCGTTCGTGTTCGCCAAACATTGTTGTTACAACAGAAGACCAACCATCTACCAGTTCAGTTATTGCAGATAAGCCGAAAACACAAGTAGGCATGGACAGGTATGTAACCGTGGTTAAACGTCAGCGAAGCCCGAAATGCGCTCAGATATCATCACAATCAAAGATAACTAAAGAGGATAATACCGGTACGGCAATCCTCCAGACTGATGAGCCAAATACAGCAAAAAAACATTTAAACCGCCACCAATATATTTGAGAGAACCTACTTCTAATGAGCTGGTAAAACAACTTATTACGGTAATCGGTAAGGACAATTTCAACGTGACATCAGTTAAGCGCGGAAACATCAATGAAACAAAAATTCAGGTAAATCATGAAAATGATTACCGAAAATTGTCTGACGTTTCGGAAAAGGAGAAAAGATCTTTTTACACTTATCAGCTTAAAAGTGCTAAAGGTATTCAGGTCGTTATAAAAGGTATTGACCCATGTGTAGCCACGGATGATGTTAAGGTTGGTTTAGAGGACAAAGGGTTTAAAATCAAAAGTGTAGTGAACACCAGGAACCGTGAGAAGATCCCTCAACCCATGTTTAGGGTTGAACTGGAACCAAGAGATATTGTCCTGAAACGGATTGAAACTCACCCAATTTATACCCTCAAATTTCTCTTGCACCGTAAAGTTACCGTAGAGGAGCCTCATAAGCGTTTAGGTCCCGTTCAATACCTAAAATGCCAAGAATTTGGCCACACTAAGGCTTACTGCAAGTTGCCCGCTGTTTGTGTTGTATGTGGCGAACTTCACGGCACAACTCAGTGCAATAAGCCAAAGGCCGACGCAAGTGTTAAAAAATGCAGTAACTGTGGAGGTAATCACACTGCAAATTATAGAGGTTGCCCTGTCTATACTCATTTTAAGCGGTCAATGACAAATAAGTCATCGGTTTCTCCAGCAGCCCAGCAGCCAAATGTCATTGGCAAAAACAATTTTCCCCAGGTAGGCCATCCAACCAACTTCACAAACACGCAGAATACCAAACAATTTTCATATGCTAATGTGGTTAAATCCGACCAAAACTTGAACCAGCAACCCAAGCCCCAAATTTCCGATCCAAATTTTAGTAACCTAGAGGCAACTCTGTTCAATCCATTAACACTTTTACCGTCTCTATGACCAACATGATGCAGGAAATGCTAAAAATGCAATCCACTATTTTACAGGCAATTTTAAAAAAATGAATTGGTTAAAAATATGTTTCTGGAACGCAAACGGCATTCGCCAACACAAAAATGAACTTGAGCACTTCCTTATGGAAAAGCAGATCGATATAATGATGATTGCTGAAACCCATTTGACAACTAATAGTTTTTTCAAAATTAATGGCTACATACTGTACGACACAAAAGATCCCCGTGGAAGATCTTGCGGAGGATCGGCAATTCTAATAAAATCCAGAATTAAACACTTTTTAATGAACGAGACATGTGAGGAATATCTCCAAGCTACAAATATATGCCTTAATTATTTTCATGAAAAAATTGTTATATCCTCGATTTACTCACCACCACGATTTTCAATAACAGAAAGACAATATTCAATTTTTTTCAAATCACTTGGTCCTCGATTTTTAGCGGCTGGCGACTATAACGCTAAACACACTTTTTGGGGATCACGTTTAATTACCCCGAAAGGCCGTGTGCTTTTTGACACCGTTACCAAAATGGGCTTAGGTGTGATTTCAAGTGGACACCCCACTTATTGGCCGTCAGACCAACTCAAGATCCCAGACGTTATAGACTTTGGAGTTACAAAAAATTTTACCTCAGAATGGATGCAAGTGGAGCCTTCATTGGACTTGTCCTGAGATCACTCACCAACTATAGTTTCTGTTTCGTTCCCCCAGGGGGTTGGTTCCCCGTTTTGTGACTTGGCGTTGACCGTCACTCGAGTTAATTGGATAAAATATAAGAAATATTTGAGTACACATTGTACGGAAAACATTGCCTTGAGAACGCCTGAGGATATTGATGTGTCGATTAACGAATTTTCTGAACACCTTAATCTAGCCGTACAACATGCCACCACTAGCCATATAAGATCCAGAAATGTGAGCAACAGAACATATTCGTTTGAAATTGAACAACTTCTAACAGAAAAAAGAAGAGTTAGAAGAGAGTGGCAACTTCGCAGGTCTCCCCAGCTTAAAAGCAGGCTACGAGAGTGCATAGCTCAGTTAAGAAATCTGCTCGAAATCCAAAGAATGGCTTCCCTTAAAAATTATCTGGAAGGTCTTGATGGTACCCCTCAAACCGACTATTCTCTATGGAAAGCGACAAAAGGTCTGAAAAGACCCGTAGTAGGTAAGCCACCTCTGCGAACTTCAACTGGAGATTGGGCAAGAAGCGATTCTGAAAAAGGGATGGTGTATGTTAATCATTTGAAAAACGTTTTTACTGCAAATGATACAGTGGATGATGTTGCTGAATTTCCGCCATATGCTGTTAGACCGCCTGTGCCTTTGAGACTTAGTTTTCAAGATGTTGAAAATGTTATTCGTAACACAAACCCCAGGAAAGCTCCAGGTATTGATCAAATTACTGGTAAAATGCTTAAGCAGCTACCTCGTGTAGCTCGTAGAATTCTTCTTTTTATTTTTAACGCTATTTTACGTCTCGAGTATTATCCTGCAGAGTGGAAGGTGTCCATGATTACCATGATACCCAAACCAGGGAAGGATCCCACTAAAGTGGAATCATACAGACCAATAAGTCTACTGCCAACAATTTCAAAACTGTTCGAAAAATTGTTAATGGCAAAGTTGAGTCCAATGTTGAACACTGTGGGATGCATCCCTGATCATCAATTTGGCTTTCGGGCTAAACACAGCACAATAGAACAAACGCACAGACTAGTCAATGTCATAAGACAGACCTTTGAGAAGAAGAAGTATTGCTCAGCTCTATTCATTGACATTTCTCAAGCTTTTGATAAAGTGTGGCACGAGGGCTTGATACACAAAATAAAGTTGAACTTGCCTGCAAATACACACAAGCTTCTGGAAAGCTACTTATGTGGGCGGAAGTTTGTTATTAGAGAAGGCGACTTTATAAACCCAACTCAGCCAATCGAGGCAGGAGTTCCCCAAGGCAGCATACTGGGGCCTACTTTATATTTGATTTATGCCTCTGACATGCCAACGACACCCGGAATCCACACTTCAACTTTTGCAGACGATACAGCATTCTGCAGCGTACATGAAAGCCATCAAGTAGCTTCGCGAAATTTGCAGGAGTATATTTCAATATTAGAGATGTGGTTAAAACTTTGGAAAATTACAGTTAATGAACAAAAGTGTACTCACGTTACATTCACGCTGCGTAAACAAACATGTTCAGCCATCCAAATCAACAATTCACCTATTCCGCAGCAAAATGAAGTCAAGTACCTTGGTATTCACTTGGACCGTAGGTTAACGTGGAAGTCTCACATAGATGCGAAAGTTACTCAGTTAAAGTTAAAAGCAACTGAATTGGCTTATGGGCAGAAATTCTACATTGAAGCTGGATTGCAAACTTTTATTATACAACGCAATTCTAAAGCCTATATGGTGCTATGGAATTCAACTATGGGGCACCGCCTCCGCTTCAAACGTTGAAAAAATTCAAAGGCGACAAAACAAAATTCTTCGAACAATTACCGCAGCTCCATGGTACGTAAAAGCTCACGAATTCATAAGGATCTCTGTGTTCCTCTTGTAAAAGACGAATTTTCAAAGTACGCAACAAGGCATATCAATAAATTGGAACTTCATCCAAATCGTCTTGCACGCAATATACTTAATTTCGAAGGACACTCTCGGTTGAGAAGGAGGGACACCCTTGCCACCATCAGAACGTTAAATATGTGATTTCACCGATATTGATCGTGCAAAATAAAACATTTTTGTCTAGCATTGGCTGGACTTAATTAATTTTATGTATTTAGTTTTAAGATTTGAATACTTATTGTTAGTTCACTTTGTGAAGATTCAATAAACAAATGAATGAGAAAAAAAAAAATCGCACGATTTGTCAAAAACTCTGTCACGCAGTTGCATTTTTTGTACTTTTTCAGCACACATGTTTTATTTAGTAGATCGCGCGATCGTGTAGGATAGTGAATAACGGCCTTAAATGGGCTGAAATATTTACATGGCAAGCACATAAAATATATTATTTATAGACTTCGGAAAATACTTTCAAAACAACCGACAATTCTAAGCCTTACACCAAAGCGAAATCTGCTCATTCGAGATTTCAAGCCAAATCTAGTAGATTTTGAGAAGATTTCCCATACAAAATGAAATCTACTCTATGCGTAGATTTCGACCAAATCTACTGAAATCTACTCAGTACTAAGCGATGCAACTGTGATTTCTTGCAAAAAGTATTTAAAAATACTACGCTGCAACAAAAATTTCACTATAATGTGGTATATGCAGTCTCTGGACACAAAAAATATACACTTTAATGCTGGTGTATTCAGTCTCTGATAATATTGCATTGTCAAACCCGCATGCATAAATTATTTTTGAGCAAATGAACAGGCAGTTTACCAATTTCGAATGAAAATGAATGCGAAAGAAAATTAGTCACTCACATTCGAATCAATTTTGGTTTGTCTATCTCACTATTACTCGTTCGCATATTCTTATGTATTTTCATTAAGTTTTGACATATCATTCGCATAGAAAACAGTTACAGCCAGTTTACCATTCTCGACAGCGTGCTTGCGTTCGTAATCTAAGCAAAAGAAAATTGATTTGGGTTCGTCTAACTTTTTTCTATGCGAACGGTGTGTCAAAACTCAATTTAATTACATAAGAATATGCGAACGAATAATAGTGAGATAGACAAACCCAAATTGATTCGAATGTGAGTGACTAACTTTCTTTCGCATTAGTTTTCATTCGAAATTGGTAAACTGGCTGTTAGACGAACCCAAATCAATTTTCTTTCGCTTAGATTGCGAACGCAAGCAGGCTGTCGAGATTGGTAAACTGCCTAGAAATCTTGCTAGATGTCAAAAAACGGTGGTGTAAACGATATAGATTTCGTTGTAGATTTCAATTTAAATCTACTAGATTTTGAGATGGTGTAAATGCGCTATTATACAAAAGGCAGATATAACTAACCAATCGGGATTGGCAGCTCTGCTCTCAAAATAATTTTTCTCCGCAATATTATTATATATTGTTTTATAAACAAAGTATTGTAAAAATCACTAAACAACAACTTGGTTTAAGTTTTATGGTGAGGATTTGTAGGTATTGTTACATTCCTACAAAGCATACGCTGTTCTTGTGCTTGGTATTATTGTGGTGTTATCTGCAGCTGACGGTGCCACTTTTTGTTGATGTGTTCTGCTTCTATGCTGGTTTTCGCAATTGAAATGAGTTTTACTGTATTTCTGCCATTCCTGCGCTATATGTATGTATGTATGTTGGGCTACATACTTTTGTTTTGCATTTTGGCTGGAACATACATTTTTACTATTGTTGGACACCTGCAAAACTCAATATCATTGTTTTTGTAACGACATCAACGAATACATAAAGTACCGCCAAGTACTGAACGTATTTTATTTTTTTCAACTTATGCCTAGAAGTATATTATGGTAAATGAATAATAAAAGATCTTTACCATCTCCCGAAAATTCAAACAGAATTAATAACAAAAAATACATGCCTTCTACTATGGCCGCACTCAGTAAAACAGTCGTATTTTCTTGGGATATGTTTCGCAAAATTCTTGATGAGAAGCTGGAAGATGTTGCGAAAAAAGAGGATATTTTAACAATAAAAGCTGAAATGGAGGAACTTAAGCAAGAAAATTTGAAACTAAAAAGCGAAGTCCGGAAGTTAACTAACCGTATTGAATTTATGGATAGAACAACACGATTGTCAAATATTGTTGTCAGTGGTTTAAAAAGCAGCAACGTAAAGGAAGCAAAAGCAGAATTTCGAAATATATGTGCAAATAAATTGAAAGTTAATGTAAATATCGTATCAACACGTAATATAAGTAGAGAAAAATATTTTATTTATAATCTGGGTTCGAGTTTAGAAGTACATTCTGCTCTGGCTACAAAAAGCAAATTGAAGGGAAGTGGAGTATATACTCAAAAAGGTTATACTGACACTGAGCAACGTATTCGTTACAATTTACGCCTGGTCAGCAAAAGTATTTAAAATAACAATAAAAACGCCAGTATCCGGCTAGGTGAATTTTGTATTTTTGTTAACGACAAAAAATTTACATGGCCCTAGCCCATGTAAATTATGGCATGTTCGAAGGGAGATGCCTCTTTTCTGCAGAATATACTACGGGGTTGTCCGTATGAAGTATGTGCCAATGACAGTCCACACCGTTATGATAACGATGATAGAACGGCTGAGGCCCAATAGCAAACCAACTTTATTAATATTTCATATAACGTTGGTAATCTGTTGAAATCTATAAATTTCGGTAATTTCGTAACATATATACACCGCTTTGAAATCTTTTTACTTTTTGAAACACTGTACTAGAAGAAAAACAAAAAAACGATTGAAGCAAAGACAATAAATATTTATTTAGTAACTATACAGTTGCAAAGTAAATTTGCAATGTATAGGATGCACAGCATGGGCGGGGTGACAAAGACCATAATGCCCAAGATGGTAGTAACAGTACTTTTGTAGCGTCGCCGTGACTAACTATAACGACCTATGCCTTCACATAGGAAGTTTCCACGTGGTTAACAATGAATAACCTCTATAAAAAACTGTAAACCAATACAGTTAGTTGAGGCAAACCGTTAACCAGTGCGAGCGAGACGCAAAACTCTCGAAGACCGAACAACAAACACAAGCCTGACCGCACTTAAGAAATAATTACGATGACGCGAGAGCTGTTCTTCAGCCCAGAGCTGCTTTACGACTGAAAGACAATAAATATATAAAGATATTGTACTGTCTTATGTTGTTGTTCCGGTGCTAAATTCTTGTAGGGATTTTCTGAAAATCCCTTAGTGTTTTTGCAAAAACAAAATTTCAATTAATGGAGAGAACAAATTCCCTGCAAAAATAATTACGTATGTGTATTGTTTATGTGTGCATGCGTGTTAGTAACATCCAATATACTGCCCAGCAAACACGCAGATTTGAATTAAAATTAGTAATAATGATAATATGCAATAAAATTCTTTCGTAGACGACTTACGATTGAGTATCGTTTTACTGAAACTACCTTCGCAGCAAAAAGGGGCTGATTTTTATATAACAGCATTTGTTTGCAAGCAAACGTTTGTCTAATGCAAAGTTGTTACTAAAGGGCACTTCAGACTATCACACTTTGTATTAAGACTTGTCAAAAAATCAAATAATACGTGCAAGTGTGATAGTGTGAATGTAAAGCGTTATGAAAATGAGAAATAATACGGTAAAAGATTTGACATCCCATAACACTTCACCATTTTTAGAAATTTGTTTAAACAATAAGATTTTTCATTGGATCAGAGTTGCATTTTTGCAAAAGGAAATAATAAAAATATTAAAACCAGACGTTAAGTAAATTGGCTGTTTATTTTCAAGTCATATTCTTTCTTTTACTTTAAGTGTGATAGTGTGAAAACAAAATGTAATGGTACGTTAGATTTTTTGACAGTCGCAACAAATATCTTTAGATTTTTGTCCCACAAAATCCAATCAAAATCTTAAGACTTGTATGATAGTCTGAAACGCCCTTAAGCCGTGAACATATTTCAATGATTTTGCATCGTGTTTGCTGGGTTTTGCATGTTAATATAATGATCTGAGCACATATTATATTCAAAACGAATAGATCTAGTTTGTCGCAGTACCGAAAGTATGCATACATTTGTTATTGTACGAATTAAACTGCATCAATTCTGATCGAATTTTAAATGCCTTAATTAAAGAAAATTTTTTGTGTGCATCTAAGTTTTAATTAAATAATACAAATAGAATAAAATTTAATATTTGTAGGTAAAGATATTTTTTCAAGCAAGTTTTCTACATGCGAGAAAATTAATGTCTATTGTAAATAATTTGTGAGAAACCTCATGTATATGTATGCATGTAACTCTGGCCTATATTGCGGTATGTTAGTGTTATTTTTCTCACTTTTCGGAAATATATTCATTTGATGAAGAAGATGTTTTCCTTATATATAGGGTGTTTTTTTAAGCCCGATAGAATTTGAAATTGTAAAAAATAACACAAAAAATTAAATTGTAATCAAAATTTTTTTTTATTCGAAAGATCAATACGTGACATTAACATTTGAAAATGATTTCGGGCATATGGGCACCGCGGCTGTTCTTGACGAAGCGCATTCTGGACGTCCAATTTTGGGCCACTTTTTCGAGCACTGCTGGCCGTATGTCACGAACAACACGAACAATGCTGGCCTCCAAGGCGTCAATTGTTGCTGGTTTATCAGCATAAACCAGTGACTTCACGTAGCCCCACAGGAAATAATCGAGAGGTGTCAAATCGCACGACCTTGGAGGCCAATTGACAGGTCCATTTCTCGAAATCAACTTATCGCCAAATTTTGATTTCAGTAAGTCGATGGTTGCGTTCGCCGTATGGCACGTAGCGCCATCCTGTTGAAACCACATCTCCTCCGGATCAATGTCATCCATATTTTCAAACAAAAAATCATTGATCATGGTGCGGTAACGATCTCCATTGACCGTAACGCGAGCTCCGGCCTCATTTTTGAAGAAATAAGGTCCGATGATGCCACCAGCATGAAAACCGCACCAAACAGTGCATTTTTCTGGATGTAATGGAGTCTGTAGGGTCTCTTGTGGATTGGTCTCACTCCATATGCGGCAATTTTGCTTATTAACAAACCCGTTAAGCCAAAAATGTGCCTCATCGCTGAACACAATTAAGTTGCGCGAATCGACGACAGATTTTCAAAGTAAATTTGGATAATTTCGTAGCGTTGTTCAAGCGTGAGTCTATTCATGATGATTTGTCAGAGTATACTGAAACAAATAAAAAAAATGTTTCATCAAAATTTAATTTTTTGTGTTACTTTTTACAATTTAAAGTTCTATCTAGCTTAAAAAAACACCCTGTAGTATAATCATTCATTTATATGAACTTCACATAAAAGTTTTCGAAAAGCTATTTTGTTAAATCAGAGCAATCAAAAGTATAAAAAAAGTTATTATTGAGCAATGCGTAGAATGCACTAAAAATTCAATTTGCTCCTTCTGGTTTAACGAGAACAACGTTTGTCACAAACACGGGTTGGAAATTCTTAATTTGCTTATACTTGTATTACTAAGAAAATATTCCTCTTGGCAGACACATGAGTGCAAAGCTTCAAATGCTGAAAAAGTCAGAAATTTAAACCACCAGTTACTTAATTTGTTTTTCCATTTTGAACTATAAAACTAACTATTTATTTGAGTTCCTGGTTTTGGTTTATAACCTTTTTAGGTTTTTTGAATATTTATAACTCAATGTTTACACACGCAAGTGCAAGTGCAAAAAACCCAATACATACCCATATTTTTACTAATACATTCACACACCTGCAAGTAGTAGCCTCACTTGCAACTGATTTTGGTTGGCAGTGATTTTTTCACTTGCATGCAAGCAGAAACAAACAGTGTTGCCAATAGATATTTCATTTTAACCTTAATGGGTATTTTTCAAGGAAATTTTTTTAAAATATTAAAATTTTTAATTGTATGCCGAAAACATAATATAAAAACACGAAAATAAATAAACATCTATAACTTATTTTTTATTTGGAATACAAATTTATTATTTAAATTGTGAAAAAATTGTGTGCATAATATAATTCCCCTGTAATATTGCTATGCTAAAACTTTGGCAGCACAGACATTAAAAGCGCATGTAGTACAAAGGCGTACAACGTTTGTCTTCGACGACATTTTGAAAATGAACTTGCACTTGAGTGTGTAAACAATCGTGCAAATTGCAAGTGTTTTTATTATTTTTTTCGATGTATTGGTTGTTAATATGTACACACAACTTGTAACAAGTTACTTGTATGTCTAAACGCAGTGTAAGATACAAAATAAAAATTTACAAAAAAAAAAAACAAGTAAGAGTGTGTGGTATATTCGGCTGGGCCGAATCTAAAATACCCTTCACGATAGTCACGTACATATTACAAATTTGAACTAAATATGCTGTTTTAATTTATAATAATGATAGTTCATTAAAATCTTTGATACGAACTAATAATTTTCATAATATATGCTAGGGATGTGTACATTTATTTAAGGCGCCGTGAAAAATGATTGTTTTTTCACACGCGTCATTTTCATTTGGGCGATGTGTAGACCGATATCAAAAATGTCCACTTTTTGGTATTTTAGTAACCCCCTTTTATAAACAGAACTGCTTTAATATAAAAATTATATACACCCTTTACATTTTTGTGAAGGGTATAAAAAAATCGTGAAAAAATCGGTTATCCTATATATCTGGTGTATATAGACTGACATCGGAAATTTTCATTTCCTGTATTTTAGTAGCCTAGTTTTACTATCAGAACTGCTTCTAAAAAAAAAAATTTTTTAACTGGCTTACGTGACATTTTCATGGAAAAATCGGTTTAGGCTATATCTCGGGTATATTTAGATCGATATCAGAAATTTTTATTTTCCTTATTTATATAACCTTATTTTATTACAAGGATTGCTTTAAGCAAAAAAAGTTGTTTAAGTTTGCTTACACAACATTTTCACGAAAAACCCGGTTTAGACTATGTCTTGGGTATATATGGACCGATATCGGAAATTTTCATTTTCCATATTTATATAAGTTTAAGCTTATTGCCAGAACTACTTTTAAGCAAAAAAAGTTGTTTAGCTTCGCCTATGCGACATTTTCATTAAAATTCCGATTTGGGCTATATCTCGGGTATATATGGACCGATATCTGAAAAAAAAATGTTGCCTTTTAGTCACCATGCTTAATAATTGTGTGAAGTTTGAAGCAAAACAAACAACTTTTGTTTCCAAAAATTTTCATACAAAATTGCAAACAAAAAAATTGTTTTTTTCGGAATTTTGAATATATCTCAGCTATATGTGAACCGATATTACTGAAAGAAAGGTGAAAGAAAAAAGTGTCTAAGTCTAATAGTTTTCTTAGAAACGGTATTTCAACAGCGGACAGATGGACATCGCTTAATCGAGTTTTGCATTAATTCTGAATCAGAATATATGTATATACTTAATAGGCTTACAAATAAAAACTGTAGAAATTACAAACGGAATCACAAACTTACATATATATACCCTTTAAATTTTTGTGAAGGGTATACAAATTAAATGCAAATACAAATATGTCTTTTATTCTGTTACCAGTGTGTTGCATTTCATTACAAGTATAGTAGATATCTACCAGAATTAGTTTTCAAAAAACATCTTGGTACATACAGCATCATCAGTTCGGTGCGAACATGCATATTTTTATTCATACAACAATAAAAAATCTATATGTACCCTACAATTATAAAAATAATCATATATGGTAATTTCGATTATTAGTGGCTCTTATAACCATGTAGTACGTAAGATACGAAAACACGAAATTTAATTTTATACAATACTTTTAAAATAAGTAAGTATGTCAGAAATATCTACATACATATACATACTTCTATAAAAACAGAAAAAAAAAGCAACATCCCAGAAAATAATACACATTCATGCATATCATATGTGCGCTTAGTATACATATGTACGTAGATGTATGTTTGAAATGAGAATTATAATTCCCAAAAATTTTTTAGCATGCACCAATACATGTTCATATGTATGTTTGTTGCTTCACTTGTTCTTAATAACTCCCATCAACAAAACTCAAATAGAACATGCATACATACAATGTTTATATATTTACGCATGTGCGCATGAATGTTTTCATGTTTACAAAATTGTGCTCTCTTCATTTTTGCTTTTGCTTACGGAACATATTTTCCCTTGTTGATTACCCCCGATGTCAACAAGCAGTTCATAATTTTTGGTTTTTTAAATGTTCAGAGTGCACCATCTTTATATATTTATTGTCTTTGATTGAAGTGTATTTAAAAGCTATACTCTACAGTGGATTGCAGCAACAAAAACAAATGGTGGGCACGCGAGTATTAGTTGTCTGTATGGTTTTAAAAAACACATATGTAAATAATTCTCATTCTCTGAATTTTATGAATATAAACAATAATATTGTCTTAACCCTTAGAATCGAAAACAAATTAGTGTATATTATCCCAAGGTATTAGAATTGCACTAATTGGAATACTGATTTTCAAATATATGAACAATTTTTGAATAGTTTGAACCCTGAAAATTTTTTATATTTTAGAGGATTTGAATGCTAGAATTGCCAAAGAACAAGTATTGGACACAGATATATTAAATGTTTCGCTGCATCTAAAGACAAAATTTTTAACTGTGAAGGTAGAAAGATTATGGGTCTGATTGAAGATATTGGTGGTATTGTTATAAATAGGAGGACTATAAATGATGATGAAGGCGAATTCAGTTTCCACGGTGGCAGAGATAATTCGGTTATAGACTACTGCATATGCTCGCTTCCATCTATTAATAAATTTCATATGGACTTCAATTCCTATTCAGATATTATGCCCTTGTGCTTGAAAATTTTAACACCTGGAAATTCTGTCTATCGAAATTCTAATTCTCTTGAAAGGTTATACTGGAGCAAAAAATATGCAGATCATTATGTAGATAAATTAGATGCCTTAAATTATATAAATAATACACAATCAAACATATCTAATAAATGATTCAGTACTAAAAATTACTAACATGGTAAAGCAAGCTAAGTAGTATCAAAATACAAAAAAGTTCTTTCTACTTCAAGTCTAAACATAAGTGGTTCGATTGGAAGTGTGCCCGATTACGGTTATGTATGAAAAAGAATCTAAAATCATACAAAAATAGTCACGCTCTGTTAAATAAGCAACGTTACAATGACTCTAAAAGGAAATACCTCATGATTTGCAAGAACAAAAAAATTGAAATGTACAACAAAAATTTAGATTTGCTCAATAAAGTCAAATTTTCCAATGACTGGTCGAAACTATCAAATAATATGAAAAGTCGTACTACTTCGTGTGCTTCTACATTATGTGTAGAAGATTTTTATAATCATTTTAGATGTGTTTTAAGTAACAGTGCTGGAGCACATACAATCAGTTGGTGTATGCGTTATTATATGGATTCCATATTAGACTCGCCCATTGAATATTATGAATTATATACTGTGCTAAAACCAAATAAAGCTCCTGATCAAAATGGAATCACGAATTTTATTAGTATACTCCTGTTGGATTTCTATTTGAATTACTAAGTTTATGCAACAAAATCTTTTTAAAGGAAAAAATACCAACCTGTCTCCGTAACTCCATTATTATACCACTACATAAAACAGGTGAGCCGAACATCCCTTCAAATTATCGTGGTTTGTCTTTAGGTGATACTATAAGCATAATCTTTAACTCCATCATTCTAAATCGCTTAATTTTTTGGACCAACAGAAACAATATTCTCAATAAATACTAAGCTGGACTTAGAAAAAATTATTCTACTGCTGACAATATTAAAAATATTTTAATCTAACAAATATCGTACACATAAACAGAGCAAATGGCAAAAAGACATACGCTTTCTTTGTCGACTGTTCATATGCTTTTGACACTGTTTCTCGTAACTGTTTATTTTACAAGCTGTCATGCTTAGGACTCTCGGCTAAAATAATAAGTTTATTACAAGATGATAAGATTATTACAAGGAAAGTAAAATTTTTTATGGTAACACGTACTCAAACTCACTTCCTGTCGAAGCTGATGTAAAGCAAGGGTGTACCTTGAGCCCAATTTTCTCGTAAACAAATGATTTAGTCGATGAACTTCCTGGTGGCGTTAATGTTGCTGGTCTTAATATAAAAATAATGCTATATGCTGATGATATTGTTATACCGTCAGACTCGACGGATGGCCTACAAGATATGATAAATAAACTCCATTGTTACTGTTTAACATGGTCGCTAAAAGTTAACATTGAAAAGTCAAAAGTAATTGTGTTTCGTACGTGCACAAGAATTTCTGCAAATTTAAGCGGGAAATATAGCGAAAATCAAATTGAAATTGTCAATGGCTGCAAGTATCTAGAGGTGGAAATCACATACAATATGTCCTTTAAGAAACATTTAAAAAGTAAATTGTCGTCTGCCAAGCTGGCTATAAATTCAACTTGGTCAAAATATATAGCAAACCCTCATATCTCCAATTACAATAAACTTAAAATATTTGAGGCTGCTTCTAAATCAATAATGTTATATGCTGCACAGATCTGGGGATTTCAAAAATACGATGAGGTTGAAAAGCTATTCATTTATTTTATTAAAAGAATGCTCTGTTTACCTGCCACGACTCCAAATTATGTAATACGTCTTGAAACTGGACTAGAGCTGTGCCGGGTCGTTCATTTCAGTGACCGGTCACTTTCGTTCAATTACAAAAGACTGATCCGTTCATTCATATCGTTCAATCGGTCACTTTGAACGAAAGGCACGGTGCCGACACTACAATTTTCCGGTCATTTTTCAACACAGCTCTTTAAAATAAACAAAACAAAATGGCGAAATTAAAAGTGATAAAATTTTATTGTTTTAAAAAAGAGAAAATAATTTTAACTAAAAACCATTCAATTTTGATTAATTTAATATTCTATTTTTGGTTTATTCAGATAATATAATACAAAAACCCCCACTATTGTTAAACAAAACAACAAAAACAAAAGAACACGACATAAATTAAAAAAATGAAAGATATTTGAACGAAAGCTATCCAAATTGCACGGCTCACTATTGAACGAAAAGTGGTCAGTTTAATGACCGGCTCATTTCGTTCAATGAGATGATCCGTTCAATTTAACCCGTTCGTGCATGAACGACACAGCTCTAAACTGGACTGTACTCGCTATACATTACATCTTTGAAACTTCATTTATGCTAGTGTCAACAAGGTTTTAAATATGAATGAGTACAGAATATCTCGTATACTAGCAGAATATGTAATCTGGAAAAAAAGATATTGGTTCGCGCAATGGGAATATATAAGGCAAGACTTACATATTAATACTGTACCTAATACATTAATTAGCATCAACTGGAAAAGCATACTGCAACAGCTAATAAAGAGAGAGAGAGAGAGAGGAGTTTATCAGTGATGCACATAGATCTCAATTTCACGATCTATACCCTAAGCTTAATTTCTATACGTTACCAATTTTGCAACAAAATTATTCATTAGGATGACTGGACTTATAATACGAGCCAGAGGAGGTCTACTAGATATTAATGGTAGAGCATTAAGGACAACACTACTGGTATATGCACAATATGCAACCTTGACAAGTCTGAAAATGTCCTGCATGTAATTGGTGAATGTCCCATATATAATGCTTTTAGACAACAGTACTTTCAAAAAAGGATACTGAACGAAAATGAGGTCATTAGCATACTGAATGGTTCTAATTTTAAAAGCTTATAAAAATACATTGAACCCTGTTTAAAGTATAGAAGACTGATACTTAGTGAATTTGTTACATAGTTAACTTCCTTTTTTATTTTTTTACACTTTCATATAATTTATGTTTGCCAACTCAATCAAATATACATAAATAAACATTTGGCACACAACTATTATGTTTTGCCATATATAGATAAACAAATCTTCTATAACTATAACCTTATATGTAAAAAATTGTATATCTATTAATAAATAATAATGATAATACAAAAGGCAGATGGATGTTGGACCACAAATTGCGAGGAAACGATAGAAGAATTAATGAACACCCACTTTCCGGGTAATCAAACATTGAGGGAGAACGAAAGTTCTCTCCTGTCACACGCTTGGATTGCGGTATATCTGGTTATAACAAAAGAAATGCTGCATTGGGCAATCAAACCGGACCAGGACCGGATTGAATTATTCCTGCAAATCTCCAGAACAATCTGGATCTGATCACACCTTGGCTCCTCGAAATATATAGAGCTGCCCTAAGCTGGTCGCACATTCCAACGAAATGGCCCAAAAGTAACGTGATCTTCATCCCAAAAGGAGGAAAGACGTCACATACTAAAGCAAAGGAGTATAGACCAACTACCCTGACATCCTTTCTTTTGAAAATGCTAGAGAGGATCATAGATATACATAAGATCCAAGATGAGCAAAAACCAGTTGTCGCCATCTCAACACGCCTACGCAAAGGGCAGATCAGTTGAAACGGCGCTACACAGTTTGGATAGTTATATTGAACGGTCCAATCAATACAAAAACTACACCTGAGTGGCTTTCATGAATATTGAAGGTGCATTCAATAATGTCGAGACACAGGCAGTCATACATGCACTTGACGGACTAAAGGTTGATCGATCTCCTATCATGCTCATTACGAGCATACTAAAGTGCAGAACTATAACATCGACAGTGAAAACCTCCAGAATTACGAGAAAATTATGCAAGGGTACCCCCCAGGGAGGGGTATCATCTCCCCTCTTGTGGAATGCTGTAGTGAATAATCTGCTCAAAGACCTAGACCATAGGAAGATAAAGACTGTAGCCTATGCCGATGACGTAGCGGTTGCAGTCTCTGGAACCCATTTAGACACCATAACAGAGCAGTTGGAATACGCTGTGAACAGCGGGCAGCAAGGCCACCATCATCTCCCTGATTGGAATATACACTATTTGTAGTGTATATTTAAATGTACGAGACATTCTAACATAAGCCTAAAATGGGAACGTGAACATGGGTCCAACAATAGCAATAACATCGTTGACGCCTTAGCCAAAAAAAGGGACAGCCCTAGAGGATAGGGATATAGATCCCTTTTGCGGACAACCATTATCAGCGTGTTGGAACAGAATAAAACTTCACACGTTGGAACGTGCCTAAGAAAAGTGACTCACAGAGCCCACATGCCTTATATCAAGATGCCAATAACGTGGGAGCTATTAAAACTGCCCAGATCTCACCTAACAGTAACTGTAGCAGTCATCACTGGACATTGCCCGTTTGGGAACCATGCCTGGAGACTAGGCCTACCCCATAGCGAATTCTGTAGAAGCTGACTATTCCGGGGTATGCAGCGGCCTGCCTACCGAACCTAACCTAATATATTATTACACAAGATACAACGTTGAACCTTTTTGGCTATAAGCATCACAAACCAAGGCTGTTCTACATTTCAACTACCATAAATAGCTAATAGACTTGAATCATTTGAGGAATCAAAAGTAGGCAAAGTGCCGCCAATAGGATACTTAAAAATACTAAAAACAGAGAGCACCTACATATATGTATATAAATAAAATATTTATTTATTTAGTAACTATACAGTTGCAAAGTAAATTTGCAAAGTATAGGATGCACAGCATGGGCGGGGTGACAAAGACCATAATGCCCAAGATGGTATTAACAGTACTTTTGTAGCGTAGCTGTGACTAACTATAACGACCTATGCCTTCACATAGGAAGTTTCCACGTGGTTAACAATGAATAACCTCTAAAAAACTGTAAACCAATACAGTTAGTTGAGGCAAACCTTTAACCAGTGCGAGCGAGACGCAAAACTCTCGAAGACCGAACAACAAACACAAGCCTGACCGCACTTAAGAAATAATTACAATGACGCGAGAGCTGTTCTTCAGCCCAGAGCTGCTTTACGACTGATAAATAAAATATATTTTTGGTTTTCATTATTAACATTTTTTTTTTATTGTCTATTGTTTAAAAGTTTGTAAATTAATTTTTAAGATCAATAATCTTTTCAATCTCAATTTACTAGTATTTGCACCAAAAGCGGCTCTTTTCTTTTTTACTAAATAAACGAGTTATCTGCAGGCTTATTTTCTTCCATTTTATTTAATATTTAAAAAGTAGCCCTGCGGTAGATCATGACCATTAATACTTTTTGCTCCAACCATATTTATATTTTTCTACATTATCGATGATGCATTTGTAAATCTTTTAAATAAAATCGAAATGAGCATATGGACAGCTAAAAAATTGGAAAAAAAATTACACTTATAAAATAATTATCCTAGCAACATCTCAGTTTTTCATGTCATTTTCAGTATCATCGCGCAAATCCACATGAATCGAAAGTTTTTTTTTTAGTTTATTCTCTACTGAAAAGTCGTGAGAGGATTTAATTTTGCTTACCCTGAACACCTTGTTTAAAGGCTGTGATTCACTATCTCACACGATCGTGCGGTCTACCAAATATAACATGTGTGCTGAAAAAGTACAAAAAAATGCAATTGCGTGACAGTTTTTGACAAATCGTGCGACTTGAAAAATTTTATGAAAATTTTCATAACATGGTGATTTCTGTGCGATGAATGTGGTATATATTGTGAAAAATATGAGTATATGGTTGGCGCCTCGAGAAATAAATTAAATTAATGTGAAATTATAATTGTAATAATAGTTTTTAAATATTTTTATGTTTAGAAATTATTGCAATCATACTTGTATAATAATGTGGCCTACAACGCCATTTTGAAGCGATTTTATAAAGTCGGCCAGACTTTTCCTGTGAATGAATCGTACGATCGTGTGAGCACTTTTACATTTGGACAAACGATGGGCAGATAGACGAAATTTGAGGGTGCTTTAACGAAAATTGTCGGTGGAGAAGAGTATGTAGTACACGACTCTGTACTAGATATTTGTGGACATTTTTTGTTTCTCTTTTTAACTTTTCGCATTTCATATGGTGTTGCTTCATATCATTTTTCTCATATCAGCATCAACTTCATTTAAGCACACTAGCTGTGCTTAAAAAAAAACAACAACAACAGAAAGAAAAGAGAAACGAAAAGATTCTGTCTGTCTATTAATTTCTTAAATGTAAAAGGTTTAGGCAATACCAAAAGAGAAATGAATAAATGTCAGCCCATCGTCTGTCTATTTGTAAAAGCAGACTGTAAGATAGTGCCTACGTGCCCTATTCAACTTTTTGTGTTTATATAGGATTGAAAATTCCTTCAGTTCTTTCATTTTCTACTTCTTTTTATCTTTTTGTTTCATACGTAATTGGCCATAAGCTTCGGGCACCAGATTGTCGAGTTAAAAACCAGCGGGCATATTTTCCATCAGCTTTTGTTGTTATATATCGTAGAACTTTCTCAGTTTTCTTTAAAAAAATTTTAAATGTTACTTTAAAGATGTTCCAAGTAAAAAAAATTTAATAACTTACCTATTTGGCACTTTTCCTATCCATTTTAATATGAAATTTACAATTCCGCACTGGTTTTACTTGGGAAATATTTTGACAGCTACTTTTCACAAAATTTTAATACAGAAACGTATTTACTCACAGCTTTCCAATAATTTATATAAAAAAGATCAATTGACAGGTAGTTTTCACAAAAAAGAATTGTAGGAACACTTATGTGTGAGAAATAATTTGTTTCAGTTCACGTGAAAAAGTTTTCGATGCGAAAAATACAGGGTATTTGCTGCTAGTCAATTTTTCAATTTCTCTAATGTAAATGGGATGGATGGATATGGACGATGAAAAATTAATTATTTTCTTTAAAAATCAATAAAATAAAAATGAAAAGTAGGACACGTTTTATTCATTTGCACTTTTGTTTATGTCAAAAACACATGATACGGTTTTAAGCATTCTATAAGTGCCACTACATTTACGTTTAAGTTACAATTTCTATGGTCGGCTAAATGAGCCTTAAGACATCAAGTCATCTCGGCGCTGCCACCTTTTGTAATAATATTACCTTGTTCATAGCCGTCTTTCGTAATATTTAATTGAAGACGGCAAACATTCACAATCGCCTTTGTGCTATTGAAAATTTTGTTCTGCTTTCAGTTCATTATAAATTCCTTGTTTTAATTAGAAATGTTTATTTCTTGCTTCGAAAAATTGTAGAATAAAGAACACTGAAATACTAACAAGAGCTGAAATTTCATTCAATATTGGTGCTTAAAATGTTTTTATATATGTGTAGTTCCTTTCAATATATCGATTAATACTTCCTCGTACAGATGTAAACAAGGAAAAAAACGGTAAATATAATTCTAAAAATGTTATTTATTTATTTACATGCTCGTTTGGATATATATACATATATACAAACATTTTTCTGTTAAAATTAGTTAGAAATTTTATATTATGGTGTTCAAAAATAGAAATCTGTAGATTATGTATCTACATGTATTAAGAAATTAAATAGTTCAGACAAAAAAGCATATAAAAATGAATTAAAACTGAAAGAAAATAGGGTTCATACAGATATATACTTACTATGTATGTAGAAATGTATGTACATACATATGTATATACATAGGCGCTTATATAGAGTGAGTGTTCATTGCGATTTGTTGACGGTAACGTTATATTGATTTCAATACCAAAAAGTTTTACCTGCCATCAAATTTGGGATTGTGACACAATTTTCCATTTAAGGCATGACAACATGTTGAATGCCATTGAGGCAAAAGTTTTATTTTGCAGATTTAAAGATCAACCAAAAATTTGTTATAATTGTTAGCATGAATATATGTGAATATGTATCTGCACAAAGGCCACAAAGTTTGCCACTATAAATCTTGCCAACAAAAAGGAATTTCCTTCTTTTTTTTATAGGACCAGTACTCAGGGGATGACCCCTACATATGCAGTGCATTGTACCCGAACTAGGAAAATAGGTTGTGAGGAGGGGGAAAGAGGGAGTAGTGTTTGTGAACATTTGACTTGAACTTTCCAACGTTATAACAGACAGGAAACACGTCTGCAGGCAACTTGTTCCACAGACGACGCGTTCGGCTGAAAAACGAATTCTCTCTGTAATGCGTAGTACGATTCCGCGGACAGTCCACCACAAATGGATGAGCTCTGGACGATGAACGCGTTGTACGTAAAAATGTGCGAGTTTCAGGAACAAGGTCCCTAATCTCGTCAGAGCAAAATCCATTGTAGTAACGATAGAACAGAGTAACGCACCCCACACAGCGTCGATGCTCCAGTGAATCAATAGAGTTGGATACCCTACTGTCACTGATGAGCTTCTTCGCCCTCTCCTGCACACGGTCGAGTAACCCCAAAATAGACTTTGAGGCACCGGCCCAAACATGAGAGTTCTATTCCATTTTCGGTCGGATGTAGATGGTATAAATAGTAAGGAGATCGGATGGATTGAAGTACATCTTACACCGTTTCAAAAAACCGAGGCACTTGCGTGCTTCTTTAGAGATATGAAAAATGTGTTCAGTCCAGCGAACATCACACTGTATCTTCATTCTGAGAACGTCAAGAGCATCCGATTCCTCAATATTTATACCATCCATGAGTACAGATGAAGCAGCATTTGCGGTCGTTTGTTTGTGCGTTAATAAGCAACATTGGGTCTTACGAGCGACCCTGTTTTTACGACCCCATTCGGAGATTAATAGAAGATCGCTATTCAGTGAATCATTCATATTTAACCTCTTGGCAGCGATCTCTGATAGGCTGGGCCTATAACTAAAAGAGTACGAGTGACAAATGCTGCTGTCATCCGCGAAAGAGTGGATAAGGTTGGAAGTTTGATAGAGAAGCACGTTGAGGAAAATAAGAAATAGAGTAGGAGAAAGAACGGAGCCTTGCGGTACCCCTGAATTAATCTTGAACTCGTTTGATGAGACCCCATCTATAACAACTAGTATAGTGCGGTCTCTGAGAAAGCTCGATATAAACCGAGAGAAATCATCACCGACACCAAAAGCAGTAAGTTTGGCTAGTTGTGCACCATGCCACACTCTGTTAAACGCTTTTGAAATATCCAGAGCCAACACTCTACTTTCACCGAAATGATGGATTTAGTGGCACCATTTCTTTGACAGATATGCCATGAGATCGCCAGTAGAACAACCCTTACGAAATCCATATTGACGATCACAAAGTAGTTTATGCGACTCCAGATACCTTATAAGGTGATGGTTAACCATGCGTTCATTACTTTGGAGAGTGCAGAGCAAATTGCAATTGGGCGGTAATTTTCAGGGTTATTTGCCTCACCCTTTTTGGGTATTGGTGTTACATTAGCAACCTTCCAGCACGATGGAAACTCACCAGCATGGTAAAGTATGCTGAAGAGGCGTGCTAATGGACGCGCAAGCGTAGAAGAACACTGCTTCAAGACCAGTGCTGCAATGCCATCAGGTCCAGGAGTCTTGTTTATGTAGAGGTCTGCCAAAACCCTTTTAACTGCTCGCGCCCGGAAATATATCTTTGGCATAGTTACAGATTCTCTTTCGAGCTCGGGAAGTGGTTGACTGCTTTCCGGCAAGCAGGAATTGCTTGCAAAAATTTCAGCCAACAGGTTAGCTTTGTCAACCGGGTCGGTGAATGCTTGGTCATTCTTTAAGAGAGTTGGAATTGATGAACTAGCATTGTTCTTTACTCTCTTAACGAAAGACCAAAAGGTCTTACTGCACCGGGGAGTTGCAAGGACCTTGGCACGAAGGCGCTGTTCGTGAAGAAAATTTTCACGCCTAAGTACATTGGCACACGAAGATCTTGCCTTTTTGCGTAGCAAATCAGTGTCTGGGTTTTTGTTTAAACGCCAATTACTGAATGCTTCCTCTCTGGATCTGACTGCGTTTTTGTACGTCCGATTAAACCAGGATTTCACTTTTGGTTTAACCGAAATCCGCTTGGATGGGATGAATGATTTCATCCCTAGCAATATCATATTCTCGACCATTTTTGCTGTAGCATTTATGTCGTTATCTAAAAAGCAAAGTTTCCAATTAAAATGCTCATAAAGTTGGTTGAGCTCAGCCCAACGCGCCTTTTCGTAAATAAATATTGAACGGTTCGTAGCTGATTTCGAAACGTTACGAAGTTCGGAGATCGAAAAGGAGGCAGAAATGGTGCAATGATCCGAATTGCCAAGAGTGTGAAGTCAGAAATAGGTCGTGTTTGAATGGTGCCCTTCAACACATGTAAAGGATGTGGAGTAAAGGAAATCCCTATTGTTGTAATAGTAATTTCATAATATGGTAAACAAAGGTGGGAAAATTGACGTGTGGGAATGAAAAATAAATTGTAGGGGAAAAATTTAAACAAACCATGAGAAAATATGTTCGTTTCTCCAGGAAGTAGGTATTAAGATTTAATATCTAAGCTTCGACCAGTGCGTACAAGTTCCAGATGGATACAGAGAGTACCACTAGATGATGACTCCGGACATCAAAACAATAACATTTGAGTATATATTCCTTCAAACCACCAGGACCAGATAGAAACTTTCCAGCCCTACTATCAAAAGGTAATACCATGCGCAATTGAAGAGAAACACGGTTGTTATTTTTACCGAAAAGTTGCTGATCACTAGAAACTTAAGATAGTGCTGTATACCGTCCAAGGAACATTAAGAGAAAGAAGTGGTCAAT
The DNA here is from genome assembly GCA_914767995.1 of Thecocarcelia acutangulata. NCBI lineage: Eukaryota > Metazoa > Arthropoda > Insecta > Diptera > Tachinidae > Thecocarcelia > Thecocarcelia acutangulata. The sequence goes on from OU612098.1 coordinate 60,136,922, forward strand.
ATTTCCTTTTGTTTATGAACGATTGATGATACGACTACTATACCTATTCTCTTCATTTGCTTTATTCTGCGACTTAAAAAACACTGCTCTTAATGAAACAAAAAAGCAAAAGCAGTAAACATCGAACAAATTTTGGTATTTTGAAAACTAAAAAGGATTCGCCGCAGACGTAGAAATATTTATAGTAACATGTTTCTTTTGAAATTCCCTCGTCTGTGTGATGGATATGATCCACTATTTATAGCAAGTTTACCAATCTCGAAAGAAAATGCATGCAGAGCTGGGAAAAATACTCACCTTATGTATTTCAAATACAAGATACAAAATCTTCTTAGCTGTGTATTTCAATTACAAAATACTTTCAAGTTGTGTATTTCAAATACAAAATACTTTCAAGCTGCGTATTTCAAATACAAAATACAACTAAAAAATATAAATACTTTTTTTGTTTTTCGATCTCATAAAAATATAAATATTTCATATTTTTTTAGATACATATTTTATCTCACGTATGCACTTAAAGCAAGTTTCATATTGCCACCTAAAACTTGAAAGGACATAACTGGCAAAATATTGGAAGTCCATAAAAATTTGTGGATAGTTGTGTTATTGATAATAACACCTCATTTAATAAAAAATTTTGCCAGTTACGCTCTTTTGCGTTTTAGGCGACAATATACATATACTTAGAACAACTGCATATATACTTTTCTATGTATTCAATTACCAGAAATAAAGTTGTGTAATATCTCTGTCGGAAACTGAGTTAATTATAAACTAAGTTTAAGTTAACTATTCCTCAACTAGTGCCGGCTGACACTTGGATTACTTTTCAATGGAGGCAACTAACTATTTTAACATTGTGATGTCCTAGGAGGTAGTCAATTGTCCGACTTTACACTACTTTTCAACTAACAGTTAACTTGCTAAATGTCAACTTTCAGTTAAACTCTACCTTTGGGTACAAATAAGTTTTTTTTAAAATCAACCATAAGTTAGTTTTAAATCAACGAAAAGTTAATTGTTGGCACTATAGCTGAAAAAGAACTTTTTGTAACTAGCTAACACCTAACTATTATTCTATTGTAATATTTTTTCGAAATAAAATAAATTAGTCAAAATTTTTAGCGTATTTATTTGTAATTTTTCAGCAATAATTTATTATAAACTTAATTTTTATATTACATATTACACACAAACAAAAAATATTACATTGCATGTTGAAAAAAACACAAATATTTCAGAAATTTGTGCTGTTCATTTCATAATATACAGACGAGCGATTTGTCTAAAAATTTTTTATAAAAATCTCTTTGAACGATTTTGAGTAACTTTCATACAAATTTTCTAGACGAGCTGTTCGTCTGTGTTCTATGAACAGATCAATAATTTAAATAAATAATACAAACAATTGAGTTTTTTATTTACTATACTAACTTCTAACATTGATACCAATAAAAAATTATAAATATAAATTATTTGCCGAGATATATGGCCTTATTCATAAAAAATATTTTATGTTTATTAAACTGTTATTTGACAAATTTCTATGGGAAATTTGTCAAATAACTGTTTAATAAACATACAATATTTTTTATGAATACGGCCGATAGTCTATAGAATTTTTTATTGGTATCAATGTTAGAAGCTAGTAAATAAAAAACTCAATTGTTTGAATTGTTGTTCTCTGCTTTTCGATACTTTCAAAAAACAAATCGTAGCAACCAACGGTTGTTCATTTGTTTGAAAGCTGTAAAGAAATGTATATATTAATGTTAAATAGTCGAACTTTTTATTTTACAGTCAGTTTACCGATTTCGGAAGAAAATAAATGCGAAAGAAAGATAGTCACTCACATTCGAATCAATTTGGGTTTGTCTATCTCACTATTACTCGTTCGCATGTTCTTATGTATTTTGTTTGAGTTTTGACACATCGTTCACATAGAAAAAAGTTAGACAAACCCAAATCAATTTTCTTTCGCTTAGATTGCGAACGCAAACACGCTGTCGAGATTGGTAAACTGGCTGTTAATATTTCTAATATTATATTTTTTCGTCTATACTTGTCTCATATTGATCACATATGCAAAAAAAAAAAAAAATTAATAAGAGTTCAGTGAGTTGGTTAAGCAGACGTATTAAAAATACATCATGTTTACATGGTACTGAGTTCGAATCCTAGTGGGTGCTGATGAACAGTGTGGCGACTGTGAAACAGCTAGTTGTCCCCCAGCTTTAGTGTATTCAATTATTTTTTCCTTTCTTCTTTGATCAAGAGTTATTGATCGCGGCAATTATTGTTATAGTTATAAATTAAAATATTTCTTGGCTTTAGCCAGGATTGAACTCGAGCTAGACGAATGATACCAACCCATCATCACATAATAATGGGTGATTTTATAAGAACTATCGGAAATTAAAAAAAAACACATAAAATTCAGAAAAATGCATGAAATATTTATTTGGATCGATAGTTGGGTCGATATAATTTAATGTTTGAAGATTATTTCATGCAAATGTTGGCCGCGGCTGCGCCTCAAATAGTCCATCCACTTAGTCCAATTTTGGCATACTCTTTCCAACATTTCGGCCGGTATCTCACGAATAATGTTGGCAATGTTGGCTTCCAGTGCGTCAATCGAAGCGGGCTTGTCGCTATAGACATTAGCCTTAACATAGCCCCACAAAAAATAGTTTAGAGGCGTTAAATCGCACGATCTGGGCGGCCAATTGACTGGTCCCAAACGTGAAATAAACTGTTCACCGAACTCGCCTCTCAATTGGTCCATTGTTTCGCGTGCTGTGTGGCATGTGGCACCGTCTTGTTGAAACCACATGTCATGCAAGTCAAGCTCTTCCATTTTGGGCAAAAAAAAGTTTGTTATCATCGCACGGTAGCGCTCACCATTCACAGTAACGTTGTGATTCGCATCATCTTTGAAGAAATACGGCCCAATGATGCCGCCAGCCCATAATCCGCACCAAACGGTTGTTTTTTGTGGATGCATTGGTAGCTCTTGCAATGCTTCTGGCTGCTCTTCACTCAAAATACGGCAGTTTTGCTTGTTCACGTATCCATTCAACCAGAAATGAGCCTCGTCGCTGAACACAATTCTTCATCTAACTTTTCAAGAGCCCATTCACCAAAAATTTGGCGTTGTGGTAGGTCGTTTGGCTTCAATTCTTGCACCAGCTGTATCTTATAAGGCTTCACACCCAAATCCTTCCACGTAGTGGAGTAACAGAGGCCCAATTGCTGCGAACGGCGCCGAATCGATAATTCACGGTCATCACCAACACTGGCCGATACGGCTGCGATATTTTCTTCAGTTCGCACTCTACGTAAGCGTGTTGGTGGTTTAATGTCCAACAATGTAAATTTGGTGCGAAATTTTTTTACAATAGCCCGAATAGAAGCCTCAGTAGGTCGATTAAACTGACCATAAAATGGAAGAAGCCCACGATGAACTTTCTTAACAGAGCACGCATTTTGGTAATAAAATTCAATAATTTGCAAGCGTTGTTCGTTTGTAAGACGATTCATGAATAAATTATAGACCAAACTGAAGATGTTTGACAGTGACACAAGATACAAAACGTGCGTGAGCGGTCAAAACTAGTGTTGCCAAAAAGATAATAGCAAAAAAATCACTCGTTATTAGAAATAGGTGAAAAGAAATGTTAGAGACGTGTATAAATGAAAAAGCTTGTTTTTTGCGTTTTGACGGATATTATTAGAGCATTTTTCTTTTTAAATTCTTAACAATTTATTTAGATTGTTGGGATATAAAGTTGAATGTTTGAGAATGTCTTTCAAAAATTACCAAAGTCTATAGATGAGTAGGGTAGCTCCTATGAAATGTCGAAATATACTTAGATAGCTGGGAAACATAGAAAACAAGCTATTTATAATTTTTTAAATAAATAATATTGGATCTTCTTTGTTAATTTCATTTTCTTATTTTTAATGCAATGTGCTTGAATATATCTCTTTATTATTTTCAATGTGCTTCGAATATCCTTTTCAACATCTTGAGAGCGAAGTGATCGGCAGGCATCCGTTTAGAATATACACACATTCGTACATAAGTATTTGATTTTTGAGAAGGCGTGTACATATATGTATAATGTTAGTGTTAGGGTCAAGTAAAATCCAGCTTCGTTCACGTTCAATGGTATTCAGTTTATTGAAAACACGTTTCTTTTTTACAATTGGATATGGTCGAAATTAAAGGTTAAAGAGTTGCCATACCTCATTCACGTATATAATTTTTCTTCAAGGTATCTATTGTAAGGTTTTGAATTCGTACCTCTCTTTTAATGAGGTCTGGTAACCAGTGCATTTTGAAATTAAATCATTAAATCTCCTTTCCAAGCTCTCCATTAATTTTGTTAAAATACAACTAAAATGCCTCAAATTATTATATTTGCTCTCGATCTAATTTGGTTCTCACAGACATTAAGGTATGCAAAAGTTTTCCATAATAACAATTATTTCCCTGTATATAATCCAAAGCGTTGGGAAAAAGCTAGTGGCGAATATGTGGAAATGCTTATTGATATCACCTGATCAGTGTAAAATAATGTATTTGCTCTGGACAAAACAATTGAAAGTTGAATTGCAGTATTGCAATATGATAAACATTTTAATGGTCGTAGTTTCTAGCAATTTTAGCTTTTGTGCGAAACAACTTATTTCAATTTATTATAATAAATAAATGTATTTTGTAAAAATGTATTTTTGAGCCACATGTATTTGAAATACAAAAGACTTCTAAGTTATGTATTTGAAATACAAAATACTAAGTACTTTCAGGTCGTGTATTTGCAACACAGATACAAAAGACGTATTTGTATTTCAAATACAACTATTTTAAATACTGCCCAGCCCTGAATGCATGCAAAAGAAAGCTAGTCACTCATATTCGAATTAATTTATGCTTACCTATCTCCTTGTTTTTCGTTCATATCTACTTACGTATTTTACTGCCAGTTTACTAATTTTGAAATGTTTCTATTATAACCAAATGAATACGTTAAATTGGACTTTAGATTTGTTTTAAATTGACTGCACATTGAAATTGGAACTAATATCACCATTACTCCAAATTTATGATAAATGAGATTTTTTCAATTTCAACTCCATCAGTGTTGCGCCATGTCAAAAATGAGGCAAAGTCCTGTTGAAGTATACTTTGTTCTGCATATTGATTATAACTCCGGAAAATTCTAACATCACCCGCGTCACTAAAACGTTCGAAAATTGAATAGGCAGGTCATTGATAAAAAGGGCAAATAGCATTGATCCAAGATGACTACCTTGTGGTACTCCAGATGACACATCTATCGATTTAGATGTGGCGTTTTTAAAACGCACACATTGTTTTCGATTAAATAAATAGCACTCGAACCATTTCAGAGGTTTGTTTAAAAATCTCGTTGCATTAAAAATCCAATTGCAGGCCTTACTAAAATCAGTATATGATGTCAGTTTTTTCCCTTTGCACAAATCCTCTATTTATAATGGTTGTTAACTGCAAAAGATTTGTTGTAGTAGATCAACCCTTTCGAAAGCCCTGCTGAGCAGATGACAATTGAACTTGCTACTTGACGAGAAATGCTTTCAGTTACCATATTTTCGAAAAGTTTTGAAATAATACTGAGTTTAGCAATTCCTCGATAATTAACAATAGCAGGCTTAGCACCAGATTTATAAATCGGAATAATAGAATACTTTTTCCAGACTTTAGGAAAATACCCATGCTTAATAGACAAGTTTAAGATATGTGTTAATGGTAATGCTAGAAATTCGGCATAGTTTATCAATATACAGCTGGGAATGTTGTCAGGACCACTTCTATACGAAAATTTGAGCTTCCTTAAGTTATAAAGATTGTGGAAACAAAAAAAAAAATGGAATTGTAATAATTTGATTAGCTGATTGAAAACATGAAACACTAATAGAACCATTATAATCGACATCAGAATAGGTCGAAGAAAAGAAGCCTGCAAACATGTAACTTATGGCAAGGTCATCGCAGGATTCACTGTGTCGAAATTTCATTACTGTAGGAAATAGTGTAGGTCTTCTTTTAGGTTTTACGAAGTTTTAGAATTAGTTAGGATTATTTTTGAAATCATTCTTCTTTTGACGTAAGTAATTAGTATAACAAGATTTGTTTAACCTATTATATTCGGTTCGAGCAGTTTCATATTTAGTATAATCGATAAGTCGGCAAGTGTTTTTGTAAACCCTAAACAGCTTATTTTTTATTTTTGACTGTAGACAATTGTTTTGTGCTCCATGGAGGACCAATAGGTTTCACAAGAAATTGCTTTGGGATACACAATTGAATACATTTTTATATAAAATCGGTTTATCATTTCATCTAAAGACATGTGCAAATGTATGCAGTGCTGCTGCTTTAGTTTTAAAATTGAAGTTGCCATATTCCTTCCGTGGAAGTGGAAGATTTTTTCTTTCTTTATTCTTTATTCATGTAACATTTTAAGCCACTTCTGGCCAATGATATTAAAATCGATACATACAAATATATAGCTAATGTATACAAATGTATAATCAATCCTAATATTAAACGTTACCAAGATCAGCAAAAATAAAAAGGATGTGACTTACTTTACATTCACACTTAAAAGTATAATTATAGTTTAATAATGAACAATAACAACAATTATGGCTCCCCGGCCCAAAAAGAAGAAATAAGATATATGACAGGCCTACAAAGTATAAAGACTTGCCTAAAACACCCAGAAGCTTTTGGAAAGCTACTGAGTGTCATCAGAGAAGGCGATTTTATAAGCTTTTCACAGCCAATCGGAGCAGGAGTTCCCCAAGGTAGCATTATAGGATCCACATTGTATTTAATTTACTCCTCTGACATCCCAACGATATCCGGATTTGCACTTCAACTTTTGCAGATGACACAACATTCTGCAGCGTTCAACAAAACCATCAATTAGCTTCACAAAATTTGCTGGAATATATTTCAACATTAGAGAAATGGTTAACACTTTGGAAAATAAAAGTTAATGAACAAAAATGTACTCAAGTTACATTCAAACTGCGTAATCAGACATGTTCTGCTATCCAAATTAACAATTCATTTATTCCGCAGCACAACGAAGTCAAATACCTTGGTATTCACCTCGAGCGTAGATTAACGTGAAAGCCTCATATTCATGCGGAAGTCATCCAGGTGAAATTAAATTATCTTATGGGCAGAAATTCGATTTTTGAGTTGGAATGCAAACTTTTTTTATACAATGCAATTCTTAAGCCTATATGGGGTGTTACGGCATTCAACTATGGGGCACCGCTTCAACATGTAACATTGAAAAAACTCAAAGACGGCAAAACCAAATTCTTCGAACGATTACTACAGCTCCATGGTACGTAAGAAACTCACGTATTCACAAGCAGTGTTCTGTTGGTAAAAGATGAATTCTCTAAGTACGCGACAAGGTATATCAGTTAACTGAAACTTAACCCAAATCCTCTTGCACGCAACATACTTAATTTTGACGGCCTCTCTCGGTTGAGAAAAAGGGATACCCTTGCCACCTTCAGATTGTTAAATAGGTGATTTTACCGATATTGTTCGTGCAAAATAAAACTTTTTTGTCTAGCATTGGCTGGACTAATTTAATTTTTTATGTTTAGCATTAAGATTTGAATACTTATTGTCAGTTAATTTTTTGAAGATTCAATAAATAAATGTATGAAAAAAAATATTCGTTGCGCGCTTTTTGCCGTTGAACATGCATCTGAAATTGAAGTTACCGTATTGCTTCTGAGTAAGCGTGGGGGGTGATTTTACGTTTCCTGAAGCCGACTTTGCAAGTCCGCAAAAAAAAAAAAACTCGGAACCACTTCGATAATAGAATCAGAACCGGTTTTTCATATTCGGTGCGAGTTTTGGCCGTGGAACGTGTATCTGAATTATTAACGGTGATTCGATTTAGTGCGAAAAGTGAAGTTGCTATATTGTTTCCGAGGAATGGGATTTTGACGTTTCCAGAAGCCGATTTTGGGATTTCCAAAAAAGCGTGTTTTTAGTTTTTAAACTATATTTATTTGCATGTAAAATAGTTAAATATAAAAATGTATGGAAATTTCTCAAATAAACCTGTAATAAACAAAAAATAGTTTTTTTTTTTTAATATGAGCGGTAGTACGTACTAATTGTTTTTTTTAAATCTTCATATTCCACATTAATAACGTTTATACCTTATCAGATTTTATACCTTATAAGATTTTAATAGTTCAGCGCTTTGAACTACAGTGAACCTTTATGTAAAACCTATATGTAAATCACTAATAGAGTGATAAAAACCATCTAATTTTAATATAAAGTGTTCAAAAATCTATTATCGGAAAAAAGAAGCATACTCGTACATTTTAATACGATAAATTTAATTACAAAATGAAACGTTTTAGTTATAAGTTCACTCAGAAGAACTTTGCCCAAAAACAAATTGTTTTGAAGTACTGAGTGAAATGAATTAATTATGTAAATTTGCGAGGTTTGAAATAAAACCACCACAGTTTAAATATAGTTTAAGATAATAAATGACTATTGCATTTTTGTATTCACGACTATATACCGATTTATTCTTCTATTTTTTTAGATGATAGCAACCAACAAGTGTTACAAGAAGTAATGTGTCATAGAGATATTATTTCCGATGAGTCAGAAGTTCTAGGACAAATTTTTTTAATTTAATCACAATAAAAATAAAATCAAGATCGCAATGATAAGCGCTTTATTTTCAAGACTTATAATGTAAGTATTATTTTAAAATACAATAATTTAATATCTCATTATGTTTTTAATACTTTTTTTAATACTAAAAAAAATATTTAGTAAGAAAAATAATAAAGGCTTTCTTTTTTAACTAAATACTGACAATATAATTAATTAAAATATGAGTTTAAAAGACTTATCATAAATTTGATATTTTTGAAGAAAAAAATACTGGGTAATAAATTTACTGACGTTGTGCTTTTCGCTGAGATGTTCCACTAAAACAACGAAAGAAAACATTCTACTTTATATCCCAACAATATCAATAAATTATTGAGAATTTAAAACAAAAAATGTTTTAATAATACCTGTCAAAACACAAATTACAAGCTTTTTTTTGCACACTTCTCTACTTTTCTTTATACCTTTCAAATAAATGAAACTGTTGCTACGATTTTTTTTTTGAAAGTACCAAAAAGAAGAAAACAAAAATTCAAACAATTGAGCTTTATTCACTATATCAGCTTCTAATTAAATCAAAAAATTATAAACAGCTTGTTTCCCAGCTGTCTATACGAGGGCGATTTGATATTGAAGGTACCTAGTGTAAATTGACAGCACAAACACAATTTTTTTTTTTAATTGCGTCAGCTGTAAAAATTTCACCTAAATTCATCGAATAGTATATTTGTTGTATTCGTTTGAAGTAATCAACTTTTGTGTTTCTTGAAAAATAGAAAAAACTTAATTTCGTGCAGTGATTAAACACTATTATTTGATAGGGAAAACGACGAAAGCGACAAAAGAACACCTCGACAAACATTACGATCTCCGTCTGCTCCATCAGATTACATGGTAAAATATTCGATTGCTGATCGCTTTTGCTCAGTGTTGAATAGCAACGAGTTCGGCAGATCACTTCAGAGCGGTGTTTGGACACGATAAAGCGTAATTCTGTTGATTTTTGGCGTCGATTAATAACTGTTGATGAAACGTGGCTCCACCACTACACAGCTGAAACCAAACATCAATCGAAACAATGGGTGGAAGTGCTCCGAAGAAGGCGAAGGAAGTGAAATCCGCTGGCAAGGTTATGGCCACTGTATTTTGAGATGCACATGGAACATTGCTCATCGATTGCCTTGAAAAAAGATCCACAGTCACAGAAAAGTACTATCGTATATTATTTGATCAATTAATTGATGCAATCAAGAAAAAACAACCACATTTAAAGAAGAAAAAATTGCTCTTTCTTCAAGACCACGCACCAGGTTACACAGCATTAGATACGATGCTAAAATTACGTGAATTGGTTGATCATCCCCGTTATAGTCCAGATTTAGCTCCTAGCGACTTTTTCTGTTTCCAAACTTGAAAAATGGCTCGAAGGAAAGAGATTCATCTCAAACAAAAAAGTGATTACCGAATCTAACGCGTATTTTGAGGGGTTCCCAAAATCGTATTATTGAGATGGTAGGCATAGAAAGTTGGAATATCGTCTTACTAAGTGTATTGAGCTAAAAAAAGCCTATGTTGAGAAATAAATGATTTTTGCAAAAAAAAATTCTTTTCCTACTTTTTTAGCTTCAATATCAATCTACCCTTGTATGTCGACATTTCATAGGAGCTATCCTAATCATTAGTAGAGTTGGAAATGTTTGAAAGAGAAAAAACTCGGTTAACATGGGCCTATAGCGCGCACTAGCCTTCTCGAAAAAAATGGCCCTTTGACTCCTGCACCGTGAACAGCCTACCATGCAGCCACTTTGCGTAGGTGTAATGGCTTCTCAAGCATCACTCGTGTATTTTCGGTGACCCAGAAGCGATAGTTTTATTTGTTCACGTACCGGCTGAAGTGGAAATGAGCCTCATCAGAGCGCCTATTTGGGCGATATCATCGAATTGACCAATAAAAGTTTAAAGATTCAAATAAACATAATCAAAACGAAGTTTTTCATTTACAAAAGGAGCTAAACAACATCGGATAACTTCTTTTGGCCCTCCTGTTATTTTCCTTTTTAATGTAGAGCTATTTTGGAATTATATGTCGATCGCACTAATTGCAACAACTATATATTTCTATTATATAATAGCAATCTCTAATTAAGAGCCTGAACTTAATGTTTCCGGTGCGGTACGATTTCCCGTTGCGGGGAGAAAAATAAACAAATACAACAAAAGACGGCGACGACAATACTTGCAACAATTGTTAGTTTATTATTTTATTATTATTTTTTTTTAATAATAATGTCACCAGTTAACAAAATGCTTATATGATTCAATATGAGATGAAAATAGAGAATAATTAAATGGCTCGATGGCTGAGTGGTTAAAGCAGCAGTTCATGATACATCATGACCCGAGTTCAAATCCCAGTGGGTGCTGATAAGTAGTGTAGCGACTACGAAACAGCTAGTTGTCCCCCAGCTAAAGACTTGATTATTATTTTTCTTGTCTTCTTCAATAAAAAATTATTAATCACAGCAAATTTGTATTGTATAAAATCCTTCTTAAGACAAAACTTAAGAAAGGAAAAACTTTGAACTATAACCCGTTGTACAAATGTACACCAAAAATCTAATTTAATAATTATAAAGTTCAACAAAAATTCAATAAGTTAATATTTACATCTCTGGGTACGGAGAATTATTAAAATACAAAAATGTGTATGTTAATAACTAAAAAAGAAATACCGCTTGTTCAGGGACAGCAAACGCTGTACAAACAATGTGGACAATTGACAAAATGCATATCTGACGAGGTCTCTGAACCGATAAATGCTTTAAAGAACGATTCTAACTCCGTATTTGGTTCATATCCCTCGATATTTTTTAAAAAATGTAGGTTTATCATTGCAGAGACTTTTACGAAACTTTTTAATATGTGCCTTAAATATAGTAAATTTGTAGATTGCTGGAAACTCTTTTGTATTGCACCAATTTTTAAATCAGGTGATCGTAGCCTGATAACTATTTATAGACCTATAGTTAAGCAGAGTCCATTTACGAAGAATTTTGATAAAATTTTAAAGGATAATATTTTCGACCACGTTAAGGTTTTATACCTAATAGACCAACTTCTACTAATATACTTATCATAACTGGAGTGTAGATCACAATGAGATGTTATATATACAGACTTTGTGAAGGCTGTTGATACAGTTAGTCATTATCTTTTGTTACGTAAGCTTCATAAATTTGGCCTTTCAATTAACATATTACTATTTTTTAAAAGTTTCTTTATTAACAGAAAACTTATAGTTGAAATCGGAAACGCTTCCTCTTCATTTTTAATAGATGCTTATTCCGGTATTCCGCACGGAACACATATTGGGCCATTAATTTTTATACTTTTTATCAATGATTTACCATCAATTTTAAGATATTTGTTATTCGGTGATGATTTTAAATTGTATTCTGGGAGACTGCCATAAAATAAACGCTGATCTTGGTAAATTATCTGACTGGTGTTCTGAAAATGATATACATATTAATATATCAAATATATATCTTAAGCCCATTTAAGTTCGATTATTCTATTAATGACCTCTCAATTAAGCGTAAGTGATTTAGGCGTATTTATTGATGATAAATTGTGTTTTTCTATGCATATTGTTTATTTTGTTTCTGAAGCTTATTGTATGCTTGGTTTCATACAAAGAAATTCTTAAGATTTTAAGGATGCATTCACCCTGAAATCTTTATTCATTTCTTTGCTCCGCAGTATTTTGGAATATTGTTCTATTATCTGGAAACCCTATCATGTAGGTACATCTAATCGTATTGAACGTGTTCAGAAACTTTTTACTAAGACCCCTTTAAAGTTAATATGGCCTTATGAACTGCTTTCTTATGAGAGCAGGAGAAAGTTATTAGGCTTGCAATCATTAAATGATCGCAAAACTTGTTCCGCGCTATTGCTGGCCTGTAATATTCTATCTAACAATATTGATTGTCTAGAATTAAAAGATTATTTTACCTTTTATTGTCCTGCCAGGGATTTAAGAAATAATCGTATGTTTGAGGAGAGCTGTCTAAGGACTAATTATGCAAATAATGAACCTATTGCAAAATGCTTACATTTATGTAACAACTTGTCCTCTTTGTTAAATGTTAATGTTAGTTTTAATACGTTCAAATTTATGTTATTTAAATGTTAAGTAATCTGTAAGAATATAATTCTGTAGATGAAATAAAGTAAATAAATAAATACAAGAGTATTTAAAGAAATTAGTAATAAGCATTACATTAGCTTTCTTCTTAGTCCAGTGTAATTTGGTGTCAAAAGAAATTAATAATGAACATACTTATATAGAAAACACGGACTAGAGTAAAGAACACTTGTTGCACATAATGAAAGAAAAATCCCCTTAAAATTGTAGCTAGAAAGTTGCACAATTGGCTACGCAACAACTATCCGGGGAAAAAGATGCGAGAATCTCAGACTGCTTCGGCTTGTGAATTTTTATCCCGAAGTTTCGGATTTAATTGGCGACTTCCCTTACTTACATTATTCTATTGACTAGAAATTCTTCACCTTGGAAACCAGGTGCGGATATTGGCTGTTGAGAATTTTGCATAATCCCACCATAAATTTTCAAGATACAAGGAGAAAAAATCTACACAACAGTTAATGTCATGCTCATCTTGCAGGAACGGGACAAATTTCGATACCTTAGCGCCAAGAGGAAAACTTTAATGAGGAAGGAAAAATTGCATGTAGTGATACATATCTCACGAATTCCAAATTTGCAATAGAGGGTCAGCCGACGTTTCGTAAACATATCGCATAAAAATAGATCACCATCGTCTGTAACTGGCGTGAGAGACATCAAATACAATGACGAAACAAATACCAAACCAACTTAAATCTGTTTTGCGTTCCAATCGCGTTAAAACATCATATGACACATATATGAAAAATCTTTGTTCGAAATCCCAATCTTAAGCGCTTATTGTACCAACCTTAGTACAACCTCTCCATTTATATTTGGATAAATTTTAGTATTTTTTTCATAATTTGGAGTCTAGCTTCAATAGTAATCGGGCGTGTTTGTTTGATCGGAAAGTAATAAAATAAACCGGAATTAGTGAAAAGAGTGAACTTGCATCAAAATATAAACTTTGTGACATTTTTTATACCTTTTGAAAGGTTAAATAAAAAATATGCATTAGTGTATCTATCAGATGCAATTCTTTGAAAGAGCTTAGCTCCACTAGAAAAAAACCTTTGGATTTCTGAGTAAAAATCCTTTAAAAAATCATTGGACAATCTTCTGTCGCCACATAAAGTTGTTACAACAGAAGACAAACCATCTTCCTGTTTAATTTTTGCAGATACACCGAAAACACATGTAGGTAATGAATAGGTATGAAACATAAGTACGAGGACGGATTGATAGAGAAGCTTCCTAGCGCTAGATGCCAGAACAAACACAAACATTTTTGAAAATGCGATCTGGCAAACGTCAGCTGTTAAATTTTCACCCAAATTCATCGATTAGTTTATTTGTTGCAGTCGTTTGAAGTAAGCAACTTTTGTGTTTCTTGAAAAATGGAAAAAAGTGAATTTCGTGCAGTGATTAAACTCTATTTTTTGAAAGAGAAAACGATGAAAGAGACAAAAGAGAAGCTCGACAAACATTACGGTGAGTCTGATTGCTGAATTTAAACGCGGCCGAATAAGCACTGCAACAATGCCATCAACAGGAATGCCAGAAGAGGTGGTCACTGAAAGAAATACCAAGAAAATCCACGATATCTCTCGTTCAATGTTGTTAATAAAACTTTGCATCAATTATTACAATTTCATTAAGTTTGAAAATATATCTGCCACCAGACGTCCTGTACTAGTATTTTTCGTTTGGTTTTGCTTTAAGGTGATTTTTCAAATTATTTTTTATTAGTTTGGTATCTAGTAGCGTGGTTTTGCTTCTTAAACTATACGAGGTCAGATATAAAAATATTCGATGTTGGCAATATCAGCCATTTTGGATTTTAAGTTTGTTTTTAATAGATAAAAAGTTTAGTCGAGTTTTTTGGTGTGCTCTTTGATTTTTTACTATTCGAAAAAATGGATGAAAGATACTGTATTAAGTGTTGTGTAAAAAATTAAAACTCAATTTGTGTGGCAAACAGCCGGCTTTGAGCCGCCGCCGGTTTTGTTTTGCTTTGTCTAGCCGCCGCTGTTATGGCGGCTGAAATCGGCTTATTTTCAGCCGTCGTATTTACATAATCGAGAGCTTGAGCCGACTTAGCTCTACAAGGTGGCATATTCGTAGCAGCATAATGGCTTTTTGTCACTGTCAAAATCTATGACCTCAAACTTTTGTTTATGTATTTTATACAGTTTCTTATGTTGCATGGAAGAGTTTGACAGCATGCTGTTTCTTATTATTGTTACAATATATTTTGTGTCACCTTGGAAATTATTTGGTTTTATAGTATTTTATTAGAAAAGATCCGATATTTTTCAGGTGACAGATTGCTATAAGCTTACACTTTCTTAAAATCTTAATTAATCTGAGTCACATATTGTTATTTAAAACCAGTGTAAATAAATTGAGCAACGTATTGTTATTTATTTCTTTTCCAAAATATTTGTTTCTTAATAAGTGAAAAACCCTCATAACGCAAAAACCATAGTTTCGAAAAAAAACATTTTACATTTTTAATTTCCATATTCGTCTTAGAAAATGTGTATGTTTAGAAAATAGTTCCTAAAAGGAGCAGCTCAAAAATTATTTGAATGAGTTTACGGAACACTACAAAGGATAGTATTGTTAACAAATTTGCATTGTTGGCTCGAACAATTATGTGTATATTTTCAAACATGACGTCGTTTGAGTAAATCATCGATATTTAGTAAATGTGTACAACAAAAGTTTTTATATAATTAGCTTAAAATTTTAATGAATTTAGATGAAAAATAGTGAAGAAGATATTTGTCTAAAAGCGTACTTTTTGAAACAATATTTTGACTTGTGATATCTTAATACATTAAAATATTACTAAGTATGTGAAAAAGCACATAAGTCGGATACAGCCGGCTCTTAGCCGCCGACGACTTTCTCTTTGCCTAACCGCCACCGCCGACAACTATGCGACGAATTGAACCTCTGTTGCTGATGATGTTGGCATATCGTTGGCTCATCCAAGCAATTTTTACAGATGTTATAGGCATGAAACGTGCGCCAGCAAAGATTGTTCCAAAATTGATGTATGTGCATGATGTTTTTTCAATACGGCCGCTTAACCAACTCAGCCACCGAGCTCTTATTTAATTTTTCGTCTATATTTCTCTCATATTGTTATAACAAATTGCATATGTGATCAATATGAGACAAATATAGACGAAAAAATAAATACGAGCTCGGTGGCTGAGTTGGTTAAGCGGCCGTATTGAAAATACATCATGTTTACATGGTACTGAGTTCGAATCCTAGTGGGTGCTGATGAGCAGTGTAGCAACTGCGAAACAGCTAGTTGTCCCCAGAGCTTTTTAGTGTATTCAATTATTTTTTCCTGTCTTCTTTGATCAAGAGTTATTGATCGCGGCAATTATTGTTATAATTAAAAATAAAAATAATTCTTCGTTAAAGCCAGTATTGAACTTGAGCCAGAGGAATGATACCATCATATAATATTAGATATATTAAAGCAATTTCGACTATTTATCATTAACACATACATTTAAAATAACGGTTATTTTTTGATCTGACCTCGTATTTATTGTATTTGAATTACATATTTAAATGTGTACATTTGTTTTTTTAAAGTAATAATATATGTACATACATTCATTTCTTTTACGTTATAGCTATAACCGTACTTACATCTGTATATTTGCAATTCTAAATAAACAAAATAAAAATAATTTTAGTAGTGGAAAATTTTGGTTGCATCTCTGCAAGAAGTATTTCTGATTAGCAGCGTTTTTCTTTCCTTTTTAAAGACACTATTTTCAACTTGCGCTGATTCGCGGTATTGGCGCAAGTTGGAACAATTGTCTTACTGATGTGTAGCAATTATTGCCAAAAAATAGTTTCTTTTTTTGAATTTTGATGGCAATCGAATTTGTAAAAATTCAGGCAATCATTTGGTAGAACGGAGCATTTTATTTGGACAATTTTGTTATTTTGTATGAATTTCACACAATAACAATTGGGTCAGAACGGTCTATTTGCGGCAATGTAATCCCACCTTAAAATCTCATGAAATAGGAGTAAATAAATAATTTCTTCATAATTAAAATCATTATAGTCATCGTTGCCATTATCATTGTGGTGAAGAATGAATAATTCCAATGCAAATTAAATTGTGCCATTTGCTTACTTTCATTTTTAACTATTGCTCATGCTTGTAATGAATGAAACAAATCTTAAAATAATTTTATTGAACTCATTATCTTTTGTTTTCTCCTGACCACATTTATTTATTTTATTGCATTTGTATAGTAAATAATAATAAAGCCTTCATGGCCAAAATAACAATATTACAAAGCATTATAACCTGAGAATGTATATTCAAAGACATAAAAATATGTTGATATATCAGTAAAACTAACATTAATGTGGAAAATGTTTTCTAAATCTTTTAAAGTCCTTAATTCTACCCTTATTAATTAGCTAGTTGACAAATGAATAAAGGCAGAGAGTTGACTAGACAATAGAGCGGACATTATATGTTCCGTCCCATGAATCAATTCAGGTGTACTGGGGAACAGAACCTCTTGCAGTATTACCATTGTTGAGTTTCCAAGGCCTAGTTTTAACCATTTCATTGCGAATTTTTGTATCAGTAATAATTCTTTGTCAAGTGAATAGAAACTCAAAAAATATAGATATGTATGTATGTATATAGACTAAAACGCACATCACAGATCTCAGACCTGCGTCAAGCTTAAGAAATTTGGATAAAAACCACAAAATTTTCCGAGTGTTTTTTATTTAAATTTTTACACAAAACGCACTTATGTGGTCTTTGAACAGCGCATAAACCTTAATTATACCGGTGGATATAAACACTGACTATTTGCCGGATAGTTTCATGCTCGTGATGTCATTATTGCAGCGAAGCAATGGTGACAAATATTTCTGTCGAAAAATCTTTACTTATCGAAAAAAGTCTTATATTTAAAAAAATCTTAAAATGTTTTATTTTATCTGAATATTATTTGATCTTCGTTTGTAAAATAAATTTAATTTTTGCAGCTTCAGATCTTTGTTTTTTGTTTTTTATAAAAAATTAAAGCTAAGTCTAGACGATATATTGAATCAGCATATATATGTTTACACTCATATGTTATGATTTAACAACAAATGCCTCTATCAACATATTAAAAATTACAATCGTCCACACCAAGGCAGCTTTAAGCTATGTTTAAACGATATGTTGAATCAGCATATTTATGCTGAAAAATTTGCTAAAAGGGCTAACAAATCGTGTAAACGCAAAATTTTTTCAACATACGTATGTTTAACAACATTTG
This sequence comes from Thecocarcelia acutangulata, assembly GCA_914767995.1. Classification (NCBI taxonomy): domain Eukaryota; kingdom Metazoa; phylum Arthropoda; class Insecta; order Diptera; family Tachinidae; genus Thecocarcelia; species Thecocarcelia acutangulata. Next base: position 60,155,178 of record OU612098.1, read on the forward strand.
CAAGCATTTTATTGACAATGCCAACAAATATATGTATGTTGGCATTTTAAGCATATCGTGTATACAGTCTGTTACTAGTATTTGACAATTTTCCTGCATATGTTGGCAAATATGCCATTTGTTGAAAATCGTATTTCAACTTTTCAGCATATATATGTATGTTCTTTAGTTAAAATACAAAATGTTATTTAGATAACTTATTTTGTTTTTAATTTCACATAACCTACGAGGGTCGGATTGGAAGATAAAGTATTTTTTTTATTAAAAATGCAATTAAATTCTAAATTTTATAATATATTTATATTTGTTGATACTGCCAATCTAATTCACCTTCTTCTACAAAATACATTGTTAATTCTTTTTGTATTTCTTTAGCACTTGCGGTTAATTGAATGTCAACGTTTGTTGAGGTTCGTAGTGGTAAAAATGTTGAAGTTGAACTTTGCTCTTGCCGCCAATTTCCTTCAACTAGCTGTCCATTCCTATCATACTGGTCGGTGAATCCGCATGGTGTGTACATTTTTTTATTTGTGTCAATCATATAATTGTGAAGTACACAACTTGCTAGGACCACTTTTTTAGTTTTGTCTGGGCTTAAATGGATAGGTGACCGCAAAACTCGAAAACGTGCCGACATTATACCAAACGCATTTTCAATAATACGACGTGCACGACTCAATCTGTAGTTATATACCCGTTGCACCATCGTTAAACCACGTTGGCTATACGGTTTCATTAAGTTTGGTCGCATAGCAAAAGCATCATCTGCAACAAGTAAATACGGAATACGTAAATCTCGCCTTGGCAATGCAGTTGGTTCTGGTAAATTAAGTTTGTTACTATCCATCGCCTTCGCAAAGCTACAGCGATTGAAAACACCACCATCAGAGAAACGCCCATTGCGACCGACATCAACGTAAATAAACTTGTATTCCGCATCTGCAACTCCCATTAGTACTATGCTGTGTGTACCCTTATAATTGTAATAGACACTACCAGAATTCGGTGGAGCTACCATTACCACATGCTTTCCATCAACAGCACCAATGCAATTTGGAAACTGCCACCGTTCATTAAATGATCCCGCAACTACTTTCCACTCTTCTGTAGTTTTTGGCATCTACTTTAGCGAGAAAACCTTTTAGCGTATAAATGTACAAATAAAAGTTGATTGCTCTTACCTTCATATATTTCTCTACAAGTACTGCATAAATCGCATCCAAAACAGGTGGGATAATTGTACTGATAGTCGGTTTTGGAATACGAAAAAGAAATTGCAATGAAGAAAATGAATCACCAGTGCTTAGAAAACGTAGGGTCAAAATGAGTCGATCTTTTGCTGTAATGCTTTTGCGCATCACTGTGTCTTGTTTAGTAATTATTGGTGACACGAGGGAAAGCAAATCATTGAACTGATTGATGTCCATACGCAGAAAATTTTTGTGCAAGGATTCTTCTTCCTCTTCCAATTCTTTGTATAATTTGGCACAAAAACCTTCATCCTCTCGCCGTTCTACCCATTTTCTTTTCCAAATTCTGCGCCGTTTTGTTTTTATTTCTGTTTCATCGTCATCCAAAACAAGCGCTGTACAAACAATGGCCAGAGATATATCCTCTGTTGACATCATTTTTTCCTTTTTTAATAGGATAAACTTTTTACTGAAAAAATGCTGGTTGTGTAAATAAAAAGTAATGACATTACATTACAAGCAAATATCATATGGGTGAACATATATATCATCATATTAAATTCAACATATCGTATAAACCCAAAATTTCTATGCTAACTGTTTTGTTGACATTTCATTTGCTAACATATGTTGACATTAGAATATTTAGTACTTTCAACATAGCGTGTAAACGCCTAACAAATTACATATGATGACATAGACATATGCTGCTATTTTTAACCATAAGGCTGTCAGCATATATATGCTGATTCAACATATCGTTTAAACATAGCTTTATACAGGTAGGGGCAGAATTACAATAAATACAACACCAACAAACATCAACATATATTTTGTTGGTAGAATTTACGAATAGTTGTCAAAATTTTGACAACTATTTAAATGTATGTGTTAATGATAATTCTGCCCCTACCTGTATAAAGCTGCCTTGGTCCACATGATATGTTGAAAATTTGCTTTTTTTTTAATTCAACATATGCCAGCGAATGATTTTTCAACATATGAACTAGCATACAATTTTCATGTCTACATGATATGTTGAATTTCGTATGATGGTTTGTATGTTTATTGAACATTTGTTTCAAAATGTCAAATAAATTAAATTTTTTTTTTAATTTTGTTTATTTGTTTCCATATTTTATAATTGTGATGCACAAGAATTGAAAGTTTCTTTCAGTTATCTTAATTATATAATATTCACTATAAATTATATAAAATTCAATTGTTTAAATTAATTATTTTTAGAAATCTCATGCAATTTGCTGCTATTAAACCACTGAACTACATATGGAGTTTAAGGTCCTATATTTTATCCGTTTTGTACGGGAATAGTTCCTTTCTTTTATCATGAATAATTTTCTGTTGGGTAAAGCTTTATTCTTTAAATTATAGTCTTTAGGCACAGGCACGGCAGTTGCACTCTTTATACCATTTTCGAACATTGAGAGCTAATTGCAGATGCCTCAGTATACCCAAACCAGTAATTAAACTATCGGAAATTTTGAATGGGGGATATTTATTAGAAAAAACCAAGCATTTAAATCTTTCCTGTTATAACTTGTAGGTACTAGTACATACGTATTGACCATTGGAAAAAACTAAGTCCATGTCAGTTTTTCGTTTAAACTAGTACCTTAACAGTAAGAACTTAAGCTCTAACAAGGCATGTTGTTAAAATCGCCATCTATTATATATTTTCCTTTTCCAACAAGCTTATGAACATCAGACGAAAGTTGTTGCTTATTAACACCAGCAGAAACTAAAGCTCCTCCCAGATCCTATATCAGAGTTGGTCTAGATGTAATGAGCGGTAAATTAACAAATCTATTTGCAAAGACTACAATTCGGACAACACTTTTCATACCTATATGATATTTCAATTTATATGCTAACAAATCTACCGTATGCTGAAAAGCTTGTGTTTACTTTTCAACAAACAACATATCAGTTAGCAAACGTAGGAATTTTGTTAAAAAAAAATATATGGTGTCTACACGATATGCTAAAATTGTGAACATACATTTGTTGAAATCAGTAACAAATGTTAATCAAATGAATTTCAACACACGTATGTATGTTGAAATAATTTGTTGGCACTAATAGTAAATTTTTCAAAATAAATATGTTGATTCAACATATCGTCTAGATTTAGCTTAACAATTCAAAATCTTTTATTTCTCGATATTTCGATAACAATTTGTTATCATCGTCAGGAGAAATTAAATGTTAATGTTCGTTCAAAGTTTATTCAAGAAGTAATAATTAAAGTTACAATGTGCTTTATCACACGTTAAATTTAAAATTGCGAATACATACAAAACATAAACGTCAGAATAAGTATACAAAAGTATAAACAGAAGAAAGACAGAGTTGCAATATGGGGAACTAATCCAACAGTTAAGAAATTAAATGTTAATTTCTCCTGAAGATGATAACAAATTGTCATCGAAATATCGAGAAATAATAGATTTTGAATTGGCCATTTTTTATAAAAAACAAAAAACAAAGATCTGAAGCTGTAAATCTTAAATGTTTTTTTATTTTTCTTCTGTTTGTGCTAGAACACATGGGAACAATTGTTCTGCATGTGTTCTAGCACAAACAGAAGAAAAAAATCCTTTGTCGTTAGAACCTATTTTTTTCTTGCTTCTTTTATTCACATAATTAATAATGTTTGTAAAATATTTTAAATATAATTATTCTGCAGCTTGTAGGCGAACGGGATGATGAAAGTGATATTTTGTCAACCAGCTTTATGCCGGCACAAGCAGTAGACAACCAATACAAACACAAGACACGCAATAAAATATATACAATGCTGTGTATACGCATAAGAGAAAGACTTTGGGTGATTGCAAAAAAATCATACTTGCTCAACTGCATGAAAACCATTTCATATCGTTCAAATATGATTTTGTATTCAGCCGCACGAATGCGCAGTTGATTTTTAATCAGTAAACACAATGAGCGACAACTTCGCTATATGAGTGAAATCATCGTTAATGTTCGTGCGTGAATATAAATGAATGCGCATCTAGTTCGGCATTCATTTCTTGTGTTTTTAAATTTTTATTTTGGAAGAAAAAATTTCAAAAATTTTTCTGTTTGCTTCTGTTGAAAACAAATCGAAGTAGAATAGAAATATATATATATATATATATATATATATATATATATATATATATATATATATATATATATATATATATATATATATATATATATATATATATATATATATATATATATATATATATATATATATATATATATATATATATATATATATATATATATATATATATATATATATATATATATATATATATATATATATATATATATATATATATATATATAAACAATTAAGTTTTTTATTCGCTATTTTTAGCTTCTACCATTTATACCAATAAAAATTATAAATAGCTTGTTTTCTATGTTTCCCAGCTATCTATATGTCGACATTTCATAGGAACTACCCTAATCATCAGTAGACTTTGGAAATTTTTGAAAGATATTCTCAAACATTCAACTTTATATCCCAGCAATATAAATAAATTGTTGAGAATTTAAAAGAAAAATGCTCTAATAATACCTGTCAAAACACAAAAAAACAAGCCTTTTCATTTATTCACCTCTCTAACATTTCTTTACACCTTTCAAACAAATGAACAACCGTTGGTTGCTACGATTTGCTTTTTGAAAGTATCGAAAAGCAGAGAACAAAAATTCAAACAATTAAGTTTTTTATTCGCTATTTTTAGCTTCTACCATTTATACCAATAAAAATTATAAATAGCTTGTTTTCTATGTTTCCCAGCTATCTATATGTCGACATTTCATAGGAACTACCCTAATCATCAGTAGACTTTGGAAATTTTTGAAAGATATTCTCAAACATTCAACTTTATATCCCAGCAATATAAATAAATTGTTGAGAATTTAAAAGAAAAATGCTCTAATAATACCTGTCAAAACACAAAAAAACAAGCCTTTTCATTTATTCACCTCTCTAACATTTCTTTACACCTTTCAAACAAATGAACAACCGTTGGTTGCTACGATTTGCTTTTTGAAAGTATCGAAAAGCAGAGAACAAAAATTCAATCAATTAAGTTTTTTATTCGCTATTTTTAGCTTCTACCATTTATACCAATAAAAATTATAAATAGCTTGTTTTCTATGTTTCCCAGCTATCTATATGTCGACATTTCATAGGAACTACCCTAATCATCAGTAGACTTTGGAAATTTTTGAAAGATATTCTCAAACATTCAACTTTATATCCCAGCAATATAAATAAATTGTTGAGAATTTAAAAGAAAAATGCTCTAATAATACCTGTCAAAACACAAAAAAACAAGCCTTTTCATTTATTCACCTCTCTAACATTTCTTTACACCTTTCAAACAAATGAACAACCGTTGGTTGCTACGATTTGCTTTTTGAAAGTATCGAAAAGCAGAGAACAAAAATTCAAACAATTAAGTTTTTTATTCGCTATTTTTAGCTTCTACCATTTATACCAATAAAAATTGTAAATAGCTTGTTTTCTATGTTTCCCAGCTATCTATATGTCGACATTTCATAGGAACTACCCTAATCATCAGTAGACTTTGGAAATTTTTGAAAGATATTCTCAAACATTCAACTTTATATCCCAGCAATATAAATAAATTGTTGAGAATTTAAAAGAAAAATGCTCTAATAATACCTGTCAAAACACAAAAAAACAAGCCTTTTCATTTATTCACCTCTCTAACATTTCTTTACACCTTTCAAACAAATGAACAACCGTTGGTTGCTACGATTTGCTTTTTGAAAGTATCGAAAAGCAGAGAACAAAAATTCAAACAATTAAGTTTTTTATTCGCTATTTTTAGCTTCTACCATTTATACCAATAAAAATTATAAATAGCTTGTTTTCTATGTTTCCCAGCTATCTATATGTCGACATTTCATAGGAACTACCCTAATCATCAGTAGACTTTGGAAATTTTTGAAAGATATTCTCAAACATTCAATTCGATACTTTCAAAAAGCAAATCGTAGCAACCAACGGTTGTTCATTTGTTTGAAAGGTGTAAAGAAATGTTAGAGAGGTGAATAAATGAAAAGGCTTGTTTTTTTGTGTTTTGACAGGTATTATTAGAGCATTTTTCTTTTAAATTCTCAACAATTTATTTATATTGCTGGGATATAAAGTTGAATGTTTGAGAATATCTTTCAAAAATTTCCAAAGTCTACTGATGATTAGGGTAGTTCCTATGAAATGTCGACATATAGATAGCTGGGAAACATAGAAAACAAGCTATTTATAATTTTTATTGGTATAAATGGTAGAAGCTAAAAATAGCGAATAAAAAACTTAATTGTTTGAATTTTTGTTCTCTGCTTTTCGATACTTTCAAAAAGCAAATCGTAGCAACCAACGGTTGTTCATTTGTTTGAAAGGTGTAAAGAAATGTTAGAGAGGTGAATAAATGAAAAGGCTTGTTTTTTTGTGTTTTGACAGGTATTATTAGAGCATTTTTCTTTTAAATTCTCAACAATTTATTTATATTGCTGGGATATAAAGTTGAATGTTTGAGAATATCTTTCAAAAATTTCCAAAGTCTACTGATGATTAGGGTAGTTCCTATGAAATGTCGACATATAGATAGCTGGGAAACATAGAAAACAAGCTATTTATAATTTTTATTGGTATAAATGGTAGAAGCTAAAAATAGCGAATAAAAAACTTAATTGTTTGAATTTTTGTTCTCTGCTTTTCGATACTTTCAAAAAGCAAATCGTAGCAACCAACGGTTGTTCATTTGTTTGAAAGGTGTAAAGAAATGTTAGAGAGGTGAATAAATGAAAAGGCTTGTTTTTTTGTGTTTTGACAGGTATTATTAGAGCATTTTTCTTTTAAATTCTCAACAATTTATTTATATTGCTGGGATATAAAGTTGAATGTTTGAGAATATCTTTCAAAAATTTCCAAAGTCTACTGATGATTAGGGTAGTTCCTATGAAATGTCGACATATAGATAGCTGGGAAACATAGAAAACAAGCTATTTATAATTTTTATTGGTATATATATATATATATATATATATATATATATATATATATATATATATATATATATATATATATATATATATATATATATATATATATATATATATATATATATATATATATATATATATATATATATATATATATATATATATATATATATATATATATAAACAATAGGTTTTCATAGAAAAAAAACAAATGTGCATATGTATAAAACACAATGGTATACATATAACAAAAACTACACTTGTTTCACTGCGCTTTTAAATTAACTTTACTCTTTAAACTAACATACAAAATATGTATGTATACGTAATATTTGGGTCAAATTTGTTTATACAATACACAATCGAAGCAACATCTAACTAACTAAAACAAACGCGCAATATTTACAAGGCAAGTTGATTTGACTCAGCATTGAGCTTTGTTGCTTGATTTTTGCTGATTACAAATTTATTTTGTTTACAAAACGGATTGATTTTACTCAGCGTTGAACTTTGTTACCTGATTTTTGTTTATTACAAATTTTAGTGTATGAGTTAGTCAAGCAAAACTATGATTTTTGGTGATCACTGATACGCATACAAGTTATGCCAGATGAATTAGTCACGTATGTCCTGAAAAGAAAAAAAAATTGTTCGGGATAAAAATTGTTTTCATGTGTTCTAGCACCTTGTTCAGAATTACAGAGATGGTTATTCGAAGGTCACTTTTACATTATTTGACGTTAGATGACGTAGTTTAACCCATGCAAGGGTTGGTGGATATTGAAGCTACCAGACATGGTCTGAGAAACGCGCGATCTGAAACCGCAAAGCGTTCTGAAAAACTCTTAATTCTCTTTTAGGTGTAATAAGAAACGCGCGTTTTCATTGCGTTTCGGTGTTTTTTTACGAAAAAATACAACATGTGTTTTACATACATACGTACATATGTATGTGGTAGCTATATGAAACAAAAAAAAAATTTGACAACAAATAGAGAAATTGTTTCATTTGTTTTTTTTTTAATTGAAAAAGTGTAAAATTCGTTCAACTTTTTATTGAAATAAAAATAAAACATAATAAATTTTAATTGTGAATAATGTAATTTCCTTTTGAGTTCAGTTTTAGCAAATTCAGTCAGTGCACTTCAATATACATAGGCGTGTTGAAGTCACCAATTTTAAGCGATATTCGATTTCCAGAATACCTATTTGGCGACTTCAAATCGCAAAACCATACTCCTTGCGTTATGTGTTTGTCAGCACACCCATTTGGAGTTTTTCAGAACACGCCTGTACATAAAGACAAAACTTTTGGAAATTGCGATCTGTCAAATGTCAGCTGATAAAATTTCACCCAAATTCATCGATTAGTTTATTTGTTGTAGGCGTTTCAAGTAATCAACTTTTATGTTTCTTGAAAAATGTAAAAAAATGAATTTCGTACAGTGATTAAACACTATTATTTGAAAGGGAAAACGGTGAAAGAGACAAAAGAGAAGCTCGACAAACATTACGGTGAGTCTGCTCCGTCAGATTACATGGTAAAATATTGGATTGCTGAAATCAAACGATGCTAAACCAGCACTGTAGCTATACTATCAACACGAAGGAAATATCAAGCAAATCCTTAATATCGTTATGAATGATCGCTGAGTGAAATTACGTGAGATTGTTAAAATGGTAAACATATCGTATGAACGTGTGTTCAACATTTTGCATGAACATTTGCATATAAAAAGCCTTCGACAAAAGCGTTTACTCAATGTCGAACAAAAACGAATTCAACAGACCAATTCGCAGCGTAATGTTGTTGATTTTTGGCGTCGATTAATAATTGTTGATGAAACGTGGGTCCACCACTACACACCTGAAACCAAAAATAAAAAAATTATCGATTATCTTGTGGATCCAATCACAGGAAAGTATTATCGTGCATTATTGGATCAATTGATTGATTCAATCAAGAAAAAACGAACCAATTTAAAAAAGAAAAAAGTGCTATTTCTTCAAGACAACACACCGCTTCTCACAGCATTCGATACGATGCAAAAATTACATAAAATACACTTCGATTTATTTGCTTATCTACCTTATACTCGTAGTCCAGATTTAACTCATAGTGACTTTTTCTTGTTTCCAAACTTAAAAAATGAGTCGAAGGAGGATTTACCAAAATAGTATTATCCAGATGGTATAAAGAAGTTGGATATCGTTTTACTAAGTGTATTGAGCTAGAGGAGGCTAAGTTTGATTCCGTAATAGTCGCTTTTCTTTTTTTTCCAACTTTGTATCAATCCGCCCTTGCAGTGCTGTGTTTGTATTGAAAAGTTTAATTTGTATGTGTAATTTTAATCATCCAAATGAGTATATTTTATATTTGTAAAATGAATATGAATATCACAGACTCTAGGTTGTTGAATTTGAAGGAACTATATATGTATGTAAATATAATGGATAGAAAAAATTTGCAACCAATCGACTTGTAGGCTTTTGTATTGCAGACACAAATAAATAAATAAAAAAAAAATAATGATAATAAAAATATTGAGCTCTCAGATTTATTTTTTCACTAGACATAAAATTGATAATACATGTACGAACCCCAGAAAATTTTGTTAGACACCCTTAGTTTATACACTTCAAATCCCAAGGTAAAAATGCAAATATCGTCCTTTGTTTGTAGGCGAAATGCTTACTATATGAATGGGCTATCAAATATTTTTTATCATATATAATAAAAAATAGATTAAAACTAAGCATTTTGAATATATCGGGTGTCTAAAGAATGATATAATTTTGATCGGAATTTTGAGCCTTGGGATCCTGATTCAAATTTTGTATATCGGACTTAACCACATTAGCATACACAATTTGTTTGGAATTTCCCATGTATATGTGCCTGGCCTAACTGCCGAAAATTGGTTTTAGAAATTATGTTTGGCAAGTGGAGTTGATTAAGAGACCTGATGTTCTCTTAATCAACTCCACTTGCCACTTATTACTTGTCATTGATCGCAACCTGTGTAATTTGCAGTATGGTTACCTCCACAGTTGCTGCTTTTTTAATACTCGAGCCACATACAACACAAACTGTGGGCAATTTACAATACCCCTAAGTGTGGCGAAATTCGTGGCAGTTTAGGCGTTGGACGAATCCTAAATGTAGCTCCTCTGCGGTAACCCTACGCTGCAAAAGAAATCTGAGGGTATAAATTTGATGTACTTCATTCTTCTTTATGACAACATCTCCTGGTTCCAATTCAACCCTAAACATTGGTTGAGGCATTTTTTCACGGTTCCTACGTTTTTAATTTTAAATCCTTTATCTTCCAATCCAGTTTTTCCAATGGTCAATACCTTTTATAACGACATCTATTTTGAAAATTTTTAACGAAATTTTAAAATTGCACGATTTGTCAAAAAATCTGCCACACAGATGTATTTTTAGTACAGGGTGTCCGCCGGGAAGGTATACTACTCGCAGTCGATATGTCACCGTCTTGTTGATACCACATGTTAATCAAGCCCAAATCAACCTGTTGTGGCGTTAAAAAGTTTTCAATCATTCCACACTATCGCTCCTCATTCACAGATACCATTACGCCGTTTTCATTTTCGAAGAAGTAAGGTCTGATCATTCCTCCTGACCAATTTGCACGGCAGACTGTCACTTTTAATGGATTGCAAAGCTGACTGATGAATAACTTGAGGGTTTTCCATTGCCCAGAACTGACTATTCTGTTTATTCACATATCCATTCAAATGAAAATTTGGCTCGTCACTCAGAATTAATTTTTCATGGAAATCGATGATTGACATCCACAGATCGCACATTTTTGTTGTGCTTGAGCACAACTCTAGTATTTAATAATGTTACAACAAGATGTTTGATCGTTGCGATTCATGTGTCAAAAAATTGTCCACCACTGGGAACAGGTTTGGCCTTGGCGTATTCCAAACCAGGGCACTCTGTTTATTTTGAAAAGAGGAGGGGGGGGGGGGGCAAATAAAACTCTAGGAAGCCGCATCTAAAACGCAGCTAGTAGCCCTGATAATTGTTTGGTGCATGGGTTTTTTCTGTAAGGAGTGAGTTGGTTTAAGGGCTGATGCTCTTAGTGGGCTTCGGTCTACCAACTCAGTAAGCCTTGTCTTTCATTGATTGCTGGAAATTGCATACAAGAGGGATTAGAGGGCCCGAACTCTTAAAGAAGGAGTTGTCTATATGGCTACAAACATATGGAAACAATTGTGACGTGTGTGTTCCTGGTAAGCCACACGGGGGCGCTGGTGAAACCGTGAATAATTCACTCCGTGGAATTTTTCTCTACGTATATATCAAAAAGATTTCAATATATCTCAAACATTTATTCGAAGAAAAAATAATTTATTATATGCTCAAATATATGAAGTATTTAATTGTGTGTCTACAAAGAGTGTTTTGTTGGATTTGTTACTTTTTGAGGGCAACGAGAAAGCTTATCAAATATTGTATTTAATTGTGTGTTTCCTAGTTCTGGTACAATGCGCTGCATATGTAGGGGTCATCCCCTGAGTACTGGTCCAAAATATAAAAAAAATTAAAATATATGAAGTAATAGACGATTGCAATAGGTGTGTACCACGTGAATAACGAAACAGTCCGAAATAGTCCAAAGTAGTCCAAAAGCGTTCCACGTAAGCAGCACTAGTATTACAAGATGTACAATTGTGTTTTTTTTCATTCCAGCAGTTTTGGGTGCAATTTGCAAATTTAGAGAGTAATTTGCTTTTTACTCTCATTAGTCCGAACTAGTCCGAGATCTCGTGGAACACACCTAATATAAAACTTTTGCTCTTGCAGGTGTTATAAAAAGTAATTTTTTCATATATTAATGTGCTGTTTGAGGCACACAGACTAGCAACTCTACTAGAAAATCGGTATGGAAACCACTCGGCAAATTGAGTGCTTTCCATGTAAATTTTCTAGACGGGTTGCTCGACTGCATGCTATATATTCACCACATAGAATCGTGACACACACTCACTGCAAAACAGTGTAGAACTTTCATTTTCATACTATACCAAACAAGTTGTGAAATTTTTTAAAGTTCATATATGTGATGGCAATGATTTAAAATTGCGTTTTGCTCTACTTAAAAAATATTAAGAATAATGCAATGTACTTTGTAGGAGTAGAAAACAGGAAAAACTTCGAAATAAAGCGCCTTGTGTACGAATGTTAGGGAAGTTTTCGAAGTGTAAGTGCGTTACAATCAATGGTGACCAACTGCTAAAAGTATTATGTATGTTGTCTTTGGAAGTGGATGTCGCAGTTTTGAGCTCTTGTCGATAACACTATTATATTTTGCACTTCTTCAAATACAAAAAGAAATTTAAAAATTGCCAATAATAAGTAATTAAGCTTTGTATGCAACCATTTAAATTACAATTGTGAAATAAAAGATGATGCTGACTAGTGCTATTGGCTTGACTATGCCATAACAAAAAGTTGTAAAAAGCTATGCCCCTAATATTCACATCATGTACACACACGTACATTCAAAACAATTTGCTTTATACAAATATATATGCGAGTATATAAAAGGCATTCAATGGAGGTTGTTCGTTGTAGTACCATAAATGCGTTGCGTTAGACAATTCATCACATACATACATAAATCTACAAATACTTACATACACACAAATGAAGAAAGTTTGTGCCTTGTATAGCTCAATTTTGTGATTCCTATTTTAAGAATTGGAGTGTATCTCTGCACTGAAACTGCAAAACATTTGTTTGCTTCTATTAAAATAAGTTCGTTCCTAATCGTATAAAGTTCTTGTAAATTTAGTTTTGCCGCAATTGTATTCTTAACAAACATGCCAGAACAAATCAAAAGACATTTGCCTTGCAATGCATTCAAAAGATCAAGAATCGCCCGATGTGCAGCCTCGTTTTAATTATAATTCTTTTGCAAAAGAAAATATTTTCAAATATTGAATGAAAAAATAAACTACTCCGATAATATGTTAACAGCGCAAGGAATTTATAAAAAAAGATTGCATCCAGAACGATGCCATGATGGGCCATCAGAGAAATTTAGTAACAAACTGTTTGAACATATAGATGCAGATTACTTGAAAGAAGATTTTTCTCAAGGAGTTGATGCAGAAAATTTTACTTTCAGTTTGACTTCTGTTTATCGTCTTTTGAAGCTTTTTAGAATTGTGCCTTTACCTCGTTTATCTCTGACATCAGCGAGTCTATGTTTTATTTTTACAATTTTTATGTCGCCCCGCTATTTTGCTGAAAAAATAATTTTTCCTGCTTTCAGATTATCCTTTGGTACCCTTTACCCAGCTTATGCCTCCTATAAAGCAGTACGCACAAAAAATGTAAAGGAATATGTAAGTCTTTAAAAACATAATTTTATTTATATACCTATACTATAATTTGTCGACAACTTTTTGCTTATGTGATGTTTCGACATCGCAAGCCAGCAACTTGCCAAGAAATTTTATATGAAAATCGCTCAATTTTTTGAGTGATTTCTATACAAATATTGCAGACAAGTAGCATGCTTGTGTTGCGGAAACATCATATTAATTATTGTTTGAGCTTGATTTTATTGCTTTTATTTTTATTTTCCTAAAGAAGACACGCAAAGGAGTGTCGAAATATGGAAAAATAAATAAGAATAATTTCTTTATCAAGCTCAAGCAAAAAAACAATATTTATTTTATGATACAATAATTATTTTATGATACAATAATTTTGTTTGTTTACCAGGTTAAATGGATGATGTATTGGATTGTGTATGCATTTTTTACATGCACTGAAACATTTACCGACATTTTCCTTTCGTGGTTTCCGTTTTACTACGAAGTCAAAGTAGTAATTGTGTTGTGGCTCTTATCACCAGCTACCAAAGGGAGCTCAACTCTATATAGGAAATTTGTTCATCCAATGTTAACCCGTCGCGAACAGGTGCCAGATCATTATACAAAAATAATTTATTAATTTTTTTAAATAATTGTAAAATTAATATTTAAGGAAATTGATGAGTACCTTAATCAAGCCAAAGAACGTGGGTATTCTGCTGTATTGCAGTTAGGTTCAAAAGGAGTGAACTATGCGACTAATGTCATTATGCAGACGGCTATCAAGGTATGTATTTGCACAACTATTTTTTCAAATGTCTAATTTCCTACAAGCAAGCAGTGTAAAGGTTTAAAAAACAATCTATTTACATTACATTGAGGAGCACTCTTGGAATGAAAAGAATTCCAATTCGAAGTCTTACTGCTTTAGATTAATTGCCTATACCAGAAATTACGAACCACGAAATTATGGACCGGTTAAATATTAATAGGTCATTCTAGCATTCAAGGTATTGCAAAATTGAGGATGTTTTAAAAATTTTATATTGCTTTCATGATGTAATAATAAATTTTGGTTTCTAAAATTATTATATCTTTTAGAAATACCAAAATTCGTAAAAATAAAATAATTAGTAAGAAAGTTACGCGTATTGCATAAAATATCTAGTTTTACAGTATCTGGGAGTGGATCTTCATGTCAAAAAGCATTAATTTTGAAATACAAACATCGAATAAATGTTTTGTGGACCCGTAAAATATTAACTATATTTTGTTGTTCTCTATATATTAGCTTAACTTAATTAAGTATGAATAGAAAATTAAATACATAAGAGTTACTTATTCCATCTGTAGATAGTTCTCATTTAGATAGTAAAAATTATTTCCATTTTAAAATTTTTCGACAAATAACACACTTTTCTCATTCTAGTCCACGATTGTTTTCACTTATGTTACACGCTTTAAGCAAATTTTTATTGATTATTAATATAATATGGTTGAATAAAGTGAAAAATTTACCGTTTTCAAGACTCTAGAAGGTGTGAGGTTCCTGGGAACATATTAGATCGCTTCATAAATAGTATATTAGTCAAATATTTTTAGAGGATTCGACTTTTGATGCTAATGGGCTACCATTATATGCATATGTACTGTACGTATATAGTATAACCCAAAAATTCACTTTTATTTTCTTTTAGTAATTATTCGATTTATCGTGAAATGCTTTCAACATCTTGTGTTAAAATGTGAGCGACAAAGCAAACAACAAATATAAAAAAAGTTTTAAATGTACTTAAATAAATAATTGTGAACAATTTTTTTGCATTTTTATTGAGTTTTCAATGTTAGTACAGTTTAGTGTTGGGCTAAATCTTTCATTTGTGTGAATTAATTCATTCTTTTCTTTCATCTTTCAGTATGCCAGACATATTTCAGAATGAATGAAAATGTTTCAATTGTGTATTTCAGGTGGCAGCATAACGAATTATTACAAAGCAATGACGGCATTATTTGTTTGTATCACAATTTGTTTAAACGCAATATATAAAAAATTACTTAATGGTAATTTTTAAAATTGATTTAAATTTAAAAGTACAAAATAAAACTAATAATTGATTTTGAATGGTATTAAATGCAGGGCTGGGCAGTATTTGAAATACATGTATTTGAAATACGTATTTCAAATACAAATAACAATTTTGTATCTGTATTTCAAATACCCAACCTGATAGTATTTAGTATTTTGTATTTCAAATACATAACTCAAAAGTATTTTGTATCTTGTATTTCAAATACATATGGCTTAAAAATACATTTTTACAAAATACATTTATTTATTATAAGTTCAAAATAAGTTTTTTCACACAAAAGCTAAAATTGCTAGAAACTGCGACCACTAAAATGTTTATTATTTTGCAATACCGCAATTCAGCTTTCAATTGTCTTGTCCAGAGCAAATACATTTTACACTAATCAGGTGATATCAATAGGAATTTTCACATTTTCGCCACCAGCGCTTTGTATTATATACAGGGAAATAATTTTTATTATGAAAACTTTTGCCTACCTTAATGCCTGTGAGAACCAGATTATATCGATTGCAAATATAATAATATGAGGTACTTCAGTTGTATTTTAACAAAACTAATGGAGAGCTTAGAAAGGACATATGTATAACGACACCTGAAGCAAATAGAGCCATATTGGCGTCCACCCTAGTTTCAAAATACACTGGGTACCAGAAATCATCTCATTAAAAGAGAGGCAACGAATTCAAAACCTTGCAATAGATACTTTAAAGAAAGATTACAAAATACGTGTAACCGAACATGGATGCAATAGAAGTAGTAGTTGCAGTAAAGATGATGAGAATTTTATTGTTTTTATGCATTTATAGAATTTGGCAGCAGGTTCCGCAGAACCTGTAGAAATATTTTTTTCATTCCCCAACAAGAGGTTGTTTGTCGGATGACTTATTAAATTATCTTGTTTTATTAAAGAAAATACTTGTTTTGCCGAATGAATCTTTTATTTGCTATCTATTAAATCCTAAATATTATTAATTTCCCAGTTGGCGAGTTTAGAACAATCATATGAATGTACACACGTATATCACACGTGTATATATGTAAAATGTATAGAATGTTAAATATATATTAAAAAAAATATATAACACATTTTATATAATATTACACAGCTTTATTTCTAGTATTTGAATACATAATAAGTATATATGCAGTTGTAAGTATGAACATATATGTATATTGTCGCCTAAAAAGAAAAAGAGCATAACTGACAAAAAAATTCTAGTCTAGTCTAGTTATTATCAATAGTACAACTATCCACAATATGTGACAATATACAACTTAGTTTAAGTGCATATATAAAATAAAATATTTATCTAAAACCAGAGTGGTATATTCTTATGAGATCGAAAGACAAAAAAGTATTTGTAGTTTTTAGTTGTATTTTGTATTTAAAATACACAGCTGGAAAGTATTTTGTATTTAAAATACACAACTTGAAAGTATTTTGTATCTTGTATTTGAAATACACAACTGGGAAGTATTTTGTATCTTGTATTTGAAATACTTAAAGTGAGTATTTTGCCCAGCCCTGACTAAATGGAAGATGACGAAATATGAAAAGAAAGAGGATGATGAAAGAAATAGAGAGGGAATACAGAAATATTTCATTCTTTCACTTGAAAGAATCATTCAGTTGAATTAATTCATTCATGAATGAAACAATACTAGTACAGTTAGTGTTAGACACCGAAACGGTTTTCCAAAGTAAACGAATTACCGACATAAATTATTTTATTACTTTTTGTTTATAGAAGAGGATACAAACTAACAATATTATAATTAAATAATCTTAAAAAAAGGTCAGAACACTAGAATCAAGATAATTTGAAATGGAAAACACAAATCTGGCGGAAAGTGAGCAATGCAGCAAATATTTTAAACATTAAGCTCGTATTTATTATATACGAGTACATGTACCTCGGGAATAAATATAAAGGGTTTTCACGATAGTCATTGTACAAATTTGCAACTTGTAAATTTGCAGTGCATATTACGGTTGATCGTGAGCATACCCGTTAATTTTTTTTTTTTTCCAAATATGCCTTATTTCTAGAAAATTTTTTGGAAACGTAAACAATTTAAGGCTGCACTTGCAGAAGTTGTCAAAAATCTACCTTTGTTTACAATTATACAAACACAAGCATATTTAAATAAATTTTTAAGTACCTGGGTCACCTAGCGTTACTCGGAGCTTCCAAATTGTATACATACTGAAATATATTTACTTTAATAAAACTTAATTCACAAGATTTTTCCATTTTTACGCTGTTTAAAGTCACGATAAAATTGTGCTTTGACTACCTTTTTTTTCTTATATATTTTGTGGAGTGAGGGCAAAATAGCAATTCGCATATTTATAATTCTGTTTCTCACCAAAAAAAAAAAAAAAAAAAAATAAATCAACCTCTGTGTTCTTATTAAAAATTCTTAGTTTGATATCCATATCAAAATGTACATATGTGAAAAACGGGGGAAAAATTTGGAAACGGGACTACGAATATAGATTTTTGTTTTCAAAAACTTCCAGGTACTGACTCTTTGAAACCGTTTTCGAAAACAACATTTACTAACATTCGATATGAAATACCGAATGTTAGTAAAACCCGTAAAAAAAATGGTGACGAAATCTTGATCTGATTTTCAATTGCTAAAATAATTAAACTCATTTTAGTCGTTTTCGAGGCATACTCGCTTTTTCGATCTTAGAAACTCCTACATGCCGACTTTTGTTTACCTTGAAAGCCCCTAGATACTGATTTTGATTAAAATCGTTAGAGCAGTTTTCTAGAACCAATAAAAGTTTTACAAAAGGGAAAAAATCGGGAATGTCCCTGGACCAGGGACATTCTAAATAGCTTTTATAACCTTAAAAAAGCCTAGAAACTGATTTTCATTAAAAACGTTAAAGCTGTTTTCGAGAACCAAAAGCAGTTTTTACAAATGGGTACAAACTTGAACAAAATGGGGTTTTCTGGGGCCGGGAACATTCTAGATCGTTTTTCAACCTTAAAACCCCCCTAGATACTGATTTTCATCAAAAACGTTAGAGCCGTTTTCGAGAACCAATAAAAGTATAACAAATGGGTAAAAACCGGGACAAAATGGGCCTTTCCTGAACCAGCAATATTCTAGATCGTATTTTCTACCTTAAAAACTCCTAGATACAGATATTCATTACAATCGTTAGAGCCGTTTTGAAGAACCAATAAAAGTATTAAAAATGGGTAAAACCGGGACAAAATTAGGTTTCTCGGGACCGGAGATAATCTAAATCGCTTTTTTGACCTTAATGAAGCACTTTAAATAGTCTGTAAGGAAATCGTCCATAGACTTAATACTAAATAAATAAATAAAGCCCCCCAGTTACTGATTTTCATTAAAATCGTTAGAGCCGTTTTCGAGAACCAATGAAATTTTACAAATGGGCAAAAACCGGGACAAAATGGGTCTTCCAGGGACCGGGGACAATCTAGATCGATTTTTCATCCTTAAAACCCCCTACATACCTAGATTAAAATCATTGAAGCCGTTTTCGAGAACCAATGAAAGTATTACAAGTGTTTAAAAACCTAAAATGGACCAAAACCGGGAGAAAATGCATTTTCCCGGACCCGAGATGAACTTAAATCGATTTCTGGTCCCCAAAAACCCCTGAATACAGATTTTCATCAAAATCGTTAGATTCGTTTTCGAGAACGCAATTGCAAATACACTCAAATCCCGATAATTTGTACTCCTATAAATCATAATTCCCAATAATTCGTAATAAACTGTCGGTCCCTTGAACAAATCTCGATAATTCGTAAAATTTCTATTCATTTTTGTTCCCTCGATAATTCATAATTTTTTTTCCAAATAAAATCTTCTTTACCTCTTATAAATCGTAATTGTTTGCTAACTACCACTTATAATTCGTAATAAAACAACAAAAACATGTAAAGAATGATTTTTGTTTACCGCTATTTTTTTCCCCGTGGGTTTTAGCTTGGGTGTGTGTAAAGAAAAATGTCAAAGCGCACGCATTAAACTCTGTCGGTATTACAAAAACAAACAAAAAATTTGCAGCCATTGACAATGGAGAGAACAAAATAGATGTTGCTAAGTCCCAATTTTCACGAGGCAACTTTAGTTGCGCAATTCTTGAGTTTGTGGACAAATAAGTGAGGAAAGAGTGGTGAGTGTAAAAATGATTACAGACTTGCTTGTACTCGGAAAGTCGTTTTGTGCTCTTATTCGTAATGTCAGAAATTTTACATTTTCTTTCATTTGTGTTTGTTATGTATTGATATGTTGTCCGTGAAGTAAGTAATATTGGCGCGAAACTGCGATAGTTTAATTCATTTGAAAAAAAAAATGTAAGTATTGTGGACTACCTTAAAAAATAGACAGCAGTATTAATTTAGAAGAAGTGAAAATTTAATGGAAAAATTTGAGAATGTACATGCAAGATTAAGATAGTGTAAGCAATAAAAAACGAAAGTTGCTCAAGTAAAATTGCTGTGTCTGAACATAAAAGCAAGTTTAGAAGAAAATTTGATAAGAATTGCGCAACTAAATCTGTGGGTGCTGATTGAGTAATGTAGCGCCTACGAAACAGCTAGTTGTCCTCCAGCTTAAAGACTTGATTATTATTTTTCTTGTCTTCTTCAATCAAAAATTGTTGATCACAGTAAATTTGTATTGTAAAAAATACTTCTTAAGAAAAAACTTAAGAAAGGAAAAAACTTGAACTATAATCCGTTGTACAAATGTACAGACCAAAAATTTAATTATTGTTTATTGTTTTATGTATTTCCAAAAGGGATAAAATATGTTCCGCGCAACTTTTTCTTTTTCAAACGAATCTTTTTAAGCATTGATTTTAAACATGCGTTTTTTTATTTAGTTCTAAGATATTTGCTGTTTTGTATTTCTTCTACATGCTTCTTCGTGATAAATAATTTTGTAAAAAAATGCGTTTCGCACAAAATAAGCTGTGAATTAATGTATAAAATTTTTTTTTTTAACAGAAATTATTTATTAATTTTTATTATTTTTTTATACTTTTATTTTAATTTATTTTGTTTAATTAACTTTTATTGCTTTCTTTTTCATTTTCAACCAACATTAACCGTTAACTCATAATGCTACATATTGCACGTGCACGCTTATATTAGACTTTAAATTTTGGTTTAAATGCTCCACATCAACACACTGAAATGCTGCCATCTTCTCAGTCAGATAATGCTATTTATGCACGAAGCACCAGTAGTAACCAGGATGAGTTGGACGCAGCCAATGATACACAGTGGGTACAACGATCTAATTCTTTAGACGCACTAGTTTCTATGCATGTCGAATTTTCCGAAGACGATGATCAGCTTTATGAAGCATTCAACAATAGTGAAGCTATAGATTTGGAAGACAATGGAGCTGCTCGAATTCGAGACCGTCCGACAAGAAAGAAAGATGTAAAAAGCGTAACAACGAAACGCTCAAAGTTGTCGAAACATCAATCAAAAGATACAACGGTTGGAATACGTCCCCGTCGTCATTTGCGTGATCCTACACCTGACACTGATGTTGATGTTGAATAACAAAATAAAAGTGCTACTGATCTCCTTTCCTCTCGAATTTTAAGATTTTGTTTAAAACTGCCAAACTATTCAATAATTTTATTCATACATATTTAACATATATCTGACACAAATCAATATCTCATTTGTTTTTATTCATTTAAAAAAAAATTGTAACCAAAACAAAAAAACATTTATTAAATTTATTCTTCAGCAACTTTATTTTTTAACTTCATTTAATATTAGTTACATTTTATATTAATTTTTTACAATACTAATTACATACATAATTGTATTTAAACAAAATAGTTTAACTACAAAAATTAAAAACCAGTTTTTTACTTAAACTTATTTATTAAACTGTCAATAGTGTAAAATAGAAGTATGTATTTTGATTTCTATTGCATCGTTATTTACCTTCAAACAACGTCCGAAACTCTTCTGTTGAAAATAAAAATTAATACTACACAACACTTAAGATTTTATTTCTACTGAGTAACTAATAGCAGGATATACAAATTAGATTTTTATGATTTTTTTCTCTTCTACGAACTGCAAAAAATTTTTGTTTCGTCTACATATTCACACGCAATTGCATACAAAAAATATTTTATAGTTAGTTATCTAAAAGTACATTTCATATAATTTATGAAATACTTTTTTATAAATATTCTCGATAGCACACAAACTGAAAATATCTTTTAGTTCATATTTCGATATCATACACATGTTTAATCAATTAAGTTTTTTATATAATATAAAACTTAATTTTTTGAATTTTTGTTCTCTGCTTTTCGATACTTTCAAAGAACATATTGTAGCAACCAACGGTTGTTCATTTGTTTGAAATGTTAGAGACGTTTACAAATAGAAAAGCTTGTTTTTTGTGTTTTGACGGATATTATTAGAGCATTTTTCTTTTTAAATTCTCAGCAATTTATTTGGATTGTTGGGATATAAAGTTGAATGTTTGAGAATATCTTTCAAAAATTTCCAAAGTCTACTGATGATTAGGGTAGTTCCTATGAAATGTCGACATATACATAGATAGCTGGGAAACATAGAAAACAAGCTATTTATAATTTTTTACTGGTAAACATATTTAATTTAAAAAAATTAATACAGAAACTACGTAAAAATTTCCTAAAAAATATGCCAACCATAATAATACGAAAACTGAAATTGCACATCAACCATTTTTCTAAACACGACAGCAGTCACAAAATTAAAATTCGTACGTTGTAATACTCCATATATTTTCGGCAGTCAAAATAAAGGCCTCATTAGTTTTTACTTTCTGTTGCCGTTCTGTAACGTTCATTTCTGTAGCAAATATTTTACAATTATTTTTCCGCGAAAATATTCAGCTGTTTTCTGCAGTAGAGATTAAATAAAAGAAAAACATTGGAATGAAGAATAAAATATGTACATAAATATTATCTTGTATGAAAAAAAAAAAAACGAAAAAAGAAACAAATTAATAATTTAGAAATGGGGATCAAACAGTCCACTTCTTTCTCACAATCTGCAAAGTTTATGACACTTTTTATACAAAATATATTTTTATATATATAAAATAATATTCTTTTGATCATCCATAGTTGCTTAATTGATAAAAATGTATTAACTTTTAAAAATCTTTAATTGAAACATATTTTAGGTGTGTTCCACGTGAATAAAGAAACAGTCCGAACTGGTCCAAAAACGTTCCACATAACAATTTTTGTGCAATTTTGAGAGAAAATGAGAGAGTAATTTTTTTTTTAATTTTTGTACAAATTAGCCCGAACTATTTCTTTGGGTAACTTCGGACTAGAATTGAATCATCAGCTGTTTTATGTTTACATACATATGAAACTGAAAATGTAATCAGAAAATTTGCAAATAGGAAAAAGTTTTTGTTTAAAAATTAGTTAAAAGCAAAATGGAAGGTTGCCCAAACTGAAAATAACCTCGTGAAGTTGTAAGGAGAACATGCAATAGTTATATATATAATTGTTCATTTAATAAATATGTGCTACAAAAATGTATTGAAAAGGTTACATTGCTTTTAATTTTACAGCTGTTGCCAATAATGCAAATCTTTTATTATGCGTTTTAAGCGTCTAAAATCACTAAAATATACTTTAATCTAAAAAGTAAGCAGCATTAGCACTGCAAGATGTACAATTGTGGTTTTTTGCGTTCCAGCAGTTTTGGGTAAAATTTACAAATTTAGAGAGTAATTTGCTTTTTACTCTCATTAGTCCGAACTAGTCCGAGATCTCGCGGAACACACCTTGTGTTCATTTAATAAAAACTTTTACAAATTTGTAATAATTGTTACACAGCTTTCACACACGGAAAGTTTACTTTGCAAAGTCTTGAGTTTGGTGGTGGCAAGGGGAAATAAAGAGTGGAAGAGAGCCACTCTCTTTTCTCTTCCCACCACCAAGGTGCATTAATGTATACACGGAGGCAGCACTAGAGCAAAATTACAACAATACAACAAAAACCGGCATGTGGTAAGCTATGTTTATCAAAAATATTTGCAACTATTTTCACAATTATAAACGATGAATGTACCTTTTCATAACTATAAATTATATTTTTTTGAATTATTTTTATGTTCACAAAATAATTTGTATATGTTTAATTCAGAATAAAACACTAAATTCACTTACAAAAATGTAAACAATGCATTTGACGCAAATATCTTCCTATATTGCCAGTAGCAAAAAATTATCACATGCCGTAGTGCTGCCACCGTGTATACATTAATGCACCTTGCCACCACCAAACTCAAGACTTTTCAAAGTAAACTTTTCGTGTGTGAAAGCGGTGTTACTAGAAAGCGTTCATTAACCCAAAAAAATTGCAACGAGAGAGCGTCAAAGAGCGCAAAAAATTGAGAGCCATAAAAATTGTTGCAAGTTTTTTCAAGTAAAACTTTTACTTGCAATAATTATTCAGACAGCTGTTTTGCGTTTGTGTTTACAAAACAGTATTTCTAAATAAGTTCAAAATAAAAACATTTTGGAAAATTTAAGAAATTGTAATTGTATGTAAACTTAAACCGATTAAAGGTATTAAAAAGATTACAAATTTATTTTTGTGTAACTTATTAGCAACAGAAGTAAAATAAGAAGTCTAGGGGAAATGAACTAAGCAACACAGTATCTGGCACATCAGTAGCAAAGGATGTTCCAGCAAATTTACTTACTTGAATGTGTTTAAAGCTTTTAGGGGACCACTTAAATTCACGCTTAGATCCTTCCATTTATAATTATATTAACATTTTTCTAATTTTAACCTCTAAAATATTTCTGTTTTTTACGAGATTAACTAGTTTGAGTTCGAGTCCAACTTCAGTCAAGAAGAAGGATTATTTTTAATTATAACAATAATTGCTGTGAAACAATAATTTCTGTTTTTTGTTTCTTTATTTTTTACAAACCAGATGTTATTTTTAGTATTGTAAATATTATGAGTACCTAGCTACTCGGTAGTTTACACTTTGAAATTAATTTGAAAAAAGAAAAAGGCTATATGTAGGCTAGCAGTTATAACGTATAAAGCGGCTCATACACGTTATAATTCAATTGTGAATTGAGTATTTCAATTGAATTGGTTCTTGGCCACACATTTCATAAACTGATTTGAAAGATTTTCATCCAACTATCAGAAAAATATTTAACGTTTTCTTTGAAAAAAAAACTACAAGTATAAATTTTGACTGCTGATTCAAAGACTCGAATACACACAGCACAATCGAATTGAGAGACTTACTAGCCAACTTGAAGAATCAAAATCGTTTGATTTTTCTTCAACTAACTCGACAACCGCCAAACTAATAAATTTACACAGCCATACACAACAACCAACTCTGTTGCCAATTGAGTTGAAACGTGTATGGGTTAAGCCCCCTAATTAAAAATAGAACATAAAAGGAGCTAATAGAATATAAAAGTAGCTAATCACGCTTATAGTGTTTAACGTATTTCGACTACGCCTAGTACTAGATTTATTTAATTGTACAACTTTTCATTATTCTATTACAAGCCGTACTCGAAAAACGCCAGTCACGACAAATAATATACATATGTATGTATATATGTATAATTTGTCCAAAAAATGAGTAGTTATCAAGTACTCCATACATAACAACACTACTTTAACTTGCAAAATTTTGCTAGAAAAGTGTTCATTTAAGCTGGACTCACCAAACAAAATTTTTGTCCGGACAAAAATTTTTTTTATATGTAGTTTGACGTCTCTCTTCTTAAAAGAGAGAAAGTATTTTTTACGAACAACTCCCAACTTGATTTGGTTTAATTTTATATTTTGTCCGGACAAAATTGAAATGAGATGCCAATAGGATACATTTTTTCATACAAAATTGTATTAGTTGCCCCACCGAATAAAAAATTTACATAGTAATTAAACACTCGTATTATTTGATCTTGTTTATATATATATTTTTTTCTAAATTTTTCAGCTAAAGATCTTTATAGTAATTTTATTCTGATGAAATTTCAATTGTGGCTGCCATTTGATATATGTACATAGTTTAAATAGTTAGTAAAAAATAAGTAATAATTTTAATATGGAAATAAATGAATTGATTGCCCAAAAACTTATTGAAGAAATGAAAAAACCCAGGAAGAGAGTGTATGTACTAATTAAAATGTAAAAATAACACATTGCTTTTCTTTGTTTTAAAAGACTTTTCACTGCAACTCTTTTTTTAAGTTTTTATGTAGTTGGCTAATAATAATGCTTTATGTATTTCAATGGCCATAAGCAAAAGCAGTTTTATTTTTTTCCATTATTATCACACAATATTTACTAAGTCTGTGGTCAGACAGAACGATTTTAATTGCCGAACTTTTTAGCAATTTTCTTTTGGAATTGCTTTCTTGTCCACAATTCTTGAGCAATTCTCTACCTTTTGTTTTATGCAATTTACATTGTATATGCACATACACATACACATATGAGAGAAAAGTAAGGAATTGCTGAGAATTGCCGAGTACCGGCAATTCTTTTTCCTTTCTTATTCCCCTCACCGAAAGCTTCTATAAAGTCAAGAATTGCCCAACTAAAGTTGCTGTGTGTGACCATACACTAATAATTGAGAATATGTAAAATACGCCAGAAAATAAACCAAAATTATTACAAGCGGTACTGCCACTCTGTTAAACTAATAGATATTGTTTACATATGGCAGCTCTGATTTTCCGGAAAATTTTTTTGCAATGGATGAATCGTGCTGCAGAAAACTCTCAGTAAAAAAATGTTTGTCCGGACCAAGGCGAATTCATTACCAGGTGAACTTAACAGCACAGGTGATTATTTTTTGCTTCTCGCGTTTTTTCCAATGAGACTGTCAAATTTTGTTTCTTTTGTTTACAAACTTTTTCGCGCCATTTTAATCTGAAGGTTTTTTTGCGTGTTTTAGTGCAATTTCAAGAAATTTGTGTGAATTTAAAAGTGAAAAACTAATATAATCTGTGATTTTAATTACAAACAATTATAAAAGCTTATATTTAACGTTTATATAAAATTTTTTCTCTGCTGAGCAATTTTAGGCGAATTTAGATTATGACATTCACGATATGTTTTACAATAACAAAATACATAGTACTGAATTCGCCTTTCCGCTTGCATTCACCTGTATAAAGTCGCCTTGGTCCGGACAAAAACTTTGTTTGGAAACAATGGGTGAATCCAGCTTTAGTTTTTCACATTTTTGAGAGAAATTTTGAAAAATTTCTTGTTACTCTCTCGTTGCTAATTTTTACTAGTAAAGTAAACGAGTATTTTGTTTGGACAAGAGAGTTTTCAGAGAGCAATTTTTGCAATTTGCTGAAAAAATACTTATTTACTGCATTTTACTGTAAAGTAAAGGAATAAACCTAATAATAAAACAATACAAACAAGTAACAAATGATTAAAAAAAAATTTGAAAAAACATGAAAAACGGAAAAGTTGCCTGCAAGGCGAATTCATAACAGGTGAAATTGACAGCGCAGCTGATAACTTTTTTTTTAATTTTAATCTTTTTCAGATGTCAATAAAATAATTAAAACAAATTTGGAAAAAAAAATTTTTTTAACAATTTTTTAAATTATTCTATTTTGAGCGCCAGGTATCATCCAGAATTCTCCCCAATCTGGCTGCCCATTTTCACCGTTTCAAGCTCTATCATCTGAGACTTTAAGTTTCACGAAAGAATTAAAACTTTCACGAAATAATTAAGTTTCTTTTGTAGTAAATTTTTTTCGAAAGAAAATTGAAAAAAAAAATTTTTTTTTTTAAACAATTTTTTAGTTTTGTATTGCGACTATCATTCAGAACCCTCCGCAATCTGGCTGGCCTTTTCTCCTTTCCGAGCTCTATAACCCGAGACTTTAATTTTCACGAAATAGTTAAAAGTTTCACGAAATAATTAAAAGTTTATCTTTTCTTGTAAATTTTTTTTTATTATATATTTTTTTGAATTCCTTTTTGTGTTTATATTTTTCCCTTGACGTTTGAAAAAGATTTATTTTTTGTAGTGTTGTATTTATTGCTCTTGCATATACCTGATATGAATTCGCCTTGGTTGCCTGTTTTTGTTGCTACAATTCTTCAGCACAAAAAAAACCTTTTAGACATGGCTTGAAATTAGTGATGGCAATGCCTTCAAGGGTAATCGTGGGGACCACTGCTTTAAATCATATTGAAAATTTACTCTTTCGGGAACAAGATCCCTAATCTCGTCAGAGCAAAATCCATTGTAGTAACGATAGAACAGAGTAACGCACCCCACACTGCGTCGATGCTCCAGTGAGTCAATAGAGTTGGATACCCTACTGTCACCGATAAGCTTCTTCGCCCTCTCCTGCACACGGTCGAGTAACCCCAAAATAGACTTTGAAGCAGCGGCCCAAACATGAGAGTTGTATTCCATTTTCGGTCGGATGTAGGTGGTATAAATAGTGAGGAGGTCGGATGAAGTGAAGTACATCTTACACCGTTTCAAAAAACCGAGGCACTTGAATGCTTCTCCAGAGACATGAAAAGTGTGTTCTGTCCAGCGAACATCACACTGTATCTTCATTCCAAGAACATCAAGAGCATCCGATTCCTCAATATTTATACCATCCATGAAGCAGCATTTGCGGTCGTTTGTTTGTGTGTTAATAAACAACATTGGGTCTTACGAGCGTTGAAGTCGACCCTGCTTTTAAGACCCCATTCGGAGATTAATAGAAGATCACTATTCAGTAAATCGTTCATATTTAGCTTCTTGGCAGCGATCTCTGATAGACTGGACCTATGACCAAAAGAGTAAGAGTGACAAATGCTGCTGTCATCTGCGAAAGAGTGGATAGGTTTGGAAATTTGATAGTGAAGGTCGTTGAGGAAAATAAGAAACAGGGTAGGAGAAAGAACGGTCAAGTGTGTTTGAATGATGCCCTTCACCACATGGAATATGCGTTGGCTAGTTGCGCTAGGTGATTGTGCGCAGTGAATAACTCAACATATTGACCTTCTGGAGTTGTATCACTCGAATGACCAAGCCAGGATGAGTTGTGAACATTGAAATCACCAGCAACAACGATTTCACTGCTCGGACAACTCTCCAGGATCTTCGATATGGAGTCAGAGAGGGTATCGAAACCAGAAAAGGTAGTATCCCTCCCCGCATTTGGACTTCTGTGTAGAAACCCGATTTTTGATATTGAATTTAACCCGAAGACAGGTAAATTCGGCACCATGCATGCCTATTGGTTGCTGGCACTGGGACATAACTTCATTGCGAACATAAATTACAAGACCGCGATGGAAATTAAAGCGCGATAGAAGTTGATACCCTGGTATGTGAAAATCCTGTAGATCAGCATTCTCAGATATCTGGGTTTCACATAAGGCGAAAACATCCGGCCGCTGAAGACAAGTGCCGTAATTGCCTGTAATTATGGCGGAATATCAAGGGTTAACGTCGTATCTTGCAATGCAGACAAGGCCAAGATTAAGTGGAGCTGTGAGGTACCCAGTGTACATACCTTCGATACTGTACATTTAGCAGCAATCAATGCGACATCGTCACAAGGGTGATGGCAATAATGACTAAATCAGGACCATAAAAGCCAAACATCCATTTTATAGTGTTATTTAAAAAATTTTTTTTTTATTTATTGTGGTTTGAGATTGGCTTTCCAGGTTCACCATCATAATTTTTGTTGGTTTGATATGCAAGTTCAACCACAAAAAAAAAAAAAAGAAAACAAATTTGAACAGTTAATTCTGTATTGGCTGTATGTTTAACAATTTTGTTTTTACCAATAAAAAACTATAAATAGCTTGTTTTCTATGCTTCCCAGCTATCTATATGTCGACATTTCATAGGAACTACCCGAATCATCAGTAGACTTTGGAAATTTTTGAAAGATATTCTCAAACATTCAACTTTATATCTTAACAATCTAAATAAATTGAGAATTTAAAAAGAAAAAAATGCTCTAATAATACCTGTCAAAACACAAAAAACAAGCTTTTTAGTAACCGTCAGTATCAGGATTTTCCAATATATCAAATTTCCTCGAGTCGAGCTTATAGTAAATACATATGTTGTGCAACGCTGCGCAAACCGCAGTAATCTTTGCAGCCATTTGTGGCGAATAATGTACATAGTTGCTTTGTGCCAATGATGCAACGGAAAAGGGTTTTTAAAACACCGATAGTTCTCTCAACTACACTTCTTGTTTTTGAGTAGATTGTATTAAAATGACACGCAGCGCTGCCTTCTTTTGCCGCCCTAAAAGGGGTAATCAGATATGGTTCTAGGGGACATCTTGCATCTCCTGTAAATACAGATATATGTGTGTATATACATACATAAATGAACTAATTACTTTTTAAAATCGCAATACTAATTTTTATCTTACCTAACAGCCATGTATTCCTTTCTCCATTTGCATACATCTCACTGAGATGTGACTTTAGAACACTTGCATTCCATACCAAGGAATCATGTGCTGACCCCGGATGAAATGTAGCGTATCTTTAGATTATGGTCACACACCTATTATATTCAATGTTAGACTTCTGTACAATTATTTGTACTTACTACCATCGCATTAAGACTATAAAATCCCTTTCTGTTATAGTATTTCCAGCGCTCTGAAAATGGTGGTCCTAAAATTTTTATATGTGTCCCGTCTACACATCCAATTACCCCAGGAAACTTGGTTTTTTCATAAAAATATTCCCTTATTTTAGTCTTTTCTGATTCGCGCATTTTAAACGAAATCCACTTGGGACAAAGTTCCGTAAACATTGCGTCTATACACTCGTGAAACACGCTGCTCATTGTTGGTTGTGCAAGACCAACGTTAAAATCATTTCCAGCACTCCTTTGATAGCTTCCTTCGCGAGTATTCCCATAGTGGCCGCCAAACGTAATACCTTACTGACACATGTTGATCTTGAGGGTTCACGAAGTCTAGGTGATATCTCAATTAGGGCGTTTAGAATGATGGTTTGTTTGTTCAGTCTGAAATTTTTTATAAATCTGATTACGGAGTAATTTGAAAGCATTTCTTCATAAATATACAAAAACTCACATTGAACTTGGAAGCGCAAATATATTAGAATGGTATCTTAGCTGTCTGCGGTACTAGACAAGATTTCTGGTTTCTTCTTCCTCATCAGAAGATGAAAAGTGCCCAACACTTAACATCTATATAAGTATATATAAATGAATGTTTGTATGTATGTTTGTCCTTTATAGAATCGTAAACTATGCATTTGAGCATTTAATGATCTTCGGCAAAGTTGTTGTGCATGAGCTCGAGAAGGTTTCGAAGCAAGCGCAACCACGCCTACTTTACACCCACTTTTTTATATTGAGTAATACATGGGTTTCAACAGATCTACTTTAAATTGTATATACGTCTTACTGTAGGCGAGGCAAAAATAAAAGATTTATGTGCCACGCCCATTTTTATGCCCCATCTCATGCGGGACGACGTTTGCCGTGTAGGCCAGACTGCTGGACCGATCTGCCTGAAATTTTCACAGCACACCACTAAAGCTCTGGTATCTTTTATAAAACACTTCTATTTTTTTGCCATGCCCACTTTGACGCCCACTTTTTTTTAAGTTGAGTTATTGATTCCAAATAGGTTTTAGCAGATTTATTTCAAATTGTATATACATCTTATTGTAGGCGAGGCCAAAACTAAAGTTTCATATGCCACGCCCATTTTCATGTCCCATCTCATAAGAGATTATGCTTGCTGGAGAGCACTGGACCGATCTGCCTGACATTTTCACAGCACACCACAAAACCTAAGCTCTAGTATGTTTAATGCAAACAAAATAGTGGCAAATTGAAGCTGTTAGGGCGTTGGTTTTAACGTATTTAACATCGGTCTATTCTAAAATTCATGCAAGAACCAACAGGAGAAGTTGTTTTACGTGCATTGAAGTCATATGTATGCGTTATTGTTGTTGTTAAAATTCTTTACATTTTATATTATTTTCATTTTGATAGTAATGCCACGACCTGCTCCATCAAATGTAGATCAACGTGCACGTTCTACCAGTAATATATTACTTCAAAGGAGATCACAAACTGGTCGATTATCTCAAAACCAATTGCAGTGCTATGCAAAATCTCAAAATACATCTGCGGATCCAAATCCAAGAAATAGAGTAGCGCGATAATTGACACGACTTGCACATTGTGTTGTACGAGACATAGAATAAGCTGCTCTTAATTATGACCGCGAAATTAATGGTAGTCTACGTGGATGGACTTCTTTTTGTGCGATAAGATTGATATAAAAGATATTATAAGCCTTTTTCCTAAAAAGTTACCTTATATCACGGAGGATAACACGGACTTTTTAAGGTTAATGTTATTGAGCTAACAGAAAGAAATAAAATTTTAATTTTAAATGGGACGTCTGGACCGATGATTAGAATAATCTTTTTTATCAAGTGTTTGTCAAAACACTCTTAAAGGTTTTTCGGAACGAAAAATTTATTGTATTTTACGGAGAGAAAAAGTTTTGTGCAAAGTGTGTCAACGTCTACTTCTACGCCCATTTTTTTAACCCTTGGAAAAAAATTAAAGTATCACGTAAAATTTATTTTCTGTGAACCGAAGACCATAATACCAAAAAATTAAGTGCAGTTTACTACTATACATCGGATTGATTGTTTGTGAAAATAAGGTCACTGACATCTTGAAATATTGCCATCTATTCCACTAATATACTGCCAGTATTCAATTTACCGTCCTTTTCTGCCATTTTACAGAATCAAAATATCAGATCGGTAATAATAGTGTTATGATATATAAACTAAATGCCATTCAGCATTGCCATTATTTTTAATACTTTAGCTTAACATTTGGTGAATTTAATGTATCTTCGAAGTCGTCCGTTTTGTGGAAACACATAAAGAAACTTAAACTGACTACGAACGTGTATATCGAGCTGCAGAATCACCAATATGAATAAGAATTTGAAAGAAAGCAATCGTAAATTCCACTTTCGCACTTCGACTGACTGTATGACCGAGTCGAATTCTAAGCTCATACCCAAATGTGCTCTATAACATTTCACAAAATTGCAAAAATTAAGATTGGTTGAACGAATGCCAAATTGCTCGTGACATCGTTGGCTCTCTTTGCTTCCCAAGATAATACAATCCAGTTTTTAATCTCGCTATAATTACCCAGATTACTACCTCACAATCTACAACTTAAAGTCGGATCGGTAATCATAATGTTATGAAGTATAAACCAACCACATATCTGTAATGACACTCGATTTCTGGTGAAAAAACTGATGATCAATGTTAAAAAAGCAAAACTGCTTTAATAAAATTACAAAGAGCAAGCCGTTTTCATACCACGAATCCTAATGCTTTCGTGAAATACTCTATTCCATCATTACGGCTTGCTTTCGCATTGAAACCCCATGCTATTCTCTACGTTTTCTCCCCTTTTACCTATATCAATGTAAATAGCATTTGAGGGCAAAACAACGTTTGCCGGGTCAGCTAGTTTTTAATAAAATTTTAATTAATGAATTGTTACTTAAATTTATTTAACAGAATAAATTTTTCATCAGCTGATCTGTTTTGTAACAACGTGATTCATAAATTTTAAAAATACTGTTACAAATTTTATAATAATGTAGTAAATTACAAAAACACTCACGCCGAATGTGTTACATAATACCAACGGAATTTAAATTCGGATTCGACTGCGATAATTCTTCATATTCGACTGCGACATACTAAAGGCCGTATCAGATAACACTTTTGCTTCGCTTTGCGTTGCAAATTCGCTTTGACATCTATGATATAATATACATAATTATATGAAACATATGTCGCATAAAGTACTTTTAACACAACGTGTAGCGAAAAGTTCGGCAACTCTCATCTTTTTATGCGTTGAAGTTTTTTCTAATAGCTCGAAAACTTTATTCACTAGGAAAACAATTAGAACCAATTTCAGTAGTTCGTCCAATAATATTTCTAACTTCTATTATCATAAGAAATAATTAAATATAAAAATTAACAATGATTTTTTTAGATAAATAAAAAAATCGTGAGCGTTGTAAAATTTTTTATTGTGACATACACTTTTTGCTTTGCGCTTTTAAAGTTTTAAACTTCACGCAAAGCGACAAAGTTTTATCTAACACGGCCTTAATACAGGCGAATAACTTTTAATTCAGCCATGTCACAGAGCTTAATTCCGTTCGGAAACGGAATTAAGTTATTTTTTTACTTCATCAAAAAACGAAAAACTAAAAAACTTTTCGGAATGCAAGCATTTCTAATTGCAAGAATGAAACTTCATATAAACACACTAGCTGTGAGAATAATAATATGAAGCAACAACATGAAAAAATGCGAAGAGAGGCAACTTCAAACGAAAATTGTCCAGTACAGTAGTGGTTTACCGCACACTCTTTCTCTTAAATACATCGCCTACAAACTTCGTCTGTCTGCCCATCAATTTCTGAACTATGAAAGGGGACTTATAGCGCATTTACACCCACTCAAAATCTAGTAGATTTGAATTAAAATCTACAACGAAATCTATATCGTTTACA
Organism: Thecocarcelia acutangulata; assembly: GCA_914767995.1. Taxonomy (NCBI): domain Eukaryota; kingdom Metazoa; phylum Arthropoda; class Insecta; order Diptera; family Tachinidae; genus Thecocarcelia; species Thecocarcelia acutangulata. The sequence goes on from OU612098.1 coordinate 60,189,535, forward strand.
CCAGCATTTTTTGACACCTAGCAAGATTTCATTTGTAGAAAATTAATTTTTGAATAGGTGTTTGACAAAAGAATTTTATCAGAGACTATCACCCTTATTGTGTTTGGCGTTTTTATGGCGAAAGACGGGCGTTTTTAAAAAATGCTACCGTGGTTGGCGAAAAACGCCAGTGAATACGACAAATGTCAAATCTATTACAAAACGCCATTAAAATGCCACTGTGCTTGGCGTATTTGTCTTTCAAAAGGGAGCAAATTTGTCGTCAACGTATTTGCTCACGACAGATATCTAAAATTTGATAAAGTAAAAAATGATCAAAAATAAAAATATGAATTCTACTTTCTCTATTTTCTACATGATTGCTGTTACATTTGCTCATTAGAAATGAGTATTTATTTAAAAAAATAAATAGTAAATCGGCGGGACACACCGTTTGCGAAAATTTAATTTAAATTGGTCCACTATCCTGTTCCGTATAGGGTTGTACAAAGGCCTGGACTGATTTTAAACATATGTGAACAAACATTTATAATACAATATTTTCTAACATATTTTTTGTTAGAATGCAAAAATATTTTCACTTGCTGCTATCTCAGCTGCTTTTCATAGAATTAGTTTAATATTTGCTTTTTCACTTTATATTCAGAGGATGAGTAAAATGCAACACAACATTTTTATAAAACTTATTTGCACAAATTAAATGAACAATATCAAAAAAATATTACTATTTTTTATTCTCTTTGTTATTTATAAACATTTAACTGGCACTTCTTGAACAGGATGCTTCATAATCATTTAGTTTAGCGTAATCTTGTACATTATGATTCATTTACAAAATTTTGCTTGTCAAAAATTTTAGACGGTAAGATAAGAGTGTAAATGCGACAGCTATTACGAGAGCTGTCGTTTTACGACTACGCCAAACACAATAAGGGTGTATATTTATACTACATTATCGTGTATAATTTTGTTGACCAGAGACTGTATACACCACATTAAAGTGTATATTTTTGTTGCAGCGCAGTATTTTGAAGTACTTTTTGAACAAAATCATAGTTGCATCGCTTGGTACCAGCAGATTTCAGGACATTTCGTCGAAATCTACTCATAAAGTAGATTTCATTTTGTATGGGAAATCTTCTCCAAATCTACTAGATTTTGCTTAAAATCTCGAATGGTCAGTTTCGCTTTGGTGTAAATAGACTATTACAAATGAGTAAATTGTGTCGCAACGTCCAATAATACTTGTTATTAAATAAATCAAATATCCAGTCCACTTCAGACAACAGCGAAATCTCACGAATATAAAAACAGTATCAATTTCCTTTATAATTTTATTCTTTCGCAAAGGAAGTTTTACACAACCTGACGCCTTGAATGTTCTAAACCGATTAAAAGGGGAAAATACAACACTATCAAACTAGAATACAAACATTTAAGATGTATGTGCATATGGGTATGTAGTGTTTTTGCTCAAAAACTGATTTAGGCTTGCCAGATCACATGAAGCAAGTTGCCAATCAGTTGGATTTTCAACACTTTTCAGTTTTAATAACTGGGTTCTCAGGCCTATATGTAAATATGAACGGTTAAGAACTCGTCGTAACATACTCTAGAAACATTGTGTTTTAATGCCCAAATTTTTATTTTATCATCAAAACTTTCTTCTTTTCATTATTAACTAAAAAATTTCTTCCACACTTGCATAATTTGTTTTCTGTTTGGCCTTCTCCAATTCCGTTTAGAATACATTTTCTTACCCTTCTATTTTAATGAAAAGTTTTACAGCACTCTTATAAAAAAGCAAACTAAGCCAACTTCCAAACACAAACCGCGGTTTAAATAAAAATTGCAAAACTAATAGGCGTCATAGAGGCAGCAAATTTGGGAATATAAGTGGTGACCAATAGATAAATTTTTTGGTAAATAAATTACCTTGTTGATTCCAAGGAATACATTATTATTCTTTCGAAGAGATTTTGCTACTTAATTGATGCGCTAAGCATTGAAGAGACAGGTACAACGCGACCTTGGTCATCAAGAACGTTAGAAAACGTGAAGAGTGTTAATCAGTCTGTTCGTGACGACCAGAACATTTCAATTCGGAAGGGCTCAAGTGCTTTAAATGTGCATAGATAATCATTACATCGCATTATGCAGAAATACCTAAAGTTTCTCTTCTACAAAATTCACTTAGTGCAAGAATTAAAGTCCCAATTAAAGAAAGTCTTAATTTCTCAGGCAAGTTGTTCTCCCGGAGAGGTAACATAAATTGGCCTCCACCCCTATGGAGTCTTTCCTATGGGGTTATCTTAAATCTACAGTTTACGCCAATAAATTTTCTTTACTGGCGCATTTGAAAGAAAATATCCGTCACGAAATGGCAGCCATCCTTGAGACCACATGCCGATATAACACAAGTAATTTTACTTCTCGATTATATTAGTGTCGAGAACACGCAAGCCTACACTTAGACGATATGTATTATTTTTAAGAAATAAATCCCCAAAAAGTGTATTTAATCACTAATATACATTTATTCTATATATAGTTTACTTTTTTTAAAATCAATCCACTAAATATAAAAATTCTTTTGAGACACCTCGTATTAGGTTTCGAAATGGTTGACCAATCAGGTCACCAGCATAAAATACTTGCACAGAATGTATGCACGAAATCGTTCCAGTGACTCAACTACAATTAACATTTTCAGCTAATAGCTATGTTATATGGACTCCGCTGGCTATAATATGAGTGCCCCAAAAGTGAGTTAAGATTTGAATTTGTCGCCATTTGTAAAGTGTTGGCAACCCAAAAATAGTTCAGCAACCGACAGTTTAGGTTTAGTAAAAATTTAATATTACACGGTAGAACAACGACTCCTCGTTGTTGGGCAATGTTTCAAAAATAATGAAAGATTAGCCGACGCAAAATCATTCCAAGTGATGAAGCATATTATTACACTGATGGCTTTGTTAATAGCCAAAATTGCGATCTGGGAATCTAAATATGACTGTTTAATAAAAACAAATGTATCTACAAGGTGTCACTGCTTAGTGTAGATTTTAGGCAGCAGGCTTTTTTAATGACGATATCGCTATATGATGACCCAGTTCTTTCTGCGAAATTGGATGACATTGATGTGGTTTCAGTAAGACCGTACTACAGCCCGTCCAACAAATCAATTACCGCATGAAACATTTTCAGGTTGTGTGGGTGACCAGAATTGGACCCCTAGCCCGTGTGATTTAATGCTATTGGATTTTTATGGGCTTATTTCAAATCACAGGTATATACCAACAATAATCAGTGCATTAACGAAATTCAGACACATTTATACAAAATGGTCAAGAAAAATTTCGACAAACGAGTACGTATACGAATGCAAAGCCAGTTGCTCGTGAAAAGATTTATGTTGACTTTCCGTACAATAAATACAGGGTGGCTGATCAATATTGCTATATTAAGATACTCAAATAATTTTTTATAAAGTTTATGTAATTTATTTTTTAGTAATTCATCTGAAATACATTTTTATTAAAGTAATTAATGAAGTTTTGAAAATAACTGAATTCAAATGGCCTCCACCCTCGGTGATACAAGTGCGACAACTTATCAAAAAGTTATTCAGTACTGCCTGGAGTATTGCAGCGGGAATTGTCTCAAGTACCGTTCCAATGGATTGCTTTAAATCATTCAAATTTGTTGGGTTCGTTTTGTAAACTTCTTGTTTGCCATAACCCTACAGGCCAATGGAATGAGGAGTTTCTTGACCTCAGTTTATTGAGAAATTTTTGTCGCAAGTCTGTCATAACAGCCTTGAAAGGCATTCTCTTTCGGCATAATTCTGGAAAGAAAAACTCTCAACGTCTTTAAGTAATGGACAATGAATGATCCTTGAATAAACTGCAGGCCGGACTCTGATGCAAAATGGATATAATTGCATCTGATGGAGTATCTGTGGGTTAGAATTACTCCATATTCGACAATTTTATTTGTTAACATTGCCGTTTAAATCAAAATGTGCCCCATAGCTGAGGGACAACTAGCTGTTTCGTGGTCGCTACATTACTCATCAGCACCCACTGGGATTCGAGCTCGGGATCATGTGAACAAGATGTATTTTTTAATTTCATCGCGTAAAATAACATCCTGCAGGCGATTGATTGCGAATTACTTATTATTTTTGAATGCTGTATCGGATGTATCCTAGTGGGTTATCTTTGGAATACATATGTGCTTGAGTTCATGACCCACCAATTATCTTACATATATACATACAAATCCATATCCAAATTTTTATTTTTTAATGACAAAGGTAGACGATTTTATTTTTTGTTGAATGAATTTTTAAAATTAAACGATTTTAAATTTCATCACCTTAGTTTACAAAATATAACAACTTTTTAACAAATAGTAATTTTAACATTATTTTAAGGGTATTTCTGAATATGGCTAATAATGAAAGGCCAATGCAAGCGGCAGCGGGCGGCACCAATGTGTGTCACGTTTCATCTACAGAAAAAAAATATTACATTCACTTTTCAGCCCCAAAAATAATATAACTGTCCCGTTTCACTGATAGAAAAAAATATAACAACCGCAAAGGTGAAACACGTACTCGACTAACCGGGCACACTGGTAACTAACCAATATCTTGCTCGTCGGGCTTGGTCGGGTGTTCGTTGCCGGTAGTCGGGTATAAAACATTCACCCTTATTGTGTTTGGCGTAGTCGTAAAACGACAGCTCTTGTAGTAGCTGTCGCATTTACACTCTTATCTTACCGTCTAAAATTTTTCGACAAGCAAAATTTTGTAAATGAATCATAATGTAAAAGATTATGCTAATCTAAATGATTATGAAGCATTCTGTTAAAGAAGTGCCACACAAATGTTTATAAATAATAAAAATAGTAATATTTCTGTTGATATTGTTCATTTAATTTGTGCAAATAAATTTCATAAAAATGTTGTGTTGCATTTTACTCATCCTCTAAATATAAAAAGAAAATGCAAACACTAAACTAATTCCATAAAAAGCAGCTGAGACAGCAGCAAGTGAAAATATTTTTGCTTTCTAACAAAAAATATGTTAGAAAATATTGTATTATAACTGTTTGTTCACATACTCGTATGTTTAATATCAGCCCAGGCCTTCGTACAACCCTATACGGAACGGGATGGTGGACCAATATAATTTTATTTTTCGCAAGCGGTGTGTCCCGCCGATTTACTATTTGTTTTTTTAACTACACATACATAAATAAATACTCATTTCAAATAAGAAAATGGAACAGCAATCATATGTAAAAAATGGAGAAAGTAGAATTCATATTTTTATTTGTGATATTTTTTTTATTTTATCAAATTTTAGTTATCTGTCGTGAGCAAATACGTTGACGATAAATTTGCTCCCTTTTGAAAGACAAATATACGCCAAACACGGTAGCATTTTAATGGCGTTTTGTAATAGATTTGAAAATTGTCGTATTCACTGGCGTTTTTCGCCAATCACGGTACCATTTAAAAAAAAAACGGCCGTCTTTCGCCATAAAAATGCCAAACACAATAAGGGTGATTATTTTATGTACTAGTGTTTAGTCTCAAGCAACATCAAAAAATTAAAGGGGCGCGACAAAAAAAAAAGGGAGAGGAAGATTGAATCAAATGCCATCATGCTTGGGCACACGGGAGCACACTTCTTTCGAAGGGGTTCTAATTTACTGAACCTTAGGTAGGCCCTACCTCAGCACCACGTTACGTTGCTGCTCCATAATAGGTTATGTAGCCCATAGAAAACTTGTAGATGTCCCCTATAGGTGATTATCGCTTTCAGCCACGCAAATACCTACTTCACGTTCGTCTGACTTTATAGTAAACCTAGAGCCATTTCATTGAAATTAGCACCAATATAAACAATTAATTTCTTTTTATTTATAATGGATATATTAATTCAAAAGAAAATTTTAGGTTTTATTAGAATACAACAATAAACTTATAACTAATGAACTTATTTGTTATTCACATGAGCTGTACTGTCCATTAATTAATAGGAGGACTAATCCTAACATAAAAACTTTTCAAACATCTAGTTAGAGCTAATTGAGGCGGAACGTTTGGAATACTGACTACACTCAAGCTAAGCTAACCTGCGTTCAATGGTCACACCTACTCTGTGTGGTTGCAAATTCTTTGATTTTCATATTTATTTTTCACAATTTGGATTTTTGTTTTTACGTTTTTGTTTCTTTTCCTACAAACTAGAAATAACCATGATGTGCTCTTAGGGAGTTAAAAAAAGAAAATACTATTCCATTTTCTCGATTTGCTCATGAATATCTATCTAGAATTATGAGCTTGAAAGTTAAACGGGCTTTTAGAACGTTTTAAAAAATCCTTCACTTTCGGATTTCCTTTTTCAATGTTAAACTTGAAGTTTTGAAATGAGTTGAAAAGCCGCTGGCAAAATTGGTTGTTTATAAGGTTAATTAAGATATTGAAAATGTTCTTTAAAAGAGTATTTTTTCTAATAAAGTACCTTTTGCATTTTTTTTTTTTTTTTTTTTTTTATATTGGACCAGTACTCAGGGGATGACCCCTACATACGCAGTGCATTGTACCAGAACTAGGAAAATAGGTTATGAGGAGGGGGAAAGCGGGAGTAGTGTTTGTGAACATTTGACTTGAATTTTCCAATGTTATAACAGACAGGAAACACTTCTGCAGGCAACTTGTTCCACAGACGAACCGTGCGGCTGAAAAACGAACTCTCTCTGTAATGCGTAGTACGATTCCCCGGGCAATCGACCACAAATGGATGAACTCTGGACGATGTACGTGTGCTACGTAAAAATGTGCGAGTTTCAGGAACAAGATCCCTAATCTCGTCAGAGCAAAATCCATTGTAGTAACGATAGAACAGAGTAACGCACCCCACACTGCGTCGATGCTCAAGTGAATCAATAGAGTTGGATACCCTACTGTCACTGATGAGCTTCTTCGCCCTCTCCTGCACACGGTCGAGTAACCCCAAAGTAGACTTTGAGGCACCGGCCCAAACATGAGAGTTGTATTCCATTTTCGGTCGGATGTAGGTGGTATAAATAGTAAGGAGATCGGATGGAGTGAAGTACATCTTACACCGTTTCAAAAAACCGAGACACTTGAATGCTTCTTTACAGACATGAAAAGTGTGTTCAGTCCAGCGGACATCACACTGTATCTTCATTCCAAGAACATCAAGAGCATCCGATTCCTCAATATTTGTACCATCCATGAGTACAGATGAAGCAGCATTTGCGGTCGTTTGTTTGTGCGTTAATAAGCAACATTGGGTCTTACGAGCGTTAAAGGTGACCCTGTTTTTACGACCCCATTCGGAGGTTAATAGAAGATCACTATTCAGTGAATCGTTCATATTTAGCCTCTTGGCAGTGATCTCTGATAGGCTGGGCCTATGACCAAAAGAGTACGAGTGACAAATGCTGCTGTCATCTGCGAAAGAGTGGATAGGGTTGGAAGTTTGATAGAGAAGGTCGTTGAGGAAAATAAGAAATAGAGTAGGAGAAAGGACGGAGCCTTGCGGTACCCCTGAATTAATCTTGAACTCGTTTTGTTTTAATATCAAAACAAGTAAGTTCTAACTAATTCCAACGAATCACAATTTTCTATTTTTCCACTTTTGGACAAACTATCTTGATTTTGTTTTTCATACAGCCAGTTTACCAATCTCGACAACGTACTTGCGTTCGCAATCTAAGCGAATGAAAATTGATTTGGGTTCGTCTAACTATTTTCTATGCGAACGATGTGTCAAAACTCAATCAAAATACATAAGAATGTGCGAACGAATAGTAGTGAGATAGACAAACCCAAATTGATTCGAATGTGAGTGACTGGCTTTCTTTCGCATTCATTTTCTTTCGAAATTGGTAAACTGGCTGATAAACTTATTAGTCTTGGGTAAAAATCTACACGTTAATATTTTCACAAAAACAACCCTACTGGTACTTATCTGTTGCCTACGGGCTAGAGCTGATGGTTTGACTTCCGTCTCCACACTGGACTGGTTCAAGCTGCCAAATGTCAGGGGCCGAGCACGTGATGTCAATTTAACTGCTGGACTGCTACCGGGGTTGCCGTTACTATTGTTGATGTAACTGTGAATGGTTCTGATTGGACTGCTGTGATAATGTGTTTGATGAGACTGTTGTTGTTGAAGCTATTGAACGTTGTTGTGGGTGCTATGGGACGTTATTGTGAATGCTACTGGATTTTGTTGTGAATACTCGTACTATTGTATGTTGTTGTTAATTCCATGGGATGCTGTTGTAAAAGTTATTGTATGTTGTTGTGGATGTTTTTGTTGTTGTTCTTTTGAGTTTGACTTTCTGTGGCCGTTGGTGTTAGTTTGGGGTGGCTGCTGCTGCGAATGGTTTTGATTTCGATGCTGCTATGATGTATTTGACGACTCTGTTGTTGTTGTTGCCGCGGATGTTGTTCTGGGGGCTAATTCTGTCATTCGTGATCGAAATTACCATCGAGTAGAAAATAATTTCGATATCGTGTAAATTTCTAATGATGTGACTCGTTACGTAACGAGTCGAGTTATCACTTCAGTGTTGCAAAATACTGACAAAATGTGTTTTATAACACTGCCGAAAATTGTATGTATTTGCATACTTTGCATACATGTTTTACATTAAAAAATAAACACACATATGTACCTTCACAATAACAATTCATTTAAATCTGTCATGTATGCGTGTTTGGACATTAAAAAGTAAGTAAATAGAAATAACAATAAATGTATGTAAAAACAACCATTTAAAAAACAAAAAAATATTCTTGAATATAATAACATGTGACTTCAAATATAAGTATTTGTGTTCTTTATACACATATACCTGTATATATTAGTAATGAATTAAAAAAAAGTCTTAAGAACCAAAAATGCTCAATTTAATTTAACTATTATTGCTATTCAAAACAAATTTTTAATTTACATTTCTTTTGTGTTTTTCTGTTTGGCTGGTTTTCAATAGTACTTTTGCTTACGAGTAAAAAGTTGCACGGTTGCATTCGAATGGTTACTCGCTATCGTATGACATCATTAGAAATTTCGAAACCTTTTACTCGATATCGAATGAGATAATCGCAAAAGTGTAAAAACTCGCACATTCGAGTAAAAACTCGCTCGTAAGCGAATGACAGAATTAGCCTCCTGGATGGGCTGTTGTTATTCATGCTTTTGTTGCCGTTTATATGAGTTTAGCTTGCTTGTTGCCGTTGGTATTAGTTAAAAAAAAACTCGAAGGGCTGCTGCGGACAAGGCTGCCGCCACGAATCTGACTCGATGCTTTTCCTTTTTTTCACCCGCTGACCAACCACGCGCTTCCAGTGCCAGATGTAAAAAGACCGGAAATAGATATTCGTGCAATGACGTCTACAAATATCAATAAGATATCGAGACAGAGTTGTGTTTAGTCTACGGTTGATTTTGGGCCGAAGTTGCATTTACTGGGGGCCTCCATTAGCCATGAACATGGTATGAGCATCATGGCGAACATCGCAAATGGCTAATGTGGACCGCTCATGGCCATATTTCGTTCATGCTCTGACATCGATGCTCGAGCATATAGCTGAGCATCAATGTTCGCCATGAAGTTGTCCATCACGTACAAAAATACACAAAATGGCACCGAATTGAACACTTTGATAAGGTAAATCCGAACATACGTATTCGCCACATACAGAACATTAACTTTTTTTTACATTCGCTCTGCCAACGTTATGTTCATGCCATGTTCAAGTCGATGGCACGTGAAGACACGGCGTTACCTAAGTTCATCACATGTAATGGCTGAACATTGACATGGGACATGTGACCCATTTAAAAAAAATTAGGTTTTTTTATAAAAATATTCATACAAGAATTTTAAAATAAAGCGACCGAGCGCAAATACTGAATCCAGGGGGGCTACTCTCTATTGCGATGCGAAAGCAAGTTCGATGCGAAAGGTAAATGCGATAAGAGTATAATTTGGTATTCTGTGCTGTCTGCGCAAACTTTTTCACGAAATAGTTTAAAAATGAAGTAACACTGGTATAAAATATGCGAAAGGGAAAATTAAATGCGAAAATAAAATACGAAAACGGAATACAGGGTACCAATTATTTGATTTTTCTTTCGCATTTGATTTTTCTTTGCCCCTGTTTAACTTTTAGTTTTAGCGCTTTAATTTGTCAAACACAAAATTAAGCAAAAAAGAAATTAAAAAATGACGAAAAATGTATTTTTGGGGACTAGCGTCTCATATTAAAAATTGATGTATTCTCATATTAAAAATTGATGTACACTTTTTCAGAAACTTTTTGTCAGTCGAGATGGAAAAATATAAGGGACCGGTATGTAAAGCTTTAGCAAAAACTTTCATCAAGTTATACCGGAAACTTTGTGGGGTTTAAATTTATTTTTAAAGCCTTATATGTGCAATAAATGATTGATTATAAAACAGTATCCAGCGTCCCTGTTGTAGAGTAAATTGCGAAAAAATCAACTATTTCCTTTCTATAGGAAGAAAGCTGGCAATCGATGGACCCGTTAAACTTTGAGTCTTTGGAAGAGTTTAGCAGTACACCGTCAACCAGAAATAAATGGAAGAGTGCTTGAGAATGTGATGATGTAGTAGACAAAAAAAAAATAATGTGTAAACTTATCACTCAATTCAAAAAATTTACTGGAAGCCGGCAAACTCAAAGGGATCGGCATACTTCTTTTTTAAATGAAATAACAAAAGTTCCAAGTCACTCCTGAACAACAGACAGATCAGATTAAGTTAGATACTTATAATTAATTATCTTTTTGATTGCGTCAGAAAAGTAGCAGTTTTTTATATTTTATTAGCTTTTTATGTGTTATTGATATCTAAAAGTAATCAGTTCAAATTTATTTCTTGATTTCCAAACTTAATTTTTATACCCTTCACAAAAATGTAAAGGGTATATATAAGTTTGTGATTCCGTTTGTAATTTCTACAGTTTTTATTTGCATCCCTATAAAGTATATATATTCTGATTCAGATTTAATGGAAATTCAGAGGACATTATATTCATTCAAGTTAGTTAAATAAGACGAAAATATGAAAATCTTTAGAAAATAAAACACTTGAAGGCATTCTTTATTATATACATATGTAGATTAGTTTAAAAAATCAAACTTCTATCATGTTGCAATCAAGCCCAATTTATTGCAATTATTCAATTCTGATATTTATTCCTATAATTTTTAGAAAATTCAATGCATCAAAGTGTATTTGTTTTTTAATACCACACTGTAAGTATATATCGCTCCTTTATTGCAACATAGTCATATCTCAAAAAATTAGCATTTCGAACTAACAATGCAGTATTGTTAACAGTACTACCTTTTATATTGTGCCAAAAATTTCTTTTAAAGTGTTTCCTTTAGGAGATATTTTCTAAAAAAAATTCTAAGACTTGTATGGAAACTAAAAATTTGAAATGCGTTTTTCTCGAAACGAGCTTTTTTTAGTTATGACTATTTTGCAATAAAGGAGCGATATGTATGTAAGTGTAATTAGTTTAAAACAAAATTCTTTAAAAAATTTACGAGTATATATATTTTGCGAATGTACAAATTTGAGACCATAAGCTTGCATGAAAAATATAAATTATATTTTTATAATGTAAAATATACTAAAAATTTGGTAGTTTTATAAGTCCGATTTTATTGACGATATTTCGAAACTAAAATGACAATATTTTCAAAAATTATCGGGATGTTGCAGATTTCTTCCGAATTGAAAATAATTGAATACACTAAGCTGAGACACATATAGACGAAAAAATAAATAACAGCTCCAGTAGCTGAGGTGGTTAAGCGGCCGTATTAAAAATACATCATGTTTACATGGTACTGAGTTCGAGTCTCAGTGGGTGCTGATGAACAGTGTAGCGACTGTGAAACAGATAGTTGTCCCCCAGCTTTAGTGTATTCAATTATTTTTTCCTGTCTTCTTTGATCAAGAGTTATTGATCGGAGCAATTAGTGTTATAATTAAAAATAAAAATAATTCTTGGCGAAAGCCAGGTTTGAACTTGAGCCAGACGAAAAATACCATCATATAATATTAGAGGTGAATTAATTAATTTATCCTTCTTATACTTAATTGTAATTAAATTATTAAATCTATTAATAAAGTAAAAAAAACATTAAAAATGTTTCCGCCGTAGTGTGCAATCTTATTAGAAACTTCGTATTTAGAACTTTTATATTACCGTGATGCGGAGCGTAAGCAGGTTCCTATAAAAGCCCATCTTCTGAATAAACGAAACATCCTCATACACATACATACATATGCACTAAAATAATGATTTTACTTTTATATTTTAATGTTTTTTTTTTAATAGGGTGGTGGAAATTTAGTGCAAACCATCAGACGCAGTTACAGTCTAAGTGATCTTTCAGAACCTGACGTTCATCGTACCGAAGATGAGGTATGAAGATTTTTTAATAACACCAGATTTAAAATTAGAGTTTGTGCATAAGTATGCAGATATGACTTTACATTTGTTGTTGTTTCTTAATGAAGATCGATGATGTTGTTACAATGCGACCCCAACAAAGAATGATTCGCCAACGCCTAAACACTTCTGTCGGACGGTCTATTTCTAGCACGCGGCATTCTACTGGCATGTATTTTACTGAAGTAGATGTTGCTGCAAAAGGTGCAGGCGAATTTAAGTATGTATCGTGTTTATTTTTTATAATTTGGATTTTGTTAAAATAATTTCAAATCTTTTTAGTTACAATGTTCGATCCTCTGACGATATCAGCTCAGGATACTCTAGTGCCGAACCTATTTCGGGTGGATTGAGCCGCACATCTTCTATGACAAATGCTTCTAAGACAAGATTAAAAGCCAAACGCTCAGAGGTAAAAAATGTTAAAAATATTTTATATATGTATTTAAATTAAAATTTTAGCAGCATAGAATGAATTTGCTGCAAATTTAAACTTTTTAAGAAAAGGTTGATTAAAGTCAAACATCAAATGAACTTTTATAATAGGCCAAATATACTTATGTACTCGAAGAGAAAAATCATTTTGAAATATTGTTGCGTCAATACTATTAATTTTTCTGTAATAATACATTTTGTTGAGGTAAACAGTTTTAAACATAGTATATTTCCCCATGAATATGTTTTTTATCTTTTTTTTGTAATTGATATATGGTTGTATGGAACAACACTATTTACACAAATTATATAATTACAACAATAGTTTTTAAAACATAGAGTATTACAATTTGATTGCAAACTTATGCTTAGTTCACTTATATACCTTCAACAGAAGTATATTTGCAGAATAATTTTATTATTGTTGTTATTAACAAAATTTTTATTCTTCCCTCTGCAATGACTGTCAGTCAATACACTGACTTGAATAAATATTGTTTTCAGTTTTTTCTATTGGTTGTTTATTGTGAAAATTTATTTATCAAGTTTTTGGTTTTGATAGTCTTTATTACTTTGCATTGGTTGATCACTCATAAAGGAAGTATGGAGGAAAAATCGGCAATTGGGCATTGCACATACATATATCAGTATCTGAGGTTTTTAATATTACTATCAATACATAAAACAATTTTCTTTCATTTGATTGCTTATCAGATAAATCAAATTGCCCTTCCTTTATATTATTATATATGCAGATATATATTTCTTTTTACACAACAGCACTTAGAAAACACAGCAAACGTAATGGCAAAATTATAAACAAATCATATCAGGTGACAAAAGGTGTTGTCGTTTTGACAACATTCGTTCTTAATTGAACAAGTCGATCTCATATTGACAACAAGACATTCTCAACTTAATACCGGTATTTTTGTGCCATCTATTCGCAATTTGACGGCGGTATGTTCACAGTTTGACAATGATGTGTCCACAATTTACCGAGAAATGCATTATCATTCGCTGACAAATTAAATAATAAATTAAAGAACGTCGTTTTTCTCTTTGTGTACCTATACGTTCATCTACTCGTATATAGTTATGATAAAGGTATTAAAATCAAAATTTTCAACTTATACAAATTTTCTTATTATTACTTAAGTTATGGACGTTATGACACTCCGCAAAGTGCCATAGTGTCCACGGACGTTACGACACCTCCGTGATGGACAATATGTCACTTTCAAAAGTGTCTTAACGTCCATGGACCATATGACACTTTTAAGTGTGTCATAACGTCCATGGACTTTATGTCACTGGACGTTATGACATGCCACCTGTTATGTTATTGTACCATGGCATATTTATTGCTAATTGCTAATCTAGACGGGGTGTAAGGACGTATGCGAAGCGGTAACAAAGTACTATGGTGAAAAATAATTTGTCTGTGGTAAAGAAATTTCATGTTTTTGCTGTGTGAAAAAATATTTGACAACATAAAATTTTGACAAAACAGAAAAAAATTTTAACAAAACTAATAAACAAACGAATAAAAATGAATAAATTAAGAAATAATTATTATAGAGCAATTTTTAAATTTAGTATTATTTGATTTTTATAATTTTAATTATAGAATTTGCAATTATAATTTATTTCAATCAAATTCCTACATTTCATATATTTGTATCCTATTGTCAAGATTTATATTAGCCCCTAGAGCTAGTAAAAATTTTTCCACCTCAGAAATGTCAAAATTTTACTTACGAGAGTACTTGTCTACCGTTTCACACACGGCCTAATTATTATAATTTATAAATTATTTTTATCGCCATTTCTTATTACTTATAATACTTTCATAAGCCGCAGTTTGACACTTATGGTGAGATGAGTCGTGTCTTACAAACTAAAATAAATGAAAGATCTTACACAAATCGTCAATTGTCGCGGTTTGTAAACCACAAAACAGTTGCAAAGTTAGTACTTTTTATCGATGAGTTGTGTCGTATAAACAGGCTGTAATCATCTTGACTGAAAAACAAATACATACCTATTATTTAGAAAGAAAAAAATCACAATCCCTTTTTATAAGACCTGGTTCGGGTTTATTTTTGTTGAATTATGAGTAAACCGATACTCAACTCTACAACTTTTCAACACTCTTCTTTGTAATAATTTGCTAATAATTAAATAAAAAGCTAGATTAACATCGAAGTATTTGCTACAAATTCATATGTTATTAATTGTTCACCAGGACAATACTTCTGCTTCTATGTTAATAAATAGAGAGTTGTCAGAAAGTATAGATGATCATGTACAGACACGTAATTCTCCATTTGACGCGCAGAACTTTGATGCACAAATGGAGGCATCAACTGCTGCAAAAAAATTTCATCTTGACCAACACGAAAACGATTATCTTGATTCAAAGCCAAATGTGGCAGATGATATTTATTTGGATCGTAGCTGCAGCATTAGCGACGAGTGTTTGCACCAACACGAAAACTTAATGTTAAATAAGAATATAAATCTTAATGAAATGCGCTTAAGTCTAAAAGAGATAAACGATCAATATCGGCAAATAATCGATGACGATCATAAACAACGTTCCTACGTTCATAAGAAGGGAAAAGCTCCTCAGCCTCCAATTAAACAACAATTAGAGTCTAAGTATGATGAAAGTATTCCCACCTGCTCCCTTAAGGAAACCGAAATATGAACAGATAATACGGTAAATAGATGAGAATCAATTAAAAGAGCATTCTCTCAATAACTTCAGAAACTGCAACATGGAATGCTTTTTGTTTTCACAAGTCCATATGTAAATTCATTTGTGCAAAGCTTTCTTAACAAATTCATAAAGTTTTTGTGGATACTAAAACTTTTGTCATTTAACAGGTTGTTCAAAATTTCGTATTACTATACATATATACATTTTTGTTTTGGCGCTGTATATTCCTATACATATGTACGTATGTGCATATATAGAATGTATTTATCCAACTATGTATGTATGTATGTATGTATGTAAAAGCATGTTTCGAAATTTTTTTCTTTTTTTTTATAAATAAAAATGTACATAAGTTTGCATACATGTTAAGATAAATTTTTCTTTTTTTTTACTTCACAGGACAAATTTTCCGCCAGTTGTACTACACTACCTCGGAGCAAAAAGAATGAGAAAGCAAATCCAGTGGGTACTGTTGCCAGATCACGAAAAGTAGTTACATAAATGCAACCAACTCTTCTTAAATTATAGTATTTAAAAATCAAATATTCAATAAATTAAATAAATAAAGTTTAACGTTAACTAAACGTCCACTTGGGTATAAATGTATGTAACTGAAGGGGTGAAGTAGAAATATGTATTTATTTGTTAACTATATTGTTGCAAATAAATTTGCAAAGTATAGGATGCACAGCAAGTGAGGAGTAAGGAAGACCTTATGCCCGGGATGGTATTAATAGGGCATTTACATTTACCCAAAATCTACTAGATTTGAATGAAAATCTTGAACAAACTCTTAAGCGTTTACACTTTCGTTTTTTTTTTAGCTTTTTTTTATTTATTGAATCTTCACAATGTGAACTAACAATAAGTATTCAAATCTTATTACTAAATACAATAAATTAACTAAGTCCAGCCAATGCTAGACAAAAAGTTTTATTATGCGCATATTATATCGGTAAAATCACCTACTTAACGCTCTGATGGTGGCAAGGGTATCCCTTCCTCTCAACCGAGTGTGACCACTAAAATTAAGTATGTTTCGTGCAAGAGGGTTTGGGTGTAGTTCCAATTTGCTCATATACCTTGTCGCATGCTTTGAAAACTCATCTTTTACCAGTGGAACACACAGATCCTTGTGAATTCGGGAGTTTTTTACGTACCATGGAGCTGCAGTAATTGTTCGAAGAATTTTGTTTTGTCGCCTTTGAATTTTTTCAATGTTTGACGCTGAGGCGGTGCCCCATAATTGAATTCCGTAGCGCCATATAGGCTTTAGTATTGCGTTGTGTAACAAAAGTTTGCAATCTAATTTCAATGTAGAATTTCTGCCCATAAGCCAATTTAATTGCGCTGCTTTTAATTTTAGCTGAGTGACTTTTGCGCCAATGTGAGGCTTCCACGTTAACCTACGGTCGAGATGAATACCAAGGTACTTCACTTCATTTTGCTGCGTAATAGGTGAATTGTTAATTTGGATAGCTGAACATGTTTGTCTACGCAGTGTGAATGTAACGTGAGTATACTTTTGTTCATTAACTTTAATTTTCCAAAGTTTTAACCACATCTCTAATATTGAAATATACTCCTGCAAATTTCGCGAAGCTACTTGATGATTTTCATGTACGCTGCAGAATGCTGTGTCATCTGCAAAAGTTGAAGTGTGAATACCACATCTGGTTGGCATGTCAGAAGTGTAAATTAAATATAAAGTGGGTCCCAGAATGCTACCTTGGGGAACTCCTGCCTCGATTGGCTGAGTTGGGCTTATAAAGTCACTTTCGTTAGTTGACATCTTGCAAGATTTCATTTTCATAAAATTTACTTTTGCAAAGGGTTTGGCAATAATAACTATATCACAATGAATTCATCATCTAAAAGTATAGTTTTTTTTCTAATTGTGGCTGCGAACAAAATCACAGTTGTGTAATACTGCCTGGCTCAGGATGTCGTTTCGTTAACGTTCGCTAATGTTCTATATTAAAAACAAGTGACTTATAGTCAACTATTATTCAACTGACGGATAATCGGAGACAGACAAGGCAAATGATAAAGATCAGGAAAAATATAGCTTATAAAAGGCATCTTAATATGTTTTAGACCTTAAAAATGATGACCAACGTTTACGAAACGATATCGTGAGCCAGGCAGATAGAGTACTTATAAAAATCTACTAGATTTCGTCGAAATCTGGTCGAAATGTAGATTCAATTAAGTATGGGAAATCTTGTCAAAATCAACTAGAATTGAATCGAAATCCTGTAAGTACTAGATTTGGCTTTGGTGTAAATGCCCTATAACAGTATTTTGTAGCGGCGCTATGCTAACTATGAAGATTTATGCCTTCAAATAAGAAGCTGCCGTGTGGTTAACGAAGAAAAACCTTGAAAAAAAAAAAAACTGTAAACTAATACGGTTAGTTGATGCATACAGTTAAAGGCACGTTTACATGGTAATACAAGATATTTAGATTCTGTGGAAGCAAATTTTCTCCGTACTTAAAAAAAGTAAACAAAAATGTGTTGTAAGTGGATAAGTATAACCAAAGTATTATTATGAAAGTCCAATAAAATTACTGATGGTTACAATTCTACAACATGTAATATCCTCTTCTTCCTGGGATAACAATTTTCACCCTGGGACCGCGTTAGCATTGCTTCGGGGTGGATTCCGAATAGTTTAATCAGCTCATCTCTTTACACTATCCTTCGTCGGGATCCTGATTATGATTTTGTTCTGCGGCCTCCAGATCTGGCTTTTTCGTCCGCAGAAATTTTTCGCAGAATCGCGATACCGCTAAAAAGTTGGCCTCGCTCACTATCATGATGTTCACGACATTCTCTACCGTTATTGAGCCAGCTACCATCTCCAGTTCTCTACGAGTTACCGCGCATCGAATACACTTAAAGAAAGTGTGTTCGGCGTCGTCCAGGATTTCTTTTTCTTCGTATAAACAAAAGGGTGTCCATTTTGTATAAGTAGCTCCGGTATTGTGACCTGACAGCATTTAA
Organism: Thecocarcelia acutangulata; assembly: GCA_914767995.1. Taxonomy (NCBI): domain Eukaryota; kingdom Metazoa; phylum Arthropoda; class Insecta; order Diptera; family Tachinidae; genus Thecocarcelia; species Thecocarcelia acutangulata. The sequence continues at coordinate 60,208,250 of OU612098.1, forward strand.
GTCAGGTAATAGTTCACATTCCCATGCCGTCTGTTCAACCATTTCTCGATATTGGGAATGATACGCTCCGTCCATCTGCCCCTAGTGTCAGTACTCCATCTAGACTGCCAATTGTGTAACATTTCCTTCCGTATTTGCTGCATACTTCCAAGGTCTGCTTTCATATGCCTTCCTTCGTGCTATTACTGCAACCACTCCCTCCGATACCGTACGGTATGCAGATGTGACCCGTAAAGCAGCTACCCTTTGTACTGCGTTTTGCTCTATCTTGTATCCTAACTTACACCCCCCCCCCCCCCCCTCCCCTGAGATTTCGCTCCCATAGAGAAGGATGCTATTGCATGCCTCTATTAAAAATTTGCGTTTTTCTGGTAGTGGGCCTCCTTTGTTCGACATCAGCCGGCTTAATCGCCTGTTATACCAGTAGACTTGTTAACAGCATACTGAACCTAAGAACATTAGCTTTGAGTCAAGCCCAATCCCAAAATAATTCACGTTTCTCATTGTCAGGATCAATTTCCATTGGAATATGACGTCTGCTAAGGATTAGGAGCTCAGTCTTCTGCTCAGCCAATTGCAAGCCATGTGTATCTAGCCATCCTTTTCTTCTTATTATCACTTGCCTCAGCTTTCTTTTTACCCCCTCAACATCTCTGGCACTAATGACTGCTGCAATGTCGTCCGCATATCCCACCAAGAAGCTATCCTGCGGCATTTCCACTTGAAATATTTCATCATAGCTAAGGTTCCATAGGTCTGGTCTCAAGATGGAATCCTGCGCTGCGCCTGATGTTAATTTCCTTCTTTTTCGACCTTCCGTAATGTTATATATAAGTTCCCTATCCTATTTGATAGTTTCTTATGATTCTTTACGAGTAGACCGGTATCCGGAATCTTGTCTCTAGGGCCTAAATAGTCTCAGACTATTAAATGCGCTTTTCACGTCCAACGCATCTAAGAGAATCAGCGGTCTACTGAAGTGATTCCCTGTTTGCGTAACCCCAACTGCCTCCATGATGTCACTAATGGCCCCAATCGTTGATCTCTTAGGTCTAAAGCAGTGTTGTCTCTCAGAAATCCCTCCTCCAGCAATCAAGGCTTCATTGAGACGCCGCTCATTAACCTCTCAAGCAGTTTTCCTGCTGTGTACAACATACAATGTACAATATAATGGTCTACATACAATTTACAATACAATGTTCTATATGCAGATGGAGAGCTCGGATCCCCTTTGGGTTTGCTGATGAGTACAAGATGCTGCCTTTTCCATATCCTTGGGAAAACTCTTTCACGTAGGCAAGCATTGTATCCAACCATCTGAATGCTATTTCTTTTATTACTTCAGCTAGTACTCCATCTGGTCCATGGGATTTGCCATCCTTCAGCCTGTCCACTGCATCCCAATGCTCCTGTCGCGTGAACTCCAATATGTCCGATAGGCTCTCTGCGTCTACCGATTCCTCCAAGGCTTCATGGTCTAGAAAAAGCGTAGTTACAATGTTATCCATTGCCACACTATCCATGCTCCCTACTGGGGCTTTCGGCGTAAGCTTTCCCATTACCAGCTTGTACCCAGTTCCCCATGGGGAATATTACCTCGAGCAGCTTCTTTTTTGCCTGATTGTATCCTAACAGCTCATTTTCTGCTTCCCCTCTTCTGCTTGGCTTTGTATATTTCCGTCTCTGACGGAGGCAATTGTTTGGGTTTGTAAACGTTGTATCACCTTTAATAAATACTGGAAGTGCTGCTAATGCAAGTTTTAAAATACGACTCTGATGTGATGAAAATACTGCATTTTCTGATTAAAAACTGGTTGTTCAGTGACAGAAAATCCTGTACAAACAACTGGGACTATAAAATTGCATATATGTGATCAATATGTGGCAAACATTAACGTAAGAATAACTAAAGAGCTCGGGGACGGAGTGGTTTAAGCGGCCGTATTAAAAATACATCATGTTCACATGATCCCGAGTTCGAATCTCAGTGGGTGCTGATGAGTAGTATAGCGACTACGAAATAGCTAGTTGTCCCCCAGCTATATGGTATTCAATTATTTTTTCTGTTCTTTTTTGGTCTTTTTGTTTCATAGCAATTATTGTTATTACTGAAAAATAGTCCCTCATCTTGACTGAAGTTGTACTCGAGCTCACAACTAGTTAATTAATATCGTACATATGTAATAACTAAAAAAAGTTAGCTTATTGGTAATTTATACAATTTGCAATATCAAACTGCAAATAAAATTAATATTTTCTTACAAAACTTTCCTTTGTTGATAGGAATAAACGAATTCATACTCGTACACACTGATTTCTTGCTTTTCGTACCTCAATGTCTATCAAAATTTTGAGTGTTGAGTGGAAAGAGAAGCGTACGAGTTGACAAGTTTGATTAGATCTGTGATAAAAATAGGCAAGTGTTCAACCTGCATGTTGTTCGATTGCCTTAAAATGAACAACGTATAAAAGAGTTCGATCAAGTTTGATTATTTCATTCATTCCCATTTTAAAGAAGATAACTTTTATGAGTCAGGCGATGTATAAACCATAAGAACCAACAAAGAGTGTGTGGGCAAGTTTTATCGTTTGCAAGTAAAACACAAGTTTTTTGTGCCTTTGTTATTGTTGAACAATTTTGTAATCAGCAAGTGAAGTTCTCTGCGCCACAACTGTATGCTTTGGGCTTGATTCAAATGTAGTATATACAAGACGCACCAAATCGTATACTGCCAGAATTACAATAGAACTACTGCGAACCTCTTTCCACAACAATTTATTTCAAGAAATGGTGATTTTGATTGAATTCCATGGTCGCCTGATTTGACTGTTGCTGACTTCTTTTTTTGAGGATATCTGAAAGGAAGATTTGTGCATACAAATAGAATATTCGTGATGAGGTTTATGAACTACCGCGTGAAATGTGTGAGAATGTAATGAAAAATATGCTCAAAACGGCTCGCATTTGTGAGTTTCCAATATGGGCTTAGATATGATTTTAAACGGACACTCAACTGATTGGCCATCACACCGAGGAAAGCTTCCAAATGTTATAGATTTTGGAGTTGCAAAAAGTTTTCCTTTAGAATGGATGCAAGTGGAGCCTCCATTAGATTTGTCATCGGATCACTCACCCACTATAATCTCCGTTTCGTTCCTCCATGAAGTCGGCTCCCAGTTTAGTCACTTGGTGTTGACCGTCACTAGAGTTAATTGGCTAAAATATAAGAAATATTTGATTTAATAGTATATTTGTACTCATTGTACAGAAAATATTACCTTGCGAATGCCTGAGGATATTGATGAAGACCTTAAACTAGCCGTACATCATGTTACCACTAACCATATAAATTTCAGAAATGTGAGCGATAGGACTTATTCGTCAGAAATTGAACACCTTCTGTCCGAAAAAAGAGGATTTAGAAGAGAGTGGTAACTTCGCAGGTCTCCACAGCTTAAAAGCAGGCTACGGAAGTGCATTACGCAACTAAGAAATCTGTTTGAATGTCTTCCCTTAAAAATTATCTGGTGTTGATGGTACTCCTCAGTCCGACTATTCTTTATGAAAAGCGACAAAAGGTTTGAAAAGACCCGTTAGAGGCAAGCTACCTTTGCGTACTTTGAATAACGTTTTTATTACAAGTGATATAGCGGATGATGCAGCTGTATTTTCGCCATATTCTGTTAGGCCGCCTGTGCTTTTGAGACTTAGTTTTCAAGATGACCGAAACGTCATAAATAAAACTCAAGGAAATCTCAAGGTACTGATGAAATCACTGGTAAAATGCTTGTACAGTTACCTCGTGTGACTAGAAAAATTCGTCTTTTTTTATTTTTAACGCTATTTTGCGTCTAGAGTTTTATCCTGTAGAGTGGAAAGTGTCTATGATTACTATGATTCCCAAGCCAGGGAAGAATCCCACTAAAGTAGTCTACTGCCAACCATTTCAAAACTATTCGAAAAATCGTTAACTTAGCCGGCTAGAATTTTCAATCGTAGAAGACTCTTCTGGGAAAATAATGAAGAGTGTTTTTGATCGTCGACGAGTTCATTTTTTAATCGCAGACGATCTGTCGCATGGGAGTAACAAAAGCTGATTGTTCTATAAGACTTTTATACAACCCAGTAAAATACTGAGACTTGTGTAGATGTTATCTTACAGCTCCTCAAAGAATCAGCCGCGTACTTCTTATATGATTCATACAGGAAGCAGCACAAATCTCATTCGATATATCTACATATATGTATAATTCGCACCACAATCACTACCCATACTTTTACTTACATATTTACATATCCTTATGTACACACATACTCATAAATATGTAAAAATTTGGTCATTTAAAAATAGCGGAGTTCTTAAAGAAAAGTAAACAGAATTTTTGATATTTTTTTTATTATTACAAGTATGTTAAAAGTAAAAGTGGAGACTCTTTCCGTTAACTGAAACAAAAATTAATGTTCATACATTTATTTGCCTGAGGAATTTTTGACAGTTGACTATTATTATTATTGTTAATAAAATGGATTAAAGGCAGAATTAGTTTGTACGTTCTTTTCCGTTCTGACTCAGCTGTTTTGTTTCTGTTCAATATAAACTATATGTATGTACCTGTTTTTTTTTTACTTTTTCGTTCTGTTCTGTTGCGGACTAATCTATTGAATATAGAATTCAACGTTAGTCCCAGTCCATACTATGAAACATTTGCTGCAAAACATTTCTAAATTCTCTTTTGAAACTGCATTCGTGTCCATACTTAAATTTTTCTTTGCAGTTTGTATTGTTTGCAGTACCTTTCTTCCTTCTTCTTCTATTTAGTTTTTGACAGTTATGGGCAAATGGAAAATATTTTTTTGTTTGAATTTAAATGATTTAATTGCATTTTTTCACATTAATTTTTTTATTTCTTTGTGTATCTATTTGATTTTTTATATTAACAAAATTAGAAAAGTGTTTGTATATGTAATTTGTATTTGTAAGTGGCGCAAATAAAGAATTAATTAACGGCCAGATATGTGTGTTTTACTTTTTTCAGGTATGGAAACATTAATTTTTTATTCAAATGTACATATTTTTTTTTTTTTTTTTTTAGCTTTTATTTATTTATTGAATCTTCACAATGTGAACTAACAATAAGTATTCAAATCTTAATACTAAATACAATAAATTAACTAAGTCCAGCCAATGCTAGACAAAAAGTTTTATTTTGCGCCAATTATATCGGTAGAATCACCTACTTAACGCTCTGATGGTGGCAAGGGTATCCCTTCTTCTCAACCGAGTGTGACCGCTAAAATTAAGTATGTTTCGTGCGAGAGGGTTTGGGTGAAGTTCCAATTTGCTGACATACCTTGTCGCATGCTCTGAAAACTCATCTTTTACCAGTGGAACACACAGATCCTTGTGAATTTGGGAGTTTTTTACGTACCATGGAGCTGCAGTAATTATTCGAAGAATTTTGTTTTGCCGCCTTTGAATTTTTTCAATATTTGACGCTGAGGCGGTGCACCATAATTGAATTCCGTAGCGCCATATAGGCTTTAGTATTGCGTTGTATAACAAAAGTTTGCAATCTAATTTCAATGTAGAATTTCTGCCCATAAGCCAATTTAATTGCGCTGCTTTTAATTTTAGCTGAGTGACTTTCGCGTCAATGTGAGGCTTCCACGTTAACCTACGGTCGAGATGAATACCAAGGTACTTGACTTCACTTTGCTGCGGAATAGGTAAATTGTTAATTTGGATAGCTGAACATGTTTGTCTACGCAGTGTGAATGTAACGTGAGTACACTTTTGTTCATTAACTTTAATTTTCCAAAGTTTTAACCACATCTCTAATATTGAAATATACTCCTGCAAATTTCGCGAAGCTACTTGATGGTTTTCATGTACGCTGCAGAATGCTGTGTCATCTGCAAAAGTTGAGGTGTGAATACTAGATCTGGTTGGCATGTCAGAAGTGTAAATTAAATATAAAGTGGGTCCCAGAATGCTACCTTGGGGAACTCCTGCCTCGATTGGCTGAGTTGGGCTTATAAAGTCGCCTTCTCTGATAACAAACTTCCGGCCGCATAAATAGCTTTCCAGAAGCTTATGAGTGTTTGCAGGCAAGTTCAACTTTATTTTGTGCATTAATCCCTCGTGCCACACTTTATCAAAAGCTTGGGAAACATCAATAAATAGAGCTGAGCAATACTTTTTATCCTCAAAAGTCTTTCTTATAACATTAACTAGTCTATGCGTTTGTTCAATGGTGCTGTGTTTAGCCCGAAAACCAAATTGATGATCAGGGATACATCCTACATCATCCAATATTGGAGTCAACTTCGCCATCAACAATTTTTCGAAAAGTTTTGAAATTGTTGGCAGTAGACTTATTGGTCTATATGACTCTACTTTAGTGGGATCCTTCCCTGGCTTGGGTATCATAGTAACCATAGACACCTTCCACTCTGCAGGATAGTATTCTAGGCGCAAAATAGCGTTAAAAATGAAAAGAAGAATTCTTCTAGCAACACGAGGTAACTGTACAAGCATTTTGCCAGTAATTTTGTCAAAACCTGGAGCTTTTTTTGAGTTTATTTTATTTATAACGTTTTCGACATCTTGAAAACTAAGTCTCAAAGGCACAGGCGGTCTAACAGCATATGGCGGAAATTCAGCAACATCATCCACTGTATCATTTGCAGTAAAAACGTTTTTCAAATGATTAACATACACCATCCCTTTTTCAGAATCACTTCTTGCCCAGTCGCCAGATGAAGTTCGCAAAGGTGGCTTACCTATTACGGGTCTTTTCAGACCTTTTGTCGCTTTCCATAAAGAATAGTCGGTTTGCGGGCTACCATCAAGACCTTCTAGATAATTTTTGAGGGAAGCCGTTCTTTGGATTTCAAGCAGATTTCTTAATTGATTTATGCACTCCCGTAGCCTGCTTTTAAGCTGGGGAGACCTTCGAAGTTGCCACTCTCTTCTAACTCTTCTTTTTTCTGACAGAAGTTGCTCTATTTCAGACGAATACGTTCTATTGCTCACATTTCTGGATCTTGTATGGCTAGTGGTAGCATGTTGTACGGCCAGTTTAAGGACTTCAGAAAAATCTTTAATTGATATATCAACATCCTCAGGGGTTCTCAAGGCAATATTTTCTGTACAATGAGTACTAAAATATTTCTTATATTTTAGCCAATTAACTCTAGTTATGGCGAACGTCAAGTCACTAAACGGGGAGCCAACCTCCTGGGGGAACGAAACGGATATTATAGTGGGTGAGTGGTCCGATGACAAATCTAATGAAGACTCTACTTGCATCCCTTCTAAAGGAAAATTTTTTGCAACTCCAAAATCTATAACATCTGGGATCTTTCGTCGGTCTGAGGGCCAATAAGTGGGATGTCCGCTTGAAATCACATCTAAGCCCAGTTTGGAAACTGTGTGTGCTTGGCGTTATAGTCACCAGCCGCTAAAAATCGAGGCCCAAGTGTGTTGAAAAAATGTGAGTACTGATTTTCTGTTATTGAAAATCGGGGCGGTGAGTAAATTGATGATATAACTATTTTTCCATTAAGATGTTCAATGCATATATTTGTTGCTTGGAGATACTCCTCACGTGTCTCATGTAGAAAATAGTGCTTAACTCTATTTTTTATTAGAATTGCTGAGCCTCCACAACACCTTCCACGTGGATCTTTAGTGTCGTACAGTGTGTAGCCATTAATTTTGAAATAACTGTTGCTTGTCAAGTGAGTTTCAGCAATCAGCATTATGTCGATTTGTTTTTCCATAAGGAAGTGCTCAAGTTCATTTTTGTGTTGGCGGATGCCGTTTGCGTTCCAGAAACATATTTTTAACCAATTCATTTTGTTAAAATTGCCTGCAAAATAGTGGATTGCATTTTCAGCATTTCCTGCATCATGTTCGTCATAGAAACCGTAAATGTGTTTATGGATTGAACAAGAGTCTGCAGAGTTGCCTCAAGATTGTTAAAATTTTGATCGGAATTTTGGGGCTTGGTCTCCTGACTCAAGTTTTGTGTATCGGTTTTGACCACATTGGCATATGAAACTTGTTTGGGGGTTTGCATTATTATATTGCTTGTTGACTGGCCTACCTGGGGAAAATTGTTTGCAGAAATGATGTTTGACTGCTGGGGTTGCTTAAAGGTAATTGATGGCTTATTTGTCATTGACTGCTTACGGCCGTATTCATAAAAAAGTTAAACAGCCGTTCAAACCATTTTTAGGGAAAATTCGATAAAACTGTATTCATAAACGAATTTTACGTTAAAATGTTCTTTTTAGCAGTTTTTTAAGTCAACCAATTTTAAAACTGATTGCACCCAATTTAAGACAATTTTAAGGTGATATTTGTGTTTTTTAGTTATTGTTTATTTATATGTTGCTAAAATTTTGATTGCATATTTATCAGATATTGATAACAATAGATGTGTGTTTTTAATAGAAAATATGACCCAAGCTTTGAATAGCTGGCAACAGAAAACTTTCAGGGAAAGAAGTAATCTATTTTATTCTGGATTCCAGATAAGCAATTACGCTTTACATTTTTTCCAGTCTTCTTAATTTAGTTATTACTAAAATTTTATTTATTTAAAATAATATACGTTAATAAAATGACATGTATGTACATCACTGATGTGTAAAAAAACGAAATAAAAAAAAAACTCGTTATTCATATTTGTTCCTACGCGTAAGCAAAAGGAATCAAAGTAAAACTTTTCTGACTCAGTATTTTTTGCTATTTAATTGAAAGACAAAATGGAGTTAACATTTATTTATTTGTTTTAAAGTCGATTTTCATAAAAAAACAATACAAGACATTTCTTTACATGACTACTATGTGAACAAAAAACCGTTTTTATCTCAGCACTATGATTCAGATGAGAATTGTATATGATGGCGTTGCCAATCACAAATAGAAAACTTCAATAAAATGATTTTTAGCTAAAATGCTGTTTATGAATACGTTTTTATAAAATGTGTTTTTTTGCTGAAAATTCTGTTTTAACTAAAAAGTTGTTAAAATGCTTATTAGTGTTTTTTTATGAATACGGCTGTTAAAGTGGATATAGACAGGGCAGCCCCTGTAATTTGCAGTATGGTTGCCTCCACAGTTACTGCATTTTTTAGCACTTGAATCAGTTTTTGGCTTCTTGCACTGTGATGTGCCGTGCAGTTCACCACACACAACGCAAACTGCGGGCAACTTACAATAGGCCTTAGTATGACCGAATTCCTGGCAGTTTAGGCATTGAATGGGCCCTAAACGCTTGTGCGGATCCTCAACGGTAACCCTGCGATGAAGAAGAAATTTGAGATTATAGATTGGGTGAGTTTCATTCTTTCTGAGAATAACATCCCCTGGTTCCAGTTCAACCGTAAACATAGGTTGAGGCATCTTTTCACGGTTCCGCATATTTACCACATTTTTTATTTTAATGCCTTTATCTAGCAGTGCAGTCTTAACCTCATCCGTGTCTACATAAGGGTCAATACCTTTTATAACAACCTGAAGGCCTTTAGCACTTTTAAGTTGATAAGTATAAAAAGATATTTTTTCTTTTTCCAGAGCGGCAGAGAGTTTTCGGTAATCATTTTCGCAGTTGACTTGAATTTTTGTTTCACTTATTTGTCCGTGCTTCACTGATGTTACGTTAAAGGTGTCTTTACCAATTGCCGTAATAAGTGCTTTTACCAGCTCATTAGATGTAGGTTCTCCCAAGTATATTGGTGGCGGTTTAAATGTTTTTTTTGATGAAGTTGGCTCGTCAGTCTGAAGGATAGCAAACCTATTACTATCCGTAGCCGTAGTCCTATTATCATCTTTGGAAATTTTCGGATTTGATGATATTTGAGCGGATTTGGGGCTTCGCTTACGTTTAACCACGGTTACATACCTGTCCATGCCTACTTGTGTTTTCGGCTTATCTGCAATTACTGAACTGGTGGATGGTTGGTCTTCTGTTATAACAGCAATGTTTGGCGAACACGACCGCGTGCGTTTTTTATCTCTTAGAGACAGGAGATTATCCAATGACTTTTTTAAAGATTCTTCCTCAGAAATCCAGAGGTTTTTTCTAGTGGAGCTAAGCTCCCTCTCAGAATTGCATCTACTAGGTGCACTCATGCAATTTTTTTTTTTTCTTTATATATTTTTTTTTTTAATTTAAAAGTATATAAAAAGAATTGTCATAAAGTTTTTCTTTTGTATAAATTCGCTCTTCCACTTATTGCGGTTTTGTAAGAAAACAAAAAATTTTAATGTATAGTTTTTGTCCCACTGGGTAGTTAATCTTCGCGCACAATAACAACAATAACAATGCACTGCCACCGCACTTGTTTTATTGAAATTGATTTTATTGTTTAGTTATTGAAATGTAAGGAATTTATTTTCCCGTTGTTTTTTTAAATAACTTGTTATTGTTTTTACAATTTAATTTTAAAGGCGTTTAAGCAACGATTTTATTTTATTTTTTTGTTCACTTTTTACGACCGTTCGGTTGGAGAGTCACAATGATACCAAAATGTACATATATAATTTATTTTGTCAAAAGCTAAAAAAAAATTTGTTTCAATTGAAGATTTTTAAAAGTTAATACATTTTTATCAATTAAGCAACTATGGATGATCAAAAGAATATTATTTTAGCAAGGAAAAAATTATATTTTGTATAAGAAGTGTCATAAGCCCTACAGATTCTGAGAAAGAAATCGGCTGTTTGAACACCATTTCTAAATTATTAATTTGTTTCTTTTTTGTTTTTTCATACAAGATAATATTTATGTACATATTTTATTAATTATTCCAATGTTTTTCTTTTCTTTATGCTCTACTGTAAAAAACAGCTGAATATTTTCACGGAAAAAGTAATTGTAAAATATTTGCTACAGAAATGAACGTCACAGAACGGCAACAGAAAGGGTCCCAATTTGCACGAAAAGCGTTCCCGTACTTTAAAATTGGACAAATGAGAGCGCTTTTGAGAGAATAGTATGCTTCTTCTTCTTGCACGAAACAGCCCGTACTTATCTTTCAAAAATTTCCAAAGTCTACTGATGATTAGGGTGTTCCTATGAAATGTTTTTGTTGTATTGTTGTAATTTTGCTCTAGTGCTGCCACCGTGTATACGTTAATGCGCCTTGTACATAAGTATGTAGTAATGTATATTGTTTTGGTAAATAACAATTTTATTTTGCCGCTGGGTATAGACACACACACAAGGCGAATTCATTACCAGGTGAACTTAACAGCACAGGTGATTATTTTTTGCTTCTTGCGTTTTTTCCAATGAGACTGTCAAATTTTGTTTCTTTTGGTTACAAACTTTTTCGCGCCATTTTAATCTGAAGGTTTTTTTGCATGATTTAGTGCAATTTCAAGAAATTTGTGTGAATTTAAAGTGAAAAACTAATATAATCTGTGATTTTAATTACAAACAATTATAAAAGCTTATATTTAACGTTTATATAAAATATTTTCTCTGCTGAGCAATCATAGGCGAATTTAGATTATGACATTCACGATGTGTTTTACAATAACAAAATACATTGTACTGAATTCGCCTTTCCTCTTGCACTCAACTGTATAAAGTCGCCTTGCACACACATATGTATGTATGTAAATGATGTTTATTGAAAAATTTGTTTGTATGGTACATTTTTTGTTCACAGCCCATCAAGTAGGAGAAAAAATATGAAATAAATAAGAGTACTTTCTTGGTTGGAAATAATTAATGTGCCAATTAATTACGTGTAAAGCAATGCGACCGATTGTGTTATTGTAGGGTAAAAATATTTGTTTTATTGTTGTTATGTTAAAACAAATTCGATTCGCACCGAACTATAATTACTAGCATGCAGCCGTGTCCCAAGAAAGGCGTGTTCTGAAACCGCAAACCATTCTGAAAAACACCTAATTGATTTTTAGGTGTACTAAGGAACGCGCGTTGTGTGTGTGTATGTGGTATTTATATAAAATTAAAAAAAAAATTGACAACAAATACAGGGTGGCCCAGAAAGACCGAAGTGGTGTGAATTGCTTATAACTTTTTATTTAAGAGATATTTTTTTAATTTTTTTTTTTTTTTAAATACATTAAATTTATGGGGAATATTTTTGGATTAGTTATTAAAAATGATATCCCGCAAGTGGTGGCCATATTCTGCTTCGCACAAATGTGCTCTTTCCAACACATTTTCCATGACCTTTCGCAAAACTTCCGGTGGTATGTTGTTAATTTCTTCTCGAATATTGGTTTTTAACTCCTCAATAGTCCTATGCTTATTAACATAAACTTTTCCTTTTAAATAGCCCCAAAGAAAACAGTCTGGAGCGGTTAAATCCGGGGAACGCGGAGGCCAATTAAAATTGCTGTTACGAGAAATTATTCTTTCACCAAAGATGTCGCGTAAAAGAGTCATTGTGGCCCTCGCAGTGTGCGCTGTGGCTCCATCCTGTTGGAACCATATTTGCGGATGGTTTTCCACGGCTGGCCTTACAAAATTTTGCAACATGGCCCGATATCGATCACCATTGACGGAAATGGCGACACCTTGTTCATTTTCAAAAAAAAAATGGGCCAATGATCCTTTCTGAAGAAACACCGCACCAAACGGTACACTTAACTGGGTGCAATTGTCGTTGATGAAGTACTCTCGGGTTTTCCGTAGCCCATATCCTACAGTTTTGCTTGTTAACGAACCCATTTAATTGAAAATGGGCTTCGTCACTCATTATTAAGTTATGAATAAAATTTGGATTCTCTTGTGCTTTTTGCTGGAAATAAATTGCATAGTCAAGTCGTTGCTGGTAATCTGTTGGTTTCAATTCTTGGACAAGTTGAATTTTGTATGGAAACAATCCTATGGTGTGCCAAATTCGCTGCAGCGACGTCCTTGAGAGGCCCAGTTATGACGAACGTCTCCTGGTTGATGTTTCTGGATCCTCCCGAATACTCTCCTGTACCACTTGAATATTGTCAGCCGTGTGGACAGTTCGGTGTCTGCCGGGACCAGGAAGGTTCCTTACTGCTCCTTGTTCTCGAAAATTTGCAACCAGACGGTTTATTGTTAACTGAGAGGGTGCAACCCGCACATTAAATTGACGACGGTCAACACAATGGACCGTTGATTTGAAAAGTAAATTTCAACAATTTGGGCACGTTGTTCAATTGTGTATTGCTCCATTATAAATTATCCAAGTCTTCTTTACAAAATACTGAAAAGAAAAGAAAAAATTATAATAAAAAAGTTATAAGGAATTCACACCACTTTCTGGTCTTTCTGGGCCACCCAGTAGAAACATTTTTTAATTTAGATTTTTTATGAAAATGTGTAAAATTCTCTCATATTTTTATTGAAATAAAAAGAAAACATATTGAATTCTAATTGTGAATAATTTTATTGCCTTTTACAAGTTCAGTTTTAGCAAATTCAATCAGTTCACTTCAATATACACATGCGGGTTGAAGTCACCAATTTTAAGCGATATACGTTTTCCAGAACACCTATTTGGCGTTTTCAAATTGAAAACGCTAAATTTAAGCGTTTTGCGTTTCGCAGAACATGCTTGTTGGTTATATATATATATATATATATATATATATATATATATATATATATATATATATATATATATATATATATATATATATATATATATATATATATATATATATATATATATATTTATTGTATACTTTTCAATTATGTAAAATTGTTTTACTTTATTTTGATTATTTTATATTTATTTATTTCTTGGTTGATAAAATATTTCTTATTTCTCATATACAGTTCACCATTTTTAGAAATATTTGCAATTGTTTTAAATCAATTTTGTAATTATTTTGTAACATTTTGAAAAAATCGCTTAATAGTCTATTTACACCAGAAGGAAATCTGCTCATTCGAGATTTCAAGCCAAATCTAGTTGATTTTGAGAAGATTTTCCATGCAAAATGAAATCTACTTTATGAGTACATTTCGACGAAATCTCCTGAAATCTACTCAGTACCAAGTGATGCAACCGTGATTTTGTTCAAGAAGTACTCAAAAATACTAAGCTGCAACAAAAGTTACATTTTAATGTGGTGTATGCGGTCTCTGGGCAACAAAAATATACACTTTAATGTTGGTGTATTGTCTCTGATAAACTTGTTTTGTCAAACCAGCATGCAGAAATAATTTTTGTGAAAATGAAATCTTGATAGGTGTCAAAAAATGGTGGCGTAAACGATATACTTAGATTTCGTTGTAGATTTTAATTCAAATCTACTAGATTTTGAGTTGGGGTCAATGTATCATAAAAACACACATATTTTTGAGCTGGCAATAACGATATTTGTTATTACGTAACAAATATAAATGGACACTCGTATCTTCAAGCAAACGACAACTTTTGGGATTGTGAAACTCAAATTTACTCGATATCTAGTAACTCGCTTAGGCTTTCTGTCGAATTCGTGGAATATGCTATTAGCGTAAGTTCAACAGCAACTACGAAAACTGTTGACTACGCCGAACGCGATAAAGATGATTGAAAATTGTTAAAGTTAAAAGTTACAGAAATCTAATATTTAACCATAAACACAAATAAACGAAATTAAGTGTTTAGTAGCTGGTTAACAGTCTAGACAACACCAAGTCGCCGATTAAAGGAGGTTATCTTGTGTCTTCATTTTATTGATATATTTAACGTTGAATGTTATTTGTTTAATATTGTAAATCCTCTGAAAAATATAAAACATTGAAAACCCAAAATTTTTTATATTTTTTAATAGAATGTTTTATTGATATATAGCATTTTTAAATACAAAGCTTTCTTTTTAGAGCTTATTAATATTGCATAGTACATTAATAACAGTCAGTTTACCAATCTCGACAGCAATCTAGGCGAAAGAAAATTGATTTGGGTTTGTCTAACTTTTTTCTATGCGAACGATGTGTCAAAACTCAATTTAATTACATAAGAATATGCGAACGAATAGTAGTGACATAGACAAACCAAAATGTGTCATCTAATGTGAGTGACACGCTTTCTTTCGCATTAATTTTTTTTCGAAATTAGTAAACTGGCTGTAATAACAAATTCTTATCTAAGTTTGAGGTGAGCAAATTACATTTATACGGTGACTTAACATCAGTCTCACTTAGAGTTTCTAATTAAAAATAGTTTGTCTCCTTTTTTTTCTCAGTTTCGATCAAACTATATCTATACCAAGAACATGCAAGAAGTCAAGTGTCTCACATTGCTTAGAAGTTACTCATGTCAAAAATGTCTTTTACAAAATATGTAATCATACATACAAAAAGCTTTTTCAATAAAAACAAATTCTGATGTCCAGTGATTACATACATATTTTCTTTTTACATTTGAGTGCTGTAACGAACGTGGCCAACTTTGACATATTTGAGTTCATGTTCACGTATCTAAATGTTTACTATATTTTAGGTATAAATTTATATTTATTTATGATCTTCTTTTAGTTATATTGTCAATATTTTTGCAGCTTAAGATCTTCAGCATTTGTTTTTTTTTTAATACAAAAAAAGATTTAGCAATTTTATTTATTTTTCGATATTTCGCTAACAATTTGCTGGCACCGTCATAAATAAAAAACATAATTTTGTATAATATTTATACTGAAGATCTTAAGATGCAAAAATTTATGTAATAGGGCATTTACACCAAAGCCAAATCTAGTACTGACAGGATTTCGATTCAAATCTAGTTGATGTTGACAAGCTTTCCCATACTACTCGCAAATGAAATTTACATTGCGACTAGATTTTGACGAAATCTAGTAGATTTTTTATAAGTACTCTATGACACAACTGTGATTTTGTTCACAGCAGTACTTAAAAATACTACGCTGCAATAAAAAAAACTATACTTTTAGATGATGAATTTTATGGAAATGAGGTCTTGCAAGATATCAAAAAAACGAAAGTGTAAACGGTTAAGATTTTCATTCAAATCTTATAGCGCATTTACACCAACTCAAAATCTAGTAGATTTGAATTGAAATCTACAACGAAATCTATATCGTTTACACCACCGTTTTTTGACATCTAGCAAGATTTCATTTGCTCAAAAATAATTTATGCATGCGGGTTTGACAATACAATATTATCGGAGACTGAATACACCAGCATTAAAGTGTATATTTTTTGTGCCCAGAGACTGCATACACCACATTATAGTGCAATTTTTGTTGCAGCGTAGTATTTTTAAGTACTTTTTGCAAGAAATCACAGTTGCATCGCTTGGTACGGAGTAGATTTCAGGAGATTTCGTCGAAATCTACTCATATAGAAGATTTCATTTTGTATGGGAAATCTTCTCAAAATCTACTAGATTTGGCTTGAAGTCTCGAATGAGCAGATTTCGCTTTGGTGTAAATAGGCTATTATAGATTTTGGGTAGATGTAAAGGTTGTATGACAATTCATTTTTTTTTCTTAATTTTTCTAGTATTGGAAAGTAGTAAGCACATATTGTAATAGAAAGATTAAATAAGTTCGAAGAGATCAGAGACATTGAACAAAATGTTAGAATGTCAAAAATTGTTTGCTTGTTATCGATAAAAAATGAATAAGAGTCAAAAAATGAATAAGAGTCAAATAAAATGTTCACATTAAAATTGACAAATCCAGCTTGGAAATTTAAAATTGCTGCTAACTCAGTAATTTATTTTCGAAGACAGCGCTTTTACCTGATTTTTTTGATGAATAAGAAATGAACGACACTTAAACCCATCATAATATTACTACCGTGAAAAAACAAAAATATATCTATGTAATATTTGTATAAAAAACTCAAAAAACAAAAGTTTTATTAAATGGATGCTACCATTATAGATTCCATTGCATTAAATACCTTAAATACAATAAGCATATTAATGTCAAGCAGGAGTAAAAATATTTAAAAAAATGTTCCTCCCGATAGTTCCTTCTCAGGGAAGACGAAGGATTTAAACATAAACTATTCAAAGAAATTGAATGTGAAGACTCATTTTAAGGATGACTCCTCATCAATTTGCGAACATTTTAGCAAAAGTAAAGCCATATATTATAAAGCAAGAAAGCAAGTTTTATGGTCAACTCCTCCCAAAACTTAACTTTCTTTACATCCCAAATATAAGGCGCTTGCTTGACTTCATTTATTATACATAAAACTTCTACTTCTAACCAAACTTTTACCATTTTATTCTTTTATAATCACTTTTTAATAAATTTACGTTTTCTTCTATGGTTATTTTTGAAATGTCAATTTCAGGCAAAATGCCTGTTGTGTTGGTATTGTTATCGAGTTGCTTGTAATGGATATAGAATAATTTTAGTATCGAGATTTTTTCGTCGTCTTATACCATGTTCAGACGGTAATATGAAACACTTGGTTCGCTCTCTGAACCACTATTGCGAAACTAGGTGTTCAGACGGTTGTTTTTTGCATCACACTGATGTTTACATATTTTGTGCAAACGTTTCACTAATTATTTTTTCAATTTTTATTTAAATCTTTATGTAAGTTTCAAATTTTTACGTTTTCAATGTGTTTATTTTGATTTTACACACATTATTATCTTTTTTTTTCTTTGTTTAGATTATTTTGCAGCTAGTTCAGATAAACTAGCGATAATTTATTATCAAATTTGGAGATGATAGTAGTTTTTGCTTGGTTCGCAACGAGATTCAAAATGAACCAAGTAGGTTCGCTCTCAAAATTTTGTATGCGAACCATGTTGGTTCAATAAAGATTGGGCCGCGAACCACGAATGAGAGAGCGAACCTTTAAAATAAGCCTTCGTGTGAACATGCTATTAGGCATGACTGTATTATATCATCGTAAAAATGTGCTCTTCATTTCTATAATTGAAAACAATTTTTTAAAGAAAATAATTATTTGCACTCGTATACATACTTACATATGATATTTTACATTTTAATAAAATTTATATTATTCTATTGTAATAAAAATAGTGTTGTTAAGGAAACATTTGAAAATTAACTTTAATAAACAAATTTACAAAACTTGTAGAAGATTTTGGTTTTTGCAGCTGCTAATTTTTTAAAGTCTAAAATTTACTTTAACTATTTAAGCAGAAAATAATAATTAATACAATCGTATAAAATCTTATATAATAAAATGGCTTCGAAATTTATTTCATGAAATACATACAGTAGTATGTACATATCGTCATGTAAAAGCTGAAAGTACGTAACATCGCTTGTATCGTCGTGGAAAAGCTAAAAATACGTAACATCGCTTGTATGGAATAAAAAACACTTGAAATAAAAGAAACCTAAAAATTAATAGAGGCATATAAGTCAACCTAAAGGTACCTTTAGATGGTATTACAAATATTTTTTTTATCTGGGACCAGTACTTAGGGGATGACCCCTCCGTATGCAGCGCATTGTACTGGACCTAGGAAAATAGGTTATGATGAGGAGGAAAGAGTTAGTAGTGTTCGCGGAGTGTTAACAATAACAATACGAAAGACTAAAATAAATTCTATTGCAGCAATATGAATTAAATTAGTTAGTGTTGGAATTAAATTAGTTAAAAGTGATCAGTGCCCGGTGTATATCCCTTCGACACTGCTCAGTAATGCGATTCTGCAACTTATATAACGATAATCGAATCATTAAAATAATTATAACGATATTTTATCGTATTTGCTATTCTGTAACATTTTCTTAACGATAGTCGATCAAAATCAGCTGTTAATTTTACTGCCGATTGTCGATTTCTTAAAGACAAACATTTTCTTGCTGTTTATTCAATGGTTAAAAAGTATTTTTTTTTTTTAAATTGTGCATCCATGAAATAATGCAAGCACTTTATTTGAGATTTTTAAGACATAAAAATATTTATTATATATTAAATAGATAAATAAATACGTAAAATATTTATTAAATACATTTTCAAAAACAAAAATTTCAGTATAATTTTTTAACCGGTAAAGTGTATTTTGTGTTGAAATAGCTATTGAATGTTTGTCATTCGGATTTGCAAGGGATGAAACAAGTTTGAACGCTTCAAGGGATAATCATTGTGTTTATCGGGAGTTGGACATTTCCTTTGAGTTGACAGTTAATGAATTTAAAAAGTTATATTGATTATCACCAGTCTTAGTTGTGGTCATTCTGAACATATAGAAATTAGTGCATATAAATAAATGAAACATATGGACACATATTTTATTTTACTTACCTTATTACATTAATTTATTATTAAATAATATTTATTGTCACTTAAAAACTAAAATCACAACAAATAAAAATCAATATGTACATATACATATTGTTCTGGAAAAATGTATTGTTTTTTCTTTTCTTCTTTGTGGTTTTCGCTTTTTTCTGGCAGAGATGCCACGTGTTGTTTATATGAATGAACAGAAAAATACAGCTGTTTACTATGGTTAGAATTAAGTTACAGAATCACTCAATCGTTAGTGCAAGCGATGAAATTTGATGACAAAAGTTGCGATTATCGAATCGTTAAAAGTTAGAGAAACGCACTACAGATTAGCAAAATTTAGTCGAACATCTTTCACACTACAAGGTAATGAAATGCATTGAAAATAAATTAATACTGAACATATAAAGAAAACACGGACAAGGGTGAAAAAAGACAAAAAAAAAAAAAAAAAAAGAAACACGTGTACACATATTGCTACCTATTCCGTCACTTTGGTTTCATACGAAATTAGTAATGAATATACATATATAGAAAATATGGATAACGGTAAAAAAAGAGAGAAAAAAACAAAAATAAACACGTGTACACAACTTGCTACCTATTACGGTGCAATTTGATATTTATAACTGTCAAAAATGTGTGTAGGACAAATGACACCTTACCGTGCAAAAGCGAAATGTATTCAGTAAAGGCCCTGATTCACTATCTTACAATTCATTCACAGGAAACTGTTTCAAAAGTCTGGCCGACTTGAAAAAATCGCTTCAAAATGGCGTTGTAGGCCATACTATTATACAAGTATAATTGAAATGATTTATTTACACAATAAAGCAACTAAAAACTTTTATTAACATAATAATCTTTTTTTTTTTTTTTTTTTTTTTAACTTCATTATTTTATTTATTGAATCTACATAAAAAAATGTAATGACAATAAGTATTCAAATCTTAATACTAAAAAAAAAAAAATTATGATTAAAGTCCTGCCAGTGCTGGACGAAAATTTATTTTTATGCGAATATTATTTCAGAATTCAGTCATCTGTTTAGAGCTCTAATGGTAGCCAAAGTATCCCTCCTTCTCAGACGGGTATGACCACCAAAATTAAGAATATTAGCTGCAAGAGGATTTGGATGGAATTCAAGTTTGTTAATATACCTTGTCGCGTACTTCACAAATTCAGATTTCACAAAAGGTACGTTCAGATCTGCGTGGATTCGTGAGTTTTTAACGTACCATGGAGCATCTGTAATTCTACGGAGAATTCTATTTTGACTTCTTTGAATTTTCTCAATGTTGGATGCCGAGGCTGTGCCCCATAATTGAATCCCATAGCACCATATTGGCTTTAGAATCGAGTTGTACAGCAAAAGTTTACAATCAAGCTTTAAGGTCGAATTTCTGCCTAGTAGCCAGTTAATTTGCACTGCTTTCAATTTCATCTGCGTTACTTTTGCCTCGATGTGCGACTTCCATGTTAGTCTACGGTCAAGATGAATTCCGAGGTATTTGACTTCACTGTGTTGAGGTATTACTTTATTGTTAATAGTAATGGGTGAGCATGTTCCTAGACGCAGTGCGAATGTAACATGGGCACACTTTTGTTCATTAACCTTGATTTTCCAAAGCTTCAGCCATTTCTCTAGTTTGTCGATATGTTCCTGTAAATTTATTGATGCTTGCTGGTGGTTACTATGTATGCTAAGGAATGCTGTATCATCTGCAAATGTTGAAGTGTGAACGTTGGTGCTTGTTGGCATGTCAGATGCGTAGATCAAATATAAGATAGGCCCTAATATGCTGCCTTGGGGAACTCCTGCTTCAATAGACTGAGCGGGGCTTATGAAATCGCCTTCTTTTACTATAAATTGGCGACAATATAAATAGCTTTCTAAAAGGTTATGTATGTTTGCAGGTAAGTTAAACTTTATTTTATGCATTAAGCCATCGTGCCACACTTTATCAAAAGCCTGTGAGACGTCGATGAATAAGGCAGAGCAATATTTTTTATCTTCAAATGCCTTTCTTATGACGTTAACTAACCTGTGTGTTTGCTCAATGGTGCCATGTTTCGCTCTAAAACCAAATTGGTGATCAGGAATACATTCAACCTTATGAAGCATTGGATCCAACTTCGCCTTTAGCAATTTTTCGAAAAGTTTTGATATTGTTGACAGTAGACTTATTGGACGGTATGATTCTACTTTCGTGTGATCCTTCCCTGGCTTAGGAACCATTGTTATCATGGACACCTTCCACTCTGCAGGGTAATACTCAAGTCGTAAAATAGCATTAAAAATAAAAAGAACAATTCTTTTAGCTACACGAGGCAGCTCTACGAGCATTTTGTTGCTGATTTTATCCATACCTGGAGCTTTTTTAAGGTTTAGATTGCCAATAGCATTTTCAATTTCTTGGAAGTTGAATCTTAAAGGCACAGGAGGTCTACTAACAATAGGTGGCAACTCATTTGCATTGTCAGACCTATTTGTGGTAAAAACGTTTTTCAAATGGTTAACAAATAAATTACCCTTTTCCGAGTCATCTCTAGCCCAGTCACCAGACGGTTCTCGCAAGGGCGGCTTACCTCTAACTGGCCTTTTTAAACCCTTAGTCGCCCGCCATAAAGAATAGTCGGACTGAGGAGTACCATCCAGACTTTCTAAATACGTTTGTAGAGAAGCCGTTTTTTGGTTTCCAAGCAAACTTCTTAGTTGATTTGTGCACTCACGTAGCCTTGTTTTTAGCTGCGGAGACCTGCGAAGTTGCCACTCTCGTCGAACTCTTCTTTTTTCTAACACAAGTTGCTCGATTTCTGAAGAATATGTTCTATTTTGAAGGTTTCTGCGTGTTAAATAAACTCTAGAAGCAAGTTCAGCAGCTTGTTTAAGGTTTTCGCTAAAGTTGCTTAGTGACGCATTAATATCTTCAGGTGTTCTTAAAACAATATTCTCAGTGCAATGGGTGCTCAAAAATTTTTTATATTTTAGCCAATTCACTCGGGTGACAGTCCTATGCAAATTGTTAATCGGAGACCAAGTCTCCTGGGGAAAACGCACTGAAATAATAGTTGGTGAATGATCCGATGACAAGTCTAACGAAGGCTCAGCTTGCATCCATTCCACAGGGAACCCCTTTACCACTCCAAAATCAATCACATCAGGAATCTTTCGCCGGTCAGTCGGCCTGTAAGTGGGATGCCCGCTTGATATTACGTCTAAGCCCATTTTAGAAATTGTATCAAAAAGCACTCGACCCTTCGGGGTGATTAAACGTGAGCCCCAAAAAGTGTGTTTTGCGTTGTAATCTCCAGCTGCTATAAAACGAGATCCTAATGAGGTGAAAAAACTTGAATATTGTGACTCCGTCACTGAAAATCGAGGCGGCGAATAAATCGATGAGATAACCAATTTGTAATGAAAATTTTCCACACAGATATTAGTTGCTTGAAGATAGTCCTCACATGTGTCGTTCAACAAAAAATGCTTTATCCTAGATTTTATCAAGATTGCAGAACCTCCACAAGCTCTTCCACGGGGGTCTTTAGTATCGTATAATACGTAGCCGTTAATTTTAAAGAAGCTTGTTGACGTCAAGTGAGTTTCTGCAATCATCATTATATCAATCTGCTTATCCATCAGGAAGTATTCGAGTTCATTTTTGTGTTGGCGGATGCCGTTCGCGTTCCAGAAACATATTTTTAACCAAATCATTTTTTCGAAATAACCTGCAAAATGGTGGATTGCATTTTCACCATTTCCTGCATCATCGTCATCATAGACGACGTAAAAGTGTTTATAGTTTGAATTAGGGTCTGTATTGTTGCCTCAAGGTTACTGAAATTTTGATCGGGCGGTTGAGATATAGATTGTTGATTCGGGTTTGCGAATGTAGACTTAACTACATTAGCATAAGAAATTTGTTTTTGATTTTGAACGGTTTTGTCGGTGGTTGACTGTCCTGTCGGAGGAAAAGAATTATTAGAAAAAATTTGAGTCTGCTGTGGTGGCTTAAAAGCAATTATTGGTTTGTTGTTCATTGAGCGCTTGAGGTGGGTGTAGACGGAGCAACCTCTATAATTAGCTGTGTGGTTTTCACCGCAATTACTGCATTTTTTTATTTTTGGGTCGAATTTCGGCTTATTGCATTGTGCTGTACCATGGAGTTCTCCACACACAACACAAACTGTAGGCAACTTGCAGTACGCTTTAGTGTGACCAAATTCTTGGCAGTTGTGGCACTGTACGGGTCCTAAGCGCTTATGCGGTTCCTCTACGGTTACTTTTCGATGTAAAAGGAATTTTACACTGTATATTGGATGAACTTCATTTTTCTTTAAAGTCACATCTCCTGGCTCTAATTCAACCCTAAACATTGGTTGAGGGATCTTTTCACGATTTCTGATGTTTAACACATTTTTTACTTTGAATCCCTTGTCTGTCAAACCGGTCTTAACCTCATCAGTGTCTACGCAAGGGTCAATCCCTTTTATTACGACTTGAAGACCTTTAGCGCTTTTAAGCTGATAAGTATAAAAAGCTTTTTTTTCTTTTTCAAAATCGTTAGACAGTTTTCGATAGTCATTTTCATCGTTAACCTGAATTTTAGTTTCGTTAATGTTACCGTGCTTGATGGAGGTAACGTTAAATGTATTTTCTCCGATTACTGAAACAATTTTTCTTACCAGTTCATTGGAGGCAGATTCCCTTAAATAAATTGGTGGTGGTTTAAACGATTTTTTTGACGATCCTGTTGGCTCATCCGTTTGTAGAATAGAAAATCTGTTTTGATTGGTTGGTCTAGCGGATTCGGCATCTTTAGAAATTTTTGATTTGGATGCAATTTGAGCAGATTTAGGGCTTCGCTGACGTTTGGTGATGGTGATATACCTATCCATGCCTACTTGCGTTTTTTGTTTATTGGCATTAGTTAGAGTAGAAGATCTTTTATCTTCTGTTGCAACATCTATGTTAGGCGAGCCGGAACAGGAGCGGATTTTATCTCTTGTAGAAAGAAAATTGTCCAATGATTGCCTTATAGATTCTTCTTCAGAAGTCCATATATTTTTGCTGGTGGCGCTAGGCTCTTTTTCAGAATTATTTCTGATAGGATTACTCATACAGAAAACAAAAACTTTAATGTGTATTTTTTTCCTACTGGGTAGGTAATCTTCACGCACAATTACAACAATAACAATGCACTGCCACCGCACTTGTTTTATTGAAATTGATTTTATTGTTTAGTTACTGAAATGTGAGGAATTTATTTTCCCGTTGTTTTTTAAAATAATTTGTTATTGTTTTTACAATTTATTACAATATATTATTGTTTATATGTAAGTTTAAAAAAAGGGTATAATTAGTGAGCACAATGATTTTTTTGTTTGTTTGTTTGTTTGTTTTTTTTTTTGTTCACTGTTTAATTATACGACTGTGCGGTTGGAGAGTCACAGAGTGAATGATAATAATCTTACATTACTTAAATTTTTTTCTTGAGGAACAAACAATGTCCTTATATTTTTCACAATATATACCACACTGATCGCACAGAAACCATAATGTTTTGAAAAGTTTCATAACATTTTTCAAATCGCACGATTCGTCAAAAACTATGTTGCACGGTTGAATTTTTAGTACTTTTTCAGCACACATGCTCTACTTAGTAGATCGCACGATCGTGTAGATAGTGTAACAAGGCATTAAGAGAGAATTTTAAATACTAAAAAAGTCATCGTCCATACTATGAAACATTTGTTGCAAAACTTTCGAGTTTGGCGATATTACACAGAAAGGGAACTGAAACATGCTGCTCTTGTTGAGTTCTCATTCACACTTTTCGACATGAAGTTAGCTACAACTATATTAGACATATCTTTTGATATAATTATTGTATTCAAAAGCTTTTCTAGCTTTGTTAATATTAGAATTAAAATAGTTACCCATTAAAATAAATAAATAATACAATATTAGTGTAATAAAATATAATTAATGCATTTAGTTTAGGGCAAAAAAAGAAATATTTTCTTTTTGCCCAAAACTGGCAAAAAGTAAAAAGATAAAGGAAGATACTTCAAACAAAATAAACTGCAAATAAAAACTTCAGTGTGAACACGAATATAGTTTGAAGAGAAAATTTAGAAATGTTTTGCTGGAAATGTTTTATAGTATGGATGGGGACTAAATCTTCATTTTCTTAACCCCTTCAGAAATCTTGTTTGCACTAGCCCCTACGTTATTCACTTAACTATTTTTGACCACCGTAAACGGTTTTATTTTTCTTCACGTTCAGATTGTTATAACGTGGCAACTCTCCATTTCATTTTTATTAGCTGTTGTACTGAATCTCTTTTTTTGTTTTGTTTATATGTTTTCTTCATCTTTTGTAACTTTGACCTTTTTATATACATACATACATATGTATGTATAAAAATCTTAAAAATAATATGAGTTCGAAGTCCTTTCTATACAAAACTATAATTAAACGTTTTTTATTCAATATTTCGTTTTTCTTTCGAAAATTTCTTAAAGAATGTACCTATGTTTGTTGATTAGTTGTAAAATCCAAAAATTTTTGTGATAGGAAATAAAATAACATGAAGAGCTTTAACACATACATAATTACATTTAAGATAAAAATAATAGGTGTGTTCATTTACTAACAATTTTCACAAATTTGTAACAATTGTTACTAGAAAGCGTTCATTAACCCAAAAAATTTGCAACGAGAGAATGTCAAAAGAGCGAACAAAATTGGGAGACTGAAAAATTCTTGTAAGTTTTTGCAAGTAAAATTTTTACTTCCAATAATTATTCAAACAGCTGTTATGTTAATATATCTAAATTAAGTTTTTTTTTAGCTTTTTTTTAGCATTTATTTATTTATTGAATCTTCACAATGTGAACTAACAATAAGTATTCAAATCTTACTACTAAATACAATAAATTAACTAAGTCCAGCCAATGCTAGACAAAAAGTTTTATTATGCGCATATTATATCAGTAAAATCACCTACTTAACGCTCTGATGGTGGCAAGGGTATCCCTTCCTCTCAACCGAGTGTGACCACTAAAATTAAGTATGTTTCGTGCAACAGGGTTTGGGTGTAGTTCCAATTTGCTCATATACCTTGTCGCATGCTTTGAAAACTCATCTTTTACCAGTGGAACACACAGATCCTTGTGAATTCGGGAGTTTTTTACGTACCATGGAGCTGCAGTAATTGTTCGAAGAATTTTGTTTTGTCGCCTTTGAATTTTTTCAATGTTTGACGCTGAGGCGGTGCCCCATAATTGAATTCCGTAGCGCCATATAGGCTTTAGTATTGCGTTGTATAACAACAGTTTGCAATCTAATTTCAATGTAGAATTTCTGCCCATAAGCCAATTTAATTGCGCTGCTTTTAATTTTAGCTGAGTGACTTTCGCGCCAATGTGAGGCTTCCACGTTAACCTACGGTCGAGATGAATACCAAGGTACTTCACTTCATTTTGCTGCGGAATAGGTGAATTGTTAATTTGGATGGCTGAACATGTTTGTTTACGCAGCGTGAATGTAACGTGAGTACACTTTTGTTCATTAACTTTAATTTTCCAAAGTTTTAACCACATCTCTAATATTGAAATATACTCCTGCAAATTTCGCGAAGCTACTTGATGATTTTCATGTACGCTGCAGAATGCTGTGTCATCTGCAAAAGTTGAAGTGTGAATACCACATCTGGTTGGCATGTCAGAAGTGTAAATTAAATATAAAATGGGTCCCAGAATGCTACCTTGGGGAACTCTTGCCTCAATTGGCTGAGTTGGGCTTATAAAGTCGCCTTCTCTGATAACAAACTTCCGGCCGCATAAGTAACTTTCTAGAAGTTTGTGAGTATTTGTAGGCAAGTTCAACTTTATATTGTGCATTAAACCGGCGTGCCACACTTTATCAAAAGCTTGGGAAACATTAATGAATAGAGCTGAGCAATACTTTTTATCCTCAAAAGTCTTTCTTATAACATTAACTAGTCTATGCGTTTGTTCTATGGTGCTGTGTTTAGCCCGAAAACCATTCAATATTGGAGTCAACTTCGCCATTAACAATTTTTCGAAAAGTTTTGAAATTTTTGGCAGTAGACTTATTGGTCTATATGACTCTACTTTAGTGGGATCCTTCCCTGGCTTGGGTATCATAGTAACCATAGACACCTTCCACTCTGCAGGATAGTATTCTAGGCGCAAAATAGCGTTAAAAAATCATTAATTGACACATCAATATCCTCAGGCGTTCTCAAGGCGATATTTTCAGTCCAATGTGTACTCAAAAATTTTTTGTATTTTAGCGAATTAACTCTATTGACGGTCAACGGGGAGACAATCTCTTGGGGAAACGAAACAAAGATTATAGTGGGTGAGTGATCTGATGACAAATCTAATGAAGGCTCCACTTGCATCCACTCTAGAGGAAAATTTTTCGCAACTCCAAAATCTATAACATCTGGTATCTTTCGTCGGTCTGACGGCCAATAAGTGGGGTGTCCACTTGAAACCACATCTAAGCCCATTTTGGAAACGGTATCAAAAAGCACACGGCCTTTCGAGGTAATTAAACATGATCCCCAAAAAGTGTGTTTTGCGTTCGCCAGCCGCTAAAAATCGAGGCCCAAGTGAATTGAAAAAATTTGTATATGGATTTTCTGTTACTGAAAACCGGGGTGGGGAATAAATCGATGAAATAACAATTTAATGATGAAAATGTTCAATACATATGTTTGTTGCTTGAAGATACTCCTCACATGTCTCGTTTAGCAAATAGTGCTTAATTCTGGTCTTTATCAAAATTGCCGAACCGCCGCAAGATCTTCCACGGGGATCTTTTGTGTCATATAGTGTGTAACCATTAATTTTGAAAAAACTGTTAGTTGTCAAATGGGTTTCAGCAATCATCATTATGTCGATTTGCTTTTCCATAAGGAAGTGCTCAAGTTCATTTTTGTGTTGGCGGATGCTGTTTGCGTTCCAGAAACATATTTTTAACCAGCTCATTTGTTTAAAATTGCCTGTAAAATAGTGGATTGCATTTTCAGCATTTCCTGCATCATCTTTGTCATAGAAACGGTAAAAGTGTTAATGGACTGAACAAGAGTCTGCAGAGTTGCCTCAAGATTGGTAAAATTTTGATCGGAGTTTTGGGGCTTGGGCTCCTGATTCAAGTTTTGTGTATCGGTTTTGACCACACTAGCATATGAAACTTGTTTGGGGTTTTGCATGATTATGTGGCTGGTTGACTGGCCTACCTGGGGAAAATTGTTTGCAGAAATGATGTTTGACTTCTGGGGTTGCTTAAAGGTAATTGATGGCTTATTTGTCATTGACTGCTTAAAGTGGGTATAGACAGGGCAGCCCCTGTAATTTGCAGTATGGTTGCCTCCACAGTTACTGCATTTTTTAACACTTGAGTCATGTTTTGACTTTTTGCACTGTGATGTGCCGTGCAGTTCTCCACACACAACACAAAATGTGGGCAGTTTACAATAGGCCTTAGTATGGCCAAATTCCTGGCTGTTTAGGCATTTAACGGGCCCTAAACGCTTGTGCGGCTCCTCAACGGTAACTCTGCGATGAAGAAGAAATTTAACGTCATAAATTGGGTGAGTTTCATTCTTTTTGAGAATAACATCCCCTGGTACCAGTTCAACCCTAAACATGGGTTGAGGAATCTTTTCACGGTTCCGCATATTTACCACATTTTTTATTTTAAAGCCTTTATCTAGCAGTGCAGTCTTAACCTCATCCGTGTCTACATAAGGGTCAATACCTTTTATAACAACCTGAAGGCCTTTAGCACTTTTAAGTTGATAAGTATAAAAAGATCTTTTCTCTTTTTCCAGAGCGGCGGAAAGTTTTCGGTAATCATTTTCGCAGTTGACTTGGATTTTTGTTTCACTTATTTGTCCGTGCTTCACTGATGTTACGTTGAAGGTGTCTTTACCAATTGCCGTAATAAGTGCTTTTACCAGCTCATTTGATGTAGGTTCTCTCAAGTATATTGGTGGCGGTTTAAATGTTTTTTTTTATGTAGTAGGCTCGTCAGTCTGAAGGATAGCAAACCTATTATCCGTTGTCGCAGAAAAATATGAGAATATTGTTGGCGCCTCGAAAAAGAAATTGAAGTAATGTAAATTATTATGGTAATAATAGATTTTAATTATTTTACTAAGTATATAAATTATTGCAATCATACTTGTAAAATAGTGTGGCTGGCCTACAACGTAACTTTTTATTTATTTATCGAATCTTCAAAACGTACTGACAATTACTACGTTTATACGTAGGTGCAGGTTATTTGCGAATAAAAATATTGTAAACAACAAAAATTTGCCGTATAAACAGTAAATAAAATTTTTATTTGCGATTAGCTAACTCACGAAAACAGTTACTGATTGATAAATAAGATATTTGCAAATAAGACATAAAAAGTTGACACTTTATTTCATAATTTCAAAGATTTCGCCCATATGGCACACATGAAATATAGTAAAAACTACGTACAGACGCAAATATTCAAAAAATTTCATTTTTAATAATCTTTGCTTAAATTGAATTACAAAAAAATTTTTAATTTTTTGATTTTTCAGTTATAATTTTAGTACAATGCTAGCAATTATTTATATTTTGAACATATGCCATACTAAAAAAATAAAGCGCATAAACAGTGAGTTAGTTATTTGCAAACAGTTTTTATTTGTGAATAGACTGCGTATAAACGTAGTAAATAAGTATTAAAATCTTAATACTAAATATAAAAACGCTATTTTGAAGAAATTTTGTAAAGTCGGCCAGACTTTTAAAACATTTTCCTGTGAATAAATCGTACGATCGTGTAACAGGGCTTTAAACAGCGAAGTGAATTTAAAATGTGTTGTGAATAAAAAGTTCATACAAAAGTTGTGCTCGACGTCGTTACCGCGGGAACCCGCGGGCTCCCAATTTGCACGAAAAGTGTTTCTTGTGTTGAAAATTGGGCAAATTGGGTAAATGAGAAAGCTACTGAGAGAGTAATTTGTGTTTCTCATTTTACCAGACTTTACCCGTACTTTTTTTCCGTGCAAAATGGTAAAATTGTTAAACCATTTTATCAGCTGTTTGTTATTTATGAAAATGAAATAGCAAAGGGCAAATTAGAAAAAAAAATATTTGAAAGTGTAACAATACGTTATATTTAAGTAAGTTATATTAAAATAAGATTATCTTCCGTTTTTATCTAGCTCAAAATGTTTAAATAAATTGGCAAAAATGTTTCGTTTGAATTGCAACAGCGCTGTCAACTCAGCGCTTTTCACACCGATTTTAGTGGTTTTTAACAATCGCACAAAGAATTTGTAAATCAATGTACGATGCTTTTATTTAATTTTTAGTGCATTTTTTTTTTAAAGTATTCAAACAATCTGTACTGATAGCTACATATTTAAAAAACTTTGATTATATATCTCAAAAAATTAGCTCTTCGAGTTAACAATGCAGAATTGTTAACAGTACTACCATTTATATTGTGCCAAAAATTTATTCAAATCGCACTTAAACTGTTTCCTTTAGGAGATGTTTCCTCAAAAAATTTGCTAAGACTTGTATGGATACTAAAAATTTTAAATGCGTTTTTCTCGAAACGAGCTTTTTTTCGATATGACTATGTTGTAATAAAGGAGCGATATATTTTCTGCATTTCGTTTGTTGCTGGCACTGATCTCGATTTCTTGCAAATAAATTTTACAAATTTTATTTGATATCAATATACGAGTATTGCTAATTTGTTACCATCTAGAGAAAAAATTTATGATATATGAAATTTGATAAAACCACAAACTAAATATGCAACAATTCATTGAATAAAAAAACTTTGTTTATGTGGCTGTTTATGGGGCTGTTTGCTGGTTTTTACAAATATTTGAAGCATGTTTGCACAAAAATAAACAATTTCTGATTTTCGTGCAAACATTATGAATGTAAGTTTAAATTTTGTCATTTCAACGAAATTTTTGCAGAGTGAGGTGGTGGAAGAAAAAGCACACTAAGTGAATCAAGATAATGTTTTCTTGTAACAATCTTTTGAATTGTATAAAAGTTTATCTTCGTTTTAGAAATTAAAAAGATAAAAATTACGGAAACAGAATATCAAGGAATAGAGAGTATAACAATTTGTATCTTGCGAACTTCATATGGCGAGCAAATTGCAAATTGACGCATAAACAGTCAGTTAATAATTTGCAAATAGTTTTTGTTTGCGAGTAGGCTGTGCATAAACGTAATAATTGAAAGCTAATTTACTTTTTAAATCGAACAAAATTCGAAAAATAACTTATTTTTCTCATAAATGTAAAACGCATTTTTTTTTATTGGAATTCAATGCATTATAAAATTTAAAAGTTGAGAGCACTGAATTTTAAAATTGTATAAATAAACAACAGCTGTTTTTAATTTCGGGCTTGAAATGTGGTTTTTTGTGTTCCAGCAATTTTTGGTAAATTGTGTGTTTTTTGAGAGTATTTTTTGTTTACTCTCATTTTACCGGACTTTACCCGGAATTTCCTCGAACAAAGCTAAAATATTACTAAAATTCATTTCAAATACATTTGAATTTTTTATGAATATACACACCCATTAAAATATAATTTGTGAACATAAAAGTAATTATAAAATAAAAATTTATAATTGTGAAATAGCACTTCTAAACTTAATAAAATATTTTTGACAGACATAGCTTACCACATGCCTATTTTTGTTGTATTGTTGCTATTTTTCTCTAGTGCTTCCACCTTGTAGACATTAATGCACCTTCTCTAAGTACTTGTCGAAGGTGGTACAACATTTACAAACCCAAATTGTTTTTGTAAATGTTGTAGAATTGTAACCATCAGTAATTTCATTAGACTTTCATAAGTATACTTTGGTTTTACTTGTCTCTCAATGTAAACATGAAAAATACTTACATTTCTGTTCACTTTTTTTTAATACGGAGAAAATTTCGGAATATTTTGTAAACGTTTATTTATTTATTTATAATTCCTGCACAACAAGACTAACACCCAATTTTCACGATGATTTTTTCAAACGTCTTTAAGTCATGTCTTTCATATTTGTGGGCAAATTTGGTAGAAATGAAAGAGGGGTAAACAAAAAGACACGAACTCCGTTTTTCGTGTTTTTTCTTAATCTCTTTTTGTTATCATTTGTAATTTTGTTATTATTATACCCTTCACAAAAATGTTGAGGGTATATATAAGTTTGTGATTCCGTTTGTAATTTCTACAGTTTTTTTTTGCGACCCTATAAAGTATATATATTCTGAATCAGAATTAATGGAAAAGTCGATTAAGCGATGTCCGTCTGTCCGCTGTTGAAATACCGTTTCTGAGAAAACCATTAGACTTAGAAACTTTTTTCTTTCACCATTCTTTTACCCCATCGATTCATGGGTTTGCTATTGAAATTCAGTAATATCGGTCCACGTATAGCTGAGATATATTCAAAATTCCGAAAAAAGCCATTTTTTTTGCAGTTTTGTATGAAAATTTTTGAAAACAAAAGTTGTTCGTTTTGCTTCAAACTTCACACACTTATTAAGCATGGTGACTAAAAGGCAAAAAATTTTTTTTTCAGATATCGGTCCATATATACCCGAGATATAGCCCAAATCGGATTTTTAATGAAAATGTCGCATAGGCGAAGCTAAATAACTTTTTTTTGCTCAAAAGCAGTTCTGGTAATAAAATTAGGTTGCATAAATATGGAAAATGAAAATTTCCGATATCGGTCCATATATACCCGAGATATAGCCTAGACCGGGTTTTTCATGAAAATGTCGCGTAAGCGAACTTAAACAACTTTTTTGTGCTCAAAAGCAGTTCTGGTAATGAAATAGGGTCATATAAATATGAAAAATGAAAATTTTCTATATCGGTCCATATATACTCGAGATATAGCCCAAATCGGGGTTTTCATGAAAATGTCGCGTAAGCGAACTTAAACAACTTTTTTGTGCTCAAAAGCAGTTCTGGTAATGAAATAGGGTCATATAAATATGAAAAATGAAAATTTTCTATATCGGTCCATATATACTCGAGAAATAGCCCAAATCGGGGTTTTCATGAAAATGTCGCGTAAGCGAACTTAAACAACTTTTTTGTGCTCAAAAGCAGTTCTGGTAATGAAATAGGGTCATATAAATATGAAAAATGAAAATTTTCGATATCGGTCCATATATACCCGAGATATAGCCCAAACCAGGTTTTTCATGAAAATGCCGCGTAAGCGAACTTAAACAACTTTTTTGTGCTCAAAAGCAGTTCTGGTAATGAAATTAGGTTACATATATATGAAAAATGAAAATTTCCGATATCGGTCCATATATACCCGAGATATAGCCTAGAACGGGTTTTTCATGAAAATGCCGCGTCAGCGAAATTAAACAACTTTTTTTGCTTAAAAGCGGTTCTGGTAACAAAATAAGGTTATATAAATATGAAAAATGAAAATTTCCGATATCGGTTCATATATACCGCAGATATAGCCTGGAACGGGGTTTTCATGAAATTGCCGCGTAAGCGAACTTAAACAACTTTTTTTGCTTAAAAGTAGTTTTGGTAATAAAATAAGGTTGTATAAGTATGGAAAATGAAAATTTTCGATATCGGTCCATATATACCCGAGATATAGCCCAAACCGGGTTTTTCATGAAAATGTCGCGTAAGCGAACTTAAACAACTTTTTTTACCTTAAAGCAGTTCTGGTAATGAAATAAGGTTATATAGGTATGAAAAATGAAAATTTCCGATATCGGTCCATATATACCCGAGATATAGCGCAAACCGGGTTTTTCATGAAAATGCCGCGTAAGCGAACTTAAACAACTTTTTTCACCTTAAAGCAGTTCTGGTAATTAAATAAGGTTATATAAATATGGAAAATTAAAATTTCCGATATCAGTTCATATATACCCGATATATAGCTTAACAGGTTTTTTGATGAAAATGCCGAGTAAACAACTTTTTTGTGCTCAAAAGCAGTTCTGGTAATGAAATAAGGTTATATAAATATGGAAAAAGAAAAAATCCGATATCGGTCCATATATACTCGAGATATAGCCTGAACCGATTTTTCCAATAACATTTTTTTTTACTGAAAAGCAGTTCTTGTTATAAAAGAAGGTTTTGAAAATAGAGAAAATTAAAATTTCTGATATCGGTCCATATATACCCGAGATATAGCCTAAATCGGGTTTTTCATGAAAGTATCGCGTAAGCGAACTTAAACAATTTGTTGTGCTCAAAAGCAGTTCTGGTAATGATATAAGGTTATATAAATATGGAAAATTAAAATTCTCGATATCGGTCCATATATACCCGAGATATAGCCTGAACCGATTTTTCCATCAAAAAAATTTTTTTTTTTTTGCTGGAAAGCAATTCTCGTTATAAAAGAAGGTTACTAAAATACAGAAAATAGAAAAATCCGATATCGTTTCATATATAACCGAGCATATTTAGGTCACATTTTTAATATACTATACATATTCCTGACTATCGTGAAGGGTATTTTAGATTCGGCCCAGCCGAATATACTACACTCTTACTTGTTTTTCATTTACATTCGTTTGGCAAGATGAGTACATCGGTACTAACAAAAGGATAGAAAGAGACAAACGATAATATTTTGCAACTACAATTGAAAAAAGACATATCTTAAAAAATCATGATGAAAAGGTAACATGATTTTGGTAGCAGCTTTAAAATAAAATAAAAAACAAACATGTCTTTAAAAGTCGTCGTGAAAATTGGGTGTAAGTCTTATAGTTGCAGTACAGGATTTTGTATATGTACAAGCAAGTAGTATTCAAATGTAATGTATATTAGGTAATTAAAATAAGAATAATTTAGAAACTAAACAATTTGATTGAATTAATAAAAAAAACTTGCATAAAAAATAAATTAATTGCTCAAAAAAATTCAAAAGGAATTTCTTAAAAGATATTGCGTTGTTGTTTGTCTGTTGAATATTTGGAAGAGCATTCCAAAGCGTTAATGAACAGCGTCTAATAGCCTTTTTCGTCTGAGCAACATCTTCATGAAACGCGTGAAAGATGTTGAAAATGCGAAACGCTGTTTATATTGCTCACATCTAACATTTACTATCAGTCAAAAATATTATTATTAAAATTTTCAGACAATTTAACAAAAGCACGCAAATTTTTTTCGAGAAATAATAGGGTCTATAGGCCATGTTACACTATCATACACGATCGTGCGATCTACAAAATAAGCATGTGTGCTGAAAAAGTACTAAAAACGCCACCGTGCAACAGACTTTTTGACAAACCGTGCGATTTGAAAAATTTTATGAAACTTTTCAAAACATTGTGGTTTCTGTGCGATCGGTGTGGTATATATTGTGAAAAATATGAGAATATTGTTGGTGCCTCGAGAAAAAAATTTAACAATGTAAAATTATTATGTTAATAAAAGTTTTTAATTATTTTATTGTGTATATAAATTATTTCAATCATACTTTTGTAATAGTGTGGCCCACAACGCCATTTTGAAGCGATTTTTTTAAGTCGGCCAGACTTTTGAAACAGTTTCCTGTGAACGAATCGTACGATCGTGTAGGATAGTGAATCAGGGCCTTATCCCATGATATCGATCGCTAGCGTTCGCCAGTATTTTGTAGGTCAGAAAACTGATTTGGAGACTATTAATGCCGCGATTAGATTTCTTAATTCGTCTTTAATCAATTTTTTAGTGTTCAAAATGTTAGCGAACGCAAGCGTTCGACATAGTGGGACTGGCTCTTAATTTGAAAAACAAAAAACAGGATTATAAAATAATTTTTATATGTAAATAAAATATAGGGCACATAAAAAAAATTTTGGACAAACACAGAAAAAAATTAAAAAATAAAACATATATCTTTAAACACATAGACGACAGCAGACAGCAATCTGTCAAAAATAAAATACATGTGTTTAAATGCACACGATTATTTTAACGACATCACAGCAGCACGACTTCACAACAGCATTTGCTGCTGCTGCCAACTTTGATTAATTTCTATTTTCGTAAGTAGCAAAAAGTAAATGCAGTGATGCCACTATAAATATAAACTGGCAGCAATAAAAACTAAAATTTTTTTGAAATATTTAATAGAAATAAACTTTACATAAATAAAATAAACATTTAAATTGATTACTTTTTACTGTTTTACGTGATATTTTTACGTTTTCAGTCGGTAATTTTAATTTTATTCATGTAAAATATATATGTGGCATCTCTGAAATTTGTATTGTTTAAATACACATAGTGCTGCTGCTGTCTGTAAAATAATTATGTTACTGATGAGACGGCAGCTTTTGAAGCTAACTGCATTTGTAGTCGTGAAGTCTGCTGTCGACTAAGTGTTTAGATAATCGACATTATTGCCACTTTTCTAATGAGATAGGAACATTTTATAAAGATGTTGAAATATGTTGACTTTTAGTACAATGTATTTTTCATACGGGAAGATGTTAACATTTTCACAAAATTGTGGCAGATGTTAGATGTTGATCAGTGTAAAAAGCCTATTAAGCAATCATTATTAATCAAAAACTCGATTTAGGATTTTCGACGACGATACATACGTACTCATGTACAAACTTCTGTACGTAAATATATACATTTAAATATTAGAGGCACACAAACTATTTTAAGTCTAAAATCAAACGATTAACCTGAGCACTCTGACAGTCATCATAATAGGATGTTGATGTCATAGAAATTTTTTCAGACATAATACTAAACTAATATTGATTATTTGGTATGTTCTAAATTATAAAAGAAGAAATGTTGAAATATACATATTTTCCATCGAAGAAATATCTTGAGGCTTTAAAATAGACCCAGCCATGAATATATGTATACGGTTGATTTATAGTCACATATTTTTGTCCCAACAGCATCATCTCTTTACATTTGACAGCCATGACTTCATTTATAATACAATTTTTTTGGGAGTTGCGAGTTTTTTTTAATATATTTTTTATGTGCATGAGAATTTCTTGAGAGATGCAGACGCTTAAAGCGCAGATTTACGGTTTGTGGTGGGTTGTGTGTTTGATGTAGTCTGATTCATAACGATGTGGTCACCGAGCATATAAGTATTCGCATTTTGGTTTTTATAAATTATAGTGGTAATTTACACATCTTTTAATTAAAATTTTGCAATAATATGAACCCAGGTATTTCAGAATTAATTTTAACATCTGAATAAGTAGTTAAGTTTTAATTAAACATACTCGTACTTTCAAATTGCATGTGTATTGATTATTGTCGTCACACTTTCAAACATTTTTTTTCACTCTCTTGATCCTTAACGCGGTCTTGGAAAATTGAAGAGCTCGTGCTTTTGACGGAAAATGCCGCAAACCAAGTCGTATTTAGATGAAACCAAGTCGCATTTAGATGAAGATGATTGAAGTCCAGTCGATCTATAATTCAAAAATATTCATATTAGAGTTAACTTTGTGCGAAAATAATTAATTGTGTAGGTATCATACCAATTGCTTTTAGTAATGCAACCATTTGCTTATGCGAGTAATATCGGAAGTAAGTTTTGCGTTTGCAAGTTCATAAAGTTTATAGTTTTAGTAGTCTTTCTAGTTCTGGCCTTGAGCAGTTATTGTTCAATATTGCTTTGGTGCTGTCTTCAACGTCTTCTTCTGGTGAATTCTAAGCAAAATATTGTATTAATATCACATTTTGCAAATAAATGTATAAATTTTCATTGATAATATTTTATGTGTAATGGGTTTTCACTTTTAGTTATTCTTTTTTATAAAAATTAGAACGAACATTTGAACTTACTGCTAGAAGAAAAGTAACTTTCAAACAGATTTTTTTTTAGCTGTGGGACAACTAGATGCTTCTTAACTAAAAACCTCTTTTCTGCAATTTTAGTGATAGTGATTTTAGTGAAATTTCATATCGAGAAATATGAACCAAAAACTTCCGCCGCTTTTCGATTTATGGAAACCCCGACTTTCTGTATTTCAAAACGACAGCAGCACCAGTTGTGCTTTTATTGGAATATTTACTTTAAGCAGCTGTCAAAAACCAAACCAAAATGAAAACAAGGTCAAGAGAGTAAATTTTTAAATTGGTATTGCAATTGATAAAAGAGAACTGTGTGGCGAACTGCACGGCACACCATAGTGCAAGAAGTCAAAAACTGACTCGAGCGTTAAAAACAGTCAAACATAATTCCTACAAACTATTTTCTTCAATAGGCCAGTCAACCAGCCACATAATCATGCAAATTCCCAAACAAGTTTCTTATGCTAATGTAGTTAAATCCGATACACAAAATTTGAATCAGGAGCCCAAGCCCCAAAATTCCGATCAAAATTTTAACAATCTTGAGGCAACTGTGCAGACTCTTGTTCAATCTATAAATACATTTACGGTTTCCATGACAAACATGATGCAGGAAATGCTGAAAATGCAATCCACTATTTTACAGCCAATTTTAAACAAATGAGCTAGTTAAAAATATGTTTCTGGAACGCAAACGGCATCCACCAACAAAAAAATTAGCTTGATCACTTCCTTATGGAAAAGCAGATCGATATAATGATGATTGCTGAAACCCATTTGCCAACCAACAGTCATTTCAAGTGGCTACACACTATATGACACAAAAGATCCCCGTGGAAGATCTTGTGGAGGCTCGGCAATTTTGATAAAAACCACAATTAAGCACTATTTATTGAACGAAGCACGTGAGGAGTATCTCCAGGCAACTAATATATAAATTGAACATTTCCATGGAAAAATAGTTATTTCCTCGATTTACTCACCGCCCCGATTTTCAGTAACAGAAAATCAATACTCACATTTTTTCAAATCACTTGGGCCTCGACTTTTAGCGGCTGGCGACTATAACGCTAAACACACATTAACGTGGTTAATTTCCGCGAAAGGCCGTGTACTTTTCGACACTATCCAAAATGGGCTTAGATGTGATTTCAAGCGGACACCCCACTTATTGGCCGTCAGGCCGACGAAAGGTACCAGATATTATAAATTTTGGAGTTACAAAAAATCTTCCTTTAGAATGTGGTGCATTTGTCATCGGATCACTCATCCACTATAATTTCTATTTCGTTCCCCCAGGAGGTTGTCAACCCGTTGAGTGACTTGGCGTTAGCCATCACTAGAGTTAATTGGGTAAAATATAAAAAATATTTGAGTACTCATTGTACCGAAAATATGGCCTTGTGAACCCCTGAGGATATTGATGTGGCAATAAACGGATTTTCTGAAAACCTTAAACTGGCCGTACAATACGCTACCACTAGCTATGAAATCTAGAAATATGAACATTAGAACATATTCGTCTGAAATTTAACAACTTCTGTCAGAAAAAAGAAGAGTTAGAAGAGAGTCGCAACTTCGCAGGTCCCCCCAGCTTTAAACTAGGCTACGGGGATGCGTAACCCAATTAAGAAATCTTTTTGAAATCCAGTATGGCTTCCCTTAAAACATAATTGGAAGGAAAGCCTGGATGGTACTCCTCATTCTTACTATTCTCTGTGGAAAGCGACAAAAGGTCTGAAAAGGCGAAGTTCAACTGGCGACTGGGCAAGAAGCAGTTCTGAAAAGGGTATGGTGTATGTTATCCATTTGAGAAATGTTTTTACCACAAATGATACAGCGGATGCTGCAGCTGAATTTGCGCCATATGCTGTTAGAACGCCTGCGCCCTTGAGACCTAACTTTCAAGATGTCGAAAACGTTATAAATAAAATAAACTCCAGGTATTGATGACATCGCTGGTAAAGTGCTTGTACAGTTACCTCGCGTGGCCAGAAGAACTCTTCTTTTTATTTTTAACGCTATTTTACGTCTAAAGTATTATTCTGCAGAGTGGAAGATCTCAATGATTACTATGATAACCAAGCCAGGGAAAGATCCCACTAAAGTACAATACTGCCAACCATTTCAAAACTGTTCAAAAAATTGTTAATGGCGAAGCTGAACTCCAATATTGAATGATGTAGGATGTATCCCTAATCAGCAATTTGGCTTTCGGGCTAAGCACACCACAATAGAACAAACACATAGACTAGTCAATGTCATAAGACAAACCTTTGAGGACACGAAGTATTGCTCAGCTCTATTCATTGGCATTTCCCAAGCTCTTGATAAAGTGTGGCACGAGGGATTAATGCACAAAATAAAGTTGAACTTGCCTGCAAACACTCATAAGCTTCTGGAAAGCTACTTATGCGGCGAAAATATGTTATCAGAGAAGGCGATTTTATAAGCCCAACTCAGTTAATCGATGTGGGAGTTCCCCAAGGTAGCACACTGGGACCTACTTTATATTTGATTTATGCCTCTGACATGCCAACGAAATCTGGCATTCACACTTCAACTTTTGCAGATGACACAGTATTCTACAGTGTTCATGAACGCCATCAATTAGCTTCGCAGAATTGCAGGACTATAAAATACTATGAAAAAAGTGTACTCACGTTTCATTTACACTGCGTAAACAAACATGTTTGGCTATCCAAATTAACAATTCATCTACTCCGCAGCAGAATGAAGTCAAGTACCTTGGTATTCACCTCGACCGTAGGCTAACGTGGAAGCCTCACATTGATGCGAAAGTTACTCTGTTGAAATTTAAAGCAGCGCAACTGAATTGGCTTATAGGCGGAAACTCTACATTAAAGACTCCAAATTTTTGTTATACAATGCAATTCTAAAGGCTATATGCTATGGAACTCAATTATGGTGTACGGCCTCAACATCTAACATTGAGGAAATTCAAAGGACAAGATCAAATTCTTCGAACGATTACTGCAGCTTCATGGCACGTAAAAAACTCGCGAATTCATAAGGATCTGTTCCACTAGTATATATAGTATAGGATAAAAGACGACTTTTAAAAGTTCGCGGCAAGGTATATCAGCAAAGTGGAACTTCACCTAAATCCTCTTGCACGATATAATTGGCGCAAAATAAAACTTTTTGTCGAGCATTGGCTGAACTTAATTAAAAATTTTCGATATCGGTCCATATCCGAGATATAGTCTAAACTGATTTTTTTCATGAAACAATCTTTTTTTTTTTTTTTTGCTTAAAATCAGTTGTAATAACACAGAAGGTTACTTAAATACAGAAAATGAACATTTCCGATCTCGTGACTATACTATATATGTACTTATATAATATGTGAAGGGTATTTTAGATCGGCCCAGCCGGATATACTGATGCCCAGACTATTTTCTATAGAATTTTAGGTAAGTATAATGAAGTTTTATATATAAGTACGATATTAACTAATCAGTTGTGAGTTCGAGTCCAACTTCAGGCAAGAAGAATTCCAGTGAGTGCTGATGAGTAGTGTAGCGACTACGAAACAGCTAGTTGGCCCCCAGTTAATGGTATTCAATTATTTTGCTGTTCTTCTTTGGTCTTATTGTTTCACAGCAATTATTGTTATAATTAAAAATAATCCTTCTTCTTGACTAAAGTTGGACTCGAATTAACAACTGATTAGTTAATATCGTACATATATATATAACTATAAAAGTTCACTGATTAATAATTTAAATATAATAAAGCTTTATGAATATAAAAATTTAATTCATTTCGGATTTTTGTGACGTAGTGCAAGCAGCTCTACATGACCAAGTCGTGTTATACAAACACGATTCTTTTCTTTGCAATATTGCGTTGCAAACTGTTTTCGCGAAGTGTTAAAGAATTTCTTTTAAGAAAGGATAACTAAAATCGGGTTTGAAAGTTCATTTAACATAAAACCTAATTATTCATTTAACATAAAACCTAATAACATAAAACCTAATTAATAATTTTTAACCCACAAAGTTAAGAAAACACAAAATTAGGAGTAAATAATGTTTTGTTCAAACTTTTACCTGTATAAAGAACTCGCTTTTTTGTTATTTAATATCCATAGATAGTTTGCAGCACTCCATTTCGCTGTAAGTTTACAAACTATTACGAATATATTATTTGTCGACCCTTAAGCGTCTTTCCGATTTGTTCTAAGTACGACTAATAGTCCTATAAAGAAATTACTTAATAATTAATTACTTAACAAAAATGATGTGTAATTTTACCCTAGATTCGTTTTGAAAAACATTAAAGCTTCCGATATACTCGTACTTTCGGCCAACTTCGCATCTATGCCTACATACATAAATATATCATTTTCTACTTTGTAATTTGTTATAGTGTGCGCGTATGTCTTCGTTAATCTTAATTTCCTTTTGTAGTGGTCCGAGACCAATATCCGCACTGCTGCTCCAAGAACATTTGTACTAAGATTTAAATCAACACAGGACAAACATACGAGTAATCTTTGCAAGCTGCTTAAGGTGGTCAGAAGCGCTCTTACGTCTATATGAGTGATGGCCGAAAACTCAATTTTCAATACTCGCGATTATAGGGCACAAAACTGAGCAGCTGCGGTGCCCTCACATGTACGCTAGATACATATTCGTGTACACTACGGAAATCATCGTAATAACCACGATAGCATACATTCGGTGGTTGATACTTCATTTATTTGCTCATTAAACTTTGCTGAAATTAGTTCCCGCTGCTTGGTTTTTTTAAACTTCACCTTCGTTTTTTGCTGCTACTAATAGAAGCGTATAAGTGTGGAGGCATCTGTCTGGCCACCACTGGTCC
The DNA here is from genome assembly GCA_914767995.1 of Thecocarcelia acutangulata. Taxonomy (NCBI): domain Eukaryota; kingdom Metazoa; phylum Arthropoda; class Insecta; order Diptera; family Tachinidae; genus Thecocarcelia; species Thecocarcelia acutangulata. The sequence continues at coordinate 60,251,207 of OU612098.1, forward strand.
ATACATTATACATTCCCCTGAAAAGATCACATAATAAAAGTTCATGTGTTTATGAAATATAAGTGAAAAAATTAATGACTTCACAAATAATAGGTGTGTTTCTTTAGCTTTCAGACAAACTACGTGCAAATGCCTCTTGAAAAGAGATAAATTGATATTGATTCTACGGAAATAGTAAGATTTTTCACGCTTTGGGGTTTTTATGCTCTTTTGTGTATATTATTATTTTTATTTAGTATTATTTTATTTCCTTCGATATAATTATAATTTAAATTATAATAAATTTTTAACAATAAAGCACTAGCAACAGAGGCTTTCGGCTTATCTCATGTTAATGTAATAGAATTGAAGTGATTTCTATCTATTGAATTTTTTTGTTTGTTAGTCCCAGTTTAAATACATCAAGTTTTCTTGATCAATTCTGCTTCAATTTCCTTTTGAACTTGCACACAAAAGTTTTGTGCCGCCAAGTTTAAGTTTTTATGCCTTAAGCGGCCCATACACATTTCAATTCAGTTGTGAATTGAGTCTTTCAACTGAATTGATTATTGCCCACATACTTCATAAACAGAATTGAAAGATTTTCATTCAACTATTAAATTCAATGAAATTATAGACAATTTTAAAAATATATACATAACGTTCTCTTTGCAAAAACACTACATATATAAATTTTGAGACCTGATCGAACACACACAACACAATCGAATTGAAAGACTTGCTAGTCAACTTGAAAAAATCAAAACATTTTAATTTTTCTTCAACCAACTCGACAACTGCCAAACTAATCAACTGACAAAGCCATACACGCTTTGATTTGGACAACAACCGACTCAGTAGCCAACTGAGTTGAAACGTGTATGGACCGCTTTAAAGTTTTCATATTTTTTGACAGTTTATTTTAAACTTGACGATACCATCAAGTCTGCACCCTTTCCCATTTTCTTTTCCCCGTTCTCCAACAAACTCAAAACTTGACGAGTCAAACTTGATGTGTGTAAACTAGCACTTATTATCTACATATTTCTCAAATTCTTGATTAACACTAGGTCGAAGAAAAATTGCTCTTATCTGTCCAATTTTGAAGTACAACAACGCTCTTTGCGCAATTTGTAATGCCAAAGAAGACTAAAGAAGCACACCTATTATGAAAAAATAATTTCAGAAATTTTTTAAAATTACTTTTCTGCACAACATATGTAAAGCATTAAACACATTCGAGACAGCAGGCTACACGAACACAGGACTACAAATGTAGCCTGTAGCCAGCTACCTAAATATAATGAAAACGGCAGCTACATTATAAACAGCTGATATTTTCTTCTTTATCCCCTTACTATTATTAAAAAGCTTTTTGTGCATACAAAATGGCTGGAGGTATTTAAAAAATCCTATAGTAGCTATTGTTAAAATAGTGCGAGCTACTTAGTATTCGATGTAGTAATATATATATGTATAAAAAAATTAAATATTTGCAAATCCCAATCAAGATCTACAATTAAAATTTCTGAAATATAAACAGCTGCTTTTTTGCATTTCAATGGTGCCACTTATAATTTTTTTTAGCTGTTTCTAAAGCTAACACCAAGTTGAAGAGTAAGAAAAATCCAAGAAAATGCAATGAAATATTTGAAGACTAAAGTAATTTATATATAACTCCATCATTTATAAACCTATATACGGAAGTATTTTATAGCAAGAACTATTATTAAACATTTTCCATTTGGAATAAAACACTTTGTTACATAAAAGAAGTTTGCATGATATAAAAAATACAAGGTAGTTTCATTCTCTTCTTATTATTTGTAATAAGGATTTTTGAAGTTTATTTTTAGAGAGAAATATAAAAAGGCGTTGCCACACAGTTGAATAAGGGAATTTACTCCTAGAATGGATTTCTTCTGAAATGAGTAGTGCATTGTTCATATTAGAAAAAGCTAGATATAATACGCTGATGTAAGTAGGTATCTGTGGTCGTTTTGAAACCCATGTTAGGTTAGGTTTAACAGGCTACCAGCTATTGTAAAGCCAGCCCGCTTGGGTCAAATTTGTTCCCAAAAACTGAAAGCACAGACTTCTGTTTATCAATAAAATGTACGATAGTATTCAAACAAATGCCTATTTTAAAGAAAATATTATTACATTTAAAAGAAAAGACTCTTTATATATTAAAAACAAAGGGAAACAATTTGATGCTTGTGGTTTAAAAATATATAAAAAATTATTTCTACTAGAATAACCCAGGATGCAGCGACAAAACTAATGCACGTAACCTTGAATATTCTTCATTATTTACAATAAAAAAAACTACTTCCAAAGGATGTCATTATTTGTTTAAATATCAAAGTAAGCATGTATAGCGAAAATTTGCATATAGTTTTCCATCGTTTCCATGCCTTCAAACTTGTCCTGGACGTGACTTGTAACTTAGCTAACAAATGGCGCGATATAATTATTCAATGCATTTAAAAGAAAAAGTAATAGCTGATTTTAATAACGGCCAATTAGTGATCACAATTTCAAACAAATTTGACATTCACCAAGAATTATAAGCCGTTTTCGTTGTTCTTGTACTTTGGTTACAGAACATAAAGGTGGACGTTCCCGAAAAACCAGTAAACGAGATGGCCAGGCAATAATACGTTTGATAAAAAAAAATACCAATTCATGTCGTCAAGAACCATTGCCTTACAATGGCCATTAAATGTTACCCCCAGATTCAAAGGCAGGCTGCAGATGGCGGACTAAAAGCATACCATACAAAAGTGTAAAAAAGATCTTTATATCGCGGAAAAATAGACTGGCCAGGCAAGGTAACACCTTAACTTGACCACCACACAAAGGAATTCCATACTATTCTCCGATGAGTCAAAATTTAATGTAAAAAGTTCCGATAGATTAAGACAGGTTAGTTGACCGAAAAGCCAACGTTTTAATCCACGTTGTACTAAATGCGCATTGAAACATGGTGTCGGTAGCATTTTAGACTGGGGATGTTTTTCAGGCCATTTTTTATATATTTTAGATTGATGTATGTATTTTATTTTAAAATTTTTATTTTCGTTAGAAGCCACAATTTTATTATTATTTTTAGACACAACTTCAAACAAAACTGAAAACAAGGGAATGTATAAACTAATACGGTAGCACAATTTTATGAAAAATGTCACAATCCTTATACTTGTCAGATGGTGATTGTCAAGGAAAATTTAGAGAATAAAACTACCTTGTATTTTTTATATCATGGAAGTTTGGGTGTATCCAAAAATTATTATTGTTTCAATAATAATAACGAAAAAAGATATAAATATAACACTAACAGACAAAAAAGAACATAAATTTTTGTTTCGGCGAATGGAAAATGTGAAGTATCTTTAGGTAATTATTACTACGTTTATACGTGCAGGTTATTTGCGAATAAACATATTGTAAATAGTAAAAACGGCCGTATAAACAGTAAATAAAATTTTTATTTGCGAATAGCTAACTCACGAAAACTATTACTGATTAAAAAGTTATTTGCAAATAAGATATAAAAAGTTTCCACTTTATTTCATAATTTCAAAGATTTCGTCGATGTGGCACACATGAAGTATAGTAAAAACTACGTACAGACGCAAATATTCAAAAATTTTCATTTTGAATAATCTTTGCTTTAATTGAATTACAAAAAGCATTTAATTTTTTAATTTTTCTGTTATAGTTTCAGAACTGAAAATGTTTTTTAAACTAACAATGTTATCAATTATTTACATTTTGAAAATATGCTATACTAAAAAAATAAAGCGCATAAACAGTGTTATTTGCAAATAGTTTTTATTTATAAATAGGCTGCGTATAAACGTAGTATGTAATTGCTTATAACGAATCTAAAATTTATTACTTTTTTTTTATCGAAAACATCGTATATATGATTAAAAAACAAATTTTTAGATTTAAATAAGGATTTTCACAATAAATAAAATAAATTAAAAACAATATCTATAATCACTAACATCCCCTTAAAATTGTCTTTAAAAAGGGTGCAATCACTTTTAAAAACGGTTGACTGAAAAGAGTGTTAAACAGAACATTTGAACTTAAAATTATTTTATGAATATAGTTTTATCGTGTTACCTCTAAAAATTATTTGAATAACTGTTTAACATTTTTATGAATACATTTTGTAAATTTGTTCTCAAAGCGCTAATTTATTTGACTTTGTTTGATACATTGACATCACTAACAAACCTTTTGTAGCCAACAAAAATAGAAATTAGTTTCATTGGGCTACAACGAGAAAATCAGCATGGACAACAAACTGCAGCCGTGTTGCCTTGCTGTTTTCAAACTAATCATTCCCATAAGAACGCGTATATATTAATTTTGAGCTTTTGTAGTCGGTATCCTGCTGTCTCGAATGTATTTAATGCTTTAGTTTAATTGGGCTACAACGACAAAATCAGCATGGACAACAACCTGCAGCCGTGTTGCCTTGCTGTTTTCAAACTAATCATTCTAATAAGAACACGTGTACTTTAATTTTGAGCTTTTGTAGTCGGTAGCCTGCTGTCTCGAATGTATTTAATGCTTAAATATTAAAATTGTGTGAGTACTTACCGTAAATTACGTGAAACGTTTGAATGTGCATTCAGTTTTTAAGTAAATAGTTAAAATAGTCAATACTCGTAGTGTTAATTGACCGGCTGGCATTTCTGCACGCGTTTGCATACATATATATAAGTTTCAGAACTTATAATTCTTAGAAATATTGCTGTCAACCTGAAGACACTGTTGTGTTCGCTGGGATATCCTTTGGCGTTTGGCATATGTTATATACTATCGGCAGTCCGCTCGTTTGTATTAACAAAAATTATAGTCTTATTTGTATCTTAAATATATTTAAAAATAAATTTGTGTACCTCACTTAAGAAATAAATTTGTGTTGATTATTTTACGGCACGTCTCCATTTGCAATAATTATTTCTGAACTTAAGCAATAACGTCGGCAGAATAATAATACAAAAATGTTTATGTTTAAGCTTAAGGCGCCTTGCTTTTACATGGTAATATAAGTATTTAGACCTGTCAAAAATGTGTGTAGCATAAAGGAAATCTTACCGTGCAAAAACAAAATGTATTTAGTAGAAGGGAAATGCAAATGAAAAAATTGACAAGTGGTCGGTAGATCTTAATTCTCTAAACCATTTCAGAAAACTCTGTATTCTCGTCACATCAGAGTCGAGTTTTTAAATTTGCATTGGCAGCACTTCGAGTATTTATTTAAGATGGTACAACATTTATAAATCCACACAATTGCAGTTCAAGAGTATTGCATGTTCTTTCCGTAAATGTTGTAGAAATGTAACCATCAGTAATTTAATTAGACTTTCATAATAATACTTTGATTTTACTTACGCTACAAATGTAAGCATGAAAAATACTTGCAACATATTTATGTTTACTTTTTTTTTAAGCACGGAGAGAAACTCGCAATATTTCGCTCCTACAAGATCTAAACATCTTGTATTACCATGTAAATGTGGCTTTATGCTCTGTAGTGCAATTCACTAACCTGTTTTAACGCTAATAAAATTCGTTTGGAGAAATTAACACTAGCGTTGGTGTTTTCGCGATTCTATAACAGTTTTCAACACTATTTGTTTTCGTTTTAAATCAGCTGTTTTTATAGCTCGACTGATTAGCGTTAACTAAACACCAATTATTATTGTGGTGTTTATCTTAACATCAATGTCGTTAAAATTCTACTAGAATATCTTGACAGTATCTGGCATATGACTTATCGGAAGACTCCAACAGTCGGTCGGCGTGTTTTCCGTGAGAGGAACTTATCTTATTTATCAAAAAATATATTTAAATAATAAACATATAAATAGTTTTACTTTCCTTAAACATAGAATTATTTGCAAATTTGTTTGTTTTTTTCTGTTCCTCTTTGCGGTTTTCTTTATTTTTAATAAAGCTGCCACATTATTTCAAATTTTTTTAACATACAACCAGAGGTGTTAAGAATAAGTTAGTGAATCACATAAGCGTTAGTGCAAACCACAATTACTCGCGTTAAGCTATGCTCTTTTAAAATCGTTAAAAGTTAGTGAATGGCACTACTGAGGTGTGGAATGCGTATTGTGTATTAGACTTAAATTTAAAAAAAATCGACGCGAACGGTATTTTTAGTACGTAGGACGTGTGCGAAGCGGTAACAAAGTACTATGGTGAAAAATAATTTGTCTGTGGTAAAGAAATTTCATGTTTTTGCGAAAAAATATTATATTTGGCAACATAAAATTTTGACAAAACAGAAAAAAATTTTAACAATAAATAAATAAAAATGAATAAATTAAGAAATAGTTATAATAGAGACATTTTTCAATTAACGGCCATTTACACCAAATCTGATTATATTTTAATTGAGACTTTAACCGCAGGTTAGAGAAAAATTTATTTCACAATGTATAATTAAGTCTTAACCGGCACTATTTAACAGAAAAGTTGCTGTTAAATTTAACCGATCAAAATTCGCCGGTTAAGAAGTTAATCACAACTCAAATAAAGAAAAAACAAACAAATAAAAATAAAATGAACGTAAATAGAAATCAGCATTTATATATTTGCAATATTTTTAATTAAAACAAAAGCCGAAATGGTTTTTCTTTATGTGATGAAGAATTTAGACATAGATATAGATTGTCAAAGCCTGCAACACTATACATTACCAAGCTCGTACATGCTGATATAAAGACTGCAACAACTAGGTGAGATACATCATTTAAGTTCCACATATGTACGATACGTATCATGGTTATAATTATTGCAAATGGTATTATTGAACTAGAGATTTTACGCCACAGGCAGCTTTCTGATGGTTGTAGGAGATTATTGGGGGGTTTCGAATGCAGCAGCTATCCACGTTGTAAAAAAGGTTTCAAAATCAATTGCAAAGCTGTCAAGAAAATTTATAAAACTGCCAAGTTCGCGAGAGGAGTTGCTGATTTTTCGAGGATTGAACTTATCCGTTTATCATTTTTTTTATAACATTTTTTGAATAATATTTTTGAAATTTGAAAGCCGCAAAAATAAAAAAAGCTTCTTTCTAAAAATTGTGTTCGTCATTACACTATTTTTCGTAAACAAATACAAATAACATTGCCATACTTTTTAAATTTTTTTCTGTTAAGTAAACGAAAGATGGTGCAATCCAAATTACTAACTTTAGGTTAAATAGTGCCTGTTAAGCAAACCGGCAATTAGTTAATAGTTTTTTAATGGCAACTTAATTTTAGATTGTGAAAATGGCCCTTACGGCCATTTACACCAAATCTGATTATATTTTAATTGAGACTTTAACCACACGTTAGAGAAAAATTTATTTCACAATGTATAATTAAGTCTTAACCGGCACTATTTAACAGAAAAGTTGCTGTTAAATTTAACCGATCAAAATTCGCCGGTTAAGAAGTTAATCACAACTCAAATAAAGAAAAAACAAACAAATAAAAATAAAATGGACGTAAATAGAAATCAACACTTATATTATTGCAATATTTTTAATTAAAACAAAAGCCGAAATGGTTTTTCTTTATGTGATGAAGAATTTAGACAAAGATTGTCAAAGCCTGCAACACTATACATTACCAAGCTCGTACATGCTGATATAGACTGCAACAACTAGGTGAGATACATCATTTAACTACCACATATGTACGATACGTATCATGGTTATAATTATTGCAAATGGTATTATTGAACTATAGATTTTACGCCACAGGCAGCTTTCTGATGGTTGTAGGAGATTATTGGGGGATTTCAAATGCATCAGCTATCCATGTTGTAAAAAAGGTTTCAAAATCATTTGCAAAGCTGTCAAGAAAATTTATAAGAATGCCAAGTTCGCGAGAGGAGTTGCTGATTTTTCGAAAAATGATAAACGGATAAGTTCAATATCCGTTTATCATTTTTTTATAACATTTTTTGAATAATATTTTTGAAATTTGAAAGCCGCAGAAATAAAAAAAGCTTCTTTCTAAAAATTGTGTTCGTCATTACACTATTTTTCGTAAACAAATACAAGTAACATTGCCATACTTTTTAAATTTTTTTCTGTTAAGTAAACGAAAGATGGTGCAATCCAAATTACTAACTTTAGGTTAAATAGTGCCTGTTAAGCAAACCGGCAATTAGTTAATAATTTTTTAATGGAAACTTAATTTTAGATTGTGAAAATGACCCTAAGTGTTATTTGATTTTTAACTTTTAATTACAAAATTTTCAATTATAATTTATTTCAATCAAATTCCTACATTTCAAATATTTCTATCCTATTGTCAAAATTTATATTAGCCCCTAGAGCTAGTAAAATTTTATTCACCTCAGAAATGTCATAATTTTACTTACGGTAGTACTTTTCTCACGTTTCACACACGTCTGTCCGTAGGTGTAAAGATGTACTTACAATAATAAAATAAAATTGCGTCAATTTGGAAAACAGAAACAAAATTTATTGTTTTAAAATATTAAATTTAGTTATTGAAATATCATGTTTAAAATAAATGAAAATATTTATAATAAAATTTTTATAATATGTATATATTACTATATTTATAATAAAAAAAAATTCACTTGATACGTAATTAAATACACGTTTTTCTCTTTTTACTTTACAAATTAATTTTTTCCACGAGCACAAGTTTACTTTTTCGTACGAAAACAACAAATGTTGAAAAAAATACAACTTAATTTTACAGTTTATGTGGAACATTGTTTCTTCAGGAAAAAAGTGTTAAAAACTATTGCGCAATATATTTGCAAATAAATATTTTTGCAGTCCACATAATTATTTTCAAGTTTAATGCGCGTGGAGTTTCCTAGTTAAATGAAAAGCGTACTTGAGTATTTATTACATTGCGTTTACACGTACAAGTGCTTGCATGGAAATCCTGTGTACGTATTATAAACGAAAAAGTAGAATAAATACCAGACTTTCTTGCTAGTTGCATTATTTTTTAAAAAATAATATGGAAGTTCAGTTCAAAAATGTCAGCGGCGTGACAACAGATCCAAAAACAGCATTACCATAGAAAACCATAATTTTATTTTTCGGAAAAATGAATAGTATGAATGAAATAAATAAATGAATTAGAATTATTTTTAACGTTTTCCAACTTATATATTTTAAATAAAAATATATGAATTATTTTTAAAATATGTTTTAGAAAAGTTAAACAGAACAAAAGCATTATATTAAAATCCCGTTACTCTCCGCAGAACTTGTTGTATGGCAACACTGTTGTTTCGATTGTCATTTGGCTTTCAGTAAGTGGCAAAAAATCTCTGCCTACAGAAATTTCTTCTCAGTTCAGTAGAAAGTTGGTTGCAAGTGCACGCACAATCGTGTGCTAGTAGAAAAGTTTCAATGTATTGAGTTTTTCGAAATTGCACCTGCACGTGTAAGTGCTACGTTAGCTATCGATATTTAAAAATTAATTTCTTTATATGTATTTTATTTTCACCATCTGGCAACATTGGCTCATGACATTTTTAATATAATTTCTAGCGTTGCCAACTTTGAAATTTCGAAACGCTCCAAAATGATGAAAAAATACGTTATTTACAAAACCACACCAATTTTATTTTATTTTATTTAAAATTCAATTATATATAAATTCTTGATCTTGTTTGAGTTCAATTATCTAATTTTTTCAGCTTCAGATCTTCAGTGAAAATTGTTTTTCATAAAAAAGGTTCAACAGTTTTATGCATTTTTTAAATATTTCGCCAACAATTTGCTTTCATTGTCTTGAATCTTTTTTATAAAAACAATTTTTTATATAAATTTTTGTAAAATTAATTTTGTATAATAAAATAACATTTTCATATTAAAAACATTTCAATAAATTAGTCTTACAGTGTAAGTTTTGACAAAAAAAAAAAAAAAAAAAAAAAGACATGTTGTTTGTTTTTTTTTTTTTTTTTTTTTTTTTTGACATGTGTTTCCTCATGTAACTCTCCAAGCAGCATTAACATCTACAAAAACGACAGTTTTTCGCTACTGGCAATATAGTAAGCCATTTATGTCAAATGTATTGTTGAGATTTTTGAAAGCGAATTTAGTAGTTTATTCTGAATTAATTATATAAAAATTATTTTGCGAACATACAAATTATTCAAATAAAAATTGTTTATAATCTTGAAAACGTACTTTCTTAGTTTACAATTGTGCAAAAAGTTACAAACATATTTGACAAGCATAGCTTACCACATGTCTGTTTTTGTTGTATCGTTGCAACATATTTGTAATGTTAGATGTTTAAACATAACAAAATAGAACGTGCTTTATCATGGTGTAATTAGCTTGGTGGCATCGCTAGTGCAGGTGATAAATTTTTGCTTCATATAAGTACTTGAGGGTTTCAAAAGTTGTTTATGTTTACAAAAAAATGAAATGAAAAATAAGATTTTAAAAAAGTGCAAAAGAAACACAGAAAAGTTCCCGAAAATATTTTAATTGCTTAAAATGCGTTGAAAACGATTTATGAACACTTTTCTTTCTTAATTTTTTTCTGTTTTGTAAACATATTTTTGACGGCCTCCAGGATTTTTACACAAACAAAAGATTATATATGTGTATAGTACAACAACTCCTAGAGCTGCCACCTAACACCATGCGCTCTATTTGAGGTAACGAACGACGTGTAGGCATTTTGCAGTTGGGAAAATTTCACTTACATTGCTAAAAACATATCGTGTGTTATCTACTTAACCAATTTAAGGAACTAAAACTACGCACATACTCGTATATACATATGTATCTATGTGAGTTATTGCTCAAATTTGTCCCAAATTTAGTTTATAAAAATTAAAGAATTGCAAATATAATAGATCTAGATCTCTACCTGTGTACAACTGAAATCTAACCCTAACTCGTTTTATTGGCCCATTAGCCCATAACGCCGAGCTTGAAACTATCCAAATTATTTGAAATATGATTTCTATAGCAGTGATGGCGATACGCTGATCAGTGATAGTCTTATGTTTTCAAATTCTCCTTATTCATATTCATTCATCGCCCACTTTTTTTTTTGCACCTAATAGGGAAATTTGTTTTTTCAAACTTAAGAATAGTGAAATGTTCTAACTACCCTTGCCCGGATCTGAAATGTGCAGTTTCTATACGTCAATCTTCATTACGAGTAAGTCCGCTAAAATATGTTATTTACCTCCTGAATAGAAATAATCGTCGATTAGCTCTTTGTTTAAATGTGGAAGTAAATCTGATGTATTAAAACACAGAAGATTCGCTAAGCCAAATTCTATCCTCTATCTTTGTGGAAAACGTTCCCGGTATGTTCCACTATATATTCGACTTCCTGGAGCTGTCTGTTACCGTATATGCAAATTACACTTATTATTGACGATCTGCCTTCTGCTATTTCTCACCCAAAAATTCTAATGTATGCTAATGATTTCAAAAGATTTAAGCCTTTAAACGGCCTAAACGATCTTTTAGGCTGATGTTGTAGTGCCCAAACAGTACCTCAACATTGTAAAATATAAAAATATGTCGTTTTAACGAGATGACTCTTTAATATTGTTGTTACATTAAGGAAACTGTTCTGAAAAACGTAAATAGTATTACTGATCTTAGTCGTAAAGCAGCTCTGTGCTGGAGAAGAGCTCTCGTGTCATCGTAATTATTTCTCAAGTGTGGTCTGGCTTGTTGTTTGGCCTTCGTGAGTTTTGCGTCTCGCTCTCTCTGGTTAACTGTTAGCCTCAACTACTGTATTAGTTTACAGTTTTTTTTTATAGATATTTTTTTGTTTACCACGCGGCAATTTCTTATGTGAACGCATAAGTCGTTATAGTTAGTCACAGCGCCACTACAAATTATGTTAATACCATCTTGGGCATAAGGTCTTCGCTACTCCGCCCATGCTGTGCATCCTACAATTTGCAAATTTATTGACAACTGTATATTTAAGTAGAAGGGCGGCTAGAGTAGAAGGAGGGCTAGAAGAAGAAGAAATGTGTAAATGGTGTAAAGAATACTTTTTTTGGTTTGCCCCTTTTTTTGAATGTAGCTCAATCAACTAGAATCCTTACTATTCCATTTATATATGCCGTAATGATTCTGTCAATTACTTTGTGACCGCCAATATGGATTTCGCAAGGGTCGTTCTACTGGCGATCTTATCGCATATCTGTCAGAGAAATGGTGCCACTCAATCCATCATTTCGGCGAAAGTAAGATGGTGGCTCTGGATATTTCCAAAGCGTTTGACAGAGTGTGGCATGGTGCACTACTAGCAAAACTCACTGCTTTTGGTGTCGGCGATGACTTCTCTCGATTTATATCGTGCTTTCTCAGAGACCGTACTATACGAGTTGTTACAGATGGGGTCTCATCAAACGAGTTCAAGACTAATTCAGGGATACCGCAAGGCTCCGTTCTTTTTCCTACCCTATTTCTTATTTTCCTCAACGACCTTCTCTATCAAACTTCCAACCCTACCTACCCTTTCGCGGACAGGGTCACCTTTAACGCTCGCCCAATGTTGCCTATTAACACACAAACACACGACCGCAAATGCTGCTTCATCTGTACTCATGGATAGTATAAATATTGAGGAATCGGATGCTCTTGATGTTCTTGGAATAAAGATACAGTGTGATGTATGATGAACACATTTTTCATGTCTCCAAAGAAGCATTCAAGTGCCTTGGTTTTTTGAAACGGTGTAAGATGTACTTCACTTCATCCAACCTCCTTACTATTTATACCACCTACATCCGACCGAAAATAGAATACAACTCTCATGTTTGGGCCGGTGCCTCAAAGTCTATTTTGGGGTTACTCGACCGTGTGCAGGAGAGGGCGAAGAAGCTCATCGGTGACAGTAGGGTATCCAGCTCTATTGACTCGCGGTACTCTGTTCTATCGTCACTACAATGGATTTTGCTCTGACGAGATTAGGGATCTTGTTCCCGAAACTCTACATTTTTACGTAGCACGCGTTCATCGTCTATAGCTCATCCATTTGTGGTCGATTGCCCGGGGAATCGTACAACGCATTACAGAGAGAATTCATTTTTCAGCCGTACGCTTCGTCTGTGGAATAAGTTGCCTGCAGACGTGTTTCCTATCTGTTATAGCATTGGAAGGTTCAAGTCAAATGTTCACAAACACTACTCCCTCTTTTCCCCTCCTCACAACCTATTTTCTTAGTTCTGGTACAATACACTGCATATGTAGGGGTCATCCCCTGAGTACTGGTCAAATAAAAAAAAAAAAAATAAGAATTGATTCTGTACAAAAGCAATTTCTGGGGTCTAATCATCGTATTCGATATCGAGTTATCTATCGTATCGAATAGCATTACGATACTGTATAGATTATGGCAAACGATGCGTATCGTATCGTAATGTTAAGAAAATGTAAGAGATTTAAGACCATATGTTTCCTAAAATGTCAAATACAAAAATAAATTGTTTACCGCTTTTATATATTATTACGATACAATTCATTCGATATCGTGTGCTTGGTACCAAAATAAAAAATTTCGATTAATCTTGCTTGATATCGGACGCGATGATTTGGCCTCTGATATTTTATTTACGTGGCCTTGAACAGAACTGATATGCGAGCATTAATAGACTTTGGCTCAATAAATTGCCAAACTTACCAAGCCGTCGAACAAGGCTGAGTATCTCTTTTCTTCTTCGATTAATTCGCGGTGCTGCTGATTCTGAATTTTTCAGTTGTAGCTTCCACTGTATTTGAAATATAAAAAAAATCTAAAATGTTTGTTATTAACAGTCCATACAAATATTTTTACATACTTAATATTAAAAACTAATAGTGAAAGACCAATGTAAGCGGCTTGCGGCAACGAGCGGCAACCAACTGTTCTATTTGCCGCTTGAGTTTGAGCTAATTGAAGAAAAATTTGTGCTTCGAAGATTAAACAAAAATACATTTTGATTTTTTTTAAAGCCAAAATAAATAAACAAATTTAATTGTTAAAATTATTTTTTACATTTTTTTCCTTTACTTTTTGGTTTGACAAATTGAAGCGAGAAAACAAAAAGTTAAACTGAATTCAACATTGCCGCTCGGTCGCCTTTAACGGCATTGACAAATATATAATTTTTTGTAAATGGGTCACATTGTTGCCGCCCGCTGGTGCATGCCACTTACATTGGCCTTTCACTAAAATCGTCAAAAAATTAGTTTGGTGAGAAACTCTGTGTGCAACAATTATTAAAATTTATTATCAATAATGTCCCTAAAGCCAATATTAGGGAATTTTCTTTACTTTGGAATCCCGCGGAATCCCAATTTGCACGAAAAGCGTTTCCATACTTTAAATGAAAACGCTTTTGAGAGAATAGTATGCTTCCTCTTCTTGCACAAAACAGCTCGTACTTTTTCTTCGGGCTAGTTTGGGTAGTTAAGGAATCAGCTGTTCGAAAAATAAACAATAACAAAGAAATAAAGTTCATTTGAATCAACTCGTATACAAATCATTTCAGTATTTTTATACCCTTCACATTTTTATATAAATATTAAATAAAAAGGAATGTGCAAAAGACTTTAATAGGGATGAAACAATACCACTAGGGTATCGATACTTATACTTGATAGGATATTGATCGCAAAGTATCGATACCTAATCGGTATTGAAGAAAAACCATCGATATATATTTGTATCGGTCGAAGAACATATGGAGCCAAAAATTAAAATCTTCGTTGATCCACTGATTGAAATTGAAATGAAGCGAAGTTTTTTAAAAAACAAGAATTCTATCATACCAATTCTTCTGCTACATTCACCCAATAGTTAATCTTGTAAGGCCCATTATTACAACTTGGCGTTAGTGAAAGGTAGGATTTTATCGGCCGAAATGTGATATATTTCATCATTACATCTTAATTTTAACCTAAAAGTAAGCGATAAGTTACCGGCAACACAATCCTACCTGTAAATTTTAACGAGAGGTTTTTTATTTAAAGTTGCCATATTTGCACTTGTTACCATATTTTTTTACTCAAAGAATTACAATAAAAGTGAAGTTTAGTTGTCACAACCAATTTTACCTCATAAAAGTAGTTTTTAATTTGTGTTTTGTTGCCATACTTTCAAAAAGATAAATTTAATTTTGTAGGCAAGTAACAACTTGCCTGGTAAAGGTACCTTTAGCTCTCGCCACTTTGTAGTTTGGATGTAAGACAATTTATAATTGGTGGAATCTTCGATAAAGTCACATAATTATGGCCTGAAGATTTTTTAGTGACAAATTCGAATGGCTTTAGTAACTGGAGTATTTATTTTAGTATCTGAAGATCGTGACCGAAATCTTATCGTCTTTTTATGAAATGCAACCCTACATATTTTTTGAAGGTTTGGCCTGAGATAATTCCTCAGCACTTGTCAACACAATGGGGAAAAATATATTAAATTGTATAACATGTGTTTGACATTTGTTTTATGTATTAGTTGTATTAGAATAATACTGTTCTGTTTTATTATTAAGTAATTTTTTTATTTTTATAAATAACTTTATTTGTGAAAAGGGACATAAATAGAATTCTTCATTAAAGAGACATGATTGATAACAACATCACCATGTGGATGGGTCAAGATCTTCATTTAACTGTATAAGATGCAAGTTTAATTTTTCAAATCGCATGGAATATCAAATGCATATACAACAGAGAACCTCCTTTGTTGATTAAAAAACTGTTCAACAATAACAAAAGCACAAAAAAATTGTCTTTTATGTGCAAATGATCAAACTGGGCCACACACTCTCTTGTGTCGTTCATTTTAAAGCAACCGAACACATGCCGCTTTGTTGGTTCTGATGGTTTTATACATCGCTTAACTCATAAAAATTATCTTCTGACTCATAAAAATTATCTTCGTTGTTGATTTTAAGGCAATTGATCCACTTGCAGGTTGAACACTTGCTTCTTTATATCATAGGTCTAATCAAACCTTTCACCTTGTGCGTTTGTCTTTTCCACTCAAAACTTTGATAGACATTGATGTATATAGGTAAGATCACACGATTGCCGCAAATAGGCCAATCTGACCCAATTGGTGCTCAATAACAAAATTGTTCCAATCAAATACTCTGCAATCACATGATTGCCCCATTTTTCAGAAATTTGATTGCCGCAAGATTGTGAAAAACAATTTTGTGGCAATAATTGGCTCCATATCAGTTCTAAATTGCGGCAATACCACGAAACAGTTGCTGCACTTTTGTGTAGTAGTTGAAAACATTCACTTAAAAAAAAAAAAAAAAAAAAATAAGGACAAAAACACAAACAAACAGAAAGACACTGAAAAAAAGTATTTTTTTTTTTAGAAATTAATTAAAAACATTGATGGCATGTATGAAATATACAGCCCAGAATATTCTCACGGAATTTATTTCTCATGGAATTTATTCCTCGAGGAATTTATTTCATTACTTTTTTCAATTCAAATTAAAGAAAAAAAAAAACAGTAAATTTTTGCTAACTTTATCGTAGGAATTGAAGATATGATCCGCTTTAAGTGTTTTCTGTGAATGGAAAAAGGGAAAAAGTAAAAAACGTCATACTTAATTTTTATTCATAATTAAAGGAAAGAGAAAAGTGAAAAAACTCGCTCGGAATTTTCATTTGTAATCGAGCTGATAATTAAATTTTCCATGTAAATATTTTTGTTTTGTTTAATGAATTTTAAATACACATGTACATATACGCATAATTATAATATAATATAAAATAAAAGAATATCCTTCTTATATTCTTATTACAAGTATTGCTATAAAAGGAGCACACACAAAAAAGTAGATTTATAAAAGAAATGAAAAAAAATTGGCTTTAATTGCCGCATTTGTAGCATTTTTATTGCCGCACGATCCCACATCAAGTAGTCACACGATTGCCTCATCTGGGTTGCATGTGATTGGTCAAAATAAGAGCAATATTAGCCGCGATTGCCGCATGAACCAATTATTTGTGCAATCACACGACTGTGATACAAAAATATGCGAAAATTGCTGCATTGCGGCAATCATGTGATTCTACCTTAAAAGACAAGAAATCATTGTGTATGAATTCGTTCATTCCTATCAACAAAGGCAAGGTTATAATATAATGTTTATTATGATTTTTTAAATTATTTTAAATCAAAATAATGTTTATTATGATTTTTTGTTTGTCCTCTGCCATATTTGCATATGTTTTTTCTGACACATGTTTTATAATAAAAAACAAACAAGAGACAAGCCAAGGTGCATTAATGCATACACGGTGGCAGCACTACGGCATGTGACAATTTTTTGCTACTGGCAATATAGGAAGCTATTTACGTCAAATGTATTGTTTACATTTTTGAAAGTGAATTTAGTGTTGTATTCTGAATTAAACATATACAAATTATTTTGTGAACATAAAAATAATTCAAATAAATATATTTTATAATTATGAAAAGGTACATTCATAGTTTATAATTGTGAAAATAGTTACAAGTATTTTTGATAAACATAGCTTACCACATGCCTGTTTTTGTTGTATTGTTGTAATTTTGCTCTAGTGCTGCCACCGTGTATACGTTAATGCACCTTGAGACAAGCCTTTTTGGCAAATGATCCAACTTGTCCATGATCTTTGCATTGCTCAAACCACACAGACATAGATGCCAGATAAATCTTGTTTAAAATCATCATATGATTATCGCAACGTGTAAAATATAGCAAAACAATTCATAGTTTAATATTCCTTTAATAAAATTTAACATAATTTAAAACTATAACAACAAGCATATAAAAAATTATTTTCATAAGTACTTAAGAAATTTTAAATTACGATTTCATTTAATAAAAGGTATTTTGAAACTTTCTCTTATATACTATTTTCAAGAGTCATGAATGCATATCATATCTTTTAAGTTAAACAACCGTGGTTGCAAAGTTTTGAGTAGTCTTTAATATACAACATTTCATTTAAAAATGATTTCTTCAGCTAATTGCTTACTTTGATAAATATTCCTTGTATAAGTTACCACAATGAAAATTGTATATACTTTTTTTTGTTCATTACTTTAATCCATTTCCGTGTCGCTTACACAGCGGCAATTGAATTTTAATTTTGCAATATTTTTCCAAGTAAATAATAAACTCTAAATATGTCAAATTTATAGTAAGTAAGTATTGTTGCAAAATTATTGCTGAATAGGCAAAATGCTTTTTCCGTATAGCAAAAATTATAAAGAAAGAAAAACACATAAAAGTAAAATTAATAAGAATTTTGTCTGAAGACTTTATGTGGAATTATAATACAAAAAAAAAAAATGATAAAACAAATCTTGTGTGAACTTTAAATAAAGATTTTTGGTTTAGTTGAAGTTAAGTACTCAAAGAAATAAAATGCAGTTTTATTTAAATAAAACAATTTAAATTAAATTACCAACAATATAATTTAAATTAACTTACACAAATACTGTGCTCAGCATTAGCAATGAAAAATACACAAACAACTTCGTCTCTTATATTTTTTTTTCGTTCTTCACCGCACACACACAAAAGCAGAGCAACAACACTTTCGCATGATTTGTTGGTAAACATTGACGACAGCGATTATCAGTGTGAATTTTGTTTTTGTAAATTGTTTTGCTTTTTATAACAAAAAATATTAAATAGAAGTAGTTTTTCCTTAAATGTATTGGTGTTTACTCTTCCATATAGAACTTTTGGGCAACACTGCTATCAAGGCGAATTCATTTAACCAGGTGAAACCAAGGCGAATTCATTACCAGGTGAACTTAACAGCACAGGTGATTATTTTTTGCTTCTGGCGTTTTTTCCAATGAGACTGTCAAATTTTGTTTCTTTTGTTTACAAACTTTTTCGCGCCATTTTAATCTGAAGGTTTTTTTGCATGATTTAGTGCAATTTCAAGAAATTTGTGTGAATTTAAAAGTGAAAAAGTAATATAATCTGTGATTTTAATTACAAACAATTATAAAAGCTTATATTTAACGTTTATATAAAGTTTTTTCTCTGCTGAGCAATTTTAGGCGAATTTAGATTATGACATTCACGATATGTTTTACAATAACAAAATACATAGTACTGAATTCGCCTTACCGCTTGCATTCACCTGTATAAAGTCGCCTTGGGTGAAACTGAAAAAACAGATGTACTACTTTTTTTCTATTTGTAAAACATCAAGTGTCAAAAGCTGTTTCTACCCTGTCGGATAATCAGTAGCTGACTACAAAAATAGCCAACTTTTAATGAATTTTTATGAACCAATTTTAAGCTATCATGTACACAATGCAAAAATGCATTTTCAATGTCCCCACCTAGTAGGCGCCGTAGATTTCCGTTTTTTATTATTATTAACACTACTGCGTGATATTGAAGTCTTTTTATTTAGGTACATATAAATTTTTCAATTCTATGTCAAATAATAAAGATATTAATATTGTTTTTATTTTAATTAAAAGTGCAAGAATGAGAGTCGTTAGCAAAAGACATTTCAGATGCCTTTTTACAAACAAACAAACATTTGATACAATATTATTTATTTAAATTATTTCTGAAATTTTTAAGTTTTTTGCAACATGCAATGTAATATTTCTTGTTTGGTGCAATATGTAATATAAAAATGAAATATTACAAATAAATACGTTAAAAATGTGGACTAATTTATTTTATTACGAAAAAATATTACATGAATGAAAGATTTTTAGGTGTCAGCTAGTTACAATAAGGTGTTTTTCACCTATAGTTTTTTATATTAAGT
This sequence comes from Thecocarcelia acutangulata, assembly GCA_914767995.1. Taxonomy (NCBI): domain Eukaryota; kingdom Metazoa; phylum Arthropoda; class Insecta; order Diptera; family Tachinidae; genus Thecocarcelia; species Thecocarcelia acutangulata. The sequence continues at coordinate 60,271,008 of OU612098.1, forward strand.
TCTCGTTGATTTAAAACTAACTAACTTATGGTTGACTTAAAGTTAACTGAAAATGTTAAAATAGTTAGTTGTTTCCATTGAAAAGTAATGCAAGTGTCAGTCAGCACTTAAGTTGGTTTAAAGTTAACTGATTTTCCGGCAGGATGGTTTGCTCACATAAGTTAACGCAAACAAAGTTAACGACCTCTTTTCCAATAAATTATAAATAAGTAAGAGTTTTTGCAAATGCTAAAAAGCCCAAATCAGCGTCTTTATTAATTAGGCCAATAATTGCGAAATGCAATTATTGCTTTCTAAGAATTTTTATTAAAATGTTAAAATCACGCCACCTTTTAATTTAGGTCATTTAGTTTTAATATAAATTAAGAAATTTTGTAAAACCAATTGAGTTCTGATTTAAATAAAGTGCGGTCGTGTTGACCGCTTAAACAAGTAATCTCTTAAGTGGCGCCCGAGTAAATTCGGTCGTTCCGGTAGAAAACTGGCGCCCGGTTAAAAAGTATTTTCGATAACGGTTCCTAAGTAACGAAAGTAAAAAGGAGGCATACAACGTACCAGCCCTATCGAAAACCGAGTTAAAGAAAAGGTTTATCCTTCGAAAGGATACGAAAAACAGAAAAAAAACTCTAGTGACTTTTTGTTTATAATACCAGCGAGTTAAAGAAAAAGTTTATCCTTCGAAAGGATACAAAAAACAGGAAAAAAACTATAGTGACTTTTTGTTTATAATACCAGCGAGTTAAAGAAAAAGTTTATCCTTCGAAAGGATACAAAGAACTGACTTTTTGTTTACAATACCAGCAAGTTAAAAGAAAAAATTTATCCTTTGAAAGGACACAAAAAAGTAAGACAATAACTGTGCAAAAAATATATAAACCTTCAAAAGACACGGCTTAAGTGACTACATATAAAATCACAGCCTATTAAAGTGGGTTAAAAGACATTTAGGCCTGATCGGAAATTGAAAAAAAAAACTCTGAAGAGCAGAAAGGCTTCCAATTGTGAATCTATTCATCAACTAATAAACAACTGTGCAATCATCAATCCAGTCGTAGTAAGACACGGAAATCTCTACAGAAGATCATCAAATACATCAAGAATTTAAGGTTGAAGTAAGGTATTTTAGAATTTAAGTTATATTATCTTAAATAAAAAATTATCTAACATAAGATCAGTGTTAAGAATATTGTCCTTCCTATCCTGTTGAGAAAAATAAAAACTATAGTTAACTAAAGTCAAGATTATTTTAGTTGAAAGAAAATCCTCGAGAAAGTACTTTTTTCTTTTTCAAAAATGGCAAACCCAAACAATTTACTTCGTCCCCCTATCCTTCCCTCAAGTAATGAAGCGCCACCAGAAAATGCTCAGTTGAGCCTAGACAATTTAAGGTCGCTCATATAATAATAGCAACAAACGTACTTAGGGAACAAGGACCTCAGGTAGTGCAGGAAACTCTTAGTCCGCGTGCTAACTCGGCAGACCTAGGAGACCAACGAATAACCAGACACACGGACAACCTAAACGACATGGACAAAATTTCTGACGTTGTGAAATGTCTAAAAGAATTCTCTGGGCAGCCTGGAGAATTCAATTCTTGGAAAAAGAGAGTTGAACGGATATTAAGTATCTACGAATCAATCAGAGGTACGCCTAAGTATTATGGAATACTGAGCGTAATAAGAAATAAAATAACCGGCAAAGCCGACGTGGCATTGGAATCGTATAATACACCTTTGATCTGGCGGGCAATTTCGCAATGCTTAACAACGCATTACGGCGACAAGCGTGACCTGTCTACCCTGGAATACCAGATTTTTTTTTTTTTTTTAAGCATTTTTTTATTTATTGAATCTTCAAAATGAACTAACAATAAGTATTCAAATCTTAATACTAAATTTAAAATTAAAAAATGTGATTCTAAAGTCCGGCCAAAGCTAGACAAAAAGTTTTATTATGCGGGAGCTATTTCGGTAAAATCACCTATTGAGCAATCTGATGGTGGCAGCGGTATCCCTTCTTTTAAGCCGAGTGTGGCCGCCAAAATTAAGTATATTGCGAGCAAGAGGGTTTGGATGAAGTTCCAGTTTACTGATATACCTTGTCGCGTACTTAAAAAATTCCTCTTTTACCAGCGGAACACTCAGATCGTTATGAATTCGTGAATTTTTGACGTACCATGGAGCTGCAGTAATCGTTCGTAGAATTCTGTTTTGTCGCCTTTGGATTTTTTCAATGTTTGACGCTGAGGCGGTGCCCCATAACTGAATTCCGTAGCACCATATAGGCTTTAATATTGCGTTGTATAACAAAAGTTTGCAATCTAATTTCAGTGTCGAATTTCTGCCCATAAGCCAATTTAGTTGCGCTGCTTTTAGTTTTAACTGAGTGACTTTTGCATCAATGTGAGGCTTCCACGTTAGCCTACGGTCCAGGTGAATACCAAGGTACTTGACTTCGTTGTGCTGCGGAATAAGTGAGTTGTTAATTTGGATAGGCGGACATGTTTGCCTACACAATGTGAATGTAACATGAGTACATTTCTGTTCATTAACTTTGATTTTCCAAAGTTTTAGCCATTTCTCTAATATTGAAGTATATTCCTGTAAATTTCGTGATGCTAAATGGTGGTTTTCATGAACACTCAAAAACGCTGTGTCATCTGCAAAGGTAGAAGTGTGGATTCCAGATGTTGTTGGCATGTCAGAGGCGTAAATCAAATATAAAGTAGGCCCCAGTATGCTGCCTTGGGGAACTCCTGCCTCGATTGGCTGAGTTGGGCTAATAAAGTCGCCTTCTCTGATAACACCGTATAAGTAGCTTTCCAGAAGCTTGTGTGTATTTGCAGGCAAATTTAGTTTTATTTTGTGCATCAAGCCGTCGTGCCACACTTTATCAAACGCTTGAGAAATATCAATGAAAAGAGCTGAGCAGTACTTCTTCGCCTCAAAGGTTTGTCTTATGATATTGACTAGTCTGTGCGTTTGTTCTATGTTGCTATGCTTAGCCCGAAAGCCAAATTGATGATCAGGGATGCGTTCCACATTGTTCAATATTGGACTCAACTTCGCCATTAACAATTTTTCGAATAGTTTTGAAATTGTTGGTAGTAGACTTATTGGTCTATATGATTCTACCTTAGTCAGATCCTTCCCTGGCTTGGGTATCATAGTAATCATTGAGACCTTCCACTCTGCAGGATAATACTCAAGGCGTAAAATGGCGTTAAAAATAAAAAGTAGAACCCTTCTAGCTACACGAGGTAACTGTTCAAGCATTTTACCAGTAATTTGATCAATGCCTGGAGCTTTCCTGGGGTTTGTATTACCGATAACCTTTTCGACATCTTGAAAATTAAATCTCAAAGACACAGGAGGTCTAACAACATATGGTGGTAATTCCGCTGTATTATTCTCTGAATCATTTGTGATAAAAACGTTTCGCAAATGATCGACATACAACATACCCTTTTCAGAATCGCTTCTTGCCCAGTCGCCAGTTGAATTTCGCAAAGGTGGCTTACCTATTACGGGTCTTTTTAAACCTATTGTCGCTTTCCACAAGGTATAATCAGATTGAGGGGTACCATCAAGGCTTTCCAAATATGTTTTTAGGGAAGCCATTCTATGGACTTCAAGCAGATTTCTTAGCTGAGTTATGCATTCCCGTAACCTAGTTTTAAGCTGGGGCGACCTGCGAAGTTGCCACTCTCTTCTGATTCTTCTTTTTTCTGACAGAAGTTGCTCAATTTCAGATGAATAAGTTCTATTGCTCTCATTTCTAGGTCTTAAATGACTAGTGGTAGCATGCTGTACGGCCAGTTTGAGGTTTTCAGAAAAATTGTTAATTGACACATCAATATCCTCAGGCGTTCTCAAGACGATATTTTCAGTACAATGTGTGCTCAAAAATTTTTTGTACTTTAACCAATTAACTCTATTGACAGTCAACGGTGAACCAATCTCTTGGGGGAACGAAACAGAGATTATAGTGGGAGAGTGATCTGATGACAAATCTAATGAAGGCTCCACTTGCATCCACTCTAAAGGAAAATTTTTCACAACTCCAAAATCTATAACGTCTGGGATCTTTCGTCGGTCTGTCGGCCAATAAGTGGGGTGTCCGCTTGAAACCACATCTAAGCCCATTTTGGAAACGGTGTCAAAAAGCACACGGCCTTTCGAGGTAATTAAGCGTGATCCCCAAAAAGTGTGTTTAGCGTTATAGTCGCCAGCCGCTAAAAATCGAGGCCCAAGTGATTTGAAAAAATTTGAATATTGGCTTTCTGTTATTGAAAATCGGGGCGGTAAGTAAATCGAGGAAATAACGATTTTTTCATGAAAATAATCAAGGCATATATTAGTTGCTTGGATATACTCCTCACGTGTCTCGTTCATTAAATAGTGCTTAATTCGAGATTTTATTAGAATTGCCGATCCTCCGCAAGATCTTCCACGGGGATCTTTTGTGTCGTACAGTATGTAGCCATTAATTTTGAAAAAACTGTTGGTTGTCAAATGAGTTTCAGCAATCAACATTATATCGATTTGCTTTTCCATAAGGAAGTGCTCAAGTTCATTTTTGTGATGGCGGATGCCGTTTGCGTTCCGGAAACATATTTTTAACCAATTCATTTGTTTAAAATTGCCTGCAAAATAGTGGATTGCATTTTTAGCATTTCCTGCATCATGTTTGTCATAGAAACGGTAAAAGTGTTTATGGACTGAACAAGAGTCTGCAGAGTTGCCTCAAGATTGCTAAAATTTGGATCGGATTTTGGAGGCTTGGGCTCCTGATCCAAGTTTGGTTTATCGGATTTTACCACATTTGCATAAGAAATTTGTTTGGGGTTTTGCAAGTTTACATGGCTGGTTGACTGGCGTACCTGGGGAAAATTGTTTGTAGAAGTGGTGTTTGACTGCTGGGGTGGCATATTTGAAATTGGTGACCTATTTGTCATTGACCTCTTGAAGTGAGTGTAGACAGGGCAACCCCTGTAGTTTGCAATATGGTTACCTCCACAGTTACTGCATTTCTTAACGCTCGCGTCAGTCTTAGGTTTTTTGCACTGTGATGTACCGTGAAGTTCACCACACACAACGCAAACTGCGGGCAGCTTACAATAGGCCTTAGTATGGCCAAATTCTTGGCAGTTTAGGCATTGAACGGGCCCTAAACGCTTATGAGGCTCCTCAACGGTAACCTTACGATGCAAAAGATACTTTAGGTTATAAATGGGATGCACTTCATTCTTTTTTAAGGCAATATCTCTAGGTTCCAATTCAACCCTAAACATGGGTTGAGGAATTTTTTCACGGTTTCTAATATTAACCACATTTTTAATTTTGAAGCCATTGTCTTCTAGTCCGGTTTTGACCTCATTCGTGTCAACAAAAGGGTCAATCCCTTTTATAACGACCTGAATACCTTTGGCACTTTTAAGCTGATATGTGTAAAATGATCGCTTCTCCTTCTCTAGAACGTCAGACAGCTTTCGGTATTCATTTTCACTGTTTACCTGGATTTTCGTTTCATTGATGCCGCCGTGCTTAACCGATGTTACGTTAAAAGTATCTTTGCCGATTGCCGCAATAAGTTGTTTTACCAGCTCACTAGAGGTAGGTTCTCGCAAATATATTGGTGGCGGCTTAAAGGTTTTTTTAGAAATTGTTGGCTCATCTGTTTGCAGTATAGCAAACCTATTGCTATCGGTTGCCGAAGTCCTATTATCGTCTTTAGAAAATTTCGGTTGAGATGATATTTGAGCGGATTTGGGGCTTCGCTGCCTTTTAATCACGGTTATGTACCTGTCCATGCCTACTTGGATTTTTACCTTATCACCAACAATTAAACTGGAAGATGTTTTGTCTTCAGTTGTAACAACAATATTTGGCGAACACGATCGCGGGCGTTTCCTATCTCTTAGAGACAGGAAATTTTCCAATGATTTTTTCACCGATTTTTCTTCAGAAATCCAAAGGTTTTTTCTACCGGAGCTAAGCTCTTTTTCAGAATTACATCTGATAGGTACACTCATGCAAATAATTGTTTCTATTTTTTATTTACAATTTAAAATGGTATTTAAAAAAAATGTCACAAAGTTTTTCTTTTAAACAAAAACACTCTGTTCACCTATTATGGTTTTTACTTAATCCCGTTTTATTTTATTTTTTTACTTTGCGATCAAAAAACACACACGTCCGTTCACTATCGAAGCTAAACAACGACTCTGGAATACCAGATGACGACTTTAGTTCAAGGAAACAAAAGCATTCAAGAATTCTATCAACAAGTTTATACTTTATAATGAATTGTTAAACCTAATGACACGATCATATAGAAATAAGGCCCTAGACACATTTATAAGAGGGCTTAATGGCAACTTGCCACGATTGTTAGGAATAAGAGAACCTACTGATCTACTGTTGTGAGTTATTTGAACAATATCAACAAGAACAACAACATGCGGAAATAATTCAACCAATTAGGTCAACAGCACAATTGGTTGATATTGCAAAATTGAAATTTTAGCAGTTGCGAAACAATTATGTCGCAACAACGAACAAAGTTATAACTGCTGACAACACGGTATGCTGGCAAAACAGGCAGCAACAATTAGAGCAGCAGCAGCAGCAAAATAATTGTAAAAAATATTAAATGTATATAAGCAGAAGTTAGTGAAGAAGAATGGATCAGAATTAATAATCAATAAACAACTAACAACATTGATATAAATTAACTCCACTTGCGTTTTTATTTCAAATAACTAATAAAATAAGTATTTCCTGCGAATCCTAAGGGACCCTCCAGGAAATACTATAACATAACTGGCGCAGCCGATATTCGCTCTTTAGCGGATACGATCCTACTACTTCTTTTTGCTTTCCTGCAATAAATTCTGAAGGTGGAAGGCGACCGGTGCAACTAAAAATTAATTAAACCACTAAACGTTGACGCAAGGATCACCTAGAGGTCTTAAGCAGCCGCATTCCGGTACACCTCTAGATTCTTTGTTGAAGTGTGAAGCGGTGGCGTTAATAATAACTTGTAGCGGAAGTTGACCGCACTAGGAATACAAAACAGGAAAAGCAGAGCAAAGTTTTTGAGGTTAAGTCCAGCGCGCAGAAGATGGTGAGTATACACAATAATATTTTTTCTAAATGGACAGTACCAAGAGACAGACCGACGAGCTTATAAGCAGGGTAAGGGACTACAATTACAACGTAGATAGTTTACAAGTGCATGCATGGACTGAGCTCCGAAAAATAAATTCAAACAAGGAGTTCCTTCAGGGCCATCAGGAGACAGTAGGAAATAATAAGCTGACTAAATTAGAAGAGGTACAGTACGTTCTAGATATTGTAAGCGATTTGAATGACAATAAATCAGAGGAAGTGCAGAATCGTATAAAAGATCTTGAGGAGACCAAGTTGGCCTTGGTGAAGCTTAATAGAAAGCTAGAGTCCCAAATACAGTACACGAACGAACTACTAGAAAGTCAGGTGAATGAGAACGAGAATCTTAGGGCACGGTTACATCAGAAGGGACTTGGTGAGAAGGAAGTCGCAAAATTACTAGATTTGCAAAGAGTAGTCAGCGAGAAGGACGACCCAAAGAAGGGAACTTGGTATAGCACATAAATCCAAATCACCCAAACCGCCAAGGCGCATAGAAGAAAAAGCTTCGACTACGGACGGCCCATCAACAAATTCCGACCACAGGGGAGAGGAGTCCCCAGCCTCGAGCAATCCATTGATAACGATACATGTGGAGCAGAAGCAGGCGGAAGCGAAAACAGTATTAAACAAAGTTAAGGCCATCCTAACAAACGCGAGGAAAACAGCGAATAGAGGATATACGACGGATACCATAAAAAGAAAGTTGGAAAATCTAGCGTATTACGAAAAACAATTCGGCGAGCTTAATCCGGAATCAACAGAGGTCAGAGAATAATTTGGAAAATATATTCAAGAGGCTCGGGAAAAACTCGAACAACTCCAATTGTCTCCCACGACAAACAACGTGTAAAACAGTATTAATCACATGACATCCATCTCCACAATTACTAAGCTGGTGAACAACGTGGTTCCCACCTTTTTCGGAACGGAGGGCCCAGATTTAACTTCCGAAGTGTTCCGTTTTATCCAGGGATGCAAACTAGCAGAACGAGAATTAATTGGAGAGGACAACACAGCCGCAACTCCAGATGTCATACAATGTCTCAAGCTACGATTAACGGGTTCAGCTTACGCTCAGTTAGCCCCGCGTACTTTTGGAACAGTAGACGCCTTATGTGACGCAGTCAAGAAAACATATTTAAAAAGAAAAACGCTTGACCAAATAAGGGAGCTAATCGTCTCATGCAGACAAGGAGCTAAAGAGTCCGCGAGTATATTCGGCAACAGATTAGAAGCACTGCTAAACGAAGCTGAAACCACAGCCGAAGGCGAATGGAGTAACGCTGAAAGCCGGAAAGCGATACTGGAGGACTTCAGGAGAATAGCAGTGAAAGGCTTTATCAGAGGTCTGAGAGACCAGGCCTTGAGAACACGGTTTGTGGGCCATGAGAACGGGAAACTACAAGATCTAATACAGGTAGTGGAGAGTGCGGAGGACCTTTTTGGAGCAACCCAAATTGAGGTAAATACTGTGATATCGATGACGCCGTGTAGTTTTTGCAAGTTGGAAGGCCACAGCTGGTCAACCTGCGAGCAACGCTTGAATACGCCATACTGCGTGAACTGTGGCTTGTATGGTCACGAAGTAGGGCCATCATGCAGACTAAATGGGAATTCGGAAAGTAAGAGGTGTGATTTTTGCAATGGCAGAGGACACAAAGACTTTGAATGCCGGAGGAGGCTAAAAACACTATTCTGCCCGACGTGCCGAACAAACGGTCATACGGAGAACCAGTTTTGTAGACAACCGCAGCGGGCATATCCTGGAGATAATGTACGTGTTCAAAACACGCGGTCGAATCCAACCCGTCCAGCGGATAGCGATTTTGAGTCCAGGATACGAAGAGATAGCCCGAAGGAGAGGCAACAATTTGGGACACGAAGGACCACTGAATTCCATGGCAACCAGCCCTGGCAAGAAAGGGTGAGAGATCAACCGGTGAGGTGCTACAACTGCAATGAAAGGGGACACTTTAGTACAAACTGCCCAGCAAGAAGGTCGGGAAACTTAAGGTGGCCCAGCCGAAATTAACGAGCTGGGATGCCGGAAATTCAGGAAAAGTTAACGGAAACCCTAACAGAGAAACTAATCAACTTGCAAATAGCAACCCCTCTGGATCTGCGCATTCTAAAGAGCGGACGAGTGAATATAAAATTAATCAGGCAACGAGCAACTTGGATACAGTTATAGGAAAAGAAAGCCGGTGGGAAGGCCATAGGAAAAGAGTGCATTGGAGTAAAAATATTAACACATTCATCCCCGAACCAAGGTCTTCAAGTTACACGAAGCATAAATCGGAGTCTCGGAAAGAACAACAACTACGCATCGATGCGCAAGGATTAAAAAAAACCACGGACGCGTTCATAAATTTTCCATGTGATGAAGCGCTCAATGGAAAACTATCACTGCTGGTAGATACAGGAGCAGACACTACGTTAGTCAAAGCAGAAGCTTTAGCACCGCATACTGCGATGGACACCAATGACCAGAAAACTCTGTCAGGCGCTTTCGGAGGGAATGTTACATCAAAAGGAACAATAACCGCTCATCATACAGACATAAAGAATTTGTTACTGGAGATGCATGTTGTACCAGAAGGCAGCCAACTTCCTGCGGATGGTCTACTGGGTAGGGACATGATGTGGAACAGATCCATCACGGATGCGATTAACGAAAGTATTAAATTCTACAGGGGCAAGCAGGAGATAGCTTCTCTACCGCTTATACCAGCAGAAGCAGCTCCAAGTTTATACATAGACGAAGAAATATCCATCCAGGGGCGTTCCCAGGTAATCGTGTCTGCAGTGGCACCATCAATTAAGGGAGACATTATTGTTAATAAATTGGAAATAAAATAAACACTAATGACTCATTAGTGAAGACTAGCAAAAGATTAAAACTAAGTTATGAACCCTACGATAGCCATAGAGCGGAATCTGCAGCAATAATAAACACAATAGGAGTGGAAGACAGTACGCAAAGAAGTAGGATACTTCTAGACACAGTGCGATTAAGCCCGGATTTAAATCCCGAAGAAAGGGGTTCGATGGAGGACGTTTTGAAATTATATAATGACATATTCCAGTTACCCGGAGATGGTCTTTCCCATACCAGTATACTAAGGCATCAGATACCGACGCATCCGGGTCAACCCCCGATAAACTCGAAACAATATAGGTTACCTGAAGTGCACCGTAACGAGATTAACAGGCAGGTAGGCCAAATGCTGAGAGATGGGGTTATAGCCCCCAGCAATTCTCCCTGGAACTCTCCAATCCTCCTAGTACCCAAAAAGGCAGGGCGAGATGGGGAGAAAAAGTGGCGGTTAGTGGTGGATTTCAGAAAACTAAATGATGCCACAATAAAACAGATTTTCCCAATACCCAGGATTGATGAAATCCTGGATCAGCTCGGATGTGGCTGTTACTTCTCTACCCTGGATCTGGCAAGTGGGTACCATCAAGTCTTGATGGACTCAAAGGACAAACGGAAAACTGCTTTTAGTACCAATTTGGGACATTTCGAATTCAACCGCATGCCTTTCGGTCTAACGGGGGCACCAGCAACGTTCCAGAGGCTAATGAATTCAATATTGGCAGGACTACAGGGAATCGATTGATTTGTTTATTTAGATGACATCGTCATTTACGGGAGAAACCTACAGGACCACCAGCAACGGCTAAAGTGGGTACTGGACACCCTAAGAAAGTACAACCTTAAACTTCAGTCCGAAAAATGTCACTTTCTACAGAGAGAAGTAGTCTATCTGGGCCATCAATGCTTAGAAAAGGGAGTTCTGCCTGATCCAAGCAAAATAAAGGCGGTAATGGATATTCCACCTCCCAGAAATATAAAGGAGCTACAAGCGTTTCTAGGACTAGTCAACTACTACAGGAAGTTCATACCGAACTCAGCCAAGATTGCCTTACCACTAAACAGGTTACTCAGGAAAAATGTAAAAATGGAATGGACGCAGGAGTTCCAACAGGCCATGGATAAGCTAAAAGAATTAGTGACGAACCCCCCTCTGCTGCAATATCCCGATTTTAAAAAGCCTTTCATCCTAACCACAGATGCTAGTAATGGAGCCCTCGGAGCTATTCTGTCACAGGGTGAGCCTGGATATGATTTGCCCTTCTACTTTGCAAGTAGAGTATTAACCGCGACAGAAAAGCGATACTCCACAATTGAAAGAGAGTTACTCGCCACTGTGTGGGCAACAAGGACGTTCAGACCCTACTTGCTTGGTAGATATTTCACGGTTTTCACCGATCATAAACCATTGAAAGGCATAGCCAACCTGAGGGATCAAGAAGGCGGGCTAGGACGTTTAAGACTTAAACTGCTGGAGTATGATTTTGAGATACGCTATAAGCCAGGCAAGACAAATCAAAATGCTGACGCCCTCAGTCGCTTGCCAACAGAAGGTGCGAACATAGGAGCAATAACAAGGTCAAAATCAAGGGATATCGAAGCCGACAAAAAAGAAGATAACAAAATCTCGCCCGAAGCTGACAAAGGCGAAGAAACAGGACAGGAAGATATGGCAGTATACTTATCTGACCCAGAAGACATAAAAAGGGTAATAACGACGTTCCACGACACGCCATTAGGAGGACACCAGGGGACGCTAAAAACGTATTTTAGAATCAGAGCATAGTATAAGTGGGCCGGTATGCAGAAGCAAATTGCAGGGTGTGCCAGCAAAACAAGAGTACAAAGGTGGAAAGGATGCCAATGACCCTAACAACAACCCCTAATAGGCCTTTTGAGAGAATTTTTATGGATATCGTCGGACCTTTACCAGAATCTTCCAGTGGCAATAAGTACATTGTTACTTTTCTTGACGATTTTTCTAAATACCTAGCATGCGCAGCGATTCCGGACATGGAAGCAGCCACAACACCAGGCACAAACAGGACAAACACCATGCAGAATACTATACGGGTTTGAGTTCGAGGTATCAGTAAAGCTAAAGTCAAAACCATCTCCTTTATACAACGTATACAACTACAGTAAAATTCTAAAATATCAAATCCAAAGAAGCTACGAGTTGGCAAAACAAAACCTCAACAAGGCCAAGACAAAATCAAAAAAGTATTACGACAAGGGCGCAAAACCCAGAGTGTTTAAAGTAGGACAAAGGATATGGCTAAAAAACCAGACACGAAAGAACACGTTCTCACCCTTATGGTTGGGACCCTACGAAATAACGGGGATACCAACACCAGTTAACGTTAAAATCAAAATTAAAAACGCGGAAAAGGTTTACCACAACAACTTGGTAAAACCGGCGGTATAAGAAGAAACAATTACTAACAGATTCGCGGTTCCAAAAATGGACAGAACAGGCGTAGCAACAGAAACAACAAACAGGCAAAACTAACAGAATTGCAATGGGAGGCTAAATTTTGCAAACAGCAAACCTAATTTTTGATAATAAATTGTTACTCCGTTCAATCCTTGTGACTTTGGCTCGAAACCAAATGTACAGAACGTAGCGGAAGTACAAAGAAATTATTCAAGTACGAGATGATAAGTTAGGCAATCTTGCTAACACTGCTTTTCCTACAATAAAGGTTATTAGTTCAAAAAATTTTTTGATACGATTCCATTGACGGCATGATACAGTGAACAAGTATAAATGAGAGCCTAACAAAAGGATCAGAAAGGAACTAGAAGCCGTATAGTGAAATACGCAGCAGAAGAAGGAGAAAAGCCGTATAGTGAAATACGCAGCAGAATAAGGAGAAAAGCCGTATAGTGAAATACGCAGCAGAATAAGGAGAAAAGCCGTATAGTGAAATACACAGAAGAAGAAGGAGAAAAGCCGTATAGTGAAATATGCAGCAGAAGAAGGAGAAAAGCCGTATAGTGAAATACGCAGTACAAAGTTTATATTAGGAAAAGCCGTATAAGGTAATACGCAACATGAGCCCCCTCGCAACACGCCCTGTTAAAGAAAAATATTGCAACAACTACTTTATTATCAAGTCTATTGGTACCGCTACAGTAGTATAAATACATATGTTCCGCGCCACTTTTTTCCATACAAAATGATGGCTCATGCATAGCTGGGAAAGTGAATTTTTAGTATGTAAATAAAATGTGTTATGTAAAAAAAGTGTGCAGGTGTTTCCATCCCTGGAAACCGGCGGCGGAGTTAAATGTTCTTTTTGTGGTTAGTGAACGAATGGAATGTTTTTGTTTTGAGTTTAGCTTTTTCGAAAGAAATATTAATAGCAAAGAGTTTTTTGCTTAGAGTTTTTTGCTTATCTGAATGTGTTTTAATTTTAATGTGGGATCAACCAGATTCTAGAAGTATATGAAATTATACTAGCCACCTGCTTCGTTTAAGTTGAATTAACCACATTATGCAATGGTATATATCTGGACCGCGGGATTTGTAAATAAATACAAATATTAACCGCCAAAATCTTTTTATAGTTTGAAGGGTACAAAAATGTTAAAAAATTTAGTATAAATAGGGTTCTAGTGAAAAAATAATTATTAGTTCAAAATGGAAAATAGTTCTTTTAATGTATTTGGTTCAGATATTCAGGAGGAGGCACAATTGCCTCCCGCACAATTGCCTCCCGCACAATTGCCCCCCGTACAACTAACAGATCGGGAGGAGACACAATTGCCCCCCGTACAACTAACAGATCGGGAGGAGACACAATTGCCTCCCACGCAATTGCCCCCCGTACAACTAACAGATCGGGAGGAGACACAATTGCCTCCCGCACAATTGCCCCCCGTACAACTAACAGATCGGGAGGAGACACAATTGCCTCCCACACAATTGCCTCCCGTACAACTAACAGATCGGGAGGAGACACAATTGCCTCCCGCACAATTGCCCCCCGTACAACTAACAGATCGGGAGGAGACACAATTGCCTCCCGCACAATTGCCCCCCGTACAACTAAAAGATCGGGAGGAGACACAATTGCCTCCCGCACAATTGCCCCCCGTACAACTAACAGATCGGGTGGAGACACAATTGCCTCCCGCACAGTTGCCCCCCGTACAACTAACAGATCGGGAGGAGACACAATTGCCTCCCGCACAATTGCCCCCCGTACAACTAACAGATCGGGAGGAGACACAATTGCCTCCCGCACAGTTGCCCCCCGTACAACTAACAGATCGGGAGGAGACACAATTGCCTCCCGCACAATTGCCCCCCGTACAACTAACAGATCGGGAGGAGACACAATTTCCTCCCGCACAATTGCCCCCCGTACAACTAACAGATCAGGAGGAGACACAATTGCCTCCCGCACAACTGTCTGGATTTAATAAAAGATTGAATGAATTAAATAATTATTATCAATTAGTATTAGAAGAGAAAAAAAATCATAATGTAAAATATTTAAGAAACAAATTTAATAAATATACCTTATATAAAATAGATAAAATTAATGTTAAAATAACTAATCTTAAGGAAAATAGGAATAATATAGATAAAAAAATTAAAAAAATTATTGATGCTGAAGTGGATTGTATGAATCAAAACAATCCACTTCAGAAATTGTATATGGAAAGAAGCAAATGCATAATTTGCTTCGAAATGAAAGCAGGAAAGCATTTACTCTTTCTTAATTGTAGCCATTTTGCCTGCAGCAACTGTCTAGTAAAATGGCGAAAGACATGTCCTGTCTGTAGAGAGGATATAACCTCTTATCAGACAGTTACAAAAGAAGGGGAACGGTATTATATAAAATCCGTTCCTTTTCAACTAACAAATAATAATAATAGCAGTTATAGTAATAATCAATTTATCGACCTCACTTCCTACAGTTAAATGGGAAGTGAGGATGATGATGATATAAATGATACAGATACGCAGCAGAATAAGGAGAAAAGCCGTATAGTGAAATACGCAAGACAAAGTTTATATTAGGAAAAGCCGTATAACGTAATACGCAACACAAGCCCCCTCGCAACACGCCCTGTTAAAGAAAAATATTGCACCAACTACTTTATTATCAAGTCTATTGGTACCCCTACTCTGGAGCAGAATCAACTTTAACGACGATGCATTCAGTTTCTAAAAATTTTCTAAATATGCCATTGCAAAACCGATACCTTCAAAAGCGATCGAAGACGTTAGACAAGATAGATAAGAGATATTTTATTTTCACTCATGCCAGAAACAATAGTGACGGACAATGAAAAGTCCTTCAATTCGGAATCAATAAAATTCATATTAGAAAACGAATTCGGCGTTTCAATATTTAAAACAGCACCATACTCGAGCAGTTCGAATGGTCAGGTGGAGCGTTTCCACTCTACGCTTCAAGAGATTATGCGCTGCCTACAAATAAATAACTCCCACAGATCTTTCCAAGAACTTTTGGAAAACTCAGTTAAAGAATATAACTATTCTATACATACGGTCACAGGAAGAAGACCACTAGAAATATTTTTTGGCAGGCGGGTTAATAGCGACCCAGCACAACGCGAAAAAGAAAGAAACGAAACAATACAAAAACTCACACAAAAGCAGGAAGCAGATTTAACTTGCCATAACGCAAACCGTTCGCCACCAAAAGAATATGTTCAGGGAGAAGAAATTTTTGTCAAAATAAATAGTATTGGAGAGTAGGAAACAAGCTATCGGCGAGATACAAAAAGGAAATAGTAGCCGAAAACTACAACACAACAGTTAAAACAAAGACAGGGAGAATAGTTCACAAAAATAACACAAGACAATCTTAAAGAGGACCATACCTAAACTAACTTTTTTTCTAGGATAAAATGCAAATTTTGGCAACGATATTTATTTCGATTCTATCGACACATGCACAGCAATTAGACGTACATGATTTAACCAATAACAACGGGTATGTTAGGTCACCGCATAGTAGTTCATGTGTTTAGTATTTCATTTTATTATATTCCTATTTATTTTTGCATGTTATTCAAGCTAATGTTAATTCGCTGTTTTTTATGCTCATTGGTTCCACTGTAATTTGCTAGTTAATTTTGCATACATAAACCAATGTAAATTATTTTTGGTAATGAACCGCTAGATTTTATTATTATTATTTTTTTCTCGCTGAAAGTTAAATTAAGTTACTTTGTTGTTGTCATGAAGAGTGCACTTTATTTTTTGTTGAATTGCATAATTACAAACGTACATACATGGATTAAAGTAATAAAGTTATTTTGAGAGAACAAGTACATAAGCATGACAACAACAAAAATAATGGCCCTTATGAACAATATTGTTTTAGCTTTAAGCAAGTGAATTGAAAAATAAAGAAATCACTTGCATTGTAACGTTTAAACAGAAACAGTCCTCTTTTTCTCGGCACAATTTCAAGACATTTTGCATCTCTGCCCAAAAGAACAATTCAGCAGCATATAGACAACAATTCCAAATCACAAGTAATTGCTCTATATAGCTGCCGGTGGGGAAAAAGCTCCTCATCGTACATTTTGGCGCCCAACGTGGGGCACGAGATACATATAAATAAGTTCTTGGAAAAATCGTCATTGTGTGATCCGTGAGCTACTTCAAGGACATTTTTCGTTGAATAATAGACATTTTCATACATGGGTGTTTCTTTATAAAAAAAAATAGGAAGCAATAACATAAACTTTAAGCAATTGCGTCGTAAGGATTAATTTCTACCAAACATTTGGACATCACTTGGCTAACCTGAGGACAATACAGCTAATCGCTAAGAAGTGTGCACAGTTTCCCGTTATTTTGTACAAAAATAACAGCTAAGTCTATCGATAAAACCTAACGGATTATATTGGCGTTTGTACCGTTTGCAAAAAATGAGCCTAGAAGAGGTAAAGCAACAACAGGCTAATACAAAGAAAAGTATTACCCGCATCAAGAACCAAATCGAAGGTAGTGGAAGGGGGGAAGGTAAGACACTTTCATCAGCTGAGTTGAAGTGCGGTCTGGGGATATTGGAATCATATTTTAAACAAATATTAACATATCAAACACAAATTGAAAAATATGATCCGGATGACAGTGGAAGGCACGAAATTGAAGATTTGTATATTGCAGCAAAAATGAATATACAAGCCCAGTTTGGTGAAGATGTTCATAATACAACTGTGTCCGATTCAACAATTTATTTCCCTGTTTCCAACCACAAATTACCCCAGCTTAAATTGCCCACATTCAGTGGTAAGTACAGTGAATACAAAAATTTTATAACATCGTTTAACCAAATCATTGATCGCGAGTATGGCCTATCTAATATCGAAAAATTCAACCACTTGCTCAATTGTCTCCATGGCCAAGCTTTAGAAACCGTCAAGGCCTTGCAAATCACAAATGAAAATTAGCCGAAAGCTTTCGAAAGGCTTAAAACGCGTTTTGATAATAGCTCATTAATTTTTATGGAAAATATTAACACTCTTTTTGATCTTCCTACCATGCCTAAATACAATTGTTCACAATTGCGCAGTCTTGTTGACAATGTTTCTGCATTATGCAGCTCACTATTGTCACTTGGTTCGCATAGCGATATTGCTAATTCAATGCTCATACACATAGTGATGCAGAAAGTTGATGATGACACCAAACGTAAATGGAAGGACTCTTTGGACTTTACGAAACTGCCATCATGGGATAGCTGTTCCAAGGTCCTTGAAAGAAGATGCCAATTTCTAGAATCAATTGACGATACTCACACATCATTGTCTCGTAAGCCAGAAGGTCATCAATCTGGTAAGTCAAAACAAAAACAATCAAGACCTGGCTGTACTTTTTCGGTTTCAAAGCGTATTTGTGTACTTTGTTCGAAAGCTGACCATACAATTAGTCGTTGTTCCCGTTTTAGAGACATGGACGTCTCACAACGTTTCGAAAATATTAAAAAACTATCACTATGCATTAATTGCTTGTCCAAAGGGCATCAAGTAAACAACTGTTCCTCTACATTCAAGTGCAAATTTTGTTCTCGTTCGCATCATAGCTTACTTCATCGGTGTCAAACGGTTTCAAGGCCTTCGTCCCCGTCTGCTGTACCATCTGCCTCTCGCCTTGCCTTGAATGAATCGTCTGCTTTAGTTCATACACATTTTGAAAAATCTTCTTCGGAACAGGTGCTTCTTGCTACTGCCATGGTTCTCGTTCATGATGCTAGTGGTTTCTACCAATTGGGACGTGCTTTGCTAGATTCTTGCTCCCAGCTAAATTTTATTACCGACGAGTTTTCGAAAAAATTACACCTCCCTCGTATTAAACAAACTACTGAAATAGCTAGTATTGGTAATACTCATACTAAAACAAAGTTCAGGTCATCAGCATATGTAAAATCTCGATTTACTGGCTTTAATGTACCGCTTTTGTTTTGCGTTACCCCTCATATTTCATATCAGCCCGATTCTGATTTAGATATTTCATCGTGGAATTTGCCACCCAATACTGAGCTTGCAGATGAAAACTTTTTCAAAGCAAAACGAATAGATTTGTTGATTGGCACTGAAACCTTTTTCGATGTTTTGTCCGTCGGCCAAATTAAACTTCAGGTTCTTGCATGCTTTCTGCAGAAGAAGAGGTTAACTTTAACTTGCAACGTTTGTGGGAAATAGAAGAAATTCAATCTGATTCAAATGTTTTGACTGCAGAACCATCAGATTGTGAGAAGTTCTTTAATGATACTGTCTACCGCGAATCTTCTGGAAGGATCGTCGTTAAGCTACCTTTTAAAGAGCCCCCTAAAGTTTTAGGTGTGTCGCGAAATATGGCTCTCAAAAGATTTACATCACAAGAACGGCGATTTGCTCGTGACAGCGCCCTGAAATCGCAATACGTTGCATTTATGAAAGAATACGAGGATTGTGGGCATATGAGGCTAGTAAAAAATCCTCGCATAAATGAACCGCACTATTTTCTACCACACCATTGCGTTGTTAAAATCAACAGTACTTCAACAAAATTAAGAGTTTTATTTGATGCTTCCTGTCTCTCATCATCTGAGAAGTCTCTCAATGATATTCTTATGGTTGGCCCAACAATCCAAGATGAACTGTATACCATATTACTTCGTTTTCGATTGCATCGGTTTGCTATGACAGCTGATATCGTAAAAATGTATCGACAAGTTCTTATTGATCCACGTGACCGAAAATTTCAATATATTCTGTGGAGAAACTCAGAAGAAGAAGAGCTACAAACATATCAGTTGAATACAGTTACTTATGGAATGTCTGCTGCGCCATATCTTGCCATCAAAAGCCTTCACTACCTTGCTGATCAGTACATGGATCAATTCGAAGTTGGCGCTAAAATGATAAAATCATCATTTTATGTGGATGATTTTCTTGGTGGTGCAGACATTCTTGAAGGCTTGGCCCAAATAAAAAAAGAAGTAACTGAGATCCTGAATCGTGGTTGTTTTCAGCTGGACAAGTGGCATTCAAATCATAGAGATTTCCAAAATGACAAAACTGTAAAAAATCTGAATATTAAGGACTCTTCCATAACTAGTGCTCTGTTTTTTATCTTCGAACTGAATCTTCTTCAGGAAATGTTTCTGTTAATCTTTTCACAGCCAAATCGAGAGTCGCCCCTACAAAAAGGAAATCATTGCCAAAGCTTGAACTTTGTGGCGCATGCCTCTTGGCAAAATTGTATGCCAAAGTCAGAAAACTTTTTACAGCACCAGCTCCAGAAACATTTTTATGGACAGATTCACAGCTCGTTCTTCATTGGCTTAGCCAACATTCCGCAACCTTATCTGTTTTTGTTGGCAACAGAGTTTCTGAAATTCAAGATTTTACTAATGATTGCAGTTGGCGTCACGTTCCAACGCATTTCAATCCTGCAGACATCGTGTCGCGTGGGTCTACTGTAGAAGAACTCGCTTCGTCTAGGTGATTTAAAGGACCCGAATTTCTTGCTTCTAGCTCTGAACATTGGCCTTCAAATAAGTTGAAACAGCTTTCTGAAGAGAATCAACTGGAATTTGATAAGGAAAAACGGAAAACTGTACTATGCATTATAACAAAATCCAACTATGTATGTACTTGAGTCAATCGAAAAGTTCGGCTCATATTTGCAAATTATCCGTATCGTAGCCTGGATATTTCGTTTCGTACAAAAACTGAAAAGTAACATCACTTATTCTAACTATTTGCAGCCCCAGGAATTATTATACAGAGGGAACAATTTTCAGCCGACATAGACCGTTGCTTAAAGAAAAAAGATCCCCAAGGTGCTCTAAAGTGTCGTAACCCTTTCATGGACTCTTCAAACGGCTTCAATTTGCTCAAGGTCGGTGGTCGATCGGAAGCTGCCGCAATCTCGGAAGGTCAAAAGTACCCCATAATTTTGCCCTCCAAAAATCATTTTGTTAACTGCTACGTGCGGCATCTACACATCACCAATTACCATGCTGGACCCAAGGCTTTAATGTCGTTAATTCGTCAGAGATTTTGGATCATCAACTTAAGAAATTTATGCCGTCGCATTGTTAATTCGTGTCCACAGTGCATTCGCTATCGCCCAAAGCTGTTACAACAAATGATGGGGAATTTGCCTGTAGAACGACTGAATCCGTCAAGGCCATTTGCGCGATGCGCTGTCGATTTCTGCGGCCCATTCAACACTTACCTCAGAGTCAGGGGTAAAATTCCATATAAAACATACGTCGCTGTTTTTGTGTGCCTTGCAACCAAGGCCGTCCACATTGAAGTTGTTTCGAGTTTGTCTACCGATGCATTTATTGCTGCCTTGAAGAGGTTAATTGGTCGAAGAGGTCTGCCCACAGATATATTCTGTGACAACGCCACCAATTTTGTTGGTGCAAATTCTAAGCTGGCTCAATTAAAATCGTTCCTTTTTGAGCCTGAAACCTCGAATATTATAACAAATTATTGTGCAAATCAATTTATTAATTTTCGCTTTATTCCCCCCAGGGCACCACATTTTGGCGGATTGTGGGAGGCGGCCGTCAAGTCGGCCAAGGGTCACTTAACCAGAACACTATGCAACGCAAGACTAACTTACGAGGAGCTTTCCACTGCCATGGTCGAGATAGAGGCCATCTTAAATTCGAGGCCAATCTCACCTCTGTCTTCTGATCCTAGTGACTTCGAAGCCCTTACGCCAGGCCATTTCCTTATAGGCACTCCCCTTCGTGGTTTGCCAGAACGTGATGTCCTTTCAAAGGAAATAAACAACCTTGAGTATTGGGCCCGAATAAGTGCCATCAAACAACATGTTGGAAAAAATGGTCGCATGACTATATAAATGAGCTCCAGACCCGCAATAAATGGACTAAATCGAGCCCTAACATTACTGAAGGCTCTCTCGTTGTTATTAAAGAAGACAACCTACCTGCGCAGCAATGGCTCATGGGGAAGATTATTAAGATAATACGTGGCAGAGATGATCGTGTAAGAGTTGTCGATATTCAAACAACAAAAGGAGTCATACGTCGCCCTGTCCATAGACTGGCCTTATTGCTCAGTTCTTGAAAGTGTCCTTTCAATGGGGCCGGTATGTTAGGTCACCGCATAGTAGTTCATGTGTTTAGTATTTCATTTTATTATATTCCTATTTATTTTTGCACTTTGGTCCCAAAAACTTAAAGCACGGACTTCTGCTTATCAGTAAACTTTACGATAGCATTCGAACAAATGCCTATTTTAAAGTAAATATTATTACATTTAAAAGAAAACCACACCATTATATCAGCGTTATATCAAGAATTATAAGCCGTTTTCGTTGTTCGGGTACTTTGGTTACAGAACATAAAGGTGGACGTTCCCGAAAAACTATCGCCACACAATTGTCATTAAATGTTACCCCCCAGAAGGATTCAAAGGCAGGCTGCAGAAGGCGGACTAAAAGCATACCATACAAAAGTGTTAAAAAGATTTTTATATCACGGAAAAAGAGACTGACCACGTTGGAATTTGCAAGGGAACACATTAATTTGACCACCACACAAAGGAATTCCATACTATTCTCCGATGAGTCCAAATTTAATTTAAAAGGTTCCGATTAAGACTGATTAGATGACCGAAAAGCCAACGTTTTAATCCACGTTGTACTAAATGCGCATTGAAACATGGTGTCGGTAGCATTTTAGTCTGGGGATGTTTTTCAGGCCATTTTTTATATATTTTAGATTGATGTATGTATTTTATTTTAAAATTTTTATTTTCGTTAGAAGCCACAATTTTATTATTATTTTTAGACACAACTTCAAACAAAACTGAAAACAAGGGAATGTATATACTAATACGGTAGCACAAGTTTTTGGAAAATGTCACAATCCTTATACTTGTCAGATGGTGATTGTTAAGGAAAATTGAGAGAATAAAACTACCTTGTATTTTTTATATCATGCATAAACCAATGTAAATTATTTTTGGAAATGAACCGCTAGATTTTATTATTATTATTTTTTTCTCGCTGAAAGTTAAATTAAGTTACTTTGTTGTTGTCATGAAGAGTGCACTTTATTTTTTGTTGAATTGCATAATTACAAACGTACATACATGGATTAAAGTAATAAAGTTATTTTGAGAGAACAAGTACATAAGCATGACAACAACAAAAATAATGGCCCTTATGAACAATATTGTTTTAGCTTTAAGCAAATGAATTGAAAAATAAAGAAATCACTTGCATTGTAACGTTTAAACAGAAATAGTCCTCTTTTTCTCGAACTACATTCACGGCACAATTTCAAGACATTTTGCATCTCTGCCCAAAAGAACAATTCAGCAGCATATAGACAACAATTCCAAATCACAAGTAATTGCTCTATATAGCTGCCGGTGGGGAAAAAGCTCCTCCTCGTACAGGGTACATACCAGTAAAGACGGAAGAACTTAAGGTTATAAGCCATTACGACAAGGTTCTCTGAAAACATCAATTCTTTAAAAGCTACAACTTTCGAGGACAAACGACTTTTAGAAACCATTAACAAGGACTTTATTCTATTAGAAAGGAAAATAAACAGTCTATATGTGCACCCAAGATCTAGCCGAGGACTGGTAAACGTATTAGGAAAAGGACTGAAATACATTGCAGGGTCTATGGACAGTGACGATGAAATATTGATAAAAGAAGCTATCAACCAAATACAGATCAATGAAAAAATTACCAATAATACACTTAAAAATTTAGTCCATGTCAATAATTTCAACTATGAAAATTGTGGTAATTTTTGATGGTGACAACATTATACTCACCCTTTTTATTCCCCAATTCTCTCCTCCAACATATTATCCAAAATATAATTTGAACCCATTCCTAACGCCATGAACAAATCCCTCGTCTTAAGCCAATACGAGATACTACTTGACAACAATAACAATATCTTTGATACAAACATAAAGGACAATGTAGAAAAAAACCTGGTAAAATTAGAAAATATATGTATAGAAAATATCCTTAAATTTCAAGAAGCCCATTGTGAACTAGAAACATTTGAAAAACCTCTGGTAACAGAAATCATGCCAGGAATAATTATTTTTAAGAACTTTTATGAAACTATTTCCCATGATTGTAACAAACTAGAAATAAGACAGAAAGGAACATTTCTTGTAAAATTTGAAAATTGTAAAATCGAAATACGCAATACCACATACACAAATATTAATATTAAAACCCATGAAAAATTTATATTACCTAATTTAATCACAAAAATAAAAGAAATTATGAACGTAACAACACTTGACTTAAAATTAGAAAATCTTTATATCAGACAAATAAATCATGAAAATGATATCAAATTATTAATGGATAAAAATAAAAATATAAATATTGTAAGCATAAGCACAGACCCTCTAATTTTGGTTATTATTATACCCTTCACAAAAATGTAAAGGATATATATTTATTTTTGTAACTTTTATCATTTTTGCATTTGTAAAGTATAAGCAAAAACTCTACTTGTCACCAAGTAACCAAAAAATCGTGGCACAAAAAAATATCAAGCCATATCTAAGAATTTCAGCTCCCCAGTCAAACGTCCCACAGCGATTGGGGACAATCGATTTAAGAGGGGAAGAGTTAACGCAAACAAAGTTAACGACCTCTTTTCCAATAAATTATAAATAAGTAAGAGTTTTTGCAAATGCTAAAAAGCCCAAATCAGCGTCTTTATTAATTAGGCCAATAATTGCGAAGTGCAATTATTGCTTTCTAAGAATTTTTATTAAAATGTTAAAATCACGCCACCTCTAAATTTAGGTCATTTAGTTTTAATATAAATTAAGAAATTTTGTAAAACCAATTGAGTTCTGATTTAAATAAAGTGCGGTCGGGTTGACCGCTTAAACAAAAACACAATTTGTTTTTAGAGATTGTAATCTCTTAAGTCATACAAACATATCAGCACGTAAAGTGTGTAACTGTGTGTATGTATGTACTAGAGGGCTGCTCAAGCACAATAATAAATGTGTTACAAAACATCATAGTATTTTCAAGTACTATCCAACGTCTTCTTTCACATTTCAAAACAAACACTTCAGTGCCGAAATGTTCTAAACACACATAAGCATTTAGAACAAACAGAAAAAAACACAAGTAGAACCAAATGAAATAGAACAATTTTGAAGTAGAACTTCAAGCATTGAAGCATTGTTCTATTTTAGTTTTGTTTGTAAAATTTGTTGTTGTTGTTCATGGTTTTTGTCTTTGTATTATGTGTGTGTGTTGCTGTTGTTGTTCATGGTTTTTGCCTTTGCATCAAGCACAAATAATTAAGACGCAATATGCTCAAATGCCAATGTGCTTGCTGTTATTCGTCGTTTATTTGCTTTATTGTTATGTTTTGTTTTGCATTTTCCTTGGAACTTCTACAGCATAGTGAACAGTGTTTTTTAGAACATTCTGTGCAGCTCTTTAGTATGTACATATTTTCTATACAAATTTTTTGACACACCTGCCGCTCAAGCAACAACAAATGCCTATGTTGTTTTTGCATTGTTGTATTTATTGTAATCCCAGTTTCACTGTTATATCAAAACCCCTTAATGTAATATAAAATTAACACAATAAATTTAATATAAAATATTTAATACAAAACAATTCTTTAGAATTGTTCCACAAATAATAAGTTCATTGACTTGCACTAATAAATTTATTAATTTGCACTTTTTATAAAAAACAATTCTTTGGAATTGTCCCACAAATAATAAATTTATTAATTTGCACCCTTTTTATACAAAACAATTCTTTGAAATAGTAAGTTCATCGACTTGCACCTTTTACACCAAAACAATTCTTAGTAAGTTCATCGACTTGCACCTTTTACACTAAAACAATCCTTTACAATTGTTTTAAACTAAAGTAATTGCACTTCCGGCACACGCCGATATTCTTTGATTATTTTAAATACTAAAGCAACTGACCAAATATGCAAGATAAAGAAAATAATTAATATAAATATAACGGTGGAAACATAAATAAGCAGAGTCTAATTTTGAGTGTTAACAAGTCTAAATAAGCTTAGCTTTAAGTTTAGTTTTAATGAATAAATAAACAAATAAAGAAAAATAATTTTTTTTTATTATTGTTTGAATATAAAAATTAATTGGCGCAGACTCGGTAGAATACCGCGAGTGATTCTTTTAAAAGTTTAAAAGAAAATAACTTTTTATTGTAATAAATTAACGCGGTACCGAACAAAATATACATTCTTTGGAAAGATGGACTAATAAAAATAATATTCTTGGTGAAACTTAAAAACAAAATACAAATCCTTTCGGAAAATAAAAGGACTAATAAAAATAATATCCTTGGTGTAACTTAAAATAAATAAATATACATCCTTTCGAAAGATCAAAGGACTAATAAAACAGTAATATCCTTGAGCAATAAGAAATAATAATCATCACCACACATCAGGACATCCAAAAGGACCCCAACAGCAACACCATCCAAAAGGGACATCAGTCACAAAAACTATACAAGGTATTAATAAGTAATATTAAGTAAAGTAAAGCAATTATAATATTTTTATTGAATGTACACAATCAAAGAAAAAATTGATATAGAATCAGAAATAGAAAGAACCATACTATACACCTTTAAAGAAGAAGATATCGAAAAGTTGCGAAACATTTCACGCGATATAACCCTGATTAAATTAAAAGCAAGAAAATTGTATTTAAAAAATAATAAGAAAAGAAAACACAACAGAATTAGAATTTAGGACAAAACGGCTCAAATACAATTTGACCCTATTAAATATTTGGGAAGTCTCCCTGAATTTAATGGTGATAGACACATCTTTAAATTTAGGAGATAGGGTACACCCTATATTACAGACATACGACGAACTATCACAAGGACTGTTTCCCGACTTAATCAAAAGTAGACTTAAGAGCAAGGCCAGAGAAATTATTAAAATTAATTGCCAGGCAACTTCCTGAAACGACATAAAAACAGTGCTACAAAATAATTTCGGTGACCGACTAAGCTGCGATGAACTTTTTGTCTTACTCAGAGCAACCACGTTTAAAACAACCAGCCTAGACTTCTTTGATGAAATAAAGAGTAAACTTAGGCGTCTTAACAATAAAACCCTATTTGTACGTCGCTCAAAATAACTCCCGTACAGCCCTTAACATTTTCAAATCCAAAATCCCGGAGCCTATGAAAACAATTCTAGCCTGCAGAAACCCGAACACTCTAGAAGAAGCAATGAACATCCCTTTCGAGGCTGGATACGCTCACCTGCGAGTAGACAATCAGCAACCTTTTACGCGAAACAAACCCGAACAAAATAACCCTAATTTCAGACAACACCATCACCAACAAAATTTCAAACCACGTAATTCTAATCATAACCTTAACTCACAAAGTAATTCAAACTTTAACAACTATAGGCAAAACTTCCAACAAAACCCTATCCGAAATTTCAAGTTACACAATAATTCAAACCCTAATCGCCACAATCAAAATTTCCAACCACAGAATCTTAACCAGAATACTAACTCTCAGAACAACTCAAACTTCAACAGGCAAAACATTACATCCCAAAATAAAACCTTTAATAATTTTCCACCACCTGAACCAATGGACGTAAACGTTAAGTTTCCAAACGCTAGACTCAATACTCCAAATTTTAATCCGCAGCAAAACTTGACTTATAACCCATATAACAATCCTCCATTGCCGTAACCCGTCAACATGAATAGTAGTTACGGAGCAAACGATAACCAAAATCCTTCCGAAAATTTTCGTCCTTCTGCCGCGGAGGATTACCCTATATAAAAACAGAAACTAAATTAAGACCCATAAAACTAATCATAGATACTGGCGCGACCAACTCAATACTAAATCCGAGTATTTGTCACCCCAAATGTATCCACCAAACTATCCCTCTTCCTATAAAAACACTTCAACACAAGGTCTACACAGATAAAAAAGCTACAATACTATGTTTCAAAGAATTCGGAGAAACCTTAGATGTTATTGAATTTTATATCATACATTTCCATGATTATTATGACGGGTTAATTGGCAATGACCTACTTAGACCATTAAATTCCTGCATAAATTACCAAGACAACACAATTAAATTAGGAGGACAAATGCTACCAAAGACGACTATAACTATCAAAAGACTCCCACAACAATTCATGATGCCACGCAGAAGGTGGACAATGAAAACTTTAGTACAATACAAATAAAAGAACATAAACCTTTAAGCGAACAAATTAGAACACAACACCTCAATACAGAGGAAAGGCCTCAATTAATGAAAGTAAAAAAATTGCTCGGACATTTTTTATCAAGCAGACTCCAAATTAACATTCACCTCAGCCATAAAACACCAAATTAGAACAGTTAACGACATCCTAATTTTTACTAAGACCTAGAGATACCCTACATTCATAAGAGTGAGGTAGAGAAACAAATCCGTGAAATGCTCGAAAACAAAATTATTCGCCACAGCAATTCACCATATTCGGCACCCATCTGGATAGTCCCAAAAAAGGCGGACGCCAGTGGAAAAACCAAATGGAGACTTGTCGTCGATTATCGAAAGCTCAACGAAGTAACCATCAACGACAAGTATCCGATCCCAAACATCGATGAAATCCTTGATAAACTGGGAAGATGCCAGTATTTTACAACGCTAGATTTAGCGAAAGGATTTCATCAGATCGAAATCGACAAGGAGGATATCCATAAGACAGCCTTTAGTGTAGAAGGAGGTCACTATGAGTTTTTGAGAATGCCGTTTGGTCTAAAGACAGCACTAGCGATATTCCAAAGGCTCATGGACAACATCTTAAAAGATGATATAAATAAAATTTGCCTAGTTTACTTGGATGACGTAATAATCTTCTCTACGTCATTACAAGAACATATCAATTCCATTAACTTAATATTCCGTCGCTTAAGGGAAGCGAACCTTAAGGTCCAGTCAGACAAGTCAGAATTTTTAAAAAGGGAAACGAATTCCTGGGTCACATAGTAACACCAGCAGGAATAAAAGTTAACCCAAAAAAAGATAGAATGTGTCAAAAACTTTCCCATTCCCAAAACCACTAAACAAATAAAGCAGTTCCTTGGTCTAACCGGATATTACAGAAAGTTCATTAAAGACTCTCTCTAATCGCCAAACCAATGACTAAATATTTAAAAAAAGACACTAAAATAAATATTTCTGACCCACACTATGTAAATAGTTTCAACACTCTTAGAACCCTATTGACACATGACCCAATATTAGCATATCCCAATTTTTCCAAGAAATTTACACTAACGACAGATGCCAGTAACTTCGCATTAGGCGCAGTTCTCTCCCAAGAAAATCACCCTATTTGCTACGCGAGCCGTACCCTTAACCAACACGAAATAAAGAACAGTACGATAGAAAAAGAACTACTAGCCATTATCTGGGCTACTAAATATTTTCGAATGTATCTATTCGGACGAAAATTCTTAATCGAAACTGATCACAAACCACTCACCTGGCTATTTTCCATAAAGGAACCAAATTCGAAATTGGTAAGGTGGAGATTAAAACTCTCCGAATTTGACTACGAAATTAAATATAACGACGCTTTATCAAGAATAGAGCAACAGCCTGCTAATATTTATTCATTGGAACTCCACGTATCAACTATAAAAGAAAGAGAATCACCTGTTAATATATTTAAAAACCAAATAATTATAAAGAAAATCACATCTGGAGCAGCTACACTGAAAATAATTCCTTCATTAATATAATGAATTTTGACATTAATCTAATGAAAATTTTCATTATTTTTCGGCCAATGATGGCCTTCATTGGACTAATGAATCTTCTTTCATTAAAAATTATTTAATGAATACATTCGTTGGATTAATGAAAACTTCATTAAGTTAATGAAGCATAAATCATAATATATATGAATACTTTTCATTAAAACAATGAATAAATTCATTAGGTTAACGACTCAATTTCATTAGTTTTATGAATTTGGTACATTAACATTAAGTAAAACTTTCATTCCTTTAATGAATCTTCTTCATCATTCAAACGTTATTTGTTCATTAGGCTAATGAATGTGTTACATTATTTTTATGAAATACTTTCACTATTTTAATGAATAAATTCGTTGAACCAATAAAAATCTTCACCAATTTGGTGAAAAATTTTCTTCATTCTAATGAAATAAAATCATTAGTTTAAGGAGGAGTTTCATTATTCTAATGACCTTTTTTCATTAGAATTGTGCTACTGAAAAGAAACTAAACAATTTTTTTTATATTAAGCATAAAATAATTTTTTATTGTTTTAATTATAATGCAAAATAAAATTAATAATATTAATACATTAAAAAGGAAATCAAAACATTTTAATTCAACACAAAATAACTGAAAAAATAATATGTAATGTTACATATGTAGAATTTTGGATAATTAAGTATATTTTATTTTTCATACACTTCATAAACTTTCTCTATTGACTTCAAAATCATTTTAAACAATGAACTGCAGCAAACTCATTTATTTTTTTTTTAAACATTTGCTTCTGCTTTTGGAAACTTGTGATGTTTTGCTTTTTGAAGAACAAAAAAAAAAGTCCCGTTGCGTGCAAAAACAAAACGTTTGCTTTGGCTATAGAATCTATAGTATAAATACATAATTGTTCACAACGAAGGCTAAGGAAAAAATTAAGTGTGACTTTGTTGTTGCATTTGTAACAGAATAAATATTCCTTTAAGCAAAAAACCAGAGAAGAGCCTATCTCTTTGCTTTTGATTTCAACTAGGTACTTAAAATGAGGGTAGTTTATGAATTCTAATGAAAAGTTTAGTTAATATAATGAACATTTTCATAAGAACTAAAAAACTATTGATAAAATAATTTTTTACACAGTAAATAATGTATAAAATAATTTCCTTTGTCATTTAGTTAATAGTTATAATATATTTATTATCTCACTTTTAATAAATCTCTAAAATTTTGTACCCAGCCTTCAAAAATTGTTTATAATAAATCCAATGAAATTTTTTAATGAATTTATGAAAACTAATGAATCAATTTTAATGAATATTTTCATTAATGCTGTGAATCTTCATTCATGGAACGTAATTTTTCATTCGGTTAATGAAAATTATCTAATGAATGAGGTTCATTGGAAATATGAAGCAAATATTTTTCAGTGTAGGATAAAGAATGAAAAAATATTTAAAAACACAAGAAAAACTATAAGTTTGAAGGAATTTGATCGAGAAACCGCAATTTCTCTACTAAAAACTCACTTCAATCCAAACCTTTTAAACGCAATTATGATAGAGAATAAATTTTACGACACCCTAAAAAGCGCGTACAAAGACCTGTTTTCAAATAATGACAAATTTAAAATTATAAAATGTAAGAGAATACTAATAGACGTAGACGATGAAAATAAACTAACCAACATAATCGGAAAGGAGCACTTATGTAAGAATCATAGAGGCATTCAAGCGGTATACGAAGAATTGAAGAACCAAATTTATAATCCCCAGCTCAAGTTAAGGATAACACAATTCACAGCACAACTAAAATAAAACCAATTGACTTCTTAAATGGAAAAATCCACGAAGACAAATACTATGCAATACACGACCCAATGTCTAAAAAGAAAGAGAATTATAAATAAATTAAATAGAGACAGGGTTGACATAGAAATAAAGGAAGGGATAAATTACATTAAAGAAATCAGAGGAGGCAAAAACCATAGAAAATATAGGAAAATAGATACTAGCAAAATCGACACGGATCACGTAGAAAATACAAAAGCGGGACATAAGTACTACAAAACTCATATAAAACAAAATAAAAAGTACCAGGACAAAAATAACCCTAGAATAAAGGCTAAATAATAGGGAAACCAAAATATACTCTTACAGATGACACCATGGATCCTAACAACCACCAGAGCACAATCTACCAACATTCAGGACTTGACCAATAATATCGGGGACATACCAGTTAAAACAGAAGAACTAAAGGTAATTGATCAGCATAACAAAATCTTACACATTGTCAACATAACTGCCTACACGAGCACGTTAAACCTAATCCTCCAAAACATACAATCACTTAAGGCTAACAGAATTGAAACTAAGGCACTTTTGGGTACTGTGAGCAAAAACTTTGCGCTACTAAAAGAAAAAATAAAGAACCTAAGTCCACACTTTAGACAAAGAAGAGGACTAATAAACGTACTAGGGAAAGGATTCAAGTTTATAGCTGGCACAATGGACAGTGATGACGAAACCGAAATAAATAATTCACTCAAAACACTCTACAAGAATGAAGAAATCTTGACAAACAAAATTAACAACCTGACATTTGTTAACGATTTCATACCCTCACATATACAGAATATTACGGACCACATAAATCAAAAACAAACGGTAATAGGAAATTATTTGAATAGATTCAAAAACTTTATAGCAAATAAAATAACTACAATAGAAGAAGAAATTACACTTATAGAACAAGTCTACCAAATCAATAACGATATTTCACTGCTACGCAACCATGTCGATGATATTGGACAACTAATATTTTCTAGCAAACTCGGAGTAATTCCCACTGACATTCTAACCAACACAAAACTCAATTTTATTAATGATTTTGACAGTTACACCAATATCAAAGTAGCCGTCGCTATAAACGATAGTAATATAAAAATAATTCTCCAAATCCCACAATATGCAAAGGAAGCTTCATCAAAAATTGTATTCGAACCAATTCCTAATATATACAACAAATCAATTATTCTAAATAAGTATGAAATACTAGTAGATTCTAAAAATAATATTTACGATACTAACATTAAGGATAATCTTAAGAAAATTTTTAAACAAATCACTAACAAATGCCTTTCGAACATACTAAATTACGAAGAAGCATACAAATATCAAATGAATCAATCATAACTGAAACTCTACCCGGCATACTAATATTCAAAAACTACTATTCTAAAATTGAACATAATTGTAACAAAATGAATATTAAAATAAATGGCAACTTCCTAATAAAATTCGAAATCTGTGAAATTTACACAGCAAAAGAAAACTTTACCAATATTAAATTAAAACTTTACGATCAATTTATACTACCTAATGCCATAACTAAAATAAAAGCAAAATCAAATATGACATTCAATAATTTAAAGTTAGAATCACTATACTTAGAACAAATCAAACATGTAAAGTACATTGAACAAATACAATATCAAACAAAAAAATTAAATCTCATGAACATAAGCTTTGTTCGAGGAAATTCCGGGTAAAGTCCGGTAAAATTAGAGTAAACAAAAAATACTCTCGGAAAACAACAAATTTGCCCAAAATTGCTGGAACACAAAAAACCACATTTCAAGCCCGAAATTAAAAACAGCTGTTGCTTATTTATACAATTTTAAAATTCAGTGTTCTCAACTTTAAAATTTTATAATACACTGAAATCCAAAAAAAAACACATAGTTTTACAAAAAGTTGAAAATTTGTATTATTATATAAAATTAACAAACAAATTTATTTTATAATATTCATTTTAATAAAAAAAAAAAATTAACTTTTTACATTTATGAGAAAAATATCTATGTATCGCTGAGTTATTTTTCGAATTTTGTTCGATTTAAAAGTAAATTAGTTTTCAATTATTACGTTTGTGCACAGCCAACTTGTAAATAAAAACTATTTGCATATAATTAATTGACTATTTATGCATCAATTTGTATATGGAAAAGTTTTATTTTTTTTAATATGGGTAAGGTTCAAAATGTAACTATTGGGGAGCATTTTGATGACTAAAATAATAACATAAATTTGATAAAATTAATGTTTTTTGTAATTCAATTAAAGTAATTAATAATAAAAATTGTGAGTATTTATTTCTGCACATAATTTTTAGCCTTTTTCATGTGCGCCACCTCCACAGAAAATAATGTACTCTGTGGCCACAGCAAAGAATTCTTTGAAATTGTGAAGTGGAATCTCTTAATATCTTATTTGCAAATAAGTTTTTAATCAGTA
Source organism: Thecocarcelia acutangulata (assembly GCA_914767995.1). NCBI lineage: Eukaryota > Metazoa > Arthropoda > Insecta > Diptera > Tachinidae > Thecocarcelia > Thecocarcelia acutangulata. The sequence goes on from OU612098.1 coordinate 60,304,665, forward strand.
AGGGCCGTATCCAAAAAAAATTCTTACATGAGTTTTAACGCATACGTTAGTTACCAAACACATTAACACTACCATACATTTGTTAAAAATTTTTATGCAAAAACAGTACGTTAACTTTTACATGTAGTAAGGAATTTACTTGTTTTGTTATGGCAACGCCGTTATGTTCAGTTGTAATTTTTTGAATAGTGATGTATGAAAACTAATATTCGAAAATCGAAAAATAAATTTAAAAAATAAAAAATTTTTATTATTACATAAAATAACACTTTTTTGACAACCATTTTCTGGATTTATCTTTTTAATAAATAATGAATATATAATATGTAGTGTATTAATGAAATTGAGAAAAATTAATAGGATTTTATACTAGAAATATTTTTATTATTCGAATAACGTTTTTTATTGTATTCGTTTGATTGAAAGTGCATCACTAACATATTTTTTATTTATGTTTCCCTTTCAAAATGAATATTTTCAATTCATATAAAATGTAAAGCGTTAATTTATTTTTCTAACAATATATACATATATTGTTGTTCTTAATATTTTTCATAAAATTGTGAATTTCAAGACAAATCAACATCAAGAAACCAAATGTCATTTTAACGTACAGTTAAAGTGGCCCATTTCAACTTTCAACGTATGGTAAGGTAATAATTGTTTTTGGATACAACGTTAGGAAATTTTTCTTAACAATTGCTTACCAAGCTTTGTTAAATTTTTTTTTGCATACGGCCGTAAATCTTTTCGTAAATTAGTTATTCGAAAAAAAACTTTATTTACTTTTTTTGCGATAATTTTTGTTATTTACAATAGTGTTATTCACAAATAATATGCCATATCCATTTTACATTCCAATTGTTAGGCTCAGATTGGTTAACGGCAAAATAAAGTACCCAAACAGTATGTCAAACACATTCTCTTCGCTTACACCAATAAGAATAGATGGCCATTGTGTTGCGGTAATTTGCTCGCCATATAAAGTTCGCAAGATACAAATTGATATATCCTCTATTCCTTGATATTCTGTTTCCGTAATCTTTATTTTTTTTTAATTTCTAAAACGAAGGTAAAATTTTATACAATTCAAAACAAAAAACATTTTCTTGATTCACTTGTGTGCTTCTTCTTACACCACTTCACTCTACAAAAATTTCATTGAAATGACAAAATTTAAACCTACATTCACAACGTTTGCACGAAAATCAAAAAGTTTTTATTTTTGTGGAAACATGTTTCAAATATTTGTAAAAACCAGCAAACAGTCCCATAAACAAAAATGTTTGTACAAACCCAAAATATTAACATTTTTGGTAACAGTTTGTGTAGGTTATGAAATACACCTATTGTCGAAAACTTGACTTGAATGTATAAATAGTGTTTCTGATTTTAACAAATTTCATATAGCATAAATTTTTTTATCGATGGTAACAAGTTAGAAATATATTGATATCAAATGAAATATGTAAAATTTTGGTATAAGAAATCGAGATCAGTGCCAGCAACAAATTATTGAATAAGCAAAAACGAAAGGTAGCAACTATTAAAAAGAAAATATACTAAAAATTAAATAAACGCATCGTGCATTGATTTAAAAATTCTTTGTGCGATTTTTAAAAACCACTAAAATGGGTTACAACAGCGCTGTTGTAATTCAAACAAATATTTTTGCCAATTTATTTAAACATTTTGAGCCATATAAAACCGGAAATTAACTTTTTTTAATATAACTTATTTAAATATAAGGTATTGTTATATTTTCAAATACTTTTTTTTATAATATGCACTTTAGTATATCATTTTCATAAATAGCAAACAGCTGATTAAATGGTTTAACGATTTTACCATTTTTCACGGAAAAAACGTACGGGTAAAGTCTGGTAAAATGAGAAACACAAATCATTCTCTCAGAAGCTTTCTTATTTACCCAATTTGCACATTTTTCAACACAAGAAACACTTTGGGAGCCCGCGAGTTCCCGCAGTAACGACGTCGAACACAACTAATAATTGTTTTGACCATCATAATGTTAACAATATTTACAATATATAAAACTAAAATTTTAATCATATTGCACATTTCGTCAGAGCTTCAATCTGTCGGTGGGGGTGTTATATCAAAACCCCTTAATGTAATATAAAATTAACACAATAAATTTAATATAAAATATTTAATACAAAACAATTCTTTGGAATTGTCCCACAAATAATAAATTTATTAATTTGCACCTTTAATACAAAACAATTCTTTGAAGTAGTAAGTTCATCGACTTGCACCTTTTACACAAAAACAATTCTTTAGAATTGTTTTAAACTAAAGTTTAAAAGTGCATTTCCGGCACACGCCGATATTCTTTGATTATTTTAAATACTAAAGCAACTGACCAAATATGCAAGATAAAGAAAATAATTAATATAAATATAACGGTGGAAACATAAATAAGCAGAGTCTTATTTTGAGTGTTAACAAGTCTAAATAAGCTTAGCTTTAAGTTTAGTTTTAATGAATAAATAAACAAATAAAGAAAAATAATTTTTTTTATTTTTCTTCGAATATAAAAGTTAATGAATTCGCCTTGACTGCTATAAAGCATCAACTAAAACAACGAAAACAACACAACTCAATAAGCAAAAAATTCGTCATTAGCGGTTCTCCAAGGAAGATAGCAACAACATAAGGCAACAAGCAACATATTCATCATCAGCGTCAACATCTATAGAAACATCCCCATAAGAATGATGCACCAAATAATTATCTTTATGTAAGCCAGTAATATATTTATTTTAATAACAAATTTTTCTACTTGTAACTAATCTTATTTACATTCATATCTAACCTGTAAACAATTAAAAGTGTTAAAACATTACTAAATAAGTAAATTGAGTATTGCAAAGTAAAGAATAAATTTTCCTTATACTTGATTGATAAATCTTTTTAATAGAAACAAATATAAAAATTAACTAAATCTATTTGAAGATAAAGGAATTTATAATTTTTAATTTTGCAAGTTTCCTTTCTCAAATAATGGCAAACCCGAATAATTTAATAAGAGCACCCATTTTAAACAATCCCCCACCCCCAAACCCAGTCGATAATCCCAATCCATCTAATAATCCAACTAATCGTCCACAAATGGAAGCAGTGTGAGCCTTGTCACGCAACTATGTAGGATGCAGTGTAGGAGCATAGTAGGAAATATTTTAAATTCAAATGCGGATATCATAACAGGAGATCAGATAATAGAAGAGCAATTTGGAGAAAATCTCAATGGGATGTACAAAGTGCCAGACATTGTACGCTGTCTTAGAGAGTTCTCTGGCATCCCGTCGGAGTTCAGTTCCTGGAAAAAGAGTGTCGAACGTGTCTTAAAAATTTATGAGGCACAAAAAGGGACACCCAGGTACTTTGCTATTCTCAACGTGGTAAGAAATAAGATAACAGGAGCTGCAGACTCGGCTCTCGAGTCTTACAACACTCCTCTATGTTGGGAAACTATCTCACGTTGTTTGATTATGCACTATGCAGACAAGCAGTACCAACTAACAACACTAGTTCAGGGAAATTTGACAATACAGGACTTCTACCAAGAAGTATATTCACACTTGTCGCTGATTATCAGCAACATTTGCTGCATGACAATGGGAAGGGAGGCAATGAACGTACTGATACAAACGTATAGGGACAAAGCGCTGGACACATTCATAAGAGGCTTAAGGGGCGACCTTTCTGGCTCCTATGTATAAGAGAGCCAAACAGCCTATCACAGGCACTACACCTTTGCCTTAAACTCCAAAATCAAAATTTTAGGACGGAACACGCCTTAAACAAAAATTCTAAGCTGAATACAAAGAATCAAAATTACAGATCCCAAACAACATCTTCTTTCTTATCTCACCCAGTACCCATAACCCCAAGAAATAATCAACACATAGTGCAAAACTCCAACCAATATCTAAGCAATTATCCAAACTCGTATCCTCAACATTATTCTTTGCAATAGATGTACCCTGGGAATAAACATTTTCAAAATAAAACTCAATTTCAAAACACCCATAGACAGTACTACAATAATCCTCAAATACCCCCACCCCGACCAATCGCGCCTAAGCCCTTACCGAAACCAGAGCCTATGGATATAGACAAATCCATGCAAACACGAGCGGTAAATTACATGAACAGACCCCGTCCCAACACTGATTTTATAGGCAAAATACCAATGCAACATATTAACCAACAACCTCGGAAGTTTCAAAGAAATTTTCATATAGAAACTGAGGGGAAAGAGTACAATAAACAAGATTGTACTGACGAGGTTTATAATGAACAAATGAGTAATTATACTCCAGAGAATAATCTCCAAGATCTACGGAATTACATAGAAGACGAAAAAGAACCAGCCGAAGGTGTTGATTTTGTTGATATTAATTTTTTAGAATAGAGTCTTCGTCTTTGCCCTACTTTGAAGCGAAGACGAAAGACGGAAAGATTCTGAAAATATTAATTGATACAGGCTCAAAAAAAAGTTACATACAAGACTCTATCTCAAAAACATCAAAACTCAATAACACTAAATTCTATGCTAACCCCATAGGAGGAAAAATTGCTATAACACACCATACTTTTGTTAATCTTTTTGGTTTTAAAAATAAGAAAATCAAATTTTTCTTTCTTCCTACCTTAAAATCGTTTCACGCAATATTAGGTAATGACGCTCTGAAAGAACTATCCGCAATTATCCATACTGCAAAAAATTGTATGATTCTTAATGGCAACGTCAAGGTGAAACTGAAACAACAAATTTCACAATCGGTTATTAACATTCAGATTAGAACCGACCATATGTCGAATGAGCAAGTGCATAGCATAAAAAATATAATCTGTAAATACCCGAATCTGTTTTCCGAACCATACGAATCATTGACGTATACCACGACTGTAAAAGGCGAAATTAGAACAACAACGGATAGTCTCGTTTACTCTAAATGCTATCCCTACCCGGCACATCTCAAGGATGTGGTAGAACAACAAATTAAAAAATTACTTGACCATGGCATCATTAGACCATCTAAATCCCCATACAACTCACCGGTCTGGGTTGTACCAAAAAAGATGGATGCCTCGGGTGAAAAAAAACGGAACGGTTATAGATTACAGAAAACTTAATGCAATAACTGTACCGGATCGATATCCAATACCCGAAATAAACGAAGTCCTATCACAGCTAGGAGAAAATAAATTTTTCACTGTACTGGATCTCAAAAGCGGGTTTCACCAAATCCCCTTACGGGAAAAAACGGCGTTTTCCATTAACAACGGAAAGTATGAGTTTACTCGGCTTCCTTTTGGTCTAAGAAACGCGCCGTCTATATTCCAAAGATGCTTAGTTGATATCGTAAGGGAGCATATTGAAAAAATATGCTATGTTTATATAGATGATATCATCATATTTGGAAAGACTGAACAACAACATTTTGAGAACTTGGAGAAAATTTTTAGCACTTTGGAATCAGCCAACATGAAAGTACAACTAGACAAGTGCGAATTCTTGAAACCAGGTGTCGAGTTTTTGAGATTCATTATATCGACATCAGGAATACAGGCCAATCCACAAAAAGCTGAGGCAATCTGTAGTCTGCCCATCCCAAAAACGTTGAGCGACTTGAGATCATTCCTGGGCATGTCAGAATTTTATCGCTGCTTCGTAAAGGATTATGCTAAACTTGCGAAACCACTAACGGCTCTTTTAAGAGAGGAGGGAGGACGAATGTCCAAGTCTCTATCTAATAAAATAATTCTGAATCTTAACGATGAGACAATAGAAGCGTTTAATAAAATAAAGAGAATACTAACATCCGATGACGTAATACTTTCATACCCCAACACAGAATTTCAATTGACAACGGACGCCTCCAAATATGCAATCGGCGCTGTGCTGGAGCAAGAAGGTAGGCCAAAAACCTTCATTTCTAGAACCTTGAATAAACCCGAAGAACATTATGCTACAAATGAAAAGGAAATGCTAGCAATAGTCTGGGCACTCAAGAGTTTCAGAAATTACCTCTATGGAGCAGCAAGAGTAAAAATATTCCTGGACCACCAACCATTAACACTTTGTCAAACAGCAACACTAATAGCAAACAAAGAAGGTGGAAAGCAACGTTAGAGGAATATAACTATGTATTGCAATATCAACCTGGAAAGGTCAACGCAGTGACAGATGCATTATCTCGACCCCCACAGGAGATATACAAAATGAACTCGACAGCCGCTACTCAACATAGCATAGCATAACATAGTTCCCCTGAAAACTCCATTCAATTTACAGAAACACCGATTAATGCATTTAAAAACCAAATTATAATAGAACCGGACAACATTTGTTCATATGAATTCCAAATTTTCTTTCCAACTTACCACAGGCACATCGTATTGGAACCATATCCTTCCCATGAGAGAATAGAGCAGATTTTCGAAAAATATCTCAACCCTTCGGTGACAAATTGCGTGAAAACCAAGGAAGCAATTCTTGGTAAAGCGCAACAAATATTCTCTAAGCGCTTCCATAAATATAAAGTTCTTTACACGAGGAAGATGGTAACCGACGTTCCAGACGAATAAGAGCAAGAAACCGAAATAATTAATGAGCACAACAGAGCGCATAGAAGTGCCGAAGAAAATAAAGCACAACTTCTAGAAAAATACTATTTCCCTCAGATGATGGCAAAAGTTAACAGAATAACAAAGGCTTGTAAAATCTGTAAAGAAAGTAAATACGATCGTCACCCCAATAAAATAGACATTTTTGAAACACCTATTCCGCAATACCCCGGACAAATTGTCTACATCGACATTTTCATTACTGAGAAGAAAATCGTTTTAACAGCAATTGATAAATTCTCTGAGTATGCTCAGGCGAGATTATTGAAATCCAGATCATCGGAAGACATAAAGGAACCATTAAGAGAAATTCTTTTAACATTCGGAATGCCAAAAACCGTCGTGATAGACAACGAAAAGTCTTTCAATTCTGCGGCCATAAGATTCATGCTAGAGAATCAATTCAATATTAAGGTGTAGTGTATCTATAACTATTATAAGCACTGTAGCAATGTAAGAAATTTATTCATGTTAAGTATGATATTGAACTTGAAATCTGATTCATTTGTTTACATTAAGTTTCATTTTTTAAAGTCAGCAAAATTTTGATTGAATTTTTACTGTTTATGTTGGACAGCAGTAATGAGCATTAAGTTATTTTTTTTAAATTGAATTTTTTTTACATGTTGGTTTGTTGCTGGAGTTTAGTGAACTTTGTAGCAATAATTATATGCACGCGCCAACAAATTATGGTAAACTAAAAGAAGAAATTGTCAATACTGCCCGTGGGAACAGCAAATCATACTATTGATTTGTTGTGAGGCCACATTTATGCTGACCTATTGAATAAATTAGTATATAAGCTAGTAAATTTTGTGAATAAAGTCAGAAATAATTGATACAAGAAAAGACTTGGGTCATACCTTGTTTTATTTCTCAAACTGAAATCGGCACTACTGGTGCTGAAGAAAAGCGGCTGCAGAGCTTAGAAATACTGAAAACAATAGAACCAAAATCGGCACTACTGGTGCTGAAGAAAAGCGCCTGCAGAGCTAAGAAATACAAAAAAATCAAATAGGCATTTATATAGGTCTACGATAAAGGTCTTTAAAACTCCTTCCTACGCTAGCTCCACTAATGGTCAGATTGAGAGATTTCACTCTACATTGACAGAAATAATGAGATGCCTTAGATCAGAAAACGGTCCTCAGACTTTTTCAGACCTCCTTTATAAATCTCTTTATGAATACAATAATTCTGTTCACACTTCAACACTCAAAAAACCGTCACAAATATTTCTTTGAAAACGTAGATTCACTGAACCCGATAAATCTGAAAAGGATAGACAAGAGATAATTGAAAGGATAAAAGGGAAACAGGTTGAATTTCATAATAAAAAGAGATCTCGAAAAAAGAAGTAGGTCAAGAGATTTACGTTGGGGTTAATAAAAGTGAAGGAAAACAGACATAATACAGTAGTGACAGAAAGTGGAAAAGTAGTTCATAAAGATTTTTTTCCCCTTTATTTTTTTAGAATGGCGATATCTGCCATAATGGGTGAAGTAAGAATAATGGAGTACACTAGTTCACAGACAGTTGCTACTGATACTGGGTTCGCTAGAGTGTAATCCGGTACAGTAAAACTAGTTCACGTAGTCCAGATCGAAAAATATGAAACAGTAATAGATGGCATACAATCAATCATCCGGACTAATGTAAGCACTTCCCATCCCCTATATCCTTTTCTTTCCTAGGAAGTGGAACAGTTAAAAATGAATATTAGTAACCTCAAACCAAGAAATAAGAGATCCTTAGACTTTATCGGGTCAGCATGGAAATGGGTCGCTGGTAACCGCGATCATGCTGACTTTCAAATCATAGAACAAAAAATAAATAATGTATTGGAAAGTAATAACAGACAAGTCATAATTAACAGAATGTCTTTGGAAAAATTAAACGAATTAACTTTAAGAACTAATCAAACTATTTAATAAACGAATTGAAATACAAACTAGAAATTGTAAGTAACAAAATTCTGAAACTTAAGTATGCAATAGATTGGGCAAAAGTAGGGGTCATCAATTCATTTATTTATATTATCGAAATATGAAATGGATATGATCACAACTTTAGCCAACCGAGAAAACATCAATTTCTTTAGTATCGCGGAATCTCTTAATTTCGCGGAAGTAAGAATAGCTTCCAGCAGCGACTCTATAATTTACATTATTAACATTCCAACTACTTATGATGAATCATGTAACAAAGTTACTATTAAACCTGTAAAAATCAATAAGATAGCTACTCAGATCGAATTTGACGAAATTTTGGTTTGTGACAAAAAAGTATTTGGTATCAAGAATAAATGTAAAAATTTCAATGAACTAACAATATGCAAGAACGATAATGTTAAAGATATTACAGACTCCGAATGTCTCCCTAACTGGATTCGAGGAAAACCCTCAACCTGCGCTGTAGTTAATAACCCTCATATTCCGACTATTCAGGAAATATTTCCTGGCACAATTTTACTGATTCAATTCAATGGGACTATCTTCGTAGGCCAAGAGTCCTATAACTTAAACGGTACTTACCTCATAGAATTCCAAAATGAAACATTATCAGCAAATAATAAAAAATTTTCTTTCTCAGAGATTTCTTCTTCAAAACCATTGCCACCATATGGTACAGCCAATAATTGAAAAACCACATATGGAAGATATTTTAACATTAGAACTAATTAAAGAAATGAATACTAATAACACAGCAGCTATAGAACTTCTAAATATCGAAAGCAAATTCGGTGATGTAATAAGTTACGTTTTGGCAGTTTTCACGGCAATCATAATATTATTAATCTTTCTAAGGAGAAAGACCAAACGAGGGAGAGAACAAAACTTTGAGAACATTAACATCAATACCCCATTACTCTTACAAAGTGTTACCTTAAGTGGCAGTGATCCCAAAGAATCATCAATTTCAAAAATTACTCATATACCCTATTTTTGATTGTGGACAATCAACTTAAGGACGGAAGAGTTAAGACATAAAAAATTCTTTTTTAATTTTGTACTGTAAGTTAAGATATAAAAAATTATTTTTAATTTTGTATTGTATTAACCTACATAATTTTTGCTGACGCTATGTCTGCAGCTTTTCTTGAATTGTCTATATCATTATTACCTACCCAAAATAACATTAAGGCAGATTTCAAAATTATGAAGAACTATGTTGATACAAATTTCATGCAATCTTGCAGTCTGGCTTAATGATAATTAAAACACAATTTCCAAGTAATTTTTTTTTTCGTACTTTATTAATAAGAAGTTGAATATTTTAAATAAAGAAAAATTACAAAAGAAGAAGTCAGTCGGAGTCAAGCACTCGAAAAAACAAAAGGTATTTTTAATTTACTAAAGGTATTTTAAGTTAACTTGTATAAAAACTTGAACAAAATAAAAGTTAAAATCAGTGTTCAACAAAAAAAAAAAAAAAAAAAAAAAAAAACAATTGTTTTATTGAATCGTAAATACCTCCTGGTTAAAGCGCTTGTGTAGTAAATTACAGAACAATAATACAAACAAATAATTTCTTCAGGTTACAAGTGCATGTAAGGAAAACTTCATCTATTTCATTAACATTTTTGGTGACCCCGACGTGATACTGTATCAGGCACAGAATCTCTTGAACCCTCACAGCAGGACATCACTGTTTCATTCATAAAAAATTCCCATCATCAATAGAATATCACTTGCTCTGCTAAAAAGTAAGGCAATAATCCGCAACTACAAAAAGGTTCCGTTGTCAAGAAAGGATTCCGTAAACTACTTCAAAGAACGACTCAGGAGACTGGACGAGGAATGGTCGGAATTTGAGGCAAACGACAATAAAATCCGACTGCTTGAAGAACTACCGCTGGGTCATAAATACTTTAGCGAGAATTATTATCAAGCAATACTGGATATCGCTAACCAATGCAAGGAGGTGTTCGAGCATTCAATGTTAAAAATAACAGCAGTGGAAAGGAACATACCACCCGTAGAAATACAACAAAATCATCGAAAATTGCTACAAAATGTTTTTGATAAAAGCCATGAAGTCAACATTAACTTCAATAATGAAAACAGCCATACTGTGAAGACTTTAGGCTTAACGTTGATGCCGGAGCCTGACAAATTTTGTGTTAAAGTATGTCCAAATGAGGTCAATCATATTACAAAACGAACAGTTAGTTCAGATTTAGCTAAACTGTTTGATCCTTAGGGACTCTTGTCACCAATTGTGGTGACAAGAGCCAAATGACAAGCCAAAATGTTTATTTAAGAGTTATGACAGTTAAAATTAGACTGGGATGACGAGCTGTCAGATGACCTCCAAAGCAGATGAATATTATTCCTAAAGGAATTAGAGCAATTAAAGAACCTAAAATTTTTTACTCGGCATATTTTCGAAGGGAATAAACCATCAAACATACAAATCCATGTTTTCGCAGATGCCTCAGAAAAGGCATATGGTGCAGCAGTATACATCAGGTCAATCATAAGAAACAATCAGGTCATTGTGACGTTACATTGTGCAAAATCACGAATAGCACCATTCAAACACCAGACTCTACCTCGTCTTGAACTTTGAGCCGCACAGTTAAGTGCACAGCCAGGGAAACAAAGGATTTGAAGCTTGAAGATGTCTCCACGTACGTGTGTGGCAAACCGAATAGCTACAATACATCCTGTCACGTGGTCTCAGTCCAAGAAAATTATCATCAAGCAATCCATGGTTCTACGTACCCATATTTCTACATGGAAATCCAGAGTGTTCTCTACAACTTATACATTCAGTGACTATATTGATATGGAACGAAAAAAAAACTGCAATGACAACAACAAATTACAGGATATGCAATTTACAATATACGTTGTAGCTTACATCCTTAGATTCATAAACAATACAAAGAAACGCAAAACCCATACCGAGCTAATATTATCAGTACACGAATTGGAGCAAGCACTTGTAGTTTGTGTGATAACACAAACGATGCAACAATCAGACTTCGATGAAGAGTTAAAAGAGAATGGTTGTATGCTTTATTATGTAGAGGTATTTACACTAAAATGCTAATGAAAAATATTAAATATACTCTTTTTTGTTTTCATCTATAAATAATGTAAGCTAACAAGAAAAGTTAACTAATAAATCTATTGGTTTACATACCCACACATATGTATATATACATGCGTATTTACAGGCGCATAAATTTGTAGTTTAAACAGCCAAGTAATTCAGAAGAGAGTATCAGTTGTATTTGAAAATTCAATAGAATTGTACAGTAAAACATAAAATGAGTTTTATCAGTTTTTCAGTTTTAAATAATATCTCAAAAAAACAAAATATATAAATATATTGATTAGTTAGTTAGTATTACTTTTAATATTCAATAAATGTGTTGTTTGACCAACGGACAAACATATTATGTTTTGTTTTGGACCTTCAAATAACAAAGTCTTTTACTGGCGCCCGAGCGTAAATAAAACAAGTCGATCAACTGGTTCCTTAGTAGCATACGCCAAAAGGGGACAATTATGTGTTAAGATAATAACAAAAATATCCTGAAACAAACGAGGGTAGCGAAAATATTATTTAACGTTTAACATAAAATAAGAAATGAATGTGCGAAACAATTTGTGAAACAAATTCTATGAACATCCTTATAGTGCTGTTACTTAATCCTATTGGGCATTATCATCACACTATCAATAGCTTCAACAGAAGGTACAACAGTATCAACTACTTTAACTACAGAATCCATAACAGAAGGAAGAAAAAACAGCAAGACAACATTACTGTAAGTTAGATTTTAATTATTACCCTTTAAAAAAAAAAGATATAAATAAATTTTAACTAAAAATAACTAAAGATATTTTTATGTAAAGAATAAAGAAAGTTCTGAAGAAATACAAGTAAATTTCAATTAATTATTAAAAAAAAAGAAAAATTAAAAACGAAGCAATACTAATAACACAATAAATAGAGCTACGAATCCTACGGGACCCTCCAGTTCATATAAAATAAATATAAAATATTGAATCGAAAATAAAGAAAGTTTTATTAGCTTATTTTTTATTGCTAAAATATTATGCACAAACCTGAAAAATATGAAAGGTTCAAGACTGCTACAGAAAAAAATTAATTTTAAACATGTCAAATCCCGAAAAGTTAATAAGACCCCCCGTTTTCCTCCAAATGGCAACCGTCTCCCAAACGGACAGATTAACTTAGAAGACTTAAATACCTTGATTGCGAACATAGCGACAGAAATTTTTAGACAACCAGGGCCAAGAATAATTCAAGCAACTCTTAACCCCGATGCAGGACAAAATATAGATATCGATCAGGTTATAAATGAGGAGTATAGGAACGACTTGAGGGATCTTGACAAGATTCACGATATCGTTGAATGTCTACGAGAATTTTCAGGAGCTCAAGGTGAGTTTAACTCATGGAAGAAAAGCGTCGAGCGCATTTTAAATATTTATGAAAATACAAAGGATATTCCTAGGTACTACGGCATTTTAAACACAATTAGGAATAAAATAGTTGGTGAGACAGATATAGCCTTGGAATCTTACAATACTTCACTTGACTGGAAGGCTTCTCCTGAACACCAAATAAACTCACTAGTTCAAGGCAGGTCCTTAATACAAGATTTTTATCAACGGGTCTATAGGCATTTATCACTAATACTGAATAAACTAGGAACCTTAGACACATCAAACGAATCTTTGACTCTATTAACACAAACTTACAGGGTCGAGGCCCTTGATACTTTCATACGGGGACTAAATGGGGATCTCCCAAAGCTTCTCGGCATGAGAGAGCAGGCAGATCTTCCTCAGGCACTTCATTTGTGCCTGAAACTTGAAAATCAGACGTATAGAGCCCATACTAGTGCGAACAACTTCCAAGTGCAACAGTCACGTAGTTCATGACAATTTTATCATAATTCACAACCACAGCCTCGTTCACGTCCAATGATTTTTTATTCCCAGCTCACTCATAACCCGCATGCACCTGGAGAAGGATTTTTATTTAATCACCCTCAACAGAGACACACACACAAGGACGCTATGACTATCAATCACAACCACCCCCAGACCACAGGGTCCAAAGCCACGACCTGTGCCTGTCGATGGGAGCTTGCTTGCAAGAAGAGTTGACTATGGGAACAGACCAAGGCAAAATTATTTCGGAAAACGGCGTCCACCTCCACTCGGGAGGCACCGCGGCTAGACAAACACTGTCTAGATGTTATGATACCTTCCATCACTCCCCTAAAAAAACCATACCAATAACATAATCTAAAATAATACATACATATTTGTTAACCCACATTTCCGTTCCCGCATGAACAAAAATACAATAAAACAAAATTATTAAACCAAAGCCTAACAATTTAGTTTTCTTAAGAATTGTTTTCCAAAACTTTAAACTTTATTTTTCTTAAGAATTGTTTTCCAAAACTTTAAATAAAAATTAACAAATTATTAAAACCAGACTTTTTCTTAAGAATTGTTTTCTTGCATTTCCGTTCCCATATAAATTAACGAAAATGCAATAAAATAAATAAATGCAATTAAGCAAAATTAATAAACAATTGCAAACCTAACAGTCTATTTTCCATAGAATTGTTTACTTAAAAATTAACACATTATTAAAACCAGACTTTTTCTTAAGAAATGTTTTCTTGCATTTCGGTTCCCAAATAAATGAACAAAAATGCAATAATATAAAAAAATGCAACTACACAAAATAAATAACAAATACAGTTACACAAAATCAATAATTGTAAAAATTAATTAGTATATAAGAACCTAAAAATAAAGAATAAACTTAGTTATTTTAATCAACTCACTAAAACCAAATTTTTTTAACCAGTTCATAAACTGAACTGAAAAGTGGCGCAGTCGGTAGGATACCGCAAGACCTACCCTATGTAAAATAAAAAGTTTTCAGAAGAAGTGAAAATTAAAATTTTGCAAAAGATTTCTTTATCAACGCGGTAGAACTCGAAATTTCAATTTCTAGTGCGGTATCCGAAAAAAACGCAAGTCTGTCCTACGAAGGATCGTAGATGAATCCTCGAAAAACACTGCAAAATTTTTTTAAAACATTTGAAATTCGTGAAGCTTTTATAAAAATAAAAAGCAACCCAACAAGCAAAAAAAGTTTTTATCCAACAAGGAAACCACATCAGTAACAACACATCCAAAAAAAAAAACAACTCTTAGGAATCAGAAGCCCTCAACGCCTATCCACACCAAACATTAAAAGTAACAACACATCCAAAAAACAACTCGAAGGAATCAGAATTTATCAACGCCAATCCACACCAAACATTAAAAGTAAGATTTGTTTTTAAATTTTATAAAATTCCCATGTAAAGAAAAACATATACAAAATCAATCATAATCAAAAACTAGTGTTAAATATATATAAGTGAAAAAATTACAATAGAATCAAAAATAGAGAGGATTAATTTGTATACTTTCAAAGAAGAAGACATTGAAACCCTAGAGAGATACTCTCGTCAGATAACATTAATAAAGAAATTTGCAAAGAAGAAATATTTAGTTGAAAAGAAAAAATTTAAACATATTAGGGTATAGAAAGCCAACAGGAAATACAAAATGGTAGACCAAGCAGGAAACCAAGCTAACAGTCTAACAATAAACCCATTAAAATACCTCAATAGCTTACCAGAGTTCAATGGAGGCCATAGAGACCTACAAACCTTTACTACACTCATAGATAGGGTACACCCACATTTACGTTTACATTACATTCGACGAACAATCACAATTACTATTTTCGGACATAATCAAGTCAAAATTGAAAGGAAAAGCTAAGCAGACCATTGAAATCAATTGCCATGCCACCTCTTGGCCAGAAATAAGGAACATTCTGCAAAACAACTTTGGAGACAGGAGGTCTTGTGAGCAACTTTTTGATAAGTTAAGGAGCGTAACAATTAAAACTAACACAGTAGAATTTTATGAAGTTATAAAAAAAAACTACAGAGATTAAATAATAAAATAAAAATTATGTTAGGAGAAAATGAAGCCGCTAGACAAAGTGCAATCAATAACATGCACACCGCATTGAACATCTTCAAAAGTAAACTGCCTGAACCGATGAAATCAATACTATTTTGCAGAAATCCAGTAGATTTAGAAAGCGCTATGGACATTCTGTTCCAAGCCGGCTATGCTTATGCACCTGACAATAATAAGTTACACCAAAAAAACAATTCAAGCAAACGTCTAAACTTTAATAACAAACGAAGACATTTCCAGAACCAACCCATGAACAACACACAATTCAGACATAACCAACAACAACCTTTTTTTCACGAACACTTCAGGGCCAATACAGACACCTTCCACAATCATATCAGAATCCATATAATCAAACCCCATCGAACCCACCTTTCAACCCGAACAGACAGAATTTCAGACACCCACCAGAACCCATGGAAATATCAGAAAATTTTCGGGCACCAGCCTCGGGGGGAAACTACCATCTATAACTATCAAAACTAAGTTAGGACACATACGATTAATTATAGGCACAGGAGCAACGAACTCAATCTTAAATCCTGGAATCTGTTATCCGAAAAGAATTCACTTAATAAACCCCATATTGATAAAAACATTACAACACTGACTTTACATTAATAAAAAAGAATTTGAAGAATTAGGAGCAATAGCCACACTTGAATTTTTCATAATAAAATTCCATAACTTCTATGATGGCCTAACAGGCAATGTTATCCTAAGACCATTAAATGCTAACATAGATTATAAGACTAAGAGTATATTTTTTGGTACCAAAACATTGAAAATGATTTTTGAAGATAGTAAATTCAACAAAGACGCAATGTGTTTTGAAGAGGATAACAAAAAAATCACAACAGGAGAAATTTTAAAAATAAAAGATAGAAGAAATATTAATTTACCTAAGAACCATTGTTTGACTACGCAGAAGGTAGACTACGATGATTCAAGTACTATTAAAGGTGGAAATAGTAACCCACTGACAAAAGAAATTCGAACAGAGCACATGAATGCTGAGGAAAAAGAAGAAATTTTGAAATTAATAAAGAGATACCCAAACATTTTTTATCGGGACGGTACCGAATTAACGTTCACATCCGCAATAAAACATGAGATCAGAACCACTAACAATATACCCATACATACCAAATCGTATCGCTATCCCTATATACATAAAAACGAAGTAGAAACACAAATACAAGAAATGCTCAACAATAAAATTATCAGACACAGTAATTCTCCTTATTCCGCACCAATTTGGATCGTGGCGAAGAAGGCCGATGCAAGAGGGAAAACCAAATGCAGACTCGTCGTAGACTATCGGAAACTCAATGAAGTTACATAGACGACAAGTACCCAATTCCTAACATCGATGAAATCCTTGACAAACTGGGAAGATGCCAGTATTTCACCACTTTGGATTTGGCCAGAGGATATCACCAGATCGAAGTTAGAGAGGAGGATATTCATAAGACCGCCTTCACTGTGGAAGGAGGACACTATGAATTTATTAGAATGCCGTTCGGGTTGAAAACAGCCCCAGCGACATTCCAAAGACTTATGAATAATGTTCTTAAATATTACATTAACAAAATTTGCTTAGTCTATTTTTTCACCGCCCTACAAGAACACATTAATTCAATTACTGTAATTTTTAAACGCTTGCAAGAAGCCAATCTTAAAATACAACTAGATAAATCAGAGTTTTTTAAACGAGAGACTGAATTTCTCGGACATATAGTAACACCTCTTGGTATAAAAGTTAACCCTAAAATGATAGATTGCGTCAAAACCTTCCCAATACCTAAAACTCCCAGACAAATAAAACAGTTCCTCGGGTTAACAGGATACTATAGAAAATTTATAAAAGATTATTCTAGGATAGCTAAACCAATGACTAAATACTTAAAGAAAGAAACTAAAATGAACATTAATGACCCAGAATACATAGAGAGTTTCAATACCCTTAAAACATTATTGTCACACGACCCAATTCTGGCTTATCCAAACTTCTCTAAAGAATTCACACTTACGACGCATGCCAGCAATTTTGCACTAGGGGCAATACTTTCTCAAAATTACCACCCCGTCTGCTACGCGAGTCGTACTTTAAACGCGCATGAGTGCAGGTACAGCACAATCGAAAAGGAACTTCTGGCTATCGTCTGGGCAACAAAGTATTTCTGCCCATACCTCTTTGGAAGACCGTTTAAGATAGAAACAGATCACAAACCTCTCACATGGCTATTTTCAATTAAGGAGCCAAATTCCAAGCTGGTAAGATGGAAACTTAAACTTTCCGAGTTCGATTATAAAATCGTTTATAAAAAAGACACAAAAAACAACAACGCCGATGCACTATCAAGAATAGAACCCGAAGATGCTAACGTCAATACTCTTGAATCAGAGGTACGTAGGATAAAAGAAACGGAATCCCCTATCAACATGTTTAAGAACCAAATCATTATTAAGAAAATTAATTCAGGTGCAGCCAGGATAAAAAACGAGAAAGTCTTTAAGAATAATAGAAAAATAATAGGAATTAAGGAACTCGACAGGGAAACATCAATATCTCTTTTGAAAAATCATTTTAACTCAAACCAATTGAATGCAATTTACATAGATAGTGAATTTTTTAAAACTCTGGAGAATGTTTGTATGGAACTTTTTTTAAATAATGACAAATTTAGAATAATTAGACGCACCAAGTTGCTTAGTGACATCAAAGACGAAGAAGAACTGATCGAAGGACATTTAAGTAAGAACCACCGAGAAATAGAAGCTGTCTATGGGGAACTTAAGAACATAATATAAAACCCCTTTTTAAAATTAAGAATAACACAATTCATTAACAATTGCGAAGTGTGCACCGCTGAAAAATATGATAGAAAACCTCCTAAGATACCATTTAAAGTCAGTGAAACCCCACACAAACCACGAGAGATAGTTCATGTAGACGTATTCTACACTTTGAAAAAGGAACTTTTTATGACAATAATAGACAGTAGAACTTGAACAGAATTTAAGACTAAACTATTACAGTATATAAATACTGTTAGGTCACCGCATAGTAGTTCATGTGTTTAGTATTTCGTTTTATTATATTCCTATTTATTTTTGCATGTTATTCAAGCTAATGTTAATTCGCTGTTTTTTCATGCTCATTGGTTCCACTGTAATTTGCTAGTTAATTTTGCATACATAAACCAATGTAAATTATTTTTGGTAATGATCCGCTAGATTTTATTATTATTATTTTTTTCTCGCTGAAAGTTAAATTAAGTTACTTTGTTGTTGTCATGAAGAATGCACTTTATTTTTTGTTGAATTGCATAATTACAAACGTACATATGTACATGGATTAAAGTAATAAAGTTATTTTGAGAGAACAAGTACATAAGCATGACAACAACAAAAATAATGGCCCTTATGAACAATATTGTTTTAGCTTTAAGCAAATGAATTGAAAAATAAAGAAATCACTTGCATTGTAACGTTTAAACAGAAACAGTCCTCTTTTTCTCGAACTACATTCACGGCACAATTTCAAGACATTTTGCATCTCTGCCCAAAAGAACAATTCAGCAGCATATAGACAACAGTTCCAAATCACAAGTAATTGCTCTATATAGCTGCCGGTGAGGAAAAAGCTCCTCATCGTACAAATACATTTGGTAAGATAGAAAAAATTGTTGTAGACAATGAATTAGGGTTTAAAGCCATCCCAATGCGCGAATTCCTCAATGAAGAACAAATTAATATACATTTTACCTCAAGAAATAACGCAGACATAGAACGTTTATACAATACCATAAATGAGCACATAAGGCTTCTAAGGCACGATGAAAAGAATAAAGAACAAACAAAAGAAGAAAAAATCCTGCGGATAATAGGATACTACAACAACACAATGCATAGTACAACTAAGATCAAACCTATTGATTTCCTAAATGGAAAAATTAACGAAGAGAAATATATAGAGATTCATGACTTAATGAGTAAGAAAAAAGAGGAATACATAGGTAAATTGAATAAAAATAAGACAGATGTGACAATAGAAGATGGTTCAAATTATATCAAGGAAATTAGAGGGGGTAAAAACCATAGGAAATATAGGAAGATATATAGTAAGAAAATCGATGACGACCACGTCGAAGACATTAAGACAGGGCATAAGTATTACAAAACTCATATCAGACGAAGCAAGAAATTTCAAGATAGAGATAACCCCAGAATAAAAGTTAAATAATAATATTTCGTCAAATATACAGATACATATATAATATACAATTTTTCTAGATGACACTTTGGATTTTCCTGACAACTTTGTTTATAGTTACCTACGGACAATACCTCGACATTCAAGACCTATCTGATAATCATTGGTATATACCAATTAAGATAAGAGACGTACAGATCATCACGCCATCAATACTACGCAATATATAGAAACAGCCAATGTATTACAGGATAATATCAATAAACTTTCTGATACTTACACAAACATCAGTCCACTATTGGAAAGCGTAAATAAAAACATGGAAATATGTAAGACGAAGATAAATAACTTGACACCTAGATTCAGCCAAAGACGAGGATTAGTAAACGCAATAGACAAAGGGCTAAAATTTATGATAGGCACAATCAATAGTGACGACGAAAAACTAATTTTCTACAAAATTACAAACCTTGAAAAAAATAACAGGGACACAATAACAACGTTAAATGAAATCTCATATTTGAGCACTACTATGTAAACCAGGATATCAAACATTACGGACCATATAAATAACCAGCTGAAAATAATTCAAACCTATATAAACAGATTCAAGACAGAGACACAGTACAAAATTCTCGACTTAGAAAGCGAAACCTTATTTTTACAGAACGTTTTTCGAATTAATAACGATATTAACTTACTAACGAACCATGAGAACGAGATTGGACACGTTATTTTTAATTCAAAAATGGGAATAATTCCGTCAGACATACTAACAGAGGAATAATTTAATTTTATAGGAAATATAGATTCTTATCTTCAGACGGAAGTAACTCTAGCATATAAAGAAAACTTTATAATGTTAACATTGAATGTTCCAAGATTTTTAAATGAATCATTTTCAGAAGTAGTATTTGAACCGATTCCCGATGATAGAAATCGAACCTTATTATTAAAGAGAGACAAACAAAGTATATAAACCAAACACATTAGAATATAAAAACTTGGAACACATAAATGATAATTGTCTAGCGAGTTTTGTCGAAAATCTTGAACCTAAATGTAATATGGAATTAAGAAAAGACCCAGAGGAAAATGAAATTTACCCTGGTTTCAAACACTATCAAGACAATATTGGAACAAACTGTAAACATCCATGTAAACTAGAAAAATTTAAAACTTATATAATAAAATTAGAAAACTGCATTGTTAAAACAAAACTAAAGACTTATGAAAATTTTAAAGTAATCACAAGAGAAATATTTATCTTGGAAAAATTTATATTAAAAATGCAAACAATTAAGTTTCTTATTCGCTATTTTAGCTTCTAACATTTATACCAATAAATAATTATAAATAGCTTGTTTTCTATGTTTCCCAGCTATCTAGAGTAGTTCCTATGAAATGTCGACATATAGATAGCTGGGAAACATAGAAAACAAGCTATTTATAATTTTTTTATTGGTATATTAAAAATAAATAAAAAAAAAACAATGTTCAACTTACTGGCTTAGATATTAAGGGCATACATTTTAATGAAACCATAAGAATTGTTAATAAAAAATTTAAAAAAAACGCTCTGATAAACACCGGGTGCAATATAGCGATTTCTATTTTCTATTCTATTTTAAGTATTATCTTTATCATAATCTTTGGAAAAATATCTAAAACAAGAACCCTTATTGTTTCCTCGGCGGAGCCGCAGACTAACGGTGGGGGTGTTATTATACCTTCCATCACTCCCCTAAAAAACCATACCAATAAAATAATCTAAAATAATACATACATATTTGTTAACCCACATTTCCGTTCCCGCATGAACAAAAATACAATAAAACAAAATTATTAAACCAAAGCCGAACAATTTAGTTTTCTTAAGAATTGTTTTCTTGCATTTCCGTTCCCATATAAATGAACGAAAATGCAATAAAATAAATAAATGCAATTAAGGAAAATTAATAAACAATTGCAAACCTAACAGTCTATTTTCCATAGAATTGTTTACTTAAAAATTAACACATTATTAAAACCAGACTTTTTCTTAAGAAATGTTTTCTTGCATTTCGGTTCCCATATAAATGAACAAAAATGCAATAATATAAAAAAATGCAACTACATAAAATAAATAACAAATACAGTTACACAAAATAAATAATTGTAAAAATTAATTAGTATATAAGAACCTAAAAATAAAGAATAAAGTTAGTTATTTCAATCAACTCGCTAAAACTAACCGTGTTTTTTTTAACCAGTTCATAAACTGAACTGAAAAGTATGCACCTCGAGAGATTTTCATTTAATCACCCTCAACAGAGACACACACAAGGATTTTCATTTAATCACCCTCGACAGAGACACACACAAGGACGCTATGACTATCAATCACAACCACCTCCCAGACCACAGGGTCCAAAGTTACGACCTGTGCCGGAAGAAGAGTTGATTATGGGAGGCAAAATTATTTCGGAAAATGGCGTCCACCTCTACTCGGGAGGCACCGCGGCTAGACAAACACTGTCTAGACCAAACATGCCCAGGCCTATGCGCTTGATACTAAATTGTTTTTGTAAATGCGCTTACATATAGTGCTGCGCTCTTTCATACACAAATACTGCGCTTAGCATTAGCAATGAAAAATACACAAACAACTTCGTCTATTATATTTTTTTTCGTTCTTCACAAAAGCAAAGCAACAACACTTTTGCATGCTTTGTTGGTAAACATTGACGACAGCGATTATCAGTGTGAATTTTGTTTTTGTAAATTGTTTTGCTTTTACAACAAAAAATATTAAATAAAAGTAGTTTTTCCTTAAATGTATTGGTGTTTACTCTTCCATATAGAACTTTTGGGCAACACTGGTCTAGACTTTAACGACATTCATTTTTTAGAATGACGAGCTCTTCGTTACCCTACATAACCCAGCGGCCAAAGTTTCGCTTACAGAAGCGATGATCCGATGCACACTTGTACGTCAGTAATGCACACCATTTCATATACGAACCTAGTATACTTTTTCATATACATTGCCGCATTTGTAGAGTGAACGCCTACCACCTGCACACAAAGTAAGCGAGGTAGTGAGGTGTTCATCCAACAAAAGCTCATTACTTCCTAACATACATTGTAAGTCATCAGTAGACAGTTCGAATACAATCTCGCATACTTTGTAAGTCGGAAGTAGACAGCTCGGATACAATCTCGCATACATTGTAAGCCGGCAGTAGGCAGCTCGTACGTACTGCGCATTTCAGTTTTTTGGGAATATTTCATTAAATAAATTTGTTGTGTTTTTTGTTCACTGCATTCTTTTTTTTTTCACTAAATGTTTTATCTTTCTTGTGCATTTTTTATAAGGTTTTCTTACCTTTAGCACTAATTTTGTTAATTAAATTTTTGCAACGTGCTCTGACAAAGACGCCGAACGTTTAAATTACATCGAATAAATAATATACGTTCATATAAATGTGATATGAAAGATGAACGTAATTCATTTTTGGGAACTCCATATACTACTGCCATACACTTTGTAAGTTACCATTCATTGATTACAAAGTGTGGCACACATCATCGAAGAGAAGTAATGTGGTAGGCAATGTTCGCCGCTGGGAAAATTCAGAACGAAGAGCGGAGAAACCCTTAAAGTACTGATTGACACAGGATCAACAAAAAACTATGCACAACCACACTAAAGACAATAAATATATAAAGATATTGTACTACTTTATGTTGTTTTCCGGTGCTAAATTCTTGTTGGGATTTTCTGAAAATCCCTTTGTTGTTTTTGCAAATAGAAATTTTAAAGCAATGGAGAGAACAAATTCTCTGCAAAAAATAATTACGTATGTGTACTGTTTATGTGTGCATGTGCGTTAGTAACATCCAATATACCACCCAGCAAACACGCATATTTGACTTAAAATTAGTAATAATGATAATATGAAATAAAATTCTTAAGTAGGCGACTTACGTTTGAGTATCGTTTTACTGGAACTACCTTCGCAGCAAAAAGGGGCTGATTTTTATATAACAGCATTTGTTTGCAAGCAAACGTTTGTCTAATGCGAAGTTGTTATTGAGTCGTGAACATATTTCAATGATTTTGCATCGTGTTTGCTGGGTTTTGCATGTTAATATAATGATCTGAGCACATATTATATTCAAAACGAATAGATCTAGTTTGTCGCAGTAGCGAAAGTATGCATACATTTGTTATTGTACGAATTAAACTGCATCAATTCTGATCGAATTTTCGATGCCTTAATTAAAGAAAATTTATGGTGTATATCTAAGTTTTAATTAAATAATTCAAAGAGAATAAAATTGAATATTTGTAGGTAAAGATATTTTTTCAAGCGTTAAGTTTTCTACATACGAGAAAGCTAATGCCTATTGTAAATAATTTGTGAGAAACCTCATGTATATGTATGCATGTAACTCTGGCATTATATTGAGGTGATATTAGCGTTATTTTTCACACTTTTCGGAAATATATTCATTTGATGAAGAAGATGTTTTCGTTATATAGTATAATCATTTATTTATGTGAACTTATGAATCTTTCTGGTAAAGAACTAAATTTTTTTATTCAAAGAATATTGATATTTCGCTATGAAAATTATTGCATTTATTTAGCGGTAAAATGAAAAACAAAACTTTTTTACATTAAATTTTTGGTTTGTACAACGGGTTATAGTTTAAATTTTTTCCTTTCTTAAGTTTTTTCGTAAGAAGGATTTTTTACAATACAAATATGCTGTGATCAATAATTTTTGATTGAAGAAGACAAGAAAAATAATGATCAAATCTTTAGCTTTAATTTTTCTTGTCTTCTTCAAACAAAAACTATTGATCACAGGATATTGGTATTGTAATAAATCTTTCTTAAGAAAAAACTTAAGAAAGGAAAAAACTGGAACTATAACCCAAAATTTAATTTAAAAAATTATAAAAAGTTCAACAAAAATATAATAAATTAAAACTTTTTTAATTCAATATCATTTTATTTATATGCCGCAAGCGAAATTGACTCTATATATACATATGATTACATAAAACGAGTTTAGTTCGGCTACAAATTGTGGAACAAATGATGCAGTATTTTTGCATTTGGATTTTAAACATATATTGAAAGAAATTGACACTACTACTACTGTCATATCAGCAAGCGGCTCCACATCTATTATAGATATCGCAGATATAAGTTAACACAATGAAAATTGTATGTACTGTTTTTTTTTTTGTTCATTACTTTAATCCATTTCCGTGTCGCTTACACAGCCGCAATTGAATTTTAATTTTGCAATATTTTTCATATCTCAAATTTATAGTAAGTAAGTATTGTTGTAAAATTATTGCTGAATAGGCAAAATGGTTTTTCAGCTTAGCAGAAATTATAAAGAAAGAAAAAAATATAAAAGTAAAATTATTAAAAATTTTGCTGAAGACTTTATGTGGAATTATAATACAAAAAAATGATAAAACAAAACTTGTGTGAACTTTAAATAAAGATTTTTGGTTTAGTTGAAGTTAAGTACTCAAAGAAATAAAACGCATTTTTATTTAAATAAAACAATTTAAATTAAATTACCAACAATATAATTTAAATTAACTTATATCAAGAAAACAAAGATTTTTTTGATGTAAGCGCAGACTGTTTTGACTCTAAAAATGCACCAATTGAACTTACTTCAAGTCGATATTTTATTGGGTACTGTATGATATTCTACTAAAAAATTAATCGAAGGCACGATTTGCTCTATAAACTAAGATATGTAATAAAACACTTTCTATCAACGTTATAATTCAAACTGAATAAAAAGATTTATTATTACAAGTGCGTTTGACAAAAATATGTTTCCAACGGGGCTTATGTAATAAAACAATTGGAAGTTTTACCGCAAAAATAAAACAAACAAAAAATTAAAATAAGTAAATAATGCCTTTTAACACAAAGGCGTAGCATTAAGTTAATTAAATTTAGAGGGAGTAAATGAATTACAAAATGTATTCGACAAATATTATTGAAAATGGTTAAAATGCCCCTGCGCTTTGTAGTTAACAAATCATGTGAATAAACCAAATAACTATTATCAATAAGGTCAAATCAGCTAAGCTTCAACAGGTACATTGCACAACGAGTATCTTGTCACAAACATAGGTTGCAAATTCTTAATTTGCTTATAATTGTATTACTAAGAAAACATTTATCTCGACAGACACATGAGTGCAAAGCTTCAAATGCCGAAAAAGTCAAAAGTTTAAAGCATCAGTGTCTTAATTAGTTTGTCCGTTTTGAATTATAAAATTAACTCTTTATTTGAGCTTTTGTTTTTGGTTTATAACCGCTTTTAAGTTTTATGAATATTTATATCATACAAAATATGTCAAGTAAAAAATATATATACAAATATGTTTTTTATTTTGTTACCAGCATTTCATAACACGTATAGTAGACATGTGCCAGAATTAGTTCTCAAAAAGCATCTTCGCAGATGCTTTTGTTCGCACCGAATCTGTCAATTCGGTGCGAACATGTATACTTTTATTAATACAACAATAAAAAATATATATGTACCCTATAATTTCAAAAATAGTCATATAAGTATGTTTCGTTTATTAGTGGACTTTATAACCATGTAGTACGTAAGATAGGAAAACACGAAATTTCATTTTATAGAACAATTTTAAAATAAGTATGTATGTCAGAAATACCTACAACATCGCATCGACTTTGATGCTGAGATACCGGCCAAACCTGGAACCTCATCAAATCTATAGAAAAATAATGAACTTCGAGTTAATACCGTAATATATAAGAATGACGAACTAAGTGTATATTATCAAGATGATCAGTGTATAGATTTGTCTAACGTAGATAGTTTACTGGTTAATATAGCCAAAGAAATAACACAAGGAATACTATTAGATAAGATATACCCAGAAAGAGATTTAGGTACAATAATAGAGATAATGATGAAACGTAGATATGAAGACGGCTGTATTAGGCAGGAATTTAGAAAGTTTCGCGGAAATTACTCCAGTTCCTTTAAACTAGCATATAAATATAATAGCTCAAATCCTAACTATAATAGAAATCAAAATTATCAGAACAAAGAACAGGGAAATTTAAATTTTAGACCCAACATATATAGAAGCTTTTGAAAATCTTAAATTAGTAATAATTTCACATCCCATTTTGAGATATCCAAATTTTGAAAAGCAATTCACGCTAACAACAGATGCATCAAACTATGCCTTGGGGGCAGTTTTATCCCAAGAAGGGCACCCAATTTGTTTCGCGTCAAGAACACTAAATAATCATGAACGAAACCATTATGCTACGGATAAAGAATTTCTCGCCATATTGTGGAGTGTGCAGTATCTACGACCTTATCTATACGGAAGAAAATTTAAAATCCTTACAGATCACCAACCGATAAAATTTCTGCACTCGAAATACAGAGGAAAAGATATGTCTCCGAGATATCAAAGATGGCTACTGAAATTAGGCGAGTACGACTTTGAAATTGAATATATCAAAGGAAAAGAAAATAGAGTAGCAGATTTTCTAAGTAGACTTGAAAATGAGAAGGACGAAAATAATTTTAAGGATACTGAATCCAATTTAAACTTAATACACAATATTGAAGAAGATAACGTGTCAATGGTAACAATTCACTCTGCCGATGAAAATCTTTTAGATCACTTTTTCATAAAAGAAGAAACAGTTAACAAATACAAAACTCAAATAATATTGACCAACAATAAGACTGAGGAATCAAAAACATTACATGGAAAAAGAATAATTTATATAGCAGAATGTGACTTTAATGTAACGGGTGATATATTTAGGAATTATATCACAAAAGGAAAGATAGGAATATATTCAGAACTTCCTGATCATAGTTATAACGTAGTATAGGAAAAACTTATAGATATGTACTCAAACGATAGCCAAATTGAGTTTATCAAGTGCACGAAGAGGGCACAGGATATTGAAACAGAAGTAGAAGCCGTTAAGCAAATATCCTTTTATCACATAAGAGAAAGCATACATTCGGGAATCAATGAAACCTATAACAACATTAAAAATAAGATATATTTTCCAAAACTTAGGGACCTAATTCATCTGGCAATAAATCAATGTGACCTTTGTCAACGGGTAAAATATGATAGGCATCCAATTAAAAATAAATTTCAATTTACCGAGACCCCGTCGAATAAACATCAAACTATACATATCGATACATATGTAATAAAAGGCCATTATTTTCTAACAACAATCGACAAGTTCTCTAGATTTGGAGCTGCTTATTCACTAAGTGATAGAAACCATGTAACCATAATAGAAAAACTAGATGAACAAATTACAAAAATAGGAAAACCAAGTAAAATAATAGCCGACAATGAATTCAAAGCATTAAGAATAAAAGAATTTCTAACAGAGCAAGGGATAGAGTTACACTTAACAAAGCCAAATAGTCACACGGGAAACTCAGATATAGAAAGAATTCATAACACCATAACAGAAAAGTAGTATATATGTGGGGTTTCTCGACCATGATCCTCATATAAATTTGGGATCATGCCTGCGCTACAGTCGGAATTTAAGTAAGTCGTTTGGTTTGGTACATTGTTTTGTATTGATTAGGGTATGTTGTGTGAAAATGGACCATTACCGGTGTTATGTAGGTAGGGTGTGAAACCGCAAAACCGCAGGTGCAGTGGGTTTCGATGGTGTTAAAAAAGTTTTGTAGCAAACGCAGGTGCAGTGGTTTTCGATTGTTGTAAAAAGTTTATAATTAGAATTAAAAAAATTTTAGGTTTGTGTTAAGAAATATAGTGATGGAAGAAATGTGTTTAAAATAAAACTATTTAACCACAAATATTCATTCTTCAACTACAATTAGTAAATTTGAATGTTTTATGAAATATACATATGTATATGTACCTTGTGTTCAAAATAAAACTGTTTAACCATAAATATTCGTTCTTCAACTACAATTAGTAAATTTGTATGTTTTATGAAATATACATATGTATATGTACCTTCGAAATGAAAAATTTTTGTGGTTCAGTATTACAGAAATAGACCAAGTCTTAAGTGAAATGATAAGAATTTATTTATTTTATCATAAAATTGTTTTTTATTAAATATATTAAAAAAACACATGTATGTATAAATGCAGTACAGTGGTTTTCGATTGCTGTAAAAAGTTTATAATTAGAATTAAAAAAATTTTACGTTTGTGCTAAGAAATGTAGTGATGGAAGAAATGTTTTTAAAATAAAACTATTTAACCACAAATATTCGTTCTTCAACTACAATTAGTAAATTTATATGTTTTATGAAATGAAAAAATTTTTGTGGTACAGTATTACAGAAATAGACCAAGTCTTATAATTTTATAAACTAAAAAAATAATGAATGTATTTACTAAGTTTTTTTATAGTTTTGAATAGGTAGAAATTTATGAAATTTTAGTATAAAAAAGAGTTCTAGCAAACAAATCTTTACCATTAGTACAACATGGCCCAGTTATACAATGGTAATGAGGAGACTCAACTCATCCTTCCAGCTGAAGAGGGGGCAGTATTAATGGAGGACGGAGCGGACGGAGCTGACGGAGAAGAAATAGAATTTAGACACCGATTCAAGAAAATATACTGTGAAGACGTTAACCGCATTGAAAAGAGGAAAGATAATTTTAATAAGTATATGCGAAAGCATAGTAGTCTAAAAAAAAGAATTGTAAAATTAAAAAAAAAGAGGAACGTTTAAAAAATAAAATTGCAAACTTTTTACAGAGGGAAGAGGAACTATTGAATAGTTCATCTCCTTCACCACTTGGCATGCTATATTCTTCTAAATTCAAATGTAACATATGTCTTATGTTACATACAGGGAAGAATATAGTATTCCTAAGTTGTCCTCATTATTTATGTGAGGAATGTCTGAAAAAGTGTGGTGTTTTGTCGTGTCCTGAGTGCCGACAAAACATTATACAAACAAGTATTGTAAAAAGGAAGGGAGTTATTTTGAGAGAACAAGTACATAAGCATGACAACAACAAAAATAATATTGTTTTAGCTTTAAGCAAATGAATTGAAAAATAAAGAAATCACTTGCATTGTAACGTTTAAACAGAAACAGTCCTCTTTTTCTCGAACTACATTCACGGCACAATTTCAAGACATTTTGCATCTCTGCCCAAAAGAACAATTCAGCAGCATATAGACAACAGTTCCAAATCACAAGTAATTGCTCTATATAGCTGCCGGTGAGGAAAAAGCTCCTCATCGTACAAATACATTTGGTAAGATAGAAAAAATTGTTGTAGACAATGAATTAGGGTTTAAAGCCATCCCAATGCGCGAATTCCTCAATGAAGAACAAATTAATATACATTTTACCTCAAGAAATAACGCAGACATAGAACGTTTATACAATACCATAAATGAGCACATAAGGCTTCTAAGGCACGATGAAAAGAATAAAGAACAAACAAAAGAAGAAAAAATCCTGCGGATAATAGGATACTACAACAACACAATGCATAGTACAACTAAGATCAAACCTATTGATTTCCTAAATGGAAAAATTAACGAAGAGAAATATATAGAGATTCATGACTTAATGAGTAAGAAAAAAGAGGAATACATAGGTAAATTGAATAAAAATAAGACAGATGTGACAATAGAAGATGGTTCAAATTATATCAAGGAAATTAGAGGGGGTAAAAACCATAGGAAATATAGGAAGATATATAGTAAGAAAATCGATGACGACCACGTCGAAGACATTAAGACAGGGCATAAGTATTATAAAAGCAAGAAATTTCAAGATAGAGATAACCCCAGAATAAAAGTTAAATAATAATATTTCGTCAAATATACAGATACATATATAATATACAATTTTTCTAGATGACACTTTGGATTTTCCTGACAACTTTGTTTATAGTTACCTACGGACAATACCTCGACATTCAAGACCTATCTGATAATCATTGGTATATACCAATTAAGATAAGAGACGTACAGATCATCACGCCATCAATACTACGCAATATATAGAAACAGCCAATGTATTACAGGATAATATCAATAAACTTTCTGATACTTACACAAACATCAGTCCACTATTGGAAAGCGTAAATAAAAACATGGAAATATGTAAGACGAAGATAAATAACTTGACACCTAGATTCAGCCAAAGACGAGGATTAGTAAACGCAATAGACAAAGGGCTAAAATTTATGATAGGCACAATCAATAGTGACGACGAAAAACTAATTTTCTACAAAATTACAAACCTTGAAAAAAATAACAGGGACACAATAACAACGTTAAATGAAATCTCATATTTGAGCACTACTATGTAAACCAGGATATCAAACATTACGGACCATATAAATAACCAGCTGAAAATAATTCAAACCTATATAAACAGATTCAAGACAGAGACACAGTACAAAATTCTCGACTTAGAAAGCGAAACCTTATTTTTACAGAACGTTTTTCGAATTAATAACGATATTAACTTACTAACGAACCATGAGAACGAGATTGGACACGTTATTTTTAATTCAAAAATGGGAATAATTCCGTCAGACATACTAACAGAGGAATAATTTAATTTTATAGGAAATATAGATTCTTATCTTCAGACGGAAGTAACTCTAGCATATAAAGAAAACTTTATAATGTTAACATTGAATGTTCCAAGATTTTTAAATGAATCATTTTCAGAAGTAGTATTTGAACCGATTCCCGATGATAGAAATCGAACCTTATTATTAAAGAGAGACAAACAAAGTATATAAACCAAACACATTAGAATATAAAAACTTGGAACACATAAATGATAATTGTCTAGCGAGTTTTGTCGAAAATCTTGAACCTAAATGTAATATGGAATTAAGAAAAGACCCAGAGGAAAATGAAATTTACCCTGGTTTCAAACACTATCAAGACAATATTGGAACAAACTGTAAACATCCATGTAAACTAGAAAAATTTAAAACTTATATAATAAAATTAGAAAACTGCATTGTTAAAACAAAACTAAAGACTTATGAAAATTTTAAAGTAATCACAAGAGAAATATTTATCTTGGAAAAATTTATATTAAAAATGCAAACAATTAAGTTTCTTATTCGCTATTTTAGCTTCTAACATTTATACCAATAAATAATTATAAATAGCTTGTTTTCTATGTTTCCCAGCTATCTAGAGTAGTTCCTATGAAATGTCGACATATAGATAGCTGGGAAACATAGAAAACAAGCTATTTATAATTTTTTTATTGGTATATTAAAAATAAATAAAAAAAAAACAATGTTCAACTTACTGGCTTAGATATTAAGGGCATACATTTTAATGAAACCATAAGAATTGTTAATAAAAAATTTAAAAAAAACGCTCTGATAAACACCGGGTGCAATATAGCGATTTCTATTTTCTATTCTATTTTAAGTATTATCTTTATCATAATCTTTGGAAAAATATCTAAAACAAGAACCCTTATTGTTTCCTCGGCGGAGCCGCAGACTAACGGTGGGGGTGTTATTATACCTTCCATCACTCCCCTAAAAAACCATACCAATAAAATAATCTAAAATAATACATACATATTTGTTAACCCACATTTCCGTTCCCGCATGAACAAAAATACAATAAAACAAAATTATTAAACCAAAGCCGAACAATTTAGTTTTCTTAAGAATTGTTTTCTTGCATTTCCGTTCCCATATAAATGAACGAAAATGCAATAAAATAAATAAATGCAATTAAGGAAAATTAATAAACAATTGCAAACCTAACAGTCTATTTTCCATAGAATTGTTTACTTAAAAATTAACACATTATTAAAACCAGACTTTTTCTTAAGAAATGTTTTCTTGCATTTCGGTTCCCATATAAATGAACAAAAATGCAATAATATAAAAAAATGCAACTACATAAAATAAATAACAAATACAGTTACACAAAATAAATAATTGTAAAAATTAATTAGTATATAAGAACCTAAAAATAAAGAATAAAGTTAGTTATTTCAATCAACTCGCTAAAACTAACCGTGTTTTTTTTAACCAGTTCATAAACTGAACTGAAAAGTATGCACCTCGAGAGATTTTCATTTAATCACCCTCAACAGAGACACACACAAGGATTTTCATTTAATCACCCTCGACAGAGACACACACAAGGACGCTATGACTATCAATCACAACCACCTCCCAGACCACAGGGTCCAAAGTTACGACCTGTGCCGGAAGAAGAGTTGATTATGGGAGGCAAAATTATTTCGGAAAACGGCGTCCACCTCTACTCGGGAGGCACCGCGGCTAGACAAACACTGTCTAGACCAAACATGCCCAGGCCTATGCGCTTGATACTAAATTGTTTTTGTAAATGCGCTTACATATAGTGCTGCGCTCTTTCATACACAAATACTGCGCTTAGCATTAGCAATGAAAAATACACAAACAACTTCGTCTATTATATTTTTTTTCGTTCTTCACAAAAGCAAAGCAACAACACTTTTGCATGCTTTGTTGGTAAACATTGACGACAGCGATTATCAGTGTGAATTTTGTTTTTGTAAATTGTTTTGCTTTTACAACAAAAAATATTAAATAAAAGTAGTTTTTCCTTAAATGTATTGGTGTTTACTCTTCCATATAGAACTTTTGGGCAACACTGGTCTAGACTTTAACGACATTCATTTTTTAGAATGACGAGCTCTTCGTTACCCTACATAACCCAGCGGCCAAAGTTTCGCTTACAGAAGCGATGATCCGATGCACACTTGTACGTCAGTAATGCACACCATTTCATATACGAACCTAGTATACTTTTTCATATACATTGCCGCATTTGTAGAGTGAACGCCTACCACCTGCACACAAAGTAAGCGAGGTAGTGAGGTGTTCATCCAACAAAAGCTCATTACTTCCTAACATACATTGTAAGTCATCAGTAGACAGTTCGAATACAATCTCGCATACTTTGTAAGTCGGAAGTAGACAGCTCGGATACAATCTCGCATACATTGTAAGCCGGCAGTAGGCAGCTCGTACGTACTGCGCATTTCAGTTTTTTGGGAATATTTCATTAAATAAATTTGTTGTGTTTTTTGTTCACTGCATTCTTTTTTTTTTCACTAAATGTTTTATCTTTCTTGTGCATTTTTTATAAGGTTTTCTTACCTTTAGCACTAATTTTGTTAATTAAATTTTTGCAACGTGCTCTGACAAAGACGCCGAACGTTTAAATTACATCGAATAAATAATATACGTTCATATAAATGTGATATGAAAGATGAACGTAATTCATTTTTGGGAACTCCATATACTACTGCCATACACTTTGTAAGTTACCATTCATTGATTACAAAGTGTGGCACACATCATCGAAGAGAAGTAATGTGGTAGGCAATGTTCGCCGCTGGGAAAATTCAGAACGAAGAGCGGAGAAACCCTTAAAGTACTGATTGACACAGGATCAACAAAAAACTATGCACAACCACACTAAAGACAATAAATATATAAAGATATTGTACTACTTTATGTTGTTTTCCGGTGCTAAATTCTTGTTGGGATTTTCTGAAAATCCCTTTGTTGTTTTTGCAAATAGAAATTTTAAAGCAATGGAGAGAACAAATTCTCTGCAAAAAATAATTACGTATGTGTACTGTTTATGTGTGCATGTGCGTTAGTAACATCCAATATACCACCCAGCAAACACGCATATTTGACTTAAAATTAGTAATAATGATAATATGAAATAAAATTCTTAAGTAGGCGACTTACGTTTGAGTATCGTTTTACTGGAACTACCTTCGCAGCAAAAAGGGGCTGATTTTTATATAACAGCATTTGTTTGCAAGCAAACGTTTGTCTAATGCGAAGTTGTTATTGAGTCGTGAACATATTTCAATGATTTTGCATCGTGTTTGCTGGGTTTTGCATGTTAATATAATGATCTGAGCACATATTATATTCAAAACGAATAGATCTAGTTTGTCGCAGTAGCGAAAGTATGCATACATTTGTTATTGTACGAATTAAACTGCATCAATTCTGATCGAATTTTCGATGCCTTAATTAAAGAAAATTTATGGTGTATATCTAAGTTTTAATTAAATAATTCAAAGAGAATAAAATTGAATATTTGTAGGTAAAGATATTTTTTCAAGCGTTAAGTTTTCTACATACGAGAAAGCTAATGCCTATTGTAAATAATTTGTGAGAAACCTCATGTATATGTATGCATGTAACTCTGGCATTATATTGAGGTGATATTAGCGTTATTTTTCACACTTTTCGGAAATATATTCATTTGATGAAGAAGATGTTTTCGTTATATAGTATAATCATTTATTTATGTGAACTTATGAATCTTTCTGGTAAAGAACTAAATTTTTTTATTCAAAGAATATTGATATTTCGCTATGAAAATTATTGCATTTATTTAGCGGTAAAATGAAAAACAAAACTTTTTTACATTAAATTTTTGGTTTGTACAACGGGTTATAGTTTAAATTTTTTCCTTTCTTAAGTTTTTTCGTAAGAAGGATTTTTTACAATACAAATATGCTGTGATCAATAATTTTTGATTGAAGAAGACAAGAAAAATAATGATCAAATCTTTAGCTTTAATTTTTCTTGTCTTCTTCAAACAAAAACTATTGATCACAGGATATTGGTATTGTAATAAATCTTTCTTAAGAAAAAACTTAAGAAAGGAAAAAACTGGAACTATAACCCAAAATTTAATTTAAAAAATTATAAAAAGTTCAACAAAAATATAATAAATTAAAACTTTTTTAATTCAATATCATTTTATTTATATGCCGCAAGCGAAATTGACTCTATATATACATATGATTACATAAAACGAGTTTAGTTCGGCTACAAATTGTGGAACAAATGATGCAGTATTTTTGCATTTGGATTTTAAACATATATTGAAAGAAATTGACACTACTACTACTGTCATATCAGCAAGCGGCTCCACATCTATTATAGATATCGCAGATATAAGTTAACACAATGAAAATTGTATGTACTGTTTTTTTTTTTGTTCATTACTTTAATCCATTTCCGTGTCGCTTACACAGCCGCAATTGAATTTTAATTTTGCAATATTTTTCATATCTCAAATTTATAGTAAGTAAGTATTGTTGTAAAATTATTGCTGAATAGGCAAAATGGTTTTTCAGCTTAGCAGAAATTATAAAGAAAGAAAAAAATATAAAAGTAAAATTATTAAAAATTTTGCTGAAGACTTTATGTGGAATTATAATACAAAAAAATGATAAAACAAAACTTGTGTGAACTTTAAATAAAGATTTTTGGTTTAGTTGAAGTTAAGTACTCAAAGAAATAAAACGCATTTTTATTTAAATAAAACAATTTAAATTAAATTACCAACAATATAATTTAAATTAACTTATATCAAGAAAACAAAGATTTTTTTGATGTAAGCGCAGACTGTTTTGACTCTAAAAATGCACCAATTGAACTTACTTCAAGTCGATATTTTATTGGGTACTGTATGATATTCTACTAAAAAATTAATCGAAGGCACGATTTGCTCTATAAACTAAGATATGTAATAAAACACTTTCTATCAACGTTATAATTCAAACTGAATAAAAAGATTTATTATTACAAGTGCGTTTGACAAAAATATGTTTCCAACGGGGCTTATGTAATAAAACAATTGGAAGTTTTACCGCAAAAATAAAACAAACAAAAAATTAAAATAAGTAAATAATGCCTTTTAACACAAAGGCGTAGCATTAAGTTAATTAAATTTAGAGGGAGTAAATGAATTACAAAATGTATTCGACAAATATTATTGAAAATGGTTAAAATGCCCCTGCGCTTTGTAGTTAACAAATCATGTGAATAAACCAAATAACTATTATCAATAAGGTCAAATCAGCTAAGCTTCAACAGGTACATTGCACAACGAGTATCTTGTCACAAACATAGGTTGCAAATTCTTAATTTGCTTATAATTGTATTACTAAGAAAACATTTATCTCGACAGACACATGAGTGCAAAGCTTCAAATGCCGAAAAAGTCAAAAGTTTAAAGCATCAGTGTCTTAATTAGTTTGTCCGTTTTGAATTATAAAATTAACTCTTTATTTGAGCTTTTGTTTTTGGTTTATAACCGCTTTTAAGTTTTATGAATATTTATATCATACAAAATATGTCAAGTAAAAAATATATATACAAATATGTTTTTTATTTTGTTACCAGCATTTCATAACACGTATAGTAGACATGTGCCAGAATTAGTTCT
Source organism: Thecocarcelia acutangulata (assembly GCA_914767995.1). NCBI lineage: Eukaryota > Metazoa > Arthropoda > Insecta > Diptera > Tachinidae > Thecocarcelia > Thecocarcelia acutangulata. The sequence goes on from OU612098.1 coordinate 60,341,919, forward strand.
CAAAAAGCATCTTCGCAGATGCTTTTGTTCGCACCGAATCTGTCAATTCGGTGCGAACATGTATACTTTTATTAATACAACAATAAAAAATATATATGTACCCTATAATTTCAAAAATAGTCATATAAGTATGTTTCGTTTATTAGTGGACTTTATAACCATGTAGTACGTAAGATAGGAAAACACGAAATTTCATTTTATAGAACAATTTTAAAATAAGTATGTATGTCAGAAATACCTACAACATCGCATCGACTTTGATGCTGAGATACCGGCCAAACCTGGAACCTCATCAAATCTATAGAAAAATAATGAACTTCGAGTTAATACCGTAATATATAAGAATGACGAACTAAGTGTATATTATCAAGATGATCAGTGTATAGATTTGTCTAACGTAGATAGTTTACTGGTTAATATAGCCAAAGAAATAACACAAGGAATACTATTAGATAAGATATACCCAGAAAGAGATTTAGGTACAATAATAGAGATAATGATGAAACGTAGATATGAAGACGGCTGTATTAGGCAGGAATTTAGAAAGTTTCGCGGAAATTACTCCAGTTCCTTTAAACTAGCATATAAATATAATAGCTCAAATCCTAACTATAATAGAAATCAAAATTATCAGAACAAAGAACAGGGAAATTTAAATTTTAGACCCAACATATATAGAAGCTTTTGAAAATCTTAAATTAGTAATAATTTCACATCCCATTTTGAGATATCCAAATTTTGAAAAGCAATTCACGCTAACAACAGATGCATCAAACTATGCCTTGGGGGCAGTTTTATCCCAAGAAGGGCACCCAATTTGTTTCGCGTCAAGAACACTAAATAATCATGAACGAAACCATTATGCTACGGATAAAGAATTTCTCGCCATATTGTGGAGTGTGCAGTATCTACGACCTTATCTATACGGAAAAAAATTTAAAATCCTTACAGATCACCAACCGATAAAATTTCTGCACTCGAAATACAGAGGAAAAGATATGTCTCCGAGATATCAAAGATGGCTACTGAAATTAGGCGAGTACGACTTTGAAATTGAATATATCAAAGGAAAAGAAAATAGAGTAGCAGATTTTCTAAGTAGACTTGAAAATGAGAAGGACGAAAATAATTTTAAGGATACTGAATCCAATTTAAACTTAATACACAATATTGAAGAAGATAACGTGTCAATGGTAACAATTCACTCTGCCGATGAAAATCTTTTAGATCACTTTTTCATAAAAGAAGAAACAGTTAACAAATACAAAACTCAAATAATATTGACCAACAATAAGACTGAGGAATCAAAAACATTACATGGAAAAAGAATAATTTATATAGCAGAATGTGACTTTAATGTAACGGGTGATATATTTAGGAATTATATCACAAAAGGAAAGATAGGAATATATTCAGAACTTCCTGATCATAGTTATAAAGTAGTATAGGAAAAACTTATAGATATGTACTCAAACGATAGCCAAATTGAGTTTATCAAGTGCACGAAGAGGGCACAGGATATTGAAACAGAAGTAGAAGCCGTTAAGCAAATATCCTTTTATCACATAAGAGAAAGCATACATTCGGGAATCAATGAAACCTATAACAACATTAAAAATAAGATATATTTTCCAAAACTTAGGGACCTAATTCATCTGGCAATAAATCAATGTGACCTTTGTCAACGGGTAAAATATGATAGGCATCCAATTAAAAATAAATTTCAATTTACCGAGACCCCGTCGAATAAACATCAAACTATACATATCGATACATATGTAATAAAAGGCCATTATTTTCTAACAACAATCGACAAGTTCTCTAGATTTGGAGCTGCTTATTCACTAAGTGATAGAAACCATGTAACCATAATAGAAAAACTAGATGAACAAATTACAAAAATAGGAAAACCAAGTAAAATAATAGCCGACAATGAATTCAAAGCATTAAGAATAAAAGAATTTCTAACAGAGCAAGGGATAGAGTTACACTTAACAAAGCCAAATAGTCACACGGGAAACTCAGATATAGAAAGAATTCATAACACCATAACAGAAAAGTAGTATATATGTGGGGTTTCTCGACCATGATCCTCATATAAATTTGGGATCATGCCTGCGCTACAGTCGGAATTTAAGTAAGTCGTTTGGTTTGGTACATTGTTTTGTATTGATTAGGGTATGTTGTGTGAAAATGGACCATTACCGGTGTTATGTAGGTAGGGTGTGAAACCGCAAAACCGCAGGTGCAGTGGGTTTCGATGGTGTTAAAAAAGTTTTGTAGCAAACGCAGGTGCAGTGGTTTTCGATTGTTGTAAAAAGTTTATAATTAGAATTAAAAAAATTTTAGGTTTGTGTTAAGAAATGTAGTGATGGAAGAAATGTGTTTAAAATAAAACTATTTAACCACAAATATTCATTCTTCAACTACAATTAGTAAATTTGAATGTTTTATGAAATATACATATGTATATGTACCTTGTGTTCAAAATAAAACTGTTTAACCACAAATATTCGTTCTTCAACTACAATTAGTAAATTTATATGTTTTATGAAATGAAAAAATTTTTGTGGTACAGTATTACAGAAATAGACCAAGTCTTATAATTTTATAAACTAAAAAAATAATGAATGTATTTACTAAGTTTTTTTATAGTTTTGAATAGGTAGAAATTTATGAAATTTTAGTATAAAAAAGTATTCTAGCAAACAAATCTTTACCATTAGTACAACATGGCCCAGTTATACAATGGTAATGAGGAGACTCAACTCATCCTTCCAGCTGAAGAGGGGGCAGTATTAATGGAGGACGGAGCGGACGGAGCTGACGGAGAAGAAATAGAATTTAGACACCGATTCAAGAAAATATACTGTGAAGACGTTAACCGCATTGAAAAGAGGAAAGATAATTTTAATAAGTATATGCGAAAGCATAGTAGTCTAAAAAAAAGAATTGTAAAATTAAAAAAAAAGAGGAACGTTTAAAAAATAAAATTGCAAACTTTTTACAGAGGGAAGAGGAACTATTGAATAGTTCATCTCCTTCACCACTTGGCATGCTATATTCTTCTAAATTCAAATGTAACATATGTCTTATGTTACATACAGGGAAGAATATAGTATTCCTAAGTTGTCCTCATTATTTATGTGAGGAATGTCTAAAAAAGTGGGGTGTTTTGTCGTGTCCTGAGTGCCGACAAAACATTATACAAACAAGTATTGTAAAAAGGAAGGGAGAGTGTTATTTCATGGAAAACATTAACCCTTCAAACTTTTTTAATACTTCATCAATCACTATAACCAACAACGCTATTGACTTAGCATCGCATAGTGTAATGGGAAGTGATGAGGATGATGTTGATGATGATGATGATGAGGATTATATAGTAAATGTAGATGATTATGATGATGATGATGATGATTTGTGAAAATATATGTAATATGAAAAAATAAAGTTATCGTTTTATTTATTTTGCTTTTATTAGGAATTTCTTTATTTCAGATTTAATCATTAAAAAAATAATAAATAAAACAATTAATACAAAATATAAAATTATGGTTTTTTATTTATTTTGCTTTAATTAGGAATTTCTTTATTTCAGATTAAAAAATCGTTTATAAAGTGCAAAACAAATATTCATAAATGCGTTAACAAATATTCATTATAAAATGATATACATCGACATATGTTGTAACATTGTTTATAAGTATTTTGACAATTAAATTTATGAACTATATTATTATCATAAAAAAAAAAATCGTTTATACTACTACTACCAGTATACATTCGCAATTCATTTATAACCTTAAGAAATAAAATTAAATGTTGTTCATCGATTTGATTATAATATTTTATCGTTAGATTCTCCAACTCGTCAGCTGTTACCATCTTGATAAATATTAACTGTGCAGAGAGCAATTACAAACTAAATATAATAATCAAATTTTAAATGATTTTATATAATATGGTTTTCTTTATTTAAATAAAAGTTAATAAAATTTCTCAATAAAATTACATTCTTCTCAGCACATGTTTGATTAGAATTAATATTATTATGATTTTTACAAACATTTATATCGACGTTATTTTTATATAAAGTTTTTATATTTGGACAATGCAAATCATCCAAATTAATTATGAATATTTGCATTTGTTCTTCTCTAATTAGCTCTTTTAACCATCTTAATTTTTCCAATCCTTTCACATATACAGCAGGATATTCAACATTCTTTTCTTTATGATTTTCTAAAATATTTATTAAGTATTTTAGCAACTCTTTTAATGTAGAATCGCCATTATTCCAATGTAATCCGTGTAAATTATGATACAACCAATTATTGGTAGTCCTTTCCTTAATTGATAATTTGTAATATTTTAATTGTGACGGTGGTTCAAGTAGAAAAGATCGAATTTTAGCATTAGTGTCTGATATGCTAACTTCTTTTGCATACAACTTATTGTCAACATAAAATCCTTGTATATCTATGACAACAAACATATCTTGCTGTTGCATTGTCTCTAACAAAACTGATAAAAGAAAACATAAACGTACTGTCTATATATATATATATATATATATATATATATATATATATATATATAATTTTTATTTCATTATAGTTCAAAAATAAAATTAAAATAATTCCCATTAGTAGTCTTCCTTACATAGAAATTGCCGGATGACAGATCCTTCATAATATCTTCCGTCAGAGCATTGTACTTGTTAGGTAGAAATATCACATGTTTTTCCAACTCTACCATCACCTTCAGTCCAAATTTTGTAGTTTTCTTTGTACAGCTGAAGATCCTTAGCTTTTCATTAACAGGTATATTTTTTAAGGATAAAATCTCCTTTTCATATTTGCTTTCTCCAATTTTATTAAGGAAATTTAATGTTTTACTCATTTTTTTACTTTATTATTATTTTGAGGAGGTTTGAAAGAACCAAATTTATTAATTTATTTTTATAAAGTTTTCAAAACAACTGCAGATAGTCTTTGTTTTAGTTTAGCTATTTATACAATAATTTATGAAGAAAAATTTTTAAAAATGGCGATTGTTAATATAAAATGTTTTTATAATTAAATATTTATGGTTTTGGAATATCCAGCTTACGTAAATGTAACAACTGTACATATATATATATATATATATATATATATATATATATATATATATATATATATATATATATATATATATATATATATATATATATATATATATATATATATATATATATATATATATATATATATATATATATATATATATATATATATACGTACTGCAACTGTTCAACTAAATCATCATTCTTATTTCAATCTCTTTTCTGTAACAACACCTTAACTAAATAAAATATTTATAAAAAATGTCTAAATTTATTTGTGAATTTTGTAAGAAAGAGTTCACTATGAATACAAATTTAAGGAGGCATATAAGATTACATCACCAAGGACCTTCTTCATCGTTTAAGTGTACAACGTGTAAGCTATATTTTTCTAACCGTGAGGAGTGGCAACAACACTCTCATACTATATCAGACAGCGGTGCAGTCAATATATATTGTGATAAATGTAAAACATATATACCAAATACTAAATGGCATTATCATATAAGAACAAATATGCATAAAATTAACAGTGTGGAAAAAACAGATAAATATAAAAACTATGACGGTGGTTTGAAGTGTATCAAGTCTGTATTCAATAATCGCATCATAACATATTTGATTGAAAATAGTAATAAAGCTGATTTAATAGCAGAAAACTTTCTGTATACAATTAGAGACAATGTCATCGAATTGTTATATAATATGACACAGAAATATTTGAATATAAAATTTAATATTGAATTATTTTGTGAGTATATGTTGGTTAAGGAAGATCATGATACATGTATCATAGAAGTTAAATCGCATCAAACAAAAATGATGATCCTAAACACATCAATGAAAAGTGATGACATTCTTGGACTTTATAATGAACAATGTAATAATATAATTAAAAAAATGAGTGAATTTCAGGAACGTGATAGCGGATGGACATTAATTAAAATATTACATCTTGAAATCAATGTCAACAAATATAAATGTATTAAAGGGTCACAATATATTCCATTACCTACAACAATACAGAGAAAACATGCATGCATCAATGTCCAAAATAATGACTTATATTGTTTCAAGTGGGCCATAATATCAGCACTTTATCCAGTTGATTTACATAGCAATAGATGTTCATCATATAAAGTTAACAACATAAACGAAGAAATCATAACGCTTGAAAATAATATAATATTAAATTTTAAAAGTTTACATTTTCCTCTACAACTTAATGAAATCAAAGTGTTCGAAAATAACAATCCTGATATAAGTATTAATGTGTTTGGATTGGACGATAATAATAATAATATAGTCGGTCCATACTATTTTTCTGTGCAGGAAAAGTTGCACCACATCAATTTGTTGCTTTTGGAGGAAGGAGAAGGAAGATTCCATTATGTATGGATAAAAAATATATCAGGGTAATTATAAAGAATATATTTTCTTCAATAATCTTATACTAATAAAGTTTTTCTTTATTTTTATAGATTAATTAAAAACCAAGTAACGAAACATAAAACTATGGTATATGTATGTAATACCTGTTTAATACATTTCCATTCTCATTCATCATTAAACATACACAAACATCATTGCAACAAAATGGTAACTAAGATGCCAACTCAAGACAATAATTTAGTAAGTTTTAAGAATTTAAAAAAACAAATGGATGTACCTTTTGTAGTATACGCTGATTTTGAATGTATTCTAAAATCAGTTACAATTCAAAATTCTACAAATATCAAGTCTATACAAAAGCATAGTCCATTTGCATACAGTTATTATATTAAATGTACATTTAACTCTAGTTTAGATATATTTAGAATTTACAATGATGTTGATGACGCACCTAATCATTTCTTTAGGAGTTTAGTTAAAGATGTAAGATATATCTATAAGAATTATTTAAGTGTAGTAAAACCAATGAATTCCTTAACACCACATCAGCAGATCAGACAAATGGAGGACAAAATTTGTCACATTTGTGGAAGTTTGCTATCTGTTGAAGATCGTGTGGCCGATCATTGTCATCTAACGGGTGAATATAGAGGTCCCGCTCATAACAAATGCAATTTAGAATATCAAATTGCAAACTTTATTCCGATATTTTTTCACAATCTTTCAACATATGATTGTCATCTGTTTATTAGAGAATTATCATGTATTAAAGGTGACATAAATATAATTCCTTTAAATAAGGAATTATATGTATCTATATCGAAAAGAATTTCGGTTAATGATTGTATTGATAACGATGATGATGATGATGATAATGAAAGAAAGATAATAGAATTACGTTTTCTTGATTCTTTTCGATTTATGCCGTTGAGCTTAGAAAAACTAGCCAGCTATTTGTCCGATGATGACTTGTCAACAGTAAAATCAATCTATCAAACTCATAATGAATTCAGTTTAATGAAGCGTAAAGGTGTTTTTCCATATGACTATATTGACTCAGTTGATCGGCTGGAGGAAACCCAACTACCACCCCAATCATGCTTCTTTAATAAACTTACAAATGAGTCGTGTAGTGTAGATGACTATGAACATGCTAAAAATGTTTGGAATACATTTAATTGTAAGAAACTGTTGGACTATTTTATATTATATCTAAAAGTAGATGTTCTCTTGCTATGTGATGTTTTTGAAAATTTCCGTAAAATTTGTAAAAACATTTACAATTTAGATCCTTATCAATATTATACAGTCCCAGGCTTATCTTGGGACGCAATGTTAAAGACAACTAAAATAGAATTAGAATTACTAACAGATATCAATATGTACAATTTTGTTGTACGGGGTATTAGGGGAGGTATTGTTCAGTGTAGTAAACGGCATTCAATAGGCAACAATAAATATGCTAGTGATTATGATCCTATCAAAAAATCAAATTATCTAATGTATTTTGATGTAAATAATTTATATGGTTATGCAATGTCACAATATCTCCCCTTTAAAAATTTTAAATGGCTTGAGAACTTTGAAGATTTTGATGTCCATGTTGTAGAAGAAGATTCAGAAATTGGTTACATATTAGAGGTAGACTTAGAATATCCAAACACACTGCACGACTATCATAATGATTTTCCGTTTTGTGCAGAAAACAAAAAAATTGAAGGCATGAAACAACAAAAATTAATAACCGATTTAAATAGTAAAACCAATTACATAATACATTATCGCAATCTACAACAATGTCTTCAACATGGTTTAATTTTAAAGAAAATTCATAGAATTCTTCAATTTAATCAATCGAATTGGCTTCAGAAATATATTGATATAAATAACTATCACCGAACATTGGCTAAGAATGTATTTGAACAAAATTTTTTTAAATTGTTAAATAATGCTGTATATGGTAAGACTATGGAAAATGTTGATAAAAGAAAAGATGTTAAAATAATATGTGAATGGGAGAATAAAGGTAAGCGATTGGGAGCTAGAGCTCTCATTGCTAAACCTAATTTTCATAGTTGTATCCAAATTCATAATGAAATTGTTGCCATTGAAATGCGTAGAGTGCAAACTGTATACAATAAACCCATTTACATTGGCTTCACTGTCTTGGAATTATCGAAATATAAAATGTATAATTTTCATTATGATTACATGAAACCGAAATACAATGAAAATATTAATCTCAATTATATGGATACTGATTCCTTTATATATGACATCAGAACGGATGACCTATACGATGATATTAAAAGTGATGTGAAAAATCTATTTGATACATCTAGCTATCCAAAAGAAAATGTTTATAATTTACCACTTGTTAATAAAAAAGTATTAGGAATGATGAAGGATGAATGTAACGGTAAAATTATCAAGGAATTTATTGGTTTACGAGCAAAAATGTATTCTGTGAAAATAGATGGAGTAGCTAAGGAAATAAAAAAAATAAAGGGAGTAAAACAAAGTGTAATCAAGGAATTAAGTATAAGCGACTTTAGAGAATGCTTGTTGAACAAAAAACTATATTATGATTCTATGTATGTATTTAGATCAAAAATTCATGAATTGTACACACAACACATAACTAAACTTACATTAAGCTATTTAGATGATAAGAGATTTATATGTGAAAATGGGGTTGATACTTACGCCTGGGGTCATTATAAAATAAATTCACATTCTGATGATAATGATAATATGTTGACTAATTAGCTCTAAGTATAATTGAAAAAATGTATATATGTAAATAAAAGTTTTTGAAATGAGCATAAATAAAAGAAAAAGTGTTTTTTTTATTTTAGATTATATTTATTGTATAGAAATTCTAAACACAAGTTTTTTTTTTTTTTTTTTTTTTTTTTTTTTTTTTTTTTTTTGTCATTCATTTATTTATTGAATCTTCAAAATATGAACTAACAATAAGTATTCAAATCTTAATACTAAATACAAAAGTTATTTAAGTCCAGCCACTGCTAGACAAAATAGTTTCATTTCGCGCGAATAATATCGGTAGAATCACCTATTTAACGTTCTGATGGTGGCTAGGGTATCCCTTCTTCTCAACCGAGAGTGGCCGCCAAAATTAAGTATGTTGCGTGCAAGAGGATTTGGGTGAAGTTCCAGTTTACTGATATACCTTGTGGCATACTTAGAGAACTCGTCAGTTACCAGCGGAACACACAGATCGTTGTGAATTCGTGAGTTTGTTACGTACCATGGAGCTGCAGTAATCGTACGAAGAATTTGGTTTTGTCGTCTTTGAATTTTTTCAATGTTAGATGTTGAGGCGGTTCCCCATAATTGAACTCCATAGCACCATATAGGCTTTAAAATTGCGTTATATAACAAAAGTTTGCAGTCCAACTTCAATGTCGAATTTCTGCCCATAAGCCAATTTAGTTGCGCTGCTTTTAATTTCAACTGAGTGACTTTTGCATCAATGTGAGGCTTCCACGTTAGCCTACGGTCGAGGTAAATACCAAGGTATTTAACTTCATTATGCTGCAGAATAGGTGTATTGTTAATTTGGAGAGCCGAACATGTTTGCTTACGCAGTGTGAATGTAACGTGAGTATATTTTTGTTCATTAACTTTTATTTTCCAAAGTTTCAACCATTTCTCTAATATTGAAATATACTGCTGCAAATTTCGTGAAGCTTCTTGATGGTTTACATGAACGCTAAGAAAAGCTGTGTCATCTGCAAAAGTTGAAGTATGGATTTCGGATCTCGTTGGCATGTCAGATGCGTAAATCAAATATAGAGTGGGTCCTAGGATGCTACCTTGGGGAACTCCTGCTCCGATTGACTGTGAGAGACTTGTAAAGTCACCTTCTTTGATAACAAATTTCCGCTCGTATAAGTAGCTTTCCAGAAGCTTGTGAGTGTTTGCCGGCAAGTTCAACTTTATTTTGTGCATCAGTCCGTCGTGCCACACTTTATCAAACGCTTGGGAAATGTCGATGAATAGAGCTGAACAGTACTTTTTGTCTTCAAAAGTCTGTCTTATGACATTGACTAGCCTATGTGTTTGTTCTATGGTGTTATGTTTAGCCCGAAAGCCAAATTGATGATCAGGGATACATCCCACATCATTAAGTATTGGAGACAACTTCGCCATTAACAATTTTTCGAACAGTTTTGAAATTGTTGGTAGTAGACTTATTGGTCTATATGACTCTACTTTAGTCGGATCCTTCCCTGGCTTGGGTATCATAGTAATCATAGAGACCTTCCACTCTGCAGGATAATACTCAAGGCGTAAAATAGCGTTAAAAATAAAAAGTAGAACTCTTCTAGCTACACGAGGTAACTGTTCAAGCATTTTACCAGTAATTTGATCTATACCTGGAGCTTTCCTGGGGTTTATGTTATTGATAACGTTTTCGACATCTTGAAAGTTAAGTCTCAAAGACACAGGCTGTCTAACAGCATACGGCGGAAATTCTACTGCAGCATCCGCTGAATCATTTGTCGTAAAAACATTTCTCAAATGATCAACGTACACCATCCCCTTTTCGGAATCGCTTCGTGCCCAGTCGCCAGTTGAAGTTCGCAAAGGTGGCTTACCTATTACGGGTCTTTTCAGACCTTTTGTCGCTTTCCACAGAGAATAGTCAGATTGCGGGGTACCATCCAAGCTTTCCAAATATGTTTTAAGGGAAGATATTCTCTGGATTTCAAGCAGATTTCTTAGTCGAGTTACGCATTCCCGTAGCCTAGTTTTAAGCTGGGGAGACCTGCGAGTTTGCCACTCTCTTCTAACTCTTCTTTTTTCTGACAGAAGTTGTTCAATTTCAGCCGAATAAGTTCTATTGTTCTCATTTCTGTGTCTTATATGACTAGTGGTAGCATGCTGTACGGCCAGTTTGAGGTTTTCAGAAAAATCGTTAATTGACGCATCAATATCCTCAGGTGTTCTCAAGGCGATATTTTCACTACAATGTGTACTCAAAAATTTTTTGTATTTTAGCCAATTAACTCTATTGACGGTCAACGGGGAGCCAATCTCTTGGGGGAACGAAACAGAGATTATAGTGGGTGAGTGATCTGATGACAAATCCAATGAAGGCTCCACTTGCATCCACTCTAAAGGAAAATTTTTCGCAACTCCAAAATCTATAACATCAGGGATCTTTCGTCGGTCTGACGGCCAATAAGTGGGGTGTCCGCTTGAAACCACATCTAAGCCCATTTTGGAAACGGTATCAAAAAGCACACGGCCTTTCGAGGTAATTAAACGTGATCCCCAAAAAGTGTGTTTAGCGTTATAGTCGCCGGCCGCTAAAAATCGAGAACCAAGCGATTTGAAAAAATTTGAATATTGGCTTTCTGTTATTGAAAATCGTGGTGGTGAGTAAATCGAGGATATAACGATTTTTTCATGAAAATAATCAAGGCATATATTTGTAGCTTGGAGATATTCCTCACGTGTCCCGTTCATTAGATAATGCTTAATTCTGGTCTTTATCAAAATTGCCGAACCGCCGCAAGATCTTCCACGGGGATCTTTTGTGTCATATAATGTGTAGCCATTAATTTTGAAATAACTGTTGGTTGTCAAATGGGTTTCAGCAATCATCATTATATCGATCTGCTTTTCCATAAGGAAGTGCTTAAGTTCATTTTTATGTTGGCGAATGCCGTTTGCGTTCCAGAAACATATTTTTAACCAATTCATTTTGTTAAAATTGCCTGCAAAATGGTGGATTGCATTTTCAGCATTTCCTGCATCATGTTTGTCATGGACACCGTAAATGTATTTATAGATTGAACAAGAGTCTGCAGAGTTGCCTCAAGATTGCTAAAATGTTGGTCGGAGTTTTGAGGCTTGGGCTCCTGATTTAACTTTGGTTTATCGGATTTTCCACATTCGCATAAGAAATTTGTTGGGGGTTTTGCACGTGTATATGGCTGGTTGGCTGGCGTACCTGGGGAAAATTGGTTGTTGAAATGGTGTTTGACTGCTGGGGTGGCATATTTAAAATCAATGGCTTATTTGTCATTGACCGCTTAAAATGAGTATAGACAGGGCAACCTCTATAATTTGCAGTGTGGTTACCTCCACAGTTACTGCATTTTTTAACACTTGCGTCGGCCTTTGGCTTATTGCACTGAGTTGTGCCGTGAAGTTCGCCACATACAACACAAACAGCGGGCAACTTACAGTAAGCCTTTGTGTGGCCAAATTCTTGGCAGTTTAGGCACTGAACGGGTCCTGAACGCTTATGTGGCTCCTCAACGGTAACCTTACGATGCAGAAGAAATTTAAGGTTATAAATAGGGTGAATTTCACCTTTTTTCAGGACAACATCCCTGGGTTCTAGTTCAACCCTAAACATGGGTTGAGGGATCTTTTCACGGTTCCTGATATTTACTACGGTTTTTATTTTAAAACCTTTATCTTCCAATCCGGTTTTAACGTCATCAATATCTACGCAAGGGTCAATACCTTTAATAACAACCTGAAGGCCTTTAGCACTTTTAAGTTGATAAGTATAAAAAGATCTTTTTTCTTTTTCCAGAGCGGCAGAAAGTTTTCGGTAATCATTTTCGCAGTTGACTTGGATTTTTGTTTCACTTATTTGTCCGTGCTTCACTGATGTTACGTTGAAGGTGTCTTTACCAATTGCCGAAATAAGTGCTTTTACCAACTCATTAGATGTAGGTTCTCTCAAGTATATTGGTGGCGGTTTAAATGTTTTTTTTGATGCAGTTGGCTCGTCAGTCTGAAGGATAGCAAACCTATTACTATCCGTTGTCGCAGAGGTAATATCGCCCTTAGACATTTTTGGTTGCGATGCTATTTGCGCGGATTTAGGGCTTCGCTGACGTTTAACCACGGTTATGTACCTATCCATACCCACTTGAGTTTTCGGTTTATCAACAATAGCTAAACTGGAAGATGGTATGTCATCTGTTGTAACAGCAATGTTTGGCGAACACGAACGCGTGCGTTTTTTATCTCTTAGAGACAGAAGATTATCCAATGATTTTTTAAGTGATTCTTCCTCAGATATCCAGAGGTTTTTTCTAGTGGAGCTAAGCTCCCTCACAGAATTGCATCTAATAGGTACACTCATGCAATTTTTGTTTTTTTAATTATATTTTTTTTAATTTAAAAGTATGTAAAAATAATTGTCACAAAGTTTTTCTTTTGTATAAATTTGCTCTTCTACTTATTGCGGTTTTGCAAGCAAACAAAACTTTAGTGTATAGTTTTTTTCCCACTGGGTAGGTTATCTTCACGCACAATAACAACAAAAACAATGCACTGCCACCGCAATTGTTTTATTGAAATTGATTTTATTGTTTAGTTAATGAAATGTAGGGAATTTATTTTCCCGTTGTTTTTTTAAAATAATTTGTTATTGTTTTTACAATTTAATACAATATATTATTGTTTTCATATGTAAGTTTAAAAATATGTTAGCACAATGATTTTTGGTTTGTTTTTTTTTGTTCACTTTTTAAAAACACGACCGCGCGGTTGAAGAATCACAGAGTGAACCACAATTATATGTATTGAATTTCTGTCTTTGTTCATAATTATATGCAATTGGTGATTTTAAATAGTTGATTATTTCCAATGGTGGTTGCAAATCTCCAAAGCTGTCAAAGTATTCTTTATATTTATGATTTTTATAATACGCTACCCAATGTGTTCCAGCGCCGTTTGTATCATCTAAATTAACAACACCGCATTCCTGTTCTAATGGTCTTTTAGGTAAAGAATCACGCATGAAAACACCTCGGAAATATTTAAGATGTTTACCATATTTTCTTATATCTATATCCGTTAGTGGACGATTGGGTAGATTTTTTAAAAGTTTTTTGAATATGGACTATAGAACAATCCGTAACCAGTCTTATACGGTTTTAGAAAGAGTCCTTTTCCCATAGCAATTGCTTCCATATGTCTATTGTGACGAGTAGCTTCTGCTAGTTCTTCCTTCCCATTTTTAATGGTATTTATAGCTTTCACTATAGCTGATCCACCTGTAGCTCAGCTACCCAATGCAGATAATGCTGTCAAGACAGGAACTAATGGGAGAAAACCTCCAACTTTTGGCAGTGGAATCACTCTTGGTACACTTATATTAGATCTCCTTTTACCCTTGAAATTTGTGTGAACAGCTTTCTTTGCAATTTTAACAGCATCATATATATTATTAGGATTTTCTTTCTTCAAAAGTTTCAGTGTATTCTTGACGGTGCTCGAAAATAATTTCTTATTACATGCCTTTCGATTCTTTCTCTTAGCATTTGTCTTCGATTTACGTCTTTTATTAGTTCTTGAGGTTTGCTTCATACCCAATCCAAATTTAACTTTTGTCTTCATTGCGTTCGTAACAAACCAAGCATTTGTTCGTTCTCTTAAATCACTATCTTTAGCTTTTACTCGCTGCCAAGCTTTTTCTGCTAATATTTGATCAGCTTTATGTCTTTCACTTAAATCTTTTGATTGCGAGTATGCAATATCGTGTTCTCTGCATGCAGAATCTAATAAATTTATTCCCTTATCTCCTCTTGCTAGACGTTCTTTAAGTTTTGTACCAGGTCCACAAAATTGATATCCGGGTAAATGTAATTCAAATGGTAGTTTGTTTAATAACGTGTTTACCAAACCACTTCCTGTCATAGACTGTAGCCTACTTTTGTGTGGAAAGTAATTTATAACCATTCTTTGTTCACATATATTGTACGATTAAGATGTAAATGAAAATGTTTATTTCTTATATATAGTATAAAAGTTAATTTTCAACATAGGATCACATTATTAATCAAAATGCGTTTAATTAGACAAGACAAAAAAATTGTAATTAGAAATGCTGATAGCGAAGAGGAAAAACTGCATAAAACTCGACATAGTACTCTACTACCAAATTCAATACGAGCTTTAATTGTAGGACCATCAAATTGCGGCAAGACTAATGTTATGTTAAGTCTTATAGAGAGTCCTAATGGTCTTTGTTTTAAAAACATATACATATATTCAAAGTCGTTATATCAATCAAAATATTGTTATCTTAAGAGATTGATTGAACCAATCAAAGGCATAAAACTATTTACTTTTTCGGAAAATGAAAAAGTTTGGAGTCCAGAGAAAGCGAATCAACATTCTATAATAATATTTGATGATGTAATTTGTGGTAAACAAAACACTATAAGAGATTATTTTTGCATGGGTAGACATAAAAATGTAGATTGTTTCTACTTGTGTCAAACATACACGAAAATTCCTAAACATTTGATACGTGATAATGCAAATATGATTGTTGCATTTAAACAAGATGAAATGAATTTACGTCATATCTATAATGATCATGTCATCGGTGATATGTCATTTAATGACTTTACAAAGATTTGTAGTGAATGTTGGAAAGAAAAATATGGTTTTCTGGTCATAAGTAAGGATGATGCAGTTAATAAAGGACGTTATAGAAAGGGTTTCGATAATTTTATTCAATTATAAAGTGATAGTACATATAAAGCTGATCGATAGCTCATCATTACCAGTATAAAAGCAGATCGGAACCAGTTCGATAGCAGTTGGATAGCAGTTCGATAACAATTCGTTTGGAAGTGTTAACAAAAGCGCATAATCATGAATAAAAAACTAATGCAAAAACTTATAAATACTAGAACAGTATTAAAAGAAAAACTAAAAAATATAAAATTAAATGAAATCGATAAAGTTAATATATTGGAGGATACCTTTCAACCCATAACAAAACCATTAAAAAATATAATAAGTAAATTAGATAATGTACAAACACTTAAATCACACAATAAAAAAGTAAAACCAATATCATCAGATGTTGTAATGGATTATGATAATACTTATGATAAAACTGATTTCATTGGTGTAAATAACGATATGGATTATGATGATGATGATGGTGAAGTTAGTGAAAACATGTCTAGTTTTTCCAATCCAAAAAACCATGAGTTAGTAACTTCAACACCAATAAAGGAGAATCATTCATTTCAAAGTACACCACTTCCATTATCATTTGATATTGGTAGTCCCGTTGGAGCTCATCATCATCATAATCAACAATTCAAAAATGATTCTATTTTTGATATGAGCTTTGAGAATGAGAAAAAAAATCTTAAAAGGAATAGAACATCAACTAACAATTCAAACATAATGTACAAGCGTAAACTAGAAATTCCATCATCATCATCATCATCTATAAACAACGTGAAACCTTCAACTTCCACACATTTGCTTAAGAAGAATTATAAACGTACATCAGCATATTTGATTAAGAAGAATAAACGTAAACAAAGAATGTCTTTAGCTTCCCCACATTTGTTGCCGCATAATAGTAATAGCCTTGAAACTGATAGAGATAACATAAACAAACCAGTGACATTAAAAAGGGGAAAATCGAAACGAAAGAATACCTCTGTGTTGAGCGATTTCGATGAAGATGATAAAAAGCGATATAAAACTACACATATTTTCTCAAAACGCAAGAGTAAAACACAATTGAATACTGATAGGAAAAGAATTAAATTGGACGAAAATAATAACAATAATAAATCATCATCATCATCACTTGTTGAAAATATAAAATTATTAATGGCAAATAGAATGTTAGATAAAGTCTATGGATTTAATATAGATCAAAGTGGAGATTGGCGTTATGGAAATAATAAATTAAAATTTCGTAAAGATAATATGATGAATATAGGAGATATGAAGATTAAAGTGACACCAGGATTATTTGAATTATTATTCCATTCAAAACCTTTACATTATACTAAAACCGATTTGGAGAAATATAAGAGTATTATAGTAAATACAAATGTACACAAACGCAACTATCAATCAAATAAACAAATTAAAGGTACAAAAGCATTCAAGTATCAACGTGTTATAAAAAAATTATTTAAACAAAAGCGTAATGTTCTAACAGAGGGTAGTGGATTATTACTAAAATTTGTAGACAGTAGAAAACCAAACTATATATATTGGGATGATCCGAATGAATTGGTTAATAGACTACGTTTACTTCTTTCATCAGAAGGTGTCGGCCACAACAATCATAAAAACGAAATAGTTTCTATTGTTGAAGAACTAAAGGAGGCTAATATTATTTATTAAACACACACACGCACACACGCACACACACACACACAAAAGAAAAAACACTAAGAAGAAATGAGTTATATTAACAAATTTGGAGAAATTTTGAATAAACGACAACGAACAACTAATGATAGAGATTATGTTGATGATAAGCAATTGCATCTCGAACTTTTAAAGTTATTCGATATTACTGTAGATGATCAATGTTTAGATATTCGTAATAAAAGAATCAGCAATCTATTATCACCTGTTGACCCTAAAGATGCTGTTACAAAAGCATATCTGAATAATAAAATTATTAACATAAATAATACTCATACAGATGATATAAAACAGATTAACAATGACATCGATATAATAAATAATACCCATGCAAATGATATGAAACAGCTTAAACATGGAATAAATACTTCATCAGATAGTAATCTACAGAACGTTTATAAGGATATTAAAAATCATAAAAAAGCTGACGTTGAACTACTGAAACAACAGTTGTACCTGGATATAGAAGATATAAAAGCTAAACATAAAACTGATATCGAAAAATTGAGTCAACTAAACAATGAAATGAAAAATATAAATATTACACATTCAACTGATATCAAACAGTTGAAAATTGATACAAGTAAATCACTGAACAACAATCTAGAAAAGATTTATACAAATCTAGACGACGTTACCAAAGCTGTTCAAAATCATATAAGTAAACAAGAGAAAACAATTGAAGATATTACTAAAAAATATACTCTAAACTCAAATAAGCAATATATGACTAAAGTTGAAGAGAGATTTAACAAAGTCGAAGAATACATTTTCAAATGGGTTGCACTCGATCAAAGATTAAACAACATTGAAGATTATCTTTACAATAATATTGTTGGAAGACCTAAGCAGTAAATATGAATTTAAATGTCGACAAAAGAGAAATTGTCAATGAGTTGCATAGGCAGGCGAGAAGAAACTACAAAAGAAGGAGAGTTGTCGTAAAGGGAATTGATGATTTATGGCAAGCAGATTTAGTAGAAATGGGTAGTTATGCTACTTACAACAATGGATATCGCTATCTCTTAACTGTAATAGACACATTTTCGAAGAAGGCTTGGGCACTGGCTGTAAAAAATAAAACTGCTTAAAGTGTTAGAAACGCTATGAAAACCATATTTGATGAGAGTCACCGAAAGCCGAAAAATCTACAAACTGATGACGGTAAAGAGTTTTTCAACACTCAATTTCATCATCTGATGCAATCGAAACAAATCAACCACTATTCAACGTATAGCGTCTTAAAAGCATCAATTATTGAACGTTTTAATAGAACATTAAAAGGATTAATGTGGAAAGAGTTTAGCTATCAGGGAACATACAAATGGATTCATAAATATCAAAATCTTTTAGATTTATATAATAATACATATCATAGAACTATAAAGATGACACCGAATCAAGTAAACTCATCGAATGAGAAATCATTATTGAATACTGTCTACAACAAATTGAAAGTCTTTCAAAGACCAAAGTTTAAAGTTGGCGACAATGTTCGAATAAGTAAATATAAACATGTCTTCGAAAAGGGTTATACACCAAATTGGACAACGGAAATCTTCAAAGTTAAGACCGTAAGAAACACAAACCCCAACACATATATACTACAAGACTATCAAGGTCATGATATTAAAGGTGGGTTTTATGATAACGAACTTATGAAAACCAAATATCCCGACACGTATCTAATTGAAAAAGTTATAAAGAAGAGAGGTGATATGTTATACGTTAACTGGTTAGGATTTTCATCAGAACACAACTCTTGGATCAACAAGTCATCATTATCAACATCATCACCATTATCATTTGTATGAAAAACATTAGCAAATTTATAGATCAACTTAATTTCAAGTCGACTGCGAAGATGACAATTACATTAACGGTAAACGGAGATAGTTCTTTATTAGTTGCAAACTATTTTCCACCAATTCAACTCAAAGAAAATTATGTATGTGGATTAATAAACTTTGACACATATCACTCAATACCAAATATTGATATAGAAAACAACTTGTTTCATATTGGAAAACATGAAATTGAAATTCCTGTGGGCTCCTATGAAATTTCTGACATTGCCGATGTGATTACATCAAAATATTCAAAACTAAACTCAACTGGAAAACTCGACATTAAGTCCAACAATAATACAATACAAACACGTATATTAAGCTCTGTAGATCCAATATATTTTAATAAGGATCGATCAGTCGGTTCACTGCTGGGATTCACTAAAAGAGTATTAAAACCGGGCGAAGAACACTTTTCGGATAAAACTATAGATATAACCAAAATAAATACAATACTAATACAATGCAATATTATCTCTGGATCGTATATAAATGATCAGTTGGCACATACTTTTCATCAGTTTTCACTTACTGTCCCACCAGGCTATAAAATAACAGTCACCGTCCAACGTAATATATTTACCAGTTAATACTAGAACAATAAACACTCTTATTTTAAAAGTTACCGATCAGGATGGTAACTTATTAAATTTTCGTGGAGAAAGAATATCAATAAAACTACATTTAAAACCACACTAATAGAAATGATTATCTACAATAACAACAACAACAACAGCAATATCAACAGATATATAAACAATTTGAATGATGAACCATCATTCAGTATTGCATCGACAACATTGAAAGTAAGAGAAAAACCATCATCAACAACAACAACAACAACAAAAACTTCCTCGCTAACCAAAAACAATCAAGAGTTTTTAAAAAAAATTAGGATTCCGATTGAAAAATGAGTGATTGTATTAACGTTTTACAAAAACCACAAATTGATAATACTATCATTAAAAAAGACTATCATAGTTATACATCATATCTACAATCATTTAAGAACAACGATGAGATTCGTATATCGATTCAAAATCAAGATTTGTACGTTCTACCACACGAAAGTCTTTTATATATTGAAGGATATGCAACGAAAGAAGATTCAACAATATCATCACACATACAACTCTTGAACAATTGTGTGGCACATCTATTCGATGAAATTCGATATGAACTCAATGGTATAGAAATTGATCGTACACGACATTTAGGAATCACAACAGAAATGAAAAACTATGTCTCTCTAAATAAATTAGAAAATGATAATCTCTTGAATGCCGGATGGGCACCCTTTGATAACAAAGATCTAACTCTTGTTAGCGGATATTTCAATTTTTGTCTTCCACTAAAACATTTACTGGGATTTGCAGAAGATTACAACAAGATCATAGTCAATTCTAAACATGAATTGATTCTTTTACGTTCAAAAGACGATCAACAAGTTTTCAAGTCTACCGATATCAATGAAAAGATTAAATTGTCTATTCTAAATATAACATGGAAAGTGCCACATATTCAACTTGCTGATGCCTACAAACTACAAATGTTTAAAATAATCAACAACCGTCAAGCATTAAATATATCATTTAGAAGCTGGGATATGTACTATTATCCTTCACTTCCAACCAATACAACGGTCTTGTGGAATGTTAAGTTAGCCAACGAAAACGAAAGACCACGTTTCATTATCTTAGGCTTTCGAAATAGTAACAATAAATTTATACACTGTGATTTTACTGACATTAAAGTCCATCTCAATTCCGAAACTTATCCATATGATGATCTTAATCTTAAATTTGATAGAAATCGTTTTGCTCTATTGTATGATATGTACTACAAATTTCAACAAAACTACTATTTTCATAGTGCACAACCATTGTTGTCACGTGAAAAATTCAAAACGGAAGCCCCATTAATAGTTTTGGATGTAACTCATCAAAATGAAACGGTTAAGACAGGACCAATCGATATTCGTATTGAGATTAAAACTCTTAAGAATATACCAGCTAATACATCTGCATATTGCTTAATTATACATGATAAAATATTCCAGTACATTCCTCTCACAAATGAAGTTAAAAAAATAATGTAAAAATGTATATGTTTGTAAACAAAGTTTTATTAATAAAAAGTAAAAAAAAAATATTAAAAATTTTTCTCTTTGTATTCTTTGTTCTTCTTTTCAATCTATCGAGATGATGTATGTATTTAATGATTTTACAACATTGCGAAATTTCAATTCTCTGATTATGTATAAAAGAACCTTTTTTCTAATTCTTCCGTTATTATATATTTAGGTTTGATAAAGATTACATCTCTCAACAAAAAAAAGCTCATTATGGGATTTTTCAAACTTATCTTTTACATTTTTGTTTTCTTGACATACAATGCAATAAATGCTTATACATTACCAATTGAGGATGTTCATCATAAAATTGTCGACAACAACAACAACAACAACATCATCTACAAAAACAACGACAACAACAACAACATCGGTACTGAAAGCTCAAAATCGATAGAATTCAATTTTACACTTCCCAATCAACAAATTTTAAAAGTTAATATTTCCTTCCTTATGCTGAAGGAGAGTGAACAATTAGAAACAAAAGATATAGATTACGCTGACGACGATACACTGTATGACGAGAATATATATGAAACAACAACAACTTCTACAACCACATCTATTCCACTCACTACATCTACAGATAGTCCTTCAATTAAATATTTTACAGTCGATGACGCCATCGAAGCTTTTCGTAAAGATCTAATAAATCAAGAAATAAATATTGGCGGTATACTAGAATCTGAACATCCATTTTATCGGCATTTTAATCTAAAATATGAAAATGTTGACATACCTATTCGCTGTACATATGATAGTGTATTCGAGAAACATAAACTTAAAATAAGCTGTTTTGAATACAGAGAATTTGAACAAGAAAGAATTTTAAGTAATGGTGAGATTGAAAAAGTTCGCATTCCAGATTTGACATCTAAACTACATAATATACAAATTGTCAATCTTAAGAACTATACACAAACATATAAAATGAACATCGAATAAGTATATAGTCATTAGTCTATCGAAGATTGTGTTCAAGGAAGAAAAGCTAAGAAAAAAAAAATATGTTGAAAATCGTATTAGCTCTAATCATTTTATCTATACATTTTTGTAATTGTCAGCAATCTTTTTATAAACCGACTATTTTTGAAGGTGATACAAGCAAATGTGTACATTTTCGTCTTAAACATCTTAATAATACATTGAGAGTAAGAGTGCAATTATCAATTCAATTGAATAATGATAATCCACCATCACCAGCACTAAGAATTCGTGTGAGAGAAGCAAAAGGTTACAATGACTCCATTCAATCATTTACTATCAATGAGGCAATTGAAGCTTTTAGAAAGGACTTAGTGGAAAAAGAAATTAATATAGGTGGCATCATTGAAAGCCCTTCAGTATTCTATCGTCATTTCAATTTAAAATATGATAATTATGAAATTAGATTAAGATGTAGTTATTACAGTAACTATCAATATCGTAAACTACACATTTACTGCTTCGAATATAATTCCCTCATTGAAAGACAACTCGCTTATAGTAGAAGAGTAGGAGAAGAAGAAGAAACGAGAGGCGGAGAACGAGGAGGAATAGGAATAACAAGTCCACTATTCGAGTCGCCATACAACAGTATAAATATCAGAACAATCGATTTAAAAGATTATTCACAAACATTGCATATGCATATACAGTAATACATACGCATACACACAAACTAGTATGGTAGTGCAGGAAATATTAAACTTTTTAAAAAATTTCTATGCTGTAGTTTCAGAAGAACATAGACATCAACTTTTAGCAATCCAGTCACAGCTTGAATACCTTAAATTTGTTAAACAACTACCAAAAATAAAAAACAAACACGGACAACATTTGGAAGACTGTGTTTGGGCTGATGAGAACACTAAAACTGGACCCGATACCTGTCATTGTTTTAGTTATGAACTAGCTGAGAAAATAGCAGAAAACAGTGCTAGAGAAATTATTAATTTTTATAATCTTTCAAAATGTAATAATTGTTGCTTTAATAAATAAAATATTAAAACTTTATCTGTATATATATATATATATATATATATATATATATATATATATATATATATATATATATATATATATATATATATATATATATATATATATATATATATATATATATATATATATATATATATATATATATATATATATATATATATATATATATTTAATAAAAACAATTTTATGAAAAAATAAATAAATTCTTATCATTTCACTTAAGACTTGGTCTATTTCTGAAATACTGAACCACAAAAATTTTTCATTTCGAAGGTACATATACATATGTATATTTCATAAAACATTCAAATTTACTAATTGTAGTTGAAGAACGAATATTTGTGGTTAAATAGTTTTATTTTAAACACATTTCTTCCATCACTACATTTCTTAACACAAACCTAAAATTTTTTTAATTCTAATTATAAACTTTTTACAACAATCGAAAACCACTGCACCTGCGTTTGCTACAAAACTTTTTTAACACCATCGAAACCCACTGCACCTGCGGTTTTGCGGTTTCACACCCTACCTACATAACACCGGTAATGGTCCATTTTCACACAACATACCCTAATCAATACAAAACAATGTACCAAACCAAACGACTTACTTAAATTCCGACTGTAGCGCAGGCATGATCCCAAATTTATATGAGGATCATGGTCGAGAAACCCCACATATATACTACTCAGAAAAATTTAGAATTTTATATCAAACAAACAAGGATTTACCGATACAGCAATTAATTCAACGAACCATATGAAATTACAATGAAAGGTTTCACTCTAGCATAAAATACACACCAAAAGAAGTACAGGAAGGACGTATAGATGTAGACAAAGTCAAGCAAAATTTAGAAGAATGTAAGAAAAATAAAATTGATAAACTTAATTTAAAAAGAGAGGAGTACAGGGAAACAAGAGAAGAAGGATTTATAAAAAAACTACAAAGCACTAAGACATAAAGAACAACGGAAATATAAAAAAAGCAAAATTAGAAGGAACACACCCGATTAATATTAAAAGACCGCTAAAATTTACAGATAATAACCATCTTCATGCTGATAATAATGTGGACACCGACGACTAAAGGAGAACTGACTACCAAACGACTCACGGAACAAGCAGGATTTATAAACGTCTACATGAAAAACATAGACATAGTTAAGGAATCGGACATTATACTACATATAGTAAACTTACACGAAATAGAAAACATTTTAAACCAGATGCAAGAAAATATCTGCTTACTGAAAACGAAAAATAAACATTTACTTCAATTAGAATTGTTAGATGCAAGACACAAATTAGTTACTTTAATACCAAAACAAAACCGGCAACGAAGAGCACTAATTAACGGAATAGGTAGTATATCGAAATGGCTATTCGGGACTATGGACGACGAAGACAGACAAAACATTCAGAAACATCTTTTTAGTATTGACGAAATTAAAGAAAATAATAACCAACAAATTCAAATTAATGATTATTTTAATGAAACTATAAGCCATTTAAAAATGATTGTCAAAAACGACAGGAAAATAATAGAAAGGGAATTACATTCTACCAGTAAAATTTTAGAAACCGAAAATGGTAAACACATATATTTAGAACAGCTATCAAATATCCAACTAATTAAAAATAGAATAGAACATCTACAGGATAATATGGTATTGCACATCCAAGTATTTTGACCTCTAGTGAAATAGAAAAATACGCAATAGATTATAATAAGCTAAAATTTATTCAGATAGGAACTACATTTTTTAATAATTCATGTTTGATTTTTGGAATAAAAATACCCAAAACATTTATAACTGTTAAGCTTAAATAGAGGGTGTTTTTTTAAGCCCGATAGAACTTGAAATTGTAAATAATAACACAAAAAATTAAATTGTAATTAAAATTTTTTTTTATTCGAAAGATCAATACGTGACATTAACATTTGAAAATGATTTCGGGCATATGGGCACCGCGGCTGTTCTTGACGAAGCGCATTCTGGACGTCCAATTTTGGGCCACTTTTTCGAGCAGTGCTGGCCGTATGTCACGAACAACACGAACAATGCTGGCCTCCAAGGCGTCAATTGTTGCTGGTTTATCAGCATAAACCAGTGACTTCACGTAGCCCCACAGGAAATAATCGAGAGGTGTCAAATCGCACGACCTTGGAGGCCAATTGACAGGTCCATTTCTCGAAATCAACTTATCGCTAAATTTTGATTTCAGTAAGTCGATGGTTGCGTTCGCCGTATGGCACATAGCGCCATCCTGTTGAAACCACATCTCCTCCGGATCAATGTCATCCATATTTTCAAACAAAAAATCATTGATCATGGTGCGGTAACGATCTCCATTGACCGTAACGCGAGCTCCGGCCTCATTTTTGAAGAAATAAGGTCCGATGATGCCACCAGCATGAAAACCGCACCAAACAGTGCATTTTTCTGGATGTAATGGAGTCTGTAGGGTCTCTTGTGGATTGGTCCCACTCCATATGCGGCAATTTTGCTTATTAACAAACCCGTTAAGCCAAAAATGCGCCTCATCGCTGAACACAATTTTGCGATAAAACAACGGGTCTGATTTTCAAAGTAAATTTGGATAATTTCGTAGCGTTGTTCAAGCGTGAGTCTATTCATGATGATTTGTCAGAGTATACTGAAACAAATAAAAAAAATGTTTCATCAAAATTTAATTTTTTGTGTTACTTTTTACAATTTAAAGTTCTATCTAGCTTAAAAAAACACCCTTTATATTGTTCCACTACCGAATGATCACAATGACGAGATAGATTCTATAATAGATCAAACCATTGAGTTTGAAAATAAAACCTATATATTTGAAGAAAATAAACACTTAAAGAATTTAAAATTAAGCAATCATTGTCTAATAAAAAATAACTGTCAACTAATAAAGAATAATGACTTAGAAATTATACAACTAGACATATATACAATAATAATCAAGAATGCAATAAATATTAGTATCAATCAAAATTGTAATTTTGAAAAAATTATAGAGTAAATTTCAATAATTGTTCAGTTAGAATAAAAGACTATTATTTTTCAAATATAATTGTAAACATAGAAGAAAAACAAATAATTGAAAATACATACATAGAAAAAAACTTCTCACATAAAATAACGTTTCAAGAGATCAAAACATTAAATAGCAATAATCTTAAAAATATTAAAGCACTGCAATATCATAGTAATACATCCTATGGACTTTATCTCCTATTAACAATAATATTAATTGTTATCTTAATTTTTGTAATTGTGAAGCAAAGATACATTAAAATAATATTAAATAAAAGAATTCAGGAGAATTCTAATCTAAAGGAGGGAGAAGTTAAGTATATAAAATCACACACTAACACTTACATTAAGAATGACACTATAGATGGATTTATTGCAAATATAATTACTAGTAAATAAATACAAATGTAATATTAAACCCATTTTCGATTTGTTTAAAGAAATTATGATTAAATTCATAAATAAAAATTATTTTTTGGTCGCAATTCCAAGAATTGAAACCATCCCAATTTAATATAAAACAATTAGCTTTGATGGTAAATTAAAGCACTAAATAAAGAAAATGTAACAAAGTATATTTTTCGGTTGCAATTCTGAGAAATTGCAACCGTCCCAAATTAACTAACTTATCACTAATAATTTGCAATAAATATTGCTAAATTGTATTTATTGCATTTCCGTTCCCAAACGAAAATGCAATATTAACATTCCGTAGAATTACTAACAAATAAAACAATAACTTTAATATATCGGGTGATTAAATTTCAAGGGCCGATGTTGAATGTGAACCACACCTAAACGCCAAGTTTTTTTTCCGAATTTTATTTGACATTTCTCTATTTCAGACTTATTCAATTTGAACCATGGAGAGATACACAATCCAACAACGTGTTAAAGTTATCCAGACTTATTATGAAAATGATGATCAATTTTCGAAGAAAATCATCTTCAGTGATGAGGCACATTTTCACCTCAGTGGATTCGTCAATAAACAGAAATGCCGCATTTGGGCGAATGAGAATCCAAGAGTGACTGTCGAAAAACCAATGCACCCACAAAGAGTGACTGTATTTTTTCCATAATGAGGCCGGTCAGGCAGTTACTGTGAATGGTGTTCGCTATCGTGAGATGATAACGAACTTTTTATGGCCCGAATTTGAAGATATGGATGTAGACGATATGTGGTTTCAGCAGGACGGTGCCACTTGCCACACAGCTAACGAAACAATTGCTCTTTTGCGCAACAAATTCAATGGCCGTGTTATCTCACGTAATGGCGTTGGACTTTTTTCTTTGGGGTTATTTTAAAGAAAAGGTATACGTCGATAAGCCAGCAACAATTCAACAGGTAAAGGATGAGATAATTCGGCACATTAACGGCATAGACCCTCCATTATGCCTCAGGGTCATCGAAACTTTGGACCATCGGATGGAGATGTGCCGCCGTGGTCGCGGCGCCCATTTGGCCGATATTTTGTTCCATACATAATTGAATAATACCAATATATCATAATAAAATAAAATTACAATAACTTCCTAAATAGTTTATGTTTTATTCAAAATCAACATCGGCCCTTGAAATTTAACCACCCGATATAAGAAAAATTGGTAATTAGAATAAGTCAGTCTCTTTCCTCCCATTCGGTCAAGAAGTTGTAAAGCTTAAAAAGAAAACAAAGAAAATAAATAAAAATTAATAAAGTAATTAAAAATAAAACAAACTGAGTTTTTTTTTTAACAAAACCCAAAGCTCGGTTACGTTACTCGCATGAATGTTTTCATGTTTACACAGTTGTGCTCTCTTCATTTTTGCTTTTGCTTGCGGAACATCACAGTGAATTTTTGTTACATACATCTTCGATCTAAGAGCATTGACAATGTAAGCGCGACCCATCCGAAGTCTGTATACAATTCCTACTTACATTTACACAGCGATGGCCTAGGCCGTAAGATGCATCCAACACTGTATACATATACAGCGAATATTGGATGAGTTCAAAACTATATTATTAGCATTTGTTTTCTTCTTTGCTTCTTATGTACAATTAATTTAACAATATGAGTAGAAAAAGACTAATCTGAATCGAATGCTAGTTGTTTGTTGTCCTTAACATGTTTATTTTAATTTTTTCTGTTGACACAATCGCTTACAATCGAATGCTTTGCAAATTGTAATAACTTGTGGACTGCTGGGATATTAGCCCCTCTTGCTGTTGTTTTTTTAAATGTTCAGAGTGCACCATCTTTATATATTTATTGTCTTTGGTTTTACTTTATTTTATTCTCTTGTATGGCAATATTTTCATTTTCAATTATTAGTGATGCTTAAAACCATTATTCGATGAACCCGGAAGGCAGCGTTGTCAACTTTGAAATTTCAAAACGCACCAAAATGGGGAAAAAATCGCGTTTTTTCAACGAAAACGCAACGAATTTTGAATTTTTTCCTTTCATTTTCAAAAACCTATGTTGTATTACAAAATAACATTTTTATATTAAGAACACGATACAGTTTTTTAAACGACTTTCAACTATACAATCAAACTGGGTCTGATATCACTGCCTGATAGCATGCCATCAAATTCGTTCAACAGCTAGAATTCGCGTTTGTCAAACTTGACCTCTAGTACGACTCCGTCAGTTTTATTAAGATAGTGTTACCTTTACAATAATTATAAAGATATTTGATCAAATTTATTACTAAGCAACAACATTTAATTATATTTGCTGTCAACTGAAATCAGCTGTGACTTTTAGAGCCTATATCAGGGACCTAAAATACCTGCTTACCGTCGTCAAAATTATATTGCAGAAGCATACAACCATTACTGTCGAAAAAATTTACGATTATCAAATCACTAAAAGTTACAGAATCGCGCTACAAGCCTTGAAGGCTTGATTCAACCAATGACAATTCCACTAAACACAGTGTACATTTCACTTTTTGTAAGCGATGTCTTTAGAAATATTTATTGAAATAAACGAAAATTTGCCAGAATTATAATATATAGAAGATGAAGTTTCCCATAATCAAAATTTAGTGCAAACGTCATAATTTTTTTAATAATTTGGTAATTTCTCAATTACCAAAACCGTAACGAATTTACGAGCCATCATAAAAACGAACTTCACTGTTCAGAGACTGCATTTATCGCAATATTTAACCAACTTGGCTTGATCGATTAATAGCAAAACACTCCCTAAAAGCAGCAAATTTTATAAAACGAAATGTTTACTTTTCATTTGCCAGTGTATATAATATACAACAGCAAGACAAGTCTTACGATACGTTCTTCACGCAAAATGACACTAAAAATTTTGGACACTTGATTATAAACTTTTTTACATTGAAATAAAAAGTTGAGTTGAATTTGATTTTGTGCCACCGAAATTTCAAAAATGCACCGAAAATGTAAAAAAGCGCAACCCGCACCGACTAAAGAATTTTTCGCACAAATAATTTTAAAAAGCACCAAAAACGGTGCGAAGCGCACCGAGTTGACTGTTGCTGATAGTTTATGCATAAAATAATGATTTTTAATATCCTTACAAATGTTTAAAAATTTATGAACAAACATATTTTTGCAATGCTAAATGAAAAACTTATTCGAATACAGAGCTTGTTTACATTTTATACTCATCACTATTAAATTTGTGTAAACTTTATTAATTTAACATGGACTGAAAAGTCCCGGGCCAAACAAAGAAAACACAGTTTTCTTGGTTCAAAATTAGCTTTATTCATCAACGTAATCTCCACCAAGCACAACGTAATCATTCCAGCGCCACTCTAACATTTCAATACCACGATTTATCTTTTGCCTCTGGCGAATAAGGTGACTGCAATAAAACTAGCGCCATCTATGCGTTAGACCCGGGATTTTTCAGCCCACGTAGTGAAACAAAAACAACATTGTGCGAACGAACGCACTACTTCGTTATCCGTGAGGTGGCACTGAGCTGAATTCAATACTAATTTGGGTCTAATATAATTTTTGCTTCCCTAGATTGCAAAAATAAAAGGTCAATTTGAAAAGGTCACGATGTGAAAATTGGAATCAGCTGGATAAGCTAAGATTATGATTTATGATTTTAAACAATAGCACTAATCTATTTTGGAGGAGCTATTAAAGGATCTGGTAAAAAAGGAGTATGAGACAGTGAAAATAATAAAAAGCGTAAATGATATTGAAAATAAAAATACGGACACAAACACCAACCACTTAAAAGAGAAAGCTTGGCTGGATATTGCGAAGGTGTAGGCTGCCTCATTGTTCATTGGCAGAATGGTTTTAATGTATTCATTTGCTTTGGTTTTTTTTAGATATAACAGTCTGTGCCTGTGCCAATTAAATTCGCTGTGGTGTACAGTAGAAGAGCAGGACAAAAAAAGAAGTTGCAGTGTTTCGTTTGAAAGCCAAACAAACAGGAGAAGGATAAGCGCCGCCAAAATAGCTCTTTCTGATAGTGATATGTCTTCGGCTGCCAAACGTATCTAGACCAATAAATACGATTCAGATTGTTTTTATTGTATCTATTGTATCCATCAATTAATTTTAGTTATTAAATATACAGAAACTTGGTTTTCCACTTCCAAGACAGGCAGAATGTATTGCCGAATTTTAAACAAACACGAATTTAAATTTTTTTAATATAAAATGTCACCTTATTTTTGACTTATAGAAAGGTAGAATCAAAAATAAAATTATTGAATATAGAAATGGTTTATTTTTTGTTTATGTTGCTATTATTCGTTTATGAATACAGTTTTAGGAAAATTAACCTATTATTGCTTTATTAAGTTGTTTATAACTTTTATGAATACGGCCGTTAATTTATTATTTTTTTAATTTCATATGTGAGCGGAATATATTCAAACATTTTACCATGTATAATTAAACAATATGGAGATGTATTAGCTTCTATATTTTTTAAGGATTTAATCTCAATATGCGCATCGATTGATCCAGTTTTAACTGTTTTATTTTGATGAGTCACATCCAGAACTATTAATGGTGCCAGGTTTTTAAATTGTTCACGTGTTAGCAATGGTTGACCCCCCGTCTAGATTAGCAATAAATATGTTCGCAATAAAGCAATAACGCCGGAGTTACCTACGGTCACCAATCAAGCCAATACCAGCAGCAACAACTACACCCACAGTAATAACTACACGATCTCTACAACAACAACAATTAACATATCAACAACAACCAAAACCACAGTCATCAACCTCTTCACAAATTGGGTCAGACATAGATGAATAGTAGTAAGCATTTCATTATTTTATTGCATTTATATTTTCATTAATACATTTCCTGAAGTTATTCTTGGAATTGGTAAAACTAAAGTAGGTCATTAATAAATAAATATAAGTAATCAATTTTTGTTAATTATTAGTTTATTTCCCTAAATAATTCTTGGAATTAATAGAATTAAGTAAATTGCAATTAAACGTATAAATAAGTGAAGTAAATAAAATTGTAATCATTATTAATCAACCAACAAAAGTATTCGTTTCTTTTCCATACGTTATCTGGCGCAGTCGAAAAGGCGGTAGTAGTGAGTGACATACAGTGAAATTATATTTAAAAGTAAAAAAGAAAGGGGTTTTTTTTTAAAATATATAAATAAGAAAATTTTTGTATCGCACAAAAATATAAAAAAGGAAGAAATAATAAATTTTATCGCAATAAAATCAAAAATAAAAAAATAAAAAAAAAAAAATAATAAATAAGATAATCCTTGTATCGCACAAGGATACTAATGAAAATATAGTGCACAGAAAAAATAAAATTTCCAGAATAAAAAAGGAATTAATAAAACCTTGGGGGTTAGAATATAAATCTTTGTATCGCACAGAGATACTAATGAAAATATAGTGCACAGAAAAAATAAAATTTCCAGAATAAAAAAGGAATTAATAAAACCTTGGGGGTTAGAATATAAATCTTTGTATCGCACAGAGATACTAATGGAAATATAGTGCAAATAAAAAAATTTTCAGAATAAAAAAAAAAAGAGAGATTAATAAAATTTTGGGGTTAGAATATGAGTGAATATCATATTAATTAAATAAATAAATTAGAGAAGTGATTAAAAGAACAAATATAGTATTAAGAAAATAGTGAAATAATCTTTTATAGATTGAGAAGAACATTACACCAAATATAATTTTGCAAAGTGTCACCTACTTCCGAGAACCTACTCCGGGAGAGAAAACGATTACGAGGTTGCTTAGTAATCACCTTCGGATAACAACACCAAAGGACATGATCTTGTTATTAATATCAATGTAAGTTGCATACATATTTATCTTTATCAATTTTTATATTGGGTAGAATTTTTTTTCTTAACTCGAAACCGAAATATAATTAATGCCAAGAAAAAGATTTTCACCTTATAACCTACCTAAGTTGTTCAAAAGCAAAAGTTTAACTTCAATTCCTGAAACAGGGGAATTAATTATAATGAATAACGAATTGTATGATCAACCTGCGTCTGGTACTGTCCCACCTGGTTCTTCAGGTTTGGCGGCAGCACAGATGGACGTTTTCCAATCGCTAAGAATACCAGATGCCATCAAGCAGTTACCGACATTCGATGGTAATCCCAGACTTCTATATGAATTCCTAAATAATGTAGAAGAGATTCTTTTGTTTATTAGGGGAACAGACAAAACCCCGTATGGGCAAATTCTATTAAGGGCCATACGTAACAAAATTGAAGGTCAGGCAAACGAAGTACTTAACATGTACGGTACGCCGTTAAATTGGGACGACATTAAGGGAAATTTGATAAGCGTTCAGAAACGTCCCTGATAAAAGACCTGCACAATTTAAAACAATATGGCAAAACATTCGAAAAATTTTATAGCGAAATTGTGGAACTACAATCGGCTCTTTGTATTATATTGTTAATATATTGTTACAATATATTGTTACACGAAGCAGACAAAAACGTAATAAGTGCCAAGAAGTCATTATATGGGGAAATGTGTCTAAACTCTTTTGTTACGGGATTAAAGGATCCATTAGGGGCAACAGTAAGAGCTATGAGACCAAACTCATTGGCTGAAGCCTTAGATTTTTGTATCAAGGAACAAAATATCTATTATCAACAGGGGCCGTCTCGCAACTTTTCTAATAGATATAATAACCAATATAGACAAAATAATTACCCATATCAAAGGGATCGTTATCACAATAGACCAAGTTACAGTGGCCATTTATATGGAAAATGTAATACTCTACTCCCACGATCACACAAAAAATGGGTATTCGCAATACGAACCCAAATAATAACATGTACAATCAGCAACAGAGACAACCGTCTTTTAATAATGGCTACGGTAATAATTTCAATCACCAAAAACAAACGTTCATAGGTAATAATATACCAAGATTTCCACAACCGGAACCAATGGACGTATCAAGTGGGTTTACTCACCTAAGGAGCAGGAATTCTTTCCCAAGCATCAAACAAAGCCCAAGCTCACAAATTAGAAGACAGCCGAATATGGAAATTAATAATATGCATGAAATAAGGGAAGATTACGAACTGACTAACGTGGAGGAGGAAGTAAATTTTCAGGAATCCGCCTCGCAAAACCCACAGGATACTTAGACATGGATAAACATGGATCTGAATTAGTCTACATAAAAATCAATTTTCCTAATAACAAACTTCTCAAATTTCTAATAGATACTGGGGCTTCGACATCATTCATTACCCCAGAACACGTAGACCAAGCACAATACATCAAATGTAAAACGACAATTATAAAAACCGTTTTAGAGAAGCATATAATAGATAAATTAGTAATACTGCCAATATTTAAAGAATTTAACCAGGACGGAAAACTTGCACTATTATTATTCAAATTTCACAGTTATTTCGATGGTCTTTTAGGAATTGACTATTTATCTAATATAGGTGCTAAGATTGATTTACAAAGGAACGTATTAGAAACAAAATATTCATCAATTCCACTATATCATAAACCAAATGTGTGTTCTGGCAAAATTCCAATTGAACCAAATACAAGAATATTGATTAGGTTACCCGTCGATGTTAAATCAGGGGATATCTTTATCACGGAAACCTTTATTAATGAGAACCTAGTCATCTCAGCCGGTATTTATACAGCAAAGAACTGGTTTAGCTGGATAGAGGTAACAAACTTAAGTAATTCCTCAGAAACCGTATATCTCGATCAACCTTTAAAAACACAAGAGTACCGCAATCAACAATATTTTGAGGTTAATACTATGGAGCTTAAAACATTTGATAATAGGGAAGATATTGATATAAAAGATTTGTTACGTATTAGCCACCTCAACCAAGAAGAAAGGAGACTTCTATTAAAATCATGCAGGAAATATTCGGATGTTTTTTACAAAGAGGGTCAAGAGCTGACATTTTCGAATAAGATCAGGCACAGTATACCAACAACAAATGATGTACCGATATATACAAAATCCTATAGATACCCGCACGTTCACAAGGCGGAAGTACAAGAACAAATTGCTAAGTTGCTAAAACAGAACATAATTAGACCAAGTTACTCACCTTGGAGTTCACCTGTCTGGATAGTACCGAAGAAAAAAGATGCTAGTGGGAGACAGAAATGGAGATTAGTGATTGACTATAGAAAGGTGAACGAGAAGACTATTACGGATAAATACCCTATTCCGAATATCAACGAACTTCTAGATAAATTAGGTAGATGTATGTACTTTTCCACTGTTGATCTA
The DNA here is from genome assembly GCA_914767995.1 of Thecocarcelia acutangulata. Taxonomy (NCBI): domain Eukaryota; kingdom Metazoa; phylum Arthropoda; class Insecta; order Diptera; family Tachinidae; genus Thecocarcelia; species Thecocarcelia acutangulata. Next base: position 60,377,380 of record OU612098.1, read on the forward strand.
GCCAGTGGTTTCCACCAAATCGAAATGGAACCAAAAGACATACCGAAAACTGCATTTTCCGTTGAAGGGGGGCATTACGAATTTATTAGAATGCCATTCGGGCTAAAAAATGCACCTTCTACATTTCAAAGGGTCATGGATAATGTTCTTAGGGAATTAGTGGGAAGAATATGCCTAGTTTACTTAGACGATATCATTATCTTTGCGACTTCTTTACAAGAACATATTAACAATTTAGAATTGGTCTTTGAAAGATTGAGAAACTCGAACTTCAAAATTCAATTGGATAAGTCAGAATTTTTGCGAAAGGAAATAGAATTCTTAGGACACATAGTTTCCACTGAAGGTATTAAGCCAAATCCCGGAAAAATAAGTGCTGTAAAAGAATTTCTGATACCAAGAACCCCGAAACAACTCAAATCCTTCTTGGGTTTATTGGGTTATTACAGGAAATTTATCCCTAATTTTGCAAAAATAACGAAGCCATTAACAGTTTGTCTGAAGAAAGGGAATGAGATAAAACTAACTGAAGATTACAGGAAAACTGTTGAAATGTGTAAAAATCTACTTTGTAATGATCCTATATTACAATACCCAGATTTTTCTAAGGATTTCGTCTTAACAACGGATGCTAGCAACTATGCACTAGGCGCTGTATTGTCTCAGGGACAAATAGGGAGCGATAAACCTATTTGTTATGCTAGCAGAACATTAAGCAGCACAGAAACTAACTATTCCACAATCGAAAAAGAGCTGTTAGCCATAGTATGGGCTACAAAATACTTTAGACCTTATCTTTTCGGTCACAAATTCAAGATAGTCACAGACCATAGACCGTTAACATGGATAATGGGGCTAAAGGAACCCAATTCGAAACTAGTACGTTGGCGGTTGAAATTAGAAGAATTCGACTATGAGATAGTTTATAAAAAAGGGGTGCAGAATTCAAACGCTGATGCACTCAGTAGAATAAGACCGGACATAAACAATCACGAGGCTTTTTCTACTCTCGGCACTAGTGGAAGTACAGTGCACTCTGCAGAAGAGAATTTAGATGATAGTATTTCAATTTCAGAGAAACCTCTAAATGAATTTAGCATTCAATTAATACTTGAAGTACATACTGAATCAAAAGTGACGATTGAAGTACCTTTCAAAAATAAGTTAAAACGGATAGTCAGATCACCATCCTTTGACGAAGATTCAATAATAAAAATCTTTACCAAATTTATTAAACTAAATAGACTCGTAGCAATTTATACAAACGATGATGTTTTTCGTAAAGTACAGAAAATTTACTCCGCTTATTTCGCTAATAATAAGCAATACCGATTAATACGTTGTACTCTCAAAATAAAAGATATTACCGATAATGACGAGCAAGATGAGATTATAAGGAAATATCATCAAAATAACAACCATCGTGGAATTGAGGAAACGTATTTACACTTAAAAAAAGAATATTTTTTCCCGATGATGAGGCATAAGATAAGCCAAATAATTAATGATTGCGATACATGCCAAACATTAAAATATGATAGACATTCACAGAAATTAGTTTTCCAGACCCCAGAAACGCCAGACAAACCATTGGATATTCTTCACATAGACATCTATCATATCAATAATCAACAGATATTAACTATTATTGATAAATTTTCCAAATTCGCAACAGGATACACAATTGCTGCTAAAACTAGTTTGAATATAGTTAAATCTATGAAAACCTTCATTAGTGCCTATGGCATCCCGAAAAAAATCGTATGTGATCAGGGAAAAGAATTTACGGCCATTATCTTTAAGGACTTTTGTAAACAATTCGATATTGCTTTACATATTACTTCATTTCAGCAATCCTCTAGTAATGCACCTGTCGAAAGATTGCACTCAACTTTTACGGAGTTATATCGAATAATATTAGCCAAAAGGAAAGAGAACAAACTCTCCATAGATCATGAGGAAATTTTCTCAGAAGTTCTTATTACATATAATAACTCAGTACACTCAGCAACAAAATTAACGCCGTATGAATCATTCTTTGGCAGACCACACATATGTAACGAAACAATAAAATTTAATGGGGAACATGAGTATCTACGTAAATTAAATGAATACCAACAAATAATTTACCCGAAAATTAAAGAGAAACTACAATCTAATGTCAAAAATAGAATGGGAAAATTAAATATGAATAGGAAACAACCTGTAAGCTTACAGCCAAACGATATAATATATCGGAAGGAAAATAGAAGGAATAAGATTACGCCTCGATTTTCCAAACATAGAGTCCAGGTTGATAGGAAAATAACACTTATTTCAGATAAAAATCAAAAAATTCACAAGTCAAAAATTAAGAGCAGAAAAAAGGGAACTTTAATATAAAGACAATCTAATATAAAGTACTAATTAATATATCTTTCCTCCTAGGTTTTCTGTGGTCCACTCCCAAAGGCTGAGTACACAACTGATAAGCAACGAATCGGCCATTATAGAGCTAAAGTTGGGTAATTGCAAAATAATAGATCACTATCAGAACCTAATCCATATAATAGATATTAATGACTATATTAATACTACGGTAAAAATTGAGGAAACACTAAACACATTCGAGCAAGACATCGAAACCAAAGATTCATTGGAAATCACAAAACTAAAACTAAATCAATTAAGAGACAAAATTAACAATTTACTACCTTTCAAAAGACAAAAACGTGGTCTATTTAATGGATTGGGTTCAGCAATTAAATATATTACGGGTAATATGGATGATAATGACGCGAAAACAATTAATTCTCAACTTAGAGAACTAATTGGAGAAGAACACATAATTAACAAAACACTTACAAAACAAACTACACTAAACACAGAAATGATCCAAAGATTTAATAACATTACCACACACATAAATAACGAACAAAGCAAAATTACAAGAACATTAAAAAATGCACAAGAAAATTTGTCTAACAGAATAAATAAAGAAAATATTTTCATTTCAAAACTTCAATACTTAAATAGAATTAATTACAATATCGACTTGTTAACAAACGAAATAAACAATATAGCGGAAAGTATTGTATTAGCAAAATTAAATATTATATCCAAATTTATATTGAATCACAAAGAAATAGAAAATATCTATAAACTAATAGATGATCAAATACATAAAACATACTCTATAGAACAATTATACGAAATGCTTGAATTACAAGCATATCACAATAATTCAAACATAATATTTAACATAAAAATTCCAAGATTTCAGAAGGAAACTTTTATCATGTCTCATATTATACCTTTAACAATAAATATAACTAGGCAAATAGTGTCAACTAAATACATATATAGCTTATAACAACAACTCAATTAACTATTATCAAGATAAATGTTTAAAATTAAGAAATATTTATGTCTGTCGCAACCCTGTAAGAAGTGAGTCGATGGAAGAATCTTCGTGCATAGGTAATCTAATACGAAAACTACAACCCGGATGTAAATTAAAGGATGTAGGAAGATTGGAGACCATCTACCAACCGGAAGACAATTTTATTGTATTCATCAACATACCAACAACACTTGTAGAATCAGATTGCAGTAAACCATTCAATGTGAGTAATACAACACTATTATATTACGAAAAATGCACAATAATCATCAACGGATTGTCATACGAAGACAAACCACAAACATATAAAGAACACATCAATGTAACAATACCCCAGTTTATAGAAGTAATTCCTGAAACAATTGTAGAAGAACTTAACTTGCAAAAGTTGAAAGCATACCAATTCAGTGATCACGACATGTTGTCTTCCTGGAAAATTACAACAGCAACTCACCAATATGTTACCTACACATCAATCACGATTATTGTTCTAATAATTATTATAACATCAACATGCCTAGCAAAAAGAATAAAAATCATCTACACGCCAAACACTTATACAATTGAAAGTATCGTTCGTCCACCTGCAGATTCTTTGTGGCCATCACTTTACTCTAAGGGGGGAGGAGTTACCTACGGTCACCAATCAAGCCAATACCAGCAGCAACAACTACACCCACAGTAAAAACTACACGATCTCTACAACAACAACAATTAACATATCAACAACAACCAAAACCACAGTCATCAACCTCTTCACAAATTGGGTCAGACATAGATGAATAGTAGTAAGCATTTCATTATTTTATTGCATTTATATTTTCATTAATACATTTCCTGAAGTTATTCTTGGAATTGGTAAAACTAAAGTAGGTCATTAATAAATAAATATAAGTAATCAATTTTTGTTAATTATTAGTTTATTTCCCTAAATAATTCTTGGAATTAATAGAATTAAGTAAATTGCAATTAAACGTATAAATAAGTGAAGTAAATAAAATTGTAATCATTATTAATCAACCAACAAAAGTATTCGTTTCTTTTCCATACGTTATCTCCGGCAGATCAACGGTACAACATTGCTTATTGCTTTGCTTATGTCAAAGGTATGGGAACACGTATTGATGACAACTCATAATTACAAAAAAACCGAATAGGAAAGTTCAGCGCAAAAAGCGAAATTTTTAGTACAAAATAACTTAATATTTTATTTTAATTGGACTTTTGAAGTCCTAAAGACAAGAAAACTGTTTGTACGGCGTGATTACTTTGCAAACACCCTCAATGCACCAATCCATTAAAAGAAAACACTTTATTTTAAGTAATAAAAATTAAATTAATAATTTTTGCAAAAGAAAAATTTACTAAAATTATTCGCAAGCAGAATGTTTCAAAAATTCTTTAATATTAAACTCAAATGACAATAAATTTTGGCGTTTCGTGTCTGCAATAATTGTTAACAAAAATTCACTGACAATTATTGCAGCAATAATTGCAACCACTAGCAATAAGCTGTCTTCACTGGCAATAACACAATTTTGACGTTTGCTGCAATAAATGTTAACATATTTATTGCTAATCTAGACGGGGGGTGAGGAGTATGAAAATAATTGCTTTGTTGAAATTGTAAATACATATCATATGATAGAGCAAAACGATTTCTATCAATTTTAAGATTAAGATCATCATAGGGACCGGTTTCAGGATTTAGATGTACTTTTATGTCAGTCAAATCGTTATGTATAAATTGGTTTTCGCTATTTCGAAAGCCTAAAAGAAGAAAACGAGGTCTTTCGTTTTCGTTAGCTAACTTAACATTCCATAAAATGGTTGTACTTGTTGGAAGTGACGGATAATAGTATATATCCCAGCTTCTAAATGATATATTTAATGGTTGACGATTTTTGATTATTTTAAATATTTGTAGTTTGTATGCATCAGCAAGTTGAATATGTGGTGATTTCCATGTTATGTTTTCAATCGATAACTATCTTTTCCTTGGCATAAGTAGACTTGAAAACTTGTTTATCATCCTTAGTACGCAATAGAATCAATTCATGTTTAGAGTTCACTATTATCTTATTAAAATCTTCAACAAATTGTTTTAATGGCACACAAAAATTAAAATATCCGCTTACAAGTGTTAGATTATCATTACTAAAGGGTTCCCAACCGGCATTCAAGAGATTATTGCTTTCTAATCTATTTAACGAAATATAGTTTTTTATTTCTGTTGTGATTCCTAAATGTCTTGAATGATCAATTTTTCCACCATTGAGTTCATATCGAATTTCATCAAACAAATGTGCAATACAATTGTTCAAGAGTCATATATTTGTTGATATTGTTGAATCTTCCTTTGTTATGAATGTATATATGTATATATAAATGAATGCATACATATATGGCGTATAGCTATGATAGGCTTTTTGTTTAATAATAGAATTATCAATTTGAGGTTTTTGTAAAATATTAATACTATCACTCATTTTAATCGAAATCCAAATTTTTTTTAACTCTTGACTGTTTTTGGTTAGCGTCTTGCTGGTTTTTCTAGTACTATCAAGTGTTGTGAGTCAGATCTCACTTCTTCCCCCAGCTAATAATACTGAAAACGAGTAAACATAAACTGCTGCCTGAATAACAAATAAAAACAATATTGGGGTCAGGCCCAATATTTCAAGGCAGCAAATATGTATTAAACAAAAGAAAGAACAGCAGTACCAACAAAAAACTGCTACAATCCGGAAATTACATAAACTATAACAATTGCTGACACGATGGAATACTGATGTGGATCATGAATTCAGGCACACTCAGCTATAGCTCCAGGTTTGCGGCAGCAGCACACATAAAAGAAGAAGTAGAATTAAGAGAATTGATCAGTAATGTTCAATAATGGACAAAAGTAGTCGTTTGAACTAGTAGATAATTATAATTTCAATAAAGTGAGTGATAATAAAAAAGAGGTTTTATTTAAATTAGAATAGGATTATAATACAATAATATATCCTGCGATTCCCAAGGGACCCTCCAGGGTAAAACAATAACTACACACAATAATAATAATAATAACAAGTATTTCCAGCGAATACTATGGGACTCTCCAGGAAATACTATAACATTTTTGCGCAGCCGGTATTCACGTAAAAAAAAAATTCGAATAAATTAATAAATTTTACTATAAAATTAATTAAGAAATTTTGCGCGGGTCCGAACGTTTTGGGTATTTATTGACCTATAGCGCTCGAAAAAAAGAAAGTCCAAAGGAAAGCCCTTGAATTGCTTGATCTTGCACTAGGGGGATATAATCCCGAGAAAAATAGTTTTGCAAGGACCTTACCACTCGGTGGGATCTTTGTACGGCTTTGGAAAACTCATAACAAAATAATAATTAGAAAAGCTACTAAAAGGTCAGTTTTGTTGCGAATATCGTTGTACGAAACAGCAGGAAAGCCTGAATACCAGCATCCTTGAGCTTGTCTAGCACTACGATAGAAAAGTGACGCTTCTTATCAGTGGTTGCATGGGAACAGGTACGCTACGATTTACGGTTTGCCTGTGCACCTGCAACAACACTAAAAGCTAGCTTATAAGAAAATAACGATAATAGAAAAAGTATATAATAATAATAAAATTTCTTTAGCTTAAAGGCCTTGTATGTTTTCTTTTATTACAAACATTTTTTTTTTTTTTGTGAAATATAGAAAAAATATATATAAAGACAAATTAGATAAACTAATATAAAAGCTCTGCATAAAAGCAAAAACTGAAAATCATAAACAGTGCAAAATAATTAAAAAAGGACCCAACCATAAGGATGTTGCTAAGTTTAAGAAAAAAAAATTTTTTTTCTCTTCTTTTTAATTATAGATATGTCTTCTAATGGAAAGCCCTGGTACGAAGACAGATGAACTAATAAATAGGCTAAATAAATATAGTTATTCAGTCGACAATCAGCAGGTGCTAGCGTGGACAGAATTAAGAAAGCTAAACTCTGACAGAGACTTTCTAGACAGTCATAGAGAGACAAAATAACTTCTATCGCGCTTTTATTTAAACAAACTAATAAACAAGTATTTCCTGCGACTCCTAAGGGACCCTCCAGGAAGTACTATAATAATAAAGTATTTCCTGCGAATCCTAAGGGATCCTCCAGGAAATACCATAACATAACTGTGCGCAAAACAGTATTAATAACATAACTTGAGCAGCTGATATTCGCACTTTAGCGGATATGATCCTACTACTCCTTTTTGCTCTCCTGAAGTAAATTCTGAAGGTGGAAGGCGACCGGTGCAACAAAAAATTTACTAAACCACTAAACGTTGATGCAAGGTTCACCTAGAGGCCTTAAGCAGCCGCATTCTGGTACACCTCTAGAGACTTTGTTGGAGTGTGAAGTGGTGGCGTTAACAATAACTTGCAGCGGAAGTTGACCGCACTAGGAATACAAAACAGGAAAGCAGAACAAAGTTTTTGAGGTTACGTCCAGCTCCCAAAGATGACAACTACAGTAAAATTCTCAAGTATCAAATCCAAAGAAGTTACGAGTTGGCAAAGCAAAACCTCAACAAGGCTAAGACAGAATCAAAGAAGGCACAGAGTCCAGAGTATTTAAAGCCGGACAAAGGATATGGCTAAAAAACCGGACACGAAAGACCAAGTTCTCACTCTTATGGTTGGAGCCCTACGAAATAACGGGGTACCAACACCAGTTAACGTGAAAATAAAAATTAAAAACGCAGGTTTACCACAACAACTTGGTGAAACCGGTGGTATATATATATAAGTAGAAGCAATTAGAAGATTGAAGCGGCGCATTTACTAACAGATTCGAGGTTCCAATACATGTGTAGTGTATCTATAACTATTATAAGCACTGTAGCAATGTAAGAAATTTATTTATGTTAAGTATGACATTGAACTTGAAATCTGATTCATTTGTTTACACTAAGTTTCATTTTTTTAAGTCAGCAAAATTATGATTGAATTTTTACTGTTTATGTTGGACAGCAGTAATGAGCATTAAGTTATTTTTTTTAAATTGAATTTATTTTACATGTTGGTTTGTTGCTGGAGTTTAGTGAACTTTGTAGCAATAATTATATGCACGCGCCAACAAAATTGTCAATACTGCAAAGTCCCGTGGGAACAGCAAATCATACTATTGATTTGTTGTGAGGCCACATTATGCTTGAATAAATTATTATATAAGCTAGTAAATTTTGTGAATAAAGTCAGAAATAATTGATACAAGAAAAGACATGGGTCATACCTTGTTTTATTTCTCAAACTGAAATCGGCACTACTGGTGCTGAAGAAAAGCGGCTGCAGAGCTTAGAAATACTGAAAACAATAGAACCAAAATCGGCACTACTGGTGCTGAAGAAAAGCGCCTGCAGAGCTAAGAAATACAAAAAAATCAAATAGGCATATATAGGTCTACGATACATGGATATAACAGGCGTAGCAACAGAAACAACATCCAGGCAATACGAATAAAACTAACAGAATTGCGATGGGAGGCGAAATTAAAAAAAAAAACAGAAACCGAACAGCAATCCTAATAGGAAAGAAAATAATTTGATTAAGCTGAATATAGCTTAAAACAAACAGAATAGTATATTGTTACTCCGCTCAATCCTACTGACTTTGGCTCGAAACCAAATGTACAGTACGCAGCAGAAGGAGAAGAAAAGCCGTATAGTGAAATACGCAGAAGAAGAAGGAGAAACGCCGTATAGTGAAATACGCAGAAGGAGGAGAAGAAAAGCCGTATAGTGAAATACGCAGCAGAAGTAGGGAAAAAGCCGTATATTGAAATACGCAGAAGAAGAAGGAGAAAAGCCGCAGAAGAAGAGGGAGGAGGAAAGTCGTATAGTGAAATACGCAAGACAAAGTTTATAAGAGAAAAAGCCGTATAAGGTAATACGCAACATGAGCTCCCTCGCAACACGCCCTGTTAAAGAAAAGTATTGCACCAACTACCTTAGTATCAATTCTATTGGTACCGCCAATCTGGAGCAGAATCGACACGCATGACAATGGGTCTCAGTATTCTGTTTTGCTTTTGTCAAATATATTTATTATTGCCATACATACATATGTATGTTGATGGCTAAAAACACGTAATATTTTTTTTTGACACGTTAAAACAAAAAAATCAAATTACATTTGTTTTGTTTCGTCAGTTGTATTTATACTGACATACATATGTATGTTGATTGCTCAAAACAAGAATTGTTTTAAAAATTTTTTTTTTTTTTTTTGTCACACTTTTACTAAATGTCAGAAGAACAAAAGTGGACATCTAAACAAAGATCCAATGGTTTTAACAGATACACACAGCTGACCTTTTAAAAAAATATATTTGGACATGGTTGGCCCCCGCCCCACAACTACAACAGAAAATAAATACATTCTCATATTTCAGGATGATTTGTCAAAATTTTTTATATGTGCACCCAGACGCAGAAGCGGAAACAGTGGCAAATATTTTCTATAATGAAATCAACAAAGTATGGAATTCCGGCAAAGCTAATCACGGATAATGGCACAAATTTCGCATTCAAGTTGTTTGGGAGTGTGTGTAAACTTTTAAAAAATAAAAAAGCAATATGGTCACCGACCGAATATCTGAGGACTTTCGCAAAAGAGGACGGGCCAGATTGGGATCAATGGCTGGCTCCGACAATGCATGTGCATAATCACACGGACCATGCATCTACAAGCCAAACCCCGTCAAATCTCAAAATAAGTACCCCCCTCTATAACCCATACGAATATCCGTCTTTGTTAAAACATCAAATCCAGAAGGCATATGAAATAGCCAGGAGATGTCAGATAAAAGCCAAAGCTGAGTCCAAGGAAAAGTACGACAAGCGTAACAAATACACAACATACAAGGTTGGAGAAAAAGTGCTTGTGAAAAATCAGCTTCGAAAAAACAAACTCTCCCCACTATGGGCGGGAACTTACGAGGTGAAAGTACTACCCTCTGCGGTTAATATTCAGGTACTAATCAAGGGTAAACTAAAAACTCTACACCGTAACCTGGTAAAACCATATAGAACGGAGGCATCCTGTACCAAGGACCTGAATTAGTGAAGAAGTCATAGGGGAATGTGGATAGAAACCTACAGAAACCAGCAGAAATTACAGGAAGTATAAGGGAGCATACGAGCACACGTTCAAACAAATAGCGGTCAATGACGTACACGAACGACTTAAATAACTAGGGACTAGGAAGAAGGTTACATGGAAATCAATGTGGGTTGAGCAGTGGTTGTGTGCAGATACAGTTACATCATACACACGGTGAACACGAGGGAACTAGAGGCGATGGTACAGAATGTGACAAGAACCATCGAGCACCTAGGGGATTCCGAATACGTGAAACTGGCTCAAGACGAAGTAGTGGAAATAAGGAAAACCTTACTTATGCTACGTCCACATCGATTGAAGAGGGGCTTGATTAACGCAGGTGGTTCGTTGTTGAAATTTGTGTGGGGCACCATGGACGATGAAGACAGGAAATTGATTGAGGAACACCAGAAGATCATAGAAGAAAACAATCATGGGCTCATAAAGGGCCTAAACCAACAAATACTAATAAACGATGCCTTCAATAAATCCATGACTAACTTGCGGAATGCTATTATATACGACAGGGAGCTGATAACAAAGCATGTAAACAACTTCGAAGTCTTACACTTCGAAGTCTTACGACTTCGTGAACCGCGAATTAGCGCTGAACCAGCTCTTCCGGTTACAATATCTTAGGTCTAAGATTCGGGACATAGCCGAATGTATAGCCAACGCCAAGGCAGGAATGTTCCTACCTTCGGTCTTAACAACGGAGGAAGTGGAAATCTTCGGAAATTACCAGGGAGTATTGGAAAACATCAGAACAGCGTTGGTCGAATGGTTAAACGATAATATAAGCATAACAATACTGGTGCCCTCCGACACAGTGGAGACAATTAAACACTTGCTGATGCCTATTCCAAATGCCAGACAAATCCAAATCAAGGAAGACCCAAGCACTGTAGTAGATATTAACAACCTTACATACAACTTCGCAGAAGGGAAATAAATTTTCGAACTACAACCATTAAAGAGCTGTACAGTTTCGGGACACTGCGCGGTAGTAGAGTGTCTTGAGCCTGAAATTAGGGAGATAAGCAGTAGCATAATGGTACTAATCAATATGTACAACATATCGTTGCATAGTAGCTGCGACGAGAGGAAGTTCGGACTAATGGGCCACTATTTCCTGCATTATAACAATTGCACTATATCCGTGGGTAACGCCAACTTCAGTAAAAAAGTGTTCGAGAGCATAGCAACCTTCGCGCTTCCGTCAAACAGTAGAAGGATTGCTACAGAGAAACCAATATCCTTCAAGGATATTGTACTGTAGCACCAAAACAACCTGAAGACAATTGAAGAATTAAGGTTCCACGATGCTATAAGTACGACGGTGGGAGGAGTTACCTTAGTTATCATAACGGGGCTAGTGGTTGTGATCCTGGTACTATGCAAACGGCAAGGTAGCATCAGGGTAAAAATTACAGAAAACCGAACACACAAGAGAACCTTGGGTAGCAGCCAACTTAGAAGGGAAGTCTTAGAAAGCGAAGGCAAAGTATAAGAAAAAGGAAGAACTCTCGCACACACACACAAAGACTAGACATAAAGACGTAATTGAACAATAGAGTATAACATATAAATAAACATAAAAAAAGAATATAAGATGTAACTGACTCAAATAATAATTAACTGACGCAGGAAAGTGGGTTGGAGGTTAGGTGAAGCCCATGCAATTCCTACAACAAACAAAGTCGGCCATGTGGCGTGTTTTCATTCTCTCCTTGTGTTACAGACTCATCACTAAATTTAAAGTGTGACTGTAGAGGCCATGTATACAGAGGTAGTCACAGCGACATGGAGACGTAGATATAGGATGGAAAAGGGATACAGGCAACTCACGGAACGAGATGTCAACGCAACGGAAAGGGGAAAATGGCTGGATGACAACCACCTCGACATTTTCTTAGACTGGGTGAAGAAAACCACGGTCACACAGGACAGGGCACACAAAGTACACATATTTAGTGCTTTGTTCTATTCGGCCTTGAAGAAATATGCCATTGAGCCGCAGTCAGAAAGTTGCCTATTCACACTATCACTTGCTCTAAAGAGGGTCGACCTAAGGGAAAAGGAGCTCGTACTAATGCCCATAATGGAAGACCACCATTTGACGTTAGCAGAAATAACTACGCAGAGGATCATGCTGTAAGACTCCCTTCAACCCTATAACATGGAAGTTCCAGCAAGCTATACCAGCTGGTCTATAAGAACGAGCGACTCTTCACGAAAAACACACTACTGCTGGTATATGCCACGCGACCCCACCAAAAAAACTTGGTGGACTGCGGGCTTTTCGTGATACGGAACGCAGACTACAGCTTAAGCCGATTTGGCGCTGGTGAAGGTTGTGGCCAGCACCCCGGCGGTCAAATGAGGGAAAAGGCGATCACGCGAAAATTGTTGGCGCGCGTCATGCGGAAACGTACCACAGGGACGGAAAATCCTCTGTGCGCGAAAACCGATGCGTTACTCCAGACCTAGGTGAAAGCGATGAGGTCGAACTGGAAGATGGGCCGTTACCTGAAAAAGGATGTCACCATACAGGGAACAACTTTCAGACTAATTATTACCCGGCATTAGTAGTAGCTTAGCTTAGTAAAAGCAAGCTAAAATTCCACAAGTATCCGAGCCGACAGTCAAATTAAACCCCCTACACCGTGATTTGATAAAACCCTACATATAACAACAATAAGGTTCTCTGAACTACCTTGAGAGGAGCTACTTACAGAAACGCGGCCATAAGTTTTATATAAGAAGGATGTGGCAACTTACTCTGGGAATCAATATCCGCATGCCAAAGTCAACTGAAACACCAAACTAAAAATAAAGCCAGACCTGGAAGAAGATGAAGAACGCAACATACCTGGTGTGGGTCCAATCCACGGTGAGTAAGTAAATTGCTCTAACTCACTGTGTTAGAACAATTCTTCCGTCCTCATCAAATTTTTAAACCAAACAAATTAACTCTCTTCACAGGCACTGTGTTACTATTTGTGCGCTTCTAGTAAGAAGTTTTATAATAATCTGCCTAATCAGCATTTGTTACAAATAACTAGAATTCAACAAATAACCCAGCCGACAATCCAATAATAGTATACGGGTAGATAATAAACTCAGTTTAAATCCCGACACATTTGCAATGATATTTATCATCGTACATGTGGGTTTTAAGCAACAATTACGGAAGCGATTGCTTTAAACATGTTGGCTGGGGTATAACTTAAAATTTATTTTTGTTTATTTAAAAAGAAATTCAAGCTTTTAACTTTTGGGACAATCCAATAAACCATATGGCCGGAAGCATAAGTAAATTGAGGATGAAATAAAAATATAAAAAAAACATATGTACATATAAGTTTTAATTCCAATAAAGTGCGGACGTGTTGTCCGTAAAAAAATAAAATAATTTTTTTAGACTTCCTAATAGGGAAGATCTTAAGTGGCGCCCGAGCACTTTCGGCCGGTCCGGTAAGAAAAAACTGGCGTACGACCAAAAAATATTAGTTTTTCGTTAAGGCTCCGGAGTAGCTAAGCAAAACGGTGGCATAACGTGCTAGCCTATCGGAAACAGGAAAAAAACAATGGACAAAAGTGATTAAAATATAAATTTAAAACAAATAATTTTTAAGAACCGTGAACTTAAAAGTGATTTAAGATTAAAATAAATAAATAATTTAAAAAAAAACTGTGAACTCAAAAGCAAAGAAAAATAAAGTTAATATTTAAAACAATTAAATTTAAAAGAACAAAAACTGTGAACTCAAAAACGATGAAAAATTATATATAAAAAAAAAGAAAGTAAGTTTTGAAAAGCTGTTATGAAAAACAAAACTAAAATTTGTTCAAAGTTGTGAAACAAGTAATTTTTGAAAACTCTGACGAAAAGCAAAATTAAATTTTTTAAACTGACAAGATTCCAAACAATTTTTAAAAAAACACTCTGAAAATTTTTTGATGTTCAAAACCTGGATGTAAATATGTAAACTGACAAAAGTGATGTAATTTTCGGAAATCTGTGTATTCAAAATATAATTAAAAATCAAGACGTTGAGAAACTATTAAGGCAAAAAAGTTGTTACTACGTAAAATGCCAAAAGTGATGAAAAATACAGAATCTAAGTAATTACGAATTCAACGAAGTTATCAACGAAAGGGAGTCCTTAGAGAGGAACGGAATAATCAACAGGGAGTACTACGCATTAAAACAACGAGAAACAGCCGGCAGAAAGAAGTCTCCATTAAGCGAAATAATCAACAAAATTATCAACAAAGAATATCTAACTATTAAAACAGCAAACTCAACAAGAAGAATCTGGTTTCTCTAAGTAAGTCAAAAATTAAAATTAAGAATTTTTTATTGCAAAAACATTATTTTAATAAATTACGATTGGGAATAGTAATCCCTAGAAAATATATAATTGATAGTAGAAAAATATAATTAAAATGGCGAATCAAAATAATTTAATTAGGCCTCCAATCCTTCCTTCAAATTCTGCCTCAAATCCTAATCAGAATCAGCAAAACGGACAATTAAGTAAACAAGACTTGACTGCTCTTATATCAAGAATCTCAACAGAAATTCTTAGAAGTGAAGGATCACAAGTAGTACAGGCTGTACTAAATCCAGAAGTACATTCAGACCATGTTAGAGACCAATCGATGAGAGACACGCGAAAAATTTAAATGAACTCGACAAAATACCAGACGTAACTACGTCTGGTGCCTGAAGGAATTCTCTGGGCAGCCAGGAGACTTCAGCTCCTGGAAAAAAAGTGTTGATAGAATACTTTCAATCTACGAACCGATTAAACGAACCCCAAAGTATTATGGGATAATAAGTGTTATCAGAAACAAAATAACTGGTAACGCTGATATTATGTTGGAGTCCTATAACACGCCCCTAAATTGGTCAGCTATCTCCAATTGTCTAATGACACATTATGGCCATAAAAGAGACGTGTCAACATTGGAATATCAAATGCCAACATTGGTCCAAGGAAACAACAGTGTTTCTGAATTTTATCAGAGAGTATACACACATCTTTCCCTTATTCTTAATAAAATAGGTTGTATTGATACAAGCAGTGAATCAATAATGTTACTAACGAAGTCATATAGAGAAAAAGTCCTCGATACCTTCATACGGGGCTTAAACGGAGATCTACCCACACTCCTAGGCATGAGAGAACCTGTGGATTTACCGCAGGCGCTACACCTTTGTTTGAAATTACAAACCCAGAATTTTAGGGCAAATCACACATACAATTCCAAGAAACAACAATTCTCTCAACAACAATCAAAAAGGAATTTTCCTCCAGCACAAAAACATCAATTTAACCCCCACTTAGCATATGTACCACAAATGGGCCAACATACATGGCAATCTAGACAACAACCTTTTGCCAACAATTTTTATAGTCCCCCTAGGCCTCCTAAGCCACAACCACGGCCAAAGCCGATGGATATAGATCAAAGTGTGCATTCCAGACGCATAAATTATATGAACAGACCCCAGCAAAACCAGGTTTTAGGCAAAAGGCCCCCGCCATCGGTTTCACATTTACAGAGGAAGGCGCAAAGAACCTTTCATATAAATACTCAATCTTTACCAGCACCTTCTCAAGTAGGAAATTGTGAATATTATACGGGAGGAAATGCCGAAGAAGGCAACGGTAAAAACTGCATGGAACCCACCGATATACATTTTTTAGTTTAATAAGCTCTTCGCTTCCCTACTTTGAGGTAAGAACGGAGAGCGGGAATACTCTAAAGTTTTTGGTAGATACAGGATCCAGTAAGAACTATTTGCAGCCACACTTGGCAAAAAAAAGAATCCCAAATAAAACAGCATTTTTCGCAAAATCAGTTGTAAGCAACGTTAAGATCACTGAACATACGTTAGTTAAACTTTTTAACTTTGAAAATGAACTAAAATTTTTTTTGATGCCATGCTTAAAAACTTTTGACGGCATCCTTGGGAACGACACCCTTAAGGAATTACAGGCCGTAATTCACACGGGGGAAAGCTACATGACACTAAAAAATGGGGAAAAAATTGGCCTTAAACAATTACCGTCAGGAACGATTAATAATATAAATAATATAAATATTAAACTAGACAATTTGACGAATAAACAAAAGTCGGAAATGAATTGCATTGTAAGGGAATTTGAAAAACTCTTCTCAGATCCAAATGAGAAATTAACCTACACAACAAATGTCGTTGGAGAAATCCGAACCATGTCAGACACTCCAATATATACTAAGTTTTACCCATACCCTTCGTCATTGAAATTAGAAGTCGAGAAGCAAGTTAAAACACTCCTGCATGATAGCATTATAAGACCATCTAGGTCCCCGTACAATTCACCAGTATGGATTGTACCGAAAAAACCCGACTCAGGGGGTAATAAACAATACCGTATGGTAATTGATTATAGGAAGTTAAACGCGGTTACAATTGCGGATAAGTATCCCATCCCTGAAATAACGGCAAAATTTTTTCCGCATTGGACTTAAAAAGTGGAATCCACTCCAGATACCACTAAAAAATCTAATATTGAGAAAACTGCGTTCCCAATTATCAGCGGTAAATATGAGCTTACCGTTCGGTTTAAAAAATGCGCCTTCAATTTTCCAACGAGCTCTCGACGATATATTGAGAGAATTGATTGGGGAATGCTGTTAAGTCTATATTGACGATATAATTATATTTAGCAGATCAGAGGAGGAACACTTCAAGCATATAAGGAAAATCTTCAAAATATTGGAGGATGCCAATATGAAAATCCAACTCGATAAATGCAGTTTTTTTTAAGAAGGACGTAGATTTTCTAGGGTTTGTAATATCGAAAGACGGTGTAAAAACCAATCGCGCAAAGGTGGAAGCTATTGCAAATTTCCCACAACTTAGAACACTGAAAGAACTTCGTAGTTTTTTAGGTATGTCAGGGTATTACAGACGATTTATCAGAGATTATGCAAAAATCGCAAAACCACTGACATCCCTTTTAAGAGGGGAAGGGGGTCGTACCTCCAAAAATAGATCAGCAAAAGTTGAACTTTTTTTGGATAGAGAAGCCGTTGAGTCCTTCAAGAAAATTAAATATTCACTCATCTCTGAGGATGTAGTTCTTTCTTACCCAGACTTTAATAAGGATTTTGAACTAGTTACTGACGCTTCTAATATCGCCCTTGGAGCAGTTTTGTCCCAGTGTGGAAAACCCATAGCCTTTATTTCTAGAACATTAAGTAAAGCAGAAGAGCATTACGCTGCTAATGAAAAAGAAATGCTTGCCATCATATGGGCTTTAAATGCATTAAGAAATTATTTATACGGGTCAAGGAAAGCTAAAATTTATACAGACCACTAACCGCTAACGTATGCGCTCAGCATAGGATACCACCACAAGAATCACAATTAAATACGCTATCGATTGCTACTAATTCGGATGACAGTTCCTCTCACGGACTCATACATAGCGTGGAAACACCTATCAATGCTTGCAAGAACCAGATATTTTTAAATATAGACATCGCTTCCGAGTACCAATTCAAAATAGTATTTCCTACTTATCATCGCCCCATAATCACGGAGACATATTACTCAGAAGAAACGTTAATCAACATTTTAAAACGTTATCTTAATCCCTCGGTTATAAATTGTATAAAAGCCGAAGAGGATATTATGGGAAAAATTCAACGCTTGTATCCCCTACATTTTAGTAAGTACAAAATAAGGTTCTCACAGGTAATACTAGAGGACATAATAAATAATCAAGAGCAAGAGGAAATAATTATTAGGTATCATAATAGAGCACATAGAAATTGTAGAGAAAACAAAATACAAATATTAGAAAAATACTACTTTCCATCTACGGCCAACAAAATAAAGAAGATCATAAAAAATTGTGTAATCTGTAAAACCAAATACAACCAACTCCTATTCCACAGTACCCAGGACAGAGAGTCCATATAGATATTCTATTGATGGGAAAACAGTTGCTGCTAACAGCAGTAGATAAATTTTCAAAATATGCAATAGCAAAGGAAATTTCCTCAAAAGCAACAGAGGATATAAGACAACCTCTAAGGGATATTCTTTTTTCCATGATGCCCGAAAAAATAATTATGGATAACGAAAAATCGTTCAATTCCGAATCCATTAAGTTCATGATGGAAAACGAATTTAATATTACAATATACCGAACCGCGCCATACGCGAGTAGCTCAAATGGCCAAGTGGAGCGTTTCCATTCCACATTTCAAGAAATTATGCGTTGCTTACAAAAGGACCAATCACAAAGATCATTTCAAGAGCTGCTAGAGAAATCAGTCAAAGAGTATAATCTTTCCATACACTCGGTAACGGGGAGAAAACCCGTAGAAACATTTTTTGGCAGGCGTGTTAGTAGTGACCCTGTTCTATTAGAAAATGAAAGAAATAAAATAATATACATAGAAGCTTTCAGAAAAGCAAAGCGCCGAAGGAGTATATGCAAGGAGAAGATATTTTCGTAAAAGTAAATAGAAGGCTAGGAAATAAATTATCTGCTAGGTATAGAAAGGAAGTAGTTGCAGAGAACTGTAACACTATAGTAAAAACAAAGGCAGGGAGAATAGTTCATAAAAACAACATAAGAAAAACCTATACATTTTACAATATTCCGTTATTCCAGGACAATGATGTGGACATTGCTAATAACTTGGATACTGGCACTGGCAATAGAGGCACAACAATTGGACGTACATGATTTGACGAATAATAATGGATATATACCCATAAAAACAGGGGAATTAAAAACAATTGACCATTACGACAAAATTCTTTATTTTATTAATTTGGAATTCTATGATTAATGCTTTGAAAACCATAACATTCGAGGATAAACGACTGTTAGAAACTATAGACAAGGATTTTAGCTTATTGCGGGCGAAAAGAAACGGTTTACAGGTACATACAAAATCAAAAAGAGGACTAGTGAACATATTAGGGAAGGGACTGAAATACATCGCAGGCTCTATGGACAGTGACGACGAAAAACTAATTAACGAGGCTATAACACAAATTAAGGACAACGAACGAATTACCAACAGTACGCTTGTCGAACTGGTACATGTAAATAACTTTATAACAGAACAGATCAACAATGTGGCTCAGCACATAAACAACCAACAGGTACACCTTAGTAGCTACATAAACAATTTTAAAAGAGAATTAATGAACAGAATACAAACGCTAGAGGATGAAGTTAGATTTATTGAACAAGCTTACAGGATAGATAAGGACATATCTTTTTTAAAAAACCACATTGACGACATAGGACAAATAATATTTTCAAGTAAATTAGGTATAATACCCACTGGCATTCTTACTAAAAGGGAAATTGATTTGATAACTGACTTTGACAGCTATAACAATATGAAAATAGCAGTAATTTTTGACGACAATAACATTATACTAACTTTACTTATTCCTCAATTCTCCACCAATATCCTTTCCAAAATAAGGTTGAAACCCTTGCCTAACGCCATGAACAAATCGCTTGTTGTTAGCCAACATGAAATATTAATTGATAATGATAACAACATTTATGATACGAATGTAAAAGAAAATTTAGAAAACTAAAGCTTGCTAAAGCTGGAAAACAAATGTATTGAAGACATCTTAAAATTTCACGAAGCACATTGCTCTTTAAAAACATTAAGAGAATCAATCGTAATAGAAATTATGCCAGGAATAATAGTTTTGAAGAACTTTAATGGAATAATTAACCATAATTGTAACGATCTAGATATAAGACAGAAAGGAACATTTCTTATAAAATTTTAAAATTGTAAAGTTAATATTTCCAACATAATATACAGTAATGTCAATATAAAAATTCATGAAACATTTATTTTACATAATCTAATCACAAAAATTAAAGAGAAGAAAAATGTAACCGAACTTGATCTTAAATTGGAAAATCTTTATGTAAAACACATAAACCATGAAAATAATATCGAACTATTAAGAAATAATAATAAAAAAAATAAATCTAATTAGCATAAGTACAGATGTTATCATTTTACTCATTCTCATCTCACTTACCATTGTTCTTGTTTGTCTTGTAAAGTATAAGCAAAAACTCTACCTGCTACGAAGTAATACTGAAGTTACTACAAATAAAAAGATGGACCCATATCTTCAAATTTCAGTTCCATAACGATTGCGGACAATCGATCTAAGAGGGGAAGAGTTAACTCCAACAAAGTTAACGAACTCTTTTTTACAAATAACCATATTTTCAATGCAAGTAGAGTATGTTGAAATACAAAAGAGCTTAATCAGCGTCTATAGTTAATAACGTAAACTAAAACAAATAAAAAATTATCAAGAAATTGGCAAAATGCAGTATTGCAATAAGCTACCAATTTCTTAATAATAATATCACGCCACATTTAGAATTAGTTCATACAATTAAGTATAAGTTAGACAAATTTTGTAATTTTTAGTCAGAGTTTTAATTCCAATTAAGTGCGGACGTGTTGTCCGTAAAAAAATAAAATAATTTTTTTTAGACTTCCTAATAGGGAAGATCTTAAGTTATATAAACTATTTGCAAGGAAATAATTCCTTTCACATGGTTAATATTACAAACATATGTCTCACAAACATATTTACCAGTCGTTTGGCGTACTGGGTTACTTTAACCCAGTACAAATAAATGAGACCAAACAATGTGCACGTGCGCTCAAACACACATATGTATGTATATGTATAAAACAGAGGTTCAATTCGTGTGGCTGACAGCCGGCTTTGAGCCGCCGCCGGTCTTGTTTTACTTTGTCCAGCCGCCGCCGTTATGGCGGCTGAAATCGGCTTATTTTCAGCCGCCGTATTTACATAATCGACAGCTTGAGCCGATTTTTTCCCGAACTTTTTAGCAATTTTCTTTTGGAATTGCTTTCTTGTCCACACAAAAAAACTTTTTTCGGCAATTCTTGAGCTTTCTCTATCTTTTATTTCATACAATTTACATTGTATATGCACATACACACATGAGAGAAAAATAAGGAACTGCTGAGTACCGGCAATTCTTTTTCCCTTCTTATTCCCCTCACCGAAAGCTTCTATAAAGTTAAGAATTGCCCAACTAAAGTTGCTGTGTTTGACCTGGCACTTAGCTCTACAAGTTTCAGTCATATTCGTAGCAGCATAATGACTTTTTGTCACTGTCAAAATCTGTGACCTCAAACTTTTGTTTAAGTATTTTATACAGTTTTTTTGTATTGCATGTAAGAGTTTGACAGTATAATCATACCACAATCAGTTCCTTGTTACAATATATTTAGTGTCACCTTGGAAATTATTTGGCTTTATGGTATTTTATTAGAAAAGATCCGATATTTTTCAGGTGACAGATTGCTATAAGCTTACTTTTTCTAAAATCTTAATTAATTTGAGCCACATATTGTTATTTAAATTCAGTTTTGTGTAAATAAATTGAGCCACCTAATGTTATTTATTTCTTTTCCAAAATATTTGTTAATAATAAGTGAAAAAAACCTCATAACTCAAAAGCCATAGTTTAAAAAAAAAACACATATTATATTTTTAATTTCCATACTCGTCTTAGAAAATATGTACGTTTACAAAATAGCTCCTAAAAGTTTGAATAAGTTTATTGAACACTACAAAGGATAGTATTGTTAACAAATTTGCATTGTTGAGTCGAAATAATTATGTTTATATATTGAATTATGACGTCGTTTGAGTAAATCAGCGATATTTAGTAAATTTGTACAACAAAAGTTTTTATATAATTAGCTTATCATCTTTATGAATTTAGATGGAAAATAGTGAAGGAGGTATTTGTCTAAATGCGTACTTTTTTAAACAATATTTTGACATAATAAATTAAAATATTACCACATGTATGCAAAAAAAAGGCACATATGTCGGCTACAGCCGGCTTTTAGCCGCCGCCGACCTTTTTTGGCCCAGCCGCCGCCGCCGACAACTATGCGGCGAATTGAACCTCTGGTATAAAATCGCAACAACTGCATTTTTAGCTTAAAAAATTAAAAAAAAAACATGACCTTAATGCCATTATGCATATAAGTTAAAGAATTATGTTTCAATTACAAGAATTTCTAATGACTATATTTAAGGAAAAATGTTCTAAGATTAATTAGACAATAAGAACATAAAAAAATTACAAAAAAAAAAAGAATTAAAGCAAGTGCAAGCATATGCACTTCTCAAGAAAAACTAACCCTCATGGGCATTTTAGGCTTGGTGGCCATGTATTAGACACAGTTGAAGAATTTCTGGTTCAGAACACATTAGCTTTTGCTCAAATAAAGCAAGGGGGGTGCTTGGCTTTGTAAAGCGCTTGTTTAAAGAATTTGCTGACTCCACTGTTGTGAAGCAATTGTATAAATCTTTAGTCAGGCCAATACTGGAATATGGCTCGATTATATGGGACCCCTTTTATAATGTTCATAGAGATCGAATTGAGTCTATCCAAAAACAATTCCTTCTTTTCATCCTGCGCAATATCTACCCGAACACTGTAGCCAACTTACCATCCTATGAGTTCAGACTGCAACAAATAAAGCTGCCTTCTTTGACAAGTCGCAGAAAAATGTTATATGTCATTTTTGTCTTCAAATTGATTAACAGCAATATCTGCTCGGAGTATCTGGTGTCGAAACTAAATTTTGATGTTCCCCAACGTAGTCTTCGTCAATATCAACCTTGGTCAGTGCTTTATTACCGTCAGAATTATGCGAATGCAAATCCCTTCCGTAGATTATGTTGTTGTTTTAATGAACTGTACCACGTTATTGACTTTTCGATGAACTTAAATTTTGTTAAGCGTAATATAATTTTAGTATTAAATTCCAGTAATTAAAAAATTTTTTTTTGTAATAAATTTTTTTTCCAGTAATTAGCCAGTTTTTCTACTTTTTTTTATTAATTTTTGTAATTATTTTTTAACTCATATGCGTGTACATATATAGTATCTGCCTGTAGGGAGTTATTCTCCATAGGCATAAATTAATAAATAAATAAAAAAAGAATATTATAAACAAACAGCAATCACTCTCTGCCTCTGCAAAACGGAACTACCATAGAAAGACACACAGCCATCAGCACGCTTACAGCAGTCTAAAGTCGTGAGCCTAATAGCCTAGAGACGCTCCAGATGAGGAGAGTGCCGAATTTTATTCCCCATCAAGACCGATATCACGGAGTCAGGCAAACTATAGTAAAGAAAATGCCGGAACAGCCACCACTACCACAAAATCCGAAACATCCTTACTCGGACGTTTCACTTCCGAAACAGGGGAGCGATGTTGTGAGTCAGAACTCACTTCTTCCCCCAGCTAATAATATTGAAAACAAATAAAAAAAATATTGAACAAAAGAAAGAACAGCAGTACCAACAAAAAACTGCTACAACCCATAAATTACATAAACTATAACAATTGCTGACACGATGGAATACTGATGTGGGTCATGAATTCGGGCACACTCAGCTATAGCTCCAGGTTTGCGGCAGCAGCTATGACGGCAGCAGCACACATAAAAGAAGAAGTAGAATTAAGAGAATTGATCAGTAATGTTCAATAATGGACAGAAGTTGTTGTTTGAACTAGTAGATAATTATAATTTCAATAAAGTGAGAGATAATAAAAAAGGGGTTTTATTTAAATTAGAATAGGACTATAATACAATAGTAAATCCTGCGATTCCCAAGGGACCCTCCAGGGTAAAATAATAACTACACACAATAATAATAATAACAAGTACTTCCTGCGAATCCTATGGGACCCTCCAGGAAATACTATAACCCAAGCTTGTTGGTATAAGACTGAATGATGATTTATTATTAAATTTTTTTATATATGGATTGTTGTTGTTAGTATTATTATTATAGATAATCATTTTTTATTAGTATGGTTTTAAGTGTAGTTTTATTGTACATAATTTTTTCTCCACGAAAATTTTATAAATTACCATCCTGATCGGTAACTTTTAAGACTAGAGTATTTATTGCTTTAGTATTAGCAGATAAATATATTACATTAGCCGGGCTCTACGGGAAGATAAGGCAATAAATTTATTACACGCTTCATGCAAAGATCATGATATTGCATACTCACAATCATCAAATTTGAATGAAAGACAAAAAGCTGATCAAATATTAGCTGAAAAAACTTGGGAACGAGTAAAATTGTTATAATACATATATCCAAGTATTCCCAGAACACGTACCAATATAATCTAATAAACATATTTACATACATTCGTAAATGCATATACATATATGTACATTCATATTTTAACTTGTATTAGTATATTTTTGCACATCCGCTCTCATAACGGTAAATTCAACTTTATATATTTTTTTTTTTGCTAATTGCACTTGTTTCTGAAGAACGCAAACAAGTTCAATAAACTATTATTTTATATTAAAGCTTTTAACCAAATTTAATTCTAGACATTTTTCTTAAGAATTGTTTGCGAAATAATGTGAACTTCCGTTCCCATTGCAAATGCAAATTGATTCTTTTTTACAAATTTTTAACTTTCCAAAGAATTAATACATAAGCTTGTTTTGTTCCCAAGCCCAAAAGACGGAAACACAACACGCTTATGA
Source organism: Thecocarcelia acutangulata (assembly GCA_914767995.1). Classification (NCBI taxonomy): domain Eukaryota; kingdom Metazoa; phylum Arthropoda; class Insecta; order Diptera; family Tachinidae; genus Thecocarcelia; species Thecocarcelia acutangulata. Next base: position 60,402,571 of record OU612098.1, read on the forward strand.
TCGATAAGCAAAAATATACAAAGAAACATTTTTTATTACATAAAAAACTTAATTGTAAAATAGTATTTAAGGAAAATATAATTCAATAAAGAAGTCGTAGTTATAATCAAAACCAAAAGTGAAAGTGTTTTTTTTAGTGTCTAATTTTAGATACTCTTTAGTGGCGCAGTCGGTAGGATACCCGTGAATCCGCGTGTGTTATTTTTTGTGCGTTTTTTTTTAACATAAGAGAGGATATTCGATATCTCAATATCCTAAGCGGGTAAAGTAAATAAATATCCTTTGAAAGATTAAAGGATATAAAAAAAACACTTAAACAGTATGTCTACTTCGAAAGATCGAATTACAAGCGGATTTTTTCGAAGGATCGAAAAATCATAAAAAAAAAACAAAAAAAAAACACAGTGGTATTGTAAAACGAAATTTTTTTCATTCCTGCTTGTGGTAAAATCATATCCAAGAACTAAACAATACATAAGTAACTTGTAAAAGGAAATTTTTTCTTTCCTGCTTGCGACATGAAAGATCATATCCAAGGACAAAACAATACATAAGTAACGTTGTGCTTAAATAAAATTAAAAGAAAATTAAGCTGAATGAAATTAATAGAACCGACTTACAATATTAAAACCAAAACTAATAAAAACTGAAACAAAACTAAAGGCCTAACTATAATGTGCATAGATTGGCTTAAGCTTTTACTAAAATTAAACGAAAAGTCTGTCAAATGCATAAGTGAATGAAAAACGACTTTTAGTTGGCCATAAAGTGCGGTCTCCACCTGACATGAAAACACTAACTTTAACGCTAACTTCAAGTTAAAGTTAAATGTGGACCGCTCATGTTGAAGTTTGGTTAAAGTTATAACTTGGTTGTTAAAACATTTCATTTGGAAACTCTGTTATAACTTAAATTGACAACAGCATGCTATTTGTAGTTGTTTTTCACCATTTTTATTTTTTTACTATGAGAAGTTATAACTCTAACATCACTACGTGTACGCCGACTTAAACAGATAGATATTTAAACAGCAAGTTTTAACTTCATGTTTTAACTACGTTTGAAGTTAGGTGTAGACTGCATGTTATGTACTTATATGAACTTAATGATTTTAAACCCATTGTTGCACAACTGCGTAGTACTTGTGTAATTACTAAGTAGATTATATAAAAACTACTAAAAATGACAACAAAGTATTTGTATGCAATAATTTCCAAACAAAAACTAAAAACAAATTTGTGGTAATTTGTGTAATTAAAAATTGAAAAAAGCTAAAATACATTTCTATTAAATGAAATACAATATTATTTGTTTAAATTTTTCTTTATTTTAATAATTTTTGTAAACACACACACAAACTCCTGAAAACAAATGATTCCGCACAGAAAGTGCGTTCAGTTTCGTACTTTGCTTAAGCAACTGACATTAGACGAAACTTAACGAAAAGTTTCATTAAGCACATTATAGTTGTACACATTTGATTATACGTATTCGCACAGTTGCTTAAGCTGGCTTAAATTAGTTTATGCACATTATAGTTAGGCCTTAAAATAAAATTGCAAAGTTAAAAAGTCAATCAGTGACTTTGTGTTTAAATAAAAATCAACAAGAAAGAGAAAAAAAACCTGTTAGTGACCTTGCCTACTCTTGCATAAAAATACAAACTAGAAGGAAGGAAGATAAAAACCCACATTGTCTACAGAAGCGATACACCTACATCCGCAATAAACCATCAACTTGGAGATAACAACTAAAAGCAGATCAACAATCAACATCATCCCTTCTAAGGTATTCTAGACGAATATTTAGATTTTTTTTCCGTACATTTACGAAATCCTTTAGGTTCCTTAGCTTTAGGAACAATAAGAATATTTTGTAAACAAAATAAAAAATATACAAAAAGAGGCAGTTTTACATCTGTTAAAAAAATACTTGTGAAAGAAAACAATTAGTAAGAAAAGAGAAAGAGAAGTTCGGCTATCCAAATTAACAATACACCTATTCCGCAGCATAATACCTTGGTATTTACCTCGACCACAGGCTTACGTGGAAGCCTCACATTGACGCAAAAGTCACTCAGTTGAAATTAAAAGCAGCGCAACTACATTGGCTTATGGGCAGAAATTCGACATTGAAGTTGGATTGCAAACTTTTATTATACAACGCAATTTTAAAGGCTATATGTTGCTATGGAATTCAATTATGGGGCACCGCCTCAAATTCTAACATTGAAAAAATTCAAAGGCGACAAAATCAAATTCTTCGAACGATTACTGCAGCTCCATCGTACGCAAAAAACTCACGAATTCATAAGGATCTCTGTGTTCCGCTGGTAAAAGACGAATTTTCTAAGCGTGCGACAAGGTATATCAGTAAACTGGAACTTCACATAAATCCACTTGCACGTAACATACTTAATTTTGGCGGCCACTCTCGGTTGAGAAGAAGGGATACCCTCGCCACCACCAGAACTTTTAATAGGTGATTCTACGGATATTATTTGAGCAAAATAAAACTTTTTTTGTCTAGCAGTGGCTGGACTTAAATAACTTTTATATTTAGTATTAAGATTTGAACACTTATTGCTAGTTCATATTTTGAAGAGTAGAGATGATGATCTATCATCAGACGCTACATTACATAGCACTGATCAGGATTCTTTAATACCCCACGTGGAGGCCCCCATTAATGTTTATAAGGAACTAAATCATTATAAAAATCGGCATCGCCAGGACAGCATATGAGGAACCACGCCATGGTTATGCACAGCACTTTATATCCTCGAAACAATGGAGTGAAGACATACTTATTGCTGTCTTGGAGGAGAAGCTACGGCCCAACATGGTAAATGAAATAAAGATTATACATTTATATAGTAATAAATTATTATATAAAAATAATAATAATGTATTATTACTAAATATTTGCCTTAATTTAAATTTTTGAAATAAAACAAATTTGCTAAAAAATTTAATTGAAGTTAAATATTGTTTTGGATAGGAATTGCAACTTCGTTGAAAAGTTATTTATTGTTATTAAAGTTTTCCCATGAGTGATAGTGATTCATTATCAGAATATCCTTCAGATTTTGATTACGTACCAAGAAACACAAACGAGTCCACAGAATTAACACTTGATTTAGGGATTGAATCAAACGACGGGTATTTGACCGACGAAAGAACTGAACCTCACAGACGTGACATAAGGGACAGCAGAAATAAACGTATTTTGAGGAAACGACTCAGACGGTATTTTAGGCGTAATTAATAAAATAAAAAAGGGAAAATAATTAAAATTTATCAAACTTTTACAAGGAAGTCGTAGACATGGCTCAAGTACAATTTGATCCCTTAAAATATTTAGGCAATCTCCCTGATTTCAGCGGAGATAGAAGAGACTTGAATACATTTCTTAGTCTAATAGATAGGGTACACCCAATACTAGAGACGTATGAGGATCTATCTCAAGAACTTTTTTCGGACCTTATTAAAAATAAACTGAAAAATAAAGCAAGGGAAGTGATAGAAATTAAAATATAAAAGATATAAAATCAGTCCTCCAAAACAATTTTGGGGACAGATTAAGTTGTGAAGAACTCTTCGATTCATTAAGGGCAACAACATTCAAGAAGAAATCAAAGTAAAATTAAGAAGACTCAACAATAAAACTGCCTTTGTACTTGGACAGGAACAGGCTGCTATAAATTTAACCGCACAAAATAATTCTCAGTCAGCTTTTAATATTTTCAAGGCTAAAATCCCAAAACCCATGAAAACGATATTAGCTTGCCGCAACCCTAATTCCCTAGAGCAAGCGATGAACATACTATTTGAAGCAGGTTACGCCCACGTAGGAGTAGACAATATCCTACCATTTAACAGGAAAAAATTCGAATCTCGAAAGCAAACCAGCATACAAAAGAAATCGCGCAATTTTCCGCAAAATTCACGATATCCTCCACAACAATTTCAACCATGTCCAGGAAATTCCCCACAAAATTCACGATATCCTTCACAAGGCTCACAAAACCAAGCATATTCACAGAATTCACGATATCCTTCACAACGTTCACAAAACCAAATCTATTCCCAAAATTTCTCACAAAATTCGCGACGTACTTACAGTACAATATTCCCAAAATACTCAGAACCAGCGAAACCTCCCACGACACCAAGGATTTCAAAATTTCGAATACCAACAGCAACTACCACCTCCTGAACCAATGGACATAAGCAAAACCGAACTAACAGGAAAAAATTTTTAGTCATCTGCCTCAGGGAACTTCCATATATAAAAGTAAAAACGAAATTGGGACACCTCAAATTAATAATAGATACGGATGCAACCAATTCCATTTTAAACACGAATATATGTCATCCCAAGTGGATACAAAAAATTGATCCCGTTCAAATAAAGACATTACAACATAAAATATATATTTATGAAAAAGCTAAAATACCCACTTTTATCGACTTCGGTACGGAAATCAAAACAGTAGAATTTTATATAACGAAATTTCATGATTACTACGACGGACTTATAGGAAATGGTTTACTTAGACTACTAAAATCCAGAATCTGTTATGAAACAAATACAATAAAATTGTCAGAAAATATACTCCTTCTTTTCGTTAAAAGCAAAGACTGTCAAGGAAACGAACTAAGTGACGCTGAAGAAAAGAATTATATTAAAGAATTGCGTAAAAATGGAATCACGGACATAGGAGCATTAAGCATGGAGTTGAACTTCGCATAGAATTTTAAATCATTGAATGACCAAGTTAGAACAGAACATTTAAACCATGAAGAAAGATCGCATCTACTACAATTAATAAATAGATACCACGACATTTTCTATCAGGATAATGAGAAACTTTCATTTACTTCCGGAATAAAACATAGAATTAGGACTACAAATAAAGTACCCATATTCGTAAAATCGTACAGATATCCATACGTACATAAACAAGAAGTAGAAAACCAAATCCAGGAGATGTTAAAAAACAAAATAGTTAGAAGTAGTACTTCGCCATATTCAGCTCCAATTTGGATTGTACCAAAGAAAGCCGATACGAGCGGAAAATCTAAGTGGAGACTCGTCGTCGACTATCGTAAGCTCAACGAAGTAACGATTGACGATAAATTTCCTATCCCAAATGTAGACGAGATACTGGAAAAATTGGGAAGAAGCCAATATTTTACCACTCTCCCAATATTTTACCCACTGAAAACAGCCTCTGCAACATTCCAGAGATTAATGAATAATATACTCCAAGACTATATTAATAAAATATGTTTAGTATATTTAAATGACACAATTATATTCTCGACATCCCTGCAAGAACACATAAATTCACTTAAACTTTTATTCATGAGGTTACAGGAAGCAAACCTGAAAATTCAACTAGATAAATCCATCTTGCCTTAGGACAAGATGGAAGGAGCTAAGAAGGAGTTAAGCCTAACCCTAGGAAGATAGAATGTGTAACTAGTTTCCCAATACCTAAAACGACAAAACAGATTAAACAATTTTTAGGATTAACTGGTTATTGCAGGAAGTTTATAAAGGATTACTCGCTCATTGCCAAACCAATGACTAAGTATATACAGAAGGATTCTAAAATAAACAGAATACGAAAAAAAAATGTAATACCTTTAGAACCCTATTAGTACACGATCTCATATTAGCATACCCGGCTTTTTCTAAAACATTCACGATCACTATAGATGCCAGTAATTGTGCCTTGGGAGCAGTGCTTTCTCATGATAACCACCCAATATGTTACGCCAGCCGAACCCTCAACACGCATGAAATAAATTACAGCACAATAGAAAAAGAACTATTGGCCATCGTATGGGCCACCAAATGTTTCAGACCTTATCTTTTTGGTCGAATGTTTATAATAGAAACAGACCACAAACCACTGACATGGCTTTTCTCTATAAGAGAACCTAATTCAATACTTGTTAGATGGCGGCTAAAGCTATCGGAATGTGGTGACTACGAGATAAAATACAAAAAAGAAACAAAGAATAGCAATGCCGAGCGAGACCGAGCCCTGTAATATTAATACACTAGAACCCGACTACATAACAATAAAAGAAACTTCATGAGCAACCAATATGTTCAAAAATCAAATTATTATAGTAAAAACAACCTCCGGATCACTAAGAATAAAGAACGAACCTATTTTTAGAAATAAAAGCAAAATAAGTTACATGAAAGAAATGGGCAGAGAAACAGCTATTACATTGCTCAAAACCCATTTTAACCCCACACAGGTAAACGCTTTTTTGATCGAAGATTAATTTTACGTGATGCTTAAAAATATTTACGAAGAATTGTTTACAAATAATAAAAATTTTAGAATAATCAGATGTTCACTCAAATTTGACGATATAGAAGACGAAGGTCGGTTAACCGAAATTATAAAAGCCGAACACCTAGATAAAAACCACAGAGGAATCCAGGCAGTATTTAAAGAATTAATTAAGAAAATATATAATCCAAAATTGAAACTAAGAATAACGCAATTCATAAATAATTGCGAAGTCTGTAACCTAGAAAATTACGATAGAAAACCTCCAAAAATACCCTATGAAATTACAGAAACCCCGTCCAAACCATTAGACATACTACATGTAGATGTATTCTATACTTTAAACAAGAAATTGTTCATGACAACAATCGATAAATTTTCAAAGTTTGCTTTAGCATTGAGACTCAGAGCTTTAGCTTTATGAATCCTTACAGTATTACAATAAAGGTATTACGGTCATATGCAAAAAAACTTAACAAAGCTTAGTAAGCAATTGTTAAGAAAAATGTCCTAATGTTGTATCCAAAAACAATTATTAGCTTACCATATGTTTAAAGTTGAAATAAGCCACTTTAACTGTACGTTAAAATGACATTTGGTTTGTTGACTTTAATTTTCCTTTAAATTCACAATTATAGTGAAAATATTAACAAAATCAATGGATTGCGCTTGGTAGATAAGTAAATTAGAACGTTACGTTTTATATGAATTGAAAATAGTGGGCTGTATTCATAATCAATAGATAAATTCGACTCTTGCTAGAGTAAATCTTTAATCGAAAAGCTGTTGATATGTTTTTGGTATTCATAGTTGAAAAAAAGTATACTTTAAGTTGAACTGGCTTTAAATGGGTGTTAACTTTTATTTGCTGAATGTTTACTCACAATTCCTAGCTAAACATTAGAAAGTGGCAACCTTGAACAACTGCTTTTCTTTTGTTTACACTTTTTTAAGGAATATAGTAAAAATTTATACGCTTCTTTTTTGACATTTTATAAGTTCATTTGCGAAAAAATTTTGGGGAATGGTGAAAGTAGAATTGAAAGTTTTAAGTATATACATAAATATACATAGTACGATTAGTCAGTCAATCAATGATTTATTTTCAGCAAGCGAAAAAGTAAAGAGACAGAGGCAAATTGACGTGCCGCTATGTTGTTAAGCCGGTTTTAAATTTAGAGTTGGTTTTAACGTCAAAACTATACTTTAATTTGTCTATGAATGACTTAGAGTCGACGCTTAGAAAAGCTGACTTTAGTTGCCTTAAATTATACTTTATTGTCAACTATGAATACAACCCAATAATTTTGAAAGGCAAATATAAATAAGTAATATGTTAGTGATGCACTTTCAATCAAACGAATACGACGAAAAATGTTATTCGAATAATACAAATGTTTAAGTTATAAGTAATCGTGTTAATGTTTCTTAATTTTATTAATATACCAAATATTATACATTCGTCATTGATTCAAAAGCTAAATCCAGGAAACGTTTGTCAAAAATGTGTGATTCAAGGTAATAATATTTCTTTTTTTTTAATTTATTTTTCGGTTTTCGAATATTAGTTTTCATGCATCACTATTCAAAAAATTACAACTGAACATAACGGCATTGCCAGATTAAAACAATTAAATTCCTTACTACATTTAATAGTTAACGTACTGTTTTTGCATAAACTTTTTTAACAAATGTATGGTAGTGTTAATGTGTTTGGTAACTAACGTATGCGTTAAAACTCATGTAAGATTTTGTTTTGGATTTCGGTCTTAATCTTTTCTTTCGAAAATTTAAAATTCCAAAAGCAGGAACAGAGAAGGAGTTTTCTTATTTCAACGTAGATTTCGAAAGGCAAAATATTTAATCCGAATTAAAGCAACAAAGTTTATTAAACTGGGACAGTTTGTTTTACGATATAGATGTAAAAATGACAAAAATTTTTTATAAATATCAAAAATAATTTTTCTATGATTAAGTTTATAGCAAAAATATTTGTCATATCGTGTTATTCTTGCAAATATGAGAGTTTGCATCAAAGTAGTTGAGCATGTGGGAAATTAGTTGAAGCATCCATTTTCACAAGAAATTTTATGTACCTACCAAAGACCACTTAAAATTTTGAAACTGTGGTTGTTAGATATGCCCGACTAAATACATAAAAGTACTGTTGAACACCAGTCTTGGAGAAAAACTAAAAGCAAGTTCTTTTCAATTCTCAAAAGTTTGAGAGACAGAATTAAAACTTTAAATCATAAATTGCGCTTTAAATGACATACATCACTGTATGGTGGCTGGGTCAATAACGCTAGAGAATGTCGTGGACATCATAATAGTGAGCGATGTCAAATTTTTAGCGATTCTGCGAAAAAGTTCTGCGGACGATAAAGCCAGATCTGGAGGTCGCAGAACAAGATCATAATCAGGATCCCAGACAAAGGATAATGTAAAAAGAAGGGCTGATTAAGCCATTGGAAATCTACCCCGAAGAAATGCTAAGGCGGTCCCGGGGTGGAAACTTTTATCCCAGGTAGAAGAGGGGGGTTTTTTAGTCGGTAAGTTCACTGTTGTGATCAGTCCGACACAAAACGGAACCTCTGGTCAGTGCGTAAGGCATTTTTTCCCCCTCGACGCGGGGAAAAATTATTAAATCAAAATTAATATTTTCAATTTGTATAGAATGTATTGCGTTAATTTCTTAATTTGATAAGCCTAAATACTTAAAAGTATTTAATACTATAACGCGGACATAGCTATTAATTATAGTATATGAAAGGAAATTCCAAAATACCTTTTCTTAAATTAAATCTTATAATATTTAAAAAAATGAGTTATGTACAAAAATTAATGAATCTTATGATATTAACTTCACGTGTGTACGAGTATATTTGTTGTTAAAGCTTTAAATGCTGTAGTTTCTTATTAAAAGCAACTATAAATTGGTTTGCTATATATGACCCTGTTGAAATACATATATCTTTTATTCAAAAACTATTAATTTTAGTAGCTGACGATTGTTTGACGATTTTTGATACTCATATTGACGATTTTAGATCAGATCTATCTGGCATTTATGCCTCTATTCAAGTAATTGAAAGGCAAAATAAAGTTCTAATGCAATAAACAAGCATAGTGTATGTATTTCAATTAGAAATGGGCTTCGCTCAGGGTTGCCAGAATTTAAAGAGGTAAAATCTTCAAAACTCAAGAATTTTTCATGAAAAAATCTGCAAAATCTGCACTTTATTTTCCAAATCTTTAAACTCTTTTCAAAAATACTAACAACATATTGAAAGAAATTATGCATTTCAGAATATTAAAATGCAAATAGATTTAATGAGAAAACAAACATATATGAAAGTTGTTAAAATTATATTCGGACTTACCTAGCTGAAGATTATCTGCACATTTGCTGATGAATGTGGTAAAATCATTATATATTTAATAAACTCGGTTAGAATTTGAACATTATGTTAGAATTAAGTGACTTTATTTTAGATACAGCTCTGGGCTGGAGAACCGTTCTCGCGCTAGTTATATATACAAATACACACACATACTTAAAGAATGACCCTATTGATGATTTCTTAACAAATTTACAAATTAATAAAAAGTAATACAAAACTCATTTCCTATTTGTTTAAAGAAATTAAAATTAAATTTATAAACCAAGACTATTTTTCGGTCGCAGTTCCAAGAACTGCAACGGCCCCAATTTAACCAAGTAAATTTTAATAAATATTGTCAAAACTGCATTTATTGCACTTCCGTTCTGATAACGAAAATGCAATAACTCAATAGGTGACTTCACACAACAATTTTAAAACGAAAACATATTTAATTTAAGACAATAATTTCGTAAAATAAAGTTAGTCTAAGTCTACCTCTAAGTCTGAGTCGAAGTCTAAGTGCCAACTTGTAAAAAGAAAGATGATATAAAATTGGATTATTATTAAAAAATGGAAAATATAGTTTTTTTTCTTCTAACACAAATATAATAAGTTAAATGGCGCAGTCGGTAGGATCCTTTACAAACGCAAAAAGGATCTAGTGATGCGAACCGAAAAAAAATCAATTATTCGTTTAGAAGAAAATTGAGGCACCACAAAAAAAAAACGAAATCTTGGTGCAAGTGAACAATTGCTATACAAACTGTATTCAAGAAAGAAAAGGCAAAAAGAATTCGACGCACGTAGAAATTCAAGGATGGAAGAACAGGCTCATATAGCAACCGCCCATCCACGAGACCACAACCTACAAGTGGCCACGATGGTTTAATCAGCCGCTCCCTGGGAAAAATGGCAGCTCTGGCTAGACAGCTAGAAGGCCTTCAGTTGCAGTCAGGACAGGATGGGCCTTATTACAATGTTAAAAGGTCCACCATCACCAAACTATGGCAGCAGCTAGAACTACTTAATGATGAAGTGTTGGATAAATATCCAGATCCAGACCTCGCCGGTTATGACACAAGCAGATACATCCACCTCGAACAAGCCTCTCAGTTAGCAATCATCCAGCTTACCACGGCTAACAACAATCACCACTCATCCACAGAGACCATGGCTAGACCATCTACCCTACCATTACCCACAATCACTATCTCTAAATTTGAAGGTGATTATATGAAATGAGTTGTATGAATAAAGGCTCTCTAGATAGAAATGTGCAAAGGAAAAGTGTGCATACCTTAACCCTTTAACGGTCGATGGGGTTAAATTCGACCCCATGATATTTTGCTTAAAGTGAAGTCGTGGTGGGGGGTTCGGTTTTGCTTAAAGTGAAGTCGTGGTGGGGGGGGGGTTCAGTTTTGCTTAAAGTGAAGTCGTGGTGGGGGGTTCGGTTTTGCTTAAAGTGAAGTCGTGGTGGGGGGTTCGGTTTTGCTTAAAGTGAAGTCGTGGTGGATGTTATTTTTGTTGAAGTGAAGTCGTAACATTTAATGTGTTCGTTAGAGGGTTAATACAATATGAATTAAACTACATTGAGGCGGTTTGAATTAAACTACATTAAGGTGATTTTTTGCTAGTATTTAATAAATAAAATTCATTTACTGCGGTATATATTAATCTCCCTAATACTATTTGTTATCAGTGTAAAATGTTAGCCACATTATTTAATTAAGTGTAGTGGTAGTAAAATAAAATCAAATTAATAAAATATATTCATTGTTGTACTAAACTCTAAGGTGTGATTATACTTTTAGTTATTTATTCACAAAAAAAAAAAAAAAATTAATAAAATAAATCAAATTAAAATGGGTGGCAACTTTATTTGTGATATCTGTGGAAAAGTGTACAACCGCAACTTTTCATTAAATAGACATATCATCATCATTAAGGTGTACGACTTGCAACATTAATTTTTCAAGTAAGCAAGATTATCTTAAACATATCCACTTAATAGAGCATCAAAATAATCAAAAGAAAAAAACTATACACTGTAAGGAGTGTAAAGAAGATGTAGTAAGGAAACTGTGGATATATCATCAACGCACAAACAAACAGAAAGATAATTGTTTAAAAATTGTTGATGAAATCAATAATATAAAGTGTTTAGATGCTTGTTTCAAAAACCGTATTACTGCATTTCGGTTTAAAAACAACAATATGGATAATCTAAATCCCGAATTGTTTTTCAATAACATAAAGGATAATGTAGCATGTGTTTTGAAAGATCATCTACAAAAACATACAAGTTTAAAATTTAATTTCGAATTACTCTGTGAATATATGAAGATGAAAGACGATGAAGAACCCATAATTACTATAATACTACATCAAACAAAAATGTATATTTTGTCTTTAACTAACCATATGAATGATATTGAAAGATTTTATGCAAATAAATGTGAAATAATTATGCAAAAAATGGATGAGTTCCAAGAACGTGGTAGTGGTTTTGCGTTAACAAAAATTAATCACCTTGATGTTAATATTAATAAATATGCATGTATAAAAGGTTCACAGTATATTTCTTCACCAACATACATATCAAAAAAAAAAAACCTTGTGTTAATATACAAAACAATGACGCATACTGTTTTAAGTGGGCTATAATATCAGCGCTATATCCAATAGAAAATAATAGTGTAATTTGTTCTTCGTATAACATAACCAACATTCAAGATGATATTATAGTCCTGGAAAATAATATATTATTAAATTTTAAAAATTTAAATTTCCCGCTATCTGTCAACAAAATACAGCAGTTTGAAGACAACAACCCGGGAATAAGCATAAATGTCTTTGGTCTGGAAAGATCTTTTGAAAAGAAGAAAAAAACATCTATACTTGAAAAAGATACGTATTTAGAAGTTTATAATGTTGTGGGACCATATTATTTCTCTCAAGAAGAAAAAAGTAAACATATAAATTTATTATTGATGGAAGATGAAGAACGATTCCATTATGTCTGGATAAAAAATATATCAAGGTATGTTTATCGTTATTTAAATTTATACTCAAAGTGAAATTAAACTAATTAAAAAAAAATGTTTCCTTTTATATTTCTTTGATTATAGATTATTAAGAAGTCAATTTACAAAACATAAAAATAAGGTGTATATTTGTAATACATGCCTCATACACTTTTACAAAGAATCATCTTTAAAGAAACATAAGGAGGAATGCAACAAAATTGTAACTATAATGCCAACCGATAAAAATTCTATACTTAGATTTAAGAATCATAAAAACCAACTAGATGTTCCGTTTGTAGTTTATGCAGATTTCGAAAGTATTCTGGAATCAGTTGATATTCAAAACTCAGCTAATATTAATTCAGTACAAAAGCATATTCCATTTGCATTTAGTTATATATAAATGTTCCTATAATTCTAGTTTAGATATACAAAGAATTTATAGTGGTGAAAATGCATTAACACATTTTTTTAAAAGTTTAGTCGAGGACGCATTATATATATTTATAGTAACTATTTGAGTGTAGTAATACCAATGAAACCTTTAACGTTTATACAACAAAAAAGACAAGATGAAGATATGAATTGTCATATACGCGGTGAAATCATATCTATTGGAGATAAAGTAACTGACCATTGTCATCTAACAGGTGATTATAGAGGTCCTGCACATAATATATGTAACTTATACTATCAAATTGGAAATTTTATCCCTATATTTTTTCACAACCTTTCGGCATATGATTGTCATTTATTTATAAGAGAACTTTCATCAGTAGCAGGTGATATAAAAATCATTCCTTTAAATAAGGAATTATATGTATCCGTATCGAAGAGAATTAGGGTGAGTGAAAAAGATACGTTTTCTCGATTCATATCGTTTTATAGCATCAAGTTTAGATCAACTTGCAGGTTTCTTGTCTGATGATGATTTGAAAACTATAAAATCGGTTTGTTTAAATGATAATGAATTTGATTTAATGAAACGTAAAGGTGTCTTTCCCTATGATTATTTGGATTCAAAGAATCGTCTCATGGAAACACAATTATCACCTCGTTCTCTCTTCTTTAATAAACTAACTGATGAAGCGTGTAGTGAAGATAATTATAAACATGCTGAAAAGGTGTGGAATACATTTAGATGTACGACTCTCTTGGACTATTTACTATTATACTTGAAAGTAGATGTTTTATTACTATGTGATGTTATTGAAAATTTCCGTAAAGTTTGCAAAAACATTTATAATTTAGATCCATGCCAATATTATACTGTTCCTGGATTATCTTGGGATGCAATGTTGAAAAAAACAAGAATAGAATTAGAACTATTAACTGACATTAACATGTATAATTTTGTTACACGTGGTATTAGGGGAGGAATTGTTCAATGTTGTAAACGACATTCTGTAGCCAACAATAAATATGTAAGTGATTATGATTCTACTGAAGAATCGAATTATCTTATTTATTTAGATGTAAACAATTTATACGGTTATGTCATGTCGCAGTACCTTCCTTATAAAAATTTTGAATGGGTTGAAAACATTGAAAATTTTAATTTTAATGCTGTGGAAGATGATTCACCATTATGGTATATATTGGAAGTGGATTTAGAATATCCATCCACCATACACGATCATCACAATGATTTCCCATTTTGTGCAGAAAATAAAAAAAATGAACATATGAAACAGTCTAAATTAATAACGGATTTAAATGATAAAACAAAATATGTAATACACTATAGAAATCTTAAACAATGTATTAAACATGGTCTTATTCTAAAGAAAATTCATAGAACTCTTAAATTCAATCAGTCGGATTGGATGAAAAGGTATATTGATTTAAATAATGATCATAGAACCAATGCCGAAAATGAATTTGAAAAAAATTTTTTTAAATTTTTAAATAATGCGGTATACGGTAAAACAATGGAAAATGTAGCTAAGAGAAAAGATGTTAAAATAGTTTGTTCATGGGAGAGTAGAGGTAAGAGGTTGGGAGCTAGAGCTCTTATAGCTAAGCCAAATTTCTATAGTTTACTTAAGATTCAAGAAGAAATGATTGTCATTGAAATGAGTCGAGTGCGAACGGAATATAATAAACCAATTTATATTGGGTTTTCTGTTCTAGAATTATCTAAGTTGAAAATGTATAATTTCCATTATGAATACATGAAACCTAAATATCAGGAAAATATTTATCTGAATTATATGGATACTGATTCCTTTGTTTACGATATTAAGACATATGATCTATATAAGGATATTCTAGATGATATCATCTTACAGTTTGATACGTCTGCTTATCCGAAAGATAATGTTTTTAATATACCCTTGGTAAACAAAAAGGTTTTAGGAATGATGAAGGATGAATGTAATGGTAAAATAATAAAAGATTTCATTGGTTTACGCGCTAAAATGTATTCAATTAAAATTGATGAAGAGGAAAAACAAATTAAAAGAATTAAGAGAGTTAAAAAATGCGTAACCAATAGACTAACGATTAATGACTTTAGAAAATGTTTATTTGAAAAAAAAAATGTACTATGATTCTATGTATGTATTTAGATCAAAGATTCATGAAATATATACTCAACACATTAGTTAGCATTAAGTTATTTAGATGATAAGCGATTTATTAGAGATAATAGTATTAATACATATGCATGGGGACATTATGCAATAAATAGTCAACAACCATCATCATATCCCAATGAAAATGTATTAACATCATCTTCAATTGATAATATTGTACAATAGTATTAAGTGATTTTAGATTATAAGTGAATATATATATAACGTGAAAAAAACAATAAATAAATAAAGAATATCATTAAAATATTTTAGTTTGTTTTTATTTTAAACTATAGTTATCTAGTGAATAGGAATTTTAAACACAAGTAACCACAATTTGTTTTTGTGTGAATAAAATTTAATCGTGCTTGTTCTTAACCTTGCTCAACTAAGTTGATATAAAATTTAATCATTTAGAAATAAAAAAAAAATCAAAACAAAACTTTTTTATATATTATTTTAATTTTTTGAGAATTTTATAATATAATAAAAATAAATCTCATATTGAAGTATATATAATATTATTGAAGTTCATCTTTATTGATCCAAGAATTATGTTGATTGGAAAATCCCAACCATTTTACGTACGCCTCGTGTTCCTTAGTTTTAATAACATTTTCAATCAAGTATGTATTTGGAAAATGTGTCTTTAATAGTTCATGTTCATAGAATCCACCAACAATCGGATTGCTTTGATAGTCTTCCAATAAATATGTAATGGGGTTTGTGTTCTGTAAAGTACGAATTTTAAAAATTTCAGTTGTCCAGTCTGGAGTGTATCCTTTTGAAAAAATATGTTTATATTTGCTAATTCGAACGTGATCTCCAACTTTTAGTTTACCAAATTTATATATTTTGGGATGTTATAGGCTTGCTTTAGTAAAGAACTTTCATTTTCTGTGTTAACAGACTTTGGTGTCATTCCAATTGTTCTATGCTTTTTATTATTATATTGATTAATTAAATCCTTGCATATATGTATCCATTGATAATTTCCTTGTAGACTAAAATTTTTCCACATCATTCATTTTAGAGTTCTATTACATCGTTCTACAATAGACGCTTTCATGATACTATATGTAGAATAGTGGTTGATATTATGTTTTATCATCAAGTTTTGAAATATGTTATTATAGAACTCTTTACCATTATCTGTTTGCAAGTTTTTTGGAATTCTCTTTAGCGAAAAAATAGATTGCATAGCATTGGTTATATCTTCACTACTTTTAGATTTTACGGGTACAGCCCAAGCAAACTTTGAAAATGTATCTATAAATGTTAAAATAAATCTATAGCCTTTGTTATATTTTGAGTAAACGCCCATTTCAACAAGATCTGCTTGCCAAAGATCATCAATTCCCTTGATCACCACTCGACGTCGAATGAAATTTCTACGTGCTTGCTTATGAAGCTCCTGAACCAGTTCTTGTCGCTCCATTTCTAACATCTATCTTAGATTACATCAATTTAAATGCTGCTGATATTGAATTTAAATCAAAAACGATTTATATATCTATGTTTAAACGTTTTGTAATGAGCTTCGTTTTTCATTTAGACGTTCTTCAACTGAATCAATTTTGTAATTAAATAATGATCTCATTTCTTTTAGTGATTGATTGAGATTATTTAGTATTATTCTTTGATCATGCATTAACTTACTTAAACGTGTTTCTACATTATCAAATTTTTCTGTAATCAACACGTTTTGTTGTTGTATTATTTCGTTAAAACGATCCTCCATTCCCTTAATTCTCTCCATATACATTGTATCCAGTTGTTTCTTTATTTCACTTATATAACTTTTCATGTAAATTTTATTTACAGCATCGTTTTCCAATACAGGACTAGCGATATTTTTTATTCTCCGCAAGTTAAAGTTGAAATTACGATCACTATCCAAATGAATCTTGAAATGTTGATTTTGGTATCTTACAGATTTTTCAATATAATGTCCAAACTTATCGATAGGCATTTTATGAATATGAATTGTTAAACATTTTTAAGTCTATTTATATAATAATTTTTGCTTCTCTCAATTCCTCAATAATTGATACAATTTCATTATTATGATTTGAGTGACCAGCTGTTGTTGATGAAATCAAAAGACGCAATCTATCAACCAATTCGTTAGGATCATTCCAATAAACATAATTATGCTTTTTTCTATTCAATTTCATTAAACCTTTTCCCTTATGAATTTTCTGTTGTTGTTTAAATAGGTTTTTAATAATCGTTGTATATTTAATTGAACGATTTCCTTTAATTTGACCATTAATACTGTTATTTTGTTTATGGACATTAGTCATCTCCAATATTTGTTTATAATTATTTAAATCTGTTTTATTATAACTGATTGGTTTCTTATAAACTAACAATTCATATAAGCCTGGTGTGAAGGGCCATTTTAAATTACCTACAGTAATATTAGTTGCATTGAAAGCGATGGGTTCATTACCCAGTCTCCATATTTGATTTTTATCCTTATTTGGACCATAGGTTTTATCATATACATTTAAGTTAACTTTTGATAAATTATATTGAACACTTTGATTGGGATGTATTGCAATTGTGTTATCATCATCATTGTTATCATCCTCATTATCATTATTATCATCATCATCATCATAGTCATCATGATCATTTTCATCATCAAATGATTGAAACGTGTTTGAACTTTTCTCGATTTTCTTGTTATTAAAGCTTGGAGAAAACGTGTTATAATCAAGCTTACTCTTTTTATATGGTGTACTGAAGTCAACTTTATTATTCTCAAGATCATGTTTAAAAGAGTTATCCGGATATTTTTCATGTTTTATGATGTTATTATTAGTTGATTGAACTAATTTTTTTAATGGTTTTGATATTGGTTTTAATGTCTTTTCCAACAATTCATCATTTGCAAACAATTCATCCAAGCAAAATATTCTTATATTTCTTTTTTAAAATATGTCGAGTTTTAGTAAGGTTATTAACTAGATTTGGGTTCATATTTATAGATTGTATTAGAAACAGATTCAAAATAGATTAGTTTAGCAGTTTAATAGTTGAGAAGCTATTAGTTTAATAATTAATCTTGTACTGATTTTAAAATATCTGTAATATTTCTTTTATAGATTTATAAATATATCGAAACCTTTTCTATATCGACCATTATTCATAGAATCATCTTTGTTAATAACTAGAAAACCATATTTTTCTTTCCAACACTCGGCACATAACTTATGAAATGTTTTCAAAGTCATATCAGAACCAACATGATCATTGTAAATATGTTTAATATTCATTACATCCTGTTTAAAATTATAATCATATTAGCATTATCGCGAATCAAGTGTTTTGGTATACGTGTATAAGTTTGACATAAATAAAAACTATCAATATCTTTATGACGACCCATACAGAAGTATGAACGTACATGATTTTGTTTCTCACAAGCTATATCGTCGAATATAAATACTGAATTTGGTTTAACTTCGTCTGGGGATAGAACATCATCATTATTGGAAAATGATGAAAAATTTATCTCCTTGATAGGTTTAATTAGACTTTCTAAGTACTTATATTTCGGTTGTTGTGTTGACTTTGAATTTAAGTAAATATTTTTAAATTTCAATCCATGAGGACTTTCAATAAGACTGATCATCACATTTGTTTTTCCACAATTTGATGGACCCACAATAAGAACTCGAATAGAATTCGGTAGTAATGAACTATGACGAATTTTATTTGATGAACCGAGCTTTGATTCGATATTCCTTACATTAACCCTTTTATGTTGTTTAAAAAAACGCATTCTGAAATCTAATGATAACATAATATATAAACCAGTATCTTTTATTTGTTTTCAATCAATTTGATTTTAATCTTTAATCGATAAAGTATCAATAGATATGACAATCATTTACAAAAAGATATTCAGTCGTCATCTATACTTCATCGGTAAAGGTTTTCTGAATGAAATAATTAATAAATTTCCTATTGAACTTCATTTACCCGGTTATCAATTTTGTGGACCTGGAACAAAATTAAAGAAACGTTTAGAAAGAGGTGAACAAGGAATCAATCCATTGGATACTGCTTGCAGAGAGCACGATATAGCATACTCAAACAATAAAGATTTAGAGAAAAGACATATTGCTGATAGAATCTTAACTGAAAAGGCATGGCAAAGGGTTAATGCTAGCGATAGTACTGGGTGGCCCAGAAAGACCGAAGTGGTGTGAATTCCTTATAACTTTTTTATTATAATTTTTTTTTTTTTCTTTTCTTTTCAGTATTTTGTAAAGAAGACTTGGATAATTTATAATGGAGCAATACACAATTGAACAACGTGCCCAAATTGTTGAAATTTACTTTTCAAATCAACGGTCCATTGTGTTGACTCAGCGTGCATACCGTCGTCAATTTAATGTGCGGGTTGCACCCTCTCAGTCAACAATAAACCGTCTGGTTGCAAATTTTCGAGAACAAGGAGCAGTAAGGAACCTTCCTGGTCCCGGCAGACACCGAACTGTCCACACGGCTGACAATATTCAAGTGGTACAGGAGAGTATTCGGGAGGATCCAGAAACATCAACCAGGAGACGTTCGTCACAACTGGGCCTCTCAAGGACGTCGCTGCAGCGAATTTTGCACACCATAGGATTGTTTCCATACAAAATTCAACTTGTCCAAGAATTGAAACCAACAGATTACCAGCAACGACTTGACTATGCAATTTATTTCCAGCAAAAAGCACAAGAGAATCCAAATTTTATTCATAACTTAATAATGAGTGACGAAGCCCATTTTCAATTAAATGGGTTCGTTAACAAGCAAAACTGTAGGATATGGGGTACGGAAAACCCGAGAGTACTTCATCAACGATAATTGCACCCAGTTAAGTGTACCGTTTGGTGCGGTGTTTCTTCAGAAAGGATCATTGGCCCATTTTTTTTTTGAAAATGAACAAGGTGTCGCCATTTCCGTCAATGGTGATCGATATCGGGCCATGTTGCAAAATTTTGTAAGGCCAGCCGTGGAAAACCATCCGCAAATATGGTTCCAACAGGATGGAGCCACAGCGCACACTGCGAGGGCCACAATGACTCTTTTACGCGACATCTTTGGTGAAAGAATAATTTCTCGTAACAGCAATTTTAATTGGCCTCCGCGTTCCCCGGATTTAACCGCTCCAGACTGTTTTCTTTGGGGGCTATTTAAAAGGAAAAGTTTATGTTAATAAGCCTAGGACTATTGAGGAGTTAAAAACCAATATTCGAGAAGAAATTAACAACATACCACCAGAAGTTTTGCGAAAGGTCATGGAAAATGTGTTGGAAAGAGCACATTTGTGCGAAGCAGAATATGGCCACCACTTGCGGGATATCATTTTTAATAACTAATCCAAAAATATTCCCCATAAATTTAATGTATTTAAAAAAAAAAATTAAAAAAATATCTCTTAAATAAAAAGTTATAAGCAATTCACACCACTTCGGTCTTTCGCTTGGTTTGTTACTACTGCAATGAAAACAAAAACAAAATTCGGAATGGGTAACGTTATTAGTAAAACTAAAAGATTGTCTTCAGTAAATAAACATCAACTATTTAGACATGCATTGAAAAGTGCAAGAAAGAATATAAAAAAAACTGAAAACTTGAAAGATGCTATAAAGATTTCGCGAAAAGTAGTAAACAATATTTTCAAGGGGGAAAAAAATCATTAATAAAAACACCTCGAATTATACCTCTACCTAAATCTGGAGGTTTTCTTCCACTTGCACCTATATTCGCTGCACTGGGCGCACTTGGTGGTTTAGCTGGTGGTGTATCTGGCATTACAAAAGCAATCAATGCAGTCAAAAATGGAAAGGAACAATTAGAGGTGAGTATTCGATTAAGCGATCATGAATAACTAAACAGTATGCTGATGTTTTTTCTGGAATTGGTTTGTTTGCTTCAGTATCAAATTCAATTCGTACATCAATAGGTCCAATTTTAACAGTTTCATTTTGATGTGAAACATCAACAACAATAAGCGGTGCGTAAGACTTGTAATCATTAACATCCAACAATGGTTCAGGTTCTCGCATGTAAAAGCTTTGTTGAAATTTTGCATACATTTTATATAGTACAGAATACTGGCCATTTTCAAAACGATTATTTAAATCATCATATGGACATGACTCTGAGTTTAGATATACTTTTAAATTAGAGATATTACAATGATCAAATATATTTCCTTGTTCTTTACTTTTCACTTTTTGTAAACCAATTATAAGAAATCGTGGTCTTTCGTTTTGTGGAGAAAGCTTCACATTCCATAAAACCTTTGTATTCGTTGGTAGTGCAGGATTTACATGACAATCCCAACTACGAAATGCAATTGGTATAGAATTTTTGCTGTTGATTATCTTAAACATTTCCAATTTTGCAAAGTCTGATAGTTGAATATGCGGCATTTTCCATGTTATATCCAGAATTGTTAATTTCAACTGATCATGTAGAAGATGTAGAACGTTGAAGAATGAGCTCATGTTTCGAATTTAATAGTATTTTGTTATAATCTTCAGCAAACCCCATCAACATTTTCAGAGGTATACAACGGCTAAAATGACTTTTTTTCTAAAACAAAAGTTTCGTTAAGACACCAACCAGCGTTTTTTAGTGTAGCACTTTCAGCCTTATTCAATGATACAAAATTTTTCATGGTGGATGAAATTCCGAGTTTGCGTGTACGATCAACTTCGAAACCATTAATTTCATAACGAATTTCATCAAACAAATATGAAACAAAGTTGTTTTTAAATTTCACATCTATAGCTGGAACCTCTTTGTTTGCTTCCTTCTTTACTATAAAACCATGAATGTAAATCATACTCTCACTTGGTAAGACAAAGAGATCCTGATTTTGAATTGGTATACGAATTTCATCATTGTTGTTGAATGATTTTAGATATGGAGAGTAACTATGATATTCTCTTTTTACAATACTCTCATCATATATAGGTTTTTGAAGGACATTTAGTATTTCATTCATGGTTGAAGATTAAATCCTAATGATTTTAAGTATTCTGGGGTCTAATCACCGCATACGATATCGAATTAACTATCGTATCGAATAACATTACGATACATCTAAATTATGGCAACCGATGCATATTGGATCGTAATTTAAACAAAATGCAATAGATTGAAGACCATGCGTTCCCTAAAAGTAGGAATACAAAAATAAATCCTTTAACTTTTTTATATTATTGCAATACAGTTTATACGATATCGTATGCCGTGATACCAAAATGAAAAATTTCGATAATTTTGCTCGATATCGTATGCGGTGATTTGGCCCCTGTATTATATGATGTTAAAGGGATTTTATTTTTTATACTTTCTCGAATGTGAGTTGATGAGGGATTGAATGGAAATCCTCTTTGCATTACGTTTTTATTGTAAATGATCATTATTCTGGTTTGAAGTGGAGTCTAAGAGTGATTTTTTCTCCTCTAAAATTTATAAGTTCACCGTCTTGATTTAAGATTCTAATCGTTATGTTGTTTATTTGCTGACAGTTGACAGGAAAATAAATAACATTTTGAGGTTTTTCGCTTATTTTATATCCTGGAGGAACATCAAGAGGAAATTCATGAATAGCATGATTTGAAGTATTATTAATAAATGATCCGGTTGTTAAGTTGCTTTCAATGCATACTGTATTAACATTCGTAATATGTGCAGGTAAGTCAGATTCAAATAACCTTGTAGTATTCAACTGGTTAATATCTACAATCACCACTTCCAAAGATTTATCATTTTGAAGATTTTGATCAGTGTTATAATATTCAGTTGAATTTACTTCTAATTTTCTTTTGCTAAATCCGAGCAACTTTCCTATACTGGTTGTGGAAAATCTATATCCATTGATGAGGTTATTTCAGTTTTAAGTGTGTTATTGTTAGCTTCAATTATTAGATAAATTGATTCATCAATATCTTTTAAGCTTGAGTTTAAGAAAAAATCAATATCCTCAAGTTCATATGAACCAACCGAAATAGTAATATGATTTCCTATATGAAACAAATTGTTGTGAACATCTACATTGGGTATGGAATTGAATGTTACAAAATCAATAAGTCCACAAACATATTTTGTAGGGAGTTCAATTGGAGGAAAATATTCTCCAACCAGAGTTGAAGTGTTTCCGTTTAAAGATATTGTTATTGACATTTCAAGTATTCAGAATGAACTGATGTTTGATGATTATTTTATTAAATCAGATTATTATTTTATTAAATCAGTGTTAAATAATAAATCAAAACAAAATGTCTTTTATAATTTTATGTTTTCTTTATTAATATTTGATTTAATAAACTTTCTTAAAAGTATTACATTTTTTTGAGCACATATACAAATTTTATATACCCTACAGAAATCGCGATTACTCCTTACACGCGTGCAAAGAGTACTCCACAAAGGACCAGGACTAGTCCAAAAGTAATCCAAGTATATGGGAAAAACATGCTCCATTTTACATTACAATGTCCTAGGAGAGGACCATGTATTCCAAAAAAACATTACATCAGACTAATCTAAAAACTAGTTCAAGTAACTACTCCACAAATTATTAACAGAGGGTTAGTCTAGAAATTACTTCATGCCACTACTCCATGGATTACCACAGAAAACTAGTTTGGAAACCATTTTTAAATTACTCTGATGTGAATACTCCATGGAACACAAGAGACTACTTTGAAAACTATAATTTTGTAAAATTTTTTAGAGCACTTATGCAACAACAAAAAAATCAAATCAAATATAATCACAAAATTTTTCGTATAAATTTTTTCTTCATTTGTTAAAAGACTATTATAAACAAAAACAACATAAAAATATAAATAAATAATTGCAAACATAACAATTGAATTCATAGAATATACCTGGACTTACGGACTTACTAGTAACCCAAACCTTGAAATTCTTCCAAGATTCCAGTCAAAAATATTAAGAACAATAACTAGGGCTGCATAGTTTGTGAATAATAAAAATATTCATCGTGACCTTAACATATCCATGGTTAAAGATGAAATTAGTAAATCCTGTGCTAGATATTTATTTATTAATAATAAAAAAAGTCATTCGGCTTGTCAGAAAACACACTAAACAAAATATGGCGTAACAGTATTACCATAGTTGTATTTTTTTAATAATGTGTTGCGAGTATTGTAAAATATCTTTTTTTTTAGTTATCATGGTCCATGTTTGCATTACATCGGACTATTTTGTAACTACTTCTTTTTATATAAAACGGATCATGTACTCCAATAATTTCTGCAGGGTATTTATCATTTTGATATAATGTTTTTAAATTTGGACAATTTAGATCATCTAGGTTATAAAAATTAATTTTATCCTTAAAAATATGAATATCATATTTATTTACCTAAATATCATATTTATTTACCTAAACGATTTCTGATTATTACAAAAAATCAGATGGATTATCTAAACGCAAATCTACACATTTTAAAGAAAGTTAAAGAAGTGAATGGATTATATACTCTAATCATTAAAAAGAAGAAGCAATATGTATTCTACAACAACTTGTATGACAGTACTGAAGAAGATGACGATGATGATGATAAAATAGAAGAAACATTTTAAATAGAAACCTTTTAAAATTAAAATCATATATATTTATATATCAACAAAACTCTGCATACATTAAAATTTCTTTCACATTTGATTAAATAGAAACTTTATAAAAAAAAAAACGGAAAAACCGCAACAGAAACTTTTTAAAATTTTCTCACACCTTTTAATTAAATAGAAACTTTATAAACAACGGACAAACCGCATCAGAAACATTGTTTTAAAATTTTATTGAAAAGAATGATAAGCTATAAAATTACTTCTCATAATTTTATATAAAAACCCACCCCCCATCTAGTTTTTCTTTAATTACTATTCAAGTTAAGTACAGAAATGGAATCACACCTAAAATCAATTTTCAAAAAAAACCAAACAAAAAGCATTCTCCCCATAAAGGAGATGCTTTTTGAATATAAATATAAATTTACAAAAATGGAGCGTGTCCAGACGCCTTATGGGAAAAAAGTACGTTGTTTGGTGGAAAACACCAAATACATATACCTACCTGGTATATTCAACGAAACTCTAGACGATGATAGTATAGAAGAATTCCAGCGCAATACCTACTATCTTACTAAAGATAGAAAAGGTAGCAAAGGTAGCAGCAGCAATGAATATTACGAGCTGAATATACATGCAGCTGCAACAGGTAATTTTTGGTAAATAGTTTTTTTTATTTATTTTATTATTATTAAATCTAAATATTATTTTTTTTTTTTTTGTTATCGTTCTAGCTCAAGATACACTAAAGAAACAATATGAATCTTAAATGTTATCGACGACACATATATAAAACGGAAGCCGAAATTATTTGTTGAATTTGAATTCAGAGTTGAAGTGAAACATTTTCTAAACTGTTATAGAGGATAAATTGAAACAAATTACGGCTGATTCGAGTGTTATGTGTAATTGTAAATTATTTAGTCTACAAAAATATAGAATTGTTGCTAATATACATATGTTTTATAAGTATGTAGGTATATGATTAACACTAAAAATAAATAAATGTTTTGTTTTTAAATTCTTTGTGGTTAACATTTTATACTGATAACACATAGTATTAGGAAGTTAATATATACCGCAGTAAATGAATTTTATTTATTAAATACTAGTGTTTTGTTTTTAAATAATGTGGTTAACATTTTATACTGATAACAAATGCGAGTAGTAGTATTAGGGATATTAATATATACTGCAGTAAATGAATTTTATTTATTAAATACTATCAAAAAAATCACAGACTTTCGTAAACCGCCCTAATGTAGTTTAACTCATATTGTATTAACCCTCTAACGAACACATTAAATGTTACGACTTCACTTCAACAAAAATAACATCCACCACGACTTCACTTTAAGCAAAACCGACCAGTGACCAGTAAAACTATCCTATATCAGAGCAAAACCATTGAAGAACTTAAAGCCAATTTAGATGTTTACGAAAAGATCACTTCCGCTGAGAGGTCATCAAACTTTAAGGTCGGAAGTCCAAGGCTAGACAGCGCCAACCCATGGGTACGAAGCGAGAGAAATGTTTAAAGTGCGGAAACGAGGGGCACATTGCGCAAAACTGCAAGGACGCAACCATAAAATGTTTGAAGTGTGGTATGCCGGGTCATAAAGCTTTTGACTGCAAAACATTCAAGAAAGAAAACGGCAATGTTGATGTAAAAACCAATGTTGGCACACTGACGGAAGACAACCTATCTCCCTCGAGAAGAATATTTAAAAAAATCACCATTTGTGGCAAAATGATCTCCGCAATGATTGACACTAGCAGTGATATCAGCATTTTGAGGCACGACACCTTCTTAAAGCTTACAGATACCCCGCTGTAGCGTTTTCGAAAGGTTTTGACGGGTATAGGTGGAAAGCGCATAAGTACGTTAGGCCAATTGAAATTGGATGTTGGCCTGGACTCTAATGAATTGACGCTGAACTTCCACGTGGTTAGAGAAACTGATTTGATGTATTCAGCGGTTATCGGCAATGATGTTTTGGATCGCTTAGATTTGGTAATCGATAAGAAAGGCGCAAGATTTAAGAATAGAGTCTCGAACGTTGGTATCTTCGAGAATGCAATGAATGAGTATCTGGGGGAAAACTGGTATAGCGAAGCCAGCTGTTACCTCAAATCAGCATTGGACGTCAATCCGATCGCTAAGATTCGGGGCGAGTTCGCCGAAATAGAGAATACACTGAAAGTGGTAGAGGGTCAAGATTTGATAGAGCTAGTAGAGCTGAATCTGAGTGATAGTAGAGAGGTCAAATCGGCAGTTAGAGAGTATTTACCGAAAGAACCAACAAAGGAGCTAATCGAGCGACAGTTTTACATTCCAAGGCTCGAGAGTAAAGTAGAGGCGGTGGTGAACGGTTGTGTAGAGAGTATCATAACAGAGGCCAAAGCAGGGAGAAAAGAAGGTAGTCTCGATCCGATCGACAAATCTGATCGACCCTTCCCAACCTACCACATAGACCACGTCAATCAAAAAGCACCTTTCCAATTAATGACGGGCATCGAAATGAGAACCAAGGAAGATTTAGCACAGGAAGATACATTGCAAGGGCCAGCGGAGTCACAACTTCAACGTGTAAGAGATGAGCTAAGAGACGAGGTACAAAAGAGCATAAACAAAATCCAAGCTGAAAACAAGAGAACGTTCAACAGGAAAGGAGTTCCGAACACCGATTACAAAATAGGCGATGTAGTGACCATTAGACACGCCCAATTTAGCACCAGTATGCAATTACGCCCAAAATACTTAGGACCCTATAAAATAGTAGCCAAACTAAAGCATGAAAGGTACGAAGTTGGCAAAGTGGGCGAAGGAGAGCGAACAAAAAAATGCAATACAATAGCAGAGCACATGAAGCCGTGGAACCTGGTTTCGGGACGAAGCCATTGTCAGGAGGGCCGAATGTAGGGTGTGGCAGCGTACCACGCTGCACATGCTTTACTATATACTTCTCCTACACACAGTGAGTAAATTATACTTCTGCGGACAACAACAAGATACATACTTTACATAAACTAACGGACTTATAAATTCTTTTAAGCTTAAAGACAGAAAAGAAGCAAGACAGAAGGGAGAGTGAATTGTACAGGCAAAGCGAGCAGACGCGTGCTGAGTGTTCGCGCGTAAGAAAAAAAGAATATAAAATAGTGATAGTGGCGTTAACCATAAACTAGTGTAATTAAGTAACTTTTAATATGTGATTTATATATAGACTTATAAAGAAATGTGCTAAATTATTAGACCTTAAGTTTCGGAAATGAATATGTGTTAATTTGATTCTTAAACCTTAAAACTATTTTTAATAAACTTATCCAATGAAATAATGAACTTTATAAATAGAATTACCTTTTAATAAATAAATTAATAAACTGAACTAATAAAACAATAACATTCTTTTAATTATGGAGATCCCTAAATCTCACAATCCTATATATATATATATATATATATATATATATATATATATATATATATATATATATATATATATATATATATATATATATATATATATATATATATATATATATATATATATATATATATATATATATATAAATTAAATTTTTATTTTTTTTTTTTTTTACGTTTTCTTTTAAACTTTTTTCTCAAAATATTTAAATAAACATTCTTATTCATAACACCGTCAATGAAATGCAAATTTCCAACTCCTGAGGCTGCCATGCATCCCCAAACCATAACCGATCCACCACCGTGCTTTACTGTTTTTCTTAAATTCTTGCCTTCCATCTCTTTGTTTGGTTTGCGCCATACTTTGCCTCTTCCATCGCACCCAAATAAGTTAAATTTACTTTCGTCAGTAAACAATACCTAAATATTAATAATAAGCCTAATTAAATTTTTATGTTTGTTCCAACATACGGTACTCCAGAAATCAAAATCATTGGTCATATATTGACGAGCAACAACAAGCCGTTCGCTTTGGTTTTTCTTACTTATAAGAGGTTTTTTCCGTGCCACTAGGCCATGAAAGTCATTCTTGCGAAGAAGTCTTCTTATTGTTTCTGGGTTTACCTCCGTCCCAGAAGCTTCCTTGACCATTGCTGTCAGTTTTGGAGCAGAAATAAAAGGATTTTTCTTCACCTGTTTTAAAATCATGCTCTCATCTCTGGGTGAAAGCTTTCTTGCTCGGGCTCCGCGTTTTTTATTTGCTACCAAACCACTTTCTTTATATCTAGAAATGATATCATGCACTGAAGATTTGCTTTTTTTTTTATTAAATTAGATATTTCCCTTTCAGATTTTCCATCTAAGTGCAACTCAATTATTATTTTCTCTTCTTCGAAGGTGGATTGTTTAATTTTGCGCGGCATTTTTCAAAATACTTTTATAATCTTCACTGATCGAATGATTGTGTAAGAAGAAATAATTGTTTTGGAGACAAAAGAAGAAAAAAGTGGAAATAACGGTATATTTCACTTTTTCATTGTACAAAACCTTAAGTGCCCGACTTTCAATGTGAGACAGAGAATTTATTTTTTCTCATTTTGTTATTCTTATGTATTTTATAACGGGACTTAAAATAAAATTTCTTTGCTTTTTCTATTAATAAGAGTTTTTATGATAAAACAAAAAAAAGTGAAACGCATCATCTTTCATCAAAACATATGTAAATATTAAGATCATAAATTTTCGACAATGTTTTCCCGACTTTAAATATATATATATATATATATATAAGTATATATATATATATATATATATATATATATATATATATATATATATATATATATATATATATATATATATATATATATATATATATATATATATATATATATATATATATATATATATATATATATATATATATAAAGGATATGGAAGAAAATACTATATATGAAATCAACAAGATAGATCGAGTAGATACAAAATATGGTGAAAGTATAAGAATATTACATTTATTTACCTAAACGATTTCTGATTATTACTAAAAATCAGATGGATTATCTAAACACAACTCCACACATTTTAAGAAGCAATTTGTATTCTACAACAACAACTTGTATGACAGTACTGAAGATGATGATGATGATGAAATAAAAAACTCATTTTAAATAAACCTCGAAACAGAAACCTTCTTTTAAATAATAAAAAAGATATGTATCAATAAAAGCCTTCAAAATCTAAAATTTCTCACGTATTTAATAAATTAGGAACTTTATAAAAATGGAAAACCGCAACGGAAGCTTTTAAAAATTAAAAACTGCAACATTAAAATTTCTACCACATTTTTCATGTTTAGAAATAAACCACGAAACAGAAACTCTTTAAGATTATAAAAAAAAAAACATATGTACCAATAAAAACCCCACAAAATCTAAAATTTCTCTCGTATTTGATAAATTAAGAACTTTATAAAAATGAAAAACCGCAACATTAAAATTTCTATCACATTTTTTTTGTTTAGTAACAAAATTACATTTCTGAATTTTGTATAAAAACCGCCTCTAGTTTTACTTTAAGTATTATTCAAGTTAAGTAAATCAGTAAAGATGGAAGCACATTTAAAAACTATATTTAAAAAAACCCAAAATAAAACCATTCTCCCTATAAAGGAGATGGTTTTTAACCAAAATTATCAAATTACAAAGATGGAGCGTGTACAGACACGCTATGATACGAAAATTCGTTGCTTGGTTGAGAGAAATAAATATATATACCTGCCTAGTATATTCAACGATACCATCGATGATGACACTATTGCGAAATTTGAGCGCAATATCTACTACCTTTCCAAAGATAGGAAAGGAAACAGTAATGTTAATTACGAATTAACTATAAAAGCAGAAACAACAGGTAATTTCTGGTAAAAAAAGTTTTTATTTATTTATTTATTATTAAATCTAATAATTAATTATTATCGTTTTAGCTCAAGATACACCAAAGAAGTAAACTGAATGTTATGGAAGTCAACCACAAACAGAAGCCGAAATTATTTGCTCTGAATTATTATGTTAATAATAAATGTGCTGTTAATAATAAATGTGGTTAATTTAAGTATTTGTTTGTTCATTTGTTTGTTCATTTTTTTTTTTTTTTTAATTTTGTTTGTTTTTATATTCTTGACCACAACTTTTTATAAAAATAAAAAGGTAGATGAGCTTTCAATAAACATTTTATTTTCGAATGCAAAAGAAAGTATTATAAACATTTAAAAAAATATGTTATTAGAACATCAAAATATAAAGTTTAATATAGAAGTTTTTGCAGAATGTATAAAATTCTCAAAAACTGATGAAATTGAAAATGATGATAGTGCACAAATTAGTATGAAATTTTTTCAAACGAAAATGGTAATAGTACAATTAGAACAAGATCTATCAAACATGTACGATAATCATAGTATAGAAATAGCAACCAAAATGGATGAATTTCAAG
The DNA here is from genome assembly GCA_914767995.1 of Thecocarcelia acutangulata. Lineage (NCBI taxonomy): Eukaryota > Metazoa > Arthropoda > Insecta > Diptera > Tachinidae > Thecocarcelia > Thecocarcelia acutangulata. The sequence goes on from OU612098.1 coordinate 60,433,926, forward strand.
AGAGAGAGACAGTGGTTGGTCTCTAGTTTGTATCAATAAAATTGAAATAAACGTTAACAAGTATTGTCCTATAAAAGGATCTAAATATTTAGAACTACTAATATTTATCAAAAATAAAAAAAGCGTGCGTCAACATTAAAAATAATGATAATTATTGCTTCAAATGGGCTCTTATAGCTGCATTAGAAAACAATAATTTAAATTCAAAATATTTACATTATAGTAACGTTATCACACAAAGCTTAATAACACTAACAAATGGAATAACAATTGATTTCACCAACTTAACCTTTCCTCTATCTATTGGTGATATTAAGATATTTGAGAAATACAATTTAAATATAAGCGTGAATGTTTTTGGATGTGATGTGATAAAAAAAGAAATCGTTGGACCATATTATAAAACAACCGATGAAAAAATTAATCATATCAATTTACTATACATTCAAGATGATGAAAACGATGAATCACATTATGTTTGGATAACAAACATAAGTCGTTTATTGAGCACACAAGTTTCAAAACATCAAGGTGCTAAATATTTTTGTAATTTTTGCTTACACTATTCAATCAGTGAACCCTTGTTATTAAAGCATAAACAAGAATGTAATAAAATTGTCACCAAAATGCCTTCGGGTGTTAAGGATGATAATATATTGCAGTTCAAAAATTTTAAAAATCAATTAGATGTACCATTTGTTATCTATACGGATTTTGAATGTATATTAAGTAAAATTAACAACTAAAATTCTAATAATGTCACAAGCATTCAAAAACATATACCTATAGCTTACAACTACTACATAAAATCATCTTTTGATTCTAAACTGAATAAGCTTAGAACGTATACAGGTAACGATGTTGTTAAAGATTTTGTTCAAAATTTGATTGAGGATGCGCGTTTTTTGTGTACAAACTTTCTAATGAAAGTAGTGCCAATGAATTCTCTATTACCCCATGAAGTTGAAAAACATTATAATACTAATGAGTGTCATATATGTAAACAAATTCTAGATGATGATGATAGATGTGCTGATCATTGTCATTTAACTGCTCAATATCGCGGTCCAGCTCATTGGAAATGTAATATTAATTATCAATTACCTAACTTTATTCCAATAATTTTTCATAACTTTTCAGGTTATGATTGTCATTTGTTTGTAAAGGCTCTAGCAGATTATCCGGGTGATATAGATGTTATACCACTTAATAAAGAATTGTATATATCTGTTAGAAAAAGAATTCAAATAACTGACAAATATAATTTACAATTACGTTTTCTCGATTCTTTTAAATTTATGTCGTCTAGTTTAGATAAATTATCTAATTATTTGCATAACGATAACTTTAAAACACTGAAATCAATATATCCAAATCATTTAGAATTTAATCTTTTGAAAAGAAAAGGTATATTTCCTTATGATTATATCGATTCAGTTGCAAAATTAAATGAAAATGTCTTACCTTCTCGTGAACAGTTTTTAGCCTACATTTAACTGCCAATCTCTAAATGACTATATGCTTTTATATCTAAAAACTGATGTACTTCTTTTAACTGATGTATTTGAAAACTATCGTTCTGTTTGTAAATCAATATATCATCTTGATCCATGTCATTACTACACAACACCTGGTTTATCGTGGGATGCCATGTTAAAAATAACGAAAATTAAATTGGAATTATTCACTGATATAAATATGTATAATTTCATTAAAAAAGGAATAAGAGAAGAACTACATGATAGTCATAATGATTTACCGTTTTGTGCTGAACTTAAAAGTCCTCCAATACAACATAATAATATAAAGAAACTAATTACCGATTTAACTAACAAAAAATCATATATAATTCACTATCGAAATCTTCAACAGTGTATTAGAAATGGTTTAAAATTAGTTAAAATTCATAGAATATTAAAATTTAAACAATCAACTTGGTTGAAACAGTATATCGATTTAAATACCTTTCACCGAACTAATGCCAAAAATGAGTTTGAAAAAATTTTTTTTAAACTTTTAAATAATGCGGTATGCGGTAAAACTATGGAAAATGTTGAAAAACGTAAAAATGTAAAAATCGTTAATGCTTGGGAGAGTGAACACAACCGTTTGGGCGCACGAGCTCTTATAGCAAAACCTAATTTTCATAGTTCAACACATTTTACCGATAATATGATTGCAATTCAAATGAGTATGGATAGCGTAACATTTAATAAACCTATATATTTAGGGTTTTCAGGTCTAGAACTATCTAAATATAAAATGTATGACTTTCACTATCAGTATATGCAGACAAAGTTTAATGAAAATTTAAAATTAAATTATATGGATACTGATTCTTTAATTTACACAATAAGAACAAACGATTTTACAATGATCTTCATCTAAACTTTGATACATCAGACTATTCAATTAATAATGTTTTCAATTTCCCCTTGCAAAACAAAAAAGTCTTGGAAATGGTTGAAAGACGAGAATAATGGACATGTAATTGTAATGGACAATGAATTTATTGGGCTTCCATCAAAAGTATATATTCTTCAGGACAATATACCCTGGTTCCAGTTCAATCCTAAACATGGGTTAAGGAATCTTTCCACGGTTCACTACATTTTTAATTTTAAAGCCTCTTTCTTCTAATCCAGTTTTGATATCATCCGTACCTACGTAAGGATCAATACCTTTAAGAACGACCTGAAGACATTTAGCACTTTTAAGCAGAACGTCAGATAATTTTCGGTAATAATTTTTATGGTTTACCTGGATTTTGGCTTCACTAATGCTTTCGTGCTTAACTGATGTTACGTTGAAGGTTACCGAATATGTTGTTTTACCAGCTCACTAGAAGTAGGCTCGCTCAAATATTTTGGTGTAGTTGGCTCATCAGTCTGAAGCATAGCAAATCTATTACTCTCCGTTGCCGTAGTCGTTTTATCATCTTTAGATATTTTCGATTGAAATGATATTTGGGCGGATTTGGGGCATCGATGCCTTTTAACCACGGTTACCTGTCCATGCCTACATGTGTTTTCGACTTATATGCAATAATTAAGCTGGAAGATGTTTTGCTTCTGTTGTAAGAACAATATTTGGCGAACACGAACGCGGGAAACGGGAGATTTTCCAATGATTTTTTCACAGATTCATCCTCAGAAATCCAGAGGTTTTTCTAGTGGGGCTAAGCTCTTCCTCAGAATTTAATCTGCTAGGTACACTCATGCAATTATGTGTGTCTTTTATTATTTACAATTTAAAACGGCATTAAAAAAATTAACAAAGTTTTTCTTAAAAAAAAATCACTATTTCCATTTATTTATAACACTAAAGTCGAAGCTAGACTCCGAATGAAATAAATACGATGACGCGAGAGCTGTTCTTCAGCCCAGAGCTGCTTTACGACTGAACTCCAGTAAATAATTTTTACACAAAGCAAAGCAAAAGTTTTTAACAGCTTATAGTAATAATCACCCTTATTCTGCGTTTCGATTACGTTCCCGCATTCAGTTACGGTTGAAATGAAATTTGGTAATTAAAAATAAAAAACCTAATCGAAAGAAAAAGAAGAGAATATAACTTCTAAACCTGCTGCTTTGTTATGAAACGTATGAAATAGAAACATAAAAAATAAACAAAAGGGTGGTTGAATTTTAAGGGCCGATGTTAATTTTGAATACCACACAAATTATTTAGGAATTATTGTCATTTTTTTATTATGATAATATTGCTATGGTTCAATCATGTATGGGAAACAAACATCGTTCAAACAGTCGCCGTAATTTCGCCGGCATACCTCCATCCGATGGTCCAAATTTTCGATGATGATGAGCCCTTAATGCGCCGAATTATCGCATCCTTTAGTTCTTGAATTGCTGCTGACTTGTCGACGTACACACTTTCTTTCAAATAACCTCAAAGAAAGAAGTCCAACGGTGTTAAATCTTAGCGTCCAATTGATATCGCCACCACCTGACATAACACGGCCATTGTGGCACGGCTGTGTGGTAAGTGGCATCGTCCTTTTGAAACCACATCCATATCTTCCAATTCGGACCATAAAAAGTCGGTATCCTCTCACGATAGCGAACACGATTCACCTGACCCGCCTCATTTTGGAAAAAATATGGGCGGATGATGCCGCCAGTCCATAAACCGCATCAAACAGTCACTCTTTGTGGGTGCATTGGTTTTTCGCCTAAATGCGGCAATTCTGCTTATTGGCGCATCCACTGAGGTGAAAATGTGCCTCATCACTAAATATGATTTTCTTCGAAAATTTCATACGGATCCTGAAAAACTTGAACGTGTTGCTCGATTTTGTATCTTTCCATTGTTTTGGTCTAAAAATTGGTCTAAAATTGAGAAGTGTCAAGTGAAATGCAGAAAAAAACTTGACGTTTAGGAGTAATTCACATTCAACATCGACCCTTAAAATTTTACCACCCGATATACGAGATCTGATAAAAAAAATTACTGCTATTTTCAAATTTTGTGAGTTATGTATGTTCGATTTTCGCATTTTTATGTTGGTGCACATTTTTATTTATTTTTTTATTTACTTATGCCTATGGAGAATAACTCCTTACAGGCAGATACTATATATGTACACGCATATGAGTTAAAAAATATTACAAAAATTAATAAAAAATAGAAAAAATAGCTAATTACTGGAATGACAAAAATGTATAAGTAATAGAAAAAATTGTTAATTACTGGAATTTAATACTAAGATTATACTACGCTTAACAAAATTTAAGTTCATCGAAAAGTCAATAACGTGGTAAAGTTCATTAAAACAACAGCACAATCTACGGAAGGGATCTTCATTCGCATAATTCTGACGGTAATAAAGCTCTGACAGAGGTTGATATTGACGAAGACTATGCTGGGGAACATCAAAATTTAGTTTCGACACCAGATACTCCGAGCAGATATTGCCGTTAATCAATTTGAAGACAAAAATGACATTTAACATTTTTCTGCGACTTGTCAAAGAAGGCAGCTTTATTTGTTGCAGTCTGAACTCATAGGATGGTAAGTTGGCTACAGTGTTCGGGTAGATATTGCGTAGGATGAAAAGAAGGAATTGTTTTTGGATAGACTCAATTCGATCTCTATGTACATTATAAAAGGGGTCCCATATAATCGAGCCATATACCAGTATTGGCCTGACTAAAGACGTATACAATTGCTTTACAACAGTGGAGTCAGCAAATTCTTTAGACCAGCGCTTTACAAAGCTAAGCACCCCCCTTGCTTCACTTGAGCAAAAGTTAATGTGTTGGTTGAATGTAAGTTTTCTATCAAATAAAACACCGAGATCCAGATACATGGCCTCCAAGCCATGAGGGTTAGATTTTCTTGAGAAGTGCATATGCTTGCACTTGTAAAATTTAATTTTAAAAAGTTATGCTTAGACCAATTAAAGAAATTGTCCAAATCCAGTTGGAGGCAATTTTGGTTCCAGAGCCCACATGTTGAAAATATTTTTACATCGTCTGCATAGATTAGAATATGGGAAAATTTTATGACAGATGGTAGATCAAATGTTATAACAGATGGTAGAAAAATATAAAAAGAATAGGTCCTAGATGGCTTTCCTGCGGTACTCCAGAGCTTACAGGTATAGATTTAGATATATAATTATTGAAACGTACACGTTGTTGACGACCAACAAGATATGATTTTGCCAATTTACAGTAGTTTTAGAGAACCCCAAACCATTAAATTTTTTAAGTAAAAGAACTGTCAAAGGCTTTACTGAAATCTGTAGAGATAACATCAGTACCCTGACCTTTGTAAAAACCGTCATTTATCGTTGAAGTAAGGTGTAATAGATTTGTAGCAGTTGAACGCCCTTTACAAAATCCATGCTGATATGGTGTCAAAAGCGATTGTGTTTGATGGCAAGTGGACTGGGTCAAGCATTGTTCGAAAAGTTTAGGAATAGCACTAAGCTGTGCAATTCCTCTGTCATTGTTAATATCAGATTTGTATCCAGACTTAAAGAGTGGAATGATATATGACTCCTTCCACACTTTTGGAAAATATCCCATCTTTATTGAAGTGTTAAACAATATAGTTAACGGCTACGCCAAATGCTATGCTGCGCACAGTTTTTTAAAATACAATTCGGAACGCCATCAGGCTAGTGGGCCTTACAGATGGCTTGAGTTTATTAATGTAATATGTAGCCTCAGAAGTAGTAATATAGTCCAATGACATAGACTGCAGATGATGTCAAGAAAAATCAGGTTGTTGTGATGCATTGTGTTGTACGTCTGAATAAATTGATGCAAAAAAATCTGCAAACATGTTGCTAATTACGGTTCCATCAGAAGATGTTTTAGAGGCATTTTTCATTATGGAAGGATAAGAACAGCTTTTTCTCTTCGAGTTAACGAACTTAAAAAAAGATTTGGGATTATGTTTGAGATCTTGTTTTATTTTGTTCAAGCAGTTATTGTAAAGCCTTCGATTCATTAGGTTGTATTTCGCTCGAAATAAACAATAATTTATATAAATCGTTCGATGATGATGATTTTGTATACTTTTTGTAGTGTCTATTTTTAAGATTTTTAAGTCTTGTTATATATGTTGGCAATATCAGCCATTTTTGATTGTCAGTTTGTTTTTGACAAATAAAAAGGTTGGTCATGTTTTGGCGTGATCTTCGATTTTTTACTATTCGAAAAAATAGATCAAAGAAACTGTATTATGTTTTGTGTAAAAAATTAAATTAAATGCGCAAGGACATTTGAAATGTTGACTGTGACGTTTGGCGAGTCTACTATCAGCAGAACACAAGTTCAATTGTGGTATAACCGGTTTAAGGAAGGCCGAGAAGATGTCAATGACGATGCTCGTCCTGGTCGCCCGAGCACTTCAACAACCGATAAAAACATTGAAGCAGTGAGGAAATGATTTTGGATAATCTTCGAATCACTATTAGAGAGGTTGCTGATGATTTTTTTTTTATCTTGGACCAGTACTCAGGGGATGACCCCTACATATGCAGTGCATTGTACTGGAACTAGGAAAATAGGTTATGATGAGGTAGGAAAGAGGGAGTAGTGTTCGTGGAGATTTAACTTAAACAATAACAACACGAAAGACTAAAACAAACTCTATTGCAGCATTTAAAATGTTGGAATTAAATTATTTAAAACTGATCACTGCCCAGTGTATATACCTTTGACACTGCTCAGATTAGCAAAATTTAGTCCAACACCTTCCACACTACAAGGTAATGCAGTACATTCAGAAGAAATTAATGATTGTGTAGAATAGTGAATCACGGCCTTTGTAGAGTATCCGCGTCAAAAAGCAGTCATATATCTCGTTTATACGTATAACTTATTTGCAAAGAAGAACGTAGAATATCGCCGTATGTATAGCTTTATTTTGCGTGCTACTAAAGTTTCATTCACCACCCATTGCTTCACCCACTTCGAACATTTATTCTGGACAAACAAAGCTACCATATCCGCATCAAAAAGAGGTCATATATATCGTTTATACGTATAACTTGTTTGTAAAGGAAAACGAAGAAAATCGCCGTATGTATATTTTTTTGCGGTACTAAAGCTAGATTCAACACCCACAAACAAAGCTACCACATGAAATAACTGTGTAAACGAGACGTCTTACTGTTACGATAGGACAAAATGTTTTAAAGTTGTTTACTTTTAAATTAAAATTTTTTTTGTTTGTACATATGTACATCGGGTTCTAGAAGGATTTTTTACAATACAAATTTGCTGCGATTATAATCGCATATAAAATAAAAAAAAGTTCTTCAATCAATAATTATTATAATAATTATTGATTAAAGAACTTTTATTTTTTATAATAAACAATATAAAAAATTTACGTATGCATTGTATTTTATTATAAATATATATGTACATACAATATGGAGTGGGAGTTCAGTTTTGCTTGAAAAATTAGAGTATCTGGCAGCACAGTACAATTGATTTGGAACCAGTATGTTAGATCGTAAGATTTATAGTTTTTGCCGGTTTTTTCGAGATGCTGAAATGATTTTTTGAAACTTCTGTTCTGTTTGGAAATTTGTGCTGCTAACTTTTTTGTTCTTTTAATAAAATTTAACCAAAAACACACACACACAATGTTTTTTGGTCGAAAAAATTTTTTCATTCACTCTGTGATTCTTCAACCGCACAGTCGTGTTTTTAAAAAGTGAAAAAAAAACAAACCAAAAATCATTGTGTTAACATATTTTTAAACTCACATACAAAAACAATAATATATTGTATTAAATTGCAAAAACAATAACAAATTATTTAAAAAAAAAAACAACGGGAAAATAAATTCCTTACATTTCATTAACTAAACAATAAAATAAATTTCAATAAAACAAGTGCGGTGGCAGTGCATTGTTGTTGTTGTTATTGTGCGTGAAGATTACCTACCCAGTGGGAAAAAAACTATACACTAAAGTTTTGTTTTCTTGCAAAACCGAAAATCTTTATGACAATTATTTTTATATACTTTTAAATTTAAAAAAATATAAATAAAAAAAAAAAATTGCATGAGTGTACCTAGTAGATGCAATTCTGAGAGGGAGCTTAGCTCCACTAGAAAAAACCTCTGGATTTCTGAAGAGGAATCATTGAAAAAATCGTTGGACAATCTCCTATCTCTAAGAGATAAAAAACGCACGCGTTCGTGTTCGCCAAACATTGTTGTTACAACAGAAGACCAACCATCTACCAGTTCAGTTATTGCAGATAAGCCGAAAACACAAGTAGGCATGGACAGGTATGTAACCGTGGTTAAACGTCAGCGAAGCCCGAAATCCGCTCAGATATCATCACAACCAAAGATATCCAAAGAGGATAATACCGCTACAGCAACGCAAAGTAATAGATTTGCAATCCTCCAGACTGATGAGCCAAATACAGCAAAAAAAACATTTAAACCGCCACCAATATATTTGAGAGAATCTACTTCTAATGAGCTGGTAAAACAACTTATTACGGTAATCGGTAAGGACAATTTCAACGTGACATTAGTTAAGCGCGGAAACATCAATGAAACAAAAATTCAGGTAAACCATGAAAACGACTACCGAAAATTGTCTGATGTCTTAGAAAAACAAAAAAGATCATTTTACACTTACCAGCTCAAAAGTGCCAAAGGTCTTCAGGTCGTTATTAAAGGGATTGACCCATGCGTAGATACTGATGATGTAAAAACCGGATTGGAAGATAAGGGTTTTAAAATAAAAACAGTAGTAAACATCAGGAACCGTGAAAAGACCCCTCAACCCATGTTTAGGGTTGAACTAGAACCAGGGGATGTTCTGCTAAAAAAGAGTGAAATTCACCCAATATATAACCTCAAATATCTTTTGCATCGTAAGGTTACCGTTGAGGAGCCACATAAGCGTTCAGGACCCGTTCAGTGCCTAAACTGCCAAGAATTTGGCCACACTAAGGCTTACTGCAAGTTGCCCGCTGTTTGTGTTGTATGTGGCGAACTTCACGGCACAACTCAGTGCAATAAGCCAAAGGCCGACGCAAGTGTTAAAAAATGCAGTAACTGTGGAGGTAACCACACTGCAAATTATAGAGGTTGCCCTGTCTATACTCATTTTAAGCGGTCAATGACAAATAAGTCATCGGTTTCTCCAGCAGCCCAGCAGCCAAATGTCATTGGCAAAAACAATTTTCCCCAGGTAGGCCATCCAACCAACTTCACAAACACGCAGAATACCAAACAATTTTCTTATGCTAATGTGGTTAAATCCGACCAAAACTTGAACCAGCAACCCAAGCCCCAAATTTCCGATCCAAATTTTAGTAACCTAGAGGCAACTCTGCAGACTCTTGTTCAATCCATTAACACTTTTACCGTCTCTATGACCAACATGATGCAGGAGATGCTAAAAATGCAATCCACTATTTTACAGGCAATTTTAAAAAAATGAATTGGTTAAAAATATGTTTCTGGAACGCAAACGGCATTCGCCAACACAAAAATGAACTTGAGCACTTCCTTATGGAAAAGCAGATCGATATAATGATGATTGCTGAAACCCATTTGACAACTAACAGTTTTTTCAAAATTAATGGCTACATACTGTACGACACAAAAGATCCCCGTGGAAGATCTTGCGGAGGATCGGCAATTCTAATAAAATCCAGAATTAAACACTTTTTAATGAACGAGACACGTGAGGAGTATCTCCAAGCAACTAATATATGCATTGAATATTTTCATGAAAAAATCGTTATTTCCTCGATTTACTCACCGCCCCGATTTTCAATAACAGAAAGCCAATATTCAAATTTTTTCAAATCACTTGGGCCTCGATTTTTAGCGGCTGGCGACTATAACGCTAAACACACTTTTTGGGGATCACGTTTAATTACCCCGAAAGGCCGTGTGCTTTTTGACACCGTTTCCAAAATGGGCTTAGGTGTGATTTCAAGTGGACACCCCACTTATTGGCCGTCAGACCAACGCAAGATCCCAGACGTTATAGACTTTGGAGTTACAAAAAATTTTCCCTCAGAATGGATGCATGTGGTGGAGCCTTCATTGGACTTGTCATCAGATCACTCACCAACTATAGTTTCTGTTTCGTTCCCCCAGGGGGTTGGTTCCCCGTTTTGTGACTTGGCGTTGACTGTCACTCGAGTTAATTGGTTAAAATATAAAAAATATTTGAGTACACATTGTACAGAAAATATTGCCTTGAGAACCCCTGAGGATGTTGATATATCCATTAAAGATTTTTCTGAAGACCTTAAACTGGCCGTACAACATGCTACCACTAGCCTTACAAGATCTAGAAATGTGAGCAATAGAACGTATTCGTCTGAAATAGAGCAACTTCTGTCAGAAAAAAGAAGAGTTAGAAGAGAGTGGCAACTTCGAAGGTCTCTCCAGCTTAAAAGCAGACTACGGGAGTGCATAACTCAATTAAGAAATCTGCTTGAAATCCAAAGAATGGCTTCCCTCAAAAATTATCTAGAAGGTCTTGATGGTAGCCCGCAAACCGACTATTCTCTATGGAAAGCGACAAAAGGTCTGAAAAGGCCCGTAATAGGTAAGCCACCTCTGCGAACTTCAACTGGAGATTGGGCAAGAAGCGATTCTGAAAAAGGGATGGTGTATGTTAATCATTTAAAAAACGTTTTTACTGCAAATGATACAGTGGATGATGTTGCTGAATTTCCGCCATATGCTGTTAGACCGCCTGTGCCTTTGAGACTTAGTTTTCAAGATGTTGAAAATGTTATTCGTAACTAAAACCCTAGGAAAGCTCCAGGTATTGATCAAATTACTGGTAAAATGCTTGAGCAGCTACCTCGTGTAGCTCGTAGAATTCTTCTTTTTATTTTTAACGCTATTTTACGTCTCGAGTATTATCCTGCAGAGTGGAAAGTGTCCATGATTACTATGATACCCAAACCAGGGAAGGATCCCACTAAAGTAGAATCATACAGACCAATAAGTCTACTGCCAACAATTTCAAAACTGTTCGAAAAATTGTTAATGGCAAAGTTGAGTCCAATGTTGAACACTGTGGGATGCATCCCTGATCATCAATTTGGCTTTCGGGCTAAACACAGCACAATAGAACAAACGCACAGACTAGTCAATGTCATAAGACAGACCTTTGAGGAGAAGAAGTATTGCTCAGCTCTATTCATTGACATTTCTCAAGCTTTTGATAAAGTGTGGCACGAGGGCTTGATACACAAAATAAAGTTGAACTTGCCTGCAAATACACACAAGCTTCTGGAAAGCTACTTATGTGGGCGGAAGTTTGTTATCAGAGAAGGCGACTTTATAAGCCCAACTCAGCCAATCGAGGCAGGAGTTCCCCAAGGCAGCATACTGGGGCCTACTTTATATTTGATTTATGCCTCTGACATGCCAACGACACCCGGAATCCACACTTCAACTTTTGCAGACGATACAGCATTCTGCAGCGTACATGAAAGCCATCAAGTAGCTTCGCGAAATTTGCAGGAGTATATTTCAATATTAGAGAAATGGTTAAAACTTTGGAAAATTAAAATTAATGAACAAAAGTGTACTCACGTTACATTCACGCTGCGTAAACAAACATGTTCAGCCATCCAAATCAACAATTCACCTATTCCGCAGCAAAATGAAGTCAAGTACCTTGGTATTCACCTGGACCGTAGGTTAACGTGGAAGTCTCACATAGATGCGAAAGTTACTCAGTTAAAGTTAAAAGCAGCTCAACTGAATTGGCTTATGGGCAGAAATTCTACATTGAAGTTGGACTGCAAACTTTTGTTATATAACGCAATTTTAAAGCCTATATGGTGCTACGGAGTTCAATTATGGGGCACCGCCTCCGCTTCAAACGTTGAAAAAATTCAAAGGCGACAAAACAAAATTCTTTGAACAATTACCGCAGCTCCATGGTACGTAAAAAACTCACGAATTCATAAGGATCTCTGTGTTCCTCTTGTAAAAGACGAATTTTCAAAGTACGCAACAAGGCATATCAATAAATTGGAACTTCATCCAAATCGTCTTGCACGCAATATACTTAATTTCGAAGGACACTCTCGGTTGAGAAGGAGGGACACCCTTGCCACCATCAGAACGTTAAATAGGTGATTTCACCGATATTGATCGTGCAAAATAAAACATTTTTGTCTAGCATTGGCTGGACTTAATTAATTTTATGTATTTAGTTTTAAGATTTGAATACTTATTGTTAGTTCACTTTGTGAAGATTCAATAAACAAATGAATGAGAAAAAAAAAAAAAAAAAAAAAAAAAAATTTTTCTTTTCAAAAAATATTGTAGTTATGACAACACTGTTCGGAAAATTAAGCCTGTTCAAGCAAAAATGTTTTCGATCAATGATATTTCTCTTTCGCTCTCTCCCTCGAAAAAGACTTTGAACAAAGACAATAAATATGTATATAAAGATGGTGCACTCTGAACATTTAAAAAACCAAAAATTATGAACTGCATGTTGACAGCGGGGGTAATCAACAAGGGAAAATATGTTCCGTTAGCAAAAGCAAAAATGAAGAGAGCACAATTTTGTAAACATGAAAACATTCATGCGCACATGCGTAAATATATAAACATTGTATGTAAGTTAACAACAAAAACATTTACTAATTTTTACTTTATTACTTCATTTCTTTTTCTTGTGTTTTTTGATGACACCACAATTCACGGGATTAATGAACTGTAAATTGGTTTCTTATTAATTTGTCGCAACAGCTAGAATAAGTTTATTGACTTTATTAACATTAATATAAAACTGCTTACAATTATTTCTTACTAAAATATTATACTAACCTTATTATTACTATTAAATGGAAATTACTTTTGTCGACCTAAACATTATTGTATTGCTGTAATTTTATAAAAACAAATAATTTTTAAATGAACGGACAGTTTTAATCAACTCGTTAATAAAATAAGTTTTATTATTTTATAATTGGCGCCCAACGGAAATCATTATAATTTATTTATAAAAATATCCTCATAAGAAAGGATTAAAAAATAAATTATAAATGAACATTGTTTGAAAATCCTCGTAAGCAAGGATAAAACGTGAATAAAAATATCCTCATAAGAAAGGATTAAAAAATAAATTATAAATGAACATTTTTTGATAATCCTCGTAAGCAAGGATAAAAAGTGAATAAAATATCCTCATAAAGGATTGCAAATTAATTCCCATAAGGACTAAAATTGAATAAACATCCTCATAAAGGATCGAAAATAAATAAAAGCCCGCATAAGCAAGGGTTAAGAACTATAAATATCCTTATATCAGGGATTATTAATAAGTTAACTAGTGAAAGACAATAAATTTTGGATAAAAAAAACGATTCGTTGAACTAACATTAATTTGGTTAAAAAATAATAATAAACTCTTTTTACCGTCTTAAATTGCATTATGAAATACAAGCAACATTAAATACATTGCATAAAAACGCTTGTTCAGTGATAAAATTATAACAACAATAAAATAAAAAAAATACTTTAAACTTATTAAACCAAGTGAAACCAAAAATTTTAAATCAACAAAATGTAATTAAAAATCTCATCATAATTAAGAAGAACAGTTCAAGCCAAGAACTGCAACAACATCTCTTAAAAGACTATCAACGAATTGGCATCCCCAACTTGGAATATGATCAGCATTTGGTTGTAAGCAAAATAATTATACGTTTAAGTTACATTATTTTTTATTAAGAACATATAATAATCTTAATAAATATTTCAACTAACTTGTAAAATTAAATATACCCTTGTATTTCCGCTCATCTTATTAACCAATTATTTAAAAATTTTTCTGTAAAGAGAAAATGAAAGAATAATAAAAAATGGCAAATCCTAATAACCTTGTACGTCCGCCAGTCTTAAACCAACCAAATAATCCTTTAATTAATAATCCACCAGCCCCAACAGGGTTGAGTCAAAATCAGTTAAATCAGCTAGAAGCGAATTTGTTGAAAGTTGTTTGTTTTGCCTCAAACTTCACACAATTATTAAGCATGGTGACTAAAAGGCAAAACAGTTTTTTGTTCAGATATCGGTCCATATATACCCGAGATATAGCCCAAATCGGATTTTTAATGAAAATGTCGCATAGGGGAAGCTAAACAACTTTTTTTGCTTAAAAGTAGTTCTGGTAATAAACTTAGGTTATATAAATATGGAAAATGAGAATTTCAGATATCGGTCCATATATACCCAAGACATATCCTAAACCGGGTTTTTCGTGAAAATGTCGCGTAAGCGAACTTAAACAACGGTTTTTTCATTAAAAGCAGTTCTGGTATTAAAATAAGGTTAGATAAATATGGAAAATGAAAATGCCCGATATCGGTCCATAGATACCCGAGATATAGCCTAAGACGGGGTTTTCATGAAAATGTCGCGTAAACAAACTTAAACAACTTTTTTTGCTCAAAGCAATTCTTGTAATAAAATAAGGTTATATAAATAAGGAAAATAAACATTTCTGATATCGATCTAAATATACCCGAGATATAGCCTAAACCGATTTTTCCATGAAAATGTCACGTAAGCCACTTAAACAATTTTTTTCTTAGAAGCAGTTCTGATAGTAAAACTAGGCTACTAAAATACAGGAAATGAAAATTTCCGATATCAGTCTATATACACCAGAGATATAGGATAACCGATTTTTTCACGATTTTTTTTATACCCTTCACAAAAATGTAAAGGGTGTATATAATTTTTATATTAAAGCAGTTCTGTTTATAAAAGGGGGTTACTAAAATACCAAAAAGTGGAAATTTTTGATATCGGTCTACACATCGCCCAAATGAAAATGACGCGTGTGAAAAAACAATAATTTTTCACGCCGCCTTAAATAAATGTACACATCCCTAGCATATATTATGAAAATTATTAGTTCGTATCAAAGATTTTAATGAACTATCATTATTATAAATTAAAACAGCATATTTAGTTCAAATTTGTAATATGTACTATACATTTACGTGATTATCGTGAAGGGTATTTTAGATTCGGCCCATCCGAATATACCACACACTCTTACTTGTTTTTTTTTTTTTTTTTTGTAAATTTATATTTTGTATGATATAATTATTCAAAAAACCTAAAAAGTTTATAAACCAAAACCAGGAACTCAAATAAATAGTTAGTTGTATAATTCAAAATGGAAAAACAAATTAAATAACTGGTGCTTTAAATTTCTGACTTTTTCAGCATTTGAAGCTTTGCACTCATGTGTCTGCCAAAAGGAATATTTTCTTAGTAATACAAGTATAAGCAAATTAAGAATTTCCAACCCGTGTTTGTGACAAACGTTGTTCTCGTTAAACCAGAAGGAGCAAATTGAATTTTTAGTGCATTCTACGCATTGCTCAATAATAACTTTTTTTTTATACTTTTGATTGCTCTGATTTAACAAAATAGCTTTTCGAAAACTTTTATGTGAAGTTCACATAAATGAATGATTATACTATATAAGGAAAACATCTTCTTCATCAAATGAATATATTTCCGAAAAGTGTGAAAAATAACACTAACATACCGCAATATAATGCCAGAGTTACATGCATACATATACATGAGGTTTCTCACAAATTATTTACAATAGGCATTAGCTTTCTCGTATGTAGAAAACTTAACGCTTGAAAAAATATCTTTACCTACAAATATTCAATTTTATTCTCTTTGAATTATTTAATTAAAACTTAGACGTACACCATAAATTTTCTTTAATTAAGGCATCGAAAATTCGATCAGAATTGATGCAGTTTAATTCGTACAATAACAAATGTATGCATACTTTCGCTACTGCGACAAACTAGATCTATTCGTTTTGAATATAATATGTGCTCAGATCATTATATTAACATGCAAAACCCAGCAAACACGATGCAAAATCATTGAAATATGTTCACGACTCAATAACAACTTCGCATTAGACAAACGTTTGCTTGCAAACAAATGCTGTTATATAAAAATCAGCCCCTTTTTGCTGCGAAGGTAGTTCCAGTAAAACGATACTCAAACGTAAGTCGCCTACTTAAGAATTTTATTTCATATTATCATTATTACTAATTTTAAGTCAAATATGCGTGTTTGCTGGGTGGTATATTGGATGTTACTAACGCACATGCACACATAAACAGTACACATACGTAATTATTTTTTGCAGAGAATTTGTTCTCTCCATTGCTTTAAAATTTCTATTTGCAAAAACAACAAAGGGATTTTCAGAAAATCCCAACAAGAATTTAGCACCGGAAAACAACATAAAGTAGTACAATATCTTTATATATTTATTGTCTTTAGTGTGGTTGTGCATAGTTTTTTGTTGATCCTGTGTCAATCAGTACTTTATATATATTCCTACACATTCAGTGATTATTTTTAAAAAAAATTTAAATATTGAATATTTAGTAAAACGGAAAATAAATTTTACTATTAATCGTTTTTTAATGAAAAATGTTTAAAGTGATTTATAAAAATCTTGTTTAAAACAACTCCGTGAAATATATGCCTAGATTCCGCCCTTATCGAATTTTTCCTAGAGTTCTCGTCCCAATACCAGAAACAGACATGAGTGTGAATGAAAATAGTGAAAATGATATTAACAAACCCAAATCCACCCTCGAATGTTAAAAACATCTTGGATTCCTTAAGAATCCCAGATGCTGTGAAAGATCTGCCAAAATTCGACGGTAATCCCAGATTACTTTTCGATTTCATTAACAATGTGGAAGAAATACTCTCAGTATTGACACCCATCGATGGCACTCCTTTTGCCAAAATGATTTTAAGAGCTATAAGAAATAAAGTTGAAGGAGATGCCAACGAAATTTTAAATATGTATAGCACAGATCTTCGATGGGAAACCATTAAAAATAATTTAATTCTCCATTACTCTGATAAACGTAACGAAACCTCACTTATTCGTGATCTTCACCAACTAAAACAAAATAACAATACACTAGAAGAATTTTATAGCTCTGTGGTAGAAATTCAAGCTACCATTAACAATCACTTAATGATTCATGAAATCGACCCTAACATTATCAATGCAAAACGCGATCTATTTGCCAAAATGTGTTTTAATACATTTTTATCTGGTCTTAGAGAACCACTTGGATCTTCCATAAGAGCTATGAAACCAGAGACACTTCCAATAGCCTTTTCATATTGTGTCACAGAACAAAATATGTTCTATATTAGACAAGAAAACAGAAACCCAGTTAGAAAACAAGAAAATCAAAAACATTATTGTAGTGTGCACATACTATAAAGTATTAATAAGTCGACGTATACCTACTTTATTTAGTATTAGTATAAATACCGTATTATTATATGTAGTTTTTACAAATACTAAATTGGAAATATTCCTGATTCATTTTTGTAGTCGCAGGAATATTGTTTCCAATTTTTTTTGTAGTTTGTAGGATAGAAAAAGGATATATAAACACATAAGTTTGTAAATAAAGATGAACTATTATTCTGCCTTCAAATCGGCATTTTTAATTATATTTGGCATTCATCTGCCTTAAACAAACACCGGCATATAAAACTGCCTGTGCAACTTATCATAGAGGCCCGTGGCGTTAATTAGCGCCGGCCAACTAAATTAGAAAAGAAATCACAGAGCCTCCACAACGGCAAACTCTCCCTCATATTATATTATACTCCACAACATTCATTTCCTCATTATCAAAAACCATTTACTCCAAGAACACAATTAGGTAATAACTTTAGACCACAATATTTTAATCATCCTACATATTTCAATAATCCACGGTTAACATACAATAGGCCTTAGTTACCACACAATTTTAACTCACAAACTCCAAGACAAACTAACAATCACACAATTCAAAATAACCAAACCCAATTTAATAACATAAAACATCCACAACCAAATCCCACTATAAACTATCAGACACCAGAACCAATGGACACTAGCTCACGCTATACACACCATAGAAATACAAGCCAACAAACACGAAGATTCCCAAGGGAATTACACCAAATTGATCACACAACTGAAAACACCTTCTCCGAAGACTATAATATCCCAAACTATTTACCAAATATGGACAACTATAACGAAATAGTAGATCCTGAGAATTTTCAATTCAATGCCTCCAGGAATCAAGTGGATACCTAGATATTAATAAACATGGTAATTATCTCCTTTACATAAATATCTCATCTCCATTCGGTCGTCCACTCCGATTTTTAATAGATACAGGCGCCTCCGCATCATTCATCAATCCAGAATACACCAAGCAATTAAATATAGAAAAATGCTCACCAATAACAATAACTACAGTACTCAACAAACATCAATTGAATTCAAAAGTAAACATACCCTCTTTCGTAGAATTTCAAGAAAACACAAAGTTAGAATTTTTCATATTTAAATTTCATAACTCTTTTGATGGTCTAATTGGATTGGATATACTTACTAAACTAAATGCAAAAATTGATCTTGAAAACAACCAATTACTAACAAGAAACACGATCATTCAATTACTTTTTAAACCGAATTTAACTTCAGGGAAATTCTTAATAACTCCGAAAACAAAAACTATTATTAAAGTACCTGTAGACATTGAAAGCGGTGATTTCTTTATTCCTAATATAGTCATACAACCAGAAGTAACAATCTCTACTGGCGTATATAATGCAAAAAACTGGCACAGCTTTGTTGAGGTAAACAACAAATCCAATACCAACAAAGTCATTCTAATTGAAAGTCCAATAAAAGTAGAACTACTAACCAATTCACATTGCATAAAATTTAACAACATTAATTTAGAATATTCTCGTGAAAACGGCATTAATTTAACTGAAAATCTGAGAATTGATCACTTAAATCCTGAAGAAAAACAGGTAATAACCAAATTGTGCAAAGAATTCGAAGACATTTTCTTTCAAGAAAATCAACCTCTTACCTTTACCAACAAGATTAAACATAACCTAGTCACAAAGGATGACATTCCTATCTATACAAAATCCTCAAAGAAGAAGTCAAAAGACAAATCTCAGAAATGTTAAACCAAGGTATAATTAGAGAGAGCTTTTTACCTTGGAGCGCACCAGTGTGGATAGTGCCCAAAAAATTAGATGCAAGTGGAAAACGTAAATGGCGTCTAGTGATAGACTATAGAAAATTAAACGAAAAAACAATATCAGATAGATACCCAATTCCAAACATCAACGAAATTTTAGACAAACTAGGAAAATGTATGTATTTTACCACATTAGACTTGGCAAGTGGTTTTCATCAAATAGAGATGAACCCAAAAGATATACCCAAAACTGCTTTCACAGTAGAAGGAGGTCACTACGAGTTCGTTAGAATGCCATTTGGCCTCAAAAATGCTCCATCTACATTCCAACGAGTGATGGACTATATTCTTAAAGACCTAATAGGAACCGTGTGTCTAGTATATTTAGATGACATCTACTCAACTTCTCTTCAAGAACATATTGAAAATTTAAAAAAAGTTTTTGTAGCTCTTAGAGAAGCCAATCTCAAAGTGCAGCTAGGAAAATCAGAATTCCTACATAAGGAATGTGCATTTTTAGGTCATATTGTATCAACTGAAGGTGTAAAGCCGAATCCTGATAAAATAAAAGTTATTCAAAATTTTCCAATTCCAACCGATCAAAAAGAAATAAAATCTTTCTTAGGTCTTTTAGGATACTACCGCAAATTCATTAAAGATTTTGCCAAAATAACAAAACCATTTACAGCTTGTCTAAAAAAAGACCAATCTGTTATAATAAACGATAAATATAAAGAAACATTTGAAATCTGCAAGAGTCTTCTAACGAATGACCCAATTTTACAATATCCCGATTATTCAAAACCGTTTAATCTCACAACAGATGCGAGTAATTATGCAATTGGAGCCATTTTTTTTTTTTTAACTTGGACCAGTACTCAGGGTATGACCCCTACAAATGCAGTGCATTGTACCAGAACTAGGAAAATAGGTTGTGAGGAGGGGGAAAGAGGGAGTAGTGTTTGTGAACATTTGACTTGACCCTTCCAACGTTATAATAGACAGGAAACACATCTGCAGGCAACATGTTCCACAGACGAAGCGTACGGCCAAAAAACGAATTCTCTTTGTAATGCGTAGTACGATTCCTCGGACAATCGACCACAAATGGATGAGCTCTGGACGATGAGCGCGTGCTACGTAAAAATGTGCGCGTTTCGGGAACAAGATCCCTGATCTCGTCAGAGCAAAATCCATTGTAGTAACGATAGAACAGAGTAACGCACCCCACACTGCGTCGATGCTCCAGTGAGTCAATAGAGTTGGATACCCTACTGTCACCGATGAGCTTCTTCGCCCTCTCCTGCACACGGTCGAGTAACCCCAAAATAGACTTTGAGGCACCGGCCCAAACATGAGAGTTGTATTCCACTTTCGGTCGGATGTAGGTGGTATAAATAGTAAGGAGATAGGATGGCGAGAAGTACATCTTACAGCGTTTCAAAAAACCTAGGCACTTGAATGCTTCTTGGTCATTCATTAAGAGAGTTGGAATTGATGAACTAGCATTGTTCTTTACTCTTTTAACGAATGACCAAAAGGTCTTACTTCCCCGGGGAGCTGTAAGGACCTTGGCACGAAGACGCTGTTCGTGAAGAAACTTTTCACGCCTAAGTACCTTGGCACACGAAGTCCTTGCCTTTTTGCGTAGCAAATCAGTGTCTGGATTTTTGTTTAAACGACGATTACTGAATGCTTCCTCTCTGGATCTGACTGCGTTTTTGCACGTCTGATTAAACCAGGATTTCACTCTTGGTTTAACCGAAATCTGCTTGGATGGGATGAATGATTTCATCCCTAGCAATATAATATTCTCGACCATTTTTGCTGAAGCATTTATGTCGTTATCTAGAAAACAAAGTTTCCAATTAAAATGCTCATAAAATTGGTTGAGCTCAGCCCAACGCGCCTTTTCGTAAATAAATATTGAACGTTTCGTAGCTGATTTTGAAACGTTACGAAGTCCCGAGATCGAAAAGGAGGCAGAAATGGTGCAATGATCCGAATTGCCGAGAGGTACACTAACTCTGACTTCATACTTTTCAGGGTGTGAAGTCAGGAATAGGTCAAGTGTGTTTGAATGGTGCCCTTCAACACATGGAATATGCGTTAGCTCATTCACTAATTGCGCTAGGTGGTTGTGCGCAGCGAATAACTCGACATATTGGCCATCTGGAGTTGTATGACTTGAATGGCGAAGCCAGGATGAGTTGTGAACATTGAAATCACCAGCAACAACGATTTCACTGCTCGGACAACTTTCCAGGATCTTCGATATGGAGTCGGAGAGAGCATCGAAACCAGAAAAGGTAGTATCCCTCCCTGCATTTGGACTTCTGTATAGAAACCCGAAATGCAAAAAGTGTGACCTGATTTTGAATTTAAGCCAAAGACAGGTAAATTCTGCATCATGCATGCCTAATGGTTGCTGGCATTGGAACACAACTTCACCGCGAACGTAAATTACAAGGCCCCCATGGAAATTAAAGAGGGATAGCAGTTGATACCCAGGTATATGAAAATCCTGTGGATCAGCATTCTCAGATACCTGGGTTTCACATAAGGCGAAAATATCCGGCCGATGGAGACAAGTGTGGGCGTAAACAGCGAAGAAGTTCGCTCTTAGCCCACGTATATTACAAAAATCGATCTTAAAGTTTCCTGCCATCACGCTGGAAAATTGACAAAGACAAATTTTGACTCAGCTGTGTAAGAGAGGCCGGAATTAATTGTTGCTGGGATGACCATATAGCATCCAGTGTGCATACCTTCGATGCTATAATAATCCACAACAGTTAATCCGACCTCCCCAACGTTATTAATTAATTGTTATATATATATTTTTTTTATTATTTAACGGACACGGAAGGGATTTGATACAACGCCCGTAAAAAAAGGGTCATAAAAGCCCTGATCTGGCTATGTATTTTATAATGCAAAAAAAAGTTATTTTATTTATTTATTTTTTTTTTTTTATATTCAAAATTTTATTTATTTATTTTTCACTTTATGTTTGTGCATGTTTTATGTGTTTGCTATTGCATGGTTTGCTGGGTTTGCTTGCATGTTGAGATTTCTTATTTAATTTATTGTTCTTATTGGATAATTGTATGTATTTAATTTTATATATTTAGTGGCTGTTGTTGTTTTCAAAATTGTATTCATTATTTTTGATGGGATAATTTTTTTTTATATTTAATTTGGTTTTATTGCTGTTGTAATATTAATGTGTATTGAATGTGATTTTAAATTTGTTTTATTTATGTATATTAATATTTTTATTGCACAGAGAAAAAACATATAACAGTTAATTTGAAACACATAAAATGAATTTTGAAAAAAAAAGAACACAAAACACTGATGCCACAAAAAGCGTGAACACAGGACAAGAGTCAGAACACTACTCATTTTATCACAAGGCCCAATTGGAAGCGACAAACCAATTTGTTATGCAAGCCGCACACTTACATCATCAGAAGTAAATTATTCAACAATAGAAAAAGAACTTCTAGCCATAGTTTGGGCTACTAAATATTTTCGACCATATCTATTCGGTCATCGGTTCAGGATCATAACGGATCACAACCCCTAACTTGGATTATGAGTCTTAAGGAGCCAAACTCAAAACTTGTCCGTTGGCGATTAAAATTAGAAGAATACGATTACGAAATAATTTACAAAAAAAGGAAAGCTAAATACTAATGCAGACGCACTTAGCCGTATAAAAACTAATCCTCCATTCGATCAAAATATAAATACTTTCGATACAGAATCTATCCAAGGTACATCACGAAGTACTATTCACTCAGCAGAAGAAAATAACAATGATGGCATACCTATTTCGGAAAAACCAATAAATGACTTCAATTTGCAAACTCTATATAAGACTATCACGAAAATAGCAATCATAGAGGCATAACAGAAACATTAGATCATCTTAAACGTGAATATTATTTTCCCTACATGAAATCTAAAATAACTCAAACAATAAATAACCGCCTAAAACTAAATTTGAAAAACCGCCAACACCAATTAAACCGTTAGATATACTTCACATAGACATCTATACAATTAATTCTAAAAATATTCTCACAATTATAGATAAATTTTCTAAATTTTCTGCAGCGTATACTTTGACCGCTAGAAACAGTCTTTGTGTTATCAAATCTTTAAAACATTTTCTGAGTATGCATGGCTTCCCTAGCAAAATTGTTTGTGACCAAGGAACTAAATTTAATTCAAACTTATTTAAAGATTTTTGTAAACAATATCAGACTAATTTGCACTTCACTTCCTTTCAACAATCAAGTAGTAATGCCCCCGTTGAAAGACTTCATTCAACACTAACTGAAATATACAGATTAGTAACAGGAAAAATTAAAAACAAAAAAAAAATTAGAAATTGATCATGACGATATCTTAACTGAGAATCAACATACAATAATGCTATTCACTCTTCCACAAAACTAACAACCTTTGAACTTTTTTATGGTAGAACAAATAAATTCGATCGCGAGATCACATTCAATAATGAACATGAATATCTTTCCAAAATCAATCAATTTCAAATTCAGTTATATGATTCTATAAAAAATAAACTACAAACCGCCACGGATAAACGCATAGAAAAAATTAACGCAAATAGGCAGGACCCTATAAATTATGACGAAAATGATTATATACATATATAGGAAAGAATGTAGAAGAAATAAACTCACACCAAGATTTACTAAACACAAAATAAAAAGAAATAACAAAGTCACATTAATAACTACAGAAAACAAAAAATTACACAAATCAAAAATAAAGAAAAAACGATTTTGAAAATAACGTATCATCTTTTCAGATTAATAACCACAATACATGCGCTTAACATACAAAATCTATCAGATACCCAAGGATTATTACGAATAAAATTAGGAACGGCTAAAACAATAACAGATTACACTTACCTCATACACATCATTAAACATGATTCATATAAAAACAATATCATGAAAATCGAAGAATCATTAAAACATTTCACATCATCATATTTCAACAAGGGATCTTTAAAAATGACAAAGCTTAGATTAACAGATCTTAAAAATAAATTAAATTTAATAACACCCAGATATCGTAACAAAAGAGGATTATTTAATGGCATAGGATCAGCAGTAAAATTCATTACAAGTAACATTATTATATAATTTTATTAGTGGAGAAGTCTCCACATTTATCTAGCGCGTGCGGTTTCTTTCTCTTAGCGACAACAGATTTTCCAATGATTTTTTCAAAGACTCCTCCTCAGAAATCCAAGGACTTTTTCTAGTGGAGCTGAGCTCTTTCTCAGAATTACATCTGATAGGAACACTCATGCAGTTTTTAATTCATTTTTTCATTTTCACTTTAAAATATATAACGGTAAATGTCATAAAGATTTTTTTTAGTATAAAATCACTCTTTTTCAATTATTCCCGTTATTACATATTCCGGTTTAATTTTAAACACTCCGATTAAAAACAACACGTCCGTTCACTATCGAAGGTAGACTCCGAATGGTATACAAAATGTTATGATTGGACTAAAAATGGCGACACAATGAATAAAATACTAAAAGGGTGGTGTTTGTAGATGTGGGAAAAAAATAAAAAAAATTATTTTTAGAATTGTTTTGACAGTATCTTTAATCCTAGGGGGTGATTGGCGCAGTTCTTGTTTTTTTTTTCAAAGTGCTTTAGTGTACATGAATATTTATTCTCATTTGCATACGTGATCGTAACGCATGACCATTTTAATTGCATTATAGGCTTTTTCCACTGAACAACATCTAACATCTACCAGCAGTTTTTGAAGATGATAACATCTTCCCATAAGAAATACATTGTACTAAAAGTGAACATTTTTCAACATCTTTATAAAATGTTCCTATATCATTTTATTCCATTCGACATCTTTCGATTATTTCAGAGTCACCACTAGAAAAGTGGAAATAATGTCGATTATTATTGTGGCATCACTGAAAAAACGTCATTTGTTTTGAAAAAAATTTAAAAAAAAATCATAATTTATTTGTCATGTGTCAATTGTTGGGATGTGTGTTTCTTGCTTAATTTTTTTTTAATACTTTTTTCTCCGTTTTTGCCAAATTTGTTTTATGTGTCCTACATTTAATTTATCGACATGCATATATTTTATAATTAATCCTCTTTTGTCTTTCAAATAAATTTTTTTCGAAACAATTTTGCGTGCTTTTGTTAAATTGTTCGAAAATTTAAATAATAACATTTTTGATTGATAGTAGATGTTAGATGTGAGCAATGTAAACAGTGTTTCACATTTTCAACATCTTTCATGCGTTTCATGAAGATGTTGATTAGTGGAAAAAGCCTATAAAAATACAAGAAAATTATATTTCCTACAGGTTCATACATTCCGATTGCGTTACATTACATTTCAATAACCGTTCTGCTTTACACATAACAAAACCGATTCATTCCGTTACATTTACATTATATTCCAGCTGGTTAACTGAGCCTTAAGGTATTTTTATTTAATATTATATCATTGAAATGATTTGTAAATGAGTTGATTCGAATGAACTTTCTTTCTTTGGTATTGTTGAACGAAGAAAAAGTACGGGCTGTTTCGTAGAAGAAGAGGAAGCATACTGTTCTCTCTAAAGCCCACTCATTTGCACAATTCTAAAGTACGAGTATGGGAACGTTTTTCGTGCAATCGGACTCCCGAAGGACCCCAAAGTACAGTAAAGAAACACACCTATTATGTGTTAAAAAAAATCGTTAGTTTGCCAAATCTATAGTTTACACCAGATCTGCCCAGACCTACGCGCTTGATGTTCAATTGTTTTTGTAAAAGCGCTTCAATATACACATACTCCACTCAGCACTAGCAATGAAAAATATACAAACAACTTTGTCTTATATATTTTTTTTTAGTTGTTCTTCACTGTACACACACACAAGAACAAAGCAACAACACTTTCGCATGCTTTGGTGGTAAACATTGACGACAACGATTATCAATATAAATTTTGGTTTTGCAAATTGTTTTGTTTTTTAGAACAAAATATATCGGGTGGTTAAATTTCAAGGGCCGATGTTGAATGTGAACCACACCTAAACGCCAAGATTGTTCCGAATTTTATTTGACATTTCTCTATTTCAGACTTACTCAATTTGAACGTGTTAAAGTTATCCAGACTTATTATGAAAATGATGATCAATTTTCGAAGAAAATCATCTTCAGTGATGAGGCACATTTTCACCTCAGTGGATTCGTCAATAAACAGAATTGCCGCATTTGGGCAAATGAGAATCCAAGATTGACTGTCGAAAAACCAATGCACCCACAAAGAGTGACTGTGTGGTGCGGTTTATGTGCTGGCGGCATCATCGGGCCGTATTTTTTTCCAAAATGAGGCCGGTCAGGCAGTTACTGTGAATGGTGTTCGCTATCGTGAGATGATAACGAACTTTTTATGGCCCGAATTGGAAGATATGGATGTAGACGATATGTGGTTTCAGCAGGACGGTGCCACTTGCCACACAGCTAACGAAACAATTGCTCTTTTGCGCAACAAATTCAGTGGCCGTGTTATCTCACGTAATGGCGATGTCAATTGGCCGCCAAGATCATGTGATTTGACACCGTTGGACTTTTTTCTTTGGGGTTATTTGAATGAAAATGTGTACGTCGATAAGCCAGCAACAATTCAACAGCTAAAGGATGAGATAATTCGGCACATTAACGGCATAGAACCTCCATTATGCCTCAGGGTCATCGAAAATTTGGACCATCGGATGGAGATGTGCCGCCGTGGTCACGGCGCCCATTTGGCCGACATTTTGTTCCATGCATAATTGAAAAATACCAATATATCATAATAAAATAAAATTATAATAATTTCCTAAATAGTTTGTGTTTTATTCAAAATCAACATCGGCCCTTGAAATTTAACCACCCTTTATTAAATAAAAGTACTTCTTCCTTATATGTATTGGTGTTTCCTCTTGGGAACCCCTGGTTTAGACTATAATAAAAGGATGAAAGATGTGAAAACTTACCAGGAATAGAAATTCCATTGAAGCCGGATGACAGACTCACGCGTAAAATTGTAAAAGAAGTAATAGACAACCCAAAGTAAAGTATCGTAGAATTGAGAAACGAAATAAAGACAGATTGTGATGTTCATCCCGAAGCTGATACTTGATGTTCGTCACTGCCTAAAATAAACCAGAAAAAACGTTTATTAGTACTATAAATAAAAAGAAAACTTTTAACTGTGTTGCTAAGTACACATACATGCATTTGAACGATCCCACCTACGTTTTTGGTAATTTTTAAAGTTCAACCTTTTTGGAAATGATGGAGGAGCCAGATTTGAGAGAAAGAGAAGAGCTTCTCGCTGCCCTAAAACATAGCATGTCCCCACATGTCATGTCTACATGGATATTATCAAAAATGAATTTTTAACTAGCACCGAGAAATTGACTCTACACGACGTTTTTACGCATGTAAATGTCTGACATCTATCCCAAGCCAAAAAAGCAATCCGTATCAGCGTAGCCGCCGACTAGCCACGTCACCGATTTTTTTATAGGGACCCCACCGCCTGCGAAGTGCTTGGCTGACCGGCTGTTCAATATTCAGCCAAATTTTTATTCTTCTTTCGTTACTTTTGCCAATCGCGCAATTTTATCTTAGCATTTTATTAATAAAGCGATAAGTGTCCACTTATTGCTGATATCTTGGCTTTAAAATTGCTTGATTCGGTGGAAAATAGCTAATTTATCAAAACTGATTATCATTTACTTTACACTCTAAATAGTCTTGATTGCCGATTATTCTGTTCAATATGGAATTTTTTTTTTTTTTGCGTGTATCGGACTTTTCATTTTGTTAATAAAGGCAAGTATTGAAATTTAAGTGTTGATGCTAATAAAATAAGCTGATAGCTAGAAAACTATTTTAAATCACATAATTATTATAACACACTTATTTCACAGTCACAGGAGTTAAATGATGTGTTAAGTAATGGTTCCGACGACCGGTGAATACGAAAGTATTTTACAACGCAGCAAAAAGGCAAAATAAGTCTGAACGACAAAATAGGTTTGAACGACCGAAAGGACTTGACTCAATAGTTTGGAGCTATGTTGGAACTTTAACCATTGGTGGAAAATTAGTATTCGAAAATTTTCAGTTTTGTAAATCTCTTTTGAACTGGATCAGACAATATTGAAAGGGTAAGTATTTATTTATTTGTTCTAGCCCATAGAGTCAAAATAATCTTCATGCCAACATTTAGCAATTTTGGAACAATCTTTCATGCCTAACACATCCATAAAAATTACTTGGAATGAGCCGAACGATATGCTAATATCATCAGCCACCTCTCTGATAGTGATTCGACGATTATCCAAAATCATTTTCTTCACTGCTTCATTGCTTTCATCGGTTGTTGACGTGCTCGAGCAACCAGGATGAGCATCGCTATTGACATCTTCTCGGCCTGCCTTACGCCGATTATAGCACAAGTGAACTTGTGTTCTGCTCGTAGTAGACTCGCCAACCGCCACAGTCAACATTTCAAATGTCCTTCCGCATTTAATTTCATCTTTTACACAAAACTTAATACAGTTTACTTGATCCATTTTTTCGAACAGTAAAAATACGAAGAGCACGCCAAAACACGACTAACCTTTTTATCTATCAAAAACAAACTGGCATTCCAAAATTACCAACATAAGTATATGACAAACATGTGTACCAACATAACAGAAAAAAATGCTTTACTTTATTAAAATAAAAGAGTGGTTTATTAAAATAGTTTTTCAAACAACTAAGTTTATTCACATTATTAGCTTTAACGGTTTCCAAGTGTACTCATGATTAGGGTAGCTCCTATGAAATGTCGACATATAGACAGATAGGAAACATAGAAAACAAACTGTTTATAATTTTTTGATTGGTATAAATCTTTTACTTTAGAAAATATCTGCAGTACGAAGAGGCCTGCTTCAGTTTGTGGCATCTCCAAGTTCTTAAAATCGTAACGACTCCAGTGCTGGAAATTTAAGCATATTTTGACGCACTGCAATAGGAAACCAATTGTTTGGAATGGGGGAGTAGCAAACAACAGATACTTTAAAATTTATATATTTAAATTCGTATCTTGATCCTAGTTTTTCGACCTTTTTTTTTAAATATAAAATTTATTAATGTTTCGATATTTCGTTACCCCCTTGTGTGTCTTCTTCAGGAAAATTTCTAAATGTTTTGTTTACAAATTTTTATAAAATTGAAAACAAATTGATGTAAGAGCCTGAACACAATATAACGATGATACTTACATATGTGTGTTTATTGCGGTGCGGTTTTTCATACGAATATGAAGTAAAAAACCGCAGTGCGGAGCTTCTCATTCTCTCAGTTTTTGATTCCCTTTCTCTCCACGATGTTGCCGTATCTTTTAAATAATTCACGATTTTCACAACATTATTGTAAACAAAAAAACATGATTTTGAAGTTTATTATTTTTATCATGAAATATAAAAGTTTAAAAAATATATTAACGGAAGAAAAAAAAATTAAAAAAGAAGTTGGAAGTATGACAATTTTTATAATTTGCAGTCGGGTTACAAAACTTTCCAGTATAAAGAAGATTTTTAGTTCAAATTAACAAAGATTTTGGCGTACCAGGTAAGTGAATTTCTTTCAGTTACCTTATTTTTTTTGTCAGACTTTATTTAATTTTAGCTGACGAAGCAAAAAAAAAATACGTTACACAACCGGTAAATATTTTAGAAATTTTTTTAAAAATGTTCTCGTATGCACATATAAATTAATAAAAATGTAAACTAACAATGACAAGTATTGCCGTCGCCGTCTTCCATTGTATTATGTTTATTTTTCTCCCCGTAACAGGAAATCGTACCGCACCGGAAACATTGTGTTTAGACTCTAACAAAAAACAAATTATACATAGAAAAACATTTTTTTAAAACACATAGTAGTAATATTGTTTTATATTTTTTATAAAAAGAAAGAAATGAAAAATTTTTTATCTACGATAAAAATCTATTTATACTTCTTAACTCCTGTTTTTACTCTTATATATTAAATGTCTACAATTCTGGGCCAATCCGTCTATATCCTTTTTAAAATTCATTCTTTTTTCTAACGGTACATTACTTATTTTTTTTTTTTTTTATATTGGACCAGTACTCAGGGGATAACCCCTACATATGCAGTGCATTGTACCAGAACTAGGAAAATAGGTTGTGAGGAGGGGGAAAGAGGGAGTAGTGTTTGTGAACGTTTGACTTGAACCTTCCAACGTTATAACAGACAGGAAATACGTCTGCAGGCAGCTTATTCCACAGACGAAGCGTACGGCTGAAAAACGAATTCTCTCTGTAATGCGTAGTGCGATTTCCCGGGCAATCGACCACAAATGGATGAGCTCTAGACGATGAGCGCGTGCTACGTAAAAATGTGCGAGTTTCGGGAACAAGATCCCTAATCTCGTCAGAGCAAAATCCATTGTAGTAACGATAGAACAGAGTAAC
This sequence comes from Thecocarcelia acutangulata, assembly GCA_914767995.1. Taxonomy (NCBI): domain Eukaryota; kingdom Metazoa; phylum Arthropoda; class Insecta; order Diptera; family Tachinidae; genus Thecocarcelia; species Thecocarcelia acutangulata. The sequence goes on from OU612098.1 coordinate 60,465,088, forward strand.
GCACCCCACACTGCGTCGATGCTCCAGTGAGTCAATAGAGTTGGATACCCTACTGTCACCGATAAGCTTCTTCGCCCTCTCCTGCACACGGTCGAGTAACCCCAAAATAGACTTTGAGGCACCGGCCCAAACATGAGAGTTGTATTCCATTTTCGGTCGGATGTAGGTGGTATAAATAGTAAGGAGGTCGGATGGAGTGAAGTACATCTTACACCGTTTCAAAAAACCGAGGCACTTGAATGCTTCTTTGGAGACATGAAAAATGTGTTCTGTCCAGCGAACGTCACACTGTATCTTCATTCCAAGAACATCAAGAGCATCCGATTCCTCAATATTTATACCATCCATGAGTACAGATGAAGCAGCATTTGCGGTCGTTTACTTGTGTGTTAATAAGCAACATTGGGTCTTACGAGCGTTGAAGGCGACTCTGTTTTTACGACCCCATTCGGAGATTAATAGAAGGTCACTATTCAGTGAATCATTCATATTTAGCCTCTTAGCAGCGATCTCTGATAGGCTGGGCCTATAGCTAAAAGAGTACGAGTGGCAAATGCTGCTGTCATCTGCGAAAGAGTGGATAGGGTTGGAAGTTTGGTAGAGAAGATCATTTAGAAAAATAAGGAATAGGGTAGGAGAAAGAACGGAGCCTTGCGGAAACCCTGAATTAATCTTGAACTCGTTTGATGAGACCCCATCTATAACAACTCGTATAGTGCGGTCTCTGAGAAAGCTCGATATAAATCGAGAGAAGTCATCACCGACACCAAAAGCAGTAAGTTTTGCCAGTAGCGCACCATACCACACTCTGTCAAACGCTTTGGAAATATCCAGAGCCACCACCTTACTTTCGCCAAAATGATGGATTAAGTGGCACCATTTCTCTGATAGATATGCCATTAGATCGCCAGTAGAACGACCCTTGCGAAATCCATATTGGCGGTCACAAAGTAATTTATGTGACTCTAGATATTTCATAAGGTGATAGTTGACCATACTTTCCATCACTTTGGAAAGCGCAGAGCAAATTGCAATTGGGCGGTAATTTTCGGGGTTATTAGTTTCACCCTTTTTGGGGATTGGCGTTACATTAGCAACCTTCCAGCACGATGGAAACTCACCAACATGGTAAAGTTTGCTGAAGAGGTTTGCTAACGGACGCGCAAGCGTAGAAGAGCACTGCTTCAAGACCAGTGCTGGGATGCCATCCGGTCCAGGAGTCTTATTTATGTCGAGGTCGGCCAAAACCCTTTTAACTGCTCGAGCCCGGAAAAATATCTTTGGCATAGTTGCAGATACTCTCTCGAGCTCAGGAAGTGATTGACTGCTTTCCGGCAAGTAAAAATTGCTTGCAAAAATTTCAGCCAGCAGGTTAGCCTTGTCAACCGGGTCTGTGAATGCTTGGTCATTCTTTAAGAGAGTTGGAATTGACGAACTGGTATTGTTCTTTACCCTCTTAACGAATGACCAAAAGGTCTTACTTCCCCGGGGAGCTGTAAGGACCTTGGCACGAAGACGCTGTTCGTGAAGAAACTTTTCACGCCTAAGTACCTTGGCACACGAAGTCCTTGCCTTTTTGCGTAGCAAATCAGTGTCTGGGTTTTTGTTTAAACGCCAATTACTGAATGCTTCCTCTCTGGATCTGACTGCATTTTTGCACGTCTGATTAAACCAGGATTTCACTCTTGGTTTAACCGAAATCAGCTTGGAGGGGATGAATGTTTTCATCCCTAGCAATATCATGTTCTCGACCATTTTTGCTGAAGCATTTATGTCGTTATCTAGAAAACAAAGTTTCCAATTAAAATGCTCATAAAATTGGTTGAGCTCAGCCCAACGCGCCTTTTCGTAAATAAATATTGAACGTTTCGTAGCTGATTTGTAACATTTCTAGCATCTACATTTCTAATTTCTACGTTTACAATAAATTTCCCTATTTAAAATAGACGAACCACCAGAATCTGGGTTATGATTAAAATCGCGACAATGAATCGATAACGCAGTTTTCTGTGAAGAATTCTAGTTTCTGTATTTCTGGTCAGATTTATGTCCTGCTAATCTAGTATTACGTTTATTGCCTGTTGTTCCCATATAAATTTTATTACACTGCTCATCGGCGTTTCCCTGAGAATTCAATGCCATCAATTGTGAAACCTATTGGGATATATGTTCAAGAGCTGCAAAATAGGATTCTTAATTTTACAATCAAGCAGAATCATTATTTTTTGAGGAATATTCAAGATAAATTGGAGTGGACTAAATATAATTTAAGCAGATTAATTAACAATCAAGAAATGAAAATATTTTTGAAGTATGAGGGCAGACTGGCTGATAGATTGATAAACAACCAAAAACAGGTGCATAGGAAAAAGTTTGAATGTCTTGTTGAATTGCAAAGGAGGGAATTAGGAATTAAATTTAATAAAAAATTGTTTGTTAACAAAAGTAGTGTAGATATTCCCGAGAATGTGCAATGGATTTTGTCGTTACATGCACTACCGATGGATAAGAAAAAGTTTCCAATGATGGAGATGGTAGCGGAAGGTGAAGATTGTATAGGAACATTACAGAACAAGGAACAACAGGAAATTGCTAGATCTCAATTTTTAACAGTTTTAAATAACCATATGAATAAAATAAGATGAAATAATAGAGATAGATTTATTTTAAATAAAGTAAAATATAGTAGAGATTTTTTGAGAAATAAGAGGCAAATTATGATCTTAAAAGCAGACAAAGGTAATACAACTGTAGCAATCAATAGTAGTATGAAGGTATATACACTGGATACTATACAGTCGAATGAACAATTAAGTGAACTTCGGCCTCACCAGCACAGCAGAATTAGCATTTGTACATGATCTTTCTATCGCAATGGCGGGAAACTTTAGAATAGACTTTTGCAACATACGTGGGCTGAGAACGAACTTCTTCTCCGTCTATGCTCACACGTGTCTCCATCGGCCGGATATTTTCGCCCTATGTGAAACCCAGGTATCTGAGAATGCTGATCCACAGGATTTTCATATACATGGGTATCAATTCCTATCCATCTTTAACTTCCATCGGGGCCTTGTAATTTACATTCGCAATGAAGTTGTGTTCCAATGCCAGCAACCATTAAGCATGCATGATGCAGAATTTACCTGTCTTTGGGTTAAATTCAAAATCAGGTCACACTTTTTGCATTTCGGATTTCTATACAGAAGTCCAAATGCGGGGAGGGATACTACCTTTTCTGGTTTCGATGCCCTCTCCGACTCCATATCGAAGATCCTGGAAAGTTGTCCGAGCAGCGAAATCGTTGTTGCTGGTGATTTCAATGTTCACAACTCATCCTGGCTTCGCCATTCGAGTCATACAACTCCAGAAGGCCAATATGTCGAGTTATTCGCTGCGCACAACCACCTAGCGTAATTAGTGAATGAGCCAACGCATATTCCATGTGTTGAAGGGCACCATTCAAACACACTTGACCTATTCCTGACTTCACACCCTGAAAAGTATGAAGTCAGAGTTAGTGCACCTCTTGGCAATTCGTATTATTGCACCATTTCTGCCTCCTTTTCGATCTCGGGACTTCGTAACGTTTCAAAATCAGCTACGAAACGTTCAATATTTATTTACGAAAAGGCGCGTTGGGCTGAGCTCAACTAATTTTATGAGCATTTTAATTGGAAACTTTGTTTTCTAGATAACGACATAAATGCTTCAGCAAAAATGGTCGAGAACATGATATTGCTAGGGATGAAAACATTCATCCCCTCCAAGCAGATTTCGATTAAACCAAAAGCAAAATCTTGGTTTAATCAGACATGCAAAAACGCAGTCAGATCCAGAGAGGAAGCATTCAGTAACTGGCGTTTAAACAAAACACCAGACACTGATTTGCTACGCAAAAAGGCAAGATCTTCGTGTGCCAAGGTACTTAGGCGTGAAAAGTCTCTTCACGAACAGCGCCTTTGTGCCAAGGTCCTTGCAGCTCCTCGGGGCAGTAAGACCTTTTGGTCTTTCGTTAAGAGAGTAAAGAACAGTGCTAGTTTATCAATTCCAACTCTTTTAAAGAATGACCAAGCATTCACAGACCCGGTTGACAAAGCTAACCTGTTGGCTGAAATCTTTGCAAGCAATTCCTGCTTGCCGGAAAGCAGTCAGCCACTTCCCGAGCTCGAAAGAGTATCTGTAACTATGCCAAAGATATTCTTCCGGGCACGAGCAGTTAAAAGGGTTTTGGAAGACCTCGATATAAACAAAACTCCTGGACCGGATGGCATTCCAGCACTGGTCTTGAAGCAGTGTTCTTCTACGTTTAGCACGCCTTTTCAGCATACTTTACCATACTGGTGAGTTTCCATCGTGCTGGAAGGTTGCTAATGTAACACCAATAACCAAAAAGGGTATGGCAAATAACCCCGAAAATTACCGCCCAATGGCAATTTGCTCTACACTCTCCAAAGTAATGGAAAACATGGTTAACCATCACCTTATGAGGTATCTGGAGTCGCATAAACTACTTTGTGATCGTCAATATGGATTTTGTAAGGGTCGTTCAACTGGCGATCTTATGGCATATCTCTCAGAGAAATGGTGCCACTCAATCCATCATTTCGGTGAAAGTAGGGTGGTGGCTCTTGATATTTCAAAAGCGTTTGACAGAGTGTGGCATGGTGCACTATTGGCAAAACTTACTGCTTTTGGTGTCGGTGATGACTTCTCTCGGTTTATATCGAGCTTTCTCAGAGACCGCTCTATACGAGTTGTTATAGATGGGGTCTCATCAAACGAGTTCAATATTAATTCAGGGGTACCGCAAGGCTCCGTTCTTTTTCCTACCCTATTTCTTATTTTCCTCAACGACCTTCTCTACCAAACTTCCAACCCTATCCACTCTTTCGCGGATGACAGCAGCATTTGTGACTCGTACTCTTTTAGTTATAGGCCCAGCCTATCAGAGATCGCTGCCAAGAGACTAAATATGAATGATTCACTGAATAGTGGTCTTCTATTGGTCTCTGAATGGGGTCGTAAAAACAGGGTCGCCTTTAATGCTCGTAAGACCCAGTGTTGCTTATTGACGCACAAACAAACGACCGCAAATGCTGCTTCATCTGTACTCATGGATGGTATAAATATTGAAGAATCGGATGCTCTTGATGTTCTTGGTATGAAGATACAGTGTGATGTTCGCTGTACTGAACACATTTTTCATATCTCTAAAGAAGCATTCAAGTGCCTCGGTTTTTTGAAACGGTGTAAGATGTACTTCACTCCATCCGACCTCCTTACTATTTATACCACCTACATCCGACCGAAAATGGAATACAGCTCTCATGTTTGGGCCGGTGCCTCAAAGTCTGTTTTGGGGTTACTCGACCGTGTGCAGGAGAGGGCGAAGAAGCTCATCGGTGACAGTAGGGTATCCAACTCTATTGACTCACTGGAGCATCGACGCAGTGTGGGATGCGTTACTCTGTTCTATCGATACTACAATGGATTTTGCTCTGACGAGATTAGGGATCTTGTTCCCGACACGCGCACATTTTTACGTAGCACGCGTTCATCGTCTAGAGCTCACCCATTTGTGGTCGATTGCCCGGAGAATCGTACTATGCATTACAGAGAGAATTCGTTTTTCAGCCGCACGCTTCGTCTGTGGAACAAGTTGCCTGCAGAAGTGTTTCCTGTCTGTTATAACGTTGGAAGATTCAAGTCAAATGTTCACAAACACTATTCCCGCTTTCCCCCTCCTCACAACCTATTTTCCTAGTTCTGGTACAATACACTGCATATGTAGGGGTCATCCCCTGAGTACTGGTCCAATATAAAAAAAAAATGAATGTGGGGCTTAAGCGTCCAAGATTTTCATACAAAAGGCTGCTCATGCATACGCTACACCCGGCATGTTTAGTTCATCGATTGGTATGCTACACAAGAGTATGCTGATATTTCCATCCCTGAAAAAAAGTGTGTGTGTGTATGTGAAAGAGTTTTGTTAATTTTAACCAATCAGATGAATTAAAATATATTTGTATGTATTTTGTGTGTTGGTTGATAGAGAATAAACAATTTGATTATTTTATTTATTCTCACATGAAATAAGATAGAGAAAAAACTTGAACGCATGCTACTTATATTTGTATGTGTGTGATGTGTTGATTGGTTGATAGTGAATAATAAATTAAAAGTACTATCGAAAACCAGCCAAATAGAAAAACACAAACGAAATGTAAATTAAAAATTTGTTTTGAATAGCAATAGTATTTAAATTAAATTGAGAATTTTTGGTTCTTAAGGATTTTTTCAATTCATATGATGATGTATGTATATGACGTATATATACAGGTATATGTATATAAAGATAAGTATTGCTAAGAACACAAAAACTTATATTTGAAGTCACATGTTATTATATTCAAGAATTTATATTTGTTTTTTTTTTTTTGTAGAAATGCATATATACATATGCTTATACATAGTTAAATGGTGGTATTTTACATACATTCTATTCACTTCCTTTTTAATGTACAAACACGCATACATGACTGATTTAAATGAATTATTATTGTGATCGTATGTGTGTTTGTTTATTTTTAATCTACAACAAAGTATGCAAATACATACAATTTTGGGCAATGTTATAAAACAAATTTTGTCAGTATTTTGCAACACTGAAGTGATAACTTAAATTCGCCACTCAAATACATGGTTGGTAGATTGCAGCTGGGCTAGCGGTAGTGCAAAATTAGCTAGCGAATCTACACGTTCAGAGCTAGTCCCTTATACCACCGGGAAATTAATTGTTATTGTGAACGTATGTGTGTTTATTTATTTTTTTATTGTACAACATGTATACAAAGTATGCAAATACATACAATTTTCGGCAGTGTTATAAAACACATTTTGTCAGTATTTTGCAACACTGAAGGCATAACTCGACTCGTTACGTAACGAGTCACATCATTAGAAATTTACACGATATCGACATTATTTTCTACTCGATAGTAATTTCGATCACGAATGACAGAATTAGCCCTCAGCATTTTAGCTAAAAATCATTTTATTGAAATTTTCTATTTGTGACTGGCAACGCCATCATATGCAATTCTAATCTGGATCATACACACATCTATTGTTATCAATATCATGGGATTTCTGATAAGTATGCAATAAAAATTTTCGCAACATATAAATAAACAATAACTAAAAACCACAAATACCTATCACCTTAAAATTGGGTGCAATCAGTTTTAAAAATGGTTGACTTAAAAAACTGCTAAAAAGAACATTTTAACGTAAAATTTGTTTATGAATACACTTTTATCGAATTTTTGCTAAAAATGATTTGAACGGCTGTTTAACTTTTTTATGAATACGGCCGTAAGAATTTTATGTTTTTCCAAAGAATTGTTGTGTGTTGTTTGTCCAAAAATGAAAATGCAACAGCTAACAAAATGTAACATTTAACCCAAATAATATTAACAACTTTATTTAATAAACAATTTTAATAATTCTATATTATGCATAAGTATTTTCCAAAGAATTGTTTGTCCAAGTGCAACAGTTAACAAAATGTATCATTAATTCCAAATAATTTTAATAACTTAACAGTTTTAATTCCAAAGAATTTTAATAACTTTATTGAACTTATGCAACATTAATTATCACACAAACATGTACTTTAAATATACTTATATTTCCAAAATGTAATAGTAGACAAAATAATAGTATTTAAGAGAGTAGAAAAATAAAGAAATGGTGATTGTTGCTTATTCGCTTGAACCTTAAACTTGTTTGTTTAATGTTTTTATTTCCAGTCGTACATCAATACGAGTAGGTCCAGTTTTAATTGTTTCATTTTGATGTGTTAGATCTAGAAACGCTATTGGTGCAGTTGATTTAAAATTTTCTCTTGTTAATAATGAATGTGTTTTGTTGTGTGAATAACAACTTTGTTGAAATTTTAAATACATATCATAGAGTACAGCGAAACGATTTCGATCAAATTTCGGTTTCAAATCATCATAAGGATACATATCTGAGTTGAGGTGAACTTTGACACCAGTTAAATCACAATGTATAAACTTATTGTTCCTATCTCGAAACGGTAATAGCAGGAAACGAGGTTTTCCATTTTCACTAGCGAGCTTAACATTCCATAATACAGTGGTACTTGATGGAAGAGAAGGATAGTAATGCATATCCCAACTTCTAAAAGATATATTCAAAGGACGACGATTATTGTATATGTGTGTATTATATATGCTGTATATGTGGAGCTTTCCATGTAATATTTGAAATAGTTAATTTTATATCTTTTTCAAGTATAGATTTAACAACACGGCTATCATCTTCCGGTCCTTGAAGAATTAATTCTTGTTTACCATTAACTATTATTTTATTGAAATCTTCAGCAAATCCCATCAACATTTTTAATGGTATACAAAAATTGAAATAACCACTAACACGTTTATTTTCTATATTTTTCCAACACCATCCTGCATTTAATAATGCACTGCTCTCAAATTCATCTAACGATACATAGTTTTTAATTTCTGTTGCAATACCTAGAAGTCGTGTTCGATCTATCTCAACACCATTTAATTCATATCGAATTTCATCGAAAAGATGCGCCATACAATTGTTTTGAAGCTTTATTGATGGAGAAATTGTAGAATCTTCTTTTGTTGCATGCCCTTCAATATACATATATATAACTTTCACTTGGTAGAACATATTTTTTTTTTTTAAACTTTATTATTTTATTTATTGAATCTACATAAGAAATGTAATGACAATAAGTATTCAATTCTTAATACATACATAAAAAAAAAATGTGATTAAAGTGCTGGACAAAAATTTATTTTTATGCGAATATTATTTCAGAATTCAGTCATCTGTTTAGAGCTCTAATGGTAGCCAAAGTATCTCTCCTTCTCAGACGGGTATGACCACCAAAGTTAAGAATATTAACTGCAAGAGGATTTGGATGGAATTCAAGTTTGTTAATATATCCTGTCGCGTACTTCACAAATTCAGATTTCACAAAAGGTACGTTCAGATCTGCGTGGATTCGTGGGTTTTTAACGTGCCATGGAGCGTCTGTAATTCTACGGAGTATTCTATTTTGACTTCTTTGAATTTTTTCAATATTGGATGCCGAGACTGTGCCCCATAATTGAATCCCATAGCACCATATTGGCTTTAGAATCTAGTTTACAATCAAGCTTCAAGGTCGAATTTCTGTCTATTAGCCCGTTAATTTGCACTGCTTTCAATTTCATCTGCGTTACTTTTGCCTCGATGTGCGACTTCCATGTTAGTCTACGGTCAAGATGAATACCGAGGTATTTGACTTCACTGTATTGAGGTATTAGCTTACCAAGGCGAATTCATTTTACCAGGTGAAACTGAAAAAACAGATGTCCTACTTTTTTTCTATTTGTAAAACATCAAGTGTCAAAAGCTGTTTCTACCCTGTCGGATAATCAGTAGCTGACTAGAAAAATAGCCAACTTTTAATTAATTTTTATGAACCAACTTTAAGCTATCATGTACACAATACAAAAATGCATTTTCAATGTCGCCACCTAGTAGGCGCCGTAGATTCCCGTTTTTATTATTAATACTACTGCGTGATATTGAAGTCTTTTTATTTAGGTTCATATAAATTTTTTCAATTCTGTGGAAGTTTTCTAAAATAAAATTTTTTATATAAGTACATATGTCAAATAATAAAGATATTAATATTGTTTTAATTTTAATTAAAAGTGCAAGAATGAGAGTCGTTAGCAAAAGACATTTAAGAAGCCTTTTTAAAAAAGAATGTGATGTATACGCCAACAAACAAACATTTGATACAATTTTATTTATATTGACTAATATTTATATATATTGACTAATTTATTTTATTACGAAAAAATATTACATAAATGAATGATTTTTAGGTGTCAGCTAGTTACAAAAAGTTGTTTTTCACCTATAGTGTCAACAATTAACTTTTCGTTGATTTAAAAATAACTAACTTACGGTTGACTTGAAAATATTAGTAGCTTCAAAAAGTTAACTGAAAGTTAGCATTTAGCTAGCTAACTGTAAGTTAGTTGAAAAGTAGTGTAAAGTCGGACAATTGACTACTTCCTAGGACATCACAATGTTAAAATAGTTAGTTGCTTTCATTGAAAAGTAATCCAAGTGTCAGTCAGCACTAGTTGAGGAATAGTTAACTTAACTGCCCGTCCACACGGGCAATCTGATTGACAATTATTGTCGTGGCATCTGCCAAAATTGATTGCCAACACAAGATATTTGCGTTCAAACACATGTTCAGCAATTATTGCTAGAAGATATTGCTGAGCAATTATCTTTGAACTTAAGCTGTCAAAATTCACTTACAGGCTTCAATATATAAACAAATGTACAAATGATTATAAAAAGTGATTTTATCAACAGAAAAATGTAATTATTTACATTTTTGAGTTCATAAAAAAAGAAATGGAGTGCTCGGAGATTGATGAATTTAAAGCACTCATTTTTAAAAGAATAAAATAAATAAAACAATTACAATTAGTTAAAACATCGTAACTTTCTTTGCCAAAATATCTTAAATTATGTTTTAAGATATTTACATGTTCACCAACTAAAAAGTACAGCGTTGAACATTAGCAATTTGATGACACAACATATTGCCTGTGTGGTCGAGCTGTAAAGTTAGTTTAAAATTAACTCAGTTTCCGACAGGGTGGTTTGCTCACATACAAACATATCAGCAAGCAAAGTGTGTAAGTGTGTGTATGTATATACTAGAGGGCTGCTCAAGCACAATAAAAATGTGTTACAAAACGTCGTAGTATTTTCAAGTACTATCCATCGCCTTCTTTCACATTTCAAAACAAACACTTCAGTGCCGAAATGTTCTAAACACACAAACGAATACTGTCTTATAAACATTTAGAACAAACAGAACCAAACACAAGTAGAACCAAATGAAATAGAACAAATTTGAAGTAGAAATTCAAGCCTTGAAGTAATGTTCTACTTCAGTTTTGTTTGTAAAATTTGTTGTTCTTGTTCATGGTTTTTGTCTTTGTTTTAGTGCACAAGTACTATATGCACAGTATGCTTATGTGTGTGTGCTGTTGTTGTTCATGGTTTTTGTCTTTGTATTAAGCACAAATATTTAAGACGCAATATGCTCAAATGCCAATGTGCTTGCTGTGATTCATCGTTTATTTGCTTTATTGTTAGGTTTTGTTTTGCATTTAGCTGGGAACTGCTACACAATAGTGAGCAGTGTTTTTTGGAACATTCTGTGCAGCCCTTTAGTATGTACATATTTTCTACACAAATTTTTTGACACACCAGCCGCTCAAGCAACAACAAATGCCTATGTTGTTTTTGCATTGTTGTATTTATTGTAATCCCAGTTTCACCTGGTAAATTGAATTCGCCTTGCAAATGTAATATTGTTGCCAGAGAAATATATGTACGTTTTTATCAGACGACATCATTGCTGACTTATTGTCAAATATTTTATTGGAAAATATTTTTTTAAAAAGGTTTTATTTAGAAGGTCAATATTATAAGTTTATTTTTGAAAAATAAAATTAAATAAATATAAAAATAAATTCTAATAAAACAAAATGTTTTTTTTTTTTTCATTTTTTATAATTAGAAGTGTGATTGGTAAACAGAAGGTAACATACTTTTGATTTTTCTAAAACTTTTCCAATAAAATAATTAATTTTATTTACTGCAGTGAAATGGATGATGGATAAACAGAATAAATATTGTTGATTGATTGGATAAACAGAATAAATAGTGATTGATGTTCAAGGATTTTGTATATAGGTATAATAAATTATATGCAAAAGAAATTTCTATTTCTTTTAATAGTTTTGAAATACAAACTTTTCTTATTAAGCCACCATTCAGATTTTCAGCTTATACAATCACATGCATGGATTACATTGGGGTAATGGGGATACTACATCAAGAGAATTAACAGAATATATAGTAATAAATATAAAAAAAGAAATGAAGAATATCCTGTTGTTTACATTAAAGGACTTGAAAAGGTTAAATGGTTGAGAAAAATCTTGAAGGAAAAAAAAAAATAGATATACATATAATTAATTTGAATGATTTAAATTGTCCAAATATTAAAACTTTATATAAAAATAATAATAATAATATAGATATTTGTGTAAAAAATTATAACAATAATAATATTAACCAAATATGTGCTGAAAAAAATTTAATTTTATATAGAAATTTTACTAATCTAAGTATATTTAACTCAAGATAATTAGAAAACTTATTTAGTTATCCACTACTCTTTATTTGAAAATGTTGACATCAAGTGAATTGGAGGAATTATTGATTAATCAAATTGAAGATCAAGTTATATTTTTGAAATATATAAATGAATTAAAAATATTTAAAAATATAAGTCATCCATTTTTATACATTGATAATACTATACATATAACGAGTGATTTTTTTGCTATTATCTTTTTGGCAACACTAGTTTTGACAGCTCACGCACGTTTTGTATCTTGTGTCACTGCCAAACATCTTCAGTTTGGTCTATAATTTAATCAAGAATCGTCTTACAAACGAACAACGCTTGCAAATTATTGAATTTTATTACCAAAATGCGTGCTCTGTTAAGAAAGTTCATCGCGCGCTTCTTCCATTTTATGGTCAGTTTAATCGACCTACTGAGGCTTCTATTCGGGCTATTGTAAAAAAATTTCGCACCAAATTTACATTGACGCTTACGTAGAGTGCGAACTGAAGAAAATATCGCAGCCGTATCGGCCAGTGTTGGTGATGACCGTGAATTATCGATTCGGCACCGTTCGCAGCAATTGGGCCTCTGTTACTCCACTACGTGGAAAATTTTGCGGAAGGATTTGGGTGTGAAGCCTTATAAGATACAGCTGGTGCAAGAATTGAAGCCAAACGACCTACCACAACGCCAAATTTTTGGTGAATGGGCTCTTCAAAAGTTAGATGAAGATCCACTTTTTTATCGAAGAATTGTGTTCAGCGACGAGGCTGCCGTATTTGGAGTGAAGAGCAGCCAGAAGCATTGCAAGAGCTACCAATGCATCCACAAAAAACAACCGTTTGGTGCGGATTATGGGCTGGCGGCATCATTGGGCCGTATTTCTTCAAAGATGATGCGAATCACAACGTTACTGTGAATGGTGAGCGCTACCGTGCGATGATAACAAACTTTTTTTTGCCCAAAATGAAAGAGCTTGACTTGCATGACATGTGGTTTCAACAAGACGGTGCCACATGCCACACAGCACGCGAAACAATGGACCAATTGAGAGGCGAGTTCGGTGAACAGTTTATTTCACGCTTGGGACCAGTCAATTGGCCGCCCAGATCGTGCGATTTAACGCCTCTAGACTATTTTTTGCGGGGCTATGTTAAGGCTAATGTCTATAGCGACAAGCCCGCTTCGATTGACGCACTGGAAGCCAACATTGCCAACATTATTCGTGAGATACCGGCCGAAATGTTGGAAAGAGTATGCCAAAATTGGACTAAGCGGATGGACCATTTGAGGCGCAGCCGCGGCCAACATTTGCATGAAATAATCTTCAAACATTAAATTATATCAACCCAACTATCGATCCAAATAAATATTTCATGCATTTTTCTGAATTTTATGTGTTTTTTTTTTTAAATTTCCGATAGTTCTTATAAAATCACCCATTACTACGTTTATACGCAACCTATTCACAAATAAAATCTATTTGCAAATAACTAACTCACTGTTTATGCGCCAACTTGTATATGGAAGTTAACGGCAGTGGCGACGCAGTCACCAAAAAATAAATTAGCAACGTTAACACTTTATTATTTTCATTTTTACACGCGCTTCCGATCCAATTGCGAAATTGCCTTCTTGCTAAAATTATGGGAAAATAATTCTGCATGATCAGCGTCTGCATACTCGCGCATGTTGGTGCAACGTGATCGATCGAAGCAGCGACCTGACAACGTTTGCTCAGAACTAACAGTCTTGGCAACGGCTTACTCGAGAACGGACGTTATCAAATTATTGAATTTTGTATTTAATTATTAATTGTAATTAAGATTGAATAAAAGGTAATTTTGAATTTAATTGCTAAATCTTTTTAATTTAATATAGAGGCGCAGTTGTCAGCGCTTGAATTTTTTTTATTGAAACCGCTTGAGATTCCTTAACTGGCGCCCGAGCAGGGACTCTGGAAAATCAAAGGTCCTTTAAAAAACCAAAAAATTAATAAATCAAATAAATTGATCTGCGAATCCTACGGGACCCTCCAGATCCTATAATAAAGAAAAAATTAATCACAAAATAATTTTTACTCAGAGTCATCCTCCTTCACCAAACTGATATTCCTGGTGATTTCAAATTAAAAATCACAGAAGGTTATCAGAGTGAAAGTAAAGTCACCTGTACCGCAGTAGGCTCCCACGAAAATCAAAGTGGGTTGCCAAAAAGGAACAATACAGAGCTTTCGTGAGGATAAAAAAAGGAATTTCAAACGGTCGCGTCGCGCACCGTTGCCAAGCCTCAAAATAAAAAAAATAAAAATATAAAAATTTAAAAAATAAAAAAATTTAAAAAAGAAAACAAATTGCAAGAACTTGCAAAAAGTTAAAAAATTGTATTTAAAATAATATACGTAAAATTTGATTTTTGATTTCTGTGAATAAAGGAATGAATTAATATAAAAAAAAGAGAAAAAAGAATACATACATAAATAAAAATATATTTTTAAATGGAAGAATAAAAATAATTAAAGAAATTAAAATTAATTTGAAAAGTACGAATAAAAAGAAAATTATTAACAGTGGAAAGAAGATAAAAATATTACGATAAAAATTTTCCTCACAAAAATAATAAAGGAAAAATAGAGAAAAAAATTATAATAAAAATTTATAGAAAAGAAGTGAAAGTTCAACATTTGCGGCAACAAAAAACGTGTAAGATTTCAGAACTATCGTCAAAGAATTACCAGGTGAGTCCTTTTACCCAATTGTGTTTTTGAATTTGTGACAATTGTTTTTTTTTTTTGATTTTGTGAAAATGGAGGAAATAAAAACCAACTTAACGACTCTGACGGGGGCTGTGAATTGCCTTTTGGACCAGGTCAAACAATTAGAGGGTAGGCTAAGCAGAGTTGAGCGGACTAATATTAGCGTCTCTGAACTAAGTAGGCAAGTAGAGCAGATGAGGGAACAAGAACAGGGAGAAATATTGACAGCTCCAATATTACAAGTACCAAGAACAGAAGAAGATTTAAAAGCAATTTCTAGGCTTCCCGATAGCGTTAAAGAATTGCGAACGTTCGACGGAAATCCCTTACATTATGTTTCTTGGTTACACTCTGTGGAGATGGTGTTAAAGGATTTTGAGATAGTGAGGGATAAACCTATTTACCGTTCCATTATGCAAAGCATTAGGCAGAAAGTTGTAGGAGAAGCGGACGCCGCTCTTGTGTCCTACAATGTATTTGAATCAGACTGGAGCGAAGTGAAGAAAATTTTATCTCTTCATTATGCAGATAAAAGAGATGTTCAGACATTAGAACATCAACTCAATCAGCTCTGTCAGGGGTCGTCAAAGGTTGACGAATTTTATTCGACCGTTAATCATCAATTATCCCTCATTATTAACAAATTGAAAACAGAGGCATATAGCGAAGAAACTATTAATGCCTTGATTGCAACACATAGGAACAGAGCTTTGGATATTTTTATTCGGGGTCTTTCTCCTGAATTGTCCAGAATGGTAATAATTCAACGACCGAAAACCCTGCCAGAAGCTTATTCGGATTGTCTCGAATTGCAAAATCTAACTATGAGGAATAACATTCTCCACACCAGGACATCTGCTAAGAATAGCGCACAACAAATTCAAATTCCTCAAACTCATACGGCTCCTCCACCTAGACCTTCAAGGACTTTTTATAACAGTCCTGCTTCGAACCCATTTAAAAACAATAATTGGCAGCAGAGAAACTATACCTTCCAGAAGTATAACCAGAATACTAATTATAGGCCAGCACCCTATCCTAAACTGCAACAAGTTAAGCCGGAAATCGACCATTCGATGCAGACACGGAAGATAAACTATATGAACCGCCCTAGACCATCCGGAAAGAGAAGTGCTTCAGAAATGTTTAATAGAGATAAACAACAGAGGCTTTATCATCTTAATGTTGAAGAATCCTATCCTCAGGAAGAGATAGCAGGAAGTTTCGACGATGCTGCAAACGACCAAAATTTTATGGAGGCCGGACATCAAGCATACCTTACATAGAATACACTACTGCCAAAAATAAAACCCTTAACTTTCTGATTGACACCGGTTCGAACAAAAACTTTTGTAGCCCAAATCTGTCCTATGGAAGCATACCATTATTGAACCCAATTGTAGTTAGTACTGCTGGTGGAAAAGTCGAAATTAATAAAAAAATAGTAGGAAAATTTTTCCTCAAATACGGAATATTAGACTCAATTACATTTTACATTTTGCCCGGATTCTTTACCTTCGATGGTATTATAGGCGATGACACTCTCAAAGCTTTGGGAGCAGTTGTCGATAGGAAAGAACATTTTCTTTTAATAAGAAATACAATTAAAATACCTCTAAAGGCAAGAATTTCCAATAGTCTCAATTACTTATTAAGTGAATCCTTATCTATGAAAATAAGAGACAAAATTAAAGAAATGATAAGTAAATACAAAACCTTATTTGGGCCACTTGATAACAGTAAAGCTGCTACGACTAGCGTGCAAGCAGAAATAAAAACCACTACACCTGACCCGATCTACTCAAAAAGTTATCCCTATCCAGCTGCAATGAGGGACGAAGTTGATAGACAAATAAATGAGTTATTATCTGAAGGAATAATACGCCCCTCAAAAAGCCCTTATAATTCACCGATATGGGTGGTGCCCAAAAAACCAAAACCAGGTGGAGAAAAACAATATCGGTTGGTAGTCGACTACAAACGTCTTAACGCAGTAACTATTCCCGACACTTATCCAATCCCGGATATAAATGCCACACTGGCGAGTCTGGGTAATGCACAATTTTTCACGACGATAGATCTGACTTCTGGCTTCCACCAAATTCCAATGAAGTCCTCAGACATTCCTAAGACCGCGTTCTCGACAATGAATGGAAAATTTGAGTTTCTCCGATTACCCTTTGGGCTGAAAAATGCTCCAGCAATCTTCCAACGAATGATCGACGATGTCCTTAAAGAGTTTATAGGGAAAATTTGTTACGTCTACATAGACGACATAATCGTATTTGGAAATAGTGAAGAGGAAACCCTGAATAATGTCGACACAATCTTCAGAAGATTGGAAGAAGCAAATCTAAAGGTCAATATTGAAAAAACGCATTTTATGCAAAAAGAGGTAGAATTTTTGGGGTACGTAGTAAGTTCTAAAGGGATAATGCCTGATCCAAAAAAAGTAGAAGCTATCGAAAAACTTCTACCTCCTACCAACCTTAAGGAATTAAAAGGATTCTTAGGAATGACGTCGTACTATAGGCGCTTTATCAGAGATTACGCTAAGGTAGCAAAACCATTAACAAATTTGACTAGGGGGGAAAATGCAAGCGTGAAAGCTACGCAGTCCAAAAAAGTTGAGATAAAATTGAATGATGAGGAGTTAATTGCTTTCCAAAAGTTAAAGGCTCTTTTAACGACAACAGAAATTCTCGCGTTTCCCGATTTTGATAAAGCATTTAATCTAACAACTGATGCCTCGAATTACGCCATCGGTGCTGTCCTTTCGCAAGGAGAGATTGGTAAAGATAAACCGATAACGTACATATCACGCTCTTTAAATAAAACAGAAGAGGGTTATGCCACGAATGAAAAAGAAATGCTGGCAATCGTGTGGGCATTAGATAATCTGAGAAATTATCTTTACGGTGCCAAGAAAATAAAAATCTACACCGACCATCAACCTCTTACTTACTCGTTAGGTAACAGGAACTACAATGCTAAACTTAAACGATGGAAAGCTCGCATAGAAGAGTATAACCACGAATTAATCTACAAGCCTGGTAGATCAAATTTTGTTGCAGACGCTCTCTCCAGATTAAAAACCAGTCTCAATCACGTCAGCGATGCATCCACGATATCAGCTAGTGAATGTGATTCACAAGGTACTAGAACAGCATCAGAAACAAGGGACGACGACGAACTATCAACATCCTCAACCGTCCATAGTGCAATTCAAGATGCCTCGGATCTTATTCCCCATATGGAAGCCCCAATCAATGTCTTCAAGAACCAAATAATTCTAAAAATTGGACCAGATCTTCATTCATATGAGGCACCACACAAAAACTATCACCGACATTACTTCTCGTCTCGAGAATGGAGCTCAGAAAAGCTCCTGGACGTCCTCAAGAGAACACTGCATCCCGGAATAATAAATGGGATCAAAGCTCCAGAATTATGTTTGCCACTTATACAGGAACTTTATTTACAGAATTTCTCAAAGTACAAGGTTAGAATCGCCCAGAAAATAGTTACGGACATTAATTCAGAAAATAGACAATTCGAAATAATCCAAAAAGAACATCGTAGGGCGCATAGGAATGCCAGAGAAAATAGAAGTCAAATTTTGGATGAATATTATTTTCCTCGTATGAGCGCTCTCATAAAGAGATTCGTTGCGAATTGCGATGTGTGCAACACTAACAAATATGATAGAAATCCTCCCAGACCAGAATTTCAAGAAACTCCTATACCAACCGTACCATGCGAAATTTTGCACATGGATATAATGGAAATACAGAACCAAAAATTTATATCTGTGATCGATAAATTTTCCAAATTCGCTAAACTCTTCCATATTAGTGATAGATCTGTTTTAAATATAAGAGAAAAAATAGTAAAGATCTTGCATTATTTTACTGTACCCAAGATTTTAGTGTCAGACAATGAAAGCAGCTTTATTAGCCCCTTGATTAAAGATTTTCTGGAAAGGCTAGGAATTAAAATATATTTAACACCATCTCATCGTAGTGAAGTTAACGGACAGGTAGAACGCTTACACTCAACACTAATTGAAATTTACAGGTGTATAGGGACCGAACATAAAGAACTTAGCGTTCAAGAACTGATGTACGTAGCAGTCGATAGGTATAATAACACTATACATTCTGCGACCGGTAAAAGACCAAGTGACATATTTTTTAATAGAACTAAAATTGCAGACTTTAGTAAATTGCTTGAGGCTCGTTCTAAAATAAATAGGGATCTTAGTAAGCTCATAAGGAAAAATGTAAAAGAACGAAACAATCGAATGAATAAAAAACGTTTATCGCCAAAAAAATATAAGAAAGGTGACGTTATATATACTAGAATTAAAAATATAAAAGCTAAAAATAAGCCAGTATATAAGAAAGAGATCGTAGAAAAAGACAATAAAGTCACGGTTCGTACAACGAGTGGTAAAAGGATTCATAAGGCCAACATAAAAAATTTGAAATAAATTTAATACAAGTAAATGTACACTTCTTTTCTGTAAGAATAACTGAAAATAATATTGATTAAAATAATACAATAATACTTAAACAAATTTTTTTTTTATTTGAAAAGGAAAGATTTTTTTTTTTTTTATAATAAAAAAAAAAAAAGTTCCTCCTTCTTTCCACAAGTAAAAGAAAATACAAAAATAATGAAATAAATGCGAAACTTGCAAAATACATAATTAAAAGAAAATATACGCTCTAAGCGAGGAAATTTTTTTTTGAGATATATGTATCTCATATATAAAAAAATGTGTACACAAGAATATTTAAAATGATTTGCGAAAAGCAATTTAAATAAAAAATGTATACGAAAAATATACATCTATATAAAATTATATAAAAAAATCTAACCTAGAAAATAAGTAAATTTTTAACAAAACCTAACATTCTAATATATTAACATACTAATTAAACTAATTAATTAACCATGTACATATATATATATCAAAAAAAAAAAAAAAAAAAAAAAAAAAAAAGGGGCTGTGCCCAAACATTTTTAACTGAACAATTGATATTTGCAGGAAGGATGATTCTATTGTTAACTTTTCTACTCCTATCTGAAGCGGGTATAATCACCTTAAGGGCAACGCAAATCTTCCGCTATGACACTCCAATAGTAACTCTGCGAGCCGGAAATGCGTGGACAATAAATGGAAATTTAAAACTGGTCCATGTGGTAAATTTGGAAGACTATGCAAAAATTGCCAACAATGTTACAATACTTGTTCGAAAACATATGCCACCTAGCCAGAACAAAGATGTCATCGAATACTACCTTACACAAGTGCAAGAAAGATTAGCTGAACTCAAAGGCAGAAAAATCAGAAGACAAAGATCGATCGACTGGATTGGATCAGCCTGGAAGTGGGTAGCTGGAAACCCAGACGCCACAGATTGGAACAACGTGCTTAAAACACAAAATGAAATAATTACAAACAACAACGAGCAATATAAAATTAACTCACAGCTATTGAATGTTACAAAGGAGGTTGTTCAGAAAACCAACGAGCTTGTCTCCAGAATGAACGAAATCAGTGGTGGAAAAGAAGCTGAACAAATTGGACAAGGAACGATAAATCAGGTGCTTGTTCTGAAGGATGCGATTGATGAAGTAATAAGAGCATGTCAAATGGCTAAAAGTGGAATCATTAATACTAATCTATTAAATCAAGCCGAAGTTGAAGAAATTATTACTGAGATGGAAACCCTGCCATACACCAATGCAATAGAGGCTATGGAACACGGAAAGCCGACAGTCTATACAAATGGAACCTTATTGTTATACGTTATATCCATTCCAAAGCTGAAGAAGGACTCCTATCATCGTCTTATCGTCAGGTCAACAATACGGTCAGAAAAGCGAATCGACCTTCCATTTAATGAACTCCTTGTCAGTCAGAAAGAAACATTTGGAATAAAAAGTCCTTGTTTGAACATCAACAGCATAACGGTTTGTCAAAAATCCTCTCTCAACCAACTAGAAGAAAACACCTGTGTGCCACGTCTACTTAAAGGCGGAACCGCTGATTGCCAGTATACAACAAGTAAAGCCTCGATCGTGGAAATGATTACCTCTGATATGATTTTTGTAACCAATTACATCGGCGTCATTGCGACACAGGACCACAAAGAATTGCTCAATGGTACTTACTTGATACAGCTCTTCAATGAAACAATTTTTCTTGACAACGAAACTTTCTCCAGCACATCAATCTCGAGTATGCAACCACTTCCCCCTGTTCTGACGAAAGTCGCAAACGAAAGACTGTTAGTCGACATCGACCAACTCCATAACATTAGCCTACATAACATTAATAGGATTGAATACCTAAAATTGAGATCGAACCTTTCCTTTGGAAGTCAAATTGGTATTACAATAGTTGTGGGCATTTGCTTTGGTATACTTTGGTATAAGATTACCAAGAGACTCAATCTGCCAGTAATAAGAAATCCGCAGACAATTGAACTCGCTGTCCAGACACCATCAGTGATCTGCGGGACGCAGACATTTAAGGAGGGAGGAGTTAACGGCAGTGGCGACGCAGTCACCAAAAAATAAATTAGCAACGTTAACACTTTATTATTTTCATTTTTACACGCGCTTCCGATCCAATTGCGAAATTGCCTTCTTGCTAAAATTATGGGAAAATAATTCTGCATGATCAGCGTCTGCATACTCGCGCATGTTGGTGCAACGTGATCGATCGAAGCAGCGACCTGACAACGTTTGCTCAGAACTAACAGTCTTGGCAACGGCTTACTCGAGAACGGACGTTATCAAATTATTGAATTTTGTATTTAATTATTAATTGTAATTAAGATTGAATAAAAGGTAATTTTGAATTTAATTGCTAAATCTTTTTAATTTAATATAGAGGCGCAGTTGTCAGCGCTTGAATTTTTTTTATTGAAACCGCTTGAGATTCCTTAACTTGGAAAAGCTTTATTTTTTTAGTATGGCATATGTTCAATATATAAATAATTGGTAGCATTGTTAGTTTAAAAAGCATTTTGATTACTGAAATTATAACAGAAAAATAAAAAAATTAAATGCTTTCTGTAATTCAAGTAATGCAAAGATTATTAAAAATGAAATTTTTTGAATGTTTGCGTCTGTAGGTAGTTTTTATTATATTTCATGTGTGCCACATCGACAAAGTCTTTGAAATTGTAAATAAAGTGGCAACTTTTTTTGTCTTATTTGCAAATAAGTTTTTAATCAGTAATAGTTTTCGTGAGTTAGCTAATCGTAAATAAAAATTTTATTTACTGTTTATACGGCAATTTTTGTTATTTACAATATTTTTATTCGCAAATAACCTGCACGTATAAGCGTAATAATACATATTATTGTGAAATTAATAATATAAAATCAATAAACATTTGTAGGTGTCGAATCATTTTACGATGAATATTTATTAACACAAAAGCTTTTTAATTTATATAAGCATATGTTTAATAAATAGTAATAAGTAAAATAAGAACCACTGAAAAACCAAAAAATTAAAAAAAGAGTTTTTATTTTATGTTTGTGCTGACTTTGGGCCACCATTTTCCATACAAAACCATCAAAAAAATGGATTGTGCAGGGACATAACGCAGTAAACTGTAAAGGGGGACCTGTTCAGTTAATTTTCATAATATCTGAAAAAAATATTCCCAATAAAATTAGAAAAACCTCCCATCAAAATTAAATTGAGATAAAATGTTCAATTTTAAAAAATTTTTATTTATTCCTCATCTGATTCCATATCGCTATGTCAGGGGTGTTGGAGATATTAAATAGTATTTTTTTTTTTTTTTTTTGTAATATATGCTATTTAAAGAATAGCGATCCCCTTTTTTAAAAAATAAATAAGGACCCATTTTTTCTAAGCAAATAGGGCAATGAAACTTACTTATATGTATATAAATTGCAAAATTGTTACTATTTAACTCCTCATTGCAAAATGTGAGGATTTCATTTCTAAGGTCTAATTGTATTTTCTTATAATGATTAATTTTCTTAGAAATTTCATTATCTATTTGCTTAAAATTTTTTAACCTATCATCTATTTTTATAACATTACTTATTCTATTTCTTAACAGTAAAGTGTAATTATCTAATTCTATATTGAACTCCTCATCCAACCTATTATTCGTGATGTAGATGCAGGTGGTGAATCTGTTAAAATATAATCCTGCAGTGATTGTCCTGGCGGAATTTGAAAATCACTTGCTGGTACCATAGCTGGCATGCCTTGATAAGAAGATGCTGTTGCACCTTCGTTATCATCAGATAACAATATATGTAAGTTCTTCCCATATTGTTGCTGATGTCGATGCCGGTGTTGTTAGTTCTGCATTCAATACACGTCCGCTTGATTTTCGTCCTCTAGCTAAAGACAAGTTAGCTAGAAGACGGCCTCTTCCTAAGGACGAGTTGTTTGCAGCCATATTTACCTGATTTTACACTTTCTTCAATTGTATTTTTATACCCTTCACAAATATGTAAAGCGTACATATAAGTTTGTGATTCCGTTTGTAATTTATACAGTTTTTTTTTTTGCGACCCTATAAAGTATATATATTCTGATTCAGAATTAATGGAAAAGTCGATTAAGCGATGTCCGTCTGTCCGCTGTTGAAATACCGTTTCTGAGAAAACCATTAGACTTAGAAACTTTTTTCTTTCACCATTCTTTTACCCCATCGAATCATGGGTTTGCTATTGAAATTCAGTAATATCGGTTCACATATAACTGAGATATATACAAAAGACTAAAAGACAAAAAAAAATTTTTTCAGATATCGGTCAATATATACCCGAGATATAGCCCAAATCGGGTTTTTCATGAAAATGTCACGTAATCGAACTTAAACAACTTTTTTTTTTGCTTAAAAGTAGTTCTGGTAATAAAATCAGATTGTATAAATATGGAAAATGAAAATTTCTGTAATCGGTCCATATATACCCGAGATATAGCTTAAATCGGGTTTTTCATGAAAATATCACGTAAACGAACTTAAACAACTTTTTTTTGCTTAAAACCAAAAATTCTGGTAATAAAATCAGGTTATATAAATATGCAAAATGAAAATTTTCGATATCGCTCCATATACATATACCCGAGATATAGCCTAGACCGGGTTTTTCATGAAAATGCTTAAACAACTTTTTTGTGCTCGAAATCAGTTTTGGTAAGGAAATAATTTTATCTAATCATGGAAAATTAAAATTTCCGATACGGTCCATATATGCCCGAGATATAGCCTAGACCGGCGTTTTCATTAAAATGTCGCGTAAGCGAACTGAAACAACTTTTTTTTGCTCAAAAGCAGTTCTGGTAATGAAGTATGGTTATATACTCATGGAAAATAAAAATTTCCGATGTCGGTCCATATATAAATGAGATATAGCCTGAACCGATTTTTCCATTATTATTTTTTTTTTTTTGACGGAGAACATTTTCGTTATAAAAGAAGGTTATTAAAATACAGAAAATAGAAAATTTCGATATCGGTTCATATATAACCGAGCATATTTTGTTCACATTTTTAAATATACTATACATATACGTGACTACCGTGAAGGGTATTTTAGAATATAACACACTCTTACTTGTTTATTATAAATTTTATTTTCCTAAACAAAATATGCTAATTACATTTTAATGTCAATCATGCAACAATGTATCCGCAATTTGTTATGAACGATTAATATTAATTTAAACAAGTAAGAGTGTAGTATATTCGGCTGGCCCGAATCTAAAATACCCTTCACGGTAGTCATGTATATGTAGAGTATATTTAAAAATGTGAACAAAATATGCTCGGTTATATATGAACCGAAATCGGAATTTTATATTTTCTGTATTTTAGTAACCTTCTTTTGTAACGAGAATTGCTGTTCAGCAAAAAAAATATGTTAATGGAAAAATCGGTTCTGGCTATATATGGACTGATATTGGAAATTTTCATTTTCCATATTTATATAACCTTATTTCATTACAAAAAAAACTTTTGAGCAAAAAAATTTGTTTACGTTCGCTTACGCGACAGTTTCATGAAAACCCCGGTTTAGGCTATATCTCGGGTATATATGGACCGAAATCAGAAATTTTCATTTAACATATTTATATAACCTTATTTTATTACCAGAACTGCTTTTAAGCAAAAAAAAGTTGTTTAAGTTCGTTTACGCGATATTTTCATGAAATACCCGATTTTAGCTATATCTCGGGTATGTATGGACAGATATCTAAAAAAAAAATTGTGTGTGAAGTTTGAAGCAAAACAAACAATTTTTTTTCAAATATTTTTATACAAATTTTAAAAAACAAATGGATTTTTTCGGAACTTTGAATTTATTTCAGCTATACGTGAACCGAAATTAGTGAATTTCTATAGCAAACCCATGAATCGATGGGGTAAAAGAATGGTGAAAGAAAAAGGTTTCTAAGTCTAATGGTTTTATCAGATGGACATCGCTTAATCGACTTTTCCATTAATTCTGATTCAGAATATATATACTTTATAGGGTCGCTAATGAAAATTGTAGAATTTACAAACGGAGTCAAAAACGTATATATAACATTTTTGTGAAGGGTATAACAAACGAGTCAAAAAGAAATTAGAGAAAAAAACTTGAAAAACAGAAAACATGGCTTTTTTTAATTTTAAAAAATTTTCGGTACAAAAGAATAGACATGCCTTTTACACACGGCTTTAAATCATCGAGAAAATTTGCTCTTATATACATATACCCTTTACATTTTTGTGAAGGGTAGAGAAATAAAATAAAATATATACGCACGTTGATAAATAATAAAAAAAAAAAAAAATGACTAGTTGTTCAGTGACAGCAAAATGCAGTACAAACAACTGGGATTATAACAAATTGCATACATATGTAATCAATTACTACGTTTATACGTGCAGGTTATTTGCAAATTAAAATATTGTATATAGCAAAAATTGCCGCATAAACAGTATATTAAATTTTTATTTGCAAATTGCTAACATATTTGCAAATAAGGCATATCAAGTTGTCACTTCATTTCACAATTTCATAGATTTCGTCGATGAGGCACAAATGAAATATGATAAAAATTACGCGCAGAAACAAATATTCAACATTTTTCATTTTTATTATTTTTTGCTTTAATTGAATTACGGTGGTTAAGCGGCCGTATTGAAAATACATTAGTCCTATTCACAATCTTGTGCAAATAGCCTTGCATCATTGCATTTGCAAAATATTGGAGTATATTTTAACTTTACACTAACAAAATATATCTTAAAATGTTAATTTTGCAATTGCAGCAATTTGCAATCTCAAATGTACAAAATTGTGAATAGAGCTATTATGTTTACATGGCACTGCGTTCGAATCCTACTGGGTGCTGATGAGCAGTGTAGTGTTTGCGAAACAGCTAGTGGTACCCCAGCTTTAGTGTATTCAATTATTTTTTCCTGTTTTCTTTGATCAAGAGTTATTGATCGCGCCAATTATTGTTGTAATTAAAAATAAAAAAATTTCTTGACTAAAGCCAGATTTGAACTTGAGCCAGACGAATGATACCATCATATCATATTAGAAATATTCAAATAAATTCGACTATTTATCATTAATAGATACGAATATTAATAAATGAAAAAAGTACTGTTGAATAAATTGCATTGTATTTTTCTGGACACTGTGCTTGTATTGTAATTCAATATTCACATTCTACTTTTGCTAAAAATAAAATGTCATAGTTATTGATGAGACGCCTAATGGCTGGTATTGTGATTGGTATTCCACGTGGAATGCTGTCAAAATGCATACATAAAAAATATTCGTGGAAAGTTGACGAAAAAATGTTGCAAGAGTTGTACTGTATTTTCCCGTGGAAAAACACATGAAATGTATGAAAGCTGTGAAATAATGCTAGTTAGCCTTATTTCGTGTGGAATTTTCAAGGAACAGTTGATGTAAAAAAATTTTTTTTGCATTTGTACAACAAATGTAGTATACTTAAAAGCAATAAAAACGTAAATTTTGTTCAAAGCGCGAGATCGGAGTCATATTTTATATGCCCGTCTGACAGAATGAATGCTGCTCAACATTTTCCGTAGTTTTGAGCAGAGTACTTAGCTTAAACTATGAAAACAATTATCAGCGTTTTGGCAACTTATACATATTTTTTATTGTCTTAGAAACGCTCATTTGGTAAGAAAAGCACTCAAATACCAGCACTGAATATAAAAAAGCAGTTAAAAAAATGGCATCAAGAATGGCTAAGCCGACTATAACGGCTGTCTTTTAAGCCGCCATCCAGTACATAGATATAGGGTTTATGGAGTTGGTTTACGGAAAATTACCTTACTTGCCATTTGACAAATCGGATGACGGAAGAAAATTTTACAATTATGAAGATTATGTATTTTAGCTAAAAAGAAAACTTCAATACTCTTTAAATAGATAAAAAAATATATTAACACAAGCTAAAAAACAAGAGTTAAGATTACAAAATATATAAATAAACTAACAACCATTTCGCCGATATCGAAAGAATAAGTTCGTTCGCATTCTAGGCGAAAGAAAATTGATTTGGGTTTTTTCTAACCTTACAGCCTGTTCATGGAACACAATGTGCTCAAAAAACGCGACGAAATCTTGACGTTTTTCTTATTTGCGTTCGTGCAACGCGAAAAAAACTTTTTGGACGAAAAACGTAACAATTGACATCTGCTTTCTGTCTGTGTATCGCGTTTTTACATGCCAAACAGGCGAATGCTGCGCGAATGGAAATTTTTATTCGCTGAGCAAGAAAAAAGAAGAAGCTTGAACAAAAATAAAGATTCAAATATATAAAAATGGAAATAACAGCAAAAACAAGTATGCATACATGTTCACACATATATACATAAATAAACGTTCATATCCATGTTAACACGTACATACATATATGTATATGTAAACAATTTCCTTTTTTGCTAATTATTTAAAGAAAGAAAATAATTTAAAAAAAAAATAAAAGAATAAATTAGGATCAATCCATAAAGGCATTTGTCTGATCATCAACAGAATTTGTATGACCAGCAAATATTCTATAATTTTTTTTCCAGCATAAAGATGTTTTGTTTACATAAATATTTATCACAGGTTTCTTTTTTTCAATTGAAATAGGGTTACCGTTATTCACGATGCAAAAATATATTTTACACGAAAAAAGTAAACAAGATACATATAACTTGTATAGTGGCAATACTGGGGATTGAAAATATGTATACTAATACGTGTATAACGTAACAAAACGCGAACAATGAGAAGCGCGTTACACAGACCCAATTTCTTACGTAGTCCTAAACGTGTCGCTGGTTTTCGCTTTATTTAAAACGCGATCCATGAACAGGCTGTTATTATTCTATGCGAACGATGTGTCAAAATTCAATTAAAATACATAAGTACATGCGAACGAATAATAGTGACATAGACAAACCCAAATTGATTCGAATGTGATCGACTAGCTTTCATTCGCATATATTTTCATTCGATATAGGCGAAGCGGCTGTAAATTTAAAGATAGGAGACATACAGCCAGTTTGCCGATGTCGAAAGGTTAAGTTCCAGCGTTGTCAACTTTGAAATTTCAAAACGCACCAAAATGGGGGGAAAGCGCTTTATTTCAGCAAAAACATTCTGAATTTTTATTTTTTTCTTTAATTTTTAAAAACCTATAATATTTTTATATTAAAAACATGATCATATAGCAGCCTTTTAAGCGACTATTATACAATTAAACTGGGTCTGAAAGCAACACTTGATAGCTTTTTTTTACCTTTTATTTATTTATTGAATCTCCAAGATCTGAACTAACAATAAGTATTCAAATCTTAATACTAAATACGAAAAATTAACTAAATCCAGCCAATGCTACACAAAAAGCTTTATTTTCGGTAAATTACACGTACATCGGAAAATCGCCTATTTAACGCTCTGATAGTGGCAAGGGCATCCCTTCATCTCAACCGAGTGTGACTGCCAAAATTCAGTATGTTGCGCGCAAGAGGATTTGGGTGAAGTTCGTCTTTTACTAACGGAACACACAGATCCTTGTGAATTCGTGAGTTTGTAGCTTTCCATGGAGCTGCAGTTATCGTTCGAAGAATTTGGTTTTGTCGCCTTCGAATTTTATCAATTTTTGATCCTGATGGCACGCCATCAAATTCGTTCAATAGCTATAATTCGTGTTTATCAAACTTGGCCTCTAGTACGATTCTGTTAGTTTTTTAAAGATAATTTTATCTTTATAATAATTAAACCGATATTTTATCAAATTTATTATTAAGCAATATCATTTAATTATATTTGATGTTAACCGAAATCACTGTTCAGAGACTGCATTTATTGTAATATTTGATAAACTTGCTTGATCGTTTAATAGCAAAACACTCTCTAAAAGCAACAAATTTTATTAAACAAAATGTTTCATTTTATTTCAAGAGTATGTATAATGTACAACAGCAATATTGTATTATTTTGTCCATTTAACTTGGTGTTTGTTCCACGCAAAATGAAACGAAAAAATTTACGACACTTGAATAAACATTTTTCTTACATTAAAACAAAAAGTTCAGTTGAATTTGATTTTGTTCTACCGAAATTTACAAAACGCACTGAAAATTAACAGCCAGTTCGCCGATGTCGAAAGGATAAGTTCATTCACATTCATGGCGAAAGAAAATTAATTTGGGGTTTTTCTAACTTTATTCTATGCGAACGATATGTCAAAATTCAATTAAAATACATAAGTACATGCGAACGAATAATAGTGATATAGGCAAACCCAAATTGATTCGCATATATTTTCATTCGATATCGCCGAAAAGGCTGCTAGTATTAATTAAAGTAGACAATAGAAAGAAAAATCTAAATCCATATAAATACCATAATAAATTATAACGTCGTTGCTAAAGAACTCCATAACAACAATCTAAAACTATACTATAAACACTAACCTACTATAACTCCAATAGAATAGGAAAAATTCCTCGCCTATTTTTTTTTTCTCAAGACCGCGGGTGTAGTGTAAGCATGTCGTCAAACAATATGCACAGCAAGCACACATCAACTTCAAGCATGTAGCGTGACTAACAAACAACACATTTTGAAGTTGATTAAATTACAATATGCTCAGCAATATTTGTTTGTGTCATATTACGCTATGCAAAGCAATATTTATTTGGTATTTAATACTAGGTGACTAAAATAATGTTCATAAGTATTCGTAGTATATACATACATACATAAGCTAGAACCAAAACAGATTAATAAGAACAAATAAATTGGCAGTTGTTGCCTGTGTCTTAAATCTCCATTGGCAGATCTTTTGAATGCCTACCCTTTGAGCTGCTCTCCGCGACAGCTGGATAAAAATAAACGAGGGCTACAGTGCCACTAACAATAAGGAAATAAATATCATAAGAAACTAAATTTATCACTGTAATTAATAGGTTCTGTCAATCGCTTTGCTTTTTCCATTAAATTTAGATTTTAATATATCAGCATACCTGGCATTACCTGGATATTACATTTTTTTAGTTTTTCTCCAGCCCTTAACTCATCAACCATTAAGGAAAAGGACCATTTATTTTGTCCCACACTATTTATGATTGCTTGTCCTCCCATGCAAACAGTCTACAGAATAATAGTACTATTTTTTGCTTTCCAAGTTTCTTCAACGTCAACTTTAGATCTTGCAGATGCAAAATGGTTGGCCGCGAACTTCGGCAAACCACTTTAGATTTCGGTATATCGTTAGAATTATTAATTATCTGCCCTCTAATAATTTCAATTTATAGTATAGTATATATATAATGTTCTTTTGGTTCATTCTTAAATGTAAAGTTTACACACTGATATTACACAAAACCGACTTTTTGGTTTCCCAAGATATTAATTTATTATTATATCCATTTTGAAAGCTTCAAAAAAATGTATTTTTTGTTAGGAAAATTATAAATTATCGTTGTTACTTCTCTCCAAGAACACTTTTAAGCACATCCGATAAGTTTTGCACTTGACAAGAAACTAAATATCCAAACACAACTGCTCCGTAACCATATTTTCCATACAAGTTAGCGATAGGCAAACTAAATGATTACATTTTGCGACTGTGTGAGCAACAAGTGTTTCTCTAGCAATGGCGTTCAAAATTAAAAAGCCTTTGCATTGGTGAGAAAGTGAGACTAATTGAAAGGTACAGTAAAACGAAAAAGTAAACGAAAAGATTTTTATTAAGTTCAAGTATTTATGCCCATATCTTATTTTTATATTTAAAAAACGGTGGGTTTTCCACGGGCTAATTATGGTCGGTAGAAAAAACAAATAAAATAAAACTATTTCATTTTATTTTTTACCCAACGTTTCGCTCGTTTTTTACAAGCTTCTTGAGGGGTATATTTTTACTTTAGAATAAGTTTTGTTTATGTTTTTGTTGGTTAAGTCAATAAAAACTGGGCTTTACAAACATGTAATTGGATAATTGCACATATAATTACATGAAAGAAAATATATAAAAAACAACACAAATATTCCTCGTCAAGCTTAAAAAAAAGATTTTTATAAAATTGTAATCGAGAAAAAAAAATAATTTGGTTTAAAATATGTGTTTAGTAATCCAGTTCATAATTATTTTGATACTTGGTAAAACAGAAAATTTTACCTTATATTTTGCCGTTAAAAAAATAAAAAATTATTCTTTTTAATTTTGTTTATTATATTTACATAGAAAAACATAACAAACTCAATGTAAACTGCACATATTAAGTATTAAAATTTGTTTTAAAGAACTGTTTGAGGGAGTAGTGTTTTGTCTTTCGTTCTCGTACACACGTGTTTTTCATTGTCGTCCGTTCTATACCTGTACTTATGTTTATTATTAATTCATAAAAAACGGAATTATACCGGAATAGGTAGACTTTTGCTTTGCATCATGTGTGCACGTGTTTTTTTTTATTATTTTATGTTTTTACTGCCGTTTGTTTTTTCTCTATTTGTTATTATTAATTTCCCTACGGTGTGCGCGTTGTTGAACTAATTTTTGTTAGTCTGGGTAGTGTCGAACAGGGCACTGATCTGTTTTAACTAATTGAATTTCAACATTTTAAATGCTGTGATAATGGTTGTTCTGGTCGTTCCGTGTTCACTCCCCCTTTCCTCCTTCTCATAATCTATTTTCCTAGTTCCAATACAATGCACTGCATATGTAGGGGCTATGCCCTAAGTACTGGTCCAAGAAAAAAAAAATGCTCAAGTCAAATGCAGCCTTGATTTTGATCTTGGGAGAAAAAAACATCTATGTTACATAAGTATGGATATGCATTTTATGTATATATATATATATATATATATATATATATATATATATATATATATATATATATATATATATATATATATATATATATATATATATATATATATATATATATATATATATATATATATATATATATATATATATATATATATATATATATATATATATATATATATATATATATATATATATATATATATATATATATATTTTAATAGGGGGCATTCGTTACAGTTATAAAAAAGAACGTTATAATAGTTTATTTCATAGTGTATATAAGAAAAAAATATTACACATTGCTTGAGAACATCTTTTTAATTTTAAAATTCGAATCATATATACGTAGTGGTATCACCATTTTTGTTGCGCACTATTGTTTAAGAACAGCCAGAGCAGTGATGCCCAAAAGTTCTATATGGAAGAGTAAACACCAATTCATTTAAGGAAAAACTACTTTTATTTAATATATTTTGTTGTAAAAACCAAAACATTGACAAAAACAAAATTTGCACTGATAATCGCTGTCGCCAATGTTTACCAGCAAAACATGCGAAAGTGTTGTTGCTTTGCTTTTGTGTGTGTGCGGTGAAGAACGAAAAAAAATATGAAAGACAAATTTGTTTGTGTATTTTTCATTGCTATTAAAGAGCACAGCCCTATAGCTAAGCGCTTTTACAAAAACAATTGAGTACCAAGGGCATAGGTCTGGGCATGGTGCAATTATTAGGTGGCAGCATAAGAGTTGTTGTACTACATACATAATATTTTGTTTGTGTAAAAATTCCGGACGCTGTCAAAAACATGTTTACAAAACAGAAGAAAATGAAGAAAGAAACGTTTATATAGGTTTTTACTTTCAAATTAACGATTTTTGTACTCAAATTCAATTTTTTACAAGTCAAACACAATGTTTTGCAACACAAATTCAATTTCTTGCACTTCAAATTAAATTCTTTTCATTTGATATTAAATTTTTTGTATTTCAAATTAAGCTATTTTTATTTCAAATTAAATTATTTGTGTTTCAATTTAAATTTGTTTAACTTCGAATTCAAGTTTTTATTTATTTAGCTAAAAATTTACAAAATGAAATAAAAAAAAATAAACTTGTTGTTCAAGTCATTACTCGTAATTTTTTCTTAATATAATTTTCTAAACCAAATTTGGACGGTTCCTATTGCAACCGTTCTCCAGATGCAGCTAATGACAAACTCATGGTCATATCAAGATAATAATTGTTACAATCTGAAGGTACTACCGTTTCGACTGACTGTTTAATTATTGTTATCAAGTCCAAATTACTATCCGCATCAGCTAATAAATTTCGGGCAGGTAGTTTTGTTTTAGAAAAAAACCTTTTTATTGGATTAAGCTCACCTATGTAGCTATGTAAGGAGGAAGAAAATTTATAATGTGCCCGGATTCTGCAACCTTATCTTTTGTATCTTAGCATTATCAAGGACCAGCCAAGCACATTCGGTGCTGGTTTCAGCTAATTTACTGAATAGCTTCTTCCAGGAAAAGTATGAAAATGTTGGAATTTACAGATGAATTAGCAATGATCGTCTTGTCTTTCAAAAAAGAAATTTATTACAATTGAAATATCGGGAGAAAATATTTTTTTAATTTATTTTCAAATTTAAAAAAAAGTTTATTTCATAAACTTTTCTCAAAATTTTTTACTTGTAATGGTAACGTCTATTGAGTTTTTTTTTTTTAATAAAGCTGTAAGTTTTTAGCTAAATAAACAAAAAATTTAATTCGAAGCTAAATAAATTTAATTTGAAACACAAAAAATTTAATTTGAAATAAAAATATTTTAATTTGAAATAGAAAAAATTTAATATGAAATGCAAAGAATTTAATTTGAAGTGCAAGAAATTGAATTTGTGTTGCAAAACATTGTGTTTGACTTGTAAAAAATTGAATTTGAGTACAAAAATCGTTAATTTGAAAGTAAAAACCTATATAAAAAAAACGAACAAAGAAAATTAATATAATTTTTTTTATAAACTTTTTTCAACACATTTTAAGCAATTAAAATATTTTTGAAAACTTTTTTATTGTGTTCTTGCCCTTTTTCAAACTGTTTAAAATATTATATTTTTTCACCCACAATTTTTGACACCCACAATTTTATGAAACAAAAAATTATCACCTGCGCTAGTGATGCCACCTGGTTAATTGCACCATGGGTCTGGGCATGTTTGAGCCAAGGCATCAGTCAGACAGAGCGATTTTAATTGCCAAACTTTTTGGCAATTTTCTTTTGGAATTGCTTTCTTGTCCACACACAAAAACTTTTTTCGGCAAACCTTGAGCAATTCTCTACCTTTTGTTTCATGCAATTTACATTGTATATGCACATACACATACACACTTGAAAAAAAAAGTAAGGAATTGCTGAGAATTGCCGAGTACCGACAATTCTTTTTACCTTCTTATTCCCCTCACCGAAAGCTTGTATAAATTCAAGAATTGCCCAACTAAAGTTGCTGTGTATGACCTGGCACTAAATATGTGCACTTTTTGCCGTCTGAAAGACAACTAATAGTACGTTTCCATATAGGTAATTTGGGCCAAAACATTTCATTTGCCCAAATTAAGTAATTTTCTACATGATTTCCCATACATTTTAAATATCATCAAATTATCTCAAATTACTTGATTTGTTTCAAATTAAGTCGAAATTTGTCTGTGCAACACTGCATGGCTGTTTTTCTTCCAAATGCAACTTTGGGGCATCAATTATTGGTGAGTTACAATTCGAAAAAGTGACATTTACATTCGAATTAAAATGGCTCATTTTACAGAAGTTTTTGTTTTTTGTTATATATATATTTAAAAAACAAAACTCAATAATATGTGTGTAATGGATAATGACGGCAATCGGTTCTGGAACATACATATGTATATCGAACTGAACCTTTTCAATAAGACACATTGCTACACTTTGAAATTTTTATGCTGGAAGGTTTGAACTGCGACGAAAGTGGATCTATTTTTCTGTTATGGACAATGCGTATGAAAATTAATTAGTGCTGAACTGCTTGTACGATTCTATTAGTTTAATGTGTAATATGAAGAATGTTGGGAAGCATTTAGTTTTAGACTATTTGGAAATTATAATGTTGGCATTTGATGAGATATGTGATGGAGGCATAATTTTGGTTGATGATTTTTCATCCGTTGTTAAAAGAGTGGATTTGCGTAACGGCGATATTCCAATTACTGAACAGACTGTGGCCCAGTTCCTATAATTGGTTCAGATATTACTAAAATAGTGAAATAAGTAAAAGTTATAATATCAATCCATGCTATATAGAAAAAGAAATGTTTTGTTTCCAAACGAACAGCAATTCCATATAATACATTCAATTTCCGTATTAATATACAATGTATAGAAAGTGAATGCAAATTAAACAAAATAATAATAGTTTAAACTATTAATATAAAGAAAAATAACAAATTAAATGCGCATTATTTCCTAGTTTTATGTTATTTTATTTTGCTCTATAAACAGGCATGTTCTCAGACTTGCGAGTTTTGAAAGCCACCAGGCG
Source organism: Thecocarcelia acutangulata (assembly GCA_914767995.1). Classification (NCBI taxonomy): domain Eukaryota; kingdom Metazoa; phylum Arthropoda; class Insecta; order Diptera; family Tachinidae; genus Thecocarcelia; species Thecocarcelia acutangulata. The sequence goes on from OU612098.1 coordinate 60,501,075, forward strand.
ACGTGAAAACGCCAAATTTATTTCTAGGTATTCTGTGAATTACGCGTATTGCTTGCGAGTTGATAAAATTCGAATGCAAAAAAGCACATGTTTTACCAAAGATTTATTTGCTAAAGAAAATGTCTAAAAGTTTATTTCCAGAAATCAATACCAATCAAACGATACAAACGTCAAACTAATTTCGAATATTCGAAGAGCAAATTATTTACAAAATAATGGAAATACTTCGAAATAATTTTCTCAAATTAACTTAATTTGCTTATAATGGAAACGTACTATAAATTAAAAGAGCATAACAAATTGGTGCGCGTAGCCATAGCTGCCAGATTTGACGATAAATTGTCATTTTGACGATTTCCATGCTCAAATTTAGCAAATTGATGATTTGACGCTTTTTGTCCTAAAACTGACGACTTTTGCAGCATTAAATTTTTTGAATTATGCACATTATGATCATTATGCACATTTGCAACTTTTAGATTTGAAGTGCATGTTATGATTGGTTGTGAGCATACCCATTTATTTATGGCCGCATTAGCAAGATTCGCAAAAAATCTGCATTAGCATATTAAAAAATTTTATTTTTGTAAATAAGAATGTCCAGAACCAGTGAAAGTGAAAATATTGTAAACTTTTTCGCTAATAATGCTGTTTATGACTTTGAGCTTGGTTTGTATATGGATCTTTTCTTACTGCCTTTACTTCTTGAAGCTTGATTTTAGGTGTCTTCCACGAGATCTCGGACTAATGAGAGTAAAAAGCAAAATACTCTCTAAATTTACAAATTTTGCCCAAAACTGCTGGAACGCGAAAAACCACAATTGTACATCTTGTAATACTAGTGCTGCTTACTTTTTAAATTAAAGTATATTTTAGCGATTTTAGACGCTTAAAACGCGTATCATCATATAAACGAAAGATTTGCATTATTGGCAACAGCTGTAAAATTACAAACAGTGAACAATTTTCAATAGATTTTTATAGTACATATTTTTAAAATTAAAAGCCAAATAACAATTGCATGTCCTGTTTACAACTTCACAAGGTTATTTTTAGTTTGGGCGTTCATTGGGTTCCATTTTGCTTTTAACTACTTTTTCAACAAAACTTTTTTCCAATTTGCAAATTTTCAGTTTCATACGTATGTAATCATAAAACAGCTGATTATTCAATTCTAGTTCGAATTTACCCAAAGGAAAAGTTCGGGCTAATTTGTACAGGAAATGAAAAAAATTACTTTCTCATTTTCTCTCAAAATTGCACAAGTTCGGACTGTTTTTTTATTCACCTTTTAATTCTTGCTCTTTTTAAATAATTTATAACATTTATAGTTTATTTGAAACAATATGGCGTTAGTTTTCTTTTCTTTTTTTTTTTGTTGTCAAATGTTATTGTTTACATTCGTTTTTAACTGAGTATTTTTGCAAATTTCTTTCGTTGTTGCGTGAGACAAAAAGGCATATTTTTGCACCCACTTGCATCGCTTTCACCGTTTAGATTACCCATCGTAAACGCCCTTTATATATGTAAGTAATTGAAACTCGACAACAGTATAAAAACCAGGCATTTTGTTTGCGTAAAAAATTTTGTTTTTAACAAAGTAATTGGCAACAAAAATTATAAATCAATTAACAACATTGGTCATCACACAATTTCCTTTCAACAAAATCAAACCACATTTAGAACCAGAAATAACACGAATCTTAGGACAACAAGATGTCGGTTGGGGTGTACAAAACAGCGTGTGGAATACATGGGTAGTTTGGAATTTAATAGCCTTTCCTAAGACTTAAGAAATATTGAAAAAATTTATATTTTTAAAACAAGGTTAAAAGAATATCTACTTGCAAATATGGAAATTCTTCTCATATAGTATCTTATAAATTTTATATACTAAACAAATATTTTAAATATACATAATATTTATTTACTAAATCAGTTATCTTTTTAATATTTTAATTTTTATATTTAATTTAAATTCTTATTTCTTTTTTTTATTATACATACATTGTAGCGCTCAAAGTCGGAGGCCTCGTTTTGAAGCAACACATGTGAAGTCGTGTTAACGTTTTATCATATATTTCTATTTATTTAGTTGTTCATTTAATTATTTCATTTATTATTAACTATTAACGCAAGAAGCGTTGTTCTATTTGCTTTTGAATTAATAATTAATGTAGTATAATAAGTTACATATAATATAGGTTAAATTATTTCTAATTTTGAAAATTGTATTTAAAATTAACGGTCAGCACAGATGGCACCACCACACCATGAACGAATAGCAATCATGAGACAATGTATGCTAAACACAGCCACACATATGGTCGCTCATAGGTGTTAGCAGGATACACGAGGTTACCTCGTCAGTCGAACCGTTACTCATCTGGTACAGCCAACTTGTCAAAAGTTGTTTATATTCTTGTTTGTTTACATTGTTGTTTTCTTTACAATTTTGCACGGGCCAAAATTATTAATTGCGAAAGACAAGTTTTTTTGTGGTTAAAAATTGTGAAAAGTGAAATTAAAATTTGTAAAAAGTTTTTCATTGTGTTTTTTTTTTTTTCAAAACAATAATAAAAATGTCCATTTGTGCTGTGTGCAAAAGGAGAGACGGAACTATGTTTCGTATCCCAAAAGATGTGGTGATGAAAAAAATGTGGAGTGAAATTTGTGGGGTTGAATTTACAGCTTCCGCAAGGATTTGCTCAAATCATTTTTTGCCTTCTAACATTAAACATCTTGGAGGACGCTTCCACATTCTTCCAAATGCTAAACCATTTATTGAAAAGTTGCCACAAATGTATTCTTTTGCCTTTTTTATAGTACCAATTATACAAATCTAGTTTACCAACGCAGCTACAAATTAAATAAAAAGTTTATAGGTCGATATAAAATAGAAAAATATGTAATAAAAAAATGTTAAATGACAATATTGGCGAAAACGCTTAGTTTCCAGTTATGGAGCGAAGAAGTTTTCATACATACATGCAATTTTCTACTACATTTTTCATATCAATCCGTATGGTCAATATTGGTATCATTTGAAAGCTTATTAACAGATCTCTTATACCATACAGGAGAAAATCCTCAGCATTAAACCATTATGTACTTTTGATTTCATTTGGAGCTGCGTTGGCAAACTAGATTTAGGCCAAAAATTTTTTGTTTCACAAAACTGTGTGTGTGTGTTTTTTTTTTTCTGCCTCGGATCTACTAGTTTAATTTCTTTCACGAATTATTCTTTCATCTTGGTCAGATTCTTCACGCTGAGGTGTTTCGCGGTCATGTATACTTTTACGACGTTTAATGTTATTTACCGGCATTATTAGATGCTAAAATAAATAATGTATAATGGAATTTTTTTAGTGTTTGACATTAGGCCACAATGTAGTCTGTCATAGATGTTCTACTCTGTGGCAATGTGCCACAGAGTACAACATTTTGTACATTAAATTAAATTTTTGATTTTATTTTATATGTATGTACGTACATACATATGTAACACTTTGATACAATTTTTTTTTTTAACTAATGATACTAACCGAGTTAATAATTACATACATATGTATTCTTTTAGGTCTGAAAACATAAGTCCGAATATGGGAGCACCGTCGTTCGGCATGAAGAATATGAATTCAGATTGCGTTGTGAAGCAGTTCACCGATCAAGCAACACAAACGGAGGTATATCGGACGGAACAGGCAACTCAAACTGAGTAAGTAACGCGTGATTTTTTTGCTATTATCTTTTTGGCAACACTAGTTTTGACAGCTCACGCACGTTTTGTATCTTGTGTCACTGTCAAACATCTTCAGTTTGGTCTATAATTTAATCATGAATCGTTTTACAAACGAACAACGCTTGCAAATTATTGAATTTTATTACCAAAATGCGTGCTCTGTTAAGAAAGTTCGCGCGCGCTTCTTCCATTTTATGGTCAGTTTAATCGACCTACTGAGGCTTCTATTCGGGCTATTGTAAAAAAATTTCGCACCAAATTTACATTGTTGGACATTAAACCACCAACACGCTTACGTAGAGTGCGAACTGAAGAAAATATCGCAGCCGTATCGGCCAGTGTTGGTGATGACCGTGAATTATCGATTCGACGCCGTTCGCAGTAATTGGGCCTCTGTTACTCCACTACGTGACTACGTGGAAAATTTTGCGGAAGGATTTGGGTGTGAAGCCTTATAAGACACAGCTGGTGCAAGAATTGAAGCCAAACGACCTACCACAACGCCAAATTTTTGGTGAATGGGCTCTTCAAAAGTTAGATGAAGATCCACTTTTTTATCGAAGAATTGTGTACAGCGACGAGGCTGCCGTATTTGGAGTGAAGAGCAGCCAGAAGCATTGCAAGAGCTACCAATGCATCCACAAAAAACAACCGGTTGGTGCGGATTATGGGCTGGCGGCCTCATTGGGCCGTATTTCTTCAAAGATGATGCGAATCACAACGTTACTGTGAATGGTGAGCGCTACCGTGCGATGATAACAAACTTTTTTTTGCCCAAAATGGAAGAGTTTGACTTGCATGACATGTGGTTTCAACAAGACGGTGCCACATGCCACACAGCACGCGAAACAATGGACCAATTTAGAGGCGAGTTCGGTGAACAGTTTATTTCACGCTTGGGACCAGTCAATTGGCCGCCCAGATCGTGCGATTTAACGCCTCTAGACTATTTTTTGTGGGGCTATGTTAAGGCTAATGTCTATAGAGACAAGCCCGCTTCGATTGACGCACTGGAAGCCAACATTGCCAACATTATTCGTGAGATACTGGCCGAAATGTTGGAAAGAGTATGCCAAAATTGGACTAAGCGGATGGACCATTTGAGGCGCAGCCGCGGCCAACATTTGCACGAAATAATCTTCAAACATTAAATTATATCGACCCAAATAAATATTTCATGCATTTTTCTGAATTTTATGTCTTTTTTTTTTAATTTCCGATAGTTCTTATAAAATCACCCATTATAATGAATAAATTTTATTTTTTTCTTGTAAAAAAAGTTGAAAAGTTTGAAGCTAACTGGCAGTTCCTTTATTTCTAACAAATATATTCTTCCGCATATAACCATTTAATACAAAATTTTAAAATTGTATAAGAATGTATTTAATTAAAAAGAAAATATTTGGAATAGAGGAGCGGCAGAAATTATATTTTGTGAGAAATTATATAGTAGTGAGATGAAATAAACTTTTTTCTTAGATACTTCACTGCAAAAGATTATATAGACAAAGTGCATGCCTTGGAAGCTGAAATCAAAGAGCTTAAAAATCAGCTTCAATATTCAAAAGCAGTGTCCGATGGGATGAATAAAATTTTCACCTAAGACAAATAAGAAAAATAATTTCACCAGGCAGGGTATATTGGAAAAGTGAAGACATATCAAGTGCGATATGTCTACACGCCGCAGGACCCAGGGCTTATAGTCATCTGTATGAAAAAGGTTTTCCGCTCCCTCACAAAACAACTTTGCAGCGATGGTGCCAAAATGTTAATGTGAGCGAAGGACTTCTCTCAGCCTCGATTGAAGTCATGGGTCAGCAAAAAGATGAGCTAACCGCCAGTGAAAATTCTGTGTACTAGCCTTCGACGAGATGAAGGTAGCAGAAGTGTATGTGTACGATTCGGTTGCTGATATAGTGCAGAAACCAAAAAGATATGTGCAAGTGGTAATGGCTCGAGGAAGCAGCCCATTTTTTACGATTTTGATTGTAAAGTTACACCGGATTCATTAAAGTTCTTAATAGAAGAACTTAATAATGTCGGATGTCCAGTGGTAGCGGTGGTGTGCGATATGGATCCAAGTAACAGTAAGTTGTGGACAGAATTGGGTGTCACCGAAGGTAAGTTATAATAAAGCTGGAGAATTATCTGCATACTGTTATCTTAATGTAGAATTACAATAACAAATTTTTTCTTTAGAGGAAAGTTTTTTGCATATTTTTATAGATCTTCGAAAATCCATCAAATTAATCAAAAACTCTAGTTTGAAAAAAAAATTGTTAAGCTTTTCTACAGCAAAGTAACGATATAACATAACGGTACACATATACGTTCACACACTGCACAACTTCGAGGCAAATTATATTGAGTGTAAACAACAAGCTTACCTCCAATGAATGGGAAGGGGTAATTAAAGCACCTTTTTAAATTATAGTATTAAGATTAAAGTTCGATTTTTAGAATATAAGTTTCATAATATATTTACATAGTCTTATGTTTAAAGTTCAGTTTTATTAAAATATAAATTTCGTAATATACTTAGATAGTCTTAAGATCAAAGTTCGGTTTTTTAAATATAAATTTCATAATATAATTACATAGTCTTAAGATTAAAGTTCGGTTTTATCATATTTTAAATATAAAGTCGGTGTTGGGATATACACATACATACCATTTAACTTTAATATGATTTGTTAACTTTAATATGATTTGTAAAGCAGACATAAATTTACAATATTGTATGAAAAAGTATTTCTTAAATTCTAATTTTATTAAATTTTTTCTTCCGTCTACTAATAATATTCTCATTAGCTAAGCCTTGGTTTTCGTTGAGCTCAGCTTGCGTTGACGACAGGGTGTTTGTTTTTGCCGATGTTCCGCAGTTGCTGAAGTTGTTAAGAAACCACTTTTTGGACAGTGGTCTTATAATAAACAACACTGTTTTGTCTTCACGAACCATTACTGACAGTAAGAGGCGCAGGTAAGCTAAAATTTTAAGAGTTGGTACACTATTGCTAAAAATTGAAACTTCTAGGGAGACAAAAAGTCAAGTTAGCTGGACAGTTGTTTTCAAATTCGACAGCAAGTGCTATACGAAGATGCCACTCATTGGGGATGGAGATTTATAATCCCACAGAGACAGCAGATTTCTTTAAACTCGTCAACGATTGGTTTGACATATTAAATTCAAGTTTCAATACGTTTAATTATCCTGGCAAGGTAAATTAAAAATTGTTTTTAAATTTTAATGCGTATATTCATAAAGGGTTAAAATGTATTTGAAATGTATTTTAGTAAAATTTTGTATAGAACTTTTTAATTAAAACACATTTCGAATTCACTTAATTTCTATGAAAACTATTTCTAATATTTTATATTTTATTTCTAATATTTTTTAAACTTTAGCAACCATATGGCTTAGCATTAGAAAGCCAAAATTAAATATTAAGGAAAATGAATTCGGTCATGTCAACATATATAATACCTGGGAGGAAAAGTTTGGCACCTTTTCAGAAAGGTATTTTAAAAACAAATTTGGCATTGATGATGCTCCTGGACTATGTTGAGCGCTACGAAATGTCATATTTGGTGACCAACCGTCTGAACCAGGATATTGTGGAGCATTTCTTTGGTGCCATTAGGAGTAAAGGCGGCTTACATGACCATCCTTCTCCAAGAGAATTTAAATACAGGGTGCGGAAATATATTTTAGGTGCGTATATTCTATAATCTTTTTTAGGCACATACATACTTAAATAACTCGGTATGCTTATGAAATTAATTTTATATAACTATTAATCAAATTTTTTATAGCAAGGAATACCGAACTTCTTGAAAGTAAAGGGAACATTGAGCAGGATCGAACGGAGTGGCTAGGTTCATCGGTAGACGTTAGGAATATAAGAGTTTGTCTAGAGCTCGATGAAAATGTAGACGAGGACAATTTGGTCGAGTTTTGCCCAGAACTCACCGAAGACGACTTAGCCGAGTTTTGTCCAGACCTCGATTATAGCGCGGAGGACTTAGTTGAGTTCTGTCCAGAGGCAATCGATGAAACTGACTTGGGCGATATTAATGAATTTTATTTGAATGACTCTGGTACTCTTGTAGATGATGCCATTAAATACTTTGCAGGGTATATTATCCAGAAGTTAAAGCTCCAAGAATACGAGAGCCATTCAAATTCGTGGGTTGATCAAGTGGCAACTTGTTCATTAAAGAAGCCAAATGAAAGTTTCCTCATTGAAATAAAAAAGTTAGAGGGAGTATTTCAAAATTTAAATGGCGATAACTTGTCATATTGCCAAAATATTCGCCAAAAGCTTGCTTCAACGAAGCAAATTTGTAAATCTTGGTGAAAATATAAAAGAATTATTTTTCAAATGTCGCCTTTATTTCAGAGTACGCCAATGAAATAAATATTTGAGGGATGAGAAGGCAAATCAGCAATCGATGGGCAAAAAACAGGGCAGGGGAACCACCCTAATGACCAGAAAAAGATTAAAAAAGACAACCACTTAAGTTGTTAACAGCCACAGCCACTTAAGTTGTTGAGATGAAATTTCACATTCATGAGAAGTCCAAAGATAAGTATAAAATAATTGACTATTTAAATGCAGCTTTTAACTTTTCTTATTTCCTATTCACATTTCTTATTTCAGAAAGCGATGGGTCAAAAAAAGGGCAGAGGAACAAGCCCGATGATCGAAAAGGGCAGCCACTTAAGTTGTTGAGACGAAAGTTCCCATTCATGAGAAGTCCAAAGATAAGTATATAATAATTAACTATTCAAATACAGCTTTTAACTTCTTTCTTATTTCTTTATAGTTTGAAGACAAGTACATTTCAAAAGACTGCATTTGGCTGAATGTCGTGGTTACATAAATGACTGAATGTAGTGGTTACGCTTTTTCTTCATGATTATACATATTAATTATAAAAAAAAACTTTTAGATTTACATGTCCTGACTTGTTTCTTGTTATTGTTTTCTTTCTTAATAATAATACATATTAATTATAAAAAAAAACTTTCAGATTTAAATTTCCTAACTAATATCGTAGCATTTCCGTTTACTATTTTTATTATTTTCGTTACCTAAAAAAATTTCAGTAAAATAAATGTTTTTAGAACTGTTAAATTTAAAAAAATATATATTTTCAATAAACTATTTTATTTCATTATCTAGTAGTATTATTGTTTCATTAGTTTAGGCTCGATTGATTGTAATAAATAAAAAAATAAATATATAAAAAAACAATGAATAAAAAGTTATTAATTAATTTATTTGGATGCTTTCTTTTATTTGAATTTATGGAATATAGGTACCCATAGTTTTATATATATATGTATATATATATATATATATATATATATATATATATATATATATATATATATATATATATATATATATATATATATATATATATATATATATATATATATATATATATATATATATATATATATATATATATATATATATATATATATATATATATATATATATATATATATATATATATATATATATATATATATATATATATATATATATATGATTGACATTATAAACGAAATCTAATTGACATATTTTAATGGAAAAATAATGATAAAAATTAGTATAAAAACCAAATTTTTATTGAATAAAAGTACAGTTGAAGGAAGTGTGCATTTGAGTTAGTACGGCTGCAAATAATAAAGGCCCATTTAGCCGACCGTAAATGTAGAAATGTAAATGTAGTCGGAACAGCTGATCGTTTTTGTTAAACGAGAAACAATGAAAATGCTTATCTGACTGTAATGAAATGTAACCGTAACGTCTGAACCTGTAGAAAATAGAATTTTATTACGTGTTTACGTGACAAATGTTGTCAGTGATGGTATATATTATTGTGAATGGCAGGACGGCACAAAAACCCTGTTTTAGTACTTTTTGTTTATTTGATAATTGAACTGTTTAAGTAGTTAAATTTGTATACACACATAATATATTTTAACAAATTTTGGAATTTTCTGTAAAATACGCAAGATGGATATACATACATTGGTAGCATAATTTATACACTGCGCACAATTTATGCATCTTTCACATTATTTGTAACCTCAACATTTATTAGCCCGATTTCCAAAATATATTCCTCAAACACAATCTTCCAACGATAAAATGAATTTTAAAAATTGGTTTATAATATATAGTTATGCTGATATAAATGTAAGAAAGCAACACAGTATACATTTTGGTGTGTAATGAAATGAAAATGTAATAATAAAAAAGTTTTAATACTTTTTAAGTATAATAAGCTAATAATTATATATAACTAGAATTTTAGTACTGTTATACCCTTCACAAAAATGTAAAGGGTATATATAAGTTTGTGATTCCGTTTATAATTTCTGCAATTTTTATTTGCGACCGTATAAAGTATATATATTCTCAAGAATCAGAATTAATAGAAGAGTCGATTAAGCGATTTCCGTCTGTCCATCAGTCGGTTGTTGAAATACTGTTTCTGAGAAAACCATTAGACTTGAAACGTTTTTCTTTCACCATTCTATTACCCCATCGAGTCATGGGATTGCTATTGAAATTCAGTAATATCGGTTCACATATAGCTGAGATATGTTCAAAATTCCGAAAAAGATATAGCCTAAACCAATTTTTCTATAAATTTTTGTTTTTGCTTAAAAGAACTTCTGATAATATAAGGAGGTTACCAAATAGAGAAAATGAAAATTTCCGATATCGGTCCATATATACCCGAGATATAGTCTAAACCGATGTTTTAGTGAAAAATTTCTTTTGCTTGAAATCAGTTCTGATATAAAACGAGGTAATTAATTACTCGTAAAATACAGAAAAGGGAAAATTCCGTTATCGGTTCACATTTAACCGAGATATAAGCAATTTTTGCATGATAATTTCCTTTTTGGAATGGTGATTACAAGGCAAACATATGTTTTCCCCGATGTCGGTCCATATATATCCGAGCATATTTAGTGACTATCGTGAAGGGTATTTTAGATTCGGCCCAGCCAAATGTACTACACTCCTGTTATATATTAATATTATTATATATTATAAGCAGTTAAATTTGTTTTTTTAGAAGTACTAAAGAGCAGAGAACAAAAATTCAAACATTTAAGATTTATTCGCTATAGTAGCTTCCAACATTGGTACTAATAAAAAAATTATAAAAAGCTTGTTTTTATATTTTCCAGCTGTAGCTCATATGAAATGTCGACAATAGACAGAAAAAGAAATATTAGAAATTTTAGGTACCATTTAAACAATATTCGTACCTTTTGTATACATATGTACTGAATACTATGAGCTCTCATCAATGCTTTGAACGGCTGTATTGCTTTTATTTTATTTTTGCAAGTTATTTGATATAGAGATATAGGTGATGAAAAATTAATTATTTTCTTTAACATACAATAATATAAAAATGAAAAGCAGAACACTTTTTCTGTAAATCATTAATAAGTGAACACTTTTTCTTCACATGCACTTGTGTTTTTTTTTTTTTTGTTTGTATCAAAAACACATGATACGGTTTTACGTGTTCTATAAGTGCTACTACATTTACATTTACCTTACAGTTACAATTTCTACGGTCGGCTAAATGGGCCTTAATACATCTTTCGTAAGACGTCGTCTCCTGGCTAATTTATCTTTAGACAGAGGACGAAGAACTACCGGCCATACCTTGAGTATAGAAATAGAATTGTTAGAGCCATCAACATCAGCAACAATTAACAAGTTCTCCGCCTTCATCTACTTCAATCAATGACAGATTCAGAGAACCATTCAATTTTCAAACGGACGAGGAGTTTGAAATAGAGTTAAATAAATATACCTCGCTTTTAAAAAATAGTGTAAAATATATAGAAAAAGAAGAAGATAAGTTAAAAATGTATAAGCAATACAAAAAAAACAAAAAGAAATTATTTAATAGTAATAATTTTAAAAATTTATACACAAGTAAATTTCATTGTCCTATTTGTTTAGAAAAAAAATGGTTCCTTATTTGTTTTCTTCCATGCTTGCACAATATACGAGTATGTAGCAATTGTATAAAAAAGTGGGGGCAAGTGATATATGTATATGCCCCTGCTGTAGACAAAAATTTGAAACAGTCAGTGAGGTGGTGGAAAAAAAGGGGAACGCTATTCTTTAAATAGTATATATTATAAAAAACTATTTAACATCCCCAACACCCCCGGCATACGCTCATATAGCGGTATAGAGTATGATGAAGAATAAATACATATATAAGTAGGCATATGAAAATTATAAATAAAAAATTTTTAAAATTGAAAATGTTATCTCGTTTTAATTTTGATGGGGGTTCTTCTGTTTTTGGGATTATTTTTTTCAGATTTTACAAAAATTCTTTTCTTTTAAGAAATATGTAAAGTATATGAAAAAATTATAAATAAAAAATTTTTAACAGGTTTTTAGTTCAAGTTTTTTCTTTCTTAATTTTTTTCTTAAGAAGGATTTTTTACAATACAAATTTGCTGTGATCAATAATTATTGATTGAAGAAGACAAAAAAAATAATAATCAAATCTTTAGCTGGGGGACAACTACCCAGCAAAAAATTTTTAAAATGGTAATCGAGTTTGGAATTAAACATTTTTGATGTAATGGCTTCCCAACTGGATTACCGTTCTAATGATTTTAACAAGGTGTGAGAGTAAAATATTTAGTTCCTGGGAATTCGTTACTTTATATCTGCAGAAACTAGTTATATATTTTATGAAAGATGTAATTTCTTTTAGCCGAAGAGAAGTACTTCTGCTAAATTAAACGTAAGTACTCCTGGTTAAAATCATAGTAAATACTTCTCAAACAAATTAAAGAATTACTTCCATTCTCTTGAATGTAAATAGTTCTCCTTAAATTCACAGGAACTAGTAACTAAAATCTGAATAAGAGCGATTTATAACGTTGTAAAGATGTAATTCTATTTATTAAAATTTATATATAACATATACATTATTTTTCTTTTTTTTTAAGTTGTAAAAACTTTTAACGCATAAAGGTATATTTTGTTTGTACTTTAAAGGTTTTCAAATACATAAATAAAATAAAATTAACAAAAAAAATTCATTTGTTCGATTTTAAAAAAATGCAGTTAAGTACATAAAAAATTATAGAGAAGTCATTCAATATTAGAATTGATTAAAAAATAAAAATAAGTTAAATTCTACTCAGAGCTTTCTGATGCGTTTAAGCTGTTTCTTTTTCGCTTTAAACATATTTGTTTAAAATGTTTGTTTTTTTGCACACTTAATGGCTTTCCGCATCTCTCCTAAAAACTCTAGTATGTACATCAGATGATCTAGCTACTAAAAATATAAAATATAATACAATAATTACATACTATGTTAAAATAACTTTGCATCCAAAATACTTACAAAATATAACATTCATTGTCGCCTTGTAGTCCAATAACCTTTTCTTGCCTTGAATACCTCGTATATTGTAATCTAATAGTATCTGATTAGAAAAAATATTACATATTCCTTTCTGCAAACCTTTGTTTCCTAAAACTCGTTTTATTGAAGAAACCTTAAAAAAGAATAAATTTGTAATCTAAGAACAATTTTTCTTTAATAATAAACTTAACTTACAATTTCACTTTTGTTATCATCGTTAATCATATTTTCTTTATTTGTTGAGAGTGGAAAAAGTGTTGTGAATTTTGGATTCTCGAAATGAGATTTAAAAGCTGAGTTTACCGCGAGTATTTGGTTTGACAGCACAGTTGTTAAAACTTGATTTTGGTTTACTATCGTTTTTGAAATTAAAATTCCAATTAACAGTTTAAATTCATTAGCTTATATATATAGTTACCTTTTAAATGTCCGATTTCAGTCAAAATTTGCTTGTCAAACTCGTTTTGCTGTTTTAATAATGCTAAAATTAAACATATTATAAATATGGGTAATTATGGTAAGAAATCATGTAAAGATATCAGGAGGACTTACAAAAAATTTTTGTTTCAGAATTTATTGTTAGTTTTTCCAGATCATCCTCGTATTTTAGACTCTTAGATTTAGTTTTTTCTGAAATAAATAAATTGTTAATTATATATGTATGTATGTATGTTCGTACATATATTTTATTCAGTAGAATGTAATAACGGTATTAGAACCACTTTGCCATCAAAGGGAAGTGACATAATTGTTTTCTGCACCAAAATTATCAGACGTTGTGATACAAATGCCAATTTCTAATGATTTAATCGGCTCGTCAAAAAAATCTTGTAGATTTAGAAAAGATTTACCCAGAAACGACCCGTCACTACTTAACCTTGTGATAATCACAGAAGTTCTTGATTTCATTAAACATAAATTGTTTAGACATTTATTTGTAAAATAATAACTTTCAGTCTGATATCCTATTGTATCACCAGAGCTATTTAACTTCGGTCCAATTTTTAATTCTTTAACCTTTATTTTTGCGTTAATGAACTTGTTGAAGACTTGTTGCCCTGTGTTTTGGCATTTTTATGTTAGGCTTTATAGTTTTTAAATAGATTTCAAATTTATACGCGGTTATGCTGTTTAGTTCACCGACTTCGTCAATGCTGTCCACCAAGTGGAGTAAACTGTGAACATTGAAAGTGATGCTTGATTGGGCATAATAATCAGAAAATTTGGAAACGAAAGCATTTATCCATTTATCGATTTTACGACGATTTTGTTTAAATATATCTGAGTAAAATAAACTTCTGTAAGATGCATGTAACAGTAGAAAATGACTATACAAGCCATTTGGAATAAATCTTTTCAAAACAACGATACCAGTGTAGAGCACGAATTGGCGGAATTCTGTGGATTTCCAATGACAAATTTCATATAATCCTCTTGGCTTTCGTACAAACTCTTTTGGTATATATGGTGAAGGAGATAAAAGCACGCCAGATATTTCTAATTTCTGATTATTTGTTAATTTACAAGCCTTATTATGCAAAATTAGTTTTAACATTTTTTTTGTCATGCCAAGATCTATCATATGCATTGGTTCAACGGGAAATTGTGATACCATTTTTATCTCTAAATCTTCCAACATTGATTTAAAGTTAATATAATATGGTTGATGAAAGCTTGGATCAAATCTTTCTGTAAACTGAGAGTCTGTTCTAGGGGAACCTTTTTTAAAACTGTAAGTATTGACGTTATTTATTCTAATGCCGATTTGATGGCATTCTGAACATCCATTAAAAGACGTATGCCCTTTAACGCCACAAACGAAGGCACGCACTGGAGCATCGCATATAAATGCTCTTATTGAAAATTTAAGCACTTTTGATCCAATACTAAACCCATCTTTCTTCAGTTTTTTGTATTCAACTAAAAAGTCATGAAGGTAACAGTCGATATTTAAGGGCTTATGTGGTCCAATGTATGTGCCTATTAAAAATGCGTCAATATTTTCCATACCAACTATTTTGCCTAAAATTGGCCATAGCCCATTTCCTGAACTTTTAAAAAGAGGAAGCCCATCGATACCAATATCAATTTTTATTTCATTGACGTTTATATCAAAAACATGTTTTATTTTATTTAATTGAGTTACAAGACCTATATGAACATAGCACCCTGGAGCTACTGTCCTAATAACACACTTTTCCTTTGCTTTAACTAATGTGCTAACACTTAAGGGAACGTCTATCTGTTCCTCCCTCAAAATTTTAAATAACTTTTGACAGGAAGCAACAGAAGGATTATATTCTTGAACCCAATCTTTCAACTTAGTTTTTAAACTTAGAATGTTTGAATTGCCACCAATTTCACAAGTATTTTCTACATTTATTATATTATACGTTTCTTTTAAAATATCACTATTTTGATTGCGAAACATTTTTTTCCAGATTTTCTTTTATTCTTTTTTTATTTTTATAATACTGTGACTTACTAGACATTTTGTTTACTTTTCTTTATACTTATATGTATGTACTTTTTTTATAACTCCACGAGTTTGTGCTTCAGTCAATGCTCAAATAAAACTGATTTTTTGCAGCTAAATAAGAATTTATTTCCAAAAAATAGCCTGTTTTTTTCGAACAATAACGGGACTCAAATTTCTCTCTCACTTTTTGTAAAAAAGTAATCGACTCGATTACATTTTAAGAAAAAAAGAAACGAAAATGACAATTAATTGATCTAAACTAAATTACAAAATATCAAATTAGTTTAGAAAGGTAAGCGAGTGCCAAAAGTTCTCATTTAATTAAAGTTTTTTACGAAAAAGAGAGTTACAGAAGAATTAGAGCAACTCAATTACTTTTCTGAAGTTGCAATTTAGTTTTAATATATAGATTTACCTACATACATATATGAATGTATGTATGTACATACATACATTGTACTTTTACGAATGGTTTTTGTTGTTTTTATAAAAAATCCGTTATTTTTCTGTTTCAGAAATCTAATTACGATTTTAAATGATATTTTCAAAATGTAATCGAGTTTACATAAATATGTAGGAAATAGAAAAACTTAATTTTAGGGTATTTAAATAATACATTAAAAAGAATATAAATACAAAATTTAATTAATTGCACTTACATCCATATATGTATATGAATGCGCTTATATATTTACAACTTAAAAATTTAACATTATTTTATTTTATTAAAAAATTTAAAAGTAAATTAGGAATTACTTATTTCTTTTAATTTTCCGATTTTAATGTAATTACTTACATTTTAATTTTAAACCCCTAATGAGGTAACTTACATATCTTGATAGACTCTTTAAAATAGTTACTTTTTTTTATTAAAAGTTTTCAGGACTTCTTATTTAAGTCAGTGAAGTAGTTCAAATGTTACTTCCTTTTCCTTAAGGTCTTATGTAATATGTTAGGTAATCGAGAAGCGAAATTCGGCAATTGCAAAAGTAATTATTTCTATGGCAAGTAGTTCTTAAAGTAATGTCAAATTTTTTGCTGGGTAGCTGTTTCGTAGTCGCTACACTACTCATCAGCACTCACTGGGACTTGAACTCGGGTCATGACGTATCATGATCTACTGCTTTAACCACTAAGCCACCGAGCATTTAATTATTTTCTATCTATATTCATCTCATATTGAATCACATATGCATTTGGTTAATTGCCTACAAACACGCACAAGCTGTTAGAGAGCTACTTATATGACCGGAAATTCGTCGTTAAGGAAGGTGATTTCAAAAGCTCGGCTCAGCCAATCGAAGCTGGAGTTCCCCAGGGTAGCATATTGGGTCCAACTTTATATTTGATTTATGCTTCAGACATGCTAACGAGCTGCAAAATTCACACTTCAACCTTTGCGGATGATACAGCATTCATCAGTGTCCATGAAGACTATAAATTAGCATCACAAAATTTGCAAGAACATATTCTTATATTGGAGAAATGGCTGAAACTTTGGAAAATCAAAGTAAATGAATATAAATGTACCCATGTTACATTCACACTACGTAGAAAAACTTGTTCGGCTATTAAAATCAGCAACCACATTGTTGCGTAACCCAGTGAAGTCAAATACCTTCGTACTCATCTCGACCGTAGGCTAACGTGGAAGTCTCACATTGACGCTAAAGTCACCCAGATGAAATTAAAAGCGGTGCAACTAAATTGGCTCATCGGCAGAAATTCTATCTTGAAATTAGATTGCAAACTTTTGTTGTATAACGCAATCCTAAAGCCAATATGGAGCTATGGAATTCAATTGTGGGGTACCGCCTCTGCATCTAACATTGAGAAAATTCAAAAGCGCCAGAATAGAATTCTCCGTATAATTACTGCAGCTCCATGGTATGTTAAAAACTCTCGAATTCACAAAGGTCTTGGTGTACCCTTAGTGAAGGATGAATTTTCAAAACACGCGATAAGGTACATTAGCAGACTGGAGTCTCACCCGAATCCTCTCGCACGTAGCATCCTTAACTTTGGTGGCCACACTCGACTGAGAAGGATGGACACCCTTGCAACCATCAGAGCGTTGGAAAGGTGATTTACCAACAAAATACACGCAAGAAACAACTTTTCGTCTAGCATTGGCTGGACCTAAGTAAATAAAAATTTTTAATATTAATTAATTTTTTTTCTATATTAATTAATGAATTTTTAGTTTTAAGATTTGCATACTTATTGTTAGTTCTTTTAGAAGATACAATAAATAATTGAATTATCAAAAAAAAAAAAAAAAAAATTCAGTAGTCAAAATGCTTTTTAAACTAACAATGCTGCCAATTGTTTATATTTTGAGCATATGCCATACTAAAAAAATAAAGCTTTTCCATATACAAGTTGGCGCATAAACAGTGAGTTAGTTATTTGCAAATAGATTTTATTTGTGAATAGGTTGCGTATAAACGTAGTATATGTATAGTATTATCAATGTATAAAAATGGATGACTTGTATTTTTAAATATTCTTAATTCATTTATATATTTTAAAAATATAACTTTATGATGATCTTCAGTTTGATTATTGTGATTAATCAATAATTCCTCCAATTCACTAGATGTCAACATTTTCAAATAAAGAGTAGTGAATAACTTTTCTAAATATCTTGAGTTAATAAAATTTCTATATAAAATTAAATTTTTTTCAGCACATATTTGGTTAATATTATTATTGTTATAATTTTTTACACAAATATCTATATTATTATTATTTTTATATAAAGTTCTAATATTTGGACAATTTAAATCATTCAAATTAATTATACATATGTATATCTATTTTTTCGTTGATGATTTCTCTCAACCATTTAACCTTTTCAAGTCCTTTAACGTAAACAACAGGATATTCTTCATTTCTTTTTTTACATTTATTACTAAATATTTTGTTAATTCTCTTCATGTAGTATCCCCATTACCCCAATGTAATCCATGCATGTGATTGTATAAGCTGAAAATCTGAATGGTGGCTTAATAAGAAAAGTTTGTATTTCAAAACTATTAAAAGAAATAGAAACTTCTTTCGTATATAATTTATTATACAACATCCTTGAACATCGCTGACTATAAATTTATTCTGTTTATCCATCATCATGAATTATATACATATGTACGAGATTAACTAGTTGTGAGTTCGAGTCCAACTTCAGTCAAGAAGAAGGATTATTTTTAATTATGACAATAATTGCTGTGAAACAATAAGACCAAAGAAGAACATAAAAAATAATTGAATACCATTAGCTGGGGGACAACTAGCTGTTTCGCAGTCGCTACACTACTCATCAGCACCCCCTGGGATTCGAACTCGGGATCATGTGAACAGCTAGTTATCCCCCAGCTAATGGTATTCAATTATTTTTTCTGTTCTTCTTTGGTCTTACTATTTCACAGCAATTATTGTTATAATTAATAAAAATAATCCTTCTTCTTGACTGAAGTTGGACTCGAACTCACAACTAGTTAATCTCGTACATATGTACGAGATTAACTAGTCATTAATGATTTACATAAAATGAATTATTTTATTGGAAAAAGTTTTAGAAAAATCAAAAGTATCTTACCTTCTCGTTACCCATCGGCTGAGTGGTTAAAGCAGCAGTTCATGATACGACATGACCCGAGTTCAAATCTCAATGGGTGTTGATGAGTTGTGTAGCGACTACGAAATAGCTAAAGATTTGATCATTATTTTTCTTGTCTTCTTCAATCAATAATTATTGATCACAGCAAATTTGTATTATAAAAAATCCTTCTTAAGAAATAACTTAAGAAGGGAAAAACTTTAACTAAAATCCGATGTACTCGTACATATGTACAAACCAAATAATTTTTAATTTATAGGATTTTTACACTGATCAACATCTTCATAAAACGCATGAAAGATCTTCAAAATGTGAAACACTGCTTACATTGCTCACATCTAACATCTACTATCAACCAAAAATATTATTAATTTAAATTTTCAAACAATTTAACAAAAGCACGTAAAATTTTTTGCGAAACATTTATTTTAAAAACAAAAAGAGGATTATAAAATTTATTTACATACATATGTATGTAAATAAAATGTAGGCTGTTTATCAGGTATAAAAACACAGAAAAAATTATTACAGAAAAAAAATTAAGAAAGAAAACACACATGCAAACAATTGACACATGATAAATAAATAATGATTTTTTTAAAATTTTTCTAAATAAATGACGTTTTTTCAGTGATGCCACAAGAGCAATCGACATTATTGCCACTTTTCTAGTGATGACACTGAAACAATCGAAAGATGTTGAATGTAATAAAATGAGTTGAATGTATAATACCATGCTCAGACGGTAATATGAAACACTTGGTTCGCTCTCTGAACCACTAGTGCGAAACTAGGTGTTCAGACGGTTGTTTTTTGCATCACACTGATGTTTACATATTTTGTGCAAACGTTTCACTAATTCTTTTTTAATTTTATTTAAAGTATCAAATTTTTACATTTTCAATGTGTTTATTTTGATTTTACACGCATTAATTATCTGTTTTTCTTTGTTTAGATTTTTTTTTCAGCTATTTCAGATAAACTAGCGATAATTTTTTATCAAATTTGGAGATGATAGTAGTTTTTGCTTGGTTCGCAACAAGATTCAAAATGAACCAAGTAGGTTCGCTCTCAAAATTTTGTATGGCGAACCATGTTGGTTCAATCAAGATTATGCCGCGAACCACGAATGAGAGAGCGAACCTCGAAAATAAGCCTTCGTGTGAACATGCTATAACAAAAGGAACATTTTATAAAGATGTTGAAAGATATTGACTTTTAGTACAATGTATTTCTTATGAGTAGGGTGTTGATGAGAGTTCTGGAAGTAGGAGCAGGGAGCAAAAATAGTGTGGTACTTATATACGTGGAAGTTTTTGAAATTGTGTGTGAGTAATGAGATTCGCAACTGGGCTGGTACGACTTGGCTTGGCTTGGCTGAGTTTGGTCGGGGGTTTGGCTGGGGTTGGTTATAATTTGTATACTAATTTTGTATGAGAAAACTAACAACGATGATTTAAGTGCCACCCTATTGTATTGTTGTTAAAAGTTCTGTTGTGGTTTTTTTCTTTTTCGTTGATATGTATGAATGTGTGTTTGAAACAGTTGATTTAATTAAGTTGTTTGAATACAAAAGCTTGATCCTAAGCATACACAACAAAGTTGATAAGAAATAAAAACCCAAAAATAAATATACTATTTATGTATGTATTTATATATATTTTATTTATTAATGTGTTTGAAATTTTTATAATATAATAAACAATAGTAAAAAATAAATCTCATATTGAAGTATGTATATATAGATATATATAATAATATAAATATGTATGTATAAATAAATATTGTTTTTGTAAAAGAAAAAACCTTTTTTTATGATTTAGACTTTATTAAAATTTCAATTTTTGTTTATTTTGAAATGTCCCCAAGCATAGGAATTAATACCATCTTCTCTTATATTACATTTATTATCATCATAACTTAATACAACTTTTGATATTTGTTGTGTATAAATTTCATGTAGGATAGATTTAAATATATACATTTTATCGTGATATATGGTTTTATCTATCAAACAGTTACGGTAATCATTTATATATAGTTAGTTTTTTTAAAGCAGAGTTTTTTACACCTTTAGCTTTTTTGATTTCTTCTTTATCGTCAACAGCAATTGAATATACTTTTGATCGAAGACCAATAAATTCATTGTCCATTACAATTACATGTCCATTATTCTCGTCTTTCAACCATTTCCAAGACTTTTTTGTTTTGCAAGGGGAAATTGAAAACATTATTAATTGAATAGTCTGATGTATCAAAGTTTAGATGAAGATCATTGTAAAATCGTTTGTTCTTATTGTGTAAATTAAAGAATCAGTATCCATATAATTTAATTTTAAATTTTCATTAAACTTTGTCTGCATATACTGATAGTGAAAGTCATACATTTTATATTTAGATAGTTCTAGACCTGAAAACCCTAAATATATAGGTTTATTAAATGTTACGCTATCCATACTCATTTGAATTGCAATCATATTATCGGTAAAATGTGTTGAACTATGAAAATTAGGTTTTGCTATAAGAGCTCGTGCGCCCAAACGGTTGTGTTCACTCTCCCAAGCATTAACGATTTTTACATTTTTACGTTTTTCAACATTTTCCATAGTTTTACCGCATACCGCATTATTTAAAAGTTTAAAAAAAATTTTTTCAAACTCATTTTTGGCATTAGTTCGGTGAAAGGTATTTAAATCGATATACTGTTTCAACCAAGTTGATTGTTTAAATTTTAATATTCTATGAATTTTAACTAATTTTAAACCATTTCTAATACACTGTTGAAGATTTCGATAGTGAATTATATATGATTTTTTGTTAGTTAAATCGGTAATTAGTTTCTTTATATTATTATGTTGTATTGGAGGACTTTTAAGTTCAGCACAAAACGGTAAATCATTATGACTATCATGTAGTTCTTCTCTTATTCCTTTTTTAATGAAATTATACATATTTATATCAGTGAATAATTCCAATTTAATTTTCGTTATTTTTAACATGGCATCCCACGATAAACCAGGTGTTGTGTAGTAATGACATGGATCAAGATGATATATTGATTTACAAACAGAACGATAGTTTTCAAATACATCAGTTAAAAGAAGTACATCAGTTTTTAGATATAAAAGCATATAGTCATTTAGAGATTGGCAGTTAAATGTAGGCTAAAAACTGTTCACGAGAAGGTAAGACATTTTCATTTAATTTTGCAACTGAATCGATA
Organism: Thecocarcelia acutangulata; assembly: GCA_914767995.1. Classification (NCBI taxonomy): domain Eukaryota; kingdom Metazoa; phylum Arthropoda; class Insecta; order Diptera; family Tachinidae; genus Thecocarcelia; species Thecocarcelia acutangulata. Next base: position 60,523,588 of record OU612098.1, read on the forward strand.
TAATCATAAGGAAATATACCTTTTCTTTTCAAAAGATTAAATTCTAAATGATTTGGATATATTGATTTCAGTGTTTTAAAGTTATCGTTATGCAAATAATTAAATAATTTATCTAAACTAGACGACATAAATTTAAAAGAATCGAGAAAACGTAATTGTAAATTATATTTGTCAGTTATTTGAATTCTTTTTCTAACAGATATATATAATTCTTTGTTAAGTGGTATAACATCTATATCACCCGGATAATCTGCTAGAGCCTTTACAAACAAATGACAATCATAACCTGAAAAGTTATGAAAAATTATTGGAATAAAGTTAGGTAATTGATAATTAATATTACATTTCCAATGAGCTGGACCGCGATATTGAGCAGTTAAATGACAATGATCAGCACATCTATCATCATCATCTAGAATTTGTTTACATATATGACACTCATTAGTATTATAATGTTTTTCAACTTCATGGGGTAATAGAGAATTCATTGGCACTACTTTCATTAGAAAGTTTGTACACAAAAAACGCGCATCCTCAATCAAATTTTGAACAAAATCTTTAACAACATCGTTACCTGTATACGTTCTAAGCTTATTCAGTTTAGAATCAAAAGATGATTTTATGTAGTAGCTGTAAGCTATAGGTATATGTTTTTGAATGCTTGTGACATTATTAGAATTTTAGTTGTTAATTTTACTTAATATACATTCAAAATCCGTATAGATAACAAATGGTACATCTAATTGATTTTTAAAATTTTTGAACTGCAATATATTATCATCCTTAACACCCGAAGGCATTTTGGTGACAATTTTATTACATTCTTGTTTATGCTTTAATAACAAGGGTTCACTGATTGAATAGTGTAAGCAAAAATTACAAAAATATTTAGCACCTTGATGTTTTGAAACTTGTGTGCTCAATAAACGACTTATGTTTGTTATCCAAACATAATGTGATTCATCGTTTTCATCATCTTGAATGTATAGTAAATTGATATGATTAATTTTTTCATCGGTTGTTTTATAATATGGTCCAACTACTTCTTTTTTTATCACATCACATCCAAAAACATTCACGCTTATATTTAAAGTGTATTTCTCAAATATCTTAATAGCACCAATAGATAGAGGAAAGGTTAAGTTGGTGAAATCAATTGTTATTCCATTTGTTAGTGTTATTAAGCTTTGTGTGATAACATTACTATATTGTAAATATTTTGAATTTAAATTATTGTTTTCTAATGCAGCTATAAGAGCCCATTTGAAGCAATAATTATCATTATTTTTAATGTTGCCGCACGCTTTTTTATTTCTGATAAATATTGGTAGTTCTAAATATTTAGATCCTTTTATAGGACAATACTTGTTAACGTTTATTTCAATTTTATTGATACAAACTAGAGACCAACCACTGTCTCTCTCTTGAAATTCATCCATTTTGGTTGCTATTTCTATACTATGATTATCGTACATGTTTGATAGATCTTGTTCTAATTGTACTATTACCATTTTTGTTTGAAAAGATTTCATACTAATTTGTGCACTATCATCATTTTCAATTTCATCAGTTTTTGAGAATTTTATATATTCTGCAAAAACTTCTATATTAAATTTTATATTTTGATGTTCTAATAACATATTTTTTAAAATGTTTATAATACTTTCTTTTGCATTCGAAAATAAAATGTTTATTGAAAGCTCATCTACCTTTTTATTTTCGTATACAAAAGTTTGAATACGCTTAGCAAATAAATTTTTACTTATATATACATATATCGTTGTTTATAAACAAACGATTATTTTTTTTTATGTTCATTAGTTCTCAAATGATGAGACCAAGAACCTTTTCTTATATTTAATTTACAAGTTTCACATCGTATATAGCTACACGATGGAGTTTCTTCAATATTTTAATTTTTTAAATTTAGTTTTGTTTTGTTTGATTTTGGTTCATTATGTTTATTATTAAAATGTCTTTTAAAATTAAATTTGGATGCAAAAGACATTCCACATACTTCACAGATGTACATGATACCAGAAATGGAAGTAATGAGCTGAAAGTATTTGAAATTAAAATAAACACAAATTATAGATTTGCTCTTAATATCTACAACACGCACCTGGACTTAGTGAAGATGTTTATATAAATATTTAAATATATTATGTTTATATAAATATTTAAATAATTCACAATTTCGCTTTAAAAGATTACTTTTACGTAGTTTTTTTAATAAAATCAAATACCACTTCAACTTTTTATATAAATTATAATTTTCTGTTTTAAGAATGCTTCTTTAATATAGTTTTTAATCACTGATGACGGTTTTTGAATATGTTTTTTTTTTCTTTTTTTGCGTGTGACACGTTTTCTCAAAATGATGAAAATCAATTGTTTAATTAAAACTCATTAACAAATGTTCTTATATACTTTTTATTCTTACTAAAATACAAGTTTGATAAAAAGTTGTGGTCAAGAATATAAAAACAAACAAAATTAAAAAAAAAAAAAAAAAAAAAAATGAACAAATAAATACTTAAATTAACGACATTTATTATTAACAGCACATTTATTATTAACATAATAATTCAGAGCAAATAATTTCGGCTTCTGTTTGTGGTTGACTTCCATAACATTCAGTTTACTTCTTTGGTGTATCTTGAGCTAAAACGATAATAATTAATTATTAGATTTAATAATAAATAAATAAATAAAAACTTTTTTACCAGAAATTACCTGTTGTTTCTGCTTTTATAGTTAATTCGTAATTAACATTACTGTTTCCTTTCCTATCTTTGGAAAGGTAGTAGATGTTGCGCTCAAATTTCGCAATAGTGTCATCATCGATGGTATCGTTGAATATACTAGGCAGGTATATATATTTATTTCTCTCAACCAAGCAACGAATTTTCGTCTCATAGCGTGTCTGTACACGCTCCATCTTTGTAATTTGATAATTTTGGTTAAAAACCATCTCCTTTATAGGGAGAATGGTTTTATTTTGGGTTTTTTTAAATATAGTTTTTAAATGTGCTTCCATCTTTACTGATTTACTTAACTCGAATAATACTTAAAGTAAAACTAGAGGCGGTTTTTATACAAAATTCAGAAATGTAATTTTGTTACTAAACAAAAAAAATGTGATAGAAATTTTAATGTTGCGGTTTTTCATTTTTATAAAGTTCTTAATTTATCAAATACGAGAGAAATTTTAGATTTTGTGGGGTTTTTATTGGTACATATGTTTTTTTTTTTTTTTTTTATAATCTTAAAGAGTTTCTGTTTCGTGGTTTATTTCTAAACATGAAAAATGTGGTAGAAATTTTAATGTTGCAGGTTTTAATTTTTAAAAGCTTCCGTTGCGGTTTTCCATTTTTATAAAGTTCCTAATTTATTAAATACGTGAGAAATTTTAGATTTTGAAGGCTTTTATTGATACATATCTTTTTTATAATTTAAAAGAAGGTTTCTGTTTCGAGGTTTATTTAAAATGAGTTTTTTATTTCATCATCATCTTCTTCAGTACTGTCATACAAGTTGTTGTTGTAGAATACAAATTGCTTCTTCTTAAAATGTGTGGAATTGTGTTTAGATAATCCATCTGATTTTTAGTAATAATCAGAAATCGTTTAGGTAAATAAATGTAATATTCTTATACTTTCACCATATTTTGTATCTACTCGATCTATCTTGTTGATTTCATATATAGTATTTTCTTCCATATCCTTTAAAGATAAGTATGTAATATTAGGATTTTGAAACAATTTTCTTAAGCTTGCCCTCATTTTTTTGCTTTCAACTTTTCACTGTAAAACGAACTTTCAAACTGATTCTTTATATTCAATGATTGATAGTATAAGACGTTTTTAGATAACGACAATAACTTCTTATCAATTGCGGTTAAGTATACGTGTATGCATACATATATATATATATATATATATATATATATATATATATATATATATATATATATATATATATATATATATATATATATATATATATATATATATATATATATATATATATATATATATATATATATATATATATATATATATATATATATATATATATATATATATATATATATATATATATATATATATATATATATATATATATATATATATATATATATATATATATATATATATATATATATATATATATATATATATATATATATATATATATATATACCAGCCCAGTTGGGAATCTCATTACTCACACACAATTGCAAAAACTTCCACGTATATAAGTACCACACTATTTTTGCTCCCTGCTCCTACTTCCAGAACAGAGAACTTCTCATCAACACCCTACTCTTATGGGAAGATTTTATCATCTTCAAAAACTGATGGTAGATGTTGTTCAGTGGAAAAAGCCTATTAATCAACAAAAATTTAACAATAGAAGAAACATTTTTTTTTGTTTTATTAGGTTTTTATTTTTGTATATATTTAATTTTATTTTTCAAAAATAAATCTATAATATCGACCTTCTGAAACTTTTTTAAAATAATATTTGCTAGACGATAAGTCAGTAATGATGTTGTCTTGCAAACAAGTGTATTTGTCTGGTTGTCTGGTAAAAACATTACATGAGTTTCTGTTTCTATCATCGTCTTTAATCCGAATGTAGTAGATTTCGTGGAGCAATTGATGATTTGGATCCCCTCGTTGGGTGGAATTTTCCCTAACTACCCGTCCACACGGGCAATCTGATCTGTGGCAACTGCCAAAACCGATAGCCGACATAAGATATTTGCGTGTGGACTACACGAATATGTGTGGGGAGGTATTGTTCGATGTAGTAAACGGTATTCAATAGCCGATAATAAATATATTAGCGATTATGATCCTAAAAATGAATCAAATTACCTAATGTATTAAGATGTAAATAATTTATATGAATATGTAATATCTCAATATCTCCCCTCAAGAAATTTTTTTTTTTTTTTTGTCATTCATTTATTTATTGAATCTTCAAAATATGAACTAACAATAAGTATTCAAATCTTAATACTAAATATAAAAGTTATTTAAGTCCAACCACTGCCACACAAAAAAGTTTCATTTTGCGCGAATAATATCGGTAGAATCACCTATTTAACGTTCTGATGGTGGCCAGGGTATCCTTTCTTCTCAACCGAGAGTGGCCGCCAAAATTAAATATGTTGCGTGCAAGAGGATTTGGGTGAAGTTCCAGTTTACTGATATACCTTGTGGCATACTTAGAGAACTCGTCAGTTACCAGCGGAACACACAGATCCTTGTGAATTCGTGAGTTTCTTACGTACCATGCAGCTGCAGTAATCGTACGAAGAATTTGGTTTTGTCGTCTTTGAATTTTTTCAATGTTAGATGTTGAGGCGGTTCCTCATAATTGAACTCCATAGCACCATATAGGCTTTAAAATTGCGTTATATAACAAAAGTTTGGAGTCCAACTTCAATGTCGAATTTTTGCCCATAAGCCAATTTAGTTGCGCTGCTTTTAATTTCAGCTGAGTGACTTTTGCATCAATGTGAGGCTTCCACGTTAGCCTACGGTCGAGGTAAATACCAAGGTATTTAACTTCATTATGCTGCGGAATAGGTGTATTGTTAATTTGGAGAGCCGAACATGTTTGCTTACGCAGTGTGAATGTAACGTGGGTACATTTTTGTTCATTAACTTTTATTTTCCAAAGTTTCAACCATTTCTCTAATATTGAAATATACTGCTGCAAATTTCGTGAAGCTTCTTGATGGTTTACATGAACGCTAAAAAAAGCTGTGTCATCTGCAAAAGTTGAAGTATGGATTTCGGATCTCGTTGGCATGTCAGATGCGTAAATCAAATATAGAGTGGGTCCTAGAATGCTACCTTGGGGAACTCCTGCTCCGATTGACTGTGAGAGACTTGTAAAGTCACCTTCTTTGATAACAAATTTCCGCTCGTATAAGTAGCTTTCCAGAAGCTTGTGAGTATTTGCCGGCAAGTTCAACTTTATTTTGTGCATCAGTCCGTCGTGCCACACTTTATCAAACGCTTGGGAAATGTCGATGAATAGAGCTGAACAGTACTTTTTGTCTTCAAAAGTCTGTCTTATGACATTGACTAGCCTATGTGTTTGTTCTATGGTGTTATGTTTAGCCCGAAAGCCAAATTGATGATCAGGGATACATCCCACATCATTAAGAAATTTTAAGTGGCTGGAAAACTGCGAAAGCTTTAATGTAAATAACATAAAAGAAGATTCAGACTTAGGTTATATATTGGAAGTGGATTTAAAATATCCTAGCATATTACATAACTATCATAATGATGTACCATTTTGTTGTGAATTTAAGAAGATTGAAAATATGGAACATCGAAAACTAATAACAGATTTAAATGCTAAAACCAATTATATAATTCATTATCGAAATCTTCAACAGACCTTGATTTTAAAGAAAATTCATAGAATACTTGCTACATGCTAGAATTCAAACAGTCAAACTGGTTAAAAAATACATTGATATAAGTAATTATCATAGAGCCAAAAATGCATTTGAAGAAAACTTTTTTAAATTACTAAATAATGCAGCGTATGGTAACACAATGGAAAATGTTTATAAAAGAAAAGACCAAGGCGAATTCATTTTACCAGGTGAAACTGAAAAAACAGATGTACTACTTTTTTTCTATTTGTAAAACATCAAGTGTCAAAAGCTGTTTCTACCCTGTCGGATAATCAGTAGCTGACTACAAAAATAGCCAACTTTTAATGAATTTTTATGAACCAATTTTAAGCTATCATGTACACAATGCAAAAATGCATTTTCAATGTCGCCACCTAGTAAGCGCCGCAGATTTCCGTTTTTTATTATTAACACTACTGCGTGACTTTGAAGCCTTTTTATATAAATTTTTCAATTCTGTGGACTTTTTCTAAAATAAATTTTTTTATATAAGTACATATGTATGTCAAATAACAAAGATATTAATATTGTTTAATTTTAATTAAAAGTGCAAGAATGAGAGTCGTTAGCAAAAGAAATTTAAGAAGCCTTTTCAAAAAAGAATGTAATGTATACGCCAACATACAAACATTTGAAGCAACATTATTTATTTAAATTATTTCTGAAATTTTTTGCAAAATTAAGTTTATAATAAATTATTTTTGAAAAATTACAAATATTACGTTAAAAACGTTGACTAATTTATTTTATTACGAAAAAATATTACAATTGAGTGATTGGTAGGTGTCAGCTAGTTACAAAAAGGTGCTTTTCACTTATAGTGTCAACAATTAACTTTTCGTTGATTTAAAACTAACTAACTGATGGTTGACTTAAAAATATTGCTAGCTTCAAAAAGTTAACTGAAGGTTAACATTTAGCAGGCTAACTGTAAGTTAGTTGAAAAGTGGTGTAAAATCGGACAATTAAATACTTCCTAGGACATCACAATGTTAAAATAGTTAGTTGCTTCCATTGAAAAGTAATTCAAGTGTCAGTCAGCACAAGTTGAGGAATGGTTAACTTAAAGTTAGTTTAAAATTAACTCAGTTTCCGACAGGGTGGTTTGCTCACATACAAACATATCAGCAATTAAATTGTGTAAGTGTGTGTATGTATGTACTAGAGGGCTGCTCAAGCACAATAAAAACGTGTTACAAAACATCGTAGTATTTTCAAGTACTATCCATCGTCTTCTTTCACATTTCAAAACAAACACTTCAGTGCCGAAATGTTCTAAACACACAAACGAATACTGTCTTATAAGCATTTAGAACAAACAGAACTGAACACAAGTAGAACCAAGTGAAATAGAACAAATTTGAAGTAGAAATTCAAGCATTGAAGCGATGTTCCACTTCAGTTTTGTTTGTAAAAATTTTTTGTGTTACTTTTTACAATTTAAAGTTCTATCTAGCTTAAAAAAACACCCTATACATATGTATGTCAAATAATAAAGATATTAATATTGTTTAATTTTAATTAAAAGTGAAAGAATGAGAGTCGTTAGCAAAAGACATTTAAGATGCCCTTTTACAAACAAACATTTGATACAATATTATTTATTTAAATTATTTCTGAAATTTTTAAGTTTTTTGCAACATGCAATGTAATAATTTTTGTTTGGTGCAATATGTAATATAAAAATGAAATATTACAAATAAATACGTTAAAAATGTTGACTAATTTCTTTTATTACGAAAAAATATTACATGAATGAATTATATATATGAATACAGCTAGTTACAAAAAGTTGTTTTTCACCTATAGTGTCAAAAATTAACTTCTCGTTGATTTAAAACTAACTAACTTATGGTTGACTTAAAGTTAACTAAAATAGTTAGTTGCTTCCATTGAAAAGTAATGCAAGTGTCAGTCAGGACTTAAGTTAGTTTAAAGTTAACTGATTTTCCGACAGGGTGGTTTGCTCACATACAAACATATCAGCACGTAAAGTGTGTAACTGTGTGTATGTATGTACTAGAGGGCTGCTCAACCACAATAAAAATGTGTTACAAAACATCATAGTATTTTCAAGTACTATCTAACATCGTCTTCTTTCACATTTCAAAACCAACACTTCAGTGCCGAAATGTTCTAAACACACAAACGAATACTGTCTTATAAGCATTTAGAACAAACAGAACTAAACACAAGTATTTAGAACCAAGTGAAATAGAACAAATTTGAAGTAGAAATTCAAGCATTGAAGCAATGTTCCACTTCAGTTTTGTTTGTAAAATTTGTTGTTGTTCATGGTTTTTGTCCTTGCATTAGTGCACAAGTGCTGTATCAAAGTATGCTCATGTGTGTGTGTTGTTGTTGTACATGGTTTTTGTCTTTGTATGAAGCACAAATATTTTAGACGCAATATGCTCAAATGTCAATGTGCTTGCTGTTATTTATCGTTTATTTGCTTTATTGTTAGGTTTTGTTCTGGATTTTCCTTGGACATCTACACCATAGTGAGCAGTGTTTTTTAGAACATTCTGTGCAGCCCTTTAATATGTACATATTTTCTATAAAAATTTTTTGACACACGAGCCGCTCAAGCAACAACGAATGCCCATGTTTTTTTTTTTTTTTTTGTAAGACGTTAAAATGGTTTGTGAATGGGAGAGTAGACGAAAACTATTAGGAGCTAGAGCTCTTATTGCCAGAACTCATTTTCATAGTTGTATGAAAATTCATGAACAAATGGTTGCAATTCAAATGAAAAGAGTACGAACTGAATACAATAAACCCATTTACATTGGATTTTGTGTCTTAGAACTATCAAAATTGAAGATGCATAACTTCCATTATAGGAAATATTGGAAAATGTGAAAATATTAATCTAAGCTACATGGATACTGATTCGTTTATATGAGATTAGCACTAATGATTTATATTTTTATTTCGTATAGTTTGGGTAATACAATACAACAAGATCAAGTCTTATATTACAGTATTGGGTACTGATTTGGCAGATATTTTGTAATTACAATTAATGAAGTAAAGAAAACAAAAGAATGTATAAGAAAAAGTTAAGTAAAAAAAAAAAAAAAACAAAGGTATAATTAAGTAAACAAAAGATACGATGAGAATACTGTTAACAATTCTAATTTTTACAAAAATAATAATAAATAATTTAAGAAAAATGCTGAATTATGCCAGATTTGAATTTGCTTGCATTATTAATAGTTTGGATCTGAGGGGGAAGCTGGCTCCAGAGGCGTATAGCATTTGTGAAAAAGTGTTGCTCAGAAATGGCCTTACTATATTTCATGTTGTTTATTCTGTGACCTCTATTCGACCTGGAGAAAGTTATTCTGTCATAGAGGTAAGAAGGTTTTTCTTTTATATATAATTTTATGTAAAAACAATAGGGAGCGACATTTTAATAAGCTGTCAAAAGTAACGCCATAGATTTCTTGGCATATTGTGAGATACTCCTGTTCCTTTTTATTCCAAATATATATGTGGCAAACGTTACATTGAGCCTACGTTTACTAATAGCATCACGGCTAGAGAACAATTGGCAGCCATACATTAATGTGGGTAATAAATACGTTTTGGCAAGAAGCATTTCAATATTAATAGGCGTATAGTACTGAGAAATATATAAATCTCTTAACATAGAAAAAGTTTTACCGCAGTTAATTTTAACATGATCTGACCAATTCAGCTGTTTATTAAAAATTACACCCAGGCTTTCTGCACTTTCGACAAAGTTTATGACTACATTATTAATCTTGACTGGTGGAATGCATAAATTTTCTCTTTGTGACATTCCAATCATCATAGCAATGGACTTTGTAGGGTTCAGACTTAGCACATTTGCAGACGCCCACAGATTTGTACGACCCAAATCTTCATTTATCAGTTGTATGCAATTAGCAATGTCGCATACACTGCAGCTTTTATACAGTTGCACATCGTCAGCATACATTTGAATACTACAATTTTTTACATGCAAAGGTAAATCGTTTGCGTATATGGAATAAAGAAGCGGTCCAAGTATCGATCCTTGTGGTACTCCTCTCGGCATTAAGTAGCATTCTGAAACATTTCCTTCATGGAAAACACTCTGACATCTATCACTTGGATAAGATGTCAAAAGTTTTAATGCTGTCAACGAAAAATTAAACATATATGTACTTTAATTTTGGATAAGAACAAAATGATGTACGGTGTCAAAAGCTTTAGAGTGATCGAGCAATATTAGAAATGATACCATTTGGCGTTTATCAATATGAGATCTAATTTCTTCTGTGACGTCAATCAGAGTAGTAACACAGCTATGTTGTGGTCTAAATCCAGATTGTCTATTACTTAACAGGGAGTTTGTATACAGGTAGTAGCTTATTTGCGAGTGAATTAATCGTTCAAAAACTTTTGAGAGATATGGCAGAACATGATTATATTAGTAATGAAACTAAAATATATTTCGGTACATCTGGTTATCCAAAAGAAAATGTCTACCCCAATTGAAACGTTGAGAAAATATATAAAAAATTATTTAAATTTCATCTGACCATATTGAAGCCCGAAGATAACCCCTTTTTAAACAATAAAGATTTTTGTAAATGGTCATAAAAAGCAAACTTAATGAAAATGTCTATTATTTTCCACAAATTAATAAAAACGTGTTAGGGATGATGAAAGATGAATGTAATGGGAAAATTATTAAAGAGCACATTGCATTTTGACAAAGTGAAAATTTCACCGAAATATGTGTACTTTTTTCAAGCTGTCGGTATTTACGTCTCAATAAAAAGTGCACGCCTGAACTGACTTACAAATCGTGAAAAATACTGCAAATACTCGGTTTTAAAAACGCGCATTTATAGCAATTTTGCGGTTACAGAGGCAAAAAGCGTAAAAACTACCTGGAACGCTTGAAAATACCATCACTGCTTCTTATAACACCTTTTTTAAACTACTCTTTTCAGCTTTTTTAACGAATTCGTGATACATTTTGCGGTTTTTTTCCAGTGTTTAAAAAACTGCATTCAAAGTAGCAAAAGTCGTAAGATTGTGCTTTTTCTTCGACTTCTCAACTTTTTGCCATTCAAACATAAACTGTTGCTTCGACTTCTGATTTCAATCATGCAAACAGTCGCAGTTAAGCTAGAGATACAAAACGAAAAGTTATACACTACGAAGACTTCTGAAGTCGACATGTTTGAACAGTTTTTAGTTTGACTGACTTCAACTTCGAATAAGTTCAGAAGTTAAAGAAAAGTTGTGTGTATTTTTTATACCCTTCACAAAAATGTAAAGGGTATATATAAGTTTGTGATTCCGTTTGTAATTTCTACGGTTTTTATTTGCGACCCTATAAAGTATATATATTCTGAATCAGAATTAATCGAAAAGTCGATTAAGCGATGTCCGCCTGTCCGCTGTTGAAATACCGTTTCTGAGAAAACCATTAGACTTAGAAACTTTTTTCCTTCACCATCGATTCATGGATTTGCTATTGAAATTCAGTAATACCGGTTCACGTATAGCTGAGATACATATATTCAAAACTCCGAAAAAAGTAATTTTTTTGCAGTTTTGTATGAAAATTAAAAAAAAAAATTGTTTGTTTTGCTTCAAACTTCACACACTTATTAAGCATGGGACTAAAAGACAATTTCAGATATCGGTCCATATATACCCGAGATATAGCCCAAATCAGTTTTTCATGAAAATGTCGGATAAGCGAACTTAAACATTTTGTTTTGGTTAAAAGCAGTTCTGGTAATAATATAAAATTACTCGTATATAAATCTGGAAAATTAAAATTTCTGATATCGGTCCATATATACCCGAGATATAGCCTGAAGCGATTTTTCCATTAACATTTTTTTTGCTGAAAAGCAATTCTCGTTTTAAATGAAGGTTACTAAAATACGTTCCGATATCGGTTCATATATAACCGAGACATAGCTTTCCATGAAAATGTTCATGAAAGATTTCTTTTTTGGAATGATGATTGCAAGGCAAAAATATTTTTTCCCCGATATCGGTCCATATATATCCGAGCATATTTAGTTCAAATTTCTAATATATACTATATATTTACGTGACTATCGTGAAAGGTATTTTAGATTTGGCCCAGCCGAATATACCACACTCTTACTTGTTTTTCTTATGCTTTAGGTTAGTCGTTCAACAGACGTTGGCGAATGCACATGTCAGCTAGAAGCTAAGAGCTTTTCTTCCACTTACAGTAGCTTTTTTCCATTTACAGTAGATAACATAAATCGCAATGCAAAAATTTTTTTATGATAAAAAAATACGTTTTTATGTCTGTTATGCCATCAAACATTTAAAATGTGTACAGAAAATGTTATTGGAAGGTATTATGATTATGAATAAATACAATAACATACTTATGTGAAAAAGGATATTCGGACTTAAAATTCATATGTAGTAAACAACGTAATAAATTGGTTCTAAGTTTTTGAAACATACATAGCTCTTACAAAACTGTCACAACAGCATTAACGCACGCGATTTAATTGTTCAAACGAATATGTTTAAGTTAGTTTTGCTTGTCACTATACTTTAAATTACTGTAAAATTATCTCACTAACACAAGTGCAAAACAAATTTGTCCACCACTGTTCTAGAAGTTGCATGTTTTTGGTTTGGATTATCGGAGCAATGATTAGAGCAAGAGACAAATTTTTTGCATTACAATTTTTATACCTGCATCTATTCGATTGCAAAAACGAGTCCCAATAAGTCCAACAATGAAAAGATATCCTTGTTTGATTTTATTAAACAGTAGTGGTGTTATGCATTAAAAATATGGTACATATGTTTATTAAACTGTTATTTGACAAATTTCTATAAAATATTTGCCAAATAAGTGTTTAATAAACATACAATAGCTCTATTCACAGTCTCGTGCAAATGGTATTGCATCGTTGCATTTGCAAAAAGGTTTAGCATAATTTTACTCTATACTAACAAAATACACAACAATGCACTTGCTAGTCTTATGTGTATATGCAATACTTAAAACCTATAGTTTTTATTTGCTCTGCTTATGCACAAGTTAATTGCAAATCGACAGCCAATTAGTTCGTAATCACTGATTAGTTGCCGTCGCTCATCCCGCATTCAAATAACAAATAACACCAATCGATGTCTTTATCTAACTTTTTCTATCGAAAAAGTCCATTAACTGATCCTTAAAGCTTTTTTTCGGCATATTTACTTTTGATTAAAATTTCAGTAAATTATTTTCTATTCTAATTATTAATCACCTGTGAATTTCGTGCTTTGCAAAAAGTAGTGCAAACTAAACCAACAGAGGTGATTCACAATTGATAGCATATATTTGCAATTGCATAAATTTGCAATCACTAATGCACAAGAATGTGAATAGAGCTAATATTTTTTATGAATACGGCCATAAATATTTATATTTTTATAAATTTACATAATTTTGGAGCAGGTTCAATTTAATAAGTATAAAATTTTCCCGAATAGTTAAAAACGACTGTATTGGAAGCTTTAATCGAAATACCAATAAAACCTGAATCCATACCGCCCTCAGTTAAGGAGCACCCTACATCCTCCGTTGATGCTGAAAAAATAATTTGCAAGAAAGACAATTTCGGACCATATCCAGCCTTTGGACAGCGTACTTTCACTTGGACGTCGTGCGCAGATGGCCATGCATTATCATTGCGAGTGTAGCAAGCCAAATGACCTAAATTTGACAAAAACTAATTTAATAAATAAATCATCTTAAGCTACTAAACACTTACTTGAAGAAAACTTTCCCGCATAACATATATAAGTGTAAATGGAGTTCCCCGACTCAGATTTTACTTCGCTTAATTTAGTTAAGGTAACAACGTTTGCCGGATTGGTTTCGACGGTATTCATCTGGACATCTGTTATTTCAAGAGCCTGTTCATCACAGCAGGCTAAAGCTAGCAAAGATATGAAGGTTGCCACACATATTTTATTTAAAGCAAACATATTTCTTTAAAAATTATTTATAAAAAGGTTGTAAACTTTGAAAATTCCTTTTACAGACTGCCGAAAACAAACCTTATTTCAGTTGTATTTATAGTAGATAGATATTGCATTGGGTGTACTTACATATACTTATATGTACATAGGGCTATTTTCTTTGCGTAAGTAAATAAAACTGATTATGTTTCTTATCAGTTTTTTAATCGTTAAGAACTTGGCAATAAAAAGCAATAAATATATATTTACTTGTAATTAATATCTTTCAGTGAAATTGTAAAAAGTAATAATAGAATTCCGAGAATTTTTCAAATGTTTTTCTCTAGAAAATACATATTTATGTAACAACTATACATACGTACATACCCAGCTAGCATTCGATATTTGTTAGACAATTATGTTTAATATACACTCCCAAAAAGAATCTTCCGACCATTATCCGACGAGTAACAATAACAAAAACATTTACTTTGTTTATATTTATTTAAAAAAATCGTCTTTTAATCCTGGTATGTTTAACATACGAGTCTTTGAATGATTATCTGAAGAGTACTAAAACAAAAATGTGGAAAGGATGATGCTTAAAAAGTTATTTTTATTTAGACACAATTACGAGTAAACACAGATAAAAGAAAAAACAGCGCATTATAGTTTATTTTCTGGTTTTCATTAACCTTTTATTTAAGATTTGAATTTAAAGAGGACCGGCGGTAAATTTTTCACTTGTGTCATGTGCACCCCGTGTTAAACAAATGGGATGTGGGTAATGCCGTTATCATATTTAAATAACTTGGGTCAGTGGATGGAAAAAGGAAGAAGAAGACCGACAAACGAAAATGTGGGTTTTTGACAATTGGAAATGAAAAAAAGATGGTGGGGGGATTTTTGTTTTGGCGGGAAAATTATGACAGGTAGAAAGGCAGAAGGGGTTTGCTATGGGAGAGACTAAAGGTGGTAACCCAGCAGTCCACAAGTTATTACAATTTGCAAAGCATCCGATTGTAAGCGATTGTGTCAACAGAAAAAATCAAAATAAACATGTTTTATTGTGCTTAACATGCATGTTAAGCACAATAAACAACTAACATCCAATTCAGATTAGTATTTTTTTTCTCTCATTTTGTTAAATTGAATGTACATAAGAAGCAAAGAAGAAAACAAATGCTAATAATATAGTTTTGAACTCATCCAATGTTCGCTTACAATGTATACAGTGTTGGATGCATCTTACGGCCTAGGCCATCGCTGTGTAAATGTAAGTAGGAATTGTATACAGACTTCGGATGGGTCGCGCTTACATTGTCAATGGTCTTAGATCGAAGATGTATGTGACAAAAATTTCACTGGGAAGTGGTGGTGTTGGTGAGTATGTGGAAACAATAGTACGCACTTGCATTTTGGCGTTTTTTTTTCTGGTTTTCGTTAAATTTTTCTTATATCCACTTTCGGGCCTCATTATTTTTTTTTTTTTTTGTTGTATGAATCAGAAATAGGTTTTACATCTATTTCAGCTGGCATGGTTTGTTTTTCTTTTGTATTGTAGCAAACAACAGATACATGACAAAGGACCACCCCAAGACGGCGAGCCCTAGCCGGGATAGACGCCAGAATGCCAGCGACGTCATGCATCTGTCAATACACACATAGCCCTACAATAAGTTGTGCTTATTAATTTGCAACATCAGCTATATGCTATGGGCACTACGTGCTTACGTACTACGACTAACATAATAAGAAAATGGGGCCCAACGTGGGGCCTGAAAGTGGATTTTATGAGCTTTTGAAACGAGTTCTTTGGTAACAACTTTTGTAAGTCCCGTTGAGTCACTCAAAAGTCTTCAACGCGTTGCGACATTAGTCGGCCAGAGTAGCTTTTCTTCAAGAGTTAGAACCGTTTTAGTTTGTAATATTTTTTTAGTTATAAATTTTTGCCTGTATAGCTGCCGTTTCTGACTCTCAACAATCCATAAGTCCCGAGGTGTTATAATTCTTTTTTCAAACGAATTTTCCTGAGTTGCGACGAATTGTCGGATTTGGAAGCCGTAGTTAAATTTAGAGGTGATTGCACGCTTTGAGTTCAGACACCGGCTAAGTCAAACTGTTTATTGAAAAAAAAGTTACAGTTTCCGCTGTGGTTGGCTCTGATCTCGGGAGTGAAAAAACTCTTTTCTATTAGTTTTTTGTTGAACGTAATAGCATAATTCAGTTTCCATACAACCAAAGTTACCTTTTTGTTGTGTTACATAGATTGATTGTGGGTTGTCCTGATATTTTTGAAAGTTAGTACCAGCAATAATCAGTTGCACCATAATTCAGTCCAGGTAAGTTGCCGGAAATTGAACCATAGTTACATGACCAGCGCCACCAGCTACGGAACCTAGAACTAGTGAACATTTTAATAAGTTTCTCTCACAGCAGATTCAAATACATTTGCCTCTTTCTTGTCACCTGAAAGTCCCATAGCGCTTGTTATTTTGTGATCAAGTTTAGTTATTTACGTTTATAGTCATTTGATTATTATCATTATTTTTATTCACCTATTTATTTTTGATTCATTTGATTTTTTTATTTATTTGATCTCCTTTCTAAAATTTTTTTGATTTTTTTATTATATATATATTGGTTATTTATTCATCAATAACTATTTTATCCCCTTCAGATATAATGCACTTACACGTAGAAAAAAATATATGGTTGATACGACTATATTCTAAGGGCAACATACTATTGTTGGATTATATGGTTGTACACACCATAGTATTTTAAGAAAAATATTATAAGTAACCATACTATATTTTGGTTTAACATTATTATAATAATAAGTATCCACAGTAGTGATTAAAGTTATCAAATAATTGTCATATTCAATTATCTTTTTATACTAACCCCTCATACTTTTCTCATATGTAACCACGTTACTTTCATGTAATAACCATACTAATGTCACAAATACCTTTATTGTAATGGAACCACATTTGTTATAATTAGCACAAATACATACGTATGCTAGTCCGGTGAATGCGGTGGTTGAGGCATGATAACGGTTTTGTTTTTGGCCAAAAGCTGACGCACACGCATCGATGTGTGAGCTGGTGCGTTATCATGTTGCAAAATCCATGATTGATTTTTCCACAATTCTGTGCGTTTCCGACGAATTGCTTCGCGCAAACGGCGCATCACTTCAAGGTAGTATTCCTTATTGATTGTACGAGGTTTTGGCAAAAATTCATGTTGCACTGCACGCCATTGCAGTCAAAGGAAAAAGTGAGCAAAACCTTCACATTTGGCAGAACTTGACGTATTTTTTTCGGTCTTGGCTCTTCTGGACGCTTCCATTGGGATGATTTGGGCTTTGGTTTCAGTGTCATAGCCATACACCCATGATTCCTCAGCAGTTATGACCTCTTTGTGGAAATCTGAATTGTCTTTGACGATGTTCAACAGCTCCTGAGCGATGTCCATGCGACGTTGTTTAGGCTCAAAATGTAGCAATTTTGGAACAATCTCCGCATGTGTACCAACATAACAAAAAGAAAAAAACGAAAATCGAACATGCGTAACCCACGAAATTTGAAAAATAACGGTTATTTTTTTGATCAGCCTTCGTAATAGCTTTATAGGCCTGAACATTGTTTACTTCAGCATTCTAGTGTAGTAGTACACGCGTCCATAGTTGTTACACATGTACATTCATATGCATTTTCTAGCAGAAAAACATTCCAAAATTTTTGGGAATTCTATTATTTATTTTTATAAGTTTAATGAAAGATATTAATTACAAGGAAATATGTTTTTATTGTTATTTACAGTCAAGCTCTTAACGATTAAAAAGCTGATAAGAAACATAATCAGTTTTATTTATTTACGCATGTGTGTGCTTACCAGGGACTGACAATGAGTACTTATAAAAAAACATACTTAAGCATTTGCCCTAAAACCGCGCTTTTGGGTATGTCCAATACTTATATCCAAAAAGTATCCATTCATACATGATAGCTCGGCAGCAAGTATGTGTATTACTTATATTTATACATGCGACAGAGGTTGCAATAAACTTGATTTATGGATTTATTCGCAACATGGTTGGGATGAGCTATTACAGGAGGAACACCAGGTATGTGTAAAGAAATTTCGCGCAAAAAAGATTGTATGTGGGTTGAATGTAGTTTAATTCGTTTTTAATCGTAAGTTATGTTTTTGTGAGATTATTCTTATTATTATTTTTTTTTTTTAATGTACGAAGCACCCAGTGGGAAAGGGTTGGAATCCACTGAGATTTTTTGAGTTTGCCGGAAGTCTTAAGCTGGATTCACCCATTTTTTCCGAACAAAATTTTTGTCCGGACAAAATTTTTTTTATATGTAGTTTGACGTCTCTTCTTGAGAGAGAGAAAATATATTTTGCGAACATCTCCCAACTTGAATTGGTTTAATTTATATTTTGTCCGGACAAAATTGAAATGAGATGCCAATAGGATACATTTTTTCGTACAAAATTGTATTGAGTTGCCCCACCGAATAAAAAATTTACATAGTAATTAAACACTCGTATTATTTGATCTTGTTTATATATATATATATTTTTTTTTCTAAATTTTTCAGCTAATGATCTTTATAGTAATTTTATTCTGATAAAATTTCAATTGTGGCTGCCATTTGATATATGTGCATAAGTTTTAATAGTAAAAAATAAGTAATAATTTTAATATGAAAATAAATGAATTGATTGCCCAAAAACTTATTGAAGAAATGAAAAAGCCAGGAAGAGAGTGTATGCACTATATAATGTGTACAAATAACCCATTGATCTTCTTTGTTTTAAAAGACTTTTCACTGCAACTTTTTTTTAAGTTTTTATGTAGACATATATGTACTTGGCTAATAATAATGCTTTAAATATTTCAATGACCATAAACAAAAGCAGTTTTCCATTTTCCATTATTATCACACAATATTTACTAATAATTGAGAATATGTAAAATACGCCAGAAAATAAACCAAAATAATAACAAGCTGTACTGCCACCCTGTAAAACTAATAGATTTTGTTTACATATGGCACCTCTGATTTTCCGGAA
Source organism: Thecocarcelia acutangulata (assembly GCA_914767995.1). Lineage (NCBI taxonomy): Eukaryota > Metazoa > Arthropoda > Insecta > Diptera > Tachinidae > Thecocarcelia > Thecocarcelia acutangulata. The sequence continues at coordinate 60,543,119 of OU612098.1, forward strand.
CATTTTTTTGCAATGGGTGAATCGTGCTACAGAAAACTCTCAGTAAAAAATTTTTGTTCGTAAACAATGGGTGATTCCAGCTTTACTGGTCTCTGCGTTCATAACATTAAATGACGATTAAGTGTACATTGGTAGTGGTACATTACTAGGACCACTGTGAAAATGATTTACATCAGCACCTGCCTTGCGGCCTAATCTGATGGTGGACCAATTCCACGGAGTGAATTATTCACGATTCACCAGCGCCCCCGTGTGGCTCAGCAGGCTCACACAGGTAGAAATTCTTGCCATATGATTGCGGTCATATGAGCAACTTCTTGTTGAGAAGTTCGGGCCTTCTAATCCCTACTGTATGCAATTTCCCAGCAATCAATGGCGGACAAGGCTTAATGAGTTGGTAGGCCGAAGCCCACTAAGAGCATCAGCACTTAAACCAACTCACTCGTCAACCATCACCACTGGTTCCTTACAATACAGGTATCTGTTGTATACGCAACAGATCCTCGGGAGATTGTTAGCCCTCGAAAAAAGCCACACACCAAACAATTATCAAGGATACTAGCAATCCCTTCCTGCGTTTTAGGTTTGAACCACAGCCAGAACGTTTCAGCCAAGGTAGGCACCTCAACCATGATCAGCCCGGGTCAAACCGCAAGCAGAACTTCCCGGGGGCCATGCTTATCCCCGTTCTGCCAATTTATACCCTTGGTAAGGGTTTCGAAAGCCAACATGTGGCTTCCAAGAGTTTTGTTGCCGCACCAAACGAGGGACCCCTTCCCCTCTTTTCGCCGAAAAACAGAGCGCCTAAGTTAGGAATACGCCAAGGCATAACCTGTTCCCCGGGGGGACATTACTAGGACAACAAGCACTAGTTCAAAAAGTGTTACGAGTTTTTATCGAGACATACGAGGGCGGTTCGGAAACTTCTTAGCCTAGCACAAAAAGCGCGGCATAAACAGAAAAAAGGTAAGTGTTTTGGAAACTTCCATCTCTGCTATGAACACATGTTAAATTTTGTTTCGATCTGATAACTCCTTCATATAGAATATAGAAACAGGTGTTCACAAAAGACGCATCTGTGATTTTTTTACAATGGAAAAATTAGAACTGCGTGGTGTCATTAAATATTTACATAAAATAGTTTTATCGGGACAAGAAATTCATATTGACATGGTGAATGTGTTAGGTGAAAGTGCTCCTTCATATGCAACATTAAAAAAAAATTGGGTTACTGAATTTAAACGTGGTCGTACAAGCATTGAAGATGAACCACGTAGTGGACGTCCAAAAACAGCAACAACAACAGAAATTGTAGCCAAAGTGCATGATGTGGTATTAAATGAACGACGAACAAAAGTGCATGAAATAGCTAATATCATGGGCATCTCAAATGATCGAGTCCATTTAATTTTGCGTGAAGAACTACAGATGACAATGCTTTCTGCAAGATGGGTGCCGCATTTGTTAACAGTCGACCAAAAACGCATAAGAATAACATTTCTCAAGCTTGTTTGGGCCGTTTTAAGCGAAATAAAATGGATTTTAAGCGTCGTTTCATAACTGTTGATGAGACATGGATCCACCACTATACTCCAGAAACAAAAGAACAATCCAAACAATCGACTGATGCTGGAGGAAGTGCCCCAAAGAAGGCAAAAACAATTCCATCGACTGGTAAGGTTATGGCAACGGTTTTTTTTGGGACTTCAAAGGTATTTTATTGATTGACAATCTGCAAAAGGGTAACACAATAAATTCAGAGTACTATTGCAATCTTTTAGATCGATTAAATGTACAAATTCGAGACAAACGCCCAGGCTTACAACACAAAAAAAATAATTTTTCATCAAGACAACGCACCAGCGCACAAGAGTGTTTTAACAATGGCTAAAATCAACGAATTAAAGTACGAGTTGCTTGACCACCCACCTTATTCTCCTGATTTAGCTCCCAATGACTTTTAACTGTTCCGAAATCTAAAAAAATTCCTTGCTGACAAGCGTTTCACCTCAAATCAATATGTAATTACAGTTGTAAACCACTATTTTACAGTCCTTGAGGAAAACTATTTTAATGAAGGGATAGAATTGCTAGAAAAGCGGTGAACTAAGTGTTTTGAAGTTTCAGGAGATTATATTGAAAAATAAAAATATTTTTGAAAAACTAACTTTTCTCTTCATTGATAGGCTAAGAAGTTTCCGAACCGCCCTCGTACTAGTACTTCAAGTAGTTCGTTTGTGGATTCGTGAGAATTGCCATTTGTATTTATTTGTTGAAAAAACTTGCCAAACGCCAATTTTCCGAATTTTATTTGACATTTCTCTATTTCAGACTTACTCAATTTGAGCCATGGAGAGATACACAATCCAACAACGTGTTAAAGTTATCCAGACTTATTATGAAAATGATGATCAATTTTCGAAGAAAATCATCTTCTGTGATGAGCCACATTTTCACCTCAGTGGATTCGTCAATAAACAGAATTGCCGCATTTGGGCGAATGATAATCCAAGAGTGACTGTCGAAAAACCAATGCACCCACAAAGAGTGACTGTTTGGTGCGGTTTATGTGCTGGCGGCATCATCGGGCCGTATTTTTTCCAAAATGAGGCCGGTCAGGCAGTTACTGTGAATGGTGTTCGCTATCGTGAGATGATAACGAACTTTTTATGGCCCGAATTGGAAGATATGGATGTAGACGATATGTGGTTTCAGCAGGACGGTGCCACTTGCCACACAGCTAACGAAACAATTGCTCTTTTGCGCAACAAATTCAATGGCCGTGTTATCTCACGTAATGGCGATGTCAATTGGCCGCCAAGATCATGTGATTGGACTTTTTTCTTTGGGGTTATTTGAAAGAAAAGGTGTACGTCGATAAGCCAGCAACAATTCAACAGCTAAAGGATGAGATAATTCGGCACATTAACGGCATAGAACCTCCATTATGCCTCAGAGTCATCGAAAATTTGGACCATCGGATGGAGGTGTGCCGCCTTAGTCGTGGCGTCCATTTGGCCGATATTTTGTTCCATACATAATTGAATAATACCAATATATCACAATAAAATAAAGTTGCAATAATTTCCTAAATAGTTTGTGTTTTATTCAAAATCAACATCGGCCCTTGAAGTTTAACCACCCTTTTTATACGTATGCATTTAATAAAAAAGAGTATGAAGGCCGGGGCACATAGAATCCGTCGTACTACGTCGAACAACTAAGTTAAAATATACATGGCTTGATTTAAAAAATAACCGTTATTTTCAAATTTCGGAAGCTACGTATGTTCGATTTTCGCTTTTTTGTTCTCTTATGTGGGTACACATGTATGTTATATATGTTGGCAATACCAACCATTTTGGATTGTCAGTTTGTTTTTGACAGATACAAAGGTTTGTCGAGCAAAAAGGATGTCGCATGGACATCGCTCATGATCTGTTGAACATCGTCATCGACAATCCAGATTTCCACAAAAAGGTCATAACTGGTGACAAATCATGGGTGTATGGCTATGACATTGAAACCAAAGCCCAATCATCCCAATGAAAGCGTCCAGAAGAGCCAAGACCGAAAAAAACACGTCAAGTTCGGCCAAATGTGAAGGTTTTGCTCACTTTTTCCTTTGACTGCAATGGCGTGCAGTGCAACGTGAATTTTTGCCACAACGTCGTACGATCAATAAGGAATACTACCTTGAAGTGATGCGCCATTTGCGCGAAACAATTCGTCGGTAACGCACAGAATTGTGGAAAAAACATTCATTGATTTTGCACCATGATAACGCACCAGCTCACACATCGATGCGTGTGCGTCAGTTTTTGGCTAAAAACAAAACCGTTATCATGCCTCAACCACCGTATTCACAGGAGTTGGGCCCCGCTGACTTTTTCCTCTTCCCAAAACTGAAGACACCGATGAAAGGAATGCGTTTTTCTACGATTGAGGAGATAATATAAAAATCGAAACAGTAGCTGTTGGCGATATAAAAAAGCGAGTTTTAGAAGTGCTTCGAGGATTGGAAAAAAAACGCTGGCATAAGTGTATTATATGTGAGGAAGATTACTTTGAAGGGGACAAGATAGTTACTGATGAAAAAATAAATACTTTTTGAAAAAATTTAAAATAACGGTTGTTTTTTGATCAGTCCTCGTAAGTAGTCTTATGAGCATTGTCACATTCCGTACCTCTCCGTCAACGCAAAGTATTAAAGTTGAGCAACTTTTAATGTACGTTGAGAACTTTAACAACTATCCAATAATATCTTTAGTATATTTTGATTCAGTTTTTCGTTCCAAAATGATATAAATTCAAAACAAATTGTGTTAGATTTTCTGTGCTGTGTCTGAAAAATAAACCAAAAGATTTTAATCAAATTAAAATAAAATTCAGTTGATTTTATATCCGTTAACAAAGTTCTGATTGTGCCAACTTCATACTTCGTATACGTTGATGTCAGTTGAAAAAGGAGACGGATTCTATGTGCCCCAGCCTTAAGCGTGTCTATACCTTTTGAGTTCTTCTACCCAAACACACTCATATTTATTTTTGCATGAATATATTGTTATTGTATGGTTTAATTTTGTATTTGTATATATTCATACACGTTTCCCTACAAATAACCAATAAGTAGTAAAAATCATGATATAAAAAATACAATATACAAAATAGCTCCTTTCTCTTTTTATTATTTTTAATAAGTATTTTTGAAGTTTATTGATAGAGAGAAATGTAAAAAGTCGTTGCCACACTATGAATAGGAAAGTTTACTCCTAGAATTGAACTTTTTCCAAATTTGTAATAGTGTTGTGCATACTAGACGAAACTATAAACTGATATAAAGGCCCTGATTCACTATCCTACAGGATCGTACGATTCATTCACGGGAAACTGTTTCAAAAGTCTGGCCGACTTGAAAAAATCATTTCAAAATGGCGTTGTAGACCACACTATTATATAAGTATAATTGCAATAATTTATATACACAATAAAATAATTAAAAACTTTTATTAACATAATAATTTTACATTAATAAATTTTTTCCCGAGGCATCAACAATAAGATCATATTTTTCACAACCTACCACACTGACCGCACAGAAACCATAATGTTTTGAAAAGTTTCATAAAATTTTTCAAATCGCACGATTTGTCAAAAACTCTGTCGCACGGTAGAATTTTCGGTACTTTTCAAGCACACATGCTTTATTTAGCAGATCGCGCGATCGTGTATGATAGTGTAGCAAGGCCTTAAGTAGTTATCTGTGGTCGTTTCGTTAGCTATATAAAAATATTAAGCATATATAATATTAAAGTCCTGAAAAAACTTTCTGGTAAATAAATAAAACAGACAACTAAATTTAAACGCTAATTCTTACATTTCATTTGCCAAAATTTATAATCAGCCTTTCAAGTGTGTTTTACGTTCTTCAACATCTTCATAAAGGCCTTGATTCACTATCCTACACGATCGCACGATTCATTCACAGGAAACTGTTTCAAAAGTCTGGCTGACTTGAAAAAATCGCTTCGATATTATCGTCATAGAATTCGAATCCGTTCGGAAGTGGAATTCAACCGGCTTTTGCTTATTCGGAAAACGAAAAACCAAAATATATTTCAGAATAAAATTTTATTTTTGGTTTCAAGAATGAATAAAAAATTTTCTGTTAAAAATGTTTTCATTTTAAGAAAATTTTTTTAGTTTCATATTCTAAACTAAGAAACAGATTGAAATCCGTTACCGAATGACATTGAATTCTGCGGAAAGTCTGATTGCAAGCTTTTAACCAATGCTGCCAATATTTGTATTTTTGCACAAGTATTTTGTGCTTTTGCAATTTTGAAATATTCAGCTGTAGATTTGAGTCTGGAAAGCGAGAAACAAAAGTAATTAAGATTGTAATGTAATAATCCATTTCTTATCATTGTAAAAATATGCATGTAATATATGTATGTACAATATGGTAACGTTTCTCTCCTGGAGCAAACAAAAAGGAAATTTATAGCCAATGTGAGCCGGCAACATTAGCCTTCACACAAGGTCGTATATAGGCGGCCGAAAATACAACTGTGTGATATGAAGGTGGCTGTAGTTGCTATGGTAGGTAAAATGGCTGATCGCCACAAAAATTAACAAACGAACGATTTCCGTGCCTTTTTACGACAGAGCCGGAAGCGTGAGGACGTGCCGAAAAGAAAATCCAGCCGATCAGGGCAGGCAGTTCATAGACCTGGGAAACAAACCTCAGCTTACAACTGGGGCCCAGTCTGCCAAACAGGTGAATTTAGAAACAAGCAACTGGGGGCTACAACCAGACAATCCTATCAGGAAGAGCAAACATTGGGGCAGTAGCCGCCACAACATCTTCCGGTTCAAAAAAATATATCTTCCACTAACATTGAAAGAAAGACAATCGATAGTGTCCACCGGTATAACGCGAGGAACTGGCATTGTTGCTAAGATCGTAGCTGTCTCGATTATAGCCTTTTCATTTAGCAAGGTTATAATCACAATACCGCCATCACGTTCGCCAGGTCGGCACCACAGACTACCCCGTCATTGTCGGATTGGTAACATCCAAGTCACGCTTCATCAGTGGGCACCACCAACAACACCCCTAGTCAACCTGTTCAGCTTCCCTTAAAAAAACAAAAAGGTTTAAATATTGCAAATGTAAGCTTGAATAAAAATAAATAAAATAATACGAAAAAAAGACACAAAATAAACCCCGTTGAAAAGTGAAGGCGAATAAAAAGACATAAGTAAACGAATGCAACAAAGCAAAAACAGAAACAGTGATCCAGACACCTTTAAATTGAATCCACTATGAAAATATAATAAATAAATGAATAAAGATATGAAACAGCAAAAAGTTAAAAATGTATGTAACTACAAATAGAATCAACAAAGCGTAAACCAACAAAATATAGAACACAACGAAATCTAACCAACAAACCAACCATATAACACTCAGACAGCACCATTTAAGCCCAGACTGCAACCGGAGACGAACCCAACCAACCCAAAACCAACAAACGCAGCCACAACCTAGAAATAGAATACAACCAGAGGCGAAACCAACAGAGGTACCAGCGGGCAGGCCATCCAGCTATTAGACCATACCTCTCCTCGTGGACCAACCTGTCAAGACAGCCAGCCAGTGTGAAACAACAACATAGCAAAAGATAAGTACAAGTAGTAGTTGAATGAATTTTAACTAGATAGTAACAGACAATTTGAAGTAATATAATCCCGGTGGGGAGAATTTGATTTTACATTTTTATAATAAACGTTTTTGATTCATTTAAAATTTAATCGTGCTATTGACAACGCAAACCTTTCTTGAGAACACAGAACTCAAGAAATATTTGACGAGACCATAAGTCACAAGAGAAATTTGAGCTTTTGAGTTATAATTACTAACTCTATATATATATCGCTCCTTTATTGCAACATAGTCCTATCGCAAAAAAGCTAGTTTCGAGAAAAACGCATTTAAAATGTTTAGTATCCACACAAGTCTTAGCAAATTTTTTGAGGAAATATCTCCCTAAGGAAATTTTTGGCATAATATAAATAACTCGAAAAACTCATTTTTTGAGATATGACTATGTTGCAATAAAGGAGCGATATATATATTATATATGTATGTAAGACAATTTTTGTGAATTAGTATTGCTTCCAGCTGGAATTAAGGAATATAAATTGTGAGGTGCAAACCTAGTATTTAAGATTACATATTTACGAAGGTCGTTATGGCCATGTGAATATGATGGCCAATTAAATTTGTTGATCTAGGAGGGTGAGTATTGATGTGTGAAATGTTAGGGGTGTTCCGATACCAGGCCGACGTGAACACCACGGTTAGTTATTACTAAGGTAATAATACAGAGGGTCGCCTGATGGAAATTTACACCTTATTCATCCGAAATCTAGCCAAATAAAAATAAATAAAATCATTGCCAACTTTTCGTGTATAGGTTCAGCCCCGTTTTTTTTTTTAATTTTTAGTGGTGGTCAGTGGTTGCACTGGTACAACTTTTATTGTTACGACGGACACCGCCCAAGCCCACTGAGTCCTAGCCGCAATAAATGAAAAGTTACCAGTGTAGCGAGTGCTGTAGGGGTGGCCATTCCGCTAAAGAAGTTGGAAGGTGGACAGAAAATATGTTGCGTTTTTTTATAACAGACGTGTTTTCTATCCGTGTTTGGAAATTAATGAAAAATCTATTCAAGAATTTTTTTAAACATAACAATATTTTAGACTTATTTTTTAGTTTTTTTTGTTAGAAGTTACAATTTTAATATTATTTTCAAACAGAAGTCTGTTCTGAGAAACGCAAATCGCTTAAATTTTGCGTTTTCGATTTGAAAGCGCCAGATAGTTGTTCTGAAAAACGTATAACGCAAGAAGTATGGTTTTGCGATTTGAAATCGCCAAACAGGTGTTTTGGAAAACGCATATCGCTTAAAATTGGCGACTTCAACTCTCATGTGTATATTGAAGTGAACTGATTGAATTTGTTAAAACTGAACTTGCAAAAGGCAATAAAATTATATCAGAACGCGCGTTTCTGGGAACATGGCTGATATATAAACTAATACGGCAGCACAATTTTATGAAAAATGTCTTTCTTATACTTGTCAGATGGGGACTGTTAAGGAAAATTGAGCGAATAAAACTACCTTGTATTTTTTATATCATGGTAAAAATGATACTTTTGTCATTCTCTGGTACTTACCTACTATAAATAAAACTGAAATAAAGTTTGTTTTCGTCAGTCTGTAAAAGGAATTTTCAAAGTTTACAACCTTTTTATAAATAATTTTTAAAGAAATATGTTTGATTTAAATAAAATATGTGTGGCAACCTTCATATCTTTGCTAGCTTTAGCCTGCTGTAATGAACAGGCTCTTGAAATAACAGATGTCCAGATGAATACCGTCGAAACCAATCCGGCAAACGTTGTCACCTTAACTAAATTAAGCGAAGTAAAATCTGAGTCGGGAGATTTCATTTACACCTTCTACTGTGTAATAGGAAGTTATTTCCCAAGTAAGTTTCTATTAGCTTCAGACGATATTTTTTTTATTTGGTTTTCTCTTAAAATTAGATCGTTTGGCGTGCGCCGCTCGCGATAGTAAGGTATGGCCATCTGCGCAAGATGTTGAATTGAATTTACGTTGTCCAAGGTCTGGATCCGGTCCGATATTGTCCACCGTGGAAATTACTTTTTCGGCATTAACGACCAAGGTAAATTGTTTCGTAAATGAGGGTTCTATTGGTTCAGGTTATATTGGTGTTACCGTTGACGCTTGGAATACAGCTTCGTTTAATTATACGGCAAATTTTTATTATTAAAATGATGACTGGGCCTTCCTGCTTTCACATTTTCTTAAAGTTATACAAATATGGATCCGAATTAATTAGTAAGATTAAACAAGTTTATCTTTTCATTGTACATTTATTATAGAAAAAAATCCAGCTACTAAAATTACGTGTGCACATAATTGCAAACGAGAAAGTAACACAAAATTTGCTTTCACTGTCTTTCAATGATTTGCGACTATTAAGTAAAAATATTTTATTTTAGAAAAAATTGTATAAATGTATGTATGTACATATGTAGTCATACAATAAAAAAAGGAATTGCTTTAACTGTATGAGGGGTGTTAATATTATATGATTACCTATTCCTGAAATTATTTACAATAATTTTTAATATTTATTTGAAAACGAAATATTTGATTTAAAAAATTAAGTCGCGGCACGTCCACCCAACTTATCTGGCGTTAAGGAAGATAAGAATATCAGCTAATTCGAAGCGTGTGATAAGACTTTTGAAAAAAATATATTTAGCAGATATACCTAAAAGCAAAATGGAAGAAGTTTATTTTACAAAATACAGATTTTGTGTAAAAGATGTAAATCGAAGGAATCGTGTTTTTGGAGCCGCAATTCTCTCACACATTTTCTTGTTATGTATTGTTAAAACATACTTTAAACAAGTAAGAGTGTAGTATATTCGGCTGAGCCGAATCTAAAATACCCTTCACGATAGTCGCGTATATGTACAGTATATATAAAAATGTGTCCTAAATATGCTCGGTTATATATGAACCGATATCGGAATTTTCTATTTTCTGTATTTTTGTAACCTTCTTTTATAACGATAATTGCTTTTCAGCAAAAAAAATGTTATTGGAAAAATCGGTTCAGGCTATATCTCGGGTATATATGGACCGATATCGGAAACTTTAATTTTCCATAATTATATAAAATTATTTCATTACCAAAACTGCTTTTGACCACAAAAAAGTTGTTTAAGGTCGCTTACGCGATATTTTCATGAAAACCGCGGTTTATGCTATATCTCGGGTATATATGGACCGATATCGTAAATTTTCGTTTTCCATATTTATATAACCTTATTTCATTACCAGAAATGCGTTTGAGCACAAAAAAGTTGTTTCAGTTCGCTTACGCGACATTTTCATGAAAAACCCGATTTGGGCTATATCTCGGGTATATATGGACCGACATCTGAAAAAAATTTTTATTGCGTTTTAGTCACCATGCTTAATGAGTGTGTGAAGTTTGAAGCAAAACGAACAATTTTTTTTTCAAAAATTTCCTATGGCTAAAACGCAACAAAAAAAATTTTTTTTTTCAGATATCGGTCCATATATACCCGAGATATAGCCCAAATCGGGGTTTTCATAAAAATGTCGCGTAAGCGAACTTAAAAAACTTTTTTGTGCTCAAAAGCAGTTCTGGTAATGAAACAAGGTTATATAAATATGGAAAATGAAAATTTCCGATATCGATCCATATATACCCAAGATATAGCCTGAATCGATTTTTACATAAAATTTTTTTTTTTTTTTTTTTTGCTGAAAAGCAATTTTCGTTATAAAAGAAGGTTACAAAAATACAGTAAATAGAAAATTCCGATATCGGTTGATATATAACTGAGCATACTTAGTTCAAATTTTTAAATATACTATACATATACGAGACTATCGTGAAGGGTATTTTAGATTTGGTCCAGCCGAATATACCACACTCTTACTTGTTTTAAATAATTTTACAACAGTTTTTTCTTTATTTTCAGTTCTTTCTCTTTCATTATTTTCAGTTTTTTTCTTTCTTTTCGCTTTTTTGATTGACTTTAAAAACTTTAAACATTTTTCACAAATTTTTTCAATTTCAACTATTCTTCTTTGTAAACAATAATAAAAAATATATATTATTAGCAAAATTTTAACAACTTTTGACAGTTATCATCACAGAATAAAAAATGTCAGCTGCTGTTTTGACGTTACCGTTGTCATTTGTTTGAAAGGTGTACAGAAATGTTAGAGACTTGTATAAATGAAAAAGCTTGTTGTTTTATGTTTTGTCAGATATTATTAGAGCATTTTTTTCTTTTTAAATTCTCAACAATTTATTTAGATTGCTGGGATATAAAGTTGAATGTTTGAGAATATCTTTCGAAAATTTCCAGTCTACTGATGATTAGGGTAGCTCCTATGAAATGTCGACATATAGATAGCTGGGAAACATGGAAAACAGGCTGTTTATAATTTTTTATTGGTTAACAATTTAATTATTTCTTGTATCTTCTAAAAGAACTAACAATAAGTATGCAAATCTTAATACTAAAAATTAATTAATTAATAGATGTAAGTAGAAAAAAATTAATTAATATTGAAAAATTTTATTTACTTAGGTCCAGCCAATGTGAGACGAAAAGTAGCTTCTTGCGTGTATTTTGTTGGTAAATCAACTTTCCAACGCTCTGCGTTTTGTCAGATATTATTAGAGCATTTTTCTTTTTAAATTCTCAACAATTTATTTAGATTTCTGGGATATAAAGTTGAATGTTTGAGAATATCTTTTAAAAATTTCGAAAGTCTACTATTGATTAGGGTAGCTCCTATGAAATGTCGACGTATAGATAGCTGGGAAACAAAGAAAACTTTAAATAATTTTAAAATTGTCTTTAATTACATTGAGTCTAATAGTTGGATGAAAATCTTTCAATTCAGTTTATGATGTGTGTGGCCAAGAACCAATTCAATTGAAATAATCAATTGACAATTGAATTGAAACGTGTATGGGCCGCTTTATTAGAGCTGCAAAACAATCGATAGTTTTATTTTTAGCTATCTATCGATTGTTTTCGTTTGATAGTGATACTATCGACAATTTTGAACGTATATACGAAGCTGGTTACATGTAGCCGGCATAACATTTCTGGCCACTTATTCAGGCAGGTTCTTAGCCGCCTTTAAATTTTTATAGTTATAGCGTAATTCACAAATGAAAATATATTATATAAATCATATTATATATCAAAGTAAAGTGTATTATATCATTTATCACTTTTATCTCAAATAAAAAAATAGTCATTTTTATATAAAAAATGCTAGTTAAACATGGCAACTTATATCTAGCGGCTGGGGCTAAATGTCGGCTACAAATAAAAAAAACTTTGTTCTCTTTGCATACAGGTGACGCTGCAGCTCAAAGTGTTTAGCAAAAATAAAAAGAAAAGTATCTAAAAGTTATATTTTTTATCATAGAATAAAAATACGTAAAGTTTTTATATATACATATGTAAATATGTATGTATCTATGTTTACTAACTTCCACTTGAGTTACAGATTTATAGCCAAAAGTAGCGCTTAACGTTAGTATCGATAATATCGATAGTTTTTCTTGAAACTATCGAAAACATCGATGGGGACGACTACCGATAGTTTTGCAGCTCTATACGTTATACGTTATAACAGCCTGCCTACACATAGCATGTTTATTTCAAAGTGTAAAGTACCGAGTAGGTAGGTACTCATAATATTTACAATACTAAAAATTACAGCTGGTCTGTAAATATTAAGGAAACAAAAAAAAAAAACATTTCAGAGGTTTAGACTAGAAAAATATCAATAGAATTAAAATGGAAGCATATAAGTGTCAATTTAATTGCTTCCCTAAAAGTTTTAAACTCATCCGAGCAAGTAAATTTGCCGGAACATCCTTTGCCACTGATGCTGCCAGATACTGTATTGTTTATAAGTTACACAAAAATAAATTTGTAATCTTTTTAATAAAATAACATTTTATCGTTTTAAATGTTTACATACACTTGCAATTTCTCAAAAATTTTTAAACTATTTTCATTTTTAACTTATTTTAGAAATATTGTTTTGTAAACATAAAGCAAAGCAGCTGTTTGAATAATTATTGCAAGTAAAAATTTTACTTGCAAGAATGTTTCTATCTCTCAATTTTCTACTCGTACGCTCTTTTGACGCCCTCTCGCTGCAAATTTTTTGGGTTAATCAACACTTTCTGGTAACAATTGTTAAAAATTTAAAAAAAAATTTAGTAAATGAACACAACTTTTATTACGTGGAACGCTTTTGGACTAGTTCGGACTGTTTCGTTATTCACGTGGAACACACCTTATATATATTTAACTTGTTTTATTTATTTTAAAATTTAATCAATTTTTTTTTTTTTTTTGTAAACATTATTTACAGAGAAAATAAATTTATTTACAGAGAAAACAAATTTTTATTCCTACTTCAACCTTTTACCAGGTTATGAGGTCAAGCGTGCTATAAGATTTAATTTGAGAACGTGAATTCAAGTTTCAAGACAATTCAAATATGGCGAATAATCATCAAATAGAAAAGCTTCGTGGGAACGAAAATTATGAAGACTTAAAGTTTGCAATTGAGGCATATATTCAGATGAGAGGTTTGTGGAGTGCAGTTCTTGGTAATGAGGAACAAGAGAGTAAGAAGCCACAAGCAAAAGCCGAATTGGTCTTTTGAATTAAAAAAGATAAAATTATTTATTCGCATATTCATAAATGTGGTAGCGCAGATGAAACCTGGAACACACTAAAAGCAATTCTGGAAGATAATAGTTTGGTAAGAAGAGTGGGATTAATTCAAAAATTTTGTTCAACAAAGCTGCAACACTGTGTGAATATCGAAGAATATGTTAACGAAGATCATAAATTAAGGGTATCTGGTGTCAATGTCGATGAAGAATGCATTGGATCTATGTTGCTAGCAGGTCTGCGAGAATAATTCAAGACACTGATAATGGGAATACAAAGTTCGGGGATGAGAATAACAGGAGATGCTATAAAATTGAAACTACTTTCATTTTATTTTATCTATTTATTAAACTATAAAGTTGCAAATAAATTTACAAAGTATAAGATGCATAGCATGGGCGGAGTAACGAAGACTTTATGCCGTAGCACTAGCGGCTCAAACGAAATTTTTTAAACACAAAGGTTCTAAATGCTACAATTGCAATCAATATGGACACATCGCATCAAAATGTACCGCCAAGCCTGTCAAGTCAAAATATAAGAAAAGTATGACCGCTATGGTTGGATGTTTTTCAGCGCGACAGTTAAACAGATGTGAATGGTTCTTTGATTCGGGTGCAACGGCCCATATGTGTTCAAATAAGAAGTTTTATGAAAAATTTCAAGTCAAGGATACTGAAGTCACAATTGCTAATAATGCAGCAATGCAAGTCGTTGGAAGACCTGATGGAGATGTTTGTTTCTAAGAAGTCATTTTTATTCCAAAACTTTGTATGAATCTTCTATCAGTTTCAGCGTGGTTATGAAGTAATTTTCAATAAGAAAGGATGCAAGGTTATAAATTTAAACAACATGGCTAATACCATTGAAACGAGCGATTTAGTCAACGGAATGCTTACGCTAAAAATATTGCAATAGCAGAATGAAGAATATATTCAGCAAAAGTGGAATTGAACATCAAACAACAGTGTCATACACATCTCAACAAAATGATATGTCGGAAAGGATGAACCGAACACTAATTGAAAAAACAAGATGTCCTTTAATTGAATCTGGTTTAACAAAGAAGTTTTGATGATTCAAAGTTGTTCGTATTTCCGGAATGCGAATCAGTAGGGGAAGCCGATGATCCAGCAGATCCCGGAGCAAACTCTAATGGTGTGGAAGAGAGTGAACGTCGTGATGGAGTAGATGAACTTCAAGTTTCTAATGCTGTAGATGAAAACAGTTCTGAAGAGGAAATGACATTACATTTCAAAACAGATGAAACAACTTTAAGGAGTTTTGATGATCAAAGTGTTGACTATACTCCTGGACCATCTGTTACGAGAATCACATCACCAGAATATGTAAGCAAGTCATCAAGGGTTTCAAAATCAGTGCAGAGGTTTGACTGCAATATGGTTCAAGCTGACGAATCACCAAAGACAATGAAGCAGACATTACAAAGTCGTGGGGGCTAATTCTGTCATTCGTGATCAAAATTACTATCGATATCGTGTAGATTTCTAATGATGTGACTCGTTACGTAACGAGTCGAGTTATCACTTCAGTGTTGCAAAATACTGACAAAATGTGTTTTATAACGCTGCCGAAAATTGTATGTATTTGCATACTTTGTATACATGTTGTACATTAAAAAATAAATAAACACACATACGTTCACAATAACAATTAATTTCCCAGTGGTATAAGGGACTAGCTCTGAACGTGTAGATTCGCTAGCTAATTTTGCACTACCGCTAACCCAGCTGCAATCTACCAAACATGTATTTGAGTGGCGAATTTAACACGGGCTTGCCATTTGAAGTGGCGATTGAGCCGACTCTGCATTACCTTTAGCCACCTAAAGGGTTAGCTACAAGTTTCTGCATAAAGTACCAGACCTGAGGTGCAATCCTTATGCTAGTCATTAGTAGCCATCGAAAGAACTAGTCCCAGAAAACCACCATATTCGCCACCTGTTGCAGCAAAATCTAAGTAAATCGTATTTAAGGTGACGATATGTATAATGAAATTCTGTTTGCTTAGTATCTCTTAAATTGTTAACTGATTCTCTGCTTAACGTACTCAATAGCATTTTTATATTTGATATTTGCTCTTCAAACTTATTAACTGTGTAAATATGTATGTATATAAGCACATACACAAATCTGCATTCAATTCTACTTGGATTTATGTAAAAGGGATAACGGTTGGCAATAAAAGATCATGTAATTTATTTACCTCTTAAAAACAGTTTTAGTTAAGTAAAAAACACTTTGATACAAGGCGAGAACGAGTGCAGTCGAAAAACGAAAAATTTTAAAGCGACTTAGTTTTTTATTGAATTAAGTGAATAAATTTAAACTTATAACTTTCATGCGCCGTTATCCCGGTTATTGAAAACAAAGAAAAACTTAACGCTATTGAAAATTTGTTTTTAATAAAAATTGAATTTATAAATCGCTTAAATAAAAGGAGTTTCATTAAACGTTATTTTACTAAATCGAAATAACATTTCTTTAAAATTTTTCGTTCCTTTTATAAACGATTTGTAAAAATTATAATGCTCAACTCGCAAATTGAAAATAACCATAACTGCAAGAAGTGTTCAGGCGAAGATACTGACGACATGGTACAGTGTGATAACTGCGACCAATGGTATCATTTTGGCTGCGTGGGTGTGGACAACAACATAGTAGATATAAGTTGGAGTTGCGAAAACTGTAGAAATATATTACCTACAACAACACGTTCATCTACACCCACGATGATTAGGAGGGTAACCTCATCAACTTCGATTAACGTAAGCGATGGAATTCAATGTATAGAAAAATCCTTGCCACAACTAAGCGCTGAGTCCGCTTTTCCAGCACATGCTACGAGAAACGCAGGACAAGTTATGTTCTCTTATCCAACAGCAACAGCGAAAGCAGCTGCGCAACACGACCCGGCATCGATGTCTTCGATATACACATCTCCAATCATGACCTACACGCCATACGTAACAATGCAAACCTCAACCGCGAATGCATCCAGCTATCATAAGACTATGCAGCAACACTTTCAAGCAAATTATTTCCCGAAAACACTGCCTAGTCAACAATCAGCACACTTATTCAATGCGTTTTCATAACAAAATTCTACGCAGAGTTTTCCTTTGTCATCACAGCCCAATTTATCCTTGGCCCAAATGAACATAACCTCAACAGCAAACATACAACATAATGATAATATCGCGAGGCAACATGATTTAGAGCTGCACAGACTGGATGAAGAAATGCGTATTAAACGCGAGCACTTAGAAGCGAAATATAAATTGTTGACCCAAGCTAATGCATCTTCAGCATGCAATTACCCACTATATAGGAATCTTCCAATGCAAGCAGCATTCAGCGAACCAACCCCCGCTCAACTGGCTGCAAGGCACGCTATTCCAAAACAACTACCATTATTTAACGGTGATCCCGAAGAGTGGCCGCTTTTTTACAGCACTTTCGAAAATAGTACCGCTGTCGCCGGATATACGAATGCCGAAAACTTAATAAGACTACAAGCATGTCTAAAAGGTAAGGCCCACGACATTGTTAAAAATAAATTGTTTCTACCTCATATGGTCCCCGAAATAATGCAAACGCTAAAAATGTGCTTCGGAAGACCAGAACATATACTAGATCGAATGATTTCAAAAGCGAAAAATATGCCGCCCTTAAAAGATAAATTAGATGCGCTAATCGACTACGCAATGTGCGTACGTAATATATGTGCTACTATGGAGGGGTGCCAGATGCAATCGCACCTTAATAACCCACTTCTAGTTAAGGAACTAGTGGAAAAACTTCCGAACCACCACAAATTGAACTGGGCTATGAGTCAAAAGGACGAACGTCTACCTGCTGTGAAACTATTTAGTGACTGGTTGTATAATATGGCAGAAGCTGCAAGTACCGTTACTCCATTGTTTGGTAAGCCCGGCGTTGCCGTAAATACACACTATAGTGAAACAGTCAAAGCAAACATAAATTACGCAAATAGAAACACAGTAAGTACCTTATGTGCCATTTGTAATGAAACTAAACATAAAGTTGGGCAATGCGAAGTATTTAAAAATATGCCCCTTAACGAAAAATGGAACTATGTTAAGTCGAAACATTTGTGTAGACAATGTTTAGGTACTCATAAACGTAAATGCACGTGGACAAGAGAGTGCGGGGTAGATGGATGCAAATACAAGCATAATCCTTTGCTGCATAAAACTACAGACACCGCGGAACAAATAAGTAATACACAAAGTACTAGATCAAACATGGTAGTAAATGCACATAGGAAAGGTTTAGACAAATCGCAACCTTATTTTAGAATCATTCCCATAAACATTCATGCGCCAAATGGGATCAAACAAGTGTTCGCCTTCCTCGACGAAGGGTCCGCCGTCACGTTGATCGAAAAGAGTATTTTCGATGAACTTGGATTAGAAGGAGAAGCCGATCCCCTATGTTTAAGATGGACAGGCGACACCACGAGGATGGAAAGCGACTCGTTGAGGACCACTTTGACAATTTCAAATGTCAACAACAACAAAAAATTCGAGCTAAGTAGAGTTCATACCGTAGATAACTTAGCGCTTCCAACTCAGTCTATAGACATAGCGAACATCTTTAGAAAGTATCCATATCTTAAAAATATTCCGATACGGTCGTATCAAAACGCTACGCCTACCGTACTTATTGGCGCTGATAACTGGAAGTTAGCTATTCCGTTAAAAATAAAAGAAGGGTCTCGGCAACAACCCATCGCGACAAAAACTCGTTTGGGTTGGGCGCTACAAGGGTGTTTCACTAATAATGCTACAGAATTTAGAATAAACCTTCATGCATGCGATTGCCAACGCAAATACGAAGAATTGCATGAGCTGGTGAAATGCTTCTTTAGCCTTGAAGATTCGCGATCAACTAAACTTTTGTCCGCCGAGGACACCAAAGCTTTAGAAATATTAGAGCAAACAACTAAAAGGGTAAATAATCGTTACGAGGTGGGACTGCTCTGGCGTGATCAAAATATCAAGTTGCCAGACAGTTACATGCATGCCTTTAATCGCTTAAAATGTCTAGAGAGAAAGTTCAAAAATATACCTTCTCTAAAAGCAATTTTCCAACAACAAATTAATAATCTGGTCTCAAAGGGCTATGCTAAAAAACTCACATCAAGAGACTTACAGGAGCCCCATGACAAAGTCTGGTATATGCCTATATTCTCAGTCACCAATCCTAATAAACCTAACAAAATCAGACCTGTGTGGGACGCAGCAGCCAAATTCAATAAAGTATCACTAAACGATTTTTTAATTCCAGGACCAGACCTTCTGAACCCACTACTCGAGATATTGCTTAAATTCCGAATAGGTAAGGTAGCTGTTTGCGGAGACATCACTGAAATGTTTCACAGAATAAACGTTAAAGAAAGTGATATGCATGCGCAACGCTTCTTATGGTATGATGAAGGTGACGAGCCGGAAAAACCTAGTGTCTTTGTTATGCGAGCACTAACCTTTGGTATCTGCTGTTCTCCGTGCATAGCACATTTCGTACGCAATAAGAATGCTGAGCAGTTCAAAGAAATATTCCCACGCGCAGTCGAAGCCATCCAGAAAAACCATTACGTGGACGATTTCATAGACAGCGCTCCCGATGAGGAGCAAGCAGCAAATCTCGCAAAGCTAGTAAGAGATATTCACGCCAACGCAGGATTTGAAATGCATAACTGGTCGTCTAACTCGCCGAAGGTTTTAGGCCAACTTCAAAGTAACTCCTTGCCGCAACAGGGAATCATAGATTGGGGAACTACTACTAAAGTATTAGGTTTGTATTGGGACCCAAGCACTGACGAATTTAAGTATGTCTTTCGGTTCTGCAGACTTCGTCGAGATGTTCTCAACGGCCCGATAATACCAACGAAACGCGAAACTCTTCAGGTATTGATGTCAGTGTTTGATCCGCTAGGTTTTCTATCGTGCTACACAATAGCGCTGAAATTACTTCTTCAAGATGTATGGCGCACCGGCATATCATGGGACGAACAATTAACTGAATCCTTGTACAAGAAATGGTGTAGTTGGAAAGCCAAAATCCCCGTTATAGCTGACATCAGGATTCCTCGATGCTATGCCGAAGAGATGATCAATGCAGATGACATACAACTCCATACTTTCGTAGACGCCAGCGAAAAGGCCTACACAGCTGTCTGCTACTTACGCATAAAAAAAGGCAGTAGAGTAAACATTAGCCTGGTAGCCGCAAAAAATAAGGTAGCACCTTTAAAGCCAATTTCCGTTCCAAGGCTTGAGCTGCAAGCTGCATTACTGGGCGCAAAGTTAGCAAAGTCAATAAATGAGATACAACAAATTAAAATCGATTCTAGTTTCTGGTGGAGCGATGCAAAAACCGTTCTTAAGTGGCTCCAAATGGATCCGAAACATTTTCAACAATTTGTAATGCACCGGGTAGGGGAAATACTAGAAATCACTAATGCCAACCAATGGAAATGGGTACCCTCAAAGCAGAACCCTGCAGACCTTGGTACAAAAACACCAATATCATTTAATGCCAATATATGGTTTGAGGGTCCAGAGTTTTTAAAACGCGAACAAAATGAATGGCCGTATTGCGAAGACCTCGGAGAATTAAACCAAAGTGAAACAAAGCGTTGCTCTTTGACGATTCAAAAAGACGACGGCTTCAAACTAAATGTTGAATATTTTTCAAGCTGGAAGCGTTTGTATCGCGCAGTCGCTACTTTCATATTATTTATAAATAGGCTCAAGGAACTTGCTAAGCAAAAAACTATTACAGAATTTATTGAGGTCGATTGCAATATGATACAAACAGCACAAGTATTTTTATTCCAATTCGCTCAGAGAAGTGAATACAAGCGTGAGCAATCAACTTTGATGAATGGTAAGCCAATTGAGAAAGGAAGTAAAATTTTCACTCTCAACGTTTATTTAAACAAAAATAATCTAATAAGATGTCGTGGCAGAGAAGAATACCTCAATAGCCATGATGATGCTATAATTTTACCAAATAGTCATGCTATAACCTTTTTACTAGTGCGTCACTTCCACGAAAAGTTTCGACACCAAATGCATGAAACTGCAATTAACGAAATAAGGAGTCAATTCTACATATCCCGCCTACGAGTTCTTTTTCGAAAAGTACGCCGAATGTGCCAGTGGTGTAAAAACTACTACGCCTCTCCCAGAATTCCCCAAATGTCAGCACTGCCCGTAGCTAGACTCGGTGCCTTTGAACGTCCGTTCACGTTCGTCGGTATCGATTACTTCGGCCCAATTCACGTGTCAGTCGGCAGAAGGCGAGAAAAGAGATGGGGAGTTGTATTTACCTGTCTCACGATCCGCGCGATACATATTGAAGTGGCACACACACTAGACACAAGTTCGTGTATTATGTCTATAAAAAATTTTATCTGTAGACGTGGTACACCAAGAGAAATATATTCAGATAATGGCACAAATTTTAAAGCATCAGAGAAAATATTATGTAGTGCGCTAAAAGCCGTCAATCAGCCGGAAATTCATTCAACCTTCGATCAAATCAAATGGCATTTCAACCCACCAGGAGCACCACACATGGGAGGCGCTTGGGAGAGGCTGATAAGGTCGATAAAAACTGTTATATATAAAATAAGCCCGACGATGAGGTTCAGCGACGAGAGCCTTAAAAATGCGCTCTGCGAGGCAGAGTACATAATAAATTGTCGACCATTGACCTTTGTCTCTCTTGAAAACATCGATGATGAAGCAATCACTCCAAATCATCTATTGATCGGTTCCTCCAACGGCTATAAACCGATACCAAACGAGAAAATAGATACCCGTCAGCGATGGTATAAAACACAAGAATTTTCTGATCAATTCTGGCGTCGCTGGTTAAAAGAGTACATTCCTATGATCTCGCGTAGAACTAAATGGTTCTCAAAGCAAGATCCTATTAAGGTCGGCGATGTAGTGATAATCGTAGACCCGTCCTTACCAAAAAATGTTTGGCCTAAAGGAATAGTTTTAGACAAAGTGACTGCAAAGGATGGCCAGGTAAGAAGGGCAACGGTGAAAACCAAATCCGGAATACTTCAAAGACCGGTGGCAAAACTGGCAGTTCTGGACGTAGAAGGCAACTGAGAAGGTAAACTGAATTCTCCGAACTCGTTTACGGGCGAGGGAATTGTTGCAGCAAAATCTAAGTAAATCGTATTTAAGGTGACGATATGTATAATGAAATTCTGTTTGCTTAGTATCTCTTAAATTGTTAACTGATTCTCTGCTTAACGTACTCAATAGCATTTTTATATTTGATATTTGCTCTTCAAACTTATTAACTGTGTAAATATGTATGTATATAAGCACATACACAAATCTGCATTCAATTCTACTTGGATTTATGTAAAAGGGATAACGGTTGGCAATAAAAGATCATGTAATTTATTTACCTCTTAAAAACAGTTTTAGTTAAGTAAAAAACACTTTGATACAAGGCGAGAACGAGTGCAGTCGAAAAACGAAAAATTTTAAAGCGACTTAGTTTTTTATTGAATTAAGTGAATAAATTTAAACTTATAACTTTCATGCGCCGTTATCCCGGTTATTGAAAACAAAGAAAAACTTAACGCTATTGAAAATTTGTTTTTAATAAAAATTGAATTTATAAATCGCTTAAATAAAAGGAGTTTCATTAAACGTTATTTTACTAAATCGAAATAACACCACCCTTCTTCGCTGGTGAATTCTATCACTCCCATTATTACATCCCTTCGCTATCCATATGAAAACAATTAAGTTTTATAAACAACCAAATTACATAAAAACTTTTTTTTTTAATTTTTTGCTTAAAATACAGAAAATGAAAAATTCCGATATCGGTCCAATATACCCGAGAGTTAGCCTAAACAGGTTTTCAATGAAAATTTCCTGCAAAGATTACCTTTTTGGCATGGCGATAACGAGGCAAAATAGCTTTCCACGATATCGGTCCATATACATATATCCGAACATATTCAGTTAAAATTTCTAATATATGTACTATATATTTACGTGACTACTGTGAAGGGTATCGTAGATTTGGTCCAGCCGAATATACTACACACTTGTTTATTGTAGTTTCGCTTCCACCTTATATATTGTCTTACCACGGACGCTGTTTATTTACCTTTTTATTAAATTCCACACTTTCTAAAAAACATGTGTTTTTTCTTTATATCAAAAATGCTACTAAAGTTTGTTTTAGCAAAGATACATAACATTTATGATCCTAAAGTTTTTGTTGTTTTAACAACGGGAGTTTTGCATTAACATAATTACTCTCAGTGACAAACATTAATGAGCCATAGAAAAATACGTGCGTTATGCATTACATAGTGACAGCGTATTAGCTATCGAATAGTGGGTAACAATTGCTACAACTACTGGAATAGGCACACATATACTAGCCGAGTGGTATATCATTTCGTTAGAGATTTTAGTGCATAGACAGAACACACCTACCACTTCGCTAGCCACATTTGGCAATGTCTTCTGCATGTACCACAGGGTTAAATCAGTCATGTATGCGTGTTTGTGCATTAAAAGGTAAGTAAATAGAAATAAAAATTCAGTAAATATATGTATATGTAAAAAACAACAATTTAACTATGTATAAGCATATGTATATATGCATTTCTACAAAAACAAATAGAAATTCTTGAATGTGACTTCAAATATGTGTTCTTAGCAATACTCGGCTTTTCTATACATATGTATACCTATAGATATACATCATATACATCATCATATGAATTGAAAAAAGCCTTAAGAACCAAAAATTCTCAATTTAACTACTATGGCTATTCAAAACAAATTTTTAATTTACATTTCTTTTGTGTTTTTCTGTTTGGCTGGTTTTCGATAGTATTTTTGCTTACGAGTAAAAAGTTGCACGATTGCATTCGAATGGCTACTCGCTATCGAATGCCATCATTAGAAATTTCGAAACCTTTTACTCGATATCGAATGAGATAATTCCAAAAGTGTAAAAACTCGCACATTCGAGTAAAAACTCGCTCATAAGCGAATGACAGAATTAGCCTCCTGATAAAGAGCAGTGACAGAAAGCAATAAATGAAGAACTGAATGCTTTAAGTCAGAATGGAACGTGGGAAATTGTTAAGTTAACAAAAAGGCAAGAAACCTATTGATAGCAAATGGTATTTCGAAATCATAAAAAAATTCTGAAGGCAATATAGAAGGTTATAAAGTAAGATTGGTTATAAAAGTATATTCTCAACGATATGGAATCGCTCACGGGGAAACATTTTCCGTAGTAGTTTGATTAGGGATGAAACGATACGAGTAAATACAAGTAAATACTCTATACTTTTCTTTCAATACCAGGTACTTTTGGTATCGATGCTTTTCTATCAAGTACCAAGTAGGTATCGGTCAGAAATTCTTTTTTCTTATTGCCAGGCAAAAAACTGAGTTGGTTACCATTTTTACTATAATTTTATTTGTTTTCAAAGTCTTTATAAAATAAATCCGTACAACCCGTGCATGCAAATGGGGCTACCAAATTCGGGAGTATGCTTGTATTTGATAAAAATAACGTTAATATTGCGATCTTAAGATACTAAAATAAATAGTTCAGTTACTAAAACCACTCGAATTTGTCACTAAAACAATCTTCAGGCCAGAATTATGAGACTTTGTCGCAGACTATACTAATGATAAATTGTCTTACATCTAAGCCACAAAGTTTTTCTTCCTCCATTGAATGTGTCAGACAGTTACAAGACAAACTATTGGGTGAATGTAACAGAAGAATTGTTATGATAGAATTCCTGCTATTAGAAATCTTCGCTTCCAGGATCCTAATTAAGACTCCTCGATTTCAGCTACTGGACTGGATCAGAAGATCATGTTCATAAAGAAGCTTATGATTTTTGGATATCTGTGTTTTTCCCCGCCACTAATCGTAAGAAGAAATCGTCCGACACAAGTATATATCGATGCTTTTTATTCGATACCGAGTAGGTATCGATAGTTTGCGATCGATACCGTATTGTGTATAAGTATCGATACATACTAGTATCGTTTCATCCCTAAGTCCGATATTCATCTATTCGACTACTTTTAAGCATTGTTCAAAAGCAAAAGTTTGAAAAATTTACTGTTGCTTCGAAGCAGGAGTTTTTTGTACACTACGAATGCTTTTGATTTTTCTTAAATTTTCCAAAAAAGAGGAACTTTGAAAACTCTTTCAATATTTTAAAGAGAGTGGGAAGTTCTATTTTGTTTTATATTTTTCATTTTGGAAAGTAGTAATTAAGCAACAGTGTGTAAACCAAAATCAAACTTCTTGCTTGGCAGTAAAGGCCCTGATTCACTATCCTACACGATCGTATGATTCATTCACAGGAAACTGTTTCAAAAGTCTGGCCCACTTGAAAAAAATCGCTTCAAAATGGCGTTGCAGGCCAAACTATAGTTGTGTTCGACGTCGTTACCGCGGGAACCCGCGGGCTCCCAATTTGCACGAAAAGTGTTTCTTGTGTTGAAAATTGGGCAAATTGGGTAAATGAGAAAGCTACTGAGAGAGTAATTTGTGTTTCTCATTTTACCAGACTTTACCCGTACTTTTTTTCCGTGCAAAATGGTAAAATTGTTAAACCATTTTGTCAGCTGTTTGTTATACATGAAAATGAAGTAGCAAAGTGCAAATTATAAAACAAAATATTTGAAAATGTAACAATACGTCATATTTAAATAAGTTATATAAAAAAAATAAGACTATCTTCCGTTTTTATCTAGCTCAAAATGTTTAAATAAATTGGCAAACATGTTTCGTGTGAATTGCAACAGCGCTGTCAACTCAGCGCTTTTCACACCGATTTTAATGGTTTTCAAAAATCGCTCAAAGAATTTGTAAATCAATGTACGATGCTTTTATTTAATTTTAAGTGCATTTTCTGGACTCAAAGCTACATATTTTAAAAACTTTGCTTATATATATTTTCTGCATTTCGTTTTGGCTTATTCAATAAATTGTTGCTGGTACTGATCTCGATTTCTTGCACCTAAATTTTACAAATTTTATTTGATATCAATATACAAGTATTGCTAATGTATTCTGTGGTTAAAACCACAAACTAAATATGCAACAATTTATTGAATACAAAAACTTTGTTTATACATTTGTCCTCGAGGACAAGTTTTCGACAATAGTACCCTGAAAATATTTGAGGTGTATTTTACGAACCGTACGATTTTTTTGTATAAACTACTCAAACTGTTGCCAAACATGTTAACATTTTGGGTTTCTACAAACATTTTTGTTTATGGGGCTGTTTGCTGGTTTTTACAAATACATATTTGAAGCATGTTTGCACAAAAATAAACAATTTTTGATTTTCGTGCAAACATTATGAATGTAAGTTTAAATTTTGTCATTTCAATGAAATTTTTGCAGAATGAGGTGGTGGAAGAAAAAGCACACTAAATGAATCAAGAAAATGTTTTCTTGTAACAATCTTTTGTATTATATAAAAGTTTATATTTTAATTTTCCCGACGATGCTAACAAACTGTTAGCGAAATATCGAAACAAATAAAAAATACGTTACTTTTTTATAAAAAAACAACAAAAGATCTTAAGCTGCAAAAATTTTAATAATTTAGTTTACCTTCGTCTTAGAAATTAAAAAGATAAAGATTACGGAAGCAGAATATCAAGGAATAGAGAGTATAACAAATTGTATCTTGCGAACTTCATATGGCGAGCAAATTGCAAATTGACGCATAAAGAGTCAGTTAATAATTTGCAAATAGTTTTTATTTGCGAGTAGGCTGTGCATAAACGTAATAATTGAAAGCTAATTTACTTTTCAAAACGAACAAAATTCGAAAAATAACTAAGTGGTACACAGTTATTTTTCTCATAAATGTAAAACGCGTTTTTTATTGGAATTCAATAATGCATTATAAAATTTAGAAGTTGAGAGCACTGAATTTTAAAATTGTATAAATAAACAACAGCTGTTATTAATTTTGGGTTTGAAATGTGGTTTTTTGTGTTCCAGCAATTTTTGGTAAATTGTGTCTTTTCTGAGGGTATTTTTTGTTTACTCTCATTTTACCGGACTTTACCCGGAATTTCCTCGAACAAAGCTTATTATACAAGTATGACTGCAATAATTTATATACACAATAAAATAATTAAAAACTTTTATTAACATAATAATTTCACATTACTTAAATTTTTTCTCGAGGCACCACCAATATTCTCATATTTTTCACAATATATACCACACTAATCGCACAGAAACCATGTTTTGAAAAGTTTCTAAGTTTTCAAATCACACGATTTGTCAAAAACTCTGTCGCACGGTTGCTTTTTTAGCACACATGCTTTATTTAGTAGATCGCACGATCGTGTATGATAGTGTAGCAAGGCCTTAACTGCGCAGTTGTTTTAAAGAACTTATTTCAATATGTTATTCTCTTTTGCAAAAGAGGCAATATACTACCCAGAGAACATAAGAGTTGTATTTCAAAAGTATTTGATGCTTATTGTTAAAATTAAAGATGAAGGAGCATGAAAGGTATATTATATGTTTCTACAGTAAATATGCAACAGAAAAGCAAATAATTTTAATAAACATACGATTGTTTTGTTTGTGCCACTTAAGGCCTTGCTACACTATCATACACGGTCGTGCGATCTACTAAATAAAGCATGTGTGCTGAAAAAGTACTAAAAATTCAACCGTGCGACAGAGTTTTTGATAAATCGTGCGATTTGAAAAATTTTATGAAACTTTTCAAAACATTATGGTTTCTGTGCGATCAGTCAAAAATATGAAAATATTGTTTGTGCCTCGAGGAAAAAATTTAAGCAATGTAAAATTATTATATGAATTTTTATTTTTAAAAACCCCATTTGTATTATAAAAAGTATAAAATTTTTTATAAAAAAAAAAAACCGACAATGAAACAGCCTTTTCGTTCAATAGCTACACAGGAGCATACAGTCGTTACTGCAGGGGATGAAATATGTCAAAGAAATTTAAGATTATCGTATCATTAAAAGTTACAGAATGGCAATTCTATCGAACACAATGAAAATTTCATTCTTGTTTCTATAAGCGAACAGTAAAAATCAATTGCCTAGAGTTGGTGTCTTTAATAGAATTTATTGAACAAAAATTTGCCAGAACTAGAACAAATAAAAGATGAAGGTTACCATAATCAATATGCAAACGTTTTGAAAAAATGTTAATTTTGTTAACAATTTAGTAATTTATCAATTACTAAAACAGTAATGAATTCACGTGCCATCATAAATACGAACTTCCATATCTGTGCTTACATTTATTGCAATATTTGACAAACCTGGCGTGACCGTTTGATATCAAAACACACTCCAAAAACAGCAGCAAATTGTATAAAACGATTTGGTTCTGTTTCTTCCGAGAATATGTATAGCACAGCAAGATTGCCTTATTTTGTGCACATTATAACTCTGTATTCTGATTGCACTCTGTAAAATGACGCGTAAAAATGTTGGGCACCTGAATAAAATGTTTTCTTATATAAAAACAAAAATTTGGTTGGGTGCCACCGAAATTTAAAAAGCGCACCGAAAATGTAGAAAAAGCGCACCACGCACCCGCTAAAGAATTTTTCGCACAAATAATTTTAAAAAGCACCAAAAACGGTGCGAAACGCACCGAGTTGAAAACGCTGCTTTTCATTTCAAATGTTTAAGAAAAAGCAAAAGTTTTATTTTAAGAGAAAAGTTTTTATTCAAATCATCAATTTATTGTTTCAAACTTTTGATTTCTTTCTTTTCGTAACTTGAACACCAAGACGAATTCATTATTAGGTGGATGTATCGGCGAATTCAGGCGAATTCGGTTAATATGGCGGCACTTCCGCTGTCAAGTTTTGTTTACCGTTTTCGGCGCCATTTAAATTTTTTTACATGTTCGTTATCAAGGCGAATTCATTACCAGGTGAACTTAACAGCACAGGTGATTATTTTTTGCTTCTCGCTTTTTTTCCAATGAGACTGTCAAATTTTGTTTCTTTTGTTTACAAACTTTTTCGCGCCATTTTAATTTGAAGGTTTTTTTGCATGATTTAGTGCAATTTGAAAAAATTTGTGTGAATTTACAAATGAAAAACTAATATAATCTGTGATTTTAATTACAAACAATTATAAAAGCTTATATTTAACGTTTATATAAAATTTTTTCTCTGCTGAGCAATCTTAGGCGAATTTAGACTATGACATTCATGATATGTTTTACAATAACAAAATACATAGTACTGAATTCGCCTTTCCGCTTGCATTCACCTGTATAAAGTCGCCTTGGTTCGTTATCAACTACTTTTGACAGCGTAAGTGTGAACTCGCCTTTTTACACAAACAAAATACCTGTTGTTTTTTTTATTGTTGTATTTTTGTAGCGAAGCGGCTATCATGTTGGACGCTATAAACTGTTGCTTTCAGTTTTCTTTATTGAAATACGAAGTCTAAAAAATTCAAAACCTCGCAAAAGCAAAAGTTGAAAAAACTTTTAAACACTCCCAGTGGCGAAAAGGAGTAAACAGGCCTGCTAGAAGGCCTTATTTGGCAGACAAGACCTTGCTACTGCATTCCATACTCATATATTTTTTTTATACACGTTGTCCTAGCCAGCCAAGGCCTTCCCCGTTCCCTTCCTGAGAAGGCCTGATGTAAGGCCTTCTTCAACAGGCCTGATAGAAGGTGTTCTTCGTATACTTTCGTTAGAATATTTTCTTTTTTGCGTTAGCGACCTTTTAGCCACTTTTTTAATTTTTAACACAAAAATTTAACAAAAATACACAATGCGACCGACCTCTAACGCATTTTAAGCAAAACTATTTTAAGTTTATATCTTTTTTATTATTTTTCTCTTTCTACATTTTCCAGTTTTTATGTTTGCCGTTTTTCTTTGGAAATTTTTTTTAAACGGTTCATCAATTTTTGTTGCTACGAACGTACGTTTGTACTATGTAGTACGCGTACAAGAATGTAGTATCTTTATACGTATGTAGATACACATAATTAGAAGGGAGTTAGTAGGCCTTCCTGAGAAGGCAAGCGAGAATGAGTATTGCATCAAAAAAAAAAAAAAATGTGTAAGAAGGCCTTACAGAAGGCCATATAAATGAAGGACTACAAAAGTTTGCCACTGGGCTGGTTTTAAGCTTGGCAGTACGACATAATTTACACATACATTAGGTGACAGTACAAATTTTGAATTGATGTGTTTGATTCTATTTTGCACCCGAATTACCGCAATGAGTCTGAAATAAATATAAAACCAAAGAATAAACGAGTACCGTTATTTTTTTTCTTTAAAAACACGTGATTGCATTCAAATTTGCGTTTCATGTTTAAGGCCTTGCTACACAAGTCGGCCAGATTTTTGAAACAGTTTCCTGTGAATGAATCGTACGATCGTGTAGGATAGTGAATCAGGGCCTTTAGTTGATATCCCAGTACGACAAATGAAAGTAAAATTTTTGTTAATACTTAAATTTTGTGGTTTTAAATTCAAAATACGGTAAACGTTTTTTGTGCCTTAAATCAGTGCATTTAGAATTTATTTTAATTAGGTCTTAGGAATACTGTGCAAAAATGCGAAAGAAATAGAGAAAAATATAAAATAACCAAACCCTGTTAAGCATTGGACGAAGGAGGACGAAAGTTAAAAATTGCAGAACAAGAATCCCGGTTGATAAACCGAAAAACTGCTATTAAACCAGAAAGCTCTGCCCGAGTGCTGAAAGAAGAGCTGAATTTGAACGTCTCGGAAAGAACGATTAAAAAGAAACTGCAATCAATGGGTTTAATAAACTTAGCTACAAAAAAATATCTATGATTTCAAAGGCTAATAGAAGAAAACATCTTGCATTTGCCAAGGATGACGTCAAGAAGCCATTTTCGTTTGGGAGCAAATAATTTGGTCCGATAAACCAAGATTTGAATAAAAAAATCCTAAAAACCACACTTTGTCAAAAGCTTTGGAAACGTCAATAAATAGAGCTGAGCAATATTTTTTATCTTCGAACGCGTTTCTGATAACATTCACCAGCCTGTGTGTCTGTTCTATGGTGCTATGCTTAGCCCTCAAACCGAATTGATGGTTAGGAATACATTCTACTTCATTCAAGATTGGGGTCGACCTCGTTATTAGCAATTTCTCGAACAGTTTTGAAATTGTTGGCAATAGACTTATCGGCCTATATGACTCAACTTTTGTAGGATCCTTTCCTGGTTTGGGTATCATAGTAATGACAGACACCTTCCACTCAGCAGGAAAATACTCGAGACGTAAAATAGCATTAAAAATAAAAAGGACGAGTCTTCTACCTACTCGGGGTAAGTGCACAAGCATTTTGTTGGTAATTTTATCAATACCTGGAGCTTTTCTCGGGTTTAAGTTACTAATAGCATTATCGACATCTTGAAAACGAAGTCTAAAAGGTAGGGGAGGTCTAACTGCATATGGCGGCATATCAGCTTCATCATTCAGTCCGTCAATGGCAAATACGTTTCTCAAGTGGTTAGCATACAGCATTCCCTTTTCGGAGTCAGTTCTGGCCCAGTCCCCAGTTGGAGTGCGCAAGGGTGGCTTAGATCTAACGGGTCTCTTTAACCCTCTTGCTGCTTTCTACAAAGAATATTCGGATTGAGGACTACCATCGAGGCTTTCCAAATAGGTTGTGAGGGAACCCACTCTTTGGACTTCAAGCAAATTTCTTAGTTGACTTACGCCTAGCCTTAAGCTGGGGAGACCTGCGAAGTTGCCTTTCTCTTCTGATTCTTCTTTTTTCTGAGACAAGGTGTTCGATTTCAGAAGAACAAGCTCTGCTATTCATATTTCTAAAATTTGTAGTGGTAGCATGTTGCACGGCTTTTATAATATTTTGGGAAAAATCATTAATTGACTCATCAATATCCTCTGGAGTTCTCAAAGATATATTTTCCGTACAATTAATACTTAAATATTTTTTATATTTTAGCCAATTCACTCTAGACTGGAATACATCTATGACGTTAAATGGGGATCCAATGTTCTGGGGGAAACATATAGAGACCATAATAGGTGAGTGATCGGAGGACAAATCCAATAAAGGCTCCACATGCATTCATTCTAAGGGGACGTTTTTTACGATTCCAAAGTCAATAACATCTGGGATCTTTCGCTGATCAGATGGCCAATAGGTGGGACTCCCGCTGGAGATTACATCTAAGCCCAATTTTGATATAGTATCAAAAAGCACACGACCTTTCGGGGAGATTAATCTTGAGCCCCAAAATGTGTGTTTAGCATTATAGTCACCAGCAGCTATAAATCGGGATCCAAGAGAAGTAAAAAAATTTGAGTAATGGTTTTCTGTAACTGAAAGCCGAGGCGGGGAATAAATTGATGAAATTACCAATTTACTATGAATGTGTTCAATACAAATATTTGTTGCTTGAAAATATTCTTCACATGTCTCATTTAACAAGTAATGTTTAATTCTCTTTTTAATTAGAATAGCCGAACCTCCACAAGATCTTCCACGTGGATCTTTAGTGTCATATAGTATATAGCCATTTATCCTGAAATAACTTCTTGACGTCAGGTGAGTTTCAGCAATCAACATAACATCGATTTGCCTTTCCCTCAGAAAGTGTTCAAGTTCATTTTTATGTTGGCGTATGCCGTTTGCGTTCCAGAAACATATTTTTAAATAAATCATTTTTTTTTTAAATAGCCTGTAAAATAGTTGATTGCATTTTTAGCATTTCCTGCATCATGGTGGTCATAGAAGCCGTAAGTGTTTATTGATTGAACCAAAGTCTGCAATGTGGCTTCAAGGTTGCTAAAATATGGGTCGGGCTGCTGAGACTTGGACTTCTGATTCGCGTTTGGTATATTAGTCTTAACCACATTGGCATAAGACTTGGTTAGAGCTTGGAACATTTATTTGGATTGCTGACAGACCTGCTTGAGGAAAATTGTTGCTTGAAATGAATTGCGATTGATGGGACGGCTTGGGAGGATTTAATGATTTATTTAGCATTGAGCGTTTGAAGTGGGTATAAACGGGGCAACCCCTGTAATTAGCAGTATGATTGCCTCTACAATTACTACATTTTTTTACGTTTGTGTCAGTTTTTGATTTGGTACACTTTGACGTGCCACGGAGATCACCACACACAACACAGACAGTGGGCAATTTACAATATGTCTTAGTGTGGCCATACTCCTGGCAGTTCATGCACTGAACGGGTCCTGAGCGCTTATGAGGCTCCTCTACAGTAACTTTCCGGTGTAGAAGGTATTTAACATTATATATTGGATGAACCTCATTCTTCTTTAAGGTGACATCTCCAGGTTCTAATTCCACCCTAAACATGGGCTGAGGTATCTTTTCTCGGTTTCTGATGTTAAAAACATTCTTAATTTAAACCCTTTCTCCTCCAAACCAGCTTTAACGTCATTAGGATCTACACCAGAATCAATGCCTTTAACAACAACTTGAAGGCCTTTCGCATTTTTAAGCTGATAGGTGTAAAAGGCTTTATTTTCTTTCTCCAAGTCGTCCGTCAATTTGCGGTAATCATTTTCATGAATTACCTGAAGTTTTGTTTCTTTAATATTGCAATGCTGCACAGATGTTACGCTAAAGGTATTTTCACCTATTATGGTAATAAGTTTGCTTACCAGTTCCTTATATGTAGGCTCTCTCAAATAAATTGGAGGAGGTTTAAACGATTTTTTTGAACATGTTGGCTCATCCGTTTGGAGAATAGCAAATCTATTATGATTATTTTAGGCTTTGATGATAATTGGGCAGATTTAGGGCTTCGTTGCCGTTTCACAACGCTGATGTATTTATCCATGCCTACTTGGGTTTTCGGCTTATTGGCGCTAGTTGAACTAGAAGTTGTTTTTTCTTCAGATGTTGCATATATATTTGACGAACACGAACGCGTGCGGTTTCTTTCTCTTGTAGAAAGAAGATTTTCTAACGATTTTTGTAAAGATTCCTCTTCAGAAATCCAAATGTTTCTACTAGTTGAGCTAAGCTCTTTCTCAGAATTGCATCTGCTTGGTACACTCATGCAGTTTTTTTTTTATTAACAAAAAAAAATTAATTAAAAAAAAAATGTCACAAAATATTTCTTTTATATATGATCACTCTTTTTACCTATTACGGTTTTATTTTATTACTTTCCGATCAAAAACTAACACATCCGCTCAAGAAAACAAAACTTTAATGTATAGTTTTTTTTCCAACTGGGTAGGTAATCTTCACGCACAATAACAACAATAACAATGCACTGCCACCGCACTTGTTTTATTGAAATTGATTTTATTGTTTAGTTACTGAAATGTGAGGAATTTATTTTCCCGTTGTTTTTTAAAATAATTTGTTATTGTTTTTACAATTTAATACAATTATATATTATTGATTTTATATGTATGTAAGTTAAAAGTATCTAAGCACAATGATATATATTTTTTTGTTCACTTTAAAATTATACGACCGTGCGGTTGGAGAATCACAGAGTGATTCATTATGAACGACTAGAAAATTCATGTCGTTTGTAGAAACTAAAGGCCTCATTAGTTTTTAATTTCTGTTGTCGTTCGGTGACGTTCATTTCTGTAGCAAATATTTTACAATTAATTTTTCCGTGAAAATATTCAGCTGTTTACAGTAGAGCATAAAGAAAAGAAAAACATTGGAATGAATAATAAAATATGTGCATAAATATTATCTTGTATGAAAAAACAAAAAAAAGAAACAAATTAATAATTTAGAAATGGTGATCAAACAGCCCACTTCTTTCTCACAATCTACAGAGCTTATGACACTTCTCATACAAAATATGGTTTTTTCCTCGGGGTCATTGTTTAGCTTCGATAGTGAACGGACGTGTTTGTTTTTGATCGAAAAGTAAAAAAAAAAAAAACGGGAATAAGTAAAAATCGTAATAAGTGAACAGAGTGAATTTATTTAAAAGAAAAACTTTGTGACAATTTGTTTAATACCGTTTTAAATTGCAAATAAAAAAATAGAAACAATTAATTGCATGAGTGTACCTATCAGATGTAAAGCACTAAACACTTAGACGAGAGCAGACTTCTCAACATCACGACTACAAATGAAGTTAGCTTCAAATGCTGTCGTCTCATCAGCAACATAGTTATTTTAAAGACAGCAGCAGCACTATGTGTATTTAAACAATGCAAATTTCAGAGGTGCCACATATATATTTTACATGAATAAAATTAAAATTACCGACTGAAAACGTAAAAATATCACGTAAAACTGTAAAAACTAATCAATTTATTTGTTTATTTTATTGGTGTAATGTTTATTTCTATTAAATATTTCCGACAAATTTTAGTTTTTATTGCTGCCAATTTATATTTATAGTGGCAGCACTCCATTTACTTGTTGTTGCTTACGAAAATAGAAATTAATCTAAGTTGGCAGCTGCAGCAAATGCTGTAGTGAAGTCGTGCTGCTGTGATGTCGTTAAAATAATCGTGTGCATTTAAACACATGTATTTTATTTTTGACAGATTGTTGCTTGCTATCTGCTGTCGTCTATGTGTTTAAAGCTTAATTCTGAAAAAGAGCTTAGCTTCAGTAGAAAAAACCTTTGGATTTCTAAGAATATGTGAAAAATCATTGGAAAATCTCCCATCTCTAAGAGATAGGAAACGCCCGCGATCGTGTTTGCCAAATATTGTTGTTACAACTGGAGACAAAACATCTTCCAGTTTAATTGTAAAAGTAGGCATGGACAGGTACATAACCGTGGTTAAAAAGCAGCGAAGCCCCAAATCAGCTCAAATATCATCTCACACGAAAATTTCTAAAGATGATAATAGGACTTCGGTAACGGATTTACTATACTTCAAACAAATGAGCCAACAACATCCAAGAAAACATTTAAACCGCCACCAAATTTATTTGAGAGAGCCTACTTCTAGTGAGCTGGTAAAACAACTTATTACGGCAATCGGCAAAGACACCTTCAAAGTTATTTCAGTAAAGTATTGCAGCATCAGCGAAACGAAAATCCAGGTAAACTGTGAAAATGAATACCGAAAGTTGTCTGACGTTTTGGAAAAGGAGAAAAGATCTTTTTACATCTATCAACTTCAAAGTGCTAAAGGCCTTCATGTAGTTATTAAAGGTATTGACCCTTGTGTAGATACGGATTACATTAAGACTGGACTGGAAGAAAAAGGATTTAAAATAAAAAATGTTATTGATATTAAGAACCGTGAAAAGATCCCTCAACCCAGGGATGTTGTCCTAAAAAAGGTGAAATTCATCCAATATATCACCTTAAATTTCTTTTGCATCGTAAGGTTATTGTTGAGGAGCCACATAAGCGTCTAGTATCCGTTCAATGCCTAAACTGCCAATAATTTAGCCATATTAAGGCCTATTGTAAGTTGCCCTCAGTTTGTGTTGTGTGTGGTGAACTCCACGGCACGTCACAGTGCAATAAGTCAAAAACTGACTCAAGTGCTAAAAAAGTGCAGTAACTGTGGAGGTAACCATACTGCAAATTGCAGGGGCTGCCTTGTCTACAATCACTTTAAGCGGTCAATGACAAATAGGTCATCAATCCCCATTAACCAACCCCAGCAGTCAAATATCATTTCTAAAAGTAATTTTCGCCAGATGGGTCAGCCAACCAGCCACATAATCGTACAAACCCCCAAACAAGTTTCTTATATGAATGTGGTAAAATCCGATAAACCAAACTTGAATCAGGAGCCCAGCTCAAGAATCCGATCCAAATTTTAGCAATTTTGAGGCAACTCTGCAGACTTTAGTTCAATCCATAAATACATTACGGTTCCATAGCAACCATGATGCAGGAAATGCTGAAAATGCAATCCACTATTTTGCAGGCAATTTTAAACAAATGAGTTGCTTTAAAATATGTTTCTGGAAGGCAAACGGCATCCGCCAACACAAAAAGAAACTTTAGCACTTCCTTATGGAAAAGCAAATCGATATAATGTTGATTGCCGAAACTCATTTGACAACCAACAGTTTTTTTCAGAATTAATGGCTACATATTGTACGACACAAAAGATCCCCGTGGAAGATCTTGCGGAGGATCGGCAATTCTAATAAAATCCAGAATTAAACACTTTTTAACGAACGAGACACGTGAATAATATCTCCAAGCATTTAATATATGCATTGAATATTTTCATGAAAAAAATCGTTATTTCCCCGATTTAACATACAGAAAGCCAATGTTCAAATGTTTTTAAATCACTTGGTCCTGGATTTTTAGCGGCTGGCGACTATAATGCTAAACACACTTTTTGGAGTTCACGTTTAATTTCCCCGAGAGGCCACGCGACTTTTGACACCGTTTTCGGAGTTACAAAAAATTTTCCCTCAGAATGGATGCAAGTGGAGCCTTCATTAAATTTGTCATCAGATCACTCACCAACTATAGTTTCTGTTTCGTTCCCCCAGGGGGTTGGTTCCCCGTTTTGTGACTTGACGTCGACCGTTACTCGAGTTAATTGATTAAAATATAAAAATGTTTGAGTACCCATTGTACGGAAAATATTGCCTTGAGGACGCCTGAGGATATTGATGTGTCGATTAACGAATTTTCTGAACACCTTAATCTAGCCGTACAACATGCTACCACTAGCTATATAAGATCCAGAAATGTGAGCAATAGAACATATTCGTCTGAAATTGAGCAACTTCTGTCAGAGAAAAGAAGAGTTAGAAGAGAGTGGCAACTTCGCAGGTCTCCCCAGCCTAAAACTAGGCTACGGAAATGCGTAACTCGATTAAGAAAACTGCTGGAAATCCAGAGAATGGCTTCCCTTAAAACATAGTTGAAAAGCCTGGATGGTACTACGCAGTGTGACTATTCTCTGTGGATAGCGACAAAAGGTCTGAACAGACTCGTAATAAGTAAGCCACCTTTGCGAACTTCAACTGGCGACTGGGCAAGAAGCGATACCGAAAAGGGGATGGTGTATGTTAAACATTTGAAAAATGTTTTTATTACAAATGATATAGCAAATGATGCAGCCGAACTATCATTATATGCAGTTAGACCACCTGTGTCTTTGCGATTCATATTTCAAGATGTAGAACAGGGTATCAGTAACATAAACCCCAGGAAAGCTCCAGGTATTGATCAAATTACTGGGAAAATGCTTGAACAGTTACCTCTTGTAGCTAGAAGAATTCTACTTTTTATTTTTAACGGTATTTTACGTCTCGAGTATTATCCTGCAGAGTGGAAAGTCTCTATGATTACTATGATACCCAAGCCAGGGAAGGATCCGACTAAGGTAGAATCATATAGACCAATAAGTCTACTACCAACAATTTCAAAACTGTTCGAAAAATTGTTAATGTCGAAGTTGAGTTGAGATATTGAACAATGTGGGATTTATCCCCGATCATCAATTTCGTTTTCGGGCTAAACATAGCACCATTGAACAACCGTACAGACTAGTCAATGTCATAAGACAAACCTTTGAGGACAAAAAATATTGCTCATCTTTATTCATCGACATTTCTCAAGCTTTTGATAAAGTGTGGCACGACGGATTGATGCACAAAATAAAGCTGAACTTGCCTGCAAATACTCACAAGCTTCTGGAAAGCTACTTATATTGGCGGAAATTTGTTATCAAAGAAGGTGATTTTATAAGTCCAACTCAGCCAATCGAGGCAGGAAGTTCCCCAAGGTAGCATACTGGGGCCTACTTTATATTTGATTTACGCCTCTGACATGCCAACGACATCTGGAATCCACACCTCAACTTTTGCAGACGACACACCGTTTTTGAACGCTCATGAAAACCACCGATTAGCTTCACGAAATTTACAGGAATATTTTTCAATATTGGAAAATTGGCTGAAGGTTTGGAAAATCAGGGTTAATGAGCAGAAATGTACTCATGTCACATTCACACTGCGTATCCAAATTAACAACTCACCTATTCCGCAGCAAAATGAAGTCAAGTACCTTGGTATTCACCTGGACCGTAGGCTAACGTAGAAGTCTCACATTGAAGCAAAAGTCACTCAGTTGAAACTAAAAGCAGCGCAAGTAAAGGCAGAAATTTGTCATTGAAGTTGGATTGCAAACTTCTGTTATACAATGCAATTCTAAAGCCTATGTATATGGTGCTACGAAATTCAATTATGGGGCACCACCTCAGCGCCAAGCATTGAAAAAATTCAAAGGCGACAAAACCAAATTCTTCGAACGATTGCTGCAGCTCCATGGTATGTAAAAAATTCACGAATTCATAAAGACCTGAGTGTTTCACTGGTAAAAGACGAGTTCTCTAAGTATGCGACAAGGTATGTCAGTAAACTGGAACTTCATCCAAATCCTCTTTCGCGTAATATACTTAACTTTGGCGGCCACACTCGGTTGCAAAGAAGGGATACCCTTGCCACCATCAGAACGTTCAATAGGTGAATTTACCGATATTGCTCCCGCATAAGCAAACTTTTTGTCTGGCATTGGCTGGGCTTAAGTAAAAAGCAAATTTTTATTTTTTTTTATTTCTTTATTTTAATATTCAAGATTTGAATACTTATTGTCAGTTCATTTTGAAGATTCAATAAAGAAAAAACGCTTTAAAAAATCAATTGAAATTAATATAAATAAATAAAAAAAAACACAATTTTTAGTATATTGTAGTTATACTTTACCCTGTGCTTACTGGCATTGCATTCCTGTGTAGTCTTGTTTGTTTGTTATTAATTAACATTTCCTTTTCAAAAAATATAATGAACAAATGAACAGCTTTTTTGTAACTCATTTCCGATATATTGCAAGCTTTTAGCCAATGATACCGAATACCAGGTACGATAAGCACCTTAAGGGAATATTTGTATTTTTTTTTTTTTCAAATATTTCGTGCTGTTGCATTTTGAAATAAGTGGCTCATTATTTGAGTCTGGAACGCAGCAACTAAAAGTGAATGAAATTGTAATATAATTACTTCATTCTTACCATGGCAGCTTTAAAACTACCTCGATTCTTACCTCTTTAAATGTTGAAAAATATGTTGTTTTTTATATATTTCAGATTTATGTATATATTTTATTTTTTTGTTATAAATCCCCATTTTTATATTATTTTTACACAAAATTGGCAACAAGGGCATATATAAACTAATACGGCAGCACAATTTTATAGAAAAATTCGCATTCCTTGCACCCAATTTTCACGATGATTTTTTCAAACGTCTTTAAGTCATGTCTTTCATATTTGTTAGAAATGAAAGAGGGGTAAACAAAAAGACACGAACCCCGTTTTTCGTGTTTTTTCCCTAATCTCTTTTTGTTATACAGCTATGTTCCGAGAACGCGCGTTCTGAAACCGCAATGCGTTTTTAAAAACGCCTAATTAATTTTTAGGTGTTGTGAGGAACGCGCGTTTTACTGGCGTTTTTTCCGAAAAAATACAACATGTGTTTTACATACGTATATGTACAGTATCGGCCAAAACCTAAGCACCCCCTCAGCACATTATTTTTAAATGATAATTTTTTTAAGAAAACAAAGTTATAAAACTTTTTTTTATTTATTTATATCTTTATTATTGAAAACGCAAACTTAAAGAATTCAGAGTTGATTTAAAAAAAGTTAAAATTCAAAAAACATTTTTAGTCGCAAATATAAGCGGACTAAACTAAAGCACCCCTAATTTGAAGTGCAAACAAATTATTGAAATTAATGTTTCGTTGCGAATCCTTTATTCCAGATGACACACGCACATCTTTTAGGCATAGAGGATATTAAATTATTAATTACATCAGGTGATATAGCTTCCCAGGCTATTTTTGCGGCTTCAAATAAGTTTTCTTTGGTTTTGCAATTTTCTCGGTTGATTTTTAAGTAAACGAGCTCCCACAAATTCTCGATTGGGTTAAGATCGGGAGATTGGGCAGGCCAACGGAGAACTTCTATCAAATTGTTTTGGAACTACTCCTTAACCACTTTTGACGTGTGTTTTGGATCGTTATCTTGCTGGAATGTCCATTTAAGTGGCATTTCTTCTTCAGCATAAAGCAACATCAAGTCCTTTAATATATCACGATACTTGAAACGATCCATAGTTCCATCAATCTTATGAAGTGGCCCAATCCCTTGCCCAGAGAAACAACCCCAGACCATTATGTTGCCGCCTCCATGCTTTACAGTGCCTTTGCAATATTTAGGATTCAACCGTTTCCCATTTGGTCTGCGTATACGACTTATGCCATCTGAATTTTTTAAATTAAACTTGGATTCGTCAGAAAACAGAACAGTCCTCCATTTTTGGACACTCCAGTCGAGATGGGCCTTGGGAATTCAAGTCGGGCTTTTTTATTTTTTGACGATATAAAAGGGGTTTTTGCTGGTCGTCGACTGAATAATCCGGCCTCTACTGCTCTTCTGCGAATCGTTATTTCGCTAATATTTAAATCTAAGCGGTTTCGTATGTAACTGGAAGATACTGTAGGATCATTTTGGATTGTCCCTTTAATTAAGGAGTCTTCATGTCGCGAAGCTTCACGTGACCTTCCTCCAGAATGACTAGGAGATGTGCGACCAGACTACAAAAACTTTTTAATTAGCCTAGAAATGATTGATCTGTTGATCGAATATTTTGCACTCAATCGATGTCTTGATAAGCCGGCTCTCCAATCA
This sequence comes from Thecocarcelia acutangulata, assembly GCA_914767995.1. Lineage (NCBI taxonomy): Eukaryota > Metazoa > Arthropoda > Insecta > Diptera > Tachinidae > Thecocarcelia > Thecocarcelia acutangulata. Next base: position 60,584,764 of record OU612098.1, read on the forward strand.
TCAATAATTCTAATTTTAAATTCATTTGAGTACTTATTGCGTGCCATTATTCTTATCTCAACGAAAACTTTAAAACAATGACAATTTTCGTATAAATTCTAAAAAAAATTCTTCTTCTTGACATTGTAATTAGTAGCTGCTGCATTTTTGGAGGATATCGTCACCTAATACAGTAATGTTGCAGTAGCATAGTAAAATTTCCAAACACAATATTAGGGGTGCTTTAGTTTTGTCCGCTTATACTTGTGACTTAAAATGATTGTTGAATTCTAACTTATTTTTTATTAAATTCTCAATTCCTTAAGCTTGTGTTTTTCAATAATAAGGATATAAATAAATAAAAATATAAAAAAAAAATTTTAATGACATTATTTTCTTAAAAAAATTATCATTTAAAAAAAATGGGCTGAGGGGGTGCTTAGGTTTTGTCCGATACTGTATGTGGTAGTAATATAAAACGAAAAAAAATTTACAACAAATAGAAAATTTTTCAATTTAGTTTTCATAATGAAAATGTGTAAAATTCTTTAAACTTTTTGTTGAAAAAGAAAACATTAAATTTTAATTGTGAATAGTTTTATTGCCTTTTGCAAGTTCAGTTTTAGCAAATTCAATCAGTTCACTTCAATATATACGTGCGAGTTGAAGTCGCCAATTTTAAGCGATATGCGTTTTCCAGAACACCTGTTTGGCGATTTCAAAACGCAAAACTATATTTCTTGCGTTATACGTTTCTCAGAACAACTATTTGGCGTTTTGAAACCGAAAGCGCTATATTTAAGCGATTCGCGTTTCTCGGAACATGCCTGATAATTTGTGTTTTTGTTTTAATTTTTCATTTACATTTACAAAAGAGACAAACGATATTCACCCATATTCTGCTTGTCGTTGGCAATACAAGACGACGCCGATTTTTAAATTTTGTCGTGAATCGGCATTCCTGTTGTCAATATTGGCATGTATCGATAACTGCCGACACATATTTGATATTCTACAAGAGAAAATGGCGGCAATATTGTCTTTATTGCCGGTTATTTTGTCGTCACAGTTTTTAGCGTCGAGTTCAAACAAAAATATCAAAAAAATTAAAAAAGAAAATTAAAAAGATTTGAACAAAATGGAAAAAATTTAAATTACGAATCCGGCCCAATTTCAAAAATTAGTACAGGAGATGCAAAACAGCCCATCAATTGCCAGAATTAAAAATGCAGGACTTCGTCTAAGCAGCCTTCTTTCTACTATTAAGTTTGTTTTATTTTCTTCGTCACTGGAGTTTTAATATGGTTGGAGAAACATTTTGTATTTAAAAACTTCCTCAATATTCTTTTTCCACAAACTTTCTTATATGGCACAAAATTTTGTTCTAAAACGAAGCAACTGACACATACATTAGAGATGTGTGTTGGATTTTATTGACATAATCGATAAACCGGCAACATCAATACAAAACTTTTAGGGAATGCCAAATTAATATTGGTGTCGTCTTAAATTGATGTTGCCATAATATTGCCGACGGTATTGCCACCGACAAGCAGAATATAGGTGATTATTTTGCAACTACAATTGAAAAAAAGACAAGTCTTAAAAAAAAATGTTGAAAATGTAACATGATTTTGGTAGCAGCTTTAAAATAAAATAAAAACAAACATGTCTTTAACGAATATATCTTAACCAAAAATATATTTCAAAAGCTGAAGAATTTTTATATATTCCCAAATTATTGAAACATGTTCTTTTTATGAAGCTAATTGTTTTCTTTAGGTTATAGCGTAAACAAATTTTACAATGTACTTACATACATATGTCAATCATGATATTATTTCAACGACGGTCATAAAATTACTTTAGTTACTCCGCGAGCTCCGAGCTAGATAAATTGCTATTCCTAGTGGAAAAGAGAAGCAAATATGTTTCGCGTATTTTTGGTGAAGCAATTAGAAAGAGTAAAACTCACTTTTATATTAATAAAAAGTTCTTAAGCTTTATGAATATCAACACTTTTTAATTTAAAATCAAAACTTGTCTCTTAAAAAAAGTATTCAATAAATCAATTTTCATTATATACTACAACTTATAAGGAGTTAATAACTCTTCGCATACGCATTTGTTCCATCCATTTTTCAAATTGTTCCGAAGGCGTTTCAGGGTTTGGTAAGTAATAGTTTTGCGGTGGCTTGCCTTCCTCTAAACGCACAAAGTAGTGACAATGTTTATATTCTACTTGTCCAAAACGTCCCCGTGCGTGTCGCCTAAGTCCTTTGAATACACGTCCTTTACCTACAAATGATTCAGCTGCAAATATAGCATTAAAGGTTATTTTCTTTTTGAAATATTAACAAACCTACCAATCCATAAATTACTTCTATACTCCACATTATGTTTTTCTTGCGCCATTTCAATTGCTTCTTTTATGACTTCTTTTACATCAACAGCTCCTTTTTTTAATACGAAGCTAAGTTGCTTTAGCGCCTCATCAACAGACATACCTCTTACAAAGCAGGCTACATACCACATTTTATCGGGACTATATTTGATATTAGTGCGCATATGGCAGACATACTAAATTGGTTTTAATACATTTTTAATATTATTTATTATGTAGGCTTCAGTCCAGTTCACGCACATTCCTCCGAATTATAAAAAAATTAAATACACATAAAAATAAGATTTTAAGTTACTTTCGGACTTATGTACCCTCTGAAATTTTGATATACGAGTACATGAAATTGCGATTTTCCAATCCATTTCTAAAGATATTTTCGCAAAATTGGTTTAATTTGATACAAATTTTGTCATTATTCTTGGTTTTGTATCTAATCTTTCTAAAGTTTTATACAATAACTTTTTCATTAGAATATCAGCAACAATTGGAGAAGCTGGATATCCTACTACGAAGTCCATTTAACTTTTGACCATGATTTTTTTTAAGGATTTCCCAAAATCAGGTTCATGAGTCCCCAAAGTCCCCCGGAAGCAATACGGCAACTAAAACTTTCGCAGTAAAGCGGCAACACTGTATATACAGCAATCAGCGTTGCCTTCACAAATATTAAAAAGTGGCACAAAAAGGGTGTTTTGAAAAAAAGGTGCTTTGACATCACAAGAGGCTTAACAATTTTATAAAATAAGAAGAATTATGAGTTGAACAGTCGCTCCGTTTCTCTTAATATATGTACTTGGGCTCCTTACGTAAAATAGTATTTACTTTCTTATATACACATTTTTTCGTTCATAAAAAATCAGTAACTACGTATTAATACATACAGAAAACTATGAATTAAAAAATATATACATTGCGAATTTTTGTAATTTTTAAAATTTTTCGAAATAAATTATAAGTATAAAAAGTATGTAAATATATTGCAATTAATAAAATATGTTAAAAATATTTATTATTTTTGCATTACTGGCATCAATTTTAATACATTTGCAGCTGAAATGTACAATTTCACAACGATTTCATTTGGGAAACATTTTGACAGCTACTTCTCACCAATTTTTCCTACAGAAACACATTAACTCCAAACTTTCCCATAACCTACGGCACAAAGCTTAATTGACAAATAGTTTTCACAAAAAGGAATTACAGAAACACTTGTATGTGAGAAACTATTTTTTGTTTCAATTCACATCAGAAACGAGGTACAGGTTTTCTTGATCAATTCCGCTTCAATTTTCTTTGAACTTGCATTTACGTTCACACCTAAAGGCTGTGTTGTTAAGTTTAAGTATTTCTTGTCTTCAAGTTTTCATATTTTTTTTTAATATTACATTTTAAACTTTGCGGTACTGTCCATCCTCTTCTCCCCATTCTCCCACAAACTCAAGACTTTCCGAATCAAACTTGATGTGTGTAAACTGGCACTAACCTAAACTCACTTTTTTGTTAGCGTCAGGATATAGAACTCCGTGTAAATGAAATGAATGCAAATCATATATTGTTCGTATTGTACTTTGTGGTCTCGGGTTCACAGAAAATACATTTTACATGATACTTTAATTTTTCTTTCCTTGCTTGGCCGTATAATTCTGAACAGATAGAAGGCCAAAAAATTTAAAAATTACCTAAATAATTTTATTTTTCAAAATTCGCAAGTATCTGTCTGATAAACACGAAATACAGAAACGCAATTTATTGCCCATAAAAGTTACATAAAAATGTTTTCTTATTATTGTTATCGCATCAAAAGGAGTCATTTGAAATACCATATTGTATTGCTGAATATGAACCCAAAAGGTTTAGAACCTGGTAGCGTGTGTGGATCGGGTGGAGATTCAAAAGATGCAATTTCTCTTTCAATACATGACAGTGGTCCTTGGCAATGGTCACTTGACAATGTAGGTCATCGGTCATTCTACCGGAACTTTCATGTAGACTGTAATCAATTTCGCATTCATAATTAAAAGCAACATATTCCATGTCTTGTACAATACGTTGTGGAAGTCGTGGTAATCGTCGCGATGCTCGTTGTATATATAAGACATTACGATACATAATTTGGAAACATTTAGAGTGACGTTAAAAATTGGAGGGCATTTTGTTGATATTTGTGTGATAATCTAAATACCATATCTCCAGAGCCACTAAACCGACTTTGTGCAAAGTTCATAACATAACATAAACCATCTACAGACCATCACCAACGTACCTTTAAATTTTCGTCAGTTAGTGGTAACATCAAAATGTACACTTCATCACTGTTTTTATTTAATTTCTAAAACAAATATTTTTTTTGCAGTGTCTTTCTGTTTGTTTTTTCTTTTTTTGTTTACGCTAATTTTTTTTTTTTTAGAAGACGTTTTCAACCACTACACAACAGGTTAAAAGCTAGTGCAACAGCTGGTTCGTGGTATTACCGCAATTTAGAACCATCGTGTGACTGATATGGAGCAATTATTGCCACAAAATCACTACACAATCTTGCGACAATCAAATTTGTGAAAAATGGGCCAATTAAATAATTGCAGAGTATTTGATTGGGACAATTTTGTTATTGGGCACCAATTCGGCGCAATAAAAATTGGATCAGATTGGTCTATTTGCGGCAATCGTGTGATCTTACTTTTATGCTATATTACACTCATTTGTAAATTAATATATATAATTCTTAAAGTAGGATCACACGATTGCCGCAATGCACAAATTTGCACTCATTTTTATAACTCAATCGTGTGATTGCACAATTATTGGTACGTGCGGCAAACACGGCCAATATTGTTCTTATTTTGACCAACCAAATGTAACCCTGAAGCGGTAATCCTGTGACTACTTGAAATGCAATCGTGCGGCATTTTTCTTTTTAAATTCTCAATAATTTATGTAGCTAGTTGGGATATAAAGTTGAATGTTTGAGAATATCTTTCAAAAATTTTCGAAGTCTACTGATGATTAGGGTAGCTCGCTCCTATGAAATGTCGACATATAGACAGCTGAGAAACATAGAACACAAGCTGTTTATAATTTTTTTTATTGGTATTAATGTTAGAAGCTAAATTAGTGAATAAAACTCAATAGTTTGAATTTCTGTTCTCTGTTTTCAATACATTCAAAAAACAAATCGTAGCAACCAACGGTGTAAAGAAATGTAGAGACGTGTATAAATGAAAAAGTTTGTTTTTGTGTTTTAACAGGTATTATTAGAACATTTTTCTTTTTAAATTCTCAATAATTTATTTAGATTGTTGGGATATAACGTTGAATGGATCTTTCAAAAAATTCCAAAGTCTACTGCTGAGTAGGGTAGCTCCTATGAAATGTCGACGTATATATAGCTGGGAAACAGAAAACAAGCTGTTTATAATTTTTTGATTGGTACCTATCAATCTTAGAAGCTAATATGGTGAATAAACAAAAATTCAATAGTTAGTATTTAATAAAATAATTCATTACAGCAACTTATAATAAGGAGTTGATAACTTTTTGCATACGCATTTTTTGCATCGATTTCCAATTTAGTCAGAGCGGCCGGTGTTTGATATACCATAAAGGAAGATTTTTGCGTCTTTAAAATTACATCAATATTTTTCATATACCTCTAAGTATATTTACTAATGTAATGGAAGAGCGCATATATGTAAGCATACATACATAAAATCTTGGGAGGCACCTTTCTCGAAAACTATGTTTCCTTCAATTTCACCGTTTAATAGTTTGTTTTAAATCTCTTTCACGGTGCATATTTTTATTTTTTATTTAATTTGGAGCTGCTTGTGTAAACTTAGATTTAAGCCAAAAATACTTGCGCAATCTAAAACATATACTTAAAAGCTACAATTGATACCAATTTTGTCTGAATAACATTAGAACTGTAGTAAAAAATCTGAATTTAAATATATTTTCAATTTGGAGTGAGCATAAACTGGACTTGTAATGAAATTTAAATAATTGAAGTAAGCTTACCGCTTTACGAGGTTCTTCTTCAGCCTTCTGTGGAGGATGTACTACTTTATTATATTTCAACCATTTTTGTGGGCCAGTATTGTGCTTGTTATATCGCGTCGCCAAACTGGAAGCCGTATGCAAACTTGACGCTGCGAAAGTATAACCTATATTAACCAATTTATTTGAATTCATGAAATTTAGATGTGTTAATGGGAAACGAGCTATCCGCATTGTTAAATTCTGCATTTTATATTAGGTAATGATACAACTTAAGTCGATATTAGAATATTTTACGAGAATAGTTCAGCGCGTAAAGAAAATAATACGATGGAAATGTGATACAGCTGACTCAAAGATCTGAGTTAATTTTTATATGCAGCGCCGGCAGATGTGTTACTCGCCGGCGGCTCTAAACCGGCTATATCCGTGAATCAAGGTGAATGCAAGGCGAATTTATACAGGTGAATGCAAGCGGAAAGGCGAATTCAGTACTATGTATTTTGTCAAGGCGAATTAATTATTAGGTGGATGCATCGGCGAATTCGGTTAATATGGCGGCACTCTCTGTGTCAAGTTTTGTTTACCTTCTTCGGCGCCATTTAAATTTTTGTACATGTTCTTTATCAACTACTTTTGACAGCTTAAGTGTGAATTCGCCATTTTACACAAACAAAATACCTGTTGTTTTTATTATTGTTGTATTGTTGTAGCGAAGCGGCTACCTTGTTTTTTGTATCATGGTATTTTGTTATTGTAAAACATATCGTAAATGTCAAAATCTAAATTCGCCTAAGATTGTTCAGCTGGGAAAAAATTTTATATAAACGTTAAATATAAACTTTTATAATTGTTTGTAATTAAAATCACAGATTATATTAGTTTTTCACTTTTAAATTCTAATACATTTCTTGAAATCGCATTTAATCATACAAAAAAATCTTCAGATTTAAATGGCACGAAAAAGTTTGTAAACAAAAGCAAAAAAATTTGACACTCTCATTGGAAAAAAACGCGAGAAGCAAAAAATAATCACCTGTGCTGTTAAGTTCACCTAGTAATGAATTTGCCTTGGGTGAATGCAAGCGAAGAGGCGAATTCAATACTACGTATTTTGCAAGGCGAATTAATTATTAGGTGGATGCATCGGCGAATTCAGGCGAATTCGATTAATATGGCGGCACTTTTTTTGTCAAATTTTGTTTACCTTTTTCGGCGCCATTTAAATTTCTGTACATGTTCGTTATCAACTACTTTTGACAGCGTAAGTGTGAATTCGCCTTTTTACACAAACAAAATACCTGTTGTTTTTTTTATTGTTGTATTGTTGTAGCGAAGCGGCTACCTTGTTTTTTGTATCATGGTATTTTGTTATTGTAAAACTTAAGCTATGTACACACGGTTGTCAGATGTTGCAATATTGTAAGATCTGGCAACATGCTGACAATATAGTGACAATGAAAAATTGTCCCGCAGAAGTAAATTGTGTGTTCAGACGATCGTAAGAAAATCTTACAATTTCAGTGTCAGACTATGGTCTGACAAATAATTCATCTGACAACAAAAATTGTCAGTTCACACGGTTGTCAGATTGTTAGATGAAAAAAATTGCCAGACATACTGTAAAGCACTGCCACTTATATATAGCAACAACCATCTGTTTGGCAGTGTTGCCCATCAAACTTTTTCTGACAATGATGTCAGGTGCATTAATTTTATACATCTGACAATTAAAACTGAGCTTACAATACCAGCCAATTATCTGCCAATGCCGACGAAGAGTGTTCTCACGATTGTCAGATGTCTGACAACATTGCCGTCTTACAATTGATTGACAATGGTTTTTCTGACAACGTTGTAAGCTAAAAATTGGCAGTTCACACGATTGTAATGCATTTTCAGACAATTTTACTGGCAATACTGTACGATCTTACAACCGTGTGTACGTAGCTTTACTGAATATGTCAAAATTTAAATTCGCCTAATATTGTTCAGCTAAGAAAAAATGTTACATAAACGTTAAATACAAATTTTTATAACTGTTTGTAATTAAAATCACAGATTATAATGGGTTTTCACTTTTAAATTCACAAAAATTTCTTGAGAGCTCACTAAATCATACAAATAAACTTCAGATTAAAATTGGGCGAAAATGTTTGTAAACAAAAGAAAAACAAAAATTTTACAGTCTCATTGGAAAAAACGCGGCAAGCAAAAAATAATCACCTGTGCTGTCAAAATGAATAACTAGCCGTTTTCCCTACGGCTCATAAAAAATCGGATAAGTTAAAATTTTGTATTACACTATGTTTCCACTAAAAAGAAAAGCAAGTTTTAAGGAAAACATGTCGAAGTGTTTACATTATAATATGAAGTGTTTTTAATGTCGAATATTCGAAATTAATTTGAATAAAAAGAAAAATTGTGCATGAAAATTAATATTTTTAAGAAAATATTTTAACAAATTGAATAAAATTATCTATAAGAAGTATGAGTACAGACACGGAAGAGTCCTTTGAAGTGAGTTGACAACAAGCAGACTACTGCTGCTGTTTGTGCAGAAACGGTTACTAGCTGCCATTTCCAACTCATCTAGCAGCAGAGCCATTTATTTATTTATATGGAATCATTTATTTATAAAATTTATAATTTTATTTAGTTTTAAATAAATTTAAAAAAATAAAAGGTTGTAAAAAATGTTTCGAAGCTTAAGATTTTTTCCATTCAACCTAATAGTAAGTTTCGACAACTAAAATACACTGGCAGGATGTTGTTTGAATTTTTGTTCTCTGCTTTTCGATACTTTCAAAAAACAAATCGTAGCAACCAACGGTTGTTCATTTGTTTGAAAGGTGTAAAGAAATGTTAGAGACGTGTATAAATGAAAAAGCTTGTTTTTTGCGCTTTGACAGGTATTATCAGATCATTTTTCTTTTTAAATTCTCAACAATTTATTTAGATTGTTGGGATATAAAGTTGAATGTTTGACAATATCTTTCAAAAATTTCCAAAGTCTACTGATAATTAGGGTAGCTCCTATGAAATGTCGTTATATAGATAGCTAAGAAACATGGAAAGCTATTTATAATTTTTTAATTGTATTTTATATTATTAAATAAAAGAAGTATTGTTCAGAACTTTTTCGAAGTGTTTTGCTCTAAAATACGTAGTTTGAGGTGTTTTGTTCGTTTCGAAAATATATGGGAAAACATGTGCTTTCGAGCAAAACACTTATATGGAAACATACTATTAAATTCCAAAGAAACCACACAAACTGCTTGCCAAACATGTCAACATTTTAAGTTCGTGCAAACATTTTTGTTCGTTTGTGGGGGTGTTTACTAGTTTGTACAAATATTTGAAGCACGTTTGCACGATAATCAACAATTTTAGATTTTTTGTAATAATGTTTAGAATGGCGTCAAAGTTTATTTTAATTGTGGAAATTAAAAAAAATAAAGATTAAAAAACAGAGTATCAAGATTTAGAGACTAAAACAGTTTATAAAATAGTTTGTATCTTGTAAACTTCATATGGCGAGTAATATGCAATATGAATGATTAATTTGTATTTGTATGTGTGATTAAATTAAATTTGCAGGTGTTGTATTTGTATAGTTTGGGTGCAAGCGAAAAGCGTGTTTTTGGCAAGCAGTTTATTTGGCTCTTTACCAGGGCTGGGCAGTATTTGAAATACAAATACGTATTTTGTATCTGGGGCCAAATCACCGCATACGATATCGAGCAAAATTATCGAAATTTTTCATTTTGGTATCACGGCATACGATATCGTATAAACTGTATTGCAATAATATAAAAAAGTTAAAGGATTTATTTTTTGTATTCCTACTTTTAGGGAACGTATGGTCTTCAATCTATTGCATTTTGTTTAAATTACGATCCAATATGCATTGGTTGCCATAATTTAGATGTATCGTAATGTTATTCGATACGATAGTTAATTCGATATCGTATGCGGTGATTAGACCCCTGTATTTCAAATACACGACCTGAAAGTATTTCGTATTTCAAATACATAACTCAAAAGTATTTTGTATTTCAAATACATGTAGCTCAAAAATACATTTGTACAAAATACATTTATTTATTATAATAAATTCAAAATAAGTTGTTTCACACAAAAGCTAAAATTGCGAGAAACTACGACCATTAAAATGTTTAGCATTTTGCTATACTGCAATTCAGCTTTCAATTGTCTTGTCCAGAGCAAATGCATTTTACACTAATCAGGTGATATCAATAATTTCCACATATTCCCCACCAGCTCTTTTCCAACGCCTTAGATTATATACAAGGAAATAATTATTATTATGGAAAACTTTTGTCTACATTAATGTATGTGAGAACCAGATTAGATCGACTGCAAATATAATAATTTGAGGCATTTCAGATGTATTTTAACAAAATAATGGAGAGCTTGGAAAGGAGATTTAATGAGTTTCTCTTGCTGACACCTGAAGCAAGTATAGCAATATGGGCGACATGTTTCCACTCTAGTTTCAAAATACGCTAGTTACTAGAAAGCATCGAATTAGAAGAGAGGTAACGAATTCAAAATCTTACAATAGATACCTTGGAGAAAAATTACAAAAAAACGTGAAATCAAAAGTGCATGCAGCAGAAGAAGTAGTAGTTGCAGTAAAGATGATGAGGATTCTATTGTTTTTATGCATTTATAGAATTTGTATTGTAAATATTATATTCCTTGGCAGGTTTTATTCACTCCTCAACAAGAGGTTGTTTGTTGGATGACTCATTAAAATATCTAGTTGTTATTAAATGCAATACTTGTTTTGCCGAATGAACCTTTTATTTAATATCTATCAATTCCTAAATATTAACATTCTTCCTTTAATTTCCCAGCTGGCGAGTTTAAAACAATCATATGTGTCCAAATTAGTTTGGACAAACTTATTTTATGTTTATTTATAAATATATTAGTATATATTTTCTTATAACAATTATCAATTTTGAATTTGCTTAATGCATTTTACGTACCATATACTTACCATTTATACTAATTTGCTTAATACTTGCTTAATAATTTCCTTATGCTTACCACTTATTTATTTGAATTACCTACTTATCTTCGCACTGGCAAGTCAAGTCAATTGGAACTTTCCAAGTGTCAAAAAATTGGTTTTACATCGTTTCCGGTAGCTAAATTAATTGGTTACATATCAGCTTCAACGATAGAAAACCCAGTGCGATCAGACTTAATTTTGACTCATCGATTATTATTTACACTCAGGTGAATAATTAATAAAATACTTTATATTTTATTAGAAAGGAAATATTAACCCTCTTTTTATTTCTTTTCCCCAAAAACCCCAATATAATTGACTCACCTCGAATTAATTATATTCCCGATTCTGCTTTGGATAAAGCAGAATTGGTTACCTCCAATCGTGCTTTTAGCGCAAAAAAAGCATAAATTAGTTTAATATGAGTATACAGACGCATGTCACACGTGTATATATGTTAAAAGCATATAATGTTAAATGTATGTAATAAAAATATAAAATATTTTATGCTTGTCAAAAATATTTGTAACTTTTTTCACAATTATAAACTATGAAAGAACCTTTATACAATTATAGATTATTTTTATTTTTATGTTCACAAAATAATGTTTGAAGCTTTAATTCAGAATAAACTACTAAATACACTTTAAAAAATGTAAACAATACACGGCTGTTAAGACGTCTGTTTTAAAAGATCTGTCTTAACAGAAAACGACATTTTAATATGAAAAAAGTAAAAATAGTTTCAAATTAAAATAAATTGAAAAGAAAAGTTAAAATTCTTATTTTAGATTTTGCAATAAAAATATGTGTTTTTTCAAGAACTATAAAAAAGTTATAAAAACGTGTACAATCTACATAGTGGCGTACACGTGTCGTTACTGATAACTGTCTATCATTTGGACCTCACTTTTCTTGTGTGCCTTCTAGAGTGGTTGCAACTTTACGTAGGCTTTATCGCCCTAATTGGCATTTACTTCTTCATGTTAAGAAATCGTTTGCTGATACCCATTTATGTCACAAGTAAACTATTGCTTGGATTGGGTGTACTGAAGGAAATCTAAATAGAACTAAGTACGTGGTTAAAAAGTTAGCGAGATTTGTTTACGGCTTAGAATGAGAGCGCTTGTGTCATTTAAGCCATTTTTAGATTTGTTGATATCGTAGTGTAGTTGATATCGTTTATTAGATCTTTTACAAATTCTCAAATTTGTATTCCACGTATTTATAACACGGTATTTGAATTATCGTTTGTAGTGCGAGTGGCGAGGTTATGGAATAATTTACCATGAGAACTGCGTGTATTCTTTATGTCAGTTGTCCTATTTAAGCGACAACTTTTAAATGTCTTCAATTTTAATCACTAATACTTGGGTTTTCAACATAGTTCAACATAATTATACGTTATGCTATTCTAATTGTACTTTTATTATCTGATGAATTATAAATAGCTTGAATGTTACCTTATTATTATTTTTTATATTTCTGTTATACGCCCCAAGGTATATCAGTAAACTGGAACTTCACCCATCCTCTTGCACGCAACATACTTAATTTTGGCGGCCACTCTCGGTTGAGAAGAAGGGATACCCTGGCCACCATCAGAACGTTAAATAGGTGATTCTACCGATATTATTCGCGCAAAATGAAACTTTTTTGTCTAGCAGTAGCTGGACTTAAATAACTTTTATATTTAGTATTAAGATTTGAATACTTATTGTTAGTTCATATTTTGAAGATTGAATAAATAAATGAATTAAAATAAATAAAATAAAAAAATATTCCTGTTATTGCTCACTCAGTGCAGTTTAGTGTCGAAATATACTCGTATTTATATTGGCCAACAGGCTACATGTAATACAAATGAATATGGGGAAATTTTTGAAGAAAAAAAAAATTGTTTCTTTTGTTTCAAAGTCTGCATTTAGACACGAAAACATTTAGTTTGGAGCAAACTACCGGTGGGGAAGGGAGAGTCGATTTTGTGTTCGGTACTCGGCAACGCGCTTTGTTGACATTTACTTTATTGACATATAATTTACTTTTTGACATTTTAATTTAATTTACATTTTCTGGAGTTTTGTGTGGTTTTAAAAATTTTGTTAATTCTGAAATTTTAATAAATATGGAATATAAATGGTAAAGAAAAATTGTGGAAAAATTAATCTTAAGCTCTAAACACTTAGACGACAGCAGACTTCACAACTTCACGGCTACAAATGAAGTTAGCTTCAAATGCTGCTGTCTCCTCAGTAACATAATTATTTTCAAGACAGCAGCAGCACAATGTGTATTTAAGCAATGCAAATTTTAGAGGTGCCACATATATATTTTACATGAATAAAATTACTGACTGAAAACGTAATAATATCACGTAAAGTTGTAAAAACTCATCAATTTATTTGTTTATTTTACTTATATGATGTTTATTTCTATTAAATATTTCAAACAAATTTTAGTTTTTATTGCTGCCAATTTATATTTATAGTGGCAGCACTGCATTTATTTTTTGCTGCTTACGAAAATAGAAATTAATCTAACAGCCAGTTTACCAATTTCGAAAGAAAATGAATGCGAAAGAAAGCCAGTCACTCACATTCGAATCAATTTGGGTTTGTCTATTTACTACTATTCGTTCGCATATTCTTATGTATTTTGATTGAGTTTTGACATATCGTTCGCATAGAAAAAAGTTAGACGAACCCAAATCAATTTTCTTTCGCTTAGATTGCGAACGCAAGCATGCTGTCGAGATTGGTAAACTGGCCGTTAAACACATGTATTTTGCTGCTTGCTGTCTGCTGTCGTTTATGTGTTTAACAGCCAGTTTACCAATTTCGAAAGAAAATGAATGCGAAAGAAAGCCAGTCACTCACATTCGAATCAATTTGGGTTTGTCTATCTCACTACTATTCGTTCGCACATTCTTATGTATTTTCATTGAGTTTTGACAGATCGTTCGCATAGAAAAAAGTTAGACGAACCCAAATCAATTTTCTTTCGCTTAGATTGCGAACGCAAGCAGGCTGTCGAGATTGGTAAACTGGCTGATAGTTACGCTCATTTGTAATATATACTATATATATTTACGTCTGACGCTTCCTTTTACGCCGTACCAATTACAATTCGAAAATATAACAATTTTTCTCTTACATTTAATGAAGAAATAAACATACATATATGCAAGTTGTTCAAATTATTTAATGCCTAAGCACGTATACCGTAGTACGAGTATATTCGGACTTCTGTGTAGTTAAAATTTACTTAGCTGAAGATTCTCTCCACATTTGCTGATGAATGATCATTATATATTTAATAAACTCTGTTAGAATTTAAAAAGTATGTCAGAATTATGTGGTTTTATTTTAGATACAACTCTGGGCAGGAGAACAGTTCTCGCGTTATCGTAATTATTTTCTTAGTCGTCAATGAGACAGCGACGAATGAACATGCGCACGGGTGTATGAACTTATTCCTTGTTTGTTTCTGTATTTTGTTTTTTTTTTTCTTTTTTTCATATAAAATTTATTAAAAATCCTAAAAAAATATATTTATTCTTTACTTTTAATTAAATTTTAAGTATATTGTAAGTAAAACGATTATTTTGAATTGCGTACTTTTTCTCCCAGTGCAATTTTATTTACATTCAAAGCGTAACCAAGGTGCATTAACGTCTACACGGTGGCAGCACTAGAGTAAAATTACAACAATACAACAAAAACAGGCATGTGGTAAGCTATGTTTATCAAAAATATTTGTAACTTTTTTCACAATTATAAACTATGAATGCAGCTTTTCATAATTGTAAATTATTTTTATTTTAATTATTTCTATGTTCACAAAATAATTTGTATATGTTTAATTCAGAATAAAACACTAAATTCTCTTTCAAAAATGTAAACAATACATTTGACGTAAATAGCTTACTATATTGCCAGTAGCAAAAAACTGTCATATGCCGTAGTGTTGCCACCGTGTAAACATTAATGCACCTTGAGCGTAACTATGAATTTCTTTTTGGGCATCACTAGACTAAATAATAAAGTTATTGGACATAACAAACGAGAACAATTTTTAGTCCAAGTAATTTTTTGTTCTTTTAAGAACAGATGAGACCAAGGCGAATTCATTATTAGGTGGATGCATCGGCGAATTCTGGCGAATTCGGTTAATATGGCGGCACCTTCGCAGTCAAGTTTTGTTTACCTTTTTCGGCGCCATTTAAATTTTTGTACATGCCTTTATCAACTACTTTTGACAGCGTAAGTGTGAATTCGCCTTTTTACACAAACTAAATACCTGTTGTTTTTTTATTATTGTATTGTTGTAGCGAAGCGGCTACCTTGTTTTTTTGTATCATGGACGAGACTAATTAATCCGGTATAACATGTATGCCCCCCAGGGTTGCCAGAATTTAAAGAGGTAAAATCTGCAAAACTCAAGAATTTCTCATGAAAAAATCTGCAAAATGTGCACTTCATTTTCAAAATCTTCAAAAAATCTTCAAACTCTTATTAACATGCCTTTTTTATAAATAATTTTAAAAATATTAACAACATATTGAAAGAAATTATGCATTTCAGAATATTTAAATGCGAATAGATTTAATGAGAAAAAAATATGCAAGTTGCTCAAATTATTTAATGCCTAAGCACACAGAAAAAATTATATTAAAAATAAAATCAACAAAATGTTTGTCTGAAAAAATAATTTGTATATTGTATTTTGTTGTTGTTGTTGTTTAAAACAATGTTTGTTTTCGATCAATAATTATGTTTACTAAACTTTTGTTTGAATTCACGAACTCCATTGCAGGTCCGCAGTCAAATAATTTATTAATTGATTCAACGAATTTCGTTATGGAACAAGAAAAAATTTTTTTGCTGTGCACGTATACCGATGTACGAGTATATTCGGACCTCAGTGTAGTTAAAATTTACCTAGCTGAAAATTCTCTCCGCATTTGCTGATGAATGTGGTAAAATCATTATATATTTAATAAACTCTGTTAGAATTTGAAAACTATGTCAGAATTAGCTGGTTTTATTTTAGATACAGCTCTGACCTGGAGAACAGTTCTCGCGTTATCGTAATTATTTCTTAAGTGCGGTCCGGCTTGTCGTTGTTGTTTGGCCTTCGAGAGTTTTGCGTCTCGCTCTCACTGGTTAAGGGCGTTTCAGACTATCATACAAGTCTTAAGATTTTGATTGGATTTTGTGGGACAAAAATCTAAAGATATTTGTTGCGACTGTCAAAAAATCTAACGTACCATTACATTTTGTTTTCACACTATCACACCTAAAGTAAAAGAAGGAATATGACTTGAAAATAAACAGCCAATTTACTTAACGTCTGGTTTTAATATTTTTATTATTTGCTCTTGCAAAAAATACATCCCTGATCCAATGAAAAATCTTATTGTTTAAAAAAATTTCTAAAAATGGTGAAGTGTTATGGGATGTCAAATCTTTTACCGTATTATTTCTCATTTTCATAACGCTTTACATTCACACTATCACACTTGCACGTATTATTTGATTTTTTGACAAGTCTTAATACAAGGTGTGATAGTCTGAAGTGCCCTTTAACTATTAGCCTCAACTAATTGTATTAGTTTACAGTTTTTTTGAGGTACTCATTTGTTAACCATGCGGCAACTTCTTATGTGAAGGCATAAGTCGTTATAGTTAGTCACCGTACCGATACAAATTACTGTTATTACTAACCTGGGCATAAGGTCTTCGTTACTCCGCCCATGCTGTTCGTTCTATAGTTAAATAAATAATTAAATATTTTAGATAGAGCAGATTTTCAGAATGGTTTAAAGTCATGTCTAAACGGCATTTCTTATTGTACTGAAAAATTGTCACAACGGAAACCATTTTTCATGTTGTTTTTTCTAGTTTCTTTTTGACTCATTTGTTATGTTTTTAAAATTTTTTTATTTCATTTGACTGACATCGATATTACCCAAAATATAAAAGAGGCAAACGAAGTTTTAATCGACAATTAAAAAAAATTAAAATTAAAAAAAAGTCATCACTACTTAAAAATCTTCGTATAAACGTAACATGGATTTTGGTATTATGAAAAAGACTTTAAATTATCGTATCAATAAGCTTTCTAGAAACTTGCCAAAGTTTCTTTAACAAAGTCATTTTTTTAAACTTTGAGTGCAAAAAAAAAAAAACAATCGATTGCAGGTAGATTGCAACCTTTATAATTTTTGAAATTTCGCTTAATTTTCTTACATAACATTCAAAAACATGTGCAAGATGTTATTCCATTTTGTCTATTTTATAACATGAACAATTGATATTTTCGTTCTAACATAACGTAAACAAATGGTAGTAGAAATATAAGGGGAAAAGTAAAAAAAGTTACTTTAGTATTAAAAATTTTTAAAATCTGCATTTTTGGGCCAAAAATCTTCAAATCTTCATTTAGTGTTTTTAGAGAGGAAAAATCTGCAAAATGAAGATAAATCTGCAATTCTGGCAACCGTGATGCCCACCCATGGTAATAAAGTGGTAAACAAAAGTAAACACAATCTTACGCTCTTTAGTTTAGTCATCAATGAGACAGCGACGAATGAACATGCGCGGGGGTGTATGAATGTATTCCTTATTTTTTCTCTGTATTTTGCGTATTTTTTACTTTTTGTGATATAAAATTTATTAAAAATACTAAAAACATAAATTCACAGCCAGTTTACCAATCTCGACAGCGTGCTTGCGTTCGCAATCTAAGCGAAAGAAAATTGATTTGGGTTTTTTCTATGCGAACGATTTGTCAAAACTCAATCAAAATACATAAGAATGTGCGAACGAATAGTAGTGAGATAGACAAACCCAAATTGATTCGAATGTGAGTGACTGGCTTTCTTTCGAAATTGGTAAACTGGCTGTCATATATTTATTCTTTGTTTTTACTTCTATTTTAAATAAATAAATTGTAAGTAAAACGATTTTTTTGATTTCCGTATTTTTTCTCCCAGTGCAAATTTATTTGCACTCAGAGCGTAACCAAGGCGAATTAATTATTATTATGTTTTTTGCAAGGCGAATTCATTACCAGGTGAACTTAACAGCACAGGTGATTATTTTTTGCTTCTCGCGTTTTTTCCAATGACTCTGTCACATTTTGTTTCTTTTGTTTACAAACTTTTTCGCGCCATTTTAATCTGAAGGTGTTTTAGTGCAATTTCAAGAAATTTGTGTGAATTTAGAAGTGAAAAACTAATATAATCTGTGATTTTAATTACAAACAATTATAAAAGCTTATATTTAACGTTTATATAAAATTTTTTCTCTGCTGAGCAATCTTAGGCGAATTTAGATTATGACATTCACGATATGTTTTACAATAACAAAATACATAGTCCTGTATTCGCCTTTCCGCTTGCACTCACCTGTATAAAGTCGCCTTGGTTTTTTGTATCATGAGCGTAACCAAGGCGAATTCATTACAAGGTGAACTTAACAGCACAGGTGATTATTTTTTGCTTCTCGCGTTTTTTTCAATGAGACTGTCAAATTTTTTTTTCTCTTGTTTACAAACTTTTTCGCGCCATTTTGATCTGAAAATTTTTTTGTATGATTTAGTGCAATTTCAAGAAATTTGTGTGAATTTAAAAGTGAAAAAGTAATATAATCTGTGATTTTAATTACAAAGAATTATAAAAGTTTACATTTAACGTTTATATAAAATTTTTTCCCAGCTGAACAATCTTAGGCGAATTTAGATGTTGACATTCACGATATGTTTTACAATAACAGAATACATAGTACTGAATTCGCCTTTCCGCTTGCATTCACCCAAGGCGAATTTATAATTAGGTGGATGCATCGGCGAATTCAGGCGAATTCGTTTAATATGGCGGCACTTTCTCTGTCAACTTTTGTTTACCTTTTTCGGCGCCATTTAAATTTTTGTACATGTTTTTTATCAACTACTTTTGACAGCTTAAGTGTGAATTCGCCGTTTATACAAACAAAATACCTGTTGTTTTTTTTATTGTTGTATTGTTGTAGCGAAGCGGCTACCTTGTTTTTTGTATCATGCATTCACCTGTATAAATTCGCCTTGAGCGTAACTATGGATTTCTCTTTGGGCATCACTTACGTATACACACCATTGTGTTTTTGTATACATCCCAGCGGTACATGCAGAAACCATTGCCAAATGTGGCTAGCGAAGTGGTAGGTGTGTTCTGTCTATGCACTAAAATCGCTAACGAAAGGATATGCCACTCAGCTAGTATATCTGGGCATATTCACCAGTAGTTGTAGCAATTGCTTGCTACCCACTATTCAATAGCTAATACGTTATCACTATGTAATGCATAACGCACGTATTTTTCTATGGCTCATTAATGTTTGTCACTGAGAGCAATTATGTCAATGCAAAGCTCTCGTTATTAAAACAACAAAAACTTTAGGATCGTAACATTATCTTTGCTAAAACAAACTTCAGTAGCATTTGTAATTTAATGAAAAACCACGTGTTTTTTAGAAAGTGTTGAATTTAAAAAAAGTAAATAAAACTAGTAAGAGTGTTTGGCTGGGCCGAATCTAAAACACCTTTCACGATAGTCGCTTAAATATATAGTACAAATATTAGAAATTTGAACTGAATATACTAGGATATATATAAATGGAGCGATATCGCAGAATATTGTTTTTGCCTTGTAATCGCCATGCCAAAAAGATAATCTTGCAAGGAAATTTTCATGGAAAAATCGGTTTAGGCTATATCCCGATATCGGAAATTTTCATGTTTTGTATTATAATAACCTCCTTTTATAATCAGAACTGCTTTTAAGTTAAACATTTTCTTTCATGGAAAAATTGGTGTGAGCTACATCTCGGGTATATATGGACCGATATCGGAATTTTTCATTTTTTGTATTACTCGTGTAATTTTTAGTCTGGTTTTATAACCACAATTTCTTTTACGCAAAACATTTTATGTAATTTGACTGTTTACAAAATTGAAACTGTTTTAATATGGATAGCGAAGGAGGGTGGCGAATGTGGTAATTTTCTGGGGCTAGTTCTTTCGATGGCTACTAGTGACTAGCCTACAAGCTACAGAACAATTGTTTTCGTCTATTAAGCCCCATTGAAAAGTATTTCAGAAATAAGTTATCATGTAATATTTATTATACCCTTCACAAAAATGTAAAGGGTAGTTTGTGATTCCGTTTGTAATTTCTACAGTTTTTTTTTTGCGACCCTATAAACTATATATATTCTGAATCAGAATTAATGGAAAAGTCGATTAAGCGATGTCCGTCTGTCCGCCGTTTCTGAGAAAACCATTAGACTTAGAAACTTTTTTCTTTCACTATTCTTTTACCCTATTGATTCATGGGTTTGCTATTGAAATCAGTAATAATCGGTTCACGTATAGCTGAGATATATCCAAAATTCCAAAAAAGCTATTTTTTCAATTTTGTATGGGAGTGTTTGAAAAAAAAAATTGTTTGTTTTGCTTCAAACATTACACACTCATTAAACATGGTGACTAAAAGGCAATAAATAGATATCGGTCCATATATACCCTAGATATAGCCTAAATCGGGTTTTTCATGAAAATGTCGCTGAAACAACTTTTTTTTTTTGCTTAAAAGTAGTTCTGGTAATAAAATAAGGTTATATAAATATGGAAAATAAAAAATTCCGATATCGGTCCATATATACCCGAGATATAGCCTAGAACGGGGTTTTCATAAAAATGCCACATAAGCGAACTTAAACAACTTTTTTTTGCTTAGAAGCAGTTCTGGTAATGAAATAAGATTATATAAATATAGAAAATGAAAATTTCCGATATCGGTCCATATATACCCGAGATATAGCCTAGGCCGGGGTTTTCATTAAAATGTCGCGTAAGCGTACTTAAGCAAGTTTTTTGAGCTCAAAAGCAGTTTTGGTAATGAAATATGGAAAATGAAAATTTCCGATATCGGTTCATATATAAACCAGATATAGCTTAGAATGGGTTTTCGCGTAAGCGAACTTAAACAACTTTTTTTTTGCTTAAAAGTAGTTCTGGTAATAAAATAAGGTTATATAAATATGGAAAATAAAAATTTCCGATATCGGTCCATATATAGCCTGAACCGATTTTTCGATTTTGCCATTAACATATTTTTTTTTTTTTTTGCTGCACAGCAATTCTCGTTACAAAAGAAGGTTACTAAAATACAGAAAATAGAAAATTTCGATATCGGTTCATCTACAACCGAGCATATTTAGTTAAAATTTTTAAATATATTATATATATACGTGACTATCGTGAAGGGTATTTTAGGTTCGGCCCAACCGAATATACCACACTCTTACTTGTTTTTACTTAAAAATCGAAAATGCTTGAAAGAAAGTGAAAGCAAATGTGTGTTTTTTTTTATTTCATTTAGCAGAACAATTGTTAGATAAACTTGTTTAATTTTATTAAATAGTTGGTATCCATATTTTTATAAGTTTAAAAAATTTTTAAAGCAGGTAGCTCCAGTCGTCAATTTAGTAATAATAAAAATTTGCCGTGTAATTAAACGAAGCTGTATTCCAAGCATTTACGGTAACACCAATATACCCTGAACCAATAGAACCCTCATTTACGAAACAATTTACCTTGGTCGTTAATGCCGAAAAAACAATTTCCACGGCAGACAATTTTGGACCAGATCCAGCGCTTGGACAACGCAATGTCAGTCCGACGTCTTGCGCAGATGGCCATGTGCTATCTCTGCCACCACTGCAGGCTAGACGACCTAAATTTGACCAAACCAATTTAAAAAAAATAAATCGTGTTAAGGTAATAAAAGCCTACTTGAGGACAAAGTTCCTATAAAACACAAATATGTGTAACTGGAATCTCCCAAATCAGATTTTACTACGTTTAGTTGCGTTAGGGTAACAACCTTTGCCGGATTGGTTTCCACGGCATTCATCTCGACATCTGTTATTTCAAGAGCCTGTTCATTACAGCAGACTAAAGCCAGCAAAGATATGAAGGTTGCCACACATATTTTATTTAAAGCAAACATATTTCTTTAAAAATTATTTATAAAAAGGTTGTAAACTTTGAAAATTCCTTTTACAGACTGCCGAAAACAAACCTTATTTCAGTTGTATTTATAGTAGGTAGATATTGTATTGGGTGTACTTACATATACTTATATGTACATAGGGCTATTTTCGTTGCGTAAGTAAATAAAACTGATTATGTTTCTTATCAGTTTTTTAATCGTTAAGAACTTGGCAATAAAAAACAATAAATATATATTTACTTGTAATTAATATCTTTCATTAAAACTATAAAAAATAATAATAGAATTCCGAGAATTTTTCAAATGTTTTTCTGTAAAAAAATACACACACATATAAGCATGTACCTACGAGTATATGTAAAACAACTATAGACGCATGTACAGGGTGGCCCAGAAAGACCGAAGTGGTGTGAATTGCTTATAACTTTTTATTTAAGAGATATTTTTTTAATTTTTTTTTTTAAATACATTAAATTTATGGGGAATATTTTTGGACTAGTTATTAAAAATGATATCCCGCAAGTGGTGGCCATATTCTGCTTCGCACAAATGTGCTCTTTCCAACACATTTTCCATGACCTTTCGCAAAACTTCCGGTGGTATGTTGTTAATTTCTTCTCGAATATTGGTTTTTAACTCCTCAATAGTCCTAGGCTTATTAACATAAACTTTTCCTTTTAAATAGCCCCAAAGAAAACAGTCTGGAGCGGTTAAATCCGGGGAACGCGGAGGCCAATTAAAATTGCTGTTACGAGAAATTATTCTTTCACCAAAGATGTCGCGTAAAAGAGTCATTGTGACCCTCGCAGTGTGCGCTGTGGCTCCATCCTGTTGGAACCATATTTGCGGATGGTTTTCCACGGCTGGCCTTACAAAATTTTGCAACATGGCCCGATATCGATCACCATTGACGGAAATGGCGACACCTTGTTCATTTAAAAAAAAAAAAATGGGCCAATGATCCTTTCTGAAGAAACACCGCACCAAACGGTACACTTAACTGGGTGCAATTGTCGTTGATGAAGTACTCTCGGGTTTTCCGTAGCCCATATCCTACAGTTTTGCTTGTTAACGAACCCATTTAATTGAAAATGGGCTTCGTCACTCATTATTAAGTTATGAATAAAATTTGGATTCTCTTGTGCTTTTTGCTGGAAATAAATTGCATAGTCAAGTCGTTGCTGGTAATCTGTTGGTTTCAATTCTTGGACAAGTTGAATTTTGTATGGAAACAATCCTATGGTGTGCAAAATTCGCTGCAGCGACGTCCTTGAGAGGCCCAGTTGTGACGAACGTCTCCTGGTTGATGTTTCTGGATCCTCCCGAATACTCTCCTGTACCACTTGAATATTGTCAGCCGTGTGGACAGTTCGGTGTCTGCCGGGACCAGGAAGGTTCCTTACTGCTCCTTGTTCTCGAAAATTTGCAACCAGACGGTTTATTGTTGACTGAGAGGGTGCAACCCGCACATTAAATTGACGACGGTATGCACGCTGAGTCAACACAATGGACCGTTGATTTGAAAAGTAAATTTCAACAATTTGGGCACGTTGTTCAATTGTGTATTGCTCCATTATAAATTATCCAAGTCTTCTTTATAAAATACTGAAAAGAAAAGAAAAAAAAAATTATAATAAAAAAGTTATAAGGAATTCACACCACTTCGGTCTTTCTGGGCCACCCAGTACTACTCCACTTGAACGCTAAAATAAAGGTTAGACCTACACACATACATACATATGAAGTTACTATATTCAATGTAATAATTAACAACAATGAATTTGTTTATTGCTTGCCAATTGTCTCACTTGGCTATTTTAAAACGCATAATCATTTGATGCACTTTCTATAATAATCATTTGATGCACTTTCTATACTAAACTAAAATTCGCAAGCTCGAATAACAAATTATACAGCCAGTTTACCAATTTCGAAAGAAAATGAATGCGAAAGAAAGCCAGTCACTCACATTCGAATCAATTTGGGTTTGTCTATCTCACTACTATTCGTTCGCATATTCTTATGTATTTTCATTGAGTTTTGACACATCGTTCGCATAGAAAAAAGTTAGACGAACCCAAATCAATTTTCTTTCGCTTAGATTGCGAACGCAAGCAGGCTGTCGACATTGGTAAACTGGCTGATAATAACGGGTAGCAGCTCCATTTTTTAATTAGATCAAAAACACTGTGCACGTTAACCTTCCTACACCCGCGCGTTGGTCTGTGAGACCGACAAAACGCTTTTACGTATATACTCTTTTTTCCAGAAACCCTAGAAATTTGAATTTTCTGTTAGCTGCCGCTTTTTTTACAAGCTTTGTTTTAGTGCTTTTCTGGTGTTTGTGCGAGACGGACATATTGGTGCATTTGATAACAATTGGTCTGTGAAACCGTCGGGGGTATGTAATGTGTATTTTATTATTTTGAATCGTAAAACACGTTACAATTGTGCCACATGCAAACAGTATTTTTGTTTGGAACATGCTATTATGATATGTTCTAACTGTTACTATAAAGATAATGAATAAGATATCTTATTGTTTTTTACTGCAAACAAAAATATTTTTTAAGTTAAGAAAGTTATTTTTTGTTTTTTGTAAAGAAAAAAAAAAGTTTTGTTTTTGCAGCCCCCTAACGTTTTTGAAGACTGTTTTTATATGAAATGTCATAAGCCTTAATTTTTATTTAAAGGCTGATAATTAAATCAAACTATGATTTATGTATTGCACAAGGAATGCTTTTAAGTTTCTAAAATTAATTTTAGTTTATTTAAAGAAAAAAATATGTTTTTCTTTAGTTTTTGTAGCATGTGAGAAAAAACAATCGATTTTGAAGACTAATATGTTAACGACTGAATTTCAATAATATTAATAATATTAATTTAATGAATTGTTTATTTTTTATTATAACATTGAGTTTAAATCGTTTTTTTTTTAAGTTTTGTTTCAAAAAACTAGTATTTTATCTAGTTCAAACTTTTGGTCTGTGAGACCGTGCGCGGGTATATGTATTACAAAAATTGGCGCGGGTATAGGAAGGTTAACGAATCATTTCCATTTTTTGTGAGCTCTTGTTTTATTATTATTATATATATTTTGCAAAACTTGCCGCAACTTTAGCTAAACATTTTTCACTCAATCTGTCGGCAAGTGGTTAGTCTCTCATCCTGTGCACACGTCTTTTGTTACTGCTGTCCGTATTGCACCGGAATAGGTAGCAAGCTGTGTACACGTTTTTTTTTCTCATTCAATTATTTATTGAATCTTCACAAAGTGAATTAACAATAAGTATTCAAATCTTAATACTAAATACATAAAATTAATTAAGTCCAGCCAATGCTAGACAAAAATGTTTTATTTTGCACGGTCAATATCGTGTTTATTTTTTTTTACCGTTGTCCGTATTTTCTGTATACATACATACATACGTACATATGTTCATTATTAATTTCGTATAAAATCAAAGTGCACCGGAATAGGTAGCAGTATGTGTACACCTGTTACTTTTTCTTATAATTTTTCACCGTTTTCGTGTTTTCTTTATATGTTTAATAATAGTTTGTTTTCAATGCATTTCATTACCGTGTAGTATGGAAGGTGTTGCACTAAATTTTGCTAATCTGAGCAGTGTCGAACGTATACCTATACACTGGGCACTGATCAGTTTTAACAATTTAATTCCAACATTTTAAATAGAGTTTGTTTTAGTGTTTCTTGTTGTTACGGGGGCGGTTCGGAAACTTCTTAGCATATCAATGAAAGAGAATAGTTACAAGTTTCCGTGTCTGGCAAATTTTTCATCAAAGTATTTGATCAGGACAAATAATTAAAATGGAATAAAATAAATAAATAAAAATATGAATTCTAGTTTCTCCATTTTCTACATATGTATGTATGCTTACATTTTCTGACTTCAAATATTTATTTATTTATATACATATAAGGTATAACAGTAAATTGGAACTTCACCCAAACCCTCTTCCACAAAACATATTTAATTTTAGCGGCCACACTCGGTTGAGAGTATGGCCACCATCAGAGCGTTAAATAGGTGATTTCACCGATATAATTGGCACAAAATAAAACTTTTTGTCTAGAATTGGCTGGACTTAGTTATTTTTGTATTTAGTATTAAGATTTGAATACTTATTGTTAGTTCACATTGTGAACATTAAATAGATAAATAAAAGCCAATAAAAATATATATAAATATATATATATATATATATATATATATATATATATATATATATATATATATATATATATATATATATATATATATATATATATATATATATATATATATATATATATATATATATATATATATATATATATATATATATATATATATATATATATATATATATATATATATATATATATATATATATATATATATATATATATATATATATATATATATAGCGTTTGTGAAAACTTAAAATATATATATCTCGTTTCATGCAGGGTTGTAAGAAGGCGTAGACTGATTTTAAAAAATTCGTTTTTATGATTATATGTATGTGAACAAACATTTATAATACATTACATATTTTGTAATAATTTTTTTTTTTTATTAGAAAGTGTAAATATTTTCAGTGGCTGTCTCAGCTGCTTTTTTATAGAATTCATTTAATGCTTGAATTTCTTCTTTATGTTCAGAGGATGAGTAAAATGCAACAGAACATTTTCACAAAATTTGCAAAAATTAAGTGAAAATTTTAAGAAGAAAACAAATTGCTATTTTATGTTCTTTTCGTTATTTATAAACATTTGTTTGGCACTTCTATACCACGATGCTTCATAATGATTTACAAAATTTTGCTTGTCGAAAATTTTAGACGGTAACATAAGAGTGTAAATGCGACTGCTACTACGAGAGCTGTCGTTTTACGACTACGCCAAACACAATAAAGGCTCATTTAGCCAACCGTAAATGTAGAAATGTAAATGTAGTTAAAACAGCTGATCATTTTTGTTATATGAGCAACAATGAAAATGCTTACTTGACCAGTGCCTCGTTTCTGTAATATTAGTGAGAAGTTTCTCGCACTGAAAACTATGAAACATAAAATTTCACCGTTTCTCGACTATCGAGATAAACAGCGTTTCTGTATATTAAATCGAAAACAGGCAACACTAGTTACGTCTTTATTGGAATATTTCCATTAAGCAGCTGTCAAAAGGTAAACAAACAAGAAGAAGCATATAGGAAAAAATTATCAAACGAAAATAAAATTTAAGAAACAAATATTTAGCAGTGAATAAATAAAACAATTTAATTCAGTAGTGTTATAAATAAAATTGTGTCAATTAATGTGTACATAAATAAAAACACATTCAAATAATAAATAAATTTCATAAAAACTTTCAATAAGGTATAGATATGTGGCCTTTTTCAATTCCTGAACCGATGAGGGAAGCTTCTCACATTCGAGACAGGCTAAAATTAAGATTTTTCCATTAAATTTTTAATTTATCATACTATATGTATGTATATAAATATTAAGAAATAAAGAAAAAACCAAAAAAATTTAATTCATAGTTTTTATATATTTATTATAAAAATAAAAAAGGTTCTGCTCCGCGGAAATTCTTTCAGTTATCTAAAATAAAAAGAAGAAATGAAAAATGAACTACATTCAATATCTGCCGTATTCCTAACAAATAGTTTACGCATAATAAAGGTTTAATTAACAAATTTTGTTTAAAAATATGTATATCAAGTAAACGTTTACTATTGGCAAATTATTTTTTATGAATACGGCAATATGTGTATAAATATTTAAAAACTTTACCTTTTCTACTTTTTTGGCATCCATTTTGTCAATTTTATAATATTTAAATTTATAACTTCCGCAACTCTTTTATCTGTGAAAAGTTTTGACAGCTCTAGCGAGAAACTTCTCACAAAATTTTAATACAGAAACAAGTTTACTCACAAACTTCCAATGAATTACGTCAAAAAAGCTAATTTGACAGATATTTCTCGCTTCTCAAAGTTACAGAAACATTTGTGTGAGAAACTCCATTTTTTGTTTCAATTCGCATAGTTTTTCTCTCAATTCCTTTGTTGCTAGTGAGAAATTTCTCGATTTGAGTAATACAGAAACGAGGCACAGGGTACACTTAATAAGGTAACCTCGTCAGTCGAACCGTTACTCATCTACTGCGGCCAAATTTTCAAAAGTTGTTTATATTTTTGTTTGTTTAGATTTTTTGCACGCGCCAAAATTATTTATTGCGAAAGAAAAGTTTTTTTGTAGTTTAAATCTGTGAAAAGTGGGATTAAAATCTGTAAAAAGTTTTTCATAATAATTAATTTCACTAAAATTTTTTCTATTTGTAAACTAATTTTACTAGTTTTTTATGTTTAAAAGGCCTCTTCACTTTTTTCACATAAAATTCAATTAACTTTTAAGTCAGTTTTGTTTTCTTTTTTTTTCCACTTTTTCTTGTATATATCTGTCACATGCTTTTGACATTTTGGTTTTTGAAGTTGTTCTTATTGTAGCGAAGCGGCTACTTTATTAAATATATTTTGACCTGACCATGATACAAAAAACAAGGTTGCCGCTTCGCTACAACAATACAACAATAAAAAAAACAACAGGTATTTTGTTTGTGTAAAAAGGCGAATTCACACTTAAGCTGTCAAAAGTAGTTGATAACGAACATGTAAAAAAATTTAAATGGCGCCGAAAAAGGTAAACAAAACTTGACAGCGAAAGTGCCGCCATATTATCGATTTCGCCGATGCATCCACCTAATAATTAATTCGCCTTGGAATTTCATAACGTCATGAACGACAAATGTTGTGAATGGAAGGGTGGCACAAAAGCCCTGTGTTTTGGTACTTCTTGTTTATTTGATGACTGAACCGTTTAAGTAGTTAAATTTGTACACATACATAATTTTTTTAAATAAATTTAAGACTTTTTCTTTGAGTTCTACACACAAAACGAATGTACATAAATAGGTAGCATAATACAATAATAGAGGGTGTTTTTTTAAGCCCGATAGAACTTGAAATTGTAAAAAATAACACAAAAAATTAAATTGTAATCAAAATTTTTTTTTATTCGAAAGATCAATACGTAACATTAACATTTGAAAATGATTTCGGGCATATGGGCACCGCGGCTGTTCTTGACGAAGTGCATTCTGGACGTCCAATTTTGGGCCACTTTTTCGAGCACTGCTGGCCGTATGTCACGAACAACACGAACAATGCTGGCCTCCAAGGCGTCAATTGTTGCTGGTTTATCAGCATAAACCAGTGACTTCACGTAGCCCCACAGGAAATAATCGAGAGGTGTCAAATCGTACGACCTTGGAGGCCAATTGACAGGTCCATTTCTCGAAATCAACTTATCACCAAATTTTGATTTCAGTAAGTCGATGGTTGCGTTCGCCGTATGGCACGTAGCGCCATCCTGTTGAAACCACATCTCCTCCGGATCAATGTCATCCATATTTTCAAACAAAAAATCATTGATCATGGTGCGGTAACGATCTCCATTGACCGTAACGCGAGCTCCGGCCTCATTTTTGAAGAAATAAGGTCCGATGACGCCACCAGCATGAAAACCGCACCAAACAGTGCATTTTTCTGGATGTAATGGAGTCTGTAGGGTCTCTTGTGGATTGGTCTCACTCCATATGCGGCAATTTTGCTTATTAACAAACCCGTTAAGCCAAAAATGCGCCTCATCGCTGAACACAATTTTGCGATAAAACAACGGGTCTGATTTTCAAAGTAAATTTGGATAATTTCGTAGCGTTGTTCAAGCGTGAGTCTATTCATGATGATTTGTCAGAGTATACTGAAACAAATCAAAAAAATGTTTCATCAAAATTTAATTTTTTTTTTTACTTTTTACAATTTAAAGTTCTATCTAGCTTAAAAAAACACCCTTTATATACTCGTATAATAATAATAATATACATACAGTCACTCACATTTAAAGTCGGGCAAACATTGTCGAAAATTTATGATCTTAATATTTATGTTTTGATGAAAGATGATGCGTTTCACTTTTTTTTTTGTTAAAAACTCTTATTAATAGAAAAAGCAAAGAAATTTTATTTTAAGTCCCGTTATAAAATACATAAGAATAACAAAATGAGAAAAAGTAAATTCTCTGTCTCACATTGAAAGTCGGGCACTTAATGTTTTGTACAATGAAAAAGTGAAATATACCGTTATTTCCACTTTTTTCTTCTTTTGTCTCCAAAACAATTATTTCTTCTTACACAATCATTCGATCAGTGAAGATTATAAAAGTTTTTTGAAAAATGCCGCGCAAAATTAAACAATCCACCTTCGAAGAACGGAAAATAATAATTGAGTTGCACTTAGATGGAAAATCTGAAAGGGAAATATCTAATTTGATAAAAAAAAGCAAATCTACAGTGCATGATATCATTTCTAGATATAAAGAAAGTGGTTTGGTAGCAAATAAAAAACGCGGAGCCCGAGCAAGAAAGCTTTCACCCAGAGATGAGAGCATGATTTTAAAACAGGTGAAGAAAAATCCTTTTATTTCTGCTCCAAAACTGACAGCAATGGTCAAGGAAGCTTCTGGGACGGAGGTAAACCCAGAAACAATAAGAAGACTTCTTCGCAAGAATGACTTTCATGGCCTAGTGGCATGGAAAAAACCTCTTATAAGTAAGAAAAACCAAAGCGAACGGCTTGTTTTTGCTCGTCAATATATCACCAAAGATTTTGATTTCTGGAGTACCGTAAGTTGGAACAAACATAAAAATTTAATTAGGCTTATTATTAATATTTAGATATTGTTTACTGACGAAAGTAAATTTAACTTATTTGGGTGCGATGGAAGAGGCAAACTATGGCGCAAACCAAACAAAGAGATAGAAGGCAAGAATTTAAGAAAAACAATAAAGCACGGTGGTGGATCGGTTATGGTTTGGGGATGCATGGCAGCCTCAAGAGCTGGAAATTTGCATTTCATTGACGGTGTTATGAATAAGAATGTTTATTTAAATATTTTGAGAAAAAATTTAAAAGAAAGCGTAAAAAAACTCGGCACTGAAACTAATTTCCTATTTCACCAGGACAATGATCCTAAACATTCAGCATATGATGTAAAGAATTGGCTGCTCTATAACTGTCCGAAGGTTATTAAAACCCCTGCACAAAGTCCGGACCTCAATGTTATTGAACATTTGTGGAACGAATTAGGCCGCCGGATGCAGGACAGGCAGTGTACGTCAATTCCACAACTAAAGAATGCCTTACAGGAAGAGTGGAATAATATAAGTCCTGAGGTTTGCAAAAAATTAGTGGAATCTTTGCCTAACCGCTCACAAGCTGTTGAAACCCAAAAAGGTGGATCTACAAAATATTAATTTTGCGTTATGTTCACATAATGCTAATTTTTTATTAATTGCCCGACTTTAAATGTGAGACTGAAAAGTGACCTTATTTAAGTTAAGCCTTCGTATACATTTAATAAAAGAACTTGGAATAAATTGTTTTTGTTGTTTTTAAATTAAAACGAATTTTTCTTCCGTCAGCTTATAAATATTGGGACTAAAAGTTTTTTCATGTGTCTGCCCGACTTTAAATGTGAGTGACTGTATATGCTGAGCACGATTTTTGCAAGTGTCACAATATTTATATCATAGTCTTCCAACGATAAAATGAATCTTAAAAATTGGTTCAAGATATAGAGTTATGCTCAGCGTTTAAAAACTGCGGATATGAGTGATTGCTTTCGCATTTGCTTCGACTTCTGATTCCAAACAAGCAAACAGTCGCGTTAAGATAGAGAGAAAAAAAAAAACGAAAAGTTATACGTTACGAAGACTTCTGCAGTCGACATGTTTGAACCGTTTTTGGTTTGACTGACTTCAAATAAGTTCGGAAGTTAAAGTTAAAGAAAAGTTGTGGTTTTAATAAGTTCGAAAGCTAAAGTTAAAGAAGTTTTGCTTTCTTTTGACTTTGATGTTTGAAGTGCGCTTTAAGTGAAAATCGTGGTTGATGCTTTATTTTGGTTGGATGTTGCTTTAATAAATACTGTAAATTCTTTGGTGCATGCGTACTGAGTGATGTTAAATAATAATGTAATTCCAATGTTCACCACTTTTCAAATTTATTTGAGAAGTATCTTTTTAAGGTAAATAAACAGATTTTAAAGCATTTTGGAATTCGTATGTACAAATGAGTGTGCACCTATTTGAAATAAATGTATTGGAAAACAAAAAGATCTCAAAGCATATTCTGAACTAAAACCAAAGTAAATTCATGTTTCAAAAACAGTTATTAAAAAAGGTATTAAGCTACGTACACACGGTTGTCAGATATTACAATATTGCCAGTAAAATTGTCTGAAAACGTATTACAATCGTGTGAACGGCCAATTTTTAACTTACAACGTTGTCAGAAAAACCATTGTCAATCAATTGTAAGACGACAATGTTGTCAGGCATCTGACAATCGTGAGAACACTCTTCGTCGGCATTGCCAGATAATTGGCTGGTATTGTAAGCTCAGTTTTAATTGTCAGATGCAAAATATATTTATGTATATGTATATTAAGTGTATCCTGGTCAGATGTATAAAATTAATGCACCTGACAATGGCATCATTGTCAGAAAAAAGTTTGACGGGCAACACTGCCAAACAGATGGTTGTTGGTATACATAAGTGACAATGCCTTACAACATGTCTAGCAATTTTTTTCATCTATCAATCTGACAACAGTGTGAACTGACAATTTTTGTTGTCAGATGAATTATTTGTCAGACCATAGTCTGACAATGAAATTGTAAGATTTTCTTACGATCGTCTGAACACACAATTTTCTTCTGCGGCACAATTTTTCTTATCTTACAATATTGTAACATCTGACAACTATGTGTACATAGCTTTAATGTGTTCATCTTCTTGGAAAAAAAAATTTCTATATCAGAATCGATCAAATATGTAGATATTCTTCACAAGCTCACCAGCAATATCTTTTAAAGTGTTTCCTCATTTAAACAGTTTCTATACTCTATTAGTGCGATCTTTAACGCAGAAAATGCTCGTGCAAAAGTTACCTGTAATAATTTAAATTTATAAAATTAGCAATAATAAGTGTTTTATTATTTTGAAAAGAATCATATTTTCAAACTTAAATGGGCGTATTGTACGTAGTGAGGTAATATTTTTTTTTTAATATTTTGTTCCTGTTTTTGGTTCCATTTTGATTAAACATTATAAAAAAGTAAGCTGCAAAAATTAAAAAAAAAACTTTTTTCATAGAAATAAAAAATAAAATAAATCTCCAGTATCTCAAAAAGGATAAATCTTACGATCTGACAACAATATCCAATTGTAAACAAAGTCACACAACTTTTTCTTAACTTCTGAACTTATTCGAAGTTGAAGTCAGTCAAACTAAAAACTGTTCAAACATGTCGACTTCAGAAGTCTTCGTAGTGTATAACTTTTCGTTTTGTGTCTCTAGCTTAACTGCGACTGTTTGCATGATTGAAATCAGAAGTCGAAGCAACAGTTTATGTTTGAATAGCAAAAAATTGAGAAGTCGAAAAGAAAGCACAATCTGACGACTTTTGCTACTTTGACTGCAGTTTTTTAAACACTGGTTATGCTGATATAAATGTAAGAAAGCAATACAGTATTAAATTTAGGTCCAAGGCGAACTCATAACAGGTGAAATTGACAGCGCAGCTGATAACTTTTTTTTAATTTTTATCTGTTCCAGATGTCAATGGCATAATTAAAACAAAATTGGGGGAAAAAATTTAAAACAATTATGTTATGTATTCTATCTTGAGCGCCAGATATTACCCAGAATCCTCCGCAATCTGGCTGGCCATTTTCACCTTTCCAAGCTCTATAATCTGTGACTTTAATTTTCACGAAATAACTAAAAGTTTCACATTACAATTAAGTTTTTCTTTTATTATAAATTTTTTTTATGGAAATTTGAAAAAAGAATCAAAACAGCGCCAACTATCATTCTGAATCCTCCCCAATCTTGCAGGCCATTTTCACCTTTCCAAGCTCTGTGATCTGTGATTGCAATTTTCACGAAATAACTAAAAGTTTCACCAAATAATTAAATCTTTGTCTTTATTGTAAATTTTTTTAATATAAACAATTAAGTTTTTTATTTGCTATTTTGGCTTCTAACATTTATACTAATAAAAAATTATAAATTGCTTGTTTTCTATGTTTCCCAGCTATCTATATGTCGACATTTCATAGGAGCTCCCCTAATCGTAAGTAGACTTTTGAAAGATATTCTCAAACATTCAACTTTATATCCAAACAATCTAAATAAATTGCTGAGAATTTAAAAAGAAAAATGCTCTAATAAGCTATTTATAACTTTTTTTTTAATATATATATATATATATATATATATATATATATATATATATATATATATATATATATATATATATATATATATATATATATATATATATATATATATATATATATATATATATATATATATATATATATATATATATATATATATATATATATATATATATATATATATATATATATATATATATATATTTTTACTTCCTTTTTGTGTTTATATTTTTCTTTTGACATTTGAAAAATATTTATTTTTTGTAGTGTTGTATTTATTGCTCTTGCATTTACCTGTTATGAACTCGCCTTGTTTAGGTCTGTGATGAAATGAAAATGCAATAATAAAAATATTTTATTATTTTTAAAGTATGCAGGCATCTCCTGAGATACGCAAATCGTATCTTAAATTTAGCGTTTTCGATTTGAAAGCGCAAATTAGGTGTTCTGAGAAACGTATAATGCAAGAAGTATGATTTTGCGGATTGGTGTTATGGAAAACGTATATCGCTTAAAATTGGTGACTTCAACTCGCATGTGTATATTGAGGTGAATTGATTGAATTTGCTAAAAAATGAACTAGCAAACGACAATAAAATTATTCACAATTAAAACTTATTGTGTTTTCCAAGGCTGGTTTATACAGGTAGTGGCAGAATTACAATAAATACAATACCAACAAACATCAACATGTATTTTGTTGGTAGAATTTACGAATAGTTGTCAAAGTTTTGTTTGAGAAAGCAAGGAAGTCTATGTGTTTTTGACAAATTTACGCAAAAGAAATGAAAGACAGCTGTGTTTATACCACTACCATATTAAAGTTGTCTTGGTTTTTTCTTTTTATTTCAATAAAAAGCTGAAAGAATTTTACACATTTTCAATTAAAGAAACTAAATTAAAAATTTTTCTATTTGTTGTCAAAAATTTTTTTTTCATTTTATATAACTACTGGTAAACATTCGACAGCGATTATGGACGTGTGCGAAACGGTAGCAAAGTACTATGGTGAAAAATAATTTGTCTGTGGTAAAAAAAATTTGATGTTTTTGCTCTATGAAAAATATTATTATATAAAAAATTTATTGGTTTGTATATTTGTACATCGGGTTTTAGTTCAAGTTTTTCCTTTCTTAAGTTTTTTCTTAAGAAGGATTTTTTACAATACAAATTTGCTATGATCAATAATTATTGATTGAAGAAGACAAGAAAAATAATAATCAAATCTTTAGCTGGGGGACAACTAGCTGTTTCGTAGTCGCTACACTACTCATCAGCACCTACACTGGGATTTGAACTCGGGTTATGACGTATCATGATCTGCTGCTTTAACCACTAAGCCACCGATCATTTAATTATTTTCTATCTACATATATTCATCTCATATTGAATCACAATATGAGATGAATATATGGTTTAGAGCTTTCTTACGTATTCATAAACGTGTAGCTGCATTTCGCTTTACTTCTGATGCGTTCCATGAACAGGCTGTTAGTGCTTAAAAGCTATGGAACTGGTAACTTTGTAGTTTTTAATAACTGTTTTGGGTTTCTTTATCTCAATGAACTATTTCTTCTAAACTACGATGATGCATTATTGAATATTGTCGAATAATAAATAAATAAGCCCAAAAGGAAAACAGCAAGTTACAAGCTGCGCCACAGTGGCTGCGCTTTAAAAAATTATTGAAGAAACTTCAGTAACTAACAATTAAACACGGGAAAATACATTTTTGAATAAAATTATTATTACAATTTACTCATGAAATGCCAAACTTAAGGCTGTTTTATACGGTGATTTAAAGCCATGTCCTTTTTTATAATTCTTTTAAAGCTCCTACCAAAATCATGTTACATCTTTACGATGATTTTTAAGTCATGTCGTTTTTTTAATTGTTGCCGTTAAAAATAATCGTTTACCTTGCCAGCCGAATGAAAATAAAACAATTTAAAAAATAACAAACGAGTCCAAGGCGAATTCATACCAGGTAAATGCAAGAGCAATAAATACAACACTACAAAAAATAAATCTTTTTCGAATGTCAAGGGAAAAATATAAACACAAAAAGGCATTTGAAAAAATCTAATAAAAAAAAATTACAATAAAAGACAAACATTTAATTATTTCGTGAAAATTAAAGTCTAACGGCCTTATTTATAAAATTTTTTTCATGTCCTTATTTATAAATTTTTTTTCATGTTTATTAAGCTCTTATTGTACAAATTTTGTATAGAAATCAGTGCAATAACAGCTTAATA
Organism: Thecocarcelia acutangulata; assembly: GCA_914767995.1. Lineage (NCBI taxonomy): Eukaryota > Metazoa > Arthropoda > Insecta > Diptera > Tachinidae > Thecocarcelia > Thecocarcelia acutangulata. Next base: position 60,621,875 of record OU612098.1, read on the forward strand.
AACTTGAAAAAAATTTTATAAATAAGGCAGTAAGAATATAGAACTTGGGAAGGTGAAAATGACCAGCAAGATTGGGGAGGATTCTGGATGATCGCTGGCGCTCAAGATGCAATACATAATTTATAAAATTGTTTTGAAGTTTTTTTTTCAAATTTCTATTCAAAAAAATTTACAATAAAAGAAAAACTTAATTATATTGTGAAACTTTTAATTATTTCGTGAAACTTAAAGCCTCAGATCATAGAGCTTGAAAACGTGAAACTGGCCAGCCATACTGCGGAGGATTTTGGATGATATCTGGCTCTCAAAATACATAATTTAAAGAATTGTTTCAAAATTTTTTTCCAATTTTGTTTTAATAATGCCATTGACATCTGAAACAGAATAAAATTAAAAAAAAAGTTATCTGCTGCGCGCTATCAATTTCACCTGTTATGAATTCGCCTTGAACGAGTCAAAAAGAAATTAGAGAAAAATAAAACTTGAAAAACAGAAAACATGGCTTTTTTAATTTTAAAAAATTTTCAGTACATGCCTTTTAGACATGGCTTTAAATCATCGGGAAAATTTTCTCTTGGGTATATAAAAGATATTCTCTTTTGATTTATGTTGCTTCACTTTTTAATCTTGGATTAAGAAAAGTTGAAAAAAGTAGGGGTCATTTATGGGGGATTTATGGCTCCCTCAATGTTCGGACAATGTGAATGAACACTTATCACTGATATCAACAAAAATAATTTTTATTGACTTTCAGAATGAAAAGCAAGTCCAGTTGTGTGGACTTTTTTAAAGAAAAATAAATTTTATTTATTTACGATTGTTTACAAAAAGCTTTTAAAAACAGTACAGTATATATTATAAAATTGGTTTCATTAGCTTTATTTCCACACTTGTTTTAAATTTTGAAGAATTTTTGAATTGCGCAAAACCTGCGTCCAGCATTTTGCCACAGTTTAAAAGGATTATAGCTGTTCTAAATTGTTTCGTTTAAAATTGAATAAACATATTTCCATTCATTCACTACTCGTTGTCAATTCGATTTTAATGAACTTATAAATGTGATTGATTGCTGGCTATGATTAATTTGCACTAGAGGAATGGTTACATTGTGGAGGAAAATTTCTTTTTTATTAATGCTTATAATCTATGTTATTAAAAATATTAATATATGTATGTAGGGGTTTTTTTTAATTATCAATATTATTTATAATTATTATTATTATTCAGCTTAGTTTACATTTCATAAATATGTTTTAGTATTATTATTATTGTATAGTATTTTTACATGCGACTACCCAGCTTAGGTGTTTTTTTTTTTCTTTCAATTCAATGTTGTATTCTTATAGGTATTTATGTATGTATGTTGTATGTATATAAGTTTACAATTGAGCTTTCTTATCTATCTTAAATAATTTGCAACGGCCAGTTGGAAATTTCAATAATAAATATTTATTAGTTTTTAGTTTTAATTAAAATACACAGTGCAACATAAACACGTAGATGCTCACATATACGAGTACATTGTGTTACAACTTACGTTCACTTACATTTTTATATATACAATAATTATGAATGCACACTTGATCAGTAGTTTGTTTAGTATTGAAAATTCAATTCTGTAAACATATTCAACTTCGTTTGTGTTTACCGAATATTTATAGGAAAAAATAAGGGTTTTCTTCTGGTCAGATTTGATCGATGCAATTTGTCCTTACAACAATTTAGTCCGAATTTTGTTTGGTCGAGGTTTTGTTTTGAATGGATTATGCACAGAAATCTATGCGTTGCAGTTCACAACGGAGCATTTGTTTTTAATGTTTTAAGGCCGGGGCACATAGAAGCCGTCGTACGTTATACTTTGGCTTTTTCAACTGACAACCAAATTGAAATACATGTAATCTTATGAGCTTTGTCATCACATTCTGTACATCTCCGTCAACGCATGTTGAGCAACTTAACGTACGTTGAGAACTTTGACAACTATCTGTTAATATTTTTTGTATATTTTGCTTTAAGTTTTCGTTCAAAAATAAAATAAATTTTAAAAAATTGTGTTAAATTTTTTAATAAATAAAATGCAGTTGATCCGTTAGCAAAGTACTGATTGTGCCAACTTCATACGTCGTTTGCGTTATTGTCAGTTGAAAAAGGAGACGGATAACGTACGACGGATTCTATGTGCCTTGGCCTTTATTCCGCTCATTTTAGATTGATTTTAATTTTAATTAATAAATTTGCTTTAAGTGAATGAAGAGTTTATCCAGTTTTTAAAAAGCAAATGCTTTTTAGGAAGTTTGAATTGCTCCATCAAACGAAGGCAACAACATAGATGTTCATGTACATACGAGTATGTATTTGGTCTTGTGTTTGGAAATTCATCTGAGCAATTGATTTATTTTTGTTATCAAAAATAGTAAGTGTTAGACAGGAACAACAATCTTGTTTTTGTGTTAATTAGTTAATGTCTACAATTGATCACAACTTAAAATTATTAATATATTTCCATGAACTTTTAACAAAACGCCTCTAGACCACATACGAGTTGAGTGAAAATTACATTATTTTATTTAACAAGAAACACAGTTTAATATAATTTCATTTTTAAGTTAAGCTGCAATACAACAGACACAAATTCAAAACTTTGATATGGCATGACTTTTTTTTTATCTGGGACCAGTACTCAGGGGATGACCCCTACATATGCAGCGCATTGTACTGGAGCTAGGAAAATAGGGCATGATGAGGAGGAAAGAGGGAAAGACTAAACAAACTCTATTGCAGCATTTAAAATGTTGGAATTAAATTAGTTAAAATTGATCAGCGCCCAGGGTATATACCTTCGGCACTGCTCAGATTAGCAAAATTTAGACCAACATCTTCCACACTACGAGGTAATGAAATGCATTGAAAATAGTATTAATATTGAACATATAAACAAACACGGACAACGGTGAAAAAGTACAAAAAAAAAAAAAAAAAAGAAACACGTGTACACATACTGCTACCTATTCCGGTGCACTTTGATTTCATACGAAATGAACATACATATATAGAAAATACGGACAACGGTAAAAAAAGAGAGAAAAACAAAAATAAACACGTGTACACAACTTGCTACCTATTACGGTGGAATTTGGTTTCATACGAATTTAATTAATGAACATACACATATAGGATATACGGACAGCAGTAACAAAGGACGCGTGCACTTGGTGAGCGACAAAACACTACTTCTTTAACTTTAACTTCTGATATCTAGCATTATTTTTAAATCTGTTTCTGTCTGTGTTGTTTGAAATGAACACTTGAATTCAAGTTGAGATTCATTTGTATGTATATGAAAATGTTTTGTCAATTTGTTTTTGACTTAAGCTTACAGGCATATTCTGACAGACGTGGGATCTGAAACCGTAAAACGTTCTGAAACGCGCTATATTCACTTCTAAGTGTTCTGAAGATCGCACGTTTTACTAGCAATCTGCAATTTTTTGGACTTGCTCACGTAAAGCTAAAACACGTATTTTACATATGAATCTGGTAGTCATACAAAGTGAAAAAATAAAAACAAATTGACAAGAAATACAGCAATTTTAATATTGAAGCCGAAAAACAAATATCCTATATTTTAATTGTGAATAGTTTTCTTTTGAAAGTCTAAACAAATTCCATCAGTTCACTTCAGTATACGAGAACACGTATAAAGTTGAAACCACGGCGAGTTGAGAATAACTGTTTGGTGGCTTCAAAACGCATAGCCAAATTTCTTGCGATATGCTTTTGTCAGAAAACCTCTTTATGTTTTGAAATCGGAAATGCTCTAGTTTTAAGCGATTTGCGTAAGTCAGAACAAGAATCATACTTATAGTAAATAAGAACACGCGTAGAAAAAAATGTAAATACGAAACTGAACAAATAATAATTCTTGTTATCGGAGCGCTATGAAGAGTGGTCCATTTACTTTTTCGAGAATAGTAATAATAGAAAATTTAAATCAAAAAATAAACAAAAGAAAAAAAAAAACACAAATTTGTAAAGTAGAAATTAGTTCTCATTTGCGTTAAATATTTCGTTAGAGTCCAGATTTGAAAATAACGTTTAGAATCAAGTTAAGAAATTATGTATTTCTCAATTTAAAAATAAGTTTTCCTTATGTTTTCAATATGATTTCAAATCAGCATCAAACGTTTACTCTTTGGGGAAACGCCTGACTCACAATTTAAATAACACCCTAATATTCGCTGGGAATTATCGACTTCACAAAACCAGTCATACTAAGCATCACGCCTCAAAACAAAATTTAATTTAACTAAATTTACAAGTTTGGGATCATAAAGAAACCAAATATATATTATTTTTAATTGTTTTTAAAATTGTCTCCAGATGCAACTTTACACGATATAACAGCGAATACATATGTAAAGGCTTTGTTTAGACGGTTGTCGGATCTGACAATATTGTCTGATCTAACAATGTGCTGACAATTGTATTATAAAGAACAATTGTTCTTACAGAAAAACTGCAAATTCCATTGTAAGGCATTTATCTGTTATCTTGTTGGTATGAAAAATATCAGTTCACACGGTTGTCAGATTTGTTATGTAGCAAAAATTGTCAGAATCAAAACATTTGCATAGAAATTTAATTGATGTTGTGTGTTTGGAAAAATTAATAATTAATATAATATTTTATTTGCGATGAGCTTTTCTAAGTTGCAGTTGAAAGTTGTGCGGAGATTGGCCTACTTCATTTTGCAGTCATTCAAACTCACACTGATAGTATCTATGAATTCTTGCCATGTCTTTTATGTACTTTATATTCTACACATCCCAAAAGCTTCTCCGAGGCTCAACCATTTGTATTAGATTTAAAATACTTTCATGAGACCTTGAAGTTGCCACTTTGTTCGATAAGATTTTTATTTGGTTTTTTTTTAGCAATTGAAGAGTTTCATGGCGATTGAACTTTTATAAGCTAGAACAAATTGTCAAACATATTTTCATCTGCAACATCTATTGGAATATCGCGATTACAATCAATTCTTGTAATTAAAAAAAAAAACTGTTTCAGAAACTTAAATTTACTTTTTTGTTCCGCGGTAAAAAATTGTTCTTCAAATGTTTAGTTTTTTTCCTGACAATGATGTTATTGTCATTCACAGCTGCCAATATGAAACAAGCTAACAACGTCTGACAATAAATTGACAATGACAAAGAAAAGTGTTTACACGATTGTCAGGTATCTGACAATACTTTTGCGTTCCAATGTAAAGGCCTAACCATAATGTGCATAAACTAATTTAAGCCAGCTTAAGCAACTGTGCGAATACGTATAATCAAATGTGTATAACTATAATGTACTTAATGCAACTTTTCGTTAAGTTTCGTCTAATGTCAGTTGCTTAAGCAAAGTACGAAACCGAACGCATCTTCTGTACGGAATCATTTGTTTGCAGAAGTTTGTGTGTGTGTGTTTACAAAAATTATTAAAATAAAAAAAATTGAAACAAATACATTTGTATTTAATTTAATAGAAATGTGTTTTAGCTTTGTTCAATTTTTAATTACACAAATTACTACAAAATTGTTTTTACTTTTTGTTGAAAATTATTGCATACAAATGCTTTGCTGTAATTTTTAGTACTTTTTTATATAATCTACTTAGAAAAGACACAAGTATTACGAAGTAGAGCAACAATGGGTTTAAAATCATTAAGTTCATATAAGTACATTATGGCCAACTAAAAGTCGTTTTTTGTTCACATATGCATTTGACAGGCTTTTCGTTTAATTTTGGCAAAAGCTTAAGCCAATCTATGCACATTATGGTTAGGCCTTAAGTTCTCACGATTGTTAGAGGTTTTCTGTAAAGTTTTCTGAAAATATTGTCAGATCTGGCAACCTTCTAAACAAAGCTTAAGCCATTTCATGATCCGACACAGTTTTATAAACTTGGCCCAAGATATTTTGTTAAAAGTTCACAGATTTGTACATAACTACTAATTACTATTATAAGATATTAGAAAATTAAAAAAATAGAACTTTTTGCATTTTTATATAAGTTCAAATAATAAAGACGAGATAAGTGTTAAGTATTATTGTAAGATTGAAAAGTAAATAATACTATTTATACAAAAAAAAAAAAAAATAAATGCAGTTTTTATATATGTAAATAAATAAATACTTATATGTTTGTACGTAAATGCAGAATTTAAGTTTTCCGTTATCTGGGTAGCTTTCACATTTATATATATATATATATATATATATATATATATATATATATATATATATATATATATATATATATATATATATATATATATATATATATATATATATATATATATATATATATATATATATATATATATATATATATATATATATATATATATATATATATATATATATATATATATATATATATATATATATATGTTTGTGTTTATGTAAGTAAGTATGTAAATATAGAAACGTTAGTGGAGTATATGCATGTTAATATAATAAATAGTTGTTGTAGATGAGTTTAGAGAGTTGTAACTTCATGTCCGGTTCTTTATGGGAAGTTCATTTCAAGTAGGTAAGTATATATGTATGTATACGACAGCGGATTTGTATTGCCATAATTTAAAAACACTTACATGTGTAAGTATTTAAGACGAGTAATTGATTAATATTAATTTTTAGGCTCTTTAGGATCATGAACAAAAAAAATTTTTTTTTCATTCTGTTGCAAATATTATGAATGGCAAGATTTTTTTTATTTTTTGTTTCTTTAACAGAACACAATACCCTATCTGTTTTTTTTTATATTTTTATTAACGTTAAAGACACATAGTAGCAAAATGTCCTTCATATATAAAATATGATATAATTATGTTTTCGAAAAGTTCACCGACCAGCGGCTATCAACATTTTTAAATTTGTTTTCAAAATTGTGTCACAATTAGAGAAGCTAAACAGGATATTCCCCTTACTTTTGATTTTTATTGTGTTATTACTGGCAGCTTATCAAGGTGTTATCAAGGCAGCTTTAATACGGTAGTGGTATAAGCACAGCTGTCTTTCACTTCCTTTGCGTAAATTTACCAAAAACACATAGACTTCCTTGTTTTTTCAAACAAAATTTTGGCAACTGTTCGTAAATTCTACCAACAAAGTACATGTCGATGTTTTTTGGTGTTGTATTTATAGTAATTCTGCCACTACCTATTAAAGCTGCCTTGCAATAATGTATTCCTTCAAAACGCGCTATAAAACTAACATTTTACGAATATTTGAAACAACATAAAAAACTTAACAAATCAAAAGTCATGAATATAAAATGTTGCACGATATCATTTATTTTTTTGGGTTTCTGAATTTTTTTTTAGTTTTTCTGCTTTCTGAGTAAACATAAATAAATCTAATATTTTTCGGACAAAATTTACTTCTTAAACTTTTCTTTTTATTGTTTGAATTAAAAGATAACAATCAAGATGCAATTAATAGGTGGCAGCATTAGGAGTTTTTGTGCTACAATACAGAAACCACTTTTCACGAAAGTGAATTGAAATCACTGAAATGTTATTCTGCGTAGGGAAATTTTGGTAATCTCGTGGTTTGAAACCGGTCAGCTAAACGGCCGCAGATTTTAAATCAAATGCTCATAATTTGTAAGTATTTTGATATAAACCTAATAAAAACTGATTGATTGCGTTATATAATGCGGTTTTGCTTATTTAAGCTATAATATTGTATTTTTTATACAAACCAAATTTTCAAAAATCAGTTTTTTAGATTAAGATAAATAATCCCCCATATTCCATAAGGCGTCATCATCGTCACATGAAGTCGGCACAAACATTTTTTAATTTATTTACTCGTTGCCAAAAACAATTGAATGTTGTCGACAGCTTCTATCTATCGCTTAGGTCTAGGAAATACCTAAGGCCTATCAAAAAATATATAATTGCTGTCGAAGACGAATATGTAACCTAGAGTTTTTTGATGTGACGACGATGATGCCTATTGGAATATGGGGGAGTATAAAAAAGAAACAATTAATCATAAGTTGAACCGCAGTGTTAATATTAAATATAATACAACCTACCAAACCAATAAATCCGACTGCCACCTATTAATCGATACTTTCTTACACTGAACAAAAAATTGTTTTGAACTTGATTTGGTGCCACCGAAAGTTGAGCGCTGGCTGATTAAGAAATTTTTCGTACAAAAAATTTTAAAAAGCACAAAAAAAACGGTGCGAAACGCACCGAGTTGACAGCGCTAAAAGCTAAAAAAAAGCAAATTGCAAGAGCGTTTGTTTTTTACATAATGAATATTGAACACTCAAAACAAGTTTATTATAAGGGTTTTCACGATGATTAATGCAAATTATGCAAATACGTGCAAAATTACTTCATTTTTTCACGCAACAACACTATGTATGTAGTTGCAGTTTGGTTCACTTCTCTTCATTCGTACTAAAAAACGTTTGAGCAAATAGAATTTGCAGAAATACTCAATTGCAAACGAATGTAAACAATAACATCTGACAAAGTAGCGCCATATTGTTATTTGTGTATTAATTTAACATTTTAGCGGTCTTTGAAATAAACCAAATTTTTAAAAAGAAAAGAAACATAAAAATCAGGTGTGTTCCACGAGATTCGGACTAGTTCGGACTAATGAGAGCAAAAAGCAAATTACTCTCTAAATTTGCAAATTTTACCCTGAACTCCTGGAACGAAAAAAAACCACAAATTGTACAATCTTGCAGTGCCAGTGCTGCTTACTTTTTAGATTAAAGTATATTTTAATGATTTTAGACGGTTAAAACGCATATCATCATATAATCACAACATTTGCATTATTGGCAACAGCTGTAAAATTAAAAGCAATGCAAAAATTTCAGTAGGTTTTTATTGTAGATATTTATAAAATTAAAATCCAAATAACAATTTGCGTTATTTTTAGTTTGGGCAACCTTCCATTTTGCTTTTAACTAATTTTTAAACAAAAGCTTTTTTCTAATATGCAAATTTTCTGTTTACATTTTCAGTTTCATATGTATGTAAACATAAAACAGCTGATTATTCAATTCTAGTCCGAATTTACCTAAAGAAAAAGTTCGGGCTAATTTGTACGGAAATTAAAAAAAAATTACTCTCTCATTTTCTCTCAAAATTGCACAAAAATTGTTACGTGGAACGCTTTTGGACTACTTTAAATAGTTCGGACTGTTTCGGTATTCACGTGGAACACACCTATCAAGTGCAAAGAGTGAAGAACCTTCAACAAGCAAAGGCAGTAAGTGAGAAGTAATAAATACACATGTTTTTTCAATATTAAAAAATTGGTCTTTTCCGAAGGATTTTGGTAGATTTTAGATCCAAGTTTGGTCGGATTTAAAAATTTTGAGTGACAACTCCGAGTATAATATCCTTTAATATTTCTTTTCCATTTTCTCAAATTTTTTAAAATCTCAAAGAGATATTTCACTTTTCACAAATAACAGTTTGGCATAGGTCCAGATTAAACTAAGGAAAGTAAAAATTCTAAATTTCGCTAGTGATGCCACCTTGTTAAATGCGACTTGATAACAGTAATTGTCGGTGCTAATGAATTACTTGCTAGTACCATGTTCAGACGGTAATATGAAACACTTGTTTCGTTCTCCGGATCAAGAATTTGAACCATGATGTTCAGCCGATGATTATTCTTGTTTCATTTTGGTTTTTAACATTTTGCGCGCTTTCTTGCATTTCATTAATTTATTTTTTCCATTTTATTTATTTATTTTTTATTACACACATAATTTGTTTGTTTTTCTTTACTTATACTTGCTCATTCAGCTAAACTAGCGATTTTTTGTTAGCAAAAATAGAGACGACATTAAATTCTTCGTGTTTGGCTAGTCGTTTCAAACTGAAACAAGATGTTTCGCTCTCAAAATTTAGTATGACGAAACAGGTTGGTTCAATCGTTTTAGAAGGGTGAATCACGAATGGGAGAGCGGAACGCGAATGTAAGTGTCCGCGTGAACATGCCATAGCAATGTTTACAAATAAAAAAGGTATATTAATAAGTAAAGGTCTTATTTTTCGACCATTCTGAAATGACGATGAAATATGTAAAAGCTTAGAGTAGTTTTTTAAAACTTAAAAGATATTTTAAATGAATGTGGGTGGCATCAACTTGAAGGAAAAATGTTATAGTATAAGGAACAAAAATATATATTTCAAAAGAATACATTTAAGTATGTATATTAAAACAAAGAAATCGATGTATTTCTTGGTTTTAATATAGCTAAATTTGCATTTTTTATATGAATTATTTTCGTTTGTTAAACTATGACATTTTTATTTTACATGAATTCGCACTATTTTACAACTCCTGTTAAGTTTTGTTTTCATAGAGTTTTTAAAAACGAAAAATGTACTGTATTAAACAAGATGTGAACTATTGTACATAGTGTAAGAGGGCTAGAAAAACGAAAATATTTCTTTCTCTGATTTGCCGTCAAGCAAGTGATTTACTGCCGGTAAGAGAAAATAAATATCTTCAAGTTGATCAATTATGAGTATATTATTTTTATAATAAAAAGTGTAATCAACCGATTTGCTGTGATAACGTTTTTAGCAAAACAATAATACATACTATGAACTTTAAACGTTATTTTTTAATTTTCCATTAGTACAAAATTCTATTCTTTAATTATGTTTGTCTAGAAGAAGGCTGTTGATCTTTACGACAATAGTATGCGTAGCAAAAGCTTGGCATTAAATGTGCATAAACGATAAAATTCTACAGATTTTAAACAAAATTTTGATGGGGTACGACCCGACTACGTTCTGCAATGGTTTACAATTTAAAATCTGAAGAAAAAATATCGTCACTTATGCTAACTTCGTGTTAAGTGAAATTTGTATTAAAAACTATTCATGTTTTCTATAATTGTGACTTTATACGTACGCAATATCTTTCTGTTAATTCATTTTCTAGGAAAGCTTGAAATGAATGGTTTCAAGCGAATGAAAATCTTCGCAGATTTCTATAGTAATATTCTAACAATTTCACGTCAACAAGAAAGAGCATATTAACATTCTTGGGAATTTCCATTCAATGTTAGAGTATGTGGTATTTTAATGATGAAAACTTGCAAAAAATCAATGCAGTAATTGTTAAAAATTGTTTTAAAGGGGTATTCAATTGCGAAAAAATAAACAATCGAATACCCTTGTTGTACTACCAGTGCATTAGTCGTAGTTGATCAAGAATACGTTGCTTGAAAAAAGTTCCGAGCATTCCAAATACGGTTGAAATCGCCGCAATTCCCATCATGGCCTGCATGATGCAATGAATGCCGGATAAATCTTCATCATTTTGTTTTTGTCGATGACGCTGTCTATTATGGCGTCGCTCTTCGTACTCTCGCAGTCTTTGGAGACGTTCAAGCTCTTCGTCGAAATGTGGAACTATTGCCAAATTTACAACTTCAGTTTTCGACAAAATGTCTTCGGTCATCGCATCATTATTGTCAACTATTTGCTGATTGCTATTCATTTCCGTTTTAATTTGATATTCTTTGCCTCTTGAACGTTCATCAAGCATTGTATTGTCACGACTGAAGTCAAAGTCATAATTACGTGTACGTGAAGACGTTGGATAATCGGCCAGATTAACCTTTGTAAGATAATGCAACGTATTAGTTTCCGAGTTATCGGCATTAATTGCCGGTAATGACCCTGATGTTCCCTCTGTTGTAGTGGATGAATCTTTTATTCTAAATTGCTTGAATTGATTCTTTTTGATACCTAAAACTTCAGACAGTGGTCGGTTTATCATTGGCAATACTGAATCAGTTGGCCTTATAATAAAAGAGCCGGTAGTAGGAGCAGCATCAGGAGCTGGCAAAATTGCTGCTTGCTCTTCTGTTGTCATTTTCAAGTCCACATTGTTCTTGATATTATTATTATTATTAGACGTTTTGAAGTCTGATTCGTCATCCGTATCTCCCATTGAGTCTGCGTCGCTGTATTCACTGCTATCACTTGAGTCAGTATGAATTGAGCTAATTTTCTTTTTGTCTTGAAAATGGTCAGTGACCTTATTTAATTTATGTGTTGTGATGTTTCGAATTGGTTCGTACTTAGAGTTTTCAGAGTCGCCGCGATAAAGCAGGGCAACCTTGCCATCGGGTGTTAAGACGGGTGTAATTTTGGGATGGGAGGACGCTAAACGATGACTGCTTTCGGGGTCTGGCGATAGGGCATCAAAATCTGTGAACGATGTTGACTTCTTATCGGCATTTTCAATATTTTTCTCATTGTCATTACTTCCACTTTGCTGATATACTATACCAACCTTGCCTAAAGGTGTGGATATTATCTTAATTGCATCGTTGGTATTTTTTCTAAAATAACGACCATTTGATCTTCGTTTTGCGTTGAAAAACCCATCGCTATCATCGTCGTCATCGCTTTCGTCATCATTATCTTCATCATCGTTAGCAAAATTGCCGCTGCTTTCCCGCAAATCAACTTCCGTCGCAACAACTCCAACCTGACTATTTGAATGGTCTGTAAACAACTTCTGTTGTTTTTGACCAAAAGAATTCATATAGTCAGATCCCAATCTGTGGTCCACATTTCTGGTATGCGAACTGTACAAACGCCTGCTTTCGAAACTCCCACTTCCTTCATCATTTGAAAAATCATTTCTATTATGAGACCGCAATTCCTTAGGTCTTTCAACAGCAATTGCTATACGCTCATCGTCTTCATCATAGCCCATATCTTCTTCATCATCATCTGAAATTCTTTTTTCTTTGCTTGGCAGTTGTACTAACTCCTTTGCTTCTGGCAATATTTCCGGCTCATCTTCTTCTTCACTGTCGTATATATCAGAATACATATTGTCGTCATCGTCATTGTAATAATCCGTATTTGGGTTAATTTGCATTGGCGTTTGTCGCTCGTCATTGTCAAAGTTTTCTTCGTTGCCTTCAGTCTCATTTTCGTTTACGTAATCATTTATATTCTCATTTCGGCTGTTGTTGTATCTAGCATTTGCACTAAATTTTTCTCCTATTTTACTTTTACTATTATTATACACGTTTTCGGTTACCTTAATACTATCATTACTATCGCTACTAATATTAATTTTGTTCATAAAATAACTATTACTCTTAAAACTACTACTTAATGTGGTGATATTATTACGTTGTTCTAAATTTGTTTCTAAGCTGCTGTTATGTAATTGGGTAGTCGCATCTTTCAGTCAGTAGCATTTTTTTGTGCATCCACACTTTCTTACAATATCAAGATTCTTGATATATTTTTTGTTATTGCTGCATACCATTCGCACCTGAAATAAAACAAAATTGTTTTAAATATTCCAACTATTTGGTTTTATTTTAATTTTGTTCGTAAAATTAATTACCTTTCGTCTTCGAACGATTTTTGCTGTGCAACATTGATTTCCGCATCCTCCTACACATTTTGCATACTTTAATGGTTGGCGAGACCTACAATTATTCTCCGTATAATATTCTCGGACTTGTTCTTTGCGACATGTAGAAGTAACTGTAAAAAATATATTACACATATTATATATTCCTTAGCTAAATATAGGATTTTACTTCTGCAATTTATATATGTCAAACATGGGTATTTATGAATTGAACATTATTTTTTTTAGTAGTTAATGCCAAACGTGGTACTAAAAAGCATAAAAACGATTTTTTCTATGTGGATATAAAAGCCAAATAAGTATGCATAACAACCGAATATTCGATCGAAAATAATAAAAGCAAACAAAGAAAATTCGAACAATACACATTAGAGTTGTTCGAAAAAGAATTATTTCAGGATTAAAAATAATGTAAAATGAATTCAAAAATATTTGTTTTATTTTTTCCCACACCTATAAATACCGCCCTTTAGTATTTTGTTCACTGTTCCGCCATTTTTAGTCCGATTACAACATCTTGTATACCGATGTTCATGGCTCTGCAAGGACTAGATTTATTTTTTTTTTTAAGTTTTTCACTAACACGTCATGATTTTCAAAAACTCGGTTCGTACTAAAGGGCTGCACAAAATGTTCTAAAGAACACTGCTCACAACTGTGTAGTAGTTCCAAGCACTGTATTTCAAAACAATTCTTAAAACATTACGGTCATTGGAAACAGTTACTTAAAGGCGTTGAACGAGTTTTTCTTTCCAGAATTGCACCGAAAGAGAATCCCTTTTAACACTGATTGGTTTCAACAAGATGGGGCAAGTTGTCACATAGCCACGCCTGTTATGACAGAATTGATGCAAAAATTTCCCAATAAATTGATTTCAAGAAATTCCACATTCCGTTGGTCTTCCAGGTCTCCTGACCTCACTGTACCTGATTTTTTTTTTGTGGGGTTATTGCAAACAAGATGTTTACAAAAAAACCCAACAAATTTGGATGAATGAAAGCAATCCATTCGAACGGTAATTGAGACAGTTCTCGCTGCAACACTCGAGGCAGTAATGAATAACTTTTTGATAAGTTGTCGTATATGTGTCAACGAGGCTGAAGGCCTTTTAAATTAAATTATTTTCAAAACTCAATGAATTACTTTAATAAAAACTTTTTAGTTTTCAAATGAATTTCTAAAAAATAAATTACATAAACTTTACAAAAATTTATTTCCCATCTTCTCATATTCAGAAGGCTGTATCTTTTGCAATTTTTAACCGATTGAAGAATTTTTAAATAGAAGGGGAAGCTAGACATCTTGAAATATAAAAAATAGTGCCAATTGTGAACTGATCAACTTTTTCTATCTATTTACATATAAAGAAGTTCAAAGATGTGCTATTTTTTTAGTTCACTGGAGCAAAGGCAACTTAACTAATTTTAATGGAAAACAGTTTTTCTTGTTTAATAAATTTTTCTTTATTTATTTTACTTAAGAACGACTAGAAATGGGTAAAACCCCTTTTGTTTTTAATAACTTCAATTATACAGGGTTTTAATTGATGAATCAATTATCTACCTCCTTCATAGACATTACGAGATAACCAACTCCAGACATTTTGGACAATGTTTAGATCTGGCGAATAGAGTGACCAGTCAAGAATACCAACACGTTTTCTTGAAATGAACTCCTTTACTATTCTGGCGTTGTGTATAGGGGCATTATAATGTTGCAATATCCAAAATATGGGACCAAATAGTTCATTGAACTTCGGAAAAGACAGTCATTTACATGACCTCTTTGCTGCACATCTAATGCCATGCGAATTGAAGCCGCTTTTCCCTACGAGGAGCATTAAGTGCTTCTTTTTTGTAATTTCCGCTATTTAAGATACTCACAGCTTTTAATTACTCTGTGCACTGATAACTTGCTTGCTTGCATTCCAGCTTGAGCACTTATTTTTGAAAACGGAATTGAAAAAATTTGTTTTTATGTTTACCGATAAATATAATAAATTCATATCAAATAAGGGCGTAGAACGGGAATATTATATCCAAACAGTTTTATGACTAGAAGATAAACACGATTTGAAAACTAGCAACTTTAGATTGATTATGCTTTAATACTACATTTTCTAAAATACTGCTAAAGTAGCCCTACCTTGTATATTACTTTTTTAGATAGGTCAACTACTGAAATGAAATATTGTTTTTACATTTTTGTTTCTGTTATTTTACTTAAGTCTTCAAACTTAGACTGTTTGTTTAAGTTACTATTTTTTTGTGAATATGTATAGTTTTATAAATAGTTGACAGCTCTGTTTCAAACGCGAAAGTTTTATGAAAATAATACGGCTTTATTTTCGCTCAAAAATATTTAGCATTAAGGTGGGTACGAATCGAGTTTTTAAAAGTCATGACTAGAATTTGACATGGAAGTGAACAACTATTAAAGACAGAAATGTAGCCCTACAGAGCCATGAACATCGGTATGCAATATATTGTGATCGGACTAAAAATGGCGACACTGTGAACAAAATACTAAAATAAAAAATAAAACAAATATTTTTGGAATTGGTTTTACATTATCTTTTCAGGGAATCATAATATATATTATCCATTCTATCTTGTATAATAGAAATTGTTGTGTTGGGTAACGCTTAATTCTTCTTTAATTATAGTCTTTAGGTACATCAACGGCGGTTGCACCTTTTATTGTGTTTTCGAATTGTACCGATGCGAAGCCATTTACCCGCATCCTGCCGTCCTTCTATTTTTGACTCATGCAATTTTTCTGTCAAGCCACACAAAAAAGAAGGTTCTAGCGTATCCAAATTCAAAAATCATGCACTTATTCACCTCTAATGTATATATTTTCGTAATGTTACCAATTTCGGAGAATAATTATATGCTACTCTTAATCATTTAATTAGCGAAATAATTTACAGCAAATAAAAAAACACAAAAATATGTTTTAAAAAGTTTCAGTATACGAGCACTTGCCGCCATCAAACAAAACAATATTTACGAGGGATAACAACACAACTTCTTCATCTCTACACAAAATGATTTATCTACTGTTGCAGCAAGTTTTCAACCAATAACTTTGATTTTTGAAAATGTTAGTAATGTATGTATTTATGTGTGAACAAATGAATTAATAATACCAGTATTTGATGGGGCCTCAAAGATAGTGCCCTCACCTTGTTCGCAATATCTTCCTTTTTGTCCATTTTTACATCTACAGTGATAACCATCACGAGAGCTTAGGTTTGGAACACATCTGCTTCCTCGGCGACATTTGTTATTTTCACATGGATCAGCCTGCGAAATACATTAAATTTAGATTAATTTTTTTTATACCTTTAAGGTTTACGCAAACAATTTACATACTTCTTTGCTTATATGTGGTGTTTCGTCCATAAAATCTTGTTCGTCGTCTTCTTCAGTATTTTCTTCTTCTAAGAGAGCACACCCTGGCGTGATCTTTTGTTGGCGAGCCGCATTTTCAAAATCAACCATTTTGTGATTTATCCACACTTCCCTCATGCACCCTTTAAAACTTGTTAGATTCCGAAGTTGCCAATTTTTGTATGCTTGCTGTGCGGGCTCAAAGGGTAACCCTCCCAAATACAGGGGTGTTGTAAGCTTAAGGAATTCATTTGATCCATCATTTATGATAGACCTAGCCAGACCACGGTCAACGCGTAACGTGAAATTTTTTTTTATTGAAAGGAGTTCAACAGCGTGATATTTACCGTCTGCTACCATTTCAAAGCTATACATTGTCGATACGGGATAATTCCCAACGTCATAACTAACCCGTATTCTGCCATTAAAGAGCTCAACAGCCCAGTGCGCATCTTGGCCGTCATACATAAGTATTCCATTTTGTTCAGCTGTACTAAAGACAATAGTTACATTCGCTTCAGGTTTTGTGCGCAGTGGCTCCAGTTCAATAAAAGAGTTGTTATGCACAAAGCTTATACTTGTTAAATATTCGCACCATTTTCCTGTGTAACCAGGATGACATTTACACAAGTAATCTGATCCTGCAGGGTTCGGTTGGAAGCATACGCCGTGCTTGCACTCATGGTTTTGACACGGAGATGTTTGAGGATACATCATAGAAACCATGTTGTGACCTTCACAATATTTTCCCGTAAAGTCTTCGGGACACATACAAATGTAATCGTTTATTCCATCTACACACGTTCCGCCATTTTTACAAATATGGTTTTGACAGTCGTCGATGTTATCTGTGCAATTAACTCCATGAAAACCTGGCATGCAATCACATGAGTAATGTGTAAAGTGGTCTAGGCAAGTCGCTCCATTTGCACATGGATTGAAGTCCTCACTGCAAAACTTTATTTTAACATCACAAAATTCTCCTGAAATTAAATAAAAATATACATATGTATATAGGTATATAAACATGTTTATAAAATAAGTAAATGTTATGATGATTTTATGTAAAATTAATCAAGGAGAGTTTTTGCCTTCCCACTTACTTCTTCGTTCGATGAAATTCCTTCTGTTCTCAAAAATAAAAGAGAGTTAAGAATTAATAAGCTCGTCCGTTTTTCTGTTCTTAATATAGTGTCCACACCTGGGATAATATCTAAGATGAGAACGCCAAATTCAATCGCAGAGAGAGTTATAGAACGTGAAGACTTAAAATTAGTGTTATTGCAGTCGTATAATAATTTTTATGAGAGCATTCTTATGGGAAGTCTAATCGCAACAATCTTATAACAAGATCTTTTTGTTTTTTATCTTGAACCAGTTTTCAGGGGATGACCCCTACATGTGCAATGCATTGTACCAGAACTAGGAAATAAGTTTATAAGGAGGGGGAAAGAGGGAGTAGTGTTTGTAAACATTTGACTTGAACTTTCCAACGTTATAACAGACAGGAAACACGCCTGTAGGCAGGTTATTCAATAGGCGTAGTGTACGGTTGAAAAACGAATTCTCTGCAATGCGTTGTACGAGTAATCGACCACAAATGAGCCCTGAACGATGAACACGTGTTACGTATAAATGTGCGAGTTTCGGGAACAAGATTACTCAGAGCAAAATCCATTGTAGTAATGATAGAACAGAGTAACGCACCTCACACTGTGTCGATGCTTTAGTGATTCAATAGAGTTGGATTCCTTACTGTCACCGGTAAGCTTTTCGCCTTCTCCTGCGCACGGCCGAGGACCCCAAAATAGACTTTAAGGAACCGGCCCAAACATGAGAGTTGTATTCCATTTTCGGTCGGATGTATGTGGTATAAATAGTAAGGAGGTCGGCTGGAGTGAAGTACATCTTACATCATTTCAAAAATCCGGGGCACTTCTTTAGAGACATGAAAACTGTGCTCAGTCCAGCGAACATAGCACTGTATTTTGATTCTTAGAACATCAAGAGCATCCGATTCTTTAATGTTTATACCATCAGCACAGATGAAGCAGCACTTGCGGTCGTATGTTTGTGTGTTAATAAACAAACCTGGGTCTTCTGAGCGTTAAAATTTACCCTGTTTTTAGACCCCATTCGAAGATTAATAGAAGATCACTGTTCAACGATCTCGGATAGGCTGGGCCTATAACTGAAAGAGTACGAATGTCAAATGCTGCTGTCATCCGCGATGGAGTGGATAGCGTTGGAAGTTTGAAATTGAAGGTCATTGAGGAAAATAAGAAATAGCGTAGAAGAAAGAACGGAGCCTTGCGGTACCTCTGAATTAATCTTGAACTCGTTTGATCATACCCCATCTATAGCAACTCGTATAGTGCGATCTCTAAGAAAGCTCGATATAAAAGCACTAAGTTTTGCCAATGTCACAGTCTGTAAAGCGCTTTGAAAAAACCAGAGCCAGCACTTTACTTCCACTGAAATGATGGATTGAGTGGCACCACTTTTCCGAGAGATATGCCATAAGATTGCCAGTAGAACGCTCCTTACGAAATCCATATTGACGATCACAAAGTAATTTAGGTGGTAATTAATCATACTTTCCATTACCTTAGAAAAAGCGGAGCAAAATGCAATTGTTCGGTAATTTTCGCGGTTATTTCCTTCGCCTTTTTTGGGAATTGGCGTTACATTAGCAGCCTTCCAGAATGATGGGAACTCACCAACATGGTAAAGTATACCCACACAGTTTCATTTGTCGTTCATTTTAAGGCAACCGAACCTCTTTGTTGGTTCTGATGGTTTACACATCGGCTGGCTCATAAAATTATATCTTCTTTAAAATGGGAGTGAATGAAATAATCAAACTTGCTCGAACTTTTTTATACATTGTTCATTTTGAGGCAATCGAACCTCATGCAGGTTAAATACTTGCTTATTTTTATCATAGGCCTAATCAAACTTGTCAACTTGTGCGCTTGTATTTTTCACTCAACACTCAAAATTTGATAGGCATTGAGGTACAAAAAGCAAGAAATCATTGTGTATGATGAGTTCGTTCATTCATATCTACAAAACTTTTCTTTTAATTTAATTTACATTGGTTTTTGATGTCTATTCGTGTTGTCTATAGCAAAATAGAAAATCTTTGTAAGAAAATATTAAGGGTTTTCACGGTAGTCATTGCGCAAATTTGCAATTTGTAAATTTGCAATGCATATTATGGTTGATCGTAGCATACCCGTTTATGTTTTTGCAAATGTACCCTATTTCTAGAAAATTGTCCTGGCTGCACTAGCAGAAGTCTTCAAAGCTCTGCATTTGTTTACAATTATACATATCCAAGTATATTTACGTAAATTTTTAATAAATCAAAATGATGAGAAACAGTGAAATAAAATATTGTAAACTTTTTTGCAAATAATTCCCTTTATGACGCTAGTTTGGTTTCTATCTGGACCTTTTTTTTTTTGTTTTTTTTTTTTCATTTTTGGTTTGTTCTCCTTTACAGTGGCTTATAATAAAACTTTTATCGTCTGTCATATTTCCATGTGTGTTCATTTACTAAAAATTTTCACAAATTTGTAACAATTGTTACTAGAAAGCGTTCATTAACCCAAAAAATTTGCAACGAGAGAGCATCAAAGGAGCGTACAAAATTGAGACAGAAAAATTCTTGCAAGTTTTTGCAAGTAAACTTTTTACTTGCAATAATTATTCAAACAGCTGTTTTGCGTTTGTGTTTAGAAAACAATATTTCTAAATTAAGTTAAAAATAAACATAATATTTTGGAAAATTTTGAGAAATTGTAAGTGTATGTAAACTTTTAAAGCGATAAAAAGTATTAAAAAGATTAAAAATTTATATTTGTGTAACTTAGGAACAATAGAGGTAAAATAAGACGTCTAGTGGAAATTAGCTAGGCAATACAGTATCTGGCATATCAGTGGCAAAGGATGTTCCGGCAAATTTACTGGCTTGAATGTGTTTAAAACTTTTAGGGGAGCAATTAAATTGACACTTAGATCCTCCCATTTTTAATTATATTAATATTTTTGTAGTTTTAACCTTTGAAATGTTTTTGTTTCTTTAATTTTTACAGACCAGCTGTTATTTTTACTATCGTAAATATTATGAGTAACTAGTTATTCGGTACTTTACAATTCTGTTATAACGTATAAAGCAGCCCATACACGTTTCAATTCAATTGTTAATTGAGTCTTTCTATTGAATTGATTCTTGGCCACACACTTCATAAACTGAATAGAAAGATGTTCAGTCAACTATCAGATTTAATGAAATTAAAGACAATTTTAAAAATTATTAACGGTGTTCTTGCCAAAAACTACTCCTTGATTTGCACAACAACCGACTCAGTTACGAATTGAATTGAAACGTGTATGGGGTGCTATTTAAAAATATATATTTTATTCAAAAATAGTTAATCACCTTTATAGTGCTTAGCGTATTTCCACTATGCCTAGTACTAGATTAAATAAAATTGTAAAACTTTTTATTAATCTATTACAAGCTGTACTCGAAAAACACCAGTCAAGACAATGCTGAATATAAATGACCATAATCACATTATTTTTATAATAACATACATATATGTATAATTTGTCCAAAGAATATAATGGTAGTTATTAAGTACTTATATATACCTATACACAACAACACTACTCTAACTTGGAAATTTTTGCTAGTAAAGTGTTCATTTACTTTTTCACATTTTTGAGAGTAATTTTGAAAATTTTCTTGTTGTCGCTAATTTTTACTAGTAAAGTAAATGAACACACCTAATAAAAAACAAATAAAAGACAAGCCTTTTTTTGCAAATTATCAAACTTGTCCATGTTCTCTGCATTGTTGATATATCATTTTGCTCAAGCCACAACGACGTTTGGTTAAAACATGGTGTATGAGTTAATGAGAATAAGAGTCTTTGGACACGATGAATTTACTGCCTATGCGAACTCGTTCATAAAATGCTTTTGTTAATGGTAATCAGAATCAGATGTTGACGTGTGCAGCAGAATGATTATGATTTTTAATCATCAATAAATTTTTCATTTTTCTTTAAAATGAACAAAATTGTTTGTGCTCAATAAAATCTAGAAAAGCCATAATTTTGAAGTTCTCTGATAACAATGAAGAAATTCGTTTTCTCATTCTGCCGACGTTCTCTCTGATATTATATCAGAGTTAATCGCAGGTGTAGACACTAGATAAGGACTTCAAAAAATATTGAATACAATTAAATTTTTTCAAGATGGAGGAAGTATTTATAATCAACATCATCTGAGTTTACTACTATTTACTCAAGAAGTCATTCAAGTTTATTGATGAGTAAGGTAGCACTTACAAAATATTGATTTATAGATTTATGATTTGTAAAAATTTTATAACAAAAAATAATAAACAATAATGATCATTTAGATTAATTTTTATTTAAACTCAAAATAAGCAATATTTTTTTATGCTAATTTGTCGACCATTTATTAATTCAGTTGTTTATTGCTTTAACTTCAGTTTATTAGTCTGAACACAATGTAACGATAATTTATTGCAGTGCGATTTTCCATACGAATTTTAAGTAAAAAATAGCAGTGCGGAGCGGCATAAAATTAAAATTTATTTTATTTTCATTGCGGACTTTCTCATTCTCTCAGTTTTTTATTCCCTTTCTCTCTTCGATGTTAACATATCTTTTAAATAATTGACGGTTTTCACAACATTATTGTAAATAAAAAACATGATTTTGGAGATTATTATTTTTTACGAAATATAAAACTTAAATAAATATATTAACGGAAGAAGAAAAAATTAAAAAAGAAGTTGCAGTGGGGAAGTTACAAAAACTTCCAGTATAAAGAAGATTTTTGGTTCAAATTAACAAAAATTTTGGCGTACCAGGTAACTGAGTTTGTTTCAGTTACCTTATTTTTTGTCAGACTTTATTTAATTTTAGCTGAGGAAGCAAAAAGAAAAAAAATTTCGAAATTTACGGGATACGTATAAAAACTGGAAGTAAAAGGACAATTGGTGCATTAACGCGTAGTAGTTGCCGTAGTTTCTAATTCCACATACAAATCAAACGTGGCTTCTACCGAACTAATAATTTTTTAACAGCTATAATTTTTTTATTTACTGCCATTACAAAATACCTTACACAAACAGTAAGGGCAATATCCAAAAAAAATCTTACTTGAGTTTTAACGCATACGTTAGTTACCAAACACATTAGCACTACCATAGATTTGTTAAAAACCTTAAAAAACAGTACGTTAACTTTTAAATGTAGTAAGGAATTTAATTGTTTTGTTCTGGCAACGCCATTATGTTCAGTTGTAATATTTTGAATAGTGATGCATGAAAACTAATATTCGAAAACCGAAAAACAAATTTAGAAAAAAAAATTATTATTAAGACATAAAATAGCACATTTTTGGCAAACATTTCCTGGATTTACCTTTTTAATAAATACTGAATATATAATATGTAATACATTAATGAAATTGAGAAAAATTAATAGGTTTACTTACTAGAAATATTTTCATTATTCGAATAAAGTTTTTCATTGTATTCTTTTGATTGAAAGTGCATCACTAGCATAATTGTAATTTATATTATTCTTTCAAAATTAATAGTTTGAGAATGTAATGTTTTTATTTCTTTATATAATGAAAGTAATAAATAGTATTAATCTTTAGTTTTCGCAAAATTTCAATTTTTAAGCAAAATAACAATCGGCAAGTCAACTGTCATTTTAACGTAGAGTTAAAGTGTACCCAATTTAACTTTAAGCGTAAGGTAAGCTAACAATTGTTTTTGCATAAAACATTAGGAAATTTTTCTTAACAATTGCTTACCAAGCTTTGTTAAGTTTTTTTGCATGCGGCCGTAAATATTTTAGAAATTTTTATAACGAATAGCACAAATAAATTATTAAAAATATAAACTAACAATGACAAGTATTGCCGTCGCCGTCTTCCGTCATATTATGTTTATTTTTCTCTCCCTCAACGGGAAATCGTGCCGCACCGCAAACATCAGCGTTGTCAACTTTGAAATTTCAAAACGCACCAAAATGGGAGAAAAAACGCGTTATATCAAAGAAAACGCACCAAAAATTTTTTTTTTATTAATTTTATGTTTTTCACAAAATTGTTAAAAATCGATCAGATTTTCATTAAATTAATTTATTAAAAGCATAGAAATTTCCTTTTTACTTAATGTGGTGTTTACAGAACACAGGCGTACAACTTGTCTACAAAATTTGCGTGGAAAGCAATCTGAAAAAATTTTTTTTAAACAAATTTTCTAGAAGTGTTGTTACCCCTTACACCGCTTTCACATACAGAGAGTTTACTTTCCAAAGAGTGACTTTTTTCACTTGCTAGCACTAAGTTCAAGACAAGCGTTGCCAAAGCGAAGATTTTACCTTAATTTTGAAGATTTTATAAGTAAAATAAGATTTAAAGATATATTTCGCAAAATTAAGATTAAGAAAAAATGTTACTCAGCTGTTTCCTGGTCCCAAACTTTTTGTACGCTATATATACACAAATGTATATATCTAGTTACATGCATAGTGTAATTGACGAATAGTGCTATACGACAAAGATGTAATAACTTTTTGTTATTATTTAAAGATGCTGGATGAGGTTTTTATTCAAAACTCCACCGAAGCCGTATCCATTTTAACTGACACATAGTCAGATCTGTTATAGCGGACCATGAATGGAAACTCTCAGCTACACTTTCCACAGGCTCCTCAGGTCACCTGGCCTGAATGCACTAGATTTTTTTGAGTTATGTCAAGCAAGAGCTATAAAAATAAAACCAAGGAACTTGACCCAGGCCATTAAACAAAAAATGAGGTATTCCCGGCCACAATAAATAAGATTCTGATCAGGTATCACGATCATGGGTGCCATTTATCATGTCATAGTCTATCATCTTATCATATAATTATTATCATTTCCCCAAAAAATACATATGTAAATAAAATACATTGATGAAAAAGCTTGTTAATATTTCTTTCTGCAGCTTTGTACTACTCGTACGAGTACTAATTTTGAAAAGATGTTTTATTGAATTGAGTTTTAGCTTAATACTTTGATCTCATTGTTATGTTAAAATAATCATTATTTTGTAATAATTAACAAACGTTACTTTCTGAGTTTAGCATAAGAAAAATCAAAAGAAACAAATATTTGGCACCATTGCACCAAAAACGGCGCAAAACGCACCGAGTTGACAACGCTGCTACTCATACAATGGTTTTTACACAAAATTAAAATTAACATTGACTTTTGTTCCTTATTTTGAGTTTAAATAAATACGGAAGGTCATCCTATCAGTGTTTATTCAAATTATATACTTGCTTAGATCAGTGTGAGTTTTTCTAAGTGACTGAACACTGGACAATATTTACCAAACTTCAACGAGATTACTGAATTTCAAGTGCTATGACAACAGTATAAAAAAATACATATTATTTATTAGCTTACCAGTAAAACCCGGCTGACATTCACATGTGTATGACTCGATACCATCAATACAGGTGGCATTATTTTGACATTTTATTTTGCCTAAACAGTCATCTATGTTTGTTTCACAGCGTGCGCCTGTATAACCGGGGGCGCACTGGCAATTGAAACGTCCTTCCTCCAACACAGTACAAGTGGCATTATTTCTGCACGGATTTCCATAGCAAGCGTCAATCATATATTCGCAATGCTTTCCATGAAATCCTGGCTGACAAAGACATTGATAGTCTTTGTAGGGCAAAGGAACACACTTTGCCTTATTTTGACAGGGATACGTGAAGCAAGCATCGCATTTTGCCAGTATCTCGTTGCTGACTTTACTTTTACATACAAAGTTATGAGATGGTGTAGATAAAATGAGTTTGTCTTTCATATAATCCGGTTCTGAACATATCGCTATTCCCGGCTCGACGTAATCCAGTTTGATCCAATCAGAAAACCATTTAAGCGAACAGTCACAGTATAAGGGGTTATTGCCCAGAGCACTGAAATTTTAAACTCTTTCTAGCAAATATTTTTGAAAGATGACATTACTATACGTACATGTGTGTTAGTGATTTAAGGTCTTGAAACGAACCTTCCGGCATCATCGATATTTGGTTACCGTGTAATGAAAGCACACGAAGATTATTCAAACCACTTAATGCATATTTTTGCAAGCATTGTAGGTTGTTGTATGAAATTATTCTGCAATAAAAAGATATATTTATATAAATATTAATACAAGTTGATTTTTTCAAACGTTGTCTGCTTACAATGTAGAAAGCTTAGAAAGGTTGGCAAACGTGTAATCCGAAAGCATTGTTATATGATTATTACTTAAGTCCCTGTAATGAATATTTAATTTAATAACACAAAAAATAAAAAAGGAGTATACGGCCACGTTCTACGTTCTCCGTGTGAAACTTTTACTTGAACACTTCGTTAGCATTGTTGGTTCAAAACAAAGCAAAAATTAAAATAACAATGACAATTCAAGAGTGAAAATTTCACAAGGACTGTAGAGCAAAGCCGATAATGTATGTATACTTACAGCCTGACAAGTGACTTTAAATGACGTATGCGTTCCTGCGGTATTATCTTTATCTCATTCGACTCTAGATATAGCTCTGTCGTTTCACTTGGTATTCCTCGTGGAACTTCTGTTAAATTATTGCGAGAGCATCGTACAACAGTTCCAGTGCATGTACACATGGGTGGACAATAGTCTTCCCCCAGGCAGCCATCGTTGTTCTCAAGAGTACATTTGAACTCATTGTGTGGCAAATCTTTAATTTGTACATCACGCATTTTTGAAGGTGCAACACAACGTGCAGCACCGCCATTTAATCCCTTCTTGCGTAGCCAATCCGAAAACCATGCCAGATGACAATTACAATTAAAAGGGTTTGAAGCCAAATTTCTAAAATAAAAACAATAAGAACGTAATTAAGTTTGAACATATGCTTGTATATATCTGTGGCATTATATCCTAACATCTTAAGTCGAGATAAAACTAAAAAAAGTTTTTAGGAGAAATTTCAATGAAAAACTATATTTAAGAACATATGAAAATAAGCCAAAATTGCAAAAAAAAAAAAATTGTTTTCAATAATATGAAAAAATATTTTTACAAATAAAAATTTTATATTAAATTTTTGGTATAATTTTGGATTGAAGAAGACAAGAAAAATAATAATCATATATTTAGCTGGGGGACAACTAGCTGTTTCGTAGTTGCTACACTACTCATCAGCACCCACTGGGTCATGATCACAGCAAATTTGGATTGTAAAAAATCCTTCTTAAGAAAGGAAAAACTTGAACTAAAACCCGATATACATATGTAAAAACGAAAAAATTTATTTAAAAATTATAAAGTTTAACAAAAATTCAATAACTTAATATTTACATCTCTGGGTACGGAGAATTACTAAAAAAAAATACAAAAATATATATGTTAATAACTAAAAAATAAATACCGCTAGTTCTGAGACAGCAAACGCTGTACAAACAATGTGGGGAATTAACAAAATGCATATGTGATTCAATAAGAGATGAATATAGATGGCGAATAATTAAATGGCTCGGTGGCTGAGTGGTTAGAGCAGCAGATCATGATACGTCATGATCCGAGTTCAAATCCCAGTGGATGCTGATGAGTAGTGCAGCGACTACGAAACAGCTAGTTTGTCCCCCAAATAAAGATATGTTTATTATTTTTTTCGTCTTCTTCAATCAAAAATTATTGATCACAGCAAATTTGTATTGTAAAAAATTCTTCTTAAGAAAAAACTTAAGAAAGGAAAAACTTGAACTAAAACCCAATGTATAATACATATGTACAAACCAAAAATTTAATTTAAAAATTATAACAAAACATTCAATAAATTAAAATTTTTATACTTAACAAATTAATTAAACTAGATGCCATTTTTCAATTTTTAAAATTTGACTTAAGTTGTTATGATAAAACACCACAGATATGTATATAGAAACTATATAAATCAACAACTAAGAAGTTAGACATGCAAAATATTGAACCATTACTCTTGAAAAAGCACTTGCAAGATACCTTTCTCTATTGTCTTCAGTGTGGAAAACAAATTAAATTCACCAATATTCATGCTGTAAACAAATTATCTTTCTTTTGAGTGTGGTTTTGTATGTGCATACATATACATAAATTACAAGTGTGTCATAAATATTTTTTATACATAAACATTCTATGAAGCTATAAAGTATAGGCAAATAGAAAAGGAGTGTTTGGCCTAAATACAAAAACCGCGTAATTACAGTGGTTTTCGCATCGAGAAATTGAGCAAAAAAATTTACTTTTAGATGTACTTATTTATACAGTTTCCATTATGATTTTTCCTTCTTCTGTGAAATTGCAATTATTTTTGTTAGGATTAGGGTTTCTACATGAGACCAACGATTTGTATTATAATACTTTTATATTCAATTAGCTCTCCCCGTTGCCAGCCCTATATTCATATTTGCTTAACTATAACGGTAAAAGTAAAAACCATTACACTAATTTTTGAACATTAACCCTAAAAAAGTAATTCAAATCTATATGTAGTTATAAGGAAAGATGTGCATACATACAATTGTTTGTATAATGCATTAATATTGAAGCTACCTATATAATTTCTAGCTAGATGAAAGCATAAACACGATTTTTTTTAATTGCTATCTGTCAAACGTCAGCTGTTAAAATTTCACCCAAATTCATCGATTAGTTATTTGTTGCAGTCGTTTGAAGTAAGCAACTTTTGTGTTTCTTGACAAATGGAAAAAAGTGAATTTCGTGCAGTGATTAAACACTATTATTTGAAACGCAAAACGGCGAGAGACAAAAGAAAAGCTCGATGAAGATTACGGTGAGTCTGCTCTGTCAGAATACATCGTAAAATAATGGATTGCTGAATTTAAACGCAGCCCAACAAATACTGCAACAATATCACCAAAAGTCGGCTACTGAAGAAAATATCAAGAAAATCCTCAATACTCGTATTGTTCTGAATGATCGCCGAGTCAAGTTCAGTGAGATTGTTGAAGTGGTAAACATATCATACGAACGTGTGTTCAACATTTTGCATGAGCATTTGTATATGAAAAGGCTATCGGCAGGATGGGTACCGCGTTTGCTCATAAAAACGAGCTCGACAGGCCACTTCACAGCTGTCTTCGGACACGATAAAATGTAATCCTGTTGATTTCTGGCTCCGATTGTTGATGAAACGTAGGTCCACCATTACACATTAAAAACCTAAAATTAATCGAAACATAGGATGGAAGCTGGTGGAAGTGCTCCGAAGAAGGCGAAGACAGTGAAATGGGCTGGCAAAGTTATGGCCACTGTATTTTGGGATACACACCGATTATTACTCATCGAAAAGAATCCACAGTTACAGGAAAGTATTATCGTGCATTATTGTATCAACTGATTGATGCAATCAAGAAAAAACTACCACTTTTAAAGAAGAAAAAGTGCTTTATCTTCAAGACAACGAACCGGTTTACACAGAATCAGATACGATGCTAGAATTACGTGAAATACACTTCGAATTGGTTGATTATCTACCTTATAATCCAGATTTAACTGATAGTGACATTTTCCAGTTTCCAACCTTGAAAAAATGTCTGGCAGGAAACATATTCATCTCAAACGAAGAAGTGATTACCGAAACTAAGCCGATTTTGAGGGGTTCCCAAAATCGTATTAAAAAAGTTAGAATATGTGATGTGAGAAGGGAGAAATTGCTGATACTTGAGTACAGGGTGCCCAGAATGTTCTAAAGAACACATCTCACGGCTATGCAGTAGTTCCAAGCTGTAGAATATTTGGAATGGAAACAACACACACTTCATAGTTTTGAAACACATATACGACAGTGCTAGACAGTACTCTGTTTCATAGCTAAAACCAAAACAAAACATCAAAATGAAGCAAATAAACGATGACTCAAAGCAAATCATAGCGAGTGCACTAAAAAATTAGCACTAACACATTGGCACGTGGGCATACTGTTTATACAGCATTTGTGCACTATTACAAAGACAAAACCCGTGATCAACAACAACAAATTTTATGAACAAAACTGAAGTAGAATACTTATAAATAGCTCGTTTTTTTATGTTTCCCATCTACATATCTATATGTCCACATTTCATCAGTAGACTTTGTATAAATGAAAAAGCTTGTTTTTTTGTGTTTTGACAGCTATTATTAGAGCATTTTTCTTTTTAAATTCTCAACAATTTATTTAGATTGTTGGGATATAAAGTAGAATGTTTGAGAATATCTTTTAAAAATTTTCAAAGTCTACTGATGATTAGGGTAGCTCCTATGAAATGTCGATATATAGATAGCTGGGAAACATAGAAAACAAGCTATTTATAATGTTTTATTGGTATCAATGTTAGAAGCTAAAATAGTAAATAAAAAACTCAATTGAAAAAGATTACTTCTGTGCTTGAATTTCTACTTCTACTTGTGTTTGGTTCTGTTTGTTTTAAACGGTTATAAGACAATATTCATTTATGTGTTTAGAATATTTCGGCACTGAAGTATTTGTTTTCATATGTGAAAAAACACGATGGATAGTAATTGAAAATAATACAATGCCTTTTAAGACATTTTTCTTGTACTTGAGCAGCCCTCTAGTACAGACTTACTTCTAATCTTCTTTTTTATGTTTTTGGTTTTTTCTTTTATTTTTCCGGGCATTCAAAAAATTAAGAAAATTTATATAAAAGAAAGTAAAAGTTTCGCAACTAAATTGCTGAGTGTTAACGTAAAAAAAGTTTAAAAGAAGACCAAAAATAGGCTTGTGCAACTCAATTGCCAAATGTGAAAGCACTCATACCGTACATTTCATTCAATATAAAAGTGCCCTGACACCAAAATGAAAAATTTCGTTCCATTTTGCTCAATGTGTTAGGCGGTAATTAGACAGTGGCTTCATAGTGTTTTAAATTTCCACTACAAAACTCACAGTCTCCATCTGTTTAATTTTTTGATCAGCTAAGCATTAGCTCTTCTAGATAAAAATCGATTTTTTTTTGGGTCGAACATCGTATAAGACGGCGTTATGCAACATGTAAAATGGTTTAGTCTTTATCTTTTAGCAAATTTTTATATATTTCTTATTTACAAGAGGAGTTTACTTTTTAAAACATACTAGACTTTTATTCGCTTAAATCATCAGATCCGCAAATTTGCCTATATTCTTCTCTCTTTCTTATATCTTCAGACTCCAGTGTATTTTCGTGAGTATGTTTGTGGCGCTTCTGGCCAAAAACTCTGAGTCAGGCCATATTGTTTTCATGCAACAGAATACTTTGTTTTATTTCGGCTATTCCTTCAATATCCGTTTAACACATTTTCTTTAAGAAAATTATGAAATTTCTATTTCGCATTTTTTTAATGCGAAATGTTTTTAAAACCTAAAAACCCGATTTTACAAAACCTTAAATTATTGATTTTTCTAATGGAAACCCATAATGTGATTGTTGACAATAATTAAAGGTAAAAAATAGTTTGTGTGCTTACATTGCAAGTAGAGTTTTTTTTACAAATATATATAGCATTGAGCAATAATTGTGTGTGTTTGTCTACAAGTAGTTGATTTCAATAAATACTTATGAGTTTAAAGATTAACACGTACAATTTCTTCAATGCAAAACAATAATGTATAAAAAATTACACAGACGTAATAATTGTGTTAAGTGTGTCTTTTAAACGTTTTTTTTTAACTTACAGCGTAGTAAGGGACGTTAGAAACTCAAAAGATCCTGGCATTACGCATGATATTTGATTATCAAATAGGTTTCTGAAATAAAGGCAACCTCAGTTTATTTTTATTTTTAAATGTTTAAGTAAAAGACTTACAAGGTTTTAAGTTGATGTAACCCAAGAAACATCTTGTTGGAAATTTCTTTAACTTTATTCTCAGCTAGATGTAAATCTTGAATATGAGAAGCTCCTTCAAATGCGTTCGCCTCAATTGAAATAATTTTGTTGTGCTTCAAGTTAAGCTTTACCAAATTTGGGAGCCGGCCAAACAATCCATCAGACTTGATTCTTTCCAATTCATTGTCATTAAGCAATCTTTAAACGTATATATGTAAAGGTAGAATATAAATTTATGTCAGTAATTTAGTAAAACTTACAACTCCGTAGTATGCAATGGAATATCCCGAGGAATTTCTTTCAAGCCACGACCAGAACAGTCAACGATTGTACCACCACACTGGCACATTGAAGGACAATCCGTATCCATGCGACACTCTCCAGAGAGCTTAATTCTCATTTCGTCCCAGGAACCTGCAAGTATTCATTAGGTTTAAAAAAATATACACATACTCGTATGAATTTCTAAAGTTTTCTAATTTCAACTTACATTTAAATTTTTCATCCCGCAAGGTTTCAATACGTCGCCGATGCATTCGCTTTGGAGATTCACATCGAGCACCACTGGTTTCAATTGGATTTTTATGCAAGTAATCAGCTAACCACCTCAGATTGCAATCGCACACAAATGGATTTTTTGCAAGATGTCTATGAGTAAACAATTCGGATGTCATATATTAAAGGAACCGTTTCAATTTAGGTTTAGTGATATTTTCTATATAATCATTTCTCCTATAACCATTGTACAAGTAGAATGCAAATGGTAAACAGCGAGTCAGTCAAACAATTGACCGCACACTTAGAGGTTTACTTTAAAATTTAATATAGGGAGAAATATGTGTAGAAATACGTATATCCATTCAAAGATCAAGTAATGCTGCATTTGTGAAGTTATATCATATTATTCATCCTGAAGTTTGATTTTCTATGGGCTTCTTTTGGCAGAGCATGCATTACTCAAAATGTTATTTTTGTTCAGTATGGTAGGGCAAGTCATTATGGGAAGACTCACACCACAGCAGTATCACCAAATTGATTGGCTGTGAGAAATGTAACGAAAACAGGGTTCTGTGAGAAATGTTTTTCGTGCGATTCGAGGAACTTACGGTGTGCATAACCGAAATACTGAAACTACTATTTTTTATTTTTCTATTAGAGAATGATATTTGACCGATTAGCCGAAATTCACCATGTGGCAAAGAGAATATAGCAGCTGCAGCCACTATTGCCAATATCATCCACAAATTTGAATTTCAGTTTACATTAGTAGATGATATTTGATCGATTAGTCCAAAATCAGAGAATATCGGAGCTGTAGCTAAGTGTGTAGGCGAATACCCTTGCCATCAATGGTAACCATTATCGCACTATGTTAACGGACTACATGTTTGCTGCAATTCAAGCGCATGCTTCAATGAGTTCTGCTTTCAACAAGACGAACCATACAGCGCATGAGACAATGGACTTGTTGAAAAATTATTTTGGTGAGCACTTAATTTCATATTTTGCTATAGTAAATAATAAAAGGCTGCACAGAATGTTCTAAACGCCTTCACGACAGTGCTTGACTGTACTTGAATTCTGTTTCACAGCAAAATCCAAAACAAAACATCACAATAAAGCAAATAAACGATGAATCGCAGCAAGCACATTGGCATTTGAGCATACTGCGTCTTAAATATTTGTGTTTAATACAAAGACAAAAACCATGAACAACAACAACAAATTTTATAAACAAAACTGAAGTAGAACATTACTTCAATGCTTGCAGTTCTACTTCAATTTTGTTCTATTTCATTTGGTTCTACTTCATTTTATTCATTTATGTGTTTAGAACATTTCGGCCCTGAAGTGTTTGTTTTGAAATGCGAAAGAAGACGATGGATAGTACTTGAAAATACTAAGATGTCTAGTAAGACATTTTTATTGTGCTTGAGCAGCCCTCTGGTAAATAGCCCACCTATATAATGCGTTTTTACACCTTTAAACTATTTTCTCTGGTAATATCTAAAGACAAATATTTAGGAAAAATCGATCGCTATTTTCGAACTAGTCGCTCAAAGTTGTTTATACTTTTTTGATTGGTATCAATATTGGAAGTTAATATAGTGAATGAAACTCAATTTTTTGAATTTTTGTTCTCTGCTTTTTGATACTTAAAAAAAACAAATCGTAGCAACCAACGGTTGTTCACTTGTTTGAAAGGTATAAAAAAAGTAAATATCAAAACATTTTTCTTTTTAAATTCTCAATGATTTATTTAGATTGTTGCGATAAAAAGTTGAATGTTTGAGGATATCTTTCAAAAATTTCAAAAGTCTACTTATAATTAGGGGAGCTCCTATGAAATGTCGACATATAGACAGTTGGGAAACATAAAAAACAAGCTGTTTATGATTGTTTAACCGATAATAAAATTTTTAAATCACTTTAAAATTTGTGTTTTACGATGAATCACCCGATACATGTTAATCCATAATTCGAAAATAGAGAAATATACTAGACTGTATTACTACCGGTATCTCTCGAGTGACACGAGTAATTTTCGGTTCCAAGTTTTGAGACATAGCTGACTAGTATTCGAAGATTTCTCATTTCCCTCAGGGAAAAACATCGGAATAAATATAATCACTCGTAATGCAGAATACAATAGATGCCTAGTTGATAGGAGCGAACACGATATTAAATGCTTGCTTAAATTATTCCTTAATTAAGCCATCGTTGCGCGTACTGTCTAGCATCATCTGGCATCACAAGCTTTAATTTTTGGTAAGAAAAGCTCTGTTATCACAGCGCTATTACGCTCACTATAGTTAATGAAGATTTAATCATTGAACCCGATTTTTCAAGATAAATGGAGCGTATAAACTACACTCCAAACAGTGTTTTTTAAAGGGAAATCTGACAGGGTTTAATCAACCCAATCATATACTACGGAGATTTTGACACCTCTTGATATATTCCCAAATATTTCTTCCCTACTACATGCGAGTATACGGTAGTGTACAGGAAGTGTAGCACTATTTTTTGTTTATATGAGGAATATTGCGTAATAGCTGATGCTGAGAATACATTTTTTGAGTGCGTTCACTGGGATGTAGATCGGCAGGAGCTGGAACGAGAAACGGGTGTATTGACTGTGGCGAATGTCGTAGATGCCATTATTTTGGTTGAAATCAAATGGAACGCAGCAGCGAAATACTGCGAAAAAATTTTACGACAAACTATACTAATATTGTAAATTTATATTTTTTCTTAACAAAATAATTATTAAATTTACTTCGTTCCGATGGCAAAATTTATGTACGGCGCCCCATGAATTCCATCTACTTTCCGAGATGGTGGTCTGTCATGTTTTAGGACTGGTTTTTATCAAATGGCTTTGGTTACTAGATATAAATCATGAAACCCAAGATGTGTGCGTTTGATTTCTTAATGAATTTGAAGACGATAATGCTACCATTTGCCAAGGAGATGATGCTTCTTAAGTTGAAGTTCATGCAAGACAATGTTCCTAAACACTCATTTATGCTGGAGCAAAATTGGCTTCGGGCGACCATCTCAATCCCCGGACCGTAACCACATAGCACATCTATTAGGAATTATAAGAAAATGAATTGAGAACTTTCGAACAAAAAATATAAAAGAATAGTTCGAAAAAATTAAGGACGACTGGTATTCGATATCACAGGTCACAGGAAACCTGTGAAAATCTGGTAAATTCAACGAAACGAAGATGCATGAAAGTGATTGCACAAAAGGTGTATCCGAATATTAAGTTCAAAAAGCTTTTCCTTGTGTTTGTCAAATAAAGTCAGAAATGTTTTCCTGATGAAAACAAGAACAAGAAAATAATACAACCACATTGGAATTTCGATATTAAAGTTACAAATATCAATAAAATGTGTTCCAGACGCCTTGTTTCTATTATTTTTTCCACCACTGTTTATAAGCAGTTTGAATATTTTTTCTAAATTGAATAGCAATGTACAGTAGAACTGCTTTGCATTATATTTAATTGTTAATACTTTTTATAAAATGTCACACTTTTTTATATGTCTTGACAGTCTATAATAAAATTAAAATTGGTCGCAGAAATTAATTTACTTAACTAAGTCGTGGAAGCTATATAGAAAACAAAAGTTTAACATGAAAGAGATGCTTACAGTGTCTGAATACTTTTCATTGCATCAAAGGTTCCATTTGCCAAAGTTTGAATGTTGTTGTCATAAAGAGATAACAAGCTAAGGCTGTGTAAGTCACGGAAAGCATCCTTTCGTATGCATGAAATTTCATTAGCGTTGAGCAGCAACAATTGAAGCGATGTAAGTCCTTTAAATACTCCAGAAGGTAAATCCTTTATTTTATTACCATAGAGAACGCTGTAAATAAAAAAAATATTTATTATTAAAACTATACTAAATAATTTGTTTTATTTTTATTTTATCTTGGACCAGTACTCAGGGGATGACCCCTACATATGCAGTGCATTGTACCAGAACTAGGAAAATAAGTTGTGGGGAGGGGGAAAGAGGGAGTAGTGTTTGTGAACATTTGACTTGAACTTTCCACCGTTATAACAGACAGGAAACACGTCTGCAGGCAACTTATTCCACAGACGAAGCGTACGGCTGAAAAACGAATTCTCTCTGTAATGCGCAGTACGATTCCTCGGGCAATCGATCACAAATGGATGAGCTCTGGACGATGAACGCGTGTTACGTAAAAATGTGCGAGTTCGGGGAACAAGATTCCTAATCTTGTCAGAGCAAGATCCATTGTACTAACGATAGAACAGAGTAACGCACCCCACACTACGTCGATGCGCCAGTGACTCAATAGAGTTGGATACCGTACTGTCACCGATGAGCGTCTTCGCCCTCTCCTGGGGCCAAATTCCGTACACGTAAATCCAAAATAGACTTTGAGGCACCGGCCCAAAAATGAGAGTTGTATTCCATTTTCGGTCGGATGTAGGTGGTATAAATAGTAAGGAGATCGGATAGAATGATGTACATCTTACACCGTTTCAAAAAACCGAGGCACTTGAATGCTTCTTTAGAGAAATGGAAAATGTGATCATTCCAGCGAATATCACACTGTACTTTCATTCCAAGAACATCAAGAGCACCCGATTCCTCAATACTTATACCATCCATAAGTACAGATGAAGCAGCATTAGCGGTCGTTTGTTTGTGCGTCAATAAGCAACACTGGATCTTACGAGCATTAAAGGTGACCCTGTTTTTACGACCCCATTCGGAAATTAATAGAAGATCACTATTCAGTGAGTCATTTATATTTTATCTTTTGGCAACGATCTCGGATAGGCTGGGCCTATAACTGAAAGAGTACGAATGTCAAATGCTGCTGTCATCCGCGATGGAGTGGATAGGGTTGGAAGTTTGATATAGAAGGTCGTTGAGGAAATTAAGAAATAGGGTAGGAGAAAAACGGAGCCTTGCGGTACCCCTGAATTAATCTTGAACTCGTTTGTGCCATATTCATAAAAAATATATATTTATTACAGGTTTATTCGACAAACTTTGTACAGAGATGTATCAAATAAATATGTAATAAACATAATAAATCAAAAGGTAATAGTTTTGCAGTTGTATATACTATCGTAGCCTCTCTGTATACAGATTTTCTAAAGCTTTATTTAAACAGTTGTCAGATCTGACAATATTGTCAGAAAGATGTACAGAAAATTCTTAGTAATCGTGGATACAATTTTATCAATTTTTGTCTGACATGCTGTAGGGAAAAGCAGTCACATCAGACTACTACCTGACAACTCCGCTTTTCGATTGTTAGCTAATTTTATATTGTCAGCTGCGGCAAGTTTTGAATATAATTGTCACAAAAAAAGGGAGAAAGAAAAACAAGTATTTTAACACAAAATCGATGCTATAATATATTTTTTTAATAATGGAATATTATGTCCATACTCACTGGAACATTACGAGGGCGGATTGATATTGAAGCTACCTAAGTAGGAAACATTTTTTTTTTACAAAAACCATTTATTTCTCAACATATACTCGTATTACGTTTATACGCAGTCTATTCGCAAATTGGGTGCCTCGATGGCTGATTTGGTTGAGTAGTCGACCAACAGTCTCGAGGTCGCAGGATCGATTCCTGCCTCAGACCCCCGGTGTTACAAGCAAAAAAGCTTCGCAGTTTTTGTGTTAATAAAAAAATAAAAACTATTTGCATATATGTAACTAACTCTCTGTTTATGCGCCAATTTGTGCATGAAAAAGTTGGATCAAGGCAGCTTTAATAGGGTAGTGGTATAAACACAGCTGTCTTTCGTTTCCTTTGCGTAAATTTGACAAAAACACATAGGCTTCCTTGCTTTTTCAAACAAAAGTAAAACAACATTTTGACAATTTTTCGAAAATTCTACCAACAAAATACATGTAATGTTTTTTTTTTGGTATTGTATTTATTGCAATTCTGTTGAAATCTGCCTTGAGTTGTATTTTTTTTGTATGTTCAAAATGTAAATAACTCTTAGTATAAGGAGCATTTTGGTTGCTAAAAAAATAAACGAACAATAAAAAATTTTATGTTTTTTGTAATTTAGTTAAAGTAAATACTAACTAATAAAAATGAAAAGTTTCTGCTCGTAATTTTTCATTTCATGTGCGCCACATCGACGATATTTTTGAAATTGTGAAAGAAAGTGGCAACTTTTTGTTTTATTGGCAAATAAGTTTCTAATCAGTAATTGTTTTCGTGAGTTAGCTAATCGCAAATAAAAATTTTATTTACTGTTTATGCGGCAAGTTTTTTTTATACAATTTTTTTATTCGTATAAACGTTCTTCCAACTTTTTTATACTATCTGAATAATACGATTTTGGAAAGCCCTCAAAATACCCGTTAGTTTCGGTAATCACTTCAGATGAATCTTTTTATCTGTGAGCCATTTTTTCACGTTTGGAAACAGGAAAAAGTCACTAGGAGCTAAATCCGAACCATAAGGTGGATTATCAATCAATTCGAAGTGTATTTCACGTAATTTTAGCATCGTATCTAATGCTGTGTGAACCGCTACGTTATCTTGAGGAAAAATGTCGTCATTTTTTCGTGATTGCATCAATCAATTGATCCAATAATGCCCAATAACATTTTCCAGTGATTGTGAATCCGTTTTCAACATACTCGATGATCAATATTCCGTATTCCGCACATTAATATCATCTTTACGGCATTAGTTTATCGATGTCTTGAAGGTCTTCCAGAACCTTCAATTAATTATTGTATCTTCTAAAAGAATTAACTATAAGTATGCAAATCTTAAAACTAAAAATTCATTAATTAATATAGAAAAAAAAAATTAATTAATATTGAAAAATTTTATTTACTTAGGTCCAGCCAATGCTAGACGAATACATCTTGAATGCTAGACGGATACATGTTGCAGAGCTTTCGTCTAGCTCTGCAACATGTATCTAATATTATTCGTAGAAGCTTTAATATGTTTGGTAATCATTCCCATGATAAAAAAAAAAAACTGAGATAGAATATTTGTATATAACATTTATACATACATACGTACAATTTACGTCGTGGATTTTGTTATCCATAATTAAATCTTTTCCTCAGATGCTCAGACTAAACATTGCTTTAAACATTTGGTTATATTTTTTGTTTAAAATACAAAAGTTCTTATGATAGTTCGCCTAAGGTTCATGATAGTTGTTTAATAGTAGCATGTAATATATGAATCATGAATTAATTCTTATAATAAATGTGATATAAAACCATGTCTGAAAAAATTTAGAATTTCACGTGTTTTCGTTATAGGTTGATAAGGATTTAGGTGCACGGTAAATATGGGTCCTACAGGTTATGGGAGGGTAAAGAGAGAACCAATCAATGACATCAGATATTGGCCTTTGTGGTATTATACTTTGCTTATACTATTCTTCAGTGACTATATCGGGCTTGTAGGTTTTTATAGTAAATATAGTCATTTTAGTTCATCACATATTTTCCCAGCACTTTGTATAAAAAAATGGGGAGTCTAAAATAAATAGAAAATTACTGCAAAACTATCAACATTTGTTAAGAAGGGACCGAACACCCTTGCCCGACTGATAGCTAGCATACTCTACTAAACAGTTGTTTCGTTACGCCTCGGTCCTTGTGATTTAGTAGACAAATTCTGCTAATTCTTTCCGTTCATTACAAATGTTTATCGATCTTTTCTTTTGTCTCTTTCATCGTTTTGCATTTCAAATAATCGTGTTTAATCACTCAACGAAATTCAGTTTTTTTCCATTTTCCAAGAAACACAAAAGTTGCCGTCTTCAAACGACCACAACAAATAAACTAATCGATGAATTTGGGTGAAATTTTAACACCTGACCTTTGACAGATCGCAATTAAAAAAATTTTGTGTTTGTGCTGCCACCTAGCGCTAGGTAGCTTCAATATCAATCCGTCCTCGTATTAAATATCTATGTGAATATTTTGGTTCCGACAACTTTTTCTATAAATCAATTCTAATAACCATGTAAACTGAAAGCTTTTCATGTAACCGTTGTCAAATTAACAACCGAATTGTCAATTTTGTCAAGTAGCAATCTGTATTGCAATGTACTCATTGTAAAATTCATCTTCATATAGTGTGTTATTGCATTGATAACGTGCTTGCAAGAAACGTCTTCCGATAAAGCATTCTTACGATGTCAATATGAAATGCCATTGAAGAAATAAATGTAAAAATTGCCGCTAATGATAATTAGAGCACATGGAAAGTTTACTTTGCCAAGTGTTGAGTTTGGTCGTGACAAGGGAAAATAAGAAGTGTAAGGGAGCCTTGCCACCACCAAAATCATAAGTTTGCAAAGTAAACCTTCCGTGTGTGAAAGCGGTGTTGTGTTGATGTTAAAATACATCATAGCCGCGAATTGTCTTTTATGAATATAACAGTGGACAGTCACACAATTATCAACACATTGTTTTGGTAAAAAAATTTTGTCAGATCTGACAATCGGCTAAACAAAGCTTAAGAGTTGCTGCTTAGTTTACTTACAGTGTAGTTAGAGACTTCAGGCCACTCAGTGCATCATGAGATATTCTGGAAATGTTATTGTTTGATAAGTCAATACGCCTTAAGCGTCTAAAATTCGCAAAAGCTTTCGATGGCAGTTCTGTGATAAAATTTTGCTCCAAACGCCTGAAAATAAAGTATAAAAGTTATTAGTATATCTTTTGCTATAAATGAAGTGATACTAAATAAATATTAAGAGAACTAAGGCGACAAAAAGCTTTGATCAAATTCATTTGACTGCTAATAAAAGGCTGAATAAATTACAAGAATATAAAGCGCCGTGACCACACATCAAACTACTTGATCAAATTTGAGTGTGTGTTAGTAAAATTTGGTTTGACTTAGCACAGCAACACAACAAACTTTTTTCGTCAAATTTCATTTTAAAATTATTTTGAAAAGAAAAGAATGTTTTTTATAGAGGTGTTTTGGGTAAATTGTGAATTTTTAACCTCAACTGTCAAAAGTTGCTGATAAGAAACACCTGCATTGTTAGTAATTTATTTTTATCGTGTCGGCGTGAAGAGAAGAGCATGATAAAATTTGACAAAGCGGGTAAAGACGAACTGATAAGTAATTCGCCAGTGCATCCACTTAATAATGAATTCGCCTTGCTCAAAATTTTACCTCAGTATATTAAAACATGGTGTTTGCGCAAGGCGAATTTATACAGGTTAATGCAAGCGGGAAGGCGAATTCAGTACTATGTATTTTGTTATTGTAAAACTTCCTGAAAATGTCTACATCTAAATTCGCCTACAAATGCTCAGCTGGGGGAAATAAATGTTATATGAACGTTATAACAAGTTTTTATAACTTTGTAAGTAAAATCATAGATTATATTGGTTTTTCACTTTTAAAATCACAAAATTTTCTTGATACTACACTAAATCATTAAAAAAAATCTTGAGATTAAAATGGCGCGAAAAGTTTGTAAACAAAAGAAAAAGAATTTGACAGTCACAAGAAGAAAAAGGAGGGAAGCAAAAAATAAACATCTGCGTTGTTAAGTTCATCTAGTAATGAATTCGCTTTGGGTGGACGGCAGCAGTGTTGCATTTTAAGTTGCTGCGGGGGAAGTTGAAAAAAATCAAGGAGTTATCAAACAACCCTCGTATCTTTTAATGATTTACGAATCAATAAAAAAATAATAAGAATAAAACATTGTTGTTGTGGAGTGCCCCGAAATATTGTGGCGGATGAGC
Source organism: Thecocarcelia acutangulata (assembly GCA_914767995.1). NCBI lineage: Eukaryota > Metazoa > Arthropoda > Insecta > Diptera > Tachinidae > Thecocarcelia > Thecocarcelia acutangulata. The sequence goes on from OU612098.1 coordinate 60,663,958, forward strand.
TGGCGAAAGCTGGAGCTCGTCTACAGAGAGGGGACATTGATACGATGGTTGGAGTCCCGCTTAACAGCTGTAAAAACCAAGTGCAGCGTCAACTTGTAGGGACTGCGCAGGACAGATGGTCTGGTGAGGTCACCTGCCGAGTAGCAAGGCTGACATGGCCTGCGTATGATCGTAGTAGAACTGCGGTCTTAAAGGGTTTTCCCCGTCAAAGGTTGCGTACCTTGGTGGCAGTTCTGACAGGACATTGTCTCATAGGGACGCATGCTAGGAGGTTAAATCTACCATTTAATGATTTCTGCAGAAGTTGCGGGGATGAGGACGAGGAGGAAAGTGTTGAGCATTTCCTCTGTCGATGCCCGGCTCTCAGTTCTATGAGAGCGCTGTACTTAGGCGGACCGATGCTGCACGGGTTAGCAGATATATCGGAATGCCGAGTGAACGGACTGGATTCCTTTATCCGGTTTTCGGGTTGGTTTGAATCTGAACCGTCGGGGGAAGTGTAAGTCTCGCGGGCTGCACTTCTCCCTCAGGCAACACAACGGGACCAAAAGGACCCAAGTGGGCTGGTTTCATGAAACTGGCGGCCTGTACAACCTAACCTAACCTAACCTAAACATTGTTGTGCCAAATTAATAAACCCAAAGCAATATCGTTGGCAGTAAAAAAAATTATATCAAAATTTATTTGTTCCATTTGTTTACAAATACTGATGAAAAGGTCGCTCACTCTTTGCAGGAAAATAATGTGGGTACTTAATACATATGTGTGTACACCGACAAGTAGTGAAATCTACTACTAAATTTTACAGCTAAAAAAAGTTATCAAAGAATATATAAGATATTATGAAACAAAAATTTCATCGTCAACAGACATTTGTGCTTTTTTGTCTGTTTCATTTCCGCTTTTTATACTTCGTAGACAAAATAATACACATATGCACATACACATATATATATTCTGGAGATGTATGTTTTGTATGAAATCTTATAAAAAAAAAAGAAAACAGAAGTGTAAGCGTTTAGCATTTTGTAGAAGATTTGATATCAAATTACTGGCTTTTGGTAAGTTTTGTTGAATTGTAACACTTTGTAGAGACTCTGGCTAAAATAAACACTATGTTTTTGAATACCTGAACAGTTTCGTAATATAGACCAAACAGTTCCCTTCGCTGCTCTAGAATTGCTCACCAGCGTACCTACTTAGTCAGAAATGTCACTTAAGGGCACTTCAGACTATCACACTTTGTATTGACTTGTCAAAAAATCAAATAATACGTGCAAGTGTGATAGTGTGAATGTAAAGCGTTATGAAGATGAGAAATAATACGGTAAAAGATTGGACATCCCATAACACTTCACCATTTTTAGAAATTTGTTTAAACGATAAGATTTTTCATTGGATCAGGGTTGCATTTTTTGCAAAAGCAAATAATAAAAATATTAAAACAAGACGTTAAGTAAATTGGCTGTTTATGTTCAAGTCATATTCCTTCTTTTACCTTAGGTGTGATAGTGTGAAAACAAAATGTAATGATACGTTAGATTTTTTGACAGTCGCAACAAATATCTTTAGATTTTTGTCCCACAAAATCCAATCAAAATCTTAAGACTTGTATGATAGTCTGAAACGCCCTTTAAGAAAATTTGGCGCGAAAGCAGTGAATGTTATTTGAGCTGCTTCAAGAGCAATTGAAAAAAATTAAAGTAATGTCGGAAAGGTTAAAATACAATTTTAAATGGTTCCTAATTCGAAACTAAAATTTGATATCGCCTTTATTAAAAATAAAAGAATAACGGCCGTATGCAAAAAAACTTAACAAAGCTTGGTAAGCATTTGTTAAGAAAATTTACCTAATGTTCTATCCAAAAACAATTATTAGCTTACCATATGTTTAAAGTTGAAATAAGCCACTTTAACTGTACGTTAAAATGACATTTGTTTTGCTGACCTAGATTTTTCTTTAAATTCACAATTATAATGAAAATATTAACAAAATCAATGGATTATGCTCGGCAGATAAGTAAATTAGAACCTTACATTTTATACGAATTGAAAATAATAATTTTGAAAAGGAAATATAAATAAGAAATATGTTAGTGATGCACTTTCCATCAAACGAATAAGACGAAAAACGGTATTCGAATAATACAAATGTTTAAGGTATAATTAATCCTGTTAATTTTTCTCAATTTTATTAATATACCAAATATTGTACATTCGTCATTTATTAAAAAGCTAAATCGATTAAACGTTTGTCAAAAATGTGTGATTTAAGGTAATAATAATAATTCTTTTTTTTAAATTTATTTTAATCGATTTTCGAATATTAGTTTTCATGCATCACTATTCAAGAAATTACAACTGAATGCCGTTATGCATTGCCAGAATAAAACAACTAAATTCCTTACTATATATAAAAGTTAACGTACTGTTTTTGCATAAACTTTTTTAACAAATGTATGGTAGTGTTAATGTGTTTGGTAACTAACATATACGTTAAAACTCAAGTAAGATTTTTTTTTGGATATGGCCCTAATTATACAGAACATATATACGAGGGCGGACTGATATTGAAGTAGGAAAAACACATTTTTTTTTTCAAAAACCATTTATTTCGCATTACAGTCTCCTTTCAGCTCAATATACTTTGTAAGACTTTTTTACACCATCTGAATAATACGATTTTGGGAACCCCTCAAAATACGCGTTAGTTTCGGTAATCATTTCTTCGTTTGATATGAATCGTTTTCTTGCAAACCATTTTTTCGAGTTTGGAAACAGGAAAAAGTCACTAGAAGCTTGAACTATAAGGTAGATGATCAACAAATTCGAAGTGTATTTCACGTAATTTTAGCACCGTATTTAATGCTGTGGGAACCGGTGCATTGTATTAAAGAAAGAGCACTTTTTTATTCTGTAACTATGGACGTTTTTTCTTGTTTGCATCAATCAATTGATTTAATAATGCACGATACTTTCCTGTGATTGTGGATCCATTTTCAAGACAATCGATGAGCATTATTCCGTGTACATCCCAAAATACAGTGGTCATAACTTTGCTAGCGGATTTCACTGTCTTCGCTTTTTTCTAAACACTTTCACCAGCTTGCACCCATAGTTTCGACTAATTTTTGCTTTCAAGAGTGTACTGGTGGACCCATGTTTCATCAACAGTTATTAATCGACGCCAAAAATCAACAGGATTACGCTTCATCATGTCCAAACACCGCTGTGAAGTGGTCTGTCGAACTCGTTTTTGTTCGACACTGTGCAAACGCAGCACCCATCTTGCCGATAGCTTTTTCATATGCAAATGTTCATATGATATGTTTACCACTTCAACAATCTCACGTAAGTTGATTAGGCGATCATTCATAACGATATCGAGAATTTTTTTGATATTTTCTTCAGTAACCACCTCTTTTACCCTTCCTGTTGATGGTATTGTTGCAGTGCTTGTTCGGCCGCGTTTAAAATCAGCAATCCAATATTTTACCATGTAATCTGACGGAGCAGACTCACGGTAATGTTTATGGAGCTTTTCTTTTGTCTCCTTAGCCATTTTTCCTTCCAAATAATAGTGTTTAATCACTGCACGAAATTCACTTCTTTCCATTTTTCAAGAAACACAAAAGTTGCTTACTTCAAACGACTACTACAAATAAACTAATCGATGAATTTGGGTGAAATTTTAACAGCTGCCGTTTGACAGATCACAATTTCATAAAAAAAATTGTTTGTGCTTCCATCTAGTGCTAGGTAGCTTCAATATCAACCCACCCTCGTATATAATTGATAACTTCGTAGAAATTTAAAAATATTTCCTATGAATATATGAAATAACTTGCTTAGTCTTCAGACTAAAGAATCGAAGAATGTAATAAGTTATAAGGAAACATTTGCCGTTTTGCAATACGAGTAGGCATTAATGAATTAATGAAAATCGAAAAGAGACTTAATTGCGATAACTGAATTTTGTTGAATATAATGGGTGATTTTATAAGAACTATCGGAAATTAAAAAAAAAACACAAAATTCAGAAAAATGCATGAAATATTTATTTGGATCGATAGTTGGGTCGATATAATTTAATGTTTGAAGATTATTTCATGCAAATGTTGACCGCGGCTGCGCCTCAAATGGTCCATCCGCTTAGTCTAATTTTGGCATACTCTTTCCAACATTTCGGCCGGTATCTCACGAATAATGTTGGCAATGTTGGCTTCCAGTGCGTCAACCGAAGTGGGCTTGTCGCTATAGACACTAGCCTTAACATAGCCCTACAAAAAATAGTCTAGAGGCGTTAAATCGCACGATCTGGGCGGCCAATTGACTGGTCCCAAGCGTGAAATAAACTGTTCACCGAACTCGCCTCTCAATTGGTCCATTGTTTCGCGTGCTGTGTGGCATGTGGCACCGTCTTGCCACATGTCATGCAAGTCAAGCTCTTCCATTTTGGGCAAAAAAAAGTTTGTTATCATCGCACGGTAGCGCTCACCATTCACAGTAACGTTGTGATTCGCATCATCTTTGAAGAAATACGGCCCAATGATGCCGCCAGCCCATAATCCACACCAAACGGTTGTTTTTTGTGGATGCATTGGTAGCTCTTGTAATGCTTCTGGCTGCTCTTCATTCCAAATACGGCAGTTTTGCTTGTTCACGTATTCATTCAACCAGAAATGAGCCTCGTCGCTGAACACAATTCTTCGATAAAAAAGTGGATCTTCATCTAACTGTTCAAGAGCCCATTCACCAAAAATTTGGCGTTGTGGTAGGTCGTTTGGCTTTAATTCTTGCACCAGTTGTATCTTATAAGGGTTCATACCCAAATCCTTCCGCAAAATTTTCCACGTAGTGGAGTAACAGAGTCCCAATTGCTGCGAACGGCGCCGAATCGATAATTCACGGTCATCACCAACACTGGCCGATACGGCTGCGATATTTTCTTCAGTTCGCACTCTACGTAAGCGTGTTGGTGGTTTAATGTCCAACAATGTAAATTTGGTGCGAAATTTTTTTACAATAGCCCGAATAGAAGCCCCAGTAGGTCGATTAAACTGACCATAAAATGGAAGAAGCGCGCGATGAACTTTCTTAACAGAGCACGCATTTTGGTAATAAAATTCAATAATTTGCAAGCGTTGTTCGTTTGTAAGACGATTCATGATTAAATTATAGACCAAACTGAAGATGTTTGACAGTGACACAAGATACAAAACGTGCGTGAGCTGTCAAAACTAGTGTTGCCAAAAAGATAATAGCAAAAAAATCACTCGTTATTTTGGAACATTAATGTTAATTTGTTTTTCGAACAAAAATGATTATTTATCACTCGAATGTGTGCCAATTCACCAGAATATACTTATATTTAGACCACACGGCACATTACTAGCGAGTATCATCAGTGAAGGAGCAACAGCTAACTAACGAACTTGTTTTATTGTATTCTTATATTGTAGATAAATGTTAAATAAATTATATTGACTTGTACTTACAATTCAGTTGTGTCGTCAGGTAATGTCGCAGGAACACTGGTCAAGCTCTTTTCACGACAATCCACAATACCCTCTGCACACCGACAAGGATGAGGACAGCTGTTTTCTATACCACATTCCAGAGGCGCATTTTCTGTTAAGCCTTTTAAGAAAACAAAAAAAGAAATTTGCTTATTCATTTTTTAATGTTTGAGACTTGTATGGTTTGCAATTCAGTTTTGGAGGAAAGTTATTACGTGTAATATGTTCTCGTATATCATGCAACCCGGTTTCTGAGAACAAACAGCTGTTAGTTTCTGTTATTTACGAGTACAATTGCTATTGTTGGCATTTTTAGATATACTTGCATTCAAATCATGGAACGCATAGAATATTTTTAGGTTTACAAGACCCATAAACGCAACTACTAACAATTCTTCCTACAGTTGTGAAAAAGATTTACATCAGCACCTGCCTTGCGGCCTTATCTGATGATGGACCAGTTCCACGGAGTGAATTATTCACGATTCACCAGCGCCCCCGTGTGGCTGACTAGGCTCACACAGGTAGCAATTTTTGCCATATGTTTGTAGCACCTCAACCATGATCATCCTGGGTTGAACTGCAAGCAGACCCATCCGGGGGCCATGCTGAACCCCATTCTGCCAATTTACACCCTTGGTAAGGGTTTCGGAAGCCAACACAAGTCATGCGGCTTGCTAGTTTTATTAGCTACAACAAACGAGACACACCTTCCCCTATTTACCCGAACAACAGAGTGCCCTGGTTAGGTATACGCCAAAGCAAAACCTATTTCCCGTGGGGAAATTCTTTCAACAAAAGTTTTCTGTTGTAAAATATCATTTCTAATTTTTAAAAAACTTTCTTTTACGCTGCTGTGAACGTGAAATTTTTATAAAATGCGCGATGCAGGTAAGTTTTTATTTATACATAGTAAAGCTTATACTTACATAAGACAGAACGTGTGACGTGGTAAAAATACAAAATACACAGAGCAGACAAGCACTGCTTTAGGATGCCAGCTAAATTCTTATTCACCATTGTTTACTGTGTATACACACGTTTTCTTACTGCTTAAGTATTTGAAAGTAAGTGATTTTTACACAGTGATGCCAAATTAGCCCTTTTAAGGCTAAATAGAGAATTCAAACAATTGAGAGTTTATTGATTTTATTAGCTACTAATAATGATACTTATGAAGATATACAAACATCTTGTTTTTATTTATTTATTTAGTAACTATACAGTTGAAAAGTAAATCTGCAAAGTATAGGATGCACAGCAGATGGTATTAACAGTACGTTTGTAGCGTCGCTATAACTAACTACACATAGCAAATTGCAGCGTGGTTAACAATGAAATACCTCTAAAAACTGTAAACCAATACAGTTAGTTGAGGCAAACCGTTAACCAGTGAGTGGGACGCGAAGCTCTTGAAGACCGAACAACAAAAACAACAAGCCTGACCGCACTTAAGACATAATTACGATGACGCGAGAGCTGTTCTTCAGCCCAGAGCTGCTTTACGACTGATCTTGTTTTTATGTTTCGTAGTTGTGCATATATGTATGTCGACATTTACTAAAAAAAGTTCACTTATTAATGATTTACATACAAATACGTCTCACAGTTAGGAGAATTATTTAGTAAATAATATAAAAATTAAAAACTGGTTGTTCAGTGACAGAAAATCCTGTACAAACAACTGGGGTTATAACAATTGCATATATGTGATCAATATGTGGCAAACATTAACGTAAGAATAATTAAAAGAGCTCGGTGGCTGAAGTGGTTAAAGCGGCCGTATTAAAACTACATCATGTTCACATGATCCCGAGTTCGAATCCCAGTGGGTGCTGATGAATAGTGTAGCGACTACGAAACAACTAGTTGTCCCCCAACTAATGGTATTCAATTATTTTTTCTGTTCTTCTTTGGTCTTATTGTTTCACAGCAATTATTGTTATAATTAAAAATAATCCTTCTTCTTGACTGAAGTTGCACTCGAACTCACAACTAGTTAATCTCGTACATATGTATATAACTAAAAAAGTTCACTCATTAATGATTTACATAAAACATAACGGTTTGTAGTTTCTAAAATAAAATGTTAACCCTAAATTAAAAAAAAAATGCCAAAATCACAAAGTTTTGTTATTTCTTTCTGCCCATTTTGACGTTTCGTTCACTAAACTTGCAGTTTTGTTTTTCTGGTTGGAAACCCATGTGACAGAACTATTTGTTGCTTATTTTATTTTACTCGTTTCACTTGTGTACATTTACGAGGACTGTTCAATAGAAAAGATGAACTTTATTTTTTCTCAACATATATTTATTTATTTATCTTTCAATTTTTATTTTTTCTTTTTGAAAGTTGTCCCCCTTATACAAAACACGTACGCTACCGTTTTTTCTAATCCTGGAAGCTCTCTTAGATATGGCAATGAGCTCTCTCAACGATTCGGTTTCTATCTCCTTAATCTTCGTAAAACGCCACCCTTTAATGGGGCTCTTCAATTTTGGGAACAGAAAAAAGCCGCAGAAGCCAAATTCTGATATATGAGGGCTGAAAATAACAGTTATTTAAAACTTTTTTTCAAAAAGTATTCATTTATTCATCAATAACTATCTTGTCCCCTATAAACTAGTCCCCCTCAGATATAACACACTTGTGCCAGCGTTTTTTCCAATCCTCGAAACACTTTTGAAACGCGCTTTTTGGTATCGCCAACAACTCTTGTTTCGATTCTTCTTTTATCTCCACAATCGTAGCAAAACGCTTTCCTTTCAATGGTGTCTTCAGTTTTGGGAGGAGGAAAAACTCAGCGGTGGCCAAGTCAGGCGAATACGGTGGTTGAGACATGATAACGGTTTTGTTTTTGGCCAAAAACTCACGCATAAGCATCGATGTGTGAGATGCAGTCGAAGGAAATAGTGAGCAAAACTGTCACATTTGACCGAACTTGACGTGCTTTTTTGGGTCTTGGCTCTTCTGGACGTTTCCATGGAGATGATTGGACTTTGGTTTCACCCATGATTCGTCACCGGTTATGACGTTTTTGAGTAAATCTGGATCGTCGTTGATGATGTTCATCAGCTCTTGAGCTGAGTAAATTTAGTAAAAAATCACACCAAAAAAAGCACACCAAAGCACGACTAACCTTTTTATCTGTCAAGAACAAACTGACAATCCGCAATGGCTGATATTGCCAACATATATAACAGCATAACAGAAAAAAATGGGAAAATCGAACATACGTAACTCATGAAATTTGAAAGTAATGGTTATTTTTCGATCAGACCATGTATATAGTGTGGTGACGATAAAACATTATTTTAGAAAGATAACCAGAGTGCCATTCTCCAACAAATGTTTGCTGTATGTCGAGAAATATATCCGATTATATTTTCAACTTTGAAGCCTTACCTAATCTGAGTTAATTGTAGTGAATAAGTTACTCGTCTTATCTTTTTCAGATATTCATCGATCTCACACATCTCTAATGTATGTGTCAGTTGCTTCGTTTTGTTTAGTTTTTGATTTAAAACAAAATTTTGTGCAAAATAAGAAAGTTTGTGGAAAAAGAAAATTGAGGAAGTTTTGAAATGCAAAATGTTTTTCCAGCCATATTCAGATTCCAGTGACGAAGTAAAAAAACTTAATAGTGGAAAGAAGACTGCTTAGAGAGAAGATGTGCATTTATAATTCTGGCCAGTGATGGGCTCTTTTCCAGCTCCTCTACTAATTTTTCAAATTGGGCGGGATTCGTAATTTTAATACTCGTATTTCCCCTTTTATACTATTTTTTTTTAATTTTAATTCTCTTTATTAATTTTTTTTCCGTTTTTGTTTGAACTCGACGCTAAAAACTGTGACGTCAAAATAACCAGCAATTAAAGACATTGAAGCCATTGTCTCTTACAGAATATCAAATATGTGTCGGCAGTTATCGATACATGCCAATATTGACAACAGGAATGCCGATTCGCTGCAAAATTTAAAAATCGGCGTCGTCTTGTATTGCCGCCGGCAAGCAGAATATGAGTGATTATTTTTTAGAGAGAACTTTTTCATGAAATTTTTATATAAAAGACCTTGTTCTGTAAATCAACGAAATTTTGTAAAGCTAAAAACTCTAAGATGGCCACACTGGTATGATTTTTTTGAAAATGAATTTATGTTGCTGCCGTGTTAAAAATAATTCCGTAGTGCACTACACGACTACAGTTACCGGTTGCAGAATTTGCTGTTGTGAAGTCGTGTAGTCTGCTGTGCTTTAAGCATGAAATGCGTTGAAGTCAGCGGACAATCGACTTCAATACGTTTAATATAAAATACATGCACTTAAATGCGAAGGTTTATGTTTTGCTGCAGTCGAATTACACTTATTTCTAATTTTGTTGATTATAAAGTAAAAATAGAGTGACCATTGTCTAAAAATATATGTAAAACAATTTAGCTCTTGTATAGGGTGTTTTTTTAAGCCCGATAGAACTTGAAATTGTAAAAAATAACACAAAAAATTAAATTGTAATCAAAATTTTTTTTTATTCGAAAGATCAATACGTGACATTAACATTTGAAAATGATTTCGGGCATATGGGCACCGCGGCTGTTCTTGACGAAGCGCATTCTGGACGTCCAATTTTGGGCCACTTTTTCGAGCACTGCTGGCCGTATGTCACGAAGAACACGAACAATGCTGGCCTCCAAGGCGTCAATTGTTGCTGGTTTATCAGCATAAACCAGTGACTTCACGTAGCCCCACAGGAAATAATCGAGAGGTGTCAAATCGTACGACCTTGGAGGCCAATTGACAGGTCCATTTCTCGAAATCAACTTATCGCCAAATTTTGATTTCAGTAAGTCGATGGTTGCGTTCGCCGTATGGCACGTAGCGCCATCCTGTTGAAACCACATCTCCTCCGGATCAATGTCATCCATATTTTCAAACAAAAAATCATTGATCATGGTGCGGTAACGATCTCCATTGACCGTAACGCGAGCTCCGGCCTCATTTTTGAAGAAATCAGTGCATTTTTCTGGATGTAATGGAGTCTGTAGGGTCTCTTGTGGATTGGTCTCACTCCATATGCGGCAATTTTGCTTATTAACAAACCCGTTAAGCCAAAAATGCGCCTCATCGCTGAACACAATTTTGCGATAAAACAACGGGTCTGATTTTCAAAGTAAATTTGGATAATTTCGTAGCGTTGTTCAAGCGTGAGTCTATTCATGATGATTTGTCAGAGTATACTGAAACAAATAAAAAAAATGTTTCATCAAAATTTAATTTTTTGTGTTACTTTTTACAATTTAAAGTTCTATCTAGCTTAAAAAAACACCCTATATATTACGTTTATACGCAGCCTATTCGCAAATAAGAACTATTTGCAAATAACTAACTCACTGTTTATGCACCAATTTGTATATGGAAAAGTTTTATTTTTTTAGTGTGGCTGCTGTATGATGAAAACGTAAATAATTGGTAGCACTGTTAGTGTAAACAGTATTTTGATTACTGAAATAATAACAGAAAAAACAAAAAATTAAATGTTTTTTGCAATTCAATTAAATCAAATAATAATAAAAATTAAACATTTTGAATATTTGTTTCTCGAAATCTTTGAAACTATGCAATAAAGTGGCAACTTTTTATTTCTTATTTGCAAATAAGTTTTTAATCAGTAATTGTTTTCGTGAGTTAGCTATTCACAAATAAAAATTTTATTTGTTGTTTATGCGGCAATTTTTGTTATTTACAATATTTTTATTTGCAAATAAGCTGCACGTATAAACGTAGTACTAGATATGTTATTTTCTGATATACAGAACTTAAAAAACGACATAATTTAAGGGCCTGTCCCATGATATCGATCGCTAGCGTTCGCCAGTATTTTGTAGGTCAGAAAACTGATTTGGAGACTGTTTATGAACTTTCTGTTGACAAGTTCATCTGTTAACCGCGTTTACGTATACGGACATGTCGCGATTAGATTACTTAGCTCGTCTTTAATAAATTTTTTGGTATTCAAAATGTTAGCGAACGCTAGCGTTCGACATAGTGGGACAGGCCCTAAATGCTGTTTTAAATAAATTTATAAATAAATTTATAATTTTATAACACAAATAGTATGCCATTAGATATATACTAGTAAATTTCACTTCACTTACGAGTAGTTTTAATTGCATATCTACGAAACATTTTAAAAGAGACGGTTATTAATTTTCGTTTCTCAAGTTAAATTATTTTGAAAACTCCGATATATTGCTTTAATTCTTTAATACTGTTCTAATTACACATCAGAAGATATATCCGATTATATTTTCATCTTTGAAGGCACGTCTAACCAGAATTAAACGTAGCAAAGAAAAACTTTTTTATGTTAAGTTGCTTTTTTTATCTTTTAAATGCTTTTTTTAGAGCGAAGAACTTTCTTCGTGAAAGGTTGATATAAAATTAACTCGTTCTCTAAAGTAGCGGAATTTTGCAAAGTTAAAAACTCCCAGGTGGCCGCACTGAAGTACACTTTTATGTAAATGAATTTATGTTGCTGCCGTACTCAAAATAATTCAGTAATGGACTACACGACTACAATTGCCGGTTACTGCTGTGTTCTATGTGTTAAATGCTTTATTTAAAAAAAAAAACTAGCTACAAAAATCCATATGAGAAAAATAAAAACACTCTCAAATAAGCCTAAGTAGTTGAAGTTTCAAAAATTAGTCCAGTGTAACTTGTGTTTAGTGCAAAGAATTTAACAAAGGGTTCTATCTAATGAATGTATGAAACTCAAAACTTATAAAAAAATAAAAAAAAAGATACAAACCTGAACATTTAAATTCTTGGTCGTGTAAATCAGCAACATTTTGTCCTTTTAGTTGTGAAGGTGATTGACATCTCGTGTATGGAGCTAGACGCGGTGAGCCACGTAAGAATCTTGACAGCCATGACAAATGGCAATCACAAGATAATGGATTGTCCGATAATCGTAGTGCTCGCAATCGACTTAATCCGCTAAATATATTGTGAGGCAGGGTAGTCAAGTTATTGTTGTTGATAGTCCTGATAAATAGAAAGTTACAAGAGGATTATTAATAAAAAAAAAAAAAAACATATGAGTATGTAAAATGCAGCAAAAAAGAGGAAATCGTATTGTATAAAAACAAAATGTAGTCACTAGGACGGAAAATACACATGCAAAGTTAAAAAGCGTCCGGTAGAGCTGTATCTTAAGAGTTAGTATTAGCGGTATTATTAGTGTTTATTGAAGAAAATTTTATAGTGTCTTTTTATTTAAATCATGCGTTAATATTAACTCTAGATAACACTCTAAAACTTTTCAAATTGTATCAGCAGCCTGAGAAAATGTGATGTAAAATTCAGTTTTGCTATCGAGAAATAGTGTACAAGTTCTGCTACAATATTAAGAAACGATTTGTAAAGTAAACTTGGACGACAACTATTATGAATAGCTCAACAAAAGTAGGATCAAATTAGCGACAATGCATTTTAATACTTACAGAATCTCAAGATCAACCAGACCCTTAAATGCATGCTCATCGATACAGGTTATTTGATTATTGTCGATCTGCAGGTTCCGTAGCGATTGTGCTCCCTTAAAAACTCGTTTTCCAACCGTTGCGATATCGTTATGTGATAAATCCCTAAACAATAAAAATTTTTGAAAACAAAAGTTAATAAATTATTTAAGTATATTTAAAGTTAAAGTGTATGTAAGTATATTATGTAGTGAAATTAAACTTAAGGATGTTAATAATTAAAGCTTAACATTTCAAAATTAAGCAGTTCCGTCAGTTCAAATACATGAGTAAGATTTCACGCCAAAAAGAATCAGCGTTATATGAGCATACATAAATATTTTGGATGCGTAGCTTTACATAATTATACCTTTTTCTTGCTTGAAATAATTTTTATGGTAAAATGTTATTTTAATGATCCCATAATAGCTCGGTTTATAATCAGGCCTTTAAAAATGCATAAAATACACTAAAATGCGAAAATACATTTAAAAAATACGTATCGCAAACGGTGCACGCACAGAAAAAATTATAGTAATAATAAAATCAAAAAAATTTTTTTCTGAAAAAAGATTTTGTTAAAAAAAAGTTGTTTTCGATCAATAATTATTTTTACTAAACTTTTGTTTGAATTTACGAATTCCTTTACAGGTTCGCATTCAAGCAATATATTAATTGATTCAACGAATTTCGTTATTGAACACGAAAAAAAAAAATTTTTTGTGCGCATCTCCTCTCGTAAATGAATTGTCAAAATATACCGGCAATAGTAATAGATTGAAAATAGAAAATGATTTGAAAAGTTAACTTTTCATTTTTGCTGTTCTTTCGTTCAAATTGAACTTCGAGAATAAAATTTGGATAAATTTTCAAATAACTAGTACTGACCCGAACCACGTTTTCAATATTCTTTTTTTATATAAACCAGTACTGATTTTATTTTACTTTATTTTTTGCGACATGCCTTTTGCCCAAAAAGCGACGTGCAAAATTTTTAGTCTAATGCTTGTTATTTTATAAGAGTAAAATTTTGTTAAGTTGATCAAATTCACCATCAACATCGATGATCGCAAAAATTTGATATAGCGGGTGGCGGTAAACTAAAGACATAAAAGCGTGACGATGATTCGGATAAGTTAGTGATTCCGAAATAACAGATGATATCGCCAATCGACTTTACTATGTTATCTTTGGAACACACATGTACTTGAGTTCATGATCCACCAATTATGTTACATATATACATACAAAACCATATCCAAATTTTTATTTTTTAATGACAAAGGTAGACGATTTTATGTTTTGTTGAATTTTAAATTTCATCACTTTCGTTTACAAAATATAACAACTTTTTAACAAATAGTAACTTTAACATTATTTTAAGGGTATTTCTGAAACAATTATTAGTTTCTTATATAATATTTTCGTTATTTCCCCTATAAATATATGCACAATTGTATCTCAAATAAATATTTCGTCATCTAAACCTTTTATTTCAATGGGATTGTAATTATACTCAGTTTTTCTGTAAAAGTTTTGATTTTCACAATGAAATTAAAAATGTTTTCAAACCACTACTTTTTGTGTAAAAGTAGTTTCCAGAACCAGACAATTCACTACAAATTAATTTTCGAAAACAAATGAAAAGTAAAGAGTAGAATGTAGAAGACCAAAGTTCGAAATTGAAGTGATTTCAAACTATTTTCACTTCAAAGTAGAATCAAGAACATACCTGAAATATGAGAATTTACTGCACAAGCTCGTACTAGTTTACGATAATATTTAGACTCTTAAAGTTGCAGTTTAATTGTGCATTTGAAGAAAAAGCTGTTTTTTATATTATTCCACTACTCAGGGGACGATGAACGTGTATTAAGTAAACATATGTATGTGGGTTTCGGGAACAAAATCCCTAATTAGTTCAGAACAAAATAGTGCAGAGTAACACAGTGGACACTGCGGAACAATAGAGTTGGATACACTACTGTCCGATACCGATAAGTTTCGTCGCTCTCTCTTGCACACGGTCACGGAGTAAACCCTGAATTGACTTTGAATCACCGTTCCAAATATAAATAGTAACGAGATCGAATGGAGTGAAGTATAACTAACACCGTTTTAGAACACAAAGCCAATTTAATATTTCTTTGGAGACATGAAAAATGTGTTCAGTCCAGGGAAAAGCACACTGAATTTTCATTCCAATAACATCATAAGCATTCGATTCCTCAATGCCTATACCATCCATAAGACGAAGCAGGATTAATGGTTATGCGTTTTTGTATTAGCAAACAATACAGGGTCTTACGAACGTTGAAATCGACCCTTTTTTACGACCATAATTGGAGATTACAAAGGATGCGAGTTATTCATTCATATTTTATTTATATATTATTTACTTTTATTAAAAAAATGGACTGCATCAAAAAAGGCCTACGAGTACAATGCAAAAAATTAGTAGTTAGTAGTTTTAACACATTTTTTATTTTTATTTTTTCTTGGATAATCCTGCAAAGCTGAAAATACCCAGCAAAAATATTGAACACATTTGAAAGCACTAAAGACCCTTCTATGAGGCAGTTAAAGGAAGTGAATATACACGAGTACTTGTATAATTTTATGAAATATTTTTGGTTTTGGGTGCATCAGATATCCCTGTAAATCAAGATTGTACGTGAAACAACAACAGAGTATTTGACAAAAGAAATTCAAATTTAAGACATAACAATGTGCTTCAATGTTTCCTTACCGCAAAGCAGGTTTGCTGGTGATGGAATCAAAAAAAAAAAATCTTAAAAAAAATTAATTTCAACGAACTAAAATAAAACAAGTAAGATGGTAGTATATTCGGCTGAGCCGAATCTAAAATACCCTTCACGATAGTCACGTAAATATATAGTATATATTACAAATTTTAACTAAATATGATCGGATATACACATATGGAATGATATCAAATTTTCTCCTTTTATTAATTTTTTTTATTAAATTTGCATTACCGTCCTCAACTGAACTTACAGTTTGCGTTTCAGTTGTGTAGCTACTTTTTTGTGGTATTATAGGTTCGAACATTTTGAATGTTTGGTTGACAAAAACTTCGAATACACACAACTGCGCATTAATAGTTGTGTTATTGGAGGTCAAAGCTGATTTTCCTCAGTTAACGACAAAAAAAAAACAATAAAAGTTTAAACGTAAGTTTAAAAACTTTCTTTGTGATGGGTGCCGCGTTTGCGTTTAAACGTAACAAACCGGAACTTTTGCGTCAATATGTGAGAATGGACCCATCACTTCACTCCGGAATCAAAACGATCGTAATCTGGTGAACATCGTCCAAAGCGCCCGAAAGCACAACAATTCTTTGTACAACAAACTTCGAATTGCTCCCACATCCGCCGTATTCGCCAGATTTGACTCCCAGCGACTACTGGTTGTTCGCAGACCTGACAAAAATGCTCGCCGGTAAAAACTTTCGCATTCGCGAATGAAGAGGTTATCGCTAAAACTGAGGCCTATTTTGACGCAAAAGATAAATCGATCTACAAAAGTGGTATTGAAATGATAGAGCGGCGCTCGAATGATTGCGCTGCTTTTGATGGAGATGATGAATAAAGCTAGTTTTGAACCAAAAAAAAACTGTGTTTTCTTTGTTAGGCTTGGGACTTTTCAGCCCATGTGTTTTTTTGGGGTACACACGGAATATGCTCATCGATTAGCTTGAAAAAGGATCTACAATCACAGGAAATTATTATCGTGCGTTATTGGATCAATTGATTGATGCAATCAAGAAAAAACTACCACATTTAAAGAAGAAAAAGAGCACCGGAGCATACGATGCTAAAATTACGTGAACTATATTTCCTAGTGACTTTTTCCTGTTTCCAAACTTAAAAAAATGAGTCGCAAGAAAAAGATTCAACTCAAACGAAGAATGGTATAAAAAAGTTGGAATAACGTCTTACTAAGTGTATTGCGCTGAAAGGAGACTATTACTACCAATCATTTATATTTTGAACAGAACAAAAAAAAAAAAAATACAACTCACGGTATCTTTAAACAGGTAGTGGCAGAATTACAATAAATACAATACCAAAAAACATCAAATGTATTTTGTTGGTAGAATTTTCGAAAAATTGTCAAAATTTTGTTTGAAAAAACAAGGAAGTCTATTTGTTTTTGGCAAATTTACGCAAAGGAAACGAAAGACAGCTATGCTTATACCACTAACCTATTAAAGCTGCCTTGATCCAACTTTTTCATGCACAAATTGGCACAAAAACAGAGAGTTAGGTTCATAAATGCAGTTTGCAATGTAACTTGACAATGCATGTTTTTTTTTTTTTTTTTTTTTTTTTTGTAGCGTTTTTTATTTATTGAATCTTCCAAATGAACTAACAATAAGTATTCAAATCTTAACACTAAATTTAAAAAATGGGATTCTTAAGTCCGGCCAATGCTAGACAAAAAGTTTTATTATGCGGGAGCTATTTCGGTAAAATCACCTATTGAGCAATCTGATGGTGGCAGCGGTATCCCTTCTTTTAAGCCGAGTGTGGCCGCCAAAATTAAGTATATTGCGCGCAAGAGGGTTTGGATGAAGTTCCAGTTTACTGACATACCTTGTCGCGTACTTGGAAAATTCCTCTTTTACCAGCGGAACACTCAGATCGTTATGAATTCGTGAATTTTTTACGTACCATGGAGCTGCGGTAATCGTTCGAAGAATTTGGTTTTGTCGCCTTTGAATTTTTTCAATATTTGACGCTGAGGCGGTGCCCCATAATTGAATTCCGTAACACCATATAGGTTTTAGAATTGCATTGTATAACAGAAGTTTGCAATTCAACTTCAATGTCGAGTTTCTGCCCATAAGCCAATTTAGTTGCGCTGCTTTTAGTTTCATCTGAGTGACTTTTGCTTCAATGTGAGACTTCCACGTTAGCCTACGGTCGAGGTGTATACCAAGGTACTTGACTTCACTGTGCTGCGGAATAGGTGAGTTGTTTATTTGGATAGGCCCACATGTTTGCTTACACAGAGTGAATGTGACATGAGTACATTTTTGTTCATTAACTTTGATTTTCCAAAGTTTTAGCCATTTCTCTAATATTGAAATGTATTCCTGTAAATTTCGTGAAGCTAATTGGTGGTTTTTATGAACAATCAAAAACGCTGTGTCATCTGCAAAGGTTGAAGTATGGATTCCGGATGTCGTTGGCATGTCAGAGGCGTAAATCAAGTATAAAGTAGGCCCCAGTATGCTGCCTTGGGGAACACCTGCTTCGATTGGCTGAGTTGGGCTTATAAAATCGCCTTCTCTGATAATAAACTTCCGCCCATATAAGTAGCTTTCCAGAAGCTTGTGAGTATTTACAGGCAAGTTTAACTTTATTTTGTGCATCAACCCGTCGTGCCACACTTTATCGAAAGCTTGAGAAATGTCGATGAATAGAGCTGAGCAATACTTCTTCTCCTCAAAGGTCTGTCTTATGACATTGACCAGTCTGTGCGTTTGTTCTATGGTGCTATGTTTAGCCCGAAAACCAAATTGATGATCAGGGATGCACCCCACATTGTTCAATATTGGACTCAACTTCGCCATTAACAATTTTTCGAACAGTTTTGAAATTGTTGGTAGTAGACTTATTGGTCTATATGATTCTACCTTTGTCAGATCCTTCCCTGGCTTGGGTATCATAGTAATCATTGAGACCTTCCACTCTGCAGGATAATACTCAAGGCGTAAAATGGCGTTAAAAATAAAAAGTAGAACCCTTCTAGCTACACGAGGTAACTGTTCAAGCATTTTACCAGTAATTTGATCAATGCCTGGAGCTTTTCTTGGGTTTGTATTTGCGATAACGTTTTCGACATCTTGAAAATTAAGTCTCAAAGACCCAGGGGGTCTAACAACATATGGTGGTAATTCCGCTGTAATATTCGCTGAATCATTTGTAATAAAAACGTTTCTCAAATGATCGACATACAACATCCCCTTTTCAGAGTCGCTTCTTGCCCAGTCGCCAGTTGAAGTTCGCAAAGGTGGCTTACCTATTACGGGTCTTTTTAAACCTTTTGTCGCTTTCCACAAGGAATAATCAGATTGAGGAGTACCATCAAGGCTTTCCAAATATGTTTTAAGGGAAGCAATTCTATGGACTTCAAGCAGATTTCTTAACTGAGTTATGCATTCCCGTAGCCTAGTTTTAAGCTGGGGAGATCTGCGAAGTTGCCACTCTCTTCTGACTCTTCTTTTTTCTGACAGAAGTTGCTCAATTTCAGACGAATAAGTTCTATTGGTTTCATTTCTGGATCTTATATGACTAGTGGTAGCATGCTGTACGGCCAGTTTGAGGTTTTCAGAAAAATCGTTAATTGACACATCAATATCCTCAGGCGTTCTCAAGGCGATATTTTCAGTACAATGTGTACTCAAAAATTTTTTGTATTTTAACCAATTAACTCTATTGACAGTTAATGGTGAGTCAATCTCGTGGGGGAACGAAACAGAGATTATAGTGGGAGAGTGATCTGATGACAAATCTAATGAAGGCTCCACTTGCATCCACTCTAAGGGAAAATTTTTCGTAACTCCAAAATCTATAACATCTGGGATCTTTCGTCGGTCTGACGGCCAATAAGTGGGGTGTCCGCTTGAAACCACATCTAAACCCATTTTGGAAACGGTGTCAAAAAGCACACGGCCTTTCGAGGTAATTAAACGTGATCCCCAAAAAGTGTGTTTTGCGTTATAATCGCCAGCCGCTAAAAATCTAGGACCAAGTGATTTGAAAAAATTTGAGTATTGGCTTTCTGTTATTGAAAAGCGTGGCGGTGAGTAGATTGAGGAAATAACGGCAATGCATGGTGTTCATAAATCCAGTAAAATTCGTTTTGGCATTATTGCATGGCAACACTTTTCAATGTGGATTGTTTGTCAATTTCTTGCATGGTTTTTATTTCTGATTCTTTGTAAACATTTAAGTAAATATCTTTAATGGCGGCAAAAATTTTGTGGTAGAAATGACAGATTTGTGGTTAATAGAATCTAATTCAATATAAATATGTGATTTAACATGAAATTTTTTGTCAATTTTTGCGTTCATGAATGTACCAAAATGTTACCGCATTATTTTACAAAGCAATGTGAAATTCAATGTTACTTTACCTTGTAAATATGTTTCTTTGCAATGTTACAATGCAAACTGCATTTATAAAGTCAGCCTTAGTTATTTGCAAATAGTTTTTATTTGCGAATAGGCTGCGTATAAACATAATCTATGTTGATAATTAAATGGTTTTTGAAAAAAATAATTTTTTTTTTCCTACTTAGCTTTAATATCAATCCACCCTCGTATTTCCTCATATAATCCTCCACGTCAAAATTTTCATTTTTACAGACGGTTTATAAGGTTTGCTCTCAAACGTGCATGTATATTCACGTCTGAAATTGCCTGTGCTTCTTCACTTGAATATCAAAGTCGTGCTGCTCAAAGATTGCTTGCTGACGTCGAAAAATGTTTGCCTGCGACACAGAGCAACTGATGTTGCAGCAGGTGTTTTCTTCCCTCGGGGCGATAATATTAAGTTTATATAAAAAAAATTATCAGCAAGTTAAGAATTGTTAACAAATATTGTTATTCTTGTAAAAAAGTATTTTAAAATATAATAAAATATTACGGCTGTGAAATTTTTCCTTCAGCCGACTAATAATACCGCCCAAGATCTACCGCCCCTGAGTTTTTCTCAAGACTTAAATGTCTAATGTCAGATGTTTAAACATAACAAAATAGAACACGCTCTATTTGAAATTTTGTCAGACGACTATTCATATTTTTTTACACAAACAATGTTTTTAGAAAAATTGCATATGCGAGGTCTGATAAAAAAATAACCGTTATTTTAATATTTCGTAATTTTTTCTGTTATGTTGGTATACATGTCTGTTATCTATGTTGGCAATATCAGTCATTTCGGATTATCAGTTTGTTTTCGTCAGATAAAAAGGTTAGTCGTGTTTTAGTGTGCTCTTCGATTTTTACCTATTCGAAAAAATGGATCAAAGAAACTATATTAAATTAGATTTTTGGTTTGTACACATGTACATCGGGTTTTGGTTCAAGTTTTTCCTTTCTTAAGTTTTTTCTTAAGAAGCATTTCTACAATACAAATCTGCTGTCAATAATTTTTGATTGAAGAAGACAAGAAAAATAATAATACATATGTACACACCAAAAATCTAATATAAAAATTATAAAAAAAAGTTTAACAAAAATTCAATAAATGGAAATGGATATTTGACAGGTTGACTGTGGCGTTTAGCGAGTCTTCTATTAACAGAACACAAGTTCGATTGTGGTATAACCGGTTTAAGAAAGGCCGAGAAGATGTTAATGAAGATGTTCGTCCTGGTCGCCCGAGCACGTCAACAACCGATGAAAACATTGAAGTAGTGACGAAAATGATTTTGGATAATCGTGGAATCAGTATTAGAGAGGTTGCTGATGATGTTAGCATATCGTTCGGCTCTTGACAACATTTTTTACTGATGTTTTAGGCATCAAACGTGCGACAGCGAAGATTGTTCCAAAATTGCTAAATTTTGAACAAAAACAATGTCGCAAGGACATCGCTCACGAGCTGTTGAACATCGTTAATGACGATCCATATTTCTTCAAAAAGGTCATAACTGGTGACGAATCCTGGGTATATGGCTATGACATTGAAACCAAAGTCCAATCATCTCCATGGAAGCATCCAGAAGAGCCAAAACCGAAAAAAGCACGTCAAGTTCGGTCAAATGTGAAGGTATGCTCACTGTGTTCTTCGACTGCAATGGTTTGGTGCATCATGAATTCACCTTCCACAATGCGTCAGAAAAGCACAGAATTGTGAGAAAAAAACAATCATGGATTTTGCACCATGCTACACATCACTGCTTGTGCGTACGATTTTGGCAAAAAAAAAAAAACCGTTATCATGCCTCAACCACCGTATGCATCGGACTTGGCCCCCGCCGGCTTTATCCTCTTCCCAAAATTCAAGACACCGATGAAAGGAAAGCGTTTTGCTACGATTGAGGAGATAAAAGAAGAATCGAAACAGGAGCTGATGGTGATACCAAAAAGCACGTTTCAGAAGTGTTTCGAGGATTGGAAAAAACGCTGGCATGAGTGTATTATATCTGAGGGAGATTACTTTGAAGGAGACAAAATAATTATTAATGAAAAAATAAAATTTAAAATAACGGTTATTTTTTTATCAGACCTTGTACATTCCGAAAAACCTATCGTATATTATCTACTAAAGACCTCTTTTACATTTGGACAGATGACGCGCAGACAAACGATATATGATGACAACGAAAATTGTCGATGGTTTAGAGCAAGTGTGCCCAGCTCTATGCGCTTGATACTCAATTGTTTTTGTAAATGCGCTTAGCTGTGCTGTGCTCTTTAATACACAAATACTGCGCTCAGTACTAGCAATGAAAAATACACAAACAACTTCGTCTTATGTATTTTTTGTTGTTCTTCACTGCACACACAATAGAGAAAAGACATTGACGACAGTGATTGTCAGTGTGAATTTTGTTTTTGTACGTTTTGCTTTTTACAACAAAAAATATTAAATAAAAATAGTTTTTCCTTAAATTTATTTGTGTTTACTCTTCCATATAGAACTTGTGGGCCCACTGGTTTAGAGTATGTAGTACGACTCTCTGTACTAGACATTTGTGGACATTTCTTGTATCTCTTTTACACTTTTCGTATTTTTACGCTGTTGCTTGATGTCATTATTCTCATATCAATATCACCTTCATATAAGCACACTAGCGGTGTTTTAAAAAACCAACAACACAAAAGAAAGAAAAGAGAAACTGAAAGAGTCTGTCTGTCTATTAATTTCTCAAATGTAAAAGGTTTAGGCCAGATCAAAAGAGAAATGCAAAAATGTCTGCCCACCGTTTTTATTATTTTTATTCATTTATTCATTTAAACTTTGAAACTGCAAACCTATATAACATTTCCAGAACCACATTCGAAAATAATGGCACAATTGCGCCAAATTTTCTAGAATTAAGACTATATGAATTTTAAAGTTTTAAAATTTTTCGAATTTGAAAGACCCTCCTTTAAAAGAAATGTACAAAGTGCCGCGGCAAGTGCCATTAAAAAGTTCGTGCATTTAATCAGGATTGTAAAATGGTACTAAACTTGTTAGTTTCATACTAAAAGAAAAATTAAAACCTCAAGTAACCCGATTTTTGCTCACCCATTTTACTGAGTTCAAATGTTATTTATTTGCATAATTCTTAATTGTTTTTAGAATTTTTTCTCTGATTTTTCTCATGATGGTTACATTTAATCCTGTCACCCGACATTTCGGCTGAGTTCTGTGACACCCTGTATAGTATTAAGAGCCGACGAAACCGTGCGCAGTTTTATTTGAAGTAAATATTTAACATAAAGCATGATTTTTTTTTTTTATAAAATTAGGCAATTATGGATAAGGGGAATTATTTCTATTAAAATTAATTACATAAAACATTTTCGTACTTACAATCTCAAAAGACTCGCTGAACTTGTGACAAAGTTATCAGGTATTGCCTTTAATCGATTGTTGTTTAGGCGTCTGCATTAGAGTTGTCATTTAATTTGAAGTGTCAATGTGTATGTAGATGATTATTCATTCCATATTTGAGCAACATGGAATATTTGAAAAAAAATAAGAAATTAAAAATGAATGAAAATTAAAAATACAGTTTTAAATAAACAAGAAAAATAAAAAGCACTTATAAAATATATATAAAAAATTATTCTTAATAAAAAAAGAAATTGAAGCAGTTAAACAAACAATTGCTTTTGACAAGAACACAAACAATTATGTCGGAGGTTTGCGATTTTTAGCTTTTCTTGGAGTTTTCTTCACTTTTCTGTTAGCACAATGTCCTTCAACGTAATTCTACAAAAAGAAAATCATAGCCCAAGTACAGTACGTTACTTCTTTACGAAATATTTAACCAAACTAAAGTTGAAAAATGCACTCCTCCACGTTCGAATTTGAAGAGTTTGTAGAGGTAAACTTAAAATGCACTTTAGAAACATGAATACTATAGTGAACCTCTTGGAGGTTACCCTCCCTTGCCAACTTCACCGCCACTTCTTTATTAATGCGCGCTTTTAGAATGGGGAACACCATGCAAAACTTTGTACGATTCCGCCCTATTGTGTTCTACATAAACAGTTGTCAGCGACGACTTTATACAACGAAGGACGTCATTAAATTAAAACTTGAAAGTTTGATTTGCTTCAAAAGCAATTAATAATTAATTTTTTTTTAATACAGGGTGCTCTTTTCAGAGTTAAACAAGTTTTAAATCACCAGTGCCCCTGTTTGGCACACTATGCTCACACGGGTAGCAATTTTTGACATATGTTTGTTGCCATGTGAGCAACTTCTTATTGAGGAGTTCGGGCCTTCTAATCTCTCCGGTATGGAATTTCCCAGCAATCAATGGAAGACAAGGCTTAATGATAAGTTGGTAGGCCGAAGCCCACTAACAGCATCAGCCCTTAAACCAACTTACCCATCAACCATCAACCACTGGTTCCTTACAGTACAGGTATCTGTTGTATAAGCAACAGATCCTCGGGAGATTGTTAGTCCCCGAAAAAAGCCACACACCAAACAATTATCAAGGATACTAACACTCCCTTCCTGCGTTTTAGGTTTCAACCATAGCCAGAATTTTTCAGCCAAAGCAGAACACCAATTTTCAGCGTTCATTCATGACAGTAACGTGCCGACCATCGCCGTTTTTGAATACACCAATGAGTCCACCAGCTCACATAAACAGTAATTTTCTGTCAATGTTATTGTATTTGAACAAAATACAGAACAGTGTTGCCTACACAAAGTAAAAACCGCTAAAAAAAAACCCCCCTTTACTGCAGTTTTACCTTTATACCAAAAGTAAAAAAGACAATTTCAATTTTTTCTTTGGTTTTTTGCATATATGTATGTACATCGGATTTTGGTTCAAGGTTTTTCCTTTCTTAAATTAAGAAGGATTTTGTTTATTACAATACTAATTTGCTGTGATCAGTAATTTTGATTGAAGAAGATCAGAAAAACAAAACTCTTTTTATTGATTTCCAAATCCGCTCGTTCTGACGAATGGGGTGGCGCCTTTACCACGACATGAGAAAATACACAAATGCTACAGCTATTATCGGTTTTTACGTGTAATACGATTGATATTGAAGATACCAAGCGCTAAATAACAGCAAAAACACATTTCAAACGTTAGCTGTTAAAATTTCACCCAAATTCATCGATTAGTTTATATGTTGTAGTCGTTTGAAGTAAGCAACTTTTGTGTTTCTTGATTAAACACGGCGAAAGAGACAAAAAAAAGCTTGATAAACATTACGGTGAGTCTGCTTCGTCAGATTATATGGTAAAATATTTGATTGCTGAATTTAAGCGCGTCTAAACAAGCAGAGCGACAATACCATCTACAGGAAGGCCAAAAGAGGTGGTTACTGAAAAAAATATTGAGAAAATCCTAGATATCGTTATGAATGATCCGCCGAGTCAAGCTACATGAACTTGTTGAAGTGGTAAATATATCATATGTACGTGTGTTCAACGTTTTGCATGAACATTTGCATATGAAATAGCTATCGGCAAGATAGGTGCCGCGTTTGCTCAGTGTCAAACAAAAACGAGTTCGACAGACCACTTTACAAAAGTGTTTGGTCATGATAAAGCGTAATTCTGTTGATTTTTGGCTTTGATTAATAACCGTTGATGAAACGTGGGTCCACCACTACACACTTGAAATCAAAAATCACTCGAAAAACGAGTTCGACTGGCCATTTCATAGTGGTGTTTGGACATGATAAAGCATAATCCTGTTGATTTTTGGCGTCGATTAATAACCGTACTTGAATCCAAAAATCAGTAAAAACTATGGGCGGAAGCTGGTGGATGTGCTCCGAAGAAGGCGAAGACAGTGAAATCGGCTGGCAAAGTTATGGCCACGGTATTTTGGAATGCTTACGGAATATTGCTCAACGATTATCCTGAAAAAAAAATCCACAATCACAGGAAAGTATTGTCGTGCATTATTGGATCAATAGATTGATGCAATCAAGAAAAAATTACAACGTTTAAAGAAGAAAAAGTGTTTTTTTTTTAAGATAACGCACCGGTTCACACAGCATTAGATGCGATGCTAAAATTACGTGAAATACACTTCGAATTGGTTGATCATCCATTTTAGAGTCCAGATTTAGCGTTTCCTGTTTCTAAACTTGAAAAAATGGCTCACAGGAAGAAGATTCATCTCAAACGAAGAAATAATTACCGGAACTGAACCGCGTTTATTCTGATGGTATAAAAAAAAATTGGATTATCGTGTTACTAAGTGTACTGAGCTAAAAGGAGACTAGGTTGAGACATAAATGGTTTTTGAAAAGAAAAACTTTTTTCCTACTTAGGTAGCTTCAATATCAATCCACCCTCGTATACTTCAAACACGATTTTGAAAACAAAAACAAAAAAAAAAAAGAAAATGGCTCTAAGAATTTTTAGTGATTTTTTTTTGACACATTATTTCCAAAATAACACTGAAGTAAAGTTTAATGTTGTGAAAAAAAGCTAAAGGGCCACCTAAACCACGCAAACCCTTCGGCAAGCACACGCTTTCCGTTTTTACATAAACCACACAAATATTATATAATTCACCCAAACACAAATTCATCACTTTTTTTGTTTACAATGAAGTTGTTCGGCAATTTTTTCGCCATATGCAGTTCACAAAATATAAATTGTTTTAAAATTGTTACAGCCTCTATTTTTTTTAGGTTTTGTAGCTACAAATTTTAAAATTCCAACAAGAACACTATTTCTTGATTCATTTTGTATACTTCTTTTTCTTCCACCATTTCACTCTGCAAATGACAAAATTTAGCTCTAGACAGCACAAGCATTCAAGATTTTTGCACGTAAATAAACGATTTTCATGCTTCTAATATTTGTGCAAACAAGTTTGCCAAGCAGTTTGTGTAGTTTATTTACCCCTTAGATCGTTTGACCTTAATCCATAGGGGCTTTTACTTGACTGGGACGGTGATATTTTGCGACCGTCATGTAATTGTTACCTAATCTGTTGTTGATTATTCAGTCCATGATTATTGTGTACCATGACAAATTACACGATTAAATAGCACGTCCATTTTTGATTGAATGTTTATATGTTAAGAAGTAAAATTGATGTGTAGGGAACGACATCAAAGCTTCGAAATTTTACAGTAGGTTCACTAAGTGACAATGCATCCACAAAAGGTGCTAATTTTCCTCCGAGGAAATGATTGCTCAACACTTTTTTGAAAATTTCGTTGGTCATGGGATACTAACCGATTTCTTTGGACTCAAATTGAACGATATGGCAATAGCGACTTAAATAACCTCTGGTTCCATTAACATGGTGCTACGTATCACACAGCAGGTCTGCCAGCTTACTTAGTAAAGTAAATAATTCAAAAACTCAGCTGTTTATTTTTTTTTTTTTTTGTAAAATTTTAGATTTGAGTAAACAAAAAATTATTTTTTGCATAGAGAAAGAGACAAGCGATTAAGATTTTTGTACGCCCCAAAAACATAAAGTTAAACGTTAATTGTAGAGTGTCATATAAACAACTTAAAATTAACAAGTATTCAGCAATCGATTACGAAAACAGTTTAAATTAATGAGTCTCAAATTATCAAGAGTTCACTGTACCAGTATAGAACTTTACAATTTTATGTTGAATCTTTTAAAAACAATCTGAAATAGAAACAGATTTTGTGACTTATTCATAAAAGATTGATACGTCTCATTCCGGTTCAAGCTACGGGATTTTTCTCAAAAGTGCTACACGGAGTAGTAGCGGGAATAGTGAGGCCTAGAGCACACAGGAACTATACGCGATAAGAAAAGCGGTGAATATACTTTCCGATAGGGGGAACAAGAAAGTGGTGATTAACATACTCTTTGATAATCAATTAGTCCTAAAAGTCCTGAGCAGGCTAGTACTGCAATGCCATATCAGACTAAATGAACTAGCAAACCTCTACATCAAAAAAGAGCAGAGGGGACTTTTATTGGCCCCACTCCAACATTTGGCTTCAACAAGTCTCCTTAATGCGGAGATGAAGAAATGGGCGTAGTCCATCGAGGAGCAACATCGGAACGAGACAATCGTTCTTGAACATGCCAAGAAATTTCGAAGCTTTGATGCAAAGAGGGCCGAATGCACTGGAAAAAAAACTGGATAGGAAAAGCCTCAGAACACTGACTGGTGCCTTTAGAGGTCATTATATCTGCCTTAAGCGCCTGTACAAGGTGGGTATTTCCAATACATTTGCAGATTCTGTGGTGAGGAAGAGGAGTCAATGAAGCACTAGATCACCCACTGTGGAGCGTTAGGACATAGGAGATACAGGCTGCTACAAGCGCATAAGTTGAGAGAACTGAACTTGACATCAATAAAGGAGCTAGTCCGGTTTCTTGACATACTTAACCCGTGAAGGGGGAGGGGCGAGGGGAAACACAATAGATCTACATTGCAATGGTCGCAGATCAAGTGGCTGTTAAGGGCCGCCAATTATTCAATCAATCAATTAATAATAATAAATATTTCCCCTCAAACTCCTTTAAAAAGCCTTAATTTTTTATTGCATTCGTATCTTACAATTTTTTGTTAATTTTAAACTCTTGGCACTTCTTTCTCTAAATGCGGAAATAAACAGTAAAAAATAATATCAAAAATGCACCTGATTGCGAAGCTTGATTTGCTGGGCAAAATGAAAAGCCAAACTTGTTAACAAACAAAGAACTTGGTAAAATAACAAACAATTTAGCTAAACAGATAAATTGGTTCTGAAATAATCCCAACTTAGATAAACATAAATGCAATTGTAATTTTAAAATACTCGTATGCACGGATGAACACTGCAAACGTAAAAAATGTTTTTCTTGTGTTAAACGAAATATGTAGCAAACAAAATGTACATTTTTGGAACGAACACTTCATAATGTATTCAAACATTAACACAAATTTAACTATTTAAGAACCAGTTTTTAGGAGGAAAATTAAACTTGGTTTAATTGCAGTTTTGTTACACTTTGATAAAAATTTAAACTACCTTTAATCCACAAAGTTGTTTTTCGTTGAAAATACGAGGGCGGGTCAATATGTCCGTGACTTTTAAAAAACACAGGTTTTGAAATTTTAGAATATATTTACGAAAACGCTCACTACGCTGAGTTCAACAAATTTTAATATGAAATTTTGCGTTCTTGAGAATGACATAAATGCTTCGGCAAAAATGGTCGAAAATATCATCTTGCTAGGGACGAAAACATTCATCCTCTCCAAGCAAACTTCGATTAAACAAAAACGAAGTGTTGTTTTTTTAACACACAAACTCATGGCCGTCAGTGATGCTTCATCTGTACTCATGGATGGTATAAATATTGAGGAGCTGCATGTGCTCGATGTTCTGCAAATGAAAACACAATATGATTTTCGCTGAAATATATACATTTTTGATGTCTCAAAAGAAGCATTCAATTGCCTATATTTTCTAAAACAGTCCGATCTCCTTACTATTTATACCACCTACATATGTATGTATATCCGAGCGAAAATAGAATACAACTCTCATTTGTGGTCCGCTGCCGCAACGTCTATTTCGGTCTTACTGCGTGACCGTGCAAGATAAAACGATTAATATTACCGATGACAATAGCGTATTCAAATCTATTAACTCACTGGAGCATCGTTGCAGTGTGCGGAGGCGTGTTTCCCTGTTTTGTAGCTGCTACAATGGAATATGTTCTAACAAGATCAGGGATTTTATTCCATACGCTTTCATCGTTCAGGGCTCATCCATTTGTTGTCGATTGGCCAGCGAATCGAACAAAATATTACAGAGAGAATTCGCATACGTGTTTCTTATCACATACAACGTTGGAAGTTAACTAGTTATATTATTGTTATAAAAAAAAATAAAAATAATCCTTCTTCTTGACTGAAGTTGGACTCGAACTCACAACTAGTTAATCTCATACATATGTTTATAACTAAAAAAGTTCACTCATTAATGATTTACATACAAATACGTCTCACAGTTAGGAGAATTATTAGTAAATAATAAAAAAATTAAAAACTGGTTGTTCAGTGACAGAAAATCCTGTACAAACAACTGGAGTTATAACAATTGCATATATGTGATCAATATGTGGCAAACATTAACGTAAGAATAATTAAAAGAGCTCGGTGGCTGAAGTGGTTAAAGCGGCCGTATTAAAAATACATCATGTTCACATGATCCCGAGTTCGAATCCCAGTGGGTACTGATGAGTAGTGTAGCGACTACGAAACAGCTAGTTGTCCCCCAGCTAATGGTATTCAATTATTTTTTCTATTCTTCTTTCGTCTTATTGTTTCACAGCAATTATTGTTATAATTAAAAATAATCCTTCTTCTTGACTGAAGTTGGACTCGAACTCACAACTAGTTAATCTCGTACATATGTATATAACTGATTATGGTTGATCGTACTCGTATATCATATATACTGAATAAGTTCTCAATCACTCCATTTTTTCGGTCACTTGATCTATGATCACGAGATTATTTACTTCTAAAAATGATTTAAAATTTCTAATCCTACAGCAGTTACGAGGATGAATTATTTTACACCTATTGAAGTGTTATGACTTTACTCATACTCACGGCGAGACTTTAAATATGTATGGGGAATATTTGGTAGAATTTGTCTGGATGCATGCAAATAGTGTTGAAATTGTTTTTAAAATATCATACGAGATCTGATAAAAAAAAATAACCGTAATTTTCAAATTTCGTGAGTTACGTATGTTCGATTTCCGCCTTTTTGGTACACATGTCTGTTATATATGTTGGCAATGTCAGCCATTTGGGATTGTCAGTTTGTTTTTGACAGATAAAAAGGTTAGTCGTGTTTTGGTTTACTATTCGTAGAAACGGATCAAAGAAACTGTATTAAGTTTTGTGTAAAACATGAAATTAAATGCGCAAGGACATTTGAAATGTTGACTGTGGCATTTGGTGAGTCTACTATGAGCAGAACACAGGTTCAATTGTGGTGTAACCGGTTTAAGGAAGACCAAGAAGATGTCAATGACGATGCTCGTCCTGGTCACCCGAGCACGTCAACAACCGATGAAAACATTGAAACAGTGAGAAGCTTCTGGATAATCGTCGAATCACTATTAGAGAGGTTGCTGATGATGTTGGCATATCGTTCGGCTCATGCCAAGCAATTTTTACGAATGTTTTAAGCATGAAACGTGCGGCAGCGAAGATTATTCCAAAATGGCTAAATTTTGAGCAAAAACAATGTCGCAAGGACATCGCTCAGGAACTGTTGAACATCGTTAACAACGATCCAGATTTCCTCAAAAAGGTCATAACTGGTGACGAATCATGGGTGTATAGCTATGACATTGAAACCAAAACCCAATCATCCCAAGCGTCCAGAAGAGCTAAGATCGAACTGTCCAGAAGAGCCAAGCGTCCAGAAGAGCCAAGATCGAAAATAGCACGTCAAGTTCAAATGTGAAGGTTTTGCTCACTGTTTTCTTTGACTGCAATGGTGTGGTGCATCATGAATTCTTGCCACAAGGTCGTACGGTCAATAAGGAATATTACCTTGAAGTTATGCGCCGTTTGCGCGAAGCAAGTCGTCAGAAACGCACAGAATTGTGGAAAAAACATTCATGGATTTTGCAACATGATAACGCACCAGCTGAGTTTTTGGCCACAAAACACAACCTTTATCATGCGTCAACCACCGTATTCGCCGGACTTTTGCCCCGCTGACTTTTTCCTCTTGCCAAAATTGAAGACACCGATGAAAGGAAAGCGTTGTGCTACGATTGAGGAGATAAAAGAAGAATCGGAACAGCAGCTGTTGGCGATACCAAAAAGCGCGTTTCAGAAGTGTTTCGAGGATTGGAGAAAACGCTAGCATAAGTGTATTATATCTGAAGGGGATTACTTTAAAGGAGATACAGATTAAGAAATAAATACTTTTTGAAAAAATTGAAAATAACGGTTATTTTTTTATCAGACCTCGTATTTCGGGTTCACCGATTGCAAGAAATAAAACGCCAAAAGATGCTGAAGTTTAAACATTTTGTGTAAATGTATTAATTGCAGACACACGTTCTTCATTTATAAGTCCTTCGACTGATTCAGAAAAAGTATATAATTTATTAAGATGAAATGATCTTCAAGCTTGAGGTCTTTTTTATAAAATTTTTCAAAAAAATGTGTTTATTTAATTCAATATTTCGTCTTCCTTCGGAAGACTTCTTTAGGAAAAATTTTTTATTTTTTTTTTTTGATTATAAATTATTTGAAAGGAAATTTCCTTTTGTATTGAATTTATATATTGAATTAAATAAACACATTTTTTAAAAAATTTTATAAAAAAGACCTCAAGCTTGAAGATCATTTCATCTTAATTTAAGAAAAAGGTTGAAAAATTAGGATAAAGAAAAAAAGTATATAATTTATAATTAAAAGAAGAACGGAGTTAAGGCCGGGCACATAGAATCCGTCGTACGTTATACGCTGCCCTTTTCAAATAACAACTAAGTTAAAATACATGTATTCTTATGAGCTTTGTCACATTTCGTACTTCTCCGTCAACGCAAAGTATTAAAGTTGAGCAACGCATTTAACGTACGTTGAGAACTTTGACAACTTACAGTTTATTTCTATTTAACTATACGGTTGCAAAGTATAGGATGCACAGCATGGGCGGAGTGTCGGAGATCATATGCCCAAGATGGTATTGTAGCGTCGCTGTGACTAACTATAACGACCTATGCCTACACATAGGAAGTTGCAGTGTGGTTAACAATGAAATACCTTTAAAAAAACTGTAAACCAATACAGGTAGTTGAGGCAAACCAGTGCGAGTGAGTCGCAAAATTCTTGAAGACCGAACAACAAAAACAACAAGCCTGATCGCACTTAAGAAATAATTACGATAACGCGGGACCTGTTTTTCAGCCCAGAGCTGCTTTACGACAGAAACTAACAGTTTATATTTTTTATATATTTTGATGTATTTTTTCCTTCAAAAATAAAATAAATTAAAAACAAATTCTGTTAGATTTTCTGTGCTATGGCTGAAAAATAAATCAAAAGATTTTAGTTAAATTAAAATAAAATGCAGTTGATTTTATATCCGTTAACAAACTACTGATTGTGCCAACTTCATACTTCGTATACGTAGATGTCAGTTGAAATGGAGGCGGATAACGTACGATGGATTCTATGTGCCCCGGCCTTTAATAAATAGACTTTTACGAAATGAAAAAAAAACTTTAATTTTTAGTGCTAGTTCCATAAATTTTTTTTATGGCCTTAATTCAATTTTTGAAAAGATTCCCAATTTTTTTTGGGGCATTTATTATGTGTTACTGCTGAATTCAGGTCTGCTCAATCCAAAAATATGCCCATAAATTGATTGTACGAGAAAATGCATTCTGTGATTTTCGATGTAGAACTGCACAGAGCTCTGTAAGGTCACTAAGTTTATATGTATAACATTTTAAAATTTTTCAATAAATAAATAAATAAATATTTTTATACACAAGTCTTTATTCAATCTTTTTTTTTTTCGAACCAGAATTATCCGCTAATTAAAAAACGGAATTTTCTTCCTTTTGCATAACTTTGTGCTTTATTGTGGGCGAACAACAAATTGCATTTTTACAGTGATTGCAGAAAATTTTTTGTTTTTACCTCTGAAGGTGGCATTTTTTGTGTAGAAACAAAAAGTTTTGCAATTCAATTCAAAATTTTATTAAATACTTACAGCCTTTCTAAAGAAATTAGATCCTGAAAAGAGCCCTTTTCTATTGTGTGTACTTGGTTGTCAGTCAGTTGCCTAAAAATATAAAAGAGAAAATAAAACAAAATTTAATCACTTGTAAACTTTTGTTAGATTTCATCAAAATTCACTGCCTTGTTTGTAATGCACGATTACAAAATAATAACTTTGTGATTATTTATGACTACTGTAAGTTGCCCGCTGTTTGTGTTGTATGTGGCGAACTTCACGGCACAACTCAGTGCAATAAGCCAAAGGCCGACGCAAGTGTTAAAAAATGCAGTAACTGTGGAGGTAACCACACTGCAAATTATAGAGGTTGCCCTGTCTATACTCATTTTAAGCGGTCAATGACAAATAAGCCATTGATTTTAAATATGCCACCCCAGCAGTCAAACACCATTTCTACAACCAATTTTCCCCAGGTACGCCAGCCAACCAGCCATATACACGTGCAAAACCCCCAACAAATTTCTTATGCGAATGTGGTAAAATCCGATAAACCAAAGTTAAATCAGGAGCCCAAGCCTCAAAACTCCGACCAACATTTTAGCAATCTTGAGGCAACTCTGCAGACTCTTGTTCAATCTATAAATACATTTACGGTTTCCATGACGAACATGATGCAGGAAATGCTGAAAATGCAATCCACCATTTTGCAGGCAATTTTAACAAAATGAATTGGTTAAAAATATGTTTCTGGAACGCAAACGGCATTCGCCAACATAAAAATGAACTTGAGCACTTCCTTATGGAAAAGCAGGTCGATATAATGATGATTGCTGAAACCCATTTGACAACCAACAGTTATTTTAAAATTAATGGCTACACATTATATGACACAAAAGATCCCCGTGGAAGATCTTGCGGCGGTTCGACAATTTTGATAAAGACCAGAATTAAGCATTATCTAATGAACGGGACACGTGAGGAATATCTCCAAGCTACAAATATATGCCTTGATTATTTTCATGAAAATATCGTTATATCCTCGATTTACTCACCACCACGATTTTCCATAACAGAAAACCAATATTCAAATTTTTTCAAATCACTTGGTCCTCGATTTTTAGCGGCCGGCGACTATAACGCTAAACACACTTTTTGGTGATCAGGTTTAATTACCTCGAAAGGCCGTGTGCTTTTTGACACCGTTTCCAAAATGAGCTTAGATGTGGTTTCAAGTGGACATCCCACTTATTGGCCGTCAGACCGCCGAAAGATTCCAGACGTTATAGATTTTGGAGTTGCGAAAAATTTTCCTTTAGAGTGGATGCAAGTGGAGCCTTCATTAGATTTGTCATCAGATCACTCACCCACTATAATCTCTGTTTCGTTCCCCCAAGAGATTGGCTCCCCGTTGACCGTCAATAGAGTTAATTGGTTAAAATACAAAAAATTTTTGAGTACACATTGTAGTGAAAATATCGCCTTGAGAACACCTGAGGATATTGATGCGTCAATTAACGATTTTTCTGAAAACCTCAAACTGGCCGTACAGCATGCTACCACTAGTCATATAAGATCCAGAAATGAGAACAATAGAACTTATTCGGCTGAAATTGAGCAACTCCTGTCAGAAAAAAGAAGAGTTAGAAGAGAGTGGCAAACTCGCAGGTCTCCCCAGCTTAAAACTAGACTACGGGAATGTGTAACTCGACTAAGAAATCTGCTTGAAATACAGAGAATATCTTCCCTCAAAACATATTTGGAAAGCTTGGATGGTACTCCGCAATCTGACTATTCTCTGTGGAAAGCGACAAAAGGTCTGAAAAGACCCGTAGTAGGTAAGTCACCTTTGCGAACTTCAACTGGCGACTGGGCACGAAGCGATTCCGAAAAGGGGATGGTGTACGTTGATCATTTGAGAAATGTTTTTACGGCAAATGGTTCAGCGGATGCTTCAGCAGAATTTTCGCCGTATGCTGTTAGACAGCCTGTGTCTTTGAGACTTAACTTTCAAGATGTCGAAAACGTTGTCAATAACATAAACCCCAAGAAAGCTCCAGGTATAGATCAAATTACTGGTAAAATGCTTGAACAGTTGCCTCGTGTAGCTAGAAGAGTTCTACTTTTTATTTTTAACGCTATTTTACGCCTTGAGTATTATCCTGCAGAGTGGAAGGTCTCTATGATTACTATGATACCCAAGCCAGGGAAGGATCCGACTAAAGTAGAGTCATATAGACCAATAAGTCTACTACCAACAATTTCAAAACTGTTCGAAAAATTGTTAATGGCGAAGTTGTCTCCAATACTTAATGATGTGGGATGTATCCCTGATCATCAATTTGGCTTTCGGGCTAAACAACACCATAGAACAAACACATAGGCTAGTCAATGTCATAAGACAGACTTTTGAAGACAAAAAGTACAGTTCAGCTCTATTCATCGACATTTCCCAAGCTTTTGATAAAGTGTGGCACGACGGACTGATGCACAAAATAAAGTTGAACTTGCCTGCAAATACTCACAAGCTTCTGGAAAGCTACTTATACGACCGGAAATTTGTTATCAAAGAAGGTGATTTTACAAGTCTCTCACAGTCAATTGGAGCAGGAGTTCCCCAAGGTAGCATTCTAGGACCCACTCTTTATTTAATTTACGCATCTGACATGCCAACGAGATCCGGAATCCATACTTCAACTTTTGCAGATGACACAGCTTTTTTTAGCGTTCATGAAAACCATCAAGAAGCTTCACGAAATTTGCAGCAGTATATATCAATATTAGAGAAATGGTTGAAACTTTGGAAAATAAAAGTTAATGAACAAAAATGTACTCACGTTACATTCACACTGCGTAAGCAAACATGTTCGGCTCTCCAAATTAACAATACACCTATTCCGCAGCATAATGAACTTAAATACCTTGGTATTTACCTCGACCGTAGACTAACGTGGAGGCCTCACATTGATGCGAAAGTCACTCAGTTGAAATTAAAAGCAGCGCAACTAAATTGGCTTATGGGCAGAAATTCGACATTGAAGTTGGACTGCAAACTTTTGTTATATAACGCAATTTTAAAGCCTATATGGTGCTACGGAGTTCAATTATGGGGAACCGCCTCAACATCTAACATTGAAAAAATTCAAAGACGACAAAACCAAATTCTTCGTACGATTACTGCAGCTCCATCGTACGTAAGAAACTCACGAATTCACAAGGATCTGTGTGTTCCGCTGGTAACTGACGTGTTCTCTAAGTATGCCACAAGGTATATCAGTAAACTGGAACTTCACCCAAATCCTCTTGCACGCAACATACTTAATTTTGGCGGCCACTCTTGGTTGAGAAGAAGGGATACACTGGCCACCATCAGAACGTTAAATAGGTGATTCTACCGATATTATTCGCCGATATTATTCGCGCGAAATGAAACTCTTTTGTCTAGCAGTGGCTGGACTTAAATAACTTTTATATTTAGTATTAAGATTTGAATACTTATTGTTAGTTCATATTTTGAAGATTCAATAAATAAATGAATGACAAAAAAAAAAAAAAAAAAAAAAAAAAATATTTATGACTACTACATGGGATGAAAAGTTTCATTGTAGTCATCTTTTTTTAGTTAATACTAACCTTCAAAAGACAGACATGATATTCTATTCATTTTGTGAGTTATTGTGCTAAGAGTGACGCCCGAAAGCACAACAATCGGCTGGAAAGGCTATGGCCTCGGTATTTTGGGTTATGCGTGGTGTAATATTCATCCATTATCTTGAGAATGGAAACACCATTAACAGTGAATATTATATAGCGTTGTTGAAGCATTTGAAGATCGAAATTGCAAAGAAAAAACTTTGTTTCATCAAGACAACGCACCGTGTCACAAGTCAATCAAAACAATGGCAAAGCTACATGAATTGAACTTCGAATTGCTCTCACATCCACCGTATTTGGCAGATTTGGCTCCCAGTGACTACTGGCTGTTCGCATACCTGAAAAAAATGCTCGCCGGTAAGAAATTTCGCATGAATGAAGAGGTTAGCGCTGAAACTGAGGTATATTTTAGGGAAACGATAAACCGTTCTACAAAAGTGGTATTCAAATATTAGAGCGGCGCTGGCATGATAGCGTTGCTTTTGATGTAGATTACGTTGATGAATAAAGCTAATTTGGAACAATTTTTCTTACGCCCGGGACTTTTCAGACCATGTGTTATTGTTAAACTATTTGTCCGGCTTTTACTATCTCATTTGCAGACAAGACGGCAAACACCGTCAAGTTTGGTGCAAAATGTTGGGACAGGACGGCATATATCGTTCTGCTGTTGGAACAAGCCGGTATCAGCCGCAGTAAAGTGTATGTTAAATTATGTTTTGCCTTCTTTAATGTCCCATTACATTTTCGTTTTTGCAATGGTCAGTACAGTGTGCAACCAGATGTTGTGATGTTGTGTGTTCAGACTATCACACAAGTCATAATAATTTAACTGAATTTTGTGGTACAGAAATCTAGTAATATTTGTTACGACTGTCAAAAAATGTAACGTACCATTACATTTTGTTTTCACAACATCACACCTGAAGTGAAAAGAACGAGGCCGGATACATATTGAAGATACCTAGCGCTAGATAGCAGCACAAACACATTTTTTGTTTTTTTTTTAATTGCGATCAGTCATCGATTAGTTTATTTGTTGTAGTCGTTGGAAGTAAGCAACTTTTGACAGTGCTGTCAACTCGGTGCGTTTCACACCGTTTTTCGTGCTTTTTAAAATTATTTGTGCGAAAAATTCTTTCGTCGGTGCGGGGTGCACTTTTTTCAATTTCGGTGCGTCTTTTAAATTTCGGTGGCACAAAACCAAATTCAACTCAACTTTTTGTTTTAATGTAAGAAAAAAGTTTCATTTCACGTGGAAAACGTACCGTGTTATATGCACAACGTCAGACAATCTTGCTATTGAAAGAAAAAGAAACATTTCGTTCTATAAAATTTGCTGCTTTTAAGAGAGTGTTTTGCTATTAAACGATCAAGCCAAGTTTGTCAAATATTACAAATACTGCAGTCTCTGAACAGTGAAGTTCGTATTTATGACAGCTCGTGAATTCGATATTGTTTTGGAAATTGAGAAATTACCAAATTATTATATAAATTTATTATGGTAAACTTTATCTTTTATTTGTTATAATTCTAGCAAATTTTTGTACATTTCAATAAATTCTTTTAGTGACACGGCTTACGAAAACACAAATGAAATGTACACTGTGTTTGATAGAATTTGAAGGCTTGTAGTGTGATTCTGTAACTTTCAATGATCCCATAATCGTAAAGTTTTTTTGACAGTAATGGTTGTGAGCTCCTGCAATAAATTTTGGTGACGTTAAGCAGTTGCATTTTTGTGATCTTGATAATAGGCAGTAAGAGTAACAGCTGATTTCGGCCGACAGCAAAAATAATTAAATGCTATTGCTTAATAATAAATTTGATAAAATATCGTTATAATTATCTTAATATAACTAACAGAGTAGTACTAGAAGCCAAGTTTGACAAACACGTATTCTAGCTATTGAACGAATTTGATGGCATGCAACAGGCGTTGCCCAGTTTGATTGTATTATAGTCGCTTAAAAAGTTTTCATTATCGTGTTTTTAATGTAAAAGTTGTATACTTCTTAAAATACAAAATAGGTTTTAAAAATGAAAGGGAAAATTTCAAAATTCGGTGCGTTTTTGTTGAAATAACAACGCTTTTTTCCTCATTTCGGTGCGTTTTAAAAGTTGACAACGCTGACTTTTGAGTCTGTTGAAAAATGGAAAAAAGTGAATTTCGTGCAGTGATTAAACACTAGTATTCGAAAAGGAAAATGGTGAAAGAGACAAAAGAAAAGCTCAATATATAACACGGTGAGTCTGCTACGTCAGTTTACATGGTAAAATATTGGATATCAAGAAAATTCTCAATATCGTTATGAATGATCGCCGAGTCAAGTTCCGTGAGATTGTTGAAATGGGAAACATATCATATGAACGTGTGTTTAACATTTTGCATGAACATTTGCATATGAAAAGGCTATCGGCAGGATCAGTGTCGAACAAAAATAAGTTCGGCAGACAACTTCACAGACACGATAAGGCGTAGTCCTGTTGATTTTTGGCGTCGAGTAATAACTGTTGATGAAACGTAGGTCCACCACCACTACACACCTGAAACCAAAAACCAATAGAAACAATGAGTGGATGCTGGTGGAAGTGTTCCGAAGAAGGCGAAGACAGTAAAGTCGACTGGCAAAGTTATGGCCACTGTAATTTGGAATACACACGGAATATTCCTCATCGATTATCTTGAAAAGGGATACACAATCACAGGAAAGTATTAACGTATCAATCGATTGATGCAATGAAGAAACAAGTAAGAGTGTAGTATATTCGGCTGGGCCGAATCTAAAATACCCTTCACGATAGTCACGAATATGTATAGTATATTAAAAATGTGACCTGAATATGCTCGTTTATATATGAACCGATATCGGAATTTTCTATTTTCTGTATTTTAGTAACCTTCTTTTATAACGAGAAAAGCTTTTCAGCAAAAAAAAAAAAAATAATAATTTTTAATGGAAAAATCGGTTCAGGCTAATCTCGGGTATATATGAACCGATATCGAAAATTTTAATTTTCCATATTTATATAACCTTATTTCATTACCAGAACTGCTTTTGAGCGCAACAAATTGTTTAAGTTCGCTTACTCGGCATTTTCATAAAAAACCCGGTTAGGCTATATATCTGGTATATATGGGCCGATATCGGAAATTTTAATTTTCCATATTTATATAACCTTATTTTATTACCAGAACTGCTTTAAGGTGAAAAAAGTTGTTTAAGTTCGCTTACGCGACATTTCCATAAAAACCACGGTTTAGGCTATATTTCGGGTATATATGGACCGATATCATGCATTTTCATTTTCCATATTTATCTAACCTTATTTCATTACCAGAACTGCTTCTAAGCAAAAAAAGTTGTTTAAGTTCGCTTACGCCGCGTGTTCATGAAAAACCCGGCGACGAAGAAAATAAAAATTAACTACGTTATTATTTCATAAGAAATAAGAAATGGATGCGGGACAGTTTCAACAGTTGTTGGAAACTTTCAACAAAAATCAGCGCGAGCTAGTACAAATATTAAGTGCAAGTTCTTCAACGCAACAAGCACAGCATAGTATACAACAAAATGTGCCGCCATTACAATCAATGATTCCGCCATATGAAAACTTCGATTCTAATAAGAAATCTTTTAAGTTGTACCGCCAAAGGTTTGAAAACTACCTGACAATGAAAGGTGTATTAAGCAACAAGGTAATGTGCCATCAAATGCTCGTAAATTCTATTGGTTCAACACATTACAAGCTGCTAGTGTCTCTAGTTGCCCCGAAAAATATATCAGAAATAAAATATGACGAGTTAGTCAAAAAACTTGAAAGTCATTTGTGTCCTGAAAAGAACATATTGGTGATACAACATCGTTTTCTTTCTATGTATCAAAACGAAGAGCAATCGTTAGCCGATTATGTAGCATTGTTACGGCGCGACATAATTGAATGTAAGTTTGTTTCAACGTGCGAATGTCAGGCCGACATATCAAATATTTTTCTTCGAGCACAATTCATTCGAGGTCTAAAAGACAACACTATACATGAACAGAAGCTTCTAAAATCGACAGCCGTGAGCTTAATTTGAAACAGCCTGTTAATGAAGTCAACAAAATAAATTCCAGATATACCAGTTCAAACCGTCGGCAAAATCGTTCTCGTTTTCGGTCATCATCAAGAACCCCCATGTGTTCCAAATCTAAAATTTATTACAATCAACTGGGTATTGAAAATTTATGCGTTCGATGTGGTAGGGATAACCACAAAGCAAAGCAATGTCGTACAAATCCTAACAAACTCAAGTGTAGGTCCTGTGGAAAAAGGGGGCATGTTCAAAAGGTATGTTTGAAAACTTTAATAAATAGTACAAATAATAGTTCAATGGTAACAAATGACGACAACGATGAATCTGTATACAAAATGTATGGTATAAATAAGATTGTTAATATCAACAACAACCAAGAACATAATAAATTGGATGACGATAAGTATGTCGTGGCCGTCGAAATAAATGGACGCCGTCAATTATTCGAAGTCGACTCCGGAGTTAAGTACACATTAATTAAAAAGCGCCAATACGAACAGCTGAACATAAAGACACAATTGCAACCATCATCAATAGCTTTCCGGTCTTATACTAAAGATATCGTTATTCCTTATGGTAAAGTTAAAGTAAATGTTAAATACAATAATCGACAGTCAATTGAAGAAATGTATGTTGTACCTGATACTTATGATACATTATTAGGACGAATTTGGATTCGGAATTTATGTATAGTTCTTCAAGAGATAGACAATCAGCTTCCAAGCCAAGTTCAGTGCATCCGTATGGATAACATGCAATCTATCACATAAATAATTAATATGTTTCCAACCGTTTTTTCAGAAAAGATAGGGTGTGTGCCGAATTTCGAAGTAACATTGCATTACGTAGCAATGCTAAGCCTGTATTCTACAAAGAAAGAGAAGTACCTTTTGCACTCCGTGATGTTGTCGAAAAGGAATTAACACTATTAGAAGCATCTGGAATTATTTCGAAAGTTGAAAGAAGTGATGGGGATCACCTTTGTGATTATACCAAAACCAGATGGTGGGATACGTCTGTGTGTCGATTATAAAATCGGGGTAAACCCTCAACTAGTGTCGGCAAATTATCCAATACGACGGATTGATGAAATATTGAACAGCCTTAAGGGCTCGAGGTATTTCTGTCGCCTGGATTTATTCAAAGCATATTTGCATTTAAAGGTTAGTAAAGAATCTAGGGAAGTACAAACCATATCAACCCACAAGGGCACATTCAATGTAAACCGTCTATCATTCGGGATAAAAACAGCACCCTCAGAATTCAATCGAATTATAGAGCAAATTTTGTTCGGATTAGAAAAAACAATGTCATATTTTGACGATATTGTCGTTCATGGTGCTACAGAAGGAGAATGTAAAATAAATTTAATTAAATGTCTTCAACGCTTGAAGGAGCACGACTTGCATGTCAATTATAAGAAATGTACATTTCTCCAAACTCAAATAGAATATTTGGGGCATGTTGTCCAATATAATAAAATACTAAAGTCTCCATCTAAAATTCAAGCAATTGTTAAAATGCCACGCCCGTCGAATGCTGACGATGTTAGAAGATTTCTGGGTATGATAACTTACTATTCAAGATTTATACCTGGAATGTCTTCAATTACATTTCCACTACGGCAATTACTGCAGAAAAATCACAAATTTAAATGGACAGATGACTGTGAAGCTGCATTTTTGAAGCTTAAAAATATAATATCAAGTGAACAAATATTAATGCCGTTTGACCCTGGACTACCCGTAGTTGTAGCATGTGACGCCAGTCCTACAGGAGTAGCAGGTATGCTATCACATGTTGACAACGGGAAGGAACGACCCGTTGCATTTGCGTCCAGATCGTTGTCTGCTGCTGAAAGAAATTACAGCCAATTAGATCGCAAAGCATTAGCGATAATTTTTACTATAAATCATTTTTTTATGTATTTGTATGGCAGGAAATTTCAGCTTGTCACAGACAACCGCCCTTTAACTCGTATTTTTCACCAACATACTAAAATGCCACCGATCACATCAGCACGTTTATTACGCTACGCCGAGTTTCTATCAGGTTTCAATTACGAAATAGTTTACAAAAAAGGATCGGAACATATAAATGTTGATTGCTTATCACGCGCACCTCAACCGATAGAAAAGCCATCATTAGATAGGGGTATTAATGAAGAAGTAAACCAACTATGTATATCTTCAGTCTTCGAAATTTCAAGCGAATATATTAATGCTAATGTACTAATAACAGAAACAGCAAAAGATTCAAACCTTGCCAGCCTTATGAACAGCTTACTTAATAGTTGTAAAAATTGTGATCAATTCACTATAAATAATGGAATAATATTCAAAGGACAAAGAGTATCGATTCCAAAAAGCCTACAACCACAAATACTGCTGGAGCTTCACCGTACTCATCCCGGCATTACAAAAATGAAGAAGCTAGCTAGGAGGTACTGTTACTGGAGGGGCATCGACCGCGACATCGAAAATTTCGTAAGATCATGTGAAGCGTGTGTACACATTCAGGCAAAGCCGACAAAAGCTCCACTGCACCAATGGGAGGAACCAGCCGAAAACTGGGATAGAATCCATATCGATTATGCTGGTCCCTTTCAAGGTCATTTTTTCTTGGTCGTTGTTGACGCAAAATCCAAATGGGCAGAAGTAAAAATAGTACGCGGCGCTCCAACAACAAAATATTCAATAACGCTTCTCTCCGGCATATTTGCTAGTCATGGATATCCAGTTGTAATGGTATCCGATAATGCGACTATATTTACCAGTGACGAGTTTAAACACTACTGCAAAAAAAACGGTATTTTTCAAAAACTAATTGCTCCGGGTCATCCAAGCACCAACGGATTGGCAGAACGCAATGTGCAAA
Organism: Thecocarcelia acutangulata; assembly: GCA_914767995.1. NCBI lineage: Eukaryota > Metazoa > Arthropoda > Insecta > Diptera > Tachinidae > Thecocarcelia > Thecocarcelia acutangulata. The sequence continues at coordinate 60,708,503 of OU612098.1, forward strand.
CCTTAAAACGAAAATTAAAAGCTATGGAATCAGAACAAGCATCTCTAGATGATAAAATAAACGAAATTTTACAAACATATCGGGCTACGCCCGATTTTAACATTAGCAGCTATAACAATTGTGTTTTTATGTTCAGCTGTTCGTATTGGCGCTTTTTAATTAATGTGTACTTAACTCCGGAGTCGACTTCGAATAATTGACGGCGTCCATTTATTTCGACGGCCACGACATACTTATCGTCATCCAATTTATTATGTTCTTGGTTGATGTTGATATTAACAATCTTATTTATACCATACATTTTGTATACAGATCCCATCCTCGTCGCCAATTTGTTATAGCTGCTAATGTTAAAATTAGAAACACGCGTTCTTATATTTTTCCTCTTTATTTTCTAACTTACAATTCAAGAACGATAATATAGAAAAACGTCAGATGACAACTGACAATCACAGGGTTGCCATAATTCATATTAGATACAACAGGCTATATCTCGGGTATATATAGACCGATATCGAAAACTTTCATTTTCCATATTTATATCACCTTATTTTATTACCAGAACTGCTTTAGGGCGAAAAAATTGTTTAAGTTCGCTTACGCGGCATTTTCATGAAAACCCCGGCTTAGGCTATATCTCGGGTATATATGGACCGATATCGGAAATTTTTATCTTCCATATTTATATAACCTCATCTTATTACCAGAACTGTTTTTAATCAAAAAAAATTGTTAAAGTTCGCTTACGCGACATTTTCATGAAAACCCCGTTCCAGGCTATATCTGCGGTATATATAGACCGATATCGGAAATTTTCAGTTTTCATATTTATATAACCTTATTTTATTACCAGAACCGCTTTTGAGCAAAAAAAGTTGTTTAATTTCGCTGACGCGGCATTTCCATGAAAACCCCGTTCTAGGCTATATCTCGGGTATATATAGACCCATAACGGAAATTTTCATTTTCCATATTTATATAACTTTATTTCATTACCAGAACTGCTTTTGAGCACAAAAATGTTGTTTTAGTTTGCTTACGCGACACTTTTATGTAAAACCCGGTCTAGGCTATATCTCGGGTATATATGGACCGACATCGAAAATTTTCATTTTTCATATTTATATGACCCCATTTCATTACCAGAACTGTTTTTAAGCAAAAAAAAGATGTTTAAGTTCACTTACGCGACATTTTCATTAAAACCGCAGTTTAGGCTATATCTCGGGTATATATGGACCGATATCGAAAATTTTTATTTTCCATATTTATGTAACCTTATTTCATTACCAGAACTGCTTTTGAGCACAAAAAAGTTTTTAAAGTTCGCTTACGCGGCATTTTCATGAAACCCCCGGTCTGGGCTATATCTCGGGTATATATGGACCGATATCGGAAATTTTCATTTTCCATATTTATGCTACCTTATTTCATTACCAGAACGGGTTTTGAGCACAAAAAAGTTGTTTCAGTTCGGTTACGCGACATTTTTATGAAAAACCCGATTTGGGCTATATCTCGGGTATATAGGGACCGATATCTGAAAAAAAATTTTTTTGCTTTTTAGTCACCTTGCTTGATGAGTGTGTGAAGTTTGAAGCAAAACAAATAACTTTTTTTGTCAAAAATTTCCATACAAAATTTCAAAAATTCATGGCTTTTTTCGGAATTTTGAATATATCTCAGCTATACGTGGACCGATATTACTGAATTTCAATAGCAAACACATGGCAATATGGAGTAATAGAATGGTGAAAGAAAAAAGTTTCTATGTCTAATGGTTTTCTCAGAAACGGTATTTCAACGACCGACAGACGGACATCGCTTAATCGACTTTTCCATTAATTCTGAATCAGAATATATATACTTTATAGGGTCGCAAAAAAAACTGTAGAAATTACAAACGGAATCACAAACTTATATATACCCTTTACATTTTTGTGAAGGGTATAAAAACGAACACATTTAAAGAAGGAAAAATTGCGATTTCTTCAAGACAACACACCGCTTCACACAGCAGATACGATGCTAAAAATACGTGAAATACACTTCGAATTCGCTGATCATCCACCTTACAGTCTAGATTAAGCTTCTAGTGACTTGTTCTTGCTTTCAAACCTGACAAAATGGTCCGCTGTCAGAAAAAAAAAGAATCAGAAGAGAGTGGCAACCTCGCAGGTCCCCCAGCTTAAAAACTCAGTTAAGAAATCTGCTTGAAATCCAGAGATGGGCATCCCTTAGAACATATTTGGAAAGCCTTGATGCTACTCCTCAATCTGATTATTCCTTGTGGAAAGTAAAAAAAAGTCTTAAACGACCCGTTAGAGGTAAGCCACCGCTGCGTACTTCAACTGGGGACTGGGTAAGGACCGATTTTAGAAACGCTTTTACTACAAATGATTCAGCGAATAATACGGCGGAATTACCACCATATGTTGTTAGACCGCCTGTGTCTTTAAGACTTAATTTTCAAGATGTCGAAAACGCTATCGGTAATACAAACCCCAGAAAAGCTCCAGGCATTGATCAAATTACTGGTAAAATGCTTAAACAGTTACCTCGTGTAGCAAGAAAAGTTCTACTTTTTATTTTTAACGCTATTTTACGCATGTGTGTGAAGATAAATTTTAAATTTAACTAGTACAGACATAAACCACATTTGCAATTAATTCGTTAACAGAGCTCTGTTAACTGTTTAACAGTGAATGTTAATTTGGAATATATATTTCTTCGAAAGAAATCTCCATAACTGGGCCACAAAAATATAAAGAATCAATTGGAATATGCTCTCCAGAATACACATTTTTTAGTTTTGCCTTATTAGTACATAACTCATTATCCCTTCTAATAAAAAAAGGCTATTTAAAACATGTGATATTCTTGGAAAGAAAAGTAGTCATAACAAAAATATACGAAATACTACACAAATCCCACTATATAGAAAAGATGGTCCAAACGCTCCTCTAAGCCGTGGTATAAGTGGTATTTCTGAAATAATTTTCAAAAAAAAGTTTTGAACAAATTTATTTGTTGTGAAAAAATTTTTTTAGTTAAAGCTGACTTTTTGGGCAACATACGAAATACTACACATATCCCACTATATAGAAAAGTTGGCCCAAAGGGTCCTCTAAGCCGTGGTATAAGTGGTATTTCTGAAATAATTTTGAAAAAAAAGTTTTGAACAAATTTATTTTTTGCGAAAAAATTTTTTTAGTTAAAGCTGACTTTTTGGGCAACATACGAAATACTACACATATCCAACTATATAGAAAAGTTGGCCCAAAGGGTCCTCTAAGCCGTGGTATAAGTGGTATTTCTGAAATAATTTTGAAAAAAAAGTTTTGAACAAATTTATTTTTTGTGAAAAAATTTTTTCAGTTAAAGCTGACTTTTTGGGGAAAATACGAAATACTACACATATCCCACTATATAGAAAAGATGGCCCAAAGGGTCCTCTAAGCCGTGGTATAAGTGGTATTTCTGAAATAATTTTGAAAACAAAGTTTTGAACAAATTTATTTTTTGTGAAAATTTTTTTCTGGTTAAAGCTGACTTTTTGGGGAAAATACGAAATACTACACATATCCCACTATATAGAAAAGATGGCCCAAAGGGTCCTCTAAGCCGTGGTATAAGTGGTATTTCTGAAATAATTTTGAAAAAAAAGTTTTGAACAAATTTCTATCAAAAACATCATTACTCTGACTGAAAATGTTAGTACAAACAGAAGCCTCATAACATCCGATGGTGTGTTTGTTGGGTACATCTATGTTAAACATTATAACTGTTTATTTAATCAAGATGCTTGTCTCTATGCAGAGAGTGAGAGAAAAATAGAGGGAGCGCGAATATTTTTCCATATGTGAATTTTATATATGGCGGTTTTTTGTTTATTTAATTTCTCCTTCTTTATTGCGTGCCTGGATAATTAAATGGGTGAATTCTTCAAATATAAAAAAATGTAAAAGAATGTTTTTTTATAGATGTTCAAACTCGGTTTGAACCTTAGTAATATATAAAAATTCTAATATATTAAAAGAATAATCACGAAAACCAAAAACTAATTGTTGCCATGAAGTATTATAAATGTACATGAATTTTTACAACTATTTGAAATTAACGTTTGAAATTAACTGAATTTGTATTCGCTGAAATTAAATGTCAAAAAGAGATTAATCAAACTACAAAAGCTTTGTCAAAATATGTAGCTTAACGAATAGCGGTAGCTAAAATAAACTAGTTCAAAGCATATTTTTATCACTACATTTTGCGAGCTTGAAACAGCAACATATTAATTTGTTCATTAAATCTAAATTTGGTAATATTTAACTTTAATAAAGTTATAAAGTATCAAGAACGAAAAGAACCGTTATTTTTTATTGGAGTAAACTAAGCCCTGTGGTACTGAAGGAAGTGATCCATCAGAAGAGAAGTTTAATAACTTTGGTAAGAGATTCACCAGCAGCTCTAAAATACATCAAAGTTATTCATGGTCCGTTTGAGCAAGCAAAAACGAAATTATCAGTAAGAGAGGTACAATATCATCACGTTTTCAAAGGAGGTAAAACATTAAAATATAATCAAAAGCAATAGATCATCAGTATCCAAACGTGAAGAAAACAAGTAAGTCATATCTGTGCAAATAAGTTATTATACAAATAACAGGATAAAAAAGTGAGGAAGCAAAAAATTCAATACCGAAACAAATATATAACACTTAAACCCCTTTTAACGTGCGAATTTAATTTCATAAGAATTCAATACGATAATCACGATCAAGTTAATGAGCAATTCAGTTTATTAAAGACGGGCAAAGGTTATTTCGCTCAAAATTAAGGTAAGGAAAAATATTATCCCTTTGAAATTCGTTAACTGTAAAGTCTGCAGTTAAATACATAAAGTAGAATTTATTGTGCACAAAAAATCAAAAAGAAAAAAATTTTTCTATGATTTACAATTTTTTCCATGAATATCATTATAATTTAAAAAACAAGAAACAAAAAGCCATTTCTTCTAGTGGTTGAAAATAACGGTATTTCTAATTGCGCAAATTACAATTATCGCCATTTTTAATTTTTATTGGAAAATCAAAACTGAAAAGTATATAATGAAAAGTATATAGTTACCGTTCAATATTTTTTGTATGTACAAGAGAAATACTCGACTACCAAATATAGTGGAAAAAATAATGCTTGCACATAATACTTACACATAGTTTGTCACACAAAGAAGAGGAGGGTAATTAAAAGATACAAACAATTTTGAGTTATCAAAAACCTTACCATAATTTAAAACTAGGAAATTTAAAAACAAGGAAATCGAAAATAATTTTGCTCCAACCCAATAATAATTGCAATTACTAAGGAAAAAAAAAAATTTTTTTTGCTCGTTAGTACAATCGCAATGGTATAAGTAACATACATATGTGCATATATATGAAAATTAATGTACAAACATATGCATAGCTTAGCAGAAATTCTTAACATATTTAACTACAACATTAATACATATATATATGTATATACATACTCGTAATTTGTTAAAACGAATTACAATTGTAAGTGCAGAGTAAATTTGCCATTTAAATATCTGCATTGTTTATAGTATCTCTCTTTCAACTAACTCTTTCAACAGCGTCTTTAATGCTCTTAATTTAAATTAAGACCAAATAGAGCGCAAGATTGTAATGTAACATTGTCGTAAATACAGTCCACTTTCAATCAGAAATTAAAATAATTTAAAGCATAACACTGACAATTCTCTTAATTAAAATTAAGAGTAATCAGATCGTGAGGCTGTTAAATACAGTCCACTTTTAATCATATTTTAAAATAACATATCATCTGGCTTACAGTACTTCCATAGAATTTATTTATTACTTTAATGAAATAAGGAGTTGGAAAAATTAAAACGTTTTCTTTTGTATTATATGCACTCTACTGTGTATGCTTAACTAATCAAATTAGAAGTCAAAAAATTTTTTCAAAACCATAAAACAAAAAAGGAATCAATTTTAAATCAGTAATTCTGTTGATAAATCCTACGTATGTAGCTGCATATCCAATTGCCCTATAAAGCTACAAAATACAAAACAAATAAAAAGCATTTTTATAAAAGATCATTTACTTCATTGAAGCCCTTACAGCTATTGTTCTGTTATGGTTGATAGTTCTCATCCCCAATTTGTTTCTTCTCTGTAGTAAATGGTTTTACTTATTCGGATTTAAAATATCCACAAGCTATACTGATAAATAGCAATTTTAAGTGTTTTTAAACAATTTTATAAAACTATACGCTACACATACGTATAAAAAATTACTTTCGTCCCAAAGTAGAATTAAAATTTTATATCACAGTATTTTGTCAATTGAATACTTTTCATTTTGCTAAGATGTCTAACCCATCACAAGAAAATCCCGACAACTCCAATGATATGGCAGTCGCTTCAGGCGGATGCAAAGCAAAATCGCCAATCCTCATGGAACGGTTTGTGTTTGACTGCGATTACCTGTTGCGCTTTTGTGAAAAGTTTTGTAACTTAACTGAGCGAGATCAATCTGATTCTCTCTTAGAAATTAAATTAAAAGATCTTGAAGCAAGATGGGGAAAAGTTGAATCATCATATCAGAAGATTATGTTAGCGCCTGATAGTGATGTAAATGCTACATTTAAAAAAACGGCAGAAGAAAATTTCGATAGTTGTGTTGATGCTTTCTATACCTGTAATGCACAGATTGTAGATATGATGAAATCCCGTTTAGAAATTACTCAAGTTCAAAATTTTGAAGTGTTGGGTCGTGGGTCGGTGTACAACCAGGCTCAAGGCATAGGGTTTGGTTCCTCGACACGTTGTCACCCCATTTCTCAGCCACTTTCTCAAAATATCGGTTATGATGATCCTAATCCTTGTATTAAGTTGCCACCATGCGACACTGAAATTTTTCACGGCAGCTACGAACAATGGCCCTCATTCAGGGATATGTTCACTGCTGTGTATATAAACCATTCCAAGTTAACCCCGGTAACGAAACTCTATCACCTGCGAAACAAGACTCAAGGAGAAGCAGGAGCAATAGTTAAACGCTTTACTTTGTCTAATGACAATTTTCAACATGCTTGGGATGCTCTTAGAACTCGTTACGAGAACAAAAGAGTTTTGGTTGACAACCAAATAAAAATTCTCTTTGATATCCCCTCTGCTAAAGGTGAAGATAGCGAGTCAATCAGAAGAATCCAGTCTTCAGTAAATGACTCGTTGGCTACACTTGTATCTCTTGGAATAGTAGTTGAAAGCTGGGACCCTATTCTAATCCGATTAATTTCTACTAAACTTCCAACTCTTACGCTATCCCTATGGGAGCAATCTCTCACGTCTCCTCGTGAGCTTCCAAAATGGTCACAAATGTCCCAATTTTTGGTCGATAGGTATGAAGCACTTGAACGTCTTAATAGTATAAAAGCAACCAAGGATTGTTTCAACCTGACAAATAAACCCAAGCCACATATACAAACCTTTGTTTCCCAAGAAAATTTAAGCACCAGATGCAAATTGTGTAAAGGCGACCACTTATTGAAAATTTGTCCAAAATTTCGGGAATTTACTGTGCAGCAAAGGGTCGACTTTGTGTATAAAAACAAATTCTGCAACAACTGCTTAGCATCATCTCATTTAAAAGCTAATTGCAGAAGTAAACACACTTGCCTACACTGTAAAAAAACGCATCACACTATGCTGCATATGAATAGAAAAAGTCAGAATTCTCCGAACAAGTTCAATCCTCAACTAGCAAATGAAACGAATTCAATTCCACAAATAAAATCCGGTAATGCACAAGATCAGTATGAAATTCATGAGGAGGAACAACCCCACTTTTCGGGAGAAATACAAGCCAATTTCTCGGCAAATTGTGAAAATATATTGCTGCGTACAGCACTTGTACAAATTGAGTATATGAGCGAATTTTTCACCCTAAGAGCGTTAATAGATCCCGGTTCTCAAAGAACATTTTTGTCCGAAGGTATTAGAAGTAGATTACAGCTACCGTATAAAAAATCACACTTCGAGATTATAGGGATTGGTGGGCAAAAACAAACCGCTACAAAGGAGTGTGAATTCGTGTTATACGCCAAAAAGTATGATTTAAGAATACCGATTAAAGCTATAATGTTGCCCAAGGTTACAAAAAAGCTCCCAGCTTTTACATTTAATGTTCCCAAATCGAGCGAAATATATAATATGGATTTGGCAGATCCATATTTTAACGTTTCTTCTCATATTGATTTAATTTTGGGCAATGACTATGAAGAGTTTCTTAATGTAGACGGTATTACAAGGAACATATGCGGAAAGACCTCAGCTTATAACACAATCTTCGGTTGGGTACTCAGTGGTCCGATGTTATCGCAACCCGTTCAAGCCTTGTCAACTACTATTATATCTGCTGATAACTCTGATCTCAGTCTCCTTTTGAGACAGTTCTGGGAACAAGAGGAAGTCCCTTCATCTCCCATAATAAAGCAAGAAGATAAAGATTGCGAACAGTTTTACTCGAAAACTACGAAACGCCTCAAAAATGGTAGATATATGGTAAGGTTGCCCTTTAAAAAGGAATTTCCTGAAGAAGTAGCTTTAGGCTCCTCACGGTTTATAGCTTTAGCTCAATACGCTAGAATGGAAAAAACACTGGCAAATAACCCAGAACTTAAGTCCCAATATAATGATGTGATCAAAGAATATCTCACCCTTGATCACATGGAAGAAACTTCTTCTCAAGAAGTTGTAGTGGGGGATAAGTACAACTCATTTTATTTACCACATCACGCTGTGATCCGTCCCGATCACATAGCGACAAAAGTAAGAGTAGTATTTAACGCTTCTAGAAAATCGAAATCAGGATTTTCTCTCAATGATATACTTCATATCGGACCAACCCTACAACGCGAATTGATAACTATCATTCTGAACTGGCGAAAATATCAGTTTGTTTTTAGTACCGATATACAGAAAATGTATCGGCAAATACTCGTACACCCAGAAGATAGGCCCTTTCAAAGAATTCTTTTCCAACCCGATCCCGACGGCCCCACTAAAGATTTTCAGCTAAAAACTGTAACTTTTGGCGTAAATTGCGCACCATACTTAGCAATTCGCACACTCCTTCAGATCGCTACTGATTGTGAACCCACAAGTCCTAAGGCGTCGTATATATTGCGTAACGAAACGTATGTTGATGACATACTCTCCGGCGGCCACACTATTGAGGAAGCACTTTCTGCTCAGTTAGACCTGATAACTGTGTTAAAAAAATCCGGTATGCCTCTAAAAAAATTCACGGCAAACGATGAAATTTTATTATCCCATTTAGCGGAAGAAGATTTGTATGACAAAGATTTTCTTCGATTTCATAAGTCAAGTTCTGCTAAAACTCTCGGCATTCAATGGAATGCATTAACAGACTCGTTCGGCTATACCTTTTCTAAAATTCCGAAGTCAACCACCATTACCAAACGACAGATTCTTTCAGCAATCGCAAAACTATTTGACCCGGCTGGGTGGTTGGCACCCATTATTATTAAATCAAAGTTACTTATGCAAAAACTCTGGCTAGAGGGCATAGAATGGGATGAAGATGTTTCAACTGAAATCCTGCAAACGTGGAATAATTTAGTTGAAGATGTTTCAAATGTTGACATAATTCATATACCCCGTTGGATCCACTTTCATCCAGCTAATACATTGCAATTGCATGGATTCTGTGACGCTTCTAAAGTAGCTTACTGTGCTACAATCTATATAAGGTGTCAAACAAATACACATGAGGTATATTCGAATCTCTTGATCGCTAAAAGCAAAGTGGCCCCAATACAAACAATATCACTTCCGCGATTAGAACTCAATGGAGCAGTTCTTCTTGCAAATTTGATCAACTACATACGCTCATCTCTAGAATTTAACGAACAAGAATTACACTTATGGACTGATTCCTCCATTGTGTTGGGATGGCTGTCTAAAATACCATCGTCGTGCGAGACATACGTTGCAAACCGCGTTTCTCGAATTCATCAAGTTGTTCCTAACGCAATCTGGCACCATGTACCCACACAGGATAATCCCGCAGATCTAGGAACGCGAGGATGCAGTCCTAGTGACCTTAAAAGTAACACGCTTTGGTGGCATGGACCATCTTGGCTTGTGAAACCTAAACACGTTTGGCCCAGGGCTAATCCTTTGAATATTAAAGAAACCACCGTAAAGGTGCAGGTTTTGACCAGCACCGTTGAAAACAAGGATATTCTTGAAAACTTTTCATCCTACAGCAGGGCCCTTCGAGTAGTCAGTTATATCTTTCGCTTTTTTAATAGAACATTAAAAAAAGTTTCAGCATCTTCAACAGCTCTATCTCAGAAAGAAGTTCAATTCGTTAAGACTAGATTGATAACCATCTTGGCTTGTGAAACCTAAACACGTTTGGCCCAGGGCTAATCCTTTGAATATTAAAGAAACCACCGTAAAGGTGCAGGTTTTGACCAGCACCGTTGAAAACAAGGATATTCTTGAAAACTTTTCATCCTACAGCAGGGCCCTTCGAGTAGTCAGTTATATCTTTCGCTTTTTTAATAGAACATTAAAAAAAGTTTCAGCATCTTCAACAGCTCTATCTCAGAAAGAAGTTCAATTCGTTAAGACTAGATTGATAATTTTGTCTCAGAAAATGTTCTTCAGCGATGAGTATGGTCAATTACAAAATTCTCTACCAATAGCTAGTAAAAGCCCCCTAAAACCACTTAATCCATTCATCGATGACAAATCCTTACTACGTGTAAACGGCCGTTTGATTCACTCTTGCCTCCCTTATAACGAAAGGTATCCCATTATATTATCTGGCAATTCAAGGTTTTGTCGTTTATATTTGAATGAGCTTCATATACTGCTCTCACATGCAGACTGCATTCAAATGTGCAGGATGGCCCAAACAGAATTTTATATTTCTAGACTAAAACCCAGAGTAAAGAGCGTTATAAGAAATTGCAGGACTTGCATTATTCATAAGCAAACACCATGTGCTCAAATAATGGCTCCTCTTCCGCCAGAAAGATGCCACTTATCTCCTCCGTTTCAAGTAACAGGTTTAGATTTCGCGGGGCCCTTCGAATTAAAAACATCGTCTCTGCGTACTTCTTCGACCGTAAAAGGCTACGTTTGTGTATTTGTTTGCTTTAGCACAAAAGCAGTACATTTAGAGCCATGTTCAGACCTAACCTCAGTAGCATTTCAAGCAGCATTTTCACGCTTCGTAGGGAGGCGGGGGCTCCCCAAAAGGGTAGTTTCAGATAACGGAAGGAATTTTCTTGGTGCTAGTAGAACCCTTCTACATGAGTTTACAGTCTTCATCAAATCTGTCTCTTCAGATGTTGCGCAAAAATACGTAACTCACGGTTTCGAGTGGAAATTTATACCACCGCATGCTCCTCACATGGGCGGCCTTTGGGAAGCCGCTGTTAAATCTTTTAAACACCATTTCAAAAGAGTTGCAGGAGCTCAAAGATTCAACTTTGAAGAGTTCACCACCCTATTGGCTAGAATTGAAGGTGTACTGAATTCACGACCAATATCGGCTTTCTCCGAAGATCCCACTGATCTTACTGCACTCACCCCGGGTCACTTTTTGCGCGGAGCTCCCATAATGGCTCTTCCTGAGCAAAGTGTTCAAAACATTTCTGTAGTTAACAGATGGGAGAAACTAAAGGCTCTTTATCACAGCTTTGCCATACGATGGAAAGAGGATTATTTGAAATCTCTTCACAAGAGGTATAAATGGAAATCGGTAAGTCAGAATCTGTTGGAAGGTGACTTAGTGGCCGTAATTGACGACTTACAACCCCCTTGCGAATGGAAACTGGGTCGAATTGAAAAAACTTATCCAAGTTCCGACTCTAATGTCCGCACTGCTGATATACGTACGGCAACCGGCATAATAAAACGTCCGATCGTAAAACTCTGTTTCCTGCCATTCCTAAGGGAATCCACAGAAAACTCTATAGAATAGCTAGCAGGATTTTAGTTTCTCATATTTAGTTATTACTTTATTAAAGCTTTCATATCAGCAAATGTATTTTTAAACAAAATTTGCCACATACAACATTGTTTTATTTAAACCAAATTTAAAATTTTGCTTCGAACAATTTTCTTCAATAATAGGAACTCCAACCACGTCATAATGGCCCTTCCTCAGCGCAGCCGATCTAATACCCATCATCGAACTAGAACTCAACATCGCGACGCTAACATACATCAGTGTATCATCTGTAAAAGGTTTCATCCCCTCAAGTATTGCCGTAAATTCCTAAGAATGAACGTCAAAAGGCGCATGAAGGTTGTAAAAAGACATCAATATTGCGTTAATTGTCTGGCAAAGAGCCATACCATAATATCCTGTACATCGATGGACACTTGTAAGAAATGCGATGCGCTTCATAATACACTGCTGCATGAGAAGAAACCAAACAGTCGGAAGCGAATGTTAACCACCAAAAATTTTCAACGCCAGCGTACATCATCACCGAGACAACAGCAAGGGACATCTGTACCCAACACCAAAATATTATCGGAGGCCATCCGGTCTTTAGCTCAGGTTCTTTGCGCCTCAAATACACCCAAAAGACTTACCTAGCTGCAGGGCCGGCGCCATGTTCAAACTCGGTTTGAACCTTAGTAATATATAAAAATTCTTATATATTAAAAGAATAATCACGAAAACCAAAAACTAATTGTTGCCATGAAGTATTATAAATGTACATGAATTTTTACAACTATTTGAAATTAACGTTTGAAATTAACTGAATTTGTATTCGCTGAAATTAAATGTCAAAAAGAGATTAATCAAACTACAAAAGCTTTGTCAAAATATGTAGCTTAACGAATAGCGGTAGCTAAAATAAACTAGTTCAAAGCATATTTTTATCACTACATTTTGCGAGCTTGAAACAGCAACATATTAATTTGTTCATTAAATCTAAATTTGGTAATATTTAACTTTAATAAAGTTATAAAGTATCAAGAACGAAAAGAACCGTTATTTTTTATTGGAGTAAACTAAGCCCTGTGGTACTGAAGGAAGTGATCCATCAGAAGAGAAGTTTAATAACTTTGGTAAGAGATTCACCAGCAGCTCTAAAATACATCAAAGTTATTCAATAGAAGTTAATATATACGAAATACTACACACATCCTACTATATAGAAAAGATGGCCCAAAGGGTCCACTAAGCCGTGGTATAAGTGGTATTTCTGAAATAATTTTGAAAAAAAAAGTTTTAAACAAATTTATTTTTTGTGAAAATTTTTTTCTGGTTAAAGCTGACTTTTTGGGGAAAATACGAAATACTACACATATCCCACTATATAGAAAAGTTGGCCCAAAGGGTCCTCTAAGCCGTGGTATAAGTGGTATTTCTGAAATAATTTTGAAAAAAAAGTTTTGAACAAATTTATTTGTTGTGAAATTTTTTTTCTGGTTAAAGCTGACTTTTTGGGCAAAATACGAAATACTACACATATCCCACTATATAGAAAAGATGGCTCAAAGGGTCCTCTAAGCCGTGGTATAAGTGGTATTTCTGAAATAATTTTGAAAAAAAAGTTTTGAACAAATTTATTTTTTGTGAAAAAATTTTTTCAGTTAAAGCTGACTTTTTGGGGAAAATACGAAATACTACACATATCCCACTATATAGAAAAGATGGCCCAAAGGGTCCTCTAAGCCGTGGTATAAGTGGTATTTCTGAAATAATTTTGAAAACAAAGTTTTGAACAAATTTATTTGTTGTGAAATTTTTTTTCTGGTTAAAGCTGACTTTTTGGGCAAAATACGAAATACTACACATATCCCACTATATAGAAAAGATGGCTCAAAGGGTCCTCTAAGCCGTGGTATAAGTGGTATTTCTGAAATAATTTTGAAAAAAAAGTTTTGAACAAATTTATTTTTTGTGAAAAAATTTTTTCAGTTAAAGCTGACTTTTTGGGGAAAATACGAAATACTACACATATCCCACTATATAGAAAAGATGGCCCAAAGGGTCCTCTAAGCCGTGGTATAAGTGGTATTTCTGAAATAATTTTGAAAACAAAGTTTTGAACAAATTTATTTTTTGTGAAAATTTTTTTCTGGTTAAAGCTGACTTTTTGGGAAAAATACGAAATACTACATATATCCCACTGTATAGAAAAGATGGCCCAAAGGGTCCTCTAAGCCGTGGTATAAGTGGTATTTCTGAAATAATTTTGAAAAAATAGTTTTGAACAAGTTTTTTTTGTGAAAAATTTTTTCTGGTTAAAGCTGACTTTTTGGGGAAAATACGAAATACTACACTTATCCCACTATATAGAAAAGATGGCCCAAAGGGTCCTCTAAGCCGTGGTATAAAAGGTATTTCTGAAATAATTTTGAAAAAAAAGTTTTGAACAAATTTATTTTTTGCGAAAAAATTTTTTTAGTTAAAGCTGACTTTTTGGGCAAAATACGAAATACTACACATATCCCACTATATAGAAAAGTTGGCCCAAAGGGTCCTCTAAGCCGTAGTATAAGTGGTATTTCTGAAATAATTTTGAAAAAAAAATTTTGAACAAATTTATTTTTTGTGAAAAAATTTTTTCAGTTAAAGCTGACTTTTTGGGGAAAATACGAAATACTACACATATTCCACTATATAAAAAAGATGGCCCAAAGGGTCCTCTAAGCCGTGGTATAAGTGGTATTTCTGAAATAATTTTGAAAAAAAAGTTTTGAACAAATTTATTTTTTGTGAAAATTTTTTTCTGGTTAAAGCTGACTTTTTGGGGAAAATACGAAATACTACACATATCCCACTATATAGAAAAGATGGCCCAAAGGGTCCTCTAAGCCGTGGTATAAGTGGTATTTCTGAAATAATTTTGAAAAAAAAGTTTTGAACAAATTTATTTTTTGTGAAAAAATTTTTTCAGTTAAAGCTGACTTTTTGGGGAAAATACGAAATACTACACATATCCCACTATATAGAAAAGATGGCCCAAAGGGTCCTCTAAGCCGTGGTATAAGTGGTATTTCTGAAATAATTTTGAAAACAAAGTTTTGAACAACTTTATTTTTTGTGAAAATTTTTTTTCTTTCATTTTCTTTTATTTCAGAAATACCACTTATACCACGGCTTAGAGGACCCTTTGGGCCATCTTTTCTATATAGTGGGATATGTGTAGTATTTCGTATTTTCCCCAAAAAGTCAGCTTTAACCAGAAAAAAATTTTCACAAAAAATAAATTTGTTCAAAACTTTGTTTTCAAAATTATTTCAGAAATACCACTTATACCACGGCTTAGAGGACCCTTTGGGCCATCTTTTCTATATAGTGGGATATGTGTAGTATTTCGTATTTTCCCCAAAAAGTCAGCTTTAACCAGAAAAAATTTTTCACAAAAAATAAATTTGTTCAAAACTTTTTTTTCAACATTATTTCAGAAATACCACTTATACCACGGCTTAGAGGACCCTTTGGGCCATCTCTTCTATATAGTGGGATATGTGTAGTATTTCGTATTTTCCCCAAAAAGTCAGCTTTAACTGAAAAAATTTTGCCACAAAAAATAAATTTGTTCAAAACTTTTTTTTCAAAATTATTTCAGAAATACCACTTATACCACGGCTTAGAGAACCCTTTGAGCCATCTTTTGTATATAGTGGGATATGTGTAGTATTTCGTATTTTCCCCAAAAAGTCAGCTTTAACTGAAAAAATTTTTTCACAAAAAATAAATTTGTTCAAAACTTTTTTTTCAAAATTATTTCAGAAATACCACTTATACCACGGCTTAGAGGACCCTTTGGGCCAACTTTTCTATATAGTGGGATATGTGTAGTATTTCGTATTTTCCCCAAAAAGTCAGCTTTAACTGAAAAAATTTTTTCACAAAAAATAAATTTGTTCAAAACTTTTTTTTCAAAATTATTTCAAAAATACCACTTATACCACGGCTTAGAGGACCCTTTGGACCAACTTTTCTATATAGTGGGATATGTGTAGTATTTCGTATGTTGCCCAAAAAGTCAGCTTTAACTAAAAAAATTTTTTCACAACAAATAAATTTGTTCAAAACTTTTTTTTGAAAATTATTTCAGAAATACCACTTATACCACGGCTTAGAGGAGCGTTTGGACCATCTTTTCTATATAGTGGGATTTGTGTAGTATTTCGTATATTTTTGTTATGACTACTTTTCTTTCCAAGAATATCACATGTTTTAAATAGCCTTTTTTTATTAGAAGGGATAATGAGTTATGTACTAATAAGGCAAAACTAAAAAATGTGTATTCTGGAGAGCATATTCCAATTGATTCTTTATATTTTTGTGGCCCAGTTATGGAGATTTCTTTCGAAGAAATATATATTCCAAATTAACATTCACTGTTAAACAGTTAACAGAGCTCTGTTAACGAAATAATTGCAAATGTGGTTTATGTCTGTACTAGTTAAATTTAAAATTTATCTTCACACACATATTTTACGCCTTGAGTATTATCCTGCAGAGTGGAAGGTATCAATGATTACCATGATACCTAAGCCAGGGAAAGGTCTGACTAAGGTAGAATCATGTAGACCAATAAGTCTTTTACCAACAATTTCAAAACTATTCGAAAAATTGTTAATGGCGAAGTTAACGCCAATATTAAACAATGTGGAATGCATCCCTAATCATCAATTCGAATTTTGGGCTAAACACAGCACCAAGAACAAACACACAGGCTAGTCAACGTCATAAGACAGACTTTTGAAGACAAAAAGGATTGTTCGACTTTTGATAAAGTGTGGCAAGACGGTTCGATGCCCCAAATATAGTTAAACATTCCTGCAAACACTCACTCACAAGCTTCTGGAAAGCTACTTATGCGGCCGGAAGTTTGTTATCACAGAAGACGATTTTATAAGCCCCTTACAGCCAATCGAAACAGGAGTTCCCCAAGGTAGCATTCTAGGACCTACTTTATATTTGATTTACGCCTCAGACATGCCAACGAGATCCGGAATCCACACTTCAACTTTTGCAGGTGATACAGCATTCTGCAGCGTACATGAAAACCATCAAGTAGCTTCGCGAAATTTGCAGGAGTATATCTCAATATTAGAGAAATGGTTAAAACTTTGGAAAATTCAAGTCAATGAACAAAAGTGTACTCACGTTACATTCACACTGCGTAAACAAACATGTCCAAATTAACAATTCACCTATTCCGCAGCAAAATGAAGTCAAGTATTCGTACCTTGGTATTCATCTCGACCGTAGGTTAACGTGAAATTCTCACATTGATGCGAAAGTCACTCAGTTAAAATTAAAAGCAGCGCAACTAAATTGGCTTATGGGCAGAAACTCGACATTGAAGCTGGATTGCAAACGTTTATTACACAACGCAATTCTAAAGCCTATATGGTGCTATGGAATTCAATTATGGGGCACCGCCTCAACTTCTAACATTGAAAAAATTCAAAGGCGACAAAATCAAATTCTTCGAATGATTACTGCAGCTCCATGGTACGTAAAAAACTCACGAGTTCATAAGGATCTGTGTGTTCCTCTTGTGAAAGACGAATTTTCAAAGTACGCAACAAGGTATATCAGTAAACTGGAACTTCACCCAAATCGTCTTGCAAGCAATATACTTAATTTTGAAGGTCACTCTCGGTTGAGAAAGAGGGATTCCCTTGCCATCAGAACGTTAAATGGGTGATTTTACCGATATTGACCGCGCAAAATAAAACATTTTTGTCTAGCATTGACTGGACTTAGCTAATTTTTTGTATTTAATATTAAGATTTGAATACTTATTGTTAGTTCACTTTGTAAAGATTCAATAAATAAATGAATGACCATCTTGTGATGGTGAATAATGCTAAGTCACAAAACGGGGAGCGAATCTCTTGGGGGAATGAAACAGAGATTATTGTGGGTGAGTGATGCGGTGACAAATATAATGAAGTCTCCACTTGAATCCTCTTCTAAAAGAAAATTTTTTGCAACTCCAAAATCTATAACGTCTGGGATCTTTCGGCGGTCTGACGGTCAATAAATGGGGTGTCCACTTGAAATCACATCTTAGCCCATTTTTGAGGCGGTGTCAAAAAGCGCACGGCCTGTCTGGGATCCACAAAAGTGTGTTTAGCGTTAGCTGCTAAAACTCGAGGATCAAGTGATTTAAAAAATTCTGAATATTAATTTTCATTTAGTGAAAATCGAGGTGGTGAATGAATTGAGAAAATAAGAATTTTTCCCTGAAAATGTTGAAAGCATATATTTGTTGCTTGGAGATACTCCTCACGTATCTCATGCAGTAAATAGTGTTTAATTTTGGTTTTTATTAGAACTGCCAAGCCTCCACAAGATCTGCAAAAGAATTCAAAAAACTTAGAAACCGTCCTGGAATTATAGCAGTTATAGATGGGACTCATATCAAAATTATCTAAACTAGTGGAGACTTAACTCAGTTAATAGAAAAGGTTTTTTTTCGTTGAATGTCCAGGTAAAAACAAATTGAATACTTGTTCTTATTTATGTAACGTAGCTTTTATTTAATCCTTTGTTAAAATCCAAAGTGGTTTAATTAAGTTTTAGATATTTTTTTAAATATTCTTAATGAATCTAGAATAAAAGCACAATTTTAAAATGCTGAGTTTAAAGGGTCAGTTTTTGGGGACTCTGGCTATAAGTTTACGCCATACCTTTTCACATTAATACTTCGACCACGCAACGATAAAGAAATAAAATACAACATTGCGCACATTGTCACTAGAAATACTGTGGAACGATGCTTTGGTGTATGGAAACAGCAATTCTAATGCTTACTGGATGGACTGTTATAGCTTTAGTTGTTCTTCACAAGATCGCTATAGAAGAGAGCGATGCTACTCCAGGTAATATAAATACTTATACATGAAACATTTTGATTAAAATAATAGTAAATATATTTTCAGACGACTGTGATCATGAATTTATTGACTTCGTACCCGAATAACAGAAAATGACTAATTATTAAAAAAAGGATATCAAGAACCAAAACTATTAATATTTAAATTCCAAAAGTATAAATTAGCAAACAAGATTTTTTGAAATCTTCGTCTATCTGAAACATGAACACACGTATTTGGGATTGTATTTTAAAAAATCAAATTACACCAGAAGAAATAAGCTATTGTCTTCCATCCTGTATACATGTGTAAAAAATAAATAAACATTTGTATGAGAAACATTAAAACACTCGCAAGTAAGCACAAGTAGCTGGTATTTCAGAAATTTTTTGATTTGCGTGTAACCGTGCATGTGTTTAGTGTAAAAGCAAATTTTCATGAAAATAATACAAACAGTACTGTAAGAGATTTGACAACCTATAAAACTTCATCTCACAAGTGAGGGCCAATAAATTTCGTTACTTTTTACATGAAACTCATTCCGCTTTTCAATATAGTCTCATTTGAGTTTTATCCAAATTAGACCAAACTGCTTTAATTTTTTATGCCTTTAAAAATATAATTTGTCAAGGTTATCAAAATAGGAATTTTTTGTCAGATGATTTATTTTAACGCTGGAATCAAATCACGTTCCGCCGAGGCATTACTTCAAGTTTGGGAACAAGAAGTAATCACTCGAGACTCAATCTGGAGAATACGGCGCATGAGGGAGCAGTTCGTAGCTCATTTTTTGAATTTTTGCAGTGGAAACTACACGCGTGTGCATGCCTGCATTGTGTTAGTGGAAAACCCCCTTTTCTTGGCCAAATGCGATTATTATTTTTTTAATTCCTTTAACTTTTCTAAAGTAGTCAAAATGGGGTGTATTGCGTACATCTCAGGAAACGGTCGCTTTGACTTTATAGGCTGATAAACTAGCTTTTGTCTTCTTGGAGCAAATTTACTACGAGAAACCCACTGTTTTAACTGATGTATTGTGGTGGATGCAGGTTTTGTCCACGGTTACAAAACTCTTCCATATTGCGGCTGAAAAATGCCAAACATTCCTGCCAAATTGTCATACATGGTTGCATTTGGGATCGTTTGTGAGCATACGCGGCACACATCTTGCGGAAATATTATTCATACCCTAGTAATAGATATCAATGAGCCAAATGAAATGTCGATGGCTTCCACAATCTCTAATCGGCTAGAGTTATACCGTGAGGTTTTTCAATTGCTTCGATTGTAGAGACCTCAACTGGGCGTCTAGAACGTGCGGCATTTTCCGTACTTGTACGGTCACATCTAAATTCAGTAAGCAATTTTCTTACCATGGAAATGATATTTATCAAGCTTTGCCGTGGTTTGCGTGATGGGGTTTTCCGCAAAAAAAATAATGCTCAATGAGGGAAAGAAATTTATTTTTCCCTGTCTGCTTTTAATGGCTGTCAAACACCAATTACATAACACAGTTCGCTCAAAAATTTACAATAGAATGCTGAAAGATAATGATTGACGACAGCAGCCATTACAATTACGAGGCGGGAGTATCAAAAAGTTACGGATCATCGAATTGCAAAACAAAAATGATTAACTAACTTTAGTGTCTTAATAAAATTGAAATCGTAACAAGGTTGGGCTGGAAATAATTATTCAATAGCTCTGTACTCGTATATTGACAAACTCCTAAAACTGATACATTAATTCGAAGTTTTAATAGCATGTAAAATTATTTTTAACAGAAAAATTTTGCAAACAAATGTATCACAGTGTACTTGAAAAAATTTTTTAAATTTGTACTTCTGAAAATTTGTACTTGCGAAAATTCTCGGCTGCAAACCATCATGGTGAAGTTCGCTGAACTTCAGAGCGATGGGCTGCCGATCCTGGAATAACATCAGCCAGAAGGAGTTCGTTGTTTGAAAGATTACAGGTGGGGCAAGCTGTGGTGTTGGTGAGTATTTAAGGCCAATAGTAGTACATTTTTTTCGGACTCGTTTTTTTTATACACATCCATTTTCGGGTCCCATACCTTAAATTTGATCCAAGGACATGTGTTACGCATGTTCTAGCTGTCATGATTAAATTTTTTTATTATGTGACGAGCACGAGATCATGGCAAAAAACCACATCCAAAGCGGCGAGCTTCTAGCCGGAACAAAACGCCAGCAAGCCAGCGATGCTATTATCTGGAAGCACCCTGCTATATGCATTTGAAGAACTCTCACCTCTGAAGGAATAACCGCAAAAAGCATGTTTTGTCATTAACCTATGGGAACATAGGATATAGTTCGTTGATAAAAATTATATAATTCTAATCGAATCATCTAACCTAAATGGTTTATCCTAGACCTAATACAATGGATATAGATAACCAATAGCAGTTAATTGTTAAAGACAATACGTGTACTAGCATCAGTTTATTCAAGTCGCGACACATTGCCGACTTTAAGGCCCAGTTTTTCAGTTCGTATTTAAATGTCATTTAGCTTTAAGTTCCATTCAAATACGAAAATCAATGGCCGACTTCCTAAATGCAAGTTGCAAAGCATATTTACAATGCATACACTTCGTAAACGCATACGTAAACTTTCTGGCAACGTCCAATGTTCCTAATCGTTTGGCAACTCATTTTAATGAGTATCAGTTGTCAGAATCGTGCATCATTTTTATTTTTTATGCAAACATTTTTATTTTTGGTTACTTTTCTTTTCTTTTTTTTTTTTTTTTTTTGATGGTTTAGCCTGAGATAATTCCTGTGTTACTTCCATTTTTCTTCAATTTATTAAATTTTCTTCCAATTTATTAAATTTTATAACATGTGTTTGACATTTATTTTATGTATGAGTTGCATAGCGACGTTCCTAAATGCCGATAAAATGCAAAAAATTTCTTTGCAATGCAAGATTGTACATAAGACATGTTTAGCATTGCATACGCATTTTTTCAAATTATGCATTGCAACTTGCGTTTAGGAAGTCGACCAATTTTTCACTTCAAATTTCAACTAAACTTAAATGAACAAACTTCTTCATTGAAGTTGTATTTAAGTTTACCTCATATACCATGTGGTTTTTGTGTGCTTGCTTTTGGATTAGTGCAAAAAAACACACATAAGAGATATTGCCTGTAGAAGATATATTAAAATTAGTCACTAATTTGCACCAAACAACAGCATAATATGATAACAGTTAATCAAAAATGACATCGCTTGAAATAAAATTATTAAGTTTTTCTATACCGTTAATAAATTTAATATTTTTCTTTAAAATTGTTTCTATTCTTCCACTAACAAGCAGCTGTTCTATGGAACACGTTCCATAATATCTGAAGCTGTCACACTTTCATTGCATTTAAATAAGAGCAATTATTTAAGACTCATAAACTGGACTTTATTTTTTAAATACAACTTAAATTTAAATGAAAATTAACTAATTTTGTATTTAAATACGAAGTCAAAAACTGAGCCTAAAAATAAGGAGGATAGTTTATCAAAAACAAGTGTTTTGCTAGAATTTGCAACACAAAATTTTAATTTTTATTCCGTTTTTAGCTCTTTGAGTAGGGAACTTTTAAAATTAAATTATGATGAAACGGTTTCAAGAAAACACAAACTCGATGTATTATATTTCGGAATAGTTAATAAGAAAAGTCAATAATAATATTTTTTATAAAAATATTTTTAAGATAGTTTTTAAAACAAAAAAGATAAAAGGGTTGAATAATCAGCATAAAGGATGTCTATACTTACAAAACTCTCAGTTTCGTCAACCTTTGAAAATCCGACTCAAAAATCACAGTTATGTTATTTCCCTGTAAATCTCTGAAAAGAAAAAGTAAACATTTTATAATTATTATAAAGTCGCAAAATTGCAAAACAAATACGCACAAAGAATAATTTGTATATTATTGTTAAAAACCGTTTATTATCGATTTAATTATACAGGGTGATCCAAAGAGATCGAAGGAGTAGAGTTTACAAATTTACAGCCTTCTTCGACAATATCGAATGAAAATGTATGCGAAAGAAAGCTAATCACTCACATTCGAATCAATTTGGGTTTGTCTATCTCACTACTATTCGTTCGCATGAACTTATGCATTTTAATTGAATTTTGACACATTTCGCATAGAATAAAGTTAGAAAAAACCCAAATCAATTTTCTTTCGCCTAGAACGCGAATGAACTTATCCTTTCGACATCGACGAACTGGCTGTTAATAACTTTTTCATTTACAGTTTGTAAAAATAGTCCTTTCAAAACAAATATTTTTTTTATGAATTTCATTTTGAATGTAAAATACCACCAACAAAATCATTTACTTTCATCATCTGGTACGTTTCCGACAAGAAGGTGCCGAAACTTTGAAAAATAATGCACACATTACAACAACAATGTTTTCAAAAAAAGCAAGCAGAAAAAGAACCTTTGCCGTTGATTTTTGCCCATTTTATGCAGGTAAATTTTTTAGATGAACGCAAGTTTAGTTGGTAGCGTTTATTAATCAAATTGAACAACAACTGATTTAAACGGAATTAAACATAAACCACGCCCTGAAAGCAACTCAACAAAAATATTAGACGCTTATCAGCAATACACAATGAGAAGATAAAGGTAAAACATGGAATAAATTTGAAAAAGCAACAGGTACGAGTAAAATGTCTAGGAATTAGGTTTGATGATAAATGGTTTGTTAATAAAAAAAATCTGTTTTCCCCAGGGATATAAAATGGGTTCAATAGGACAAAAATATGCTTTACCTGTGATAGGACAAAAATATGCTTTACCTGTGAGAAGAGAGAATTTTTCAGACATGAAAATTATTTCTGAGAGTGAAGATTTTGTACAGACAAATAATAATAAAGAGGAACAAGAAAGATATACATATCTAAATATCAGTTAACGAACAAGGATCCTCCAGATAGGTTAGAGAAGATAAATAATAGTTTAGTATATGAAAGGAGATTTTAACTAATAGTGAGAAAAATAGAATAAAGACTAATATTGCGGTTGCACCTAGGTTATATGGATTGCCAAAAGTTCACAAGACGTATTTTTCATTAAGACCAATTTGTTCATTTATTAATTCTCCATCTTATAAACTTTGTAGTAAATATTCTTAAGAAGATTACTGATAATTCAAAATACAATATTAACGGCCGTATGCAAAAAAACTTAACAAAGCTTGGTAAGCATTTGTTAAGAAAATTTACCTAATGTTCTATCCAAAAACAATTATTAGCTTACCATATGTTTAAAGTTGAAATAAGCCACTTTAACTGTACGTTAAAATGACATTTGTTTTGCTGACCTTGATTTTTCTTTAAATTCACAATTATAATGAAAATATTAACAAAATCAATGGATTATGCTCGGCAGATAAGTAAATTAGAACTTTACATTTTATACGAATTGAAAAGAATAATTTTGGAAAGGAAATATAAATAAGAAATATGTTAGTGATGCACTTTCCTTCAAACGAATAAGACGAAAAACGGTATTCGAATAATACAAATGTTTAAGGTATAATTAATCCTGTTAATTTTTCTCAATTTTATTAATATACCAAATATTGTACATTCGTCATTTATTAAAAAGCTAAATCGATTAAACGTTTGTCAAAAATGTGTGATTTAAGGTAATAATAATAATTCTTTTTTTTTAATTTATTTTAATCGATTTTCGAATATTAGTTTTCATGCATCACTATTCAAGAAATTACAACTGAACATAACGGCATTGCCAGAATAAAACAACTAAATTCCTTACTATATATAAAAGTTAACGTACTGTTTTTGCATAAATTTTTTTAACAAATGTATGGTAGTGTTAATGTGTTTGGTAACTAACGTATACGTTAAAACTCAAGTAAGATTTTTTTTTGGATATGGCCCTAAAAGTTTAATGCAATTTAAGGGGAGAATAAAGGGCCAGAGTATAGACAATAGTGAAAGATTAATTTCTTTTGATGTAGTTTCACCATTTCCAAGCATACCAGTTGATTTGGCAACGAGCACGATAGAAGATAACTGGAGGTTAATAACTCAATATACTAAAATAGAAAAGTTTTACGTGTTTTAAAATTTTGTATTGGAGATAACAGGTATTTTCAGCATAATGGAAGGATATATAGACAGCTAAATGGACTCCCGATGGGATCTCCAGCAATTATTACGCACGTTATAATGGAAAAGTTACTAGATAGATCTATAGACAAGTTTATTATAAAACCAAGATTATTGATCAAATAGAGCTCAGTATATTGTAAAGAACTCTTATGAATTTAAAATAGAAAATTTTGGACCTTCAGAGTGAACAAAAAAACTTGTCAGGTTGCAAATTTTCGATAAAAGGCATAAGGAACCTTCCTGCTACCCGCAAGCGACGAACAATTGTATAAATTACATCAGCACGTGCCTAGTCGGCCTTATCTGATAACAGACCAACTCCACGGGGTGAATTAGTCACAATTCACCAGCGCCCCATGCGGCTTGAAAGGCTCACGCAGGTCGCAACTTTTTTTCATAAGTTTGTGGCAATATAGAGAACCCCGTTGCTGAAGAGTTTAGGCCTTCTAATCACTCCTGTATGTAATTTTCCAGTAGTCAATGGAAGACAAGGCTGTAGAGGCTGTATTAGACCCAAGCCCATGAAATGCATCAGGCCTTAACCAACTCACCCCTCTACCCATCACTTCTGGTCCCTTACATTACAGCTATCTGTTACAAGAGAACATCACCTGGGAAGGTTGTTAGCCCCGGAAAACCGGTATTCTGCTAACTTAATCAGGGAAACTAATTCCCCTTCTTGTGATTTTAGGTTTAAGCCACAGCTATAACGTTTCAGCCGAAGTAGGCTCCTCAACCATGAACTGCGCCGATATGGTCTGCAAGCAGAACCTCTCGTAAGTCCAACACATAAGTTATACGGCTTCCTAGTGTTATATTTTCTACAACAACTGAGGAACTCCTACCCCACTGTGCCCTAGAAAGTAGAGTGCCTTGTGTTTAAAAACGCTTTAAAACAATTATCGGCAACAAAGTTCCATCCCTGTGATTAATTGTGAATGGAAACATTTTTATAATTGACTGATTTCCGGTTTTCATTTGATTTTTATTATTCTTGTGCACTCTCGATTAAGAAGATCCTGTGGCGTCTTGATCTCTTGAAGTTTTCTAAATTGAAGTTTCACTGAATTATAACAAATATTGGTTTGTAAATAAATTTACACGAATGTAAGTA
Source organism: Thecocarcelia acutangulata (assembly GCA_914767995.1). Lineage (NCBI taxonomy): Eukaryota > Metazoa > Arthropoda > Insecta > Diptera > Tachinidae > Thecocarcelia > Thecocarcelia acutangulata. The sequence goes on from OU612098.1 coordinate 60,734,722, forward strand.
ATTGGAAATCTATTTGCGAAAATTAATAGTAACGTCAGGAATCCTCCCATAGTTTTCATTTCCAAGACTAACGCTGTTCCCCTACCTGTTCCATGCTAATGCATACTCCCATTACCTTGTCCCATTTTTCAATCAAACGATTTTAATTAAACGATTTTAATTAAAGGAGGAAGAGTTTTTAAATTGATTTACATCAGCACCTGCCACGACGGCCTAATATAATAATGGACCATCTCCACAGTGTGAATTATTCACGATTCACCAGCGCCCCATGCGGCTTACTTGGCTCACAGAGTTCGCAACTCTTCACTATAAGTTTGTAGCGATATAGACGAACCCTCGCTTAAGAGTTCGGTCCATCTAATCCTCCTCCTGCATGGAATTTCCAGTCAATGGAAGACAAGGCTCAATAAAATGGTAGGCCGAAGCCAATTAAGAGCATTAGCCCTTAACTAAGTCACCCGTCTAACCATTACTCCTGGTTCCTTTCAGTACAGTCGTCTGTTGCGTGACAACAGCTGTTAGCCCCCGAAAACCGGCATGCACCATAGTTATCAGGAAAACTAATTCCCCTTGCTATGATTTTAGGTTTAACCCATAGTCATAACGTTGCAGCCAAAGTAGGCACCTCAATCATGATCCGCACTGCAAGGCGGAATCTTCCGGGTGCTTTGTTGCTGATCTCCTTGGTACGGGTTTCGGAAATCCAACACAACATCATAAGTCATGCGGCTTCCTAGAGTTTTGTTTGCTACATCAAACGAGGAACTCCTACCCATCTGTGCCTTAAAAAACAGTGCCCTGGAATGGTGTACACCAAGACAAACCCTGCTTACTGGAGGACAGACGACAAACATTATACAAGAATGACAATATTGAACAAGTGCAGGTGAGTATTCTAGAAGATAGAAAAAGACTAACCTGGCCTCTCACGAGAGTCGCTGCGGGCAATTCTGCATACAATGAGAATGTTTCCATACAAACGACAATTTATTTCCGACAAAAAGCAGAAGAAAATCCTGAGTTTATTTATATTTTAACGACAGCCGTGGAAACTTCCCTTAAGTATAGTGACAATTGGATAAAGTCATAGCGCACACTGCGGTGGACACAATGCATTTTTTTACGCGAAACTTTAGTGATCGATTTTAAGAATCATTTAGCAACGATATACACGAGATAGCCAACAACATAACACCTGAAGTTTGTGAAGATTATGGAAAATATTTTGGAAATAGTACGAATATGTGGAAAAAAAATTGCTACAACTTGTGAGATATAATTTTTTTTATAATTAAATTTAAAATATTCTTCTGTTGTATATAAAAACCCGTAATATATAAATTATATTAATCCTAATTTTTTACCTTTTTTTTATTAAATGAAATTGAAATGCTGTTTTAAGCTCGAGATCGTTTTTGTATTTTATATAAAAAATATTTTACTGAATTTATTGTTCGATATTTCGACTTCTTCAGGAAAAATTTTTTCTGTTTTGTTTATAAAATCAAAAATATTTGAAACATAATCAAGGCGATTTCATACCAGGTAAATGCAAGAGCAATAAATACAACACTACAAAAAATAAATCTTTTTCAAATGTCAAGGGAAAAATAGAAACACAAAAAGGAATTAAAAAATATATATAAAAAAATTACAATAAAAGACAAACATTTAATTATTTCGTGAAACTTTTAGTTATTTCGTGAAAATTAAAGTCTCAGATCACAGAGCTTGGAAAAGTGAAAATGACCAGCTAGATTGGGAAGGATTCTGGATCATATTTGGCGCTCAAGATAGAGTCCATAATTTAAAAAATAGTTTTATTTTTTTTTTCAATTTTGTTTTTATTATGTCATTGACATCTGAAACAGATTAAAATTAAAAAAAGTTATCAGCTGCGCTGTCAATTTCACCTGTTATGAATTCGCCTTGAACATAATGAAAACGATTTTAACATACATAACCCAGCATTTACCCATGCAAGTGCAAGTTCAAAAAAGTCAATACATTCAAACTTTTTTACCAATACACACAGATTTTTTTTACTTACAACTCAACTTGCAATCAAATTCAGTTGTAAGTAAATTTTCAATACTTACTGCAAGCAAAATGACAAATAATAAAACAGTGTTGCCGAAAATGAGTTTTAAATAAAATTAATATTAGATAACACAACGCAACGAAATAAAAAAATTTCATATGCTTTTAAAACCACTATACAATTTTGATGTATCATGACTACCTTTGTACAAAAATGGTAGAATTTTTAAATTCTATGGATAGATTTTTTTTTTAATTTTTTTGTAAAATTGCATTTTTTTTAGACGCTTTTTCGGAAAGCCTATTGTGTATTCACTAAGGATCACCTTTTTGCAAAAGGGGGAATAAATAGCGTCAATTTTGCAAAAACTTAAAAATTAAAATTTTTTTCCGATATAAGCTCGATTTGTCAGTTTTAGGGCCTGCTCGCCACGTGTTAACGTTGTTCAATTTTGCTAAAATTTTGTTGGTGAAAGTTCCTCACCAAATCTCACAATAATCCGACCGGCACTCTTGAAATTCGAAAATTTTTTTTTTTTTTCATTTGAAAAACCCTGTATACGTATATGAAGAAAAAATATAAAATTTTGTGAAAATGAGTGAATTTACTTAATTGTGAATAAATTCGAGAATAATCAGTCGATTTTTATGGTTGATATCTCGTTTTGTTGCTATTATTTGTGGCTTTGTAATAGAATAATGAATCTGAAAATTTTTTGCCGTTTTCTATTTTTCATGATTTTTTTAAAACAAAAATTTTTGCCATTTTTACGTAAAAAATATATTTTTTTCTTAAATTTGTTATTATAACTCCGAAACTGTTCATCCGATTAAAGCAAAAAGACGGATTAAAGTCTATGTAAATCTTAATTTTTCTGATTATATTTGAATAATATCCGATTAGCCGTTTTTTAGTTATCACTAATAATGTGAAAAAGCGTCTAAAAAAAAAATTCTACCATTTTTGTACAAAGGTAGTCATGATACATCAAATGCATATAGTGGTTATTCGAGCATATTTTTGCTGTTGCCCTGTGTAATAAATTATTTAAATTTTTGCAGCTTAAGATCTTGTATTTTTTTTTATAAAAAAGTAACGGGGTTTTTATTTTTATTTCAATATTTCGCTAACAGTTTGTTAGCATCGCCATTTTAATTTTCCTGACGATGCTAACAAACTGTTAGCGAAATATCGAAAAAAAAAATAAAAAAACTGTTCCTTTTTTATAAAAAAAAAAAACAACACAAGATCTTAAGCTGCAAAAATTTAAATAATTTAATGTAAAAGAAGATTAAATAATATTGGGGTAAAATTGAATTAATTATTAAAACAAAATTAATATCCATAGCTAATTTTTAGCACATTTATATGAAAAGAAGATAAAGAAAGAGCACAGCTGTATAGTAAGAAATTTCAATGGTAGTACTAAACATAAAAAACAAGTTTTTTTTGGAAAAAATCATTTCGTACAAATATGATTTTTTGAACTTTTCCAATAATGACAACACGGCAATACTTGATCCATATTTTGTTTCATCAAATATTATTTTAAATCAATTATTTTTCAATATATACAAAAAAATTATATAAACAAGGAATAAATTTCGCTTTAATTTTTATATATTTAACATTTGTACCTACAAACATAAAGCAATTTTTAATAGATTTTTACGCTATGACGGCATTTGGCAAATGAACTTTCACTTGCTTGTAAACACAAAAGTAAGTTGCGAGACATTCGAGAATTTTTCGGATATTTTCGATAATAATATGTATTCTGAACTTACTGTAAGTTACTTGTATGTGTAAGTGCAGTGTAAAAACGTTCAACATACATTGTAACAAAAAATTAAGGTACATAAAAAGATTATTAACATAGTGTTAAGCTTTAAACACATAGACCACAGCAGACTTCACAACTTCACGACAGCAAATGCTGCAACCGGCAATTGTAGTTGTGTAGGCGACTACTGAAATATTTTGAACACGGCAGCAACATAAATTCATTTGAATAAGAGCCAATTTTCACGATGATTTAAAGCCATGTCTAAAAGGCATATTTTTTCTTTTGTACTGAAAATTTTTGAAAATTAAAAAAAGCCATGTTTTCTGTTTTTCAAGTTTTTTTCTCTAATTTCTTTGTGACTCGTTTATTATTTTTTAAATTGTTTTATTTTCATTCGACTGCAAAGGTAACCACATCGATACTTCCAAAAGGGTAAAAAGAGACAAACGATTTTTTTAACGACAACAATTGAAAAAACGACATGACTTAAAAATCATAGTAAAAATGTAACGTGATTTTGGTAGAAGCTTTAAAAGAGTATTATAAAAAAAGACATGGCTTTAAATCACCGTATAAATCAGCCCTAAAAGTATACTTCAGCGTGGCCACCCTAGAATTTTTAGCTTTACAAAATTCCATTGTTTTACAGAACGAGTTCTGTTTATATCAATCCTTCATGAAAAAAGTTCTGTCTTAAAAAAGGCTTTAAAATCTAAAAAAAAAACAAATTAATTAAAAAAGCTTTTATTTGCTACGCTTCATGCGGGTTATGGGGGTCTTAAAAGTTGAAAATATAATATTTTGGTCTATAATGGGAACAATATTAAATAATTGGACATTTATATCGAACTTTTCTAAATTCGGACAAAAATAATTCGACTCGAGAAAGAAAAATGCATGTATATAAATTATAAAATTGTTCGTCGAAGATATACAATTAAAGCTACTCATAAATGAACTGGAATATATCTAAAGAGACAAATAAACTATGCGAACCTTTCGGCAAACACGCACTTTCCGTTTACTCATAACGATACAAATACAAGCACAAATTAATCAATTTTTTTCCAATGTACACGGCGATTATGCTGCGGCAGTTTTCTTGCCATATGAAGTTTACAACACATAATTCATTTTATAATTTGTTTTAGCCTCTATTTCTTGATACTCAGTTTCTATAATCTTTGTTTGTTTTTTTTTTAATTTCTACAAGGAAGGTAAACTTTAATACAATACTAAAAATTCTAACAAGAAAACTTGTTCATGATTGATTTTGTGTGCTTCTTCTTCCATCACTTCATTGTGCAAAATTTTTTTTGAAATGACAAAATTTTGCGTTAGACAACACAAACATTCAAGATGTTTGCCCAAAAATCGTACAAACATGCTTCAAATATATGTACAAACAAGTAAACAAGCCCTTTAACAACGCTTAATGTTTGTGCACATGTTTTTGCATGTTTGTTAAGCTGTTTGTGTAGTTTGTTTGGCGCTTAACTAGTTCTTTTATAAAATTAGGCATTCTTATTTTGAGGATAAATATGTATGCACATATGTATTTAACAGTAGAACAAATAAATTTATTAATTTATTTAAAAGCCCATTTAAATTTTGTTCTTTTATTATGCTTTTTTTACTATATATATATATATATATATATATATATATATATATATATATATATATATATATATATATATATATATATATATATATATATATATATATATATATATATATATATATATATATATATATATATATATATATATATATATATATATATATATATATATATATATATATATATATATATATATATATATATATATATATATATATATATATATATATATATATATATATATATATATATATATATATATATATATATATATATATATATATATATATATTTATTTTTTTTTATACATTGGTCACACTGTTTTTATTTTGTAGCCAACAAAAATAGAAATTAGTTTAATTCGAGTGCAGCAAAAAATCAGCTTGGACAACAACCTGCAGTAGTGTCGTCTTGCTGTTGTCTAAATAAACATTCGCATTTAAATGCATGTATTTTATATTTGACAATTGAAGTCGGTTGTCTGCTGGCTTCAATGTATTTAATGCTTTATAAACATAATACATTCATTACAACATTTATTACATAAAAACAAAACCGACATAATGAAACCGATAATGAACACCTTGCTAATTTTGCCCCAGAACTTATCAGAACTAGAACAATGTCTATCGGTGGTACATTCTCGCAAATGGCGAAAGTGCCCAGTTTCAAATGCCTTGAAAACTCTAATAGTTTAAACCCAGTGATTACACTGAAAGAAATAGTAAGAGCCGATACAAAAAAAAAAAAAAAAAAAAAAAATGAATGTATATACACATGTATGCATGATATACATACATACATACTTAGGTATTATAGCATAAAAAGTTTCTTAGTTCTACGTATATACATATGTATTAAACAACTTCAAAGGAAATACTTACAATCTTTCAACATCTGCTGATATTTTACGAGGCACCTGCGTAAGACCCCGATGCGAACAGTCCACAGTCAACCCATTACACGAACAAACGCGGGGACAACGAGATTCACTGATGGCTCCTAAATTTCCTCCTGGAATGTGTATGCCTACTGATGACCCTCCGAAAGGTTCTGACGACACCATTTGATGGAAACATGAGAGGCCCACAAAGATGAATAATATTCGTAGAAAATTCCCTTTTATACATAATGTCGGCCGCTTGCACCGCGTTTTTCCTTTACACCGCAATCGGGTATGTTGTGTCATTATTTATCATTAATATGTAGTTTTTTTCACGTAAGCACTTTTTATGAATAAAAAAAATTGTAATTTGTGTGTACACAGAAAATTTTAATTTCGTTTTATTTATGATGAAGAATTCACTCACATCCTTTAAATCTTTAGAAATCAAAATAGTTAAACAATTTTCATTCACTTTAAATTTTTTTCATTCAATTCAATCTTCAGAATATTTATTTAATTTTTTTTTTTTTTAATTTTTGAGTGTGTCTTTTACAAAGTTAATCAAAAAGATTTAAAATATGTATGCATGTCCACTAGATAAAAAAAATTGTTTTGAAAGCAATTCTGATATTGGTGCTGGAAATAATTGATATTTTTCTTTCTTCCCCGAAATTTATTTTGCTGCAGTCAGTCAGCACTCGCTGTAGTTTCTTTCAATTTATATCGCAACCGTTTGAAGTACGCATATTATTAAAACTAATATTTGAAATGTTTCTTAGAGTGGCACGAACTTACTGCACACTAGCCCTTGTGTTGTTGTTCTCATTACAAATCTATCTCAAGTAAGTTTTCGTATCATGCTGGAAAAGAGAGTCGAGAGAGGGAGAGTCGTAGAGTCGTAGAGAAAGCAAAGAACGAGTGATAGTGAATGGGCAAATGTTGGAGGGCAAAACGATGGGCATTACATTCTAAATGGAAGATATTAATGATCTGCTGGATGTGTGTCTGGTCTGGTGTTTACAAGTAGGTAGTTGTCGAGTATGGTTGCCTGTGGAATGCCAAGAGTAGCAAATTAAGTGGTGGTTGCACGAAAAAAAACAAATGTTATCCGGAGTGTTTGATAATTGTTCTTTATTTTTTAATGCCCGTAGGTACACGTCGAAGAACATCTGAAACAAAACAAAAAAAAAAACAAAGAATATGATTTTTAATGATTAACAAACAGACAGTTGTATAAAGATATTTTTGTTTGCATTAAATTTTACAAAAGCAAAAGCATTTACACACTTGTATTCGAAGTTGTGTGTAGTTTTTTTTTCGTTCTAAATATTTACAATTACATGTACGGTTTCCCCTTTTTACGCAAAAATAGAATTATCTGTATTTGGAAACACAAATTTATAATTATTTGATTAATTTCGAAAAGCGTATAAGTTCTTGCACTGAATTATAAATCTGAAAAATAGGTGAACAGCTACACAGCGAAAATTATTCCAATTATTTAATTTAAAATAATTTGATTTAGGCTAAAGTTCGTATTTATTAAGAAAATATTTTTGAAAAGTCGTTTGCTTGGGATTTGCTTTGCCTTTTTTACAAACATAAGTACATATGTATGCTCGAGGGCTGATCAAAAAATAACCGTTATTTTCAATTTTTCAAAAAGTATTTATTTATGCATCCATAACTATGTTGTCCCTTTCAAAGTAATCCCCCTCAGATATAAGACACTTATGCCAGCGTTTTTTCCAATCCTCGAAACACTTCTGAAACGCGCTTTTTTGTATCACCAACAGCTCCTGTTTCAATTTTTCTTTTATCTCTTCAATCGTATCAAAACTCTTTTCTTTCATCGGTGTCTTCAGTTTTGGGAGGAGGAAAATATCAGCGGGTGCCAAGTCCGGTGAATACGGTGGTTGAGGCATGATAACGGTTTTGTTTTCGGCCAAAAACTCACGCACAAGCATCGATGTGTGAGTTGGTGCGTTATCATGGTGCAAAATCCATGAATGTTTTTTCCACAATTCTGCGCGTTTTTGACGAATTTCTTCGCGCAAACGGCGCATCACTTCAAGGTAGTATTCCTTATTGGCCGTATGACCTTGTGACGAGAATTCATGATGCCATTACAGTCAAAGAAAACAGTGGGCTAAACCTTTTTTCGGTCTTGGCTCTTCTGGACGCTTCCATTGAGATGATTGAGCTTTGGTTTCAATGCCATAGCCATACACTCATGATTCGTCACCTTTTTAAGGAAACTGGATCGTCGTTGACGACGTTCAACAGCTCCTGAGCAATGTCCATGCGACGTTGTTTTTGTTTAAAATTTAATAAAAAATCGAAGAACACACGAAAACATGACTAACCTTTTTATCTGTCAAAAACAAACTGACAATCCGAAATGGCGGATATTGCCAACATATACAACAGACATGAGTACCAACATAACAGAAAGAAAATGCGAAAATTGAACATATGTACGTAACTCACGAAAATTAAAAATAACGGTTATTTTTGATCAGACCATGTATACATATTGTGTGATTCAAAATAATTAAATCTTTTAGTTCTCTCTTCAGTCATAAATCACTAGATTTTCTTATAAAATGCAAAACAGACTATAATTGAAGAAATCGTAATTTTATTTTTACCGATTACGATTCGATACTTCAGGTTGCAGGTTTATATATACGAGTACATACATACACATGTTCTAAAAGAAAAACGATGAAAATTTAAACACAATGTCATGATTTCCTTCAACATTTATACAATTGAGTTTATTCTGATTTACGAGTACTTTATTAATAACTATTAAAGGGTGTCTCAGAATGTTTTTCGTTTTTAGATGTCCAATAAAAACAACAATATCAATTAAAACTCATTTTATTTATTGTGTTATTAAATAGCAGTTCTTGAAGTTCATTTATGAAAAGCAACCGTTTGCAAATATGCACCATTCGCTTCTTCACACTCATTTAACCTGGAGCTAAAATTTTCAATCACTAGCTTTCTTCAGTGATTCTTTGCTTCCAAACATTCAGATTGGATGTCAATGGATTGTAAACTTTACTTTTTAGGTAGCCCCATTGGAAAAAAAATCAGCAGGCGTTAAATTAGTGATCCTCGGTGGGCAGTTAATAACTCCCCGGCGGCTTATCACTTTTCTAGAGAATAAATCGTGAAGCACAGCTAATGAGTTATTTGTAACATGAGAAGTGGTTCCATCTTGCTAGAAAAAGGTATTGCGTTGAAGCCATCCTGGTTTTGCATTTCTGTAGCTAAAAAAGTCCGAATCATATGGCAATATCGATCACAGTTAACGGTCTGAGTTCGACCTCAGTCGTTGGCTTGATATGGCAGCCCAAACAATAGCTCTTGGTGAGTGCAAGGGCTTCTGATGCAAGTTCTTCTGATGCAGTTGTTATTATCCGCAATTTTGTTTATTTACGTGACCGTTGATGTAAAAATTTGATTCATCGGAGAACCAGATGTTATTGAAACGGTCTTTCATTTTCCTGCAGAATTCAACTCGATTATCAGGATCATCAGGCTTCATTTCTTGAAAATAAAAATTGTATAGGGCTAAAAATTTAATTCTTCTGAAATAATGCGATGAACCGTAGATTTCTTTAAATTAAGAGAAGCTGCGCGCAATCTGAACGACTGTCGTGGCACCTGCCATAATGTCCCTAATCAGATGATGGTCCAACTCCACGGGGCGAACTATTCACGATTCACCGGCGCCCCCGTGTGGCTTGCTAGGCTCGCACAGGTCGCAACTTTTTTCCATTAGTTTGCAGCCCAATAAACGAACCCCTTGCTTAAGAGGTCGGTTCTTCTAATTCCGCCTGTATGCAATTTCCTAGCAGTCAATGGAAGACAAGGCTCAATGAGTTGGTAGGTCGAAGTCAATTAAGAGCATCAGCACTTAACTATCTCACCCGTCTAACCATAACTCCTGGTCCCTTACAGTACAGGCATCTGTTGCAAGATAACAGCACCTCGGCACCCGAAAACTGGCATGCACCATAGTTATCAGGAAAACTTATTCCCTTTCCTACGATTTTAGGTCACAGCCAGAACGTTGCAGCCAAAGTATGCACCTCAACCACGATCAGCACCGAGATGGACTGCAAGCAGAACCTCCCCGGTGCTTTGCTGATCCCCGTTATGTCAATTTTAACAACATAAATCAAGCGACTTCCTAGAGTTTTGTTTCCTACAACAAATGAGGGACTCCTTTCCCTCTATGCCCTCAGAAAACAGAGTGCCCTGGTTTGGTCTACAACAAGACAAAACAGTTCTGGGACACTGAAATTCCGTGTGTGGTGTTACTCTGTGGTGCGGTGTTCAGACATTTTGGTGAGGTCGTTATCGCCAATACTATTACTGTTATTGGTAAACACCACGCGCCCATGATAAGCGACTTCTTTCTGCAGGAACTGAATGAGCAGGACTTTTCGAACATGTGGTTTCAGTATGACGATGCAACCGCACACACGGCTGGAGCCACAATGGATATTGTGAATGAAAGCCAGCAAGACCGCCGGATTTAACCATCCTAGCCTCAGACAATGGCAGCCCTTAATGAGAATATTCGATTGAAATGCGTCAGTCATTATCAGAAATATTACAAAAAGCTATGGAAAATATAATAAAACGAGCACAAATATATATCAACACTGACGGCAGCCACTTAGCTGATATCATATTTCCCAATTACATCAGAAAAAATTGTACAACTAGAAATAAAGATTTCCTACACCCAAATAATTTTTTTTTTTATTCAAAAAGGAAATTATATAATTAACTTTGCGCTACGTTGCACCAATCAAAAAATATATACAGCTTGTTTTATGCTTCTTTGGTATTTATATGCCGACATTTCATTAGGGTAGCTCCTATCACATGTGGACACATAAGGATGTGAAGATAAATTCGTAAATTAAATACGTCCCGTTCCTCTGTTAACTAAGTTAAAAAACAAACTTTTCTAAATTTTCTTTTTGTTTAGCAAAATATGAAATAATTTAATTATTTTCTTACAATTTGGAAGAAACACTTCAAAATAAAAGAATATATATAAAAAATATGCAAAAATATTATGCTTTTTCCGCTTTTATCATACTTAATATGACAACTTGCCGGACAGGAAAAAAGGTTCTTCCAACAGAACTGAATGCCTTTAACCTATATTTTTAGAAAAAAGAAAGGATAAAGATTCTACAACAGTCCATTTAATATTCAGTTGTTTCTCAGGCTCCGATCTACAGCGGATGCAAAATAGGGTATTCATGAAATAAAGAAAGGGCATGTTTAGAGCGTTCTGCGGGCCATATGGAACACATTTGGAAAATATTTAAAACACCTCTTTAAAGATCCTTCGAAGAATATTTTACATGCGGAAAAATGTGACCATTAACCCATTGGCGAAGTCGCAATACAACATGAAATGTAGCAGAAAATTCTAAAAATTTCTACAAAATGTTAAGCGCATAATAAGCAAAAAGTAAGAGTCCTGCCCGAAATCTTCCTACACTCGATGGCCCTTAGTAAACAGTATTTACCGAGTTCTTTCTCTGAAAGTTTGTTATTCAGGTATTTCTGTATATCACGCTAAAGTACTGAAAGCCCGATCAGACTATTATACAAGTATAAATACTTTCATTCGATTTTGTGAGATAAAAGTCTAAACACATTTCTTGCGACTGTCAAAAAGTCTAACGTAAATTAGATTTTGCATTCACACCATCACACTTGACATAAACCAAAAAATTTAAGTAAAAAAGAAAACAGCTGTTCATATTTTTTTACAAAACAATAAATTTTAATTATTTTATCCAATGAAAAGTATTATCGTTTTGAAAAGTTTCAAAAAACAACAAAGTCGTATGGGATGTCAAATTTTTATCGTATTATTTTTCGTATGTATGACGGATTACATTCAGACTATCAGACTTGCACGTATTATTTGAATTTTGACAAGTATTAATACACAGTATAATAGTCTGAACTGGGCTTAAATGAGAGCTACTAGACTTTAGAAGTATTAAGATTAATTCTTTCTCAGGAAAAATTTTGCAGTGAGCGGAAGTTGGTGATACGCAAAAAATATGTATGAGAGTTATTTCACGCGCACATTTGGAATATTTGAAACACAACTGCCAGGACTACTTAGAATCTGGAAGTGTTATAGTGAGCTGTTTCTCAGGGAAAATTTTATAGTGGGGGGAAGATAGGTGATACGCGATAAAATATACCGAACATACCTGCCAGATACTGTTGTACACCAAACTAAAGTACTAAATGAACGGTATTAGAACCTACAATTATTATGGTGGATTATTGCGCAGGGAAAATTTTACACTAGGTAGAAAATGGATGATACGCAAAAAATAGGCATGGGAGTCACTTCATATGCACATTTGGCCTATTTTTTATTATTTTTTTTTATTTTTATTTTGGACCAGTACTCAGGGGATGACCCCTACATATGCAGTGCAATGTACCGGAACTAGGAAAATAGGATGTGAGGAGGGGGAAAGAAGGAGTAGTGTTTGTGAACATTTGACTTGAACAATCCAACGTTATAACAGACAGGAAACACATCTACAGGCAACTTATTCCACAAACAAAGCGTACGGCTGAAAAACAAATTCTCTCTGTAATGCGTAGTACGATTCCCCGGTCAATCGATCGTGCTATGCAAAAATGTGCGAGATTCCGGAACAAGATTCCTAATATCGTCAGAGGTAAATCCATTATACTAACGATAGAACAGAGTAACGCACCCCACACTGCGTCGATACACCAGTGAGTCAATAGAGTTGGATACCCTACTGTCACCGATGAGCGTCTTCGCTCTCTCCTGCGCACGGTCGAGTACTCATAACCCCAAAATAGACTTTGAGGCACCGACACAAACATGAGAGTTGTATTCCATTTTCGGTCGGATTTAGGTAGTATAAATAGTAAGGAGGTCGGATGGAGTGAAGTATATCTTACACCGTTTCAAAAACGAGAGGCACTTGAATGCTTCTTTAGAGACATTAAAAATGTGTTCAGTCCAGCGAACGTCAGACCGTATTTTCATTCCAAGAACACCAAGAGCATCCGATTCCTCAATATTTATACATCCATGAGTACAGATGAAGCAGCACTTGCGGTCGTTTGTTTGTGTGTTAATAAACAACTATGGGTCTTATGAGCGTTGAAGGCGACTCTGTTTTTACAACCCCATTCGGAGATTAATAGAAGGTCACTATTCAGTGAATCGTTCATATTTACCCTCTTAGCAGCGATCTCTGATAGGCTACAACTAAAGAGTACGAGTGGCAAATGCTGCTGTCATCCGCGAAAGAGTGAATAGGGTTGGAAGTTTGATAGAGAAGGTCGTTGAGGAAAATAAGAAATAGGGTAGGAGAAAGAACGGAACCTTGCGGTACCCCTGAATTAATCTTGATCTCATTTGATGAGATCCCATCTATAACAACTCGGATAGTGCTGTCTCTGAGAAATAAACCGAAAAAGGAGACTCTGTCAAACGTTTTGGAAATATCCAGAGCCACGACCTTACTTTCACCGGAATGTTGGATTGACTGGCACCATTTCTCTCTTCATGTCACTTCATGGGCACTATTTGCAACACATCTGTCAGTTACTGTTGTACATCAAACATATGTTTATATATATAATTGTTAATAAATGCTTGTTTTTGATGAATTCTGCTAGCGCCGTCGCAAGTTGTTTGTTTTTATAAAAATGACGATCAATTACAATATGCATTGCAAATTTGCAAGTTGCAAATTTGCACAATGACCACCGTGAAACCCCTTCGATTAACACGCAGTCAATGACGCTTTTTTTAATTATGTGTGACAGCTTTAGTTTATTTGTGAAAGTCAGTCTTTATTTTTATTAGTGTTCGAAAAATGGTTAAAATATAATAGCAAGTGAAGTTTCTGCAGATTTCTTTAAAAAACTTAACGCTGAAAATAGCTTTACTAATCAAACTTTTAATTACGTTTTTTAACTAAGAAAAACCAATACCAAAAACTTAGTAAAGATAATAGGTAATCGCAAAAGAAATCGAAAGAGGATAATTGTTATTCTAAAAACAATAGTAAGTTTTTTAGGTTCTCAATTGAAGCTAAGTTTTTTTTTTTAACTTGCACTATTCGAATTATTCGAAAACCGGATTTAGAATAAATTCGAGTAATCGATCACCCTATTTAAGTTTTAAAGAAAAGTATTTTGTAAAGGGTATTTTTTGTAAAAGTATAAAACTTTAAGTTGGCAACACCTTTTAACTGGCGGCCATTATGTCAACTGTGAAGTGACTTAAATTTAGTTTAATTTGGCATTTCAGCATGAATAGACTGACGTCTGAACAACGCTTCCAAATTGTGCCAATTGGTGTAAAACCAGATTACCAGATCACGTGTATATTGTCCTTTATGGACGGATAGACTAGTAGTTCTTTAAAAACGATGCTGGTCAGAACGTTACAGTCAATGGTAAACGCTATAGTCATGATTAGTGACATTTAAGTTCATGAATTGAACAACCATGATGTACAGGGGCTGTGGTTTCAACAAGATGGCGTAACCATAATCGAGCAAAGTTTACGTTTCGGACCAGTGAATTAGCGTCCAAAATAGTACGATTTAACGCCGCTAGACTATTTTCTGTGGGGATATATGAAGTTACTAGTCTACTCCAGGTAGGCCGAAATGAGAACAAATTTCGACGTGTTATTGCCTAACTACAGCCAAAAGTGTTGGAAAACGCATCGAATAGTGGACTTGTAGATTAGACTGCGCACGAGCCAGCCGTGGCGGCCATATGCCACAAGTCATATTTAAATTATAATACCAGATTCAAGAAATGCATCTTTTTTGTTTTAACCCATTTCAAAGCTCTAAAGCTATATAAAAAACAACCTTTATGCCGTGATCAATAATTAAAGAAGACAAGAAAATTGATTGCAGAGATTAGTTGGGGGACACAACACTCACTCTTCATTGGACAAGCAATTATGGTTGAATACTTTAAGCTGAAGTACATGTAAGAGCATGTTTACCATGACCATCGTAATCAAACACGACTGGATGCTGATGAGTAACGACAATAATACCATCAGTTGTCTTGCAGTTAAAGTCTACACATTGCATTGACATAATTCATTTAATTTGTTTACTCGTATTTATTTATTGATAATAACATAATCCACTCTTTGTCCCATGATATAAAAAATACAAGGTAGTTTTATTCTCTCAATTTTCCTTAACAATCACCATCTGACAAGTACAAGGATTGTGACATTTTCCATAAAACTGTGCTACCGTATTAGTTTATACATTCCCTTGTTTTCAGTTTTGTTTGAAGTTGTGTGTAAAAATAATAATAAACTGTGACTTCTAACAAAAATAATTAAAAAATTTTAAAATAAAATACATACATATATAAATTTAAATATGTAAAAATGGACGGAAAAACATCCCCAGACTAAAATGCTACCGACACCATGTTTCAATGTGCCTTTAGTATAACGTGGAATAAGACGTTGGCTTTTGAGTCATCTAATCAGTCTTAATCTATCGAAACCTTTTAAATTAATTTTGGACTCATCGGAGAAAAGTATGGAATTACTTTGTGTGGTGATCAAATTAATGTGTTTTCTTGCAAATTCCAACCTGATATAAAGATCTTTTTTACACTTTTGTATGGCATGCTTTTAGTGCGCCTTCTGCAGCCTGCCTTTGAATCTTTCTGGGGGTAAAATTTAATAACAATTGTGTGGCGATGGTTCTTGACGACACGATTTGGTATTTTTTTTTTTTTTTTATCAAACGTATTATTGCCTGGTCAACTCATCATCATTCTTGATATAACGCTGTGGTCAAATTTTTTTTGCAATTGTGGCCACTAATTGGCCGTTATAATCAGCTATTATTTTTTCTTTTAAATGCACTGAATAGAGAAGTTATAAGTCACATCCAAAACAAGTTTGAAAGCACGGAAACGACGGAAAACTATATGAAATTTTTCGCTATACATACTTACTTTGATATTTAAACATATAATGACATCTTTTGGAAGTAGGTTTTTCTTATTGTAAGTAATGAAAAATATTCAAGGTTATGTGCACTAGTTTTGTCGCTGCATCCTGGGTCATTCTAGTAGAAATAATTATTTATATATTTTTAAGCCACAAACATCAAATTTTCTCTTTGTTTTTAATATCTAAAGAGTATTTTCTTTTAAATATAATAATATTTTCTATAAAATAGGCATTCGTTTGAATGCTATTGTAAAGTTTACTGATAAGCAGAAGTCCGTGCTTTTAGTTGTTGGGACCAAATTGGACCCAAGTGAGCTAGCTGGCCTTACAATAGCTGGCGGCCTGTTAAATCTAACCTAACATGAGTTTCAAAACAACCACTGATACCTACTTACATCAGCTTATTATTTCTAGCTTTTTCTAATATGGACGATGCACTACAAATTTCAGAAAAAATCCAGCCTGTACTCAACTGTGTGGCAACGCCTTTTTATATTTCTCTCTAAAAATAAACTTCAAAAATCCTTATTACAAATAATAAAAAGAGAATGAAACTACCTTGTATTTTTTATATCATGCTTTGTCCTATTTTAAATATGTTACAAAGGGTGTCCCAAAATTAACACAAGTTCTGAATTTGTCGGCATTTGTACAGTAAAGACAATCCACTACCGATAGCTTAGGTTTAAGAAGAGTTATGTTAAGGAAATTAACATAACTCTAAATAAATTTTACCCATTACTAATCGTTCTTAAGTAAAGTAAATATAGCAATAATAAAGAAAAATTAATTTAAAAAACTAGAAAAACTGGTTTTCATTAAAATTAATTAAGGTGCCAAAAAAATAGCACAATTTTTGACTATTTTTTTTATAACTTGCTCACAAACCACTATTGGCATGATTTTTTTTTATATCTCAAGATGTCTAGCTTCCACTTCTATTTTAAAATTCTGCAATCGGCTAAAAATTGCAAAAGATACAGGCTTTTGAATACGGAGTTCTTAGTACATTTAAATAAGTGAACCGTAGTGTATATTGTTACCTCTTTCGAACATTTTCTTAGTACTAACTCGTTCCTTAAAATTTTGCTAGAACTTATTAACCGAGAACATTTAAACTCTTGAAGAGTTCAATCAATAACATCATTGCACGTACATATATTGCATCTATTACATTAAAAGCGGGTGCTTGATTTATTTGTTGGCGGCGAACTCTACTATTATCGGTTATTCCACATTTTATCATACTTTTTTGATAATTATTTGGTATTTATTTGCTAAGTATAGACATTTGTTAGTCAACAATGCCTCAATTTATTGATAAGAAGGCAGAAGACAACAGTTCTGTTAGTCATCTTACTTGTAGTGGCATGTTTACTTTTGCTCTTGCTCGTGAGCTTCGTTGGAGTTTCAATATTGTATCAAAATGTCGACCCCACCTTATGACTATTTTCTAAATGCAACGTATGGATTTAAGCAATAAAATGTTTTCTTGCGTTTCAAAAATATATGAAACGTTTAGATGTAATTGTGTATCGGAAACATAGTTTATAGTAATGTTATGAAGAAGAAAATTTTGTATGTTCGTAATCTCGGTGACACTTAACAATAAGGAAGAAAAGCTAAGTCTAGACGATATGTTGAATCAACATATTTATTTTGAAAAATTTACTATTAGTGTCGACAAATCGTGTAGACAGCAAGTTTTTTCAACATACGTATGTTGAAATTCATTTGTTTAACATTTGTTACGGATTTGAACAAATGTATGTTCACAATTTTAGCATATCGTGTAGACACCATCGGCCTTATGTATAATCAAAATCCACATGCTAACTAACTAGCTGCTAAGTTTTTTGTGTGTAAATTCCCGTAAGGGAAAGATAGCAGCCAGATAGTTAGCACAAGGTTCTTTATTATACATAATGCCGCATATTTTTATTTTTTAACAAACTTTCTACGTTTGTTAACTGATATGTTGTTTGTTGAAAAGTAAACACAAGCTTTTCAGAATATAGTAAATTTGTTAGCATATATATAGGGTGTTTTTTTAAGCTAGATAGAACTTTAAATTGTAAAAGGTAACACAAAAAATTAAATTTTGATGAAACATTTTTTTATTTGTTTCAGTATACTCTGACAAATCATCATGAATAGACTCACGCTTGAACAACGCTACGAAATTATCCAAATTTACTTTGAAAATCAGTCCCGTTGTTTTATCGCAAAACTGTGTTCAGCGATGAGGCGCATTTTTGGCTTAACGGGTTTGTTAATAAGCAAAATTGCCGCATATGGAGTGAGACCAATCCACAAGAGACCCTACAGACTCCATTACATCCAGAAAAATGCACTGTTTGGTGCGGTTTTCATGCTGGTGGCATCATCGGACCTTATTTCTTCAAAAATGAGGCCGGAGCTCGCGTTACGGTCAATGGAGATCGTTACCGCACCATGATCAATGATTTTTTGTTTGAAAATATGGATGACATTGATCCGGAGGAGATGTGGTTTCAACAGGATGGCGCTACGTGCCATACGGCGAACGCAACCATCGACTTACTGAAATCAAAATTTGGCGATAAGTTGATTTCGAGAAATGGACCGTCAATTGGCCTCCAAGGTCGTGCGATTTGACACCTCTCGATTATTTCCTGTGGGGCTACGTGAAGTCACTGGTTTATGCTGATAAACCAGCAACAATTGACGCCTTGGAGGCCAGCATTGTTCGTGTTCTTCGTGACATACGGCCAGCAGTGCTCGAAAAAGTGGCCCAAAATTGGACGTCCAGAATGCGCTTCGTCAAGAACAGCCACGGTGCCCATATGCCCGAAATCATTTTCAAATGTTAATGTCACGTATTGATCTTTCGAATAAAAAAAAATTTTGATTACAATTTAATTTTTTGTGTTATTTTTTACAATTTCAAGTTCTATCGGGCTTAAAAAAACACCCTATATATATTGAAATTTTATATATCATGTAGGTATGAAAAGTGTTGTCCGAATTGTAGTGTTTGCAAATAGATTTCTTAGTTTACAGCTCATTACATCTAGATCAACTCTGATATAGGATCTGGGAGAAGCTTTTGTTTCTGCTGGTATTAATAAGCAAAGCTGTTGCTTCTGATATTCATAAGCTTGTTGGAAAAGGAAAATACGTAATAGATGGCAATTTTAACAACATGCCCTGTAAGAGCTTAAGTTCTTACTGCTGAGGTACTAGTTTAAACGAATAACTGAAAGCTTATAACATGGACTTAGTATTTTCCAATGGTCAATACGTATGTACGAGTACCTACAAGTTATAACAGAAAAGATTAAATGCTTGGTTTTTTTTTCTAATAAATAGCCACTATTCAAAAGTTCCGGCAGTTTTATTAAGGATTTGGGTTTACTGAGGCATCTGCCATTAGCTCTTAATGTTCGAAAATGGTAGAAAAACTGCAACTGCCATGCCTGTGCCTAAAGACTATATATAATTTAAAGAAGAATAAAGTTTTACCCAACAGAAAATTATCCATGATAAAAGAAAGGACCTCTTTCCGTACAGAATGGATAAAATATAGGACCTTAAACTTTATATGTGGTCCAGTGTTTTGATAGCAACAAATTGTGTGAGATAATAGCAATTTCTAAAAATATTTAATTTTAAACAATTGAATTTTATTCACTATATTATTTTATACGTATGTATATATACATACGAGGGCAGTTCGGAAACTTCTTAGCCTATCAATGAAAGAGAATAGTTAGTTTTTCAAAAATATTTTTATTTTTCAATATAATTTCCTGAAACTTTAATACACTTAGTCCAACGCTTTTCTAGCAATTCTATTCCTTGATTAAAATAGTTTTCCTCAAGGCCTTCAAAATAGTGGTTTACAACTGTAATTGCATCCTCATTTCAGGTAAAACCGATTGCCAGCAAGGAATTGTTTTAGATTTGGGAACAGGTGAAAGTCACTGGGAGCTAAATCAGGAGAATAAGGTGGTTTTATCCAAAGCTCATTTTTTGAGTTATGACTATGTTGCAATAAAGGAGCGATAAGTTGAAAAATCATTTGCTTGCATATGTTGAATTTAAAAAAATTAAATTTTCTACATATCGTGTGGACGATTGTAATTTTTAATATGTTGATAGAGGCATATGTTATTAAATCGTAGCATATGAGTGTAAAAATATATATGCTAATTCAACATATCGTCTAGACTTAGCTTAATACTTCTACAATTTCTAAACCCAAAACGAGAATCGCATAATAAACTATTGAAATTAATATGCTCCATCATTTGATGTCTCAGTACAATTTGCAGTGTTTTAAACAAACTGCAAAGTATGATTATAGGTCTGTAGATTTGTACGAGGTCTGATTAAAAAATAACCGTTATTTCCAAATTTCGTGAGTTACGTATTTTCGATTTTCGCATTTTTTCTGTTATGTTGGTACACATGTCTGTTATGTTATGTTAAACTGGAACCTAATCCAAACCCTCATGCGCGCAATATACTTAATTTTGGCGGCCATAATCGTCTTAGAAGAATGGATACCCTTGCCACCATTAGAACATTAAATAGGTGATTCTACCGATATTATTCGCCCAAAATAAAACTTTTATACCTAGCATTGGCTGGACTTAAATAACTTTTATATTTAATATTAAGATTTGATTACTTATTGTTAGTTCATATTTTGAAGATTCAAAAATAAATGAATGAAAACAAAAGGAACACAAGTAAGAGTGTGGTATATTCGGCTGGGCCGAATCTAAAATACCCTTCACGATAGTCACGTATATGTATAGTATATTTAAAAATGTGAACTAAATATGCTCGGTTATATATGAACCGATATCGGAATCTTCCATTTTCTGTATTATAGTAACCTTCTTTTATAACGCGACATTTTCATGAAAAAGCCGGTCTAGGCTATATCTTGGGTATATATGGACCGATATCGGATATTTTCATTTTCCATATTTATATAACCTGATTTTATTACTAAGACTGCTTTTGAGCACAAAAAAAGTTGTTTAAATTCGTTTACGAGATATTTTCATGAAAAGCCCGGTTTAGGCTATATAACGGATATATATGGACCGATATAAGAAATTTTCATTTTCCATATTTATATTACCTGATTTTACTAGCAGAACTGTTTTTAAGCAAAGAAAGTTGTTTCAGTTCGCTTACGTGGCATTTTAATGAAAACGCCGGTCTAGGCTATATCTCGGACATATATGGACCGTATCTGAAATTTTAATTTTCCATAATTATATAAAATTATTTCATTACCAAAACTGGTTTTGAACACTAAAAAGTTCTTTAAGCATTTTCATGAAAAACCCGGTCTAGTTTATATCATTTTTCATATTTATATAACCTTATTTCATTACCAGAACGGTTTTTTAGAACAAAAAAGTTGTTTAGGTTCGCTTACGTGACATTTTCATGAAAAACCCGGTTTAGGTTATACCTCGGGTATATATGGACCGATATCGAAAATTTTAATTTTCCATATTTATATAACCTTATTTCATTACCAGAACTGCTTTTTAGCACAAACAAGTTGTTTAAGTTCGCTTAAACAACATTTTCAGGAAAAACCTGGTTTAGGCTATATCTCGGGTATATATGAACCGATATCGGAAATTTTCATTTTCCATATTTGTATAACCTTACTTCTCATTACCAGAACGGCTTTTGAGCACAAAAAAGTTGTTTAAGTTCGCTTACGTGACATTTTCAGGAAAAACCTGGTTTAGGCTATATTTCGGGTATATATGGACCGATATCAGAAATTTTCATTTCCCATATTTATATTACCTGATTTTATTAGCAGAACTGCTGTTAAGCAAAAAACTTGTTCCAGTTCGCTTACGCGGCATTTTAATGAAAACGCCGGTCTAGACTATACCTCGGGCATTTATGGACCGTATCGGAAATTTAATTTTTTCATGATTATATAAAATTATTTCATTAACAAAACTGCTTTTGAGCACTAAAAAGTTCTTTAAACATTTTCATGAAAAATCCGGTCTAGGCTATAACTCGGGTATATATGGACCGATATCGAAAATTTTCCTTTTCCATATTTATATAACCTTATTTAATTAGCAAAACTGTTTTTGAGCAAAAAAGTTGTTTAATTTCGTTTACTCGACATTTTCATGAAAATGTCGAGCCGGTTTAGGCTTAATCTCGGGTATATATGGACCGATATCGGAGATTTTCTTTTTCCATATTTATATAACCTTGCATTATTACCAGAACTACTTTTAAGCAAAAAAAAAATTTAACTTCTCTTATGCGACATTTTTATGAAAACCCCGGTGTAGGTATATAGGACCGATATCTCGAAAAAAAATTTTTTGACTTTTAGTTACCATGCTTAATAATTGTGTGAAGTTTTATGCAAAACAAACAACTTTTTCTTCAAAAACTTTGATACAAAATTGCAAAAAAAAAATTCTTTTTTTCGGAGTTTTGTATATATTTTAGTTATATGTGAACCGATATTACTGAATTTCAATAGCAAACCCATGAATCGATGGGGTATAAGAATAGTGAAAGAAAAAAGTTTCTAAGTCTAATGGTTTTCTCAGAAACGGTATTTCAACGGCGGACAGACGGACATCGCTTAATCGATTTTTCCATTAATTCTGATTCAGAATATATATACTTTATAGGGTCGCAAAAAAAAGCTGTAGAAATTACAAACGGAATCAGAGACTTATATATACCCTTAACATCTTTGTGAAGGGTATAAAAAGTATAATATATATTCTTCTTTAAATATGTGTTTAACTTTTAAAATAAATAAAAATAAAACTAACAATAATTACTTTGGTATTGATATTTTTGTCAGTAATTCAATTATATTGTAAAACATTCCGCAGCCATGAACCGACAGTTTGCGCAATCAGATAATTTCCATAAATTATTTTCAAAGTGAAAAAGACTAAATTTTAGTTTATTTTTCAGCCGAACCTCAATTACTATTATCGTTTTGGAATTTATGTTGCCTTTTGTTTTCTCGTTTGGAAATAGATAATTTAACTTGCGGGCATTTTTTAAGAATCTTGCAAGATTCCTCTAACAGGCTATTGCTATTTGTCACACGTGTAACTCTCCCAAAAAAGCTAAAAGATACTCGTTTATTTTCAACAACATTTAAGCATGTTTAATTAATTTCTTTGGCTTATCTATTATTACTATATTGTATCATGTCTCATATAAGACGCCAGTCATATATTCTTACGAATATTTTTTTAATATACAACACATGGCTGGTTGACTGGCCTATCTGGGGAAAATTGTTTGCATAAACATAATGTTCTTTAAAAAGCTCTTCTCGACTTGCACACTCTTTCCTCTTGATCATTTCAAAAATTTTAAAAGACTTAACAACTGAAACTAAACTATTTTTAATATTTTCAGACCTTTTTTAGCATTTTAAAACCTTGTTTTTGAAAACAAGTAATAGGTGTTCTGGCAAGCGCATATCACAAGAAATTTTATTCTACGATCTGGAGTCGCCAAACATGTGTTCTGGTTAGGGTTGGACAGTATTAGAAATACAAATACGTATTTTGTATCTGTATTTCAAATACACGACCTGAAAGTATTTAGTACTTTGTATTTCAAATACATAATTTAAAAGTATTTTGTATTTCAAATACATGTGACTCAAAAATACATTTTTACAAAATACATTTATTTATTATAGTGAATTCAAAATCAGGTGATATCAATAAGAATTTCCACATATTTGCCCCCAGCTTTTTCACAACGATTTGGATTATATACAGGGAAATAATTGTTTTTACGAAAAAATTTTGTCTTCATTAATGTCTGTGAGAACCAGATTAGATCGACTGAAAATATAATAATTTGAGACATTTCAGTTGTATTTTAACAAAATTAATGGAGAGCTTGGAAAAGACATATAATGAGTTTCTCATGCTGACACATGAAGCAAATAGAGCCATATTTGGCATCATGTCTCCACCCTAGTAACTAGCGCAAAAAGCGCTAGTTACTAGAAAGCGTCTCATTAAAAGAGAGGCAAGGAATAAAAACCATTGCAAAGATACATTGGAGAAAAATTACAAAAAAAAAAACATGATACCAAACGTGTATGCAGCAGAAGAAGTAGTAGTTGCAGCAAAGATTATGAGGATTTTATTGTTTTTATGCATTTATAGATTTGGCAGCAGCTTATGTTCTTCAGGACCTGTAGCTTTTATTAACTCCCCAACAAGAGGTTGTTTGTCGGATGAGTCATTAATATATCTTGTTTTTATTAAAGGAAATAATCGTTTTTCCGAAAATTTTAATAGGCTTTCAATATTTTGCCAGTTTCGTCCTTTTAAGTTTTAGGTGACTATACACAAAGTAGTTTACGTGCATATGTAAAATAAAATATGTATCTAAAACCAGAGAGGTTTTAGATACATAAAATATTCTTATAAGATCGAAATACAAAAATGTATTTGTATCTTTTAGTTGTATTTTGTATTTAAAATACGCAACTTGAAAGTATTTTGTATTTGAAATACACAACTTGAAAGTATTTTATATCTTGTATTTAAAATAGGCAGCTGGGAAGTATTTTGTATCTTGTATTTGAAATACATTAGGTGAGTATTTTGCCCAGCCCTAGTTCTGGGAAAAGCATATCACAAGTACACGTTTAACTCCGACCGAACAACTACATACAACAAACTATGAAAATAGTTTCTGGGGAAGTGGAAAAAGGGTGAAATGTTTATAGACGTTTACCTGCAGGCAATTTTTCTTACTGCTCAGTGTGAAACCAACCGTGTTCCCTATTTTATTCATATAACTTTAGTTAAAATTTTTACCTTTTAAAATTACTTATTACAATATAAATGGTGGTACTCCCAGTTTGTGATTTCAGACAAAGTCTAGCGGTTTTCACTAGAGTCACGTTAGTAGAGGAAATAAATGCACACTTAAAAGCGTGTTCTAAGCGGGTGCATGTAAAAAAATTTTCGCATCACAAACATAAGAGTGAAACTACAGTATTTTACACAAATACTAAAACTATAATATATAATTGCTTTGAAAAATTATATCTGTAATATTGTCCAAAACTTATACATAGTTCAAAAAGCAA
This sequence comes from Thecocarcelia acutangulata, assembly GCA_914767995.1. Lineage (NCBI taxonomy): Eukaryota > Metazoa > Arthropoda > Insecta > Diptera > Tachinidae > Thecocarcelia > Thecocarcelia acutangulata. The sequence goes on from OU612098.1 coordinate 60,760,270, forward strand.
CTTTTTGCCGACCTCAAAAATAATATGAACGGGGATGGACATGCGAAAGAGCAACCCACTAACGAAATTCTTGGCAGATAAATGGGTAAATTTTGCCAAATATCAATCGTGAGGTTGTCGAATGTTTGTAGACTCTATAATTTCTCAACTGTTTAGAGTACTAGGGATACAGTTTACCGGCACGTTTCCAAATTACAAATTTGCGGCAGAGTATTGCGAGAGCAATTATTATAATTAGAGTAGGAGCAATCCCAAACGGTTTGCCGGTTCAGTTTAGAAAAAATCTAGTATCCCAGGAAACCAGCATTCGAGATAACAATAAATAAAACAACATTGCGAAATAGACATTGATCGATCTTTCTCCTACAATGAAAATCTCTTAAACTTTTTGTTGTACATTCTTAAAGTTCTTTGTTCTTTTTAATGTAAAACAAGACCAGATAGATTTTAAAGAGGGCTTTGGAAGAATATTTTATCTGCTTGTGGCAGTACTATTTTTAATTTTCCAGAAACTCTGGTGTAAGCGCATTTGCATCAGCAAAGCCTATCAAGTGGTGCGTGCATTACAATTTAGAATTGCTTTGTGTAATATATGCCCATAAGCCAATTTAATTGCGCTGCTTTTAATTTCAACTGAGCGATTTTCGCATCACTGTGAGACGTCTACGTCAGCCTACGGTCGAGGTGAATACCAAGACACTTGACGTCATTATGCTGCGGAATTGGTGAGTTGTTGATTTCGATTCGCGAACAGGTTTTTTTCGATAATAAATTTACGACGTGTCTACTTAATGACTGCCAAATACGACCTGTTAAGACTAATGTTTACCAAAATGCGGCAAAACAAAGCAGTATACCTTCCCGGCGGACACCCTGCATTTAAAGTGCGATTATGCTTTATGCATACAAATATATGTAAGTATATACATATTATAGTATGGCGGTTGTTGATGTTTTTCAGCTAAGATCACGTTGTAAAATTTCGTCTACTTTGATACAACTATCCCAAAGAACGCATTTGTGGCACGTACAGTGAACTTTGAGTATAGCGAACAACCAAGTAAAACAAACACAATTTTGTCAGAACTATTAACAGCTCAAAAAATTGTAAAATTTAAAATTTTTAAAGTTAAATTTCTTTAGAGGATGAGTTCCAGAAGAACAAAGGAAGATAAGCGGATGAAAATTTTATCATTTTTAATATTTGTATATTTTAATTTCTGTTATTAATTTCTTATTAGTTTTTTTTTATTAACTAAGCTTTAACTTATTTGGGCTGATGAGTCCAAATATGTGCCCACAATCACGTTTGGAATACATTGCCCACTCCTTAACAGTTCTCTGTTAAGTCTGTTGGTTTATGTCTAAGGTTATAAATTTTAAAATTTATCTTCACACACATTTCTTGCTGAAACTATATCAAGACCACATCAGTATCATCTACTTTTGGCAGTGTAATCAATTCGGGTCGTCCAGCACCAGCAATAGTTTATGCTTGACTACCCTTATTTAATAAGATATGGCCTTTTATACCTCCAGCCTATAATCCACACTAGAAACTGGCACGCGGTGGAGACTCAGAACTCCAAAAGCGGAAATTTTGGAGGTTAACAAAGCCGTCAAGGTGAAAATGTGCTTCATCACTTAGGATTATTATGCTCATTTGTCAATGTGTAATAATCTATTCAACTAGTCCTTGTTCCATCATTCATCACCAGTTATGACCTTTTTGGAGAAAATCTGGATGGTCGTTGAGGATGTTCAACAGCTCCTGAGCGATGTCCATGCGACGTTGTTTTTGCTCAAAATTTTGCAATTTTGAAACAATCTTTGCTGCTGCACGTTTCATGCCTAAAACATTCGTACAAAGTGCTTGGCATGAGCCGAACGATATGCCAACATCATCAGCAACCTCTCTGATAGGTATTCGACGAATATCCAAAATAATTTTCTTCACTGTTTCAATGTTTTCATCAGTTTTTGACGCGCTCGGGCGACCAGTACGAGCATCATCATTGACATATTCTCGGCGTTCACTATTCGAATCTGTGAAAAACAAACTGACAATACGAAATGGCTGATTTTGTCAAGATATACATATAACAAACATGTGTACCAACATAACAGAAAAAAGCGAAAATCGAACATACATAGCTCACGTAATTTGAAAATAACGGTAATTTTTTATTAGACCTTATATACTCGTAAGTAATTCTATTATTTTGTAACTTAATTTTGTAAAACTTATGGTCTATAGGCTTAAATTAAAAAAAAATCACGTAGATGTATATTCTCACATTTATGTATGTATACACGAGGTCGGATTGATATTGATATTTTTTTTTTTTTTTTTTTTGATTGCGATGTGTCAAAACGCCAGCTATTAAAATTTCAGGCAAATTCAACGATTAATTTATTTGTTGTCGTCGTTTGAATGATTCAACTTTTGTGTTTCTTGAAAAATTGAAAAAAATTGAATTTCGTGCAGTGATTAAACACTATTATTTGAGAGCATATGAAAAAGCTATCGGAAATATGGGTGCCGCGTTTGCTCAGTGTCGTACAAAAACGAGTTCTACAGACCACTTCACAGCGGTGTTTGGACATGATAACGCGTAATCCTGTTGATTTTTGGCGTCGATTAGTAACTGTTGATGAAACGTGGGTTCACCACTACACACCTGAAACCAAAAATCATTCGAAACAATGAGTCCAAGCTGGTGGAAGTGCTCTGAAGAAGGCGAAGACAGTGAAATCGGCAGGCAAGGTTATGGCCACTGTATTTTGGGATACACACGGAATACGGATCATCGATTATCTTGAAAAGTCACATTATAGGATCAATAAATTAATGCAAGGAGGAAAAAACTACCCTTAAAGAAGAAAATGTGTTCTTTCTTCTAGACAATGCACCGGTTCACACAGCATTAGATACGATGCTAAAATTACGTGAAACACACTTAGAAATATTTGATCATCAACCTGTTTCCAAACTTGAAAAAATTACTCGCACAAAAAAGATTCATTTTAAACGAAGAAGTAATTACCGAAACTAACGCGAATTTTGAGGGGTTCCCAAAATCGTATTATTCAAATGATATAAAAATGTTTGAATATCGTCTTACTAAGTGTATTGAGCTAAAAGGAGACTATGTTAAGAAATAAATAGTTTTTAAAAGAAAAATGTTTTTTTTAATAAAGTAGCTTCAATATCAGTCCGCCCTCGTACGTACATATGGCTTATTTACTAAACCAAGGCCATAACTCAGATATCTTATTGTGAGAACACAATTTACAACTTTATTTTCCATAAACATTCATACGTCTTAGAAAACAAGTTTAGAAAATACCTTCTAAAAGCGCAGTTATATGAATTTTTGGCACAGTACAATATATATACTGTTATTGTCTCGAACCCCTTATTTTTCGAGTTATGACGTTGTTGGGTTGGTGCAAAATCCATTAACCAATCGTAATTGTAACATAGGAAGAGAACTGATTTAAAGAGCGCATTAAAAACTTATACTTTTCTTCAGTTAATAAAATACCAAAAATATTTAAGGAAGATAGATAAGAATAATTTTTGGTACCAAGAATAATAAAATAATTCTACATAAAATCTCAATTTATATACATGGCTATGACGGCGTTGCCGCAACTGGACATTATTTATGTACATTCGTCCACAAACAGGGAATACCTAAATTAAAAGTTTGTCCAAAGACTACATATGTACATACATACATGTGTACTAACTAACTAAGTAAATCTTTAAAATTTGTTATTGCTTATACATATGTATGTACATATATATGTATGCATGTATCTATGTATGCATGAATTTATGTGTGTTTGTATGTACGCATGACATATATGAATGAAAAACTTTTATTTTGAAAATAATTTTACTTACAATTAAGAGACCAAAATATTTTAAACATGTTATTAGTTAAAGAGCCGTTTTTCGTTAATATTCCTCTAGAGCAAAATGGTTGAGAAGTATTTTATTCATTATTTATCCGAACAAATTGGAAATAGGTAGATATCGAATACTTTAGTTATGTTTTCGACATCAATTTCTTCTTTGTCCTCTGCAGTAAATGACTACACACATTCACACGTATTTACCTATGTATATACAATATATAAGTGTGTGTATTGTGATGGGTGTGTATTATTCGGCGTTTTTTTTTCCTTTTTTAAGCAGATACTCTTCAAACTATCTTTTACGTTGTATTTTCTTAATTTTGTTTTTGTTCAAACAACCACTTTTTACTTAAAATTATTCTGAAACCAACTTTTTTTTCTAAATTATTCAAACACTTTTTACAAATTTAAGATTAATCTTTTATTAAATGTATCAACATTAACGTTCGTTAATTTTTTTTTACTATAAGGCTGTTTTGCCTTTGGTAATTGTGAATGGTATACACAAATATTGATGTAAATAGTTTCAAACAAATTTTGATGCCCTTTTTCATATAAAATTAACACAAATTTTAATCATTGTTTAAAATACTTTCACAATTAAGCAAAACATCTCGATATCGATATAATTATACACACAAATTTCCATCAATTATAAAATTTAATTCAAGACAAAATTATTAACTTGAATAGATTGTCTGTAACTCTCATTTCTTTTTTAACCATGAAAATTCAGGTTTTTCATGTTGAAGAAAAAAATGTATCCACGATTAACAACAACATGCACATATGAAGACGGAGAGTAAACTAAATGCAGTTTGCGGACAACAGTGCCACCCGGTTTTCGATAATCGTCAATAAACAAACAAACTCGTCGAAACTCAAGCGATTGTCAGACAGAGACAATATAGAATAATGACTAAACGAATCTGCATATAAAAGTCAACATATTAAAAACATCAAATTTTCACGACGTCACGTTTATTTTTATTTCCCTTTAAATTCGCTACCAAAATCATATTGTATTTAACTTATGATTTTTATATTTTTATTGTAAAAAAAATCGTTTTCTCCTTTTATCCTTGGATTAGAATCGTTGTAGCCAGCTTGCCAGACGAATGTAAATGGTAGAAAAAGAAGTTAGAAAAACAAAGTGTTTTTTCTGTTCCTCTTTCTTACCAAGTTTGCCAGCAATTAAAAACATACAAGATTTAAAGAAGTTTGAAGATATCATCGTGAAAGTTGGATGAAAAATAACATGGCCAAATTATAAGAGCCGTATTCATAAAAAAACACTAATCAGCATTTTAACAACTTTTTAGTTAAAACAGAATTTTCAGTAAAAAAAAAACATTTTATAAAAACGTATTCATAAACAGCATTTTAGCTAAAAATCATTTTATTGAAATTTTCTATTAGTGATTGGCAACGCCATCATATGCAATTCTCATCTGAATCATAGTGCTGCCATAAAAACGGTTTTTTGTTCACATAGTAGTCATGTAAAGAAATGTCTTGTATTGTTTTTTATGGAAATCGACTTTAAAACAAATAAATAAATGTTAACTCCATTTTGTCTTTCAATTAAATAGAAAAAATACTGAGTCAGAAAAGTTTTACTTTGATTCCTTTTGCTTGCGCGTAGGAAAATATATGAATAACGAGCTTTTTTTATTATTTCGTTGTTTTACACATCTCTGATGTACATGGCATTTTATTAACGTATGTATGTATATTATTTTAAATAAATAAAATGTTAGTAATAACTAAATTAAGAAGACTAAAAAAAATGTAAAACGTAATTGCTTATCTGGAATCCAGAATAAAATAGATTACTTCTTTCCCTGAATGTTTTCTGTTGCCAGCTATTCAAAGCTTGGGTCATATTTTCTATTAAAAACACACATCTATTGTTATCAATATCATTGGATTTCTGATAAATATGCAATAAACATTTTCGCATCATATAAATAAACAATAACTAAAAAACACAAATATCACCTTAAAATTGTCTTAAAATTAGGCGCAATCAGTTTTAAAAATGGTTGAGTTAAAAAACTGCTAAAAACATTTCAACGTAAAATTCGTTTATGAATACAGTTTTATCGAATTTTCCCTAAAAATGGTTTGAACGGCTGCTTAACTTTTTTATGAATACGGCCGTAAAAGGTTTCATATAAATTTAATAAAAGGAAAATACCTATACTAGCTATGCTAGCTTTTTTTTTTTGGTTTTAATAATTCAAAATGGAATGTATTAATATGAAATATTTTTTATTTAGTGCCAATTTCACGATAACGAAACTGTTCGTTCGTTCGTTCACAGAATTACATTCAAAAATTTCCAAAGTCTACTGATGATTAGGGTAGTTCCTATGAAATGTCGAAATATAGATAGCTGGGAAACATAGGAAACAAGCTGTTTATAAATTTTTTATTGGTAGCAATGTTATAAGCTAGTATTGTGAATAAGAAACTCAATTGTTTTAAAACATTAACTAAAGCTTATTCCCCTTTAATCTAAGAAAAGATATTAGATTAAAGGTGTATAGGTTTTAAATAAATGTTTTATTGTATTTGCAATATTTTAATGTTTTGAATAATTTACTTCGACATAAAATAGAAAACCCCCTAATGAAGTCGGCAGAAAAGATCGACGAAACGTCGGGTACAACAATAATTAAAAAGTTGTGTTAATTATAAAAGATAAGGGCTTTATCAGCTAAACCAGATATGAGAAAACCGCTTAACATAAGGAATTGGCCAATACATAAAAAACACAAATTTATTAATTAATCTCATTTACATTTACAACTTTGGTATAAATTATACGGCTATTTTGTTTTTATACAGTATACATATGTATAAACGTAATCTCATACATACACATATATCACTTTTTAGAAATAAAGATTTCCATATTTGAAAAAAGGGCCAAAAAGGGTATTTAAAAAACTGTGTCATAAAAAGTCTCATAGATATCAGAAAAGGTCAAATTGACACTTTAGTATCACGGAGGGCAACGCTGATTTTAAGTATTCCAATCTGAATATTTCGAGTAGAGTTAATAAAATAGAAACTACTTGCTAAGACATCAAGTTGTCTCCGCTTAGTAGTCTTATAAAAAGCAAGTAAGAGTGTAGTATATTCGGCTGGACCGATTCTAAAATACCCTTCACGAAAGCCACGTAAATATATAGTATATACCATACATTTGAACTAAGTGACAGTTTACCGATAACGAAGCTGGTTCGTTCGTTCGCACAATTACATTTAAAACAAAAACAATGTTCTAAATTTTGTTATTGTGTTAAATGTAATTGCGCGAACGAAAGAACAGCTTAGTTATCGGTGAACTTTAAAGCGGCCCATTCACGTTTCAATTCAATTGTAAATTGAGTCTTTCAACTGAATTGATTATTGCCCACACACTTCATGAACTGAAAAGATTTTCTTTCAACTATTAAATTCAATGAAATTATAGACAATTTTAAGAATATATAACGTTCTCTTTGCAAAAACACTACAAATATAATTTTGAGACCTGATCAAGAGATTCGAACACACACAACACAATCGAATTGAAAGACTTGCTAGTCAATTTGAAAAAAATGAAAACATTTTAATTTTTCTTCAACCGACTCGACAACTGCCAAACTAATCAACTGACAAATCCACAGACGCTTTGATTTGGACAACAGCCGACTCAGTTGTCAACTGAGTTGAAACGTGTATGGGGTGTTTAATGCGTCGCATGAATATCTTGCAAGAAAACGAAAAACACATCTTTATTTACACGAAAGTTACAAATCTGGGAAAATTAATATTTTTCAAAACAATATTTGGAAATTATATACATATACAGGAACAATCTTCTATAGCTATCATGAACCGGAAGTTCCAAAAAATGTGCTATATCACACAAGTATCCTTTAAGTTTGTATATCTTGATGTGCTATAAATGTTCTTCGCCGTCTGTTTCTCATCCTAATGATGATTGTTGCAAAATTCTTCATCAACTAATTGTTCTTCTACTTGAAATTTACGAATTATTTTTTGTAAACAAACATAACTGTATAATAGGGGTATCACCAAGGTGAATTCATTATTAGGTGAATGCATAGGCGAATTCAAGTTTTATCATGCTTTGTCAAATTTTATCATACTCTTCTCTTCACACCCGCACAATAAAACACTAACTGCCTGGCCCACTATGTCACTCGACATCGCTCGCTCGCATAAATACATTTGAAACAAAAACAAATTTTAAAATTTTGTTTTTGATCTACATATATTTATGCGAGCGATCGATGTCGAGTGACATAGTGGGCCAGGCAGTAAGTCTGAATCTAGACGAGCGAACATTTGGAAGAAAAACATTTGGAATTTTCTTTTGATTTTTCATTCGTATTCACACAGTCGTATATGTCGCCGGCAACATTCCATTATTATTTGTTTTTTACATTTTTCGTTGTGTTTTCCGTTAATTTTTTGGCATACTTATGATTAATTTATATTATAAAAAATAATAAAATTGAAGTTTTTCATAAATAAATTTATTTTTAATGTCTGCTACAGTCACACCAAACATTTCCTTCTCCAAAATATTTTTTATTTCATTAAATGCCTGTGCTTATTTTATTTGGATCGCACACTGTACCGATAATCTCTTTCCTGCACAAATAAGATTAATTTTTCCACAAGTTTTCTTTTCCATTTACATTCCATATTTATTAAAATTTCTTTTTCTTTAACAGAATTAACGAAATTTTTAAAACCACACAAAGCTCCAGAAAATGTAAATTAAAATGTCAAAAAGTAAATTATGTGTCAAAAGTAAATTATATGTCAACAAAGCGTGTTGCCGAGTACCGAACACAAAATCTATTCTCTCTTCCCCACCGGTAATGTGCTACCAACCTAAATGTTTCCCTTCCAAATGTTTTCGTGTCTAAATGCAGACTAACAATGCACGTATTCCTAACTTAATGTTTACACACGCAAGTGCAAGTGCAAAAAACCCAATACATTACCATTTTTTTACTAATACATACACACACCTGCAAGTAGTAGCCTCACTTGCAACTGATTTTGGTTGGCAGTGATTTTTTCACTTGCATGCAAGCAGAAACAAACAGTGTTGCCCATAGATATTTCATTTTCACTTTAATAGGTATTTTTCAATGAAAAATTTTTAAAATTTTAATATTTTTAGTTATATGCCGAAAACATAATATAAAAACACAAAAATAAATAAACATCTATAACTTATTTTTTCTTTGGATTACAAATTTATTATTTATATTGTGAAAAATTTATGTACTTAATATAATTCCCCTGTAATATTGCTAGGCTAAAACTTTGGCAGCACAGACATCAAAAGCGCATGTAGTACAAAGGCGTACAATGTTTGTCTTCGACGACATTTTGAAAATGAACTTGCACTTGCGTGTGTAAACAATCGTGCAAATTGCAAGTGTTTTTATTATTTTTTTCGATGTATTGGTTGTTAATATGTACACGCTACTTGTAACAAGTTACTTGCACGTGTAAACTTAGTGTAATCAGCATCTTTCAGCAGTTGATGTTAAAGTTTCGCCATTTATTCGTACACAAACAAAATACCTGTTGTCTTTTTTAGTGTTTTATTGTTGTACACAAACAAAATACCTGTTGTGTTTTTTAGTGTTTTATTGTTGTAGGGAAGCGACAACCTTGTTTATTGTGTCATAGGTAACACCAAACACAATACCTTCTTATGCAAAATTTACCCAAATTTATGCGTTGCAATATCATTAATTAACGACAAAAAACTTCAAATGATTTTTAAGAACCATTTTTTGAACGCTAACGAACCAAGCGAAATCTTTATGTGAATAGGGGGCTTCATGCGCAATAAACTTGTAAATACTTATGTATGTTCGCTGCTGTCAAATTATATTGCCAACACCATAAGCCATATAAATTATAAAGATTTTATTTGAAATATTTTTATTTGTTGTTTGCAATAAGTAAATTTAATATTTTAAAGCAATAAATTGTCTATGTTTCTGTTTTCCAAATTGACACAATTTTATTTTATTATTGTGACGAATATATTAGACATGTAAAAGTACATCTTTATGCTTTCGTACTAATAAAACCATTCGCGGCGATTTTTTTTAATTTATGTCCAATAGACAATACGTATTCTACACCTAAAAACGTAAGATTGAACATGAACATATTTTTGCTGTTGTTCTACCGACTTTATTGCTTATATTTGAAAATAAAAATTGCGAGTGGAAGCGTGCAGCGAGAAAATTTATGTTTTACAAAAATGAGATATATAAATGAAATAAGCGAGTCAGAAAATATTTAGGTAAGAGTATTTTTTACAACAGTGATATTTTAATACTATTTTTAATTATTGTAAAATTCATTTTTCTCAAATAATTTAATTAAATTTGCTTTCAATATCTATAAAAATTAAATTTTACTTTTCATTAAAAAAATTTTTATTGAATCTTCTTCAAAATTCGAAATAAATTTCTTTTTTTAGCGTTTTTTATTTATTGAATCTTCAAAATGAACTAAAAATAAGTATTAAAATCTTAATACTAAGCATAAAAAAGTGCTTTTTACTTAAGACCGGCCAATGCTAGACAAAAAGTTTTTATTATGCAGCAACTGTATCGGTAAATCACCTATTTAACGTTTTGGTGGTGGCAACCGAGTGTGGCCGCCAAAATTAAGTGTGATGCATGCAAGAGGATTTGGGTGAAGTTCCAGCTTACTGATATACCATGTCGCGTACTTTGAAAAGGCACCAAACATAATTTCGTTTTTAATAACGAATTTTTCGCTGTGCGTCCCACTTGTTTTAATTTTATTTAATAATCGTGTGAATTATTAACAGCCTGTTCATGGATCGCGTTTTAAATAAAGCGAAAACCAGCGACACGTTTGTGACTACGTAAGAAATTGGGTCTGTGTAACGCGCTTCTCATTGTTCGCGTTCTGTTACGTTAAACACGTATTAGTATGCATATTCTCAATCCCCAGTATTGCCACTATACAAGTTATATGTATCTTGTTTACATTTTTCGTGTAAAATATATTTTTCCATCGTGAATAACGGTAACCCTATTTCAATTGAAAAAAAGAAACCGGTGATAAATATTAGGTGTGTTCATTTACTTTACTAGTAAAAATTAGCAACGAGAGAGTAACAAGAAAATTTTCAAAATTACTCTCAAAAATGTGAAAAAGTAAATGAACACTTTACTAGCAAAAATTTGCAAGGTAGAGTAGTGTTGTTGTGTATAGGTATATGTAAGTACTTAATAACTACCATTATATCCTTTGGACAAATTATACATATATGAATGTTATTATAAAAATAATGTGATTATGGTCATTTATATTCAGCATTGTCTTGACTGGTGTTTTTCGTAATAGAATAATGAAAAGTTTTACAATTTTATTTAATCTAGGACTAGGCATAGTGGAAATACACTAAGCACTATAAGGGTGATTAGCTACTTTTGAATAAAATATCTATTTTCAAATAGCATCCCATACACGTTTCACTTCAATTCGTAACTGAGTCGGTCGTTGTGCAATTCAAGAAGTAGTTTTTTTTTTGCAAGGAGACCGTTAATAATTTTTAAAATTGTCTTTAATTTCATTAAATCTGATAGTTGAATGAAAATCTTCCTATTCAGTTTATGAAGTGTGTGGCCAAGAATCAATTCAATTGAAAGACTCAATTAACAATTGAATTGAAATGTGTATGGGCTGCTTTATACGTTATAACAGCCTGCATTTTCATTTTTATTTGAAATTAATTTCAAATTGTAAAGTACCGAATAGCTAGGTACTCATAATATTTACGATACTAAAAATAATAGTTGGTCTGTAAAAATTAAAGAAACAAAAACATTTCAGAGGTTAAAACTACAAAAATATTAATATAATTAAAAATGGAAGGTGTCTAAGTGTCTATTTAATTGCTTTCCTAAAAGTTTTAAACACATTCAAGCAAGTAAATTTGCCGGAACATCCTTTGCCATTGATGCGCTACATACTGTGTTGCTTAGTTCATTGCCACTAGACGTCTTATTTTAACTCTGTTGTTCCTAAGTTACACAAAAATCAATTTGTTATCTTTTTAATACTTATACTCGTTTTAAAAGTTTACATACACTTACAATTTCTTAAATTTTTCAAAATATTTTCATTTTTAACTTAATTTAGAAATATTGTTTTGTAAACACAAACGCAAAACAGCTGTTTGAATAATTATTGCAAATAAAAATTTTACTTGCAAAAACTTGCAAGAATTTTTCTGTCTCTCAATTTTGTACGCTCTTTTGACGCTCTCTCGTTGCAAATTTTTTGGGTTAATGAACGCTTTCTAGTAAAAATTGTTACAAATTTGTGAAAATTTTTAGTAAATGAACACACCTATTTATGTAAACAAAACATCTTTATGCTGGAAAAAAATTGTAGAATATTTGCTGGTCATACAAATTCTGTTGATGATCAGACCTAATTTATTCTTTTATTTTTTAAATTATTTTCATTCTTTAAATAATTAGCAAAAAAGGAAATTGTTTGCTTATACATACATACATATATGTATGTATAAGTATGTACGTGTTAACATGGATATGAACGTTTATTTATGTATATATGTGTGAACATGTATGCATACTTGCTTTTGCTGTTATTTCCATTTTTATATATTTGAATCTTAATTTTTGTTCAAGCTTCTTCTTTTTTCTTGCTCAACGAAAAAAAAATTCCATTCGCGCAGCATTCGCTTTTTTGGCATGTAAAAATGCGATACACAGGCAAAAAGCAGATATCAATGGTTACGTTTTTCGTCCAAAAAGTTTTTTTTCGCGTTGCATGAACGCAAATAAGAAAAACGTCAAGATTTCTTCGCGTTTTTTGAGCACATTGTGTTCCATGAACAGGCTGTTAATCGGTTGTTTTCTCTACTATCAAGGCGAATTTGGTTAAATGAATTCGCTTAGTGGTGAAGCAACAAATTTACAGTGTTGCCGGAAGTGTAAATTAATTTTACAGTGAAGTCCTCAAAATGTCGCGAAATTCCAAAAGCAACATAAAGATTAAAGAAAGCAATTTTACAATTTAAAATTTGTTTTAACATATCTTTTAGTTTTCTGACTTGTTTCTTGCTCAGTGGGAAAGCCTTTTAGTAAATTTCAACTAACAACAGCGGAAAAATTTATAAATAAATTATCATTTTGGCAAAGAAGATATGGAAAAAATTATCAGGACCACCCAAGAAAATGATGAAAAAATAATGGGATTGATAACTTATCAATGAGAATCAACTAGAATAAGGCTAAAAATTGATTTTTTTTTCAATGTAAAATATAAATACATATGGTCGATTTCTATACGTGTAACAAATTAAGTAACCATTATATTTCTTTTCAATACAAAAGCTTTTAAATTTTATATTTACGAATTTATTATCCTTTGTCTGGTATTCACTTCATTTTCACAATTTCTTTTAAAAGCCTTCGACTAATAACTTTAAAGTGCTGCAGTATTTATGTTACTTTCACATAGAAAGTTGCAGCGTGGTTAACAACGAAATACCTCTAAAAAATTCTGTAAGCCAATACAGTTAATTGAGGAAAACCGGTAACCAGTGCGAGCGAGACGAAAACCTCTAGAAGGCCGAACAATGAAAACAACAATTCTGACCGCACTTCTTCAGTCTTGAGCTGTTGCACGACTGTATTCGAAAATTTTTAAATGCCCCATTTTTTGAATAATTACCAATTAATCGGCAACGCTGCAATTTGTAAAATATACAGCGTTGCCACGAGAAATCAATTTCTGCAAAGATAATATGAAAAGCTATTAAAGGCATCCACAGGCGATATGTTTTTACGCCTGTTTTTTTTTTTTAATATGTAATTCCTCATATATTTTTTCATGTCTGTCAAAATTTTTTATTTTTACAGACGTTTTGTAAAATTTGCTCACAAACGTACATATACAATAACGTCTGATATTGTCTATGCATTTTATTATTATAAAAAATAATTATTTAAAACATATTAAAATATTAATGCGCTAAAATTTCCTTAAGCCGACTACTTATACCGCCCTAAGTCAAAGGCCGCTGAATTGTTCGCAATGCGTAGAGTTCTAGTGTCAGATGATTATGCATAACAAAATAGAACACACTCTATTTGAAATTTTGTCAGATGACTTTGCTCATGTTTTTTACAGCCGCAAGGTTTTTGAGGAAATAGACGACATGTAGGCATTTTACATTGTGAAAAATGACATGTACATTGTTAAAAACATATCGTGTGTTGTCTACTTAAGGAAATATAGTAAACTAGCTCACCAGGCAAACGTTGTTTTGACTTCAAATTTTATTTACATGATATGAATGACTTTAAATTTTCAAATTGTCATTGCTAATGCAAGCCGTATATTGGCAACCATTAGGACTCATAGTATCAAAGCGTCCTCAGCTTTAAATTATGCTTTAAGTACTCTTTTTTTAAAACGTTGACCATCAAATTTTTCACCGGAAGCCAAATGATATTACAAAGACATAGTTGGTTTATACTTCATAATATTATGTTTACCGATCTGACTTTAACTAATTCTAGCGAGTTGTAAAACTGGGTTGTAGAGTTGACGACCTTATGTTATCATCTATTCGCAAGCAGTATAACTTTGAATCCGAAAATTCAATCCGATGACATCAAGTTCGGTCAATTAAATGTGATTTTTGTAAAATAGTTGAGAGTACATTGCTGATGAGCTCAGATTTTGATTCGGTAAAATAACAGAAAGGGACTGGTAATTGAATATTGCAAAGTGGTAGTGGAATTAACGGTGATATTTTATATATATTAGTGGAATTAACGGTGATATTTCAAGATGCGATTGTCCTTATTTTCACAAACTATCAGTCCGATATGAATAATAACAACCTGAACTTACTTTTTTGCTAGCTTCAGTATATAGAACGCCGTGTAAATAAATCGAATGCATCCATTGTTCGTACTATGGATTCGCGTTGACAGAAAATTAATTTTACGTGATACTTCAATTTTTCTTTCCTAAGAAAACTTCGCAAGCATCCACCAGACAAACGTGAAAACACGATTTATGGCTCATAAAAGTTACATAAAAATATTCGTCCGCTTATATTTATCTCTCATCGCTGTTATCACATCGAAGGAAGTCATTTGAAACGTCAAATTGTATGAATATGAACCAAAAATGTTTGGAACTTGGTGACGTTCCAAAAGCCAATGAATGTAGTGGATCGGATGGAGATTAAAATTGTATCAATTTTACTTAGCATTCGCACAACACAAGCCAGTGGTTCTATCTGGAAATGTGGACATCTCAACGTCATTCTACCGATACATCCATGTAGACTGCAATCAAATTCGCACTCATAATTAAAAGCACCATATTCCATGTCTTGTACAACATGACCTGGAAGTCGTGTTAATCACCGCGATGTTCGATTTCTTGGACTTCTATCTGCAGGTGTAGTTTGAAATCGTTCATCGCATTGCAATTGGTTTTGATGTAATCGTTGCCATCTCATGGCGTTACCTTTGATACAATAATCGTATATAGCAAGTAAAAAATCGAATGGCCAGCGTAGAAATAAAATGACGATCGAAACAACGCTTGAAAAGATTCAGCTCAGGAGTCCAAATGTCGTTGTATAGATAAAATATTACGATACGTGGTTTGGTATTTTTCAGGTGAAAATAAAAAATCCTAATATGAAAAATTGATGGCATTTTTTTATATTTGTATGGGCGTATATAGGAAAATCTTAATGCCATATCTCCGGAACCACTAAGCCGACTTTATGGAAACTTGACATAAACCATCTACAGTTCACGGCTAACGTATCTTTAAATTTTGGTCGAAATCGGTCTACCCGTTTAGCCAGTTAGTGGTGACATCAAAGTGTACACTTCTTTTTATATACATAATATAGATAAACGAAAAAACCACGCTTCGACATCGAACAAAACGCAAGCTTTCAAAGGATACTGAACTAAAAAATAAACATATTTTAAAAACACAGTTCGACATCGAAATAAAAAGTATGAAACAATTTTAAGAACAATTATCCGTATAACCGTGTCCAAAATGGCCGTTAATAGTTCAGATACACTTTCCACAGCAATAACGTGCACTGAATATGAAAAACCGGTTCCATAGTCTGCTTTTACATATAGACAGACGATGGGCAGACATTTTTTCATTTCTCTTTTGGTCTTGCTTAAACCTTTTACATTTTTTTTTGAAATTAATAGACAGACAGAAACTTTTCGTTTCTCTTTTCTTTCTTTTTTATTGTTGTTGTTTTTTTAAGCACAGCTAGTGTGCTTATATGAAGTTGATGCTGATATGAGAATAATGATATGAAGCAACAACATTTGAAAAGCGAAAAGTTAAAAAGAGGAACAAAACATGTCCACAAATGTCTAGTACAGAGAGTCGTATACTGCATACTCTCCGCCACACCCACAATTTTCGTTACAGCACCCACAAATTTCGTCTGTCTGCTCATCGTCTATCCAAATGTAAAAGCGCGCATACCGGTTAACGAACGTGTTTATTTGGGAATTCCTACTAACAGGAAACGTCTAAATCGCCCCATTTTCTCAGAAGCAAAACGACAACTTCAATTTTCGGACTAAAGCGAATGAACTTGAACTTTTGCAGATGACACAGCATTTTGCTGCGTTCATGAGAACCACCAATTATATTTCAATATAAATATATTTCAATGTTAGAGAAATGGCTAAAACTTTAGAAAATCAAAGTTAATGAACAAAAATGTACTCATTTCGCATTCACACGCAGTAAACAAACGTCAATATTAACAAAGTACCTGTTTTACTTAAGACCATTCCATTGTACTTAAGACCATTTCTAATACAAAATAAAGATATGACAATTTCAAGTGTAACATCAGAATAAAGGATAAAGAACATTTCAAAGAATAAGATTTAATAATGGTATGTAAATAAACAAGGCCCAGTTTTTGAGTTCGTATTTAAATGTTATTTAGCTTTAAGTTCCATTTAAATACGAAAATCAGTTTTTCACTACAAATTTGTACTAAACTTAAATGCCCAAACCTCTTCATTTAAGGCCTAGTTTTTGAGTTCGTATTTAAATGTTATTTAGCTTTAAGTTCCATTTAAATACGAAAATCAGTTTTTCACTACAAATTTGGACTAATCTTAAATGCCCAAACTTCTTCATTTAAGTTTTTCTCATAGTCCATATGGTTTTTGTGTGCTTGCATTTGCATTAGTGCAAAAACGGTAAACAAAACACACATACGAGCTATTGCCTGCAGAAGATATTCGAAAATTAGTTGCTAGTTTTCCACTAAACAACAGCACAGTATAATAATTTATTAAAAATAACTTAGCGTAAAATAAAATTGTTAAGTTTTTCTGTGCCGTTAATAAATTTAACATTTTTCTTTAAGAATATTTCTATTCTTCCACTTACAAACAGCTGTTCTATGGAACACTTTCCACAATATTTGGAATTAAAGTAGAGCTGCCACACATTCATCGTATTTAAATAAGAACAATAATTTAATAGTGATAAACTGAACTAGCATTTAAATACAACTTAAATTTAAATGAAAATTAACTAATTTTTTATTTAAATACGCAATCAAAAACTGGGCCTAAGTATATTCAATAAACAGTGGTGATCATATTTATATCACTACCTACTCCGTACCACAATGAAGTCAAATACCTTGGCATTCAACTCCACCGTAGGCTAACGTGGAAGTAAACTAAAAGCAGCGCATACATTGAAGTTGGAGTGCAAACTTCTGTTATATAACACAATGGACTTCAGTTATGGGGAACCGCCTCAACATCACACATTGAGAAAATTGAAAAACGACAAAACCAAATTTCTCGAGCGATTACTGCAGCTCCGTGGTACGTAAAAACTCATAAATTCACAACCTGTGTGTTCCGCTGGTAAAAGACGAATTCTCTAAGTACGCGATAAGGATTGAAGTTCAGTAAACTAGAACTTCAATCAAAACCTTCCGTACGCAACATACTTAATTTTAGCAGTCACACTCGGTTGAGAACAAGGGATGCCTTTGCCACCACCAGAGCGTCAAATAGATGGTTTTACCGATATATTTCCCGCATAATAACACTTTTCGTCTAGTATTGTAAAAAAAAAAGTGTAAAAAGCACATCTTTTTATTTTTATGTTTAGTATTAAGATTTGAATAGCTATTGTTAGTTCATTTCGCAGATTCAATAAATAAAAAATGCTTAAAAATAAGCGAATGTTCGTTTAACTGAGAGTTTACGCATGCCACTGCCAGTTCGAAAAACTCAATACATTCATAATTATTTACTAATATACTCATAATTTTGCATGCGAGTGGAAATTTGGCATTTGCATGCCACTGGATTTCAAAACGATGAGTAATATTACCCCGGTAAAAACTAATTGCAATTTAACTGGGTTATAGGACAATTGTAATACAAATCTGAGCTTTTTAAGTGTATTATTAAGACTTATTCTTTGAAATACGCAAAATATATATGCAATTTTGTTAACTATGAAGTATTCAAACAATTATAATATTACTACTAGCAAATGTTAATTGCTGTCCCAAAAATGTGTTTCTGTGATGAATTTGGTAACTCTACAATGTAAACAAACGATAAAATGTAAAATAGAAGCAGCAGTCGTAAAGCAGCTCTGGGCTGAGGAAGGCTCTTGCGTCATCGTATAAATTTATGTAGATCTCATCCACTTTTTTAGGACATGCAAAATAAATCATATAAACGAATTGAATAAAAAAAAAAAACAAGGCATACGAGTTTATTGCAGAAGAAATGGGTATGATATAAATATAAATGAAGAAGAATGTTCTTTTTACTCCAATTTAGGATTCAATGCAATCTTCAAAAATAGAATTGGCAGAAGCAGAGGAGGTTTAGCTATATACGTTAAAGATACCATCAACCATACGAATTTGGAAGTACATACACATTCATTTGAGTTAATTCATATAAACATCGAGACGAATACAAATATTTCGCTTTATGCTATATACCCCCATCGACCAATATCAATGATTTCATTGCAGATCTTTCTCCTACCCTATTTCTTATCTTCCTCAACGACCTTCTCTACCAAACTTCCAATCCTATCCACTCTTTTGCAGATGACAGCAGCATTTGCTATTTATACTCCTTCAGCGCTCGTAAAACCCAGTGCTTTTTATTAACACACAAACAAACGACCGCTAATGCTGCTTCATTCAAGTGCCTCGGTTTTTTGAAACGGTGTAATATGTGCTTCACTGACCTCCGACCTCCTTATGTACCACCTACATCCGACCGAAAATGGAATACACCTCTCATGTTTGGGCCGGTGCCTCAAAGTCTATTTTGGGATTACTTTGTGTACAGGAGAGAGCGAAGAAGCTTATCGGTGACAGTAGTGTATCCAACTCTATTGACTCACTGGAGCATCGACGTAGTGTGGGGTGCGTAACTCTGTTCTATCGTTACTACAATTGATTTTGCTCAGACGAGATTAGGGATCTTGTTCCCGAAACTCGCGCATTTTTACGTAGCATGCGTTCTTCGTCCAGAGCTCATCCATTTGTGGTCGATTGCCCAGGGAATCGTATAACGCATTAGAGAGAGAATTCGTTTTTCAGCCGCACGCTTTGCCTGTGGAAAAAGTTGCCTGCAGACGTGTTTCCTATCTGTTATAACATTGGAAAGTTCAAGTCAAATGTTCACAAATACTACTCCCTCTTTCCCCCTCCTCCTAACCTATTTTCCTAGTTCTGGTACAATGCATTGCATATGTAGGGGTCATCCCTTGAGTACTGGTCCAAAATAAAAAATGCACATCCATATGCATCAATAATACAAACAAATATATTAGATCACTTTGCTCTCTTTTTTTTTTTTTTTTTTTGTTTCGCTGAGAGTAAATCTGTAACAAATCAAAACAACAATGAAACCCAACAAACCAAAATATGTAACAAAAAATTAAATCAACTGATACGGTCAGCTAATTGGCAAGAAATGCTTAATTATTCAAACCCAAATGCATAGATGCCAGATAAATCTGGTTTAAAATCGTCAAATTCGGCGGAAATCGTCAACATGGTTATTGCAAATCGTCAAAAAATCGTCAGCTAGTAAAATAAATTATTTTTGAATAAAAGATTTATTTCAACAGCGTAACGAATAGGAAAACAAGTCATAGTTGCCTTTTATAAAAAGCTACAATATTTAAAGCTATAACAAATATATACTCCTACAAATACGAAGTTAATTTCATAAATTTGTGACATATATTTTTATGATACGATTCATTTAATAAAAGTTACTCGTACTATTATTATACTAAACACTTCTGTCAAATCGGGCCTATCTAATTCATAACAACCACAGTTGCAAAGTTTTAGGTAGTCTAGTGTACAACATTTTTTCCGAAAATGGCCTCTTCGACTAATTTCTCACTTTGGTTTTGTAAGTTCCATGTACCTGGATGCAAACTCACACATTTGCAGAATATGATAAAACGAATATTTTTGCTATAATCTTAGTCACAGTAGTATACTTTAATCCAAAAATCTAGCATTTAAAGCGTAAAAAAAATTTTCCAAGTTTAAAAGCCTTAAGGCCCATTTAGCCGACCGTAAATGTAGAAATGTAAATGTAGTCGGAACAGCTGATCGTTTTTGTTATACGAGAAACAATGAAAATGCTTATCTGACTGTAATGAAATGTAACCGTAACGTCTGAACCTGTAGAAAATAGAATTTCATTACGTGTTTACGTGACAAATGTTGTCAGTGATGGTATATATTATTGTGAATGGCAGGACGGCACAAAAACCCTGTTTTAGTACTTTTTGTTTATTTGATAATTGAACTGTTTAAGTAGTTAAATTTGTATACACACATAATATATTTTAACAAATTTTAGAATTTTCTGTAAAATACGCAAGATGGATATACATACATTGGTAGCATAATTTATACACTGCGCACAATTTATGCATCTTTCACATTATTTGTAACCTCAACATTTATTAGCCCGATTTCCAAAATATATTCTTCAAACACAATCTTCCAACGATAAAATGAATTCTAAAAAATTGGTTTATAATATATAGTTATGCTGATATAAATGTAAAAAAGCAATACAGTATAAATTTTGGTCTGTGATGAAATGAAAATGTAATAATAAAAAAGTTTTAATACTTTTTAAGTATAATAAGCTAATAATTATATATAACTAGAATTTTAGTACTGTTATACCTTTCACAAAAATGTAAGTTTGTGATTCCGTTTATAATTTCTGCAATTTTTATTTGCGACCGTATAAAGTATATATATTCTCCAGAATCAGAATTAATAGAAAAGTCGATTAAGCAATGTCCGTCTGTCCATCCGTCGGTCGTTGAAATACCGTTTCTGAGAAAACCATTAGACTTGAAACGTTTTTCTTTCACCATTTTATTACCCCATCGAGTCATGGGATTGCTATTGAAATTCAGTAATATCGGTTCACATATAGCTGAGGTATGTTCGAAATTCCGAAAAAGATATAGCCTAAACCGATTTTTCTATAAATGTTTGTTTTTGCTTAAAAGAACTTCTGATAATATAAGGAGGTTACCAAATAGAGAAAATGAAAATTTCCGATATCGGTCCATATATACACGAGATATAGTCTAAACCGATGTTTTAGTGAAAAATTTCTTTTGCTTGAAGTCAGTTCTGATTATAAAACGAGGTAATTAATTACTCGTAAAATACAGAAAAGGGAAAATTCCGTTATCGGTTCGTATTTAACCGAGATATAGCCTAAACCAATTTTTGCATTATAATTTCCATGAAAGATTTCCTTTTGGAATGGTGATTACAAGGCAAACATATATTTTGCCCGATGTCGGTCCATATATATCCGAGCATATTTAGTGACTATCGTGAAGGGTATTTTAGATTCGGCCCAGCCGAATGTACTACGCTCCTATTATATATTAATATTATTATATATTATAAGCAGTTAAATTTGTTTTTTAGAAGTACCAAAGAGCAGAGAACAAAAATTCAAACATTTGAGATTTATTCGCTATAGTAGCTTCCAACATTGGTACTAATAAAAAAATTATAAAAAGCTTTTTTTTATATTTCCCAGCTGTAGCTCATATGAAATGTCGACAATAGACAGAAAAAGAAGTATTAGAAATTTTAGGTACCATTTAAACAGTTTTCGTACCTTTTGTATATGTACTGAATACTATGAGCTCTCATCACTGCTATGAACAGCTGTTTTGCTTTTATTTTATTTTTGCAAATTATTTGATATAAAGATATAGGTGATGAAAAATTAATTATTTTCTTTAACATACAATAATATAAAAATGAAAAGCAGAACACTTTTTCTGTAAATCATTAACAAGGGAAAACTTTTTCTTCACATGCACTTGTGTTTTTTTGTTTGTATCAAAAACACATGATACGGTTTTACGTGTTCTATAAGTGCTACTACATTTACATTTACGTTACATTTACATTTACCTTACAGTTACAATTTCTACGGTCGGCTAAATGGGCCTTTAGTTACTTTACCTCGTAGTAAATTTCTCGTCTTTCGAATTCTACGATGAAATAAGAAAACTCTTTCATTATGTTAGAAAATACACTTTCTTCTTTTATATTGTAAGGATTTAGAGAAGTTAAATGGTTTAAATTCATCTTCAAATTTAGTCTCCTTAAAATATGAGCACACGCTTTTACATAAAAATTTGTACAATTTTTAGTTTACAATTTTTTAAGCGGTATTTACATATGATATTTTAAGGTCATCTTTAACATACAATATACATATGTATACTGCGAAATAACTATCACATAATATTTCAGTATTACAAGCATACATATAACTATATTTACGTGCCATAAATATTACGAGTACTTTCATTTTCTACATAAATTAACTTAAAAAAAAACATTAAACATTAACGGCCGTATTCATAAAAAAGTTAAACAGCCGTTCAAACCATTTTTAGGAAAAATTCGATAAAACTGTATTCATAAACGAATTTTAC
This sequence comes from Thecocarcelia acutangulata, assembly GCA_914767995.1. Classification (NCBI taxonomy): domain Eukaryota; kingdom Metazoa; phylum Arthropoda; class Insecta; order Diptera; family Tachinidae; genus Thecocarcelia; species Thecocarcelia acutangulata. The sequence goes on from OU612098.1 coordinate 60,783,367, forward strand.
GTTTAAATGTTCTTTTTAGCAGTTTTTTAAGTCAACCATTTTTAAAGTGCGGTCTCCACCTGACTTGAAAACACTAACTTTAACGCTAACTTCAAGTTAAAGTTAAATGTGGACCGCTCATGTTAAAGTTTGGTTAAAGTTACAACTTGGTTGTTAAAACATTTCATTTGGAAACTCTGTTATAACTTAAATTGACAACAGCCTGCTATTTGTAGTTGTTTTTCGCCATTTTTATTGTTTTACTATGAAAAGTTACAACTCTAACATCACTACGTGTACGCCGACTTTAACAGATAGATATTTAAACAGCAAGTTTTAACATCATGTTTTAACTGCGTTTCAAGTTAGGTGTAGACTGCATGTAAAACTGATTGCACCCAATCTTAAGACAATTTTAAGGTGATATTTGTGTTTTTTAGTTATTGTTTATTTATATGTTGCAAAAATTTTTATTGCATATTTATCAGCTACCAAGCTTTGAATAGCTGGCAACAGAAAACTTTCAGGGAAAGAAATAATCTATTTAATCTATTTATTCTGCATTCCAAATAAGAAATTACGCTTTACATTTTTTCCAGTTTTCTTAATTTAGTTATTACTAACATTTTATTTATTTAAAATAATATACGTTAATAAAATGCCATGTACATCAGTGATGTGTAAAACAACGAAATAATAAAAAAAGCTCGTTATTCATATTTTTTCTTACGCGTAAGCAAAAGGAATCAAAGTAAAACTTTTTTGACTCAGTATTTTTTGCTATTTAATTGAAAGACAAAATGGAGTTAACATTTATTTATTTGTTTTAAAGTCGATTTTCAAAAAAAACAATACAAGGCATTTCTTTACATGACTGATATGTGAACTAACAACCGTTTTTATTGCATCACTATGATTTATATGAGAATTTCATATGATGGCGTTGCCAATCACAAATAGAAAATTTGAATAAAATGATTTTTAGAGAAAATGCTGTTTATGAATACGTTTTTATAAGATGTGTTTTTTTGCTGAAAATTCTGTTTTAACTAAAAAGTTGTTAAAATGCTGATTAGTGTTTTTTTATGAATACGGCTGTAACATTTTAAACCAATAAAAATTATAAATAGCTTGTTTTCTATGTTTCCCAGCTATCTATATGTCAACATTTCATAGGAACTACCCTAATCATCAGTAGACTTTGGAAATTTTTGAAAGATATTCTCAAACATTCAACTTCCTCGACAGCCTGCGAACGATCTGTCAAAATTCAATGTAAATACATAAGAATATGCGAACGAATAGTAGTGAGATAGACAAACCCAAATTGATTCGAATGTGAGTGACTGGCTTTCTTTCGCATTCATTTTCTTTCGAAATTGGTAAACTGGCTGTAATAATATGCAAGAAAAATTTAATGAGATGTACAATAACTCAGTAGTAAAGAAAACTGTCAAAATAATAGAACACTCCACAAATAGATTATCCATAAATGAATGATATATTAATAAAGAATTGTGAGATTAGGGATAAACTTTACAAAAGATGGCGTAACAATAGAAATAATAAAAGAAATGAACAGGAATATGAAAAATATAGAAACTATTTAAACAAACAATTGATATATGCAAAAAACCAATATTATAAGAATAAATTTATTTTAAACAGAAATAATATACGAGCAACGCGGCAAATCATTAATAATGCGATATTAGGCAAAAAATCTATACTAGACGATTTAGTATTTGTGATAACTTTCCGCTAAATTTTAAACAAAATTTTATAAAATTGTGCATAAATGTAAAATACAAACTATAAACGAATCTCCTGTAAGACTTGTAAACTCTTTTCATATGAGAAACACGTTAAAGAAGTGGTTATAATATCATTAATTCATTAAACACGAGAAAAAGTCCTGGTTTTGATGGCATAAGGGCAATTGATCTAAAAACTAACGCCAATATGACATATTGTCATAAACTGCAAAAAACGCAAAACCAAATACTAAAAAAATACTCCACATACAATTACCCACAGGCAACAAGCTACAAATGTTCAAGAATCGCAATACTCGTATACAAGTAGAAGCACACTCCACAAATAGATTACAGCCACCGAACCAGACGCAACGTGGAAGGAAGGTTCATAGTCAAATATGCCAAAAACGAGTATACAAAGAAGACCTCAGCAGTAACGTTACCAACAATATTCAACAGCCTGCCTACAGATGCCATCTCTAGAGCAAACAGCAACCTATCATGGAAGAAAATTATTAAAGACTACTTTCTCAACCAGCAAAGAAACTTTTGTTCAAAATAATTATTAAATTATTTATTAATTGTTATGTAAAAACAAATTATTTCTTTTTTTATTAGATTGTGATTAAATAATATCCGTCTTCGCGGGATATATAAAAACATGAATTGTACATTTTTTCATCAAAAAAAAAAAAAATATATAAAAAATGGTGCAAGTAGTAAAAAAGAAAATTGGTAATTTGCGTACCACATACACTAATGAGAGAAGAAAAATAAATTTAAAGAAATCTGCTTCTGGAACGGAAGAACACTACATATCGTTATTACCATGGTATAACGAAATGAACTTTCTAAATAGTTCAATAGATTAGAAAAACAATGGACAATTCAGCTGATGCAACCACTATTGAAAATAGAGGTGGTTTTTTAAACGGTCGTTGTATTCCATTCGAAAGAAATACGACACAAACATAATTCAACAAACACAAATTAATATTTTTTTTGTTTTCAATGGAAGTAGACGGCGATTGTGTTGCAAATTCGGCAAAATATAAGTTCTTTTTATTTCATATTAAAGGGCTGCTGAAGCACAAGAAAAATGCCTTACAAAGCATCGTAATGTTTTCAAGTACTATCCATCCTCTTCTTTCACGTTTCAAAACAAACACTTCAGTGCTAAAATGTTCTAAACACATAACGAGTACTATCTTGCAATCGTTTAGAACAAACAGAACCAACTGACGGAATAACGTATATATTCTAAAAAAATTTTAGAGTTGCAGGTGGTGGTCGTTTTGTCCCCTGCACTGCGTTTGCTTCCGAAATGAAATCGTTGTTCATTTTCTAAGCGCACAGGCAAATGAATTACAATAGGGCATGATAATCTATCTTCCAATCTGATATTGGGAAAACTCGTCAGTTCTATCCTTATACCATGTTTCCACTACAAAGGAAAACACTTGTTTTGAGGAAAACACTTCGAAGTGTTTCCATTAGTATGTGAAGTGTTTTAAATTTCGAATTTTGACGTTAATTTGTTTTTAATTTATTTATAATTTTTGTAAAATTTAAAACTGGTTTGTATTTCAATACAATGTGCCATGCAGACGAGGGACTATTAAAGGAAACATGAGCATATTTCTTTTAATGTTCCCTCGCCTGTTGCGATGTTTATTGTTGAAAATCATGCTTTTTTTTGGTTTCCAAAATATCAGTATTTTTGTATATTTTGCATGTTTCCAAATTAATGTTCCCTAGTCTGTATTGATGTTCACTGTGTTTGCTTCTTTCATTTGTTGAGAGCGGTCGAGATGTTTACTGTTTTCCAGCCGCTTAGAAAAGCAAATTAATAGTATAGTTGCTGTAAAGTAGTTGTATCATTAACAATTATTTATGCACAACTGATCTTTACTGTTTTCGGTTTTTCCTTCATCCGTTTAAGCATTCAGGAAGGGCTTAGTTCAATCGGCTCTATCAAATTGAGACAGTTTCGTATATGAGGATTAAGCAATATTGGCATTATGGTAAAAAAATCGCAGTTTTCTACTTAGACTCAATTTTTCTGCTATTTGAAAAAAAATTCCTTGAATTTAGCTTTGTGTATTATTTTACTAATAAAAACTAAATTTCTTTGATTGGAACTGAGTATTTGACTTCTGCCGAATATGTTTATGGGTGGAGTGAATATTAAATATTGTTATGCATAGTTTTAAGTTTCGATTTATTAAATAAAATGTTGATAGAATGAATTGTATTATGATATAATTACACTAAAATGCGATTGCAAAGAAACATAGATAGTAGAGCAAAACATCTGGTCCTAAAAAGAAAAAATGCTATGAATTTAAAAAGCCAAACACATTTCCTGTTGTTTTCGTCAATTTTTTTTTTTTTTGATTTTGTGCTGGAGAACGCTTATGCCATAAAAAGAAGTTGCAAATGCTGTTGGACTAGACATGCAGCCTTATCATTTACCAACATTAGTGCCAGAAAAATTGCTTTACAGTCTGCTTTAGCCGGAGCGGATTTGTATGCTCGGATTTGCTGCCGAAAAATATGAAACTTCTATGCTACTTTCTGTTCCAACTGCAAATCCATTTCATAAAAGCTTTTAGCTATCATATATATTTTAAACCATTTTTATATTTCTTTATTTTATTTGTGGTTCATATTTTATTGTTCTTTATTTATTTATTTTAATTGTTTTGTCGAATTCTTAGTGTTTATTTGTTTTTTAATGACAAATGAAAATGGATTTTTTCGAGTTTTTCAATCACTTAAGGCGCAGTTAGCCGACTGGAATGTAATGTAAAAGTAACGTAATTAAACAGCTGATCGGTTTTGTTATGTGTAAAGCAGTTAGAACGGTTATTGAAATGTAATGTAACGTAATCGGAATGTTGAAACCTGTAGAAAATAGAATTTTTTTACATTTTTACGTTACATTTTTTTAAGTGTTGTCAACATGGTGATATAAAAAGCACTTAATAGCACAATTTATTCCATTACCTCATAACTTTAATATTTTATTTTATTTTAGAAATTGTATTGCTAGAAATTAAATGCCAATGCAATTAAAGGTAGTGAGCATGCATTTTTCACGATCATGTGTGCACACAAGAAACTAATATTCATATGTATGCACTCATGTTAAATTGTTGATGTTTTTTGATGTTGTATTTATTGTAATTCTGCCACTACCTGTTTAAAGCTGCCTTGAACAGACTCAATTAAAAAAAATTATTTTATTTTATTGTTCAAATTTTGATATCTTTCTCATTTTTTTAATTCATTAATTTTTGTGCATAATCAGCACAAAAAATATTATTCGGTGGTCCATTAAATTTACTTCATTCACATTGGTTATGTTCGTGAGCGTGGTACGCGTAATGACTAGAGCGAAGCCCATTTATGATTGAAGTACATATATTTCACATGTCTTAAATTGAAAAATAAAATGATAAAATTAAAAAAAAAACACACAAAAAGGACCTTGAGGTGGAAGAATTTATTTATAAAAAATAGTATATTCTACATATGTATATGTAAATTATTAAGTAATCTAAATCAATGTATTCTAAAAATATATGTATGTAAGATACATACTTTTAAATACATACATATGTAGTAAAAGAAAGTAAACAAAATTGCCTAGATAAATCGCTTAAACGTAATTATTTACGCTTCAGTAACAACACTATTCAAACGTTTTTTTTTATGTATACATTTTTTCGATTTTCTCTTTCTTTACTACCCAACAAACACGAAACAAAACATTTGATATAAAATGACTATCATATGATATCAACCATAATTTTCAAATCTTTTTCAAATGTTTGATTTTAAGATTCGAGTTTAAATTAAAAAATCATTTGAATATAAACATTTTATTAATTTGATATTGAGTGTAACTACATAAAACAAATGTGTCACCAATTACTGAAAAAATATCAACATTTTAAATTCATTAACAAAAAAATTTTGAATTAGGGAAAAGATTAATAAATGTGATTTGTTTGTCAGCAATATGCAATTAAATGTGCACAAAATTTTTTTTAATAAGTAAAAACGCATGAAGGAGCACATATTTTAGTCTAGGTATATCTTTGTTTTTAAGAATTGTTAAAAATTAAAGTAATTTTGTTCTAATAATGTGAAATTATATATATTCAAATTCTAAACAATACTTTTATATAAGACTAAGTCTTGTTGTATTGGATTGACAAAAATAAATAAATAAATAAATAAATAAAATAAATAAATAAATAAAGAAGTGAAATGATAAGATATAAATAGATTGCCCGATTTCAGCGAGATTTAGAATCAAGGGGAACCAAATACTTCGTCCTTTCGAGAATTTTAAGACTAGGGGAAAAAATAATAATAGTAATTAGAAAATTTAAATTAAAAGAAAAATGATTTGTAAAGCAAAAAATAGTATTAATATATATTCCACACCACAATCCACATTTGAAAAACATTTAAGAATTACATTTGGAATAAATAAATTTCTTAATTTGAAAATAATTTCTCCTTTTGGTTGACAATACTAGGTTTTTTAATTTGAACTCAAATCAGTATCAAACGTTTGTCGTTTGAGAAATCGTTTGATTTCAATTTATTCTCAATTAGTGTTTGCTGGGTAGGATGTACCTATACCTACATATATGAATTAAAGTTTATTTAAAATTCATTTTTATTTTTGTGTACATGCCCATAAATCTTTTATTAGTAGTTAAATTTTTTCCTAAAACATATGTTACGTTTTTACGTTCTATAATCGCACTTACGTCTTAAGTTTACTTTACGTTACTACCACATTCCATTTACATTACATTCCAGTTGGCTAACTGAACCTTTAGGATGAATAGCACAACGTTGTATTTCATATTATTGAGTAAGTGCGGTGTTGTTCAGAACATTTTCGAAGTGTTTTTCTTCAAAACACGTAGATTGAGGTGTTTTGCTCTTTTCAAAAATGTTTATTTCTACATGTTTTGCCCAAAACACGTGCTTTCGAGCAAAACACCTATATGGAAACACACTATTAGCTGCAATACCAAAAACAGCCATGACGTTACGTTTAATAGACTTAACGGAATTGATGTACTCTACATTAAGTAGTTCTTATCAATCACGATCTGCGAAAACCAAAACCTTCATTAGTTTTACGATACGTACTCCTGGGTTAAATGAGCAGGCTTACAAACACTTGAGCATGCAACCATTTATCCATTCTCATTTTTTGTTTGATGATTCGTTTCATCATGCCCTTCGTACTTAAAAACTTTAGCATTAACCGTTCTCAAGGTATACAAAATGTAATATTTACTTTGCACAAGATGCAATATTTACTTTACATAAGATTTACCATGCGCACTGTCCTGACTGCACCACCTTTTGTCTGATAATTTGTATCGAACATCATGTCATTCGTACATTGGTTTTGTATGGAAGGTACCATTCCCACTTTTTCCACCTCATTTACTATTTATATACCAATTTATATCGACCATCAAGTCATTCATACCCAACAAAAAAACTTTAGCTTTAAGCGTTCTCAAGATATACAAAAATTAATATTGGCATTGTATGAGAGGTACCATTCCCACCTTCCCGAACTCACTCACTTTTTATATACCAATTTATATCGACCATCAAATCATTCGTACCAAATTTAGAGGCTTTCGGCCGTATGCAAAAAAAAAAACTTAACAAAGCTTATTAAGCAATTGTTAAGAAAAATTTCCTCATGTTTTATGCAAAAACAATTGTTAGCTTACCATTCGTTTAAAGTTGAATTGAGTACACTTTAACTGTACGTTAAAATGACATTTGACTTGCCGATTATTATTTTTCTGGAAAAACACAATATTGGGAAAATTTAAAAACAAAAGATATTATTATTTCAAACAATTAAGTAAATGTAAAGAAATGTTAGAGACGTTTATAAATAGAAAGGCTTGTTTTTTGTGTTTTGACGTCTATTATTAGAGCATTTTTCTTTTTAAATTCTCAGCAATTTATTTGGATTGTTGGGATATAAAGTTGAATGTTTGAGAATATCTTTGAAAAATTTCCAAAGTCTACTGATGACTATGAAATGTCGACATATAGATAGCTGGGAAACATAGAAAACAAGCTATTTATAATTTTTTACTGATATTATTATTTTTATTATGTAAATTAATTGATACATTACATTTTATATAAACTGAAAATATTGATTTTGAAAGAAAAATATAAATAACAATTATGTTAGTGATGCACTTTCAATCAAACGAATACAAGGAAAATCGTTATTCGAATAATAACAATTTTTCTAGATAAGTGCCCTTATTATTTTTTCTCAATTTCATTAATATACTATATATTATATATTCATTATTTATTAAGAAGGTAAATCCAAGAACTGTTTGTCAAAAATATGTTATTTTATGTAATAATAATAATTTTTTATTTTTTAAATTTGTTTTTCGGTTTTCGAATATTAGTTTTTATTCATCACTATTCAAAAAATTACAACTGAACATAACGGCGATGCCATAACAAAACAATTAAATTCCTCACTACATTTAATAGTTAACGTACTGTTCATGGTACAATAATACATAGGTAGTGTCGCAACTGTGGCCGACATTTTTTTTTCTGTGATGATAACTATCAAAAGTGCACACATACACACACATTTTTTATTATTGTTTACAAATTGAAAAAGTTTTTGAAAAAAAAATGTTCCAATAATAATTTTGAAACACTAAAACAGCTTCAAACACAACACAAAGCTTTTTCTTGATCTTTATTTATATATTTAATTAATTGCACGAGTTTTAAATGCAAAAACTTATTGAAAAATTATTTGTAAAATAAAAACACGAATAAAAATATACGTTTGTTTTTTTATTTTCTTTTGTTTCCTTAGACAGCTATCAACACAAAGCAACAATAAAAAGCCATGTTGTTCTTTTTTTATTGTTGGCTTGTTGTAGTTCAGCTTTTACCTGTTATATTATTGTAGCATGGTACTGTTTTTGCATAAAAATTTTTAACATATGTATGGTAGTGCTAATGTGTTTGATAACTAACGTATACGTTAAAACTCAAGTAAGAATTTTTTTGGATATGGCCCTTTTTTTAGCTTTAACCGTTCTCAAGATACACAAAAATCAATATTTTCTTTGTATGGGAGACACCATGCCTACTTTCCCGATCTCCCCCTAATAATTTATATCGAACGACATGTCATTCGTACTAAATTTACAAACTTTAGCTTTAACTGTTCAGATAGTCAAAACTCAATATGTACTTTATCTGGGAGGTACCTTGCCCATTTTCCCAACCCCACCCACTTTTTATCAGATAATTTTTATCGACCATCATTTCCTTCGACATTAATTTCATTCGTAGAAACTTTAGCTGTAACTGTTCTTGAGATATACAAAAATTAATATTTACTTTGTATGGGAGTTACCACGCCCACTTATACGATCCCACCTCCTTTTTGACGGATGACTTAATTTGACTTTTCAGCAATCTGGACCAAATCAGAAATCTTACTGCTGCCATGTTTAAGATATAAACAAATTGATATTTATTTTCTATGGGTGTGGCATTGTTATAAATTGTTCACCTACAAACCATCTATTGAAAATTTCACACATACATACAAATCATCTTCTAAAATTACATACATACGTTTTGTAATTCATTTTTGTATATGTATACAGATAAAAACTTTTAACTGCGTGTATCAAGGCAGCTTTATACAGGTAGTAGCAGAATTACAATAAATACAACACCAACAGGTTTTTTGTTGGTAGAATTTACTAATAATTGTCAAAATTTTGACAACTATTCGTAAATTCTACCAACAAAATACATGTTGATGTTTGTTGGTGTTGTATTTATTGTAATTCTGCCACTACCTGTATAAAGCTGCCTTGGCGTGTATTTTTGTAAAAGTATGCGTTTGTTCACTGGATTTCAGTACATTATAAAATTTAACAGTTGAGTACACTGAATTTTGAAAATGTATATTGAACAACAGCCGTTTTTGCTTTGTCCGCTTTTAGGGTGTGGAAATTGAAAGACAGACATTTTTCTCATTCTGCTTTGAACTTGCCGAAACCTTTTAGAGTTGCGAAATTAATAGACAGACAGAAATTTCTCTTTTCTTTCTTTTTCGTGTTGTTGTTTTTTAAGCACAGCTAGTGTGTTTATATGAAGTTGATGTTGATATGAGAATAATAATATAAAGTAACAACAAAAAAAAATGCAAAGAGAGGCAACTTCAAACGAAATATGTCTTAAAATGTCCAGTACAGTAGAGGTTTACCGCACACTCTTCCTCTTAAATACATCTCCTACAAACTTCGTCTGTCTGCCCATCAATTTCTTAACTGTGAAAGGGGACTTTGTCATTTAAGTCCCAATTTTCACGAGGCAACTTTAGTTGCGCAAGTCTTGAGTTTGTGGACAAATAAGGGAGGAAAGAGTGGGGAGTGTAAAAATGAGTACAGACTTGCTTGTACTCGAAAAGTCGTTTTGTGCTGTCGTTCGTAATGTCAGAAATTTCACATTTTCTTTCATTTGCGTTTCTTTTATGCGTTGATTTGTTGTCCGTGGTGAAGGCAATATTGGCGAAAAGTTGTGATATTTTAATTCATTTGAAAAAAAAAATTAATAAAAAGTTAAAGCGTTTAATAATATTGTAAACAACCTAAAAAACCAGACAGCAGCATTACTTTGGAAGAAGTGAAAATTAAATGGAAATATTTGAGAATGCAGTACATGCAAGATTAAGAAAATGTAAGCAATAGAAAACGAAAGTTGCTCAAGTAAAATTGCTGTGCAAGTTTAAAAGAAAATTTGATAAGAATTGCGCAACTTAACTTGCCTCATACAAATTGGACTAACTGGTTTTGTATCCCCCCTAGATTAGCAATAAATATGTTCGCAATAAAACAATAGCGCCGGCAGAACAACGGTACAAAATTGCTTATTGCTTTACTTATGTCAAAGGTATGGGAACACGTATGTATGTCAACTCATAATTACAAAAAAACCGAATAGGAAACTTCACTGCAAAAAGCAAAATTTTATTGCAGAGAAATGTGCTAAAGTAGAAGCAAAATAACTTAAAATTTTATTTTATCTACTTTTAAAAATTATCATATTTTTTGATATTTCCGTCCATGCATTTTTTTCCTATCCAATCTCTTTTACTCTGGACTTTTAAAGTCCTAAAGACAAGAAAACTGTTTGTGCAACGTAATTACTTTGAAAACACCCTCAACGCACCAATCTATTAAAAGAAAACTTTATTTTAAGTAATAAGAATTAAATTAATAACTTTTGCAAAAGAAAAATTTACTAAAACTATTCGCAAGCAGAATATTTCAAAAATTATTTATTTTAAATTCAAATGACAATGAATTTTGACGCTTTGTGTCTGCAATAATTGTTAACGAAAATTCACTGACAATTATTGCAGCAATAATTGCCACCACTATCAATAACCCAGTGTTTAGACATACGAGTAAGAGTTCGAAAAACTCAATACACTCACATTTTTTTACTACCACATTCACATTTTTCGCACTCGCAGGTCTACTCGCAGCTAAATTTGCATGCGAGTGACTTTTTGGCACTTCCATGCAATAAAATGTCAAACAAGCAAACAGTGTTACTGTGTAAATAATTTTAAACAAATCAACTGGAAACCTAAGTTTAAGCTAGTTTGTATGTTAATTGATTAAAACTAATACTATAGATGGAAATGCTTAAATTAAAAAAAAATTAATGCCAACTATTTTCTAAAAATATTCTCAAGTGAAGAACACGGCAACTCCAGTTTATAAAGACAGCCAAAGAAACAAAATATATGAAGCTCTAAACACTTACGGCCAGTTTACCAATCTCGACAGCATGCTTGCGTTCGCAATCTAAGCGAAAGAAAATTGATTTGGGTTCGTCTAACTTTTTTCTATGCGAACGATCTGTCAAAACTCAGTCAAAACACATAAGAAAATGCGAACGAATAGTAGCGAGATAGACATACCCAAATTGATTCGAATGTGAGTGACTAGCTTTCTTTCGCATTCATTTTCTTTCGAAATTGGTAAACTAGCTGTTAGACGACAGCAGACTTCACAACTTCACAAGCACAAATGAAGTTAGCTTCAAATGCTGCCGTATCACCAGTGACATAATTACTTTAAAGACAGCAGCAGCATAATGTGTAATTAAACAATACAAATTTCAATGGTGCCACTTATATATTTTACATTAATAAAATTAAAATTACTGACTAAAAACGTAATAATATCACGTAAAACTGTAAAAACTAGTCAATTTATTTGTTTATTTTATTTGTGTGATGTTTATTTCTATTAAATATTTCAAACAAATTTTAGTTCTTATTGCTGCCAATTTATTTTTATAGTGGCAGCGCTGCATTTACTGTTTGCAGCAGCAGCAAATGCTGTTGTGAAGTCGTGCTACTGTGAAGTCGTTAAAATAATCGTGTGCATCTAAACACATGTATTCTATTTTTGACAGATTGCTGTCTGCTGTCGTCTATGTGTTTAAAGCTTGAAGGAAACAAATTGTTTGAAGTTCACGTGCTGACGACAAATTTAAAATGAACTCTCACTCGCGTGTGTAGACAGAAATGAAAATTGCTAGGGATTCGAGTTTTTCGAAGAAATTTTCATTGATAATACATATTCAGCACTCGTATGAGATTACTCGTATGTCTAAATGCAGGGTAAGCTGTCTTCACTGGCAATAACACAAATTTGACGTTTGCTGTAATAAATGTTAACATAGTTATTGCTAATCTAGAAGGGGATATGTTCCAGCAATGTTTTTTTTTTTTGTTTTTATCTTGGACCAGTACTCAGGGGATAGCCCCTACATATGCGGTGCATTGTACTGGAACTAGGAACTTAGGTTATAATGAGAAGGAAAGAGGGAGTAGTGTTCGTTAACAATAACAACACGGAAGACTAATACCATGTTTCCACTACAAAGGAAAACACTTGTTTTGAGAAAAACATGTCGAAGTGTTTCCATTGGTATATGAAGTGTTTTAAATTTCGAAGTAAGTTTGACGTTGTTATTTTCAATTTATTTGTAATATTTGTAAAATTTAAAAGGCTAGTTTATTAAAACTGGTTCGTATTTTAATATAATGTACCCTACAGATTACGGAATATTGAAGGAAATATGAGCAAGTTTCGTTTAATGTTCCTAGTCTGTAGCGGTGTTTCATTTTTGGTTTGCAAAATATTTTTTTTTTTTTAGATTTTGCATGTTTCCAAAATAATGTTCCCTACTCTGTATTGATGCTTGCTATTTTTGTTTGTTTAGTTCGTTGAGAGCAGTTGTGCTGCTCACGATGATGTATTAAATAAATGTTATAGTTGTTGTAAAGTGCTTGCATTATTAACAATTATTTATGCACAACTGATTTAATATAACGTATGGTTTTTGGGTTTTCTTTCATTGGTCTAAGCATTCAGGAAGGAGTTTGTTCCATTGGCTCTATCATATTGAGACTGTTTCATATATGTAGGATTAAGCAATATTTTACTTATGGATTGAAGGGTCATGTTAATAAAATCGGAATTTTGTTCTAAGACTTATTTTTCTGCTCTTTGAAAGAAAATTCCTTGCAAATATATTCGTATGTATACTACTGTATTAATAAAAACTAAATTTATTTGATTGGAGCTAAGTATTTGGCTTCTACCGAATATATTTAAATATTGTTATGCAGAGTTTTGTTTGATTTATTAAATTAAATGTTGATAAAAAGATTTGTAGTCTGAAATAACTATATTAAAATGGGGACAGAACTTCTCTGCAATATGAATGCTGAGGCAAAACATTTGGTCCTGAAAAGAAAAATTGGTATGGATGTAAAAATGCTATTACGAGTCAAATCATAGTCAAACATATTTGCTGTAGTTTTCCTCAAGTTTTGATTTTATTGATTGTTTTATGCTGAAGTGTGCTTATGCCATTAAACGAAGCTTCCAATGCTCTTGGACTAGACCTGTAGCCTTTTCACTACCAACATAGTGTCAGAGAAACTGCTAAATATTCTGTATTAGCTGCATTGTGTGTTCGTATTTGCCGCAAAAAAATATGAAACTTCTATCATATCTTAAAACCGTTTTATTGTACTTTATTTTATTTAAACACTTTAATTGTTTTGTTGAACTGTAATTGTTTATTTTTTTTAATGACATGTGAAAATGTAATTTTTTCGAGTTTTTCAATCAATGCATGGTACAATAATATAACAGGTAAAAGCGGAACTACAACAAGCCAACAATAAAAAAAACCAACATGGCTTTTTATTGTTGCTTTATGATTATAACTGTCAAAGAACACAAAAGAAAATAAAAAAACAAACGTATATTTTTATTCGTGTCTTTATTTTACAAATAATTTTTCAATAAGTTTTTGCATTTAAAAGTCGTAAAATAAATTAAATATATAAACAAAGATCAAGAAAAAGCTGTCTGTTGTGTTTGAAGCTGTTTTTGCGTTTGAAAATTATTATTGGAACATTTTTTTTTTCAAAAAGTTTTTCAATTTGTAAACAATAATAAAAACTGTGTGTGTATGTGTGCACGTTTGATAGTTATCTTCACAGAAAAAAAATGTCGGCCACAGTTGCGACACTACCTATATATTATTGTACCATGAATCAATGTGAATGAATAGCACAACGTTGTATTTCGTTTTATTGAGTAAGAGCAGTGTTGTTCAGAAAATTTTCGAAGTGTTTTGCTCCAAAACATGTAGATTGAGGTGTTTTGCTCTTTTCAAAAATGTATAGGAAAACATGTTCATTTCTACATGTTTTGCCCAAAACTCGTGTTTTCGAGCAAAACACCTATATGGAAACGCACTATAAAACAAACTCTGATTGCAGCATTTAAAGTGTTGAAATTAAATTAGTTAAAACTGATCAGTGCCCAGTGTATATACCTTCGACACTGCTCAGATTAGCAAAATTTAGTCCAACACCTTCCACACCACAAGGTAATGAAATACATTTAAAATATATTATGAATGAACACATAAAGAAAACACGGTGAAAAATTAGAAAAAAAACAAGAAAATGCTGGGAAAATTTGTTGTCTTTTGCGAGTACTTTTTGTTGACTGGGTAACAGTGATGTTAACTGTAATTACCGTATTGTACGGTAATTTTGACCTTCAAACAGTAGCACGGTAGTTTTATTACTTGTACGGAAATTTTCAAAAAAGTTTTATGCATTCGGTTTCACTTGTAATACTTCTAAAATCATAGTTGCTTTATTATACTTATCTTAGTACACCTTTGCAGGAATCGTCAAAGCTAATTGGAGTGGTCACTCCAGCCATGAATTGTAAAAGATTACATCGTCGAAAAGCAGAACATATCTATAGTTGTGTGATAAGTAAAATCAGTGGTTAATATAATATAATAAATTACTGATGGTTGTACAACATATACAAAAATAACATGCAATATTCTTGACCTGTAATTGGTTGTGTTTGTAAATGCTATACCACCTTCAGTGGATACTGAAATTGCTAACAATATAAATTTAAATTGTTGCGCTAAGGCTGAAGAGTTTTCTGAAATACTTTAGAAAACTTAGATTTACACATACACACGCCACTTGTCAGATTTTGCATTTAGATTTTTCTCAATTTGAATACAAAAATTGTTAACAAATCTATTAAATTATTGCAGATGAGATTTTTTATTAAATAACACAGAATTAGATTAAAATTATTATTTATTATTTTTGTGACATTTGTTCGTTTAGTTCTTTTAATAAATTTTTGCCGTTTTGGTTTATTAGCGTCGGTGCTATTACGAGCAGTTCAGCTAAATACTTTTTGTATGGTAATTTTGGTCAAAGTACGGTAATTTTTTTAAAGTCTTGCAGTACTTTGAAAATAAAAGTTATATTCTATTTACACTATAGCGAAATCTTCTTATTCGAGATTTCAAGTCAAATCTAGTAGATTTGAAGAAAATTTCCCATACAAAATGAAATCTACTTTATGAGTAGATTTCGATGAAATCTCCTGAAATCTACTCAGTACCAATTGATGCAACCGTGATTTTGTTCAAAAAGTACTTAAAAATACTACGCTGCAACAAAAATTACACTTTAATGTGGTGTATGCGGTCTTTGGTCAACCAAAATATATACTTTATTTTGGTGTATTCAGTCTCTGATGAAATTCCTTTGTCAAACACCCATGCATAAATTATTTTTGTGAAAATGAAATCTTGCTAGGTGTCAAAAAACGGTGGTGTAAACGATATAGATTTCATTGTAGATATAAATTCAAATCTACTCGATTTTGAGTTGGTGTAAATGCGCTATTAACATCGCTGCTGGGTAAACTGTTTTTCCTACTTAAGACCCTGATTCACTATCCTACACGATCGTACGATTCATTCACAGGAAACTATTTCAGAGGTCTGGCCCGACTTAAAAAAATCACTTCAAAAGGCCACACTATCATACACGATCGTGCGATCTACAAAATAAAGCATGTGTGCTGAAAACGTACTAAAAATGCAACCGTGCAACAGACTTTTTGACAAATCGTGGGATTTGTCTATTTGCGACTTGATTTTGACGAAATCTTGTAGATTTTTGTAAGTACTCTTTTACACAACTGTGATTTTGTTCACAATTTAAAATACTATGCTGCAATAAAAAACCTGTACTTTTACAGGATGAATTCATTGTGATATAATTATTGCTGTCAAACCCTTTGCAAAAAAATAATTTATGAAAATGATATCGTGTTAGATGTCAAAAAAAAACGGAAGTATAAACAGTTAAGATTTTGTTGAAGATTTTCATTCAAATCGACTAGATTTTGGGTAGATGTAAATGCCCTATAACGTTCATAAAAGTGACGGTTATCGCCCTCATGCATACATACGTACGTAAATATATACTTATGTACGTTTCATAACGTAAATTAATGTATTCTTGCTCTCACGTCCAACTGAGAATATTTTCATTCTTTAATGTTAAAAACGCATATACTCGTGCAGAAGTATGTATGTACATACATACATGCACACATATGTACGTCTAGTTCATGCATACAAATTCATGATTATGCAAACATAATTACATAAAGAATGCAGGTACATATACAATTAAATACATCCCATTAAGCAAAATCACGGATTTTTGAGTATAAAATCCCTTGGATCTTTTTTCGAGCACGCGCAATTAATGCTTTCCATAATTTACAATCACTTTTTATAAGATCAGATGCAAAAAAACGTTTTTGTTTTTTGCTTTGTACAGTTATACACTATTTCCTTAACCTTAAACACAAATTCATATGTACATACATACTCGTATGTATGTAGTAGATACACTCGTACGTATTTCATATGTCAAAACTACCGGTTTGGTACGTGATTAATTCGTTGAATTTGGATGTTATTATGCACACTTTTGACAATTGTTAATCTTAATTTGTTATTAAATGTGTGAATGTGGAAATGTATTTTCATTTTTTACCTATAATGGGATTGAAATGCGACCAAACTTTCTGCGTGTTACAGACACAAGCTAAATTAAAGTGCCCCGCTTGAAAAAAAACGACATTAAAAACGCGTAGATAATTTAAATGTTAGAGTTGGGGGGTTATTATGCAAGTTAATATCTTACCGAGAATCCTAGTTCCACTATCTGCCCCTTGAAACTTTTCTTTTAAATATTGTCTCTCTTCAGACAAATTCCAAACATTAGAATCGTCACAAGCGCCTCCAAAAGTTTATTGATTGCTCTGATATTCATTACATGATCGCAAATTTAAGAAAAATATTTATGTAATTCAGGTAATTGACAAAAGCACGTATAGTAAATCCAACCCCCATGGCATTTATACTGTGTTTAAGTTTTCTGTTGATATACAAATGCTCATTTTTATTTGGTCTGATTAGTTGTATGTAAGTTCCATCCACGGCTCCTCCAATAACTCCGGATATTCCACATTTACTATAAAAAAATCTTATTGGCTGCCACTTTCTTCCATCACTCAACCACCGTATTCACCGGACTTGGCCCCTCTTCCCAAAAATTTAAAATTACGGTTAGTTTTTTATCAGCCCTCGTAGAATTTCTGCCCATAAGCCAATTTAGGTGCGGTGACAACTTTTCGTATTTCTACCAACAAAAAACATGTAATTTTTTGGTGTTTTATTCATTGTAAGTCTGCCACTGCCTGTTAAAGTTGCCTTTGAAAGATGTAGAGACTTGTGAAAAAGAAGAAGAGTGTGATGTACTCGGCTGGGCCAAATCTAAAATACCCTTCACGATAGTCACGTAAATATACATATATGGGCATATTCATAAAAATTTAAATGAATTTGAAATGTGTTTTAATTCAAAAGTTTGGGTGAAGTTCCAGTTTACTGATATACCTTGTCGCATACTTACCAAACTCGTCTTTTACCAGCGGAACACACAGGAGCTGCAGTAATCGTACGAAGAATTTGGTTTTGTCGTCTTTGAATTTTTTCAATGTTAGATGTTGAGGCGGTTCCCCATAATTGAACTCCGTAGCACCATATAGGCTTTAAAAATGAATTTAAAATTGCCAATTTAGTTGCGCTGCTTTTAATTTCAATTAAATTCAACTGGAACTTCACCCAAATCATACTTAATTTTGGCGGCCATAATCGTCTTAGAAGAATGGATACCCTTGCCACCATCAGAACGTTAAATAGGTGATTCTACCGATATTATTCGCGCAAAATGAAACTTTTTTGTCTAGCAGTGGCTGGACTTAAATAACTTTTATATTTAGTACTAAGATTTGAATACTTATTGTTAGTACATATTTTGAAGATTCAATTAATAATGAATGAAAAAAAAAATTCAAAAGTACTAAAATTTATTTCAAATATATTTTAATTTTTTATGAGTATGCACAATAGTATATATTACAAATTTTAACTGAATATGCTCGGATATATATGGATTGCTATCGGAAACTTTAAATTTCTGTATTTTAGTAACCGCTTTTAAGAAACAAAGTTGCTTAAGTTCGCTTACTCGATATCGGGGACATTTTTTTTTGTCTTTTAATAATTGCGTGAAGTTTGAAGCAAAACAAACAATTTTTTTTTTCAAAAACTTTCGTACAAAAATTGCAAAAACAATTGAAATTTTCCGAATTTTGGATACATCTTAAGCACCCCACACACGTTTCAACTCAGTTGACAACTGAGTCGGTTGTTTTCCAAATCAAAGCGTGTATGCCTTTGTCAGTTGATTATTTTGGCAGTTGTCGAGTTGGTTGAAGAAAAATTAAAATGTTTTCATTTTTTCAAATTGACTAGCAAGTCTTTCAACTCGATTGTGTTGTGTGTGTTCGAGTCTCTCGATCAGGTCTCAAAATTTATATTTGTAATGTTTTTGCAAAGAGAACGTTATATATTCTTAAAATTGTCTATAATTTCATTGAATTTAATAGTGGAATGAAAATCGTTCAATTCAGTTAATGAAGTGTGTGGGCAATAATCAATTCAGTTGAAAGACTCAATTTACAATTGAATTGAAACGTGTTTGGGCCGCTTTAGCCAAGGCGAATTCATACCAGGTAAATGCAAGAGCAATAAATACAACACTACAAAAAATAAATCTTTTTCAAATGTCAAGGGAAAAATATAAAAACAAAAAGGAATTAAAAAAAATTAATAAAAAAAATTTACAATAAATTATTTCCTGAAAATTAAAGCCTCAGATCATAGAGCTTGGAAAGGTGAAAATGGCCAGCAAGATTGGGGAGGATTCTGGATGATAGCTGGCGCTCAAGATGAAAAACATAACTTAAAAAATTGTTTTGAAATTTTTTTTTTTTTTCAAATTTCTATTCAAAAAAATTTACAATAAGAGAAAAACTTTATTTTATTGTGAAACTTTTAATTATTTCGTGAAACTTAAAGCCTCAGATCATAGAGCTGCAAAAGGTGCCAGATTGCGAGGATGCTGGATGATATCTGGCGCTTAAGATAGAATACATAGTTTAAAAAATTGTTTTAAATTTGCTTTTCCAATTTTGTTTTAATTATGCCATTGACATCTGAAACAGATTAAAATTAAAAAAAAGTTATCAGCTGCACTGTCAATTTCACCTGTTATGAATTCGCCTTGATCTCAGCTATAAGTGAACCGATTTTACTGCATTTTGATAGCAAGCTCATGAATCGATGGGGTAAAAGAATGGTGAAAGAAAAAAGTTTAAAAGTCTAATGGTTTACTCAGAAATGGTATTTCAACGGCGGACAGACGACGGACATGGCTTAACTGAATTTTCTATTAGTGCTGATTCTGAATATGTATTCTTTATAGGGTCGGATACGAAAATTGTAAAATTACAAGCGGAATCATGTACTTATACAGGGTGGCTGATCAATTTTGCTACATTAAGAAACTCAAATAACTTTTTGTAAAGTTTATGTAAATTAAGTTTTTTATTCGCTATTTAAGCTTCTAACATTTATACCAGTAAAAAATTATATTATTAGAGCATTTTTCTTTTTAAATTCTCAGCAATTTATTTGGATTGTTGGGATATAAAGTTGAATGTTTAAGAATATCTTTCAAAAATTTCCAAAGTGTACTGATGATTAGGGTAGTTGCTATGAAATGTCGACATATAGATAGCTGGGAAACATAGAAAACAAGCTATTTATAATTTTTTACTGGTTTATGTAAATTTTTAGAAATTCATTTGAAAAATAGTACGCTTTTATTAAAGTAATTCATTAAGTTTTAAAAATAATTGAATCCAAATGACCTTCACCCTCGTTGACACATGTACGACATCTTATCAAAAAGTTATTCATTACTGCCTGGAGTGTTGCAGCGGGAACTGTCTCAATTACTGTACGAATCGATTGCTTAAAATCATCCTAATTTGTTGGGTTATTGAAACCAAACAGTGTTGAAAGGGATTCTCTTTCGGCGCAATTCTGGAAAGAAACCCTCTTTAACTTCTTTAAGTAACGGTCTCCATTGACCGCAACAGTAAGACCATTTTCTTCGAAAAAGTAAGGCCCGACAATGAACCTTGAAGAAGGAGTATCTGTCAGTTAGAATTACTCCCTATCCGACAATTTTGTTTGTTAACATTGTCGTTTAAATCAAAATATGCCTCGTCAGACATAAAAATACAGTTCAAGACGTTTTCATCCTCTCACACCATTTGAATGATCTTCTCGCAAAATTCTAAGCGAATCGGGAAGTCTCTAGGGCTCAGTTTGTTTATTAATTGAATCTTATATGGAAATGGGTTTAAATATTGGTGCAAAATTGTTTGCAGTGACTGTCTGCTGACACCCATTTGAGCAGATAAGTTCCTTGTCGAAGGTCTAGGATTGGATTGTATGGCAGCAGCGATATTTTCGTGCGTCCGAACTGAAGGATTTAGATGATAAGGCCTTCTTGCAATTGTGCCACGCTCAGCAAAATTCTTCTGGAGCCTCATTTTAGTCCATCTGCTAGGAAGAGTACCGCCAAACGTGCGCCTATATTCTCTTTAGACGAAAACAACGGATTCTTGTTTTATTGTCCAAATTCTCCATTTTAGTTAAATTTAAATATCAATCTGTAAAATACAATAAAAATAAAACAGGTTAGTTGCACAGAAAATGAGTTATTACGTTTTTTTTCGGTAGCAGCTTTCATCAGTCACCCTCTTTACATTTTTGTGATGGGTATAAAAAGTTTGTTTTTTGTGTTTTTACAGGTATTATTAACATTTTTCTTTTTAAATGCTAAATTTATTTAGAATATTAGGATATAAAGTTGAGTGTTGGAGAATATGTCTCAAAGATTTCCAAGCCTACGGATGATTAAGGTATCTCCTATGAAGTGTCGGCATATAGACAGCTAGTGCATATCTTATATTCGGAATGAACCACATTTTTAATCTAATTTTATTTATTGTATCAAACCAGTTATATTCGGTTGACCCGAAAAACGACGTGTAGCTTTTAGTCTGGAGCGTATTGGGCCATTTGATAATTTTTAAACTAATTGTATCAAATTGGCTATGAATAACGGTTGCGCGTAGTTTTGTGCAAAAATTTTATATAGGACATAAAAGCGCTGACGGTGATTGGAATGAATTAGAAAGAGATGCCGTAGCCTCAACAATAAGAGGTGATTATTGCAATTCCGCTTTAGTTAATAAAATAAATATTTTTCTCGTTTTCCCTATGGATATACACAATTCCCAGCGGCGAACATTGCCTACCACATTACTTCTCTTCGATGATGTGTGCCACACTTTGTAATCAATGAATGGTAACTTACAAAGTGTATGGCAGTAGTATATGGAGTTCCCAAAAATGAATTACGTTCATCTTTTGTATCACATTTATGTTTTTATTTTATTAATTCGATGTAATTCAAACGTTCGCCGTCTTTGTCAGAGCACGTTGCAAAAATTTAATTAACAAAATCAGTGCTAAAGGTAAGAAAACCTTATAAAAAATGTACAAGAAAAATAAAACATTTAGTGAAAAAAATAATGCAGTGAACAAAAAACACAACAAATTTATTTAATGAAATATTCCGAAAAAACTGAAATGCGCTGCCTACTGACAGCTACTACTCTACTTCCGACTTACAAAGTATGCGAGATTGTATTCGAGCTGCCTACTGATAGCTTACAATGTATGTTAGGAAGTAATGAGCCTTTGTTGGATGAACACCACACTAGCTCGCTTACTTTGTGTGCAGGTGGTAGGCGTTCACTCTACAAATGCGGCAATGTGTATGAAAATGTATACTAGGTTCGTATATCAGATGGTGTACATTACTGACTTACAAGTGTGCATCGGATCATCGCTTCTGTAAGCGAAACTTTGGCCGCTGGGTTTCATCCTCAGTTCATTTGAATGTAGTTGTAATTGCATTGACTTTTTTCTGCAAAAGTTTTCGATTTCATAAATGATATATAGAAGTATTTTCAAACTGCTTTTTTATGTAAAAGTACTTTCAAGAACCAGGAAATTCACTACGAATTAATGTTCGCAAAAACAAAAAGTAAAAAGTAGAATCTAAAACACAAAGGTTTGAAAGTGATTTCAAATTATTTTCACTTCAAAGTAGAATCAAGAACATACCTTATTATTTTTCTTATTCTTGCATAATATTTTTCTTGTTTTCCTCCATGAATATGCGCAATTCCATCTCAAATAATTGTTTCGCTATCTAAGCATTTTATTTCGAATTTTTTGTGAAAGATTTCAAGGCAATTAACTACGAATCAATGTTCGAAAATAAAACATAAATGAAAAGTAAAAAGTAGAATCAAAAACATACCCGTAAATAACGATAAAATGTGTGTTGCATGTGAATAAAGAAACAGTCCGAACTACTCAGGTCAAAGTAGACCAAAAGCGTTATACGTAACAACTTTTGTGCAATGTTGAGAGAAAAATTTTCACTTCCTGTAAAAATTTGGACGAACTTTTTTATACCCTTCACAAAAATGTAAAGGGAATATATAAGTTTGTGATTCCGTTTGTAATTTCTACAGTTTTTTTTGCGACCCTATAAAGTATATATATTCTGATTCAGAATTAATGGAAAAGTCGATTAAGCGATGTCCGTCTGTCGGTCGTTGAAATACCGTTTCTGAGAAAACCATTAGACATAGAAACTTTTTTCTTTCACCATTCTATTACTCCATATCGCCATGTGTTTGTTATTGAAATTCAGTAATATCGGTCCACGTATAGCTGAGATATATTCAAAATTCTGAAAAAAGTCATGAATTTTTGAAATTTTGTATGGAAATTTTTAGCAAAAAAAGTTTTGCTTCAAACTTCACACACTCATTAGGCAAGGTGACTAAAAGACAAAATTTTTTTTTCAGATATCGGTCCCTATATACCCGAGATATAGCCCAAATCGGGTTTTTCATAAAAATGTCGCGTAAGCGAACTGAAACAACTTTTTTTGCTTAAAAGCGGTTTTGATAATAAAATAAGGTTATATAAATATCGCAAATAAAAATTTCCGATATCAGTCCATATATACCCGAGATATAGCCCAAATCGGGTTTTTCATGAAAATGTCGCGTAAACGAACTTAAAAAAATTTTTTGTTCTCAAAACCAGTTCTGGTAATGAAATAAGGTAGCATAAATATGGAAAATGAAAATTTCCGATATTGGTCCATATATGCCCGAGATATAGCCTAGACCGGGGTTTTCATGAAAATGCCGCGTAAGCGAACTTAAACCACTTTTTTGGGCTCAAAAGCAGTTCTAGTAACGAAATTAGGTTACATAAATATGGAAAATGAAAATATCCGATATCGGTCCATATATACCCGAGACATAGCCCAAATCGGGTTTTTCATGAAAATGTCGCGAAGGCGAACTTAAACAACTTTTTTTTGCCCAAAAGCAGTTCTGGTAATGAAATAAGGTTACATAAATATGGAAAATAAAAATTTTCGATATCAGTCCATATATACCCGAGATATAGCCTAAACCGCGGTTTTAATGAAAATGTCGCGTAAGTGAACTTAAACATCTTTTTTTGCTTAAAAACAGTTCTGGTAATGAAATAGGGTCATATAAATATGAAAAATGAAAATTTTCGATGTCGGTCCATATATACCCGAGATATAGCCTAGACCGGGTTTTACATAAAAGTGTCGCGTAAGCAAACTAAAACAACATTTTTGTGCTCAAAAGCAGTTCTGGTAATGAAATAAAGTTATATTAATATGGAAAATGAAAATTTCCGTTATGGGTCCATGTATACCCGAGATATAGCCTAGAACGGGTTTTTCATGGAAATGCCGCGTCAGCGAAATTAAACAACTTTTTTTGCTCAAAAGCAGTTCTGGTAATAAAATAAGGTTATATAAATATGAAAAATGAAAATTTCCGATATCGGT
This sequence comes from Thecocarcelia acutangulata, assembly GCA_914767995.1. Classification (NCBI taxonomy): domain Eukaryota; kingdom Metazoa; phylum Arthropoda; class Insecta; order Diptera; family Tachinidae; genus Thecocarcelia; species Thecocarcelia acutangulata. The sequence continues at coordinate 60,808,084 of OU612098.1, forward strand.
CGATATATACCGCAGATATAGCCTGGAACGGGGTTTTCATGAAAATGTAGCGTTAGCGAACTTAAACAACTTTTTTTTGCTTAAAACCAATTCTGGTAATAAAATCAGGTTATATAAATATGCAAAATGAAAATTTCCGATATCGGTCCATATATACCCGAGATATAGCCTAGACCGGGGTTTTCATGAAAATGTCGCGTAAGCGAACTTAAACAACTTTTTTCACCTTAAAGCAGTTCTGGTAATAAAATAAGGTTATATAAATATGGAAAATTAAAATTTCCGATATCGGCCCATATATACCCGATATATAGCCTAACCGGTTTTTTGAGAAAATGCCGAGTAAGCGAATTTAAACAACTTTTTCGTGCTTAAAAGCAGGTCAGGTAATGAAATAAGGTTATATAAATATTTTTTTTTTTTTTTTTGTCATTCATTTATTTATTGAATCTTCAAAATATGAACTAACAATAAGTATTCAAATCTTAATACTAAATATAAAAGTTATTTAAGTCCAGCCACTGCTAGACAAAAGTTTCATTTCGCGCGAATAATATCGGTAGAATCACCTATTTAACGTTCTGATGGTGGCCAGGGTATCCCTTCTTCTCAACCGAGAGTGGCCGCCAAAATTAAGTATGTTGCGTGCAAGAGGATTTGGATGAAGTTCCAGTTTACTGATATACCTTGTGGCATACTTAGAGAACTCGTCAGTTACCAGCGGAACACACAGATCCTTGTGAATTCGTGAGTTTTTTACGTACCATGGAGCTGCAGTAATCGTACGAAGAATTTGGTTTTGTCGTCTTTGAATTTTTTCAATGTTAGATGTTGAGGCGGTTCCCCATAATTGAACTCCATAGCACCATATAGGCTTTAAAATTTCGTTATATAACAAAAGTTTGCAGTCCAACTTCAATGTCGAATTTCTGCCCATAAGCCAATTTAGTTGCGCTACTTTTAATTTCAACTGAGTGACTTTTGCATCAATGTGAGGCTTCCACGTTAGCCTACGGTCGAGGTAAATACCAAGGTATTTAACTTCATTATGCTGCGGAATAGGTGTATTGTTAATTTGGAGAGCCGAACATGTTTGCTTACGCAGTGTGAATGTAACGTGGGTACATTTTTGTTCATTAACTTTTATTTTCCAAAGTTTCAACCATTTCTCTAATATTGAAATATACTGCTGCAAATTTCGTGAAGCTTCTTGATGGTTTACATGAACGCTAAAAAAAGCTGTGTCATCTGCAAAAGTTGAAGTATGGATTTCGGATCTCGTTGGCAAGTCAGATGCGTAAATCAAATATAGAGTGGGTCCTAGGATGCTACCTTGGGGAACTCCTGCTCCGATTGACTGTGAGAGACTTGTAAAGTCACCTTCTTTGATAACAAATTTCCGGTCGTATAAGTAGCTTTCCAGAAGCTTGTGAGTATTTGCCGGCAAGTTCAACTTTATTTTGTGCATCAGTCCGTCGTGCCACACTTTATCAAACGCTTGGGAAATGTCGATGAATAGAGCTGAACAGTACTTTTTGTCTTCAAAAGTCTGTCTTATGACATTGACTAGCCTATGTGTTTGTTTTATGGTGTTATGTTTAGCCCGAAAGCCAAATTGATGATCAGGGATACATCCCACATCATTAAGTATTGGAGACAACTTCGCCATTAACAATTTTTCGAACAGTTTTGAAATTGTTGGTAGTAGACTTATTGGTCTATATGACTCTACTTTAGTCGGATCCTTCCCTGGCTTGGGTATCATAGTAATCATAGAGACCTTCCACTCTGCAGGATAATACTCAAGGCGTAAAATAGCGTTAAAAATAAAAAGTAGAACTCTTCTAGCTACACGAGGTAACTGTTCAAGCATTTTACCAGTAATTTGATCTATACCTGGAGCTTTCCTGGGGTTTATGTTATTGATAACGTTTTCGACATCTTGAAAGTTAAGTCTCAAAGACACAGGCTGTCTAACAGCATACGGCGGAAATTCTGCTGCAGCATCCGCTGAATCATTTGTCAAAAAAAATTTCTCAAATGATCAACGTACACCATCCCCTTTTCGGAATCGCTTCGTGCCCAGTCGCCAGTTGAAGTTCGCAAAGGTGGCTTACCTATTACGGGTCTTTTCAGACCTTTTGTCACTTTCCACAGAGAATAGTCAGATTGCGGAGTACCATCCAAGCTTTCCAAGTATGTTTTAAGGGAAGATATTCTCTGGATTTCAAGCAGATTTCTTAGTCGAGTTACGCATTCCCGTAGCCTAGTTTTAAGCTGGGGAGACCTGCGAGTTTGCCACTCTCTTCTAACTCTTCTTTTTTCTGACAGAAGTTGCTCAATTTCAGCCGAATAAGTTCTATTGTTCTCATTTCTGGATCTTATATGACTAGTGGTAGCATGCTGTACGGCCACTTTGAGGTTTTCAGAAAAATCGTTAATTGACGCATCAATATCCTCAGGTGTTCTCAAGGCGATATTTTCACTACAAAGTGTACTCAAAATTTTTTTGTATTTTATCCAATTAACTCTATTGTATATATTATATAAATATGGAAAAAGAAAATATCCGATATCGGTTCATATATACTCGAGATATAGCCTGAACCGATTTTTCCAATAACATTTTTTTTTGCTGAAAAGCAGTTCTTGTTATAAAAGAAGGTTACGAAAATAGAGAAAATTAAAATGTCTGATATCGGTCCATATATACCCGAGATATAGCCTAAACCGGGTTTTTCATGAAAATATCGCGTAAGCGAATTTAAACAACTTTTTTGTGCTCAAAAGCAGTTTTGGTAATGAAATAAAGTTATATAAATATGGAAGATAAAAATTTCCGATATCGGTCCATATATTCCCGAGATATAGCCCAAACCGCGTTTTTCATAAAAATGTCGCGTAAGCGAACTTAAACATTTTGTTGTGCTCAAAAGCAGTTCTGGTAATGAAATAAGGTTATATAAATATCGAAAATTAAAATTTTCGATATCGGTCCATATATACCCGAGGTATAGCCTGAACCGATTTTTCCATTAAATAACTTTTTTTTTTTTTTTTTTGCTTTAAAGCAATTCTCGTTATAAAAGAAGGTTACTAAAATACAGAAAATAGAAAATTCTGATATCGGTTCATATATAACCGAGCATATTCAGGTCATATTTTTAATATACTATACATATTCGTGACTATCGTGAAGGGTATTTTAGATTCGGCCCAGCCGAATATACTACACTCTTAATGATGAAACAGAATACGTCCGCAACTTCAAGCAAAATCGACTCTCAGAGAAAACAGGCACATAATTGAAACGACGGCTGTAACTTCACAAACTGTCATTTAATCTTCTTTTTTGTTAGGTAAAAAAAGCTTTTTCTTTTATTTTAATTTTTCCTCACAGTAAAGCTTTTGAAGCTTTGGTTTTGTTTACAAAATGTATGAAATTTACTAAAAGTGTGGTAATATTGTTGAAAGCTTTTCTGCTTCAAAGTGAGAGCATAAGAAAAATCGCTGCCAAAATAAAATAGATTCTATTTTACGACCGCATTCTCTGGCGTTATTTTATGCCATATTGTATGGAGAAAAACGTCATGCCCTAGTTCTGTTTCATCATTTACTTGTTTTGGATAAGTTCGGACTAGAATTGAACGATCAGTTGTTTTTTGTTTTGAGAGAGAAGTTTCTTCATTTCTTGTACAAATTTAGACGATCTTTTTTTTATGTAAGTTCGGACTAGAATTGAACGATCAGCTGTTTCTTGTTTACATACATATGAAACTGAAAAATTAATCAGAAAATTCGCATATTGGTAAAAGTGTTGTTCAAAGATAAAAACGCGTGGTGTTTTTCTCGAGGGTTACAAAGCAACTGATTTATTCATATCTATTTCTTATTACTAACATTATACAAAATAGCGATGCTAAAGTAAAATGATTATCCGATTCATAACACCTTCCCTGAATAAACTTTTGTACAAAAGCATATTTTAATAAAAATAGCAAAATAAAATTATTTCAGTCCAAACTGTTGTGTAAAAGTAAAAGACTTGTATTCATCAGCAAGTATTCTATTTGTATCTAGGTAGCTTAATTTGACTTCATCATTCTCAAGTTTCTCAAGAATAAATTTAATTATGATATCAACATGTTTGGTTCTGGATGAGTACGAGTTGTTCATGGCAATTTGTATTGCACTTTTATTATCACAGTACAGTGTTTTGGAGCACGAAGGATTCTCAATTATTTCACGCTCTAATATACGTAGCTATATACAGTACTGTTCGAAACTTAAGGCTCAGTTAGCCAACTGGAATGTAATGTAAATGGAATGTGGTAGTAACGTAAAGTAAACTTAAGACGTAAGTGCGATTATAGAACGTAAAAACGTAACATATGTTTTTGGAAAAAATTTAACTACTAATAAAAGATTTATGGGAATGTACACAAAAATAAAAATGAATTTTAAAAAAACTTTAATTCAAATATTTTATGCAAAAGCTTATTAAAACAAATTTGGGTTTTATGAATATAAATAAATGTACATATATAGGTACATCCTACCCAGCAAACACTAATTGAGAATAAATTGAAATCAAACGTTTTCTCAAACGACAAACGTTTGATACTGATTCGAGTTCAAATTAAAAAACCTAGTATTGTCAACCAAAAGGGGAAATTACTTTCAAATTGAGAAATTTATTTATTCCAAATGTAATTTTGAAATGTTTTTCAAATGTGGATTGTGGTGTGGAATATATATAAAAACCATCTTTTGCTTTACAAATCATTTTTAATTTAAATTTTTTATTATTATTATTTAATTTTAATACATTTGAAAAAGATTTGAAAATTATGGTTCATATCATGTGATAGTCATTTTATATCAAATGTTTTATTTCGTGTTTGTTGGGTAGTAAAGAAAGAGAAAATCGAAAAAATTTATACATAAAAAAAAAAAAAACGTTTGAATAGTGTTGTTACTGAAGCGTAAATAATTACGTTTAAGCGATTTATGTAGGCAATTTTGTTTACTTTCATTTACTACATTGATTTAGATTAGTTAATAGTTTACATATACATATGTAGAATATACTATTTTTTATAAATAAATTCTTTCACCTCAAGGTCCTTTTTTTCAATTTTATTTAAAATAAAATTTTTATTTTAAAATAAAATTTTCAATTTAAGACATGTGAAATATATGTACTTCAATCATAAATGGGCTTCGCTCTAATCATTACGCGTACCACGCTCACGAATATTACCAATGTGAATGAAATAAATTTAATGGACCACCGAATATTTTTTGTGCTGATTATGCACAAAAATTAATGAATTAAAAAAATGAGAAAGATATCAAAATTTTAACAATAAAATAAAATAATTTTTTTTAATTGAGTCTGTACAAGGCAGCTTTAAACAGATAGTGGCAGAATTACAATAAATACAATATCAAAAAACATCAACATATATTTTTTGGTAGAATTTACGAACAGTTATCCAGTTATCAAAACTTTTTTGAAAAAGCAAGGAAGTCTATGTGCTTTTGACAAATTTACGAAAAGAAAACGAAAAACATCTCTGCTTATACCACTACCGTAAGGAAGCTGCCTTGCGCCTGTTGATTCAGTTTGAGAAATAAAATTAGATTTTAAAATAAAAGCTGATTTCCTTAATTTGTATGATCACACATATTCGTGCTTCAATTCTTATCACATCACGTAGACAACACGATTACAAAATATTTAACATGAGTGCATATGAATATTAGTTTCTTGTGTGCACACATGATAGTGAAAAATGTATGCTCACTACCTTTAATTGCATTGGCATTGCTTAATGTATTTAATTTCTAGCATACTAAATACAATTTTAAGAACTAAAGTTGTGAGGTAATGAAATAAATTGTGCCTTTAAGTGCTTTTTATATCACCATGTTGACAACACTTAAAAAAAATGTAACGTAAAAATGTAAGAAAATTCTATTTTCTATAGGTTCATACATTCCGATTACGTTACATTACATTTCAATAACCGTTCTAACTGCTTTACACATAACAAAACCGATCAGCTGTTTAATTACGTTACTTTTACATTACATTCCAGTCGGCTAACTGAGCCTTTAAGCAACTTTGTCTAAAGAAGTAATCAAAGTCTCATATTTTGGTTTTTATTGTATTTATTGGAAACAATGATTGTAATTATTATTGCATTATGTACTTATATTCTAATAATAATAAAATAAATTAAATTATTCTTTTTTAAAAAAATAGAAAAAAGCAAAAGTAAATGCGAATATAGCTGTTCGAAACGTAAGCAACTTTTTTATTTTTTACTCCTGTCTTTTGTTTTTGCAAAAATTAATACAAATTTTGAAACAGTTATTTAAGACATGTTAATTATAATAAAGAAAAAATATATTTTGGTTGATTTAGTTAACTTTGAATTAGTCTTTCATAAGCATAACTATAGCAAGAACACGATACGATAAAGCTTTCAAATCAAAAATCGTAGAACATTTTAATAATGGTGAATCTCATATTTCTATTGCGAAAAGGTTTGGAATTAATAATTCAATAGTTTCACGTGGAATTAAAAAGTATAAATCAACTGGAACAATAGAAGTTGGAAATAAAGGCGGACGAAAAAGAAAAACTTCGGCGCGCACTGACAGAAAATTCATTCGTTTGTTTAAAAATTATCCCTTTATTACTTCCCGAAATATTGTAAAAAAAGCTTGATCTTAATATTAGAGCTAGGCACTGTAAGGAAACGGGCTTTGTGAAATGATTTGAGAAGCTTCATGCCGTCTAAAAAAAAAAACATAAAAAAATTTTTGTATAAATTTTTAAAACTTAGTCCTAAGTTTTTATATATTTTATGAAATTTTAGGCTGGAATTTGCAAAATCACACTCTAATTGGACCGCGGAGAAATGGAAAACAGTTTTATTTAGCAATGAGTCTAAATTTAATTTATTAAATTCGGATGTGTATGGCACGTTCGAAGAACAAATGGAAAGCGCCTAGATCCACGCTATACCAAAGGTTCTATCCAGCATGGGGGCGGAAGTATAATGGTGTGGACCTGCTCTTATGCCAGTGGAGTTGGCCCTTTTGTTGAAATATGTACAAAAATGGGCCGCTTCACTTACGGAGACATTTTAGACAACCACATGCTAGAATGTGTAGAACGGGAAATGCCACTTCTATGGGTGTTTCAACATGATAACGACCCGAAACATACGTCGAAGTTGGTTAACGAGTTTTTATATGAAAATGGGGTTCAAACATTGGATTGGCCGGCACAATCCCCTGATTTAAACCCTATAGAAAACCTGTTTGGGATCTTAAAGCGAAGAGTTAGAACTCGCCTTTTAGGTAACAAACAGGAGCTTTTCAATTGTCTTAAACAAGAGTGGGAATTGATACCCACATCAGTTTTAACAAGCCTTATAGAATTTAGGCCAAAAAGATGTGCAGAGGTGATAAAAAATCAGGGAACCATACAAAGTATTGAAAGTTGCTTACGTTTCGAACAGCTATAATGGCATTTACTTTTGCTTTTGTTTTTTTAAATTTTTTTAAAGAAGAAGAATTTAATTTATTTTATTATTATTAGAATGTATGCACATAATACAATAATAATTACAATCATTGTTTCAAATAAATACAATAAATACAAAAATGTAAGACTTTAATTACTTCGTAAGAAAAATTTCGCCTCTGTTGCCGAAAGTGCTACCGTACGTTGTCGTTTTTTCCCCCATGAGACCGCTGCATCTTGCATCATAAAAAAAAACATAGGTGGTTGTAGACCACCCCAATCAACATCACCGTAATCAAGTAGATTATGCTTTCTTTTCAAATGCCAAACCTTTATCTATAGTCCACTTTAGATATCGCAGAACTCGCTTAACTGCAACCCAGTGCGCTTTCCCTGGATTTGTACTGAATCGACACAAAATGTTGACTATGTAGCAAATATCAGGCCTAGTATTTTGGGCTGCGTACAACAAGCACCCTACTGCTTCCATCTATTCATTTCCAGTGAATTTTCACAATACCAATTGATTTTTGAATACGCATTCCCAATGCGGGAAAAGCTCATTCATTCAAGCTCAATTCATTCGTTGTAGCAATATTATTTGAAAATATTAGTACGTCATCAACGTATATGGCAACATATACGATTTTTCCATCACAAATCTTGTAGTATGTGCATTGATCAACTTCGCTTCTTTTTAACCATTAGTTAGAAGTACACTGTTTAAGGCTGTGTTACATGCACGACTGGATTGCTTCAATCCATATAGAGCCTTTTTTAACATGCATACGCGGTTCATTCCATCTTCATAACAACTTGTCTGTTCCATAAAAACTTCCGGATCAAGTTCACCGCTAAGAAATGCTGTTACTACATCAAGCTGATGAATTTGCAGGTCATATTTGGCTGACAATGCTAATAAAAACCGAATTGAGGTATAGCGAACTATTGGAGAAAATGTTTCCTGGTAATCTACGCCTTCTTGCTGGGTGCAATTCTTAAAAAGTCTTGCTTTACGACAAACTTTATTACCATTTAATGGGTTTCTTACCACCAGGCAGTTGTTGTAATGCCCACGTATTATTTAATGCCAATAACTATCTCTTGTCCATTCAGTAGAATACAAGGCGTGTTCTACATTCAATGGGTCATTTTCATGACATTTCATGTCATTTGCTGCACAAAAATTGCAATCAACTGCTGACTGTTTTGCTGCTATACTCTCAGACCGTCGAACACCAACAGCTTCATCCTTTGTTTCATAATCGCTGCAGTGCTCATCTTCAAAATTTAGATTTTCTTTAAAATCGATGTTGTATTCTTCCTTGAAACTATCCACAGAAACATTAAGGCCATGGTTTACTTCTTCAACAGTTTTATCAGATTGTGGAGAAATTATTCCATCAGTTGGCAATTCCATATTTCCCCCTTCTTAATTGACAACGTCTTCAACATTCGCTGTAAGATTTTGCAGTAGAATCTACATGCTCATTACGTACCTGATTCTCTAAGAACACAACATCACGACTGATGATTATTATTTTCGTAGCACGGTCATATTAAAGATATGCCTTGGACTCAAAGCTGCACCCAACAAGTACGCATTTTGACGATTTTGCTTCTAGCTTGGACCTTTTAACCTTTGGAATATGTGCTTTGCATCCAAAAACCCGAATGTGTTTCAAGGACAGTTTCCTTCCTGACCATAGTTCCTTTAGACAGAATTTATACTTTCTACAAGGGGTTCTGTACATTAAATAAGCAGCCGTTACTGCCCAATATTTTTCTTCTAAACGTGCATCTATTAGCATACATCTAGCGCGATCCATTATCGTGCGTTTCAACCGTTCTGATACACTATTTTGTTCAGGAGTGTATGGAGCTGTTTTCTGATGGAGGATTCCGTTGCTGGTCAAAAACTTGTCAAATAAATTATTAACGTATTCAGTGCCGTTATCCTGGTGAAAAATTTTTATTTTCTTTGAACACTGTTTTTCTTTCATTTTTTTAAACTCTTCAAAAACTTCTGATTTATTTTTGATTGGGGATAAAAATATTTTCCTCGAAGAAGATTTGTTATTAAATGATCCCATTAGGTCTGAGTGAACAACTTCAAGTAATTCTGTAACTTGAATGAATTTCTAATTTGTTTACCTTGTATACAAATTTTACATTTATTTGGCTTTATTTGAAAATTAAGTTTATTGTGATCTTTTATTTTGTGCAAATTTTCATCGCAAATATGACCAAAGCGTCTATGCCATAAATTTGCACTATTTCCACCAAAAGCTTTCTCTAACTTCTTAGAAGAAACACAATTTAATCGGTACAGGTTGTTGGGTATCCGTAAACTTGCTGTAGTTCTGATTCGTGTTCAACGTCTTTTATTATTGTCATCTTGTCGTTAGGCAGAAATACCTCTACATCACCAACACACTCAACTTTGATAGTATTGTCCCAGTGGCAAACTTTTGTAGTCCTTTATTTATATGGCCTTCTGTAAGGCCTTCTTACACATTTTTTTTTAATTCAATATTCAATTTCACTTGCCTTCTCAGGAAGGCCTTATAGCTTGTTTCTAATTATGTGTATCTACATACGTATAAAGAGTACAAACGTACGTTTGTAGCAACAAAAATTGATGAACCGTTTAAATAAAAATTCCAAAAAAAAAAAAAAAAACGGCAAACACAAAAACATGAAAATGTAGAAAGAGAATAATAAAACAAAAAAGATGTAAACTTAAAATAGCTTTTCTTAAAATGCGTTAGAGGTCGGTCGCATTGTGTATTTTTGTGAAATTTTTGTGGTAAAAATTTAAAAAAGCGATTAAAAGGTCGCTAAGGCAAAAAAGAAAATATTCTAACGAAACTTTACTAACAAACGCACAGATTAAATAGAAATGAGGCCTGATGAAGAACGCCTTCTACCAGGCCTGTTGAAGAAGGTCTTGTATCAGGTCTTCTGAGGAAGGGAACGGAGAAGGCCTTGGCTGACTAGGACAACGTCTGTAAAAAATATGAGTATGGAATGCAGTAGCAAGGTCTTGTGTCTGCTAAATAAGGTCTTCCAGCAGGCCTGTTTACTCCTTCTTTCCGCCACTGGGGTTATTTACAACAACAACTTCTTTACTATTTTCAGTTCGTACATTGTGTAAGTTACGTTTTGTCTTCGACATATGTGCGGTTGCGGTTTTGTCGCATTTCTACTTGATTTTTTTTTTTTGTGAACATTAGGACAGTCTTTTATAAAATGACTTTCTTTTTTACAGCCATTACCTTTAAATTTCCTTGTCCTATATGTATTTTTATTGGTTAGAAGTGCATTTTCCTCGAATTTTACTAAATTATCGAACTTTGCGTTCAGCAACAGTAAGTTCTTCACCATATCAACAGTCAATTTCGTCTTGGAATTCTCGACTGCCAACGCCAAATAACATCAAAGAAGCCACCAACTCTTCATCGATATTGAACCCTGTCTGTTGCACTTTTAATGACGTCATAATGATTCTCTTCACATTGAACTAAAATCGTTAAGTCTTAACTGTACGAGCTGTTTTAATAATTCTACTTTCTTTGTTAAACGGTTGTCCTCATAAGTACACATTAACGCATTCCAAGCTTCTTTTGCAAAATTGATGGATTCTATCATTAATGCTATTTTTGCTAAGGCTTTCTCATTGGCGTCCTTATCAGTTGCACAATCTTCTAACAAGTACGATTTTGCATGCCGCCTCCATACATCAAAATTTTCACGTCCACGCAACTTTTCGAATGGGAATGATAATCAAACTTGCCATTTTTTTGAAATAAAAATTAAACGCTGTGATCTGATTATTTTTTCTGTTCTTCTTTGGTCTTATTGTTTCACAGCAATTATTGTTATAATTAAAAATAATCCTTCTTCTTGACTGAAGTTGGATTCGAACTCACAACTAGTTAATCTCGTACATATGTATATAACTAAAAAAGCTCACTCATTAATGATTTACAGAGAAAAATGTCTGTTTTTCAATTTCCAAACCCGAAAAGCGGACTAACACTATGAAAAATAGTGATCCTAAACAAAAATGATTATTCGATTCATAACAAAAAGCTTTTGTTTAAAAACTACTTAAAACCAAAATGGAAGGTTACCCAAACTAAAAATGACGTTGTGTAGATATAAGTAGAACATTCAATGGTTATTTGGCTTTCCATTTTATAAATATGTATTATGAATGCCTATTGATTATACATTGCTTTTAATTTTACAGCTGTTACCAATAATGCAAGTTTTGGTTTTATGATAGTATGCGTTTTAAGCGTATAAAATCACTAAAATATACTCGTACCTGAATCTAAAAAATTAGCACTACTAGTATTTCAGTAGTTTTGAGAAATTTAGGGAGTAATTAGCTATTGACTCTTATTACTCCGACCTAATACGATATCTGGTGGAACACACCTAAAACAAGTTTGTCTGTTCCCAATCGCATGAACACAAATCATCTGTTTTTAAACGATAAATTATCCGACTGGGTTACTGAATTATAATATACAACTTTATAATTTTGAGAAACCCTTTAAACAATAATTATTATTTAAACAGAATACAAATATTATGAGTTAAAAAATATATTTAATTAATATATTATTTAAATAGAGTGGAAGTAGTTGTAGATTCACATATATATTTTTTTTTTGTTTACATCCTTAATTGCAAAGCAACTGATGCAGGGAAGTGTTTTTAAACATAAAAAATGTTCAGTTGCTTTTTACAAAGTAAACAGCAAAATCGCTTAATTTTTATCGAAACAGTGGCAAAACCGCATCACTGCAATGTCTTTTCATTTTTTGGAGCTCATCCTAGTTGTGCGTTATGGAGTAATTAGCTATTGACTCTTATTACTCCGACCTAATACGATATCTGGTGGAACACACCTAAAACAAGTTTGTCTGTTCCCAATCGCATGAACACAAATCATCTGTTTTTAAACGATAAATTATCCGACTGGGTTACTGAATTATAATTTACAACTTTATAATTTTGAGAAACCCTTTAAACAATAATTATTATTTAAACAGAATACAAATATTATGAGTTAAAAAATATATTTAATTAATATATTATTTAAATAGAGTGGAAGTAGTTGTAGATTCACATATATATTTTTTTTGTTTACATCCTTAATTGCAAAGCAACTGATGCAGGGAAGTGTTTTTAAACATAAAAAATGTTCAGTTGCTTTTTACAAAGTAAACAGCAAAATCGCTTAATTTTTATCGAAACAGTGGCAAAACCGCATCACTGCAATGTCTTTTCATTTTTTGGAGCTCATCCTAGTTGTGCGTTATGTGTGTATGTACATCTTGTGTGTATTCTTATGTAAGAATATATATGTATGAGCGTGTTTATAGTTTGTTAAACTTCCGATGCTAAGTATTCATCATTTCTATTGTCGTGCCCTTCAGTAACAGTTGAACTCAAATTCGGTAGTTCGGCATTTTGTACCAAATTTTCAATGGAACGAAAATTGGTCTCAGAAGGCAAATGCGCCGAACGCGCAACCCTTCGCCTTCCCAGTGTAGATGATCTGAGAACAGTTCTCACATCTTCGACGGTAAATGGGCGGTTTTGAAATTTATGCGACGATCTTCTGTGATAATTGGAATTGTTATTGTTTTTCCGTCCGGACAACGAATGTACAATTGTTTCTTTAATGCGGTTTTTGTTTAAAATTTGTTTGCGGCCCAAAGAAAGACTTCGTCCATAAATTAAATTAACAGAGGGTCTGCTATCAAATTCCATGGTTTCACTAATGTTTATGGTTGTTTCATCTGATGGTTCCACTAAATTATTGGTTGTGGGACAAGACCCTTGTTCCGAGTTAGTTTCACTTGGCAGGGACAATACTGGTCTCAATGGTTCAGATTCTCCTAAAATACTAAAAGAAACCAGAGTTTATAATCTGTTTATATATGTATATGTGAAATAAAGACTTACCGACGGACACTTCGTCTAAAGCTCTGACGTAAAATCTTTGCTAATTTACCACCTACTGCTGTGGAATATGAAGGCGGTGGAGTATATTTAGGAGGGGCGTCATTTTCAAATCGTTCAGCTGGACCGTTGTTGCTATTTTCATTGTTTGAGGAACTTATATTTCTATTATATCGTAAATTTGTTTGCAACCCTTCGTCTTCGTCCAACGGTCTGTATAGCATTTGAATTCTCTTTAAAAAACAAACAGTAAATTATTTTGGGGTAAACACGTTATGAGCAGGTTAGATTAGTAATAAATATAAATTAAGATAAGAGGGTGATATGTATGAGTTATTGAATATCCTTATTGTTTAGTACTCGTTACTCAGGTATCTATGTTTTGATCAACTCTAGCAGACATTTTCTTAATATACATTTTATGTACTTGTTATTCCATCCTTTTTCTTTGAATAAAACACGTGTGAACTTAATACTTTCTCAAATTTAATAAACGAGTTTCCTTCTCACAAAAGGGGATTTTAGGACACAACAGAGGGCAGGTCAAAAAGTTCGTAGCATTTTGAATTGTCCGCCTCTTAATTCAAATGGCAGCACAGGCCACTGTCACTTGACTCCTCTCTAAATTTGATTAAACTACGTAATGAAAAAACGTGAATTTCGTGTGCTCATTTATATTTTGCCGTAAAAACCATCACTTATATTTAAAAGTTAGCTTGATAAATATTATGGGGACCGAGCGCATCTATTTCCAATGCAAAGAAGTGGTTTAATGCAATTCGTTGTGGCTATACAGCGCGAAAGATGACAAACGTTCTTTTGAGAAGAAATGAGGTTTGTATATCTGAAACATTTGAAAAATTCACGATATGGCTTTAGCCGATTAGATGTTGGAAAGACATTATGGAAGCCATCGCTCAGTGATTTAAATTTTGAATGATCTCTTAGGTATGAGAAAGCTTTCCATAAGATGGGTGCCGCATTTGCTCACAATCGAAAACAAACGCAACCGTGTGACAATTTCGCAGGAATGTTTGGCGTTCTTCAGCCGCAATATGGCCGATTCAGGAAGGATTGTTTACCCCGAATATTGTACCAAAAGAATAATGCAAGGGTACGCACATCCGCAATGTGCACGGCATATATTCTCATCCGCTCTTTACTCTAGGTTTAGCACCGAGTGTCTAATACTAATCAAACTTAAAGCACTAAAGCGCATATAGGTTAACCGAAAACACGATTTAAATTACGGATTGCACCAACTATGTAACGAAAGTTTGGAATATTGACGATAGAAATCAAACCATAGTGAATTGATTCAGAGAAGCTATATTAAAAAATCAGTATGTAGGTGATAAGCTAGTGGCAATATTTATTTATAAATAGTGTCAAACTGAAGAAATCAGTCACGGGCGCAATCGCATTGTGCTATTGAGTATTACTTAGGGTGATAGCTTATTCAACTTTTTTAAACTGGTTTTCGTGTAGCTGAAATAGTAATACAAACAAAACTCCAATTTTCTTTTTGTTACAGCCTGTATTGACGGCTCTGATGTTAGTGAGCCTGCCAATCTGAAGTCAGGAAAATGTTGCTTCAATTGGTTTACAATTGAATTCAATTTTGGCTAGGGATGGAAGGATAGTGGTAAAAACTTATTATTGTTTCACATTTTCAAGATCACTAACCAAAGGACATTTGGATAAATCTTTGACGAAATCATTCCGAATTCCAATGGCTGATATAAACTCTTTCTGTAAAAAGCTATCACAGTTGGCGAAGTCTAAACTCATGCAGAGTGGCCAGGTTAATGTGGCTAACTTTTAACGAACTAGACAACTTATAACCCTTAGCAAGAGGGATATATCGAGGTTTCTGATAGATTGTGAAAATTGTGTTTTGTCGGCTTTATTTGATGATTGAGCAATTCCACGGTGTGAACTATTCTCGATTCACCAACGCCCCGTGTGTCTTGAAAGGCTCACTCAAGTCGTGACTCTTTGCTATAAGTTTATAGCCATATAGACAAACTCCTTGCTGAAGAAGGCCTTCTAATCCCTTCTGTATGTAATTTTCAGGAAGTCAATGGGGGACAAGGCTTAATGAGTTGGTAGGCCGAAGCCCTTAACCAACTGACCCTACTAACCGACATTTCTGGTTACTTACATTACAGGACAAGACAACATCACCTAGGGGTATTAGCCTCAAAAACCAGCATTGCATCATTGTTATTAGGTAAACTAATTCCCCTTCCCGTTTCAGCCAAAGTAGGTCAGCCACCATGATCAGGACCGGGATAGTCTGCAAGCAGAATCTCTCGGGGTATTTGCTGATACTCGCTCTGCTAATTAACCCTTGGTGAGGGGTTTGGAAGTCCAACACAAGACAAGTCTTACTGTGTTGAAGTCGTTATACTCCCATCGGACGCATCCCCAAGTGGCGGATAGGGGAGGACAGGGGCATTCACTTATATGACCATGCCACAAGCATGGCTTATATGTGAATATCCCACGTCCGGGACTTAAGGAGAACATAGGGCAGGCGAAAATATCAATCCGCTGGCATATGTTAACCTAGGGTCGTCAGGAGAACATAGGGCAGGCGAAAATACCAATCCACTGGCATATGTTAACCTAGGGTCGTCAGGTGGCATATACCCCGAATACCACGAGGTGTATGAGGCCCGCGGATCAAAATGTCCCACTGAAGGCCAATATTGTAGAAGCTGCGCCGAGGGTCTATGTGGCTAGTCAGTAGATAAAAAAAGACTGGTCGCGGTAATTTCTCCTCCAGTTTAGGGCACGGACCGGTTGTAACTAGTAGTTGACTAGTCCATACACGCCGTCACTGTATGGATAGTCTTTTCTATAATATATTATCGTAAAAAAGAACAAATCCCAACAATCTATCAGGCTGGCAAACCCAAGCTCATGGACTGCCGTAGGACCCCTCACTGGAAATAGCAAGCAGTCATATGTACAAAGCTAAAAGGCCTAGAACATTGGCTGCTGCTAAACTAAAATTAAACGCTGTAAACACAGCATTAAAACGCGGGGTGTGCCCATCAGGCCAAAAACACCTTGCAGCGAACTCGGACATGATAAGAAGCTCAAAATCGGCAAAGTCAACATCATCTGGAAAAATTCGGAAATGTGGCCGAGGAAACCCAAGCTGATGGACTGCCACCAAACCCCGGTAAATCCCTCAGCGGAAACCGAAATAGCAGCAATCAGATGTACCAAGCCGAAAGGCCAGTATACTGTGAAGGTTAAAATTGAAAGCTGAAAACACAGCATTAAAACGCGGGGTGTGCCCATCAGGCCAAAAACACCTTGCAGCGAACTCGGACATGATAAGAAGCTCAAAATCGGCAAAGTCAACATCATCTGGAAAAACTCGGAAATGTAGCCGAGGAATCAATGTCAAACACTGACAAACAATGCTTCACATGGGCCAAGGCATATATAGCTGAAACCCCAGATCCAGAAGTCGCCTACTCATGGGAAAAAAATGAGTGAGCAAAAGTAAAAGCAAATACTAAACAAAACATGACAATCCATCAGACTGGCCAACCCAAGCTGATGGACTGCCGTCAAACCCCGGTAAATCCCTCAGCGGAAACCGGAAATAGCAGCAATCAGATGTACCAAGCCGAAAGGCCAGTATACTGTGAAAGTTAAAATTGAAAGCTGAAAACAGCATTAAAACGCGGGGTGTGTCTAACAGGCCAACAACACCCTGTAGACAACTCGGACGTGCCAAGAAGCGCAAAACCAATAACATCCGGAAAACCCCTGGATGTGCTGGCCAGCACAGAGCGAACTAGAGAATCCATATCCAATACTACACAAAAGGTGGAGAGGGAGCAAAACACCAGTTTCCGCAAAACCATGTTAAAATTCATTCATAACAAAGTAGTTTGATATGAGACATGTGTGATCTGTCAAAAAAATCCTATTGAAAATCACACGTCGCGACGAATCATGCGATATAAATGTAGTAAAATAAATAAATAAAAGAAATAAAATATAAATGTAGTAAAATAAATAAATAAAGTTCATAAATGATGTAAAATCAACTGGTATCTATCTAAAGAGACAAATAAACTATGCAAACCTTTCGGCAAACACACGCTTTCCGTTTGCTCATAAACGATGCAAATACAAACAAGTTAATCAATTTTTTTTTTCAATGATAGTATACAGCGATTATGTTGCGGCAATTTTCTCGCCATATGAAATTTACAACACATAAATCTTTTAATAATTCGTTTTAGCCAGTATTTCTTAATATTGTGTTTCTATAATCTTTGTTTCTTTTTTAATTTCTACAAAGAAGGTAAACGTTAATGCAATACTAAAAATTCTAACAAGAAAACCTTCATGTTTTTTTATGTGCTTCTTCTGCTAATTCTTCTTATGTGCTAATTCTGCAAAATTTGCTTTGAACTGACAAAAATTTGCGTTAGACAACACAAACATTCAAGATGTTTGCACAAAAACCGTGCAAACATGCTTCAAATATTTGTACAAACAAGCAAATACCCCATTTTACAACACTAACTGCCTGGCCCACTATGTCACTCGACATCGCTCGCTCGCATAAATACATTTGAAACAAAAACAAATTTTAAAATGTTTTTGGTATGCATGTATTTATGCGAGCGATCGATATCGAGTGACATAGTGGGCCAGGCAGTAAATGCTAGTACAAACGTACAAATGTTTTGGCATGTTTGGTAAGCTGTTTGTGTAGTTTATTTGGCCCTTATCTAGTTCTTTTATAAAATTAGGAATTCTTATTTTAAGGATACACATATTTAACAGTAGAACAATTTAATTTATTAATTTATTTAAAACACCATTTAAATTTTGTTCTTTTATTATGTAATGCTAGAAAATAAAATATTTCCAAGAGCAACATTTTTTTACTACATTAGAAATTACTTTAAATCCAGTGCGGCAAAAACTCAGCATGGACAAACACCTGTAGTCGTGTCGTCTTGTGTAACTAAACATTCGCATTTAAATGCATGTATTTTATATTTGACATATTGAAGTCGGTTGTCTGCTGGCTTCAATGTGTTTAATGCTTCACACTCTCATAAGAATACTTCAATTTCAATCAATATTTGTATTAAAAATAAAATCGTGTTTGACAGTCGTAAAGCAGCTCTGAGCTGAAGAGCAGCTCTCAGGCTTGTGTTTGTTGTTCGGTCTTCGAGAGTTTTGCGTCTCACTCGCACTGGTTAACGGTTTGCCTCAACTAACAGTATTGGTTTACAGTTTTTTTTAGAGGTTATTCATTGTTAACCACGTGGAAACTTCCTATGTGAATTCATAGGTCGTTACAGTTAGTTACAGCGACGCTACAAACGTACTTTTAATACCATCTTATGCATATGGTCTTTGTCACCCCGCCCATGCTGTGCATCCTATACTTTGGAACTGTATAGTTACTAATAAATAAATAAAATCGTGTTTGAGTTGAAAAAGCTGGATTTTCGATATTTAGAAAATTTAAACTTTCAAAAAACCGGCTTCAGTAAAGAAAAACTTTACAAAAACCGATTGAATAAGAAAAAAGTTCGATCACCTTAGTATCAGTATCATTAATACCGCAAAGCTAGATAGCGCAAAATAACATTTTTATAACGAAACGGCATTTCAATGGCCGACAAACGGACATCGCTTAATCGAGTTTTCTATCAATGCCGATTCAGGATATGTATACTTTATATGGTCGGAAATGCAAATTGTAGAAATTACAAACGGAATCACAAACTTATATGATATATCCTTTAAATTTTTGTGAAGTATATAAAAAGGGCGAAAGAGTTAGGAGAAAACATAATTGTATGTACTTACATCTAAAATGTCAGGAGGTCCTGAAGTTAAATAACGGTACATTTGCACAATTGCTGAAATTGGTACAAAAATGAGGAATCCAATCTGCGTTAAAGCAGCTGTTTTTCTTGACCAGTAGTTGAAGTAAGATTTGCCCCGCCAATAATAAAACTGGTTAGATTGCGAAATTTTATACTCAATTATTGCCAACGTTATTAGGCCAATAGGCAACAGTACGTTCCAAGACAACGCTAAAAATGCTGACATTGAACCATACATTTTTAAGTCATTTACAAGATCATCGCCATTATACGGCCGCCCACGAATAAGAAAAATGCCAAAAATTTCAGCAGACCATAAAACTGGAATAAACCAAGCACCTCCCAATAAAAGATCCATATAATAAAGCAATGAGATTCCAATTTCCGTAACAAATGGTATTCCCAGCAGCAAACCGGTAACACAACTCAATAAAACTGCACTCGATGAGTTTCCTAAGGCACATGATATAGGCTTCCATAGAACACATAATTGCGACAAGCCAAAAAGAAAAAATGCTATAAAAATAATTAGTGTCCAAATCCAAGATATTTCCGAAACAGATACGGTTACTGCGGCTGGTAATATTTCAGTGATGAATCGGAGAACCTGATAACCACTTATATTGGTGGTATCCGTATGGCGTCTGAACACTTCCCCAACCACAGTGGAATAATGTGGCACAAACTTCGTTGGGTAGGACAAGGGATTGCCTCCGCTTAAAGACTTCAACGAAAATATTGCTGTATATTTTTCCGGTACTTCTGCAAAGAAAAAACAAAATTACCCATTAATAGAAGAATTGCTTCTCCAAAGAAACGCATCAGTTAATTTATTTATACACCCATATACTCGTATTAAGAGTACAAATATACACTCCGGTTCATTTATTTAAAGGCACTAAAATTTCCATATTCAGAACTTTTGCAGTATTTAACCGATTGCATAATTTTAAATTACAAATAAGACATCTTGAGATATAAAAAAAAATCATGAACCACATGTGTGGTTTCTTAACTAAAGAACTTTTTTTGAGAAATTTATAAAAATAAGTCCAAAAATATGTTTTCCTTTTTAGTTCACATGAAGGCATTTTATCATTTTCTTATTAATTTTAAAGTATGCGATGATTTTTTTGTATATTACAATTTATTACATCTTAATCAATTTACGAGTCAAAATGACAAAACTAAAAAGTTTAATTTATTGAATTTTCGTTGAACTTTATCATTTTTAAATTATATTTTTGGTTTGTACATATGTACATCGGGTTTTTATCTCAAGTTTTGCCTTTCTTAAGGTTTTTCTTAAGAAGGATTTTTTACAATACAAATTTGCTGTGATCAATAATATTTGATTGAAGAATACAAGAAAAATAATAATCAAATATTTAGCTGGGGGATAACTAGCTCTTTCGTAGTCGCTAGACTACTTATCAGCATCCATTGGGAGTTGAACTCGAGTCATGACGTATCATGATCTGCTGCCGTACGCTCTAACCTAAATTAAGGCGTAAAGCGCAACGTAATTTAGAGCTTTGATTTTACGCTGTAGTAAGTAACATGTATTGTTCACTAACTTTGTTTAATACAAATCTCTGAATCTTTGTCTCTCATCATTTTTTTTTAACATTATTATTTTATTTATTGAATCTACATAAAAAATGTAATGACAATAAGTATTCAAATCTTAGTACTAAAGAAAAATTGTGATTAAAGTCCTGCCAGTGCAGGAAAAAAAAGTTATTTTTATGCGAATATTATTTCAGAATTCAGTCATCTGTTTAGAGCTCGAATGGTAGCCAAAGTATCCCTCCTTCTCAGACGGGTATGGCCACCAAAGTTGAGAATATTAACTGCAAGAGGATTTGGATGGAATTCAAGTTTGTTAATATACCTTGTCGCGTACTTCACAAATTCAGATTTCACAAAAGGTACGTTCAGATCTGCGTGGATTCGTGAGTTTTCAACCTACCATGGAGCATCTGTAATTCTACGGAGAATTTTATTTTGACTTCTTTGCATTTTTTCAATGTTGGATGCCGAGGCTGTGCCCCATAATTGAATCCCATAGCACCATATCGGCTTTAGAATCGAGTTGTACAGCAAAAGTTTACAATCAAGCTTCAAGGTCGAATTTCTGTTTATTAGTCAGTTAATTTGCACTGCTTTCAATTTCATCTGCGTTACTTTTGCCTCGATGTGCGACTTCCATGTTAGTCTACGGTTAAGATGAATTCCGAGGTATTTGACTTCACTGCGTTGAGGTATTACTTTATTGTTAATAGTAATGGGTGAGCATGTTCCTAGACGCAGTGCGAATGTAACATGGGCACACTTTTGTTCATTAACCTTGATTTTTCAAAGCTTGAGCCATTTCTCTAGTTTGTCGATATGTTCCTGTAAATTTATTGATGCTTGCTGTTGGTTACTATGTATGCTAAGGAATGCTGTATCATCTGCAAATGTTGAAGTGTGAATGTTGGTGTTTGTCGACATGTCAGATGCGTAGATCAAATATAAGATAGGCCCTAATATGCTGCCTTGGGGAGCTCCAGCTTCAATAGGCAACAAAAGACGTGTGCATAATCATGTGCACACGTCTTTTGTTGCTGCTGTCCGTATTTTCTATATGTGTATGTTCATTAACTAAAACTAAATTGCGCCGGAATAGGTAGCAAACTGTGTACACGTGTTTATTATTGTTTTTCCTAATTTAATTCCAACATTTTAAATGCTGCAATAGAGTTTGTTTTAGTCTTTCGTGTTGTTATTGTTAACGTTAAACTTCCACGAACAGTACTCCCTCTTTCCTCCTCATCAGAAGCCATTTTATTAGTTCCAGTACAATGCGCTGCATATGTAGGGGTCATCCCCTGAGTACTGGTCCCAGATAAAAAAAAATAATAATAATAATGATGAAAAGTGATAAAGTCGCTAAATTAGTCTGAAAGTACCCAAAATATGATTACTAATGGCCGCAAAAATTGAGTAACATTTGCTTTAAAGCTTTACTGCTTTACTGACAGTAAAGCAGTAAAGCTTTCTCTTTAACGCTCTGTCAAAATTGAATTTTCCAATTGCAAAGCGTTGACGCTGCGCTATTTGGGTTGGTCTCATACATTTTATATGTACATGAGGATTTTTGACAGATAAATTACGCTTGACGCGCTGATTTAAATTGCACTGTTAACCACTCAGCCACCGAGCATTTAATTATTCTCTATCTATATTCATCTCATATTGAATCACATATGAAATACCGCTTATTCAGAGACAGCAAACGCTGTGCAAGCAATGTGGGCAATTAACAAAAATGCACTTTGATGCTTCTAAAATCTTGTAACATGCGATTAAGAGCCTCTAAAGACTTTTTGTGGGTCATTGTGCATTCATCCCATACTATGATCTTACAAATTTCTAGGATACCTTTTCGTATATTTCCCCTCTACCATGCATGGCGAATTTAAATTAATACCACAACTTCATGTAAGTGTGGATCAATGTTAGTATCAGGTATTTCTGCTAAAGTAATTTCATCTATTTTATCGGGTGTAATTTAGTCGACTAACCATATCCGAATGTGGGCATGAGGCTTCCACGTTTCTGCCATTCGATAATAAAATTCATTAGCAATTCTATCTTCATTCCGACCTGCCCTATGAAAACAAATTTTCTATACGCAAAAAGCATCTTGGAAATTGGTCCACATACCTATGACGAAGTTGCTTGATAATCAATTATTGGAGCTGGCAATTTTCTTCCCCTCCCTCTTTTTGGCAAAATAAAAAAGAAAAATTAGTAGAACTTTTCTGTATCCAAAATGAATTTTTGGGGCGTGTTCAATTTTGATGATATCTTTTATATGAAAAAAGAGTTTTGAAAATCTAAAAATAACGAAGTTATTTGATAATAAATTATGGGGAGAACAATTTGGCACACGCCCCCAATTTTCCAAAAATAAAAAAAAAATATTGACCTTTTCTATATACAAAGGGAATTTTGAAAATTGCTTCATAAATACTGAAATTATTTGACAATACATTATTGGGGTAGGCAATTGGCGATAACTTCATCCCTCCAAAATCTTTTTTTCCCAAAGTCGTTTTGCAAATGCACAAAACAGTTTTGAAATTTGGTTAACAAATGGAGAAGTTATGCTCATTTATATTAAAAAATCGGTTAAAAACGTTGTGAAAGAAATAACATAATTTAAAATAGGGGGCGTAAAAGAAGGTGTATAAGACACTTATACAGCGACACCTTTTGTAGTTGTCCTCTTGGCTTATAGGTTTCTTCTAAACTCTTCCAAGCTTCATATGATGTTTTGCTGCTTTTAACAAAATTCAACTGCGATGGTTTTAAACAAAACATTATTGTTGGAATGGCTTTTTCATCATATTTCTCCCACTTCTTCTTCGCCGCTTCATTCTCGGCATCTTCCTTCTCAATAGCACCAGATACAAGTTTCCACCAACCACTGTGTATCAACACACTTCGCATGTCCACACACCAACTATCATAATTTTCTCCATCAATCTTCTTCTTTATTTTCGCAAAACGGCACGAGCCTCAATTAAAATTCTTTGAATTAACTTTTTATCCCCTTAATTATTCTCCAAACTTTGAGAAATTTCTTCTGGGCCCATAACCTGCGTAAATTGTTTGGAATCAGATTGTTTATTGAATATATTAAAAGGTATAATTATACAAAAGGAGATCTGTATTCGTTCACGTTTATAAAGAGACTAAAAACAAGGTGAATAAAAAGGAAAAACAAAAAGAATATTCTATAACCATGAAGCAAATAACTAAGATGACGCCGAAAACTTGACAAAATAATTTTCTGCTGCGCATGACGTCACGGGGGTCTATTATTATTTGTTTACATCAGCCAATTGCTTGCGATTTGGGTTAAGGGACTAAAGTAACTAATATTATTTTCAAATAACTAGAAGGCAAATTAATAAATTTACTTCCTTTTGTTAAATTAATTGTTGATACTTATTGTGTTGGCAGATAGTGACACATAAATATACAAATTAGATTTCTATTAAGGGTAAAAGTGCTATATATATGAGAATTACCGTATGGATACATCACACACATGATATTGTTTGCTAATAAAATAAATTTTTATGTTTTGTTTTCTGTAAATTTTTAATCAATTTATAATATTACACAATTTCTTGTTTTTATTATATGGCAATATTTCGCTCTCCTTCGGATAACTTCTTTAGGCCAAATAATATTTATTAATATTTCTTAAGAGACCTTAAGCATAAGAAATTATATAATATTAAAAAACAAAGTGTTGAAATAAAGCAAAAATAATCAATTTATAATTTTATTTAACTTGTTCTGACATATACATACACTTAATTTTTTAAGTCATAGATTTCATTGTTATTACCACAGTTTGTAATGTTTTCTTTGCCCTGTTCATAACTCAACTTTGCAACGAGGTCTTCACTTTCTTTAGAATGCACTAAAGTTTCACTTCCTTCTAAAACTAATTACGAAATTAATGTTGAATTCTGTATATTTTACAATTTTTAACATATTACCATTAAGCAAAGCAGATGCTGCATCAAGTTCCTAAATAATCTGTTGAAAAGTAAAATAACTTAATTTGCATTTGTTTTTTTATTATTCTGACAATTTTTCACATCGCACCACACTTTAATTCGCAAATTTATTTAATTTTTAATAATTTTGCTGCTTCTTCACTCCACAATAATATTTGTGTGTTTTCACGCTCTACGTCACACTCAACAGCTGACTGATGAAAATAACATAACGGACCTGCGCAAAGCGTAATATATTATTTTTGATTCATGTTCTATAACGACTTTCGCATTGGTAAAACAGTGTTGTCAATCAAGTTCATATTGTGACAGAAGATAGAGTCTATACGTGATATAATATCAAATATTTTTCTATCAGTAAACGCCAAATTTGATAGCAGAGAGAATTATATCACATGTAGCCTTCAAAATTAGTATTATTGCAATATTATATCAGATATCACAATATTGTTTTGATAATATATATTTAGAAAACCATATCATGATATGAACTGTCAAAAAGCGTAAACAAAACGACATAATATTCAATTTTTGAAGAATTCCCGAAAAAAGTTTACTAAAAAAGTCATAAAATCATTAAAATATTTATAAAAAATCGTTTATTGTCCTTTTTGTTGTAGGAATATATAAATTTGTTTAAGAAAAACACAACATGCAATGATGTTTACTGCATGGTTGCTTAAAAATTATGAAATATTATGATATGGGTCTTACTGCCCCGGGGCAGTAAGACCTTTTGGTCATTCGTTAAGAGGGTAAAGAACAATACTAGTTCATCAATCCCAACTCTCTTAAAGAATGACCAAGCATTCACCGACCCGGTTGACAAAGCTAACCTGTTGGCTGAAATTTTTGCAAGCAACTCCTGCTTGCCGGAAAGCAGTCAACCACTTCCCGAGCTCGAAAGAGTATCTGTAACTATGCCAAAGATATTTTTTCGGGCGCGAGCAGTTAAAAGGGTTTTGGCAGACCTCGACATAAACAAAACTCCTGGACCGGATGGCATTCCAGCACTGGTCTTGAAGCAGTGTTCTTCTACGCTTGCGCGTCCATTAGCACGCCTCTTCAGTTTACTTTACCATTTTGGTGAGTTTCCATCAAGCTGGAAGGTTGCTAATGTAACACCAATACCCAAAAAGGGTGAGGCAAATAACCCTGAAAATTACCGCCCAATTGCAATTTGCTCTACACTTTCCAAAGTAATGGAAAGCATGGTCAACCATCACCTTATGAGGTATCTAGAGTCGCATAAACTACTTTGTGATCGTCAATATGGATTTCGTAAGGGTCGTTCTACTGGCGATCTTATGGCATATCTTTCAGAGAAATGGTGCCACTCAATCCATCATTTCGGTGAAAGTAGAGTGGTGGCTCTGGATATTTCAAAAGCGTTTGACAGAGTGTGGCATGGTGCACTACTGGCAAAACTTACTGCTTTTGGTGTCGGTGATGACTTCTCTCGGTTTATATCGAGTTTTCTCAGAGACCGCACTATACGAGTTGTTATAGATGGGGTCTCATCAAACGAGTTCAAGATTAATTCAGGGGTTCCGCAAGGCTCCGTTCTTTCTCCTACCCTATTCCTTATTTTTCTAAATGATCTTCTCTACCAAACTTCCAACCCTATCCACTCTTTCGCAGATGACAGCAGCATTTGCCACTCGTACTCTTTTAGCTATAGGCCCAGCCTATCAGAGATCGCTGCCAAGAGGCTAAATATGAATGATTCACTGAATAGTGACCTTCTATTAATCTCCGAATGGGGTCGTAAAAACAGAGTCGCCTTCAACGCTCGTAAGACCCAATGTTGCTTATTAACACACAAGCAAACGATCGCAGATGCTGCTTCATCTGTACTCATGGATGGTATAAATATTGAGGAATCGGATGCTCTTGATGTTCTTGGAATGAAGATACAGTGTGACGTTCGCTGGACAGAACACATTTTTCATGTCTCTAAAGAAGCATTCAAGTGCCTCGGTTTTTTGAAACGGTGTAAGATGTACTTCACTCCATCCGACCTCCTTACTATTTATACCACCTACATCCGACCGAAAATGGAATACAACTCTCATGTTTGGGCCGGTGCCTCAAAGTCTATTTTGGGGTTACTCGACCGTGTGCAGGAGAGGGCGAAGAAGCTTATCGGTGACAGTAGGGTATCCAACTCTATTGACTCACTGGAGCATCGACGCAGTGTGGGGTGCGTTACTCTGTTCTATCGTTACTACAATGGATTTTGCTCTGACGAGATTAGGGATCTTGTTCCCGAAACTCGCACATTTTTACGTAGCACGCGCTCATCGTCTAGAGCTCATCCATTTGTGGTTGATTGCGCGGGGAATCGTACTACGCATTACAGAGAGAATTCGTTTTTCAGCCGTACGCTTCGTCTATGGAATAAGTTGCCTGCAGACGTGTTTCCTGTCTGTTATAACGTTGGAAAGTTCAAGTCAAATGTTCACAAACACTACTCCCTCTTTCCCCCTTCTCATAACCTATTTTCCTAGTTCTGGTACAATGCACTGCATATGTAGGGGTCATCCCCTGAGTACTGGTCCAAGCTAAAAAAAAAAAAAAAAAAAAAAAAAAAATACTTCGCGCCATCTCATATCTAAGAGAAAATATTTTTTTCCCGTTAATCTGCTGACGTTCTCTCTCATATTATATCAGAGTTAATATCAGTTGAAAAAAATGTGAAAATTTCAGAAAGATTGGTCAACGGGTCTGGCCGTTCTTAAGGTACAAACAAACAAACTTACAAACACACATTCAATTTTATATATTAAGATAAGCACATCTGAAAATGGTTAAAGTTACTAATAAGCAACAGTTTGAAGCCGTTGTAGAAGGAATGAAAATTAACCCTCAAGTTTTTCGAGTAGTTCGGGTATTTGGAGAAAGTAAAGCAACTGCAGATCAGGTTCCGCCCAATATTTGGGGAAAATTATATATTGGTCCACCAGTTCGTTCGCCCACAGAATGGCAGGTAGCACAGGTTTATTTTAAGGGAAAGTTAGTTGAAAAAGGAAATTGCACAAAACAAAAGAAATTTTAATACAACTGCAAGGAGGCATCCTTTAAAATTTCAGAAAAATACACCACGGCATCGTTAGAAAGGCAGAATAAACTCAAAGCTGAAAAAATCACGCGGATACGTAGTTACCAAAACTTATTCCATGCATGGTATTTACTTACATCACAGATCACCAATCTAACGGATTACAAGCATCCATTACCCGCCTGCTAATAGATGCCACATTCTGCATGTTTTTGCTTTTAAGATAAAATTCTATTTTTTTTTTTTTCACAAAAATAGTTTTGTCAAGATATCTCTATCGATAACTTTTCAGCAACTGAAAATGGTTACCATACATAAAATACATACATATTTTTGTTAGTTGGGTTGCTCACAAAGAACACAACTATAGTTCGGTTGCTATCCATAATCAAGCCATAAAAGAAATAAATATTTACCATAAGAACCGGGAACATAAACGTAGTTGAGTTCATTTAATATTTGAATTGAACAAAGGCCAACTATAGCAGATAAACCCAATCCAAGAAGTGTAACCAGGACGACCAATATGGCATCCTTCCGAAGCGCTAATTTAGAAGCATTTTTATGTGTCCGACTTGATATCGCGATAACGGATGCACCAAAAAGGCCCCAGGTGAGAAAAGTTTCTTGAGCCGCTGCTGCCCATGTTTTTGAACTGACCAGAAAGTCATCGAATTCGGAAGATCCAAACACGTCCTGAAAGAAAAATTAAGTTTAGCAAAATTTCTTCAGTTCTTGTTGAATTACAAACAATCATTATTACTATTAATTATTTATTTAAATTTATAAAAATATTAACGTTGTCTTCTGCCGCTTACAGCAACTTATAAATAATTTTTTTTTCTTATCTTAAAAATTAGATTAATAGAATAGATTGGATTTACAATAGAGTTTCTTAAATTAATCACGATTTGTAACAGAATTTGTAAATAATCAGGTCTTTTCCAGAATTCACCCTTCACTTCGTCACCGTCGAAAATTCGCTTTCGACCGCTCGGTATCAATAGATTTATATCTCAAAAAATTAGCTTTTCGAGTTAACAATGCAGAATTGTTAATTGTACTACCGTTTATATTGTGCCAACAATTTATTCAAATTACTTTTAAACTGTTTCCTTTAGGAGATATTTTTTTTGACATTTTTTCTAAGGCTTATAGTGAAAGGCCAATGTAAGCGGCAGGCGGCAGCAATGTGACCCATTTACAAAAAGTTAGTTTTTTTATAAAAATATTCATATAAAGCATTAAACACATTCGAGACAGCAGGCTACACGAATATACGACTACAAATGCCGCTGGCTACAAATGTAGCCTGTAGCCAGCTACCTAAATATAATGAAAACGGCAGCTACATAATAAACAGCTGACATTGTTTTCTTTATGCATACAAAATGGTTGAGGGAAATTTAGAAAATTCTATAGTAGTTATTGCTAAAATAGTCCCAGCTACTTAGTATTCGGTGTAGTAATATATATAAATATTTAAAAAATTAAATATTAGGAAATCACAATCAAAATTTACAATTAAAATTGAAACTTCTAAAATATGAACAGCTGCTTTTTTGCATTTCAGTGGTGCCACTTACAATTTTTTTTTAGCTGTTTTTAAAGCTATCAACTAGTGAACAGCAAGAAAAATCCAAGAAAATGCAATGAATTATTCTGCAACCAACGATTACAGCTTGTTGTACCTTATGCTTAAGCACAAGGCACATTTTGCTCACAGAATAACATTACGATTAAAAAACAAGAATTTACCAAGCTGAATTATTAGCGTTTCGTAGTTATATTTATTTAAGGACACTTCACATTTTGTATTAAGACTTGGCAAAAATTCAAATAATACCTGCAAGTGAGAATTTAAACCGTAATAAAATGATAAATTGTATGGCAAGACATTTGACATCATAACACTTTGAGAAATTTATTTAAACAATAAGATTTTTTATTGAACTGATCATCTGAATCATAGTGTTACACTAAACTTTGTTACTTTTTTTATTTTTAAATTTTTTTAATTGTTATATTTTTTATTGTTTTTTATGAAAATCAATACTAAAACAAATAAATAAATGATAACTTCATCTTGTCTTTCAATTGAATAACCAAAATTAATGACCAAAAAAGTTTTCGTCAATTGTGTTTGCGTATAAAAATGAGCATTTTTATTTGTTGGTTTTTTTTACACATCACCAATGTTCATTACATATTTATGAATTCCTAAACAAAATTTTAGTAATAATAAAATGAAAAAGTATATGAAGCGTAATTGCTTGTCCGACATTGAAATAATACTTTCCATCAATTATTTTTATCAAAAACTTCGTATATTGATTAATAAAAAAATTTTAGATTTAAATAAGAATTTTCACAATATATAAAAATAAAAAAAAAAACAATATCTTAAATCACTAAAATTGTCTTAGAAAAGGGTGCAATCAGTTTTAAAAACGGTTGACTGAAAAGAGTGCTTTACAGAACATTTTAACTTAAAATTCTTTTTGAATACAGTTTTATCGTGTTTCCTCTAAAAATGATTTGAATAACCGTTTAACATTTTTATGAATACACTTTGTGAATTGTTCTCAAAGCGCTAATTTATTTGACTTTGCTTGATACATTGACATCACTAACAAAGCTTTTGTAGCCAACAAAAATAGAAATTAGTTTAATTGGACTACAACGACAAAATCAGCATGGACAACAACCTGCAGTCGTGCTGCTTTCTGTTTTCAAAATAATCATTCTCATATGAACACGTGTATTTTAATTTTGAGCTTTTGTAGCTTGTAGCCTGCTGTCTTGAATGTGTTTAATGCTTAAAGAAAAAAAAAATTAGAAGACAGAAATTAATTTTCGCTTTTGAAAGTTCAACAATTGAATTTGTTTAATTATTTTAGCTTTAAAAAAAATCAAAATGTTTTTTGTTTAATCTTCGAAGCACAAATTTTTCTTCAATTAGCCGCGTGCATTTGCCCACAACAAATAAACTCCAGCGGCAAATAGAACAGGTGGTTGCCGCTCGTTGCCGCAAGCCGCTTACATTGGCCTTTCACTATTAAGTATGTGGAAACCAAAAATTTGAAATGTGTTTTTCTCGAAACAAGCTTTTTTTTTTAGTTATGACCAAGGCGAAGTTTTGCTTCAAACTTCACACAATTATTAAGCATGGCGACTAAAAGGCAAAGATATCAGTCCATATATACCCGAGATATAGTCTAAACCGTTTTTTAATGAAAATGTCTCATAAGCGAAGTTAAAAAACCTTTTTTGCTTAAAAGCAGTTCTGGTAATAAAATAAGATAATATAAATATGGAAAATAAAAATTTCCGATATCGGTTCATATATATCCGAGATATAGCTTAAACAAACTTTTCCATGAAAATGTCCATGAAATATTTTTTTTTTGGAATGGTGATTACAAGGCAAAAATATTTCTTCCCCGATATCGTTCCATATCCGAGCATATTTAGAATTAACTCTAATTCTGTTAAGGTGGATGAGATTTGATCAACTGTAGGGGGATGAGTTTTTGATATTTTTTGTGCTACAGAAACTTGGTTAAATAACAATATCTCTGAAAGCTCTGTTGATATTCTCGGCTATAGAATTTGTCGCAATGATAGACAATCCCCCTCAAGAGGTGGTGGTGTGTAAAGCTGCAAAACTATCGATAGTCGTTCCCATCGATATTTTCGATAGTTTCAAGAAAAACTATCGATACTATCGTTAAGCTATGAATCTGTGGAAGTTAGTAAACATAGATGCATACATATTTATATACATATATATAAAATCTTTACGTGTTTTTATTTTATGATAAAAAAATATAACATTTAAATACTTTTATTTTTATTTTTGCTTAACACTTTGATCTGCAGCGTCGCCTGTATGCAAAGAGGACAAAGTTTTTTAAGTTACAGTTGACATTTAGCCACAGCCGCCAGATATAAATTGCCATGTTTAACTAACATTTTTGATATAAAAAAACTTTTTTTTATTTGAGATAAAAGTAATAAATGATATAATATACTTTACTTTGATATATAATATGACTTGTATAATATATTTTCATTTGTAAATTACGCTATAACTATAAAAATTTAAAAGCGGCTAAAAACCTGCCTGAATAAATGGCCAGAAACGTTATGCCGGCTACATATAACCGGCTTCGTATATACGTTCAAACAATTTCGATAGTATCACTATCGAACGAAAACAATCGATAGTTAGCTAAAAATAAAACTATCGATAGTACTATCGATTGTTTTGCAGCTCTAGTGGTGTGGGTGATTTCTAAAACTCAGGTCTATGGTTGTGAAAGTATTTTCCTTGAACTGAGAACTAATACCACTGTTATTTTATTTGGATGTATTTACCTCCCGCATGATAAATAAGTCTGTTTGAACAGATACATAGTCATCTGTTTTGCAAATATGCAAATATTATAGTTGTGGGTGACTTTAATTCTAATTTATTTTTACATAGAAACTGTTCGTCAGTTCTGTTTAAGATATAATTTTTCTATTGCGCATAATTCCATGACGAGTCATTATGATTTAAGGAACAGAACTACGTCTCTTATCGACTTTTTCCTGGTGAGTATTTCCTCTTCTGCCACCTTCCACCACCAAGTGCAATACCCATCCATTTCAGACCACTCACTTATCTCTGCTGCTTTCAGCTATGACGTTGATCATTATGAAGATATTTTTTAATGCCGTGATTTTAACAATATAAACTGGTCTGGTTTGGTCTCTTTTTTCAATGCCTATGACTATTTACAAGTTTTTTACTTATCGCTCGTTGATCAAAAGTGTCAGCTAGTTAACTCTCTTCTCAATGATATGCTTCGTTTTGTTCCAGATAAAAGAGTTAAAATTCGTGGAACGGATAATCGCTGGATGAGATGTGAGCGTGTTGTTCTGGCGAGGTCGTTACGGCACATTGGGTTTTCTGCCTTTAACCTTCCTATACCCGCGCCAAATTTTGTAACATAAAATAAAATACAAAAACACAAGTTTTTTGAAACAAAACTTAAAAAAAACGATTGTTATTTAAGCTCAATGTTATAATAAAAAAAAAATAAAACCATTCATTAAATTAATATTCTGTAATTTTATTGATATTCAGTCGTTACCATATTAGTCTTCAAAATCGATGCTACAAAAACAAAACAAAAATATATTTTTTCTTTAAATAAGCGAAAATTAATTTTAGAAACTTAAAATCATTCCTTTTGCAATACATAAATCACAGTTTGATTTAATTATCAGCATTTAAATAAAAACTAGGGCATATCACTTTTTATTTTTTATTATTTTATATATATATATATATATATATATATATATATATATATATATATATATATATATATATATATATATATATATATATATATATATATATATATATATATATATATATATATATATATATATATATATATATATATTTTTTTTTTTTTTTTTTTTTTTTTTCAACATAGTTTCTTTTTGGTTCAATACTCTTAGTAAGACGATATCGTTTGAGATAAATCTTTTTCCTGGAAGCCATTTTTCAAGTTTGGAAACAGGAAAAAGTCACTAGGAGCTAAATCTGGACTATAAGGTGGATGATCAACCAACTCGAAGTGTATTTCACGTAATTTTAGCATCGTATCTAATGCTGTGTGAACCGGAGCGCTGTCTTGAAGAAAGAGCACTTTTTTCCTTCGTTATATGTGATCGTTTTTTCTTGATTGCATCGATAAATTTATCCAATAATGCACGATAATACTTTCCTGTGGTTGTGGATCATTTTTCAATATATTCGGTGAGCAATATTCCGTGTGCATCCCAAAATACAGTGGCCATAACCTTGCCAGCCGAGTTCACTGTCTTCGCCTTCTTCGGAGCACTTACACCAGCTTCCACCTACTGTTTCGATTGATGTTTGGTTTCAGGTGTGTAGTGGTGGACCCACGTTTCTACAACAATTATTAATCGACGCCAAAAATCAACAGGATTACGCTTAATCATGTCCAAACACCGCTGTGAAGTGGTCTGTCGAACTCGTTTTTGTTCGACACTAACAGGCAGTTTACCAGTTTCGAATGAAAATGAATGCGAAAGAAAGCTAGTCACTCACATTCGAATGAATTTGGGTTTGTCTATCTCACTATTATTCGTTCGCATATTCTTATGTATTTTCATTGAGATCTGACATATCGTTCGCATAAAAAAAACTTAGACGAACCCAAATCAATTTTCTTTCGCTTAGATTGCGAACGCAAGCACGCTGTCGAGATTGGTAAACCGGCTGTAAGCAAACGCGACAACTATCTTGCCGATCGCTTTTTCATATATTTATATGATATTGTTAAGAATTTTTATCACATCTAATCCAGTGTGCAGCTGTTGATCTGCTTATTATAAAATGTACAATACATTCACACAAATAAGATAAAATTTAAAAAAATATATGTACTACTGAACCCAAGTGGGTTCAGTAGTATATTCTACAATAGCTGACATATTTTAGTATATTTTACAATAGCTGGCAGCCTGCCAAACCTAACTACAAATGATGTTGGTATTATTCTTACATTCTTGGCATTTCGTTTTGTTGTTGTCACTTGGGGTTTTTTTTTCTTGCACCAATACTCAGGGGATAACCCCTACATATGCAGTGCATTGTACCAGAACTAGGAAAATAGGTTACGAGGAGGGGGAAAAAAGGAGTAGTATTTGTGAACATTTGACTTGAATGTGTAAAAGAATTTGTGTTCGAGTATATGCGCAAGAAATACATTTTTTCATTTACGTTTTTAGAGGCATCATTGTGACTCTCCAACCGAACGGTCGTAAAAAGTGAACAAAAAAATAAAATAAAATCATTGCTTAAACGCCTTTAAAATTAAATTGTAAAAACAATAACAAGTTATTTAAAAAAACAACGGGAAAATAAATTCCTTACATTTCAATAACTAAACAATAAAATCAATTTCAATAAAACAAGTGCGGTGGCAGTGCATTGTTATTGTTGTTATTGTGCGCGAAGATTAACTACCCAGTGGGAAAAAAACTATACATTAAAATTTTTTGTTTTCTTACAAAACCGCAATAAGTGGAAGAGCGAATTTATACAAAAGAAAAACTTTATGACAATTATTTTTAAATACTTTTAAATTAAAAAAAAATATAAAAATAAAAAACAAAAAAAAATTGCATGAGTGCACCTAGTAGATGCAATTCTGAGAGGGAGCTTAGCTCCACTAGAAAAAACCTCTGGATTTCTGAGGAAGAATCTTTAAAAAAGTCATTGGATAATCTCCTGTCTCTAAGAGATAAAAAACGCACGCGGTCGTGTTCGCCAAACATTGCTGTTACAACAGAAGACCAACCATCCACCAGTTCAGTAATTGCAGATAAGCCGAAAACACAAGTAGGCATGGACAGGTATGTAACCGTGGTTAAACGTAAGCGAAGCCCCAAATCCGCTCAAATATCATCAAATCCGAAAATTTCCAAAGATGATAATATGACTACGGCTACGGATAGTAATAGGTTTGCTATCCTTCAGACTGACGAGCCAACTTCATCAAAAAAAACATTTAAACCGCCACCAATATACTTGAGAGAACCTACATCTAATGAGCTGGTAAAAGCACTTATTACGGCAATTGGTAAAGACACCTTTAACGTAACATCAGTGAAGCACGGACAAATAAGTGAAACAAAAATTCAAGTCAACTGCGAAAATGATTACCGAAAACTCTCTGCCGCTCTGGAAAAAGAAAAAAGATCTTTTTATACTTATCAACTTAAAAGTGCTAAAGGCCTTCAGGTTGTTATAAAAGGTATTGACCCTTATGTAGACACGGATGAGGTTAAGGCTGCACTGCTAGATAAAGGCTTTAAAATAAAAAATGTGGTAAATATGCGGAACCGTGAAAAGATGCCTCAACCTATGTTTAGGGTTGAACTGGAACCAGGGGATGTTATTCTCAAAAAGAATGAAACTCACCCAATCTATAATCTCAAATTTCTTCTTCATCGCAGGGTTACCGTTGAGGAGCCGCACAAGCGTTTAGGGCCCATTCAATGCCTAAACTGCCAGGAATTCGGTCATACTAAGGCCTATTGTAAGTTGCCCGCAGTTTGCGTTGTGTGTGGTGAACTGCACGGCACATCACAGTGCAAGAAGCCAATAACTGATTCAAGTGCTAAAAAAGGCAGTAACTGTGGAGGCAACCATACTGCAAATTATAGGGGCTGCCCTGTCTATATCCACTTTAAGCAGTCAATGACAAATAAGCCATCAATTACCTTTAAGCAACCCCAGCAGTCAAACATCATTTCTGCAAACAATTTTCCCCAGGTAGGCCAGTCAACAAGCAATATAATAATGCAAACCCCCAAACAAGATTCATATGCCAATGTGGTCAAAACCGATACGCAAAACTTGAGTCAGGAGACCAAGCCCCAAAATTCCGATCAAAATTTTAACAATCTTGAGGCAACTCTGCAGACTCTTGTTCAATCCATAAACACATTTACGGTTTCTATGACGAACATGATGCAGGAAATGCTGAAAATGCAATCCACTATTTTGCAGGCAATTTTAACAAAATGAATTGGTTAAAAATATGTTTCTGGAACGCAAACGGCATCCGCCAACACAAAAATGAACTTGAGCACTTCCTTATGGAAAAACAAATCGACATAATGCTGATTGCTGAAACTCACTTGACAAGCAACAGTTATTTCAAAATTAATGGCTACACACTGTACGACACTAAAGATCCACGTGGAAGGTCTTGTGGAGGCTCAGCAATTCTAATAAAAAATAGAGTTAAGCACTATTTTCTACATGAGACACGTGAGGAGTATCTCCAAGCAACAAATATATGCATTGAACATCTTAATGGAAAAATAGTTATATCATCAATTTACTCACCGCCCCGATTTTCAATAACAGAAAATCAGTACTCACATTTTTTCAACACACTTGGGCCTCGATTTTTAGCGGCTGGTGACTATAACGCCAAGCACACTTTTTGGGGATCACGTTTAATTTCTCCGAAAGGCCGTGTGCTTTTCGAAACAGTTTCCAAACTGGGCTTAGATGTGATTTCAAGCGGACATCCCACTTATTGGCCCTCAGACCGACGAAAGATCCCAGATGTTATAGATTTTGGAGTTGCAAAAAATTTTCCTTTAGAAGGGATGCAAGTAGAGTCTTCATTAGATTTGTCATCGGACCACTCACCCACTATAATATCCGTTTCGTTCCCCCAGGAGGTTCGCTCCCCGTTTAGTGACTTGACGTTCGCCATAACTAGAGTTAATTGGCTAAAATATAAGAAATATTTGAGTACTCATTGTACAGAAAATATTGCCTTGAGAACCCCTGAGGATGTTGATATATCAATTAAAGATTTTTCTGAAGACCTTAAACTGGCCGTACAACATGCTACCACTAGCCATACAAGATCCAGAAATGTGAGCAATAGAACGTATTCGTCTGAAATAGAGCAACTTCTGTCAGAAAAAAGAAGAGTTAGAAGAGAGTGGCAACTTCGAAGGTCTCCCCAGCTTAAAAGCAGGCTACGGGAGTGCATAAATCAATTAAGAAATCTGCTTGAAATCCAAAGAATGGCTTCCCTCAAAAATTATCTAGAAGGTCTTGATGGTAGCCCACAAACCGACTATTCTTTATGGAAAGCGACAAAAGGTCTGAAAAGACCCGTAATAGGTAAGCCACCTTTGCGAACTTCATCTGGCGACTGGGCAAGAAGTGATTCTGAAAAAGGGATGGTGTATGTTAATCATTTGAAAAACGTTTTTACTGCAAATGATACAGTGGATGATGTTGCTGAATTTCCGCCATATGTTGTTAGACCGCCTGTGCCTTTGAGACTTAGTTTTCAAGATGTCGAAAACGTTATAAATAAAGTAAACTCAAAAAAAGCTCCAGGTTTTGACAAAATTACTGGCAAAATGCTTGTACAGTTACCTCGTGTTGCTAGAAGAATTCTTCTTTTCATTTTTAACGCTATTTTGCGCCTAGAATACTATCCTGCAGAGTGGAAGGTGTCTATGGTTACTATGATACCCAAGCCAGGGAAGGATCCCACTAAAGTAGAGTCATATAGACCAATAAGTCTACTGCCAACAATTTCAAAACTTTTCGAAAAATTGTTAATGGCGAAGTTGACTCCAATATTGAATGATGTAGGATGCATCCCTGATCATCAATTTGGTTTTCGGGCTAAACACAGCACCATTGAACAAACGCATAGACTAGTTAATGTTATAAGAAAGACTTTTGAGGATAAAAAGTATTGCTCAGCTCTATTTATTGATGTTTCCCAAGCTTTTGATAAAGTGTGGCACGAGGGATTAATGCACAAAATAAAGTTGAACTTGCCTGCAAACACTCATAAGCTTCTGGAAAGCTATTTATGCGGCCGGAAGTTTGTTATCAGAGAAGGCGACTTTATAAGCCCAACTCAGCCAATCGAGGCAGGAGTTCCCCAAGGTAGCATTCTGGGACCCACTTTATATTTAATTTACACTTCTGACATGCCAACCAGATCTAGTATTCACACCTCAACTTTTGCAGATGACACAGCATTCTGCAGCGTACATGAAAACCATCAAGTAGCTTCGCGAAATTTGCAGGAGTATATTTCAATATTAGAGATGTGGTTAAAACTTTGGAAAATTAAAGTTAATGAACAAAAGTGTACTCACGTTACATTCACACTGCGTAGACAAACATGTTCAGCTATCCAAATTAACAATTTACCTATTCCGCAGCAAAGTGAAGTCAAGTACCTTGGTATTCATCTTGACCGTAGGTTAACGTGGAAGCCTCACATTGACGCGAAAGTCACTCAGCTAAAATTAAAAGCAGCGCAATTAAATTGGCTTATGGGCAGAAATTCTACATTGAAATTAGATTGCAAACTTTTGTTATACAACGCAATACTAAAGCCTATATGGCGCTACGGAATTCAATTATGGGGCACCGCCTCAGCGTCAAATATTCACCCTTATTCCATTTATCGTCGTCGTCATCGTCATCAATTTAATATCAATCTCAAATTTTATCGACATCGTCATCAATTCAATACAAAATTAGTATGCCATAAGAGCAGTGTAACGATGTCGATGGTTAATCGATTTTTAAAGCACATCTCCAACAATTTAGACAGCTGGTTTTTTATTTTCAGTTTTTATAAAAATATTCACAAATATATAAAAAATAAAATAAAATAAATAACTAAAATGTTTTTTGTTCCTCATTCTAACCCGAGTGATGTGGAAAAGAAAAGACTATTGGTGTTACAAAGACGATTTATAAGACAGAAATCAAATACATATATTTCAATTACCCGATAAAAAGTAAGTAATAAATTAAGTGTTCTTTCTATTTGCTATGAGTTAATTTCTTTGAAAGGTTCGAAAGCTTTTTTCGCCTAAATAAGGATGCATTCAACTATGTGCTGGAGACTATAACACCACATTTAAAATCTCGAGTCAGGTCAACACATATTTCCAATACCATTAAATTGGCTGCAACGTTGAGGTTTTTAGCGCAAGGATCCTACCAGCTTAGTGTCGCTAATGATTTTAACTTAGGATTATCTCAGCCAGTGGTGTCTAAGATAATTTCTGAGATTGTGGATGTTTTAGAAAGGAAAATTTGTCCACTGTGGATAAAATTTGCTATGACAGACGAAGAAAAAGCTGAAGCAAAATTGCATTTCTTCCAGAAATCTGATTTTCCTGGTGTCATTGGGTGTGTGGATGGTACCCACATAAAAATATTGGCTCCAAATAAAGAAAATCAGCATATGTACTTAAATCGCAAGGGGTATTTCAGCTTAAAAATGCAATGATTGTAAGTTCTTTTTTTTTTTTTTTTTTTTTTGTTATTTACATATGTATGTATGTATTTTTTATCAACTCAGATTTGTGATCACAAAATGCGAGTACGCTTCTTAGATGCCCGATTTGGTGGTTCTTCTCATGACTCTCTAATATGGAATGTCAGTCATGCTAAACACATTTTAAATGAAAAATACAATGCGGGAGATCGTAATTCGTGGTTATTAGGTAAGAGTTCAATTTATATTAAAAATAATCAATTATTTAAATATCCTACTTAGGTGATGCAGGCTATCCACTTCAGCCTTTTTTAATGACGCCATATCGGTCCACAGCTTCAGGCAGTGCGGAAGCTATTTATAATACGAAACATGCTAAAGCACGAAATATAGTGGAACGAACTATTGGAGTTCTTAAAAACCGTTTTCGTTGCCTTCTTGGCGCTCGTCAGCTGCATTATGCCCCGGCAAAGGCAGTAAAAATTGTTAATGTTTGCGCTGCACTGAACAATATATGTATTCAATATGGTTTAGATGTTGCAGATGAAGAAGATAGTATACAAATTTATGAAGAAGTGTATGACGACGCTGAAAGTATACAAAGTTCTGAGGCAGCTCATATAAGAGATGAAATAAAACGAAGTTTTCTTTAATTTCAATTCAGTCTTTTAATTCATTTTCTTTCAAACATAAAAATCTTATACTAAAAAACGTAAGCAACAAAACAAAAAATTCATAAAGCTTTTGATATAAAGGCACATTGTAGAGCTTATTGTATACATGTGAACATCAAATAGTTGAAAGGACTACATGGAACTTATCTAGCTTTTGTTCAGTCCCTCTAACTCCTTTTCCTTGATTAATAATTTAATTTTTTTAATTTTCATTCACTGCTCTTTGAAGTCAGTGGGAAGATTGCCTTTTTGGAACCCCTTGGCAAGTGGTGGATTTTTTTCCATCTGCTCCACTAATTTATTGAACTGCACACTGTTTATTATTTTTTTTCCTTTTTCCATTTTTTTAAATTAAAATTGTGCTATTTCAAAAAAAAAAAAACAAAAACACAAGCTGCTTCGACATAAGCCAGACCGACGATAAAATCAGAGCCAATTTAAATCGATGCCGTCGTTAACGTTGCGTACGGCATACCAAAAATATATCGACGCTTATCGATAACACTTGATATTGATAATGGGCATACCGATTTGCAACAAACGATAAAAACGACATCGTTTCATATTGATGACGATGTACGGAATAAGGGTGATTGAAAAAATTCAAAGGCGACAAAACAAAATTCTTCGA
This sequence comes from Thecocarcelia acutangulata, assembly GCA_914767995.1. Classification (NCBI taxonomy): domain Eukaryota; kingdom Metazoa; phylum Arthropoda; class Insecta; order Diptera; family Tachinidae; genus Thecocarcelia; species Thecocarcelia acutangulata. Next base: position 60,849,327 of record OU612098.1, read on the forward strand.
ACAATTACTGCAGCTCCATGGTACGTAAAAAACTCCCGAATTCACAAGGATCTGTGTGTTTCACTGGTAAAAGATGAGTTTTCAGAGCATGCGACAAGGTATGTCAGCAAATTGGAACTTCACCGAAACCCTCTCGCACGAAACATACTTAATTTTAGCGGTCACACTCGGTTGAGAAGAAGGGATACCGTTGCCACCATCAGAGCGTTAAGTAGGTGATTCTACCGATATAATTGGCGCAAAATAAAACTTTTTGTCTAGCATTGGCTGGACTTAGTTAATTTATTGTATTTAGTATTAAGATTTGAATACTTATTGTTAGTTCACATTGTGAAGATTCAATAAATAAATAAAAGCTAAAAAAAAAAAAAAAAAAAAACGTTTTTAGAGGCAAAAACGTAACAATATGTTTACAATTTCAACAATCTCACGTAACTTTAGGATTTTCTTGATATTTTCTTCAGTAACCACCTTTTTTGGCCTTTCTTTTGATGGTATTGTTGCAGTGCTTATTCGGCCGCGTTCAAATTCAGCAATCCAATATTTTACCACATAATCTGATGAACTCACTGTAATGTTTATTGAGCATTTATTTTGTCTCTTTCGCCGTTTTCTCTTTCAAATAACAGTGTTTAATCACTGCACGAGATTCACTTTTTTCAATTTTTCAAGATACAAAAAAGTTGCTGACTTCAAACGACTACAATTACTAAACTAGTTGATTAATTTGGGGAAATTTTAACAGCTGACGTTTGACAGAACGCAATTAAAAAAAATTGTGTTTGTGCTGCCGTCTAGCGCTAGGTAGCTTCAATATCAATCCGCCCTTGTACGAGTATTATGAAATGTAGCGTATAGTATTTAATCTTTACATACCTGAAGTTTAACAATATCAACGACACATAACAACTTGACTGCGGTCGCTGCTAGGAAGACAATCGGCACAACTCCAAGTAACAAAATGAATTTTCCAAATGATTTAAGTCCTTTACATAATATCAAAAATACTGCTGCCCAAACAAAAGCCAAGTAAAATGCAATCTGCTTCAATATAAAATAATAATAATAATATATTAAATTATATAAAAATCATATTTATTTTGTCTGCAAATCAGCTTAGTATTTTGACTCATTTACACATTTATTTCCTTCTGCTAGTATTATTTCAAATATCTACAGTATTGGACATTATATATTGGTCTAGATTCGTACGAGTACATTTGATCAATCAACAAAACCCATGAAACTGCGAATGCGAGTCAATAAGTCCGTGGCTTTTTGAATGAAATACAGGTTTTTATGTCCTTTAAGTCCAATGGTTCTCAATTATTTTTTACCTCTTCCGAAAAATTACTTTTTTAGGTCTTCAATATAGGCACTTGTTTGTGAGATAATTTTGTCTTTGGAGTCAAAATTGCTTCCACCGCACCATTTCTTCAAGTTTGGGAGAAAAAAAAAGACTTCGGGCAGAATCTGGAGTAAAGAGTGGATGCGGAAGAAATTCCTAGCCCAATTCAAAAAATTTTGCCATAGAAATTGCACTTGGCCAAATATTATCTTTTTTGTTTTCAATTCCTCATTGAATCGAACTAATAAAGAAGTATAATATATTGACTGTCTTGAAGTGGGCTTCCAGAACGTTCGCCATCATCGGTGTTTGTATGACCACATCGGTATACAGTAAGCCCCCTCATTTCCATGGAAATGGATTGTGTAGAATATCCGTAATATTTGTCAAGCTTAGCCCAAGTCTGTTATGTTTTTTCCACAAAAATAATGCTTAATGAGTGCGGTAGTCGGCTATCAACGGCTGTCATATACAAACTAAATTTCGCAGCTTATTTAAATTTAGATAGAAGTCAACTGACAGTTTCCTGCTGGGAGGAGCAGTGTTGCTATGTTAATTCAGAGGCGGGAAATTCAAAAAGTCTCGGATTTATCGACCCGCCGGTATCAATGGCGTGTGGCAACAGTCAAAAAATTTAAAAAAACAAGTTTCCCTGCATAAATTATTCATAATTTATTTTAAAAAATGGAACCAAAAGTTGTAAACACAAGTGACAAAACATATTGTACTTAATATCAGTAGTGCGATTCTCTAACTTTTAACGATTCGATAATCGCAACTTTTGTCATCAAATTTCATCGCTTGCACTAACGATTGAGTGATTCTGTAACTTAATTCTAACGTTGGTAAATAGCTGTATTTTTCTGTTCATTCATATAAACATCACGTGGCATCTCTGCCAGAAAAAAGCGAAAACCACAAAGAAGAAAAGAAAAAACAATAAATTTTTCCATAACAATATGTATGCATATTGATTTTTATTTGTTATGATTTTAGTTTTTAAGTGACAATAAATATTATTTAATTTGTAATAAGGTAAGTAAAATAAAATGTGTACATATGTTTCATTTATTTGTTTATATGTACTAATTTCTATATGTTCAGAATGACCACAACTAGGACTGGTGATAATCAATATAACTTTTTAAATTCCTTAACTGTCAACTCAAAGGAATTGTCCAACTCCTGATAAACACACTGATTATCCCTTGAAGCGTTCAAACTTGTTTCATCCCTTGCAAATGCGAATGCCAAACGTTCAATAGCTATTTCAACACAAAACACACTTTACCGGTTAAAAAATTATACTGAAATTTTTGTTTTTGAAAATGTATTTAATAAATATTTTATGTATTTATTTATGTATTTAATATAACTATAATAAATATTTATGTGTCTTAAAAATCAGATTGTAAGCACTTGATGCAGAATTAAAAAAAAATACAATTTAACGATTGAATAAGCAGCAAGAAAATGTTTATCTTTAAGAAATCGACAATCGGCAGTAAAATTAACGGCTGATTTTGATCGACTACGAATATCGTTAAGAAAATGTTACAGAATAGCAAATTCGATAAAATATCTTTATAATTATTTTAATGATTCGATTATCGTTATATAAGTTACAGAATCGCACTACAGGTGTGTTACACGAGATCCCGGACTAGTTCGGTATGTGTGTATGTGCATACACAATGTAAATTGAATGAAATAAAAGGTAGAGAAAGCTCAAGAGAAAGTTGCTAAAAAGCAATTCCAAAAGAAAATTGCTAAAAAGTTCGGCAATTAAAATCCTGTCTGATCTTACTTTAAAATTGAAATATAGATGGAATCAAGAATCATTAGGTGTGTTCCACGAGATCTCGGACTAGTTCGGACTAATGAGAGTAAAAAGCAAATTACTCTCTAAATTTGTAAATTTTACCTAAAACTATTGGAACGCAAAATAACACAATTGTACATCTTGTAATACTAGTGCTGCTTACTTTTTAAATTAAAGTATATTAGTTTTTAAGACGCTTAAAACGCAGTTTTTAGTGATTTAAGATGCTTAAAACGCATAACATCATACAATTTGCATTATTGGCAACAGATGTAAAATTAAAGGCAATGTAAAATTTTCAATAGATTTTTATAGTACATATTTATAAAGTTAAAAACCAAAACAATTGCATCTTCTGTTTGCAACTTCACTACATTATTTTTAGTTTGGGCAACCTTCCATTTTGCTTTTACCTAATTTTTACACAAAAACTTTTTTCCAATTTGCAAATTTTCTGATTACATTTTCAGTTTTATATGTATGTAAACAAAAAACAGCTGATTATTCAATTCTATTTAGCCCAAACTTTTTATTTGGGCAAGTTCGGGCTATTTTGTACAGGAAAAAAATTACTCTCTCATTTTCTCTAAAAATTGCACAAAAATTGTTATGTGGAACGCTTTTGGATTACTTTGGACTAGTTCGGATAGTTTCATTATTCATGTGGAACACATCTATTTAACGGCCGTATCCATAAAAAATATTATACACAAATACAGGTGAATATAAGTCAGCGAGTAAACCACGATACAAAAAACAAGGTAGCCGCTTCGCTACAACAATACCACAATAAAAAAAACAACAGGTATTTTTTTGTGTAAAAAGGCGAATTCAAGTAAACTCCAAGGCGAATTCATTATTAGGTGGGTGCATCGGCGAATTCAGGCGAATTCGGTTAATATGGCGGCACTTCCTCTATCAAGTTTTGTTTACCTTTTTCAGCGCCATTTAAATTTTTGTACATGTTCTTTATCAACTACTTTTGACAGCTTAAGTGTGAATTCGCCTTTTTACACAAACAAAATACCTGTTGTTTTTTTTGTTGTTGTAGCGAAGCGGTTACCTTGTGTTTTTTGTGTCATGGTTTTGTTCGTTCTCTTTTGCTAATTCCAGTCTATTAACCCTTTCAGATACCTACATGTATTTTGTTATTGTAAAACCTCCTGAGAGTGTCATAATCTAAATTCGCCTAAGATTGTTTAACAGGGAAAACATTTTATATAAACGTGAAATATGAACTTTTATAATTGTTTGTAATTAAAATCACAGATTATATTAGTTTTTCACTTTTAAATTCACACAAATTTTTTGAACGTGCACTAAATCATACAAAAAAATCATCTCAGATTAAAATGCTGCGAAAATGTTTGTAAACAAAAGAAAAAAAATTTTACAGTCTCATCGGAAAAATCGCAAGAAGCCTTGCTCTCGCATTATCGTAATTATTTCTTAAGTGCGGACAGAATGTTTTTTTTTTTTTTTTTGCGGGTTCGAGAGATTTGCGTCTCGCCCGAACTAGTTGACTGATTTGCCTCAACTAACTGTATCATTTTACAATTTTTATGAAGTAACAGGTATCCGCGTAGAAGCCATACTACAGAATATTCGGTGGTTCTGGGCAATGGAATACCTACAAATTATTCATCAGTCACCTTTGAATCCATTAAAAGTGACAGTCTGGTGTTCAATTTTGTCAGGAGTGATCATGGGACTACTTTTTTTTTAAATGAAAACAGCGTAACGGTAACAGTGAATGGGGAGCGATATTGTGATATGATTGAAATCTTTTTAACCCCACAACTGCATGCTTTGGGCTGGATTAACATGTGGTGCCAACAAGGCAGTCCCACGTCGCATAAAGCCAGGATTGTAATGAAACTACCGCGAGTAGTACACCTTTCCGGCGGACATCCTGTATTTCGTTGTTAACCACATTACAAGTTCCTATGTGAAGCCATATGTCGTTAGTTACTCACAGCGATGATAAAAATTTTCTGTTAATACCATCTCGTGCATAAGATCTTTGTTACTCTGTCCATGCTGTGTGTGCATCCTATACTTTGAAAACTAATTTGTATTAAAAAAGATGAATAAAATGTAACTCAAATCATCAAGTAGACTGGAAATTTTAGATACTATGCTTCTCCAAAAACTTAAGTTGAGAATAGAGTTAGGTTAGGAGGTTAGGTTTAACAGGCTGTCAGCCCACTTGGGTCCAATTTCGTCCCATTGTGTTGGAGAATAAAAACCCTTTATCACAATATTCTTACATGTACATAAGTATGCATACATTAAAAAAAGTTTTTTTTTTTTACTTTCAGTAGTTTAAAATCATCTGTGTTTAAAAAATTCTACTAAGCCAATTTGATCATTAATCTAAGAAGGGGAAACATAATTTGAGTGGTTTGTTTACAATACTTACGCGATCGTTTATACCAAGATCACCATTCTCAACATTGATTTTCAGTAATTTCGTTCTCTGTAAAACGTTAACGTTGAAATAGTACGGAATATTTTCTGTTACACTGAAGTTAGTATAAGATGAATCCCAATTTCTTATAGGATGCATAGATTCGGACCAAGCATACGAAGATTTGTATAGAATAATATCCTGAATAAACTTAAGAAGCCAAACCACTGCGATTGTTGAATAAATTGTGATAAAATATTGCACTAAAGTTATTGATATTCCTATACCAATACATATTGGGCTGATTTTCCACATTGTAATTGGCCCAGCCTGGATTTTAGCTCCCAAGCTCATTTGCAGCCACAGGAACGGTATTCCAAAAATGATAGAAAGTATGCAAAACTGAATCAAAAAGTTGCCGCCATAAATAATAGTGAGGTTAGCAAATCGACATGTGTTAAACAATCCTAGATTGCAAGAAATTAAAGCAAATGTGCGGCTATAATCATGAGGCCAATACGAGTTAAAGCCATACTTCAGAGATGAAAGCACAGTTTCAGTATCCTCTGGTTGGGTCTGCGCCTGATTATCGCTCTCTTGATTAACAGTATTGTTCTCAGCTCTCGAAGTTTCCGATATTGGTGAAAACTCACCTGAATCTGTGCTGGATTCAATAGAAACTGGTGTTGTGTTACGTGAAGTTCTTGTTGTACTTCCATCTGAGCCCGCGTATAGCATGTCATGATTGCAACAAACTTCTGGTGTGTTATCTGATATAGTAACACTGATGGGTCTAAGATTTTCATAGAAAATACGTGTAAAACTTGGTGCAGGTGTATCTCTTAAATGTGATGCACATGCAGAAAAACGTTCTGCACGTCGGCCATATTGTCGTGGCCTATCACTTTCAATGTTTGGTTGCTGTTCAAGTAGATTTTGAAATATTTGTTCATTTGACAAAACTTGCTCACGAATATTTTCCGTTGCAAGTCTCTCAGCAAAGGCACTTTGTGGCAACACCGATTCTTCATTGGTGGTTGGTAGGTGTGAAATGTTTTCGTTTTTGTCAAAAAATGATTTGAAATTGTTCTCGTCTTGATGATAAATCTGCTTGGCCATATGGTTATTCCACGTTCTCTGAATTGGGACAGTTTTGTGCTCTGGTGCTTGTGGTGCTTGAAGTAGAAAAAAAGATTTGTTGCCAAAGATTAAACTATGACTGACGAAGAATAAACTACAAAATTACGTCTTGCGCATGATTTCCTGTGCGATGACTTTTTTGGAAAAAAGTAAAGGTTGCCCAATATTAAAGAATAGTATATATGTACATAGCTTGCTTCTAATTTTTCGACCCTTTTTAATTTAAATTGTTATTTGTTGTTGAGCTATTGGTCTTCTTGTTTTGGTAAAAAGTATGGTTTTTATTTTTCAATATTTCGACACTCCGTTGCGTGTCTTCTTCAGGAAAATTTTTGAAGAAATTTGGCCAAAATATAATTACTACAATTATAGAAAACGTCTGGTCTCTTTTGAAACGCAAAGGAACAGTTTCGTTAAAAAGAAAACCACTATGAGAAGAGATATCTCGAGATTCTTAAAAATTTTGTGGATTCAGTACCAAGACGTCTTCAAAAAGTTATTGAAGACAAAGAAGGATATGCGAGGATATTTTACTAACTTCTTCTTTCTATTACTTTTGTTAAGTTTAAACTAAGTTATCTTATAAATTAATCTACATTTTTTTAAGTTTCTATGAAATAATGTTTGTTTTCTTATTTTTAGGCTTGTATACGTTATAAATAAAAAGGAATAAATAAACAAACATTTTTAATAAAGTCGTTTAAAAATCAAACGTTAAAATGCACGATTTTTATTTCGTCAAAATACTTATGCCGACGAGTCTACATGCATATATGTTTGTATATGGATAGAAGATTTGCAACCAATCGACAATATATTGAGCTCTTAGATTTATTTATTTTTCACCACAGATTAAATTGATAATGTGTTTACGAAACACAGAAATTGTCGGACTCCCTTAGTTTAGACGCTTCAAAGCACCCCAAAAAAAAAACCGCACCAATTAATTCGGGTCTCGTCAGCATTGCAATATTCAACGTTTATTTCTCGGTACGAGTATTTAAGTGTAATGACAGGTAATATTAAAATTGTTTATTGCAACATACATGGGCTGAGAACGAATTTTTTTCGGTATATACTCACACTCGTCTCCATCGGCCAGATATTTTCACCCTGCGTTAGACCCAGGTATCTGAGAAGTCTGATTCACAGGATTTTCACATACCTGGGTATCAACTGCCATCCCTATTCAATCTCCATTGAGTCCTTGTAATTTACGCTCGCAAAGAAGTTGTGTTCCAATGCCAGCAACTATTAGACATGCATGATGCCAAATTTATCTCTTTTTTTGTCAAATTCAAAACCAGATCACACTTTTTGCATTTCAAGTTTCTATACAGAAATCTAAATGCGATGAGGTATATTACCTTTTCTTTTTTCGATATGAAGTCAGAGTTAGTACACCTCTCGGCAATTCGTATCATTACACCATTTCTGCATCCTTTCGGTCTCTGAACTTCGTAACGTTTCGAAATCAGCCACGAAATGTTCAAAATTTATTTACAAAAGGGCTCGTTGGGCTGAGCTCAACAAATTTTATGAACATTTTAATTGGAAACTTTGCTTTCTAGATAATGACATAAATGTTTCAGCAAAAATGGTCGTGAATATGATATTGCTAGGGATGAAAGTATTCATTCCCTCCAATTAAACCAAGAGAGAATTCTTGTTTTAATCAGACGTTAAAAACAGCAGTCAGATCCAGAGAGGAAGCATTCAGCAATTGGCGTATAAACAAAAACCCTTACACTGATTTGTTACTCAAAAAGGTAAGGCCTTCGTGTGCCTAGGCACTTATACGTGAAAAGTTCCTTTACGAAGAGCGTCTTCGTTCGTTATGTTAATATTTTAATTTTCCTGAAGATGATAACAAATTGTTATTGAAATATCGAAAAGTAAAAGATTTTATATTGTTAATTTTTTTATAAAACACAAAAAAACTAAGACCTGAAGCTGCAAATATTATATTTATTTAACAAACGAAGATCGAAGAATATTAAGATAATATAAATAAAAACAAAATATAAACATGAAAAAACAGTTTTTGCATTTGGAACAAAAACAATTGCAGTTGGCAGCATATTTATGGTATTTGCGGATTGTATTTGGGATAAATACAACAACATTTGGTGGGAAAATATTTGTATTATTGTATTTGAAACAACGACAATTGCAGTCGGTACAACAGTATTTGCATTTACCACATTGTATATAAGATAACAGCACTTTTATAGGTGCTGCAAATAGTAATTTCATGTACGAGGTCTGATCAAAAAATAATCGTTATTTTTAAATTTCGTGAGTTACGTATATTCGATTTTCACACGTCAACAACCGATGAAAACATTGAAGCAGTGAAGAAAATGATTTTGAATTAAAAATTTTTTGGTTTGGACATATGTAAAAAACATTTTGGATAATCGTCGAATCACTATCAGACAGCTTGCTGATGATCTTGGCATATCGTTCGGCTCATGCCAAGCAATTTTTACGGATGTTTTAGGCATAAAACGTGCGGCAGCAAAGATTGTTCCAATATTGTATGAATCATTGAAACTAAAACCCAGTCATCCCAATTGAAGCTTCCAGAAGAACCCAGACCGAAAAAAACAAGTCAAGTTCGGTCAAATGTGAAGGTTTTGCTCACTGTTTTCTTCGCCTGAAATGGTGTGGTGCATCAGGAATTGTTGCCACAAGGAATACTATCTTGAAGTTATGCGCCGTTTGCGCGAAGCAGTTCGTGAGAAACGCACAGAGCTGTGGAAAAAACAATCATGGATTTTGCACTATGATAACGCACCAGCTCACACATCGATGATTAAGTGTGAGTTTTTGGCCATCTTCACCGGACTTGACCCCCGCACCGATGAAAGGAAAGCGTTTTGCTACGATTGAGGTGATAAAAGAAATATCGAAACAGGAGCAGTTGGCGATACCAAAAAGCGCGTTTCAGAAGTGTTTCGAGGATTGGAGAAAAACGCTGGCATAAGTGTATTATATCTGTGGGCGATTACTTTGAAGGGGACAAGATAGTTAGTGATGAATAAATAAATCATTTTTGAAAAAATTGAAAATAACGGTTATCTTTTCATCAGTCCTCGTAAACATAAACAATCTAAACACAAACTCACTAAGAGACAAGTGTTCTAACATAAAAAATTCTTTCTATTGAACAGTCCTTATTAGCAGACCTGGGCAAAATACATACATATTTCAAATACAAGCTTCAAAATACTGCACAGGTATGTATTTCAAATACAAAATGTTGTGTATTTCAAATACAAAATACTTTCAAGCTGCGTATTTTAAATACAACATACAACTAAAAGATACAAATACATTTTTGTATTTTGGTCTCATAAAAATGTACCTCTCTGGTTTTAGATACATATTTTATTTTACATATGCACTTAAGTTTAAAAAAAATAAGTTGTTTATTGCCACATAAAACATAAAAGGACATAGCTGGCATAATATTGAAAGCCTAATAAAATTTGTGGATAGTTGTATTATTGGTAATAACACTTCATTTAATAAAAATTACGGACTAAAATATTTTTATCAGTAACATTATTTTGCGTTTTAGTCGACAGTACATATAGGTCATTTATTGCAACATAGTCATATCTCAAAAAATTAGCTTTTCGAGTTAATAACGCAGAATTGTTAACAGTACTACCTTTTATATTGTGCCAAAAATTTATTGAAATTACTTTTAAACAGTTTCCTCTAGGATACTTTCTAAAAAAAATTTCTTAGACTTATATGTTAACGAAAAACTTGAAATCTTTTTCTCGAAACAAGCTTTCTTGAGTTATGAATATGTTGCAATAACATTACATACATTTTACATATATACACGTACGGCATACGTTTGTAAACTAAACTTTCTGGGAAATTAATCTTTTATTTACTATTTGATAGATAATAAATAAAATATTCTATAAACTATCCAAAGCGATTACGTCGTTACGTTAAAAATGTCTGAAAATATAAAACGATGCCGACATGCAATTTTCAAAATGAAAGCGTCAGCCACAATTAGTACCGCCGCCGACCAAAAATTACTAGTTATAAATAGAAAATGTATGGTATGGCTCTTCTGTTTACATTTTATTTACAAATACACACATACATACATACTTTATGTACAAAATTTTGTAAAATTAAAAAACAATTGCAATTTGTGAATTCTGAAAAAAACGTTATAGAAGTATTACAATATTTTTTGTTGGGTCGGAAATTAAAATTGTAGAAATTACAAACTTAAGTATTCCCTTAAAACTTGTTGTGTGAAGGGTATAAAAATTAATTAAAAAGTTCAAATAAAAAAAAAATCATTCTAAACTGTGTAAATATGTATATATATTAAACTTAATTTAACAGCAAAATACTTCTTTTTTCAGCATTATTATTCATTTAATGATGATTATTGTTATTTGAAATAATATCTCACAGCCTTTTTATTTCCGAGAAATAATGACAGTTGAAAGCGGGAGATTTTTTCGCAAAAGTTTTACAGACACAGTTTTTCTTACGTGAGTAATTTCCTTACGTGATAGCTATTACTCAACCAAAAAAGTTATAGCTACAGTTTAGTGAGATAAGCAGCTGTTTGTTTCAACTTTGTTTCATTTCACACGTTTCAGTCGAAAAGTTTCTCGTGGCGAAAGTTACAGAACACAGCCACTGGCTCTATTTGCTTTAGTTGTCAGCATGAGAAACTTATTAATTATTCTTTCCAAGCTCTCCATTAATTTTGTTAAATTACAACTGAAATGCCTCAAATTATTATATTTGCGATCTAATCCGGTTCTCACAGTCTGAAGTTTTCCATAATAAAAATTATTTCCCTGTATATAATCTAAAGCGCTGGGAAAAAGCTAGTGGCAAATATGTGGAAATTCCTGCCTGATTAGTGTAAAATGTATTTGATCTAGACGAAACAACTGAAAGTTGAATTGCAGTGTTGCGAAATGTTAGATATGTATTTTAATGGTCGTAGTTTCTATCAATTTTAGCTTTTGTGTGAAAAAACTTATTTTCAGTTTATTATAATAAACTAGTGGACTCGGCGAGCTTCGTCTCGCCCCAATTTTGGATTTTTCCGACTTTTGCGGAGATTTTGCAATTTTCCGCATTTTCCATGATTTACACTAAGAACTTTCTATTTTTTGATTTGGAAAGCCATTAAGGAATAATTTCATACAAAATTTCATACAAAAGCTCAATTTTCGATTTTTCCAATGTTCCTACTTTCCGGAGGAGTTTTCTACAAAAAACCTTTTCCTCGAAAATACGAATAATTGACTAAAAATTTTACAGAAATCGGCCCAGCCGTTCTCGTACAATAAATTTTTTACACCATTTTTATATACACACATATGTATGTATATAGATAAATGTATTTTGTAAAAATATATTTTTGAGCCACATGTATTTGAAATACACAATACATAATACTTTTAAGTTATGTATTTGATATACAAAATACTTTCAGGACGGGTATTTGAAATACAAATACAAAATACGTATTTGTATTTCAAATACGTATTTCAAATACAAGTACACTGGTGGCCATATAATTAAAACATTCTTGATAGTAAATTAATTTACTGTTTTGATGGTGTATCTGAGATTGTGTTGTTAGTTAGGTAGACGTACACAGCTTTTTACATCTATTCCCCACCTGCAAAACTTGGATTCGTCACTCCATAAAATATTTTTCAAAATCTTATTGTTTTTCTGACAAAAACCAATCTGAATTTAAGAATATTTTTTGGAGACGAAAGTTTTTATTGTGCGATGCAGTCACGTAAGGCAACTTCATTTAGCTGCCGTCTAATGGTTCTAGATAATATACGGATATCATATAATGACTCTAATTCAACTTTTAACTGTTTAGAACTTTTAAATCGGTCAGCTTTGGAGACCCTCACGGCTATTTTATCGTCTCTGGCTCTAGTTGTACGAGGTTTAAAGGCTCTGGGTAGATTATTTCAGCTCCCAAGGTTATCAAAATTGTTCATTGCATTATAAATTTTTCCTACAGAGCAAACAAGTAATTGAGAACAAGTAATTGATTAATGATTACCTTCCTTTCCTTTTCGGAACAACTTGGTCTTTGTGCCCTGACTGGTTACTAATATTGGGGTACAGTTTTGTTGATATTATTTAAAACATGCTTACCTACAAGTTTAAACAAAAAATTAAATTAGATATTAAACTAATGTTATATAAATAGCAGACCTGAAAATGTTTTAATTACGTGTCCACTTGAAAAACTAGCCTTTCTATAAATAATGACTAACTTTTCACGAAATCTAAACAGAAAATTAATGTAAAAAAAGAACGAAGTACAAGAGAGATCAAACTTATATTTCCAGTGGAAAAGTTCCATTGCAATAAGAATAGGTCATATAAAATACCGAAAGAATGAGAGATTACATTAATTGCATGTCCACTAGTGTATTTCAAATACTGCCCTGTCCTGCTCGTTAGTAATATCTTGGGAAGAAACTGTTTGGTTAGTAGCAATGGTCATTGAGTGTAACGTAAAGTTTGTTTAAATTTACCTGTTTTTTCTGTGTGGCCAGCTGTGGTTTTCCGTAACTTAGAGCATCTTTCAAAGGAGAAAGGGTTATTGTTCTTCGTGAATTCAGTTGGTCTTTTAAAATTTAAATCGTTGTTTTTTTCAGCTGAGCAACTCTCCTCCATCTTTTCAAGATAGTCGTCCAAATCTAATAAACATTCCACAACATTAACTTGCTTGAGGTCATTTTTGGGTCTATTAATTGCGGAAGTAGAATCCTGATGATCACTAAGGGTATGAAGCGAATTTGCAATCGCGCTTTTTAAGCCATCAGTATGTTTATTGCTACTAAAACATTTTATTTCGGTTGTCGTTGAGTCATTCGAAATATCATATAAAGATTTTGACGACGGAGTTTTGTTTAAACTTGAACACGATGCAGTATTAGAGTTTAATGATGCTTTCCGCAGGTTTTTCACCGAATTCATTCTGGGTGGACTGTCAAGTTCCCGGGATTTTGTAGCACCACCAACTTGATATGTTTTAAGACGCTGCTTTTCATTTCTCTTTAAATCGTTGTTTTCTTCAGCTGAGCAACTCTCCTCCATCTTTTCAAGATAATCGTCCAAATCTGATAAACATTCCACAATATTAGCTTGCTTAAGGGAATTTTTGCGTTCCTTGAATGCGGAAGAAGAATCTTGGTGATCACTTAGGGTATCAAGCGAATTTTCAATCGCGCTTTTTAAGCCATCAGTATGTTTATTGCTACTAAAACATTTTATTTCGGTTGTGGTTGAGTCATTCGAAATATCATATAAAGATTTTGATGATGGAGTTTTGTTTAAACTTGAACACAATGCAGAAGTAGATTTCAATGATCCTTTCCGCAGGTTTTTCACAGAGTTCATTCTGGCTGGACTGTCAAGCTCCCGGGATTTAGTAGCATCACCAGCTTGATATGTTTTAAGATGCTGCTCTTCATTTTCCTTTAAATCGTTGTTTTCTTCAGCTGCGCAACTCTCCTCCATCTTTTCGAGATAGCAATCCAAATCTAATAAATATTCCACGATGTTAACTTGCTCAAAGTCATTTTTGGGTCCATTAAATGTGGAAGAAGAATCTTGATGATCGCTAAGAGTAACAGGTGAATTTTGAAACTCGTTTTCTAGGTTTGATGACGTGGCTTTGACGTCAAGTAAGCCGCCAGTATGTTTATTGCTTCTAGAACATTTCTTTTCGGTTGTCGTTGAGTCGTTGTTCGAAATATCATATGGAGCATTAGACAACGAAATTTTATTTAAACTTGAACATGATGCAGAAGTAGAGTTTAATGATTCTTTTCGCAGGGTTTTCAAAGAATTTATTCTGGGTAGACTTTCCAAGTCCCGGGATATTTTAGTTTCACCAACTTGATATAATGTTTTAACACGCTGTTCCTCATTTTTCATTTTAGATGAACTGTCTAATTTATGGCTAATCATTTTGCCAATAGTCTGAAAGAACAAAAATAAAAATAAAATTATTAGCTCACGGAAAAAATACTGATGCCCTTGATCCCGCCAAGCCGCCGCAAAAGTAGAAATACTGAAGATTATTTGAATTACACTACATTGTAATTTAGCAAATAGCGTCGGAAAAATATTAATGAAATATATTCTAAAAGTTTATTAATACAAAAATTTTTGACCCCATAATTGGCAACGCTAAGGCGATGGTTACAAATCTATATACGACAAATAGCGAGAAACGTAAACGTATTTTTAACTGAAAACAGCCTGAAAAAAAAAGGAATTCAAGGATTAATTTTCAAAGCCAGTGTAATTTTTTTAAGCTTGCAATATATCAATCGATTTTTAAAAACAGATCCAAAAGTCAAATATTACAAGTAATAAATTATGTAACAGAACGAGGTGTAGCTTTGCAAGTCGCAGAACTACATCGTAATAAATATTATTATTTAACTATAAATAAATATTATTTATTTAACTATAAAATTGCATATAAATTTGCAAACTAATATAGTTAGTTGAGGTACAGTTAACCAGTGAGAGCGAGACGAAAAACTCTCGAAGGCCAAACAACAAGCCTGACCGCACTTAAGAAACGATTGCGATTTTTTTTTTCTTTACTCATTTATTTATTGCATCTTCAAAATATGAACTAACAATGAGTATTCAAATCTTAATACTAAACATAAAAAGTTAATTAAGTCCAGCCAATGCTGGACTTTACAGTTTTATATTGCGTGAACAATATCGGTAAAATCCCTTCTATTCAACCGAGTGTAGCCGCCAAAATTAAGTATATTAGGTATAAGAGGATTTGGGTAAAGTTCCAGTTTACTGATAACCTTGTCGCGTACTTTAAAATTAGTTTTTTACCAATGGAACACACAGATCCTTATGCATTCGTGATTTTTTTTTACGTACCATGGAGCTGCAGTAATCGTTCGATGAATTTGATTTTGTCGCCTTTGATATTTTACAATGTTAGGCTCCTGATTCAAGTTTTGTATATCGGATTTAACCACATTAGCATAAGAACCCTGTGTGAAGTTTTGCATGTTTATATGGCTGGTTAAATGGCCTGTCTAGGGAAAATTGTTTTTAGAAATGGTGTTTGACTGCTGAGATTGCATGTTTGAAATTTATGGCCTTTTTGTCATTAACCTCTACAGGGCAAACCCTGTAGTTAGCAGTACCTCCACTGTTACTGTATTTTTTAACGCTCGAGTCATTCAGATTTTTTTGCATTGTGATGTACCGTGAAGTTCGCCAGTGTGACCAAATTCTTGGCAGTTTAGACATTGAACGGGCCCTAAACGCAAATGCGTTACGATGCATAAGCAATTTGAGGGTATAGGCTGGATGTACTTTAGTCTTCTTCAGGACAATATACCCTGGTTCCAGTTCAATCCTAAACATGGCTTAAGGAATCTTTCCACGGTTCACTACATTTTTAATTTTAAAGCCTCTTTCTTCTAATCCAGTTTTGATATCATCCGTATCTACGTAAGGATCAATACCTTTAATAACGACCTGAAGACATTTAGCACTTTTAAGCAGAACGTCAGATAATTTTCGGTAATAATTTTTATGGTTTACCTGGATTTTGGCTTCACTGATGCTTTCGTGCTTAACTGATGTTACGTTGAAGGTTACCGAATATGTTATTTTACCAGCTCACTAGAAGTAGGCTCGCTCAAATAGCAAATCTATTACTCTCCGTTGCCGTAGTCGTTTTATCATGTTTAGATATTTTCGATTGAAATGATATTTGAGCGGATTTGGGGCTTCGCTGCCTTTTAACCACGGTTACCTGTCCATGCCTACATGTGTTTTCGACTTATCTGCAATAATTAAGCTGGAAGATGTTTTGCTTCTGTTGTAGGAACAATATTTGGCGAACACGAACGCGGGCGTTTCCTATCTCTTAGAAACGGGAGATTTTCCAATGATTTTTTCACAGATTCATCCTCAGAAATCCAGAGGTTTTTCTAGTGGGGCTAAGCTCTTCCTCAGAATTTCATCTGCTAGATACACTCATGCAATTATGTGTGTCTTTTATTATTTTACTATTTCCATTTATTTATAACACTAAAGTCGAAGCTAGACTGCGAATGAAATAAATAAGATGACGCGAGAGCTGTTCTTCAGCCCAGAGCTGCTTTACGACTGAACTCCAGTAAATAATTTTTACACAAAGCAAAGCAAAAGTTTTTAACAGCTTATAGTAATAATCACCCTTATTCTGCGTTTCGATTACGTTCCCGCATTCAGTTACGGTCAAAATGAAATTTGGTAATTAAAAATAAAAAACCTAATCGAAAGAAAAAGAAGAGAATATAACTTCTAAACCTGCTGCTTTGTTATGAAACGTATGAAATAGAAACATAAAAAATAAACAAAAGGGTGGTTGAATTTTAAGGGCCGATGTTAATTTTGAATACCACACAAATTATTTAGGAATTATTGTCATTTTTTTATTATGATAATATTGCTATGGTTCAATCATGTATGGGAAACAAACATCGTTCAAACAGTCGCCGTAATTTCGCCGGCATACCTCCATCCGATGGTCCAAATTTTCGATGATGATGAGCCCTTAATGCGCCGAATTATCGCATCCTTTAGTTCTTGAATTGCTGCTGACTTGTCGACGTACACACTTTCTTTCAAATAACCTCAAAGAAAGAAGTCCAACGGTGTTAAATCTTAGCGTCCAATTGATATCGCCACCACCTGACATAACACGGCCATTGTGGCACGGCTGTGTGGTAAGTGGCATCGTCCTTTTGAAACCACATCCATATCTTCCAATTCGGACCATAAAAAGTCGGTATCCTCTATCCTCTCACGATAGCGAATACTATTCACCTGACCCGCCTCATTTTGGAAAAAATATGGGCGGATGATGCCGTCAGTCCATAAACCGCATCAAACAGTCACTCTTTGTGGGTGCATTGGTTTTTCGCCTAAATGCGGCAATTCTGCTTATTGACGCATCCACTGAGGTGAAAATGTGCCTCATCACTAAATATGATTTTCTTCGAAAATTTCATACGGATCCTGAAAAACTTGAACGTGTTGCTCGATTTTGTATCTTTCCATTGTTTTGGTCTAAAAATTGGTCTAAAATTGAGAAGTGTCAAGTGAAATGCAGAAAAAAACTTGACGTTTAGGAGTAATTCACATTCAACAACGACCCTTAAAATTTTACCACCCGATATACGAGATCTGATAAAAAAAATTACTGCTATTTTCAAATTTTGTGAGTTATGTATGTTCGATTTTCGCATTTTTATGTTGGTGCACATTTTTATTTATTTTTTTATTTACTTATGCCTATGGAGAATAACTCCTTACAGGCTGATATATATATGTACACGCATGAGTTAAAAAAATATTACAGAAATTAATAAAAAATAGAAAAAATAGCTAATTACTGGAATGACAAAAATTTATAAGTAATAGGAAAAAATTGTTAATTACTGGAATTTAATACTAAGATTATACTACGCTTAACAAAAATTTAAGTTCATCGAAAAGTCAATAACGTGGGAAAGTTCATTAAAACAACAGCACAATCTACGGAAGGGATCTTCATTCGCATAATTCTGACGGTAATAAAGCTCTGACAGAGGTTGATATTGACGAAGACTACGCTGGGGTACATCAAAATTTAGTTTGGACACCAGATACTCAGAGCAGATATTGCCGTTAATCAATTTGAAGACAAAAATGATATTTAAAATTTTTCTGCGACTTGTCAAAGAGGGTAGCTTTATTTGTTGCAGTCTGAACTTATAGGATGGTAAGTTGGCTACAGTGTTCGGGTAGATATTGCGTAGGATGAAAAGAAGGAATTGTTTTTGGATAGACTCAATTCGATCTCTATGTACATTATAAAAAGGGTCCCATGTATTCCAGTATTGGCCTGACTAAAGACGTATATACAATTGCTTTACAACAGTGGGGTCAGCAAATTCTTTAGACCAGCGCTTTACAAAGCCGGGGGTGCTTGGCTTAGCTTGCTTGCTTCACTTGAGCAAAAGCTAATGTGTTGGTTGAATGTAAGTTTTCTATCAAATAAAACACCGAGATCCAGAAATTCTTCAACTGTGTCTGATACATGGCCACCAAGCCTAAAATGCCCATGAGGGTTAGATTTTCTTGAGAAGAATTAAAGAAATTGTCCAAATCTAGTTCGAGGTAATTTTGGTTCCAGAGCCCACATGTTGAAAATATTTTTACATCGTCTGCATAGATTAGAATATGGGAAAATGTTATGACAGATGGTAGATCAAATGTTATGACAGATGGTAGAAAAATATAGAAAGAATTGGTCCTAGATGGCTTCCCTGCGGTACTCCAGAGCTTACAGGTATAGATTTAGATATATAATTATTGAAACGTACACGTTGTTAACGACCAACAAGATATGATATTGCCAATTTACAGTAGTTTTAGAGAACCCCAAACCATTAAGTTTTTTAAGTAAAAGAACGTGGTCAACACTGTCAAAGGCTTTACTGAAATCTGTATAGATAACATCAGTACCCTGACCTTTATAAAAACCGTCATTTATCGTTGAAGTAAGATGTAATCGATTTGTAGCAGTTGAACGCCCTTTACAAAATCCATGCTGATATGGTGTCTAAAGCGATTGTGTTTGATGACAAGTGGACTGGGTCAAGCATTGCTCGAAAAGTGTAGGAATAGTACTAAGCTGTGCAATTCCTCTGTAATTGTTAATATCAGATTTGTATCCAGACTTATAGAGTGGAATGATATACGACTCCTTCCACACTGTTGGAAAATATCCCATCTTTATTGAAGTGTTAAACAATATAGTTAACGGCTACGCCAAATGCTATGCTGCGCACAGTTTTTTAAAATACAATTCGGAACGCCATCAGGCTAGTGGGCCTTACAGATGGTGGCTTGAGTTTATTAATGTAATATGTAACCTCAGAAGTAGTAATATAGTCAAATGATATAGGCTGCAGATGATGTGAAGAAAAATCAGGTTGTTGTGATGCATTGTGTTGTACGTCTAAATAAATTGATGCAAAAAAATCTGCAAACATGTTGCTAATTACGGTTCCATCAGAAGATGTTTTAGAGGCATTTTTCATTATGGAAGGATAAGAACAGCTTTTTCTCTTCGAGTTAACGAACTTAAAAAAAGATTTGGGATTATGTTTGAGATCTTGTTTTATTTTGTTCAAGCAGTTATTGTAAAGCCTTCGATTCATTAGGTTGTATTTCGCTCGAAATAAACAATAATTTATATAAATCGTTCGATGATGATGATTTTGTATACTTTTTGTAGTGTCTATTTTTAAGATTTTTAAGTCTTGTTATATATGTTGGCAATATCAGCCATTTTTGATTGTCAGTTTGTTTTTGACAAATAAAAAGGTTGGTCATGTTTTGGCGTGATCTTCGATTTTTTACTATTCGAAAAAATAGATCAAAGAAACTGTATTATGTTTTGTGTAAAAAATTAAATTAAATGCGCAAGGACATTTGAAATGTTGACTGTGACGTTTGGCGAGTCTACTATCAGCAGAACACAAGTTCAATTGTGGTATAACCGGTTTAAGGAAGGCCGAGAAGATGTCAATGACGATGCTCGTCCTGGTCGCCCGAGCATTTCAACAACCGATAAAAACATTGAAGCAGTGAGGAAATGATTTTGGATAATCTTCGAATCACTATTAGAGAGGTTGCTGATGATTTTTTTTTTTTTTTATCTTGGACCAGTACTCAGGGGATGACCCCTACATATGCAGTGCATTGTACTGGAACTAGGAAAATAGGTTATGATGAGGTAGGAAAGAAGGAGTAGTGTTCGTGGAGGATTTACTTAAACAATAACAACACGAAAGACTGAAACAAACTCTATTGCAGCATTTAAAATGTTGGAATTAAATTATTTAAAACAGATCACTGCCCAGTGTATATACCTTCGACACTGCTCAGATTAGCAAAATTTAGTCCAACACCTTCCAAACTACAAGGTAATGCAGTACATTCAGAAGAAATTAATGATTGTGTAGAATAGTGAATCACGGCCTTTGCAGAGTATCCGCGTCAAAAAGCAGTCATATATCTCGTTTATACGTATAACTTATTTGCAAAGAAGAACGTAGAATATCGCCATGTGTATAGCTTTATTTTGCGTGCTACTAAAGTTGGATTCACCACCCATTGCTTCACCCACTTCGAACATTTATTCTGGACAAACAAAACTACCATATCCGCATCAAAAAGAGGTCATATATATCGTTTATACGTATAACTTGTTTGTAAAGGAAAACGAAGAAAATCGCCGTATGTATATTTTTTGCGGTACTAAAGCTAGATTCAACACCCACAAACAAAGCTACCACATGAAATAACTGTGTAAACGAGACGTCTTACTGTTACGATAGGACAAAATGTTTTAAAGTTGTTTACTTTTAAATTAAAATTTTTTTTGTTTGTATATGTATCTACATCGGGTTCTAGAAGGATTTTTTACAATACAAATTTGCTGCGATCAACAATTATTGATTGAAGAAGACTTTTATTTTTTATAATAAACAATATAAAACATTTACGTATGCATTGTATTTTATTATAAATATATATGTACATACAATATGGAGTGGGAGTTCAGTTTTGCTTGAAAAATTAGAGTATCTGGCAGCACAGTACAATTGATTTGGAACCAGTATTGTCAGATCGTAAGATTTATATTTTTGCCGGTTTTTTCGAGATGCTGAAATGATTTTTTGAAACTTCTGTTCTGTTTGGAAATTTGTGCTACTCACTTTTTTGTTCTTTTAATAAAATTTAACCAAAAACACTTACACAAAATTTTTTTGGTCGAAAAAAATTTTATTTTCAAAAAATATTGTAGTTATGACAACACTGTTCGGAAAATTAAGCCTGTTCAAGCAAAAATGTTTTCGATCAATGATATTTCTCTTTCGCTCTCTCCCTCGAAAAAGACTTTGAAAAGAAAACTTTCAGCGTGTGGAAGCCGTGTTATTTCCAAATAAGGTTTGATATGTTGCCACCTTCTTTACAAGTTTTAGTTTTGTTTTAAACATCAGGCATTATTGTAAATGTTAATAATAATAAAATTGTGAAATTGTTGGAAAAATTGTTTTTATTTCAGATTTATTTCAAGTTTTAACAAGTTAACTTATACTTTTATAATTATTTGACCGTAAGGTGTTACCATATAGACGTGCTTAACTATTTCACTTTGAACTTCCTTGGGCTGTATAAGCTGTGAGCTAGTTATTTGCAAATAGTTTTTATTCGCAAACAACTTTTAAAATAAAGTCGATCGAAATCAATGTTCATAATCCAAACCATTGCGAATAGTCTCCTAGGGCAGACCCGTATAATTACAAGTCATCACCAACTAATGAAATATGTAAAAACTAATATTTTGTATCTTATCTTAAGGAGGTCAGTTAGCGGGTAATATGATCTCAAGAAATGTAGAGGGAGAAATATTAGTGAGAGCCGTTATTGTAATTTATCGGACTAAGAGCAACTCAGAGATTTTGGCATATTGTTCGGCTTATGCCAAGCAATTTTTACAAATGTTTTAGGCAAAAAATGTGCGGCAGCGAAGATTGTTCCAAAATTGCTAAATTTTGAGCAGAAACAAAGTCGCATTGACATCGCTCAGGAGCTGTTGAACATTGTCAACGACGATCCAGATTTCCTCAAAAAGGTCATAACTGGTGACGAATCATGGAAGTATGGCTATGACATTGAAACCAAAGCCCAATCATCCCAATGGAAGCGTCCAGAAGAGCCAAGACCGAAAAAAGCACGTCAAGTTCGGTCAAATGTGAAGGTTTTGCTCACTGTTTTCTTCGACTGCAATGGCGTGCAGTGCAAGATGAATTTTTGCTACAAGGTCGTACGATCAATAAGGAATACTACCTTGAAGCTATGCGCCGTTTACGCGAAACAATTCGTCAGAAACGCACAGAATTGTGGAAAATTGTGCACCATGATAACGCACTATCTCACATATCGGTACTTGTGGGAGAGTTTTTGGCTAAAAGCAAAACCGTATTCACCGGACACTGATGAAAGGAAAGCGTTTCGCCACGATTGAGATGATGAAAGAAAAATCTAAACAGGAGCTGTTGGCGGTACCAAGAAGCGCGTTTTGAGGATTAAAAAACGCTGGCATTAGTGTATTATATTTGAGGAGGGTCATTTTAAAGGGGACAATATAATTATTGATGAATAAATAAATACTTTTTAGCAGACAAGATAGTTATAGATGAATAAATAAATAGGTCATTGAAAAAATTGAAAATAATGGTTATTTTTTTGACCAGACCTCGTATATACAAAAATGTTGTGGTAACTACAATTAAATAAACTGATCAGTCAAGTTGCGGATAGAAGAATTTAGTATAGCGAAGAAATAGAATCGATAGCAGCGGTGTTGTTGTTGGAAGAGGAGAACAACGCGGTCCAGAATGCAGAATCAAGGCTAGAAAAGTAAAAGTTGACAGATTTGCAATTCATTCGAAATGAGCGATAAATTGTTGGATATTTGTTTTACATAAATGTGTGTGAAATAATTAATTGAATTAATTTTTACAAATTTCAAAAAAACTTTTATCTAAATAAAGATATTCTCAAACAATCAACTTTATATCCCAACAACATAAAGAAATTGTTGAGAATTTAAAAGAAACATGCTCTAATAATACCTGTCAAAACACAAAAAACAAGCTTTTTAATTTATACACGTCTCTAACACTTCTTTACACCTTTCAAACAAATGTACAACCATTGGTTGCTACGATTTGCTTTTTGAAAGTATCGAATATGAATGTTTGAGAATATCTTTCAAAAATTTCCAAAGTCTACTGATGATTAGGGTAGTTCCTATGAAATGTCGACATATAGATAGCTGGGAAACATAGAAAACAAGCTATTTATAATTTTTATTGGTATAAATGGTAGAAGCTACAAATAGCAAATAAAAAACTTAATTGTTTGAATTTTTTTCTCTGCTTTTCGATACTTTCAAAAAGCAAATCGTAGCAACCAACGTTTGTTCATAGCCGGGAAACATAGAAAACAAGCTATTTATAATTTTTATTGGTATAAAATAAATTTACTAAATTTTTTGAGTGATATCCAGAGTTGCTCGTCTGTGTTCTATCAACAGCACATATATCATTTTATATTCACATTTTATTTGATGATATACTATCGAAAAACTTTCTGCTATTAGATAAACAACTTGAAATAACGTTTGTAGCTACGATCGTAACGCAGAATACATACAATCGAATTGAAACGGCGAACGAAATGCAAAATAGCAAAGTTGCCAAACGGAGAAATTTACGAAACGGGACGCAGAATATGGATGTCGTAAGCTGGATACACGACTAAAAACGTGTATATCTTACGAACGGTAGGTTTTAAAAATTGCGTAGTGACTACGAAACAGCTAGTTGTCCCCCTGCTAATGGTATTCAATTATTTTTTCTGTTCTTCTTTGGTCTTATTGTTTTACAGCAATTATTGTTATAATTAAAAATAATCCTTTTTCTTGACTGAAGTTGGACTCGAACTCGCAACTAGTTAGTTATTATCGTACATATGTATATAAAGGTTTTGCTTTTTATTCTGTCAACAAAATAATTTTTTCCTGAAAATTTTAAGTGAAACAAATCAAAAATGCTTTTAGTACATTGCACATATGTATATGAAACTATTATGTTTTAAAATTTTACACAATTAGTAATATTTTTTAAGCTCACGTTTTTCCCTTCTTACGTTTCGCTGCAGTTGTATTTTTTTTTTTTTTAACTTTCAGAAAGTAAAATCGCAATAATTTTTTGAATTTAAAAGCTGCGTGTTCACAAAGCCCGAATTGAATACATACTTAGTTATTCATTTGCCTGCATAAGTTTTGCAGTCTTTGTCGTCACTGTTGAGAAAATTAGCATATTCCTGCAAATAAATTCTTTGGAACAAAATATATAACTTTCTCACGTCACACAGTGGGGCAAAATCGAGTATTTAGCAAATGCAATAAAAATATTGCAGCGCATACAAATTTGATAAGTTATGTTAGATTCTTAAAATTACATAACAACTTTTATTGCATCAGGAAGCATACTTCTTTCTGGTTGCTCGTTTATTATTTTTCTAAACGTTAACAGCCTTATCAAAAAAATTGGGCGCGTTTAAACGTAAATAGTAAATCAGTTGCGAACTTGTGTTATTCGTAAATGAATTACTTCAATTGAATGATTCTCCCAAGGAAAGAATAAAATATTTCTGTATTCTTTGTAAATTTCTTTCATCATTCTCTTTCTTTAAAATTTCTTCATTGTTCAGCCTGTGTGGTGGCAAATTTATTTTTTTTATATACAACTAGTTCAAGAAGTAATAAATGGTGCGGGCGGAGGTTGCCACCGTTGGAATTATCGAGTGTGTGGATTTGTCAGTTACGATGCCGTAGTGGTCGAGTGACCTTCGCGCATTAGTTGTGGAGACATTTTTTAAGAGTAGTGATTCTTACGTAATTGCTCGTCGAAAAGTTCAGTATTCGGCGAACACGTGATGGACCGAGTGTAAATTTAAATCGCAGAGATTCCGCGTAACTGCTTCAGCTATAACTGTCCTACGGCTAGAGCAAAGAATAGTGATCTTCTATTAATAGTGATCTTCTATTAATCTCCGAATGGGGTCGTAAAAACAGGGTTACTTTTAACGCTCGTAAGACCCAATGTTGCTTATTAACGCACAAACAAACGACCGCAAATGCTGCTTCATCTGTACTCATGGATGGTATAAATATTGAGGAATCGGAAGCTCTTGATGTTCTTGGAATAAAGATACAGTGTGATGTTCGCTTGACTAAACACATTTTTCATATCTCTAAAGAAGCATTCAAGTGCCTCGGTTTTTTGAAACGGTGTAAGATGTACTTCACCCCATCCGACCTCCTTACTATTTATACCACCTACATCCGACCGAAAATGGAATACAACTCTCATGTTTGGGCCGGTGCCTCAAAGTCTATTTTGGGGTTACTCGAACGTGTGCAGGAGAGGGCGAAGAAGCTTATCGGTGACAGTAGGGTATCCAACTCTATTGATTCACTGGAGCATCGACGCAGTGTTGGGTGCGTTACTCTGTTCTATCGTTACTACAATGGATTTTGCTCTGACGAGATTAGGGATCTTGTTCCTATTGAATATCATATAGTAACCCTTGACAATGTGTACGTTGTTGTAGTTTTTACTTTTTATATTTGAAAACTTAGTACACACAATATTAAACTTCACTCGTTTTCAGACTCTTGAACATAAAACATTAAATTTTCATTTCTAATAAAATTATATTAAACTTTAAATACAAACTAGTTTTACTTTTAAGAGGTTATGGGTCCAGATAACCACGTATTTGAATAATTAAAAAGATTTAATACTAGTTGTGTTTAAAAGTTTTTGAAAAGAAAAGCGAAAGAGAGAAAATGAGTGCTCCTGTGATCCAGATAGAGAAGCTGGACGAAAACAACTATGATAGTTGGTCGATCCAAATGAAGAGCATTTTAGTCCACAGCGGACATTGGAAAATTGTCAGTGGAGTGCTTAAAAGTGATTCTGAAGGTGTGAGAAAGGAGCAGTGGGATTCTGATGACGAGAAGGCGCTGGCGTCAATTTATCTTGGAGTAAAGCCCGCACAATTGGGGTATATAAGAAGCTGCAAAACTTCCTACGAAGCGTGGGTGAAGCTCGAGAACGTGCATATGCCCAAAGGACCTTTGCAAAAAGTCTCGTTGTATAAAAGGTTGGTAAATTTGACTATGGCGGATGGGAATGTAGTACAGCATATGAATGAGTTTGCTGAAGTTACTGAAAAGCTGTCAGAAAGTGGAATACAAATTCAGGAGGAGCTTTTAGTCATAATCTTACTATCTAGTTTGCCATCAGACTATGAAAATTTTGTTATAGCTATGGAAACAAGGGATGAATTGCCAAGTCTAGAAGAAGGAAAAAGAAGAAAAGAGAATGAAAGCAAACCCACAGGTCTACAGCAACAACAAGTTTTTTTGGCAAAAGGTGCCGACAACAACAAAGAAAATAGAAAACATGTTAGCAACAAGAAATCAAAGGGAAAATGTTTTGTATGTGGTGTAGCAGGACATTTTGCAAATAAATGCGACAAAAGGCAGAAAAACTTCAACAAGACGCAGGCGATGACGATGCTGGCTGCAACAGATATAAACGGCTTAAAGTCCAACAGTTGGTATGTGGACAGCGGTGCAACGTCGCACATGTGTAACGACAGAAATATGTTTGTTCGTATACAGGAACATAATGAAGAAATCGCTCTGGCTGGCAACAAATTCATAAACGCCAGTGGGAAAGGTGACGTATTGATAAAGAACAGCAATTTTGAAATTTTACTGCAAAACGTTTTGTTTTCCTCCGATTTGCAGGCCAATTTTATTTCTGTCAACAAAACCGTTGACCATGGCCTCTCAGTCGTGTTTGATAAGAAGAAAGCGTTGATAAAACGACCAGACGGTACAATAATTTTAAAGGCTCCGCGCAGGGACAACATGTTTGTTGCAGACAACGACAGATTAAAGGAACGAGTATGCGCTGCTAAAGAGAGAGACTTAGTTTGGCACAACAGATATGGCCATCTTAATTTCAAAAGTCTTCAAGATTTGTCTGACAACCAAATGGTAAAGGGGTTGTTTGTAAAGAACATAAGGGATCTTAAATGCAAAACATGTATGTTAAGTAAAATACATGCATTGCCTTTTCCCAAAGAGAGCGAAACAAAAACAACTACATTATTGCAAGTTGTACATTCCGATGTGTGTGGTCCATTTAAAGTCAATTCTGTAGGCGGTGCAAGATACTTTGTTACTTTCATTGACGACTTGTCACGACATATTTTTGTGTATTTTATCAAGCATAAGAGCGAAGTCTTTGAAATATTTAAAATGTACAAGAATAAAGTAGAAAAGCAGACTGGCTGTAAAATCAAAACATTACGTACGGACAATGGTGGTGAGTTTGTGAATTCGTTGTTTGAAAAGTTTTTGTCGGGAGAAGGTATTAACAGACAATTGACGGTACCATATACACCGCAGCAAAACGGTGTGGCAGAGAGGGCCAACCGTACTTTAATAGAAATGGCAAGATCAATGATGGTGCATGCTGGTGTCAAAGAATATTTATGGGCAGAAGCGGTTAATACTGCAGCGTACATTCGGAACAGATGTCCAACAAAACAATTGGAGAATAAAACACCACACGAAGTTTGGTTCGGTTATAAACCAGGTGTACAGCATTTGAAAACATTTGGCGCTTATGCTGTAAGTCTAAATAAATCTGCAAAAAACTCTAAGTTTGAAGCAAAGGGTTCGTCATATATTATGGTTGGATATTCGGCAATATCCAAAGCATATCGACTTTTTAACATAAACACGCGCAAAGTTGTTGAACAACGCGATGTTATTTTTGATGAGGATGTTTTAAATATCGACTATAGTGACAACAAAAGCAACAATTCTGTTAAGCCTGATGATTATTTGACATTTTGTTTTAATGCAAATAAATGTGGAGATGTAGTTGACAGTGAATGTCAACCTTCTGTGCAAGTTGAAAGCGATGATGAATCTTATGACACGGCTGATGATGAGAATGATTCTGATAATCAAATAATAGATCAGCCAGTGATTTTCAATCGTGGTCGGCCTAGAATAATACGTGATGGGAAACGTGGTAGACCGAGAAAACAATTCAATATTAAACCACAAAATAATGAACTTTGTGTTGCGATTGAAGAAAAAATCCCCCAGACGGTAGAAGAAGCTTTTGCTAGCATAAACAAACAACAGTGGCAAAATGCAATGGATGAAGAGATACATGCATTAAGAAAAAATAAAACATGGAAGTTGACAAAATTGCCTGAGGGGTATAAAGCCATTCCATGTAAGTGGGTATTCGCTTTAAAGAAAAATCTTAACGGAGAAATCGAGCGTTTTAAAGCGAGATTGGTTGCCAAAGGTTGCAATCAACGATTTGGTATTGATTACACCGAAACTTTTTCTCCAGTCGTGCGTTACTCAACAATACGCTTACTTTTAGCTTTGGCGGTAAAAAATAAAATGCATTTGCATCAGATGGATGTAAGTACAGCCTACCTGAATGGTGAGTTACAGGACGAAATATATATGAAGCAACCAAAAAATTTCATAGACAAGAAATCACCTGATGCTGTTTTAAAATTAAACAAAGCTATTTATGGACTAAAGCAAAGCGGCAGAGAATGGAACAGCAAGCTTGATAGTGTTCTACGAGGCATGCATTTTATCCCATGTGAAAATGAGAAATGCTTATACAAGTCAAATAAATATGGTGATCTTGTGCTGATAGCAGTATATGTAGATGATATAATCATCGCATGCAGTAACTTGGATATTGTTTTTAACATAAAGAAACAAATTGCCGGAAGTTTTAAGGTGGTTGACAAAGGGGTACTGAAACACTTCCTGGGGATGGAAATTGAGCGCCAAGAAGAAACAGGTGCAATCAAATTAAGTCAGGGTCAGTACATTTTAGATGTATTGCTAGATTATGGAATGGATGAATGCAAAGCAGTTGCTGTGCCACTCGAACCGGGCTATCAAGTAGATTGCAAGGACGATTGCGAAAAATTTGATCAACACAATTACCAGTCGCTCATAGGTGCTCTAATGTACTTGGCCATATCAACCCGACCAGATATCTTACATTCTGTGTCAAGAATGGCACAACGCAATTCCGACCCTCATGTAGAACACATGACGAAGCTTAAGCATATACTACGCTATTTATCGGGTACAAGGGACCTGAAATTGATTTTTGACTCTGATGGTAGTGGTCTTAAAGGGTATGTAGATGCAGATTGGGGCGGAAATGCTATAGACAGAAAATCCTATACAGGATTTACTTTTTTCCTTGATGGGTCTCTTATCTCATGGGAATCCAAGAAACAAAATTCAGTCGCACTTAGTAGCACAGAGGCTGAATATGTGGCAGCTTCAGATGCAGCCAAGGAAGCAGTTTATTTGAAAAGATTGCTGCTGGAAATTGATGCTTGTGAAAATACGGCAGTTCAATTGAATATAGATAATCAAGGTGCTAAGAAACTAGCTGAAAATCCTGTTTTCCACAAAAGAAGTAAACATATCGACATCAGGTATCATCATGTAAGGGACCTAGTGCGCGATGGGCAGATCGAACTAATCTATTGTCCAACAGAGAGTATGATAGCCGATATTTTAACGAAAAATTTACCCAGAATTAAACATACTAATTTTGTGAAACAACTAAAACTAAAATAATACTGTGAAACAACATCCACATTGAGGAGGAGTATTGAATATCATATAGTAACCCTTGACAATGTGTACGTTGTTGTAGTTTTTACTTTTTATATTTGAAAACTTAGTACACACAATATTAAACTTCACTCGTTTTCAGACTCTTGAACATAAAACATTATATTTTCATTTCTAATAAAATTATATTAAACTTTAAATACAAACTAGTTTTACTTTTAAGAGTTCCCGAAACGCAACCTATTTTCCTAGTTCTGGTACAATGCACTGCATATGTAGGCGTCATCCCCTGAGTACTGGTCCAATATAAAAAAAAAAAAAAAAGTTGATCTTCAATGAGTCATTCCCGAAAACATTAAACTGGTTGAAAGCATTTTACGTGAAAATCTGCAACTTTCGAGATTAGGACTTGCAAAAGCTACCAAAAGTCATGAACTTTTTAAAAAGGGTCTGAAGTTCCATCTTAATTCTTCTTTTCAAATTCAAAGCGTCAACAATCTCACGTAATTTGACTACGCGATCATTCATAACGATATAGAGGATTTTCTTGACATGTTTTCAGTAACAACCACCTCTTTTTGGTTTCCAGTTGATTGTATTAGTTGTGTTCGACGTCGTTACCGCGGGAACCCGCGGGATCCCAATTTGCACGAAAAGTGTTTCTTGTGTTAAAAATTGGGCAAATTGGGTAAATGAGAATGCATCTGAGAGAGTAATTTGTGTTTCTCATTTTACCAGACTTTACCGGTACTTTTTTTCCGTGCAAAATGGTAAAATTCTTAAATCGTATAATCAGCTGTTTGTTATTTATAAAAATAAAATATCAAAGTGCAAATCATAAAAAAACATATTTGAAAATATAACAATACGTCATATTTAAATAAGTTATATTTTAATAAGTTATTTTACATTTTTATCTAGCTCAAAATGTTTAAATAAATTGGCAAAAATATTTGCTAGAATTACAACGGAGCTGTCAACTTAGCGCTTTTCACGCTGATTTTAGTACTTTTTAAAAATCACACAAAGAATTTTTAAATCAATGCACGATGCTTTTATTAAGTTTTTAGAGCATTTTCTTTTAATAGGATACAAACAATCCGGACTAATAGCTACATATTTAAAAAACTTTATTTATATATACTTATTTTGCATTTCGTTTTGGCTTTTCAATAAATTTTTGCTGGCACTAATCTCGATTTATTGTACCAAAATTTTACAAAATTTTTTTGACATCACTATTTTGCTAATAATATGTTACGATCTATAAAAAAAATTGATGTTATATGAAATTTGTTTAACCACATTATTTTAGTAATAAAAATGCTACCCATTAGTTACATTTTGAACATAAGCCATACTAAAGAAATAAAATTTCCCATCTACAAATTGACGCATGAACAGTCAGTTGAGAATGTGCAAATAGTTTTTATTTACTAGTAGGCTGTACATAAACGTAATAATTGAAAGCTATTTTACTTTTTAAACCGAACAAAATTCGAAAAATAACTAAGTGAGACATAGTTATTTTTCTCATAAATGTAAAAAAGCTAAAATTTTTTTAATAAAGTAAATATTATAAAATGAATTTGTTTGTTAATTTTATATAATAACAAACATTTACAACTGCGTGTGTTTTTGTGAAAGTACGCATTTTTTATTGGATTACAGTGCATTATAAAATTTAGAAGTTGAGAGCACTGAATTTTAAAATTGTATAAATAAACAACAGCTATTTTTGTTTTCATATTTAATTTCGGGCTTGAAATGTGGTTTTTTGTGTTCTAGCAATTTTTGGCAAATTTGTTGGTTTCTAGAGTATATCTTGTTTACTCTCATTTTACCGGACTTTACCCGGAATTTCCTCGAACAAAGCTATTGTACCAGTGCTTGTTCGGCCTCGTTTAAATTCAGCAATTCAATATTTAACCATATAATCTGACAGCGCAGACTCACCGTAATGTTTATCGAGCTTTTCTATTGTCTCTTTCGCCGTTTTCCCTTCCAAATAATATTGTTTAATGACTGCATAAAATTCACTTTTTTCCATTTTTCAAGAAACACAACAGTTGCTACAACAAATATACTAATCGATGAATTTGGGTGAAATTTTAACAGCTGAGGTTTGACAGATAGCAATTTAAAAAATGTGTTTGTGCTTCTATCTAGCGCTAGGTAGCTTCAATATCAATATGCCTTTGAAAAAGTATTGAAAAAGAAACAGATCTTTAAACACATTCTGAACTAAAAAAAGATTAAATAAATCCGTTGTTTATGTTTCAAAAGTGGTTATTTAAAAAAAGTATTAATATTGTTCATCTTCTTGGAAAGCTTAAAAATTTTCTACAACAGCATTGATAAAATTGGGATTCAGCTTCAGTAGCAATATGTTTTCAAAGGTTTCCTCACTTAAATGGTTTCTAATACTCCATTAGTACGTCGCAACTTTTCTTTAGCTTTAACTTGCAAACATAGAAGTTGAAGTCAGTCGAACCAATAACTGTGCAATCAATGCAAACACAATTTTGGAGGAATGTTTTGCATTGTTGTCCTGTTGAAATATCCAGTTTTGTTTTAAGTGCAATTTGAGGTTGTTGACATATTTTAATTCTACTTTTATTAGTAATTAGTTATGCAATTTTTATCATTAATAATTGCTTATGTATCAATAATCAACAAAATTTGTACGTATTAAGTTGTGTGTACTTTCATTTGAGGTTCGCAATTTGAATGCTCGTATGATACGAAATAATAAACAATGGCAAACGTAAAACATTTCTACTGATTTCGTATGAAATTTTACACAAACTCTTTTCCCTCACAAATTTTAAACTAAATCGAACGTGCTCTTCTGGTTTTTCAATGTGAAATTCCATTCTTGGAAGTATCCAATTTATTTCTAACATACTACGATGCAATCCCACTGTCCTATACGATATTTTAACCTTTATTGCAGTGATAAGTTAATTTTATGTAGAAAATATAGCTTATTATTGTTAATTGTTACTTTTACCGCTCCCTTTTTTTTGTCCGAGTTTCACGTTGAGTGTGCAGTTAACACACGAGTTTAACACATAAGATGAAGAGTCCCGGGTCTGACAAAGAAAACACGGTTTTTTTTTTTGGTTCAAAATTAACTTTATTCATCAACGTAATCTCCATCAAAAGCAACGCAAATATTCCAGCGCCGCTCTAACATTTCAATACCACTTTAGCAGAACGATTTATCTTTTGCCTCAAAATAGGACTCAGTTTCAGCGATAACCTCTTCATTCATGCGAAATTTGGCTTTTTGCGTTCCCGTATTTTAGGTAAATTTTATCTGTATTTGAGAGAAACTTATGCATGCTCTCTTTTGCACGAAGCTTGACCGGAAAGTAAAGAAACACACCTAATATTAGAAATATTCAATAAGTTTCTAAGTTTTTTTTGGACTCACTATTGTTCATAGCTGGTTGCCCACGGACTTATGTATATGAACTAATGGTACGTCACTGTTATTGCCAGAAGTCCTGCTTTACCTAAATTTTAACATTTCAGTTTTTATTCGAATATTATTGCAACGCTCTTATAAATAAAAGCTGGGGGTTACTTTCTACTGCGATGCGAAAGTAAGTTCGATGCGAAAAGTAAATGCGATAAGAGTATAATTTGGTACTCTGCCGGTTACGCAAACTTTTTCGCGTAATAGTTTGAAAATGAAGCAACCTGCTACCATAAAATAAACAATAGCGAAGAATGATGAAATAAAATGTGCGAAATTCTTCGATTACGAAACATTTTTCTCTCGTATCGCAATAGAGAGTAACCCCCCTGAATAGTACGCAACTATTCGCAATACTGCTTTCTTCGCGTTATATCGTTATATAACGTTTTACGATATTGCACACAAATATTGATTTCCGCTAAATTCGTATGTCTTCGGCTCCCTACCGTCAAACCACATGGTAATGAATTTTATCGAATTAGAGTAATAAAGATTTATTTATAAGAAAAAACTTTCTTTTCATCACATTTTGTCTTTCTTTTCATCGCATTTCATCATCCCAATCCTGGTTTTCTACTTCACTGAGAATTTACGAGTTTCCAGATCTGCCAGCATATTCATCCATTCCATACAGTCCACCTATACATTCCATTTTTACAGTCATTAATTGATTTTTTTCTAGTAAGCCGCTTATAGAAGTCAAATGCAATTCCCTTTCCTGATGAATCATCATATCTTAATATTTATTAGCATTGCCTGTGCACCAAGATATCAAGGAAATGTTGTTATAAGCAAAAATTATGAAAATATCAGTAAATTATGATGGTCTTGTTCAATGTGTTGATCGTTTTGACAGTTTTTTTCATTTTTTTAACAAATGATATGGATTCTCAAGTTTCGTCTTTAAATGTTCTATTAGAAGAATTGCATGGATTAGTTCCTACTTATAGAATTAGACACTCCTCTAGTGATCAGCATTGGATGAATTCTCTTGAAACGCGCCAGATCTCGAAGGGATTTCGCTTATAGAGCTTATCTCAGAGATCGAACGGCCGAGACCAGAATGTGTTATTGTATTCTAAGAAACAAAGCTAAGGCCGCTATTAGAAAGGCTAGAAGGAATTATGGTCTGGGTTTATTTAATATACTAGACAATACTCAAATGTGGAAAAGATTCCGCAAAATAGGATTGGATCCTAACGTCCAGAATTACGAGAGTCTGAAGTTGAAACAATTATAGGAAACTTTAACTTTGATCATCATTCTTTTTTAGATTTCAGTATTCGTATGTTTGAGGAGAGAGCCGATTCATTTTCTTTTTCGAATGTGACAATTTCTGACATCATTATTGGTATAAATATAATAAAATCAAATGCAACTGGACATGACATGACTCCCATTAATTTTTTGAAAATAATTTTTCCCCTCATCTCTTCATACTTATGTCATATATTTAATACGATTTTTACCGCTGCTAATTTTCCGAATTATTGGAAGCTAGCCCGTGTAGTACCAATTGCTTAGACTATTGATTTTTCAGCAAACAATCTCACTAACAGACTAAATTAGAGATCGGCTAAAAAGGCATGACAGCTCTATTTTGGTATCACTTGATCTTTCAAAATCCTTTGATCGCGTTAATCATTGTAATAAACTTAGGGATAATTTAAATTTCTCAAGATCGGCTTTTAAGCTAATTTACTCCTATTTTAGTGGTAGATCGCAGTTTGTTTCTATTAATGGAATGAGCTCTAGTGTTGGGGGTTTGTTGCTTCTGGTGTGCTGCAAGGTTCTGTTTTGGGTCCTATACTTTTCATGGTATATTTGAATGACTGTATCTCCTTAATAAACAATGATATTTGTCAATCATTTGTTTTTGCGGAGGATATCTATCTGATTTACAGTACTTGTGGTATGGAAATGGCATTGCAGACGCGTCTAAACAATCATATAAATTCGATTTTGAGTTGGATGGATTGAAATTGTCTTAGTATTAATTTCAGTATGACTAAGGCCATAAATTTCCATTTACCTACTCAGGAACCGTTGCGGCCAATTATTTGCGTGAATGGTATACCCATTGAGTACATGGATTCCCTAAAATGTCTAGGTGTTGTTATTGACTCCCGGCTTAATTTTAATCTTCATATTAATTTGCTTTCCAGAAAAATTTGTTTCACACTGAGAAGACTGCATTCCTTGTAGCATAGACACCAAAATCTGTTAGGCACCATTTGGCGAATGCAACTCAATGGAAATTGTTTCTGGTACATCGTTAGGTAACATACTCGTAGATAGCCTAAGGTGAATTCTGCGGAAATTTATCGGATATGTATTTGCATTAAGAGCGCGTGATGATGATCGGTTTACTGAGTGCACAACTGATTTTTTA
Organism: Thecocarcelia acutangulata; assembly: GCA_914767995.1. Lineage (NCBI taxonomy): Eukaryota > Metazoa > Arthropoda > Insecta > Diptera > Tachinidae > Thecocarcelia > Thecocarcelia acutangulata. Next base: position 60,885,360 of record OU612098.1, read on the forward strand.
CATTGTGATTTTAATGATTATTTGCGTTTGCCTTTACTAATGCTTTTTCATAAGGTAATTAAATGTGGCCAACCATATTCAATCTACACGAAATGTTCTTCTTGAAATGCCACGTATTTGTATGTTGATTTTTGAGCATTCTTTCGAAGTAAGACTCTGTCGCATTTGGAATAGACTGCCGACTCATTTGAAGAATTTTTCCTACTCTATTTCAACTTTAAAAAAAATGTTTTGCTATACTTCTCATCTAATGTTTAAAATAACTTACACATATTATTACTTTATTTATTTCTGGTTATATAACTTGAAATTTATGTGGCTGGGGGCCAAATAAAAAGAACAATTTTTTATGTATATATACTCGTATATGTACGTATATCCTTACTAATATTATAAATGTGAAAGTAACTCTGTCTGTCTGTCTGTCTGTTACCTTTTCACGCCTAAACCTCTGAACCGATTTTAATAAAATTCGGTATGCAGATAGTTCGAAGTCCGAGAGTTGTTATAGGATAGTTTTTATTCCGAAATTTGAGCCACAAAGGGGTCATCGTCCAAAAAAAAATTTATTTTTAACATTTGCGCACTTTATGAAGCTATCTTTTCTTTCGAGAGGGTTTTTTGGACATCGGACAGAAAAGCTGTCTGCCCGAAAAATAATTTTTTTAGAAACTCTGTCATTTATAAACCGAATTTCAATACTCTTTCTTCTTTCAAAAGGATGCGTCAACGGCCTAAAAATAAAAAATATTTTTGGACTTCGAACTGATGAAATGTCCGTCCGAAAAATTAATCTTTGTGACGGAGTATGAACATATTTTTAGCTTCTCACGCCTAAACCGCTAAGCTAATTTAAATGAAATTTAGTTAGCAGATATATTGAAAACCGAAAATCAACATAGTATAGTTTTTATTTAAGCACCCGAAAGGAGAAAAAGAGTGCAAAATTATCATTTAAAAAATAATTTTAAAAAACCCTCCATTTACGAACTGGTGTTTTCTTTTTGACAATGGGCGGCTGAAAAAGATTTTTTCTCAATATTATTTCTTCCTTTAAAAGAGTTTGTGAACGGATTCGAAAAATAAATTTCTGATTAACTCTGCCCTTTTCAAATATTCGTCTCGTTTGTCAGCGGGCTGAAAAAGAATTTTTGTTCATCGGTCCGACGAAAAAGGATTGATATACTTCACTATTTATAAACCAATTTTCAACATTCTTTATTATTTTAAGAGTGTGAAGTGTCCGCTCAAAAAATTAATTTTTGATTTTCAAAATTATTTTATGACTTGAAAAGTACTGCTTGCACTTTGATCCCATTACATACATATGTTAAAAAATAAATAAAACACTCCACCGTAAATAATAATTTTTTTTTTTTTTTTTTTTTTTTTTTTTGAAAGAGTCTATCAAAGATATAACAAAAAAAATGAACATCGGATAGATTCCAAAAAATTAATTTTTGTATAACTCTGATTTTCAAAACTCTTTTATATGTTTTAAAAAAATATCAGTGCAAAAAAAAACAATATATTATCTGCCTGGAACGTTAACGTTCGCTAATGTTTAAAAATAAGAGTTATAGTCAACTATTATTTAACTAACGAATATATCGGAGGTGGACAAGGCAAATGATACAAGATCAGGGAAAATAGAATTATGACGAACGTTTACGAAACGACATCGTGAGCCAGGCAGTATGTTTTTCTTTTGAAATGGTTTATAAATTGTCTGAAAATAAAAAAAAAAAAAAATAAAATGGACATACTCGTAGGACGAACTAACTTAAAAATTATTTTTTCCATTGGAAATCGTGTATGCGATGATTTAGCTCATTCGTTCATGTGTAGCGAATGCTGCAGCAACGTAGGTTATTGGCTTGGGATTAATGCACGATGGCCTACAAAAGAGTCGTCGAAGCTTTAGATCAGATTATATAAGATAACAGACGGTCGTACCTTTGGCTGATTACTTCAAACAGGCTCTACCGGTTATCAGCAGTGGTACTCAGGCAGCAGAAATAAATGCATGCCTGAAAGCGTCTTCGCTGTAAATGCATGGGAAAATACTTCTCTGATACATATTCAGGCTTGCTGTTATACAAATTGTGGAAGATGGTAAGATTTCTGTGTTATTGTCAAAGACTCAGATAGTTTAAAATATCATATTTATCCCGACCTCAAAAATAATATAAATAATAAAGAATGGGTATAAGAAAGAATTATTTCAGCATTGATTGACGAAATTTTGCTGCAGATAAATAGGCAAATGTAGGCAATTTCATAGATACTAAAGTGACATCACATCCTGCAGAGTTTCGCAATTCTTAAGAGTTAATAGGGTTACCATCCTTTAATTCAGGCTGCAACTTTGCGTACCAGTTCTATCAGCGTGAAATCTTATCGCTTTAAGACTCTGTAGCGCCATACGGCTGCAAATTATATTTTGGGACGGAGTATTATGGGAAAAATTATAGGGGAATAGAGAAATACTGAACTATTTATTGGAATATAAAACAAAAAACGTTGCATATCCAGATTTACTGAATTTAAATAGTAAGTACTACTCCAAATGTGAAATAACATAAACCTTAACAACACAAAAAGCATACATAAGAAGTCATCAGAAATACTTTTTTTATTTAATATTGGTTTCGCAGACTACTGAAGACACCTGTTTTCCGCAGACAAAGTGGCGGGTAAATGCTAGTATTATATAAATTTGAGTGGTTTTGTTAAATAATTAACTTTTGGTATGTCATTTTTTATTAAACATAGAACTGTTAAACTAATCATTAAATTATTTTAAATTGGCCAAGAAGGCTTTATGTATTGAAATGAACTGGAATAAATTCGTAAATAAATAAATAAGTTCGACTATATATCATTAATATACATACAAAAAAAGGTGACTGTAATAAAACTAGCGCCTTCTATGTGTTAGACCCGGACTTTTCAGTCCATGTAGTATACCCTTACTTGCAGAGAACTACATATATTAAGACACGAGGTACTCGAGGTTTAATCTGGGGCAACTACATTTCCTCAACCAACACTATTGTTATTTTGTAAACTTAAATTATTTGCATGGTACAAATAAATTTGCTTGTAATATAATACTCGGTCTCATGGCAGTTGTAGTTACGAGTGTTATTCACAAGAGACTATGACTGTCTCTTGGCAACTTCGTGACTTTTTCAAATTCCCGCGCAGTAATTTTAAATGCAACACCACCGTTGCCATCCAGCACCATTTTGGAAGTTTTAACAAAAATGGACAAAGACAGTGCGAACTCTGTACCATCCATTTCACTAGTTAAGAAGTGGTTTACCGAGTTCCGTTCTGCTCGTACCAGCGCAAGTAACAATTTCAGGTTTTTTTAGCCAATATTTAGGTGGTAGCCCCTATATATGCAGTGCTATGTACTGGAACAACGAAAATTGGTTATGAGGAGAAGGCAAGAGGAATAAACTTTCCAATATTGCAAATTGACAGGGAGCACGTCTGCTGGCAACTTGTACCACAGTTGAACCGTACAGCTGAAAAACGCATTTGTGTGTTAATAAATAACACTGGGACTTAAGAAGCGTTACGTTGACCCTTTTTATACCCTTCACAAAAATGTAAAGGGTATATATAAGTTTGTGATTCCGTTTGTAATTTCTACAGTTTTTTTTTGCGACCCTATAAAGTATACATATTCTGAATCAGAATTAATGGAAAAGTCGATTAAGCGATGTCCGTCTGTCCGTCTGTCCGCTGTTGAAATACCGTTTCTGAGAAAACCATTAGACTTAGAAACTTTTTTCTTTTACCCCATCGATTCATGGGTTTGCTATTGAAATTCAGTAATATCGGTCCACGTATAGCTGAGATATATTCAAAATTCCGAAAAAAGCCATTTTTTTTTGCAGTTTTGCATGAAAATTTTTAAAAACAAAAGTTGTTCGTTTCGCTTCAAACTTCACACACTTATTAAGCATGGTGACTTAAAGGCAAAAAATTTTTTTTTCAGATATCGGTTCATATATACCCGAGATATAGCCCAAAGCGGATTTTTAATGAAAATGTCGCATATGCGAAGCTAAACAATTTTTTTTTGCTTAAAAGTAGTTCTGTAAATATGGAAAATGAAAATTTCCGATATCGGTCCATATATACCCGAGATATAGCCTAGGCCGGGGTTTTCATGAAAATGTAGCGTAAGCGAACTTAAACAACTTTTTTTGCTCAAAAGCAGTTCTGGTAATGAAATTAGGTTACATAAATATGGAAAACGAAAATTTACGATATCGGTCCATATATACCCGAGATATAGCCCAAACCGGATTTTTAATGAAAATGTCGCGTAAGCGAACTTAAACAACTTTTTTGTGCTCAAAAGCAGTTTTGGTAATGAAATAAGGTTACATAAATATGGGAAATGTAAATTTCCGATATCGGTCCATATATACCCGAGATATAGCCCAAACCGCGTTTTTCATGAAAATGTCGCGTAAGCGAACTTAAACAACTTTTTTCTTCTCAAAAGCAGTTCTGGTAATAAAATTATGTTACATAAATATGGAAAATGAAAATTTCCGATATCGGTCCATATATACCCGAGATATAGCCCAAATCGGGTTTTTCATGAAAATGTCGCGTAAGCGAACTTAAACAACTTTTTTCTGCTCAAAAGCAGTTCTGGTAATGAAATAAGGTTACATAAATATGGAAAATGAACATTTCCGATATCGGTCCATATATACCCGAGATATAGCCTAAGCCGCGGTTTTAATGAAAATGTCCCGTAAGTGCACTTAAACATCTTTTTTTGCTTAAAAACAGTTCTGTAATGAAATAAAGTTATATAAATATGGAAAATGAAAATTTCCGATATCGATTCCGAGATATAGCCTAGAACGGGTTTTTCATGAAAATGCCGCGTCAGCGAAACTAAACAACTTTTTTTGCTTAAAAGCGGTTCTGGTAATAAAATAAGGTTATATAAGTATGGAAAATGAAAATTTTCGATATCGGTCCATATATACCCGAGATATAGTCCAAACCGGGTTTTCATGAAAATGTCGCGTAAGCGAACTTAAACAACTTTTTTGCTCAAAAGCAGTTCTGGTAATGAAATTATGTTACATAAATATGGAAAATGAAAATGTCCGATATCGGTCCATATATACCCGAGATATAGCCCAAATCGGGTTTTTCATGAAAATGTCGCGTAAGCGAACTTAAACAACTTTTTTTTGCTCAAAAGCAGTTCTGGTAATGAAATAAAGTTATATAAGTATGAAAAATGAAAATTTCCGATATCGGTCCATATATACCCGATATATAGCCTAACCGGTTTTTTGATGAAAATGCCGAGTAAGCGAATTTAAACAACTTTTTTGTGCTCAAAAGCAGTTCTGGTAATGAAATAAGGTTGTATAAATATGGAAAAAGAAAATATCCGATATCGGTCCATATAAACTCGAGATATAGCCTGAACCGATTTTTCCATTAAAAAAAATTTTTTTTTTTTTTTTTGCTGAAAAGCATTTCTTGTTATAAAAGAAGGTTACTAAAATACAGAAAATAGAAAATTCCGATATCGGTTCATATATAACCGAGCATACTCAGGTCACATTTTTAATATACTATACATATTCGTGACTATCGTGAAGGGTATTTTAGATTCGGCCCAGCCGAATATACTACACTCTTACTTGTTTACAATTCCATTCGGAAATTAAAGCGAAATCATTATTCAGTCAGTTATTCATATAAGAATTAGAGTAGGAGAAAGAACCAAAACTTGCGGTACTCCTGAATTACTGAACCATGCCACAACCCCTCACACATAACAAACGACCACAGATGCTGCTTTATCTGTACTCATGGATGGTATAAATATTGAGGAATCGGAAGCTCTTGATGTTCTTGGAATGAAGATACCGTGTGATGTTCGCTGGACTGAACACATTTTTCATGTCTCTAAAGAAGCATTCAAGTACCTAGGGTTTCTGAAACGTTGTAAGATGTACTTCACTCCATCCGATCTCCTCACTATTTATACCACCTATAACCGACCAAAAATGGAATACAACTCTCATGTTTGGGCCAGTGCCCCGTACGCTCCGCCTGTGGAATAAGTTACCTGCTGACGTGTTTCCTGTCTGTTATAACGTTGAAAGGTTCAAGTCAAATGTTCACAAATACTACTCCCTCTTTCCTCCTCCTCACAACCTATTTTCCTAGTTCTGGTACAATGCATTGCATATGTGGGGGTCATCCCCTGAGTACTGGTCCAAGTTAAAAAAAAAAAATACAATTTCTATTATGTTCTTTCTTCTCCAATAAAGTTGCAAATTATTAGACAAGTACCTATATAACACACGATATGTTTTTAGCAATGTAAATGTAATTTTTTCTACTGCAAAATACCTACATCTCGCCTGTTACCTCAAAAACATTGCTTCTCTAAAAAAAAAGAAAAAACATGAACAATGTCGTCTGACTAAATTTCAAATAGAGCGTGCTCTAGTCTTGTCATTCATGAATGAATTAATTCAACTGAACTCACAAGTGATTTTGTACTTTTACATTACTTTTTTTTTAAATCAATCTTAAAAATGAACACTTAGTAATTTTTTTATATGTATATTGCGTTTAAACAAATTGTGATATAAACAGTTATCGGGCGAAACTTATTTTTGCCTTGTTATCGCCATACCAAAAAGGTAATCTTTCATGAAAATCTTCATAGAAAAATCGGTTTAGGCTATATCTCGGGTATATATAGACCGATATCGGAACATATCATTTCCTGTATTTTAGAAACCTGCTTTTATAACCAGAACTGCTTTGAAGCAAAAAAAAAATTTTTTTCATGAAAAATCGGGTACACATATATGGATATCGGAAATTTTCATTTTCACTATTTGGTAACCTCATTATATTACTAGAACTGTTCTAAGCAAAAAAAAACCCTTAAGTTCGCTTACGCGGCGTTTTCATGAAAAATCGGTTTAGGCTATATCTTTGGTATATGAACCGATATCGGAAATGTTAATTTTCTACATTTTAGTAACCTCCTTTTACAATGAGCACTGTTTTTAAGCAAAAAAAAAAGTTGTTTAAATTCGATTATGCGACATTTTTATTAAAGAATCGGCTAGGCTATATCTTGGATATATGTATGTATATAGACCGATATCGAGAAAAAAAATTTTTTGCCTTGTAATTGACATGTTTAATAATTGTGTCAAGTTTGAAGCAAAACAAAAATTTTCTTACAAAATTGCAAAAAATAATGGCTTTTTTCGGAATTTTGGATATATCTCAGCTATATGTGAACCGATATTACTGAATTTCAATAGATGGGGTAATAGAACGGCGAAAGAAAAAAGTTTCTAAGACTAATGGTTTTCTCAGAAACGGTATATATACGGTATATTACCAATTTTTTAAAGAACACATAGAAAAGACGTGCGCACAAGAAGAAAGGCAAAACACCACTTTGACTGGTCAAGTCTTGAGTTTGTGGGAGATCGGGCAGAAGAGAATGGAATAATAAAAATGTCAGAAAATACGATAACTTTGATTCAAAAAAAAAAAAAAATAAACTTGACGACAAAAACTTTTGTGTCTGAAAGTAGTAAATACAAACTTCTAAAGAAAATTAAAGTAGAATTGATCAACAAATCCTGATGTACTCTGGGACCAAAACCTAATATTATACCGTTTGTTGAAAAAAAGGCGCAGAGAATAGAAATTTTGCATATGTGCATACATAAATATTTGACTAATGTACACTTTTTGAAGGCCACAAGAAGTTCCCAGCGTAATCGCTTTTTGGCATACATACACATACATACATATGTATATCGGCACAAGTCCAGTTTAAGTACACTTCTGCAAGTTGAAAAAAATATATATAGGGTGGTAGAAAATTGAAAAATAGAAGAAATTATTGTATGCAAAATTTGGCGAAAACACATATAGTTTCCGAGTTATGGACCTCTGAAGTTTTGATATACGTTTACATGAAATTACAATTTTCCACTGCATTTGTGAAGTTATTTAAACAAAATTGGTATCATTTGAAAGCTTTTGAATAAATAAATTAAATCGTGCTAAAATTTTTAATTCCATATGTGACAATACAGTTTTTACAAAATTTTAGATAAGTGTCACGGAAGTGTTCTATTACAAAAGGAACGATCTTTAGGACACGAGTTGGAGAATCTATGCTATTTTTGGAGAATCCAGCGACCTGCCTACCTAGCACGGAAGTGTTCGATGTTTAAAAAAAACCAATATGTGATTAAAATTTTATTGAACAACACTGGATCAATTAAAAAAATTTTTGCATAACCGGTCTTCGGGATTTTGTCCTCTATGGTATAACAAACTCCGGCAGCGCTGACTAAAGTTTCTCAGGAATAAAAAATTGTTTATGTTTGTAAACCCTCTACATTTTTAAAAATATGTCCCGCTTCCTAACGAGTTAAAAAAAATTGAAAAATTTTCGCATATTCAAAAAGCCTTACTTAGTGTATGGTCACACACAGCAACTTTAGTTGGGCAATTCTTGACTTTATAGAAGCTTTCGGTGAGGGGAATAAGAAGGGAAAAAGAATTGCCGGTACTCGGAAATTCTCAGCAATTCCTTACTTTTCTCTCATGTGTGTATGTGTATGTGCATATACAATGTAAATTGCATAAAGCAAAAGGTAGAGAATTGCTCAAGAATTGCTGAAAAAAGTTTTTGTGTGTGGACAAGAAATCAATTCCAAAAGAAAATTGCTAAAAAGTTCGGCAATTAAAATCGTTCTGTCTGACCACAGACTTAAAAGCTTTCAAATGGCACTAATTTGTCATAAATTACTTTAAAAATGTAACGGAAAATCGCAATTTTGTGTATAAGAATATCGAAACTTCAAACGTTAATTACTCGAAAATTGTTTCCGCCGACATGCTCAATATTTTCATCTTTTTTTTCAGATTTCTACCCCCCTATATAAATTAGTTTTTCAATTTTTAGGAGCGTATTTAAACTGGAATTAAGCCCATCTAAAACTTTGGTATGCAAATTCTTATTAACTCTTTATTTAATAAAATAAAAACAAAAATTGATTTGGTCGAATTTTTATTTTGCTTTTGGCAGCGTTCGTTAAAAAGGAAAAACGTAGGGGGGTAATTAGAAAGAAATGTGTTGTCATCACTGTTTCCAAACAAATATTCGTGCATTGTTTACTGCTGCTTGTTCACAATAAAAACAAAGCAAATGTTTTACAACATTTGCTTGGCGATAAAAATGTGAAATATACATAATTAATTTTTTGAAATGTCGACCTTTTTATAGTAAAAACTACATACTATTTATTTTAAGATGATTGGAACGTTGTGTCGCTTTCAATATGCTGCATGGGTGCATGTATTATATCCATATTACGGACACGACACGTGTGCAACTAGTTTCTTTTTTTCACAGGTTCAACACGATTTTTGCTTTTATTATTGTCATATTTTAAATATGCGTTACTTTAACAAAAATTAAAGAATTTTAAGTGTTTTTTACATTACAAAATGTAAATTCGAACCAACAATTCTTTATGTTGTAAATTTTCAGATTTCTAAAACACGAAACGCAACGCGAAGAAACACAGGTAATTTAATCAGCTTTAGAGATGGCATTTCTCCGATTTCTAAACCAGTTTTACTGTCACGGCGAATTCATACTCATAAATTCAAGGCATGATACAAAAAACAAGGTAGCCGCTTCGCTACAACAATGCACCAATACAAAAAACAACAGGTATTTTGTTTGTGTAAAAAGACGAATTCACACTTAAGCTGTCAAAAGTATTTGATAAAGAACATGTAAAAAATTTAAATGGCGCCGAAAAAGGTAAGCAAAACTTGACAACGAAAGTGCCGCCAGATCAAGGCGAATTAATTATTAGGTGGATGCATCGGCGAATTCAGGCGAATTCGAGTAATATGGCGGCACTTTCTTTGTCAAGTTTTGTTTACCTTTTTCGGCGCCATTTAAATTTTTTACATGTTCGTTATCAACTACTTTTGACAGCTTAAGTGTGAATTCGCATTTTTACACAAACAAAATACCCGTTGTTTTTTTTATTGTTGTATTGTTGTAGCGAAGCGGCTACCTTGTTTTTTGTATCATGCGCCAGATTAGCCGAATTCGCCGATGCATCCACCTAATAATTAATTCGCCTTGCATCCACCTAATAATTAATTCGCCTTGATTCAAGGAATGATGAAGGTGAGCTCGACAGCTCAGGTGATGTATGTATGTCAAATAATTTTCATTTGTTTCGCGTTGTTTTTGTATAAATATAACAAATTTTTTCATCTTGAATTTTTGGTGTGTTAAAATACAGTTTGTTAAAAGCAAATTGAATGCAAATTTTCAAAACTTTATATAAATAATTAAACGAACTAATCTAGTTTACCAACGGAGCTCTAAATAAGTTTAGAAGTCCATAGCGTGATAGAAAATTTAAAAATAATAAGAAAATGTTAAATGACAATATTGACCGAAACGCTTAGTTTCCGAGTTATGGACCGAAGAAATTTTCATACATACGAGCAATTTTCTATCACATTTTTCAACCTATATCGTCATTATTTTTATAGAATCCGTTGTACGTTATACATTGCCTTTTTGCTGAGCCTCTCATATTCGAATTAATTTGGGTTTCTATCTCACTACTGGTCGCTTGCACTTTTTTATGAATTTTAATCGATTTTTGACACATCTTAGATTGTGAACGCAAGCATGCTGTCGAAATTGCTAAACTGGCTATAAGTTGAAATACAGGTAGTCTTATGAGCTTTACCACATTCCGAACTTCTTCGTCAATGCAAAGTATTAAAGTTGAGCAACTTTTAACGTACGTTGAGAACGTTTTCAGCTATCAGTTTATATATTTTTGTAAATTTTGATTTCGTTTTTCGTTCAAAATTGTGTTCAATATTCTGTTCTGTGTCTGAAAAATTAATCAAATTTGAATAAAAAAAGTTGACTTTATATCCGTTAACAAAGTACCGATGGTGCCAACTACATACATACTTCGTATACGGTAATGTCAGTTAAACAACGAGACGGACAAAGTACGACGGTTTCTTTGTGCCCCGGCCTTTGCACGCTTAGCAATTTTAAAATTAAATTTTTGCTATTATTTCTGTTCGTTTACCCAAAAATTTGTACAAGTTTTTAATGTGTTTTACTGCATTTTACTGAATGCTGTTCGTTTACCCAAGTTGCAGTAAATGAGAACACAAAAGAGTAAAATGACAGTTCTTTTACAGAGTACTTACAAATTTTTGCAGTAAAGTTAAGCAAGATGAGAACATATGGAAAACAAACAAATGTAACCAAAAACAGAACAAGTTTTAGACAAAATTGCTTCTAAGAATTAATTGGAAATCTATTATAAGCTAGTAAAACAATTCTGCGGTTATAGTAATTAGTCAGAACCCAGTAATCACTTAAAAAAAAGTAGTTAAATATTGTGACGCAGCTCAATATCGCAAATCCAGCTGCCTAAAAATTTATTTAAGTTTTGTGTTATTTAAATTGTGTTTTGATTTTTATTAAGATAATCAATTTATTGTTAGTCGCAATAATTAAAAACAAAACCATCAAATATTTTGTTTACTTATAATTAAAGTTTAATATGATGTTTCCACATCACAAGCAAGCGACTTGTCAAGAAATTTTATATGAAAAGCACTCAAATTTGTGTGAACTCTATACATATATTAAAGACCAGTATGTATTGTCGAAATATCACATAAATGTATTGTATTACACACATTGTAAATAAATAAATGAAATGCATCTATTCTAAAAATTAGTTTTTCTTTACGAAATTTTATTAATTTTTCGTACTTATAGACAACAGAGTTTATTGAAAAATTTTACTAATCACAAACTTAATGATCACAATTATTATAATTGATATATGCCCAGTGAAAGGTGATCAAGGGTTGACTGGTGATAAGCATGGCCGATTACGGGAAGGTGACTAAATATGTTTAAACAAATTACTTTTAGCTAGCCAGATCTGCAATTACTCCTGTGTGCGCTGTTACATATGGGTGCAGTTTTATCAGCTGTTTACTAAAGTTTACGATTTTTCTGTTCGAGTACTTTTTTGGACAAGAGAGTTTTCACAGTGTAATTTTTACAATTTGCTGAAAAATTACTCAGTTACTACATTTTACTGTAAAGTAAACGAATAAACCTGTTATGACAAAATGAAACTGACATATTCATATATATATACATATAACCTAGTCCAAATTTTGTCAAGGCAATAATAGTCAAGCTTTAAAGTAAAATTCTTCCTACAAAATTTTACTTTCGACTAGTTAACATTACAGATATAACGTTAAAATTTTATGTTACTCTAATACTAGTAATATTCCTCAAAATATTTCAAGGGGAAAAATAAAACGAGTCTGACAGCACCCTCCAACAACAATTAGAAAAAGTCAGAGAATACATATCTGTATGCTTTTATTTACTCTGAACTTTATTGATATTCGATTTTTGTGTAAGTTTTGTAATTTATCTTTGTTAATATTGTTTGCACAAAGTGTACTTTTGGTGAGAAATGAATTCAGAAGAATGTCGTTTGAGGACCTTCGATAATTGGTACAATAGTGGTCCTAGTGTGTGTATTAGAACTCTAGCAGCTAATGGGTTTTTTGCAACTGGAAACTCATTTGAAGTGGAATGCAATTGGTGCCATTTGCGAATAAGTGATTGGTCAATAAATCAAAACATACAAGAGCGCCACATGAGCATCAATCCTAACTGTGATTTTATTATTAGAAGGCATGATTGTGGCAACATACCTTTAACACCCGATTTACAACACCTCGAAAATGACTCAGAAGCAAATGCCTATGATAATGCTTTTGCTGCCAAAGAAAATTCGACACTAGATTTATTAACTGAAAAGGATCGCCTATCTACATTTGTGAATTGGCCGGTGAGAAAACTGAAACAAAAGTTTTAATTCGTTAATGTATGTATTTTCATTTAGAACCCAAATATTACACCGGAATCATTGGCAAAAGCAGGCTTCTTTTATTTGAATCGTTCAGATGAAGTCCAATGTGCATGGTGTAAGGGAGTAATTGCTAAATGGGAAAAACAGGATAATGCTTTCGATGAGCATCGCAGATTTTTTCCCGATTGCCCGCGCGTTCAACTTGGTCCTTTAATAGAGATTGCCAATGATGGTATAAGAGACTTAGGAATACAACAAATTTCACCACCCAAAAATCCAAAGTATACATCTTTGCACGCTAGACTCCGTACTTACTCAAATTGGCCTATACCCGAAATACAAAAGCCAGAAGATCTCGCCCAAGCAGGACTTTATTATCAAAAGGTCGATGACCAAGTTAAATGCTTTCATTGTAATATGGGTTTGAGATCGTGGGAAAAGCAAGATGATCCTTGGTTTGAACATGCAAAGTGGTAAGTGATATAAATAAAGGTCCAGTTTTTGTTGTGTTTAACATATCTAAGTACTTCAATTAGAAAATATTATAAAATTTTCTGATATCTTCGTATTTTTCCTATATTCCAATTTGATTTTTTTAAATGCATTTCGATACCAATCAGAAAACAGCATGTATTCTATGTTTTCCAACTGTCTAGACTTTGAGAAGATATTCTCAAACATTCAACTTTATTTCCCAATATTCGAAATAAATTAAAACATTTTTACCAATAAAAAATTATAAATAGCTTGTTTTCTATGTTTCCCAGCTATCTATATGTCGACATTTCATAGGAACTACCCTAATCATCAGTAGACTTTGGAAATTTTTGAAAGATATTCTCAAACATTCAACTTTATATCCCAATAATCTAAATAAATTGTTGAGAATTTAAAAAGAAAAATGCTCTAATAATACCTGTCAAAACACAAAAAAATAAGCTATTTATAATTTTTTATTGGTATAAATGTTAAAAGTTAAATAGCGAATAAAAACTCAATTGTTTAAAACATTTTCTTACTAAATTCTCAATAATTTATTTAGAATATTGGGATACTTTCAAAGGTTTCCAAGTCGACTGATGATTAGGGTAGCTCCTATGAAGTGTGGACATGTAGACAGCTGGGAAACATAGAAAACAAGCTGTTTATGATTTTTTGATTGGTATCAATATTAGAAGCTAATAATGTGAATAAACTCAATTGATTTCCTTGATTTTTTTAACTTACTAATTTCAAGTCAGAGTTCTTTTTTTCCTTTACTTAATTAAGAAGGATTTTTATTTCAAAAATAATTGTCTTGACCAAACAAGGAACAAGAAAAAATATCTGGGGGACAGCTAACTGTTGCGTACCTAATATACTATTCTTTAGCGCTCACTAAGTATCGAAAACGGGAACACAAAACGTGACGTATTTTTACGGCCATTCAGCCACCGAGCTCTAACTTATTTTTCGTCTATATGGCATATATATATATATATATATATATATATATATATATATATATATATATATATATATATATATATATATATATATATATATATATATATATATATATATATATATATATATATATATATATATATATATATATATATATATATATATATATATATATATATATATATATATATATATAATATATATATATGCAATTTTGTTATAGCTCTTGTTTGTACATCATTCTGCTGTCATTGGACAATCAGTTATTACGGCATTCTTGCTTTAATAAAAATTCTTCTTAATTTAAGAAAAGAAAAACTGAACTCAGACCTGAGAAAATAACAACATGAATTTACTAGCAATAAGAAATCTCAACCAATCATAATAAATACACTAACATTTTTCTAAAAGTCAAAAATCGTATTTACTTCAAGAATATTGAAAATAATTTAACTTCAGTTTATTACAACTAGGTTCCGATTAAAACTGACCCCACCTACTGGATCGGCTCCCAATCTTTTACAAAAATCACGATTTTCAATAAACTGTTGCCAAAAATAAAATAAAATAATAAAAATATTCTTTCTTTAGAAAAATTCGCATTTTCTTAATTTTAATGATAAAAGCACGTTATTCCTTCGTGTTACGTTCTATATTAACAAACTGGAATATATTTAGAATCCGAAAATAAAAGTTTTGAATAAAAATTACAAGAAAAAAAAAATGGTTGTTCATTTGTTCGAAAGGTGCTAAGCTAAGTCTAGACGATATGTTGAATCAACATATTTATGCCGAAAAATTTACTACCAGTGCCAACAAATCGTGTAGACATGTTAAACATATGTATGTTTAAATTCATTTGATTAACAATTGTTACTGATTGCTCACAATTTTAGCATATCGTGTAGACACCATATTTTTAGTTTTTAACAAAAGTCCTTCGAGTGTTGTTTGTGCAAGTTGATTTTGTGATGACGTCATGTATGTATTATTAAAGCTGGGGTCTAATCACCGCATACGATATCGAATTAACTATCGTATCGAATAACATTACGATACATCTAAATTATGGCAACCGATGCATATTGGATCGTAATTTAAACAAAATGCAATAGATTGAAGACCATACGTTCCCTAAAAGTAGGAATACAAAAAATAAATCCTTTAACTTTTTTATATTATTGCAATACAGTTTATTCGATATCGTAAGCCGTGATACCAAAATGAAAAATTTCGATAATTTTGCTCGATATCGTATGCGGTGATTTGGCCCCTGGATTCACCCATTGTTTCCGAACAAAATTTTTGTCCGGACAAAATTTTTTTATATGTAGTTTGACGTCTCTCTTCTTGAGAGAGAGAAAATATTTTTTACGAACAACTCTCAACTTGAATTGGTTTAATTTTATATTTTGTCCGGACAAAATTGAAATGAGATGCCAATAGGATACATTTTTACATAAAAAATTGTATTGAGTTGCCCCATCGAATAAACAATTTACATAGTAATTAAATATTCGTATTATTTGATCTTGTTTATATATTATTTTTTTTTTTTCCTAAATTTTCCAGCTAAAGATCTTTATAGTAATTTTGTTCTGATGAAATTTTAATAGTGGCTGCCATTTGATATATTTATATACATAGTTTTAATAGTTATTAAAAAATAAGTAATAATTTTAATATGGAAATAAATGAATTGATTGCCCAAAAACTTATTAAAGAAATGAAAAAGCCAGGAAGAGAGTGTATGTACGATATGATGTGTAAAAATAACCCATTGCTCTTCTTTGCTTTAAAAGTCTTTTCACTGCAAATCTTTTTAATTTTTTTATATATATGTACTTGGCTAATAATAATGCTTTATGTACATATTTCAATGGCCATAAGCAAAAGCAGTTTTCTTTATTATCACACAATATTTACTAATAATTGAGAATATGTAAAATACGCCAGAAAATAAACCAAAATAATAACAAGCAGTACTGCCACCTTGTAAAACTAATAGATTTTGTTTATATATGGCAGCTCTGATTTTCCAGAACATTTTTTTGCAATGGGTGAATCGAGCTGCAGAAAACTCTCAGTAAAAAATTTTTTGTCCGGACAAAAATTTTGTTTGGAAACAATGGGTGAATCCAGCTTAAGAAAACGATTAGGCACGAAAATAGCAAATACTAAAAATGTTTCTCTTATTAAGTGCTAGTAACAACAACACTCTTTATTGTATTCATTTCTTTTACTCTTAAAAAATATACACACAATATGACAGTGATTGGGCACATTTTTGATGTATCAAGATTTCACAAACGAACGACAGGTATAAATACCACCGCATCAATGTTTAAGAGTGTTTTAAATACTCGGATGTGAAAATGATTGGGTAAACAACCGGTATACTTATGGTTGCGGTGCACCGACGCAGATCTCTGGTGAATGGTAGAAGGAAAGTTTTTTTCAAAACATTTGAACTGATTTCCACGAAACTTAAATTAGATGATGTACGTCTAAAAGGACACACATATATTTTAAGGCACACGTCATTTTTTAGTTTTCATGTTTTAGGCTATTTTGATGACTGCAAGTTGACATTTTTTGCCATAAACTATTTGGAAATATAGCATGTGCGTTAGTCTGACTCGTATGTTGGCGATTTTATTAAACCGAGTAAATCAAATTTTCCATGGTAATAAAAATCACAAGCATTAAAGTTTGCCCTAAATCATTTCACCTACGAAGCTTTATTACAGAGATTGAACTTACGAAAAAAAAAACTTGACAGCCCTTCTTAATAGAGGTGTCAACAATAATTTCCAGTAACAACTGTTTGAATTCGGCGGTGAGATTGTATATCCATGCCTAAAAAATTTACCTGATATAGTTTTTTTTTTTTTTTTTTTTTTTTTTTTTTTTTTTTTTTTTTTTTTTTTTTTTTTTTTTTTTTTTTTTTTTGCTGTGCATAAGAAAAATTATGTCTGTTCGTTTACTCAAAAATTTTTACTTTGTTTAACTGCATTTTCCTGAATGCCGTTCGTTTACCCAAGGTGTGTTACACGTGAATAACGAAACAGTTTGAACTAGTCCAAAAGTGTTCCACGCAACAATTTTTGTGCAATTTTGAGAGAAAATGAGAGAGTAATTTTTTTCATTTCGTGTAGAAATTAGCCGGAATTTTTTCTTTGGGTAAGTTCGGACTAGAATTGAATAATTAGACGTTTACATACATATAAAACTGAAAATTTTATCAGAAAATTTGCAAATTGGAAAAAAGTTTTTGTGTAAAAATTAGGTAAAAGCAAAGTGGAAGGTTGTCCAAACTAAAAATAATGTAGTAAAGTAGCAAACAGAACATGCAATTGTTATTTGGCTTTTCATTTTATAAATATGTACTATAAAAATCGATTGAAAATTTTATATTGCTTTTAATTTTACAGCTGTTGCCAAT
The DNA here is from genome assembly GCA_914767995.1 of Thecocarcelia acutangulata. Lineage (NCBI taxonomy): Eukaryota > Metazoa > Arthropoda > Insecta > Diptera > Tachinidae > Thecocarcelia > Thecocarcelia acutangulata. Next base: position 60,903,276 of record OU612098.1, read on the forward strand.
AATGCAAATCTTTTGTTTATATGATGTTATGCGCTTTAAGCGTCTAATATCGCTAAAATATACTTTAATGTAAAAAGTAAGCAGCAAGATGTACAATTGTGGTTTTAGGCGTTCCAGCAGTTTCGGGTAAAATTTGCAAATTTGGAGAGTAATTTGCTTTTTAATCTTATTAGTCCGAACTAGTCCAAGATCTCGTGGAACGCACCTAAAATTTAGCAAGATGAAAAACATATCGCTCCTTTATTGCATCATAGTCATATCTCAAAAAATAAGCTTTTCGAGTTAACAATGCAGAATTGTCAACAGTACCACATTTTATATTGTACCAAAAAGTTATTCAAATTACTTTTAAACTGTTTCCTCTAGGAGATACTTTCTAAAAAAAAAATTCTAATACTTGTATGAAAGCTAAAAATTTGAAATGCATTTTTCTCGAAACGAGCTTTTTTGAGTTATGACTACGTTGCAATAAAGGAGCGATATGTTAAACAAAGAAGTGTAAACAAAAGAAAGTAACCGAAAACTGAACAATTTTTAGAAAAATATAGAATTAAATGATTATTGCTTTTGAAAAATTAATTAGCAAACTATTTAAAAGGTAGTAAAACTATTGAGGTTTATCGCAAGTCCGGCTGCTCAAAATTTATTTACGTTTTGTGTTATTTAAATTTTGTTTTGATTTTTATTCAGGCAATTTATTGTTAGTCGCATTAATTAAAAACAAAGCTATCAAATATTTTGTTTACTTATAAATAAAGTTTAATATGATATTTGCACATCACAAGCAAGTGACTTGTCGAGAAATTTGATATGAAAAGCACTCAATTATTATGTGAACTCTATACAAATATTAAAGGCTAGTCGATTGTTTGTGTTGTCGATATATCACATAAATGCATAAAAAAGTAATTTGTGTTTACGAATTTTTATTATTTTTCCGTCCTTATAGACAAGAGAGTTTTCTGAACAATTTTATTTGATCACAAACTTAACGATCACAAGGTGGTAATATTTTGAATGGTTACTATAAGCATGGCTGATTACGGGGAGGTGACTAAAATGTGTTTAACAAACTTAACTTTTGGCTAGTCAGATTTGCAAATTCTGCGTGTGCTGGTTCATTGGGTGCAGTTTCATCAGCTGTTTGCTAAAGTTTACGTATTTTTTCTATTTTTCTGTTCGAGTACTTTTTTCGACAAGAGAGTAATTTTTACAATTTGCTGAATTTTATTGTAAACGAATAAACCTATTATCATTAAAGAATCACATTGTTTCTGGTAAAGCTATGAAAAGCATTTCTTATTACAGATTTCAAAATTAGCAATTTTTCCTCTTATATCGATAATATACTACAGTTTTTGCTAGATTTCCCTGTATTATAGGTGGAGATTTTCTATAGAAATTTTTCAAATAACAGTTTATTTATTTATTTATTTCTCCATATTGCAATACAAAGCCATCTAGTCCAATAAAGCGTATCGCCACTCTCACCACGAATGATCTTTCAAATAAAGAGCAATTTATCCTGGGAATAACAACCTGTTTATTTCTGTGCTATCGTGGTAAAAAACGGAAATATTACGAAGACTAACAAATTGGTGGAAATAGCACCCTAAGAATTCCCTAACAAACTCAGAAATTTGCTCCCGTATACGGACGTTAAAGACAAATCGAACAACCATATTTACATCCTTCTCAAGCCGTTTAAGGTTCGTTAAAGTAGCACCTGATACAACCTCAAAGAGTAACAAAATTTGAGGCATAAGAAGCTCATGCGCTATATGACGCTTAACTTTCAAAGGCATATACATACATATTCATTGAATAAACTCTTCTTAATGTAATAATTAGATGACTATCAATAATTATTCCTAGAAGCTTTAGCTGACTAACAAATTCAATCCTAGAACCACTAATGTGGATGTTGAAAGAGTGCGGTAGATTGCAGTCAGAAGAGATAGCTTTAGCATTTGAAACATTAACATATAAATAGTTTCTACTAGACATTTTAATAAACATACAAAATTCAGTCGTAAAGCAGCTCTGGGCTGAAGAACAGCTCTCGCGTCATCGTAATTATTTCTTAAGTGCGGTCAGGCTTGTGTTTGTTGTTCGGTCTTCGAGAGTTTTGCGTCTCGCTCGCACTGGTTAACGGTTTGCCTCTACTAACTGTATTGGTTTACAGTTTTTTAGAGGTTATTCATTGTTAACCACGTGGAAACTTCCTATGTGAAGGCATAGGTCGTTATAGTTAGTCACAGCGACGCTACAAAAGTACTGTTAATACCATCTTGGGCATTATGGTCTTTGTCACCCCGCCCATGCTGTGCATCCTATACATTGCAAATTTACTTTGCAACTGTATAGTTACTAAATAAATAAATAAATAAATAAACATACAAAATTTTTTTGTGAATAAGGCCATAAGACTGTAATTGCAACTTATTCAGCATTTTCACACACTTGTCACTCAACCAGCAAGTTGTACATCTATAGATTATGTTTTCAGTAATCTGTGTAACAGACTTACAACTGATGCAGTGGAATACAAATTATCTGACTGCAATTTTGTTTTTATACGCTAGAATCTCACATTAGAATATTTGACTTTAAAGAGGTTGTAAATTCCCATTGTGATTGTGGGAAAGTGAAAACTATTATGCGAAATAATCTAATTCTTTTGTTACTACTGATGTGAGTTTATATCCTATGTGTTTAATGCTTTAGCTAGCTCATCAAGCATAGAGAAAAAAAGACCATTTTGGAATACTGAAATATAAGATCACCAATTTGATTGAAATATAAACTTTTGATGGCAAGAAGACATTCGAACATGGATCGTAAAATATCAGCAAAGTTATTAAAATAGCCAGAAGAGACGCTATTAAATCTTATTATCATAAAGATAAGATTAGGCATGATCCTAAAAAGTGCTGGTAGTCTCTGAATCGACGAACGCTTGAAAAAGAAAACAAGTCTAAAACAAAATTTAAAGATATTTTTATGAACCTTAGTTCTTTCTTTAGCCAATTGGACCTAAATTTTGCAATGTAAATTAAAACAAATTTATTTACATTTCTTCCCAACGTTTCGTCAATTTTTTGTTGACTTTTTCAGGGGGATCTAAGTTGTGTGGAAAATAACACTAATATCAAAAGCATTTGACAGAGTGTGGCATGGTGCACTATTGGCAAAACTTACTGCTTTTGGTGGCGGTGATGACTTCTCTCGGTTTATATCGAGCTTTCTCAGAGACCGCACTATACGAGTTGTTATAGATAGGGTCTCATCAAACGAGTTCAAGATTAATTCAGGGGTACCGCAAGGGTCCGCTCTTTCTCCTACCCTATTTTTAATTTTCCTTAACGACCTTCTCTATCAAACTTCCAACCCTATCCACTCTTTCGCGGATGACAGCAGCATTTGTCACTCGTACTCTTTTAGTTATAGGCCCAGCCTATCAGAGATCGCTGCCAAGAGGCTAAATATGAATGATTCACTGAATTGTGATCTTCTATTAATCTCCGAATGGGGTCGTAAAAACAGGGTCACCTTTAATGCACGTAAGACCCAGTGTTGCTTATTGACGCACAAACAAACGACCGCAAATGCTGCTTCATCTGTACTCATGGATGGTATAAATATTGAGGAATCGGATGCTCTTGATGTTCTTGGAATGAAGATACAGTGTGATGTTCGCTGGACTGATCACATTTTTCATGTCTCTAAAGAAGCATTCAAGTGCCTCGGTTTTTTGAAACGGTGTAAGATGTACTTCACTCCATCCGATCTCTTTACTATTTATACCACCTACATCCGACCGAAAATGGAATACAACTCTCATGTTTGGGCCGGTGCCTCAAAGTCTATTTTGGCATTACTCGACCGTGTGCAGGAGAGGGCGAAGAAACTCATCGGTGACAGTAGGGTATTCAACTCTATTGAATCACTGGAGCATCGACGCAGTGTGGGATGCATTACTCTGTTCTATCGATACTACAATGGATTTTGCTCTGACGAGATTAGGGATCTTGTTCCCGAAACTCGCACATTCACATTTTTACATAGCACGCGTTCATCGTCCAGAGCTCTCCCATTTGTGGTCGATTGCCCGGGGAATCGTACTACGCATTACAGAGAGAATTCGTTTTTCAGCCGTACGCTTCGTCTGTGGAATAAGTTGCCTGCAGACGTGTTTCCTGTCTGTTATAACGTTGGAGGGTTCAAGTCAAATGTTCACAAACACTACTCCCTCTTTCCCCCTCCTACTCCCTCTTTCCCCCTCGCACATTTTTACGTAGCATGCGTTCATCGTCCAGAGCACGTTTCTCAAATGATCGACATACAACACTCCCTTTTCAGAATCGCTTCTTGCCCAGTCGCAAGTTGAAGTTCGCAAAGGTGGCTTACCTATTACGGTTCTTTTCTGACATTTTGTCTTTTCAGAGAATAGTCAGGAGCAGCGTTGTCAACTTGGTGCGTTTCGAACCGTTTTTGGAAACGTGTCGTTCATTGTGTTCTGTAAACAGCATATTAAGTAAAAGGGCAAATTCTAAGCTTTTATTAATAATACTCGTATTTGGTAATTTTTTTTAGCAACTAACGCGTTTTTTCTCCCATTTTGGTGCGTTTTGAAATTTCAAAGTTCACAACGCTGAGGAGTACCATCCAGGCTTTCCAAATATGTTTTATGAGAAGCCACTCTGGATTTCAAGCAGTTTTCTTAACTGAGTTATGCCTTAACTGAGTCGTAGCCTAATTTTAAGCTGGTGAGACCTGCGAAGTTACCATTCTCGTCGGATTCTTTTTTCTGACAGAAGTTGCACAATTTGATTGACACATCAACATAAGCAGGCGTTCTCAAGGCGATATTTTCAGTACAATGTGGACTCAAATATTTTTTATATTTTAGCCAATTAACTATAGTGACGGTCAATGCTAAGTCACTAAACAGGGAGCCAACCTCCTGGGGGAAAGTATCGGAGATTATGGTGGGAGAGTGGTCCGATGACAAACCTAATGAAGGCTCTACTTGCATCTACTCTATAGGAAATTTTTTTGCAACTCCAAAATCTATAACGTCTGGGATCTTTTGTCGCTCTGACGGCTAATAAGTGGGGTATCCGCTTGAAAACACATCTAATCCCATTTTGGAAACGGTGTCAAAAAGCATTATAGTCGCCAGTTGCTAAAAAATCGAGGACAAAATGATTTTAAAAAATTTGAATATTGGTTTTCTGTTATTGAAAATCGTGGCGGTGAGTAGATCGAGGAAATAACGATTTTTTCTTGAAAATATTCAGTGCATATATTAGTTGCTTGGAGATACTTCTCACGTGTCCCGTTCATTAAATAGTCTTCCACGGGGATCTGTTGTGTCGTACAGTATGTAGCCATTAATTTTGAAAAAACTGTTGGTTGTCAAATGAGTTTCAGCAATCAACTTTATATCAATTTGCTTTTCGATAAAAAAGTGCTCAAGTTCATTTGTGTGTTGGCAGAAGCAGTTTGCGTTCCAGAAACATATTTTAAACCAAGTCATTTGTTTAAAATTGCCTGTAAAATAGTGTATTGCATTTTCAGCATTTCCTGCATTATGTTTGTCATAGGAACGGTAAACGTATTCATAGATTGAATTTGAAAAATTTGAATATTGGTTTTCTGTTATTGAAAATCGTGGTGGTGAGTAAATCGAGGATATAACGATTTTTTCATGAAAATAATCAAGGCATATATTTGTAGCTTGGAGATATTCCTCACGTGTCCCGTTCATTAGATAATGCTTAGTTCTGGTCTTTATCAAAATTGCCGAACCGCCGCAAGATCTTCCACGGGGATCTTTTGTGTCATATAATGTGTAGCCATTAATTTTGAAATAACTGTTGGTTGTCAAATGGGTTTCAGCAATCATCATTATATCTATCTGCTTTTCCATAAGGAAGTGCTCAAGTTCATTTTTATGTTGGCGAATGCCGTTTGTGTTCCAGAAACATATTTTTAACCAATTCATTTTGTTAAAATTGCCTGCAAAATGGTGGATTGCATTTTCAGCATTTCCTGCATCGTGTTTGTCATGGAAACCGTAAATGTATTTATAGATTGAACAAGAGTCTGCAGAGTTGCCTCAAGATTGCTAAAATGTTGGTCGGAGTTTTGAGGCTTGGGCTCCTGATTCAACTTTGGTTTATCGGATTTTACCACATTCGCATAAGAAATTTGTTTGGGGATTTGCACGATTATGTGGCTGGTTGACTGGCGTACCTGGGAAGAATTGGTTGTAGAAATGGTGTTTGACTGCTGGGGTGGCATATTTAAAATCTATGGTTTATTTGTCACTGACCTCTTGAAGTGAGTGTAGACAGGGCAACCTCTGTTGTTTGTCGTATCGTTACCTCCACAGTTACTGAATTTTTTATCGCTCGAGTCAGTGTTAGGTTTTTTGCACTGTGTTGTACCGAAAAGCTCTCCACACACAGCGCAAACTGCGGGAAACTTACAATAGGCCTTAGTATGGCCAAATTCTTGGCAGTTTAGGCATTGAACGGGCTTTAAACGCTTATGAGGCTCATCAACGGTAACCCTACGATGTAAAAGAAATTTAAGGTTAAAAATTGGGTGCACTTAATTTTTATTTCAGACAAAATCTCTTGGTTCCAATTCAACCCTAAACATGGGTTGAGGAATTTTTTCACGGTTTCTAATATTAAAAACATTTTTAATTTTAAAACCATTGTATTCTAATCCGGTTTTGACATCATTCGTATCTACAAAAGGGTCAATCCCTTTTATAACGAGGCCTTTAGCACTTTGAAGTTGAGAAGTATAAAACGATCTTTTCTCCTTCTGCAGAACGTCAGACAATTTTCGGTATTCATTGGATTTTCGTGATTGACCTGGATTTTCGTTTCATTGATGTTGCCGTGCTTAACCGATGCTACGTTGAAAGTGTCTGCCGATTGCCGTAATAAGTTGTTTTACCAGCTCACTTGAGGTAGGCTCTCGCAAATATATTGGTGGCGGCTAAAAGGCTTTTTTTTTGGATATTGTTGGCTTATCAGTCTGAAGGATAGCAAACCTATTACTATCCATTGTCTTGGTAGTATTATCATCTTTAGATATTTTTCACTGAGATGACATTTGAGCGGATTTGGGACTTCGCTGCCGCTTAACCACGATTACATACCTATTCATACCTACTTGTGTTTTCGGCTTATCTGCAATAACTGAAGTGGTAGATGGTTTGTCGGCTGTTGTAACAACTATATGTGGCGAACACGAGCGCGTGCGGTTTCTTTCTCTTAGCGACAGTAGATTGTGCAATGATTTTTTCAAATATTCCTCCTCAGGATTCCAAGGACTTTTTCTAGAGGAGCTGGGCTCTTTCTCAGAATTACATCTGATAGGTACAATCATGCAGTTTTTATATAATTTTATTTATTTTCACTTCAAAATATATAACGGTAAATGTCACAGTTTTTTTTTTTAATATAAAATCACTCTTTTTCAATAATTCCCGTTTTTACTTATTCCGGTTTAATTTTATACACTCCGATCAAAAACAAACACATCCGTTCACTATCGAAGCTAGACTTCGATATGTTGATATGACAGTATATCTGGGTACGTACCCGGTACTGCCAGTGCAATATCAACAGTATACGTCCAAATAACGTGGAATCCAATTCCACTAGTAACGAATTTAGAGCTCAATTTCATAGAAGACGAGACAGAACTCCTCTTTTCCAGTTTGAAAATTGTGGCTCGCCTCATATTGGAAGTAATTACTCTATTGGTCTGTAAATTCCCTATAAAACTCACAATCCCACTATATCAATGAAGGCCTCTAATGCACATTTCCCATGCTCCATCGTGTTCTCTATATACTGTACGAGTAAATACAACGCGGTCTTCATAGATTTGAGTTTGGTATAGGCATGTTGAGAAATTGATAGATGGCCTGGATCCAATGACATCATAAGATGTAAATCAATTATCCCTATTAAGAGTTTGACCTTTGAACTTACTGACCTGAAATCCTTCGGAGTGGTGTGTGAAGGCTTCCCCTCCCCTTCGGAATAAATACTATATATAAGGCGACAATTAAAACAACTTTACTTCTTTCGGTATCAAACTAAACTAAAACTCTTTATTTCATCAGCGTACAAGCAAAGTGGATGATGCAATCATGTTTACTAATACATACACAAAATGAGAGATATACACAAGAATGTCTTATAAAGTGAATGTGCACAAAAGAGTAAAACATAGTTATCGTTCATAAAGTAAATCGAAACATAAGTAAAGTTAATGTATTTGTATAGGTACAATATATATGTGGATAAAGTATATAATATAATTCACAGTAATGTTCATGTGCACATATAAACAGAACGAATGCGCGTTGGATACAGAAAGTGACTACCCAAATAGATACACATGCTACATATAATACACCTATGTTGTGATTGCGGTATGTAAAACCATCTAAGGAAGGCCGAAAAAATCCGCATCAGCCATGGAATTATAAGTTCTGCATTCTTCTGTAGGTTAGCTGGTATTCAAGGTCCCGTATAGTGTAACAACACGTTACCGCTGGTTGCTGGGGTAGAGCTCAGCGGAGTCCAGGATCGTATCTTCTACAGAAATATATGAAAGAAACACCTCGGATTTTCTTATCACGTTATACATCTTCATTTTTAGGTATTCTTCCACAGCTGATGTCTTCTGGGCTGGAAAATATTATGGCACGAAAGCTTCAGGGTGACGTAGTATTGGCGCGAACGGAGTGCCTAGCAGTGGTCTACTCAGGATGTAAGTACCACCAAGAACAGGACGTTCCACCAGTCCCTTAGTAGGCGTTTGTCCTAGTTGACATCAGGGCAAACGCCGCTGCGAACGGCAGAAGCAGCGGTTTCACTCAGGAGTATGCAGCTGAATGTCTGGTGCGATGTAGCCACCACCATAGACAGAACGCCTGACAAGCCCTGTAGTGCACGTTTATTAGTTGATATTCACGACAATGTTATAGCTAACACCGTCGTAACTATCAGAACCAACGTAGCGACGGACAGCAGAAGCAGAGATTTTACTCAGGAGTATGCAGCGGAATGTCTGGTGCGATGTAACCACCACCACAGACAGAACGCTCCACAAGTCCCGTAGTGCGCGTTTATTGACAGCTAATATATATTGATATTATCTGCCGCATGCTTCAGTACGCTTATTAAAACGATGTAGCCACCACTTTATTAATCGCAATTCATTCTAAGCGAGCTGACAATAAACTAAACTTTATTGGCAAATGACTCGCCTTTTATACTGTTAAGGTATGTGTATATAAAGTTGAATGTTTGAGAATATCTTTCAAAAATTTCCAAAGTCTACTGATGGTTAGGGTAGCTCCTATGAAATGTCGACATATACGAGTAGATAGCTGGGAAACATACATAAACAAGCTATTTATAATTTTTTATTGGTATCAATGTTAGAAGCTAAAATAGTGAATAAAAACTCAATTGTTTTAATACAAATTACATATACAAACACGTTTCTAATTTTCTTAATATTAAAAATAAAATAGTTATACAATAAATAAACAAATTAATGTGAAAAAATGTAATTAATGCATTTAATTTCAAACAAAAAGATATTTTCCATTTGCAAAAACTAAATAGAAGAAGAAGGAAGGAAGGTACTGCAAACAATACAAACTGCAAAGAAAAACTTCAGTGTGGACACGAATGCAGTTTCAAAAGAGAATTTAGAAATGTTTTGCAGCAAATGCATCATAAGGCTGATTTATACGGTGATTTAAAGCCATGCCTTTTTTTATAATATCCTTTTAAAGCTTCTACCAAAATTATGATACATCTTTACGATAATTTTTACGTCGTTTTTTAATTATTGTCGTTAAAAATAATCGTTTGTCTCTGTTTACGAGTCAAAAAGAAATTAGAGAAAAAAACTTGAAAAACAGACAACATGGCTTTATATAATTTAAACACTTTTTCAGTACAAAAGAAAAGACATGGCTTTAAATCATCGTGAAAATTTGCTCATAGTATGGACGGGGACTAACTGAGTTTATTAAGCAAAAATCACATTCACTAGTGCTGAGCAGAGAATAACTTTTAGTGATTGCAAAAAAATCATACTTGCTCAACAATATGAAAACCATTTCATTTCGTTCAAATATGTTTTTGTATTCAGCCGCACAAATGCCCAGTTGATTTTTAATCAGTAAACACAATGAGCGACAACTTCGTTATGTGAGTGAAATCATCGTGAAGGTTCGTGCTTGAATATAAATGAATGCGCATATAGTTCGGCATTCACATCTTGTGTTTGAATTTTTGTTTTGGAAGAAAAAAAATTAACGAAAATCTCACTGCATTGATTTTCGTTAATTTTTTTCAACAGTTTTTTTTTTGTATGCTTCTGTTGAAAAAATCAAAGTAAAATGCACATACATACATAGAAACAAAAGGTTTTCATAGAAAAAAAAAACAAATGTGCATATGTATTTATTTTTGAACATTTGTTAAAAACACAATGGTATACATATAAAAACAACTACACTTGTTTCACTGCGCTTTTAAATGAACTTTGCCCTTTTAACTAAAAACAAAATATGTATCAAATTTGTTTATACAACACACAATCGAAGCAACATCTAACGTTTAGCCGATTTTATTCAGTACTAAAACGAACGCGCAATATTTACAAGGCGAGTTGATTTTACTCAACATTGAGCTTTGTTGCTAGATTTTTGTTGATTACAAATTCAGGCGAGTTGATTTCACTCAACGTTGAACTTTGTTGCTTAATTTTTGCTGATTACAAATTTAAAATGTTTACAAGACCAGCTGATTTTACTGAGTGTTGAACTTTGTTGATTACAAATTTTAGTGTATGAGTTAATCAAGCAAAAATATGATTTTTGATGATCACTGGTGCTGAGACCAAATTCCGCAACAATGATTTTTTTTTACCAGTGAACACTTAAAATTCACTTTTCATTAAAAAGCGATTCCGTAAAAAACAATGAATTTTATTGCGCTGAATGTGTTTCTTCAGTCTGAATGATATGCTGATTTGTCCAATTAACTGTGTCACACAAGTTGTTGAATAGATAATTTTAATATACATACATAATATTTTTGTTTATTTTTTTCAAGTTCAAAATATTTTACAAAAAATTATAATTCACCGAAGATTTTTGAGAGAAAACAAGTAAGAGTGTGGTGTATTCGGCTGGGCCGAATCTAAAATACCCTTCACGATAGTCTCGTATATGTATAGTATATTTAAAAATTTGAACTAAGTATGCTCAGTTATAATTATATCAACCGATATCGGAATTTTCTATTTACTGTATCTTTATAACCTTCTTTTATAACAAAAATTGCTTTTCAGCAAAAAAATAAAAAAATGTTAATGGAAAAATCGATTCAGGCTATATCTCGGGACCGATATAAGAAATTTTCATTTTCCATATTTATATAACCGTATTTCATTACCAGAACTGCTTTTGAGCACAAAAAAGTTGTTTAAGTTCGATTACGCGTCATTTTCATGAAAACCCCGGTCTAGGCTATATCTCGGGTATATATGAACCGATATCGGAAATTTTCATTTTCCATATTTATATAACCTTGTTTCATTACCAGAACTGCTTTTGAGCACAAAAAAGTTGTTTAAGTTCGCTTACACGACATTTTCATGTAAAACCCGGTCTAGACTATATCTCTGGTATATATGGACCGATATGGAAATTTTAATTTTCCATATTTATATAAGCTTATTTCATTACCAAAACTGCTTTTGAGCAAAAAAGTTGTTTCAAATCGCTTACGCGACATTTTCATGAAAAACCCGATTTGGGCTATATCTCGGATGTATATGGACCGATATCTGAAAAAAAAATTTTTGTCTTTTAGTCACCATGCTTAACTTTTTTTTTCAAAAATTTCCATACAAAATTGAAAAAATTCATGAATTTTTTCGGAATTTTGAATATATCTCAGCTATACGTGAACCGATATTACTGAATTTCAATAGCAAACAGATGGCAATATGGAGTAATAGAATGGTGAAAGAAAAATTTCCATGTCCAATGGTTTTTTTCAGAAACGGTATTTCAACGACCGACAGACGAACATCGCTTAATCGACTTTTCCATTAATTCTGAATCAGAATATATATACTTTATAGGGTAGCAAAAAAAAACTGTAGAAATTACAAACGGAATCACAAACTTACCTTAACATTTTTGTGAAGGGTATAAAAATATTATTAAGTGTACACTTTAGGTGTCAAAATTATTAATTCTCACTATTGCGGGCTCAAAAATCAAAAGTGAATATTGGAATTGTTGAACATTTCAAAATTTATCGTTGCGGTATTTGCCTCCTGGTTTGAGTCAATATTAAATCATCTCACACTGTTAGACGCTATACGTAAGCATTAACAGTCAGCACTTTTCAAAAATTACATTTGTCAATTTTTTTTATTATTTTTATCTTGTTGCCTTTAATAAGTGAATATGTTTAATTTTTTTATGAAATATCGGGCTGTCCGATTCTGAGTCTGAACACAATGTAACGATAATTTACCGCAGTGCGGGTTTACATACGATTTTGAAGTAAAAAATCTCAGTGCGGAGCGGCATAAAATTAAAATTTATTTTATTTTCATTGCGGACTTTTTTATTCTATACATTTTTACTCTCTTTCTCTTTTCGATGTTGCCATATTTTTGAATAATTGGCGATTTTCACGACAATAAAACAAAAAACATGCTTTGGAAGTTTATAAATTTTTGTCATGATATGTAAAAGTTTAAAAAATATATTAACGGTAGAAGAAAAAATTGCCAATAATGAAAAAATTATCAAAGAAATTAGGAAGTATGACTATCTTTATTATTTACAGTCGGGAAATTACAAAAACTTTCAGGGTAGAAAAGATTTGTCATATTGATGTGTTTGCCATCTATGGCCCCAAACAATGAGGAAGACTAGTTTTTTCATAAAAAGAAAATGATGTTTGGGACCCATCGGTTATATTCGGACTAGCCACATAGATTTCATGCAATTCATTCCATATTTCTTCGCATGTTTCATAAATAATCGTGGATACTCTAATTTTATGTGCTTAGGACAACATTTGCATTCTGCAAGCCAGCAAGGTTGCTTAATGAAAAGTTATAAAAAATTAGGTTTGGGGATGGTTTAATCATATTTCTAAACATATTGCAGACTTAACATTATACATTAGCACTTCTTCTTACATTAAGGTAAGTGATAATCGACACTTGGGCGGTTTTCTAAAGATTAAGGGTCTTACCCACCATATGCTGTTAGTATGTGTCGTGATTTTTAGTTCCACACATTAAACTTAAATGGCTTCTACCAAATTAAAAATTTTTTAACAGCTACGAGTAAAACAGTAAATTTTTCTCAAATTAAAAAGTTAACTAATAATGGCAAGTCTTGCCGTCGCCGTCTTTCGTTGTATTATATTTATTTTTCTCTCCCGCAACGGGAAACCGCACCGCACCGCAAACATTGTGTTTAGAATCTCTGATTAGATTTTTGATTGTTAATAAATCATTTGTTAATAATTGATGATTGTTAATAAATCATCATAATTCTTTAATGGAAGATCTTAATATATGTAATATTTGTGTGTTATGTTCTTCAATAATATTAAGTTTTAAATATGTTGTTTAAGGTACCCGATGTGTGAATTTGTGCGATTAGTGAAAGGAGTGGACTACATACAGGAGGTGCAAGAACTTACAAGAAGAGCCCAGAGTGCGAATAATCATATTTCAATTATGACAATAGAACAGGCTATGTTAACGGAGCCTGTGGAACTTGCGCTGAACTTGGGTCTGAACGCTGAAAAGTTACGTAGTACGACCCAAAAAAAGCTCATGGAAACGGGGCGTCCATATGAAACAGTTGACGAATTACTTGAAGCTGTATTTAAAGAACAAGAAAACTATAATACTTGCTTAGAAACCTCTGGCGAATCCTGTCAAAATATTTTTACGGATACAAGTTCCGAACATGTTCAAAATAGCAGCTCTAACGATACGCCTAGATCTGATGCAACCATAGAAAATGTATTGAACAGAGCAGCTTCTTCGTCAACTAGCTCTCCAGAAAGCCACTTAAGAAACTCAAATGAAATACTTAATGCTAAAATAAAAATGAACCAAATAGAATGCAATACATCAACTTCAAATGAAACGACAACTTCAGACCGCCAATATTTGGAAGAAGAAAATAGAAAACTTAAAGACGCTCGTTTATGTAAGGTTTGCTTAGATGAGGAAGTTGGAGTTGTCTACTTACCATGTGGCCATTTGGGTAAATTTTCTAATTACATTTTAAGTTCGAGTAATTACCTTAATTTTTTTATTTTAATAGTTACATGTGTTCAATGTGCACCAGGTGTTAGCCAATGCCCCATGTGCCGGACTAAAATAAAAGGGTTTGTTAGGACCTACCTTTCATAGATCCAATATTGCTATCAAGGCTTCTTAACCTACAATACATAAGTATTTTAAATGAATATTTAAGAAAATGTTTCTTCTTTTTGTTATTTCTTACAAGAACTATTTGTCATTAGAAATTTAATAAAAAAAATATATTGTTTTTGTGTTAAATGTAAACGTTCACAATTTTTTAAGCATACAAACAAAATTGGATGTTGTAATTTTTTTTTTTTAGTTATAGTGGGTTTTCATATACGCGTTTTGCTCGAAAACAAAATATGTATTGTTGTGAACAGATTGTTACAAATTTTCATTACTTCTAAGCCACTGTGCAGCAGTGGCTCTACTTGCTATAAATGTGTGCACATACCCACGCATACAACATAAAGTTAAAAACATAATACACAAACAAAGAGTTTGATCTAAAGAATGCGAAATTCCGTGTAAAACCACAAATGATTTTATTGCCGTTGTTGCGTTCTTATTGCTTCGCATGTACATATACATGTATGCGTGCAATTATATATTAATTAATTATTATGGTAATATTTGTAAATTTTAATCTAGAAAATCATTATCTAGATGCTTCATGAACAATAGAAGGTAATAAATAATGATATTGCTACAAATTTGTACATTTCAAATCCATTGAGCTGCTTGTTATAAATTTACACGTACAAACATACGTTACAAAACGCAAAATATCAAGTATATCAACCGTAAATGATTTTATTGTTATTGCTTTGGTCTATCAGACGGATGTAGTGTTCTTTAAGCTGCAATATCGGCTATAAATTTATATATCGGGTATAACGTTTCAAAATATATTCGGTAGGAATATCATGATAGTAACGGACAGCAAGGCCGCCATTAACTCCCTGATTGGAATATACACTAATTCCAGTCTGGCCGAAGAAAGCCGGACATTTTTTAAACTAGATGGCGAGATATTCTTAATAACTTAATACTAAAATGAGTACATGGACTGGCTGATGACCTAGCGAAAAATGGAAGAATTCTAGAGGATAGGTCAACCCTTACCAGCATATTGGAAAAGAATAAAACTCACAACCACATGCCTTATATCAAGAAATCTGTGGCCGCAAATTAACTCTAACTTAGAGTTTACACATGACACTGCCAGTTCGAAAAACTCAATACATTCACAGTTTTTCACTAATACATCCACATTTTTCGCAATTGCAGCTCCAGTGGCAGCAAATTTTGCGTGCGAGTGAAAATTTGGCATTTGCATGCTACTGAATGTCAAGATGATAAACAATGTTACCCTCCCAAGAACTTAATGCAAATTAACTGCATTATAGCAAAATGTAATTTTTTTTTTTAACTTGGACCAGTACTCAGGGGATGACCCCTACATATGCAGTGCATTGTACTAGGAACATAGGTTGTGAGGAGAAGGAAAGGGAGTAGTATTTGTGAACATTTGACTTGAACCTTTCAACGTTATAACAGACAGGAAACACGTCAGCAGGTAACTTATTCCACAGGCGGAGCGTACGGCTGAAAAAGGAATTCTCTCTGTAATGCGTAGTACGATTCCCTGGGCAATCGACCACAAATTGATGAGCTCTGAACGATGCACGCGTGATACGTAAAAATGTGCGAGTTTCAGGAATAAGGTCCCTAATCTCGTCAGAGCAACATCCATTGTAGTAAGGATAGAACAGAGTAACGCACCCCACACAGCGTCGATGCTCCAGTGAGTCAATAGAGTTGGATACCCTACTGTCACCGATAAGCTTCTTCGCCCTCTCCTGCACACGGTCGAGTAACCTCAAAATTGATTTTGGGGCACCGGCCCAAACATGAGAGTTGTATTCCATTTTTGGTCGGATATAGGTGATATAAATAGTAAAGAGATCAGTGAAGATGAGTGAAGTACATCTTACACCGTTTTAGAAACCCTAGGCACTTGAATGCTTCTTTAGAGATATGAAAAATGTGTTCAGTCCAGCGAACTATATTTATTCCAAGAACATCAAGAGCTTCCGATTCCTCAATATTTATACCATCCATGAGTACAGATGAAGCAGCATCTGTGGTCGTTTGTTTGTGTGTTAATAGACAACATTGGGTCTTACGAGCGTTAAAGGCAGCCCTGTTTTCCCGATCCCATTCGGAGATTAATAGAAGATCACTGTTTAGTGAGTCGTTTATATTTTGCCTCTTGGCAACGATCTCGTATAGGCTGGGCCTATAACTGAAAGAGTACGAATGGCAGATGCTGCTGTCATCCGCGAAGGAGTGGATAGGGTTGAAAGTTTGGTATAACAGGTCATTTAGGAATATAAGGAATAGCAAAATGTAATTACAAATATTAGCTTCTCATATGTGTTATTAAGATTTAATTCTTGAAACATGCATAAAAAGAAGAGTTTCGTTAATTATAAAGTATTAAGGCCATATTCATAAAAAAATGTTTTTCTTTATTACAGGTTTATTTGACAAATTTATATACAAAGTTTGTCAAATAAACCTTAAATAAATATAAAATACTTTTTATGAATACGGCCGTTAGATCATTAAAATAATTTTAATAAAAATAAATTTTAATCGTTTCCCCAAATATGGTGAACTCGGTAACTCTATTTTGTAAAGAGAAGACAAATTCAAAATGGTGGCAAAATTCGAGAATTTGCTTGAAGTATACGCTACGAGGGCATTTTAAAAATGAAATTGCAATGGCATGTGTAAACTGAAAAGCGAATGGCAAGAGATTCGAGTGTTCCGAATTGTTTTTCGTTGATAATACGCATACAAAGTTTGCTTGCCACTAATTGCGTGTATAAATGCAGCGTAAAAGAACGTGAGAGCTATTAAAACTGCCCAGACTTTACCTAAGAGTCAATGTAGCAGTCATCACAGGTCATTGCCCGAACCATGCCAGCAGACTACGCTTACGTTATGACTTCTGCAGAAGTTACCAAGACGGGGAAGAGAAGGAGACAATCCTTCATCTCCTCAGAACATGCCCGGCATTGGAGCATCACCGCCTAAAATATCTAATTCCTCATTTCTCACCTTTCCTACCCTCTCCCCTTCCCACTATATCCCTCTAACTTCTTTTCTTCATCTCTACTCTTTCACTTTTCAGGCTACCATAAGGAGACCGATCTTTAGGACCCAATTGGGCTGGAGAATCTAGGCTACTTTGGAGAATCCGACTACCTGCCTACCTAACCTAACCTTTGTTCTTAGTATTGCGTTTTTTATTGTTTTTTGTTGTTACGTTACGCTAAAATAATTTCTTATATTAAAGATTTTTTTTTAAATTAATACATTTTAATTAAGTAGTATTTCGTTGAGTTTAAGGTCCTTTTTAGCTTATTTATTTCAATATCTCTGCCAATATTTCGCTTTCCTTCGGATAGCTTCTTCAGGGCAATAATATTTGTTATTGTTTAAAAAAAAAAAAAAAAAAAAAAAAAAAAAAAAAAAAAAAAAAAATTTTTTAAACATTGTTTCAAAAATTTTTTTTTTTTTTTTTTTTTTTTTTTTAAACAATAACAAATATTATTGCCCTGAAGAAGCTATCCGAAGGAAAGCGAAATATTGGCAGAGATATTGAAATAAATAAGCTAAAAAGGACCTTAAACTCAACGAAATACTACTTAATTAAGAAATAGAGGTCGAATAAAAACCAAATACTTAATACATTTTAATCAATTAAGCAGCTATGGAGTAGTGTTTTGCCTGTGACACTGTGCAACGTCATATGCATGTTCATTATTAAATTCGTATTGAAGCAAATTCCAACGGAGTAGGTAGCAACATGTGTACACGTGTTTCTTTTTTTTCTCTGTTTTGCCGTTGACTGTATTTTCTATACACATATGTACACTCTTAATTTCGTATGAAACCAAATTGCACTGAAATAGGTAGCTAGTGTTTCTTTTTTTCACCTTTGCCCGTGTTTTCTTTATATGTTCATTATTAATTTCTCGACTATTTAACATTAATGCATTAACACATACATTATTAAATTCTTTTCAATGCATTTCATTACCTTGCAGTGTGGAAGGTATCATGATACAAAAAACAAGGTAGCCGCTTCGCTACAACAATACAACAATAAAAAAAAAAACAGGTATTTTGTTTGTGTAAAAAGGCGAATTCACACTTAAGCTGTCAAAAGTAGTTGATAACTAACATGTTAAAAAATTTAAATGGCGCCGAAAAGGTAAACAAAACTTGACAGCAAAAGTGCCGCCATATTAAATGAATTCGCCGATGCATCCACCTAACAATGAATTCGCCTTGCAAGGTATTGGACTAAATTTTGCTAATATGAGTGTCGATATATGCTGCAATAGGGGCTGTCAAGTTCACCTAGTAAAGAATTCGCCTTGTATGTTCTTTATCAACTACTTTTGACAGCTGAAGTGTGAGTTCGCCGTTTGACACAAACAAATACCTGCTGTTTTTCTTTATTGTTGTATTGCTGTAGCGAAGCGGCTACCTTGTTTTTTGTATCATGGGTCAGGTCTTAGTATATCATTGTTATATGTATTGTAACACAGCTTCCAAGGCGAATTCGTTATTAGGTGGATGCAACGGATGTTGTTTTTCTTTATTGTTGTATTGATGTAGCGAAGCGGCTACCTTGTTTTATGTATCATGTCATGATACAAAAACAAGGTACCCGCTTCGCTACAACAATACAACAACAAAAGAAACAACAGGAATTTTGTTTGTGTAAAAAGGCGAATTCACACTTAAGCTGTCAAAAGTAGTTGATAAAGAACATGTACAAAAATTTAAATGGCGCCGAAAACGGTAAACAAAACTTGATAGAAGAAGTGCCGCCATATTAATCGAATTCGCCTGAATTCGCCGATGCATCCACCTAATAATGAATTCGCCTTGGTATCATGTGTCATGTCTTAATCAAGGCGAATTTATGGATGTTGTTTTTCTTTATTGTTGTATTGCTGTAGCGGCTACCTTGTTTTATGTATCATGGGTCATATCTTAATCAAGGCAAATTATTACAGGTGAATGCCAGCGGGAAGGCGAATTCAGTGCTATGTATTTTGTTATTGCAAAAAATATCGTGAATGTTAAAATCTAAATTCGCCTAAGATTGTTCAGCTGGGAAAAAATGTTATATTAACGTTAAATACACAACTTTATAATTGTTTGTAATTAAAATCACAGATTATATTAGTTTTTCACTTTTAAATTCACACAAATTTCTTGAAATTGCACTAAATCATACAAAAAAGATCTTCAGATTAAAGTGGCGCGAATATGTTTGTAACAAAAACAAAAAAAAATCGACAGTCTCGTTGGAAAAAACGCGAGAAGCAAAGAATAATCACCTGAGCTGTCAAGTTCACCTAGTGATGAATTCGCCTTGGTCCTAATATATCATTGTTTATGTAGTGTTATATGCAAGGCGAATTAATTATTAGGTGGTTGCATCGGCGAATTCGATTAATATGGCGGCACTTCCTCTGTCAAGTTTTGTTTAGCTTTTTCGACTCCATTTAAATATTTGTTCATGTTATTTATCAACTACTTTTGACAGGTGAAATATGAATTCGCCTGTACACAAACAAAATACCTGTTGTTTTTTTATTGTTGTAGCGAAGCGGCTGCCTTGTTTTTTGTATCATGCCCATCTTCATTTGTTACAATTTATTTCTGATAAAAGTTACCATCGCTGGCAATCTTTTACAATTTCAACCAGAGTACAATATACTACAACGCTGTTTCTGTTTTTAGTACAGAGTGCATGACTTTAATGTGAAGTTTTTAATCAGTAGGAAATATATTTTTTATTTTTACTAATATACCCATATAAAAATAATTGTGATGCAAATATCTGAAGATGTTAATTGCGAATATTAAATAAACAGTGACTAAACAAACTAATACGAAAGTGAATGCTGCGAATATGCTCTTTTCGTATCGTCAGAAGTCTGGAGTTTCAAGTACCTACTGCTGGTAAATAAAGTGCATATGAAACAGGATAAATTATTGTATAAAAACCTTATAAAACGAAAAGTGTTAACTATCTACGCCCTTATATTATAAAATCTTTGTTTTTTTATATCTAATTTTCTATCGTTTTAAGAAGGCTGTTTCGTTCGCACCAATGCTCAATTTGCATGTTCACGGCTAAAGTTTATCTGTCTTCTCTTTTTTCCTTGTATGACTAAGCGCCATTTTCAATTGATTTTTTTTTTGTTTAGGTGTCTCCTCATTCATTCTACAAAATAATTTTTAATTTTGATGTGTTTTTATTTATATACATTGTATACTTTAATTTAATTTGCTTAAATTTTTGATATTGTTAAAGAAAGTTTTTATATTGAAGAATAATTTAATAATTGCCATGTGTTATGTACATTTTTTTTTGAAAATGTAAATGAAGTGCAAAGAAAATATATACACATATGTATGTATGTTGAAAAATATTAATTGAAGAATTCCAGACTGAATGACTATGTGGTAAATATGACAAAACATCCTTTTACATCCGCATATAAGCATACACATTTTCGTTTTCCAAATCGATCAAATATTTTTTCAAGTTTTTTGCAAAAATTTTAATTGCATATGTGTGTACTATAAGCAAACATAATTTGTATGTACAAATGAATCTGGATGTTAGTGTGTGTGTGTATGCATGTGTCCTAATCTCCACAAATGTGCATTCCTTATTAGCTTTGCATACCTTTATGCAAAAAGTAAACAATAAATAATTATAGTGCTTTCAAAAAGAAAAAAAAAGTTAATCCTATAAACCATTCAGAATCTAAACTGATAAAAGAAAAATGAAACAATTGATTGTTAAAACAAAACAATATGTATGGTATCCAAAAAGTGAAAATCGATTTCTTGATTCAATAAGATTTACGCGACAAACCGCATTCGTTCATGAAAAATTAAAGAAAATCGGAAAAAATCTAGATACACACATATATGTATGTATGCATATGTAGCTTAGGTACAATTTTTGTTTGGTTTTTGCACAGATCTAAATCTTTGAACTATTAAATTTGCTATATTTTTTGGCTCAAACCAGATCGTTAAACTGTTAATTGAATATTTGTTTATATTTAAATCTAGCTTAGACACGAGTTCGCAATCTTGTAGTGGTATTTCTCAGAGTCGAAAAATGCTGGAATTTTTTTGGTGAAACTATAAACATTTTAAGGCGTCACTTAAAAACAAGCTTGGCACTACTTTGTTTTGTTACATTGGAATTATTAAAAATAACCTCCAATAAGAGCATCCAATAGGCTATGTTTGATATACAATTTTTACCCAAATCTGTTTCGATAAAAACCAGAGGCGTTATTCAATTTGAATGGAAGTACCTACTTCGACTTCGAATTTAGACGATTTGAACATGTGTGGTTATCCGAAAGGTTTTCCTTTTCGAGTCGAATTACGTAATATTCTATCTGGATTTAATTCTTACGTATGTAGAAATGTGTTTCAACAAACCAAAAGTGAAGCGTGCGAAACTTTTAGAAAAATTATAAAAAAATAGCAAATCCCTGCTAAACGTGGAGAATATTACTGTAACGGAGCGAGTGGTGAACACATGATAAGTATATAAAAAATAATTTGTTTTTAGAATTGGCTGTATTTAAAATTTTGTCGTTTTTCTATGCCTGCCATCAACATACTAAGTAAATAATCAGGATAAGATAAATGTGGTGGTATGAGATTCTTTTGTAAACATATTTTAATAAGCGCATTTCTTAAAATCTAATCTATATACTTGGATAAAATATCTATATTACTTATATAAATCACTTAGATATAAATGTGTGTACAAAATATATGTAAGATATACCTATACACACTTATATCGGGGTTTCCAATAAGTACTTTGCATATTTCCAATACTTTATGATCGACTTAAAATACAATCAAAACATTATTAATGTTTACTGTGATATTATTCTTAAGAACATTGTGGCTTTACATATACAATAAAAACTTCCCATAAGGAGTATGGATTTCAAAACGAAACGCCAGAGATTTCTTGAATTCTTCTTCGATGTCTTTTTGATAGTTAGAATAAAGTTGTTGTACAGGCCGCCAGTTTCATGAAACCAGCCCACTTGGATCCTTTTGGTCCCGTTGTGTTGTAAAATAAAGTTACTTTATAAAGCTTTAAAAAATAGTTCATTAATATTGTACAGGTTTGAGTTTAGATATTCTTGAGTTCTGTTCTTGTACTTCTCAGGGTATGCAGCGAGCCTTTGTGGTTAGAATATGCCGCATTTACAATTCGTTTGTGCCCTACACCGAAAAACACTATTCGCCTCTAGAGTATAAAATTATAATGTTACAGTTATTGATGATGATTAAACTCTAATATTTAACTCTCTTTTTCACCGCAAATTTGTAGGCATCCAGTGCCATGATGTACACATTTATAGCTATATATGGTGTCTATTGATAATAAAGTGAGTTTTTTAGAGGCATATAACTTTGAAACGCAATCAACCAAATATACATTTTTTGGTTGATTGACTGTAGCATTCTGACCAGCATACCTTTTGAAAAAGAATGGATCTATGATCCCACCAGCCCATAAAACTTACCAAACAGTCAGCTTTTCTAGATGGGACGATGGCTCAATATACATTTGAGGACTATCATTTTTTTAACTCTTAATGATAATTTATTATCACACCTAACACTAGTATTGTTTAATCATGTCCATTATGGATACGCTTGATGGCTAAACGAAATTCGCCTATAAAAATCGATAACAACGGCTTACTTGTTCTGGGATATAGATCTCTTTTGCGGACATCCCTTATCAGCGTGTTGAAAAATAATAAAACTCCACATCCTGAAACTTGGCCAAGAAAAATGAGCCACAGAGCCCACATGCCTTATATCAAGAAATCTGTGGCCGCAAATTAACTCTAAAAAAATATTGGAGCTATTAAAACTGCCCAGACCTCGCCTGAGGGTCACTGTAGCAGTCATCACTGGACATTGCCCGTTTGGGAACCATGCCAGGAGACTAGGCTTACCCTATAATGACTTCTGCAGAAGATACCAAGGCAATATGCCTGGCATTGTAGCATCACTGCCTAAAATAACTAGACGGCATGAGCTTCAGTAGCCCATCATGTCTGGCCTCGGTTAATCCGAACGCGCTAGCCTCTTTCATAAGAAGCAGCGTATGGCTAGTACATCAGCAAGTAACGCCACATTAAGGAAGCTCCCACCTTTTCTACCCCCTCTATCCCTCCCACTATATCTCAATTTATATTTTTTCACTCCTACACTTTTCAGGCTCGCACAAAAGAAACGTTTTTAGGACCCAAGTGAGCTGGAGAATCTAAACTACTATTTGGAGAACCCAGCGGTACGCCTATCTAACCTAACCAAGGTGACCATTTGGTCAATCAATTGTTGAAATGCCAAAAATAGTAAAGACGGGAGTGGTCATAATGCCATAGCCATAACCATAAAAATAACTATAGTAATATTTAGTAGTCGATTTGTGCTGTCATAAACATAAACAGCTGAAACATGTTTTAATATATATAGCGCACACATACAAACAATAATATGCAACAGTGCTGCCGAACTATACATTTTTTTATCTCGGTCTAGTACTCAGGGGATGACCCCTACATATGCAGTGTATTGTACCAGAACTAGGATAATAGGTTGTGAGTTGGGGAAAACAGGGAGTAGTGTTTGTGAACGTTTGACTTGAACTTTCCAACGTTATAACAGACAGGACACACGACTGTAAGCAACTTATTTCACAGGCAAAGCGTACGGCTGAAACACGAATTCTCTCTGTAATGCGTTGTACGATTCGACCACAAATGGATGAGCTCTGGAAGATGAACGATCGCTACGTTGAAAAGTGCATGCTTCGATAACAAGATCCCTAATCTCGTCAGAGCAAAATCCATTGTAGTAACGATAGAACAGAGTAACGCACCCAACACTGCGTCGATGCTCCAGTGAGTCAATAGAGTTGGATACCCTACTGTCACCGATAAGCTTCTTCGCCCTCTCCTGCACACGGTCGAGTAACTCCAAAATAGACTTTGAGGCACCGGCCCAAACATGAGAGTTGTATTCCATTTTCGGTTGGATGTAGAGGTTATAAACAGTAAGGAGGTCCGATGGAGTGAAGTACATCTTACACCGTTTCAAAAACCCAAGGCACTTGAATGCTTCTTTAGAGACATGAAAATTGTGTTCTGTATCACAATGTATCTTCAGTTCAAGAACATCAAGAGCATTCGATTCCTCAATATTTATACCATCCATGAATACAGATGAATCAGCACTTACAGTCGTTTGTTTGTGTGTTAATAAACAACATTGGATATTACGACCGTTAAAAACTTAAAATAGGTTCTATGATGCCCATTTTCCGAGACTTCTTTAGACACAAATCCATTCGTACAATTTTCAAGACACATCGTGCCAACACTATTTGCCCATTTTCCGAGACTTCTTTAGACACAAATCCATTCATACAATTTTCAAGACACATCGTGCCAACACTAGCCCACAAAAACGAATACAAAACTGTAATGCTCCCTTTATCATTTTTCATTGCCTATATTTTGCGGATGTACTCGTATGTGTGTATTATTCGCATCCGTTCAAATAATTTTTTTTTTGTTTAATGGCGTTATAACCTGTTTCATTTTTCTATTGTTTCTATCACATTTTTGGGCATAAAGGGGTAGGAGTTCCTCGTTTGTTGTAGCAAATTAAATCATAAAAAGCCGCATGATTTATGTTGTGTTGGACTTCCGAAATCCTCATCGAGAGGTTCTGCTTTTAGACTACCCCGGTGCTGATCATGGTGGAAGTGCCTAACTTGGCTGAAACGTTCTGACTGCGGTTTAAATCTAAATCGCTGGGAGAGGAGTTAGTTTGCCCGATAATTTGGGGTTTTTGGGGCCTAATAACCAGCGAGGTGGTTTTTGTCTTGCGATAGATACCTGTAATAATAGAAAACAGTAGTGATGTTAGACATCGATAAGAGCATCAGCAACAGTATTTATTTTCATTATTTCGCTAACAATTTGTTAGCATCTTCAAGAAAATAAAATGTTGAATAGATAATTTTTATTTATTTATTTGATCAATTCATTAATATAAAGCCAAAAATTACGAAAATAACGAAATTACCTAGTAATTCAGCCTAAGAAAAAAATAAGTATAGTTATGTAATATATACATGGTATATTCATAATACTATATATAAATATACAGTATCGGACAAAACCTAAGCACCCCCTCAGCCCATTTTTTTTAAATGATAATTTTTTTAAGAAAATAATGTCATTAAAATTTTTTTCTTTATATTTTTATTTATTTATATCCTTGTTATTGAAAAACACAAGCTTAAGGAATTGAGAATTTAATAAAAAAAAGTTAGAATTCAACAATCATTTTAAGTCACAAGTATAAGCGGACAAAACTAAAGCACCCGCTAATATTGTGTTTGGAAATTTTACTATGCTACTGCCACATTACTGTATTAGGTAACGGTACACTCCAAAAATGCAGCAGCTACTAAGTTACAATGTTAAGAAGAAGATTTTTTTTAGAACTTATGAGAAAATTGTCATTGTTTTAAAGTTTTCGTTAAGATAAGAGTAATGGCACGCAATAAGTACTCAAATGAATTTAAAATTAGAATCATTGATGATTGGAGAGTCGGCTTAGTAAGACATCAATTGAGTGCAAAATATTCGATCAATAGATCAATCATTTCTAGGCTGATTAAAAAGTTTTTGCAGTCTGGTCGCAATCTGCTAGTCATTCTGGAGGAAGGCCACGTGAAACTTCGCGACATGAAGACTCCTTAATTAAAAGGACAATCTAAAATGATCCTACAGCATCTTCCAGTTACATACGAAACAGCTTAGATTTAAATATTAGCGAAAGAACGATTCGCAGAAGAGCAGTAGAGGCCTGATTATTCAGTCGACGGCCAGCAAAAAAACCTTTTATATCGTCAAAAAATTAAAAAGCCCGATTTGAATTCGCCAAGGTCCATCTCGACTGGAGTGTCCAAAAATGAAGGACTATTCTGTTTTGTGATGAATCCAAGTTTAAATTAGAGAATTCAGGTGGCATAAGGCGTGTACGCAGACCAAATGGGAAACGGTTGAATCCTAAATATTGCAAAGGCATTGTAAAGCATGGAGGCGGCAACATAATGGTCTGGGGTTGTTTCTCTGGGCTTGATGGAACTATGGATCGTTTCAAGTATCGTGATATATTAAAGGACTTGATGTTGCCTTATGCTGAAGAAGAAATGCCACCTTAATAGACATTCCAGCAAGATAACGATCCAAAACAATTTGTTAGAAGTTCTCCGTTGGCCTGCCCAATCTCCCGATCTTAACCCAAATCGAGAATTTGTGGGAGATCGTTTAAATCAACCGAAAAAGTTGCAAAGCCAAAGAAAACTTATTTGAAGCCGCAAAATAGCCTGGGAAGCTATGTCACCTGATGTAATTAATAATTTAATATCCTCTATGCCTAAAAGATGTGCGTGTGTCATCCGGAATAAAGGATTCGCAACGAAATATTGATTTCAATAATTTGTTTGCACTTCAAATTAGGGGTGCTTTAGTTTAGTACGCTTATATTTGCGACTTATAGTGAAAGGCCAATGCAAGCGGCATGCGGCAGCGGGCGGCAACAATGTGACCCAATTAGAAAAAATTATATTTTTTATAAAATATTCGTACCTAAATTTCAACATATTAAATTTAATTTAATTTGGCAATGCCGTTAAAGGCGGCCGAGCGGTAATGTTGAATTCAGTTTAACTTTTTGTTTTGCCGCTTCAATTTTTCAACCCAAAAAGTAAAGGAAAAAAATAAAAGACAGAAATTAATTTTCGGGTTTGAAAGTTCAACAATTGAATTTGTTTATTTATTGTGGCTTTAAAAAAAAACAAAATGTTTTTTTGTTTAATCTTCGAAGCACAAATTTTTCTTCAATTAGCCGCGTTCATTTGCCTACAACAAATAAACTCAAGCTGCAAATGGAACAGGTGGTTGCCGCTCGTTGCCGCAAGTCGCTTACATTGGCCTTTCACTATTAGAATGTTTTTTGATTTTTAACTTTTTTTTAAATCAACTCTGAATTCTTTAAGTTTGGCGTTTTTAATAATAAAGATATAAATAAATAAAAAAATAGAAAAAAAGTTTTATAACTTTGTTTTCTTAAAAAAATTATCATTTAAAAATAATGTGCTGAGGGGGTGCTTAGGTTTTGGCCGATACTGTATGTAAATAACTATCGGCATTATGTATAATAAAAAACCTTGTGCTAACTAACTAGCTGCTATCTTTCCCTTATGGGAATTTACGCACAAAAAACTTAGCAGCTAGTTAGTTAGCATAAGGATTTTGATTATACATAGGGCCAAATATCTCTATAATGCAAATGAGAAAAAAGTAAAAGAAAACTACGTAGTACTTAAGAGATCAACTTCCCAGCCACAAAAATACAAGACAAAGGAAAATATCAAATATACATACGCAAGTATACACAAGGCAAGCTTACATATGTATATGAGCAAAAATAAATAAGGTTCCAACCGGTGGCAGAAAAATATTAAAAAGTACTCGTACTATAATGCTACAAAAGCTCCAAACGAAATACGATATTGGGTTGAGAAAAAATACGCAAAGAAAATTCAAGCAAATTCCATCAACGTATAATCCTAGTTTTAAAAGATCTTTCAAAAAAAGAGGAAGTGATTTTGGGCATAACAAGTTGTGGGTTTCTAGCAGAAATCGTAAAATTTAATGAACTAAGCATAAACATACATATATTGGACCCAAGTCCAAGAACATGCCGGCCTGCCCACCTAACCTCGCCTAACATACATTTTAAATCGATTGTAGTGTCGTCAGATGTGTAATGAGATAAATCTGGCAATGTGATAATGAGACAAATCTGGCAACGTTGTAGTATAAGTATACGAAATAAAACTAAAGAATGTTATAATAAAGAAATGACAGTCAGTTATAGAGCATTGAACAAAACGGTTGCTTATCTTCTCTTTTTTTTCTTTACGACATGGCGACCGTGACAGGATAATTAAAAAGCTAAGAAACTACTGTCATTGGAAAAATATGACGAAAGACGTTATAAAATATGTCAAAACCTGTTTACGGTGTCAAAAGAATAAATCATTACCAAAACCTGTAGAGCCTTTAATAATTACTGAAACACCCTGCAAAACTTTCGATACAGTTGTGATAGATACTATAGAACCACTTATTAAATCTAACAATGGTAATGAATATACAGTAACCATTATATGCGATCTCAGCAAATTTTTAATCATAACACCAGTTGCAAGTAAAAGTTCTGCAACGGTAGCTAGAGCAATTTTTGAGAAACTTATTTTAATTTTTGGACCATCAAAAAAAGATACTTACTGATAGGGGTACAGAGTACAAAAATCAATTAATACAAAATTTATGCCAATTATTAGGAATTAGTCACGCAACTTCTACTGCCTATCACCACCAAACGTTAGGAACGATAGAAAGGTCTCATCGTACACTTAACGAATACTTACGTAAATATATTTCTATTGAAAGGACAGACTGGGATGAGAGGTTACCGTACTTTGCATATTGCTATAACACAACACCATCGGTTGTGTATAATTATTGTCCGTATGAATTAGTTTTTGGAAAGTTACCAAACCCATTCAATTTTCTACAAACCAATGAAGTAGAACCTGTATATAACTTGGAAGCTTATGATAAAGAAATAAAATTCAGACTTCAAGCAGCCCAAAGTAGAGCAAAATCGCTGATTGAAAAAGTAAAAACACTGCAAAAAATTCAATATGATAAAGGAATTAAATTTCAAATGCTTAAACCAAATGATTATGTACTTATAAGAAATGATGCAGGCCACAAATGGCAACCTCTTTATAACTAAGTAAAGGAAATTGTTTAATTCAAATAGATGAAAATAGAACACAAGAAGTGCATAAAAATAGATTAAAGAAATTTGAATTTAATGATGAAGATGTTCATGAAAATTGAAAAAATATATTGTACTTAAAGAATATTATTGAAAAATATTGAAAACAAGTCATTTTGAAATTTGTAAGTAATAATGGTTTTAATTCAACAGTATAACTTCCCTGCATTTATGAATATTTTTTGAAATAGATAGGCTGATGGCCTACGCTGCAAAAGCTAAGTGTTTTATTTCCCATCAGAAATATGGTTTTATGTCCAATAGAACAACTTCTACTAATTTACTTATCATAACTCGTGATATTATAACTGCAATTGAGCGTAGATCACAATATGATGTTACATTTACAGGCTTTGCGAAGGCCTTTGTTACAATTAGTCATTATCATTTGTTACGTTAGCTTCATAAATTTGGCTTTTCAAATAATATATTATTATTTTTTTTAAGTTTCCTTATTGACAGAAAACTTATAGTTAAAACCGGAAATACTTCCTTCTCACTTTTAATAGATGGTTATGCTGGTATTCCGCAGGGAACACATATTAAGCCATTACTTTGTATACTTCTTATCAATGATTTACCATCAACTTTTAAATTTTCTATATGTTTGTTATACGTTGATGATTTAAAATTGTAGTCTTGTATCTCCAATCTGGGAGACTGCTATAAAAACATGCTGCTCTTGAATTATGTGATTGGTTTTCTGAACATGATATTCATGTTAATACATCAAAATGATGCCTAATGTCCTGTGTTTTCTTTTATTATTTTCTAAAATAGGCTTTAAACTTTCTATTACGATAAGGTTTTTCAACTGTGGTGGTGGTGGGCTGGTAATTTATCTATAAAATTCAAAAATAATCGTTATTTTAAATTTTTGCAAGAAGTATTTATTTATTCATCAACAACAATCTTGTCCCCTTTAAAGTAATCCCCCTCAGATATAATACACTTATGCACTCAAAGCACTATGAATCGCGCATTTTGGTATCGCCAATAACTCCTGTTTCGATTTTTCCTTCAAGGTAATATTCCTTATTGTCCGTACGACCTTGTGGCAATTGATTGATATTGCCAACATAACCGGCAGAAAAAAATAGAACCCGTTCTATAATTTTAGCTCTGCAAATTGAGCCTCACACTAAGTATGCGCTTTGCAGTGTGCAATTTGTAAAAGTAGCTTTATATTACACACCGAAATATGTAATTTAAATAAGCGCGCTGACGATGTACAATGAACAGTAATGTTCATTAACCTTGTTTAACAAAAATAAATAAGTGGAAGCAATAAATAGAGATAAAACGATAACGTAATGTTACTAATTGCCACAAAAATAAGAGTTGTTTTAATACCAACTAATCTTCATGTAATGTCGAAATTCGATTTCTCAATTGCAAAATTTAGACATCGCTCTATTTGGGTTGGTCAAATGCAATTGTATGTGGCTAAGAATTTTTTTTTTACAGATAAATGGATTATGTGATTGTATTTTTCTGGCTCAATTTCATATCCGGCTTTCACCAACAATTATTTTTATTGTTAATTATTACAATAATTGCCGCGATCAATAACTCTTGATCAAAGAAGACAAAAAAAAAAAAAAATTGATTACACTAAGCCGGGGGACAGTTAGCTATTGCGCAGTCGCTACACTACTCCTGAGCACCCACGAGAGTTCGAACTCGATTTCTCAATTGCAATTGATGTATTTTAATGCGCCCGCTTATCCAACTAACACATGGTCTGAAAAGTCCTGGGCCTAACAATTAAACCAGTTTTTTTTTGTTATAAATTAGCTTTATTCATCAACGTAATCTCCGTTAAGAGTAACATAATTATTCCAGTGCCGTTCTAAGATTTCAATACCACTTTTGTAGAACGATTTATCTTTTGCCTCAAAATAGTCCTCAGTTTCAGCGATAACCTCTTCATTCGTGCGAAATTTCTTACCGGCGAGCACTTTTTTCAGTTCTGCGACCAGCCAGTATAGGCTGGGAGCCAAAACTGGCGAATATGGTGAACGTGGGAGAAATTCAAAGTTCAATTCATGTAGTTTGCCATTGTTTTGATTGACTTGTGACATTGCGTTGTCTTGATGAAACAAAATTTTTTTCATTGCCGTATGCGGTAGTTTCTTTCCAATTTCGGCCTTCAAACGATCCAACAACGCTATATAATATTCAGTCTTAAAGGTATTTCCTTTCTAATAATAGTCGATGAATATTACACCATGCACATCCCAAAATACCGAGGCCATAGCCTTTCCAGCCGAAAATTCCGGTTTGTTACGTTTAAACATGGCCAAACACTGCTCAGAATCATCAACACATTCTGGTTTTTGGTCAACAATGTGCAATCGCGGCACCACCTTTGAACATAGCTTTCTTACATCAAATGCTAATGCGATATTAAGCCACCATGTCCTTTTGATATCTTTTCGATGTCAGCTACCTCACGCAACTTCACCTTTCGATCATTTAAAACGATTATATGGATTTTATTATGTTTTCTGGTGTTACCGACTCATTTGGAAGTCCACGGCGTTCTGCATCATCATTCTAACATTATATTGTGGTATTTTTCTGGCCCAAGTTCAAGTCCGGCTTTCGTCCAGAATGTAATTCATCACAACCGCAGGGTTCGCTATTACAGATCCTCTTCACCTTCTTCTATACCATAAAATAAACAGGAAGTTTCACTTGTTATTTAAAGCTAAAAAACATAATTGTGAGAAAAGTCCCGTACAATCAAGCAATTACGTTAGACTTGGGATTCTTCAAGATCACACTGGTGAGAGTTTTAATGGTGGGATCAGGTCTGCCGATCATCAAAGACCGCTTCAAAATCCGCACTACCAACCTTGTAACCAATATTTTATTTCTATCGGAAGCAAATTCTCTAGAAAAATTTGCCCTATTTTATCGCAAAGTCATTTATGCTTCCCTTCCACTATATATACAGCCCTCAAATATCTATGCGTCGAACTAAGGCCTCACAGAATATAGTTCACCTCCCAACCTCAATGGAAAGTTAAAAAGGCTATCTTGCTTTATTCAAAATATGATGTAACTCAATTATTCAGGAATTATCCACGTTTTACAAATCTGTAAACTAGAACTTCTTATACTGCTAGCTCAATATCCTCCACATCCTTCGCTTTTATAGATAAATTTCTAAAACCGGGTTCCCTCGCTTTACTAGATAGTAACTGCTTTATTTTTACCGCCATAGTCACAGCAATTCTCTATGTCCTGGACAAATATAAAAACACTGCACAGATTCGAAATCTTTCATCCCTGCAATCCAAAACGTATCCAATACAAACATTATTGTTACTAAAATAAGAGATATTTTGATTAGATATCACACAAAATGCAAAGGTATGTGGGTTCCGGGCCACACAGGAATTATTCGTGACAGTATTGCACATCAAGTTGCCGAATATGTTACTTTCGCAACAATAATAACATATCATACTATCAACAAAAACGATATATTTCTTTGGATTCCAAATCCAAATTTGAATCAAACTTAAATGCCCAACCTTCTTCACTTAAATTTGTATTTACCAAATGGTTTTGTGTGCATGCGTTTGTATTAATGAAAAAAGGTACTGCCTGTAGAAGATATTTTAAAATTAGTTGCTAATTTTGTACTAGACAACAGCACAATATGATATTTAATTAAAAATAAAAGCGCGCGAAATGCAATTGTTAAGTTTTTCTATGCTGTTCTATGGAACACTTTCCATAATATTTGGAGTTTAAGTTGCCACATTTTCATCGTATTGAAATAAAATCAATTACTTAAGGCTAAAAAGCTGAACTTGCATTTATATACAATTTAAATTTAAATACAAAGTCAAAAACTCTGCCTAAGTGTTAGTACTATTAATTATTTAGTAACCATGTCCTCGTATTAGCAAAGTCCACAATCGGGTTGCTAACGTTAACTCGTTTGTTCTCGGTTTGTGTTTAATTTTATGTACAGTTTCGACTTTAAATATAAAAGTGCTTAAACTTATCAGCAAGGTTTGAAAAAATTCGGTTTACCATGTACAGGGTGGCTCATTAATTTTGCTACATTAAGAAACTCAAATAACTTTTTGAAAAGTTTATCTAATTTATTTTTTAGAAATTCATTTGAAAAATAATACTGCCTGGAGTGTTGTCTCAATTAGCGTTCGAATGGATTGCTTTAAATCATCCAAATTTGTTGGGGGTTTTTTTTTTGTAAACTTCTTATAATAACCCCACAATAAAAAAATCAGGGACAGTGAGGTAAAGAGACCTGGGAGGCCAACGGAATGTGGAGTTTTTTGAAATCAGTTTATTGGGAAATTTTTGCCTTCTTGTTAAAACCAAATGGTGTTGAAAGGGGTTCTCTTTTGGCGCAATTCTGGAAAGAAAAACTCTTTCAACATCTTTAAGTAACGGTCTTCATTGACCGTAACAGTGAGACCGTTTTCTTCGAAAAATTATGGCCCGACAATGAACGTTGAAGAAGGAGTATCTGTCGGTTAGAATTACTCCTAGAACTGTGTCGTTCATGAACGAACGGGTTAAATTGAACGGATCATCTCGTTGAACGTAGTGAGCCGGTCATTAAACTGACCACTTTTCGTTCAATAGTGAGCCGTTCAATTTGGGTAGCTTTCGTCCAAATA
Organism: Thecocarcelia acutangulata; assembly: GCA_914767995.1. Taxonomy (NCBI): domain Eukaryota; kingdom Metazoa; phylum Arthropoda; class Insecta; order Diptera; family Tachinidae; genus Thecocarcelia; species Thecocarcelia acutangulata. Next base: position 60,937,463 of record OU612098.1, read on the forward strand.
TCTTTCGTTATTTATGTGTCATGTTCATGTTTGTTTTTGTTGTGTAGTTTAACTAAAGTGGGGGTTGTTTTTTCTCTGTATTATTTTAAATTATCTGAAATAAAACAAAAATCGATTATGAAACTAATCAAAATTTCACACCAAAATGGTTTTAATTTAAAATTATTTCTTTTTTTTATTAAAACAATCATTTTTTTTTATCACTTTATCATTTTTTATTTTGCTATCTTGTTTTGTTCATTTTCCAGTGCTGTGTTGATAATTGACCGGAAAATTTTAATGTTGGCAGCGTGCCATTGGTTCAAAGTGACCGATTGAACGAAATTAATGAACGGATCAGTATTTTGTAACTGAACGAAAGTGACCGGTCACTAAAATGAACGACCCGGCACAGCTCTAATTACTCCATATTCGACAATTTTGTCGAATATGGAGTAATTAAAAAAACATTGCCGTTTAAATTAAAATGTGCCTTGTCAGGTATAAAAATGCAGTTCAAGACGTTTTCATCCTCTGACACCATTTGAATGATCTCACAAAATTCCAAGCGAATCAGGAAGTCTCTAGGGTTCACTTTGTTTGCTAATTGAATCTTATATGGAAATGGGTTTAAATCTTGGTGCAAAATTGTCTGCAGTGACTGTCTGCTGACACCCATTTCAGCAAATAAGCTCCTTGTCGAAACTCTAAGATTGGATTTTATGGCAGCAGCTACAGCAGCGATAGTCCGAATTGAGGGATCTCGATGATAAGGCCTTCTTGCGCTTGTGCCACGCTCAGCACACTTCCTCACGAGCCTCATTGTGGTCCATCTGCTAAGAGGAGTACCGCTAAACGTGCGTCTATATTCTCTTTAGACGGAAACAACGGACTCTAAAGGGTGAAAGCGTTGCACTATCCAAATTCTTGTTTCATTGTCCCAATTCTCCATTTTAGTTAAATTTAAAGATCAATCTGTATAACACAACAAAAATGGAATAGATTAGTTACACAGAAAATAAGTTGTTACAATTTTTTTTTTTGTGGTAGCAGCTTTCATCAGCCACCCTGTATTTGAAACGAGATGGATGAGGTCTGACAATTTCATAAAATTAACATCTGAAATCGCCTGGCAATAGCTGAGACAAATTTTATATATGTGACCATATAAAATTTTTTTTGCTTCTAAAAACGCTTTGTGGATTCTTCAATTGCAAATGAAATAATGACACATACACTTGTTCGTTACACAGTACTTAAATATTTCACAACTTTATTTACACTTAATACCGCTGTGTATTAACACACTAGATTTTTTACTAATCTGACTTATGACACAAAGATTAAAATTGAAACTTCTTTATCACCTTTTGCAATTATCATGAATTTTCCAGCCATTTTGAATTCTAGAATAAAATGTACAAATATAATTCTTTCACATATTCACACTCAAACACATGCTTGCTGAACAATACGAAAGCAACAACAACAAACATAAGAAATGAAATACCGAAAAAGCAAGAACAACAATAACATCATTTGTAGTTGGTTTACTTGGAATTTCGCGTGCTTTAAATCACACATGTTTATTTATTTGTGTACCAAGTTTTTAGTTTTATCTTGTTTGTGTGAATGCGCTATACATTTATAACAAACAAAATAACGGCTGCACATTGGGTTAGATGTGTTAAAAATTTTTAAACAAAAGAATTTTGTTACATATGTATGTATAGTAAGCAAAGCATGAAATCGGAAATATATTAACAATTTGGTAGTCCAACCTTTCTTAAAGAATTGAAGACAAAAAGTGAACTTTAGCAAAACTTTAAACATAGGAATTGAAAAAAATTTAAATAAATTGTAAATATGAAAAAGGCGAAAAAATTAATATCGGTTTCTTTGAAATGGTGTGAGTACTATACGAACGCATATGGTCTAGTTACCGAAGCCTTTTAAATTTTATGAATGCAGTAGAGACTTAACATGTCATACTGAGGTCAGAGTTCGCGAATTATGTTAGTTTTAGTTATGAAATTTTCCAGCATTTTGCAATGTTGCATTTAAATCATATAAATTTTTACTTAAAGTTGCAATATCTGTATTAATTACATATTTAATTTTCAGATTTTAAAGTTAAAAACTTGATTAAATAACTACTCACTGAACGTTTATCATTTATAAAAAATGAGGATATATGTTCAATGATACTACATCAACAAACATCTTACATAATACGTACATATGTATAACGAGTTAAGCTTTATACTAATAAATATCGTTTTGGACCCTCTTTGGAACACTTTCAAATATAACTTATTGTCTACATGAAGAAAAGATAATCTTTAACATTTAGTATGTCGTTTATCAACAACTTGAAAAAAGTTTTCCATTTGGGAAGCGGAGAAGCTAAAAAGAAGCGTCATGGCAATAACATAAAAATGGACACAGACCCTGCGGAAATTTGGGAAATAGTTGGTGAGCTCGGCGACGGGGCATTTGGAAAGGTGTATAAAGCTCAAAACAAAGAGACTAGACAATTTGCCGCTGCTAAAATGTGCATTTTGGAGGCTATTGCGGACCTTAGCGATCATATGGTGGAAATCGACATATTATCTGAAATTAAACATCCAAATATTGTCGAGCTTTATGAAGCTTTCTACTTAGATCTAAAACTATGGGTAAGTAATGTGAAATCATGTTACGAGGATTTCTTGGCAGCATGTTTTTTGTTTTTTAAGTTACATGTTTTCTTAAGTTTTTGTATTTTATATATAATTAGCTTGTGAAACTTTACGTCAATAAAAATGCAAAATTTTTATTGCACATTTTCCCAACACTTCATGAATTTTATGTTCACTTCTTCAGGGGATTTGGCTATCTAATACATAGATTTTTATTAAAGTAGAAACATTAAATTACATGAATATGTTAAGTAGAAACAATATTTGAGAAACTAACGGTTTTGTTAGTTTACAGGTACAACATTTAATGAAACATTATAATTTAAGCAATAAAACATTTAAACATTAATTTCTATCAGTACTGTTTTTTATAACAACATTATAAACGGCGCTTAACATGTCAGCATATTCTTTTTTTGTTCATTGTTTTACTTATTTTTTACTATATTGTTAAGCTTTCTGTTGTGAAACGTTTTTTAAAATTGTGCCCCTTTTCATAACATATTTGCAGTTAGCGAGATATTTTTTGTTTGTTTCGAAATTAAAACTTTGTTAGTACCATAATTTTCAAATTGAACAAAATCCATTTAATACCATATGAATTTAAAAATTGTGAAGCACATTAATGACATTTCAATTCCAAAAAAGCATGTTCAGAAAATGAAAATCGATAAATTTTCTCGGAATGTAATCACCTATTTTTATGATCGATTTAGTAATTTCTGTATGTGACACTGCAAAAATAAATTTACTTAATATTTTAATATATATAAAATTACAAACCATTATTCCCTAAGAAAGTATATCAAGATATAAAAAATATTAATGTATCAGTAAAACATCGAAAAAGAAAATGTGAAGAAAGCTAAAATAAAAGATGAGACTAGTTTTTTGTTTTAGATACCAACTGAAATTATTTTAATATGTAATTATGTATGTATATAAATATATAAACAGGTATGTGATGGAAGTTATAGTTATTTTAATAATTATGCGGCAGTTTTTAGTGGATAATTAAGATTTTTTTCGAGCTCACCTACAAGATACCATTTTCAATATTTTTAAATACAAAATCAAAGAATACTTTAGCAGTTTTCACTCTTTGTATTAAATATTGGTATTGTAAAAAACCGAAAAAGCTGACATTTTTGCGACACAAATGCACAAAAGAATTTTTCAGTTGGGAGTTTCGCGAAAAGAGATAAAACTTAAAAAAATACCATCCCATCTTTGAACTTTTTTCACATTTCCTATTATTTTTTATTTTATTTTGTGATGTTTTCGATTTTGAACAATATTTATATACATTTATTTTATTAGCAGCAAAAAAATAAATGTGGCGTGAAGTCTGCCGGCTGTTTCATACTTGCAAATAAATGAACTTACTACGTTTACTAAATCTACTACGGTTTTTGGTATTGTGAACGTTGTTAATTCAGTAAATAGTTTGGTTATATAGATAAATAGTTTGATATTGAAGCAGGTTTTTTAGTTTTTTAAACTATATATTTTTGAAGGAAGAACCGTAACCACAATTGTGCGAAACTAGTAATTTTATTTTTTTGTTTAACATTTTTTTACTAAATATATGTATATACTTTATACTTTAACACAACTTTCTTATATTTTTAGATGCTGATTGAATATTGTGATGGTGGTGCGCTTGATAGCATAATGGTTGAGCTGGAAAAACCTCTTATTGAAACGCAAATAGCATACGTTTGCAAGCATATGACGGAAGGATTAGACTTTTTACATAAAAACAAAGTAATCCACCGAGATTTAAAAGCCGGCAATGTTTTGCTTACAATGGAAGGTGGAGTTAAATTGGGTATATAATATTTGAATTTTTATTTTTAAAAATATATACCAAATTATTATTTTTTTAAATTTATCTCTTAGCGGACTTTGGAGTATCAGCTAAAAATAAACACACTCTTCAGAAACACGATACTTTTATTGGAACTCCGTATTGGATGGCGCCCGAATTAGTTTTATGCGAGACATTCAGAGACAACCCGTATGACCAAAAAGTTGATATATGGTCTCTTGGTATTACATTGATTGAGTTGGCTCAAATGGAACCACCAAACAGTGACATGTCACCAATGCGAGTTTTACTCAAAATTCAAAAAAGCGATCCACCAAAACTTGATCAACCGTCCAGATGGAGCAAAGACTTTAACGACTTTTTAAAGATAGCGCTTGTTAAGGTAAATATTAAAATACTGAATTAACAGTTCAAATTCGAAACTATCAATCAAATTTTGTGAGACAAATAAAAAAGCATTTATGTTTATTATTGCAATTATTTTGAGGTTTTCGTGATACAATTTGGTGCAAAATAAATCTTTCAATTTCGTGTTTTACTAAAAAAAAATTTTGTTGAATGTTGGAAATCTTTATTTGAACCTGTACAATTTTTTCTGTTAATTGCAAAATATGGTATCAGTCAAGTAGCTGCCGCCGTGTTGATGCCCGTTTTATTGCATTATCCATAATTTTTCGCAATATTTCAGATGACATCTGTATAAGGCCGCGACTTTAACAATCCTCAAGGCAAGACAGGAAATGCTTCCTTTACAAAATCCAATGTAGTTGCTGCTGTTGCAGCGTCTTATTCAATTCGCAGTAAGGAATCGCTTGCCATGATCCTCTGCCAGTAATTCCGATGGAATCCTCAATAAAAAATGTGCGTGAAGATAGCTGCGTCGTCAGCTACGTTTTAAACAACCCTGTTCTTTTTAACAGTCTGCAGGAGATGATTGGATTCGAAAAGTGTATTAGTCTGTTTTCGAATAATTCTTGATCTACTTTTTCTTTTGAACTAAGTTTCCCTTTCTTTTTTTGTTCTTCTGAATTTACTCAAGTTGCCTATTTGTAAGAATTATTTTGCTTTAATGATCGATTATATATCTAATTTTTACAACAATTATTGGTTCCCCTGTCTAGTTTTTTTTTTTTTTTAATTTCTAAAAAATAATGTCTAGTGGGAATGTTGGTTCTATTGCAAGCAATAATGTAATTTTAAAAAATATTCTCATTGGTTTTGGGAAAAATTTTAAAGTTAGGCATGTAAACTATCAAAGTATTGCTCCATCTACTAGCTCAAAAATAAACGAGTTGCGAAAGGGCTGTTAACTTGATGTTATCGGATTAACGGAAACATGGCTCAAACCATATATTTCTTCCAATTCGGTTTCCATTCCCAGATATACTCTTTAAATAAATGATCGTCCAGTTAATTGCGGTAGAGGAGGAGGAGTTGGTGTGCACAAAACGACTAAATTAGAAAAAAATACAGTTTTGAAGTCAACAAACTATAACGTATGTGAATCAATCTTCATTGAGATTAAAAGTGAAAACAATCGGGCATTGGTTGGAGTAGTATATCTACCTAATAACGATTTTAGCATTTTAAGAACTTTTGAACAAGTGCACAATCATCTATTCTTGCAGTACGAAAATATTGTAATTGTTGGTAATCTCAATTTAAATTTTTATGATATTGCGAAAGCTTAGTTTGTCAGATCTATATGTCATCAGAATGGTTTAAGGGTCAGTCATAATTCTATTTCTACCCATGCTGACACTACTCATCAATCATCTTCACTGATTGATTACTTTATTCTCAGCACTAATCTAAAAATTGCACTGTCAAGTCAATTCTTCTGCCCGTTCCTAAACTCTAACCATGCGTTTATTTTTGCTTCCATTGAGTTAGATATCAATAAAAAAGACAAATATGTTGAATTTAGAGATTTTAACGAGGTTAACGGCGACGGATTAAACGCATTTATTGACTCCTATGGCTTCTTCTATTTATGAGACGAATGATGTTAATCTTCGGTTATCTGTCTTTAATAACTTTTTAAATAATGCTTATTGTTTTGTTCCAATCATCAAATGGAAAACCTACATTAACAAAGAATATTGGATGAAAGCTAGGCATATTATACATGCTACTTCTATTTATGAGACGAATGATGTTAATCTTCAGTTATCTGTCTTTAATAACTTTTTAAATAATGCTTATTGTTTTGCTCCAATCATCAAATGGAAAACCTACATTAACAAAGAATATTGGATGAAAGCTAGGCATATTATACATGCTACTTCTGTAAGAGATCTTGCTTATAATGGTTATACTAAAAATTGTAACTCAGATAATTAGCGAATATATTGTAAATATAGACATAAAGCAAAGGCCAATTTTTTTTACTTTTTAAAATTTGTCCATATAGTAAAAATCACTTTTTTCAAAATTGAAAGTCTCAAAAACTATACTGAATTGGATATAAGCTATACAGTTTTGAAATCTCCATTGTCATGGCTTTCAGCTATACATGTAGGTCCATATGAGAGCACCTTCTCAATTTTGGCCGTTGTTTTTATTTTCAAAATTTGTCTATAAAAAGTAAAATTCGCTTTTTTCAAAATTGAGTTTCTCAATATCTATACTGATTTTGGATATAAGCTATATACCGTTTTGAAATCTCCATTGTCATAGCTTTCAGCCATATAGGTCCATATGAGAGCACCTCGATTTTGGCCTTTTTTTGACTTAAATTTTGTCTATGTAGTAAAAATAACTTTTTTCAAAATTGAATTTCTCAAAATCTATAGTGTTTTGGATATAAGCTATACAGTTTTGTAATTTTCATTGTCATGGCTTTAAGCCATATAGGTCAATATGAGAGCACCTTCTCAATTTTGGCCATTTTTTTTTTTTTTTTTTTTTACTTTCAAAATTTGTTCATATAGTAAAAATCATTTTTTTTTTTTCAAAATTTAATTTTTTAATATCTACTGATTATGGATATAAGCTATGCCGTTTTGAAATGTCCATTGTCATGGCTTTTTTGCCATATAATTCCATATGAGATCACTTTCTCAATTTTTCAACATTTTTTATAATTTAAAAAAAAAAACTTTCAATAAGAAAAGATAATAGTTTGTTAATAGATTGGTATCAGAAACCAACGTCTTCTGGAAGAATAATTAATTATTATTCAAAACATCCAAAGAGAGTAATAATAAATACCGCAAAAAATCTTATAGACAGAGTATTTAATATTAGTGATATTAGATTCCATAGGAAGAATAAAAAAGTACTTAAAAATATATTAATTGAAAACAGTTTTCCTAAGGACCTTGTTTGCAAATTAATTAGACAATATGATAGCAGAAATAGATCAGATGTTAGTATAGAAACAAAAATTTATAAATCGTTAGCGTATGTACCTGGAATGTCTGAAAGGTTACAGAATTCTAGTATATTGTATATTTGATAAAAGAAGATATAAAATGGCACACAAGATTTATAAAACAGTTGGAGGATTATTAAGTAAAACAAAAGATAGAATTAGTAAGCTAGATAAGTCGAATTTAGTGTACAAAATACCTTGTAGCGGTAATGATAGTGAACAATGTGACAAGGTATATATAGGAACAACGAAGAATAAATTGAAGACTAGATTAGCAGGACATAAGACAGATCAGAAATATAGAAATATTAATTCGTCTCAGAAGACTGCTTTGTCTATTCATTGTCGGGATTTAGATCATAACCCGGATTTTAATAGTGTTTCCATATTGAATACGGAAAATAATTATAGGAAACGTTGTATGTTTGAGATGCTGCAGATAATTAATGTACCATTAGGAAATAGAATTAATTTTAGAAAAGATACGGAAAGTTTAGCTCAGAATTATAGGCATCTAATTTATAAAAATAAAGTAATAAATTAGCATATTAAGAAATCTATTATTATGTTAATTACATTATGTTAAAAATGGTTTTTGTGTATTTTAATTTTTTGTGACACTTTATGTTGAATGTATTTATGTACATATGTATGTTAAAATTATTTTCATTTCCTTTCAAATAATTTATAAACAAAAAAATCAAAAAAAAAAAAAAAAAAAAAAATTTCCTGAAGAAGTCTTCCGAAGGAAGACGAAATATTGAATTAAATAAACACATTTAAAAAAAAAAAAATTTTTTTATAAAAAAGACCTCAAGCTTGAAGATCATTTCATCTTAACTTACTTTCAATAACAAAATTTCGTTATTTTTTCCTGAATTTGGCCATAAATGATCACTTATATCAGATTATTTTATTACGTTAAATTAATTTTCTCAAAATTTGTCTAAGATTTCAAATTTTCCTCAAATAACTTTAATATCTTTTAAGTTACAGGTTTTTAAAAACGGAGCTGACGAAACTAGTTTCAGCTCCGTTTTTAACATAGACATGTTAGTAACATTTCCCATTCAAACCTTTGTTACGTTACTTAAATAAAATTTAACTGTTATTAAATATTACAGTCTGTTAAGATAACAGCTGCTGTATAGCAAACTGTTAAAAAGAACAGAGTTGTTAAAAGCGTAGCTGACGACGGAGCTAGTTTCACACAAATCAATAGAAATACGGTCCGATCGCTTCTTCTAGATCTGTAAAACTATCGATAGTCGTCCCCAAACGATAGTTTCAAGAAAAACTATCGATACTATCGATAAGCGCTACTTTTGGCTATGAGTCTGTAACTCAAATGGAAGTTAGTAAACATAGATACATATATATATTTATATAGGTATACATATATAAAATCTTTACGTATTTTTATTTTATGGTAAAAAATATAACTTTTAAATGCCTTACTTTTTTTTTTTTTTTTTGCTAAACACTTTGAGCTTCAGCGTCACCTATGCAAAAGGAACAAAGTTTTTTAAGTTGCAGTCGATATTTAGCCTTAGCCGTCTGATATAAGTTGCCATGTCTAACTAAAATTTTTTATATAAAAAAACTCTTTTTTGATTTGAGATAAAAGTAATAAATGATATACTTTGATGTATAATATTTTCATTTGTAAATTACGCTATAACTATAAAAATTTAAAGGCGGCTAAGAACCTGCCTGTATAAATGGCCAGAAACGTTATGCCGGCTACATGTAACCGGCTTCGTATGTACGTTCGAACAATTTCGATAGTATCACTATCGAACGAAAACAATCGATAGTTAGCTAAAAATAAAACTATTGATACTATCGATAGTACTATCGATTGTTTTGCAGGTCTAACTTCATCAGTTGCCTTCAGTGGAGAAATGGAGATGTTGTGTATTGACGTAATCGTTTAAATTAAAATGCGCCTCGTATCTCATGATGATTTCCGACTCAAAATCGTAGCTAAGAAAATTAACACAATTATTCCACGCTCTGGGTAGTATAGCGCTCTATTGTTTGTTTGAATTCTGCACCTGTTTAGTTCGCAAAATTCAAATATTATTGACGTAAAATGTCCTTTGCAAAAGCTATTACATCGATAGGACGATTAATTTTGCGCCACTTTTTATAACAATAGCAATAAATCATATAGAAAATAATGGGCTATAGAAGATAGGAAACTATAAACACTAAAGCAAGACTGAGTTGAAATTAATTTCGTAAAAAGCATATTCAAAACAATACCTCAGCACTTTAAAGTAATTTTTATACCCTTCACAAAAATGTAAAGGGTATATATAAGTTTGTGATTCCGTTTGTAATTTCTACAGTTTTTTTTGCGACCCTATAAAGTATATATATTCTGAATCAGAATTAATGGAAAAGTCGATTAAGCGATGTCCGTCTGTCCGTCTGTCCGCTGTTGAAATACCGTTTCTGAGAAAACCATTAGACTTAGAAACTTTTTTCTTTCACCATTCTTTTACCCCATCGATTCATGGGTTTGCTATTGAAATTCAGTCATATCGGTCCACGTATAGCTGAGATATATTCAAAATTCCGAAAAAAGCCATTTTTTTTTGCAGTTTTGTATGAAAATTTTTGAAAACTAAAGTTGTTCGTTTTGCTTCAAACTTCACACACTTATTATAGCATGGTGACTAAAAGGCAAAAAATTTTTTTTTCAGATATCGGTCCATATATACCCGAGATATAGCCCAAATCGGATTTTTAATGAAAATGTCGCATAGGCGAAGCTAAATAACTTTTTTTTGCTCAAAAGCAGTTCTGGTAATAAAATTAGGTTACATAAATATGGAAAATGAAAATTTCCGATATCGGTTCACATATACCCGAGATATAGCCTAGACCGGGTTTTTCATCAAAATGTCGCGTAAGCGAACTTAAACAACTTTTTTGTGCTCAAAAGCAGTTCTGGTAATGAAATAGGGTCATATAAATATGAAAAATGAAAATTTTCGATATCGGTCCATATATACCCGAGATATAGCCCAAACCAGGTTTTTCATGAAAATGCCGCGTAAGCGAACTTAAACAACTTTTTTGTGCTCAAAAGCAGTTCTGGTAATAAAACTAGGTTACATATATATGAAAAATGAAAATTTTCGATATCGGTCCATATATACCCGAGATATAGTGTTGTGTTGAAACGTAGAAAAAACATAAAACAGTTTATTGAAAAACTATAGAAGTATAAAAACAGTGAACTATGATGTACATAAACTTATAGTAGAAATAGATTATTCATACATTCACAATATTCTACCTGAATAAATTATTTATACAAATTATTTAATACAAAAATTATTCAATCCAGATTTTAGACCAAGGGCTCTAATTTTATCAGCGCAAACAGCTTTTGTGAGATAATCTGCAACCATGTTTCCAGTGTCCACATATTTCAAAATGACCTCTTTATTTTCTAATTTCTCTCTAACAAATTTCACTTTGAGATCGACATGTTTAGTTCTATTTGAAAACGAATTATTTTGCGCAATAAAAATTGCACTCTTGTTGTCGCAACTCAGTGTTATTGGCTCTTGCCGGCCTTGAACAAGTTCTCGCTGTAAACGCTGCAACCAAATACACTCCTGTATAGCAGACACCATTGCCATGTATTCCGCTTCTGTTGACGAGAGAGCGATTGTTTTTTGACACCTTGTACACCATGAAATTGCACCACCTTGTAACGTAAAAAGATATCCTGTGGTTGATCGTCTATCATCTATGTTACCTGCCCAGTCCGCATCACAAAAACCAACTAGGCCATTTGGTTTACATTCATACGTTAACCCAGTATCAATTGTACCCTTAAGAAACCTCATAACCCTTTTAACAGCAGCCCAATGACATTTACCAGGGTTAGCATTAAATCGGCTCAACATATTAACAGCATAGCTTATGTCAGGACGTGTTATTTGGGATACGAAAAGAAGACATCCAACAGCCTGCATGTAAGGGACTTTTTCCATTTCTTTCTTTTTGCTGTCAGTAGTAGGACACATTTCTGTAGTTAATTTTAGCCCAACATCCATTGGGGTCGATACTGATTTGCATTCAGACATTGAAAAACGATCCAAGATATCGTTAATATATTTGGACTGATCAATCGTTATTGCGCCACTTTCACAGTCACGCGAAATTCTTACGCCCAGAACTGAAAATGCTTCACCACAATCCTTCATTTTAAAGTTGGAACTCAAATCAGTTTTAAGTTGATTGATCAAATTCATATCGTTGCAGAAAATCAAAACATCGTCTACGTAAATGGCAACATATAACATTATTGCATTCTTAATACAATAGTAGACACATTGGTCAACTTCGCTACGCCGTAGACCAAATTTTAACATCACTTCATTGAGTTTTTTATTCCAAATTCGACTAGATTGCTTCAACCCATAGAGTGATTTTCGTAAACTGCAGACACGACCACTGCCATCGTCAAACCCTTCGGGCTGTACCATATATATCTGTTCTTCAAGGTCGCCATTAAGGAAAGCTGTAACAGCGTCCATTTGATGGATCATTAGTTTGTGTCTTGCTGCTAAGGCAAACAAGTAACGCAATGACGAGTAGCGCACCACAGGTGCAAAGGTTTCTTCGTAATCGATACCTCTCCGCTGACTACAACCTTTTACAACCAACCTTGCCTTATGACATATTTCATCGCCGTTTGCATTAACTTTTGTCTTAAAAACCCATTTGCACTTTAATGATTTCCTGCCTTGTGGTAAATCAGTCAGGATCCAAGTACTGTTTGTTTCCAGCGATTCCATTTCAGCAATCATAGCTGCCTTCCACAAGTGTGATTTCGAAGAAGCAATGGCCTCTTCAAAAGTTTCAGGATCAACTTGGTTAACACTGGCACTATTTTGCGTTACACATAAGTTATATTTTTGTAAAGGTCTACTTGCTATTCGATCAGAACGACGGATATGAATATTTTCATTAACGCATTGCATATTATCATTAACATCATTATCACCGCTGATTGCATCCTCAAATTCGTCACTCTCAAACCCGATAAAATCTTCAACCGGCAATTCACTAGTTTCACTTTCCCCTGAATTGACGGCCTCATGACTAATATCAACTACGGGTAAATTGCTAGTAGAAATGTTCTCAGAGGCAATAGCCTTATTATCCTCTTTAAAAACAACATCACGGCTTATAATTATTTTCTTAGAAATAGGATCTTGCAATCTATATGCCTTACTTTCCTTGCTATAACCCACTAAAATACATTCCATTGACTTCGCATTTAATTTACTACGTTTTTGCTTAGGGATATGTACAAAAGCTTGACTGCCAAAAACACGTAGGTATTTAATACTGGGTTTTCTTCCTGACCATAATTCTTCGGGACTTTTTTCATTGCCACGACATGGTACTAAATTAATTAAATATGCGGAAGTTGTAGCCGCCTCTGCCCAATATTCTTCAGGTAAATCAGCATCCAATAACATACATCTAACACGCTCCATTATAGTGCGGTTTATACGTTCTGCAACACCGTTCTGTTCCGGTGTATAAGGAGCGGTTTTTTGATGCTCTATTCGGCATTCTACCAAGTACTCATCAAACTTCTTGCTAGTATACTCGGTGCCATTGTCGGTGCGTAAGATCTTGATACTTCGTCCACATTGCTTTTCGACAAGTTTTTTGAAATTAATAAATTCTTTGAAAACGTCCGACTTCTGTTTGACCGGAATGACAAATACTTTTCTTGAGTAATCATCTACAAACGTCAAAATAAAACGATTTCCAGAAAATGACTTTGTTCGTAAAGGACCCATCACATCCGAGTGAACGATTTCCAAAAGATTTGTTGCACGATGATCAGATTTACCAAATGAAGCCCGCGTTTGCTTACCTTTTATACAAACTACGCATTTTTCATGTAAAGCAGCAGAATTAAAATTTAAGTCTTGAAAAGAGCTCAACACTTTTTTCAGATTTTGATTGCAGATGTGACCAAGTCTTCTGTGCCACAATACGATATCATCTGAAACAATCAACGCGTTTTCATTTATGTTTTCACTCACAGCACAATCTAATTTATATAAATTGTTAAAAGCCACTGCAGTTGCCAATAGTTCACCAAATTTGTTAAAAATTTTGCATTTGTCATCTTCAAAGATCACTTTATTACCCTTTAAAGTCATTTGCCGGACGGACAACAAATTAACTGCCATTTGTGGAACATATTCCACATCTCTTAAAACTGCATTTGTCATATTTTTACCCGAGTACAAAACTACGCTAACATCCCCAGCACTTTCAATTGGCAGTTTGTTATTATTTGCAACTATTACATGTTTACCATTTATTTGCCTTGAATTTTGCAATATGCTTTTTTTATTCGTCATGTGTGACGTCGCCCCTGAATCTATAAACCATTCTTCAGCTTTATTGTTGTTTGTAGCAATTAAAGACGATGATGAAAATAATGAAGTTGCACAGGAACTCCCTTCTTCTCGATATTTCTTTTTCGATGGTTTAGGTTTCGACTTTTGGGTACAATGTTTTGCTATATGCCCTTCTTTCTTACACGAATAGCATTTTATTTTGAAGTTGTTTTGTTTCTTACTAGAAACCAGAGCCTTTTCTCCAAAACCTGGGCTGTCAAATTTAGCGTCTTGAAGCAACAAATTTTTTACCATATCAACACTAAGTTTTGTTTTTGCATTCTCCACTGCCATTACAAGCGGCTTGAATTCATCTGGCAGTCCAGCAAGCATTAAAGATGCCACCAATTCATCGTCTAGCTTAAGACCAGTCTGCTGTACTTTAAGTGACATCATTATCATTTCACTTACATATTCCTGCACGCTTCCAAAATCAGACAACTTAAATTGAACTAAACGTTTGAGAAGTTCAACTTTTCTCGTAAGGCCAGTGTCTTCAAAAGCACGAAGCAAAGCATCCCATGCCACTTTTGCAGAGTCCGCTGTCGCTATGTGAGCAAAATTTGCTGGCTCTATCATCAAAGTTATCTCCGCCAAAGCACGTTCATTAGTTTCAGCATCTTTGCTTGAAGGTGATGTACCCAGTCCAGCTACCACAATTAAAAAGGCCAACAGCCTTTAAGAACCAAATAAGATTTTGCGTGGCGCTTCCAAATGTCGAAATTTTCTCGACCACGCAACTTGTCAAAAGGGAACGACAAATTATTTGAGGCCATTGTACACACAAATTATGTTATCAACAAAGATTTAACAGGCTTTTTAAAAAATTTTTATTTCTTACAAAATTTTATTTACAATAAAAAAAAAAATTATTGCGTGACATGCGGCCCATAACCTGTTGTGTTGAAACGTAGAAAAAACATAAAACAGTTTATTGAAAAACTATAGAAGTATAAAAACAGTGAACTATGATGTACATAAACTTATAGTAGAAATAGATTATTCATACATTCACAATATATAGCCTAGAACGGGTTTTTCATGAAAATACCGCGTCAGCGAAATTAAACAACTTTTTTTGCTTAAAAGCGGTTCTGGTAACAAAATAAGGTTATATAAATATGAAAAATGAAAATTTCCGATATCGGTTCATATATACCGCAGATATAGCCTGGAACGGGGTTTTCATGAAATTGCCGCGTAAGTGAACTTAAACAACTTTTTTTGCTTAAAAGTAGTTCTGGTAATAAAATAAGGTTGTATAAGTATGGAAAATGAAAATTTTCGATATCGGTCTATATATACCCGAGATATAGCCCAAACCGGGTTTTTCATGAAAATGTCGCGTAAGCGAACTTTAACAACCTTTTTTTTTGATTAAAAACAGTTCTGGTAATAAGATCAGTTTATATAAATATAGAAGATAAAAATTTCCGATATCGGTCCATATATACCCGAGATATAGCCTAAACCGGGGTTTTCATGAAAA
Organism: Thecocarcelia acutangulata; assembly: GCA_914767995.1. Taxonomy (NCBI): domain Eukaryota; kingdom Metazoa; phylum Arthropoda; class Insecta; order Diptera; family Tachinidae; genus Thecocarcelia; species Thecocarcelia acutangulata. The sequence continues at coordinate 60,953,274 of OU612098.1, forward strand.
TGCCGCGTAAGCGAACTTAAACAATTTTTTCGCCTTAAAGCAGTTCTGGTAATTAAATAAGGTTATATAAATATGGAAAATGAAAATTTCCGATATCGGTCCATATATACCCGAGATATAGCCCAAACCGGGTTTTTCATGAAAATGTCGCGTAAGCGAACTTAAACAACTTTTTGTGCTCAAAAGCAGTTCTGGTAATGATATAAGGTTATATAAATATGGAAAATTAAAATTTTCGATATCGGTCCATATATACCCGAGATATAGCCTGAACCGATTTTTCCATTAAAAATTTTTTTTTTTTTTTTTTTGCTGAAAAGCAATTCTCGTTATAAAAGAAGGTTACTAAAATACAGAAAATAGAAAATTCCGATATCGGTTCATATATAACGGAGCATATTTAGGTCACATTTTTAATATACTATACATCTTCGTGACTATCGTGAAGGGTATTTTAGATTCGGCCCAGCCGAATATACTACACTCTTACTTGTTTAACTTTAATTCCGTCTTCCATTTCAAATGATGTCTCTTCACTTCCTCGTTTTCTAGTAATTTTTGTTTAAAAAATTTTCAAGCACACTGTAAATTCTTCATTCATCATCACGGTAATAAATTTCGGCTCTAGATTTAAATTGTATCATTTCATCAGAAAGTTTTTTTTTTTTGAATTTCCAAACCTATCGTAGTAATCTCCGCTGTTGTTAGTTCAATTTTTTTCCTTCCAGAGTTTGTCTGCTTCATTGTGAGCTCGATGGTTATATCATTACTATCCAGGTTTGTCTCGTTAATTCTAGGTTCAAAATTTGTTCCACAAGAAAGCAAGTCTTGTGTTTCATCTATCGATTTTGTAATTTTTCATCCAAATGTCCGAGTGCCTTCAACGCCATGTGCTGCTATTTTTGTGCCAAGCATTTCGAGAACAGTTTCTTCGGATGGTGAAAATTTATATTCTTTTTGGGCCCACCTCCTGTTCTTTTTCTGTATCGTATGTTTGTTGTGGCCCTTTTCCGCACATACATTTTTTGGTCTAGCCAAACCTACAAATTATTTTTTAATGACTTTAGCGAATATAATTTGAAAATTCTCAACTTTTTTCATTCTGGAGTTGCTTTTGCAGGAGGACCGACACAATTTATTTTTTCTTTGACGTTTTCCCAAAGATCAGAAATCTTGGTTTTGTTTTCCCTGACAAATCCTCTTGCAATGTCCGGGATCTCGATCATTTCTTCAAATAAAATATTTATTTGTTGTTTGTTTACGTTTTACTCCTCAAAAGGTATTAAATAAATAAATGCAATTTAATTTTTTTTATTTAAATAAAAAGTTAAATTTTGCAATTTTCCGCAAGAGTAAGTTTTGTGAGAAATTTTCTTTGTAATTCAAAAAAATTCACATTCGAAATTCATGTGAATTTTTGCTTTAAAGGAAACAAATTCACTAACATGCAATTTTCACGATGATTTTTACAAACTGTAACATGATTTTGGTAGCAGCTTTAAAATATAATAGAAAACAAACATGTCTTTAAAAGCCTTCATGAAAATTGGGTGTAACAAATTTTTTTTTGGAGTTCAAAAATTTAACATTCGGGAATTTTCACACCATGTTCCATTTATGATAGCAAGTATTCACACGTTCGGAAATTTTGATGTGAAATTTTAATCATGATAAGGCTGTGTATGTTCAAGAAAAATATATTGCATAAAAAAATATTTATTTTGTTAACTAAAGTCGATTGGCGATATCATTTTCTATTCCACCAGTTACATAACCTCTTACTAACGCATTCCAATCGTCGTCAAGACTTTCATGTCATGAGTTTACACCAGACATATAAAATTTTTGCCTATACCTACACCCTGAAAAGATTTATTTAGTAACTATACAGTTGCAAAGTATAGGATGCACAGCATGGGCGGGGTGACAAAGACCATAATGCCCAAGATGGTATTAACACTAAAACGTCCTCGTAGCGTCGTTGTGACTAACTATAACGACCTATGCCTTCACATAGGAAGTTTCCACGTGGTTCCAGGTGTTGAGGCATACCGTTAACCAGTGCGAGTGAGAAATAGTACGCTACAATAAAATTCGCATATTGATGAAACTAGTTTCAGCTGTGTTTTTTTCAACTTCTACGATGTTGCATTTATGTTAACATTCTGATATTCCTACTTATTCCTTCACAAAATTCATATACTTGTTTGAATTTGAATATAGTCGCTCAGAAGAATTTATTTATATAGGTTAGGTTAAGTAGGCAGGCCGCTGGATTCTTCAGAAAGTACCCGGATACTTCAGTCCACCTGGGTCCTGAAGGTCGTTCCCTTTGTGATTGTCTGAAAAAGTTTGGTTATGATAGAGGAAAAAGAAAATAAAAGGTTATAGGGGTATAGCAGGAGTGAGGAAGAGGGAAAGGAGAGGTGAAAAACTGCTTAGTGTGGCATTACCTGCTGATTTACTAGCCATCCGCTGCTTCTTATGAAAGAAGCTAACGCAGTCGGTTTGACCGAGGCCAGACATGAAGGGCTATTGAAGCTCCGCTCGCCTAAGCATCTTAGACGATGATGCTCCAATGCCGGGCATGTACCGAGGAGATGAAGGATCGTCTCCTCCTCCTCCACCTCGTCTTGGCAGCTTCTACAGAAGTCATTATATGGTAGGCCCAGTCTCCTGGCATGGTTTCCGAACGGGCAATATCCAGTTATGTCTGCTATCGTCATTCTTAGGAGATATCTTGGAAGTTTTAATAGCTACCCTGTTCTATTGAAAGGATATTTTAGTGTTAAAGTCCTCTATGTAAACGCCACCCCCAACCCTTTCTCCCCTTCTGGACCCATCCGAGTAAACAGAAGTATCCAGATTCTAGGGGAGATTCCTCAATTTGGTAGCCGAAGCTCCTTGTGAGGAATGGTTTGGGGTGCAGTAGTCAATTAGATCGGGGACTAGGTCTCCTCCAATCTCTAATATATTAGCGTGTCCCCACGACCTGTGGGTCCATACTCCTGCCGCGTTTATATAACTAAGTTATATTTTGAACTAATTTAAATGAAAAATTGCTTAGGGAAATATTTTTTTGATTGTATTGAAAAATAACGATTTTTATGCGCTATGGTAGGGATTTCACAAAAAATCTCCTGGCAACACTGCATATAACAGTGCATATCGTTGGTCTCATGTAGAAGGCCCTAACAAACAATTGCAATTTTACAGGAGAAGGAAAATTCGTAATGGAAACTGTATAAATAGGTACAATTAAAAGTAACTTTTTTTTTGTTCAATTGCTTGTAATAGCGATATGTATGAAATTATATAATTAAATCTTTGTGACACTGTGTAATTGTGTGAAACGTAGCAGAATTCTTAAAAGAGTTCAATTCAGGGAAAATGCGAGATCAACGATATGTGTTATTAAAACGATATGCATCACATGTGCGGAATAGAAGTTGCAGAACCTAACACGTACTAACATTTTTTACTGTTATCTTGCCGAAGTCCCCGGCTATAGCCGGTTTTGAGCCACCGCTGAGTAATATGCAAGTATAATCAGCCGTCGCCAGCGATAAAAATGAACGGCGCAGATCTCTACTTAGAGTTCATTTCATCATTTGCTTGCGAGTTGAACAATTTTTGTGTTGAGCAACATTTTTTTAATTCGACCTTCAGCACACAATACGATTTTTTGCGAAATTTGAGTTTCAGCACATGACTGATTATTATGGAGTATTAATTTATTAGGATAATTATATTTTATTTTCATATTTAACCAACTATTTCGAAGACGTTTTATTTCGACCATATCCAACTCAAGCAAACTGCATCGTTACTGTAAAAAAAAACTAAATTTTTTAAGTTTAAATTGAATACAAATATGAAGAAGTCTGTAAGATTTTTAGCGATAAATTTATTCCCCTTATTTATTATGCAGCATTTATATTAGCAAAGACTATAAATATGTATGTATATATAGTGGTGGACATGTAATTAAAACATAAATGTGATCTTTCCTTCTTTCGTTGTTTTATATGATCTTTTGTTATTTCAACGGTATTTCTTCACTGCAAAGATAAGTTTGATATCTTTTGCACTTGGTTCTTTTTTTACATTCATTTTTTGTTAAATTTTCTTTAAAAAAACAAACCATTCTTTAGTGATAGGGACGTTTTTCAAGTGAACACATAATAAAAACATGTGCAGTGTTGGTTGATAGGTGTTTCAGTGTTTCAAATTATATCCATAAAATTGTATATGTATATTAGCCACTAGGTATGGGAGAAAGAGAAAGGAATAAAGTGTACATGTTGCATGTTTATCATTTCAGCGGTGTACTACCGTTATATTTGGTTATATACCGTTATAATTGGTTATTTTAGCATTCTACTGAACCGTTTATTGTTTTATATTAAACTCCTCGTGTGAAGTAAATTTTTATTTGTTTTGAAATGGGTATACACAATTCTAGTGATATTAGAGAATTAGTAATGAAATTTCGGAATGCAGGAAAACCTTTCAAAGAAAGCCGTAATACTGCAAAAATATATATATTGATAAATGCGAAAAATACTGCAAAATAGAAAGTAATCCAGGACGGGCTTGCCTTTTAAAATAACAGAGGAAGTTTCGACAACGTCAGAACCTGTCTTAAGTGCCACAACAATACGACGAGCATTACACGAAAACGGGTTACATGGTCGATTCCCGCGTAAGAAACCTCTAATATCGCCAGCTAATAAAAAATGACGCCTAGAATACGCCAATATATGTCAAAATAAAGATGCATGATGAAAGGTGTTTGCTCAGAAAATCAAGTTAAAGTATAGGGAACAAAAAATAATTAATATGCTAACCAAAATTTAATAAGCACGGTTCAGTATGGTGAGGGTGATGATGTGGTGTGGGGAGTATAGCGGCAAGCAGTATTGGGAATTTAAGTTTTATTGAACGTATAATGTATAAGCTGGACCACTTAAACATTTTGCAAAACAAAGTGCCAACAAGTGTGGAGAAATTGCGGTTGGCCGGATCTTAGATTTTTCAACAGGACAAATACCCCAAACATACGCCTCATATAGTAGCGCACTCCCAAAACATTGATTCATCTTCCCCAATAACCGGACTTAAATACAACTGAACATTTTTGCGAACAAATGCAAAAATGTTCAGTTGTCAAATGCGAAAAAGGACAATTAGCATTAGGATATGCTAAAATCCGTTGTAATGTGGGAATGGCAGAAAAGTTCATCTGCTATAAACAAAAAATTAGTAGAACCGATGCTTAAAAGGCTAAATGCCGTAGTTAAGGCAAAAGAAAAATCAACTAATTACTAACTCGATTTTATTTTCATTTTAAAATAGTTTGTACACTTGTTTTTGACGCGTAAATAATGAATTATTTTATTTTTGTATTTTTATATGGTCAATTTTTACGTAAATGTTGCTTAAAACGTTTTTGCTGTTAGACCTGTTTTTAAATAAAAAAACATGTTGTTTTTTCTTTTCCCGATGTTTCGTAGATTTTTTGTCTACATTTTCGAGGGAGCGTCTATTGGTACAAATATAAAAACAATTTTTATAATGTAAATACATATACATATGTCTGAAAACTACCTTAATGAATGTTGTTACATCTGAATTTATAACAAAACTATTTTTATAAGGATTTTTTTTTATCTCAATATTATTTGATCTTCGTTTGTTAAATTAATTTAATTTTTGCAGCTTAAGACCTTTGTTTTTTGTTATATAAAAAATTAACTACTAAAAATCTTTTATTTCTCGATATTTCAATAACAATTTGTTATCATCGTCAGGAGAAATTAAAATGTTATTATAAATTTAAATTAAAGAAATTATTGTAAAAAAATTTCTATATACAAAAAATTCACACACAAAGAAAAATTTTTAGTTCATACGCAAAGAAAATCCATAACTAATAACACAATATACAATGATAGAAAAAAGTTTATTTTTACGTATTTTGAAATTTTGTACAGAGGATAATAAGTATTTTCAGTATAAAGGGAAGATATATACGCAAATAAATGGACTACCAATGGGATCTCCAGCTTCCCCAATTATAGCTGACATTGTAATGGAGAAGTTGGACAGCTCTATAGATAGATTGCATATAAAACCGAGAATGATGACTAAATATGTAGATGATTTGTTTTGTATCATTCCTGATTCGGCTATTGAGAATATGTTTACAGCTTTGAATTATTTTAATCATAATATTAAGTTTAAAATGGAAAAGGAGAATAATTCAAGACTTCTATATTTGGAAACAATGGTGATTAGGAGTGATAATAGACTTGTTATGGATTGTTATCACAAGCCAACTGCATAAGGAAGGATAATAAATTATTTTTCAAAACATAGTAGTAAGAGTATAATCATCAACACGGCTAAAAATTTTGTTGAAAGGGTACTTAGAATAAGTGATGAAGAATTTCATAGAGGAAACATTATTAAAATTAGGAACTTAATATATGACAATAATTTTCCATCTGAGCTAATTTATAAATCAATTTGGAATCATAATGTAGTTAATTTATCAGACCCAAAAATTTATAGACCACTTACGTATATACCGGGTTTGACAGAAATGTTAGCACGATCTAATATATATATATATATATAATAGGGAAAAATATAGAATGGCTCATAAGAGCCCAAAAATATTCACAAAAAACAGCGTTATCTCACTGCTCTAGATTAAATCATGAAAATGTTTCAATAAAAAACAAAAAGTAATTATAAGAAACTTTATCTGTTAGAAATGTCAGAGATTATTAACACACCTGTAGAAAAAATAATTAATTTTAAGTTCGGCACTGATAACTTAGCCCCTAGTTATATGCATTTAGTTAGCACAATGTACATGAGTACAGATGATAACATCTTTTTCTAATTCTATGTTTTTCATTCGATTCTGTAATTGTATAGTGTTTTTTACGTTGTATTCAGTGGAAACTGTTCTTCTCAAAATGTTACCAATATATTTCGATAATTCATAACATGGAACATTTACCGATGATACTATTGATCTAAGGGGGGTATTATGTTTGTGGATTTTCGGTAATCCATAAATCCTAGGGGCTATAGCTGTTGATGTAAGGTTATTTTTTTGCCAATTATGAATGAGACCATTTTTAAATAATTCTGTCACGATTTTATTGTTTTCCTTATGTAGTTTTAATGTGGGGTCTGAGCTAAGTTCTGTAGGTATCCTTGTCCTTAATCAATTCCGCCATCTTTGCTCGGTAATCTTGTTTGTAAACCATAACTGTTTTGTTGCCCTTATCTGCTTGTGTGATTATTATGTTTTCATGCTGTTTTACAAAAGTATTCAGTTTTATTTGAATAAATAAATAAAACTGAATACTGATTTAAAAGTACCTAATTGTAAAATTTTATCATAAACAAAAAGACTGAAATATAAACAGTATTTTAAGAAATATTTGTGTACACTATATATTGACGCTCACAGTATATTTTTAAATTTTCGTTTAAAGTTGCTACCAAAATCGTTTATTTTCAATTGTTGTAAACAATCGTTTGTCCCTTCATTCTTTATCTCACTTTGCTAGAATGTAATCTCTTTGGGACACGTGCCTTCTGTCAGTTTACCAATCTCGCAAGAAAATGGATGCGAAAGAGCTCTAGTCACTCACATTCGAATTAATTTGGGTTATGTATTTTTTATTGGTTTTTGACACATCGTTCACATAAAATAAAGTTAAGACAACCCCAAATCAAGTTTCTTTCGCTGAGTTTGTAACGCAAGCACCCTGCCGAGGTTGGTAAACTGACTGTAACACATAACTTTAAATTATAATATACATAAATACTAATTTAATATTTATTGTTTGTTTGTTCAGATAGAGGTCACTTACAAAACTTATCGTTGTTTATTTAATTCAACATTTCGACACTCCGTTGTGTCTTCAGGAAAATAAAAAATTTTTTTTTTTTTGAAAATAAACAATAATTTTAAAAAAGTGTGAAAATATTTTTATTGCGATAGATTTAAAAAAAAAAAAAAAATATTTTTCTTTAAAGGATCCACAACAAAGGCCAACTACTGAAGCCCTACTTCAACACGCTTTCATTTGTCAGGAAATTGATGCCAAGCCTGTAAAGGATCTTTTACTGGAGTATAGAGCTGAAGTGGTAGAAGAAGTTGTTGACGACGAGGCAGAGGTAAGCTATTGCTCTTTTTGTATTCTATGGTTTTATTTGTAAAAAAAAGTGTTTCAGCTCACAATACTAGTACAGATGTTTAATATTTTTTATTTTATTTTAGTTTGATTCTAATTTAAAAATTAATAATAACTTTTTTATTCAATTACGAATGATTTTAAGTTTAGTCTATACAATAAGCGTATTTATGAAGAAAAATTTAATACCAACTACAACACATCCTTTAGATAGCTAATTTTGTAAACATACGTGTGTTTAAGCTCATGTGATTAACATTTCTTAGTGAATCCAACAAAAATATGTTCTGGTGCTGTTAAAAAGCGACAATTTACTTCTGCTAATCATAAGCATATTGGAAGGGAAAAATATACAAATGTATATTAGGTAATGATTTTAGTAGCAGAGATCAAGCACGAGCTAGTTTTTTCTATCGGACAATACGCATGTATGTACTTCCAAACAATTACCTGTTGTTTCAACAAAAATAGTTATATTTTATATACAACGTGGATGATCAATTTTGCTACTCGTACATTAAGAAACTCAAATAACTTTTTATAAAGTTTATGTAACTTATTTTTCATTTGATAAATAATACATTTTTATCAAAGTAATTCGTTAAGTTTTGAAAATAATTGAATTCAAATGGCCTCCACCCTCGTTGACACATATACGTTTGTTTTTTCGAAAAAGTAAGACCCGACAATGAACCTTAAAGAAACTGCACACCACACTGTGATGCGAAGTGAATGCAATTTCATCTGATTGAGTGTCTGTGGGTTAGAATTACTCCATATTCGACAATTTTGCTTGTTAAAATTGCATAAAAATGCAGTTCAAGACATTTTCTTCCTCTGACACCATTTGAACGATTTTCTCACAAAATTCGAAGCGAATCGGGAAGTCTCTAGGATTCAGTTTGTTTGTTAATTGAATCTTAGATGGAAATAAGTTTAAATCTGGGTGCAAATTTTGTCTGCTGTGACTGTCTGTTGACGCCCATTTGAGCAGATAAGTTTCTTGTCGAAACTCTAGAATTGAATTGTATAGCAGCCGCTACAGCGGCTCTAGTTTCCAGCGTCCGAATTGAAGGATCTGGATGAGAAGGCCTTCTAGCGATTGTGCCACGCTCGGCAAAATTCTTCACGTGCCAACATTTTTTTTAAACAAATTTTGAGTTAAAATAAGTAATTGTTATTTTCCTATTTATAATATTTCTTTAAAATTCTATTACTACCCGTCCACACGTGCAATCTGATTGGCAATTATTGCCGTGGCAACTGCCAAAATCGATTGCCGACACAAGATATTTGCGTGTGGACCGCACGAATTTGTGTTCAAACACATGTTCAGCAATTATTGCTAGAAGATATTGCTGAGCAATTATCTTTGAACATAAGCTGTCAAAATTCACTTATCATCACTGATGTTTATGAACATAAATACAAACATACGCTTCAATATATAAACAAATGTACAAATGATTATAAAAAGTGATTTTGTTAACAGAAAAATGTAATAATTTACATTTTTGAGTTCATAAAAAAAAGAAATGGAGATTGACTCGGAGATTGATGCATTTAAAGCACTCATTTTTAAAAGAATAAAAAAATAAAACAATTACAATTAATTAAAACATCGCAACCTTCTTTGCCAAAATATCTTAAATTATGTTTTAAGATATTTCCATGTTCGCCAACTAAAAGTAAATGAAATTTCTGTAATAATATTTAGCATGAAAAATTATATTTTAGTTAGTTTTTAGAATTAGTAAGATTTAATTTTTGTTTTGAGACTATTAAAAAATAATGTTTTAAAAAAAAAATAAATCATTTGATCACGATGTTAAATGTAAATACGAATGTTTTTCTGAGAACAATCTTAGTACATTTTTTTATTATGAGAGAAGGGTCTATGACAGTTATCGACCAAATATTCGCAGCTGTTTCTGTGGCATACCTCTATCCAATGGTCCATATTTTCAATGACTCTGAGATATAATTGAAGTTCAATGTCGGTAATGTGGCGAATTATCTCATTCTTTAGCTCTTGAATTGTTCTGGGCTTATTGGCATACATTTTTTCTTTTAAATATTGCCAAAGAAATAAGCCCAACTTGTTAAATTATATGATCGTGGCGGCCAATTAGCACCACTACGACATGAGATAACATGGCCATTGAATTTCTCGTGCAAAAGAGCCATTGTTTCGTTGGCCGTGTGGCAAGTGGCACCATCCTGTCCAGCTCCATATCCTCAATTTTTGGCCGCAAGAAGTACTTTATAATCTTGAGATAATGGACTTCACCGTAACTGATTGGCCGACCTCGAACACTTTACAAGGTGTGACTCATAATAATCATCATGTATTATGGATGGACCATCCTTTATATCAACAATACTAAGCTTTATTAAAACCTAGTTGCCAGGAGTTTTTTTTTTCTCTTTATTTTGTAAAATTCGTACCATAGTATACATGGTTTCCCAGAAATCAACGTCAAGCCAAAACGGGGTGACAGAATTGATTGTAACCATCATGAGAAAATCAGAAAAAAAATTTATCTCATGCAGTTTGAAAATTACGGGTATTTATGAAAAACCTAGCAATTTGGTCAAACTGTAACCATTTTGCTGTTATTCTGGTTAATTTTTATAATTTTTGTTCATGTAAATTTTGGAATCGTAATCCTAAAAAACAATTTTAGAACCACAGTAAAAAATAATGACACAATTCCGACAAGTTTTCTAGAATCAAGACTATGAATTAAAATTCTTTAAAATTTGTCGACTTTGAAAAGCCCTCCTATAAAAAAATGTACTAAAGTGCTTTGGCAAGTGCCATTAAAACTTAGGGCATTTAATCAGGATTGCAAAATGGTACAATACAACTAAAAAAAAACGACTAAAAAATAAAAACCTCAAGTAATCCGATTTTTGCTAATCCATTTTACTTAGTTCAAATGTTTTCTATTCGCACAAGCTCTTGGTAAGTTCTTAATTTTACGGCAAAATGATTAGAGGGATGAATTATAGTGGACATGTTAGCCATGAGCGAGCGGGACAGATAATGATGGCGCTTTTCCAAACTCAACAGAAGTAAGTAAAATTAATAATTAATTCCTAAAAAACTTATTAGCAGGGCATATCCTCGAGAGTTGATGCCCTCACGCAGCTCGGCTACGCTGTCATTGGAAAGAACTTTTTCTTTGAGAACGCCCCAATAAAAAAAAAGAAAAATCCAGGGATTTAAATCTGAGGAACGGGCTGGCCATGATACAGTGCCTGAATGTCCAATCCACCTTTCCGGATATTCCTTTTCAAGGAAATCTCTTACTTGCATCACATAATGCGCTGGGCAGCTATCTTATTGATACCACATGTGGCGACGATCTGTTAGTTGTACGTCCTCTAACAAAGTTGAGAAGTCTTGTGCGAAGCTATGGTAGATAACAAACACGGATGCCAACAAAAAAGTCCAATTCCAAAAGAGAGAAACCAAAGTTGTCCGTTCTAAAGCAACACAAGCGAATACGGAAAGGTGCGCAGTAGAGGAATGACCGAAACGTACTAACTAGTGTCAGACTGGTAGCGTAGCAATTTGCTTGGTATGACGATTGTATCTGTTTGTTTGTGAATAAAATGGGTTAAAAAAATCGGGTTGAGGTTTTTAATTTTTAGTCGTTCATTTTAGTGTAAAACCTACAAGTATTGTACCATTTTACAATCCTAACAATGCGAACTTTTAATGGCGCTTGCCAAATCGCTTTAGCACATTTTTTTTTTTTTTTAATTTAGAAAATTTTAAATTTATAGTTTAACAAATAGCCTTAATTCTAAAAAAACCTTGAGGCAATTGTGTCAATATTTTTGACTGTGGTTCTAGAAATCTTATTTAGGGTTACGGTTCCAAAGTTTAAATGAAAAAAAAAAAATATAATAATAAAATAAATAAATAAATAAATAAATAAATAAAAAATTTCTAGGTTTTTCTTATATGCCCACAATTTTCAAACTGCATGGGATAGATTTTTTTCTGATTTTTCTCATGATGGTTACAGGATTGAGTCACCTCGTTTAGGCTTGACGTTGAGTTCTGGAACACCCTGTATAAACATTGCTTGTCTCCAAATTTAAAGAAAAATCCTCATATATTTTCCTATGCTATTTTTTTTATCTGCTCAGATTCGTTTTATTATATCACAAAAAAATATGCGAATATGTTTTTTTTTCTTGCTACTTCTATTGTAAATTCAAGGAGGTACAAAACTATTTATTAATAATAAATAAAGGCCGGGGCACATAGAATCCGTGATACTTTGTCCATTTCCTTTTTTAACTAACGTATACGAAGTATGAAGCCGGCACAATCAGTACTTTGTTAACGGATATAAAATTAACTGCATTTTACTTTAATCTTATTAAAATCTTTTGACTTATCTTTTAGACACAGCACAGAAAGTCTAGCAGATTTTTTTTTTAATTTATTTTATTTTTGAACGAAAAAATAAAATATACAAAAAATATTACTAGATACGTACGTTAAATGCTAAAATTTACTCCACTTTAATACTTTGCGTTGACGGAGAAGTACGGAATGTGACAAAGTTCATAAGACTACATGTATTTCAACTTAGTTGGCAGTTGAAAATGGCAGCGTATAACGTACGACGGATTCTATGTGCCCCGACTTTAAGAAAGAATAACGCAACATTAAAGAAACATATCTTGTCTGCAATAATGCCATAAGGTTAAGATTATTTCATATGGTGTGGTCATGCCGTCAGATAGATTACTAAGTTACATTGAAAAAATCGCTTCCACCATCCCAGATTTTATAATGAAGTTGTGCAAAAATAATATTGTTTGTTTTTAATACAATTTTACAATGAAAAAACAAAATTTATACCTGTTGAATCAAAAAGAAAAAAAAGGAAAATCTCTGCACGTGTCAACACTGATAAAGTTCTTGTTGCACTTTTTTAATTTGGAAAGCTTAGTTTTCCATACAACACAAATTCACTGCTTTATGCATTAAACAAATTGAAGATAGCAGTGTACACGGCTACAAAAATATAAGATATAATAATAAGTATCTTGCTCTTTGTCGCCAAAAAAATTAAACATTATTTTAAATTGGTGATACCTTCAACGGTGGTCGGTCGTGTTGTCATTAAAATAATAATTTGCCTATACATTTTTGACAGATTGTAGTCGGTAGCCTGCTGTCTTGAATGTGTTTAATGCATTATACTGGGGAATAAAGAGCAATCGAAAACATCAAAGTAAAATGCAACTAAATACGAATGCAACTATATACGAAAAACAGTGCGACTTTGTAATAGAATTGAGCTTTTTCCCTTGTCTTCAGCAAACTTAAGCCTTTGCATAGCCTACTTTTTTTGTCCAAAATCCTTCAACTAATGAATGATTCTCAATCGAATTATCGAAGTGTTCTTTCTTTTGTTATCTATGCTCATTTTCTGTTTAGAATTTTTTAGTTTTTTTTTTTTCGTTATTTATTGCATGCTGACGTACGATAGTCAAATAATAATAGAGGTGTACATGTAAAGAGAAACTGAAACACATACGCATTTTCGATTTTCAATGAAATGAAACGTTTTACTATATTTTTAACAAACTTAAATTTATCCGTATTTTTTGCACGCCGCTTAACATTTATTTGATACATACATAGAAGCTTAAACGTCAAGCTAAAAGGCGATCTCTTTATCAGAGGGTTGGTAAGTTTTCCGTAGTCCTTTTCATATCATTTAGTAAATTTAAGTTCGCATATCAACACCTTTTAGAAAACATTTTTTTTTTTAGAAAAACAAAAAAAAAATGGAAATCAATTTGTAACTAAATTGGTTGTTCAATACCAATTTTGTATTTTGGGTTCAAAAACAAAATCATAGTACGGCACAGGTGGGACAGAAATAAACTATTTCAAATAAAACAAACATATTCAAGAATATATGTACATATATTAGTAATGAACCCTGAATCTACCATTGAGGATGCTATGAACACTTGATTTTCGTTTTTCGCGTTCGACCTCAGTACGAGTATTTCAACCCACAAAGACATGGGTTGATGGGTCTTCATCTAACTTCCTTTTGCTAGCAGTTTTTGTTGCTTAAAATGAAAGTTCAGCGGAAATATGCAGACGCATATTTCCGCTGAAGTTAATAAAAATTCCAAAACAAAGAGGTGAAATAAACATGTAGTCATCCTTGTATAGTCAGACAAGGCAAATGTTATATACTTGATAAAACGAGGTAAAACATTCTCCATTATCAGCAATAAATTGCAAACATTTTATTCATGTGAAATTGGGTTTTATCTCAAAGAAGTAAATGTTATTTGTAATAAACTACGAAGAAAAAAGTTTTAACTTCGATAAAGGTAAATTTTCTTCAACATATGGACATACCGCCCCTATTGCAAATATATGTTGTCATAAAATAACTCCAAAAATTTATGATTTTCTTACCGTGAATGTTATTGATAAAAAATTTGCTACTCCCATGGACTAAAATTAACATATAACAATTATCATTAAGAAGAAAAATTAAAAAAGGGTTGGGTTTCTTTTTGAGTTTAGGCAAGTAATAATGAAAAATGTATTTTCTCTGTCAATAAATTTTTACAACTTTTACAAGAAACATTGATTAAATTTAAAGTAAATAAAACAAGTTAAATATGTAAAGGTAGTTCATTCTTATCGTTCAACACCCCCACTAGGAAGATTGCCTAACTCCAAAATTTTACAGCAATGCAAATGCTTTGCATTTGTTAGAGGTTTTGTTAAAACATCAGCTTCCATATCTTCGGTACTTAAATATCTAATAATAATGTTTTTATCGTTGACAAGATCTCTTATAAAATTATGCCTACTATCAATGTGTTTAGTGATATATATTATGACTCAAGTTTATGGCACTTTTGTTGTCGCATTTTATTATTATGGATAATGTATTCAAAGTCTATTAAATAGACATTTTAACCATAATGCTTCTTGTCCTGCCGCCGCTAAATCTATATACTCTGCTTCTGTTGTCGACAATGCTGAAGTTTGTTGTGTTTAGAAATTCCACGACATGCACCTTCCTTGGAACATAAATACGTATCCAGATGTTGATTTTCTATCATCTAGATCACCAGCCCAATCAGCATCTGATTATTCTTCAATGCACTCTTTGTCATCCTTTGAATATTGCAGATTGTATTTTATAGTACCTTTGAGATACCTCATACCACGCTTTAAAGCTTGCCAATGTGCTTTACCATAATTGTTGTTGATTGTCTGGATAAAGCACCCACTGCAAACGATACATCCGGTCGACTTACTTGTGCTGCATACGTAATACTTGCTATTGATTCTTGATAAGGTATATTCTTCACTTTCTTCTTTAGTTTTTGGACACATCTCTTTAAAAAATTTTTGATTTAAATCCAAATTTTATTAAGATATTTTTTATATATTGTTCCTGATCAACCCACAATTTTCCTTCACTTCGATCTCTTTTAATTCTCATTCATTCCCAAGATATAATTTGCTTCACCGATGTCTTTCATTTTAAAATTCTCTGCCAAACTCCTTTTTATATTAATCTTATTTTTCTGGTTGTTTGTAAACATTAAAATAACATCGACATAAACTGCAACTTAAGTTATTTCTTCATCTTTCAATTTATAATAAATACAGGGTTTGACCTTCGATTGCAATAGACCCATGCCTTTCAGAATTCTGTCCGATTTTTGATTCCATAGTCTACTTGCTTGTTTAAGACCGTATAAAGAAGTTTTAAGTTTACATACCTTGGTTTTATCCTAATTACAACCTTCAGGAATCTTCATATATATTTCCTCGTTCATTTGACTTTGCAAAAAAGCTGTTACAACGTCAATTTGATGTATGTCCAAATTATGTCGTACTGCCAAGCTTAAAAGTAGTCGAATAGATGAATATCGAACTACTGGAGGAAATGTTTCCTCGTAATCGATTCCATATCGTTGAGAACATACTTTTATAACCAGTCTTGCTTTATAACGTTCTATATTGTCTTGAGAATTTTTCTTAATTTTAAAATACCATTTACTACCTACATATATTAAACTGCACATCGATCTAGTGCAGTGTCCAAAAAAGGCTGTGACTTCAATTTTCTCTCACAAATGCTTAAACATATGAAAGCTTTTAGTTTAGTGAGTAATATTTTGACAAAAATTGTGCATTTAAGTCTTTATGATATCATCTTCAGTTTTCTTGCTATAAGCCTTGAAAGTTAGACTTAAAGCAGTGATGCCCAAAAGCTCTATATGGAAGAGTAAACACCAATACATTTAAGGATAAACTACTTTTATTCAATATTTTTTGTTGTAAAAAGCAAAACATTTACAAAAACAAAATTCACACTGATAATCGCTGTCGTCAATGTTTACCAACAAAGCATGCGAAAGTGTTGCTGCTTTGCTTTTGTGTGTGTGCGGTGAAGAACGAAAAAAAAAAATATGAAAGACGAAGTTGTTTGTGTATTTTCCATTGCTAGTGCTGAGCGCAGTATTTGTGTATTAAAGGCCATGTTACACTATCATACACGATCGTGCGATCTACTAAATAAAGCACGTGTGCTGAAAAAGTACTAAAAATGCAACCGTGCAACAGAGTTTTTGACAAATCGTGCGATTTGAAAAATTTTATGAAACTTTTCAAAACATTATGGTTTCTGTGCGATCAGTGTGAAGAATATTGTTTGTTCCTCAAGAAAAAAATTTAAGTAATGTAAAATTATTATGTTAATAAGAGTTTTTAGTTGTTTTCTTGTGTATATAAATTATTGCAATTATACTTGTATAATAGTGTGGCCTACAACGCCATTTTGAAGCGATATTTTCCAGTCGGCCAGACTTTTGAAACAGCTTCCTGTGAATGAATCGTATCATCGTGTAGGATAGTGAATCAAGGCCTTAAAGAGCATAGCCCTATAGCTAAGCGCATTTACAAAAACAATTGAGTATCAAGCGCATAGGCCTGGGCATGTTTGCTTTAAAGCAATACGAAATAAGCTGGGCTTAATAAATTTGTGTTTTTTATATATTGGCCAATTCCTTATGTTACGTGGTTTGTTCCATTTCTGGTTTAGCTTATAATTCCTAATATATTTTATAATTAAAACAAGGTTTTAATTATTTGTTGCACATAACGTTTCGTCGATTTTTTGTCGACTTTTTCATGGATTTTATATTTTATGGCTGAATAATGCTAGGCGCACAACTGCCACGAACGACGAATATTTGGTCGCGAATATTCGTCGCCAAAAATAAAACACATTGGTGTATATGAAAATGCACATAATCATGGCGTTGGTCGAAATTCGTCATACTCAGCGAAAATTGAAATAGATTTATTTCTAATTGTTTCGTCAGCGAACGACGAACAAAACAGTATCAGGTGGCCAGGTTTCTTATATAAAAAAAAATATTTTTCACGAAATCATACTTTTTATATTTATATTAATCCATGTAGTAAACAATTTATGAAGATGTTCTCAAAATATAAAGTAACTGAGATAATTTGTTTAAAAATCCCTCTTTCGGATGGGATTTATATAGGTTTACTTTTAATATGGCCACCTTAATATTTATATTCATTTTTTTTTCTTTGCACGGAATGTAAACAATGTTCGTTGATATTGTGCTTCACATGACGAATTTATATAATGAATATTTGCCGGCGAATTCGTCGCGATGGGCGAAGTTCGTCGTTCGTTGCAGTTGTGTTCCTCTAGCATAAATTATTTAAAAGATTGAAAAATTAAAACAGTAAAATATTGCAAATACAATAAACATTTAACGCAAAACTTGCACACCTTTAACGTAATATCTCAACGTGAGCTTATTATTAATGATTCTTTCTTTCTAATCAAAGTTAAACTTTTACCAAAGAATTTATGTACTTGAAGTCAAGTGCAAGAAAGTAAATGAAAATTTGTAGTTGTGGGGGCTAAATTTAGGGTAAACTTCCAGCTGAGTTTTTTATTTTTTATTTTTTTGCTAACGGCTCTAATTTTTGTGAAAACACTACTTATTCGGCCGTGGGCTTTTGTTTACTTGATAAAAATACTGTTTGCTTTCATCAAGTACAAAAACTTCATTCCTGTTGAACTTACATGATCACTGTCCTATTTTACATATTTTGATGAAATATAAAAAATGGGCCATAACTTATATATTTCTTTCATTATTAAACTAACAGAAAACTTAAATCTTGCTTATGTGGAATATAATGTGACTTAAAGAGGTGGTAACTTAAAACGAAATCAACTATACATATACATAGATGCTAATTTTTTGCATTGTCGGTCTTTGGCCGGAATTACAATTTAGAAAACGTACACTGTGCCAGACCTGTATGACTCGGATTAGCAAGTCTCTAAACTCGGCAAAAAGATGGCAATGCAAAAGAAGAGTAAGAAAATCGCTTGCTATTTTAATTCCATATTTCTTTAATCAAATATTTTTATTCGCGGTTCAGCATTTTAATTTTAAATGCCTTGACGCTTCAATATATAAGTGTTGTAGCGTCCATGGATCTTGTGACACTTTCAAATAAAGTAACGTTATACAAGCATCCATAGACGTTATGACACAAACGATACGCCATCGGTTTATAATGTACATATGTATATACAAACTTAAAACAAAAATTCATTGTATGCATCAGCAATGTACTATGTTTATTATAATAAATAAAACTTCTTACCTATAATTTTATTCTGTTTTTTTTCTGTATAGGAACCCCGCAACTCAGCGATTCCACTAGATATGTACGATGATTCTTCATCTCTACAAAGTCAAGATATTGAAAAATGTAAGTATGCTTTGCTCTATAAAACATTTGTATTCGGTTTGATGGACCAATAATGTGTTACTTCTGAAAGAAACTATAAAAAAATTTAAATTTTGCTTCCAAACGTTTTTGATTTGAAAAATATAAGCTAGAACGATATATGAATTTTTGAAACGCTAAAAATTCTGCTTAAATATATTCCCCCAACCGCAGACTGTTAACGCGCAAAACTATTTGCCTTCATTTATTTTCCATATATTCAATACATAGTTATTGCCAAAAATTTGTTGACAAGTTTTATTTCCAAATTTCTAGTACAATTAAAGCTTTAAACACATAGACGACAGCAGTCGGCAATCTGTGAAAAATAAAATACATGTGTTTGAATGCACACGATTATTTTAACGACATCACTGCAGCACGACTTCACAACAGCATTTGCTGCTGCTGCCAACTTAGACTAATTTCTACGAGTATTTTCGTAAGCAGAATAAAGTAAATGCTGTGCTGCCAGTAATAAGAACTAATTTTTTTTTGTAATATAAAATAATATTAAAATAAACAAATAAATTGATGTTTTTCGTGATATTCCGCCATGTTCCAGAAAAGTAGTAGAATGGAAATAAAAAATGATTTGAAAAGTTAACTTTTCATTTTTGTTGTTGTGAAAAAGTAGTAGTTTGGGTGTTACATTCTTTCGTTCGAACTGAACTTCGAAAAATAAAATAAACAAATAAATTGATGTTTTACGTTATATTCCGCCATGTTCCAGAAAAGTAGTAGAATGAAAATAAAAAATGATTTGAAAAGTTATCTGTTCATTTTTGTTGTTGTGAAAAAGTAGTAGTTTGGGTGTTTCATTATTTCGTTCGAACTGAACTTCGAAAATAAAACTTGGATAAATGTTCAAATAACTAGTAGTGAAATGAACCAATCTTTAATTTTATTTTATTTTTTGCCCAAATAACGACTTGCAAAATTTTTAATCTAATGCTTATTATTTTATAAGAGCAAAATTTAGTTAGGTTTATAAAATTCTCCGTCACCAACGATGATCGTAACTTTTTAAGTGCCATTTTATGCAAAAATTTGATATAACCGGTGGGGGTAAATCCAAGACATGAAGGTGATGACGATGATTCAGATGAGTTAGTGATTCCGTAACCGCTGTAATAAGAGATAATATCGCCAATCGACTTTAGTTAATAAAATAGCAATTATTAGTTTTTTATATGATATTTTCCTTCTTTTTCCTATAAATATATGTACAATTGTATCTCAAATAAATATTTCGTCATCCAACGGGATTGTAATTATACTCAGTTTTTCTGTAAAAGTTTTCATTTTCACAATGATATTAAAAAGTGTTTTCAAACTACTACTTTTTGTATAAAAGTACTTTGAAGAACCAGACAATTCACTACAAATTAATGTTCGAAAACAAAACACAAATAAAAAGTAAAGAGTAGAATGTAGAACACCGAAGTTTGAAATTGAAGTGATTTCAAACTATTTTCACTTCAAAGTAGAATCAAGAACATACCCGTTTATTAAGTTTTCAGTCAGTAAATTCAATTTTATTCATATAAAATATATATGTGGCATTTCTGAAATTTGTATTCCACCATATTCCAAGAAGCGTCATCATCGTCACATCAAGATGACAGTAAAAATCTTTATTGTATACTCGTCTTCGATAGCAATTATCTATTCTTTGAAAGACCTTCGATATTTCAAAGGTTAATCTATAGATAGCCAATCGTTGCTGGCAATGAGTAAATAAAGCTTAAGATGTTGTTTTTCAGTTGTTAATTATCTCTGGTTTATTGATGTAGACAAGTGACCTGAAAAAAAATTATTTAATGAGATTAAATTACACGATCTAGGTTGCCAATTAATTCGACTATTATGTGAAATTATTCTTTCATTAAAAGTTTATTTTACTAAATTAATTTAAGCGAGATCCGTCCAATGGAACCACATACACGTAGAAAAATATATATGGTTGATACGACAATATTCTAAGGGCAACATTACTATTGTTGAATTATATGGTTGTACCCAATAACAGTATATTGTTATATTTAAAACTTCATAACACACGGTAGTATTGTAAAAAAACATATTACAAGTACCATACTATATGTGTGCTTACAAATTTTATAATAATAAGTAATTAAAGTCACCAAGTAATTGTCTTTCATACTTTTCTTATAATGAGTGATTTTTTTGCTATTATCTTTTTGGCAGCACTAGTTTTCACAGCTCACGCACGTTTTGTATCTTGTGTCACTGTCAAACATCTTCAGTTTGGTCTATAATTTAATCATGAATCGTCTTACAAACGAACAACGCTTGCAAATTATTGAATTTTATTACCAAAATGCGTGCTCTGTTAAGAAAGATCATCGCGCGCTTCTTCCATTTTATGGTCAGTTTAATCGACCTACTGAGGCTTCTATTCGGGCTATTGTAAAAAAATTTCGCACCAAATTTACATTGTTGGACATTAAACCACCAACACGCTTACGTAGAGTGCGAACTGAAGAAAATATCGCAGCTGTATCGGCCAGTGTTGGTGATGACCGTGAATTATCGATTCGGCACCGTTCGCAGCAATTGGGCTTCTGTTACTCCACTACGTGGAAAATTTTGCGGAAGGATTTGGGTGTGAAGCCTTATAAGATACAGCTGGTGCAAGAATTGAAGCCAAACGACCTACCACAACGCCAAATTTTTGGTGAATGGGCTCTTGAAAAGTTAGATGAAGATCCACTTTTTTATCGAAGAATTGTGTTCAGCGACGAGGCTCATTTCTGGTTGAATGGATACGTGAACAAGCAAAACTGCCGTATTTGGAGTGAAGAGCATCCAGAAGCATTGCAAGAGCTACCAATGCATCTACAAAAAACAACCGTTTGGTGCGGATTATGGGCTGGCGGCATCATTGGGCCATATTTCTTCAAAGATGATGCGAATCACAACGTTACTGTGAATGGTGAGCGCTACCGTGCGATGATAACAACCTTTTTTTTTCGATTTAACGCCTCTAGACTATTTTTTGTGGGGCTGTGTTAAGGCTAATGTCTATAGCGACAAGCCCGCTTCGATTGACGCACTGGAAGCCAACATTGCCAACATTATTCGTGAGATACCGGCCGAAATGTTGGAAAGAGTATGCCAAAATTGGACTAAGCGGATGGACCATTTGAGGCGCAGCCGCGGCCAACATTTGCATGAAATAATCTTCAAACATTGAATTATATCGACCCAACTATCGATCCAAATAAATATTTCATGCATTTTTCTGAATTTTATGTGTTTTTTTTTAAATTTCCGATAGTTCTTATAAAATCACCCATTATATGACTATATTACTTTCATTTTCATGGTTACTTACCATACTAATGTCGTAATTAGCTTTATTGTAATATTGTATAAATATATCTTTCTTAAAATTTGGACAACAAAAAAGGGAAAGTATATAACACAAGTTTACAATAATTATTGCATAAAATAAATACAAAACAACAATTAACTTTATTCTCATTGTTAGCTTTTAATATTGATACCAATCAAAACATAAACAGCTTGTAAAATAATGAAAAAATACTAATCGGCTTGCATCTTAATTTTTTTTCGTTTCTTTCATTATTCTCTTGAAATTTTTTATATACGTTTAAGAAACTCTTGTAAAATCTATTCTAAATTATGGACTATTCTAGCAATACGTTTTATTGGCCTTGAAGGTTTTTTGTATTGCAAATGTACTCGTAAATATATAAGAAAATGAATAAAAATTCTATTCATGCCCCTATGCCGCTCATCGTTTATAGTAACATTCTGACCACCATCGTTTTTGAAGACATATGAATCAAAATAATTTTCTGTGGATATAATTGGTGTTCGGCAAAAGCTTATGGATTATCCTCCAAATACGACAACAATTTTGCTTATTTAAATATCAAATTGTATTTGCAAACAAAAATGTGCTTCATCGCAGGATAGCAACATTTTTAATACAAATTCAATATCAATATAAGCTTCAGTCCATTCGCGGAATTAATTGGCCCTGGCTTAAGTCTGTCCATAATGAAAGCCAAACCAAATAAAAAGCAACTATCAGCTTTTAAATGGGCTATCAAGTAAACCAGTAGCCATGGTTGATACGGATTTTCTTGGCCTGCCTTAGATAGTCCTACATTCCGCAATCATGGCGAAGGTGTGTGGTAGTCTGTATCCCGAAAGGGGGGAAGGTTTCACACACCACTCCGAAGGATTTCAGGCCTATAGCTTGTCATTCTTCTTGATTAAAACATTGGAACGGATAATTGAATTACATCTTAGGATGTCAATTGTTCCGAGCCATTTATCAGCATCTCAGCATGCCTATTCCAAGGGCAAATTTGCTGGGACTGCGTTGCATTCACTCGTGGGGTATGTAGAGAGAACTCTGGAGTAGGGGGAGTATGCATTAGTTGCTTTTCTTGATATGACGGAGCATTTTATAATGGGTTGCCAAGGGTCATAATAATGGCTCTGGAAAGACTGAACGTTCATCAGTCAATTGTGAGCTTCATAAGGAATTTACTGACCAATAGGGTCATTACTTCCAATATGGGGCGAGCCACAATTTATAGAGTGGCTAGAAGGGGCACTCCACAGGGAGGGAGTTTGTCTCCTCTTCTATGGAATTTAGCCCCGAATTCGTTATTGATGGAATTAGATTTCATGCTGTTTAGAACAGTGGCATATGCCGATGGGATTGCGGTTGCTGTGTCGGGTATACTATCACAGCAACTAGGCTCTGCACTAAGTCTTAAAGAAGGATGGTCTACAAATACCGGTCTAAGTGTGAATCCGCAGACAACGGAGCTTGTGGTCTTCACTCGAAGATACAAAACGCCATCGTTTACTCTACCAACTATAAGGGGGGTTGAACTAGTGTAGTGCGAAATATCTGGGCATCTACCTGGATTTCAAATTATCCTGGCAGCGGAACGTCCTGTCAAGGGCAGAAAAAGCGACTATCGCCTAATTCTTGTTCAAAAGGTCCATTGGGAAGACCTGGGAAATAAATCCTAGGAACTCCTACTGGCTATTCAGCACGGTTGTTAAGCCCATTTTAACATATGGGGCACTCGTGTGGTGGAAGTCGTTGGAGAAAACCACCTACTGCGAAATCGCAGAAAAGATTATGCGTACTGCTGCTTTGATGGTGACTGGTGCTTACGGCGCTACGCCATCGAAATCGCTTTTCACTATGCTGAACTGGCTGATCTCTTGGTGAAGGAAATAGCCATGAATTCGGCTTTTAGGCTGTGGTCAAGAGGGACGTCGAAGGAGGCGACATATGGTCATGCCTCAATAATAGGAAGAATAGTGAACCTTCCGGAGAATATTGATTACTGCTCGCCGGCTCTACTGCCCGACTGGAGATTTGACGTAATCTTATCAGGCTCGTTCTCCGAGACGACTGGCACAGATCGTCAAGAGGACGTGCTTGAAATTTTTACGGATGGATCCAAGTCGGACTCTGGAGTGGGTGGGGGTATCTTTATCCTCTCGTATGAGAGGAGGATGAGTTTCAGCCTGCAAAATGAATGCAGCGTAGCTCAGGCTGAAATTGCAGCCATTATTAGGTCAGCTAACTGGTTAAGGTACTAAAGGATATACGGGAATGATATCCGAATTTGTACTGATAGCAAGGCTGCGTTGTATGCACTAGCCAGAGTTTATACGACATCCAGGTTGGTTCGTGAATGCCGAATATCTCTAAACGAGGTAGCGAGACATTCGAACCTGGAGCTTATCTGGGTACGAGGGCACAGTGAAGTGTCCGGAAAATTGATGGGATCGTTGGAATGCCGCTTGCGAGCTGTAAGAAACAAGCACAGCGTCAACTTTTCCAGGCGGCTCAAGACAGATGGTCTAGTGAGGATACCTGTAGAATATCAAGGCTGACATGGCCCAGATATGATAACAGGAGAACTATTATCCTTAGGGGCTTGCCCCGAAAGAGATTGCGTTCTGCTGTGACGGTCCTGACGGGACATTGCCACATAGGGACGTGGGCGAGGAGGTTAAATCTTCCATTTAATGACTTCTGTAGAAGTTGCAGAGACGAGGAGGAAGTAGTGAGCGTTGAGTACTTCCTCTGTCAGTGTCCAGCTCTTTCTCATATAAGGGCATTGTACCTAGGCTGCATGATTTGACGGAGGTATCGGAATGCGATGTAAGTGGATTGGACTCCATTATCCGATCCTCGGGTTGGTTCTAAACCAGTCATATGTAAATCTGCTGAGATACGTATCACATGCAGGCAACACAACGGGACCAGACTGGACACAAGGGGGCTCGCTTTACAATGGCTGGCAGCCTGTCAAACCTAACCTAACCTAAACCAGTGCTGCCAACTGGAAGTTGTATGTATGTATGTGTGTATGAATGTATGTATAAGTATGTAAATTAAAATATTTTATTGCATGAAAGATTGACAGCCTGACAATTTTAAACTTATTTGTTTTGAATGCACTTGTTTTCGTGAAATATTTCACTTTAAGCGGAATATAACGTGAAAAGAATGAGATTTTCTTAAGAACAGAATAAGAAACAATTGCATTCATTATTCGCTTTGAATCTATATGCACGTTCGGCCCATTCATGAAGTTAAATTTTTTTAACTGTATGCTTTTTAAACAACTCAGTATCCAACTGAGCTAAAATTAAATCCAAATAAACCTGAATTGTCGCAGAGGATAAACGGGATTAGTTACTTGTTCTGTCGCATTTATCTTTAAAAGTAAAAAACTCAGTAGTAATATTTAACCAATAAGGGGCAAAATTTATTTATTTATGTGTGCCAAAAGAAGCCACGTTCGTACAATGTGGAATCTTAATAAAATACAGGGATGTTCTGCAAATCACTTTTTGTGAAAGTGATTTGAAATCACAAAAAAGGTGTTCTGCACACAAAATATTTTTGATTTTTGTGATTTAAAATCGGTTAGCTAACTTGCAATCAATTTGAAATCACATCCCAATTTTTGCATGCACTTTATGATGAATTTCATAATTTATTACATTAATAAATAACTTAATGTGTTTTCTATTGATTATTTAAGTAAAATCATTTATTTTATACGAAATAATTCATTAAATTAAGAAAAAACTAGATACGCTCATTTTGTGGCAAAACTTGTTGTATTATTTTGTGATTTGCTTTATTGGTTTATTTTATTTTACCTTTTATATTTATTAGAAGAAATTAACCTTATTTTGCAAATAATACCACGAATAAAAAAATTCAACCTGAAATTAAAAATATCAGTAAACTGGACCAAAAAACAGCAGTTTTTTGTGCTTTAGAAAAGCGTAAATGACATCGAAAATCACAAAAAATTGTGATTTACAGAACAGGCACAAATCACATTTGTGCTTTTGAAACGGCATGTGCTTTGAAATCACGTGATTTTTAGAACAGGCCTGATAGTTTCCTTTTTTTAGCTTCGTATTACACGACGGATATCTGCTGGATTAATTTAAAATATAGTTCCTACCGTGGTTGACGAGCAGCTACAAAAGTTTTGTAATAGATTAAAGATAATAGTTTTACCGCAATGTGCCGACACCAACGCAACGGCAAAATTGCTATTTTCGAAGGTATAATTTAAGTCAATACGATATAAAATGATATAAAGAATGACATGTTTAGAAGAAAATTATTTAGTTTCATAAAAAAAAAAACATTTTTTTTTATTCAGAGTATGATAAATATTGTAAATTTGAAATGTAATTTAAGCTCACAAAAAGCACTACAAAATCAAAAAGTGGAAATTTTACACAAGGAGTTTCGATAAGTGTCTTATAGAAAATTTCGTCTTACGTTTACGAATCAAACAAAAAATAAAAATAAAAAAAATTAATCCAATCCCGCTTTTTATTTATATATTATTTTTTAGTACTAATTTCTTTTCTCTACATTTCTAGTACCAGGCACTCCCACTTCCTTATCAAGAGACACATCAGACGAGTCTCAATTCAATAATTCAAAAAATATACAACAATCAGTCAACGAAATTTTGGTTGAACAACCTTCAACACTTACAACAGCAAACAAACTCAAAATCAATGAGGATGAGTCAGAGCTAGAAAAAAATATTAAATCTTCACCCATGGTTGCAAAAAAATCACAGCGTCCCCAACAATTGCAAAAGATTCCGGAAGATTTAGTCATTGCCGATCCTGCTCCTTCCATTCAAACTTCAACGGATGGCGATAAAAAGGCAAGTGTTGACATATTTTTTTATATAGTTAAAGTCTTTTACAGGGCAAATTGCTGATTTTCTGAGTTCCTACTCATTACAAATTTCCACCTACTATTTATTTATAACATTTTTCTGTTGTTCAAATCAAGAAAATAACTTCCAATTAGTACACTGATTGTACATTTAACTCAGTAGTCGATTAATAAGATCGGCACAAAAATACAAATACTTTAAAACATTTTGTAATACGTTACGCAAATTTGTGCAAAAAAGAAAATGCTTAAGATAAAACCGGGGTTAATTCACATTGGAACATCGGGAAGAAGTGGGTCAAAGAAAATTGAAGAACTGAAAAAATCACACTTTATTTTTTCTGATAATATCATCCTGAACAACTTGAATGATAGTTTTATCGTATTGTTTTATGTGTGTGCATATGATTTTCTATGTATAAGTTTGTTTTAATTCAATAACAGTTAATAAAATATTTATTTTTGTGCAGGTAATAAAGAGGGAGAAAGGAAAGGCGCCCCCACCGCCAGCTATAATTAAGACAAAAATAAAATCATCTGATATGCCAACCCCTACGGATAATGAAGAAATTGCCATGATTACATCGAATATATATTTACACGACAGTTATCAGCCAGATAATATAATTGCTAAGGATGAGGAGTCTAAGCAGCCACCATCTCCAGTATCCTCATCGTCAGCTGTTTCCATTAAATCCGTTTCTTCTTTGAATAAAGGTGCAGAAGGCATAGGAACCGGCCTGAGCTCAAGCACATCGATGATAACTATAAACAGTGATTTATCATCAACTTCCCCCTCACCAAATCAGCAAGAGCAATTGGCAGTTCCACAAAATATATTACCAAATAGTTTGGAGTCTGGAAGGGCACAAATAACAGTTGTGACAAGTACACATCCTCCTGTTATTATTGACAGCTCAGTCTATAATCCAACGCAGGTTCAAAATGACGTAATTATTGTTTCCAGCAGCGTTAATAAAAAAGGCGTAAATGAGTCTTTAACGAATGAGGATTATTCTTCGATTGATGACAGCCATGCAGAGTCAGCTGTTCAACAGTCAAATAAACATACTTCAATGATTGTGACGTTATCGAATGATTGTGGATCAAAAGAAGAGACAGATAAGGCTATTTCAAGCCGTAAATTTGAACCTCAAGGTAGAAAGTTGGATGAGAGCGAAGTTTTAATAGTCAGTTCGTCTTTTACTAATGAAAATGATTCGGTATATAATATTTCCTCAGAAGATCAGTATGAGATGAACATGGGGCAGCCAATTTTAGATACCAGCCACGTATCTGTTGTGACCGTAGGAGATGAAATACATGTAAAAGACAGCAGCCATTTACGCGAATCTCCACCCCCAGGAGTACTAATAGAAAAGGGGCATAATGGTCAAATTATCAATAATCAGCATTTGAAAATTTCAGAAGCAGATGACATTAATGTCATTGTCAACCGTACGCAAAAGCAGGAAAAATTGTTATTTCAGTCTGGCGAAGAGAGTGAAAGTGGGTCTATTCGTTCAAACACGGGCAGTGAAAATCGTGGTGTTCGACGTGGTTCAGAAGTTAAAATATCAGTTTCTGCAGATAAAAGCGATGCCGAAAGCATATCTACCACAGCTAGTCATGACAGTCGTATTGAACTTGAGGTAGATAGGAAAGAGATACAAGAAGAAGACGATGTTATCATTCGTCGTAAAAAGCCTGCAAGTGGTTACAAGGGCTATAACAGCTCAGGCTTAAGTAAAGAGGAAATTGAATTGAAAAATCTTCGGAAGAAAACTAGAAAACGTACACGCAAGTTTGAAATTGATGGCGTACAAGTTACAACTACAACCAGTAGAGTTATATACGGAGACGAAGACAACGGTCGCTTTTATGATGATCATGTTTTTCGTAAACAGGAGCTACGGGAGTTGAAAATGCTTCAGAAGCAGGAAAAGAAACAACAAACTGATCTGCAACTTAAAGAGCAAATAAGCAAGGAGCAACAGGACCGAAGATTTGATCAAGAGCGGATATCGTTGGAAAAGACTTATGAAGCTGATATGGAAACTCTTGGACGGCAACATAAGCAGTTAGTAGAAAAGACGGAACAGGCTCAAGAACATGAGTTACGCTCATCGTCGAAACGTATCCGTGCCGAACAAGAAAAAGAGCTAAAAATTTTCCGGGAAAATCTAAAACAAGAAATTCATCTGCTAAAACAAGAAGTGGACCTTTTACCAAAAGACAAACGCAAAGACGAATTCAAACAACGCCGATCGGCTATGGAGCTTGACCATGAAGAAAAAGAACGAACATTTTTAGACTCACTTAAAGAAAGACATGAGCTGCTTTTGAGGCGTATAAGTGAAAAGCATCGCGATCATCTTGCCACAATTCATCGAAACTTTTTACAGCAAAAACAGAATGCAATGCGTACACGCGAAGCACTTCTTTGGGAGCTAGAAGAAAAACAACTTCATGAACGACACCAACTATCAAAACGTCACGTTAAGGAAATGTGCTTCATGCAACGCCACCAAATGATTGTTCGTCACGAGAAAGAACTTGATCAAGTGAAACGAATGCTTCAGCGGAAAGAAGAAGATCTTATTAAAAAACAAGCATTGGAAAAAAGAGCTCTTCCAAAAAGAATTCGTGCTGAAAGAAAAGCGCGTGAGTTAATGTTTAGGGAGTCACTTAGAATATCTTCAAATCTGGACCCTGAAGTTGAGCGAGAACGTTTAAAAAGGGTAAGTTGTATTAGTTATGCAAATAATATATACTCGTATACATATATGAAGCCTTTTGTTCGCACCTTGCGAAAGGGGGAGTCATAAAAAATATGAAATTTGAAAATAAATATTGTGGAATGCAAATTATATTATATGAAAAATAATATGATGTATTTATAGTTTCAAATATCAATATGAATTTATACATTTTCTTTCCAAAAATTCAAGTTTATATATTATTTGATTTTCATATTATTCTTTCAGTTCCAAGAACAAGATAAGAAGCGTTACACTCAAGAAGAAAGACGTTTTGAAATCAAACATCAAAAACAACTGGAAGAGTTAAGAGCGACTAGAGAAAGTACAATAAGGTAAGAGCAGAACTTATTCCTAGATCAAACTTGCACGCTATTTGAATAAATTTTTTATTTTCATATTGAACAGTTTTAATAATTCGGGGTTTTGTATTTATTTAAGTTTAGAAAGTATGATTCACTTATTCATTATTAAAAGATTTTACTAGCTTTTACCCATGAACCTGTATATCATTATGGTTTGAGAATGTGGCTGAATTGTGAATTTTCCAACAGATTCGATAGTAGCAGGAATAATGGAATCTAATTAATTTTTGATGGCGACTAAATTTTAAAATATAAGCCACGAATAATGATGCTCTTGCATTTTTTCTCCTGTGGTGTAAACGAATTAAAATTCTAATAAGAGCTCCGCTTGCATAAATTCCAGGGGGATATTTTTACAACTCCAAAATCGATAATATTCGGAATCTTCCACCGGTCTGACGGCCAGTAATTTTTGAAATAGTATCAGAAAGCCTACGCGAGCGACCGTTCGGGGAGATTAACCATGAGCCCCAAAATGTGTGCTTAGCGTTGTAGTCACCAGCTGCTAAAAATTGTTGGCTGTCTGTTACTGAAAATCGAGGCGGTGAATAAATCGAAGAAACTACCAGGTTATTGCCAATATGTAAATGTTGCTTGAAAATAATTCTCACGTATGTCATTCAGCAAATTTTTAATTCGGGTTTTATTTAAATCGCAGAACAGTCACAAAATTTTTCCACGTGGAAATTTAGTATCATATAGCCATTAATTTTGAAATAGTTTGACGGCATCAAGTGAGTTGTGGCATTCATGGGTTGCATTTTCAGCATTTCCTGCATTATAATAGCCATAAGTGTTTATAGTTTGAACTAGAAACTGCAATGTTGCTTCAATATTGCTAAAATGCGGTTCGGAGCGTTCGTAGCTGCCTGTAGTGGGATTCTGTAACTTTAAACAATAATAGACTTTGTTATATTGTCAATGTAAAAAGTTGTTTGCAGTAACGATTTTGTTATTCTGTAACTAACAAATAACAACATTGACAAAAAATTAAATCAAGTGGCATCGCTAGAAAAAAAATATATAAAAAAGCGAAAATAACAAAAGAAAACAAAACAAAAACATTGCCGCCGAAATAAGAACAAAATTTTCTTTATATATAATATTGCTTAATTTTGATTAAGTAAGTAGAAATTAATGTAATATAATTAACAAAAAAATAGAATAATATATTTAATATATTTTTTATAGAACTTTTCAATTCAATAGAACAAAAAAGTATATTATTTATAAAACTAAACAACTTAAAGACAACTGTTGTTTATTTAATAAGATCAGCTGACTCAAACAATAACAAGTATTGTCAAAAGCAGTGCAGAATAGCAAAATTGTTAAATCGCTTGTTTAATTTTTTAACAATAACAACTTTTGTTATAAAACGATAGAGAATCGCACTACTGGTCTGAAGAATATTGTCGCTAGAAATGAAATGCAACTGCTGGGATTGCTTGGAAAGAACTGGTGTGCAATTAAAGCATGTCCCCGTAATTGGCAATATGGTTATCTCTACAATTACTGCATTTTTTAAGATTTGAGGCTGTTTTGGACTTATTGTACTACCTTGTATCGTGAAGTTCTTCACACACAACGCAGACTCTGGGCAATTTGCAACAGACGTTAATGTGGCCAAACTTCTGGCTTTTCGGACATTGAACTTAAGATATTTCTAATTATCGATTGGATGAGCTTCATTCCTTTTCAAAACAAGATTCCTTGGTTCCAATTCTATCCCGAACATGATCCCTTAGATCTTTTCGTGACATATTATGTTTAAAACATTATTGATTTTCAACCCTTTCTCCACTAACCCGGTTTCAATAACACCAGAACTTACGCAAGGGTCAATGTGTTTTATAACCACTTTAAGGCACTTTAAGGCTCATAGGATTAATATGCTTGTTTTTTTCCAAGACATCAGATAATTTTCGGTAATAATGTTCATGGTTTACCTGAATTTTTGCTTCATTGACGCTGCCATGCTTAACAGATGTTACATTAATAATTCCTTTACCGAATGTCGTAAATTGGTGGAAGCTTAAAAAATTATTTTTATGTAGTTATTGGATCGTCCGTTTGTAGGATAGGAGATATTCAGAAGCCTGTATCTTTTGCAATTTTTAATCGATTCAGAATTTTAAAATTAAAATGGAAGCTAGACATCTTGAGATATAAAACAAATCATGATAAAAGTGGTTTCTTAACTAAAGAACAATCGATTTATAAAAATAAGTCCAAAAAAGTGGTTCACTTGAATAAAGGCATTTTATTATTTTTAAAGTAAGCGATTATTTTTTGCGCGAAGCGATTATTTACTACATCCTAATCAATTTGCGCGTCAAAATAACAAAACCAAACACTTTATATCCATCGGAAAAACTAAAATCGATGTTTGCCGTTCTGAAGGAACGGTCAAAAATAAGAGCTCAAGCTGGAATGCTAGCAAGCAAGTCATCAGTACGCAAAGTAATTAAAACCGGAAATTACAAAAAAAAACCGCCACTTAATGCTCCTCGTAAAGAAAAGAAGCTTCAATTCGAAATGTTGATATTCTTGACTGGTCACCCTATTCGCTAGATCTAATGATTTATGAAGGAGGTAGAAAATTTGATGACAACCACTCACTAATTCAGGCTATTAAGGATGCTTGGAGTCAAATTTCGTTGGATTACATAAATTCTCTTATCTGTCAATGAAACCCCGTATATTTGAAGCTATTAAAAATACAGGGGGTTTTACCCATTACTAATCTTTCTTCAGTAAAGTAAATAAAGCAATAACAAAGAAAAATGAACTAAAAAACAAGAAAAGCTGTTCTTCATTAAAATTAGTTAAAGTGCCTTTATTGAAGTAAACGAAAAAAAAAAACAAATTTTTGGACTTTATTTTATAAATTGCTCAGAAAAAGTTGTTTAGTTAAGAGACCACTATTGATTGGTATGATTATTGATCTAGCTTCAAGTTTTATTTTAAAATTCTACAATCGGTTAAAAGTTTTAAAAGATACAGCCTTCTGAATATGGAATTTTTAGTGGTTTTATATAATTGTGTATGTATGTGGGTATATACGAGACCTGATAAAAAAATATCCGTTATTTTAAATTTTTTTAAAAAGTATTATTTATTCATCACTAATTATCTTCTCCCTTTCAAAGTAATCCCCCTAAGTTATAATACACTTATGCTAGCGTTTTTTCTAATCCTCGAAACTCGTAGCAAAACGCTTTCCCCTCATCGGTGTTTTCAGTTTTGGGAAGAGGAAAAAGTCACCGGCTGCCTAGTTCGGTGAATAGGGTAGTTAGGTAATGATAACGGTTTTGTTTTTGACCAAAAACTCACACACAAGCATCGATGTGTGAGCTGGTGTTTCATAATGGTGCAATATCCATGATTGTTTTTTCCACAATTCTGTGCTTTTCTGACGAATTGCTTCGCGCAAACGGCGCATAACTTCAAGGTAGTTTTCCTTATTGACCGTACGACCTTGTGGCAAAAATTAATGATGCACCACGCCATTGCAGTCGAAGAAAACAGTAAGCAGAATCTTCACATTTGAGCGAACTTGACGTGCTTTTTTCTCTCCTGGACGCTTACATTGGGATGGTCGAGCTTTGGTTTCAATTTCATAGCCATACACCCATGATTCGTCAGCAGTTATGACCTTTTTGGGGAACTCTAGATCGTCATTGACGATGTTCAACAGCTCGTGAGCAATGTAAATACGACGTTGTTTTTGCTCAAAATTTAGCAATTTCGGAACAATCTCCGCTGTCCCACGTTTCATGCCTAAACCATCTGTAAAAATTAGTTAGCATGAGCCGAACGATATGCTAACATCATCACCAATCTATCTGATTGCGTCCCGACGATTATCCAAAATCATTTTTTTCACTACTTCAATGTTTTCATCGATTGTTGACGAGCGTGGGCGATCAGGACGAGCATCGTCTTCTCAGCCTTCTTTAATCCGGTTATACCACAATTGAACTTGTGTTCTGCTCATAGTAGACTCGCCAAACGCCACATTTGTGAAAAAGATTTACATCAGCAACTGCCTTGCGGCATTATCTGATGATGGACCAGTTCCACGGAGTGAGTTATTCACGATTCATCAGCGCCCCGTGTGGTTGATTAGGCTCATACAAGTAGCAATGTTTGGCATATGTTTGCGGCCATAACAGCCACTTCCTGTTGAGGCGTTCGGGCCTTTTAATCCCTCCTGTATGCAATATCCCAGCAGTCAATAGAAGACAAGGCTTAAAGTGTTGGTAGGCCGAAGCAGCATCAGCCCTTAAACCAATTCACCCGTCAACTATCACCACTAGTTCCTCACAGACCGGTATCTGTTGTAAAGGCAAGAGACCCTCGGGAGATTGTTAGCCCCCGAAGAAAACCACGCCAAGCAATTATCAAGGATACTAACAAACCCTTCCTGCGTTTTGGGTTTCAACCACAGCCAGAACGTTTCAGTCGAGATAGGCACCTCAAACATTATCAGCCCGAGTTGAACTGCAAGCAGAAACACCCGGGGGCCATGCTGATCCCCGTTCTGTCAATTTAAACCCTTAGTAAGGGTTTCGGAAGCCAACACAACATAAGTCATGTGGCTTCCTAGAGTTTTATTTGCTACAACAAACGTGGGACCTCTTTACCCGAAATACAGAGTGCCCTGGTTAGGAATACTCCAAGGCAAAACCTCTTCCGCGAGGAGTGTGGGGGCGGTACACGCCACAGTCAACATTTCAAGTGTCATACGAAAAACACGACTAACCTTTATGTCTGTCAAAAACAAACTGACAATCAAAAATGACTGATATTGCCAACGTACATATATAACAGACATGAGTATCAATATAACAGAAAAAATCGAACATACGAAATTTGAAAACAATGGTTATTTTTTATCAGACCTCGTCAGTACTAATTGTACGAATAATATTGCTTTGGGAAGGCCTGAGCATATTGATGTATCATTTAAACATTTTCTGAAAGTCTTAGAAATTTCAAAACAGAACTTATTCTGCAAAAATCTAATATTTTCTCTCAGACAAAGGCACAATTTAGAAGAGAATGAAAACTTCATAGCTCGCCCCAGCTTAAAATTAGGATACTGGAATGCAATACCTAACTAAAAAATCCGCTTGAAGTTGAAAAAATGGTTTCTCTTAAAACATATTTGGAAACTATTAATGGTATTCCGCAATCCAATTATTCTTTATGGAAAGCGACAAAAAGACAAAACAGACCTGTTAGAGGTAAACCACCCTTGCGAAATTACTCTGGGGACTGGACTAAAAGGGCCTTTATGTTGGCTAATTGAAAAGCGTGTTTACAATAAATAGATGCGAAAGTCACTCAGATGAAACTGAAAGTAGTGCAAGTAAATAGGCTTATGGACAACTTCTACCATGAAGCTGGATTGCCAACTTCTGTTATACAATGCAGGTTAAAATCCCATCTAGAGTGACGGCCACAAAAAAAAAACTATTATCTATTAAACTACTTTAGCTTCATGGTACGTAAAAACCTCACGAATTCACAAGGTTCTATGGGTGCCTTTAGTGAAAGATGATTTTTTTAAATACGCTACAAGGTATATAAGTAAACTGGAACTTCACCCAAATCCTCTCGCACGTAAAATAATTAACTTTGGCGTCCACAGGTGGTTGAGAAGTAGGGATACTCATGTCATCATCGGAGCGTTAGAAAGTATAATTCTCGCAAAAGTAACTTTTGGCTAGAATTGGCTAGACAGAAGTAATTTTTTTTTTCATGTTAATCAATTTTCTCAATGTTAATTTATGTCCAGTTTTATTGTAAGAATTGCATGCGTATTGTTAGATCGATTAGAAGATACAATAAGTAATTAAAATAGAAAAAAAAAATGGCCAAAATCGCTGCCGTATTAAATGTAATAGAGCTTATGGTCTGCAGTGATTCTTTTCTTCATGGACCACGATAAAAAGAAGTTTTACGAGGGGGGCCCCTTACCCTTATCCCTCCTTATCTAGAAGGTATTAGATTGATAATTGAGCATTACTCTCAAGCATTTTAATTTCGGACGAGAAGTGTGCTCTTCAAACGGTTTAAACAATTACGAACTGTGAGTTCTCTGGCTCTATTGGAATCAAGGCCCTGTGGGTTGGGTGGCCTGTTAAATCTGTCCTTAGGTTTTTGATACATCGAATAACATAACCTAGTATTCTCTGTAATTCCTGAAGTAATTTCCGTAAATTTGTAAAAAAAATCTCCTCGCAACAGACGATATTGATTGCAATTGGATTTGTTTTCTTCCGATCAATATCACAACTGGTTAGTCGGGGAATTTTAGGAGACCACATGTCTTCTCTTCCGTGCAGAAACAATGGCCCGTAAAATTTGTGTGGGCATGTCCAAAAATTATCGGCTTTAAAATAATGCTAAAAGAAATCCTAAACTGCTAAAAATAATGTTAAAATTTTAATTGAAATATATTTTAGTTGTTTTGGTTAACAATCATATCTTTATAAATTATTTATTTTGCATAATTCTTCCCTATGAACATTTTGTAATCATTTCAGTGAAACAAACTAATTAAAAATTAGAATTAGAATTTTTGCAATCTATATTCAGCATTGTGGTTTGGAAGCACATTTAATGTGAATTCATAGTCTCTAAGGTCATTATATGTGGAAGCACACTTAATGTGAATTCATAGTCTTTAAGGTCATTATATCTAAATTCTTATTCTTATAATAAGACTCATACCACTTTTTCAACTTCCGCGTTACTAAATTGCAAAACCAATTGCAATTTAACGCATTTTAGAATCAAATAAATTTATCCAAAAATCAAGTGTTGAATTCTGATTTAACCATTTATATGATATTGATTTCTGCCACTGAAGTTATAAAAGAGAGGATTGATATTGAAGCCTACCTTAGTAGAAAAAAACAACATTTTTTTTCGAAAACCATTTATTTCTCAACTTTTAGCTCAATACACTTAGTAAGGCGATATTCCAACTTGTTTATACCATCTGAATGGCACAATTTTGGCAACCCCTCAAAATACGGGTTAGTTTCGGCAATCACTCCTTCGGTTGAGATGAATCTCTTTCTGCGAGCCATTTTTTCAAGTTTGGAAACAGGAAAAAGTCACGAGGAGCTAAATCTAGACTATAAGGTGGATGATCAAGCAATTCGAAGTGTCTTTCACGTAATTTTAGCATCGTATCTAATGATGTGTGAACCGCTGCGTTGTCTTTAATAAAGACCACTTTTTTCTCCTCCAAATGTGGTCGTTTTTTCTTGATTGTATCTACCAATTGATCCAATAATGCACGATAATACTTTCCTGTGGCTGTGGGTCCTTCTTCAAGATAATCCATGACCAATATTCCGTGTGCATCCCAAACTAACCTGAAAAGTCCTAGGCCTAACAAAGAAAGCACAGTTTTTTGCTTCAAAATTAGCTTTATTCATCAACGTAATCTCCATCAAGAGCAACGCAATCATTCCAGCGCCGCTCTAATATTTCAGTACCACTTTTGTAAAGGGTGTTTTTTTAAGCTAGATAGAACTTTAAATTGTAAAAAGTAACACAAAAAATTAAATTTTGATGAAACATTTTTTTTATTTGTTTCAGTATACTCTGACAAATCATCATGAATAGACTCACGCTTGAACAACGCTACGAAATTATCCAAATTTACTTTGAAAATCAGTCGTCGATTCGCCCCGTTGTTTTATCGCAAAATTGTGTTCAGCGATGAGGCGCATTTTTGGCTTATCGGGTTTGTTAATAAGCAAAATTGCCGCATATGGAGTGAGACCAATCCACAAGAGACCCTACAGACTCCATTACATCCAGAAAAATTCACTGTTTGGTGCGGTTTTCATGCTGGTGGCATCATCGGACCTTATTTCTTCAAAAATGAGGCCGGAGCTCGCGTTACGGTCAATGGAGATCGTTACCGCACCATGATCAATGATTTTTTGTTTGAAAATATGGATGACATTGATCCGGAGGAGATGTGGTTTCAACAGGATGGCGCTACGTGCCATACGGCGAACGCAACCATCGACTTACTGAAATCAAAATTTGGCGATAAGTTGATTTCGAGAAATGGACCTGTCAATTGGCCTCCAAGGTCGTGCGATTTGACACCTCTCGATTATTTCCTGTGGGGCTACGTGAAGTCACTGGTTTATGCTGATAAACCAGCAACAATTGACGCCTTGGAGGCCAGCATTGTTCGTGTTGTTCGTGACATACGGCCAGCAGTGCTCGAAAAAGTGGCCCAAAATTGGACGTCCAGAATGCGCTTCGTCAAGAACAGCCGCGGTGCCCATATGCCCGAAATCATTTTCAAATGTTAATGTCACGTATTGATCTTTCGAATAAAAAAAAATTTTGATTACAATTTAATTTTTTGTGTTATTTTTTACAATTTCAAGTTCTATCGGGCTTAAAAAAACACCCTATAGAACGATTTATCTTTTGCCTCAAAGTAGGCAACCTCTTCATTCGTGCGAAATCTCTTACCGGCGAGCACTTTTTTCAAGTCTGCGAACAAGCAGTAGTCGCCGGGAGCCAAATATGGCGTATACGGTGGATGTGGGAGCAATTTGAAGTTCAATTCATGTAGTTTTGGCATTGTTTTGATTGGCTTGTGACACGGTGCTTTTTCCTGATGAAATAAAATTTTTTCTGTACAATATGCGGTCGTTTCTTTACAATTTCGGCCTTCAAACGCTCCTATAACGTTATATAATATTCACTGTTAATGGTATTTCCTTTCTCAAGATACTCGTAGTCGATGAATATTAGACCACGCACATCCCAAAACAACGAGGCCATAACCTTTCTAGATGATTGTTTTGCTTTCGGGCGCTTTGGACGAGGTTCACCAGTTGCAATCCATTCAAATGGCGATCGTTTTAATTCCGGAGTGAAGTGATGGATCCATTTTTCATCCATTGTCACATATCGACGCAAAAATTCCGGTTTATTACGTTTAAACATGGCCAAACACTGCTCAGAATCATCAACACGTTTTCGTTTTTGGTCAAGAGTGAGCAAACGCGGCATCCACTTTGAACAGAGCTTTCTCATAGTCAAATGCTTATGCAATATAAAGCCAACAAGTTCTTTTGATATCTTTACGATGTCCGCTACCTCACGCAACTTTTTATGGATTTTTTTATGTTTTCTGGTGTTACCGCCTCATTTGGACGTCCACTGCATTCTGCATCATCGGAGTCTACGGCCACGTTTGAAGTAAGCAAACTAACGTTTTATTGTTGTTTCTGATGGAGCGTTGTCCCCATAACACTTTTCAAGCCGTTGGTTTCTTTGCTTGAAAGGTATTTTTTCCCATCACGAAGCGGTGTAAAATTAAAACACGAAATGGTTTTGATCCACTGTTTTAAAAATAACAAACTCACAAACTAATGAATAGAATATCACGGATTTTCAGCAGCTGTCTCTTGAAGGTTAGTTTTAACTGAAAAAAGTGAATGCAATAAAACTATCGCCATATACGAGTATATGTTAGGCCCGGGATATTTCAGCCCATGTAGTACAGTGGCTATAACCTTGCCAGCGGATTTCACTATCCTCGCCTTCTTCGGAGCACTTCCACAAGGTTCTACCCACTGTTTCGACTGACTTTTGGTTTCAGGTGTGTGGTGGTGAACCCACGTTTCATCAACGCCAAAAATCAACAGGATTACGCCTTATCATGTCCAAACACCGCTGTGAAGTGGTCTTTTGAACTCGTTTGTGTTCGACACTGAGCAAACGCGGCACCCATCTTGCCGATAGCTTTTTTCTATGGAAATGTTCATGCGAAATGCTGAACACACATTCATATGATATGTTTACCATTTCAACAATCTGATGTAACTTGATTCGGCGATCCTTCATAACGATACCGCAGATATTCTTGATACTTTCTTCAGTATCCACCTCTTTTGACTCTCCTGTTGATGGTATTGTTGCAGTGCTTGTTCGGCCGCGTTTAAATTCAGTAATCCAGTATTTTACGATTTAATCTGACGGAGCAGACTCACCGTAATGTTTATTGAGCTTTCAGAAGAAATCGAAAAAATTTTAAATTTTCTTCAACCAACTCGACAATTGCCAAACTCATCAACTGACAAAGCCATACACGCTTTGATTTGGACAAGAACCGACTGAGTTGCCAACTAAGTTGAAATGGAGTGCTTTATCACTTAACCTTAGCAAAGCTTTTGATACAGTAAACTACTCCATATTAAGTCACAAACTGTCTACAGAATTCAGATTTTCTGCTTCTTCGTGTAAGATAATGCACTCATATTTGTATGGTCGAAATCAGTACGTATCTGTTGCTAGAATTAAGTCTTCTATGTTAGAATGCTCTAGTGGTGTTCCACAAGGATCCATATTAGGACCTTTGATTTTTTTTTTAATTTATTTGAAATATTTTGTAAGCTTCATCATTCCTTCTCACTGCAAAATTTTTTCCTTGCTGACGACATTAATTTATTGTTTAGTGGTGAAACCCAAATTTCTCGACTGCCATGAGGCTACAATTAATTATACTCTATCCTTAATAACGATCTGGATGATCAACAACAGCTATTTATTTTCAGCCAAGAAACCATGTTGATATAGATATTATTTTTGGTCTAGTACAAGTACCTTTCGTTGAAACTCTGAAGGCTTAGGTTTAATACTCGATAATAGATTATCGTTTGAATGTCACATTACTAGCATTGCTGCAAAGATCACTAGCGAACTAAGGTCTTTATAAAAATACGTATTGCACACTACCTTCTTATGACTCACGTTATATTTTGCATTGGAATCTACATCGGATGCTCATCAGCTAATCATCGCCAAGTGAGACTAATAATTAATCAGATAATAAGATTCATTTTTAACTCAAGAATTGTTTATCACGGCTCGGACTATGTTAAGGAATTCCTTGGATGTTCAGCTCAGAACTTTCTGCTCCCTATGGGTGATATAAATATTGAGGAATCGGTTGCTCTTGGTGTTCTTGGAATAAAGATACAGTCTGACGTTCCCTGGACTGAACACATTTTTAATGTCACTAAAGAAGCATTCATATGCCTCGGCTTTTTGAAAAGGTGTAAGATATACTTCATTCCCTCCGACCTCCTTACTATTTGTACCACCTACATCCGAACGAAAATGGAACACAACTCTCATGTTTGGGCCGGTGCCTCAAAGTCTATTTTGTGGTTACTCGACCGTGTGCAGGAGAGGACGAAGAAGCTTATCGGTGACAGTAGGGTATCCAACTCTATTGACTCATTGGAGCATCGACGCAGTGTGGGGTGCGTTACTCTGTTCTATCGTTACTACAATGGATTTTGCTCTAACTAGATTAGGGATCTTGTTCCCGAAACTCGCACATTTCTACGTAGCACACGTTCATCGTCCAGAGCTCATCAATTTGTGGTCGATTGCCCGGGGAATCGTACTACGCATTACAGAGAGAATTCGTTTTGTAGCCGTACGCTTCGTCTATGGAATAAGTTGCCTGCAGACGTGTTTCCTGTCTGTTATAACGTTGGAAAGTTCAAGTCAAATGTTCACAAACACTACTCCTTTTTTCTCCTCCCCACAACCTATTTTCCTAGTTCCGGTACAATGCACTGCATATGTAGGGGTCATCCCCTAAGTACTAGTACTGGTCCAAGAAAAAAAGTATTAGAATTGTATGTAATATACTTGTATATCAAATGTTAAAATTTAACTCAAACCCGTACCTGAGACCTTCGCTCCGTTTTTCTAAAACAACTCGCAATCCACAACTGATTTTGCCTAAAATTAACAATTCTATTTTTGTGAAAGTCGTTCATTGTAAGGTTGGAGACTTTATAATGATCTCCCCATTACGTTAAGGAACTTTGACTTTTCTATGGCTTGATTTAGGCGTTTGCTATTTTCAATGGTTTCTGCCAGTGATATGTAATATCATCATCCAAATATGTATTTGTTATTGCTGTCATATACTTAAAATTTGTTGTTGTATCAATTTAAGAGTAATGTGCACTATTTTTAAATGCTTACTCAATCACATTCATACTCCTATATGTTGTCGTAAGGTGTCTTGAACTGTGTTATTATCGAATTATTAAATATCATATTATATTAAAGTTTCATTACTTTGTAAACCCTATTTTTAGTCATATGTATATGGGCACGCTTTTTTCCGGCGAGGGGAAAAAATGGGTTACGCACTGACCAGAGAGAACGTACCCTCCGCTTTGTGTAGGGCTGATCAGAACAATGAACTTATTGACTGAAAATTCCCTCTTCTTCCTGGGATGAAAATTTCCACCCCGGGACCGCCTTCAGGGTGGATTCCCAATGGCTTAATCCCTCCCGTTTAAACTATCCTTGGTCTGGCATCCAAATTAATCTGCCCTTCTGTTTACACTATCCTTCGTCCGGAATCCGGATTATGATCTTGTCTGGGGCCTTCAGATCTGGGTTTTTCGTCCGCAAAACTTTTTCACTAAATCGCGATACCGCTAAAAAGTTGGTCTCGCTCACTATCATGGTGTCTACGACATTCTACTACATTCTCTACCTTATGAGCCAGCTACCATTTCCAGTTCTCTACGAGTTTCCGCCCATCGAATACCTTAAAGTGTGCTTAGCGTCGTCCAGGACTTTTTTTTCTGTGTTATATTTGCCCATTTTGTGTAACTAGCACCGGTAGTAGCCGTGACCTGACAGCATTTGAGTCAGGTAATAATTCACAGTCCTATGCCGTCTGTTCAACCATTTCTCGATATTGGAAATCAGACGT
Source organism: Thecocarcelia acutangulata (assembly GCA_914767995.1). Classification (NCBI taxonomy): domain Eukaryota; kingdom Metazoa; phylum Arthropoda; class Insecta; order Diptera; family Tachinidae; genus Thecocarcelia; species Thecocarcelia acutangulata. The sequence continues at coordinate 60,996,564 of OU612098.1, forward strand.
TCAGTCCATTTTCCCCTAGTGTAAGTAAGTACTCCGTCTAGACTGCCAACTGTGTAACATTTCCTGTCGCATTTGCTGCATTCTTCCAAGGTCTTGATATCCATGCCTGCCTTAGTGCTAGAATCTGTAGATCTATTGGGATCATATCTGCTATTACTGCAACCGCGCCCGCCGATACCGTGCGATATGCAGATGTGACTCGTAAATCAGCTACCCTTTGCACCGCTAACAATGTTTTTACACTACTTTGCGCCCTAACTTTCTCCTCCCAGATGATGCATGCATCCATGAGAAGTTTGAGTTTTTCTGGTAGCGGGCCTCCTGTTATACCAGTAGCCTTGTTAACAGTATACTGAACCTGTTCCGCGAAAGTTAGCTTTGAGTCAAGCTTTATCCCGAGATAATTCCCGAATTTCCTAGCTCTCAGAATCAAGCCATCAAACAAATTTCCAACGGAATATGACGTTTGCTAAGGATTAAGAGCTCAGCCGTCAGCTCAGCCAATTGCAGGCCGTGCGCCATCCTTTTATTTTATCATCACTTGTTTGCGTTTTTCTGGTAGCGGGCCGCCTGTTATACCAGTAGCCTTGTTAACAGTATACTGAACCTGTTCCGCGAAAGTTAGCTTTGAGTCAAGCCTTATCCCGAATTTCCTAGCTCTCAGAATCAAGTCATCAAACAAATTTCCATCGGAATATGACGTTTTCTAAGGATCAAGAGCTCAGCCAATTGCGACCGTGCGCCATCCTTTTGTTTTATCATCACTTGCCTCAGCTTTCTTTTTGCCTCCTCAACATCTTTGGCGCTAATGACTGCTCCAATATCGTCCGCATATAATTAAATGTAATAACAGTATCTAAAAAAATTTTACTACTTTTGTTTCTTCCGTTATTTATAAACAATTGTTTGTCACTTCTTAAATACGATCATTTATAATCATTTAGTTTAACACAGTCTTTTACATTATGATTCATTTAAAGAAATTTACTTGCCGTCTAGGTAACATAAAAAGAGTTTAAATTCGGCAGCTACTACGAGAGCTGTCGTTTTTCGACTACGTCAAATACAATAAAGGTGATTATGGCCGCCGATAAACTTAAAAAATTAACATGATTTATTTGTTTTAGGGAACTGGAGCAGCTACAGAACGAAAAACGGAAAGCTTTAGTGGAACATGAACATACAAAATTAACCCAAATAGATGAGCGTTTGAAAACCGAACTTCGAGAGTGGAAGGATCAGCTCGTTCCAAGAAAACAGGTAATATTAATTATGTTTTAATCGCTTTAATAGTATTTTAAGCAGTTTATTTTATGATATTAACTTCCAAATTTTTAATGTACATATTCTGAACAAAAAATAAATAATGAAAGATAAAAGTTTAAATGTTATTTACTTTTCTCTTCTACCATTTTCCCATGCTGCCATTTGGCTGTTAATATTTGGATAACATGACTCTCCCTTTTCAACTAAAAAAAAAAATTGTAACATTGCTTTAAATTAATACTACTGCTACTAACAAACTGTCGACATGATTGCATGTTTCCTGTCGCCGTTAAAATATGTTTGCTTGTAATACTCTGATTTAATTATTCGTAACACTGATCAATCAATACTAACGACTATCAGAATTTCATGAAAATGGTTTATGATATGTATAATGCGTTTGAAAAACGAAGCGGCATTACAACAGACAAGATAACTTTTGATGATGAACTAACATTAATGAAACTACCTCTTCACTTGGTTGGGATATTTAATGAAACGCCACGCTCAGTGCCTAGGGGCACTTTTTTGGGGAATTCTAATCAAATGATACGATCGCGAACTCTTTCAATGTTTTCCTCCAATGTTAGTTCTAATTTCCGCGGTTCCGTGCCAGATCTTAGTCGAAGTGTTCCAACAACTCCAATGTTAACATTTAAAAATGACCGAGTTTTAAAACATAGCTCTTTATCAATGCCCCGATATCCGGATAACAATAGCAAATGGGCATTGGAAAATATTACTGATAAAGCGCCTTTGCAATTGCCACGAGAACTTCCCGTTGAGGAAGATGAGTTAGTCAAGATAAAAACTTCTTCATATCTTTCGGACGCTGAGAACATGAGCACAGAAAATTCATCGAAATTAATGACAACGTTTTTACCACCACCACCACCACCACGATGCTCAAATTACGCAAATATTTTTGAAAGCCGCGATAACATTGTGTTTGATCGTTTTTCAAATAAACCAGAGCCTTCAAATCAAATGCGCAATCAGCCCAACGCTTCCCTTCTACATTCGTCATCGTCTTTTATAATTAAACGACCATCGTTTGTACCGAACCGAAATACAACAACATCAACAACAACAATTCAAAACCTTCAAAAAATTCCATCATTTCCAAATGACACTCAACAGCAGGACTCTAAGAGTAAAAAAGCAAGCATGGCTGGGCAAAAGGCTGCAGAACTACTCGCTGAGGTTCAGCCGACCCTTCGAGCTTCAACAAAATGTGACAAAAATTTCATTTGTTCAGAAGAATCTTATGATGGGTTAATACTAAATAAGACTCCAAAATATGCTATACCAAGAGTTGTTGCCAATACAATTGAAAAGAGAGAGCAAACTTATTTGGACTCATCTACTGCTTAATCAACATACTTAAATGTGTGAAAACGATTCCATCAATGATGTATTAAATTTTATTTTCGTTAATTGTTGTTTTTGTTTTTCTTAAAATTTTACCTTTATTTTCTTTCATTGTAAAATATTTATTTACATATCTTAATAAATAAAATGCTAATTATTCAGAACTGTGAACTAGAGCGAGCGTATGCATCCAAACATACCTACATATACTACATACTCGTATTTACATTCATTCATTTACTTGCAACCACCCACTCACCCACTTCGAAGCTTCTGCTTTCAGAACAAGGTTTACAGCCAGTTCGCCGATGTCGAAAGGATAAGTTCATTCGCATTCAGGGCCAAAGAAAATTGATTTTGGTTTCTCCTAACTTTATTCTATGCGAACGATGTGTCAAAATTCAGTTAAAATACATAAGTTCATGCGAACGAACAATAGTGACATAGACAAACCCAAATTTATTCGAATGTGAGCATTCTTTCGCATACATTTTCATTCGATTTCGTCGAACAGGCTGTTAATTTCTACCTGAAAAGTTTAATTTCACATCAATTACACTAAAAGGTATATATTTACTCGAATAAACGCTGTACAAACTTAACTTAAATTTTTCGAAAAAAAAAAAAAATAATAATAAAACGTTTAATCGCTCTCTGTTTTTAAATCACAAATGCGTTATATTTCAGTCTGATTTTTACTTTGTAGAAAACAAAAAAAAAATCGCTAATATACTGTTCAATGCATAAATTACATTCAATACAACCTTTACCGGCTACACGGCTACAAATGTCTCTAGCTACGAGTACCCTTGACGGCGTGTAGTCGGCTACTTAATTATACTCGTAATAATGATGAAACAGAATAGAACCGCAACTTGAAGAAAAAACGACTCTCAGAGAAAACACGTCTGTAATTGAAACGACGCACAGTGGCCGTTATACCAAATCTGGCCGCACTTAATTCGCAAATTTATAAAAACAAAGCCTGATGCTTAATTTCGACTATGAAATGTGTAGTAAATTAAACTCTAAATAATTTTCATGTATTCCAGAGCTTTAAATACAAACACTGAAAATAGTATGTCTATAATTTAGCACAAATATTTGTAATTTGCAGCCTATAACAAAATTTGTTAAATTCCACCACTTTTTTGTTAAAGTTGCTGATACCTGGCCAAAAAATTAGAAATATTTCTGTTAAATTACAGACATATTATTTTGAGTGTGGTTAATATAATTAATATAAATTTCTTAAATAATGGGGCTTATTCAAAAAAATGTTTGTGTACTTTAACAGCCAGTTCGTCGATGTCGAAAGGATAAGTTCATTCGCATTCAGAGCGAAAGAAAGTTGTTTTGGGCTTTTTCTAACTTTATTCTATGCGAACGATGTGATAAAATTCAATTAAAATACATAAGTTAATGCGAACGAACAATAGTGACATAGACAAACCCAAATTGATTCGAATGTGAGTGATTAGCTTTCTTTCGCATACATTTTCATTCGATATCGTCAAACAGGCTGTAAATCTTTATTAATTCAAATTTTTCATACAAAATATTTTTAATATGGATATCAAACACACTTTATTTTATTTTATTTTATTTTATTTTTTTGAATAAGCACAAATACATTTGAAAAAAAATTTATTTATTTGCTTTACAGCCAATTTATTAATTCAAAAACTGTTTCTTTGTGATAGCTTTCCTGCTGTCTATATGTCGACATTTCATAGGCGCTACGCTAATCATCAGTAGACATGAAAACTTTTGATGATTTGTTCCAACATTCAACTGTATATTCTATTATTTATAAATAAATAACGAGAATTAAAAAAGTCAAATATTTAAACAAACCTTCACACACAAAGAAACTTTTACTTGGATCAATTTGTACGAGTGCTTTGTAAAATCCCCATCCACGTAAAGAGCCAAAGCTTCATTAGGACTGTATGCAATAGTTTTTTTTGGCTTCTGAAACAATAATTTTTTTAATTTTTGCTGCAACCTCGGAATAGATGCTGATGCGTTTCTTTTTCCTGCTTTGCGTAAACTTACACGCGTCGCTACAACAAGTTCATCGCATGTAGTTTTTTCTACAAGCTGTGAAACTTTATTGACGTGTTTTAGATGAACAAGCAGTGAACTCTTTTACAGGCCTTCCAAAATTGCTACTAGTTGTCGGCCCAACTAATAAAATTCCACTGTCCAACCAATCTTTATTACGTTTTTCAAAATTCGATAACGTTCTGTTGCAGTTCTTCCACTTTTCCACTACTTTGCTTATGAAGCTCCTCAATTTTTTTTTATTTTTAGTTAATACATACCTTCTACTTTAAATAAAAACCTTAGTTTATTAAATTATTAATCAAATAATTTAATATTGCCAAAAACCACGCACTGAGTAATTTGGCGCCAAATTCTTTCAAGTGCATTGAAAGAATTTGGCGCCTGCAACTTATGTTATATATGACAGCTAACAGCTGTCAAATATTGAAAGCAAAACAAATGTAAAAACGTAAATTGGCTCAGTGGAGTATCGGTTATCGATACAATGTAAAACATTTATCGATTTTAAAGTTTTAAAATTTCACTTAAACGCCGTCAGATCAATGATTTCGACCACTGTGCGACGTCAACAACTTCACAAACTGTCACTTAATGTTCTTATACAGGGTGGCGCAATAATAACCTTCCGATGTTTTTTGGCTGTAATAAAAATATAAAAAAAATGAAAAACATTGATTCGTGGATTATTTTTATTGGGTCTTTTAATTTTTTTACATCAAGTCGAGAATATGATGTTATGTAAATGGCCGCCGCCACAGTTGATTGTCATTTGACCTCATTTTATATCATTTTCCATCACATTGGCCAAAACTTCCGGCGGTAGGTCCTCACATTTTTGACGGATATTGTCTTTAAGAGCTGTAAGAGTCTGAGGCTTGTTGACATAAGCCCGCGTCTTCAAAAAGCCCCACAAAAAGAAGTCGGCAGCGGTCAAATTAGGCGATCTTGCTGGCAAGTGCAAATTGCCAAAACGGGAGTTTAGGCGCCCGGGAAATGCATCCTACAGCATATCGGTTGTGGCACGTGCAGTGTGTGTCGTAGCACCGTCCTGTTGGAACCACATATTTTCCAATCCCAATTCATCAAGTTGCGACAAAAAGAACTCGTTGACCATTGCTCTGTAGCGCTCACCATTCACAGTAACCGTTTGGCCCGCGACGTCTTCGAAGAAAAAAGGTCCGATGACTCCTCCAGCGAAAACAGCACACCATACATTGACTTTGAGCGGGTGTAATGGCTCTTCGTGATATACACGCGGATTTTCAGTGCCCCAGAAACGTAAATTTTGCTTATTTGAAATATAATATAAGATGGAAATGGGCCTCATTACTCATGATTATTTTTGATGAAAAATCATCTTCATCAATATTCCGCGTTCTGGAGCAGTGTAGCGTAACATTGTATATAACGTGTATTTCGCATGTGTTTACTACACAAATGTCAAAACAGAACTGACATTAGGGGCCAACCGCAGAATTTATAGCATTTTCTGATAAGAGGACTACTTTTGCGCCACCTTGTATTATTAAGTTAAAAAGTTTATCTTTTATTCTTATTTTTCTTCGCGCTTAAAGCTTTTGAACCTTTCGTTTTGTTTACAACATCTATGTTTTTAATAAAAAATATGGTAATATTGTTGAAAGCCTTTCTGCTTCAAGGAGTCTAAACACAATTTTTGCGGTGCGGTACGATTTTCCGTTGCGGGAGAGGAAAATAAACATAATACAAGGAAAGACGGCGACGCCAATACTTGTCATTGTTTGTTTACATTTTTATTAATTTATTTGTACATATGTTTATGTAAAATTAAAAAAAAAATTACTGTTTGTGCCAAGTATTTTTTATTGGCAGTAAATAAAAAAATTATGGTTGTTGAAAAAATTTGGTAGAAGCCACGTTTGTTTTATGTGTGGAATTAGAAAACACGACACATACTAACAGGGGATAGTGGGTAAGACCCACATTGGTGAAGTACCAATGGATTCGGATGGATTTTTCAAAACATTCTTGCAGCCAATTGAAAGCCAGGATGAGGCGCATCTTCATCTAGCAACAAGAATGAGGATTTCTAAATACAAGGGGCTCGATTTTCCACTTAAACCGAAACTGGAAAAACAGTCATTTAGAAAGCCGCTTTCCCCCAATTATCTCTTACTTAATGCATAATGTTAAGTCTACAATATATATAGAAATATGGTTAAAAACGTTTTGCTTCACCATCCCCAAACCTAATTTTTTATAACTTTTCATTAAACTACCTTGCTTACATACAGAATGCAAGTTTTGGCTTATTATTATTAGTGGATGGGATATGGCCCTCATCGGCCCTTTGCACTGCGACCAATATTGATCTATTGTGCGTCCCCTTGCCCCATTATGGGTTGAGTATGTCAAGAAAACGGACAAGCTTCTTTATTCGGAGTGATATTAAGTCACAATCTCTTAACATATAAGCTTGTAGTAGTCTATATCTTCTGTGTCCCAGTGCTCCACAGTGGGTGATTAAGTGTTCCATTGCCTCTTCTTCATCACCGCAGAATCTGCAAATATCTGTGTTGGAAATGCCCAGGCTGTGCAGGTGCTTGTAGCAGTTATAATGACCTGTAAGTGCACCTGTCAATGTTCTGAGACTGTCCTGTCCAGTTTTAGAGCACGTTCGGCTCTCTTTTTATCAAAGTTTAGAAATTTCTTGGAGTGTTCGAGACCAGCTGTCTCGTTCCAATGTTGTTCAACGATGGATTCCGTCCATTTCTTTATCTATTCATTCAGAAGACCCTTATTGAAGCCAAAAGTTGGAGTGGGTCCAATATAAGTCCCCTCTGCTCCTTTCTTGGCATAAGTGTCAGCCATTTCATTGCCGTGATGCCCTTCATGTCCTGGCACCCAGATTAGGGTGACCTGGTTCTGGCTTGCCCATTCGTTTAGCCTGTTGTGACATTCTTGGTACTAACTTGGACGTAAAGACACAACTGCTCGGGGCCTACAGCACTGATTGGTTATCAGAGAGTATTTTTATCAGCACTCCTTTGTGTTTCCTGTCGGAGAGTATTAAAACCGCTTCCCTTATTGCGTATAATTCCGCTTGGAAGATTGTGGTGTCTTTGCTAAGAGTTATATATTTGCGTGCTCTAGGCCCCACTCTTCCCGCCCCAACACCTTGGAGCGTTTTGGATACATCCGTGTACCACTTTTGTGAACCATCCTACAACCATCTTGGGTTCATGTTCCATTCTTCCCTTGTTGGGAAGATGATCTTAAACTTCCTGGCAAAGGAGTTAGACGGATCTATAAGGTCACTTGTTTGAGACATATCGATTACGTCTATGAGATCCTTTAGGATTGCAAGATGTCCAATAAGGTATTCTGCCTAAAGTTTTTCCCTTTTGAAAATTGAGATGGCCTGGACGGCCGCCTCTTTTTGTATAGCTACGTTGAGCGGTGTTAGGTTCAAAAGAGCTTCCATTCCTATCGTTGGGGTGGTTTTCATCGCCCCTGTGATACATAGGCATGCAAGTTTCTGAACCTTGCGAAGTTTTGATATGACTGTTACCTGTTTGGTTTTTCCCCACCATATTACAGCCCCATATAGTATAGTGGGTCTTACCATTTGGGTATATAACCAGTACGTCATCTTAGGGCTTAGGCCCCAAGATCTACTCAGTAGTTTTTTGGCAATCCAGAGGCTTGTTGTTGCCTTTTTTATCACCGATTCAAGGTGCGGTTTCCATGTGAGTTTCTTATCCAGGACTATGCCTAGATATTTCACCTCTGTTTTGGGAGCAACCTCAATACCGTTTATCCTTAGAGTAGGTATCTCTACTTCCCTTTTTTTGTGAATGGCACAATTGTCGTCTTTTCAGGGTTTATTGAAAGCCCTTCCCTTCTGCACCATTCCCATGTTGTGTCTAATGCATTTTGCATCAGCGCTCCCCTTAATTTAAAAAAAGTTTTGGCTTGATCATATAAAGTTGGAGTATCCACGATAAGGAAGGTTATTTATGAAACATGCGAAGCAATATTTTTTTTATCTGGGACCAGTACTCGGGATGGCCCCTACATATGCAGCGCATTGTACTGGAACTAAGAAAATAGGTTATGATGAGGAGGAAAGAGGCAGTAGTATTTGTGGAGGTTTACCTTTAACAATAACAACACGAACGAATGCAATGAATTGAAGGAATTGTATGTGGATAATCCGAATATAACCGATTGGTCCCAAATATCATCTTTTTATGAAAAAACTGGTCTTCCTCATTGTTTGGGGGCCATAGATGACAAACACTCAATCAATATTACAAATCTTTTTTACCCTGAAAGTTTTTGTAAAACTGCAAATTATAAAGACAGTCATTCCTTCTAATTTCTTCGATAATTTTTTCGTTATTGGCCATGGCCATGTTGTCTTCTACCGTTAATATATTTTTTAAACTTTTTACATAAGTATGTATCATGACAAATATTTATAAACTCATCATCATAAATCATGTTTTTTGTTTTATTGTCGTGAAGATCGCCAATTATTCAAAAACTATGGCAATATCTGACAGAGAAAGAGCGTAAAAAGTTTTTAGAATAAAAAAGTCCGCAATGAAAATAAAATAAATTTTAATTTTGTGCCGCTCCGCTCTGCAATTTTTTTACTTCAAAATCGTATGAAAAATAAGGTGTGAACTATTATCAAACGTCTAATAAATTTTGACTTCTGGCAAAAATGAATATTGCAATAATATTGTACTGCTTGCTTTAACACCATAAATTTTGGCGACATCTAATACTTTTAATGTAATCCTTTCTTTCTAATACTAAGACATTTTTTTGCGTTTTGCATCACAAGAAAAACAGTTGAAGATTTTTTTTTCTTAAATTATGATTTTATACAGGGTGGTTGATTAATTTTGCTGCATTAATGTGATGTTCATAGAACACAGACGAGCAACTCGTCTAGAAAATTTGTATGGAAATTAATGAAGAAATTGAGTAGCCTTCATATAAATTTTCTAGACGAGTTACTCGTCTGTGTTCTATGAACAGCACATACGAAACTCAACTTTTTGTAATGTTTATGTAATTTATTTTTCAGTAATTCATTTGAAAAATAATACATTTTTATTAAAGTAATTCATTAAGTTTTGAAAATAACTGAATTCAAATGGTCTCCACTCTCGTTGACACATGTACGACATCTTATCAAAAAGTTATTCATTACTGCCTGGAGTGTTGCAGCAGGAACTGTCTCAATTACCGTTCAAATGGATTGCTTTAAATCATCTAAATTTGTTGGGTTTCTTTTGTAAACTTCTTGTTTGCAATAACACAAAAAAAAAAAAAATCAAGTGCAGTGTGGTCAAGAGACGTGGAGGCCAACGGAATGTGGAGTTTCTTGAAATTAGTTTATTAGGAAATTTTGCCTCATGACTGTCATAACAGGCGTGGCTATGTGACAAATTGCCCCATCTTGTTGAAACTAAACAGTGTTGAAACGGATTCTCTTTCGGCGCAATTCTGCAAAGAAAAACTCTTTCAACATCTTTAAGTAACGGTCCCCATTAACCGTAACAGTAAGACCGTTTTCTTCGAAAAAGTAAGGACCGACAATGAACCTTGAAGAAACTGCGCACCACACTGTAATATGAAGTGGATGTAATATTCGACAATTGTGTTTGTTGTCGTTAGACATAAAAATGCAGTTCAAGACGTTTTCATCCTAAGATACCATTGGAATGATCTCACAAAATTGCAAGCGAATCGCAGCAGGTGGGCTACCCGTACCATGTATGGTGGACTGTTTGTTGCATGGAGAACTTATCGTGCACCTGTATGGTACGAGACAGCTATGACTGTTGTAGGCCGCAATAAGATAGAGTCTTCCCAAAGAACTGCGATGCTTGCTTGCATGCCAGTTTGTAGGACGGTGTAAAAAGATGCTGTACAGGTCTTGATGGGGGTGGCTCCCCTTGATCTGGAGGTAGTCAGGAAGGGGCTACCACTTCGTCTACATGATTGGATTTTTGCTCTTGATCTTGTGGTGAATAGGGAACCCAGTCAGATCAAGGCGCTCCTTTGGGAACGTCTTGTGTCTGCCTGGCGGGCGCGATGGACAAATAGTACAAAAGGGCTAGTAACGCACGAATTCATTCGCGAGAGTGATATTGTTGTGGGACGGCCGGAATTCGCCCCCGCTCTAACATTTCAATACCACTTTTGTAGAACGATATATCTTTTGCCTCAAAATAGGCCTCAGTTGCGACCAGCCAGTAGTCGCTGGGAACCAAATCTGGCGAATACCGTGGATGACACGGTGTGTTGTCTGGATGAAACAAAATGTTTTTCTTTGCCATATGCGGTCGCTTCTTTGCATTTTCGGTCTTCAAACGTTCCAACAACGCTATATAATATCCACTGTTAATGGTATTTCCTTTCTCAATGTAGTCGATGAATATTACACCATGCACATCCCAAAACAACGAGACCATAACCTTTCCAGATGATTGTTTTGCGTTCGGGCACTTTGGACGAGGTTCACCAGTTGCAGTCCATTCAAATGACGATTGTTTTAATTCTGGAGTAAAGTGATGGATCTATAATTCATCCATTCTGACATATCGAGGCAAAAATTCCGGGTTGTTACGTTTAAACATGGCCAAACACTGATCAGAATCATCAACACGTTTTCGTTTTTGGTCAACAGTGAGCAAACGCGTCATCTACTTTGAACAGAGCTGTCTCGTAGTCAAATGCTCATGCAATATAAAGCCAACACGTTCTTTTGATATCTTTACGATGTCAGCTAACTTTCACTTTTCGATCATTCAAAACGATTTTGTGACTTTTTTATGTTTTCTGGTGTTACCCCCTCATTTTAAGTCAGCAAACCAACGTTTTATTGTTGTTTCTGATGAAGCGGAGTCCCCATAACACTTTTCAAGCCATTGCTTCACGTGAACGGTATTTTCCCCATCACGAAGCAGTGTAAAATTAAAACACGAAATGGTTTTGATCCATTGTTTTGAAAATAACAAAAGTAGTCACTCTTTGCACACTAACTCACAAACACAAGCACACCTCTCTTTCATACTTTACCATGTTGGTAAGTTTCCATCGTGCTGGAAGGTTGCTAATGTAACAGCAATCCCCAAAAAGGGTGAAGCAAATAATTCTGAAAATTAGCGCCCAATTGCAATTTGCTCTGCGCTTTCCAAACTAATGGAAGGTATGGTCAACTATAACCTTATGAGGTATCTAGAGTCGCATAAATTACTTTGTGATCGCCAATATGGATTTCGTAAGGGTCGTTCTACTGGCGATCTTATGGCATATCACTCAGAGAAATGGTGCCACTCAATCCATCATTTCAGTAGAAGTAAGGTGGTGACTGGATATTTCCAAAGCGTTTGGCAGAGTGTTGACAAAATTTACTGCTTTTGGTTTCGGTCTCATCAAACGAGTTCAAGATTATTTCGGGGTTACCGCAAAGCTCCGTTCTTTCGCCTACCATATTTGTAATTTTCTTCAACGACCTTCTCTATCAAACTTCCAACCCTATCCACTCTTTCGTGGATGACAGCAGCATTTGCCACTATTATTCTTTAAGTTATGGGCCAGCCTATCATAGATTGCTGCCAAGGGGCTAAATATGAACGATTCACTGAATATATATACCACCTACATCCCGATCGAAAATGGAATACAACTCTCATGTTTGGGCCGGTGCCTCAAAGTCTTTTTTGTGGTTACTTGACCGTGTGCAGGAGAGGGCGAAGAAGCTTATCCGTGACAGTAGAGTATCCAACTCTATTGACTCACTGGACCTGCAGACGTATTTCCTGTCTGTTATAACGTTGGAAAGTTGAAGTCAAAGCTTGGTGATAAAAGAAGTGGTTAAGAATTGGTCATTCAAAAACAATAGGAGGATATACAAGCAGGACAGACAATAGCGCTTTGAATTTGGCAAAATTGAAGAATTTTGAAAAATGCTTTTATTTACTGATGACACTAACGTAAATACTCTCGGGGAAGTACGGCACAAGAAAAATACATCGTTAATGTAAGCAATTCGATCCCAATAGTGAAGCATGGCAGCGGGAGTTTTATGGTATAAAGGGCATTGGCAGCCTGTCGGGGAGGTCGATTAATGCTTATGGCTGGTGTAATGGACCAGCACTGCTGTAAACGTGTATTAGAAGGCTGATAAAAAAGAATAAACGTTATTTCAAATTTTGTGAGTTTCGTATGTTCGATTTTCGCATTTTTTCTGTTATGTTGGTACACACATCTGTTATATATGTTGGCATCTGTTATATATGTTGGATTGTCAGTTTGTTTTTGACAGATACAAATAAAAAGGTTAGTCGTGCTTGGGTGTGCTCTTCGATTTTTTAATATTCGAAAAAATGGTTCAAAGAAACAGTATTAAGTTTTGTATAAAAAATGAAATTAAATGCGCAAAGACATTTGAAATGTTGACTGTGGCGTTTGGCGAGTCTGCTATGAGCAGAACACAAGCTAAATTGTGGTGTAATCAGTTTAAGGAAGGTCGAGAAGAAGTCGATGACGGTGCTCGTTCTGGTCGCCCGAGTACGTCAACAACCGATGAAAACATTGAAGCAGTGAAGGAAATGATTTTGGATAATCGTCGAATCACGATTAGAGAGGTTGCTGATGATGTTGGCATATTGTTCGACCAATTTTAACAGATGTTTTAGGTATGAAACGTGCGGCAGCGAAAATTGTTCCAAAATTGCTAAATTTTGAGCAAAAACAACGTGGACATCGCTCAGGAGCTGTTGAAAATCGTCAACGACGATCCAGATTTCCTCAAAAAGGTCATAATGGGTGACGAATCATGGGAATATGGCTATGGCATTGAAACCAAAGTCCAATCATCCCAAACGGAAGCTTCCAGAAAAGCCAAGGCCGAAGAAAGCTCGCCAAGTTCGGACAAATTTGAAGGGTTTGCCCACTGTTTTCTTTGACTGCACTGGTGCATCATGAATTCTTACCACAAGGTTGTACGGTCAATAAAAATTACTACCTTGAAGTTATGCGCTGATTGCGCGAAGCAATTCGTCAGAAACGCAGAGAATTGTGGAAAAAACAATCATGGTTTTTGCACCATGATAACGCACCAGCGAGCTTATCGGTAACAGTAGTGTAGTGTCCTCTCGTTACTACAATGGATTTTGCTCTGACGAGATTAGAGATCTTGTTCCCAAAACTCGAACATTATTACGTAGCACTTGTTCATTGTCCAGAGGTCATCCATTTGTGGTCGATTGCCCGGGGAATCGTACTACGCATTGCAGAGAGAATTCGTTTTTCAATCGTACGCTTTGCTTGTGGAATAAGTTGCCTGCAGACGTGTTTCCTGTCTGTTAAAACGTTGTAAACCCCTCACAACCTATTTTCCCAGTTCTGGTACAATGCACTGCATATGTAGGGGGCATCCCCTGAGCACTGGTCCAAGATAAAAAACAGTTTGTTAGCATCTTCAGGAAAATCAAAAAAAAAAAATTTGTTTTGTTCGAAAAAATTTAAAAAAAAATCTTATATAAAAAAAACACAACACCAACACAAAGAAAAATTCTTAACAATATTAAAAAATTAAAACATAATTTAAATTAAACTTATTCTGCTACTAACACAATCACTGGGCGCTAATTTAAATCATCTAATATAAAAGATCAAAGAATATTAGGATAAACTTGATTTCTGTATATCTTGAGAATGGTTAAAGCTAAACTTTATAAATTTGATTTGAGTGACTTTAAAGACAATACGAGGGCGGATTGGTATTGAAGCTACTTAAGTGGGAAAAAACATGTTTTTTTTTCAAAAATCACTTATTTCTCAACATAATCTCCTTTTAGCTCAATGCACTCAGTAAGACGATATTTCAACTTGTTTATACTATCTGAATAATATGATTTTGGGAACCCCTTAAAATACGCGTCAGTTTCGGTAATCACTTCTTCTGTTGAGATGAATCTCTTTCCTGCGAGCCATTTTTTCAAGTTTAGAAACAGGAAAAAGGCACGAGGAGCTAAATCTGGACTATAAGGTGGATGATCAACCAATTCGATGTGTATTTCACGTAGTTTTAGCATTGTATCTAATGATGTGTGAACCGGTGCGTTGTCTTGAAGAAAGAGCATTTTTTCCTTTTTTAAACGTGGTCATTTTTTCTTGCTTGCATCAATCAATTGATCCAATAATGCACAATAACACTTTCTTGTGATTGTGAATTCTATTTCAAGATAAACGATTAACAATATTCCGTGTGCATTCCAAAATACAGTGGTCCTAACCTTGCCAGCGGATTTCACTGGCTTCACCTTCTTAGGAACACTTTCACCCATTCTTTCGATTGATTTTTGGTTTCAGGTTTGTAGTGGTGGACCCACTTTTCATAACAGTTATTAATCGACACCAAAAATCAAAAGGATTACGCTTTATCATGTTCAAACACGGCTGTAAAGCGGTCTATCCAACTCGTTTTAGTTCGACGCTGAAAAAACGCGGCACCCATTTTGCCGATAGCTTTTTCATATGCAAAATCTTGAACACATGTTCATATGATATGTTTACCATTTCAATAATCTCACGTAACTTGACTCGGCGATCATTCAAAACAACATTGAGGATTTTCTTGATATATTCTTCAGTAGCCACCTCTTTTGGGCTTCCTGTTGATGGTATTACGAAGGCGGTTCGGAAACTTCTTAGCCTAGCACAAAAAGCGCGGTATAAACAGAAAAGAGTTAAGTGTTTTGGAAACCTCCATCTCTGCTATGAACACATGTTAAATTTTATTTCGATCTGGTAACTCCTTCATATAGAAACAGGTGTTCACAAAAGACGCATCCGCGATTTTTTTTACAATGGAAAAATTAGAAATACGTGGTGTCATTAAATATTTACATAGAAAAGGTTTATCGGGACAAGAAATTCATAATGATATGGTGAATGTGTCAGGTGAGAGTGCTCCTTCATATGCAACAGTAAAAAATTGGGTTGCTGAATTTAAACGTGGTCGTACAAGCTTTGAAGATGAACCACGTAGTGGACGTCCAAGAACAGCAACAACAACAGAAGTTGTAGCCAAAGTGCATGATATGGTATTAAATGATCGACGAATAAAAGTGCGTGAAATAGCTAATATCATAGTCATCTCAAATGATCGAGTCCATTTAATTTTGCATGAAGAACTACAGATGAAAAAGCCTTCTGCAAGATGGGTGCCGCATTTGTTAACAATCGACCAAAAACGCATAAGAATGATCATTTCTCAAGCTTGTTTGGATTGTTTTATGCGAAATAAAATGGATTTTAAGCGTCGTTTCATAACGACCACTATACTCCAGAGACAAAAGAACAATCCAAACAATGGGCTGAAGCTGGAGGAAGTGCCCCAAAGAAGGCAAAAACAATTCAATCGGCTGGTAATGTTATGGCAACGGTTTTTTAGGATTTCAAAGGTATTTTATTGATTGACTATCTCCAAAAGGGTAAAACAATAAGTTCAGAGTACTATTGCAACCTTTTGGATCAATTAAAGGTACAAATTCGAGAAAAACGCCCAGGCTTCCAACACAAAAAAAAATAATTTTTCATCAATGCAACGCACCAGCGCACAAGAGTGTTTTAACAATGGCTAAAATCAACGAATTAAAGTACGAGTTGCTTGATCACCCACCTTATTATCCTGACTTAGCTCCCAGTGACTTTTACCTGTTCCCAAATCTAAAAAAAATTCCTAGCTGGCAAGCGTTTTACCTCGAATGAAGATGCAATTACAGTTGAAAACTACTATTTTGAAGACCTTGAGGAAAACTATTTTAATCAAGGGATAGAACTGCTAAAAAACCGTTGGTTGGTTGGCGTTGGTATTGAAGTTTCAGGAGATTATATTGAAAAAAAAAAAAAAAATATTTTTGAAAAACTAACTATTCTCTTTCATTAATAGGCTAAGAAGTTTACGAACCGCCTATGTATTGCAGTGCTGGTTCGGCCGCGTTTAAATTCAAAAATCCAATATTTTACCATGTAATGTTTATCGATCTTTTCTTTTGTCTCTTTCGCCGTTTTCCCTTTTAAATAATAGTATTTAATAACTGCACAAAATTCACTTTTTTCCATTTTTCAAGAAACACAAAAGTTGCTTTGATCAAACGACTACAATAAATAAACTAATCGATGAATTTGGGTGAAATTTTAACAGCTAACGTTTGACAGATCGTAATTTAGTAGTAATAATATAATTTATTTGCTGTGTTTTTGCTGCCATCTAGCGCTAGATAGCTTCCATATCAATCTGCCCTCGTAGAACTTCTGGAGTCGACACCTTCGAACGGTATTTGGTTTGACCGATTGAAACTTTCAGATTTTGTAGCATACGAAATAATATTATATAATATTAGTAAGATTAGGTATTCTGTGACTCACGCGTCTTTCTTGCGTGTTGACATAATTTGAATGCTAAAAATACATGTTTTACCAAAGCAAATAAACTAAAAAATAAATTGAAAATGCCAGCAACATTCAGATTATGCATTTTAGGTTAAAAATGTACTCAAAAATTGAATGTACTAAGGTTTATTTCCAGAAATTCATAGAGTTTAACTCGCATTTTTTAAATTGCATGTATATAGCAAAAATTGTATGAAAACTCGTCTTTTTTTTATTTTTTATTTTGGACCAGTACTCAGGGAATAACCCCTACATATGCAGTGCATTGTACCAGAACTAGGGAAATAGGTTGTGAGGAGGAGGAAAGAGGGAGTAGTATTTGTGTACATTTGACTTAAACCTTTCAACGTTATAACAGACCGGAAACACGTCAGCAGGTAACTTATTCCACAGGCGGAGCGTACGGCTGAAAAACGAATTCTCTCTGTAATGCGTAGTACGATTCTCCAGTCGTTCATATTTTGCTTCTTGGCAACGATCTCGGATAGGCTGGGCTTATAACTGAAAGCGTACGAATGGCAAATGCTGCTGTCATCCGCGAAGTAGTAGATAGGGTTGGAAGTTTGGTATAACAGGTCATTTAGGAAAATAAGGAATAGGGTAGGAGAAAGAACGGAGCCTTGTGGTACCCCTGAATTAATCTTGAACTCGTTTGATGAGACCCCATCTATTACAACTCGTATAGTGCGGTCTCTGAGAAAACTCGATACAAACCGAGAGAAATCATCACCGACACCAAAAGCAATAAGTTTTGCCTGCAATGCAGCATGTCACACTCTGTCAAATGCTTTGGAGATATCTAGAGCCACAACTTTACTTTCACCGAAATGGTGGATTGAGTGGCACCATTTCTCAGAGAGATATCCCAAAAGATCACCAGTAGACCGACCCTTACGAAATCCGTATTGGCGATCACAAAGTAATTTATGCGACTCCAGATACCTCACAACGTAGTAGTTACCTATACTTTCCATTACTTTGGAAACCGCAGAGCAGATTGCAATTGGGCGGTAGTTTTCGGGGTAATTTGCCTCACCCTTTTTGGAAATCGGTGTTAATTAGCAACCTTCCAGCAAGATGGGAACTCACCACAACGGTAAATAGTGCTGAAGAGGCGTGCCAATGGACGAGCAAGCGTGGAAGAACACTGCTTCAAGACCAGTGCTGGAATGCCATCCGGTCCAAGAGTCTTATTTATGTCGAGGTCGGACAAAACCCTTTTAACTGCTGGAGGCCGGAAAAATATCTTTGGCATAGTTGCAGACACTCTATCGAGATCAGGAAGTGGTTGATTACTTTCCGGCAAGTAGGAATTACTTGCAAAAATTTCAGCTATCAGGTTAGCTTTGTCAACCGGGTCGGTGAATGTTTGGTCATTCTTTATGAGAGTTGGAATTGACGAACTAACACTGTTCTTTACTCTCTTAACGAATGACCAAAAGGTCTTACTGCCCCGGGGAGCTGTAAGGACCTTGGCACGAAGACGCTGTTCGTGAAGAAACTTTTCACGTCTAAGTACTCTGGCACACGAAGATCTTGCCTTTTTGCGTAGCAAATCAGTGTCTGGGTTTTTGTTTAAACGCCATGTACTGAATGTTTCCTCTCTGGATCTGACTGCATTTTTGCACGTCTGATTGAACCAAGATTTCGCTCTTGGTTTAATCGAAATCTGTTTGGAGGGGATGAATGTTTTCATCCCCAGCAAGATCATGTTTTCAACCATTTTTGCTGAGGCATTTATGTCATTGTCTAGAAAGCAAAGTTTCCAATTAAAATGCTCATAAAATTGGTTGAGCTCAGCCCAACGCGCCTTTTCGTAAATAAATATTGAACGTTTCGTAGCTGATTTCGAAACGTTACGAAGCGCAGAGGTCGAAAAGGAGGCAGAAATGGTGCAATGATCCGAATGGCCGAGAGGTGCACTAACGCTGACTTGGTACTTTTCAGGCTGCGAAGTCAGGAATAAGTCAAGTGTATTTGAGTGGTACCCTTCAAAACATGGAATATGCGTTGGCTCATTCACTAATTGTGCTAGGTGGTTGTGCGCAGCGAATAACTCAACATATTGGCCTTCCGAAGTTGTATGACTCGAATGGCGAAGCCAGGATGAGTTGTGAACATTGAAATCACCAGCTACAACGATTTCACTGCTCGGACAACTCTCCAGGATCTTCGATATGGAGTCAGAGAGGGTATCGAAACCAGAAAAGGTAGTATCCCTCCCCGCATTTGGACTTCTGTATAGAAACCAGAAATGCAAAAAGTGTGACCTGATTTTGAATTTAACCCTAAGACAGGTAAATTCGGCATCATGCATGCCTAATGGTTGCTGGCATTGGAACACAACTTCATTGCGAACGTAAACTACAAGGCCCCGGTGGAAATTAAATAGGGATAGAAGTTGATACCCAGGTATGCGAAAATCCTGTGGATCAGGATTCTCAGACACCTGGGTTTCACATAAGGCAAAAATATCCGGCCTATGGAAACATGTGTGGGCATAAACGGAAAAGAAATTCGTTCTCAGCCCACGTATGTTACAGAAATCAATTTTAAAGTTACCTGTCATCAACGATGAAAGACCAACAATCAAATGTTGTCTTTGTTCTTTTCTATTACAAATGAAACAAATTTAATTTAATATATAAATCATTTTATTATTTTTTTAAGGTTCAGTTTAGCGTTAATTCATCAGTTTACTTTTGTATGCTCTTGTGATTTGAACTCGCCAAGAGCCTGGCGATTGCGATTTACAGCACACCTTTCTTGCGAGTTCCAGTCACAATCGCAAATGTCATGCGAGTGTCAGAACATGCCCGTTAATTTTATTTGCAATACAAAATGTAATACAACTTGCAACTCCTCAAGGAATAAGCCGTGTAATTCTTGTATTTTTGTGAAATGTTGTTGGAGTGTTTTCGCACTGTAAACCCCATTTTTTGCAGCGACGAGGCTCATTTTCACTTAAAAGGCCACAAGCGTAACTATCGTTACTGGTCTCCAAGAACACGCAACCCTCCATTTGAAACACTTAAAAAACTATTGCATTGCCCCAGGCTAATTGGACCATTTGTTTCGAAAATTCTCGAGGCCAGGCGACGAATGTCAATGGTGAAAATTAGCAACGCATAATTACGAAATTCTTTTTGCCAAATCTGCAAGCTCATCATCGAACTCTTCCCACACGTGGTTTCGGCAGGATAGCGCGACTGCACACACAGCCAGAGCTTCGATGAATTTGCTTCGGGAAAATGTCCCCCAAAACTGATCAGTTGGTTTTGGGGACATCGCATGGCCACCGAGGTCGCCCGTTCTAACACCCGAGGATTTTTTGTGGGGCTACCTCAAAGTGAGGGCTTATAATGACCATTCTCAATATCTTGTGGCTGTAAAGAAAAATATTCGTTGAGAAATCAGCTCAATTGAATCAAGTGTACTGCAGCGTGTGGCGCAGAACACAAGGCTCCGTATTGAACAGTATGTTCAACTCACCTCAATCAAAATGAGGGCTTATAATGACCATTCTCAAGATCTTGTGGCTGTAAAGAAAAATATTCGTTGAGAAATCAGCTCAATTGAATCAAGTGTACTGCAGCGTCTGGCACAGAACACAAGGCTCCGTATTGAACAGTATGTTCAACTCACCTCAATCAAAGTGAGGGCTTATAATGACCATTCTCAATATCTTGTGGCTTTAAAGAAAAATATTCGTTGAGAAATCAGCTCAATTGAATCAAGTGTACTGCAGCGTCTGGCGCAGAACACAAGGCTCCGTATTGAACAGTATGTTCAACTCACCTCAATCAAAGTGAGGGCTTATAATGACCATCCTCAATATCTTGTGGCTTTAAAGAAAAATATTCGTTGAGAAATCAGCTCAATTGAATCAAGTGTACTGCAGCGTGTGGCGCAGAACTAAAGGCTCCGTATTGAACAGTGTGTTCAACTCACCTCAATCAAAGTGAGGGCTTATAATGACCATCCTCAATATCTTGTGGCTTTAAAGAAAAATATTCGTTGAGAAATCAGCTCAATTGAATCAAGTGTACTTCAGCAGAATCAAGTGACGCAGAACACAAGGCTCCGTATTGAACAGTGTGTTCAACTCGATGGAAGACATCTGGATGAATAAAATCCGCATTTCCATTCTATGGTTTAATGCTTTTAATAAAACTTTGTAAATTTTTACGTCTTTTATTTAAGTTTGAAAATATAAATCTGCTACCAGACACCCTGTACTTACATGACTGACCATCACTTTGTTAGGACAGAGATACCAGATGAGTGTAAAAAACTAAAAATAAAATCACGAATAAATTGTTACTCGTATGTTTTTTTTTTAGCCCGCAAGAGGCTGTTGTCTATATTGTAATTTATTTGCATAATTTCGCATTGATTTTATTTTTCAGTGCATAACATTTGCTCTAACATTTAATTGCATCATAATTCATTCTAATTACTCGTAGTTTAACTAATTTTTTTTTTTTAAATTAATTATGTTCATTTAACACCTAACACCACTTGCTAAGCAATCACAAAACTTATCGTTAACAAAATTTTATAATTTTTTTTTACAATATACATTGTTATAGCGCTTGGAAGAGTCGTTCTTAAAGCAATTGGAAGAAATGGAGTCCATGTATGGTGGAGCACTTCTTGTTACAATACCTTCTGAGCCTTTGCAGAGAAATCAATTCACGGAATCCACCCGGAGCAGTATTTCATCATATTCGGAAGGTTAACGGTCGGTAAAACAATGTTCGTATTGTTGCTTGTTACGAGTCCGTAACAGATGGGTAATAAAAAGCTAAAGCTTAAGGAAAGTCTGTCGAACAGAAAATTAATAAATATACCTAAATATTTTTAAAATTTTATATATTTAGAATAAAAGTATCAATATTATGTATTTAATGTACGCATTATGTTATACATAGATTAACGTGTATTTAAAGAATTAAATATGTATGTATATTGATTACGTTACTATTGTAAATAAAAAAAAAATTATAGTAATAAATAAAAAAAACAGCCAGATTATACCAATAATGACTGCATTCAGCTACTTCATTTTGTAAACCTAAACTTTTCTTTCGATCTTCGAAAAGCTATCAAACCTTTTAAGGGGTCTCCCAAAGGTAAGTGGAAGCAATGACAATTCGTTCCTACTAAGCCGTAATGTACGAGGGCGGATTAATATTAAAGCTACCTAGCGATTGGTGACAGCACAAACACATTTTTTTGTCTTTTTGCTTTGAAACTGCGATTTGTTTAAATTCATCGATTAGTTTATTTGTTGTAGTCGTTTGAAGTAAGCAACTTTTGTGTTTCTTGAAAAATGGAAAAAAGTGAATTTCGTGTAGTGATTAAACATTATTATTTGAAAGAGAAAATGCGAAAGAGACAAAAGAAAAGCTCGATAAACATTACGATGAGTCTGCTCCATCAGATTAGATTATAAAATATTGGATCTCTGAATTTAAACGCGGCCGAACAAACACCGCAAAAATACCATCAATAGGAAAGCCAGAGGTGCTTAGTGAAGAAAATATCAAGAAAATCCTCGATACATAACTATATCGTGATCGCCTAGTCAAGTTATGCGAGATTGTAGAAATGGTTAATATGTCATATGAACGTGTGTTCAACATTTTGTATGAACATTTGCATTTGAAAAAGCTATCGACAAGATGGGTGCCGTGTTTGCTCAATGCCGAACAGAAACGAGTTCGACAGACCACTTCATATCGGTGTTTGCACATGATAAAGCGTAATCCTGTTGGTTTTTGGCGTCGAAGACAGTGAAATCAGCTGGCAAAGTTATCGCCACTGTACTTTGGAGTGTAGTGCAGGGTTCTAATTACCCCACCTTTTGTGCTTTTTTTGCCCTTATACATGTCATCGGCCTTTATCATTTTGTACTGTGGGTTTTTAATTTTACGGAAAGATTTATTTTGTTCTGAGTGGAAGGAGAAGAGATAGGCACGGATCGCATAACACCCCAGTTTGAGGGTTTGGTTTTAAGACTATCCTCGCCTGTTACTGGACGGTGTGAAAGAGAGAGAGAGAGAGAGTACGAAGAAGATTATCGGTAATTGACTCACAGCACCATCACCGCTGCTGTGAGTCAGAGTAATGGATTTTGCTCTGATGAGATCAGTGATCTTGTTCCCGAAACCCACATTTACGTAATACATGTTTGTCGTCTAGAGCTCATCTATTTGTAGTCGATTGAATCGCACAACTTTTTACAGAGAGAATTCGCTTTTCAGTCATATGGCTCACATAAGGAACGAGTTGCCTGCAGACGTGTTTCTTGTCACATATAGTGGAAAGTTCAAATGAAACTTGCGGACGTTACTCCATCTTTCCTCGTCCTGATTAGGGAGTCACACCCTGAGCACTGGTCCAAGACTTGGAAGTATTCCAAATAGTTCGCCCAGAGAACGTGCTTGAGGTCTTTGCAAATGGATCCAAGCCGGACATTGGAAGTATCAGAGGAGGAAAAGTTTAGGGCTATGTAATGAGAGCAGCTAACTGGTAGACGTATTATAGAGTATACGGTATAAATATCCAAATCTGTACTCATAGCAAGGCTGCGTTAAATGTGCTTTGGGGTTATACGGCATTAATGTCAATGGCGAATATCTCTTAATGAGATGGCAAGACATTCGACCCCGGGGCTTTTCTGGGTACCGGGGAGTAAAATGCCATGAAATATTGTAGCAGACGAACTGCTAAAGGCCGAAGTCCATTTACAGCAAGGGAACGTTGACAGAAGGGTAGCAGCCCCGCTTAAAACACTCTAAGACCCAGATGCATTGTAGCGTTTGCATACACAAATGAATACGAGGCTAATATGGCCTGTATATGATTGTAGAAGGTCTATGGTCCTGATGAGTCTACCGCGGCAAAGGGTAAGTACTTTGCTGGCTTTTTTGAGGGGCCATTGTCACATATCGGCGCATGTCATAAGATTAAATATTCCGTTTACAAATTTCTGTAGAAGTTGTAGGATTGAGGAAGAGAGCGTTGACCATTTTCTCTGTGTCTGTCTCTTTCCCCCCGGGGAACAGGTTTTGCCTTGGCGTATTCCTATCTTAGGCGCTCTCTTTTTCGGGGAAAAGAGGGGAAGGGGTCCCTCGTTTGGTGCGGCAAACCAAACTCTAGGAAGCCACATGACTTTTGTTGTGTTGGCTTCCGAAACTCTTACCAAGGGTATAAATTGGCAGAACGGGGATCAGCTTGGCCCCCGGGAAGTTCTGCTTGCGGTTCGACCCGGGCTGATCATGGTTGAGGTGCCTACCTTGGCTGAAACATTCTGGCTGTGGTTGAAGCCTAAAACGCAGGAAGGGAGTATTAGTATCCTTGATAATTGTTCGGTGTGTGGCTTTTTTCGAGGGCTAACAATCTCCCGAGGATCTGTTGCCTATACAACAGATACCTGTATTGTAAGGAACCAGTGGTGATGGTTGACGGGTGAGTTGGCTTAAGGGCTGATGCTCTTAGTGGGCTTCGGCCTACCAACTCATTAAGCCTTGTCCTCCATTGATTGCTGGGAAATTGCATACAGGAGGGATTAGAAGGCCCGAACTCCTCAACAAGAAGTTGCTCATATGACCGCAATCATATGGCAAGAATTGCTACCTGTGTGAGCCTGGTAAGCCACACGGGGGCGCTGGTGAATCGTGAATAATTCACTCCGTGGAATTGTTCCACCATCAGATTAGGCCGCTAGGCAGGTGCTGATGTATATCATTTTCACAACTGTCTGGCTCTTTTTCTGCTGTTGTCATAATTTATGTTGTGCTGATTCCAGAAATGTGTGCCGGGTTACTTATGTTCATTGTGTTATGGTGTTAATGTGTGTAATGAGTGCTGTAGTGTTGTTGTTTATGGGGGCTAGCAGTTCCTTGAACCGTTTTTAGGGATGCGATATTCTGACCAGAGACTATTATTTCCTGGTACCACGGGAGCCGGGAGCTCCGGGAACATTGTTCTCGGCTGGCTATGGTGAGGTCCTTCGGGGGTAACGTGGTGGAATGCGGGGAGAGTTTTCGGACTCGCTGTGGAGTTGCACTGCAACCGGGTGCCGTAACCCTGAGATCCGAGGGAGTTTCACGAAGGCTCCGCCCTACACCATGGGGAAGAGAATGCGCCATTCAGAATGTGATCAAAAAGGGTACCCATGAGTGACGATTTGTTATGCATGGTCACATGTGACAATTTGTCACGCATGGGGACGTCCGGATGAACGTTTTTTTTACCTTGGGAGAGAATCACAGTGTGGTTGGGCTGTCAAGGCGGGAACCACGTTAACCATCTTCTGATTCAGTCTGGCTCTTTCTCTAGGCATATCGATAATGCACGGATTGAAAGATATGTTAGAATGCAAGGTGAGAGGAGTGGATACTATATTCGCCTTTAACTGTGAAGGCTTTATTCCTTGTCAGTGTGTGCACTACATTATCTATGTTACAATTTAACTATTAACATACTTAATTTTTGCGGTCACACTCGGTTGAGAAGAGGGGATACCCTCTGAAGCTGCAAAAATTAAATAAATTTAATTTTTGCAGCTTCAGATCTTTGTTTTTTGTTTTTTTATAAAAAATTTACAATTTAAAATCTTTTATTTCTCAATATTTCGATAGCAATTTGTTATCATCGTCAGGAGAAATTAAATATTATAAATTTAAATTGAAAAATTATTGTCAAAAAATTTTTATACATAAAAAATTTCATACACTAAGAAAAATTTTTAGTTCATACACAAAGAAAAATTCTTAACAATATTAACAAATTCAAAAATCAAAATATAACATAATTTATTAAACTTATTCTGCAACCAATACATGCCCTGTTAAAGATTAGAACATGTTGTATCTTAGACTTAAGCAAATCAACATGGTACATGTTGCTCACAGAATTATTAACATTAACATAATTTTTTTTTTTTTTTATATAAAAAGCAATGTAATAAAATAGCCTAACAAATAAAACTTATATATACATTCAACGTTCTAATTTTTTGCTAACTAAATGCCTATAACTATGCGCTAAATTATCTGTGTCCATTTTAAAATTAATTCTTTTTTCTACAAGTGTGTTAATAATCTCTAACATTTCTAACATATAACGTTTCTTATAATTACTCTCAGTTTTTATTATTGAAACATTTTCAAAATTAGGATAATGATTTAATCTAGAGCAATGAGAAGATAACGCTGTTTTCTGTGAATTAATTTGCCTATATTTTTGGCCTGATCTGTGTCCTGCAATCCGTGTCCTTAATTTGTTTTTCGTTGCTCCTATGTATACTTTATTACAATTCTCCTGATTATTTCCCTTACATGGAATTTTATAGACTATATTAGCATTATTCATTTTACTAAGTCTATCCTTAGTTTTACTAAATAATGTATCTAACGTATTATAACTCTTATGAGCCATTCTATATCTTTCCCTATTAAATATATTAGATCGTGCTAACCTTTCTGTCAAACCCGGTATATACGTTAGTGGTCTATAAGTTTTTGGGTCTGTTAAATTAACTACATTATGAGTATTTCTCCTTCCAAATTGATTTATAAATTAGCTCAGATGGAAAATCATTGTCTTCCAGCATGTTCCTAATTTTAATAATGTTTCCCCTATGAAATTCTTCATCACTTATTCTAAGTACCCTTTCAACAAAATTCTTAGCCGTGTTGATGATTGTATTCTTACTATGTTTTGAAAAATAATTTATTATCCTTTCTGATGCAGTAGGCTTTTGATACCAATCCATAACAAGCCTATTATCACTACTAATTACCATTGTTTCCAAATATAGAAGTCTTGAATTATTCTCCTTTTCTATGGTAAACTTAATATTATGATTAAAATCATTCAAAGCTGTAAACATATTCTCAATAGCCGAATCAGGAATGATACAAAACAAATCATCTACATATTTAGTCATCATTCTCGGTTTTATATTCAATCTCCCTATAGAGCTGTCCAATAACTTCTCTATTACAATGTCACCTATAATAGGGGAAGCTGGAGATCCCATTGGTAGTCCATTTATTTGCATGTGTGTGTTCCCATTATACTGAAAATACCTATTATCCTCTATACAAAATTTCAAAATACGTAAAAATAAACTTTTTTCCATCATTGTGTGTTGTGTTATTAATCCCCACTTTTCCTCTATGGTGCTCATTGCTAGTTCAACTGGTATACTAGGAAATAGTGAGACTACATCGAAAGAAATTAATTTCGCATCCTTATTTACACCTTGATCTTTTATCCTCTGTTTAAACTGCACTGAATTCCTAATATTATACTCCGAATTGTCAGTAATCTTCTTTAGAATTCTCACAATATATTTGCAAAGTTCATAAGAAGGTGAATTAACAAATGAGCAAATTGGTCTTAATGGAAAATCAATTTTATGGATTTTCGGTAATCCATATAATCTAGGTGCAACAGCTATATTTATCTTAATTTTGTTTTTCTCAATATTGGTCAAAATTTCCTTTCTAAACAATTCATCTACTAAACTGTTGTTTATCTTCTGTAATCTGCCTGTACGATCTTTATTCATTAACTGATATTTAGATAAATCCCCAACTATATTATTTATTCTTAAATCATAATCCTTTTTATATATAGTTACCGTAGTGTTACCTTTATCTGCCTTTAAAATAAGAATATCCTTATTTCTTCTTAGAAATTTTTCTGCTTCTTTAACTTTATCTAACATAAATCTATTTCTGTTAGTTAACGTCATTCTGTTCAAATGATTGTTGTAAATCTATTTTTAGCTATTTCCTGCTCTTCTTTATTTTCTAATGTTTGCACAAAATCTTCTCCCTCTGAAATAATTTTCATAATTGGAAAATCTTCCCTTCTAACTGGCAATGCATATTTCTGTCCGAGCGAAAGAATCGATCTAATATCACTAGGAAAATCCTGATTTGTCTTATTGACAAACCATTTATCATTAAATCTAGTCCCTAGATCTTTTACCTGCTGATTTTTTAGCTGCTCAAATTTTTTCTTATGTCTTAGCTTTACCTTCTCATTATGTATTGCTGATAAACTTTCTTCAAAAAATAAAAATTCATCCATCTCTTCTTTTGTTAAAAATCTTTCCAAATTTCTTAAATACATTACCCTTTCCTTTTGAAAATGCTTCAATAAATCATGTTTTTCCTTAATAGCTAATCTTAAAATCTTGATATGTAACCGCTGTTCATATTCTGCTACTGCCTCTTGAAAACCTCGCAAAATATCCTTGTTGAAAATATTTGAAAGATTCTTCGTTGTATTAACAATAAACTTCGGAATGATTCCTGATTTTCTACACCTTATTAAGAAGGTTATGCCCGATTTTATATTAATAACTTTATTCCTCAATGATTCAAGAACTAAATAAAAGCAACGAGTCGTACAGGTACTTACACCAGGGGTGTTCCAGCTCTTTTTGAATCTTACTTGCGGACGCCCAAGGGTCTCCCTTGCTACAACGTACAACGTGTTTCAGCTTTATGCTTATATTTTAGGGCATTCGAAAGCATTTGAGCAGAGCACTTTATAAATATTTACTTTTTTTCGCAGATTTTTTTATTAAATTCAGTTTCCCCTCGGAGCAGTGCTTTCCTCGTCCCAATGTTAAAAAAGAATACAAAAGTTTTTGTTAAAAATTAAAGAAAAATGTTTGTTGTATTTTCCTTTACTTACTTTTTATTTTCTTTCCACGTTTATGCCGTATTTTCTTTTTTATACTTAAAAATGGATCACCTACTCCTATTTTTTTGATCAAGTCAATCCAAAGGCAAATATAGAAATGAGTCAATTAAATTTTAAATATTTTCGGCCGTATGCAAAAAAACTTAACAATGCTTGGTAAGCAATTGTTAAGAAAAATTTCCTAACGTTGTATCCAAAAACAATTATTAGCTTACCATACGTTTAAAGTTGAAATGAGCCACTTTAACTGTACGTTAAAATGACATTTGGTTTCTTGATGTTGATTTGTCTTGAAATTCACAATTTTATGAAAAATATTAAGAACAACAATATATTATAATTGTTAGAAAAATAAATTAACGCTTTACATTTTATATGAATTGAAAATATTCATTTTGAAAGGGAAACATAAATAAAAAATATGTTAGTGATGCACTTTCAATCAAACGAATACAATAAAAAACGTTATTCGAATAATAAAAATATTTCTAGTATAAAATCCTATTAATTTTTCTCAATTTCATTAATACACTACATATTATATATTCATTATTTATTAAAAAGATAAATCCAGAAAATAGTTGTCAAAAAAGTGTTATTTTATGTAATAATAAAAATTTTTTATTTTTTAAATTTATTTTTCGATTTTCGAATATTAGTTTTCATACATCACTATTCAAAAAATTACAACTGAACATAACGGCGTTGCCATAACAAAACAAGTAAATTCCTTACTACCTGTAAAAGTTAACGTACTGTTTTTGCATAAAAATTTTTAACAAATATATGGTAGTGTTAATGTGTTTGGTAACTAACGTATGCGTTAAAACTCAAGTAAGAATTTTTTTTGGATACGGCCCTTTGTATTTAACTTCTTACATACCACTGTAATTACTATTAGAATAAAACTTGTTTTTCTAGTTGATACACTAACAAAATTTACTTATTTAAATATTTTTTTTTTTTTTTTGCATATGCAGTGCATTGTAATGGAACTAGGGAAATAGGTTATGATGCGGAGGAAAGAGGGAGTAGTGTTCGTGGAGGTTTAACAATAACAAAACGAAAGACTAAAACAAACTCTATTAAAGCATTTAAAATGTTGGAATTAAATTAGTTAAAACTGATCAGTGCCCAGTGTATATACCTTCGACACTGCTCAGATTAGCAAAATTTAGTCCAACACCTTCCACACTACAAGGTAATGAAATGTATTGAAAAGAAATTAATATTGAACTTGTAAAGAAAACACGGACAATGGTGAAAAAAGAAAATCACGTACGTATACACATACTGCTCCGGTGTACTTTGATTGATTTTGATATCATGTGGTAGCACTCCTATGTATGTATAGCTTACAGCTGTACATACATACGTCTGTGTTCTTGAAACACCATATTAAGTAAAATGTAAATTTCTATACTTTTGTTAAGTTAATTTAATGAAAATATATCAGATTTTTAAGAATTTTGTGAAAAACGTATAAAATTAATAACAAAAAAAAATTTTTTTTTATTTATTTGTCTATGGAAATATTCCTTACAGACATTAATAATATGTTATTATGTAGAAATAAATATTAAAATAAATTTTAAAATATGTAAAAAACAAAATAATTAACAGGTATAAACAACAAAGAGAAAAGTTATGAATTTAAATAGACAATAATTGAATTCTTTACAACACTTAGATTTAATGAAAAATCAATTAGTCCAAACAGTTGGTTGAACTGCATACACACTCTCCTAAGAGGGTCAGCGTCAACATAATTAACTCTGGAAAATTCCACAAATAGCGGAAGGAATGTTAAATGAAATTTCATTAACCAAAAATCCAGAGCAGATATCACCATTAATCAGCTTCAGAGCAAAAGAAACGTTGAGCATAGTTCTACGGCTTTTCAAAGTAAGCAGCTTGATGAGAGCCAGACGAGCCGTATACGTAGGCAAATTCTGAGGGTTGAAACGTAACCCTCGAAGGCAAAATAACAGAAACTGCTTTTGCACTGACTCAATTGCTTTTGAATGAATCTGATAGATAGGGTCCCAAATAATCGATCCATATATATCTAATATAGGACGAACCAGTGCATTATATATATAACGATTTCGCAATGTACGGATCTGCGAACTCTTTGGACCAACATTTTATAAAACCCAGTGTACCCCTGGCCTTATTTATTGTAGCTGTGATATGCGAAATAAAACTCATTTTTGGATCAAATAAGATACCTAAATCCATTATACTGTCCACGATATCAATTTTATAACCATTTAAAAAATCATTAACGATGTTCGGATTGTTTCTAAAAAAGTGCATTTGCTTGCATTTTTTTAAATTAGGCTCCATCAGGTTGATTTTTCACCAATTATAAAATGAATCTAAATCCATTTGAAGAAATTTATGATCCAAAAAGTTATTATAACATAGGAAGTCTTTTACATCGTCTGCATACATTAAAACATTTGAAAACTTTATTACATCCGGCAAATCATTAATATACAGCGAAAATAGCAGTGGTCGAAGATGGCTCCCCTATGGTACACCGGAAGGTACTTGTATATTTTTATACCCTTCACAAAAATGTAAAGGGTATATATAAGTTTGTGATTCCGTTTGTAATTTCTACAGTTTTTTTTTGCGACCCTATAAAGTATATATATTCTGAATCAGCATTAATGGAAAAGTCGATTAAACGATGTCCGTCTGTCCGTCTGTCCGCTGTTGAAATACCGTTTCTGAGAAAACCATTAGACTTAGAAACTTTTTTCTTTCACCATTCTTTTACCCCATCGATTCATGGGTTTGCTATTGAAATTCAGTAATATCGGTCCACGTATAGCTGAGATATATTCAAAATTCCGAAAAAAGCCATTTTTTTTTGCAGTTTTGTATGAAAATTTTTGAAAACAAAAGTTGTTCGTTTTGCTTCAAACTTCACACACTTATTAAGCATAGTGACTAAAAGACAAAAAATTTTTTTTTCAGATATCGGTCCATATATACCCGAGATATAGCCCAAATCGGATTTTAATGAAAATGTCGCATAGGCGAAGCTAAATAACTTTTTTTTGCTCAAAAGCAGTTCTGGTAATAAAATTAGGTTACATAAATATGGAAAAAGAAAATTTTCGATGTCGGTCCATATATACCCGAGATATAGCCCAAATCGGGTTTTTCATGAAAATGTCGCGTAAGCGAACTTAAACAACGTTTTTGTGCTCAAAAGCAGTTCTGGTAATAAAATTAGGTTACATAAATATGGAAAATGAGAATTTCCGATATCGGTCCATATATACCCGAGATATAGCGCAAACCGGGTTTTTCATGAAAATGTCGCGTAAGCGAACTTAAACAACTTTTTTGTGCTCAAAAGCAGTTCTGGTAATGAAATTAGGTTACATAAATATGAAAAATGAAAATTTTCGATGTCGGTAAATATATACCCGAGATATAGCCCAAATCGGGTTTTTCATATAATTGTCGCGTAAGCGAACTTAAACAACTTTTTTGTGCTCAAAAGCAGTTCTGGTAATGAAATTAGGTTACATAAATATGAAAAATGAAAATTTTCGATGTCGGTCCATATATACCCGAGATATAGCCCAAACCGGGTTTTTCATGAAAATGTCGCGTAAGCGAACTTAAACAACTTTTTTGTTCTCAAAAGCAGTTCTGGTAATGAAATTAGGTTACATAAATATGAAAAATGAAAATTTTCGATGTCGGTCCATATATACCCGAGATATAGCCCAAATCGGGTTTTCCATGAAAATGTCGCGTAAGCGAACTTAAACAACGTTTTTGTGCTCAAAAGCAGTTCTGGTAATGAAATTAGGTTACATAAATATGAAAAATGAAAATTTCCAATATCGGTCCATATATACCCGAGATATAGCCTAGAACGGGTTTTTCATGAAAATGCCGCGTCACCGAAATTAAACAACTTTTTTTGCTTAAAAGCAGTTCTGGTAATAAAATAAGGTTATATAAATATGAAAAATGAAAATTTCCGATATCGGTCCATATATACCGCAGATATAGCCTGGAACGTGGTTTTCATGAAAATGCCGCGTAAGCGAACTTAAACAACTTTTTTTGCTTAAAAGCAGTTCTGGTAATCAAATAAGGTTATATAAGTATGGAAAATGAAAATTTCCGATATCGGTCCATATATACCCGAGATATAGCCCAAACCGTGTTTTTCATGAAAATGCCGCGTAAGCGAACTTAAACAATTTTTTCGCCTTAAAGCAGTTCTGGTAATAAAATAAGGTGATATAAATATGGAAAATGAAAGTTTTCGATATCGGTCCATATATACCCGAGATATAGCCTAAACCGGGGTTTTCATGAAAATGTCGCGTAAGTGAACTTAACAATTTTTTTTTGCTTAAAAACAGTTCTGGTAATAAAATAAGGTTATATAAATATGGAAGATAAAAATTTCCGATATCGGTCCATATATACCCGATATATAGCCCAAATCGGTTTTTTCATGAATATGTCGCAAAAGCGAACTTAAACAACTTTTTTTTGCTCAAAAGCAGTTCTGGTAATGAAATTAGGTTACATAAATATGAAAAATTAAAATTTCCGATATCAGTCCATATATACCCGAGATATAGCCCAAACCGTGTTTTTCATGAAAATGCCGCGTAAGCGAACTTAAACAATTTTTTCGCCTTAAAGCAGTTCTGGTAATAAAATAAGGTGATATAAATATGGAAAATGAAAGTTTTCGATATCGGTCCATATATACCCGAGATATAGCCTAAACCGGGTTTTTCATGAATACGCGGCGTAAGCGAACTAAAACAGCTTTTTTTGCTTAAAAGCAGTTCTAATAGCAAAATAAGGTTATATAAGTATGGAAAATGAAAATTTCCGATATCGGTCCATTTATACCCGAGATATAGCCCAAACCGGGTTTTTCATGAAAATGTCGCGTAAGCGAACTTAAACAACAATTTTTTTTTGCTTAAAAACAGTTCTGGTAATAAGATGAGGTTATATAAATGTGGAAGATAAAAATTTCCGATATCGGTCCATATATACCCGAGATATAGCCTAGACCAGGGTTTTCATGAAAATGCCGCGTAAGCGAACTTAAACAGCTTTTTTGTGCTCAAAAGCAGTTCTGGTAATGAAATTAGGTTACCTAAATATGGAAAATGAAAATTTCCGATATCGGTCCATATGTACCCGTGATATAGCCCAAATCGGGTTTTTCATGAAAATGTCGCGTAAGCGAACTTAAACAATTTGTTGTGCTCAAAAGCAGTTCTGGTAATGAAATAAGGTTATATAAATATGGAAAATTAAAATTTTCAATATCGGTCCATATATACCCGAGATATAGCCTGAACCGATTTTTTCATTAAAAATTTTTTTTTTTTTTTTTTTTTGCTGAAAAGCAATTCTTGTTTTAAAAGAAGGTTACTAAAATACAGAAAATAAAAAATTCCGATATCGGTTCATACATAACCGAGCATATTCAGGCCAAATTTTTAATATACTATACATATTCATGACTATCGTGAAGGGTATTTTAGATTCGGCCCAGCCGAATATACTACACTCTTACTTGTTTGAAACTACGTTTCTGAAAATTACATTTTGCTTCCTGTCCAACAAATATGAAAATAACCATCTCAAAGCTGATTTGTAAAACCCAAAATTTGCACCTTCTTTACAAGAAGTGAATCAAACACTTTGCTGATATCAGTATAAATTACATCTGCTTGTTTCTTTTGAAATAGTCCTCAATTTACAGCGATAGTGCATTGGAACAAATTCTTGGTGGTTGAGCATCCTTTTTGAAAACCGTATTGATGTGGAGATAT
Source organism: Thecocarcelia acutangulata (assembly GCA_914767995.1). Lineage (NCBI taxonomy): Eukaryota > Metazoa > Arthropoda > Insecta > Diptera > Tachinidae > Thecocarcelia > Thecocarcelia acutangulata. The sequence continues at coordinate 61,031,318 of OU612098.1, forward strand.
TATGCTCAACACATGAAAACATAACTGCTCAGTTATGAATTTTTCGAAAAATTTGGAAATAACACTAAAATTTGCAATGCCACGGTAATTTTCAATTTCTGCTTTGTTGCCTGATTTAAACAAAGGAACTATGTTGGATGTTATCCAAATAGTTGGGACGAAACCAATTCTGATGGATGTTAAGGTATGGCTATTGCTTCAGCACAGTTTATCAAAACACAGCTTGGGATCTTGTCAGGGTCAAAGTTGTAGGAAAATTTAAGTTTCTTTAAGCCAACTGTAATTGTATCATAATCAAAAGTTGGTAAAGATATAGACTGACTTTCAGCAAGGCGAAATGGATAATCGTTGAAGTTATCATAAGTTGCATTGGAGTATGCAGAAGAGAAAAAATACGCAAACATATTACAAATAGTTGTATCATCAGATGACTCATACTGTTGAAACCACATAACATTTGGATATCCGGACATTCTTTTCTTTGAGTTTATGAATTTGTAAAGAGATTTTGGGTTACGTTTAATACTGTTTTTTACGTTATTTAAACACCGTTTTTTACGTTATTTAAATATGGTGCGTTTTCTTTGAGATAACGCCTTTTTCCCCCATTTTGGTGTGTTTTGAAATTTTAAAGTTCACAACGCTGCGTATTATACATTCACCAGAGAATAAGCGTTCAAAATTTCTAGTCGTGTTTCCATTAATTATGTATTTGACACCACATAGCTCAAAAAACGAATGAATAGAAAACGAAATATAAATTAATTTTAATGTTATTTAATGTTATTTTTTTCATGTTAACAATTAAATAGCTAATGTATGTAAATATTTATCTTCATTAGCTTCGCATATTGCATCATCAATCGCATGGAGTTGTTCTTCAGTTTTCAGGGGAAATTCTTTGCTTGTACTAATTTGTTGACGAGCCGTATTAAGAGTTTGCAGTCGAATTTTTTGTTCAGCTAGTGTTTCTGCAATAACTTTTTGATTTCCTGTTATTGCTGAAAATTTCAAAATTAACTTTATTTGAAAAACATATTTAATACTAAGCAGTAAAGCTTACCTTTTTTTGAAACTTTTTTTTTTATACCCTTCACAAAAATGTAAAGGGTATATAAGTTTGTGATTCCATTTGTAATTTCTACAATTTTAATTTGCGGCCTTGTAAAGTATAATATATATTCGAAATCAGAATTAATGGAAAATTCGATTAAGCGATGTCCGTCTGTCCGCTGTTGAAATAGCGTTTCTGAGAAAACCGTTAGACTAAGAAATTTTTTTCTTTCACCATTCTTTTACCCCATCGATTCATGGGTTTGCTATTGAAATTCAGTAATATCGGTCCACGTATGTATTCAAAATTCCGAAAAAAGCCATTTTTTTTTTTTTGCAATTTTGTATGAAAATTTTTGGAAACAAAAGTTGTTTGTTTTGCTTCAAACTTCACACACTTATTAAGCATGGTGACTAAAAGGCAAAAAAAAATATATGGACCGACATCGAAAATTTTCATTTTTCATATTTATATAACCTTATTTTATTACCAGATATAGCCGATTTGGGCTATATCTCGGGTATATATGAACCGATATCTGAAACTTTCATTTTCCATATTTATGTAACCTAATTTCATTACCAGAACTGCTTTTGAGCACAAAAAAGTTGTTTAAGTTCGCTTACGCGGCATTTTCATGAAAAACCCGGTTTGGGCTATATCTTGGGTATATATGGACCGATATCGGAAATTTTCATTTTCCATATTTATGTAACCTAATTTTATTACCAGAACTGCTTTTGAGCAAAAAAAAGTTATATAGCTTCGCCTATGCGAGATTTTTATTAAAAATCCGATATGCGCTATATCTCGGGTATATATGTACCGATATCTGAAAAAAAAATTGTTTGCCTTTAAGTCACCATGCTTAATAAGTGTGTAAAGTTTGAAGCAAAACGAACAACTTTTGTTTTCAAAAATTTTCATACAAAACTGCAAAAAAAATGGCTTTTTTCGGAATTTTGAATATATCTCAGCTATACGTGGACCGATATTACTGAATTTCAATAGCAAACCCATGAATCGATGGGGTAATAGAATGGTGAAAGAAAAAAGTTTCTAAGTCTAATGGTTTTCTCAGAAACGGTATTTCAACAGCGGACAGACGGACATCGTTTAATCGACTTTTCCATTAATTCTGATTCAGAATATATATACTTTATAGGGTCGCAGAAAAAAACTGTAGAAATTACAAACGGAATCACAAACTTATATATACCCTTTACATTTTTGTGAAGGGTATAACAACGGTTTAAAAGCGAACATACGTATGTAACAGTGGTGGATAAATTTGTTTTGCACTTGTGTTAGTGAGATAATTTGAGAGTAATTTAAAGTATAGTGACCAGCAAAACTAACTAAAATTTTCGTTTGAACAATTAAATCGCGTACGTTAAAGTTGTCGATGACAGTTTCGTAAGACCTATAAATGTTTCAAAGACGTAGAACCAATTTACTACGTTGTTTACTACACATGAATTTTATGTCCGAAAATCTTTTTTGACATAAGTATGTTATTATATTTATTCATATTAGAATGGAAGAAATCATTATACTTTCCAATAACATTTTCTGTACACATTTTAAATGTTTGATGGCATAAAAGACACATACAAACGCATTTTTTATCATAAAAAAATTGCCATTATGTTGTCTACTGTAGTGGAAAAAAGCTTTAGGGCCGTATCCAAAAAAAAATTCTTACTTGAGTTTTAACGCATACGTTAGTTACCAAACACATTAACACTACCAAACATTTCTTAAAAAAGTTTATGCAGAAACAGTACGTTAACTTTTATATGTAGTAAGGAATTGAATTGTTTTATTCTGGCAATGTTGTTATGTTTAGTTGTAATTTTTTGAATAGTGATGTATGAAAACTAATATTCGAAAATCGAAAAACAAATTTAAAAAATAAAAAAATTTTATTATTACATAAATTAACACTTTTTGGACAACTATTTCCTGGATTTACCTTTTTAATAAATAATGAATATATAATATGTAGTGTATTAATGAAATTGAGAAAAATTAATAGGACTTCTTATACTACAAATATTTGTACTATTCGAATAACGTTTTTAGTTGTATTCGTTCGATTGAAAGTGCATCCCTAACATATTTTTTATTTATGTTTCCCTTTCAAAGTTAATATTTTCAATTCATATAAAATGTAAAGCACTAATTTATTTTTCTACCAATTATAATATATCGTTGTTCTTAATATTTTTCATAAAATTGTGAATTTCAAGGCAAATCAACATCAAGAAATCAAATGTCATTTTAACGTACAGTTAAAGTGGCTCATTTCAACTTTAAACGTATGGTAAGCTAATAATTGTTTTTGGATACAACGATAGGAAATTTTTCTTAACAATTGCTTACCAAGCTTTGTTAAGTTTTTCTTCATACGGCCGTTAAGCTTCTAGCTGACATGTGCATTCGCCAACGTCTGTTGAACGACTAAACTAAAGAGCATAAGAAAAAGAACCCGTTGTTAACAAACAATTGTTTGATTAAATGTCCATCGCTGGTATATAAGTACATACCTTCTAATATACATACAAACATGGGTAAGAATTAAATGGTCCAAGTCTACATTACTTTGGACCATGTTGTAATGACGTTGTCCATATCTGAATTGCACAGAATCACATTGTAACTGGTTTGTTTCTGCTAAATTGGATAGCGTAGTCCAATATTATTTGCAGGGTTGGTGTAACAAGAAAAACAAATTTACAAAGCAAAAATATTTCGTACACGTAGGTACACGGCAAAAAATTTTGATTTGTATTTTTTTTTTTTAAATTTACCTGAAATGAGAAAAAAGATTAGTGCGTGTAAATTTTATTTCAAATCCGTACTTACCAATCGAAATGTCTTTTAAGTCTTACATGATCCTTCCAATAAATTATCTAAATTTATGTCAATGGCAGTTGTTGATCATTTCAATAAGGACTTGATATTTATGTCGCTCATTCCACTTCTATGCTTGTTTTTTGTTAATTTTAATTTTGAAAATACACTTTCTTATATACGAGTATATGTACAACCGAACATGGAATACAAACTTAAAATTTCTTCTGAAGTAAAGGGTATTTATTTTGTTTTAATGATTTCCAAAAATCAATGACACTTAACTTTTTTTATTTTTATCTTGGACCAGTACTCAGGGGATGACCCCTACATATGCAGTGCATTGTACCAGAACTAGGAACATAGGTTGTGAGGAGGAGGAAAGAGGGAGTAGTGGTTGTGAACATTTGACTTGCACCTTCCAACGGTATAACAGAGAGGAAACTTATTCCACAGACGAAGCATACGGCTGAAAAACGAATTTTCTCTGTAATGCGTTGTACGATTCCCCGGGCAATCGACTACAAATGGATAAGCTCTGGACTATGAACGCGTGCTACGCAAAAATATCCAAGTTTCGGGAACAAGATCCCTAATCTCGTCACAGCAAAATCCATTGTAGTAACGATAGAACAGAGTAATGCACTTAGAACTTTGAAGTTCAGAGTCGCATTGCAGATCACATAGTTCCACTTGTAGCTCGGGCTTTTTACTGTATATGTGACATGTCACTGGAGTAAAAAAAATAGCTGTCATCTACCTAGTGCTTTCAAAATCTTTAAATCTTTTTTCAAACTTTTTTTTTATAATCGGCTCAATATCTTAAACATTAAAAAAAAAACAAAATTTAATATGTTGTACCGATCTTTTAAGATTGTTTTTAAGCAAGGAAGTTGGAACATTTTATCCATATTTAAATTATATATAAAAATATCTATCTTTTTAAGATAGCTTTCGATTAAATCAACCAATTCAAAAACAGATTTGTTTTTGCCTTGAAGAGAAATATTAAGATAATTTTGGTGAGTTGCTAAGTCCGTTAAACATGCTATGTATATGTTAAACGCTAGAGATTTAATTTCCTCTAAAAGGTCGAAATTTTTAAATTTCAATTCTATAAACTCAACAACTTCCTTTCGCACTTTAAAAAACGTACAAGACCTTTTCCTCTACTTAGCCATCTTATCTCAGTAAACATAATTAGATCTCCATACTGATTTCCACATTCATCAAGGAATTTCTCAAACTTGTGTGAACACAATTCGTCTCTATAGCCCAAAATGACTTTTGGTGAATCACACACTGGAACTAATGAACCCTTATTTTAACAATTGTTCAGCAAACCCTTCCTTTTTGCCAAGCATAGCGGGAGCACTATCTGTACATATGTCTGTAAAACTTGCTGATTCAGTTTTCATTTCCAACCTTCTGTTTACCTCATCAAATATTTAAACACTTCTCGTATTGCGATGGAGCGGAATCATTGCAATAATTTCCTCGTTTACACTAAAATTATTGTCAACCACTTTGATGGCTAATATTAGTTGACTTATGTGAGAAATATCGCATGTTCCAGCCACTGTAAAAGAGAAGTATGTACCTGTTTTAAAAGCGAGTCAATTTCTTCGATTCTTCAATGTGTTTCGTGACAAAAGAACTGTTTCAATTGAGTCTACCAATAAATTTCCTCTTTCTGCAAAACAAGACAGCATTTCCTTGCAAACTTTTTTTAATAAAAATTCCACCAGGAAATGGTTTCAAATTCTAAGCAATTCTTAAGCTCGCGACATATAAGTAAAGTTCACGACAAAATTTTTTTTTTTATATTGGACCAGTACTAAGGGGATGACCCCTACATATGCAGTGCATTGTACCAGAACTAGGAAAATAGGTTGTGAGGAGGAGGAAAGCGGGAGTAGTGTTTGTGAACATTTGACTTGAATTTTCCAACGTTATAATTGTTCTCTTGGTCCACCTGCTATATTGTTAGCAATGTATTCTTCATGAAATGTCTTAAAATGCATTTCAATATGATATTTAGTGTTAGTTTGAATTATTTGAAAGCATTTTAATATGCAATAAAACAAGTGCGGTGGCAGTGCATTGTTATTGTTGTTATTGTGCGTGAGGATTAACTACCCAGTGGGAAAAAAACTATACATTAAAAATTTTTTGTTTTCTTACAAAACCGCAATAAAAGGAAGAGCGAATTTATACAACAGAAAAACTTTATGACAATTATTTTTATATACTTTTAAATTAAAAAAAATATAAATAAAAAAAAAAAAAATTGCATGAGTGCACCTAGTAGATGCAATTCTGAGAGGGAGCTTAGCTCCACTAGAAAAAACCTCTGGATTTCTGAAGAGGAATCATTGAAAAAATCATTGGACAATCTTCTGTCTCTAAGAGATAAAAAACGCACGCGTTCGTGCTCGCCAAATATTGTTGTTGCAACAGACGACAAACCATCTGCAAGTGTAGCTATTGTTGATAAACCGAAAACTCAAGTGGGTATGGATAGGTATATAACCGTGGTTAAACGTCAGCGAAGCCCTAAATCCGCGCAAATATCATCGCAACCAAAAATGTCTAAGGGCGATATTACCTCTGCGACAACGGATAGTAATAGGTTTGCTATCCTTCAGACTGACGAGCCAACTACATCAAAAAAAACATTTAAACCGCCACCAATATACTTGAGGGAACCTACATCAAATGAGCTGGTAAAAGCACTTATTACGGCAATTGGTAAAGACACCTTCAACGTAACATCAGTGAAGCACGGACAAATAAGTGAAACAAAAATCCAAGTCTACTGCGAAAATAATTACCGAAAACTTTCTGCCGCTCTGGAAAAAGAGAAAAAATCTTTTTATACTTATCAACTTAAAAGTGCTAAAGGCCTTCAGGTTGTTATAAAAGGTATTGACCCTTATGTAGACACGGATGAGGTTAAAACTGCACTGCTAGATAAAGGCTTTAAAATAAAAAATGTGGTTAATATTAGAAACCGTGAAAAAATTCCTCAACCCATGTTTAGGGTTGAACTGGTACCGGGTGATGTTATTCTCAAAAAGAATGAAACTCACCCAATTTATAACCTTAAATTTCTTCTTCATCGCAGAGTTACCGTTGAGGAGCCGCACAAGCGTTTAGGGCCCGTTCAATGCCTAAACTGCCAGGAATTTGGCCATACTAAGGCCTATTGTAAACTGCCCACAGTTTGTGTGGTGTGTGGAGAACTGCACGGCACATCACAGTGCCAAAAGTCAAAAACTGACTCAAGTGTTAAAAAATGCAGTAACTGTGGAGGCAACCACACTGCAAATTACAGGGGCTGCCCTGTCTATACCCACTTTAAGCAGTCAATGACAAATAAGTCATCAATCACCTATAAACAACCCCAGCAGCCAAACATAATTCATACAAACAATTTTCCGCAGATAGGCCAGTCAACCAGCCAAATAATTATGCAAAACCCCAAACAAGTTTCATATGCTAGTGTGGTCAAAACCGATACTCAAAACATGAATCAGGAGCCCAAGCCCCAAAATTCCGATCAAAATTTTACCAATCTTGAGGCAACTCTTCAGACTCTTGTTCAGTCCATAAACACATTTACGGTTTCTATGACGAACATGATGCAGGAAATGCTGAAAATGCAATCCACTATTTTGCAGGCAATTTTAACAAAATGAATTGGTTTAAAATATGTTTCTGGAACGCAAACGGCATCCGCCAACACAAAAATGAACTTGAGCACTTCCTTATGGAAAAACAAATTGACATAATGCTGATTGCTGAAACCCACTTGACAAGCAACAGTTATTTCAAAATTAATGGCTACACACTGTACGACACAAAAGATCCCCGTGGAAGATCTTGCGGAGGATCGGCAATTCTAATAAAATCCAGAATTAAACACTTTTTAATGAACGAGACATGTGAGGAGTATCTCCAAGCAACTAATATATGCATTGAATATTTGCATGAAAAAATCGTTATTTCCTCAATCTACTCACCGCCACGCTTTTCAATAACAGAAAGCCAATACTCAAATTTTTTCAAATCACTTGGTCCTAGATTTTTAGCGGCTGGCGACTATAACGCAAAACACACTTTTTGGGGATCACGTTTAATTACCTCGAAAGGCCGTGTGCTTTTTGACACCGTTTCCAAAATGGGTTTAGATGTGGTTTCAAGCGGACATCCCACTTATTGGCCGTCAGACCGACGAAAGATCCCTGATGTTATAGATTTTGGAGTTGCGAAAAATTTTCCCTTAGAGTGGATGCAAGTGGAGCCTTCATTAGATTTGTCATCAGATCACTCTCCCACTATAATCTCTGTTTCGTTCCCCCACGAGATTGACTCACCGTTAACTGTCAATAGAGTTAATTGGTTAAAATACAAAAAATTTTTGAGTACACATTGTACTGAAAATATCGCCTTGAGAACGCCTGAGGATATTGATGTGTCAATTAACGATTTTTCTGAAAACCTCAAACTGGCCGTACAGCATGCTACCACTAGTCATATAAGATCCAGAAATGAAACCAATAGAACTTATTCGTCTGAAATTGAGCAACTTCTGTCAGAAAAAAGAAGAGTCAGAAGAGAATGGCAACTTCGCAGATCTCCCCAGCTTAAAACTAGGCTACGGGAATGCATAACTCAGTTAAGAAATCTGCTGGAAGTCCATAGAATTGCTTCCCTTAAAACATATTTGGAAAGCCTTGATGGTACTCCTCAATCTGATTATTCCTTGTGGAAAGCGACAAAAGGTTTAAAAAGACCCGTAATAGGTAAGCCACCTTTGCGAACTTCAACTGGCGACTGGGCAAGAAGCGACTCTGAAAAGGGGATGTTGTATGTCGATCATTTGAGAAGCGTTTTTATTACAAATGATTCAGCGAATATTACAGCGGAATTACCACCATATGTTGTTAGACCCCCTGTGTCTTTGAGACTTAATTTTCAAGATGTCGAAAACGTTATCGCAAATACAAACCCAAGAAAAGCTCCAGGCATTGATCAAATTACTGGTAAAATGCTTGAACAGTTACCTCGTGTAGCTAGAAGGGTTCTACTTTTTATTTTTAACGCCATTTTACGCCTTGAGTATTATCCTGTAGAGTGGAAGGTCTCAATGATTACTATGATACCCAAGCCAGGGAAGGATCTGACAAAGGTAGAATCATATAGACCAATAAGTCTACTACCAACAATTTCAAAACTGTTCGAAAAATTGTTAATGGCGAAGTTGAGTCCAATATTGAACAATGTGGGGTGTATCCCTGATCATCAATTTGGTTTTCGGGCTAAACATAGCACCATAGAACAAACGCACAGACTAGTCAATGTCATAAGACAGACCTTTGAGGAGAAGAAGTATTGCTCAGCTCTATTCATCGACATTTCTCAAGCTTTCGATAAAGTGTGGCACGACGGGTTGATGCACAAAATAAAGTTAAACTTGCCTGTAAATACTCACAAGCTTCTGGAAAGCTACTTATATGGGCGGAAGTTTATTATCAGAGAAGGCGATTTTATAAGCCCAACTCAGCCAATCGAAGCAGGTGTTCCCCAAGGCAGCATACTGGGGCCTACTTTATACTTGATTTACGCGTCTGACATGCCAACGACATCCGGAATCCATACTTCAACCTTTGCAGATGACACAGCGTTTTTGAGTGTTCATGAAAACCACCAATTAGCTTCACGAAATTTACAGGAATACATTTCAATATTAGAGAAATGGCTAAAACTTTGGAAAATCAAAGTTAATGAACAAAAATGTACTCATGTCACATTCACTCTGTGTAAGCAAACATGTGGGCCTATCCAAATAAACAACTCACCTATTCCGCAACACAGTGAAGTGAAGTACCTAGGTATACACCTCGACCGTAGGCTAACGTGGAAGTCTCACATTGAAGCAAAAGTCACTCAGATGAAACTAAAAGCAGCGCAACTAAATTGGCTTATGGGCAGAAACTCGACATTGAAGTTGGATTGCAAACTTCTGTTATACAATGCAATTCTAAAACCTATATGGTGCTACGGAATTCAATTATGGGGCACCGCCTCAGCGTCAAATATTGAAAAAATTCAAAGGCGACAAAACCAAATTCTTCGAACGATTACTGCAGCTCCATGGTACGTAAAAAATTCACGAATTCATAACGATCTGAGTGTTCCGCTGGTAAAAGAGGAATTTTCCAAGTACGCGACAAGGTATGTCAGTAAACTGGAACTTCATCCAAACCCTCTTGCGCGCAATATACTTACTTTTGGCGGCCACACTCGGCTTAAAAGAAGGGATACCGCTGCCACCATCAGATTGCTCAATAGGTGATTTTACCGAAATAGCTCCCGCATAATAAAACTTTTTGTCTAGCATTGGCCGGACTTAAGAATCCCATTTTTTAAATTTAGTGTTAAGATTTGAATACTTATTGTTAGTTCATTTGGAAGATTCAATAAATAAAAAATGCTACAAAAAAAAAAAAAAAAAAATTTTAATATGCATTGTGCTTCAGCTTTAAAGTTATATGTACGTAAAAAAAACATAATTTTCCCATTTATTTTGCAAATCAATTTTGTAAACAATACAAAAAAGTCACAAAAACGTTTCCAATTATAAGAGAGCTGATTTTGAGTGTTCATACAATAACTTATTTGTGAACAATATACATATGTACATATGTATGTACATCAGTTTGAAATTTAAAATTAACACCAATTTTTTCCAAGTGCTTTTCAAAACACACCCCCTTTAAATGGTATCATACGTTAAACAAAAACAAAATCTATGCTGATAATCGCTGTCGTCAAGGTTTACCAGCAAAGTATGCGAAAGTGTTGCTGCTTTGCAGATGTGTGTGTACAGTGAAGAACGACATAAAAAATAGAACAAAGTAGTTCGCATTCAGGGGGCTAATTCTGTCATTCGCTTACGAGCGAGTTTTCACTCGAATGTGCGAGTTTTTACACTTTTGGGATTATCTCATTCGATATCGAGTAAAAGGTTTCGAAATTTCTAATGATGGCATTCGATAGCGAGTAACCATTCGAATGCAACCGCGCAACTTTTTACTCGTAAGCAAAAGTACTATCGAAAACCAGCCAAACAGAAAAACACAAAACAAATGTAAATAAAAAATTTGTTTTGAATAGCAATAGTATTTAAATTAAATTGAGAATTTTTGGTTCTTAAGGATGTTTTCAATTCATATGATGATATATGTACATGACGTATATGTACAGGTATACATATGTAAGTATATAAAGATGAGTATTGCTAAGAACACAAAAACTTATATTTGAAGTCACATGTTATTATATTCAAGAATTTATTTTTGTTTTTTTTTTTAGAAATTCATATATACATACATATGCTTATACATAGTTAAATAGTTGTTTTTTACATACATATTTATTGAATTGTTATTTCTATTTACTTACTTTTTAATGTACAAACACGCATACATGACTGATTTAAATGAATTGTTATTGTGAACGTATGTGTGTTTATTTATTTTTTAATGTACAACAAGTATACAAAGTATGCAAATACATACAATTTTGGGTAGTGTTATTGTTGGCATCACTGTAATAGAAGTGTCAAACGAAAGTCTCAATTTATACACATCAGGTTTTCTTGATCAATTCTGCTTCAATTTGCTTTTGAACTTGTATTTATGTTCACACACATCAACTTTGGGCCGTCAAGTTTTAGTTGTCTTTGCATCAAGTTTGCGTAGTTTTTGACATTTCATTTTATTAAAATTTGCGTTCTACAAAGAAAAAGTTGATTATTTGAATTTTAAAAATGAATCGTAAGGAAAACAAGTAAAAGTGTAGTATATTCGGCTGGGCCGAATCTAAAATACCCTTCACGATAATCACGAATATGTATAGTATATTAAAAATGTGACCTAAATATGCTCGGTTATATATGAACCGATATCGGAATTTTCTATTTTCTGTATTTTAGTAACCTTCTTTTATAACGAGAATTGCTTTTCAGCAAGAAAAAAAAATTTTTTAATGGAAAAATCGGTTCAGGCTATATCTCGGGTATATATGGACCGATATCGAAAATTTTAATTTTCCATATTTATATAACCTTTTTTCATTACCAGAACTGCTTTTGAGCACAAAAAAGTTGTTTACTCGGCATTTTCAGCAAAAAACCTGTTAGGATATATATTGGGTATTTATGTACCGATATCGGAAATTTTAATTTTCCATATTTATATAACCTTATTTTATTACCAGAACTGCTTTAAGGTGAAAAAAGTTGTTTAAGTTCGCTTACGCGACATTTTCATGAAAAACCCGGTTTGGGCTATATCTCGGGTATATATGGACCGATATCGGAAATTTTCATTTTCCATATTTATATAACCTTATTTAATATTTAGAACTGCTTTAAGGTGAAAAAAGTTGTTTAAGTTCGTTTACGCGGCATTTTCATGAAAACCACGGTTTAGGCTATATCTCTGGTATATATGGACCGATATCGAAAATTTTCATTTTCCATATTTATATAAGCTCATCTTATTACCAGAACTGTTTTTAAGCAAAAAAAGTTGTTTAAGTTCGCTTACGCGACATTTTCATGAAAAACCCGGTTTGGGCTATATCTCGGGTATATATGGACCGATATCGGAAATTTTCATTTTTCATACCTATATAACCTTATTTTATTATTAGAACTGCTTTTAAGCAAAAAATATTGTTTGAGTTCGCTTACGCGGCATTTTCATGAAAACCCCGTTCCAGGCTATATCTGCGGTATATATGAACCGATATCGGAAATTTTCATTTTTCATATTTATATAACCTTATTTTATTACCAGAACCGCTTTTAAGCAAAAAAAAGTTGTTTAATTTCGCTGACACGGCATTTTCATGAAAAACCCGTTCTAGGCTATATCTCGGGTATATATGGACCGATATTGGAAATTTTCATTTTTCATATTTATATAACTTTATTTCAATACTAGAACTGCTTTTGAGCACAAAAATGTTGTTTTAGTTTGCTTACGCGACACTTTTATGTAAAACCCGGTCTAGGCTATATCTCGGGTATATATGGACCGACATCGAAAATTTTCATTTTTCATATTTATATGACCCTATTTTATTACCAGAACTGTTTTTAAGCAAAAAAAGATGTTTAAGTTCACTTACGCGACATTTTCATGAAAAACCCGATTTGGGCTATATCTCGAGTATATATGGACCGACATCAAAAATTTTAATTTTTCATATTTATATGACCCTATTTCATTACCAGAACTGCTTTTGAGCACAAAAAAGTTGTTTAAGTTCGCTTACGCGACATTTTCATGAAAAACCCGATTTGGGCTATGTCTCGGGTATATATGGACCGATATCGGAAATTTTCATTTTTCATATTTATGTAACCTAATTTCATTACCAGAACTGCTTTTGACCACAAAAAAGTTGTTTAAGTTCGCTTACGCGATATTTTCATGAAAAACCCGGTCTAGGCTATATCTCGGGTATACATATATAGACCGTTATCGAAAATTTTCATTTTTCATATTTATATGACCCTATTTTATTACCAGAACTGCTTTTGAGCACAAAAAAGTTGTTTAAGTTCGCTTACGCGACATTTTCATGAAAAACCCGGTTTGGGCTATATCTCGGGTATAGGCTTGGGAACGTAGACTTCGCTGATTCCCACCCCACTTTTCTTTGACTGTTCTATTGCACGTACTTCTTGCATGTATTGCGTTCGCAAAACTCGCCACTTTCGTTTAATTTCTTCTATGGTAATAACTTGATTATTTTTCTTGAATTCTTCTAGAATATGATTAAAAGCTTGAGCCTTTTTTACTCTGTCCAAATACTCTGGTGATTTAACGTGGTAAATGCATGGGTTCTCCTCGATACACACTATTAATTTTTCAATTTGTTCCCGACTCCATTTCACCGACATTTTTTTTTTTTTATTTTGTTGAAAACTTCAAAAATACTTAACTTTTTTGAAGTACTACACAATTTTTGCGCTTCGAAATAAATTACAAAAAGAAATGTCAAACTACTATTTTGCAGCCAACTTCACGATAATTTTTTTATTAAACTTGATGGTACGGTCAAGTCTGCGCTTTTTCCATTCTCTTCTCCCCGTTCTCCCACAAACTTAAGACTTGACGAGTCAAACTTGATGTGTGTAAACTGGCTTAAAGAAGCGGGAATTTTTCATAAAATGAAAGACATAAGGGTATCAGCGGTGAAGTGAGAAACACGTGTATATTAATTGTTAATTAGAATTAATTAGTTTAAATAAAGGGATTTTTTAATATTGAATTTAATTCTTATGTTGTTTCCTTTCCAACACAACATAATTGTGGCGACGAGGATTTTGCAAATTCAATAAATTAAGAATCAACACGCAACTGTGAATCTTATTTTCTCCCACGTGTAATTTTAAACCATCTTCACCGTCTCTTTTCAATTTATATGTTGTGGAGTTGTGGCTACGGGAAGCATGACTGAAAAATGTCTTGAAACGTTAACCAAGCTTCTGCAAAACCTCAAATACGATCTCTCAGCTCAGATCACTGAATTTTGCTACGACGCAGAATCAGGGGTGTTTTTCGAATCATGGTTCAAGAGGTATGAGCAGGTTTTCAAAGAAGATGGGAAAAATCTTGATGACTCCACTAAAGTGAGACTTCTTTTACGTAAAATTCATTCTTCAAATTATGAGAAGTACGCAAACTTAATTTTGCCAAAGGAGCCAAGTAACTTCACTTTTGAAGAAACTGCACAAAAACTTATTAATTTGTTTGGACCAAAAAAGTCATTGTTTCATCGTCGGTATGAGTGCTTCCAGTTGGAGAAAAGCGAAATAGAAGATTTTATTTCATCCGGTAGCAAAGTCAACAAACTGTGTGAAGGGTTTGAACTGTCAAAAATATCAGTGGAAGAATTCAAAAGCTTGATCTTTATACTTGGATTGAAGTCATCGCGTGATAAAGAAATTCGCATACGCCTGTTATCAAAATTAAATGACGGCTCGCTCACTGGAATAGATAAGCTTATAGCCGAATGTCAAATGGTCATAAGTTTGAAGTCAGATGCAAATTTAGTTGAAAAGTGTAGCGGTGTAAAAGCAGCTGTCAATTCCGTGAAACATATACTTGGCAAAAAGATTCGATCACACGAACCCAGCCAAAATTAAGCAGACAGATCCTCCAGTATACCGCGCACACCATGTTGGGCATGTGGTGGAATGCACTACATGAAAGACTGTCAGTACAGAAGTCACAGGTGTAAACAATGCGCACGGACTGGGCACAAAAAAGGCTACTGTGGCTGTTTCTCAAGCAAACAGCCAAGCAAGATAAGTACCATTTCTAAGTCAAATCGTGATAAAGCTTTTGTTAAGGAAATTTCTGTTAATAGTATAGGCAATATGCAAACAAGACGGGTTCATTACAGTCCAAATAAATCGCGTAGATGTTACTTTACAAGTAGATTACGGGTCAGACATCACAATCATATCAAATTCAGTATGGGAGCATATTGGCAAGCCGGAATTATCAAAAACAACATCCACTGTACATAATGCAGACAAACGGCGTCTTAATATAAATGGGCAATTTAGTTGCGATATTAGGTTAAGGAACGTTGTTAAAAGCGGTATATGTTATGTAGCCGATGAAATTAATCTTCTGGGTATAGATTTTATAGAAAAGTTTAATCTATGGGACATTCCCTTAAGGGATGTTTGCAATCACATCACCAAAGATCACATATCTGTACATCCTGTTGTATCTCGATTCGCAAATTTATTTAAAGGCGAACTAGGATTATGTACAAAAACGAAGGTCAAAATTCACCTCAAGCAGGGGGCAAACCCCATTTTCAAACCAAAACGTCCAGTTGCGTATGCAGTTTTACCTTTGGTAGATGAAGAGTTGCAAAGACTGCAAAAATTAGGAATTATTTCACCAGTAGACTATTCTGACTGGGCGGCACCCATAGTCGTTGTCAAGAAAAAAGAGGGCAACGTTAGAATCTGTGCAGGCTATTCAACAGGTTTAAATGAAGCACTCCAACCAAATCAATTTCCGCTTTCGCTGCCAGAAGCCATTTTTGCAAAAATAGGGAATGGTAAGTTATTCAGCCATATTGACCTTTCCGATGCTTTTTTACAAGTCGAAGTCGAAGAAGACTCCCGTAAGATACTAACTATCAATACACATCGTGGGCTTTTCACGTTCAATCGTCTACCGCCAGGCATAAAATCAGCTCCAGGAGCATTCCAACAAATTATGTCCACCATGGTTGATGATATAGATGGCGTTGCCGCATACATGGATGACATTATTGTTTCGGGGGCAAACGAAACAACCCACAATGCAAATTTAATGCAAGTTCTAAAGAGAATTGAAAATTTTGGATTTACGCTAAAAATTGAGAAATGTAAGTTTGGCTTGCGGTCTGTACGATATCTTGGACAAGTCATTGATAAAGATGGTCTTCGGCCAGACCCTGGCAAGGTCGAGGCCGTAACAAACATGCCGCCACCAACTGACCTGGCAACTTTACAATCGTATTTGGGCGCCATAAATTACTATGGTAAATATGTCAGAAAAATACATGAGCTGCGCCGTCCGCTGGATGCACTCCTTTGCAAAAATGCTACATGGAACTGGACGACAGAGTGTCAGCAATCTTTTGACAAATTCAAAAAAATTCTGAAATCTGATCTCCTACTCGCTCATTTTGACCCACAAGAAGACATCGTTGTAGCCGCGGATGCATCCAATGCAGGCATCGGGGCATGCATATACCACAGATATCAAAACAATTCTATTAAGGCAAACTGTCATGCCTCAAGGTCTCTGACAAAAGCAGAGCAGGGATACAGTCAGATTGAAAAAGAAGCCCTTGCTTTAGTATTTGACGTTACAAAATTCCACAAATACGTCGTTGGACGCAGGTTCACCCTGCAAACCGATCACAAGCCACTATTGTCGATTTTTGGTTCCAAGAAAGGAATTCCGGTGTACACAGCGAATCGGTTACAGAGATGGGCTCTCACGCTTAAAATGTATGATTTCAACATCGAATACATATCAACATCTAATTTTGGTTACGCGGATATCCTTTCTTGTCTGATCAATGAGTACATCAAACCCGACGAAGAAGTTGTGATTGCTTCAATTCATGCTGAAGACGAGATTAGGCGAGTTCAGGATGATATCCTGCGTAAATTGCCGGTAACACCCAATATGGCCCAGCGAGCCACACAACAATCAGACTTATTGCAAAAAGCATGTTCAACGCGACTGGCCCGCACCTACACAAATTATTAATACTGACGTCCGCGCCTTTTATAAACATAAGGATGGTCTTTATACCCTAAACGATTGCTTAATGTACGCAGAACGGTTAGTCATACCACGTAACCACAGAACCCGTATATTGCAGCAGCTTCACAAGGGACATCAGGGGATGCAAAGAATGAAGGCTATCGCAAGAAGTTATGTTTTTTGGCCTGGAGTGGATGCTCAGATCGAAGAATTAGTAAAAAATTGCAACAAGTGCGCAAGTGTCGCAAAATCACCCCCGTTACTCGAATCATGGAAAACATCAGATGGTCCATGGGAACGCATACACATTGACTACGCCGTTCCCATTGAAGGCACATATTTCTTGGTAGTCATTGACGCATACTCAAAATGGCCAGAAATTTATTCAACAACCACAACAACAGCAGGCAAAACAATTCAATTGCTAGAAAATAGATTTGGTCTTCCACAAATCTTAGTCTCGGACAACGGCACACAATTCGCTTCAGCCGAATTCAAGATGTTTTGCAAACAGAATGGAATCAATCATGTTCGAACTGCCCCGTATCATCTGCAATCAAACGGCCAGGCTGAGGGATTCGTACACACTCTGAAACGATCTCTTCTCAAAAATCAAGGGGAAGGAAGCCTACAGAATGCGTTTCAAGTGCTTTTATCAACTTATCGCACTACCCCAAATCCATGTACGCCTACGCAGTAGTCTCCAGCAGACTTTATGCTGGGTTATAAAATAAGAACGCCACTAGACTTTCTTAAGCCAGACAAAACTCGCAGAAGTGCATGTGAACATGGCAACCGGCAACAATGCCAAAATAAACAATTTAATGAATATCATAAGGCTAAACTTCGTGAATTCCAACTCGAAGATACTGTCGATGTGAAGACCTATCGCGGTAACAAGTATAAATGGTCAACTGGTTCAGTGAAGGGAAGAATAGGCAAGGTAATGTACCGCGTTCTTTTGTATGATTCAAATGTAACTGTTGTATCGCACGGAAACCAAATGCGATTACGGCCTAAACAAGTGCCTGTTGAAGCAACAGATGCAGAGCTACCTTTAGACGTTCTATGTGACGAAGTAAAGCAGCGAGCGCCTCCGCGGCAGCCAAAGCCTCAACCAGTTCGCAGAGGTCCAGACAGCAGGGAGGATATGCCAACGACAGCACAAAGACCGGTAAGAGTCCGAAGGCCACCCCATAGGCTCGAATATTTCATATTTTGATGAGGGAGGTGTTGGCATCACTGTAATAGAAGTGTCAAATGAAAGAAGCGGGACTTTTTCATAAAATGAAAGACATAAGAGTATCAGCGGTGAAGTGAGAAACACGTGTATATTAATTGTTAATTAGAATTAATTAGTTTAAATAAAGGGATTTATTAATATTGAATTTAATTCTTATGTTGTTTCCTTTCCAACACAACAGTTATAAAACACATTTTGTCAGTATTTTGCAACACTGAAGTGCTAACTCGACTCGTTACGTAACGAGTCACATCATTAGAAATTTACACGATATCGAAATTATTTTCTACTAGATAGTAATTTCGATCACGAATGACAGAGTTAGCCCCCAGTGCACAGCTAAGGGCTTTTACAAAAACAAATGAGCGCATAGGGCTTGGGTACAGCGTTGTCAACTATTTGTAGCCAAAACGCGCGGTGAACTTACCCAAAAAAAGCTATACATATTCACAAAAAAGCGAAATAATATGTGTATACGTATACATTCATATAAAGGTAATATTTTATATAAAATACACATGTTGTTTTAAAGTTTGTTAAAAATTAATTTCTAATTAGACGGTTCTCGACTTGATGGTATTTTATTACCTACGCGATAACTTATATTCGATAATAAAGGGTGATTTTGAATAAAGCACAAATTATTTAGGAATTATTGTCATTTCTTTTTATTATGATAACATAATTCGACGAATAAAACGTTCGTTATCAGATCACGATAGCGAATACCATTGACAGTAAAGGCCCATTTAGCCGACGGTAGAAATCGCAAATGTATCGTAGATGTAACTGTACAGGCCGTGCCAGATAAAACTTCGCTTTGACATCTAAGATAAAATATTCATACTTAAATGAAACATGTCACATAAAGTACTTTTAACGCAACGTGAATCGAAAAGTTCGGCAACTCTATTCTTTTTTTTGTCTTGGACCAGTACTCAGGGGATGACCCCTACGTATGCAGTGCATTGTACCGGAACTAGGAAAATATGTTATGAGGAGGGGGAAAGAGGGAGTAGTGTTTGTGAACATTTGACTTGAACTTTCCAACATTACACAACAGACAGGAAACACGTTTGCAGGCAACTTATTCCACAGACGAAGCGTACGGCTGAACAACGAATTCTCTCTGTAACGCGTAGTACGATTCTCTGGGCAATCTACCACAAATGGATGAGCTCTGGACGATGCACGTGTGCTTCCTAAAAACTGCGAGTTCCGGGAACAAGATCCCTAATCTCGTCAGAGCAATATCCATTGTAGTAACGATAGAACAGAGTAACGCATCCCACACTGCGTCGATGCTCCAGTGAGTCAATAGAGTTGGACACCCTACTGTCACCGATGAGCTTCTTCGCCCTCTCCTGCACACGGTTGAGTAAACCCAAAATAGACTTTGAGGCACCGGCCCAAACATGAGAGTTGTATTCCATTTTCGATCGGATGTAGGTGGTATAAATGGTAAGGAGGTCGGATGGAGTGAAGTACATCTTACACCGTTTCAAACAACCTAGGCACTTGAATGCTTCTTTAGAGACATGAAAAATGTGATCATTCCATTCACTCTGTGATTCTTCAACCGCACGGTCGTGTTTTTAAAAAGTGAACAAAAAACAAACCAAAAAATCATTGTGCTATTATATTTTTAAACTTACATATAAAAACAATAATATATTGTATTAAATTGTAAAAACAATAACAAATTATTTTAAAAAACAACGGGAAAATAAATTCCTCACATTTCATTAAATAAACAATAAAATCAATTTCAATAAAACAAGTGCGGTGGCAGTGCATTGTTGTTGTTGTTATTGTGCGTGAAGATTACCTACCCAGTGGGAAAAAAAACTATACACTAAAGTTTTGTTTTCTTGCAAAACCGAAAAACTTTATGACAATTATTTTTATATACTTTTAAATTAAAAAAAAATATAAATAAAAAAAATAAATAATTGCATGAGTGTACCTAGCAGATGCAATTCTGAAAGGGAGCTTAGCTCCACTAGAAAAAACCTCTGGATCTCTGAGGAAGAATCACTGAAAAAATCATTGGATAATCTTCTGTCTCTAAGCGATAAAAAACGCACGCGAGTTAATATCGACATATGTTCAGCTATACATACATCACGGATAGTAGTAAAAAAGATAAGAACATGAAACAACCACCATAGAAGAAAGATATCACAACCAAATAAGTGTTAGCGATATCATTTAAGAAACAAACGTTTCACGACACAAGAGTAAACACAAGCAGACAGTATTGTAATCCTAAACAAATATACTAATGTATTGCTAACCAGACACAGCCTAAACAAATACATATACTAAGTAATTAAATATATTGCTAACTAGATACAGCCTAAACAAATATATTATCTAAACTCTTTTACCACAAACAAAAATATTGAAGGTCAAGAAGATATCACCTTCCTATAAATAGTTGTTAAGTTACATTTTGTAATTAGTCTTAAGAATATATTAAAATAAAGTGCACGTTTCGGTGCAGCGAAAAAACAATATTATTTTTTTGATTCAATCCTTAGTAGAGGATTTATCTGGGGGCTCAACAACCGGGATACAAGCGAAATAATCTTGTGTCCAGCCAAAATTCATCCATCCTAAAGAAGGATGCAAAACTAAACAGTTCCTGAAATATTGGAAAAATAAAAATTCCTGAAACATTGGAAAAAATAAAAGGATTCCTGAAAAAATTGGAACCAAAGAATCAGAGTGAAAAATTTTAACCTTTACAAAAACTGGATTCCCGCACAAAACGTCATCAACTATTTAATTTATTCCGAGGAATAGGAGAAGACATCAGTATGACTGAAGCCGCAACTCTCCAAGCTCATATTCAAGTGCTAACTGAGCAACTAACGTCCCTAAAAACAGAAATGGAGACGATAAAAAACCAGACACCATTCCAGGTAGCCACAGTTCCTACCATGCCAGCACTCCGGCCGAATATAACAATGGCAAACCAAATAAACACAGAAATCTTCAAATGTCTGCCAACGTTCAGCGGCACGGAAAGTGACTACAACCCATGGAGGAACCAGGTATGGACTCAAATGGAAAACATCAAACAGTTTATAAATAGTCCCGAATATTATAACTGTGTGTGTATAATTCGTGCAAAAATTATCGGAGCCGCATCTAGAGTGCTATCGGTTAACGGCACAGAGCTTAACTTTTATGCCATAATCAACCGATTAGACTACACATATTCTGACAAACGTCCGTTATATGTACTAAAAGACGGATTGTCAAGAATTAGACAAGGGCATAAGACTCTAACCGAATTTCATGACGAGATTCATCAAGCTCTAACACTAATCCAACAGAAAATAGAAACAATGGAAGACGACATGAGAGCAGGGAGACTATCTGATGCTAACAACGACGCTATCCGCGTTTTCATCATGGGACTCCGCAGCAACTACACTAAGGGAATATTGTATACAAATAACCCTAAAAGTCTTGGGGAAGCATATGCCATTGCCTGCACAATATACCACGACAACCAGGACACTCATTTCGAAAACGCACCCATAAGACGACAAGAACACCGTAATGAACAGCGACATTACCAAAAGAATGAGTACCGCCAGTTGAAACCATCATACCAAGTGCAACAAAGACATAATAACTATCCAACACCACAACGAAACCTCCCTGAACCAATGGATGTCGACAACTCAACACACTATAGAAGACCTACAAACTTCCAACAACAACAAGCAAACTGGAGTAATAATAATCCTTCACGGAACAACGCAACACATCATAATCCATTCCGCACCAACAACCAGATACCTGAAAAAAGGGCAAGAAACCATTCATCCTACAACTATAATGCTAATAAAGTGCAACATATAAACCAAACACAAGACGAGGATCTTCAGTCAATTCAACCCCAACACAGCAACGACGATTTCGAAACTGGAAGTGCTTTTTTAGGCGAGTAAATGGTTTACCATGTTTACAACGTACTTGCAGGGAAACAGGTAAATCATTAAATATTCTAATTGATACAGGGGCCACAAATAACTATATAAGTACTAATTGTAAGATAGGGAAATCTATTAGAATAAAGCCAGTAAA
The DNA here is from genome assembly GCA_914767995.1 of Thecocarcelia acutangulata. Classification (NCBI taxonomy): domain Eukaryota; kingdom Metazoa; phylum Arthropoda; class Insecta; order Diptera; family Tachinidae; genus Thecocarcelia; species Thecocarcelia acutangulata. Next base: position 61,053,945 of record OU612098.1, read on the forward strand.
AGTCAAAACACTTCATGGATATTCCATAATAAACTCAAAAAAAATAATTACTGTCCTAAATCACCACTTAACTTTTTACGAAACGGAAGCGCTTCAAGAATTCGATATGCTTCTCGGAGAACAGGGCTTACGAACAACCAAAGCAGAAATTAATCTCTTTGACTATAGCTTAAAATATAAATATAAAAAAGAAATGATAAATAATGAACAGAAAATAAACTATACAATAAGTAATGAAACATATAGGGGAGATATTGAAAAGATAATGGAAAGAAACAATAAAACTAGTGAAATATTGCCATTCACTACAACGATTCAGGCATCGATTAGAACAAAATCCGAAGACCCTATTTATGTTAAGCAATACCCTTATCCTATGTCAGATAATGAGTTCATTAACAACGAAATACAAAAGTTATTAGATAACGAAATCATACAGCCAAGTAGGAGTCCGTACAATTCCCCCATTTGGACGGTCGCAAAAAAGGGTACCGACGATCAAGGTAAACCCAAAAGACGAATGGTGGTAGATTTTCAGAAGCTAAATGCTCAAACCATCACCGACCGCTATCCAATTCCTGATGTTGGAATGACAATCCAGAACTTAGGCAAAGCAAAAATATTTACTACGTTAGATTTAGAGTCAGGATTTCATCAAATCCTTATAAAAGAATCGGATAGAGAAAAAACAGCATTCAGTGTGAATGGTGCAAAGTATGAATTCTTGAGGATGCCGTTCGGACTTAAAAACGCTCCTTCTATTTTTCAACGATGCGTTGATGACATTCTCCGTCCGTACATAGGAAAATTTGCGCATGTCTACATAGACGATGTTTTAATATACTCTTCTTCACCTGAGGAACACTTGGAACACATCCGTACTATAGTAAATGCACTCCACACAGCAAACATGAAAATATCTGACGAAAAATCACACTTCTTTCAAGACTCTGTCGAATATTTAGGACACATAATTAAACATAATAAAATAACAGTAGATCCTAATAAAGTAGATGCAATAAAGAATTATCCCATTCCTACAAATTTGAAAGAACTTAGATCATTCTTAGGTTTGGCAAGTTATTATAGGAAATTTATTCAAAATTTCGCAGCCATAGTAAAACCACTCACTGTGCATCTGAGAGGAGAAAATGGTGGAATCAGTAAAAATCAAAGTGCAAAAGTAAAAATTAGTCTTGACCAAGCAGCATTAGACGCATTAAATAAAGTAAAGGATGCTCTTCAAGCGCAAGTCGAACTATTTCAACCTGAATTTACCAAACCATTCGAATTAACTACTGATGCAAGTAATTTCGCTATTGGCGCAGTTCTTTCCCAGAATAAGAAACCTATAGCATTCATTTCACGAACTTTAAATAAAACAGAGCAAAATTATAGCACCAATGAGAAAGAATTATTAGCTATTGTTTGGTCTTTGCAAAAATTGAGAAACTACCTTTACGGTATCGCTGATCTAACAATATATACTGACCATCAATCATTAATCTTTTCCATTTCGGACAAAAACCCTAACACAAAACTTAAAAGGTGGAAAAACTTCATAGAAGAATATGGACCAAAACTAGTGTATAAGCCTGGACATCAGAATGTTGTTGCAGATGCTTTATCAAGGCAGCAAATTAATAATACAGCCTCCAGTTGCTCAGAACACTCAGGACAAAGTTCACCATCAGAGGGTATTAAGAGAGTAAAACAACCCCTTAATGCTTTTAGGAATCAAATAATACCAATATTTGATGAAAATAAAATGATTGAAATAGATACATGTACGGTTTTCCCAGATCGAGTTAGGCATATCGTATATTATAAAACAAAGAACGAGTTGATAGATAGATTAAAGAAAATAGCAAATCCCAAAGTCCAAAATGCACTAAAATTAAACGAAGAAACATTATTTCATGTGCATGAAAATATTATCGCTACTTTCCCACCTAATTTATTTGTTATAGCACAAACACAATTAGAAGACGTAACTGACTTAGATAAACAGAAAGAAATAATAATCAACACGCATAGGAGAGCACATAGAAACTACATAAATAATGCTGAAGAGATATTATTATCATACTATTGGCCAAAGGTTAGGGAAATGTGTAAAAAAGAATGTATAGATTGTAATATTTGCTTACAAAATAAATACGAACGTAGACCAAATAAACAGCCGATAGGAAAAACACCAATACCCACAAAAGTAGGAGAATATATACAGATGGACATATTTTATATGAACAACCAAATGCATATTAGCACAATTGATAAATATTCCAAATACTGTTACATACGAAGGATACATAACAAAACTAATTTCCATGAATACATTGAAGAAATCCTTGCACAAATATACCCAAACACTAAACATTTAATGACTGATAACGAAAACGTATTCACTAGTGTAGTGGCAAAGAGTATTTATGAACGTTTAAAAATACAGCACACAACAACGCCAATCCATCATTCACAACAAACAGCCAAGTTGAACGCATTCACGGCACTCTAATTGAAATATCTACAGCATTGGCACAGCAGAATAACTCCTCACCAAGAGACGAACTGTTTAATGCAGTGAAACAATATAACAAAACGATTCACTCTACAACAGGATATAGGCCCGAAGACGTTTTTTTCAACAGAGAACGATACCCCGACATCAAAGGAACTCTCGAACATAAACAGGAGAAATTGCTCAACTATCACAACAAAAATAGACACCCAATAAATTATAAGGAAGGAGATTTAATATACGCGAAAACACACCGCCGCAATAAAAACAACATCAAATACTCACAGCATAAGGTAAAAGAAGATCGTGGGGACACAATCTTAACAGCGAAGGGTAAGATTATTCACAAGGACAATATACGCAGACAAGCTACACAATGTACAAATCAGCAGGACTTATGATTATATTTTTTTCACTTACCTTTGGCGACAACATAATTGATTTGACAGATAAAAAATATGTAATTATAGAAACAGACCCAGTATATTTATTTGAAGACACATCATATTTATATCACGTAGTTAACTTGACAAAGATACTAAGACCATATGAAAACATAATGCAAACGTTGTACAATACAGAACAAAGCCAAGAGGAACAAATATTAATAAATAGAATCGAATCATTAAAGACACAGCTAATACCGAATACACACCGCGAAAAAAGATCACTAAACTTCCTAGGTTCAATGTTAAAATTCGTCACCGGTACACCGGATCATGATGACTTAATTGAAATAAAGGGAGGACTTAATCAATTAATAGAAAATAATAATAAGCAGAAAACAGTAAACTCAAGGTTTGAACAAATCTTAGAAACATTAGATCCAAAAGTTATTGCAGACAACATGGTAATCAATGAAGTATATCGAGAACTTGAAGCCATAACAAATACAATAAATTTTGCAAGAAATGGAAATTTTTATTCAGGAACACTGAATTTAAATGATATAACAGAAATAATATCTAATGAAGCTTTTGATTTACCATTAATAAACATCCTAGAATACTCAGACATTCATATATGCTTTTTTAAACAAGCCATAATTTCAATCTATAAATATCCTATCTTAAGAAACATGTGTAAACTATACAATATATATCCACTAGCATATAAGCATGGAAAATTAATATTAGATAAACACATTGCTGTCTGTAACAATAAGTATACCATGGTAAATAAATGTAAAAATTATTTAGGGAGTAATATATGTAAAATTAACAATAACAATAATTGTACTATAGATATACTAGAAAATAGACCAGCTAAATGTGACATAATTCAGGAAAATAACGCACCACTCACAATACTTGAGAACGGTTACATACTCACCGACAACGAACATATTTGGAATGGTCAAATAATTAAAGGTCCTAAATTAATCCAGTTTAATATATCTACAAACATAGATGGAAAAATTTATCTCAACCATCAGAAAGAAATAAAAGAAGCCATACATCAGAAACATGATGAACAGATGGAAATTCTTCACATCCTATCTTCGGATTCCATCCACAAATTTTCAAACATACAAGAAATGTCAAAGTATCTAATTCCAATAGAACAGCACCCCATCCGACATACTATTTATTTCATACTCATAATTTTAGGAACAATACTATGCTTATACATTCTAGCAAAACTATTTGATTACCGCGAAACTATAAAACAAGCAAAAAGAAGGAAACTTGCTGAACACATTTACGCAATAGAATTGGCAAGATTAAGAACAAGAACAAATTTAGTATAAAAAGTGAGGACACATTTTTTTAAGAAAGAGGGGAGTTAATATCGACATATGTTCAGCTATACATACATCACGGATAGTAGTAAAAAAGATAAGAACATGAAACAACCACCATAGAAGAAAGATATCACAACCAAATAAGTGTTAGCGATATCATTTAAGAAACAAACGTTTCACGACACAAGAGTAAACACAAGCAGACAGTATTGTAATCCTAAACAAATATACTAATGTATTGCTAACCAGACACAGCCTAAACAAATACATATACTAAGTAATTAAATATATTGCTAACTAGATACAGCCTAAACAAATATATTATCTAAACTCTTTTACCACAAACAAAAATATTGAAGGTCAAGAAGATATCACCTTCCTATAAATAGTTGTTAAGTTACATTTTGTAATTAGTCTTAAGAATATATTAAAATAAAGTGCACGTTTCGGTGCAGCGAAAAAACAATATTATTTTTTTGATTCAATCCTTAGTAGAGGATTTATCTCGCGTTCGTGTTCGCCAAACATTGTTGTTACAACAGAAGACAAACCAACTTCCAGTTTAGCTATTATTGATAAACCAAAAACGCAAGTAGGAATGGATAGGTATATAGCCGTGGTTAAACGTCAGCGAAGCCCTAAATCCGCACAAATATCTTCAAAATCAAAAATTTCTAAAGACGATAAACCCACTGCGATAACGGATGGTAATAGGTTTGCTATCCTTCAGACAGATGAGCCAACAATATCCAAAAAAACATATAAACCCCCACCAATTTATTTGAGAGAGCCGACTTCTAGTGAACTGGTGAAACAACTTATTACAGCAATCGGCAAAGATAAATTCAACGTCACATCAGTGAAGCACGGCAGCATCAGTGAAACTAAAATTCAGGTAAACCATGAAAACGACTACCGAAAATTGTCTGATGTCTTAGAAAAACAGAAAAGATCATTTTACACTTACCAGCTCAAAAGTGCCAAAAGTCTTCAGGTCGTTATTAAAGGGATTGACCCATGCGTAGGTATTGATGATGTAAAAACCGGATTGGAAGATAAGGGTTTTAAAATAAAAACAGTAGTAAACATCAGGAACCGTGAAAAGACCCCTCAACCCATGTTTAGGGTTGAACTAGAACCAGGGGATGTTATGCTAAAAAAGAGTGAAATTCACCCAATATATAACCTCAAATATCTTTTGCATCGTAAGGTTACCGTTGAGGAACCACATAAGCGTTCAGGACCCGTTCAGTGCCTAAACTGCCAAGAATTTGGCCACACTAAGGCTTACTGCAAGTTGCCCGCTGTTTGTGTTGTATGTGGCGAACTTCACGGCACAACTCAGTGCAATAAGCCAAAGGCCGACGCAAGTGTTAAAAAATGCAGTAACTGTGGAGGTAACCACACTGCAAATTATAGAGGTTGCCCTGTCTATACTCATTTTAAGCGGTCAATGACAAATAAGTCATCGGTTTCTCCAGCAGCCCAGCAGCCAAATGTAATTGGTAAACACAATTTTCCCCAGGTAGGCCATTCAACCAACTTAGCAACCTAGAGGCAACTCTGCAGACTCTTGTTCAATCCATTAACACTTTTACCGTCTCTATGACCAACATGATGCAGGAAATGCTAAAAATGCAATCCACTATTTTACAGGCAATTTTAAAAAAATGAATTGGTTAAAAATATGTTTCTGGAACGCAAACGGCATTCGCCAACACAAAAATGAACTTGAGCACTTCCTTATGGAAAAGCAGATCGATATAATGATGATTGCTGAAACCCATTTGACAACTAACCGTTTTTTCAAAATTAATGGCTACATACTGTACGACACAAAAGATCCCCGTGGAAGATCTTGCGGAGGATCGGCAATTCTAATAAAATCCAGAATTAAACACTTTTTAATGAACGAGACATGTGAGGAATATCTCCAAGCTACAAATATATGCCTTGATTATTTTCATGAAAAAATTGTTATATCCTCGATTTACTCACCACCACGATTTTCAATAGCAGAAAGACAATATTCAATTTTTTTCAAATCACTTGGTCCTCGATTTTTAGCGGCTGGCGACTATAACGCTAAACACACTTTTTGGTGATCACGTTTAATTACCCCGAAAGGCCGTGTGCTTTTTGACACCGTTAACAAAATGGGCTTAGGTGTGATTTCAAGTGGACACCCCACTTATTGGCCGTCAGACCAACGCAAGATCCCAGACGTTATAGACTTTGGAGTTACAAAAAATTTTCCCTCAGAATGGATGCAAGTGGAGCCTTCATTGGACTTGTCCTCAGATCACTCACCAACTATAGTTTCTGTTTCGTTCCCCCAGGGGGTTGGTTCCCCGTTTTGTGACTTGGCGTTGACCCGTCACTCGAGTTAATTGGATAAAAGATAAGAAATATTTGAGTACACATTGTACGGAAAACATTGCTTTGAGAACGCCTGAGGATATTGATGTGTCGATTGACGAATTTTCTGAACACCTTAATCAAGCCGTACAACATGCCACCACTAGCCATATAAGATCCAGAAATGTGAGCAACAGAACATATTCGTTTGAAATTGAACAACTTCTAACAGAAAAAAGAAGAGTTAGAAGATATTGGCAACTTCGCAAGTCTCCCCAGCTGAAAAGCAGGCTACGAGAGTGCATAGCTCAGTTAAGAAATCTGCTCGAAATCCAAAGAATGGCTTCCCTTAAAAATTATCTGGAAGGTCTTGATGGTACCCCTCAAACCGACTATTCTCTATGGAAAGCGACAAAAGGTCTGAAAAGACCCGTAGTAGGTAAGCCACCTCTGCGAACTTCAACTGGAGATTGGGCAAGAAGCGTTTCTGAAGAAGGGATGGTGTATGTTAATCATTTGAAAAACGTTTTTACTGCAAATGATACAGTGGATGATGTTGCTGAATTTCCGCCATATGCTGTTAGACCGCCTGTGCCTTTGAGACTTAGTTTTCAAGATGTTGAAAATGTTATTCTTAACACAAACCCCAGGAAAGCTCAAGTTTTGATCAAATTACTGGTAAAATGCTTGAGCAGCTACCTCGTGTAGCTCGTAGAATTCTTCTTTTTACCTTCTTTTTTTAACGCTATTTTACGTCTCGAGTATTATCCTACAGAATGGAAGGTGTCCATGATTACTATGATACCCAAACCAGGGAAGGATCCCACTAAAGTAGAATCATACAGACCAATAAGTCTACTGCCAACAATTTCAAAACTGTTCGAAAAATTGTTAATGGCAAAGTTGAGTCCAATGTTGAACACTGTGGGATGCATCCCTGATCATCAATTTGGCTTTCGGGCTAAACACAGCACAATAGAACAAACGCACAGACTAGTCAATGTCATAAGACAGACCTTTGAGGAGAAGAAGTATTGCTCAGCTTTATTCATTGACATTTCTCAAGCTTTTGATAAAGTGTGGCACGAGGGCTTGATGCACAAAATAAAGTTAAACTTGCCTGCAAATACACACAAGCTTCTGGAAAACTACTTATGTGGGCGGAAGTTTGTTATCAGAGAAGGCGGCTTTATAAGCCCAACTCAGCCAATCGAGGCAGGAGTTCCCCAAGACAGCATACTGGGGCCTACTTTGTATTTGATTTACGCCTCTGACATGCCAACGACACCCGGAATCCACACTTCAACTTTTGCAGACGATACAGCATTCTGCAGCGTACATGAAAGCCATCAAGTAGCTTCGCGAAATTTGGAGGAGTATATTTCAATATTAGAGATGTGGTCAAAACTTTGGAAAATTAAAGTTAATGAACAAAAGTTAATGAACACGTTACATTCACGCTGCGTAAACAAACATGTTCAGCCATCCAAATTAACAATTCACTTATTCCGCAGCAAAATGAAGTCAAGTACCTTGGTATTCACCTGGACCGTAGGTTAACGTGGAAGTCTCACATAGATGCGAAAGTTACTCAGTTAAAGTTAAAAGCAGCTCAACTGAATTGGCTTATGGGCAGAAATTCGACATTGAAGCTGGATTGCAAACTTTTATTATACAAGGCAATTCTAAAGCCTATATGGTGCTATGGAATTCAACTATGGGGCACCGCTTCCGCTTCAAACGTTGAAAAAATTCAAAGGCGACAAAACAAAATTCTTCGAACAATTACTGCAGCTCCATGGTACGTAAAAAACTCACGAATTCATAAGGATCTCTGTGTTCCTTTTGTAAAAGACGAATTTTTAAAGTACGCAACAAGGCATATCAATAAATTGGAACTTCATCCAAATCGTCTTGCACGCAATATACTTAATTTCGAAGGCCACTCTCGGTTGAGAAGGAGGGACACCCTTGCCACCATCAGAACGTTAAATAGGTGATTTCACCGATATTGATCGTGCAAAATAAAACATTTTTGTCTAGCATTGGCTGGACTTAATTAATTTTATGTATTTAGTTTTAAGATTTGAATACTTATTGTTAGTTCACTTTGTGAAGATTCAATAAACAAATGAATGAGAGAAAAAAAAAATTCCAGCGAACATCACACTGTATTTTCAATCCCAGAACATCAAGAGCATCCGATTGCTCAATATTTATACCATCCATGAGTACAGATGAAGCAGCATCTGCGGTCGTTTGTTTGTGTGTTATTAAACAACACTGGGTCTTACGAGCGTTAAAGGAGACTTTTTTACAACCCCACTCGGAAATTAATAGAAGATCATTGTTCAATGAATCATTCATATTTAGCCTCTTGACAGCGATCTCTGATAGGCTAAGCCTATAACTACAAGAGTACGAGTGGCAAATGCTGCTGCCATCCGTGAAAGAGTGTATAGGGTTTGAAGTTTGATAGAAAAGATCATTTAGAAAAATAAGGAATAGGGTAGGAGAAAGAACGGAGCCTTGCGGTACCCCTGAATTAATCTTGAACTCGTCGTTTGATGAGACCCCATCTATAACAACTTGTATAGTGTGGTCTCTGGAAAAACTCGATATAAACCGAGAAAAGTCATCACCGACACCAAAAGCAGTAAGTTTTGCCAGTAGTGCAGCATGCCACACTCTGTCGAACGCTTTGGAGATATCCAGAGCTACCACTTTGCTTGGCACCATTTCTCAGAGAGATATGCCAAAAGATCTCCAGTAGAGCGACTCTTACGAAACCCATATTGACGATCGCAAAGTAATTTGTGCGACGCTAGATACCTCACAAGGTGGTAATTGACCATACTTTCCATTACTTTGGAAAGCGCAGAGCAAATTGCAATTGGGCGGTAATTTTCAGGGTTATTTGCGTCACCTTTTTTGGCGATTGACGTTACATTAGCAACCTTCCAGCACGATGGGAACTCACCATTATGGTTAAGTTTGCTGAAGAGACGTGCTAATGGACGCGCAAGCGTAGAAGATCACTGTTTCAAGACCAATGCTAGAAAGCCATCCGGTCCACGAGTCTTGTTTATGTCGAGATCGGCCAAAACCCTTTTAACTGCTCGAGCCCGGAAAAATATCTTTGGCATAGTTGCAGATACTCTTGCGAGCTCGGGAAGTGGTTGACTGCTTTCCGGCAAGTAAGAATTGCTTGCCAGCAGGTTAGCCTTGTCAACCTGATCGGTGAATGCTTGGTCATTCTTTAAGAGTTAGAATTGACGAACTAGCACTATTCTTTACTCTCTTAACGAAAGACCAAAAGGTCTTACTGCCCCGGGGAGCTGTAAGAACCTTGGCACGAAGGCGCTGGTCGTGAAGAAACTTTTCACGCCTAAGTACCTTGGCACACGAAGATCTTGCCTTTTTGCATAGCAAATCACTGTCTGGGTTTTTGTTTAAACGCCAGTTACTGAATGCTTCCTCTCTGAATCTGACTGCGTTTTTGCACGTTTGATTAAACCAAGATTTTGCTCTTGGTTTAATCGAAATCTGCTTGGAGGGGATGAATGTTTTCATCCCTAGCAAGATCATATTTTCTACCATTTTTGCTGAAGCATTTATGTCATTATCTAGAAAGCAAAGTTTTCATAAAATTGGTTGAGCTCAACCCAACGTGCCTTTTCGTAAATAAATTTTGTCCGTTTCGTTGCTGATTTGGAAACGTTACGAAGTTCAGAGATTGGATCTTTCTACGCGTTGAAGTTTTTTGCTAATAGTTCCAAAGCTTTCTGCACTAAGAAAACAATTATAACCAATTGCAGTAGTTCGGCCAATAATATTTCTAACCTCTCTTAACATAAGAAATAATTAAATATAAAAATTAACAACAATTTTTTTTAGATAAATAAACAAATCATGACCGTTGACAAAGTTTTTATTGTGACATACATTTTTTGCTTTGCGCTTTTCTGTTAAAGCGGCAAAGTTTTATCTGACATGGCCTTAAGTGCGCTTATGGAATACTTAAAATCGTGTCATGTGGTTTTGCAATTTTCTTCCAAATTATTCTTTTTTTCTGGGTTTCTATATACCCAAGAATATTTGTTACACAGGCATTGATTTACCTGCCCCAAAAAGTTAATTTTTCATCATGCATACATTTTTATCAAATAAATTATAAAAAGCAATACAGCTGTTCAAAGATGTGATGGCAGTCCATAGTATTCAGCACATACACAAATCATACGAAAGTTGCTGAAATCGTACCTAAAATGTATTTCATATTAATACAATATGTAATAACTTTGATAAAAAGATATACGAGTATTATAATGTATTATTATTAATGTAATATACTTCAAAACTATTAATATTTGTTTATTATTTAATTTTTATTTCATCATAAACCTAAATTTAATAATGTATTGCTTTCTTACATTTATAGCAGCATATTGCTGCATTATGAACTTATTTTATCGTTGGAATATTATGCTTGTGGACTATATTTTTGACAATCAGGCGAATAAATGTTGCGGTTACTTATAATGTGACATTTGCAAAAATCGTTCGCTGTATATAAATTATGCTATCTCAGAGAAAAAGTCTTAAATTTATAAAAATATATTATGTGTGTATACAAATTTAACATATACCATCATTTTCAACATCTGCCACGTAGTCACGTAATGAAATTTTATTTTCTACAGTTTGAAATGTTACGGTTAAATTTCATTACAGTCAGGTGAGCATTTTCATGGTTTTTCGTATAACAAAAACTACCAGCTGTTTCAACTACATTTACGGTTGGTTAACTGTATGACCGGCCTCATTTTGAAAAAAATACGGCCCGATGACGCCGCCAGCCCATAAACCGCACTAAACAGTCACTCTTTGTGGGTGCTCTGGTTTTTCGACAATCACTCGCCCAAATGCGGCTTATTGACGAATCCACTGAGGTGAAAATGTGCCTCATCACTGAAGATGATTTTCTTCGAAAATTGATTATCCACCGTTCCCACCACTCTGACCATTGATATCGCTTGGAAAGGTTAAGTGACTTTAGTTCTTTACTCAATTGTATCTTTTAGTCTTTATGCATAATGTTCATCAACGACGAGCGTGAGAGGTAGAATTGTTGGGCGCGACGACGAGTTGCGTGGACGACTCTTTAGCCGCAATATTGCGAACAGCAGCAATATTTTCTGCGGAACGAGCTATACGAGCATGCACTGGTGTTTTCACATCTCCTACAGACCCGGTGGCTCAAATTTTTGGAAGATTTTTCCGATTGTACGCACATTTTGACAATTAAATTGACCGAAAAAACCATGAAGTGCACGATATACATTTTGAAATGAACGCCCATTTTCATGACCAGCCTGAATAACTTAACGCATTGACCGATTGTGTATCTTTCCATAGTTTAAATGGAATTAGTCGGAAATTGAGAAATGTCGAATGACATGCAGAAAAAGCTTGACGTTTAGGTGTGGTTCACGTTCATCAACTGACCTTAAACTTTAAGCACCGGATATTAAAGTTTCTAATATAATTTTTATACTACAGCTATTAAGAGAATTTTGCAATCGTGTAACCTTGTAATCAACAAACAGCCTAAAATTGAAGCTTTTGTAGTAAAAGCAGAAACAACAACTTAAAAGCAATCATAAAATTTAAACTTTCTTTTAAATTTTTGAAGTTCAAGCACATAACTTTCTAAAGTACAAAATAGTGCCCAAGGCGAATTCATAACAGGTGAAATTGACAGCGCAGCTGATAACTTTTTGTTTTAATTTTAATCTCTTTTCAGACGTCAATGGAATAATTAAAACAAATTTGGAAAAAAAAATTTTTTTTAACAATTTTGTAAATTATTATTGCATCTTGAGCGCCAGGTATCATTCAGAATTCTCCTCAATCTGGCTGGCCATTTTCACCTTTTCAAGCACTATCATCTGAGGCTTTAAGTTTCACGAAATCACTACAACTTTCAGGAAATAATTAAGATTTTCTTTTATTGTAAATTTTTTTAAAAGAAATTTGACAAAAAACAATTTTTTAAGTTATGTATTTCAACTTGAGCGCCAGCTATCATTCAGAATCCTCCGCAATCTGCCTGACGTTTTTCACCTTTCCGAGCTCTATGATCTGAGACTTTAGTTTTCACAAAATAGTTAAAAGTTTCACGAAATAATTAAAATTTTGTCTTTTCTTGTAAATTTTTTAAAATTCCTTTTTGTGTTTATATTTTTCTCTTGACGTTTGAAAATGAATAATTTTTTGTAGTGTTGTATTTATTGCTCTTGCATATACCTGATATGAATTTGCCTTGATAGTGCTGTTAAACAATGTGTGAGAATACGAATTATTAAAATATAATCAAACTAAAATTGTTATACCAATAAAAATTATAAATAGCTTGTTTTCTATGTTTCCCAGCTATCTATATGTCGACATTTCATAGGAACTACCCTAATCATCAGTAGACTTTGGAAATTTTTGAAAGATATTCTCAAACATTCAACTTTATATCCCATGAATTATGAGAATATCTTTCAAAAATTTCCAAAGTCTACTGATGATTAGGGTAGTTCCTATGAAATGTCGACATATAGATAGCTGGGAAACATAGAAAACAAGCTATTTATAATTTTTATTGGTATAAATGGTAGAAGCTAAAAATAGCGAATAAAAAACTTAATTGTTTAAAATTGTTATATTTCAATCGAGTTTTTATTCAAGCCATAAAACTGATTAAATATATTTTGAGTTCGTTTCAGTATTTTTACTATTTACAACAAGGGCATTCCGTCGTATGCCATGAATCCAAAATAATGTTATGTTCTTTATATCAGTGAGCTTTAGAATGTGACGTGCACAGTGCTTTTTGTATACTATTGTAATAGCAAAAGAGAATGAAGGAATAGATAAAATGTATAAAAAGCGCTATTTTTGCGGATTTTTTCAAAGAAACGCTGTAGTGAAAAAATGCGGCATTGAAAAGCGCTAAATTTAAGGCGAAAGGTGCTAAATTGGCAACCGTTCTTGGGCACTGCTGGTGTAGAGTGAGAATTTAGTTCACAGTCATATAAAGCGTTGTCAACTTTGAACTTTCAAAACGCACCAAAATGGTAAAAAACGCGTTATATAAAAAGAAAAGCAACTAATTTGTTTAATTAATTTTACAAAATTGTTGAAAAAGCTCAAATATTTTTTTTTAGAAATTTCCTTGTTACTTTTTTGCAGTTTACAGTACAAATACGTACGACTCGTCTACAAAGTTTGTATGGAAAGCATTTTGAAAACTGAGCGCTTTTCAAATGTAATAATTTGCTTGAGCTATTTTTTATAAAAAATTCTTTAGTTATTTATTTGTTTCTATATTCCGTCTTGATTCGGAAGACTTCTTCAGCAAATAAAAAAAAATCCTTAAGATCGAAACAAATATATTTCTTTTTTACTACACATTTGCAAAGTAAATTTGCAAACTATAGGATGCACAGCATGGGCGGTGTGACGGAGACCATATGCCGCAGATGTTATTAACGGTACGTTTTGTAGTGTACGCTTTAGTGGATAAGCGCCTATTCATGCAATTTATATTTAGTGCAGGGAAGTACTGAAACATGAACCATACGATCATGTAAACACCTAACAGTAACATTATCCTTGTTTAAAGGTGTGGTAACCCGTCGCGATCTACGGATTCCTAAATTGGCGTAGTTATTATCAACATTGGTTTCAGTTTTCTGTCTGTTTTTATAAACCGTTGCTAAGAATTTGTTGGTATGCTAACGGGAAAATCATACGAGACTGGAAAAGAAGCCAGGTGACTGAGGAAGAAGAAAGTGAAGCAGCAGGTGTTTGAGTGGCGTGGTTGAAGTGGGACCGTATTAAAAGCAGGATACGGACAAAACAAAATTTAGTCTCTCATGTTGTGTGAAAATGGTAAATTTATAACATGAATTGTGGTATGTAAAAGCCAAAAAGAACAATCAAAATACCACAAAAATGAAACTGGAAACAAATTATACAAGAGCCGAGTATAAAGTTTACAACATCAGAACCTGGCGTAAACTTGCCCACAATTTCGAGGAACAGTCACTATTTATCAGGTTATCCCACTTACCTGCAAATTCTCGAAAAGTTGCCAACAGCAAAACTTGCTCGCCAGCTGGCCCGGAATGTGACAGATGTGCTGCTCTGGAAAACGAGCAGCAGTTTCAAACCTTATACTCAACCAACTTACCAGCAAATTATCCAGAAGAACCAACAACTAACTTACTTGCAAATTATCCAGAAGAAAAAACAACCAACTGAACTACAAATTATCCAGAAGAAACAACAACCAACTTACCTGCAAATTATCCAGAAGACCCACCAACAACCAACTTACCTACAAATTATCCAGAAGAAAACACAACTAAACTTATTGGCCCACTTAGCTGCAAAAAAAGTTTCAACCCCCAAACCGTACTAGACAACTTAACCGATAAGTACCATTTTATTTGTTTTATATTCCGTATAATTAGAAAACTATCTACTCGAGACACATAAGTTTTGTGATCCAAGAGTAATATAGACCAGGAATAATAAATGCAATGGCGCGTGTAAACTGTATTTAAGCGATTCTGAAAAAAAGTATTTTATAATGTGGTGAAGTTATCAATTTGTTCTGGAACATTGGCAGTATTATCGCGAAATTTGCTTTGTATTTGAAAATTAATGTATTTAAATAACTGTTGAAAGGGAATATCCGTCCCGAACTACATATGTGCACTCCAGTACGCATCTAAAATAGATTCACATATTCATACATTCAGATATACACGAGTATGTATATATATATATATATATATATATATATATATCCTTATATGTACATGTCTACTTAAATTTTTTTTTTTTGAGAATCATTACCTTTATAATACTTACCTGAGAATTTACTTATACTTACCTATATATAAATACCTGCCTACATTTGCCTAAATACTTACCTAAGAATTCGCCTATACTCCTATCTATATATACGTACTAACATATACGTCAATATTTTAAGAATGGAGTTAGACCTAAATAATTTTAGGAACGTGTAAAATAAGTTGAAGAAAAAAAAAAAAAAACTAATGATCATAAAATCGAAATTTGAAAACGAAAAGCAGAAAGAAAAAGAAAACCAATAATTCTTGTATTGTAAAAGTAGGAAAAAATTGTTTTTATAAATTATAGTCCAACCGAAAGGGAAAAAAAGGGTCGTATCGTTGCGTATAAATTTTTTATTTCACCGTTTATGTCAATCATATCCAATCGTGTTCATCGAGATTCGGAGGCCTGCGAGAACTTCGACAACATGATGGATGAGTAAAATTTTTTTTATTATTTTTGCACTTGCGTATTTCTTTTTCAAAGTAACATGCATGGGCAGGAAAATAGCAGCCCAGAATATTGCTTTGTAATTTGAATGGTAATTATTGAAATTTGTATTATTCGTGGTGGCATGTCATAAGGTCCAGTGTCATAGTGTCCATGAACGTTATGACACACTTAAAAGTGTCATAAGGTCCATGGACGTTAAGACACTTTTTGAAAATGTCGTAGTATCCATGGGCATAGTGACACTTTGCAAATGGACATTATGTCATTTTTAAAAATGTCATAAGGTCCATAATTAGAAAAGAATTTGTATATGAAGATAACCGTATAATTCAGTGATAATGTGAACCAATAAAAGCCGTTCCTATTATCAAATTGGCCCACATTTTCGTTGCAAAACTTTGATGCATAACTCTTGCTTATATTGCCTAAAAGAAATTAGCACTTTCACTCTTTTTGATTAAAGAAGTAATTATTTCAATACAGAATTTGTTTATATTCTCTTTAAATCTACGAATTAATATTCTCTTGAAAAATTAACCAAAATTTAATTTTTTTTTACATAAATGAGTTTTCACAGATGTAAAAGGTACTTTATTATCAAAATAAATAATCGCTTATTGAGATATATTTAGGAGTATATCACGTTCAAAAATGTATCTATAGTAAAGGCAAAGTTGAATTACGTTTCTTAGATTTAGTGTCCAAATTTTGAAAACCAGGAGAACAAATTGTAAAATATCTGCATTTCTTAGCTCTGCCAAGCATGTAACGCATTTTAAGATTTCTGTCACCTGACTGTTGATATTGATAGCATTTTCTTCGATATCTTTTGTTTCTGAATCGCTTTCTTCTCCAATATATTTTTTTATTTAATAGTCTTTATTACTTTGCATTGGTTGATTACTTATAAAGCAACAATGAATATAAAGGGAAATATAATAATATAAAGGACAAGCGATTTGATTTATCTGATAAGCAATCAAATGAAAGAAAATTGTTTTATATCAATACATAATACTAAAAACCTCGAGATACTAAAAAAAGTATGTATGTGTAGTGTCCAATTGCTGATCAAGTTTTTGGATTTGATAATCTTTATTACTTTGCATTGGTTGATCACTCATAAAGGAAGTATGAAGGAAAAATCGGCGCCGATCTAACAGCTTGTGCGTGTTTGCAGGCAAGTTTAATTTTAATTTATGAGTTAAGCCTTCGTGCCACACTTTGTCAAGCTTTGGAAACGTCAATGAATAGAGCTGAGCAATATTTTTTATCTTCGAACGCGTTTCTGATAACATTCACCAGCCTGTGTGTCTGTTCTATGGTGCTATCCTTAGCCCTAAAACAGAATTGATGGTTAGGAATACATCCTACTTCATTCAAGATTGGGGTCAACTTCATTAGCAATTTCTCGAACAGTTTTGAAATTGTTGGCAATAGACTTATCGGCCTATATGAATCAACTTTTGTAGGATCCTTTCCTGGTTTGGGTATCATAGTAATGACAGACACCTTCCACTCAGTAGGAAAGTACTCGAGACGTAAAATAGCATTAAAAATAAAAAGGACGAGTCTTCTAGCTACTCGGGGTAACTGCATAAGCATTTTGTTGGTAATTTTATCAATACCTGGAGCTTTTCTGGGGTTTAAGTTACTATTAGCATTATCGACATCTTGAAAACGAAGTCTAAAAGGTACGGGAGGTCTAACTGCATATGGCGGCATATCAGCTTCATCATTCAGTCCGTCAATGGCAAATACGTTTCTCAAGTGGTTAGCGTACAGCATTCCCTTTTCGGAGTCACTTCTGGCCCAGTCCCCAGTTGGAGTACGCAAGGGTGGCTTAGATCTAATGGGTCTCTTTAACCCTCTTGCTGCTTTCCACAAAGAATAATCGGATTGAGGACTACCATCGAGGCTTTCCAAATAGGTTGTGAGGGAAGCCACTCTTTGAACTTCAAGCAAATTTCTTAGTTGACTTACGCATTCTCGAAGCCTAGCTTTAAGCTGAGGAGACCTGTGAAGTTGCCATTCTCTTCTGATTCTTCTTTTTTCTGAGACAAGGTGTTCGATTTCAGAAGAACAAGTTCTGTTATTCATATTTCTAAAATTTGTAGTGGTAGCATGTTGCACGGCTTTTATAATATTTTGGGAAAAATCATTAATTGACTCATAAATTTCCTCAGGAGTTGTCAAAGATATATTTACCGTACAATGAGTACTTAAATATTTTTATATTTTAGCCAATTCACTTTAGACTGGAATACACCAATGTCGTTAAATGGGGATCCAACCTCATGGGGGAAACATATAGAGACAATACTAGGTGAGTGATCGGAGGACAAATCCAATGAAGGCTCCACATGCATCCAATTTAAGGGGATGTTTTTTACGATTCCAAAGTCAATAACATCTGGGATCTTTCGCTGGTCAGATGGCCAATAGGTGGGACACCCGCTGAAGATTACATCTAAACCCAATTTTGATATAGTATCAAAAAGCACACGACCTTTCGGGGAAATTAATCTTGAGCCCCAAAATGTGTGTTTAGCATTATAGTCACCAGCAGCTATACATAAATCGGGATCCAAGAGAAGTAAAAAAATTTGAATAATGGTTTTCTGTAACTGAAAGCCGAGGCGGGGAACAAATCGATGAAATTACCAATTTACTGCGAATGTGTTCAATACAAATATTTGTTTCTTGAATATATTCTTCACATGTCTCATTTAGCAAGTAATGTTTAATTCTATTTTTCCACAAGATCTTCCACGTGGATCTTTAGTGTCATATAGTATATAGCCATTTATCCTGAAATAACTTCTTGACGTCAGGTTAGTTTCAGCAATCAAAATACTCGTAACATCGATTTGCCTTTCCCTCAGGAAGTGTTCAAGTTCATTTTTATGTTGGCGTATGCCGTTTGCGTTCCAGAAACATATTTTTAAATAAATAATTTTTTTTAAATAGCCTGTAAAACAGTTGATTGCATTTTTAGCATTTCCTGCGTCATGGTGGACATAGACGCCGTAAAAGTGTTTATTGATTGAACCAAAGTCTGCAATGTGGCTTCAAGGTTGCTAAAATATGGGTTGGGCTGTTGAGAGTTGGACTTCTGATTCGCGTTTGGTATATTAGTCTTAACCACATTGACATAAGAAACTTGGTTAGAGCTTGGAACATTTATTTGGATTGTTGACTGACCTGCTTGAGGAAAATTGCTGCTTGAAATGAATTGCGATTGCTGGGACGGCTTGGGAGGATTTCATGATTTATTTGGCATTGAGCGTTTGAAGTGGGTATAGACGGGGCAACCCCTGTAATTAGCAGTATGATTGCCTCCACAATTACTACTTTTTTTTACATATGTGTGAGTTTTTGATTTGCTGCACTGTGATGTGCAATGGAGATCACCACACACAACACAGACAGTGGGTAATTTGCAATATGTCTTAGTTTTGCCATACTCCTGACAGTTTATGCACTGAACGCTTATGTGGCTCTTCTACAGCTACTTTCCGATGTAGAAGGTATTTAACATTATATATTGGATGAACGTCATACTTCTTTAAGGTGACATCTCCAGGTTCTAATTCCACCCTAAACATGGGCTGAGGTACCTTTTCTCGGTTTCTGATGTTAAGAACATTCTTAATTTTAAACCCTTTCTCCTCCAAACCAGTTTTAACTTCATCAGGATCTACAACAGAATCAATGCCTTTAACAACAACTTAAAGGCCTGTCGCACTTTTTAACTGATAGGTGTAAAAAGCTCTATTTTCTTTCTCCAAGTCGTCCGTCAATTTGCGGTAATCATTTTCATGAATTACCTGAATTTTAGTTTCCATGCTGCACAGATGTTAAGCTATTACCGTAATAAGTTTGCTTACCAGTTCCTTAGATGTAGGCTCTCTCAAATAAATTGGAGGAGGTTTAAACGATTTTTTTTAAGTTGTTGGCTCATCCGTTTGAATAATAGCAAATGTATTATTACCAGATGGCTTACCGGGGTCGTCATCTTTAGACTTTGATGATAATTGGGCTTCGTTGCTGTTTCACAACGGTGATATATTTACTTTTATTTTGTAATAATAAATTATTTAATTAGTGAATAATCTTTTTCCAAATTATCAAAAGCATTAAATCCAAAAATATTAAGTACTGAAATTGAATTTGGTGTAAAATTAATAATAATGCAAGCCACAGACTTTGCGACTAGTTGTACAACATGACAATGTTGGTTATTAGATTGTAAAGTGTGTGGGGCCGTCGTATGAAGTTGTGTCTCGGTTGGATGAAAGATTAAAAAGTTTTGATTATCTAGGTAGTTGTACCGATTGGTTGTATAATTTGGGAGTATGTTGTGCAACTTTATACGAAACGTCACGCACAAATTTGTATTTGCATTAAAAATGGAGAACTCGGCAGAAATGCATGAATTTATTGAATTTTATAAAAGCTGGCCCGAACTTTGGAATTGTAAAAATGACAATTATAAAAATGTTAGGACAAAAGCTACAATAAATTGTTGATTGAATTTAAAAAAAATGAAAAGTGATTGTAGCCTGGATGAACTGAAGAAGAAAATTGCCAACATGCGCACCTGCTATCGACGTGAATTAAAAAAAGTGAAAATATATGACATATGTATATGTAAAAATGACATATATGTATTAAATTTGTGATATTTTGAGGATTTTGATTTTTTGCGGAATTTTGAACTACAGGTCGTTCAAGCTTAAGTTCAGATGATGATGTTGAATATGTTTCTTTAAAAGAGGTAAGTGCTAAAAAGAATTTGTATACCACCTTTTGTTCTTTTTAATTAAAAATAACATTGTTTTTTTTATTAGGCAAAGGCACAAGTATCAAAGAAGACAACTTTAGCTAAAACTAGATTGGATTTTCTGAAGAAAGCTACTGAGCATCTGGAGGCCTCATCGAAAGTTGCCAGAGTAGAACGCATATGCGAATGGGTGGGCTTACATATATGTTTCGGCAAATAAATCCAACTCCACAATTATATGCAAAACGAGCTCTAGATGAAATTTTTATTATGTGACGATTGAATCAATTAAATTTAAACACTATGCAGTGTCAATCAAATGAAAATGCAATCCGTGTATGAAAGCGATAAAAAAATTTTGTTCAAACATCATCCCGCACAAAGTAAAATCAAGTAATTCCAATAACTATGCTGATTTTACTCAATTATTGAATGATACCCAGTACCAATAATATGTACTTATATACATAATTTTGTATGTATGAAATAAAATTTATGTATTATATGTAAATGAAATGAAATTTAATGTACAAATATTTTAGTTTTAAAATGTGAATTATATTATTTTTAAGTTTTTATTTCATCTGTTTATAACTACAATGTGAATAAAAATGTGTTTTTATTAAAGAGTTTTTAATTCTTTTAGTACTTCACAAAACTTAGTTCTGATTTCTTTTGCTTCATTAGGTGAGATTGAATGATTAGAATTTGCTGTTTGGCTCCATACTTGGTAATTCTATGAAATTATTGGACTCTTCAAAGGTAGAAGTAGACTGATGACGCAGGTAATTGTGCAGGTAACAACATGCCAAAACAACAACGGTGGCTTTATCAGGGCTTAAATTAATGGTTGTGCGAAGTAGACGAAATCGCGATGATAAAATTCCAAATACATTTTCTACTTTTACATGAGCCGAGCTCAGTGTTTAGTTATAAAGCATCTCATCACTTGTTAAATTTGAATTACCAAATGGTTTTAAAATATTTTTGCGCAAAGCAAAAGACCGCTAAGGCTAAAAAAATGAACGGTAATGGCTCTTGACCAGTCAACACAGGTCTGGGCTTAGACAAATTCAGCTCATTATTTTCTAGCCTTTCAAACAACTTCGTATTTGAAAATACACTACCGTCAGAAATTCTACCGTTCGCACCTACATCCACCATCAAAAAGTTACTGTTGCTATTAACAATAGCCATTAAAACGACACTAAATGTCTTTTTATAATTGAAATAAAACGACCCCGAGTGAGATGGCTTAATTATGTTGACATGTTTCCCGTCAAGGGCTCCTACACAGTTAGGGAACAATGATTTTTCATAATTTTTCAGCTACATCCATCCACTCGAGAGGAGTCATAGAAAGCTATAAGGAAATATGTTTTGTTTTATGACATACACATATTATATACATATATATGTATGTATTCATAAAAACTTACTTTTACAAAGGATTTCAAAACTTTTATGATTGCCTCACAAGTCTCAATGATAATATTTCCTAGATTGCAGATATACTGCTGTCGAAAATTTAAGGTCTTCATATGAGCATCCCGTTGCTAGATACCGCAGTGTTATTTCCAACCGATTTCGGGCAGGAATTGGCTTCCTCAATATGGTTACTTGCTTTTGTATATGAATTTCCACTTTTGACAACATGTCATTAAATACACCCGTCTGTCATCCAAATATAATTTTAATAATCCTTTGGCTCACTTTGCTTTAGAGTTTTTAATAGTTTGTTATTCGAATATGTTTCTTTTTTATAAACCAATCCTTTGACCAAATTCTTTTTCCCCCCTTTTTTACATTCCATCTTCTTCTTTCCACAACACTTCATTTATTATAATATATGCTATTTTTTTTTATCTGCGGTCATCTTTTCTCAACAAAATTTTTTTACAAATGTGATTATGACTTAATGTTGTATACAGAGTTGCATAATTTATGTGCAAAACACACAACTCGGAAAGCAAACGGTTGTAGCAACAGTTGCATAGTCTATGGCTTGCATACTAATAATTACCTATCATAAATCTTGAATATGAACAATAATTTTATGCATTTTTATTTAAATAAATGAGATAGACCACAGTTCAACATAATGAAATAAATTACTTAATCTTTTCTTTCTAAGGTAATGATGTGAGGTGAGTTATTTAAGGGGTCCTAAGAAAAAAAGCTTTGGTCACTTAGGACATAGGTAGAGGTAGGGTGTAGAGACCAAGCTCGTCGAGAATATCGGACGAAGTGAACATCTGGATACCTTCCCCATTGGTAAAACAAGTTTTTTTTCTCTCGTAGATGCCATTTTTCCCAATATAAAATACCTACATATCGCCGAAGGCGAATTAAGTACCAGTACTATCAAATTTTGTTGAATTCGCCTTGATTTTTCATGGTTGATTTCAAAAATTGCCATGCGTGCAATTTTAAATTTCAAAAAGTTGGTGTGAAAAAAACAGTTTTTCTTTCCAAAAAATTTTTTTCATTTCGGCCTTAACTAATCTTTCTTTAAAAAAAATTTTTGTTTTCAAAATAATTTGTGTTTTGATAATATGTCACAGCAAGTGTTTAAAGTAAGCTATTCTAAGCGAACTGAAACATGGTTCCGTGTGCCTATGAATAAGGTGGACAGAAAACGGTGGAGCGAGATTTGTGGTGTTAATATTGCAGCAACCCGAGCGGTTGCTGATTTGCGCTAACCACTTTCTGTCTTCAAGCATTGTATATGCTGGGAGCAGATCATATCTTATGGTAAATGCTGATCCATATTGGGTACAATTACAACAGTAAGTATCAATCTTTTTCTTATACCAAAAGCCATTTACGAAACTATGTTTTAGGAATAATTCTTTTTACCAATCAGTGGAAGAAGTAATAGTTTCTGATAGAATGGAAACTTCCATGGAAGAATAAGGATGCAGCATCTTTAAATTTAAATATTGAAAAATATGTGCGTATGTATGTAAGTATTTTCACATACATATTTATGAATGTATGCATGCATATATTTATTTAGTGCATGACATGCACGTATGCATGCAAATAACTTTTCATATAAATTCTTTGATAGATTGCCACAATACCACGAATTTCAATATAAACGTGAATACAAGGAAAAAGAAGCTAAAACAGAGTAAGTTTTTTAAAATTAGTTCTACTGTAGATTATGTTTTGAAACAGCATTGCTAAATTCTCTCACTTCTTTGTATGGAAATATTACCATTCCCTCATTTAAATAGGATATAAAAAAAATTTTGATATTCTAAATACATACAATATACTAGTAAAAAGTTTGATTCGAGTGTTGTAGATTGCAGAAAATAAAATTTTCAGTTTACTTTATCATTAAAGCGTGCTTTTTAGTATTTACCATTATATAAAAAACTCAAATTGAATTGAAAGGCTACAATAAAGGCGGTTTAAAAAATTTTTCAATTTGCAGTACATCCATATATGGAATGGACGGAAGGGAGTATCTTCAACGGATTTGGAGGCCGAAAACAAAAAGTCAAGTGCCAACTTGCTCAATCAAATGCTGCTGCAGAAGCAATTTGCAAAGTTTTTACGAAAGGCCAGAACCGAAAAATAATGTCACCTGGGCGAAGCCAATGAAGATGCCAGGACACATAAAGTGCCATATGTCTCCATAGCGCAGGCCCCAAGGCATATGTTTTAGCTTTATAAAAAACACCAGCGAGTTACCTCTGCATGAAAAAATCTGTGTGCTCGTTTTTGATGAGATGAAGGTGGCGGAAATATATGAGTACGATCCTGTCAGGGATATGGCACGAAAACCTGCGAAATATGTGTAAGTGGTTATAGCCCGTGGAAACAGCCGGTTTTTTATTACTTTGATTGCAAAATTACTAAAGACCTATTAAACAATATAATTCAACAGCTATACAATGCTAGATTTCCAGTGGTAGCCACAGTCTGTAACATGGGGCCAAGTAATTGCAAATTGTTGAGAGACTTGGGTGTGACGACAGGTAAATAAAGCAATTTATTTATTTTGTCTGCAATACCATAATAATAAATAAATAAAACAATTGTTCAACAATAAGTAATATAACACTTTACACTACACAGTTTCACACACTGGTGAGTAAATAAATTCAATTGTGTTCATATTTTAATACTTTAAAATAAAATTTTTATTTTCGCACTTTACTGTTTTAGATAAACCTTGGTTTCCCAGCCGTGTACTTAAAAGCGATAAAATTTTTGTATTCGCTGACGCACCACACTTGCTTAAACTTGTGCGGAATTACTATTTGGATAATGGCATAATGTTCAACAATGCAATACTAACCTCACGGAAAGTCTGATATGTCCATAATCTTTAAGCTGACAGGCGAGCATCTCGCCGTAAAAGGTGCAGGTAAGTCTTGCTCAGCTTAATAAAATGATATGTATATTTATATAAAATATGTACTTAAAGCACATATAGGATTTGAAGATGTGAATCTTTAGGGATGAAGCTCTATAACCCTACCGCAACGGCAAATTTTTTCCAGCTGATGACTGACTGGTTTGACATACTAAATTCAACGCTAAATAATTTCGTATATCCTGGTCAGCTTGAACATGTTATTTTATTAATTCAAAAACATTACAACAAAAAAAAATAATATCTATTTAAGCAACCATACGGTCTTGCATTACAAAGTCAAGATGAAGTTCTACTGCGGATGAAGAAAATCATGTCATCGCCAATCGTTCATGTCCGAAAATGTTTGCAGCTGTTCCAAAGGGGAATGATAATGACCACTTCTGCCTTAATACAGCTTCACAAGTATGTCGAAAAATGTGAAATGACATATATTGCGAACGATCGGCTTTAATCAAGATTTGCTGGAGCAATTTTTTGGTGTAATGAGGGGCATAGGAGCTTTGAATGACTTTATATATAGGATACGGATATACATATATTCTAGGTACTAATCATTTTGAAATATTTATAATCACTTATAATCTACTATATTTTTCTTTAATTTAAGCGAGAAAGCTGAGCGGCAAAAGGAATGTCGAGACAGATGACAATGAATGGCTTAATGCTTCCCTGGGTGCAAGTGTTCTGTATAGCCCTGAAAAAGATAACACTATTGATATTGAGGAAGAACAGTTGCCTCCAGAGGAGAATGTTATTGATATTGGTGATCTATATTACACCTTTTTCGAAGATATTGGTATTCTTCAAGAGGATGCACTGGTTACATAATTAGAAAGCTGAATCTTGAAGAATACGAGTGCCACACAAAGTCATTTAAATGGGTCGACCAAGTTTGAAAAGTTCTCTGAAGAAATCAACAGAAAGCTCTCCGGCAAATGACATGAAACTGGAAAATATTTCATAGAGTTTACGGGTTTGAAATTTCATATTGCCTAAATCTTTTCTGTCAACTTATTGACCAAAGTAAAGGAGTGGAAATCGCAGAATATATAAAAACATTTTTTTTCAAATGCCGCATGCACTTTCGCGTGCGTAATTTGAATAAAATATTGAAGGCACAAAATTCGAAGCAGAGACTTTTGGGTTTCAAGAAAATTCTTAAAATAAATCTTTAAATATTGCAGTAGGTCTTGTATAAATTAAAAAAATATATTTCTTACACTACACCACACTATTTTCTTTTTTCAGATTTTAATTATAACAACTCGCACACTCTAAGTGCTTAGATATTACCAATTCCAAAAGATGAAGATTTGCAGAGTGAAGATTTGTTTTGTGTGTTGATACAAATTATTATACATGTTAAAACCTCTATGGGATCTTTTGTTTTTTTTTTTTTATAGGGATTCCGTTCGATTAAAGAAAAACTA
Source organism: Thecocarcelia acutangulata (assembly GCA_914767995.1). Classification (NCBI taxonomy): domain Eukaryota; kingdom Metazoa; phylum Arthropoda; class Insecta; order Diptera; family Tachinidae; genus Thecocarcelia; species Thecocarcelia acutangulata. The sequence goes on from OU612098.1 coordinate 61,080,552, forward strand.
TTAATGTTTTTTTGTATTTTAGTTCGTTTATTAAATCAAATAACTCTTGTTTAAACATTCAATTTTATTTACATATTAAACACTTGCTTAGTTCATTTCATTTTATATTCGACTACTTTTTTGCTCTTTTGTTTTTAATTTCTTTCTTCCAGAATAATTTACTTAAATTTATAAAAAATATTCATTTAATTCTTGCTGCTCTCCCGCTGTGAGGATCACTTACATTAATTGTTCACTGAAGAAAAAGCAACTAAAATTTGTTCTTAAGCCGAGCTTGCAGTAGCAAATCTTTACTTTAGTAAAAAGATTTATAAAGAAGAGCAAATTAACAATAGTATTGGAATTGTACCTTAACTTACATATTATCACATGTATAAGAATATTTGTTCGAACTCTTACCATGTGGACATAAGTACACATGGTAAGAATTGTAACATTGCCTTTAGCATGAAGCGCACTTTTTCATACCAAAGGATGTCCCTGGAATCTACTCAATATTAATTGAACACTTCCACAGAAGTTGTTCTTCGTAAAATATTATGGTTTATCATCTACTCTACCAATTACGTTGGCAGTTGTATCACTTACTTTTCTTTTCTGTATCACTTCGAAAAATATAATAAAACTTGTAAGCCCCTACACTCACTTTTTTTACATTCATTTATTTATTGAATCTTCACAAAGTGAACTAACAATAAGTATTCAGATCTTAATACTAAATACATAAAATTAATTAAGTCCAGCCAATGCTAGACAAAAATGTTTTATTTTGCACGGTCAATATCGGGGAATTCACCTATTTAACGTTCTGATGGTAGCAAGGGTATCTCTCTTTCTCAACCGAGAGTGGCCTTCAACATTAAGTATATTGCGTGCAAGACGATTTGGATGAAGTTAGAATTTACTGATATACCTTGTTGCGTACTTTGAAAATTCGTCTTTTACAAGAGGAACACACAGATCCTTATGAATTCGTGTGTTTTTTACGTACCATGGAGCTGCGGTAATTGTTCGAAGAATTTTGTTTTGTCGTGTTTTGAATTTTTTCAATGTTGGATGTTGAGGCGGTTTCCCATAATTGAATTCCGTAGCATCATATAGACTTTTGAATTGCGTTGTATAATAAAAATTTGCAATCCAGCTTCAATGTCGAATTTTTGCCCATAAGCCAATTTAGTTGCGCTGCTTTTAACTTTAACTGAGTAACTTTCGCATCGATGTGAGACTTCCATGTTAAACTACGGTCGATATAAATACCATGGTACTTGACTTCATTTTGCTGCGGAATAGGTGAGTTGTTTATAAAGCAGCGCAACTAAATTGGCTTATGGGCAGAAACTCGACATTGAAGTTGGATTGCAAACATCTGCTAAAACCTATATGGTGCTACGGAATTCAATTATGGGGTACCGCCTCAGCGTCAAACATTGAAAAAATTCAAAGGCAACAAAACCAAGGTCTTCGAACGATTACTGCGGCTCCATGGTACGTTAAAAATTCACGAATTCATAAAGATCTGAGTGTTCCGCTGGTAAAAGAGGAATTTTCTAAGTACGCCACAAGGTATGTCAGTAAACTGGAGCTTCATCCCAACTCTGTTGCGCCCAATATTCTTAATTTTGGCGATCACACTCGGCTTAGAAGAAGGGATACCGTTGACACCATCAGATTGCTCAATAGGTGATTTTACCGAAATAGCTCCCGCGAAATAAAACTTTTTGTCTAGCATTGGCCGGACTTAAGTATAAAGCACATTTTTTTTTTAATTTTAAAGCACATCTCTCTTTTTTTTAATTCTAAATTTAGATTTGAATACTTATTGTTAGTTCATTTTGAAGATCCAATAAATAAAAATTTCCTAAAAAAAAAAAAAAAATCAGCAACAATTAAACTGGAAGATGTTGTGTCTGCAATTATAACAATATTTGGCGAACACGATCGCGGGCGTTTCCTATCTCTTAGAGACAACATATTTTCCAAGGATTTTTTCAAAGACTCCTCCTCAGAAATCCAAGGACTTTTTCTACCTATTTTTCAGAATTACATCTGATAGGTACACTCATGCAATTAATTGCTTCTATTTTTATTTGCAACTTAAAACGGTATTAAACAAAGTTTTTCTTTTAAATAAAATCACTGTTCACCGATTACGGTTTTTACCTAATCCGGTTTTATTTTTTTACTTTGCGATCAAAAAACAAACGACCAATTTTGAGCAGAAAATTTAAACTGAAATCAAACATAAACAAAATTTCTATATTCAAGCGTTTTTTTTTTTTTTTGTAAGAGTCCCCTCTTACATTTCTAATTTATAGAAAACTCTAATATATATATGTATGTAACTGTTGTTATCATGTTAACATGTGTATATTTGAAGTTAAAGTTTGAATATGTAAGTACCGGTTGCCGGGAAGGTATACTACTTTGTTTGGCCACCAATTTGGTAAACACTAGTCTTGACAGTTCATATTTGACAATCGTGCAGTAGACATGTGACAAATTTATTATGAAAAAATATTCGATAAACCAACGTTCTTTTTCCTTTTGGCAGTACGCGTTGTGCAACTGCTAGACTGTGCAGAAGTGCGACTATAACCTTCTCGTTGTGGCCGCTAAGAACAGGCCAACCAGTAAGGTCATGTTTCTGCTGGCGGTCTGGCTAATGTAGTTGAACAGAGAGAGGAAACTCTACACAAACCCCAATAAGAGGGAACAGCATACCTCGCAGGATGAATGGCCAGTGGGTTAATCTAGGTGCGGACTTGGGATGCTCAGGCAAGCTTCTATTTCAATAAGTGGCTTTCTGCGCTACTGGGGCTCTGGAGCAGTGGACCTTCTTCCCCTTTACTCGTGGGACCAATTAAATAAATACGTTTAAAAGAACAAATACAAAAAAAAAATGACGGAAGCAGCCAAGAGAGGTTTAGCAAAAATGAAAAATAATCTCAAAATGTAGAAAAAGAGGCAGCAAAACCCTCTGCTGGGGCGGGAGTAACTCCCAGCAAAACCAACCCGGATTTTTTTTTTTAACTTTATTATTTTATTTATTGAATCTACATAAGAAATGTAATGACAATAAGTATTCAAATCTTAATACTAAAAAAAAAAATTATGATTAAAGTCCTGCCAGTGCTGGACAAAAATTTATTTTTATGCGAATATTATTTCAGAATTCATTCATCTGTTTAGAGCTCTAATGGTAGCCAAAGTATCCCTCCTTCTCAGACGGGTATGACCACCAAAATTAAGAATATTAACTGCAAGAGGATTTGGATGGAATTCAAGTTTGTTAATATATCTTGTCGCGTACTTCACAAATTCAGATTTCACAAAAGGTACGTTCAGATCTGCCTGGATTCGTGAGTTTTTAACGTACCGTGGAGCATCTGTAATTCTGTGGCCCATAATTAAATCCCATAGCACCATATTGGCTTTAGAATCGAGTTGTACAGCAAAAGTTTACAATCAAGCTTCAAGGTCGAATTTCTGCCTAGTAGCCAGTTAATTTGCACTGCTTTCAATTTCATCTGCGTTACTTTTGCCTCGATGTGCGACTTCCATGTTAGTCTACGGTCAAGATGAATTCCGAGGTATTTGACTTCACTGCGTTGAGGTATTACTTTATTGTTAATAGTAATGGGTGAGCATGTTCCTAGACGCAGTGCGAATGTAACATGGGCACACTTTTGTTCATTAACCTTGATTTGCCAAAGCTTGAGCCATTTCTCTAGTTTGTCGATATGTTCCTGTAAGTTTATTGATGCTTGCTGGTGGTTACTATGGAATGCTGTATCATCTGCAAATGTTGAAGTGTGAATGTTGGTGTTTGTCGGCATGTCAGATGCGTAGATCAAATATAAGATAGGCCCTAATATGCTGCCTTGGGGAACTCCAGCTTCAACAGGCTGGGCGGGGCTTATGAAATCGCCTTCTTTTATTATAAATTGGCGACTATATAAATAGCTTACCAAAAGGTTATGTACGTTTGCAGGTAAGTTAAACTTTATTTTATGCATTAAGCCATCGTGCCACACTCTATCAAAAGCCTGTGAGACGTCGATGAATAAGGCAGAGCATTATTTTTTATCGTCAAATGCCTTTCTTATGACGTTAACTAACCTGTGTGGTTGCTCAATGGTGCCATGTTTCGCTCTAAAACCAAATTGGTGATCAGGAACACATTCAACCTTATTAAGCAATGGATCCAACTTCGCCTTTAGCAATTTTTCGAAAAGTTTTAATATTGTTGTCAGTAGACTTATTGGACGGTATGATTCTACTTTCGTGTGATCCTTCCCTGGCTTAGGAACCATTGTTATCATGGACACCTTCCACTCTGCAGGGTAATACTCAAGTCGTAAAATAGCATTAAAAATAAAAAGAACAATTCTTTTAGCTACACGAGGCAACTCTACGAGCATTTTGTTGCTGATTTTATCCATACCTGGAGCTTTTTTAAGGTTTAGATTATTAATAGCATTTTCAACTTCTTGAAAATTGAATCTTAAAGGCACAGGAGGTCTACTAACAATAGGCGGCAACTCATTTGCATTATCAGACCTATTTGTGGAAAAAACGTTTTTCAAATGGTTAACAAATAAATTACCCTTTTCCGCGTCATCTCTAGCCCAGTCACCAGACGGTTCTTGCAAGGGCGGCTTACCTTTAACTGGCCTTTTTAAACCCTTAGTCGGCCGCCATAAAGAATAGTCGGACTAAGGAGTACCATCCAGACTTTCTAATCATAATCTTTGTTAGGAAATGCATAACGATGCAACTTATTTCTATTAAAATTCTTAGAAGAGAAATGGCGGCTGCAGATGTACAACCTCTTCTTAGAGGTTTGAATCCCTAAAATTTTAAGCCATTGAGCACGTCTGTAAAAAATATTAATACAAACACTTAAGTATATTACAACTAAGACCAAAAAACAAAGTATTCTGTTAGTCAATTAATAGTGTTCCGAAATTCATTCACAGGAAAATATAATAAAAGTCTTGTGTACTTTACAATATCGTTTTAAAGTGGCGTTGTAGTTCACACTGTTATACAAGTATGATTGCAATAATTTATAAACTTAGTAAAATAATTAGAAACTATAACAATAATAATTTTACATTAATTTAATTTATTTCTCGAGCCGTCAACATTACTTAATTAAAACACTACTTAACTATAATTGTATTGCAAAAAAGAAAGAAGAATAACTGAAATAAAATAAATCGTCTAATGGATCTGAACTTAAGCAACACAGATCAGTGGTAAATGATGTCCCGGCATATTTACTTGCTTGGATGTGTTTAAAACTTTTAGGGGAGCAATTAAATAGACACTTAGATCCTTCCATTTTTAATTATATTAACGTGCTGTTCATAGACAAGCTTCAACCAACTCGATAACTGCCAAACTAATCTATTCACAAAGCCATACACGCCTTGATTTGCATAACAACCGACTCAGTTGCTAATTGAATTGAAACGTGTATGGGTAGCTAATCACGCTTATAGTGTATAGCGCATTTCGACCATGCCTAGTACTAGATTAAATAAAATTGTAAAACTTTTCATTCCATTGCAAGCTATACTAGAAAAACGCCAGTCACGACAATGCTGAATATACTAAATGATCATAATCGCATTATTTGTATACTATACCTATATGTATAATTTGTCCAAAAACTATAAGGGCACTTATTAATGGCCTTATTTATAATAAAAAACTTTGTGCTAACTAACTTGCTGCTATCTTTCCCTTATGGGAATTTACACACAAAAAACGTAGCAGCTAGTTAGTTAGCATAAGGATTTTGATTATACATAAGGCCGTAAGTACTCATATATATCAATACATAACTTGAGAATTTTTGCTAGTAAAGTGTTCATTTACTTTTTCACAATTTTGAGCGTAATTTTAAAAAATTTCTAGTTACTCTCTCGTTGCTAATTTTTACCAGTAAAGTAAATTTTTTTATTTGCGGTATTATTTGGAAAATCAGGTTAATTTCTTGTAATAAATATAAAAGGTATAGTAAAATAAGCCAAATCACAAAATAATGCAACAAATCTTGCAACAAAATAGCGTTTCTAGTTTTTTTTTTTTTTTTCATTTAAATAATCAATAGAAAACACATTCATAATAAAGTACGAGCAAACAGTAGGATGTGATTTCAAATTAATTGCAAGTTAGATTACCGATTAAAAATCACAAAAATATTTTGTGTGCACAACACCTTTTTTGCGATTTCAAATCACTTTCACAAAAAGTTTATTGACCGAAGAAGTTTTCATATATGTATATATCCATGCAATTTTCTACTACATATTTCAATCTATATGGCCAAATCTACCAAAACTTATGAAAAAAACTTAACTTGGTATCATTAGTTTTAAGCAAATATTTGTATCAGTGTTACATATGTATGTAACACTGATATTTATGTATATATACAGTGGGAAGCTAAACTGTCCGGATGTTTTGCACTAAGGAAGTAAGGTAATGATAATAATACAAATATAGGTATGTATTTTATATATGTATTTTTTTTTATTGAATTGAACATTGTTCTAAATTATAAAGTACAAAAACTCATATGAATTGCTTCAAAAAAATAAAAAAAATTAAAAAAACAAAAAATTCACTATTCGGACACTTTTGCACAGTACAAGAAATAAACATTATCACGATATTGCTTTGTTAAAATGTAACGGTATTTAACCCGTTGGTTTTTTTTTGTTTGTTGTCATCTCGTTATCAAGCTTTTATTGCTCTATTTGTGCATTATTGTTTGACATGTGAAGTGATTAACATGATTTTTAAATAAAAAATTAAAAGATCTTCAAAAATGAGAAAAACGCCAACTGATATTGAAAACAATGTGATAAATTTGTTGCAAAATAATTATTCATGCCGTAAAATTGCTGAAAAATTAAATTTAAGTAAATCCACGGTAAATGATATAAAAAAACGACGAAATGTAGCTTGCAATAATAACCAAGGGGGTCGACCAAGACTACTTTCTGATGGTGATGCCCGGCAGATTGAACGTTTGCTACATAATAAGGACACCAAGACCCCGAAAAATGCTGCAAAAAGTATTGGTAAGGATGTCAGTTCCTGGACGGTTAGACGCGCATTAAATAGAATTGGTTTAGTAGCCAGCGTGAAAAAGAAAAAGCCAGCACTTTCCGATAGAAATGTGAAAAGACGCCTTCATTTCTGTAAAACCCACAAAAATTGGACAGTAGATGACTGGAAACGGGTTATTTGGAGCGACGAAACTAAAGTCAACCGATACCAATCTGATGGAAAAGAATACTATTGGCATAGGCCGCAGGAGCGCATCCAAAAGCACCATGTGAAGGAAACGATGAAACATGGTGGCGGCAGTATAATGGTGTGGGGATGTTTCACTTGGTGGAACATTGGACCTTTGGTGAGAATCCAAGGTATAATGAAGAAGGAGGATTACCTGAATATTCTACAAACAAATTTACCAGAATTTGTTGACGAGAGTGTTTATCCAACCGAAGAAGTTGTTTTTCAGCAAGACGGGGATCCGAAGCACACGGCACAAAATAGTTAAAAGCTGGCTACAAAACCAAACTTTTGGGACAATGGAATGGCCTGCACAAAGCCCAGACCTGAATCCTATAGAAAATTTATGGGCTATTGTGAAAAGAAGGCTGGGAGCATATGAAAACCCACCAAAAAATGTTGACGAGCTTTGGGAGAGAACACAACATGAATGGTGAGCTCTTGACCGTGATATCATCCAAAAGTTGGTGGACAGTATGCCAAAACGTATTGAAAGCGTAATTAAAAATAAAGGCCTTTGGACGAAATATTAAATTGGCAACGTTAATTGGTTTCAACAAACGCCGCATACAAAAGCGCAAACAGTGCAAAAGTGTCCGAATAGTGAATTTTTTATTTTTTTAATTTTTTTATTTTTTTGAAGCAATTCATATGAGTTTTTGTACTTTATAATTTAGAATAATGTTCAATTCAATAAAAAAAATACATATATAAAATACATACCTATATTTGTATTATTTTCATTACCTTTCTTCCTTAGTGCAAAACATCCGGACAGTTTAGCTTCCCACTGTATGTACATATTAATTAAAATTTAACAAAACTTTAATTTAATAATAAACACTAGCTTCGCTGACGAAGTATGAAAAATTGGCAAATTAAATGTCATCTAATGCAGACATTGCATGTGGATATCACCAGCGATCAAAGGAAGAAGTAGCAGTGTTCTGGGATGAAGTTGCAGGAATCATCAATGCACTTGGTCCTCCAACAAAAAAATGCCAGCCTCATTATATCTCATATTGTTCTCCTCTCTGACCAACGATGATGCAGCTGTTATAGAAATTAAAAAAAAAAAATAATAATAATTGCAACACAGTGAATTAATCCCCTACAATTTTTATTAAACTTTTATTTTGGTCTTTCCATATTTAATCACAACATTATTAATTGTTTTATTTTTATTATGTACCTTTATCTTCACAAGATTCTTTGCACCGTAATATATTTATGAAGAATTAATTTTAGTTTGTTTTTGTATATATTTCTTTTTTCTTATTAAACTTTATTAAGAACTTATTTTTAATTATGTATACAAACAACTTTTTGCATTAAATTTGACATTTGTTTATGAAAACGATAACAAACTTGCTTATTTTGCAATTTCATTTCCACATTCCACAGTGATGCTATTAATTTTATAAACATTGTTGTCTTCTTCTTTTTCTTTCGATTCCGTTTTTAATCAAAATACCAATTTTCGATCGCAACAGAACTGAATGCGGAGACTTAATCGAAACGCAGAATGGGGGTGTATGTATGGAGGCTCCATGTGGGCATCCTTTAATGTAAGTAGTAGACCTGAAACAATGAAACAAACATTAAAAACAATCACATTTCAGCCTTTTATTTCTTAAACTTATATTTCTGTTGACGACAACTAAAACGCACTGAACTACTGAAAGATAAATAACAATATATTAATGATTTAGAAACAACATATTATAATTTAATTTTAAAAGAAGAAAACTAACATTACAAAAAACACTACACATAAATTAATTTTACAAAATATATATGTGTAAATATTTGTTTTTACCTGGGCTTCTTGGTTAACTGTTTACCCTGTAAAAGAAAAAAAACACTTAATAAGAACTTTATCCAAAAATTTGATTAATTTGAATTAATTTTTCTTCACTAAAACAACAAAATTTAATTTAATAAACAAATTAGACTTTTAACAAAACTTTTCACCACAGCAAGCTGAACAATATTAGCTGTAAAATACGTTTAATTTTGTAGTGTTTGGCTTTGTTTTATTATTGTTACGAATAAAGGCGCGGAGAGACGCGAATGAGTGCGATGCACAGAATTTTGTCTTATTAGTTGTCTCTTTTCCGCCGCGTGACACCTCTGTTCTACTTTGTGATTATAAAAGCTATTAAAATATAAAAAAACTAATTCAAAATTTATAGTTATGCTTTACTACAGACGAAAAATATCTTCGATGCTTTCTTGGTTCTCCATTTTTCTGGCGCATTCAAAAACATAATTGGGTATATGTAACTTGATCTGATCTATCTGTTGTTCAGGGATGCCTTGGAACTTTTGTTCTAACATATTATTTCAGTAAATTGAGTGATAAGTTCACACACTTCTTTCCCAACTTGATCATCGCATTCTCGAGCATTTTTTCTTTTATTTGTTGCTGATGGTGTACTGCTTAATTCCTCAAAAGACTCAAAGTTTAATGAAGCGTCCATTGATTAAGAGCTTTCTCAGTTAAAGAGAAAAAAGTTGATTCTTCCGAAAGAGTATCACGACAGGGAAACTGGGTACTGTTCTATAATTAATGCACGCACATAGAAACATTTTTTTCATTTTTTAACATTAACAAAATATTGAAAGAAATATTTTACTTTCTTGGTTGAATATGATCACTTAAAAACTCGAGGTGGCTAATTAAACCCCTCGAAGACTCCGGTATAATGCTCTTGCTACATGAGGAAAGCTTCTTTTGGTAAAGCGTTACATACCGGTCATTTATATTTTTCCATCTTGACTGGCAAAAAGTTTCTGAAAGAGTGTATATGTAGATACAAAAGTAAATCATATTACTTAAATCCATTTTTAATGCAAGAACTTACAGTTAATACCCATTGTAGCACTTATTTCAGTCCAAGCCTTTGCTCTTTTATATTTGTTTCTGTAGCCTGGCGAAGCCTTTTCTTATAAATTTTTATATTTTCCATTTCAAAAATTAATTATTTTATCATTAATTTTTTCCATTTTTTATTTGTTTACTTTCTTGTTTGACAAATTAAGGCGGCAAAACAAAAAGTTAAATTGAATTCAACAATGCCGCTCGGCCGGTTTTAACAGCATTGCCAAATTAAATTCAATATGTTAAAATTTTTGTATGAATCTTTTTACAAAAAACCAAAATTTTTTTTTTTGCCGCCCGCTGTCTTTCACTATAATATGATGATCAGGTACGTGGACGCAAGACATCCTGGAGGCAACCATGACCAGAGTGCTTCTTTAGGACCAACTATTTGGATGGAAAAAGAAACACTTCGCTCCTTGGTAAGTACAGAAACAAATTATTTTATAAACGGGATTTTTTTATACGCGATTACTTGAGTTTGGGCATACATACATATATGTATATGCGTATACATACATATATACATATGTAAGTACACTAGTGTGTATGTAAGCATTTGCAAAAATCTAAAATATTTTTCGCAAAATTTTTAATATGTAGGTGATTCTGGTTACAAACTTCAGCCTTGTTTAATGACGCCGTATAGAAGTCCAACGGTAGCTTTTCAAAAAAACGAAAAATATTGCAAGATAAGAAATGTAATTGAAATATAAAAGCAAATTGCACCGGAATAGGTAGCAAGCTGTGTACACGTGTTTATTTTTCTTGCTCTCTTTTTTTACCGTTGTCCGTATTTCCTATATATGTACATACATATGCTCATTATTAATTTCGTAAGAAATCAAAGTGCACCGGAATAAGTAGCAATTATCAATTTGTTAAATTTTTGTTGAACTTTTATAATTTTTTTTTAAATTAAAAATTGTTTGGTTTGTACATATGTACAACAGGTTTTTAGTTCAAGTTTTTCCTTTCTTAATTTTTTCTTAAGAAGGATTTTTTACAATACAAATTTGCTGTGATCAATAATTATTGATTGAAGAAGACAAGAAAAATAATAATCAAATCTTTAGCTGGGGGACAACTAGCTGTTTCGTAGTCGCTACACTACTCATCAGCACCCACTGGGATTCGAACTCGGGACATGACGTATCATGATCTACTGCTTTAACTACTAAGCCACCGAGCATTTAATTATTTTCTATCTATATTCATCTCATATTGAATCACATATGCATTTTGTTAATTGCCCACTTGTTTGTACAGCGTTTGCTGTCTCTAAACTAGCGGTATTTATTTTTTATTTATTAACATACATATTTTTGTATTTAATATTCTCCGGACCCAGAGATGTAAATATTAATTTGTTAAATTTTTGTTGAACTTTTATAATTTTTTTTAAATTAAAAATTGTTTGGTTTGTACATATGTACAACAGGTTTTTAGTTCAAGTTTTTCCTTTCTTAATTTTTTCTTAAGAAGGATTTTTTACAATACAAATTTGCTGTGATCAATAATTATTGATTGAAGAAGACAAGAAAAATAATAATCAAATCTTTAGCTGGGGGACAACTAGCTGTTTCGTAGTCGCTACACTACTCATCAGCACCCACTGGGATTCGAACTCGGGACATGACGTATCATGATCTACTGCTTTAACTACTAAGCCACCGAGCATTTAATTATTTTCTATCTATATTCATCTCATATTGAATCACATATGCATTTTGTTAATTGCCCACTTGTTTGTACAGCGTTTGCTGTCTCTAAACTAGCGGTATTTATTTTTTATTTATTAACATACATATTTTTGTATTTAATATTCTCCGGACCCAGAGATGTAAATATTAATTTGTTAAATTTTTGTTGAACTTTTATAATTTTTTTTAAATTAAAAATTGTTTGGTTTGTACATATGTACAACAGGTTTTTAGTTCAAGTTTTTCCTTTCTTAATTTTTTCTTAAGAAGGATTTTTTACAATACAAATTTGCTGTGATCAATAATTATTGATTGAAGAAGACAAGAAAAATAATAATCAAATCTTTAGCTGGGGGACAACTAGCTGTTTCGTAGTCGCTACACTACTCATCAGCACCCACTGGGATTCGAACTCGGGACATGACGTATCATGATCTACTGCTTTAACTACTAAGCCACCGAGCATTTAATTATTTTCTATCTATATTCATCTCATATTGAATCACATATGCATTTTGTTAATTGCCCACTTGTTTGTACAGCGTTTGCTGTCTCTAAACTAGCGGTATTTATTTTTTATTTATTAACATACATATTTTTGTATTTAATATTCTCCGGACCCAGAGATGTAAATATTAATTTGTTAAATTTTTGTTGAACTTTTATAATTTTTTTTAAATTAAAAATTGTTTGGTTTGTACATATGTACAACAGGTTTTTAGTTCAAGTTTTTCCTTTCTTAATTTTTTCTTAAGAAGGATTTTTTACAATACAAATTTGCTGTGATCAATAATTATTGATTGAAGAAGACAAGAAAAATAATAATCAAATCTTTAGCTGGGGGACAACTAGCTGTTTCGTAGTCGCTACACTACTCATCAGCACCCACTGGGATTCGAACTCGGGACATGACGTATCATGATCTACTGCTTTAACTACTAAGCCACCGAGCATTTAATTATTTTCTATCTATATTCATCTCATATTGAATCACATATGCATTTTGTTAATTGCCCACTTGTTTGTACAGCGTTTGCTGTCTCTAAACTAGCGGTATTTATTTTTTATTTATTAACATACATATTTTTGTATTTAATATTCTCCGGACCCAGAGATGTAAATATTAATTTGTTAAATTTTTGTTGAACTTTTATAATTTTTTTTAAATTAAAAATTGTTTGGTTTGTACATATGTACAACAGGTTTTTAGTTCAAGTTTTTCCTTTCTTAATTTTTTCTTAAGAAGGATTTTTTACAATACAAATTTGCTGTGATCAATAATTATTGATTGAAGAAGACAAGAAAAATAATAATCAAATCTTTAGCTGGGGGACAACTAGCTGTTTCGTAGTCGCTACACTACTCATCAGCACCCACTGGGATTCGAACTCGGGACATGACGTATCATGATCTACTGCTTTAACTACTAAGCCACCGAGCATTTAATTATTTTCTATCTATATTCATCTCATATTGAATCACATATGCATTTTGTTAATTGCCCACTTGTTTGTACAGCGTTTGCTGTCTCTAAACTAGCGGTATTTATTTTTTATTTATTAACATACATATTTTTGTATTTAATATTCTCCGGACCCAGAGATGTAAATATTAATTTGTTAAATTTTTGTTGAACTTTTATAATTTTTTTTAAATTAAAAATTGTTTGGTTTGTACATATGTACAACAGGTTTTTAGTTCAAGTTTTTCCTTTCTTAATTTTTTCTTAAGAAGGATTTTTTACAATACAAATTTGCTGTGATCAATAATTATTGATTGAAGAAGACAAGAAAAATAATAATCAAATCTTTAGCTGGGGGACAACTAGCTGTTTCGTAGTCGCTACACTACTCATCAGCACCCACTGGGATTAAATGCTCGGTGGCTTAGTAGTTAAAGCAGTAGATCATGATACGTCATGTCCCGAGTTCGAATCCCAGTGGGTGCTGATGAGTAGTGTAGCGACTACGAAACAGCTAGTTGTCCCCCAGCTAAAGATTTGATTATTATTTTTCTTGTCTTCTTCAATCAATAATTATTGATCACAGCAAATTTGTATTGTAAAAAATCCTTCTTAAGAAAAAATTAAGAAAGGAAAAACTTGAACTAAAAACCTGTTGTACATATGTACAAACCAAACAATTTTTAATTTAAAAAAAAGTAGCAATTATCATTTACACGTGTTTCTTTTTTTTTTTTTTTTGTTCCTATTTTCACCGTGTCCGTGTTGTCTAAAGGGTGGTTAAATTTCAAGGGCCGATGTTGATTTTGAATAAAACACAAACTATTTAGGAAATTATTGTAATTTTATTTTATTATGATATATTGGTATTATTCAATTATGTATGGAACAAAATATCGGCCAAATGGGAGCCGCGACCACGGCGGCCCACCTCCATCCGATGGTCCAAATTTTCGATGACCCTGAGGCATAATGGAGGTTCTATGCCGTTAATGTGCCGAATTATCTCATCCTTTAGCTGTTGAATTGTTGCTGGCTTATCGACGTACACCTTTTCTTTCAAATAACCCCAAAGAAAAAAGTCCAACGGTGTCAAATCACATGATCTTGGCGGCCAATTGACATCGCCATTACGTGAGATAACACGGCCATTGAATTTGTTGCGCAAAAGAGCAATTGTTTCGTTAGCTGTGTGGCAAGTGGCACCGTCCTGCTGAAACCACATATCGTCTACATCCATATCTTCCAATTCGGGCCATAAAAAGTTCGTTATCATCTCACGATAGCGAACACCATTCACAGTAACTGCCTGACCGGCCTCATTTTGGAAAAAATACGGCCCGATGATGCCGCCAGCACATAAACCGCACCAAACAGTCACTCTTTGTGGGTGCATTGGTTTTTCGACTCTTGGATTCTCATTCGCCCAAATGCGGCGATTCTGTTTATTGACGAATCCACTGAGGTGAAAATGTGCCTCATCACTGAAGATGATTTTCTGCGAAAATTGATCATCATTTTCATAATAAGTCTGGATAACTTTAACACGTTGTTGGATTGTGTATCTCTCCATGGTTCAAATTGAATAAGTCTGAAATAGAGAAATGTCAAATAAAATTCGGAAAAAAACTTGGCGTTTAGGTGTGGTTCACATTCAACATCGGCCCTTGAAATTTAACCACCCGATATATATGTTCAACATTAATTTCTTCTGAATGTACTTCATTACCTTGTAGTGTCGAAGGTTGTTGGACTAAAGTTTTAACTAATTTAATTCCAACATTTTAAATGCTGCAATAGAGTTTCCTTTAGTCTTTCGTGTTGTTATTGTTAACACTCCGCGAACACTACTCCCTCTTTCCTCCTCATCATAACCTATTTTCCGAGTTCCAGTACAATGCACTGCATATGTAAGGGTCATCCCCTGAGTACTGGTCCTAGATAAAAAAAAATTGAAAGATGTAATGGAGCATTGAAAACCCGGTTTAGATGCGTTATTGGTTCTAGGGGCTTACATTATAGTCCAGAATAAGTCACAAAATTCTCAACGCGTGTTGCGTTCTACATAACATATGCATATTTTAGAAAACTGGTTGGGATGTAAATGAAAATATTGAGTATTCCAATAAAAATGAAGACGAAACCAATACGATTATGCCTTTGGAAGATGCAGGCTTAGCAAGATCTATACGAGACGACATTTCTCGCAATTTAGGCTGATATATTAGTTCTCTTCAAGACTTGTAGTTTTGTAACTACTTTTATTGTTCTAATAACAATGGTGGTCTTTGAATTTGTTCAATGTTAGATGTTGAGGCGGTGCCCCATAATTGTATTCAGTAGCACCATATAGGCTTTAGAATTGCGTTGTATAATAAAAGTTTGCAATTCAGCTTTAAAGTAGAATTTAGTTGCGCTGCTTTTAATTTCAACTGAGTGAAATAAATTTCCGAGGACATAAGTAGCTTTCCAGTATAAAAACGTCGTGCTACCGTTTATTAAAAGCTTAGAAAACATCAATGAATAGAGCTGAGAGGAGGTAATGGAGCACTTGATCATACACTGTGAGGCATTGTGATACAATGGGTATAGACTGTTATAAGAGCATACGCTGAATAAATGGGATTTACTATCACTCCCAATGAAGGAGCTAGCCCGGTTTATTGACGTATTTAACCCGTAATGGGGCAAGTGGACGCACAATAGATCAGCAATGGTCGCAGTGCAAGTGTCCAAATAATAATACCGTTATTTAATCGTTAAAACATTTTATCAAAATCAATCATCTATTACTGTGATGATGTGAAAGGTACGTGAAATTTTTGGGAAAAACGACGTGCCAACAAAACGCACTATTTATCGTGTAGTGAATGCTTTCGAAGAAAGAGGGTCTGTAGGTTATACGCCGAAGCATAAAACACAACCTACTGCAAGGTCACCTGAAGGCATTACTGTTGCTCCAGAAAGTGTTCAAAACAATCCATCAACCTTAATTCGACGAAAAGACACAAGCGCTTCTTTCACTAGACCAACCATTTACGCCGCCGTACATATGCCAATAGGATGTTACAGGTCGCCCATGGCAACACCTCTATTTGAATAGATATGTGGATAAACAGAATAGTCAGTCCTGGGCAATGGAAACCCCTTAAATTATTCATCAGTAATCTTTACATCCATTAAAAGTGACAGTCTGATGCGCAATGTGGTGAGCAGGAATCATTAGACTTTACTTCTTTGTAAATAAAAACGGCATAACGGTAACAGTGAATGCACAAAGTGTATACCTTTGCGGCTGACACCCTGTATAGAAAAACCACAAATTTATTAATTTTGCTGGGTCACATTGGCCCAACAAGCCTACATATAAGAGTATACATATAAATAATATTTTTCTATTTACAGTGGCGAGCAGAAGTGAGTGCATATTCATGACACGGACTTTCGCCAATCATAAAACAAAACCAATAACAAAACAATACTAAATGAAATGGATTCCCATGTACGTTTCAAGGTAATTCATAACTAACCCAAGCTCAATACTTGGCACATAGATCCTTATTAGAAATAACTTTATTTACGAAGTTTGGCAGGCTTTCTATTAAATTTTCGATAATATCATTTGGAATTTGATTGCATTCCGCTTCTGCTCGCCACAAATTTTTTTTTGTGATTTTACTGCTAAATGGTTATTCATATTCTCATTTAGGACAAATAAAAACTTCGTGACCAACCTGTATCATTACCGGTAAAAAAGTATGTTTTTTTTTTTGTTAAGCGTTTTTATTTATTGAATCTTCAAAATGAAGTAACAATAAGTATTCAAATCTTAATACTAAATATAAAAATAAAAGAATTAATAAAAAAAAATAAAATGTGCTTTTACCTTACGTCCAGCCAATGCTAGACAAAAACTTCTATTATGCGGGAGCAATATCGGTAGAATCACCTATTGAACGTTCTGATGGTGGCAACGGTAAAACTTCTTCTCAACCGACTGTGGCCACCAAAATTAAGTATATTACGCGCAAGAGGGTTTGGATGAAGTTCCAGTTTACTGACATACCTTGTCGCGTACTTAGAACAATCCTCTTTTACCAGCGGAACACTCAGGTCTTTATGAATTCGTGAATTTTTTACGTACCATGGAGCTGCGGTAATTGTTCGAAGAATTTTGTTTTGTCGCCTTTGGGTTTTTTTAATATTTGACGCTGAGGCGGTGCCCCATAACGGAATTCCGTAGCACCATATAGGCTTTAGGATTGCGTTGTATACTTAAATTTGGGTTTGCAATCCAACTTCAATGTCGAGTTTCTGCCCATTAGCCAATTTAGCTGCGCTGCTTTTAGTTTTAACTGAGTGACCTTTGCTTCAATGTGAGACTTCCACGTTAGCCTACGGTCCAGGTGAATACCAAAGTACTTTACTTCATTGTGCTGCGGAATAAGTGAGTTGTTAATTTGGATACGCACACATGTTTGTTTACACAGTGTGAATGCGACATGAGTATATTTCTGTTCATTAACCCTGATTTTCCAAAGCTTCAGCCATTTTGCCAATATTGAAATAAATTCCTGTAAATTTCGTGAAGCTAATTGGTGGTTTTCATGAACGCTCAAAAACGCTGTGTCGTCTGCAAAAGTTGAAGTGTGGATTCCAGATGTCGTTGGCATGTCAGAGGCGTAAATCAAATATAAAGCAGGCCCAAGTATGCTACCTTGGAGAACTCCTGCCTCGATAGGTTGAGTTGGGCTTATAAAATCACCTTCTCTGATAACAAATTTCCGCCCATATAAGTAGCTTTCCAGAAGCTTGTGAGTATTTGCAGGCAAGTTCAACTTTATTTTGTGCATCAAGCCGTCGTGCCACACTTTATCAAAAGCTTGAGAAATGTCAATAAATAGAGCTGAACAATACTTCTTCTCCTCAAAGGTCATACTAGTCTGAGTGTTTGGACTATTGTGCTATGTTTAGCCCGAAATCCAAATTGATGATCAGGGATGCATCCCACATTGTTCAATATTGGACTCAACCATTAACAATTTTTCAAATAGTTTTGAAATTGTTGGTAGTAGACTTATTGGTCTATATTATTCTACTTTAGTGGGATCCTTCCCTGGCTTGGGTATCATAGTAATCATAGAGACCTTTCACTCTGCAGGATAATACTCAAGGCGTAAAATAGCGTTAAAAATAAAAATTAGAATTCTTTTAGCTACACGAGGTAACTGTTCAAGCATTTTGCCAGTAATTTGGTCAATACCTGGAGCTTTCCTGGGGTTTATGTTACTGATTCCTTGTTCTACGTCTTGAAATGTGAATCGCAAAGACACAGGCGGTCTAACTGCATATGGTGGTAATTCAGATGCATCATTTGTTATATCATTTGTAATAAAAACATTTCTCAAATGGTTAACATACACCATCCCCTTTTCTAAATCGCTTCTTGCCCAGTCGCCAGTTGAAGTTCGCAAAGGTGGCTTACCTATTACGGGTCTTTTTAAACCTTTTGTCACTTTCCACAAGGAATAATCAGATTGAGGAGTACCATCAAGGCTTGCCAGATATGTTTTAAGGGAAGCCATTCTGTGGATTTCAAGCAGATTTCTTAACTGAGTTATGCATTCCCGTAGTCTAGTCTTAAGCTGGGGAGACCTGCGAAGCTGCCACTCTCTTCTGACTCTTCTTTTTTCTGACAGAAGCTGCTCAATTTAGACGAATAAGTTCTATTGTTCTCATTTCTGGATCTTATATGACTAGTGGTAGCATGCTGTACGGCCAGTTTGAGGTTTTCAGAGAAATCATTAATTGACACATCAATATCTTCAGGCGTTCTCAAGGCGATATTTTTAGTACAATGTGTACTCAGAATTTTTTTGTATTTTAGCCAATTAACTCTATTGACGGTCAACGGGGAACCAATCTCTTGGGGAAACGAAACAGATATTATAGTGGGTGAGTGATCTGATGACAAATCTAATGAAGGCTCCACTTGCATCCACTCTAAAGGAAGATTTTTCACAACTCCAAAATCTATAACGTCTGGGATCTTTCGTCGGTCTGACGGCCGATAAGTGGGGTGTCCGCTTGAAACCATATCTAAGCCCATTTTGGAGACGGTGTCAAAAAGCACACGGCCTTTCGAGGTAATTAAACGTGATCCCCAAAAAGTGTGTTTTGCGTTACAGTCACCAGTCGCTAAAAATCGAGGCCCAAGTGAATTGAAAAAATTTTTATATTGATTTTCCGTTACTGAAAACCGGGGCGGGGAATAAATCGATGACATAATTTTGTGATGAAAATGTTCAATAAATATGTTTGTTGCTTGAAGATACTCCTCACATGTCTAGTTTAGCAAATAGTGCTTAATTCTAGTTTTTATCAAAATTGCTGAGCCTCCGCAAGATCTGCCACGGGGATCTTTAGTATCATACAGCGTGTAACCATTAATTTCCAGCATTTCCTGCATCATGTTAATCATAGAAACCGTAAATGTGTTTATGGATTGAACAAGGGTCTGCAGAATTGCCTCAAGATTTTTAAAATTTTGATCGGAATTTTGGGGCATGGGCTCCTGATTCAAGTTTTGTATATCGGTTTTGACCACATTAGCACATGAAACTTGTTTGGGGTTTTGCATAATTATTTGGCTGGTTGACTGGCCTATCTGGGGAAAATTGTTTGCAGAAATAATGTTTGACTGCTGGGGTTGCTTGAAGGTAATTGATGACTTATTTGTCATTGATTGTTTAAAATGAGTGTAAACAGGACAGCCCCTGTAATTTGCAGTGTGGTTACCTCCACAGTTACTGCATTTTTTAGCGCTCGAGTCAGTCTTTGATTTTTTGCACTGTGAAGTGCCGTGTAGATCTCCACACACAACACAAACTGCGGGCAGTTTACAATAGGCTTTAGTATGGCCAAATTCCTGGCAGTTTAGGCATTGAACGGGACCTAAATGCTTATGAGGCTCCTCTATGGTAACTTTACGGTGCAAGAGAAATTTGAGGGTATAAATTGGGTGAGTTTCATTCCGTTTCAGGACAATATCTCTTGGTTCCAGTTCAATCCTAAACATGGGTTGAGGGATCTTCTCACGGTTCCTGATGTTCACTACACTTTTGATTTTAAACCCTTTGTCCTCCAAACCAATCTTAACATCATCCGTGGCTACACATGGGTCAATACCTTTTATAACGACCTGAATACCTTTAGCACTTTTAAGCTGATAAGAGTAAAAAGATCTTTTTGCCTTTTCCAAAAAGTCAGACAATTTTCGGTAGTCATTTTCATGGTTTACCTGAATTTTTGTCTCATTGATGTTTCCGCGCTTAACTGATGTCACGTTGAAATTGTCCTTGTCGATTACCGTAATAAGTTGTTTTACCAGCTGATTAGAAGTAGGTTCTCTCAAATATATTGGTGGCGGTTTAAATGTTTTTTTTTTTTTTTGCTGTACTTGGCTCATCAGTCTGGAGGATTGCAAATCTATTACTTTTCGTTGCTGTAGCGGTATTATCCACTTTAGATATCTTTGGTTGTGATGATATCTGAGCGGATTTCAGGCTTCGCTGACGTTTAACCACGGTTACATACCTGTCCATGCCTACTTGTGTTTTCGGCTTATCTGCAATAACTGACTGGTAGATGGTTGGTCTTCTGTTATAACAACAATGTTTGGTGAACACGAACGCGTGCGTTTTTTATCTCTTAGAGACAGGAGATTTTCCAATGACTTTTTCAAAGATTCTTCCTCAGAAATCCAGAGGTTTTTTCTAGTGGAGCTAAGCTCCCTCTCACCATTGCATCTACTAGGTACACTCCTGCAACTTTTGTTATTTATTTATATATTTTTACTTTAAAAGTATATAAAAATAATTGTCACAATGTTTTTCTTTTGTATAAATTCGCTCTTCCACTTATTGCGGTTTTCCAAGAAAACAAAACTTTAATATATAGTTTTTTTCTAACTGGGTAGGTAATCTAAAAAATAAATAATTGTCACAAAGTTTTTCTTTTGTATATGCACTCTTCCACTTATATCGGTTTTTTACTTGTACCGTTTCTTTTTTTTTTTTTTATTTAATTATTTATTTTTTTTTTATAGCACTCCGGTTAAAACCAAATACGTCCGTTCAGTATCAAAGCTAGACTCAGACTGAAAAGTATGAAAAAAAGTATGTGTAAAATGAAATTGGGCCAATTTGACCCCAGGAATGCAGAAGTGTTGAGCTTGCTGAAGCTGAAGTGTAAAAAAACATGTTCGGCTATCCAAATTAACAATTTATCTATTCTGCAGCACAATGAAGTCAAGTACCTAGCTATTCAGCTCGACCGTAGGCCAACGTGGAACTCTCGCATTAATGGAAAGTCAGTCAGTAGAAATTGAAAGCAACACAACTAAATTGGCTTATGGGCAAAAATTCTACATTGAAGTTGGATTGCAAACTTTTGTTATACATATAATACAATTCTTAAGCCTACTCGTATAAGGTTCTATAGTAGTGTTTTGTTTGCCGTCATGTGCATACACGTGTTCAGTGTCGTCCGTGGTTTTACGTGTTGTTTTTGGTGAAACAGTTTTTTCTGTGTTTTTAAATGTTCAATACAAATAAATTGAAACAGAACACCAATTGAAATTAAATATTAAATACAGAAAATAGTTATAGAAAATATGTTGGAGATACTACAGATTATTGATGTACCAATAGCTAATAGAATTAATTTTAGAAAAGATACAGAAAGTTTAGCTCAGAACTATAGGCATTTAATTAATAAGAATAGGGTAATAAATTAGATATCTATAATTAAGTATAAAACATTATGTTAATAATCTTTTTATGTACTTTAACTTTTTGTTACAATGTATGTTGAATATTTTTATGTATGTTAAAATTGTTTTCAATCGGCCGTATCCAAAAAAAACTTAACAAAGCTTGATAGGCATTTATTAAGAAAAATTCCTTAAAGTTGTATGCGAAAACAATTATTTACTTACCATTTGTTTAAAGCTGAAATGAGTACACTTTAACTGTACGTTAAAATGACATTTAACTTCTTAATATTTATTTCCTTTAAAAAGCACAATTTTGTAAAAATTTTTAATGCAAGCAATATTTTATGCTTATTAAATAAGGAAATTTACACATTTCATTGTATACAAATAGAAAATATTAATTTTAAAATAAAAATACGAAATGTATTAGTGATGCACTTTCAATCAAACGAATACAACGAAAAACGGTGTTCGAATAATAAAAAATTTTCTAGTAACAGTAACCCCATTAATTTTTCTCATTTTAATTAATATACTACATATAATGTATTCACCATTTATTTAAAAGATAAATACAGGAAATATTTGTCAAAAATTGATAATTTTATGTAGCAATAATAAAAATAATATATTTTTTTTAAATTTTATTTTCGGGTTAATATAATATTCATTTTCTTACATCACTACTCAAAAAATTACAACCGAACATAACGGCACTATCAGAATAAAACTCCTTACTGTATTTAAAAGTTAACGTACTGTTTTTGCATAAACTTTTTTAACAAATGTATGGTAGTGTTAATGTGTTTGGTAACTAACGTATACGTTAATACTCAAGTAAGATTTTTTTTGCATATGGCCCAATATGTTTTCAAATATTTTTGATTTTGTAAACAAAACTAAAAAATTGTTTCCTGAAGAAGTCTTCCGAAGGAAGACGAAATATCGAATATAATTAAACCATTTTTTATATAAAAAACAAAACTGACCTCAAGCTTAAAGAACATTTCAATTTAAATTAAATAAAACCAACATCAATGATTTAAATAAACAAATTCTGCAGCCTAACATAATTTCATTAAACAAAAATAAAAAACAAAGCAATAATTATTCTATAAAATATTCATTCAAACTAACGGCATCATTTTACAAACTTAAAAAAATTACATACATACGAGTAAGTGCTACCCAACAAACCAAACAATAGGAGTCACGAAAAATTCAACTTGTTTAATATCACCATAATAATCATTAAAATTAACATCTGATATGAACACATGGCCAGATCAGGGCTTTTATGGCCCTGTCGCATTGAATCGTCCCACATCTAGCAAGCTCCTCTGCTAATATAAAATCGCATTGCTGTATTGAGCATGCCTAATTAATTGTTGTTCACTGTACAGTGTTGAAGGTATATACACTAATACTTTGCAGTCAAATCAGCAAAGTAAACGTTTGTCGCTTGGACTTCCATCGTAATGACAGGTAAATTTAAAATTGATTGCTGTAACATACGTGGGCTGATAACGAATTTCTTCTCTGTTTATGCCCACACTTGTCTCCTTCATTACCATCGCGGCCTTGTAATTTACGTTCGCAATGTAGTTGTGTTCCAGTGCCAGCAACCATTAGGCATGCGTGATGTCGAATTTAGCTGTCTTTGGGTTAAATTCCAAATCAGGTCACAATTTTTGAATTTCGGGTTTCTATACAGAAGTACAAATGCCGGGAAGGATATTACCTTCCCTGAGCAGTGAAATCGTTGTTGTTGGTGATTTCAATGTTCACAACTCATCTTGGCTTCGCCATTCGAGTCATACAACTCCAGAAGCTCAATAAGTTATTCGCTGCGCACATCCACCTAGCACAATAGTGAATGAGCCTATGCATATTCCATGTGTTGAAGGGCACCATTCAAACACACTTCACCTATTCCTGACTTTACGCCTTGAAAAGTATGAATTCAGAGTTAGTGCACCTCTCGGCAATTCGGATTATTGTACCATTTCTCTTCCTTTTCGGTCTCTAAACTTCGTAACGTTTCTAAATTAGCCACGAAACGGTCAAAATTGATTTACGAAAAGGCTCGTTAGGCTGAACTCAATCAATTTTACAAGCATTTTAATTGGAAACTTTGCTTTCTAGATAATGACATAAATGCTTCAGCAAAAATGGTCGAAAATATGATCTTGCTAGGGATAAAATCATTCATCCCCTCCAACCAGATTTCGATTAAACCAAGAGTAAAGTTTTGGTTTAATCAGACGTGCAAAAGCGCAGTCGGATGCAGAGAGGCAGCATTCAGTAATTGGCGTTTAAACAAAAACCCACACACTGATTTGCTACGCAAAAAGCAAGATCTTTTTGTGCCAGGATATTAAGGCGTCAAAAGTTTAATCACGAACAGCGTCTTCGTACCAAGGTCCTTGCAGCTCCTCGGGGCAGTAAGGCCTTTTGGTCATTCGTTAAGAGAGTAAAGAACAGTGCTAGTTCGTCAATTCCAACTCTCAGAAAGAATGAACAAATATTTACCGACCCGGTTGACAAAGCTAACCTGTTGGCGGAACTTTTTGCAAGCAATTCTTACTTGCCGGAAAGCAGTTAACCACTTCCCGAACTCGAAAGAGTATCTGTAACTATGCCAAAGATATTTTTCCGGGCTCGAGCAGTAAAAAGGGGTTTGGCCGACCTCGGCATAAATAAGACTCCTGGTCCGAATGGAATTACAGCACTGGTCTTGAAGCAGTGTTCTTCTACGCTTGCATGTCCATTAGCACTCCTCTTCAGCATACTTTACCATGTTGGTGAATTTCCATCGTACTGGAAGGTTGCTAATGTAACCCCAATACCCAAAAAAATGTTAGGCCAATAACCCTGAAAATTACCGCCCAATTGCAATTTGCTCTGCGCTTTCCAAAGTAATTGAAAGCATGGTTAACCATCACCTTATGAGGTATCTTGAGTCGCATAAACTACTTTGTGATCGTCAATATGGATTTCGTAAGGGTTGCTCTACAGGCGATATTATGGCATATCTCTCAGAGAAATGGTGCCACTCAAATCGGCGAAAGTAAAGTAGTGGCTCTAGATATTTCCAAAGCGTTTGACAGAGTGTGGCATGCTGCACTTCTGGCAAAACTTGCAGCTTTTGGTGTCGGTGATGACTTTTCTCGATTTATATCGAGCTTTCTCAAAGACCGCACTAAATGAGTTGTTATAGATGGGGTCTCATCAAACGAGTTCAAGATTATTTAAGGGGTACCACAGGGCTCCGTTCTTTCTTATACTCTATTTCTTATTTACCTCAATGACCTTCTACTTCAAGCTTTCAACCTATACTCTCTTTCGCAAATGACAGCATTTGCCAATCGTACTCTTAGTTATAGGCCCAGCCGATCAGAGATCGTTGCCAAGAGGCGAAATATGAATGAATCGCTGAATAGTGATCTTCTGTTAACCTCTGAATGGAGTCGTAAAAACAGAGACGCTTTTAATGCTCGTAATACCCAGTGTTGGTTATTAACACACAAACACGACGGCAAGTGCTGTTTCATCTGTACTCATGGATGGTATAAATATTGAGGAATCGAATGCTCTTGATGTTCTGGGAATGAAAATACAGTGTGATGTTGGCTGAAATGAAAACATTTTTAATGTCTCTAAAGAAGCATTCAAGTGCCTCGGGTTTTCGAAACGGTGTAAGATGTACTTCACTCATCCGATCTCCTTACCATTTATACCACCTATATCCGACCGAAAATGCAGTACAACTCTTATGTTTGGTCCGATGCGTTAAAGTATATTTTGGGGTTACTCGACCGTGTGCAGGAGAGGACGAAGAAGCTTATGGGTGACAGTAGGGTATCCAACTCTACTGACTTACTGGAGCATCGACGCAGTGTAGGGTGCGTTACTTTGTTCTATCGTTACTGCAATGGATTTTGCTCTGACGAGATTAGGGATTTTGTTTCCGAAACCCGCACATTTTTACGTCGTACGCGTTCATCGTCCCGGGCTCGTTTATGGTCGATTACTCGGGGAATCGTACAACGCATTACAGAGAGAATTCGTTTTTCGGCCGCAAGCTGCGCCTAGGGAATAAGTTTCCTTCAGACGTGTTTCCTGTCTGTTATAACGTTGGAAAGTGCAAGTTGAATGTTCATAAACACTACTCCCTCTTTCCCCTTCCCCACGACCTATTTTTCTGGTTCTGGTACAATGCACTGCATATGTAGGGGTTATCCCCTGAGTACTAGTTCAAGTTAAAAAAAAACAATCATGGGGCACCACCTCAGCGTCAAGCATTGAAAAAATTCGAAGACAAGAAAACAAAATTCTTCGAACGATTACCGCAGCTCCATTGTACGCAAAAACTCAAGAATTCGCAAGGATATGTGTGTTCCGTTAGTAAAAGACCAATTTACAAAGTATGCGACAAGGTATGTCAGTAAACTGGAACTTCACCCAAACCCTCTTGTACATAATTTTAGCGGCCACACTTGGTTGAAAAGAATGGATACCCTTGCCACTGTCGGAGCGTTAAATAGGTGATTTTTCTGATGTAATTACCGCAAAATAAAACTTTTTTGTCTAGCATTGGCTGGAATTAGTCAATTATTTTTGTATTTAGTACTAAGATTTGAATGCTTATCACATTGTAAAGATTCGATAAATAAATAAAAGTTAAAAAATATATACAAAATTTTTGCAGCTTGAAATCTTGTTTTTTATAAAAAAATTTTAACAATTTTCTAACTTTTATTTTTCAATAATTCGCCAACAATTTGTTAGCATCTTCAGGAAAAATTAAAATTGTTAAAATATTTTTTTTTTTTTTTATTCAAAAAATTATCAAATAATTTTTGATTTACAAAAAATGCTAACTGAAAGAAAAATGCTCAAAAATATTAACAATTAAAAATAAAATAATTTAAACTAAGTTTATTCTGCAACCAACATGTGCCCTGCTAACGGTTAAGAGTACATGTTGCTTTCTAACATAAACAAATTAACAGCAAATGTTGCTTACAGAGTAACATGAAAAAATTTAACATAATTCAATAATATCCTAACAACTATACTCATATACATTCAATGTAATAATTTTTTGTTAATTAAGTGTCTATAGTTCTGTGCCAAACTATTAGCATCCATCTTAAAATTAATTTTCTGATCTGCAGGTGTATGAATAATCTCTAACATATAACGTTTCTTAAAATTACTTTCTGAAGGTAGTGATTTAATCTGGAACAATGAGAAGATAATGCTGTGTTTTGTGAATTAACATGCCTATATTTTTCACAGTTGGGCAGTTCATGAACGAACTAGTACAACTGAACTATTCACTTGAGGGAGCTAAGTGAGCCGATCAATTCTGCGAGCTCTTTTAGCGCCATAGTTCATGTTGCTTTCTTTTGTCTTTGTTTTCTTTTCGTTTATGTTTCTTTTTTCATGTTTCTTGTATACAAAAAGTTGTATGTAGTCTCGAACCAAGCTTCTTTTTAAGTCAATGCATTCTATTACCTTGTAGTGTGGTAGGTGTTGGACTAAATTTTGCTAATCTGAGCAGTGTCGAAGGTATATACACTGGGCACTGATCAGTTTTAACTAATTTAATTCCAACATTTTAAATGCTTTAGTCTTTCGGGTTGTCATTGTTAACACTTCACGAACACTACTCCCTCTTTCCTCCTCATCATAACCTATTTTCCTAGTTCCAGTACAATGCTCTGAATATGTAGGCGTCATGCCCTGAGTACTGGTCCCAGATAAAAAAAAAGTTGTGGCTCAATTTGGCGTAGAATGTACAAAATTCGACAACAAAATTGTTGTTTACCACAAATTTTTATTTGTAGTATTAAAATAGATGATTTGATATAAAACGAAAAAAAATATGATAATAAGCGAAATTCATGACAACTAAATCATTTTTTCTTTTCAATACAATTATTTTTTATGAAACCTAAATATTTTTAAACTTACCTTGAATTTTTTTTCTTGGATTTATAATTCATTTGTTTATACCGATTTTGTTTTGCTTTTCTTTTTGTGTTATGAAAGCTGAAACAGAGTCGTTCATTGAAAATAACTTTATATGTATACGGAGCATTGAACAGAGCTGAACTAAAAAGAGCATTCTCTTAAAAGAGCTCATAAAACCAAATCTAATATTTTTGGCCTGACTTATATCCTGCAATCCTTGTCCTTAATTTGTTTTTTATTGTTCCTATATACACTTTATTACTATATTCCTGATCATTTTCCTGACATGGAATTTTATAAACTATATGCGCAATATTCAATTTATTAAGTCTATCCTTAGTCTTACTAAATAATGTACTTAACTTATTATAACTCCTATGAGCCATTCTATGTTAAATATGTTAGATCTTGCTAGCCTTTCTCTTAATCCTGTGCCTCGTTTCTGTATTACTCGCATCGAGAAATTTCTTACAAAAAGCAAAGGAATTGACAGAAAAACTATGCGAATGGAAAGAAAAAATGGAGTTTCTCACACAAATGTTTCTATATATTTGGGAAGCGAGAAATATCTGTCAAAATAGCTTTTTTGACGTAATTCGTTAGAAGTTTGTGAGTAAACCTATTTCTGTATTAAAATTTTGGGAGAAGTTTCTCGCTAGAGCTGTCAAAACTTTTCACAAATAAAAGAGCTGCAGAAGTTATAAATTTAAATATTATAAAATTGACAAAATGGATGCCAAAAGGGTAGAAAAGGTAAAGTTTTTAAATATTTATACACATATTGCCGTATTCATAAAAAATAATTTGCTAATAGTAAACGTTTACTTGATATACATATTTTTACACAAAATTTGTCAATTAAACCTTTATTATGTGTAAACTATATGTTATGAATACGGCAGATATTGAATGTAGTTCATTTTTCATTTCTTCTTTTTATTTTAGAAAATTGAAAGAATTTCCACGGAGCAGAACCTTTTTTGTTTTTATAATAAATATATAAAAACTATGAATTAAATGTTTTTGGTTTTTCTTTATTTCTTAATATTTATATACATACACATAGTATGATAAATTAAAAATTTAATGGAAAAATCGTAATTTTAGCCTGTCTCGAATGCGAGAAGCTTCCCTCATCGGTTCAGGAATTGAAAAAGGGTCGGTTGCATCCCTTAATATCTGCCTGTAAATGCGCAACATGTTTCGCCGGTCATATTGGTCAGCAACCATCACCACTAAACTATACATTATTGGAATTTTTTATGAAATTTATTTATGATTTAAATGTGTTTTTATTTATGTACATATGTTATTGATTGACACAATTTTATTTTATTTATAACACTACTGAATTAAATTGTTTTATTTATTCACTGCTAAACATTTGTTTCTTAAATTTTCTTTTTGTTTGATAATTTTTTCCTATATGCTTCTTCTTATTTGTTTACTTTTTGCATTTTGACAGCTGCTTAATGGAAATATTCCAATAAAGACGTAACTAGTGTTGTCTGTTTTCGATTTAATGTACAGAAACGCTGTTTTTCTCGATAGTCGAGAAACGATGGAATTTTATGTTTCATAGTTTTCGATGCGTGAAACTTCTCACTAATATTACAGAAATGAGACACTGATATATATGTTAGAGGTCTGCAAATTTTTGGTTCTGTTAAATTAACTTTCCAAGTTATTTAGACTATACGCGTACTTTATTTCTTAACAATAATAATAATTTTGTATTTTAACATTAAAATTATGTACTGCTGCTTATAAACATACATTAAAGTAAAAAAAAAAAATATGAAAAAATGGGAATGCGACTCGATAGCAATCTGTGAACCCTGTATGTTCATGTGCAGAAAATAAAAATAAAGGTAATTTCGTTCAGCTAGTCCTTTCTTACGAACACACAATCTGCAATATTGTTTTTTTAATACATACACATACATACATGTGTGTGATAATGCTTCAGATATATACCAAAGCTGAAAAGTAAGCTGCATGAACACAATTTAGCAGAATGAACATTTCACCCTGTATAAATTGAATGTGTATGTGTGTGTGAATCCTTTTAGCATCTTGATGAAACATTCTCTCTTTTCATCTTCCTTTAGTTTAGAGAGTGTTGTGAATTTGATTAGATTATTGTATCGTAAAAATAAAAGCTTTATAAAATTTTTAAAATAAAATGTTCAACAATAAATTAAAAAATTACACGAATATTTGTTATATTTAGTTGGTTACTAATATTTACTCCTGTAAGAGTGAGTGTACTTGTAAAAAAATAGTTTAAGTTTAAATAAATTTTCAAGTTACAATGTGACGCCCTTAATTTGTGATGTGTGTTCAAAGTATACATTTTTATATATGGACCAGTTTGCATATACACGAATATGTGTACACATGTATATAAAAAAATTCTACTTTCCAAGTTATTTAGACTCTACTCGTATTTTAGTTTTTAACAATAATAATAATAATTTTGTATTTCAACATTAAAATTATGTACTGCTGCTTATTCACATACATACATATGTGGAAGTGATAATATAATAAAAACAGTTATTTTTTAACACACCGACTACATACATACATACGTACGTACATATGTACTCGTATATGTGCCAATGTGTAAACTGCTTCTACATGCATACATATTATGTATGGGATTTGCATGGAATGGTTCTAGATTTTGGTGTTTGCGAAAATAACGAATTAATGAAAGGCAAATATGCAGCCTTCGGGAGTTTAGAGTAAAACTATGGTTATGCTGCACCTGATTAATTGTGTAAGTATTGGAAAAACTAAATCAAAACCGAAATATATTATATGCAATTGGCTAACGGATTCTGTGGCATCCATTCATTCACGAAATGCTTACAAACGCAGATTTTTCTTAAGATTTTTTTTACACGCAAATTTGTTCACATTCCAACACACTATACTCGTACTTATGTATACACAAATAGTTATATATTGGGCAATTTTTGTATCAAGGATTGTCAATGAGAAGAGTAAAAGAGATAACAGGGGCTATAGATTTGCTTGTGCAGGGAGTCGCAGACGGATGCCTTTTGTAGGGTTGATATATAGAGTGAAATAACTGTGCCGTTAGTGCCAGCGTTACCATTCTAACAGAACTCTACCAAGTTTGCAAGAACTGAATGAATAGTGTAGTTTTAAATTAATAAAAGTGTATAATAGCTCTGTTCAAGGAAACAACAAGAATCTTGCCCAAAATTGCCGGAACACAAATATCCACATTTCATGCCCGCAATTAAATGTCAAAGCCAAAACGGCTATTGTCCAATACATAATTTGAAAATTCAGTGTCCTCAACTTTAAAATTTTATAACGAACTCAACTTTAAAATTTTATAAAAAAGGCGTACTTTTACGAAAATACACGCAGTTGAAAATGTTTATTATTAACAAACAAATTAATTTTATATTGTTTTTAGTAAAAAAAAATTTATAAGTTCAATAGTATTTATTTTTAATTTAAAAATAAAATGTTTATAAATTTACTTCAAAATGGTTATTATTTCTTTATTTCGACTGTTTTTTCTTTCTTAATATGTGTAATTGTTTGAGCTTATTTATTTTTTATAAATATTATTTGGCCTGAAGAAGCTATCCAAAGGAAAGCGAAATATTGCCAGATAACTAAAAACCAAAAAAACTAAAAATTCTAAAATAGACCTTAAGCTCAAACAATTACCATGAAAGTGATTACCGAAAATTGTCTGATGTTTTAGAAGAAGAGAAAAGATCATTTTACATTTACCAGCTCGAAAGTGCTAAAGTTCTTTAGGTCGTTATTAAAGGATTGGGAGATAAAGGTTTTAAAATAAAAACCATAGTAAACATCAGGAACCGTGAAAATATCCGTCAACCCATATTTAGGGTTGAACTAGAACCAGTGGATGTTGTGCTAAAAAATAATTAAATTCACCCAATTTACTCAATAATTTGAGAAACGAAAATAAATTATAATAAACAAATTTATGTAATTAATAATAACAAATTGTTCGCGAAATATTGAAAAGATACTGTTGAAATTTTTATATAAAACTAACAAAGATCATTTGCTGCAAAAATAAGAATCGATTGCACAAGCAAGATCAAATAATAAAATCTGATAAAAAAAATTATAAATTTTTACATTTATGAAAAAATAATTATGTATCGCATAGTTATATTTCGAATTTTGTTCGTTTAAAAAATTGATTTAGTTTTCAATATCCATTTTACATTCCAATTGTTCGACAATAACGAGTACTCGGATTGGTTATACGAGTACAATTCGTAAAATACAGCTCAGTTATTTTGAGGATATTATTGTCGAAAACTTGATCTCGAAAGTCTATGTATAAAGAACGTTTTTTTATTCAATAAATTGTTGCATACATATTTAGTTCTTGCGGTTTTATAAAAAATATTTGACAAATTTGATATAAAGTCAATATGTTGCTAACGATTTTTTTCTATACGAGTAGATGGTAACAAATTATTGGCAAAATATTGATGCCAAATAAAATTCATAAAATGATGATGCAAAAGTTCCTGCAACAATTTATTGAACAACCAAATTGAAATACAAAAAAATATATACTTACATACATAAACAAAGTGTTTTAAATACGTAGTTATCAGCACAGGTTCCTTGAATCCTATTAAGAGAAAATGCACTAAAAATTATATATTCGTACAAGTATCATGCATTGGTTTAAGAAGTCTTCCTGCGATTTTTAAAGAATGATGTGAAAAACTCTGAGTTGACAGCGCTGTTGTAATTTAAGCAAAAATGTGTGCCAATTTATTTAAACTTATTAAGCAAGATAAAAAACGGAAAATATATTTTTTTAGTACTTTACTGCCCGTCTACATTAGACACGGAACGCCGTTAAGACATACTGTTAAAACATACCTTTGACGGCCAGATTGTTACATGGTGGAGTACCCGTATGTCTTGATTTTTCATTATTTCAACTCCGGCAACAAAAGCACATCGTCATTTTTTATGTCCTTTTTTATAGTTTGTGGAACAAAATATGTTTTTATTGCAAAATTTGCAATCTAAATTAAGAATTTGAACTTTTTTTTGACAATTTTTTCTAATTTGAAATTATTTTTACTTTTTTCATATGAAAATGTAATTTTCTGTTAAGACAGAGCTTTTAAAACAGACGACTTAACAGCCGTGTAAAGACCGCAAGAAAACAGTAACATTTGCAGTCTACACCAGACAGTAACAGTGTTTTGCTCTTCCTATTAGTGTTCTCATGTCAGGTGTGGACAGCACTTTTCATTAATAGCAAACAGCTGATTAAAGAATTTGACAGTTTTACCATTTTGCACAGAAAAAAAGTGTGGGTAAAGTTTGGTAAAATGAGAAACACCAATTGCTTTCTCACAAGCTTTCTCTTTTACCGAGTTTTCCCAGTTTTCAACAAAAACAGTGAGCCTGCGGGTTTCCTCGGTAACGAAGGTCGAACAGAACTAATAATAGCTTTAAGATTCTCTTGACTTGCCCTTTCTAAAAATGAAGTATTTTTTCGCCCATTGCTAAGGAAAAGAAAACAATTACTTCTTTTTCTTTGAGTCATGCTCAATTGTCACAAGAAAAATGTCTTACAATACATCGTAATATTTTCAAGCAATATCCATCGCCTTCTTTCATATTTCAACAAACACTTCAGTGCCGAAATATTCTAAATACATAAACGAATACTGTATTATAATCGTTTAGAACAAACAGAACCAAACACAAATAAAACCAACACAATATAAAATTGAAGTAGAACTTCAAGCAGCGAAGTAATGCTCTACTTCAGTCTTGTTTATAAAATTTGTTGTTGTTGTTCATTTCTGTTTTTGTGTTAGTGCACAACTTGTTGTGGAAAGAGGTCTCGCAGTGATTCCATTGTAATTCTAGCTGAACGCGGTGTGGCACTGTCTTGGTGATACCACGTATTAATCAAGTCCAAAGCACACAGTTGTGGCGTTAAAAAGTTTTCAATCATATCACGATATCGCTACTCATTTACAGTTATCGTTACGCTGTTTTCAATCATAAAGAAGTAAAGTCCAATTATTCCTCCTGACCAAATTTCGCATCAGACTGTCATTTTTAGTGGATGCAAAGTTGACTAATGAATAATTTGAGGGTTTTCCATTGCCCAGAACCGACTATTCTGTTTATTCATTTATGTGTCTATTCAAATGAAAATGTGCCTCGTCACTTAATATGACTTTATTTTTATTAAAATCGGTGTTGTCACGGGCGAGTTGTAATATCCTACTGGCACGGCGGTGTAAATGGTCTTGTGAAAGAAGCTCTTGTGTCAATTGTATCTTAGATGGAAACAAATGCAAATTCTTGTGCAAAATTGTGGCCAAAGTTGTTCTCAACACGGAGTCGAAAGTTGATGGATTATTTTGAACACTTTCTTGAGCAGCAGTAATGTTTTTAGCCGTTCTTGCAGTAGGTTGTGGTCCATACTTAGACCTATCACCTGCATACCTTCTTATTTCGAAATCATTCACTAAGCGATAAGTAGTGCGTTTTATTGGCACATTGTTACTCCCAAAAATTTCGCTTTCTCATCGTCACTGTAATCGATGGTTGAATTTGATAAAATGTTTTAACGATTAAATAACGTTATTATTATTTGGATGGGATGTGGACCTCATCAGCCATTTGTACTGCGACCATTGTTGATCTATTGT
The DNA here is from genome assembly GCA_914767995.1 of Thecocarcelia acutangulata. NCBI lineage: Eukaryota > Metazoa > Arthropoda > Insecta > Diptera > Tachinidae > Thecocarcelia > Thecocarcelia acutangulata. The sequence continues at coordinate 61,115,401 of OU612098.1, forward strand.
GCCCATCGATTATTGCCCCATTACGGGCAATAATCGATGACTGATTTTGATAAAATGTTTTAAAGACTAAAACACGTTAGTTTATCGAATGTTTTACTTCACTACTGTCAAATATGAATTATCAATAATAATGTTTACTAAAATAGCGGCAAAACAAAGTAATATTCCTTCCCGGTATAAGGCCGTGATTCACTATCCTACACGATCGTGCGATCTGCCAAATATAACATGTGTGCTGAAAAAGTACTAAAAATGCAACTGTGCGGCAGAGTTTTCATAACATGATGATTCTGTGCGGTCACTGTGGTATATAATGTGAATAATATGAGAATATCATTGGCGCCTCGAGAAATGAATTAAATTAATGTAAAATTATTATTGTAATAATAGTTTTTAATTATTTATTTTACTATATTTATAAATTATTGCAATCGTACTTCGAGTTCCGAGAAGAAAACGTTGGCTCATGTTTCTTGTGCCTCACATTACCAGAAAAAAGAAGAAGAAGAAATATAAAAATATGCTACATGTGTAAAAATCCGATATGCGACCAGTGTACCAATAACATACAGTCTACACCTAACTTGCAACGCAGTTAAAACATGAAGTTAAAACTTGCTGTTTAAATATCTATCTGTTAAAGTCGGTGTACACGTAGCGATGTTGGAGTTATAACTTTTCATAGTAAAAAATAAAAATGGCGAAAAACAACTACAAATAGCAGGCTGTTGTCAATTTAAGTTATAACAGAGTTTCCAAATGAAATGTTTTAACAACCAAGTTATAACTGAAGCAAGTTAAAATTAAACAACTTGCTCTTTTGGCGTTTATGAACAGACTGACTTCTTTATTTCATTAAACGTTAACTTACAGCTAGTTATGAGTATATAATACAATTTTTATATAAGAAAAGAGTACAACAAAAGGGAATATGAAGAGAGTATGTCTAACTGTAACGTACTGGTTATATACCCAAATGGTAAGACCCACTATACTATATGGGGCTGTAGTATGGTAGGGAAAAACCAAACAGGTAACAGTCATATCAAGACTTCGCAAGGTTCAGAAACTTGCATGCCTATGTATCACAGGGGCGATGAAAACCACCCCAGCGATAGGCATGGAAGCTCTTTTGAACCTAACACCACTTAACGTAGCTGTACAAAAAGAGGCGGCTCTTCAGGCCATCTCAATTTACAAAAGGGAAAAACTTAAGGCAGGAAACCTTATTGGACATCTTGCAATCCTAAAGGATTTCAGAGACGTAATCGATATGTCTCAAACAAGTGACCTTATAGATCCTTCTAACTCCTTTGCCAGGAAGTTTAAGACCATCTTCCCAACAAGGGAGGAATGGAGCATGAACCCAAGATGGTTGCGGGATGGTTCACAAAAGTGGTACACGGATGGATCCAAAACGCTCCAAGGTGTTGGAGCGGGAATAGTGGGGCCTAGAGCACGCAAATATATAACCCTTAGCAAAGACACCACAATCTTCCAAGCGGAACTATACGCAATAAGAGAAGCGGTTGAAATACTTTCCCACAGGGGACACAAGGGAGTGCTGATAAAAATACTCTCCGATAGCCAATCAGTGCTGAATGTGGAGCACTGGGACACAGAAGATATAGGCTACTACAAGCTTATATGTTAAGCGAATGTGACTTAATATCACTCCTTATGATGGAGCTTGTCCGTTTTCTTGACAGACTTAACCCATAATGGGGCAAGGGACGCACAATAGATCACCATTGGTCGCAGTGCAAATGGCCGATGAGGGCCATATCCCATCCAATAATAATAATGTCTAACTGTATAATTTATATGAGAGTAATAATTTAAAGATGAAAATACTAAAATAATGGTACAGTTAAGACTCACAAAAATATTCTAAATATGTATAAGGCATTTATATAATCGCTATGTATAAAGAAGTAAACAGTTAATCATGCGTGTTCGACACAAGGAAGTATGCTTGTTAGGAAGTATCCCACACATAGCCTACATAACTTTAACCAAACTCCAACATGAGCGGTCCACATTTAACTTTAACTTGAAGTTAGTGTTTTCAAGTCAGGTGGAGACCGCACTTAAGATTTCAAAATGTTTTCGATTGTTCATAAATGGTAGATGTATGTACAGTGCTGGCCACGAATTTAAGACACGACATTTTACTTATATGTATATTTGTGATAATTTTTACAACTTACCGAAAAACTTTTGGGTCCATGATAATTTTTTTAAGGTATTAGTAATATTATGAAGAAAAAGTAATACTATTTTGCTACCTATATTTGGTTAAGAATTTGTATTTAAATATTATATAGATTAACAGAATTTTTTTCCTGGTCATGAATTTAAGACATAGGCAAAATAAAACTTAATTCACTAAAGTAAGGCTCAGCTTCATAAAAAAATCCTAGTATTTGGTGGGAAATGCTTTATTTTGGATCACAGCAGCACATCTTATGGGTAAACTTGCGACTCAATTGGATTGAAGTCCAGGGATTGAGCTGGCCACTTTAGAACAGTGACATTGTTTTCCTCTAAGCAAGTCTTCACTAGACGTGAAGTGTGCTTAGGATCATTATTATGCATAAATTTCCATATTAGACGCATGTTATCTTCAGCAAATTGTATCATAGTGTCCGTTAGAATATTTTTGTAAACGTGCTGGTCCACTTTTGTATTAATTTTGTAAACGGGACCTACACCATCAGAAAAATGTTTTCCACACCATCACATTTCCTCTACTATGTTTGACCGATTTAAGGAGGTACTTTGGGTGATGCTCTGGGTTTGGAGGGCACCATACGTACTGTTGTCTATCAGAGCCGAAGCGAGAAAACTTCGACTCGTCGCTCCAAAGTATATTTTTCCAAAACATCTTCGGTTTATTGAGATGTTCTCTCGAAAATGCTAGACGGGAGCTGATACTTTTTTTTGACACAAGTGGTTTTCGTTGTGCAATACACCCACGTAAGTCTATTTTAATTTAGACGTCTTCTTATTGTCCTAGCTGAAATATCGATACCAAAATCCAATGCTATTGCAGTTTTTCTTTTATTTGAGCTCAAGAAAGCATTATTAGCAGCTACTTTATAAATTAAACTATCCTCCTGGGGTGTAGTTTTAAAGAGCTCTAGGCTGCTGTTTAACACTTTTATATTGCTTGATGTGTTCCAGCGCATTATATATCTTACACCTAGAACATTTAAGGAGCTTGAATATCTCCATTACTGGTTTTCCCTCGGATTTTAGACGTTGGATCTGTTTTCTCTCGGCATCGGAACTCCAAGTACCTTTGGCCATTTTTAATTAAGTATTTCGATGTATTCCAACATAAAATAAAATTAAACAGTCGTTACTCACCGTTTAGCTTCAAAAACCACAAAAAAGTCCTTAAAACCCAGATATTTCTGAACTGTCTTAAATTCGTGACCAGTTTCAAATACACGTTTTTACACAATATATTCAAAGAGCAACAAAATTTTAAAAAGAAACAAAATAAAATAACGGTAATTTTTCCTAACATGACAGGTTACACAGAAGAATAAGGAATTTCTATTTTGATATAACAGGGTTGTAAAAATTAGCACAAACAATGTTTACAATCATATACAATATACATAAGATAATTTGTATAAAAAACCGAATTAAACTAATAACGGTACTGCAGTACACGGTCGTTGACTCGTGTAGGTGTCGAATGTAAATCAATTTTAAGCAATTTTTTGACTAAAAACATATAGCGATGATTTGAAGTTTTATTGCCATATTTTCATTATTAAAGGAATGCGAGGGGGTTTAACTTGAAAAAGTTACCCGGGTACCCGGTTATTGGCCGTAAGTTTAACCAGTTTTTTCTCTAATTATTAACCGCAAACCGGTTTTTTCAAATTGCCACCAAGCCGAATAATCGATCACCCTAATACTTATGTACATACGAGTACATATATCGGCAATAAATTTTTCCATAAAATAGCTTCTAAATATTATGGGTTTCCATCGTGAATGTCTTCCACAAAAATTTTTTGGAATTGAGTTTACTCCCGCGAACTATTTTGCAAAATTAAAACACAATCTTTGTCACTGGGTACAAAAAGTGTAAATGTGAGCGCAGACAACTTGTCATGCATGGGTATCGTTTCCTGAGACTCGCACATTTATACGTAGCACACGTGCATCGTCCAGAGCTCATCCATTTGTGGTCGATTACCCAGGAAATCGTACTACGCATTACAGAGAGAATTCCTTTTACAGCCGTACACTTCGCCTGTGGAATATGTTGCCTGCAAACGTGTTTCCTGTCTGTTAAGGCCTCATTAGTTTTTACTTTCTGTTGCCGTTCATTTCTGTAGGAAATATTTTACAATTACTTAAAAGGAAAACATTGGAATGAAGAATCAAATATAGGGTGTTTTTTTAAGCCCGATAGAACTTGAAATTGTAAAAAATAACACAAAAAATTAAATTGTAATCAAAATTTTTTTTTATTCGAAAGATCAATACGTGACATTAACATTTGAAAATGATTTCGGGCATATGGGCACCGCGGCTGTTCTTGACGAAGCGCATTCTGGACGTCCAATTTTGGGCCACTTTTTCGAGCACTACTGGCCGTATGTCACGAACAACACGAACAATGCTGGCCTCCAAGGCGTCAATTGTTGCTGGTTTATCAGCATAAACCAGTGACTTCACGTAGCCCCACAGGAAATAATCGAGAGGTGTCAAATCGCACGACCTTGGAGGCCAATTGACAGGTCCATTTCTCGAAATCAACTTATCGCCAAATTTTGATTTCAGTAAGTCGATGGTTGCGTTCGCCGTATGGCACGTAGCGCCATCCTGTTGAAACCACATCTCCTCCGGATCAATGTCATCCATATTTTCAAACAAAAAATCATTGATCATGGTGCGGTAACGATCTCCATTGACTGTAACGCGAGCTCCGGCCTCATTTTTGAAGAAATAAGGTCCGATGATGCCACCAGCATGAAAACCGCACCAAACAGTGCATTTTTCTGGATGTAATGGAGTCTGTAGGGTCTCTTGTGGATTGGTCTCACTCCATATGCGGCAATTTTGCTTATTAACAAACCCGTTAAGCCAAAAATGCGCCTCATCGCTGAACACAATTTTGCGATAAAACAACGGGTCTGATTTTCAAAGTAAATTTGGATAATTTCGTAGCGTTGTTCAAGCGTGAGTCTATTCATGATGATTTGTCAGAGTATACTGAAACAAATAAAAAAAATGTTTCATCAAAATTTAATTTTTTGTGTTACTTTTTACAATTTAAAGTTCTATCTAGCTTAAAAAAACACCCTATATGTACATAAATATTATCTTGTAGGAAAAACCAAAAAAAGAAACAAATTAGTAATTTAAAAATGGTGATCAAACATCCCAATTCTTTCTCAAAATCTGCAGAGTTTATGACACTTCTTATACAAAATATAATTTTTTCCTTGCTAAAATAATATTCTTTTCATAATTCATAGTTGCTTAATTGATAAAAATGTATTAACTTTTAAAAATCTTTAATTGAAACAATTTTTTTTAAACTTTTGGAAAAAGAAAATTATATACATTTGAATAAAAAACTAACGTTTCCATATCTGAAAAAAATAAAACATACACATATCTGGCCGTCACTTAACGTTGAATTCTATTTTCAACAGATTAGTCCATAACAGAACAGAACGTAAAAGTAAAAACAAACCATTTACATATAGTTTATATTGAACAGAAATAAAACAGCTGATTCAGAACGGAAAAGAACGTGCAAACTAATTCTGCCTTTATAATGTTGGAAAGTTCAAGTAAAATGTTCACAAACCTTACTCCTTCTTTCCCCCTCCTCATAACCTATTTTCCTAGTTCCGGTACAATGCACTGAAATGGAAATGAATACATCTTTAAGACAACTTGCAAAAAGTTTGCTTTTCTTCTCCCCATTTCTTGCCCAAAGTCCGCTTTTGTTATACAATGGATGTTTAGCAGTTATAGGTATTCTTAGACTTTTTGCTGTACGCCAAAACGAATAATTTCTCATAAGAGTGAGTCGTATTGAGACCTTGAGACCAGATACTTCCTGAGCTTATTTATGCATCTCTTCAACCTGTATTTAAGTTAGAGCGATTTTTTTTGCTGCCATTATCTTAGGATTCTTCTTTTGGCTTCAAAATAACTCAACTTCGGCAGACAAAACTCTATTATCTCTAGCCGGGCGATAGGAACAAGATGCACGTTCAATGTCTTTCGAATTTCTTCAACAGTAAATTAAAATGTAAATAGAAACTATTCTTATAATCAAACAACAGAGTTGACGATTTTAGTTAAAACATTTTGGGCTATAACTATAGTCATTAAAAAAGTATACTTTAAAAAATGTAAAGTAATGTTTAATAAAAAGTAACTTTTCGTCTACTATAAACCAAAAAAGCATAATTTAGTTTCAAAAGCCGGTTCTAAATTTAAACAGAGAAAATGCTGTTTTTAATTAAATTAGCATAACTCTAAACAAACCAGATGTTCGCTGTTAATTGACAAAATGCAAAAAACTCTTAAAAAAGAAATTGGTTTTTTGGAAATAACTATTAATTAGTTTGTATTTATATTTCCAAATTTTTAACATTCATTGTACGTCGTAACAGGTTCTTTTCAAACGTATATTTCCTTATCGTATTCTATTTGCCTCTGAAGTTGCTGCAATTTGAGACTGTGAAGTTCTTGATGCTGAATTTCAAGCGACTTGTGCACACGTGCCATATGCTCAATTTCAGCAATCGACTGTTTTTTTTTTTTCTTAAGTTGTTATTTTCCTCAGAGTACGAAGATTCTTTTCTTACGAGTATTTGTCGCTGCTTTTTTAGAATTATTTCAATTTTTGTTGGAGTTTTGGAAAGTGTTTTTAGGCGTTTAAGTTTGGAAGACGAAACAGATTGCTTAATTTTTCGTTTCTCAAAAGTACTTTGCTGCGGTGTACTAACATTTTCGCCACATTTAGTATTATTAGTTAATGGGCTTTGTTCAGGTTTCAAAAATTCTTCGCTACCTGGTTCTTCATATAGAAATTCGCAATCTAAGAATTCAACAGGTAGGATCTCAACTTGTTCAAACGTACAGTTACTGTCATCAAAATATCATCTTCTATGAATTCATGTGAAATCATACCTTGCACTAATTCATTTTCTGTACTCAGTTCGGGAGTAGCCAATGAATTTCCTGTTGCGACGGAGACACGCTTCACGTTTGCGGCAGCTTTTCTGGCATTTATTTTCATCCGAACTCAATAAGCTTTAAGTTTTCCTATTTCATGATAATAGCCTGCGGAAGCCGCACTTTCCTTTACTACTTTCCATGCATTTTTCTTCTTATAAATCATGGAAGTGTCGTTGCCTTTGTTTTCAATAACTTTCAAATGCATGTTAATGAATTCACGCAGCAGTTCTTTTTCGCCTGTGCTCCAGTTAGCCTCCCATTCCCTTTTTTTTTATAGGACCAGTACTCAGGGGATGACCCCTACATATGCAGTGCATTGTACCAGAACTAGGAAAATAGGTTGTGAGGAGGGGGAAAGAGGGAGTAGTGCTTGTGCACATTTGTCTTGAATCTTCCAACGTTATAACAGACAGGAAACACGTCTGCAGGCAACTTGTTCCACAGACGAAGCGTACGGCTGAAAAACGAATTCTCTCTGTAATGCGTAGTACGATTCCCCGGGCAATCAACCACAAATGGATGAGCTCTGGACGATGAACGCGTGGTACGTAAAAATCACTGATAAAATTCACTGATGAGCTTCTTCACCCTCTCCTGCACACGGTCGAGTAACCCCAAAATAGACTTTGAAGCACCGGCCCAAACATGAGAGTTGTATTCCATTTTCGGTCGGATGTAGGTGGTATAAATAGTAAGGAGATCGGATGGAGTGAAGTACATCTTACACCGTTTCAAAAAACCGAGGCACTTGAATGCTTCTTTAGAGATATGAAAAATGTGTTCAGTCCAGAACATTCCAAGAACATCAAGAGCATCCGATTCCTCAATATTTATACCATCCATGAGTACAGATCAAGCAGCACTTGCGGTCGTTTGTTTGTGCGTTAATAAGCAACCTTGGGTCTTGCGAGCGTTAAAGGCGACCCTGTTTTTACGACCCCATTCGGAGATTAATAGAAGATCGCTATTCAGTGAATCATTCATATTTAACCTCTTGGCAGCGATCTCTGATAGGCTGGGCCTATAACTAAAAGAGTACGAGTGACAAATGCTGGTGTCATCCGCGAAAGAGTGGATAGGGTTGGAAGTTTGATAGAGAAGGTCGTTGAGGAAAATGAGAAATAGGATAGGAGAAAGAACGGAGCCTTTTACTCGTATGTTGACGCTGTCAATAAAAGCGCAAATTTATAGAGTAAAATAATTAATAACACACAGACCTTACCTTTTCCATTGTAAATGATAATTTATAATCATTTCTAAAAACGTCTTTTTTTAATTTTTATTTTAATTTTTTAACCATTTGTTTTCTTCTTTCAACTTTTTCTGTCAGCTGATCAGAGATGTCACTTGCTTGTATTTTATATTAGATTGTATGCAAATGTTTAATGAATTTTACTCGTCACCCATTTAGAGCCAGTTCAACTTAGAACCAACTTTGACTATAGTTGAAAAAAAGTTTGCAGTAGATGCTAAAATTTAAGTTGTTTTTAAATAAAATCAATTTTAGTTATGGCCAGGTAAACAAACTAGGCAACTTACTCGTATATGTATATCGAAATTGCTGACAGTAGTAACCTGATATTAGGTACTGGAAATACAAGCAGTTCGACTTGGACTACCCTGTGATAAATTTTGTGGCAATTCAAAAGCTAGGGAGAAGGAATAAACGATCTTCCAACTCCTCTGTGAGTACCCAGCTTGGGCTGTTAAGGCGAACACCTTTTTGTAAAACTATTCCAACTGCAATAAGATGTCTGGATCCACATTAATTAACCCAATGCGATATCTTATGGTTACAGGTTGAATCTAATACTTTGATGATTGTATATATATATATATATATATATATATATATATATATATATATATATATATATATATATATATATATATATATATATATATATATATATATATATATATATATATATATATATATATATATATATATATATATATATATATATATATATATGTATATATATATATATATATACATATATATATATATATATATATATATATATATATATATATATATATATATATATATATATATATATATATATATATATATATATTTGTTGAAATGCCAGCCCATGTGGGTCCAATTTGATCCCGTTGTGTTAATTACCCAGCGGCGAACACTGCCTACCACATTACTTCTCTTCGATGATGTGTGCAACACTTTGTAATCAATGAATGATAACTTACAAAGTGTATGAAAGTAGTATATGGAGTTCCCAAAAATTAATTACGTTCATTTTTTGTATCACATTTATATGAACTTATTTTATTTATTCGATGTAATTCAAATGTTTGCCGTTTTCGTCAGAGCACGTTGCAAAAATTTTAATTAACAAAATTAGGTAAAAGTGCTAGAAAACAATTTAAAAAGGTACAAGAGAGATAAAACATTTAGTGAAAAGATAAAAGAATGCAGTAGAAAAAAAACAGAACAAATTTATTTAATGGAATATTCCCAAAAAACTGAAGTGCGCAATTCGTACGAGTTGCCTACTGCCGGCTTACAATGTATGCGAGATTGTATCCGAGCTGCCTACTGATACCTTACAATGTATGTTAGGAAGTAATGAGCTTTTGTTGGATGAACACCACACTAGCTCGCTTATTTTGTGTCACCTGCACACAAAATAAGCGTAAGTAGGCGTTCACTCTACAAATGCGGCAATAAGTATGAAAATGTATACTAGGTTCGTATATGAGATAGTGTGCATTACTGACTTACAAGTGTGTATCGGATCATCGCTTTTGTAAGCGAAACTTTGGCCGCTGGGTAGATTCTCTAAAGTAATGGCAAATTTATGAATTGCTTCCGAGAGCCTGTAGGTGGGCATAGCGTCTTCATTAAGCATCTATCTAAAAGAGGTTTCGTATTCCTTAAGTGGGGAAGATTCATTTGTATACACGTCACAACTGGCTAGTGCTCTGAAGGACGCACCCATAACTACAGCCTGATATCCAAATTCCTTACAGTAGTTGTAAATTTTAGTAACAGATACTACTCGTAGGTCCTCAGGTTCATTTATCTGTATTGGCAACAATCAGACTCACAAATGGGAAAATCAGTGCTATATTTACTTCGGCACAAGCGACGAAAGCAAAAAAGTCAAGTTATAGTCTACATGTTTGATTTCTAGGATTCTTGCGGTTTGGATACCCTTCCATGTTGAAGCTAATTTATGAGGAATGCGTTCCTTTCCTATCCCGATGTCTTCATATAAGGAAATCAATTCCAAATCTTTCTTTACGCTTTTTCCGTTTTAAAAGAAAGTCGTACATCAACCTTCGATGAAACGTGTCTGGCACAATTTGCAATATCTCGTAGGCAAAGAGAACACGTAATCGAGAGCATCATTAGTTTGCTCATTAGTGTTCAGCGTGTTTAATTGTATTTAAACAGTTTGTTGCACAATGTTTATTGAAAAAAAGTTTTTTTTTTTTTTATAAAATGTAATCAAACAACATAAACGTCAAATTGATTTCGAAGATTCGAAAAGAAAATTACTTAAAAGACAGTGGAAATACTTCGATATGATTTCCTCAAATCAACTTAATTTACTTATAATGGAAACGTACTATAAGAGACAACTTATTAAAATTTGATTGTATTTGTTAAAGGCTGCTAAACGGTGTTAAACACTCCTCAACTCGTTTTTATACGAGTGTATTCGAATCATCAAAACAAGCACTCGTTGCAGTTCTCTGCCACAAACCACATATAACGGCTACAGCTTCATTTGATGTTTTAATAACTTATTCCAATTGCTTACACAAGTATGTAACAAGTATAGACAGGATTTAGAAATTGCATTTGTTTATATTTTTCAGGTTACGAAAACAAAATCATAATGACTTCCTATATAAGTTTGGCGCTTGCTGCTCATGGCCCACCGAGTATATTAGAGCCACTCGTACCATCCTTTAGAACGACGAGTACTACTTCTACTACTACAACATATGTTCCTTTCTTATCGAACACTTATATCAATGGCATTGCAATATCTGAAGATGTGGACAACATAACATCCAATATTTTGTACAGGAATGAGAACGCTTCCAGTCCAACGAATATTACAAACGCAATGGACAGCCGCGGACTACGATACTCCCTTTCATCGATGATTCTAATGGGCGTTATTGCTGGAATTCTTAGCTTACTGACAGTAGTTGGAAATGTCATGGTGATGATTTCGTTCAAAATTGACAAGCAGCTACAGACAATTAGCAATTATTTTCTATTTTCTTTGGCAATTGCTGATTTCGCAATCGGGCTAATATCCATGCCGTTGTTCGCCGTATCTATTATTGTAGGATACTGGCCCCTGGGACCCCATATTTGTGATACGTGGTTGGCTCTTGATTATCTAGCATCAAATGCATCTGTATTAAATCTTCTTATTATAAGCTTTGATCGCTATTTCAGTGTCACTAGACCTTTAACATACCGAGCTAAACGAACAACTAATAGAGCTGCTGTAATGATAGCTGCTGCCTGGGGTATAAGCTTGGTGTTATGGCCTCCATGGATCTATAGTTGGCCATATATTGAAGGTAAACGCACGGTACCGCAAGATGAATGTTATATACAGTTCATTGAAACAAATCAATATATAACATTTTTAACGGCATTGGCAGCGTTTTATTTTCCCGTTACAATCATGTGCTTCCTTTATTATCGTATCTGGAAAGAGACAAAAAAGCGGCAAAAGGATTTACCCAACTTACAAGCTGGAAAAAAAGATGCATCCAAACGATCAAACTCAAGGTAATACAAGCTTTAAAATTATAACTAAAACTTTTCATAACCTACAAATGTACACTTAGCTTACTCTACAGTCGAACTATTAATTTTCTTTTCAATTATCTTTATGTTTTAAACGTATGTATGTATATTGCTTGTTAAAATTTACAAAAAACGAAAGCCGTGTCGTAAGATGCATTAAATTTTAAGGCAATTTTTTTCATAGTATGTTCACACGACGGCTTATATTCGAGGTTCGCTCTCTCATTCGTGATTCGCGGCCAAATCTTGATTGAACCAACATAATTCGCCATACAAAATTGTGAAGAGCGAACCTACTTGGTTCATTTTTAATCTTGTTGCGAACCATGCAAAAACCACTATCATCTCTAAATTTGAGAATAAATTATCGTTAGTTTATCTAAACTAGCTCTCAAAAAAATGTAAACAAAGAAAAAACAGATAATAATTGTGTGTAAAACCAAAAGACACACATTGATCATATAACTCCCAACTCTCTTAAAGAATGACCAAGCATTCACCGACCCGGTTGACAAAGCTAACCTGTTGGCTGAAATTTGTGCAAGCAATTCCTGCTTGCAGGAAAGCAGTCAACCACTTCCCGAGCTCGAAAGAGTATCAGTAACTATGCCAAATATATCCTTCCGGGCGCGAGCATTTAAAAGGGGCAGACCTCGACACAAACAAGACTCCTGGACCGGATGGCATACCAGTGCTGGTCTTGAAGCAGTGTTCTTCTACGCTGGCACGTCCATTAGCACGCCTCTTCAGCACACTTTACCATCTTGGTGAGTTTCCATCGAGCTGGAAGCTTGCTAATGTAACACCAATACCCAAAAAGGGTGAGGCAAATAACCCTGAAAATTACCGCCCAATTGCAATTTGCTCTGCGCTTTCCAAAGTAATGGAAAGTATGGTTAATTACCATCTTATGGGATATCTAGAGCCGCACAAATTACTTTGTGATCGCCAATATGGATTTCGTAAGGGTCGCTCTACTGGCGATCTTATGGCATATCTTTCGGAGAAATGGTGCCACTCAATCCATCATTTCGGCAAAAGTAAGGTGGTGCCTCTAGATATTTCCAAAATGTTTGACAGAGTGCGGCATACTGCACTATTGGCAAAACTTACTGCTTTGGCTTCGGTGATGACTTTTCTCGGTTTATATCGAGCTTTCTCAGAGACCGCACTATACGAGTTGTTATAGATGAGGTCTCATCAAACGAGTTCAAGATTAATTCAGGGGTACCAGAACGTTCCGTTCTTTCTCCTACTCTATTTCGTATTTTTCTCAACGACCTTCTCTATCAAACTTCCAACCCTATCCACTCTTTCGCGGATGACAGCAGCATTTGCCACTCGTACTTTTTTAGTTATAAGCCCAGCCTATCAGAGATCGCTGCCAAGAGGCTAAATATGAATGATTCACGGAATAGTGACTTTCTATTGATCTCCGAATGGAGTCGTAAAAACAGAGTCGCCTTCAACGCAAATAAGACCAAATGTTGTTTATTAACACACAAACAATGACCGCAAGTGCTGCTTCATCTGTACTCATGGATGGTATAAATATTGAGGAATCGGATGCTCTCGATGTTCTTGGAATGAAGATACAGTGTGATGTTCGCTGGACTGAACATATTTTTCATGTCTCTAAAGAAGCATTCAAGTGTCTCGGTTTTTTGAAACGGTGTAAGATGTACTTCACTCCATCCGATCTCCTTACTATTTATACTACCTACATCCGACCGAAAATGGAATACAACTCTCATGTTTGGGCCGGTGCCTCAAAGTATATTTTGGGATTACTCGACCGTGTGCAGGAGAGGGCGAAGAAGCTCATCAGTGACAGTAGGGTATCCAACTCTATTGATTCACTGGAGCACCGACGCAGTGTGGGGTGCGTTACTCTGTTCTATCGTTACTACAATGGATTTTTCTCTGACGAGATTAGGGATCTTGTTCCCGAAACTCGCACATTTTTACGTAGCACGCGTTCATCGTCTAGAGCTCATCCATTTGTGGTTGATTGCCCGGGGAATCGACTTCGCATTACAGAGAGAATTCGTTTTTCAGCCGCACGCTTCGTTTGTGGAACAAGTTGCCTGCAGAAGTGTTTCCTGTCTGTTATAACGTTGGAAAATTCAAGTCAAATGTTCACAAACACTACTTGCGCTTTCCCCCTCCTCACAACCTATTTTCCTAGTTCTGGTACAATGCACTGCATATGTTGGGGTCATCCCCTGGGTACTGATCCAATATATAAAAAAAAAAAAATTGGATACTTACATAAAGATTTAAATAAAAATTGAAAAAAGAAGGAGTGTAATATTTGCAAACAAATATGTAAACATCAATGTCAAACAAAAACGACCGTCTGAATACCTAGTTTCGCAATCGTGGTTCAGAGAGCAAACCAAGTGTTTCCTATTACCGTCTGAACATGGTATAACAAGATGTCATCTAGAAAACAACTTCAGGAAAATACAACTGTAAAATCAGCAATCAGCTGTTTTCTAGAATGTAAATTCAACGCTCCTCTTGAAAGGAAAATTGAAAGCAAGTTCTTTTCAATTTGTATTGCTAAAGCCGTAATGGCACTTAAATTTTTTCAACATTTTAAGATTTTGGAGAAGAAAAATCTAACAACGTCAACATTTTTCAACATGTTATCGATAAAAAGTGAAAAAAAAATCCAAAAAATGTTTGCCTAAAAGTGACGTTTGCAGCTTAAAATGCCACTGTGCTGTTAACTTTTTAGTTTAATGCCTGAATGTACAGATTTTTTTCTCCACTAAATGATTTTTTCATGCATATTATAATGACGCAATACTGAATGTTAAAAAAAGCAAAACAAAAAATATTTTACAATTTAAATGTGTTTGCCAAATTAATAATTATAGACGACACCAATGTTTACTTCAATAATTAAGAAGAGGCTTTTGTTCTAATACTTTTGGTTTTTTCACCAATTTAATTCAACCAAATATACGAAAAACAAAATTGCATGTTATTACCGCTTTTTTACAATTGTCGTTCTCATGTCTACATAAATTATTTTGTTGTCACTTATATAATCGTCTCTTTCTATTAGTGACTATTTCACTTTTTCAATCTTAGATTAAGAAAAGTTGAAAAAAAGTAAGTGTCATTACGGCTTAAAAAATGAGAGAGAATTAAAACTTGAAAGAAAACTAAATCGTGGGACGCCCGAATTAGATCGGAGCTATCAATGAAGAGTGAAATGAAGAATCCTTGTTTATCACAAAAAAAAAAAATCGTGTTTAAAGCAGCCCATATGTTTTTTAAGTTGTCCACTAGCATGTTTTTCTTTATGTCTGTCAAAATTAGTTAATTTACATATGTAAATATCCAGGTTACTGGTTTGAAGAACGCCTTGCAGCAGTCGAAAATATTTATTATTTAATTACTGAAGTACTGGCGACAAAAAAGTTTTATTTAGCGTCACATACATAAGTGTATGTGACGTGGGATGTTTCAAAAAAACTCACGTCACATATACATATGTGTTGTAAAATTACCGGGGGGCATGCTGATCCCCGTTCTGCCACCTAAAAGGTTAGCTACAAGTTTCTGCATAAAGTACCAGACCTGATGTGCAATCCTTATGCTAGTCACTAGTAGCCATCGAAAGAACTAGCCCCAGAAAACTACCACATTCGCCACCCTTCTTCGCTGGTGAATTTTATCACTCCCATTCCATCGCTATCCATATTAAAACAATTAAGTTTTGTAAAAAAACATATATAAAATTTTTTCATTCAAAATTTTGAAAACAATTTATTTTAGTTAAAACATAAATAAACAGAAAGTAGTTCATAAATGTATGTATTACTTATATATGTAGTACTTACATATACATATAATATACTAGAAAAATAGGTTATAATAGGATGAAAGAGGGAGTAGTGTGTTTGGAAGTTTAACTTGAACAATAACAACTCTATTACAGCATTAAAAATGTTGGAATTAAATTAGTTAAAACTGATCAGTGCCCAGTGTATATACCTTCGACACTGCTCAGACTAACAAAGTTTAGTCCGACACCTTTCACACTGCAAGGTGATGAAATACATTGACTTCATAGTTTTTTGCCAGAGAAGGTATAAGAAATTGTCGGTGATGATTTATATCAATCAAGGAAACAAACAAAATATTGGAATTGGGAACTTATTATATGTTTTGTAAATCAACGAGAGTAAGACTAACAATTGATTTAATTTTTAATATAAAGTATAAATACATTTTGGATGTGCTATACGTGTGAAAAATTATTTTTTGTTAGATTTTTTGCAAAGAAATGCAGATTCGTTTTAATTGAATCATATACATGTTTTCACTATAATAAATTTTAAATTTACATGTGCAAATATATATTTATGTATGTCTAATAACAAAATTTTTTAAGTCTTCAGAACAATTTGTGTCAGATTAAGAAAATGAGTTTCGAAAACGTAAATGTTATTAGCAACAATGAAGAATTTTCAATTGATAAAATATTTTTCCTTAACAATTTTGAATAAAAATAAGGAGCAAAATATGATGATGCTGTAATATACAAAGAAATTATAAAAAATTTTAATTGCACAAAAATTATCAGAAATTTTTTATTTTGTTACAATTTTTGATAATTGCGAGTACATCATGATATAAAAAACAAGGAAGCCGCTTCGATACAACAATACAACAATAAGAAAAACAACAGGTATTTTGTTTTTGTTAAAAGGCGAATTCACACTTAAGCTGTCAAAAATAGTTGATAACGAACATGTAAAAAAATTTAAATGGCGCCGAAAAAGGTAAACAAAACTTGACAGATAAAGGGCCGCCATATTAATCGAATTCGCCTGAATTCGCCGATGCATCCACCTAATAATGAATTCGCCTTGATAAAAAGCATATAAAAAAATTTAAATGGTGCAGAAAAAGGTAAACAAAACATATTAACCGAATTCGCCTGAATTCGCCGATGCATCCACCTAATCATTAATTCGCCTTGCGAGTATATGCTAAGCGGCAACGCTGAAATAAAATGTATTCAACATGATACAAAAAAACAAGGTAGCCGCTTCGCTACAACAATACAACAATAATAAAAAACACAGGTATTTTGTTTGTGTAAAAAGGCGAATTCACACTTACGCTGTCAAAAGTAGTTGATAAAAACATGTACAAAAATTTAAATGGCGCCGAAAAAGGTAAACAAAACTTGACTGCGAAGGTGCCGCCATATTAACCGAATTCGCCTGAATTCGCCGATGCATCCACCTAATAATGAATTCGATTTGGTATTCAACTTGTGTATCTATTTTCAAAAACACGATTAACCCATTACTGTCGAAACAAAACTGGAAGTAATTATTAACAAAAAAGTTTATTTTTTTGTTCATTGTATGCAAAATGTCATATATAAAAGTATTAAAGAAATAATAAATGGGTAGATCAGGGTGGTGGTAGTTAAGTGAAAATTTCGAAAGCAAATGTTTTCAATACATATTGGTTTTCAAAATTTTTTGCATTGGCAGCGAATTATTTTATTTCATTTTTCACTTCATTTATTTCAATTTTTTTAATCGAGCCCATAG
Source organism: Thecocarcelia acutangulata (assembly GCA_914767995.1). Classification (NCBI taxonomy): domain Eukaryota; kingdom Metazoa; phylum Arthropoda; class Insecta; order Diptera; family Tachinidae; genus Thecocarcelia; species Thecocarcelia acutangulata. The sequence goes on from OU612098.1 coordinate 61,133,026, forward strand.
TGCCATATTTGATTAAACAGCTAGTTGGTGAAAATAATAATGTACAATTTTCATATTTTAATTTTCATATATTATCTATGCATATATTTTACAATGACTATATCTATTAAAAGTACCGATACAGAACACCCACGAAGATTTCATACTACAAATGTCAATTTTGAATAATAAATTGGACTGGTCCATTTCATCTACTAACCTCCCTAAGTTTGTTATTAGACTAAAAACTTTTGATATGTGTGTGTCTGTGTGTGTATATTATAAAATCAATTTTAAATTTGTTGCCTAATGTTTAACTGTACTACATTAAGTATAGCAGCACCAAATGGGCTAAGATTTGTATACAGGAAATATGAAATGGCGCGCATGAAAATGTGTGAAAAAAATATGAAAACATAAACAAATTTTGATAGTTGGGTAATGAGTACCTAAAACAGCTGTTGACCAGATACGCTAACGAGGCCACCTGGTACTAAATTCGCCTTGATCATAACAATTGTATTATAAACAGTGTTGTCAACTTTGAAATTTCAAAACGCACCGAAATCGGGGGAAAAGCGTTATTTCAATAAAATCGCACCGAATTTTGAATCTTTTTTTTAATTGTAAAAACCCCATTTGTATTCTAAAAAGTATAAAATTTTTTATTAAAAAAAAAACACGACCATGAAACAGCCTTTTCGTTCAATAGCTAGAATTCGAGTATGTTAAACTTGGCCTCCAGTGCGATTCTGTTACAAATATTAAGACAATATTATCTTTACAATAATTATATCGATATTTTTCAAATTTATTATTTAGCAATCAGATGTTAGTTTTACCGCCTATTATCCGGTACACAAAAATAGAGCTTTACATATATTACAGGAGCATACAGTCGTTACTGCAGGGGATGAAATATGTCGAAGAAATTTAAGATTATCGTATCATTAAAAGTTACAGAATGGCAATTCTATCAAACACAATGAAAATTTCATTCTTGTTTCTATAAGCGAACAGTAAAAATCAGTTGCCTAGAGTTGGTGTCTTTAATAGAATTTATTGAACAAAATTTGCCAAAACTAGAACAAATAAAAGATGAAGGTTACCATAACCAATATGCAAACGCCTTGAAAAAATGTTAATTTTGTTAATAATTTAGTAATTTATCAATTACTAAAACAGTAACGAATTCACGTGCGATCATAAATACGAACTTCCATATCTGTGCTTACATTTATTGTAATATTTGACAAACCTGGCTTGACCGTTTGATATCAAAACACACTCCAAAAACAGCAGCAAATTGTATAAAACGATTTGGTTCTTTTTCTTTCGAGAATATGTATAGCACAGCAAGGTTGCCTTACTTTGTGCACATTATAACTCCGTATTCTGATTGTACTCTGTAAAATGACGCGTAAAAATGTTGGGCACCTGAATAAAATGTAAAAAAAGCGCACCACGAAAATGTAAAAAAAGCGCACCACGCACCCACTAAAGAATTTTTCGCACAAATAATTTTAAAAAGCACCAAAAACGGTGCGAAACGCACCGAGTTGACAACGCTGATTATAAACATATATAAAGTTTAACAGAAGAAGTCTGTGGCGAATATGTAGAAATTCATATTGATATCACGTGATAAATGTAAAAAGAACTCGCTCTGGGGCCAAATCACCACATACGATATCGAGTAAAATTATCGAAATTTTTAATTTTGGTATCATGGCATTCGATATCGAATAAATTGTATTGCATTAATATAAAAAAGTGAAAGAATTTATTTTTTGTATTCGTACTTTTAGGAAACATATGGTCTTGAATCGATTACATTTTGTTTAAATTACGATCCGATATGCATCGTTTGCCATAAAATAGATGTATCGTAATGTTATTCGAAACGATAGTTAATTCGATATCGTATGCGGTGATTAGGCCTCTGGATAAAACATTTGAAAGCGGAATTGCAGTGTTGCTAAATGACAAACATTTTAATGGTCGTGGTTGAGCTTTTGTGTGAAACAACTTATTTTTATTATAATAAATAAATACATTTTTGAGCCTCATGTATTTGAAATACAAAATACTTTTAAGTTATGTATTTGAGGTACAAAATACTAAATACCTTCAGGTCGTGTATTTGCTATACAAATACAAAATACATATGTGTATTTCAAATACAAGTATTTCAAATACTGCCCAGCCCTGTGTATATATGTGTATGTTTTTCGTTGATTGCTTGGAATGGTGGGTCCAAGAAGAAAACAAGTATCTGGGGAGGAAATTCTTGAGGCTATTGTGAATTCTAGCGAAAGTGATCTGGATTTTGATGCTTCTGGAAGCATTTTCGCCCCAGAAAGTGAGAGTGAAGTGTCTGGGGAGGAAAACTGCTCGGAAGATGGAAATGCCATAGAACAAAACCATATTATACCATACCATATAAACGTTACAAATGAAAATGAATAGATTTATTTAGATCCCAAAACATTGAATTATGTTCCATTGATAGAAATCAAACTATTTAGTGACTCCTATATGTGTCACACGTGCTTCCCAAAACTCAAAATCCTTAAGAAAATAGCTTATTTTTTAAATTAAAATTTTTTGGTGTGAACATATGTACATCGGGTTCTAGTTCAAGTTTTTCCTTTCTTAAGTTTTTTCTTAAGAAGGATTTTTTACAATACAAACCAAAAAATTTTTGTTCGGTCAGATGTAGGTGGTATAAATAGTAAGGAGGTCAGATGGAGTGAAGTACACCGTTACACCGTTTCGAAAACCCGAGGCACTTGAATGCTTCTTTAGAGACATGGAAAATGTGTTCAGTTAGCGAATATCACACTGTATTTTCATTCCCAGAACATCAAGAGCATCCGATTCCTCAATATTTATACCATTCATGAGTACAGATGAAGCAGCATTTGCGGTCATTGTTTGTGTGTTAATAAACAACATTGGGTCTTATGAGCGTTGAAGGCGACTCTGTTTTTACGACTCCATTCGGAGATTAATAGAAAGTCACTATTCCGTGAATCATTCATATTTAGCCTCTTGGCAACGATCTCTGATAGGCTGGGCCTAAAACTAAAAGCGTACAAATAACAAATGCTGCTGTCATCCGCGAAAGAGTGGATAGGGTTGGAAGTTTGATAGAGAAGGTCGTTGAGGAAAATAAGAAATAGGGTAGGAGAAGGAACGGAGCCTTGCGGTACCCCTGCATTAATCTTGAACTCGTTTGATGAGACCCCATCTATAACAACTCGTATAGTACGGTCTCTGAGAAAGGTCGATATAAACCGAGGAAATTCATCACAGACACCAAAAGCAGTAAGTTTTGCCAGTTGAGCACCATGCCACACTCTGTCAAACGCTTTTGAAATATCCAGAGCCACCACCCTACTTTCACCGAAATGATGGATTGAGTGGCACCATTTCTCGGAGAGATATGCCATAAGATCGCCAGTAGAGCGACCCTCACGAAATCCATATTGACGATTACAAAGTAGTTTATGCGACTCTAGATACCTCATTAGGAGATGGTTAACCATGCTTTATTTGCTTCACCCTTTTTGGGTATTAGTGTTACATTAGCAACCTTCTAGCACGATGGAAACTCACCAAAATGGTAAAGTATGCTGAAGAAGCGTGCTATTGGACGTGCAAGCGTAGAAGAACACTGCTTCAAGACCAGCACTGGAATGCCATCCGGTCCAGGAGTCTTGTTTGTGTCGAGGTCTGCCAAAACCTTTTTAACTGCACGCGTCCGGAAGAATATCTTTGGCATAGTTACAGATACTCTTTCGAGCTCGGAAAGTGCTTGCATGCTTTCCGGCAAGCAGAAATGGCTTGCAAAAATTTCTACCAACAGGTTAGCTTTGTCAACCGGGCCAGTGAATGCTTGGTCATTCTTTAAGAGAGTTGGAATCGATGGACTAGCACTGTTCTTTACTCTCTTCACAAAACACCAAAAGGACTTACTGCCCCGGGGAGCTGCAAGCACCTCGGCACGAAAGCGCTGTTCGTGAAGATACTTTTCACGCCGAAGTTCCGTGGCACACAAAGATCTTGCATTTTTGCTTAGCAAATCAGCGTCTGGGTTTTTGTTTAAACGCCAGTTTCTGAATGCTTCGTCTGTGAAGGTTGCGTATTTTAAATTATTGACTTATATAGAAGTTCTAGGGATGATGAGGAGGAAGAGAGTGTTAAGAATTTATTCGGTGTTCCCTTTTATTCATGTGAGCGCCTTGTATTTTGGAAGACCGATACTGCTGGGGCTGAAAGATATGTATATCAGAAAAAGAGATGAGTGACTGCATTTTTTATCCGGTTTTCGGTTTTTTTTGTGCTTTAAACCGTCGGAGCATGTATAAGTCTCACAGGATGCATATCTCTCTCACACATTATAATGTGACCAAGAGAAGGTCCAAGTGGGATTGTTTCATGAAACTGGCAACCTCTACAACCTAACCTGACTTACTCACTATAACATAAAAATACTCACTATAACATAAAATAGTGTTAATTTAGGCTGGTCTGTTACACAAAGAATGTTTTAAAGGTAACTCATATAGTTGTTTTGGCGAAGGGAATATTTTTTGTTGGCATAGTTTTACAAAACCGATGCAAACATATGTACGCCAAACAATCAAATGTATATAAAAATGTTAATACATACAAAAAAGCATGTCTGGCGTCACGGCATGTGACAGTTTTTTGTTACTATTAAATTCGAGAGTTTTTAACTTCAATAATGCCTACGTTTTTGAAAATGAAATTAGTGGCTCCTTCAAAATAAATAATTTAAAAATTATTTTCTGAAAAAAAAAATTATTTTAAAATATTTTAATTTAATAGCTGTGAAGAACGTCTCAAATACAATATTTTTAACAAGAAGAGCTCTCTCTACACGTCAGTTTTTATTGCATTGTAATTTTACTTTACGAAACTGTGTATCTATACATATGCATGTAGCGACAGGTGAAATAGTCCCTTATATGGCGAATTACAGTAAAAATTCTGCGCTTAAAAGTTGTTCCCATGTGTAGGAGCCCAAAGCAACAATCGACATATGTGAAAAATTTGATGGACATGTGTGAAAAGCTTGCGAGTTCCGACATGTGAAGCTCTATTCGGTTATAGAATATATTACTAATATTATATGATGGGTTGTTGTCATTCGTCTAGCTCAAGTTCAATCCTGGCTAAAGCCAATAAATAATTTTTGATTTTTAATTATAACAATAATTGCCGCGATCAATAACTCTTGATCAAAGAAGACAGGAAAAAATAATTGAATACACTAAAGTTGGGAGTCAACTAGCTGTTTCGTAGTCGCTACACTACTCATCAGCACCCACTGGGATTCGTACTCAGTACCATGTAAACATGTAGTTTTAATACGGCCGCTTAACCAACTCAGCCACTGAACTCTTATTTATTTTTTCGTCTATACAAACAACTGGGATTATAACAAATTGCATATGTGATCACTATGAGACAAATATAAATGTTTTTACTGCCTTATTTCAATTAATTTAATTTTTTGTTGACATTTGAGTTGTTATTGTGAATAGTTTTGTCCCTGAATGCAACTACAACAGCAGTGATTTTCAAACTTTACTCCATGTTATAGAAACTTTCTACTAATTGTTCACTAAGCTGCGTACACACGGTTGTCAGATCTTACAATATTGCCAGTAAAATTGTCTGAAAATGTATTACAATCTTGTGAACTGCTAATTTTTAACTTACAACGTTGTCAGAAAAACCATTGTCAATCAATTGTAAAATGACAATGTTGTCAGGCTTCTGACAATCGTGAGAAAACTCCTCGTCGGCTGGTATTGTAAGCTCAGTTTTAATTGTCAGATGTATAAAATTAATGCACCTGACAATGGCATCATTGTCAGAAAAAAGTTTGATGGCCAACACTGCCAAACAGATGGTTATTGATATACATAAGTGGCAATGCCTTACAACATGTCTGGCAATTTTTTTCATCTAACAATCTGACAACCGTGTGAACTGACAGTTTTTGTTGTCCGATCAATTATTTGTCAGTCCATAGTCTGACAATGAAATTTTAAGATTTTCTTACGATCGTCTGAACACACAATTTACTTCTGCGGGACAATTTTTCATTGTCACTACATTGTCAGCATGTTGCCAGATCTTACAATATTGTAACATCCGACAACCGTATGTACATAGCTGTAGCTTATTAATTTTTTTTACGGAATATTGAACTTAATTAAAGCGCAATCTGAATTATAGTTTATTGCTATCATTGCAAAGCGTTGCCACTGTGATATATAGGTTGGTCTCAATATATTGTATGTGCATGGGGATGTTTGACAAATAAATTAAGCCTTACGCGCTAATTTAGATTGCGCTGTAACTGTATACTTGTTTATTATCTTGATCCTAATTATTTGACCTTTTTTTTATAAATTAAATTGAAATGTTGATTAAGCTTGAGGTCAGTTTTAATTTTTATATAAAAAATGTTGTAATTAATTTATTCGATATTTCGTCTTCCTTCGGAGGACTTTTTCAGAAATTTTTTTCGGTTTTGTTTATAAAATCAAAAATATTTGAAAACATACTGAAAATAATTTTAACATATGTACATAAAAACATTCAACACACATTGTACATTTGTTTCTTATCACTTACTTTCGACAACTTTGAATTTGAATTCGCCATTTACATAAAGAAAATACAGGTTGTGTTTTTACGGCCATTGTTATATTTTAACGGTAAGGTTGGCGTTAGTTAAAGGTATATCTAGCAGTAGAGAGCGATAAACTGGCCGTTAACCATTTTTCATTTTTAAAACTTGCTTGCAATATCAAATTTATCTTTTCTCAAAGTATGGAAATAACACAAATAAATTTTAGGAGATGAAAATTGTAGTGATTAGTAATAGCGTGTTTAGACATACACAAATATTACCGCAATATTCCATACAAAGAGTTAATTAAATTAGTGAACAATTAGTACAATTTCAGTTCAGTAAGCAAAATCATTCACAATACCAGCAACTCAGTAGTCTTGTGTCCAGTGTTGCCAGTGAAATTTCAAGAAAGATACATTTTACTTTCCAAAAAGATAAATTTTTTGTCAAAAAGATACATTAGTGAACAATTAGTACAATTTCAGTTCAGTAAGCAAAATCATTCACAATACCAGCAACTCAGTAGTCTTGTGTCCAGTGTTGCCAGTGAAATTTCAAGAAAGATACATTTTACTTTCCAAAAAGATAAATTTTTTGTCAAAAAGATACATTTTGAAAAAAAAAAATTTAAATCCCTTTGTTAATGCCAAAATATGTATGTACTTTGGTATTAACAACTGTGATGGGCTAGAGTCTCATTTTCTGCTCACTACATACAATAGCTGAATATTGTGAAAATATTCCTTTCTCTTTTACGCTTAAAGCCTAAAACTCCTACTACAAACTACAAAAATGTCTAAAAGATGATTTCCGGTTTTTCTAGAAGTTCTGTAATAATTACTATTGCTCAACCAGTCACTTGACAAGGTCACGATTATTTTGTTAATAAAAAATTTGTTCTCTAATACTAATTCTCTGTACTTTCTATATTCATTTCTTGGATGGTGTTTATTTCTTTTCCCGAGCGATTAAAGTGGTCCTCAAAGACTTTATTTGTTCAATTTGGCTCCTGTGCATTCAATTGCTTTTATTCCCCCAGTTTCTGGAAGACATTTTCTACATTTACACCCTTTTTAACGTTTAATATTTATTTACATAGCATTTTTATTTCAAAAATAATGAATTGAACACTTTTATTAACTGTCATTTATCATTAAAATTGTACATTGCCTTTTTTGGAGAATGGCCTGTAAATTATAAAGAAGTTTTAATAATTCCGTAAAAAAAAGTACATATGTACATAAAATTTGTTTAAAATGTAAAATTCATTCCTTCATTTTGTTTATAAGTACATATGTAAATATATACGGCCGTATGCGAAAAACTTAACAAAGCTTGGTAAGCAATTGTTAACAAAAATGTGTTATTTTATGTAATAATAAAAAATTTTTACTTTTTAAATTTGATTTTAGATTTTCGCATATTAGTTTTCATACATCACTATTCAAAAAATCACAACTGAACATAACAACATTGCCAGAATAAAACAATTAAATTCCTTACTGCATAAAATTTTTTAACAAATGTATGGTAGTGTTAATGTGTTTGGTAACTAACGTATACGTTAAAACTCAAGTAAGATTTTTTTTTTAATATGGCCCATAATATTTGCAGTCAACTTTTATAGTTTTCTATTTCGGGATTAAAACTATTTATTTTATAAAACTGCAAATATCGTTATTGTTTTCTTCTAAATTTCATCTTAAGGCCCTGATTCACTATCCTACACGATCGTACGATTCATTCACAGGAAACTGTTTCAAAAGTCTGGCCGACTTGAAAAAATCGCTTCAAAATGGCGTTGTAGGCCACACTATCAAACAAGTATAATTGCAATAATTTATATACGCGATGAAATAATTAAAAACTTTCATTAACATAATAATTTTACATTGCTTAAATTTTTTTCTCGAGGCACCAACAATATTCTCATATTTTTCACAATATATACCACACCGATCGCACAGAACCCATAATGATTTGAAAAGTTTCATAAAATTTTTCAAATCGCACGATTTGTCAAAAACTCTGTCGCACGGTTGAATTTTTAGTACTTTTTGAGCACACATGCTATATTTAGTAGATCGCACGATCGTGTAGCAAGGCCTTTAACACACACAAGAATAAGCAGACGACATATATACATAAAGTTTAATATTTTATTTCTGCACATTTTACGTACAGATTCAAAAGATACGAAAAGTGTCAGAATTATACATGATATATGAAGTCATCAAGTGATAGGAAAAATGTATCTTTCATATCCTAATGGCATCACGGCTTGTGTCAATACAAATTTTCACAACCAAAATAAATGTGTCTTTTTTCCAGCTGTCAAATGCTAATTGAGTGAGGCAAATTTTGTATGTATGAACAGGCAAAACAATATTGCCAATTAACCGAAAATGGAATCAATTAAAATTACATGTCTGTACACGCTATAAACTTCACTTTGGTTATACTTTGTGGAGTAAAAACTACGGTAGCGTGAGAAAATGTGACAACTTCAAATATAAAACCTCTGGTTTGGTTAAAAAAATGTTACAGGTAAAATTGTCTTGCTGGTAACATATCGCTTATTTTTAGGTTAAAAGGAAATTGTACTAATGAAATGTGATTTATACGGCCAGTAAAATCCTACCTTTAATTAAAGGCGAGTTGTAATAACGGTCCTTAGTGTTGTATTCGCTGTAGCGTAGCGTTGTTGGAGGCTGCCAAATGGCTCGTTGTAGTGGTTTTATTGAATTGGTGTTTTTTTTTTTTTATATAAATATATAAGATTAATAAATCATCAAAAATTATACGTACACTTGTACTCTGATCAAGTATTTTTCTTACCAATACAATTGTAGTGACGAAAATCATGTCATCAATCACACCGGAATGTTGTCGATAGCCCAAATCGGTGATAATGCAAACGAGAATGATGTTTGGAGGCGTCCAAGATCTGAATCTTCCGTTGAGGACAACGCACAAATACCCAATTTTATGTTTGAATCTCTTCTCCATGACATGCATTCCAGAAAATCAAGTGTTAGTATAAACATGTGCATAGTTGTATTGAAAATTAAAATATCCTGAAAGTATTTTTTTTTTTTTTTTTTGTATTTAGATAAAGAGTTTGAGGAACCAAAAACGGACATATCCATGCATTGGCAGTATTAAAGAATGGTGCATTGCGTGGTGGCACTCAGGCCGTGAAGATTCTGATGACTATCCATATGATCAAGATGATCCATCTGATATTGCGTAAGTATAAATAAATTCACTCTAATAATAGGTGTGTTTCACAAGATCTCGGACTAGTTTGGGCTAATGAGAGTAAAAAGCAAATTACTCATTACCCAAACAAAACTGCTGGGACACAAAAAAAAACACAATTTTACATCTTGCAATATTAGTGCTGTTTACTTTTTAAACTAAAGCATATTTTAGTGATTTTAGACGCTTAAAACGCATAATAAAAAATTTGCATTATTGGCAACAGCTGTAAAATTAAAAGCAACGTAAAATGTTCAGTACATTTTTATAACACATATTTATTAAATGAACAGCCAAATAACTATTGCATGGTCTCCTTACAACTTCACAAGGGTATTTTTAATTTGGGCAAATCTTCCATTTTGCTTTTATCTAATTTTTAAACAAAAACTTTTTCCCATTTTGTAAATTTTCTGATTACATTTTCAGTTTCATATGTATGTAAACATAAAATAGCTGATTGTTAAATTCTAGTCCGAAGTTACCCAAAGAAAAAGTTCGGGCTAATTTGTGCAGGAAATGAAAAATATTACTCTCTCATTTTCTCTAAATTTGCGCAAAAACTTTTACGTGGAACGCTATTGGACTAGTTCGGACTGTTTCGTAATTCACGTGCAACACACCTAATATGCACATCAGTGAAGGACAAAATTGCAATTACCTATACTTACGAGTATAGGACATAAAATTCAGCTGCTACGACGACCTCACATGTGCACTGAAACAATCTAATTGATAACCACGAAGGCATAAATTCGGCTGATGTTTATTTTACATTTAAACAAAGATCATCGAAATAGTTGCTATTTAGTTTTTACTGAGGTAAAATCTCACTGCGTAGTTTCTCAAAAATACGACCTCGTCTTATGCTACTACTAATACTAACGTATAAATATGAATATACATATGTGTCTAGCCACCACTGATGTTCATACATTTATGAACAACAAATGTCGTAAAGCAACTCTGAGCTGGCTGACAGCTCTCGCGTTATCGTAATATTTCTTGTGTCCGGTTAGGTTTGTCGTTGTTATTTGGCCTTCGAGAGTTTTGCGTCTCACTCTCATTGGTTAACTGTCTATCCCAACTAACAATATTAGTTTACAGTTTTTTGATGTATTTCGTTGTTAACCACACGGCAACTCCCTAAGCGAAGGCATAGATCGGTACAGTTAGTCACAGCGCCGCAACAAATTAATGTTAATACCATCGTGGGTATAAGGTATTCGTTACTCCGCCCATGCTGTGCATACTATACTTTGGAAATTTATTTGCAACTGTATAGTTACATAAATAAATAAATTGCCTCTTTACTTTCATCTTGCATTAAAGAACATCGAAAAAGTTTTAAGAAAATTATCTTACTCTTTTTTTTTATCTTGGACCTGCACTCAGGGCAGCCCCCCACATATACAGTGTATTGCACAGGAACTAGGAAAATAGGTTATGAGGAGGGGAAGAATTGACGCATTTGGGCAATTGCGAATCCACAAGTGATTGTTAAAAAGCTGATGCATCCATATAGAGTGACTGTTTGGTGTGGTTTATGGGCTGGCGGCATCATCAGGCAGCACTTCTTCTGTGAAGCGTTTGCCGTGAATAGTGTTCGCTATCACGAGATAATTTTTTGTGGCCAGACAGCGATTAGGGATAAATCAGGAAGTCTACTTCGCCATTAAAAATTTTTCGAACAGTTCTGAAATTGTTGGCTGTAGACTTATTGGTCTATATGATTCTACATTAGTAGGATCCTTCCCTGGCTTAGGTATCGTAGTAAACATGACACCTTCTACTCTGCAGAATAATACTCGAGACGAAAAATAGCGCTAAAAATAAAGAAGAGAATTCTTTTAGATATACGATCTATACCTGTAGCTTTTCTGGGGTTGTGTTACTCATAACGTTTTCGACATCTTGAAAATTAAGTCTCAAATACACAGGCGGTCTAACAACGTTTCTCAAATGGTTAACATACACCATTTCCTTTTCGAAATCAGTTTTTGCTAAGTTGCCAGTTTAAAGTCGCAAGGGTGTTTTATTTGTAACGGGTGTTTTCAAACCTTTTGTCGCTTTCCATGGAGATTAGTAGGATTGAGGAGTACCATGAAGACTTTTGAGATCATTTTTAAGGGAAGCCATTCTGCAGATGTTTCAGTTCAGTTATACAATCCCATAACCAACACATGATCATCGATATGTATAACAACTATAGTGATAATTATGCGTAAACATATTTATTTTATAACGTTTTAATGTATGCTCTTTTTTACTTTACCACTTACAGATGCCCATCTGGTATGATGCGCGATACATATTCATTGGGCGGCAGTATAAGCGGCGTACGACCACCAAGTATATTACTACCAGATGTATCACCTATTCCTCTAAGGCACCCACTCACACCATTATCTCAAATTCAAGACATGACATCCGTAGCTGGGGCTCGAGAATCACGACCTTTGTGTGGCAACAAAATTGGCGTTCGCTCAATAAGTCAAGACTCTGTGTACACAATACTGATCAGATTGCCACCAGATGGAGCAAACACAAATAATGGCATTGAGATGGCACCGTCGATAAAAATGATACACGATGACTTCCCAATTCCTCCCATCGCTTTAGCCCCTCGTCGACCACTTCCATCACGCGACTCCGAATATAGTTTACCTGTTGGCCGGCGAATGTCACATATCTCATCTGATGCCAGAATGCCTTTAAGCGCAAAAATAATATCAAAACAGCTTGGAAAAACTATGCCTGCGACCGGCAGAAATATGGGAAAGAAAAAGAAAAAATCTCAAGAAAAACGTCAAGAATCGAAAGCTGCTAAAACTCTATCGGCTATACTTTTAAGTTTCATTATCACGTGGACACCATACAATATTTTAGTGCTGATAAAGCCGCTCACTACCTGTTCCGATTGTATACCAAATGAACTTTGGGAATTTTTTTATGCTTTGTGTTACATAAACTCAACCATTAACCCCGTTTGTTATGCTCTCTGCAATGCATCATTCCGAAGAACTTATATACGCATCCTTACATGTAAGTGGCATACCCGAAATCGCGAGGGGATGGTACGTGGCGTTTATAATTAAATAAACAAATGCACACATACATATGTATGTAGGAGCATGCGGCATAATATTTCAAGTTACAACAGCAATCAAACATGTAATTACCCAAGACTCAAGTACTAAAAACAAAAAATAAAAAACAAAAACAAAAAATAAATATTATTAACAAAAGGATATTAAATTGTCAAACGGTGTTGAATATGATACTATTTAACTTACATACATACATATATAATATAAGAACACAATTATACATTTCATTTTATTTGTAAGTCTGTACTGTTTATTTACTTGTACGAAAATTTTTTACCTCAGTTATATGTATGTACTCGTACCAGTACCAAGAAATTTATGTAAAATGTGTATGTGCATACCTGCAATGATTTTTTTTAATAAACTGTTTTATATACATACATACATATGTATGTATTTGGGAAAATTTATTTAAAGGACTATCATTCGTTACTTTTAGGTCTGTTGTACTAGAAAAACGCAACAGTCCGAACTTGTACAAAGGTTAAGTATGTTAGCTTCCACTACAAATCCCGCTGGCTACAAAAGTAGCCTGTAGCAGCTACATAATTATATTAAAAGCGGCAGCTATATAATAAACAGCTGATACTGTTTTTTTTCCTCTAGCACTAAACACATTCGAGACAGCAGGCTACACGAACACACCACTACAAATGCTGCTGGCTACAAATGTAGCCTGCAGTCAGCTACATAATAAATAGCTGATATTGTTTTTTTTCTCTCCAGCATTAAACACATTCGAGACAGTTGTGAAAAAGATTTACATCAGCACCTGCCTTGTGGCATTATCTGATGATGGACCAGTTCCACGGAGTGAATTATTCACGATTCACTAGCACCCCCGTGTGGCTTGCTAGGCTCAATTTATGCCAGGTAGCAATTTATGCAATATGCTTGTAGCCATACAGCAACTTCTTCATGAGGAGTTCGGGCCTACTAAAACACTTGTATGCAATTTCTCAGCAATCAATGGAAGGCAAGGCTTAACGAGTTGGTAGGCCGAATCCCACTAAAAGCATCAGCCTTTAAGCCCACTCACCCGTCAACCATCATCACTGGTTCCTTACAGTACAGGCAAATGTTGTAAAGGCAACAGACCCTCGGGAGGTTGTTAGTCCCCGAAAAAAGCCACACACCAAACAATTATCAGGGATGCTAACTCCCCCTTCCTGCGTTTTAATTTTCAACCAGCCTCTGATCCCCGTTCTGCCAAATTATACCCTTGGTAAGGGTTTCGGAAGCCAACACAAGTCGTGCGACTTCCTAAAGTTTTGTTTGCTACAACAAACGAGGGATTCGAAAAACAGAGTGCGCTGGTTTGAAATACGCCAAGGTAGAACCTGTACCCCGGGAGGACACATTCGAGACAGCAGGCTACACGAACACATGACTACAAATGCCGCAGGTTACAAATGTAGCCTGTAGCCAGCTGCATAATTATATTGAAAGCGGCAGCTACATAATAAAGCAGATATTGTTTTTTTCTGTAGCAATTAACACATTCGAGAGAGTAGTGAAAAAGATTTACATCAGCATTTGCCTTTACGGCCTTATCTGATAATGGACCAAATTTCACGAAGTGAATTATTCACGATTAACCAGCGCCTCCGTGTGGTCGTCTAGGCTCGAATCCCTTCTGTATGCAATTTTCCAGCAATCAATGGAAGACAGGGCTTAATGAGATAGTAGGTCGCAGCCCACTACGAGCATCAGCCCTTAAACCAACTTAACCGTCAACCATCACCACCAGTTCTTTACAGTACAGGTATCTGTTGTAGTGTCAGAAGACTCGCGGCAGGTTGTTAGTTCACGAAAAAAGCCGCGCACCAAACAATTATCAGGGATACTAAACCTCCCTTCCTGCATTTTAGGTTTCAACCACAGCCAGAACGTTTCAGCCAAGGTAGGCACCTCAACCATGATCAGCTCGGGTCGAACCGCAAGCAGAACTACCCGGGGGCCATGCTGATCCCCGTTCTGCCAATTTATACCCTTGATAAGGGTTTCGGAAGCCAACACAACATATGTAAGTCATGCGGCTTCCTAGAGTTTTGTTTGCGAGTGTCAAAAATTGCAGTAATTGTGGAAGTAATCATACTGCGAATTACAGACGTTGTCCTGTATATACTCATTTTAAGCGGACAATGACAAATAAGTCATCAATTTCTCCAGCACACAAGCAGTCAAATATCACTCCTAAAAACAATTTTCCCCAGGTAGGTCATTCAACCAACCGCACAAACATGCACAACTCCAAACAATTTTTATATGCTAATGTGGTTAAATCCGATCAAAACTTGAACCAGGGGCCCAAACCTCAACAGTCTGATCCAAATTTTAGTGATCTAGAGGCAACTCTGCAGACTCTTGTTCAATCCGCAAACACTTTTACCGTTTCTATGACAAACATGATGCAGGAAATGCAGTCCACTACTTACCGAAAATTTTAAACAAATGAGTTGGTTAAAAATATGTTTCTCGAACAAAAACTTGAGCACTTCCTTATGGAAAAGCAAATCGATATATGACAACCAACAGTTATTTCAAAATTAATGGCTACATACTGTACGACACAAAAGATCCCCGCGGAAGATCTTGCGGAGGGTCAGCAATTCTAATAAAATCCAGAATTAAGCACTTTTTAATGAACGGGACACGTGAGGAATATCTCCAAGCTACAAATATATGCATTGATTATTTTCATGAACAAATTGTTATATCCTCGATTTGCTCACCACTACGATTTTCAATAACAGAAAGCCAATATTCAAATTTTTTTAAAATCACTTGGTCCTCGATTTTTAGCGGCTGGTGACTATAACGCGAAACACACTTTTTTGGGATCCGTTTAATTACCTCGAAAGGCCGTGTGCTTTTTGACACCGTTTCCAAAATGGGCTTAGATGTGGCTTCAAGCGGACACCCCACTTATTGGCCGTTAGACCGACAAAAGATCCTAGATGTTATAGATTTTGGAGTTGCGAAAAAATTTCCTTTAGAGTGGATGCAATTGGAGCTTTCATTAGACTTGTCATCAGATCGCTCACCCACTATAATCTCTGTTTCTTTCCCGCAAGAGATTGGTTTCCCGTTGACCGTCAATAGAGTGAATTGGCTAAAATACAAAAAATTTTTTAGTACTCATTGTACAGAATATATCGTCTTGAGAACGCCTGATGTGTCAGTCAATTAACGATTTTTCTGAATACCTCAAACTGGCCGTACAGCATGCTACCACTAGTCATATAAGATCCAGAAATGAAACCAATAGAACATATTCGTCTGAAATTGAGCAACTTCTAACAGAAAAAAAAGAGTTAGAAGAGAGTGGCAACTGCGCAGGTCTCCCCAGCTTAAAAGCAGGCTACGGGAGTGCATAACTCAATTAAGAAATCTGCTTGAAATCCAAAGAATGGCTTCCCTTAAAAATTATCTGGAAGGTACCCTTCAATCCGACTATTCTCTATGGAAAGCGGCAAAAGGTCTGAAAAGACCCGTAATAGGTAAGCCACCTTTGCGAACTTCAACTGGAGATTGGGCAAAAAGCGATTCTGAAAAGGGAATGTTGTATGTCGATCATTTGAGAAATGTTTTTACCACAAATGATACAGCGAGTAATTCAGCCGAACTACCGTCATACGCTGTTAGACCGCCTATGCTTTTGAAACTTAGTTTTCAAGATGTTGAAAATGTTATTCGTAACACAAACCCCACGAAAGCTCCAGGTATTGATAAAATTACTGGTAAAATGCTTGAGCAGCTACCTCGTGCAGCTCGTAGAATTTTTTTTTTATTTTTAACGCTATTTTACGTTTCGAGTATTATCCTGCAAAGTGGAAGGTGTCCATGATTACTATGATACCCAAACCAGGGAAGTATCCCACTAAAGTATGATCATACAGACCAATAAGTCTATTGCCAACAATCTCAAAACTGTTCGAAAAACTGTTAATGGCGAAGTTGAGCCCAATGTGGGATGCATCCCTGATCATCAATTTGATTTTCGGGCTAAACACAGAACCATAGAACAAACGCATAGACTAGTTAAATAAGTAGCTTTCCAGAAGCTTGTGAGTATTTGCAGGCAAGTTCAACTTTATTTTGTGCATCAAGCACTCGTGCCACACTTTATCAAAAGCTTGAGAAATGTCAATGAATAGAGCTGAGCAATACTTCTTCTCCTTAAAGGTCTGTCTTATGACATTGACTAGTCTGTACGTTTGTTCTATGGTGATCAGGGATGCATCCCACATTGTTCAATATTGGACTCAACTTCGCCATGAACAATTTTTTGAATAGTTTTGAAATTGTTGGTAAAAGACTTCTTGGTCTATATGATTCTACCTTAGTCAGATCCTTCCCTGGTTTGGGTATCATAGTAATCATTGAGACCTTCCACTCTGCAGGATAATACTCAAGGCGTAAAATAGCGTCAAAAATAAAAAGTAGAAGCCTTCTAGCTGCACGAGGTAACTGTTCAAGCATTTTACCAGTAATTTGATCCATGCCTGGAGCTTTTCTTGGGTAACATTTTCGACATCTTGAAAATTAAGTCTCAAAGACACAGGGGGTCTAACAACATATGGTGGTAATTCCGCTGTAATATTCGCTGAATCATTTGTAATAAAAACGTTTCTCAAATGATCGACATACAACATCCCCTTTTCAGAATCGCTTCTTGCCCAGTCGCCAGTTGAAGTTCGCAAAGGTGGCTTACCTATTACGGGTCTGTTTAAACCTTTGGTCGCTTTCCACAAGGAATAATCAGATTGAGGGGTACCATCAAGGCTTTCCAAATATGTTTTAAGGGAAGCCATTCTATGGACTTCCAGCAGATTTCTTAATTGAGTTATGCATTCCCGTAGCCTAGTTTTAAGCTGGGGAGATTTGTGAAGTTGCCACTCTCTTCTGACTCTTATTTTTTCTGTTAGAAGTTGTTCAATTTAGACGAATATGTTCTATTGGTTTCATTTCTGGATCTTATATGACTAGTGGTTGCATGCTGTACGGCCAGTTTGAGGTTTGCAGAAAAATCGTCAATCGACACATCAATATCCTCAGGCGTCCTCAAGGCGATATTTTCAGTACAATGTGTACTCAAAAATTTTTTGTACTTTAGCCAATTAACTCTATTGATGGTCAACGGGGAGTCAATATCTTGGGGGAACGAGACAGAGATTATAGTGGGTGAGTGATCTGATGACAAATCTAATGAAGGCTCCACTTGCATCCACTCTAAACGCAAAATTTTCGTAACTCCAAAATCTATAAAGTTTGGAATCTTGCGTTAATCTGATGGCCAATACGTGGGCTGTCCATTTGAAATCATACCTAAGCCCATTTTGGAAACGGTGTCAAAAAGCACACGGCCTTTCGAAGTAATTAAACGTGATCCCCAAAAAGTATGTTTTGCGTTATAGTCGCCAGCCGCTAAAAATCTAGGCGCAAGTGATTTGAAAAAATTTGAGTATTGGCTTTCTGTTATTGAAAAGCGTGGTGGTGAGTAGATCGAGGAAATAACGATTTTTCATGCAAATATTCAATGCATATATTAGTTGCTTGGAGATACTCCTCACATGTCTCGTTCATTAAAAAGTGTTTAATTCTGGATTTTATTAGAATTGCCGATCCTCCGCAAGATCTTCCGCGGGGATATTTTGTGTCGTACAGTATGTAGCTATTAATTTTGAAAAAACTGTTGGTTGTCAAATGACTTTCAGCAATCAACATTATACCGATTTGCTTTTCCATAAGGAAGTGCTCAAGTTCATTTTTGTATTGGCGGATGCCGTTTTTGTTCCAGAAACATATTTTTAACCAACTCATTTGTTTAAAATTTTCTGTAAAACAGTGGACTGCATTTTCAGAATTTCCTGCATCATGTCTGTCATAGAAACGGTTAAAGTGTTAATGGATTGAGCAAGAGTCTGCAGAGTTGCGTCTAGATTACTAAAATTTGGATCGGAATTTTGGGGCTTGGGTTCCTGGTTCAAGTTTCGGTCGGATTTAACCACATTAGCATATGAAAATTGTTTAGAATTCTTCGTGTTTGTGTAGTTGGTTGCATTGCCTACCTGGGGAAAATTGTACTTACCAATGACATTTGGCTGCTGGGTTGCTGGAGATACCGATGACTCATTTGTCATTGACCGCTTAAAATGAATACAGACAGGGCAACCTCTATAATTTGCAGTGTGGTTACCTCCACAGTTACTGCACTTTTTAACACTTGCGTCGGCCTTTGGCTTATTGCACTGAGTTGTGCCGTGAAGTTCGCCACATACAACACAAACAGCGGGCAACTTACAGTAAGCCTTAGTGTGGCCAAATTCTTGGCAGTTTAGGCACTGAACGGGTCCTGAACGCTTATGTGTCTCCTCAACGGTAACCTTACGATGCAAAAGAAATTTGAGGTTATATATTGGGTGAATTTCACTCTTTTTTAGCAGAACATCCCCTGGTTCTAGTTCAACCCTAAACATGGGTTGAGGGATCTTTTCACGGTTCCTGATGTTTACTACTGTTTTTATTTTAAAACCCTTATCTTCCAATCCTCTTTTGACATCATCAATATCTACGCAAGAGTCAATACCTTTAATAACGACCTGAAGACCTTTAGCACTTTTGAGCTGGTAAGTGTAAAATTATCTTTTCTGTTTTTCTAAAACATCAGACAATTTTCGGTAGTCGTTTTCATTTTGGTTTACCTGAATTTTAGTTTCACTGATGCTGCCGTGCTTCACTGATGTAACGTTGAATTTATCTGTGCCGATTGCTGTAATAAGTTGTTTCACCAGTTCACTAGAAGTCGGCTCTCTCAAATAAATTGGTGGGGGTTTATATGTTTTTTTGGAAGTTGTTGGTTCATCTGTCTGAAGGATAGCAAACCTATTATTATCCGTTGTCGCAGAGGTAATATCGTCCTTAGACATTTTTGGTTGCGATGATATTTGCGCGGATTTAGGGCTTCGCTGACGTTTAACCACGGCTATATACCTATCCATACCCACTTGCGTTTTCGGTTTATCAACAATAGCTAGACTGGAAGATGGTTTGTCGTCTGTTGTAACAACAATGTTTGGCGAGCACGAACGCGTGCGTTTTTTATCTCTTAGAGACAGGAGATTGTCCAATGATTTTTTCAATGATTCCTCTTCAGAAATCCAGAGGTTTTTTCTAGTGGAGCTAAGCTCTCTCTCAGAATTGCACCTACTGGGTACACTCATACAATTTTTTTTATTTATATTTTTGTTGCCTTAAAAGTATATAAAAATAATTGTCACAAAGTTTTTATTTTGTATTAATTCACTCTTCACTTATTGCGGTTTTCTACTTATACCGTTATCTTTTTTTTTTGTAACACTCCGATCAAAAACAAATACGGCCGTTCACTATCAAAGCTCCCTCTGACTCCAGATCAAAACGGCGCGAAAATGTTTGTAAACAAAAGAAAAAAATTTGACATTGGAAAAAACGCGGCAAGCAAAAAATAATCACCTGAGCTGTACAAATCACCTAGTAATGAATTCGCTTTATTGTGGCATTCGAATAACTACTTTTTTATGATGGTTCGCTGTTTGGTAAGAATATACTTTTCGTGTACAAACCTTTTTTAGTTCAGCAAAAACCAAAAAATTATTAATATTTGTTAATTTTATTTTTTAAAATTTTAACAACTTTTTTCTGTTTTGATCTGGAAAACTCTTTACCACAAATGATACAGCGAATAATTCAGCCGAACTACCGTCATACGCTTTTAGACCGCCTATGCTTTTGAGACTTAGTTTTCAAGATGTTGAAAATGTTATTCGTAACACAAACCCCAGGAAAGCTCCAGGTATTGATAAAATTACTGGTAAAATGCTTGAGCAGCTACCTCGTGTAGCTCGTAGAATTCTTCTTTTTATTTTTAACGCTATTTTACGTCTCGAGTATTATCCTGCAGAGTGGAAGGTGTCCATGATTACTATGATACCCAAACCAGGGAAGCATCCCACTATAGTAGGATCATAAAGACCAATAAGTCTATTGCCAATTAATGGCGAAGTTGGCACCAATATTAAACAATATGGGATGCATCCCTTCATCATCAATTTGGCTTTCGGGCTAAACATAGCACCATAGAACAAACGCACAGACTAGTCAATGTCATAAGACAGACTTTTGAAGACAAAAAGTATTGTTCAGTTTTATTCATTGACATTTCCCAAGCTTTTGATAAAGTGTGGCTGTAACGATGTAAGTTTAATAATATAAATACAACGGATGGCTTCAGTTTAAATCTTTATTGTATACACGTTTATTGGTTCTACCTCTAGTTTTTTATGTCTGATACAGGAAGTGTGTGTGTAAACGGATGTCTAAACTTATAGCTAACATGCCAGATTATCAACTAAATAACAGTTGTCATTTTGTACTACTTGCCTACCAGTGCTACATCCCTGCGCAGCACTGGTAGACACTAGGACTAATTGCATATCATGACAGTGGCACGATGGCTTGATGCACAAAATAAAGTTAAACTTGCCTGCAAATACTCACAAGCTTCTGGAAAGCTACTTATGCGGCCGGAAGTTTGTTATCAGAGAAGGCGATTTTATAAGCCCCTTACAGCCAATCGAGGCAGGAGTTCCCCAAGGTAGAACCTACTTTATATTTGATTTACGCCTCAGACATGCCAACGAGATCCGGAATCCACACTTCAACTTTTGCGGATGACACAGCATTCTGCAGCGTACATGAAAACCATCAAGTAGCTTCGCGAAATTTGCAGGAGTATGTATCAATATTAGAGATATGGTTAAAACGTTGGGAAATTAAAGTTAATGAACAAAAGTGTACTCACGTTAAATTCACGCTGCGTAGACAAACATGTTCAGCTATCCAAATTAACAATTTACCTATTCCGCAGCAAAATGAAGTAAAGTACCTTGGTATTCATCTCGACCGTAGGTTAACGTGGAAGTCTCACATAGATGCGAAAGTTATTCAGTTAAAGTTAAAAGCAGCGCAACTGAATTGGCTTATGGGCAGAAATTCTACATTGAAGCTGGATTGCAAACTTTTATTATACAACGCAATTCTAAAGCCTATATGGTGCTATGGAATTCAACTATGGGACACCGCCTCCACTTCAAACATTGAAAAAATTCAAAGGCGACAAAACAAAATTCTTTGAACAATTACCGCAGCTCCATGGTACGTAAAAAACTCACGAATTCATAAGGATCTCTGTGTTCCTCTTGTAAAAGACGAATTTTCAAAATACGCGACAAGGTATATCAGTAAATTGGAACTTCACCCAAATCGTCTTGCACGCAATATACTTAATTTCGAAGGCCACTCTCGGTTGAGAAGGAGGGACACCCTTGCCACCATCAGAACGTTAAATAGGTGATTCTACCGATATTGACCGTGCAAAATAAAACATTTTTGTCTAGCATTGGCTGGACTTAATTAATTTTATGTATTTAGTATTAAGATTAGAATACTTATTGTTAGTTCACTTTATGAAGATTCAATAAATAATTGAATGAGAAAAAAAAATTTTTTTTTGTTCGCACACTGAAAATACAATATTCATTTAAATATCGAATACTTTAAGAGAGATTACCAAAGTAAAACAAGAAGAAACAGAAAAGAGAATGAATTGCGTTTTATAGTTGGTCGTAATAAATAGATTCTCTCGTATACTCTTTCTAATTCAAATATATATTTTTCTACCGGTAAAAAATTATAAATAGCTTGTTTTCTATGTTTCCCAGCTATCTATATGTCGACATTTCATAAGAACTACCCTAATCATCAGTAGACTTTGGAAATTTTTGAAAGACATTCTCAAACATTCAACTTTATACCCCAAAAATCCAAATGAATTGCTGAGAATTTAAAAAGAAAAATGCTCTAATAATATCCGTCAAAACACAAAAAACAAGCTTTTCTATTCATAAACGTCTCTAACATTTCTTTACACCTTTCAAACAAATGAACAACCGTTGGTTGCTACGATTTGCTTTTTGAAAGTATCGAAAAGCAGAGAGTAACTGGTCAACTCTTCAATCCTTTTGTCGCTTACCGCAAGGAATAGTCAGATTGAGGAGTACCATCCAAATATGATTTAAGAGAAGCCAGTCTCTGGATTTCAAGCAGATTTCTTAATCGAGTTACGCATTTCCATAGCCTAGTTTTAAGCTGGGGTTACCTGCGAATTTTCCACTCTTTTCTAACTCTTCCTTTTTCTAACAGAAGTTGCTCAATTTCAGCCGAATAGGTTCTATTGTTCTCATTTTTGGATCTTATATGGCTAATGGTAGCATGTTGTACGGCTTTAAGGTTTTCAGAAAATCCGTTTATTGACACCTCAATATCCTCAGGGGTTCTCAAGGAAATATTTTCCGTACAATGAGTACTCAAATATTTTTTATATTTTAATCAATTAGCTCTAGTGACGTTCAACGCCAATTCACTAAACGGGGAACCAACCCCCTGAGGGAACGAAACGGAAATTATAGTGGGTGAGGGATCTGATAAT
This sequence comes from Thecocarcelia acutangulata, assembly GCA_914767995.1. Classification (NCBI taxonomy): domain Eukaryota; kingdom Metazoa; phylum Arthropoda; class Insecta; order Diptera; family Tachinidae; genus Thecocarcelia; species Thecocarcelia acutangulata. The sequence continues at coordinate 61,156,586 of OU612098.1, forward strand.
AAATTTAATGAAGCCTCCACTTGCATCCATTCTAAAGGAAAATTATTTGCAACTTCAAAATCGATAACGTCAATAAGTGGGGTGTCCACTGGAAACCACATCTAAACCCATTTTGGAAACGGTGTCAAAAAGCACGCAGCCTTTCGGGGTAATTAAACGTGATCCCCAAAAAGTGTGTTTAGCGTTATAGTCGCCACCAGCCGCTAAAAATCGATGACCAAGTGATTTGAAAAAATTTGAGTATTGGCTTTCTGTTATTGAAAAGCGTGGTGGTGAGTAGATCGAGGAAATAACGATTTTTTCATGCAGATATTCAATGCATATATTAGTTGCTTGGAGATACTCCACACATTAAAAATGTTTAATTCTGGATTTTATTAGAGTTGCCGATCCTCCGCAAGATCTTCCACGGAGATCTTTTGTGTCGTACAGTATGTAGCCATTAATTTTGAAAAAACTGTTGGTTGTCAAATGAGTTTCAGCAATCAACATTATATCGATTTGCTTTTCCAGAAGGAAGTGCTCAAGTTCATTTTTGTGTTGGCGGATGCCGTTTGCGTTCCAGAAACATATTTCTAACCAATTCATTTGTTTAAAATTGCCTGCAAAATAGTGGATTGCATTTTCAGCATTTCTTGCATCATGGTTGTCATGGAAACCGTATATGTATTTATGGATTGAACAAGAGTCTGCAGAGTTGCCTCAAGAGTGCCAAAATTTGGATCGGATTTTGGAGGCTTGGGCTCCTGATTCAAGTTTGGTTTATCGGATTTTACCACATTTGCATAAGAAACTTCTTTGGGGGTTTGCACGATTATATGGCTGGCTGACTGACTCATCTGGGGAAAACTACTTTTAGAAATGATATTTGACTGCTGGGGTTGGTTAATGGGTATTGATGGCCTGTTTGTCATTGACCGCTTAAAGTGATTAAAAATTATCTAGAAGGTCTTGATGGTAGCCCGCAAACCGACTATTCTCTAGGAAAGCGACAAAAGGTCTGAAAAGACCCGTAATAGGTAAGCCACCTTTGCGAACTTCAGCTGGCGACTGGTCAAGAAGTGATTCTGAAAAAGGGATGGTGTATGTTAATCATTTGAAAAATGTTTTTACTGCAAATGATACAGTGGATGATGTTGCTGAATTTCCGCCTTAAGCTGTTAGACCGCCTGTGCCTTCGAGACTTAGTTTTCAAGATGTCGAAGACGTTATAAATAAAGTAAACTCAAAAAAAGCCCCAGGTTTTGATAAAATTACTGGCAAAATGCTTGTACAGTTACCTCGTGTTGCTAGAAGAATTCTTCTTTTCATTTTTAACCCTATTTTGCGCCTGGAATACTATCCTGCAGAGTGGAAGGTGTCTATGGTTACTATGATACCCAAGCCAGGGAAGATCCCACTAAAGTAGTCATATAGACCAATAAGTCTTATACCAACAATTTCAAAACTATTCGAAAAATTGTTAATGGGGAAGTTGAGTTCAATATTGAATAATGTGGGATGCTTCCCTGATCATCAATTTGGCTGTCGGGCTAAACATAGCACCATAGAACAAACGCACAGACTAGTCAATGTTATAAGAAAGACTTTTGAGGACAAAAAGTATTGCTCAGTTCTATTCATTGATGTTTCCCAAGCTTTTGATAATTATGTGGCCGTAAATTTGTTATCAGAGAAGGCGACTTTGTAAGCCCAACTCAGCCAATCGAGGCAGGAGTTCCCCAAGGTAGCATTCTGGGACCCACTTTATATTTAATTTACGCTTCTGACTTGCCAACCAGATCTGGTATTCACACTTCAACTTTTTCAGATGACACAGCATTCTACAGCACACATGAAAACCATCAAGTAGCTTTGCGAAATTTGCAGGAGAATATTTCAATATTAGAGAACTGGTTAAAACTTTGGAAAATTCAAGTCAATGAACAAAAGTGTATTCACGTTACATTCATACTGCGTAAACAAACTTGTTCAGCTATCCAAATTAACAATTCACCTATTCCGCAGCAAAATGAGGTCGAGTACCTTGGTATTCATCTCGACCGTCGGTTAACGTGGAAGCCTCACATTGACGCGAAAGTCACTCAGCTAAAATTAAAAGTAGCGCAATTAAATTGGCTTATGGGCAGAAATTCTACATTGAAATTAGATTGCAAACTTTTGTTATACAACGCAATACTAAAGCCTATATGGCGCTACGGAATTCAATTATGGGGCACCGCCTCAGCGTCAAACATTGAAAAAATTCAAAGGCGACAAAACAAAATTCTTCGAACAATTACTGAAAAAAATTTAAGTAATGTAAAATTATTGTGTTAATAAGAGTTTTTAATTGTTTTAATGTGTATATAAATTATTTCAATCATACTTGTGTAATAGTGTGGCCTACAACACCATTTTGAAACGATTTTTTCAAGTCGGCCAGACTTTTGAAACAGTTTCCTGTGAATGAATCGTACGATCGTGTAGGATAGTGAATCAGGGCCTTATACGAGTAATCTCTATTTCCAGGAGGTTGGCTGCCCGATTAGTGACTTGGCGCTGACCGTCACAGAGAATGTCTGAGGATATTGATGTGTCAATTAATGAGTTTTCTGAAAACCTTAAACTGGCCGTACAGCCATATAAGATCCAGAAATGAGAACAATAAAACATATATGTCTAAAATTTATCAACTTCTGTCAGAAAAAAGAAGAGTTAGAAGAGAGTGGCATTTTCACAGGTCTCCCCAGCTCAAAATTAAGTTACGGGAATGCATAACTTAAATAGGAAATCTTCTTGAAATCCAGAGAATGGCTTCCCTTTAAACATATTTGGAAAACTTTGATGGTACAATCTGACTATTCGTTGTGGAAAGTGAAAAGAAGTCTGAAAAGACCCGTAAGAGGTAAGCCCCCTTTGCGAACTTCAACTGGGGACTGGGCAAGAACCGATTCTGGATAAGGGATATGATAATCATTTGAGAAACGTTTTTATCACAAATGATGCAGCTGAATTACCACAATATGCTGTTTGACCGCCTGTGTTTTTGAGACCCATAGTTCAAGACGGAGAACCCGGTATCAGTGACACAAACCCTAGGAAAGCTCCAGGTATTGATCCAACTACTGGCAAATGCTTGAGCAGTTACCTCGTGTAGCAAGAAGAATTCTAGTTTTTATTCTTAACAAAATTACTGGCAAAATGCTTGTACAGTTACCTCGTGTTGCTAGAAGAATTCTTCTTTTCATTTTTAATGCTATTTTGCGCCTAGAATACTATCCTGCAGAGTGGAAGGTGTCTATGGTTACTATGATACCCAAGCCAGGGAAGGATCCCACTAAAGTAGAGCCAGCAATTTCAAGACTGTTCGTTGTTAATAGCGAAGTTGACTCCAATATCGAATGTGGAATGTATCCCTAATCTTTAATTCGACTTTCGACCAAAACACAGCACCATAAAACAAACACGACGACTAGTAAATATCATAAGAAAGACTTTTGAGGATAAAAAGTATTGTTCAGCTCTATTCATTTACGTTTCTCAAGCTTTTGATAAAATGTGGCACGAGGGTTTGATACACAAAATAAAGTTAAACTTGCCTGCAAACTAGAGTTGGGTAGTTCGCGAACGAACTAGTGTCACTGAACTATTCACTTCTGGGAACTAAGTGAGCCGATAATTTCTGCGAGCTCTTTTAGTTCCGTAGTTCATGTTTCTTTCTTTTACCTTCAAGTTTTCTTTTTCGTTTATGTTTCTTTCTGGTAGATGTGTATACGGAAGTAGTCAAACAGTGCAGCCAAAATTTGACGTAGAAAGTACATATCTATGTTATATACAACTATTCAGAATATTAGACAACACAATTTTACTTTGGTTTTTTGTAGTATAAAAATAAATGCTATGATATGCGACCATAATTGAACATAAAAACATCGAGATATCATCACAAATATATAGTTTTTTTTTTCTTTTTAATAAAATTATTTTTCATCGCGCCTGAACATTTCTAATCTCACCTTTTATTAATCCTTATAATAATTGTACTTTTCATTTGTTTACAGCAATTTTGTTTTGCTTTTCTTTATCATGAAACCTGAACAGAGCCGTTCATTGAAATATTATTTACGGAGAACTGAACTATTGAACTAAAAGAAAGACATATTTCAGTAAAAAGAGCTGAACTAAAAAGAGCACTCTCTCAAAAGAGCTTATGAACTCAACTCTACTGCAAACTCTGGAACCTTTTGTTATTAGAAAAGACGATTTTATAAGCTTCGCTCAGCCAATCGAAACACGAGCTCCCCAAGGTACCTGAGACCTACTTTATATTTGATTTGCGCCTCTGGAATGTTAATGAGATCCGGAATCCACATTTAACCTTTTGCAGATGACGCAGCATTTTGCAGCGTACATAAAAACCATCAATTATCTTCACGAAACTTGCAGGAATATATTCTATATGGTGCTACGGAATTCGATCAACAACGACAAATATTGAAATAATTCAAAGGCGACAAACCGAAATTCTTCGACCCATTACTGCAGTTCCATGGTTCATAAAAAAGCTCACGAATTCACAAGGATCTGTGTGTTCCGCTGGTAAAAGACGAATTTTCAAAGCACCCTAAAAGGTATATCAGTAAGCTGGAACTTCAGCCAAATCCTCTAGCACGCAGCACACTTAATTTTTGCGACTACACTCGGTTGAGGAGAAGGAATACTTTTGCCATCATCAGAGCGTTAAATAGGTGGTTTTGTCGTTATATATATATCTCTCCCATAATAAAACTTTTCGTCTAGCATTGGCCGGACTTAAGTATAGAGCACATTTTTATGTTTAGTATTGATCTGGAGGCTAGCTTCGATAGTGATAAAGGTATTCAGGTCGTTGTTAAAGGTATTGAGCCATGTGTAGATACGAACGCTGGATTGGAAGAAAAAGGATTTAAAATAAAAAATGTATTTAATCTTAAGAACCGTGAAGAGATGCCTCAACCCATGTTTAGGATTGAGCTAGAACCCTGGGACGTTATTCTAAAAAAGGATGAAATTCAACCAAATTATAATGTTTTGCATAATTTTGAAGATTCAATAAATAAAAAATGCGTAAAAAATAATAAAATACTCGTAGAATCTATTTTACGACTGAATTCTCTGGCGCAATTTTACGTTACTTGCATGGAAACATGGCCAAGCCTTAGTTCTATTTCATTTAAAATAGAGCTTGATCGTTGCCATCTACTTTAAAAGTTTCAGTTTTGTTTTAAAAATCAAGCACGGTTGTAAACGTCAATAATAATGAATATGATATTTCGAGGGACAATTTTTTATGTTGCCGAAAAAAATTACAATAATTGTTTTTATTATAGAACGCTTTATTTTTTCCAATTTTGCAAAAGTTTACTTTTTTTTAACACACGCAAAAACTGCGAAGCTTTTTGCTTGGCTCCAGTGATAGCCGGAGTCTGTGGCAGGAATTGAACCTGCGATCTCGAGACTGTTGCTCGAGTACTTTACCAAATCAGCTATCGAGGAATTTCTCTTTGAACCTTTCTCGGTTATGTAAACTGTGTGTTAGGTATAGCTAATAGTTTTTATTCACAAATAACTTTTACGTATAAACGAGATAACAAAAGATGAATGAAATCATTTTTGGGAATTCCATATATGACGGTCGTATAATTTGTAAGGGCAAATTTTCACGATGATTTAAAGTCATGTCTAAAAGGCATGACTTTTCTTTTGTACTGAAAAATTTTAAAAATTAAAAATAGCCATGTTTTCTGTTTTTCAAGTTTTTTTTCTCTAATTTCTTTTTGACTCGTTCGTTATTTTTTAAATTGTTTTATTTTTATTCGGCTGGTAACCACATCGATACGAGGGCGGTTTGGAAACTTCTTAGTCTATCAATGAAAGAGAATAGTTAGTTTTTTAAAAATATTTTTATTTTTCAATATAATCTCCTGAAACTTCAATACACTTAGTCCAACGCTTTTCTAGCAATTCTATCCCTTGATTAAAATAGTTTTCCTCAAGATCTTCAAAATAGTGATTTACAACTGTAATTGCATCTTCATTTCAGGTAAAACGCACTTTTATTCGTCGATCATTTAATACCATATCATGCATTTTGGCTACAATTTCTGTTGTTGTTGCTGTTTTTGGCCGTCCACTCCGTGGTTCATCTTCAATGCTTGTACGACCACGTTTAAATTCAGCAACCCAATTTTTGACTGTTGCATATGAAGGAGCACTCTCACCTGACACATTCACCATATCATTATGAATTTCTTGTCCCGATAAACTTTTTTTATGTAAATATTTAATGACACCACGCATTTCTAATTTTTCCATTGTAAAAAAATCGCGGATGCGTCTTTTGTGAACACCTGTTTTTTTTTTTAGCTTGGACCAGTACTCAGGGGATGACCCCTACATATGCAGTGCATTGTACCAGAACTAGGAAAATAGGTTATGAGGAGGGGGAAAGACGGAGTAGTGTTTTTGCACATTTGTCTTGAACCTTCCAACGTTATAACAGACAGGAAACACGTCTGCAGGCAACTTGTTCCACAGACGAAGCGTACGGCTGAAAAACGAATTCTCTCTGTAATGCGTAGTACGATTTCCCGGGCAATCGACTACAAATGGATGAGGTCTAGACGATGAGCGCGTGATACGTAAAAATGTGCGAGTTTCGGGAACCTGTTTCTATATGAAGGAGTTACCAGATCGAAACAAAATTTAACATGTGTTCATAGCAGAGATGGAAGTTTCCAAAACACTTAAATTTTTTCTGTTTATACCGCGCTTTTTGTGCTAGCCTAAGAAGCTTCCGAACCGCCCTCGTACTACCAAAAGGACAAAAAGAGACAAACGATTATTTTTAACGACAACAATTAAAACGACATGACTTAAAAATCATCATAAATATGTAACATGATTTTGGTAGGAACTTTAAGAGAGTATTATAAAAAAGACATGGCTTTAAATCATCATATAAATCAGCCCTAAGCTAGCTTGCATTCATCGAATACCGTGTTGGACATATCATGGAAGAGATCCAAGAGAAGCACTTACGTACGCTCTGAGTAAAAAACAATACAGTGTTGTACATACCATTGAAGAGCTGCAGTAAAAAATAAATTTGCACCTGCAGAAAAAGTGCGTAGTTCGAAAAAATCGATTTACTTACAATTTCTTAAAAATTGAACTAAACGTTAAGAATAAATACATAAATTTGTTTTTTTTCGTATTGATAAAAAATTTTACATGAAAGAAAAGTAAAAAACACGCAAAAACCAGACAGAAAACAAAGAATAAATTGATACCCCATTACACATGCTCATACGCCGTTTTATCATTGACGACTAAATTTAGAACTGTAAAATTGTACGAGCACTTGCTTTTGTTTACCACTTAAATTCTATGAACTGGACATTACCATATTAAAAATGAATAGTAAACTAATAAAACTAAACAGAAGAAAGTAACAGAAAGCAGTAGAAAATTTACGAAAAAAGTAGAAGTAAATTATTATTGCTCTTAAAAGTGTCTGCAACCGTGATTAGCTCTGCTTAACCTAATATAGGTGTGTTTACGAGATACGGGCTAGTTCGGACTAATGATAGAAAATAGCAAATTATTTTCCAAATTTTGAAATTTTACCCAAAACCGCTGGAACGCAAAGCACGCAATTTTACATCTTGGCTAATGAAAGTAAAAGGCAAATTACTCTCCAAACTTTGTCCAAAACCGCTGAAACGCAACAAAAAAACACAATTGTACATTTTGAAATACTAGTGCTGCTTACTTTTGATTAAAGTATATTTTGGTGATTTGAGACTTAAGCAATGTAATTTTCTACATATATATTTATAATACATAAAAGATCTGATTAAAAAATAATCGTTATTTAAAATTTTCGTGGGTTACGTATGTTCGATTTTCGCATTTATTTTTCTGTTGTGTTGTTATACATGTCTCCTATATATGTTGGCAATATCAGCCTTTTCGGATTGTCAGTTTCTTTTTGACAGATAAAAAGGTAAGTCGTGTTTTGGTGTGCTCTTCGATTTTTTTACTAAATTTACCAAATTTTAAGCAAAAACAACGTCGCATTGACATCACTTAGCAGCTGTTGAACATCGTCAACGACGATCTAGATTTCTTCAAAGAGGTCATAACTGGTGACGAATCATGGGTGTATGGCTATGACATAAAGTCCAATCATCCCAATGGAAGCGTCCAGAAGAGCCATGACTGAAAAAAGCACGTTAAATTCGGTAAAATGTGAAGGTTTTGCTTACACGAAGCAATTTGTCAGATACGCGCAAAATTGGGGAAAATCCAATCATGGATTTTGCACCATGATAACGCACCAGCTCGCACGTCGATGCTTGTGTGTGACGTTTTGGCAAACCGTTATCATACCTCAACCACCGTATTCACCGGACTTGGCCCCCGTTGACTTTCCTCTTCACAAAACTGAACACACCGATGAAAGGAAAGCGTTTGGCTACGATTGAGGAGATAAAAAAAATCTAACAGGAGCTGCTGGCGATACTAAAAAGCGCGTTTCAGAAGTGTTTCGAAGATTGGAAAAAGGCTGGTATAAGTGTATTATATCTGAGCGGGATTACTTTGAAGGGGACAAGCTAGTTATTAATACACTTTTTTAAAAAATTGAAAATAAAAGTTATTTTTTCATCAGACCTCGTATCTGGACGGCAAAATAACTATTGCATGTTCCATTTACAATTTCACAACGTAATTTTTTGTATCGGTTTTAATTCGTTTTTAAACAAACCCGTTTTTCTAAATAGCAAATTTTCTATTTACTTCTTCAGTTTGATATGTATGTAAACAAAAAACAGCTGATCATTGAATTCTAGTTCGAAATTACCCATACAAAAAGTTCGGGCAAATTTGTACAGGATGTTAAAAAATAACTCCCTTATTTTTCTCACAATTGCAAAAAATGGTTCCGTGGAACGCTTTTGGACTAGTTCGAACTGCTTCGTTACTGATCTAATATCTGATAATAAGTCAACTATGCCAAAGATGTTTTTCCGGGTAAGAGCAGTTAAAAGGATTGTGGCCGACTTCGACATAAATAAAGCCCCTGGACCGGATGGCATTCCAACACTGGTCTTGAAGCTGTGTTCTTCTATGTTTGCGCGTCCATTAGCACGTGTCTTCAGCATACTTTACCATGTTGTTGAGTTCCCATCATGCTGGAAGGTTGCTTATGTAACACCAGTTCTAAAGATATGGATTTCGAAAGGGTCGTTCTACTAGGAATGAAGCGACACTACTAGGGTATCGATACTTATAATCGATCGCAATGTATCAATACCTACTCGGTATCGAAGAAAAAGCATCGATACATACTTGTATCAGTGGATTTTTTCACACGATTGGCTGCAGGAAAGAACACATGGATCCAAAAACCAAAGAAATGGGTGATTTTATAAGAACTATCGGAAAATTAAAAAAAAACACATAAAATTCAGAAAAATGCTTGAAATATTTATTTGGATCGATAGTTGGGTCGATATAATTTAATGTTTGAAGATTATTTCATGCAAATGTTGGCCGCGGCTGCGCCTCAAATGGTCCATCCGCTTAGTCCAATTTTGGCATACTCTACAAACATTTCGGCCGGTATCTCACGAATAATGTTGGCAATGTTGGCTTCCAGTGCGTCAATCGAAGCGGGCTTGTCGCTATAGACATTAGCCTTAACATAGCCCTACAAAAAATAGTCTAGAGGCGTTAAATCGCACGATCTGGGCGGCCAATTGACTGGTCCCAAGCGTGAAATAAACTGTTCACCGAACTCGCCTCTCAATTGGCCCATTGTTTCGCGTGCTGTGTGGCATGTGACACCGTCTTGTTGAAACCACATGTCATGCAAGTCAAGCGCTTCCATTTTGGGCAAAAGAAAGTTTGTCATCTTTGAAGAAATACGGCCCAATGATGCCGCCAGCCCATAATCCGCACCAAACGGTTGTTTTTTGTGGATGCATTGGTAGCTCTTGCAATGCTTCTGGCTGCTCTTCACTCCAAATACGGCAGTTTTGCTTGTTCACGTATCCATTCAACCACAAATGAGCCTCGTCGCTGAACACAATTCTTCGATAAAAAAGTGGATCTTCATCTAACTTTTCAAGAGCCCATTCACCAAAAATTTGGCGTTGTGGTAGGTCGTTTGGCTTCAATTCTTGCACCAGCTGTATCTTATAAGGCTTCACACCCAAATCCTTCCGCAAAATTTTTCACGTAGTGGAGTAACAGAGGCCCAATTGCTGCGAACGGCGCCGAATCGATAATTCACGGTCATCACCAACACTGGCCGATACGGCTGCGATATTTTCTTCAGTTCGCACTCTACGTAAGCGTGTTGGTGGTTTAATGTCCAACAATGTAAATTTGGTGCGAAATTTTTTTACAATAGCCCGAATAGAAGCCTCAGTAGGTCGATTAAATTGACCATAAAATGGAAGAAGCGCGCGATGAACTTTCTTAACAGAGCACGCATTTTGGTAATAAAATTCAATAATTTGCAAGCTTTGTTCGTTTGTAAGACGATACATGATTAAATTATAGACCAAACTGAAGATGTTTGACTGTGACACAAGATACAAAACGTGCGTGAGCTGTCAAAACTAGTGTTGCCAAAAAGATAATAGCAAAAAAATCACTCGTTATTTGTTATGGGCTTGATCTTCTGATCCACTAGCTGAAATCGAGGTCTCTTAATTAGGATCTCGGAAGCGAATTCTATCATAGCAACTCTTCTGCTACGTTCACCCAATAGTTTGACTTGTAACTGTCTGTCACATGCAATGGAGGAAGAAAAACTTTATAGTTTTAAGACAATTTATCGTTTGTATAATCTTCCATAAAATCACATAAATCTGGACTCAAGATCGTGACCGTAATCTTATTGTCTTTTTTTATGAAATGCAACCATGCACCCGATTTTTATAGCTCCATTTGCAGGGATTTGTTTTATAAAAATTTTGAAAACAAATAAAATTATGGGTAAAATGGTGAACAGCTCAGTTTTTTTTTGTCTGTCAGTAAGAAAAAAGTGTTTCTGACCGATACGAGTATTTGCGACCGATACCTGCTTGGTACTCGGTGGTAAAGCATCGATACAAAAAGTACTTGGTATCAAAAGAAAGTATCGAGTAACTCGTATCTGTTATTGTGTTTTATTGATAACGTTCAAATTGTGTTGCTTTGCGTCATATTATATGCTGTGTGCTGTAATCGCAACTTGCCGCTAGCATTACGTATGGCCCTACGTTGAGCGCCATTTTCGTTATTGTAATCGAGAGCTGTGTGTTGATGTTGTTGATTCCTGTCCTTTCCTTGCAATTGCCGTTGCTGTTGCATATCGCTATTGTAAAGAAAAAAAAAACTGGAAAAATTCAAAATTAAAAAGTTGAAAAACCATCTTTGTTAGACTAGACCACCGACCGCGCTGACATGCTGGCGTATTGCTCTGGCTAGGGCTCGCCGTCTTGGGCTGGTTCTTGTCGGTCAGCCTACTTGTGCCCTGTAATTTATTATTTATGCCCTATGGGCTTATACTACTAACAAATTGAATATTAAAGTTAAAGTAAAAAAAAACCCGAGTAAACGTCCACTTTTTCTTTTTAATAACTTATGCACTACTACTTACATTTCACTCGGCTGACTTTACCGGTTGTTGTCGCTCTGCTGCAGTTGTTGTCATTGGGCGAAGCCTGTAGATGTAGTGGTGGCTAGCTGGCTTCCTGCTGCTGCTACCGTTGTTTGGATTTACTGCTGTTGTTGAAGTGCTTGTGGAGACCAATTTGTTGGACTATACCACTGGGCTGTTGCTGTTTGCTTAGCATATCGTTAACATCTTTTTCGTTGTGTGACGGGCCAATGCTCCTATTCGAGTCAGGACTGCTGCTATGACCGCCACCACTATGATGACCGGGCTCAATCAGCGGTACAACGCTGGGCGGCTTAATCTGTGGTAGTTGTGGTGGAGGCTGTCGTGTTGTCTGTGATGAATGATGCTGTTGCTGCTGGTGATTGTGCTGAATGATGCTGGTGCTGCTGCTGATGATTCGTGGCAAGTGCGGAAGGCTGGGAATAATGTGTTGGCGGTGGAGGAGGCTGCTGCTGTCGTCGCAGTTGTAATTGCTGTTGATTAGTTGTAAAATGTTGCAGCTGTGGTATTGCATGATGACTTATTGATATCGTTTTTTGAGGGGCCATCTGCAATTGAGCACCGCCGAATATATATTTTTTTTCCACAACATCATGCTTGCATTTATTTTGTAAACCTTTATTTATTTAATCTTAAATATATATTACACAAATTTGCTGCTTTAAATTCGTTGCTTTCTTATATTTTATTTGGTACATTAAAAAAAACACAGCTGTCTTTACTTTTCTTGTTAAACTTTTTTCTTTCCACTCTCGATAGAAACTTACGAACGCGATCACCACCAGATACACAATTCAACAACTCCTCCAGAACTGACACTCCACTTGCACGCAGCACGCGCTTATGCCTTTTTTCGCCTTATTCTTTTTCTTTTCTAGAAAAATCGGCCAAAAGCCCGCCAGCGCCATCTTTTTTTCTTCGCGAACGCGCACAGTTTTTTTTCCTATTTTATTTTTCTTTTTCTAGAAGCTTCTATTTATCTGTCATTTTATCTTCTTCTTTCCCTTTTACTTAGGTCATTCAACCTGCCCTGATAACCATGATGGCAACTCCGTAGTGGGCTATTAGTACACTCTCCGGTTGTCTTTTACAGGGTGCACACAACATATCGTTTCATCCCTGCGTTTTACTAGCGATCTTAAAGCATATCTCTTAGAGAAATGGTGCCACACAATCCATAATTTTGGTGAGAGTAAGGTGGTGGCACTGGATATTTCCAAAGCGTTAGACAGGGCGTGGCATGATGCACTACTGGCAAACCTTACTGCTTTTGGTGTCGGTGATAACTTTTCTCGGTTTTTATCGAGTATTATCAGAGATCTCACTACACAAAAAATAGTTATAGATATAGGGGTCTCAAAAAGCTGGTTTAAAATTAGTTCAGGGGTACCACAAGGCTCCTACCCTATATCTTATTTTTTCAACGACCTTTTCGATCAAACTTCCATGCCTATCCACTCTTTCGCGGATGACTACAGCATTTGCCACTCGTACTCTTTTAGTTATAGGCCCAGCCTATCACAGATCGCTGCCAAGAGGCTAAATATGAATGAATCACTGAATAGTGACTTTCTATTAATCTAATCTGTGTCAGTGTTGTTTATTAACACAAAAACAAATGACCGCGGATGCCGCGTCATCTGTACTCATGGAAGGTATAAATATTGAGGAATAGCATGCTCTTGATGTTCTTGGAATGACTATACAATGTGACGTCCGTCTTTTATATCTCTAATGAAGCGTTCAAGTACCTCGGGTTTTTGAAATGGTGTAAGATGTACTTCACTCCATCCGATCTCCTTAATACCCCTTATACAAAATGGAATACAACTCTCATGTTTACGCCGGTATCTCAAAGTCTATTTTTGGGTTACCCGACCGAGTGCAGGAGAGATAGAAGAAGCTTCTTGGTAGGGTATCCAACTCTATTGACTCACTGGAGCATCGCTACAGTATGGTTTGTGTTACTCTGTTCTATCATTACTACAATGTATTTTGCTCTGACGAGATTATAGTTAATGCTCCCTTGATGGCTGATTTGGTAGTGGCAGCTTTTTCATTTTTGAAATAAGTGTATCAATGTGTTAAAATTCATCAAAAAATGTTTTAAAATTGTTTACTTTTATGTTTTACAATACTCGTAAGCAATATAAAATATTTACGTATAGACTGTATATTGCTATAAATACACATGTACATATAATATGATGCGATAGCTGTTTAAAAATTTAAGTAGCTGGCAGCACAGTTCATTTGGTTTCAAACAATAAATAAAATTAAAACAATTTAAGAGAATTGTCAAATTACATATCGTCATATTAAATGCAAACGGCCGTAACTACAGTTTTTATTTTTTTTTTTTCAAGACAAGCAGAAAACCTTCGAAAATCAACAAATATTATGTTTTCTTTGCAATTTTTGTAAATTGTACTTAGATTGTGGGGATTCATTTATTGGTAAAGATAATGATGATTGCAGAAACTCACTTGACGTCAACAAGCTTCTTTAAAATTAACGGCTACGTATTATACGATACTAAAGACCCCCGTGGAAGAGCTTATGGAGGTTCTGCAATCTTGATAAAATCTAGGATAAAGCATTTTTTGTTGAACGACACATGTGAGGACTATCTTCAAGCAACTAATATCTGTGTGGAAAATTTTCATTACAAATTGGTTATCTCATCGATTTATTCGCCTCCTCGATTTTCAGTGACGGAGTCACAATATTCAAGTTTTTTCACCTCATTAGGACCTCGTTTTATAGCAGCTGGAGATTACAACGCAAAACACACTTTTTGGGGCTCACGTTTAATCACCCCGAAGGGTCGAGTGCTTTTCGATACAATTTCTAAAATGGGCTTAGACGTAATATCAAGCGGGCATCCCACTTACTGGCCGACTGACCGGCGAAAGATTCCTGATGTGATTGATTTTGGAGTGGTAAAGGGGTTCCCTGTGGAATGGATGCAAGCTGAGCCTTCGTTAGACTTGTCATCGGATCATTCACCTACTATTATTTCAATACGCTTTCCCCAGGAGACTTGGTCCCCGATTAACAATTTGGATAGGACTGTTACCCGAGTGAATTGGCTAAAATATAAAAAATTTTTGAGTACCCATTGCACTGAGAATATTGTTTTAAGAACACCTGAAGATATTAATGCGTCACTAAGCAACTTTAGCGAAAACCTTAAACAAGCCGCTGAACTTGCTTCTAGAGTTTATTTAACACGCAGAAACCTTCAAAATAGAACATATTCTTCAGAAATCGAGCAACTTGTGTTAGAAAAAAGAAGAGTTCGACGAGAGTGGCAACTTCGCAGGTCTCCGCAGCTAAAAACAAGGCTACGTGAGTGCACAAATCAACTAAGAAGTTTGCTTGGAAACCAAAAAACGGCTTCTCTACAAACGTATTTAGAAAGTCTGGATGGTACTCCTCAGTCCGACTATTCTTTATGGCGGGCGACTAAGGGTTTAAAAAGGCCAGTTAGAGGTAAGCCGCCCTTGCGAGAACCATCTGGTGACTGGGCTAGGGATGACTCGGAAAAGGGTAATTTATTTGTTAACCATTTGAAAAACGTTTTTATCACAAATAGGTCTGACAATGCAAATGAGTTGCCACCTATTGTTAGTAGACCTCCTGTGCCTTTAAGATTCAATTTCCAAGAAATTGAAAATGCTATTGGCAATCTAAACCTTAAAAAAGCTCCAGGTATGGATAAAATCAGCAACAAAATGCTCGTAGAGCTGCCTCGTGTAGCTAAAAGAATTGTTCTTTTTATTTTTAATGCTATTTTACGACTTGAGTATTACCCTGCAGAGTGGAAGGTGTCCATGATAACAATGGTTCCTAAGCCAGGGAAGGATCACACGAAAGTAGCATCATACCGTCCAATAAGTCTACTGTCAACAATATCAAAACTTTTCGAAAAATTGCTAAAGGCGAAGTTGGATCCAATGCTTCATAAGGTTGAATGTATTCCTGATCACCAATTTGGTTTTAGAGCGAAACATGGCACCATTGAGCAAACACACAGGTTAGTGAACGTCATAAGAAAGGCATTTGAAGATAAAAAATATTGCTCTGCCTTATTCATCGACGTCTCACAGGCTTTTGATAAAGTGTGGCACGATGGCTTAATGCATAAAATAAAGTTTAACTTACCTGCAAACATACATAACCTTTTGGAAAGCTATTTATATTGTCGCCAATTTATAGTAAAAGAAGGCGATTTCATAAGCCCCGCTCAGTCTATTGAAGCAGGAGTTCCCCAAGGCAGCATATTAGGGCCTATCTTATATTTGATCTACGCATCTGACATGCCAACAAGCACCAACGTTCACACTTCAACATTTGCAGATGATACAGCATTCCTTAGCATACATAGTAACCACCAGCAAGCATCAATAAATTTACAGGAACATATCGACAAACTAGAGAAATGGCTGAAGCTTTGGAAAATCAAGGTTAATGAACAAAAGTGTGCCCATGTTACATTCGCACTGCGTCTAGGAACATGCTCACCCATTACTATTAACAATAAAGTAATACCTCAACACAGTGAAGTCAAATACCTCGGAATTCATCTTGACCGTAGACTAACATGGAAGTCGGACATCGAGGCAAAAGTAACGCAGATGAAATTGAAAGCAGTGCAAATTAACTGGTTACTAGGCAGAAATTCGACCTTGAAGCTTGATTGTAAACTTTTGCTGTACAACTCGATTCTAAAGCCAATATGGTGCTATGGGATTCAATTATGGGGCACAGCCTCGGCATCCAACATTGAGAAAATTCAAAGAAGTCAAAATAAAATTCTCCGTAGAATTACAGATGCTCCATGGTACGTTAAAAACTCACGAATCCACGCAGATCTGAACGTACCTTTTGTTAAATCTGAATTTGTGAAGTACGCGACAAGATATATTAACAAACTTGAATTCCATCCAAATCCTCTTGCAGCTAATATTCTTAATTTTGGTGGTCATACCCGTCTGAGAAGGAGGGATACTTTGGCTACCATTAGGGCTCTAAACAGATGACTGAATTCTGAAATAATATTCGCATAAAAATAAATTTTCGTCCAGCACTGGCAGGACTTTAATCATAATTTTTTTTTTTTTTAGTATTAAGATTTGAATACTTATTGTCATTACATTTTTTTATGTAGATTCAATAAATAAAATAATGAAGTTAAAAAAAAAAAAATTGGTAAAGATATTTTTAATTTTTTTCGAACCTCTAAGTTTTATGTTAGTTATGTTCTTTTGACTTTCGATTTTTTTTAAACAAAAAGACGTAACTACAAAAAGTCACAGTAGTGGGTGAAAGGTTTTCTTTTTGGTATGAATTCATTAACTTTTAAGCTACTGAACGGACGAAATTTGGAGACTCGGCAGAAGAGATGTTAGACTTTCAAAGCGATGTTTCAGTTGTTGTGTATTTCACAGTGGATTTTACACTGGAACAAAGTTGACAATCGGGTATGTAAAATCCATTGGTCCGATTAAAAATAATATTGAATTTTCGAAAACTACTTGAAAACCTTAAGAAAAAACATACTCACTATATACTAGTATTCTAGTCTCTTTCAGTTAAAGAGATATTTAACTTTATTATTTATCTCATATTTTAGAATTTACGAAAAATCCGCCTTACCTATTGTTTTGAATTTCAGCATTTTAAATTGTTGATACTTTTGAATAAAAATATATTTATTTATTGAATTTTAGATGAACTTTTATAATTTTTTAAATTAAATTTTTGGTTTGTACATTTGTACAACGGGTTATAGTTCAGGCTTTTTCTTTCTTAAGTTTTTTTCTTAAGAAGGATTTTTTACAATACAAATCTGCTGTGATCAATAATTTTGATTGAAGAAGACAAGAAAAATAACAATCAAATCCTCAGCTGGGGGACAACTAGCTGTTTCGCAGTCGCTACACTACTCATCAGCACCCACTGGGATTTGAACTCGGGTCATGACGTAAAAAAAATTACGAACAGTTTAACTCGATCACGTATGCAGTAATTCGGCCCCTGGTTTTATTGGTGAATAACGTTTTGGAACGGACTCAAAGTCAAGAAAATACTTATGGCTTAAATGGTGCACTTGTAGAGAAACGGGAATTTTTGGGCATCTTTTATTAAGTCCACAAGTTGCGATGGCATATTTTTTTGCGTTCTATCAATTTATATTGGCATTGAGTTGAGTCACACTCCATTTGAGTGGGACCAACTGTTAAAAACACAACAAAGCATTAGACAGAATAACATTCCGATTCGGGATTTTGAAATTATAAATAATTTATAAATTATGAAATTAAAAAATTATAAAACTATATACATAATTATAATATTATTAAATTATAAATTATTACTTACGACTCAATACATAATAATATCTGCAAAATTCTGAAAAAATCATAATTTTCAGGATTGAGATATAAGGACTGGCATCCCCTATATACAACAAATGAGTTTGTATGTAAGATTTTCATATAAATGTGTAGTTACGTCTTATTGCATTTAGAAATACACGCACTTGTAGTTACGTCCGTTTGAATTTCGTTAATAAAATCGGCATTTTTTTATTGTATAAAATAACCCATAATCGATAAGAAACTCAATTTCGAAATTTTGTTTAGTTACGTCCATTTGCATTTAATATGACGATATAAAAAAACATATTTCAGAATAAACATATTGTTCCGAAACCAAGAGTGAAGAATAATGAATTCGAGATTATGGCAACTCTCACGCAAAATTGAAATCTGCGAATGTTTTATCAATGACGTCACGCAAATTGTATTTCTATTGGCTGTTTACTTTCAGTAACGAATTGAAAAAAAAATGTACCAACAAATGACAGTAGGACAATTTACCATATTTTTATACCCTTCACAAAAATGTTAAGGGTATATATAAGTTTGTGATTCCGTTTGTAATTTCTAGTTTTTATTTGCGACCCTATAAAGTATATATATATATATATATATATATATATATATATATATATATATATATATATATATATATATATATATATATATATATATATATATATATATATTCTGATTCAGAATTAATGGAAAAATCGATTAAGCGATGTCTGTCTGTCCGCTGTGGAAATACCGTTTCTGAGAAAACCATTAGACTTAGAAACTTTTTTCTTTCACCATTCTTTTACCCCATCGATTCATGGGTTTGCTATTGAAATTCAGTAATATCACATATAGCTGAGATATATCCAAAATTCCGAAAAAGCCATTTTTTTTTTGCAATTTTGTGGAAATTTTTGAAAAAAAAAAAATAGTTTGTTTTGCTTCAAACTTCACACACTCATTAAGCAGGTGACCAAAAGCCAAAACAATTTTTTTCAGATATCGGTCAATATATATCCGAGATATAGGCCAAATCGGGTTTTTCATGAAAATGTCGCCTAAGCGAACTGAAACAATTTTTTTTTTTGCTCAAAAGCCGTTTTGGTTATGAAATAAGGTTATATAAATATGGAAAATGAAATTTCCGATATCGGTCCAGATACACCCGAGTTATAGCCTAAACCGGGTTTTTCATGAAAATGTGGCGTAAGCGAACTTAAACAACTTTTTTTTACTTAAAACCAATTCTGGTAATAAAATCAGGTTATATAAATATGGAAAACGAACATTTCTGATAGCGGTCCATATATACCCGAGATATAGCCTAGACCAGGTTTTTCATGAAAATGCTTAAACAACTTTTTTGTGCTCAAAAGCAGTTTTGGCAAGGAAATAATTTTATATAATTATGGAAAATAAAATTTCCCTTACGGTCCATATATACCCGAGATATAGCCTAGACCGGGGTTTTCATTAAAATGCCGCGTAAGCGAACGTAAACAACGTTTTTTGCTCAAAAGCAGTTTTGGTAATGAAATAAGATTATATAAATATGGAAAATGAAAGTTTCCGATATCGGTCGATATATACCCGAGATATGAAAAGCAATTCTCGTTATAAAAGAAGGTTACTAAAATACAGAAAGTAGAAAATTCCGATATCGGTTCATATATAGCCGAGCATATTTAGTTCACATTTTTAAATATACTATACATAGACGTGACTATACATAGACGTGAAGGGTATTTTTTTTTTATCTGGGACCAGTATTCACGGGATGAACCCTACATATGCAGCGCATTGTACTGGAACTAGGAAAATAGGGTATGATGAGGAGGAAAGAGGGAGTAGTGTTCGCGAAATGTTAACGATAACAACACAAAAGACTGAAACACACTCTATTGCAGCTTTTAAAATGTTGGAACTAAATTAGTTAAAACTGATCAGTGCCCAGTGTATATACCTTCGACCCTGCTCAGATTAGCAAAATTTAGTCCAACACCTTCCACATTATTTCATACGAAATTAGTAATAAACATACATATATAGAAAATACGGACAACGGTAAAAAAAAGAAAAAAAAAACAAAAATAAATACGTGTACACAACTTGCTACCTATTACGGTGCAATCCGGCCTTATACGAATTTAATTAATGAATATACATATATTGGAAATACGGACAGCAGTAACAAAAGACGTGTGCACCTGATGAGAGACAAAACACTACTATTTAACACAAAAACTGCGAAGCTTTTTTGCTTGTCTGCAGAGTCTGAGGCAGGAATCCAATCTGCGACTTCGAGATTGTTGGTCGAGTACTCTACCAAATCAGCCATCGAGTTTCTTTTAAACTATTACGTTGCGTTGTAATAATATTTTTCGTGTTTTAAAAAACATTTTTTTTTAATTTATCTAATTAGATGTTTCTAGTAGTTCCTCTGCATTTAATTTTATAAATCTTGCATCGCATGTTCTCAACTTTTCCAATGACACTTCACTTAAATGGTTCACCCTGTAGTATTTTGAGCCGTCTAGATTATTTTCTGCGACACTAGTGTTGCGAAACTTTAACCAGTGTTTTCTGTGTTATCCATATTTAGAAACTGTGTAAATCGATGCACATTTTCCACCACCTATAAAAATTTGAAAACGTTGTATTACACGCATTCGCTTACTTAATTTTTTGTTGTTTTTTTCTTAACATTTGTCCACTGTATATTTCATGTGTGTGTGCGTTTTATTGTAATTTATTCAGCATTAGTATGGTTGCCAACTTTCGTACAATGTACCGCAAATACTCAACTGTAACGGAAGTATCTACAATGACAAGAATGATAGATTACAAGATTACGATAAAGTTTACACAAATTTGAAATCTTGTCGCATGTTCTAGAAATGATGTACCGCAAAGTGTATTTCTATTAGCTGTTTACTTTAAGTTTCAACTTACACTGAATTTACACATGCAAGTAACTTGTTGTAAGTTTCGTGTACACAGTAACAACCAATACTTCGAAAAAATAATAATTAAAACACTTGCAATTTGCTCGATTGTTTACACACGCAAGTGCAAATCCATTTTCTAAATATCGTCGAAGGCAAATGCTGTATGCTTTTACTACATACTCCTTTAACGTTCGTGCAGCCAAAGTTTTAGCACATCAACATTACATATAAATTTATATTCCAAATAAAAAATTAATTATATTTGTTTATTTATTTTTGTTTTTTTTTATTATATTTTCGAGATGTAACTAAAATATTAATATTTTAAAAATTAAATTTAAAATTAATTTTAAAGCTTTTGTTTTGAAATGTGAAAGAAGACGATGTATAGTACTTGAAAATACTACGATGTTTTGTAAAGCTCTAAACACTTAGACGACAGCAGACTTCACGAATACAAATGAAGTTAGCTTCAAATGCTGCCGTCTCGCCAGCAACATAATTATTTTATAGACAGCAGCAGCACTATGTGTAATTAAACAATACAAATTTAAGAGGTGCCATAGATATACATATATATATTTTCCATGAGTAAAATTAAAATTACTGACTGAAAACGTAATAATATCACGCAAAACTCTAAAAACTCATCAATTTATTTGTTTATTATATATATATATATATATATATATATATATATATATATATATATATATATATATATATATATATATATATATATATATATATATATATATATATATTTTTTTTTTTTTTTTTTTTTTTTTTTTTTTTTTTTTTTTGATTTGTTAAACCAAATTGTGTGGCTTTCGGGGATAAAAGTACCACAGCTTACCGCAATTTTTTGTTCACGTCAGATTAGAAGGATTATTCTTAGTACTCCGAATAGGTTGAGCTGGGGGGAAAAATAGGGTGAGGCTGGGGGGAAAAATTTTAAGTAACGCGTTTTTTTTTTTGTGAGGACGGTATTTCGTCTGTAAGCGAAACTTTTCCTTAAATAAACTAAAATATTTGGTTATTCTATAATAGTTTTTGTAATAAACCATAGTTTTTGTATGCACATATGTGTGCTTATTCAATAAATTGAATTTTATAACGTTTTTTGAAATGAGCATTAAGTTTTTTTCCTAATGGAGTGAGAAAAAAACTTATGGACCGTGAGTAGAGAAGAGAGCGGCTGAACGTGTTTGGGGTGGTTTCAGAAACAAAAGCGCCAAAAACCACATAATCGAAGTGAATTTTGATTTTAGGAGAGGGCAGGCGTGCCGACAGAACATCAGTCGGCGGTGTGACGGGTTGATGAAAGTCAACAGCCGTTGAAGAGGAGTTTTTTATTTTTGGTTATATTCTTTTTTTTTTATACACTCACTTTCGGGCCTCACCACTTAAAATAGAATTTGGTTTGGCAATTGTAAAAAAGGCTGGTATTTTTTTTTTTTTTTTTGTAGTTGCATTGAGCTGGATTGGCCGGCAAGAACCACTCCCGATCGGTGAGCCAAAGCCGGATAATGCTCATAATATATCTTGCCCATCTATTTCTCTATACACTTAGAGAATGGACAAATAGTTAATTGTTCGGTAGCAAACACAATGCAGGGGGCAGAACAACTATCATCTGCAACTATAACAACATACAAGTCATTCCTCTGCAAGAAAACTGCTCTACTTAGAAATGCGAAGATTTTTTATATGGAATTAATTAATCACAAAACTGTTCCCACATATTGTTCAAAATTATAGTAATTTCATTTGATTGAGCGAAAGAACTATTTTAGTAGCAAAAATAAGAACGTCGATGGCATAAACTAATTAATTATAAATTGCGTTCGTACAAGTCAATCGATCCGATTACAGACTCCGCTGATGTTGTTAGCTATCTGATAAAGTCCCTGAACTCATTTTACTTACTCGTATCGCAAATGCCACCTAACAACTTACGGCATAAGGTTGGATCAGTAGCCAACACTATGCAATAATACTAGATTGCTTGTATAAATGCTGATGGTAAACGTTATTAAAAAAAAAATACTTAGTTTAGGGGCAGTACGCAGTTCTTACGGAAATTCAGGTTCCCGTAAGAACTGTTTGTAAAAATAGTTACGGTATTTCAGGTTGGTAAATTGTTTATGTAAATTTCAGCATACTGATACGGAGTTCTTAAAGAAAAGTAAACGGAATTTCTGATATTTTTTATTATTACAGGTATGTTAAAAGTAAAAGTGGAGCCTTTTCTCCGTTAACTGAAACAAAAATTAATGTTAATAGATTTATTTGCTGCGGAATTGTTGACAGTTGACTATTATTATTAATAAAATATGTAAAAAAAATGTTATTAATAAAATGGAGGAAGAACTGTTTGCCGTATATTTGGACGATGAACATAGCATGAGGTAAGTTTTTACATATATACACAATCTACAAATTATTTTTCCGTGTAGAAATAAATGTATATTTCCAAACGTGAATTTCCGTAAGAACTCCGTACCCGGCTTTAAGGGCGAATAAATATAATACCAACTGATTTACCTCGATTTTGTTAATAAAGCTCAAGAGCAATTGTTAAAGGTGTATGGGATAGAATCTCAATGTTTTTACCACGGCCAGTTCATGGAAAAACTAAAAATGCTGTTTAAGGCAGCTTTACATGTTAATATAAATATTTAGATTTGTCAAAAATGTGTATAGAATAAAGAAAATCTCACCATTTAAAAACAAAATATATTCAGTAAGAGAAAAATCCAATTGTAAAAATGGACAACTTAATTTTCTAAACTATTTCAGAAAACTCTGTATTCTCATCACATCAGTAGTGCGACTCACTAACTTTTTTTAGATTTTAAAACAGCATAATATAACGCAAACTATTGTGGTTTGCACTTGGTTAGGTTAGGTAGGCAGGCCGCTGGATTCTCAAAAAAAAGTACTTGGATACTCCAGCTCACTTGGTCCTGAAGATCGATCCCTTTGTAATTGCCTTAAAAATTAGGATAAAATAGTAGAAAAATAAAAGATATAGGAAAGTAGAAGGAGTGAGGAAGAGGGAAAGGAAAGGTGGGAAACTGCTTAGTGTGGTGTTACTTACTGATGTACTAGCCATCCGCTACTTCTTATGAAAAAAGCTAACGCAGTCGATTTGACCGAGGCCAGACATGATAGGCTATTGAAGCTCCGCTCGCCTAAGTATCTTAGACGAAGATGCTCCAATGTCAGGCATGTACCGAGGAGATGAAGGATCCGTCAGCACCTCCTCCTAGTCTTGGCAACTTCCACAGAAGTCGTTATAGGGTAGGCCTAGTTTAATGGCGTAGTTCCCAAACGGGCAATGTCCAGTGATGACTGATATCGTCATTCTTAGGAGAGATCTGTGAAGTTTTAATAGCTCCCACGTTCTCTTAGAGTTAATATGCGGCCACAG
This sequence comes from Thecocarcelia acutangulata, assembly GCA_914767995.1. NCBI lineage: Eukaryota > Metazoa > Arthropoda > Insecta > Diptera > Tachinidae > Thecocarcelia > Thecocarcelia acutangulata. Next base: position 61,181,054 of record OU612098.1, read on the forward strand.
GTTTCTTGATATAAGGCATGTGGGCTCTGTGAGCCGCTTTTCTTGGGTGCGTTCAGCGTGTGGAGTGTTATTATTTTCCAACACGCTGATAAGGGTTGTCCGCAAAAGGGATCTATATCCCTATTCTCTAGGGCTGCCCCTTATTTTTAACACCTCTGGTTGTATGTTAAAAAAATTTGAAATAATGTGGCAGCTCTGTTAAAAATAAAGAAACCCACAAAAAAGGAACAGAAAAAAATAAACAAATTTGCAAATAAATCTTTGTTAAAGTAAGTAAAACTAATTATAAATTTACGGCCGTATTCATAAAAATATATTGTATGTTTATTAAACAACTAGCTGACCAGGCAAACGTTGTTTTGCCTTCAAATTTTGTTTACATGATATGAATGACTTTAAATTTTCAAATTGTCATTGCCAGTGCAATCCCTATTGACAACTGCAAATTCTTAAAGTGTAATGTTATGTCTTTCGCAAACATTAGGACTCATGGTATCAAAACGTCCTCACCTTTAAACTTTCCTTTAAGTACTCTTTTTTTTAAAACGTTGATCATCAAATTTTTCACCTGAAGCCAAATGACATGGCTGGTTTATACTTCATAATATTATGGTCACCGATCTGACTTTAACTAATTCTAGCGAGTTGAAAAACTGGCTTGTAGAGTTGACGACGTTAACTTGGGAAGTAAAGAGAGCCACCAACTTCTACATCATCTATTCGCGAGCAGTTTAACTATGAATTCGAAAATTCAAATCGACGACATCACATTCGGTCAACTAAACATGATTTTTGTAATATGTTTGAGAGTACATTGCTGATGAGCTCAGATTTTGATTTGGTAAATTCACTAAAATAACAGAAAGGGACTGGAAAATTGCCAGCGTATTGGTGGAATAGACGGCGATATTTCGGGATGTAATTCTCCTTATTTTCACAAACTGTTAGTCCGATATGAATAATAATAATAATAACCTGAACTTACTTTTTTGTTAGCTTCAGTACATAGAACGCCGCGTATATGAAATGAATGCATATGGACTCGCGTTCACAGAAAATAAATTTTACATGATACTTTAAGTTTTCTTTCGTAAGAAAAATTCGCAAGTGTCCACCAGACAAACGTGAAACACAGCAACACGATTTATGGCCCATAAAACTTACATAAAAATATTCGTCGGCTTATATTTATCTCTCATCATTGTTATCACACCGAAGGAAGTCATTTGAAACGTTAAATTGTATTGTCGAAAATGAACCAAAAATGTTTTGAACTTGGTGACGTTCTAAAAACCAATGAATGGAGTGGATCGGATGGAGATTAAAATTGTATCAATTTCAATTTACACAACACAGGATAGTGGTTCCATCTGGAAATGTGGTCATCTCAACGTCATTCTACCGTCACATCCATGTAGACTGCTATCAATTTCGCACTCATAATTAAAAGCAGTATATTCCACGTTTTGTACATCACGACGTGGTTTGGTATTTTTTCAAGTGACAATAAAAAATCATAATATGGAAAATGGAGGGAATTTTGTAGATATTTGTATGGGAATATATAGGATAATCTAAATTCCATATCTCTGGAACCACTAAGCTGATTTTGTGGAAACTTCGCATAAACTATCTACAGTTTATCGCCAACATACCTTTAAATTTTGGTTGAAATCGATCGACCCGTTTGGCCAGTTAGTGGTGACATTGAAGTATACACTTATTCTTATAGATTATTTAACAAATTTCCTATAGAAATTTGTGAAATAGCAGTTTAATAAAAATACAATATTTTTTATGAATAAGGCTATTATTACTTAAAATATTTTTTGATAAGATAAGTTCTCGTCACGGAGAATACGCCGACCGACTGTTGGAGCTCTAAAAATAGGCTAATCTTCCGATAACCCAAAATACTCTGAAATTATTCTAACAAAGTTATTACTCTGGGATTAAAATAAGAAAATACTTTGTGATTCTAATAGAAATTTTAACGACACTGTTGTTAAAATAAACACCACAAAAATAATTGATGTTTAGTTAACTCTAATCAGTCAGGCTAAAAAAACAGCTGATTTAAAACGAAGGCAACTAGTGTTAAAAACTGTTATAGAATCGCGAAAACACCAATGCCACTCGTAGTGTTAATTTGTCTAAACGAATTTTATTAGCGTAAAAGCAGATTAATGAATTGCGCTACAGAGTTATATTTTTAAATTTGCTTTGGCAGCACTTCGAGTATTTATTAAAGGTGATACAACATTTAGAAACCCAACAATTGCTGTTCAAGAATATTGCATGTTGTTTTTGTAAATGTTGTAGAATTGTAACCATCAGCAATTTTATTAGACTTTCATAATAATACTTTGATTATACTTATTCCACAAGTGTAAACGTAAAAGTACTTACAACATATTTTTGTTCACTTTTTTTAAATAAGGAGAGAATCTCATAATATTTTGCTCGCACAAGATCTATATATCTTGTGTTACAATGCAATCGTGCCTTAACTAGTAAGTTTTGAAATGAGATTTTTTCACATTTCTTTTTTGAAATCAATTGTCGTAATAATCTTATTTAGAAGAATCTTTTGAGCAATAAACTGAGACAAAAATTTTTTTTTGTACTGAAATATTTGGGTTATTATATAATTTTAAGCAATTCTATATAATCATTAGCAAACAACTTCCGAGCGAGGCCGGAATATAGAAGGCATTGCTCCAATATCATGTTTTAGCATAGCTGTTATAATTTTTTCAAACAATTTAGGTATTACATTTAGTTTTGCTACAGCTCTATAGTCTTTAAAGTAACAAAGGCTGCCTGATTTGTAGAGAGAAATCATAAAAGATTATTTCCAGCAGCTGGGAAATAAACCTAGCTGCAGAGAGGGATTGACCAATGATTCAGTCCAGTTTTTTATAATACGGCGCGGTATACCATCCGGTTCAGGTTTTTTTTTTCTTTCCTAAATTATTAACATATGTATATCGTCATATTAAATGCAAACGGACGTAACTACACTTTTTATTTTTTTACAAGAGAAGCAAAAACCCTTTGAAAATCAACAAATATTATGATTTATTTGCAATTTTTGTAAATTGTACTTAAATTGTGGGGATTTATTTATCGGTGAAGATATGTATTATTTTTTTCGAACATTTAAGTTTTTATGTTAGTTACGTTTTTTTGACTTTCCACTATTTTTAAACAAAAAGACGTAACTGCAAAAAGTCACAGTAGTGGGTGAAAGGTTTTCTTTTTGGTATGAATTTATTAACTTCTAAACTATTGAACAGACGAAATTTGGGGACTCAGCAGAAGAGATGTTAGTTTTTCAAAGCATGTATTGTATATTTCTAGCACAGTGGATTTTACAGTGGAACAATGTTGTTAATCGGGTATGAAAAGTCTATTGGTTCGTATAACTTTCCGATTAAAAATAATTTTGAATTTTCGAAAACTACTTGAAAAAATTAAGAAAAAGCCTTCTCACTATATACTAGTAGTCTTGTCTCTTAAGAGATTTTTTTCTCTTTTAAGAAATAAAGGGTGTTTTTTTAAGCTAGATAGAACTTTAAATTGTAAAAAGTAACACAAAAAATTAAATTTTGATGAAACATTTTTTTTATTTGTTTCAGTATACTCTGACAAATCATCATGAATAGACTCACGCTTGAACAACGCTACGAAATTATCCAAATTTACTTTGAAAATCAGTCGTCGATTCGCGCGTTGTTTTATCGCAAAATTGTGTTCAGCGATGATGCGCATTTTTGGCTTAACGGGTTTGTTAATAAGCAAAATTGCCGCATATGGAGTGAGACCAATCCACAAGAGACCCTACAGACTCCATTACATCCAGAAAAATGCACTGTTTGGTGCGGTTTTCATGCTGGTGGCATCATCGGACCTTATTTCTTCAAAAATGAGGCCGGAGCTCGCGTTACGGTCAATGGAGATCGTTACCGCACCATGATCAATGATTTTTTGTTTGAAAATATGGATGACATTGATCCGGAGGAGATGTGGTTTCAACAGGATGGCGCTACGTGCCATACGGCGAACGCAACCATCGACTTACTGAAATCAAAATTTGGCGATAAGTTGATTTTTTGTGTTATTTTTTAAAATTTCAAGTTCTATCGGGCTTAAAAAAACACCCTATATTTGATTTTATTATTTATCTTATATTTTACCAGAAATCCGCCAAATCCTTACCTATTGCTTTGAATTTTACCATTAAAAATTGTTTACACTTTTGAATTTTTTATTAAATGTTTATACATATTTTATTGTAAAATACGGTGTAATTATGTAATTAATTTTTAAAATAAAAACGACAGATATGTGAGAAATTTTTTATAGAGAAAAATTTATAGTTCACAGAAAAAATTATTTTTCGTGTTCAATAACGAAATTCGTTGAATCAATTAAATAATTGTTTGAATGCGGACCTGTAAAGGAATTCGTGGATTCAAACAAAAGTTTAGTAAAAATAATTATTGATCGAAATCAACTATTTTTTTTACAATAACAAAATACGATATGAAAGGTTACTTTTTTGATATTTGTGTATATGCATACAAATAATTTTTTCAGACAAAATTTTTTTTTTGAGTTTGTTTTGATTATAATTTTTTCTGTGTTTAATTCAATTTTATCATAGTTTAATAATATTCATTATTTTTCACATTTTTTGATTAAAATTCATTAGTAGTAATTTTTATTAGTAATTAAAACTATTTTAAAGGCTTTTTTCTAATAATATAAATATATTGTTCAACTTGCTTGTACATAATTATTTAATTAATTAAAAATTATAATTCCTTGCGGGTTAATACATATATAATAATATGGGAAAAATTCCGAAAAATTTCATGATTTTTGCGATTTTTTGTAAATCTGAAATGGCAGTGATTATTTTTTGGCAAGTCCTGGGATTTGAGATTTCGTAAATCCCGAAAATCATATAATTTTCAGGATCAAGATCCCTAGATACAACAAATGAGTAAGATTTTCATATAAATGTGTCGTTACGTCAAATTGCATTTAGAAATACACGCGCTTGTAGTTACGTCCACACAGAAAAAAATAGATGAGATTTTTTTCAATCAAGTTACGTTGTTAATAAAAAATCATCAATTTAATAAAATTTGCATTGACTTAATTAAATTATTATTAATAATGAATTTTTGGAAATATCTCTTAATAAAATGCAATTAATAAAAAGTTTTCCGAATTATTGACTGTTATTCAATAAATTAATTTAAAAGGTTGTCATATAACAGTGAATAGTTGTTGTTTCTTTAACAATTTTTTTTGTTAAGTATATTTTACATATTAACAACAATTTTTTTCAACTCAATAATTTTTGCTTTTAAGTGAAAAAGCTATTTCTACTTTATAATTTGAATTATCAATCCGGCAAAAAATCTTTTTCACAGGAAATTTGATAAAAATAGTGCAATTTTTTTTATCAATATGGCATCTATTTTTTTCTGTGCATTTGAACTTCGTTAATAAAACTGCCATTTTTGTTCGAAGGAATCTAAAATTTTGCAGGAACATGTATTTCAGTAAAACGAAAAATAATCGATAAAAAACGCAATTTCGAAATTTTGTGTAGTTACGTCCGTCTGCATTTAATATGACGATATATAGCACAAATATGTATTTATTTAGTATTTAGTCTATGAACAAATTCCTTACAGACTACTAAAAATACTTCAATAATAAATCTAGTTAGGTACAGTTAACATTACTGATTTAAAAATATAATACTGCGTTTGATCAGAGATAAATCGCTAAAGTTATACATATCGTTGTAACAGCAGCATAATTTTCTTAGAGGATCTGACATAGAAAAGTTAGGACGACATGTCTTCACGCATAAAGGGTTGAACGAACGTAGTAAGCGATGAGGAGTATAAAGTTTACGTTAGTTAATAAAAATTCTGAGCGGATGTGTCCGTTTACAAGCCTGACCATTTTTTTTTTTTTTTTTTTTTTTTTTTTTTTTTTTTTTTTGTCATTCATTTATTTATTGAATCTTCAAAATATGAACTAACAATAAGTATTCAAATCTTAATACTAAATACAAAAGTTATTTAAGTCCAGCCACTGCTAGACAAAAGAGTTTCATTTCGCGCGAATAATATCGGTAGAATCACCTATTTAACGTTCTGATGGTGGCCAGGGTATCCCTTCTTCTCAACCGAGAGTGGCCGCCAAAATTAAGTATGTTGCGTGCAAGAGGATTTGAGTGAAGTTCCAGTTTACTGATATACCTTGTGGCATACTTAGAGAACTCGTCAGTTACCAGCGGAACACACAGATCGTTGTGAATTCGTGAGTTTCTTACGTACCATGGAGCTGCAGTAATCGTACGAAGAATTTGGTTTTGTCGTCTTTGAATTTTTTCAATGTTAGATGTTGAGGCGGTTCCCCATAATTGAACTCCATAGCACCATATAGGCTTTAAAATTGCGTTATATAACAAAAGTTTGCAGTCCAACTTCAATGTCGAATTTCTGCCCATAAGCCAATTTAGTTGCGCTGCTTTTAATTTCAACTGAGTGACTTTTGCATCAATGTGAGGCTTCCACGTTAGCCTACGGTCGAGGTAAATACCAAGGTATTTAACTTCATTATGCTGCGGAATAGGTGTATTGTTAATTTGGAGAGCCGAACATGTTTGCTTACGCAGTGTGAATGTAACGTGGGTACATTTTTGTTCATTAACTTTTATTTTCCAAAGTTTCAACCATTTCTCTAATATTGAAATATACTGCTGCAAATTTCGTGAAGCTTCTTGATGGTTTACATGGACGCTAAAAAAAGCTGTGTCATCTGCAAAAGTTGAAGTATGGATTTCGGATCTCGTTGGCATGTCAGATGCGTAAATCAAATATAGAGTGGGTCCTAGGATGCTACCTTGGGGAACTCCTGCTCCGATTGACTGTGAGAGACTTGTAAAGTCACCTTCTTTGATAACAAATTTCCGCTCGTATAAGTAGCTTTCCAGAAGCTTGTGAGTGTTTGCCGGCAAGTTCAACTTTATTTTGTGCATCAGTCCGTCGTGCCACACTTTATCAAACGCTTGGGAAATGTCGATGAATAGAGCTGAACAGTACTTTTTGTCTTCAAAAGTCTGTCTTATGACATTGACTAGCCTATGTGTTTGTTCTATGGTGTTATGTTTAGCCCGAAAGCCAAATTGATGATCAGGGATACATCCCACATCATTAAGTATTGGAGACAACTTCGCCATTAACAATTTCTCGAACGGTTTTGAAATTGTTGGTAGTAGACTTATTGGTCTATATGACTCTACTTTAGTCGGATCCTTCCCTGGCTTGGGTATCATAGTAATCATAGAGACCTTCCACTCTGCAGGATAATACTCAAGGCGTAAAATAGCGTTAAAAATAAAAAGTAGAACTCTTCTAGCTACACGAGGTAACTGTTCAAGCATTTTACCAGTAATTTGATCTATACCTGGAGCTTTCCTGGGGTTTATGTTATTGATAACGTTTTCGACATCTTGAAAGTTAAGTCTCAAAGACACAGGCTGTCTAACAGCATACGGCGGAAATTCTACTGCAGCATCCGCTGAATCATTTGTCGTAAAAACATTTCTCAAATGATCAACGTACACCATCCCCTTTTCGGAATCGCTTCGTGCCCAGTCGCCAGTTGAAGTTCGCAAAGGTGGCTTACCTATTACGGGTCTTTTCAGACCTTTTGTCGCTTTCCACAGAGAATAGTCAGATTGCGGGGTACCATCCAAGCTTTCCAAATATGTTTTAAGGGAAGATATTCTCTGGATTTCAAGCAGATTTCTTAGTCGAGTTACGCATTCCCGTAGCCTAGTTTTAAGCTGGGGAGACCTGCGAGTTTGCCACTCTCTTCTAACTCTTCTTTTTTCTGACAGAAGTTGTTCAATTTCAGCCGAATAAGTTCTATTGTTCTCATTTCTGTGTCTTATATGACTAGTGGTAGCATGCTGTACGGCCAGTTTGAGGTTTTCAGAAAAATCGTTAATTGACGCATCAATATCCTCAGGTGTTCTCAAGGCGATATTTTCACTACAATGTGTACTCAAAAATTTTTTGTATTTTAGCCAATTAACTCTATTGACAGTCAACGGTGAGCCAATCTCTTGACGGAACGAAACAGAGATAATAGTGGGAGAGTGATCTGATGACAAATCTAATGAAGGCTCCACTTGCATCCACTCTAAAGGAAAATTTTTCGCAACTCCAAAATCTATAACATCAGGGATCTTTCGTCGGTCTGACGGCCAATAAGTGGGGTGTCCGCTTGAAACCACATCTAAGCCCATTTTGGAAACGGTGTCAAAAAGCACACGGCCTTTCGAGGTAATTAAACGTGATCCCCAAAAAGTGTGTTTAGCGTTATAGTTGCCGGCCGCTAAAAATCGAGAACCAAGTGATTTGAAAAAATTTGAATATTGGCTTTCTGTTATTGAAAATCGTGGTGGTGAGTAAATCGAGGATATAACGATTTTTTCATGAAAATAATCAAGGCATATATTTGTAGCTTGGAGATATTCCTCACGTGTCCCGTTCATTAGATAATGCTTAATTCTGGTCTTTATCAAAGTTGCCGAACCGCCGCAAGATCTTCCACGGGGATCTTTTGTGTCATATAATGTGTAGCCATTAATTTTGAAATAACTGTTGGTTGTCAAATGGGTTTCAGCAATCATCATTATATCGATCTGCTTTTCCATAAGGAAGTGCTCAAGTTCATTTTTATGTTGGCGAATGCCGTTTGCGTTCCAGAAACATATTTTTAACCAATTCATTTTGTTAAAATTGCCTGCAAAATGGTGGATTGCATCTTCAGCATTTCCTGCATCATGTTTGTCATGGACACCGTAAATGTATTTATAGATTGAACAAGAGTCTGCAGAGTTGCCTCAAGATTGCTAAAATGTTGGTCGGAGTTTTGAGGCTTGGGCTCCTGATTCAAATTTGGTTTATCGGATTTTACCACATTCGCATAAGAAATTTGTTGGGGGTTTTGCACGTGTATATGGCTGGTTGGCTGGCGTACCTGGGGAAAATTGGTTGTTGAAATGGTGTTTGACTGCTGGGGTGGCATATTTAAAATCAATGGCTTATTTGTCATTGACCGCTTAAAATGAGTATAGACAGGGCAACCTCTATAATTTGCAGTGTGGTTACCTCCACAGTTACTGCATTTTTTAACACTTGCGTCGGCCTTTGGCTTATTGCACTGAGTTGTGCCGTGAAGTTCGCCACATACAGCACAAACAGCGGGCAACTTACAGTAAGCCTTTGTGTGGCCAAATTCTTGGCAGTTTAGGCACTGAACGGGTCCTGAACGCTTATGTGGCTCCTCAACGGTAACCTTACGATGCAGAAGAAATTTAAGGTTATAAATAGGGTGAATTTCACCTTTTTTCAGGACAACATCCCTGGGTTCTAGTTCAACCCTAAACATGGGTTGAGGGATCTTTTCACGGTTCCTGATATTTACTACGGTTTTTATTTTAAAACCTTTATCTTCCAATCCGGTTTTAACGTCATCAATATCTACGCAAGGGTCAATACCTTTAATAACAACCTGAAGGCCTTTAGCACTTTTAAGTTGATAAGTATAAAAAGATCTTTTTTCTTTTTCCAGAGCGGCAGAAAGTTTTCGGTAATCATTTTCGCAGTTGACTTGGATTTTTGTTTCACTTATTTGTCCGTGCTTCACTGATGTTACGTTGAAGGTGTCTTTACCAATTGCCGAAATAAGTGCTTTTACCAACTCATTAGATGTAGGTTCTCTCAAGTATATTGGTGGCGGTTTAAATGTTTTTTTTGATGCAGTTGGCTCGTCAGTCTGAAGGATAGCAAACCTATTACTATCCGTTGTCGCAGAGGTAATATCGCCCTTAGACATTTTTGGTTGCGATGATATTTGCGCGGATTTAGGGCTTCGCTGACGTTTAACCACGGTTATATACCTATCCATACCCACTTGAGTTTTCGGTTTATCAACAATAGCTAAACTGGAAGATGGTATGTCATCTGTTGTAATAACAATGTTTGGCGAACACGAACGCGTGCGTTTTTTATCTCTTAGAGACAGAAGATTATCCAATGATTTTTTAAGTGATTCTTCCTCAGAGATCCAGAGGTTTTTTCTAGTGGAGCTAAGCTCCCTCACGGAATTGCATCTAATAGGTACACTCATGCAATTTTTGTTTTTTTTATTTATATTTTTTTTAATTTAAAAGTATGTAAAAATAATTGTCACAAAGTTTTTCTTTTGTATAAATTTGCTCTTCTACTTATTGCGGTTTTGCAAGCAAACAAAACTTTAGTGTATAGTTTTTTTCCCACTGGGTAGGTTATCTTCACGCACAATAACAACAACAACAATGCACTGCCACCGCACTTGTTTTATTGAAATTGATTTTATTGTTTAGTTAATGAAATGTAAGGAATTTATTTTCCCGTTGTTTTTTTTAAATAATTTGTTATTGTTTTTACAATTTAATACAATATATTATTGTTTTTATATGTAAGTTTAAAAATATGTTAGCACAATGATTTTTTGGTTTGTTTTTTTTTTGTTCACTTTTTAAAAACACGACCGCGCGGTTGAAGAATCACAGAGTGAATGAAGGATACATTAAGCATAGTTCTCCGACTTTTTAACGCTGATAAATTGATTTCAGATAATCTTTGAAGGGTATGATGGTAGAACTAAGCAACCTCTATAAACACGTCTTAAGCAGAAAATAACGAATTGTTGTTGAACAGACTCAACATGATCAGTGTGGATTTTGTAGATCAGGTCCCAAAGAATACTGCCATATTCCAAAATGAGTCTAAACAGTGATGTGTAGTTTTTTTTTTGTAATAAACGGATCATTAAATTAGTTTTAATAAAAGCAAGAACGCAGTGGGATTTATTAGCACTCATCATTACGAGTATGTGTTGAACACAGTAAAGTTTAGCATCCAACAGTATTCCCAAATCCTATATTTCTCCCAACCGACTGTAGCTTGCAACTATCAACAGCATAGGAGTAGGTGCAATTTTTTACTCTTGTTGAAGTTGTAGTGTTGGACGATGACGATCCTCTAGTATGGAAGTCAGTTTTCACATTACTGATGACTATTTACATTTTTATCTCAAAATTCTCATAGCACGTAGCCATCAATATGAAAATTAATTTTTTTATGACTGTATCCAAAATAAAAATAATTCAAATTGATATCGGACCGGGGTGTGAAATTATATCGACTTGAACACTTAATTTTTTACATCTCGAACTTTTATTGAATATGATCATTTCATTATTGACTACAAAAAGATAATTCAAAAAAGTAAATTGGCACTGATGAGTTAATTCTATGCGAGTAGAATATTTGGGGATTATTAAAGCATCATTTTAATAAATGTTATCACAATCCATGACTACTTGTATCTTTTTATAAGTTTTTAGGGTTCAGACGACATTGGTAGAATTTTGTAGTATATATATATACATACATTTTTATATGCAATATACATACATATGTTCTTAGATTTGCTAAAATAAAACTTGCAGCAAAGGTAATGTTGTTGACAACTTTTCAGTAGCTTGTGGTCTTCACTAGCCATTGGCTTGGTAAGAACAGCATGTTGCATACACGAGTATTATAGAAAAACATCATTTTAATACCGTTGCTCTGCTGGCAGTCTGTTATGGTCGAATCCACAGTGCGTGTGGACGTAGTGTATTTTATGAACATAATACATCCCAACTGGCTAAGAAGTTACGACGTTTTTAAAACTATTTAGTACTTGTCTCTCAAAAAAATGAAGTGTGATGCAAATTGTTGTATCTTACATAATTTCATAATTTAGTTTAAAACAAATTAGTTAACAAATGCAACCAGCAATAAACTGGTGGCATTTTGCCCCCAATTTGACGTACATACATATGTACACATGCATAGGTTGCATGTTGAATAAACTTACAATAAGATTTTTTACGCATGCTTACATAAAAACACACTCGCATGTGAGTTTAATTCAACAGCACATAAGAAAACTTAATTTTATTTTGTTACTAGCTTAGCTCGGTGTGTTTTGCTACCACATAATTACAAAATACTCTATACTGAAACTTCCTCTATTTCGAACAAATATTTTCATTCGCATAAATACATTTAAAACAAAAACAAATTTTAATATTTTGTCAAATGTTTTTATGCGAATGAAAATATTTATTCGAAATAGTGGAAGTGGCAGATAGATTAAAAAAATATTTTATTAGCTATATTGATGATGACTTTGCTAACCATTATAGCGCGCTAGGATATACAATATTTTTTATTTGTCTATACGAAACATAAATAAGCTTTAGTTTTTTCTACATGAGACTATGCAACGTAAAGCAGTCTGTGGGAGAAACATGGACTTGCCAAATTCAAGCCACAAACTTGCACGGATTGAGCTTTACCCAGTGTTTAGACATGCGAGTAAGAGTTCGAAAAACTCAATACACTCACATTTTTTTTACTACCACATTCAAATTTTTCGCACTCGCAGCTAAATTTGCATGCGAGTGATTTTTTGCCACTTCCTTCCATGCAATCAAATGTCAAACAAACAAACAGTTTTGACGTGTAAATAATTTTGCACAAATCAACTGGATCATTATACAATTAAAAAGCTAAGTTTTAGCTAGTTTGTATGCTAAATTGTATGTTAATTTATTAAAACTAATACTATAGATAGAAATGTTTAAATTATAAAGCGTTAATAACAATTATATAATGATAATACAAATTAATGCCGACTATTTACTAAAAATATTCTCAAGTGAAGAACACGGCAACTCCAGTTTATAAAGACAGCCAAAGAAACAAAATATATGAAGGAAACAAATTGTTTGCAGTTCACGTGCTGACGACGCATTTAAAATGAACTCTCATTCGCATGTGTAGACAGGAATTAAAATTGCAAGATTCGAGTTTTTCGAAGAAATTTTCATTGATAATACATATTCAGCACTCGCATGAGATTACTCGTATGTCTAAATGCAGGGTTAATAATTGTTTAACGAACAGAAAATTACAATCTTTTGAAATGAAATGAAAAATCGGTAGGAATCATTGAAATTCGTGGCAATATCATATTGTACTTTTATTTTTGCTCGTTATAATGATCCCTTCGATTAAGTTGTTTCGCAGCTTTTTTACTGCAAGTCGAGTGCCATTGCAACGATGTAGAGGATCGATGATGCGCCGTAGAACAATGGGTACCTCCAATTTTGAGTAGCAGCATATGTGGTGCTGGAACATCAAGTCCTGGAATATCAAATAAGTTTAAAAACTCAAAAGCATAGTTGACAGCATCCTCATCTCTAATCACTGTATCGATCGATTTTTGTATAATTCTAGATTCGCTGATTTTATTTAGTATTCTACTGTTTACTGAATTGACATCTTTGTTTTTTGACAGGAAGTGACACTCGCTCACATAACCACTGTTTATTTTTCAAATTTCGTTCGACATTTGGAAATACTCAATTAAGTAACTCTTCAATGCATTGTGTCATATTAAAAAAGTTCAATGGAAAAATCCACAACCTACAATCCACCACTTTCTTTAGTAAGTGCTCTCTTTAAAATATGGTATGCCGCGAGTTGCACCTGCTGTAATGTTGTGGGATGCAATTGTTTTCTCGTTGTAGATCTTACTCAGTCCATCATTGCCTGCTTGATTAGGACTAATCATAACAACTTTCGAAAGTGTCTTGCTGTTTATTTGCAAACACTAATCTTCTATTAGAATCAACGCCTCATTATAAGTTTCATGTGAAAATTCAATTGTTACGTTGTTTCGATATGTGCTTCATGTGTGTTGAATTGAAATAAGAGCTCCGGAAAAATGAACTGGCTGGAAAAAGGATGGAAGTCTCTGAATCAAGCAAGTAAACAAAATGATCGTGAGTTTTGATCGATCCGTATTTTGTTTACTCGTACACCGAAGGAAATTCAAAATACCAATGAAAAAGAAATAAAACCAAAGGAATTAGTATTTTGAGTTATGACAAGAAACTGATTTTATTGTTACCTTTCGTATTCGCTTCACAAGGACAAGTAAGTTAAATTTTATAATAAGAAAACCGGAACCAACATAGTGGGCATTGTTAGCCAAGCTGTCATTGCAAAAGTCATTCTGAGACATACCATTCAGCTTTCATTTACATCGAAAGCAAAAAGGGAAAATAAGCCCGTCACTGATATTAATGCCAAAGTACTTCTAACGCTTTTGGCATTAACAATGTGTATTCTAAAGTTGATTTGGTTTGGATGGAAAGCAAGTTACCAATATAATAGTAAATAATACTCTTCTGGCTCTAGATGGTCAGATATAAAGATGCGTTGTGAATCGTCTTCTAATAAATTTAGCTTTTTGCACGCATCCCGATAAGTTGCATATGAATTTGCATGTTGGAATTTGAACATATAATATAAGAAAGGTTGTCGAACAAGGAAGTATATTTCGTAGCTGGTGCCATTGCAGCCCTTGTTGTGCATAAACTTCCGTAAAATAAACGTGCTGTCCATTTTCGATGTTTTTTTTAAGCATTTATTTATTTATTGAATCTTCAAAAAGGTAACTAACAATAAGTATTCAGATCTTAATACTAAACAAAACATATGTATTTTCGAGGTGAACAGATAAATGCACATCAGTTGGATGATGCTCATCAATTGGGAACCCTAAAATTTGTCAAACAGCTTTATTGCTGCTAATGTATGGGGCCATTTGATATTGTTTTTAATTTCATCGTTTGGATTTTGCAACGAAAATACTGACATATCTGATCCTTTAGTTACGTGTTTGCAGATATACTTAATTGATTTGACGAAATTATAATACTCGACATTAATATGCATTTTGTACGTTTTTGAAAGCACTGAGCAATATAGCACTATCAAACGGTTGTCAACATCAATTTCATTGTTTAGCACATTTAATGTAATTGATTGTGCACCACCGTTGGTTGATCTATGACGATAAAGTGGGGATAGCCATCAACATCAGAGATTGTTTCTTGAACTAATTCTCCAAGATACCTTTTCGTATAATGCCCATCGACCAGGCTTGGTAGATTTGTATTAATACCATGAATCACGTTTTTAATCACAACTTCATGTAAATGTGGATCAGTGTTAGGATCAGGTATTTCTGCTGAAGTAATTTCATCTATATTATCGGGCGTAATTTTGTCAACTAACCATATCCGAATGTGGAAATGAGGCATTCCACGTTTCTGCCATTCAATAAAATATATCCAGCATCACGTTCTGCGAAAACACGTCACTTAACAATAAAATCCATTAGCGATTCTATCCTAACTCTGACCCCTCTTTCAATTTAAACTTTTTCCATATGCTAAAAAAATTTTCGAAATGGGTCCACGTATCGCTCTTTTATTGCAACATAGTCATAACGCAAAAAAGCTTGTTTCGAGAAAAACACATTTCAAATTTTTAGTTTCCGTACAAGTCTTAAAAATTTTGTTTAAAAATATCTTCTAAAGGAAACAGTTTAAAGGCAATTTAAATAAAATGTTGGCACAATATAAAAGGTGGTACTGTTAACAATTCTGAATTATTAACTCAAAAAGCAAGTTTTTTGAGATATGACTATGTTGCAATAAAGGAGCCATATGACGAAGTTGCTTTATAATCAATTATTAGAGCTGGCTCGCCCTCCTTCTGTTAGAACTTTTCTGTATCAAAAAAGGATTTTAAAAGTTGGTCCACAAAGAGGGGCAAAATTTTCGATAACTTCATCCCTTAAAAATAATCTTAGTCGTTTTGTATATGCACGAAAAATTTTGAAAATTGGTTCAAAAATTAAGAAGTTATGCTCTTTAATATTAACAAAAATATAAAACAGGGGACGTAAAAGTAGGCGTGGTTGAAAAAAGTGGCCTTTAATTCATTCAAGAGTTCCAGTTAATTACTATGAAAATTAAAATTTTTGAAAGATTGGTCCAACGATCTGGTCTCTCTTAAGGTACCAACAAACATGCATACAAACACATTCAATTTTATATACATACATATATAGATTATTCATTCTTTTTTTTATATTATTGATTCTCTTTATATAAATTTTAGTTTTCTCTTTTTACCATCGTTGGCATTTATAACATTATTAAAACAAACCAAGGACTTTTAAAAGTTAGTCAACAACAGTAATCTGCCAGAATGTTGTGTCGTTAAGAGCGAACGACATGGCGAGCTGGGATGTGTAGATTCAATACAAATATAGCGCATTTTTTCGTTAAATTCTTAATAAAAATAATGATGAGGAAATCAATGATGAGAA
The DNA here is from genome assembly GCA_914767995.1 of Thecocarcelia acutangulata. NCBI lineage: Eukaryota > Metazoa > Arthropoda > Insecta > Diptera > Tachinidae > Thecocarcelia > Thecocarcelia acutangulata. The sequence continues at coordinate 61,197,446 of OU612098.1, forward strand.
CAATCGATTTTAGCTTTCAAGTCTTCTTATGTAGAGTAAGGTATGCCACAACATCTTTGAACGTGCGCTGAATGGCAAACAACAATTGCTCCAACGAAATTATTTGAAAACAGGAATAATGCTAAATGCGACATACAAACGTGCAGTGTGGCTACTTGAGCTTTTATCTGCTAAAAGCAATGATTTTAGTTTTTGTTCAGTAGTTAATGTGCATGTACACACATACATACATATATTTTATACTTATATTATATAAGTATGTAGATACTCGTATGTGAGAGCAAGCCTGGATGAACCGATTTAGATAAAATTCGGTATGCAGATATTTTAAAGTCCGATAATCAACATAGAATCGTTTTTATTCGGAAAATTACTCCCCAGAGGGGAAAAAGGGCCTAAAAATTAATGTCCAAGAAATAATTTTTTAAATAACTCTACCATTTATAAACCGATTTTAAAAATTCATTATTTTCTAAAAGAGTTTGTCAACGGGCTAAAGAAAACTTTTTGTACATCGAACATACAAGAAGACTCCGCCATTTATGAACGACTTTAATATACGAGTATTTTTCTACTCGAACGACCTGTTTAAAACAACAAATTTTCAATAGCCAAGAGGCGAAATTAACAGGCATAAAATAAATTTTTACTCCGTCATTTATGAACCGAGTTACAAACTTCTAATAAATTTATAGCTTAAAAGGCACCGCTCATTTTAGAAAAGTTATTAAACGGTTTTGAAAATGTATATAAATACGTTCATACATACTTATGTATGTAAAGAGTGGACTTTGATTTTGAATAGGACACAAACTATTTAGGAATTATTGTCATTTCTTTTTATAATGATATTATTGGTATGATTCAGTTGTATATGGAACAAAATACCGGCCAAATGGCCGCCGCGACCTCGTCGGTGCACCTCCATTCAATGGTCCAAATTCTCGGCGGAATTATCTCATCCTGTTGTCTTTACAACAGATGCCTGTACAGTAAGGAACCAGTGGTGATGGCTGACGGGTGGGTTGATTTAAGGGCTGATGCTGCTTGCGAACTTCGGCTTACTAATTCATTAAGCCTTGTCTTCCATTGATCACTGAGAAAATTGTCTTCCATGAGATCACTTAAGAAATTGCATACAGGAGTTATTAGAAAGCCCGAGCTTCTGAATAAGGGGATGCTTATATGGCTACAAACATATGGCATGAATTGCCACCTGTATGTACCTGGTTAGCCACATGGGGGCGCTGATGAATTGTGAATAATTCACTCCGTGGAATCGGTCCATCATCAGATAAGGCCGTAAAGGCAGGTCCTGATGTAAATCTTTTTCACTCTTATATTGGTGCAAATAAGTGCTGTAGTGTTGTTGCTTATGGGGGCTAGCAATTGCTTGATCCGTTTAGGGTTTAAAACTGTAGCAGCTCTTTTTAGGGCTGCGATAGCCTGACCAGAGGCTATTATTTTCTGGTACCATGGGAGCCCCGGGAACATTGTTGTAGCCCGGAGCGGGTGCCTTAACCTTGAGATCGGAAGGAGGTTTATGAAGGCTCCACACTACACCATGGGGGAGAACATGCGCCATTGAGCATGTGACCGAAAATGGTAATGCGGGACAATTTTTCATGCCGGGTGAACGTTTTTTCACCTTGTGAGAGAATCACCGTGGGGTTGGGCCGAAAAGGCAAGAACCCACGTTAAACATCTTCTGATTCACTCTCATCCTTTAGCTCTTGAATTGTTGATTGCTTATCAACGTACACCTTTATTTTCACATAACCGCAAAGAAAGAAGTCCAACGATGTCATATCACATGATCTTAGCGAGCAATTGGCATAGCAACCACGTGAGATAACAAGGCCATTGAACTTGTCGCGCAAAACAGTCATTGTCTTGTTAGCTGTATGGCAAGTGGCATCGTCCAGATTGCCTTAATTTTGGAACACCCTTTAAATGTAGTAATATTATTCAACTTGTTTCATGAGCCCAATGCGTATGTCTATTTGTATACATACACTCCGCTTCACTTATTTAAAGGCACTAAAAATTACATATTCAGAAGCCTGTATCTTTTGCAATTTTTAACCGATTGCAGAATTTTAAAATAGAAATGTGTCGAAAGTGGTTCCTTAACTAAGTCCTAAAATGTACTTTCTTTTTTGGTTCCCTGGAATAAAGGCATTTTATTATTTTTTTTTTTTTTCTTATTTTTAAAGTAAACGATGATTTTTTTTGTACGGAGCTATTGATCATTACAATTTACTACATCGTAATTAATTTACGAGTCAAAATGGCAAAACAAAAATTTTAAATCTAACGGAAAAATCACAAAGGGCACGACTGGAGTTCCCAAGTGAGCTACGGGGGCGGTTCGCAAACTTCTTAGACTATAAATGAAAGAGAATAGTTAGTTTTTCAAAAATAATTTTATTTTTCAATATAATCTTCTGAAATTTCAATACAGTTAGTCCAACGCTTTTCTAGCAATTCTACCCCTTGATTAAAATAGTTTTCCTCAAGGTGGGTAGTCCAGCAACTCGTACTTTAATTCGTTGATTTTAGCCATTGCTAAAACACTCTTGTGCGCTGATGTGTTGTCTTGATGAAAAATTATTTTTTTGTGTTGTAAGCCAGGACGTTTTTAACGAATTTGTACATTTAATTGATCCAAAAGGCTGCAATAATACTCTGAATTTATTGTTTTACCCTTTTGCAGATAGTCAATCAATAAAATACCTTTGAAGTCGCAAAAAACCGTTGCCATAACCTTACCAGCCGATTGAATTGTTTTTGCCTTCTTTGGGGCACTTCCTCCAGCTTCAGTTCATTATTTGGATTGTTCTTTTGTCTCTGGAGTATAGTGGTTGTTATGAAACGGCGCTTAAAAATTCATTTTATTTCGCATAAAATGATCCAAACAAGCTTGAGAAATGTTCATTCTTATGCGTTTTTGGTCAACTGTTAACAAATGCGGCACCCATCTTGCAGAAAGCTTTTTCATCTGTAGTTCTTCAAGCAAATTTAAATGGACTCGATCATTTGAGATGCCCATGATGTTAGCTATTTCACGCACTTTTATTCGTCGATCATTTAATACCATATCATGCACTTTGGCTACAATTTCTATTGTTGTTGCTGTTTTTGGCCGTCCACTCCGTGGTTCATCTTCAATGCTTGTACGACCACGTTTAAATTCAGCAACCCAATTTTTGACTGTTGCATATGAAGGAGCACTCTCACCTGACACATTCACCATATCATTATGAATTTCTTGTCCGGCTAAACCTTTTTTATGTAAATATTTAATGACCCCACGCATTTCTAATTTTTCCATTGTAAAAAAATCGCGGATGCGTCTTTTGTGAACACCTGTTTCTATATGAAGGAGTTACCAGATCGAAACAAAATTTAGCATGTGTTCATAGCAGAGATGGAAGTTTCCAAAACACTTAACTTTTTTCTGTTTATACCGCGCTTTTTGTGCTAGGCTAAGAAGTTTCCGAACCGCCCTTGTAAAACACCTAGGCTATATCGGGATATCCAGCGGCCTGCCTACCTACCGGAAAAAACTAAAATCGATGTTTACCAATCTCGACAACGTGCTTGCGTTCGAAATCTAAGCGAATGAAAATTGATTTGGGTTCGTCTAACTCAATCAAAATACATAAGAATGTGCGAACGAATAGTAGTGAGATAGACAAACCCAAATTGATTCGAATGTGAGTGACTGGCTTTCTTTCGCATTCATTTTCTTTCGAAATTGCTAAACTGGCTGTAAATACATAGACAATGATTATGTTGTTTCTTCATCAGACCTCGCACAGTGAGACGATTGCACAATTTTACTTTCTTATCATCGCTTCCGAGGCTCACCCGGTAAGTGTACCCTTACACACGCAAACAAAAGGCAATTTGGAATATTGTTGTCACAATATTAGTATATTCTCTATCACAATTTGTGATAGAGAATATACTAGCGGGGTGTTCCCGCTAGTAGTGTATTTTAGTTTTTAATATAGTTTAATCCATTATAATTATATGAGTGTTAAATTATTCATATTTTTATTGTTGCCTTTCTATTATTTTAAAATGTGGTTGTATACAATAATATCGTTTAAAAAAATGTTTATGTACAATAATAGATTATTCATTTAGGGCATACGTATGGTTAATACATGTATTTCCAACACATGTTTGTTTACAGGATAAACTAAATATTGTTGGTTTTATACACGTTGATAGTTGCTTATATACATACATACATAGTTTTAGTTGAATTTGTTGGTGTGTTTTTTTCTCAATTTTAATAATATTAAATATATAATAAAAAAAAAAATAGCAACATCATAAAAATAAAACTTTTAGTGCAAAAAGGTTTTATATGCTATTTGTAAATGGTTGTATGTATGTGTTTTAATGTATTTGAATTCTGTTTCTTTTTACAGATCCATAGGAGTATATGAGCCAGATCAAGAATGTATCAAATGTTGATTCAAAATATTGATTAAAAAATATATTTATATTAAATGATTTAAAGAAAATGGGGTTTTAATTTATAGAAGTGTGTATACATGTACATTTATTATGTAAACATATAATATTGTTACCTTCAACATTAGTACGGTTGATCGTGAGAATAGATTTTACAATTTTTCGATAATATAGTTAGCAGTGATATTAATATGTGGTTGGACATGACAGTTAAACTTTAATTTTTACAATAACAATGTTAATCATAACACAACTTTTGTAAATTTTATGGTATACTTTTGGTTCTTGGCTACACTTAGTTGCGTAAATAAATTGCAGATTGAAACCATATTATATGGTTCTGTTCAAACATATAATTCAACAATAGTATTTTGCCCTTAATATATTGTCATATCTACCATATTTTTTCTTCTACGTGCACATTAATTTCCATTATCTATATAAATGATATACCAAATGGTTTAATTGATTACAAATTAAAGCTAAATAATCATATTGAGTACGTAAACAAAAAAATTGGTAAAAAAAATTGGCTTCTTCAAAAGAATATTAAACTACATTTTGAATTTGGCTCAACAATATTATATATGTACGTGCTGTAGTAGCGGTCAAATAAAAAGACTTCAAAAATTACAAAATAAAGGAATGAGATCAATATTAAAATGTAATAGATACACACCAATAGAAGGAATGCTCAGTGCGCTTAAATAGCTGAATATTAAACAAATGTTAGAAATTAATACACTCCAGTTTATACACAAGATGAAAACAGGAAATGCCCCAGAAAACCTCATCGAGCAAATTAGATATGTACGAGACATACAACCATACAGCTTAAGAAACGATGACAACGTCAGGCTTCCAAAGACAACCACAACAAATATGCAGAAATCACTACTACACAAAGGATTACAACTATTCTCATATTGATCACATATGCAATTTGTTATAACCCCAGTTGTTTGTACTACAGTTTGCTGTCACTGATCAGCTGAATAAAAAATTGCATATGTGATCAATATGAGACAAATATAGACGAAACAAGTAAGAGTGTAGTATATTCGGCTGGGCCGAATCTAAAATACCCTTCACGATAGTCACGAATATGTATAGTATATTAAAAATGTGACCTAAATATGCTCGGTTATATATGAACCGATATCGGAATTTTCTATTTTCTGTATTTTAGTAACCTTCTTTTATAACGAGAATTGCTTTTCAGTAAAAAAAAAAAAAAAATTTTTTTAATGGAAAAATCGGTTCAGGCTATATCTCGGGTATATATGGACAGATATCGAAAATTTTAATTTTCCATATTTATATAACCTTATATCATTACCAGAACTGCTTTTGAGCACAACAAATTTTCATGAAAAACCCGATTTAGGCTATATCTCGGGTATATATGGACCGATATCGGAAATTTTCATTTTCCATATTTATATAACCTTATTTAATTACCAGAACTGCTTTTGGGCACAAAAAAGTTGTTTAAGTTCGCTTACGCGACATTTTCATGAAAAACCCGGTTTGGGCTATATCTCGGGTATATATGGACCGATATCGGAAATTTTCATTTTCCATATTTATGTAACCTAATTTCATTCCCAGAACTGCTTTTGAGCACAAAAAAATTGTTTAAGTTCGCTTACGCGGCATTTTCATGTAAACCACGGTCTAGGCTATATCTCGGGTATATATGGACCGATATCGGAAATTTTTATTTTACACATTTATGTAACCTAATTTTATTACCAGAACTGCTTTTGAGCAAAAAAAAGTTATTTAGCTTCGCCTATGCGACATTTTCATTAAAAATCTGATTTGGGCTATATCTAGCGTATATATGGACCGATATCTGAAAAAAAAATTTTTGTCTTTAAGTCACCATGCTTAATAAGTGTGTGAAGTTTGAAGCAAAACGAACAACTTTTGTTTTCAAACATTTTCATACAAAACTGAAAAAAAATGGCTTTTTTCGGAATTTTGAATATATCTCAGCTATACGTGGACCGATATGACTGAATTTCAATAGCAAACCCATGAATCGATGGGGTAAAAGAATGGTGAAAGAAAAAAGTTTCTAAGTTTCTAATGGTTTTCTCAGAAACGGTATTTCAACAGCGGACAGACGGACAGACGGACATCGCTTAATCGACTTTTCCATTAATTCTGATTCAGAATATATATACTTTATAGGGTCGCAAAAAAAACTGTAGAAATTACAAACGGAATCACAAACTTATATATACCCTTTATACCCTTTACATTTTTGTGAAGGGTATAAAAATAAATATGAGATACATCATGTTTACATAGTTCGAATCCTAGTGTGTGCTGATGAGCAGCGTAACGACTGCGAAACAGCTAGTTGTCCCCCAACTTTAATGTATTCAATTATTTTTTCCTGTCTTCTTTGATCAAGAGTTATTGATCGCGGCAATTATTGTTATACTTAAAAAAATATTTCTTGGCTTTAGCCAGGATTGAACTTGAGCCAGACGAATAGTACCATCATATAATATTAGAAATAGAAAAATTGTATATTTCTTTAGAAGAATTGTTATTTGAGATTCTGAAACCACGTATTGTTAAATTAAAAGTATTTCAAATACTAATAATAAATAAATAATAATAATAATTCGCCAGACCTAAGCATTATCGAAATTTTATAGGGTTGGTTATCTCGTAAGGTCTATGAAGTAGGTAGAAAATTTCATGACAAGCAGTCACCAATTCAGGCTATTAAGGATGCTTGGAGTCAAATTCAGTTGCATTTCATAAATTTTCTTTATCTGTCAATGCAAACCCGTATATTTGAAGTTATTAAATATAAAGGGGGTTTTACCCATTATTAATCGTTCTTAAGTGAAGTAAATAAAACAATAATAAAGAAAAATGAATTAAAGAAACAAGAAAAACTGTTTTTAATTTAAATTAGTTAAGGTGGCTTTATTCAAGTGAACAAAAAGAATAACACATTTTTGGACTTTTCTTATAAATTGCTCAGAAAAAGTTGTTTAGTTAAAAGATCACTATTGGCATGATGTTTTTTATGTCTCAAGATGTCTAACTTCCATTTCTATTATAAAATTCTGCAATCGATTTAAAATTGTAAGAAATACAGGCTTTTGAATATGGAATTTTTAGTGCCTTTAAATAAGTGAACCGGGGTGTATGCATGTATGTATGTTTGTGTATCTTACACGCAATTAACGCTAAGCTTGTTTTGATTGGCCTTTCATAGGAAAATAGTTACGAGCAAGGTGTATTAACGTCTACACGGTGGCAGCACTAGAGCAAAATTACAACAATACAACAAAAACAGGCATCTGGTAAGCTATGTTTATCAAAAATATTTGTAACTTTTTTCACAATTATAAACTATGAATGTACCTTTTCATGAGTATAAATTATTCTTGTTTGAAATATTTTTATGTTAACAAAATAATTTTTATATGTTTAATTCAGAATAAAACACTAAATTCACTTTCAAAAATGTAAACAATACACTTGACGTAAATAGCTTACTATATTGTCAGCAGCAAAAAACTGTCACATGTCGTAGCGCTGCCACCTTGTAGATGTTAATGCACCTTGGTTACGAGTATACTGGCATGACAGCTTGTTAGCTTGTTAAACTGTGGCTGTGTTCTGTAACTCTCGCCACGAGAAACTTTTCGACTGAAACGTGAGAAATGAAACAAAGTTGAAACAAACAGCTGCTTTTCTCACTAAACTGTATCTATAACTTTTCTTGGTGAGTAATAGCTGTCACGTAAGGAAATTACTCGCCATTTTACAGAAAAACTGTGTCTGTAAAACTTTTGCGAAAAAATTTCCCGCTTTCAACTGTCATTATTTCTCGCAAATAAAAAGGCTGTGAGATAGTATTTCAAATAACAATAATCATCATTAAATGAATAATAATGCTGAATAATAAGTATTTTGCAGTTAAATTAAGTTTCACATATACATATATTTACACAGTTTAGAATGATTGTTTTTTTTTTATTTTAACTTTTTATTTAATTTTTATACCCTTCACACAACAAGTTTTAAGGGAATACTTATATAAGTATGAAATTTCTACAATTTTAATTTCCAATCCAACAAAGTATATTGTAATACTTTTATAATGTTTTTCACAAATTGCAATTGCTTTTTAATGTTACAAAATATTGTGCATAAGTATGTATGTATTTGTAAATAAAATGTAAACGTTAGAGCCATACCATACATTTTCTAGAACAGCCGGCGGTTATAATATGACGCCGTCGAACAAAATTTCTTAGCTTTAGTAATTTTTGGTCGGCGGTGGTACTAATTGTGGCTGGCGCTTTCATTTTTAAAATTGCATGTCGGCATCGTTTTATATTTTTTGACATTTCTAACGTAACGACGTAATCGCTTTGGATAATTTTCGACATGAGTTACAGACGCAGTTTTTTCTCACTTTTCGAGAAACGATGTAATAATTTGTTTCACAAGTTTTCGACGCGAGAACTTCTCGCCAAAGTTACAGAACACAGCCACTGGTTTCAAACCGGCATTAGGAGCACAACACCAATACAAGCGCACTCCAAACTTATCCCAGCTAGCATAAGTAGTTTTTTTAGATAACTGTATGCAATATACAATGCCAATCTGATGAGTAACAATAACAAAAAACATTTATTTTTTTTTATTTCTTTTTTATACATTTTCTGAAACCTCGGCATTCATAGGCATAGGCATAGGTACATAATTGATTTTTATATTTTATCGTTTTAACTAATTTAATTCCAACACTTCAAATGCTGTGATAAAGCTTGATTTAGTCTTTTGTTATTGGTTTAAATCGGACACATTGTCAAACACTGCTGCCTCTTTTCTTCTCCTCTTCCTTACCTATTTTTCTAGTACCAGTACAATGCACTGCATATGTACGGATCGTTCCCTGATAAAAAAAGGCCTAATAATGGCGCTGGCATCAGTCAATTGCGAGCTTCATAGGGAATTTACTGACAAATAGGTTCATTACTTACAAAATGGGGTGAGCCACAATTTGCCGAGTGGCTAGGAGAGGCACTCCACAGAGAGTGGTTCTGTAACATCTTCTATGGAATTTAGCTCTGAATTCATTACTGTGCGAGTTAGATCCCATGTTGTTTAGAACAGTGGCATATGCCGATGATATTGCGATAGCTGTGTCGGGTAAGTTTCACAGTAATTGAGGATTATAGAAGGATAGGGAACAAATAATAGTTTAAGTGTGAATGCACAGAAAACGGAGTTTGTCTTCTTTACTCCATCGTGTGTTCTACCAATTGTAACTCAAGCTGTCTGTTGAGTGCAAGTTTTAAATAGTTCAAAATATCTAATTGATTGAGCCTGACAGTGCAATATCAATCAAGGACACAAAAGGCGGCTGTCGCCTTAGTCTCGTGTAATAGGGCCATTGAGAAGATCTGGGGAATAAATCCTTCGAATTCCTGCTGGCTATTCGGCATGGTTGCTTAGCCTATTTAAATGTATGGGGCGCTCTTAATATGGAGATTTTTACAAAAAACCCGCCTACTGTAAGGTCGTAGAAATGATAATGCGGACATCTTCTTTAATGGCGATTGATACTTCCGGCTCTACACCATGGAAAGTACTTTTCACTATGCTAAACTGGCTACCAGCTGATCTCATAGTGAAGGAAAGAGTCGTGAATTCGGCAATCAGGCTAAGAGCAAGTGGGACGTGGAAGGAGGCGACATATAGTCCCGCCCAGAGGTTCAATTCGTCCGGCTCGTAGCCGGCTGAGATTCGCCCCCGACACTTTTTTGATAGCCAGCCGCTGGCCGATGCAAGCGGCTCGCATCGGCTTATTTATGGCAGCCGATTTATTTCATTTAGGTGAATTATTTAGTTAATCTCAAAAATGTTCATTAACTGATTTTTTGTATTTTTGTTTGTTGAAAATGAAACTAACGAGTGATTTTTTTGCTATTATCTTTTTGGCAACACTAGTTTTGACAGCTCACGCACGTTTTGTATCTTGTGTCACTGTCAAACATCTTCAGTTTGGTCTATAATTTAATCATGAATCGTCTTACAAACGAACAACGCTTGCAAATTATTGAATTTTATTACCAAAATGCGTGCTCTGTTAAGAAAGTTCATCGCGCGCTTCTTCCATTTTATGGTCAATTTAATCGACCTACTGAGGCTTCTATTCGGGCTATTGTAAAAAAAGTTCTCACCAAATTTACATTGTTGGACATTAAACCACCAACACGCTTACGTAGAGTGTGAACTGAAGAAAATATCGCAGCCGTATCGGCCAGTGTTGGTGATGACCGTGAATTATCGATTCGGCGCCGTTCGCAGCAATTGGACCTCTGTTACTCCACTACGTGGAAAATTTTGCGGAAGAATTTGGGTGTGAAGCCTTATAAGTGCAAGAATTGAAGTCAAACGACCTACCACAACGCCAAATTTTTGGTGAATGAGCTCTTGAAAAGTTAGATGAAGATCCACTTTTTTATCGAAGAATTGTGTTCAGCGACGAGGCTCATTTCTGGTTGAATGGATACGTGAACAAGCAAAACTGCCGTATTTGGAGTGAAGAGCAGCCAGAAGCATTGCAAGAGCTACCAATGCATCCACAAAAAACAACCGTTTGGTGCGGATTATGGGCTGGCGGCATCATTGGGCCGTATTTCTTCAAAGATGATGCGAATCACAACGTTACTGTGAATGGTGAGCGCTACCGTGCGATGATAACAAACTTTTTTTTGCCCAAAATGGAAGAGCTTGACTTGCATGACATGTGGTTTCAACAAGACGGTGTCACATGCCACACAGCACGCGAAACAATGGACCAGTTGAGAGGCGAGTTCGGTGAACAGTTTATTTCACGCTTGGGACCAGTCAATTGGCCGCCCAGATCGTGCGATTTAACGCCTCTAGACTATTTTTTGTGGGGCTATGTTAAGGCTAATGTCTATAGCGACAAGCCCGCTTCGATTGACGCACTGGAAGCCAACATTGCCAACATTATTCGTGAGATACCGGCCGAAATGTTGGAAAGAGTATGCCAAAATTGGACTAAGCGGATGGACCATTTGAGGCGCAGCCGCGGCCAACATTTGCATGAAATAATCTTCAAACATTAAATTATATCGACCCAACTATCGATCCAAATAGATATTTCATGCATTTTTCTGAATTTTATGTGTTTTTTTTTTAATTTCCGATAGTTCTTATAAAATCACCCATTATAAGACAACAAACCTTTTCAGGAATTCATTGAGAAAAGTAAGAAATAGAGTAGAAGAAAGAAAGGAGTCTTGCGGTTCCCCTAAAATAATCTTGAGCTTGTTTAATGATACCCCATCGATACCAACTCGTTTAGTGCAGGAAAAGCTCGATATAATCCAAGAGAAGTGATCCCCGGCAGGAAAAGCTGTAATTTTTGCCAATAGTGCATTATGCCACACTGTGTCAAACGCTTTAGAGATATCCAGAGCTACCACTTTACTTTCACCGAAATGATGCATTAAGCGGCACTATTTCTCAAAGAGATATGACAAAAGATCGCCAGTAGAATGAACCTCACGAAATCCATATTGGCGATCACAAAATAATTTATGTGACTCAGATACCTTAGAAGGTGGCAGTTAACCATATTTTCCCTTACTTTGTAAAGCGCAGAATAAATTGTAATTGGACGGTAATTATCAGTGTTATTTGCCTCACCCTTTTTGGAAATAGGCATTACATTAGCAACGTTCCAGAACAATGGGAACTCACCTAAGTGTGCTGAAGAGGCGTGCTAATGAGCCTTATTTATGTCGAGGTCGGCCAAACCCCATCCGTTTTTTTATATGCAAAATTAGACAATTTAAAAAAAACTACAAGTTAATACTTACAAATGTTTACAAATGCACACAGCCCCTTTGTAATAATTTAGTATAAACAAAAAGTTAGAAATTTTTTATTGGCTTTAGCTGAAATTTGTGAATGCACCAAACATGAAACTGCGCAAATCTGCGCCCAATGATTTTGAAAATGATTGCCAGCAGCAGACATCAAATTTGGTTTATCCATATGTGTTGGCTGCACCACCATTTAATAATCGTATTGAAAATTTCTGTAAAATTCAGGACAACTGTGATAAAACTGGAATACAAAATGAATTTGATCATGATACAACCACACTGGGCTTTATATATCACGGCGGTGTGATATCGGCTGTAGATTCCCGATCCACAGGAGGTCAATTTATTGGTTCGCAAACAACGAAGAAAATTATGGAAATAAATCAGTACTTATTTGTTGGGTACATTGGCTGGTGGCGCAGGAGATTGTGTGTATTGGGATCGCGTTTTGGCTAAAGAATGACATTTGCATGAATTGCGCAGTGGAAGCGTGCTGTGCCCATAACCTGTTAAAAAGTTGTGTTTTTTTACTCCAGTAACGCGGTTCTGTAGCTTTTATAACGATAATCGAATCGTTAAAATAATCATAACGATATTCGCCGTCGATCAAATTCAGCTGTTAATTTTACTGCCGATTGTCGATATCTTAAAGGCAAAAATGTTCTTGTTGTTTATTCAATCGTTAAAGTGTATTTTGCTATTAAACTGTGCTTCCATGAAATAAAGTGCTAATAATCTGACTTTTAATACATAAAAAATGTATTAAATACATAAATTAATACAATAAAATAAATGTTTATTAAATACATACTACATACATTTGCAAAAACAAAAATTTCAGAATAATTTTTAAACGGGTAAAGTATGTTTTGTGTTGAAATGGCATTCGAACTTGCAAGGGAGGAAACAAGTTTGAACGTTTCAAGGGATAATGAGTGCGTTCTTCGAGAATTGGACAATTCCTTTGAATTGACAGCTAATAAATTTAAAAAGTTATATAAACTATCACCAGCCTTAAAAACTAAAATCACAACATATAAAAATAAATCTGTATACATATTGTTATGGGAAAAGTTATTATTTTTTATTTTCTTCTTTGTGGTTTGCACTTTTTTTGTGGCAGAGATGCCACGTAATGTTTATATGAAGTGTGTTCCACGAGATCTCGGACTAGTTTGGGCTAATGAGAGTAAAAAGCAAATTACTCTCTAAATTTGCAAATTTTACCCAAAACTACTGGAACGCAAAAAACCACAATTGTTCATCTTGCAATGCTAGTGCTACTTACTTTTTAGATTAAAGTATATTTTAGTGATTTTAGACGCTTAAAACGCATAATAAAAGATTTGCATTATTGGCAACAGCTGTAAAATTAAAAGCAATGTAAAATTTTCAGTACATTTTTATAGCATATATTTATTAAATGAACAGCCAAATAACTATTGCATGTTCTCCTTACAACTTCACAAGGTTATTTTTAATTTGGGCAATCTTCCATTTTGCTTTTATCTAATTTTTAAACAAAAACTTTTTCTCATTTTGCAAATTTTCTGATTACATTTTCAGTTTCATATGTATGTAAATATAAAACAGCTGATTATTAAATTCTAGTCCGAAGTTACCCGAAGAAAAAGTACGGACTAATTTGCACAGGAAATGAAAAATATTACTCTCTCAATTTCTCTCAAAATTACACAAAAATTGTTACGTGGAACGCTTTTGGACTAGTTCGGACTTCGTTTCGTTACTAACGTGGAACAAACCTATGAATGAACAGAAAAATACAGCTGTTTACCATTGTTAGAACTAAGTTACAGAATCAAGTGCAAACGATGAAATGTAAATGTCATACAATAAGGTTAAGTGTTTGTAAATACAACGTCATTGCTTTACGCCTGCATCATAAAGTGGTTCTCGGTTAAACATGTCAGCTTACGAGCCAAATTCTCGTCATTTGCGGGAGGTTTTAATTTTCTGCTTTAATATGAAGAAATTTGTGGCTGAGGCTCATCAAATACTCTCAAATACCTATGTTGTGGCCGCTGTTAGTAATGTACCAAGGGTGGTTTCAAAGCTTCAAGAACGTTGATTTTGACATCGAAAACCAGCATGGCGGCGGAAGAGAGATCGCAGATGCTGAATTGAAGACATTAATTGATCAAGACGCGTGTCAAACGCAACAGGAGTTGGAAGGATAATTGGAAGTGACGCAACTAGCCATTTCAAACGCCTGACAGTCATGGAAATGATTCAGAAACAAAGAAATTGGGTGCCGTAGGAATTGAAGCTGAGAAATGTTGAAAGTTGCCTGTTTGCTTGTGAACAGCTGCTGGCAAGGCAAAGACGGAAGGGATTTCTGCATTACATTGCGACTGGGGACGAAAAACGGGTTCATTACGAAAATCCCAGCGCAGAAAACCGTGGAGATATCCCAAAGAATAAAAGAAAAAACAATAACTTCCCATAACAATATGTATACATATTCATTTTTATTTGTTGTGATTTTAGTTTTTAAGTGACAATAAATATTATTTAATTTGTAATAAGGTAAGTAAAATAAAATATGTGTCCATATGTTTCATTTATTTAATTATATGTACTAATTTCTATATGTTCAGAATGACCACAACTAAGACTGGTGATAATCAATATAACTTTTTAAATTTATTAATTGTCAACTCAAAGGAATTGTCCAACTCCCGATAAACACAATGATTATCCCTTGAAGCGTTCAAACTTGTTTCATCGATTGCAAGTCCAAATGATCAACGTTTAATAGCTATTTCAACACAAAATACTCTTTACCGGTTAAAAAATTATACTGAAATTTTTGTTTTTGAAAATGTATTTAATAAATATTTTATGTATTTATTTATGTATTTAATATATAATAAATATTTTTATGTCTTAAAAATCTGATTGTAAGTACTTTATTTCATGGATGCACAATTAAAAAAAAAATACACTTTAACGATTGAATAAACAGCAAGAAAATTTTTGTCTTTAAGAAACCGACAATCGGCAGTAAAATTAACAGCTGATTTTGATCGACTACGAATATCGTTAAGAAAATGTTACAGAATAACAAATACGATAAAATATCATTATAATTATTTTAATGATTCGATTATCGTTATATAAGTTACAGAATCGCACTACAGTACTTCCAGTCTTATGGAGAAGTAAAAAATTGGATCGATTCGTGAATCGCTTAATACGCTGCCCGGAAAAGGAGAGAAAGCAGTGGCCAGCGATAGGCAATACTTTGAATCATAAATGTATAACCAGTTTTTCACAATAAAGCCCTGAGTTTCGGACAAAAATAGCGAAAGCAAAAAAAAAAAAAATGCAATGAAAATTAAACATATAAAACTTTCTATGAACTGTCGACATACAGGCAGCTATGACACATGAAAACAAGCTATGTTATCTTCTTGTTACACTCCTATTCACTTATTTAAAGGCACTAAAAATATACAATAATCAGTAGCCTGTATCCTTCACAATTTTTAACCGATTGCAGAATTTTCAAATATACACTGAACCAAATTTTGTCGGTATTATTAACAAAAAAAATTTAGTAAACCCTTCATGAAAAATAAATATTCAAATCAAACGATTATTTTTCAAATCGGAACAAAATTTATTCAAATAAACAAATATTATTTGATTCAACTCCAATGGGTTTTGTTAAAAATATAAATTTGTACATTTCTAAAAAGGTTTGTTAAAATGTAGCCAAAATTTTGTTGAATCAGTAAAAATTTTCTTAAAACAGTAGTAAGGCAAAAGTACACATAAATATTTAAATTTACATCCTGAAAGAATGTTAGTTTGAATAAAAAATTCGTTTACTTGACTAAATTTTGTCAATAAAACTCACCCTTTAGATTTGAATAAATTTTTTCTATATTCAATTAATTTATTTTATTGAACCTGAATAATATTTTTCCATTGAACTTATGAACTTATGTGTTATTGAATAAATACCTGTAGAAATGAAGAAATTTCTTTATTTTATTTTTGTTAAATATATTACAATAGTTGAAATTCCGAGTAAATTTGGATAAAATATTTTGTAGGTTGTAAATAACCTACATTTCTTCAAGTTTATACCCCATTTTGCAGTATTTAGGTAAATTTTTGGTTCAGTGTATATATATATATATATATATATATATATATATATATATATATATATATATATATATATATATATATATATATATATATATATATATATATATATATATATATATATATATATATATATATATATATATATATATATATATATATATATATATATATATATATACATATATATATATATATATATATATATATATATATATATATATATATATATATATATATATATATATATATATATATATATATATATATATATATATATTTTTTTTTTTTTAACAATTCAATTATTTATTGTATCTTCTCGAAGAACTAACAATAAGTATGCAAATCTTAAAACTAAAATTAATTAATTAATATAGGAAAAAATTAATTATGTAATATTGATAAATTTTATTGACTTAGGTCCTGCCACTGCCAGACGAAAAGTTGCTTCTGTGTATTTTGTTGGTAAATCGCCTTTCCAACGCTCTGATGGTTGCAAGGGTGTTCATCCTTCTCAACCGAGTGTGGCCGCCAAAGTTAAGGATGCTACGTGCGAGAGGATTCGGGTGAGACACCAGTCTGTTAATGTACCTTATCGCGTATTTTGAAAATTCATCTTTCACTTTACACCTAGACCTTTGTGAATTCGAGTTTTTAACATACCATGGAGCTGCAGTAATTATACGGAGAATTTTATTCTGGCGCTTTTGAATTTTCTCAATGTTGGATGCAGAGGCGGTACCCCACAATTGAATTCCATAGCTCCATATTGGCTTTAGAATTGCTTTATGCAGCAAAAGTTTGCAATCTAACTTCAAGACAGAATTTCTGCCGATGAGCCAATTTAGTTGCACTGCTTTTAATTTCATCTGGGTGACTTTAGCGTCAATGTGAGACTTCCACGTGAGCCTACGGTCGAGATGAATACCAAGGTATTTGACTTCATCGTGTTCCGGAACAATATGGTTGTTGATTTTTATAGTCGAACAGGTTTTTCTACGTTGTGTGAATGTAACATGAGTACATTTTTGTTCATTTACTTTGATTTCCCAAAGGTTCAGCCATTTCTCCAATATAAGAATATGTTCTTGCAAATTTTGTGATGCTAATTTAAAGTCTTCATGGACACTGATGAATGCTGTATCATCTGCAAAAGTTAAAGTGTGAATTTTGCAGCTCATTGGCATGTCTGAAGCATAAATCAAATATAAAGTTGGACCCAATATGCTACCCTGGGGAACTCCAGCTTCGATTGGCTGAGCGGAGCTTTTTTTTTTCTTTATATTGGACCAGTACTCAGGAGATGACCCCTACATATGCAGTGCATTGTACCAGAACTAGGAAAATAGGTTATGAGGAGGAGGAAAGAGGGAGTAGTGTTTGTGAACATTTGACTTAAACTTTCCAACGTTATAACAGACAGGAAACACTTCTGCAGGCAACTTGTTCCACAGACGAAGCGTGCGGCTGAAAAACGAATTCTCTCTGTAATGCGTAGTACGATTCCCCGGGCAATCAACCACAAATGGATGAGCTCTAGACAATGAATGCGTGCTACGTAAAAATGTGCGAGTTTCGGGAACTAGATCCCTAATCTCGTCAGAGCAAACTCCATTGTAGTAACGATAGAACAGAGTAACGCACCCCACACTGCGTCGATGCTCCAGTGAATAAATAAAGTTGGATACCGTACTGTCACTGATGAGCTTCTTCGCCCTCTCCTGCACATGGTCGAGTAAGCCCAAAATAGACTTTGAGGCACCGGCCCAAACATGAGAGTTATATTCCATTTTCGGTTGGATGTAGGTGATATAAATAGTAAGGAGGTCGGATGGAGTGAAGTACATCTTACACCGTTTCAAAAAACCTAGGCACTTGAATGCTTCTTTGGAGACATGAAAAATGTGTTCATTCCAGCGAACATCACACTGTATCTTCATTCCAAGAACATCAAGAGCATCCGATTCCTCAATACTTATACCATCCATGAGTACAGATGAAGCAGCATTTTCGGTCGTTTGTTTGTGCGTTAATAAGCAACATTGGGTCTTACGAGCGTTAAAAGCGACTCTGTTTTTACGACCCCATTCGGAGATTAATAGAAGATCACTATTCAGTGAATCGTTCGTATTTAGCCTCTTGGCAGTGATAGGCTGGGCCTATGATCAAAAGAGTAAGAGTGACAAATGCTGCTGTCATCTGCGAAAGAGTGGATAGGGTTGGAAGTTTGATAGAGAAGGTCGTTGAGGAAAATAAGAAATAGAGTAGGAGAAAGAACGGAGCCTTGCGGTACCCCTGAATTAATCTTGAACTCGTTTGATGAGACCCCATCTATAACAACTCGTATTGTGCGGTCTCTGAGAAAGCTCGATATAAACCGAGAAAAATCGTTACCGACACCAAAAGCAGTAAGTTTTGCCAGTAGTGCACCATGCCACCTCTGTCAAACGCTTTGGAAATATCTAGAGCTACCACCTTTTCACCAAAATGATGGATTGAGTGGCACCATTTCTCAGAAAGATATGCCATAAGATCGCCAGTAGAGCAACCCTTACGAAATCCATATTGACGATCGCAAAGTAATTTGTGCGACTCTAGATATCCCATAAGATGGTAATTAACCATACTTTCCATTACTTTGGAAAGCGCAGAGCAAATTGCAATTGGGCGGTAATTTTCGGGGTTATTTGCCTCACCCTTTTTGGGGATTGGCGTTATATTAGCGACCTTCCAGCACGATGGGAACTCACCATTATGGTAAAGTTTGCTGAAGAGGCGTGCTAATGGACGCGCAAGCGTAGAAGAACACTGTTTCAAGACCAGTGCTGGAATGCCATCCGGTCCAGGAGTCTTGTTTATGTCGAGATCGGCCAAAACCCTTTTAACTGCTCGCGCCCGGAAAAATATATTTGGCATAGTTACAGATACTCTTTCGAGCTCGGGAAGTGGTTGACTGCTTTCCGGCAAGCAGGAGTTGCTGGCAAAGATTGCAGCCAACAGGTTAGCTTTGTCAACCGGGTCGGTGAATGCTTGGTCATTCTTTAAGAGAGTTGGGATGATGAACTAGCAGATTTCTTTACTCTCTTAACGAAATACCAAAAGGTCTTACTGCCCCGGGGAGCTGTAAGAACCTTGGCACGAAGGCACTGTTCGTGAAGAAACTTTTCACGCCTAAGTACCTTGGCACACGAAGATCTTGCCTTTTTGCGTAGCAAATCAGTCTCTGGGTTTTTGTTTAAACGCCAATTACTGAATGCTTCCTCTCTAGATCTGACTGCGTTTTTGCACGTCTGATTAAACCAGGATTTCACTCTTGGCTTAACCGAAATCTGCTTGGAGGGGATAAATGATTTCATCCCTAGCAATATCATATTCTCGACCATTTTTGCTGAAGCATTTATGTCGTTATCTAGAAAGCAAAGTTTCCAATTAAAATGCTCATAAAATTGGTTGAGCTCAGCCCAACGCGCCTTTTCGTAAATAAATATTGAACGTTTCGTAGCTAATTTCGAAACGTTACGAAGTTCAGAGATCGAAAAGGTGGCAGAAATGGTGCAATGATACGAATTACCGAGAGGTGCACTAACTCTGACTTCAGACTTTTCAGGGTGTGAAGTCAGGAATAGGTCAAGTGTGTTTGAATGGTGCCCTTCAACACATGGAATATGCTCATTCACTATTGCGCTAGGTGGATGTGCGCAGCGAATAACTTATTGAGCTTCCGGAGTTGTATGACTCGAATGACGAAGCCATGATGAGTTGTGAACATTGAAATCACCAGCAACAAAGATTTCACTGCTCGGACAACTCTCCAAAATCTTCGATATGGAGTCGGAGAGGGCATCGAAGCCAGAAAGGGTAATATCCCTCCCCGCATTTGGACTTCTGTATAGAAACCCGAAGTGCAAAAATTGTGACCTGATTTTGAATTTAACCCAAAGGCAGGTAAATTCGGCATCATGCATGCTTAATGGTTGCTGGCATTGGAACACAACTTCATTGCGAACGTAAATTACAAGGCCGCGATGGAAATGAAATAGAGATAGAAGTTGATAACCAAGTATATGAAAATCCTGTGGGTCAGCATCCTCAGATACCTGGGTCTCACATAAGGCGAAAACATCCGGCCGATGGAGACAAGTGTAGGCATAAACAGAGAAGAAATTCGTTCTCAGCCCACGAATGTTACAATAATCTATTTTAAAGTTACCTGACATTGCAAAGGAAAATCAATGAGCAAATGTTCGTTTTGCTATGAAGGCGGGGCCGGAATTAACTGTTTGTGATTGACTATGTAGCACCTAGTGCATATACTTTCAATGCTATATAGTCAACAACAGTTAATCCGACATCCCCAACATCGCAAAATATTTATCTTTTTTTATTTATAAAGGAATGTACAATGCCTGAAGAAGGGTCATAAAAGCCCTGATCTGGCCATGGAAAATAATTATTATTTTTATGTGTATTATGTGATATATATTTATGTGTGTGATATATGTGTATTATGTGATATGTCTTAGTGTGACCATACTACTGACAGTTCATGCACTGAACGGGTCCTGAGCGCTTATGTGGCTCCTCTACAGTTACTTTCCGATGTAGAAGGTATTTAACATTATATATTGGATGAACCTCATACTTCTTTAAGGTGACATCTCCAGGTTCTAATACCACCCTAAACATGGGCTGAGGTACCTTTTCTCGGTTTCTGATGTTGAGAACATTCTTAATTTTAAACCCTTTCTCCTCCAAACCAGTTTTAACGTCATCAGGATCTACGCCAGAATCAATGCCTTTAACAACAACTTGAAGGCCTTTCGCACTCTTAAGCTGATAGGTATAAAAAGCTCTATTTTCTTTCTCCAAGTCGTCCGTCAATTTGCGGTAATCATCTTCATGAATTACCTGAATTTTTGTTTCCATGCTGCACAGATATTAAGCTAAAGGTATTTTCACCTATTACCGTAATAAGTTTGCTTACCAGTTCCTTAGATGTAGGCTCTCTCAAATAAATTGGAGGAGGTTTAAACGATTTTTTTGAAGTTGTCGGCTCATCCGTTTGAAGAATAGCAAATCTATTATTATCAGAAGGCTTACCGGAGTCTTTAGATATTTTGCAATTTGATGATAATTGGGCAGATTTAGGGCTTCTCTGCCGTTTTACAACGGTGATGTATTTATCTATGCCCACTTGAGTTTTCGGCTTATTGGCGCTAGTTGAACTAGAACTAGGTGAGCTAAGCTCTATCTCAGAATTGCATCTGCTAGGTACACTCATGCAGCTTTTTCATTTACAATTTAAAAAGGAATTTAAAAAAAATTTCACAAAATATTTATTTTATATAAGATCACTCTTTTTATTTATTACGATTTGATTTTATTACTTTCCGATCAAAAACTAACACGTCCGCTCACTATCGAAGTCAGACAATGAGTAAGCCAAATAGAAATGGAAACTAGACATCTTGAGATAAAAAAAATCATGCCAATAGTGGTCTCTTAACCAAACAACTTTTTCTGAGGAATTTATGAATAAAGGAACCTTAACTAATTTAAATGAAACACAATTTTTCTTGTTTCTTTAATTTATTTTTCTTTATTATTGTTTTATTTACTTCACTTAAGAATGATTAATAACGGGTGGAACCCCCTTTATTTTTAATATCTTCAAATATTCGGGGTTACATTGACAGATAAAGAGAATTTATGAAATGCAACTGAATTTGACTCCAAGCATATTAAGGATGCTGAAGAAGTCTGAATTAGTGACTGTTTGTCATCAAATTGTTTACCTCCTTCATAGAACTTGCGAGATAAACAACCCGAGGCATTTTCGATCATGTTTAGATCTAGCGAATAGAATGGCCAGTCAGGAATATAAACATTTTGGCTTGCAATGATCTCATATCCAAGATATGGGACCAAATAGTTGATTGAACTTCGGAAAAGTTGATACCAATAACATTTTATAGCTTTCACCAGTCATTTTTGAACTGAAATTCAAGATCGATGGTGCCATAGTACGTAATAGCACCCCATACCATAACGCCTCCCTCTTGGCTGTGATGTCGGTTCAAAAAGCGATTTTCTTTGCACAAATCATCCGTCCAAATTAAACTTCTTCTCATCCGTAAATACAACGGTTCTCCAGTCATTTACATGACCTCTTTGCTGCACATCCAATGCCATGTGGTCTTTTTCGAATTGAAGCCGCATTAAGGGGCTTTTTGTGTAATATCCGATTTTTAAGATACTCACAGCTTGAGCTCTTAGTTTTGACAAGGATAAGATAATTTTTCTTTTCTCATACGTAGATAAAGACGATGAAACCCTTCCTTTCAAATTTTTTCCACACCCCTCCGGTTCCTTGATGTAATTGTCGACACCTGCTGGACTTTGTACAATTTTGTTTAGCTATTGCGTGGTTGGAATATCCTTCAGGACGGCAAATATCGATTTTATTTTTTTCCGATCGATTTAAAAGTTTTTGTTGTATTTTTGTTGAACTTTATAATTTTTAAGTTAGATTTTTGGTTTGTATATTTGTACAACGGGTTATAGTTCAAGTTTTTTCATTTCTTACGTTTTTCTTGAGAAGGATTTTTTACAATACAAATTTGCTATTGATCAATAATTTATGATTGAAGATGACAAGAAAAATAATAATCAAATCTTTAGTTGGGGGACAACTAGCTGTTTCGTAGTCGCTACACTACTCATCAGCACCCACTGGGATTTGAACTCGGGTCATGACGTATCATGATCTGCTGCTTTAACCACTCAGCCACCGAGCCATTTAATTATTATCTATATCGGTCTATATTTATCTTATTAAAATTTTTTGTTTTACCATTTTGACTCGTAAATTGATTAGGATGTAATAAATTGTAATAAGCAATCGCTTCGTACAAAAAATCATCGCTTACTTTAAAAATAATAAAAAATAATAAAATGTGTTTATTGCAGTGAACCAAAACAAGAAAGCACATTTTTCGATTTGTGCAAGGTGAATTCATACCAGGTAAATGCAAGAGCAATAAATACAACACTACAAAAAATAAATCTTTTTCAAATGTCAAGAGAAAATATAAACACAAAAAGGAATTAAAAAAAATATATTAAAAAAATTTACAATAAAAGACAAACATTTAATTAATTATTTGGTGAAACTTTTAGTTATTTCGTGAAAATTAAAGTCACAGATTATAGAGCTTGGAAAGGTGAAAATGGCCAGCCAGATTGCGGAGGATTCTGGGTGATATCTGGCGCTCAAGATAGAATACAAAATTCAAAAAATTGTTTTAAATTATTTCCCCAATATTGCTTTAATTATGACGTTGGCATCTGAAACAGATAAAAATTTAAAAAAAAGTTATCAGCTGCGCTGTCAATTTCACCTATTATGAATTCGCTTTGGACTTATGTTTATAAATTGCTCAAATAAAGTTCTTTAGTTAAGAAATCACTTTTGTCACAACTTTTTTTATATCTCAAGATGTCTAGCCTCCATTTCTATTTTAAAACTCTGCAACCGGTTAAAAATTGCAAAAGATACAGTCTTCTGAATATGGAGTTTTTAGTGCCTTCAAATAAGTGAACCAGAGTGTACTCGTATGTTAAATAGTTATATTTTTGTAATAATTAACAAACAATATATTTGCGTTTGACAAGAAAGAAAAAATATTTAATCAAGGCAGCTTTAATACGGTAGTGGTATAAGCACAGCTGTCTTTTGTTGCCTCTGCGTAAATTTGTAAATAACACCTAGACTTCGTTGCTTTTTCAAACAAAACTTTGACATCTGTTCGTAAATTCTTCCAACAAAAACATGTTGATGTACTACTTATCAAAGCTGCCTTGTATTTAATATTTTATTTTTTTGACACATAAAAATTTTTGCCACTACTGCTGCCGACGGCAAATTGCATTTTCTTTATTTTCATGTTTCGCTTTCAACCGTTTTCTATTTATTTTATATAAAAGAAATAAGAAATGTTATTTCTTTAAAAAAGTAGTTTAAAATGCTGAAAAATAAACTTCCTTAATTTGTTTAGTTTAACAAAGTATAACCGATTGTCCTTTTTCAATTTGGCTCCGATTTTTATTTGTTTTTACAAAAGGCCAACATACATACACACATACATATATATACAGTTAAGGGAAAAACTTTACTTACTCCCTAATATTTTGAACAAGGTGCATTAACCAGGTGGCATCACTAGCGCAGTGTTTGACAGTGTTTTATTTAAAACGACCGGTAGTGTCAAAAGTTGTTTATGTTTACACAAAGTGAAGTGAAAAAATAATAATATTTTAATCGTGCAAAAAAATACATAAAAAGTGCAAAAAAAAAACAATAAAAAAGTTTTCAAAAATATTTTAATTGCGTAAAAGCTGTTTATTACTATGTTTATACGTGCAGTTATTTGCGAATAAAAATATTGTAAATAGCAAAAATTGCCGTATAAATCGTAAATAAAATTTTTATTTGCACTTAGCTAACTCACGAAAACAATTACTGATTAAAAAGTTATTTGTAAATAAAACATAAAAAGTTGCCACTTTATTCCACAATTTCAAAGATTTCCTCGATGTGGCACACATGAAATATAGTGAAAGCTACATACAGAAGCAAATATTTAAAATTGTTCTTTGTTAATAATCGTTGTTTTAATTGAATTACAAAAAAAAACATTATTTTTTTTATTTTTCTGTTATAATTTCAGTAATCAAAATGCTTTTGAAACTAATAATGCTACCAATTATTTATATTTTGAGCATATGCCATACTGAAAAAGTAAAGCTTTTCCATATACAAATTGGCGCATAAACAGTGAGTTAATTATTTGCAAATAGTTTTTATTTGTGAGTAGGCTGCGTATAAACGTAGTATATGTTTATACAAAGTGAAGTGAAAAAATAATAATATTTTAAACAGTTTGAAAAAGTGCAAAAGAAACATTAAACATTAAGGATTTCAAAATTATTTTAATTCCTTAAAATGTGTTGCTGTCTGCTATGTAAAAAGAAAATTCTACTACTCCCTCGCCTCAAAAATAATTTAATATTTTTATATACACTTTTTTTCTTCAATTTCCTCTGTTTTGTAAACATGTTTTTGATAGTATGGTGGAACACAAACAAAATATGTATCTAGTACAGCAACTCTAATCAGCGTTGTCAACTTTGAAATTTCAAAACGCACCAAAATGGGGGGAAAAAGTGCGTTATTTCAACAAAAGCGCACCGAATTTGAATTTTTTTCCTTCATTTTTAAAAACGTATATTTTTATATTAAATATTTATATAACTAAAAAGACGGTAATGAAACAGCCTTTAAAGCGACTATTATACAAACTGTATCCGATAGCATCACCTGATGGCATGCTATCAAATTCATTTAATAGCTGAAATTCGAGTCTGTCAAACTCCTTTAGTTTTATTAAGATAATTTACAATAATTAAAACGATAAAATATCAAATTTATCATTAAACAATATTATTTAATTATATTTGCTGTCGACCGAAATTAACTTTTACTTTTACTGCCTATTATCAGGGACACAAAAATACAGCTGCTTACCGTCGTCAAAATTATATTGCTGGAGCATACAACCATTGCTGTCAAAAGAATTTTCGGTTCTCGGATCATTAAAAGTCATAGAATCGCACTACAAGCCTTCAAATTCGACTAATAGTAATTCTATTACATACAGTGTTCATTTCATTCGTGTTTTCGTAAGTGGTGTCTTAAAAAGAATTTGTTGAAAAATATACGAAAATAACAAATAAAAGATGAAAAGTTTATCATAATCAATATTTAATGTAAACGTTTTGGAAATTATAATTTAGTAATTTCTCAATTACCAAGACAGTAACGCATTCACGCGCCATCATAAATACGAACTTCACTTGTTAGAGACTTCATTTACTGTAATTTTGACGAACTTGGCTTGATCGTGTACTAGCAAAACAGTCTCTAAAAGCAGCAAATTTTATTAAACGAAATCTTTCTTTTTCTTTGCGCATATAACATGGAATGTTTTCCACGCTAAATGAAGCATACAAATTTTGGACAATTGAATAAATTCCCATTAAAACAAGAGGTTGAGTTGAATTTAATTTTGTGTCCCCGAAGTTTAAAAAAAGCGCACAAACAATTTGAAAAAGCACCAAAAACGGTGCGAAACGCACCGAGTTGACTACGCTGACTCTAATGTTGCCACCCAATAACTGCACGATGATTTTGAACTTTTAGAGAATTAGTGATAATATTAAACATAATTTTGATGTCAACGTTTATAGTACTAATAATTAAGTCATAATAACACTTACTTTTTACAACATTTTTAGGATTTTGTAGAAGAATATAGATATATTACCATTGAAATTATTGTTAAGACAAAACGGTTCGGCTATATTGAAAAAAATCTAAAACCGTCAAAAGTTGTCAACATGTTATCGATAAAAAGTGGGACGTTTGCTGCTTAAAATGCTACTGTGCTGTTAACTTTTTAGTTTAATGCCTGAATGTAGAGATTTTTTCATGCATATAATAATGACGCATCACTGAATGTTAAAAAAATAAGCAAAACAAACGCAAAAACAACAACAACAACAAAAAATATTTTCCAATTTAAATGTTTTTGCCAAATTATAAATTAAAATTTATAGCCGACACCAATGTTTAACTTCAATAATTAAGAAGGGGCTTTTGTCCTTTCACTTTTCACTAATTTAATTCAACAAAATACACAAAAAAGTTTAGGATTGGACAAAAATGCGATTATAACATCGCTTTGTTTAGAAATGTCGTATTTATGTGTACATAAGTTATTTTGTTGTAACTTATATAATCGTTTCTTTCTTTTATTGACTATTTCACTCTTTCAATCATAGCAAGGTGCATTAACGTATGGACGGTGGCAGCACTACAGCATGTGACAATTTTTTGCTACTGGCAATATAGTAAGCTAAGTTAGGATACAAAGTAGAGCAAAACCATTGTTAGCAGTGCAAAGGTCAGCTGCTTTACGGGTCACATCTGCATACCGTACGGTATCGGCGGGAGTGATTACAGTAATAGCAGGTATGATCCCAATAGATGTACAGATCCTAGCACGAAGGAAGGCATGGATATCAAGGCAGACTGGCCATGCAGACCTTGGAAGTATGCAGCAAATATGGGACGAAATGTTAACAGGTGGCAGCCTAGATGGAGTACTGACACTAGGGGCATATGGATGGAGCGTCTCATTCCTAATATCGAGAAATGGTTGAACAGACGGTATGGGAATATGATCTTTTACTTGACTCAAATGCTCTCAGGTCACGGCTATTGCCGGAGCTACTTATACGAAGAAGAAATCCTGGACGACGTCGAACACACTTTCTTTAAGTGTATTTGATGGGCGGAAACTCGTAGAGAACTGGAGATGGTAGCTGGCTCAATAACAGTAGAGAATATCGTGGACATCATGATAATAAGCAAGGCCAACTTTTTAGCGGTATCGCGATTCTGTGAAAAAGTTCTGCGGATGAAAAAGCCAGATTTGGACGCCGCAGAACAATATCATAATCAGGATCCCAGGCGAAGTGTAATGAGAAGGGCTGAGTAAGCCATTGGGAATCCAACCCGAAGCAATGCAAGAAGAAGGATTTTTTAGTCGGTAAGTTGACAGTCCGACACAAAGCGGAGGTTAAGGACCCTCTGGTCAGTGCGTAACGCATTTTCCTCCTTGCCGAATAAAAAATCGTAGATTAAGAAAAGTTGAAAAAAAGGAAGTGTCACTACGGCTTTAAGAATGTTGGAAGAAAAAATTTGAAAGTTTGAAAATATTGATCATTTATAAACTATTGACGATAAACAAGAAATCGATGGGAAAAAGTCTACATACAGCATTTGGCAACTCTTAAAATCAAGAAGAAGATAAAGAAGATAATTGTTAGTTTTTGTAAAACACGTTATAACTTTAAAAATGGTAAATAGAAGGGAAATACAACAATCAGTTCGAAATTTGGTGGTTAAGTTTCGAAAAGAAAACAAACTTTACGGGGAAATTGCTAAAATAGTAAAATTAAATTGCTGTACAGTGCAAACTATTGTCAAAAACCCTCAAAACACCAACAGTACTGAAAACAAGCCACGATCTGGAAGACCGAAGAAGCTTTCAAGACGCGATGTTAGTAGCGCCCTTAAATAAGTCAAAAAATACTCAAAAATAAGTATTCCAAAATTAGCCGAATACCTTGAAAGCTATTCGAATATCTCTGTTTTATGGGGAACAGTAATAAACGTTTTACATGAAAGCGGTGTTAAAAGTAACGGGTGTTCGCTGGGAAGGTTGCTACTCGCAGTAACTTCATTGTAATTCTGGCTGCACCCTCTTGTAGATGCCACATGTTAATCAGGCCCAAAGCATGCAGTTGTGGCTTTAACAAGTTTTCAATCATATCACGATATCACTCCTCATTCACAGTTACCGTTACGCCGTTTTCATTTACAAAGAAGTAAAGTCCAATGATTACTCCTGACCAAATCGCATCAGACTGCCACTTTAATGGATTCAAAGGTGCCTGAAGAATAACTTGAGAGTTTTCCATTGCCCAGAACCAACTATCCTGTTTATTCACATATCACATAAGAAATTTAATGATCCCATTATCACAAAAAGTCTTATCATCTCGCTCGTTAATCGTGTCGAGTCTGTTCAAAAACAATTTCTTATTTCCTGACTAGCTGAAATTAATTTGCCGACTTTAAAAAGCCGAAGAACTATGCTTAATGTATCTTCTATGGTGAATCTTTTAAATGGTAACATCCAAACTCAACACTCGTTACGTTATTTTAATCCACTTTTAGTTAGGATATGCCGAACTAATCATGCTATGTTGGATCCAGTTAGGAAATTATGTTGCTGTTTCAATGAAATGTATTACTTTACTGATTTTTCTTTTACGAGTAACATAAATACCATTAAACGCAATGTTATATAATTTTTAAATCAGTAATGTTCATTTTATGAAATATCATCTACTGTATTCAAATAGTAAAGTAGCCTGTAAGGAATGGACAAATTCCTTAAATAAATATGTAAATATAAAAAACAATTCAAAAGAATATGAAAATCGATTCAAGTTGCAGCTATAAATTGGCGTGTCTTCACGACTGCCAAATTTGAACTGTCAATGCTAATGTTTACCTAAATGGAGGCAAAACAAACAGCACGCAAAAAACCATTTATTTCAGCCAAGAATCTCATCTTTGCTTGGACTTTGCTAAGACACATTTACAGAAAGGAATGGATTTTTGGAATAAAATTATATTTACCGATAAAAGTAAGTGTAATATTTTCGGGAATAACGTTTGAAACAATACGAAAATCGAACACTGCGCTTAATTTTATGCCTACTGTGAAACATAGTGGAGTCACTGTTATGGTATGGGGAGCTATGGCGACATGAACTCCAGACGTCGATTGGTTTTTGTTGAAGATTTTATGGATAATATTGAAATATAATATGAAGTCATCTGTGAAAAACCAACGGATTTTCCAACAAGACAACGATCCCAAGAATACTGAGCATATTGTTCAATAATGGCTTCTTTATATTACAGCTCAATACACCTCCCCAGTCACAAGATCTCAATCCAATCAGAAATTGTGAAACCATAAAAACTGCCTTAACTCGGTCGTGGTCGGAAATTGTGCCCAGTATTACGGAGAATTCGGTGATGTCTATGCCACGTCGTCTTCAGGCGATTATTGAAGATCAAGGTATTAGAAATATATTGTTTTCCTTTTGTTTATTTAAAAGAAACTAAATATCAGGTGTGTTCCACGTGAACAACGAAACAGTCCGAACTAGTCCAAAGTAGACCAAAAGCGTTCAACGTAACAATTTTAGTGCAACTTTGAGAGAAAATGAGAGAGTAATTTTTTCATTTCCTGTACAAATTAGGCCGAACCTTTGCTTTGGGTAAGTTCGGACTAGAACTGAATAATCAGCTGTTCTTTGAGTCTAGCTTGGATAGTGAACGGACGTGTTTGTTGTTGAGCGGAGTGTTATAAAAAACCGGAATAAGTAGAGAACCGGAATAAGTAGAAAACCGGAATAAGTGGAAAGAATGAATTTACACAAAAGAAAAACTTTGTGACAATTATTTTTATATACTTTTAAAGTAATAAAAAATAAAAAAAAATTGCTTGAGTGTACCTAGTAGATGCAATTCTGAGAAAGAGCTTAGCTCCACTGGAAAAACCTCTGGATTTCTGAAAAAATCATTGGATAATTTCCTGTCTCTAAGAGATAAAAAAACGCACGCGTTCGTGCTCGCCAAACATTATTGTTACAACAGACGACAAACCATCTTTCTGTCTAGCTATTGTTGATAAACCGAAAACTCAAGTGGGTATGGATAGGTATATAAACGTGGATAAACATCAGCGAAGCCCTAAATCCGTGCAAATATTATCGCAACCAAAAATGTCTAAGGACGATATTACCTCTGCAACAACGGATAGTAATAGGTTTGCTATCCTTCAGACAGATGAACCAATAACTTCCAAAAAAAACATATAAACCCCCACCAATTTATTTGAGAGAGCCGGCTTCTAGTGAACTGGTGAAACAACTTATTAAGGCAATCGGCAAAGATAAATTCAACGTCACATCAGTGAAGCACGGCAGCATCAGTGAAACTAAAATTCAGGTAAACCATGAAAACGACTACCGAAAATTGTCTGATGTCTTAGAAAAACAGAAAAGATCATTTTACACTTACCAGCTCAAAAGTGCCAAAGGTCTTCAGGTCGTTATTAAAGGGATTGACCCATGCGTAGATATTGATGATGTAAAAACCGGATTGGAAGATAAGGGCTTTAAAATAAAAACAGTAGTAAACATCAGGAACCGTGAAAAGATCCCTCAACCCATGTTTAGGGTTGAAGTAGAACCAGGGGATGTTCTGTTAAAAAAGAGTGAAATTCACCCAATATATAACCTCAAATTTCTTTTGCATCGTAAGGTTACCGTTGAGGAGCCACATAAGCGTTCAGGACCCGTTCAGTGCCTAAACTGCCAAGAATTTGGCCACACTAAGGCTTACTGTAAGTTGCCCGCTGTTTGTGTTGTATGTGGCGAACTTCACGGCACAACTCAGTGCAATAAGCCAAAGGCCGACGCTAGTGTTAAAAAATGCAGTAACTGTGGAGGTAACCATAATGCAAATGGCTGAGGTTGCCCTGTCTATACTCACTTTATGTGGTCAATGACAAATGAGTCATCATATTCTCCAGCGCACCAGCATCCAAATGTCATTGGTAAAAATAATATTCCCCAGGTAGGCGATTCAACCAACTATACAAACACGCAAAACTCCAAATAAATTTCAATGCTAATGTGGTTAAATCCGACCAAAACTTGAACCAGAAGCCCAAACCTCAACAGTCCGATCCAAATTTTAGTAATCTATTGTTCAATCCATAAACACATTTACGGTTTCTATGACAAACATAATGCAGGAAATACTGAAAATGTAATCCACTATTCTAAAGGCAATTTCAAACAAATGATTTGTTTAAAAATATGTTTCTGGAACGCAAACGGCATCCGCCAACACAAAAATGAACTTGAGCACTTCCTTATGGAAAAGCAAATCGACATAATGCTGATTGGTGAAACTCACTCGACAAGCAGCACTTATATCAAAATTAATGGTTACACAGTATATGATACTAAAGATTCCCGTGGCAGATTTTATGGAGGCGCAGCAATTTTGATAAAAATGAGAATTAATCACTATTTGTTAAACGAGACACGTGAGGAGTATCTCCAAGCAACAAACATATGTATTGAAAATTTTCATGATAAAATTGTTATATCCCCGATTTATTCCCCACCCCGGCTTTCAGTAACAGCAAATCAATATTTACATTTTTTCAAATCACTTGGGCCTCGATTTGTAACGGCTGGCGACTATAACGCGAAACACACTTTTTGGGGATCACGTTTAATATCCCCGAAAGGCTGTGTGCTTTTTGGCACTATTTCCAAAATGGGCTTAGATGTGGTTTCAAGCTGACACCTCACTTATTGGCCGTCTGACCGACAAAAGATCCTAGATGTTATAGATTTTGGAGTTACGAAAAAATTTCCTTTAGAGTGGATGCGAGTGGAGCTTTCATTAGACTTGTCATCAGATCACTCACCCACTATAATCTCTGTTTCGTTCCCCCAAGAGATTGGCTTCCCGTTGACCGTCAATAGAGTGAATTGGCTAAAATACAAAAAATTTTTTAGTACTCATTGTACCGAAAATATCGTCTTGAGAACGCCTGAGGATATTGATGTGTCAGTCAATTAACCATTTTTCTGAAAACCTCAAACCGGCCGTACAGCATGCTACCACTAGCCATATAAGATCCAGAAATGTGAGCAATAGAACTTATTCGTCTGAAATTGAGCAACTTCTGTCTGAAAAAAGAAGAGTTAGAAGAGAGTGGCAACTCCCCAGCTTAAAACTAGGCTACGGGAATGCATAACTGAGTTAAGTAATCTGCTTGAAATCCAGAGAATGGTATCCCTTAAAACATATTACCGTACTCCGCAATCTGAGTATTCTCTGTGGAATGTGACAAAAGGTCTTCACTTAGCGACTGGGCAAGAAGCGATTCTAAAAAGAGGATTTTGTATGTCGATCATTTGAGAAACGTTTTTATTACAAATGATTCAGCGAATAATACAGCAGAATAACCACCATATGTTGTTAGACCTCCTGTGTCATTGAGACTTAATTTACAAGCTGTCGAAAACGTTATCGGTAATATAAACCCCAGGAAAGCTCCAGGCATTGATCAAATTACACAAGCCAGGGAAGGATCTGACTAAGGTAGAATCATATAGACCAATAAGTCCTCTACCAACAATTTCAAAACTATTAGAAAAATTGTTAATGGTGAAGAAGTATTGCTCCGCTGTATTCATTGATATTTCTCAAGCTTTTGATAAAGTGTGGCATAACGATTTGATGCACAAAATAAAATTTAACTTGCATGCAAACACTCACAACCTTCTGGAAAGCTACTTATCAGAGAAAGCCCAACTCAGCTAATCGAGGCAGGTGTTCCCCAAGGCAGCATACTAGAGCCTACTTTATATTTGATTTACGCCTCTGACTTGCCAACGGAAGTCAGAAGCGGAATCCATACCGTCTCAGACCGGATTCCAGACTTCAAACTTTATAGATGACACAGCGTTTTTGAGCGTTCATGAAAACCACCAGTTAGCTTTACGAAATTTACAGGAATATATTTCAATATTAGAGAAATGGCTAAAAATTTGGAAAATCGAAGTTAATGAATAAAAATGTACTCATATCACATTCACACTGTGTAAACAAACATGCGTGCCTATCCAAATTCACAACTCACTTATTCCGAAGCACAATTAAGTCAAGTACCTTGGTATTCATCTTGACTGTAGGTTAACGTGGAAGTCTCACACTGATGCGAAAGTTAATCAGTTAAAGTTAAAAGCAGCGCAACTAAATTGGCTTATGGGCAGAAACTCGACATTGAAGTTGGATTGCAAACTTCTGTTATACAATGCAATTCTAAAGCCCATATGGTGCTACGGAATTCATTTATGGGGCACCGCCTCAGCGTCAAATATTGAAAAAATTCAAAGGCGATATAACCAAATTCGAACGATGAATACAGCTCCATAGTACATAAAAAACTCACGATAAAGATCTGAGTGTTGCGCTGGTAAAAGAGGAATTTTCTAAGTACGCCACAAGTTATGTCAGTAAACTGGAGCTTCATCTAAACTCTCTTGCGCGCAATATTCTTAATTTTGGCAGCCAAACTCAGCTAAGAAGAAGGGATACCGTTGCCACCATCAGATTGTTCAATAGCTGCTTTTACCGAAATAGCTCCCGTATAATAAAACTTTTTGTCTAGCATTGGCCGGACTTAAATAAAAAGCACTTTTTTATTTGTTTTTAATTTTAAATTTAGTATTAAGATTTGAATACTTATTATTAGTTCATTTTCTAGATTCAACAAATAAAAAATGCTTAAAACAATAAGTTTGTAGCCAAATAGACAAAACCTTTGCTTAAGAGTTCGGGCCTTCTAATTCCTCCTGTATGCCATTTCTCAACACTCAATGGACGACAAGACAACGAGTTATTAGGCCGAAGCTCATTAAGAACATTAACCCTTAATCAACTCAACCATGTAACCATCCCTCCTAGTTCTTTACAGTACATGGGTAACAAACCTCGGCGGTGCCCTCGAAAGCTGGCATAAACCAAAGTTATCAGAGAAACTAATTCCACCTCCTACGATGTTAGGTTTAGGCCAAACAGCCAAAACTTTTCAGCCAAGGCAGGCACCTCAACAAAGATCAGCACTGAGAGATCTGGAAGTAGAGTTGGGTAGTTCGCGTACTAACTAGTACAACTGAACTATTCACTTGTACTAGGTAAGAGACCCGATCAATTCCGCGAGCTCTTTAGCTCCGTAGTTCATGATTCTTTCTTTTGACTTTGTTTTCTTTTCGTTCATGTTTCTTTTTTCTTGTATGTATACAAAAAGTTGTATGTAGCTTGTAGCTCAATTTGACGTAGAAAATACAAAATTAGACAACAAATACAAATTTTATTGTTTTTTTTTTTTGTAGTATTAAAATAGATGATTTGATATAAAACGAAAGAAGACATAAAAAAAACAATCGAAATTCATCACAACTAAATCATTTTTTCTTTTCAATACAATTATTTTTTATGACACATAAATATTTTTAATCTCGCTTTTAATTTTTCTTCTTGTATTTTTTATAATTCATTTGTTTATACAGATTTTGTTTTGCTTTTCCGTTCATTGAAAATAGTTTTATATACGGAGCCCTAAACTATTGAACTAAAAGAAAGACATATTTCATTAAAAAGAGCTGAGGCCAAATCACCGCATACGATATCGAGCAATATTATCGAAATTTTTCATTTTGGTATCATGTCGTATATGTCGGCTGAATTGTGTTGCAATAATATAAAAAAAAGTTAAACAATTTCTTTTTTGCATTCGGAGAAATATCGCTCCTTTATTGCAACATAGTCTTAAATACAAAAAGCTTGTTTCGAGAAAAACACATTTCACATTTTTAGTTTCCCTACAAGTCCTAGAAAAATTATTTTACAAAATATTTCCTAAAAGAAACAGTTTAAAAGTAATTTGAATGAATTTTTGGCACAATATAAAAGGTAGTACTGTTAATAATTCTGCATTCTTAACTCGAAAAGCTTATTGCAATAAAGGAGTGATATGGACTTCAATCTATTACATTATGTTTAAATTACAATCCGATATGCACCGCTTATCACAATCTAGATGTATCGTAATGTTATTCGACACGATAGTTAATTCGATATCGTATGCGGTGATTAGACCCTTGAACTAAAAAGAGCTCATGAGCCCAACTCTATCTGCAAGGCTTTGCTGAACCCCGTTCTGCCAATTTTAACACTTGGTACGGGTTTTGGAAGTCCACCACAACATAAATCATGGGCCTTCCTCGATTTTTGTTTTTGCTATAACAAACGAGCGACTCCTTCCCCTGTATGCTTCAGAAAACAGAGGGCCCTGGTTTGATCTACGCCAAGGCAAAACCTGTTCCTCGGGAGGAGACAGACTGTAAATATGTATATAAAAAAATCGTAACAATTTTTGAGAACACAAATTATATTATTTGTGGTCTCAGTTTCGCCTAGTAGAAATAAATTCGCCGCGTGTGTATTCTTGATCATTTGAAAAGAATTTGTCTACGTTTTGCTCTTGTATTTACAAACAAATCAAAAAATTCTTAGGTTTTTTTATCTTCTGCTAGGAAAATGTTTTGTTTACAATCGTTTAGTGCTAAAAATACAATGGTAAGTTTAAGGGGTTCTAATCATCTGATCGCTACGACGGTTCTCTTTATTGCAAAACAGACGACCATCCTCATAAACAAAACATATTTGAATTTCAAAAGACCCACCATTAACAACCTGAAAAACCGGTTGAAAGCCCGTGCGGATTATCTTAATACATACATATGCATACATAAATACTCCTACAAACATATTCTTACGGAAAAATTATTATTTTTTCCATAAGTACATATTTTATGCTTGTGGCGTGGACTTTGTTTTTGTTTTGCTGGTGTGTCGTTAATTTTAACTGGTTGCTTACGAGTATTGTGTAAAAACACAAAAATTTTCTATTTCCTCCTCTTTTTTGCTTTCAACAGCCTGACCGTTAAGTTACGAGTCTAAGTGGTAACGTTTGAGTTTGCGACTGCTGGGAATAATACGAGTATGTGTGATTTGTCTTCATTTTTTAATCGTTTGTACTTAAATATTGAACATGTACATATGTACGAGTGAGTACTCGTATGTATGTATGTATGCATGTTGTATTGCACACACATTGATTTGTTTTATAATTCTCATCGCATACATGGGAATATGAATTCCGTTTGACATAAGTGCATTCAAATTTGTAAGTTGACTTTTCGATTCGATTCTCTGTATAACTGTGACTGAAATTTGTTGTTATGAGCGGAAGGAAATCCGTGATTGAATTATGTCAACATAACAGGTTTGGTAAAAGTTTGGCCGCCTCAACTAATCACGTCCACGTTAATTAAGAAAAAATTAAATTCGTATCACGTTCCAAGTTCTTTTGTACAAGAATTTTTGTGCGCTGTTGGATTTGTTAAGGTGCCTTAATGTCTTAGAAACATACATCCATACATATGTATGCACTCGTATGTATGCATGTCTTACCCACGTGTCGCACACTTGCCGTAACAGAGTTTTAACTTTAAAAATAAATTGATTTTTATAAGTATATTTTTTAATATTAAACATATTGGATAAAATAATAAAAGAAAAAGGAAATTAAACGAAGCTTTTAGAGCAGTTTTTTTTTATTTGTTTAACAATTGAAAGGTTTATGGAATAATCCTTACAGACCGCAATACACAATAATCAATGCGATATTAGTAATGACATGAATTTAGATGTAAAATAATATTACGCTTTGTTACATTAATATTTTTCGAAAAATCAACGAAGTTATAGAGATCGTTATAATGTTTACATAATATTCTAAATGAATCAGCATTTGCATAGTTTTTTTTTTATAGGACCAGTACTCAGGGGATGACCCCCCACGAATGCAGTGCATTGTACCAGAACTAGGAACATAGGTTGTGAAGAGGAGGAAAGAGGGAGTAGTATTTGTGAACATTTGACTTGAACCTTTCAACGTTATAACAGACAGGAAACACGTCAGCAGGTAACTTATTCCACAGGCGGAGCGTACGGCTGAAAAAGGAATTCTCTCTGTAATGCGTAGTACGATTCCCCGGGCAATCAACCACAAATGGATGAGCTCTGGACAATGAACGCGTGACACGTAAAAATGTGCGCGTTTCGGGAATAAGATCCCTAATCTCGTCAGAGTAAAACCCATTGTAGTAACGATAGAACAGAGTAACGCACACCACACTGCGTCGATGCTCCAGTGAGTCAATAGAGTTGGATACCGTACTGTCACCTATGAGCTTCTTCGCCTTCTCCTGCACACGGTCGAGTAACCCCAAAATAGACTTTGAGGCACCTGCCTGATTAACCGGTTTGAATAAAGTTTCTAGTAGATCTATATGGAATATTAAATCTAATGTTACTAATAAGAAACACTGAATGAATTGTATCTTCATAACAATTTCATCATAAACATAACGTCAAACATTGCTCTTCTGCTTTCCAGCGTGAGCAAATTAACCATGGCCAATCTTGCGTCATAGGATGGAAGACTCACATCAAGACATCAGTGGGAAACAAAAAACAACCGTCTGAACACCTAGTTTCGCAATCGTGGTTCAGAGAGCGAACCAAGTGTTTCATATTACCGTCTGAACATGGTAACGGGTGGTTAAATTTCAAGGGCCGATGTTGATTTTGAATAAAATACAAACTATTTAGGAAATTTTTTAAATTAAATTTTTGGTTTGTACATTTGTACAACGGGTTATAGTTCAGGTTTTTTCTTTCTTAAGTTTTTTTTTTTTTTTTTTTTTTTCCTTAAGAAAGATTTTTTACAATACAAATCTGCTGTGATCAATAATTTTGATTGAAGAAGACAAGAAAAATAATAATCAAATCTTTAGCTGGGGGACAACTAGCTGTTTCGTAGTCGCTAAACTACTCATCAGCACCCACTGGGATTTGAACTCGGGACATGACGTATCATGATCTACTGCTTTAACCACTAAGCCACCGAGCATTTAATTATTTTCTATCTATATTCATCTCATATTGAATCACATATGCATTTTGTTAATTGCCCACATTGTTTGTACAGCGTTTGCTGTCTCTAAACTAGCGGTATTTATTTTTATTTATTAACATACATATTTTTGTATTTTAATATTCTCCGTACCCAGATGCTCGGTGGCTTAGTGGTTAAAGCAGTAGATCATGATACGTCATGTCCCGGCCGCGATCACGGCGGCACACCTCCATCCGATGGTCCAAATTTTCGATGACCCTGAGGCATAATGGAGGTTCTATGCCGTTAATGTGCCGAATTATCTCATCCTTTAGCTGTTGAATTGTTGCTGGCTTATCGACGTACACCTTTTCTTTCAAATAAACCCCAAAGAAAAAAGTCCAACGGTGTCAAATCACATGATTTTGGCAGCCAATTGACATCGCCATTACGTGAGATAACACGGCAATTGTTTCGTTAGTTGTGTGGCAAGTGGCACCGTCCTGCTGAAACCACATATCGTCTACATCCATATCTTCTAATTCGAGCCATAAAAAGTTCGTTAACATCTCACGATAGCGAACACCATTCACAGTAACTGCCTGACCGGCCTTATTTTGGAAAAAATACGGCCCGATGATGCCGCCAGCACATAAACCGCACCAAACAGTCACTCTTTGTAGGTGCATTGGTTTTTCGACAGTCACTCTTGGGTTCTAATTCGCCCAAATGCGGAAATTCTGTTTATTGACGAATCCACTGAGGTGAAAATGTGCGTCATCACTGAAGATGATTTTCTTCGAAAATTGATCATCATTTTCATAATAAGTCTGGATAACTTTAAC
Organism: Thecocarcelia acutangulata; assembly: GCA_914767995.1. Taxonomy (NCBI): domain Eukaryota; kingdom Metazoa; phylum Arthropoda; class Insecta; order Diptera; family Tachinidae; genus Thecocarcelia; species Thecocarcelia acutangulata. The sequence goes on from OU612098.1 coordinate 61,237,151, forward strand.
ACGTTGTTGGATTGTGTATCTCTCTATGATCACATTTAACATCGGCCCTTGAAATTCAACCACCCGATATAAGAGCGAGTTCTTACTCGAATGTGCGAGTTTTTACACTTTTGGGATTATCTCATTCGATATCGAGTAAAAGGTATCGAAATTTCTAATGATGGCATTCGATTAATTTTTAGTCGTAAGCAACAATACTATCGAAAACCCGCCAAACAGAAAAACACAAAAGAAATGTAAGTTCAAAATTTGTTTTGAGTATAAAATTAAATGTATAAATAATATTTTATTTCAGGTCAGCTGTAACAAAAATTAATTTTACACAAAAAGAAATTTTGGCCAATCACATACCGAATTGGCAAAAGGTGTATTGCCCAATACTGGGCAAGGGAAATATAAAGCCAACCAATTGTGGCAAGAGCTTGCTCTGAAGTAGAACGCTTCTGGTCCACCAATTAAAGATGTGAAAATGTGGCGCAAAATAAAATTAATTAATATTGTTAGTAGTAAATTTTTGTATTTAATTTATATATGTAAATATGCACATATTCATCCCTATGATCGTATTCGTACATACATAAGTACATTTACGTAGGTGTATACTGATCAAAAGCAAAGCGTTAAAAAAATGTGTTTTAATAAAACATCCTTGAAAAAAACTGGTTGTGGACCCTACGAAGAAATAGATCTTTCCCAAGTTGAGGAACAATTAGTGGCTACAGCAGGCTTGGAAGTTTGTGTTGAAGGGTTAAAAGCTGTTAAAACTTTTGGGTCAGCGAAAGTGGTGGACATGACACAGCCAAACGACTTTGAAAGCTGACGAAGGCAAGTTACTTCGACTTCAGCCGATGCTATTATTGTGATTTATCATTTATAATATCATACGATTGTGCCCAGGCTGAAGAGGATATAGATTCGTTAATAGAAATTGAAAGTGATGTGGAAGAAAAATCTTATCACAAAGAAAACACATTTACATGCAAAAAATTTTCATAAAGAAGCATGCTGAAACAAAATTGATTTCAATAGAAACCTACCATAAGCACATATTGGAGAAGATGGAAAAAATTATTGAAATAGCAAATAAAAATGTGGAAGCTAAGGAGAAGGAGTTACAACTTAAAATTAAATCCCATGACCGTTTCGTAGGAGTCAGACGATGATCCATAATATAATAATATTGGATCCATTTCTTTTGCGTTTTTATTTTATGATTTTTGTTGACAATTTTCGGCAGTGTTATAAAACACATTTTGTCAGTATTTTGCAACACTGAAGTGATAACTCGACTACGTAACAAGTCGAGTCACATCATTAGAAATTTACACGACATCGAAATTATTTTCTACTCGATAGTAATTTTGATCACGTATGACAGAATTAGCCTCCTGATTCTATACAGTTCCTTTGACAACATGTATATGGATTCCAAAAAACCGATACATACTCGAGTACAGGACTGACTAAAAATACTTATAATCTTTTTGTTATATATGGTTCAGTAAACTCCTTAGCCCAACGTTTTATGTCTGCAAGCACATCGAGAGTCTTATTTACCATCATTGTAACATGACTATTAAAAGTTTATTTGCTATCAAGAAGATCAAAATATCTGCATACCGAATTTCGTCTTCAGCGGTTTCGGCGTGAAAGCAAAAGTATTAACCACTTCCGAGATCAATACTGATTTTAACATTTCTCTCAAAAGTTTTTGAAAAAGTTATTCATTGTCGAAATATTTCAAATTCTTAGACCACTTGTGGCTTTGAGACTTAATTTTAAAGATGTCAAAAATGTCCAGGAAAGCTCTCGGTATTGGTCAAATTACTACACAGCACCACAAAACAAACAAACAGGCTAGTAGTAGTTTTTGAAGACAAAAACTACTGTTCACCTCTATTCATTCACTTTTTCCAAGCTTCTGGAAAGCGACAGGAGATAGGAGTTCCCCAAGGTAACATACTGGGGCCTACTTTATATTTGATTTACGCTTCTGGCTTACCAACGACTTCCAGAATCCAACCTTCAACCTTTACAGATGACACCGCGTTTTTGAGCATTCATGAAAACCATCAATTAGCTTTACGAAATTTGCAGGGATATATTTCAATATGAGAAAAATGCTTAAAACTGTAGAAAATCAAAGTTAGTGAACAAAAATGTACTATAACCCGTTGCACAAATGTACAAACCAAAAATTTAATTTAAAAAAAAAAAATTATAATGTTCAAAAAAACAATAAAAAAAATTAAATAAATTAATATTTACATATCTGGAGAAAATATTAAAATACAAAAATATGTATGTTAATAACTAAAAAAGAAATACCGCTAGTTCTGAGACAGCAAACGCTGCTAATTCAATATGAGATGAATATAGATAGAAAATAATCAAATGCTCGATGGCTTAGTGGTTAAAGCAGTAGATCATGATACGTCATGTCCCGAGTTCAAATCCCAGTGGGTGCTGATGAGTAGTGTAGCGACTACGAAACAGCTAGTTGTCCCCCAGCTAAAGATTTGATTATTATTTTTCTTGTCTTCAATCAATAATTATTGATTGTATTCGCAATTTTATAAAGTATTCGCAATTTTATAAAACTGTGGGCAAATTGGTTTTAAGCTTTTATGAAATATTATCATATAAAAAAAAAATGATTACAATTTTCTACTCTGTTTTACTGTATTTAACTGAATTTTTAGAAAGATTCAAAACAAAAGGGTCTCTACCAAAAGAAAGTACCCAAAACAGAAACATATTTAGAAAAAAGTAGAATTATATGATTATTGCTTAAAATTAGTTTGCATTAAAAAGACAATAAAGCAATAGTAATAATGAAAAGTTAAGTTAACATTAAATTTAGTTAGTATATTGCATTAAAATACTTTTGAGGTCCAATTCAGTATATTGTTTCCTTTGTTTATATAATTCCCCACCGTTTTTATTTGGGGAATATTTTGGCAGCTACTTCTCACAAAATTTAATTACAGCAACATATTTACTCACATATTTCCAATAATTTACGTCAAAAATCACAATTGACAGTTAGTTTTCACAAAAAACAATTGTAGAAACACTTGTGTGCGAGAAATAATTTTTTGTTTCAATTTCCATAGATTTTGTCTCAATTCCCTTGTTCCATGTGAAAAATTTCTCGATGCGAGAAATACAGAAACGAGGTACAGAACTGCTTTTAAGAAAAAAAAAAATTTCATTGAATAATCGGTTTGGACTATATCTAAGGTATATATGGACCGATGTCGGAAATTTTAATTTTCTCTATTTGGTAACCTTCTTATATTATCAGAACTTATTTTAAGCAAAAAAATGTTTAAGGTCGCTTACAAGACATTATCATGAAAAATCGGTGTAATACTGTCGAAATAAATGGGCGAACACGGATATTCTATTTAACTGTCTTTATTAACAAACAAATTATCTTTCGCTTATTTTAATAACTTAAGCCTTGCTAGTTTATGCACGACGCTTATGTGTCTATTTATTTTATTTTAAATAGTTTGCATTTATGCTGCATTTATTTTGCATGTATGCTGCACTTTTTTCGTAAAATTCAAGTTTTAAAATTTAAGTTTTATTGAGATGAAAAGAAGATGTCGCAATAACTATAAATATCTGAAAAAAAGTTGAGAAAACTGTATACTTCTGTATTTTTTTTTTTTTTTTTTTTTTTGGCAAAACAATATTGAAAATGTTACACTTTTTCTAGAAAAGAAAACGCCATAAGTTCGCTTACGCGATGTATTCATGAAAAATCGGAATTGGCTATATCCCGGGTATATATGGACCGATATCGAAAATTTTTATTTTCCGTATTTAAGTAACCTCCGTTTACTACCAGAACTGATTTTAAGCAACATTTCTTTTACCTGGTAATTGCCATGCTTAATAATTGTGTGAAGTTTGAAGCAAAGCAAAACAATTTTTTTTATTTTCATACAAATTTGCAAAAAAAATAATGGCTTTTTGCAGAGTTTTGGATATATCTCAGCTATATGTGAACCAGTTTTACTGAATTTCAATAGCAAACCCATGAATCCATGGGGTAAAAGAATAGTGAAAGAAAAAAGTTTCTAATTAAGTTTAATGGTTTTCTCAGAAACGTGTTTTTTTTTTGTCTCTTTTTACCATTGTCCGTACATTCTACATATGAGCCTATTCTGGTACAAATTATGACGGAGTAGGTAGCAACATGTAAACACGTTTTTTTCTCTCTCTTTTTTACCGTTTTGTATGTTTTCTTTATATGTTCACTATTAATTTCTTTTGAATGTGCTTCATTATCTTTTTTTTTTAACTTTATTATTTTATTTATTGAATCTACATAAGAAATGTAATGACAATAAGTATTCAATTCTTAATACTAAAAAAAAATTGTGATTAAAGTCCTGCCAGTGCTGGACAAAAATTTATTTTTATGCGAACATTATTTCAGAATTCAGTCATCTGTTTAGAGCTCGAATGGTAGCCAAAGTATCCCTCCTTCTCAGACGGGTATGACCACCTAAGTTAAGATTATTAACTGCAAGAGGATTTGGATGGAATTCAAGTTTGTTAATATATCTTGTCGCGTACTTCACTTACTTTAACGTACCATGGAGCGTCTGTAATTCTACGGAGTATTCTATTTTGACTTCTTTGAATTTTTTCAATGTTGGATGTTGGATTCTAATATAAGTATGTTAATTACTTTGTACTGCATTATCTTGTACTTTGGAAGGTGTTGGACTAAATTTTGCTAATCTGGTATATACACTGGGTACTGATCAGTTTTAACTAATTTGATTCCAACATTTTAATTGCTGCAATAGAGTTTGTTTTAGTCTTTCGTGTTGTTATTGTTAAACCTTCACGAAAACTATTCCCTCTTTTCTATCTCATCATAACCTATTTTCCTAGTTCCAGTACAATACACTGCATGTGTAGGGGTAAAAAAAAAAAGAGTTTAAAATAAAACCAGAATAAGTAAAAACGGGAATAATTGAAAAAAGTGATTTTATATATAAATAAAAAACTTTGTGACATTTACTGTTATATATTTTAAAGTGAAAATAAACAAAATAAAATAAAAACTGCATGAGTGTACATATCGCTTGTTTCATGTAGAAAGGCCCTAATAAGTATAATTACAATTTTACAGGAGCAGCAAAAATCGTAATGGAAACTGCATAAATAGGTACATCTAAAAGTAACTTTTTTTGCTCAATTGCTTGTAAGAGCGATATGTATGAATCTTTATAAAACTATGTACTTGTGTGAAACGTTGTCGTATCCCTAAAAGAACTCAATTCAGGGAAAATGCGGGTTAGGGCCTTTCTACGTGAGACTAACGATATGTAATTCTGAGAAAGAGTTCAGCTCCACTCGAAAAAGTCCTTGGAGTTCTGAGGAGGAGTCTTTGAAAAAATCATTGGACAATCTACTGTAGCTAAGAGAAAGAAACCGCACGGGCTCGTGTTAGCCAAATATTGTTGTTACAACAGACGACAAATCACCTACCAGTTCAGTTATTGCAGATAAGCCGAAAAACCTTTAGCCGCCACCAATATATTTGCGAGAGCCTATCTGTAGTGGGCTGGAAAAGCAACTTTTTACGGCAATCGGCAAACACACTATCAACGTAACATCGGTTAAGCACGGCAACATCAATGAAACGAAAATCAAGGTCAACGACGGGAATGATTACCGAAAATTTTCTGACGTTCTGGAGAAGGAAAAACGATCGTTTTACACTTATCAGCTTAAAAGTGCTAAAGGTCTTCAGGCCGTTATAAAAGGAGCCGATATCGGAAATGACTCTTTTGTTGATGTCAAAACCGGAATAGAAGACAAAGGCTTGTAGCAAACATAAGAAACCGTGAAAAAATTCCTCAACCCATGTTTAGTGTTAAATTAGAACCAAGAGATGTTGCCTTGAAAAAGAATGAAGTACATCGCCACAGCCAGAACGTTTCAGCCAAGGTAGGCACCACAATCATGACCAGCACGGGTTGAACTGCAAGCAGAACCACCCGGGGCCATGCTGATCCCCGTTCTGCCAATTTAAACCCTTGGTAACGGTTTCGGAAGCCAACAAAACATAAGTCATTCGACTTCTTAGAGTTTTATTTGCTGCAACAAACGAGAGACCCTTCCCCTCTTTACCCGAAAAACAAAATGCCCTGATTGGGAATACCCCAAGGCAAAACCTCGGGGGGAGAGGTCAGTGACAAATAGGCCATCAATTATAAATATGCCACCCCAGCCGTCAGACACCATTTCTACAAACAATTTTCCCCGGGTACGCTAGTCAACCAGCCCAAACAAGTTTCTTATGCTAATGTGGTTAAGTCCGATTGTGGTTAAGTCCAAAATTTGAATCAGGAGCCGAAGTCACAAAACTACGGTCAAAACTTTAGGAATCTTGAAGCAATTCTGTACACTCTTGTCCAATCTATAAATACGTTTACCGCTTCTATGACAACCATGATGCAGGAAATGCTGAAAATGCAATCCACTATTTTGCAGGCAATTTTAAACTAATTAGTTGGTTAAAAATATGTTTCTGGAACAAAAACGGCATCCGCCAACACAAAAATGAACTTGAGTTCTTCCGTATGGAGAAAAACAAATCGATAAAATGCTGATTGCTGAAACTCATTTGACAACCAACAGTTATTTCAAAATTAGTGGCTACGCTCTATATGACACTATAACGGATGCTCAGCAATTTTGATAAAAACCAGAATCAAACACTATTTACTAAATGAGACACGTGAGGAATATCTTCAAGCTACAAATATATGTCTTAAATAATTTCATGAAAAAAATTGTTATATCCTCGATCTACTCACCACCCCGATTTTCAGTAGCAGAAAACTAATATTCACATTATCAAATCACTTAGGCCTCGATTTCAGCGGCTGGTCAATATAACGCGAAACACACTTTTTGGGGATCACGTTTAATTTTCCCGAAAGGCTACGTTCTTTTTGACATCGTTTCAAAAATGGGCTTAGATTAGATTGTGGATATCCCACTTATTGGCCGTCAGACCGACGAAAGATCCCAGATATTATAGATTTTGGAGTTGTAAAAAAATTTCATTTAGAATGGATGTTAGTGGAGCCTTCATTAGATTTGTTATCAGATCAATTACCCACTATAATTTCTGTTTCGTTCCCCCAGGTGGTTGGTTCCCCATTTAGTGAATTGGTGCTGACCGTCAGTAGAGTCATTTGGCTAAAAAAAAAGAAGAGTTAGAAGAGAGTGGCAATTTCGCAGGTCTCCCCAGCTTAAAACTAGGCTACGGGAATGCGTAACTCGTTTAAGAAATCTGCTTAAAATCTAGAAAATGGCTTCCTTTAAAACATATTTGGAAACCCTTCATGGTATTCCGCAATCTGACTATTCCCTGTGTAAAGCGACAAAGGGTCTGAAAAGTTAAGCCACCTTTGCAAACTTCATCTGGCGACTGGGCAAGACTCTGAAAAGGGGAAGGTGTATGTTAACCATTTGAGACATGTTTTTACCACAAAAGATTCAGCGGATGCTGCAGCACAATTTCCGCCATATGCTGTTAGACTGCCTGTGTTTTTGAGACTTAACTTTCGAGATATCGAAAACGTTCTAAGTAACACAAACCCCAGGAAAGCTTCAGGCATTGATCAAATTACTGGTAAAATGCTTGAACAGTTACCTCGTGTAGCTAGAAGAGTTCTACTTTTTATTTTCAGCGTGGCTTTATCCAGCCAGTTTGATCTTGTATGGGTGTAAACCAATATCTTTTTCCAAAATTTCCCAAGAAGTGGTCTTAGTGATGCACAGCTCTCGAGAACGCCGCGGAATCGACTGATTCGGATCGTTTACCATGGATACCTGCTGGTCACTTTGACCAGCCCGTTGCCTCACTGGTGCGCAACGATATACTCGTATGTACGCATTAAAACAAAGATGAATTTTTTTAAATTGACATGAATGAAATTGACTTTATTCGAAAGAAAATCTTCTGGCATTATAATTTAAACATGACTTCTGGCATATGACTGCCATTGGCTGGCTTGGAAGTAGTCTAATCTTGAGGTTTAATTTTCGATAAGCGGCGAATGTAGTCCTTAAAAGGGTGAATCGCTTCAGGCTTCTGGGCATAGTCTAACGATTTCACATATGCCTTCAAATTATAGTCTAGCATCATTAAATCACATGATCTTAGAGGCCAATTCACGACTCCGAAACGTAAAACTATGCGTTTCTTTCAATAAATCAATTCATTACAAATTTTATTCAGGAAGTTGACGACAACGTTCTCTTGAACTCAGATAAAGATCAGGTTAGGATGAAAACATTCATCCCCTACAAGCAGATTTCCATTAAACTAAGAATGAATTCTTGGTTTAATCAGACGTGCAAAACCGCAGTTAGATCCAGAGAGGAAGCATTAAGTAACTGACGTTTAAACAAAACTTTAAACACTGATTTGCTACGTAAAAAGTCAAGATCTTCGTGTGCCAAAGTACTTAGACGTGACAAGTTTCTTCACGAACAGCGCCTTCGTGCCAAGGTCCTTGCAGCTCCCCGGGGCAGTAAGACCTTTTGGTATTTCGTTAAGAGAGTAAAGAAATCTGCTAGTTCATCAATTCCAGCTCTGTTAATGAATGACCAAGCATTCACCGACCCGGTTGACAAAGGTAACTTGTTGGCTGAAATTTTTGCAAGCAATTCCTACTTGCCGGAAAGTAGTCAACCACTCCCCGAATTCGGAAGAGTATCTGTAGCAATGTCAAAGATATTTTCCGAGCTCGAGCAGTCAAAAGGGTTTTGCCCGACTTCGACATAAATAAGACTCCTGGACCGGATGGCATTCCAGCACTGGTCTTGAAGCAGTGTTCTTCTTCAGTTGCGCGTCCGTTAGCATACCTCTTCAGCATACTTTCCCAAGTTGGTGAGTTTCCATCATGCTGGAAGGTTGCTAATGTAACACCAATTCCCAATAAGGGTGAGGCAAATAACCCTGAAAATTTCCGCCTAATTGCAATCTGCTCTGCTCTTTCCAAAGTAATGGAAAGCATAGTTAAGCATCACCTTATGTAGTATCTAGAGTCGCATAAACTAATTTGTGATCATCAATATGGATTTCGTAAGGGTCGTTTTATTGGCGATCTTATGGCATATCTCTCCGAGAAATGGTGCCACTCAATCCATCATTTCGGTGAAAGTAGTGTGGTGGCTCTGGATATTTTAAAAGCGTTGGACAGAGTGCGGCATGCTGCACTACTGGCAAAACTTACTGCTTTTGGTGTCGGTGATGACTTTTATCGATTTATATCGAGCTTTCTCAGAGACCGCACTATACGAGTTGTTATAGATGGGGTCTCATCAAACGAGTTCAAGATTAATTCAGGGGTACCTCAAGGCTCCGTTCTCTCTCCTACTCTATTTCTTATTTTCCTGAATGACCTTCTCTATCAAACTTCCAACCCTACCCACTCTTTCGCGGATGACAGCAGCATTTGCCACTCATACTCTTTTAGTTATAGACCCAGCCTATCAGAGGTCGCTGCTAAGAGGCTAAATATGAATGATTCACTGAATAGTGATCTTCTACACTGAAAAATATTTGCTTCATATTTCCAATGAACCCCATTCATTAGATAATTTTCATTAACGGAATGAAAAATTACGTTCCATGAATGAAAATTCATAGCATTAATGAAAATATTCATTAAAATTGATTCATTAGTTTTCATAATTTCATTAGAAAATTTCATTGGATTTGTTATAAAAAATTTTTGAAGGCTGTGTGCAAAATTTTAGAGATTTATTAAAAGTGAGAAAATAAATATATTATAACTACTAACTAAATGACAAAGTAAATTATTTTATACACTAATTACTGTGTAAAAAATTATTTTAATAAAAATTTCAATAGTTTTTTAGTTCTTATGAAAATTTTCATTATATTAACTAAACTTTTCATTAGAATTCATAAACTACCCTCATTTTAAATACCTATGTACATAGTTGAAATCAAAAGCAAAGAGATGGGCTTTTCTCTCGTTTTTTGGTTAAAAGAATATTTATTCCGTTACAAATGCAACAACAAAGTCACACTTAATTTTTTCCTTAGCGTTCGTTGTGAACAATTATGTATCTATACACAAAGCAAACGTTTTGTTTTTGCACGCAACGGGACTTTTTTTTTTGTTCTTCAAAAAGCAAAACATCACAAGTTTCCAAAAGCAGAAGCAAACGTTTAAAAAAAGAAATGAGTTTGCCGAAGTTAATTTTTTAAAGTGAAGTTTGCTGAAGTTCATTGTTTAAAGGAAAATTAATATTTTATATGTTTTCCTGACGATGATAACAAATTGTTATCGAAATATTGAAAATAAATACTGTTGAATTTTTTATAAAAAATAAAACGATCTTTAGCTGAAAATAAGAAATATTGACTTAAACAAGATCAAATAATTAAATGTCAAATAACCATTGTTTAAACTTATTTAATTATCCAAAATGTTTACATATGTAACATTACATATTATTTTTTAAGTTATTTTGTGTTGAATTAAAATGTTTTGATTTCCTTTTTAATGTATTAATATTATTAATTTTATTTTGCATTATAATTAAAACAATAAAAAATTATTTTATGCTTAATATAAAAAAAATTGCTTAGTTTATTTTCAGTAGCACAATGCTAATGAAAAAAGGTCATTAGAATAATGAAACTCCTCCTTAAACTAATGATTTTATTTCATTAGAATGAAGAAAATTTTTCACCAAATTAGTGAAGATTATCATTGGTTCAACGAATGTATTCATTAAAATAGTGAAAATATTTCATAAAAATAATGTTACACATTCATTGGCCTAATGAACAAATAGCGTTTGAATAATGAAAAAGATTCATTAAAGAAATGAAAGTTTTACTTAATGTTAATGTACCAAATTCATAAAACTAATGAAATTGAGTCGTTAGCCTAATGAATTTTTTCATTGTTTTAATGAAAAGTATTCATAAATGTAATGATTTATTCTTCATTAACTTAATGACGTTTTCATTAATCTAACGAATGTATTCATTAAATAATTTTTAATGAAAGAAGATTCATTAGTCCAATGAAGGCCATCATTGGCCGAAAAATAATGAAAATTTTCATTAGATTAATGTCAAAATTCATTATATTAATGAAGGAATTCTTTTCAGTGTATTTATCTCCGAGTGGGGTCGTAAAAATAGGGTCGCCTTTAACGCTCGTAAGACCCAATGTTGCTTATTAACACACAAAAAAACGACTGCAGATGCTGCTTCATCTGTACACATGGATGGTATAAATATTGAGGAATCGGATGCTCTTGTTGTTCTTGGTATGAAGATACAGTGTGATGATCGCTGGACTGAAAACATTTTTCATATCTCTAAAGAAGCATTCAAGTGCCTAGGGTTTCTAAAACGTTGTAAGATGTGGTTCACTCCATCCGATCTCCTTACTATTTATACCACCTACATCCGACCGAAAATGGAATACAACTCTCATGTTTGGGCCGGTGCCTCAAAGTCTATTTTGGGGTTACTCGACCGTGTGCAGGAGAGGGCAAAGAAGCTCATCAGTGACAGTAGGGTATCCAACTCTATTGATTCACTGGAGCATCGACGCAGTGTGGGGTATGTTACTCTGTTCTATCGTTACTACAATGGATTTTGCTCTGACGAGATCAGGGATCTTGCTCCCGAAACGCGCACATATTTACGTAGCACGCGCTCATCGTCCAGAGCTCATCCATTTGTGGTTGATTGTCCGAGGAATCGTACTACGCATTACGGAGAGAATTCGTTTTTTGGCCGTACGCTTCGTCTGTGGAACATGTTGCCTGCAGACGTGTTTCCTGTCTATTATAACGTTGGAGGGTTCAAGTCTAATGTTCACAAACACTACACCCTCTTTCCCCCTCCTCACAACTTATTTTCCTAGTTCTGGTACAATGCATTGCATTTGTAGTGGTCATCCCCTGAGTACTGGTCCAAGTAAAAAAAAAAATGACAAACATGATGCAGGAAATGCTGAAAATGCAATCCACTATTTTGCAGGCAATTTCAAACAAATGAATTGGTTTCAAATATGTTTCTGGAACGTAAACGGCATCCGCCAACACAAAACTGAACTTGAGCACTTCCTTATGGAAAAGCAAGTCGATGTTATGTTGATTGCTGAAACCCATTTGACTACCAACAGTTGTTTCAAAATTAATGGGTACACATTATATGACACTAAAGATCCCCGTGGAAGATCTTGCGGAGGATCGGCAATTCTAATAAAATCCAGAATTAAGCACTATTTAATGAACGAGATACGTGGGGAGTATCTCCAAGCAACTAATATATGCATTGAATATTTTCATGAAAAAATCGTTATTTTCTCGATCTACTCACCGCCACAATTTTCAATAACAGAAAACCAATATTCAAATTTTTTGAATTCACTTGGTCCTCGATTTTTAGCGGCTGGCGACTATAACGCGAAACACACTTTTTGGGGATCACGTTAAATTACCCCGAAAGGCCGTGTGCTTTTTGACACCGTTTCCAAAATGGGCTTAGGTGTTATTTCAAGTGGACACCCCACTTATTGGCCGTCTGACCAACGCAAGATCCCAGACGTTATAGATTTTGGAGTTACAAAAAATTTTCCCTCAGAATGGATGCAAGTAGAACCTTCATTAGACTTGTCATCAGATCACTCACCAACTATAGTTTCTGTTTCGTTCCCCCAGGGGGTTGGTTCCCGTTTTGTGACTTGGCGTTGACCGTCACTCGAGTTAATTGGATAAAATATAAGAAATATTTGATTACACATTGCACGGAAAATATTGCCTTGGGACCGCCTGAGGATATTGATGTGTCGCTTAACGAATTTTCTGAACACCTTTATCTAGCCGTACAACATGCCATCACTAGCCATATAAGATCCAGGTATGTGAGCAATAGAACATATTCGTTTGAAATTGAACAACTTCTAACAGAAAAAAGAATAGTTAGAAGAGAGTAGCAACTTCGCAGGTCTTCCCAGCTTAAATGCAGGCTACGAGAGTACATAACTCAGTTAAGAAATCTGCTTGAAATCCAAAGAATGGCTTCCCTTAAAAATTATCTGGAAGGTCTTGATGGTACCCCTCAATCCGACTATTCTCTATGGAAAGCGACAAAAGATCTGAAAAGACCCGTAATAGGTAAGCCACCTTTGCAAACTTAAACTGGCGACTGGGCAAGAAGCGATTCTGAAAAGGGGATGTTGTATGTTAATCATTTGAGAAATGTTTTTACCACAAATGATACAGCGAATGATTCAGCTGAACTACCGTCATACGCTGTTAGACCGCCTATGTTTTGAGACTTAGTTTTCAAGATGTTGAAAATGTTTTTCGTAACACAAATCCCAGGAAAGCTCCAGGTATTGATAAAAATACTGGTAAAATGCTTGAGCAGTTACCTGGTGTGGCTCGTGGAATTCTTCTTTTTATTTTTAACGCTATTTTACGCCTTGATTAAGTGGAAGGTGTCCATGATTACTATGATACCCAAGCCAAGGAAGGATCCCACTAAAGTAGAATCATATAGACCAAGAAGTCTTTTACCAACAATTTCAAAACTGTTCGAAAAATTGTTAATGGCAAAGTTGAGTCCAATGTTGAACACTGTGGGATGCATCCCTGATCATCAATTTGGCTTTCGGGCTAAACACAGCGCCATAGAACAAACGCACAGACTAGTCAATGTCATAAGACAAACCTTTGAGGAGAAGAAGTATTGCTCAGCTCTATTCATTGACATTTCTCAAGCTTTCGATAAAGTGCCTGTAAATACTCACAAGCTTCTGGAAAGCTACTTATATGGGCGGAAGGTTGTTATCAGAGAAGGCGACTTTATAAGCCCAACTCAACCAATCGAGGCAGGAGTTCCCCAAGGCAGCATAGTGGGACCTACTTTATATTTGATTTATGCCTCTGACATGCCAACGACAACCGAAATCCACACTTCAACTTTTGCAGACGATACAGCATTCTGCAGCGTACATGAAAACCATCAAGTAGCTTCGCGAAAGTTGCAGGAGTATATTTCAATATTAGAGATGTGGTTAAAACTTTGGAAATTTAAAGTTAATAAACAAAAGTGTACTCACGTTACATTCACACTGCGTAAACAAACATGTTCAGCTATCCAAATTAACAATTCACCTATTACGCAGCAAAATGAAGTCAAGTACCTTGGTATTCATCTCGACCGTAGGTTAACGTGGAAGTCTCATATAGAAGCGAAAGTTATTCAGTTAAAGTTAAAAGCAGCGCAACTGAATTGGCTTATGGGCAGAAATTCTACATTGAAGCTGGATTGCAAACTTTTATTATACAACGCAATTTTAAAGCCTATATGGTGCTATGGAATTCAATTATGGGGCACCGCCCGTTGAAAAAATTCAAAGGCGACAAAACAAAATTCTTCGAACAATTACCGCAGCTCCATGGTACGTAAAAAACTCACAAATTCATAAGGATCTCTGTGTTCCTCTTGTAAAAGACGAATTTTCAAAACACGCGACAAGGTATATCAGTAAATTGGAACTTCATACAAATCGTCTTGCACGCAATATACTTAATTTTGAAGGCCACTCTCGGTTGAGAAGGATACCCTTGCCACCATCAAAACGTTCAATAGGTGATTTTACCGATACTGATCGTGCAAAATAAAACATTTTTGTCTAGCATTGGCTGGACTTAATTAATTTTATGTATTTAGTATTAAGATTTGAATACTTATTGTTAGTTCACTTTGTGAAGATTCAATAAATAATTGAATGAGAAAAAAAAATTTGTTTGTACGCACACTGAAAATACAATATTCATTCAAATATCGAATATTTTAAGAGAGATTACCAAATTAAAACAAGAAAAAACAGTAAAGAGAATGAATTGCGTCGTAATAAATAGATTCTGTCGTATACTTTTTCTAATTCAAATATATATTTTCTCTTATTTGTAAGAGCGAAAGCACGCAAATACAATCCCAGGGAAATTTTTGTCACATACATCTTCGATCTAAGACCATTGACAATGTAAGCGTGACCCATCCGAAGTCTGTATACAATTCCTACTTACATTTACACAGCGATGGCCTAGGCCGTAAGATGCATCCAACACTGTATACATTGTAAGCGAAGATTGGATGAGTTCAAAACTATATTATTAGCATTTGTTTTCTTCTTTGCTTCTTATGTACATTCAATTTAACAATATGAGTAGAAAAAAAGACTAATCTGAGTTGGATGCTAGTTGTTTGTTGTACTTAACATGTTTATTTTGATTTTTTCTATTGACACAATCGCTTACAATCGGACGCTTTGCAAATTGTAATAACTTGTGGACTGCTGGGATATAACTGTTCGATAGAGTGCAAGAAATATCGAATGAATGAATGAATAAAACGATTATATTTCGAATGCAAATTACATTCGTTATAATACAAAGAAAAACATTTTGCTAAGACGTAATTTGCTTTTAAGAAATGTGCGCAATAAGGTCTGAAAATGGTTAAATTGGAGTTGGTAAAAGAACCTTGATGGTATGTTATTGTACACACTTACATACATACAAACATACATACATACATACATACATACATACAGGTGGCGTGGGTGCGAGCGTTCAAGGTAAAGCGCTGGCTTCCCATCGGGTGTAGCCAGTTAGCGATCCTTGTCCCTGCTCAAACCAAGTTGTCACACGGCCTTCTCGTGGCGCTACTGAATAGTTCTCAAAAGTTGAGAATGAACTAACTGTGTGACAGCGATAATGGATTGGATGACGACCTGACGCAGACGATTATGGGCTGGGAGCTGACGTATTCCGTGACCTGATTAAGCACGAGTGACATCGTGCTGAAATGGCTCACGGGCTAATGCGGAAGCTACCTCCGTCCCGGTAAAACCCTGGCAGGGGCTTAAAGTATGATCAAAGTTTGTAGCCAATAGTTTTTGGCTGTGCAGGGTTAGTTGAGATGACTCCTAATCAGCTCCCGACCTGGCTCTGTACACAAGTCTCATAAGGCCTTGTGTGACCCTCGGGGTCACTACAAGGGTAACTGCACATTCACTCAACAAAAAGTGAACTAAATTTTAATAAAATTAACTTAACCCGGAAAATGCGGGAATGTTTTGGACAAAGAAAAAACTTTTTATTGAGTGTGCGGCAAACGGAGACTACAGCTTTAAGCGGGGACCCAACTGAAAAAATGAATAAAAATAATAATAATAATAATAATAATGAGAGTATAAATGAGTTGAGCATGGGTGAAATTGTAAACCCTTTTGCTAAGAAATCGGTGATAACCAGATCACCTCCTACAGCGGTGAGTAGGACCGTTCCGGTGCCAGGCACCGTTGAAAATAGTGGAAATGGACAAAATAACGTCCAGAGGCTAGGAGAGAAGATCTCAAAGCTCGTAGCTTTCCTAAAGGCACGTTCAAACGTGCATAAGGAAATAGTGACAATGTCACGTGAGATACAGGCATTGTACATGCAGGTCTCAGATGAATTGAGTAGTGGAAGTGCTAGTAGTACAAAGAAAGCACATACTAGTACGCATACTCAAACAGACGAACCACCAAGGCTCAATCCTGTGATGGGCGGAACTCCAAAGCGTAGAAGGGAGGACTTAAGCCCAAAAGGTAACAGAGCTAAAAAGAATAGGGGAACAACCCCTAATAAAGTAGTCAGGGTAGGTGGACACACTATACCCAAGGCTATAAACTCAAACTTGGCTGGCAAACCGGATCTAAGTGCTAAAGATCCTGGCTGGGTTAAGGTTGGCCCAAGGGCTAAGACAAAGAAAGCGTCCGTTAAACCAGATGCTATAGTGATTAAAACCTGTGGAGATACTTCCTATGCGGATATTCTCAGACAGGTGAAGAGGGACCCTAAGCTAAACAACCTGGGTCAAAATGTGAAGAGCATTAGGAAGACAGGGAAGGGTGAACTGTTGTTTGAGCTGAATAGACCCACGCACCAGAATACGGGCGAATTTAGGTCGGCTATAGAAGAGGTGCTAGGTGATGCTGCTAAGGTTAGATCACTTTCTCATGAGGTCAGGCTTGAGATTAGGGATATAGACGAAGTAACCTCTAAGGAGGATATTTATGAAGCTCTCGTCAAAATATCTGACGAATTTAAAGCTTTGCACCCTACGGCAGTTAAGTCGCTAAGGAGAGCATACGGTGGGACACAGACCGCCACAATTGGCGTGAGTGCACTGATAGCTCGCCGCCTTATAGAGATGGCAAAGATACGTATTGGCTGGGTGGTTTGCCGAATACGCGAAAAGGTAGCACCAAAAAGATGCTTTAAATGTCTGGATTATGGACACGTAGCAGGGAACTGTAAGGGGCAAGACCTTTCAGGGAATTGCCTACGGTGTGGCAAAACGGGCCACAAAATTGGAACCTGTTCCAATAAACCATCCTGCTTGCTCTGCAAGAAGGGAGCAGACACCGTTAGTGACCATGTCACCGGAGGTGCAGTTTGCCCGTTTTATAAAAGAGCTCTACAGAAACTTAGGGAGTAGAGTAGAACCTAAGTCACCAAAATGCGTATATTACAGTTAAATCTCAACCATTGCCAGGCAGCCCAGGAGCTTCTTAAGCAAAGCGTTCGAGATATAAGTGTAGATGTCGCTATTCTAAGTGAGCCATATCGGACCATGGCATCTGTAAACTGGGTTTCCGATAACACGGGTACATCGGCAATATGGAACACCAGCACGCTAACCATACGCGATAGAATAACAACGCAATGCGGATATGCTCGAGCGGTTATATCTGGCATCACTATTTACAGCTGTTATATACCCCCTAGGTATTCTATAGAAGACTTTCGGGTAATAGTTGACAGTATTGTAACGGATGCAGTTGGAAGAACCCCCGTAATAATAGCAGGTGATTTCAATGCGTGGGCTGTTGAATGGGGCTGTCCCTCAGCAAACGCAAGAGGAAGAATACTCTTGGAAGCCTTTTCTGTACTGGGTGTTGTACTCATCAATAATGGAGTTGAACACACCTTCAGTAATTGACATTACATTCGTCAGTGCCAGTATCGCAACCCAAGTGAACTGGAGAATATCTGACATCTATACATATAGCGATCATAGCGCTATAATAATAGATGTGCAAGACGCACAGCCCCGTGCTATTGTACAAGCACGTGTCTTGACAGGATGGAAGGTAAATACCTTTGATAAGGATAGCTTCGCAGCCTGCATGGAGAACATGGAAATGGCTGGTTCAGCAGAAGACATGGCAGTGCAATTAGTGCGCAATATCACTAGTGCCTGCAATGTAGCTATGATAAGGCGAAAAAGATCGCCAAATAAGCCTCCAGTGTATTGGTGGAATGATGAAATTGCTAGCTTGCGTTCAGAGTGTATTAGCGCCCGAAGGCGGTATACACGAACGAGGGGTCGGTCAGAGAATAACGTGCAGCACCAGTTGTATAGGGATAAAAGAAAGGCATTGAAGATTGCAATTCGTAGGAGCAAGCGTAGGTGTTTCCTGGATGCTTGTGATGAAATAGATAGTAATCCTTGGGGCTTAGCATATAAGCTAGTAACCAGGAAACTTAAATGTCTTGGCCCATCACCGCCAAGAGAAGAGAATATCCTCAACGGAATTGTAGACCATCTTTTTCCTCAACAGGAAGCTCCGACATGGCAACACAGCTATCCAGCTGAATTATTCGACATTCCTCCGGTTACGGTCGTCGAGATAGAAGGTGCTGTCTCAAAATTCAAAGACAAGAAGGCACCAGGCTTAGATTGCATCCCAAATATGGTACTGAAGGAGGCTGTTAAGCTCCATCCTGATTATTTCCTGAAAGTAATAAGCGCATGCTTGATTCAGGGAACTTTTCCAACAATCTGGAAGAGGCAGAAATTGGTGTTGTTACCTAAGGATAACAAGCCGCTAGACGACCCTTCCTCCTATCGTCCGCTCTGTATGATAGATACAAGTGGAAAACTTCTGGAGAGTATAATCTGCAGAAGATTGGAAGATTGCGTACAAGCTAACCTAGGTTTATCAGATAACCAATTTGGCTTCAGGAAAGCAAAGTCAGCGGTGGACGCTATCAAAGTTGTAGTAGAAACCGCTGCTCAAGCTATCCAAGGGAAGAGGTGGAGGAATGGAACAAAAGGGTATTGTGTGGTTATAACCCTAGATGTAAAAAACGCCTTCAATACGGCAAACTGGGAGCATATAGTTAATGCTTTGGTCCGTATAGACATCCCAGGGTATCTACTAGCAATTGTACGGGACTATTTCCGGGATAGAGAGCTAGTTTATGATACCGATAAAGGTACTAAGAGGCGCAAGATCATTGGTGGGGTGCCTCAAGGTTCAGTTCTTGGCCCACTATTGTGGAACGTCATGTACGACGGAGTATTAAGATTGGATCTACCGGAAAAGGTGAAGATAGTTGGATTCGCAGACGACATAGCGTTAGTGTGTGAAGGGAAAGAGTTACTAGAGGTGGAAACCATTGCAAACGCCAGTATTCAGATCGTAAGATCTTGGCTAAGATCAATGGGCCTAACTCTAGCTGACCATAAAACGGAAGCGGTTCTGATTAGTAGTAGGAAAATTAGGGAAACTGTCAGGCTAAATATTGGCACGTGTAGCATAGAATCTAAGGAATGTTTAAAATACCTTGGGGTCATGATTGACACTCGTCTGTCTTTTCAAGAGCACTTGAAGTACATAGGCAGTAAAGCATCAAAAACATGCACAGCGCTATGCCGGATCATGCCGAATACAAGAGGTCCAAAATATCTGCAGAGGAGATTACTCTCTAGTGTAGTAAGAAGCATTATCTTATATGCATCGCCTATATGGTCAGGCTCACTTAGATATCCTACTTATGTGAACCTGATATCTCCTGTGTATAGGCTGATAGCGCATTCCGAACTGTATCGGACCTGGCCGCTTTTGTCATTGCCGGCATGATACCGATCGAGCTAGAGGCCGCTTCGGACATCACGGTTGGGTTGAGAGAATCGTGTCTGCGAAAATGGCAAGAAAGATGGGCGACAGCTGACAAGGGAAGATGGACCTACTTACTGATACCAGACATCAGAGCATGGCTATCAAGAAAGCATGGCGATTTGAACTACTATATTACACAGTTTCTAACTGGGCATGGTTGTTTTAGGTCGTACTTGTACCGTTTTGGACATGACAGTACTCCGTTCTGTCCGAGTTGTGATGGTAATGTCTTGGAAGATGCTGAGCATGTGTTCTTCATCTGTCCACGGTTTAATAGTGATAGGGAATATTTAGAAACAGTCCTAGGACGTAGCATCAGTCCGAGCAGTAATGTTCCAATCATGTTGGAATCTTTGTGCAACTGGACGTACGTCTGTAGTTTTGTAAAATTGGTTCTGTTGGAACTTCGTAGGTTAGAACAGATTCGCAGCAGAATCAATGTAGTTTAGTTTAGATGTAGGGTGTATCACCTTTCCCACCCCGAGACGTAAAGCCTTGCGGCAGTCCCTCGGGGAGCATCTGGGTCAGGGCGAAGGGGTGTTTTTTAGCGAGTTAAAGTCTCGCACTACTGGCAACCACCATCACTGCCAGTGCCTTTCGATGGTTTTTCACCCCGCGAATAAAAAAAAAAAAAAAAAAAAAAAAAAAAAAAAAAAAAAAAAAAAAACATACATACATACATACATACATACATATGTATGTATAAATACAATCGAATGCTACTTCGATTCATTCGAATGATAACATGTTTGAAAAATTTTCTTCTTGTTTTCGTTTTATTTGAATGTGGTTGTATTTGTTTGACCACGAGTCGAGTTATTATCATTATTTGTTCGGTTTGTGTATTCATTTATTTGTTTTTATTAAAATAGAATATGAGTCACTTGGTAGTCAGTTGTGAGTGATACGCAGCTTTATTCATTCAAAAAGCAAATGAATATGTTCAAATGCCGTTTCAGCGTAATAATGCAGACGTTTAGGGTATATCTATTGACTCGCTGGAACATCGACGAAGTTTGGGGTGCGTTACTCTGTTCTATCGTTACTACAATGCTCTGCCGAGATTACGGATCTTGTTCCTGAAACTCGCACATTTCTACGTAACACGCGTTCATCGTCCAGAGCTCATCCATTTGTGGTCGATTGCCCGAGGAATCGTACTACGCATTATAGAGAGAATTTGTTTTTCAGCCGTACGCTTTGCCTGTGGAATAAGTTGCCTGCAGACGTGTATCCTGTCTGTTATAACGTTGGAAGGTTCAAGTCAAATGTTTATAAACGCTACTCCCTCTTTCCCCCTCCTCACAAATATTTTCCTAGTTCTGGTACAATGCACAGCATATGTAGGGGTCATCCCCTGAGTACTAGTCCAATAGAAAAAAGAGTACATCTACGCCATGAGAGTTGCGAAATCAGATAATGTTAAGACTATACAAGTTAAACTTTACCACTTAAATTCAGCCTTGGCTGCATTGCTCTCTCAGAGGGAGAGAGGAAGAATTCATCTAAAGAACCCTAGGTCTGTAGGGACAAGATCTACAGACTGAGAAGGATGTGCTGCTGTACACGGGTCAAGTTAGAATCAAACCCAGTATAATACAGAACAGCGACTTAGAAATTTGCATTCTTTCTGATTTCAGTGATGAATATGCAGTAACGTTGGCGTAAAAGACAGATGACAGTACATGTATGGTGTGCCAGCTCCGCCATTAACGTAAGGGGTGAGTAAATTTTTGAATTGATTCTTTGCAATAATTTAGGTCTTATGAATGTTGTTAGGGGGAATGGAAAGGCGGTTCTGGAAATTATTCTAGTTCGTACTAAAGTCAAATTTATTTGGTAGTACAAGATATTTAGATTTTGTCGGAGCAACATATTACGCATTTCTCTCCTTACTTAAAAAAAAATTAAAAACAAACATCTGTTGTAATTATTTTCCATGTTTACATTTGGAGGATAAGCAAAATTAAAATATTATTATGAAAGCCTAATAATATTACTGATGGTTACAATTCTACAATAGTCACAAAAATAATATATTTTTTTTTTTTTTACTTGGGACCAGTACTCAGGGGATGACCCCTACATATGCAGCGCATTGTACTGGAACTGGGAAAATAGGGTATGATGATGAGGAAAGAGGGAGTAGTGTTCGCGAAATGTTAACGATAACAACACGAAAGACTGAAACAAACTCTTTCAGTCTTTCGCAGCATTTAAAATGTTGGAATTAAATTAGTTAAAACTGATCAATGCCCAGTGTATATACCTTCGACACTGCTCAGATTAGCAAAACTTCGCCCAACACCTTTCACACTACAAGGTAATGAAATTCATTAAAAATAATATTAATATTGAACATATAAAGAAAACACGGACAACGGTAAAAAAAATATTAAAAAAAAGAAGAAACACGTGTACACGTAATCATACGAAATTAGTAATAAACATACATATGTATATAGAAAATACGGACAACGGTAAAAAAAGAGAAAAAAAAAACAAAAATAAACACGTGTACAGAACTTGCTACCTATTACGGTGCAATTTGGTTTCATACGAATTGAATTAATGAACATACACATATTGGAAATACGGACAGCAGTAACAAAAGACGTGTGCACCTGATGAGAGATAAAACACTACTCAATATGCAATGTTCTTGAACTGCAATTGTTTAGATTTGTAAAAGTTGTTACACCTTCAATAAATATTCGAAGTGCTACCAGTGCAAGTTTAAAAATACTGCTCCAATGCAATGAGAATACAAAGTTTTCTGAAATGCTTTAGAAAATGAAGATTTACCGACCGCTTGCCAATTTTTGTGTTTGAATTACTTTCTTACTGAATACATTTTGCTTTTACACGGTAAGATTTCCTGTATTCTTCACACATTTTTGACTTGGTTAGATGATGGAAAGTATAGAAAGATTGGTCATTGCCTGATAATAGGTATATTGAGAACGAGATAGGAATTCCAGAGTTAGAATTAATTCCTAGAAGAAGTAAAAGGAAGGCAGATTGGGAGATGCAGGGTGGAATCCTCTCGGATCTCCTTCCGGATCCTCCGATCATACAGAATTGTGTAGACAGAATTGTGTGGGGATATTGACTGCATCTTGAACCTGGTAAGATTGAACCACCACTCTCGAGCGAACGCTCGAATAGTCACGTGGAAAAGAGAGATTTAATGGTTGCAGTATAAAACCTTGCTGAATAAATTTAAAAATTTTATATTCAATATAAAGCGGAGTTCATGAAGGTCCTTATGCAGTCAATATCCTAATATTCTAATATCCTAATATTCTAATAATCATAACTAGTACCCAGTCCACGCCGGTTTTTTAAGAAACATTGTGATAGCTACACTAACAGCGAACGAGAGACCTAGGAGTGCTAATGGAGACGCATTTTCCTAGATGAATGCGCTGTATGGAAGCTTCTATGACAAATGAGAGCTTGCATAATATACAATGGCAAAGAGGTGGTCTGTTTATCCTTTGGGCATTAGATAATTTAGACTCATTGGGCTCAGGTGCTATTATACGAGCTGACCTATAATGCCATAGTTGATGCAGATATTTTCGCTCTGTGTTAGTAAGACGTTATTCCAACTTTTTTACATCATCTGAATAACACGATATTGGGAAATCCTCCAAATACGCATTAGTTTCAGTAACCACTTCTTCGTTTGAGATGAATCTTCTTCCTGCAAGCCATTTTTCAGGTTTGGAAACAGGAAAAAATGCCTAGGAGCTAAATCTGTACTACAAGGTGGATGAACAACCAATTCGAAGTGTATTTCACGTAATTTTAGCATCTTATCTAATGCTGTGTGAACCGGTACGTTGTCTTGAAGAAAGAGCACTGTTTTCTTCTTTAACTGTTTTTTCTTGATTGCACCAATCCAGATAATCGATTAGCAACATTCCAAAATAGAGTGGCCATAACCTTGCCAGCCGACTTCACTGTCTTCGCCTTCTTCGGAGCGCTTCCATCAGCTGCCAACCATTGTTTCTATTGGTTTTTGGCTTCGGGTGTTTAGTGGTGGACCCACGTTTAATTAACAGTTATTAATCGATGCCAAAAATCAACAAGATTACACTTCATCATGTCGAAACACCACTGTAAAATGGTCGGTTGAGCTCGTTTTAGTTCGGCACTGAGCAAACCTTCATACAAAATGTTTAACACACGCTCATATGATATGTTTACCATTTCAACAATCTCACGTAACTTGACTTGGCGATCATTCATAACGATGTCAAGGGTTTTCTTCATATTTTCCTCAGTAACCACCTCTTTTGGCCTTCCTGCTGATTGTATTGTTGCAATGCTTGCTCGGCTACGTTTAAATTCAGCAATCCAATATTTTGCCATGTAATCTGACGGCGCAGACACACAGTAATGTTTATCGAGCTTTTCTTTTGTCTCTTTCGCCGTTTTCCTATTCAAATAATAGTGTTTAATCACTGCACGAAATTCACTTCTTTCCATTTTTCAAGAAACACAAAAGTTGCTTACTTCAAACGACTGCAACAAATAACTAATCGATGAATTTGGGTGAAATTTTAACAGCTGCCGTTTGACAGATCACAATTTCATAAAAAAAATTGTTTGTGCTTCCATCTAGCGCTAGGCAGCTTCAATATCAACCCACCCTCGTATATAATTGATAACTTCGTAGAAATTTAAAAATATTTCGTATGAATATATGAAATAACTTGCTTAGTCTTCAGACTAAAGAATCGAAGAATGTAATAAGTTATAAGGAAACATTTGCCGTTTTGCAATACGAGTAGGCATTAATGAATTACTGAAAATCGAAAAGAGACTTAATTGCGATAACTGAATTTTGTTGAATATAATGGGTGATTTTATAAGAACTATCGGAAATTAAAAAAAAAAACACATAAAATTCAGAAAAATGCATGAAATATTTATTTGGATCGATAGTTGGGTCGATATAATTTAATGTTTGAAGAGTATTTCATGCAAATGTTGACCGCGGCTGCGCCTCAAATGGTCCATCTGCTTAGTCCAATTTTGGCATACTCTTTCCAACATTTCGGCCGGTATCTCACGAATAATGTTGGCAATGTTGGCTTCCAGTGCGTCAACTGCCACTTAGCACTTGGTAGTTTCAGTATCAATCCACCTTCGTATGAATTGATATTATTTAAAACTATTTTTATTGCTAAAATAAAATGCAATGCATTTTACAGATATAGCACAAATTCATTAAATCCTTAAACATTATCAATAATCAGAAGCGAGATACGTAAGCCGAACATTTACACATATTCTTCCACACTATCGAATTGGCGAAGTGGCTCTTATGGCGCTCTAATTCAATAAATGTGTGGTTATTGGAAAGTAACACCCGACAATACTATAATTTTATAAAATAGCAGCAGCTTGAGGTAAAAGCTGACACCTCTTTTAATAACATAAGAATTACAACTCGCACGAATTTCTAGTTTAAGATTACATTATTTTCATCACCAAAATTTATGTTCGAAAACAACCTGAGATCAATTTCGAATTTTTACTCGTAAAATCACGTTAATAGGAAGAAATACATTGTTCTAAAGTCGTCTGTGAACAGCTTGAAATAGTTGGCGTGATCAACTTCGAGTTCCATAATTTTTGATACTTTCCACGTTAAAAACGCTACATTTTTCTCTTTGTTTCTAAAATAATATAATCATGCATTTAAAATAATCACTAGTGCAGTGAAGATTCCAGATTTGTTAAGCCTACATACCCAAATTTGCCGACGAGCCAGAACTCGCATGCTAGGAACTAAAATAATTCAACAGTGAGATACTTGTACTTGTTGTAGTGTGGGCTACAGATGCATGTTGAAGAACGGGGCTGTCATTGCTCAGGTATGACAATAGAAGGACTATTATCCTTAGGGGTCTGTCCCGACAGAAGTTGCGTACTACTGTGTCGGTAGCTCAACACTCGCTTGAGTAATCGATGATAGTTTATAAACTGTTGGTATGATCTTTGCAAGGCCAATATACCGATAACGATTGTGACGCAAATGGGAAAAACTTGAAAAACTACGTTAAGTAGAATTATTCCTTTCCAATTTCCGCATTCCAAGACGTTTCCTTCCTGTGGGAAACTTCCATACATACGAGGGCGGTTCGGAAACTTGTTAGCCTATCAATGAAAGAGAAATATTTTTCAAAAATATTTTTATTTTTCAATATAATCTCCTAAAACTTCAATATACTTAGTCCAATGCTTTTCTAGCAGTTCTATCCCTTGATTAAAATAGTTTTCCTCAAGGTCTTCAAAATAGTGATTTACAACTGTAATTGCATTTTCATTTCAGGTAAAACGCTTGCCAGTAAGGAATTTTTTTAGATTTGGGAACAGGTAAAAGTCACTCGGAGCTAAATCAGGATAATAAGGTGGGTGGTCAAGCAACTCGTACTTTAATTCGTTGATTTTAGCCATTGCTAAAACACTCTTGTACGCTGGTGCGTTGTCTTGATGAAAAATTTTTTTTGTGTTGTAAGCCAGGACGTTTTTATCGAATTTGTACATTTAATTGATCCAAAAAGATGTTATTGTTTTACCCTTTTGCAGATAGTCAATCAATAAAATACCTTTGAAGTCCCAAAAAAACGTTGCCCTAACCTTACCTGCCGATTGAATTGTTTTTGCCTTCTTTGGGGCACTTCCTCCAGCTTCAGTCCATTGTTTGGACTGTTCTTTTGTCTCTGGGGTATAGTGGTGGGTCCATGTCTCATCAACAGTTCTGAAACGACGCTGAAACCCCATTTTATTTCGCATAAAACGATCCAAACAAGCTTGAGAAATGTTTATTCTTATGCGTTTTTGGTCAACTGTTAACAAATGCGGCACCCATCTTGCAGAAAGCTTTTTCATCTGTAGTTCTTCAAGCAAATTTAAATGGACTCGATTATTTGAGATGCCCATGATGTTAGCTATTTCACGCACTTTTATTCGTCGATCATTTAATACCATATCATGCACTTTGGCTACAATTTCTGTTGTTGTTGCTGTATTTGGACGTCCACTACGTGGTTCATCTTCAGTGCTTGTAAGACCACGTTTAAATTCAGCAACCCAATCTTTTACTGTTGCATATGAAGGAGTACTTTCATCTAACACATTCACCATATCATTATGTATTTCTTGTCTCGATAAACCTTTTTTATGTAAATATTTAATAACACCACGCATTTCTAATTTTTCCATTGTAAAAAAATCGCGGATGCGTCTTTTGTGAACACCTGTTTCTATATGAAGGAGTTAACATGTGTTCATAGCAGAGATGGAAGTTTCCAAAACACTTAACTTTTTTCTGTTTATACCGCGCTTTTTGTGCTAGGCTAGGAAATTTCCGAACCGCCCTCGTAAGGTCGGGTAGTAAGGGTTTACTTGCACACAGTGGGCGATAATTAGATTCAGGATCAATGCCGAGACGCTTTTGCCAACTTTCAGTGATATGAGGGCAGACAATGTTGTTCAGCGCGGCGGTTTTGATCAATTTAAATCGGTTTTGATCAATTTTTATCGATGTCGTTCTGAACTGAAAGTTAATTATGTCGGCTGCACAGTTCCGTTTTTCCAGCTTTTATTTATTTGTTGAATCCTCACAATTTATTCAAACTTAATACTAAATACAAAAAATTAAATAAGCCCAGCCAAACCTCGACAAAAAGTTTTGTTTTGCGCTAGTTATATCGGTAAAATCACCTATTTAACGCTCTGATAGTAGCAAGGGTATACCTTCTTCTCAACCGAGTGTGACCGTTAAAAGTAGGTATGTTTCGTGCAAGAGGTTTTTACTATATACCTTGTCGCATACTTTAAAAATACGTCTGTTTTTTTTCGAATGGAACACACAGATCCTTGTGAATTCGTGAGTTTTTTACGTACCATGGAGCTGCAGTAATCGTTCGAAGAATTTTGTTTTGTCGTCTTTGAATTTCCGTAGCACCATATACGCTTAACAATTGCGTTGTACAACAGAAGTATTCAATCTAACTTTTGCATCAATGTGAGACTTCCACGTTAGCCCACGGTCGAGGTGAATACTAGGGTACTTGACTTCATTTTTCTGCGGCATAGGTGATTTGGATAAACGAACATGTTTTTTTTCACAGTGTTAATGTACACGAGTAAATTTTTGTTAATTAATTTGGATTTATCAAAGTTTTAGCCATTTGTCTAATATTGAAATATACTCGTATTCCTGTAAATTTCGTGAAGCTAATTGATGGATTTCATGGGCGCTGCAGAATGCTGTGTCCTCTGCAAAAATGGAAGTGAGGATTCCGCATCTCGTTGGCATGTCAGAGGAATAAATCACATATAAAGTAGGTCGCTCCCGGGACACTTCTACTGCGATTTGCTGAGTGAAGCTTCTAAAATCGTCTTCTCTGATAACGAATTTCCGGTCCCATTTTGGAAACGGTATCAACAACAACATCAACAGCGAAAATAATATCACATAACACACATAAAAATAATAATTAATTAATTTGCACTCAATAATAAATATGATTTCATGGCCAGATCAGGGCTTTTATAACCCTTCTTCTGGCATTTGCATTCCGTTATAAATAAAAAAAGAAAAGTATTTTGCGATTGTTGGGAATGTCGGATTAACTGTTGTTGACTGTATAACATTGATAGTATATACACAAGATGCTATATAGTCAATCATACAACAATTAATTTCGGCCCGCCTTCATAGCAAAACGAACATTTGCTGGTTGATTTTCTTTGGAAATGATAGAAAATTTTAAAATTGACTTCAGCAACATACCTGGGCTGAGAACGAATTTCTTCTCTGTTTATGCCTACACTTGTCTCCATCGACCGGATATTTTCGCCTTATGTGAGACCCAGATATCTGAGGATGCTGATCCGCAGGATTTTCATATACCTGATTATCAACCTCTATCTCTATTTCATTTCCATCGCGGCCTTGCAATTTACGTTCGCAATGTATAGGGTGTTTTTTTAAGCCCGATAGAACTTGAAATTGTAAAAAATAACACAAAAAACTAAATTGTAATCAAAATTTTTTTTTATTCGAAAGATCAATACGTGACATTAACATTTGAAAATGATTTCGGGCATATGGGCACCGCGGCTGTTCTTGACGAAGCGCATTCTGGACGTCCAATTTTGGGCCACTTTTTCGAGCACTGCTGGCCGTATGTCACGAACAACACGAACAATGCTGGCCTCCAAGGCGTCAATTGTTGCTGGTTTATCAGCATAAACCAGTGACTTCACGTAGCCCCACAGGAAATAATCGAGAGGTGTCAAATCGCACGACCTTGGAGGCCAATTGACAGGTCCATTTCTCGAAATCAACTTATCGCCAAATTTTGATTTCAGTAAGTCGATGGTTGCGTTCGCCGTATGGCACGTAGCGCCATCCTGTTGAAACCACATCTCCTCCGGATCAATGTCATCCATATTTTCAAACAAAAAATCATTGATCATGGTGCGGTAACGATCTCTATTGACCGTAACGCGAGCTCCGGCCTCATTTTTGAAGAAACAAGGTCCGATGATGCCACCAGCATGAAAACCGCACCAAACAGTGCATTTTTCTGGATGTAATGGAGTCTGTAGGGTCTCTTGTGGATTGGTCTCACTCCATATGCGGCAATTTTGCTTATTAACAAACCCGTTAAGCCAAAAATGCGCCTCATCGCTGAACACAATTTTGCGATAAAACAACGGGAAATCGACGACTGATTTTCAAAGTAAATTTGGATAATTGCGTAGCGTGAGTCTATTCATGATGATTTGTCAGAGCATACTGAAACAAATAAAAAAAATGTTTCATCAAAATTTAATTTTTTGTGTTACTTTTTACAATTTAAAGTTCTATCTAGCTTAAAAAAACACCCTTTAGTTGTGTTCCAGTGCCAGCAACCACTAGGCATGAGTGATGCCGAACTTAGCTGTCTTTGGGTTAAATTCAAAATCAGGTCACACTCTTTGCATTTCGGGTTTCTATACAGAAGTCCAAAGTCGTTAAGAGAGTAAAGAACACTGCTAGTTCATCAATTCCAACTCTGTTAAAGAATGACCAAGCATTCACCGACCCGGTTGACAAAGCTAACCTGTTGGCTGAAATTTTTGCAAGCAATTCCTGCTTACCGGAAAGCAGTCAACCACTTCCCGAGCTCGAGAGAGTATCTGTAACTATGCCAAAGATATTGGAATTTTACATTTTTTACTAAAAAGTATGATTTGCGTTTTCGCTGGATTTGTCTTTAGTTTGCATTGTACACTCCATTGACTTACCATCATTAAAGCGTTTTCTAACTACTCTGTTATGGTGTCTAAATGGGTTCCAGAGAGTGAAAGAAAGACTGAAATCGCTACGTCATCGGCATAGGCTATAGTCTTTATTTTCTTATTATCTAGGTCTTTGAGCAGACTATTTACTACAACACTCCACAAAAGGGGGTCTAGTACCCCTCCCTGGCGTGTACCCTTTAATACTTTTCTTCTAATTCTGGAATTCCCCATTATCAATGTTATAGTTCTGCGCTTTAGTATGCTCGTAATGAACATGATTGTAGGTCGATCAACTTTCAGATCATCAAGTGCATCTATGACTGTCTGCATCTCAACATTATTGAATGCACCTGCAATATCCATGAGGTGCACTAAGGCGTGTTGTCTGTGTAGGCGTGTTGAAATTGCGACAACTGATTGTTTTGGACCTTATGTGTATATCTATGATCATCTCTAGCATTTTCAAAAGAAAGGACGTCAGGGTAATTACGCTATACTCCTTTGTTTTAGTATGTGAGGTTTTCCCTTCTTTTGGGATGGGGATTACGTTATTATTATTATTATTAGTGGATGGGATATGGCCCTCATCGGCCATTTGCACTGCGACCAATATTGATCTATTGTGCGTCCCCTTGCCCCATTATGGGTTGAGTATGTCAAGAAAACGGACAAGCTCCTTCATAGGGAGTGATATTAAGTCACATTCACTTAACATATAAGCTTGTAGTAGTCTATATCTTCTGTATCCCAGTGCTCCACAGTGGGTGATTAAGTGCTCCATTGACTCCTCTTCCACACCGCAGAATCTGCAAACGTCTGTGTTGAATATTCTTATCCAGTGCAGGTGCTTGTACCAGTTATAATGACCTTTAAGTGCACCTGTCAATGTTCTGAGACTTTTTCTGTCCAGTTTTAGAGCACGTTCGGCCCTCTTTTTATCAAAGCTTAGAAATTTCTTGCAGTGTTCGAGACCAGCTGTCTCGTTCCACTATTGTTCAACAATGGACACCGTCCATTTTTTTATCTCTTCATTCAGGAGCCAAAAGTTGGAGTGGGTCCAATAAAAGTTCCCTCTGCTCCTTTCTTGGCATACATGTCAGCCATTTCATTGCCGTGATGCCCTTCGTGTCCTGGCGCCCAGATCAGTGTGACCTGGTTCTGGCTTGCCAGTTCGTTTAGCCAGATGTGACATTCCAGTACGAACTTGGACGTGAAGACACAACTGCTCAGGGCCTTTAGCACTGATTGGCTATCAGAGAGTATTCTTATCAGCACTCCCTTTGTGCCCCCTATCGGAGAGTATTTCAACCGCTTCCCTTATTGCGTATAGTTCCGCTTGGAAGATTGTGGTGTCTTTGCTAAGAGTTATACATTTGCGTGCTCTAGGCCCCACTATTCCCGCTCCAACACCTTGGAGCGTTTTGGATCCATCCGTGTACCACTTTTGTGAACCACCCCGCAACCATCTTGGATTCATGATCCATTCCTCCCTTGTAGGAAATATGATCTTAAACTTCCTGGCAAAGGAGTTAGACGGATCTATAGTGTCACTTGTTTGAGACATATCGATTACGTCTCTAAAATCCTTTAGGATTGCAAGATGTCCAATAAGGTTTCCTGCCTTAAGTTTTTCCCTTTTGTAAATTGAGATGGCCTGAACGGCCGCCTCTTTTTGTACAGCTATGTTAAGCGGTGTTAGGTTCAAAAGAGCTTCCATGCCTATCGTTGGGATAGATTTCATCGCCCCTGTAATACATAGGCATGCGAGTCTCTGAACCTTGCGAAGTCTTGATATGACTGTTATCTGTTCGGTTTTTGTCCACCATACTACAGCCCCATATAGTATAGTGGGGCTTACCATTTGGGTATATAACCAGTACGTCATCTGAGGATCTACTCAGTAGTTTTTTGGCAATCCAGAGGCTTGTTGTTGCCTTTTTTATCACCGATTTGAGGTGCGGTTATGTGAGTTTATTATCCAGGACTATGCCTAGATATTTCACCTCTTTCTTGGGAACAAACTCAATACCGTTTATCCTTAGAGTAGGGATCACTATTTCCCTTTTTTTGATGAATGGCACAATTGTCCTCTTACCAGGGTTTATTGCAAGCCCTTCCCTTCTGCACCATTCCCATGTTGTGTCTAATGCATTTTGCATCAGCACTACCATCGTGTCAGGATGATCACCCCTGATTGTCACGCAGATGTCATCTGCGTATCCAATGGTTTTGTATCCCTTTCGGTTAAGGAGCCTGATGAGGTCGTCAACAAGTACTGACCATAGTAGGGGAGATAGTACTCCACCCTGAGGGCATCCTTTGACCGCAGTGACACAACGTTCAGCGGAGCCAAGTGAGGCTCTTACTGTCCTTTGGTTCAGCATGTTGCTAATCCATTTCACCATTGCTGGGTCAGCTCCTCTATTAGAGAGTGCTGTTTCCATAACAAGGGAGTTTGCGTTATCGAAGGCACCCTCTATGTCCATGAATGCACATAGACCAATCTCCTTGAAGCTCAGAGCCTTTTCGATATCCGTTAACAGTTTGTGTAGGGCAGTGACCGTAGACTTCCCCTTTTGGTATGCAAATTGTAGTCCATGAATCGGACGTAAGGTTACCTCTTCTCTGAGGTATATATCTAATAACTTCTCCATGGTTTTTAGCATGAAGGAGGATAGACTAATTGGTCTGTATGACTTGGGAGAGTCTGGAGTCTTATTTCCCCATTTTGGTATGAATATAGCCTTTACCTCTCTCCATATTTTTGGAATATATCCCAGTTGTAAACTTGATCTGAAGATTTTCACGATAGTTCGTATGACCGTGGTGTTGCTTTTTGATAATAGTGCCGGAAAAATTCCATCCGGTCCTGGTGATTTGTAGGGTTTGAAGGCATTTACTGCCCATTCTACCCTTTCAAATGTTATTATCCTCTTGATGACTGGAGTCATCATCCCATGATTTGAGTTTGTCGTCACGTTTTGCGTGTCCGCATTTGTATTTAGTCTGGGAAGTGAGCCTTCAGAAGAAGCTCTAATGTCCCATGGAATATATTTGTACAGGTCCCATTTGATTTCCTGAGTGTGCCTATCGGGTTGATCGGCCCCTTTGAAAGTGGATTATGCAGCCTAGCAGTTGCTGGGACATCTTTGAGATCCTCACAGAGGGCCCTCCATGAGTTTCTCTTAGATTTCCTAAGCTCTTTGTTGTATGTTGTCAGGGCTTTCTTGTACTCTTCCCATTCTTTGGATTTTTTGGCGTTATTGAACTCTGTTCTGGCCACTTTACGCAGTTTTTCAAGATTTTTGTTCCACCAAGGAACCCTCTTCGTGGAGGATTTTATTTTGGTGGGACAGTTATCGTGAAAGGAAGATATGATAATACTTGTCAATTCTTCCACTGAGGCGTTCTACCTGTCATTTTAGACTGTAGGTTCTCCGCGAACTTCAACCAGTTTGTTGCTCTGGGATTTCTATAGAGCGACGTGCTCTTCATCAGTCCCTTTATTTCAAATAAGATGTGTTTATGATCCGACATGGAGTTCTCTTCCGAGACTTTCCAGTCACTGATCATGTCAAAAGATTTGTTGGTTATGAGGGACAGATTTAGCGTTGCTAAATGTTGGACTATTCCCCCTATTAGCTATTTCCATATCAGTAGATAATAAGTATTCAAAGAGTGACCAATTATTAGGGTCTTGCCGTGTTGCCCGAAGTGCTCCACTAGACCCTTGATTTTGGATGGTGGTGCTTCGTCTGCGTCTCCCGGGAAGTAGGCCGAGGCAATAACAACCTCTATCCTACTACCGTTTGACTCCGCTTCAACTAGCACCACTGCTGTGTCGCCATCTGTGTACTCTGTAAGAGGCAGATAGTTAATATTATTGTTCATGATAAGTGCAGCCCTTGGTTTGGCTGCGCCCGTGTCATAAAATACCTGTGTAATTTTAATGTTGAGACCTTGAATACGGCCTCTTGTTATCCAGGGCTCTTGTAGGAGCCCTATGTTGGTGGTGCCCCAACATAGGCCGTTGCAGCCCTAGCATTGTGAAGATTTGCTTGGATGCACTTCATTTTGGCCCTTTAGTGCTTTGACTAGAAGGAGGACTTTAGCCCTCTTCCTCTAGCCTCAGTTCCTGCATTTGTTGCACTAGCTCATCCGTGGTAATATTTTCAGCTTTCAGCTTCATGTCTGTTTGACCAAAGCGGTAATAAATCTTCCCGCCAGATTCCTTTAGCTGGCCGCTGATTTTTGGTCCACGGATAGAACCAGTGTTACTAATGAGCCCTTCTTTGCTCTTCTTAGTAGTTGCCATGACTCGACGACGAGGCCTTCGTTCTGCCCCTGTATAAGATCAAGGATCTTATTTGTTTCCAATTTGGTGGAACTGGGGAAGTATCCCACCGCGATACTGGATTGAGGAATTTTGAACTCCTCTATGGCCCATATTGAGGCCCCTTCCTAGGGTGTCGAGTCGGTGATGTTCTCCTTCACACAGTCCGCCGATTTGTTGTCCTGACAGTGCAGGACCATGTATCCTGACTTGTAGGTACAGCCTAGAAAGGCAGGTTTTGTGGTCTTGTTTTTGCCATCTATTATCTTTTCCAGTATTAGTTTCTG
This sequence comes from Thecocarcelia acutangulata, assembly GCA_914767995.1. NCBI lineage: Eukaryota > Metazoa > Arthropoda > Insecta > Diptera > Tachinidae > Thecocarcelia > Thecocarcelia acutangulata. The sequence goes on from OU612098.1 coordinate 61,272,163, forward strand.
GATGGAGTCCATCTGCTCTGTTGATAGAGCAGTGTTAGGGTAGTCTCTTGCGAGAACTGCCAACTTGACTCCTGTAGTGACGTCCTTGTAAGAGGCAGTGGACCGCCTCTGCTTGGTCGTCACTACCGTGAGGTGGACGGTTGTTCGTCCGTTAACCTCTTCTTCCTTTGGCTGGCTTCCGGAGGCGTTTCTTCTTCAGAGCTTTGCTTTTTTGGGCCTTGTTCTTTGTCATAGGCTGTTTGGCCTTGAAGTACACCTCTTCCTTACTAAGGCCTTGTTTTATTAGATAGACCAGCCTCTTTTTGCCCGCTCCGCTGAGTCTCTTCGGCCTCATTTCGGAGTCCGTTTTGCTGGGAGTTACTCCCGCCCCAGCCGAGGGTTTTTCTGCCTCTTTTTCTATTTTTTGAGGTTGATTTGCCTCTTCGTTGAAGCTCTCTTGGCTGCTTCCGCCATTATTTTTATTTTTTTCTGGACTCATTTTTGGTCCCACGAGTGTTGGGGAAAAGACGGGCCACTGCGCCAGAGCCCCGGTAGCGCAGTAAGGCACGTATTGAAATGGGACCATGCCTGAGCATCCCAAGTCCGCATACTAGGAACTAGATTAACCCACTAGCCATTCATCCCTCAAGGCATGCTGTTCCCTCTTGGATTGGGGTTTGTGTAGAGTTTTCTCTCTCAGCCCCACTATATTAGCCAGACCCCCAGCAGAGTCATGACCTTACTGGTTGGCCTGTTTCCAGCGGCCATCACGAGGAGGTTATAGTCGCACTTCAGCACAGTCTAGCAGTTACGGCACAGTGCACACTGTGTACTGCGTTGATCCCCCTACATAGACTTGCAGCTGACCGCCTGGGATTACGTTACTTTTGGTCCATTCCTTTGGTATGTACTACCAGTTTATAGCTGCTCTATAGCTTTCGAGGAGCCAAAATGTGATAAGATCCAGATTGTTCTGGGGATTTCAACGATTGGAAACTCTTGATTGCCCAATGCAGCATCTCTTTTGTTATATCCAGATATACCGCATTCCGGGCATGTGACAGAGGAGAGCTATCGTTGTTTCTCAATGGCTGGTTACCCGGAAAGTGCGTGTTAATTACTTATTCTTTTAGCTTCATTAAAGAGTCTACGACATTTCTGTTTTGTCTCAGACAGTTCTGTTAACACTATTACAGATAGTCTACAATATCACCTTGTGGAGTTCTTGAAAGCCTCATTAAGTTTCCCCACTGATCTTTCCATGTGCATGACATTGGTTATTGTAGGGTATTAGGCTAGGTCTCTACTCAGTATTTCTCCCCGTTTTCCCCAATCTGTTCTCCACCTACTGCGATAGAATGTGATTCTGTATTGCTTACATATTTGAAAATGCAAATAGCAGTGATCGAAAAAGGAGCAGTCATCTGACACTCTCCATTCTTGTATTGTGTTTGCGGTATTCGAGCTGGCAAGCTTAATATTTACCACCTCTTGCCTGTTTGACGTCACGAAGATGGCTTGATTTAGAATTACTAAGTCGTTCTCTAGAATAATTTCTACTATATCCTCACCTCTTCTGTTTATATCTGAGTTTACATAAAGTGCATTATAGGCGCACTTACCGCTCTTTTATCCTTGCCATAAGCCGTGTAGCATGATAGAACCCATATGTTGGATCTTCCTAAATCTGTCTTGGCAGTTACGGTATCTTCATCACTGTAAGCAAATAAAATGAAGATATTCATGTGCTTTTTGACTATGATACAGGGTTTTATGGTTATGTTCCCATTACCTGAATTTATAGCCTTTCGCGCCTAGTCCAAGGACTAGGCGGAATATCAACGTCTCGCTGGCTGACTGGCCTATCTGGAGAATACTATTTGTTGAAATAGTATTTGACTGCTCGACTTGAGGATTTAATAATTTGCCACTTATGGTGGGTGTCCACAGTTGCTGCTTTTTTTAACACTCGAGTCAGCCTTTTACTTCTAGCACTGTGATGTACCGTGAATTTCACCACATACAAGACAAACTGCGGCCAATTTGCAATGCGGCTTAGTGTGGCCAAATTCTTGGCAGATTAGACATTGAACCTTAACATTTATGCGGCTCCACTACGGCAATCCTACGATGAAAAAGGTATTTGAGGATATAAATTGGATGTTCTTCATTCTTCACTACGTTTTCAGTTTTAAATCCTTTATCTTCCAATCCAGTTTTCACATCATCAGAGTCTACACAAATGTCAATACCTTTTATAATGACTTTTAGCACTTTCAAGCTAATAAGTATAAAAAGATATTTTCTCTTTCTCGAGGTTATCTTTACGTTAATCATGATTAAGAAATTTGCATCTTACATTAAACTTTTTGGTTTTGATTTGAACTTAAAATCACAACAACAAAAAACGTCCCACCGTCCAACTCACGGGCAACTAAGGCAGCAGCAACCAAAGAAATGACAACCAAGCAGAGGCGGCTCACTGCCTCATACAAGGACGTCAGAGCAGGAGTCAAGTTGGCAGTTCGCGCAAGGGACTACTCTAACCCTATTCTAACAACAGAACAGATGGACTCCATCCAGACTGGACTGGAAAAATTATAGATGGCAAAGACAAGACCACAAAACCTGCCTTTCTAGGCTGCACCTACAAAGCAGGATATATTGTCCTACACTGCAAGGACAACAATCAGTGGTGAAGGAGAGCATCACCGATTCAACACCCTGGGAAGGGACCTCTATATGGGCCACAGAGGAGTTTAAAATTCTTCAATCAAGTGTCGCAGTGGGATACTTCTCCAGCCCTAACAAACTGAAAACGAATAAGATCCTTGCTCTTATGCAGGGGCAGATGAAGCTCTCATCGTCTACTTATGGCGACTAATTAGAAGAGTGGAAAAGGGCTCACAGGTAACACTGGTTCTAACCGTGGACCAGAAATCAGCGCCAGATTAAAGGAGTCAAGCGAGATGAGCTAGTGCAACAGATGCAGGAAGTAGGGCTAGAGGAATAAAAAAAAAATCTTCTCCACGCAAGGGCTGCATTGGCCGAGCTAAGTAGAAGATTTGCTAATGGCACCACTAACAAAGGGCTCGTACAAGAGCCCTGGATAACAAGGAACCGTATTCAAAGTCTCAATATTAAAAATACACAGGTATTTTATGACACGGGCGCAACCAAACCAAGCGCTGCACTTATCATGAACAATAATATTAACTATTTACCTTTTACAGAATTTATAGATGACGACACTGCAGTGGTTCAGAGTCAAACGGTAGTAGGATAGAGGTTATTATTGCCTCAGCTCACTTTTCGGGAGGCAAAAACGAAGCACCACCATCCATAATCAAGGGTCTAGTGGAGTACTGCAAGCAAGACAGCAAGACCCTAATAATTCGTTGCGATGCAAATGCCCACAATACATCATGGGGAAGCATAGATACCAACACTAGAGGTGAATCACTCTTTGAAGAGGTTCTAGATCTGACACTCATAACCATCAAATCTATTGACATGATCAGTGACTGGAAAGTCTCGGAAGAGAACTCTATGTCGCTTCACAACCACATCTTATTTGAAGTAAATGGACTGGCAAAGAGCATATCGCTCTATAGAAACCCCAGGGCAACTGGTTGCAGTCTGCGGAGGACTTACAGTCTGGAAGGACTGGTAGAACATTTCCCACTTCATCAACAGTACAGCTAGATGCCTAAGTGGAAGAATTGAGAAATCTGATCATATCTTCCTTTCATGATAACTGTCCCATCAAAACATAATCCTCCACGAAGAGGGTTCCTTGGTGGAACATAAATCTTGAAAAATTGTGTAAGCTGTCCTGATCAGAGTTCAATAAGACCAAGATATCTAAAGTATGGGAATAGTATAAAAAGGCCCTGACCACATACAACAAGAAGCTTAGGAGATCTAAGAGAAATTCATGGAAGGCTCTCTGTGAGGATCTCAGAAATGTCCCAGCAAAAGCTAAGCTGCATAAAGCTCTTTCCGATTAACCCGATAGGTACACTCATTCTATGGAAATTTAGAGGTTCTTCTGCGGACTCGCTACCCAGTCTGTACACTAAATGCGAAAAATGCTGATGCGCAGAATGTGACGGCAAGCTCTAATCGCGGGATGATGACTCTAGTCATCAAGAGAAGAATAACATTTGAAACGGTAGAATGAGCAGTAAATGTCTTTAAACCCTACAAATCACCAGGACCGGATGGAATTTTTACGGCGTTATTATCAAAAATCAACACCATGGTCATACAAATTATGGTAAAAATCTTTAGACCAAGATTACTATTGGGATATATTCCAAAGTCCTGGAGGGACGTGACGACTATATATTTATACCGAAAGTCTATCTTCCTTCATGCTAAAAACCATACATAAGTTAATAGATATCTACGTCAAAGAAGAGATAATCACCTTACACCGCTGCATGAACTGCAATTTGCTTACCAAATGGGCAAGTCTAAGGTCACGGCCCTACATAAAGTGGTCACGGATATCGAAAAGGCTCTGAGCTGTTAGGCGATTGCCCTATGTGCTTGCTTTGGAAACAGCACTCTCCAATAGAGGAGCTAACCCGGCAGTGCTAAAATGGATTAGTAACATTATAAACCAAAGCACATTAAGAGCCTTACTAAGCTCCGCTGAACATTGTGTAACTGCGGTCAAAGAATGCCCTAAAGGTGGAGTACTATCTCCCTTACTATGGTCAGTACTTGTTGACGACCGCTGAATACGCAGATGACATCTGTTTTACAATTAGGGGCGATCATCCTAACACGATGGGAGTGTTGATGCAAAATGCACTATACTACATACTACATGGGAATGGTGCAGAAGATAAGGGCTTTCAACAAACGCTGCAAAGACGATAACTGTGCCATTCACTAAGTGTCCAAACTAATTTGGACAATATATTTTATTTGTTGGATTATTTTAAATTAAATTAATTTTTTTTAATGTTGCAAAAGTGAATTCTTATTTGAATTTTTAAAATTAACTTCTTATTTTCAATACAAATTATGTGTGGATCCAAAACGCTCCAGAGAGTTGAGGCGGCTATAGTGGGGCCTAGAGCACGCAGGTATATAACTCTCCGATAGGGGACACAAGGGAGTGCTGATAAAAATACTCTCTGATAGCCAATCAGTGCTGAAGGTCCTGTACAGTTGTGTCTTTACGTCCAGGTTAGTACTAGAATGTCACAACAGGCTAAACGAACTGGCAAGCCAGAAGGACATGAGGCTGACATCTACGGTCTCCTTAATGAGATGAAGAAATGGACGGAGTTCTACGTTGAGCAACTTCAGAACGAGACAGCTGGTCTTGAACATTCCAAACATTCCTAAACTTTGATGCAAAGAGGACCGAATGTGCTCTAAAGCAGTCTAGGAAAAGACTCAGAACACTGACAGGTTATTATACCTGCTTAAAGCACAGGATGGACATTTCCAACACAGACATTTGCAGAATCTGCGGTGAGGAAGAGGAGACAATGAAGCACTTGATCACCCAATTTGGAGCTTTAGGACACAGGCCTGCTACAAGCGCATATGTTGAGTGAATGGGACTTAATATCACTCCCAATGAAGGAGCTAGTTCGGTTTATTGACGTACTTAGCCCGTAATGGGGCAAGCGGACGCACAATAGATCTACAATGGTCGCAGTACAAGTGGCTGATGAGAGCCACATCCCAAATAATAATAATAATAAATGCATATATTTTATTGTTAAGAGAAACACGATATAATAAAATTGTGGATCACTGGTCTATTTTGGTTAAAAGCTAGTCTTGATATTGTGTGTGAGGGGAGTGAGAGGTATGGTTATGAAAAAGATGGTGACAATGCAGGTTGTCGCAGTCTTGCCTATCACTTGTTCACCATGAAGGCATAAACTTAAATCAAATATCTGGGAATAATGATTGGTTTTCTCTTCAGGATCTTGTTTATAATAGAGAACTCAGTCAGATCAAGGCATTCCTTCGGAGACGACTTTCATTTTGAGGGCACACTGGGCCAAGTTATCTACGAACTAATTCGTGAGTAACTGATGAATTCATTAGAGATTTCAATATGTAGTTGTGATGGGGGTCCTGAGAACTGAAAATATATCCTGTTTGAATATATATCTATGATGGCATTAGAAATTTAAAAGGCAAAAGCGTTGTAATAGAGATTGTCAATGCGTATGCTATGCATACGCATTGGTAGGTGAGCAAATTAATATAGGCGCTGTACGCACAGTGGTGTTTGTTGTTGTTTTTATGTTGCGGAGAATACCAGAGGTTTATTACAGAAGCCGGGACCTCACAAACCTTGTTCCAGCCCAGCTATGTTGAGACATGTTCTTGATTGTCCAAATCTGAATATCGTATGTATTAAAAAAGGAAACGAATGATACCAACCCATCATCATATAATATTAGAAATATAAAAAAGGAAATTATTAAAGAAAGCACATGTTTCCTTTAATGTGCCCTTGTCTATATGATGGATAAAGTTTTTTAGTCTCAACGTCGAAACCAAAATACATACCAGCAAACAAAGGTATGGAACAGTATCATTATAAAGATATTTAAAAGATCACTAGTTACATCTAGTACAATATATGAACCGTAGAGCTTTGAAAAATGTATATTCATGCGAGTGTTGGTATTTATTAAAGCGCTAAAGATGTGGCGATTGTATCTGCTTGGAATAAGAGCAAAAATCATCGACAATTGTAAAGCAATTCCAACAATCAATTAACAAGCGTGATGTAACGGTACCGATGGCGTTAAGGTGGGTACTGTTGCTACATGATTAGATTGTGAGGTTGAGCACCGGATATCGAGTTTGGTACCGCTTTGAGCACAGCCTCATTTTTAATATTTGCAGCACCATTTAATTAGAAAACTCCAGCTATAAGATGATTGGATAACAGCAGTGGTCCCAACAAAGAGAACACTTAGTATATGAATGTATCGGGTGGTTAAATTTTAAGGGGCGATGTTGAATGTAAATCACACCTAAACGTCATTTGAAATTTTTCAATTTGAGCCATGAAAAGATACACAATCAAGCAACGAGTTAAAGTTATTCAGGGCTTTCAAATCAAAATGCATATCGTCCACTTCGTGATTTTTTTCGGTCAATTTAGTCGACCAATCGGAAAAATCATACAAAAATGTGAGCAAACCGGGTCTGTAGAAGATGTGAAAACACCTCGTAAAGCTCGTTCTGCTGCTGTTCGCGATAGTGTACCTGAAGAGCCGTACACCTCAACTCGTCGTCGTGGCCAACAATTGCACCTCTCACGTTCACCATTGATGAGCATTATGCTATTAAGCCTCTTGACCATTCCAAGTGTCGTCCAATAGTGGCTGATAAATTTTCGAAGAAAATCATCTTCAGTGATGACGCACATTGGTTTTGTCAATAAGCAGATTTATAGCATTTTGGCGAATAATAGTCCAAGAGTGATTGTCGAAAAACCAATCCATCAACAAAGGGTGACTGTTGCAGTTTGTGGACTGGCAGCATTGTTGGGCTGTGTTTATTCCAAAATGAAGTAGTTACTATGAATGTCGTTTGCATGATAACAATCTTTTTATGGCCCGAATTTGAAGATATGAATTTTGAAGATATGTGGCTTTAACCGCACGTCGCCACTTGCGACACAGCTAACGAAACAATGGCTCTTTTGCGTGACAAATTCAATAGCCATATTATCGCACGTGGTGGCGATGTCAATTGGCCGCAAAGACCATGTTATTGGGAACCGTAGAACCTTATTTTTAGGGTTATTTGAAAGAATCCGTGTACATAGACAAGCCAGCAACAATTCAAGAGCTGAAAGACGAGATTAATGGCATACTCGTATAACCTCAATTATGCCCCAGCGTGGACTACCGGATGGAGGTATGTCACCGAAATCGCGGCAGCAATTTGTTCCATACATAAATTAACCATATCAATATTATCATAATAAAAGAAATTACAATAATTGCTAAATAATTTGCAGTTTACTCAAAATCTACATCGGCCCTTAAAATTTAACCACCCTTTATAAGTGTGATTACCCCCGAGAGTAGTTATTAAGATTCTATAGTCGTAGAAGTATAAAAATTTTTGCTTAAAATATGGGATTGAGCACGAGAATATAAATAAGTAATTTATTGTTACTGCTTTCAATATGAAACGAGAAATAATTGAGGTCATTTTACTGTGAAAAAACGGTGGAGTTAGTGAAAAAGTCTTGGTATATACGAAGAAGCTCATCGGTGACAGTAGGCTATCCAACTCTATTGACTCACTGGAGCATCGACGCAATGTGGGGTGTGTTACTCTGTTCTATCGTTACTACAATGGATTTTGCTCTAACGAGATAAGGGACCTTATTCCCGAAACTGTCACATTTTTACGTAGCACGCGCTCATCGTATAGAGCTCATCCATTTGTGGTCGATTGCCCGGGGAATCGCACTACGCATTATAGAGAGAATTCGTTTTTCAGCCGTACGCTTCGTCTGTAGAATAAGTTGCCTGCAGACTTGCTTCCTGTCTGTTATAACGTTGGAAGGTCCAAGTGAAATGTTCAGAAACACTACTCCCTCTTTCCCCTTCCTCACAACCTATTTTCCTAGTTCTGGTACAATGCACTGCATATGTAGGGGTCATCCCTGATAAATAAATAAACGTATAGAAGATGAAATAGTTGCAAGCAATAGATTTAAACACGCTATAGCTTATGTGAAGGCGGGTTAGAAAGATCGATAAGGCTTACAAACCGTTGATCGCTTACCGCCTTATCTATAATAAAAAACATTATGCTAACTAACTTGCTGCTACCGTTACCTTATGGGAATTTACACACATTTACAAAATTTACAAAAAATTAGTTTTTCGACCTATCCTACTCCATATATTTGCAGTTTATCAATGCAGTGGACGATTCGAAATAACTTTTGTTACATTTGTGGCTTATTCGCACTAAGTAAAAGTATGAGAAATATTACGTATTAATATTAATATAAAAGTATTAATATTACAGCGGTTAATTCGTAACAGAAAATATATAAAACTGCTTATGCTCCTTACTGGTGGTATATCCCGGAAGTCGTGTGCCACTATTGCTATAGAAACTTATGCTAGTTTACTGATGGAAGATCAACAACAAAGTACGCTGTACCAACAATTTGGCTACCACGTACAGAGCACTGCAATGAATTGTGCTACGTTTACGTAACTTTTCCTCAAAATAAAGGGTACCGATACTTTCGCTGCAACAAAATTTGCTACGCTATTGTATCGGTTATTCCAGCGGCTTTGTACTCACCAGAAAAACCTATAGCGGCTTTAGTGGAGATTTTTGATGATGCTCCCGAAATAAGCGATAGAAAACCAACAGTAGTTTTAACAATGCCATCAACATTTCCTGCATCGAATGCGAGAGTTCAGAAGTATTGGAATATGTACCAACATCCAGTGAACTTGGGATTGCAGTGCCGCATTTAGTAACACAAGTCGACTTCAATGACCTTGTACGAGACGGAACTTTGTCGAGGAGAACAGCTGAACTGTTTGCATCACGCTTTAAGCAGTGAAATATAGTGGCGGCTGATTTTAAAATATCAGCCGCTCGTGATCAGGGTAGTACTATTCCATATGACGAATTTTTCAAATTGCACGAAGATCGGGGAAGAACCTGGCTTATTGTTATGATATTGATTCGATATTTGCAAAAATTGATTTCCCTCATATTTCAGAGGAGTGGCGACTTTTAATCGATGCATCGGTCAACAGCCTTAAAGTCGTGCTGATTCATATCGGTAACAAACATCCATCTGTCCCGATCGCATATTCCACAAACCTCCAAAAAAACATACGAAGGCATGGAATTAATGTTACAGCTGAAAATATGTTGCTGAAAGTGGTTGGATTACTCAGGGTATTAAGCGTGGATTTCCATCTCACCAGTACTTTTTGCGCAAAAGGGCCATTGAGAATACCTGGGAAATAAATCCTAAGAATTCCTGTTGGCTATTCAGCATGAATGTTAAGCCCGTTTTAACGTATGGGGCGCTCATGTAGTGGAAGTCGTTGGAGAAAGCCACCTACTGCAAAATAGCAGAAAAGATAATGCGTACTGCTGCTTTGATCGTGCCTGGTGCTTCCGGCCTACGCCATCGAAAGCAGTTTTCACTATCTTGGCTTGACCACAGCCTGATAGCTGAAAGAAGGCGACATAGGGTCAATAACAATAAGAATAGTGAACCATCCGGAGAATATTGATTCTTGCTCGCCGATTCTACTGCCCGACAGGAGATTTGAGGTAATTTCATCAGGCACGGTCTCGAAGAGGACTGGCGCAGATCGTCAAGAGGACGTGCTTGAAATCTTTACAGATGGATCCAAGTCGGATTTGGGAGTTGGTGGGAGTATCTTTATCTCCCTATATGAGAGGATGATGAGTTTCAGGCTGCAAAATGAGTGTAGCATAGCGCAGGCCGAAATCGCGGCCTTTATGAGGGCAGCTAACTGGTTAATGTTCTACAGGATATACGGGAAGGTTATCCGAATTTGTACTGACAGTAAGGCTGCACTGTATACACTAGCTGGAGTCTATACGACATCCAAGTTGGTTCGTGATTGCCGGATATCTCTAAACGGGATAACTGAGAAAATGATTTACATCAGTACCTGCCTTGACGGCCTAACCTGATGGTGGACCAATTCCACGGAGTGAATTTTTCACGATTCACCACCGCCCCCGTGTGGCTGACTAGGCTCACACAGGTAGCAATTCTTGTCATATGATTGCAATCAATGGAGGACAAGGCTTAATGAGTTGGTAGGCCGAAGCCCACTAAGAGCATCAGCCCTTAAACCAACTCACCCGTCAACTATCACCACTGGTTCCGTACAGTACAGGTATCTGTTGTATAGGCAACAGATCCTCGGGAGATTGTTAGCCCTCGAAAAAAGCCATCACCATACAATTATCAAGGATACTAACACTCCCTTCCTACGTTTTAGGTTTCAACCACAGCCAGAACGTTTCAGCCAAGGTAGGCACCTCAACCATGATCAGCCCGGGTCGAACCGCAAGCAGAACTTCCCGGGGGCCATGCTGATCCCTGTTCTGCCAATTTATACCCTTGGTAAGGGTTTCAGAAGCCAACACTACATAAGTCATGTGGCTTCCTAGAGTTTTGTTTGCCGCACCAAACGAGGGACCCCTTCCCCTCTTTTCCCCGAAAAAGCGCCTAAGTTAGGAATACGCCAAGGCAAACTCTAAACGGGATAGTGAGACATTCGACCCTGGAGCTTTACTGGGTACAAGGGCACAATAGAGTGCCCGGAAATCTAGTAGCGGATGAACTGGCAAAGGCCGGTGTCCAGCTACAACAAAGGGATATTGATGGAGTTATTGGAATCCCGCTTAGGAAACAAGTACAGCTGTAACTTTTTTAGACCGCCAAGAGAGATGGTTTAGTGAGGTCACCTGTCGAATATCCAGGCTGACATTGCCCAGATATGACAACAAGAGGATTATTATCCTTAAGGGCCTGCCCTGACGGAAGTTGCGTTCTGCTGTGGCGGCCCTGACGGGTCATTACCACATAGGGTCGTAGGCAAGGAGGTTAAATCTTCCATTTAATTACTTCTGTAGAAGCTGCAGAGACGAGGAGGAAGTAGAGAGCACTTCCTTTGTCGGTGTTCAGCTCTTTCCTACGTAAGAGCTTTGTATCTAGGCAGACCGATACTGAAAGATTTGGTGAAGGTATTGGAATGTGATGTAAATGGATTGGACTCCTTTATCCGATCCTCGGGTTGGTTCTAAGCCAGTGATACGTAGATCTGTTAAAATACATCAAGGCAACACAAAGGGACCAAACTGGACCCAAGTGGGCTGGTTTTTCAATGGCTGTTAAACCTAAGCTAACCATATCATTATCGTCATATCAACATCAACTTCATATAAGCTCACTAACTATGATTAAAAAACAACAACAACAAAAAAGAAAGAAAAGAGAAACGAAAACTTTCTGCCTGTCTATTAATTCCTTAAATGTTAAAGGTTTAGGCAAGACCGAAAGAAAAATTAAAAAGTGTCTGCCAATCGTCTGTCTAGATGTAAAATCGAACTAATGAAGGGGTGAAGCATTTTCAAAGATAAACGGACGTTTTATATAATGCGTTCACTACAAACTAAATATATATATATATACATATGTAGGTGGACAAAACTCACTGTCATTAGTGTTTCAAAATGTTACAACAGCTCCCAATACACAGAATATAAATATAGGGTGGTTTTTTAAGCCCGATAGAACTTGAAATTGTAAAAAATAACACAAAAAATTAAATTGTAATCAAAATTTTTTTTTATTCGAAAGATCAATACGTGACATTAACATTTGAAAATGATTTCGGGCATATGGGCACCGCGGCTGTTCTTGACGAAGCGCATTCTGGACGTCCAATTTTGGGCCACTTTTTCGAGCACTGCTGGCCGTATGTCACGAACAACACGAACAATGCTGGCCTCCAAGGCGTCAATTGTTGCTGGTTTATCAGCATAAACCATTGACTTCACGTAGCCCCACAGGAAATAATCGAGAGGTGTCAAATCGCACGACCTTGGAGGCCAATTGACAGGTCCATTTCTCGAAATCAACTTATCGCCAAATTTTGATTTCAGTAAGTCGATGGTTGCGTTCGCCGTATGGCACGTAGCGCCATCCTGTTGAAACCACATCTCCTCCGAATCAGTGTCATCCATATTTTCAAACAAAAAATCATTGATCATGGTGCGGTAACGATCTCCATTGACCGTAACGCGAGCTCCGGCCTCATTTTTGAAGAAATAAGGTCCGATGATGCCACCAGCATGAAAACCGCACCAAACAGTGCATTTTTCTGGATGTAATGGAGTCTGTAGGGTCTCTTGTGGATTGGTCTCACTCCATATGCGGCAATTTTGCTTATTAACAAACCCGTTAAGCCAAAAATGCGCCTCATCGCTGAACACAATTTTGCGATAAAACAACGGGTCTGATTTTCAAAGTAAATTTGGATAATTTCGTAGCGTTGTTCAAGCGTGAGTCTATTCATGATGATTTGTCAGAGTATAATGAAACAAATAAAAAAAATGTTTCATCAAAATTTAATTTTTTGTGTTACTTTTTACAATTTAAAGTTCTATCTAGTTTAAAAAAACACCCTATATATGTAAAAATGATTGTACTTAAAAGAAACTTCACTTTATTTAAATCCTACTTGAAGAAAAAAGGTTTTTTCTCATTTAGCTTTAGTTACTTAGAAAAATTGGTAAACAATTTTCTTTCGTACATTTTTGATGGACAAAAATCACCGCCAGTTAACAAAAAGCTTAAAAGTTAAAGAACTAAAGTTATAAAAGAATGAAGTGTGTTTTCCATTCCATTCGTTCTAACCTATTAAAAATGTTTATACGAGTATTTATTTTGTTATAAATTTATACGTACATCCACACAAACAGCAAAAACTACAAAAAAGACGCAAGTTCAAAGCAACAACACTTTCGCATGCTTTGCTGGTAAGCATTGACGACAGTGATTATCAGTGTAAATTTTGTTTTTGTAAACTGTTTTGCTTTTTACAACAAAAAATATAAAATAAAAGTAGTTTTTCCTTAAATGCATTGGTGTTTGCTCTTCCATGTAGAACTTTTGGGTACCATTGATCTAAAGAATGCAAACCACAAATTATTTTATAGTTGTTGTTGCATTCTTATTGTTTCGCTAACATATCGCTCCTTTATTGCAACATAGTCATATCACAAAAAATTAGCTTCTCGAGTTAACAATGCAGAATTGTGAACAGTACTACCTTTTATATTGTGCCAAAAATTTATTTAAATTATTTTTAAACTGTATCCTTTAGCAGATATTTTCTAAAAATATTTTCTAAGACTTTTATGGAAACTAAAAATTTGAAATGTGTTTTTCTCAAAACAAGCTTTTTTTTAGTAATGACTATGTTTCTATAAAGGTACGATATATGTGTGTGTTTAGTGCGTAGAGATATATTTGTACATTTGAGTCTGGAACCATTAGTAACTAGAAGCCTCAGGAACAATGTAGGACATATTGAAGGCAGATACTTGGCAGTGTTTAATTTTAAACGTTGTGTAAAACAGTCATAAGGCAGAAAAGTAATCAAATCTGTACCTCGTTTCTGTATTTCTCACATCGAGAAATTTTTCACATGAAACAAGGAAATTGAATGAAAAAGATGAAAATTGAAACAAAAAATCGTTTCTCACACGCAAGTGTTTCTACAATTCATTTTTGTGAAAACTAACTGTCATTTAAGCTTTTTGACGTAAATTATTGGAAAGATGTGAGTAAACGTGTTTCTGTACATAAATTTTGTGAGAAGTAGCAACCAAACCATTTCCCAAATAAAAATGTATAAAATAATATTTATACTTTATTTAACAAAAATTAAAGTAAAAATGGCAAAAGCAAGCGCTTGACAGAAAAAGAACATAAGAAACAAACTGCAGCTAGGTCTACCTCTGCTAATGAAGAACAACAATTCTGAAGAAATGGCGAATGGTGGTATTCACAATATAATAGAATTGTGGTCAAGTTTTAAGCCGTTACAAAAAAATATATCCAAACTAAAAAAAGTAAAAATTTTTTCTGTTTAGTTATATTTAAATGATTTGCGTTCGTGTATACGAGTTGCAGTAGATTTCTTTTATAATAAAGTTTTGTAAGATTAAAAACATATGAAAGATAGTAACCAACACAGGAAAATATGGAATTATATGATTATAATTATTATTATTAAATAAACTAGAAAACTATTTAAAAGAAAATAAAACAATTGTAATAATGGAAACAAAAAAATATATATTGTTTATTTCTAAGTAAAACTTAATTTAAGCTGAAATTAAGTTAATATAAGGTAATAAAATACTGTATTGTGATCGAATTCTTTATTATTTCATATTATTTTCTGGAAAGATTGGCAAACATTGTAAAGCGAACAGGCTGACGATGTTGATCAGATGATTCATGGCTTGGAAGCAAAAATTAATGTGCTACAACTATAAGATGCACCGTTGCTAATCATCCTAGAAGCTGGACACAGCATAAAAGCGTCTACTGTTGATGGTAGTGTCCCGCTTAACGGCTTTATGTTCCAGTTTGACACAGTGGCAAACAAAAGTGGCTGGGGTAATGGCGAGAAACCAATCGAGCTACTACATGGGCTGAAAAGTCCCAGGTCTAGCAAAATAGATGGCACTAGTATTATCGCAACCACATTTTTTTTAGTTAATTCTATTCATTAGTTTGTGAGTTATTGTACTAAGAGTGACGCTACTTTTGCTATTTTCAAACCGGCGGAACAAAAACAATTTCGTGTTTTAATTTTCCTGATGGGAAAAAATACCTTTCAAGCGAAGCAATGGCTTGAAAAGTGTTATTGGGACTCTGCTCCTGTCCCATGTCAATTCCTTGACATGGTACTATTAATATACGGCGAATTGAAAGTCAACCATGCACTAAATCCGAGGCATACGTAAAAGTACAACGGTGTAACGGTTGCACATATCACGTCATAAGCATACTTTCTTGACATTCAACCTACTTTCGGTCTTTCACATCTGGGCCGCTGTAGAGAGAAGACGTCATCAAGGAGCAGTAATCAAAGCAACAGGTATGTAAGAAAATTTAAGTTAAATTGAAAGCTTAAGAAATCTTCTCCATCCACGGAAAGGAGCAGGGCCAAGGCGGAGAGTCTCCCACAGCAGAGCCCGGAGTACAAATTTCTAAGAGTGTTTGTATGTTTCAGAGAAACGGCAAGACGCACGCCCATAAGAATTACATCCGGGGCACGCGGATACTCCATACCATCGCCGAGCAGCCACGAGCGAAAACGCAAGAAAAATCACTCAACACACCGCTCGGGTCATCTGTTCCAACTCCACCCAAACTAGACGCTGGCGGAGGAAACCCGGCCAAACCAATAGCAATCAAGGGAAACGAGTAAAACCGTATCAACACTCAGCATCTACTGATAGTGGGTACCCGCAAAAGTTGTCGTGCGTAACGTGCTAGCGAACACCAGCTATTTTCTTTGTCTAAAGCCACTCTGATAGGCAAACTTCTATCCTTTTGGGTGCAGCGTGTCAACAGATAAACCAGCGTGTGTGAGTTCGTCATCGAACAAATTCAATCTGTGTAACCAACGTGCAGCCGAAGAGAGGATTTTCTTTGTGTGAAATTTCTTGGCCTGCGAAGAAAACTGATGTTTGGAGGCTACGCAACAGTGACGCAAAATAAGGCTACGATGAGAATGACAGGGTAAGAAACGACGGTCGGGATAGTCTGCGAGCCAAACAAAATAATCTTCGTCAACCAGCTTGCCAGCCTGACAACATTTTCTTCAGTTACCGAAAAACATTGTAATATTCATCGACTATCTTAAGAAATGAAACACCATCAACAGTGAATATTATATAAATGGTAAAGAAACGACCGCATATGGCAAATAAAAAAAATTGTGTCGTCAAGACAACGCACCGTGTCAAAACGTCAATCAAAACAATGGCAAAACTACATGAATTGAACTTCGAATTGCTCCCACATTCACCATATTCGCCAGATTTGGCTCCCACCGACTATTGGCTGTTCGCAGACCAGAAAAAAATGCTCGGTGGTAATAGATTTCGCACGAATGAAGATGTTATCGGTGAAACTGAGGCCTATTTTAAAGCAAAAGATAAATCGTTCTACAAAAGTGGTAGATGCGATTGCGTTGCTCGTGGTGGAGATTACGTTAAAGAATAACTCTAACTTTGAACCAAAAAAAAATTTTTTTTCTTTGTTAAGCCCGGAAGTTTTCAGCCCATGTGTTAATTCTCGCACTAAGAGGCACTGCTGCAGAGCTCCTGGAGACTGTGCCACTTTCCTGCGGGGGAAGATAATGCTCTGGCAGCCTTAGAACGCAAGTGTGGTGAAGAGCACAAGCGGGAGATGTACAGAGTAGAGTTAGGAGGCAGAGATCAGAAAGCCAATGATAGATTGCAGGCATACGTAATGGAAATAGAGCGATTAGCACAGCGGGACATTTTAAGAAAAATTGTGGAGCGCCCAGAAAACGAAATAGATGTGTCTCACCGCCAGCAGGGAGAAAAAGGGCAAAGCAATAAGCACCAAACTCGTCATTATTAAACTAAAACGAGTCAGCTTTGAGGGACAAAAACTGGCTCCCACAACCTACATATACTGCGGCAAACATCAACTTATTGCTTGTTGCTAAAGAAGCTCAGAAAATTTCACCCAAACTCAAAATCTCGTCTAGAAAACTATATTCAAGCAGAGGCAATCGTAAATTGTTAGTCAGAGCCAGAGAGTAATAACTTGACAGCCACAGGATGCGAGATATTAGACCTGCATGTAGAGTAATGCGACTGCCAGTAACTGACAATAATAAAGCAAAACAGCTGCTAAAGAAATATGCCTGTGTTTTCGCCATAAAATGTCAGAGCCAATGGAGAACAGCCATTGTGAAGCGAAGCAAGTGCAATTCAACAAGCTCAGAAGTATACCATTGGCCAGGCAGAATTAGGTAGTGGAGTTAGTTAATGAAATGGAGCGGAGTATAGTAATCGCAGCATCTACAAGTCCGTGGAGCTCACCAGTAAGTTTGATAAAGAAAACGTACGGTAGCACCAGGGCTTGTGTTGGTTACCGAAAGTTGAATAACGTCACTAAAAAGGACAGTTAGCCGCTACCCAGAATTGACGACACCTTAGATACGCTGGCCGGAACAAAGTGGTACTCCACAATATATTTGCAAAGTGGTTATTGGCAGGTGGAAACTGCTCACTCGGACAGAGAAGAGACTGCCTTCAGTGCAGGTGCTGGCTTAAGGCAGTTTAGGGTATGCCTTTTGAGTTCTGTGACGCTACAGCTAGATTCCAACGCCTTATGGAACAGGTACTAAAGACGCTACATTGGAGGGCATGCTTAGCGTACTTGGACGATATTATGATTCCGTGGTTCCTACACAGGAGAAACAAGACTTGAGCGATTTACAAGAGTTTGCACGCACTCGAACCCAAATTGTCTGTGATAAAACGAAAGCAAGGTATGACGGAGATGCAAATTCTGGTGGCTTCCAAACAGCAAATACATTGGGAATAATAGAATAACGATGTGATTTACATGACAAATAAGGGCAATAGCTCTCAATCGAAGCCACATACTTGGGTGAGGTGGTTATGTGGCTGTTCGAGACAAACAAGTTTAAGTGGGCAGCAGTGTTACGAATTTTTTATCATATCTAACCCAACATGCAGCCGCTGATCTGCTTGATTACAAATTTACTTGCAAATCCACCCAATATAAAAACATAATACATAACCAAACACACATGCTTCAAGGAACGCAAAATTCCAAGTAAATCAACCACAAATTATTTTATTGGTGTTGTTGCGTTCTTGTTATTCCATTTCTTATGGTTTGTTGTTATGGTTGCTTCTTGTTTCACAAACATGTAGGTGTGTGTATGTGCGTTAGAATTATATTTGTACATTTGATTCTGAAAAAATAAAAAACTAATAATACAGATATATAAGTAAGTAGTGGAACTCCAGCTTCGATTGGTTGAGCCGAGCTTTTGAAATCATCTTCTTAACGGCGAATTTCCGGTCATAGAGGTAGCTCTCTAACGGCTAGTGAGTGTTTGCAGGCAAGTTTAGTTCTATTTTATGAGTTAAGCCTTCGTGCCACACTTTGTCAAAAGCTTTGGAAACGTCAATGAATAGAGCTGAGCAATATTTTTTATCTTTAAACGCGTTTCTGATAACATTCACCAGCCTGTGTGTTTGTTCTATTGTGCTATGCTTAGCCCGAAAACCGAATTGATGGTTTGGAATAAATCCTACTTCATTCAAAATTGGAGTCAACTTCGTCATTAGCAATTTCTCGAACAGTTTTGAACTTGTTGACAATAGACTTATTGGCCTATATGACTCAACTTATGTAGGATCCTTTCCTGGTTTGGGTATCATAGTAATGACAGACACTTTCCACTCAGTAGGAAAATACTCGAGGCGTAAAATAGCATTAAAAATAAAAAGGACGATTCTTTTAGCTACTCGGGGTAACTGCACAAGCATTTTGTGGGTAATTTTATCAATACCTGGAGCTTTTCTGGGGTTTAAGTTATTAATAGCACTTCGACATCTTGAAGACGAACTCTAAAAGGTACGGGAGATCTAACGGCATATCAGCTTCATCATTCAGCCTGTCAATGGCAAACACGTTTCTCAAGTGGTTGGCGTACAGCATCCCCTTTTCGGAATCACTTCTGACCCAGTCCCCAGTTGGAGTACGTAAGGGTCGCCTTTTTCTAACGGGTCTCTTTAACCCTCTTGCTGCTTTCCACAAAGAATAATCGGATTGAGGACTACCATCGAGGCTTTCCAAATAAGTTGTGAGGAAAGCCATTCTTTGGACTTCAAGCTAATTTCTGAGTTGACTTATGCATTCTCGAAGCCTAGCTTCGTAGAATGATATAATAGTAGTATAATGAGTTCGTATTTGGTTATTGTTAGTATGCTTTTACATTTGGACAGATGGGCAGACAGACGAAATATGAGGGTGCTGTAACGAGAATTGCGGTGGGGGAGAGTATATAGTACACGACTCTCTGTACTAGACATTTGTGGATATTCTTTGTTTTTCTTTTTACCTTTTCGCATTTTTTATGTTGTTGCTTCATATCAGTATTCTCATATCAACATCAACTTCATATAAGCACACTAGCTGTGCTTTAAAAAACAAAAACGAATTTTTTATCTGTATTTCAAATACATATGTAACTTGAAAGTATTTTGTATTTCAAATACATGTGGCCAAAAATACATTTATTTATTATAACAAATTCAATATAAGTTATTTCACACAAAAGCTAAAATTGCTAGAAACTGCGACCATTAAAATGTTTATCATTTCGCAACACTGCAATTCAGCTTTCACTTGTTTTGTCTAGAGCAAATTAATTTTACACTAATCAGGTGATATCAATAAGAATTTCCACATACATACATATGTATTTGCGACCAGCTTTTTCCCAACGCTTTGGATTATATACAGGGAAATAATTTTCATTATGGTGCTTTGAGGCATTTGAGTTGTATTTTAACAAAATTAATGGAGAGCTTGGAAAGAATAATTAGTGAGTTTCTCATGCTGACACCTAAAGCAAATAGAGCCATATTGGTGTCATGTTTTCACCCTAGTTTCAAAATGCGCTGGTTACCAGAAAGCATCTGATTAACAACAATTCAAAATCTTGTAACAAACCTGGAACCATGTCTGGATGCAGAAGGAGAAGTCGTAATTGTAGTAAAGATGATGAAGATTTTATTGTTGTTGTGGACAACACATTGATCAACCTCGTAAATCAAATTTGGAACTTGAGTTTATCAGTTATCTAAATGATAAAAGCAAGGATATTGCCGTTCTGGGAAACTATCCAAATATCAAAAATGCATTTAAAAAATTTGACAGCATCTTGTGCTCCTCAGGACCTGTATTTCCCTCAGCATGTTTTATTCGCTCCCCAGCAAGAGGTTGTTTGTCGGATGACTCATTAAAATATCTTGTTTTTATTAAAGGAAATACTTGTTTTGCTGAATGAACCTTTTATTTACTATCTATCAAATCCTAAGTATTAGGTTTGTTCCTTTAATTTCCCAGCAAGTTTTGTTTACGAACCAATGCCGTATGTGAATATAGGTAAAATCTATGTAATGTTAAATACATATAATAAAAACTAAAACATTTTATATAATATTATACAACTTTATTTCTAATACTTGAATACAAGTATTAGAAATGCAGTTGTAAGTATGAACATATATACTGTCGTCTAAAACGGAAAAGAGCGTAACTGATAAAAATTTCTTAGTCTGTAATTTTTATTAAACGAGATGTTATTACCAATAATATAACTAATCACAAATTTTAATGGACTTTCAATATAATACCAGCTACGTCCTTTTGTGTTTTATGTGGCAATATATGTGACAACTTATTTTTATTAAGTTTAAGTGCATATGTAAAATAAAATATGTATCTAAAACCAGAGAGGTATATTTTTATAAGACCGAAATTCAAAAATATATCTTTTAGTTGTATTTTGTATTTAAAATACCCAGCTTGAAAGTATTTTGTATTTGAAATACACAACTTGAAAGTATTTTGTATCTTGTATTTGAAATACACACCTGTGAAGTATTTTGTATCTTGTATTTGAAATACATAACGTGTGTATTTTGCCCACGCCTGGTTGCACTATGCTTAATTGTTTTATAGGAAATTTAGAATGACGCTTACGAAAATTAATGAAAATAAAAAAATGTTTACTCTTATTATAAACAACTAAAGCAGTTGCGTTATAAGGCCAAATCATGGAGAATTCTTTATCAAATGGATGTATCAGAGAATTTGGGGGAATTTCTCAACAAAAAACCAAGGTAGTCCCTTCCCTACACCCAGGGCTGGGAAGTATTTGAAATACTTGTATTTGAAATACAAATACGTATTTTGTATCTATATTTCAAATACACGACCGGAATGTATTTAGTATTTTGTATTTCAAATACATAACTTAATAGTATTTTGTATTTCAAATACATGTGGTTCAAAAATACATTTTTACAAAATACATTTACTTATTATAATAAATTAAAACAAGTTATTTCACAAAAGCTAAAACGGCTAGAAACTACAACCATTAAAATGTTTATCATTTTGCAATACTGCAATTTGGCTTTCATTTATACAGAGCTAATATATTTTACACTAATCGGGTGATATCAGTAAGAATTTCTATATATTTGCCACCAGCTTTTGATATACAGGGAAATAATTTTTATTATGGAAAACTTTAGGCTGCGAGAACCAGATTAGATCCACTGCAATATAATACTTTGAGGCATTTAAGTTGTATTTTAACAAAATTAATGGAGAGCTTGGAAATAAGATTTAATGAGTTTCTCAAGCTGACACCTGGAGCAAATAGAGCCATATCGGTGTCATGTTTCCATCCTAGTTTCAAAATTAGCTGATTGCCAGAAAGCATCTCAGTAAAAGAGAGGCAAAAAATTCAAAATCTTGCAATAGATACCATGGAGAAAAATTGCAAAAAACGTGAAACGACTGGGTGCAGAAGAAGTAGTAGTTGAGGTAAAGATAATGAAGATTTTATTGTTGTTTTGGACAATACAGTGATCAACATCGTAAATCAAATTTGGAACTTGAGCTTATCAGTTTTCAATAATAGAATTTGACTGCAGCTTGTGCTCCTCAGGACCTGTAGAAAGATTATTGTTTGTCAGATGACTGATTGAAATATCTAGTTTTTATTAAAGGAAATACTTGTTTTGCCGAATGAATTTCTTATTTACTATCTATCAAATGCTAAATATTAGGTTTGTTCCTTTAATTTCTTAGCAAGTTTAGAACAATAATATGAATATACAACTTAGTTTAAGTGCATATGTAAAATAAAAAATGTATCTCAAGCCAGACGGGTACATTTTTCTGAGACCAAATTACAAAAATGTATTTGTATTTTGTAGTTGTATTTTGTATTTGAAATACACAACTTGAAAGTATTTTGTATCTTGTATCTAAAATACACTACTGTAAAGTATTTTGTATCTTGTATTTGAAATACATAATCTGTGTATTTTGCCCAGCCCTGCCTACACCGTGACATTTTCAGCTACTATCCACTTTCTCTTCTTACATTTCAAATCAAACATTTAACATAAAAACGAAATTTGTCTTATAATCGTATAGCACGGCATGCAAACAGGTAGATACATGATACGCTTCTCTACGTCAATACAGCACTAAAACAAAGAACAGGCTTTTTTTGTGTTAATGGCATATTTTTAAAATCAACTGTCACAAATTGCTGATAAGACACACGCATGACACAAAAAACAAGGTAGCCGCTTCGCTACAACAATAAAAGAAACAACAGGTATTTTGTTTGTGTAAAAAGGCGAATTCACATTTAAGCTGTCAAAAGTAGTTGATAAAGAACATGTAGAAAAATTTTAGTGGCGCCGAAAAAGGTTAACAAAACTTGACAGAGGAAGTGCCGCCATAATAACCGAATTCGCCTGAATTCGCCAAAGCATCCACCTAATAATTAATTCGCCTTAATAAAAACCATGATACAAAAAACAAGGTAGCCGCTTCGCTACAACAATAAAAAAACAACAGGTATTTTGTTTGTGTAAAAAGGCGAATTCACACTTCAGATGTCAAAAGTAGTTAATAAAGAACATGTACAAAAATTTAAATGGCGCCGAAAAAGGTAAACAAAACTTGATAGAGGAAGTGCTGCCATATTAACCGAATTCGCCTGAATTCGCCGATGCATCCACCTAATAATGAATTCGCCTTGGACACATCCTAGTGGGTGCCATGATACAAAAAACAAGGTAGCCGCTTCGCTACAACAATACAACAATAAAAAAAACAACAGGTATTTTGTTTGTGTAAAAAGGCGAATTCACACTTAAGCTGTCAAAAGTAGTTGATAAAGAACATGTACAAAAATTTAAATGGCGCCGAAAAAGGTAAACAAAACTTGACAGAGAAAGTGCCGCCATATTAAACGAATTCGCCTGAATTCGCCGATGCATCCACCTAATAATGAATTCGCCTTGGTGGGTGCTGATGAGTAGTGTAGCGACTACGAAACAGCTAGTTGACCCCAGATAAAGATTTGATTATTATTTTTCTTGTCTTCTTCAATCAATAATTATTGATCACAGCAAATTTGTATTGTAAAAAATCCTTTTTAAGAAAAAAAAAAAAAAACTTAAGAAAGAAAAAACTTGAACTAAAAACCTGATGTACATACATATGTACAAACCAAACAATTTTTAATTTAAAAAATTATAAAAGTTCAACAAAAATTTAACAAATTAATATGTTGAAACATATACTTTATTTATTGTTTTATAAATCCTCGTGATAATGAATTCGCCTTTATATTTATTTATTTATTGTGCCATGTTAAAGTCCTCTAGAGTTCTTAGCAGTCCAATTCGCTATTTCACAATGAGAAATCATTTTCAGATGAATTACGTCGAATTTTTTATCAAGTGAGTACAGTCAACTCGATTTGTCAAATTTTATCTTTCACTACCAAGGCGAATTCATTACTAGGTAAATTTGACTGCTCAGGTGATTATTTTTTGCTTGCCTTGTTTTTTCCAATGAGATTGTCAAATTTTTTTTTCTTTTATTTACAAATATTTTCGCGCCATTTTAAAATGAAGTTTCTTTTTATGATTTAGTGAAGTTTTAAGAAATTTTTGTGAATTTAAAAGCGAAAACCCATTATTATCTGTGATTTTAATTACAAACCATTACAATTTAACGTTTATGTAACATTTTTTTCTTAGCTGAACAATCTTAGGCGAATTTAGATTTTGACATTCTCAGTAAGTTTTACAATAACAAAATCAATAGTATTGAATTCGCCTTCACCCTTGCGATCACCTTTATAAATTCGCCTTGTTTCACTACCCATCCGACCGCACGATTTTGATACAAGTTTAGCTCAATTGCCATATGCGTTTGTGTACTTGGTTTTGCATTAGTGCAAAAAAGGAAACAAACGCACATATTATTGTCTGTAGAAGATTTATTTATTTATTTAGTAACTATAACGTTGGTCTGCATTTAGACACGAAAACATTTGGAAGGGAAACATTTAGTTTGGTAGCAAATTACCGGTGGGAAAGGGAGAATGGATTTTGTGTTCGGTACTCGGCAACGCGCTTTATTGACATTTACTTTATTGACGCATAAACTATTTTTTGACAATGTAATTTAATTTACATTTTCTGGAGTTTTTTGTGGTTTTAAAAAGTTTGTTAATTCTGTTAAAGAAAAAGAAATTTTAATAAATATAGAATATAAATGGGAAAGAAAAATTGTGGAAAAATTAATCGTAGTAAAAATATTGACGTAATTTGTACACATCGAAGTATTTGCTGAAACAGACAACATAACGAAAAATGTAAAAAACAAATAATAATGGAATGTTGCCCGCAACATGTTCGACTGTGTGAATACGAAAAAAAAAATCAAAAGAGAATTCCAAATGTTTTTCTTCCAAAGTATAGGATGCACAGCATGAGAGGGGTGACAAAGACCATATGCCCAAGATGGTATTAACAGTACTTTTGTAGCGTCGCTGTGACTAAATATAACGACCTATGCCTTCACATAAGAAGTTTCCACGTGGTTAACAATGAATAACCTCTAAAAAAAACTGTAAATCGATACAGTTAGGTGAGGCAACCCATTAACCAGTGCGAGTGAGACGCAAAACTCTC
The DNA here is from genome assembly GCA_914767995.1 of Thecocarcelia acutangulata. Lineage (NCBI taxonomy): Eukaryota > Metazoa > Arthropoda > Insecta > Diptera > Tachinidae > Thecocarcelia > Thecocarcelia acutangulata. The sequence goes on from OU612098.1 coordinate 61,297,582, forward strand.
GAAGACCGAACAACAAGCACAAGCCTGACCGCACTTAAGAAATAATTACGATGATGCGAGAGCTGTTCTTCAGCCCAGAGCTGCTTTACGACTGTCTGTAGAAGATATTTCAAAATTAGTTGCTAATTTCGCACTAAACAACAGCACAATATGATATTTAACTAAAACTAATATCGTATTATATACAATTATTACGTTTTTCTATATATATAATATATTTCTTTAATATAATATATTTCTTTAAAAATTTCTCTCTTCCTCCAATAACAAACAGCTGTTTTATAGAACACTATTATATTTGGAATTTAAGTGAAGCTGACACACTTTCATCGCATATTAATAAGAACAAATACTTAACGCCGAAACAACTTAACTTGCATGTATATACAACTTAAATTTCAATTAATATTTTTTGTTTTTATACATGAAGTCAAAAAAAATATGAGTTGTAACTTATTTTCATAATAAATGAAAATTGCCAAAAACAATTAAAATAAGAAATACGAACTTTTATACCTTAACATTAATTTTGAATATAACAGAGTTTTAAAATAACAGCCAAGTTTAAAATTTTGCAATACTACAACATAATCTATACTTAACATTATATTAAAAGTAATGTTTTGTGTAGACCGCAAGTTAACGGCGACCATCAGAAAATTCAAGGCGAATAATTTGAAAAAGCACTAAATCGTTTCTAACAGCAGCTAGTTGACAACGTTGGTAGTTTCCATATGAAAAAATAGTGGCCTTGTTCGTGCAAAAACAAGTATTTTTTTTAACAGTCGGCAACTCTTGCATTTAGTTTCTCTTTTTATTATTGTGTTTCTGAAGAGATCATTTTGTTTTCTCTTCCATGAGCATGTTTTTTTCACGACAATATTTATTTTGAATTGTATAACACTTGTAATCGACACTCTGCTTCCATCTAGAGAACACATAAGCTACGCAAACGCACTTTACTTCCATATTGAATATTATCAGCCTACGACTTAAATATTTTGCATGCATATAAGGAAGTTTAAAAAACCAAATTTAAGCAATATTACCGAAAACAACTTTTAGCAAAAAAACTTTCCAAAATTGAAGATTGCAGAAAAAATTGAATATGCGGTCTGCAATTTGAACTACACACATTAAAAAACAACTCTACCAAAAGATGATCATTTTCCAACACTTTAATTGCTCTACTTGATGATATATACCGTACCTTCCTAATTGTCAAAATTTCATGCAACTGTGTAAAAAAAAAATAATTGTGACATAAAGTGTACTCCAGGATAGAAAAAAATAAAATTTATTTTGAAAACTGATTATTTTGTGCTAAATATGCAGCCTGAAATAAAATCCAATAATAGTTGCATTTATGATTCGCGGTAATTTAAGATTTTAATAACAGCTGTCGATATACATACATATGTATATGCGGTCGTAATGTGTGTTCGGTATACGTTGGAGTGCGTGCGTGTGTTGTGTGTTTATTTTTGGCTTTAATCTGTGCCTACAATATAAAACAAAATATTTAATTAAATTATTATTTACAAAAAAAAAAAAAAATAATTTACATGTGATGATGCTCGAAAAGTACCAGATAGTTAAATAATTTTTGGCTGACTAAACTTGTATTTCTCTCACATTACTGCGGCATCCTGATAGATTTTAAAGAATGGAGCCGTCTCGCGGAGACTCCCGCTACAATTTAAACTACTCTATGAGTAATATTGGATTGACGTTAGCTGATCCTGCAGACATTTACGGTAATCCGTCAGCTTTAAGTGGTAGACCGCCGAGTACTGGCATCCTACAAGGCCTGGGTGGTGGAGGAGGCGGTTCGGGTGTTGGCCTTTTACCTCGTTCTACTGGAAATCTTCTATCCAATGCACAATGCCAGTCTCTAGGCAATAACAACCAACAGAGAGGAATGAAACGGGCCGGTTCCGACTGCTACGAAGATACACATCATCGCGTCGGTACAAGCGGTATTACAACTCTTCAAGGCCTGGATAACTGTGGCGCGTCTTCGAACGTACAGCACGGTGGTCAGCAGCAGCCACAAACTAGTGGAGCTGGAGTACAGGATATTGTAGATGAAAGTTTTAACAATATGCAAAGCAAAAAATCGCCTCCCGCAAACGGTAAAAAAACAAAGGGTCGAGTCAAAATAAAAATGGAATACATTGATAACAAATTGAGACGCTACACCACATTTTCAAAACGCAAAACTGGCATAATGAAAAAGGTGAGTTAAAACAGAAACGATACTTTGCTATTACTTTGAGCTTTTTTGGCACAAGTGTAAGCCCAAAGAGTAAAAAAATCGAGGCTACAATTATAATCCGGATATTAATGCCATCATGTTTTCAGCATACAAAATTTAACAGAAACGTCAGGTGAAATCACTCACTTTTCTAATCAGTCCAAAACTTCCATGTTTATATAGATACAAGTATTTTTTTTTTTTTTTTTTTTTTTTTTGTGAAAGACTGCAGGTAACTGTTTTATTTACAGGTACAGCCAGTTTACCAATCTCGACAGCCTGCTTGCGTTCGCAATCTAAGCGAAAGAAAATTGATTTGGGTTCGTCTAACCTTTTTCTATGCGAACGATGTGTCAAAACTCAATCAAAATACATAAGAATATGCGAACGAATTGTAGTGAGATAGACAAACCCAAATTGATTCGAATGTGAGTGAATGGCATTCTTTCTCATTCATTTTCTTTCGAAATTGGTAAACTGGCTGGTAGAGTTCTGTTATGTTTTAGAAAAGTATGAAGTTCTAAAAATTTGAGTATATTAGGTGTGTTTCTTTACTCTCCTTTGGGATCCCGCAAAATACCCCTACTTCAAAATTGGGTTACAGAAACTGATTATTAGAGAACAGTACACTTCCACTTCTTGCACGAAATACTCCGTACCTTTCCTTATAAAAATAAAATTTCATTTGAGCAACTCATACAAATAATTGCAATACATACTATTATTTATACCCATTTATTTATGAACAAAAAATATGTGCAAAATACCTTTAAACTACATGTGTGGCAAAGTCACTTTTTCGTTTAGATTTCTGCGTCCCAGACTTTTGGTGTATGTTATGTCTTTGAGAGAAACTTGCACTGGCTCTCATTTGCATGACATTTACCCAAAAAATAAAGAATCGCGCCTATTAGTTGTGTGTAGCGTAAGAAAATATTAGCAATCTATATATCGACATTTCATAGGAACTACCCTAATCATCAGTAGACTTTGGAAATTTAGGAAAAATGCTTTAGCATTTTTCTTTTCAAATTCTCAGCAATTTATTTGGATTGTTGGGATATAAAGCTAAATGTTTGAGAATATCTTTCAAAAATTTGCAAAGTCTACTGATGATTAGGGTAGTTCCTATGAAATGTCGACATATAGATAGCTGGGAAACATAGAAAACAAGCTATTTATAATTTTTGACTGGTATAAATGTTAGAAACTTAAATAGCGAATAAAAAACTTAATTGTTTGAATTTTTGTTCTCTGCTTTTCGATACTTTCAAAAAGCAAACCGTAGCAACCAACGGTTGTTCATTTGTTTGAAAGGTGTAAAGAAATGTTAGAGACGTTTGTAAATAGAAAAGCTTGTTTTTTGTGTTTTGACGGATATTATTAGAGCATTTTTCTTTTTAAATTCTCAGCAATTTATTTGGATTGTTGGGATATAAAGTTAAATGTTTGAGAATATCTTTCAAAAATTTCCAAAGTCTACTGATGATTAGGGTAGTTCCTATGAAATGTCGACATATAGATAGCTGGGAAACACAGAAAACAAGCTATTTATAATTTTTTACTGGTATAAATGTTAGAAGCTTAAATAGCGAATAAAAAACTTAATTATTATAAAAAATAATTATTTAAAACATTTTAAAATATTAATGCATTAAAATTTAATCAAGCCGACTATTTATACTGCCCAAAAACGGTCTCTGAATTGTTCGCAAGGCATAGAGTTCTAATGTCAGATGTTTAAACATAACAAAATAAAACACACTCTATTTGATCTTTTGTCAGACGACTTTGCTCATGTTTTTTACAGATGCAATGTTTTTGTAGTATCAGACGATATGTAGGCATTTTACATTGTGAAATATGACAGGTACATTGTTAAAACATGTCGTGTGCTATCTACTTTAAGAAACAAACAATATAAGCTACAGCAATTTCTAAAAAAAACGTTTTTGGGAATAAAACCGGCATGTCAAAAACTAGCTGAAAAAGACAAAGCTTACGATATGAAAAGTTCTTTCAGATTTACGCTTGTAGTATAAGTAACGTCAAATAATACTAAAATTACTGCTACAACATTTGCAAACACAATGTTCTTTACTTTTGGTTGCACATGTATAGAATTAATACTACTTTAGCATATACTCAAAATCCGGCAAGGTAAACTTTAATATACTGCACTGAAGTGATGAGATAATATCGTTTTCCAAAATAATTTAGAAAAAGTGTACTTGCCGAACGGTTGTCAAATTTTGCACTCGGGTTTCTCCTTGCAGAACACGGCAAGTTAATTTACACCAAATGAAATTGCGACCAAAGATATAATTTTTCCTCGTCTCTGCGAACTTCAACTGTCAAAAGTTGTTTATAGGTTACGTATATACATACGTAAGGAAAGTGTGTATGTACATAAGTAGGGTAAGTGTACCAGTAGTCGGCAGTTTAACAGCCTGTTTATAGGACACGAGTTAGCTCACTCGCGGCGAGCCAATTTATAGACGAGTACGTAAGATATTGGGTTCATGAAACGCGACTTGATTGTGTCGTGCAACTTACGTAAATTCGCGTATATGTCAAACATTTATGATATTTGTTTGTTGCCAGCATGCGAAAAAAAATTTTTCATACCAAAAATTTTTTTTTCAAGCTAAACAACGGCAATCCTATTCTAGGCACAGTTGACACACATACATACGCTTGTATGTATGTATAAGTAAATAAAGGAAAGGCTTTTTTTATGGCGGTCAAATTGGAAAAAAACGAATAAACAAACAAAAATTTTATATATTAACTGCAAGTTTTATATTGTATGTGTATATTTTATTATGTATGTATATATGTATGCATACAAAACTTTTATATGCAACGAAAAAACAATTTCAGTTCATGTTTCCAGATTTTGAGATCCTTAAAACGTTCTGTTGCAATTTCCATTCCTAGTTTTCTTATTATTTATTACCACATAATTATTTTTATTATATTTCTTATTATTTATAACACTTTCTATACATTTTCTATTGACGAGCATGTTTCTTCATTCGTCGATTTTGACATTTATGGTGAGACGACTCGCGTCTTACAAACCAAAATAAATTGACAGATGTTACGTTTTTTAATACTAATCGTCAATAGTCGCGTTTTATAAACCAAAAGCAAAAAAAGTTGCAAAGTTAGCGTTTTTTATCGACGAGTCGTGTCTTATAAACAGGCTGTAAGACTTTTGATTTTTTAAAATAACGTTGTGGCATATGTGATATAACTATTGAATAGAAGATTAATTATTCTGTTTCGTTAATTTATCTTCTTTCAGTTTAACTATGTTATATTTTAATAGTAGTTTATAAACATTTAAAAATTTTACGATTATTAAAAAAATAGCACATTTGCCAGTAGACAGACGGCACCAATTTTCCAGTTTTCGGCACGTTATGTACCTAAGGAATTCGAATTTTTAATTTAAATAAAGTAGTGGACAAAAGGTGGATTTTGATAGAGGTTTGTGGCTCAGTTTGTCATTTTCTGACGATTTTCACCATTCTGATTAGCAATTTTAGGTACTAGCAATTTTTGAGTTTTAAAGCCTCTATTAGAGGGAGTTAACGGGTGTTCCAAAATATTAAAAGCAGGGCTTGCTTAATTTGGCAGAAATATCGGAATGTGCTGTACTTGGGTTACATCCGACCCTCGGGTTGGTTCTGAACTGGACCAGTGGTATGTAGATCTGCTGAGATACATATCACTCTTAGGCAACACAACGGGAACAAATGAGACCCAAATGGGCTGACATTTTCAATGGATGGCAACCTGTTAAACCTATTCTAGTGTTGTTTTTAAAGTTCTCTAAATTATTTTTCGCTAGTGTCCTATTATTACAGCTCATTCTTTATCTATTCCATGTGGTTCTATAAAGGGCAAGTTGGGATGCCGTTTAATATAACACAATGGAGCTTATCCTATATAATGAAGTCTTATACTGTCCGTTCGATATATTTACGAAAATATATTTTTGCTTTAGTGATTATATTGTAGTTTTGAGATCAAAATGTGAATTTTTTCTAAAAATTTGCCATTTTTATTTATTAAAATTAAGAAAAAAATCTAGTAATGAAAACCACGGCCGACTTTAGGACAGCACTTGTTCTATTACTCGGGAGGTGTAAATCACTTCTTTTAAACAGTGCCGACTGCTGGGTAAACTGACTTTAAACTTATTTTTTATATACTCAGTAGCATGTACATTGATTATTAAACAATTTTCTTAAATATGAAGTAAATTGAAGAAAAACATATATTTTGCAGTTGTCGGCACACCTATGCCGACTACTAGAAATATTGAAATTTGTATGTTCCTATTGTAGGCATCATTAAAAATCTGAGAAAATTTATATTTCTTTTTGATTTTTCACATTTATAACATCATTTGAACAGTTTTCTATCATTAAACACCATTTTCGATAAAAAATTTGTAAAAATCTAAATAGTTATTTGTCTTACAAAATTGGCTAAGCCACTAATTTTGTCCTAAGAAACCAAGCACTACCGCACGTATTGAAGATCTCTTCCTGAACAAAGGTATAAAACTCTTAAAATACTCATCTAAGCTGGAATTTATTTTTGCATACAGAGAGTTGAGATTATATTTAACATTTTTATGTAATTATATTCATGATATAAAAAATACAAGGTAGTTTCATTCTCTTTTTATTATTTGTAATAAGGATTTTTGAAATTTGTAGTGCATTAGAAAAAGCTAGAAATAATAAGCTGATGTAAGTAGGTATATGTGGTCGTTTTGAAACCAATGTTAGGTTAGGTTTAACAGGCTGCCAGCTATTGTAAAGCCAGCCCACTTGGGTCCAATTTCATCCCAAAAACTAAAAGAACGGACTTCTGCTTACCAGTAAACTTTACGATAGCATTCAAACGATTACCTATTTTGAAGAAAATATAATTATATTTAAAAGAAAATACTCTTTAGATATTAAAAACAAAGGGAAAAGTTTGGTGCTTGCGGTTTAAAAAATATATAAGTAATTATTTCTATTAGAATGACGCAGGATGCAGTGACAAAAGTAATGCACGTAACCTTGAATATTCTTCATTACTTACAATACGAAAAACCTACTTTCAAAAGATGTCATTATTTGTTTAAATACCAAAATAAGCATGTATAGCGAAAATTTGCATATAGTTTTCCGTCGTTTCCGTGCCTTCAACCTTGTTCTGGACGTGACTTGTACCTTCTCTAACAAATGGCGCGATATAATTATTCAGTGCATTTAAAAAAAAATAATAGCTGATTTTAATAACGGCCAATCAGTGACCACATATGCAAAAAAAAATTTGATATTCAGCAAGAATTATAAGCCGTTTTCGTTGTTCGGGTACTTGGTTACAGAACATAAAGGTGGACGTTCCCGAAAAGCCAGTAAACGAGATGACCAGGCAAAAATACGTTTGTTAAAAAAAGTACCAATTCGTGTCGTCAAGAACCATCGCAGCATAATTGTCATTAAATGTTAACCCCAGAAGGATTCAAACGCAGGCTACAGAAGGCGGACTAAAATCATTCCATATAAAAGTGTAAAAAAGATCTTTATATCACGGAAAAATAGACTGGCCAGGTTGGAATTTGCAAGGGAACACAAAATTTAATTTAAAAGGTTCCGATAGATTAAGACTGGTTAGATGACCGAAAAGCCAAGGTCTTAATCCACGTTATACTAAAGGCACATTGAAACATGGTGTCGGTAGCATTTTAGTCTGGGAATGTTTTTCAGGCAATTTTTACATATTTTAGATTTATGTATGAATTTTGTTTTAAAATTTTTTATTTATTTTTGTTAGAAGTCACAATTTTATTATTATATTTAGACACAACTTCAAACAAAACTTAAAACAAGGGAATGTATAAACTAATACGGTAGCACAATTTTATGGAAAATGTCACAATCCTTATACTTGTCAGATGGTGATTGTTAAGGAAAATTGAGAGAATGAAACTACCTTGAATTTTTTATATCATGATTATATTAATATATAACTACTGTTATTCTTAGTTATTTGAGTTTAAATAAAAAAAACTTCCGACTACTGGTACATGCCGAGCTTAGGTACACTTACCCCATGTACTTTTTGTGCATTTTTTTGACCCGGGACTATTCACAAGCTATAATAAAATACTCGTAATATGCATTGTTGTACTTACCAGATGTGTTTTTTTCAAAGATACTTGGATAAAACCTGCCAAAAGTACTGGAACACAGGCAAAATTCTAGCCCAAAAATAAACATCTGCTGTCTTTTAATGCGGCAATAAAAAATTGTCATTCAATTTTACGAAAAATTGTATAATTTTTTACACTTTTCAGTTATTAAGGCATTTTGCACATATTTGTTTATTTAATATTAAAATAATAGCATTGAAAAGATTTGTATATGAGTTTATTCAAATGAATTTTCTTTCTTTGTTATTGTTTATTTATCAACCAGCCGATTGCTTAACTACTTGCCCATACTAGCGCGAAGGAAAAAACCGACCTGTTTCGTGCAAGATGAAGCAAAAACAGATCTCATTTGTCCAATTTTAAAAGTACGGGAACGCCTTGCGTGCAAATTAAGATTCCGCTTGATACCAAAGTAGAGTAAAAAAACACACAATAGTGTAAGACTTTTTGGCAATTTAATTTTGAACTTGTTTTTATGTGCACATACGAATTTTTTTTGTCGTATGTGAACATTATTTCTCAAAATAGTGATTGTACATGCAGATACACATACTATATACATAACAGAGGAGTAGAAAATTATTGAGTACCGGTAATTATTTTTCCTTTGTACAATATTTCCATCTCCGAAACTTTTTGTAAAATTGCGCTCTGTGATCTGACACTTATTTTAATTGCAGTCTCATCAAGTAAAAATGTATTTGTTTTGCTACTGAATTCATATTGCTTTTATATGATACGGTTTATTCTTCAATCTAGACAAATTTCTGATCGATCAAAACATATGTATTAACATGTAAACATAACTTCAAAAAGTAATATCACGCCAATCCGAAATTGTAACCCGTTTCTTTGCTTCTGTCATATTTATTACTGATTATGACTGTTATCTACCATTGAAACGAGTTTGGGCGCTTAGATCGATATAAAAAAGTAAAGGAAACATATTCCATGCTGCTGCATTAGTATTTTTATGACAAGTAAATCGTCTAAATTACTTGCCGTTATGTGTGTTAAGTTATTCAACATTTTTTCATACAACGATATTTTAAACCTTCGCCTATGTTGTGCAGAGCTTGCATTTTGTGCGTTCATAAAATATTGCGAAACCTTGGCAGCACATTTTTATATAAATGAAATAATGTCTGCCCATCGTCTGTCCAAATGTAATAGCGGACTAATAATCTAGGCAACACAACGGGACCAGACTGGACCCAAGTGGGCTGGCTTTTCATCATCATCTAAAGCTACTTTTATTTTTCAAATTTGAGAATTATCTTAAATTTCGGTTGTTAATTTATATTTTCAGGCTCATAAAATTTCAGTGCCCCGAAAATTTGGTGCAGATGGTATCGTTTAGTAGATCTTTAAGATATCCTCAAATTTGTACGCCACGTATTTACAACACGGTATTTTAATTATGGTTTGTAGTGCGTGTGGCGAGGTTGTGGAACAATTTACCAAGAGATCTGCGACTATTGTCTATCTCAGTTGTTCTATATAAGTGAGAGCTATTAAAAGTCTTCAATTCTAATCACTAATACTTGGGTTGTCAACGTAGTTATACGTCATATTTTTATTATCTAATGCTATTATCTTGGATGTTTTACTTTCTTATCTTGTTATATTTATATATCTGTTATTGCTTCCTCATAGTGCAGCTTAGTCTTGGTAATATACTTATATTGGCCAAGAGGCTACATGTAATGCAAATGAATAAATAAGTTAGAGTTTTAACTTTTGTGCATTGGGTTTTAGTTCAAGTTTTTCCTTTATGGGTTTTCTTAAAATGGATTTTTTACAATACAAATTTGCTGTGATCAATAATTATTGATTGAAGAAGATAGTAAAAATAATAATAAAACCTTTAGCTGGGGGACAACTATCTGTTTCGTAGTCGCTACACTACACATCAGCACACATTTTCGGATTTGAACTCTGGTCTTGACGTAAGCTGCCTGAATTATTCTATGTCTATATTCATCTCATCTTGAATCACATATGAATATTGTTAATTGCCCGCATTATTTGTACTGTTGTTTGCTGTTTCCGAACAAGCGGTATTTAGTTTTTAGTTATTAACATACATACTTTTGTATTTTAATAATTCTCCGTATCCAGAGATGTAATTGTGAATATTAATTTATTGAATTTTTGTTGAACTTTCTTATTTTGAAATTAAAGTTTTGATTTTTCTAAATTTTTACATCGCGTTTTAGTTCCAAGTTATTCCTTTCTTAAGTTTCTTCTTAAGAAGAATTTTTTTGCAATAAAAATTCTTTGTGATCAATAATTTTGGATGGAAAAAGACAAGAAAAATAATCAAAAATAATATTCAAACCTTTAGCTGACGGAAAATCAGCTGTTTCGTAGTCAAATAAATAAATGATTTTTGTTGTGGAGGAGAAAATGAATTCGCTCTCCCAAAGATGCAAAGACTCAAGCTAAACATGAAAACTCTGTAATATCGTCACGTTTTTTAATAATAATTACATATATTTTTTAATAATTACATATTTTTTTTGCATTACACTTTTATCAAAAGTGAATGCACAATAAAACGCTTCCACTGTGAATTGCGCAAATTGGTAAATCTATAAAATTTACCCAAGGCACGAGCTTATCTTATTTATTTTTTTTATTTATTTTTTTTTTTTAACAAAACAAAACGACATCGTGAGCCAGGCAGTATATACGTTCTAAAGTTCTTTCAGCACAGAAGTGTACGAGCTTCATTGTATTATATCATCAGTTCAGTATTTTAGTAGTAATGCAAGCCACAGAATATGCGACTATTTGTACAACATGACGATGTTGGTTATTAGATTGTATAGTGTGTGGGGTCGTCGTGTGAAGTTGTGTCTCGGTTGTACAAAAGATTAAAAAGTTTTGATTTTTTGGGTAGGTGTATCGACTGGTTGTAAAATTTGGGAGCGTATTGTACAACTTTATTTTGATTTGCTAATTTTTTATATATGTATACGATTGTTGCATCTGCGGTCATCTTTACTCAACAAAATTTTTTAAGAAATAAAATTGTAAACTAATGTTGCACAGTTTGTGCGCAAAACACACAACTCGGCAGGCCAACGTGTTGTAGCGACGGTCGCATAGTCTATAGCATGGCTAAGACGGCTATTAATAAATACTAAACTAACAAACAAAGTATCTGCTATGTTCCGAGAAAAGCAAAGAGTTCTGATAAACGCTCAATTGACCTTTTGGTGTTCTAAGGAACCCGCGGTTTATAGTGCGTTTTCATACAGGTATTTTACTCGAAAAAACGTGTTTTGCGCAAAACATGTAGAAATAAACATGTTTTCCCATACATTTTTGTAAAGATCAAAACAACTTAAGCTACATGGTTTGGAGCAAAGCACTTCGAAAATGTTCTGTACAACTGTACTGAATAATTTAAAATAAATCATTGTGCTATCCATTAAAAACTATTTTTTTTTACTTAGAAAATTCCTCTTTTACCAGCGGAACACTCAGATCATTATGAATTCGTACCATTTAAAGTGAGTGACACATTCGAAATAAGACATATTCATTTGTCATACGAATATACAAAAATAAAAAAAGCAACCAATAAAAAATCAAATTAAAAGACAATTAAAAACCGCTTTAAAACGGGACATAACTAAAGAACGATACAAGTAACAGTGGATGTTGTACATAGGTAGAAATCAGATGCATTGCGTTGAAATACTGGCAGGTAGAACCTAACAAAAAAAAAAAAAAAAAAAAAGGCAGTAGTGCACCATTTGCTTCATCGTTAGGCACAAAACAAAATAAGCCTCAAGAGCTAACTTAGCTTATTTTTAGCCAATCTAATGGTGAAGATGCCTTTGGGTCAAAGCTCACAGAATTTTTTGGTAGCGGCCGCGAAAAGAGTTTAGTGATTTCCCACCAAAGCCAACTTTTTTCATAACAGTACACTTTATCTACAAAAATTATGCATATATGTAAATCTATGTTCTTACTTTTTTCCTAACTTATTCAAAAGTGAATAAAATTTCAGATTTTTATGAATACATACATATATTTATTTTCATTAATTTTCTGACATCTAATTGTAATACTAATTACTATTCTCCAATGGAATACGTTCTACTGCTGTTAGTAGCAATAGAAATTGCACATTTGAACTACTGATTATCTCTCTATCCATGGAAATAGCATTGTTAACCATTTCTATAGGAATAATTCTAAAGAAGCAGCATGAGCTTGCCTTGAGTTTTTTCGTCATCGTGAACCTGTGGACCCTATTTACACTTTCATCAATTTCTTTTATTTAGACAAATGTATATTAAAACGGAGTCTTTGAACCAAAGACTATAAATATACATATATTTATAGTCTTTGCTTAAACTTTTGTTCCAAATGTATGTTCTCTTTCTTAAAATTTTACAAAAATTTTAACTTGCACAAGATTTCTTTGATATTTTCATTGAACAAAGAATAGTTCAAATTGATTTCGAAAATTCGAAATTAAAAGCACTTCATATCATAATGGAAACACTTCGACATGTTTTCTTCAAAACAAGTGTTTTCCTTTGCAGTGGAAACATGGTATTACTGTCGTTTAGGAGTTATATTACGAAAAAATACAACATGTGTTTTATATATGTACATTTGTATGCGGTACTTATATAAAACGAAAAAAATTTTAGGACGTGTGTGAAATGGTAGAAAAATACTCTCGAAAGTAAAATTTTGGCATTTCTGAGGTGAATAAAATTTTACTAGCTCTAGGGGCTAATATAAATTTTGACAATAGGACAGAAATATTTGAAATGTAGGAATTTGACTGAAATAAATTTTAATTGAAAATTTTATAATTAAAAGTGTAAAAATCAAATAATACTAAATTGAAAAAATGGCTCTATTATAACTATTTCTTAATTTGTTCATTTTTATTTATATTTTTTTTTTATTAGTTTTGTTAACATATTTTTCTGTTTTGTCAAAATTTTATGTTGTCAAATATAATATTTTGTCACAAACATGAAATTTTTTTACCACAGAAAATTTTGTTTTCACCATAGAACTTTGCTACCGTTTCGCACACTGTAATAAAACGCCGTGTCAGGATTGTAATTATATAGGGTGTTTTTTTAAGCTAGATAGAACTTTAAATTGTAAAAAGTAACACAAAAAATTAAATTTTGATGAAACATTTTTTTTTATTTGTTTCAGTATACTCTGACAAATCATCATGAATAGACTCACGCTGGAACAACGCTACGAAATTATCCAAATTTACTTTGAAAATCAGACCCGTTGTTTTATCGCAAAATTGTGTTCAGCGATGAGGCGCATTTTTGGCTTAACAGGTTTGTTAATAAGCAAAATTGCCGCATATGGAGTGAGACCAATCCACAAGAGACCCTACAGACTCCAATTACATCCAGAAAAATGCACTGTTTGGTGCGGTTTTCATGCTGGTGGCATCATCGGACCTTATTTCTTCAAAAATGAGGCCGGAGCTCGCGTTACGGTCAATGGAGATCGTTACCGCACCATGATCAATGATTTTTTGTTTGAAAATATGGACGACATTGATCCGGAGGAGATGTGGTTTCAACAGGATGGCGCTACGTGCCATACGGCGAACGCAACCATCGACTTACTGAAATCAAAATTTGGCGATAAGTTGATTTCGAGAAATGGACCTGTCAATTGGCCTCCAAGGTCGTGCGATTTGACACCTCTCGATTATTTCCTGTGGGGCTACGTGAAGTCACTGGTTTATGCTGATAAACCAGCAACAATTGACGCCTTGGAGGCCAGCATTGTTCGTGTTGTTCGTGACATACGGCCAGCAGTGCTCGAAAAAGTGGCCCAAAATTGGACGTCCAGAATGCGCTTCGTCAAGAACAGCCGCGGTGTCCATATGCCCGAAATCATTTTCAAATGTTAATGTCACGTATTGATCTTTCGAATAAAAAAAAATTTTGGTTACAATTTAATTTTTTGTGTTATTTTTTACAATTTCAAGTTCTATCGGGCTTAAAAAAACACCCTCTACTTTATTTATATAATTTTATAAATATTATTATATATTAAATATAAGTTTCTGCTGGTTGTACACGTGAGTAATCTAGATAAAAATCATATACTTCAGCTGCAAACCGGAAACCGTAAAATTATTATTGCTTGTTGCATTACATGACATTCGCCCCTTTCAAGCATATGCACACGAGTTAAACACATTTGCTCTTTTAAGCATCTGCACACGCGTTACACACACGTCCTTAATTGAAAATGTGTAAAATTCTTTCAACTTTTTATTGAAATAAAAAGAAAACATATTAACAAAACCATACTTCTTGCATTATACGTTTGTCAGAACATCTATTTTTCGTTTTCAATTCAAAAACGCAAAATTTAAACGATTTTCGTTTCTCCTTCAGGTAAATTTTTAAAAATAACAGCCTGTTCGACGATATCGAATGAAAATGTATGCGAAAGAAAGCTAGCCACTCACATTCGAATCAATTTGGGTTCACTGTCATTCGTTTGCATAAACTTATGTATTTTAATTGAATTTGGGCACATTGTTCGTATAGAATAAAGTTAGAAAAAACTATTATTTTCTCTATATCAATATATTAGTAACTAGGATTGGTCAATGGTAGAAAGAAATTTTTTCTTGAACTTATTTTAATCAAACTTAAACATTAGCGACCTTATGTATAATAAAACACCTTGTGCTAACTAACAGCTGGGGCCAAATCACCGCATACGATATCGAGCAATATTATCGAAATTTTTCATATTGGTATCATGGCATACGATGTCGAATGAATTGTATTGCAATAATATAAAAAAGTTAAACAGTTTTTTTTGTATTCGTACTTTTAGAAAGCGTATGCGGCCTTATGTATAATAAAAATCCTTATACTAACTAACTATCTGCTAAGTTTTTTGTGTGTAAATTCCCATAAGGGAAAGACAGCAGCTGGTTAGTTATCACAAGGGTTTTTATTATACATAAGGCCGATGGTCTTCAGTCTATTGCATTTTGTTTAAATATCGACCCGATATGCATCGTTTGCCATAATCTAGATGATCGTCATGTTATTCGATACGATAGTTAACTCGATATCTTATGCGGTGATTAGACCCCTGCTATCCGTTTTTTTATGGGAATTTACACACGAAAACCTTAGCAGCTAGTTAGTTACGAGTACCATAAGGAGTTTGATTATACTCGTAAAGTCGTAGGTTTTTTATAAGTTTGTCCATTTTGATGACTTTTTCATAGTGACAATTTTTGCCATAAACTATTCAGTTCCAAAGCCTTAGACAGTTGTAAGGAAACCAAAGTGCGCCGTCCCACTTGTACGTTGGCGAGATTACCAAATGTAGTAAATGAAATTTTTCCTGCTATAAAGCTACCCAATAAAATTATGTATTAAATAACTTATAATTAAACAAAAAACAACAACAGTCCCTTTGGCAATGTCTTAGAAAGCACTACAAGGTAAGTTGGGACGAGCGCAAACGAATATACCTTTTCGGAAAGGGGAGAAAAAATATAAATACACGTGTTTTGGCGATTTTCATGTACACGCCAGAATAAAAAAAATAGATTTTTCTCAATTCTCAGATATTCCAAAATTTTTTTTTGAAAAAAATTGGTAATCGGTTTTTTTGTGACGGTTTCAGTTCCAACAACGGGACCAAACTGGACCCAAGTGGGCAGGCTTTACAATAGCTGGCAGCCTGTTAAACCTAACCTTCAGTTCCTTAAAAACCCGAATTTTAATGATTTATTTAGTTAAATTAATATTGACAATGGCTACATTAAAAATTTTAATGCCATGTCACCATCGCGACAAATAGACAAAAAAAATCTGAGAATTGATAAAAGTTTATTTTTTTTTTAAATTT
Organism: Thecocarcelia acutangulata; assembly: GCA_914767995.1. Lineage (NCBI taxonomy): Eukaryota > Metazoa > Arthropoda > Insecta > Diptera > Tachinidae > Thecocarcelia > Thecocarcelia acutangulata. The sequence goes on from OU612098.1 coordinate 61,313,967, forward strand.
GACGTAACTTTAAATCAAATAGTTTATGGCGTAATTAGTGCGATGACAACGGCGAATACTGGGCCAGGACAATCAATGTTACGAGTACCATTAATAATATCAGAAATAAATTAAGTAGATTGAACTTCACCTCGAAAGAATGTAACCCAGTAAAGCAGCAACCCAATAGAGAAATTTAATAAATAAGCGTTGAAGTAGTTTTTTTACGTGTCTTTTTGGCCAATTGGTTATGTACGATATTTTTAAGAACCTTAGTTCTTCCTTAATCGAATTGGACCTAAATTTTCCAATGTAAATTAAAACAATTTTATTTAGATTTATTCCCCATTGAATTCTTTCAAGGCAGGATACATCTGGACTCCAAATGCCAGAGCGTACTCTAACTTGGACCATACAAACGAGGTATAAATATGTTTTAAAATGTATCAGTCTGAAAATTTAAAGCAATTTCTTTTAATAAAACAAACATTTTATACGCCTTAGGAAGATTGATAACGAGCTGTCGAACACCACGCCTAAGTCAAGGTTTGAATTCCACGTATTCAATTCAATACCACTAATGTTAAAATGAAGAAAATTTATCAATTAAATTATCGGATATGTTCTTGATACTATGTTGAAGTGAATAATTTGAACTCACTTCAATTTTAGGCTTTGGGATTCTACATTCTACTATTTACTTTTCATTTATGTTTTGTTGTCGATCTTTAATTCGTAGTGAATTATCTGGTTCTTGAAGCTATTTTTATACAAAAAGTAGTAGTTTGAAAATACTTTTAAATTTCATTGTGCAATTGGAAGCTTTTACAGAAAAAGTGAATATATAAAAAACTTGTATTTATTATTTTATTAACTAAATTCGATTAGCGATATCATCTCTTATTACAGCAGTTACAGAATTACTAACTCTTCTGAGGCATCGTCATCACTTTCATGTCTTGGACTTATACCCACCAGCTATATAAAAATTTTGCATAAAATAGCGCTTAAAAATTACGATAATCGTTGTTCATAGAGAATTTGATAAACTTAGCTAAATTTTTCTCTTATAAAGTAATGAGCGATAGGTTACAAATGTTTCGTTTTCCACAAAAAATAACACTGCATTTACATATACAAGTAACTTACAACATATTTATGCTGAAAAATTTACTATCAGTGCCAACAAATCGTGTAGACAGCAAACTTTTTAAACATATGTGTGTTTAAATTCATTTGATTAACATTATTTGTTACTGATTTCAACAAATGTAAGTTCACAATTTTAGCATATCGTGTAGACACCATATTTTTATTTTTCAACAAAATTTCTAGATAACATACGATATGTTTTTAACAATGTGCATGTCATATTTCACAATGTAAACTGCCTGCATGTCGTCTGTTACCTCAAAAACATTGCGTCTGTAAAAAACATGAGTAAAGTCGTCTGACAAAATTTCAAATGTTGTTATGTTTAAACATCTGAGATTAGAACTCTATGCCTTGCGAATAATTCAGAGGCTGTCTTTGGTCGGTATGAATAGTCGGCTTGAGAAAATTTTAATGGGGGCTATTCTGCGTTTCGATTCGGATCGAAATTTTCTCCGTCTGGCAACTTCAGTATTCTTCGTTTCGATTCCGCTCAGTTTCTTTCGATTGTATGTATTCTGCATTACGATCGGAACTCCGTTTTTTTCAGTTGTTTTTTTGTTGACGGAGAAGTTTTCGTTATCTGTTTTTTAGTTAAAAAATTAAAAAAATGTAAGTAGAAAATGATATAAAATGTTCAGTCACGACTAAAAAAACATTTAAAATTATTTTATTTAATTAAATTTATTTATTTTTCATTTGTTTTAAACTATTAATTTTTGTACCCGAATCTGATGTGTTTTTTATGTATTTTGGGTCAAAAACAACAACACCAAAGCAGTATGAAAAATTGGCAAATTTAATGTCATCTAATGCAGACATTGCATGTGGATATCACCAGCGATCAAAGGAAGAAGTAGCACTGCTACTGGGAGGAAGTTGCAGGAATCATCAATGCACTTGGCCCTCCAAAAACAAATGCCAGCCTCATTATATCTCATATTGTTCTCCTCTCTGACCAACAATAATGCAGCTGTTATAGAAATTAAAAAATTTAATTATTGATATTAAAAAAAAATAATTGCAACACAGTGAATTAATCCGCTACAATATTTATTAAAGTTTTATTTTGGTCTTTCCATATTTAATCACAACACTATTAATTTTTTTTTATTATGTACCTTTATCTTCACAAGATTCTTTGCACTGCGAGGGGCATCCTTAACGTCAAAAATACCCGAACGGAATCGACGAAACCAAAATTGCGCGTAATTAGCTGTTACAGTATCGGGACCATAAACACTATTCACATTTTCAGCCGCCTGACTTGCATTTTCGCCCTTATCAAAGAAAAACTGTAAAATGTACCGAATTTTCTCTTTGTTGACTTCCATCTTTAATGCCGTGTAACTCAGAACCGAATGGACAAAACAAAAAACTGCAAACGAATTCTTTTAGTGCGAACTGTTACCTTGACAACGAGCATAAATTTGAAATTGTTTGATCGATAATTTACGAGATATCGATCACTACAGCCATCTACCGAAAAAATAATGGATTTCTTTTTCCCCAACCTAATATTTATGAACAATTAATTTTAGTTTGTTTTTGTATATATTTCTTTATTCTTATTAAACTTTATTAAGAACTTTTTGTATTAAATTTGACATTCGTTTATGAAAACGATAACAAACTTGCTTCTTTTGCAATTTCATTTCCACATTCCACAGTGATGCTATTAATTTTATAAACATTGTTGTCTTCTTTTTCTTTCGATTCCGTTTTTTATCAGAATACCAATTTTCGATCGCAACGGAACTGAATGCGGAGACTTAATCGAAACGCAGAATAGGGGTGAATAATTATTAAATAATTATTTTTTATAATAATAAAAAGCATAGACAATGTCAGACGTAAATGTACATGTACGTTTGTGAGCAAAGTTTACAAACCGTCTGTAAAAATGAAAAATTTTGACAGACATGAAAAGGAATTACATGTTAAAAAACAGACATAAAAACATATCGTCTGTGGGTGCCTTAACTGATATGTTGTTTGTTGAAAAGTAAACACAAGCTTTTCAGCATACCGTAGATTTGTTAGCATATAAAGTGAAATTTTATATATCGTATATGAACAGTGTTGTCCGAATTGCAGTGTTTGCGAACAGATTTGTTAATTTACAGCTTATTACACCTAGTCTGCTGTAGGATCTGGGAGAGCTTTTGCTTCTGCTGGTGTTAATATGGAGCAACTTTCGTCTGATATTCATAAGCTTGTTGGTAGAGGAAAATATATAATAGATGGCGGTTTTAATAACAGAGTCCAGTTAGAGCTTAAGTTCCTCCTGTTGAGGTACTAGTACGAGTATAACGAAGAACTGAACGCATGTACTTAGTGTTTTCCAATGGTCAATACTGAAATAAATTCTCAAATGTAGATAACAAGCAGCTTGCCCAACAAAGTATCTATCTGCTTCTGTCTCTTAATGTTCGAATTATTCCCCCATATTCTAAGAGACGTCATCGGAATCACATAAAGTCGACAAAACATTTTGGTGTTTATTTAGATACTTGTTATCAACAACAATTGAATGTTGTTGACAGCCTCTATTGATTGCTTAGATCTTGGAAATATCGAAGTCCTATCAAATAATACATAATTAACTACTGTCGAAGACGAGTGTATAACCGAGTGCTTTTTTATGTCGTTTTGTTGTGACGACATAAAAAATGATGGGGGATAATAAAAAGTGCAACTGCCGTGTCTGTGTCTAGAGACTATAACGCTTCACCCAACAGAAAATTTTCCATGATACAAGAAAAGACTGTATACAATTTAAGAAAATAGCAATTTCTTAACAAATTAAATTTATAATCTTTTATATGTATATACATATGTATATATATATATATATATGTACGTACATATAATTAAAATACAAATAAGAAACTTTCAATTCTTTTGCATCGCAATTATAACTGATGTATAAATAATATGAAAACAAAAAAATAAATTAAATTAAAAAAATATTTTAATTTATTTGACATATTGAAACAAATGTTCAGTAAACATACAAACCACCATACGAAATTTAACTTATCATGCATGGTGCAATTAACCAGGTGGCATCACTAGCGCAGGTGATAATTTTTTGTTTCATAAAATTGTGGGTGTCAAAAATTGTTTATGTTTACACAAACTGAAGCGAAAAAATAAAAATATTTTAAACAGTTGGAAAAAGGGCAAGAAACACAATAAAAAAGTTTTCAAAAATATTTTAATTGCTTAAAATGCGTTGAAAACAATTTATAAAAACAATTGTATTAATTTTCTTTCTTAATTTTTTTATATAAACGTTTCTTTCTTCATTTTCTTCTGTTTTGTAAACATGTTTTTGACAGCGTCCGGAATTTTAACACAAACAAAATATTATGTATGTAGTACAACAACTCTTATGCTGCCATCTAATAATTGCACCATGTTATCATGTAGACATGAAAATTATATACTAGTTCATATGTTAAAAAATCATTTGCTGGCATATGTTGAATTTAAAAAAAATACATTTTCAGCATATCGTGTGGACGATTGTAATTTTTAGTATGTTGATTGAGGCATTTGTTGGTAAATCGTAACATATTAGTGTAAACATATACGTATATGCTGATTCAACATATCGTCTAGACTTAGCTTAAGTTCAGTATACATATTATTATCAAAAATGTTGGAAGGGTTCTTGAATGTCTCGTAATTTACTTTTATGTTTACACAGACAACCGCAAGATCAGTTTTATAATGTCGTCACAGCGTAAAAATTGATTAAAAATTGTTTTACGCTTATTGTTGAAAATGTTAAATATATAAAAATAAAAACGAAATTTATTTAATAATGTCTTGTTCATATAATTTTACTTGTATTTGATGAAAAATATTTGATTTAAAATAATATTTTATTAAACAAAATATGGATCAAGTATTGTCGTTTTGTTACTATTGAAAAAGTTCAGAAAAACATATTTATATGAAATGATTTTTTTCTAAAAAAACTTGTAATTTCTGTTTAGTACTGCCATTGAAATATGTTACTATACAGCTGTGTTCTTTCCTTATTTTTCTTTTTATATAAATATGCTAAAAACCAGCTATGAACATCATTTTTAATTTAATAATTAATGTTAATTTTATTCAAAACTCATTTTCGGCAACACTGTTTTATAATTGTATCATTTTGCTTGCAGTAAGTATTGAAAATTCACTTACAACTGAATTTGATTGTACTGGTAAGTTGAGTTTTAAGCGAGAAAAATTTGTGTGTATTGGTAAAAAAGTTTGGATGTATTGACTTTTTCGAACTTACACTTGCATGTGTAAATGCTGGGTAAAATAAAATTGAAAATGTGCTTCATTTCAGTACTGGTTTATATAAAAAATGAAATAAAATTGAAAATGTGGTTCGTGTTTATTTTATTTTCGAAATTCATTTCGAATGAAAGAATTAAACACACAAACTGCTACTTTTTCAGAACAACAAAAATGAAAAGTTAACTTTTCTGGAACATGCCCGTATGTAAAAACTACTTTACCAATTTAAGACGTACGTGCCGTATAAGTCAATTGACACCGTTTGTAATATCGAGAATGCATAAAAGTTTTTGAATTCGCTTAAACCTTTGGACTTGTCATTAAACGAGTTTCTACCTAAAATGGGTGCGCCTTCAGACTTAAGAAATATAAGCCCTCCCTAAATTATGTTTTAGGTCGCCTAAAATATAATTTAGTTGTGGCAACAATTGCCACCGGGATGATTTCTACAAGTTAATCGATGATATATTTTTAACAACTACATAGAGAAACGTTATTTGTAATTACTATAAAAAAGTGTCAAGGACAAAATTTTTCTTTATCAGGAATCGATTTGACAAAACAAGAAACAAACAGTATTTTTTTTACCCATAACTGCACCAAAGATGTGTACGTTTTAACGGTATCTGATTGCAGCAAGCTGGTATAACTGAACACATAGCCAAACCGATTCCAACGAAAACTTCCAATTACACTTTCCATAGGCTCTCCAGGTCAGTTAACATGTCTTCACCAGACTTTTTATCGGATTATTTCAAGCAAGAAGTGGAGAAAACGAAACAGATTAAAACAATAATTGAGTCAATCAGACCCCAATCAATCATTTTGTGATCAGGTGTTGCACATGCCTGGATGAGCATGTAGGTCGTTTACAGTCTATCATCTTCAAAACAAGTTATATAAAATTAAGTTGACTTTATACTATTAAAAAACTAAAAACTAACAGCCTTATCCAAAAAAAAAATACTGTTTGTTTCTTGCACATACTCGTATTTGTTACCAAATGATTAAAGCTTAATTAACTGTTATTAAAAATTTGTGTTCAGAAAACACCATGATTTAAAAAATATAAGTTTGTTGCATTCTCCTTTTATTATTTTTAATAAGGATAAAGGCAGCTTTAATAGGGTAGTGGTATAAGCACAGCTGTCTTTCGTTTAGTTTGCGCAAATTTGTCAAAATTTTGTATATAATTATGAAAAAACGCATAGACTTCCTTGCTTTTTCAAACAAAAGGAAAACAAAATGTTGAAAATTTTTCGAAAATTCTACCAACAAAATACATGTGATGTTTTTTGGTGTTGTATTTATTGTAATTTTGCCAGTACCCTGTTTAAAGCTGCCTTGATAAGGATTTTTGAAGTTTATTATTAGAGAGAATTATAAAAAGGCGTTGCCACACTATGAAGTAAAATATGTACTCCTAGAATTGAATTTTTCCGAAATTTCTAATTGCATTGGGCATACTAAAAGAAACTATAAACTGATACAAGGTTGATAAAAAAATAACAGTTATTTTCAAATTTCGTGAGTTACATACATAAATATGTTCGATTTTCGTATTTTTTTCTGTTATGATGGTACACATGTCTATTATATATGTTGGCAATACTCGTATCAGTCATTTTGGATTGTCAGTTTATTTTTGACAGATAACGACGACAGGTTACTCGTGTTTTGGTGTGCTCTTCGAGTTTTTACTATTCGAAAAAATGAATCAAAGAAACTGTATGTTGATGTTGTCTGTGACGTTTGGCGAGTCTACTATGAGCAGAACACAAGTTCAATTCTGGTGTATCGGGCTTAAGGAAGGCCGAGAAGATGTCAATGACGATGCTCGTCCTGGTCGCCCGAGCACGTCAACAACCGATGAAAACATTGAAGCAGTGAAGAAAATGATTTTGGATAATCGCCGAATCACTATCAGAGAGGTTGCTGATGATGTTGGCATATCGTTCGGCTCATGCCAAGCAATTTTCACGGATGTTTTAGGCATGAAACGTGCGGCAGCGAAGATTGTTCTAAAATTGCTAAATTTTGAGCAAACACAACGTCGCATGAACATCGCTCAGAAGCTGTTGAACATCGTCAACGACGATCCAGTATTACTCAAAAAGGTCATAACTGATGATGAATAATGGATGTATGGCTATGATATTGGAATCAAAGCCCAATCATCCCAATGGAAGCGTCCAGAAGAGCCAACACCCAAAAAAGCACAAGTTCGCTCAAATGTGAAGTTTTTGCTCACTGTTTTCTTCGACTGCAATGGCGTGGTGCATCATGAATTCTTGCCACAAATTCGTACGGTCAATAAGGAATACAACCTTGAAGTTATTCGCCAGAAACGCACAGAATTGTGGAAAAAACATTCATGGATTTTGCACCATACTAACGCATCAGCTCACACATCGATGCTTGTGCGTGAGTTTTTGGTCAAAAACAAAACTGTTATTATGCCTCAACCACCGTATTCACCGGACTTAGCCCCGGCTGACTTTTCCTCTCCCCAAAACTGAAAACACCGAATAAAGGAAAGCGTTTTGCTATGATTGAGGAGATAAAAGCAAAATCGAAACAGGAGCTGTTGGTGATACCTTTTTTATTGGTATTAATGTTAGAAGCTAATATAGTGAATAAAAGAGTCAATTATTTGAATTTTTGTTCTCTGCTTTTCGATACTTTCAAAAAACAAATCGTTGAAAGGTCTAAGGAAATGTTAGAGACGTGTATAAATGAAAAAGTTTGTTTTTTGACAGATATTATTAGAGCATTTTTTAAATTCTCAACAATTTATTTAGATTGTTGGGATATAAAGTTCAATATTTGAGAATATCTTTAAAAAATGTCCAAAGTCTACTGATGATTAGGGTAGTTCCTATGAAATGTCGACATACAGATAGATAGGAAACATGTAAAGCAAGCTATTTATAATTTTTTATAATATTTTCTGTAATAATGTATAAAATTGATTTCATTTCAAAAAAACTTTGTTTCGTTTTCTAATGAACTAAAAAAATCCTTATCCGAACGACATTGAATTCTGTAAAAAGTCTGATTGCAAGCTTTTCACCAATGCTGCAGAATACCAGGTATTATATAAGCGTCTTCAAAAAGGTGATATTTGTATTTTTGCACAAGTATTTTGTGCTTTTGCAATTTTGAAATGTGCAGCTCGTTATTTGAGTCTGGAAAGCAACAAACAAAAGTAATCTGAAAACATCAAAACATGAAATGTTTTTAAGTTTCTAAATAATGAAAGACATTTTTGTATAACTTCCGAAAAAAAGTTAATAAAAAGATATGTAACGATAAAATATCAGCCGTTTAATTTATTTATTTAACTGGTTTAAAACAAAACAACCAAGCTCACAGAACCATATATGGTTATTATATTCTTCTAAAATAGTATGGCCAAATCTCAAATACACATGTATGTATTCATGTATGTATGTAATAAACAATTTGATTTGTCATAAAAATACTTATGTAGCTTAATAAACGCTTAGTATCAGGTAAATACGAGTAAGTATGTAGGTTAGTAAAACTACAACACTAAAGATAATAAGTATGAAATCCATTATCTCAACTGCGAAAGTAGAAAGTCAAGCATAGAAAATCATCTTGTGTAAATGTTGGCAACATAAATGTTGTACATAAATATCGTATTATCCACTTTTTGATTCAGTCACAAGCATTTGACTCAATAAAGTAACTGCATAGTTGAGTTGTAGCCATGAAAATGTTTTCTTACTGGGGATCTCCATTAGCCATAAACATGGTATAAGCATTATGTCGCACATCGCAAATGGCTAATGTGGACCGCTCATGAAGTTGGCCATCACGAACACATACACAAAATGGCGCCGAACTGAATACTTTGATAAGGTAAATCCGAACATACGTATTCGCCGCATGCAAGAATATGAACTTATTTTTATCTTCGCTCTGCCGACGTTATGTTCAAGTAGTCGAAGGCACGTGAAGACGAGGAGTTAGTTTTGCGCGTGTGTATACTGTTATCCCAGATAAACTTAAGTATACTGTTTTTATAAACACAGTAAGAACAGATTGTACAATTGATTTACATCAGCATCTAATCTCGGCCTAATCTGATGATGGCGTGTGACCTGCAAGGCCCCACACAGGTCGGAACTTTTTTCCATAAGTTTGTAGCGATATGGACAAATCCCTTGCTTAAGCGTTCGAACCCCCTAATCCCTCCTGTATGCAATTTCCCAACAGCAAATGAAAGACAAGGCTTAATGAGTTGATAGGCCGAAGCCTATTAAGAGCATTAGCTCTTAACCAACGAGAACTCGGACTAAAGCAAAAAACCTAAATTTGCAAATTTTACACAGAACTGCTGGAACGCAAGTAGTAGTGCTGTTTACTCTTTAGATTATAGTATATTTTAGTGATTTTAGACGCTTATAACATGTAACATCTTATATACAAAAGATTTGCATTATTGGCAACAGCTGTAAAACTGAAAGCAATGTAAAATTTTCCATAGATTTTTATAATCATATTTATAAAATTAATAGCCAAATAACAATTGCATGTTCTGTTTACAACTTCACAATGTTATTTATAGTTTGGGCAACCTGTCATTTTGCTTTTAACTAATTTTTAAACAAAAACTTTTTTCCAATTTGCAAATTTTCTGATTACATTTTCAGTTTCAGCTGATTATTCAATTCAATTTTCAGTAACAGCTGATTATTCAATTCTAGTCCGAACTTACCCAAAGAAAATGTTCGCAAAATTGCACAAAAATTGTTAGGTGGAACGCTTTTGGACTACTTTGGACTAGTTCGGGCTGTTTCGTTATTCACCTATTATATGACAGAATTTTGTTTTCTTGACAAGTTTTTATATACGAGTAAGCAATATTTATTAAATTTTGGATCATCAATTAATAATAATCCAAAAAAGTTCTGGGCTATTATAAGATCTAAAAAGTCAAACTCGGAATATCAATCTGTCATGCATATTAATGGTAACTCTAAGTTCGGATAATGATATTGACAAAGCTTTTTCACGCTTTTTTCAATCAAACTTTGAAGACTTCAATGACTCTATAGATCCTAATGTGTTGAAATCTGTTCAGTCCTTTGTTGATTTTGGTGACGTTCATTTACCGTCCCAGGACATTCTGAAGGATTTAAAGCTACGTACACACGGTTGTCAGATCTAACAATATTGCCAGTAAAATTGTCTGAAAATGTATTACAATCGTGTGAATTGCCAATTTTTAACTTACAACGTTGTCAGGTATCTGACAATCGTGAGAACACTCTTCGTCGGCATTGCTAGATAATTGTCTGGTATTGTAAGCTCAGTTTTAATTGTTAGATGTATAAAATTAATGCATCTGACAATGGCATCATTGTCAGAAAAAAGTTTGATGGGCAACTCTGCCAAACAGATGGTTGTTGATATACATACATAAGTGGCAATTTCTTACAACATGTCTGGCAATTTTTTCATCTAGCAATCTGACAAGCGTGTGAACTGACAATTTTTGTTGTCCGATCAATTATTTGTCAGACCATAGTCTGACAATGCAATTGTAAGATTTTCTTACGATCGTCTGAACATAAAATTTACTTCTGCGGGACAATTTTTCATTGTCACTACATTGTCAGCATGTTGCCAGATCTTACAATATTGTAACATCTGACAACCTTGTGTACATAACTTTAGTAATATAAAAAACTCTTTTGGTGTTGACATAGACGGTTTTAGCTCATTCTTTATGAAAAATATAACGGAGAGTTTTATTGTACGTCTGCAGTTTCTTTTAATAAGTCTTTAGCAGAGGATTGTTTCATTTTGATGGATAAAAAGTGGCCTCTATTACCCCTGTTTTTAAAGGATGTGATAAATCTGATATCCCAAATTACCAACCTACTGCAAAGCTTTCAAAATTTTTTGAACATATTGTTAGGGAAATTACGTTTTTTGCTATAAAACGCTATATCTGCGATGATCAACATGGTTTTTGGGTCGTCGTTCTACTGCTACAAATTGTGCGTTTTTTAATCATTTCTGCATTTCTGTCTTTGAAAACCATAATCAAATTGATGCTATTTTTATAGTTAGGTTGATTACAAAAGCTAAGAGTCACATTGTTTTTATGGCACGTTTCATAATTGGTTGAGATTTTACCTGTCTACTGTAGTTATTGAAAGTTTTGCTTCCCCGTCATACACTGCCTCCTCTGGTGTACCTCAAGGTAGTATTTTAGGTCCATTATTGTTTTTAATTTTCATTAATGATATTGCTAATTACAGTTATGGGTCACAATTTGTATTGTATGCTGATGACCTGAAAATGTTTAAAGAAATAAGTTCTGTCAGCGATTCCCTCCTGCCCTGCAGCATTCTATAGGGTGTTTTTTTAAGCCCGATAGAACTTGAAATTGTAAAAAATAACACAAAAAATTAAATTGTAATCAAAATTTTTTTTATTCGAAAGATCAATACGTGACATTAACATTTGAAAATGATTTCGGGCATATGGGCACCGCGGCTGTTCTTGACGAAGCGCATTCTGGACGTCCAATTTTGGGCCGCTTTTTCGAGCACTGCTGGCCGTATGTCACGAACAACACGAACAATGCTGGCCTCCAAGGCGTCAATTGTTGCTGGTTTATCTGCATAAACCAGTGACTTCACGTAGCCCCACAGGAAATAATCGAGAGGTGTCAAATCGCACGACCTTGGAGGCCAATTGACAGGTCCATTTCTCGAAATCAACTTATCGCCAAATTTTGATTTCAGTAAGTCAATGGTTGCGTTCGCCGTATGGCACGTAGCGCCATCCTGTTGAAACCACATCTCCTCCGGATCAATGTCATCCATATTTTCAAACAAAAAATCATTGATCATGGTGCGGTAACGATCTCCATTGACCGTAACGCGAGCTCCGGCCTCATTTTTGAAGAAATAAGGTCCGATGATGCCACCAGCATGAAAACCGCACCAAACAGTGCATTTTTCTGGATGTAATGGAGTCTGTAGGGTCTCTTGTGGATTGGTCTCACTCCATATGCGGCAATTTTGCTTATTAACAAACCCGTTAAGCCAAAAATGCGCCTCATCGCTGAACACAATTTTGCGATAAAACAATGGGTCTGATTTTCAAAGTAAATTTGGATAATTTCGTAGCGTTGTTCAAGCGTGAGTCTATTCATGATGATTTGTCAGAGTATACTGAAACAAATAAAAAAAATGTTTCATCAAAATTTAATTTTTTGTGTTACTTTTTACAATTTAAAGTTCTATCTAGCTTAAAAAAACACCCTATATTAATGGTATATATTACTGGTGTAATATAAATAATTTATTTTTTTATCTTAATAAATGTTGCCAGATGATATTCGATAGGCCAAATATTCGTAATGTAAATGTTTCCAGTAGAAGTGGGTGATAAAAATTGTTAACCAAATGTTAGACCTTAGAGTTGTTCTTGATTGTAAACTTAAAGTTAATGTCTACTTAGACTATATTATATAGGAAGCTTATTCTGCTTGCTCGTTTATAAGAAGAAAATGTCAAGACTTTTCTGATCCTGTGACGTTAAGAATTTTGTATACAGCGGTCTAAATTATAATATTGTTCATTCGTTTGGAGTCCCATTTATAATGTACATATAAATAAATAAAATTGAAAGAATTCAAAAGGAATTTTTTAAATTTGCTCTACGTATCGACCAGTCTTTTGTAATGGCGACTTCATTTAATGCTCGTTGTTTTCTTTTGGGCCTTAAACCGCTTTGCGTTAGTCCCAATTTTTACGAGGCAATTTTAGTTGCGCAATTCTTATGAAATTTTCTTTTAAACTAGCTTTTATGTTCAGACACAGCAATTTTACTTGAGCAATTTTCGTTTTCTACTGCTTACACTTTCTTAATCTTGCATGTATTGCATTCTCAAATTTTTCCATTTAATTTTCACTTCCTCTAAATTAATACTGCTGTCTATTTTTTCAGGTGAACAGAAAAAACATATTGTAAGAAAACAATAAATTATAATTCTTATTCTTTTCAATTTTCTTTATTTGTTCGTCGCTTCCTTTTTTTCCGTATTAACTTTACAATGGATTTTTCCACAATGACACAACTTGTACATAAAAAACTTAACCATATAATTCTTGGCATTCTCAGACTTAAATTAAGCACACTATCATATATCTAGGGTTACCTACGCGTGCAGTTCGGCCATCCTGACTTCAAATCGTCCCGATTTCATCCTCAAACCATCTTTTTAAATTGGCTGCCTCCCATATCCCCTCATATGGTATTTGTGTCAATTGAAACCCTTCCACATTCTTTACCGTTTTCTAGCACTTTGCTGACCCTATATGGTCCCTTAAATTTCGGCTCCATTTTCCTGCAGACGCCCGGAGTGCTTATGTAATTCTTCACCATCACGTAATCCCCTACTCTATGTTCGGACGGAATCCTATTCCGATCCTTCAACCTACTATTGTATGCCTGATTTCTGACAATCCTCCGCGCAGCCTCATTCCTAGCCTTAACCAAATCCCGCTCTGAACAAAAATGAATCTCTTCCAATTTTTCCCTAAGAAAATCTACAACCATTCCTCTTTAACGCACTCCAAACAAAAGTTCACTCGGAGTCGGGCCCGTACTCTTATGCTTCATATTATTCATCGCGAATTCGACATCAGGGAGCACTTTACCCAAACCTGATTCCCTATCAGCGGCCGTCAACTTGGCGATCATAGGACCCAAACTTCGATTCATCAGTTCTACCTGACCATTCGCCTGGGGTGAACCCGTTGCGATCTTCACATGCTGTATGTTATTATCATTAAGAAAATCACTGAACATTGCCGAAGTAAATGCACCGCCACGATCAGAAACTATCACTCTCGGACGACTATAAGAGTTAAAATATTGTCTCATACACCGTGCCCGTTGAGCAAACCGCATATAGCTTAACAAACTTTGTAAAAGCGTCAATAACCACAAATACGTACCTCTTTTTACACTTTCGAAGCGAAACTGGCCCAAAATGATCTATGTGAACAGTCTGAAAAGGTGCATTTCCCTTCGGAATGCTATGCATCATTCCCTCATGTTTCCCCGTTAGTACGCGATACCACTTCTAGTCCGTAGTGTTTTGTTTCTCATCAGGTGCACACGTCTTTTGTTACTGCTGTCCGTATTTCCAATATGTGTATGTTCATTAATTAAACTCGTATAAGGCCGGACTGCACCGTAATAGGTGGCAAGTTGTGTACACGTATTTATTTTTGTTTTTTTGTTCTTTTTTTACCGTTGTTCGTATTTTCTATATATGTATATTTATTACTAATTTCGTATGAAATAAAAGTGCACCGGAATAGGTAGCAGTATGTGTACACGTGTTTCTTCTTTTTTTTTCACCGTTGTCCGTGTTTTCTTTATATGTTCAATATTAATATTATTTTCGATGAATTTAATTACCTTGTAGTGTGAAGGTGTTGGACTAAATTTTGCTAATCTGAGCAGTGTCGAAGGTATATACACTGGGCACTGATCAGTTTTAACTAATTTAATTCCAACATTTTAAATGCTGCAATAGAGTTTGTTTCAGTCTTTCGTGTTGTTATCGTTAACATTTCGCGAACACTACTACCTCTTTCCTTCTCATCATACCCTATTTTCCTAGTTCCAGTACAATGCGCTGCATATGTAGGGGTCATCCCCTGAGTACTGGTCCCAGATAAAAAAAGAAAAAAAATAAGATGAAAGGCATTATTAAGGCTCTAGCTACATGCCATCTAACCAAGAATAGTAAATAAATATTCAAGGAGTAAATCCTCCGCAGTGCAAAAGACACTTTCTGATGCACCATATTAAAGTTGGTCATCAATAAGAACACCTAAACATCTATGATAACTGAAAAATTCAATAGGACGCCCAGAAATATTGATATTTAAGTCTTGACAAAATAACCATGAAGAAAAAAATAGCATAGCCTTTGTCTTCAGAGGATTTATTGCAAGACGGTTCGCATTCGCCCAGTCAGAAACAAGATTGAGAGAAGAATTTACCAAGTATTCTAAAGCACCGACCAAGTATTCATCAGCAAAGATGAAAGGTTTACAGAAACCAGGTTGAAACACTTAAACTACATCATTCACCCATAATATGGATAACAATGGTCCTAGGACTGAACCCTGGCGGACACCCGAGACAAGGGGCAAACAACTGGAGTAAGCTCCGTTCATGTCCACAAATTATTGCCTACCACTGAGAAATGAATATATTAGCTTGCAAGTCGATCCAGAAAATGAGTACCGCTGTCTCAGTTTGTTAATCATTGTCAATTGGCAAATTGAAAGCGAAACCAGCAGTGATACCTTCCCATTATTCTCATAAGTCCTAATGTCATCTGTCAAATTTGGTATTAAAATCGCGCGGAGAGGCATTATTTGGTAAATTTGTTATTTGCCTGTAAGGATATTGTAGTTCCATAGGCAAATTATGGTAAATAAATAAACTGACTGTAGATAACCACATAGAACACAATTTTTGCCTTGATATGTGACAATGAATGAAACATGGATCCATCACTTCACCCCGAAATCAAAACGATCGTCATCTGAGTGGACAGCATCTGGTGAACCTTATCCAAAGCACCCAAAAGCACAACAATCGGCTGGAAAGGTTATGACCTCAGTATTTTGGGAAGTGCGTGGTGAATACTATATAGCATTGTTGGAGCGTTTGAAGGCCGAAATTGCAAAGAAATGGCCGCATATGGCAATGAAAAAATTTTGTTTAATCAAGACAATGCGCCGTGTCACAAGTCAATCAAAACAATATGCAAAACTACATGAATTGAATTCCGGATTGCTCCTACATCCACCGTATTCACCAGATCTGGCTCCCAGCGACTACTGACTATTTGCAGCCAAAAACAAAAAAATGCTCGCCGGTATGAATTCAAGTACAGCATGAGCCATTCCCAGGTCGTGTTGTCTAAATATTTCGTGATCACAATTGGATCCCTAAATCGTGTTATATAACACCATTTAATTCTTTTTATGGGGCTATTTAAAATTACAGATTCGTTTTGACAAACGAGTGTGTATGTATGGGCACGCAAAGCCGTTTAGGTCATTTCACGATGTGTTATTCCATAAATGACTCAATAAAAAGCACAATCGAAAGACTAAAATATGCGTCTCCTCTTTAATTCTACCCTTAAATTAATTAATTATAATGGCACGTTAAATATTTTGACACAACACAGCAAATCTAACGAAAATATTAAGACTTGTATGTAAAATGGCATTTACTACAATAAAAATTACTTAATATGTGTTTTTCTCAATTGTTAAGTTGTTCTTAACACCTACATTACTACCATATGCATGTACATACAAGGTCTGATAAAAAAAATAACCGTTATTTTCAAATTTCGTGAGTTACGTATGTTCGATTTTTCGCATTTTTTTCTGTTATGTTGGTACACATGTCTGTTATCTATGTTGGCAATATCAGTCATTTTGGATTGTCAGTTTGGCTTGACAGATAAAAAGGTTAGTGTGTTTTTCTATTTTTTACTATTCGAAAAAAAAAAAACGGATCAAAGAAACTGTATTAAGTTTTGTGTTAAAAATGAAATTAAATGCGCAAGGGCCTTTGAAATGTTGTCTGCGACTTTTGCCGAACTATGAGCAGAACACAAGTTCAATTGTGGTATAACCGGTTTAAGGAAGGCCGAAAAGATGTCAATGACGATTTTGGATAATCGTCGAATCACTATCAGAGAGGTTGCTGATGATGTTGGCATATCGTTCGGCTTATGCCAAGCAATTTTAACGGATGTTTTAGGCATGAAACGTGTGCCAGCGAAGATTGTTCCAAAATTGCTCAACTTTTAGCAAACACAACGTCGCATGGACGTCGCTCAGGAGCTGTTAAACATCGTCAACGACTATCCTGGGGGGTTACTATCTATTGCGATGCGAAAGGTAGATGCGATAAGAGTATAATTTGGTATTCTGAGCTGTCTGCGCAAACTTTTTCGCGAAATAGTTTAAAAATTAGGTAACACTGGTATCGCAAAATAAACAATAACGAAGAATGATAAAATAAAATGTGCGAAAGGGAAAATAAAATACGAAAACGCAATACAGAGTACCAATTTTTCGATTTCGTGACCGAAAAAAGCACGCCAAGTTCGCTAAAATGAGAAGATTTACTCACTGTTTTCTTCGACTGCAATGGCGAGGTGCATCATGAATTCTTGCCACAAAGTCGTACGGTCAATAAGGAATACTACCTTGAAGTTATGCGCCATTTGCGTGAAGCAATTGTTGAAAAAACAATCATGGATTTTGTATCATACTAACGCATCAGCTCACACATCGATGCTGGTGTGTGAGTTTTTGGCCAAAAACAAAACCGTTATCTTGCCTCAACCACCGTATTCATCGGACTTGGCCTGCGCCGACTTTTTCCTCTTCCCAAAACTGAAGACATCAATGAAATGTAAGTAAAATTGAAACAGGAGCTATTACCGATACCAAAAAGCGCGTTTCAGAAGTGTTTCGATGATTGGAAAAAACGCTGGTATAAGTGTATTATATCTAAGGGGGACTGCTTTAATGGGGACAAGATAGTTATTGATGGATAAATAAATACTTTTTGAAAAATTTTAAAAAACGGCTATATTTTATCAGACCTCATATGTATATTACGCACGTTTAATATTAATTTTAAATAAGGAATATTAAAAACAAATTGAATTGGAAGAATTTGGTGCAATCATACTGAAAGAAGTACACTTTTTCTTGTGATTAGCGCAAATCGCAAAAAAAAACAACTTATCAAAATTAAATTAATTTATTATTCGTGCTCTTTTTAATGTTCTCAGAACAAACGCAGGCGTGCGATGGTTTGACGTCTGTGCATAATATCGCCTTTTGATTAGTAATAATTTGAATTCGAAGTGAAATCCTGCAGTTCAAAGATGTTCGAAATACGACTACTGCTGCCATTGTTACTGAATTTCGATGACGCCATGCCATATAAATTTGTTTGTGTTTTTAGTACTCGTACAAATGCGATGCTACCGAACCGAACCCAACCCACACCCATGTCTATTTTCATTGGCTAGTGTTTTTCTCTCTCTCGGCATACACCATATATAGAGTATATTTAAATTTTTTAAGTTTGTAAACTTGACGTGTGAGTTTCTGCTCGTACGAGTGTGTACAGGTACACGTATCACGCAAAAACTGCTGAATGTGTCTGATTGACTGAGTGATTGTTTTCCCTTCTTGCTTTATTTCATAATGTCTTTTTGAGTTTTGTAGATTCGCTTTTATGATTGGCTTATTTGTTTTCAATGTTTGGCTGTTTTTCGTTTTCCATCAGCTTTGAGTTTTATTTTCAATACGTTTTGAATATGTACTTCTTTTTGATTTTGCTTTTCAATCAACTTTAAGCTTACAAATGTTTTTAAAGAAAAGCACCACAAATATGCTGTGGGTAACCAGAAGAATTCAATTTTAATTTCATGCTTTTTCCAAACTTATGTAAGCTTTTCAAACATTAATAAAATGTATTTGAAATAAATGAAAAAGAAACAGTGAATAGAAATACAAATTTAGTGAAAGAAAAGAATAATTTAAAGTCGGGGTTTATCATTGCCACAAAAAGAAATGATATTTGCTGATAGCGATTACCTTAAAGTTGGTGCATTCCAAGATGCAAGTGAAATCACGAGTTTTACTGCCTGGCCCACTATGTCACCCGACATCGCTCGCTCGTATAAATACATTTGAAACAAAAACAAATTCTAAAATGTTGTTTTTGGTATGCATGTATTTATGCGAGCGATCGATGTCGAGTGACATAGTGGGCCAGGCAGTTAATTTTTGCGAATTTTATGCAAACTAATTTAGGCACGTATCAATCTAAATAGAAGTATGCTTCGGTTACCATTAAGAAAAATATAAAAATAAATTTAAGTTCTAGCAGCTTGAAGTTTAAAAACAAGTAGAACTTAGTGAGCCTTTAAACTTATACTTTGGCCTATAATTCACCTTACTGAAACTAACATCCCGCCTTCAAATTGTTTAATTACTAGAGGGCTGTTCAAGCACAATAAAAAAGCCTTACAAAACATCGTATTTTCAAGTACTATCCATTGTCTTCTTTCACACTCCAAAACAAACACTTCAGTTCCGAAATGTTCTAGGCACATAAACGAATACTGTCTTATAAGCATTTAGAGCAAACAGAACCAAACACAAGTAGGACCAAATGAAATAGAACAAAATTGATGTAGAACTTCAAGCATTAAAGCAATGTTCCACTTCAGTTTTGTTTAAAAAATTTGTTGTTGTTGTTTATGGCTTTTGTCTTTGTATTAGTGCGCAAGTGCTGTATGTACAGTATGCTCGTGTGTGTGTGTTGTTGTTGTTCATGGTTTTTCTCTTTGTATCAAGCACAAATATTTAAGACGTAGTATGCTCAAATGCCAATGTGCTTGCTGTGATTTATAGTTTATTTGCTTTATTGTGATATTTTGTTTTGGAATTTGCTGTGAAACAGAGTTCAAGTACAGTCAAGCACTGTCGTGAAGGCGTTTCAAAACTATGAAGTGTTTTATTTCTAAATGTTCTACAGCTTGTTTGTTTTGTTTTAAGAATTGTTTTGAAATGCAGTGCTTGAAATACAGTGCTTGTTCTTTACAACATTCTGTGCAGCATTTTACTAGTTCCAATATACACCCTCACTCTTCACCACAACTGCCATCTCTCTCTTTTAGCAATTTCTCTAATATTGAAATATATTCCTGCAAATATCGCGAAGCTAATTGATGGTGTTCATGAACGCTGTAGAATGCTGTGTCATCTGCAAAAATTGAAGTGTGGATTCCGAATCTCGTTGGCATGTCCGAGGCGTAAATCAAATATAAACTAGGTCCCGGAATGCTATCTTGGGGTACTCCTGCTTCGATTGGCTGAGTGGAGCTTATAAAATCGCCTTCTCTGATAACAAATCTTCTCTGATAACAAATAGCTTTTCAGAAGCTTGTAAGTGTTTGGCAAGTTTAATTATATTTTATGCATCAAACCCTTGTGCCCCACTTTATCAAAAGCTTGAGAACCCTCAATGAACAGAGCTGAATATTACTGTTTGCCTTCCATAAGGCTGTCTTATGACATTTACTAGTCGGTGTGTTTGTTCTATGGTGCTGTGTTTAAAATCCGAATTGATGATTAGGGATACATCCGTTCGTAGTTTATCGGCTTCAATTCTTGAACAAAATCCTCTGAACAGTTGTGCCGAACGTCTACTTGTTGATGTTTCTGGACTATCTAGTACATTATCCGCAACACGTTGGATACTTTCTTCCGTGTGGACCGGACCATAGGGGTCTTCCGGTACATAGATGGTGTCTTAATGTACCATGTTGTCGAAAATTTGACCAGGCGGTTTATTGTACGGGCTAAATATCCAGTGCTCACATTAAAAAAACGACGAACCAACAATTTTTGATCGCTGTTCTGTTGTTAAATTCCCCAAGTCTTCTTCACAAAGTTCTGAAACAAAAATGTAAAATACAGATAAACTAAAAAAAAATATTGAACATTCAAACCATAAAGGTAGTTCTGCGCCACCTCGTATTATTATTTATTTTATTTTTTTGGGTTTCAGTACGCAACGAAAATTTTTGGCAGTGGCGCTCGAATAACTGCAACTCCTGCAAATAACCATAAGAAAGCTGAAAAAGCTGACAAGTTTCTTTAAATTATTCGCTCTTCAAAAACTTGTTTTAAAATTGGCATTGTACGCATAGATGCCAGATAAATCTGGTTTAAAATCGTCAAATTCGGCGAAAAAAATCGTCAATATGTTTATTGCAAATCGTCAGCTAGTAAAATTAATTATTTTTGAATAAAAGATTTATTTCAACGGCGTTAAGTATAGAAAAGCAACTCATGATTGTCATAACAACCACAGTTGCAAAGTTTTAGATAGTCTTCAGTATAAAACATTTTTTCCGAAAATGATTTCTTCAAATAATTTCTCACTTTGGTTTTGCTAAGTTCCACTTACGTACCTGGATGCAAACTCATACATTTGCAGAACAGGATAAGACTACTATTTTTGAATTTAGTCATAGAATGATACTCAATTCCTAAAATCTAGCATTTTCATATTTATAGCGTAAAAGAAATTTTTCAAGTTTAATATGCTTCTTTACTTTAATTCGTATTAAATTTCTTTTCTCTCGAATTCTACGAAGAAATAAGAAAACTCTTTCATTATGTCAAAAGAGATATTTTCTTCTTTTTTAGTATTGTAAGGATATATAAAAGTTAACGTTTTGAATTCATCTTCAAATTTAGTATGAGCACTCGCTTTTACATACAAATTTGTATAATTTTTGGCTTATAAGTTCTTAAGCTTATAAGTATTTTAAATACATATTTAAGATATACAATATATGTATGTATACTCTAAAATAACTTTCACATAACATTTCAGTATTACACACATATATATTTACGTAGCATAAATAGTACTTTCATTACCTGCATAAATTAACTTAAAAAAACGAAGTATGTAGTAAACATTTGATGTACAAAAATCGCCAAAAACAGACCTTAAATCGTCAACGTGCTATTTCAGCACCCAAAATAGTCAAAATGACGATAAATCGTCAAATATGGCACTCATGATTGTTGGGGCCTGCCGATGTCACATCACCACACAGAAACTTATAGGCCACTCCTTATTATTATTAATTTTATTAAATACTATTTGATAAAAGTTTGGGTACACATTTACGAAACTATCCTTTCACTTAAGTTGACTTCTAAGGTTCCAATGCATAGTGTTTTATAACGTCTCAATACAAAAAATCACCTGCGTATATCTCGTCAACAAATCACCAGCAATTACGGGTGTCTGCCGGGAAGGTATACTACTCGCAGTAATTCCACTATAATCCTGGCTGTATCCGATGTGGAACCGTCTTGTTGATACCACATGTTAATCAATACCAAAACAAGCAGTTGTGGTGTTAAAAAGTGTTCAATCATTATATCACGATATTGCTCCCCATTCAGTGTTAATCTCCTATTATTCCTCCTGACCAAATTTCACGCCAGACTGTCACTTTTAATGATGAATAATTTGAGGGGTTTCCATTGCCTTGAACTGAATATTCTGTTTATTCCTATGAAAATGTACCTCGTCACTCATTATGATTTTTTCATGAGAATCGATAATTGATTTTGATAAAATGTTTTAACGATTAAGAAAACGTTGGTTTTTCGAATATTTTTCCGTAATTAATTGACACGTACGTGGCTACTTTACGACTGCCAAATATGAACTGTCAAGCCTAAAGTTTACCAAAATGGCGGCAAAACAAAGTAGTATACCTTCCCGGCGGACACCCTATTTAATGAAATCAGCAAGTATGAGTTTGAAAATTGATGCTTTGACATTTAATTATTAATGGGGGCTTGATGAAACCAAAAGAAAAGTGGGCGTTTGTGTGACCTAATTTGTTTGTGTTAAAATATTTAAACAAACATTATTTAATTTATTTATTTATTTTTTTTGCTAAGAAATACACACGGTACGTCTTCGTTGCAGTTATTTCGGCGATATTTAAAAAATATACATACATATATACGTATTTCCACTTTACCACACTGTACATACTTACTTATGTATTTATAATGCATTTCATCACATTTATTTCATAATGTCAAAATAAAAAATCTTACGAGATTGAAATATGTAGGAACTTTGTAAAAATGTTTGCGGGATTTGTATGTTTACACAAAATGTGTATATTGTATATGTATATATAAATCGTTCTAATATAGAGGGAAAAGGACGTACAAACAATTGTCAAACATGAGTATGACTAAAGTCGTCCTCGACCGGTGTCAGAAACAGAGCTACCACGACCAAAAAATTATTAAAACCAAAATTTTTTCAAAAAGTTATCAAATGTGCAAAAAAATTTAATTTACCAAAATTAATGTGAATTTTTTTACTTTACAAACATATACGAGGTCTGATCAAAAAAACAACCGTTATTTTAAAATTTCGTGAGCTACGTATGTTCAATTTTCGCATTTTTTTCTGTTATGTTGGTACACATGTCTGTTATATATGCTTGTTTTTGATAGATAAAAAGATTAGTTGTGTTTTGGTGTGCTCTTCGGTTTTTTACTATTCGAAAAAAACGGATCAAAGAAGCAGTATTAAGTTTTGTGTAAAAAATTATATTAAATGCACAAGGATATTTGAGATGTTGACTATAGCATATGTCGTGCCTACTATGAGCAGCACACAAGTTCAATTGTGCTATAACTGGTTTAAGGAAGGCCGAGAAGATGCGAATGACAATGCTTCCCCTGGTCGCCCGAGCACGTCAACAACCGATGACAACATTGAAGCAGTGAAGAAAATGATTTTGGATAATCGTCGAATCACTATCAGAGAGGTTGCTGCTGATGTTGGTATATCATTCGGCTCATGACAAGCAATTTTTACGGATGTTTTAGGCATGAAACGTGCGGCAGCGAAGATTGTTTCAAAATTGCTACATTTTGAGCAAACACAATGTCGCATGGACATCGCTCAGTAGCCTCAAAAAGGTTATAACCGAATGGGTGTGTGGCTATGATATTGAAACCGAAGCCCAATCATCCCAATGAAAGCGTGCAAAAGAGCCAAAACCGAAAAAAGCACGTCAAGTTCGGTGAAATGTCAAGGTTTTCGACTGCAATGGCGAGGTGCATCATGGATTCTTGCCACAAGGTCGTACCGTCAATAAGGAAATTATGCGCCGTTTGCGCGAAGCAATTCGACAGAAACGCACAGAATTATAAAAATAACAATCAAGGATTTTGCGCCATGATAACGCACCACCTCACACATCGATGCTTGTGCGTGAGTTGTTGGCCAAAAACAAAACCGTTACCATGCCTCAACACAACCGTATTCATCGGACTTGGCCCCCGCTGACTTTTTCCTCTTCTCGAAACTGAAGACACCGATGAAAGGAAAGCGTTTTGCTACGATTGAAGAGATAAAAGAAAAATCGGAGCAGGAGCTGTTGGTGATACCAAAAAGCGCGTTTCAAAAGTGTTTCGAGGATTGGAAAAAAACGCTGGCATAAGTGTATTCGTATTATATCTCAGGGCGATTCCTTTGAAGGGGGCAAGATAGTCATTGATGAATAAATAAATACTTTGTAAAAAAATTTAACATGACAGCTATTTTTTTTATCAGTGTATCAGATAACGGAAATTTTCATTTTCCGTATTTAAACGACCTCTTTGTTATGTACAGAACTGCTTTTAAGCAAAAAAACAACATAATTAAAAAATCGGTTTAGACTGTATCTCGGGTACATACACAGAAAAAAATAGATGCCATATTGATAAAAAAAATTGCACTATTTTTATCAAATTTCCTGTGAAAAAGATTTTTTGCTGGATTGATAATTCAAATTATAAAGTAGAAATAGCTTTTTCACTTAAAAGCAAAAATTATTGAGTTGAAAAAAATTGTTGTTAATAAGTAAAATATACTTAACAAAAAAAATTGTTAAACAAACAACAATCTTCACTGTTATATGACGACCTTTTAAATTTATTTATTGAATAACAATCAATAATTCGGAAAACTTTTTATTAATTACATTTTACTAAGAGATATTTCCAAAAATTCATTATTAATAATAATTTAATTAAGTCAATGCAAATTTTATTAAATTGATGGTTTTTTATTAATAACATAACTTGATTGAAAAAAATCGCATCTATTTTTTTCTGTGTATGGACCGATATCGGAATTTTCAGAAAAGTCGGAAATTCGTATGAATTTTAATGTTAACAGCCTGTTCGCCGATATCGATTGAAATTGTATGCTAAAGAAAGCTAGTCACCCACATTCGAATAAAATTGGGTTTGTCTATGTCACTATAATTCGTTCGCATGTATTTATGTATTTTAATTGAATTTTGATACATCGTTCGCATAGAATAAAGTTAGAAAAAACCCAAATCAATTTTATTTCGCCTAGAATGCGAATGAACTTATCCTTTCGACATCGGCGAACTGGCTGTAAGTATCTCTATTATTTTTTGTCCCTATTATTTCGTCCATGACTTTACATGCTGCAGAAAAAATTTAAACGGGCTTCAACGAGCTGAAGGTGAAAACTACAGATCAGCTGTTTATTTTGCTGCTAAAAGGCTGATTATACGGTGATAAATGTATCTAGCGAAATTTGTAGCCGTGTAGTTGAATGTATTTATTTAATGCATACATACGAATGAAAAAGTTTCAGAGTTTTGAAATTTATAAGTTTTTAAACGACTTAATAATTTGCCTTCTGGTCCAAAACTTGGATAATACGAACAAGATATTAAAATACTTTCGTCCGTATTCATAAAAAATATTGTATATTTATTAAACACTTATTTGACAAAATTTCTGTAGAACAGTTTAATAAACATACATAATTTTATATGAATAAGGCCCTATTTATTAAAATTTTTTTAACGCCTATTGTATTTTTTTTAAATAAAAATATATGTATTTTTACTCTTTTTCAGGCGTATGAACTTTCAACACTGACTGGTACTCAGGTAATGTTGTTAGTTGCTTCAGAGACTGGTCACGTGTATACGTTTGCTACGCGTAAATTACAACCAATGATTACCTCAGAAGCAGGCAAGCAGTTAATACAAACATGCCTTAACTCTCCTGATCCACCCAGCTTAGGAAGTGGTGACCAAAGAATGTCAGCTACCGGCTTTGAAGAAACAGAACTTAGTTACAATATTGCGGATGAAGACTCAAAAGTAAGACAATTAATTTATGGTCATCATGGTCACGCTCATCTCGGACATCCGCAAACTACAGCTTCGCATTATGGTCTCGACCAAAGTATTATGCAGTCGCCTTATAGCGGTGGACAACCTTCCCCTCTTTCGCATTCCCAAGCCTATACCCATAGTCATGCTCACCATTCGCATATGCCACATGTGCCTCACTCTACCCATTCTCATATGTCGCATTCACATCCACAACGGTAAAAGTCCGCCCAAAGATTTTCTCTTAGTCCGCAAAAATATTCTACTCGTGTATTCTTCCAATGTATTACAATTAAAAAATTTAATTTTTTAAAAAGTACTATTTTCATCAGCGGTAAAACTTAAATACATACTCCTACATATATACTTCAAATATCAGTTTCCAACAAAAATATGTTTCTGCCTCAAAAATTCTTTAAGCCGGCAGAGAGTAGCTTAATAAAACCATTAATTATTTAAAGTCCACTTAAACTTAATATTATAATAATAGATAGATTCAAGATCTCGTTCTTATTTTTATGTAAATTTGAAATACTCTTTTTTTTTTTAATTTTTCTTTATAAAAAAGAAAAGCAAAAAACAATGCGTCCTCCAGTCGGTCGCATGTAAATTTACTTACACATGAGACAAAGTATGTGTATAAAACTAGTCATTTTCGATGCTATTTTAAACCCAATTCTTACATACGCTTAGCTGATTTACCAACAACATAAATACATTACATACATACTTACATGCTTACCTTACATGTAACAAAATTATTATAACGGTTATATTCTTGTTTTTTATACAAACATACATATTTGTAATATCAACAAATACAATTCATTCATTTCATTGATTAACAAAAACAAAAAAAAAAAAAAAAAAAAAAAAAGAACAAAAACAACAAATCAAGAGAAATGCAATGAAATGAAAAGAAAAGGCTATGAATGTAATAATATGAAGAAATCTTTTAACTTTATGAATACGATAATATTATCTAATACACTTACATACACACACACACACATACTTACATACATATTTATACACACTTTACATAAACAGACTCCTGATTGTAACGAAGTGCCATTAACGCAGAAAATTCTAAAATTTAGAATAAAAACTGCCCTGTCTAAAAAAAAGCTTTTATTACATTTTGTAATTAAAACGTATGAAATAATAGTGCCATGATAATAATACAATTACCATTACCATTACAATTACGATTACGATTACAATTTTAAATGTGCAATAATAAAAATTATTTTACTTTTTATTATGCATGTGTCAATTCAATACCATGCAAATAACTTGTTTAAGTTTTAGTTAAAATGGATGGTGAGTGAGCGTGATCATATTTTTTTATATTATAATTATACTTATATTCGTACATAAATTTTGTATGCATGTTTTAGTTCTGCTATAGAAAACTTAATTATTTCGATTTAAATTTTATTGAATATATATTTTTAATCGAATACCCAGCTCAATATAAAACAAAAAGAAAATAAATAAATTTTTAAAAACCCACAACAACGAATAACAGCATAAAGTTATTTGTTTAAAAGTAAAAAATAACATTTAGCATGCGTAGTTAGTTAATTTTTTAAAGTAATTTAATTTAATGTATTTAGATTATATTTCTGTCAAACAGAAAGTTTTTATCAAAAATAAACGTTGAAAAAATAGTTTTAAGTTTTTGTGTATTTATTGCCAACCAATTGCGATTTAACGATGGAACACATATACATTTATATATTTTATTTTTACATCAACAGTGGGTGTGTTCCATGTGGATAACAATACCGTCCAAGCTTGCCCAAAGTTACCCATTAGCATTGGACTCAACAATTTTTGTGCAATTTTGAGATAAAATGAGAAAGTAATTTTTCATTTCCAAAGAAACAAAGTTGCAGGAACTTTCCTTTGGGTAAGTTTGGACTAGGATTAAATAATCAGATGTTTTTTGTTTACATACTAGTACCGGGTGTCCGCCGGGAAGGTATATTACTTTGTTTTGCCGCCATTTTGTGAAACATTAGTCTTGGCAGATCATATTTGGCAGACGTGAAGTAGAAACGTGTCAAATTTATTATGGAAAAATATTCGATAAATCAACGTGTTGTAATTGTTAAAAACAAAAACATTTTATCAAAATCAATCTTTGATTACTGTGACGATTGTTTTTTATCTTGGACCAGTTCTGCCTAGTACTGGACTAGGAACATATTTTATGAGGAGAAGGAAAGAGGGAGTAGTGTTTGTGGGGGTTTGACTTGAACAATAACAACACCAAAGACCAAAATAAAATCAAAATTGCAGTATTTAAAATGTTGGAATTAAATTAGTTAAAACTGATCAGTGTCCAGTGTATATACCTTCGACACTGTTCAAACTGCAAGGCAATGAAGTATATTCAAAAGATATTAGTTGTGTTTCTTTACTCTACTTTGGGATCCCGCGGGATCCCAATTTGCACCAAAAGCGTTTTCGCACTTTAACTTTTAATTGGGCAAATGAGAGCGCTTTTTACAGAATAGTATACTTCCTCTTCTTGCACGAAACAGCCCGTACTTTTTCTTCGGGCTAGTTTGGGCAAGTAGTTAAGCAATCAGCTGTTCGAAAAATAAACAATGGCAAAGAAACAAAGTTCATTTAAATCAACTCGTATACAAATCATTTTAGTGTTTTTATATAAATATTAAATAAATAGAAATGTGCAAAAGATTTTAAAAGCTCAATTCAATTTTTGTTGCCACATCAAAACACATCATATGTCCGTTCCCGTACTTTAAGTAAATTTTATCTACATTTGAAAGAAATTTATTCATGCTCTCTTTTGCACGAAACTTGCCCGGAAAGTAAAGAAACACAGCTATTATTTAAAAAAAAAATTATCTTACTTGTAATTTTAAATCTGTTGCCAAAAATGCAAATGTTGTGCTTTTATGATGTTATGAGTTGTAAACTTATAACATCACTGAAATATTTTTTAAAAATTTTGTGTCAGTGTATAAAGATAAAAAAAGGTTTTCCCAAAACGTGTTGGCAATCCTGCAATAAACAATTTGACAGTTGACATTTTAGGGCAAGTAAATGGCAGCTTACATGGTGGTACAGCGTTTATTAAATGATTCATTAAATATCAAAAAAATTAAGAAGATTTTTCGGGAAAAATCATGCCAAGTGATAAAGCACGTTTTTATCTTCATGGCTTTGTGTTATATTTTTTTGTGGATTTTGGGCTGGAGGTATAATTTGATCAGACTTTTTTTTAAATGAAACTGGTCAAGCACAATTAGACATTTTACTCTCGTTTTTTTGATCAGAATTGTTCCCATATATCGCCCGATTTACGAGGGCAGATTGATATTGAAGCTAAATAAGTAGGAAAATTTTTTTTCCCAAAATCCACATAGTCTCCTTTTTTTCTTTTAACTCGGACTAGTACTGAGGGGATGACCCCTACATGTGCAGTGCAGTGTACCAGAACTAGGAAAATAGGTTGTGGGAAGAGGGAAACTCACTTACTAAGACGATATTCCAACCTTTTTATACTATCTGAATAATACGATTTTGGGAACCACTCAAGATACGCGTTAGTTTCGGTAATCACTTCTTCCTTTGAAATTAATCTTTTTTCCTGCGAGCCATTTTTCAAGTTTGGAAACAGGAAAAAGTCACTAAGCGCTAAATCTGCACTATGAGGTTTATGATCAACCAATTCGAAGTGTATTTCACACAACTTTAGCATCGTATCTAATGCTGTGTGTACCGGTGCCTTATCTTGAAGAAAAATCACTTTTTTCTTTAAATGTGGCCACTATTTCTTGATTGCATCAATCAATTGATCCAATAACGCACGATAATACTTTCCTGTGATTGTAGATCCTTTTTCAAGATAATCAATGAGCAATAGTCCGTGTGCATCCCAAAATACAATGGCCATAACATTGCCAGTCGATTTCACTGTCTTCGTTTTCTGCGGAGCACTTCCACCAGCTTCCACTCATGGTTTCTATAGGTTTTTGGTTTCAGGTGTGTTTTGGTGGACCAACGCTTTATCAACAGTTATTAATCGACGCTAAAGATCAACAGGGTTACGGTTTATCATGCCCAAACACCGCTATGAAGTGGTCTGTCGATTTTTGTTCGACATTGAGTAAACGCGGCACCCATCTTGCCGATAACTTTTTCATATGCAAATGTTCATGCAAAATGTTGAACACACGTTCATATGATATGCTTACCATTTCAACGATTTCACGTAACTTGACTCGCCGATCATTCATAACGATATCGAGGATTTTCTTGATATTTTCCTCAGTAACCACCTCTTTTGGCCTTCCTGTTGATGGCATTGTTGCAGTGCTTGCTCGGCTGTGTTTAAATTTACCAATACAATATTTTACCATGTAATCTGACAGCGCAGACTCACCGTAATGTTTATCGAGCTTTTCTTTAGTATCTTTTACCGTTTTCCCTTTCAAATAATAATGTTTAATCACTGCACGAAATTCATTTTTTCCATTTTTCAAGAAACACAACAGTTGCTTACTTCAAACGACTACAACAAATAAACTAATCGATGAATTTGGGTAAAATTTTAACAGCAGACGTTTGACAGATCGCAATTTAAAAAAAAAATGTGTTTGTGCTGCCATTTAGAGCTAGGTAGCTTCAATATCAATCCGCCCTCGTAACACCAGAAGGTTTCTTTTTATGGTGTTATTTGGAATCTCAAATCTTATGTCCACAAGCCCACTACTACGTGTGCATTAAAGGAGGAGTTTCAACGATGCATCAACAAAATTCAGCCAAATGTATGCAAAAGCTCATGGAGAATTTCGACAAACGAGTCCCGAGATGTTATTTCATAAATAACTCTACGAGAATGTTATAGTACTTTATGATTCAATAAAAAAACAACCACTAAAAGACAACTGTGTTTTCTATTTAATTCAAATATCAAATAAATTTTGGAAAGCCCTGTGTAATTATGGTTCTTTGTGTTCTAGTAATTTGAAAAATTCTGAGTAATATCAAGATCTTGTGGAACACACCTAAAATATCACGACATGGGGCAACAAGCCTCTAATATGCGATACATAGAAAAACAAGTGCAAATAGAACCTTGTTGTTCTAGGCTCGCGGCAATTTGTTTGTTCAGTATTTGCCTGTTTGTAAATGCATCGCTGCGCTGAGTGGTGCGCATACGAGGTAAGTTTTCGTTGCTAATGCATCGATAAAAAATATTTCTTTCAAAATCAAATTAACAAAATAAAGCAAACTAAATACTAACTCAATCATTCCATAAGTCAGTTTTATTGAGCGCGTTTGCGCATCTTGCATTTTGAGCTTTTGCAATACCACCATCTGTTGCGTTCTGTAGCTTACTGCCCAACAGATGAAGTTGCGGACATCCATTTACAAACAGGTCCCTTCACTATACGAGGTCTGATCAAAATTGACCGTGATTTTAAATTTTTTCAAAAAGTATTTATAATATTATATGTATCATTCGTCTAGCTCGAGCTCAATCCTGGCTAAAGCCAAGAAATATTTTTATTTATAATTATAACAATAATTGCCGCGATCAATAACTCTTGATCAACTTGAACTCGAGCTAGACGAATGATACCAACCCATCATCATATAATATTAGAAATATTAAAAATAAAGTTCGACTATTTACCATTAGTACATACACAAAAAGTATTTATTTACTCATCAGTCCCCTTCAAAGTAATCCCCCTGAAACGCTCTTTTTGGTATCTCCAGTAGCTCATATTTCGATTTTGCTTTTATCTGCTCAATCGTATCAAAACGCTTTTCTTTCATCGGTGTCTTCAGTTTTGGGAAAAGGGAAAAGTTAGCGGGGGCCAAGTCCGTAGAATACGGTGGTTGAGGCATGATAACCGTTTCGATTTTGGCCAAAAACTCACGCACAAGCATCAATGTGTGAGCTGGTGTGTTATCATGGCGTAAAATCCATGATTGTTTCTGACGAATTGTTTCGCGCATACGGCGCATAACTTCAAGGTAATCTTCTTTATTGACCGCACGACCACGTGGCAAGATTTCATGATGCCCCACGCCAAAAGATATCTGATTTTTATATGAGAAAATCTAATGCAAGTTACAATACTAAAAATACTAATACAATAATATTAAAAGCTACTATATTAAAAATTATATCCGTTTGTTTTTTTAAACTTTTCTTAATCTTAGATTGAAAGAGTGAAATAGTTAATAATAGAAAGAGACAACTATATAAGTGACAACAAAATAACTTATGTACACATAAATACGTGCGATAATACCATGCAATTTTGTTCATAAATAAACCTTTTTGTGTATTTTGTTGAATTAAATTAGTGAAAAATAATTATTATAAAAAACCCAAAAGCGTAAGGACAAAAGCATCTTTTTAATTATTGAAGTGAAACATTGGTGTCATCTATAATTTTTAATTTATACTTTGGCAAACACATTTAAATTGTGAAATATTCAGCCTTGTCACAGAGCTTAATTCCGTTCGGAAACGGAATTGAATTCTTCAAAAAACGGAAAACTAAAAGACTTCGGAATGAAATCATTTCTAATTACAAGAATGAAACTAGTATTATCTTATAGAATTGATTTCATTCCGAAAAAGTTTTAAATTTTCGTTTTTTGAAGAATAAAAAAACCGAATCAATTCCATTTCCGAACGGAAGTGAATTCTGTGACATGGCCGATTTTTTGTTGTTGTTGTTTTTGCGTTTGTTTTTCTTATTTTTGTAACATTCAGTGATGCGTCATTATTATATGCATGAGAAAATCGTTTAGTTTCGAAAAAATCTATAGCTGCAGGCATTAAATTAAAAAGTTAACAACACAGCAGCATTCTCAGCTGCAAACGTCACTTTTAAGCAAACATTTTTTGGGTTTTTTTTCTGACACTTCTCATATTTTGTCGATAAAATGTTGAAAATTTTTGACGTTTCTAGATTTTTTTCAATATATCCAAACAGTTTGCTCTTAATAATAATTTCAATAATATGTCTATACTCTTCTCCAAAATCTTAAAAACTTGAAAAAAGTAATAGCATATTCATACGAAGGCTTATTTTCGAGGGTCGCGCTCTCATTCGTGGTTCGCGGCCCAATCTTGATTGAACCAACATGATTCGCCATACAAAATTTTATGAGCGAACCAACTTGGTTCATTTTGAATCTTGTTACGAACCAAGCAAAACCTACTGTCATCTCCAAATTTGATCATAAATTATCGCTAGTTTATCTGAACTAGCTGCAAAAAAATCCAACAAAGTAAAAACAGATAATTAATGCGTGTAAAATCAAAATAAACACATTGAAAATGTAAAAATTTGATACTTACATAAAGATTTAAATAAAAATTGGAAAAAGAATTAGTGAAACGTTTGCACAAAATATGTAAACTTCAATGTGAACCAAAAAACAACCGTCTGAACATCTAGTTTCGCAATAGTGGTGTAGAGAGCGAACCAAGTGTTTCATATTACCGTCTGAACATGGTATAAGTGTCATTAGGGCTTAATATGTTTTGTATATACATACATTAGGATGGGTCGATTTGAAATCGATTTTTCGATAGCTTTTGACATGAAGAAAAAAAGTTCCACTACGACATATCAAAAAAAAAAAAAAATACAATACATATTCATAAAAAATAGTTCAAAATAATAATTCAAAAATAAATTTCACGTTAGAAATCTTCCGATTTAACGAACATTCGATTTAATGAATATCGAATTTAATGAACATTCACATTTTTTCTGCAAACTACCTTATGTAACGAACAAAGATTTTATTTCGCACTCGGTAAAATAAAAAGGTGAAATAAAAGGAATCTAATTTCTAACAAAAACTACAGAAAGGAATGCGTAAGAAATATGGATTGCGAAAATCCACCATTAGTACAATCCTAAAATTAAAGGAAAATCGTTTAACCAATGAAGAAAAGTAGTTTTGGATATCGAAATACAAGATCAAGAGGTGGAAATCATGCTCTTTCAATGGTTCATAATGCAACGCAATTATCATACATACGAGTAATGTAGCTGGAATCATTTTGCAATACATAGCCAAAGAAATGTAAAAAAATTTTATGGAAGCGACGTTTGGTTGACCAGATTTAAAAAAGATTTAATATATGAATCTTAAAACAGAGTGGAGAGAAGCTTTAATCAAATACGCGGGATGTAAAACCGTTTAGAAAGAAACTCCAACGAGTTATTATACCATTTTCTATTATAGACTAGTTTTGGATATAATAAACAATTCGCTTTAATGAACAAACCTGAAAACGCTGACTTGTTATATCGGGAAACTACTGTTTAAAAAAATAAATTAGCTGATTTTTTATTAACTACTAAAAAAAAACTTCAAAAATAAAAGTTGAGTAAATGGACAAAAATTTAAATTTGGGCAAATCAAAAATTACTTCGTAGTGCAACTTTCTTTTCATGCCAAAATCTATTGATAAATCGATGACACCATGGGAATTGATACATCTATCTCTCTGGACATAATTAATATATCAGCGGTGAAGTTGTTGCTCTCGCATTATTTGATAAAAATGTCGACTATGACACCAAACATAAAATAGCAAACGCAATTTGTGAATTTAAAAATGAAAAATATCGAAATACCGAAGACAGTGAGGAAAAAGACGACAAAGACAATCAAAGTAGAGCTGCAAAACTATCGATAGTATCGATAGTTAAATTTTTGGTCTACTATCGATATTTTTATCCGATAATGATACTATCAGCGAGAAAAAGCAAAAGCAAAATTGATTAAAAATATTCGACGACTTTGTAAGTTTTTTTTGTAAGTTAAATTGAAAAATAAGTTAAAAATTTTTAATTTTTTCATTACTAAAAGTATGCATAACATAATTATCACCTTAAAATCCAAAGGCTTTATCGCCGACTAAAACTTGAAAATATATTATTTTCTTTGAT
The DNA here is from genome assembly GCA_914767995.1 of Thecocarcelia acutangulata. NCBI lineage: Eukaryota > Metazoa > Arthropoda > Insecta > Diptera > Tachinidae > Thecocarcelia > Thecocarcelia acutangulata. The sequence goes on from OU612098.1 coordinate 61,349,277, forward strand.
TTCTTTTAACAAATTGCTGGTGATACTACATTTGGTTTTCTTAAATTTTTGCCAAAAATGTTGAATCTTTCGCAATATTTTTTAAGCTGCTGATTACTATTAAAAGTTGACGGTTCTGATAAACTTGATTTGTTGTTATGGAGAAGTTTCGGCAAGACTCAATGGTAAATGAACTATTAAAGTTGCATGCTTCTGAAAAAATTGTTCTTACATATGTATGCTTGTAAATATTTGCGGTAAAAATATTGAAATCAGCAGAGAGGGAGAAATTATAACAAAAAAACGCGCAAGGGGTTCTCGGAAGTTTGGAGTTTTTATTTATTTATTTGTTTTTTGAGCAATTCATTTAGTACAATTGGTAAAACAAGCGGCAACATATCAAATATATTCGACCATCTGAAACGAGTTCATCCTTGTTATTTAAAAACGCCTGTGTCATAAATAGAGTCATTGCTTAAAACACCCGAAACCTACGGCTCAGACACAGATCGCAACAAAAAAAATTTTAACAACGCTCTAATGGCGATGTACATATAACTATTCAACATGGTGTAAAGATATTTGCTTGAGTTTGTGAAATGTGTTGATGCTCGCTAGCTTTTCACGAACTACGCTCCAAAATAATACTAAAAATATTGTATATGTTAGAGTTCGATACTATCGAAACCATCGATAGTTTTAAAACATGCTGTCGAATGGGCCGACTATCGATAGTTTTCAGCTCTAAATTAAATTCGGGCTTATCGTCATATACTAGACTTCACATATCTCCACAGAAAATAATCTAGCGGCGTTAAATCGCACGACCTTGCAGGCCAATTCGCGGGCCTGTAACGTGAAATTATCGATTACCTAACGTGTTCTGTAATAAATCGAATGAATAAATAAAAGCTGTTGCAATACTCGTATTTTGAAACAGAGTTCGTATTTGCTCCTGAATATGTAGCTCATGCTCTTAAACTTAAGCCCATGCGTTTGAACTAAATATTTGTGTGTTAATTCTCATGCCTGCTCTCTAGCTGAAAAACGCTTGCGGAAGCGATTAGAAACAGCGTGTTTTTGTCTACATTTCATACACAACAAGGTACATTTTGCCAGAAATACACAGGCAGTTTACCAATTTCGAATGAAAATTAATGCGAAAGAGAGCTAGGCACTCACATTCAAATCAATTTAGGTTTGTCTATCTCACTATTACTCGTTCGCATATTCTTATGTATTTGCATTGAAAAAAGTTAGACGAAAAAAGTTAGAAGAAAAAAGAAAAAAGTTAGACGAGCCCAAATCAATTTCCTTTCGCTTGGTAAACTGGATGACAGTTTTTTTTTCTGCTGGGCACACACACATACATATCCTGGCTTTATTTAAACCCTTTGCTTAAAAGCTTGAAGTTTTTAATCCCTTTTATAAGCAATACTCTAGATGAGTGGTGGACCAATTTGTTCTGCAATAATAATTTGAGAGTAATTTAAAGTACTGTGACAAGCAAAACTATCACAAAAATTTTCGTATGAACAATTAAATCGCATACGTAAATGCTGTTATGATAGTTACGTAACAGCTATAAATGTTTCAAAGTTATAGAACCAATTTTATTACGTTGTTTACTAATGAATTTTAAGTCCGATAAACTTGCATACATTTTAAGTATTTGATGACATAAAAGACATATACACGGCCATGTCACAGAATTCACTTCCGTTCGGAAATGGAATTGATTCGGTTTTTTTATTCTTTATTCTTCAAAAAACGAACATATAAAACTTTTTCGGAATGAAATCAATTCTATAACATAATACTAGTTTCATTCTAGTAATTAGAAATGATTTCATTCCGAAAAGTTGTTTAGTCTTTCGTTTTTTGAAGAAGTAAAAAAGAATTCAATTCCGTTTCCGAACGGAACTAAGCTCTGTGACATGGCTGACAAACGCATTTTTTATCATAAAATAATTTTGCAATGTCTTCTAAGTTATCTGCTGTAATTGGAAAAAGGCTCTAAGCATCCAGCTAACATGTGCATTCGCCAACGTCTGTTGAACGACTAAACTAAAGAGCATAAAAAAAGGAGTTGCTTATAAACAATTATTTGACTAAATCACTGCTCTAGATACCAAAAAGTTAAGACCACTAGTCATCAATCCAACTCGCCCGATGTTTTCCAACACCTGTTGTAAGACGTCAGTACATTGAAGACAGCGGGGTCCCCAACAACAGGAGCATGCACCTCCATTGTAGGGAAGCCTTGCGATTTTAGGCTTGTATGACAACAAGAACATTTCAGCTAAAGTCAGTTCATCAACCTTTGATTAGCGCCAGGTTGGCTTGTTAGACAGATCATCTTTGGGCCCTCTGATCATCCACCATTTGCCAACTACTCTTTGGACCCTCTGACCATCCACCATTTGTCAATTACTCTTTGGTAAAGGTTTTGAAAGTTCCTGCTCAAATTAAGTCATGTGTTCCCTTCTTAGAGTTTTTGCCAAGCACAATAGAAAAAAATCTTGTTCGATCTCCCAAAAAGTAGTTTTGATTTAGTCATGACGAAACCTGATCCCCGGATAGCTTATCAGAGAGCAGTTAGATTACAAACTTAACTTATTTTTAGTTGAATTATGTGCCAAGAAATAAATAATTTCAAGCGCAGAAGCAAAATTTAATAAAACTAGAAATTTAGCTGCAGGCTAATCGGATTATTTCTGCTGAGGTAAAACGGTTCTATATTTTGTCGATTTTAATTCTGATGCCGATGTCAGATTCCACAAAAGCCCTGAATGTTTAAGAATTGAATCATTGTACATCAGTCATACACAGGCATACATACGTACATGTGTACTTGTGCAGTTTTGAAGCTTGAATATTATCAGCAACCACTAACCAACCATGGGGACGCTACATAAACCTGGGAATGAATCTTTAAAGGGAATAACAAATCCTTGTCGTGACGTTTTCGTATGAGACACAGTTGTTTAGAAGTACTCACCCACAACACAAGTTGAATGTCACCACTTCGAGGTTGTGTACTCCATTTGTTTTGAGTACGTGAGACTCGGATCGAATCGTAAACGACATGTTGTACTGACGTCTGTGTAGGTATTGTTACTAATGATAGACATTATCATTCTCCTATAAGATATGCCGTCTTAACGTTCATGTGAATTTGGCCAATCGCCTACTCCTGCATCAGCTGGCCTTGAGCCTCCTTCGTATTCTTTGACGTAATAACTGCCGCTATGGTATCCGCATTTCCAATTAAATAAGTGTCATACGTCACGTTCCATTGAGCTGGTATTGCATGTCAATAATCAGTCAATATGTCAATGTTATATGTCAATAATCAGTCCCTTAGGTAGTCCCTCATAATGCGCATTTGGTACCGCGAGCTTTTCCCCAACGGCATGCAACAAATCTCCATCTTTGATACTTAGTTTTCAAGATGTCGAAAACTTCATAAATAAAATAAACTCCAGGAAATCTTCAGTACTGACAAAATCGCTGGTAAAATGCTAGTACAGTTACCTCGTGTGGCTAGAAAAATTCGTATTATTTTTAAGGCTATTTTACGTCTAGAGTATTATCTTGCAGAGTGGCAAGTGTCTATTAATATGATACCCAAGCCAGGAAAGAATCCCACTAAAGTAGAGTCATATAGACCAATAAGTCTACTGCCAACAATTTCAAAACTGTTCGAAAAATTTATTTTTTTTTTTTTTTTCTCATTCATTTGTTTATTGAATCTTCACAAAGTGAACTAACAATAAGTATTCAAATCTTAAAACTAAATACATAAAATTAATTAAGTCCAGCCAATGCTAGACAAAAATGTTTTATTTTGCACGATCAATATCGGTGAAATCACCTATTTAACGTTCTGATGGTGGCAAGGGTGTCCCTCCTTCTCAACCGAGAGTGTCCTTCGAAATTAAGTATATTGCGTGCAAGACGATTTGGATGAAGTTCCAATTTATTGATATGCCTTGTTGCGTACTTTGAAAATTCGTCTTTTACAAGAGGAACACAGAGATCCTTATGAATTCGTGAGTTTTTTACGTACCATGGAGCTGCGGTAATTGTTCGAAGAATTTTGTTTTGTCGCCTTTGAATTTTTTCAACGTTTGAAGCGGAGGCGGTGCCCCATAGTTGAATTCCATAGCACCATATAGGCTTTAGAATTGCGTTGTATAATAAAAGTTTGCAATCCAGCTTCAATGTAGAATTTCTGCCCATAAGCCAATTCAGTTGAGCTGCTTTTAACTTTAACTGAGTAACTTTCGCATCTATGTGAGACTTCCACGTTAACCTACGGTCCAGGTAAATACCAAGGTACTTGACTTCATTTTGCTGCGGAATAGGTGAATTGTTCATTTGGATGGCTGAACATGTTTGTTTACGCAGTGTGAATGTAACATGAGTACACTTTTGTTCATTAACTTTAATTTTCCAAAGTTTTAACCACATCTCTAATATTGAAATATACTCCTGCAAATTTCGCGAACCTACTTGATGGCTTTCATGTACGCTGCAGAATGCTGTATCGTCTGCAAAAGTTGAAGTGTGGATTTCGGCTCTCGTTGGCATGTCAGAGGCGTAAATCAAGTATAAAGTAGGCCCCAGTATGCTGCCTTGGGGAACTCCTGCCTCGATTGGCTGAGTTGGGCTTATAAAGTCGCCTTCTCTGATAACAAACTTCCGCCCACATAAGTAGCTTTCCAGAAGCTTGTGTGTATTTGCAGGCAAGTTCAACTTTATTTTGTGTATCAAGCCCTCGTGCCACACTTTATCAAAAGCTTGAGAAATGTCAATGAATAGAGCTGAGCAATACTTCTTCTCCTCAAAGGTCTGTCTTATGACATTGACTAGTCTGTGCGTTTGTTCTATTGTGCTGTGTTTAGCCCGAAAGCCAAATTGATGATCAGGGATGCATCCCACAGTGTTCAACATTGGACTCAACTTTGCCATTAACAATTTTTCGAACAGTTTTGAAATTGTTGGCAGTAGACTTATTGGTCTGTATGATTCTACTTTAGTGGGATCCTTCCCTGGTTTGGGTATCATAGTAATCATGGACACCTTCCACTCTGCAGGATAATACTCGAGACGTAAAATAGCGTTAAAAATAAAAAGAAGAATTCTACGAGCTACACGAGGTAGCTGCTCAAGCATTTTACCAGTAATTTTATCAATACCTGGAGCTTTCCTGGGGTTTGTGTTACGAATAACATTTTCAACATCTTGAAAACTAAGTCTCAAAGGCACAGGCGGTCTAACAGCATATGGCGGAAATTCAGCAACATCATCCACTGTATCATTTGCAGTAAAAACGTTTTTCAAATGATTAACATACACTATCCCTTTTTCAGAATCGCTTCTTGCCCAATCTCCAGTTGAAGTTCGCAGAGGTGGCTTACCTACTACGGGTCTTTTCAGACCTTTTGTCGCTTTCCATAGAGAATAGTCGGTTTGAGGGGTACCATCAAGACCTTCCAGATAATTTTTAAGAGAAGCCATTCTTTGGATTTCGAGCAGATTTCTTAACTGAGCTATGCACTCTCGTAGCCTGCTTTTAAGCTGGGGAGACCTGCGAAGTTGCCACTCTCTTCTAACTCTTCTTTTTTCTGTTAGAAGTTGTTCAATTTCAAACGAATATGTTCTGTTGCTCACATTTCTGGATCTTATATGGCTAGTGGTGGCATATTGTACGGCTAGATTAAGGTGTTCAGAAAATTCGTTAATCGACACATCAATATCCTCAGGCGTTCTCAAGGCAATGTTATCCGTACAATGTGTACTCAAATATTTCTTATATTTTATCCAATTAACTCGAGTGACGGTCAACGCCAAGTCACAAAACGGGGAACCAAGCCCCTGGGGGAACGAAACAGAAACTATAGTTGGTGAGTGATCTGAGGACAAGTCCAATGAAGGCTCCACTTGCATCCATTCTGAGGGAAAATTTTTTGTAACTCCAAAGTCTATAACGTCTGGGATCTTGCGTTGGTCTGACGGCCAATAAGTGGGGTGTCCACTTGAAATCACACCTAAGCCCTTTTTGGTAACGGTGTCAAAAAGCACACGGCCTTTCGGGGTAATTAAACGTGATCCCCAAAAAGTGTGTTTAGCGTTATAGTCGCCAGCCGCTAAAAATCGAGGACCAAGTGATTTGAAAAAAAATTGAATATTGTCTTTCTGTTATTGAAAATCGTGGTGGTGAGTAAATCGAGGATATAACAATTTTTTCATGAAAATAATTAAGGCATATATTTGTAGCTTGGAGATATTCCTCACATGTCTCGTTCATTAAAAAGTGTTTAATTCTGGATTTTATTAGAATTGCCGATCCTCCGCAAGATCTTCCACGGGGATCTTTTGTGTCGTACAGTATGTAGCCATTAATTTTGAAAAAACTGTTAGTTGTCAAATGGGTTTCAGCAATCATCATTATATCGATCTGCTTTTCCATAAGGAAGTGCTCAAGTTCATTTTTGTGTTGGCGAATGCCGTTTGCGTTCCAGAAACATATTTTTAACCAATTCATTTTTTTAAAATTGCCTGTAAAATAGTGGATTGCATTTTTAGCATTTCCTGCATCATGTTGGTCATAGAGACGGTAAAAGTGTTAATGGATTGAACAAGAGTCTGCAGAGTTGCCTCTAGGTTACTAAAATTTGGATCGGAAATTTGGGGCTTGGGTTGCTGGTTCAAGTTTTGGTCGGATTTAACCACATTAGCATATGCAAGTTGTTTGGTATTCTGCGTGTTTGTGAAGTTGGTTGGATGGCCTACCTGGGGAAAATTGTTTTTGCCAATGACATTTGGCTGCTGGGCTGCTGGAGAAACCGATGACTTATTTGTCATTGAACGCTTAAAATGAGTATAGACAGGGCAACCTCTATAATTTGCCGTGTGGTTACCTCCACAGTTACTGCATTTTTTAACACTTGCGTCGGCCTTTGGCTTATTGCACTGAGTTGTGCCGTGAAGTTCGCCACATACAACACAAACAGCGGGCAACTTGCAGTAAGCCTTAGTGTGGCCAAATTCTTGGCAGTTTAGGCACTGAACGGGTCCTGAACGCTTATGTGGCTCCTCAACGGTAACCTTACGATGCAAAAGATATTTGAGGTTGTATATTGGGTGAATTTCACTCTTTTTTAGCAGAACATCCCCTGGTTCTAGTTCAACCCTAAACATGGGTTGAACTAGAACCAGGTTCCTGATGTTTACTACTGTTTTTATTTTAAAACCCTTATCTTCCAATCCGGTTTTTACATCATCAGTATCTACGCATGGGTCAATCCCTTTAATAACGACCTGAAGACCTTTGGCACTTTTGAGCTGGTAAGTGTAAAATGATCTTTTCTGTTTTTCTAAGACATCAGACAATTTTCGGTAGTCGTTTTCATGGTTTACCTGAATTTTTGTTTCATTGATGTTTCCGCGCTTAACTGATGTCACGTTGAAATTGTCCTTACCGATTACCGTAATAAGTTGTTTTACCAGCTCATTAGAAGTAGATTCTCTCAAATATATTGGTGGCGGTTTAAATGTTTTTTTGCTGTATTTGGCTCATCAGTCTGGAGGATTGCAAATCTATTACTTTGCGTTGCTGTAGCGGTATTATCCTCTTTGGATATCTTTGGTTGTGATGATATCTGAGCGGATTTCGGGCTTCGCTGACGTTTAACCACGGTTACATACCTGTCCATGCCTACTTGTGTTTTCGGCTTATCTGCAATAACTGAACTGGTAGATGGTTGGTCTTCTGTTGTAACAACAATGTTTGGCGAACACGAACGCGTGCGTTTTTTATCTCTTAGAGACAGGAGATTGTCCAACGATTTTTTCAATGATTCCTCTTCAGAAATCCAGAGGTTTTTTCTAGTGGAGCTAAGCTCCCTCTCAGAATTGCATCTACTAGGTACACTCATGCAATTTTTTTTTTATTTATATTTTTTTAAATTTAAAAGTATATAAAAATAATTGTCATAAAGATTTTCGGTTTTGCAAGTTTTTTTCCCACTGGGTAGGTAATCTTCACGCACAATAACAACAACAACAATGCACTGCCACCGCACTTGTTTTATTGAAATTTATTTTATTGTTTAGTTAATGAAATGTAAGGAATTTATTTTCCCGTTGTTTTTTTTTTAAATAATTTGTTATTGTTTTTGCAATTTAATACAATATATTATTGTTTTTGTATTTAAGTTTAAAAATATGTTAGCACAATGATTTTTGGTTTGTTTTTTTTTCACTTTTTAAATATACGACTGTGCGGTTGAAGAATCACTGAGTGAATGAAAAATTTATAATGACGAAGTTGACTTCAATATGTAGAATGTATCCCTAATCATCAATTTGGCTTTCGGTCTAAACACAGCACTGTAGAATAAACACATAGACTAGTAAATTGTAATTTTTGAAGACAAGAAATATTTCTCAGCCCTTTTGATAAAGTGTGGCACGACCACTGGATGCACAAAATAAACTTCCCTGCAAATACTCACAAGCTTTTAAAAAGCTAGTTATATGGGCAGAAATTTGTTATCAGAGAAGGCGATTTTATAAGCCCAACTCAGCCAATCGAGGCAGGAGTTCCCCAAGGTAGCATTTTGTGACCTTCTTTATGTTTGATTTATGCATCTGACATGCCAACGAGATCCGGAATCCACACTTTAACTTTTGCAGATGACACAGCGTTTTTTAGTGTTCATGAAAACCACCAATTAGGTTAGGTTAGGTTTGACAGGCTGCCAGCTATTGTAAAGCCAGCCCACTTGGGTCCAGTCAGGTCCCGTTGTGTTGCCTGGATATGATATGTATCTCAGTAGATCTGCATATCACTGGTTTAGAACCAACCCGAGGATCGGATAACCACCAATTAGCTTCACGAAATTTACAGGAATATATTTCAATATTAGAGAAATGGCTAAAATTTTGAAAAATCAAAGTTATTGAACACAAATGTACTCCTGTCACATTCACACTGTGTAAACAAATATTTACGCCTATCCAAATTAACAACTCACCTATTCCCCAGCACAATGAAGTCAAGTACCTTGGTATTCACCTGGACCGTAGGCTAACGTGGAAGTCTCACATTGAAGCAAAGGTCACTCAGTTCAAATTGAACGCAGCTCAACTAAATTGGCTTATGGGCAGAAATTCCACCTTGAAGTTGGATTTTGTTATACAACGCAATCCTAAAGCCTATATGGTGGTATGTAATTCAATTATGGGACACCGTCTCAGCATCAAATATTGAAAAAATTCAAAGGCGACAAAACCAAATTCTTCGTACGATTACTGCAGCTCCATGGTACGTAAAAAACTCACGAATTCACAAGGATCTGTATGTTCCGTTAGTAAAAGACGACTTTCAAAGTATGCGACAAGGTAAATCAGCAAACTGGAACTTCACCCAAACCCTCTTGCACGAAGCATACTTAATTTTAGCGGTCACACTCAGTTGAGAACAAGGGATACTCTTGCCACAATCAGAACGTTAAATAGGTAATTTTACCAGCATTGGCTGGACTTAGTTAATTTTTTGTATTTAGTATTAAGATTTGAATACTTATTGCTAGTTCACATTGTGAAGATTCAATAAATAAATAAAAGCTTAAAAAAAAGATCTCCATCTTAAATTGCATGAGCGATCTTCACTTGCAGGGGCGCCAACAGCATGACTTGCCTGGTGTAATATGTAATTCCCTGAGTAGCAGTCGTGGTTTAAGCATCCAGGCCTTGAGTTCCCTGGACTTCCATTTTTGTTAGTAATATTTTGTCAGGAATACTTGGTTAGACTCTTGTTAGGATCGAGAGAATAATTGCGGGGTGCAATCAACGACCTTTTAAGCGACCTTGGAAACTTGGTTCCGTTTACAATAATGAGGAAGCTCTGGCAGAAATAATAAGAAATTCCGTCTTACTCTACGTGAAAACTGTAACCTGGAGGCTAAATTATTCACAACTTCCGCTCGAGATCAATAGTTATAGCAAGGATATTTTAAAAATGCCCATTAGCACATTATAACATGTTATTAAGTTTTCAGCGTGTTCGAAGGATGCTAATGTTGCTTTAATTTTTCAAAATCGAGTTGATTTCAACGCTCATAAGACCCAGTGCTGTCTATTAACACACAAATTCATAACAGTAAATGTTGTTTCATCTGCACGTATGGATGGAATATATATTGACAAATCGGATGCTCTTGATGTTCTTGGAATGAAAATGCTCGTGATATTCGTTGATTTGGGCACACTTTTCATGTCTCTAAAAAAGCTCTCAAATGTCTTGGTTTTCTGAAACGGTGAAAGATGTACTTCACACGATCTCCTAACTATTTATGCCACCTATATCCGACCGAAAATGGAATACAACACTCATGTTTGGGCCGGTGCCCCAAAATCATTGAGGTTACTCGACCGTGTGCTGGAGAGGGCGAAGAAGCTTATCGGTGACAGTAGGGTATCTAATAATATTGACTCACTGGAGCATCGCCGACGTAAGGGGTGCGTTTCTCGGTTTTATCGATACTAACGTATAATAAATTTTGTTATGACGAGACTAGGGATCTTTTTTACGCAACACGAGGTCATCGTCCAGGACTTGTACATTTGTGGTCGATTGCCCAGTGAACCGCACAACACACCACCGATAGAATTCGTTTTTCTGTCAATTACAACGTTGGAACGTTCTAATATGTAAGTTTTATTGATAGGTGCAAGTCAAACGCTCAAAAGCACTACTCAATTTTCCCCCCTTCTCGTAACCTGGTTTCCTAGTTCCGGTGCAATGCCCTGCATATATAGAGGTCATCCCCTGAGTACTGATACAAGATAAAAAATAGGAGAAGCAAGAATCCCGGAAAGTTACTGGCCAGATGTAATTTGTTTTATACCTTCAAAAGTAGTGAAAATTATGATTACCTACTATTTTGCTGAATACCTAGAGACACAATTTACTAAGAGCAAACGCCAATATGATTTTTGTACGGATCATTTCCCTATTGAACAAATTTTTCGAATCATATTTGGTGGTAGTGAGTTTGAATTAGTGCGATTCAACGGTTATTATTCTACCGGGTTTTTATTTTAGTTTTACTAAAACCGGGTTTTTTAAAATATATATTTTTCGAATACCGAATAAACCAGGGTTTTTAATGTGGTTAACCTTATTTCTTCCGGGGAAGTACGGGGATTTTGGGGATTCACGAATCGGATTTTGGGAATTCCGAAATAACTGCACCCACTTCGATAAACGGTCTGGAACCGGTTTTTCATATTCGGAGAGCGTTTTTCCCCTGGAACATGCATCTGAACTATGGCTATTCTCTTTAGTGCTAAAATTGAAGTTGCATTATTGCTTCTACGGAGGAGGGAGATTTTAACGTTTTCTGCAGCCGACAAAAAACGCGGAAGCGATTCGCTAATCGAATCGGAAGCGGTTTTTCATATCCCTGCGCGCTTCGGCCGTGAAACGTGATCTGAAATGTTAACGGTAATTCGATTTAGTGCCAACTTTTAAGTTGCCATATTGTTTCAGGAGAAGTGGGGAATTTTGACGATTCTTGAAGATATATGAGTTGAATGAGGGCAACTTGCGCATTAACCCATCTGTGTGCGTATTTGACTTAGATTTGTCTAATCCACAACATTCGGATTTGTCTGTCACAATGTCGCAGTTGTCATGTGAGCATCACGCGTTCGCTGTAGAGAAATTTTTAAGAGTAACGATTCTAACGTATTTACTCGTCGACAACTTTGTTCAAAGTTCGGTATTTGGCGAGTACATGATAGACCGAGTGTAAATTTAAGTCGTTCGTGGATACAGAGTTTCCGCGCAAGTACTTCGGCTATGAATGTCCCATGGTCAGGGTCGATATTCAAGAGCTGTAGAAAACATTGAACTGGTTAAAAGCAGCTTACGTGAAAATCCGCTACTTTCAATATGGAAAACAGCAGGGACTTCGAGTAGAGTAGTGTTTTTTCTTCCATCCTGTACAGATGCCTTTTGTTACTGCTGTCTGTATTTTCTATATATTGCACCGGAATAGGTAGCAAACTGTGTACACGTGTTTCTATTATTATTATTATTTTTTGTCTCTTTTTTTCACTGTTGTCCGTATTTTCTATATATGTTCACTATTAATTAGATTCAAAATTTTTTTCTCCATTTATGAAAATACTGTAAGCTTCCGCATCTGTATCTAAATATGGTTTAAATCTTATTAGTTTTGTTTTCGCTGCATTGATCACCAATTTGTTTATTCTTGCATATTCAAAAATCATGTCAGCATCTTTTCGCATATAAGCATTTAACTCTGTCTCATGTTTGTAAGGACAGAATATGGAAATATCATCATCATATATTTTCCCAGAAAGCTTAAGGTTTACAATATCGTTAATGTAGATCGAAGATAGAAGTGGCCCCAACACATTTCCTTGTGGAACACCATGCTTAATGTCTCCAAGAGGACTTCGACTGCCATTCAATTCTACATATTGTTTCCTGTTTGTCAAATAACTTTAGAATAAACTTAGCTCTGGATTTCGAACTTCATAGTGTCGAAGTTTTTCAAGCATAACCTCATGATCTACTAGATCAAATGCTTTTGAAAAACCATAGAAAACTCCGGAGACTCAACTGTAACCATGGTCCAAATATTAACTTACATAATTAATAATATTTGCAACTGCATTCGCGGTGCCACTACCTTTCTTAAACCCGTACTGACCTTCAAACAGCATGCTATGGTTTTCGAAGTAGCGGAAAAGTTATTGGTGTATTATTTTTTCAAAAACTTTATCAATAACAGCATTGTCACTTCGAATTGATAGATCATCCACCTTATAGTCCAGATTTAGCTTCTAGTGACTTTTCCTGTTTCCAAACTTGAAAAAATGACAAGCTGGAAAAAGATTCACTTCAAGCGAAGAAGTGATTTTCCAAAACTTCAAGCGAAGAAGTGATTTTTTTTGCGATATTATTCATGAGATATTTAAATGCAGTTTGTTCATTTAGTTAAGAACGTTAACATAGTACCAAGGGAAATAGATAATATCGAATATAATTGAAGTTTACTTAAATATTACAAGTATTTCTACTAAATTAATGAGATTTTTTTCTACTAATTTGGCTCCAAATTGATGAATTAGAAATTATTTTATTTCCAAAATTTGTGATATGTTAAAGAAATTTTGTAATGTTAAGTTTTACAAATATTATTAGTTTTGTTAGAACAAAAGATTTGCGATATTATTCATGAGAAAATTTTTATAGACATTAATTCAGAGTTTTATAAACAAAAACACTTTCTATTAATAAGAAAATTAATTAATCATAGATTTAATTTAATAGGTGTACAACTTTGTTGCCGCCCTTTTGCAATAGGTGGCTGTAGCGGTAAGCTTAAATATTTGTAAAAATAACGCTATCGAAATACCAGTCGATCTGTGTCTGCATCATAAAGTTATTTTCGATTAAATGAGCCAAAAATGTTCGTACATTGTTATGCCGTAAAATCATTTTTCGTGTTTCTCGTTGTATTACGGCCATTTGTTTTTCAATGCTCGGCTCAAACGTCTTAATTACGTTCGATAACGATCTTGTGTGATTGTTTCAGTCGGTTTTAGCAGGGCATAGTCGATTTTGAGATTGGACTCCTGTATCCGATCCTCGGGTTGCTTCTAAACCAGAAGATCTACTGAGTTACATATCTCACCCAGGCAACACAACAGAACCAAACGGGACCGGGAAAAATTTTAAACCTTTAGATATGCATATAAAATATTTATGTGAAAGGATTATTTTTCTAATGAACAGCTTGCCTTTCAATCTTGTAAAGAATGACACGCAAGTGTTGAGAATGAATATTAAGTAATTTGCGCTCCCATTACCAAAAAAGTTGTGGGCTTAACTCATAGATGGCGCTAGTTTTGCTGCAGTCATATTTTTTCGGTTAACACTGACCTTCAAAAGACAAGAGTTAAAATTTCATGATATTCTATTCATTAGCTTGTGAGTTATTGCGCTAAAAGCGGCGCTACCTTTGTTATTTTCAAAACAATGAATCAAAAACAATTTCGTGTTTTAATTTAACTTGCTTCTTGATGAGAAAAAATACCGTTCAATCAAAGCAATGGCTTGAAAAGTGTTATGGGGACTCCGTTCGATCAGAACAACAAGAAAGCGTTGGTTTGCTCTTAAAGACACCGATGATGCAGATCGCAGTGGGCGGTAACACCAGAAAACATAAAAAAATCCACAAAATCTTTTTGAATGATCGAAAAGTGCAGTTGCGTGATATCAAAAAAGCATGTTGGTTTTATATTGCATGAACATTTGTCTATGAGAAAGCTCTGTTCAAAGTGAGTGCGGCGTTTGCTCAATTTAGACCAGAAACGAGAACGTATTGATGATTCTGAGCTGTGTATGGCCATGTTTAAACGTAACAAACCGGAATTTTTGTGTTGATATGTGACACTGGATGCAACATGGATCTATTATTTCACTCCGGAATTAAACCGATCTTCATCTGAGTGCACAGCAACTGGTGAACTTCGTCCAAAGCACAACAATTGGCTGGAAAGTTTATAGCCTCAGTATTTTGGGATGTGCATGGTGCAATATTCATCGACTATCTTGTGGAAGGGAATACCATTAACAGTTAATATTATATAGCATTGTTAGAGCGTGTGAAGACTCAAATTGCAAAGAAACGACCGCAAAGAAAAGCAAAAGAAAACAAATTTTATTTTTATTTTTTAAATGCTCGGTGGCGGAGTGGTTAAAGCAGCCGATCATGATACGTCATGACCCGAGTTCAAATCCAAGTGGATGCTGATGAGTAGTGCAGTGGCAACGAAACAGCTAGTTGTCCCCCCGCTAAAGATTTGACTATTATTTTTCTTGTCTTCTTCAATCAAACATTATTGATCACAGCAAATTTGTATTGTAAAAAATCCTTCTTAAGAAAAAACTTAAGAAAGGAAAAAAAACTTGATCTATAACCCGTTGTACAAATGTGCAAACCAAAAATTTTATTTAAAAATTATAAAAAGTTCAACAAAAATTCAATAAATTGAAAATAAATTTTGTTTCATCAAGACAACGCACCGTGTTAATCAAAGTCAATCAAAACAATGGCAAAACTACATGAATTGAACTTCGAATTGCTACACATCCACCGTATTCGCCAGATTTGGCTCCCAGCGACTACTGGCTGTTCGCAGACCTGAAAAAAATGCTCGCCGGTAAGAAATTTCGCTCGCAGGAAGAAGTTATCGCTGTAACTGAGATTCTACATAGGTAGCTTCAATATCAATCTTCCTTATTTATATTTTCGATTTAGTTTTCAACTAACTTATCTACTCGTATGTATTATGAAAGCGATTGTTAAATAAATATTTTTAGCTTACTGTTCGCCTTTTCAAAATGACAAACTTAGAAAAAGTCCAATCTTCATATTAAGAGAAATAGTGAGAACTTTTCACATTCAACATATGTACATACGATAGATACAAGATGAATCGCTTCACGTTGGTACTAGTGGATTTATTTGTGTTCATGAACAAAATCATTCTTTTACGGTTTCAAAATGTAGGTGTACTTTGAAGAAGATTAAAAAACGTAACAATAAATTAAGACAAATGAACGTAGGCTACAGAAAACAAGTTTTATATTTAAACATATGTGCATATAAATGAAAAAAAAAAACAATATGTACAAATGCACAAGCGGACATACATATGTATATTTCTGTGTATTGTGTTCATTGTCAATGTGTGATTCGCAAGTAGGTTGGTAGTATTTATTTCATCAAATACTTTTATACTCTTATTTAAAGTCGTCACCATCTGCTATCAATGTAACAATTAGTTAAATACTTTTTGATTTTATTTCTAAAATAAAAATAAAATATGATTTAACATATAAACAAACAGAATCAATCAGTATTTGTTCTCGGTTATCTAATAGGCATGAATTAGAAACAGGCAACTTCTACCATAGAGTGCGTTTTCAATTACACCCTATTTTCACGATGAATTTTTCAAACGTCTTGAAGTCATGTTTTTTCTTTTTGTTTGTAAGTAACTTTGATAGTAAAAGGAGAGATATGTACTCCGTTTTTCGTGTGTTTTTCCTAATGGCTTTTTGTTATCATTTATAATTTTGTTTTTGTAGTAAATTTTATTTACATTCATCTCGCAAAGTGACTAAATCGATACCAACAAGATGATAAAAAGTGACAAACGATATTATTTTACAACAACAATCAAAAAAACTTGTCATAGAAATCATGGTGAAAATATAACAAGATATTGGTGGCAGCCTTAAAAGAATATAAAAAACAAACATGTCTTTAAACATCGTTGTGAAAAGTGGGTGTTACTTTGCGTTTCTATTAATTTCGATCTTTAATAAATATGTTTTAATATGACTCAAGAAACGCAAATAACTTTTTGTAAAGTTTATGTAATTTATTTTTTAGTAACCCATTTGAAAAATAACACATTTTTATTAAAGTAATTTATGAAGTTTTGAAAATAATTGAATTCAAATGGCCTCCACCCTCGGTGACACATATGCGACATCTTATTTAAAAGTTATTCATTGGAGTGTTGCAGCGGGAATTGTGGCAATCACCGTTCGAACGTATTGCTTTAACTTCTTGTTTCCGATAACCCCATAAAAAAATAGGTACAGTGAGATCAGGAAACCTGGGAGGCCAACAGAATGTGCAGTATGTTGAAATCAGTTTATTGGGAACTTTTTGCCTCAATTCTGTCATAACAGGCGAGGCTATGTGACAAGTTGCCACATATTGTTGAAATCAAACAGAGTTGAAAGGGATTCTCTTTCAACATCTTTAAGTAACGGTCTCCATTGACCGTAACGGTAAGACCGTTTTCTTCGAAAAAGCAAGGTCCGACAATGAACCTTGAAGAAACTGCACACCACACTGTCATGCGAAGTCGATGTAATTGCATCTGTTGGAGTATCTGTGGGTCAGAATTACTTCATATTCGACAATTTTGTTTGTTAACATTGACGTTTAAATCAAAATATGCCTCGTCAGACATAAAAATGCAGTTCAAGACCTTTTCATCTTCTGACATCATTTGAATGATCTCATAAAATTCCAAGCGAATCGGGAAATCTGTAGGGTTCAGTTTGTTTGTTAATTTAATCTTATATGGAAATAAGTTTAATTCTTGCTGCAAAATTGTCTGCAGTGACTGTCTGCTGACGCCCATTTGAGCAGATAAGCTCCTTGTCGAAACTCTAAGATTGGATTGTATGGCAGCAGTGATAGTTTTTTGCTTCCGAACTGAGGAATCACGATGATAAGGCCTTCTTGCGATTGTGCCATGCTCGGCAAAATTCTTCACGAGCCTCATTATAATCCATCTGCTAGGAGGAGCGCCGCCAAACGTGCGCCTAATATTTCCTTTTGACGGAAACAACGGAAAGCAGTGCGTTATCCAAATCCTTGTTTCATTGTCCCAACTCTCCATTTTAGCTAAACTTAAAAATCAAATTTTAAAATACAACAAAGTTGTATTGTTGTATGGCAAGGTTGTATCTTCTGAGATAAAAAAAAATTTTTCAAAACAAAAAACATTTACCTAAAAATATAATTGAATTCCTAAATATTATTTTCAATTCATGTCTTAAACAAGCTTATTCCCGCTTGAGATCAATAAAGTATTCTTTCTCTATTTCTTTCATCATGCTCTTGCTTTTCATATTTCTCCTTCTCTCATTCAGTACCCATAAACATTCAAAATCAATTATTAATTTTATATTGTACTTTTAAATTTAAATAAATTTTAAAAATTAAACATTTTTTATATATTGCGTTTAAACAAATTATGAGACAAGCAAAAATGACGTAGTTGTTTCATAATAATTCGTTATGCTGCCACCTGACACACATAATTGAAACCTTTTCATTCATTATGAAACGTTTGGCAAGCAGAAAGATGAAAGAAAAGAATGAATTAATTCACTTAACTTTTCTGAAAGAGAATGAAAGATTCACACAAATGAAAGATTTTGTGTCCAACACTAATCCAGAGGAAGTTTTCATCTATTCGGCTTCCAAAAAGAATACAACATACGAGAAAAAAAAACATTTTTTTTCTTTTAGCTCAATACACTTAGTAGGACGATCTTCCAACCTTTTTATACCATCTGAATAATACGGCTTTGGGACCTCTAAAAATACGCGATAGTTTCGGTAATCACTTCTTCGTTTGAGGTGAACCTTTCTCCTGGGAGCCTTTTTTCAAGTTTCGAAACAGGAAAATTCATTAAGATCTAAATCTGGACTATAAGGTGGATGATCAACCAATTCAAAGTGTATTTCACGTAATTTTAACATCGTAAATAATTCTGTATGAACCGGGGCGTTGTCTTGAAGAAAGAAAACTTTTTTCTTCTTTAAATGTGGTTGTTTTTTCTTGATTGCATCGACCAATTGATCCAATAATACACGATAATACTTTGCCAGCCGATTTCACTGTCTTCGTCTTCTTCGGAGCACTTCCATCAGCTGCCAACCATTGTTTCGATTGATTTTTGGTTTCAGGTGCATAGTGGTGGACCCATGTTTCATCAACAGTTATTAATCGACGCCAAAAATCAACAGGATTACGCTTTATCATGTCCAAACACCGCTGTGAAGTGGTCTGTCGAACTCGTTTTTGGTCGACACTGAGCAAACGCGGTAACCATCTTGCCGATAGCTTTTTCATATGCAAATGTTCATACAAAGAGTTGAACACACGTTCGTATGATATGTTTACCATTTCAACAGTCTCACGTAACTTGCCTCGGCGATCATTCATAACGATGTCGAGGATTTTCTTAATATTTTCTCCAGTAAGAAGAAGGTATTGTTGCAGTACTTGTTCGGTCGCGTTTAAATTCAGCAATCCAATATTTTACCATGTAATTTGAGGGAGCTGACTCACCGTAAAGGTTATCCAACGTTTCTTTTGTCTCTTTCGCCACTTTTTTCTTTCACTGCGCGAAATTCACTGTTTTCTATCTTTCAAGAAACAGAAAAGTTGCTTCAAACGACTACAACAAAAAAACTAATCGATGAATTTGGGTGAAATTTTACCAGCTGACGTTTGACAGATCGCAATTAAAAAAATGTGTTGTGTTTGTGGTGCATTATACCGCTAGGTAGCTTCAATATCAATCCGCCCTCGTAGTACAATCCTTAGTTCGAATTAGAAAATGTATAACTACAAATTATGAACTTCAAAAATGAACAGCAACGATATTACTCGACGTCAAAGCTGCTTTTAATGATGAATAGCTCGTTTGTTTTATCTGTAAAATGATTAAGTTTAAAGCTTCAGATATTTTAATAAAAATAGTTGAAAGCTTTCTATTGAGCCAATCTTTGAAGGTTTTTGTCGGATCATCGTACTCCGAAAGTTTCAGTGTACCTGAATAAAGCCTGTCCCTCCCCCGTTTTGTATAACTTAGACACTTCAGATTGACCCCTTACTGGTAAGATGCACCATGTTAGTATTTGCAGACGACGCAGTAGTATTATGTTCTAACATACTCTCAAAAGACATAATTTCCAATTTAAAAAGGGATCTAGATGAGTTAGTAAAATATGTATTTCAACAAATGAAAAATAACATCAAATGCAGACAAAACTCAGGATATATACTTTACAAGAAAAGAGCGCCAGTAAATTTTTGCTCATTAAAGCATTGAGCGTGAACTACTGTAATAGCAATAAGTTAATGAATATTTCGAATAGACATCTTTCCGCTTACCACAAAATTTCTCTAGACCTGTTAGAAAAAATAAAATGGTTAAAATCGGTGCGCAAATTACTACTACATGGGCTGAAAAGTCCCGGGTCTTACACATAGATGGCGCTAGTTTTATTCAGTTAATACTAACATTCAAAAGACAGCTGTTAAAATTTCATTAGTTTGTGAATTATTGTGCTAAGAGTGTCACTACTTTTGTAGTGAAAAGTGAAAGTTGCGTCAGTTAGTTGCCATCGTAAAGAAATCAAAAGAACGTTTTGGCGTTATATTGCATGAGCATTTGACAATGAGAAAGCTCTGTTCAAAGTGGGTGCCGCACAACAATCGGCTCGAAAGGTATTTTAGGATGTGCGTGGTGTAATATTCATCGACTATCTTGAGAAAGGAAATATCATTGTTAGAGCGTTTGAAGGCCGAAATTTTGTTTCATCAAGACAACGCACCGTGTCAAAAAGTCAATCAAAACAATGGCAAAACTACATGAATTGAATTTCGAATTGCTCCCACTTTCACCGTATTCGCCAGATTTGGCTCCCAGCGTCTGCTGGCTGTTCGCGGACCTAAAAAAATGCTCGCCGGTAATAAATTTCGCACGAATAAAGAAGTTATGGCTGAAACTGAGGTCTGTTTTGAGGCAAAAGATCGTTCTACAAAAGTGGTATTGAAATGTTAGAGCGGCGCTGGAATTATTGCGTTTCTCTTGATGGAGATTTCGTTGGTAATAAAGCTAATTTTGAACCAAAAAACACTATGTTTTCTTTGTTAGGCAAGGGGCTTTTCAGCCCATGTGTTATATAAGTAAAATGCTGAATAAAACTAACATTTTTTATATATAAGCATGTATGTACATTTAGAAAAAAAATATATTGTCTTTCAGCACTAACAATAATAGTGAAAGGCCAATGTAAGCGGCATGCGGCAACGGGCGGCAACCAACTGTTCTATTTGCCGCTTGAATTTGTTTGATGTAGGCAAATGAACGCGGCTAATTGAAGTAAAAATTTATGTACCGGAATTTAAACAAAAAAATATTTTGACTTTTTTAACGCAAAAATAAATAAATAAATTTAATTGTTAAAAATTGTAAACCCGAAAATAAAGAAAATTAATTTGTTTCTTCTATTTTCTGTATGTTTTGTTTCTTTACTTTTTGGTTTGACAAATTGAAGCGGCAAAGCAAAAAGCTAAATTGAATTCAATATTGCCGCTCGGCCGCCTTTAACGGCATTGCCAAATTAAATTAAATTCAACATGTTGAAAGTTTTACATGAATATTTTTATTCAAAAAAGTAATTTTTTGTACATGGGTCACATTTTTGCCGCCCGCTGCCGCATGCCGCTTACATTGGCCTTTCACTATAACTTCTTTAATAAAAAAAAAACTATTGTGAACTTTTTTGTAACTCATAGCTAAAAAAAAATACTTTGAATACTAGTTGTGTAAAAAAGAACCAATTAGTGTGCCATTGAAGTACGATTTTTGAAACAGCCTTATCATTCCTGTGCAGCCACAATACAGAGTTGCTGGTTTTATTACAGCTTTGGTTTTATTGGTGACAAAGCGCTGCCGCTCTTCCACCGGTATGCCGCTTTATTATAAGCGGCAGGCGGTGTGAAGAGCTGCCGCTCTTCCACCGGTATGCCGCTTGTGTTTAGGTATGGCTGTTAGTTAAATTTGTGTATGGATTACTGAACTCTACAAAAACGTTCGTTTATGGCGGCCATCTCAATAAAAGTACACGTCCGAACAGCGTATAACAATCGGAATTGTGCCGTAAGAATATTTTTTCCGAGGGATATTTCATTTATACGATTTGATTTTTGGAAGTAGTGGCGAAGATTATTTCGTTTTTAATTATTCCCAATTGTTTGCAAAGAGTGCGGAAAATCCGCTTTATGCTAATAATACAACTGCGACGAATTTCGCTCATCGCGACTAAATTTTCATTTTTTTTTTAAATATTTATTTATTCATCAATAACTATCTTGTCCCACTTAAAGTAATCCCTCTCAGATAAAATTAATACAAGTACACTTATGCTAGCATTTTTTCTAATCTTCGAAACACTTCTGAAATGAATATGCCGTCTCATATGCATCATATGAAGCGCAATATCAACGAACTTTTGTGTAGATAACATTATTTACATTCCGTGGACAGAAAGAATTTAAAAAATGAATTTATACAAGTGCTGATCAAAAAATAACCGTTATTTTAAAATTTTTTTAAAAGGTATTTATTTATTCATCTTATCCCCTTTAAAGTAGCCCCCCTCAGATATAATACGAGTACACTTATGTCAGAGTTGTTTCCAGTCCTTGAAACACTTCTGAAATGCATTTTTTGGTATCGCCAACAGCTCCTGTTTCGGTTTTTTCTTTATCTCCTCAATCGTAGCAAAACGATTTCCTTTCATCTGTGTCTTCAGTTTTGGGAAGAGGAAAAATTCAGCGGGGGCCAAATCCGGTAAATACGGTGGTTGAAGCATGATAACGGCTTTGTTTTTGGCCGAAAACCCACGCACAAGCGTCGATGTGTGAGCTGATGCGTTAGTATGGTGTAAAATCCATGACTGTTTTTTCAACAATTCTGCATAACTTCAAGGTAGTATTCCTTATTGATCGTACGACCATGCAGCAAAAATTCATCTTGCACTGCACGCCATTGCAGTCGAAGTAAAGAGTAAGCAAAACCTTCAAATTTGACCGAACTTGGCGTGCTTTTTTCGTTCTTGGACTTGGACGGTCTTCTGGATGCTTCCATTGGGATGATTGGGCTTTGGTTTCAATTTCATAGCCATACACCCATGATTCGTCACCAGTTATGACCTTTTTCAGAAAGTCTAGATCGTCGTTGACGATGTTCAACAAACAGCTCCTGAGCGATGTCCATGTCAAACTGACAATCCGATATGGCTGATATTGCCAACATTCTTATAAAGCAGACATGTGTACCAATATATCAGAAAAAAATTCCAAAATCGAACATACGTAACTCTCGAAATTTGAAAATAACGGTTATGTTTTGATCAGACCATGTATACAGATGGTAGAATGTTAAAAATAAAAGTGGATGGCCTATAATTTCCTGAAGAAGGCTACCAAAGGTATCCGAAGTATTGAAAATAAAATAAATAATAATTCTTTAAAAAAATAGTTTTATTTAATTATTAATCGAGACCAAGACCTACAGTCGGGATAAATAAGAACAAACTATATACGAGTAACAGTTTTAGGAGATCGAAAAAACCAAGAAAAATAACTTATTTTTTACATTAAAACCAAAGCAGCGTTGAATATGATTTGATGCCACCGAAATTCAAAAAGCGCACACCGCACCGGTTAAAAAATTATTTGCAAAAAAATTAAAAAAAAAAAAAAAAAATAAAAACGGTACAAAACCAAGTTGACAACGCTGCAAAATACCTATTCATCAACAAACATTTTGTCCCCGTGCTTTCTTTCACTAGAGCCAGACAAATTTCTCAATTATATAAAATTATTATATTTCGTGTGAAAGAAAAAGTCTACGTCCAACAATTAATTCGGTTTCGTTTTTATGCTATTTAAAGTCTGTGCCTTTTTCCCACTACGCAGTTTTCAACAATAAAATTTCTACAACTTTTGGTTCGAAATGCCCAATATGATTGATTGTCCGTTTATTTCTTGACTATTTTCAATGTTTGCGGAAAAGTTAATTTAAAAGTGTAAAATATTTTTTTTTTGTTTCTTCACCATCCGGTTTCTCCGTTTTTAAGTTTACTGTAACCGGGTTTGGAAAAACGTTAACCAAACGATTACTCTAACAAATACTTGAAGTGCAATGTTGTACGTATACTCGTATTTAAGTACGTTTGTGCATACATATGCACACATACCTAAGTATATACTTTATATACATACATAAAATTGCATGAATTCATACAACTTCTCAGTACATGATTAACGATAACAAACTGTGTTAAAGAGCCATATGTGTTCTCAGAAATCAGTAATACCGTTTCTGAATATCCGAAAACATTGAGCTCTTGCTGATCCATTATTTTCTTAACAAGGGATCTGTTTGTGAAAACAATTTTATCTATATTTAATTAAAAAGTTTTTTTTTCTAATATTATTTCCCATATGTCATCCTTATTTGGAATCTTGAACATAAAAAAACCAGTATGTGTGTATGAATGTATTTGGAAATAACAAAATACTGCACCACAGAGCGGCGATGCCAACTTAGTGTTTTTGAGCTTGATTTTTGCGGTTTTCAAACCGTAAACGCCAAATTACTAAAAAGTACTAATTTAATGCGTTTAAGTTTTCAGTGATACTTATAATGAATTTTTTATACTTATCAGCAGCGTTGCCAGAAATTTTGGTTGAAAAATCTTCATTTTTCAAAGAGAAAATTTTAATTTTTGAAAAAAAAAACTCTTAAATGGATAATTATTTTAATACAATAAGAAGATGAAATAAGAATTAAAAAAAAAAATAGTCAACTTAATTAAATTTCTTTGCAAAATTAATACCTGGTGTCCGCCGGGAAGGTATGCTATTTTGTTGTGTCGCCATTTTGGTAAACCTTAGTCTTGAAAGTTCATATTTGACAGTGTGTAAGTTACGAGTAGACATTCGTGGCAAATTTATTATGGAAAAATATTCGATAAACCAAAGTGTTTTAATTCTTAGAACATTTTATCAAAATCATTCATCGATTACTCTAACGATAAGTAAGTTAAGTGAAATCTTTGGAAGAAACAACGTGCCAACAAAACGAATTATTTATCGTGTAGTGAATGATCTGGAAGAAAGAGAGTCTGTAGGTGATAGACCCAAGTATACTGCCAGATCGGCTGAAAACATTACTGCTGCTCAAGAAAGTGTTAAAAACGATTCATCAACCTCAATTCGACGATGTGCTCAGGAGCTTGTTCTTCAAAGAACAACTTTGGGCAGAATTTTGTACAAGAATTTGTTTCCATATAAGATCCAGTTGGCACAACAGCTTCTTCTGCAAGACCAGTTACGCCGCCATACATATGCTAATAGCATGTTACAGCTTGCCCATGACAACCCCGGTTTTCATGAAAAAATCATAATGAGTCACGAGGCACATTTCCATTTGAATGGATATGTGAATAAACAGAATAGTCGGTTCTGGGCAATGGAAAACCCTCAAATTATTCATCAGTCACCTTTGTATCTATTAAAAGTTACAGTCTAGTGTGTAATTTGGTCAGTAATAATCATTGGACATTACTTCTTTGAAAATGAAAACGACGTTACGGTAACCGTGAATGGGGAGCGATGTTGTGATATGATTGAAAACTTTTTAACGCCACAACTGTATGCTTTGGGCTTGATTGGCATGTGGTATCAACAAGACGCTGCTGAAGTTCATACAGCCAGAGTTATAATGGAATTACTGCGAGACCTCTTTCCACAACAAGTTGTTTCAAGAAATCGGGATATCTGAAAAGCATGCTTAATTCAAACAAAATATTCGTGATGAGATTAATGAAATACCGCATGAAATGTGTGGGAATGTAATGAAAAATGTGCTCAGAAGAGCTCCCTCTTGCGAAGCTAACAGAGGCGTATACTTATTTGATATTGTATTCCAAACATACATAATTGCCGATATTAAATATAACATTTATCAATATAAGATTCATTCTCTTTCATTTAATAAAAATAATAAACAAACAAAGTAGCATACCTTTCCGACGTACACCCTGTTTATAGCGAAGTATTTATTCAGGGGGTTCTGTACAAGCAAAGCGCGTTTAACTAGGTGACAATTTTTTGCTGAACATACTTTAGACCGGATAACAACTTATTTCAAGTCTTATTTTACGGAAGAAGTTAAACTGCATTAGATATTCGAAAATAGTTGGCACATTGATTGGAATAGTTAATCTCAAAAATCTTAATTTTGAGTAAAATATCTTTAAATCTAATTTAAGGTAAAATCTTCATTCTGGCAACGCTGCTATAAGCAGTAGTCTTTTGCTAAAGCGCGTTTGTTGTAACAAAAAAGTGCGAAGTCTCAGATGAAAATATAAAAAATTGCTTACGGAGATATCTCTCTAACAAGATTTTTTTTAAACCGTTTTCTACCGAATGCCTTAACTCACTTGATGAATTGTGATAATGAAATGAAATAAATTGTCGTCAAATTCTTCTTTAATATCCCTAAACGTTGATATTTGATATCATAATAAACCATTCTCAGTCTAATTATGAGTATTCCCAAGAACATTATCCATCTCCGTTCGTTTTTTTCCGAGCGAAATTTGTATTTTGACAGTGATTTATCCGAAAAGCGAGAGGGAGAGAAATGTCATTAGCGTAGACGGTGTACAGAAGTGGCCAAAATATAGACCCATATAGTATATATCTTAGCACAGTATAACTTCTTGCTACTTGCTTCATAGTAGACACTGTATTCGATTACGTTTATAAGATTTTAAAAGCTTGACTGCAGTTTATTGCACAATTAATTTGACAGTGTCAAATGCTTCAGAAAAATCGAGTAGATAGAATAAGAAATACATCAGTGACCGTTATCAAATTTTCATAATTTTTCCTCAGATACCTCAAACATTTGGTCGGAAGCCTGACCGCCTTTCACTTTCACAATGAATTTTGGATAGAGTGATGGTTTATATGCATATGAATAAATTTTCACAAATTTTCGATATAAAAGATAAAAAGAATTGTATGTTTCCAGTTTGAATTAATTCTCGTTTTACAATGTGAAACCAGGTTGCGGCAGTCGAATTTGGGCCTCATAAAATGCTCATGCAGTCCGTAAGAATGCAACAACGATGATTTCGGATTTTTGAGACCGAAACTGCAGTTATTTTAAACAGAATTTGTTACTGATGTGTAATTGATTTCGTGGACAAATTTTTCGAGATGAACTTGTTCACGGCTCATCAGTGCCTCCATGAGGCTTTCAATGCTAACAACCTGGTCGCAACTTCTTGTAATATGTTTGCAGCTATAAGAAGAACCCCTCCTGTGTGTAATTTCTCAGACATTTAGATTTAAGGGCCCGAAGTTCATAAAGATCATTAACCCTTAACACTGCTGGTACCTTATATTACAAGACAACAGCACCTCGGGGATTACAATTAGTTCCCCGGAAATCGGCATGTACTGTAATTATCAGAGAGCACTAATAACCCCACCCTGGAATTTAAGCTCTAATCCACAGTCAAAACGTTTCACCCAAGATGCAGGCACCTCAGCGCCAGACTAATCTGTAAAGCAGAACCACATGTGGCGTGCCGATCTACGCGCTTGATATGCATTTCTTTTTTAATACCCAATACAACATATCGCTCCTTTGTTGCAACATAGTCATAGCTAAAAAAAGCTTATTTCGAGAAAAATACATTTAAAATTTTTAGTTTCCATACAAGTCTTAAATTTTTTTTTTCGAAAATATCTCCTAAAGGAAACAATTTAAAAGTAATTTGAATAAATTTTTGGCACAATATAAAAGGTAGTACAATTCTCCAAGGTTAACAATTCTCCATAGTTAACTCGGAAAGCTCATTTTTTGAGATATGACTATTGTTTTATTTTTTATTTTGGACCAGTACTCATGGGATGACCCCTACATATGCAGTGCATTGTACCAGAACTAGGAAAATCGGTTATGAGGAGGGGGACTATGTTGCAATAAAAGAGCGATATGTACTAATAACCCTTCCGATTTAAGCTCTAATTCTCAACCAAAACATTTTACCAAGACCAAGATGCAGCGTCAGACTAATCTGTAAAGCAGAACCACCGTACGTGCTGATCTCCGTTCAGTCAATTAACATTTGGTATGCATTTTTTTAAGTCCCAATACAACCTAGGTCATGCTGGGACTTTCTAGAGTTTTATTTGGAACAGTAAACTGCAAAGAGCAGAGTGCCCTTGTTATAAATGCACAAAGGCAAAACCTGCTCCCCGGAGGGACATTTAAGGGCTTTTATATACATACGTTAATGCGAAAATTTATTCGTACACGTATCTTCAAACTGAATTTAAAGAAATAAAACTTTAAAACACACATGTAGAAAAACACGGAACTTGAAAATTTGTCAGCAGCTTTTATATATTTTATGTTTTATTTAAATATTTTTATACTCGTACATATATGCATTTTAGTATTTGCAGTGCTTTCAGTTGTGTTCAAAACTCGCAGATGCGTGCATGAAAGTTTAAATAAAATTCACATACATAATGAATTTTTACATTTCAATTCACGTAAACAGATAAAACGCTTTTAAATATTGGTTTCATTTTAAAGACTTCTTATTGGCTGCCGTACGTTGGCATTACTGCCACCGGGCAGTACAATGTACACTAGTATGGATGTATTAGGGTGACAATGTTTTATTTGCAAAATATTTTATAACAAATATAACAACTTAACATAAGCAGTGTTCACTGTCTCGCGCAAATAGTCTAGCAACCTCGTAGTGTTTTTATTAGAGGCGAACATGAAAGATGTGGTTCATACATGGTTGCGTTTTTAGTTTGAGCAGTTAAAAGATAATTTGATTCAAAAATGACTTTGAAATCCCCGACAATTAATTGTATTTTAGTTAAATATAGCTTTTTAATCGTTTTTTAAGATCTTTAACTTATTTTAAAAAAAATATTGTAGCTTATTAAATTTTTTGTTTGCCATTAGACAGCTTCTTCAGAAATATTTTTTAAAGTTTTTACCCGCGACTCAAGGAACAGGTGTTTCAATGCGAAATTAAAACCATGAAACTATTTGCAGACAGATATTCGATAATATCGCTATCGATATGTATCAATATTTATCTGCCCCTCAATTTCAGCAGTCGAGTCGGTGCTAAAATTATTCTTTCTCATAGCCATTCTCTGTTGTATATATTTATTATATACGAGGCTGGGACAAACATTGCCTTTTAATGGTACTGGGAACTCAATATCGGAAATTTTTTTTGATACTCAATACTCAAAAGTAAGTAATTAATACTTTCAGAGTTGCATTTTACAGTATGTTATATGTATTTATGCAAATATTTTCTTTGAAATACTTCAGGTATTTACGACTGCATGAAATTTAAAAATCTGTTATTAAAATATCAGTAATGAACGGAACTGTAAAAAAAGGAAAATATATTTTAAGATAAAGATAACTTAAAAATATATTTTATAGTTTATGAATTAATCAATTAATTTTTTTCAATTTTTGAAACTGAAAAAGTTTCAGTAGCAGTATTTTACTGCTATTGGTGTCGGTGATGAATTTTATAGGTTTAAATCGATCTTTCTCAGAGACCGCACTATACTAGTTGTTACAGATAGGGTCTCATTAAACGAGTTCAAGATTAATTCAGGGGTACCTCAAGGTTCGGTTCTCTCTCGTACTCTATTTCTTATTTTTCTTAATGAACTTTTATGTCTAACTTCTAGCCCTATCCACTTTTTTGCAGATGACGGTAATATTTGCCACTCGTTCTCATTCTAACTGGCCAAGTCTATTTGAGACTAGCGTCGAACCATGAGGCAAAATATGAATGGCTAACTAAATAATGATCTCATTTTAATGTTCGAATGGGGGTCGTAAAAACAGGGCCGACTTCCACACCTGGACCCAGTGTTATTTATTAACACACTCATGATCGTAAATTCTGCTTCATCTGTATGAATGCATGGTAAAGTATTGAGAAATTTAATGCTATCGATCTTCTGGGAATTCAGTTTGATGTTCGCTGGACGGAACACATTTTCCATATCTTTAAATTCAATAGTCTTGGTTTTCTGAAACGGTTTAAGAAGTGTTTCACTCCATCCGATTTTCTTACTATTTATACCGAAATTGGAATATAACCCTCCGACCGAAATGGAATACAACTTTGATGCCAGAAAGTCTATTTTGGGGTTATTCCACCGTGTGCAGGTATCCAACTCTATTGACTCAGCAGAACATCACCGCCGTTTGGCGTGCCTTTCTCTGTTTCATGGTTGTTACAATAGATTTTGTTCTGACTATATTAGTAATCTTTTTCCCAAAAAACACATAATCCTCTGAGTGCTGGTCCAGGATAAAAAAGAGTTTTATTGAATTAAACTATATTTAAAACAAAGCATTAATGCACCATTATAAATAGATGTGTTTTAAGTAAATAAATCAGTTGAAAACGTTGAATAGTATTGAGTACTCGTTTTGAAAAGTATCGAGTAGTATTGGGTAGTAACCGCTTTTTACAACACTATTTTAAACTATCTGAGTCTTAGGAAATACTACAGGGTTAACTTTTCAAAGTAATCATACATCTATAGTCTGTTCGAATACAATTTTCCCCTATTTGTAGATAGGTAGCCACATAAAGGCCCACTTGTGGATCACTGTGCATTTGCACTCTCATGTTTCTGATGATATAAAGTTTTTTTAAATGCATTCATAGCAACTGCATGCACTTTTTTCCGCCTGTATACCTCTAGTGCTAAAATTACTTTTTAATTGCTTTTAAGATTTTTTACAGTCCGATTTGAAGCTTCAATTAAAGCTTTTTTATGCGCCATCGTACATTCATCCCTAACCAAAAACTTACATTGTTACAATATTCGCTCACGCTTGCCTTTCTTGTCAATACTGCAGACCAGTGTAGAAAATACATACTCCTAGTATGTATAAAAAAAGAAATTAAATCATGGAATACATAAATGACTTCAGAATTTTATACGACCATAATGTTTAACCGATTTCCATAAAGTTTTAAAGAAAGTTGCCACACTCTCTTCAATAGAAGAACGAATTTTAAAGTTATTTCGTCAGAAGTACAAATATTCCCTTTATTTTTAGTCAGTTGGTAAAGCTTTTCAAAAGCAAAAAAAAAGGTTCATACGCAAATGTTCATGCAAACTATTGAATACACGTTCATATGATATGTTTACCATTTCTATAATTTCACGTAACTTGACTCGGCGATCATTTATAACGATATCGAGGATTTTCTTGATATTTTCTTCAGTGACCACCTCTTTTGGCCTTCCTGTTAATGGTATTGTTGCAGTGCTTGTTCGGCCGCTCTTAAATTTAGCAATCCAATATTTGACCGTGTAATCTGACGGAGCAGACTCACCGTAATGTTTATCGAGCTTTTCTTTTGTCTCTTTCGCCGTTTTCCCTTTCAAATAATAATGTTTAATCACTGCACGAAATTAACAGCTGACGTTTAACAGATCGCAATTAAAAAAACAAAAAATTTGGGCTTGTGCTGCCATCTAGGTAGCTTCAATATCAATCCGCCCTCGTATATAGCAGAAATTTGTTTTTATGATATTATATTAAAATAAATTTGATGGAACCAAAGTGTAACAGAGAATTATAATTATGTTACCAACTAAGAAATATGAAGCTGGTTTTTTGTGTTTATAAGCTGTCGACATTTCATTGGAGCTACCCTAGGAAACCTTTAAAAAATATT
This sequence comes from Thecocarcelia acutangulata, assembly GCA_914767995.1. Lineage (NCBI taxonomy): Eukaryota > Metazoa > Arthropoda > Insecta > Diptera > Tachinidae > Thecocarcelia > Thecocarcelia acutangulata. The sequence continues at coordinate 61,380,548 of OU612098.1, forward strand.
TTCATACATATATTTTGCAAATGTTTATAAAATTATTCAAATCGCACGATATATCAAAAACCCTGTCGCACAGTTATATTTTTAGTACTTTTTCAGTACACATGCTTTATTTAGTAGATCGCACGATCGTGTACGATAGGACAATAACAGACAAGAAAAATTTTTAGTCCGAACAATTTTTTGTTCTTTTAAGAACAGACGAGACTAATTAATCCGGCACAACAAGTATACGTATACACAGGATTGTGCATGTATTCGTGTTTTTGTATATATTTGATTGCTTGGCTTGTATTTGTATTGGTTTGTTCTGCTTGTGCCGGCGTAAAGCTGGTTGAAAAAATGATGCAGACAAAATATCACTTTGATTCCCCCGCTCGCCTACAAGCTGCAACACAATTGTTCTCGTCTGTTATTGCCCATCGGGTAACAAGGCCTTGACATCACTACGTGTACGCCGCTCTTAACAGACAGATATTTAAACAGCAAGTTTTAACTTTATGTTTTACCTTCTTTTCAAGTTAGATGTAGACTGCATATTAAGCTGTTATTACACGATCAAACAGGGCCTGTTTTAATAGTTAAACCTTGTCTATGCTAAACTTGGCATGTAGCGCGATTCTATTACTTCTATTAAGACAATTGTATCATTATACTACTTATTTGTAATTCAGTAAAATTTTTTAATTACATTCGCTATCGACCGAGCTATTACTTTTACTGCCTATTAGAAAGCAAACAAAACTACATTTGTTTACCGTCGTTAATATTATATTGCAGCAGCATGCAATCGTTAATATAAGCACCATCAAACTCGTTTAATTTCAATTCTAGCAAACACAGTATATTCATTTGTGTTTAAATAAATGGGCGAGCAGTGAAAATCAATAAAGCACTCACGCCTTTCAAAAAATTATTGAAATGATGAAGACGAAGTTAGGATAATTAAAATTTAAGACAAAAATTTTGGAAAAATTTAATTAAAAATTAAATTTTGTAATTTGTCAATTAGCCAAGCAATAAATAATTAGCGGTCTCGATACTATAAATTTCTCTATTCCACGTGTGCTTTTAGTGCAATATTTGTCAAATTTAGCCTGATGATTTAATAGCAAAACTCTATACTAAATTTTATATGAGAATATATGTACATATATAATATACAACTGCAAGATTGTCTTACTTTGTGCATATGATATGGCGTTTTGCACATTACTAATCCTTGTTCTAATTATTGTCTCACATCAATACAAAAAGTTAGTTGAAAACAAAATTTAAAAAGCGCACCGTGCACCGGCTAAAGAATTGTTCGCACAAAAGATAAAAAAAAACACAAAAACGGCGCGAAACGAGTTGACAACGCTGGTATTTAATCATCGATCGAATCATTGCGATTGATTCTATAATTTTAAAGTTGATTCAATCCCGAATCCGTACTTGAAATAAGCTGAATAAAACATTCACATATTATTCTCAAAGATCATTTGAGTCTATTATTATTTACTCTATTAGCTACTAATACCAATTAAAAAATATATGCTGCTTGTTTTTAATTATTTCTTTTTTTTTTTTTTTTTGCTTTCCTAGCTTTATATATGTCAACATTTAATAAAAGTTATCCTAATCAAAAGTAGGTAGGCTTGGAAGATCTTAAAAAAATATTTTCAAACATTTAGCTATATATTCCTCTATTTTAAATAAAGTAATGAGAATTCAAAAAGCAAAATGCTCAAATAATATTTTTTTTTCCTTAGAGAATCTTTTATTCGTATCTCTCAGAAATTCATTCACATGCACTGGCTACACGGCTACAAATGCCAGTAGCTACATTTATCAGCGTGTAGTCAGTCTTGTAGCGGCATACTCGTAATGAACAGCTGACCTTGTGCACGTCTCCGCCTATTTACATTTTTTTAAAATTATTTACATGGAACAAGAACATGAACAAGTAATTGCAATTACTTTATTAATATATTTACCAACTTCAATTAAAAAATTCGAAATATAATCAAAAAACAACCGGTGGTTGCACTTAACTTTTTCATAGTTTTTTTCTGTTGAATTAAGTTGTATTTTCGGCATTTTATTATATTGACAACAGTTTAACCTGCTTTTTGCCACCAGCAAAATTAAAATTAGTTTAATTTGATGACAGCTACAAATGTAGCCGTGCTGCCGTTAATATAATTATTTCTATACGAGTTCTATTCTATTTTTGAAAGATTGTTGTCGGTAGCGTGCTGTATTAACACGAATCCTTAAACACAGTTTAAAGTCTTATTATTTTTCGACTTTTGTTTAAAGCACAACAACCAGATCTTACGATATCGTCGGGCATGTTCTGACATTCGCAAGAAAGGTGTTCTGTAAATCGCAATCGCCAGACTCTTGCCAAACTCATTATGTATTTCTGGAAACAAACCTTTGGCATTCAATTTTTGATTACATTTTAAGCCCAAAATGCATAATATGAATGTTGCTGCCGTTTTCAGTTTATTTTTTTGCTTATTTGCTTTGGTAAAGCATGTGTTTTTTTAGCATTCAAATTGTGTTAACTAGCAAGCAAAACGCGTGAGTCACAGAACACCTAAAAATGAATTTGGCATTTTCAAGTCGTCTGGTGATTTTGAAAACTTGCGAGTGAGGGAACATGCCTGCATGAAGTATAAGGACATTATGCCGTGGCATGACACCGTCTGAATTCCCCAAATAAATAATAAAAGTATTAATAAATTGTCAACAAGTATAGCTCAGAATTCAACAAATTATTCCATAAATGATGGCAACCAATTTTGAAAACGAATCGTTGCTAAAACGAAAAAGATACTTATATATTTATAAATTTTATTAAAATCGTGTTTTTAATAGATATTTTTGATTAATTCACTCTGATTGCAGTTTATTTCATTACAAGTTTAATAAATTGTGTAAAAACTATTCTCAAAATTATCGGTTTTCGTACACCTTTTGAAAACGACCGGTTTCAAATACATATCTATAGCTTTTTTTTTTAATAAAAAACTAAAGTCCTCAAGTTCATGCGCTATTTCTGCCAATATTTTTTTTATTGTTACAAATACTACAGTACGTTAAAACAAAAAAAAAAGTATTTGTATTCTCACAGTTTATGACAAACGTTTTGCAATTGCAAACAGTTGCAATACGAGTATAAAACGCACCAAATATCAACTGCCGCTGTTGGTACTCGAACTTTTTGAACTCAAATTAAACAATTTTATAAAGCAGCACTAAAACTTGTTTTCATTTACCTTTATACGCTATTGTTTCAAAAATGTTAAAGCCATATAAAGAAGCCACCCGCTTTTTTCTTTATAAGCAAAAAGCATTTACATTAGGGCGTCTAGTTTTTATGACTTTAACTTGCAACTGGCTTACGACATGGAAGCAAATAAAAATCCTTTAAGCTATTTTATTTTATATTACTCTTTAAGCAATAACTTTTCCTTAATGTTTTATTTCATTTCATTATTAAAATGCAGCACTTAATGTATGAAAAATTATACTCATTAGAGCTTTAGAAGCTCTTAATAGAATTTTTTCCAATAGAATTTATTACAAAAAATGCTGAAATGAGGCTCTTTCTGCTGAATAAAATTTCTAAACTAATTTAAAAGAAAATTAATAAATTTATCCCTCGTTAAGTGCCAGAGAAATCAAAAATTTTTAGCTTGAATGAAAAAAACGTATCGATATTTTTCAAAAGTACCGATAAATATTTTGTAAAACCTAAAAATATTCATGAATAACAAGTGGTTTTTTTGTTCACGTGAAATTTTAATTCATCTCGAAGTGAAATAGGCTATCGAGAAACTCTCGCAAAATTACTTAAAATAAAATAACCTTAAAAGGTTACGAACATAAAGATAAGCTTAATAAGGGGCTTTGTGCTGAATAAAACTTCTAAACTAACCTAAAAAAATTAATAAATTTATCCCTCGTCAAGTGCAAAGAAAATTAAAATTTTTGAGCTTCTAATTTCCTTTAGTGATAAACAAATTAAAAGAAAACGTATCGATATTTTTGAAGAGCATCGATAAATATTTTGTAAAAACCTCGATATATCGTTCTTTGTTCTAAAAATATTCTTGAATAGCAAGTGAAATTTGTGTTCACGTGAAACTTTAATTGATCTGGAAGTGAAAAGTGCTATCGAGAAACTGTCGCAAAATTACTTAATATAAATAACTTTGAAAGGTTTTGAACATAAGAATAAGCTTAATAAGGGACTTTGTGCTGAATAAAACTTCTAAACTAACTTAAAAAATTTAATAAATTTATCCCTCGTCAAGTGCCAAGAAAATTAAAATTTTTGAACTTCTAATTTCGCTTAGTGATGAGCAAATTAAAAAAAATCCTATCGATATTTTTGAAGAGCATCGAGAAATATTTTGTAAAAAATTTGATATATCGTTCGTAACGTTCGTTGTTCTAAAAATATTCACGCATTCTTGTTCACGTGAAAATGTAATTCATCTCGAAACGAAAAGTGCTATTGAGAAACTCTTACAAAATGGTTAAAAATAAAATAACCTTAATAAGTTTTGAATAAGCTTAATAAGAATATTTGTATTAAATAAAATTTATAAAATAACTTAAATTAAATTTTATAAATATATCCCTCGTTAAGTGTCAAAAAGTAGTGATGGGCAAATGAAATAAACGCATAGATATTTTTGAAGAGTATAGACAAATATTTTGTAAAAGCTTCGATATATCTTTCGTAACGTTCGTTGTTCTAAAAATATTCATGAATTTTTTTATTGGCATCAATGTTAAAAGCTAATATAGTGAATAAAACTCAGTTGTTCACGTGAAAGTTTATTTTATCTTGAAGTGAAATAGGCTATCGAAAAACTCTCGCAAAATTAATTAAAATAAAATAACCTTAATAAGTTTTGATCATAAGAATAAGCTTAATAAGAGGTTTTGTGCTGAATAATATTTATAAAATAACTTAAATTAAATTTTATAAATTTATCCCTCGTCCAGTGCCAAGAAAATTAAAATTTTTGAACTTCTAATTTCGCTTAGTGATGTGCAAATAAAAAAACGTATCGGTACTTTTCAATAGTACCGATAAATATTTTGTAAAATAAACTCTCGTAAAATTACTTTAAAAAAATTACCTTAATAGGTTTTGCACATAAGCCATGTGCTGGAACTCACATTTCGCAAAAAAAATGTGATTACAATTTAAAGTCACAAAATTGGTGTGCTGAAAGTCGGAATCACAAAAAGTTTTGCTAGCAAATGATGAAGTGAACTTTTTGATACTACTAAAACTAATGGTCAAACCATAGAACTGAAAGATTCTAAATAAAATTTAGTCTTTTTTACATATATTTTTATCAAAAAAAATTATTATTTTCATCAATTTTAATAAAAATATTTGGAATTATAAAATACACTTTTTGTATGATTGCTGTGTTGCATTTGTTTACTTTAAAAATGGCGACTTCAGATGGCACAGCTAATTTTTTTCCCATACAAAAAGCAAGTGCTACCAAATTTTACACATATTTTTGCTTAAACCAAGCGCGCAATCTGCTGGATACAAAAAATTTGGATTTGTGATTTTGACTTCACAAGTGATTTAAAAACTTTCCGTTTCTCAGCATATATCTGTAAGCTTTCTGGGATTTTTTAAAATTAAAAATTAACTAATAATAAAAAGGCAATATGTTTAGAATTTGACCAATAATAAGAATAAAAGCTATCCTACACAATCATGCTATCTATCACATGTAACATGTGTGCTGAAAAATTACTATAAATGTAACCGTGTGACAGATTTTTTGACAAACCGTACGATTTAAAAAATTTTATGAAAATATTGTGATACAAAAGAATATTGTTGGCGCCTCGAGAAATAAATTCAAATAATACAATCATTCGTATATAATAGTCTGCCATTTTGAAACAATTTTGTAAAGTCGGCAAGAACATTTTACAATACTGAATTATTCGTCGCTTGCCTGACGCATCTAACCCTTGGAGTTGCCAAATACGCTGTGAGTCACCTATTAATAATTTTTGCTTTTCTAAGATTCATCCATCAACCCAGCTGCAGTTTTATATGTTTTAATTGCAGATACGAGTACTTGAAAATTTCCTGCCGTCTTCAATAAAATCTTTTGTCAGTAGTAACACTAAGTGCTGGCTTTACTGAAAGCAATTGAAGTATTATTTTCTGTTTTACCTGCTGTTAAGTTATCAGTAAATTTTCAGGTTAATATTAACTTGTAATAATTAGTTAAAATCGTAATTTTACTAATTTGCCGGTTGTAATAATGGCCCTAAGTATTAGATCGCTTTGGGCTTTCTGAACAGATCTGGTCATAAAATCATTTGTTACAGAATAATAAAGGGTTGTTAAAAAAGTAATAAACGGCGCGGGCGGAGGTTGGCACAGTTAGAATTATTAATTCTGCGTATTTGTCCATCACGATGTCGTGTGAGCAATGGTTGAAAGCAGTATAAGTGCTCATCTGCGACTTTCAACACGGAAAAGAGCAGCAGCTCTGAAGTTGCATCTTATTAAAATTCAAATCGTTCAAGAACTGAACGAAAGCGGCTTTGGTTTACGCAAAAATAGTTGTGAAATTATGTTGGAACAGTTTTCCACTGTAAATCCCGTTTTTTTTTTTTTTGGAGCGACGAGGCTCATTTTCACTTAAACTGCCACGTCAATAAGCAAACCGATAGTTACTGGTCTCCAAGAACCCGCAACCCTCGATTGAACCATCAAGTCCATAGCATTGCTCCAAGCTAACTGTTTGGTGTGCCTTATCCAAGTATAAGATAATTGCATTTTTTCGAAAATTCTCAAGAGCAGCCGACGAATATCAACAGTAAAAGTTATCGACACATGATTATGAAATTATTTTTGCCAAACCTGTGAGCTCGTCCATTGTACTCTTCACACACATGGTTTCAACAGGATGGGGCCACTGCACACACAGCCGGAGCTTCGATGAATTTGCTTCAGGAAAATTTCTCAAAAAACTGATCACTCGCTTAGGGGACATCCCATGGCCAACGTCGTCGGCCAATATAACTCGCATGAATTTTTTTTTTGTAAATTTTTTTTTGACAATCCCCAATCTCTTGTGACTTTAACGGAAAATATTCGTCGAAAAATCAGCTCAATTCTATCTTCAATGCTTTGAATAAAATTTTGCCAGTGTCAGTGCAAAATTTTAGAGGGGAAAATTATTCACGATAAGGGTTAATATATTCCAGGTGAAAAAATTAATACACATACATACATACGTATATATGTATATATGTACACGTATTTGTACTTCAGAATCAAAGGCTTAGTTAGCCGACAGCAATGGAAAGTGACTATAGTGGAATGAGACAGCTGATTACTTTTGCTATGTACAAAGTACAGGGTGTCCACGAGGAGGTATACACTTTGTTTTGCCGCAATTTTGGTAAACATTAGTGTTGACAGTTCATATTTAGCAGTTTTGAAGTAGACACGTACGTGGCAATTTATTATGGAAAAATATTCGATAAACCAACGTGTTTTATAGGCTTTTTACACTAATCAACATCTTCATGGAACGCGTGGAGGATGTTAAAAATTTGAAACACGGTTTACATTGCTCACATCTAACATCAACTATCAATCAAAGATATTATTATTAAAATTTTCAAACAATTTAACAAAAGCAGGCAAAATTTTTTCCAGAAATATTACTTTGAAAAGCAAAACAGGATTATAAAATATATGTTTATAAATAAAATGTAGGGCACATAAAAAAAATTTGAAAAACACAGAAAAAACTATTACAGAAAAAAATTAAAAAAACACACACATGCAAACAATTGACATATATTAAATAAATTATGAATTTTTTTATTTCTTTCAAAACAAATGACGTTTTGTCAGTGATGCCACAAGAATAATCGACATTATTGCCACTTTTCTAGTGATGACACAGAAATAATCGAAAGATGTTGAATGGAATAATATGAGATAGGAACATTTTATAAAGATGTTGAAAAATGTTGACTTTTAGTACAATGTATTTCTTATGGGAAGATGTTATCATCTTCAAAAACTAATGGTAGATGTTGTTCAGTGGAAAAAGCCTATTAGTAGTTAAAACATTTATCAAAGTCAATCATCGATTTTCATGAAAAATTATAATGAGTGACGAGACATATTTGAATGGATATGTGAATCGGTTCTGAATAATTGAAAACCCTAAAATTATTCATCACTTTTTTTTTTGCATCCATTAAAAGTGATCTGTCTGGTGTGCAATTTTGTCAGGAGGAATCCTTACCTTACCTCTTTGAAAATGACACAACTGCTTGCTTTGGGCTTGATTAACACGTGGTATCAACAAGACGGTACCACATCGGATACAGCCAGGATTGCAATGGAATTACTGCGAGTAGTACACCTTCTCGGCGGACACCCTGTAGTTGGCACGTTTATTACGATGAACCCGTAGTAAATAAAATGTTCTTACATTTTTACGTTACACGATTAATATTCTATTACCTTACCAACTTAAGGTTAAAAATTATGCTTGGTATGGTGAAAATAAAATAGACTAAGCAATGCTAGTACAATTACGAGTAAAAGACATGAGCATGCTTTCAATCATGATCATGCATGCTGAAAAGAAAAATAATATTCATGCACACTTACGATAGATTTTTTACACTGACGTCATTAGTCGGTCGCCCACGTGGATGGTAGAAGAATAAAATTGTGATAATGCTTGATCAAATGATTCAGGTTTTATTTTAAATATCGAACTTTATTTCTCGAACTCAATCTACACAATTTCACAAAATTCTTTATTGTGTATTAAATTTTGTTTCTTTTTCTTCATTCATTAATTTTTATGCATAACACTGGTTTACAGCCAAAAAATAACAAGAACGCCACATGCCTAGATAAGTTAACCGGGCCGCTGTAATTTAATTTTTCTAAGTACCGCTTTCTTTATAACAGTACTTTTGTGTTTTTCGATGTATGGTCCCACTCAAACCCTTGTGGAGGATTTTTTTAACGCCAATATTTTCATTTTCACTGCTCACACACTGTACGAGTATTCGGTGTAAATTCAAACAATTTTAATTAAAATGGCCCAGAGAAATGACGTCTTTTTCTGGATGGAGGCAAGGATAGTTTGAAGGCAGTCTGGCTTCATAAAGGAAATACGAAACCATCAATTCCAATCGGATATGGAAAATACGTAAAGAAAACATATGAAGCAGTGAAAGAACTTCTCGATCTCATACATAATGACAAACATCAATGAAAAGTTTGCCATACTATCTGGATTGCAAGGGACAATAAAAGTTTTCCTGTTTTCTATGTCTATGGAACCGTCAGAATCACTGCACCCGAAAAGTTTACCCCGAGCGAAGTGGACGTACGCACGAAGAGTACAATTTAAAAAACGACCCACTTATTCCTTAGGAGAAGATAATACTTTATCCATTACAAATTAAGCTTGGGTTATTTACAAATATTATGAAAAAGTTGCAAAAAGACAGTCTTGCCCTGAATTATCTTAAAAAAAATTTTCCGAGAGCCATAGCGAGCAAATTTGAAGCTGGTATATTTGCCCAAGCATTTAATGAGTGTTTAGGTCCACCTCATTTGGAGGCATGGGAAGCATTCCAGGATATCATTTACAACTTTTTGGGAAACTACAGAAGTCCTGATTACGCTGAGAAGATCGATACATTACTGTATATCAAAAAGGCTGTTATTATTTGAAAATTTATTCTTTTTAAATTTTAGGTTCAAATATGACACCTAAACTACACTTCTTATTCAGTCATTTAGAACTTTGGCCCCGAAAGTGATGAACAAGGTGAAGGATTTCACCAGGAAATGGAAGAAAACAAGAGACGTTACAAAGGCTGGTGGTATGATGACATGATGGCGGACTATTGTTGGTTCCTCTCATTCGCGATGATCCATCTGAAAAAAACGCAAAAGTTCAAGTCGCTCGTCATTTAAATTTAAATTTTTTGAGTTTACACCGAATATAGTGTGTGAGCAATGAAAATGAAAATATTGTTGTTCCACAAAATCCTTAATGAAAACTTTATTTTTCACCAGTTTTTTCTCGAATTGCGGTAAAAAATAAAACATTCCAGATCTTTACTATAACGTAGAAAAAAACGAAATAAAAATGAAAAATTTTGAAACAAACGTAACAAAATAGTTAAATTTTGAGCTTTCAGATGCCGTAACTGAGCCATTTCTTGATATAACATTTATATCGATCGTACTTTTTGATTGGGCTCCACAAGGGTGTGAGTGGGACCATACACTGTAAAACACAAAAGTGCCGTTATATAAAAAACTGTACGAGTAATTAGAAAAAAATTACAGCGTTTTTGTGTCCAGGAGGTCCCAATTAACTTATCTAGGCAGGTGGCATTCTTGGTATTTTTCCAAATTATAATTTATAAAATGTTATTTAGTTAATAATTTATAAGATGAACTATGTAGCTCTTTAAGTTCAACCGCTCTTGAACTATGCTTTGTAATTAGTTAAATGCACGGTTTATCATCACAAAATTAATTTGTTTGCATATAACGAACGAAATTATTTACTTCCATACATCAATTAGGGCGCAAAAACGCTTTATTTCTACGCTATAGGTAGTAACTTAAATGAGAGCGTAAACGTTTTGCCATGAACAGTATTGTTCACCAACCTTGTTTGATAAAAATCAACAAATATAAATAATAAATAGTGCTTAAGACTATACATTATGATGAAGGTACCTAAAGTGTGATTACTAGTTTTTTTATCTTGGCTAAATTAAAAAAAAAATAAATAAGCTAACTTTAGTTGAAAATAAGCTAATATGGTCATGCTGGATATGATGGATGCCATCTCAGCGATGAAATCAGTCATAGGATCAAAAATTAAGATAATTGTCATGGAATTGGTGTTAATGCACTTCACTGCCATGACGGATTTGCTATGGGTGTCTCCCTTAAACATACAAAAGTCTTACCCGTGTAAGCACAAAAAATTCATGAATTTTTTTTATCAGTGCATTGAACTGCGAAAAAAAACTTTGTAAATATATAATTGTTCTGACCATTAAAATAATTATTTTGATATTTTTGAAAACTAATAATTTTATTTGCTGAGGATTTCCAATAACTATATTGACGAGTTTGACGATTGTTTCTTCTGCCCGATTAATCTGGCATCTATGGTGCCCAGTGTATGTCATCGATACTGCTCAAACTAACAAAAATTAGTCCAACACCTCCCACCCCGCAAGGTAATGAAGAAAACACGTACAAAAAATCACATATATACAGAATGAAAGTAAATTAAAAATTATTTTAATAATTTTTATGAATAAGCCGAACTTGATTTTATTTTTCAAAAACACGTCAACTTCTTACGTTGCATAGTCGTACTTACGTCATAAGTTTACTTTACGTTACTTCAGATTTCGTACCAGTCGGCTAACTGAGTCTTAAATACTTATTTTTGGACCAGTACTCAGAGGATGACTTGTACATATGCAGTGCATTGTACCAGAACTAGGAAAATAGGATGCGAGCAGGAGGAAAGAGGGGGTAGTGTTTGTAAACATTTGACTGGAACTTTCCAACGTTATAACAGACAGGAAACACGTCTGAAAAACGAATTCTCTTTGCAATGCGTAGTACGATTCACCGGGCAATCGACCACAAATGGTTGAGCTCTGGACGGTGAACGCGTGCTATGTAAAAATATTCGGGAACAAGATCCTTAATCTCGTCAGAGCAAAATCCATTGTAGTAACGACAGAACAGAGTAACGCACCCCACACAACGTCGATGCTCCAGTGACTTAATAGAGTTGGATACCCTACTGACACCGATAAGCTTCTTCGCCCTCTCCTGCACACGGTCGAGTAACCCCAAAATAGACTTTGATGCACCAGCCGAAACATTGGAATTGTATTCCATTTTCTTGCGGATGTAGGTGGTATAAATAGTAAGAAGGTCGAATGGAGTGAAGAATATCTTACACCGAGACACTTGAATGCTTCTTTAGAGATATGAAAAATGTGTTCAGTCCAGCGAACATCACACTGTATCTTCATTCCAAGAACTTCAAGAGCATCCGATTCCTCAATATATATACCATGCATGAGTACAGATGAAGCAGCATATACTTATTACTTATCTACAAAAAATTTAAAAAAAGAACTAGAAGAACAGCGTTCCATATTAATACTTAAAAAATAAACTACGAAAAATTTATATGACACCAAATAATTCTCGATAGAGGCATCAGGAATACTCTGCTTTATATGCTCCTCTTTCAGTCTGCCTCTCTCATCCGGGACCGCAAAATTTCCAGCAGATGCAACTTTTTCGGTTGTAGAATAAAAATATTTTATGCTTCTCCGAATTCAGTATTAAGCTACTAGTATGAAGAAAATACTCCTTTTTTCTGAAATTCAGTATCAAAAAATATATTGCCTCGTTTTTGCAACAACTTCGTAAGTCAAAAAACTTGTTGAGACAAAAACGCACTTTTAATTTTTAACTGATACACATGTCTTAGAAAAAATATTAAAAAACCACCTCATAATGAGGCCGTTTATAAGCCATTTAAATGAATTTTTGACAGCATAAAAACTTTATTTTCTGAGATATAATGCTGTTGCAATACAGAAGCAATATGATACGCACATTGCTACCAATATCATATCCAGTGGGAAAGCGGCTAAAACATATAGAGTTCTTTAAAATATCGAAAACTTTACTCGTAAATAAATATCGATGTTTTAGATTATCGCCGATATATGTCGATATTTTCATAAATATCGATATTTCGATATATTGTGCCCATCCCATCCTGTTCAAAATGGCCTTAATCCCAGTAACATTTCTAGTTGTCAACGTATTTGTGCTGCAGTACATTTGAACATGAATCCGTAGGCAATTGAGATGGGTAATATACAATTTTCACAGGAATGGCCCACCCTAATGTACGAGTACACATATACTTGTAAGTAGGTACGTACATACGAGTATGTGTGTTTGTGCGTATGATGGTATTTATGAAGTTTTTGCTAAGTTCAACTTTGAATGCAGCTTTTTGTGCACACTGGGACGGAATAAACATTTATGTATAAAAAATTAATGAGCTATTTAAAGGTTACAACTCGTACAGCATTCAAGTTCAATTTTTGATGTACGAGTAGAAATCAAGTGTTGCTGCTACTACTTTCGTTATTGAAGTAATTATCGGAATGTGTACTTAAGGACATTTTCGACGTCACAGTTTGTATTAAGATTTGTCAAAACCTCAAATAATCCGTGCAAGTAGGATAGTGGAAAGTATAATAAAACTTACAAATAATACTGCAAGTAATTTTCAATTTCATTATTGCATTTTACCAAAAGCAAATAATAAAAATGTTATATGAAAACCAGCCGTTGACCAAATTGATACATTAAACTTTTAAGTATTTACTAATACTTTTATTTTACTTCAAGTATGATGGCGTGAAAACAAAAAGTTATGGTGCGTTAGATTTTCTGTCAGTCGCAACAATTTTTTTTCTTTATCATTCATTTATTTATTGAATCTTCGAAATATGACCTAACAATAAGCATTCTAATTTTAATGCTAAATAAAAAAAATTTACTTTTGAATTCGTGAGTTTCTTACGTACCATGGAGCTGCAGTAATCGTTTGAAGAATTTGGTTTTGTCGCCTTTGAATTTTTTCAATATTTTCGTTATCATGTCTCAACCACCGTATTCACCGGACTTGGGTCCCGCTAACTTTTTCCTTTTCCCAAAACTGAAGATACAAATGAAAGGAAAGCGTTTTGCTACGATTGAGGAGATAAAAGAAAAATCTCCTGTTTCGAAGATTGAAAAAAACGCTAGCACAAGTGTACTCGTATTATATCTGAGGGGTAATACATCAAAGGGGACAATTTGAAAGAGTAACTATTAATTACAAGTGAATATTTGCAAAATCATTCGCCGGAGGCAGAGGACATTGAACATTGAAGATGTAAATAATGTTTTTTAGATGTAGAATATATTTTAGAATAAGGTTACGTAATGAAGAAATTTACGAAACGTAAACGTTTTTTTAAGTCGAAACTGAACTGCCAATAGGAATACACTTTGCATGACTTCATTGGTAGCACATGCGGCAGAAGATTTCAATTTTGTGGGAGAACGTCGTACTCTTTTATTCTAAAATTCATGAAACAAAGTATCAACCGAATGTATGTATGTCTTCGTAGTTATCACGATTATTTTTATGCTGTACACGAATTTTTTCTAATGTACCGCAGCAGCTGAATTTTCTGTTTTATACTTTTGCACGACGCTGATTAAACCGACTTTAAACTATAAACATGTTAGAACAACATCCGAAAAATTGATCCTTGATGCCACAAATAAAGTGGTGGTTATTTTCAAGCCCAAAAATTCATATTATTTCTTGTCGAAGCAAACTTTCAAATCTTACTTTTGAATTTAATGCTTCTCACTTCAATATACCTAGTAAATTTGGTTTTGAAGTAAGACTTTACGAGTATCAAAATGAAATGTGTGCTACATAATTTATTATTCGTACTTATTTAGCATAGAAAAATTTCTTAAAATTTGTTAAAATTTGTTTTTGTTGTTTTTGAACAGACTCAATACGATCGTTGTGGATTTTGAAGATTGGGTTCCAAAGAATACTGCCATATTTCAAAATGGGTCTAACCAGTGATGTGTAAAAGTTTTTTTTGTGATAAAGGGACCATTAAACTCTTTAGCCCATCTCTTAATAAAAGCAGCGGGATTTATTAACACTCATCGTTATGTGTTGAATGAAGTTGAGTTTAACATTCAAAAGTATTCCCAAATCCATTATTGTGTCAACCGATTGTAGCTTGCAACCGTCAACAGCATAAGAGTAGGTGCAATTTTTTACTCTTGAAAACTGCATATGTTTGCATTTATTTAAATTCAGTCCCATCAAATTTAATTCACACCATTTGAAAAAATTATCCAGATCGTGTTGCAAATTAAGTTAATCCAAAGGGTGCTTGACACTCACGAATAACTTTACATCATCAGCATATAACAGTACATTACAATATTTTGTTGCTTCTGGCAAATTATTAATAAAAAGGAGGAATAAAATTTTTTAAAACACAGCTTGATATGCCGTCAGGACCACTAAAAGATGATGTCTTAGTATTTTGTACACAGTTCAGAATATTAGTGGTAGTGATAGTGCCAGTAGATATATCTAGATTAAAATTTAGTTTATACGGGTACACATTACTAGTATTGTACAGAGCTTCAGAATATGTGGTAGCGAAGAAGTCAGCAAACATATTACTAACGACCAAATCATTACTAGATTCACGACATAAATATTTCATGACCTTGGGAAAGCTAGTGGATTTCCTCTTGGAATTAACAAAATTGAAGAACGATTTAGGATCTTGCACAAATTTTCTTTTAACGTCACGTAGGTAAATCATGTACCATGTGCTAAGCAAATTGTATTCCGCACGTGCAACTAAATATTTTCCAAAGTGAAAAACATCGGTATTATGTTTTTATACTTCTTGAAATAGTTATTTTTTAGATTTTTCAAAGACGCTAGTTGTTTAGAATTTCAAGGAGGCTCAGATTTTTGCGCGGAATGTGCTTTGGAATACATTCCTCCATATAAGTGAAAATAGTTTTATAAAAAATGTTAGCCAAGTCATCAATAAAATACGGCGAGCTTTTCGGAGCCGACAGCAATTCAAGCCAGTTAGTGGTAAATAGACGGTTATAAAGTTCCGTATAATTAGCTCGACTAAACCAGAAAACTTTTTCATTTTGATTAGAAGTTTTCTTTGCTAGATTATTCGTAAATAAATTGTAACTAATTTCAATGGTAGGGTGATAACGATCTTCCGGTAGTGTAACTGGGGTAAAACGGTTAACAATGCACTCGTTAGGCTCATTTACGAATACTAAGTCCAGGTGTTTGCCAAAAATATTATAAATTCCATTTATTTGGTGCAGATATAAATCAGATATGTTATTGAAAATTTCATCACCAGTATCATCGTTTTGCGTGGGCAAATAATAATTAAGGTCAGCTGAAAATTCCCATTTGACAGCGGGTAAATTAAAATCATCAAATACAAAAATTAGGTCAGTTGGGCTACGTTTCGAAGTCACGTCTTTAATTGCTTCTATGTGTTGTTTGTAGGTCGATGTATCCGAATGAGGTGGATCCATGTTTCATCCATTGTCACATATCGACGCAAAAATTTTAGTTTTTTACGTTTAAACAAGGCCAAACACTACTCAGAATCATCAACACGTTTAATTTTTTTGCAGCAGTGAGCAAACGCGGCACCCATTTTGAACGGAGCTTTCTCATAGTCAAATGCTCATATAATATAAAGCCAACAGTTTCTTTTGATATCTTTACGATGTCAGCTAACTCACGCAACTTCACTTTTCGATCATTCGAACGATTTTGTGGATTTTTTTATGTTTTCTGGTGTTACTGCTTCATTTGCAAGCCCACTGCGTCCAAATCAACCGAGTCTCTACGACCACGTTTGAATTCAGCAAACAAACGTTTTATTATTGTTTCTGAAGAAGCGTAGTCCTCATAATATTTTATTTTTTTGTATGTTGTATTTTTTCCTATCAAGAAGCTGTGTAAAATTAAAACACGAAAAACATTTGATCCATTGTTTTGAAATTAACAAAAGTAGCACAACTCTTAGCACAATAACTAACAAACTAATAAATAGAATACCCCCACCTACTGAACTCTCTACAAATTGCCCTCTCGGATTATACCTCGTTTCGATCAATATCACACAGCCTGGCTGACCAGCACATCCGGTCTTATTAAGAAGTAAAAAGTTGGATTACTTCAAAAGACTACCAGTTTTTTTAGCGCGGGACGCGTACGCTTCCCGAAAAAATGAGAGAAATTAGTGGCCAGCGATGCAAATACTCGAATTTCGGAAAAAAACAGCGGAAAGTTGTTCTCCTATGTAGTTTTGTGTTTTCCGTAGTTCAAATGCTGTGGAACACATTGAATTTGAAATGGGCTTCACCGCCCGATAGCTAAATTATGAATAAAATAAGTAAAGCTTAACGTTTTGAGTA
The DNA here is from genome assembly GCA_914767995.1 of Thecocarcelia acutangulata. Lineage (NCBI taxonomy): Eukaryota > Metazoa > Arthropoda > Insecta > Diptera > Tachinidae > Thecocarcelia > Thecocarcelia acutangulata. The sequence continues at coordinate 61,397,727 of OU612098.1, forward strand.
GTTGTTGGACTGTGTACTTACGAGTACTGTTCCATTTGAAATTCCCCAAAGTCTGCTTTACAACACACTAAAAAAATAGAAAAAATGTGATAAAAACTAAACTAAAAACTAACTAAATATAATTTTAAAATATGTACAATCTAATCGAATCCTCGTAATTCTCACAAGACGCAACCGTTTAAATTTGTTAGAAAGTGTTATCATATATTTATTTCCTTAAATATTTTATTAACTAAAAACCAAACTTTTTCCAACAAATAAATTTTTTGAATCATTGAAAAACATGTGTGTTTTTGGTTCTATCTGATTTAAAAAGGATAATGTAACAGCGCCACCTAAATTAGCGATTCAAACGTTTATCTGTCAAAAATCTTTATGCACATAAAAAATTCAAGCGACCAACCCAAATAGTAAACGTCTACTAAGTGCACACAAAGTAAGCAAGATAGTGATAAAGTGTTTATCCAACAAAAGCTCATTACTTCTTAGCATAGATTGTAAGTTGTAGTAGGTAGCTCGAATACAATCTCGCTTACTTTGTATGTAGCTCGAAGACATATTGTGCACCTCAGACACAGTTCTTCGGGAATATTCCATTAAATTAATTTGTTTTATTTTGTGTTTATTGTGTCCTTTTCTTTTTTTTTTTTTTTTTTTTTTTTTTTTTTTTTTAATAAATATTTTATTTTCTTGGCACCTTTTATAATTTACTAGCTGACTTGGTCCGTATGGCTGGCCCTAAGCAAACATTAGTGTTGTATTACCACACGATTTAAATTGAGATTTTAACGAAATATATGGCCTTTAAATAAAAATTCTGTATATGTCATTGGTGGTGCACGTCCTTCCACCCGTAGACCGAAAATAAAAAATCAGACTCACAGTGTCACCCGCCTGGATATTCTGAAGACACATAATTAAAAAGATGTAATGTAGTAGGCAGTGTTCGCCGCGGGGTTTTGTAATTGGAAAATACTATTTTGACAAAGTGTAAGAAAGTTCACTTTACTCTCTCTCTCAGTAAAGCAAGCTTCAAAACAATTTTTCGCGGCCATTAGTGATCACATGTGATCACTAATGGATTAGGTGCTTTCATACTAATTTAGCGACTTTATAACATTTTATTATTTTTATTTAGTGATTTTTATTAAACAAAGTTAATGAACAATACAGTTTATTTTCAATGTTAACGCTCTTATTTAAGTTACCTACTACAGTATAAAATTAAAGCGTTAAATTACGTTACGCTTACGTCCTAATTTAGGCTGGGCTGTAAGCTACAAAAATTTCCAAAAAGCTTACATATAACAAAAACGTTTCTTACGATGTGACAACACTGCCTACATACCTACAAATGTATATATGTATGTTTTAATTATTCATACACTCCGGTTCACTTATTTAAACGCACTAAACGATTCATATTCAGAAGCCTGCATCTTTTGCAATTTTTAACCGATTGCAGAATTTTAAAATAGAAGTGGGAGCTAGACATCTTGAGATATGAATAAAAATCATGCCAATAGTGAGAGGTCTCTTAGCTAAACAACTTTTTCTGAGCAATTTATAAAAAAAAGTCCAAAAATGTGCTACTTTTTGGTTTACTTGAATGAAGGCACTTTAACTAATTTTATTGAAAAACAGTTTTTCTTGTTTTTTAAATTAATATTTCTTTGTTATTGCTTTATTTACTTAACTTAAGAACGATTAGGAATGTGTAAAACTCCCTTTGTTTTAAATAAATTCAAAAATTCGGGGTTTCATTGACAGATGAAGAGAATTTATGTATTCCAACGAAAATTGATTCCAAGCATCTTTAATAGCCTAAATTAGTGACTGCTTGTCATCAAGCTGTCTACCTCCTTCATAGAACTTGCTAGATAACCAAACCGAGACATTTTCGATCATGTTTAGATCTGGCGAGTAGGGTGACCAACCAGTCCAGAATATAAACATTTTGGCTTGCACTGAACTCTTTTACATCTCTGGCGTTGTGGATATTATCCTGTTGCAATATCCAAGATATGGGACCAAATAGTTCATTGAACTTTTGAAAAGCTGATTTCAATAACATTTTATAGCTTACACTAGTCCTTTTTGCACTTTGAAATTCAAATTCGATTGTGCCATAGTACACTAAAATAATTTTGTTCAGAAATTCTCTGAATTTTGATATTACTTTTATGAATTTTTTTCTTTATTTTTCAACCATTGTAACTTTTCATAGAAATAATGAAACAAATTTCATTAGATTATTTTAATGAAAACCTTCATAAAAGTAATGAAACATTTTAATAAGAAACATGACTTATATTCATTAAAAGTATGAAAGACAAATCATATGATTAGTGAAATAATTTCTCTAGATCAAAGAACCAATTTCATAAAGCACATGTACATTAAATTAATGAAAAAGTAACATTTATTTAATGAAATAACTTCTTTGTACTAATGTAATATATTCATTAATAATATGAAACTCCTTCATAAGGTCAATGAAGTTATTTCATTTATCTACTTTTATTATTCATTGAGCACCTGAAAAATTTACGTTAAATCAATGAAATAGTTACATTTGTTTAATGAAATAATACCATAACACACATTAATAAAATATGTTCGCAAATGTACGTAATAAGATCAATGGAATTATTTAATTTATTCATTGATACTTTATTTCATTACACAAACAATACTATTCCTTGCTTTTGTGAAATTGTACCTAATTATGATAAAAGAAAACGTTGAACAAGTATTCACCAAATAAAACTGATTTTATTTATTCAAATGACTACTTAATGAAACCATTCTGATGGAACTATTTCATAATATATATGAAGTTTCATGCATATTGTGAAAAGCTTTCATTGGATTATTGAAAAATATTTAATGAAACAGTTTCATTAAATATATGACGCATAATTCTTTCAGTGTACGTAATAGCACCCCATACCATAACGTTCGATTTTCTTTGCGCAAATCATGGATATAATAGTTATAGCCATCAGGTCCATCCAAATTAAACTTCTTCTCATCCGTAAATACAACGGCTCTCCAGTCATTTATATGACCTCTTTGCTGCATATCCAATGCCAAGTAGTCTTTTGTGAATTTAAGACGCTTGTCTATACGAGGAGCATTGATATACTCATAGCTTTTAATTACTCTGCGTACAGATGACTTGCTTGCTTACACTCCAGCTTGAACTCTTATTTTTGACAAGGATAAGACAGAACTGGAAGCAACATTTAATGAGTGTTTAGGTGCAGCTCATCGTTCACAACTTTTTGGGAAACTACAGAAGTCCTGATTACGCTGAAAAGATCTATACATTACTGTAAAAATTCAATGCCATTGTAAGCGTTGAGTGAAAACATGTATATCAAAGGCTGTTATTATTTGAAAATTTATTTTTTTAAATATAGGTCCAAATATGACACCTAAATTACACTTCTTATTCAGTCATTTGGATATTTTCCCTATTAACTTGGGCCCGAAAGTGATGAACAAAGTGAAAGATTTCACCAGGCAATGGAAGAAATCTAGAGACGTTACAAAGGCTGGTGGGATGAACAAATGATGGCGGACTATTGTTGGTTCCTCATTCGCGAATATCCATCTGAAAAAAAATGCAAAAGCTCAAATCGCTCTTCATTTTAATTAACATTTTTTGAATTTACCCCGAATATAGTGTGTGAGCAATGAAAATGTAAATATTGCAGTTCCACAAAATCCTTAATCAAAACTTTATTTTTCATCCGTTTTTTTTCAAATTGCGCTTAAAATGTTGGTAATTCAATAAACTATTTGGTAGAGAAATAAAACATTCCAGATATTTACTATAACATAGATAAAAAAAGAAATAAAAATGAAAAATTGTGAAATGAACGTAAAAAATAGGCAAATTTTAAATTTTGAGGTGCCATAACTCAGCCATTTCTTTTCAGATAGACGGAATCGACGTTCAATTACCTTTCCAACGATATGCCATTTCGATCGGACTTTTTGGTTGGGCTCCACAATGGTTTGAGTGGTATTTTTCCAGATTTAAAATTTGTAAAGCGGTGTTATGAGCTCTTTCTCTATCAGAGATGATGGCATTTTTATTTTTTATCGCTCCAACGAGCTAAAGCGCGATCCACTCTGGCAGAAATTCGCAGACCGTTGCCGAAGATCGGCTAAACTATCTTGAACCTAAAAGTGTTTAATTTTTTTATTGACTACCATTTCACATTTGCTTTGAAATGTGCATATTTAAATTGACACTTTTAGAAATTATGCTTACTTCTCTTCGCCCCCAATATCTCAATGTTACCAAAACATGCAGATCGACTGGCGTACCGCAGCCTCTTCTGTCAAGTTCAATTTCTGGCTTAATCATTGAAACAATTTTCTGTTCGCTCAATATTTTGAATCTGTAGGTTACTTTAAACTGGTCTTCTGGCATTTCAAATGGGTCGCTTCTCCGTTTAAAAGTTTTAGATTGTCTAGCGCTTGCACATTCTGCGATGGACTCTAAAATAATCACTTTTGTAAAAATTTCATTTTAATTACATAAATATGTACACTCACGAACTCGGGAAATTAAATTTATAGTATGCAAAGTTATATTTTTTGTAAATAAACGTTCAATTCAACAAGTGTCACTTTATTAAATGCTTATTAGTTGGGTAGAGGCCTCAATAAAAATTTTGAATTTCAAAGAAGGTTATAAGCAGTATAATGACCTATCACTCATTTATGAATACACTTTTTCGATTTTTCCTTATAAGGTGTATATCATCGTGTTATAATGTATTTATAAATTAGACCGTTAAAATTGTTTTTAAAAAAATCACTCCGTACAAATAAAATCATGGCTTACGTGAAAAATAATAATAAAATGCCTTTACTCAAGTGAACCAAAAAAGAATTTTGGATTAATTTTTATAAATTGTTAAAAAAAAGTTCTTTTGTTAAGAAACCACTTTTGTCATGATTTGTTTTTTATATCTCAAGATGTCTAACTTTCATTTCTATTTTCAAATTCTGCAATCGGTTAAAACTTGCAAAAGATACAGGCTTCTTGATATGGAATGTTTAGTGTCTTTAAATAAGTGAACCGGAGTATATTATTCCTACAAACTGAAAACGTAATTTTGTTGAACTGTGTTAGCTGCCATTGGCTGCTCTTTTTTTTAATTCTGAAAACATTTCAAGAGAGCGTCAAATTACGACAAACATAAAATGTGTTTAACTCTCTTTTGCGGAAAAGCGGTATCCAATTTTTGCATGAACACGACTGACAGTGCCTCCAAGTTATTGAAAGCTTGTGATCAGTCAATCTAAAAATTAGAAATTTGCTTTTGCCCAATAAAAATCTAGCGTTAGAAACTGAGAATTTTAACTGCTTTTACATGCAAACAAACATACGTACATACTCGTATGTATGTACGAGTATGTGTGTAAAATACAAAATTAAAAAAAAAATAAAGTAAACGGAAAATAATAAGTTATTTTGGTTTAGTTTTCTTTAGTTTAATAACTGTTGTTCGCATTGTATAAAATAAAAATATGCACTCACAACAACAACAAAACCTTATGGTGCTTTTTATGGTGTCAAATAAAAGTTTAAGAAATTATATACCAACAAACACATGTACATACGATTGCATATGGTGTACAGGCTGTCAACAAAAATTTTACATAGTAAAAAAGCTTTTATTTCCACTTTAATCATTCGGAAAAAAATTACACCGAAAAAAGTAGCAAGCAAGAATAAGAAGTAGAGCTGTGCCGGGTCGTTCATATTCATTCATTCCAGGTCGTTCAGATCCATTCATTTCGTTCAATCGGTCATTTTGAACGATGCCAACATTAAAATTTTTCAGTCATTTATCAACACAGCTCTGTAACAAACTGGCAAAATTAAAAAAGAAAACGATAAAAAGTTATTGTTTTAAAAAGAAAAAATAATTTGAAATAAAAACATTTAGTTGTGATGAATTTTGATTTTAGTATCATATTCTATTTTCTTTTATTTTAGATAATTTAAAATAGTACAAAAAAACAACCCCATCTTTGTTAAATAAAACAACAAAAGAACATAACATAAAAAGAACGAAAGATATTTGCACGAAAACTACCAAAAATGTATGGTTCGCTATTGAACGAAAAGTGGTCAATTTAATTACCGGCTCACTTCGTCCAATGAGATGACTCTGTCAATTTAACCCGTTCTTTCATGAACGACACAGCTCTAATAAGTAGTGACTTGTCTTCCATCGTGTGTGCACGTTTTGTTTTTACTTTTTTATGTGCTTTCTTCGTATGTTCATTATTAATTTCGTTTGAATGTAATTCATTACCTTGCAGTGTAGGAGATGTGGAAGCAATTTTTGTTAGTCTCAGCAATGTCGTAGGAATTATATACTGGGCACTGATCAGTTTTAACTAATTTAATTCAAGCACTTCAAATGCGGTGATAACGTTTGTTGTGGTCTTTCCGTGTTGTTATTGATAGGTTCAAGCCTAAAGTCCAAAAACACCACTCCCTCTCTCCTTCTCTCCATAATCTACAAGGATTAACGGATACTGATATCATATGATATTTAGTCCCCTTTTAGATTAATACACTTAGTAAGACAATATTCCAGCTTTTTTTATACCATCGGAATAGCACGATTTGTGGAACCCCTCAAAATACGCGTCTTTTTTCTGCGAGACTTTTTAAAATTTGGAAACAGGAAAAAGTCACTATGAGCTAAATCTGAACTACTGGGTGATTTTATAAGAGCTATCGGAAATTAAAAAATAAACACATAAAATTCAGAAAAATGCATGAAATATTTATTTGGATCGATAGTTGGATCGATATAATTTAATGTTTGAAGATTATTTCATGCAAATGTTGGCCGCGGCTGCGCCTCAAATGGTCCATCCGCTTAGTCCAATTTTGTCATACTCTTTCCAACACTTTGGCCGGTATCTCACGAATAATGTTGGCAATGTTGGCTTCCACTGCGTCAATCGAAGCGGGCTTGTCGCTATAGACATTAGCCTTAACATAGCCCTACAAAAAATAGTCTGGAGGCGTTAAATCGCACGATCTGGGCGGCCAATTGACTGGTCCCAAGCGTGAAATAAACTGTTCACCGAACTCGCCCTCAATTGGTTCATTGTTTCGCGTGCTGTGTGGCATGTGGCACCGTCTTGTTGAAACCGCATGTCATGCAAGTCAAGCTCTTCCATTTTGGGCAAAAAAAAGTTTGTTATCATCGCACGGTAGCGCTCACCATTCACAGTAACGTTGTGATTCGCATCATCTTTGAAGAAATACGGCCCAATGATGCCGCCAGCCCATAATCCACACCAAACGGTTGTTTTTTGTAGATGCATTGGTAGCTCTTGCAATGCTTCTGGCTGCTCTTCACTCCAAATACGGCAGTTTTGCTTGTTCACGTATCCATTCAACCAGAAATGAGCCTCGTCGCTGAACACAATTCTTCGATAAAAAAGTGGATCTTCATCTAACTTTTCAAGAGCCCATTCACCAAAAATTTGGCGTGTTGGTAGGTCGTTTGGCTTCAATTCTTCCAGCTGTATCTTATAAGGCTTCACACCCAAATCGTTCCGCAAAATTGTCCACGTAGTGGAGTAACAGAGGCCCAATTGCTGCGAACGGCGCCGAATCGATAATTCACGGTCATCACCAACACTGGCCGATACGGCTGCGATATTTTCTTCAGTTCGCACTCTACGTAAGCGTGTTGGTGGTTTAATGTCCAACAATGTAAATTTGGTGCGAAATTTTTTTACAATAGCCCGAATAGAAGCTTCAGTAGGTCGATTAAACTGACCATAAAATGGAAGAAGCGCGCGATGAACTTTCTTAACAGAGTACGCATTTTGGTAATAAAATTCAATAATTTGCAAGCGTTGTTCGTTTGTAAGACGATTCATGATTAAATTATAGACCAAACTGAAGATGTTTGACAGTGACACAAGATACAAAACGTGCGTGAGCTGTCAAAACTAGTGTTGCCAAAAAGATAATAGCAAAAAAATCACTCGTTATAAGATGGATGATCAACCAATTCGAAGTATATTTCACGCAATTTTAGCATCGTATCCAATAATGTGTAAACCGGTGCGTTGTCTTGAAAAAAGAACACTTTTTTTCTCTAAATAAGGTTGTATTTTCTTGATGGCAACAATCAATTCATCTAATAATGCTCGATAGTACTTTCCTGTGATTGTTGATCCTTTTTCAACATAATCGATGAGAAATATTCCGTGTGCATTCTAAAATACAGTAACCATAACCTTGCCAGTCGTTTTCACTGTCTTCGCCTTCTTCGGAGTACTTCCACCGGCTTCATCCATTATTTCGATTGACTTTTGGTTTCAGATGTGTAGTGGTGCGTCCACGTTTCATTAACAGTTATTAATCGACGGGATTACGCTTTATCATGTCCAAACACCGCTGTAAAGTGGTCCGTCAAATTCGTCACGGCACCTATTTTGCTGATAGCTTTTTCATACGCAAATGTTCATACTTGCACAAAATATGATATGTTTACCATTTGAACTTGACGTAAACGTAAACTACGTAACTTGACTCGGTGATCATTCATAACGGTATCGAGGATTTTTTTGATACTTTCTTCAGTAATTACCTTTTTTGGCTTTCCTGTTGATGGCATTGTTGCAGTGCTTGTTCGGCCGCACTTAAATTCAGCAATCGAATATTTTACCTTGTAATTTGACCGAGCAGACTCACCGTAATGTTTATCGAACTTTTCTCTTGTATGTTTTGCAAATAATAGTGTTTAATCCCCGCACGAAATTCAGTTTTTTCCATTTTTCAAGAAATAGAAAAGTTGCTTACTTCAAGCGATTACAGCTAATAAAAATCGATGAATTTAAGTGATATTTTAACAGCTAACTTTCAACAGCCCGTAATTTCAAAAAAAAAAGAACTAAATTTGTGTTTGTGCTGCCACTAGCGGTATTTTCCAAGTTTCAGTACAATTCACTGCATATGTAGGGGTAATCTCCTGAGTACTGGTCCAAAATAAACAACAGCTTATTAAAACTTTAAGCTTACGAGGGTGGTTCGGAAACTTCTTAGCTTATCAATGAAAGAGAATAGTTAGTTTTTCAAAAATATTTTTTTTTTTAATATAATCTCCTGAAACTTCAATACACTTAGTCCAACGCTTTTCTAGCAATTCTATCCCTTGTATAAAATAGTTTTCCTCAATGTCTTCAAAATAGTGGCTTACAACTGTAATTGCATCTTCATTTGAGGCAAAACGCTTGCCAGCAAGGAATTTTTTTAGATTTGGGAACAGATAAAAGTCAAGCAACTCGTACTTTAATTCGTGGATTTTAGCCATTGTTAAAACACTTTTGTGTGCTGGTGCGTTGTCTTGATGAAAAATTATGTTTTTTGTGTTGTAAGCCAGGACGTTTTTCTCGAATTTGTACATTTAATTGATCCAAAAGGTTGCAATAGTACTCTTAATTTATTGTTTTACCATTTTGCAGATAGCCAATCAATAAAATATCTTTGAAGTCTCAAAAAAAAATAAACGTTGCCATAACCTTAGCAGCCGATTGAATTGTTTTTGCCTTCTTTGTGGCACTTCCTCCAGCTTCAGTCCATTTTTTGGATTGTTCTGTAGTATAGTGGTGGATCCATGTCTCATCAATAGTTATGAATATGGGGCACCGCCTCCGCTTCAAACGTTGAAAAAATTCAAAGGCGACAAAACAAAATTCTTCGAACAATTACCGCAGCTCCATGGTACGTAAAAAACTCACGAATTCATAAGGATCTCTGTGTTCCTCTTGTAAAAGACGAATTTTCAAAGTACGCAACAAGGCATATCAATAAATTGGAACTTCATCCAAATCGTCTTGCACGCAATATACTTAATTTCGAAGGACACTCTCGGTTGAGAAGGAGGGACACCCTTGCCACCATCAGAACGTTAAATAGGTGATTTCACCGATATTGATCGTGCAAAATAAAACATTTTTGTCTAGCATTGGCTGGACTTAATTAATTTTATGTATTTAGTTTTAAGATTTGAATACTTATTGTTAGTTCACTTTGTGAAGATTCAATAAACAAATGAATGAGAAAAAAAAAAATAGTTATGAAACGACGCTTAAAATCCATTTCATTTCGCTTAAAACGATCCAAACAAGCTTGAGAAATGTTCATTCTTATGCGTTTTTGGTCGACTGTTAGCAAATGCGGCACCCATCTTGTAGAAAGCTTTTTCATCTGTAGTTCTTCATGCAAAATTAAATGGACTCGATCATTTGAGATGCCCATGATATTAGCTATTTCAGGCACTTTTATTCGTCGATCATTTAACACCATATCATGCACTTTGGCTACAATTTCTGTTGTTGTTGCTGTTTTTGGACGTCCACTACGTGGTTCATCTTCAATGCTTGTAAGACCACGTTTAAATTCAGCAACCCAATTTTTTACTGTTGCATATGAAGGAGCACTTTCACCTAACATTCACCATATCATTATAAATTCCTTGTCCCGATAAACCTTTTTTATGTAAATATTTAATGACCCCACGCATTTCTAATTTTTCCATTGTAAAAAAATGCGGATGCGTCTTTTGTGAACACCTGTTTCTATATGAAGGATTTACCAGATCGAAACAAAATTTAAAATGTGTTCATAGCAGAGATGGAAGTTTCCAAAACACTTAACTTTTTTCTGTTTATACCGGGCTTTTTGTACTAGGCTAAAAAATTTCCGAACCGCCCTCATATATCAATTGACTACTGCCCCGATCTAATTGACTACTGCATTCCAAAACCATTCGTTACAAGGAGCATCGGCTACCAAATTGAGGAATCTCCCCTAGAATCTCGATACTTCTATGTTTACACCGAAGGGTCCAGAAGGGGAGAAAGGGTTGGGGGTGGCGTTTACATAGAGGAATTTAACACTAAAATATTCTTCAGAGTATCAGACGGCCGTAGTGTACTTCAGGCCGAAATATCAGTCATAAATAAAGTAGCCAGATGGCTGACGTATCACAAGGTATTCGGAAAGGATATCATGATAGTAACGGACATCAAGGCCGCCATCAATTCCCTGATTGGAATATACAGCAATTCTAGTCTAGTACAGGAATGCCGGACATTTTTAAATAAGATGGCGAGACACTCTAACATAACCCTAAAATGGGTACGTGGACATGAGTCCAACAATGGCAACAACATCGCTGACGAATTAGCCAAAAAAGGGACAGCCCTAGAGGATAGGAATATAGACCCCTTTTGCGGACAACCATTAACAGTGTGTTGGGAAAGAATAAAACTCCACACACTGGAACGTGCACAAGAAAAGTGGCTTACAGAGCCCACATGCCTTATATCAAGGAACCTGTGGCCGCACATTAGTTCTAAGAGAACTGGGGAGCTATTAAAACTTCCCAGATCTCTCCTAAGAATGACGGTAGCAGTCATCACTGGAGTTTGGCCGTTTGGGAACCATGCCAGGAGACTAGGCCTACCCTATAACGACTGTAGAGGCTGCCAAGACGAGGAGGAGGAGGAGACGATCCTTCATCTCTCGGTACATGCCCGGCTTTGGAGCACCACCATATAATATACTTAGGCGAGAGGAGCTTCAATAGCCTATCATGTCTGGCGTTGATCAAACCGACTGCTACAGCTTCTCTCATAAGAAGTAGCGGATGGCTAGTAAATCAGCAAGTAATGCCACATTAAGCATTTTCCCACCTTTCCTTTCGCTCTTTCGCACTCCTTCTATATCCTTACAACTTGTATTTTTTCGTCTATCATACTCTAACTTTTCAGGCAATCACAAAAGGAACGACCTTCAGGACCCAAGTGAGCTGGAGTATCCAGGTACTCTTTGGATAAACCTATATCAAAAAACCTATATCATATACCTATAAAAACCTACATCAAAAAACAAAAGGAAATGTTGAATTTTGCTGTCAAGAAAATGTCTTTACACATTTGAATAACAATGGAAAATATCGTGTGGACCTGTGAATATAGTAAATATTTTGCATTGGCACTATTGGCGGCAATCCTGGATTGTAGTAGCACTACAAAACTATACTCTTTTGATCTCAGACACGTTTTCTTGACGACCACCCCAACACCGTTCTTGACAAATAACTGATTTATACGGTGATATAAAACCATGTCTTTTCTTAATAAAACCAAAATTATGTTACAGTTTTATGGTGATTTTTAAAACATGTATTTTTTTAACTGTTGTCGTTAAAAAATTGTTTGTCTCTTCTTATTCTTTTGCTAATATCGATGTAGTCATCTTGCAAGTCGAATGAAAGTAAAAAACTGTTTAAAAATAACAAATGAGTTGAAAGGAAATAAAGAAAAAGAAAAGCAGGAAAAACAGAAAACATCCCATTTACACAAGACTTTAAATCATCATCAAAATTATGTCAACGTTCACGTTGACAACATTCACTGGAAGGTTCACTATATATTCCATTATTAAAGCTTCCTCCAAACCCCGCTTGCCTTCAGTCAAATCGCCGAAGTCCCTAGCCATGAAACCAGCCGGCAGTCAGTACAGCATTGTATACAGCGCTGTTGATGACTTGATGTAGGAAGCAACGTCCACCATTATAGCCAATGTGTGTATTATCCTCTCTGCGATCTTACAGTATGTGATTTTCCACAATTTAAGCTCCCCATATGTTAATATGCGTTTAACGACCATGCCGAAGAGATAGTGAGTTTCCAAGGATTTATTCCCAATTGGTCTCCGGCACATGGTCGACAACCATCATATCCGTCGATTGCGCAGTTTGGTATTTAGGTGTTTGTATTTTTAGTTCTATTAGTGGCAGCTTCTATAACATAAATAGGTTTTACAATAACAGAAGTACAAAAATAGTCATTTTTATAATTTATGGTAAAAATTGTATGTGAACAAAAAAAGACATATGTACACTCCGGTTGACTTATTTAAAGGCACTAAAAATTCCGTATTCAGAAGCCTGTATCTTTTGCAATTTTTAATCGATTGCAGAATTTTAAAAAAGAAATGGAAGCTAGACATCTTGAGATAACAAAAACAGAGCAATTTTTAAAATAAGTCCAAAAATGTGCTTTCTTTTTTGGTTCACTTGAATAAAACCATTTTAAATCTATCGACAAAAACTAAAATCCATGTTTCCGTTCTGAAGGAAATTCTAACCGCGAATTTGCTAAAAAAATTGGACGAAGCCCAGCAGTTGTCGACAATTACATCAAGGACCCCAAGGGGTATCGAAAATATTTTAAACGAAGTGTTTCATTGTCTTTATATTCCTACGAGAAAAGAAAAATCATCACAATTGCTTCTAATTCTGCCAAAAATAAGAGCTTAAGCTGGAGTGCAAGCAAGCAGATCATCAGTGCGCAGAGTAATTAAAAGCTGTGAGTATCTTAAATACCGGAAATTCAAAAAAAGCCGTCACTTAATGCTTCTCGTAAGGAAAAGCTGCTTCAACTCTCATGGCATTGGATATGCAACAAAGGGTTCATATAAATGACTGGAGAACCGTTGTATTTACGGATGAGAAGAAGTTTAATTTGGATGGACCTGATGGCTATAACTATTATATCCATGATTTGCGCAAAGAAAATCGAATTTTGAACCGACATCACAGCCGAGAGGGAGGCGTTATGGTATGGTGTAGGGTGCTATTACGTACTATGGCACAATCGATCTTGAATTTCAAAATGAAAAAAGGACTGGTGTAAACTATAAAATGTTATTGGAATCAGCTTTTCAGAAGTTCAATGAACTATTTGGTCTCATATCTTGGATATTGCAACAGGATAATGCCCCTATACACAATGCCAGAGTAGTAAAGGAGTTCATTGCAAGCCAAAATGTTTATATTCTGGACTGGTCACCCTATTCGCGAGATCTAAACGTTATAAGAAATATCTGGGGTTGGTTAGTTATCTCGCAAGGTCTATGAAGGAGGTAGACAACTTGATGACAAGCAGTCGCTAATTCAAGCTATTAAAGATGCTGTTAGTAAATTTTTGTTGGATTTCATAAATTCTCTTTATCTGTCAATGAAAACCCGTATATTTGAAATTATTAAAAGCAAAGGGAGTTATATCCATTACACAAAACAATAATAAAGAAAAACAATAATAAAGAAAAATGAATTTCAAAAACAAGAAAAACTGTTTTCATTAAAATTAGTTAAAGTGCCTTTATTTAAGTAAACCAAAAAAATAGCACATTTTTGGACTTTTTTTTTTGTAAATTACTCAGAAAAAGTTGTTTAGCTAAGAGACAACTATTGGCATGATTTTTTTTTATATCTCAAGATGTCTAACTTCAACTTCTATTTTCAAATTTTGCAATCGGTTAAAAATTGCAAAAGGTGATTATTAATTAAAACAAAAAGATTATTGGATATGTTCTTGATTCTACTTTGAAGTGAAAATAGTTTAAAATTACTTCAATTTCAAGCGTTGTTGTTCTACATTCTACTTTTTACTTTTCATTTGTGTCAAGGCGAATTCATTACTAAGTGAACTTAACAGCACAGGTGACTATTTTTTGCTTCTCGCGTTTTTTCCAATGAGTCTGTCAAATTTTTTGTTTACAACCTTTTTGGCGCCATTTTAATCTGAAGATTTTTTTGTATGATTTAGTGCAATTTCAAGAAATTTGTGTGAATTTAAAAGTGAAAAATTAATATAATCTGTGATTTTAATTACAAACAATTATAAACTTTATATATAACGTTTATATAAACTTTTTTCCCAGCTGAACAATCTTAGGCGAATTTACATTTTGACAATCACGATATGTTTTACAATAACAAAATACATAGTACTGCAGCCGTATTCTGTAACTCGCTAAAGCTAAATCTCCATCGCTAAAAATCTACAAAGATGATTTAGCGATTTTTGGCCACAAATGCAATTCTGTAACGTGTATACCTACATTTGGCAATGACAAAAAAATTTGAATTCGCCGCAATTTTAGAGATTAGTGGCGTCGCTAAAATGTTTAAATTTTGTATTCTCTAACGCCAAATAAGTAGTTGTTGTTGGCTAAAATGCTAAAATATTAGCAACGCAAATTTTTAAGTGCTAAAATGTAAGTAAATTACAAATCTTTTCTTTTTTCTATTATTTCTTGTTAAAAAAAAATATTATTACAATATAATTATTACAATATAAACAAAACAACAAAAAGAATTACATAGAAGTAAAAATATATGCTTATTCAGTACTTGGAGGAGCACCAAGAATTTGCCCATGACAGGTAAAAAATTAATTTCAACTTAAAGTGAAGCAAAACACAAAAACTCCTTTTTTTTAAGATTTGTGAATTCCACAAATGTTTCTAGTTCACATTTAGCTTATTGCGTTCACTACGAGTAATTGCACTTAATCGGCCATGTCACAGAATTCACTTCCGTTCGGAAATGGAATTGAATTGAGTTTTAATTCTCAAAAAACGAAAATCTAAAACTTATTTCGGAATGAAATTTATGCTATAAGACAATACTAGTCTTATTCTTGCAATTAAAAATGATTTCATTCCGAAAATTTTTCAGTTCTTCGTTTTTTGAAGAAGTAAAAAAATAATTCAATTCCGTTCCCGAACGGAATTAAACTTTGTGACATGGCTGAATGAGTTCATTATATTACGACGCCGATAAAAACTGCTCATTTTCACTTTTTTAAATATTTATTATTATAAAATGCAGACAATTTTTTCTAAACCTTATGAACGTTTTTTTGTTTATTTAAAATGTAAATAAACAAATACTTTTTTGTGATGCCGTATTTTGAAAATTTTCCCATAAATTCCACATTTGGTAGTATCATGAAAAAATATTGCTTGTAATTTATCGACTTAAGTGCTGTTTAAGTAATATTTGTCAAAAACAAACTAAATTTTGAATGGATCTTTCACAATAACTATTTAAAAACTTTATTTCAAAACATATTTTACAACGTTATTGAAGAGAAGTTTTAAGAATATTTACGGGAAGCACAATATAAAGTAAGGTAACACTATAATGAATTGCCAAAAATTATTACATTATGTTTATCTCTTTTTAACAGAAGTTCATTCAAGTAGAAAGAAAGAAACAGTATACAGTTAGCAAATTAGCTGCGGCGAAAATATAAAAATTTAGCTAAGCAATTTAGCTTACAGAATACAGATTTAGCGACATCGCTAAAATATTTGCCCTAATTTTTTTTTAGAATTTTAGCGATCGAGTTTTAGCTTTAGCTAAGCGAGTTACAGAATACGGCTGCTGAATTCGTCTTTCCGCTTGCTTTCACCTGTATAAATTCGCCTTGATTTGTGTTTTGTTTTCGAACATTTACCACTTTTACACAAAAAGTAGTAGTTTGAAAACACTTTTTAATTTCATTGTGAAAATGAAAGCTTTTACAGAAGAACAGAGTATAAATACAAATCCCTTAAAATAAGAGGTTTAGATGCCGAAATATTTATTTGAGATACAATTATGCATATATTTATATGGAAAGTGAGGAAAATACTATATAAAAACATAATATTTGTTATTTTACTAACTATTACGAGTATCTCTTATTACAGCGGTTACGGAAGCACTAACTCGTCTGAATCATCGTCATCTCATTCATATCTTGGATTTATCCCCAACGGCTATATCAAATTTTTGTTAAAAATGACACTTAAAAAATTACGATCATCGTTGTTGATGGATAATTTGATAAAGCCAACAAAATTTTGTTCTTATAAATTAACAAGCATTATGTTAAAAATTTTGCACATCGTATTTTGGGCTAAAGGCATATCGAAAAAAAAAAATTAAATAAAATTGAAAATATGGTTCATTACAAACGTGGTTCGTGTTAGTACTAGTTATTTGAAAATTTATGCAAGTTTTATTTTCGAAGTGCACTTCGAACGAAAGAATGAAACACCCAAAATACTACTTTTTCAGAACAACCAAAATGAAAAGTTAACTTTTTAAATCATTTTTTATTTTCATTCTACTACTACTATTCTGGAACATGCCGGTAAATGATGAATTTATTTAATTTGAATATTGCTGTAATAATTTTTTTTTCAAAGCAAACCGCTGCTGGTTTCTCTTATAGCAGAGGATATAACATTCCAAATACGTATTGCCATTACGACAAATTGCCAATGAAATTAAAATGTTATACATATCTTATTTGTAAAATAGTTTTTGTTCTTACGGAACGACGGAAACTAAGACGGCTGAAAAGATAGGTTGGATACTGATGTGATTTGAGCCCGAAGGCATACCTATTCGTACCTATGTTATTGAATGTTGCGGTTAGCCTCAACTTGCTCTTTGCGTCGCAAATAAATAGTAATAAAAATAATAATAATAAATTTTAATCTAAATAATATGGATAAATGGCCAGATCAGGGCTTTTATGGCCCTTATACAGGCATTGTTTCATATTGCACATTTCAGCGTTTGGAGCTTTATTCTTTTCCAGCACGCTGATAAGAGCTGTCCGCAACAGAGATCGATATCCCTATCCTTGAGGGTTGGTCTTTTTTGGCTACATAGTCAGCAATGCTGTTGCCGTTATTGGACCCGTGTCCACGTACACATTTTAGGGGTAGGTTACAATGTCTCGCCATCTTGTTTAAAGATGCCCGTCATTCCTGGACTAGACAGGATTTGCTCTTACTCTATGCTTAGAGGCAGGTAAACGGCATGTATCTATTACGTGAATCAAACGCAAATTATCACTGGTAGGTTTCTCTAGTTGGATTAAAGTACTTCTTTTCCTTGTTTTCTTGTCACTGCATTTTTATCACTAAAATCAGAGAAAATAATGATATTCAAAGGGCTCTTAGCTAATATACATCATTGGTTTAAGTATTATTATTTATATGCCGTAGATACCATGCAGCTTCCTTACGCCTGAGGAATCGGGTTGCCTTTAAAAACGCTCTAAATTATAATTATACCCATTACTTCACCATAACCCAGTTCGAAGGGCTTATATAGGGTGTTTTTTTAAGCTAGATAGAACTTTAAATTGTAAAAAGTAACACAAAAAATTAAATTTTGATGAAACATTTTTTTTATTTGTTTCAGTATACTCTGACAAATCATCATGAATAGACTCACGCTTGAACAACGCTACGAAATTATCCAAATTTACTTTGAAAATCAGTCGTCGATTCGCGACGTTGTTTTATCGCAAAATTGTGTTCAGCGATGAGGCGCATTTTTGGCTTAACGGGTTTGTTAATAAGCAAAATTGCCGCATATGGAGTGAGACCAATCCACAAGAGACCCTACAGACTCCATTACATCCAGAAAAATGCACTGTTTGGTGCGGTTTTCATGCTGGTGGCATCATCGGACCTTATTTCTTCAAAAATGAGGCCGGAGCTCGCGTTACGGTCAATGGAGATCGTTACCGCACCATGATCAATGATTTTTTGTTTGAAAATATGGATGACATTGATCCGGAGGAGATGTGGTTTCAACAGGATGGCGCTACGTGCCATACGGCGAACGCAACCATCGACTTACTGAAATCAAAATTTGGCGATAAGTTGATTTCGAGAAATGGACCTGTCAATTGGCCTCCAAAGTCGTGCGATTTGACACCTCTCGATTATTTCCTGTGGGGCTACGTGAAGTCACTGGTTTATGCTGATAAACCAGCAACAATTGATGCCTTGGAGGCCAGCATTGTTCGTGTTGTTCGTGACATACGGCCAGCAGTGCTCGAAAAAGTGGCCCAAAATTGGACGTCCAGAATGCGCTTCGTCAAGAACAGCCGCGGTGCCCATATGCCCGAAATCATTTTCAAATGTTAATGTCACGTATTGATCTTTCGAATAAAAAAAAATTTTGATTACAATTTAATTTTTTGTGTTATTTTTTACAATTTCAAGTTCTATCGGGCTTAAAAAAACACCCTATAGTAGTACTGCGTTGCTCCTGTTTATTTCTAAGCTTATCCTCTACGACATCGCTAAGTTTATTGGGAATTAGACGGCTTTTCGTGTGCTAGCTCTGCGAAACGATCTCCTCGTCTGAATTTTTTTGCTTTAGACGAAAGGGTAAATGAACCTTGCGGTTCTAAAACATTCCTGTTTTTATAAATATAATTTCTCCTCTGCCGTTAGGGCAAACGCTTCCTCAGCAGTTCAGCAATTTTTGCCAGCGATACGCTCAGCTAGCAGTTTTTGTGAGTGCGAAAACTAGTTCAAGGTTCTCTTAATATCTTTTCCCAGATTTCCACCAACTCGGGAGCCTAAAAGGTTGCTCGCAACTCCCTTGCAGATAAAGG
The DNA here is from genome assembly GCA_914767995.1 of Thecocarcelia acutangulata. Taxonomy (NCBI): domain Eukaryota; kingdom Metazoa; phylum Arthropoda; class Insecta; order Diptera; family Tachinidae; genus Thecocarcelia; species Thecocarcelia acutangulata. The sequence goes on from OU612098.1 coordinate 61,417,068, forward strand.
ATAACACAAGAAATTGTTCGCAGTCACCTTACACGCAGTAGGCGCTAGTGCAGCTGCTGTACGATCTCTAACGCTAGCAGTTCCCACGGATCTGTGCAGCCTTTGAGCTTCGGAATCCAGACACACCCTGCTGCCAATAAGACTATCCTCTTCCTATGGTGTTGCCAGGCATAAACTAGTCTTAAGTTTTCTCAAGCCACATCCTGCAATTAACGTTCTAGTCTTGGTATTCCTACAATTCACATTACTACCCTTGATCATATTCATTTCATTTCCATCATCGTTTTGTCTTTATTTCATTGGAAATTTACTTGAAATGTTTATTTCTTTACATTGTAGCAAGTTAGCACAGTCTTGTATTTTCGCCTGGCAAATATAAGATGATCACGGGTCTTATAATTGCTTTAGGATTGAACAATCTTTAGTGTGAAGACTTTAAAATCTTTTTCTATTCTCAATATTAGCAACAACTTTTACCCTCAACAGAGAGTAAGCGTCCCAGATCGCACTTAAACCTTCCATTTACTTTAAAGTGGCTATGTAGGCGAAGGAAATAATATACGCAGTTATACAATTTAAACAACTCAATGTGGGCGACCAAAAGCCTACGATCACAAACTCAATCGCCACCAAGTGTGTACCTGATAATTTAAATTTGAATCCTTATGAGTTAGTTAATTAACACTTTATCAGCTAGATAAATGAACACAAAAAATATATTCATGCGGCGATTTAGATACATATCTATATATCCTCAGCAGTTCAGCAATATAAGGTTTAAGCTAAGCTCCCTTAAACTGGAAATGGCTTATTATATTTTTCACTTAAATGCTAAAAAATTTCTGTGATGATATAATACTGCTGATATTTTATTAGCTTTTCTATCCTCATTGATGGATCCTCAACATAGATTTATCGCAATACCCCAGAGACCGAAAAACAACCAAAACTCTGGGCTCACCGGGTAAACTTGCACTTTGTTTTCAAAGTGGATCCGTTAGATTATGGTTACATTTTCGGGACTACACGGGGTGAAAAAATGTGCAGTTCCATTAAGACAATGTGCAAGCGCACAAGTGTTTTCTTGTTATGACAAAAAAAACCCGTAAATTGGGCGTATTCCAATATATTCTCCAGATAAAACCCTCTGACTATTTTCTTTAACCAAACGTAAAGAAATGATGGGGTGGTAAAAGATTTGGATCGAATGACAAACAAATTACCGAAACAAACGCCTTTTTTTTGAGGGATTTGAGAAACCTTGTAATAAATTGTGGAAAAAAAATGTAAAAACTCTTCCAGCGTTTTTGCGTATTGATCTAAAAGCAAATTACTCGTATGTTGAGAAATAAAACATTCATGCGCTGGAAAAAACTGTTTATTCCAGTTGTCAAACAGCCCTAGTAGCATATACTCGTACACAGATATTATGAAGTCTAATGGTTATTTCGTTAACCGTAATACGATTTTAATATCATACAATTTTGAAGATAACTTTCGTATTATAATGCAATAAAAACTTATGAAGGCTAACTTAAGTATTCACATGAAAGTTACAGGGAATAAGTCCAAAAAATATTTTAGTCCTTAAGCTAAAATTACTCTGTTAATTTAAAATAATGTATAAATTTTATTAATATCTTTATAGGAATCTCAATGTTCATCAGTGAACGATTCTGAAGAGTCATCAGACAATGAAATCGGGAATATTGGTAGCAATAATTGTGTTAATTCAGACAATTTGCAGTCAGAAAATCCAACAAATATTGTTTCGGGCAACAGGACAACCTTCAATGACAAAGTCGGAGGTAGCAATGGCTTCTACTCTAGTTTGGCTAGCAAGACGCAGACTGAAGAAAGAGAACAACAGTCACAATCGTCATCATCAAAAGCTATGAACTACACATCAGATCTCAAAAATCTACCAAAAAATGTTCTTCTGCAGCTGATTGAAGGTGGCCATTTAGAAGTGCACAATGAAGAAGGTGATATGCTCTCAAAAACATAACATACATAAAGGGTGTCTCACTTTTTCATATTAAAATAAAAACACTAGAGAGATATGATTTTTATATTGGATCGTTAGGACTAAAACATCTCTCAAATGACCCGACCGCTCTGCTGACAAGCCGTTATTACTCTTTTCACGAAAATACTCATGACTTTTACAGAGATGTGGCTGTATCTCGTCGATGATGCTTTAGATCCCGGTTTCGAGCTCAGAAATTCTTTCTGATTTGTGCGTGTAATCCCGAAATTTTACAAAACCCCAAAGAAAAAATCGCAAGTTAACATCAGAATGGCTTAAGATAAGTTGTTCTTGAAACCTTTGCCTCAGTAAATCGATTGTTTTCTGCTAAGTGTGACAGGCGGTTCCGCCTTACTGAAACTACTGTTAAATATCCAATTTGTCAAGATCCATACCGTGCAGTCGACGCCAAAGGAAGTCCGTTATCATGTTACTGTAACGAATGCCGCTTACAGTCACTATAATTTCAACGCTCTCGGTTACAGCAACAATGTTTTCAAGAGACCGACTGGAACGTTGACGCACAGGAGTCTTAATATCCATAACCGACCTAGTTTCTTAAAATTTTTTGAACACTCTTTGCCTGATTGCAATCCAGAAAGTACACCTAATGAGTACTTTCTGGATTGAAATTTCTTCGAAGTTTCTAAGTGATCTTAGCATAACTTTAAACATTTTTGTAATAAATTATAACGCGTTGTGCTTTCGTAATATTCAGATTGGCAATTTTTAATAATCATATGTGCAAGTGGCAACTTTGCAAAGTGATCACTTGCAAAAAAATTAAACTAAATTTAGAAAAGCGCACTCTCACATAGCAGTTTTAGTCTACAAGTCCGTGGGCGGCTACCTACATGTATTTGACCAGACGTGAACTTTTGTATATAGAGTCCCTTATGCCTATCATGTGTGAGTTGGGGATTCACTAAGCCTAAAGTGGTGGACGTCACGGCAGTTATAAATTTTTGGTGAATTTTAAATCCATTTGACCACATCTGCCATTTGGAAACTTGAAAATATATTATTATCGTAAAATAACAATGACAGACCTCTAAATGGCGGACACAGATCAACACATAATAAAATCCTTTAGGTATTACCTCGTTTCGATATTAGGAGTAAATTATTGTTATATAAAAAATTTGGATGCGCTAGAACCTCTTATTTTGTCGCGTTTGGTAAAAATACATGAGCCAAAAAATTAGGACTGTACAATTGTTGCAATATATTTCATATATGCTTAGAAACGACAAACAAACATTTTTCCTAAAGACGAAATATAGTCGTTATAATAATATATAGTTAGTTATAATATTTTTAAGTTTCAAAGCGGGGAAAATGAATTTAAAGTTCCCCAAAAATTAATAACTGCCTTACCTGAGTGACCGTCATGTCCACCACTTTGGGCTTAGTGAATACCCAACTCATGAATGGTAGGCATAAGGGAGACCCAAAAGATCTGGTCAAATACATATACATAGTCGCCCACGGGCTTTCAAATTATTTTAAATATTATATACATATGTATATCACGTTTATACGTGAAGCTTTACATTTTTTTTTTTATAGAAACACATTTTCTTCCAAATATCCAACATTTCACGTCAAAAAATCTTACTGGTCAACAATTTTCCCAAAAAGGAATTGCAAAAACACTTTTGTCATTTTCGGTTTATTTCATCCACGGGTTCGGAATTAAGTATGTTTAGAATGAAGTATTTAGTGCTAGAATAATCCGATTTACGTACGGATGGATTGAATTTTCTCTTCAGAGTACTTACACAGTGCAATAATAAAAGCGGAGAAATGTCAGATGTTTGTAACAATTGCTGATATACGAGAAAAATAACCGTTATTTTCAAATTTTTTTTAAATTTATTTATTCATCAATAACTATTTTGCCCCTTAAAGTAATTTCCTTCAGATATAAATCACTTATGCCACCGTTTTTTCCAATAATCGGTTCAGATCCAAACCAACCCGAAAGCCGCATAAAGGAATCCAGTCCGTTCACTCGGCATTACGATATATCTGCTAGCCCGTGCAGCATGGGTCCGCCTAGGTACAGCGCTCTCATAGAACAGAGAGCTGGGCACCGATAGAGTGCTAAACACTCTCTTCCTCGTCCTCATCCCTATAACTTCTGCAGAAATCATTAAATGGAAGATTATACCTCTTAGCATACGTCCCTATGTGACAATGTCCTGTCAGAACTACCACCAAGGCACGTAACCTTTGACGGAAAAGACCCTTTAGAACCGTAGTGCTCCTAAGATCATACGCAGGTCATGTTAGCCTTGCTACTCGGCAGGTGACCTCACCAGACCATCTGTCCTGTGCAGTACCTACAAGTTGACGCTGCACTTGGGTCTTACAGCTGTTAAGCGGGTCTCCTACCATCGTATCAATGTTCCCTCTCTGTAGACGTGCCCCGGCTTTTGCAAGCTCATCCACCACGATATTTCCGGGCACTCCGCTGTGCCCCGCTACCCAGAAAAGCTCCAGGCTCATCTCATTAACAGATATCCCGCATTCTTGAACCAACCTGGACGTCGTATAAAAATCCTCAAACGCATTTAACGTAGCCTTACTATCAGTACAGATTCGGATATTCACCCCGTATACCCTCTACTACCTCAAGCAGTCAGATGCTCTCAATATAGTTGTAATTTCAACCTACATTACGCTACACTCATCATATAGCTTAAAACTGATCCTCCTCTGATACTGGACTCCCAGGTCCGACTTGTATCCATCTGTGAAAATCTCAAGCACGTCCTCTTGGCGACCTATTTGAGTCACTGCGAAGGCCGTTCTTGATAAGATTACGTCAAATATCTTGTCGGGCAGTAGAGCTGGTGCACAGTAATCAATATACTCTGGGAGGTATATTATACCTTTTATTATCGAAGCATGGCTTTCTGTCGCTTCTTTCCACATCCCACCGGCTTTTAGCCTCATTGCCGAGCACAAGGCCACTTTCTTCACCATAAGATCAGCTGGCAGCCAATGCATAATCGTAGTCAGTGCTTTAGTTGGCGTAGTGCAAAAAGCACCAGTTACTATCAAAGCCGATGTAAGCAGTATCCTTTCTATGACTGTGCAATAGGTGTGTTTGTCAAAAGCCCTCCACCAAACAAGCGCCTCATACATTAATATGGGCTTTATTACCATGTTAAATAGCCAGCAAGAAATCCAAGGATTTATATCCCAGGTCTTCCCGATCGTAAGGTCGTAAGGCCACAAGTACAAATCAATAGCCGACTTGTCCGCTGTAAACTGGACATTTTTCTGCCAAGACAGTTTTGAATCAAGATAGATTCCCAGATATTTGGCACTATCCGCCAGACTAAGCTCAACGCCCCTCACGGTATCAGTAAACTCCATATGAGACTTATAATCGACTGATGAATATTCAACCTTTCCAAAGCCATAGTAATGACTTTTAGCGCAACATTATTAAAGGCTCCCTCTATATCAAGAAAGGCCACCCTTGCTCTAGAGTATTTTCTATATACCCCACGAACGAATGTAACACAGCCTCAACAGATTTTCCCTTAGTATAGGCATGTTGAGATGCATATAAACGGCACGGATTTATTGACATTCTAAGATGTAGGTCAACCATCCGCTTTAACGTTTTTAGGCAAAAGGATGTCAGTCTTATGGGCCTGTCATCCTTCCGAGTTGTGTGTGACGTCTTTCTAACCTTAGGAATAAAGACCACTACACATCTACGCCATGGTTTCGGTATACAGAACCATTTAAGACAGGCCGTAAAAATCCGGATCAACCATGGCAATATCAGCTCCGCATTATTTTGCAAATCTGCTGGTATTATACCATCCGGGCCCGGTGATTTATATGGGCCAAAGCTCTTCAATGCCCAAAATATCCGGGTCCTGTCGACAGAAAAACAGATTTCCCCTTATCTATTTCGTATAGCGGCCATGCCTGCCCTCATGGAAATTGCACGAAAATGCGTATCCATAAGTATCTCAAGGGATTCCTCGACGCTGGTTGTCCAATTACCACATTGTTTCTTTATGAAGCCTGGTTTACGGAGGCTTTGTACTGCGACCAGTCTCCCAGTCTTTTTGTCTCATTGAAAAGTCTGCGAGACTCTTTTCGAGCTCTCGTTATCTCTGAATTGCACCATGGTGGTGTACACTCACCCCGACACACGCTAGGTCTGCACGATTCTGAGATAGTTGTCTCAAAACACTCAGTTAGTAAGTCTACAGCTCTCTCAAAATCCTCTCGAACCTTTTTCCGGAAGAAGGTTCGAGAGGATTCTACTCTGTTCCTTCCAAACCGTCCTCTTCCTGTTTCTTCTTGGGACTAACCCTATTCCGTGAATACCTATTTCAAACTCGATGCACCCGTCATCAGAGAACGAACAGCCATTCGACACCTTCCATCCTTTGATGGAATATCTTAAACCTACGCCCACACTTGTCTCCCAAGCTACCGTCACCGTATCTTCACCACTGAAATCAGACACGATACAGATATTCAAATTGCTCTTTTACTATATAGGATCTAATTATATCTTGACCCACGTGTAGTAGCTTGTAGCCTTTTCTTCTTAGTCCACAAACCCTGCCCTTGCATAGTCAGGGTTCCTGAACGAAGATAACCTCATCCGCTTTCTCTGCGATCCGGAGAAGCAATGCAGCCGGAGCTGCCTTCGAAAAGTGAAGGTTAATTTGTGTTAACTTCACCATTTTCTCCCGCATTACCCACGATTGTGAGTCGATGTCCTCTTGGTCATCCTGATCAGATACCAGGAGGGTATCTTCTCCAACTGCTTCGTCAACATGCCCGAAGAACTCCCCTACCAACTAATAGTTGAAAAGGACATCCTCGCGGGATGTTAAGCTAGCAGTCTTCCCAACGGACATGCTTTCCAATCCAGGATCCACATCCTCCCGAATCTGGCTGCCCCTGTCGTCACCCCGGTATACTCGGAGAAAAACTGCATTGAAACAGAAATACATTTTCTTCTTTCTAGCGCGGAGTGGCGCCAGTGACTCCCGACTCAGCAGGATGGTGACATTTCTGGAATTTCCCCTCGGAGACCCTGACTACCTTCCAATCATGGGTAGGTACATCAGGGTTTCCGCCCCTCAGGACCTCCAAGATTTCCTCCGCAGATCCAGAGATGTCCGGCAACTTGGCAACGGCTCTAGGACGACGTGGAACCTCAGAGAGGAACCACATCGAGCCTGCCACCTTCCCATGGCTTGTCCACATGACCGACTGCCTGTTTAAGCAACAGTGCTGATGTCTCATCTGCACATGCCTCAACCTTTATACGCCGCCGATACCAGCCATCCTCCTCACACCTGGGGTACGGACCCGGATTATCTTTAAGAACTCTCCGGATCATGTTCAACATCATCACTTCTGTCTTCACCACAACCCGGTTTGAAGGGGTTATTGCAAGATCCGCGTTGCCCCTGTCAATGAGAGCCATCACAAGCTTGGCCTTTTTGACCTCGCTTATCCAGTGATCTTTCGGGTCTTAAACGCTTTTTCGCAGCCTGCAGTGCCTGCAACACTGCCTCATCCTCAGAGCGTCGCATTTTAGGCGCATTATTAGATGTGATGGGACGCGAATTCTGCAGTTCAGCTAAAACTGATCCTGCCCATGATAACCAGGATTTCTCTTCTGCCGTTAAGGAATCCACTGGCTTCTTCCGCAGCTCCCCATAAATCTTACTGGCGCACGCCGCCTTAAATAGGCCCATCTCGAGCGATTTGTGTGCCTTTTGAGACTTTTTATCAGTTGCTTGAGGTTACCCGAAAGCATGGTTACCCGAAAACAAGTTTGCGGTTTTCTTACTGCCCTTTTTGCAAGGTATCTGGGATGTAACTTGAGAGCCCAAAAACTGGTTCGTAGCTTTCTTACTCACATTTGCCTGATAACCACCAACTCAGGAGCCCGAGAACTTGTTCGATGACCCTAGTCATCTTTCCCGCAATAGGCACTTGTTGCACTAGCACGAGCAGCGCCCAAACCAGGGGTATGTGCCGTAAAGGCCGGATTCAGTGCTCAGCTCAAAGTCCATAGACACCTCACTGCCAATACAGCTATCCGAAGATGCCATCACACATTTGGTGCTCTTAGGTAGTCGCAGGACACTTCCTGCAGTTAGCGTTTCGGTCCAGTACCATTGTTGCAATAGTCCGTTGTCTTTGTACAATAAAATATATTTTACATAGAATTCATTGGGCCTCAGCGCCATAAAGGCATTTTTGAGGCAAGTTGGCAATTGCTTATACTTGACGTACAATTAATTATACTAACAATGACGTTCAATTAATTATGTTAAAATTATATTAAAAATAGTTATTTACAAAGTTTAGAAAAATTAATTTCAATACAATTTACAAAAGCGTTTCGATTGAATTACTTAAATATTCTTAACATACTTTTTTAAATAGTGATATACTCATGACTGAAGGTAAATTATTAAAAAAATTACCTCCTAAATGGTAGATACGTTTTTTTGTTCTTTCAAGTCTACATCTAGGAATCCTTAAGTTTGAAAAATATCTTTCATTAAAATGTGCCTCGTTTTGGATAAATGGAATTGTATGGTTATCTATATTGTGCATACTTTTAAAAACGATTAACAGAACTTGATATCTAAAAATACCTGAATTGGCAAAATATTTTTACATATATCTTTATATAAGGTCACTGTTGAATAAGTTCTTGGCAAATTATGCACTATTTTTAATGCCTTGTTTTGAAAGCGTTGTAAAAATGTTAAAAAAATATTATTTTTATTGCAAGCGTAAACACTTATTAAATAGTTTATATGAGATTGTATTAACGAATTGTAAATCAGTAGCTTTGTTCTTTTGCACAATTTATTTTTAAATTTCTATAAAATACCAATAGCTGGGGCTATCTGGTTCTTCACACTCTCAATATGACAATTCCAGGATAAATTACTTTTACATCAACATATCTCTTTCTATTTGTGTTTTCAAAACTAAATCATAATTATATGTGTAAAATAAGCATATATCATCAGCAAACATAAACAGTTGGCCTGTTAAGCACAGATTTTTAAAATCATTTAAGTAAATTGAAAATAATAGAGGAACTAGTCCACTTCCTTGCGGTATACCATATTCAACAGTGCCAATAAAACTCTTACATTGATTAATTTGTACAAACTGTCTATGTTCTATTAATAAAATAATTCTTAAATAACATAAGTTCACGACCTCGAATACCGTAATATTTTAACTTATCTAACCTTACCTCGTTGCCTACAAGATCAAATGCCTTAGAAAAATCAAAAAACATACCAGCAACTCCGCTGAACCCAGCATCCAAACCTCTACAAATGTATCTAACAACATTTAGGACAGCATCTTGAGTACTTACACCTTTTCTAAATCCGAACTGGTACTTATACAATATATTAAACTCTTCCAAGTACGTCCGAAGTTTATCATAGAGAAATTTCTCTAAAACTGTACGGTGAATGCACTGCTTATTTTTAGAATATGGTGAGCCATATGTCAAATGTATTGTTTACATATTTGAAAGTGAATTTAGTGGTTTATTCTGAATTAAACATTAATGTTTATATTCATAAAAAACTAAAATGCATTTAAAATGATTTTTAGAACGTGTGTGAAACGGTAGCAAAGTACCCTCGTAAGTAAAATTTCGACATTTCCGAGGTGACTAAAATTTTACTAGCTCTAGGAGCAAGACAGCTCTAATAGGATAGTGTTATAAGCATAGCTGTCTTTTTGTTTTTGACCAGTACTCTGGGGATGACCCCTACATATGCAGTGCATTGTACCGGAACTAGGAAAATAGATTGTGAGGAGGGGGAAAGAGGGAGTAGTGTTTGTACACATTTGACTTGAACTTTCCAACGTTATAACAGACAGGAAACACGTCTGCAGGCAACTTATTCCACAGACGAAGCGTATGGCTAAAAAATGAATTCTCTCTGTAACGATTCCTCGGGCAATCGACCACAAATAGATGAGCTCTGGACGATGAACGTGTGCTACGTAAAAATGTGCGAGTTTCGGGAATAAGATCCCTAATCTCGTCAGCGCAAAATCCATTGTAGTAACGATAGAACAGAGTAACGCACCCCACACTACGTCGATGTTCCAGTGACTCAATAGAGTTGGATACCCTACTGTCACCGATAAGCTTCGTCGCCCTCTCCTGCACACGGTCGAATAACCCCAAAATAGACTTTGAGGCACCGGCCCAAACATGAGAGTTGTATTACATTTTCGGTCGGATGTAGGTGGTATAAATAGTAAGGAGGTCGGATGGAGTGAAGTATATTGTACACCGTTTCAAAAAACCGAGGCACTTGAATTCTTTAGAAACATGAAAAATGTGATCAGTCCAGCGAACATCACACTGTATCTTTATTCCAAGAACATCAAGAACATCCGATTCCTCAATATTTATACCATCCATGAATACAGATGAGGCAGCACTTGCGGTCGTTATTTTTGTGTGTCAATAAACAACATTGGGTCTTACGAGCGTTGAAGGCGATTCTGTTTTTACGACCCCATTCGGAGATTAATAGAAGGTCACTATTCAGTGAATCGTTCATATTTAGCCTCTTGGCAGCGATCTCTGATAGGTTGGGCCTATAACTAAAAGAGTATGAATGGCAAATGCTGCTGTCACATGCGAAAGAGTGGATAGGGTTGGAAGTGTGATAGAGAAGGTCATTGAGGTAAATAAGAAATAAGGTAGGTGAAAGAACGGAGCCTGGCGGTACCCCTGAATTAATCTTGAACTCGTTTGATGAGATCCCATCTATAACAACTCATATAGTGCGGTCTCTGAGAAAGCTCGATATAAACCGAGAGAAGTCATCACCGACACCAAAAGCAGTAAGTTTTGCCAGTAGTGCAGCATGGCACACTCTGTCAAACGCTTTGGAAATATCCGGAACCACCACTTTACTTTCACCGAAATGATGGATTGAGTAACACCATTTCTCAGAGAGATATGCCATAAGACCACCAGTAGAACGACCCTTGCGAAATCCGTATTGACGGTCACAAAGTAATTTATGTGACTCTAGATATTTCATAAGGTGATAGTTGACCATACTTTCCATCACTTTGGAAAGCGCAGAGCAAATTGCAATTGGGCGGTAATTTTCGGGGTTATTAGCCTCACCCTTTTTGGGGATTGGCGTTACATTAGCAACCTTCCAGTACAGTGGAAACTCACCAAAATGATAAAGTATGCTGGTAAAGTGTGCTAATAGGCGCGCAAGCCTAGAAAAACACTGCTTCAAGACCAGTGCTGGAATGCCATCCGGTCCAGGAGTCTTGTTTATGTCGAGGTCTGCCAAAACCCTTTTAGCTGCTCGCGCCCGGAAGAATATCTTTGGCATAGTTACAGATAGCAAGCTTGAATTGCTTGTAAAAATTTCAGCCAACAGGTTCGCTTTGTCAACCGGGTCGATGAATGCTTGGTCATTCTTTAAGAGAGTTCAATTGATGAACTGGAATTGTTTTTTACTCACTTAACGAATGACCAAAATGTCTTACTGCCCCGGGGAGCTGTAAGGACCTTGGCACGAAGACGCTGTTCGTGAAGAAAATTTTCACGCCTAAGTACCTTGGCACACGAAGATCTTGCCTTTTTGCGAAGCAAATCAATGTCTTGGTTTTTGTTTAAACGCCAATTTCTGAATGCTTTCTCCCTGGATCTTTCGTTTCCTTTGCGTAAATATGTCAAAATTTTGTTTAGAAGATACATAATTCTGAAAAAAACACATAGATTTTATTGATTTTTCAAACAGAAATAAAACAAATTTTTTTTTTGTCAAAATTTATCGAATATAATATTTTCTCACACAACAAAAACATGAAATTTCTTTACCATAGACAAATTATTTTCTGTCTTAACAATACGCACTGTTATAGAAAAAAAGTATTATTTCTACAACAATATTTGAAATAGTGTTATGGATATAACAATAAAATCGGTAGTAAGTCTTTATTTGCAAACATACATATGTAGATTTTTTGTACAATTTACACAAATGAAAAATGCCAAGAAAGAAATATATATTTTTCTGTTGTTGTGTCTATACGAGTATTAGTATAATTTGTTACAATTTGTTTTCGAGTTTCTGAAGAAGGATACCAAAGGTATCCGAAATATTGAAAATAAAATAAATAATAATTCGTTAAAGTTTTATTTCATTATTAATCGAGACAATACCTAGAGCCTGGAAAAATAAGAACAAACTATATAACAGTTTTAGAAGGTCGAAAAAGAACTAAGAACAATAATTTTGCTTTATTTTTGCAGACGGAAGTGGTCATCAATATGTCGCAATACCTCTACCATCATCTTCAGTCAGCGGCATACAGTCTGGCATCTCAAACGAACGGGAACTGCTTAAGAAGCAATCATCACCGCAGACACATTTAATTTTGCAGAAGGACGTCCTTCCTGAGCTGAATATTAAAGAAGAGCTTTAAGTTATATATTAAAATATGAGTTCGTATGAGTATAAACTCATATTTGAATTTAATAAAAATTATAAAAAAGGAATGATTTTATTTTTAAATTCCACAATATAAAATAAATTAAAAGAAAATAATTACTTTCTCATTTACGCAGAACTATGTATGTTAAGGTGTCGAAAATTATGTAATTAATAGAGAAATCAACAAAGTTAAGGCCAACTATGTGTAAAGAGTACATTAAGTAAAGAGTAGCTTAAACAACTGTCAGAACTGAACGAAAAGCCTGTTAAATGCTTAAACATTTCCTTATAAAATTGATATCTGTCTGCATTAGACATGAAACACTATTATAATTATTGTTATAATTATAAAATAAAAATATTTTTTGGCTTTAGCCAGGATTGAACTCTAGCTAGACGAATGATACCAACCCATCATCATATAATATTAGAAATATTATAATTTTTTTTTAATCTTGGCCCAGTGACCCCTACATATGCAGTGCATTGTACTGGAACTAGGAAAATAGGTTATGATGAGCAGGAAAGAGGGAGTAGTGTTCGCAGAGTGTTAACAATAACAACACAAAAGACTATAACAAACTCTATTGCAGCATTTATAAGCTTGGAATTAAATTAGTTAAAACTGTTAGTGCCCAGTGTATATACCTTCGACACTGTTCAGATTAGCAAAATTTAGTCCAACACCTTTCACACTACAGGGTAATGAAATGCATTTTTTTATAGCTTTTATTTATTTATTGAATCTTCACAATGTGAACTAACAATAAGTATTCAAATCTTAATAATAAATACAATAAACTAACTAAGTCCAGCCAATGCTAGATAAAAAATTGTATTATGCGCATATTTTACCGGTAAAATCACCTACTTAATGCTCTGATGGTGGCAACGGTATCCCTTCTTCTCAACCGAGTGTGACCACTAAAATTAAGTATGTTTCGTGCAAGAGGGTATTTTTGCTGATATACCTTGTCGCATGCTTTGAAAACTCATCTTTTGCCAGTGGAACACACAGATCCTTGTAAATTCGGGAGCTTTTTACGTACGATGGAGCTGCAGCAATTGTTCGAAGAATTTTGTTTTGTCGCCTTTGAATTTTTTCAATGTTTGACGCTGAGGCGGTGCCCCATAATTGAATTCCGTAGCGCCATATAGGCTTTAGTATTGCGTTGTATAACAAAAGTTTGCAATCTAATTTCATTGTAGAGTTTCTGCCCATAAGCCAATTTAATTGCGCTGCTTTTAATTTCAACTGAGTGACTTTCGCGTCAATGTGAGACTTCCACGTTAACCTACAGTCGAGATGAATACCAAGGTACATGACTTCATTTTGCTGCGGAATAGGTGAATTGTTAATTTGGATAGCTGAACATGTTTGTTTACGCAGTGTGAATGTAACGTGAATACACTTTTGTTCATTGACTTGAATTTTCCAAAGTTTTAACCAATTCTCTAATATTGAAATATTCTCCTGCAAATTTCGCGAAGCTACTTGATTGTTTTCATGTACGCTGCAGAATGCTGTGTCATCTGCAAAAGTTGAAGTGTGAATACCAGATCTGGTTGGCATGTCAGAAGCGTAAATTAAATATAAAGTGGGTCCCAGAATGATATCTTGGGGAACTCCTGCCTCGATTGGCTGATTTGGGCTTATAAAGTCACCTTCTCTGATGACAAATTTACGGCCACATAAATAGTTTTCCAGAAGCTTGTGAGTGTTTGCAGGCAAGTTCAACTTTATCTTGTAAATTAATCCCTCGTGCCACACTTTATCAAAAGCTTGGGAAATATGAATGAATAGAGCTGAGCAATACTTTTTGTCCTCAAAAGTCTTTCTTATAACATTAACTAGTCTATGTGTTTGTTCTATGGTGCCATGTTTAGCCCGTGATTCTTCAACCGCACGGTCGTGTTTTTAAAAAGTGAACAAAAAACAAACCAAAAAATCATTGTGCTATTATATTTTTAAAGTTACATATAAAAACAATAATATATTGTATTAAATTGTAAAAGCAATAACAAATTATTTTAAAAACAACGGGAAAATAAATTCCTCACATTTCATTAACTAAACAATAAAATCAATTTCAATAAAACAAGTGCGGTGGCAGTGCATTGTTGTTGTTGTTATTGTGCGTGAAGATTACCTACCCAGTAGGAAAAAACTATACATTAAAATTTTGTTTTCTTGCAAAACCGCAATAAGTGGAAAAACGAATTTATTTAAAAGAAAAACTTAATGACAATTATTTTTATATACTTTTAAATTAAAAAAAAAAAATAAAAAATTGCATGAGTGTACCTAGCAGATGCAATTCTGAAAGGGAGCTTAGCTCCACTAGAAAATACCTCTGGAACTCTGAGAAAGAATCACTGAAAAAATCATTGGATAATCTTCTGTCTCTAAGAGATAAAAAACGCACGCGTTCGTGTTCGCCAAACATTGTTGTTACAACAGAAGACAAACCATCTTCCAGTCTAGCTATTATTGATAAACCAAAAACGCAAGTAGGAATGGATAGGTATATAACCGTGGTTAAACGTTAGCGAAGCCCTAAATCCGCACAAATATCT
Source organism: Thecocarcelia acutangulata (assembly GCA_914767995.1). Classification (NCBI taxonomy): domain Eukaryota; kingdom Metazoa; phylum Arthropoda; class Insecta; order Diptera; family Tachinidae; genus Thecocarcelia; species Thecocarcelia acutangulata. The sequence goes on from OU612098.1 coordinate 61,432,200, forward strand.
TCAAAATCAAAAATTTCTAAAGACGATAAACCCACTGCGATAACGGATGGTAATAGATTTGCTATCTTTCAGACAGATGAGCCAACAACATCCAAAAAAACATATAAGCCTTCACCAATATATTTGAGAGAGCCGACTTCTAGTGAACTGGTGAAACAACTTATTACGGCAATCGGTAAAGATACTTTCAACGTCACATCAGTGAAGCACGGCAGCATCAGTGAAACTAAAATACAAGTAAATCATGAAAACGATTATCGAAAATTGTCTGATGTTTTAGAAAAAGAGAAAAGATCATTTTACACATACCAGCTCAAAAGTGCTAAAGGTCTTCAGGTCGTTATTAAAGGTATTGACTGTTGCGTAGATATTGATGACGTCAAAACCGGATTGGAAGATTAAGGTTTTAAAATAAAAACCGTAGTAAACATCAGGAACCGTGAGAAGATCCCTCAACCCATGTTTAGAGTTGAACTAGAACCCAGGGATGTTGTCCTGAAAAAAGGTGAAATTCATCCAATTTATAACCTTAAATTTCTTTTGCATCGTAAGGTTACCGTTGAGGAACCACATAAGCGTTCAGGACCCGTTCAGTGCCTAAATTGCCAAGAATTTGGCCACACAAAGGCTTACTGTAAGTTGCCCGCTGTTTGTGTTGTATGTGGCGAACTTCACGGCACAACTCAGTGTAACAAGCCAAAGGCCGACGCAAGTGTTAAGAAATGCAGTAACTGTGGAGGTAACGACACTGCAAATTATAGAGGTTGCCCTGTCTATACTCACTTTAAGCGGTCAATGACAAATAAGTCATCGGTTTCTCCAGCAACCCAGCAACCACCCATACAAATACGCAAACCTCCAAACAATTTTCATATGCTAATGTCCTTAAAGCCGACCAAATCTTGAACCAGGAGCCCAAACCTCAAAAGTGCGATCCAAATTTTAGAAATTTAGTGGCAACTCTGCAGACTCTTGTTCAGTCCATAAACACTTTTACCGTTTCTATGACAAATATGATTCAGGAAATGCTAAAAATGCAATCCACTATTTTACAGGCAATTTAAAAAAAATTAATTGGTTAAAAATATGTTTCTGGAACGCAAACGGCATTCGCCAACACAAAAATTAACTTGAGCACTTCCTTATGGAAAAGCAAATCGACATAATGATGATTGCTGAAACCCATTTGACAACCAACAGTTATTTCAAAATTAATGGCTACACATTATATGACACAAAAGATCCCCGTGGAAGATCTTGCGGCGGTTCGGCAATTTTGATAAATACCAGAATTAAGCACTATCTAATGAACGGGACACGTGAGGAATATCTCCAAGCTATAAATATATGCCTTAATTATTTTCATGAAAAAATTGTTATATCCTCGATTTACTCACCACCACGATTTTCAATAACAGAAAGACAATATTCAATTTTTTTCAAATCACTTGGTCCTCGATTTTTAGCGGCTGGCGACTATAACGCTAAACACACTTTTTGGAGATTACGTTTAATTACCCCGAAAGGCCGTGTGCTTTTTGACACCATTTCCAAAATGGGCTTAGGTGTGATTTCAAGTGGTCACCCCACTTATTGGCCGTCAGACCAACGCAAGATCACAGACGTTATAGACTTTGGAGTTACAAAAAATTTTCCCTCAGAATGGATGCAAGTGGAGACTTCATTAAATTTGTCATCAGATCACTCACCAACTATAGTTTCTGTTTCGTTCCCCCAGGGGGTTGGTTCCCCGTTTTGTGACTTGGCGTTGACTGTCACTCGAGTTAATTGGTTAAAATATAAAAAATATTTGAGTACACATTGTACGGAAAACATTGCCTTGAGAACGCCTGAGGATATTGATGTGTCGATTAACGAATTTTCTGAACACCTTAATCTAGCCGTACAATATGCCACCACTAGCCATATAAGATCCAGAAAAGTGAGCAACAGAACATATTCGTTTGAAATTGAACAACTTCTAACAGAAAAAAGAAGAGTTAGAAGAGAGTGGCAACTTCGCAGGTCTCCCCAGCTTAAAAGCGGGTTACGAGAGTGCATAGCTCAGTTAAGAAATCTGCTCGAAATCCAAAGAATGGCTTCCCTTAAAAATTATCTAGAAGTTCTTGATGGTACCCCTCAAACCGACTATTCTTTATGGAAAGCGACAAAAGGTCTGAAAAGACCCGTAATAGGTAAGCCACCTCTGCGAACTTCAACTGGAGATTGGGCAAGAAGCGATTCTGAAAAGGGAATGTTGTATGTCGATCATTTGAGAAATGTTTTTACCACAAATGATACAGCGAATAATTCAGCTGAGCTACCGTCATACGCTGTTAGACAGCCTATGCCGTTGAGACTTAGTTTTCAAGATGTTGAAAATGTTATTCGTAACACAAACCCCAGGAAAGCTCCAGGTATTGATAAAATTGCTGGTAAAATGCTTGAGCAGCTACCTCGTGTAGCTCGTAGAATTCTTCTTTTTATTTTTAACGCTATTTTACGTCTCGAGTATTATCCAGCAGAGTGGAAGGTGTCCATGATTACTATGATACCCAAACCAGGGAAGGATCCCACTAAGGTAGAATCATACAGACCAATAAGTCTACTGCCAACAATTTCAAAACTGTTCGAAAAATTGTTAATGGCAAAGTTGAGTCCAATGTTGAACACTGTGGGATGCATCCCTGATCATCAATTTGGCTTTCGGGCTAAACACAGCACCATAGAACAAACGCACAGACTAGTCAATGTCATAAGACAGACCTTTGAGGAGAAGAAGTATTGCTCAGCTGTATTCATTGACATTTCTCAAGCTTTTGATAGTGTGGCACGAGGGCTTGATACACAAAATAAAGTTGAACTTGCCTGCAAATACACACAAGCTTCTGGAAAGCTACTTATGTGGGCGGAAGTTTGTTATTAGAGAAGGTGACTTTATAAGCCCAACTCAGCCAATCGAGGCAGGAGTTCCCCAAGGCAGCAAAATGGGGCCTACTTTATATTTGATTTACGCCTCTGACATGCCAACGACACCCGGAATCCACACTTCTACCTTAGTCGCCTTCTCTGATAACAAACTTCCGCCCATATAAGTAGTTTTCCAGAAGCTTGTGTGTATTTGCAGGCAAGTTTAGCTTTATTTTGTGCATCAAGCCGTCGTGCCACACTTTATCAAAAGCTTGAGAAATATCAATGAAAAGAGCTGAGCAATACTTCTTCTCCTCAAAGGTTTGTCTTATGGCATTGACTAGTCTGTGCGTTTGTTCTATGGTGCTATGCTTAGCCCGAAAGCCAAATTGATGATCAGGAATACATCCCACATTGTTCAATATTAGACTCAACTTCGCCATTAACAATTTTTCGAATAGTTTTGAAATTGTTGGTAAAATACTTATTGGTCTATATGATTCTACCTTAGTTAGATCCTTCCCTGGCTTGGGTATCATAGTAATCATTGAGACCTTCCACTCTGCAGGATAATACTCAAGGCGTAAAATGGCGTTAAAAATAAAAAGTAGAACCCTTCTAGCTACACGAGGTAACTGTTCAAGCATTATACCAGTAATTTGATCAATGCCTGGAGCTTTCCTGGGGTTTGTATTACCGATAACGTTTTCGACATCTTGAAAATTAAATCTCAAAGACACAGGAGGTCTAACAAGATATGGTGGTAATTCCTCTATATTATTCTCTGAATCATTTGTGATAAAAACGTTTCGCAAATGATCGACATACAACATTCGCTTTTCAGAATCGCTTCTTGCCCAGTCGCCAGTTGAATTTTGCAAAGGTGGCTTACCTATTACGGGTCTTTTTAAACCTTTTGTCGCTTTCCACAAATTCTTTCCAAATATGTTTTAAGGGAAGCCATTCTATGGACTTCAAGCAGATTTCTTAGCTGAGTTATGTATTCCCGTAGCCTAGTTTTAAGCTGGGGCGACCTGCGAAGTTGCCACTCTCTTCTGACTCTTCTTTTTTCTGACAGAAGTTGCTCAATTTCAGATGAATAAGTTCTATTGCTCTCATTTCTAGGTCTTAAATGACTAGTGGTAGCATGCTGTATGGCCAGTTTGAGGTTTTCAGAAAAATTGTTAATTGACACATCAATATTCTCAGGCGTTATCAAGGCGATATTTTCAGTACAATGTGTGCTCAAAAATTTTTTGTACTTTAACCAATTAACTCTATTGACAGTCAACGGTGAGCCAATCTCTTGGGGGAACGAAACAGAGATTATAGTGGGAGAGTGATCTGATGACAAATCTAATGAAGTCTCCACTTGCATCCACTCTAAAGGAAAATTTTTCGCAACTCCAAAATCTATAACGTCTGGGATCTTACGTCGGTCTGTCGGCCAATAAGTGGGGTGTCCGTTTGAAACCACATCTAAGCCCGTTTTGGAAACGGTATCAAACAGCACACGGCCTCTTGGGGTAATTAAACGTGATCCCCAAAAAGTGTGTTTAGCGTTATAGTCACCAGCCGCTAAAAATCGAGGACCAAGTGATTTGAAAAAATTTGAATATTGACTTTCTGTTATTGAAAATCGTGGTGGTGAGTAAATCGAGGATATAAAAATTTTTTCATGAAAATAATCAAGGCATATATTTGTAGCTTGGAGATATTCCTCACGTGTCCCGTTCATTAGATAGTGCTTAATTCTGGTATTTATCAAAATTGCCGAACCGCCGTAAGATCTTCCACGGGGATCTTTTGTGTCATATAATGTGTAGCCATTAATTTTGAAATAACTGTTGGTTGTCAAATGGGTTTCAGCAATCAACATTATATCGATTTGCTTTTCCATAAGGAAGTGCTCAAGTTTATTTTTGTGTTGGCGAATGCCGTTTGCGTTCCAGAAACATATTTTTAACCAATTCATTTTTTAAAATTGCCTGTAAAATAGTGGATTGCATTTTCAGCATTTCCTGCATCATGTTCGTCATGGAAACCGTAAATGTATTTATAGATTGAACAAGAGTCTGCAGAGTTGCCTCAAGATTGCTAAAATTTTGGTCGGAGTTTTGAGGCTTGGGCTCCTGATTCAAATTTGGTTTATCGGATTCTACCACATTCGCATAAGAAATTTGTTGGGGGTTTTGCACGTGTATATGGCTGGTTGGCTGGCGTACCTGGGGAAAATTGGTTGTAGAAATGGTGTTTGACTGCTGGGGTGGCATATTTAAAATTAATGGCCTATTTGTCATTGATCTCTTGAAGTGAGTATAAACAGGGCAACCCCTGTAGTTTGCAGTGTGGTTACCTCCACAGTTACTGCATTTTTTAACGCTCGCGTCAGTCTTAGGTTTTTTGCACTGTGATGTACCGTGAAGTTCACCACACACAACGCAAACTGCGGGCAACTTACAATAGGTCTTAGTATGGCCAAATTCTTGGCAGTTAAGGCATTGGACGGGCCCTAGACGCTTATGAGGCTCCTCAACGGTAACCTTACGATGCAAAAGATATTTGAGGATGCACTTCATTCTTTTTCAGGAGAACATCTCTAGGTTCCAATTCAACCCTAAACATGGGTTGAGGAATTTTTTCACGGTTTCTAATATTAACCACATTTTTAATTTTGAAGCCATTGTCTTCTAGTCCGGTTTTGACCTCATTCGTGTCAACAAAAGGGTCAATACCTTTTATAACGACCTGAATACCTTTGGCACTTTTAAGCTGATATGTGTAAAATGATCGTTTCTCCTTCTCTAGAACGTCAGACAACTTTCGGTATTCATTTTCACTGTTTACCTGGATTTTCGTTTCATTTTTGCCACCGTGCTTAGCCGATGTTACGTTAAAAGTGTCTTTGCCGATTGCCGCAATAAGTTGCTTTACCAGGTCACTAGAGGTAGGCTCTCGCAAATATATTGGTGGCGGCTTAAAGGTTTTTTTAGATATAGTTGGCTCATCTGTTTGCAGTATAGCAAACCTATTATTATCCGTTGCCGAAGTCCTATTATCATCTTTAGAAATTTTCGGTTTAGATGATATTTGAGCTGATTTGGGGCTTCGCTGTCTTTTAACCACGGTTATGTACCTGTCCATGCCTACTTGGGTTTTTGGCTTATCATCAACAATTAAACTGGAAGATGTTTTGTCTTCAGTTGTAACAACAATATTTGGCGAACACGATCGCGGGCGTTTCCTATCTCTTAGAGACAGGAAATTTTCCAATGATTTTTTCACAGATTCTTCCTCTGAAATCCAAAGATTTTTTCTACCGGAGCTAAGCTCTTTTTCAGAATTACATCTGATAGGTGCACTCATGCAATTAATTGTTTCTATTTTTTATTTACAATTTAAAACAGTATTTAAAAAATGTCACAAAATTTTTCTTTTAAACAAAAACACTGTTCTCCTATTACGGTTTTTACTTAATCCCGTTATATTTTTTTTTACTTTGCGATCAAAAAAACAAACACGTCCGTTCACTATCGAAGCTAAACAACGACTCGTGATTGTTTTAAGATTTGAATACTTATTGTTAGTTCACTTTGTGAAGATTCAATAAACAAATGAATGAAAAAAAAAAAAAATGTTTAGCCCGAAAACCAAATTGATGATCAGGGATGCATCCTACATCATTCAATATTGGAGTCAACTTCGCCATTAACAATTTTTCGAAAAGTTTTTTTAGGGATCCTTCCCTGACTTGGGTATCATAGTATCCATAGACACCTTCCACTCTGCAGGATAGTATTCTAGGCGCAAAATAGCGTTAAAAATAAAAAGAAGAATTCTTCTAGCAACACGAGGTAACTGTACAAGCATTTTGCCAGTAATTTGATCAAAACCTGGAGCTTTTTTAGAGTTTACTTTATTTATAACGTTTTCGACATCTTGAAAACTAAGTCTCAAAGGCACAGGCGGTCTAACAGCATATGGCGGAAACTCAGCTACATCATCCACTGTATAATTTGTAATAAAAACGTTTTTCAAATGATTAAATGAAATGCATTGAAAAGAAAAAAAAAAAAACATGTACACATCTTGCTATCTATTCCGATGCACTTTGGTTTCATGCGAAATTAATAATGAACATAAATATATAGAAAATACGTACAACGGTGAAGAAAATAAAAAATTGAAAAACTAACTATTCTCTTTCATTGATAGGCTAAGAAGCATCCGAACCGCCCTCGTAATGAAATGCATTGAAAAGAAGAAAAAAAACATGTACACATCTTGCTACCTATTCCGATGCAATTTGGTTTCATACGAATTTAATTAATGAACATACATACATGTATATATAGAAAATACGGACAGCAGTAACAAAAGACGTGTGCACAGGATGAGAGACAAAACACTACTCTTACCTGCTGTTAAGCAACACTACAGTTGCGTGCACGAGCTCTTTTTCGTTCATCTTTCTTCGTTGAAACATGTTCTTTTAGTTCAACAGTTTAGTTTATACCGCATCTACAACTACAAGCTCTGATATAAAATCAGAGAGAACTTCTTCAGAATCAGAAACTGGGTTTCTTAATCTTTATCTCCATATAACACAAGAGTTACACGTACATATTTCCATTAATCTTATGAAACTTTATAAACCATTGAGAGCTGAGAATAAAAATATTTTTTTGCAATCAAATCTTTTGCGAATATTGTTGAAGATTCATATGTGTACACTTTGTGCAAAATGAACCATGTTAATATATAACAACAATTTATATGTACGTATGTGTTTTCAATAAATATTTTTCAAAACTAGTAGTAGGCATATTACAATTACGTCTTTTTGTCCACAAATATATACGAGTGCAGATTGATATTGAAGCTACCTAAGTAAAAAAAAATTTTTTTCCAAAACCATTTATTTCCCAACATACTCTCCTTTTAGCCCAATACACTTAGTAAGACGATATTCTAACTTTTTTATACCATTTGAATAATACGATTTTGGGAATCCCTCACACATAATACGCATTAGTTTCGGTAATTTGAAACGAATGTTTTCCCGTGAGCCTTTTTTCAAGTTTGGAAACAGGAAAAAGTCACTAAGAGCTAAATCTGGAGTATAAGGCGGATGATCTACCAATTCGAAGTGTATTTCACGTAATTTTAGCATCGTGTCTAATGCTGTGCGAACCGGTGCGTTGTCTTGTAGAAGGAAAACTTTGCTTCTTCTTTAAAATTGGTCGTTTGTTATTGATTGCATCAATCAATTGACCCAATGATGCACGATAATACTTTCCTTTGTTCGTGGATTCTTTTTCAAGATAATCGATAAGCAATATTCCGTGTGCATCCTAAAATACAGTGGCCATAACCTTGCCGGCCGGTTTCACTGTCTTCGCCTGCTTAGGAGCACTTCCACCAGCTTCCAACTATTGTTTCGAGTGATTTTTGGTTTCAGGTGTTTAGTAGTTTCGACGCCAAAAAACAACGGGATTACCTTTTATCATGTCCAAGCGCGGCTGTCGAACTCATTCATTATTCATAACAATATCGAGGATTTTCTTGATATTTTCTTCTGTTGATGATATCATTGCATCGGCCGCGTTTAAATTAAGAAATCGAATATTTTACCATATAATTTGACGGAGCTGACTTAACGTAATGTTTGTCGAGCTTTTCTTTTCTCTTTATCGCAGTTTTCCCTTTCAAATTAATGTCAGTGTTTAATCACTGCACGAAATTCACTTTTTTCCATTTTTCAAGAAACACAAAAATTGCATACTTCAAATGACTACAACAAATAAAATTATCGATGAGTTTGGGTGAAATTTTAACAGCAGACGTTTGACAGATACCAGTTTCCAAAAAAAAGTGTTTTTGCTGCCATTTAGTGATAGGCAGCTTCAATATCAATCCTCCCTCGTAAAAAGTAGCTCATTTGACAACTCTTATCATAGAATTGAAGCGATGATATTTCGCATAAGAACACTTTCATAAAAAGTAATATAAAACTGCGATAACACTAATTTTATGCCTACATGTACCATAATTCTCCCTCCGAAATACCACATATACCCTATTACTTCAACCAGTTTGCGTCATTACGAAGGCTAAAGTTAATCCTCCTGGGATGCGATATAATGATATATCCACCAACTCCCACTTGGATCCATCCATCTGTAAAGATGGATGGATCTATCCGGCCACTTCCGAAATCCTGCCTTACAAGGTTGCATAAAATTTCTTATCGGACAGTAGAGCCGGTGAACACTAATCGATATTCTTCGGAAGGTTCACTACTCTTCTCTTAATTGAGGCATGACCATATGTCGCCTCCTGATCGCCGAATTCATGGCCATTTCGGTCGCCACGAGATCAGCCGACACCCAGCTCAAATTATAAAAAGTACTTTCGATTGTAGCAAATGTGAACATTATATTCACTACGGTCTGGCAATAGGTGGTTTTCTTCATACTTCTACCATACGAGAGCCCCAAATTTCAAAGATTTATTTCCCAGATGTTCCCAATGGCCCTTTTACTCAAAAACGGCGCTAGCCGTTTTTTCCGTCCGTGAATGGCTTCCCCGTTACCAAGACAATTTGAAACCTAAATACGAATAGATATTTCAGACCATCTGTCACCTTGAACTCAAGCCTTTACGTTTGGAAGAGAAGAAGATGGAGTCTTGTATCTCCGGGCGAAGGTGCTGGTTCACACCCAGACCACTATTCGTGCAGTATCCATCCATAAGTCATAGTGTAAAGCCCAACTGCTATAAAAGGCTATGCGTGTACTTACCTGCCCCCGCAATATTATCAGCATATGCCATTATCCTAAATAATCTGGAATCCAAATTCACTTGCAATGGACTCAGAGGTAGATTCCATAGAATAGGACTCCCTGCGGAGTAGCCCCCGTTTCCGTCCTGAAAATTGTGATTCGCCCTTTTTAGAAGTAGTAACCCTACTTGTCAGCAATTTTATAGAAAGCTTACAATCGCTGATGCACGCCCAATCTTCCCATGGCTACAGTTATAGCCCTTGGTAATACGTTGCCAATGCGAACTCCCCATGCCCCAGAGTTTTTTCTAAATACCCTATTGCCCCGTGAAGAGGTATATTGGGAGTTACATCCCTATGGCCATTGCATGTATCGGCCATGCCAGCTCCCAAATAGGGCATGCATCCAGGAAAATACGTATCCATTAGTATTTCTTGGCCCACCACACTGTTTCTTAACGAGTTCCAGTATAAATTAGAACTAGGTATGATTTGACGATGGTCCCATAGATTTCTTTCACACCACTTCAATATGATCTCCATGAACAATGCTTCGCGTTCCTTATTATGTTCTAAAACTCGTTCACTGAGGCTTTATACTTCGTTCAGTCTACCAATCTTTACGCCCCATTAAAAAGTCTACCAAACATTTTTCGCGCCATTGTCCAATCGGTATGATCAGAGAATAAGCGTTAATCCGATTCCTCTTTCCTCTAATCAAATCTGAACGTTTATTAATAATTAGGGTAATATCCAGTATCTTCCTTTTACTTACCACAAAAAAGGGATTGTAAACCAACACTAAAACCATACAAGGTTATGTTAGGTAGGTAGATCGCTGGATGCCGCGAAATAGACTAGGTTCTCCAGCTCACTTGGGCCCTGATGCCGCTCTCTTTGTGATTGTGTGAAAAGTGGGGAAGTAAAGAAGAGAAGTTAGAGGGATATAGTGGTAGTAGAGGAGAGGCATGGAAAAGTGGGAAGCACTTAGTGTGGCGTTGTATGCTACTGTACTAGCCATCTGTTGCTCCTTATGAAAGAAGCTAGGTCGGAATGATCGAAGCCAGACATGAAAAGCTGTTGCAGCTCCGATCGCCTAAATATCTTAGACAGTCATGCTCCAGTGCCGGGCGTGGTCCGAGGAGATGAAGGATCGTCTCCTCCTCTTCCTCGTCTTGAAAACTTCTGCAGAAGTCGGTATGGAGTAATCCTACTCTCCTGGCATGGTTTCCAAATGGGCAATGTCCAGGGATGACTGCCACAGTGGCTCTCTAGTGAGATCTGGGCAGTTTTAATAGCTCTCACGTTCTCTTAAAGTTTTTATCCGGCCACGGCTTCCTTAATATAAGGCATGTGGGCTCTGTGTACCATTATTGTTGCGCACGTTTCAGTGTGTGCGGCCATCTTATTTAAAGAATTCCGGCATCCTTGACTAGAATTAATGTATATTCCAATCAGGGAGTTTATGGTGACCATGCTGTCCGTTACTAGCAACGTCAGCCATCTGTCCGCTTTATATATAGCCGATATTTCAGCTTGAAGAACACTACATCCGTATAATAGTCTGAAGAATATTTTAGTGTTAAGTTCTTCTATGTAAACGCCTCCCACAACCCTTTCTCCCCTTCAGATTCTAAGGAATATTCCTGGATTTGGTAGCCGAAGCTTCTTGAGAGGAATGGTTTTGGGATCCAGTACTCAATTAGATCGTACTCGATTAGATCTAATCTCAAGTATATTGGCGTATCCCCACGGAATGTGGGTCCATGCTCCTGTTGCGTTCAACCTGATCGCGGTTTTTAGTGCTATCTGCCTGGCTTCCAAGTCACATAGCATCCAGCTCATAAGTGTTTTAGTTGGTGTTGTCCTCATGACAACAGGTCAGTATTGCCATGATTCGACTGACTTTTTCAATTTGCAGTCTGTTGACTGCGGTGTCCAGTGATTTCCACCATACTGATACTCCATAGAAAATTATCGGTTTTATAACCATTTCATAAAGCCACACAACTCCTTTTGGTGGTATGCATCATGCTGTGGCATTACTTTATTACACAGATAGATGGCTGTTGTAGCCTTGGTTACTAAACTGTATATTCCATGATAATTTGCAGTTTAAAATGACGCCTATGTATTTTGCCTTATTCAATAAGATAATTGTGGCGCCATCCATTTTTGGACGTGTGAAGTATAGGATTTTATACCTTTTACGAAAAAGTATGATTTCCATTTCCGCTGGGCTCCATTGACGTACCATCTTTAGAGCATTTTCTAACTGCTCTGTTATGGTGTCTAAATGGCTTCCAGAGACTGCAATCGCTACGTCTTCGGCATAGGCTACAGTATTTATCCTTTTATGACCGAGGTCTACAGCATTCCACAGAAACGGGGAGAGTACTCCTCCCTGGGGCGTACCCTTGCATACTTTTTTCATAATTCCGGTGTTCCGATGTTATAGGTCTGCGCCTTAGTATGCTCGTAAAGAGCATGATTCTAAGTAGATCAACCTTCTAACTGGGTCTCGAAATCAATACGACCCCATTCGGAGATTAATAGAAGATCACTATTCAGAGAGTCATTCATATTTTGCCTCTTGGCAACGATCTTGGATAGACTGGGCTTATAATTGATTGGGTATGAATGGCAAATTCTGCTGTCATCTGCGAAAGAGTGGATAGGGTTGGAAGTTTGATATAGAAGGTGGTTGAGAAAAATAAGAAATAGTGTGGGGGAAAGAACGAAGCCTTGCGGTACCTCTGAATTAATCTTGAACTCGTTTGATGAGAGCCCATCTATAACAACTCGTATAGTGCGGTCGATATAAAACACCAGTAAGTTTTGCTAGTTGTGTGTCATACCACACTCTGTCAAACGCTTTGGAAATATCCAGAATCACCACCTTACTTTCACCGAAATGATGGATTAAGTGGCATCATTTCTCAGAGATATGCCAAAAGATCGCCAATAGAGCGACCCTTACGAATGCCATATTGGCGATCACAAAGTAATTTGTGCGACCTGATACCTCACAAGGTGGTAGTTAACCACACTTTCCATTACATTGGAAAGTGCAGAGCAAATTGCAATTGGGCGATAATTTTCAGAGTTATTTGCCTCAATCAACGTTACATTAGTAACTTTCCAGCATGATGGGAACTCACCAGCTTGGTAAAGTATGCCGAAGAGGCGTGCTAATGGACGCGCAAGCGTAGAACTCTGCTTTAAGACAAGTGCTGGAATGCCATCCGGTCCAGGAGTCTTGTATATGTCGATGTCTTTCAAAACCCTTTTAACTGTTCTATCAGATACTCTTTCAAGCTCCGGAAGTGGTTGACTGCTTTCCGGCAAGTAAGAATTTCTTGCAAAAATTTCAGCCAATAGGTTAGCTTTTTCAACCGTATCGGTGAATGCTTGGATATTTTTTAAGAGAGTTGGAATTGATGAACTAGGTTTGTTCCTTACTCTCTTAACGAAAGACCAAAAGGTCTTACTACGCGCCTGAAGACCCTGCACACGAAGATCTTTCCTTTTTGCGTAGCAAATCAGTATTGATTAAACCAAGATTTCGCTCCCATTTTAATCGAATAGCGAAGCCAGGATGAGTTGTGAACATTAAAATCACTAGCAACAACGATTTCACTGCTCGGGTAACTCTCCAGGATTTTTGATATGAAATCGGAGAGTGCATCAAAACCAAAAAAGGTAATATCGATACCCGCATTTTGGCTTCTGTGCAGAAACCCGAAATGCAGAAAGTGCGACCTGATTTTGAATTTAAACCAAAGGCAGGCAAATTCATCATCATGCATGCCTAATTGTTGTTGGCATTGGAACACAACTTCATTGTGAATGTAAATTACAAGACACCGATGGAAACTAAAGAGGTATAGAAGCTGATACCCTGGTGTGTGAAAAACCTGTGGATAAGCATTCTCAGATACCTCGGGCATAAATAGAGAAGCAGTTCATGGTTAGCTCACGTATATTACAAAAGTCAATTTTAAGGTTACCTGTCATTACGTTGGAAAATAACAAAACAAATGTTGACTCTGCTGTATAAGAGAGGTCGGAATTAATTGTTGCTGAGATGACCAGTAGTGTTTATTTATACCTTCGATACTATAATAATCAACAGCACTTAAGCCGACCTCCCTAATATTATTAAGCTTTATATAACGAGCACGGTAGGGAGTTGATACAACGCCTCTAAAAGCCCTGATCTAGCCATGTATTTTATAATAATGATAAAAAAATATTTTTATCATTACCTTTGCAATTTTAGTTATTTTTTTTTTTTCTTGTTGCTGGCTTGTGTTCTACATCTCCATCGGCCGGATATTTTCACCTTATGTGAAACCCAGGTATCTGAGAATGCTGATCCGCAGGATTTTCATATATTTGGGTATCCACTTCTATCTCTGTTTAATTTCCATCGGGGCCTTGTAATGTACATTCGCAATGAAGTTGTGTTCCAATGCCAGCAACCATTAAGCATGTATGATGCCGAATTTACCTGTCTTTGTGTTAAATTCAAAATCAGGTCACACTTCTTGCACTTCCGGTTTCTGTACAGAAGTCCAAACGCGGGAAGGGATACCACCTTCTCTGGTTTCGATGCCTTCTCCGACTCTATATCGAAGATCCTGGAAGATTGTCCGAGCAGTGAAATCGTTTTTGCTGGTGATTTCAATGTTCACAACTCAGCCTGGCTCCGTCATTCGAGTCATACAACTTCAGAAGGCCAATATGTCAAGTTATTTGCTGCGCACAACCACCTAGCGCAATTAGTGAATGAGCCAACGCATATTCCATGTGTTGAAGGGCACCATTCAAACACACTTGACCTATTCCTGACTTCACACCCTGAAAAGTCTGAAGTCAGAGTTAGTGCACCTCTCGGTAATTCGGATCATTGCACCATTTCTGCCACCTTTTCGATCTCTGAACTTCGTAACGTTTCGAAATCAGCTACGAAACGTTCAATATTTATTTACGAAAAGGCGCGTTGGGCTGAGCTCAACCAATTTTATGAGCATTTTAATTGGAAACTTTGCTTTCTAGATAACGACATAAATGCTTCAGCAAAAATGGTCGAGAATATTATATTGCTAGGGATGAAATCATTTATCCCCTCCAAGCAGATTTCGGTTAAGCCAAGAGTGAAATCCTGGTTTAATCAGACGTGCAAAAACGCAGTCAGATACAGAGAGGAAGCATTCAGTAATTGGCGTTTAAACAAAAACCCAGACACTGATTTGCCACGCAAAAAGGCAAGATCTTCGTGTGTCAGGGTACTTAGGCATGAAAAGTTTCTTCACGAACAGCGCCTTCGAGCCAAAATCCTTGCAGCTCCCCGGGGTAGTAAGACCTTTTGGTTAAGAGAGTAAAGAACAGTGCTAGTTCATCATCCCAAGGGTGAAGCAAATAACCCCGAAAATTACCGTCCAATTGCAAATTGCTCTGCACTCTCCAAAGTAATGGAAAGCATGGTTAACCATCACCTTATGGGGTATCTGAAGTCGCATAAACTACTTTGTGATCGTCAATATGGATTTCGTAAAGGTCGTTCTACTGGCGATGTTATGGCATATCTCTCAGAGAAATGGTGCCACTCAATCCATCATTTCGGTGAAAGTAGGGTGGTGGGCCTTGATATTTCAAAAGCGTTTGACAGAGTGTGGCATGGTCCACTACTGGCAAAACTTACTGCTTTTGGTGTCGGTGATGACTTCTCTCGGTTTATATCGAGCTTTCTCAGAGACCGCACTATACGAGTTGTTATAGATGGGGTCTCATCGAACGAGTTCAAGATTAATTCAGGGGTACCGCAAGGCTCCGTTCTTTCTCCTACCCTATTTCTCATTTTCCTCAACGACCTTCTCTATCAAACTTCCAACCCTATCCACTCTTTCGCGGATGACAGCAGCATTTGTCACTCGTACATTTTTAGTTATAGGCCCAGCCTATCAGAGATCGCTGCCAAGAGGTTAAATACGAATGATTCACTGAATAGCGATCTTCTATTAATCTTCGAATGAGGTTTTAAAAACAGGGTCGCCTTTAACGCTCGTAAGACCCAATGTTGCTTATTAACGCACAAACAAACGGCCGCAAATTCTGCTTCATCTGTACTCGTGGATGATATAAATACTGAGGAATCGGATGCTCTTGATGTTCTTGGAATGAAGATACAATGTGATGTTCGCTGGACTGAAAACATTTTTAATGTCTCTAAAGAAGCATTCAAGTGCCTCGTGTTCTTTGCAACGGTGAAAGATGTACTTCACTCCATCCGACCTTACTATTTATACCACCTACATCCGACCGAAAATGGAATACAACTCTCATATTTGGGCCGGTGCCTCAGAGTATTTTAGGGTTACTCGACCGTGTGCAGGAGAGGGCGAAGAAGCTCATCAGTGACAGTAGGGTATCCAACTCAATTGATTTACTGGAGCATCGACGCAGTGTGGGGTGCGTTACTCTGTTCTATCGCTACTACAATGGGTTTTGTTCTGACGAGATTAGGGATCTTGTTCCCGAAACGCGCACATTTTTACGTACCACGCGTTCATCGTCCAGAGCTCATCCATTTGAGGTTGATTGCCCGGGGAATCGTACTACGCATTACAGAGAGAAATCGTTTTTCAACCGTAAGCTTCGTCTGTGGAATAAGTTGCCTGCAGACGTGTTTCCTGTCGGTTATAACGTTGGAAAGTTCAAGACAAATGTTCACAAACACTACTCCCTCTTTCCCCCTTCTCACAATCTATTTTCCTAGTTCTGGTACAATGCCCTGCATATGTAGGGGTTATCCTCTGAGTACTGGTCCTATAAAAAAAAACGTGCATGCTTGCATGCTTGGACTTTCTGATGAAATATATTTGTTGTTATTGAATATTTTTATGTATTTAGTGACTATTGTTGTACTCTTTTGTTTTTTTTTAGCTGTAACTGTAACAAAGTGTAGAAAATTACTTTGGGTTGTGTTTTTTTTTTTTCTCTTTTTTAAATGTTTGCAATTTCGTTTTATTTTAAGCTGGTACAATATTAAATTAGTTTCTCTTGTATTTACGCTTAACTATATCATAAAACAATACACTTAAATAAAATTATAAAAAAAAAAAAAAAAAAAAAAGATCTCGAACAACTCGACAACATATAAAACACTACTACCCTGACCCTGTACTATTTTTGGCTCTTTGGCTTCTTCATCGGGTTTGTGGTCCAGTCTAGCTGTGCCCCGTGCCACACTTCTCCTAAGGATGCAATAATCTCTTTCATGGCACTGGCCAATTTCTCGTCTACGCATGAAATCAGTTTGACCCTGCCCTGAATTCGCCCTGCATCTGTAAACTGCGGTAAAGACCGGTGTTATATTCGACCGCTTTAAGGAAATTGTCTAGCAATCTCTGGCTACCAAACCCCATTTTTCACGGGTGATTGCTGCGTCAGAGCTGCTTCGGTCAACTACAGCCCTATTTAGTGGGTTTTTTGCAACCTCACTGTAAGGCCTATTGATGACCGTGGACACCTTCCTCGGCTTTTTACTTGGGTTAGCTGGTTCTTCTCCGGACCGTTGTCTTTTGCGTGCTGCCGCGACAGCAATAAGGACCGGATCCGGGTTTTCGGCTATATATGCCTTAGCCCATGTCAAGCACTGTTTGTCAGTGCTTGGCATAGATTTCTCGGCTACATATCCGAGCTTTCGACATATCGTCGACCCGCTCTGAGTTTTCACATGGTTTTGCGGGAACTTGCGTTTTGCTCCCGCTCCACTTTTTCTGTAGTACTGGACGTGGATTCTAAAATTCGTTCTCTGCTGCCTAGCATATCTGGGGGGTTTCCGGATGTTGTTGGCTTTGCCAGTTTTGAGCTTCCTGGCACGCCCGATTTATCTGCAGGGTGTTTTTGGCCTGTTAGGCACACCCCACGTTGTATTTCCGTGTTTACAGCTTTTAATCTCAGTTAGCAGCGGTCGATGCACTACACTTTTCGGTTTTGTGCATCTGACATCTGCTATTTCCGGTGAGGAGCTTACCAGAGTTTGACAGCAGTCCATCAGTTTGGGGTTTCCAGCCTGATGGATTGTCGTGTTTAGTTTTGTTCTTTTTACGTTATTTTGTTCGTTCATTTTTGTTCCCACGAGTTAGCCAGTATAGAAAGAACCAGCCAACTACTAGTTACAACCAATCCGTACCCTAGACCGGCGGATAAACTACTCGCGACTAGTCTTTTTTATCCACTGACTAGTCACATAGACCCTCAGTGCAGCTTCTACAACCTTGGCTTTCAGTGGGGCATTTTGGTCCGCGGGTTTCATACACCTCGTGGTAATCGGGGTATATGCTAACTGAGGTTAACACATGATAGCAGATTGGTGTTTTTTTCCCTGCCCTATGCTCCCATCAAGTCCAGGACATGTGATATTCACATATAAGCCATATTTGTGTCATGATCATATATGTGAGTACCCTTGTCCTCCCCTATCCACCACCTGGAGACGCGTCCGATGGGAGTGTGACGACTCACGGATTATTAAATTATTACGAAGTATAAAATAAAAAAATAAAAATTACTGCTGTCAAAGTTGGCATCAGCCTCAATTACCAGCAGTGATCTTGCTGTTGGTTCGTTGCAATTCGTTTTAACGCGCCATATAACAGCTAAACGAGAAATAATGAAGATTTTTAAATCGCTATTCGCCATTGTATAGGATATGATTCTATGTTAACAGACACTTGTCCGCTTCCTCCGAAACCAGGCTGATCTTATAGTCACCCCTGCAGACTCGGAGGAAAACAATATTGCAACAGAGGTACATATTCCCCTTTGTAGCCTGAAATGGTACAAATGATTCCTGGTTAAACAGGATAGTGATGTACCTGCTATTGTCCTTCGATTCGCATACCCTGTCAATCTTCCGGTCATGGGTCGGTATATTAGAACTTCTACCTCTCAGGACCTCCTCTTCGGAGGTCGCCATGGACTTTCTTAAAGAGGAATCATGCCAAGTCTAGCTCCATCACATGGCCCGACCGCTGGTTTAAGTAACTACTGTGCACCAATTAGTTTTATCCGCAGACAACACCAACTCGCCTCAGTATTTATCCCCACAATTCGGCATTAGCCTGATTCGCCTTGCTCCTGTCTATCCACTGACATATGGGGTCTTAAATGTTCTTTCGGGCTGTTGACCCAAGACAGTTTCCTCTTCCTTGCAATGGCTTGCAGTACAGTTAGACTTGCCTTTGTTCACGATAACTGGGACTTTTCCACCGCAATTAAGGCATCGCTTATTTACCAGCTCATTATAAATCTATACGGCACGCCGCTTTATGTATACCCGTCTTGCTGGATTAGTGTGTCTTTGAGACTTGTTTGCTCCCGTTGGAAAACTGGAGCTTGGGAAAACCAATGTTCACACTTTCCTTAATGCTCCTTGCAAGAAAGAACTGCTGGTGTACCCGAAAACTTGTTCTTGGTTTTCTAACATTACCAGTTTGAGAAGAAAACAAAAACTTCATTGCGACTCCCTTTCCAGCTGAGTCGGTGAAACTTTGTGACGCGAGAACTCGCCCGTAATCACCTTATTCACCGCAGACACTTGGCACTTGGTTTATTTGCCAAATTTAGTACTCGAAGTTTACGAAAAAAATTCCAATAGGGTAAACGCAAGAGCTATAACTGCAGTTGAAGCACCTGGTTACTCTTTTCATGAAAATTTTAATGACAGAGATTGTACAGAGATGTGGCTGTATCTCATCAATGTTGCTTTAGATCCCAGTTTTGAGCTCAAGGAATTTTACAAAACCCCAAAGAAAAAATTGTAAGTTAATATCAGAATTTGAGCAAATTTTCACGATGATTTAAATCCATGTCTAAAAGGCATGTCTTTTCTTTTGTACTGAAAATTTTTTTAAATTAAAAAAAGCCAGGTTTTCTGTTTTCAAGTTTTATTTATAAATTCTTTTTGACTGGTTTGTTATTATTTAAATTGTTTTATTTTCATTCGACACCTTGCCAGTCGATGTAACATCGTTTTGGTAGGAGGTTTAAAAGAGTATTATGAAAAAAGGCATGGCTTTAAATCACCTTATAAACCAGCCCTTTTTCAAGATAATTTGTTCTTGAAACTTTTTTATGCTAGGTGTGACAGGCAGCTTCGCCTTACATCCATTTTGTCCAGGTTCATACCCTGCAGTTGACGCCAAAGGAAGTCCGTTATCATGTTCCTGTAACGAATGCCGCTTACAGTCACTATAGTTTCAACATTCTCGTTTACAGCAACAATGTTTTCAAGAGACAGACTGAAGCGTTGACGCACAGAATTCTTACTATCCATATCCGACTTAGTTTCTTAAATTTTTTTGGTTGTAATATGAAAGGGGCTTAGTCTATTTGCTGAGATACCCAATATCAAAGCTCCGTATAAATACAGTCTCTTAATTTCTGGCTGCAAGGGAATAGATGGGCACGGGTTGCATAACACCCCTGTTTAAGGGTTTGAATAAGTTTTAGCCATGCATACCAGTTCAAAGGCCCTGCACTATCCTTAGGTTCAACCATGAGAACCAGTGTAAGATTATTCATTGAGAGTCCTTGAGAGAGAGGAAGAGCAGGTGCCCTAATATGTACATAAGCCCCTTCAGCACGTCAAGGTAATGGTTGTAGTGTTTTGTCTCTCATCAGGTGCACACGTCTTTTGTTACTGCTGTCCGTATTTCCAATATGCGTATGTTCATTAATTAAATTCGTATAAGGCCGGATTACACCGTAATAGGTGGCAAGTTATATACACGTAAGTATTTATTTTCGTTTTTTTTTTTCTCTTTTTTTACCGTTGTCCGTATTTTCTATATACATATGTATGTTTATTATTAATTTCGTATGAAATAAAAGTGCACCGGAATAGGTAGCAGTATGTGTGCACATGTTTCTTCTTTTTTTTTTTTGCCTTTTTTTCACCGTTGTCCGTGTTTTCTTTATATGTTCAATATTAATATTATTTTCGATGAATTTAATTACCTTGTAGTGTGGAAGGTGCTGGACTAAATTTTGCTAATCTGAGCAGTGTCGAAGGTATATACACTGGGCGCTGATCAGTTTTAACTAATTTAATTCCAACATTTTAAATGCTGCAATAGAGTTTGTTTCAGTCTTTCGTGTTGTTATCGTTAACATTTCGCGAACACTACTCCCTCTTTCCTCCTCATCATACCCTATTTTCCTAGTTCCAGTACAATGCACTGCATATGTAGGGGTCATCCCCTGAGTACTGGTCCCAGATAAAAAAAAATAAAAAAAAAATTACCCATGTGAGGGTAATTAGGCCTTAAGATAGCTTAAGTATATTTACATACATATGTACATGATTTTGTTTAAATACGTTTTTGAAAACTATTTGTTTTTGTTATACTTGTATACATATGTAAGAAAAAAGAAAAGATAGTCGTGTATATTACTGATTTTACTAAATTGAACTAAATTAAATTAAAATCCTTTCAATTTGAAGCGTTGCCTCTATAGTACTCTGCCTAATATTTATCGTGGATTAAACATTTTGATGCACCATGGACATAAGGAGTTTCTTAGTAGTAGAATTTAAATGCAGTGACCACCTCATTTTGTGAAGTTGGAAAAAATATATATGTAAGCTAAAAAATTTGCGGTGTGAGAGCAAGTAACCCTGCAACGAGGTAAAAATTGAGAAGATTTTTTAGAAATTCACAAAAAGCTTCAAAACTGAAGTTGACTCGTTTCTAGAAGGGTAAAATGTAAACGTGATTCCGGCACGTCCATAGAGGAGACTTTAACACATCGTGTAAGGAAGCCCCTTCCAACTCTGAGTTGGTAGGGGAGTTCTTCGGGCATGTTGACAAAGCAGTTGACGAGTATGCCCTCTTGGTATCTCATCAGTATGACCAAAAGGACGTTGACGTCATAATCGTTGGTAGTGCGAAAAGAAATGGTAAAGGAAACACAGATTAACCTACACCATTTGCAGGCAGCTTCGGTTGCATTGCTTGTACGGGTGGCGCAGAGGAGTTTATCATAGTTCAATAACCCTGGCTGTGTAAGTAAGCAAGTTACGGTAGCCTGGGAGACGGGCGATAATCTATATGGCATATGATAGCGAACCACCACTAACTAAGGTTCGTGAAGTTGTTCGGATGATTGTTCACTAGCAGGTGATAATGGGAGCAAATACCAACTCACACCACATCATGTGAGGTGGCCCCGACACAAATGCCAGGGGTGAGTTGATTTTTTAATTTATACTATGCAGTAATTTAGACGTTGACTCGGAACCTACTTTTTTGTTGATAAATAGAAGAGAGGTTCTGGATATTATGCTTGTTAGCACTAGGTATGCGGATTTGATCAGAGGACGGAACGTGCCGAATGACTGTTTATTCTCTGATAACAGGTACATTTAGGTTGAAACAGGAATTAAAAAAATAGGGTTAATTCCACGAGAAGCAGGAAGAGGTTGAATTGGTAGGAACATTGTAGGGCAGGACCTGGAACCTTTTTTCGGATCCTCCGACTATGAGGGATTGCAAGTTCATTAAGCCTGTGCCGAGGTAAGAATAAACCACTGTGATGGAAAGAGTTTGAAAGAAGACTGGTCGCAATACAAGGCCTCCAAAAGCAAGTTTAAGAATATGATAACAAATGAAAAGGGGAAGTCTTGGCGGTCTTTCTACAGTGGCGTAGATGTAACCTTTGAGACAAGTAGACTTTGCAAAATCGTATCAACCACACAGACCATAGCAGATTTCATAAAGAAAAAATGTGGAAATTGGACAGCCTACACAGGAAAATTTATGTCCGTTGTATGAAATAGATAAGGACAAATTTTTTTTTTTTTTCATGGGCAGCAACCGGATCCTTTGAGCTATAAGGAGTTTTGACCCATATAAATCACCAGGCTCGGATTACCAACCGATTGTCATCAAAACAATGTGGAACTTATGAAGCCATGGTTGATTCGGATTTTTCGGCCTGCCTCAGGTGGTCCTGTATACCGAAGACACGCCACAGTCTTTATTCCTAAGGATGGGAATACCTCACCCACAACCCCGAATGATTGCACGCTCATTAGCCTGACATCCTTTTTGCTGAAGACTTTGGAGCGTATGGCTGATCTACATCTTAGGAAGTCAATAAATCCGTGCCGTCTATCTGCATCTCAACATGCCTATACTAACGGCAAACTTGTTGAGATTGCGTTGCATTTGCTCGTGGAGTATATAGTACTCTAAAGGAAGTATGCACTGATGGCATTTCCTGTCACAGAGAGAGCCTTTAATAACGTGACGCCAAGAGTCATTATAATGGCCTTGGAAAGACTGAATATTCATCAGTCGATTATAAGTCTCCTGACAGAAAGCGTCATAACAACTGTTTAGGATTGTGGGATATTCTAATGATATTGCTGTAGCAGTGTCGGGTAATTATCTTGACACTCCCTCGTATGGTTTGAAATCTGCTCTGAGGATCTTAGATAAGTAGAGTACTTATAACGGAAACCTTGCTGACTAATAATAAGCCCCATGTTAACGTATGGGTTGCTTATTTGGTAAAGGGCTCTGGAGAAAACCACCTATTGTAGAGTTATATAGATAATACTGCGTACGTCTGCTTTGATGGTGACTGATTCTTCTTGCAATACGTCAATTAAAGCGATAAATACGAATGCATTGGCTGCTGGCTGATCTCATGGTGAAGGAAGTAGCAATGTGCTCAGCGGTCAAGCTTCGATAATGGACCCCCCCCCCCCAGAGAATATTGATTGCTGTTCTTATCGATTTTGGCCTTGGCAGCGACCCAAATAGGGCGCCAAGTGGCTGTGCTTGAGATCTTTGAAGATGTGTGAATATCCGAAACTGTACTGATAGTAAGGCTGCGTTAAATGCGCTTGTGGTTGTCTATACGACGTACAGCTCAGGAATGAATGAATGAGGTAGCGAGAAATTCAAACCTGGAGCTTTTCTGTTTATCAGGGTATAGTGGAGTGCCCGCAAATATTGTAGCGGATGAACGGGGCCCGTTTACAAAAAGGGATTATTGATAGGATTGTAGGAGTCCCTTTTAAAAGCTGTAAGAACCAAGTGCAGCGTCAACTTGTAGAGACTGCACAGGACAGATAGTCTGGTTAGATTACCAGCCGAGTAGCAACGCTAACATGACCTGTGTGTGATCGTAGGAAGTTATCATATGCGGATGCATGCTAAGAAGTTGAATCTTTGATTCAATGATTTCTGCAGATGTTGTAGGGATGACGACTTTGAGGATAGTGCTGAGCAATTCCTCTAACGGGTTAGCAGATATATCGGAATGCGGGGTAAACAGACTGGATTCTTTTAATCGGGTTGGTTTGGATCTGAACCGTTGGGAGATAGGTAGGTCCTCCCTCAGGCAGCACAGCAGAGCGAAGTGGACTAGTTTCATGAAACTGGCAGCCTGTACGATCTAACTTAAAACCGATCCCCAATAATGAATGAACTAACAATAAGTTCAAAATGAACTAACAATAAGTCTTCAAATCTTATACTAAATATGAAAACAAAAATGTGTTTTTTTCTTAAGTCCAGACAATGCTAGACAAAAAGTTGTGTGGGAGCTAACAAGCTTTTTCATTTTTTTTGTTTTGATAGGTATTATTAGAGCATTTTTTTTCAAATTAAATTTAACCTTTCAATTAAGTTATGTTTTCGGTGGGCGCTCAGTGGGAGTTTAAGAAGTTACAGTAAAAGGTGCTCTCCAAAAGAGTTGATGCAAGACTACGCGAGGAGTATGAAGGTCTCGAATTTAGTATTGCTTCAATCAGAAAAAAGAAGATACCTCGTAAGTGAATGACAAATTAGCCGCGATTTGCTATATGAGAGACGGTCGAAGGCATGACTAACTAGTTAAGTCTGGCTGCAGATTCAGGTTATCTTCGATGACTTAAGAAGCTCGGTTTTTTTTTTTTATATTGGACCAGTACTCAGGGGATGACCTCTACATATGCAGTGAATTGACCCGAACTAGGAAAATAGGTTGTAAGGAGGGGGAAAGAGGGAGGAGTGTTTGTGAAAATTTGACTTGAACTTTCCAACGTTATAATACACAGGAAACACGTCTGCAGCAACTTATTCCAAAGGCGAAGCGTATGGCTAAAAAAATAATTCTCTCTGTAACGATTCCTCGGGCAATCGGCCACAAATAGATGAGCTCTGGGCGATGAACGAGTGCTACGTAAAAATGTGCGCGTTTCAGGAATAAGATCCCTAGTCTCGTCAGAGCAAAATCCATTGTATTAACGATAGAACAGAGTAACGCACCCCACACTGCGTCGATGCTTTAGTGAGTCAATAGAGTTGGATACCCTACTGTCACCGATGGGCTTCTTCGCCCTCTCCTGCGCACGGTCGAGTAACCCCAAAACAGACTTTGAGGCACCGGCCCAAACATGAGAGTTGTATTCCATTTTCGGTCGGATGTAGGTGGTATAAATAGTAAGGAGGTCGGATGGAGTGAAGTACATCTTACACCGTTTCAAAAAACCGAGGCACTTGAATGCTTCTTTAGAGATATGAAAAATGTGTTCATTCCAGCGAACGTCACACTGTATCTTCATTCCAAGAACATCAAGAGCATCCGATTCTTCAATATTTATACCATCCATGAGTACAGATGAAGCAGCATTAGCGGTCGTTTGTTTGTGCGTCAATAAGCAACACTGGGTCTTACGAGCATTAAAGGCGACCCTGTTTTTACGACCCCATTCAGAGACCAATAGAAGATCACTATTCAGTGAATCATTCATATTTAGTCTCTTGGCAGCGATCTCTGATAGGCTGGGCCTATAGCTAAAAGAGTAGGAGTGACAAATGCTGCTGTTATCAGCTAAAGAGTGCATAAGGTTGGAAGTTTGGTAGAGCAGGTCGGGTAGGAAAATAAGAAATAGGGTGGGACAGAGAACGGAGCCTTGCGGTACCACTGAATTAAACTTTAACTCGTTTAATGAGACCACATCTATAACAACTCGTATAGTGCGGTCACTGAGCAAGCTCGATATAAACCGTCACTGTCATCCCCTGCACCAAAATAATAAAGGCCTAGCTTGCGCCTAGCAAAATTTCAATCTTGCTGAGATAATATTATGTCTATAAAACTATTGTAATACGCTAAGCACGCGTCTGTGGAGTGAGCACGCCACTGGCCGAAATTCAAACAAAAACTACTTTAAGCATTTTGGTTTTTCTTAAATAGGGGCTTTTTATAATAAATCTAAAGTCGAATTTGAAGTATGCAAAGTCGACTTTGAAGTATAAGAATAGCAAAGAGAAAAGTGTAGTGCGAGTTAAGTTGAGTCTCTGGGGGGACATCACATAATATTAAATATAAGAAAGCAATAATAGGAATATCAATAACAAGAAAAGCAAACGTACTCAAGCATGTACAAAAATCAATAATGGGACACAAAAATAATAAACTATAACAATAACGTGTATAGGCAAGTAAAACTAACATAATGAAACATAAGTATGATAGCTCCAAAAGAGCATTAGTAGGATAAGCACCCTAACAAATAAATATAGATTAGGTAGATGAACTAAATGTGAGTAAACAGTAATAAAAACGGGAAATATCTAAACAAGGTGTGTGTTTGATAATATGGCTTGGGCTTCTCTTGCTTTGTCCATTTGAATGAAAAAATAGTTTTAGTTTTAGAGTTTAAAGGAGCAAAATTCAGGTTGTAGAGTTAGTTAAGAAAATATAACATAAAGACGCATAAGCGTTTAAGATTTTTTTTAATTCCGTATAAAACGTATTATTAATTCACGGCCTTAATTTCTTGCTTTTATGCCTGAAAATTTTTCTAAATTTTTAAAAATCGCTTAGGCTACGTTAAAATTGCGTCAAATTTAACCCAAAAAACATGCTATTTTTGAATATGTGAGATGTCATATTTTCATCGAAATTTCATCAAATTCATCCCATTACCTAGGCTTAACGATACAAATTATGTAAAAAATTTTTACAATTTTTTTTTCAAAATTTTTAAAAATCGCTTAGGCTACGTTAAAAAGGCGTCAAATTTAACCCAAAAAACATGTTATTTTTGAATTTAAGAGATGCCATATTTTCATCGAAATTTCTTCAAATCCATCCCATTACCTAGGCTTTAAACGACACAAATTATGGAAAAAATGTTTAAATTTTTTTTTCAAAATTGTTAAAAATCGCTTAGGCTATGTTAAAAGAGCGTCAAATTTAACCCAAAAAACATGTTATTTTTGAATTTAGGAGATGTCATATTTTCATCGAAATTTCATCAAATCCATCCCATTACCTAGGCTTAAAACGACACAAATTATGTAAAAAATGTTTAAAATTTTTTTTCAAAATTTTTAAAAATCGCTTAGGCTACGTTAAAAGTGCGTCAAATTTAATCCAAAAAACATGTTATTTTTGAATTTGTGAGATGTCTGAAAAATTTCTTTATGCTAAAATTACAACTCATCGGATTTTCGTACAATGGATTTCCTCTTATGTAAATATTTCCTTAGTTGATAACGACTTCTTGATTATTGTACGCTTAGGAGGATATGCCCCAAAATCCTGTTCTCCAACCCGTTATTCTGTAGAAGCGGCATATTGTGAAAAGATTCTAAAAATATTTCATTTGAACTCTTATGGCAAGTTGAGTCCACTGAGGGTTCAGGGTAAAAGCGCTCATCTCTGCACTCCACTGGCTACAGGGGCAGTCAGTGCCAGGTGGTATAAGATGTTGGCTGATCTAAATAGCTCTATTGTTCTTCAGATCAGCTGAACTCTTATGGAAGGGGGAATCCACTGAGGGTTCTGTGTTAAAGCTCTCCTCAGGGTGGGTATTCTACATACCTGACCGGCTTAGGGGAATGAAGAACTAGATGATTGTGAAGGCAAGCGATGCTCTTGAGAATCATCTAGCCTTCGCGGAAAGGGAACGCACTAAGAGTTCGGAGTAAAAACTCTCCTCAGAGTATTCTCTGCTCCCATACTAAACCACACTGTGCACTAGATGGTACTGAAGGGAAGAGATTCTCTTCAGAATCATCTGACCTTTGTGGAAGGGGAGTGCATAGAGTACTTCGGCGCAAACCGGTTTTCATGAAAAGAGAATCCTCGGAGGATTTGGACTAGAGCTATCCTCCGGGTATTTTAGGCACCACGCTCTACGAACTTCATGTAGTGTACCTAATTCGAGTTCCATTTAATTCTCTGGGGGTTCGGAGTTGATCTCCATATTTTCGCGCGAACCCCACGTACCTTTACATATGCGGTCTGCCAAAAGCGATATATTGGGAAGGTCCAGTTGTATTGGCGTTGCGACCTTGTAAAAAATGATTGTGTCGCATTTTTTCTGCTCTGTGACCAGAAATATACATTTGTTTAACGAAATCTGGGAACCTTGAGCTATCGCAGCCTATAGAGGAAAAAACTGTGGTTACAATAAATACATAGTAAAATATTTAAAAACTATTATTGCTATAATTATTTTACATTTCAATTTATTTCTCGAGGCGCCAACAGTATTCTCATAGTTTTTGCAATACCACTCTGATCGCAACACCATTTTATGAAAATTTTCATAATCGCATGATTCGTCAAAAAAGCTGTAACATAGTTGCATTTTGAGTACTTTTCCAGCACACATGTTATATTTGGTACATCGCACAATTATGTAGGATAGTGAAAAATATGAATTGAAATACAAGCATTTCCAATACTTTCAAAATTATTCCAAAATATAGTGACATTGCCCTATTCTTCTGCAACGTGGACATAATATTCAGATAAGTTAAAACAAAACAAAAATACGAAACTCTTTAGAAAATGAAATAATTGATGGCGTTCTTTATTATAAAAACTAATTTAAATTAAATCTTTCAAACTTCTTTGATATTGCAATCAAATTCAATTTTTTAGAATTATTCAATTCAGATATTTATTTCTAAAATTTTCCGAAAATTCAATGTATTAAAGCGTATTTGTGTTTTAGTACCATTCTTTTTTTTAGTACCATTCTATTTGTATGTTAGTGCAATTAATTAAAAACTTAATTCTTTAATCTACTTGAACAATATATATATTATTGCTAGAAAGGAAGTAGATAAACTTATAAAGCGCGTGAACTTTTCCTATTTCTCTAACTTGTTTTCAAATGCCATAGATACAAAGAAAAACTGGAAAATTATTCGAGATATTGGAATCGGAAAACCAAGGAATGCATACTCTTCTGAAATAGATGTTGACTTCCTGAATAAGCTTTTTACTAAAATCCCAAATCCAACAATTGCTCCAAACGTTTACGTTCGTAGTGCCAGCAGATTATATAATAATACCAGACCAAAATGCTACTCGTATTGCATAATTCATTAATACATTCACATCTCACGTACTTGCCTATGATATATGGATATAAAAATAGTCTTGCAATGAAATCACTTCAATCTGCTCAAAACAAAGCTTTAAACATAGTATTTAACCTTCCGTTAAGGTTTAATACAGTGAACTTGTACAAACAATACGCAAAAACAATACTTTCAATTAAAGGGCAACAATTGCTAAGATATGTTTTTAAATGCCTTAATGGATACGAAGAACATACAATCCAATTCAAACCAAATATAAATATTACCAACAGAGATACAAGGCAAGCGACGAATTTGAATTCAGTAAGATGTCGCCTTGAATTAACCAAACAACGTACATATAGCATTTTAGGTTAGGTTTAACAGGCTGCCAGCTATTATAAAGCCAGCCCACTTGGGTCCAGTCAGGTCCCGTTGTGTTGATATAGCATTTACTTGCCCAAATGAATTTAACCGTCTACCAACTGATATCAAGAATTCTTCTACTCTATCCATGTTTAAAAAGAACTTAAAGCAATATTTACTAAGCAACGTTGAAATACTTCTAACTAGCTGAATTATATATATATATACATACATACATACATATATATGTATATACATACATATGTTACCAATAAAAAATTATAAATAGCTTGTTTTCTATGTTTCTAAGCTATCTATATGTCGACATTTCATAGGAGCTCTCGTAATCATCAGTAGACTTTGGACATTTTTAAAAGATATTCTCAAACATTCAACTTTATATCCCAACAATCTAAATAAATTGTTGAGAATTTAAAAAGAAAAATGCTCTAATAATATCTGTCAAAACAAAAAAACAAGCTTTTTCATTTATACACGTCTCTAGCTCCATTCCCTGTGTGAAGCATAGTACGGCAGAGTTTATGGTTGCTTTTGGAGCCAATTTTTGTTATGAGCAGTATCTTCGTAGCAAAGAGCTGTTGGTCATTCGTTAAAAGATTAAGGATTAGTTAGTTCAACAATTCTAACTCTTTTAAAGAACGACCAAGCTCTCAAGGACTCCGTTGATATGGTTATGCTGCTGACTGAAATTTTTACAGGCAATTCGTACTTGACAGAAAGCAGTCAACCACTTCCTGAACTTAAAGAGTATCTATGTATATGCCAAAGACATTTTTTCCAAATCGAGCACTATACGAGTTGTTATAGATGGAGTCCCATCAAACGAGTTCAGGGGTACCGTAAGGCTTGATTCTATTTTATATTCTATTTTTTATTTTTCTTACTAGCCTTCTATATTATACTTCTAACCATATCCACTCTTTTCCGGAAAACATCAGCATGAACTCATCGACATTAACTATTTCCCATCTTAGTTTTATTTTCTCTGGACGCTTAAATAGATCAAAATTAACTATTATAAATTACCCATTTTATCACTACAATTTTTCTTAATTTTGTGTATGTTTTTCAACAACCTTCCAGAGCCAATCATAATTCTGCTCCTTTTTGTTTTCTTGAAAAAATTCTACCTCGTATTGTGTTGAGCGTTTTATGCAAGGATATCGATGTAATTAAACTTCAAGAATTTCATGATTATCAATATATCTCCGCTCTTTATCTCACTGACTTCCGAGGCTAGCTGTAGTTCAGCTCTTTTCGACCTGAATACTCGTAAGATTGTATGATGCTAGAGAACGTGGTGCTTAATTTTTCTTATTGCGTTCGCAGGGGTAGATCGTGGGTAAGACCGAAAAACACTCAATAAAAGGATAAGTGTGTATCTGAGATTAAAAAACATCAATAATCGCAAAAGCAATCATTGTTGGATAACCCATTTCATTGTTGCAACTATAATTTAAAATTTTAATTCTTTCCAAATAATAGGTTTACCCAAGTCCTTCACAATACTGGCCTCTTCCTTCGATTTAAATCTCTTCCCACTAACCATTTCAATAGGTTTGGAAAAATAAAATGATCGCTAAGGGCTTAATCTGGAAAATATGATGAATGAAGCAGCGGTTCGTAGCCCAATTGATGGATTTTTGCGATAGTGCGTGCATGGTCTTTAGGGAAACGTACTTTATTTTCAACAAATTTGGTCGGTTATTGCCGGTGATCTTTCTATTCTTCTCTAGGTGATATATGTATATGAATGATAGCGCGTGCATTCCAAAAAACTGTGTCGTGTCCTCGTTGACTAACAAATCGACCTGGCCTTCATTTACACACGCTCATCCAGTAAAACCCAGTTTTGATTCCTTTTTCTGCCTTGCTATTTGATGGATTTATGTTGCGTCTACGAATATATACAACGGCGTAAAAACTAGTCCAAATTGCGGTTGAAAATCAGCAAATATTCCTTTACATTTATGCTCGGAGTGCAAGCAATCGCAGCATTTCATAACGCAGTAAGCCCTCAGTTGAATTATGATCTTCTCTCAGTGATGCTTTCTTTATGAAAAAAATAAATTATCAACACACGATATTCACTTTAATCTATTTTTGTTAAAGTTCACGAGGTAGTCTGTTTTTAATGGCTGTCAAATGGCCCTCAAAATTGATGAATGGAGGCAGACGTGTTGCATTTAAAGTTGCTGCGTGGAAAATTGTTACGGAGTTATTAAACAGAAATCGTAGTTTGATAAGCAAATATCTGTGCTAGTGATACCATCAGGTGCCACTCGCCTTATAAATAAATATGTAGATATGTTTTTAGGGTTGTATGTTCCTTGTTAGGTAAGCGGCGGAGTCCACAGCCTTCTGTTTTATTGTGGAGGACAAATAAGGATTCTCTAGGAATTTACTTATATTAATCGTCGTTAGTAAATCTTACGCGCAAATTATTTGTTTTTTGTGCTTTTTCTGTTTTTAAAAATTTTTTTATCAGTTTTAAACAGATTTGTTATTGTATCAGGTTTCCGATTACATTAGTTTTCATTTCTTTATTCTTTCGATTAAGTATTTGAATTTGATTAATGCGTGATGGTCTTCATTTTTCTGCCAATGAGCTGGAGATGCTGCGTTTAGGAACATTTCCATTACTTTTGGAGCCATAAACTTACAAAATTGAGTGCGGTATCTCTGGCTCTGTTCTTGGGTCTGGGAAACGAATATTTCACTTGTGTTGGATTCCAAATAGTTCAAAGAAGAATTTTGATTCGTTGTCCAATATGATTTGTTTGGAATTTTCCAATCAAGATTTGCAAGATATTTATGCCTTCTGATGACTTCTGCAAATTGTTTTAGTATGGATTCTACGAGCATGATGTAATCCAGTTGGTATTGATTCGCACACCAATTTCAAGCCATTCATCTGCTTCTGTTTATCGATGAATTCTGACTCTTCAAAATGGCGATATAGTTTTCTGTGACATTCCAATCTGAAGATTGGGCTGGCCAATCTAAGGCTCCGATTATCCGAGAACTAATATTTGAAGAATTTTTATCGAGTATTTAGGATAATTTTTATTCTGAAACCCCTATCTAAGTGGCATGTCTCAATCGGTTTATTTAAGCATTAGCTTGTAGAATCTCCAATTAGCACAATTATGGATGATTGTACATTGCGATTTTTTTTATCAGGAATACACGTTTATGTCCGTTAACATCAAACCCTTTTTTTTACTTCCAGCAACCATTTCTTATGAAAATAACATCCGATAATTACATAACTAAACACTTTTCTTTAGAAAACGCAGTAGAATTTGCCGCTAAAAACGTAAAAGTTCCATTTTCAATCCATAATATTGTCTAAATAGAGGTACATCTTCAAAGCTGGCAATCGTGTCAGATGCTAATGGCTATACCAAACAAATTAACTTCCAAACGTAACAAACTTGTATCAAAAGTCGAACTCCATAAAATTGTAGTGTTTTGTCTTCCATTCTATGCACACGTACTTTTTATTCTTATCCGTGAGTTCTATTAACGTTCATTATTAATTCCTTATGAAAACAAATGGCACCGATGTATTTTGTCTTCCATCCTGTGTGCACGTGTTTTATGTTTTTTTCATTGTCGGTTCCACTAACAGTACTCCCTCTTTCCACCTTCCCTTAATCTATTTGTTGTAGTAAATAAAACTATAGGAACGCCACTGGGATTACTTAAGTAGTATTTGAACTTCCGAAATCCTTCACCAAGGGTTACTTTGCAGAACGGGGATCAGGATGTCTGCACGTGTTACTTGTAAAAGAGCAAGAATGAATTATTATGGTGTATGGTCGATTTACGGTGGAGTAATTGTAGTCCCCGAGATGCTGTTGTCCTGCAACATATAACTGTAATTTCAGGAACCAGGAGTGGTAGAGAGAAGGTTGATTTGGTTAAGGTCTGATGATCTTTATAGACTTCGGAACGCCAATTCGAGGGACCTAGATTTCCACTGACTATCTGAGAAATTGCACACAGGAGGGATTAAAATGCCCGGGCTCCTCAGCAAATTTCCATCTGTGTGAGACTTGCAAGCCACAAGCGCTTAAAAATGTTACTTACATGTTATAATATTATTTTAACCAAGAATTGTGTGCAGCGTGGATTAAAAACGCATCTGACAAATACTTTAAATAAATTTATATGCAGTTTATTTTTTTAAATAGTATTAGTTTTGCACACATTAATTATGTGAATTTCCTTATATAAGACCCCTTTTCTTTTTATAGTCTTCCAAATTTAGCGACCTCTTTGTTGCAGTCTCCGCTACTTTTGGCACTGGCTTGGGAAGATTATTTACAGTGTTAACTGAAAAAATAAAGTAGAAAAATATGTTAGCATTCAGAAATAAATTTTAACTCGGGTAAATGAAAAAATGAAAATGTCATATATTTTTATACCCTTCACAAAAATGTAAAGGGTATTTATAATTTTGTGATTCCGTTTGTAATTTCTACAGTTTTTTTTTTGCGACCCTATAAAGTATATATATTCTGAATCAGAATTAATGGAAAAGTCGATTAAGCGATGTCCGTCTGTCCGCTGTTGAAATACCGTTTCTGAGAAAACCATTAGACTTAAAAACTTTTTTTTTCACCATTCTTTTACCCCATCGATTCATGGGTTTGCTATTGAAATTCAGTAATATCGGTCCACGTATAGCTGAGATATATTCAAAATTCCGAAAAAAGCCATTTTTTTTTGCAGTTTTGTATGAAAATTTTTGAAAACAAAAGTTGTTCGTTTTGCTTCAAATTCACACACTTATTAAGCATGGTGAATAAAACACAAAAATTTTTTTTTTCAGATATCGGTCCCTATATACCCGAGATATAGCCCAAATCGGATTTTTAATGAAAATTTCGCATAGGCGAAGCTAAATAACTTTTTTGCTCAAAAGCAGTTCTGGTAATAAAATTAGGTTACATAAATATGGAAAATGAAAATTTTCGATATCGGTTCATATATAGCCGAGATATAGCCTGAACCGATTTTTCCATTAAAAAAAAAAATTTTTTTTTTTTGCTGAAAAGCAATTCTCGTTATAAAAGAAGGTTACTAACCGAACCGATATCGGTTCGTATATAAGCGAGCATATTTAGGTCACATTTTTAATATACTATATATATTCGTGACTATCGTGAAGGGTATTTTAGATTCGGCCCAGCCGAATATACTACACTCTTACTTGTTTTTTTCTGCAAAACTGAAATTGTAAAGCAAAACTCTAGAGACCCTTTTAAATTTCATTGTTATAATTGAAGTCGTTATTGCAGGTCAATAATGGCTAATATCTATTATACTTGGCAAAAATTGATACTTTCCATGTTTTCCTTGGAGTCGCGTTGCACATAATTTTAAAATCTGCTAGACTTGTAATTAAAGACCAAAAACATTTGTTGGAGACAAAATTTTAAATACAACAGATGCAAGAAATCATAGGTCTGCAGAAATTTGATAGCAACTGAATGGAATGTATTACAGTAAATGGAAACTGAGGTAAGCAATATGACAAAAACACAAAATCATGTAAAATATCGTTTTGTGAGTTTATTCTTTTTTTTTATCTAGAAGGGTTCTACTTTTTATTTTTAACGCTATTTTACGCCTT
The DNA here is from genome assembly GCA_914767995.1 of Thecocarcelia acutangulata. Classification (NCBI taxonomy): domain Eukaryota; kingdom Metazoa; phylum Arthropoda; class Insecta; order Diptera; family Tachinidae; genus Thecocarcelia; species Thecocarcelia acutangulata. Next base: position 61,467,316 of record OU612098.1, read on the forward strand.
GAGTATTATCCTGCAGAGTGGAAGGTCTCAATGATTACCATGATTCCCAAGCCAGGGAAGGATCTGACAAAGGTAGAATCATATAGACCAATAAGTCTTTTACCAAAAATTTACAATGTTCCAATGTTGAACAATGTGGGATGCTGAACAATGTAGGATGCATCCCTGATCATCAATTTGGTTTTCGGGCTAACTATAGCACCATAGAACAAACGCACAGACTAGTCAATATCATAAGACAGACCTTTGAGGAGAGGAAGTATTGCTCATCTCTATTCATTGACATTTCTCAAGCTTTTGATAAAGTGTGGGACGACGGCTTGATGCACAAAATAAAGTTAAACTTGCCTGCTATTTATATGGGCGGAAATTTATCATCAGAGAAGGCGACTTTATAGGCCCAACACAGCCAATCGAAGCGGGAGTTCGCCAAGGCAGCATACTGGGGCCTGCTTTATATTTGATTTACGCCTCTGTCATGCCAACGACATCCGGAATCCACACTTCAACCTTTGCAGATGACACAGCGTTCTGAAGCGTGCATGAAAACCACCAATTAGCTACAGAGCTTAATTCCGTTCGGAAACGGAATTGAATTCTTTTTTTACTTCTTCAAAAAACGAAAAACTAAAAAAATTTTCGGAATGAGATCATTTCTAATTGCTCAAAAGTGCTAAAGGTCTTCAGGTCGTTATTAAAGGTATTGACCCATGCGTAGATGTTGATGACGTCAAAACCGGATTGGAAGATAAAGGTTTTAAAATAAAAACCGTAGTAAACATCAGGAACCGTGAAAAGATAGGGTTGAACTAGAACCCAGGGATGTCGTCCTGAAAAAAGGTGAAATTCATCCAATTTATAACCTTAAATTTCTTTTGCATCGTAAGGTTACCGTTGAGTAGCCACATAAGCGTTCAGGAGCCGTTCAGTGCCTAAACTGCCAAGAATTTGGCCACACAAAGGCTTATTGTAAGTTGCCCGCAGTTTGTGTTGTATGTGGCGAACTTCACGGCTCAACTCAGTGCAATAAGCCAAAGGCCGACGCAAGTGTTAAAAAATGCAGTAACTGTGGAGGTAACTACACTGCAAATTATAGAGGTTGCCCTATCTATACTCACTTTAAGCGATCAATGACAAATAAGTCATCGGTTTCTCCAGCAACCCAGCAGCCAAATGTCATTAGTAAAAACAGTTTTCCCCAGGTAGGCGATTCAACCACCCATACAAATACGCAAACATCCAAACAATTTTCATATGCTAATGTTCTTAAAGCCGACCAAATCTTGAACCAGGAGCCCAAACCTCAAAAGTCCAAATTTTAGTAATTTAGAGGCAACTCTGCAGACTCTTGTTCAGTCTATAAACACTTTTACCGTTTCTATGACAAACATGATGCAGGAAATGCTAAAAATGCAATCCACTATTTTACTTTTTTGGTTTAAAATATGTTTCTGGAACGCAAACGGCATTCGCCAACACAAAAATGAACTTGAGCACTTCCTTATGGAAAAGCAAATCGATATAATGATGATTGCTGAAACCCATTTGACAACCAACAGCTATTTCAAAATTAATGGCTACACATTATATGACACAAAAGATCCCCGTGGAAGATCTTGCGGCGGTTCGGCAATTTTGATAAGTACCAGAATTAAGCATTATGTAATGAACGGGACACGTGAAAATATCTCCAAGCTACAAATATATGCCTTGATTATTTTCATGAAAAAATTGTTATATCCTCGATTTACTCACCACCACGATTTTCAATAACAGAAAGCCAATATTCAAATTTTTTCAAATCACTTGGTCCTCGATTTTTAGCGGCTGGTGACTATAACGCTAAACACACTTTTTGGGGATCACGTTTAATTACCTCGAGAGGCCGTGTGCTGTTTGATACCGTTTCCAAAATGGGCTTAGAGTGGTTTCAAGCGGACACCCCACTTATTGGCCGTCAGACCGACGAAAGATCCCTGATGTTATAGATTTTGGAGTTGCGAAAAATTTTCCTTTAGAGTGGATGCAAGTGGAGCCTTCATTAGATTTGTCATCAGATCACTCACCCACTATAATCTCTGTTTCGTTCCCCCAAGAGATTGGCTCTCCGTTGACCGTCAATAGAGTTAATTGGCTAAAATACAAAAAAATTTTGAGTACACATTGTACTGAAAATATCGCCTTGAGAACGCCTGAGGATATTGATGCGTCAATTAACGATTTTTCTGAAAACCTCAAATTGAAAGATCCAGAAATGAGAACAATAGAACTTATTCGGCTGAAATTGAGCAACTTCTGTCAGAAAAAAGAAGAGTTAGAAGAGAGTGGCAAACTCGCAGGTCTCCCCAGCTTAAAACTAGGCTACGGGAATGCGTAACTCGACTAAGAAATCTGCTTGAAATCCAGAGAATATCTTCCCTTAAAACATACTTGGAAAGCCTGGATGGTACTCCGTAATCTGACTATTCTCTGTGGAAAGCGACAAAAGGTCTGAAAAGACCCGTAATAGGTAAGCCACCTTTGCTAACTTCAACTGGCGACTGGGCACGAAGCGATTCCGAAAAGGGGATGGTGTACGTTGATCATTTGAGAAATGTTTTTACGACAAATGATTCAGCGGATGCTGCAGCAGAAATTCCGCCGTATGCTGTTAGACAGCCTATATCTTTGAGACTTAACTTTCAAGATGTCGAAAACGTTATCAATAACATAAACCCCAGGAAAGCTCCAGGTATAGATCAAATTACTGGTCAAATGCTTGAACAGTTACCTCATGCAGCTAGAAGAGTTCTACTTTTTATTTTTAACGCTATTTTACGCCTTGAGTATTATCCTGCAGAGTGGAAGGTCTCTATGATTACTATGATACCCAAGCCAGGGAAGGATCCGACTAAAGTAGAGTCATATAGACCAATAAGTCTGCTACCAACAATTTCAAAACTGTTCGAAAAATTGTTAATGGCGAAATTGTCTCCAATAGTTAATGATGTGGGATGTATCCCTGATCATCAATTTGGCTTTCGGGCTAAGCATAACACCATAGAACAAACACATAGACTAGTCAATGTCATAAGACAGACTTTTGAAGACAAAAAGTATTGTTCAGCTCTATTTATCGACATTTCCCAAGATTTTGATAAGGTGTGGCACGACGGACTGATGCACAAAATAAAGTTGAACTTGCCTGCAAACACTCACAAGCTTCTGGAAAGCTACTTATACGACCGGAAATTTGTTATCAAAGAAGGTGACTTTACAAGTCTCTCACAGTCAATCGGAGCAGGAGTTCCCCAAGGTAGCATTCTAGGACCCATTCTATATTTGATTTATGCATCTGACATGCCAACGAGATCCGGAATCCATACTTCAACTTTTGCAGATGACACAGCTATTTGCAGCGTTCATGAAAACCATCAAGAAGCTTCACGAAATTTGCAGCAGTATATTTCAATATTAGAGCAATGGTTGAAACTTTGGAAAATAAAAGTTAATGAACAAAAATGTACTCACGTTACATTCACACTGCGTAAGCAAACATGTTCGGCTATCCAAATTAACAATACACCTGTTCCGCAGCATAATGAAGTTAAATACCTTGGTATTTACCTCGACCGTAGGCTAACGTGGAAGCCTCACATTAATGCGAAAGTCACTCAGTTGAAATTAAAACCAGCGCAACTAAATTGGCTTATGGGCAGAAATTCGACATTGAAGTTGGATTGCAAACTTTTGTTATATAACGCAATTTTAAAGCCTATATGGTGCTACGGAGTTCAATTATGGGGAACCGCCTCAACATCTAACATTGAAAAATTCAAAGACGACAAAACCAAATTCTTCGTACGATTACTGCAGCTCCATGGTACGTAAGAAACTCACGAATTCACAAGGATCTGTGTGTTCCGCTGGTAACTGACGAGTTCTCTAAGTATGCCACAAGGTATATCAGTAAACTGGAACTTCACCCAAATCCTCTTGCACGCAACATACTTAATTTTGGCGGCCACTCTCGGTTGAGAAGAAGAGATACCCTGGCCACCATCAGAACGTTAAATAGGTGATTCTAGCAGTGGCTGGACTTAAATAACACTTATATTTAGTATTAAGATTTGAATACTTATTGTTAGTTCATATTTTGAAGATTCAATAAATAAATGAATGACAAAAAAAAAAAAAGTTTCTAATTGCAAGAATGAAAATAGTATTATCTTATAGAATTGATTTCATTCCGAGAAAGTTTTTAGTTTTCGTTTTTTGAAGAATTAAAAAACCGATTCAATACCATTTCCGAACGGAAGTGAATTCTGTGACATGGCCGTATATTTCAATATTAGAGAAATTGCTAAAACTTTGGAAAATCAAAGTTAATTAACAAAAATGTACTCATGTCACATTTACACTGTGTAAGCAAACACGTAGGCCTATCCATATTAACAACTCACCTATTCCGCAGCACAATGAAGTCAAGTACCTTGGTATACACCTCGACCGTAGGCTAACGTGGAAGTCTCACATTGAAGCAAAAGTCACTCAGTTGAAACTAAAAGCAGCGCAATTAAATTGGCTTATGGGCAGAAACTCGACATTGAAATTGGATTACAAACTTCTGTTATACAATGCAATTCTAAAACCTATATGGGGCTACGAAATTCAATTATGGGGCACCGCCTCAGCGTCAAATATTGAAAAAATTCAAAGGCGACAAAACCAAATTCTTCGATCGATTACTGCAGCTCCATGGTACGTAAAAAATTTACGAATTCATAAAGACCTGAGTGTTCTACTGGTAAAAGGCGAGTTCTCTAAGCATGCTACAAGATATGTCAGTAAACTGGAACTTCATCCAAACCCTCTTGCGCCCAATATGCATAATGTTGGCGGCCACACTCAGCTTAGAAGAAGGAATACCGTTGCCAAAATCAGATTGCTCAATAGGTGATTTTACCCAAATAGCTCCCGCATAATAAAACTTTTTGTCTGGCATTGGCCGGACTTAAGTAAAAAGGACATTTTTTTAATTTTAAAGCACATTTTTTTAAATTTTAAATTTAGTATTAAGATTTGAATACTTTTTGTTAGTTCATTTTGAAGATTCAATAAATAAATAAAAAAAAATACTTAAAACACAAAAATCTCGGACCAGTATTTAGGGGATGACCCCTGCATATGCACCGCATTGAACCAGAACTATGAAAATAGTTTATGAGGAGGGGGAAAGAGGGAGTAGTGTTTGTGAACGTTTGACTTGAACTTTCCGACGTCATAACAGACGGAAAACACGTGGGCAACTTATTCCATAGGCGAAGCGTGCGGCTGAAAAACGAACCCGCTCTGTAATGCGTTGTACGATTCCCAAGGCAAACGACCACAAATGGACGATAGGCAAAAGATTGCAGTTTCCTATTGGATTAGTGTTTGCAATGACAATTATTAAAGCTCAAGGCCAATCTCTGCAAGTTTGTGGCTTGAATTTCTCAAGTCCATGTTTCTCCCACGGACAGCTTTCTTGGGTTTTATACAAATAGACTATATTCGAATAAAATGCACAGTTTAATAAAACGTTATAATTGTATTTAAAGTTTTCTGAGTACTAAGAAAATATTTTCAATAATTTTTCAAACAATAAAACAAAAGGCTGTTATGATCCTTACAAATTGTTGCGATATAAAGTATGTACAATGTTTGTTATAAATTGATCATTAACAAGCTTTACGTTGCATTCTCTCGTGTTTCAAAAACTAAAGACTTGTTTGTTTAATCTCCATATAGACAAACTAAACACATTGTATTATCCTAGAGCGTTATAATAATTAAGAAAATCATATAAAGTTACTAAAATACCTTTTACTATCTTATTTATAAAAAATATTTCATGTTTATTAAGCTGTTATTGCACAATTTCTATACAAAATTTGTCTAATAAGAGCTTTACAAACATGAATTTTTTTTTTTTTACAAATGAGACCGTTAAACTGTATAAACACTTTTTCATTTTATAATTATGGAGTAGCAAGGCACATCGGTTTACGCTAGTTGTTATATATTTTTAAATTGTAAATAAAAAAAGGAAGAAGAGAAAACTGCATGAGCATCAGATGTAATTTTGAAAGAGAGCTTAGCTCCACTAGAAAAAACCTTTGGATATCTCAGGAAGAATCTTTGAAAATATAATCTTCTGTCTCTAAGAGATAGGAAACGCCCATATTCGTGTTCGCCAAATATTAACCCTTATTGTGTTTGGCGTTTTTACGGCGAAAGACGGGCGTTTTAAAAAATGGTACCGTGATTGTCGAAAAACGCCAGTGGATACGACAAATTTTAAATCTATTACAAAAACGCCATTAAAATGCTACCGTGCTTGGCGTATTTGTCTTTCAAAAGGGAGCAAAGTTGTCGTCAACGTATTTGCTCACGACAGATAATTAAAATCTGATCAAATAAAAACATATCAAAAATAAAAATATGAATTCTACTTTCTCCATTTTTTACATATGATTGCTGTTATTTTTACTCATTTGAAATGAGTATTTATTTATTTATATATTATGTATATTTAAAAAAATAAATAGTAAATCGGCGGGACACACCGTTTGCGAAAAATTAAATTATATTGGTTCACCATCCCGTTCTTTGGAGGGCTGTACTGATTTTAAACATATGTGAACAAACATTTATGTATAATACAATATTTTCAAATTCCATGTAAAAGTGATGATAATAACAGCTGTGATCTCGTTTACAATGGCACAACAAAAAGAAGTTTGCAGTTAGAATAAATGAACCTAAGACAGATATTAATAAGAAAAAAGAAAGCACTGCTTTATTGCAACATACAGTAAAAACCAAACTTACAAAGAAAACAATGTTAAAAAACGTTACACAACAGAAAGCTCAAGAATTCAGCAGAAAATAAATAAAACAATGAACAAAAAAGAAGATACTGACAACTTAAGCGCCATTTATAATGTTATTATAAAAAACAGCGGAAAAGGAAATTAATGTTCTTGAGTGTTTTATTTATAAGTTATTAATATAATTTAATATATTTGTGTTTAATGTTGTAATCACAAATATGTAAGTTTCACAAATATTGTTTTCTACTCAATATATTCATGTAATTTAATAAAAATTTTCTTTACAAAATAGACGAATCCCCTAGAGAAGTGAACATAAAATTCACGAAACGTTGAGAAAATATGTAATAAAAATTCTGCATTTTATTGACATTAAAAAAGTTAGGCCTCACCGGCTAAGTATAAACTAAAAACAAAAAAAAATATAGTGTATATTAGCAACCGCGAGAACTTCCCTCGAGCCATGTTTAGGGTTGAACTAGAACCCAGGGATGTTGTCCTAAAGAAAAATGAAATTCACCCAATTTATAACCTTAAGTTTATTCTGCATCGTAAGGTTACAGTTGAGGGGCCCACAAGCGTTTATGGCCCGTTCAGTGCCTAAACTGCCAAGAATCTGGTCACACCAAGGCATATTGTAAATTACCCGCAGTTTGTGTTGGCAGACTTTACGGTATATCTCAGTACAATAAATCAAAGGCCGACGCGAGTGTTAAAAAATGCAGAACTATGAGGTAACCATACTGCAAATTACAGAGGTAGTTCTGTCTATACTCACTTTAAGCGGTCAATGACAAATAAGCTATAAATTTTTCCTAAACAACCCCAATAGTCAAATGTCATTGATGACATTTGACTATGGTTAAACCCGATCAAAACTTCATTCAGGAGCACAAACCTCAAACTCCATTCCAAATTATAACAATTTAAAGGCAACTCTGCAGACTCTTGTTCAATCCATAAACAGCTTTACGATTCCTGCGACGGATTTCCGGTTTTTATGCAGGAAATGCTGAAAATGCAATCCACTATTTTGCAGGCTATTTTAAATAAATGATTTGTTTCAAAATATTTTCCTGGGACGCAAACGACATCAGCCAACGCAAAAATGAACTTAAGCACTTCCTTATGGAAAAGCAAATTGGTATAATGATGATTGCTGAAACTCATTTGATAACCAACAGTTTTTTCAAAATTAATGTCTGCATACTATATGACACAAAAGATTCTCGTGTAAGATCTTGTGGAGGATTGGCAATTCTAATAAAAACCAGAATTAGGCACTATTTACTGAACGAAACACGTGAGGAGTATCTCCAAACAACAATAATATGCGTTGAACCTTTTCATTAAAAAAAATTGTCATACTCCGATTTTCAGTAACAGAAAACCAATATTCACATTTTTTCAAATCACTTTGACTTAGATTTTTAGGGGCTGACGACTATAACGTTAAACACACTTTCCTTATCTTCATTAGATTTGTCATCACCACTGTTTGGTTGGATTATCGTTTAGTGACTTGGTGTTAATTGTCACTAGAGTTACTCGTAATTGGCTAAAATATAAGAAATATTTGAGTACTCATTGCACGGAGTATATTACTTTGAGAACGCCTGAGGATATAGATTTTTCCAAAAACCTTAAACATCCAGAAATGTGAATAATTGAAATTGAACAACTTCTGGCAGAAAAAAACAGAGTTAGAACGAAGTGGAAACTCCGCAGAACACTCCCGCTTAAAATCAGCCTACGGGAATGCATTACGCAACTGAGAAATCTTCAAATTATAAAATCTTAAAATTTATATCCAAAGTCTTGATAGTACTCCCCAATCCGACTATTCTCTATGGAAAGCGACAAAAAGTTTGAAAAGACCCTTTAGAGGCAAGCCACCTTTGCGAAATTCACTGGAGGCTGGGCAAGAACTAGTGCTGAGAAACGTTTTTCTACAAATGATACAGCAAATGATGCAGTTGAATTACCGCCATTTGCTGTTAGACCGCCTATGACTTTGAGAATCAGTTTTCAAGATGTCTAAAACAACATAAATAGAATCCCAATAAAGTAGAATCATATGGACCAAAAAGTCGCTACCAACAATTTCAAAAGTATTCGAAAATTTTTTGATGGCGAAATTGACTCCAATATTGAACACTGTAGAATGCATCACTAATTATCAATTCGCCTGGCAAAAAAAAAAAAAAAAAATACACAGACAAGTAAATGTCATGAGATAGGTTTTTAAAGACATAACTTATATAAATTTAAACTTGATTGCAAACAAGCAAAAGCTTCTGCAAAGTTATTTAAGTGGCCGGAAATTTGTTATCAGAGAATGCGATTTGATAAGCCCCACTCAACTTATCGAAGCAAGAGCAAATTTTTATTATACAAACTTTTATTATACAACGCAATTCTAAAGCCTATATGGTGCTATGGAATTCAATTATGGGGCATCGCCTCAGCGCCAAACATTGAAAGAATTCATAGGCGACAAAACAAAACTACAGCTCCATGGTACGTAAAAACTCACGAATTCACAAGGATCTGTATGTTCCGTTAACAAAAGACGAATTTTCGAAGTACGCGACAAAGTATAGCAGTAGGCTGGGCCTTCACCCAAATCCTCTTGCCCGCAACTTACTTAATTTTGGTGGCCACACTTGGTTGAGCAGAAAGGATACCCTTGTCACCATCAGAGCGTGTGAAATAGGTGATTTTAACGATATAGCGCACAAAATAAAACTTTTTGATTAGAATTGGCTGGACTTAGTTAATTTTTTGTGTTTAGCATTAAGATTTGAATACTTATTGTTAGCTCACATTTTGAAGATTCAATAAATAAATGAATGATAAAAAAATGTAGGTGAGAATGTGCGTGTGCATTTATAACAAGCACATCAACGGCTGCACAATGGGTTAGAAATGATACAAATTCGTAAGAATATATAAGTTTAGTCAGTCTTTGCCTGGCATTTGCCGTGTTCACATCGATTTCTTCTTTGTTTGTGTTCGGTCGGATAAGTTTTTGCTTTATTGGTGTTTTTGGAAGTTTACTGGAATAGTTCAGTTGGATTTAATATTTTTTTTTTTTTATTTTGCTATTTTTTATTTTTTTTATTTGAGTGATTAATCGGAAAATTTTTCAAGAAAGTGAAGAGAGTTTTAAGTTTCAACATGAATGGGGCTAACCCCCCCAACTACAATCGTTTTAGGGACTTAGAGCGCGCTTACGATAAACTGAAACCTACTAAAATTAAAAGGCTTACAGCTGAAGATTTCGTACCACTTCCTAACATCATACCCAACGATGATCATTTTCCAAGATATTTAATTGCTTCTGCCTTACCACAATCGGAGAGTACTGAAACGAAACCTTTAGCATCCTATAATGTTTTTCAAATTGAAAAAGGGTTAATTAAACTTTATACCACGCGATTACTTAGATATCACAGAGATGCGGAGCGGCGATAACAACAGACAATATTATTTTGGAAGAAAAAAGTAACGACGCCATCTTTTGTAACGGTAATAAAAATTCTTCATCTTCCAGTAATAAAAATGAAATTATTTCTCTAACTTCCAACGACAACTCTGATACCATTCCAACAACACATCAACAGATTTCTAAAAAAAATAACGGCATCACCATTGAAAATCCAACAAAGTCTTATCACAATAACAATAATAACATAACGACCAACGAAATACTAAGCAATTTTAATGAAGCAGCATACAAAACTTCAACTGACATGATCATTGACAACACAACGACAGACACATCTAGCCCCTTTGAGGTTATTGATACTGAAAATAACATTAATGATGATGGATTGCAAACTCCACCTAATGGTAATAGTGTTAACGTTTTAACACCAACCAGTAGTATATTTGAAAAATATACTAATCTTAATGTTTTAATAACACCAGAAACTTAAAAAAAACAATGCCTAAAAAGAAAGGAAAGAAGAAAAGTTGCGAGTAATTGATTTAATTAGCATTGAAAATGGATATTGGACTGAATATTACTGTATTACAGTGGAACATCCAAGGTTTTATTACACACAAATACGCACTCGAGAACCTAGTTTCTAAACACAAACCCACAATTATTGCGCTTCAAGAGACCCACAGAATTCCCAGAAATTTACAATATTTGCATTTATCAGGTTACAACATTTTTCATCACAATAAAAATATCAATTATGCCAACGATGGAATCGCATTGTTAGTTTTGAATAATCTTTATGTCACACAGCATGTTGAATCTAATGGTGATCCCTTTTTCCAAACTATCACTATTAAAGGTAGCTCTAATTTGTACATTACAAATATTTATAAAGAATGCAACATAACATTAACAGCAGATTTGATAACCACTATAGGTGTAACGTCACCTGAACAACATTTAATTGTTGGAGATCTCAATTCTCAGAATCCTATATGGGGTTCTCAAAGTTTGTCGCACAGCGGTAATCTTTGTTAACCCCAACCTGTTGCACAAAGAGCTTAGAGATGAAGATTTGGCGGGTTGAAATAAGTTGCAGTTAAAATCTCCCATCAAAACAACATTTTCGTATTGAGTTATGATGTTACCTAAAGTTTCCTCCATCATATCTAGATTACCATTCGGCAAATATACTACTCCAAATAAGGTAGGTGATTCGTGGCACGGAACTTCTATTAACAATGCTTCACATAGATTGTATCTATGAGACGAAAAAACAACTTTATACCTTATATCTTCAGCAATTAAAATACCTATACCACCAGCTCTTATATGTTCAGTCCTATCACTCCTGCAAAACGTATATCCGGGTATTTTTATAGCATTCTTTGGTATGCTGGGCTTTAACCAAGTTTCAGAAAGTCCTATTATATTGGCGTTAGAATCCAAAACCAAGTTTTTTAATTCATCCAATTTTACATATTGTGATTGAGGGCTAATACTTTGACAATTTATATGTGCAACATTCATAACATTTTTGTTTCGTAAAAAGATTTGCCTTAAAGCCACATTGTTACTAATAATGGGGCCTAAGTTCATGCTATAGTCTACCATAAACATGCAATTTTGGAAGCGGGAACCAGAACCAAATAGTTAAGAAATAATATAAAAAGAAATTCGCTTTCAAATTGGAATATATGCGGACAAATTATTTACTGTAACCTCAGGGCATCAAGAAACTGTTTCTAATCACTTAAATCATCTGAACAATTGCATCAAGAATTGGGCAAATTCGCGCGGAGCGGTAATAGCAATAAGCAAATCAGAGATACTACATGTTTGTTGACGAAGAAATTGCTGCCCACCTTTTATTCAATTTTGGGACACTGCAGTGCAGTTCAAAAATGAATTAAAAATTCTTGGTATAATGTTTACCAAAAACTTGTTATGGAACTGCCATATTAAATATTTGGTTCAAAAATTGGGAAAAATAATAAGATCCTAAAGTTAATATGTTCTAAGAAAAAGCGCCCTCATATTGATATTGCTATTGACGTATGTAAAGCTTTAGCTTATGGTTTGATTCAGCACGGCATAACCGTTTATGGTTGGACTTCGAAAACAAATATCGCTAAGATAAATGCAGCATTAAATAATTGTTTTCGAACCGCTTCGGGTCTCTTGACGATAATTCCAGTACCGTCTCTCAGAGTTGAATCGAGATCACTAGACTTTTCTACATTGCTTTATAAAAGATCAATAAATATGGCAGCAAGATCCATAACAGATCCGAACGAAGGTTTGCACAATACCTTTTGGGATACCATAACTGACCATAAGAAAGGCTTCAGCGCAATATATAGCATCATGCTTTTATTTAAAAAGTTCGAAATTCCTTTACCCTCTAAACCTTTAGCTTCATATGAAGATAATCATGCGATTAAAATTGATTTTAGTTTATCTGTATACAAAAAATCTAATACTAATCCGGAAATTTTTAGGAGACTGATAACTGAGAAGATATCAACCTACTCAGCTGATATTGAGTTATATACAGACGGATCTTCTCAAAATGGAATAACATCTTACTCAGTGGTTCAACATTAGCCCGGTTCCGAATGGGTGGTGGTTAAACAGAGCCAATTGCCTCCATTTTCTGGTATTTTCGGGGTGCGGGGGGTGCGTTACTCTGTTCTATCGTTACTACAATGGATTTTGCTCTGACGAGATTAGGGATCTTGTTCCCGAAATTCGCACATTCTTACGTAGCACGCGCTCATCGTCTAGAGCTCATCCATTTGTGGTTGATTGCGCGGGGAACCGTACTACGCATTACAGAGAGAATTCGTTTTTCAACCGCACGCTTCGTCTGTGGAACAAGTTGCCTGCAGAAGTGTTTCCTGTCTGTTATAACGTTGGAAAATTCAAGTCAAATGTTCACAAACACTACTCCCGCTTTTCCCCTCCTCTCAACCTATTTTCCTAGTTTTGGTACAATGCACAGCATATGTAGGGGTCATCCCCTAAGTACTGGTTCAATATAAAAAAAAACAACAAAAATTTTTCCAGCTGAATTTGCTGCAATTGTTTTAGTCATGCTGTAAAAAATAACCAGAAATCTATCATATGCACGGACAGCCTTAGCGCAGTCAGTTTTAGAAATTTCCGTGTAATTCAGCCTCTGCTTGTTATATGGATACCATCACATTTGGGTATAAGTGGCAACGAGCTAGCGGACAAAGCAGCGAAGGAAGCAATCACCATGCCTCTAGTCATGGAAATGCACAAAAGGAAGAATGGAATAATTGCCATAGCTTCTTAAGAACTCACAATCCAGACATATCCAGACCCAGATACCATGACAACTATTCAAGATTACAGTGTGTTTCTCTTGCCCGTATAAGAGTAGGAAAATGTTTATTTAACTCACAACATTATTATGATAACTCGAACCCCTCGATGTAAAATTTCTGTGGTTTGCTGAATAGCGTATCTCATATTCTTGTGGATTGTCCAGTATCCTGTTTGCCCGTTCCACTTGAACATGCACTGGATTGCTCCAACCCTCAACAGCATACAGCAATTTCTAAATCTTTTACGAAACATAACATAAATGATATTTAGATGTCTTTTTCTCGAATGAATTCTTTTTAGTAGATTATTTTTTGTATAAAAAGCTCTAATCTAATATTAAAAAAAAAAAAAAACTTGAATTAATATAATTTTTTTTAGTTGTCCTCATTTTGTATTAAAAACCTTTTTCATAATTAATAGTTAGTTTAATTAGACGCGAAATATGGCCTCGTTATCCTGCGCCTTACTTTATTGTATTGTATATATTAATATATATTAAATAAATAAATAAATATAAATTTAAAAAATAATTACAAACCTGGTACTGACACATCCAAATCAATATCAAAATCATGCAGTGAATAAAGATTATAATTTTTGCGATCGCAGTTTTGATCGCTTTTCTCAGCTTGTTGGAATTTCTGTTTCTCTTTCGGCTTAGAAGATACATCATCAGCTATATCGTCAAGCTCTTTCTTTTCATTCGGCTGTTTAAAACCCATACGCGGCTGCGTTATTCTTCGAGTAAAGGGGTCTGATATCCGTAGTCCCTTGTTTGCGCGCGCTTCTTCTAAAATTGCTTTTTCAGCATCTTCAACGTTGCGTTTCCTATTTCTATCATTTATGTATGATATTAGGCTTATACTGCTAGATCGCTTTTTATCTAATTCAGACGCTCGACTTTCTAGTTCTTCTATTTGATGACTTAAGTCCTGTGAAACTTCGTAATCTCCGCGTAACATAGCAGCATCTCTCTCTTTCATTAAGCAAGTTTTTTTCATTGCATAATTAGTAGGTCTATTCCGAAATCTATTCTTTTCTTCTATAATTTTGTCTACGTCTTCGTCTTTAAATTCATAATTTAAAGCCTCTTTAATATCAGCAACTTTCTTTTCAATTTGACTTAAGGTAGGCATTTGAACGTTTTGTTGCAAACACATTTCACGCCACTTTGAAAATTCACTCTCTGAAAACTCTTGATTAGAAATGAATTCCAGTCGAAATACCCGCTCCTGGTTGCCATGTTTAAGTCGCAAACCTTTATTCGTTCGGGTTTTGCCTAAGTTGTATATTTTAGCTGTTTCGACCACACCAACAACTTCAGCAACTCGATAGACGGGTTTTTGTCCGTTGTTTCCAATACTTATACGAACAAAGCAATTAAGTACAGTCCGTTCGAATATCGGTAAATTAATAAATCGTTCCATCTTAAAACGCGACAATCGTACTTTATTCAACTCATCTTTTGTGTTAATAAGCCTGGTCTGTTGCTCTTCTGCTTCGCCATCTTCCGACTCACTAGAATATTTACTACTATTAGATGGTGATCGTTTTTCAGATGGTTTTTCTTCGTCTTCCCAATCACTGCTTCCAGAATCATCAGAATAAATTTCAGATGCCTTGAGCTTAACTGATGATTTTCCCCCCGTTACGCTTTCTAATTCATCTTTTTCATCCTCTCTTTCTTTCTGAGCCTGACGTTTGGCCTCTTCTTCCTCTGAAATTAAAAAGAACATATTTAAAAAAAAAAAAATTTTAAGTTCTAAGAAAGACTCAAAGAATAACACTTTTTGCTTATACTGTTTTTAAACTTTCCTGGAGGCGATTAAATAAACCCGCCAATTACATAGTTGTGTGAGTGCTGTCCTATTTTTTTTTTGGCTACTCGTATTAAAATGCTTGGATTTTTTTTTATTAATATAAAATACAGCATCAAGCCTATAAGGGCATATATGATCCATATTTTACTCCGTTACAAAAAATTATAATATGTATGTATAGAAACAAACGATTAAAGATAAATTCTAAATATAGAAAGAAAAATTTCTTAATTAACAAATGTTAGGACGGTTTAAAAAAGAGAAAAAAAAATCAATTGACAGCAGTTATAAAGGAAATGCGAAATTTATATGTTTAAGTCACAGAAAAGCTTTTTCAAATCTTTCTTAAAAGCATTATCGGTCTGAGAGAAAAGTTTTAAGTGAAACATATTAGAATTTTCGAAAGCGATAAAGGAATTTTATAGCTTCCAACTGCGCTGAATTAAAGTGCTTCTCTGTGGGCGCTAATAAAAAGGAGAGTTTTTATGTCTGCTTCTTAAACACAAGTTGCTTGAAAACGGCTTAATTTTTTCGGTGGTAACAGATACAGATACAATGTGCATAAAAAAACCAAACAATCCAAATGTTACAAAAAAGGAAAAAATGTTAGACATCGCGAACAAAAAACCTTGATTTCTTGGAGCGCTTTTCAAAGCAGCTCGCTTCAAAACCTGCGAAGCTGCATTTTTCGCTGGTTGGTGATATGGAGGAAAGAAACAAAATCGAATGATATTTGGCGGTTTTGTTAGTACGTTTCCTTTAAAACGACAAGCATACGACACTCACAAATATGCTCTGATTGTCGATTTGATTTGATCTTCTCCTAGGCACTTAACTCATCCGAAAAGTTTAAGAACTCAGTTCATAATACGCTTCTGTTTCTATCCTCCTAATTTCTCAATAATCTTCAAATGCTGTAAATAAAGTAGCAAACGAAAACTTTGAAAGTGTTTATTATAAAAAAATTCATGGAAACTTAACCTGATACACAGGTGTCATGTGCATGTTTTTTTATATCTATTAATTCTTTATACAAATATTAACTACCCATTATCTTTCTGTTTAGTTTTAGTATAAGGATATATAATCATCCATCGACTTTTAGATATTGAGATTTAAAAATACAAATAAAAAAACTTAATAAAATAATCCATGTTTAAATACACGATGAAAACCCCGCGACATTTACAATTTTAAGCGTTGTGATTATTGATGATAATATTAAGTTCTGAAGATTAAACAAAACTAGAATCATATAACATGTTCAGACGGTAATATGAAACACATGGTTCGCTCTCTGAATCGCCATTGCCAAAGTAGGTTTTTGAGGTTTACATTTTTTGTGCAAACGTTTCGTTACTTCTTTATTCAGTTTTAATATTTATGCAAGCATCTAATTTTTATATGTTCCATGTTTTTCTTTTGATTTTACACATTAATTATTTGTTTTTCTTTGTTAACATTTTTTGAGAGCTAGATCATATAAACTAGCGATAATTTGTTATCAATTTTGGAAACTATAGTGCTTTTTAATTCGTTTGCAACAAGATTCAAAATGAGCCAAGATTCTGTATGGCGAATCAGGTTGTTTCGATCAAGATTGGGCCGCAAATGAATGAAAAAGCGAACCTATAATATAAGCCCTCGTGTGAACATGCTAATAAGGGGCTTCGAAATACATGGATGCAAAAAGTTGGCAAGTATCTTACTAGCTATGAAATCATCTTTGAACCCAGTACCCAGATATTGGAAAGCATTTGGACAGCCGTTAGATTTTATTTCCGTGTTGGAAAGCGAATTTTCAATACTTACTGCAAGTAAAGTGGCAAATAATTAGACAGTGTTGCCGAAAATTAGTTTTGAATCAAACTAATTGTAATTATTTATAAAATAAAAAAAAGCTTGTAAGCGATTTTTTGCATGTTTATATAAAAAGCAAAATAAAGACAGTTATATAGTAACATATTTCAATGGCATTACTAAACATAAATTACATGCTTTTGCTTGGAAAAATTATTTCGCTCAAATATGTTCTTGTGAACTTTTTCAATAATGACAAAATGTCAATGTCCATATTATTTTTCATCAAATATTATTTTAAGTCAAATATTTTTCATCAAATGCAAATAAAAATGATTTGAAGCAGAATTATATTATATAAACTTCGCTTGTTTTTTGTTTATTTAACATTTTTAAGTACGAGCGTAAGAACTTGGGTAAGTTACGAGACATACTGAACTTTCTTGTGTGTAAACGCAGTGTTATATAGATATGTAGTTTTATGTACAATTTAACGTTGTTAATAAAATTTTATACAATCTTGGTTAAAACTGCCAGTGTTCGTTTCAATAGGAGTTTCCTACGAGCTAATGATGGTCGAAACTTTGTTTTAAATTTAAGAGGTATATCAGTTTCATTTATCGGTTATCGCTTTGCATTATTACCACCATTTTTATAATTAATTACCCTTTTTTTAACAGAAATTTAAAACTAAACCACCTTATTTACATTTCATGTTTATTAAGCTCTTATTGCACGGATTTCTATACAAAATTCAGCCGTAATGCCACTTACTTCTCTCCAACTTTTCTTAATCTTAGATTGAAACAGTGAAATAGTCAACAATAGAAGGAGACGATTATATAAGTTACAACAAAATAACGTGCGTGCACATAAATATATGACATTTGTAAACAGAACGATAATAACATTGCTGGTTCTTTACTGTTAAAGATTTATTATAATTTAAATTGTAATAATCAACCTCATGGTGTTTAGTGTTTTTATGGCGAAAGTCAGGCGCCAATGAATACGGCAAGTTTCAAATCTATTACAAAATCGCCATTTAATTGCTACTGTGTTTGACGTATTTGTCTTTCAAAAGAGAGCAAATTTGCCGTCAAAGTATTTGCTCACGACAAATGGCTGATGAAAGCTGCTACAAAAAAAAAAAAAAAAAAAAAAAAAAACGAAATAACTTATTTTCTGTGTAACTAACCCGTTCCATTTTTGTTGTGTTTTATATATTAATCTTTAAATTTAACTAAAATGCAGAATTGGGACAATGAAATAAGAATTTGGATAATGCAACGCTTTCACGCTTTAGAGTACGTTCTTTCCATCCAAAGAGAATATAGGCGCACGTTTGGCGGTACTCCTCTTAGCAGATGGAGTATAATGAGGCTCGTAAAGAGTTTTGCCGAGCGTTGCACAATCACAAGAAGGCCTTATCATCGAGATCCTTCAATTCTGACCCAGTGAAATATCGCTGCTGTAGCTGCTGCCATACAATCCAATCCTAGAGTTTCCACAAGGAACTTATCTGCTCAAATGGATGTCAGCAGACAGTCACTGCAGACAATTTTGCTCCAAGATTTAAACTTATTTCCATATAAGATTCAATTAACAAACAAACTGAACGTTACAGACTTCCCTATTCGTTTGGAGTTTTGTGAGAAGATCATTCAATTGGTGTCAGAGGATGAAAACGTCTTAAACTGCATTTTTATGTCAGCATTTTTATGTCTGACGAGGCACATTTTGATTTAAACGGCAATGTTAACAAACAAAATTGTCGAATATGGAGTAATTCTAACCCACAGATAATCAATCAGATGCAATTACATCCAATTCGCATCACAGTGTGGTGTGCAGTTTCTTCAAGGTTCATTGCCGGGCCTTACTTTTTCGAAAAAAAAAAAACGATCTTACTGTCACGGTTGGCCTCCCAGGTCTCTTGATCTCACTGTACCTGAAACTGTTGAAACGGCGCTACATAGTTTGGTCAGTCTTTTGAAAACACTAGAGAGGATCATTGATATCCACATAAGGTCCAAAATTAGAAACAACGAGTTGTCGCCATCTCAACACGCCTATACAAACGGCAGATTAGTTGAAACGGCGCTGCATAGTTTGGTCAGTCTATTGAACGGTCCAATCAATACAAAAACTATACCTTACTGGCGCAGGTAGTCATAGATGCAGTGTTTAAAAAACTTAACTTACAAAAGCAAAAGTTTGAAAATTTGACTGTTGCTTCGAAGCAGAAGTTTTTTGTACACTTCGAATGCTTTTGCTTTTCCTTAAACTTTTCATACAAAGAGAAACTTTGAAAAGTCTTTCGATATTTTAAATAGAGTGGGAAGTTTTATTTTGTTTTACCTTTTTCCTTTTGAAAGTTAATAATTAAGCAACAGTTTGTAAACCAAATTCAAACTTCTTGCTTGGAAGTAACTGCGCAGTTGTTTTAAAGAACTTATTTGAATATGTTATTCTCTTTTGTTTTCTGCTCAAAAGAGGCAATATACTGCCCAGTTAACATAAGAGTTGCATTTCAAAAGTATTTTATGGTTATTGTTAAAAATTAAAGTTGAAAGAACATGTATAGTAAATTATATGTTTTACAGCAAACATGCAACAGAAAAGCAAACAATTTTAACAAACATACGATTATTTTTACGAGAAGCAATTTTTTAAATATGTATGTATTTATCTGAGAAAAAGATAATATGTCCACCCGATATATATTATCACTACCAACTAAAATGCCACGCTGTTTACAAAATTAATATTGATTCTAAGTTCCAGAAAAACAAACTAACTTACTGTACTATTGCTTTCCGGTTAAAATAGTTTTCCCTTATTTTATTTCCAAAGAAAACTTTTTTAAAATCATGTGTCGGTATATGCATCTAAGATTCTAGTAGTTATATTAAACAAATTTTGTGTTTGCTGGTTATCTCTTTCACTAACGCACACCCAATTTATGCTCACTCTACATATAACTTAAAAGTTAAAACAAAACTGAATGAGCGCAAAGAACCTAAAAACTGGTTAAAAAAATTTTTCATTTTCAAAGTCTAAAAATAAACAAAAGTTTTATTTGAAAAGCGATAAGTTTATTGTTTCAAACTTTTGATTTCTCTCGCTTCATAATTTGAACACTGTAAACTGTTGCTTTCAGTTTTCTTTATACAAATACGAAGTCAAAAAAATGCAAAACTGCGCAAAAGCAAAAGTTGAAAAGACTTTTGAACACTGCATAGATGCACTTGATCGTCTGAATGTTGATCGACCTACAATCATGCCCGTTACGAGCATATTAAAACGCAGAACTATAGCATCGGCAATGGGGAGCTCCAGAATTATGAGGGAAGTATGCAATTGTACACTCCAGGAAGGGCGAAGATTGGATCATCTATTTAAACTGATTTCTATTAAAGAGGCTGAAAAAGTCGGATATTTATGTAGTTTTGGCGGAATCGACTTATATAAGATTATTGCCTCCATAACTTCTCCGAAAACAGAAGACGATTTTACGTATACGGAATTGGTGTCGAAATTACTAACTCATTTAAAGCCGAAAAGGAATATAATTGCTGAATGTTACAAATTTTTCAAAACATCTTTTATAGCTATACAATTTTAATATTAAGTAAATAAATAAATAATAAAAAAAAGGTTTATTATTAATTCGACCGATTAGTCTTAAGATAATATACTGTAAAATATTGTAATATTTAATATCAACTTAGATGTATAAATATTGTAGTTCTGCCAACTAGGCCAATAAAGGGCTTGCGGCTTATATATATATATATATATATGTTTTATATATATATATATATGTTTTTTTATGTTTTTTTTTTTAATGTTCATTTATATATATATATATATATATATATATATATATATATATATATATATATATATATATATATATATATATATATATATATATATATATATATATATATACATATATATATATATATATATACATATATATATATATATATATATATATATATATATATATATATATATATATATATATATATATATATATATATATATATATATATATATATATATATATATATATATATATATATATATATATATATATATATATATATATAAATGAACATTAAAAAAAAAAACATCTAGAAAATATGGGCAAAGTTTAGCAGAGTATATAGTAGACCTGAAACAACAAGCACAATACTGCGACTTTGGTAATTTTTTGGAGAAAGCGTTGATAATCCAATTTGTATGTGGAGTTGGGAATGAACGAGTTCAGCAAAAATTGTTAAGTGAATCGAATTTAAAAAATTTGAACAAGCAACTGAGTTGGCGAATGCTGTAGAACTTACAACAACAAACGTATAAATGATCAAAGAGGAAACAGAAGATATAAAACTTAACGCTATGAGGAGGGGGCAGAATTTTGTTGCAGTGCACTGAATAAAGCAAAAAATAATTTCAAAGCAGTGCAGAATAACGGTATACAAAATTATAATAAAAATATTGTGTGTTATTTTTTTGGTAAGCAGGGCCATATTCAAAGATTTTGTAAGAAAAAAAAGAAGTAACAAGTATGATAAAAAGTTTAGAAGGAGAATATCAATCAGGAGGAAGATAGTTTCAATTTTTTAAATAATATTTCATCTCTTAAGAGTAAATCTCTTAAAATTCTCTTAATTTAGAATTTGAAATTGGCACAGGTGCAGTGGTTACCGTAATTCATAAAGAAGATTATTACAAATATTTTTCGAATTTTAAGATGATGAAAGAGAATAAGTCTTATGGTCTTATATCTGGAGAAACAGTTACAACATTGGGTGAATTCATGGTCAATGTGAAGTTTAAAAATAAACATTTTTATTTAAAATTAATTATCTTGAATACAAAAGTATACTTCTGGCCATTATTAGGTAGGAATTGGTGAAGTGAAATTTTTTGGGGATGGGAACAATTTTTTACTGAATATGAATTCGAGAATAAAGTAAATATAATAAAGAACTAATGAAGAAAACAATTCTTCAAAACTAATGCAAAATAAAATGGAATTTTTGGAAAAATATAAACAAATTTTTACTAAATCAAATAATTCGGTCATAAAAAATTTTAACGCAGAAATTGTACTGAAATATTAATCATATCCGATCTTTTGTAAAGCCAGTACCGTTCCATAGAGTAGTGTTCTGTCCGTTGTGTTGTGAACACGTATTAAGTGTTATCCGCATTCAGTGTTTTTTGTTTTTTTTTTTTTTCCTTAATTTTTATTTTGTGTGTTGCTTTTTGTTTTGTATTGCAAATTAAATAAAACCAAATAAAATAAACAGTTAAAAATCTTTTTAAAAATAAAACAACAAAATACACGGGTGAAAAAAAAAAAAAAAAAAAAAAAAAAAAATAACATAAAACTCTTACAAACATGCATCTCAACAACAACAATATAAATATAAATAAGACTACCAACAACAAATGCAATAAACCATACAATTAACAAATACAAACAATTATACATACATGCTGATACCCAATAAACCAGACAGATCAACACACAGAAAAAATAAAATAAAATAAAAAAAAATAAAAAAAAAATAAAAAACACCCACAACAACAATAATAATAAAATTATAATAATAAAATAATATTAATAAGTTTTTTTAATCTAAATAATATAAATAAATGGCCAGATCAGGGCTTTTATGGCCCTTATACAGGCATTGTTCCCTATTCGTGCAACATACCTTTTAAAAAAATAAAAATAAAAAACAAATAGTTATTTTGCAATGTTGGTGATATGGGGTTGACTGTTGTTGACTGTATAGTATCGAAGGTATATACACTGGATACTATACAGTCGAATGAACAATTAAGTTAACTTCGGCCTCACCAGCACAGCAGAATTAGCATTTGTACATGATTTTTCTATCGCAATGGCGGGAAACTTTAGAATAGACTTTTGCAACATACGTGGGCTGAGAATGAACTTCTTCTCCGTCTATGCTCACACGTGTCTCCATCGGCCGGATATTTTCGCCCTATGTGAAACCCAGGTATCTGAGAATGCTGATCCACAGGATTTTCATATACCTGGGTATCAATTCCTATCCCTCTTTAACTTCCATCGGGGCCTTGTAATTTACATTCGCAATGAAGTTGTGTTCCAATGCCAGCAACCATTAAGCATGCATGATGCAGAATTTACCTGTCTTTGGGTTAAATTCAAAATCAGGTCACACTTTTTGCATTTCGGGTTTCTATACAGAAGTCCAAATGCGGGGAGGGATACTACCTTTTCTGGTTTCGATGCCCTCTCCGACTCCATATCGAAGATCCTGGAAAGTTGTCCGAGCAGTGAAATCGTTGTTGCTGGTGATTTCAATGTTCACAACTCATCCTGGCTTCGCCATTCGAGTCATACAACTCCAGAAGGCCAATATGTCGAGTTATTCGCTGCGCACAACCACCTAGCGCAATTAGTGAATGAGCCAACGCATATTCCATGTGTTGAAGGGCACCATTCAAACACACTTGACCTATTCCTGACTTCACACCCTGAAAAGTATGAAGTCAGAGTTAGTGCACCTCTCGGCAATTCGGATCATTGCACCATTTCTGCCACCTTTTCGATCTCGGGACTTCGTAACGTTTCAGCTACGAAACGTTCAATATTTATTTACGAAAAGGCGCGTTGGGCTGAGCTCAACCAATTTTATGAGCATTTTAATTGGAAACTTTGCTTTCTAGATAACGACATAAATGCTTCAGCAAAAATGGTCGAGAACATTATATTGCTAGGGATGAAAACATTCATCCCCTCCAAGCAGATTTCGATTAAGCCAAAAGCAAAATCTTGGTTTAATCAGACGTGCAAAAACGCAGTCAGATCCAGAGAGGAAGCATTCAGTACTGGCGTTTAAACAAAACACCAGACACTGATTTGCTACGCAAAAAGGCAAGATCTTCGTGTGCCAAGGTACTTAGGCGTGAAAAGTCTCTTCACGAACAGCGCCTTCGTCCCAAGGTCCTTGCAGCTCCTCGGGGCAGTAAGACCTTTTGGTCTTTCGTTAAGAGAGTAAAGAACAGTGCTAGTTCATCAATTCCAACTCTTTTAAAGAATGACCAAGCATTCACAGACCCGGTTGACAAAGCTAACCTGTTGGCTGAAATCTTTGCAAGCAATTCCTGCTTGCCGGAAAGCAGTCAGCCACTTCCCGAGCTCGAAAGAGTATCTGTAACTATGCCGAAGATATTCTTCCGGGCGCGAGCAGTTAAAACGGTTTTGGAAGACCTCGATATAAACAAAACTCCTGGACCGGATGGCATTCCAGCACTGGTCTTGAAGCAGTGTTCTTCTACGCTTGCGCGACCATTAGCACGCCTTTTCAGCATACTTTACCATACTGGTGAGTTTCCATCGTGCTGGAAGGTTGCTAATGTAACACCAATACCCAAAAAGGGTATGGCAAATAACCCCGAAAATTACCGCCCAATTGCAATTTGCTCTACACTCTCCAAAGTAATGGAAAACATGGTTAACCATCACCTTATGAGGTATCTGGAGTCGCATAAACTACTTTGTGATCGTCAATATGGATTTCGTAAGGGTCGTTCAACTGGCGATCTTATGGCATATCTCTCAGAGAAATGGTGCCACTCAATCCATCATTTCGGTGAAAGTAGGGTGGTGGCTCTTGATATTTCAAAAGCGTTTGACAGAGTGTGGCATGGTGCACTATTGGCAAAACTTACTGCTTTTGGTGTCGGTGATGACTTCTCTCGGTTTATATCGAGCTTTCTCAGAGACCGCTCTATACGAGTTGTTATAGATGGGGTCTCATCAAACGAGTTCAAGATTAATTCAGGGGTACCGCAAGGCTCCGTTCTTTCTCCTACCCTATTTCTTATTTTCCTCAACGACCTTCTCTACCAAACTTCCAACCCTATCCACTCTTTCGCGGATGACAGCAGCATTTGTCACTCGTACTCTTTTAGTTATAGGCCCAGCCTATCAGAGATCGCTGCCAAGAGACTAAATATGAATGATTCACTGAATAGTGATCTTCTATTGGTCTCTGAATGGGGTCGTAAAAACAGGGTCGCCTTTAATGCTCGTAAGACCCTGTGTTGCTTATTGACGCACAAACAAACGACCGCTAATGCTGCTTCATCTGTACTCATGGATGGTATAAATATTGAAGAATCGGATGCTCTTGATGTTCTTGGAATGAAGATACAGTGTGACGTTCGCTGGAATGAACACATTTTTCATATCTCTAAAGAAGCATTCAAGTGCCTCGGTTTTTTGAAACGGTGTAAGATGTACTTCACTCCATCCGACCTCCTTACTATTTATACCACCTACATCCGACCGAAAATGGAATACAACTCTCATGTTTGGGCCGGTGCCTCAAAGTCTGTTTTGGGGTTACTCGACCGTGTGCAGGAGAGGGCGAAGAAGCTCATCGGTGACAGTAGGGTATCCAACTCTATTGACTCACTGGAGCATCGACGCAGTGTGGGATGCGTTACTCTGTTCTATCGATACTACAATGGATTTTGCTCTGACGAGATTAGGGATCTTGTTCCCGAAACGCGCACATTTTTACGTAGCACGCGTTCATCGTCTAGAGCTCACCCATTTGTGGTCGATTGCCCGGGGAATCGTACTACGCATTACAGAGAGAATTCGTTTTTCAGCCGCACGCTTCATCTGTGGAACAAGTTGCCTGCAGAAGTGTTTCCTGTCTGTTATAACGTTGGAAGATTCAAGTCAAATGTTCACAAACACTACTCCCGCTTTCCCCCTCCTCACAACCTATTTTCCTAGTTCTAGTACAATGCACTGCATATGTAGGGGTCATCCCCTGAGTACTGGTCCAATATAAAAAAAAAAAAAAAAAAAAAAATATGGCTTAAGAATAAAAGTAGAGGATGAAATTCGCAGATTATGTGACGAAGGCGTCTTATTACCAGTTACAAGAAGTAGATGGGCTAGTTCACTTGTTATTGTCAATAAAGGAGATGGTTCAATAAAATTGTGTGTAAACTGCAAAAAAAAACAGTGAACAAATTTGTAGAAATGAAATATAGTGCAATTCCACGCATAGACGATATTTTGGCATCGATGGCAGGGTGGAAGGTGTTTACAAAGCTCGACTTAACAGGAGCATATTTACAAGTGGCGGTTTCAGAACGGTCTAGGGAGCTTCTGACAGTTAACACACATATTGGTTTATTCCAATTCACACGGCTTGTTTTTGGCCTTAAAACTGCACCGCAAATTTTTTGTTCGTTAATTGACCGCATATTGCAAGGAATTAATAACGTACAAGTATATTTCGATGACATTTCAATTGGAGGAGAATCACAAGAAGATTGTAAGGCAAATGTAATTAATGTACTAGAAAGATTATTAGACTTTAATGTTAAAGTTAAGTTAGAAAAATTTGATTCTTCAAAACTAAAATTGATTACTTGGGCTATCGAATTAATGGATCTGGTGTAGTACCTAGTCCACACAAAATCGAAGCTGTTGTACGAGCACCTGAACCGAGCAACAAAACTCAATTAAAGTCGTATTTAGGAATGATTAATTATTATAATAAGTGCATTCCTAATTTATCAAGCAATCTGCAGGGTTTATATCAACTAACAAGAGAGAAATTGTCTTGGACTTGGGGAAGCGAACAAAGTAGATGCTTTCAGCGCAGCAAAGCTCTTATAAACAACATTAATATATTAACGCATTACGATCCAACAAAACATACTATTGTATCCGCAGATGCTTGTCCATATGGTGTAGGGGGAGTGTTGTCCCATATTGTGGATGGTATAGAACGCCCGGTTATGTTTGTATCCAGTACTTTGAGTGCAGCGGAACGGAATTATTCACAACTTCACACGGAGGCACTGGCGATAGTGTTTGCTGTCAAGAAATTTCATAAATATTTGTTTGGGCTAAAGTTTTGCATTCAAAGTGACCATCAACCTTTAAGAGCAATTTTTGGTGCAAATAAAGACAGTTCTGCTGTGGCAGAAAACCGGTTACAAAGGTGGGCTATTTTCTTATCCATGTACTCATATGAAATTAAATATAAGAAAGCCAAAGATATGGCAAATGCTGATGCATTGTCTAGACTACCATTGAACTACGACACGAATATTAAGGATGACAGTATAAATAACTTGAATGCGGTAACGTTTCCACTTAAAATCGATGATGTCCGAATGGCAATGCAAGATGACGATGATGTAAAACAAGCACATAATTACACAGTTACTGGTAAGTGGTCAAAGGAAATGACAGATGAATTGAAGAAATATTAGCAAAGAAGAAACTCCTTAGCCACGGAGGTTGGCTGCTTATTTTATGGCGATCGAATTGTCATTCCATATCAAATACGTGATTACGTTTTAAAGTTAATTCGTGATCAGCATATAGGAATTGTAAGAAGCAAGCCCTTGGCAAGAACGATAGTGTGGTGGACAGGTATAGATCGAAAGATTGAAAGTTATATTGGAGAATGTTACCAATGCCAGTCCACTCAAAAAGCAAAACCAACTAATTTATTTCGATGGCCCGAAGTTTCGTATCCATTCGAAAGAATTCATATTGATTTTTGATCAATCCTGAGTCAACAGATTTTGAATATTTATGATGCGTATTCAAAATGGATTGATACTATTATTTTAAACACAACTACAGCTAGTATGGTGATTGGGAAACTAAGATCATTGTTTTCAATTTTTGGATTGCCAACAGTTATAGTGAGTGACAACGGTTCTCCATTTACTTCTTGCAAATCAAATAGTATAGAGGTCCTCAAGTCACCGCCTTATCATCCACAATCAAACGGAAGCGCTGAAAGAGCTGTTCAAACTGTTAAAACTGGGTTAAGAAAATCTCTTTTAGACCCCAAACGGAAAGAACTGGCTCTACAAATAAGAATTGATAGATTTTTGTTAAAATACAGAACAACGCCAATGTTGTCAACTGGCTTTACACCAGCGGATATGATTTTTCAATACAAGCCGCGAACATTACTTACAGTGCTAACATCTGACAAGAAGAACTCAAAATCTATTAAAGCAAGTAAGCAGACAAAAAAGAGTATAATTTTTAAATTGGTGCAAGATAGCAGTCAGAAAAAAAATAGTTTCGACGAAGGAGAGGAAATAAGGTATAGATGTGTTTTTTCTAATTTAGTAAAGTGGGTGAAAGAGAAAATAATTAAAAGACTTAGCAGCTATCGATATCTACTATCAATTAATGGTACAATGAGACAGGCACACATAGATCAGATAAGAAAAGCGGACAAATCAAGGGAAAGTATTGTGTTGCCTTCAGCTGTTGCCGGCGAAGATAGGGAAGAGACAGTAGTAGATAAAACTGATAGAGGAGTAGTCACACGAAGTATGGCAAAGAAGATGGAAACAGCAGATAGAGATAAGTTTTAATTAACTTGGAAGGAATGATATGTACTTATATTTATATAGTAAGGTATTAATACTCTCTTATGTAATTACTCTCGTTAATATATATCTCTCTTAGTACACAATTCATGTTTATAATAATATTAAGTTGAATTAATAAATTAGTATTTAAGTAAACTTGAACGAAGTCGTTTAAATGTAACAGTACAGACCGTTGATAACGCGAAATTCTAAACCAGAACCAAAAAAAAAGTATTGTAAGCATGCTCACGATGTTGAGCCAACTCACACTATTTATGGAATTTTAGGTAAAATAAAGTATGTTAACATACTTAAGAATGTGATGCTACCATGGGCTGGAGAGAATTTGCAGTTATCTGGAAATTTCAATAGGACAATGATCTAAAGCCCACGGCAAAGGTAACAAAGAAGTACATGAAGATAATTTCATCAATGTTTTGGGCAAGACATCGTCAACTCCAGACCTAAGCCCCTTCGAACATATGTAGACCAATGTGAAAAAAGCAGTGAGCATGTTGCAATCACGGCGACTCTACGAGAAAGTCAAGAAGGCATGGAAGCCAATACCCGTGCATCGTTGTCGTAACCTTATAACATCAAGGAGCAAGCGATTTGAGGCTAGGCTATGTAAAAGCAAAAGGATTTTGCCACAAAATATTTACACAAAAAAATAATATAAGCATAATATCACAATTTCTTCTAATGGTTTTTATCGTTATTCTAATTAGGTGTTGCAGTCAATATTTATATAATTATGTGAATTATTCACGATTCACCAGCGCCCCCGTGTGACTTTCAATGCTTACGCAGTTCGCAACTTTTTACTAAAGTTTATAGCCATATAGGCGAGCCTCTTGTTTAAGAGTTCGGGCCGTCTAGTCCCTCCTGCATGCAATTTCCCAGAATTCAATGGAAGACAAGTCTTAACGGGTTGGTAGGCCGAAGCCCATCCGTCTAACCATCACTTCTATAATACAGGTATCTGTTGCAAGACAATTCCTGCGAGGGTTATTAGCCCCGCAAACCAGCAATGCACTACAGTTATCAGGGAAACTAATTCCCCTTCCTGCAATTACAGATATAAAGCACACCCAGAACGTTTCAGCCAAGGCAGCCACCTCAACCATGATCAAGGCCAATAATCTCTGCAAAGACCCTTCCGGGGGCTTTCCTGATTCCCGTTCTACCAATCAACCCTTGGTTAGAGTTTCGGAAATCAAACACAACATAAGTCATTCGACTTCCTAGAGTTTTATTTGCTACTAGAGACGAGGGAATCTTTCCCCTCTATGCCATAGAAAGCAGAGTGCCATAGTTTAGTGTATGCCAATACAAGACCTACTTCCCAGGAAAAAATATTGTTTATAAAATGCTTAATATGATTAAAAAATACCTCTCTTTGCTTTTCCTTCTCGTTTAGCTTTTAAGAGGGCCATGGCATTGCTGCGTTTATCATCTGTTTTGTTCATTTCAACGTTCTTTTTTCTTTCCTTTGATCTTTCTTTATGATCAAAATATTCAGCTGAAGTACTAATTTGGTCATCGCTAGATACATTTCTTACTAATAATTCAGAAGGTAGGGTTGAGCCAGCAGGAGGGGAAACAGTTTCCGAAGATTGCGAGGTATTTTGAGCCTTCTGTGTATCAATTTCTTTTGTGTCGTCTATTTCATTAGAAATAGGTTCTTTCTCTTTCTTTTTCTTCGCTTTTTCTTTAATTTTATTTTCTGCTTTTGGCTTTGTTTTAGCCTTTTCACTCCTTCTAGCTAATTTAAGTTTTTTCTCGATTTCCCAACGGGTTCGCATAATATCCCTTTGTTCAATGCGCTTAAAAATTTCAGTTTCTCGTTCCTTTTCAGAGAGGCATGACAGACGCTTACGATCAGCTTCGTCGCCCATTAAATTTTCATCATATCCGTCGTCAAACTCAGACTCTGAACTGCTTTCAGATGGCGAACATGACTCATCGGAGTTGTTATTGGAGTGGTCATTTTTATTGTCCTCTACATCAGATTCAATAACTTCGCCATCTTCCTGATCACTCGCTTCTTTCGACAAATCTTCCTTTTCTTTTTCATTTATATCTTTATTTTTTTTCCTATCGTCTTCCACCATTTTGTCGACATCTGTGTCTGAATCACTATCTGAAGCGGATAATGCAGAGAACACTTGTGCTGTACTGATTTTTCTTTTGCGCTTTTTTACCATTGACATTATTTCCTGCAATTATATAAATTTCGAAAATTTAATCATTCTAACATTTCACCGTAACCTCTGGAACATTTTGCGTCATAGATCTACGAATTAAATTTTAAATTAGAGTTAAACCTTCTTCTCTTTTAATACATGTTGAGGAATAATTGAGCTTACTATTATTTACTTCAAACAATAAATTAAGCAGCCATCTACTCTCTCTTAGAAAATATAACTTTTGCGCATACGCGGATGACTTTTATTTAATAAAAAATCTTAGAAAAGAAGAAAATCAAATTATAAATATCAACCAATTAACTAGTTATATTCACAATTGGGCATATACTCTGGTGCAGAATTATCCCTCTTTAAGTGCAAACATCTACACATATGTAGGAAAAGAAAATATAACACTGTAGTTACAGCGGATTCAGTGAACATAATCAATGTAGACTGCCTTAAAATTCTAGGTCTCACCTGCAATAAAAAACATAATTGGAATGACCATATAAATAATATCATTATGGCATAAACCAAAGGTTAAACATTATAAAATGTTTATATAACAGAAAATTTAAATGCAATATAGTCTCCATTATTATTGCTATAACAGCTCTGATTCCCTCAAAAATCTGTTTTGGTTTATACCTATTTGGAAGGGTGCCAAAACATCCTTAAAAAATTAAAACTGTCGTGAACTCAGCACTCAGGTTTAGTATCGGTGCTTTCAAAAACACCCCTATACACAATATGTTACATGAAGCAGTTATGGATAGTTTGGAAGACACAAAAGAAAAATTCACATTTAAACTTTTACGAAATATCATCACAAGCGCAGATTCACCCATATCTAACATTTTAAATAACTTTCAAAGAAAATTTTGCAAAAAAAGAACGTTCCTTCCATTCTCAATAGGATTTTTAACTTTGCTAAAGAAAATGATCTCCCTTTCAAACCAATACAAAATTCGTTTATACCAACGAAACCACCATGGATATTAAATAGCAGTAGTGTCAACACTACTTTAAGCCAATTGCCGAAACCAACCACCTCAAACGAAATCTACGGAAAATAATTTACGCAAATAAAATACCTCTACAAAAACTAAAAGTTAATATATACTGATGGTTCCAAAGACGATAATAAGATTTCATACAGTATAACCACAGAAAAGTCCGCAATCAAAACCGCCATATTATACAATTACTCCACAGTTTTTTCTGCTCCATTTCTAGCTCCACTAGAAAAAACCTCTGGATCTCTGAGGAAGAATCACTTAAAAATTCATTGGACAATCTTCTGTCTCTAAGAGATAAAAAACGCACGCGTTCGTGTTCGCCAAACATTGTTGTTACAACAGAAGACAAACCATCTTCCAGTTTAGCTATTATTGATAAACCAAAAACGCAAGTAGGAATGGATAGGTATATAACCGTGGTTAAACGTCAGCGAAGCCCTAAATCCGCACAAATATCTTCAAAATCAAAAATTTCTAAAGACGATAAACCCACTGCGATAACGGATGGTAATAGGTTTACTATCCTTCAGACAGATGAGCCAACAACATCCAAAAAAACATATAAGCCTCCACCAATATATTTGAGAGAGCCGACTTCTAGTGAACTGGTGAAACAACTTATTACGGCAATCGGTAAAGATACTTTCAACGTCACATCAGTGAAGCACGGCAGCATCAGTGAAACTAAAATACAAGTAAATCATGAAAACGATTATCGAAAATTGTCTGATGTTTTAGAAAAAGAGAAAAGATCATTTTACACATACCAGATCAAAAGTGCTAAAGGTATTCAGGTCGTTATTAAAGGTATTGACTCTTGCGTAGATATTGATGACGTCAAAACCGGATTGGAGGATAAAGGTTTTAAAATAAAAACCGTAGTAAACATCAAGAACCGTGAGAAGATCCCTCAACCCATGTTTAGGGTTGAATTGGAACCAAGAGATGTTGTGTTAAAAAAGAATGAAGTGCATCCAATTTACAACATTAAATATCTTTTGCATCGCAAAGTTACCGTTGAGGAGCCTCATAAGCGTTTAGGGCCCGTTCAATGCCTTAACTGCCAAGAATTTGGCCATACTAAGGCCTATTGTAAGTTGCCCGCTGTTTGTGTTGTATGTGGCGAACTTCACGGCACAACTCAGTGCAACAAGCCAAAGACCGACGCAAGTGTTAAAAAATGCAGTAACTGTGGAGGTAACCACACTGCAAATTATAGAGGTTGCCCTGTCTATACTCATTTTAAGCGGTCAATGACAAATAAGTCATCGGTTTCTCCAGCAGCCCAGCAGCCAAATGTAATTGGTAAACACAATTTTCCCCAGGTAGGCCATTCAACCAACTTAGCAACCTAGAGGCAACTCTGCAGACTCTTGTTCAATCCATTAACACTTTTACCGTCTCTATGACCAACATGATGCAGGAAATGCTAAAAATGCAATCCACTATTTTACAGGCAATTTTAAAAAAATGAATTGGTTAAAAATATGTTTCTGGAACGCAAACGGCATTCGCCAACACAAAAATGAACTTGAGCACTTCCTTATGGAAAAGCAGATCGATATAATGATGATTGCTGAAACCCATTTGACAACTAACCGTTTTTTCAAAATTAATGGCTACATACTGTACGACACAAAAGATCCCCGTGGAAGATCTTGCGGAGGATCGGC
Source organism: Thecocarcelia acutangulata (assembly GCA_914767995.1). NCBI lineage: Eukaryota > Metazoa > Arthropoda > Insecta > Diptera > Tachinidae > Thecocarcelia > Thecocarcelia acutangulata. The sequence continues at coordinate 61,500,930 of OU612098.1, forward strand.
AATTCTAATAAAATCCAGAATTAAACACTTTTTAATGAACGAGACATGTGAGGAATATCTCCAAGCTACAAATATATGCCTTGATTATTTTCATGAAAAAATTGTTATATCCTCGATTTACTCACCACCACGATTTTCAATAGCAGAAAGACAATATTCAATTTTTTTCAAATCACTTGGTCCTCGATTTTTAGCGGCTGGCGACTATAACGCTAAACACACTTTTTGGTGATCACGTTTAATTACCCCGAAAGGCCGTGTGCTTTTTGACACCGTTAACAAAATGGGCTTAGGTGTGATTTCAAGTGGACACCCCACTTATTGGCCGTCAGACCAACGCAAGATCCCAGACGTTATAGACTTTGGAGTTACAAAAAATTTTCCCTCAGAATGGATGCAAGTGGAGCCTTCATTGGACTTGTCCTCAGATCACTCACCAACTATAGTTTCTGTTTCGTTCCCCCAGGGGGTTGGTTCCCCGTTTTGTGACTTGGCGTTGACCCGTCACTCGAGTTAATTGGTTAAAATATAAAAAATATTTGAGTACACATTGTACGGAAAACATTGCCTTGAGAACGCCTGAGGATATTGATGTGTCGATTAACGAATTTTCTGAACACCTTAATCTAGCCGTACAATATGCCACCACTAGCCATATAAGATCCAGAAAAGTGAGCAACAGAACATATTCGTTTGAAATTGAACAACTTCTAACAGAAAAAAGAAGAGTTAGAAGAGAGTGGCAACTTCGCAGGTCTCCCCAGCTTAAAAGCGGGTTACGAGAGTGCATAGCTCAGTTAAGAAATCTGCTCGAAATCCAAAGAATGGCTTCCCTTAAAAATTATCTAGAAGTTCCTGATGGTACCCCTCAAACCGACTATTCTTTATGGAAAGCGACAAAAGGTCTGAAAAGACCCGTAATAGGTAAGCCACCTCTGCGAACTTCAACTGGAGATTGGGCAAGAAGCGATTCTGAAAAGGGAATGTTGTATGTCGATCATTTGAGAAATGTTTTTACCACAAATGATACAGCGAATAATTCAGCTAAGCTACCGTCATACGCTGTTAGACAGCCTATGCCGTTGAGACTTAGTTTTCAAGATGTTGAAAATGTTATTCGTAACACAAACCCCAGGAAAGCTCCAGGTATTGATAAAATTGCTGGTAAAATGCTTGAGCAGCTACCTCGTGTAGCTCGTAGAATTCTTCTTTTTATTTTTAACGCTATTTTACGTCTCGAGTATTATCCAGCAGAGTGGAAGGTGTCCATGATTACTATACAGACCAATAAGTCTACTGCCAACAATTTCAAAATTGTTAATGGCAAAGTTGAGTCCAATGTTGAACACTGTGGGATGCATCCCTGATCATCAATTTGGCTTTCGGGTTAAACACAGCACTATAGAACAAACGCACAGACTAGTCAATGTCATAAGACAGACCTTTGAGGAGAAGAAGTATTGCTCAGCTCTATTCATTGACATTTTTCAAGCTTTTGATAAAGTGTGGCACGAGGGCTTGATACACAAAATAAAGTTGAACTTGCCTGCAAATACACACAAGCTTCTGGAAAGCTACTTATGTGGGCGGAAGTTTGTTATCAGAGAAGGCGACTTTATAAGCCCAACTCAGCCAATCGAGACAGGAGTTCCCCAAGGCAGCATACTGGGGCCTACTTTATACTTGATTTACGCCTCTGACATGCCAACGAGAGCCGAAATCCACACTTCAACTTTTGCAGACGATACAGCATTCTGCAGCGTACATGAAAACCATCAAGTAGCTTCGCGAAATTTGCAGGAGTATATTTCAATATTAGAGATGTGGTTAAAACTTTGGAAAATTAAAGTTAATGAACAAAAGTGTACTCACGTTACATTCACGCTGCGTAAACAAACATGTTCAGCTATCCAAATCAACAATTCACCTATTCCGCAACAAAATGAAGTTAAGTACCTTGGTATTCATCTCGACCGTAGGTTAACGTGGAAGTCTCACATAGATGCGAAAGTTACTCAGTTAAAGTTAAAAGCAGCTCAACTGAATTGGCTTATGGGCAGAAATTCTACATTGAAGCTGGATTGCAAACTTTTATTATACAACGCAATTCTAAAGCCTATATGGTGCTATGGAATTCAACTATGGGGCACCGCCTCCGCTTCAAACGTTGAAAAAATTCAAAGGCGACAAAACAAAATTCTTCGAACAATTACCGCAGCTCCATGGTACGTAAAAAACTCACGAATTCATAAGGATCTCTGTGTTCCTCTTGTAAAAGACGAATTTTCAAAGTACGCAACAAGGCATATCAATAAATTGGAACTTCATCCAAATCGTCTTGCACGCAATATACTTAATTTCGAAGGACACTCTCGGTTGAGAAGGAGGGACACCCTTGCCACCATCAGAACGTTAAATAGGTGATTTCACCGATATTGATCGTGCAAAATAAAACATTTTTGTCTAGCATTGGCTGGACTTAATTAATTTTATGTATTTAGTTTTAAGATTTGAATACTTATTGTTAGTTCACTTTGTGAAGATTCAATAAACAAATGAATGAAAAAAAAAAAAGTTTTTTCTGCGGAAGCTATTAATTTCGCAAAAGAAACTTCCACAAAAACTTTAATCTGCACGGACTCTCTCTCTCTTCTATAAGTCGTTACAAATATAAACAACCAAAACTTTTAAGCCTCTCAAATAAAAAATATTTTAGTAGAATCGTTTCCAAGGGTACCCAGCCACTGCTTCATACCGGACAGCTAACCCTCAAATCTCCCTTATATATACAACAAAACCTTAACGTTGGCGACATAACTTGTTATATTAACAAATTATTTGTTAATTTTATTTTGCCTGCATTACCAAAAGCATATTAAGACAAGACCTGAACGATATATGGCCAGCAATATCGAGTTAGTACAAGGAAATTAACGAAAACAAATTCAATGTCCAAAACTATCTATCTATGGTAGATTACAGAAAACACTTACAGATCAGAATAGGTCACACCTTAATCACACATAAATTTCTAGTAGATATACGTCCGAGCACTGCCGCAAATGCAGTGTCAACAAGGTCTCTCTCAAACACATCCTAATTCACTGCACAGCTTTCTGCCATATGCGAAATCAGTACTTCCGAGTATTTTCTCTTCAATACATAAAAATATCCTTCCACAACCAATACAGAAACCCATGATATAAAAAATACAAGGTAGTTTTATTCTCTCAATTTTCCTTAACAATCGCCGTCTGACAAGTGTTGAAACTCCTCTATCTACTAAATCAAACAATCTACTTTTTCTTTCTCAACTTCTTTTTATTCAACTGCAAGTTATACTCTACTCAGTAAAAAACATTTACAGCTTCTTTTTAAAAATTATAATGGTAAACTTCAATGTCACAACAAGGTCAATTCCATGAAGTGCTTTCACTAAAAGTAGGGAAATAAATGTAGGGTTTGCAATATGCATTTGTTTATAGTAATTAAAACTAGCAATGTTTACACAAGTATAAGGATTGCGACATTTTCCATAAAATTTTACAACTGTATTAGTTTATACATTTCCTTGGTTTCAGTTTTGTTTGAAGTTGTGTCTAAAAATACTAATAAATTTGTGACTTCTAACAAAAATAGATAAAAAATTTTAAAATAAAATTCATGCAATAATTTCAAATATGTAAAAATTACCTGAAAAACATCCCCAGACTAAAATGCTACCGACACCATGTTTCAATGTGCCTTTAGTATAACGTGGAATAAGACGTTGGCTTTTCGGTCATCTAACCAGTCTTAATCTATCGGAATCTTTTAAATTAAATTTGGACTCATCGGAGAATAGTATGAAATTCCTTTGTGTGGTGGTCAAATTAATGTGTTCCCTTGCAAATTCCAACCTGGCCAGTCTATTTTTCCGCGATATAAAGATCTTTTTTACACTTTTGTATGGTATGATTTTAGTCTGCCTTCTGCAGCCTGCCTTTGAATCCTTCTGGAGGTAACAATTAATGAAAATTATGTGGCGATGGTTCTTGATAACACGAATTGGTATTTTTTTTTCATCAAACGTATTAACTCTCAAAAAGTAACAAATCAAACAAAAAACACTCTTTGTAGACTTCATGAAATGCATTCAAACACACAATTAATACAATATTTGATAAGCTTTCTCGTTGCCCTCAAAAAGTAACAAAAAAACGTATTAACTGGCCGTCTCGTTTACTGGTTTTTCGGCAACATCCAACTTTATGTTCTGTAACCAAAATACCCGAACAACGAAAACGGCTTATAGTTCTTAGTAAGACGCTGTGGTGGATGTCAAATTTTTTTTTGCAATTGTGGTCACTAATTGGCCGTTATTAAAATCAGCTATTATTTTTTCTTTTAAATGCACTGAATAAAGAAGTTATAAGTCACGCCCAGAACATGTTTGAAGGCACGGAAACGACGGAAAACAAAATTTTCGCTATACCTGCTTACTTTGATGTTTAAACAAATAATGACATCTTTTGGAAGTAGGTTTTTCTTATTGTAAGTAATGAAGAATATTAGCTTTGTCGCTGTATCCTGGGTCATTCTAGTAGAAATAATTATTTATACATATATTTTTAAACCACAAGCATCAAACTTTTCCCTTTGTTTTTAATAACTAAAGAGTATTTTCTTTTAAATGTAATAATATTTTCTTCAAAATAGGCATTCGTTTGAATGCTATCGTAAAGTTTACTGAAAAGCAGAAGTCCGTGCCTTTAGTTTTTTGGACCAAATTGGACCCAAGTGGGCTGGCTGGCTTTACAATAGCTGGCAGCCTGTTAAACCTAACCTAACATGGGTTAAAAACGACCACAGATACCTACTTACATCAGCTTATTATTTCTAGTTTTCTCTAATATGAACAATGTACTACGTATTTCAGAAAAAACCCATTCTAGGAGTAAATTCCCTTATTCAACTGTATGGCAACGCCTTTTTATATTTCTCTCTAAAAATAAACATCAAAAATCCTTATTACAAATAATAAAAATAGAATGAAACTACCTTGTATTTTTTTATTTCATGCAGAAACCCTCCCTTATGAACTTTTTTAAGGTAGCAACATATATAAAGATATTTAAAGTTGGTAAAAAAAAGAAGGATAAATAAATAAAATCTTACCATGTTGTAGTAGTATGTAATACATAGCTACACACATGTGTATATGAATATTCTAGAATAGCTGTTTTGATTCGTTAGCGCAGTTCTTCTGGAATATTCGATATACATTTTAATATACCTGTCTTTTTTATTTTTATTGAATATCAATGTAGATAATAAGTTCGAATTTTATGTATGGATTTATATTTCAAGTGTCATTTTTGAAAAAAAAGAGGATTAAAAATTGGCTATTGAACTTAAAAGACGTGTTCTGTTTTATTTAATTCGCCTACAATATCAGAAGTGGGATACCGAAATATTTGATTTTTTTCTGCGTCTTGAATTGTTACACTATAAAATTTAAAAGAATACAAAAGATATTATTCGTAAAAAATGGAAAATGTATGTGGTAATTATAATGCAGCACAATTACGCCGATGGTTGCAGCATATTGGCTTGTCTTCAACGGGTACAAAAAATACACTTCTGTTGAGGTTAAATGAAGTACGAATAGAGAAAAGAGGGAAATATCCCGAAGACGACACGGTTGGTCGAGACGAAAATTGTGAGGAAGTAAACGAAGATCCGGAAAACGATGTTGCTAGTGGGCAAGAACTAAACATAAAAGCAAAATATATTCAGTAGGAGAGAAGTCCAAATGCCAGAATTTACAACCTTTTCAGAAAACTCTGTATTCTATTCATCAGGGTCGTATTTCCAAATTTGCAATAGCAGTACTTCTAGCACTCACAGAAGGTTTTACATCATTTACAAACCCAAACAGTTGCAGTTCAAGAATATTGCATGTTGTTTTTGTAAATGTTGTAGAATTGTAACCATCAGCAATTTTATCATACTTTCATAATTATACTTTGATTTTCCTTATACCACAAATATAAATGTGAAAAATACTTATAACATATTTTTATTCGCTTTTGTGGAAATACGGAGAGAATTTTATAATATTTTGCTCCCATAAAATCTAAATATCTTGTATTACCATGTAAACATGCCTTTAGGGGGAAATATTAACCCCTAAGAGCTACACATGAGACAGTTATGAAGCTTTTACCGACCGAATTTTCTGACTCATGCATTATTTACGCCTCACAAAATAGGAAACTCTAGCGAATCCAAATCCATAAATCGTGCATAAATTTACCCCTAATACACTGACGTGCAATATTATAGACGCATATCATTTTTGAGGACTTCTGGCATTTAAAAAAATTAAGGGAAAATTGTCCCACCCTACCGACCGAATTTTTTGACTCATGCATTGTTTACGCCTCACAAAATAGGAAATTCTAGCGAATCCAAATTCATAAGTCGTGCATAAATTTACCCCTATTACACTGAGGTGCAATATTATAGACGCATATCATTTTTAAGGACTTCTGGCATTTAAAAAAAATTAAGAGAAAATTGTTCTATTTATCTAAAAGACTACAACAAATTAATAAAAAACAACAACAAACAACGTCATTTGTTTGTATTTTTTTTAGTTACAACAAAAGACTTATTTTTATGTTGGTGCACAATTATAGCTGCTCAACTCTTAGTCTTATGTTTTACTTAAATAAGGGTTTTTTTGCATTATTTCTTTTACTTAAATAAGATATCATTACTTTCTTATATATGTTAAGTTTTCGCCATGCCACGCGTTGTTTGTGCGATATTGAAAAAGGTAAAATTATTGCTTTTCGTGAAGGTGTTAGTTTTCGGGAAATTTCCAGTAGACTAAACAGATCGGATAAGGTTGTCCACAATTTTTTGAAAGACACTTCAAATTATGGACAAGTGAGAAAAAATGCGAGAAGAATATCCAAACTTGCGGAAAGAAACAACAGGAAGATTGCCAATTATGCAAGCAATTCCACAAAAAGTGCTCTAGAAATAGCAAATGAGTGCGGCATAAACGTGTCACGTTGGACAATTAATCGTGTCCTAAAGCAGTCAGCCTTTATCAAAAAACAGAAACCAAAAACTGCACCACGTTTGCTTGATCGGCACAAAAAGGCGCTATTGGAATTTGCAACAAAAAAAAATATAAACACAGATTAGAATAAAGTAAGTACATCTTCGAAATTTTTAAACACTACTTTACTGAAATTGTTGGCAGATAATTTTTTCTGGTGAGAAAAAATGTAAATTAGACGGCACAGACGGGTAGGATTGTTATTGGAGCGACTTTGGAGCCTTTTGTGCCTCTGGTACACTTGAGTTAGCTTTCACAAGTAAAGGAATGGAGTCCACAGAATATATTTCTATCCAAATTTAAAACCATACTTTGAAAGAAAATGTAGAAAAAATAATAATTTTCAACAAGATAATGCCGCGATTCACAAAAGTAACCAAACCTGTCTGACTGGAGTTCTCCCGACTAGAACCCAATGGAAAATAGCTGGGGACTAATGGTCAACAAAATCTTTGGTGGATATAAGCAATTTGAAACAATTGCGGACCTGAAAGCGCTTCCCAAGGAACTTTGTGCAAAATTGGTCCAAAGTATGCCGAATGGAATTTTTGAGCTTATATTGAAAAATGGTGGACCAACTCATTATTAATTTTTAGTAATTTCAAGAGAAAGCTCCATATTTTAAATACGGCTATAATATCGCTCCGCTAAAAACATGACTTTATTTACCCATTTTTGTTATATTGAAATAAATTGTTAAATTTATTCTGGTTTTCCTATTAGTTTTTAATAGTCTTTAAAGCAGCAAAAAACTAATTTCTTTTACTTGTTTGTGAGTGCCAGAAGTTTTCAAAAATGACATGCGTCTATAATAATGCACCTCAGTATATATACATATATAGATTTACTTTATATTAATAATTCAATTAAGAAATAATGATAAAAGTGCAAATTCGTTCTGAATTCAAGCCAATTTTGGACATTTTTTTAATTAAAAATATTTGGGAATCATTTTTAACAGACAAATTTATATTCGTTCGTAAAACTGAATATAATTACATTGAGAAAAGTTTAGATTATCTGAAGAATCTTTTGTAGCGTAACCAATTGCTGAATAACTACTTTCGGAATACTTTCCCATTCATAAATAACCCGTTGCCAAAGCTCGTCAAGATTGTTTAGTGCTGATTGGTATTATCTTTACGATTGGCCAGAAAATCGCATTCGCATTGAGGTCGGAACTTTGAGCTAGCTACAGTATTAACCACAAACTTTGTTAAAAAACTGCTTGGGAACCACAACATATTATTTACAAAAACAAGTGTCTTAATTTAAGGTCACCGACTATAAGAAAAGTACTAGTAATAAAAAAACCTATTTAGAAGAGAAATATTGCTCCTTTTTGAAAATAGAAAATAACTAAGGGTTCAATTTTCAGGACAATCAGAAATAAAAATAGTACGAAATATTGTGAACATTTGATCTATAAATAAAAACTTTTAATTATGAAACGCTGCATACCCTGAACATAATAATGTTATATCAACAAACAATCACCAAAGGTTTGGATTATATGTATATATTTCAATTAGGGAATTTGGTCTTTAAATACATGGTCGGTGACGAAATGTGATAAAAAAAAGTTATACCGTTATTGAAAGTTGTTGAAATTCTTTCACCCAGAACTGCGCTGAAGGTGTACCCGTTTTAACAGCAATTGTTTCCAGCAAGATGGGCGACATCACACATTGCCAGACCTGTTATGGCGGAGCTACAACGAAATCTTCCACAAATTCTCAATGTCAGCTGACTTGACTTTTCTTATCTGGCTATGTCAAGCAAGAGGTGTAGAGACCAAGGAACCAAGGACCGAATTAAATCAGTCTATTCAAATACGAATTAAGGCAGCCATAACTTCAGGCCGCAATCAATAGTTTTCGAATCAATATCGCATATGCCTGAATTAGCAAGGTTTTTTTAGGGTTACCATCTTCAAAACAAATTAGTTATATAAAATTATATTTAATTTGTACAAAAGAAGAAAAAAACATGTATCAATTTAATTAAAATAATTTTGTTGCAATTTCTTATTGAAACAATTCGTCAGCCATCCTATAGTAAAGAAATTTCAACACAAAATCGGTGCAATTTCCAGAAGTTATGAAACTGGTAATCCCCTTTTCCAGGCAATGGTATAAATGGAGGCATGCATACATATGTAAGTATGTATATGTTAAACAATATATTACATAAAAAATTACATTTTGTTCGAGCAAAATAAATTCATATACATATGTAGCAATATGAAGGACTATTCTTTTGTGTGCACATACAATTATACATAGTACATACATACACAAAAGTTCGCTTCATGAGAACATACAACCAATACTGCATAGCAATCTAAAGGATCTAGCCTATTGTAATTATGTTGGAAACCTGTTTTTTTTACTAATATTTTTTTAAAATTCTCATACTTAGTAACTATAAATAAAAATTCCGACCAAATTGACTAAATAAAAGCTTTTTAAAAATAATGTCATTTATATCTATAAAAATTTTTTTCACAAATCCGAACATTCAAAAACTTTTCGAACCCAGAATTTAAATGTGAAACATTTAATTTATATACCTTTTACTTGAATATTATTTAATTTTACATCCTAATTTAATATAATAATAAAAATATGTGAATGCATACCGAGTCAATATTTGTTGTCGATTCGCTATCACTTGAATCTAATTCCACTAACGCATTTTTTCGTCTCTTCCCCATGTTACGTGTATTTTTCTAATCGATTATAGGATGTCTGATGAACTTAATATATGTATTTAAGTATCCTTTAAATTTTTTAATTAAAAACGTAAAACTTGTTAAAAAAAATTAGATACAATGCTGACAGTTGTCAATGCCAATGACAATTGTGAGTTGACGGTTACTGAAAGAAGTAATCGGCGGCTAAAATTCGGCAAAGCCGGTCATACACAACAAAGTTGCCATTAAACTTCAGAATCTGAAAGTTACGAGTAATGCATAGCATGGTTCTCATATGTAATATTTCAATTATTGACTTCTAAATTTGGTTTTTATATGCATTATTCAAAATATAAACAAACAATTCCTTATTACCAACTCAAATAAAAATACAAAAATTCACTATATAATTATTACCAAAAAATTTAGGGTCGAACCTAATAAAAAATGTTTGTTTTTAAATATTCAAATGTAAATTATGGTTTGTTTATTGAGCTAGAGGTCACTTAAATAAATTATCGTTGTTTATTTTATTCAATATTTCGACACTCCGTCGTGTGTCTTCTTCAGGAACATTTTTTCAAAATTGTATATAGAAAATATTATAAATTGAAAAACACAAATTGATACAAGAAACAAAATATTCAACTACATTAACATTTGCAATGAAGAAATAAATAAATTATCAGGGCCAAAAAAAATTGTTACTTGAGTTTAACGTATACGTTAGTTACCCAACACATACCATACATTTGCTAAAAAAAACTTTGTTCAAAAACAGTACGTTAAATATTAAATGTAGTAAGGAATTTAATTATTTTTTTCTGTCAATCCCGTTATGTTCAGTTGTAATCTTTTAAATTGTGATGTATAATATTCGAAAATCGAAAACAAATTTAATAAATAAAAAATTTTTATTATTGCATGAAATAACACATTTTTGACAAACATTTCCTGGATTTACCTTTTTAATAAATAATGAATATATAATATGTAGTATATTAATAAAATTGAGAAATATTAATAGGATTACTTACTTACTAGAAATAACTGTATTATTCGAATAAAGTTTTTCATTGTATTTGTTTGATTGAAAGTGCATCAATAGCATAATTGTAATATATATTATTTTTTCAAAATTAATATTTTATGTTCATAAAAAAGTAATGTTTTTATTTATTTATTTATATACTGAAAGTAATAGTGTTTTATTTAAATTTTCACAAAATTGCGATTTTTAAGCAAAATATCAATCAGCAAGGCAACTGTCACTTTAACGTACAGTTAAAGTGTACACAATTCAACTTTAAGCGCATGGTAAGCTAATAATTGTTTTTGCATAAAACAGGAAATTTTTCTTAACAATTGCTTACCAAGCTTTGTTAAGTTTTTTTGCATACGTTCGTCATTCTTTATAAAAAATTATAAATAATTTGTTTTCTATGTTTCCCAGCTATCTATATAAATTTGAAAACAAAAATTGATATAACCAGAAACAAAATATTTAACTACATTAATAGCGCACTTACACCGACTCAAAATCTAATAGATTTGAATTGAACTCTACAACGAAATCTGTATCGTTTACACCACCGTTTTTTTACATCTAGCAAGATTTCATTTGCTCAAAAGTAATTTATGCATACGGGTTTGACAATACAATATTATCGGAGACTGAGTACACCAGCATTAAAGTGTATATTTTTTGTGCCCAGAGACTGCATACACCACATTATAGTGCAATTTTTGTTGCAGCGTAGTATTTTAAAGTACTTTTTGCAAGAAATCACAGTTGCATCGCTTAGTACTGAGTAGATTTCAGGAGATTTCGTCGAAATCTATTCATAAAGTAGATTTCATTTTGTATGGGAAATCTTCTCAAAATCTACTAGATTTGGGTTGAAATCTCGAATGAGCAGATTTCGCTTTGGTGTAAATAGGCTATAACATTTGCAATGAAGAAACATATTTTACATTTTTATAACATTAAACATATTAAACATATACAAGAAATGAAAAAGATTTTAAATAATTTCAGACAAAACCTATTTCTATTTTTGCTTTTATGTATTAAATGCCTATAATTTTGGGCTAATCTGTCTACATCTTTTTTAAAAATTATCCTATTATCTACAGGCACATTAGTTATCTGGAGCATTTCTAGCAGGTATCTACGTTTATAATAATTCAAATGTGGAAAATGGTTAAAATCGCGGCAATGGATAGATAATGCAGTTTTCTGCGAAGAGTTATAGTTCCTATACTCCTACTCAGATTTATGACCCGCTAACCTAGTTTTAAATTTATTACCTGTTGTTCCTATATATACTTTATCACAATTTTCATTGTTGTTACCACTATATGTTATTTTACACATTAAACTAGACATACTGACTTTTTCAATCTATCTTTTGTTTTACTCTGAGAAAGCTTGATATAAACCTAGAAGTCATCACCGACACCAAAATCAGTAAGTTTTGCCAATAGTGCACCATGCCCCACTGTGTCAATTGCTTTGGAAATACCCAAAGGCACTAAGTGGCACCATTTCTCAGGGAGATATGCCAAAAGATCACCAGTAGAGCGACCCTTACGAAATCCATATTGACGATCACAAAGTAATTCATGCAACTCTAGGTACCTCACAAGGTGGTAATTAACCGTACTTTCCATTACTTTGGAAAGCGCAGAGCAAATGCAATTGGGCGATAATTTTCAGGATTATTTGCCTCACACTTTTTAGGAATTGGTGCTACATTAGCAACCTTCCACACGAACTGTATTCGAACGGAGCTTTTCTGATACCTGGGCGCCTCAGCAAATAGACTACGCCCTTTCCACGTTATTGGGGCCTATGACGTGGAGGATATGCCCTTCCCCCACACTCGTGGGACCAAAAATGGACTTTTCTAATAATAAAATCAAAAACCAAACTGACATGAAGACGACTATGGACAAGGCAACGAACTATTGCAACAATGGTACAAGGACCGAAACGCTGACTGCAGGAGGTGTCTTGGGGCAACCTAAGAACACCAAATGCGTGAAAGCCATCATTATCTATTTTCCTAGTTCCAGTACAATGCACTGCATATGTAGGGGATAGCATAAAAAAAGCATCTTCGGATAGCTGTTTTGGCAGTGAGAACTATGGACTTTGAGCCGACCACCTCGAAGGCTGCACTGGTACGGGTCTTTACGGCACGTACCCTTGGTTTGGGAGCTGCTCGTGCTAGTGATAGCACAGCAACAGCTGCCCAAGTGCCTATTGTGGGAAAGATGACTGCGGGCAAGTTCTCGGGTCGTCGAACTCCACCTCCCTCCACCAACAAAGGCTCCCGAGTTAGTGGCCATCAGGGAAATGTTGGTAAGGAAGCTGAGAACCAGCTACATCCCAGATACCTTGCAGAAACGCCACTACGGAAACTGCGAAATTGTTTTCGGGTAACCAAGTTTCTCCTCAAGCAACAGATAAAAAGTCTCAAAGGCACACAAGCTCCGTGAGACGGGTCTATTTAAGGCGGTGTGCCGCCAGTAAGATTTATGGGGAGCTGGGAAAGAAGTCAGCGGATGCCTTAACGGCAAAAGAGATATCCCGGTTATCATGGGCAGGATCAGTTTTAGCTGAACTGCAGAATTCGCCTCCCCTCACATCTAAGAATGCGCCTAAGTGGCAACGCTTTGAGGATGATGCAGTGTTGAAGGCACAACAGCCTGCGAAAAAGCTTTTAAGACCCCAAAGATCAATGAACAAGTCATTTAGCGAGGTCATAAGGGACAAGCTTGTAATGGCTGTCATTGACAGGGGCAACGCGGATCTTGCCATAGCCCCTTCGAACTGGGTTATGGTGATGAGAGAAGTGATGGGGTTGAAGTGATGGAGTTGACCCGGAGAGTTCCTAAATACAATCCGGGTCCGTACCCCAGGTGTGAGGAGGCTGGCTGGTATCGGCGGCGTAAAGCTTATGACTTGTACAGATGAGCGAGCAGCACTGTTTCTTAAACAGGCAGTCGGTCATGTGGACAAGCCATGGGAAGGTGCCAGGTTCCTCTCTCAGAGGTTCCACGTCGTCCTAAAGCCGTTGCCAAGATACCAGACATCTCTGGGTCTGCGGAGGAATTCTTAGAGGTCCTGAGGGGCGGAAACCCTGATATACCTACTCATGTTTGGAAGGTAGTCAGGGTCTCCGAACCGAAGGGCAGTTCTAGAAATGTCAGCATCCTGCTGAGTCATGAGTTCCCCCCGGGAAACACGTTTTGCATTGGCGTATTCCTAACTTGGGCGCTCTATTTTTCGGGGAAAAGAGGGGAAGGGGTTCCTCGTTTGGTGCGGCAAACAAAACTCTAGGAAGCCACATGACTTATGTTGTGTTTTGGCTTCCGAAACCCTTACCAAGGGTATAAATTGGCAGAACAGGGATCAGCATGGCCCCCGGGTAGTTCTGCTTGCGGTTCGACCCGGGCTGATGATGGTTGAGGTGCCTACATTGGCTGAAACGTTCTGGCTGTGGTTGAAACCTAAAACGCAGGAAGGTAGTTAGTATTCTTGATAATTGTTTGGTGTGTGGCTTTTTTCGGGGACTAACAATCTCCCGAGGATCTGTTGCCTATACAACAGATACCTGTATTATAAGGAACCAGTGGTGATGGTTGACGTGTGAGCTAGTTTAAGGGCTGATGCTCTTAGTGGGCTTCGGCCTACCAACTCATTAGGCCTTAGTTGCTGGGAAATTGCATACAGGAGGGATTAGAAGACCCAAACTCCTCAACAAGAAGTTGTTCATATGACCGCAATCATATGGCAAGAATTGCTACTTGTGTGAGTCTGGTAAGACACACGGGGGCACTGGTGAATCGGGAATAATTCACTCCGTGGAACTGGTCCATCATTAGATAAGGCCGCAAGGCAGGTGCTGATGTAAATCTTTTTCGCAACTAAGTCATGAGTCACTGGCGCCAGTCCGCGCTAGAAAGGGGAATGTATTTCTGCTTCGATGCAGTCTTTCTCCAAGTATACCAGGGTGACGACAGGGGCGGCCTGATTCGGGAAGTTGTGGATCCCGGTTTGGAAAGCATGTCCGTTGAGGAGAATTCTAGCTTAACATCGTGCGAGGACGCATTTTCCAACTCTGAGTTGGTAGGGGAGTTCTTCGGGCATGTTGACGAGGATGATCAAGAGGACGTCGACGTCACAATCGCGTAATGCGGAAGAAAATGGTGAAGGTAACACAAATTAACCTTCACCATTCGAAGGCAGCTTCGGCTGCATTGCTTCTTCGGATGGCGGAAAAAGTTATTGAGGTTATCTTGGTGCAAGGGCGGGGTTTGTAGACTAAGAAGGAAAGGCCACAAGCTACTACACGTGGATCAAGGTAGGATTAGATCCTGTGCGAGTAGAAATTTGAATTTGACGGTAGCTTGGAAGACAAGTGTGGGCACTTGCCTGCATGTCTCAAGTTATATGGCATATGCGAGCGAACCATCACCAATTAAAGTTCGCGAAGTTGTTCGGATGACAGGAGAGGGAAACCTGCCGGTAATAATAGGAGCAGATGCAAACGCACATCACAAGTTTTGGGGTAGCTTCGACACAAATGCAAGAGGTAAATTGATTTTTGATTTCATACTATGCAGAAATTTAGACGTTGTGAACGTTGGGTTGGAACCTACTTTTGTTGTGGTAAATAGAAGAGAGGTCCTGGATATTACGCTAGTTAGGCATGCTGATATGATCAAAGGATGGAAGGTGCCGAATGACTGTTAATTTTCTGATCACAGGTATATTGAGTTTGAAATAGGAATTCAAGAAATAGGGTTAGTCCCAAGAAGAAACAGGAAGAGGGAGAAACAGGGTAGAATCCTCTCAAACCTTCTTTCGGATCCTCCTACTATAAGTGGTTGTGAGGATATTGAGAGAGCTGTAGACTTACTGAGTCTTTTGATACAGCTATCTCGTAATCGTGCAGACCTAGCGTGTGCTGAGGGAAGAGTAAGCCACCATGGTGGAACTTAGAGATAGCGAGAGCTCGAAAACAGTCTCGCAGATTATTCACTGAGGCAAAAATACTGGGAGACTGGTAGCAGTACAAAGCCTCCGTAAACAGGTTTAAGAATATGATAAGAAATGCAAAGCGGAGGTCTTGGAGGTTTTTCTGCAGTGGCGTGGAAGGATCCTCTGAGGAATACCAGGCTTCATAAAGAAACATTGTGGTAATTCCCAAATACCTGGGAATCTATCTTGATTCAAAGCTGTCTTGGCAGAAGAATGTCCAATTTAATGCGGACAAGCCGGCTGTTCCTTTGTAGCTTAAGAGCTTGTACTTTTCACCCGAAAATACAAGACTCCTCCTTTCAATTTGCAAAGCTTTAGGGGCATTGAGCTTAGTCTGGCGGATAATGCCAAATACCTGGTAATCTATCTTAATTCAAAACTGTCTTGGCAGAAGAATGTTCAATTTAGAGCGGACAAGGTGGCTGTTGCTTTGTACCTGTGTCGTAGGGCCATCGGGAACACCTGGGGTATAAATCCTTGGAATTCTTGCTGGCTATTTAACATGGTAATAAAGCCCATATTATGTACTTTTTTAAAGCGATTACTGGGTATTGAATGATTACTATAAGCGCACAATTGTTTTACTACCTTCTAAATAGTTTGCCAATTAATTTTTAAAAGCAATAGTAATTTATTTCTTAATTATTCTTAAATTCCCTAAAAATGTTTGTCTTTGATTACTTTCTTTTGTTTACATCAACAGTGGCAACAACATCGCTGAAAACTTAGCCAAAAAAGAAACAGCCCTAGAGTATAAGGATATAGATCACTTTTGAGGACAACCCTTATCAGCGTGTTGGAAAAGACTAAAACTCCACACGCTGGAACGTGCCCAAGAAAAGTGGCTCACAGAGCTCACATGGCTCATATCAAGGAACCTGTGGCTACACTTTAACCCTAAGTGAACGTGGGAGCTATTAAAATTTCCCAGATCTCTCCTAAGAGTGACTGTAACAGTCATCACTGGACATTGCCCGTTTGGGAACCATGCCAGGAGACTAGGCCTACCCTATAACAACTTCTGTAGAAGTTGCCAAGACGACGAGGAGACAATGCTTCATCTCCTCGGTACATGCCCGGCATTGGAGCATCATCGTCTAAGATACTTAGGCGAGCGGAGCTTCAACAGCCTATCATGTCTGGCTTCTTTCATAAGAAGTAGCGGATGGCTAGTACATCTGCAAGTAATGCCACATTAAGCAGTTTCGCACCTTTCCTTTCACTCTGCCTCACTCCTTCTACATCCCCCTAACTTTTATTCTACTACTTTTCTATCATACTTTTTCAGGCAATCACAAAGGGAACGATCTGCAGGACCCAAGTGAGCTGGAGTATCCAGGTACTTTTTGAAGAATCCAGCGGCCTGCCTACCCGACTTACATTTGTTTGTTTAACACACTTATGCTTTTTATCTTACTAAACGTTACTGCAAGAAATTTTTCCAGTCAAAATTACTCAGTAAAATAACTGTCACTACCCTCTTTTTTGTGTTCTCATTTGCTGCAACTTGGGTAAACGAACAGCATTCAGTAAAATGCAGTAAAAAACGGTAACAATTTGTACAAATTTTTGGGTTAACGAATCGACATATTAGAAGCTAATATAGTGAATAAAACTCAATTATGTAAATTCCTTTCAAAAATTGCATTATAGCCAATACAAATTTAATGTTTGTTCATGAAAACAGAAATGGAATTCACACCGTGTTTTATAGAATATCAATCATTTTTCTACTTCATCAGTATAAGTTCGACAAACACAAATTTTAGTAATTAAACGAGTTTGATGCAGGGTGTGCTCTCAGGCCGTTTAAACTCCTTATCTATTTTATTGACAACACATAAATTTCGGTTTCACAAATTTATTTTATTTCAAATTAGTCTCTTTACAGAATATATGTAATTAACATTTAGCATTTGTTATTTACGACCTAAAACTTTTGCATTTACTGTGCGAGTAACGGCTGACACACCTTCCTCAAATTTAGTGCGAAATAATACGTTGGCATTGTTGAACATGCCGTCTTTAAGCGAAACTACTATAAATTGAGACGACTTAAAGTGTGCCTTTAGCATATTTCCAATATTCTGTGTATGGGACATATCAAGAGCTGCATCAACTTCATCAAGAATGTAGAGCGGAGCGGGTGAAAACTTTAACATGGCTAAAACTAACGAAAGTGCTACAAGGGATCGTTGTCCTCCAGACAATTCTCCCAGCGATTCTTTCCACACATTATTAAAGCCAACCTTGATTTCAAGACCTATAAGCTGATTATTTGTACCAACTGGACTTAGACAAGCTTGAGCACCTTGTAACAACGAGCTAAATATACTGCTAAAATTATCGTTAACAATTTTCCAGGCTTTTTCAACTTTTTCACGCTTTTTCTCGTCCATTTTACATATTATATGCACAATCTTTTCTTTATCTTGCTCTACAATTTTTTTTCTTCTCATCGTTTCGTGGTATTGTTCTTCCTCACGTTCAAGCAAAACCATGGCCTTCAGGTTAATGTTACGTTCCATTTTATCTTTTTGTTGTACCATAGTTTTGAGTTTTTCTCCAGCTTCAATAGGATTCTCTTTGGAGTAATCATAACGAGTATTTTTAATGCCAAAAAAATCCTTTTCCTCTTTTATCCAAGGATATTTGGCTTCCAAGTTTTCTAACTTTTTCAAGCTGTCTTTGTTGTCACTTCGAACTTTATTTATTTCGTTTTCTTTTTTTTTAATTTCCAAGGTTAATTCCTCAGTATTTGTTTTCAGCTTTTCGCATTTTGTAAAACACTGTTTAAGTTCTTTGTTTTGTAAAGAAATCTTTTCTTTTTGATCTTTGATTTTTTTTCTTAAATGGCCTATTTGTTCTGTCGTCGCTTTATTATTTAAAGACAATTCATCATACTCGGTTTGCTTTTTCAAAATTTGCTCTTTTGTTTTTTCTACAATGTCTTTAGAGTTTTTAATTTCTTTATTTAAAGTCTCGATTTCAAGTTCCAAAGTTTCATATTGTTGTTCGTATTTTTTCCAGCCTTTGCTTGATTGCTCTGCTTTGGCCTTTGCTAGTTTCATAGCTTCTGTGGCAGCTTTTAGCTCTCTCTCCCTAAAGCCTTTGCTATCAGCTATTTTAGCTTCAAGTTCCTTAACTTTAGCCTGTGAGGATTTTTGAGTATCTTTTGCTTTTGTTAGTTCATCGTCTAGGGATTTAATACGCTCTTTCAGTGACATAATTTCTTCTTGTTGTTGATGGAAACTAGTTTGCTCTAATCGCTTCTTACACGCCTCTAGTTCATGTTGCCTTAACTCAAGAGCTTCCTTCATTTTATTATATGTCTTGACTTTAGTTTGTAGACTCGACAGCTGATTGTCAATTTTCAATAAAGCGCTATTCAAATTTTCTATTTCTTTTTCTATAGATTTTATTTCTGCCAGCTCCTGAAGAATATTCCCGCCTTTTGGCTTAGATCCACCAGAAAGTGTTCCATCTGGATCAACAACATCCCCATCAAGTGTAACTGTCCGACAATGGATGTTGCGGTGATAAGTCACCTAAAAAAATAAATAAAATTAAAAGTAAATGTGTCAAACACAACGGACCCAGACTGGACCCAATGTATGTATGTATGTACATGGTGGCACGCATGTATGTATGTATGTATGTATGTGTTTTTTTTTTTTTTTTTTATTCGCTTGGTGAAAAACCATCGAAAGGCACTGGCAGTGATGGTGGTTGCCAGTAGTGCGAGACTTTATCTCGCTAAAAAACACCCCTTCGCCCTGACCCAGATGCTCCCCGAAGGACTGCCGCAAGGCTTTACGTCTCGGGGTGGGAAAGGTGATACACCCTACATCTAAACTAAACTACATTGATTCTGCTGCGAATCTGTTCTAACCTACGAAGTTCCAACAAAACCAATTTTACAAAACTACAGACGTACGTCCAGTTGCACAAAGATTCCAACATGATTGGAACGATACTGCTCGGACTGATGCTACGTCCTAGGACTGTTTCTAAATATTCCCTATCACTATTAAACCGTGGACAGATGAAGAACACTTGCTCAGCATCTTCCAAGACATTACCATCACAACTCGGACAGAACGGAGTACTGTCATGTCCAAAACGGTACAAGTACGACCTAAAACAACCATGCCCAGTTAGAAACTGTGTAATATAATAGTTCAAATCGCCATGCTTTCTTGATAGCCATGCTCTGATGTCTGGTATCAGTAAGTAGGTCCATCTTCCCTTGTCAGCTGTCGCCCATCTTTCTTGCCATTTTCGCAGACACGATTCTCTCAACCCAACCGTGATGTCCGAAGCGGCCTCTAGCTCGATCGGTATCATGCCGGCAATGACAAAAGCGGCCAGGTCCGATACAGTTCGGAATGCGCTACATACACGCAAGGCGATCAGCCTATACACAGGAGATATCAGGTTCACATAAGTAGGATATCTAAGTGAGCCTGACCATATAGGCGATGCATATAAGATAATGCTTCTTACTACACTAGAGAGTAATCTCCTCTGCAGATATTTTGGACC
This sequence comes from Thecocarcelia acutangulata, assembly GCA_914767995.1. Lineage (NCBI taxonomy): Eukaryota > Metazoa > Arthropoda > Insecta > Diptera > Tachinidae > Thecocarcelia > Thecocarcelia acutangulata. The sequence continues at coordinate 61,521,336 of OU612098.1, forward strand.
TCTTGTATTCGGCATGATCCGGCATAGCGCTGTGCATGTTTTTGATGCTTTACTGCCTATGTACTTCAAGTGCTCTTGAAAAGACAGACGAGTGTCAATCATGACCCCAAGGTATTTTAAACATTCCTTAGATTCTATGCTACACGTGCCAATATTTAGCCTGACAGTTTCCCTAATTTTCCTACTACTAATCAGAACCGCTTCCGTTTTATGGTCAGCTAGAGTTAGGCCCATTGATCTTAGCCAAGATCTTACGATCTGAATACTGGCGTTTGCAATGGTTTCCACCTCTAGTAACTCTTTCCCTTCACACACTAACGCTATGTCGTCTGCGAGTCCAACTATCTTCACCTTTTTCGGTAGATCCAATCTTAATACTCCGTCGTACATGACGTTCCACAATAGTGGGCCAAGAACTGAACCTTGAGGCACCCCACCAATGATCTTGCGCCTCTTAGTACCTTTATCGGTATCATAAACTAGCTCTCTATCCCGGAAATAGTCCCGTACAATTGCTAGTAGATACCCTGGGATGTCTATACGGACCAAAGCATTAACTATATGCTCCCAGTTTGCCGTATTGAAGGCGTTTTTTACATCTAGGGTTATAACCACACAATACCCTTTTGTTCCATTCCTCCACCTCTTCCCTTGGATAGCTTGAGCAGCGGTTTCTACTACAACTTTGATAGCGTCCACCGCTGACTTTGCTTTCCTGAAGCCAAATTGGTTATCTGATAAACCTAGGTTAGCTTGTACGCAATCTTCCGACACTCGTAGTTGGATTGTCAAAGCGTACGGTTGTGCAAGCGGATAGCGAAAAATTGTTTTTAAATCGGCCGAGTGCATAAATCGTGTGTTACAAAATAAGTCGTGTGTGTAAGTTCGGTTTTTTGAGACTCCGCTGACAAGCTGTCTCAAAAAAGAAGAACAAGCTCCGGCAAAAAGTGTGGTTAGGGACGAATAGAAAATCTGTTAAGAAAAAAAGTGTTGTGGAACTAAGAGACTCCGGTAGTGTTACCAAGTGAAAGTTATAGTATTGTTGACGGTTGGAAAAAAAAGAAACTGGATTTTGAAATTGAAATTAATTGGAATTGACGGTTGTGTTTGAAATAAGTGCTTTGTAACGGTCTTTGGCTTTGAACTGGCAACACCTCGGTGTTAATAAATTCGGATACTTGAGTGAAATTGGAATTGACGGTTTGTGACTTGAATACGGCTTGTGATATTATTCGGAACAGTTTGAATTGGCAACACTGCGGTGTTGGTGTGGTTGTGCTTGATTGGGATTAAACGGAGTTGACGGTTTCGGTCGGTAACTAAGTACCTAAAATTGTTGACGGCTTGGCTAAGGATATTGGAACTGATTGGTAATACTGCTTCTGGTTCTTGGCGTTGATTGGATTGTTGGTAACGGACTTGGCTACTATCATTGGACTATTGTGATTCACTTTTTTCTGGGGTATACTTTTTCGATTTAAAGGTAGGTGGCACTTTTAATTTTTGTTTGAAATTGGTTGCTATGCCGCCGGCTAGCAAACGGAAAGGTGAGAAGCCTAAGGCTAAAGGGGACGCCAGCGATGTGACCACTGATGATCCCAGGGCGCCGCCGCCATTTGTGCCACCGAAGCTCAGGCACACGGAGTCAGAGCTGTCGTCAACGGAGGATGCAGAGTCAGTAAAAAAGTTTAAATTGGGGTCGCCCAAAACAAGAAAGAAGACGGCGCTGGAAGTTCCGAAAGGTGTAGGTGAGGCGGCAGCTGTGTCAAAAGCGGCAATGGTGGTGGACGACGACGTGATTGTCACGTGTGTAGGTGAGGTGCCCAGTGAGGAAGTAGTTCCTGGGAGTAAGCAGCCTGTGAGGGAGTCGCGCATTAGGAAGAAGAAGCTGCAGGCTGAGGGGGTGATTGCGGAGATGAAACGGATCACTTGCAAGGTGTTGGAGTTGGTGATGGCGGATGAGGTGGGCAGAGGCGTCGCTAGAAAAATAGCGAAGGAGGTGGGCGAGTATGAAACGCTCCTTATGTGTCTTGTTGCCGAAAATGAGCGATTGAGGGGAAGATTGGAGGCTGGTGCGGCTGAAGTTGCTGCCGCCCCGATGGCGATGCCGACGACTGTACCCCCAGTGAGACGTAGAGTTTTGGCCAAGGCGCAGGAGGCGGTAACGCCGGTATCATATCCGGCCCTGCCATTGGTTAAGCCGGTGGAGACATGGTCGGTGGTGGTGAAGAGTAAGGCTGGTAAGAGCGCCAAAGAGGTGGTGGAAAAGGTGGTTGGGGAGGTCGGACCGACACTGGGGGTGCGCGTACATGAGGTGCGCCAAACTAAAGAAGGAGCCGTGATTCGCACGCCATCGGAGGCTGAGCGCAGAAAGGTGGCTGCCAATACGAAGTTTGCCGAGGTGGGGTTGGAGGTGGCTGTGAAGGATAAGTTGGGTCCCAAGATAGTGGTTCAGCGCGTGCACAAAGAAATCTCCCCGGATGAGTTTATGGAGGAGTTACACTCCATGAACCTCGGGGAGCTAATGACTGTGGTGGAATACAAAAAAGCAGTTCGGCTGGTAAGCGCACCCTGGAAGGTGGAGGAGGGCACTACTAACGTGACCCTTGAATGCACGCCGCGGGTTGCAGATCATCTCAGGGCAACGGGGGCATACGTGAAATGGTTCCGGTTTGCGGTAAGAACGTTGGACCCCATCCCCGCGTGTTATAGATGTTTAGGTTTTGACCACAGGGTGCGTGACTGCAAGTTCCAGTCCGACGTATGCAGACGGTGCGGCGACGCTGGCCACTGGGCGAGCCGATGCCCCAACGAATTGCGGTGCAGGAACTGTGCGTTCAAGGGACTGCAGGCGGATCACATGATGATGTCTGCAGCGTGCCCGGTCTATGCGACCATGGTTGCTAGGGTGAACGCTCGTCATTAAGATGGATACCGCGGTTGTAATACAGCAAAACCTTCAGAAGTCGTACGTGGCCACGTGCGAACTTGGGCAGGCGATGCGGCGACGGGGTGCGGCTGTTGCCTTAGTGCAGGAGCCGTACCTCCGGTTTGGTGACATCAGGGGGCTTCCTGGGAGTATGCGGGTTTTCCCCGATTTGGAGGGGAACTCTGCGGTAGTGGTGGATGACCCGGGGGTCGATTGTACGGTCGTGAGCTGTACCCGGTGGGGGGTCTGCGTTGCTGTACAGGGGGAGTTTGGGCGGGTGCTCTTTGCAAGCCTGTATTGCAGGTTTGCCGTCCCTTTGGAGCCGTACATTCGGTACATGGATACGGTCCTACTCCTAGCGAGTAGTGCACCCGTTATTCTAGGCCTGGATGCAAATGCGTGTTCCTCTATGTGGTTCAGTAAAATGCCCAGGCATGCGCCTGGTCATATGAACCACACTAGAGGAATCATGCTCGGCGAATGGCTGGTCACAGTTGGTGCTTCGGTGTTAAACGAGGCTAGTGATCTGTACACGTTTGACGCTCCACAGGGCCGCAGCGATATCGATGTGACAATTGCCAATAACTTGGCGTTGTCATACTTCGACTTCAGCTGGAGGGTATGTGACAACGCTGGTGTGAGTGATCATAATCTCATTGAGATTCGGTTCACTTATCGCCGGCGGAGTTGGATATCTGGGTCACCTCGCGGGTGGCGTAAAAGGGATATAGACTGGGGCGGTTACGCGAATAGTGTTAGGGTGGCTGCTATGGTACAGCCAATAGATGAATTCAGGGAATTGGGTATAGACGCTCAGGTTGGCCATATTGACGACTGGATGTGCGCGGTGAATGATGCGCTGCTTGGCCGAGCTCGTCCGGGTAGGCCAAGAAAAGTCAAGTGGTGGACCGATGAACTGGATCTGATGCGGAGGAGTGTCAGGCGCCTCAGGAAGAGATTCCAGAGGGCCCGGCAGTCTAACGCAGATGATCTAGCTATTCGTAAGGTTGAATATCTGGCAAGCCTGAGGGAATATAAGGGTAGAATTTGTAGGGTAAAAGAAGACGAGTGGAGGGAATTCGTGCGTGAAAATAGGGACGATCCTTGGGGTCGTGTCTATCGCGTTTGTTCGGGTCGACACAGGCGTTTAGAAGTAGGAAGCCTCCAGGTTGACAATGTAACATTGTCTTCCTGGAGCGATATTATGGGCGCGTTGTTGGGGGTTTTCTTTCCGGTTGTACGGGCGGCCGGTAGCCCTCCTCTCATTAGGGAGGGAGCCGCCCCTCCTGCGCTGGAGAGATCCGAAATAGAAGTTTGTGTCCACAGGATCAAGAGTAGGAAATCTCCGGGTATAGACGGTATGACTGGAGAGATGTGTAAAAGCATCTGGAAGGCCGTACCGGAATACCTGGAGTCAATATTTGCGAAGTGTCTCAGTGAGGGCTACTTCCCTGAGGCTTGGAAGAAGGCACGTGTTGTGGTGCTCTTAAAGTCCCCCGGAAAAGTGAGGACTGATCCTCGCTCTTATAGGGGCATTAGTCTTCTTCCAGTGCTTGGAAAAGTACTGGAGAGGATAATGGTCTTTCGACTGAAAGAGTGTCCGGGTGCAGCACTGTCTGAATTCCAGTTCGGTTTCAGGGAGGGGAGGTCTGTTGACGATGCCTGGCTGCATGTTAAGTCAAGTGTTGCTAGCTCTGCGGAAAGATATGTGCTGGGACTCTTCGTAGACTTCAAGGGTGCGTTTGACAATCTCCTGTGGAGTGTAGTTCTCGATAGACTGCGTAGTGTAGGCTGTCGGGAGCTCGCTCTATGGGAGAGTTACTTCTGCGGTAGGAAAGCCTGTGTGGTGGGCGCCAGCGACACGGTTTGGAGGGACGTTGTACGCGGCTGTCCGCAGGGGTCCATCTGTGGTCCATTTTTATGGAACCTCATGATGGATTCCCTGCTGAGGTCGTTGCAGCGTGACTTCAAACTGTGTGCATATGCGGATGACTTGCTCATCTTGGTTGCCCGTGAGGTCTTTAGGCGGAGACCAAGGTAGGGAGGGTAGCCTCCCTGTTGTTGCCATTTCCGGAACCGTCGTTTGTTGAACCGCAGGTTCGCGCGTGACTGTGTGCGTCTCTCGTCGGCGGAGTTGGTTGCAGTTGTGGTTGAAGTCTTAGTGTAGGCAACCATGAGGAGCATCTGTGCTGTTCCTGGTGTCATGTACTTTGCTGTGTTTCTTTGCTGGTTGCTGTTTGCTGTGTTGCTGGTTGCTGTCTGCTGTTTGTTTTGATGTCGCAGGGTTGCTGGCAACGTTGTTTTTGTTTGTAAGTCCTTCCGTGAGGGGGGTCATGTCTAATTGTTGTTTTTTGTTTTGTTCGTGTTGTAAAGGGCTGGGCCACAGGGGGGTGGCCAATGTACTCATCCGTGAGGATGAATGTTGAATGTTTTTGTTGTTTTTGTTTATTGTGCCCGTGTGTGTTTTGTGTTGCAGGTGATGCAGTTTGTACGTTGAGTGGCTGCTGTTTCGCTGTTGTCGCTGACGTTCCTGTTTTATGTTGCTGTTTGCTGTTATTGCTGTGTTCCTGTGTGCTGTTTACTGTAAGTATGGTTGCAGGGGGTCACCAGTCCCCGAGCCGTTTGGGGCTCTACTGGTAGTAGTCCTTGGGCTACGAAGTCTGACCGGAGACTTAAATCTGGTACCACGGGAACCGGGAGCCCCAGGAACTTGTTCCTGCCCGGTTATGGTGCGGCCCTTCGGGGAGTATCGTGGTGGTTGTGGTTTAAACCCAAATCGCGGGGAGAGTTCATTTGAGCTCGATGTGGAGTTGCATTGCGACCGGGTGCCGTGACCCAAAGATCGGAAGGAGTTTTAGAAAGGCTCCGCTCCTAACCAAGGGGGAGATCATGTCCAAACAACATGAGATCGAATTGGTACTCATGCATGGCAGTTTGTCATGTATGGGGGCGCTGGTAGACGCATTGTATTCACCCGGTGTTAAGATCACCGTGGGGTAAGGCCACAATGGCAGGTACCCACGTTAATCGTTTTCACAACTGTACGCAATCTTCCAATCTTCTGCAGATTATACTCTCCAGAAGTTTTCCACTTGTATCTATCATACAGAGCGGACGATAGGAGGAAGGGTCGTCCAGCGGCTTGTTATCCTTAGGTAACAACACCAATTTCTGCCTCTTCCAGATTGTTGGAAAAGTTCCCTGAATCAAGCATGCGCTTATTACTTTCAGGAAATAATCAGGATGGAGCTTAACAGCCTCCTTCAGTACCATATTTGGGATGCAATCTAAGCCTGGTGCCTTCTTGTCTTTGAATTTTGAGACAGCACCTTCTATCTCGACGACCGTAACCGGAGGAATGTCGAATAATTCAGCTGGATAGCTGTGTTGCCATGTCGGAGCTTCCTGTTGAGGAAAAAGATGGTCTACAATTCCGTTGAGGATATTCTCTTCTCTTGGCGGTGATGTGCCAAGACATTTAAGTTTCCTGGTTACTAGTTTATATGCTAAGCCCCAAGGATTACTATCTATTTCATCACAAGCATCCAGGAAACACCTACGCTTGCTCCTACGAATTGCAATCTTCAATGCCTTTCTTTTATCCCTATACAACTGGTGCTGCACGTTATTCTCTGACCCCTCGTTCGTGTATACCGCCTTCGGGCGCTAATACACTCTGAACGCAAGCTAGCAATTTCATCATTCCACCAATTGAGGAAAAAGATGGTCTACAATTCCGTTGAGGATATTCTCTTCTCTTGGCGGTGATGGGCCAAGACATTTAAGTTTCCTGGTTACTAGTTTATATGCTAAGCCCCAAGGATTACTATCTATTTCATCACAAGCATCCAGGAAACACCTACGCTTGCTCCTACGAATTGCAATCTTCAATGCCTTTCTTTTATCCCTATACAACTGGTGCTGCACGTTATTCTCTGACCCCTCGTTCGTGTATACCGCCTTCGGGCGCTAATACACTCTGAACGCAAGCTAGCAATTTCATCATTCCACCAATACACTGGAGGCTTATTTGGCGATCTTTTTCGCCTTATCATAGCTACATTGCAGGCACTAGTGATATTGCGCACTAATTGCACTGCCATGTCTTCTGCTGAACCAGCCATTTCCATGTTCTCCATGCAGGCTGCGAAGCTATCCTTATCAAAGGTATTTACCTTCCATCCTGTCAAGACACGTGCTTGTACAATAGCACGGGGCTGTGCGTCTTGCACATCTATTATTATAGCGCTATGATCGCTATGTGTATAGATGTCAGATATTCTCCAGTTCACTTGGGTTGCGATACTGGCACTGACGAATGTAATGTCAATTACTGAGCCAGCATCACCCCTTCTGAAGGTGTGTTCAACTCCATTATTGATGAGTACAACACCCAGTACAGAAAAGGCTTCCAAGAGTATTCTTCCTCTTGCGTTTGCTGAGGGACAGCCCCATTCAACAGCCCACGCATTGAAATCACCTGCTATTATTACGGGGGTTCTTCCAACTGCATCCGTTACAATACTGTCAACTATTACCCGAAAGTCTTCTATAGAATACCTAGGGGGTATATAACAGCTGTAAATAGTGATGCCAGATATAACCGCTCGAGCATATCCACATTGCGTTGTTATTCTATCGCGTATGGTTAGCGTGCTGGTGTTCCATATTGCCGATGTACCCGTGTTATCGGAAACCCAGTTTACAGATGCCATGGTCCGATATGGCTCACTTAGAATAGCGACATCTACACTTATATCTCGAACGCTTTGCTTAAGAAGCTCCTGGGCTGCCTGGCAATGGTTGAGATTTAACTGTAATATACGCATTTTGGTGACTTAGGTTCTACTCTACTCCCTAAGTTTCTGTAGAGCTCTTTTATAAAACGGGCAAACTGCACCTCCGGTGACATGGTCACTAGCGGTGTCTGCTCCCTTCTTGCAGAGCAAGTAGGATGGTTTATTGGAACAGGTTCCAATTTTGTGGCCCGTTTTGCCACACCGTAGGCAATTCCCTGAAAGGTCTTGCCCCTTACAGTTCCCTGCTACGTGTCCATAATCCAGACATTTAAAGCATCTTTTTGGTGCTACCTTTTCGCGTATTCGGCAAACCACCCAGCCAATACGTATCTTTGCCATCTCTATAAGGCGGCGAGCTATCAGTGCACTCACGCCAATTGTGGCGGTCTGTGTCCCACCATATGCTCTCCTTAGCGACTTAACTGCCGTAGGGTGCAAAGCTTTAAATTCGTCAGATATTTTGACGAGAGCTTCATAAATATCCTCCTTAGAGGTTACTTCGTCTATATCCCTAATCTCAAGCCTGACCTCATGAGATAGTGATCTAACCTTAGCAGCATCACCTAGCACCTCTTCTATAGCCGACCTAAATTCGCCCGTATTCTGGTGCGCGGGTCTATTCAGCTCAAACAACAGTTCACCCTTCCCTGTCTTCCTAATGCTCTTCACATTTTGACCCAGGTTGTTTAGCTTAGGGTCCCTCTTCACCTGTCTGAGAATATCCGCATAGGAAGTATCTCCACAGGTTTTAATCACTATAGCATCTGGTTTAACGGACGCTTTCTTTGTTTTAGCCCTTGGGCCAACCTTAACCCAGCCAGGATCTTTGGCACTTAGATCCGGTTTGCCAGCCAAGTTTAAGTTTATAGCCTTGGGTATAGTGTGTCCACCTACCCTGACTACTTTATTAGGGGTTGTTCCCCTATTCTTTTTAGCTCTGTTACCTTTTGGGCTTAAGTCCTCCCTTCTACGCTTTGGAGTTCCGCCCATCACAGGATTGAGCCTTGGTGGTTCGTCTGTTTGAGTATGCGTACTAGTATGTGCTTTCTTTGTACTACTAGCACTTCCACTACTCAATTCATCTGAGACCTGCATGTACAATGCCTGTATCTCACGTGACATTGTCACTATTTCCTTATGCACGTTTGAACGTGCCTTTAGGAAAGCTACGAGCTTTGAGATCTTCTCTCCTAGCCTCTGGACGTTATTTTGTCCATTTTCACTATTTTCAACGGTGCCTGGCACCGGAACGGACCTACTCACCGCTGTAGGAGGTGATCTGGTTATCACCGATTTCTTAGCAAAAGGGTTTACAATTTCACCCATGCTCAACTCATTTATACTCTCATTATTATTATTATTATTATTATTTTTATTCATTTTTTCAGTTGGGTCCCCGCTTAAAGCTGTAGTCTCCGTTTGCCGCACACTCAATAAAAAGTTTTTTCTTTGTCCAAAACATTCCCGCATTTTCCGGGTTAAGTTAATTTTATTAAAATTTAGTTCACTTTTTGTTGAGTGAATGTGCAGTTACCCTTGTAGTGACCCCGAGGGTCACACAAGGCCTTATGAGACTTGTGTACAGAGCCAGGTCGGGAGCTGATTAGGAGTCATCTCAACTAACCCTGCACAGCCAAAAACTATTGGCTACAAACTTTGATCATACTTTAAGCCCCTGCCAGGGTTTTACCGGGACGGAGGTAGCTTCCGCATTAGCCCGTGAGCCATTTCAGCACGATGTCACTCGTGCTTAATCAGGTCACGGAATACGTCAGCTCCCAGCCCATAATCGTCTGCGTCAGGTCGTCATCCAATCCATTATCGCTGTCACACAGTTAGTTCATTCTCAACTTTTGAGAACTATTCAGTAGCGCCACGAGAAGGCCGTGTGACAACTTGGTTTGAGCAGGGACAAGGATCGCTAACTGGCTACACCCGATGGGAAGCCAGCGCTTTACCTTGAACGCTCGCACCCACGCCACCTGTATGTATGTATGTATGTATGTATGTATGTATGTATGTATGTATGTATGTATGTATGTATGTATGTATGTATGTATGTATGTATGTATGTATATATGTATATTGATAACTTACCTGTCTCGCGATATTTAAGTCTTTACATATGAGAGTATGACCGAAGACAAATTTCATTACTGGATCAAAGTAAGAGTCATATTCAATAAGAGAAAGTGCCGAGTCTACATTTTCGTTTCCTACCAGGCTCTTGGCGAAATTAACTACATTCGCGTTGATGGCATGAGAAGATATTTTGTTGATTGGAATAATAGTCACACGGTGTTGCAGTTGGCCCTTTTGCAATATTTTTTTGCTTGTAATATCGTCACTTGTTACATGACTATAGAGCTGTAAATAATAAAAATTACATCATATTAAAACTAATCGTCTCATATAATAAATGCAAGAAAGAGAAAAATCTATGCTATTTGACACTGCCATAGGCGGTCTTACAGAGTGTACCGCAATCATGACATTGGTATTTTTTCCGAAGGGGAGAAAGCTTCACACAACTCCGAAGGATTTCAGGCCCAAAATCTTCTCATCCATCTTGCTAAAAACCATAAGATATATAACGGATAACTGATTTACATTTAAGGATCAGTCAGAGAGTGCGAAATATCTAGGTATACGCCTAATGACTTTATAGGCCAGTTGGTAGAGTGCTCGACTAACGGCTTCAGGTTCAACATTTATTAATCTTTGAACGTGCCAATACCAAGCGTAAATTTGTTGAGGTTGTATTTCATTCGCTCGTAGGATAGAAAAAAGTCTGCAGCACGAGGAGTACGCATTAGTCGACTTCATTAATAAAGAGGGAGGTTTTAGCAATGTGGTACCAATGGCCATAATAACGGCCCTAAATTCATCAGTCGATTGTACGTTTCATAGGGAATTTACTGACCTATAGGACCATTACTTGCAATATGGGGCAAGCCATGATTTCCAGAGTTGTAAAGGGAGGCACTCCACTGGGAGGTGTTTATTCTGCTTTTCCAGGATGGTGCATAAATAGTGGTCTGGAAGTGAACCTACAGAAAACGGAGCTTGCAACGAAAAGATTCTTGGTATTTGCCACGGTTTTCGGGGAGGAAATTACTAACCGAGGTGTTGCCGTCTTGCGATTGAAATCTTTAATGTAAGAAAACAGTAGTGATGATTAAGAGGTTGAGTTGGATAAGGGCTAATGCTCTTTAGGCTTCGGCCTATTAAGTCATAGAGCTTTGCTGTATGGGGCGTTCGTATGATTTGATGTAATATTGTCAGACAGTGGTCGATATAGATAGTCGAAAAGACGTGCTTTAGATCTTAACAGATGGATTCAAATCGGACTCGGGAGATGGTAGTACATAGTATCTTTATACCTCTGAATGCGCTAGCGGGCATTCATACGACATCCATGTTGGTTCATGGATATCAGATATCTGTTAAACGAGATACCGACACATTCGAAACTCGAGTTTTTCTGAACACAAGAGCATACTATTTCCGTATTGTTATAGATAGCTTTGAATCAATCGCCCACAAACAGCACAATGCACTGCATATGAGGGGATCATTTCCTGAGTATAGGTCCAAGAAAAACAAATGTGAAAAATTTTTGTCACATCTAACCTAGTATGTAGCTGTTGATCTGCTTGTTAAATGTACAACACACACAATCACGCAAACGAGATAGAACTAAAAACATAATACACAAAGAAACAAACATACATGATTTAAAGTATGTAAAATTCCAATTAAATCAGCTACAATGATGTCAGTCGTAAAGCAGCTCTGGGCTGGGCAACAGCTCTCGTGTCATCGTAATTATTTCTTAAATGCGGTCAGGCTTTTCGTTGTAATTTGGCCTTCGAGAGTTTTGCGTCTCACTCTCATTGGTTAACTGTCTACCTCAACTAACTGTTTTAGTTTAAAGTTTTTTTGGAGGTATTTCGTTCTTAACCACGCAACTGTATAGTTAATATACAATACAACTACAATGATGTTGTTGTTTTTCTTGCATTCTTGGTATTCGTTTTATTATTGTTTGTTGATGTGACTTGCTTATTGTTCGCAAACATGTGTGTGATTATGTATGTGGGAAAAAAATACATTTGTACATTATGAACGATTAGAAAATTCATGTCGTTTGTAGAAACTAATAAAGACGTATAAATAGCAGGCAGGTCCGTAGCAACCAGACAGTTTATTTTTATACTTTGTGCAAGAGAGTTATAAGTCAGAAAGTAATCCAAACTAGCGTTTTGGCACACAGTAGTACTAAGTGCAAATAAAGTTTGGAATTATTTAAGTACTGTATAATGAACAAGTGTGTGAGTCATTATTTCATTTGCAATTGAAGAATTCGCAAAAGCGTTTTAGAGGCAAAAACGTAACACAATGATGGACTGTTGATATGTAGATCTGTCAAGATATATATTATCCTCAGACAACACAACGGAAATTAAGTGTGCTTTTTTCAATGGCTAGCAGCCTGTTAAATCTAAAACTGACATCAAAGCAAAGTACATTATCTTAGCGCTAAAAGTGTGTAACGCATCCCACAATGCGAAGGTGTTCCAGTAAATGAATATAGTTGTATATCCTGTAGTCGCCGAATAAGCCCAAATAGGCTTTGAAGCACCGGCCTAAACATCAAGATGTATTCCACTTTTTGATCGGATGTGGGCGGCATAAATAATAAGAATATCGGATGGAGCAGTCTATAATCGAATCAAGTATATACTGCGACAAATAAGCAAATTGTCAGTGAAAACTCCCATCAGAAGATTGAGAAACAAGTGGTTGATGTTGGTTGCCATTATTAATGAAAACCACTGGTTTTTTCCCACATATTACGACGAAACCTGCTATTAGCATACCCTATACTTTTACATGTAGGTAAACTTCGTCAAAAAGATCTACGTTTGTAACAGTGCAACTTAATTCGGGTGTACAGCAACGTATTTTAACGCTTTGATTTTAGGCTGTAGTAAGTAACTTAAATAACTCAATGTTTACACACGCAAGTGCAAGTGCAAAAAACCCAATACATACCCATATTTTTACTAATACATTCACACACCTGCAAGTAGTAGCCTCACTTGCAACTGATTTTGGTTGGCAGTGATTTTTTCACTTGCATGCAAGCAGAAACAAACAGTGTTGCCAATAGATATTTCATTTTAACCTTAATGGGTATTTTTCAAGGAAATTTTTTTAAAATATTAAAATTTTTAATTGTATGCCGAAAACATAATATAAAAACACGAAAATAAATAAACATCTATAACTTATTTTTTATTTGGAATACAAATTTATTATTTAAATTGTGAAAAAATTGTGTGCATAATATAATTCCCCTGTAATATTGCTATGCTAAAACTTTGGCAGCACAGACATTAAAAGCGCATGTAGTACAAAGGCGTACAACGTTTGTCTTCGACGACATTTTGAAAATGAACTTGCACTTGAGTGTGTAAACAATCGTGCAAATTGCAAGTGTTTTTATTATTTTTTTCGATGTATTGGTTGTTAATATGTACACACAACTTGTAACAAGTTACTTGTATGTCTAAACGCAGTGTAAGAGCGTTAAAGTTGTGCCATAAAAAGTGTTGCTCACTAACATTGTTATGTTAAAATCACTAAATAGAAATTACAAGAAGTGATAAAGTCGCTATCATGCCGCTTCGCTGCAACAAAAAGAAAAACAACAGGTATTTTGTTTGTGTCAAAAGGCGAATTCACACTTAAGCTGTCAAAAGTAGTTGATAAAGAACATGTAAAAAATTTAAATGGCGCCGAAAAAGGTAAACAAAACTTGACAGAGAAAGTGCGGCCATATTAACCGATTTCGCCTGAATTCGCCGATGCATCCACCTAACAATTAATTCGCCTGGGTCGCTATATTAGTCTGAAAGCAACTAGCTGATTAATAAAGGGCATAAAAAATGAGTAACACAAGGCGAATTCACTACTAGGTGAACTTGACAGCTCAGATGATTATTTTTTTGCTTCTCGTGTTTTTTCCAATAAGACTGTCAAAATTTATTTCTTTTGTTTACAAACTTTTTCCCGCCATTTTAATCTGAAGATTTTTTGTATGATTTAGTGCAATTTCAAGAAATTTGTGTGATTTTAAAAGTGAAAAACTAATATAATCTGTGATTTTAATTACAAACAATTATAAAACATTATATTTAACGTTTATATAAAATTTTTTCCCTGCTGAACAATCTTAGGCGAATTTAGTTATGACATTCTCAGGAAATTTTACAATAACAAAATACATAGTGCTGAATTCGCCTTCCCGCTTGCATTCACCCAAGGCGAATTCATTACATGGTGAACTTAACAGCACAGGTGATTATTTTTTGCTTCTCGCGTTTTTTCCAACGAGACTGTCAAATTTTTTTTCTCTTGTTTACAAACTTTTTTGCGCCATTTTAATCTGAAGATTTTTTGTATGATTTAGTGATATTTTAAGAAATTTGTGTGAATTTAGAAGTGAAAAACTAATATAATCTGTGATTTTAACTACAGACTATTATAAAAGTTTATATTTAACGTTTATATAAAATTTTTTCCCAGCTGAACAATCCTAGGCGAATTTAGATGTCGACATTCACGATATATTTTACAATAACAAAATACATAGTACTGAATTCGCCTTTCCGCTTGCATTCATCTGTATAAATTCGCCTTGGAGTAACATTTGTTTTGAAGCGAACTTTACTGAGAGGCAGTAAAGCTTTCTCTCTTACGCTCTGTCAAAATTGGGTTTTGCAAATATATAAAGAAAACTAAAATTGAAAGTAACTTACACTTCCTCCTGCTGTTATCATGAGCGCTAAACAGTATTGCTCATCAATCACGTTAAATAATTTACCAACCATTCCATGTACTTTTGATCTATCAAATCCTGGCTCGGGATCACGATATTGTAAGATATAGCGATATGCGTTTCGTCGTTCTAAAAGAAGTTGTTGCTTCTTAATTTCGTTTTGAATATTTCTCTTGCTGTCCTGTAGTTTCTCAAAATCCCCATCTACGTATCCAGTACTTTCCATATTTCTTTTTAAATTGTCGATATCAGCTGAAAGTTTTTCATATAAAGCCCTATCCTTGTTATAGGCCGCATCATTGTTTTGAGCTTGGCTTTCTTTTTGTCGCAACACATTTCGGCAATGTTGCAACTCCATGTTTGAAGTTTTGATGATAGTTTGAGCTTCGCTTGAGCTCTGGTTTGCCTCTGAAATTAATTTATTTTAAAAAATAATATTGAGCTTAATGCAATGTATTTACTTATTAGCTGATCTTGAAGAGACGATGCATTCCCATCAGTATTAGTCGATAATCCCTGACTTACTGCTTCAAAATTTTTTTGGGCTGTTTCATAGGCTAGTATGTCACGTTTCTCCGAGTCTTTAAGATCCTGAAATAGATTTTTGCCTTGAGCCATTTCTTGTTCTTTATTTTTCAAGGCTAATTCATCTTCCTTTATATTATTTAACAAAATCGATAATTTTTTTTCTTCTTGTTTTATTTCTTCTTGGGAAGCTTTTTGTTTTCCCAACATTTTTGCTTCTTTTTTAAGTTCAATTTCCAACTCTTCAGTCATTTCCTTAAGACCGCTACTGTTTTCCATTTCGATTTGCTTTTGCAAAACATTTATTTGCTCAGTGATTTCATTATGCTTAACACTGTTATCAGAGATATTGTGCTTAGCCTCTTCAATACGCTTAGTCAGCCGTAAAATATTTTCCTGAATTGTTTTCAAAGCTTCATTTTGCTTAAGCCATCTGAATGACACGTGAATTCTAGTTAAATACTCAATATCACGGCAAATTTTTTGAAATTCTAGATGTGCAGCTCTTTCTCGTCGTAATTTTTCCAATTTTGGTTCAACTTCTTCTTGTAAAAGCGTATTTGTTTCTCTAACTTTAGCATCTTTTTTTTCTATAAGTTTGGTAGTGGCCTCGCGTTTTGTTTCGTACATGCTAGTTCCTGCTGCTTCCTCTATCATAGAAAGTATCTAAAGCCAAGACATGAACTGATTAATTACGTTTTACACAATAATTTAAGATAGCAACATAAAAACTGAGATCTTAATCTCAAAAAATTTTCAGTATTGAAATATTACTTAAAAACCAAATTTTTTTTTTAACTAAAAAACAAATTTGGCCTTATAGGCTTGATTCTGAATTTAGTTTTTTTATCTTGGGCCAGTACATATGCAGTGCATTGTACTGGAACCATTTATTTAACTACATATACAGTTGCAAATAAATTTGCAAAGTATAGAATGCACAGCATGAGTGGAGTAACGAAGACCTTATGCCTACGATGGTATTAAGTTTGTAGCGGCGCTGTGAATAACTAAAACGACTTATGCCTTCACATAAGAAGTTGCTGCAAGGTTAACAAATACCTAAAAAAATTGTAAATTAATACAGTTAGTTGAGGCAAACAGTTAACCAGTGAGAGCGAAACGCAAAACTCTCAAAGGCTAAACAACAACAAGCCTGACCGAAATAATTACGATGAGGCGCGAGCTGTTCTCTAGCCCAGAGCTGCTTTACGACTGTGTACTGGAACTAATAAAATAGAATTACGAAGAGGATGTAAAGACTAAAGCAAAATGATCATAGCATTTAAAGTTTTGGAATTAAATTAGTTAAAACTGATCAGTGCCCAGTGTATATGCTTTCGGCACTGCTCATGCTAACAAAATTTTGTCCAACATCTCCCACACTGCAAAGAAATGAATTGCATTCAAAATATATTATTTATTTTATTTATATAACTACACATTTGAAAAGTATATGATGCACCTCATGGGCGAAGTAAAGAAGACCTTATGCCCACGACGGTATTAACAGTAATTTATAACGGCGCTGTGACTAACTATGACGACATATGCCTGCACATAAGTTGCCGCGTAGTTAACAAAAAAATACCTCAAAAGAACTGTTAGTAACTGTTACAGTTAGTACCCCCCGGGGAACAGGTTTTGCATTGGCGTATTCCTAACTTGAGCGCTCTGTTTTTCGGGGAAAAGAGAGGAAGGGGTCCCTCGTTTGGTGCGGCAAACAAAACTCTAGGAAGCCAAATGGCGTATGTTGTGTTGGCTTCCGAAACTCTTACCAAGGGTATAAATTGACAGAACGGGGATCAGCATGGCCCCCGGGTAGTTCTGCTTGCGGTTCGACCCGGGCTGATCATGGTTGAGGTGCCTACCTTGGCTGAAACGTTCTGGCTGTGGTTGAAACCTAAAACGCAGGAAGGGAGTGTTAGTATCCTTGATAATTATTTGGTGTGTGGCTTTTTTCGGGGGCTAGCAATCTCCCGAGGATCTGTTGCCTATGCAACAGATACCTGTATTGTAAGGAAACAGTGGTGATGGTTGACGGGTGAGTTGGTTTAAGGGCTGATGCTCTTAGTGGGCTTCGGCCTACCAACTCATTAAGCCTTTTCCTCCATTGATTGCTGGGAAATTGCATACAGGAGGGATTAGAAGGCCCGAACTCCTCAACAAGAAGTTGCTCATATGACCGCAATCATATGGCAAGAATTGCTACCTGTGTGAGCCTGGTAAGCCACACGGGGGCGCTGGTGAATCGTGAATAATTCACTCCGTGCAACTGGTCCTTCATCAGGTTAAGCCGCAAGGCAGGTGCTGATGTAAATCTTTTCACAACTGTTACAGTTAGTAAACAGTTAACCAGAGAGAGAGCGAGACGCAAAACTCTCGAAGGCAAAACAACAATAACAAGCCAGACCGCACTTAAGAAATAATTACGATTACGCGAGAGCTGTTCCCCAGCCCATTCGTTTTTTTTTTTTTTTTTTTGCTTCTACATTAAAAAAATATATTACAAATGAGCACATAAAGAAAATGCAGGCGACAGTAATTATTTTTACTTGATTAAATGAGTTTTACCTTTAACTTTATAATTTATTATATATTTTGTTCTTATCTTTCCAGGCTTTAGGTCTTAGTCTCGATTAATAATTAAATATAGGGTGTTTTTTTAAGCTAGATAGAACTTTAAATTGTAAAAAGTAACACAAAAAATTAAATTTTGATGAAACATTTTTTTTATTTGTTTCAGTATACTCTGACAAATCATCGTGAATAGACTCACGCTTGAACAACGCTACGAAATTATCCAAATTTACTTTGAAAATCAGTCGTCGATTCGCCCCGTTGTTTTATCGCAAAATTGTGTTCAGCGATGAGGCGCATTTTTGGCTTAACGGGTTTGTTAATAAGCAAAATTGCCGCATATGGAGTGAGACCAATCCACAAGAGACCCTACAGACTCCATTACATCCAGAAAAATGCACTGTTTGGTGCGGTTTTCATGCTGGTGGCATCATCGGACCTTATTTCTTCAAAAATGAGGCCGGAGCTCGCGTTACGGTCAATGGAGATCGTTACCGCACCATGATCAATGATTTTTTGTTTGAAAATATGGATGACATTGATCCGGAGGAGATGTGGTTTCAACAGGATGGCGCTACGTGCCATACGGCGAACGCAACCATCGACTTACTGAAATCAAAATTTGGCGATAAGTTGATTTCGAGAAATGGACCTGTCAATTGGCCTCCAAGGTCGTGCGATTTGACACCTCTCGATTATTTCCTGTGGGTCTACGTGAAATCACTGGTTTATGCTGATAAACCAGCAACAATTGACGCCTTGGAGGCCAGCATTGTTCGTGTTGTTCGTGACATGCGGCCAGCAGTGCTCGAAAAGTGGCCCAAAATTGGACGTCCAGAATGCGCTTCGTCAAGAACAGCCGCGGTGCCCATATGCCCGAACTCATTTTCAAATGTTAATGTCACGTATTGATCTTTCGAATAAAAAAAAATGTTGATTACAATTTAATTTTTTGTGTTATTTTTTACAATTTCAAGTTCTATCGGGCTTAAAAAACACCCTTTAAAACTATTTGTTTTAAGAATTATTATTTATTTTATTTGCAATATTTCGGATACCTTTGGTATCCTTCTTCAGGACCTAGAGAACAAATGTAACAAATTATAATAATATAGACACAGTAAAACAAATTAAATATATATAAAAACAAAAATAATAATTATAAATATTAGCACTTGACACAAAAATTTTTATCTTACATTATAGGTCGTCCACTGCTTCTACTGATGATAGATTGTTAACTAAAGTTTATTGTTTGTGTTATACTTTGTTATGATATGCCTGTTCGCGCAATTTTCTGTGTCTGCTTTGTAATTTATTCTTGTCTGTGCGGGAGTATTAATTGTGTGTAGCATTTGAATCATATACCTTTTTCTCTTTCTGCACAATGGGCCATAAGTGCCGTTTTATTCTGCATTATATTTCTATTTTTAAAGTCTGATTTATGTGCTGCTAGTCTAGTTTTCAGTTTAGATCCTCTTCAGTTTAGATCCGTCACCATTACAAGGAATTTTATAAATCAGATTTGCTTTATCAAATTCATCAATTTTCGTCTTAGTGTTCGAATACAATATGTTGAGCGTATTGTTTGTTTTTAATGCAATATTAATTTTTTGGTTGTCATAAATGTTGGAATGTATAATTTTTTCTGAAAAACCGAGGATGTGTGTCAAAGATTTTAAAAATCCTCTCGTTCGAATTTTTGGCCAGAGTTTTATCGGAATTTTCTAGTGCATTTCTTATAATAATCTTTGAAAAACAGAAAGGAAAACCGTTCTTGTGTAATATATTTTTTATATTCGTTGTATGATGATTTTTATCACTAATTTTAAGTACGCGTTTTCCGAAATTGAAAGCTGTATATATTTTCACGTATTTTGGGTGACTTGAATTTTGATACCAGTCAATAGTAATTGAATTTTTTTCCCTTATAACCAGTGTGTCTAAATATTGTAATTTTCAAACAATTAAGTTTTTTATTCGCTATTTTTAGCTTCTACCATTTATACCAATAAAAATTATAAATAGCTTGTTTTTTATGTTTCCCAGCTATCTATATGTCGACATTTCATAGGAACTACCCTAATCATCAGTAGACTTTGGAAATTTTTGAAAGATATTCTCAAACATTCAACTTTATATCCCAGCAATATAAATAAATTGCTGAGAATTTAAAAGAAAAATGCTCTAATAATATCTGTCAAAACACAAAAAACAAGCCTTTTCATTTATTCACCTCTCTAACATTTCTTTACACCTTTCAAACAAATGAACAACCGTTGGTTGCTACGATTTGCTTTTTGAAAGTATCGAAAAGCATTCTACCATTTATACCAATAAAAATTATAAATAGCTTGTTTTTTATGTTTCCCAGCTATCTATATGTCGACATTTCATAGGAACTACCCTAATCATCAGTAGACTTTGGAAATTTTTGAATTTGGAATTTTTTTTTTTTATTTATATTGCTGGGATATAAAGTTGAATGTTTGAGAATATCTTTCAAAAATTTCCAAAGTCTACTGATGATTAGGGTAGTTCCTATGAAATGTCGACATATAGATAGCTGGGAAACATAAAAAACAAGCTATTTATAATTTTTATTGGTATAAATGGTAGAAGCTAAAAATAGCGAATAAAAAACTTAATTGTTTGAATTTTTGTTATCTGCTTTTCGATACTTTCAAAAAGCAAATCGTAGCAACCAACGGTTGTTCATTTGTTTGAAAGGTGTAAAGAAATGTTAGAGAGGTGAATAAATGAAAAGGCTTGTTTTTTGTGTTTTGACAGATATTATTAGAGCATTTTTCTTTTAAATTCTCAGCAATTTATTTATATTGCTGGGATATAAAGTTGAATGTTTGAGAATATCTTTCAAAAATTTCCAAAGTCTACTGATGATTAGGGTAGTTCCTATGAAATGTCGACATATAGATAGCTGGGAAACATAAAAAACAAGCTATTTATAATTTTTATTGGTATAAATGGTAGAAGCTAAAAATAGCGAATAAAAAACTTAATTGTTTGAATTTTTGTTCTCTGCTTTTCGATACTTTCAAAAAGCAAATCGTAGCAACCAACGGTTGTTCATTTGTTTGAAAGGTGTAAAGAAATGTTAGAGAGGTGAATAAATGAAAAGGCTTGTTTTTTGTGTTTTGACAGATATTATTAGAACATTTTTCTTTTAAATTCTCAGCAATTTATTTATATTGCTGGGATATAAAGTTGAATGTTTGAGAATATCTTTCAAAAATTTCCAGTCTACTGATGATTAGGGTAGTTCCTATGAAATGTCGACATATAGATAGCTGGGAAACATAAAAAACAAGCTATTTATAATTTTTATTGGTATTGTAATTTTCCATTAACCTCAATTACAATAATTAGACATTCTGGTTATAAGGGATAAAAATTCAATAACTATGTACTAGTGTGCATTATGCACAACAATCATAAGTGCTAAATTTTGCGCTGAATTCTGAACTCAACATTGTTATTTCAAAATTGACGTAATTTAATACGGCACTTTTAAACTTTTACTACTGCTAAAGTAATCGGAATTTTTCGGTTGTTTTTGTTTTAAACTAATTTCTTTGTTTTGTCATCCCGTTTTGTTTTGCGATATTGTTTTGTTTGTTATACCGTTATTTTTTGTTCAGTAGTAGAAATCAAATCATCTGATTCATACAAATCAAGCTCGACTTGAAGATATGAGGTTAACATTTATTAATTTATTTAATTTTATTCATTATTCTAATACGAGTCAGAGTCTAGCTTTGATAGTGAACGGATGTTTGTTTTTATACCCTTCACAAAAATGTTAAGGGTATATATAAGTTTGTGATTCCGTTTGTAATTTCTACAGTTTTTTTTTGCGACCCTATAAAGTATATATATTCTGAATCAGAATTAATGGAAAAGTCGATTAAGCGATGTCCGTCTGTCCGTCTGTCCGCTGTTGAAATACCGTTTCTGAGAAAACCATTAGACTTAGAAACTTTTTTCTTTCACCATTCTTTTACCCCATCGATTCATGGGTTTGCTATTGAAATTCAGTAATATCGGTCCACGTATAGCTGAGATATATTCAAAATTCCGAAAAAAGCCATTTTTTTTGCAGTTTTGTATGAAAATTTTTGAAAACAAAAGTTGTTCGTTTTGCTTCAAACTTCACACACTTATTAAGCATGGTGACTAAAAGGCAAAAAATTTTTTTTTCAGATATCGGTCCATATATACCCGAGATATAGCCCAAATCGGATTTTTAATGAAAATGTCACATAGGCGAAGCTAAATAACTTTTTTGTGCTCAAAAGCAGTTCTGGTAATGAAATTAGGTCACATAAATATGAAAAATGAAAATTTTCGATGTCGGTCCATATATACCCGAGATATAGCCCAAATCGGGTTTTTCATGAAAATGTCGCGTAAGCGAACTTAAACAACGTTTTTGTGCTCAAAAGCAGTTCTGGTAATGAAATTAGGTTACATATATATGAAAAATGAAAATTTTCGATATCGGTCCATATATACCCGAGATATAGGCTAGAACGGGTTTTTCATGAAAATGTCGCGTAAGCGAACTTAAACAACTTTTTTTGCTTAAAAGCGGTTCTGGTAACAAAATCAGGTTATATAAATATGAAAAATGAAAATTTCCGATATCGGTCCATATATACCCGAGATATAGCCTAGACCGGGGTTTTCATGAAAATGCCGCGTAAGCGAACTTAAACAATTTTTTTGTGCTCAAAAGCAGTTCTGGTAATGAAATTAGGTTACATAAATATGGAAAATGAAAATTTCCGATATCGGTCCATATATACCCGAGATATAGCCTAGACCGGGTTTTTCATGAAAATGTCGCGTAAGCGAACTTAAACAACTTTTTTGTGCTCAAAGCAGTTCTGGTAATGAAATAGGGTCATATAAATATGAAAAATGAAAATTTCCGATATCGGTCCATATATACCCGAGATATAGCCTAGAACGGGTTTTCATGAAAATGTCGCGTAAGCGAACTTAAACAACTTTTTTGTGCTCAAAAGCAGTTCTGGTAATGAAATAGGGTCATATAAATATGAAAAATGAAAATTTTCGATATCGGTCCATATATACCCGAGATATAGCCCAAACCAGGTTTTTCATGAAAATGCCGCGTAAGCGAACTTAAACAACTTTTTTGTGCTCAAAAGCAGTTCTGGTAATGAAATTAGGTTACATATATATGAAAAATTAAAATTTTCGATATCGGTCCATATATACCCGAGATATAGCCTGAACCGATTTTTCCAATAACATTTTTTTTTTTACTGAAAAGCAGTTCTTGTTACAAAAGAAGGTTACGAAAATAGAGAAAATTAAAATTTCTGATATCGGTCCATATATACCCGAGATATAGCCTAAATCGGGTTTTTCATGAAAATATCGTGTAAGCGAACTTAAACAATTTGTTGTGCTCAAAAGCAGTTCTGGTAATGATATAAGGTTATATAAATATGGAAAATTAAAATTTTCGATATCGGTCCATATATACCCGAGATATAGCCTGAACCGATTTTTCCATTAAATTTTTTTTTTTTTTTTTTGCTGGAAAGCAATTCTCGTTATAAAAGAAGGTTACTAAAATACAGAAAATAGAAAAATCCGATATCGGTTCATATATAACCCTTTGAGAACCAACAATGTTTCCTTATCCCATTTCTACAAAAACCAACATATTTGTAAAAAATCGGTATATTACCACCAAGTTGGATTTTAAAATTTTTTCTATATTTTTTTTTTTTTAAGAAAAAGGACCTCGCACAATCGTGTATGTCGGTTGAAATCTACTGAAATAAGTAAGAATTTTTGAATTTTATTTTCAAGCTTTATTTAAAACAAAAAAGTATATTTCTTAAACATAAAATTAAAATTTGTACTTCACAACATTAAAATTAATAAAAAAAAAAAAGAAACTAATAAAAAAAATGAGATCAAATCATATGACTGAATAAAAAAAAAAACAAAGGTTAATTTGTATGGTACTCTTTAAAGCACATTTTGTCTTTTGCCAAACAGAAATGCACCTTGCATTTTTGACATCTTCCCCTTGAACGGCTTTCGCAACTAGCACTGCGGCATCGCTTGGCTGTGCCAGCTATAAATTCAGGCCAATGGTCAAACCGATCATACCTAATGTCATCTGGGGTGTTATGGGGGCGATATTTACTTCCATAATATCCTTCAGGCAATTGGAATGGTTCAATTTCTGGAGGCACATTTTTGTACTTTGTCAAAATTTTTCCAATTTCCATTTTGAAGCTGAGAAACTTCTTTACTTTGTTTTTTGGAATGTTGAGTACTTCTGCATCTCTTCTGTATTCTTTCCAGCTGTTGTAAATGGCTAAGTCAAGAAAATGAAAAAATACCTTAACGGGCCACTTTCTGGTTTTATTTTTATACGGTAATATTCCATCATTTGGTCTGCTATATCGACTCCCCCCATTTTTTCATTATATAGTTGAATTACAGCTGGAATTGGAATCGGCAAACGTTGTTTTAAATTTTTTATCCATCGTTCTTTTTTACCCACTGGATCTTGTCCGCATATGGTTGGTGCAACCGTAACACATTTTGTGTCACACCATTTCACTATGGCAACAGCGTCGTTCTTCACGAACTGAACCATATCACCGCGGGACATACTTTTATCATTAGGAAGGCTTATTCTTTTGCCCAAACGATTTGCCATTATTGTTCCTGTGACCTTATAACCCATCTCTTGAAGTTTCTCCAAAAGAGGTATTGTGGTGAAAAACCTATCAAAATAGAGGTGACTTCTTCCTGGCAGAGATTTTATCAGTCTTAACACAACAGGGAAATACCTGGCAAAGTATTCAGAAGGTGTACCCAATTTTACAAAATTCTGACATCCTTGAACTGGGGGAATGTCATGAAAACAAAATTCTTTTCGTCGCCACAAATCATCTCTTCTGTTACTTAGATTTTGAGTAAACTGCGTCTCAGGTAAAAGAACTGCAAAAGCGATAAAATCAATGAAATTGAAATAAAGTCTGAAGGATATTCGTACCCTCTTCAAAACTTTCTTCTGAAAAAGACACATCGCTGCAATTTTTTGGCTCCCAACGTGTGTCCTCGAGCTCATCATCAGAAGAGAAATCAATGTCAGAATTTTCGAGGATATCTAAAGCCTGTTGAATGTCTGATTCCTTTAAAAAATTGAAACTTTTTCCTGAAATAAATCACATAACACAGTTGTGAGCTTGAATTCAAAAACCATCTTATAGCCGAATAACACAATTGTGCTATCTTTTCTTTCTTTTAACTGAACTTTCAATTTTAATGCGAGCGGCTGTTCAAAATATACTGAATCATCAATAAGAGAGTAAATTTTGCTACTCTCAAACTTGCTCAACAGTTTTTTATTTTAAAAACGGAAAAAAATATTTACTTACCACTAGGCATCATTGTGTTGGCACTGAGACCACAACGCGACCGATTTTTAAAGCTTCGCATTGCAATTTTTTCATATTTAACATTTTTCAGTGAAGGAAAACTAGCTAACACAAACACTGCCTTTGAAGTTTTATTACTAAAATAATTTATGTTGCTTTAAAAAATTTTTTTAAATACATCTCACAATCGGTTAAGATGGTTCTCAAAGGGATAACAGAGCATATTTAGGTCACATTTTTAATATACTATACATATTCGTGACTATCGTGAAGGGTATTTTAGATTCGGCCCAGCCGAATATACTACACTCTTACTTGTTAATCGTAGTGTTATAAAAAAAGAAAGAAAGAGTGAATTTATACAAAATAAAATATTTGTGACAATTATTATACCCTTCACAAAAATGTAAAGGGTATTTATAAGTTTGTGATTCCGCTTGTAATTTCTACAGTTTTTTTTTTGCGACCCTATAAAGTATATATATTCTGAATCAGAATTAATGGAAAAGTCGATTAAGCGATGTCCGTCTGTCCGCTGTTGAAATACCGTTTCTGAGAAAACCATTAGACTTAGAAACTTTTTTCTTTCACCATTCTTTTACCCCATCGATTCATGGGTTTGCTATTGAAATTCAGTAATATCGGTCCACGTATAGCTGAGATATATTCAAAATTCCGGAAAAAGCCATTTTTTTTTTGCAGTTTTGTGTGAAAATTTTTGAAAACAAAAGTTGTTCGTTTTGCTTCAAACTTCACACACTTATTAAGCATGGTGACTAAAAGGCAAAAAAAAAATTTTTTCAGATATCGGTCCATATATACCCGAGATATAGCCCACATCGGATTTTTAATAAAAATGTCGCATAGGCGAAGCTAAATAACTTTTTTTTTGCTCAAAAGCAGTTCTGGTAATAAAATTAGGATACATAAATATAGAAAATGAAAATTTCCGATATCGGTCCATATATACCCGAGATATAGCCCAAATCGGGTTTTTTATGAAAATGTCGCATAAGCGAACTTAAACAACTTTTTTGTGCTCAAAAGCAGTTCTGGTAATAAAATAGGGTCATATAAATATGAAAAATTAAAATTTTCGATATCGGTCCATATATACCCGAGATATAGCCTAGACCGGGGTTTTCATGAAAATGCCGCGTAAGCGAACTTAAACAATTTTTTTGTGCTCAAAAGCAGTTCTGGTAATGAAATTAGGTTACATAAATATGGAAAGTGAAAATTTCCGATATCGGTCCATATATACCCGAGATATAGCCCAAACCGGGTTTTTCATGAAAATGTCGCGTAAGCGAACTTAAACAACTTTTTTGTGCTCAAAAGCAGTTCTGGTAATGAAATAGGGTCATATATATATGAAAAATGAAAATTTTCGATATCGGTCCATATATACCCGAGATATAGCCTAGACCGGGGTTTTCATGAAAATGCCGCGTAGGCAAACTTAAACAACTTTTTTGTGCTCAAAAGCAGTTCTGGTAATGAAATTAGGTTACATAAATATGGAAAATGAAAATTTCCGATATCGGTCCATATATACCCGAGATATAGCCTAGACCGGGGTTTTCATGAAAATGCCGCGTAGGCAAACTTAAACAACTTTTTTGTGCTCAAAAGCAGTTCTGGTAATGAAATAGGGTCATATAAATATGAAAAATTAAAATTTTCGATGTCGGTCCATATATACCCGAGATATAGCTCAAATCGGGTTTTTCATGAAAATGTCGCGTAAACGAACTTAAACAACTTTTTTGTGCTCAAAAGCAGTTCTGGTAATGAAATAGGGTCATATAAATATGAAAAATTAAAATTTTCGGTATCGGTCCATATATACCCGAGATATAGCCTGAACCGATTTTTCCATTAAATTTTTTTTTTTTTGCTGAAAAACAATTCTCGTTATAAAAGAAGGTTACTAAAATACAGAAAATAGAAAATTCCGATATCGGTTCATATAAAACCGAGGATTTTCAGGCCACATTTTTAATATAATATACATATTCGTGACTATCGTGAAGGGTATTTTAGATTCGGCCCAGCCGAATATACTACACTCTTACTTGTTTTTATATACTTTTAAAGTAAAACAAATAAAAAAAAATATAAAAAAATGCATGAGTGTACCTTGTAGATGCAATTCTGGGAGAGAGCTTAGCTCCACTAGAAAAAACCTCTGGATTTCTGAGGAAGAATCTTTGAAAAAATTATTGCATAATCTCCTGTCTCTAAGAGGTAAAAAACACACGCGTTCGTGTTCGCCAAACATTGTTGTTACAACAGAAGACAAACCATCTTTCAGTTTAGCTATTGTTGATAAACCGAAAACACAAGTAGGCATGGATAGGTAAGTAACCGTGGCTAAACATCAGCGAAACGTCAAATCCGCTCAAATCTCATCTCAGTCAAAAATATCTAAAGATGGTAAGACTATCAGGACAAAGGATAGTAATAGGTTTGCTATCCTTCAGACTGATGAGCCAACAATATCTAAAAAACCTTTAAGCCGCCCCCAATATATTTGCGAGAGCCTACCTCTAGTGAGCTGGTAAAACAAATTATTATGGCAAAGACACTTTCAACGCAAAATCGGTTAAGCACGGCAGCATCAATAAAACGAAAATCCAGGCCAACCACGAGAATGAATACCGAGAATTGTCTGACGTTCTGAAGAAGGAGAAACGATCGTTTCACATATATCATCTTAAAAGTGCCAAAGGTATTCAGGTCGTTATAAATGGGATTGACCTTTTTGTAGATACGAATGATGTCAAAACCGGATTAGAAGACAATGGCTTTAAACTTAAAAATGTAAATATTAGAAACCGTGAAAAAAATCCTCAACCCATGTTTACCAAAGACAGGTAAATTCGGCATCATGCAACCAATAAAAGAAGGTTATATATATATATATATATATATATATATATATATATATATATATATATGGAAAATGAAAATTTCGGATATCGGTCCATATACTCGTATACCCGAGATATAGCCTAACCGGGTTTTTCATGAAAATGTCGCGTAAGCGATCTTAACAACTTTTTTTTGCTCAAAAGCAGCTCTGGTACTAAGAGAATGTTATTTAAATATAGAAAATGAAAATTTCCGATATCGGTCCGCTTATCCCCGAGATATAGCCTACACCGGGCTTTTCATGAAACATCTTTTTTTTGCTTAAAAGCAGTTCTGTAATAAAACAAGGTTATATAAATATGGAAAATGAAAACTTCCGATATCGATCCATATATACCCGAGATATAGGCTGAGCCGATATTTCCATTAACATTTTTTTGCTGAAACGCAATTCTCGTTATAAAAGAAGGTTACTGAAATACAGAAGATAGCAAATTTCGATATCGGTTTATATATAACCGAGATATAGCTACAACAATTTTTTCCATGAAAATGTCCATGAAAGATTTCTTTTATAGAATGGTGATACAAGGCAAAAATATTTTTTCCCCGATATCGCTCCATATATATCCGAGCATATTCAGTTCAAATTTGTAATATATACTATACATATACCTGACTATCGTGAAGAGTATACCACACTCTTAGTGCCTGGTCACACACAGCATCTTTAGATGGGCAATTCTTGACTTTATAGGAGCTTTCGGTGAGGGGAATAAGAATGGCCGGTACTCGGCAATTCTCAGCAATTCCTTACTTTTCTTTCATGTATGTATGTGTATGTGCATATACAATGTAGATTGCATGAAACAAAAGGTAGGGAATTGCTCAAGAATTGCCGAGACAAGTTTTTGTGTGTGGACAAGAAAGCAATTCCAAAAGAAAATTGCTTTCGGCAATTAAAATCGCTGTTCTGACCTTAGACTTACTTGTTTTACTTAAAAGCAGTTGTGGTAATAAAATGAGGTTACATAAATATGAAAAATGAAAATTTCCGATATCGGTCCATACAAGTGGACCGAGATATAGCCTGAACCGATTTTTCCATTAATATTTTTTTTTTCTGAAAAGCAATTCTTGTTATAAAAGAAAGATACTAAAATACAGAAGATATAAAATTCCGGTATCTGTTCATATATAACCGAGATATAGCTTAAACAAACTTTTCCATGAAAATGTCCAGGAAAGATTTCTTTTTTGGAACGGTAATTACAAGGCAAAAATATTTTTTTCCCGATATCGGTCCATATATATTCAAGCATGTCACTATCCTGAAGGGTATTTTAGATTCGGCCCAGCCGAATATACCACACTCTTACATGTTTTTCTTAACTTTAACGCATAATTTGCAAATAAATGTTCCGATGGGCCATTTGAGTATATTTGATCCCTTCTTCCTAATAATCTTAAACGTTTTTCATATGACTATGCTTTGCATAGAAATAAGCTTTCAAGCTATTTTGATAATCAGATTTAAATCGAAATACAATTGTAATAACTTTCCACATGTGAAATGTTATTTTCAGTTATTAGCTAACAGTTTTATTTATTACATCTTATATATCGGGTGGTTAAATTTTAAGGGTCGATGTTTAATGTAAACCACTTCAAGTGTCATGTTTTTCTGCATTTCATTTGACATTGCTCAATTCCAGATTAACTTAATTTGAACCATGGAAAGATACACAATCGAGAAACGCATTAAAGCTATTATGGCAATGGCAACAGTGGATGATCAACTTTCGAAGAAAATCATCTTTAGTGATGAAGCACGTTGTCACCTCAGTGGATTCATTAATAACCAAAACTGCCGCATTTGGGCGTGATTGTCGAAAAACCTGGTGACTGTTTGGTGCGGTTTATGGGCTGGCTGTATCATCGGGCCGTATTTTTTGCAAAATGAGGCCGGTCAGGTAGTTACTGTCAATGGTTTGATTGATTGATTGATTTATTTAGCATTTCTTTGTGCTATTCTACTTGTACAATTTTTTAAAATTAAATAAATAAAATAATTTTAAACAATTAAGTTTTTTATTCGCTATTTTTAGCTTCTACCATTTATACCAATAAAAGAAATGTTAGAGAGGTGAATAAATGAAAAGGCTTGTTTTTTGTGTTTTGACAGATATTATTAGAGCATTTTTCTTTTAAATTTTCAGCAATTTATTTATATTGCTGGGATATAAAGTTGAATGTTTGAGAATATCTTTCAAAAATTTCCAAAGTCTACTGATGATTAGGGTAGTTCCTATGAAATGTCGACATATAGATAGCTGGGAAACATAGAAAACAAGCTATTTATAATTTTTAAAATAATTTTACATAAGAATCATATCTAAGTTTCAAAAATTTGATTTAATATAGTAAATAATTTTACGCTTAAACAAATAAAAATTATTTTCGCTTTTTATTTCTGTAGGCATTTCATTGAAAATTTTTAGACCTTTGTAAAATAATACATTTTGGCTAAAACTTGTTGTTGCATAAGACAGTCTGTAGTCATTGGCATTTCTTAGGTTGTACGGTTGGATTTCAGCTACATTGACCATGTATCGACTCATATAAGATGGAAGGATGCCTGTTTTTACTTTAAATATAAATAATAGGGCATTCATCACCAGTCGCTGATTTACAGAAAGCCACTGCAGCTTGTACAGCATATCCCTGATGCTTACCAGCCTGTTGCATCTGAGAATACACCGCATGCTTTTATTTTGCATTTTTTGTAATCTAGCCTTCATTTGTTGATTTCCCAGGAACAGAACAGTGGAACAATATTCGAAATGAGGCTTAATGATTGTATTATATATATTAATGGCGGTAGCTGTTGAAATTTTATATCTGATTCTTCTCAAAAAAACAATTTTCTTTGATATCTTTTTACACACGTATTCAAAATGAGGTATGAAATTCAATTTATCGTCAATTATTATACCCAAATATTTTATTTCTTTAATCTTCTCAATGATTTCATTTTCTATGCAAATATTATAGCTCGAAATTCCATTTATTAACATTGCTTTTGTTTTATTAACATTTAGTTTTATTTTATTCCTTTTGAGGTAATCTTCGATTTCACCTAAATCTTCATTTAATTTTCGGACACAATCATCCGCATTTTGACCACATGTATATACCAGCGTATCATCAGCAAACATGCACACTTTACATTGTTTAACTATGCTGTCCATATCATTTATGTAAATTAAAAATAACAACGTTCCTAGCACTGCACCCTGGGGTACTCCAATATTTATAGTTTTTGAGGATGAAACATATTTGCCACATTTTGTTTTTTGTGTTCGGTTACTCAAGTAACTTCTAAACCAAGCCATTTCTATTCCTTTGACCCCATATTTCTCCAATTTTTGTAACAAAATTTCTCTGTTGACTATTTCAAAGGCTTTTCTTAAATCGAGAAAAGCTGCTGCCACACTTCTTTTTTTACCAACTTCGATTTTCCATTCTGACACTACTAGATTCAGTAGCGATTCACAATTATGATTTTTTCTAAACCCAGATTGAATTTTGTAAAGTAAATTGTTTTCCTCAAAATATTTGCTTAACTGACTATAAACTATTTTTTCGATAATCTTGCTTATTGTAGGCAACATGCTAACAGGACGTATTTCGGCAGGATTTTTTGTGTTTCTAACTTTTTTTATTGGTATAACTGTAGCTTCCTTAAGGCTATCGGGAAATACACCGCTTAGAAGGGATTCATTCACTATGTGTAGCAAATATGGTCCTGCTATATCGAAATTTTCTAGAAGCATTTTAATTGAGAGAAAATTTTGATCCTTTTTGTTGTTCATGGTTTTCATAGTTACTTTTAGTTGCATTATGTTGATAATTTCGAAGTTAAAATCTTCGTGTTGGTATTGGTTTATGTTGTCTACATATATTGTATTAGGTATACTTGCTGTTATTTCATTCACACTTTTTATAAAAAACATATTAAGCTCTTCAGCTATTTCCATCTCGTCTGCGATAACTTTTCCATTTACTTCAATCTCTTTAACTTGGGGTTTCTCCTGCTTCATTACTAATTCTTTTAGATTTCTCCACATATCTTTCTGGTTAGAGCACTCATTTATTTTGTTTCTTACATAATTAGCCTCACATTTTCTTAATTCGGTTTGGTACTTATTTCTTATTGATCTATATTTTCTCCAATAGTATTCATTATTTTGCCACATTGCTAACCTATGGGATTGTATTTTAGTTTGCTTTAATGTTCTTAAATAACCATTGAACCAGCTGTTCGCTATCGTGAGATGATAACGAAACTGTTAAATGGTAATTTGGGGAAACGATTAAAGAATTTTTAATATTTGTATAAGATTTTTTACTACATGTCTCAACATATATGGCCTATGTGGTATCTTTTGGAAATTCATTAATAGATCTCTTTAAATATTCTAAATTTATCATTACTCACTGTAATTAAAAAAAAAATAATTAGATCAAAATACTACACTACGTAAATACACATACTTATATTTAATTAAGTCAAAATGACGGGAGCAGAGATGTTCTCCTCTTTGGGTAAAACACACAACGGCTTCGTTGAAAGTTTTCTCGCAGGAATTTTATCCTCTGTAGTATTACAAACTCTGACTTTGCTAGGAAGAGCGTAGCAATTAACACATAATAGTAAGTTATCCAAGAATAATTTAAATAAAATAAAGAACACTTTTACTGCCTGGCTCACAATGTCGTTTCGTAAACGTTCGTCATAATTTTTAAGTTCGAAAAACCTATTAGTCGATGCCTTTTATAAACTTTGTTTTTCACTGATTTTATATCATATGCCTTGTCAAGCTCCGATATATTCGTTAGTTGAATAATAGTTGACTACAAGTCACTTATTTTTTATATAAAACATTAGCGAACGTAAACGAAACAACATCGTGAGCCAGGCAGTTAATTTAGAAAAAAACATGTATCAACAACAGTTGTCCATATAAAAAGGTTAAAAGCTGAATTGACACCTAGACTTCGACATTTTTAAATAAATGTTGTATGTCCGAAAACAGCAAATTTTATGGCTCATAACTCAAAATCTAAGTGTTTCCTCAAATATTATCATTTTAGATTTTCTTAGTGTTATTGGCTTAAGAACAATTTACGCACAGAGTCCCGAATTGAAAAAAAAAATATAGGCGGGTAGAAAGATTGAAAAATAAGAAGAAAAGAGCAAAAGTTGGCGGAAACTTCTGAAGTGTTGACATACGTGTATATGAACTTGCGATTTCACACTACAGGACTACTACAGGACACATTTTTAAAAATATAAAGACTTTGTTAAGGTTTAAAAAATTATTGTATACAAATATATTTTCTTATGTAGTATAATTAATAAAAAATATTCTATTCGCTCTTTGACCCACTTTCAAGTGAGAAGTCAGCTTCCATTGAAACAATGTCGGCTAAGTTACTGTTTGGACTTAGAGTTAGCTCGGCTAATTCCAACAATTTTTTGAATTTATTAATATTATCTGCTTTAGTGTCTAATGAAAATAAATTGTTGGATATATACATTAAAGAGCTGCTTTCTTCTATTGTACTTAGGCACCAATTTTTTAAATGACGCCACAGGGATTCAATAGTGTATGCGTGCTGGCCAATTTTAATATTTTTGAATGAGTGATTCAGCTTTTCATGGGTGAAACCCATTTCAGCTAAGGTATCATATGACTGAAAATATGTATAAATACGTATAAATATGTGTTTATAAAATATTATATATGTAATCACTCTTCTTCCAAAAATCGGACACAATAATTGATCCCAGAGCAATGTACTGCTGAATTAGCGGTGTTAATGTCTCACGGGTCCTGTCTTCTATAGGGGTCATGAAACATTTTCTACTGCTCCGAAAATCTAATGTCCTTTTACATAGTCCAAGATAAAAAAACAAAAACAAAATAGTGGTCACTGTGGTGTTTCCGTTTTCCAATTTTGGTCTCATCAATTTCAACCACCACGTTGAGATTCCATATTTTTCAATTTGTCTGGAATGCACCAAACACCACAACTTCTCTGCAGAAGTTATTCCAGTCTACCGCTGTAGCTCGGCTTTCAATATTCGCCTCTCTGGATATAAAGTCGAGCGATAGATTTTCCAACCAAAGATATGAAAATAAAAGTATTTGGCATAACTGTAAATGAGATTTCTCTCAGTGTTTGTCTTTTTTTTTTAATTTTGGAGGATTTTCCATGATCTGTTGAAGAACGAATTATTAAATTTCATAATTTTAAATAACTGTTTTATACTTACTTACAAGTCCATCTATCAATATTGTTTCTGGAAATGAATTTCAAAGGATGGCTATTACTACAAAGTCAATCGCCTTTCTTTGGAACAAGTCAACAGTCTGCCCTTGCAAATTATTAATAAAAATCGCAAGAAAATGAGATGATCTTTTGATCTTCGGTTTAACTTTAGAATGGCGTAAAGATTTCTAAAACACTTTGACTTACATTAATAGCGGTTATTTCTTTTGCTTGTATGCATATTTTGTGCATATGTATGTATTTGCACTCGTGTGTATGTATATGTTTTTTTTTTTGCTTGTTTTCTTGTTTTTTATTTTGTATAAATTGTTGATGGAAGTTTTTGAGAACTAAATGAAGAGAAATTTTGGTCAGTGAAGCCGGAGTTTGTTATATCAAAGAGGAGAAAATCCTTCCGCCCGGCCAAAGGCCGGCTATACAGGGACAGCGAAGCCGGTGTTTGTTATACCATAGAGGAAAAAATACCTCCGCTTGGCCGAAAGCCGGCTATGCAGAGATATTTTAGTCAGCGAAGCAGGTCTCTTATATACCATAGAGGAGATAACCTCTTCTCATGGCCGAATGCCGGCTATGCAGTGAATCTTTGCTGGTGTTTGTATACCATAGAGGAGAATATCCCTCCGCCCGACAAAAGGTCGGCTACGCCAATTTTGTTAATTAAACCAGTGTTATTTACCGAAATTTTCGTTTTTACAGAAAATTATATTTACATACCTATTAACCTTTAGCACTTTGATTTAATTTTTTTAAGAATTGTATTAACACTAAAGATATTAAATGGATTCTTGCATAATATAATGTATCTGTTCAAAAGCTTTAGAATGATACCAATTTTGTATAAATACCTTGAGAAATATAAATAAATATCGCAATTTTATATACATGTATAATAAAAGTTCACCTACGTACTTTCTTTTTTTTTTTTTTGGGATGCGTGCATAAACTAGATTTAAGCCCATAAACTATATCTTTTTTATTTTTTATTTTTTTTTTTTATAAAATTTACATTCCCGCCAACTAAACATAAGAATAATTTTTTGGTTTGTACATTTGTACAAAGGATTAAAGTTCAAGTTTTTCATTTCTTAAGTTTTTTCTTAAGAAGGATCTTTTACAATACAAATTTGCTGTGATCAATAATGATTGATTGAAGGAGACAAGAAAAATAATAATCAAATCTTTAGTTGGGGGACACAACTAGCTGTTTCGTAGTCGCTACACTACTCATCAGCACGCATTTTCGGATTTTAGCTCGGGTCATGACGTATCATGAACGGATGCCTTAACAACTTAGCCACCGAGCCATTGAATCATTTTCTGCCTGTATTCATCTCATATTGAATGAGATATGCATTTTTTTAATTGCCCGCATTGTTTGTACTGCGTTTGCTGTCTCAGAACTAGCGGTATTTCTTTTTATTTATTAACATACATATTTTGGATTTAAATCAATCTCCGTATCCAGAGATGTAATTTTAATTTATTGTTGAACTATAACCCGTTGTACAAATGTCCAATCAAAAATTTTATTTAAAAATTATAAAATTCAACAAAAATTCAATAAATAAGAATAATCGCCAAAACAGTTTTATTGGCTTTACAAGATCCAGGTTTACTTGGCCAGTTCTTTAATATGCTTTTGAACTAGCGTTGTTTTTTTTACTTTAACCTTTTTGTATATTATGGTATTCCATTTTAAAATAGACTTTTATTAAACATAGATAAAGATTTGCAAGTGCTTACCTCTTGTGGTTTCATATTTAAAACTTTCGTAATACGGCCTTGCATAATGAGGAAATTGGGATTATTAACATTTAGTTGTACTGAGCAAAAGAAATCGGAAACTTTTTTATTCTGAACTAGTTTTCCATTTATTAAATACTTGTTCTTTCCTCCCACAACAATCTGTCTTGTTACTGATATTTCTCTACACTTCTCATATCCCAGAGGGCATTGAACCGGATTGCTGTTGTCAAATATTAACGTTACAGTTGCTTTTGTAATTCCAGCTTGACCACTCTTGTAAACCAGATCCTGAAGAGAAGTTGCTCTGACTTGGCCCAAGTTCATTATACCCAGAACGAAACATATAGAATCCAATATATTTGATTTCCCAGTTCCATTTAAGCCTGTAATAGCCGTAAACTCTGGATCAAAACCATGAATTTCTGTTCGCCTTCCATAAGACTTAAAACCGTCTATTACAACCGATTTTATGTACATGGCGTTAGTTTTATCTTATGCTTTAATTGTTCACAATAGTAATTTTATATTGTTTGTTGGCGGCACAAGTATAACAACCGAGTTGCTCTAAGACATCGGCGGCGAGTTTAAAAAACTTATTGGGCGGCGGCTTTATCCAGTGTTTACATCGTCAGACTAAACAAAAAAATAAAAAATAAAATTTATAAATCTCGACAGCATGCTTGCGTTCGCAATCTAAGCGAAAGAAAATTGATTTGTGTTCGTCTAACTTTTTTTCTATGCGAACGATCTGTCAAAACTCAATCAAAATACATAAGAATATGCGAACGAAGATAGACAAACCCAAATTGATTCGAATGTGAGTGACTAGCTTTCTTTCGCATTCATTTTCTTTCGAAATTGGTAAACTGGCTGTTATGTTTTACTACATTTACACCACGTTGGGACAGGCTGTCTGTTGTAGTAGGTAAGGTTAGACGCATCCTTAGAAGTGAATGGGGCCTCAGCAGACGAGCTACACGTACCATATATGGTGGACTGTTTGTTTCATGAGCAACTTATGGTGCACCTGTGTGATACGAGACAGCCATGACTGTTGTTGGCCGCAATAAAATAGAATCTTCCCAGAGAAGTGCAATGCTTGCTTGCATGCCAGTTTGTAGGACGGTGTCAACGCCGTGCGATCGCCTTCAAGGTCTAGAAGGGGCTAACGGTTCGTTCACATGATTGGCTTTCTGCTCTTGATCTTGTGGTTAATAGAAAAACCAGTCAGATCAAGGCGCTCCTTTGGGAACGTCTTGTGTCTGCCTGGCGGGTGCGATGGGCGAGTAGTACAAAGAGGCGTGTAATGCACGAATTCATTCGCGAGGCTGATTTTGTTGTGGGAACGCCGGAATTTGGCTTCAGTCTCAGTACGGGCTTCTTGCTTACAGGGCATGGTTCCCTCAATGCATTTTTGCATAAGAGGGGCCTGTCCGAGACTGCGCTGTGCAGTTGTGGAGGGGGCCCTGAGTACTGGAGACACGTTCTGGTCGAATGTCATCTTTATGATGACATTAGGGACTTAGAGGGAATGGGCGCAGTAGGGGCGGGCGACGATTGGGATTTTTGGCGTTGGGAGCGTATGCCAGTGAAGTGTTTAAGCGAAGACCAAGTTAGGGAGGGTAGCCTCCCTGTTGTTACTTTTACTTTGTTTTCAATGAGAGTAGACGGCCATTGTGTTGCGACAATTTGCTCACCATATATAGTTTGCAAGATACACATTTTTTTACCTTCTATTTCTTGATGTTCTGTTTTTTAATATTTATTTTATTTCCATAATAATAATATTTTCTCTATCAACTCTGTATGCTTCTTCTTCTACCATCTCACTCTGCAAAAATTTCATTTAAATGAAAAAATTTATACACATATGCACAATGTTCGCACGAAAATCAAAAATTTTTGATTTTCGTGCAAAGATGCTTCAGCTATTTGTACAAACTAGCAAACACCCCCACAAACGAACAAAAATGTCTCCACGAACCTAAAATTTTTACATGTTTGGCAAGCAGTTTGTATGGTTCAAGGCGAATTTATTAGGTGGATGCAAGGCGAACTCATTACTAGGTGAACTTGACAGCTCAGGTGATAAATTTTTGCTTCTCACGTTTTTTCCAATGAGACTGTCAAATTTTTTTTTCTTTTGTTTACAAACATTTTCGCGCCATTTTAATCTGAAGATTTTTTGTATATTTTAGTGCAACTTCAAGAAATTTGTGTGAATTTAAAAGTGAGAAACTAATAGAATCTGTGATTTTAATTACAAACAATTATAAAAGTTTATATATAACGTTTATATAAAATTTTTTCCCAGCTGAACAATCTTAGGCGAATTTAGATTTTGACATTCACGATATCATGATACAAAAAACAAGGTAGCCGCTTCGCTACAACAATACAACAATAAAAAAAAACAACAGGTATTTTGTTTGTGTAAAAGGCGAATTCACACTTAAGCTGTCAAAAGTAGTTGATAAAGAACATGTACAAAAATTTATATGGCGCCGAAAAAGGTAAACAAAACTTGACAGAGGAAGTGCCACCATATTAACCGAATTCGCCGATGCATCCACCTAATAATGAATTCGCCTTGCACGATAAGTTTTACAACAAGGCGAATTCATTATTAGGTGGATGCATCGGCGAATTCAGTTAATACGGCGGCACCTTCGAAGTCAAGTTTTGTTTACCTTTTTCGGCGCCATTTAAATTTTTGTACATGTCTTTATCAACTACTTTTGACAGCGTAAGTGTGAATTCGCCTTTTTACACAAACAAAATACCTGTTGTTCTTTTTATTGTTGTATTGTTGTAGCGAAGCGGCTACCTTGTTTTTTTTTTATCATGGATGAACAATAACAAAATACATAGTATTGAAGTCGCCTTCCCGCTTGCAGTTACCCAAGGCGAATTGCAGTTACCTGTATAAATTCGGATGGGGTGGATGCATCGGCGAATTCAGGCGAATTCGGTTAATATGGCGGCACTTCCTCTGTCAAGTTTTTGTACCTTTTTCGGCGCCATTTAAATTTTGGAACATGTTATTGATAAACTACTTTTGACAGCTGAAGTGTGAATGTTTCTTAGTATTTGTCCTAAATATTTGCTCAGTTGGTAGCATGGGACCTGAAACGATGATACTATAGGTCGTAAAGGCATATTGTCTTTATGTGTTTTCGGTAGTCCATAAATTCTCGGCGCAGTTGCAGCAGAGCATGTAAGCTTCAGTTTTTGTTGGTAGTCTATGTATTCCTTTTTATGTAGGTCATTCACAATATTATTGTTTAATTTCATTAGTTTTTGCGTGGGATCTGTTTTTATTATCTTATACAGTCACTCACATTTAAAGTAGGGCAAACATTGTCGAAAATTTATGATCTTAATATTTATGTTTTGATGAAAGATGATGCGTTTAACTTTTTTTGTTTTATCATAAAAACTCTTATTAATAGAAAAATCATAGAAATTTTATTTTAAGTCCCGTTATAAAATACATATGAATAACAAAATGAGAAAAAGTAAATTCTCTGTCTCACATTGAAAGTCGGGCACTTAATGTTTTGTACAGTGAAAAAGTGAAATATATCGTTATTTCCACTTTTTTCTTCTTTTGTCTCCAAAACAATTATTTCTTCTTACACAATCATTCGATCAGTGAAGATTATAAAAGTTTTTTCAAAAATGCCGCGCAAAATTAAACAATCCACCTTCGAAGAACGGAAAATAATAATTGAGTTGCACTTAGATGGAAAATCTGAAAGGGAAATGTCTAATTTGATAAAAAAAAAAAGCAAATCTACAGTGCATAATATCATTTCTAGATATAAAGAAAGTGCTTTGGTAGCAAATAAAAAACGCGGAGCCCGAGCAAGAAAGCTTTCACCCAGAGATGAGAGCATGATTTTAAAACAGGTGAAGAAAAATCCTTTTATTTCTGCTCCAAAACTGACAGCAATGGTCAAGGAAGCTTCTGGGACGGAGGTAAACCCAGAAACAATAAGAAGACTTCTTTGCAAGAATTACTTTCATGGCCGAGTGGCACGGAAAAAACCTCTTATAAGTAAGAAAAACCAAAGCGAACGGCTTGTTTTTGCTCGTCAATATATGACCAAAGATTTTGATTTCTGGAGTACCATAAGTTGGAACAAACATAAAAATTTAATTAGGCTTATTATTGATATTTAGGTATTGTTTACTGACGAAAGTAAATTTAACTTATTTGGGTGCGATGGAAGAGGCAAACAAAACAAAGAGATGGAAGGCAAGAATTTAAGAAAAACAGTAAAGCACGGTGGTGGATCGGTCATGGTTTGGGGATGCATGGCAGCCTCAGGCGTTGGAAATTTGCATTTCATTGACGGTGTTATGAATAAGAATGTTTATTTAAATATTTTGAGAAAAAATTTAAAAGAAAGCGTAAAAAAACTCGGCATTGAAACTAATTTCCAATTTTACCAGGATAATGATGCTAAACATTCAGCATATGATGTAAAGAATTGGCTGCTCTATAACTGTCTGAAGGTTATTAAAATCCCTGCACAAAGTCCGGACCTCAATGTTATTGAACATTTGTGGGACGAATTAGGCCGCCGGATGCAGGACAGGCAGTGTACGTCAATTCCACAACTAAAGAATGCCTTACAGGAAGAGTGGAATAATATAAGTCCTGAGGTTTGCAAAAAATTAGTGGAATCTTTGCCTAGCCGCTTACAAGCTGTTGAAACCCAAAAAGGTGGATCTACAAAATATTAATTTTGCGTTATGTTCACATAATGCTAATTTTTTATTAATTGCCCGACTTTAAATGTGAGACTGAAAAGTGACCTTATTTAAGTTAAGCCTTCGTATACATTTAATAGAAGAACTTGGAATAAATTGTTTTTAAATAAAAGAACTTTTGTGATAAAATAAACAAAATTAAAACGACTTTTTCTTCCGTCAGCTTATAAATATTGGGACTTAAAGTTTTTTCATGCGTCTGTCCGACTTTAAATGTGAGTGACTGTACATATACGGCAAAACAAGTTTCAAAAAGTAAATACAGTGTGGAAAAATGTATAAAGATTAATCCACTGATAAACTGATTTCAAGCATTTAATTTTCTTTAGTCCAAGCGCCTTTTTGTAAATGTTGTATGTAGTTGTGTTGCGTCAGCTTTTCATTTATGTATAACGGCACCTAACTTTGAAAATCAGCGTCGAACAGTTGTCGAGCTGATTTAAGGTTTCGGCATTGTGCTGCTGCTGCTTTCAAAAAAATTATAAAAATATCACATACATATATTTCGCACTTATGGGTTTTTAGGTATTTTTTATTTAATTTTAATACAATAGTAAAGAAATGGTTTGTATATCAAATTTGATTTTTTATTATCGTTTATTTGTCAAACAGCGGATTGACTAATAAATACTTGTCCAAACTGGCCCGAAGGAAAAGTACTAGCTATTTCGGGCAAGAAGAGGAAGTATACTGTGCTTCCAAAATCTCCCTCACATGCCCAGTTTCAAAATACGGAAACGCTTTTCGTGCAAATTGGGTTATACAAGTAGAGTAAAGAAACATGCCTACTCTTTTATGCAGGGAATTATGAGTATGATTCACTAATTTCCTGCTCGGTTATACATCTGTACATACACTCCGGTTCACTTACTTAAAGGCACTAAAAATGCCATATTCAGAAGCCTGCAAATTTTTAACCGATTGCTGAATTTTAAAACAGAAGTGGAAGCTAGACATCTTGAGATATAAAAAAAATCATGCCAATAGTGGTCTCTTAGCTAAACAACTTTTTCTGAGCAATTTATAAACAAGTCCAAAAATGTGCTAGTTTTTTTGGTTCACTTGAATAAAAGCTTAACTAATTACAATGAAAAGCTGTTTTTCTTGTTTTTTAATTAATTTTTCTTTATTATTGCTTTCTTTACTTTACTTAAGAACGATTAGTAATGGGTAAAGCCCCCTTTGTTTTTAATAACTTCAAATGTACGGGTTTTCATTGACAAATAAAGAGAATTTATGTAATCCAACGAAATTTGACTTCAAACATCCTTAATAGCATGAATTAGTGACTCCTTGTCATCAAATTGTATACCTCTTTCATATACCTTACCAGATAACCAACCCCAAGTATTTTCGAAAATGGTTAGATCTGGCGAATAAGGAGCCAAACAAGATTATCAACATTTTGGCTTGCAATGAACTCTTTTACTACTCTGGCGTTGTATGTAGGGGCATTATCCTGTTCCAATATCTAAGATACGGGACTAAATAGTTGATTGAAGCTGATTCCAAAACATTTTATTGCTTGTACCTGCCATTTTGTGCATCATGGAATAATGGTTATATATCAGTAGTCTTGTGTCATTCATGAATGAATTAATTCAACTGATGCTCTCAATTGAAAGATTGAAATATTTCTGTATTCTTTCTGTAATTCTTTCATCACGCTCTTTCTTTTCATATTTCGTAGTGTTTTGTCTCTCATCCTGTGTACGTTTGTTTTTGTCTTTCGTGTTGTTATTGTTAAAGTTGAACCTCCACAAACACTACTCCCTCTTTCCTCCTCACTATAACCTGTTTTCCTAGTTCCAGTACAATGCACTGCATATGTAAAGGTTATCCCCTGAGTACTAGTCCCAGATAAAAAACACTTCGCGGGCATACGCGCCCAACGCGTCAAAGGACGGGGTGATTTTAATAGCCCAACTTTCTCACAATTTTCTCTTGAACTTATTTTTATGTTTACACATCAAAAATTTTTACCCCCAATTTTTGTGTTTTCTCTATCCTTTACTTTTTACATTGGGTGATTTTATAAGAACTATCGGAAATTAAAAAAAAAACACATAAAATTCAGAAAAATGCATGAAATATTTATTTGGATCGATAGTTGGGTCGATATAATTTAATGTTTGAAGATTATTAATTTATGCAAATGTTGGCCACGGCTACGCCTCAAATGGTCCATCCGCTTAGTCCAATTTTGGCATACTCTTTCCAACATTTCGGCCGGTATCTCACGAATAATGTTGGCAATGTTGGCTGCCAGTGCGTCAATCGAAGCGGGCTTGTCGCTATAGACATTAGCCTTAACATAGCCCCACAAAAAATAGTCTAGAGGCGTTAAATCGCACGATCTGGGCGGCCAATTGACTTTTCCCAAGCGTGAAATAAACTGTTCACCGAACTCGCCTCTCAATTGGTCGATTGTTTCGCGTGCTGTGTGGCATGTGGCACCGTCTTGTTGAAACCACATGTCATGCAAGTCAAGCTCTTCCATTTTAGGCAAAAAAAAGTTTGTTATCATCGCACGGTAGCGCTCACCATTCACAGTAACGTTGTGATTCGCATCATCTTTGAAAAAATACGGCCCAATGATGCCGCCAGCCCATAATCCGCACCAAACGGTTGTTTTTTGTGGATGCATTGGTAGCTCTTGCAATGCTTCTGGCTGCTCTTCACTCCAAATACGGCAGTTTTGCTTGTTCACGTATCCATTCAACCAGAAATGAGCCTCGTCGCTGAACACAATTCATCGATAAAAAAGTGGATCTTCATCTAACTT
This sequence comes from Thecocarcelia acutangulata, assembly GCA_914767995.1. Lineage (NCBI taxonomy): Eukaryota > Metazoa > Arthropoda > Insecta > Diptera > Tachinidae > Thecocarcelia > Thecocarcelia acutangulata. The sequence continues at coordinate 61,565,020 of OU612098.1, forward strand.
TTCAAGAGCCCATTCACCAAAAATTTGGCGTTGTGGTAGGTCGTTTGGCTTCAATTCTTGCACCAGCTGTATCTTATAAGGCTTCACACCCAAATCCTTCCGCAAAATTTTCCACGTAGTGGAGTAACAGAGACCCAATTGCTGCGAACGGCGCCGAATCGATAATTCACGGTCATCACCAACACTGGCCGATACGGCTGCGATATTTTCTTCAGTTCGCACTCTACGTAAGCGTGTTGGTGGTTTAATGTCCAACAATGTAAATTTGGTGCGAAATTTTTTTACAATAGCCCGAATAGAAGCCTCAGTAGGTCGATTAAACTGACCATAAAATGGAAGAAGCGAGCGATGAACTTTCTTAACAGAGCACACATTTTGGTAATAAAATTCAATAATTTGCAAGCGTTGTTCGTTTGTAAGACGATTCATGATTAAATTATAGACCGAACTGAAGATGTTTGACAGTGACACAAGATACAAAACGTGCGTGAGCTGTCAAAACTAGTGTTGCCAAAAAGATAATAGCAAAAAAATCACTCGTTACATATTCACATACATATATGAGAGAAGAGTACGAAATTGCCGAGACTTACTGAGTACCGGGTCATACCCTGAGTACTGGTCCAAGATAAAAAAAAATCGTTCATTCAGTACTTTTAATTTAAATGAATTTTAAAACTGAATATTATAATATTTATAATATTCAGTTTAAACAAATTGTGATACAAACAAATAATGTCGTAGTTGCTTTATAATAGTGCGCTATGCTGCCACCTGACGTACATAATTCAAACATTTTCATTCATTCTGAAATATGTCATACTGAAAGGTGAAAGAAAAGAATGAATTAATTCACTTAACCTTTCTGAAAGAGAATGAAAGATTTACACAAATGAAAGATGTTGCCCAACACTAGCCATCAGATCTATCCAAATTAAACTTCTTCTCATCCGTAAATACAACCGTTCTCCAGCTATTTACTTGACCTCTTTGCTGCACATCCAATGCCATGTAGTCTTTGCTAATTGAAACCGCTTTTCGTACGAGGAGCATTTAGTGGCATCTTTTTTTATGAAATTTTCGCTATTTGAGATACTCACGTATAAGTGTTTCCAAGCGTAGGAACTTTTCCCTTTTTGTAGAGATTTATTTGTTTATTTCCACATGTAGGGAAAAAGGGACAGATTTTGTATGATTTAGGCTTATTGCAGGGAATTTTTAGATTATCACGAATTAATTTATTTGTTGTTATACTATTATAACTTTTCCGACTACGCGGCGAAATCTTCGCCCAAATTGGATATTCATGCATTTTCATCCAATTTACATATATACAACCTTGAATATTTTAAACATAAGTATTTCCCAATTACGCCAAAATTATTAAAATCGTATTAAGACTGATGGAGAGGGTTTTTTCTATAACTACAAACAGACGTACAAAAAGAGAAAATAAATAAACCGTGAAGTTTAAAATTTCATATGGATCCTAGAATGGATCTCATTTGCAAGCTTTTTAATTAATTGCATAAATTTTAGATGTACTCGTACACCCTCTAGCCTCCTTAAAAAAACTTTAACCACAAAGATCGCCTAACTAAGTATATAAAAGTATGCGATATCTATATATCGTTTGTCTCAGTAGAAAGACCCTAACTCGCATTTTTCCCGAACTTGAGTTTGTTAATGATTTAACAAATTTCACATAAATACATATCGTCACAAAGCAACGATTTTCTATGCGTAATTACAATAAAAGTCGCATATTGTTGAAACTAGTTGCTGCTGTGTATTCTCCAACTCCTGCAAAGCTGTATTTGTGTTAACGTTGTGATATTTTTACTTATTCCATCACAAAAAGCATATACCATTTTGAATTAGAATGTAGAACAAATTTCACATAAAAACACCGCAAAGCTAAACACATACAAACATTTTAAGCTATATGTTTTACACTAATTTAACTAATTTACTTTTCAGTAAAAAGTTTTACCTGTTTGAATTTACAATAAATAGAAAAATTGTATTAAAATAATTTATTTGCTCAAAATTTAAACGAAAAATTGCGTAGGGAAATATTTTTTTAATTGTAGGGGAAAATAACGATTATTATGCGCTATGGTAGGGATTTCACATAAAATCTCCTGGCAACACTGCTGCGTGCTGACGACTTGATTGCTTGCACTCCAGCTTGAACTCATTTTTTTGACAAGGATAAAACAGAATTAGAAGCAATTCTGATGATGTTTCTTTTTTCATACGTAGATAAAGACGATGAAACCCTCCCTTTAAAATTTTTTCCAAACCCCTCGGGATCTTTGATGTAACTGTTGGGCTCCGTTCAATTTTCTTAGCAATTGCGCGGTTAGAATATCCTTCAGAACGGTAAACATCGATTTTAGTCTTTTCCGATAGATTTAAAATTTTTTGTTTTAGATGTAATAAATTATAATAAACAATCGACCCGTGCAAAAAAATCATCGCTTACTTTAAAAATAATAATAAAATTCCTTTATTCAAGTGTACGAAAAAAGAAATCACATTTTTGTACTTTTATAAATTGCACAAAAAAAGTTCTTTAGTTAAGAAACCACTTTTGTCACTTTTAGTTTTCATTTCTATTTGAAAATTCTGCAATCGGTTAAAATTTGCAAAAGATATAGGCTTCTGTATATGGAATTTTCAGTGCCTTTAAATGAATGAGCCGGAGTGTATGTCTCTACATACATTCAAAAAATAAGTTAAAATGCCATTGTCGCTATCAAGTATTACTTTTAATAAAAAACAGTTAAATAAATAAATTCTGTTTTGCAAAAATTAAAAAATAATAAATTTTAACCATTTATTTGTTCAAATTGATTTAATGTTGAATTCAGATCTGAAATTAAATTTCGTTCTAATGGATTTATGTATAAGTTGACTGAAAACCCAGAATTAATTACTTAATTTCTAATAAAACAATTATTATTAACATAATTTTTTACAGAAATAAAGTGCAATATATCAATGTTGTTGCCAATATTGCAGTATAAAATTTATGTAACTGATATGACTTCTGCGAAGACCCCACATGTCCATGATACATTGCAGCTGGATTATCACCTGAAATAGGATAAAGACGAAATTACTTATAACACTAATAAAATGGATTATGTTTAAAGCAGTGGTGGATAAATTTGTTTTGCACTTGTGTTAGTGAGATAATTTGAGAGTAATTTTAAGTACTGTGACAAGCAAAACTAGCACGCACAATTTCGTTTGAACAACTAAATCGCGTACGTTGATGCTGTTATAACTGTTTCATAAGAGCTATAAATGTTTCAAAGACGTAGAACCAATTTTACCAATTTTACTATAAATGAATTTTAATTCCGAAAAACTTTTTTTACATAAGTATATTATTATATTACTTCATATCAGAATGGAAGAAATCACAATACCTTCTAATAACATTTTATCTATACATTTTAAATGTTTGATGACATAATACCAATATACAAACGCATTTTTTACCATAAAATAATCTTGCATTTTTATTTATGTTATCTACTGTAATTGGAAAAAAAGCTCTAAGCATCCAACTAACATGTGCATTCGCCAACATCTGTTGAACGACTAAACTTACATAGTATCTACAACTGATATTAACTCTGATATAATATGAGAGAGAACGTCAGCGGATTAACGAGAAAAAACAAATTATATTTTCTCTCATACCTAGCAGGGCGCCAAGTATTTTTGCAAATATCATAATATTTCATAATTTTTAAGCAACCATGCAGTAAACATCGTTCAATGTTGTGTTTTTCTTAAACAAATTTATATATTCCTACAATAAAAATAACAATAAACGATTTTTTTTATAAATATTTTAATGATTTTATGGCTTTTTTATTAAACTTTTTTCGGGAATTCTTCAAAAATTGAATATTATGTCGTTTTGTTTACGTTTTTTGACAGTGACAGTCATGATATGGTTTTCTAAATATATATTATCAAAACAATATTGTGATATCTGATATAATATTGCAATAATACTAATTTTGAAGGCTACACGTGATAAAATTCTCTCTGCTATCAAATTTGACGTTTGCTGATAGAAAAATATTTGATATTATATCACGTATAGACTCTATGTTAAGAGCATAAGAAAAAGAAGGCGGTGCTTATAAACAATTGTTTGACTAAATGTCTATCGCTGACTTAAAAGCAAGTTCACATGATAATAGATGTATTTAGATCCGTCAAAAATTTGTGTCAATTGAAGCAAAATTTTATCGCGTAAAAGCAGAATGTATTCCAGGGTACAGATTTCGGTCTCAGAATTTGTAAGCGGCTGGTAAATCTTAAATTTCTAAAGCATTTCAGAAAACTGTATTTTCATCACATGAGAGTTCGTTCTATTTTTATTACACTTTTAGATAATACTAGCTTTAGCCAGCGGCTTCGCTCGCTAGCAAAGTTTCAGACAAACTTTCATCCCCTTGAGGGTAGATTAATCAAAATCCTTTCTTAGCGGGTGCCTACGTCATAACATCTACCTGCATGCCAAATTTCAATCCATCCAGTGGTTTGCCCAATCCGTCTAGTGGTTTGGGCTGTGCGTTGATAGATCACTATGTCAGTCAGTCATCTTTGAGTTATATATATTTAGATAGATTTTCATTTTACCTATATCACAAAAATGAAGAATACTTACAAGACACTTGCTCTTTTTAACACGCTTATAATAGTTTCACTTGTATGTTTGTTTGTTTGTATTCTGCAATACATGCTATATGCCTGATTATTACATATGTAGATATATAAGACTGTACATACTCGTACAGTGTAGCTACTTTAGACCGAAAGTTGGATTTGCATATTGCTTCCGGGGAGATTTTGGGAACTCGTTTTGGAACCGATTAGAGAAATGGCACGGCAAAACCGATCGGTGCGCGGTTTTGCCGTGGAGCATGCACCTGGACTATAAATGGTCATTCGCTTTAGTGAGAAAATTGAATTGATTTTGGCGATTTCTGAAGCCGATTATGGGAAATAAAAAAAAAAAAAAACTCGAAACGTGTTTTACGGATAATGAGTAATTATTTTAGTTTGATATCGAAGCATGTTTTTTACTGTTTAGGGCCATATGCAAAAAAATTCTTACTTGAGTGTTAACGCATACGTTAGTACGTTAACTTTTAAATGTAATAAGGCATTTAATTGTTTTATTCTGGCAATGCCGTTATGTTCAGTTGTATTTTTTTTTTAATAGTGATGCAAGAAAATGAATATTATATTAACCCGAAACCAAATTAAAAAAAAAAACAAATAATTATTGTTACATAAAATAATACATATTTGATTAACATGTCCTGGATTTATCTTTTTAATAAATAATGTGTATGTAATGTTCAGTATATTAATTAAATTGAGAAAAATTAGTACGATTACTTATACTAGAAAAATTTTTACTATTCGAATACCGTTTTTCTTTTTTATTATTATTTCAAAATTAATATTTTAAATTCGTATGCAATGTTATCTGTTAATTTCTTCATCTGAGTCGTAAAGCAGCTCTGGGCTGAAGAACAGATCTCGCGTCATCGTAATCATTTCTTCAGTGCGGTCAGGCTTGTGTTTGTTGTTCGGTCTTCGAGAGTTTTGCGTCTCGCTCGCACTGGTTAACGGTTTGCCTCAGCTAACTGTATTGACTTACAGTTTTTTTAGAGGTTATTCATTGCTAACCACGTGGAAACTTCCTATGTTAAGGCACAGGTCGTTATAGTCAGTCACAGCGACGCTATAAAAGTACTGTTAATACCATCTTGGGCATTATAGTCTTTGTCACCCCGCCCATGCTGTGCATTTTAGACTTTGCAAATTTACTTTGCAACTAAATAAATAAATAAATAAATTGCTTCATCTAATAAACATAAAACATCGATTCAGTTAAAAATTATGATTTTCAATGGAGCTTTTTTTTGAACGTACAGGTTTCAACGTTAAAATATTTAAAGTTAACTTATTTAAATTTTTGCAGCTTAAGATCTTGTATTGTTTTTTTTATGAAAAAGTAACGGATTTTTTATTTTTATTTCGATATTTCGCTAACAGTTTGTTAGCATCATCAGGAAAATTAAAATGTTATAAACATTTTTGTTTGAAAAAATGTTGCCAAAAAATTTATATATATATATATATAAAAAATCAAACACAAAGAAAAATTCTTAGCAATATTTAAAAAAAAAAAAAAAAAAATAACATAATACAAAATTAAACTTTTTCTGCAACCAACAAAAGCCCTGTTAACGATTATATGTTGCTCCTTAACCTTTAAACAAATTAACATGGAACATGTTGCTCACAGAATAACATGAAAATGTTTTACATAACTTAATAATATCTTAACAATAATACCCAATATATAATTTTCAAGTTAACATAAGTTAGCAATCGTTTTTGCATATAACGTTAGGAAGTTTTTCTTAACAATTGCTTACCAAGCTTTGTTAATTTTTTTGCATGCGGTCAAATAAACTATATTTATTAATTACTCGTATAGAGTATTAGTTTCACTTGAATGTTTGTTTGTTTGTATGTTTGCAACACTCGAAATCCATGCCGTATGAGCGATTATTACATACGTAGGTATTTAAAACTGTATATTAGTAGTTGAGTTATTCGCTGCGCACAACCACTTAGCGCAATTAGTGAATGAGGCAACGCATATTACGTGCGTTGAGGAACGCCATTCAAACACACTTGACCTATTCCTATTACACTCCCAAAAGTAAGCAGTCAAAGTTTGTGCACCTCTCGGCAATTCGGATCATTGCACATTTCTGCCTCCTTTTCGGTCTCCGAACTTCGTAACATTTCTAAGCCAGCCACGAAACTGTCAAAATGACTTTACGAAAAGGCTCATTGGGCTGAGCTCAACCAATTTTATGAGCATTTTAATTGGAAACGTTGCTTTCTTGATAAGGTGGACAATTTAATTCCAAGATTTTAAATACTGCAATAGAGATTGTTTTAGTCTCTCGTGTTGTTATTGTTAACACTCCGCGAACACTACTCCCTCTTTCTTCCTCATCATAACCTATTTTCCTAGTTCCAGTACAATGCACTGCATATGTAGGGGTCATCTCCTGAGTACTGGTCCAAGATAAAAAAAGTTAGAACATAGATCTATATGCATGGTTCTTATACATAAAGTATAATGTCATGAAAGAAGTTGGCTTCTGTAGGAAAACAGCTCAATAAATAATTGTCACCGGACTTTTTTCACGGGCGCTAGCAAAAAATTCCTTAAAGTTTTGATCCAAAAGTATCTTCACCATTAGACTGGCTACAAATAAATGAAGTTAACTCTTCAGGCTTATTTTGTTTTGTGGCTAATGATGAAGCAGACGGTACCCTACTGTATTTTTTCGTTAGGTTCCATTCATATTTCTGCCAGTATTTCATCGTAATGGATCTGATTTCTACCTATGTACGTCATCCACAGTTACTTGTATCGTGTTTTAGTTTTGCCCCGTTTTAAAGCGATTTTTAATTGCCTTTTATAGTTTGATTTTGTTATTTTTGTACATATGTATACTCGTATGACATATGAATATGTCCAAGGCGAATTCATACCAGGTAAATGCAAGAGCAATATATACAACACTACAAAAAATAAATCTTTTTCAAAGAGAAAAATATAAACACAAAAAGGAATTAAAAAAAAAAACATATTAAAAAAATTTACAATAAAAGACAAATTTAATTATTGGGTGAAACTTTTAGTTATTTCGTGAAAATTAAAGTCACAGATCATAGTGCTTGGAAAGGTGAAAATGGCCAACAAGATTGGGGAGGATTCAGAATGGTAGCTGGCGCTCAAGATGCAATACATAAATTAAAAAATTGTTTTGAGTTTTTTTTACAAATTTCCATAAAAAAATTTACAATAAAAGAAAAAATTAAATAAATACCGCTAGTTCTGAGACAGCAAACGCTGTACAAACAATGTGGGCAATTAACAAAATGCATATGTGATTCAATATGAGATGAATATAGATAGAAAATAATTAAATGCTCGGTGGCTTAGTGGTTAAAGCAGTAGATCATGATACGTCATGTCCCGAGTTCAAATCCCAGTGGGTGCTGATGAGTAGTGTAGCGACTACGAAACAGCTAGTTGTCCCCCAGCTAAAGATTTGATTATTATTTTTCTTGTCTTCTTCAATCAAAATTATTGATCACAGCAAATTTGTATTGTAAAAAATCCTTCTTAAGAAAAAATTAAGAAAGGAAAAACTTGAACTAAAAACCTGTTGTACATATGTACAAACCAAACAATTTTTAATTTAAAAAATTATAAAAGTTCAACAAAAATTTAACAAATTAATAAAGAAAAAATTAATTATAATGTGAAACTTTTAACTTTCTCAGATCATAGAGCTTCAAAAGGTGAAAATGGCCAGCGAGATTGCGGAAGATTCTGGGTGATATCTGGCGCTCAAGATAGAATACATACTGGATTGTTCTGCAAATCACTTTTTGTGAAAGTGATTTGAAAAGGTGTTCTGCACACAAAATATTTTTGATTTTTGTGATTTTAAATCGGTTAGCTAACTTGCAGTCAATTTGAAATCAGATCCCAATTTTGCACGCACTTTATTATGAATTTTATAATTTATTACATTAATAAATAACTTAATATGTTTCCTATTGATTATTTAAGTAAAATCATTTATTTTATACGAAATAATAAATTAAATTAAGAAAAAACTAGATACGCTCATTTTGTTGCAAAATTTGTTGTATTACTTTGTGATTTGCTTTATTGGTTTATTTTATTTATTAGAAGGAATTAACTTTATTTTGCAAATGATACCGCGAATAAAAAAATTCAACCTGAAAATAAAAATCTCAGTAAATTGAACCAAAAAACAGCTGTTTTTTGTGCTTTAGAAGAGTGTAAATCACAAAAAATTGTGATTTGCAGAACAGGCACAAATCACATTTGTGCTTTTGAAACGGCATGTGCTTTGAAATCACGTGATTTTTAGAACATGCCTGATAATTTAAAAAATTGTTTTAAATTTTTTTCCCCCAATTTTGTCTTAATTATGCCATTGACATCCGAAACAGATAAAAATTTAAAAAAAGTTATCAGCTGCGCTGTCAATTTCACCTGTTATGAATTCGCCTTGAATATGTCTGATTTCGTATGTGTCACCCGTTTTTAATGGATAGCACAAGGATTTAGTTTTAATTATTCAGTAGAAACAGTGTTGTACAGAACATTTTCGAAGTGTTTTGCTCCAAAACATGTAGCTTGAGGTGTTTTGTTCTTTTCAAAAATGTATAGGAAAATATGTTTATTTCTACATGTTTTGCGCAAAACACATGTTTTCGAGTAAAACACCTATCTGGAAACGCACTCTCTTTTCCTTTGCCTATTGAATGTATTACAGAATGTATTTGTATTATGAGTTGTTTGTTATATTAGAACAGAAAGTTATGTTGAAATTGATATGGTGCCACCAAAAATTTAAAAAGCGCCCCAAAAATGGGAAAAAAGCGGACTGCGCGCCGGCAGCCAAAACGGTGCGAAGCATCCGTGTTTTCATATTGCACTTGATAAATTTATAGAAACTCTGGTGTATCTGCAAATCAGATGATGGAGAGAAATGGCTGCCTGTGTTCTTGTTGGATAAGTAAAATCAAAGTATTACATAGAAATGTAATAAAATTACTGACAGTAACAGTTCTTCAATGTTTACAAGAATAACATGCAGAATTCTTGACATTGGTTACATTTGTAAATGCTGTATCGCCATCAGTATGTAAATATATAACTATGTTGTGATGAGAAATACACCTTATAAAGCCGCGGCTGAGTTGTGTTTACAGCCACCCATCAAACACGGAGCAGTTTATCATCATTTTCTTTTCATTGTTCTCAAGAAAAAAAATAATCTCAAGCATGCAGAAATTTTCTTATTATTTTTAAATGTGAAAAACATCTTAAGGAAACAAAACAAGAGTGATGAAAACCAATATATTTTGAAACTTATTAAAGTTTACCTTTCTCTGCGTGCCAAATGAAAGCCGCAGAATCGATATTAAAATGAATAATTGCTGAGCTATCGAGCAAGCAATTTGCAAAGCTTTAAGCCCACGTACTCGACGTTGACAATAAGCTTTTTAACCGTGTCTACTTTATTTAAAATTACGATTTACCAATCGCTTGTCGAATTTTGTAAATATTTGGATTTCTCTCCCACAAAAAGCTAGATTTAGTAAACGTAGTAAGTTCTTTTATTTACTAAACTGAGCTCAACAAATTTTATGAAAATTTTCATTGGAAATTGTGCATTATCTGGACAATGATACGAATATTTGGGATGAAAACATTCATCCCCTGCAAGCAAACTTCTATTAAACCAAGAAGTATGTTTTGATCAAGAGAGAAAGCATTCGAACAGATAGTTCACATAAAAACTCACAAATTCAAGGTCTTTGTGTGCCAGTGCACTTAGGCGTGAACAGTTGTTTCTTGTGCAGCGTCTTCGTACCAAAGTTCTTACTACTCACGGGAGCAGTAGAGTAAGGAATAGCGCTAGTCCAACAATTCCAATCTTTTAAAGAATGACCAAGCATTCATTGGCCTGGTAGACTAGGCTAGCCTGCTGGCTAAAATATTCGTAAGCAATTCTTACTTGCCGAAAAGTAGACAACCAGTTCCTGAATTTAAACAGTATGTGCCAGAGATATTTTTCAAAATTCGAGCAGTTAAAAGGATTTTGGCCCACCTCGACATAAATAAGTCTCCTGGATCAGAATTACCCCATACGTAATCGAGTACCGCATACGTGATCGAGTAAAACTGTTCGTAAATTTTTTTATTGGGATCACTGCAGTCGTTATCGTACAGGCACTATCGTACTGTGAGATTACTAACCCGAACTTGAAACAGTGTATGCCAAAGATATTTTTAAAATTCGAGCAGTTAAAAGGATTTCGGCCCACCTCAACATCAATAAGTCTGCTGGACCAGAACTACCCCATACGTGATCGAGTACCGCATATGTGATCGAGTAAATCTGTTCGTAAATTTTTTTATTGGGATTACTGCAGTCGTTATCGTACAGGCAGATTACTGCATAGGATAACGAGTGTGTACTCGAGTATCAACTATTTATAATGCACTCGTTTGCCCTACAGCGATCGAAAATAAGTTCTTTATTGTTAAGGTGCACAAAAGTTAGTTTATAGCGCTTTGACATAAACCCATATTCATTTTCAGGTGTCTGCTGAAAACTTCTAGAAGCGGTAGTTACTGCCAGTTGCAGCTTTGTAGGCAAAACCCTATTGATCCAATATCTTGAAAAGTTAAAACAAAATATCATTACGGCTTTAATGATTCTTGAATACATATGTATGTTAATTCTTAATTACTCGTATTAATGGAATCGGATGGTGGAATTTATTAACGCAGCAGTCGGCAATGACAATGGATCACTTTTGTAACGCATTTGCTTTATATTACATACAGTATTAGAGTCATCTTCAGACGACAAGAACAGTAATATTAATGTTGCCATTATTTTTTAAAATCATTTTTATTATCTTTAAAGTTTTCACAAATAAGCACCGACGCTTTTCTTTTCTTCTTGTGCTTACAAACATATGTATGCTACTTTTACTAAAACATATGTTTGATCTATTACAAAGTAAACAAAAATCTTTTGCACTATTTTAGTCATTTCAATACGTGAGCTTTCGAATGAAGGAATCAGTGTATTCGATACGTCACGAAATTGTGTTCGATACGAAAGCATACTCGATCACGTATGCGGTAATTCGACCTCTGGTTTTGAAGCAGTGTTCTTCTACACTTGCGCGTCATTGGCATGCCTTTTAGCATATTGCGTCATGTGGGTGAGTTCCCATTTTTTTAGAACATACTAATAGCCTATTTACACCAAAGCGAAATCTGCTCATTCGAGATTTCAAGCCAAATCTAGTAGATTTTGAGAAGATTTCCCATACAAAATGGAATCTACTTTATGAGTAGATTTTGACGAAATCTCCTGAAGTCTACTCAGTACTAAGCGATGCAACTGTGATTTCTTGCAAAAAGTACTTAAATACTACGCTGCAACAAAAATTGCACTATAATGTGGTGTATGCAGTCTCTGGGCACAAAAAATATACACTTTAATGCTGGTGTATTCAGACTCCGATAATATTGTATTGTCAAACCCGCATGCATAAATTATTTTTGAGCAAATGAAATCTTGATAGATGTCAAAAAATGGTGGTGTAAACGATACAGATTTCGTTGTGGATTTCAATTCAAATCTACTAGATTTTGAGTTGGTTGGTGTAAATGCGATATAATGTAATGTCAATCCCCGAAAAAGGTGAGATAAATAACCCGGAATATTTGTATCCAATTGAAATTTGTTCTGCGCTTTCGTAAATAATGGAAAATATTTCAGACCACTTGACTTCGGGCAGCGATAAGTTACAAAGAAGAGTGAGCAAGAAAACATATATATGTATACAGCATTTGCATAGACATATTGCTGCAGACAAAAGAACTGAATAATAGCTCCCCAATTCACAAATCATTAATATACTTGAATGTAGTGTGTGTATGTTATAGGACAAATAATGCGAAGTAAACCTACAAAACAGTTTTCCACTGAACGTGAAGAGTTAAAAACTAAAGTCTAATTCATTTTTAATAGTAGAAGCAATGGTACAATAATATACAGGTAGTACCGAAACGGCGGCCGACACCTTTTTTTTCTGTGATGATAACTGTCAACAGTTGTATTGTGCGAACAAGCACACACATTTTTTATTATTGTTTACAAATTGAAAAGGTTTTTGAAAAAAAAAATGTTCCAATAATACTTTTAAAACACAAAAACAGCTTCTAACACAACAGACAGCTTTTTCTTGACCTTTATTTATATATTTAATTTATTACAGGAGTTTTAAATGCAAAAACTTATTGAAAAATTATTTGTAAAATAAAAACACCAAGAAAAATATAGGTTTTTTTTATTTTCTTTTGTTTTATTTGACAGTTATAAACACAAAGCAACAATAAAAAGCCATGTTGTTTTTTTTTATTGTTGACTTGTAGTAGTTCCGCTTTTACCTGTTATATTATTGTACCATGGTAGAAGCTTGAAATGTTTTATAGATGTATACATATTAGAGGGCTGCTCAAGCACAATAAAAATGTCTTACAAAACATCGTATTTTTAAGTACTATCCATCGTCTTCTTTCACATTTCAAAACAAATACTTCAGTGCCGAAATGTTCTAAACACATAAACGAATACTGTCTTATAAGCATTTAGAACAAACCAAGGCGTCTTTATACAGGTGAGTGCAAGCGGAAAGGCGAATTCAGTACTATGTATTTTGTTATTATAAAACACATCGTGAATGTTATAATCTAAATTCGCCTAAGATTGCTCAGCAGAGAAAATATTTTATATAAACGTTAAATATAAGCTTTTATAATTGTTTGTAATTAAAATCACAGATTATATTAGTTTTTCACTTGTAAATTCACACAAATTTCTTGAAATTGCACTAAATCATGCAAAAAAAAACCTTCAGATTAAAATGGCGCGAAAAAGTTTGTAAACAAAAGAAACAAAATTTGACAGTCTCATTGGAAAAAACGCGAGAAGCAAAAAATAATCACCTGTGCTGTTAAGTTCACCTGGTAATGAATTCGCCTTGGAACAAACAGAACCAAACACAAGTAGAACCATGATACAAAAAACAAGGTAGCCGCTTCGCTACAACAATACAACAATATAAAAAACAACAGGTATTTTGTTTGTGTAAAAAGGCGAATTCACACTTTAGCTGTCAAAAGTAGTTGATAAAAAACATGTACAAAAATTTAAATGGCGCCGAAAAACGTAAACAAAACTTGACAGAGGAAGTGCCGCCATATTAACCGAATTCGCCTGAATTCGCCGATGCATCCACCTAATAATGAATTCGCCTTGAGTAGAACCAAATCATGACACAAAAAACAAGGTAGCCGCTTCGCTACAACAATAAAAAAAACAACAGGTATTTTGTTTGTGTAAAAAGGCGAATTCACACTTAAGCTGTCGAAAGTAGTTGATAACGAACATGTAAAAAATTTTAAACGGCGCCGAAAAAGGTAAACAAAACTTGACAGCGAAAGTGCCGCCATATTAATCGAATTCGCCTGAATTCGCCGATGCATCCACCTAATAATTAATTCGCCTTGAACCAAATGAAATAGAATAAAATTGAAGTAGAACTTCAAGCATTGAAGCAATGCTCTACTTTAGTTTTGTTTATAAAATTTGTTGTTGCTGTTTATGGTTTTTGTCTTTGTATTAAGCACAAATATTTAAGACGCAGAATGCTCAAATGCCAATGTGTTTGTTGTGACTCATCGTTTATTTGCTTTATTGTGATGTTTTGTCTTGGATTTCGCTGTGAAATAGAATTCAAGTACAGTCAAGCATTGTCGAGAAGGCGTTTCAAAACTATAAAGTGTTTGTTCTGTTTCTAAATGTCCTTTAGCTTATTTGTTTTGTTTTAAGAATTGTTTTGAAATACAGTGCTTGGAACTACTGCACAGTAGTGAGCAGTGTTATTTAGAACAGTCTATGCAGCCCTTTAATACATATATACATTGAAAAACAATCTTTTATTTGCCATACCTTTAAATATATGCACTAACACACTAGCAGGTTGGGTATTACTTGCTACACACGTGTAATTTCCAGAGTGCTCACGCCGAGTTCTAGATATAATCAGCTCTGATGACTGGAAATCTGTGAAAAGAAAAAAAAGACACAGAACATGAGGTCAGTATATACTTACAAGCTATACGTAATAGCAATTTATATTTGGCTTAATAAATATGTGTTGGGCTATTGAACAATGTATAAAGAGATAAATTCAGCTATCAATTTGGCTGTTCCCAGTCAACATTTGGAATCTTCCTACCAGTGAAGAAACAACGGCTGCAACTTCACAAACTATCATTTCAAGTTCTTATTTTGCTAGGTGTAAAAAACCTTTTTCTTTTAAGCTTGATTCACCGACCGTTTCTGTACAAATTTTTTGTTCCGAATAAATTTTAGCTCTTTGAGAGTATGTTCTGGAACGATTTACGCACTTCGAACATTTGTTCTGGACAAACAAAGCTCCCGTGTGAAACAACTATATAAACCAGACGTCTTACTCATGACAAAAATGTTTTATTTTCTATAGTAAACAGTACATATACATATGTATATATACATGCACATATACTATGATGTGGCAGCTCAGTTCTGCAAACACGTTAGCATGCAACCATTTATCAATGCCCACTTTCAGTTTGATGATTCGTTTCGATTATCATGTTATTCGTACCAAATTTAGAAACTTCAGCTTTAACCGTTCTCAAGATATACCAAAATCAACATTTGATTTGTCTGGGCATGGTACCTGCCCATTTCCCGACCTCACCCACTTTTTTTAATTTGTAGGGCAGGTAACACGCCCACTTATCCGATTTCGCCCCTTTTTTAAACAATGATTTAATTTGTCTTTTAAGCAATCTGGACCCAATCAGAAAATCTTACTGTTACCGTGTTTAAAATATACACAAATCTATATTTATTTTGAATGGGCGCGGCAACTTTGTAAAAAATTTTCTTACAAACCATCTCCTGAAAATTTCAAACGATACAAAGAAAAAATTTGTCAAATTGCTCCGGCCGTTCACAAGTTATGTGATTACATACATTTGGTGATTTATTTTTATATATATACGATTAGATAGATTGAATCTATTTTTTTTTATCTTGGACCAGTACTCAGGAGATAGCCCCTACATATGCAATGCATTGTACTGGAACTAGAAAAATAGATTATGAGGAATTATGAAAGATAAACATATATTTTGAAAATTAAATAAAGGATTTTTAGTTTTATAAAAAAAGGACCTCAAGCCAAAAACACATCTATTCAAAATTATGAAAAACTATTTTTGATAACAAACCATTTATACAAACAACAAACGAGTTCAAGATTAATTCAGGGGTACCGCAAGGCCACGTTCTTTCTCCTACCCTATTTCTTAGACAGGAATCTTTTCTATGAAACTTCCAACCCTATCCTATAACTTCCAACTCTTTCGCGCACAGCCTATCCAAAATCGTTACCAAGAGGCTAAATATGAATGATTCACTGAATAGTGATCTATTAATCTCCGAATAGGGTCGTAAAAACAAGGTCGCCTTTAACGCTCGTTAGACCCAGTGCTGTTTATTAACACACAAACAAACGACCGCAAATGCTACTTCATCTGTATTCATGAATGGTATAAATATTAAGGAATTGGATGTTCTTGGAATGAAGTTACAGTGTGATGTTCGCTGGACTGACCACATTTTTCATGCTTTCAAGCATCCAAGTGCCTCGGGTTTTTGAAACGGTGTAAGATGTACTTCACTCCATCTGATCCCTTTATTATTTATACCACCTATATCCGAACGAAAACAGAATACAACTCCCATGTTTGGGCCGGTGCCTCGAAGTCTGTTTTGTGGTTGCTCGATCGTGTGCCGGAGAGGGCGAAGAAGCTTATCGGTCACAGTAGGGTATCCAACTCTATTGAATCATTGGAGTACCGACGCAGTGTAGGGTGCGTTACTCTGTACTCTGTTACTACAATGGATTTTGCTCTGACGGATTGGGCATCTTGTTCCCGAAACTCGCACATTTATACGTAACACGAGTGCATCGTCCAGAACTCATCTATTTGTGGCTGATTGCTCGGGGAATCTTACTACGCATTACAGAAAGAATTCATTTTTCAGCCGTACGCTTCGCCTGTGGAATAAGTTACTTGTGTAGTAATATATAAATATATATAGTCCGGCAACTCTGGAAACTCCAACTCTGAAGCTATCATACATATAAATACAAACTAATCTAACTTTAAGTTGAGCTGTTTTCCGGACACATGATTTTTGGCAATCAATAAAAGCACAAGCTGCTATACAAACGTCTTTCAAGCCAAATGTGCACAAACACTACTTCCTCTTTCGCCTTCATCATAACCTATTTTCCTAGTTCCGGTACAGTGCACTGCATATGTAGGGGTCATGACCTGAATACTGGGCCAAGATAAAAAAACACATGTCACTTTATTGTTGGTTTAAATAAGGGCAAATCCAACAACAAAATGTCATATTTTATGGATGTTAAATAAAACGTCTATAAGGCCTACTATCACTTATGAATACAAATTTAGTGAATTTTTCTTTAAACATATAGCCTTTCTGTTAGAATAAAACTTAATTGATATTAATATGTGCGCATAATATTTACTATTTTTACCTGGTTCTGTTGAAACATTAATTCCTCGGTCAGCATCGTAATTAATCATTCGATTATCGTGATACCAAAATATAAATTCAGAATTCTCTGTGTTTTGTATTACATGGCACTGTAATCTTAACGTCGAGCCAGGCGTTAGATACCTGATATTTGGTCCAGAAATTTCAGCCCGAGCTACTATAAAGAAAAGAAATTTAACACAAAAATCTTAATTAATTCAATTTGCTCAAACATAAAAAAGCTTTCCCGTGCAGGGAAATGCATACAGCTATACTTAAAATTAAAAAAAGAAAACTTAATAATAAATGGGCAACAAAAAAAAACGTAAATCTTGTTCAAAACGTAAGATAGGCTTCAATATGTCAGTCTTTCCGCCTGAGAAAATTGAGCAACATTAATTTTTCAGATGAAATAAATGACATATAAAATGTGATGTCTATCTCAACAACAAGATTTACGTTTTTATTCTTTTCAAGTATACTATATTTTACAAATGTAACCAATTTGTTTTATATCATCAGCTCCTTGAAAATCCCGCGCGAAATAATGTAAATTTTTTTTTTTTTTTTTTTTTGTCATTCATTTATTTATTGAATCTTCAAAATATGAACTAACAATAAGTATTCAAATCTTAATACTAAATACAAAAGTTATTTAAGTCCAGCCACTGCTAGACAAAAGAGTTTCATTTCGCGCGAATACTATCGGTAAAATCACCTATTTAACGTTCTGATGGTGGCCAGGGTATCCCTTCTTCTCAACCGAGAGTGGCCGCCAAAATTAAGTATGTTGCGTGCAAGAGGATTTGGGTGAAGTTCCAGTTTACTGATATACCTTGTGGCATACTTAGAGAACTCGTCAGTTACCAGCGGAACACACAGATCGTTGTGAATTCGTGAGTTTCTTACGTACCATGGAGCTGCAGTAATCGTACGAAGAATTTGGTTTTGTCGTCTTTGAATTTTTTCAATGTTAGATGTTGAGGCGGTTCCCCATAATTGAACTCCATAGCACCATATAGGCTTTAAAATTGCGTTATATAACAAAAGTTTGCAGTCCAACTTCAATGTCGAATTTCTGCCCATAAGCCAATTTAGTTGCGCTGCTTTTAATTTCAACTGAGTGGCTTTTGCATCAATGTGAGGCTTCCACGTTAAATACCAAGGTATTTAACTTCATTATGCTGCGGAATAGGTGTATTGTTAATTTGGAGAGCCGAACATGTTTGCTTACGCAGTGTGAATGTAACGTGGGTACATTTTTGTTCATTAACTTTTATTTTCCAAAGTTTCAACCATTTCTCTAATATTGAAATATACTGCTGCAAATTTCGTGAAGCTTCTTGATGGTTTACATGAACGCTAAAAAAAGCTGTGTCATCTGCAAAAGTTGAAGTATGGATTTCGGATCTCGTTGGCATGTCAGATGCGTAAATCAAATATAGAGTGGGTCCTAGGATGCTACCTTGGGGAACTCCTGCTCCGATTGACTGTGAGAGACTTGTAAAGTCACCTTCTTTGATAACAAATTTCCGCTCGTATAAGTAGCTTTCCAGAAGCTTATGAGTGTTTGCCGGCAAGTTCAACTTTATTTTGTGCATCAGTCCGTCGTGCCACACTTTATCAAACGCTTGGGAAATGTCGATGAATAGAGCTGAACAGTACTTTTTGTCTTCAAAAGTCTTATGACATTGACTAGCCTATGTGTTTGTTCTATGGTGTTATGTTTAGCCCGAAAGCCAAATTGATGATCAGGAATACATCCCACATCATTAAGTATTGGAGACAACTTCGCCATTAACAATTTTTCGAACAGTTTTGAAATTGTTGGTAGTAGACTTATTGGTCTATATGACTCTACTTTAGTCGGATCCTTCCCTGGCTTGGGTATCATAGTAATCATAGAGACCTTCCACTCTGCAGGATAATACTCAAGGCGTAAAATAGCGTTAAAAATAAAAAGTAGAACTCTTCTAGCTACACGAGGTAACTGTTCAAGCATTTTACCAGTAATTTGATCTATACCTGGAGCTTTCCTGGGGTTTATGTTATTGATAACGTTTTCGACATCTTGAAAGTTAAGTCTCAAAGACACAGGCTGTCTAACAGCATACGGCGGAAATTCTACTGCAGCATCCGCTGAATCATTTGTCGTAAAAACATTTCTCAAATGATCAACGTACACCATCCCCTTTTCGGAATCGCTTCGTGCCCAGTCGCCAGTTGAAGTTCGCAAAGGTGGCTTACCTATTACGGGTCTTTTCAGACCTTTTGTCGCTTTCCACAGAGAATAGTCAGATTGCGGGGTACCATCCAAGCTTTCCAAATATGTTTTAAGGGAAGATATTCTCTGGATTTCAAGCAGATTTCTTAGTCGAGTTACGCATTCCCGTAGCCTAGTTTTAAGCTGGGGAGACCTGCGAGTTTGCCACTCTCTTCTAACTCTTCTTTTTTCTGACAGAAGTTGTTCAATTTCAGCCGAATAAGTTCTATTGTTCTCATTTCTGTGTCTTATATGACTAGTGGTAGCATGCTGTACGGCCAGTTTGAGGTTTTCAGAAAAATCGTTAATTGACGCATCAATATCCTCAGGTGTTCTCAAGGCGATATTTTCACTACAATGTGTACTCAAAAATTTTTTGTATTTTAGCCAATTAACTCTATTGACGGTCAACGGGGAGCCAATCTCTTGGGGGAACGAAACAGAGATTATAGTGGGTGAGTGATCTGATGACAAATCCAATGAAGGCTCCACTTGCATCCACTCTAAAGGAAAATTTTTCGCAACTCCAAAATCTATAACATCAGGGATCTTTCGTCGGTCTGACGGCCAATAAGTGGGGTGTCCGCTTGAAACCACATCTAAGCCCATTTTGGAAACGGTGTCAAAAAGCACACGGCCTTTCGAGGTAATTAAACGTGATCCCCAAAAAGTGTGTTTAGCGTTATAGTCGCCGGCCGCTAAAAATCGAGAACCAAGCGATTTGAAAAAATTTGAATATTGGCTTTCTGTTATTGAAAATCGTGGTGGTGAGTAAATCGAGGATATAACGATTTTTTCATGAAAATAATCAAGGCATATATTTGTAGCTTAGAGATATTCCTCACGTGTCCCGTTCATTAGATAATGCTTAATTCTGGTCTTTATCAAAATTGCCGAACCGCCGCAAGATCTTCCACGGGGATCTTTTGTGTCATATAATGTGTAGCCATTAATTTTGAAATAACTGTTGGTTGTCAAATGGGTTTCAGCAATCATCATTATATCGATCTGCTTTTCCATAAGGAAGTGCTCAAGTTCATTTTTATGTTGGCGAATGCCGTTTGCGTTCCAGAAACATATTTTTAACCAATTCATTTTGTTAAAATTGCCTGCAAAATGGTGGATTGCATTTTCAGCATTTCCTGCATCATGTTTGTCATGGACACCGTAAATGTATTTATAGATTGAACAAGAGTCTGCAGAGTTGCCTCAAGATTGCTAAAATGTTGGTCGGAGTTTTGAGGCTTGGGCTCCTGATTCAAATTTGGTTTATCGGATTTTACCACATTCGCATAAGAAATTTGTTGGGGGTTTTGCACGTGTATATGGCTGGTTGGCTGGCGTACCTGGGGAAAATTGGTTGTTGAAATGGTGTTTGACTGCTGGGGTGGCATATTTAAAATCAATGGCTTATTTGTCATTGACCGCTTAAAATGAGTATAGACAGGGCAACCTCTATAATTTGCAGTGTGGTTACCTCCACAGTTACTGCATTTTTTAACACTTGCGTCGGCCTTTGGCTTATTGCACTGAGTTGTGCCGTGAAGTTCGCCACATACAACACAAACAGCGGGCAACTTACAGTAAGCCTTTGTGTGGCCAAATTCTTGGCAGTTTAGGCACTAAATGGGTCCTGAACGCTTATGTGGCTCCTCAACGGTAACCTTACGATGCAGAAGAAATTTAAGGTTATAAATAGGATGAATTTCACCTTTTTTCAGGACAACATCCCTGGGTTCTAGTTCAACCCTAAACATGGGTTGAGGGATCTTTTCACGGTTCCTGATATTTACTACGGTTTTTATTTTAAAACCTTTATCTTCCAATCCGGTTTTGACGTCATCAATATCTACGCAAGGGTCAATACCTTTAATAACAACCTGAAGGCCTTTAGCACTTTTAAGTTGATAAGTATAAAAAGATCTTTTCTCTTTTTCCAGAGCGGCAGAAAGTTTTCGGTAATCATTTTCGCAGTTGACTTGGATTTTTGTTTCACTTATTTGTCCGTGCTTCACTGATGTTACGTTGAAGGTGTCTTTACCAATTGCCGAAATAAGTGCTTTTACCAACTCATTAGATGTAGGTTCTCTCAAGTATATTGGTGGCGGTTTAAATGTTTTTTTTGATGCAGTTGGCTCGTCAGTCTGAAGGATAGCAAACCTATTACTATCCGTTGTCGCAGAGGTAATATCGCCCTTAGACATTTTTGGTTGCGATGCTATTTGCGCGGATTTAGGGCTTCGCTGACGTTTAACCACGGTTATATACCTATCCATACCCACTTGAGTTTTCGGTTTATCAACAATAGCTAAACTGGAAGATGGTATGTCATCTGTTGTAACAGCAATGTTTGGCGAACACGAACGCGTGCGTTTTTTATCTCTTAGAGACAGAAGATTATCCAATGATTTTTTAAGTGATTCTTCCTCAGAGATCCAGAGGTTTTTTCTAGTGGAGCTAAGCTTACTCACAGAATTGCATCTAATAGGTACACTCATGCAATTTTTGTTTTTTTATTTATATTTTTTTTAATTTAAAAGTATGTAAAAATAATTGTCACAAAGTTTTTCTTTTGTATAAATTTGCTCTTCTACTTATTGCGGTTTTGCAAGCAAACAAAACTTTAGTGTATAGTTTTTTTCCCACTGGGTAGGTTATCTTCACGCACAATAACAACAACAACAATGCACTGCCACCGCACTTGTTTTATTGAAATTGATTTTATTGTTTAGTTAATGAAATGTAAGGAATTTATTTTCCCGTTGTTTTTTTAAAATAATTTGTTATTGTTTTTACAATTTAATACAATATATTATTGTTTTTATATGTAAGTTTAAAAATTTGTTAGCACAATGATTTTTTGGTTTGTTTTTTTTTTTTTTGTTCACTTTTTAAAAACACGACCGCGCGGTTGAAGAATCACAGAGTGAATGTTAATGTAAACGATTTTTTTTTGTAAATATGTTTCATACGAATTTTCTTACAAAGTTTTCCTTTTTTATACCCTTCACAAAAATGTTAAGGGTATATATAAGTTTGTGATTCCGTTTGTAATTTCTACAATTTTCATTTGCGATCCTATAAAGTACATATATTCTGAATCAGAATTAATGGAAAAGTCGATTAAACGATGCCCGTCTGCCGGTCGTTGAAATACCGTTTCTCAGAAAACCATTAGACTTAGAAACTTTTTTCTTTCACCATTCTATTACCCCATGTATTTGCTATTGAAATTCAGCAATATCGGTTCACGTATAGCTGAAATATATTCAAAATTCCGAAAAAAAACATTATTTTTTGCAATTTTATATAACAATTTTTGAAAAAAAAAGTTGTTTGTTTTGTTTCAAACTTCACACAATTATTAAGCATGGTGACCTAAAGGCAAACAAAAAAAAATTTTTTCCAGATATCGGTCCATATATACCCGAGATATAGCCTAAGCCGGTTTTTTCGTGAAAATGTCGCGTAAGCGAATTTAAACAACTTTTTTTTTGCTTAAAGGCAGTTCTGGTAATAAAATAAGGTTATATAAATATGGAAAATGAAAATTTTTCGATATCGGTCCATACAAGTGGACCGAGATATAGCCTGAACCGATTTTTCCACTAACATTTTTTTTTTTTTTTGCTGAAAAGCAAAAGGGGACTATATACAGAAAATATATAATCGAGATATAGCTTAAACAAACTTTTCCATGAAAATGTCCATGAAAGATTTCTTTTTTGGAATGGTGATTACAAGGCAAAAATATATTGTTCCCGACATCGGTCCATATACATCCGAGCATCTTTAGTTCAAATTTGTAATATGTATTATACATATACGTGGCTATCGTGAAGGGTATTTTAGATTCGGCTCAGCCACACTTGTTGAATGTTGAAATGAAAGAGAATGTCGTTTGTTACCGTGAACTCATTGATTTATACAAAATAATGGCGTAGAAGGGGATACAAAAATACTTGTGTATAAGAATACGAAACTAGTCTTGTGTCATTCATGAATGAATTAATTCGACTGAATGATTCTCTCTAGTGAAAGAAAGAAATATTTCTGTATTCTTTCTCTATTTCTGTCATCATGCTCTTTCTTTTCATATTTCGTTCAGTACCCGTAAACATTCAAAATCAGTTATTAGTTTTATTTTGTACTTTTAAATTTAAATCAATTTGATATATAATAACAATATTAAATTTTTATATATTATAATTTTTAAATCAATTTTTATTTTTTTATATATTGCGTTTAAACAAATTGTGATACAAACAAATAATACAGTATTTGCTTTACTCGTATAATAATTCGTTATGCTGCCACCTGACACACATAATTGAAACATTTTCATTCATTCTGAAATGTTTGGCAAGCAGAAAGGTGAAAGAAAAGAATGAATAAATTCACTTAACCTTTCTGAAACAGAATGACAGATTCACACAAATGAAAGATGTTGCCCAACACTATACGAAAGCTTATATTCAAACAGTTTTATGGCAGAAGATGAGCATGGCTTGAGAGCTTACAATTTTAGTTTGATTATATTTTAATACCTCATATCCTAAAATATTGCTCAATTTCACCACTTTGTATTTTAAAAAGCGCTAAATATCTCCGGCTATTTTGTATTCCTGAACTTTAAGAATGTAAAAAAAATTTTCAGTTTTAAGATTGTTATTGAGTTTTCTTGGCTGTTTGTGGGTTAAAAGGTTACTTACTTGAATACAAAATTCCATTATTATTATATTATAAAAATTAAATTAAAAACTGTAATATCGTCGATATAAGCAGGTAATAAAATAACCAGCAGGCCGAGAACTATTTAAGTCGAAATGAACTTTTGCCAAACTTTAAAATAACATGTATATTGTAAAATAACTTGTACTCGTATGTATAAACAATATACTCTTTTATTTATTGATTTGTCCAATATGTGGTTCGAACAAGACGGCGCCGTATGACATACAGGCCGTAAAACAATTCAATTACTGCATAAGGCATTTCCAGGTAGTGTACTCTTTCGTTTCGGTGGTCCTAGATCGTGTGACTTAATACCATTCGATTTTTTTAATGATGTTATTTCAAATCAAAAAACGTTAAATGCTGTCTCAAAGATATTAGGTGTGTTTCTTTACTCTACTTTGGGATCCCGCGGGATCCCAATTTGCACGAAAAGCGTTCCCGTACTTTAAAATTGGGCAAATGAGAGCGCTTTTGAGAGAATAGTATGCTTCCTCTTCTTGCACTAAACAGCCCGTACTTTTTCTTCGGGCTAGTTTGGGCAAGTAATTAAGCAATCAGCTGTTCGAAAAATAAACAATAGCAAAGAAACAAAGTTCATTTGAATCAACTCGTATACAAATCATTTCAGTGTTTTTATATAAAAATTAAATACACAGGAATGTACAAAAGACCTTAAAAGCTAAAAAGTGAAAAATATCACAGTATTTTTTCGTAAAACTAAGTGACAATTTTTTTTGCCATATCAAAACACAGCATATGTTTCTTTTTGGGCTAGAAATTTGGCTTTTTGCGTTCCCGTACTTTAGGTAAATTTTATCTGTATTTGAGAGTAACTCATGCATGCTCTCTTTTGCCCGAAACTTGCCCGGAAAGTAAAGAAACACACCTATTCAGTCACAAAATGATTCCGTAAAATTTCGGTTACTCCAATAACCCTATCCTACTTTAAGATTCAATAAAAAAAATAACAATTAAGAGGCCAAAAACTTCACTAAACTGTTTTCTATTTAACTAAGCTGCATTCCACACGTTACAGAATTCTCTTTTGACATTCTCATCTTAGGTATTACAATACAAGTAGACCTTATGTTAAGTATATAGCTCACGACCCACCGTGGAAACGAAAAAATAGAGTTCGTTTTTGCTACTTTAGGACCCTGATGAATAAAACAATATTTTATGATAAAGAACTTATAAATATAATTTGACTACGTAGATTAACTTACCTACAACTGACAAATTAAAAAATATAGATGTTGGAGGGTGTGTTGACACTTGGCACTCGTATACCCCAGAATCTCGCTCTTGTACAAATTTAATTTGTAGGGTCCAATCCTAAAAGAAAGAAGAATACATAAAAGGTGTTATAGATCCGTCCAGAAATTTTCTTGCATAAGAAGAATAAATTTTAACTACTTTGCTACATGTGAAAATGTGCAAAAATAGTTTCGATAGTTTTAACTGGTAGCGTTTTGGCGTGTTAAAAAAGCCCAATTCAAAAAAGCAAGTTGGGTTTGCTATAACTAATATTTACATACAAACAATCAAACTTTGTCATAATTCTTAAGAGCCAGATACACTACCCTCACCCTCTGGCACACACAAGCATTCCGTTTGCACATAAATACATACAAACACAAATTAATCACTTACGAGTATTTTTTTGTTTACAACGAGAGCAAGCGGCAAAAGTGATGCAGCAATTTGCTCGCCATTTGAAGTTCACTAGATATAAATTGTTATAGCCTCTATTCTTGAGATTATGTTGACATAACTTTTATACAATTCTAACAAGAAAAATTTTTTATTCATTTTGTGTGCTTATTCTTCCGCCAGTTCACGCTGCAAAATTTTCATTGAAATACTCGTAGACGACACAAACATTCAAAATGTTTGGACGAAAATCAAATTTTCGTTTTTTTAAGCAGTTAAGAATTTGCTGAATCTTCAAAATGAACTAACAATAAGTATTCAAATCTTAATACTAAACATAAAAAACAACAAAAAATGTGGTTTTTACTTAAGTTCTGCCAATGCTAGGCGAAAAGTTTAATTTTTCGGGGACTTTATCGGTAAAATCATCGATGGTGGCAAAGGCATTGTAAATCTCTTCTTTGCATTATTTTCTATTCTTGTTTTTTGCGTCTTTTCTGAAAGATAGCTCTTAAGCCAATTCATGCCATTTAATCGAATTCCATATTTTTCCAACTTCATAATCAATATATTTCGGTCGACTGTTTCAAATACTCGTTTTAAGTCTAGGAAGAAGCACAGTATCATTTTTCCTCTCAGCCATTAACTCTTTCCACGATGTGATCACCATATTAAGTGCTGATTCGCACGAATGTGCTTTTCTAAATCCCGACTGATTTTCAATTTGTCTTCATGGAATGCTTCCACTTGATCATGTGCTACTTTTTCTAACAATCTTTTATGAACTGGAAAAATTAAAAAAAAATCAAAATTTTTTTTTAATTTTTTACTTTCAGTAGTCGAATATTTCTTATTCTCTGGAATTGCACCTGTTTGCAATGACTTGTTAATTATCGCTAATGGACTGCCGCCAATAACAATCCAATATTAAACTCCGACTGATGAAGTTGAAGTCTTTTGTTATTTTTAAGATTACTTAGAGCAATTTTTTAATCATTTAAAGTCACAACATGCATTTTTTTTTTGAGCTTTTATTTATTTATTGAATCTTCACCAAGTCAACTAACAATAAGTATTCAAATCTTAATACAAAATATAAAAAATTAATTAAGTCCAGCCAATGCCAGACAAAATGTTTTATATTGCCCCAATTATATCGGTGAAATCACCTATTTAACGCTCTGATGGTCTCAACCGAGTGTGACCGCTAAAATTAAGTATGTTTCGTGCAAGAGGATTTGGGTGAAGTTTCAGTTTGCTGATATACCTTGTCGCGTACTTAGAGAATACGTCTTTTACCAGAAGTACACACAGATCCCTGGGAATTCATGAGTTTTTTTTCGCAGCGAGTGCATTTTTTTTTTCACTAACTTCTATTTTTAACCATTTCTCTAAAAGTGAAATACACTCCTGCAAATTTTCCGAGCTGATTGATGGCTTTCATGGAAGCTGCAGAGTGCTGTGTCATCTTGCAAAGATGATGTGTAAATAGCAGATCTGGTTGGTATATCAGAGGCGTAAATCAATCCTGCCTCAATTGGCTGAGTTGAGCTTATAAAATCGCCTTCTTTGATAACAAATTTTCGGCCTCATAAGTAGCTTTCCAGAAGCTTATGAGTATTTGCAGGCAAGTTCAACTTTATCTTGTGCATTAAACCGGCATTTAAACGTCAATGGATAGAGCTGAGCAATACTTTTTTTCCTCAAAAGCCTTTCATATAACATTTACTAGTCTGTGTGCTTGTTCTATGGTGCTGTGTTTAGCCCGAAAACCGAATTGATGATCAGGGATACATCCTACATAATTCAATATTGGAGTCAACTTCGCCATTAACAGTTTTGAAATTGTTGGCAGTAGACTTATGGTCGATATGACTCTACTTTAGTCGGATCCTTTCCTGACTTGGGTGTCATAGTAATCAGAGACACCTTCCACTCTGCAGGATGATACTCGAGGTGCAAAATAGCGTTAAAAGTAAAAAGAAGAATCTTCTAGTTACACGAGATAACTGTACGAGCGAGCATTTTGCCAATAATTTAATCAAAACCTGCAGCTTTCCCAGAGTTTACTTTATTTACAATGTTTTCAACATCTTGAAAACTAAGTCTCAAAGGCACGGGCGGTCTAACAGCATATGGCGGTAATTCAAATGCATCATTTGCTGTGTCATTAGTAATAAAAACGTTTTTCAAATGATTAACATACACCATCCCATTTTCAGGATCGCTTCTTGCCCACACTCCAGTTGAAGTTCGCAAAGGTGGCTTACCTATCACGGGTCTTTTCAGACCTTTTGTTCAAAGAGAATAGTCCGATTGAGGGGTACCATCAAGACCTTCCAGATAATTTTTAAGGGAAGCCATTCTTTGGATTTCTAGCAGATTTCTTACTCGGTTTCAGAAAATTCGTTAATTGACACATCAATATCCTTAGAGGTTCTCAAGGCAATATTTTCTGTACAATGAGTACTCAAATATTTTTTGTATTTTAGTCAATTGTGATGGTCAACGTCATGTCAGTAAATGGGGATCTAAACTCCTGGGGGAACGAAACAGAGAGTATAGTGGGTGAGTGATCTGATGATTGATCTAATGAAATTAGATATGACTGCATGAAATGAAAGTTATTTGTTGTTTCTGCTATTAGATTAGTAAGTATTGTATTATTTATAATTTCGACACTATCTACAAAAACTATTTTGAACTTTTTTGCAATCATTGCACTACTCGTTTCTCGTTCACCATTAAATATTACCTCTTTAAATTCTTTTTTATTTTTCCTTCTTCCATTTCCAGCATATCCTGCATCATGGTTGTCATAGAAACCATAAATGCGTTTATGGATTGAACATTCGGAATAGGAATATGCGACTTGGGCACCTGATTAAAATTTTTTGTATCGGATTTAATCACATAAGAAACTTGTTTGGGGTTTTGCATATTTATGTGCTTGGTTATCGATAGTGCTATACTTTGACTTATTAGCATTAATAATTTTTGTAAACAATAATATTTTTTCTTGTGAAAAAAAAAATAGAAATTTAATTTAAAAGCAAAAAAATTAAAACGATTTCATCAACGGAAAAACATGCAGAATGCGGCATCTATTAGAAGGCGGTTATGGGATGCTCCTAATCTTTTAGATTCGTGCTGTGATTGAACTAAATATCATGTATGGGATAAGTTTTGGTAACTACGTATCCGTGTGTTTTTCAGCTTTAAAGTTTTTTCCTGTCGTTGTAAGGAGGCTGTGGTATATTTGGTGGAAATTTTAAAGAGTGATCTCTTCCAGTTGCATGCAAGTATCTTTTGTTTTGGACCATATTTACCTTAAAATAAGCCCATACTATCTGCCATTCATCGGGTATAGGAACTGGTGGGCCAATACTATGTAACTTTACTGAAATATTGGACCAAACATAATCTGTAGTTATTTTACCTTTTTTTATGAGGAGGGGGAAAGAGGGAGTAGTGTTTGTGAACATTTGACTTGAACTTTCCAACGTTATAACAGACACGAAACACGTCTGCAGGTAACTTATTCCACAGACGAAGCGTACGGCTGAAAAACGAATTCTCTCTGTAGTACGATTCCCCGGACAATCGACTACAAATGGATGCACTCTGGACGATGAACGCGTGCTACGCAGAAATGTGCGAGTTTCAGGAACAAGTTCCCTAATCTCGTCAGAGCAAAATCCATTGTAGTAACGATAGAACAGAGTAACGCACCCTATACTGCGTCGATGCTCCAGTGAGTCAATAGAGTTGGATACCCTACTGTCACCGATAAGCTTTTTCGCCCTCTACTGCACACGGTCGAGCAACCCCAAAATAGATTTTGGGGCACTGGCCCAAACATGAGAGTTGTATTCCATTTTCGGTCGGATATAGGAGGTCGGATGGAGTGAAGTACAAATTACACCGTTTCAAAAAAACGAGGCACTAGAATGCTTCTTTAGAGACATGAAAAATGTGATCATTCCAGCGAACATCACACTGCACTTTCATTCCAAGAACATCAAGAGCACCCGGTTCCTCAATACTTATATTATCCATGAGTACGTGAAACAGCAGCGGTGGTTTATTTGTGCGTTAATAAACAGCATTGGGTCTTACGAGCGTTAAAGGAGACCCTGTTTTTGCGACTCCATTCGGAGATTAATAGATCACTATTCAGTGAGTCATTCATATTTTGCCTTTTGGCAACGATTTCGGATAGGCTGAGTCTATAACTGAAAGAGTACGAATGGCAAATGCTGCTGCCATCTGCGAAAGAGTGGATAGGATTGGAAGTTTGATATGGAAAGTCGTTGAGGAAAATAACAAATAGGGTAGGAGAAAGAACGGAGCCTTGCGGTACCCCTGAATTATTCTTGAACTCGTTTTATTGGACCCTATCTATAGCAATAGTATAGTGCGGTCTCTGAGAAAGCTCGATATAAACCGAGAAAAGTCATCACCGACACCAAAAGCAGTAAGTTTTGCTAGTAGTGCAGCATGCCACACTCTGTCAAATGCTTTGAAGATATTGAGTGGCACCATTTCTCGGAGATATATGCCAAAAGATCGCCAGTAGAGCGACCCTTACGAATCTGTATTGGTGATCACAAAGTAATTTATGCCACTCTAGATACCTTACAAGATGGTAATTGACCATACTTTCCATTACTTTGGAAAGCGCAGAGCAAATTGCAATTGGGCGGTAATTTTCAGGGTTATTTGCCTCACCCTTTTTGGGAATTGGCGTTACATTAGCAACCTTCCAGCATGATGGAAACTCACCAACATGGTAAAGAATGCTAAAGAGGTGTGCTAACGGACGCGCAAGCGTAGAAGAACACTGCTACAAGACCAGTGCTGGAATGCCATTCGGTGCAGGAGTCTTATTTATGGTGAGGTCGGCCAAAACCATTTTGACTGCTCGAACTCGGGAAAATATCTTGGGCATTGTTAAAGATACTCTTTCGTGCTCGGGGAGTGGTTGACTGCTTTCTAGCCGTTAGGAATTGCTTGCAAAAATTTCAGCCAACAGGTTAGCTTTGTCAACATGGTCGGTGAATGCATGGCCATTCTTTAAGAGAGTTGGAATTGATGAACTAGCACTGTTCTTTACTCTCTTTACAAAATGGTGTGGTAGCATGCGACCGTTCTTACGTTCGTATGATAGCAAGCAGTTCGCAACAAAATGGCCATTTTGTGGCGAATTGCTTGTTAGCATACGAACGTAAGAACGGTCGCATGCTACCACACCATTTTGTAAAAAAAACAAGCACTTACAAAACAGGATACAGATGTCGAACATCTACAAATGCCCGAAGATCTCGAACACCACGAGGATTAATTTCCATTGCTTCTACAAGGTTGTCAAACTATTACTTAGTAGTAACTTTAACCATTTTCAGATTTGCTTATAAGACTCAACTTAACTTACTCATTTTTTTATTTTTCAATTCATTTTGCTTTAAATAACCATACAGCAACTAAAAATTTGTGTTTACAAACTACTTTAGAGCCATGTTCTAAGAAACGCGCGTTCTGAAACCGCAAAGCGTGCTGAAAAACGCTTAATTCACTTTTAGGTGTTCTAAGGAACGCGCGTTTTACTCGCGTTTCGGAGTTTTTTTCCGAAAAAATACAATATGTGTTTAACATACGTATATATGTATGTGGCAATTATATAAAACGAAAAAATAATTGACAACAAATAGAAACAATTTTTGCACAGCATTTGCTGTCTCAGAACTAGCGGTATTTCTTTTTTAGTTATTAACATACGTATTTTTGTATTTTAATAATTCTCCGTACCCAGAGATGAAAATATTAATTTATTAAATTTTTGTTGAACTTTTTTATAATTTTTTTAAATTAGATTTTTAAGAAAGGAAATACTTGAACTAAAACCCGATGATGTACGAACCAAAAATTTAATTTTAAAAAATTATAAAAAAGTTCAACAAAAATTTAATAAAGAAATATTTTTTAATTTGGTTTTTTTAATTGAAATTTTTTTTTATTTAGATATTAAGTAGTATTATGAAATACTTTATTAATTACAATACGAAAATTTTTTAGCTAATACAAAAATATTATGTGTTCTGAGCCAAATTATTTTTAATAAAATTAACAAATTTCATTCTGAATAATTTTACATTTTGTTCATTTTTAATTTCATTTGGCATGGTGTTATATAGTTTCAATGCTTTGTAAAACAATGTTCTCTGCATCGCATTAGTGTGCGCTTGTTGAAACCTAAATTCATTAGCATATCTGAGATTATATGACTGAACTTCTCCAACATATCTCATCTGTTCTATTAAGTAGTCCGGAGCGTTTCCCGTTTTTAATTTTTGAATAAAATTTATTGTGTTTAATTGAAGTCTCTGTTTAATATTTTAACGTATTCAGCATTTGATTTATTGATGTAAAACGGCTACATTTTAATATTGCACGCATAGCTTTATTTTGTAGTTTTTGGAGTCTTGCAAGTTGTTGGTCAGTGCAGCTTGAGTATATGATTGTTGAACCATATTCAAAGTGTGGTTTAATAGTCACGTTATAATTATATATTAATTGCAGTCATAATTGAAATCTTATTTCTAATACGTTTAAAGAACCCAATCTTTTTCCCGATCTTTTTACAAATGTACTCCATATGGTCATTAAATTTTAAGTTTTTGTCTATAACGAATCCGAGATATTTTTTTTTATTGTTAACTTTTTCTATTGTTATATTATTTATTTCAAGTGTTCTGTTAGAATCCATGTTTAGTTCCATTAATTTAGTTTTAGATTCATTTAATTTTAGCTTATTAATGTTTAACCATTGATTAATTTTTTTCATGTCTTTTTTAATATTTTCGTAACACATTTCTTCTGACTCTGCTTCCGTTAATATAAGTGTATCATCTGCGTATAAAATTATTTTGGATTTATCTATTATTGTTTCAATGTCATTTATGTATATAATAAATAACAGAGATCCTAAAATTGAGCCTTGCGGCACACCATATTTGTTCACTTTTGCTATTGATTCCATATTATTAACTTTCTTTTTTTGTGTTCTATTTGTAAGATATGATTTAAACCATTTTAATTCATTATCCAAACTGGGCTTAGACGTGATTTCAAGCGGACATCCCACTTATTGGCCCTCGGACCGGCGAAAGATTCCAGATGTTATAGATTTTGGAGTTGCAAAAAATTTTTCTTTAGAATGGATGCAAGTAGAGTCTTCATTAGATTTGTCATCGGACCACTCACCCACTATAATATCCGTTTCGTTCCCCCAGGAGGTTGGCTCCCCGTATAGTGACTTGGCGTTCGCCATCACTAGAGTTAATTGGCTAAAATATAAGAAATATTTGAGTACTCATTGTACAGAAAATATTGCCTTGAGAACCCGTGAGGATGTTGATATATCAATTAAAGATTTTTCTGAAGACCTTAAACTGGCCGTGCAACATGCTACCACTACCCATACGAGGTTCAGAAATGAGAACAATAGAACTTATTCGTCTGAAATTGAGCAACTTTTGTCAGAAAAAAGAAGAGTTAGAAGAGAATGGCAACTTCGAAGGTCTCCCCAGCTTAAAAGCAGACTACGGGAGTGCATAACTCAATTAAGAAATCTGCTTGAAATCCAAAGAATGGCTTCCCTCAAAAACTATCTAGAAGGTCTTGATGGTAGCCCGCAAAGTGACTATTCTCTATGGAAAGCGACAAAAGGTCTGAAAAGACCCGTAATAGGTAAGCCACCTTTGCGAACTTCATCTGGCGACTGGGCAAGAAGTGATTCTGAAAAAGGGATGGTGTATGTTAATCATTTGAAAAACGTTTTTACTGCAAATGATACAATGGATGATGTTGCTAAATTCCCGCCATATGCTGTTAGACCGCCTGTGCCTTTGAGACTTAGTTTTCAAGATGTCGAAAACGTTATAAATAAAGTAAACTCAAAAAAAGCTCCAGGTTTTGACAAAATTACTGGCAAAATGCTTGTACAGTTACCTCGTGTTGCTAGAAGAATTCTTCTTTTCATTTTTAACGCTATTTTGCGCCTAGAATACTATCCTGCAGAGTGGAAGGTGTCTATGGTTACTATGATTCCCAAGCCAGGGAAGGATCCCACTAAAGTAGAGTCATATAGACCAATAAGTCTACTGCCAACAATTTCAAAACTTTTCGAAAAATTGTTAATGGCGAAGTTGACTCCAATATTGAATGATGTAGGATGCATCCCGGATCATCAATTTGGTTTTCGGGCTAAACACAGCACCATAGAACAAACGCATAGACTAGTTAATGTTATAAGAAAGACTTTTGAGGACAAAAAGTATTGCTCAGCTCTATTCATTGATGTTTCCCAAGCTTTTGATAAAGTGTGGCACGAGGGATTAATGCACAAAATAAAGATGAACTTGCCTGCAAACACTCACAAGCTTCTGGAAAGCTATTTATGCGGCCGGAAGTTTGTTATCAGAGAAGGCGACTTTATAAGCCCAACTCAGCCAATCGAGGCAGGAGTTCCCCAAGGTAGCATTCTGGGACCCACTTTATATTTAATTTACACTTCGGACATGCCAACCAGATGTGGTATTCACACTTCAACCTTTGCAGATGACACAGCATTCTGCAGCGTACATGAAAACCATCAAGTAGCTTCGCGAAATTTGCAGGAGTATATTTCAATATTAGAGATGTGGTTAAAACTTTGGAAAATTAAAGTTAATGAACAAAAGTGTACTCACGTTACATTCACACTGCGTAGACAAACATGTTCAGCTATCCAAATTAACAATTCACCTATTACGCAGCAAAATGAAGTCAAGTATCTTGGTATTCATCTCGACCGTAGGTTAACGTGGAAGCCTCACATTGGCGCGAAAGTCACTCAGCTAAAATTAAAAGCAGCGCAATTAAATTGGCTTATGGGCAGAAATTCTACATTGAAATTAGATTGCAAACTTTTGTTATACAACGCAATACTAAAGCCTATATGGCGCTACGGGATTCAATTATGGGGCACGCCTCAGCGTCAAACATTGAAAAAATTCAAAGGCGACAAAACAAAATTCTTCGAACAATTACTGCATCACCATGGTACGTAAAAAACTCCCGAATTCACAAGGATCTGTGTGTTCCACTGGTAAAAGACGAGTTTTCAAAGCATGCGATAAGGTATATCAGCAAATTGGAACTTCACCCAAACCCTCTTGCACGAAACATACTTAATTTTAGTGGTCACACTCGGTTGAGAAGAAGGGATACCGTTGCCACCATCAGAGCGTTAAGTAGGTGATTTTACCGATATAATATGCGCATAATAAAACTTTTTGTCTAGCATTGGCTGGACTTAGTTAATATATTTATTTAGTAATAAGATTTGAATACTTATTGTTAGTTCACATTGTGAAGATTCAATAAATAAAAAAAGCTTAAAAAAAAAAAAAACAAAAAAAAAAAAAAAATCATTATTTTTAACACCATATTTATCAAGCTTCTGTATTAATATGTCCCGATCTATTGTTTCGAACGCACGATTAAAGTCAAGAAATATAGCTAACATTTTGTTATTTTTCTTTACTAATTTCAGCCTGTTAATTAAGTAGTTCACTGCTGTTTCGCAAAAATGTTTTTTTCTAAAACCTGACTGATGTTTATAAATCAAATAATTTGCTTCTACATATTGTTCCAATTGATTTTTCACAACCTTCTCCATAACTTTTTCACATATTTTTAACCCATTTATTGGACGAAAATCTTCGCATTTATTTGTGTTTTTAATTTCTTTAACTGGAGTAATCATTGATTCTTTCCAATTTGTAGGAAAAACTCCCGTTTCCATAGATTTATTTAATATATTTAGTAAAATACTTCCAGTCGTGTCTCAATTGTCCAATATTATGTTTTTTGTAGTTTTCTTATAATCAGGTTTGCTATTTATATTTTTATATAGGGTTCTTAAT
This sequence comes from Thecocarcelia acutangulata, assembly GCA_914767995.1. NCBI lineage: Eukaryota > Metazoa > Arthropoda > Insecta > Diptera > Tachinidae > Thecocarcelia > Thecocarcelia acutangulata. Next base: position 61,601,031 of record OU612098.1, read on the forward strand.
TCTAGCATAAATATTGCACGAAACTTAAATATAGTATTTATCACAGGTATTTGATTTTTGTATTGCACATTTTCTATTGAGTCTCTTATTACTTTAATGCAATCGATAAAGTATTGAAATTTTGTAATGTGTAAAATTCTTTCAGCTTTTTATTGAAATAAAAAGAAAACATTTTAAATTGTGCATAATTTTATTGTCTTTTGCAAGTTCAGTTTTAGCAAATTCTATCAGTTCACTTGAATATACACATGCGAGTTGAAGTCGATAATTTTAAGCGACTTACGTTTTCAAGAACACATATTTGACGATTTCAAATCGCAAAACTATACTTCTTGCGTTTTACGTCTGTCAGAACATATATTTGGCGTTTTCAAATCGAGAACGCTAATTTTAAGGGTTTTATGTTTCTCAGAACATGCCTGTTAAAATATGAACTTAGGTCGCCTGATTTTGTTGCTGTCTGTAATACCTTTTTAACAACTTGTAACTTTACTAAAGTTCGGGTGCCATCGATTCATTTTAAAGTTCAGAGAATATGAGAATGGCTGTTGAGTCCAGCCTCTAAATCGGCAAGTAGTAGAGAGGGGATGATGCCACCGTGTCCGTAGCCAAATCGATCACATTCATCATATGTTGAACAAATAACTTATTTAGGCATCGCCCTGCTTTGTCATAGTCCGCTTTTATATTTGGACAGATGATGGGCAAACAGACGAAATTTGAGGGTGCTGTCAATAAAATTGTCGGTGGAATAGAGTATTTAGGACACGACTCTCTGTACTAGATATTTGTGGACATTTTTTTACTCTTTCACTATTCTCATTTTTCTTTTTTATCAATATCAACTTCATACAAGTACACTAGTTGTGTTAAAAACACAACAACTACAAATAAAGAAAAGACAAGCGAGAGGCAAGACCAAAAGAGAAGTGTAAAAACGTCTGCCCATCGTCTGTCCAAATAAGAAAGCAGACATATTAAACATTTTGCCCTAGTAAAGTAATTATCAGTTAAAACAAACTTATGGTCGTATTCATAAAAAATATTTTATACTTATTGAATGTTTATTTGACAAAGTTTGTATAGAAATTTGTCAAATAAACCTGTAATAAACAATTTTTTTTATGAATATGGCTGTTAATCTTTATTATATATTTTAAGCGTTTTATGTGGTCACATTGGTGACATTTTCTGCAATGTTTTGTAAACATTTGTACGCATGCAGAGTGTTTTAACGTCCACTGGCTCAAATCATAAGTGTGTGCGCGACATAATGTTATTTTTAAATGTTGTTTTTTACCTCTGAATGCTTGAGATGTGTTGCACTAAACCTCTCATCACTGCTATATGCTGTAAGACCAACTGTCAGCAAGTGATAGTCCTTTTTTCTTATCCATGATACCTAAAACGAAAAATAACGAAGTTTTATACAATATTTATGTAAGAAAAATTTCTCTATGTAGAAGAGTATTGGATAGTAAATAAAAAATAATATACTCAAGCCGAATTCATAGCAGGTGAAATTGACAGTGCAACTGATAACCTTTTTTTAATTTTAATCTGTTTCCGATGTCAATGGAATAATTAAAAGAATTTTGAAAAAAAAAATTTTTAACAATTTTTTAATTATGTATTGTATCTTGAGCGCCAGGTATCATCCATAATCGTCCCCAATCTAGCAAACTTTATGATCTGAGACTTTAATTCTCACGAAATAATTAAAAGCTTTTCTTTTCTTGTATATATTTTTTTTATTATATATTTTTTCAATTCGTTTTTGCGTTTATAGTTTTCTCTTGACATTTGAAAAATATTTATTTTTTGTAGTGTTGTATTTATTTCTCTTGCATATACCTGTGGCTGTGTTCTATAACTCTCGCCACGAGAAACTTTTCGACTGAAACGTGTGAAATGAAACAAAGTTGGAACAAACAGCTGCGTTTCTCACTAAACTGTATCTATAACTTTTCTTGGTGAGTAATAGCTGTCACGTAAGGAAATTACTCGCCATTTTACAGAAAAACTGTGTCTGTAAAACTTTTGCGAAAAAATTTCCCGCTTTCAGCTGTCATTATTTCTCGCAAATAAAAAGGCTGTGAGATAGTATTTCAAATAACAATAATCAACATTAAATGAATAATAATACTGAAAATATAAGTATTTTGCTGTTAAATTAAGTTTAATATATATTTATATTTACACAGTTTGGAATGATTTTTTTTTATTTTAACTTTTTAATTAATTTTTATACCCTTCACACAAGTTATAAGGAAAAACTTAAGTTTGTAATTTCTACAATTTTAATTTTCGACCCAACAAAGTAAATTGTAATACTTTTATAATGTTTTTTTCGGAATTCACAAATTGCAATTGTTTTTTAATGTTACAAAATTTTGTGCATGAGTATGTATGTATTTATTTGTAAATAAAATGTAAACGTTAGAGCCATACCATATATTTTCTAAAATAGCCGGCTTTTATAATATGACGCCGTCGAACAAAATTTCTTAGGTTTAGTAATTTTTGGTCGGCGGCGGTACTAATTGTGGCTGGCGCTTTCATTTTTAAAATTGCATGTCGGCATAGTTTTATATTTTCAGACATTTCTAACGTAACGACGTAATCGCTTTGGGTAGTTTTCGACATGAGTTACAGACGCAGTTTTTTCTCACTTTTCGAGAAACGATGGAATAATTTGTTTCACAGGTTTTCGACGCGAGAACTTCTCGCCAAAGTTACAGAACACAGCCACTGGTATGAATTCCTCTTGAGTATACTATTGCTCTCGCATAATGCTAGGAACACAACTGCGACGAACGACGAATTTTTGGTCGCGAACATTCGGCGCCAAAATTGAAACACATTGGTGTATATGAAAATGCACACAATCGTTGTGTTGGTCAAAATTCATCATAATCAGCGAAAGTTGAAATAGATTTATTTCTAATTGTTTCGTAAGCGAACGGCTAACAAAACTTATCAGGTGACCAGGTTTCTTACATGCTCATTTATAAAAAAAAATATTTTCCATGAAAAATACTTTTTATATTCATATTAATTCATGTAGTAAAAAATTTATGAAGATGAATACATAAAGTACCTTAGAGAATTTGTTCAAAAATCCATCTTACGGATGACATTTATATAGGTTGACTTTTAATATGGCCCCCTTAGTATTTATGTGTAAACAAGGTTATCTACACAAAAATTCGTTGATATTGTGCACCATGCGACAAATTTATACAACGAATATTTGCCAGCGAATTTGTCGCGATGGGCGAAATTAGTCGTTCGTCGTAGTTATGTTCCTAGCATAAATATAAATCTTAAAATATACAAAGAAAGTTTGTCTTCTCTTATATTATTAAAAAAAAACATATTTGTTCTAAATTTCTTGCAGAAAACAAATTAGTTTTATAATTTTTTTTATTTAAAATACTCCCAGCGGCGAAAATTTCGATCACAGAAGCGTTGGTCCAATGCACTCATGTAAGGTAGTAATGCGTACAACAGTTTTTAAATATATTACCGCTTTTGCAGAGAGAACCCTTCCATTTTTACATATCCAGAGGCAAACACTGCCTACCACATTACCTTTCTTCAATGATGTGTGCAACACCTTGTGTTCAATGAATGCTAACTTAGAAAGTATATGAACGTAGTATATGGAATTCCCAAAAATGAATTCCGTTCATATTTTGTTTCACGTTTGAGTATAAGTATATGTATGTATTTTATTTTTTCAGCCGTAAATCAAATGTTCGCCGACTTTTATCAAATTACATTGAAAATTTTAATTAACAAAATTAGTGATAATATAAAAATATGTATGTTAATAACTAAACAAGTAAGAGCGTAATATAATTGGCTGAGCTGAATCTAAAATATCCTTCACGATAGTCACGAAAATATATAGTATATATTACAAATTTGAACTAAATATGCTGGGATATATATGGAACGATATCGGTAATTTTCAATTTCTGTATTTTGGTAACCTCCTTTTATTACCACAACTGCTTTTAAGCAAAAAAAGTTGTTTAAGTTCGCTTACGGTTATGTATATATGGACTGATAACAGCAATTTTCATTTTCTGTATATTAGTAACCTCCTTTAATAACCAGAACTAATTTAAGCAAAAAAATTTGTTTAAGTTTTCATGAAAAAATCGATTTTCATGAAATAATCGGTTTAGGCTATATCTCGGGTATATGTGGCCCGATATCGGAAGTTTTCATTTTTCTTATTTAACTTTTTTTCCGCTATCGAAGCTAAACGTGTTTGTTTTGACCGGAAAGTAATAAAATAAAATCGGAATAAGTAGAAAACTGGAATAAGTGAAAAGAGTGATTTTATATAAAAGAAAAATTTTGAGACACTTATTTGTACATATTTTAAAGGGGAAATAAAAAAAACTGCATGAGTGTACCTATCAGATGTAATTCAGAGAAGAAGCTCACCACCGCTAGTAAAAGTCCTTGGATTTCTCTGGAGGAATCTTTGAAAAGATCACTGTCGCTAAGAGAAAGTGAGCTCACGCGTTCGTGTTTCCCACATATAATTGTTACAACAGACGACAAACCATCTTCCATTTTAGTTATTGCAGATAGGCCGAAAACACAAGTAGGCATGTATAGGTATGTCCCGTGGTTAAACGTCAGCGAAGCCCCAAGTCCGCTTAAAATATCATATCAATCGAAAATATCTAAAGATGATAATACCACTATGGCAACGGAGTGTAATAGATTTGCTATCCTTCAGACTGATGAGCCAACTACATCCAAACAAACATTTAAACCGCCACCAATTTATTTGTGAGAGCATATTTCTAGTGAGCTGGTAAAACAGCTTATTATGGCAATGGCAAAGAGATTTTCAACATAACATCGGTTAAGCATGGCAACATCAATGAAATAGTGTTGGGCAAAATCTTTCATTTGTGTGAATCTTTCATTCTCGTTCAGAAAGGTTGAATGAATTAATTCATCCTTTTCTTTCATCTTTCAGTATGCCAGACATATTTCAGAATGAATGAACATGTTTCAATTATGTACGTCAGGTGACAGCATGACGAACTAGTTATTATAAAGCAACTACGCCGTTATATGTTGGTATCACAATTTGTTTAATTAAACGCAATATATAAAAATATTACTTAATGTTCAGTTTTAAAATTGATTTAAACTAAAAAGTACAAAATAAAATTTATAATTGATTTTGAATGTTTACGGGTACTAAATGGAAGATGACGAAATATAAAAAGAAAGAAAATGATGAAAGATATAAAGAAAGAATACAGAAATATTTCATTCTTTCACTTGAGAGAATCATTCGGTTGAATTAATTCATTCATGAATGGCACAATACTACAATGAAACAAAACATCAGGTCAACCATGAAAAAGATTATCGAAAATTGTCTGACGTTCTGGAAAAAGAACACAAAAATCGTTTTACACTTATCAGTTTAAAAGTGCTAAAGGTCTAAAAGGTCGTTATTAAAGGTATTGACCCTTTTGCAGATACGGACGGTGTCAAAACCGGATTGGAAGACAGAGGCTTTAAAATTAAAAACATAGTAAACTTTAGAAACCGTGAAAAAATTCCTCAACGCATGTTGCACAAAATAAAATTGAACTTGCCTGCAAACACTCATGAACACTCTGGAAAGCTATTTATACGGCCGGAAGTTTGTTATCAGAGAAGGCGACTTTATAAGCCCAACTCAGCCAATCGAGGGAGTTCCCCAAGGTAGCATTCTGGGACCCACTTTATATTTAATTTACACTTCTGATATGCCAACCAGATCTGGTATTCACACTTCAACTTTTGCAGATGACACAGCATTCTGCAGCGTACATGAAAACCATCAAGTAGCTTCGCGAAATTTGCAGGAGTATATTTCAATATTAGAGATGTAGTTAAAACTTTGGAAAATTAAAGTTAATGAACAAAAGTGTACTCACGTTACATTCACACTGCGTATACAAACATGTTCAGCTATCCAAATTAACAATTTACCTATTCCGCAGCAAAGTGAAGTCAAGTATCTTGGTATTCATCTCGACCGTAGGTTAACGTGGAAGTCTCACATTGATGCTAAAGTCACTCAGTTGAAATTAAAAGCAGCGCAACTAAATTGGCTTATGGGCAGAAATTCTACATTGAAATTAGATTGCAAACTTTTGTTATACAACGCAATACTAAAGCCTATATGGCGTTACGGAATTCAATTATGGGGCACCGCCTCAGCGTCAAACGTTGAAAAAATTCAAAGACGACAAAACCAAATTCTTCGAACAATTACTGCAGCACCATGGTACGTAAAAAGCTCCCGAATTCACAAGGATCTGTGTGTTCCACTGGTAAAAGATGAGTTTTTAAAGCATGCGACAAAGTATATCAGCAAATTGGAACTTCACCCAAACCCTCTTGCACGAAACATACTTAATTTTAGTGGTCACACTCGGTTGAGAAGAAGGGATACCGTTGCCACCATCAGAGCGTTAAGTAGGCGATTCTACCGATATAATTGGCGCAAAATAAAACTTTTAGTCTAGCATTGGCTGGACTTAGTTAATTTATTGTATTTAGTATTAAGATTTGAATACTTATTGTTAGTTCACATTGTGAAGATTCAATAAATAAATAAAAGCTAAAAAAAAAAAATGTTTAGGGTTGAAATGGAACCAAGAGATGTTGTCTTAAAAAAGAATGAAATTCATCCAACTTATAATCTTAAATTTCACTTGCATCGGTTTTATTTTATTACTTTGCGATCAAAAACAAACACGTTCGTTTACTATCGAAGGTATTGTATTTATTATAATTCTGCCACTACCTATTTTTTGATTTAACTATACAAACAATTTTTGAACTTATATACTTGTAGAAAGATAAATAAATTGGACGTTTATTTGTTTACTTTGGAACAGTGTAGCCACATTTTGAAATTAATTGCGAATGCGAAAGACTTACAGAACACCAAATACCTTTCGCATCGCAATTCAGAGTAAGCCTCCACCATGTTTGCACGAAAATTTTATTTTTTTTTTATTTTTGCGAAGTCACATTGATGTTTGTCAAATCGCTTGTGCTATTTATTGCTAAATTTGGTCACTTTAATGAAAATCTTGCAGAGTGAAGTGTAGGGTGTTTTTTTAAGCCCGATAGAACTTGAAATTGTAAAAAATAACACAAAAAATTAAATTGTAATCAAAATTTTTTTTTATTCGAAAGATCAATACGTGACATTAACATTTGAAAATGATTTCGGGCATATGGGCACCGCGGCTGTTCTTGACGAAGCGCATTCTGGACGTCCAATTTTGGGCCACTTTTTCGAGCACTGCTGGCCGTATGTCACGAACAACACGAACAATGCTGGCCTCCAAGGCGTCAATTGTTGCTGGTTTATCAGCATAAACCAGTGACTTCACGTAGCCCCACAGGAAATAATCGAGAGGTGTCAAATCGCACGACCTTGGAGGCCAATTGACAGGTCCATTTCTCGAAATCAACTTATCGCCAAATTTTGATTTCAGTAAGTCGATGGTTGCGTTCGCCGTATGGCACGTAGCGCCATCCTGTTGAAACCACATCTCCTCCGGATCAATATCATCCATATTTTCAAACAAAAAATCATTGATCATGGTGCGGTAACGATCTCCATTGACCGTAACGCGAAGAAATAAGGTCCGATGATGCCACCAGCATGAAAACCGCACCAAACAGTGCATTTTTCTGGATGTAATGGAGTCTGTAGGGTCTCTTGTGGATTGGTCTCACTCCATATGCGGCAATTTTGCTTATTAACAAACCCGTTAAGCCAAAAATGCGCCTCATCGCTGAACACAATTTTGCGTCTATAAGTTGCGCGAATCGACGACTGATTTTCAAAGTAAATTTGGATAATTTCGTAGCGTTGTTCAAGCGTGTGTCTATTCATGATTTGTCAGAGTATACTGAAACAAATAAAAAAATGTTTCATCAAAATTTAATTTTTTGTGTTACTTTTTACAATTTAAAGTTCTATCTAGCTTAAAAAAACACCCTTTAGTATAAGAAGAAGCACAATAAATAGATCAAGAAAAATTTATCCTGTTTGAATTCATAGAATCATAAAATTGTCTGCCTTCTTTGTGAAAAAAATTAAAAACAAATTCTATAGCCACACGATTTCAAGAAATAGAGGCCTTGTGGCTATAGACAATAAAAACAGTTTTTATCTTGCGGTCTTCATATGGCAAGCAAAATTTGTGAATGTGTGTGCCAAACGGTTTGCGCAGTTTATTTATTTTTTTTTTTTGTAGGGGATGATCCCTACATATATAATGGAAGTAGAAATATAGATTATGAGGAGGGGGAAAGAGTGTGTAGTGTTTGTGGACATATGACTTCAACCTGTTAATACTAGCATGGAAGAACCACACAAACAATACCACAGCATTTGAAATGCTACATATACCTTTGACACGGCTCGGACTAACAAAAATTGGCCTAACACCTCTCACATTGCAAGGTTACACATGTATTAGGAAGTGTACAAAAAAATTGGAACTAGGAAAAATTTATTTCTGGTGTCATTTTATTAAAGATATCAAACTTCTTTGGACATTTGAAAATAGTTCACACTAAGCTTAGAAATCTTAATTTTGAGAAAAAAATCTTTAAAGTTTATTTTAGTTGAAAAGTCTTCAAAATTATGGTAAAATCTTCATTCTGGCAACGCTGCCTCTAATCCATGCACATACTAGCACAAATACTTACCACGCATTCACCTATATGATGAACAACACAAGAAATGTGTGCAGTTGCGCCAGATTGAGTTGTAACAACAGTTGAATTTTCTGTTCCAAAATACATTGGCGTGTTATGAGCAGGTGTGTCTATTGTCTCAATGGTGTTGTTGGTGTAGGAATTGAGCTTATCGTTTTGATGAACTAAATCTATAACTTTATGAGCTACCAGATTACTTGCTAATCGTTTTGGTTTGCTCATGTAGGACGAAACAGCAATATTTTCGAAATTTAGCCGTCTCATTTTATTTGCCAGCTGTTCATCGTTTATATTACTTTTATCTGTGTGATGGGAGCGATAGTGTTGATGATTTTGATTTTCAGTGGTAAATTTTGAAGTCGATAAGAACGGTGCGATAGGTGTGTTGCCATAAGAGCTGTCAGACAGAAAACTTTTTGATTTGATGCTGTCAAAGATTTTTTCGTTGTCATGAATATAATCCATTTCAACGTATGTTGTTAAACCTAAAAAATTAAAAATGAAGGAAAATTAAAATTAGTACAAATTTAAGCATATACATACATACATATGTAAACATTAACAAATTTTAACCATATACATGGTGGCGCAAAAGTAATCCTCCTATCAGAAAATGCTATAAATTTTGCTATCGCCCTCTAATGTCAGTTCGGTTTTGGCATTTGTATAGAAAACACATGCGAAATACACGTTAATAAATTACGAATGTTACGCTACACTACTACAGAACGCGGAATATTGGTGACTATTTATTTGACCCCAATAGGAAAATGATTTTTCATAAAAAATAATCACAAGTGATGAGGCCCATTTCCATCTTAGCGGGTACATAAATAAGCAAAATTTATGCTTCTGGGGCACGTGTAACCCACGAAGAGCCATTAGACCCACTCAAAGTCACTGTATGGTGTGCTGTTTTCGCTGGAGGAGTCATCGGACCTTTTTTCTTCGAAGACGTCACAGGCCAAACGGTTACTGTGAATGGCGAACGCAACTTGATGAATTGGGATTGGAAAACATGTGCTTCTAACAGGACGATGCTACGGCACACACTGCACGTACCACAACCGATATGCTGAAGGATGCATTGCGCCTAATCTCCCGTTTTGGCGATTTGCACTGGCCAGCAAGATCGCATGATTTGACCGCTGCAGACTTCTTTTTGTGGGGCTTTTTGAAGTCGCAGGTTTATGTCAACAAGCCTCAGACTCTTGCAGCTCTTAAAGACAATAATCATCAAGAATCTGAGGACCTATCGTCGGAAGTTTTGGCCAATGTGAAGGAAAATGCTATAAAAAGGGCTCAAATGACAATCAACTGTGGCGGCGGTCATTTATATGACATCATATTCTTGACTTGGTGTAAAAAAATTAAAAGATCAAATAAAAATAATCCACAAGAAGAATCAAAGTTTTTCATTTTTTTTTAATTACAGCCAAAAACATCGGAAGGTTATTTTAGCGCCGCTCTAATATATGTATATTATATATTTTTTTTAACTAATATACTATATTATTTAACTAATATATATTATATATTTGCACTTTGTAATATATTTTAAATTGCCCAAAGAATGCCTTTTATGTTACTTTGAATAAATTAATATGTAAGTACATATGTGCACGTATTCCATGCCTTAAATTCAAAAAAATGTTTTTTTAAATATTCTAAATGTCGCTTAACATCATCTTCTGGTTTAGTTCAGCATTTAAATGTTATGTGAGAAAGAATGAGATGGCCTACATATTGTATATGTCTCTGTTTCATTACGCAGCTTCTTGTACTTGTGTGCCCACCTTAAGTTGACATTCATAATTAAGTACACAAAGTTGTATTTCTCAATTTTTTACAGTTCTTTTCATTCTCTGTGTACATAAGTATATAAACGTATCTGATAATGCTGATCCACAGAATTTTCATATACCTGGGTATCAGCTCCTATTCCTCTTTAACTTCCATCGGGGTCTTGTAATTTACATTCGCAATGAAGTTATTTTCCAATGCCAGCAACCATTCAGCATGCATTGTTTTTTTTTGCCATTCATTTATATATTGAATCTTCACAAAGTGAACTAACAATAAGTATTCAAATCTTAAAACTAAATACATAAAATTAATTAAGTCCAGCCAATGCTAGACAAAAATGTTTTATTTTGCACGGTCAGTATCGGTAAAATCACCTATTGAACGTTCTGATGGTGGCAAGGGTATCCCTCCTTCTCAACCGAGAGTGGCCTTCAAAATTAAGTATATTGCGTGCAAGACGATTTGGATGAAGTTCCAATTTACTGATATACCTTGTTGCGTACTTTGAAAGTTGGTCTTTTACAAGAGGAATACAGAGATCCTTATGAATTCGTGAGTTTTTTACGTACCATGGAGCTGCAGTAATCATCCCAAGAATTTGATTTTGTCGCCTTTGAATTTTTTCAATGTTAGAAGTGGAGGCGGTGCCCCATAATTGAATTCCATAGCACCATATAGGCTTTAAAATTGCGTTGTATAATAAAAGTTTGCAATCCAGCTTCAATGTAGAATTTCTGCCCATAAGCCAATTTAATTGCGCTGCTTTTAATTTCAACTGAGAGACTTGTGAGACTTCCATGTTAACCTACGGTCGAGATGAATACCAAGGTACTTGGCTGGCATGTCTGAGGCGTAAATCAAATATAAAGTAGGTCCTAGAATGCTTCCTTGGGGAACTCCTGCCTCGATTGGCTGTAAGGGGCTTATAAAATCGCCTTCTCTGATAACAAACTTCCGGCCGCATAAGTAGCTTCCCAGAAGCTTGTGAGTGTTTGCAGGCAAGTTCAACTTTATTTTGTAAATTAGTCCCTCGTGCCACACTTTATCAAAAGCTTGGGAAATGTCAATGAATAAAGCTGAACAATACTTTTTGTCTTCAAAAGTCTGTCTTATGACGTTGACTAGTCTATGCGTTTGTTCTATGGTGCTATGTTTAGCCCGAAAGCCAAATTGATGATCAGGGATGCGTATTGTTTAATATTGGTTCAACTTCGCCATTAACAATTTTTCGAACAGTTTTGAAATTGTTGGCAGTAGACTTATTGGTCTGTATGATTCTACTTTAGTGGGATCCTTCCCTGGTTTGGATATCATAGTAATCATGGACACTTTCCACTCTGCAGGATAATACTCGAGACGTAAAATAGTATTAAAAATAAAAAGAAGAATTCTTCGAGCTACACGGGGTAGCTGCGCAAGCATTTTACCAGTAATTTGATCAATACCTGGAGCTTTCTTGGGGTTTGTGTTACAAATAACATTTTCAACATCTTGAAAACTAAGTCTCAAAGGCATAGGCGGTCTAGCAGCGTATGACGGTAGTTCAGCTGAGTTATTCGCTATATCATTTGTGGTAAAAACATTTCTCAAATGATTAACATACAACATCTCCTTTTCAGAATCGCTTCTTGCCCAATCTCCAGTTGAAGTTCGCAAAGGTGGCTTATCTATTACGGGTGTTTTCAGACCTTTTGTCGCTTTCCATAGAGAATAGTCGGATTGAGGGGTACCATCAAGACCTTCCAGATCATTTTTAAGGTAAGCCATTCTTTGGATTTCAAGCAGATTTCTTAACTGAGTTATGCCTGCTTTTAAGAGACCTGCGAAGTTGCCACTCTCTTCTAACTCTTCTTTTTTCTGCTAGAAGTTGTTCAATTTCAAACGAATATGTTCTATTGCTCACATTTCTGGATCTTATATGGGTAGTGGTGGCATGTTGTACGGCTAGATTAAGGTGTTAAGAAAATTCGTTAGGCGTTCTCAAGGCAATATTTTCCGTACAATGTGTACTCAAATATTTCTTATATTTTATCCAATTAACTCGAGTGACGGTCAACGCCAAGTCACAAAACGGGGAACCAACCCCCTGGGGGAACGAAACACAAACTATAGTTGGTGAGTGATCTGATGACAAATTTAATGAAGTCTCCACTTGCATCCATTCTGAGGGAAAATTTTTTGTAACTCCAAAGTCTATAACGTCTGTGATCTTGCGTTGGTCTGACGGCCAATAAGTGGGGTGACCACTTGAAATCACACCTAAGCCCATTTTGGAAACGGTGTCTTTCGGGGTAATTAAACGTGATCCCAAAAAGTGTGTTTAGCGTTATAGTCGCCAGCCGCTAAAACTCGAGGACCAAGTGATTTGAAAAAATTTGAATATTGGTTTTCTGTTATTGAAAATAGTGGCGGTGAGTAGATCGAGGAAATAACGATTTTTTCATGTAAATATTCAATGCATATATTAGTTGTTTGGAGATACTTCTCACGTCTCGTTCATTAAAAAGTGCTTAATTCTGGATTTTATTAGAATTGCCGATCCTCCGCAAGATCTTCCGCGGGGATATTTTATTTCGTACAGTATGTAGCCATTAATTTTGAAAAAACTGTTGGTAGTCAAATGGGTTTCAGCAATCAACATTATATCGATTTGCTTTTCCATAAGGAAGTGCTCAAGTTCATTTTTGTGTTGGCGGATGCCGGTTGCGTTCCAGAAACATATTTGAAACCAATTCATTTGTTTAAAATTGCCTGCAAAATAGTGGATTGCATTTTCAGCATTTCCTGCATCATGTTTGTAATGGAAACCGTAAATGTATTTATAGATTGAACAAGAGTCTGCAGAGTTGCCTCAAGATTGCTAAAATGTTGGTCGGAGTTTTGAGGCTTGGGCTCCTGATTCAAGTTTGGTTTATCGGATTTTACCACATTCGCATAAGAAATTTGTTTGGGGTTTTGCAAGTCAAGCCATGTAGGCTGGTTGACTGGCGTACCTGGGGAAAATTGTTTGTAGAAGTGGTGTTTGACTGCTGGGGTGGCATATTTAAAATTGATGGCCTATTTGTCATTGACCTCTTGAAGTGAGTATAGAGAGGGCAACCCCTGTAGTTTGCAGTATGGTTACCTCCACAATCACTGCATTTTTTAACGCTCGAGTCAGTCTTAGGTTTTTTGCACTGTGATGTACCGTGAAGTTTTCCACACACAACGCAAACTGCGGGCAGCTTACAATAGGCCTTAGTATGGCCAAATTCTTGGCAGTTTAGGCATTGAACAGGCTTTAAACGCTCTTGAGGCTCCTCAACGGTAACCTTACGATGCAAAAGATATTTGAGGTTATAAATTGGATGCACTTCATTCTTTTTTAAGACAACATCTCTAGGTTCCAATTTAACCCTAAACATGGGTTGAGGAATTTTTTCACGGTTTCTAATATTAACCACATTTTTAATTTTAAAGCCATTGTCTTCTAATCCGGTTTTGACATCATTCGTATCTACAAAAGGGTCAATCCCTTTTATAACGACCTGAATACCTTTGGCTCTTTTAAGCTGATATGTGTAAAACGATCTTTTCTCCTTCTCCAGGACGGCAGACAACTTTCGGTATTCATTTTCACTGTTTACCTGGATTTTGGTTTCATTGATGCTGCCGTGCTTACCCGATGTTACATTAAAAGTGTCTTTGCCGATTGCCGCAATAAGTTGTTTTACCAGCTCACTAGAGGTAGGCTCTCGCAAATATATTGGTGGCGGCTTAAAGGGTTTTTTAGGTATTGCTGGTTCATCGGTCTGAAGGATAGCAAACCTATTACTATCCATTGTCGTGGTGGTCTTTTGGACTGAGATGAGCGGATTTGGGGCTTCGCTGCCGTTTAACCACGGTAGATACCTGTCCATGCCTACTTGCGTTTTCGACTTATCTGTGATAACTAAACTGGTAGATGGTTTGTCGTCTGTTGTATCAACAACGCACGAGCGCGTGCGGTTTCTTTCTCTTAGCGACAACAGATTTTCCAATGATTTTTTCAAAGACTCCTCCTCAGAAACCCAAGGACTTTTTCTACCGGAGCTAAGTTCCTTTTCAGAATTGCATCTGATAGGTACACTTATGAATTAATTGCTTTTTTTTTATTTACAATTTAAAACGGTATTAAAAAAAATGTCACAATGTTTTTCTTTTAAATAAAATCACTCTGTTCACCTATTACGGTTTTTACTTAATCCCGTTTTATTTTTTTACTTTGCGATCAAAAAACAAACACGTCCGTTCACTATCGAAGCTAAACAACGACTTGATTCAGCATGCATGATGCCGAATTCTCTTGTCTTTGGGTTAAATTCAAAATCAGGTCACACGTCTTGTACTTCGGGTTTCTTTACAGAAGTCCAAACGCCGGGAGAGATACCACTTTTCTGGTTTCGATGCTCTCTACGACTTCATATCAAAAATCCTTGAGATTTGTCCGAGCAGTGAAATCATTGTTGCTGGGGATTTTAATGTTCAAAACTCATCCTTCGTCATTCGAGTAATAGAACTCCGGCGGGCCAATAAGTTGAGTTATTCACTGCGCAAAACCACCTTGCGCAATTAGTGAATGAGCCACCGCATATTTCATGCGTTGAAGTGCTTCATTCAAACACACTTGACCTATTCCTGACATTACACTCCCAAAAGTATGAAGTCAAAGTTTGTGCATCTCGGCAATTCAGATCATTGTACTATTTCTGCCTCCTTTTCGGTCTCCGAACTTCGTAACGTTTGTAAACCAGCCACGAAACGGTTAAAATTACTGTACGAAAAATTAAAACGCTCAACCAATTTTATGAGCATTTTAATTAGAAACGTTGCTTTCTTGATAATGTCACAAATGCTTCAGCAAAAATAGTCGAAAATATTATCTTGCTAGTGACGAAGAGCAAAATCTTAGTTTAATCAAACGTGCAAAAACGCAGTCAGATCCAGAGAGAAAGCATTCAGTAATTGACGGTTAAACTAAAACCCAGACACAGATTTGCTACGCAAAAAGGTAAGATCTTCGTGCGACAGGTTACTAAGGCGTAAGAAGTTTTTTCGCGAACAGCATCTTCGTGCCAAGTTCCTTACAGCTTCCCGGGGCAGTAAGACCTTTTGGTCTTCTGATAAGAGAGCAAAGAACAGTACTAGTTCATCAATTCCAACTCTCTTAAGAAATGACCCAGCATTCACCGACCCGGTTGACAAAGCTAACCTGCTGGCTGAATTTTTTGAAGCACTTCCTATTTGCCGGAAAGCAGTCAACCACTAACCGAAAGAGTATCTGTTACTATGACAAAGATATTTTTCCGAGTTCAAGCAGTTAAAAGGGACCGGATAGCATTCCAGCACTGGTCTTGAAACAGTGTTATTCTACGCATGCGCGTCCATTTTCACGCCTCTTCAGCAGTCTTTACCATGTTGGTAATTTTCCATCGTGCTGGAAAGTTGCTATGTAACACCAATTCCCAAGTGGAGTGAGGCAAATAACCCTGAAAATTACCGCCCAATTGATATTTGCTCTGCACTTGTTAAAGTAATAGACACTCTAGATACCTCACACCTTGTGAGGTGTCTAGAGTCGCATGAATTACTTTGCGATCGTCAATGCGGATTTTGTAAGTGTCGTGTAGCATGAACACGACATAAATTCACTCTTTTAGCCATAACATAAATGCACCCTATTAAAAGCATGCATAAGAAATAACTAAAAGAATATAAGGTTACATTTTAAACAATTCATAACCCACCTCTTGCTGTCACTGACCGTCGTCGCGACAGTGCGCCTATTGAGTGCAATCACTTGAAATTTACTTGAGCTGCGAATGATATGGGTTGTGAAGGTATGTAAGCATGTATGTGGCACTGTAATAATTAAAACTAAAAAACACTTGAATCACGCCGCACTCGTACATATGTATGCACATACCAAAGAAACAATTTAAGGCCTTGAACCATCTGTGTATGTGCATATGTGGCGTCTGATCAGCTTACTCTTAAAACGTGGGAACCAAATTTGGTTCCCAAACATTAACTTTGATAGTACAACACTTAGTATAGATGAGTCGTCTAGAACTTCTCATAAGTAGTATATAAGCAATTGTTATTTTAGTTTAAGGAAGAATTAATACAAAGAATTGATTCGAGCAACTTCGAGTTGCTCATCAAAAATAAAATATAAAAACATTTTTTATAAACTATAAAAAGTTACATTTTTCTTACTTCAATTAATTAAAGTCGCTTTACTGGTGATCTTTTGGCATGTCTCGCTGAGAAATGGTGCCATTCAATCTATCATTTCGGTAAAAGTAATGTGGTACCTCTGGATATTTCCAAATCATTTGACAGAGTGTGACATGATGCACTGCTGGCAAAACTTACCGCTTTTAGTGTCGGTAATGTGACTTTTGCCGGTTTATATCGAGCTTTCTCAGAGACCGCACTATACGAGTTGTTATAGATGAGGTATCATCAAACGAGTTCAAGATTAATTCAGGGGTACCGCAAGGATCCGTTGTTTTTTCCCACCCTATTTCTTATTTTCCTCAATGACTTTCTATATTAAACTTCCAAATCTATTCACAGATGACAGCAGCATTTGCCATTCATACTCATTCAGTTATAGGCCCAGCCTATCCGAGATCGGTGCCAGGAGGCAAATATGAATGACTCTCTGAATAGTGATCTTTTATTAATCTCCGGATGGGGTCGTAAAAACAGGGTCGCCTTCAATGCTCGTAAGAAACACACGACCGCTGATGCTGCTCCATCTGTTGACTTACTGGAGCATCGACGCAGTGTAGGGTGCGTTCTATCGTTACTACAATGGAATTTGCTCTGACGACATTAGGGATCTAGTTCCCGAAACTCGCACATTTTTACGTAAACTCGTACATCGTCCAGGACACATCCATTTGTGGTCGATTGCCCGGGGTATCGTATAACGCATTACAGAGAGAATTAGATTTTCTGCCATACGCTTCGTCTGTGGAATAAGTTGCGTACAGACATGTTTTCCATCTGTTATAACGTTACAAACAAACAATATTCCCACTTTCCCCCTCCTAACATCCTATTTTCCTAGTTCTGATATAATGCACTGCATATGTAGGGGCAAGTGCAAGTCTTTATGCGTAATATTCATCAATAGAAGTACAATTGTGGTGCACGAGGCTCTTCAGCCACACTATCGCTAACAGTAGCAAAACTTTCTGAAGAACGAGCTGTATGAGCATGCACTGATGTTTTCACATCTCCTACAGACCCGGTTTGCTTAAATTTCTGCTCGACTTTTCCGATTGTACGTACATTTGGATGATTAAATTGACCGAAAAAATACGAAGTGCATTATATGCATTTTGATTTGAACGCCCATTGTCATAATAAGCCTGAATAGCCTTAACGCGTTGCTCAATTGTGTATCTCTGCAGGGTTCAAATCTGCAATTGAGAACTGTCAAACGAAATACAAAAAAAAAACTTGACGTTTGGTGGGGTCAGTGTTATATCAGATCGTAAGGTTAATATATTTTTTGCTGGTTTTTTGAGATGCCGAAAAGTTTTTTTTTTAATGAAAAAAGTATTTGGATATTTGTGCAGCTAACTTTTTTATATGTTTTGAACTAAATGGAACCAAAACACATACAAAAAAGTTTTTTTTGGTCAAAAAAAATCTTTTTTTTTGGTCAAAAAAAATCTTTTTGTTCAGAAAATTTAAAATTTCTTGAAATAGAAAATATGACAACACTGGCTGCAACATCGGCCCTTAAAATTTAACCCGATATTTCAAATAAAAAAACTTATTTTATATTGCAAAAAAAAATTTGTGGAAAAATTGCACGAATGCATGCATGAATATCTGTGTGTTTTTGTAGGAAGTATGTAAAAGGTCAAGGCGTATTTATTATTCGGTGGATGCATCGGCGGATTCAGGCGAATTTGTTATCGGTTCGCCTTTAAAAAGTTGCTGATAAGAAACACGTGCATTGTTAGTAATAAAAAAAAGTAAAAGTTAGTAAAAAAAACAGAAGAGCTGATAAAATATGGCAAAGGGGGTAAAGGCGAACTGATAAGAAATTCTGCGATACATATTGAAAAAGTAGATGTTCTACTTTTTTTCGACTTGTAAAACGTCTAGTGTCAAAAGTTATTTCCGGTTGATAATGGGGCTAGAACACATGAAAACAATTTTTAGACGGAACAATTGTTGTTCTAATGAATCACACACCAGACTAATTTATCTACTGTAACATGTAATTTTTTGACTTGTGTATTGCTCAAGCAACAATAAAACATCATGTTGTTTTTGCACTGCTGTACTTTTCAGTATTGTAATCCCAGTGCAATCGATTCTTAGAAATCCATGAGAAAAATTTTTTAAATGATTTAATTTTATTTTTTATAATAAACAATATAAAGCTATGTTTAAACGATATGTTGAATCAGCATATTTATGCTGAAAAATTTGCTAAAAGGGCTAACAAATCGTGTAAACGCAAAATTTTTTCAACATACGTATGTTTAACAACATTTGCAAGCATTTTATTGACAATGCCAACAAATATATGTTGGCATTTTAAGCATATCGTGTAAACAGTCTGTTACTAGTATTTGACAATTTTCCTGCATATGTTGGCAAATATGCCATTTGTTGAAAATCGTATTTCAACTTTTCAGCATATGCCAAATTCGAAAAAGTATTTTTTTATTAAAAATGCAATTAAATTCTAAATTTTATAATATATTTATATTTGTTGATACTGCCAATCTAATTCACCTTCTTCTACAAAATACATTGTTAATTCTTTTTGTATTTCTTTAGCACTTGCGGCTAATTGAATGTCAACGTTTGTTGAGGTTCGTAGTGGTAAAAATGTTGAAGTTGAACTTTGCTCTTGCCGCCAATTTCCTTCAACTGGCTGTCCATTCCTATCATACTGGTCGGTGAATCCGCATGGTGTGTACATTTTTTTATTTGTGTCAATCATATAATTGTGAAGTACACAACTTGCTAGGACCACTTTTTTAGTTTTGTCTGGGCTTAAATGGATAGGTGACCGCAAAACTCGAAAACGTGCCGACATTATACCAAACGCATTTTCAATAATACGACGTGCACGACTCAATCTGTAGTTATATACCCGTTGCACCATCGTTAAACCACGTTGGCTATACGGTTTCATTAAGTTTGGTCGCATAGCAAAAGCATCATCTGCAACAAGTAAATACGGAATACGTAAATCTCGCCTTGGCAATGCAGTTGGTTCTGGTAAATTAAGTTTGTTACTATCCATCGCCTTCGCAAAGCTACAGCGATTGAAAACACCACCATCAGAGAAACGCCCATTGCGACCGACATCAACGTAAATAAACTTGTATTCCGCATCTGCAACTCCCATTAGTACTATGCTGTGTGTACCCTTATAATTGTAATAGACACTACCAGAATTCGGTGGAGCTACCATTACCACATGCTTTCCATCAACAGCACCAATGCAATTTGGAAACTGCCACCGTTCATTAAATGATCCCGCAACAACTTTCCACTCTTCTGTAGTTTTTGGCATCTACTTTAGCGAGAAAACCTTTTAGCGTATAAATGTACAAATAAAAGTTGATTGCTCTTACCTTCATATATTTCTCTACAAGTACTGCATAAATCGCATCCAAAACAGGTGGGATAATTGTACTGATAGTCGGTTTTGGAATACGAAAAAGAAATTGCAATGAAGAAAATGAATCACCAGTGCTTAGAAAACGTAGGGTCAAAATGAGTCGATCTTTTGCTGTAATGCTTTTGCGCATCACTGTGTCTTGTTTAGTAATTATTGGTGACACGAGGGAAAGCAAATCATTGAACTGATTGATGTCCATGCGCAGAAAATTTTTGTGCAAGGATTCTTCTTCCTCTTCCAATTCTTTGTATAATTTGGCACAAAAACCTTCATCCTCTCGCCGTTCTACCCATTTTCTTTTCCAAATTCTGCGCCGTTTTGTTTTTATTTCTGTTTCATCGTCATCCAAAACAAGCGCTGTACAAACAATGGCCAGAGATATATCCTCTGTTGACATCATTTTTTCCTTTTTTAATAGGATAAACTTTTTACTGAAAAAATGCTGGTTGTGTAAATAAAAAGTAATGACATTACATTACAAGCAAATATCATATGGGTGAACATATATATCACCATATTAAATTCAACATATCGTATAAACCCAAAATTTCTATGCTAACTGTTTTGTTGACATTTCATTTGCTAACATATGTTGACATTAGAATATTTAGTACTTTCAACATAGCGTGTAAACGCCTAACAAATTACATATGATGACATAGACATATGCTGCTATTTTTAATCATAAGGCTGTCAGCATATATATGCTGATTCAACATATCGTTTAAACATAGCTTAAAACATTTACGTATACACTACCTTTTATGCAAATTTGCTTGAAAAATTAATGTAGCTGACAGCACAGTTCAATTGTTTCGGAACATATAATGTGATTAATTGGCGTGTGTTTGTATTAATTTTGTACTGCTTGTGTGGGTATGAAGCTGGTATAAAACTTCTGCGACAAAATATCACTCCCTTCTCCCACCAACTGTCAGAACAATTATTCTCGTTCAAGCATTAAGCACATAGACCACAGCAGACTACACGACTTCACAACAGCAAATGCTGTAGACGGCAATGGTAGTCGTGTAGGGCACTACTGAATTATTTTGAACACGGCAGCAACTTAAATTCATATTCAAAAATTATATTTCAGTGTGGCCATCTAAGATTTTTTAGCTTCACAAAATTTGTTGATTTACAGAACAAGATCTGTTTATATCAAACTTTCATGAATAAGTTCTTCTGTCTACCAAAGAAAGTCTTAGAAAGATAAAAAGAGTAACTTAACTTAAAAAAATTTTCGTTTACTACGATTAACTCAGATTATATGGGCCTTCAAAGTTTCAATTATAATTGGATATAACTTCTGATCTATAATGAGAACAGTGTTAAAGAAATGAAACTTTACGACAATTATCGAATTTTCTAAAACGGGGACCAAAACTCTCTTAAAATTAAAAAAAAAAATATGGAATTAAAACTACTTGTCACAAATCACATCCTACTTATTTAATAAAATTAAGATTTCTTGTTTTGAGTCTAATGGCCTTATTCATAAAAAATATTTTATGTTTATTAAACTGTAATTTGACAAAAATCTATAGAAAATTTATCAAATAAGTGTTTAATAAACATATAATATATTTTATGAATACGGCTGTAAGTATGTATGCATATACATATTTAACAAAAGTACAAGTATTTATTAATTTATTTAAAACAGCATTTAAATTTTATTGTTACTTTATGTCAAGGCGAATTCATTACAGGTGAAATTGACAGCGCAGCTGATAACTTTTTTTTCATTTTAATCTGTTTCAGATGTCAACGGCATAATTAAAACAAAATTGGAAATAAAATGTAAAATAATTTTTAAATTATGTATTCTGTGTTTTCCCCTTTCCAAGCTCTATGATCTGAGACTTTAATTTTCACGAAATAATTAAAAGTTTCACGAAATAATAAAATGTTTTTCTTTTATTGTAATTTTTTTTATTATATTTTTTTTAAATTCCTTTTTGTATTCATATTTTTCCCTTGACATTTGAAAAAGATTTATTGTTTGTAGTGTTGTATTTATTGCTCTTGCATTTACCTGGTATGAATTCGCCTTGCTTTATGTTATATTAGAAAATAAAATATTTCCAAGAGCTAAACTGTTTTTATACACATTAGTCACACTCTTTTTAAGTGCGGTGTCCACCTGACATGAAAACACTAACTTTGACGCTAATTTCAAGTTAAAGTTAAGTGTGGACCGCTCATGTTGAAGTTTGGTTAAAGTTATAACTTGGTTGTTAAAACATTTCATTTCGAAACTCTGTTATAACTTAAATTGGCAACAGCTTACTAATTGTAGTTGTTTTTCGCCATTTTTATTTTTTTACTATGAGAAGTTATAACTCTAACATTACTACGTGTTCGCCACCTTAAACAGACAGATATATAAACAGCAAGTTTTAACTTTATGTTTTAACTACGTTTCAAGTTAAGTGTAGACTACATGTTATTTTGTAGCCAAGAGAAATAGAAATTAGTTTAATTCCACTGCGGCAAAAAAATCAGTATTGACAACAACCTACAGTCGTGTCGTATTGCTGTTGTCAAAATAAATTTTCGCATTTAAATGCATGTACTCGTATTTTATATTTGACATGTGGAAGTCGGTTGTTTGCTGGCTTCAATGTGTTTATTGCCTCAAGCTGAATAAAGTTAACTCTCTTACGCTTTCTTTGTCGAAAGGAGAAATGTCAAACTACACATAAAAATTTTGTTTCAGAATGAACCGAGTTGAAGTTTCAAAACAGCTGTAATTATTAATATTATTATTATTTTTTTTTTTTCTTGCGGTAATTAGTGACTTTATTACTTTTATTTGGCCATTATTAACAAACTAGGTTAGTGAACAATAAGTGTCGCGCCATAACGCTAGCGCTTTTATTTAAGTTACTTATTTCAGCGCTTTACTAGCTAATTTAGGTTTGTCTGTAAAGTCTTGTATAATTTGATGTCTATATTTACATACAATAAACATTGCAATTTGTTATTTGTAGTAAATTAAAATTTGTTATTACTTTTTTAATATAAACATATCAATTGACTTACCCTTGTGGAAGTTTGTTAAACTAATTATAATTATAATTGTTGTTCGTAGTATTTTTTCTGGTGTTTTTAGATTTAACGTTTCATTAAAACTCATATTGAACTGATTGAATAATATTTCGCCCGCACTTTCACGTTACGTTTTTATATCCGCTTAAAGTTCATTTTGAATTACATAGTTTATTGCTAATATTGATTTAAACGTATAAATTTAATTCACAGAAAACTGATGCGACATTGTGTAATTTTATATACAAACATAATAAATCAGATCGAAAATTTGTGTTTTGCGATTATAGCATTCGATATCATACAAAAGTAAATAGATTTTCGATCCAGTACTTTCTTTGCAAATATTGTTCAGTACCAAATTATTAATCGTAGTTAAAACAAATTATTTTTTCATTATTGGACAAATGTAAAGTGCCCTGGAGACTATCAAAAAAAGACATCAACGCTCTAAGTGAGTGTGTGCAGTCGTGCTTTTTCGGGCACGCCTATAAGTTGTCGGCTCTGATTGATGAAAATCAAAAACTTTTATAATTTTTTTTGACGTGTAATTATTTTGATAGTATCCAGTTGTGATTGACGATAAAAAATTTCAGTTTTGTTATTGAAAAGAACAACAATAAGTACAATAAAAAACTACATCAATATTTATTATGATTATTGAATTTTATTTTGTTCATGTATTATTACTTTTCATACATAGTTTTTTTCTTTTCATGTTTTTTTAAACAAAATTGCATAAGATAGCAATAATTCACCATCCGATGATGACATGTTTAGAAACGAACGCAGCGAAGTCCAAATGATTGACGATTTTATTTGTACGTCTCCTTTTAAACGACAAAAACACGAAACTCTCGCATATGCACTGATTGACGTGTTTTTTTGATCGTCTCCAGCGCACTTAAAAACTATAAATTCAAAACAATAAAATATAATGGCAAAATTTACGTTCAAGCAACCCAATTTAGCAAAAAAAAAAAAAAATCTGTTGCCAACCTGTGGGAAACACTTACCGTGAACTTAAATTCATATGGTCGCCCAGTAAAGATATGGCCAAGGTGCATTAAGGTATACAAGGTGCTTGTGCTAGATCAAAATTACAACAATAGTACAAAAACAGCCATGTGCGTGTAAAAAACATTTGCAACTTTTTTCACAATTATTTGTTTAGTTACAGAAACAGAACTTAGTCCGGGGATTTCTATAGGGCATAACCAATTTAAAGTTTACAGAAACGATAGAATAAATTCCAGGGGAGGAGGTGTAGCAGTAATAGTTAATAAAAAACTACCCCACCAATTACTACCCATTCTTAATACGGAACTTATTGAAAATATTGGTATTAAAGTTTTTACAGAAGCAGGTAGTATACATATTTATTCTTGCTACTTTCCGGGTGGATTGATGGTGTGAGGAAAAGAAAATTTTCTTCAGACAAGCTTAGTCGTGATAATAAATATTTGTTAGGGGGTGACTTTAACTGTAGACACCAGCTATGGGGATGTTTAAGATGTAACGGATGGGGTAACATCTTATATGAAAAGCTAGGTACACTTGATATGGACATAATATATCCAAGTGAGATGACACATATACCTGCAAGTGCAAACAGACAAAGCTCCACACTAGACATATTTCTTACAAGTGCGTCTCGCCTATTGTCACACACAGAAGTGATAAACGATTTAGGTTCGGACCACCTACCGGTAAAAATAAGTCTTTTTAGTTATTACAACAATACATCAGCTTTCAAATATGATTTTAAAAATGCTAAGTGGAATGTTTTCTCAAGATTTATAAATGATAGACTGGCTTTGCCAAATATTGATAACATTCTGACAAACGACAACATTGACAGTATGTTATCAAGTTTCAAGCATGTCATAAATGAAGCTGTGGTCAATAGCGTGCCAAAAAAAATACGTTTCACAAACAAACAAATCCTTTCCTAATTATATCAAGTACATTATCCAAAGAAGAAATAGTGCCAGGCGTGATTGGCAACGGTATAGAAATACAAATGACTTGCATATAAAGAAAGTTTTTAATAAGGGAATTAGAGAAGAAATTATTAAATACAAAAATAAATCATGGGATTATCTTTTATCCACTTTAGACAAAAGCTCTCCTCCATTTTGGAATTTAACCAAAATTTTAAGGAAGAAGACTAAGAGTATTCCCATTCTAAAACACAATGGCCTTAAATATACAAGTAATCAAGAAAAAGCAGAAATTCTTTTTTTTTTTTTTTTTGTCATTCATTTATTTATTGAATCTTCAAAATATGTACTAACAATAAGTATTCAAATCTTAATACTAAATATAAAAGTTATTTAAGTCCAGCCACTGCTAGACAAAAGAGTTTCATTTCGCGCGAATAATATCGGTAGAATCACCTATTTAACGTTCTGATGGTGGCTTCTTCTCAACCGAGAGTGGCCGCCAAACTTAAGTATGTTGCGTGCAAGAGGATTTGGGTGAAGTTCCAGTTTACTGATATACCTTGTCGCGTACTTAGAGAACTCGTCAGTTACCAGCGGAACACACAGATCCTTGTGAATTCGTGAGTTTCTTACGTACCATGGAGCTGCAGTAATCGTACGAAGAATTTGGTTTTGTCGTCTTTGAATTTTTTCAATGTTAGATGTTGAGGCGGTTCCCCATAATTGAACTCCGTAGCACCATATAGGCTTTAAAATTGCGTTATATAACAAAAGTTTGCAGTCCAACTTCAATGTCGAATTTCTGCCCATAAGCCAATTTAGTTGCGCTGGTTTTAATTTCAACTGAGTAACTTTCGCATCAATGTGAGGCTTCCACGTTAGTCTACGGTCGAGGTAAATACCAAGGTATTTAACTTCATTATGCTGCGGAATAGGTGTGTTGTTAATTTGGAGAGCCGAACATGTTTGCTTACGCAGTGTGAATGTAACGTGAGTACATTTTTGTTCATTAACTTTTATTTTCCAAAGTTTCAACCATTTCTCTAATATTGAAATATACTGCTGCAAATTTCGTGAAGCTTCTTGATGGTTTACATGAACGCTAAAAAAAGCTGTGTCATCTGCAAAAGTTGAAGTATGGATTTCGGATCTCGTTGGCATGTCAGATGCGTAAATCAAATATAGAGTGGGTCCTAGAATGCTACCTTGGGGAACTCCTGCTCCGATTGACTGTGAGAGAGTTGTAAAGTCACCTTCTTTGATAACAAATTTCCGATCGTATAAGTAGCTTTCCAGAAGCTTGTGAGTATTTGCCGGCAAGTTCAACTTTATTTTGTGCATCAGTCCGTCGTGCCACACTTTATCAAAAGCTTGGGAAATGTCGATGAATAGAGCTGAACAGTACTTTTTGTCTTCAAAAGTCTGTCTTATGACATTGACTAGCCTATGTGTTTGTTCTACGGTGTTATGTTTAGCCCGAAAGCCAAATTGATGATCAGGAATACATCCCACATCATTAAGTATTGGAGACAACTTCGCCATTAACAATTTTTCGAACAGTTTTGAAATTGTTGGTAGTAGACTTATTGGTCTATATGACTCTACTTTAGTCGGATCCTTCCCTGGCTTGGGTATCATAGTAATCATAGAGACCTTCCACTCTGCAGGATAATACTCAAGGCGTAAAATAGCGTTAAAAATAAAAAGTATAACTCTTCTAGCTACACGAGGTAACTGTTCAAGCATTTCACCAGTAATTTGATCTATACCTGGAGCTTTCCTGGGGTTTATGTTATTGATAACGTTTTCGACATCTTGAAAGTTAAGTCTCAAAGACACAGGCTGTCTAACAGCATACGGCGGAAATTCTGCTGCAGCATCCGCTGAATCATTTGTCGTAAAAACATTTCTCAAATGATCAACGTACACCATCCCCTTTTCGGAATCGCTTCGTGCCCAGTCGCCAGTTGAAGTTCGCAAAGGTGGCTTACCTATTACGGGTCTTTTCAGACCTTTTGTCGCTTTCCACAGAGAATAGTCAGATTGCGGAGTACCATCCAAGCTTTCCAAATATGTTTTAAGGGAAGATATTCTCTGGATTTCAAGCAGATTTCTTAGTCGAGCTACGCATTCCCGTAGCCTAGTTTTAAGCTGGGGAGACCTGCGAGTTTGCCACTCTCTTCTAACTCTTCTTTTTTCTGACAGAAGTAGCTCAATTTCAGCCGAATAAGTTCTATTGTTCTCATTTCTGTGTCTTATATGACTAGTGGTAGCATGCTGTACGGCCTGTTTGAGGTTTTCAGAAAAATCGTTAATTGACGCATCAATATCCTCAGGTGTTGTCAAGGCGATATTTTCACTACAATGTGTACTCAAAAATTTTTTGTATTTTAGCCAATTAACTCTATTGACGGTCAACGGGGAGCCAATCTCTTGGGGGAACGAAACAGAGATTATAGTGGGTGAGTGATCTGATGACAAATCCAATGAAGGCTCCACTTGTATCCACTCTAAAGGAAAATTTTTCGCAACTCCAAAATCTATAACATCAGGGATCTTTCGTCGGTCTGACGGCCAATAAGTGGGGTGTCCGCTTGAAACCACATCTAAGCCCATTTTGGAAACGGTGTCAAAAAGCACACGGCCTTTCGAGGTAATTAAACGTGATCCCCAAAAAGTGTGTTTAGCGTTATAGTCGCCGGCCGCTAAAAATCGAGGACCAAGTGATTTGAAAAAATTTGAATATTGGCTTTCTGTTATTGAAAATCGTGGTGGTGAGTAAATCGAGGATATAACGATTTTTTCATGAAAATAATCAAGGCATATATTTGTAGCTTGGAGATATTCCTCACGTGTCCCGTTCATTAGATAATGCTTAATTCTGGTCTTTATCAAAATTGCCGAACCGCCGCAAGATCTTCCACGGGGATCTTTTGTGTCATATAATGTGTAGCCATTAATTTTGAAATAACTGTTGGTTGTCAAATGGGTTTCAGCAATCATCATTATATCGATCTGCTTTTCCATAAGGAAGTGCTCAAGTTCATTTTTATGTTGGCGAATGCCGTTTGCGTTCCAGAAACATATTTTTAACCAATTCATTTTGTTAAAATTGCCTGCAAAATGGTGGATTGCATTTTCAGCATTTCCTGCATCATGTTTGTCATGGAAACCGTAAATGTATTTATAGATTGAACAAGAGTCTGCAGAGTTGCCCCAAGATTGCTAAAATGTTGGTCGGAGTTTTGAGGCTTGGGCTCCTGATTCAAATTTGGTTTATCGGATTTTACCACATTCGCATAAGAAATTTGTTGGGGGTTT
Source organism: Thecocarcelia acutangulata (assembly GCA_914767995.1). Classification (NCBI taxonomy): domain Eukaryota; kingdom Metazoa; phylum Arthropoda; class Insecta; order Diptera; family Tachinidae; genus Thecocarcelia; species Thecocarcelia acutangulata. The sequence goes on from OU612098.1 coordinate 61,629,627, forward strand.
TGCACGTGTATATGGCTGGTTGGCTGGCGTACCTGGGGAAAATTGGTTGTTGAAATGGTGTTTGACTGCTGGGGTGGCATATTTAAAATCAATGGCTTATTTGTCATTGACCGCTTAAAATGAGGGCAACCTCTATAATTTGCAGTGTGGTTACCTCCACAGTTACTGCATTTTTTAACACTTGCGTCGGCCTTTGGCTTATTGCACTGAGTTGTGCCGTGAAGTTCGCCACACACAACACAAACAGCGGGCAACTTACAGTAGGCCTTTGTGTGGCCAAATTCTTGGCAGTTTAGGCACTGAACGGGTCCTAGACGCTTATGTGGCTCCTCAACGGTAACCTTACGATGCAAAAGAAATTTAAGGTTATAAATTGGATGAATTTCACCTTTTTTCAGGACAACATCCCTGGGTTCTAGTTCAACCCTAAACATGGGTTGAGGGATCTTTTCACGGTTCCTGATATTTACTACGGTTTTTATTTTAAAACCTTTATCTTCCAATCCGGTTTTGACGTCATCAATATCTACGCAAGGGTCAATACCTTTAATAACGACCTGAAGGCCTTTAGCACTTTTAAGTTGATAAGTATAAAAGAATCTTTTCTCTTTTTCCAGAGCGGCAGAAAGTTTTCGGTAATCATTTTCGCAGTTGACTTGATTTTTTTTTCACTTATTTGTCCGTGCTTCACTGATGTTACGTTGAAGGTGTCTTTACCAATTGCCGAAATAAGTGCTTTTACCAACTCATTAGATGTAGGTTCTCTCAAGTATATTGGTGGCGGTTTAAATGCTTTTTTTGATGTAGTTGGCTCGTCAGTCTGAAGGATAGCAAACCTATTACTATCCGTTGTCGCAGAGGTAATATCGCCCTTAGATATTTTTGGTTACGATGATATTTGCGCGGATTTAGGGCTTCGCTGACGTTTAACCACGGTTATATACCTATCCATACCCACTTGAGTTTTCGGTTTATCAACAATAGCTAAACTGGAAGATGGTATGTCTTCTGTTGTAACTACAATGTTTGGCGAACACGAACGCGTGCGTTTTTTATCTCTTAGAGACAGAAGATTATCCAATGATTTTTTAAGTGATTCTTCCTCAGAGATCCAGAGGTTTTTTCTAGTGGAGCTAAGCTTACTCACAGAATTGCATCTAATAGGTACACTCATGCAATTTTTGTTTTTTTATTTATATTTTTTTTTAATTTAAAAGTATATAAAAATAATTGTCACAAAGTTTTTCTTTTGTATAAATTCGCTCTTCCACTTATTGCGGTTTTGCAAGCAAACAAAACTTTAGTGTATAGTTTTTTTTACCACTGGGTAGGTAATCTTCACGCACAATAACAACAACAACAATGCACTGCCACCGCACTTGTTTTATTGAAATTGATTTTATTGTTTAGTTAATGAAATGTAAGGAATTTATTTTACCGTTGTTTTTTTTAAATAATTTGTTATTGTTTTTACAATTTAATACAATATATTATTGTTTTTATATGTAAGTTTAAAAATATGTTAGCACAATGATTTTTTGGTTTGTTTTTTTTTTTTTGTTCACTTTTTAAAAACACGACCGCGCGGTTGAAGAATCACAGAGTGAATGAAGCAGAAATTCTGGCCCAAACATTTGCTTTAAACCATTCAATTTCAGCTAATCTTGGAGATTTGAATAATGATTTGTTTGTTCGAAATAGTGTTGATTCATTCAGGGTTTCAGAATTAGATTATATGGGTGGCTCGCCCGTAAGCCTTGCTGAAGTACCTGCTATTGTCAAATCACTAAAAAGTCGAAAATCACCTGGAATCGATGGAATCAATAATATTTACTTAAAAGCATTGCCAAAAAAAGGCTTAACATTTGTTACACTAATTAATTATAAATGCATATATTAAGCAATGTTACTTCCCCAATGTATTTAAACAAGCTAAAGTTATCCCTATTAAGAAACCGAAAAAATCACCTGATTGCCCCTCTTCATACCGTCCTATAAGCTTACTATCCGCGTTAAGTAAAATATTAGAAAAAATAATTAAGGACAGATTAGTAAATTTTATGAACTTAAATAACATAATTCCGCCCCAACAATTTGGTTTTCGGCTTGAACATAGTACTTCCCATTCTTTGATTCGATTAAGAAATCTAATAAATTCGAATTTCAGCCAGCAGAAATCTACAGGAATGATAATATTGGATGTTCAGGCCGCTTTTGACTCAGTATGGCATGATGGGCTCATCTTTAAATTACACTTCCCTACATATCTTATAAGAATTATAAACTCCTTTCTTGTACAACGCTCATTCAAAGTCCATATTGGTTCATTCTCGTCCGACGTTTTTTCAATTCCAGCAGGCTGTCCTCAAGGCTCCTGTTTGTCACCCATTCTTTACAACTTATATACTAGCGATTTTCCGCAATTAAATTATTGTACCGTTTCAATTTTTGCTGATGACACAGCGGTTATCTGTTCCGACGTGTTATCCACCCACATAATAGTCAATCTTGAGCGAGCCTTAACGGAACTCCAACATTATTTCCATAAATGGAAAATAAAGTTAAACTCCAGTAAAACACAAGCCATTTATTTTTCAAGAAAACGAAAGACTTGTTTCTTACCGCAGAGTATTGTGACATTTAACAATTACCCTATTCAGTGGGAACATAAAGTAAAATATCTAGGAGTTATATTAGACCCTAAAATAAAACGAACATATATCATACATTGTTAATAAAGTAAATATACTTACAAGAATTCTTTACCCATTTCTAAACAGGAATTCCTCCCTAAGCCTAGCTAATAAAAAAATAATACTTAAATCCATTTTCCATGCCATAATTTACTATGCAGCCCCTGTATGGTCGACTAGTGCAAATTGTCATTTAAAAAAATTGCAAATTGCACAAAACAAGTTGTTAAAACTAATCTATAACCTTCCATGGTTTTATTCAACAGCGAGGCTCCACTTGCTCGCAGATATAGAATTAGTTACAAACAAAATTGTCAGACTTAATAACAATTTTAGTATAAAATGCCAGAACTCAGAGTTTGAACATATCAATGAGCTAGCCCATCTTACGTAGTGTAGTAGTTTTCTAGGATAAGCCTTTTTATTAAAAAAACTAAAACGTTCAAATAGGTTTTGAAAATTTTTAGCTCCAAATAAATTAAAAATTTTGTAAATATGGAATATGTATTTATTAATATTGTAACTAAAAACCTAATAACTAAGAAGAAAAAGATAATTATCTTGAACTCTTTATTGTAAATTAATTATATGAAAATGAAATATTGTGGAAATAAAGTGAATTTGAGTAAACTATGAAATTGTTTTTATTTTAACAAAATTATTTTTAAATGAATAAACCACTAAATTCACTTTCAGATATGTAAACAATACTTTTGTCGCTGAGTACTCACGATATTACTAGTAGCAAACAACTGCCACACGCCGTAGCGCTGCTACCTCATAGGCGTTAATGCATCTTGGATGTGGCATAAGGTATGCATCTGTTATGTCAGTCTATTTCCATATGTGTTTAGGTATGTACTTATATGTTTATATAATTGCGACATACTTAATATACTTAATTGATTTGTCGAAATTATAATACTCGATTGTCAACATCAATTTCATTGTGTAGCACATATAATGTCCACCACCGTTGGTTGATCTATGACGATAAAGTGGGGGTAGCCATCAACACCAGAGATTGTTTCTTGAAACAATTCTCTAGGAGACCTTTTCGTAAATTTCCCATCGACCACGCATGGTGGATTTGAATTAATACCATGAAGCGTGTTTTTAATCAAAACTTCTTGTAAGCGTGGATCAATGTTAGTATCAGATATTTATGCTGAAGTAATTTCATCTATTTTATCTGGTGTAATTTAGTCCACCATCCATATCCGAATGTGGAAATGAGGCATTCCACGTTTCTGCCATTCAATAAAATATATTCAGCATCACGTTCTCCGAAAACACGTAACTTAACAAAAAAAATCCATTAGTGATTCCATCCTCATTCTGACCCGTCCTTTCAATAAAAAAAATTTTTTTTTTACCTTACCTATATGCAAAAAGAGTTTTCGAACATTTGACGAAGTTGCTTGATAAGTTGAAATTGCAGCTGGCAATTTGCTTCCCTTCCCCCCTTTTACAAAAAAAAAAAAAGAAAAATTAGTATAGCCTTTTTGCACCCAAAAAGAATTTTAAAATTTGGTCCACAAATGCCGAAATTTTATAATAATGAACCTTTGAGGCGGACGTATTGCGACAACCTCCTTCACCTTGAGTTTTAAAGAACACAGTTTCGTCGGTATTTTTTATATGAAAAAAGAGTTTTGAAAACTGGTCCACAAATGACGAAGTTATTTAATAATTAATTATTGGAAGGACAATCACGCCCCCAATTTAAAAAAAAAAAATAAAAATAAATAAATAAAATTATTGCCATTTCACATACAAAAGGAATTTTGCAAATTGCTCCATAAATGGCGAAGTTATTTCACAATCAATTATTGGGGTGGTCAATTTGCGATAAATTCATCGTTTTCTATATGCAAGAAAAGTTTTAAAAATTAGTTAAAAAATGAAGTTGCTTGATAATCAATTACTGGAGCTAGCAATTTTCTTCCCCTCCCTCTTTTTGCCAAAAAAAATAAAAATTAGTAAAAAATTGATTCTGTATCCAAAAATAATTTTTAAAATTGGTCCACAAATACCGAAGTTATTTGAAAATGAATTTTTGGGGCGTGTTCAATTTTGATGAGATATATGAAAAAAGAATTTTGAAAATTGGTCTACAATAACGAAGTTATTTGATAATCAATTATGGGGAGGATAATTTGGTACACGCCCCCAATTGTCCAAAAAAAAGTAAATAAAAAAATTATTGACCTCTTCCATACACAAAAAAAAACGAAAATTGCTCCATAAATACTGAAGTTATTTGACAATCAATTATTGGCGTAGGCAATTAGCGATAACTTCGTCCCCCCAAAATAATCTTAGTCGTTTTGGACATTTTGCATATGCACAAAAAAATTTTGAAATTTGGTTAAAAATGAAGAACTTATGCTCATTTGTATTAAAAAATTGTAAAAGAAATAACATAATTTAAAATAGAAGGGCGTCAAAAAAAAGCGTGGTTGAAAAAAAAGTAGCCTATAATTCATGCAAGTGTTCCAGTCAATAACTGTGAAAATTTCAGGAAGATTAGTCCAGCGGTCTGGCAGATCTTAAGGCACAAACACACATTCAATTTTATATATTAAAGAAGAAGAAGAAGATAAATTTTTCTATACACAGTTTTCAAAACAAGTTTTCCTAAAGAAAACATACAACGGTGCGTCAAAATATTGAAACTAATAAAGCATTAAACACATACGAGTAGACCACAGCAGTCGTCACAACTTCACGTCAGCAAATGTTGTAGTGGATTTACAAATTCTGTTTATATCATGAAAGAAGCTCTGATATAAAATGAACAACTTAACTTCAAAGCTGAAAATACAAGGTGGCGCAAAAGTTATCCTCCTATCAGAAAATGCTATAAATTTTGCGATTGGTCCCTAATGTAAGTTCTGTTTTGACATTTGTGTAGTAAACACATGCGAAATACACGTTAATAGAAAATGTTACGCTACACTGCTCTAGAACGCGGAATATTGATGAAGATTATTTTTCATCAAAAATAATCATGAGTGATGAGGCCCATTTCCATCTTAGCGGGTACGTAAATAAGCAAAATTTACGCTTCTGGGGCACTGAAAATCCGCGTGTAACCCACGAAGAGCTATTACACCCGCTAAAAGTCACTGTGTGGTGTGTTGTTTTCACTGGAGGAAGGTTATTTTTGTACCACCCGTTATAATCGAATATATCTTCTGATCTAAAGTGAGAACAGTATTAAAGCACTGAAACCTTACGACAATATAAAGAATTTTTAAATTTTTCGACACTTTTAAAACTTTTCATCAAAGATATGCAATTAAAACTACTCGTAAGTAAAGTAAAATCAACTGGTATATATCTAGCAGCATACTACATGTTTTATAAATTGAAGATTTTTATTTATATGTACTCGTATGCACATATTTAACAATAGAATAGATACATTCTGTTGTTTTTTATGTTACATTAGAAAAAAAAAATTTCAAAATGCTAAATTATACAGTTTTACACACTGTGGCTGTGTTCTGTAACTCTCGCCACGAGAAACTTTTCGACTGAAGCGTGTGAAATGAAACAAAGTTGAAACAAACAGCTTTTCTCACTAAACTGTAGCTATAAGTCATGGTGCAATTATTAGGTGGCAGCATAAGAGTTATTGTACTACATACATAATATTTTGTTTGTGTAAAAATTCCGGACGCTGTCAAAAACATGTTTACAAAACAGAAGAAAATGAAGAAAGAAACGTTTATATAAAAAAAAATTAACAAAGAAAATTAATACAATTGTTTTTATAAATTGTTTTGAACGCATTTTAAGCAATTAAAATATTTTTTTAAACTTTTTAATTGTGTTTCTTGCCCTTTTTCCAACTGTTTAAAATATTTTTATTTTTTCGCTTTAGTTTGTGTAAACATAAACAATTTTTGACACCCACAATTGTATGAAACAAAAAATTATCACCTGCGCTAGTGATGCCACCTGGTTAATTGCACCATGCTATAAGTTTTCTTGGTGAGTAATAGCTGTCACGTAAGGAAATTACTCGCCATTTTACAGAAAAACTGTGTTGGTAAAAGTTTTGGGAAAAAATTTCCCGCTTTCAACTGTCATTATTTCTCGCAAATAAAAAGGCTGTGAGATAGTATTTTAAATAACAATAATCATCATTATATGAATAATAATACTAAAAACATAAGTATTTTGCTGTTAAGTTAAGTTAAATATATATTTATATTCACACAGTTTAGAATGATTTTTTTTTATTTGAACTTCTTAATTAATTTTTATACCCTTCACACAACAAGTTTTAAGGGAATACATTCTTATTAATAAGAATAATCTGTACAATTTTAGTTTCCAACCCAACAAAGTAGTTATATTGTAATACTTTTATAATGTTTTTTTTTCAGAATTCACAAATTGCAATTGTTTTTTAATTTTACAAAATTTTGTCCATAAGTATGTATGTATGTATTTGTAACTAAAATGTAAACAGTGGCTGTGTTCTGTAACTCTCGCCACGAGAAACTTTTCGACTGAAACGTGCGAAATGAAACAAAGTTGAAACAAACAGCTGCTTTTCTCACTAAACTGTAGCTATAACTTTTTTGGTGAGTAATAGCTGTCACGTAAGGAATTTACTCGCCATTTTACAGAAAAACTGTGTCTGTAAAACTTTATCGCAAAAATTTCCCGCATTCAACTGTCATTATTTCTCGCAAATAAAATGGCTGTGAGATAGTTTTTCAAATAACAATAATCATCACTAAATGAATAATAATGCTGAAAAATAAGTATTTTGCTGTTAATTTAAGTATCAAATAGATATTTACACAGTTTAGAATGATTGTTTTCTTTATTTTAACTTTTTAATTAACTTTTATACCCTTCACACAACAAGTTTTCAGGGAATACTTAAGTTTTTAATTTCAACAATTTTAATATCCGACCCAACATAGTATATTATAACAATTTTATAATGTTTTTTTTAGAATTCACAAATTGCAATTATTTTTTAATTTTAAAAAATTTTGCGCATAAATATGTATGTATTTGTAAATAAAATGTAAACATTAGAGCCAAACCATACATTTTCTAGAATAGCCAGCCGACGGTTATAATATGACGCCGTCGAACAAAATTTCTTAAGTTTAGCAATTTTTGGTCGGCGGCGGTGCTAATTGTGGCTGGCGCTTTCATTTTTAAAATTGCATGTCGGCATCGTTTTATATTTTCAGACATTTCTAACGTAACGACGTAATCGCTTTGGATAGTTTTCGACATGAGTTACAGACGCAGTTTTTTCTCACTTTTCGAGAAACGATGGAATAATTTGTTTCACAAGTTTTCGACGCGAGAACTTCTCGCCAAAGTTACAGAACACAGCCACAGAAGAGCCATACCATACATTTTCTAGAATAGCCGGCGGGTACAATATGACGCCGTCGGAAAAAATTTCATAGCTAGTAATTTTTGGTCGGCGGCGGTACTAATTGTGGCTGACGCTTTCATGTTTAAAATTGCATGTCGGCATCGTTTCATATTTTCAGACATTTCTTACGTAACGACGTAATCGCTTTGGATAGTTTTCGACATGAGTTACACCCAATTTTCACGATGACTTTTTCAAACGTCTTTAAATCATGTCTTCCATATTTGTGCGCAAATTTGATAGAAATGAAAGAGGGGTAAACAAAAAGACACGAACTCTGTTTTTCGTGTTTTTTTCCTAATTTCTTTTTGTTATCATTTTTAATTTTGTTATTATTTTTCATTTACATTCGTTTGGCAAGATGACTACATCGATACTAACAAAAGGATAAAAAGAGACAAATGATATTATTTTGCAACTACACTTGAAAAAAGACATGTCTTAAAAAGTTATGATGAAAATGTAACATGATTTTGGTAGCAGCTTAAAAATAAAATAAAAAACAAACATGTCTTTAAAAGTCGTCGTGAAAATTGGGTGTTGCAGGCGCAGTTTTTTCTCACTTTTTGAGAAACGAACGCGAGAACTTCTCGCCAAAGTTACAGCGCACAGCCACTGGTTACAATATTTTTATCTTTTAGTCAACAAAAATAGAAATTAGTGTAATTTGACCGCAGCAAAAAAAAAAAAAAAGTCAGCATAGACCTGCTGTCGCGTCATCTTACAGTGCAACCTAAGTTAACGATTGTGGTTAAATAAAAACATTAAAGTTGTACCATGACCAGTACGAGTACTGTTGTTCACTAAGCTTGTTCAGTAAAAATTACTGCATAGAAATAATAACAATTGATAAAGCCGCTAAATTAGTCGGATAGCGGTTAAGGTGTGATTACTAATGCCCGCAAAATATTAGTAATATATATTTTGAAGCCAGTCGTAAAGCAGCTTTGGGCTGAAGAACAGCTCTCGCGTCATCATAATTATTTCTTAAGTGAGGTTAGGCTTATGTTTGTTGTTCGGTCTCACTCGCACTGGTTAACGGTTTGCCTCAATTAACTGTATTGGTTTACAGTTTTTTTTAGAGGTTATTCATTGTTAACCACGTGGAAACTTCCTATGTGAAGGCATAGGTCGTTATAGTTAGTCACAGTGACGCTACAAAAGTCGTGTTAATACCATCTTGGGCATTATGGTCTTTGTCACCTCGCCCATGCTGTGCATCCTATACATTGCCAATTTATTTTGCAACTGTATAGTTACTAAATAAATAAATAAATATATTTTGAAGCGAATTTTACTGAGAGACGGAAAAGTTTTCTCTCCTACGCTCTGTCAAAATTAGATTTTTCAATTGCAAAGTATTGACGCCGCGCTATTTGGGTTGGTCTCATACGGTTTGCAAGTACATAAGGATTTTTGAAAGATAAATTACGCTTGACGCACTAATTTAGGTTGCACATTCACTTTTGCCAAAATAACTGCGCTCATTTAAATGAACGTCTTTTATATTTGACATATTGGGGTCGGTTATCTGCTGCTTTCAATATGTTTAATGTTTAAACAACGATCATTTTTACAAGTGACCACTAGCTCAAGCAACAAACAATAATTAAACATATACTTCGTGAATATATGTGAGGCTACCACACATATATATCTATGGATCTCGGGATTTTTCGGCATTAAAGCACAATTTTTAAAGCTTAATATTTTTTACGTACTTAGAAGAAAATCAATAAACAGATGAATTCAACTTATACGGAGAAAATAAATTTATTTATTTATTTATTCAAACAAATTTTTAGCAAAGCTAATTTATATCTCGTATGTAAGTAATTATGTATCCACAGTATAGGCGAAGTAACGAAGACCATACTCCCAAATGATTTTAACAGTATTTACTTGTGTATGTGTAATCGTCCCTGTGATTGACTATAACGACCTATGCCTTCACAAACAATACATACATATGTACATACATAAGTGTATATAAGAACATATTCCAATTTTTCTAACAAAACAAAAATATATAGCCTCCATTTAGATAAACTGCTTTTAATTTAAGCCATTAACTAAGCAGCGTTGCCATTTGTGAAGAGTTTTAGAAAATTAAAAAGCCGCGAATACCTTTTGGCTGAAACTATGATTTTTTTTAAAGGACGTGACATTGCCATTCCATGAACACATATTAGGTGTGTTCCACGAGATCTCGGACTAATGAGAGCAAAAAGCAAATTAACCAAATTTTACCCAAATCTGCTGGAACGCAAAAAACCACAATTGTACATTTTGCAATAGTAGTGCTGCTTACTTTTTAGATTAAAGTACATTTTAGTGATTTTAGACGCTTAAAATGCATAACATCATATAATCAAAAGATTTGCACTATTGGCAACAGCTGTAAAATTAAAAGAAAAGTAAAATTTTCAGTAGATTTTTATAGTACATATTTATTAAAGGAAAAGCCAAACAACTATTGCAAGTTTTCCTTACAACTTCACAAGGTTATTTTTAATTTGGGCAGCCTTCCATTTTGCTTTTAACTAATTTTTAAACAAAACCTTTTTTCAATTTGCAAATTTTCTGATTTAATTTTCAGTTTCATACGCATGTAAACATAAAATAGCTGTTTATTAAATTCTAGTCCGAACTTACCCAAAGAAAAAGTTTGGGCTAATTTGTACAGGAAATGAAAAAAATTACTCTCTCGTTTTCTCTCAAATTTGCACAAAAATTGTTACGTGGAACGCTTTTGGACTACTTTGGACTAGTTCGGACTGTTTCGTTATTCACATGGAACACACCTATTTTGTGTTAATAAAGACGTCTTATTCTTGTCACTACTCTTATTATCCCAACTTCAGCTTTGATTGATTTAATTGTATTGTTTTTTTTTAAGCATTTTTTTATTTATTGAATCTTCAAAATGAACTAACAATAAGTATTCAAATCTTAAATTTAAAAATAAGTATTCAAATCTAAATTTAAAAATAAAAAATGTGATTCTTAAGTCCGGCCAATGCTAGACAAAAAGTTTTATTATGCGGGAGCTATTTCGGTAAAATCACCTATTGAGCAATCTGATGGTGGCAGCGGTATCCCTTCTTTTAAGCCGAGTGTGGCCGCCAAAATTAAGTATATTGCGCGCAAGAGGGTTTGGATGAAGTTCCAGTTTACTGACATACCTTGTCGCGTACTTAGAAAACTCCTCTTTTACCAGCGGAACACTCAGATCTTTATGAATTCGTGAATTTTTTACATACCATGGAGCTGAAGTAATCGTTCGAAGAATTTGGTTTTGTCGCCTTTGGATTTTTTCAATGTTTGATGCTGAGGCGGTGCCCCATAACTGAATTCCGTAGCACCATATAGGCTTTAGTATTGCGTTGTATAACAAAAGTTTGCAATCTAATTACAGTGTCGAATTTCTGCCCATAAGCCAATTTAGCTGCGCTGCTTTTAGCTTTAACTGAGTGACCTTTGCTTCAATGTGAGACTTCCACGTTAGCCTACGGTCCAGGTGAATACCAAGGTACTTGACTTCGTTGTGCTGCGGAATAGGTGAGTTGTTAATTTGGATAGGCGGACATGTTCGCCTACACAGTGTGAATGTAACATGAGTACATTTCTGTTCATTAACTTTGATTTTCCAAAGTTTTAGCCATTTCTCTAATATTGAAGTATATTCCTGTAAATTTCGTGATGCTAATTGGTGGTTTTCATGAACACTCAAAAACACTGTGTCATCTGCAAAGGTAGAAGTGTGGATTCCGGATGCCGTTGGCATGTCAGACGCGTAAATTAAATATAAAGTAGGCCCCAGTATGCTGCCTTGGGGAACTCCTGCCTTGATTGGCTGAGTTGGGCTTATAAAGTCGCCTTCTCTGATAACAAACTTCCGCCCGTATAAGTAGCTTTCCAGAAGCTTGTGGGTATTTGCAGGCAAGTTTAGCTTTATTTTGTTCATCAAGCCGTCGTGCCACACTTTATCAAAAGCTTGAGAAATATCAATGAAAAGAGCTGAGCAATACTTCTTCTCCTCAAAGGTTTGTCTTATGACATTGACTAGTCTGTGCGTTTGTTCTATGGTGCTATGTTTAGCCCGAAAGCCAAATTGATGATCAGGGATGCATCCCACATTGTTCAATATTGGACTCAACTTTGCCATTAACAATTTTTCGAATAGTTTTGAAATTGTTGGTAAAAGACTTATTGGTCTATATGATTCTACCTTAGTCAGATCCTTCCCTGGCTTGGGTATCATAGTAATCATAGAGACCTTCCACTCTGCAGGATAATACTCAATGCGTAAAATGGCGTTAAAAATAAAAAGTAGAACCATTCTAGCTACACGAGGTACATAACTGATCAAGCATTTTACCAGTAATTTGATCAATGCCTGGAGCTTTTCTGGGGTTTGTATTACCGATAACGTTTTCGACATCTTGAAAATTAAATCTCAAAGACACAGGCGGTCTAACAACATATGGCGGTAATTCCGCTGTATTATTCTCTGAATCATTTGTGATAAAAACGTTTCGCAAATGATCGACATACAACATTCCCTTTTCAGAATCGCTTCTTGCCCAGTCGCCAGTTGCATTTCGCAAAGGTGGCTTACCTATTACGGGTTTTTTTAAACCTTTTGTCGCTTTCCACAAGGAATAACCAGATTGATTGAATATGTTTTAAGGGAAGCCATTCTATGGACTTCAAGCAGATTTCTTAGCTGAGTTATGCATTCCCGTAGCCTAGTTTTAAGCTGGGGCGACCTGCGAAGTTGCCGCTCTCTTCTGACTCTTCTTTTTTCTGACAGAAGTTGCTCAATTTCAGATGAATAAGTCCTATTGTTCTCATTTCTAGATCTTAAATGACTAGTGGTAGCATGCTGTACGGCCAGTTTGAGGTTTTCAGAAAAATCGTTAATTGACACATCAATATCCTCAGGCGTTCTCAAGGCGATATTTTCAGTACAATGTGTGCTCAAAAATTTTTTGTATTTTAACCAATTAACTCTATTGACAGTCAACGGTGAGCCAATCTCTTGGGGGAACGAAACAGAGATTATAGTGGGAGAGTGATCTGATGACAAATCTAATGAAGGCTCCACTTGCATCCACTCTAAAGGAAAATTTTTCGCAACTCCAAAATCTATAACGTCTGGGATCTTTCGTCGGTCTGCCGACCAATAAGTGGGGTGTCCGCTTGAAACCACATCTAAGCCCATTTTGGAAACGGTGTCAAAAAGCACACGGCCTTTCGAGGTAATCAAACGTGTTTTAATTGTATGAATAGTCGATTTGATTCTATGAATAACTGAACAGAGCATTCGCCATTACTCAAATGAGCAAATTAAAAAATTTTCTCCGATTGTGAACGCAAAATATGGCCAATTACGAAAATCTCTCTATGGAATCTGAAAGCTTTTGCGGTAATCGCTATAACAAACGCTGCATGAACAACCAATTATTCATTGGTGTTCCTTAATTTACAGACTTTGGTACACTATGTACATAAATATTATCCGTAATTAGACCAATCATTTCTTAATAAGAAGGACCAGCAGACAATAAATTCAATGTGCTCTTAATACAACTATCTTGAGTTGCATAAGACTTCAAACTTCGTTTGTTGCTGAATTCAAATCAACCATTAAATAATATACAGTGTATATCCCCCAAGAGAGCAGGATTTTCATTGGTATACGTCTAACCAGTACATTCTGCTTTCTTGGCTTGCAAATAAAACTCCAGGAAACCGCATGACTTATGCTGTGTTGGGCTTCCGAAAGCCTTACTTCGGGTTAATTGGCAGAACGGGTTTCGGCAAAGCCCCCGGTACGTTCTGCTTGCACTCCATCCCGGCGCTGGACATGGTTGAGATTCCTACCTTGGCTGAAACGTTCTGGCTGTAGCTTTTGGCAGGAAGGGGAATTATTTCCCGTGATAAATTTGGTACATGTCAGTTTCCGCGAGCTAATAACACTTGAGGTGCTTTTGTTTTGCTGCAGATACTTATAATCTTAGAAACCAGTAGTGATGGCGTAGAGTACTTCTAATATTCTACCACTACATGCTAATTATGTTTTTAACCTATATAATTTATTTATTTCCTTTCCCATCTTTCTTTTTAACTTTCATTTGTTCACTTGGAAATCTTTATTTACCTGGAAATCCAACAACAAATTACTAGGTAACCAGGTATATATAATAATTGTTGAAAAAAAAATTAAGTGATTTCTAAGCCTATCAGTTAATAACAAGAAAGATCTATTAATTAGAGCCAGTAGCGTTCTTTAGCGCCGGCCAAGAGCGATTTAAAATTCAATTTTTTTACGTTGCGTCCTGTAGTACGATGTTTTGACTGGTGATTAGGTTGAAGTTTGATGCTCTTAACAGTGCGACCACACAGGTAACCTGTTGTGTCTTAATACTAGCAATAGAAACATTTGATAAGAAGTTACAACCTGTCTGAGCCTTGTAAGTCACATGTGGGCGTAAATCCACCCGTGATGTTATTTAACTCGTGGAATTGGCTTACTATTGGATTAGGCCGTAATGGCAGGTGTTGACGCAAATCTTCTTGCGGCCAAATATGCAGCTCGGCATAACGATACACGAGAGACTTGTAAAAATATCTAGCTATTAAACGGTATGTAATGTACTACTACACCGAACATAAGTGTCAGCGATAACAACATCCCCACCAATATAGACAATAAACTTAGTAGACGAGGAGATTTCCACGAAATTCAGATTTGGAGATGTTCAATATCTTCACAATACCACCAAATAAACAGCTGAGTCATGCTGAGAGCCAACAAGGCTACCGTTCTCGACTATATACCATATTAATCGTTCCCTAAGTAATATTTTACGCTTCTTAATTAAATAAAAAATATTGTTAGAATTGTTAATATAGTTGTTGATTAAAAAAGTGACTTAAAATTAACGCAAGATATAAACTAACTATAAAACACAGTTTAGAGTCTCTTGACTGTTATTATTATTTTTTATTGAATTATTAACTACATGGGATAGAGTTACTTATGGAATGCCAAATTGGGCAAATGGCTCTCCACGGCTTTGGATGCATATACGTACTGAGATTTCATAAATTTGTATGATTTGAGTGTAAATGTACATATATGCTTTTAATAGATATACATAAATACACGTATATACATACATATATGTACATATGTAAAATAAAGTTGTACTTATGTAAAATAAAGTTCTTCCGCTACTGAAGACGCCAGCGCTTGGAAACACAACTGAAACATACGGATAATCGGATGTATGCAAAAAAAAACTTCATAGAGGTTGGTCAGAATTTGTAAAAAACTCATTTTTCAGATTCCTATTTTATTTATTAGTTATCAACTTAAAAGTTCTAAAGGCCTTCAGGTTGTTATTAAAGGTCAAAACCGGATTGGAAGATAAAGGTTTTAAAATAAAAACCGTAGTAAATATCAGGAACCGTGAAAAGATCCCTCAACCCATGTTTAGGGTTGAACTAGAACCCTAGGATGTTGTCCTGAAAAAAGGTGAAATTCATCCAATTTATAACCTTAAATTTCTTTTGCATCGTAAGGTTACCGTTGAGGAGCCACATAAGCGTTCAGGACCCGTTCAGTGCCTACTCTGCCAAGAATTTGGCCACACAAAGGCTTACTGTAAGTTGCCCGCTGTTTGTGTTATATGTGGCAACTCAGTGCAATAAACCAAAGGCCGACGCAAGTGTTAAAAAATGCAGTAACTGTGGAGGTAACCACTGCAAATTATAGTGGTTGCCCTGTCTATACTCACTTTAAGCGGTCAATGACAAATAAGTCATCGATTTCTCCAGCAGCCAAATATCATTGGTAAAAACAATTTTCCGCAGGTAGGCGATTCAACCACCCATACAAATACGCAAACCTCCAAACAATTTTCATATGCTAATGTTCTTAAAGCCGACCAAATCTTGAACCAGGAGCCCAAACCTCAAAAGTGCGATCCAAATTTTAGTAATTTAGAGGCAACTCTGCAGACTCTTGTTCAGTCTATAAACACTTTTACCGTTTCTATGACAAACATGATGCAGGAAATGCTAAAAATGCAATCCACTATTTTACAGGCAATTTAAAAAAAATGAATTGGTTAAAAATATGTTTCTGGAACGCAAACGGCATTCGCCAACACCAAAATGAACTTGAGCACTTCCTTATGGAAAAGCAAATCGATATAATGATGATCGCTGAAACCCATTTGACAACCAACAGTTATTTCAAAATTAATGGCTACACATTATATGACACAAAAGATCACCGTGAAAGATATTGCGGTGGTTCGGCAATTTTGATAAATACCAGAATTAAGCACTATCTAATGAACGGGACACGTGAAAATATCTCCAAGCTACAAATATATGCCTTGATTATTTTCATGAAAAAATTGTTATATCCTCGATTTACTCACCACCACGATTTCAATAACAGAAAGCCAATATTCAAATTTTTTCAAATCACTTGGTCCTCGATTTTTAGCGGCTGGCGACTATAACGCTAAACACACTTTTTGGGGATCACGTTTAACTACCCCGAAAGGCCGTGTGCTTTTTAACACCGTTTCCAAAATGGGCTTAGATGTGGTTTCAAGCGGACACCCCACTTATTGGTCGACAGACCGACGAAAGATCCCAGACGTTATAGATTTTGGAGTTGCGAAAAATTTTCCTTTAGAGTGGATGCAAGTGGAGCCTTCATTAGATTTGTCATCAGATCACTCTCCCACTATAATCTCTATTTCGTTCCCCCAAGAGATTGGCTCACCGTTGACTGTCAATAGAGTTAATTGGCTAAAATACAAAAAAATTTTGAGTACACATTGTAGTGAAAATATCGCTTTGAGAACACCTAAGGATATTGATGCGTCAATTAACGATTTTTCTGAAAACCTCAAACTGGCCGTACAGCATGCTACCACTAGTCATATAAGATCCAGAAATGAGAATAATAGAACTTATTCGGCCGAAATTGAGCTACTTCTGTCAGAAAAAAGAAGAGTTAGAAGAGAGTGGCAAACTCGCAGGTCTCCCCAGCTTAAAACTAGGCTACGGGAATGCGTAACTCGACTAAGAAATCTGCTTGAAATCCGGAGAATATCTTCTCTGAAAACATATTTGGAAAGCTTGGATGGTACTCCGCAATCTGACTATTCTCTGTGGAAAGCGACAAAAGGTCTGAAAATACCCGTAATAGGTAAGCCAACTTTGCGAAATTCAACTGGCGACTGGGCACGAAGCGATTCCGAAAAGGGGATGGTGTACGTTGATCATTTGAGAAATGTTTTTACGACAAATGATTCAGCGGATGCTGCAGCAGAATTTCCGCCGTATGCTGTTAGACAGCCTGTGTCTTTGAGACTTAACTTTCAAGATGTCGAAAACGTTATCAATAACATAAACCTCAGGAAAGCTCCAGGTATAGATCAAATTACTGGTAAAATGCTTGAACAGTTACCTCGTGTAGCTAGAAGAGTTCTATTTTTTATTTTTAACGCTATTTTACGCCTTGAGTATTATCCTGCAGAGTGGAAGGTCTCTATGATTACTATGATACCCAAGCCAGGGAAGGATCCGACTAAAGTAGAGTCATATAGACCAATAAGTCTACTACCAACAATTTCAAAACTGTTCGAAAAATTGTTAATGGCGAAGTTGTCTCCAATACTTAATGATGTGGGATGTATCTCTGATCATCAATTTGGCTTTCGGGCTAAGCATAACACCATAGAACAAACAAATAGACTAGTCAATGTCATAAGACAGACTTTTGAAGACAAAAAGTACTGCTCAGCTCTATTCATCGACATTTCCCAAGCTTTTGATAAAGTGTGGCACGACGGACTGATGCACAAAATAAAGTTGAACTTGTCTGCAAATACTCACAAGCTTCTGGAAAGCTACTTATACGACCGGAAATTTGTTATCAAAGAAGGTGACTTTACAAGTCTCTCACAGTCAATCGGAGCAGGAGTTCCCCAAGGTAGCATTCTAGGACCCACTCTGTATTTGATTTACGCATCTGACATGCCAACGAGATCCGGAATCCATACTTCAACTTTTGCAGATGACACAGCTTTTTTTAGCGTTCATGTAAACCATCAAGAAGCTTCACTAAATTTGCAGCAGTATATTTCAATATTAGAGAAATGGTTGAAACTTTGGAAAATAAAAGTTATTGAACAAAAATGTACTCACGTTACATTCACACTGCGTAAGCAAACATGTTCGGCTATCCAAATTAACAATACACCTATTCCGCAGCATAATGAAGTTAAATACCTTGGTATTTACCTCGACCGTAGGCTAACGTGGAAGCCTCACATTGATGCTAAAGTCACTCAGTTGAAATTAAAAGCAGCGCAACTAAATTGGCTTAGGGCAGAAATTCGACATTGAAGTTGGACTGCAAACTTTTGTTATATAACGCAATTTTAAAGCCTATATGGTGCTATGGAGTTCAATTATGGGGAACCGCCTCAACATCTATCATTGAAAAAATTCAAAGACGACAAAACCAAATTCTTCGTACGATTACTGCAGCTCCATGGTACGTAAGAAACTCACGAATTCACAACGATCTGTGTGTTCCGCTGGTAACTGACGAGTTCTCTAAGTATGCCACAAGGTATATCAGTAAACTGGAACTTCACCCAAATCCTCTTGCACGCAACATACTTAATTTTGGCGGCCACTCTCGGTTGTGAAGAAGGGATACCCTGGCCACCATCAGAACGTTAAATAGGTGATTCTACCGATATTATTCGCGCGAAATGAAACTCTTTTGTCTAGCAGTGGCTGGACTTAAATAACTTTTATATTTAGTATTAAGATTTGAATACTTATTGTTAGTACATATCTTGAAGATTCAATAAATAAATGAATGACAAAAAAAAAAAAAATTATTAGTTAAGTGGACAACACACGATATGTTTTTAACAATGTACATGTCACAAAAGGCATTTTGCCTAAATGTCCTCTGTTGCCTCAAAAACATTGCGTCTGTAAAAAACATGAGCAAAGTCGTCTGACAAAATTTCAAATAGAGCCTGTTCTATTTTGTTATGTTTAAACTTCTGACATTAGAACTCCATGCATTGCGAACAATTCAGCAGCCGTTTTTGGGCGGTATAAGTAGTCGGCTTGAGCAAATTTTAATGCAATAATATTTTAGTATGTTTTAAATAAATATTTTTTATAATAATATAAAACATAGACAATGTCAGACGTAAATGTACATGTACGTTTGTGAGCAAGTTTTAAAAACCGTCTGTAAATATGAAAAATTTTGACAGACATGAAAAAATACATGAGGAATTACATATTAAACAAGTAAGAGTGTAGTATATTCGGCTGGGCCGAATCTAAAATACCCTTCACGATAGTCACGAATATGTATAGTATATTAAAAATGTGACCTGAATATGCTCGGTTTTATATGAACCGATATCGGAATTTTCTATTTTCTGTATTTTAGCAACCTTCTTTTATAACGAGAATTGCTTTTCAGCAAAAAAAAATTTTTACTGGAAAAATCGGTTCAGGCTATATCTCGGGTATATATAGACCGATATCGAAAATTTTAATTTTCCATATTTATATAACCTTATTTCATTACCAGAACTGCTTTTGAGCACAAAAAGTTGTTTAAATTTGCTTACTCGGAATTTTCATCAAAAAACCGGTTAGGCTATATATCGGGTATATATGGGCCGATATCGGAAATTTTAATTTTCCATATTTATATAACCTTATTTTATTACCAGAACTGCTTTAAGGTGAAAAAATTTGTTTAATTTCGCTTACGCGACATTTTCATGAAAAACCCGGTTTGGGCTATATCTCGGGTATATATGGACCGATATCGGAAATTTTCATTTTCCATATTTATATAACCTTATTTCATTACCAGAACTGCTTTAAGGCGAAAAAAGTTGTTTAAGTTCGCTTACACGACATTTTCATGAAAACCCCGAATTTGGGCTATATCTCGGGTGTATATGGACCGATATCGAAAATTTTCATTTTCCATATTTATATAACCTCATCTTATTACCAGAACTGTTTTTAAGCAAAAAAAGTTGTTTAAGTTCGCTTACGCGGCATTTTCATGAAAACCCCGGTTTAGGCTATATCTCGGGTATATATGGACCGATATCGGAAATTTTCATTTTCCATATTTATGTAACCTTATTTCATTACCAGAACTGCTTTTGAGCAAAAAAAAGTTGTTTCAGTTCGCTTACGCGACATTTTTATGAAAACCCCGATTTGGGCTATATTTCGGGTATATATGGACCGATATCTAAAAAAAATTTTTTGGCTTTTATTCACCTTGTTAAATGAGTGTGTGAAGTTTGAAGCAAAACAAACAACTTTTTTTGTCAAAAATTTCCATACAAAATTTCAAAAATTCATGGCTTTTTTCGGAATTTTGAATATATCTCAGCTATACGTGGACCGATATGGTCCACGTATAGCAAAAGAAAAAAGTTTCTATGTCTTATGGTTTTCTCAGAAACGGTATTTCAACGACCGACAGACGGACAGACGGACATCGCTTAATCGACTTTTCCATTAATTCTGAATCAAAATATATATACTTTATAGGGTCGCAAAAAAAAAACTGTAGAAATTACAAACGGAATCACAAACTTATATATACCCTTTACATTTTTGTGAAGGGTATAAAAAATACTTTTTAATTTTTTTAAAATGGTATTTTATTCATAAAGTATTTTCTAACGTTTTTCAAAAACATTTCACTTCAATATCTTTATCGTACCTAAGTATATTAAAAAGTCAAGAGTTACTTATGATTTAAAGCAAACTTCATCCGTTCGAAGCCAATTTGCAAAATCTGTAATTTGCCAGAAGTTTCCTTCCATGGATGTGGTTGTAACAATATTTTTGTTTTCTTGAACAAAATGATTCTTTATATACTTTTGCGAAATTTTCTTAAAAGTTTTGGAGTTTACTTCACACCCTTTTATCACATCGCCGGATTCACACTTTAAATCACTTTAAAGCGAAAACTATTTTAACATCAGCGAGAACTGCTGTGCTGTCAACCAACCTTCGCGCAAAAATAACGAATTTAATTTTTTATATGAATTTTGTCGTTTCTCTAATCACCATGGAATGTAAATTTGGTTGCTTGTTATAATATTGTATGTATAATGCTTTTACACAGTTGCTAATTTAGGAGTAAAATCACACAGTAAGCATTTGTATATTCATATACTTCAAATGTAATAATGTATTATTGTTAGCAAACAAAAATATAAAAAATCAGTCAATGAAAATTTTTGAGATTAACTGAATAATTCATTTAAATGAAATAAATCGGCTGCCATAAATAAGCCGATGCGAGCCGATTGCATCGGCCGTCGGCTGGCTGTCAAAAAAAGTGTCGGCGGCGGCTTTCAGCCGGCTGCAAGCCGGACGAATTGAACCTCTGCTGTGGGTGCCTTTACTAATTTCTTTGCAAAAACTAAAAAAAAAACTCATCATTTTTCATTTAGAGTAAAATAGGATTTTAAATACAAAATAAACGTGTATTATCTTGATACGGCGATAAACTGAAAATTATTGTACAATATAACTCGAATAACGCTGCGCCATCATTAACAATCAGGCATTTGAACAGTAAAATTTAATTAAATGTTTTAACTGCGTTACAAGTTGGATGTAGACAGCAAGTAACATGCAGTCTGTACCTAACTTGAGGCGCAGTTAAAACATGAAGTTAAAACTTGCTGTTTGAATTCCTGTTTCTTTAAGGTTGCGTGTACGTAGAAATGTTAGAGATATCATTTTTCATCATAATAAATAAAATTGGCGAAAAACAAAAGTAAGAAAAGTGGGCTGTTATATTTAAACGTCAATTTAAGTTATAACAAAGTTCTGAAAAGAAATACTTTAACGACAAAATTAAAATTTTAACCAACTTCAACATGAGTGGTCCACATTTAACATTAACTAAAAGTCAGTGTTAAAGTTAGTAATTTCATGTTAGGTGTAGACTGCATGTAACGTTGACTTCAAATATTTTAAAGTTGGAAGAGCTAAATTTCAATCGTTTTGTGTAAACTGTTAATAAAAACAAAATATTAAGTTTTAAAGATGATAATTAAGATAAGAGAAGAAAATAACTGTGATTGTGGAAAAAATAACGTTTAAGCATTGAACACATAGACCACAGCAGATTTCACGACTGCACGTCATCAACTGCTGCAACCGGATATTACAGTCGTGTTGTAGCTGAAAAATTTATTACATTTCATTCATTCATTTATTTTCCGAACCCTGATAATAAACTTTGATATATACATAAGAGCCGCGGAGTCTAGCTTAGATAGTGAACGGACGTGCTTGTTTTTAATCGGAGTGTTAAAAAAAACTGGAATAAGTAGAAAACTGTAATAAGTGGAAAGAGTGAATTTATATAAAAGAAAAACTGTGACATTTTTAACAAATATTTTTAAATTGCAAATGAACTAAAAAAAAGGAAAAAGCTGAATGAGTGTACCTAGCAGATGTAATTCGGAGAAATAGCCACGCTCCACTAGTAAAAGCCTTTGAATTTCTGAAGAGGAAGCGTTAAAAAAATCATTGTATAACCTTTTGCCTCTAAAAGACAGGAACCGCCCGAGTTCGTATTCGCCACTTATAGTTGCTACAACAGAAGGCAAACCATCTTCCAGTTTAATTACTGCAGATAAGCCGAAAACACAAGTAGCCATGGACAGGTATGTAAGCGTGATTAAACGTCAGCGAATCCCCAAGTTCGCTCAAATATCATCTCAATTGAAAATATCTAAAGATGATAATACCACTATGGAAACGGAAAGTAATAGATATGCTATTCTTCAGACTGATGAGCCAACTACATAAAAAAAACATTTCAACTGCCACCAAAATATTTGAGAGAGCCTACTTCTAGTGAGCTGGTAAAAGCACTTATTGCGGCAATTGGTAAGGACACCTTCAACGTCACACCCGTGAAACGCGGCAGCATTAGTGAAACAAAACTCCAGGTAAACCATGAAAATTATTACCGAAAACTTTCTGACGTTCTGGAAAAGAGAAGAGCTCTTTTACACTTATCAACTTAAAAGTACTAAAGGTCTTCAGGTTGTTATAAAAGGCATTGACACTTGCGTAGACACGGATGAGGTTAAGTCTGGATTGATAGATGTGCTTGGCTGGTCCTTGATAATGCTAAGATACATAAAACTCAAGATACAAAAGATAAGGTTGCAGAATCCGGGCACATTATAAATTTTCTTCCTCCTTACATAGCTACATAGGTGAGCTTAATCCAATAAAAAAGTTTTTTTTCTAAAACAAAACTACCTGCCCGAAATTTATTAGCTGATGCGGATAGTAATTTGGACTTGATAACAATAATTAAACAGTTAGTCGAAACGGTAGCACCTTCGATTGTAACAATTATTATCTTGATATGATCATGAGTTTGTCATTAGCTGCATCTGGAGAACGGTTGCAATGGGGACCGTCCAAATTTGGTTTAGAAAATTCTATTAAGGAAAAATTACGAGTAATGACTTGAACAACAAGTTTATTTTTATTTCATTTTGTAAATTTTTACCTAAATAAATAAAAACCTATATATGACAATGATATCATTAACAGATAAAAAGGAAAAAAAAACTCTTTTAACATAACAAACAATAAGAAAAGTAAATTGTAATTCTGAATTGTGAAAAAATCAAATAAAAATATTTTATATTTATTGGATATCCAATAAATAAGAACTCGTCAGAAATATAATTCATCAGAAATAATTAATTGAAACATATACATAATTAGTTAATTAAATTAAGCATAGAATAAATTTATTTAATAATTTAATAAAATTAAATTAAAATATTTTTAATGCAAGTATCATGCTAGTTTTGCTCAACTTTATTAGTATATTTATACTACTTTTAATTTATAAGTAAATCAAAGAACATTTCGTAAAAAATATTTTAGTTCATATTACAATAATAAAAAAGCGTTATTATATTTTTAACCGGGCTAACATACATAATATTCATTTTGTATGCATCGCTGATCAAAAAATAACAACTGAAAACTTCCACATTCAGTTGTTAACGTATACTTTTATAACAAACGTTTGGTACCGGTAGAATGTTTATTAACGTGCGCGTCAAAGCTCAATTAAGGCCGGGGCACATAGAATCCGTCGTACTTTGTCCGTCTACTTTTTCAACTGACATCAACGTATATGAAGTATGAAGCTGGCACAATCAGTACTTTGTTAGCGGATATAAAATCAACTGCATTTTACTTTAATTTGATTAAAATCTTTGAATTTATATTTAAGACACAGCACAAAAAATTTAAAACAATTTTTTTCCAATTTATTTAATTTTTGAACGGAAAATTATTTCAAAATATACAAAAAATATTACCAGATAGTTGTCAAAGTTCTGAACGTACGTTAAAAGTTGCTCAACTTTAATACTTTACGTTGACGGAGAAGTACGGAATGTGACAAAGCTCATAAGAATTCATGCACTTCAACTTAGTTGTCAGTTGAAAAAGGCAACGTATAACGTACGACGGATTCTATGTGCCTCGGCCTTTAATGTTTTTTTTTTTCATATAGACCAATGGAAGGTGCATTAACATCCACAAGGTGGCAGCGCTGCCGCAACCGCTTAACATCAAAAGTGTTGTTTACATTTATGAAAGTGAATTTAATGCTTTATTCACACTTAGATATTTTGTGAAAATAAAAGTAGTTTACAATCGCGAAAACAGTTTAAAGTTTTTTTACAAGAAAAGATCTAATACACCTGTATTATTGTAAATAATCGATCGCGATAAATAATTGATCTAGAGCTGTCACACTGTAGACATTAATAAAACTTGGCCTAATGTTTATAGCGCTAGCTTCTGGAAATACCTCATTTCCGACTAAAAGTATATAAATTACATAGTGTCCACACCTGTGATAATATCTAAGAATGAAGCTCTAAACACTTAGACGACAGCAGACTTCACAACTTCACGGCTACAAATGAAGTTAGCTTCAAATGCTGCCGTCTCGTCAACAACATAATTATTTTCAAGACAGCAGCAGCACTAGGTGTATTTAAGAAATGCAAATTTTAGAGGTGCCACATATATATTTTACATGAATAAAACTACTGACTGAAAACGTAATAATATCACGTAAAGTTGTAAAAACTAATCAATTTATTTGTTTATCTTATTTATATGATGTTTATTTCTATTAAATATTTCAAAGAAATTTTAGTTCTTATTGCTGTCAATTTATATTTCTAGTGACAGCACTGCATTTACTTATTGCTGCTTACGAAAATAGAAATTAGTCTAAGTTGGCAGCAGCAGCAAATGCTGTTGTGAAGTCGTGCTGCTGTGATGTCGTTAAAATAAGTGTGTACATCTGAACACATGTATTTTATTTTTGACAGATTGCTGTCTGCTGTCGTCCATGTGTTTAAAGTTTTAGTCAACACATGCAAGTAACTTGTTACAAGTTGCATGTACATCTTAAACACCAGCAATTTGCTCGATTGTTTACACACGCAAGTGCAAGTTCATTTTCAAAATGTCGTCGAAAGTAAACGTTGTAAGTAGTGCCAAGTCAGACACAGCAACTTTAATTGAGCAATTCATGGCTTCATCGAAGCTTTCGGTGAGGGGTATAAGAAGGGAAAAAGAATTGCCGGTACTCCAAAAATTCTCAGCAACTCCTTCCCAGTGGTATAAGGGACTAGCTCCGAACGTGTAGATTCGCTAACTAGTTTTGCATTACCGCTAGCCCAGCTACAATCTACCACACATGTGTTTGAGCGGCGAATTTAACACGGGCTTGTTATTGGAGGTGGCGATTGACCCGTCTCTGCTTTACCGTTAGCCATCTAAAGAGTTAGGTACAAGTTTCTGCATAAAGTACCAGACCTGAGGTGCAATCCTTATGTCGAAAGAACTAGCCCCAGAAAACTACCACATTCGCCACCCTTCTTCGCTCGTGAATTCTATTAAAATAATTAAGTTTTGTAAACAAAAAAATTATATAAAAATTTTGAATTCAAACTTTTTAAAACAAAACAAAGCATTTTAGTTAAAACGGAAATAAACAAAAAATATTTCATAAATATATGTATATATGTATATAGTACATATAAAATAAACTCAATTTAGTTTCTGGTATTGGTTATTTGAGCTTGAGGTCACTTCAGTATTTCGTTACTCCATTTTATTTCTTTTTAAGCAGATTTTTTCTGAAGAAAATACACAAGGAATAATCGAAATTTTTAATAAATACATTAGCGTAAATTGTTTACAAACCTGGACTGACACCAAGCTCGAACAAATAGTAGAAATTAGTTTAAAAAAGGTAAAATAATCACCATTAAAAATAATTTAATTTTTGGTTTTTGCTGCACCCAATTGCTTAGTCGTTATTATATTCGTCCTTTTGCTAATTTTTCTATTTACACAGAAAAAATTATAGTAAAAATAAACTCAACAAAATTACACATATACATAAATATACAAAAAAAAACACCTTTGATATGGTATTTGGTTGTTGTTTAAAAAATAGTTGTTTTCGATCAATAATTATGTTTACTAAAGTTTTGTTTGAATCCACGAATTTCTTTAGAGGTCCGCATTCAAATAATTTATTAATTAATTCGACGAATTTCGTTATTGAAACCGAAAAAATTTGTTTTTGTGTGCCGTTTTTATATATAACACTTTCTAAAAAACACGTGTTGTTTAAATTCCAAATGATACTGAAGTTTGGTTTAGTAAAGATAATATTATGATCCTAAAGTTTTTGTTGTCTTAATAACGGGAGCTTTGCATTAACATATTTGCTCTCAGTGCGAAACATTAAATGCGCCGTAGAAAAATACATGCATTACCTAGTCATAGCGTATTAGCTATCGAATAGTGGGTAGCAATTGTTAAGAATAGGGACAGACATACTAGCCGAGAGGCATATCCTTTTCGTTAGCGATTTGAGTGCATAGACAGAACACACCTACCACTTAGCTAGCCACATTTGGCAATGGTTTCTGCATGTACTACAGGGATATATATAAAACACGAATACATACACAATGCTGTGTATACGTTTACATGTTATGCCGGATTAATTAGTCTCGTCTGTTCTTAACACACAATCACTTTTTTGACAGCTCTTATTGTAAGATCGTTGCCATGATGAGATTTCTCATAAGAATGCTCTCATAAAAATTATTATAAGACTGTGAAAACACTGATTTTAAGTCTACACGTAACAGAATTCTCTCTGCGATTGAATTTGACGTTCTCATCTCAAATATTATCGCAGGTGTGGACGCTAAAGCCCAGTTCAGACTATTATACTTAGTATTAATACTTGTCAGAAATTCAAATAATACGTGCAAGTCTGATAGTCTGAATGTAATCCGTCATACATACGAAAAATAATACGATAAAAATTTGACACCCCATACGACTTTGTTGTTTTTTGAAACTTTTCAAAACGATAATACTTTACATTGGATCAGGGTTGTGTTTTTTAGCAAACCAGCTAATTAAAAATTGAGTAGTCGGCTATTTCGTAGCCGATGGGGTGCCGCCACTGATAGTATTTTTTGTCGTTATAAAAAAGCTCGAAATTTGGAATTTAGCTATCTTTTATAAATGTATTTTGCTCATGCTATATTTAGAACATAAAATATGTTTGTGCTATTGAATTTGGGTGTGTTATACATAATTATTATTTTAACTGTTAAAGAATTTCACGCGCCGGCACGTCTATCGCCTGCCGCCGTGAAAAGTTTTATGGTGGCACATCTGTGTTGGTTTATATCAATGTGATGGTGTGAATGCAAAATCTAATTTACGTTAGACTTTTTGACAGTCGCAAGAAATGTGTTTACACTTTTATCTCACAAAATCGAGTGAAAGTATTTATACTTGTATAATAGTCTGATTGGGCCTTAAGTAAACATCGAGTAAGAGAGAATTATGGCATGTGATGACTTAAAATTAGCAGTCGTATAATAGTTTTTACAATTTCGTAATAGGAGCTGTCGTAAAAACAATTGTATATGTATTTGTTTACAATAAGACGCCATTGCCATTTTATCGATTAGTAGTTTTCTAAAATATCTTTTATAAAACATTTTAAAGGAATAATAATTTGAATAATACAATAAATAATTACCTTTGTGCAAAATGTGCACATAGAATCTTCAAGAAAATTGACATTAGTTTCTTTTGATCGCAAAGAACTATTTTGTTCTCGGCTCTCAATAGAGTTGCAAAACTATCGATAGTCGTTCCTATCGATATTTTCGATAGTTTCCAAAAAAAACTATCGATACTATCGTTAAGCGGTAATTTTGGCTATGAATATGTGGACGTTAGTAAACATAGATACATACATATTTATATAGGTATATATAAAATCTTTATGTGGTTCTATTCTATGATAAAAAAATATAACATTTAAATACTTTTCTTTTTATTTTTGCTAAACACTTTGAGCTGCAGCGTCACCTGTATGCAAAGAGAACAAAGTTTTTTAAGTTACAGTAGACATTTAGCCGCAGCCGCCAGATATAAGTTGTCATGTTTAACTAACATTTTTGATATAAAAACTCTTTTTTTATTTGAGATAAAAGTAATAAACGATATAATATACTTTACTTTGATATATTATTTGATTTATATAATATATTTTCATTTGTAAATTACGCTATCACTATAAAAATTTAAAGGTGGCTAAAAGCCTGAATAAATGGCCAGAAACGTTATGCCGGCTACACGTAACCGGCTTCGTATATACGTTCAAAAATTGTCGATAGTATCACTATCGAACGAAAACAACCGATAGTTAGTTAAAAATAAAACTATCGATAGTACTATCGATTGTTTTGCTGCTCTAGCTCTCAATGATGTATGAATAAGATTACCAAAATTATGCGATATTGAGATGAACATGAAGATATTCGTTTTCTCATTCTGTCGACGTTCTTTTTAATATTATATCTGAGGTAATCACAGTTATAGGTATTATAGTGCAAGGCCAATGTAAGCGGCATTTTTTAATTAATTTAATTTTATTTGGCAGTGCCGTTGAAAGCAGCCAAGCGGCAATGTTGAATTCAGTTTAACTTTTTGTTTTGCCGTTTCAATTTGTCAAACCAAAAAGTAAAAAAATTGAGAAAATATAAAAAATTAATTTTCTTTACTTTCAGTGTTAGAATTATATACTAATAAAGTTATTTATTTATTTTTGCGTTAAAAAATCAAAATGTGTTTTCACTTGATTTTCAATACACAAATTTTTACTTCAAACAGCCGCGTTCATTTGCCTACACCACATGAACTCAATCGGCAAATAGAACAGTTTTTTTCCGTTCACTATTAGGTTAGGAAATAAGATACTAACATTTTCGTATCTAAAGGGTGTCCCAAAACTAGCATAAATTGGAATTAAATAGAAAATACAGTTTTTATACCCTTCAAAAAAATGTAAAGGGTATATACTTATAAGTTTGTGATTTCATTTGTAATAGAAAAGTCGATTAAAGACACATTTAAGGCGTAACCATAATGCGCATAGACTGGCTTAAGGCATAATTAGTTTGTACGTTCTTTTCCGTTCTGAATCAGCTGTTTTGTTTCTGTTCAATATAAACTATATGTGCACCAAGGCGAATTCATTACCAGGTGAACTTAACAGCACAGGTGATTATTTTTTGCTTCTCGCGTTTTTTCCAATGAGACTGTCAAATTTTGTTTCTTTTGTTTACAAACTTTTTCGCGCCATCTTAATCTGAAGGTTTTTTTGCATAAATTAGTGCAATTTCAAGAAATTTGTGTGAATTTAAAAGTGAAAAACTAATATAATCTGTGATTTTAATTACAAACAATTATAAAAGCTTATATTTAACGTTTATATAAAATTTTTTCTCTGCTGAGCAATCTTAGGCGAATTTAGATTATGACATTCACGATATGTTTTACAATAACAAAATACATAGTACTGAATTCGCCTTTCCGCTTGCATTCACCTGTATAAAGTCGCCTTGATGTGCACGGTTTGTTTTTACTTTTTCGTTCTGTTCTTTTGCGGACTAATCTGTTGAAAATAGAATTCAACGTTAAGTGACGGCCAGATATGTATATGTGTTACTTTTTCAGGTATGGAAACAATAATTTTTTTTTTCAAATGTATATAATTTTGTTTGTCCAAAGCTAAAAAAATTTGTTAAAATTAAAGATTTTTAAAAGTTAATGCATTTTCATCAATATCTCTGCAGATTGTGAAAAAGAAGTGGACTGTTTGATCACCATTTCTAAATTATTACTTTATTTCTTTTTGTGTTTTTTCACACAAAATAATATTTATGTACATTTATTATTATTTATTCCAATGTTTTTCTTTTATTCATGCTCTACTGTAAACAACAGCTGAATATTTTCACGGAAAAAGTAATTGTAAAATATTTGCTACAGAAATGAACGTCTCAGAACGGCAACAGAAAGTAAAAACTAATGAGGCCTTTAAGCCACTTTAAGCAACTGTGCCAATGCATATAATCAAATGTGTATGACTATATTGTACTTAATAAAACTTTTCGTTAAGTTTCGTCTAATGTCAGTTGCTTAAGCAAAATACGAAACTGAACGCATCTTCTGTACGGAATCATTTATTTTCAGAAGTTTGTGTGTGTGTTTACAAAAATTATTAAAATAAAGAAAAATCGAAACAAACACATTTGTATTTAATTTCATAGAAATGTGTTTTAGCTTTTTTCACTTCTTAATTAAACAAATTACTACAAAATTCTTTTTACTTTTTGTTTCGAAATTGTAGCATACAAAAATTTTGTTGTTATTTTTAGTACTTTTTTATATAGTCCACTCAGAAAAGACACATGTATTACGAAGCTGTGCAACAATGGGTTTAAAATTATTAAGTTCATTCAAGTACATCATGATCAACTAAAAATCGTTTCAGATTCACATATGCATTTGACAGGCTTTTCGTTTAATTTTGACAAAAGCTTAAGCCAATCTATGCAATTATTTACATTGTAATACAAGGGAGCGAAATATTACGAAATTCTCTCCGTAGTTAAAAAAAAGCAAACTTAAATATGATGTACATAAGTGTTTTGCATGTTTACATTTGTAGGATAAGTAGAATCAAATTATTATTATGAAAGTCTAATAAAATTACTGACGGTTACAATTCTACAACATTTACAAAAACAACATGCAATATTCTTGAACTGCATTTGTTTGAGTTTGTAAATGTTGGACCACCTTAAGTAAATACTTGAAGCGCTGCCCATGCAAATTTAAAAATACACCTCCCATGTGATGTGAACACACAGTTTCCTAAAATGATTTAGAAAATGAAGATTTACCGACCGCTTGTCAATTTTCGCATTTGGATTTCTCTCCTACTGAATACATTTTGTTTTTACACGGTAAGATTTCCTTTATTCTACTCAAATTTTTGACAGATCTGAATACTTGTAATTTTTTTTCTGCTTAAAATTAGTTCTGGTAATAAAAGAAGGTTACTAAAATAAAGAAAGTACAAATTTCCGATATCGGTCCTTATATACCCGAGATATAGCCAAAACCGATTTTTTATGAATATGTCGCGTGAGCGAACTTAAACAACTTTTTTTTTTTGCTTAAAAGTTGTTCTGGTAATAAAGGGAGGATACTAAAATACAGAAAATAAGAAATTCCAATATCAGTCCATATACTCGCATACCCGAGATGTAGCCGAAAGTATATATACTTAAACATTTTTTTGCAAAAGTTCTGGTAATATAAAGAGGTTACCAAATAGAGAAAATTTCCGATATCGGTCCACATATACCCGAGATATAATCTAAACCGATTTTCCATGATTTTTTTTTTCTTCAAATCAATTCTGCTTATAAAACGAGGTAACTTAAATAACTTAAAATTTCCGATTTCGGCCCATATATACCCGAGATGTAGGACAACCCGATATTTTATTAACAATTTATTTTTTTTGCTGAAAAACAGTTGTCGTTATAAAAGAAAGCTACTAAAATACAGAAAATGGAAAATTCTGATATCGGTTCATATCACATCGAGATATAGCCTAAACCGATTTTTCCATGAAAATGTCCATGAAGGGTTTCCTTTTTGGAATGGTGATTAAAAGTCAAAAATATTTTTTCCCCGATGTCGGTCCATATACATATATGCGAGCATATTTTGTTCAAATTTTTAATATACAATATATATTCTGAAAGGTATTTTAGATTCGGCCCAACCGAATATACTACACTCTTACTTGTTAGTTTTTTGATTGTGATTTTTCATTGAATCAAAGTACATAGGATAAAGTTATTTATGGAATAACTCATCGGGAAAATAGATTCCATGGCTTTGCAAGCACGTACGTATTCGTTTGCCGATATTTTCCGTGACTATTTTCGTCGATGCAGCGTTGAGTCTCCTCCTGTAATACACAAGTAGTTGTGGGATTTGTTGACATAGAACTGTGATTTAAAATAACCCCATAAAAAGAAATCTAATGGCGTGAAATCACACAAAATAATTGGCCAATTGTGATCATCGAAACAAGAGAGTACTAGACCTTGCAAAATCCCATGCAGTCGTTGAATTGTTCCGCGAGATATATGGCATATGACACCATATTCTGGTTACATCAATATCATCTAATTTCGACAGAAATTGTCGGGATATCAAACAGCAGTAACAGTCCCTGTTTAACCAGCTTCATTTTCGAAAATATGTCGTCTGATTATGCCTCCTACCCAAAAACCACACCAAAAAGTGACACGTTGTCGAGGGATTTCTTTTTCGACAGTCACAAGTGAGTGCTCTGAACCCCAAAAGTGGAAATTTTAGCGATTAATAACGCCATCAAGGATACTTCATCGCTTTGGATACTTTTGAAAATCGGCAGCAACGAAGACACGTTATTCTATCGTGTAAAGCTCCATTTTTAATAACACTAAAGTGCCAGCTGTCCAACCCCCCGGGGAACAGGTTTTGCCTTGGCGTATTCCTAACTTGGGCACTCTGTTTTTCGGGTATAGAGGGGAAGAGGTCCCTCGTTTGTTGTAGCAAATAAAACTCTAGGAAGCCGTATGACTTATGTTGGGTTGGCTTCCGAAACCCTTACCAAGGGTATAAATTGGTAGAGCGGGGATCAGCATGGCCCCCGGGTGGTTCTGCTTGCTGTTTCACAAGGCAGGTGCTGTCTAATTGTTTCTTTACAGCACAAAAGAATACAAATTGATATATTGCGTTAAGTATGGGAAACTCTTTATATAAGACTTGTTATTGCTGACAGGTAAAATCTTTTAGCTTATTTTTTACTCATGTTTTTCATTTTACTTCAAGTGAGATTTTCTGATAGTCTGAACAATGTCTAAACAATTGTACAAATTTATTTTGATTTATTTGTTTACATAATTTGCCTGTGGAAATATATACAATCAGCCTGTTCGGCGATATCGAATGAAGTCACTCACATTCGAATCAATTTGGGTTTGTCTATGTCACTATTTTCGTTCGCATGTACTTATGTATTTTAATTGAATTTTGACACGTCGTTCGCATAGAATAAAGTTAGAAAACCCCAAATCAATTTTCTTTCACCTAAAATGCGAATGAACTTATCCTTTCGACATCGACGAACTGGCTGAATATCTTTACAAATTAACCAAATAATACATGAAAAAAACTTATTATCTAAAAGTAAGTTAGATTCATTAACAGAAAGGGAATAATCAATACTGACAATATTATTCACATTATTCAAGGTACACAAAGCCCGCATAGAATAATTCGTACTATTTTTAACAGGTACACCAAGTTTAACCAAATTCAACAAGTATACATAATCAATGAAACCATTAATCAAATTATATATTATAGTGCACGAATGAATAGTTCGTCTAGCGCAAAGCGGCTTAAGGCCCAAAAGAAAACAACCAGCATTATATGAAGTCGGCATTAGCTAAGACTGATCGATACGCAGAGCAAATTTAACAAATTTTCTTTGAATTCTTTCAATTCTACTTATATGCACATTATAAGTGGGATTCCACACAAATTAACAATACTGCAATTTCGACCGAACAAAAGCTGTATACAAAATTCGTAACGTCATAGGATCAGAAAAGCCTTGACAGTTTCTTCCAATAAATGAGCAATCAGAATAAGCTTTCGATATAATATAGTCTAAGTGTACGTTAAAGTTAAACTTAAAACCAATAACAACTCCAAAGTCTAACATTTAGTTAACAATTTTCAAATTTTCATCACACAGTTTATTCTGGAAACATTTACATTGCGAATATTAGGCCTTGGAACGTCATCTGGCAACATTAAGATTAAAAGATAAATTATGTATTTGTTTTACACCAATAATATATACAGTAAATTTCGCTTATAGTCCGCTGATTCAAATGCACGCTTTTTGTGGACTATAAGGCGAATTGGACTATAGTTAGAATTTTATATAAGCCACTTTTTGACTTATAAGTGAATTAGCATATAATAATTTATTTTGACTATATAAAATCTGAAAGCAGATATTTCAATGCTCTCATTGACAACAAAAAAACACATTTAACTTTGCAAACACGTGTCAAAAATTTGAATTTTGGATTATATCTGTAATAACTTCCATGAAATTAAGTTTTTTCACACCGCATCTAGGTGGAATATACATAAGCGCTAATGGAGTACGTAACAAATATTTTGCAGGTATTTTATTTATTGATGCCAAAAAAATGCACATTTTGGACAAAATCGTTAATTCTACTATAAGCGGTGTGGCTTATAAACGAATTTTACTGTACCATTATTAGAATGCTGTAGGGCAATGGAGTCGCTAACAGAACTTATTTCTTTATAAAATGTAGTATTATCATTAATGAACATTAAAAACAATAATGGACCTAAAATACTACCTTGGGGTAAACCAGAGGAGGCAGTGTATGGCGGGGAAGCAAAACTTTCAATAACTGAAGAATATTTCCTATTAGAGAGGTAAGATCTCAACCAATTAAGGCCACGCTCAACATGTAAAAGATCATAAACATAAAATAAACTTCGAAGATATTAAAATCTTAAACAAAAAAAAAAACGGTATACAACAGAGAGCCTACGCATACAACAGAATATAAATAAAACAATGAACAAGAAGGAAGACAATGATAACACAAAACTTCGATAATCTATTGCAATAATTTAATTGGTTACTCTGTGATAATAGGATAAGTTTGACTAAATATTTAATTTGTAATGTCCAGTTTTTTATTTATTTAATCCTGTGTTGGGTAGCTCAGTGAAATAATTTTAAGTTCAACAATGAAGCTCTACTATATTTTTTGTTTCTAGTCAAATTAATGTTGTATTATTTATGTATGTTTCAAATGTTCCCCAGATATTATTTATACCCCTGAAGATGTTTGAATACAGCAAACGAAACGTTGGGAAAAAATGGTTTAAATTTAGTCTGACCATATTGAGCCCTAAGCCCTAAACAATAAAGACCACAACTAATTTAGGAAAGAAAACGTTTTGCAAACGAATAGTTTCAAGTTTAAGACCTGTGAATTGACCTCCAAGATCGTGCGATTTAACGCCGCTAAACTATTTGCTGTGGGGATATATGTAGACGCAGTATATGCCAATAAGTTTGAAACGATTGATCATTTGGAAAGGACAAACTTCCTCGCATTACTGCGCAAATATTGGAAAAATACATTCAAAATTCGACCTCGAGATTAGACCACGAACAAGCCAAGCTGGGTGTTTATATGCCAGAAGTCATATTTAAACTATAGTACCAGAAGAAACACGCTTTATATCATTATAGGTGCACTTTTATGTTTCATCTAGTATTAATACGGTATTTATGAAGCCATACCCAAAAAATTTTTTTTTTTTTTTTTTGAGATCCAAAGAGTACTCTAATTCTGCATAACCCCATTTGCGATACGAGTTTAAAAATAATTTTTAAAGAAGGTTGCTTACAGATGATTTTTGCCATCAGAAGGCCGAAATATCCATTTCTGCATTTCTTTGTCAATTGATGGGGCCAGCCATTTATAGATAGTGGCGTTTACATATTGTGGCGTTTTATCACAACTTAAGCCAAATTTTAAAAATTTCTAATTTGCATAAATATATTATTATTGTTAAGCAGAACTTTGTTTTATGTTTATATGTTCTTAAATGTAGATTTTCACTTAAAAAGTTACGCTGTTATGATAAAAGGCCATCTTTAAACCGATTTTTAAGCGTTTGCTTGTAGTTTGGCTCCTTAAATACTTTTGTTGAAATTCGGCCACGGAACTGAGTCCATCCAAAATATTATTTGGACAGTTATTCTTATATTTATGGACAAATTCTCAAAATATTTTCCGTTGTTTGCATCCGATTTTCATTTGTGTAGTTTTGTTTTCCTTTTGCACTAATTATTTATGTAAATATAGTTTGCATATAAAATTACACTTATTTGTCGCAGTTTAAATTTTGTAATATTTAAATTTTTTTATATTTCTATACATATGCATTTTTATTTATTTCATCGTAAACATTTATATTAAGATATTATCTCGCAAGTATTTGGCTTAAAATTGATTATTAGTTAAAATTGATTACTAACACATATGTATAGATAATTTATTTCTTTTATTTAGTTCTATTTACTCCAATATTTCTGTTCTTGTGTTTTTTTATGGATTATTGTTTCAAAATACGCATTTACATATGTAATATAATTCTGTATTCGGAATAACAAAACCACTATTAACTGTGATAAAAGTAAAGTCTTGTTTAGTTTTAGTCCTTTTTGCTTACTAAGCCTTCAAATTAATTTTATTTACACATGTATGTATGTTTATACAGCATTCATATGTATGTACGTATGTACATACAGTGGAGTATGTAAGCGTTGTGTATGTGAATTAATTTCCTTATAGAAACGTACATACATATGTATGTGTGCATATACATACATATTAACGCACATACAAACATGTATATGTTTACATTTTCGTTTGATGAGTATCCTTATATTTGCACTAATATGTACTTATAAAACTTGTTTTTCATTTCAGGCGGAATTTTTTTCTAAGGCGGCGTTAATGAAAAAAGATACTACATATGTACATACATATGTATGTATGTATGCGTTCATATATCAGACCATTCCACTTTAGATATTTAAGTAATAATTTTAGTTTCATAATCAACAATTTTGTTCGTTATTTCATTTTCAAAAACGTATGTTTGTAACTACGAGTATATTAAACCGTTAACTCTTTTTTTTTCTCTTATTTTCTGCACTTAAAATTATCACAAGAGTTTTTCGCGCAATAAATTTTATAAATTCCGCTAGCAACCGTCTTTGCTTCGAATTCAATAAATTTCTGTTCAACTTTGATTTGCCAACAATTTAGGTTATTTCACATGTGTATTTACAATCCACATTGCACAGTTAAAACCGTTAACATGCTTATGTTAAATGAAGAGCAACTAATGCGCAAAGCAACTAGAGAGATTGTGGAGCTTTTATTTTTTATTGCATGCAATAGTTTTTAAAGTAAGGTCATGCGCTGTAAAATGTATTTATTCGAACTGGAATGTAATAAAGCTGTAAAATGTTTTTTCATATGTACATATGTATATACATACTCGAAACTCTACAAATTTTTATTTAAACAATATTATTTGAATGCAAAAATAAATCATTTGAATCAAATATCACTGTGATAAACTGCATACACATTTTACAATATCTTGTGCAATCTCATTACACAGTATAATTTAAAAAGTATGTATGTATAAGTAAATGTTATATGAAAACCAAAAAGGATATTAAAAGCCAACATACATATCGCTCCTTTATTGCAACATAGTCATATCGTAAAAAAGCTCGTTTCAAGAAAAACGCATATAAAATTTTTAGTTTTCATACAAGTCTTAGCAAATTTTTTGAGAAAATATCTCCTAAAGGAAACAGTTTAAAGCAATTTGAATAAATTTTTAGCACAATATAAATTATAGTACTGTTAACAATTCTGCGTTGTTAACTCGAAAAGCTAATTTTTTGAGATATGACTATGTTGCAATAAAGGGGTGATATGTATGTATTGCTTTGGATTAAACTTTTTCTAATGCCATTAACGCTCCGCACAGTGCTCAACCATGATTTAGTTTATGTTAAAAAATTTATGGTGCTTTATTTTCCGATAAAAAGTGCTGGCTTTTATATATGTTTATTATTTTTTCCGATTACCGTCACCATTAAAAAATTGTACATTTGTTATTAACACAAGGAAGAAAAAATGCTAACAACATCCCGTTTAATAATAATGTACACGTTTTAGTCACTATTTTTATCATAATTTTTTTTTTTTTTTGTTGACACATTTGTTTTACATACTGAATCTTCAATATGAACTAATAATAAGTATTCAAATCTTTTAACTAAAAAATTAAAAAAAAAATGTGTTTATTACTTGAGCCCAGCCAATGCCAGACAAAAAGTTTTATTTTGCGGGATCTATATCGGTAAAGTGCCTATTTAACACTTTGACTTTGAACGCTATTTAACCTTTGGCAATGGTTCTCTTCTTCTCAACCGAGAGTGGCCGCCAAAATTAAGTACTCGTATATTGCGTGCAGTTGTGAAAAAGATTTACATCAGCACCTGCCTTGCGGCCTTATCTGATGATGGACCAGTTCCACGGAGTGAATTATTCACGATTCACCAGCGCCCCCGTGTGGCTTACCAGGTTCACACAGGTAGCAATTCTTGCCATATAATTGCGGTCGTATGAGCAACTTCTTGTTGAGGAGTTCGGGCTTTCTAATCCCTCCTGTATGCAATTTCCCAGCAATCAATGGAGGACAGGGCTTAATGAGTTGGTAGGCCGAAGCCCGTTAAGAGCATCAGCGCTTAAACCAACTCAACCGTCAACCATCACCACTGGTTCCTTACAATACAGGTATCTGTTGTATAGGCAACAGATCCTCGGGAGATTGTTAGTCCCCGAAAAAAGCCACACACCAAACAATCATCAAGGATACTAACACTCCCTTCCTGCGTTTTAGGTTTCAACCACAGCCAGAACGTTTCAGCCAAGGTAGGCACCTCAACCATGATCATCCCGGGTCGAACCGCAAGCAGAACCACCCGGGGGCCATGCTGATCCCCGTTCTGCCAATTTATACTCTTGGTAAGGGTTTCGGAAGCCAACACAACACAAGTCATGCGGCTTCCTAGAGTTTTGTTTGCCGCACCAAGCCCCTTCCCCTTTTTCCCCCGAAAAACAGAGCGGCCAAGTTAGGAATACGCCAAAGCAAAACCCGTTCC
The DNA here is from genome assembly GCA_914767995.1 of Thecocarcelia acutangulata. NCBI lineage: Eukaryota > Metazoa > Arthropoda > Insecta > Diptera > Tachinidae > Thecocarcelia > Thecocarcelia acutangulata. The sequence goes on from OU612098.1 coordinate 61,669,216, forward strand.
CCCGAGGGGGGGGGGGGGGGGGGGGGGGGTATATTGCGTGCAAGAGGATTTAGGTGAAGTTACAGTTTACTGATATACCTTGTTACGTTCTTAGAAAATTCGTCTTTTACCTGCGGAATTTAGTTGCGCTGCACTTAACTTTAAATGAGTGACTTTCGCATCAATGTGAGACTGATGTTAGCCTACAGTCGAAGGGAATACCAAGGTACAGGACTTCATTGTGCTGCGGAATAGGTGAATTGAACATGTTTGCTTACGCAGTGTAAATGTAATTTTTTTTTAGCATTTTTTATTTATTGATTCTTCAAAATGAACTAACAATAAGTATAATACTAAATTTAAAATTAAACAAGTAAGAGTGTGGTATACTCGGCTGGGCCGAATCTAAAGTACCCTTCACGATAGTCACGTACATGTAAAGTACATATTACAAATTTGAACTAAATATGCTCGGATATATATCGACCGATATCGGGGAAAAAATATTTTTGCCTTGTAATCACTATTCCTAAAAAAAAATCTTTCATGGACATTTTCATGGAAAAGTTTGTTTAAGCTATATTTCGGTTATATACGAACCGATATCGGAATTTTCTATTTTCTGTATTTTAGTAACCTTCTTTTATAACAAAAATTGTTTTTCATCAAAAAAAAAAAAAAAAAAAAAAAAAAAAAAAAAATAAATGTTAATGGAAAAATTGGTTCAGGCTATATCTTGGGTATATATGGACCGATATCGGAAATTTTCATTTTTCATATTTATATAACCACATTTTATTGCCAAAACTGCTTTTAATAAAAAAAAAGTTGTTTCAGTTCGCTTACGCGACATTTTCATGAAAAACCGGGTTTAGGCTATATTTCGGGTATATATGGACCGATATCGGAAATTTTCATTTTTCATATTTATATAACCTTATTTCATTACCAGAATTGCTTTTGAGCACAAAAAAGTTGTTTAAGTCCGCTTACGCAACATTTTCATAAAAACCCCGATTTTGGTGTTGCGCTTAGTAGCGTTCCGCTGAATCTGAAATTTTTAGAACAATGAAACAAAATTTATGCAGCAAACTTTACGAATTTATTTTTCCATTTAGCTTCAAAAAACTTTGTATTAACTCGTTGGCGTTTAAATTCAGATTACTGTTTATAATGTCCATTTATGATATACATACTTTTTTCTGTTCACCGCTATTAAATAAAAATGCAGTAAGTAATTTACAATAACTTAACACTTACATATGTGTTAGTGATGAATTTCTACATAAGTACATATGTGCATATAATAATAAAATGTGAGGGGAAATTTGATCATTTTTATGATCGTACATAAGTCAGTGGTGGCGACATCGGGTATATATGGACCGATATCTGATTTTTTTTTTTTTTTTGCCTTTTAGTCACCATGCTTAATGAGTATATGAAGTTTGAAGCAAAACAAACAACTTTTTTTCAAAAATTTCCATACAAAATTGCAAAAATTCATAGTTTTTTTTCGTAATTTTGAATACGTGAACCAATATTACTGAATTTAGCAAACAATAGCAAACACATGGCAATATGGAGTAATAGAATGGTTTTCTCCGAAACGGTATTTCAACGACCGACAGACAGATAGGCGTACATCGCTTAAACGACTTTTCCATTAATTCTGAATCAAAATATATATACTTTATAGGATCGCAAAAAAAAAAAACTGTAGAAATTACAAACGGAATCACAAACTTATATATACCCTTTACATTTTTGTGAAGGGTATAAAAAATTTTGTTAAATAAGAAACAAGTCGTATAATCTAAATGAAAGTGATATTATTTAGTTTTATATACTTCTAGAATATTTAATTTTTTTTATATTGCTAAAAACTAAGTAATAAATAAAAACGAAAGTAAAATATTTAAAGGGAAAAATAAGAAATCGCCCCACTGTTATGTTTTTGCAACTTTAAAATGTCAGACTATTTCGAGACGTCATTTGACCCACCTGCGCAGAAGTTTTAATTTTTGTGTTCGGGTTGCCGTAATCTTGTATTCTATCATTCTCATTTACTCAAACAAAATACCTGCTGATTTTTTAGTGCTGTATTATCGTAGCGAATCTTGTCTACATGAAACAATATATACACACAAAGGTCAAAGATTGCCAAGATCGGAGGCCCAAGTTGAACGTTATGGTACCGTGAAATAAAACCCCATGCAAATTGGGAGTTATTTCATAATCAAATATCTCCCAATTTTTTGAGGGCTATTTCATAACTGAATTATGTTGGGAGTTATTTCATTTTAATTTAGACTTATTTCATTTGACTAAAATCTGTTTCTAAATTAGGTTATTGGTTTGTACATATGTACATCAAGTTTTAGTTCAACAGCGTTAGGTTTTTTCTTAAGAACGATTTTTTACAATACAAATTTGCTGTGATCAATAATTTTTGATTGAAGAAGACAAGAAAAATAATAATCAAATCTTTAAGCTGGAGGACAACTAGCTATTTCGTAGTCCCTACAATACTCATTAGCACCCATTGGGATTTATACTCAGGTCATGACGTATCAGGAACTACTGCATTAATCACTCAGCCACCGAGCCATTCGGTTTCTCTTGCAAACTTTTTCTGAGCCGGTCTTCGGCCGGACTGAAAGATTTTCTCATCTCGGTATTTCGAACACCGGCTTCGCTAACAAAATATTTTCCTCCTTCAACCTTCAGGTATTATGTAGAAGTTATTTCATTTAATTAAAAAAACAGCGATTATTAGAAGTCACCTAATGGAAGCTATTTAATTTAATTAAGACTTATTCCGTTATTCTGGCTATAAAATAAAACTTTTAGTCAGCGAAGCCGGTGTTTGTTATACCATAGAGAACAAAATTCTTCCACGCGGCCGATGGCCGGCTATGCAGGAAACTTATGGTGACCGGAGCCGGGGTTTGTTATACTATTGAGGTTAAATCCTTCCATCCGGCGAAGGTCGGCTACACAGGCCGGGATGGCTCAATGATCTCTCTATGGTATATGGAACACCGGCTTTGCTAACAAAATATTGTCTGTATAGCAGGCCTTTGGTCATATATCTATGATATATGGTACGATATCAAAGTTAAGGACCTCTTTCATCGGAAGTTACCTGTTATACATTAGAGGTAAAACAATTAAACATTGTATTCGGAGTTATTACATTTTTGTTGAAACTTATTTCATTTTTTTTTTATATTTTTATTTTGGCGTTTAAGTTTTTCCTTTTTTTTAATTTAGGAGTTATTTCATTTTTGTTGGAACCTATTTCATTCGGAGTTATTGTATTGGGAGTTATTTCATTTGGGAGTTATTTCACGGTACTGTAAATATAATTTGTATTAGGAGTTATTTAATTTTTGTTGGGACTTATTTCATTTGGGAGTTATTTCATTTTTTTTTTTTTTTTTTTGTAAAAATATTTTTATTATCGGTTAAGTTTTTGGTCTTATTTCATTTTGGCGTTGGGAACAGCGTTGCCATTGTTGATCTTTTCCGACCAAATTTCGTCGGATATTATTCGTTTGGTCGTCCGGACCACTAAAGCTTATTTTGGTCTTTTTGAAAAAAATCAGCTCTATGTTTTAGGAAACTCCGAACATTGGTCACCTCAAAAATTTTAAACTCTCGGCAGTTCTATTTACTTCTAACCATGAAAAGACAATGTCAACTATTTCTTTGTAAAAATGCTGAAATTGATTTCAATAATAAAAGTAACATAATGATATTTCAAATATTTTTATTGCCACAAAAGCTGAAACGCATTTTGCAAAAAATATGAATTCGAACGAAATTTTAGAAGTTAACCAACAAATATTGAAATTTTATATTGAGCTCCTAAATCAAACGAAATCTAGATTTGACTTTAATCGTGAAGACATTAATGTGTTAAAAATAATTACTCCTTCTAAAGTATTGTCTAAAGAAGACTTGCCGATATTGCACCTAAGTCAAACGAAATCTGGATTTGACTTTAATCGTTAAGACATTAATGTGTTAAAAATAATTACTCCTTCTAAAGTATTGTCTAAAGAAGACTTGCCGATATTGCACCTAATTTTAACATGTCCCAACCTTGTTGATTGCAACCTTGATATCATTATTACACAGTGGAATTTGTTGCGCTTAACAGAAATGAAACTTTGTTTTCGTTACAATATTGTTACTTTTGTTATTCATTCTATAATTTAAAAACTTTATCGAAATAAAAAAATACATATATTTTTTTCAATATTAACAAGTAAGAGTGTGGTATATTCGGCTGGGCCGAATCTAAAATACCCTTCACGGTAGTCACGTATATGTATAGTATATTTAAAAATGTTTACTAAATATGCTCGGTTATATATGAACCGATATCGGAATCTTCCTTTTTCTGTATTTTAGTAACCTTCTTTTATAACGAGAATTGCTTTTAAGCAAAAAAAAAAAATTTATGGAAAAATCGGATCAGGCTATATCTCGGATATATATGAACCGATATCGGAAATTTTTATTTTCCATATTTATATAACCTTATTTCATTACCAAAACTGCTTTTGAGCAAAAAAAGTTGTATCAGTTCGCTTACGCGACATTTTCATGATAAACCCGATTTGGGCTATATCTCGGGTGCATATGGACCGATATCTGAAAAAATTTGTTTTGCCTTTTAGTCACCATGCTTAATGAGTATGTGAAGTTTGAAGCAAAACAAATAATATTTTTTTTTCAAACATTTTCATACAAAATTGCAAAAAAAAGGCTTTTTTCGGAATTTTGGATATATCTTAGCTATATGTGAACCGATATTACTGAATTTCAATAGCAAACCCATGAATCGATGGGGTAAAATAATGGGGAAAGAAAAAAGTTTCTAAGTCTGATGGTTTTCTCAGAAAGGGTATTTCAACGGCGGAATGACGGACAGACGGACATCGCTTAATCGACTTTTCCATTAATTCTGATTCAGAATATATATGTATACTTTATAGGATCGAAAATGAAAATTGTAGAAATTACATTTTTGTGATGGGTATAAAAACTTGGTCTTTTCGGAGGGGTTTTGGTAGGTGTCAGATCCAAGTTTGGTCGAATTGAACATTTTTGAGTGGCAACCCTGGTTGGGAGTTATTTTATATTTGTTGGGACTTGTTTCATTTGCGAGTTATTTCACGGTACCGAACATTATTTGCTTGATTTAAATTCAATGTCGTATGTGTGCAGGGTATATTAACGTCTACAAAGTGACAGCGCTATGGCATGTGAGTTCTTTATTTATTTCGAAACCGTAAGCGCCTAACTTTAAGAGTATTTCGTTGACAGTATTGAAAGGGATATTGGTTTTTTTATTCGAACGAAACAAAAATAGGTATGTGAAAAGAAAAATAAGTTATAATTACGGCAAAAAACTTTTATAGTGTTCTGTAATTTCTATATACATATGTTCATTATTAATTTCGTAGGAAAAAAATTGCACCGAAATAGGTAGCACGCTGTGTACTCGGGTTTGTTATTTGTCTCTTTTCATATATATATATATATATATATATATATATATATATATATATATATATATATATATATATATATATATATATATATATATATATATATATATATATATATATATATATATATATATATATATATATATATATATATATATATATATATATATATATATATATATATATATATATATATATATATATATATATATATATATATATATATATATATTGCACCGGAATAGGTACACGTGTTTCTTTTTTCACCGTTTTCCGTATTTTGTTAACATTTTCATTTTAAACTTCTTTTGAATGTACTTCATTAACTTGCTAAGTCGTAAAGCAGCTCTCTGTAGTGCAATTCACTAACTTTACACCCCAATTAGAAGTGTTAACTGTAACCACCCATTTTGTTGTTTGCACTAACCCCAACGTTATTCACTAACTATATTTAGCCACTGTAGAGGGGTTTATTTTTCTTCACGTTCAGATTGTTATAACGTGGCAACTCTCCATTTCATTTTTATTAGCTATTGTACTGAATCTCCTTTTGTTTATACTTATGTTTTCTTCATCTTTTGTAACTTTGACCTTTTTATATACATACATATGTATAAAAATCTTGAAAATAATATGTGAGCTCGAGATCCTTTCTATATAAAACAATAATTAAAAGTTTTTTATTGAATATTTCGTTTTGCTTTAGAAAACTTCTTAAGGAATGTATTTGTTGATTAATTATAAAATCAAAAACATTTTTGTGATAGGAAATAAAATAACATGAAGAGTTTTAGCACATACATACATCCATACATAATTAAATTTAACATAAAAATAATGTTATTGCCTATCAAAACATTTTTGATTTTATAATCGATCAACAAATACTTTCCTTAAGAAGTTTTCTAAAGGAAAACGAAATACATAATGAATAAAAAATTTTTTAATTATTGTTTTATACAAAAATATTATTTCCAAGATTTATTTTTGTTGTTTGCTAACTTTTATTGTTTTTTTTTATTAGACAAATAGTTTATTACATAAATTAAATGAAATGAATATGTAAACAATATCAACACTTTTTTTAAGCCCACAAAAAATTGGGGTGTTAATTAACACCTATTTATGTGGTTAAATATAACAGCTGCCTCAAACAGCTGACTTTAAACCCCAATATATTGGTGTTTAAAGTACTTGTGAATAGGAAAAAGGTTAATTTTGTGGTTAATAATTTTAACCGAAATAATTGAGGCTTAAATAGCATAGTGAATCGCACTACTGTGGGCTGGGGAATTATTTCTTAAGTGCGGTCAGGCTTGTTGTTGTTGTTTGGCCTTCGAAATTTTTGCGTCTCACTCTCATTGGTTAACTGTTTACCTAAACTAACTGTATTAGTTTACAGTTTTTGTGAGGTATTTCGTTGTTAACCACGCGGCAGCTTCCTATGCGTAGGCATAGGTCGGTACAGTTAGTCACAGCGCCGCAAAAAAAAAATACTGTTAATACCATCGTGTTCATAAGGTCTACGTTACTCCGCCCTATACTTTGCAAATTTATTTGCAACTATATAGTTACAAATACAAAAACAATGACAACTTGCAATGTGGAAGGTGTTGGACTAAATTTTGTTAGTCTGAGCAATGTCGAAGGTATATGCACTGGGCACTGATCAGTTTTAACATTTTAAATGCTATAATACAGTTCGAACATTTTAAATGCTATAATAGAGTTGTTATTGTTCAAGTTAAACTTCCCATCACACTACTCCCTCTTTCTTCCTACTATAACCTATTTTCATAGTTCCAGTACAATGCACTGCATATGTAGGGGTCATCTCTTGAGTACTGGTCCAAGATAAAAAAAAATGAATTCTGAAAAATTATCAAACAATTTGAACGAGAAGAGCTCTACACGCCTGATTTTAATGTAATTTTGGTCTAGCGCTGCCACTTTGTAGGCGTTAATACAAATTGTAAGTGTGGCTGAACAAATTTGATGGAGTGATCAGTGATGTTAACTTTTATTTACAAAGTACTGTACGACTTTAAAAAAACTACCGTATTTTGAGCAAAATTGCCGTACAAAAAGTATTTAACTGAACAGCTGGTAATACCACCGACGCTAATAAACAAAAGGTGTGGGCATTTAAAAATTTATTAAAAAAGCTTAATGTACGAATATCACAAATATAATAAATAATAATTTTATTCTAATTCTGGTTTTTCAATAAAAAATTTCATTTGCAATAATTTATTAGATTCGTCAAAAATGTGTGTATTCAGTGTGAGAGAAATCTGAATGCAAAAACTGACAAGTGATCTGTAAATCTAATAGTGAAAGGCCAATGTAAGCGACTTGCGGCAACCATCTGTTCTATTTGCCGGTTGAGTTTATTTGTTTGAACGCGGCTAATTGAAGAAAAATTTGTGCTTCGAAGAGGCAAAACAAAAAGTTAAACTGAATTCAACATTGCCGCTCGGCCGCGTTTAACACCTTTGCCAAATTAAATTAAATTCAATATGTTGAAATTTATGTACGAATATTTTTATGAAAAATATATTTTTTTGTAAATGGGTCACATTGTCGCCGCCTGCTGCCGCATGCCGCTTGCATTGGCCTTTCACTATAAGTTTTCTAAAGTATTTCAGAAAATTCTTCAGTCTCAACGCAACAAATTACATTACATTTTCAGCAACTTGAGTATCCACTGAATGTGGTATAGCATTTACAAACCCAAACAATTACAGGTCAAGAACATTGCATGTTGTTTTTGTATATGTTGTACAACCATCAATAATTTTATTATTTTATATTAACCCCTGCTTTTCCTTATCACACAACTATAGATGTTTTCTGCTTTTAGGCGATGTAATTTGTAATAATTCATAGCTGGAGTGACCACTGCAATTAGCTTTCATTTAAAAATGAAACCAAATGAATAAAACTTTTTTGAAAATTACCGTACAAGTAATAAAATTACCGTGCTGCCGTTTGAAGGTCAAAATTACCATACAATACTGTAATTACCGCACGGCTAACATCACTGGGAGTGATGTCATTTTTGGTGCAAATTATGTTTCCAATCACCCAAAGCCGTTGTCTACAAGGCGAATTCATTATTTATCAAGGACTAGTTCCTATATTTATAGCACTATCCGAAAAATAAATACGTATTTATGACCCGGATTTGTCATGTGCGCTATAAAACGTCTAAAGGAATTATTATACCAGTTTTATTCGCCTAGTTATTTATATATTTATAGCGTTATCCAAAAAGTAAATACGTATTTATAACCCCAATTTGCCATTTTCTCTATAAAACGTCTAAAGGAATTATTATACGAGTTTTATTTGCCTACATTAAAACAACTTTACCCAAGTACTGCCTTCCCTTTTGTATGCACATCAACGCGTAATTTGCTGGAATATTACAGTTGACCACGACAAATATTTTTTTATGGGTACTCATTTGCATCTTGCGCTTAGTGTAGTTACTGACAACAATGCCCCATTACTTAAACCATTTTAGGCAGAAAATATTGCGGTTCGATTTTTATCGCTATTGCTGATTCACTCGCTTATTTGATATCATAAACGTAATTGTTAAAAATGGTGAATGACTAAATTATGTTTTTTTATTGAGTATTAATATTTTTTATTGTTTATTTAATGTCCACAACTCGATTGGTGTTTATTTCATTTACAAGTTGTTTATATATTCTAGCCTATTTATAAACCATCCAAGTGACTTGGCTATACCCGGAAATGTATTTGTTGTGAATTTGTTTTAGAATTTTATTTAACCCTTAATAGCCTTGTTGTTGAATTCTCTAACTTATTTACAGGTAAAAACATGGTTAAAAATTTGTTTTCTGATTAAGTAGTACTATCCATCAGTTTCCTGATTCAATAACTAACACAAAAAACTTAACTTTAGAATCAAGTGGTATCTTTCTCAAATAAAAATTTCACCACTAATACATTTTCATTTATTTTGATAGTATATAAATAGACTAGAATGTAAAATGTTCTAGGCATTAATAAACGATTCCAGGCATTAACTATGGTTAACAATTAGTACACTAACTAAAATTTGTGTGCTTTCTCATTCTGTATTGGTTTTAACCCTTAAATTAATTTAATTGTGACTATGTTTAATATTCCAGTCTATTTATACACCATCTAAGGTGTCTCGAATATATGGCTTGACTAACATGAAGGAAAAGTTTTAGTGGTGAACTTTTTGAGCTTTGATCCTTAATATCAAGTTAAGTTCTTTATGGAAGAGATGGCGCCGAAATAGTTAGCAGATCAAGGCGAATTAATTATTAGTGGATGCATCGGCGAATTCAGGCGAATTTGATTAATATGGCGGCACTTTCTCTGTCAAGTTTTGTTTGCCTTTTTCGACGCCATTTAAATTTTTGTACATGTTCGCTATCAACTACTTTTGACAGCTTAAGTGTGAATTCGCCTTTTTACACAAACAAAATACCTGTTGTTTTTTTTTATTGTTGTAGCGAAGCGGCTACCTTGTTTTTTGTATCATGTACCAGATCTAGTTCCTTATATCCCAAGGTTGTTTTTTATTATGCATGTTTCGACGCATAACTTAAAATTTTTGTGATGGCAACAATATAGGCAAATTCAAAGTGCTAGAATTTTGGAAGCTGTTTTTTCGCTTGACGCGCTAATTTAGATTGCGCTGCAAGTTGTACACGCTATTATAGCATATTTACACATCTTTCACATCTTTCATCATTTTGGCAAAATGTTCTCTTAACATCTTTACCAAGGCGAATTCATTATTAGGTGGATGCATCGGCGAACTCGTTTAATATGGCGGCACTTTCTCTGTCAAGTTTTGTTTACCTTTTCGGCGCCATTTAAATTTTTGTACATGTTCTTTATCAACTACTTTTGACAGCTTAAGTGTGAATTCGCCTTTTTACATAAACAAAATACCTGTTGTTTTTTTATTGTTGTATTGTTGTAGCGAAGCGGCTACCTTGTTTTTTGTATCATGATCTTTACAAGATGTTCGTTTCTCACTTTGCTGGGCTCAATCAAGGCGAATTTATACAGGTGAATCCAAGCGGAAATGCGAATTCAGTGCTATGTATTTTGTTATTGTAAAACATATCGTAAATGTCAAAATCTAAATTCGCTTAAAATTGTTCAGCTGGATAAAAATTTTAAAATAAACGCTAAATATAAACTTTTATAATTGTTTGTAATTAAAATAACAGATTATATTAGTTCTTCACTTTTAAATTTCTTGAAATTGCACTAAATCATACAAAAAAATCTTCAGATTAAAATGGCGCGAAAAAGTTTGTAAACAAAAGAAAAAAAATTTAACAGTCTCATTAGAAAAACGCGAGAAGCAAAAAATAATCACCTGAGCTGTTAAGTTCACCTAGTAATGAATTCGCCTTGGGCTCAATATCTTTCGATTATTTTATTGTAATCACTTAAAAACTTTAAAAAAATTGTTATAAATACATACCATCACTAGAAAATATACCTACAAGTGTCAGAAATGTTTATAATGAGCGGGAACGAGCAATTTAAGTAAATTTTAATTTAATTAAAAAAAACATAATTAGAAATAATAATACATACAATACAGTTATTTATAGTAAGAAAGAAAAAAATACTTCGTTTTGTATGGTCTGCTGCTGACTAGAGTATGCTAATAGACCTTCGACATGAAAAAATTGCGAATTTTTCTTTTTTTTCATTCATTTATTTATTAAATCTTCACAAAGTGAACTAACAATAAGTATTCAAATCTTAATGCTAAATACAGAAAATTAATTAAGCTAGACAAAAATGATTTTTGTTTGCACGGTCAATATCGGTAAAATCACCTATTTAACGTTCTGATGGTGGCAAGGGTATCCCTCCTTCTCAACCGAGAGTGGCCTTCAAAATTAAGTATATTGCGTGCAAGACGATTTGGATGAAGTTCCAATTTACTGATATACCTTGTTGCGTACTTTGAAAGTTCCTCTTTTACAAGAGGAATACAGAAATCCTTATGAATTCGTGAGTTTTTTACGTACCATGGAGCTGCGGTAATTGTTCGAAGAATTTTGTTTTGCCGCCTTTGAATTTTTTCAATGTTTGAAGCGGAGGCGGTACCCCACAGTTGAATTCCATAGCACCATATAGGCTTTCCACGTTAACCTACGGTCGAGATGAATACCAAGATACTTGACTTCACTTTGCTGCGGAATAGGTAAATTGTTAATTTGGATAGCTGAACATGTTTGTCTACGCAGCGTGAATGTAACGTGAGTACACTTTTGTTCATTAACTTTAATTTTAAAAGTTTTAACCATTTCTCTAATATTGAAATATATACCTGCAAATTTCGCGAAGCTACTTGAGGGTTTTTATGTACGCTGCAGAATGCTGTATCGTCTGCAAAAGTTGAAGTGTGGAATCCGAGTGTCGTTGGCATGTCAGAGGCGTAAATCAAATATAAAGTAGGCCCCAGTATGCTGCCTTGGGGAACTCCTGCCTCTATTGGCTGAGTTGGGCTTATAAAGTCGCCTTCTCTGATTCCCACATAAGTAGCTTTCCAGAAGCTTGTGTGTATTTGCAGGCAAGTGTAACTTTATTTTGTGCATCAAGCCCTCGTGCCACACTTTAAAATTTTAATAAATAATTGCGGCATGAGACGAAAAATTCGTAATTTTTCAGAAAATGACAGTGAAGTTGGGAGATCCATTCGTAAGCTCTCTTTGAAAAACTTTGAACTTCTTAAAAATTGCCATTTTGATTCCTAGATGTTTTTATATTTATTAATTCAACTCTTAATAATTTCTAACAATTCTGCAAGTTATTTTTGCTTTCTAAGAGCAATTATTAATCCAATAATTGCAGAATCTTTTAACTCCATTTAGTTCAATGTTTTTTGTTTGCTCAAACACGTGAAATAATACTTGACAGATGAAAGATGTTGAAAATGTAATGTAAACAGCTTTTTTAAATTTTCAACATCTTTCACACACATCTCTAAGATGTGAGTTAGGCCCAGTTTTTAACTGCATATTTAAATACAAAATTAGTTAATTTTCATATAAAGTTCAGCCTTAAATAATTGATCTCATTTAAATGCGACGAAAGTGTGGCAGCCTTACATAAATTCCAAATATTATGGAAAGTGTTCCATAGAACAGGTGTTTGTTAGTAGAAGAATAGAAAAATTCTTAAAGAAAAATATTAAATTTATTAACGGCATAGAAAAACCTAATAATTTTATTTCATGCGAAGTTATTTTTAGTTAATTATTACATTGTGCTGTCGTTTAGTGCAAAGTTAGCAACTAATTTTCAGGCTATAACTGGTATATGTGTTTTGTTTACCTTTTTTGTACTACAAATGTAAGCATACAAAACCATATGGACTATGAGAAAAACTTAAATGAAGAAGTTTGGGCATTTAAATTTAGTCCATATTTGTAGTGAAAAACTGATTTTCGTATTTAAATGGAACTTAAAGCTAAATAACATTTAAATACGAACTCAAAAACTGGGCCTTAGTGTAAATACGCTATTATTCTCGTTTAAAATTTAAAAATGTTTTTTGTGAATCCGTTTGTAATTTCTACAATTTTTATTTCCGACCCTATAAGGTATCTACTTATATTCTGACCTGCATTGATAGAAAATTCGATAGAGCGATGTCCGTCTGTCGGTCCTTGAAATACCGTTTCTGACAAAGAAATTAAACTTAGAAACTGTTTTCTTTAACCATTCTATTACCCCATCGATTCATCGGTTCGCTATTGAATTTCAGTAAAACCGGGTCACATACACAGCTGTGATATATCCCAAATTCCGGAAAAAAACATTTTATTTTGCAATTTTGTACAAAAATTTTTGAAAAAAAAATTATTTGTTCTGCTTCAAACTTGACACAATTATTTGGCACGGCGATGAAAAGAAAACAAAATTCCCCTAATATCTGTCGATATACCCGAGATATAGCCTAAATCGAATTTTTAATGAAAATGTCGCGTAAGCGAATATAACAATTTTTTTGCTTAAAAGCAGTTCTGGTAATAAAAGAAGGTTATTTAAATATGGAAAATGATAATGTCCGACATCGGTTCATATATTCCGAGATATAGCTAAAACCGATTTTTCATAAAAATGTCGTGTAAGCGAACTTAAAAACTTTTTTTGTTAAAAATCTGTTCTGATATATATTATAGAAAGTTTCTAAAATACAGAAAATGAAAATTTCTATTATCGGTTCATATATACCTACTCGAGATATAGCCTAAACCGATTTTCCATTAAAGAGATTACATTTTTGGCATCCCATTCACTCTGTGATTCTTCAACCGCGCGGTCGTGTTTTTAAAAAGTGAACAAAAAAAAACAAACCAAAAATCATTGTGCTAACATATTTTTAAACTTACATATAAAAACAATAATATATTGTATTAAATTGTAAAAACAATAACAAATTATTTTAAAAAAACAACGGGAAAATAAATTCCTTACATTTCATTAACTAAACAATAAAATCAATTTAAATAAAACAATTGCGGTGGCAGTGCATTGTTTTTGTTGTTATTGTGCGTGAAGATAACCTACCCAGTGGGAAAAAAACTATACACTAAAGTTTTGTTTGCTTGCAAAACCGCAATAAGTAGAAGAGCAAATTTATACAAAAGAAAAACTTTGTGACAATTATTTTTACATACTTTTAAATTAAAAAAAATATAAATAAAAAAACAAAAATTGCATGAGTGTACCTATTAGATGCAATTCTGTGAGTAAGCTTAGCTCCACTAGAAAAAACCTCTGGATCTCTGAGGAAGAATCACTTAAAAAATCATTGGATAATCTTCTGTCTCTAAGAGATAAAAAACGCACGCGTTCGTGTTCGCCAAACATTGCTGTTACAACAGATGACATACCATCTTCCAGTTTAGCTATTGTTGATAAACCGAAAACTCAAGTGGGTATGGATAGGTATATAACCGTGGTTAAACGTCAGCGAAGCCCTAAATCCGCGCAAATAGCATCGCAACCAAAAATGTCTAAGGGCGATATTACCTCTGCGACAACGGATAGTAATAGGTTTGCTATCCTTCAGACTGACGAGCCAACTGCATCAAAAAAAACATTTAAACCGCCACCAATATACTTGAGAGAACCTACATCTAATGAGTTGGTAAAAGCACTTATTTCGGCAATTGGTAAAGACACCTTCAACGTAACATCAGTGAAGCACGGACAAATAAGTGAAACAAAAATCCAAGTCAACTGCGAAAATGATTACCGAAAACTTTCTGCCGCTCTGGAAAAAGAAAAAAGATCTTTTTATACTTATCAACTTAAAAGTGCTAAAGGCCTTCAGGTTGTTATTAAAGGTATTGACCCTTGCGTAGATATTGATGACGTTAAAACCGGATTGGAAGATAAAGGTTTTAAAATAAAAACCGTAGTAAATATCAGGAACCGTGAAAAGATCCCTCAACCCATGTTTAGGGTTGAACTAGAACCCAGGGATGTTGTCCTGAAAAAAGGTGAAATTCATCCAATTTATAACCTTAAATTTCTTTTGCCTCGTAAGGTTACCGTTGAGGAGCCACATAAGCGTCTAGGACCCGTTCAGTGCCTAAACTGCCAAGAATTTGGCCACACAAAGGCCTACTGTAAGTTGCCCGCTGTTTGTGTTGTGTGTGGCGAACTTCACGGCACAACTCTGTGCAATAAGCCAAAGGCCGACGCAAGTGTTAAAAAATGCAGTAACTGTGGAGGTAACCACACTGCAAATTATAGAGGTTGCCCTGTCTATACTCATTTTAAGCGGTCAATGACAAATAAGCCATTGATTTTAAATATGCCACCCCAGCAGTCAAACACCATTTCAACAACCAATTTTCCCCAGGTACGCCAGCCAACCAGCCATATACACGTGCAAAACCCCCAACAAATTTCTTATGCGAATGTGGTAAAATCCGATAAACCAAATTTGAATCAGGAGCCCAAGCCTCAAAACTCCGACCAACATTTTAGCAATCTTGAGGCAACTCTGCAGACTCTTGTTCAATCTATAAACACATT
The DNA here is from genome assembly GCA_914767995.1 of Thecocarcelia acutangulata. Classification (NCBI taxonomy): domain Eukaryota; kingdom Metazoa; phylum Arthropoda; class Insecta; order Diptera; family Tachinidae; genus Thecocarcelia; species Thecocarcelia acutangulata. The sequence goes on from OU612098.1 coordinate 61,684,814, forward strand.
TACGGTGTCCATGACAAACATGATGCAGGAAATGCTGAAAATGCAATCCACCATTTTGCAGGCAATTTTAACAAAATGAATTGGTTAAAAATATGTTTCTGGAACGCAAACGGCATTCGCCAACATAAAAATGAACTTGAGCACTTCCTTATGGAAAAGCAGATCGATATAATGATGATTGCTGAAACCCATTTGACAACCAACAGTTATTTCAAAATTAATGGCTACACATTATATGACACAAAAGATCCCCGTGGAAGATCTTGCGGCGGTTCGGCAATTTTGATAAAGACCAGAATTAAGCATTATCTAATGAACGGGACACGTGAGGAATATCTCCAAGCTACAAATATATGCCTTGATTATTTTCATGAAAAAATCGTTATATCCTCGATTTACTCACCACCACGATTTTCAATAACAGAAAGCCAATATTCAAATTTTTTCAAATCGCTTGGTTCTCGATTTTTAGCGGCCGGCGACTATAACGCTAAACACACTTTTTGGGGATCACGTTTAATTACCTCGAAAGGCCGTGTGCTTTTTGACACCGTTTCCAAAATGGGCTTAGATGTGGTTTCAAGCGGACACCCCACTTATTGGCCGTCAGACCGACGAAAGATCCCTGATGTTATAGATTTTGGAGTTGCGAAAAATTTTCCTTTAGAGTGGATGCAAGTGGAGCCTTCATTGGATTTGTCATCAGATCACTCACCCACTATAATCTCTGTTTCGTTCCCCCAAGAGATTGGCTCCCCGTTGACCGTCAATAGAGTTAATTGGCTAAAATACAAAAAATTTTTGAGTACACATTGTAGTGAAAATATCGCCTTGAGAACACCTGAGGATATTGATGCGTCAATTAACGATTTTTCTGAAAACCTCAAACTGGCCGTACAGCATGCTACCACTAGTCATATAAGACACAGAAATGAGAACAATAGAACTTATTCGGCTGAAATTGAACAACTTCTGTCAGAAAAAAGAAGAGTTAGAAGAGAGTGGCAAACTCGCAGGTCTCCCCAGCTTAAAACTAGGCTACGGGAATGCGTAACTCGACTAAGAAATCTGCTTGAAATCCAGAGAATATCTTCCCTTAAAACATATTTGGAAAGCTTGGATGGTACCCCGCAATCTGACTATTCTTTGTGGAAAGCGACAAAAGGTCTGAAAAGACCCGTAATAGGTAAGCCACCTTTGCGAACTTCAACTGGCGACTGGGCACGAAGCGATTCCGAAAAGGGGATGGTGTACGTTGATCATTTGAGAAATGTTTTTACGACAAATGATTCAGCGGATGCTGCAGTAGAATTTCCGCCGTATGCTGTTAGACAGCCTGTGTCTTTGAGACTTAACTTTCAAGATGTCGAAAACGTTATCAATAACATAAACCCCAGGAAAGCTCCAGGTATAGATCAAATTACTGGTAAAATGCTTGAACAGTTACCTCGTGTAGCTAGAAGAGTTCTACTTTTTATTTTTAACGCTATTTTACGCCTTGAGTATTATCCTGCAGAGTGGAAGGTCTCTATGATTACTATGATACCCAAGCCAGGGAAGGATCCGACTAAAGTAGAGTCATATAGACCAATAAGTCTACTACCAACAATTTCAAAACTGTTCGAAAAATTGTTAATGGCGAAGTTGTCTCCAATACTTAATGATGTGGGATGTATCCCTGATCATCAATTTGGCTTTCGGGCTAAACATAACACCATAGAACAAACACATAGGCTAGTCAATGTCATAAGACAGACTTTTGAAGACAAAAAGTACTGTTCAGCTCTATTCATCGACATTTCCCAAGCGTTTGATAAAGTGTGGCACGACGGACTGATGCACAAAATAAAGTTGAACTTGCCGGCAAACACTCACAAGCTTCTGGAAAGCTACTTATACGAGCGGAAATTTGTTATCAAAGAAGGTGACTTTACAAGTCTCTCACAGTCAATCGGAGCAGGAGTTCCCCAAGGTAGCATCCTAGGACCCACTCTATATTTGATTTACGCATCTGACATGCCAACGAGATCCGAAATCCATACTTCAACTTTTGCAGATGACACAGCTTTTCTTAGCGTTCATGTAAACCATCAAGAAGCTTCACGAAATTTGCAGCAGTATATTTCAATATTAGAGAAATGGTTGAAACTTTGGAAAATAAAAGTTAATGAACAAAAATGTACCCACGTTACATTCACACTGCGTAAGCAAACATGTTCGGCTCTCCAAATTAACAATACTCCTATTCCGCAGCATAATGAAGTTAAATACCTTGGTATTTACCTCGACCGTAGGCTAACGTGGAAGCCTCACATTGATGCAAAAGTCACTCAGTTGAAATTAAAAGCAGCGCAACTAAATTGGCTTATGGGCAGAAATTCGACATTGAAGTTGGACTGCAAACTTTTGTTATATAACGCAATTTTAAAGCCTATATGGTGCTATGGAGTTCAATTATGGGGAACCGCCTCAACATCTAACATTGAAAAAATTCAAAGACGACAAAACCAAATTCTTCGTACGATTACTGCAGCTCCATGGTACGTAAGAAACTCACGAATTCACAACGATCTGTGTGTTCCGCTGGTAACTGACGAGTTCTCTAAGTATGCCACAAGGTATATCAGTAAACTGGAACTTCACCCAAATCCTCTTGCACGCAACATACTTAATTTTGGCGGCCACTCTCGGTTGAGAAGAAGGGATACCCTGGCCACCATCAGAACGTTAAATAGGTGATTCTACCGATATTATTCGCGCGAAATGAAACTATTTTGTCTAGCAGTGGCTGGACTTAAATAACTTTTGTATTTAGTATTAAGATTTGAATACTTATTGTTAGTTCATATTTTGAAGATTCAATAAATAAATGAATGACAAAAAAAAAAAAAAAAAAAAAAAAAAAAAAATTTTTGGCATGGTGATTACAAAGCAAAAATTTTTTTCGCCGATATCTGAGCATACATAGTTAAATTTTGTAATGTGTACTATATGTATATTTACGTAACTATCGTTAAGGATATTTTATGCTCGGCACAGCCGAATGTACTACACTCTTACTTGTTTTCACTAGTAGCTTCACAACATGAAATAATATTATTATATTAACGTGAAATTAAAATACAAAATCGCTAAAGCCGTAATGATATTTATTTATTTTTTTTCTTGCACCAGTACTCAGAGGATGACGCCTACATATGCTGCGCATTATACTGGAACTAGGAAAATAGGTTATGATGAGGGGCAAAGAGGGAGTAGTGTTCGTGGAGGTATAATTTTAAGACTACAACAAACTCTATTGCAGCATTTAAATTGTTGGAATTAATTTAGTTAAAAATGATTAGTGCCCAGTGTGTATACCTTCGACACTGCTCAGATTAGAAAAATTTAGTCCAACACCTTCCACACTACAAGGTAATGAAATGCATTGAAAAAGAAATTAATATTCAACATATAAAGAAAACACAGACAACGATGAAAAAATACAAAAAAAAAAGAAACACGTGTACACGAACTGCTACCTATTTGGGTGCACTTTAATTTCATACTATTTAATTAATAATGAACATACATACATACATATGTATATAGAAAATACAGACAACGGTAAAAAAAAGAGAAAAAAATAAACACGTGTGCACAGCTTGCTACCTATTCCGGTGCAATTTGGTTTCATACGAATTTAATTAATGAACATACGCAATTGAAAATACGTACAGCGCTAACAAAAGACGTGTGCACAGGATGAGAAAAGAGTATATATGTATCACAATTGCAGTTATTATTAAGAGCAGAGTTCAGCTATATTGAAAAAAAAATCTAAAAACGGAAAAACTTTTCAACATTTTGCTGTAGGTGGCAATAGTGTGTTACGGATACCGGGTAAGGTAGGATTGAACGACGGCTGGAGAACAACGTCCGGGTGATTCTTCCCAGTAGCCAGTGTTATCTTCTTATAACAAGCATGCCTTCAATGGCGTTAGGTGGAGGTGACTTTCATTTTGCTCTTTTTTGTAGCTCGAGTAAATATGTTTGCGATCATTCTCTCCAAAATTTGTGCTTGATTTCTGAAATCTGAAATTTCCCACCTTGCATCTAACAGTAACTTTGGAGATTCGGCATTTACATCCACAGCTGATGTCAATGGTTCTCCCACCAGAAAATAACCCGGGGTTAGAGCTTGAAGATCGTCATAACTTGATGAAAGAGGATTCAAAGGTCGTGAATTTAAAATGGTTTCTATTTCAACCAGTGTTGTTTTCAGGCCCTCATACATATGTGCGGCAGCAGACACATTTCTTAGTGGGAGATGTTTGGGTGATTTAACTGCTGCTTCCCAAAGCCCACCGAAGTAATGTGCTTTTGGATTAATAAATTTAAAGTTTATCGACTGATTGCAGCACACTCGTGTGAATTTTTCTTGTGTTGATCGAGAAAATATGGATTCTTTTAATTCAGCTATCTTGTTGTTTGTTCTCACAAAGTTAGTAGCATTGTCACAGTATAATGTCTGGCAATGGCCTCACTCGCTGAAGAAACATCGCAACGCTCCTATGAAGGCTTCTGTGGAAAAATTGGACACAACTTCCATATAAACCGCCTTGGGAAACAACAAAACACTGCGATGAAAGCCTTTTGCCTCTAGTTTTGTGATGTATCCAAATTGGCCTAAGATAATCAACTCCTGTAATAACAAATGGGCATGTTGGCGTTACTCTATTGTGCGAGCAGGTTTCCCATTAATTGTTTGAAAACGCTTGCTTGGCCTTGGTGCAGCGTATGGAATTGCATATGTTAAGTGCGTGCCACTGATTTTCCATTCGTAATCCAGAATGGCAACCTGAATGCAGCTAACAACGCCTATGGTCCGCAGTGCAGGTTTTCTTCATGTAGCGTTTGTATCAATAACTTAACCATAGATTGATTGTGTTGTAAAATTGCCGGATGCTTTGCTTTGAATGGTAATGTTGAGTACTCAAGACGCCCTCCCACTCGCATTATTTGGTATTCAACCATGAGGCCAACGGACTGTAATTATGTACACGTTCTAGGTGTGATAGCCTTGCCAGTTCATCCCCAAACTCTGCCGTTTGCGTCAATTTGATGATAATATTCAAAGCATTTTCCATTTCCTGTGCATTGAGAGCCTTATTAGATGGACAACAAATTTTTGTAGCTTTTGAATCTCTGATGAATTTTAATACATAACCCATCGTGCGCTGAAGAGTTTTGAATGAGTTTTGATGGTTTGCCCGCTTTATGATGTCTCCGTAAATTTGCTGTGAGGTTGATATTGTCAAAGCATGTTTAACCATATTACGTTCTTCATTGCAACGTATCTCAAAAACTTGTTGAGTTGAGTTTGCCCAATCACTATTTTGTCCTGAGAAACAGAGTACCATAAAACCACTGTAATAAGTTTTCTGATGCTATTCCTCGAGGTATTGTATCAGCTGGATTTGCAACTTTTGAATTTTATCTATTCTGTTTGCCACAAAAGTGTGAAAGGATGCTGCTGATTTCCAGGCCTGAATTTATCCAGGCAAGTACGATTTTGGAATTTGACTAGCAAAAATTTTTTTTATTTTTTTAAGCGTTTTTTATTTATTGAATCTTGAAAATGAACTAACAATAAGTATTCAAATCTTTATACTAAATATTAAAATAAAGAAATTATAAATAGCTTGTTGTCTATGTTTCCCAGCTATCTATATGTCGACATTTCACAGGAACTACACTAATCATCAGTAGACTTTGGAAATTTTTGAAAGATATTCTCAAACATTCAACTTTATATCCCAACAATCTAAATAAATTGCTGTGTATAAATGAAAAAGCTTGTTTTTTGTGTTTTAATAGGTATTATTAGAGCCTTTTTCTTTTTAAATTCTCAGCAATTTATTTAGATTATTGGGATATAAAGTTGAATGTTTGAGAATATCTTTCAAAAATTTCCAAAGTCTACTGATGATTAGGGTAGTTCCTATGAAATGTCGACATATAGATAGCTGGGAAACATAGAAAACAAGCTATTTATAATTTTTTATTGGTATAAATTGTAGAAGCTAAAAATAGCGAATAAAAAAGTTAATTGTTTGAATAAAGAAATAAAAAAATAAAAATGTGCTTTTTACTTAAGCCCAGCCAATGCTAGACAAAAAGTTTTATTATGCGGGAGCAATATCGGTAAAATCACCTATTGAACGTTCTGATGGTGGCAACGGTATCCCTTCTTCTCAGCCGAGTGTGGCCGCCAAAGTTAAGTATATTACGCGCAAGAGGATGTGGATGAAGTTCCAGTTTACAGACATACCTTGTCGCGTACTTAGAAAATTCCTCTTTTACCAGTGTAACACTCAGATCTTTATGAATTCGTGAATTTTTTACGTACCATGGAGCTGCAGTAATCGTTCGAAGAATATGGTTGTGTCGCCTTTAAATTTTTTCAATGTTTGAAAAAAAAAGTGTACAGTATTTTGTAGGTGAAGATCGTATTTTGATCTTGTCTATTTTTTTGCTGTACACCTAATACTGAGACGTACAGTTCCAGCCCAGGTAACGCCTGTTTTTTAACGGGTGCTATCCGGGATTTGGAAAATATCAGTCTTGTTATTGCAACTTTGTCACTGTATGTTGCCGCTCCATAAGCTCATTTCGAAGAATAAGCAAACGTGTGAAGCTGAGCTATTATTGGTGTTTCGTTTTTCAGTACGAACCAATCTTCCGATAAGACCCTACTACAATCCCAAATTCCCCCGTCTTGATAAATTCCTAAGTCCGCCACACTCCTAATGTCGTCATAGTCCGGGCACAGAGTCAGTATATGCCACACGTCCTCCGTCACACCTACAATCCGAAGTCTCGGACCTCCTATGCAAAAATGCGTTTTGTGACCCGTGCCCCGTCAGTATAAAGCCCAGACTCAAACCGAAGACAAAGTCTGGATGTTTCTGTACAAGCCTCACGTCGCGTATAAAACTATACGTTACCCCCCCCCCCCCCTTGTCATTGTCTGCCCAGCGCGCCTGCCATGTAGAAACGACACACTCCACAAGAAGTATCATACCTGCTCTGACAGCTCCGAGAGTTAAGTCAGCAGCAGAAATCCAATCTCGTTCCAGAATTGGCAAACCCCTCTTAGTCTTGAAACCAATAGCACGACGTATCAATTCCAAGTTAATAGGAGACGCACCTAACAAAACCTGCATAGCGTCCGTCGAAACTGTCCTGCAACCCAGCATAGCCACGCCCTGACATGCCAAGACCTTGCTCCTGCCATACCTAGACATAACTGCTTCATACGTTGAAGTTTAGCTTCGAAAGTGAACGGACGTGTTTGCTTTTGATCGGAGTGTTATAAAAAAACGGGAATAAGTGGAAAAAGTGAATTTATACAAAAGAAAAACTTTATGACAATTATTTTTATACACTTTAAAAGTAAAAAAAAAAAAAATTGCATGAGTGAGAAAGAGCTTAGTTCCACTAGAAAAAACCTCTGGATTTCTGAGGACGAATCTTTGCAAAAAATCATTGGATAATCTCCTGTCTCTAAGAGATAAGAAACGCACGCGTTCGTGTTCACCAAATATTGTTGTTACAACAGAAGACAAACCATCTTCCAGATTAGCTATTGTTGATAAGCCGAAAACGCAAGTAGGAATGGATACGTATATAACCGTGGCTAAAAATAATAAAACTGGTACGATAACTTATTATGGCAATCGGCAAAAATACTTTCAACGTCACATCAGTTAAGCATGGCAGCATCAGTGAAACTAAAATTCAGGTAAACCATGTAAACGATTACCGAAAATTGTCTTATGTTTTATAAAAAGATGATGTCAAAACTGGATTGGAATATACAGGTTTTCAACCTATGTTTAGGGTTGAAGGTGATGTTGTGCTAAGAAAGAATGAAATTCATCCAATATATAACCTCAAATTTCGTTTGCATCGTAAAGTTACCCTTCAGTGCCTAAACTGTTAGCCACACTAAATCTTACTGTAGGTTGCCCGCTGTTTGTGTTGTATGTGGCAAACTACATGGTACAACTCAGTGCAATAAGCCAAAGCCCGACGCAAGTGTTAAAAAATTCAGTACCTGTGAAGGTAACCATACTTAAGCGTTCAATGACAAATAAGTCATCAGTTTCTCCAGCACACCAGCAGCCAAATGTCAATTTTCCCCATAAAGGCGATGCAACTAACCATACAAACATGCAAAACTCCAAACAATTTTCTCTTGCTAATGTGGTTAAAACTCAAAAGTGCGATCCAAACTTTTGTTATCTAGAGGCAACTTTGGATACCCTTGTTCAATCCATAAATATTTTTACGGTTCCTACGACAACCATGATGCAGGAAATGCTGAAAATGTAATCCACAATTATAAAAAATACAGGCAATTTTAAACAAATGATTTGTTTAAAAATATATTTCTGGAACGCAAATAATTCCTGAGGCAACTGTGGATACCCTTGTTGTTGTTTACGGTTCCTACGACAACCATGATGCAGGAAATCCTGAAAATGTAATCCAAAATTATAAAAAATACAGGCAATTTTAAACAAATGATTTGTTTAAAAATATATTTCTGGAACGCAAACGGCATCCGCCAACACAAAAATGAAAAAGCAGATCGATATAATGATGATTTGGTGAAACTCATTTGGCAACCAACAGTTATTTCAAAATTAATGGCTACACATTATATGACACAAAAGATTCCCGTGGAAGATATTGCAGCGGTTCGGCAATTTTGATAAAGACCAGAATTAAGCACTATTTACTGAACGAGATATGTGAAGAGTATCTGCAAGTAACTAATATATGCATTGAACGTGTTCATGAAAAAAATTTTATTTCCTCGATTTACTCACCGCCCCGATTTTCAATAACGGAAACTCAATATTCACAATTTTTTCAAAACACTATAACGCAAAGCACATTTTTTGGGGATTACGTTAAATTTCCCCGAAAGGCCGTGTGCTTTTTGACACTATTTACAAAATGGGCTTAGATGTGATTTCGAGCGGACATTCCACTTATTGGCCGTTAGACCGACGAAAGATCCCAGATGTTATAGGTTTTGAAGTTGCAAAAAATTTTCCTTTAGAGTGATTGCAAGTAGAGCCTTCATTAGATTTGTCATCAGATCACTCACCCACTATAAACTCTGTTTTGTTTTCCCAAGAGATTGGTTCCCCGTTTAGTGAATTGTTGTTGACCGCCACTAGAATTAATTAGTTAAAACACAAAAAATATTTGAGTGTACATTGTACGGAAAATATCGCCTTGAAAATCAACGATTTTTCTGAAAACCTCAATCTGGCTGTACAGCATGCTACCACTAGTCATATAAGATAAAGAAATGAAAACAGTAGAACTTATTCGTCTGAAATTGAGCAACTTCTGTCAAAAAAAAAAAAAAAATTAAGAGTCAGAAGAGAGTGGCAACTTCGCAGTTCTCCCCAGCTTAAAATTAGGCTAAGGGAATGTAAAGGGAAATCTGTTTCTGTAATATTAGTGAGAAGTTTCTCGCATCGAAAACTATGAAACATAAAATTCCACCGTTTCTCGACTATCGAGAAAAACAGCGTTTCTGTATATTAAATCTAAAAGAGGCAACACTAGTTACGTCTTTATTGGAATATTTCCATTAAGCAGCTGTCAAAATGCAAAAAGTAAACAAATAAGACGAAGCGTATGGGAAAAAACTAACAAATAAAAAGAAAATTTAAGAAAAAAATGTTTAGCAGTGAATAAATAAAACAATTGAATTCAGTAGTGTTATAAATAAAATAAAATTGTGTCAATCAATAACTTATGTATACATATAAATAAAAACACATTCAAATCATAAATAAATTTCATAAAAATTCCAAAAATGTATAGTTTTGTGGTGCTGACCAACATGACCGGCGAAACATGTTTATCATTTACAGGCAGAGATTAAGGGATGCAACCGATCCTTTTTCAATTCCTGAACAGATGAGGGAAGCTTCTCGCATTCAAGACAGGCTAAAAATAAGATTTTGCCATTAAATTTTTAATTTATCATACTGTATGTACATAAGTATTAAGAAATAAAGAAAAAACCAAAAAAATTAATTTATGATTTTTATTTATTCATTATAAAAATAAAAAAGATTCTGCTCCTAGGAAATTCTTTCAATTTTCTAAAATAAAAAGATAAAATGAAAAATTATCTACATTCACTATCTGCGTATTCATAAAAAAAATAATTTGCACATGATAAAGGATTATTTGACAAATTTTGTGTAGAAATATGTTGAAATTCTCAAATATTCCAAAAATAAACAACTTTCTTTGTTGTACTAAAAATAGTTACTGTATTTATGTATTTCTTTATGTATAATTGTATTTGTAATTATACAGTTGCAAAGTATAGGATGCACAGCATGGGCGGAGTAACGTAGACCTTATGCCCACGATGGTATTAACAGTATTTCTTTTGCGGCGCTGTGACTAACTGTACCGACCTATGCCTTCGCATAGGAAGTTGCCGTGTGGTTAACAACGAAATACCTCACAAAAACTGTAAACTAATACAGTTAGTTGAGGTACACAGTTAACCAATGAGAGTGAGACACAAAACTATCGAAGGCCAAACAACAACAACAAGCCTGTCCGCACTTAAGAAATAATTACGATGACGCGAGAGCTGTTTCCCAGCCCAGAGCTGCTTTACGACTGCTTTATGTATCATTTTCGCACCATTTATGTATGTACATATCTAAATGTCTATACTAGTGTTTTATATTCATGGCCAATTTGTCTTTTAAAACCGTTGGTTACATTTTAACAACACACTGGTATATACGCGGTAACTATTTTATATTTTGTATATTATTATTAAAGTAATTAATTATTATTATTAATAAAGGTTAATGTTTGGTTAGTAATAAAACTAACGTGGTTTCATTTACATGGAACATAAAACCACAACAAAATATTTATGTCAAGTAAACTTTTACTAATTGCAAATTATTTTTTATTAATACGATAATATGTGTATCAATATTTAAAAACTTTACCTTTTCTACATTTTATCAATTATATATTATATAAATTTATAACTTCCGTAATTCTTTTATTAATGAAAAGTTTTGACAGCTCTATCGAGAAACTTCTCACAAAATTTTAATACAGAAACAGGTTTACTCACAAGCTTCCAATGAATTACGTCAAAAAAGCTATTTTGACAGATATTTCTCGCTTCTCAAAGATACAGAAACATTTGTGTGAGAAACTCCATTTTTTGTTTCTATTCGCATAGTTTCTCTGTCAATTCCGTTTTTTCTAGTGAGAAATTTCTCGACGCGAGTAATACAGAAACAAGGCACAGACTTTGAATTTTGTTTCATCATGCTTCTACAAAAGATAATTTAATATCATAAAAAGTAAATTTAATATGATAGGCTACAATGTCGAATTGCATGAACATATATTTACCTGTTGAGTCATTTGCTGCAGATTGCTAGTAGCATTTAAACAAGACTTAGGATTAATATTTTCCTATAAATAAAAAATAAAAAAAACACTAGGTTCGCTCTCTGAACCACTATTGCAAAACTAGGTATTTAGACGGTTGTTTTTGGGTTCACACTGATTACTTACTCTCAAAATTTTGATTGGTGAATCATGTTGTTTCAATCAAGATTGGGCCGCGAGTCACGAATGAGAGTGCGAATATAAGCCGGTCTGTGGACATGCTATTATTGCTTTTTGACTGCAAACCTAGTGTTACCCTCTTTTACTTTGAAACACAATCAGTTTACCAATATCGACAGAAAATGCATGCGAAAGAAAGCTAGTCATTCATATTCGAATTAGTTTGGGTTCACTTATCTCACTATCATTCGTTCATATGTACTTATGTTCATAATTTTAATTGACGTTTGACGCATCGTTTGCATAGAATAAAGTTAAACAAACCGAAATTAATTTCATTTCGTTTGGATTGCGAACGCAAGAACTTTGCCGTAGCGCTGCTACCTTGTAGAAGTTAATGCACCTTTGTGTTCGTTTACCCATGTTGCAGTAAATAAGAACACAAATAAGGGGGAAGGTAATAGAATGTTTTTATTTATTTATAAAATTGGGACTATGATAAAAACGAGAAGATGTAACAATTACAGTGTTTTAGTGTTAAAAATATATAGTTATGTACGTTATGGAATTATTTTGTCGTAAACGAGGAAGTATAATTATCATTAAAGCTTACAGTGAACTTATAATAAAGTGTTATATTTCTTACTAGAGTTAATGTATTTTTAACTTTTTAGTTCATTTTATTAACAAATAATAAAACAGATTTTCTTTCATTTTAGTTTTACAGCCAGTTTACCAATTTCGAAAGAAAATGAATGCGAAAGAAAGCTAGTCACTCACATTCGAATCAATTTGGGTTTGTCTATCTCGCTACTATTCGTTCGCATTTTCTTACGTGTTTTGATTGAGTTTTGACAGATCGTTCACATAGAAAAAAGTTAGACGAACCCAAATCAATTTTCTTTCGCTTAGATTGCGAACGCAAGCATGCTGTCGAGATTGGTAAACTGGCCGTTAACTTTTTAAAATTTTTAACTTGCTTATGTTGTACGGGTGTAGGAAAACTCCGAGCATCCCCCAGAGGCCCATTAAGAGGGTCTTCAGTACAACAGCGTTCGCCCAGGTATCCTAAGGAGCAATGTTAGCGATATGAATTGTTAATGAACCCATCGGCACGTGCTCACCTTGCCATTGGGCCATCCATCTAATCAATGAGGTTGCATATTAACGCCAACAAATATACTTGCCAAGACGAAACAAATGAGCCCAAAATCAATGGGGATGCGTCGTTCACCTCCATCATCAGATCTGCTTTATGTCATAATAATATTGTATTGTCATCTGATTTATGCAAGCATGTAAAATATAAGCTCACTCGCAAAACAGGAAGTGAATCATATTTAAATTGCAATATTTGATTACAGACAAGAGGACTGGTGAAACTAAATAAAAGCTTGTAATAAGGAAAAGATATGTCATCAGAATTAGTACAAAAATAGTGACATTTACGAAATTACTATTAAACATATTGCAAATTTCAATATGTTTAATAGTAGCATTTTAAGTTAACAAAACTTAAAAAATATATACATATACGGCAAAACAAGTTTCAAAAAGTAAATACAGTGTGGAAAAATGTACAAAGATTAATCCACTGATAAACTGATTTCAAGCATTTAATTTTCTTTAGTCCAAGCGCCTTTTTGTAAATGTTGTATGTAGTTGTGTTGCGTCAGCTTTTCATTTATGTATAACGACACCTTACTTTGAAAATCAGCGTCGAACAGTTGTCGAGGTGATTTAAGGTTTCGGCATTGTGCCGAAACCTTAAATCACATACATATATTACATACATACATATATTTCGCACTTATGGGTTTTTAGGTATTTTTTATTTAATTTTAATACAATAGTAAAGAAATGGTTTGTATATAAAATTTGATTTTTTATTATCGTTTATTTGTCAAACAGCGGATTGACTAATAAATACTTGTCCAAACTGGCCCGAAAGAAAAGTACTAGCTATTTCGGGCAAGAAGAGGAAGTATACTATGCTTCCAAAATCTCCCTCACATGCCCAGTTTCAAAATACGGAAACGCTTTTCGTGCAAATTGGGTTATACAAGTAGAGTAAAGAAACATGCCTACTCTTTTATGCAGGGAATTATGAGTATGATTCACTAATTTCCTGCTCGGTTATACATCTGTACATACACTCCGGTTCACTTATTTAAAGGCACTAAAAATGCCATATTCAGAAGCCTGCAAATTTTTAACCGATTGCTGAATTTTAAAACAGAAGTGGAAGCTAGACATCTTGAGATATAAAAAAAATCATGCCAATAGTGGTCTCTTAACTAAACAACTTTTTCTGGGCAATTTATAAACAAGTCCAAAAATGTGATAGTTTTTTTGGTTCACTTGAATAAAAGCTTAACTAATTATAATGAAAAGCTGTTTTTCTTGTTTTTTAATTAATTTTTCTTTATTATTGCTTTCTTTACTTTACTTAAGAACGATTAGTAATGGGTAAAGCCCCCTTTGTTTTTAATAACTTCAAATGTACGGGTTTTCATTGACAAATAAAGAGAATTTATGTAATCCAACGAAATTTGACTTCAAACATCCTTAATAGCATGAATTAGTGACTCCTTGTCATCAAATTGTATACCTCTTTCATATACCTTACCAGATAACCAACCCCAAGTATTTTCGAAAATGGTTAGATCTGGCGAATAAGGAGCCAAACAAGATTATCAACATTTTGGCTTGCAATGAACTCTTTTACTACTCTGGCGTTGTATGTAGGGGCATTATCCTGTTCTAATATCTAAGATATGGTACTAAATAGTTCATTGAAGCTGATTCCAAAACATTTTATTGCTTGTACCTGCCATTTTGTGCATCATGGAATAATGGTTATATATCAGTAGTCTTGTGTCATTCATGAATGAATTAATTCAACTGATGCTCTCAATTGAAAGATTGAAATATTTCTGTATTCTTTCTGTAATTCTTTCATCACGCTCTTTCTTTTCATATTTCGTAGTGTTTTGTCTCTCATCCTGTGTACGTTTGTTTTTGTCTTTCGTGTTGTTATTGTTAAAGTTGAACCTCCACAAACACTACTCCCTCTTTCCTCCTCACTATAACCTGTTTTCCTAGTTCCAGTACAATGCACTGCATATGTAAAGGTTATTCCCTGAGTACTAGTCCCAGATAAAAAACACTTCGCGGGCATACGCGCCCAACGCGTCAAAGGACGGGGTGATTTTAATAGCCCAACTTTCTCACAATTTTCTCTTGAACTTATTTTTATGTTTACACATCAAAAAATTTTCCCCCAATTTTTGTGTTTTCTCTATCCTTTACTTTTTACAATTTACATTGTATATACATATTCACATACATACATACATGAGAGAAGAGTACGAAATTGCCGAGACTTACTGAGCACCGGGTCATACCCTGAGTACTGGTCCAAGATAAAAAAAAATCGTTCATTCAGTACTTTTAATTTAAATGAATTTTAAAACTGAATATTGTAATATTTATAATATTCAGTTTAAACAAATTGTGATACAAACAAATAATGTCGTAGTTGCTTTATAATAGTGCGCTATGCTGTCACCTGACGTACATAATTCAAACATTTTCATTCATTCTGAAATATATCTGACATACTGAAAGGTGAAAGAAAAGAATGAATTAATTCACTTAACCTTTCTGAAAGAGAATGAAAGATTTACACAAATGAAAGATGTTGCCCAACACTAGCCATCAGATCTATCCAAATTAAACTTCTTCTCATCCGTAAATACAACCGTTCTCCAGCCAGTTACTTGACCTCTTTGCTGCACATCCAATGGCATGTAGTCTTTGCGAATTGAAACCGCTTTTCGTACGAGGAGCATTTAGTGGCATCTTTTTTTATGAAATTTTCACTATTTAAGATACTCACGTATAAGTGTTTCCAAGCGTAGGAACTTTTCCCTTTTTGTAGAGATTTATTTGTTTATTTCCACATGTAGGGAAAAAGGGACAGATTTTGTATGATTTAGGCTTATTGCAGGGAATTTTTAGATTATCACGAATGATTAACATTATTATTTGTTGCAAATCGTCGCCCAATTGGATATCCATGCATTTTCATCCAATTTACATACAATCTTAAACATTTTAAACATAAGCATTTCCCAATTACGCCAAAATTATTAAAATCGTATTAATACTGATGGAAGGGGTTTTTTCTATAACTACAAACAGACGTACAAAAAGAGAAAATAACTAAACCGTGAAGTTTAAAATTTCATATGGATCCTAGAATGGATCTCATTTGCAAGCTTTTTAATTAATTGCATAAATTTTAGATGTACTCGTACACACCCTAGCCTCCTTTAAAAAACTTTAACCACAAAGATAGCCTAACTAAGTATATAAAAATATTAGATATCTATATATCGTTTGTCTCAGTAGAAAGACCCTAACTCGCATTTTTCCCGAACTTGAGTTTGTTAATGATTTAACAAATTTCACATAAATACATATCGTCACAAAGCAACGATTTTCTATGCGTTATTACAATAAAAGTCGCATATTGTTGAAACTAGTTGCTGCTGTGTATTCTCCAACTCCTGCAAAGCTGTATTTGTGTTAACGTTGTGATATTCTTACTTATTCCATCACGAAAAGCATATACCATTTTGAATTAGAATGTAAAACAAATTTCACATAAAAACACCGCAAAGCTAAACACATACCATACATTTTAAGCTATATGTTTTACACTAATTTAACTAACTTACTTTTTAGTAAAAAATTTTACCTGTTTGAATTTACAATAAATAGAAAAATTGTATTAAAATAATTTGTTTGCTCAAAATTTAAACGAAAAATTGCGTAGGGAAATATTTTTTTAATTGTAGGGGAAAATAACGATTATTATGCGCTATGGTAGGGATTTCACATAAAATCTCCTGGCAACACTGCTGCGTACTGACGACTTGCTTGCTTGCACTCCAGCTTGAACTAATTTTTTTGACAAGGATAAAACAGAATTAGAAGCAATTCTGATGATGTTTCTTTTTTCATACGTAAATAAAGACGATGAAACCCTCCCTTTAAAATTTTTTCCAAACCCCTCGGGATCCTTGATGTAACTGTTGGGCTCCGTTCAATTTTCTTAGCAATTGCGCGGTTAGAATATCCTTCAGAACGGTAAACATCGATTTTAGTCTTTTCCGATAGATTTAAAATTTTTTGTTTTAGATGTAATAAATTATAATAAACAATCGACCCGTGAAAAAAAACTCATCGCTTACTTTAAAAATAATAATAAAATGCCTTTATTCAAGTGAACCAAAAAAGAAATCCCATTTTTGTACTTATTTTTATAAATTGCTCAAAAAAAAGTTCTTTAGTTAAGGAACCACTCTTGTCACTTTTTTATATCTCAAGATGTCTAGTTTTCATTTCTATTTTGAAATTCTGCAATCGGTTAAAATTTGCAAAAGATATAGGCTTCTGTATATGGAATTTTCAGTGCCTTTAAATGAATGAGCCGGAGTGTATGTCTCTACACACATTCAAAAAATAAGTTAAAATGCCATTGTCGCTATCAAGTATTACTTTTAATAAAAAACAGTTAAATAAATAAATTCTGTTTTGCAAAAATTAAAAAATAATAAATTTTATTTGTTCAAATTGATTTAATGTTGAATCCAGATCTGAAATTAAATTTCGTTCTAATGGATTTATGTATAAGTTGACTGAAAACCCAGAATTAATTACTTAATTTCTAATAAAACAATTATTATTTGTATTATATCATTTGTATCATGATATAAGTATTAGAGCGCTTTTACATTTGGACAGACGATGGGCAGACAGACGGAAATTGAAGGTGCTGTAACGAAAATTGTAGGTGGGGGAGAGTGTGTAGTACACGACTCTCTGTACTAGACATTTGTGGACATTTTTTCTTTCTCTTTTTAACTTTTCGCATTTTTTATGTTGTTGCTTCATATCATTATTCTCATAACAACATCAACTTCATATAAACACACTAGCTGTGCTTAAAAAAACACCAACAACAAAAAAGAAAGAAAAGAGAAACGAAAATTTCTGTCTGTCTATTAATTTCTTAAATGTAAAAGGTTTAGGAAAGACCAAAAGAGAAATGAAAAAATGTCTGCCCATCGTCTGTCTAAATGTAAAAGCTGAGTTAATAATTATAAGTCTTACAACCATGGTACAAAACATGATACAAAAAACAAGGTAGCCGCTTCGCTACAACAATACAACAATAATAAAAACAACAGGTATTTTGTTTGTGTAAAATGGCGAATTCACACTTAAGCTGTCAAAAGTAGTTGATAACGAACATGTCAAAAAATTCAAATGGCGCCGAAAAAGGTAAACAAAACTTGATACAGAGAGTGCCGCCATATTAACCGAATTCGCCTGAATTCGCCGATGCATCCACCTAATAATTAATTCGCCTTGATAAAGAACATGTAAAAAATTTAAATGGCGCCGAAAAAGGTAAACAAAACTTGACAACGAAAGTGCCGCCATATTAACCGAATTCGCCTGAATTCGCCGATGCATCCACCTAATAATTAATTCGCCTTGGATACAAAAAACAAGGTAGCCGCTTCGCTACTACAATACAACAATAAAAAACAACAGGTATTTTGCAAGGCGAATTTATTAGGTGGATGCATGATACAAAAAACAAGGTGGCCGCTTCCCTACAACAATACAACAATAAAAAAAACAACAGGTATTTTGTTTGTGTAAAAAGGCGAATTCACACTTAAGCTGTCAAAAGTAGTTGATAAAGAACATGTACAATATTTAAATGGCGCCAAAAAAGGTAAACAAAACTTGACAGAGGAAGTGCCGCCATATTAATCGAATTCGCCTGAATTCGGTTAATATGGCGGCACTTTTTTTGTCAAGTTTTGTTTACCTTTTTCAGCGCCATTTAAATTTTTGTACATGTTCTTTATCAACTACTTTTGACAGCATAAGTGTGAATTCGCTTTTTACACAAACAAAATACCTGTTGTTTTTTTATTGTTGTATTGTTGTAGCGAAGCGGCTACCTTGTTTTTTGTATCATGGTATTTTGTTTGTGTAAAAGGGCGAATTCACACTTAAACTACTTTTGACAGCGTAAGTGTGAATTCGCCTTTTTACACAAACAAAATACCTGTTGTTTTTTTTATTGTTGTATTGTTGTAGCGAAGCGGCTACCTTGTTTTTTGTATCATGGTGTGAACCAAGGCGAATTAATTATTAGGTGGATGCATCGGCGAATTCGGGCGAATTTGATTAATGTGGCGGCACTTTCGTTGTCAAGTTTTGTTTACCTTTTTCGGCGCCATTTAAATTTTTTACATGTTCTTTATCAAGGCGAATTCATTATTAGGTGGATGCATCGGCGAATTCAGGCGAATTCGGTTAATATGGCGGCACCTTCGCAGTCAAGTTTTGTTTACCTTTTTCGGCGCCATTTAAATTTTTGTACATGTTCTTTATCAACCATTTTTGACAGCTTAAGTGTGAATTCGCCTTTTTACACAAACAAAATACCTGTTGTTTTTTTTATTGTTGTAGCGAAGCGGCTACCTTGTTTTTTTGTATCATGTTCTTTATCAAATACTTTTGACAGCTTAAGTGTGAATTCGCCTTTTACACAAACAAAATACCTGTTGTTTTTTTTACTGTTGTATTGTTGTAGCGAAGCGGCTACCTTGTTTTTTGTATCATGGTGTGAACGTGGTGTAACAGGACGCCAATTACTTTTTCGTCACCGCCGTCAACCATTCATCGCCTTCGTTCTTTTTCTTTTTCAATACGAATTCAATGACAGGACCTCTTCACGTTCGAAATGAACTGCTGCGTTAAATATAATAATGTGTGGGTATATATTGTGATAAATGTACTGTACTTTTATTAAACATTTGTTGAAATTACAGTTTCAGAGCATCATGTGGTTTAGTAAGAATGATGTCAGTTTATCCAAAATATTTCATTGATCCAATATGTAGTAAAAGTCAGCAAAACAAATTCAAAGAAACTTCTGAATATGAAAAATTATCACATGTGCCAACAAAAGCTGCTAGAAATAATGATTCGTTATCGATTTTTAATGACCAAATCATTAATAAAATGATCAACTATATAACTAAAGGAGGCAACAAAAAACTTGCAAGGCAACTTCTTGAAGATGGCTTCGAGATTATAAAACGCAGACAGATCGAACGGATTAATTTAGGAAAGAATCAGAGTATAACTGCAGACCCCAATACATTAGTTGTTCAAGCAATAGAAAATTGCAGGCCTTTAATGCATTTGACACCTATAAAAAGAGGTGGGGTGACTTACATGGTTCCGATTCCTGTTACAGAAAAAAGGTCATATTTTTTGGCAATGAAGTGGATTTTGGAGGCAGCTAACGAAAAGGAAAGGAAGGTTCATTTTCCGGAAAAATTTGCTTTGGAAATATTAGATGCTGCACATCAGCAGGGTAGAGTTATTAAAAGAAAGCTGGATTTACACAAACAATGTGAAAGTAACCGAGCCTATGCTCATTATAGGTGGAGTTAATTTTTAATTAGAATTGCGATCAATTGTTTGCTGAAAACTCGTTATAACCTAGAAGAACTGTTTTTAAGATATTCGTTGCACCTGTACGCCAGTTGATTCTACAGGCAACGTTCAAAACCTAATTAATTTTTATTGTGCAACCAAAACTATTATTAGAAAATGTAATAAAATTCTAAATCCAATTATGCTTTCATACAAATTTATTAAGACTAAATTTTATGCCTACAAAAGCCTGTCAGTAATAATTGATCTACTGGCTGCCTATTATGCATTAAGCTTTTTTTATCGAAAATTCTGGAAAAATTTTAATTTACTTTACTTCATTGAACTTCTTCCAACTTACTCTTACTATAGTGATAAGTTTGGAATTGCTTTGTAATATAGTTTTATTGGCCAAAAGGCTATATGTATTGCAATAATGAATAAATTAAATAAATAAAACTAGCAGTTCTTTCGAAAAATGGAAGGCGCATTCGCACCTTTAAATACAAATGTAGAGGAAGGGAAAGGTTAGAAGTATAAAAAACGAGTAACGTTTTGTACCTAATGCTGTGACAACTGCCCTAGCAATAGAAAAGAATACTTGGAATCGTCGTGCATATAGTCTTAAGCCTAAAAAAGTTTTGTGTGAATTTTGCAAGTTGGTGCATTTTCTCCGTAGCAAGTTCCGCCATACATCGGAAACAAACAATTGGTTTGCATGTGACAAGGCGAAAATAAATCTTTCAAATGTCAAGGGAAAAATATAAACACAAAAAGGAATTCAAAAAAATATAATAAAAAAAATTTACAAGAAAAACTTTTAAATATTTCGTAAAACTTTATATCGTGGAAAATAAAGTCACAGATCATAGAGCTTGGAAAGGTGTAAATGTCCAGCCGGATTGGGGAGGATTTTTGATAATATCTGGCGCTCAAGATACAATACAAAATTTAAAAAATGTTTTTTCCAACTTATTTTAATTATGCCATTGACATCTGAAACAGATTAAAATTTAAAAAAAAGTTATCAGCTGCGCTGTCAATTTCATCTGTTATGAATTCGCTTTAGCTGAATGCAAGGCGAATTTATACAGGTGAATGCAAGCGGAAAGGCGAATTCAGTACTATGTATTTTGTTATTGTAAATCATATCGTGAATGTCATAATCTAAATTCGCCTAAGATTGCTCAGCAGAGAAAAAATTTTATATAAACGTTAAATATAAGCTTAAATATAAGCTTTTATAATTTTAAAAAAGTTTGTAAACAAAAGCAAGGCGACTTTATACAGGTGAGTGCAAGCGGAAAGGTGAATTCAGTACTATGTATTTTGTTATTGTAAAACATATCGTGAATGTCATAATCTAAATTCGCCTAAGATTGCTCAGCAGAGAAAAAATTTTATATAAACGTTAAATATAAGCTTTTATAATTGTTTGTAATTAAAATCACAGATTATATTAGTTTCTCACTTTAAAATTCACACAAATTTCTTGAAATTGCACTAAATCATGCAAAAAAACCTTCAGATTAAAATGGCGCGAAAAAGTTTGTAAACAAAAGAAACAAAGTTTGACAGTCTCATTGGAAAAAACGCGAGAAGCAAAAAATAATCACCTGTGCTGTTAAGTTCACCTGGTAATGAATTCGCCTTGTCGTGAATGTCATAATCTAAATTCGGCTAAGATTGCTCAGCAGAGAAAATATTTTATATAAACGTTAAATATAAGCTTTTATAATTGTTTGTAATTAAAATCACAGATTATATTAGTTTTTTTGACTTTTAAATTCACACAAAGTTCTTGAAATTGCACTAAATCATGCAAAAAACCTTCAGATTAAAATGGCGTGAAAAAGTTTGTATACAAAAGAAACAAAATTTGACAGTCTCATTGGAAAAAACGCGAGAATCAAAAAATAATCACCTGTGCTGTTAAGTTCACCTGGTAATGAATTCGCCTTGAACAAAAGAAACAAAATTTGACAGTCTCATTGGAAAAAACGCGAGAATAATCACCTGTAGTGCAATTCACTAACTTTTAACGATTTTAAAAGAGCATAACTTAACGCGAGCTATTGTGGTTTGCACTAACGCTTATGTGATTCACTAACTTATTCTTAACACCTCTGGTTGTATGTTAAAAAAATTTGAAATAATGTGGCAGCTTTGTTAAAAATAAAGAAAACCACAAAGAGGAACATAAAAAAATCAAACAAATTTGCAAATAATTCCATGTTTAGGGTAAGTAAAACTATTTATATGTTTATTATTTAAAATATTTTTTGATAAATGAGATAAGTTTTTCTCACGGAGAACATGCCAACCGACTGTTGGAGTCTTCCGACAAGTCGTATGCCAAATACAGTGAAGTTATTCTAGTAGAAACTTTAACGACATTGTTGTTAAGATAAACACCACAAAAATAATTGGTGTTTAGTTAACGCTAATTACTCAGGCTATAAAAACAGCTGATTTAAAACGAAGACAAATAGTGTTAAAAACTGTTATAAAATCGCGAAAACACCAACGTTAGTGTTAATTTCTCTAAACGAATATTATTAACGTTAAAAAAGGTTCGTGAATTGTACTACTGAGCTGTAAAGTTCACCTGGTAATGAATTCGCCTTGGCTGAATGCAATTTAAATGGTGCCTTTTCGGCACCATTTAAATTTTTTTACATGTTCTTTATCAAATACTTTTGACAGCTTAAGTGTGAATTCGCCTTTTAAACAAACAAAATACCTGTTGTTAGTTTTATTGTTGTATTGTTGTAGCGAAGCGGCTACCTTGTTTTTTGTATCATGCAATCGAGCATGATACAAAAAACAAGGTAGCCGCTTCAGTGCAACCAAGGTGAATTCATTACTAGTTGAACTTAACAGCACAGGTGATTATTTTTTGCTTCTCGCGTTTTTTCCAATGAGACTCAAATTTTTTTCTTTTGTTTTCAAACTTTTTCGCGCCAGTTTAATCTGAAGAGTTTTTTATATGATTTGATGCAATTTCAAGAAATTTGTGTGAATTTAAAAGTGAAAAACTAATATAATCTGTGGTTTTAATTACAAACAATTATAAAAGTTTATATATAAAGTTTATATAAAATTTTTTCCCAGCTGAACTATCTTAGGCGAATTTAGATTTTGACATTTACGATATGTTTTACAATAACAAAATACATAGTACTGAATTCGCCCTTCCGCTTGCATTCACCTGTATAAATTCGCCTTGAGTACAACAATAAAAAAACAGGTATTTTGTTTGTTTAAACCATGATACAAAAAACAAGGTAACCGCTTCGCTTCAACAATAAAAAAAACAACATGTATTTTGTTTGTGTAAAAAGGCGAATTCACACTTAAGCTGCGAGCATGTACAAAAATTTAAATGGCGCCGAAAAAGGTAAACACAACTTGACAGAGAAAGTGCCGCCATATTAATCGAATTCGCTTGAATTCGCCGATGCATCCACCTAATAATTAATTCACCTTGGTTTAAACGGCGAATTCACACTTCAGCTGCCAAAAGTAGTTGATGAAGAACAAGACGAATTAATTATTCGAATTCGGTTAATATGCCGGCCCTTCCTCTCAAGTTTTCTTTACCTTTTTCGGCGTCATTTATCAACTACTTTTGACAGCTGAAGTGTGAATTTGCCTTTTTACACAAACAAAATACCTGTTGTTTTTTTATTGTTGTAGCAAAGCGTTTATCTTTTTTTTTGTATCATGATAAAGAACATGTACAAAAATTTATATGGCGCCGAAAAGGGTAAACAAAACTTGACAGAAGAAGTGCCGCCATATTAACTTAAGGCGAATTTCTTATGAGTTTGTCTTAATATGATATGTCAAATTTTGTCCACACTCGCTAGGTAAAAAATAAAACACTAAGAATGCACGTATTTCTTATCAGTATCTCTTCACAGCTCAGGATTTGAATTCGCCATTTAGAAAAACAAAACACCTGTTGTTTTTTTATGTTATATTATTGTATCGATTTTTTTAATTTTATCATGGGTGGATGCATTGGCGAATCCCTTATGAATTCGCGTTGGTTCGATATTCCAAATTTTATCGGTATCCATTACACACATACGATAAAAATATCACACTAGCAATTCACGTGTCTTTTATCAGCTACTTTTGACAGCTGAGAGTTTAAATTCGCCATTTACACAAAAAATCCCTGTTATTTTTTATTTTGTATCATATCCTAGGCCGCATGAATTATGTTGTGTTGGACTTCCGAAACCCGTACCAAGGTCTAAAATTGGCATCTGACTTGCAGATCTTTCGGTGCTGATTATAGTTGAGGCTGAAACGTTCTGGCTGTGGTTTAAACCTAAAATCGCAAAAAGAGGAATTAGTTTCCCCGATAACTTTGGTGCATGCCAGGTTTCAGGGGCTAGCAACCCCCGAAGTGCTGTTGTCTTGCAACAGATACCTGTACTGTATGGAACCAGGACACAGGTAAGTTGGTTAAAGGCTGATGTTCTTAATGGGCTTAGGTCTATTCATTAAGTCTTGCCTTCCATTGAGTGTTGATAAATTTTACACAGGAGGGATTAGAAGGCCCGAACTCTTAAGCAAGGTGTTTGCCTACAGAGCTACAAAATTATAGCTAAAAGTTGCGACCTGTGTGAGTCTAGCAGGCCACATAGGGGCGCTGGTAAATCGTGAATAACTCACTTCGTGGAATTGGTCTATCATCAGATTGAACCGTAATGTCAGCTGCTGTTATACTGGACCATGATAATGGAAATTTGACCTATGGAACCAAAGCGAACTGATAATGAATTAGCTTGATTTCGCCGATGTAACAACCCAATAAAGAATTCGCAAAAGGGAACAAGTCCATTGCCTCGTTTCTGTAAGATTAGTGAAAAGTTTCTCGCATTGAAAACTACGAAACATAAAATTCCATCGTTTCCATCTCGACTATCGAGAAAAACAGCGTTTCTGTATATTAAATCGAAAAGAGGCAATACTAGTTACGTCTTTATTGGAATATTTCCATTAAGCAGCTGTCAAAATGCAAAAAGTAAACAAAAAAGAAGACGAATATAGAATTTATCAAACAAAAAGAAAATTTAAGTTTAGCAGTGAATAAAACAATTGAATTTAGTGTTATAAATAAAATAAAATTGAGTCAATCAATAACACGTGTACATAAATAAAAACACATTCAAATCATAAATAAATTTCATAAAAACTTTCAATTTGTGGGGATGGTTGCTGACCAATATGACCGGCGAAACATGTTGCGCATTTACAGCCAGAGATTAAGGGCTGCAACCGACTTGTTTTTAGTTCCTGAACCGATGAGAGAAGCTTCTCGCATTCGAGACAGGCTTAAATTAAGATTTTGCCATTAAATTTTTAATTTATCATACTGTATGTATGTACATAAATATTAAGAAATAAAGAAAAAACCAGAAAAATTTAATTCATAATTTTTATACATATATTTATTATATTATATCTCCGTGGAAACTCTTTCAATTTTCTAAAATAAAAAGAAGAAATGAATAATGAGCTACATTCAATATATGCCGTATTCATAATAAATAATTTACACATAACAAAGGTTTAATTGACAAATTTTGTGTAAAAATATGTATGTCAAGTAAACTTTTACTAATTGCAAATTATTTTTTATGAATACGACAATATGTGTATAAATATTTAAAAACTTTACTTTTTCTACACTTTTTGCATTCATTATGTCAATTATATATTTTTTAAATTTATAACTTCCGCAACTCTTTTATTTGTGAAAAGTTTTGACAGCTCTAGCTAGAAACTTCTCACAAAATTTTAATACAGAAACAGGTTTACTCACAAGCTTCCAATGAATTACGTCAAAAAAGCTATTTTGACAGATATTTCTTGCTTCTCAAAGATACAGAAACATTTGTATGAGAAACTCCATTTTTTGTTTCTATTCGCATAGTTTCTCTGTCAATTCCGTTGTTTCTTGTGAGAAATTTCTCGATGCGAGTAATACAGAAACGAGGCACAGAGCTCTGTCCTTATACTGGACATAAGCCCGCAAAAGTAACACAGTATTTATTTTCCCAAAACTATATAGCTTGCACACATTGACATTTTTCTGGTAACAAAACAGTCTGCAGTTGCGCTAGTAATGTTGGTAAGGTAGCTTTCATGATACAAAAAACAAGGTAGCCGCTTCGCTACAACAACACAACAATAAAAAAAAACAACAGGTATTTTGCTTGTGTTAAAAGGCGAATTCACACTTAAGCTGTCAAAAGTAGTTGATAAAGAACATGTACATAATCAAGGCGACTTTATACAGGTGAATGCAAGCGGAAAGGCGAATTCAGTACTATGTATTTTGTTATTGTAAAACATATCGTGAATGTCATAATCTAAATTCGCCTAAGATTGCTCAGCAGAGAAAAAATTTTATATAAACGTTAAATATAAGCTTTTATAATTTTTTGTAATTAAAATCACAAATTATATTAGTTTTTCACTTTTAAATTCACACAAATTTCTTGAAATTGCACTAAATCATGCAAAAAAAACCTTCAGATTAAAATGGCGCCACAAAGTTTGTAAACAAAAGAAACAAAATTTGACAGTCTCATTGGAAAAAACGCGAGAAGCAAAAAATAATCACCTGTGCTGTTAAGTTCACCTGGTAATGAATTCGCCTTGTACATAATTTAAATGACGCCGAAAAAGGTAAACAAAACTTGACAGAGGAAGTGCCGCCATATTAACCGAATTCGCCGATGCATCCACCTAATAATGAATTCGCCTTGGTAGTTTTGAACTGCTTTCG
Source organism: Thecocarcelia acutangulata (assembly GCA_914767995.1). Lineage (NCBI taxonomy): Eukaryota > Metazoa > Arthropoda > Insecta > Diptera > Tachinidae > Thecocarcelia > Thecocarcelia acutangulata. The sequence goes on from OU612098.1 coordinate 61,711,797, forward strand.
CGGCTATGTGGGTATTTTGCGTAATTTATGTATCTCACCCAAGTTTAAGTAAGTAAGACTGTGGCCAAGGCGAATTAATTATTAGGTGGATGCATCGGCGAATTCAGGCGAATTCGATTAATATGGCGGCACTTTTTCTGTCAAGTTTTGTTTACCTTTTTCGGCGCCATTTAAATTTTTTTACATGTTCGTTATCAACTACTGTTGACAGCTTAAGTGTGAATTTGCCTTTTTACACAAACAAAATACCTGTTGTTTTTTCTATTGTTGTATTGTTGTAGCGAAGCGGCTACCTTGTTTTTTGTATCATGACTGTGGCAACACGGCTGTAATAGTATCTATGATTGACGAAATCGCAAGCACGGGATTGTGTAAACAATGAGCCATTTCAACGAATGATAGAATTCATTCATTCAGATTCATCTACATATTTGTGGTGTTCTACCTACAAAAACATTTTTGAATGTCATTGTGTTGTTAAATTAATGTCTTGTGCTTTGTAATTGATTAAAGAGATGTTGAGTTTGCAATAATCTTTAATGCTAAGATTTTAAAGCGGTTATTTGGTATATGAAATGCAGTGCTTGCCGGACGGCAATAAAATTAATAAAGTACTTATTGTGTTAAAAATTTGGTCTGGCAATACGTCTGACTTCTGAAAATTGTGAAAAAATCTATAAATCTTGCGGAAGCAATAAACAGTATTTCGACGAATAAATTTTTTAATTCAAATTAATACTTTTAGCAAAGTGTTGACAAATATCTAATTAGTAAATACAATAGAAGTTATTGGCCGTTGTTATTAAACAACATATATTTTGCTATATCGCATTGTTTTGATTAATCCCTATGTATACCTACATATGTAAACATACATATACATCTGTATGTATATATTCTAGTATGCAGTTTTCAAATGTGTATAGTATGTAATCGCTGGAAAGTTTTCGCGAGTGAATTTATAACATTTTGAGAACATGAGAAAATACAGATATTTTAAATGCATATATGTATGTTAAAGTGAATCTTATTATAGTAAAATGTTTGACATAATGAAATATACTTCAGGGAGTAATAGCTAAAAAGCAGAAGCAAGAAAAGAATTGGATATGGAATGGAATATAAGAAGGTACTTGCTTGTCTTGTTTGAAATATTCTCGTAAACTAATTTTCTTCCAAAAAAAAACTTTCTAAATATTTTTGTCAGACACGCCTATATTTCAAAGCGGGGCTGAAATGTTATTAATTGAACCCAATCTTTTTTACGACATCGACTCTAAACAAATAAAACATTTCTCAACAAGAAATTCAAACATATAAAATAAACTGTCCCCGCAACCCTGTTCGTTTTGTCTTGTGGCGTCTGAAATTTAATTGAAAACCTTTTTTATGTATTACTAAAGATATTTTATGTATTTCTAAATAATATTAGTGACAATAAAAATCCTGTGACAGTATTTAATAGATGACTATCAAATCTTATAAAATAGCTTAACCTTTTAAGAGTCGACGAGCGGATATTTTTCTTGTGTGTATACACATACAGAAAGCAGCATAAGTCAAGGGATCCGTGCTGAAATAAGTGAATAAATTTTAAATAGAATTTTATTGCTTAATTTCTTTTATTTATTATTCACTTACTACGTATACAAGGCAGCTTTAATAACACTGCCCTGGTAAAGATGCCTTGCTACGTATAGGTGCACAATTGTGCATAATGTCAAAGAAAAATAATAATAAAATCTTGTATACAAAAAAAAAAAAAAAAAAAAAAAAACCTGCATTGAAAACTGGTAAATCTATGCTTTTGCACAGCTAACAATAGGAAACAGTCCGCACTAGTCCAAAGTTGTACAAAATCATTCCACATAACAATTTTTGTGTAATTTTAAGAGAAAATGAGGTTAATTTTTTTTTAATTATCTACGAACCTAGTATACAAACAATTTCAAGCACAATACCATCTACACACTGTGTAAGCGGGATACTGAAGTGTTCATTCAACGAATGCAAAGGCTCATTATTTTCTAGCATACATTGTAAGTTAGAAGTAGGTAGCTCGAATCCAAGCTAGTTTACTTTGTAAGCAGTTAGAAGACATATCTCACACCTCTATGCACATATAGCAATTTGGTAGTAGGCAGCGCGATTACAATTTCACCTACTTTGTAATGGCTTATGTCCAGTTTACGCACAGAGCTCCGAATTGAAAAAAAATTATATAGGGGAGTATGAAATTGAAAAATAAGAAGAAAATATTAAGTGAAAAAGTTGGAGGAAACGCATAGTTTCCGACTTATGGACCTCTGAAAATTTGGTATATATGTATGTATAGGGTGTTTTTTTAAGCCCGATAGAACTTGAAATTGTAAAAAATAACACAAAAAATTAAATTGTAATCAAAATTTTTTTTTATTCGAAAGATCAATACGTGACATTAACATTTGAAAATGATTTCGGGCATATGGGCACCGCGGCTGTTCTTGACGAAGCGCATTCTGGACGTCCAATTTTGGGCCACTTTTTCGAGCACTGCTGGCCGTATGTCACGAACAACACGAACAATGCTGGCCTCCAAGGCGTCAATTGTTGCTGGTTTATCAGCATAAACCAGTGACTTCACGTAGCTTCACAGGAAATAATCGAGAGGTGTCAAATCGCACGACCTTGGAGGCCAATTGACAGGTCCATTTCTCGAAATCAACTTATCGCCAAATTTTGATTTCAGTAAGTCGATGGTTGCGTTCGCCGTATGGCACGTAGCGCCATCCTGTTGAAACCACATCTTCTCCGGATCAATGTCATCCATATTTTCAAACAAAAAATCATTGATCATGGTGCGGTAACGATCTCCATTGACCGTAACGCGAGCTCCGGCCTCATTTTTGAAGAAATAAGGTCCGATGATGCCACCAGCATGAAAACCGCACCAAACAGTGCATTTTTCTGGATGTAATGGAGTCTGTAGGGTCTCTTGTGGATTGGTCTCACTCCATATGCGGCAATTTTGCTTATTAACAAACCCGTTAAGCCAAAAATGCGCCTCATCGCTGAACACAATTTTGCGATAAAACAACGGGTCTGATTTTCAAAGTAAATTTGGATAATTTCGTAGCGTTGTTCAAGCGTGAGTCTATTCATGATGATTTGTCAGAGTATACTGAAACAAATAAAAAAAATGTTTCATCAAAATTTAATTTTTTGTGTTACTTTTTACAATTTAAAGTTCTATCTAGCTTAAAAAAACACCCTATACATTGAAATGCGATTTTTCAATGCATTTCTCAAGGTATTTAGACAATTTTTATATCATTGGAAAGCTCTTAAATACACCTATTTAGATATACATTTTTATTTTATTTTATTTTTTAGTCCGTTTTATTTTTTAGCCCGGGATAAATATAATGGCTTTGGTGAGGCAACATTTTGTGGCTTAAGTCCAGTTCACGCACATAGCCGCGAATTGAAAAAAAAATTATAGGTATAGGGGGGTAGGAAATTGAAAAATAAGATGAAAATATTAAGTGAAAAAGTTGGCGGAAACGCATAGTTTCCGAGTTATGGATGTCTGAAGTTTTGATATACGTGTGTATGAAATTGCGATTTTGCATTACGTATTCAAAGTTATGTAGGCAGAATTGTTATCATTTTGTTATATAGGATAAAATCCTTCCGCCCGGCCGAAGGCCAGTTATGCAAGGAAACTTTGGTCAGCGAAGCCGGTGTTTGTTATACCATAGAGGAGAAAATCCTTCCGCCCGGCCGAAGGCCGGCTATGCAGAAAAATTTGGTCAGCGAAGCCGCTGTTTGTTATACCATAGAGAAGAAAATCCTTCCGCCCGACCAAAGGCCGTTTGTTTTAGCGTAAACAATTTATTTAATTAATCCAGTGTTATTTGCTGAAATTTCGATCACAGTTTCGTTTTTCTAACAAATTATAATATTTATATTTTAACCTCTAGCACTTTAATTAAAAATTGTTTAAGACCTGTATTTACACTTAAAAAATTAAAAGATTTTTGCATAATATAATGCATCTATTCAATAGCTTTCGAATGATACCAATTTTGCATAAATACCTTGAGAAATGTAATAAAATATTGCAATTTCATATACACGTATATCAAAATTTCAGAGGTCCATAACTCGGAAACTAAGCATTTCCGCCAATTTCTTCATTTTACATTTTCTTTTTTGAATTTTCTACCCCCTATATAATTTTTTTTCAATTTGGAGCTCTGTGCGTAAACTAGACTTGTTCCTTTTTGCAATCTTTCTTTTTCCACTAAATGTTTCCTGTTTATTGCATTTTTCTTTTTTCACTAACTGTTTTATTTTTCTTGCACTAAGTCATGGTGCAATTATTAGGTGGGAGCATAAGAGTTTTTGTACTACATCCATAATATTTTGTTTGTGTAAAAATTCCGGACGCTGTCAAAAACATGTTTACAAAACAGAAGAAAATGAAGAAAGAAACGTTTTTATAAAAAAAAAATGAACAAAGAAAATTTATACAATTGTTCTTATAAATTGTTTTAAGCAATTAAAATATTTTTTAAAACTTTTTTATTGTGTTTCTTGCCCTTTTTCTAACTGTTTAAAATATTTTTATATTTTCGCTTCAGTTTGTGTAAACATAAACAATTTTTGACACCCACAATTTTATGAAATGAAAAATTATCGCCTGCGCTAGTGATGCCACCTGGTTAATTGCACCATGCACTAAGTCCTCATTTATAATTGTTTAGGTATTCTTAAGGTAAGATCAACGCGAATTAATTATTACGTGGATGCATCGGCGAATTCAGGCGAATTCTATTAAAATGGCGGCACTTTCGTTGTCAAGTTTTGTTTACCTTTTTCGGTGCCATTTAAATTTTTGTACATGTTCTTTATCAAGGCGAATTAATTATAAGGTGGATGCATCGGCGAATTCAGGCGAATTCGATTAGTATGGCGGCATTTTCTCTGTCAAGTTTTGTTTACCTTTTTCGGCGCCATTTAAATTTTTTTACATGTTCGTTATCAACTACTTTTGACAGCTTAAGTGTGAATTCGCCTTTTTACACGAACAAAATACCTGTTGTTTTTTTTATTGTTGTATTGTTGTAGCGAAGCGGCTACCTTGTTTTTTATATCATGTTCTTTATCAACTACTTTTGACAGCTTAAGCGTGAATTCGCCTTTTTACACAAACAAAATACCTGTTGTTTTTCTTATTGTTGTATTGTTGTAGCGAAGCGGTTACATTGTTTTTTTGTATCATGGTACATGTTTTTATCTACTACTTTTGACAGCGTAAGTGTGAATTCGCCTTTTTACACAAACAAAATACCTGTTGTTTTTTTTTTTTTGACAGCGTAAGTGTAAATTCGCCTTTTAACACAAAAAAATACCTGTTGTTTTTTTATTGTTGTATTGTTGTAGCGAAGCGGCTACCTTGTTTTTGTGTATCATGATCAAGGCAGCTTTAACAGGTAGTGACAGAATTATAATAAATACAACACCAACGAACATCACGTGCTTTTTTGTATTTATTTTATTTATTTATTTAGTAACTATACAGTTACAAAGTATAGGATGCACAGCTTGGGCGGGGTGACAAATACCATAAGGCCCAAGATAGTGTTAACAGTATTTTTGTAGCGTCGCTGTGACTGACAATAACGACCTGTGCCTTCACATAGGAAGTTTCCACGTGGTAAGCAATGAATAACCTCTAAAAAAAACTGTAAACCAATACAGTTAGTTGAGCCAAACCGTTAACCAGTGCAAGCGATACGCAAAACTCTCGAAGACCGAACAACAAACACAAGCCTGACCGCACTTAGGATATCATCTTCAACCCAGAGCTGCTTTACTACGTGTTTTTTTTAGTAGAAATTACGAAAAGTTGTAAAAACCTAAGTATTTTTGCACAATTATGTATCGTGTAAACAAAATTTTTACAAATTTATGCAAAGGAAGAAAGGCAGCTTTAGTGTGTTTAATTATTTTTCCTGTCTTCACAGCGTTATCTTCTCATTGCTCAAGATTAAATCATTACCCTCACTTTAAAAAAAAACAGATTTTATAAGAAACCAGTCGCAAAGCAGCTCTGGACTGAAGAACAGCTCTCGTGTCATTGTCATTATTTCTTAAGTGCGGTCAGGCTTTTTGTTTTTGTTGTTTGGCCTTCGAGAGTTTCGCGTCTCATTGGTTAACTGGTTACCTCAACTAACTGTATTAGTTTAAATTTTTTTGAGATATACCTTTATTAACCACGGGGCAACTTCTTATGTGAAGGCATAAGTCGTTATACGTCAGTCGCAGCGCCGCTGCAGATTATTGTTAATATCATCTTGGGCATAAGGACTCTGCCCATGCTGTCCATTTTATACTTTGCAAATTTATAAATAAATAAAAAAAATTATAAGAAATTTTATATGTTAGAAATGTTAGTGTACGAGGGCTGATAAAATAATAACCGTTATTTTAAATTTTGTTCATAAAGTATTTATTTAATCATTAACTATCTTGTTGTCCCCATTAAAGTAATCGTCCTCAGTTAAATACACTTATGCCAGCGTTTTTTCCAATAATTGAAACACTTCTGAAACGCCATTTTTGGTATCGCCAACAGCTCCTGTTTCGATTTTTTCCTTTATCACTTCAATCGTAGGAAAACGCTTTCCTTTCATCGGTGTATTCAGTTTTGGGAAAACTCAGCGGGGGCCAAATCTGGTGGGTACGGTGGTTGAGGCATACGCACAAGCGTCGATGTGTGCGCTGGTGCGTTATCATGGTGCAAAATCTATGATTGTTTTTTTTTTTCACAATTCTGTGCGTTTCTGGCGAATTGCTTCGCGCAAATATCGCAAAACTTCAAAGTAGTATTCCTTATTGACCATAGGGCCTTGTGGCAAGAATTCATGATGCACCACGCTTTCATTGGGATGATTGGGCTTTGGTTTCAATGTCATAGCCATACACACATGTTTCGTCACCGGCTACGACTTTTTGGAGGAAATATGGATCGTCGTTGACGATGTTCAACGGCTCCTGAGCGATGTCCATGCGACGTTGTTTTTGCTCAAAATTTAGTATTGACTCACTGGAGCATCGACACAGTGTGGGTGCGTTACTCCGTTCTATCGTTACTACAATGGATTTTGCTCTGGCGAGATTAGGGTCTTGTTCACGAAACTTTCACATTTTTACGTTGCAGGCGTTCATAGTCCATTTAGGTCGATTGCCCGGGGAAGCGTACTACACATTACAGAGAGAATTCGTTTTTCAGCCTTACGCTTCGTCTGTGGAATAAATTGCCTGCAGGCGTGTTTATTGTCTGATATAACGTTGGAAAGTTCTAGTCAAATGTTCACAAACACTACTCCCTCTTTCACCGTCTTCATAACCTAATTCCTTGTTCTGGTACAATGCACCGTATATGTAGGGGGTCATCCCCTGATGCTGGTCGAAGATAAAAAATAAATAATATTAATACCCCATTATATTAATAAATTAATAAGAAAGGACAAAAATTGCGTTATGGAAGTGTATTTTGCTTTCAAATAATTTTAATAGGAAAATAAAATCTTGTCTCACTGGTATAATTACAGATAAGGATAACAGGTTGAAAGTTAAAACTGTTTAAGCAATCAGCATACAACATCTGCGTGTCGTGATCCTTACTTTTAGCACTTTTAGTTCTTTACTATAGCACGGATACCATATTGCCCCAATAAAAATATAGTAAAAACAAGTAAGAGTGTAGTATATTCGGCTGGGCCGAATCTAAAATACCCTTCACGATAGTCACGAATATGTATAGTATATTAAAAATGTGACCTAAATATGCTCGGTTATATATGAACCGATATGGGAATTTTCTATTTTCTGTGTTTTAGTAACCTTCTTTTATAACGAGAATTGCTTTTCAGCAAAAACAAAAAAAAAAAAATTTTTTTAATGGAAAAATCGGTTCAGGCTATATCTCGGGTATATATGGCCCGATATCGAAAATTTTAATTTTCCATATTTATATAACCTTATATCATTACCAGAACTGCTTTTCAGCACAACAAATTGTTTAAGTTTGCTTACGCGATATTTTCATGAAAAACCCGATTTAGGCTATATCTCGGGTATATATGGACCGATATCAGAAATTTTAATTTTCTCTATTTTCGTAACCTTCTTTTATAACAAGAACTGCTTTTCAGTAAAAAAAAAAATGTTATTGGAAAAATCGGTTCAGGCTATATCTCGAGTATATATGGACCGATATCGGAAATTTTCATTTTTCATAACTATATAACCTTATTTCATTACCAGAACTGCTTTAAGGTGAAAAAAGTTGTTTAAGTTCGCTTACGCGATATTTTCATGAAAAACCCGGTTTGCGCTATATCTCGGGTATATATGGACCGATATCGGAAATTTTCATTTTTCATACCTATATAACCTTATTTCATTACCAGAACTGCTTTAAGGTGAAAAAAGTTGTTTAAGTTCTCTTACGCGACATTTTCATGAAAAACCCGGTTTGGGCTATATCTCGGGTATATATAGACCGATATCGAAAATTTTCATTTTCCATACTTATACAACCTTATTTTATTACCAGAACTACTTTTAAGCAAAAAAAGTTGTTTAAGTTCGCTTACGCGGCAATTTCATGAAAACCCCGTTCCAGGCTATATCTGCGGTATATATGAACCGATATCGGAAATTTTCATTTTTCATATTTATATAACCATATTTTGTTACCAGAACCGCTTTTAAGCAAAAAAAGTTGTTTAATTTCGCTGACGTGGCATTTTCATGAAAAACCCGTTCTAGGCTATATCTCGGGTATATATGGACCGATATCGAAAATTTTCATTTTTCATATATATGTAACCTAATTTCATTACCAGAACTGCTTTTGAGCACAAAAAAGTTGTTTAAGTTCGCTTACGCGGCATTTTCATGAAAAACCTGGTTTGGGCTATATCTCGGGTATATATGGACCGATATCGAAAATTTTCATTTTTCATATTTATATGACCCTATTTCATTACCAGAACTGCTTTTGAGCACAAAAAAGTTGTTTAAGTTCGCTTACGCGACATTTTCATGAAAACCCCGATTTGGGCTATATCTCGGGTATATATGGACCGATTTCGAAAATTTTCATTTTTCATATTTATATGACCCTATTTCATTACCAGAACTGCTTTTGAGCACAAAAAAGTTGTTTAAGTTCGCTTACGCGACATTTTCATGAAAAACCCGGTCTAGGCTATATCTCGGGTATATATGGACCGATATCGGAAATTTTCATTTTCCATATTTATGTAACCTAATTTCATTACCAGAACTGCTTTTGAGCACAAAAAAATTGTTTAAGTTCGCTTACGCGGCATTTTCATGAAAACCCCGGTCTAGGCTATATCTCGGGTATATATGGACCGATATCGAAAATGTTCATTTTTTATATTTATATGACCCTATTTTATTACCAGAACTGCTTTTGAGCACAAAAAAGTTGTTTAAGTTCGCTTACGCGACATTTTCATGAAAAACCCGGATTGGGCTATATCTTGGGTATATATGGACCGATATCGGAAATTTTCATTTTCCATATTTATGTAACCTAATTTTATTACCAGAACTGCTTTTGAGCAAAAAAAAGTTATTTAGCTTCGCCTATGCAACATTTTCATTAAAAATCCGATTTGGGCTATATCTTGGGTATATATGGACCGATATCTGAAAAAAAAATTTTTTGCCTTTTAGTCACCATGCTTAATAAGTGTGTGAAGTTTGAAGCAAAACGAACAACTTTTGTTTTCAAAAATTTTCATACAAAACTGCAAAAAAATGGCTTTTTTCGGAATTTTGAATATATCTCAGCTATACGTGGACCGATATTACTGAATTTCAATAGCAAACCCATGAATCGATGGGGTAAAAGAATGGTGAAAGAAAAAAGTTTCTAAGTCTAATGGTTTTCTCAGAAACGGTATTTCAACAGCGGACAGACGGACATCGCTTAATCGACTTTTCCATTAATTCTGATTCAGAATATGTATACTTTATAGGGTCGCAAAAAAAAACTGTAGAAATTACAAACGGAATCACAAACTTATATATACCCTTAACATTTTTGTGAAGGGTATAAAAAAAGAGCACACCAAAACAAGACTAACGTTTTTATCTGTCAGAAACAAACTGACAATCCGAAATGACAGATATTGCGAACATACAAGGGCGGTTCGGAAACTTCTTAGCCTAGCACAATAAGCGCGGTATAAACAGAAAAAAGTTAAGTGCTTTGGAAATTTCCATCTCTGCTATGAACACATTTTAAATTTTGTTTCGATCTGGTAACTCCTTTATATAGAAACAGGTGTTAACAAAATACGCAACCGCGATTTTTTTACAATGGAAAAATTAGAAATGCGTGGTGTCATTAAATATTTACATAAAAAAGGTATATCGGGACAAGAAATTCATAATGATATGGTGAATGGGCTTAAATCTAGTTTACCAACGCAGCTCCAAATAAAATAAAAAGTACATATGGTGATAGAAAATTGAAAAATAATAAAATCTAAAATGACAATATTGCCGGAAACGCTTAGTTTCCGAGTTATGGACCGAAAAACTTTTCATATACTTATTCGATTTTCTACCTCATTTTTCAATTTATATGGTCAATATTGGTACCATTTGAAAGCTTGTTAATAAATCTCTTATACAATGCAAGAGAGAATGCCTCCATGCAAAAAAAAATTTGGTTAGCGAAGCCGGTGTTTGTTATACCATAGAGGAGGAAATTCCTCCATCCGGCCGAAGGCCGGCTAAGTAAAAAAATGTTTGTCAGCGAAGTCGGTGTTGGTTATACCACAGAAGAGAGAATCCCTGCATCCGGCCAAAGGCCGGCTATGCAAAAAAACTTTGGTACCGAAGCCGGTCTTTATTATTAAATAAAATTTTTATTGAATTTTAATTTATACATATGTATGTATGTAACACTTCGATACAAAATTTTTTTTAAACTAATGATATTTACCAAGCTAAGTTTTTTCCAGGGGATTTAGTATGTTTAAAGAGATATATTCATAAACTTTCAAATGATGCCAATAATGACGATATAGGTTGGAAAATGTAGAAAGCTGCATGTAACGAGTGATTTTTTCGCTATTATCTTTTTGGCAACACTAGGTTTGACAGCTCACGCACGTTTTGTATCTTGTGTCACTGTCAAACATCTGCAGTTTGGTCTATAATTTAATGATGAAACAGAATACGTCCGCAACTTCAAGCAAAATCGACTCTCAGAGAAAACAGGCACATAATTGAAACGACGGCTGTAACTTGACAAACTGTCATTTAATCTTCTTTTTTGTTAGGTAAAAAAAGCTTTTTCTTTTATTTTAATTTTTCCTCACAGTAAAGCTTTTGAAGCTTTGGTTTTGTTTACAAAATGTATGAAATTTACTAAAAGTGTGGTAATATTGTTGAAAGCTTTTCTTCTTCAAAGTGAGAGCATAAGAAAAATCGCTGCCAAAATAAAATAGATTCTATTTTACGACCGCATTCTCTGGCGTTATTTTATGCCATATTGTATGGAGAAAAACGTCATGCCCTAGTTCTGTTTCATCATTTAATCATGAATCGTCTTACAAACGAACAACGCTTGCAAATTATTGAATTTTATTACCGAAATGCGTGCTATGTTAAGAAAGTTCATCGCGCGCTTCTTCCATTTTATGGTCAGTTTAATCGACCTACTGAGGCTTCTATTCGGGCTATTGTAAAAAAATTTCGCACCAAATTTACATTGTTGGACATTAAACCACCAACACGCTTACGTAGAGTGCGAACTGAAGAAAATATCGCAGCTGTATCGGCCAGTGTTGGTGATGACCGTGAATTATCGATTCGGCGCCGTTCGCAGCAATTGGGGCTCTGTTACTCCACTACGTGGAAAATTTTGCGGAAGGATTTGGGTGTGAAGCCTTATAGGATACAGCTGGTACAAGAATTGAAGCCAAACGACCTACCACAACTCCAAATTTTTGGTGAATGGGCTCTTGAAAAGTTAGATGAAGATCCACTTTTTTATCGAAGAATTGTGTTCAGCGACAAGGCTCATTTCTGGTTGAATGGATACGTGAACAAGCAAAACTGCCGTATTTGGAGTGAAGATCAGCCAGAAGCATTGCAAGAGCTACCAATGCATTCACAAAAAACAACCGTTTGGTGCGGATTATGGGCTGGCGTCATCATTGGGCCGTATTTCTTCAAAGATGATGCGAATCACAACGTTACTGTGAATGGTGAGCGCTACCGTGCAATGATAACAAACTTTTTTTTTTTCCCAAAATGGAAGAGCTTGACTTGCATGACATGTGGTTTCAACAAGACGGTGGCACATGCCACACAGCACGCGAAACAATGGACCAATTGAGAGGCGAGTTCGGTGAACAGTTTTTTTCACGCTTGGGACCAGTCAATTGGCCGCCCAGATCGTGCGATTTAACGCCTCTAGACTATTTTTTGTGAGGTTATGTTAAGGCTAATGTCTATAGCGACAAGCCCGCTTCGATTGACGCACTGGAAGCCAACATTGCTAACATTATTCGTGAGATACCGGCCGAAATGTTGGAAAGAGTATGCCAAAATTGGGCTAAGCGGATGGACCATTTGAGGCGCAGCCGCGGCCAACATTTGCATGAAATAATCTTCAAACATTAAATTATATCGACCCAACTATCGATCCAAATAAATATTTCATGCATTTTTCTGAATTTTATGTGTTTTTTTTTTTTTAATTTCCGATAGTTCTTATAAAATCACCCATTATATATGAAAACTTCTTCGGTCCATAACTCGGAAACTAAGCGTTTCCGCCAATATTGTAATTTAACATTTTCTTATTATGTTTAAATTTTCTGTCACCCTATGTACTTTTTATGTTATTTGGAGCTGCGTTGGTAAACTAGATTTGTTCTGGTGAATGTGTTAGGTGAACGTGCTGAATTTAAACGTGGTCGTGCAAGAATTGAAGATGAACCACGTAGTGGAAGTCCAAGAACAGCAACAACAACAGAAATTGTAGCCAAAGTGCATGATATGGTATTAAATGATCGACGAATAAAAGTGCGTGAAATAGCTAATATCATGGGCATCTCAAATGATCGAGTTCATTTAATTTTGCATGAAGAACTACAGGTGAAAAACCTTTCTGCAAGTTTGGTGCAGCATTTGTTACCAGTCGACCAAAAACGCATAAGAATCAACATTTCTCAAGCTTGTTTGGATCGTTTTAAGCGAAATAAAATGAATTTTAAGCGTGGTTCATAACTGTTGATGAGACATGGATCCACCACTATACTCCAGGGACAAAAGAGCAATACAAACAATGGACTGAAGCTGGAGAAAGTGCCCCAAAGAAGGCAAAAACAATTCAATCGGCTGGTAAGGTTATGGCAACGGTTTTTTGGGATTTAAAAGGTATTTTATTGATTGACTATCTGCAAAAGGGTAAAACAATAAGTTCAGAGTACTATTGCAACCTTTTGGATCAATTAAAGGTACAAATTCGAGAAAAACGTCCTGGCTTACAACACAAAACAATAATTTTTCGTCAAGACAACGCACCATCGCACAAGAGTGTTTTAGAAATAGCTAAAATTAAAGTACGAGTTGCTTGACCACCCACCTTATTCTCCTGATTTAGCTACCAGTGACTTTTACCTGTTCCCAAATCTAAAAAAATTCCTTGCTGGCAAGCGTTTTACCTCAAATGAAGAAGAAATTACAGTTGTAAACCACTATTTTGAAGACCTTGAGGAAAACTATTTTAATCAAGTTACAGAATTGCTAGAAAAGCGTTGAACTAAGTGTATTGAAGTTTCAGAAGACTATATTGAAAAATAAAAATATGTTTTAAAACTAACTATTCTCTTTCATTGATAGGCTATGAGTTTCCGAACCGCCCACGTACATAAATGATAGACATGAGTACCAACATAACAGATAAAATTCGAAAATCGAACATACGTAACTCACGAAATTTGAAAATAACGGTCATTTTTGGATCAGAACTTTTATATCAATAATACACCTGTAAAAGAGAGAATTAATATTACACTGGACACTGATAATCTAGCACATATTTGTAGGCATTTGTTTCTCTGGCAACACAACGGGACCAAATTAGACCCAAGTGGGCTGTCTTTTCAATGGTTTCCACTACAAAGAAAAACATGTGTTTTAACGAAAACACACGTTTTTCCAGCTCACTTGGGCCCTGAAGATCGTTCCCTTTGTGATTGCCTGAAGTGGAACAGAACAAAACCTAACTAACAAAAAATTATATTAGACCTTCCTATTTAAAAGAAAAGGTTAAGAAGTCCCCATAGCGAAACTATTTTGGATGATACTTGAGGGGATGATAAGGATACAAGAGTATTGTCAAATGACGAAGACTGGTATACATTTACCAACATTTCAAGCTCAAGTGTTTTTGGTGCAATACACGCTTTAACTTCTCATAGTTATCAGTAGATAGACTTAAGTATTTAGATTAAGTATTAAGCGAAAATGAAAAAAAGATGTATGTAGAGAATGCTATAAAAATAAGAGCAAACGTACGTATTTCAATAAAATAATTGATATTTATTTCAAATTAAATTATTGTTTTTCATGGTTTATTTTATTTTTTTCTGGCAAACAAGGAGAAAAATGCTTTGAAACTAAGTATATACATATATATTTCTAAGCTCCTAGAGGTGTATATCAAGCCACAGAATTGTGCTCACTGGGTTATACACGAGCATAAATATATTGCGTAGCTCAGTACTCTCAAATGAAAGGAGGTAATATATGACCTTTTAGTCATGCAAAACTTTATTGGCAAAACGGGATTGCTAGGTCTCCAGAACGATTTTCTTACACAGTGTCCAAAACTGATTAATGTTGAGGTGCTTTGCTTGTCTAAGACCTTTTTTACTCTGAGGCAAGTTTAACTTCGGGAATAGAATGTTAAAGCCGCCAGTAGTTCCATTTTCGAGAGTCGAAATATTGCTGTAGGTTTTCTGGAGCGTCTTGAATTGAGCGGAGACACATCGAAAATTTTATGTATTATTATGTCAAATATTTTGTTTTTTTAAGTGACAAATTTTTTTCGGAATTGTTGCTCATTGTTACTCAGTGTTGTATATTTTTTTATTGAGTAAAATCAGTTTTGTACTGAACATTTTCGAAATGTTTTGCTCCTAAATACGTAGTTTGAGGTGTTTTGGTCTATAGAAAAATGTATGGCACAACATTTTTATTTCTAAAAACAATTGCTTGTTCTGTTTACAACTTCAGAACGGGTTTTTTAGTTTGGGCAATTTGATTTTAACTATATTTTAAACAAAAACCTTTCTTTAATTCAGTTTCATATGTATGTAAACATAAAACAGCTGATTATTCTAGTCCGAACTTACCCAAAAAAAAAAAGTTCGGGCTAATTTGTACAGGAAATGAAAAAAAAAATTACTCTCTCATTTTTTTCCAAAATTGGACTAAAATTTTTACGTGGAAAGCTTTTGGACTACTTTGGACTATTTCGGACTTTTTCGTTAATCACGTGGAACACACCTGAAATATCGGTGATAAATTATGCGTTTAGGTTTTGGGAATAACTGGCAGATCCAAAAGACATTTGCAAGAAGATGAAGCCAAAAATATATTACTAACAAATGCCAATTAAATTAATAACCGGCCCAAAATAACAATATATTATTAGATAGTACAATATCTATCTTAGAATTAAATATAATATGTAAAAACATTAAGGAAAGGCCTGACTGTAACAGAATAACAAATGCAATGATTTTAGATAATTGGAATATTAGTGGTCCTATTTTAAGCAAAATTATAAATAAAACACTTGAAAATTGAGAGTTCCCTGAAAATTGGAAACAATCTATAATAATACCCATAGATAAAGTTAAAAACACATATTTATGTCAAGAGTTCGGCCTAACTAATACCTTAAAAACATTTGAAAAGATATTGAAAAAAAGCTTAAAAATTAGTTAGAAGAATATTTGGAAAAAAAATAAAATTTTATCAAAATACCAGACTGGATTTAGAAATAAATATTCATGTGAAACGGCAGTCAATTACACTATAAACAGATGGAAATATATCGAGAAAAATAAAATACTGGCGATATTTTTGTATTTTAAAAGAGCCTTCGAGACAATAGACCGAAATATACTAATAAAAAAAATTACACAAGTACGGAATAAGAAAGAATGAACTAAAATGGTTTCTATCATATCTAGAAAACCGTTCACAAATTACAAAAGTGAACAATGTTATATCATTATCAAATAAAAATGATTAAGAAGTGCCTCAATGTTCAATTTTAGGAGTACTCATATTTATTTTATGTATAAACGATATGGAGAAGATGTTGAATAAATGTAAAATAGTGTTGTACGCAGACGATACTTTGATATTTAGTTAAGACGAAACAGAAGATATGTATGTGTTACGAGAACTTGTCAAATGATATGAACAATATAAATAAATGGCTTAAAATGAACAAATTAAAATTAAAAGAAAACAAAACAAAAATAATGGAAACTAATATGAATACAAACATTTTAAAATAAATAACATAACAATAGACAAAGTAAATTCGATTAAATATCTAGGATTTATTATAGACAAAGACTTAAAATTCAAAGAACATGTCGAATACATATGTAAAAAACTCGTGAAGAAATCGGATTTTTTAAACGTATAAGAAGTAAAATGTCATTTGCAACGTCAATTAATATATATAATACAATTGTTAAACCCCACTTTGAATACGGTTCTACAGTGTTATATACATGTTGCTCAGATGCACAATTATCCAGATTGCAAAAACAACAATAAGGCAATGCGTTCAATATTAAAACTAAATCGTTTTATACCAATACAATTTATGTTAGATGCATTAATATGGCTAAATATATATCAAAGGCTAGAACTCAACACCAATCAATTTTATACAAACACTTAAACTAGGGGATGGACCTGATTATCTGGTGGAACAGTTAAGATATGTTGGAGATGTACAACCTGAGAAGTGCTTGCGATTTTAGACCACAACAAGCGCATACAAGCTCAACTCAAAGATCTCTTTTCTACAAAGGACTAAATGTTTTCAAATTCCTGCCAATTCATGTTAAAAATGAAGAAAATTATTATTGTTTTAGAAGAAAACTAGTCTATTATAATAGGAATACTAATCAGAGCTAACCTTTTTGTATAATTTAATATTTTTATAGTAAATTTAAAAGTGTTCAATAAATATTACTTACTAAACACAAAAAATAGTATTAATAAATCGTTAAATATTGGGGCTTTTCCTGAAATTGGGTAGAGGCTTTGAATACAGCAAATGAAAAAACAAACAACGCTAGCAAATGTGAAGATTTCCGCCCAATAAACGGTCTTTATAACTTGTGAAAACGTGACACTGTGCTAAAAATCAGCTAGAAGAATATATTGAACAACTTAAACCATTGTCCATACATCAATCAGGTTTTAGAAAGACATTCGTATGAAACAACTATCAACTGTGTGGTAAAAAAATGGAAATATATAAAGATATATTAAAATAGTAGCTATTTTCCTAGATTTTCAAATGGCGTTTGAAGCAGTTAATAGAGAAATACGGGTTCAAGTATGGACTAGAAAATAAGAAATTAATTTGGTTACGGCCATATTCATCTAATCGAAGACAGGTGACAAAAGTGAATAACATAAAATCTAGCATCATAACAAACGATTTCGGAGTCCTACAGGTTTCTATATTAGGGGCACTCCTTTTTTAAAATATTTACATAAATGATATTGAAAAATGTAAATTTGTGTTATATATTTATTTTTTAATAGCAAGAACGGAAGAGGAATGTTATGAAATATTAAGAAATATATGCAGCATATAAAAATTTTTTTACAACTGAATAAACTTAAACTAAACGAAACCAACAGAAAACAATGAACTCTAACAGATAATTTAGGTAGATAACACACGACGTGTTTTACATGTTATTTTTCCCAATATAAAATGCCAACATGTCGTCTGTTACTTCAAAACCATTGCTTCTGTAAAAAACGTGTGAGCATGTTCTATTTTGTTATGTTTAAACATCTGACATTAGAACTCTATGCCTTGCGCACATTCAGCGGCTTAAGGAATTTTACCGCATTCGAATTTTATTATGTTTTAAATAACATTTTTTTATAATATGCATAGACAATGTCAGACGAACATATGCATATACGTTTTTGAGCAAATTTTGCAAACCGTCTGTTTTTCCCCTTCCTCACAATCTATTTTCCTAAGTTCCGGTACAATGCTCTGCATATGTAGGTGTCATCCCCATAGAACTGGTCCAAGATAAAAAAAACAGCAGCAATATTTTCTGCAGAACGAGTTGTACGAGCATGCACTGGTCTTTTCACATCTTCTATAGAACCGGTTTGCTGAAATTTTTGCACGATTTTTCCGATTATATGCACATTTGGAGGATTAAATTGACCGAAAAAATCACAAAGTGTACTGTGTAATATGCATTTCGATTTGAACGCCCATTTTCATAATTAGCCTGAATAACTTTAACGCGTTGATCGATTGTGTATTTTTCCATGGTTCCAATTGAGTTAGTCTGAAAATGAAATGTCAAATTAAATGTCAATATAATACCATGATAAAATCTCACTTTGAATACGGATTTTCAGTATTGTTAATATGGTGCACAGATCAACAGATTTCAAGACTACAAACAATACAAAATAAAGCAATGTGTACAATTTTAAAATGTAGTCGTTATACTCCAATGGAGCTAATGATAGGTAATTAGAGATGGCTCAAAGTTCACACAAAATATGAAAATTTATTTATTTATCCAATATCAATACAAAGAAAGCCTGCAAGGCCAATTATACATGTATTGTAAGCAAAATATTTATGTTAAACATAATTCAAATATAATTTTATTAAGCAAAGATATGTATATGTACATACATATATACATATACTATATATGTATGTATATATAGTTACGTATTTCCATTAGTTGAATTTAATTAGAAAAGATAGGAGGCTTACCCGCCGAACAAATATTGCAAAAGTAAAAAAAAATCCATCATTGGATAAATCTTTTTTTGGATCCCAATAAACATTGATTGAATCATAAGAACACCATAACCATCATAAAATCGACTCAATTATATTAGCCGTTATTAAAATATTTTAAGATCTTTTTTAAATGTAATTTGTAAAAAAAACAGACTAAGATAACTGGAAGATGGCTCCATACACGATGAACTCTTGTAACAAACGAGCGCTCAAAGACGGACAGGTGCCCTAGAGGAACCTATATAAAAATTATATAAAATTCGAATCTTAATAAAATTATCAAAACTACATTTTAATAACAGTGGAACAGACTCTGAGACACGATCATGTTCAACTATTCTAATACAATAAACATATCAAACAATCTTTCTGATAATTCCTTCAACCATATTTGAGTTATAAGGCCAAGTTGCCGAATAAACGTCAAGCCAATAATTAATTCAAGGTAATAAAAGAGATTGATAAGTTTTAAGACGATAAAGTCTACTTAGACTAAGTCAGCTATTATGCGCAAGATAATCATTAAAATTATGGTTGGCGTCAACAAATGTAATCACTGTATGATTAATGAATATTCTAGGAACTATATTATTCCGATTTGATGAATAGAAACAGATTGCTTTAGTTTCATCAGGATTGATATCCAGATAATTTGTAAACATTAGAGTTGAAATTGATTAAGTTGATCATTTACTTAGAACAAAATTATCAAAACAGCATTGCTGATGTGCAGCCATACAATGTAAGATATGTAGCAAACTTTAGAATCCAGCAAGGCTGATGAAAGTTGCTACAAAAAAAACGTAATAACTTATTTTCTGTGTAACTAACCTGTTCCATTTTTATTGTGTTTTATAGATTGTTCTTTAAATTTAACTAAAATAGAGAATTAGGCAATGAAACATGAATTTGGATAGTGCAACGCTTTCGCGCTATAGAGTCCGTTGTTTCCGTCCAAAGATAATATAGGCGCACGTTTGGCAGCACTCCTTCTAGCAGATGAAGTATAATAAGGCTCGTAAAGAATTTTGTCGAGCGTGGCACAATCGCTGGAAGGCCTTATCTTCGAGATCCCTCAATACGGACGCAGGAAACTATAGCTGCTGCCATACAATCCAATCCTAGAGTTACGCACCAAGATTTGAGCTTATTTACATATAAGATTCAGTTAACAAACAAACTAAACCCGAGCGACTTCCCGATTAGCTTGGAATTTTGTGAGATTATTCAAATGGTGTCAGAGGGTGAAAACGTCTTGGACTGTATTTTTATGTCTGACGAGGCACATTTTGATTTAAACGGCAATGTTAACAAGCAAAATTGTCGAATATGGAGTAATTCTAACCCACAGATACTCAATCAGATGCAATTACATTCACTTGGTATCACAGTGTGGTGTGCAGTTTCTTCTAGGTTCATTGTCGGGCTTTACTTTTTCAAAGAAAACGGTCTTACTTTTACGGTCAATGGAGACCGTTACTTAAAGATGTTGAAGGAGTTCTTCTTTCCAGAATTGTGCCGAAAGAGAATCCCTTCCAACTCTGTTTGGTTTCAACAAGATAGGGCAACTTGTCACATAGCCACGCCTGTTATGACAGAATTGAGACAAAAATTTCCCAATAAACTGATTTCATGAAAATACATTCTGTTGGCCGTCCAGGTCTCCTGATCTCACTGTACCT
This sequence comes from Thecocarcelia acutangulata, assembly GCA_914767995.1. Lineage (NCBI taxonomy): Eukaryota > Metazoa > Arthropoda > Insecta > Diptera > Tachinidae > Thecocarcelia > Thecocarcelia acutangulata. The sequence goes on from OU612098.1 coordinate 61,732,650, forward strand.
GATTTTTTTTTGTGGGGTTATTGCAACGAAAAGTTTACAAAAGCCCCAACAAATTTAGATGATTTAAAGCAATCCATTCGAGTGGCAATTCAGACAGTTCCCGCTGCAACACTCCAGGTAGTAATGAATAGCTTTTTAATAAGATGTCGTACATGTGTCAACGAGTGTGGAGGCCATTTAAATTCAATTATTTTCAATACTTAATGAATTACTTTAATAAAAATGTATTATTTTTCAAATGAATTTCTAAAAAATAAATTACATAAACTTTACAAAAAGTTATTTGAGTTTATTGAATAAAACAAACGCAACGTTCAGCGGTTAGCCATACAATGCTGGTTCCTTATTACATCATCCTATAATAATAATACTGCCAGACCTAATTAAATATTAAAGGTTGCCAGGTGACGTGCATATAATACCAATCCACTACAGCTCGGCCAACCTGACCAAATGATCGCCCGCGATCATGCCAATAATTTACTGATACCTTAAAACTAAATCTATATTCAATAAAACTCAATTTAAGTGTTGTCTTGTACCCCTTTGCTAATCCACAATCTGATATTACAAGCCTTAACAACCCCATCGTACGGTATCTGTGTTATCTGACCGTTCTCTATATCCCTTATAACATAACGATCGTTAGATAAAACTTTAAAAATCCTATATGGACCTTTAAATTTAGGCAACAATTTCTTGTTCATGCCCACTGAAGTGTCGATATTCTTTATCACAACAAAGTCACCTTCCTTGAATGTACTGACCACTCCTTTCCGCCTACTGTGATGCTCCATATTATAGCCCTGTGACCTTTCAATGTTCTTAATCGCCCTTAATGCACCTAAATCCCTCACCGGGCCCGAAATGAATTGTTCCAGGTACTCCGTTAGTTTATCTACAGTCTCACCTCTTTGACCAACACCAAACAATGCCTGACTTGGGGTCATTCCAATTGACCGGTTAACTGTATTATTAATTGCAAACTCCACCTTTCCCAAATGTTTTACCCAGTCTGCATGCGTCACATGATCACTATACTTTGCCAGAATCCCAACGAGACTACGGTTTATCCGCTCCACTTGCCCATTTGCCTGTGGTGAATGCACTGCAACCCTAACATGCATAATATTTCTCTCCTCAAGGAAACCAATGAAATCCTTTGATGTGAAACAACTACCCCTGTCCGTAATACATCTCAAAGGACGACTGTAATTATCAAAGTACTTAATCAACGCAGCAATCACCTCCTTCGTACTAGTTGTCAGTACGGGAAATAGTCTCACATATTTCGTAAACGCATCGACAATAACTAATATGTGCTTACGCTTAGATTGCAACGATGGTGGTGGACCTAAATGATCTAAATGAATCGTATGAAAGGGTTCCGGATGTTTTCTTATACTATGCAAGTTCCTATTATTCGGCCTGTTTGGTGCGGAATACATTATACATCGTACACAATTCCTTATAAATGTATTTATCTTTAATTTCACATCTGGAAACCAGTAGTTGTTCCGGATCCTTTGATAACTTTTCTCCACACCCTGGTGGCCAATCTGTACATGAATTGATCGAATAACTTCATTCTCCAATTCCTTAGGAACATACAATCTTGTGAATTCTCCATCCTTTCTAAACACCACTCCATTCATCATACAATATTTTTTTTAAGTTTTTTTCTCAGTTCGACTATATGATCATCTCTTGTCTGCATTATCTGCAATTGAAAGTCCAAACTCTCGCTATCCACTGTCGCAATCACACTATCGGCAGAACAGTCACATTTATTTCTACTTAAAGCATCCGCATGTGCCATTCTCGTTCCCGACCGATGAATGACTTTATAATTGTAATTCTCAAGCTCCAATGCCCATCTTGCTATCCGACTATTAATCAATTTCTTGTTCAAAGTCAATGTCAGTGAGTTACAATCGGTTACTATCCTAAACTCCAAACCCTCAAGATACACTCTGAAACGTCGAAGTGCACATATCACCGCCAGCGTTTCCAATTCAAAGCTGTCATAACGTTGCTCTGCATCCGAAGTCCTTTTAGAAAAATATGCAACAGGATGGAAATGATTATCATCCTGCTTTTGAAGGCGAATTGCCCCAAATCCCTGTTTGCTCGCATCACAATGTAATTCGGTTTCTCTTCTAGGATTGTATATTGCCAATATAGGTCCTGAAATTAGCTTCCGTTTCAGGAGCTCAAAGCATTCAACGCATTCCTTACTAAACGTGAATTTGACCTGGCTTTTCAAAAGATCGTACAAACACCGAGCTAAGACAGAGACATTTTTTACAAACCTGCGGAAGTATGAACATAAACCTAGAAATGATTGAAGCTCTCGCGTATTCCGCGGAAGAGGATAATTTTTTATCGCAACAATATGATTCTCGGAAGGCCTTATCCCTTCTCCCGACACCTTGTACCCCAAAAACTCAATCTCCGTGTAAAAAAATTTGCATTTTGAAAGCTTCAATTTAAGGCCGTTCTCCAGTAAACGAGCCAAAACTCTTTTAAGCAGATCCAAATGTTCCTCAACCGTTCTAGTGGCAATCACCATATCCATATAAACCACCAATAAATTCTGACTTATCAAATCCCTGAAAACTGTGTTCACAAATCGTTGAAATATGGCTGGACCATTCTTAAGGCCAAACGGCATTCTCATAAACTCGTACTGTCCATTTGGCACCACAAAACTGGTATACCCTATTGAGTCCTCTGCCATCTTGATTTGGTAAAAGCCCGATTTCAAGTCCAAAAGCGTAAAATAATTCTTATCTCCCAAGAATTCCAAACAATCCTCTATAAGCGGTAAAGGATAATTATCCCGTACAATCAATTTATTCAAATTTCTGTAATCCACGCACATTCGTGTCTCTCCACTCTTTTTCCTAGTCAATACAATCGGCGAAGCGTATGGTGAATTACTGTGTCGGATAACTCCCTCATCCAGCAGTTCTTTAATTAAATGATTAACTGTGTCTTTCTCCCTAAAAGAGCGTCTCCTCGGGGCACAGAAAGTCGGCGCGTCAGAGATCAATTTTATTCCAGCCTCATAATCGCTACAGGCAGAAGTTTTCTTACTACTATTAATATAGTCCACAACTATATCCTCAATGCGTTTCACAAATTCCCCTGTTCCCCTTAAACCAATATTAATATCCTCAGTACCATCACCTATCTCAATATTACATATCTCACTCAAAGCCAATTCCAAATCCGTAGCCCCGCTTACCTTACCTTTAGAAACATTCCCAGAGTCATTCAAAGTCAGTGAACTTATAATCTTATTCTCATCTATATTCAAAGAAATCAAATTCTCAAATTCAGTGCGCATGTACAAACTTATATTAAATGATCGCAAAAAGTCCCTTCCCAACAATAGGGGAAACGGTAAAAACTTATCAGGTAACACAAATGAAGGCAAAATTCTTCTCCTATTCTTATATTTCACAAAGGAAAAAATTTTCCGTTCGGGATAAAATCTCATTGATCCAATTCCTCTGAAGGGTGCCATCCTCCCTCCTTTTACTTCGCGACATCCTTCTGCTTTATCCAAAAAGGATTTTTGAATAAAGCCATTCGGACTACCCGTATCAAATAAACAAAATACATTTACAAATTGTGGATCAGCAATCAAATCGAGGTTCAAAGCAACACTTACCATCCCCTTAAAATCTACAAAATCGAAAACCCCATTATTATCTACAGCTGCTACGGTTCTCTGAGGGCACTGAGCATAACGATGATCCGGATTTCCGCATTTAAAGCAAGTGCCCTTCTTGCGTTTTTCCTTAGGACACTCGTTGGCAAAATGACCAAAGGTTGAACAATTAAAACATCTCTCGTCCTTCTTCGCTGCAAAACTGCTATCTGTTTTACCGGATTTATCTATCAACTTTTCATATCTCGGTAGAAGTTTCTTAAGTGCGCCTACTGAAGTCACGTTACAGAAGATCAAAGATGCTGAAATTATGTCCTGAAGACCATCAACGATATATTCGACCAATTCGGATTCATTTATGTGAGATCCGCTTGCTATTTCCTGCATAGTTAGAACGTAATAATATAAATTCTCTGAATGACGTTTCCATACACGAGATTCTAATTTCTTATAAACATTTCGAGAATTTTCTTCCTTGTTAAACTCTTTTACTAAAGCGGCTTTGAGTTCATTCCAGCTTCGCACTGATAAAAGACGCAAGCACAACTTAGCACTACCAGTAACCATTCGGCGAGCAAAAAGCAATTTCGAGTTTTCATCACAGCCATGTGTAATATATTCAAAATCAGATATCCACTTCGTTACATTGTAATTGTCCACTAAATTTTGGCAAGGCAGCTTCAATGTCGCTGAAATCAAATGCAATCTTGTTAGGCTTTTGCATTTCCAATAATTCAAGTTCGTTTTGCAATTTCAATATGCGAATACGTTGCAATATTTTGGCTTCAGTTTCGTTCAAATCGTCCGCCATATTATTTCTTATTTCATTATTCGCTGTAGCAGCGCCATTTTGAATTTCGCATGATGTAGCGTCATTATTCACAACGTTATTTACTGCTGCTGCTCCATCGACTTCAACAAACTCATGGACCACTGCTTGGCCACTACTTTGCTCTTCGGTTAATACCACATTGCCTCCTTTCTCACCGCTCACTTTCTCAGGCTCAAAATTTTCGCAACTTTGCTCCGGCACAACACCCTCAATAGAATTCTTCATTAACTTTTTTAGTTGCGTTAATGTCGCAGTTTCTGGGAATTTCACTCCCATTTGCAGAAGGACTGCAGCAATCTCTTCCCGTGCTGACATCTTTAATAATTTCTCCGTTAGTATTCTAAATATTCAATACTTTTTATTTTATTTTTTCACCCCACACCTGAATCTATAGAATAAAACAAACGCAACGTTCAACGGTTAGCCATACAATGCTGGTTTTTATTCCTTATTACATCATCCTATAATAATAATACTGCCAGACCTAATTAAATATTAAAGGTTGCCAGGTGAGGTGCATATAATACCAATCCACTACAAGTTTCATAATGTAGCAAAATTGATCAGCCACCCTGTATCATAAATGATTAAACATTTACAATAATATGCAGATTAACATTAAAAATTAACAGAATATCTATACATTCCAGAAAATGTAGCGATTCTCACGCTTCGTATTAAAGTACTGTAAACGTAGTAAGTTCATTTATTTACAAGTATATAACCGCTTGCAAAGTTGAAGCCACATTGTTTTTGCTATTAATAAAGTAAATGTACACTAACTTGTACTTGTAGTGTTTTGTCTCTCATCAGGTGCACACGTCTTTTGTTACTGCTGCCCGTATTTCCAATATGTGTATGTTCATTAATTAAATTCGTATAAGGCCGGATTGCACCGTAATAGGTGGCAAGTTGTGTACACGTGTTTATTTTTGTTTTTTTTTTACCGTTGTCCGTATTTTCTACATATATGTATGTATGTTTATTACTAATTTTGTATTAAACAATAGTGCACCGGAATAAGTAGCAGTATGATACACATGTTTCTTCTTTTTTTTTTGTCTTTTTTTCACCGTTGTCCGTGTTTTCTTTATATATTCAATATTCATATTATTTTCGATGAATTTAATTACCTCGTAGTGCGGAAGGTGTTGGACTAAATTTTGTTAATCTCAGCAGTGTCGAAGGTATATACACTGGGCACTGATCAGTTTTAACTAATTTAATTCCAACATTTTAAATGCTGCAATAGAGTTTGTTTCAGACTTTCGTCTGACAGACTACTCCCTCTTTCCTCCTCATCATACCCTATTTTCCCAGTTTCAGTACAATGCGCTGCATATGTAGGGGTCATCCCCTGAGTACTGGTCCCAGATAAAAAAAAAAAAAAAAAAAAAAAAACTTTGTTTGAAGCGAAGAGCACAAAAATATGCGAAAAAACACTTAAAATAAAATATGGTACTAAGCATTTTTTTAAGATTTTATTTATTTTTTTTTCACGAAATACGAATCTCTAGAAAATTATACTTTTTTTATTAGACGCATTCAAAATATTATAAATACTACTAAATAAATTAAAAAAAAAAATATTTTTAATTACCAAGGCTATTTTAATTATTAAGGCTAGAGTTTTAATAAGGGCTTTGAAATTAAATAAAATTTGCTTTCACAGTTTACTGCACTGCTCTGTTAACTTTAAAGTGCCACTTTGCTAAACAATTTTGGATCTAAAATTCGGATTTATCTTCACAGACTTCAAAAATAACCCTATACAAATATTTTGCGTTCTATCGGGCTGCCAAAAAAATATGGAAGAAATCGTCAAAGTCCGGATAATTTTTGAAAATATTGTCATTTTAGTTTTGAAATATCATAAAAAAATCGGACTTATAAAACGACCAAATTTTTAGTATATTTAAAATTTTTATTTAAAAATGTAATAGATTTGTAATACAAACTTACGGTCTCAAATTTGTACATTTGCCAAAAATAAAAAATTATTAAAGAATCTAGTTTTCAATTAATTACACTTACGAATTTTCCGAAAATTTTAGGATTAATAGGGCTGTTCTGCAAATCACTTTTTGTGAAAGTAATTTGAAATCACAAGAAAGGTGTTCTACGCACAAAATATTTTTGAATTTTGTGATTTTTAACCGGTAAGCTAACTTTCAATCAATTTGAAATCGCATTGTAATTTTCGCACGTACTTCATTGTGAATATGATAATTTATTACATTAATAAATAATTAAATGTGTTTTCTTTTTATTATTTATGTAAAATTATTTATTTTATACGAAATAATTCAATAAATTAAGAAAAACTAGATACGCTTATTGTGTTCCAAGATTTGTTGTATTATTTTGTGATCTGTTTTATTGGTTTATTTTACATTACCTTTTATATTTATTAGAAGAAATTAACATTATTTTGCAAATAGTAACGCGAATAAAAAAAAATTCCATCTGAAAAAAAATATTAGTAAATTGAAGCAAAAAACAGCAGTTTTTTGTGCAAAAAAAGTTAAAACGTTAAATTCAAATGCAATGAGTAAAAAACCTTCAAGAGGTAAAGTAATGATCCAGATACAAACCAAATTCAACAACATAAAAGCATTATTTGCGAAAAAATTTAAAATCTTTTCTCTTTCACTGGTTCCGGACATTCTTATTTATGGAAAAATAAATATGCTTACGAGTACGTACAATTGTAAACAAATCCAGATTTTTGGCGATTCCTGCTAGTGCAGCCAGAAGTTTTTTGTGTTTCTAGAAATAGGGCACATTTCCATAAAAATAAACGGATATGCTACCGATCAATCATTATATGCACAAATTTCCAAAATGATCATCGTGAAAATGTACTTTGTGGTTCACCTACAAATAACTCAAAAAAAAAAAAAAAAAAAAAAAAATTAATTATGCCATGCTCTTCGTATAGCGAAAATCGTAATTTTTAGGACAAAAATCGTCAAACCGTCATTTTGCTAAATTTGAGCATGAAAATCGTCAAAATGACGATTTATCGTTAAATCTGGCAGCTATTTTTTTTTTTTTTTTTTACTTTGGACCAGTACTCAGGGGATGACACCTACATATGTAGTGCATTGTACTGGAACTAGGAAAATAGGTTATGCTGAGGTAGAAAAGAGGGAGTAGTGTTGGTGAAGGTTTAACTTTAACAATAGCAACATGAAAGACTAAAACAAACTCTATTGCAGCATTTAAAATGTTGGAATCAAATTAGTTAAAACTGATTAGTACCCAGTGTATATACCTTCGACACTTCTCAGATTAGCAAAATTTAGTCCAACACCTTCCACACTACAAGGGAATGAAGTACATTCAGAAGAAAAAGACAAAAAAAAACACGTGTTCACATACTGCTACCTATTCCGGTGCACTTTGATCTCATATGAAATTAATAATGAACATAGGTATGTATATAGGTTAGGTTAGGTTAGGTTGTACAGGCCGCCAGTTTCATGAAACCAGCCCACTTGGGTCCTTTTGGTCCCGTTGTGTTGCCTGAGGGAGAAGTGCAGCCCGCGAGACTTACACTTCCCCCGACGGTTCAGATTCAAACCAACCCGAAAGCCGGATAAAGGAATCCAGTCCGTTCACTCGGCATTCCGATATATCTGCTAACCCGTGCAGCATTGGTCCGCCTAAGTACAGCGCTCTCATAGAACTGAGAGCCGGGCATCGACAGAGGAAATGCTCAACACTTTCCTCCTCGTCCTCATCCCCGCAACTTCTGCAGAAATCATTAAATGGAAGATTTAACCTCCTAGCATGCGTCCCTATGAGACAATGTCCTGTCAGAACTGCCACCAAGGTACGCAACCTTTGACGGGGAAAACCCTTTAAAACCGCAGTTCTACTACGATCATACGCAGGCCATGTCAGCCTTGCTACTCGGCAGGTGACCTCACCAGACCATCTGTCCTGTGCAGTCCCTACAAGTTGACGCTGCACTTGGTTTTTACAGCTGTTAAGCGGGACTCCAACCATCGTATCAATGTCCCCTCTCTGTAGACGAGCTCCGGCTTTCGCCAGCTCATCCGCCACAATATTTCCGGGCACTCCACTGTGCCCCGGCACCCAGAAAAGCTCCAGGCTCGAATGTCTCGCCATCTCATTAAGAGATATCCGGCATTCCTGAACCAACCTGGACGTCGTATAGACACCCACAAGCGCATTTAACGCAGCCTTACTATCAGTACAGATTCGGATATTCACCCCGTATACCCTATAGTACCTCAACCAGTTAGCTGCTCTCAAAATAGCTGTAATTTCAGCCTGCATTACGCTACACTCATCGTATAGCTTAAAACTGATCCTCTTCTGATACTGGGGCATAAAGATACCACCACCAACTCCCATGTCCGACTTGGATCCATCTGTGAAAATTTCAAGCACGTCCTCTTGGCTACCCATTTGGTTCGCTGCCGAGGCCGTCCTTGATAAGATCACGTCAAATCTCTTGTCGGGCATTAGAGCTGGTGCACAGTAATCAATATACTCCGGGAGGTCCGTTATACTTTCTATTATCGAAGCGTGACCTTCTGTCGCTTCTTTCCACATCTCACTGGCTTTTAGCCTAATTGCCGAGCACATGGCCACATGTATATAGAAAATACGGACAACGGTAAAAAAAGATGGAAAGAAAAATAAACACGTGTACACATCTTGCTATATATTCCGGCGCAATTTGGTTTTATATGAATTTAATTAATGAACGTACACATATAGAAAATACGGACAGCAGTAACAAAAGACATGTGCACACGACGAGAGACAAAACACTACTCCTATGGTTATATCTACTGTAAAACTAAGATGTAATTATCTGCAAGCTTGAGGTCTTTTTTTATAAAAAAAACTTTCTGATAAACCATTTAATACACATATGTAAGTAGTTCCTTGTGTGCTTTAGTAGCATTTATTTTTATTTTTTATTTTTACCTTTCATTTGATGTCGCTGAAAGTAAAGTAAAACATAAGCAGTTTTTAGAGTTTTTTCACTTTTCTGTTTCCTCCAATTATTCATTATGATTCCGTGTTTGAAAAGAATTATTTAGTCAAATTTCTTTTTAATTGTTAACTATTTGAACATATGTATATTTCAAAGGTTTCTAAGTCAATATATATTGGATTAGCAATATTTTCATGCCTAAACCGCCGAGCCGATTTAGATAAAATTCGTAGAATAGTTTTCATTCTGAAAGCTATCCCATAAAGAAGAACATGGAAAAATTTCCATTAAAAAAGCCAAATTTTGAATAGCTTCGCCATATATACCCTGATTTTAAAAATTCTTTCGTTTTTGAAAGAGTTTGTCCACAGCATGAAAAATAAAAAAGCATTTGGTTAGCGGAGAGACAACAAAAGGTCCGCCGAAATATAAAATTTTGTCTAACTTCGCCATTGCGGATTCAAATTTGACTATTCTTTCTTCTTGTGAAAGAGTTTGCTAACGGACTTGAAAAATGTATAGTCATCATACAGACAAAAATCCGTTGAAAAAAGAAGCGTTTTGTATAACTGCGATTAATAAACCGATTTAAAAAATTCTTTTATCGTTGATTGTGAAAATTTTTTTGGAAAATGGACATTTTGTTCGTATTAATCTCTGAAGCCATACATGTATGCAATGATTTATTTTCTCTGTTTATATGCTTACAAAAATTAACAAACGAGTGAACAACTTTTTTCATGAGAATGAGAAATTTCAACTTTGCTAATTTTTCATAAGTGGGAAGATCAATTTATATAAATAAAGAAATCGCAAAACCGTTTTTAAAAAGGTAATACTTTATTTATTTATTTTTTTTAAGTCAGCTTTAAATATGATAGGGACATTGCTCTGTGATGCAGAATTGGGCCATTATACGGATGGTTTGCGACAAATCGAGGTAGATTATAAGCCAACAGATAATAATGGCATTATTATTTTCATCAAAACTGAATTTTGTAATATTCAGATAGTTTAAAAAACAATGTTTATTCCAAACTCAAAAGTAACACGAATGAATATGTGAAAGTAATAGAGAATGTATATGTGAAGGAGAAACGCTAGCACCAAATATTTTCAGATATCGATGGGAAACTTGTAGAAGATCTTGCCTGTAGGAAATGTCGCGGGCACTGAACGAATGGTGCCGTACATTGTGTGGCTTCTCAACTCTTTAGAGCTGTCAGGAGTACTTTCTCATAAAATCTTTTTGGTTTCAAGCCGAACCAGGATACTCAAAACACCTGTTCTTCGCTGACAAAGTCGCTTTTACAAGCTAGCTCAATATCTACGTTTTCAGTATACGAGTTTACTCCAATATTTAAATTTGTTCCTCAAGTGCGTTTATTTATATTTCACACTCAAATATACATAATTTTCAATACGAGTATTTTGCACAAATAATAGCTTTGTTCGAGGAAATTCCAGGTAAAGTCCGGTAAAATGAGAGTAAACAAAAAATACTCTCAAAAAACACACAATTTACCAAAAATTGCTGGAACACAAAAAACCACATTTCAAGCCCGAAATTAAAAACAGCTGTTGTTTATACAATTTTAAAATTCAGTGCTCAACTTTTAAATTTTATAATGCATTGAATTCCAATAAAAAAAACGCGTTTTACATTTATGAGAAAAATAATTGTGTATGTATCACTTAGTTATTTTTCGAATTTTGTTCGATTTAAAAAGTAAATAAGCTTTCAATTATTACGTTTATGCACAGCCTACTCGCAAATAAAAACTATTTGCAAATTATTAACTGACTGTTTATGCGTCAATTTCCAATTTGCTCGCCATATGAAGTTCGCAAGATACAAATTGTTATACTCTCTATTCCTTGATATTCTGTTTCCGTAATCTTTATCTTTCTAATTTCTAAAGCGAAGGTAAACTTTTATACAATTCAAAAGATTGTTACAAGAAAACATTATTTTGATTCACTTAGTGTGCTTTTTCTTCCACCTCCTCACTCTCCAAAAATTTCATTGAAATGACAAAATTTAAACTTACATTCACAATGTTTGCACGAAAATCAAAAATTGTTTATTTTTGTGCAAACATGCTTCAAATATTTGTAAAAACCAGCAAACAGCCCCATAAATAGCCACATAAACAAAGTTTTTTTATTCAATAAATTGTTGCATATTTAGTTTTTGGTTTTAACAAATTTCATATAACATAAATTTTTTTTCTAGATGGTAACAAATTAGCAATACTCGTATATTGATATCAAATAAAATTTTTTAAATTTATTTGCAAGAAATCGAGATCAATGCCAGCAACAATTTATTGAATAAGCCAAAACGAAATGCAGAAAATATAACGCTCCTTTATTTCAACATAGTCATATCGCAAAAAAGCTCGTTTCGAGAAAAACGCATTTAAAATTTTTAGTATCCATACAAGTCTTAGCAAATTTTTTGAGGAAATATCTCCTAAAGGAAACAGTATAAGTTCAATTTGAATAAATTTTTGGCACAATATAAATGGTAGTACTGTTAACAATTCTGCATTTTTAACTCGAAAAGCTCATTTTTTGAGATATGACTATATTGCAATAAAGGAGCGATATATAAGCAAAGTTTTTTAAATATGTAACTATCAGTACAGATTGTTTGAAAACTATTAAAAGCAAATGCACTAAAAATTAAATAGAAGCATCGTACATTGACTTACAAATTTTTTGTGCGATTGTTAAAAACCACTAAAATCGGTGTGAAAAGCGCTGAGTTGACAGAGAAACATTTTTGCTAATTTATTTAAACATTTTGAGCTAGATAAAAACGGGAGATAATCTTATTTTAATATAACTTATTTAAATATAACGTATTGCTACATTTTCAAATATTTTTTTTATAGTTTGCACTTTGCTATTTCATATTCATAAATAACAAACAGCTGATAAAATGGTTTAACAATTTTACCATTTTGCACGGAAAAAAAGTACGGGTAAAGTCTGGTAAAATGAGAAACACAAATTACTCTCACAGTAGCTTTCTCATTTACCCAATTTGCCCAATTTTCAACACAAGAAACACTTTTCCTGCAAATTGGGAGCCCGCGGGTTCCAGCGGTAACGACGCCGAACACAACTAATTTAAAAGCTACTTATTTTAATCTAGTTTACGGATAAACCTACAAATGAAAAGTCTTTGTAGATAAAAAAAAACCGAAAAATAAGAAAATATTAGATGCAAAAGTAACGGCAATGAATATATTTCAAGTTATAGGGTTTTGAACGTCCCATTATTTATCAGTGGAAAATTGCTAAACATATGAAAACTAGCACAAATACGTTTGCGTAACTTTTAAAACTTTATTATCATTTTTCAATTTTTATATTACTCGGTACATTTTCTTTATTTAGAGGTGAGTGCGCAATTATAATTATTTTAAAATGTAAATTTTACAAAGCTGTATTTATTTACACAAAAGTTTTCTTTGTTACACTTTTCTGATTTCAAAGTTGTCATTATACTCGTATGTTGTCAACAAACAAACATCTACTTGACATTTTTGTGCTTCAAATGGTTAAATCTTTGGTTTTTTAAATTTTACAACGAAATATATGGAAAGTTTATCAATTTAACGAGTAAATAGTTGCTAAATGTAATGTGAACTCAGTTAAATAAAAACTGTAAAATTTAATTTTCTTTTAGAAATTAACATGACGTATTTTCTTTATTTTTTTTAGGTTGAGAAATGCACTAGGAGAGATGAACCAAGGCAAAGCAATATATTGTTGAAGGAAAGAATCGAAAAATGTAATCTATCAAAACTAACAGAGTCAAAAATTCTATCAATAATAGAGTGCACAAAAACTGCGAACATTGAAACTAAAAGAGAACTAAAAATTAATAGAGAAGGTATTTAGTTTTTAAATTTAAATAAACCTTCTTTTATTTTTATTTCTTCGAGTCATTTGAATTTAAAATTTATGGCAATGATTTGAAGTTACATATCGTTTTATTTTTAAATTTTAAAACACCTGTTATTTGATGTATGTATGTGAAGGTGAATTATAAAATTGATAAGCGTGGGAAGAACGTTGCTAATATCTAAATGTTAGCATGATAACAACGCTGCAAAAATGAAGAATGAGCTCCAAATTGAAAATTAATATAAAGATATACTGGACATGTATACTTTTTTATCTTGGACCATCACTCCCTACATATGCGGTGCATTGTACTGGAATTAGGAAAATAGGTTATGAGGAGGAGGAAAGAGGGAGTGGCGTTTATGGACGTTTGACTTGAACCTATCAATAACAACGCGGAAAGATCACAACAAAAGTTATTACCGTATTTAAAATGTTGGAATTTAATTGGTGAAAACTGATCAGTGCCCAGTGTATATATCTTCTACACTGTTCAGACTGCAAATTTGAAGTTAATAATGAATATATAAAGACAACACGCATAATAGTGAAAAAAATTTGTGTAGATAGTGATAGGCTGCAAGAATATATTTATTTATTTGTATGCACATTGAAAATACAATATTCATTCAAATATCGAATACTTTAAGAGAGATTAACAAAGTAAAACGAGAAAAAACAGAAAAGAGAATGAATTTCGTTTTATAGTTGGTCGTAATAAATAGATTCTGTCGTATACTCTTTCTAATTCAAATATATAGTTTCTCTTATTTGTAAGAGCAGAAGTACGCAAATATAGTATAACTGTTTGATAAAGTGCAAGAAATATCGAATGAATGAATGAATAAAACGATTATAATTCGAATGCACATTACATTCGTTATACTACAAAGAAAAACATCTTGTTAACACGTAATTTGCTTTTAAGAAATGTGCGCAATAAGGTCTGAAAATTTTTAATTGGAGTTGGTAAAAGAATTTTTATGGTATGTTATTGTGGACACTTACATACATACATTCATACATACGTACATACATACATACATACATACATACATACATACATACGTACATACATACATACATACATACATACATACATACATACATACATACATACATACATACATACATACATACATACATACATACATACATACATACATACATACATACATATGTATAAATACAATCGAATGCTAATTCGATTCATTCGAATGATAATATGTTTGAAAATTTTTCTTCTTGTTTTCGTTTTATTTGAATGTGGTTGTATTTGTTTCTCCACGAGTCGAGTTATTATCATTATTCGTTCGGTTTTTGTATTCAATTATTTGTTTTTATTAAAATAGAATATGCGTCACTTCGTAGTCAGTTGTGTGTGATACGCAGATTTATTCATTCAAAAAGCAAATGAATATGTTCAAATGCCGTTTCAGCGTAATAATGCAGACGTTTAGTGTCCGCCACCTTAAACAGACAGATATATAAACAGCAAGTTTTAACTTTATGTTTTAACTGCGTTTCAAGTTAGGTGTAGACTGTATGTAAACCATTTCAGAAAACTCTATAATCTCATCGCATCAGAGTTGTATTTATAAATTTGAATTAACAGCACTTTGCGTATTTATTGAAGGTGGTGCAATATTTACAAACCCAAATAATTGTTGTTCAAGAATATTGCATGCTGTTTTCGTAAATGTTGTAGAATTGTAACCATCAGTTATTTTATTAGACTTTCATAATAATACTTATTCTACAAATGTAAACATGAAAAATACTTACAATATACTTTTGGTTGCTTTTTTAAGTACGGAGAGAATTTCGTAATAGTTTGCTCACACAAAATTTTAATATCTTGTAATATTATGTAAACGTGCCTTATGAATCGCGGTCAGATTGATCGAGGCTAGACATGATAGGCTATTGAAACTCCGCTCACCTAGATGTATTAGGTGATAGTCCCCTAGTGTCGGAAATATTCCGTCGAGGTGAACTGTCGTCTCCTCCTCGTATTCGTCCTAACATCTGCATTCGCTGTAGGGTAAACCAAGTCTCCTGGCACGATTTTCAAAACGGGCAGTGTCTGGTGATGACTGCTACAGCAACTCTCAAGTGAAATCTGGGCAGGTTTAAGAGCACTTCTGTTTTATTATAGTTAGTAATTCATGTGGGCCCTGAGAACCACCTTTCTTGGTATATTTCATAGTATTGAGCTTTATTATTTTTCAGCACGCTCATAGGGATTGTCCGCAAAAAAAAAATCGTTGTCCCTATCCTCTAGGCCCGTTTTTTGGCTAGTTCGTTAGCGATGTTGTTGTCGTTATTGTAACAGTATCCATTCTAGGATTAAGTTTGACTCGCCATCTTTTTTAAAGATGTCCGTTACTATCATAATATTTTGGTGTTGAATTCTTCTATATAGGCGTCTCCCCAAACTCTTTATCTCCTTCTAGATCTGTCCGTGTAAGCACAGAAGGATCCAGGATCTAAATGACGTTCCTCAGTTTGGTAGCCAAGCGCCTTGCGAGGAATAGTTTTGGGATGCTGTAGTCAGATTACGAAATTGATTTACACCTGACGTTGTCGGCCTAATCTGATAATGAACCAACTCTACCGGCTATATTATTCATGATTCACCAGCGCCTCGGTGTGGCTTTCTAGGCACACAGATCGCAACTTTTTGCCATAAGTTTGTAGCCATATAGACAAACCCCTTGCTTAAGATCAACTCGCCCGTCTAACCATCACCCCTGGTTCCTTACATTACAGGTATATGTTGGAAGGCAACAACACCTCGGCATGCCCCAAAGTTATCAGGGAAACTAATTCCCCTTCCTGCGATTTTAGATTTAAACCACAGCCAGACCGTTTCAGCCAAGGCAGGCAGGCAGGCACTTCAACCATGATCAGCACCGAGATGGCCTGCAAAGCAGAACCTCTCGGAGGCTTTGCTGATCCCCGTTCTGTAAATTTTAACCCTTGGTAAGGGTTTCGGAAATTTAACACAACGTAAGTCATGCGGCTTTATTTCCTACATCAAATGAAGGGCTTCTTCCCCTCTTTGCCCCAGAAAGCAGAGTACCCTGGTTTGGTACACGACAAGGCAAACCCTGCTCCTCGATGGGCGGATGCAGTAGTCTAGTAGATTGCTATTCAGGCAATGGCAACAGTGGATGATAAATTTTCGAAGAAATTCAGCTTCAGTAATGAAGCACCTTTTCACTTCAGTAGATTCGGCAATAAGCTAAATTGCCACATTTCGGTGAATGATAATCCGAAAGTAATTGTCGAAAAACTAATGAACCTACAAAGAGTGACTGTTTGGCGCGGTTTATGGGCTGGCGGCATCATCGGGCTGTATTTTTTCAAAAATTAGGTCGGTCAGGCATTTACTTTGAATGGTGTTCGTTATCGTGAGATGATAATTAACTTTTTATAACTCGAATTGAAAGAAATGGATATGATTGGTTTCAACAGGGCGATATCACTTGCCACCCAGCTAACGAAACAATGGCTTTTTTGCGCGACAAACTCAATGGCCGTCAAGATCATGTGATTTGGTTTTTTGGTTTTGCTATGCATTTTTCGAATATCGAATAACCCGGGTTTAATACGGTTAACCGGAAATTTAAATTATAAGTGTTATATTTTCATATCCAGTTTAACTCTAAATATGCTCGTAACCGTAGTGTTTTTATGAGAGTGTAGAGTGAGAATTTAGTTCGTAGTTATATAATCGTTTATGTACTGATAAATATGACACTGTGTCCGATTGATTGTGAAAATGAACTACGCAATTGTATTAATCGTATGCAAAAAACAAAAACGTCTATTTTAATTAGTGGTGGAGAAATCATTTTGGAACGTTAATTATTAAAAAAACTATTTCAAATAATAATATACGATTTTTAGACTAATTTGTCACTAAATACGTACTAAGAACACATATCGCTCCTTTATTGCAACATAGTCATATCTAAAAAAATGAGCTTTTCGAGTTAACAATGCAGAATTTTTAACAGTACTACCATTTATATTGTGCCAAAAATTTATTCAAATTGCTTTTAAACTGTTTCCTTTAGGAGATATTTTCTTAAAAAATTTGCCAAGACTTGTATGGAAACTAAAAACTTTAAATGCGTTTTTCTCGAAACGAGCTTTTTTGAAATATGACTATGTTGCAATAAAGGAGCGATATGTACTATATATTACGCCTGTATAGTACGTTTTGTGACTATATATCGAAACACATATCTACGTATGATCAGGGCTGATGAAAATACACATCTTATGTATTTCAAATTCAAGATACAATATACTTTCCAGCTGTGTATTTCAAATACAAAATACGTTCAAGCTGTGTATTTTAAATACAAAATCCAACTAAAAAGAAGGTACCTGTCTGGATTTAAATACATATTTTATTTTACATATGCACTTAAATTTAATAAAAATAAGTTGTATAATTCCACATAAAATCCAAGAGAACGTAATTGGAAAAATATTGAAAGCCTATTAATATTTGTGGATAGGTGTATTATTGATAACACCTCATTTAATAAAAATTACGGACTGTGATAATGATTCACATCAGCACCTGCCTTGCGGCCTAATCTGACGGTGGACCAATTCCACGGAGTGAATTATTCACGATTCACCAGCGCCCCCGTGTGGTTTACCAGGTCATATGAGCAACTTCTTTTTGAGGAGTTCGGGCCTTCTAATCCCTCCTGTATGCAATTTCCCAGCAATCAATGGAGGACAAGGCTTAATGAGTTGGTAGGCCGAAGCCCACTAAGAGCATCTGCCCTTAAACCAACTCACCCGTCAATCATCACCACTGGTTCCTTACAGTACACGTATCTGTTGTTTAGGCAACAGATTCTCGGGAGATTGTTAGCCCCCGAAAAAAAGCCACACACCAAACAATTATCAAGGATACTAACACTCTCTTACTGCGTTTTAGGTTTTAACCACAGCCAGAACGTTTCAGCCAAGGTAGGCACCTCAACCATGATCAGCCTGGGTCGAACGCGAGCAGAACTTCCCGAGGGCCATTCTGATCCCCGTTCTGTCAATTTATACCCTTGGTAAGGGTTTCGGAAGCCAACACAACATAAGTCATGCGGCTTCCTAGAGTTTTGTTTGCCGCACCAAACGAGAGACCCCTTCCCCTCTTTTCCCCGAAAAACAGAGCGCCTAAGTTAGTAATACGCCAAGGCAAAACCTGTTCCCCGGGGGGAAAATTACGGACTAGAAAATGTTTGTCAGTTACGCTATTTTGCGTTTTAGGTGACAGTATGTATGTTCATACTTAGGTTAAGTTAGGTTGTATAGGCCGCCAGCTTCATGAAACCAGCCCACTTGGGTCCTTTTGGTCACGTTGTGTTGCCTGAGGGAGAAGTGCAGCATATGAGACTTACACTTCCCCCGACGGTTCAGATCCAAACCAACCCGAAAGCCGGATAAAGGAATCCAGTCCGTGTACTCGGCATTCCGATATAACTGCCAACCATGCAGCATCGGTCCGCCTAGATACAGCGCTCTCATAGAACAGAGAGCCGGGCACCGACAGAGGTAGTGCTCAATACTTTCCTACTCGTCCTCATCCTCGCAACTTCTACAGAAATCATTAAATTGAAGATTTAACCTCCTAGCATGCATCCCTATGTGACAATGTCCTGACAGAACCGCCACTAAGGTAGGCAACCTTTGACGGGGAAACCCCTTTAGGACGATCATATGCAGCCATGTTTAGCCTTGCTAGTCGTCTGGTGATCTCACCAGACCATCTGTCCTGTGCATTCCCTACAAGTTGACGCTGCACTTGGTTCTTACCAAGTGCAGCGTTTCAATGTTCCTACTAACAACTGCATATATACATAGATAATGTATATTAAAAATAAAGTTGCGTAATATTATATAAAAATGTTTCATTTTTTATTATGCACACATTTAATACTGTACTTAAGTACACGTACATACCTCATATGTAAGTAATAATTGGAAACAGCTTTTCTGTTTCCAAGCTGTCTATATGTCGGCATTTCATAGGAGCTACTCTAATCATCAGTAGATTTTTTAATTTTTTTGAAAGATATTCTCAAACATTCAACTTTATATCGCAACAATCTAAATAAATTATTGAGATTTTAAAAACATAGAAAACAAGCTGCTTATAATTTTTTGATTGGTATCAATGTTAGAGACTAATATAGTGGATACAACTCTATTGTTTATAATAATTATATTTTATTTATGAAATCTTGATTTTTTTCTCTTTTTATTTTGACGTGTATTTTCAGAATTAAAGCTTAATGGCAGTAACAAAAATTTACAGCTATCTAGTGAGGCAATAAGAGATTCCAATTTCGAATACGAAGAAGAGTGGGATATTGGTGGTATTCCAGAACTATTAAATGAATTAGATGCAGATATAGAAAATTCTTTAAAGACTATTCAAACTTCTAAATATGAAGATGTTAAGAATTCAATAAATAACAAACAAGACTTAGTGCAGACATTACAAGAAAAACATTGCGAAGAAGATAAGAAGTCGAAAAATGTAAATACTGAAACCGCTACTTCGTTAGAGCTGTCTTTAGTCCAAAACGATTGTGAAAAAAGTATTGCAACGTCGAAATTTACAGGATTTTCAAAAGGAGGGCATCTTATTTCAAAGTCTATAAACCCTTTTTCGCATTGTGCATCAGCGTTCTGCAGAAATATTGGCCAACAATTTAAACAAACAAAAAAATTGAGAAAACAAAGCTGCTCTGTCAGCATGTCATCTCAAGCTGGAAATAATGGCAACACTAGTATTATTGTAAGTGGAACTATAAATTCAACTAGCCAGAGTAGCTCTGGCTCTAGTAGCGGTATTAAACCAAACAATAAAATGTCCATTGATCACCAGGCTACACTGGACAAAGGCTTAAAAATGAAAATAAAGCGAACAAAACCAGGCAGTAAAAGCTCAGAAGCTAAGCATGAAATTGTTAAAGCTTCGGAGCAGCATCAGAATGGATTGGTTGGAGCTGGAAATAATGTTTGTTCGACAAGTCAAGAAGATTTAACGAGTCTGATGACAAACCAATCAAGTTCATCTAATTCTCAAAACTCTAACGTGGGGACAAGCAATTCACAAGGTAGCGCAAACTCAAGTAATAATAAAAAGAATGTGGGAGGTGGAAATAACCAAAACATGGCTTCATCAAACAGTGGAAATATTTCCATTAACAATTCAGTAGCTATAACTAACAGTGCTTCCCAACCTCTCTCACAAGGCACTAAAAGAGGCAGCTCAGGCCATAGACGTGATAAGATGAAAGAAAAATCTTCGCATTCCAATCGCACAGCAATTGAAAAAAACTCATCGGTAACTATTGAAAAGGAATCGACTGAAAAATGTTTTTGCCATTGTAATAACGCAGAAAGTAGTGTTTCTAACTGCTGTAATAATTCCTGCAACCGAAAGACTGAAAATAACACACGTTTACCAGCAAAAAATATTTGCGGTAGTATTTCAGTAGTACCTCCTGGTGTTTTTACGCCTTCCTCTGACTCTCAAACTTCTGCTGCAAATATTTTAGCAGTAACTTCGGCTATAAGCACATCCATCATAACCCAAACGGTATCAAGTTGTGTTAATGCCAATACTCCAGGCCCTCCATGTAAAGATACTTCTACAAGCAATGTTTCCAATGTAAAAATTTCATCTCATATTGCAGCACAATTAGCAGCAGCTGCAGCCTCTAACAACTCTACAAATGTATCATCTCTTTCATCTTCGTCATTTCTAAATGCTGACATAAAGCTCTCATCATCCAGTGGTCAGTCCCAAATTGTAAAACAATTGTCACCGTGTAACTCCATTTCGACACCAGTAACCAGCAAGAAGCCTTTGCCCGTTTCTTCTACTGCTGGAATGGACAAATTAATCTCAATTCCTAACATTAAAACAGAAAATCTAGAATCTCCACCGCCAAAAAGAATGAAGCAAGCAGACAACGATTCCACAGCATTAGCTGTTAATAAGGAAATGGTTGACATATGTATAGGTACGTCTGTTGGTACTATTACAGAACCAGACTGTCTAGGACCCTGTGAACCTGGAACATCTGTCACACTAGAAGGAATAGTATGGCATGAAACAGAAGGTGGCGTACTTGTTGTTAATGTAACTTGGCGAGGAAAAACATACGTTGGAACATTATTGGATTGCACTCGACATGATTGGGCACCACCAAGGTAAGTTTCTAATTATTACAAAAAATTGGTTTTGTTTTATCTGCACTCTTCAACTGCAAATCAGTCCATAATTCTTCAACACAAGTGGTGATTTATTGATACAGTAATTAATGATTGCGTACCGCTCCTTTATTGCAACATAGTCATATCTCAAAAAATTAGTTTTTCGAGTTAACAATGCAGAATTGTTAACAGTACTACCACTTATATTGTGCCAAAATTTTATTTAAATTACCTTTAAACTGTTTCCTTTAGGAGATATTTTCTAAAAAAAATTTTTTAAGACTTGTATGGAAACTAAGAATTTGAAGTGTGTTTTTCTCGAAACAAGCTTTTTTGCGTTATGACTATGTTGCAATAAAGAAGCGGTACGTCGTCGAATATGCCAATCAATATGCTTAACTAACTACCTTTTTGTTAAGTGTTCCACTATAACTTGGAACAAGTTGCTTTGCAAATGGTTTCGTCACTTGAGGAACGACTTTCATAACTGCAAAAATGAGCATGAAATTTGATTTTAAAAAAAACCAAAAAAACATGTTCAAAATCTAATGAACAAATCTGTAGTTTTCATTAAATAAAGCCAACATATATTCAAATTTGTTCATTTTAGGCTTATGATGTAAAATGTTATATGTTCATATATTCATATATGCATACTGTCACATGTTCATATTTTTGATTTTGGACCACTCTGTTAGTCTTATGTTAATGTAGGTTAGGTTTAACAGGCTGTGAGATATTGAAAAGCCAGCCCACTTGAGTCCAATCTGGTCGTATTATGTTGTACGTTGATGTAACTTACGGACCTTTGTGTTATAGAATGTAGATTAATAAATAAATAGACAAATAACTGGTTGTTCAATGACAGCAGAATGCAGTACACACAACTGGGATTATAACAAATTGCATATGTGATCTATTAGAGATATTTGGCAACTCTATTGCAATATGAACGCCGTTCTTTTCTTTTTACCTCTTTTAATCTTCTTATTCTTAATACATTCCTTTTTCAAACTTTGAATTGTAAAGACGTTGTCTTGTTTATTTTATAATAAAAGTTCATTTAATTATACAACATGATCAATATGCCACAAATATATATGAAAAAATAACCTAAGAGCTTGGTGGCTGAGTTGGTTGAGCGACCGTATTAAAATACAGCATATTTACATGATACTGAGTTCGAATAACAGTGGGTGCTGATAGGTAGTGTAGCTAGTTATCCCCCAGCTTAGTGTATTCGATTACTTTCTCATGTCTTCTTTGCTCACGGCTTATAATACAATACACGACGGTTGTAATACAAAAAAAAAAAAAAAATTAAAAATCCTTGGCTGAAGCCAACTAATCTCATCTAATATTAGAAATATTAGTTTCCCCCGTTTTACAATAGATGGTCGTAGTGGTAAGTGGTAGTCGGAATAAATAGATCATAGATGTCATGCAAAAAACTTATATATTTGTAAACATAATGCCATCGAAATATTAGTCGATTTGTGTCTGCATCACAAAGTTATTTTCGGTTAAACATGCCTTTAATTTTGCAGCTTTGTAGTCGGTAGCCTGCTGTCTCGAATGTGTTTAATGCTTTAAACTCCACAGGTTTTTTAAACCTATATAAAGCCTGACAAATTAATTATTTTGCTTCATAATAAAACTTATTTCTAAGCTTGTGTAATAGTCCTACAGCAGGAGTAATTTTCAATTTGAGATTTTTAATGTGTTGGTCTCAAAGCAGCTCTATTTTATGGAATATAAAAGCAATTAATTGCGGTTTAAAACAATTGAATATAAGATATAGCACAAGGATAAAATAATATTGTTGGGGATAAATAATATTGTTGGGGATATATCGAAATATGAGTTAATGGATCCTACAGGCAGGCTACAGAAGATAAATAATAGTTTAGTAGATGAATTATTTAAAAAGGAGATTTTAACTAATAATGAGAAAAATAGAATTAAGACTAATATTGCTGTTGCACCTAGGTTATATGGATTGCCAAAGTTTCGTAAAGCAGATTTTCCATTAAGACCCATCTGTTCTTTTATTAATTCTCCATCTTACGAACTTTGTAAGTATGTGGTAAATATATATTAAAATACAATATTAAAAATTCTTTGCAGTTTGAGGAAAGGATACAGGGCCAAATTATACATAATTTGTTTTGATGTAGTTTCACTATTTCCAAGTGTACCGGTTGACTTGGCAATGAGCACGATAGAAGAAAAGTGGGGTTTAATAACCCAACATACAAGAATTCAAAATAGTTTATTTTTGCGTGTTTTAAAATTTTGTGTAGAAGATAACAGGTATTTTCAGCATAATGGAAAGATATATACACAGTTAAATGGACTCCCTATGGGATCTCCAGCTTCCCCAATTATTGCAGACATTATAATGGAAAAGTTTCTCGACAGCTCTACAGTTAGGTTTAACAGGCTGCCAGCTATTATAAAGCCAGCCCACTTGGGTCCAGTCAGGTCCCGTTGTGTTGAGCTCTACAGTTAAGTTAAATATAAAACCGAGATTAATGACTAAGTATGTAGATGACTTGTTTTGTATTATTCCGGACTTAGCTATTGAGAATATGTTTTCAACTTTAAATGATTTTAATACTAATATTAAATTTACTATGGAAAAGGAGGATAATTCAAGGCTTCCATATTTGGAAACAATGGTAATTAGGAAGAATAATAAGCTAATTGTAGATTGGTATCAGAAGCCAACATCATGAGGTAGAATAATTAATTATTTTTCAAAACATAGTAGAAGTATAGTCATTAACACAGCTAGAAATTTTGTTCAAAGGGTACTTACAATAAGTGATGAAGAGTTCCACGGAAGTAATATTATAAAAATCAGCAACTTACTAGAAGATAACGATTTTCCCGATGAATTAATTAGAAAATTTGTGAGTGAATTTAAAAATAGAGGTATGCATAATGTAGTTAACTCAACAGAACCAAAAATGTATAAATCTTTGACGTATATACCAGGCTTAACAGAAAGGTTAATAAGATCTAACATATTTAATAGGAAAAAATATGGAATGGCTCATAGGAGTTATAATACGCTAGATACATTATTTAGTAAGACTAAGGATAGACTTAGTAAATTAGATATTGCTAATATAGTTTATAAAATTCCATGTAAGGGAAACGATCAGGATAATTGTAATAAAGTATACATAGGGACAACAAAAAACAAATTAAGGTCAAGGATTGCAGGACATAAATCAGACCAAAAATATAGGCATATTAATTCACAAAAGACAGCGTTATCTTCTCATTGCTTTGGTTTTAATCACTATCCTCACTTTGAAAATGTTTCAATAATAAAAACAGAAACAAATTATAAGAAACGTTATATGTTAGAAATTAATTAATTTTAAATTAGACACCGATAATTTAGCACATAGTCGTAGGCATTTAGTTAGCAAAAAGTTAATACTTTGAAATAAATAATACTTATATTTACAATGTTATTTATTAGGATATTGTTAATTTGCATAAAATTTTTTGATGTTATTTTGTGAGCAACATATGCTATGTTAATCTGTTAAAGGTAGAGGTACAACAAGTTGTAATTGTTAACGGGGTATGTGTTGTTTGCAGAATAAGTTTAATTTAAATTATTTTATTTTTATTTATTTATTTTTTTCAATTTGTTAATATTGTTAAGAATTTGTTCATGTGTATGAATTTTTTGTATGTAAAATTTTTTGACAACATTTTTTCAAATAATTTTTTATAACATTTCAATTTTCCTGATGATGATAACAAACTTTTATTGAATTATTGAAAATAAAATACCGTTAAAAGTTTTTTATAAAAAACAAAAATCGATCAAGATCTTTAGCTGGAAAATTTAGAAGAAAACAATATAAACAAGATCAAATAATACGAATATTTAATGAAAATATAATTGTTTAATCGATGTTGAGCTCACTTGTTACAATAAATATTAGTTATTTACGGCCGTATTCACAAAAAATATTGTATGTTTATTAAACACTTATTTGATAAATTTTCTATAGAAATTTGTCAAATACAATATTTTTTGTGAATACGGCCGTAAATAAGTAATATTTATTGTAACAAGTGACCTCAAGCACAATTAAACAACAATTATATTAGTAAAAAGACTTCAAATATAAATAAAAAAGTGCTTAAAATATCAAATACATAATTACGACCTTTTTTATGTAAATATTTAAGGGCGTTTCAGACTATCATACAAGTCTTAAGATTTTGATTGGATTTTGTGGGACAAAAATCTAAAGATATTTGTTGCGACTGTCAAAAAATCTAACGTACCATTACATTTTGTTTTCACACTATGACACCTAAAGTAAAAGAAGGAATATGACTTGAAAATAAACAGCCAATTTACTCAAGGTCTGGTTTTAATATTTTTATTATTTGCTTTTGCAAAAAATGCAACCCTGATCCAATGAAAAATCTTATTGTTTAAACAAATTTCTAAAAATGGTGAAGTGTTATGGGATGTCAAATCTTTTACCGTATTATTTCTCATTTTCATAACGCTTTACATTCACACTATCACACTTGCACGTATTATTTGATTTTTTGACAAGTCTTAATACAAAGTGTGATAGTCTGAAGTACCCTTTAATAACACCACGCATTTCTAATTTTTCCATTGTAAAAAAAACGCGGATGCGTCTTTTATGAACACCTGTTTCTATATGAAGAAGTTACCAGATCGAAACAAAATTTAACATGTGCTCATAGCAGAGATGGAAGTTTCCAAAACACTTAACTTTTGTAGTAATAATATTTTTGGCCGACGTATTTAGTTATTTGTTTTTAGTATATACTTAGCTGGTGAGGCTTAACTTTTTTTATGTCAATAAAAATGCAAAATCTTTATTACATATTTTTCCCAACGTTTCGTGAATTTTATGTTCACTTCTTCAAGGGATTTTGTCTATTTTAAAAAGAAAGTTTTTTATGAAATTAAAGTAATATCTTAAGTAGAAAACAATATTTGAGAAACTTACATTTTTGTGATTTTACAACATTAAACACAAAATTATTGAAATTATATTTATAGTCAAGTAATACAACATTTATACACTAATTTCCTTAAGCACTATTTTTTATAATAATATTATAAATGGCGCTTAAGTTGTCAGTATCTTCTTTTTTGTTCATTGTTCTGTTTATTTTTTGCTGTATTCTTAAGCTTTCTGTTGTGTAACGTTTTTTAACATTATTTTCTTTGTCCAGTATTTTGATGTTGTTAAAGTCGGGTATATGTTTGGTTTGTACAGTATGTTGCGATAAAGCAGTGCTTTCTTTTTCTTTATTAATGTCTGTCTTATGTTCATTTATTCTAACTGCTAAACTTCTTTTTGTTGTGCCTATGTAAACGAGATCACAGCTGTTGTTATCATCACCTTTACATGGAATTTGATAGACAACGTTGTTTTGTTGTAGTTTGTCTATAGGTGTTTTTGTGAATATTGTGCTTAAAGTCTTATTTGGTTTAAAAGCCAATGTTATGTTGTTATTGTTTATTGCACATTTTATATTGCGGTTGTCTGTTAATCCAGATATATATTTGATGCTGTAATATTGTTTGCTTTCATTGTTAGGGTTGCCATTTCTATTGCTTTTTGGGTGATTTGGTGTATTTATGATATTTTTGATAAGATATGGCGGAAAACTATTTTTGGTTAGTATTTCCGAAATTTTCTTTATATTCTTGTTATGAAATTTTTCATCACTTATTTCTAATACCTTGTTTACTAAATTTTTGGCTGTGTTGATTATTTGTGATTTGGGTTGGGTTGAATAATAGTTGACTATTCTTCCTGATGAGATGCTTTTGGTATACCAGTCGAAATATATGTTGTCATCTTGTCTATAAAGTGTGGTGTCTAGATAGGAGATTTTTCCTTTATTTTCTACTTCAATAGTGAATTTTATTTTAAACAAAACTAAAAGAGTGTAGCTTTGATAGTGAACGGACGTATTTGTTTTTTGATCGGAGTGTTACAAAAAAAAAAAAAAAAGATAACGGTATAAGTAGAAAACCGCAATAGGTGAAGAGTGAATTAATAAAAAAATAAAAACTTTGTGACAATTATTTTTATATACTTTTAAAGCAACAAAAATATAAATAAAAAAAAATTGCATGAGTGTACCCAGTAGGTGCAATGCTGAGAGAGAGCTTAAATCCAGAGGTTTCTGAAGAGGAATCATTGAAAAAATCATTGGACAATCTCTAAGAGATAAAAAACGCACGCGTTCGTGCTCGCCAAACATTATTGTTACAACAGACGACAAACCATCTTCCAGTCTAGCTATTGTTTATAAACCGAAAACGCAAGTGGGTATGGATAGGTATGTAAACGTGGTTAAACGGCAGCGAAGCCCCAAATCTGCTCAAATGTCATCTCAGTCCAAAATACGCAAAGATGATAAGACCACCACGACAATGGATAGTAATAGGTTTGCTATCCTTCAGACCGATGAACCAGCAATGCCTAAAAAAACCTTTAAGCCGCCACCAATATATTTGCGAGAACCTACCTCTAGTGAGCTGGTAAAACAACTTATTGCGGCAATCGGCAAAGACACTTTTAATGTAACATCGGTTAAGCACGGCAGCATCAATGAAACCAAAACCCAGGTAAACCATGAAAATGAATACCGAAAGTTGTCTGACGTCCTGGAGAAGGAGAAAATATCGTTTTACACTTATCAGCTTAAAAGTGCCAAAGGTATTCAGGTCGTTTTGTGGATACGAATGATGTCAAAACCGGCCTAGAGGACAATGGCTTCAAAATTAAAAATGTGGTTAATATTAGGAACCGTGAAAAAATTCCTCAACCCATGTTTAGGGTTGAATTGGAACCTAGAGATATTGCCTTAAAAAAGAATGAAGTGCATCCCATTTATAACCTCAAGTATCTTTTGCATCGTAAGGTTACCGTTGAGGAGCCTCATAAGCGTTTAGGGCCCGTTCAATGCCTAAACTGCCAAGAATTTGGCCATACTAAGGCCTATTGTAAGTTGCCCGCAGTTTGCGTTGTGTGTGGTGAACTTCACGGTACATCGCAGTGCAAAAAACCTAAGACTGACGCGAGCGTTAAAAAATGCAGTAACTGTGGAGGTAACCATACTGCAAACTACAGGGGTTGCCCTGTCTACACTCACTTCAAGAGGTCAATGACAAATAGGTCACCAATTTTAAATATGCCACCCCAGCAGACAACCAGCATTTCTACAAGCAATTTTCCCCAGGTACACCAGTCAACCAGCCATATAAACGTGCAAAACCCCCAAAAAATTTCTTATGCGAATGTTGTAAAATCCGATAATCCAAATTTGAATCAGGAGCCCAAGCCTCAAAACTCCGACCAAAATTTTAGCAATCTTGAGGCAACTCTGCAGACTCTTGTTCAATCTATAAACACATTTACGGTTTCCATGACGAACATGATGCAGGAAATGCTGAAAATGCAATCCACTATTTTGCAGGCAATTTTAAAAAAATGAGCTGGTTAAAAATATGTTTCTGGAACGCAAACGGCATCCGCCAACACAAAAATGAACTTGAGCACTTCCTTATGGAAAAGCAAATCGACATAATGCTGATTGCTGAAACTCACTTAACAAGCAACAGCTATTTCAAAATTAATGGTTACAGACTATATGATACTAAAGATCCCCGTGGCAGATCTTGCGGAGGCTCAGCAATTTTGATAAAAACTAGAATTAAGCACTATTTGCTAAACGAGACATGCGAGGAGTATCTTCAAGCAACAAACATATGTATTGAACATTTTCATCATAAAATTGTTATTTCATAGATTTATTCCCCACCCCGGTTTTCAGTAACAGAAAATCAATATACAAATTTGTTCAATTCACTTGGGCCTCGATTTTTAGCGGCTGGCGACTATAACGCTAAACACACTTTTTGGGGTTCACGTTTAATTACCTCGAAAGGCCGTGTGCTTTTTGATACCGTTTCTAAAATGGGCTTAGATGTGGTTTCAAGCGGACACCCCACTTATTGGCCGTCAGACCGACGAAAGATCCCAGATGTTATAGATTTTGGAGTTGCGAAAAATTTTCCTTTAGAGTGGATGCAAGTGGAGCCTTCATTAGATTTGTCATCAGATCACTCACCCACTATAATCTCCGTTTCGTTTCCCCAAGAGATTGGCTCCCCGTTGACCGTCAATAGAGTTAATTGGCTAAAATACAAAAAATTTCTGAGTACACATTGTACTGAAAATATCGCCTTGAGAACGCATGAGGATATTGATGGGTCAATTAACGATTTTTCTGAAAACCTCAAACTGGCCGTACAGCATGCTACCACTAGTCATTTAAGATCTTGAAATGAGAGCAATAGAACTTATTCATCTAAAATTGAGCAACTTCTGTCAGAAAAAAGAAGAGTCAGAAGAGAGTGGCAACTTCGCAGGTCTCCCCAGCTTAAAACTAGGCTACGGGAATGCATAACTCAGCTAAGAAATCTGCTTGAAATCCAGAGAATGGCTTCCCTTAAAACATATTTGGAAAGCCTTGATGGTACCCCTCAATCTGATTATTCCTTGTGGAAAGCGACAAAAGGTTTAAAAAGACCCGTAATAGGTAAGCCACCTTTGCGAAATTCAACTG
The DNA here is from genome assembly GCA_914767995.1 of Thecocarcelia acutangulata. Taxonomy (NCBI): domain Eukaryota; kingdom Metazoa; phylum Arthropoda; class Insecta; order Diptera; family Tachinidae; genus Thecocarcelia; species Thecocarcelia acutangulata. Next base: position 61,762,983 of record OU612098.1, read on the forward strand.
GCGACTGGGCAAGAAGCGATTCTGAAAAGGGAATGTTGTATATCGATCATTTGTGAAACGTTTTTATCACAAATGATTCAGAGAATAATACAGCGGAATTACCACCATATGTTGTTAGACCTCCTGTGTCTTTGAGATTTAATTTTCAAGATGTCGAAAACGTTATCGGTAATACAAACTCCAGGAAAGCTCCAGGCATTGATCAAATTACTGGTAAAATGCTTGAACAGTTACCTCGTGTAGCTGGAAGGGTTCTACTTTTTATTTTTAACGCCATTTTACGCCTTGAGTATTATCCTGCAGAGTGGAAGGTCTCAATGATTACTATGATACCCAAGCCAGGGAAGGATCTAACTAAGGTAGAATCATATAGACCAATAAGTCTTTTACCAACAATTTCAAAACTATTCGAAAAATTGTTAATGGCGAAGTTGAGTCCAACATTGAACAATGTGGGATGCATCCCTGATCATCAATTTGGCTTTCGGGCTAAGCATAGCACCATAGAACAAACGCACAGACTAGTCAATGTCATAAGACAAACCTTTGAGGAGAAGAAGTATTGCTCAGCTCTTTTCATTGATATTTCTCAAGCTTTTGATAAAGTGTGGCACGACGGCTTGATGCACAAAATAAAGCTAAACTTGCCTGCAAATACACACAAGCTTCTGGAAAGCTACTTATACGGGCGGAAGTTTGTTATCAGAGAAGGCGACTTTATAAGCCCAACTCAGCCAATCAAGGCAGGAGTTCCCCAAGGCAGCATACTGGGGCCTACTTTATATTTGATTTACGCGTCTGACATGCCAACGACATCCGGAATCCACACTTCTACCTTTGCAGATGACACAGCGTTTTTGAGTGTTCATGAAAACCACCAATTAGCATCACGAAATTTACAGGAATATACTTCAATATTAGAGAAATGGCTGAAACTTTGGAAAATCAAAGTTAATGAACAGAAATGTACTCATGTTACATTCACACTGTGTAGGCAAACATGTTCGAACCGCCCTCGTATGTAAAAGCGGTAATTTAAAGCTCTAAACACTTAGACGACAGCAGACTTCACAACTTCAGGAGTACAAATGAAGTTAGCTTCAAATGCTGTCAGCAACATAATTATTCTAAAGACAGCAGCAGCACTATGTGTATTTAAACAATACAAAATTCAGAGGTGCCTCATATATATTTTACACGAATAAAATTAAAATTACTGACTGAAAACGTAATAAAACGTAAAACTGTAAAAACCCATCAATTTATTAGTTTATTTTATTTATGTGATGTTTATTTCTATTAAATGGCCCTATGGGCTTGTATTACAAATAAATTGAATAATAATAATAAATATTTTAAACTAATTTTAGTTCTTATTACTGGCAATTTATATTTATAGTGGCAGCACTGCATTTATTTTTTGCTGCCTACGAAAATAGAAATTAGTCTAATGGCATGTTTCTATATACCAAGTCACTCAAAATTGTTTGTTGATTGAGTGAAAGAAAGTGTTTTGGCGTTCCACTACACACACATCAGTTTTTTTTTATTAACAACGTAAGGCTATCAATTTTTGGTGATTTCTGTATTGCAATTGTGACTACTGTCAAAAACAGACAAGCACAAAAAAGTACTTGTGTACGTTATAAAATTATAAACTTTCAGTAATTTTCATAAAAAACAATTTATTTTTTGTTTCGCTAAGAGTAAGTAAAATTACGTAAATTATATATGCAGATATGGACTTGAACGATAAAAAATTGTAAGTATGCATATATGTGTGTATGTACATGTATAAGAATCAATGAATTTATAAACAAAACGAGTTGTTTTTGTTCAAGAGTTGCCACTGAATAATGAAATTATTGTGTTTTTAAGGAAAAAAGTAAACACAGTACAAAAATATTCACTACGGCAATCCTGCAGTTTAATAAAACGTAAAGTACTACGTAAGCTAGACAAGTGGTTTAAAAATAATCATATTTTATGTATGTACTTGTCTGTGTAGTACTGGTTTGTCTGAACACTTGCCTGCTATGTGGAAACATGCCATAAGTTGGCAGCAGCAGCAAATGCTGTTGTGAAGTCGTATCGCTGTGATGTCGTTAAAATAATCGTGTGCATTTAAACACATGTATTTTATTTTTGACAGATTGCTGTCTGCTGTCGCCTATGTGTTTCAAGCTTAAAATTTAGCGCATTTTTTCAAACTCACTAAAATTGTCAAGATGGCAAACCTGAGTCGTGGTAAATAACTTTTTCTCATAATTTGGGTTTATACGAACATATGCAAAAGTTTGACATTTCGGTTCAGTCGTTCTCCGGTAAATTTAATAAGTGGGAGTAAAAGTGGCTGTAGCCGAAATTGGGTTATTTAAAAAACATTTTTTTTGTCAAATCGGTCAAGTGATGCAATTAACGTAAAACAAATTACATTTCCTGTTTATTTTTGTGCAATAACAAAAATTAACGGCCGTTCCATTAGATTACGTAGACGTTTTCATAATTGTACGTTCTGCTTTCAAATATAAAGGTTAGTGAAATTTTAAGAGCCGATGTTGATTTTGAATAAAACACATTATTTAAAAATTATTGTCTTGTTTTCTTTTTATAACGATAATACTGGTATGGTTCCATTATGAATAGATCAAAATATCGGCCAAATGGCCGCCGCGACTTCGACGGCACACCTCCAACCGATGGTGCAAATTTTAGATGAAGCTGATACATAATTGAGGTTCTATGCCGTTAATGTGTCGAATTATCTCGTCCTTTAGCTCTTGAATTGTTGCTGGTTAATTGACGTAGACCTTTTCTTTCAAATAACCCTAAAAAAAGAAGTCCAATGGTGTCAAATCATGTGATCTTGGCGGGAAAATTGACATCGCCACCACCTAAGGTAACACGGCCATTGAATTTGTCGCGCAAAAAAGCCATTGTTTCGATGGCAGTGTAGCCTGTTGAAGCCACATATCGTCCATATTCGGGACATAAACAGTTCGTTATTATTTCACGATAGCGAACACCATTCACAGTAACTGTCTGACCGGCCTCATTTTAGAAAAAAAATACGGCCCGATGATGAGGCTAGCTCATAAACCGCACCAAACAATTACTCTTTGTGGGTGTATTAGTTTTTCGACAATCACTCTCAGATTATCATTCGCCCAAATGTGGCAATTCTACTTATTGATGAATCTACTGAGGTGAAAATGTGCCTCATCACTGAAAATGATTTTCTTCGAAAATCCACAATCATGCTCGGATGTGTATCTTTCCATGGTTCAAATTCAGTTAGTCTGAAATGAGAAATGTCAAATGAAATGCATAAAAACATTTTACGTTTAGGTGTGGTTCACATTGATCATCTGCCTATGAAATTTAATCACCCGATACATACATATCAGTATATTAATTAGTGGATCATCAGACAGACAGATTTTTGCTGAAGAAGACTCACAACGGTTTATCGAAATGTAGAAGAAAATAAAGAACAATATTTATGGAAAGTGACCGACTACTAGCTCAAGGAACAAACAGCAATTCAAATAAATATTATTTCATTGGAATATGTACGGGTGGAAACTTCCTCAGTTCATAGCACAAAGTACATAAAGGTGACGTTTGAATATTTTAAAATCATTGTTTTAATTTTATAACTTTCGGAGAGATGTCAGAACAGAAACAGCAGATAGTGTATTATTGCTTTCTCTTACTTACGTATTCTTTAAGGATTGCAAAGTTATTTGTTTATAAATAAAGCGCGGAGAGAAAAAATAAAAAATGCATATAATTTCACGTTTTTTTTTCACTTTTTTGTCTTGTTTCATCTGTGTTTACTTTGTGGTTGCACGAAAAGAGTTTAACACTACCGAAAATTCATTTGGTGCGTAAACTTTTAAACATATGTAGCATACATAGCCTTTCCTTCACTTTATGAGCATAAAAATTTGCGATGTGTCTAAGCAACTACTCGGTGAATAAATTAAAATTAATTAGTTTATTAGTTAATTTATATACCTTAATTTTATTATTATATTTATGTGCTTCATTTATATATCTTCTTAGGTTTTGTGATTCTCCGACTGAAGATTTGGATTCTCGCACTCCCAAGGGTCGCGGTAAACGGAACCGAGCCACAACTACACCAGACTTAAGTAATTTTACAGAAACACGTAGTTCGGTAAGTTGATTATAATACAAAATGTATTTTTAATTTTTATCGGGATTAATTAGCCTTATCATGAATTTTACATGGGAAATTTTCCGAAGAAAAATTTTTCTTCACATGGATTTTATTTTCATATTATGAATTCCATGTAAATAAAATTACACATGTACCTGGTTTTAAAAACATGTTTCATTATATTCGGAGTTGTCAGCAAATAAAATATAAAAAAAATCACCTTTTCTCGAAATTCGGTGGAAAACTGAATTTGTAATTTAAAAAATGGCGTCATTGTTAGCAATAGAGGAGGAGGCAAATGTGTACAAACAATGTGATCTAAGAAGACGCACATACAAAATATCATAATATCGTAGAGAGGACTAACGGTATCCTGAAAAATAGGTGGCGGTGTATATCTGGTGCAAGAGAACTGCACTACAGTCCAAGAAAAGCAGTACAAATTGTAAATGTTTCTACAGCTTTGCATAATATTTGCACACATTACAAATCGGTAGTTGATACACAATTGATTGCTGCTCTAGAGGTTAAATCTTGCGAAGCAGTGCAAGAAGACGCAACGTATACAAAAAAAAAAAAAAACGCATTCGCGATAACATCGCCTCCACACGCTATCTATTAAAAATCTCTTTTATAAAATTTATTATTTATTATCAAAAAAATAAAAAAACAAGCTTTTAGCAGGTCTCAAAGTAAAAAAAAGAGTAAATACTGACGGTATTAACGTTAAAGGTTTTCTCGAGTTTTTCTAAATAAAGGAGGGGAAAAAATAGACCTAATGCAATCAGTGATAAACTTAAAACAGCCAAATATTGGCATTGCTCTTTTTAGTACTGAACCACTGATATAGCACTGTAATTTATCATTATTATTATTGCGAAGCTTTTGCACTTTTATATTTTCATTTTATATAAACTTTGTGACAGTTACTGTTATATATTTTAAAGTGAAATTAAAAAAAAAAAAAAAATAAAAAAAAAACTGCATGAGTTTACCTATAAGATGTAATTCTAAGAAAGAGCTCAGCTCCACTAGAAAAAGTCCTTCGATTTCTGAGGAGAAATCTTTGAAAAAAATCATTAAACAATCTACTGTCGCTATAAGAAAGAACCCGCACGCGCTGGTGTTCGTCACATATAGTTGTTACAACAGACGACAAACCATCTACCAGTTCAGTTATTACAGATAAGCCGAAAACACAAGTAGGCATGGATAGGTACGTAACCGTGGTTAAACGTCAGCGAAACCCCAAATCCGCTCAAATCTCATCTCAGTCAAAAATATCTAAAGATGATTAGACTACCACGACATTGGATAGTAATAGGTTTGCTATCCTTCAGACTGATGAGCCAACAATATCTAAAAAAAACCTATAAGTCGCCACCAATATATTTGCAAGAGCCTACCTCTAGTGAGCTGGTAAAACAACTTATTACGGCAATCCGCAAAGACACTTTCAACGTAACATCGGTTAAGCACGGCAGCATTAATGAAACGAAAATCTAGGTCAACCACGAGAATGAATACGGAACATTGTCTGACATTTTGGAGAAGGAGAAACGATCGTTTTACACTTATCAGCTTAAGAGTGCTAAAGGTATTCAGCTCGTTATAAAAGGGATTGACCCTTTTGTAGAAACGAATGATGTAAAACCGGAATAGAAGACAATGGCTTTAGAATTAAAAATGAAGTTAACATTAGGAACCGTGAAAAAATTCCTCAACCCATGTTTAGTGTTGAATTGGAACCAAGAGATTTTGTCTTAAAAAATAATGAAGCGCATGCAATTTATAACCTTAAATTTCTTTTACACCGTAAGGTTACCGTTGAGGAGCCTCATAAGCGTTTAGGGCCCGTTCAATGCCTAAACTGCCAAGAATTTGGCCATATTGAGGCCTATTGTAAGTTGCCCGCAGTTTGCGTTGTGTGTGGAGAACTCCACGGCACATCACAGTGCAAGAAGTCAAAAGCTGATTCAAGTGTTAAAAAATGCAGTAACTGTGGAGGTAACCATACTGCAACAGAGGCTGTGCTGTCTATAATCACTTTAAGCGGTCAATGACAAATAGGTCATCAATCCAGCCCCAGCAATCAAACATCATTTTTAAAAGTAATTTTCCCCAGATGGGCCAGTCAACCAGCTACATAATCGTGCAAAACCCCAAGCAAGTTTCTTATGCGAATGTGGTAAAATCCGATTAACCAAACTTGAATCAGGAGCACAAGCCTCAAAACTCTGATCCAAATTTTAGCAATCTTGAGACAACTCTGCAGACTCTAGCTCCATGATAACCATGATGCAGGAAATGCTGAAAATGCAATCCACTATTTTGCAGGCAATTTTAAACAAATGAGTTGGTTTAAAATATATTTCTGGAACGCAAACGGCATTCGCGAACACAAAAATGAACTTAAGCACTTCCCTATGGAAAAGCAAATCGATATAATGTTGATTGCTGAAACTCATCTGACTTCAACAAGCTATTTCAAATTGTCTACATACTATACGACACGAAAGATCCCCGTGGAATATCTTGTGGAGCACTATTTACCTCACGAGACACGTGAGTAATATCTCCAAGCAACAAATATATGCATTGAATATTTTCATGAAAAAATGGCTATTTCCTCGCTTTACTCACCGCCACGATTTTCAGTAACAGGAAACCAATATTCAAATTTTTTCAAATCACTTGGGTCTCGATTTTTAGCAGCCGGCGACTATAACGCTAAACACATTTTTTGAGAATCACGTTTAATTTCCCCGAAAGGCCGTGTGCATTTCGACACTATTTCTAAAATGGGCTTTCAAGCGTACACCCCACTTATTGGCGAAAGACGAAAGATCCCAGATGTTATAGATTTTGGAGATGCAAAAAATGTTCCTTTAAAGTGGATGAAAGTGGAACCTGCATTAGATTTGTGATCGGATCACTCACCCACTATAATATCTGTTTCGTTCCTCCAAGGAATTGGCTTGCCGGCTGATCTCATCGTGAAAGAAATAGCCATGAATTCAGCTATCAGGCTGTGGTTAAGCGGGACGCCATATGGTCATGCCTCAATAATAGAAAGAATGTTGAACCTTCCGGAGAATATTGATTACTGCTCACCGGCTCTACAGCCCGACAGGAGATTTGATGTAACTTTATCAGGCACGGTCTCGGAGATGATTGGAACAGTTCGTCACGGGGACGTGCTTGAACTCCAAGTCGGTCTCCGGAGATGGTGGGTGTATCTTTATCCCGTTTTATGAGGATAAGTTTCAGGCTGCAAAATGAGTGTAGCGTAGCTCAGGGCGAAATGGCGGCCATTATGGGGACAGCTAACTGGTTAAGGTACTACAAGATATACGAGGAGGATATCCGAATTTTTACTGATAGTAAGGTTGCACTGTATGCACTAGCTGGGGTCTATAAGACATCCAGGTCGTGAATTCCGGATATCTCTAAACAAAATAGTGCGACATTCGAACCTCGAGCTTTTCTGGGTACGAGGGCGCAGTAAAATGCCCGGAAATGTAGCGGACGGGCAGGCAAAGAGATATAGATGGGATCGCTGGAATCCCGCTTACGAGCTGTAAGAAACAAGTCCACCGTCAACTTTTTGAGACCGCACAAGAGAGATGGTCCAGTGGCAGTCCGTAGGGGCCTGCCCCGAAGGAGGTTGCGCTCTGTTGTGACGGTCCTGGCGGGTCTTTGCCACATAGGGTCGCAGGCGAGGAGGTTAAATCTTCCATTTAATGACTTCTGTAGAAGTTGCAGAGACGAGGATGAAGTAGAGAGTTTTGAGCACTTCCTTTGTCGATGTCCAGCTCTTGCCTACGTAAAGGCTTTGTATCCTTGCAGACCGATGCTGCAAGACTTCACGGAGGTATAAGAATGTGATGTAAATGGATTGGACTCCTTTACCCGATCCTCAGGTTGGTTCTAAAACAGTGATATGTAGATCTGCTGAGATACATATCACACCCAGGCAACACAACGCGACCAAATTGGACCCAAGTGGGCTGGCTTTATAGTAGCTGGCAGCCTGTTAAACCTAACCTAACCTATGGGACTGGCTTTCCGTTTATTGACTTAGCATTGACCGTCACTAGAGATAATTGGCTAAAATATAAAAAATATTTGAGTACTCATTGTACGGAAAATATTGCCTTGATAACGTCTGAAGATATTGATGTGTCAATTAACAATTTTTCGGAAAACAGCATGCTAACACTAGACATATAAGATCCAGAAATGCGAACAATAGAACGTATTCGTGTGAAATTGAGCAACTTTCAGAAAAAAGAAGGGTCAGAAGAGAGTGGCAACCCCGCAGGTCTGCTCAGCTTAAAAATAGGCTACGGGAATGCTTAACTCAATTAAGAAATCTGCTTGAGATACAGAGAATGGCTTCCTTTAAAATATATTTGGAAAGCCTTGATGGTACTCCCCAATCAGACTACCCCCTGCGGAAAACTACAATAGGTTTGAATAGACATACAAATCCCAGGAAAGCTCCAAGAATTGGTGAAATTACTGCTAAAATGCTTGAGCAGTTACGTCGTGTAGCTAGAAGAATTCTTTTTATTTTTAACGCTATTTTACGCCTTGAATATTATCTACAGACCAATAAGTCTACTGCCAACAATTTCAAAACTGTTCGAAAAATTGTTAATGGCGAAGTTGACTCCAATATTGAATGGAGTGGGATGTATCCCTAATAATCAGTTTGGCTTTCGGGCTAAACATAGCACCATAGAACAAACGCACAGACTAGTCATAAGACAGACTTTCGAAAACAAAAAGTATTGATCGGCTCTATTCATTGAAATTTCCCAAACTTTTGATAAAGTGTGGCACGACGGATTGATGCACAAAATAAAGTTAAACTTGCCTGCAAACACTCACAAGCTTCTGGAAAGCTACTTAAGCGGCCGGAAGTATGTTATCAGAGAAGACGATTTTATAAGGCCCTTACAGCCAATCGAAGCAGTAGTTCCCCAAGATAGTATACTGGGACCTACTTTATATTTGGTTTATGCCTCTGACATGCCAACGAGTTCCGGAATCCACACTTCAACTTTTGCAGATGACAGAGCACTCTGCAGCGTCCATGAAAACCATGAAGAAGCTTTGCGAAAATTGCAGGAGTATATTTCAATACTCGTATTAGAGAAATGGTTAAAACTTTGGAAAATAAAAGTCAATGAACAAAAGTGTACTCACGTTACATTCACACTGCGAAAACAAACATGTTCGGCTATCCAAATTAACAATTCACCTATTAACGTGGAAGTCCCACATTGATGTGAAAGTTACTCAGTTAAAGTTAAAAGCAGCGCAACTAAATTCGCTTATGGGCAAAAATTCGACATTTAAGTTGGATTGCAAACTATTGTTACACAACGCAATTCTAAAGCCTATATAAGAAGTTCTGGTAATATAATAAGGTTATATAAATATGGAAAATGAAAATTTCTGATATCTGTCCATATATACTCACACTTTGACTATTGTAAACCAAACCTATCGAGATCAAAAACTTATCTAACCACTTTCCTGTAAGCATTCCCAAGGTTAAAGAACGTTTATTAGTTCTAAGGATAGTTAGAAAATTGTGTGACATTATAGGCGGCTCTTTTAACTTCAGCTTCATTTTAAAATTATGGAAAACACAAAAGCGCCAATATTATAAATATAAACTTATAAACACGGTAAACAATGGCAGAAAATATTTTTTTTTTTTTAGATTTTGCCCCGTTTTAGTCATTTCCTCCGCATTAAAATTCAATTTAAAAACTTTGCGAACTCCATTTCAACGATCGATTAATGACTTACGGCCTTAAAAAACATAGTTTTGTTTATATGTACATCTTTTGAGTTTTAACCCATAGTATGTTCAGCGATTTTTACTAAATATTTTTGTGAACTCTTTTTACTTTATTATTATTATGTCGCCTAAAGAATTTACAAAATCACCAATAAAAGTAAGGTGACACAAGCATACAATTGGTTATACTTACATTTACATTAACAAACATACAAGTATACAACTTTTCTAATTGCATTTAACTTTTTGTTTGTTTATATTTAAGATTTATTTCTCGCACTCTCACGTACATTCCAAACTAAGAAATGGCTCCAACAAAGGAGGACGTGTTGCTTCAAGAACCGCTGGAGTAACACCGCTAGACAAAAGTTGTAGCGGCTCTTCGCTTTCTTCAGGAAATAATGGTCTAACACCAAGTTCTTCACCGACGGCATTTTTACCTCCTCGTGCAGAAAAAAGGAAGTCAAAGGATGAATCACCACCGCCAGTTTCTTCCGATAATGAGGTTGTCGGCAGTAGCTCAATAAATGCAAGTAATACTTCGATTTCAAGTAGCTTTAACGCTGTTGTAAGTCAACCACAAAGTTTAATTAATCCTGTAACTGGGCTTAACGTACAACTAAGTTCAAAAAAATGTAAAAGCTCGTCTTCATCCTGTGCAGTTTCTCCAGTGTTACTTGAGTGTCCGGAAAATGACTGCAGTAAAAAGTACAAGCATGTCAACGGCCTACGTTATCATCAGTCTCATGCTCACGGAAATACATCATTGCTTGATGAAGATTCTATGGCAGAAACAGAGGGTCATATTACACCCCAACCTAGTCCTTTGCCATCAACACCTCCACCTTCCTTTACACCTAATTCTTGCGAGTTAATACCAAATAATCAAACAGCAATATCTTCACAACCAGCACCGCCGCCCATATCTGAAGAATCTAATAAAAATAAAATTAACGATGAAGCAAATATATGCCAGCAATTAGAAAATGCGGATAAAAACTTTGCTACTGAAAATGTGTCCTCATCGTCTTGCGAAGACCTTTCCACATCAACTATTTCGAGCAGCGTTATTTCATCTCTTCCATCTTCTAGTGAAAGCGCACCTATCCTAAAAGCTTCTAATGAGCAAAAACAAACAGCTGACATGGCGGATAATAGCAATTTAAGCACAAATAATGTTTTTTCTTTTGAGTCAAATAACCAAGCGATTCTCCAAAATCCAACCGGTAAGTAAAATAATCTCATATATTGTATACATAATAATTCGTAAATTTATTTATATCTTCTAATTTACGAACTAATTATTTTTTTTATAAATTATCAAACACCGGTACGGAGTTCTTACGGAAATTCACTTTTAGAAATATACATTGTGTAGATTGGTGTAGAAAAGGTTGTTTGTAAATCAATATTTATTGTATTTTTAAATCTATTTTATTAATAATAATAATAACAGTCAACTGTCAACAATTCCGTAGGCAAATAAATGTATGGATATTAATTTTTGTTTCAGTTAACGGCAAAAAGTTTTCACTTTTACTTTTAATATACCCGTAAAAATATCAAAAATTCCGTTTACTTTTGTGCGGAAATTTACGTAGGGAATTTACCAACCTGAAATTCCGTAACTTTGTTTACACACAGTTCTTATGGGAACCTGAATTTCGATAAGAACTATGTACTGCCCTTCAATATATAAGTTTTTTAGAAACTAATTTACTGCGAGGCTCTCGATGTCGTTTCATTAAAGTTTGCTAATGTTTCTTATATTTAAAGTAAGTGACTTACAGTCAACTATTATTCAACTAACGGATGTATCGGAGGTAGACAAGGCAAATGATACAATATCAGGAAAAAATAAAGCTTATAAACGCCATCGGAATAGGTTTTTTGACCTTAAAAATCATGACGAACTTTTACAAAACGACATCGTGTGCCAGGCAATTAATTTAAGTATTCCGAAATTAGAAGGTGTGTAGATAAAATTTTGAAGTAAATGCGCTCTACAGTTTATAAGCCGATATTATTTCGATATTTTGATTTGAGTTGCAGAAAACGTTTTTGTTTGCATTGTAATAATTGTTTTGCATGTAATAATAGTGCTTACTACTCTTAAATTGATACAACAACAAAATTTAAGTACAGGAAAGCAATAACAAATACGTTTGTATTTGGACAATCGGCAGACACTTAACATCAGTGAAGCACGGCTGCATCAGTGGTACAAAAATCCAGGTCACCCATGAAAAAGATTACCGAAAGTTGTCTAAAGTTTTAGAAAAAGAGAAAAGATCATATAACATTTACCAGCTTAAAAGTGCTAAAGGTTTTTCAGGTCGTTACAAAAGGTATCGACCCCTGAGTAGACACGGATGATGTAAAGACTTGATTGGAACATAATGGCTTTAAAATAAAAAATGTGGTGAATATGCGGAACCGTGAAGAGATCCCTCAACTCATGTTTAGGGTTGAACTGGAAGCAGGGGATGCTGTCCTAAAAAAGAGTGAAGTACATTCAATTTATACCCTCAAATTCCTTCTGCATCGTAGGGTTGCCGTAGAGGAGCCGCATAAATGTTTAGGCCCCGTTCTATGCCTAAACTGCCAAGAGTTTGGCCACAGTAAGGCTTATTGCAAATTGCCCGCTGTTTGTGTTGTATGTGCGAACTTCACTTCTTGGGTAAATACCTGTTGGCAATTATTAATTATTCCAGGCAGAAATAATAACACAAGTTGTTTCAACTTCAAATGATTTATTACGACTAAAAAATTAAACGTAGTTTCAAACTTAACAATGCTTCGAGAAAAGAAACACAAAAGTATAACAAGATAAAAACAAGATTAACGGTTTCAAAAAGCGTCAGTAAATATGAGTGTTGCAGAGTTGTATTATTAAAATTCAGTGTTACAACAATACCAATTAAAACAACATACCTTAGTTTGCAATTAAGGTTTGCAGCAATACTAGTAATATGGCATTCAACGAAAGGTTGATCAAAAATTATATCTATATCAACATGGTGTCCTGCCCCAAAATAAATAGTTCTTGTTTTAGAAGGGTTAAAGTGCAAATCATCCAATTTTTCCATAGTTATTATAATTTAACAAAAAAAGTAAACAAAATGACTTATTAAATCATAACTTTACGTATGCGCCAATAGACATAGAAAATAAGCGGTTTATATTAGGTGTGTTCCACGAGATCTCGGATTAGTTCGGACTAATGAGAATAAAAAGCAAATTACTCTCTAAATTTGCAGATTTTACCCAAAACTGTTGAAACGCAAAAAGCACGTCTTGTAACACTACCGCTGCTTACTTTTTAGATTAAAGTATATTTTAGTGATTTTAGACGCTTAAAATGCATAATATCATATTAAAAAAAAGATTTGCATTATTGGCAACAACTGTAAAATTAAAAGCAATGTAAAATTTTCAATAGCTTTTTATAGTGCATATTTATATAAAGAAAAGCCAAATAACAATTTTGCATGTTCTGTTTACAACTTCAGAACATTATTTATAGTTTGGGCAACCTTACATTTTGCTTTTAACTATTTTTAAACAAAAACTTTTTTCCAATTAGCAAAGTTTCAGTTTCATATGTATGTAAACATAAAACAGCTGATTATTGAATTCTAGACCGAACTTACCCAAAAAAAATTTCGGGCTAATTTGTACAGGAAATGAAAAAAATATTCTTCTTATTTTTTCTCAAAATTGCACAAAAATTGTTACGTGGAACGTTTTTAGACTACTTTGGACTAGTTCGGACTGTTTCGTTATTCACGTGGAAGACACCTATTATAATTTTTTGATTGGTATCAATGTTATAAGCTAATATGGTGCATTAAACTCAATTGTTTGACAACGTGTATAAACGAAAAAAGCAATACTAGAAGAAAGCAATCTATATTTTTGCAGTATTTGTTGAGGGTTAAATCGTACCTTATGCTTTAGATTACCATAGTCTCTAGAGAATTGAACCGGAAACCATCTGAAATGTTGGCTTAGCTTTACTGTTTTCCGACTATGCTCATAATAGAGCAGTGAGAGTCACACACATACATTAATAGTTATACGATTATATTAAGAGCAACAAAAATCGAAATAGATTTTTGTAAAGAGATACCTCACTTCATTCAAGTCTAAATAGCAACTAATTTGATGATCTTTTTTGAAATGTAAACAAAGCATCATCCGAATGTATGTTTTCGTAGTTATCCCATGTGTCCTATAATCGCAAGCGTAGGAAATTCTCATTTCGGCCGACATGAAGTATGAAATAAAATAATCTTTAACGAGATCGTGATAAAGCATGTTGTAGGAACAAATGACGGATTTACTAGGAAATATAGGAAGCTAACCGACTGCAGACTCGGTGATGTTTGTGGTTCGATGATGATTGAATTATATTTAAGGTCGGTCCTGAATTAATAGCCTTTGTCTCATTACATATGTTAGATGGGTTCAGCTTACTTAAAAGCATGATAAGTGCACCTACTTTAAATAGAAGCTTGTGTGATGACACGCCAGAAGGGTTAAGAGAATGCAAAAATTCTTGTGTACAACCGACTGCATCTTCGATGTTATAAAAACAGAATCAATTGGCGTTTGTGTATGTTTTTATTATTAAATGATTAATTTCCTAGCTCTTCTTGGCGATCTTGTGCATAGTCAATGACTATGACTATCAGGTAAATTATCTACGCAATGGTTATACTGCGTTCTTTCTCCTACCCTTTTTCTTATTTTTCTCATCGACCTTCTATATCAAACTTCAAACCCTATCCACTCTTTCGCGGATAACAGCAGCATTTGCCATTTGTACTCTTTCAGCTATAGGCCCAACCTATTCGAGATCGTTCCCAAAAGGCAAAAAGGCGAAAAAGCTTATTGGTAACAGTAGGGTATCCAACTCTATTGACTCACTGGAGCATTGACGCAGTATAGGGTGCGTTACTCTGTTCTATCGTGACTATAATGGATTTTGCTCTGTCGAGATTAGGGAACTTATTCCTGAAACACGAACATGTTTCGTAGCACGCGTGCATCGTTCAGAGCTCATCCATTTGTGGTCGATTGCGCGGGAAATCGTACTACGCATTACAGAGAGAATTCGTTTTTCAGCCGTACGCTTCGCCTGTAGAACAAGTAGTCTGCAGACGTGTTTCCTGTCTGTTACAACGTTGGAAGGTTCCAGTCAAATATTCACAACTACTACTCCCTCTTTCCCCCTCCTCACAATCTATTTGCCTAGTTCTGGTACAATGCACTGCATATGTGGGGGTCATCCCCTGAGTACTGGTCCAAGATAAAAATATATATATTTTAGATATTGCAAACTGTGAACTGCACAACCTATTGTTTTCCTTCATACAATTTCAATGCGCCTACAGTTTACATTTGTTGAGGGAAAAATCCCATCGCTGAGTCTAAGCACTTGTCGTGCTAAGTCATTGTTGAAATCTTTGTTAAGATGCGTTCTCATGTGTGAACAAACCTTCATAAATGGGTGAATTTAATGCTCTTGTTCTTTTTCTAGCTACTGGGAGGGTTTGGCAAAAATTGGCAACAAACACAAAAGCAATTGCACCAATAAATACGCTGAGGTTTCTTGTGTTCTTCTTCAACATTTGGTTCTCAGTTCTGACATGAGATTTGTGACTCATTGTACTACTCATCCCAAACTGTCCTCCAAGTTCTTTCAAACCTTCGTATGTTTTACTTGCGTAAAAACATATGAATGGTTTGTTCTTTAATATATGCTGATACTTGGAGCTTGAAAGTAGAATGTTCCATTTTCCCATCATTCTATAGTACTGCAGCGATCCCTGAAGAACCTGCTACCAGAGCAACTTTGCCAGATTGCTTAACTAGTCCCTTCCGACTATCGACAGTTTTGCAGCTCTAGTGCACAGTTGCCAATGTTTATGTACATATGTAAAAATTACTTTTGCCATGAGTTACAATAAAAATTACCTGGATATTTGGGAAAAAGCTATAGATTTTTTTGTTTTGCAAAATTTTCTGACTAATGTAATAAACAATTTCTTTTCTATTTTAGCAAAATCGGGAGTCTTGCGTTATGGACAGACTGAGTCTAAGAATAATAAAGGTTCCTGTTCAATACCTCAGACATCCCCGAATGAGATCGCAATGCAGTCGGAATCCGTTGAGCTCGATTCAACTAAGAAATGTTTAAATGATAACCAAGGACTGAACAATGTTGCTTTTTGTACAGAACCTTCGGACAACAAAATACATCTTAATCAAAATCAGCACCACATTGTTCCAAGTAAAACGTTATCTGAAAACTCGACTGCAACAAAATGTAAAAAAGAAAGAAATTTATTAAATGATTACGAATCTGATAAATCAAATACTTGTAATATAATATCGCGTGAAGACGTTCAAAGCCCGGCATATAGTGATATTTCTGACGACTCAACACCCATCAATGAGTTGGATCATATGGACAAACAAGACTCATCAAAAAACTCCAGTTTAGTTAAAAAATCACAAAATATAGAATTAAATGCATCGACGGACTGCCCATCGAACCAAGCCAACATATCTTCACCACTTAATAGTTATGGAGTATATCAGTTTTATCAACAACAGCAATTTCTTGTACCACCAGCTGTAGAACAATCACAGCAACAATCTGCAAAAAGCACATTAAGTTCAGCAACTATATCTCCATCATTGGCTCAACACCAACCCGTTCCGGAATTCAGTTCCAAAAAAGATCAATTAGAGTTATTATCCAAGACAAACCTTAATCAGCCACCACCAGCACCACCCAACCAACATAACCAAGAAATAAATAAAGACTCTAATCGAACAATATACATTTCTGGAGCTCAAAGCGATAGCGAATTAGCAAATACGGCATCAAATGGGGCTAACACTTTAAATACAGCAACTCCATCCAAACCTGTTTCACACTTTTATGCATTTAAGTAAGTATTCATGAATAACGTCCTTATTCATAAAAAAATAAGATTGATGTGCGAATGTATAGGCAAAAAACTCAAATTTGAATTTTTTTTTTGTCACTATTGCATATTAGCTTGATGATATGGAAATGTGTTGTTCATATGTATTAGGCAACAAAATGTTTGAAATAACAAAATGGATAAAATATGGAGAAACAGGGCTACCAATTTAGCTTATTTTCACGTAATATGTGATTGCTTCGAATGCAGAAATTTTTCTCTGAACTTTACATTTTTAACACATAGATACCACATTTAGGGATGAAACGATACGAGTAAATACAAGTAAATACTCGATACTTTACTCACGATACTAAGTACTTTTGGTATCGATGCTTTACTATCGAGTACCAAGTAGGTATCGGCCAAAAGTACTAAAATCTTATTGACAGGCAAAAAATGGTAATGCATGCAAATGGGACTATGAAAATCGGGTGTATGGTTGCATTTCATAAAAATAACTGTAAGATTGCGGTCACGATCTTGAGATACTATAATAAATAGTCCAGTTAATAAAACCATTTGAATTTAAAACAAAAAAATCTTCAGGCTACAGTTATGTGACTGAAGGTTAGGTTAGGTTTAACAGGATGCCAGCTATTGTAAGCCCAGCCCACTTAGGTTCAGTCTTGTCCCGTTGTGTTGCCTGGATGTGATATGTATCTCAATAGATCTACATATCACTGGTTTAGAACCAACCCGAGGATCGGATAAAGGAGTCCGATCTACTTACATCACATTCCGATAGTTTTTCTTCCTCCATTGAATGTGTTAAACAATTACAAGGCAAACCATTGGGTGAATGTAGTAGAATTATTATGATAGAATTCCTGCATTCTAAAAAATTTCGCTTCCGGGATCCTAATTAAGACACCTAAATTTCAGCCAGTGGATCAGATCAAGCGCATAACGAAGATTTTTGGCTACATGTGTTCTTACCTGCCACTCGTAAGAAGAAATCGACCGATACAAGTATGTATCGATGATTTTAATTTGATATGGAGTAGGTATCGATACTTTGTAATCGATACCGTATTGAGTATAAGTATCGATACCCTACTGGTATCGTTTCATCCCTAACCACATTGGACCACATCGATACCAAAGATAATAAATTATAGAGAATGTGCACTCTGAACATATAAAAAACAAAAATAAAAGTAAGCAACAAGGGGTATATGTTCCACAAGCTAAAATGAAGTGAAGCACAATTTTTGTAAACATTCACAATTTTTTTAAACATTTATGCACACATGCGTAAAAAATATAAATATGGTATGCACCAAGGCAGCTTTAATATGGTAGTGGTATAAGCCCAGCTGTTTTTCGTTTCCTTTGAGTAAATTCGTCAAAAACACATAGACTTTCTGGCTTTTTCAAACAAAATTTTGACAACTATTCGTAAATTCTACCAACAAAATACATGTTGATCTTTGTTGGTGTTGTATTTATTGTAATTCTGCCACTACCTGTCTAAAGCTGCCTTGGTATGTACGAGTATTTTGAAGTTTTGTTGATGTGAATTATTGAGGACAAGAAGAACAACAAACATATGTATGAACATGGAAAATTCTTTTTCAAACTATTCTTTTTGGAAATTACATATATTTTTCCCTCAAAACATATATATGTACATCTATGTAGGTACGTACGTATGTATGTAAAGCATAATAATCATAATATGTATGTATGTATCTCCGTCTTTTTCTGCGATTTTGCATGTTTTTTTTTATTTATTTATTTATTTATAAAACATTAGAAAATAATTACAAAATTATAGACTAATGATAAAGGGCCATGGTTACAAGACCTTAGGCTCAAAAATACTTATATAATCGGTTTATTTATTAAATAGAATTATATAGATTACATTCTTTTAAAAAGGTTGTGATCATATTTATGGATTCAGGAGTTGGATTCGAAATTAGGTGTATCAGGGTTGTTGGGTTTAAATGTTTCAATAATATTTGTTCACGTTGTTTTTGATATTTCGGACAGGAAGTGAGAATGTGTGTGATTCTAAGATGAGGAGCAATGTTGCACGTACATACTTGTGGTTCTGTTAGGTTTATTAGTGCACCGTGGGAGAGTTTCGTGTGTCCTAGACGGAGTCTTATAAATTTTATTGTATCTCTTCTACTTAATTTATCTGCAGTATTCCTAAGGTATTCGTCGATGGTTACTCTTTCGAAATTAGTTGTCTTATACCAATAAGACGTCAAGTTGAATAAATCCCTTTCATGGAAAAAAAAGGTTTTTGCATAGTTGTTGATGTCTTTTGTGTTAGTATTGGGTGTTATTATGAGGGGTGAATTGAGTGTTTCCTTAGCTGACTTATCAGCGAATTCATTCCCAGCAATGCCGCAATGGCCTGGGGTCCAGATAAGGATTATTTTTGGAAATTTTTTAATAAGAATGTTTCTTATTTGAAAGGCATAATAATTACTATTAGAAAGATTAGAAATAGCTTTTAGCGATGACAATGAATCCGTGCAAATCGCAAAGAACCCGTTTTTGTCACGAAGTTGTTTGATAGCTTCAAAAATGCCTATTATTTCTGCTGTAAAAATTGACGTATAAATTGGAACTAACGCTTTTTTAATAATGGTATTGATTGTTGTTATAGCGTAACCTACTGCGTTGTTCGTTTTGGAGGCATCAGTATACACAAAAGAATAATTGTTGTTTTTATCTATGATTTCTTGAAACATTTGCTTGAATATTTGTGGGTTATGCATGTGTTTCGGAAGTATATTAATGCTGGTATTAATAGAATCGGGACAAAAATGCCATTGCGGCTTTATTTTTGGTTGGTTAGAGGTAATTCGGGTTGATATTTCCAGATTCCTACTGATCTGAATAATGTTGTAAATGACTGAAGGTACTTTTGGGGTTTTTTTTGACTTATAAACCTTGTTAATTATATTGTTAAGTGGTGTGTCTGCGCAATTATATATAGACCTTATTAAACGAGAAGTTGCAATTTCTTTCTGTTGTTCTAAAGGCAAAATGTTACACTCATAGAGCATGTTTGAAACGGGTGTTGAACAAAAAGCGCCAAGTGCGCTACGTAGTGCTGCATTAATTTTTGTTTTAATTTTTCTAAGATTAGAGTTAGGTGCATTTCCAAAAAAGGGTAGGGCGTAGTTAATTTTCGTTAAAAGAAGAGTTTTTACGATTGAAACTAAAGTTAAGGTATTACAATTGAATTTTGAGCTGGATAGATATTTGATAACGTTAAGCGTTTTCGTTAGAGAAGTTGCCAAATTATCTATCTGTGTTTTCCAGTTATACTTTTTGTTGATGGATAGCCCAAGAATTTTAAGGTTATCAACTGTAATAAGTTGATTATTACCTAAAATTGTGCTAGAGCAGTTTTTCTTTCTACATATATGTACACTTTTACATTTAGAAGTCGATAAAACAGCTCCAGAGTAGATACCCCATTCTTTAATGGTGTTAAAAAGACCCTCCAGGTTGATTGTAGGATTTTTTTTCTTGCCTGATCTGATTAAAATATGAAAGTCATCGGCGTACGCAATGTAGTCGACTTCCTTAAATAGGGATATTTTAAAGCAAAGTTTGTTATAGGCTATAAGAAACAAAATCACTGATAATGGTGATCCTTGGGGGATTCCATTTTGAAGAGGCATAGATTTTGAAACGATTTTATTTACCCTTACGATAATTTTCCTGTTTGTCATAAAATTTTTTATATAATTTATTATTCTTGGGCCTACTTTCCATTCCACTAGTTGATCGATAACTGCGTGCATGCCTATTTTGTCAAACGCTTTCTCAAAATCTAGAGATATAATCGTCATGTGTTTTTTTAGGGAAAGGCAATTTGCAATTTGATAATCTACGTAGAGTAGAGCATCAATTGGTGATTTGCCTTTCTTAAAACCAAGTTGACGACTATCGAGAAGCTTGTTGACAGTAACAAGCCACCATAGCCTGTTTGCTATTACTTTATCCATTACCTTCGATAGGCATGGGTTCAGTGATACAGGTCGATAGGAGTTTGGTAGCGTTTTATCTGATCTCGGCTTTACTATTGGAACTATAAGGCTTGTTTTATATTGTTGGGGTATGACGCTTTTGAAAATGTTATTGAAGAAATATAAAACCCGTTTCTTTAACACTTGTGGTAATTGTTTCAACATTATGTAACTTATTCTATCCAAGCCGGGAGTTTTTCCTTTCAAACTCTGGAGAACGAAGTTGAACTCAGTTGCGCGTATGTCCTCTTCGATTGCAAGGGCTACAGTAGAAGGGGTTGTTGGTGGTATTATAGTAAATGATGCAGCTTTGCTGTTTCTGAATTGCTGAGGAAAATTGTTATCTGCGGCGTTGTCAGACCAAAATTTTCCTAGAGTGTTAGCTATCTCATACCTATCTGTAGTTAATAAATTATTGTCTGTATGTAAACTATGAATGGGTTGAGAAGTTTTGTAGCCAGAAAAGTTGGAAATATTTTTCCACAGTCGATCTATTGATGTGGTTGGACTAATTGTAGACGTAAAATCATTCAAAGAAATAAGCTTAGCCTTTTTTATTTCTCTTTTTAGCTCAGCGTTAAGCTTCTTAAAATTTAGAAGATTTTCTGTATTTATACTTCTTTTGAATTTATTCCACGCGGTGTTCTTTTTTCTCTTAAGTTGCTCGAGGTTGTGGTTCCACCAGGGGACTCTACGTGGTAGGATGTTTGATGTTGATTGGGGAATAGATGTGTTTGCGGCTTTTAATATAATTTTGCGGATGTTTGAAGCCTCTATGTTTGTATTATCAACTATTGGTTTTTCAGCCGTAAACGTTGAACAGTTATTATAGAATTTTGCCCAGTCAGCTTTTTGAAAAATAAATTTTGGCTTAACTAGTATTTGACTAGCGCTTTGGTAAAAGTTTAAGGAGGTAATTATTGGAAAATGGTCACTTGCCTTAAAGTTTTCAATCGTTCTCCATTCTGAGATTGCGGCGATTTGGGGGGTACAAAAAGTAAGGTCAACATGCGATAGGGTTCCGTGTGTACTTAGATGTGTTGGTGATCCATTATTTAAAATAATGAACTGAGATTGATTAATAAAGTTCTCAACTATTCTTCCTCTTTGGTTGTTTATGTGTGATCCCCAAACATTATGCCAAGCATTGAAATCACCTGTTACAATTGTTTGAGATGTCAAGTTTCCAAAAACGTTTTGTAAATTTTGTGTCTGTATCTTTATCTGAGGAGGAATGTAAGCACTAACCACATTAAACTTCAAGGCGGATTTTATTTCTAAGCAAACGGTATCGAAATCTTTGTTTAGCGCTATAAGTTTGTGTTCAACTGATTTGTGGATCAGAATAGCTACACCACCATACCTGGTAGGCGAAGAGTTTTCAAGATAAAGGTTATAGTTTATTGGAATGGGTATATTTGTTGGGGAATGGATATGGGTTTCTTGTAGTGTTATGATTTTGGGGTAGTATTTTTTTATTAATATCGACAATTCATTATAATTATTAATGTAACCATTTATATTCCACTGAATAATGTTAAATGTCATAGTTTTGTTAGCATATTCAAAATTGGTCTGTTTTTAGCAGTGTAAATTATAAAAAATAAGAAAAATGAATTAAAAGGTATGATTTTGTAATACGATAAAAGAGAAAATGATGTAATATTAAAGATTTTATAAGAGTAGTAATAAAGAGTGATAGACTGCAACGAGAGGTTGTGAGAACTTATCTTTAATCTTGTGACAGAGATTGAGGTTGATATGAAAGTGCAGACTGTTCGTTTAATAATCATACAGTAATTAAATATTTTATGGGTTAATAATGAAGAGAATCGAGAGAGTAGGTTATTATATACAAATACGATAATAAAAGGTATTAACGGTATATTAATGTTTTTAGATGTGAGAGACATTATAAAGCAATAGGGTTTATTTTTTCTTACTGCCAGTTATTAACTTTTTCTTAAGTTTGCTTTTAGTTTTGTTCGAAATATTTTTTGGTACGAGAAATGCTTTGTTATCTGATGTTGATGGAGTTTCTGCTCCTGACAGTGAAGAAATACTTTGGGTTTCCATATTAACAGCTTCGCTCTCTGAGATATCAATATCAGATATTACAGTAGAGTAATCTGTTATACTTCTTTGTGATGACGTGGCGTTTGTAGCGTTAATAGTTGGTTTTGGTGTTTGTTGTTGGGTTTCGCTGTTAATTTTAGGATGATCTTTTAAAACAGTAGAGTATGTTACATTGTTTAAGTGGTGACGTTGTTTGTAGATGCTTGTGGCTTTTTTCTTACTTACTTTTTCTTGAGTAATTATTGCCTGAATTTCTTTTTCCTTTAGGAATACTGGGCACTTTTTATCGGTAGTCGAGTGGTTATAAGCGAGATCCTCTTCTTTACAATTAATACATAATTTCGTAAGCGTGCACTGTTCGTTTTCAACCAGATGAAATTCTTGCGAGCAGTTTGGGCAGAGTTTATTATTTTTACAATTCTTGGCTATGTGACCATAGCGATAGCATGTTTTGCATCTAAGGGGTAATGGAATGTAGGTACGAATTCTCACTCTCTCATAGCCAATTGCTATCTCGGATGGAAGAGATGTAGAGTTAAATGTTAAAATAACCAAACCGGTCTCTTCTAAATTGCCTTCATTATTTTTTTTCATTATTTTCTCAACTTTGCTAACGTTTTGTGTTTTAAATTCATCAAGAATTTCGTTTTCTGTTATGCCACGCAAGTCATTAGAGTAAATTACACCTTTTGAGTAGTTAAGGGAATTGTGTTCGGACGTTTCTACTTCGATTTCAGCTGAAAGTGATGTTAAATTTATTAGCTTACTTGCTTGGATTAAATTCTTCGTTTTTATCAAAATTGTTCCGTTTCTCAATTTGTTACAGGACATAACTTCACCTCCACATGTTGCGTCGATCACTTTTTTTTATTAGAAAAGGGGACACCTTTGAAAGCGATTCCGTGCTATTTTTTCTAGTCATAACCAGATATTTTGGACCGGGTGTTGTTAATTTTAAACTTTTTATATTGTTGTTTGAAGTTGGTGGATGGCAAGCGCCTCCACCATCTGGTGGTTTGTCCATTCTGACAAATAAAGTTCAAACGAAAGATAATTTAAGCAAAAGAGTTTTTGAGAGCTAATTTTTAGTAACGACTTGTCTCTTCAGTATCTTAAGTCAGACTCAGGTGCATGTTTTTTATTATAGGTATTTCTTACATATTTTGAGATTATTCTTTAAAATGAAATTCCGGTTGTTAATATGCATTCTTACTAGATGGTTAAACGAGGGCGGATTGATATTGAAGCTACCTAAGTAACATTTTTGTGAAGGGCATAAAAAATAATAGACTCACAAAATATTAAGTCCAAAAAACATGTTATCATTTATTCATCTCATTTATTTGAATAAATTATCTTATATTTTAAGTAATTCAGATACCTGAGATTGTTATTATTTGCTCCAGTAGTATTTATATAAATTAAAAGATATAACGTGTCCCAAAATTAACGCAAGATTTGAATTTGTTGGCAAACTTAAAAAACTATTAGACTGACATTTTAGAGTTAGTAAACTAGAGCGATACACGTAAGAACAACGTGTATACATGCTTCTTTTTCGATGAAAATCTTTCTAAGAGATGAAGCACATTTTCAACTTGATGCCTTTGTTAATTACCAGAATTGACGCTGATGAAAACATTCGCATCATGTTCCACATGTGTGGATTTTGAGGTGGATTTTCTATATAATCGAATTCTGGCATTTCGATACACCCTTTTTCATGGGTTTTATGTCAGAATAAATTATTAAAAACATTGAGAGCTGTTCTCTGGGCTGGAGAACAGCTCTCACGTCATCGTAATTATTTTTTAAGTTCGGACATGCTTGTTGTTGTTTGGACCTCGAGAGTTTTGCGTTTCGGTCTCACTGGTTAACTGTTTACCTCAAATAAATAAATCTACGAGGGCGGATTGATATAGAAGCTACCTAAGTAGGAAAAAAATATTGTTTTTCAAAAACCATTTATTTCTCAACACGGTCTCCTTTTAGCTTAATACAGTTAGTAAGACGGAATTCCAACTTTTTTATACCATCTGAATAACACGATTTTGGGAACCCCTCAAAATACGCAATAGTTTCGGTAATCACTTCTTCCTTTGAGATGAATCTTTTTCCTACTAGCCAGTTTTTCAAGTTTGGAAACAGAAAAAGTCACTAGGAGCAATATCTGGCTTATAAGGTGGATGATCAACCAATTCGAAGTGTATATCACGTAATTTTAGCATCGTATCTAACGCTGTGTGAACCGGTGAATTGTCTTGAAGATAGAGCACTTTTTTCTTCTTTAAATGTGGTCATTTTTTCTTGATTGCATCAATCAATTGATCCAATAATGCACAATAATACTTTCCTGTGATTGTGGATCCTTTTTCAAGATAATCAAGGATCAATATTCCGTGTGCATCCCAAAATACAGAGATCATAACCTTGCCAGCCATTGCCTTCTTCAGAGCACACATTGTTTCGACTGATTCTTGCTCTCTGGTGTGTAGTGGTAGACACATGTTTCATCAACAGTTATTAATCGACGCCAAAAATCAACGGGATTATGCTTTATTATGTCCAAACGCCGCTGTGGAGTGGTCTGGCGAACTCGTTTTTGTTTGACACTGAGCAAACGCGGCACTTATCTTGCCGATAGCTTTTTCATATGCAAATGCTCATCCAACATGTTGAACACATGTTCATATGATATGTTTACGATTCCAATAATCTCACGTAATTTGACTCGGCGATCATACGTAATGATATCGGGAATTTTCTTGACCAGTTGATGGTATTGTTGCAGTGCTTGTTTGGCCGCTTTTAAATTCAGCAATCCAATATTTTACCATTTACCACACTATTAATGTTATTTTTATTCTCTGCTTTTTGATACTTTCAAAAAACAAATTGTAGCAACCAACGGTTGTTCATTTGTTTGAAATGTGCAAAGAAAAGTAGAGGCGAGTGTAAAAGAAAAGTCTTGTTTTTGTGTTTTGACAGGTATTATTAAAACATTTTTCTTCTTAAATTCTCGATAATTTATTTAGATTGTTGGGATATAAAGTTGAATGTTTGAAAATATATTTCAAAAATTTTCAAAGTCAACTGATGATGAGGGTAGCTCCTATGAAATGTCGACATTTCAACAACTGGGAGGCATAAAAATCAAAATTTTTTGATTGGTATCAATATTGGAGGCTAGTATAGTGGATAAAACTTAACTGTTTAAAATTTAGGACCTGTTTCACGATTTCGAACGTTAACGTTCGCAAACATTTGAAACGGCCAAGAACACATTTATGGCGCAAAAATAAAAATTTTTTCTTCTGAGTTGATACGTTCTTTTCTTTCACTATGTTGCCTTTCAGCTCAAAAGTGGATCGCTAATAAGAGTTTTCGCCAGTCAAAATGCTTTCGAACGTTAAGGTTCGAACTCTTAAAAAGGGTCCTTTGTAAGATTAAAAACACATAGTAATGTAAACAAACAAAAGCAACCGAAAACAGAACAATTTTTAAAAAATGTATGAAAAAAGTAGAAATGGTTAAATTGTATTGTATTAAGATAAACAATTTATTGTTAATCGTTATATTTGTAGAACGGGTTATGGTTTGTACAAATGTACAAACCAAAAATTTAATTTAAAAAATTATAAAAAAGTTCATCAAAAATTCAATAAATTTATAGTTAATCGCTATATTCAAAAATAAACAAAAATATTTTGTTTACTTGTAAGTAAAGTTTAAAAAATAATAAATTTGTGTTTGAAAAGATTGTTTTTTAAGTAACATTTGCCAATCAAGTTAATTTTAAACTATATAATCGTTTATTCTAAAAAAAAATCACCCAGAAAAAGTTATTTGGTTGCAAACTTAATTATCGCTGTTAATAATGGCAATACTCGTATGCACAATGAAATGTGTTCAATTTTTTTTTATCTGGGACCAGTGCTCAAGAGTTGACCCCTACATATGCAGCGCATTGTACTGGAACTAGGAAAATAGGTTATGATGAGGAGGAAAGAGGGAGTAGTGTTCGCGGAGTGTTAACAATAACAACAAGAAAGACTAAAACAAACTCTATTGCAGCATTTAAAACTTTGGAATTAAATTAGTTAAAACTGATCAGTGCCCAGTGTATATACCTTCGACTCTGCTCAGATTAGCAGAATTTAGTCCAACACCTTCCACACTATAAGGTAATGAAGTGCACTAACTACTAGGCTAATGACACGTTGTTTACTTTAATTATTGGTACATATTAAAGGGCTTCACAGAATGTTCTAAAGAACACTGCACACTACTGTGTAGTAGTCCAAGCACTGTATTTGAAAACAATTCTTTAAACAAAACAAACAAGCTATAGAACAATTAGGAACAGAACAAACACTTCATAGTTTTGAAACGTCTTCACGACAGTGCTTGACTATCATATTTCTATTTATATCATTAATTTTTAACAGAATTCTTCTTTGGCATTGTCAAATCGGAAACGCTAATTTTAAGCGATATGTGTTTTTCACAACAAAGAATATTAGACAGATGTTTAATTAATCTATTTGCCAACTAGCCTCTCTAATGTCTTATTGGTGCTGAGGCACCAAACTAAAATTGTAATATTTATAAGATAATAAATGAATTAAAAAAAAAAGATCTGTGTTGTGGTTCCTTCGTCCATGTGCTTTTAATATTTGAATAAAAATAATTAATACATTCAAAAATACCTTACTAATAAAAATATTATTTATAATTCCAGTTATATGCCTACTAACTATTCCTACAACGTTGATCATAATTTTGGATCAGATTCCACAATGACAAGTTCGGAGGATATGATGAAAACTAATAGGCAATCTGAAGTAGCAAGTCCTAATGAACAGCCGCAACAGCAACATACTGCAGACCTCTATAAGGACGACCATTCGAAGGAGGGTTTAAGTTCTCCAGATGCAATTAATAAATCTTCCAATCACCAGGTTAATTAAAAATAACACTCCAATCTTTATTTACTGTCAATTAAACTTTACTTGATTTAATTTTGGGCTTCACCAAAGTAATATCTTCAATACGATTTATTTTATTTATTTATCTATTATCGACACGATTTATCTCAGTATACATTTTTAAAAAGATTTTAACATAATTTGTAAGATTGTTTCATAATAGCTGCAAAATCTTTTTCAGCCTCGTCATTTCTTCAGGTTTGGAAACAATAAATATTTACCATGAAAACTGCAAATATGCACATCCTCGGATAATCCTAGTGTAAAAAAGCTTTCGTTCGAAGCTTTTTCAAATCGTAATTAAATCGCGTCAGTAAGTTGGCATAATATTTGTTGGTGTAATATTTGTGTGTTGGACTTTTGAAAGCAGCCAATATGAATTATTCCGGGCGCATTCCAAGAACCAGTCGTTAGCCCCAACTTGCGTTTTCTTTGGTGCTCATTCATTGTTTTGATTGGTGTTAGGTCGCTTCATTACGAAACAGCGCAAATGTTCGTCAACATTTCGGCTGAGCAAAGCTACAAACTTCTGAGAAGTTGTCTCACAATTGTGCTTGAAAAAAACTTTCATATACAAATGATGATCCAAAATAGAAACCACTGGACTATATGAAATGCTTATGGGTTCTATAGTCTGCGTTTTCAGTCACCGATGGGTCAATTGTTTGCTTTAATTGATCGCACATTTGTTATAATGTTTCGGATGTAGACACCTCAACTGGACGTTTAAAGCTTTGATGATATTCCAGCTTACCCTTCTTTTGCTCCTGTTAACAGAAGTTTTGCCCTTTCAGTTAAAGAGACGGGAATTTCAAAATATTTCAAGCTTGTTGACCCACCTACGTAAATTTGTAATTTATTTTCAATAAAAAAGTAACACTCCTTAACAGCGCCACAGGTCCTTTTCAAAACTCAAGCCAATTATTGTTTATTGCAAATTAATACAAATAATGTAAAATTTTAATTCACCCTTAAAAATAACATGCGTCCAAAAGTTAAAATCTTTTGTCAAACGTTAGGAGAATTTTTTGATTTTTTTATTAATGAGTGGATTTTTCCGAGCTACTCTAATATTAAAATTCTGGCTTCGAAGTATACGGCGAACAGTTTCTGCACTATTTGTTTTATTAAGTTCATTCTTAACTTCTGTAGCCAGTTTTGGAGCATACTGTTTTGGGTGTTACTTCCCTTATTAAGTATTCTGTTATCATTACGAACCGAGATGTGATGCTTTGCATTACGAAACTTGATTATATATGTACCTATTTTTTCTAAAGTAATCCAATTTGACTCATACAAAAAATTGTAAGTTTTTTTTGCAAAGAAACCACTTCCAAATCTTTTTAAATGAAATGTTTATTATCAAAAAATTTATGGAAAATATTTTTATGAAAGTGATTTGAAATCACAAAAAGGGTCAAAACACAAAATATTTTTGATTTTTGTGATTTTAAACTGATAAGCTAACTTGCAATCAATTTGAAATCACATTATAATTTTTGCACGTATTTTATTATGAATTTCATAATTTATTACATTAATAAATAACTTAATGTGTTTTCTATTCATTATTTAAGCAAAATTATTTTATACGAAATAATTCACTAAATTACGAAAAAAAAAAACTAGATACGCAAGATTTGTTGTAATATTTTGTGATTTTGTTTATTGATTTATTTTAGTTTACCTTTTATACATAACCTTATTTTGGAAATAGTAACGCGAATAAAAAAAATTCAACCAGAAAATAAAAATATCAGTGAATTGAAGCAAAAAACAGCTGTTTTTATGCTTCCGAAGAGTATAAATCACATCGAATATCACAAATACACATTTGTGCTTTTAAAACGGCATGTGCTTTCAAATCACGTGAGTTTTAGAACAAGCCTGATAAATTCTGTTTTTGAAACACATTTTGCGCAAACATTTCTATTAGACTTAGCACAATATTTTGAACATCTGTTTATTTTATATGATTGTTGAACTTTAGAATTCTTGCGTGTTCTCGTTGTCTTTATATTTATTTCTTAGCTCTTCAGCCAATTGCAAAATAAAATCTTTTCGTGAAATATTTACTTTATATATACTCTTTTTGAAAAATCTCAGCAGGTTTGAGAATTTAAAATGATTTTATACCCCAAAAATGTATAAACAACAAATTTAATAACTAATCATCAATTGCTGCAACCCTTTTTTAATGTGTATTTGATGCTTTAGCGTATAATATAATTTACTGTTGCATCATGGAAGCATTCCCGGTTGACTGGTTAGTGTTTATTTATCGATACAGGACTCTTATCCCTAACAAACTGCGAATATTGTGAGAGATTAGATGATGTATCATTCCTCTATGTAATTGAAATCTCTTCTCCAGTTGTCAGACCTTTAGATCGAAAAATTGCTCATGTAGATATTAATAACAAAGAAATGTTAAAAAAAAGTATTACAAAAGTGTTACTATTTATTTTTTCTGTATTTTTTGTTCATTTTAGTATAAATTTTACGAGGACTTAAATCCTTGACTGTATATACTTATAAATTGTTTTCGCCCCCTTTACCTGAATACTGTATTAAATATAACTTTGATGAATAATAATTTGAATGAAAATAAAAATTATTTTTAACCTCATATGTATATCATATTAACTTAAGATTATTAGCCAAACTTGAAACTAATCGTTGTTTAATTTGTTTTTATCTTACATTTCAGATCTCATCAAAACAGTTAGTTAAACCCGATGCGATGGGGAAACCTGATTTTATTAAGCAAGAGTCTCTATGCTCTCAAATGACACAGATGCCTCAGCATATACAAGTTCAGGGCAAAGATCATCAAGGAATGGGTGTTTACACAAACATGTATCAGCGTCATCCTCTCACATTAGCTTCTCAACAACTCTCTCGCGATGAAGAATTGCGAAGGTTTGTATCTTACAATAGAACGATGATTAAGATGAATTTATTTTAGTTAACTGCAATCGAAACTTATCACTAAAAGTTACATCACAAAATTTTACTACGTCATACATTCAGTAATAGAATAAACAACAACAAAAACTCTATAAACTTTCAATACCAAATTTCATAAAATTGAACTAGGCAGTGGATATTATTTTCTATAAATACAAATTATAGTGGAGTTATGACAAAAAGGGGTTTTTAAGAGTAGTTATAAGATAGTCAATAGTAAAAACTTTTGCATTTTTTCTTAAATCTAGTTTCTAAAGAAAAAATAAAAATAGACTCACAAAATATTAACAGCCATATTCATAAAAAATGCTCATTGTGTACTTCAAAAGTACAATTGTTATGATACAACCTTTCTTCAATAAAGTTTTATAAAAAATTTTATTCATAAATCAACAATAACAGCACTGTAGCTATTAAAGCTGTTTATTGATTTTATGTTTACGTCCGGCAACACTGTGTTTATTTGGTTCTCATTTTGATAATAGTGATAATATTCTAATTTATCTATTATTAATAACAGATGAGAGAATAATAATTCAATTACCGAGTTTATTTACAATTGTTTTACAACACTAACATACTCTATTAATTATTTTTATATTTGTGTATTTTTTTATTTTTTATTTTTTTTTTTTCTTCAAAAACCATGTTATCTTATATTTTAAGTAATTCATATAACTGAGATTATTATTGTTTGCCATTAGCTCCTAATATTTATATAAATCATAAGATATAACGTGTCCCAAAATTAACGCAAGATTTAAATTTATTGACAATCTTAAAAAAACAGTTCGACTGAAACTTTAGAGTTAAGCACCCCATATACGTTTCAACTCAGTTAGCAACTGAGTCAGTTGTTGTCCAAATGAAATCGTGTATGGCTTTGTCAGTTGATTCGTTTGGCAGTTGTCGAGTTGGTTGAAGAAAAATTAAAATGTTTTGATGTTTTCTTGTTGACTAGCAGGTCTTTCAATTCGATTGTGCTATATGTGTTCGAGTCTCTTGATCAGGTCTCAAAATTTATATTTGTAGTGTTTTTACAAAGAGAACGTTATATATTTTTAAAATTGGCTATAATTTCATTGAATTTAATAGTAGAATGAAAATCTTTCAATTCAGTTTATGAAGTGTGTGGGCAATAATCAATTCAGTTGAAAGACTCAATTCACAATTGAATTGAAACGTGTATGGGCCGCATTAGTAAACTGGAGGGTTAAACGTGAGAACAACGTGTATAGATACTTATTTTTCCTAAGAGATTTTTTTTTTTTTTTTTTTTTTGAAGCATTTTTTTATTTATTGAATCTTCAAAATTAACTAACAATAAGTATTCAAATCTTAATACTAAATTTAAAATTAAAAAATGTGATTCTAAAGTCCGGCCAATGCTAGACAAAAAGTTTTATTATGCGGGAGCTATTTCGGTAAAATCACCTATTGAGCAATCTGATGGTGGCAGCCGAGTGTGGCCGCCAAAATTAAGTATATTGCGAGCAAGAGGGTTTGGATGAAGTTCCAGTTTACTGATATACCTTGTCGCGTACTTAGAAAATTCCTCTTTTACCAGCGGAACACTCAGATCGTTATGAATTCGTGAATTTTTGACGTACCATGGAGCTGCAGTAATCGTTCGTAGAATTTTGTTTTGTCGCCTTTGGATTTTTTCAATGTTTGACGCTGAGGCGGTGCCCCATAACTGAATTCCGTAGCACCATATAGGCTTTAGTATTGCGTTGTATAACAAAAGTTTGCAATCTAATTTCAGTGTCGAATTTCTGCCCATAAGCCAATTTAGCTCCGCTGCTTTTAGTTTTAACTGAGTGACCTTTGCTTCAATGTGAGACTTCCATGTTAGCCTACGGTCCAGGTGAATACCAAGGTACTTGACTTCGTTGTGCTGCGGAATAGGTGAGTTGTTAATTTGGACAGGCGGACATGTTTGCCTACACAGTGTGAATGTAACATGAGTACATTTCTGTTCATTAACTTTGATTTTCCAAAGTTTTAGCCATTTCTCTAATATTGAAGTATATTCCTGTAAATTTCGTGATGCTAAATGGTGGTTTTAATGAACACTCAAAAACGCTGTGTCATCTGCAAAGGTAGAAGTGTGGATTTCAGATGTCGTTGGCATGTCAGAAGCGTAAATCAAATATAAAGTAGTCCCCAGTATGCTGCCTTGGGGAACTCCTGCCTTGATTGGCTGAGTTGGGCTAATAAAGTCGCCTTCTCTGATAACAAACTTCCGCCCGTATAAGTACCTTTCCAGAAGCTTGTGTGTATTTGCAGGCAAGTTTAGCTTTATTTTGTGCATCAATCCGTCGTGCCACACTTTATCAAAAGCTTGAGAAATATCAATGAAAAGAGCTGAGCAATACTTCTTCTCCTCAAAGGTTTGTCTTATGACATTGACTAGTCTGTGCGTTTGTTCTATGGTGCTATGCTTAGCCCGAAAGCCAAATTGATGATCAGGGATGCATCCCACATTGTTCAATGTTGGACTCAACTTCGCCATTAACAATTTTTCGAATAGTTTTGAAATTGTTGGTAAAAGACTTATTGGTCTATATGATTCTACCTTGGTCGGATCCTTCCCTGGCTTGGGTATCATAGTAATCATTGAGACCTTCCACTCTGCAGGATAATACTCAAGGCGTAAAATGGCGTTAAAAATAAAAAGTAGAACCCTTCTAGCTACACGAGGTAACTGTTCAAGCATTTTACCAGTAATTTGATCAATGCCTGGAGCTTTCCTGGGGTTTGTATTGCCGATAACCTTTTCGACATCTTGAAAATTAAATCTCAAAGACACAGGAGGTCTAACAACGTATGGTGGTAATTCCGCTGTATTATTCTCTGAATCATTTGTGATAAAAACGTTTCGCAAATGATCGACATACAACATTCCCTTTTCAGAATCGCTTCTTGCCCAGTCGCCAGTTGAATTTCGCAAAGGTGGCTTACCTATTACGGGTCTTTTTAAACCTTTTGTCGCTTTCCACAAGGAATAATCAGATTGAGGGGTACCATCAAGGCTTTCCAAATATGTTTTAAGGGAAGCCATTCTATGGACTTCAAGCAGATTTCTTAGCTGAGTTATGCATTCCCGTAGCCTAGCTTTAAGCTGGGGCG
This sequence comes from Thecocarcelia acutangulata, assembly GCA_914767995.1. Taxonomy (NCBI): domain Eukaryota; kingdom Metazoa; phylum Arthropoda; class Insecta; order Diptera; family Tachinidae; genus Thecocarcelia; species Thecocarcelia acutangulata. The sequence goes on from OU612098.1 coordinate 61,797,155, forward strand.
ACCTGCGAAGTTGCCACTCTCTTCTGACTCTTCTTTTTTCTGACAGAAGTTGCTCAATTTCAGATGATTGCTCTCATTTCTAGGTCTTAAATGACTAGTGGTAGCATGCTGTACGGCCAGTTTGAGGTTTTCAGAAAAATTGTTAATTGACACATCTATATCCTCAGGCGTTTTCAAGGCGATATTTTCGGTACAATGTGTGCTCAAAAATTTTTTGTACTTTAACCAATTAACTCTATTGACAGTCAACGGTGAGCCAATCTCTTGGGGGAACGAAACAGAGATTATAGTGGGAGAGTGATCTGATGACAAATCTAATGAAGGCTCCACTTGCATCCACTCTAAAGGAAAATTTTTCGCAACTCCAAAATCTATAACGTCTGGGATCTTTCGTCGGTCTGTCGGCCAATAAGTGGGGTGTCCGCTTGAAATCACATCTAAGCCCATTTTGGAAACGGTGTCAAAAAGCACACGGCCTTTCGAGGTAATTAAGCGTGATCCCCAAAAAGTGTGTTTAGCGTTATAGTCGCCAGCCGCTAAAAATCGAGGCCCAAGTGATTTGAAAAAATTTGAATATTGGCTTTCTGTTATTGAAAATCGGGGCGGTGAGTAAATCGAGGAAATAACGATTTTTTCATGAAAATATTCAATGCATATATTAGTTGCTTGGATATACTCCTCACGTGTCTCGTTCATTAAATAGTGCTTAATTCTGGATTTTATTAGAATTGCCGATCCTCCGCAAGATCTTCCACGGGGATCTTTTGTGTCGTACAGTATGTAGCCATTAATTTTGAAAAAACTGTTGGTTGTCAAATGAGTTTCAGCAATCAACATTATATCGATTTGCTTTTCCATAAGGAAGTGCTCAAGTTCATTTTTGTGATGGCGGATGCCGTTTGCGTTCCAGAAACATATTTTTAACCAATTCATTTGTTTAAAATTGCCTGCAAAATAGTGGATTGCATTTTTAGCATTTGCTGCATCATGTTTGTCATAGAAACGGTATAAGTGTTTATGGACTGAACAAGAGTCTGCAGAGTTGCCTCAAGATTGCTAAAATTTGGATCGGGTTTTGGAGGCTTGGGCTCCTGATCCAAGTTTGGTTTATCGGATTTTACCACATTTGCATAAGAAATTTGTTTGGGGTTTTGCAAGTTTACATGGCTGGTTGACTGGCGTACCTGGGGAAAATTGTTTGTAGAAGTGGTGTTTGACTGCTGGGGTGGCATATTTGAAATTGGTGACCTATTTGTCATTGACCTCTTGAAGTGAGTGTAGACAGGGCAACCCCTGTAGTTTGCAGTATGGTTACCTCCACAGTTACTGCATTTCTTAACGCTCGCGTCAGTCTTAGGTTTTTTGCACTGTGATGTACCGTGAAGTTCACCACACACAACGCAAACTGTGGGCAGCTTACAATAGGCCTTAGTATGGCCAAATTCTTGGCAGTTTAGACATTGAACGGGCCCTAAACGCTTATGAGGCTCCTCAACGGTAACCTTGCGATGCAAAAGATACTTGAGGTTATAAATGGGATGCACTTCATTCTTTTTTAAGGCAACATCTCTAGGTTCCAATTCAACCCTAAACATGGGTTGAGGAATTTTTTCACGGTTTCTAATATTAACCACATTTTTAATTTTGAAGCCATTGTCTTCTAGTCCGGTTTTGACCTCATTCGTGTCAACAAAAGGGTCAATCCCTTTTATAACGACCTGAATACCTTTGGCACTTTTAAGCTGATATGTGTAAAATGATCGCTTCTCCTTCTCTAGAACGTCAGACAGCTTTCGGTATTCATTTTCACTGTTTACCTGGATTTTGGTTTCATTGATGCTGCCGTGCTTAACCGATGTTACGTTAAAAGTATCTTTGCCGATTGCCGCAATAAGTTGTTTTACCAGCTCACTAGAGGTAGGTTCTCGCAAATATATTGGTGGCGGCTTAAAGGTTTTTTTAGGAATTGTTGGCTCATCTGTTTGCAGTATAGCAAACCTATTGATATCGGTTGCAGAAGTCTTATTATCGTCTTTAGAAAATTTCGGTTGAGATGATATTTGAGCTGATTTGGGGCTTCGCTGCCTTTTAACCACGGTTATGTACCTGTCCATGCCTACTTGGATTTTTACCTTATCATCAACAATTAAACTGGAAGATGTTTTGTCTTCAGTTGTATCAACAATATTTGGCGAACACGATTGCGGGCGTTTCCTATCTCTTAGAGACAGGAAATTTTCCAATGATTTTTTCACCGATTCTTCTTCAGAAATCCAAAGGTTTTTTCTACCGGAGCTAAGCTCTTTTTCAGAATTACATCTGATAGGTACACTCATGCAATTAATTGTTTCTATTTTTTATTTACAATTTAAAATGGTATTTAAAAAAAATGTCACAAAGTTTTTCTTTTAAACAAAAACACTCTGTTCACCTATTACGGTTTTTACTTAATCCCGTTTTTTTTTTTTTTTTTTTTTTTTTTACTTTGCGATCAAAAAACAAACACGTCCGTTCACTATCGAAGCTAAACAACGACTTCCTAAGAGATGAAGCACATTTTCAACTTGATGTCTTTGTTAATAGCTGTTTCTTGTGTTGCAGCTAGCTTTTTGATACTTTAAATATAAATCATAGCAACCAATGGTAACTCATTTGTGTAAACGTTGTTAATAAACATATAACGTAAGAAGAATAAAGAGTGCTATTTTCTACTCGTGTGTATAATAGTCTGTTTAATTCTCATTAAGAGTTCTTATAAAACAGTTTAAAACTTTCGCAATCTGCGTAAGTAAATCTGAGAAAAATTGAGATTGGGTTGCCCAGTAAATAAGCAAGTATAGTTGGATATATCTCCTCAACTACTGTGAGCATAATTATGAATTTATAGCCAATAAAAGTTTTTAAATATACATTTTCAATTCATATATTTTTTATGTTTGCAAAAATTGCTTAAATTTGTTTCTTAGGTTGTAAAAATTGCTTCAAATTCTAAAAAATTAATTCTAGATACTTGGAACAAGATCGTGTAAATATATTTTACAAAATCAAATATCGTCGAAATTTAAAATTTACACAAGTTACATTATTAAGTTTTTTGCATTTTACACAGCTCTTGATATTACTTTATATATACTTTTTGTTTTTGTTGCCAGTTACGAGTACTTTTGTCAAAAGCAAAATTTTTTACACAAACAATAAGGGCCGTATCCAAAAAAAATTCTTACTTGAGTTTTAACGCATACGTTAGTTACCAAACACATTAACACTACCATACATTTGTTAAAAAAGTTTATGCAAAAACAGTACGTTAACTTTTATATATAGTAAGGAATTTAGTTGTTTTATTCTGGCAATGCCGTTATGTTCAGTTGTAATTTCTTGAATAGTGATGTATGAAAACTAATATTCGAAAATCGAAAAATAAATTTTAAAAATAAAAAATTTTTATTATTACATAAAATAACACATTTTTGGCAAACATTTCCTGGATTTACCTTTTTAATAAATACTGAATATATAATATGTAGTATATTACTGAAATTGAGAAAAATTAATAGGATTACTTACTAGAAATATATTTATTATTCGAATAAAGTTTTTCATTGTAATCGTTTGATTAAAAGTGCATCACTAGCATAATTGTAATTTATATTATTCTTTCAAAATTAATAATTTGAGAATGTAATGTTTTTATTTGTTTATATAATGAAAGTAATAAATAGTATTATTCTTTAGTTTTCGCAAAATTTCAATTTTTAAGCAAAATAACAATCGGCAAGTCAACTGTCATTTTAACGTAAAGTTAAAGTGTACCCAACTCAACTTTAAGGGCAAGGTAAGCTAACAATTGTTTTTGCATAAAACATTAGGTAATTTTTCTTAACAATTGCTTACCAAGCGTTGTTAAGTTTTTTTGCATACGGCCGTAAGTCTTCGAGTTTCAGTTACTTATATAAATAAACTTTGTCTCTCATCTAACAGGATATGGTGGGTAAGACGTGTTAATGCACCAATTGTCCTTTTGCGTCCACTTTTTACATGTATCCCGTAAATTTCGATTTTTTTTCTTTTTGCTCCCTCAGCAATTAAATAAAGTCTGACAAAAAAATAGGGTAACTGGAAGAAATTCACTTACCTGGTACGCCAAAATCTTGGTTTATACTTGAAGTTTTTGTAACTTCCCGACTGCAAATTATAAAGACCGTCATACTTTCAACTTCTTTTTTAATTTTTTCTTCTTCCGTTAATATATTTTTTAAACTTTTATATTTTATAAAAAAACATAAACTTCAAAATCATGTTTTTTACAATCATGTTGTGAAAATCGTCAATTATTTTAAAGGTATGGCAAGAAGAGAGCAAGGGAGTACAAAATGAAGAGAATGAAAAAGTTCGCAATGAAAATAAAATTAATTTTATGCCGCTCCCCACTGCGAGTTTTTTTTTACTTCAAACTCGTATGAAAACCCGCACCGCAATAAATTATCATTACATTGTGTTCAGACTCTTTGTCAGAACGTGCCTGATAGGTTCATATTTTCCCGAACATACATATATATGTATATATTTACAAATTTATTGTAATTTATTAAATTTTCTTATTTCAATTTATAAAATTTGTTCCGACATTTGCATGAAATTGGAACTAGCAGTTTAAAATTCCATAGAAGTTTAAAGAGGGTTTTCATAAAAAAAGACTGGCAATAATACCCAATTGCATAAATAGTAAATTAAAACAATTTCAAGAGAACCCTTATTGTCATAACAAATATTTAATAATTTTGCACGGACCAAATGAGTACGACTTCAATTACGCTATTATATATGTATTGAAGTTAAACATTTTCAGGAAAGTGCAACTTAATATTACATTTTTCTGTCATAACATTCATGCATTTTAATGTTATTGAGAATTAAAATAGTCGAAATACCATCCAATATCAGTGTAAAATAACGAATTGTTATTTTTTCGATTTTATTTCATATCTACAGAAAGTAAAATTGAATATCTACCAGTACATAAATAGATATGTATATACAGTAATGCGTTTGTTTTATTATTTTTTAGATACTATATATTTTCGGATCAGCAACGTCGGCAAAACAGTTCATCTCATAATGTCATCAATCAGCAAATGCAAAGTATGCCTGGAAATCTTCTATGTAAAGAAGATGCATCATCTTCCCAACAACTTCCAGTACATAACCAGTCCCAGTTGAAAATAAAAGGAAATATGCCGCTGAATATTAATAAAACGGGGATATCGAATACCCCTAAAGATTCACCAAAACACAAGCAGGAAGAAGAGATAAAGGTGATCAAACAAGAAGGGCAAAAACCAACTATGGAAACTCAAGGGCCTCCTCCACCTCCTACATCACAATATTTTTTGCATCCATCATTTTTAACATCAGCTCCATTTGGATTTGATCCAAGTCATCCTATGTACAGAAATGTTTTAATGCCTGCTACATCACCATACAACACACCATCTTATCACTTACCAATGCCACGTTTCCATGCGCCTGAAGATCTTTCCAGAAATACTGGTACAAAAGCGCTAGACGCACTTCACCATGCAGCGAGTCAATACTATACAACTCATAAAATCCATGAACTAAGTGAAAGAGCTTTAAAATCGCCTAGTAACTCGAATACAACTAATGCACCAGGAACTATCAAAATTAGCGGATCCAGTCCGAATATTGTCTCAACTCAACAATCAAACATTGTCAGCCATTCTTCACAAAATCAGCCTTCTGGTGTCCCTCAAATACCCCATAATTTGGCGTCACAAACTCTAAGCATTGCAAACAAATTAGATGTACCAGTTCAAAAACCACTCGGAAGTGTTCCCGGAGTACCTGGAACCACACCAAATGAATCACAAAAATCACAACCAACTATAAACGCTTCTGTTGCTTCTAGTTGTGGCAGTGGAAATGGAAATAACAATTCCTGTACTACTATAAATGGTAGTACTGGTTCGGATTCAAGGAGTCCTCCACCGCAAAGGCATGTGCACACACATCATCATACCCATGTTGGTCTTGGATATCCAATGTATCCTGCGCCATACGGCGGTAAGTGCTTAAATCATAATTATACGAAACTTGCTATTGATAGAGACTTCATGAGGCTCCACACACAATGAAAAACATGCTGTTAAATTTCCTTTGAGGGAATTCAAACATAAATATAGCTATATGATTAGCGTAAGGCTTTCCATTATGCAAAAGACCAGCTACTTGGCATATTTCGAAATACTTTTGCTTGTGTATTTGCAATACGATTTCCCTGTATATGCATTTTTTGGTGTTTTATTTATTAAAATCGTAAAATAACCCAGGCCCTTGAAACATATTCTTTAAGCGCATCAAAATACATTTAGTCCACATACTTATATTTAAAGGACAGTCAAAATAAGGTTTTTAGTTAAATTGTGTTACCATTTTCTATAATAAATAAATAACGATTTGGATTTCGATAGTTTTGGCTTTAATTATCACGAATAACTTCTAAGAAAGTGTTTATCTTAACAAGTAAGAGTGTAGTATATTCGGCTGGGCCGAATCTAAAATACCCTTCACGATAGTCACGAATATGTATAGTATATTAAAAATGTGACCTAAATATGCTCGGTTATATATACTATTTTCTGTATTTTAGTAACCTTCTTTTATAACGAGAATTGCTTTTCAGCAAAAAAAAAAAAAATTTTTTTTAATGGAAAAATCGGTTCAGGCTATATTTCGGCTATATATGGAACGATATCGAAAATTTTAATTTTCCATATTAATATAACCTTATATCATTACCAGAACTGCTTTTGAGCACAACAAATTGTTTAAGTTCGCTTACGCGATATTTTCATGAAAACCCCGATTTAGGCTATATCTCGGGTATATATGGACCGATATCAGAAATTTTAATTTTCTCTATTTTCGTAACCTTCTTTTATAACAAGAACTGCTTTTCAGCAAAAAAAAAATGTTATTGGAAAAATCGGTTCAGGCTATATCTCGAGTATATATGGACCGATATCGGATATTTTATTTTTCCATATTTATATAACCTTATTTCATTACCAGAACTGCTTTTGAGCACAAAAAAGTTGTTTACTCGGCATTTTCATCAAAAAACCTGTTAGGCTATATATCGGGTATATATGAACCGATATCGGAAATTTTAATTTTCCATATTTATATAACCTTATTTTATTACCAGAACTGCTTTAAGGTGAAAAAAGTTGTTTAAGTTCGCTTACGCGACATTTTCATGAAAAACCCGGTTTGGGCTATATCTCGGGTATATATGGACCGATATCGGAAATTTTTATCTTCCATATTTATATAAACTCATCTTATTACCAGAACTGTTTTTGATTAAAAAAAAGTTGTTAAAGTTCGCTTACGCGACATTTTCATGAAAAACCCGATTTGGGCTACATATGGACCGGGTACATATGGACCGATATCGGAAATTTTCATTTTCCATATTTATGTAACCTAATTTCATTACCAGAACTGCTTTTGAGAACAAAAAAGTTGTTTAAATTCGCTTACGCGGCATTTTCATGAAAACCCCGGTCTAGGCTATATCTCGAGTATATATGGACCGATATCGGAAATTTTCATTTTCCATATTTATGTAACCTAATTTCATTACCAGAGCTGCTTTTGAGCACAAAAAAGTTGTTTAAGTTCGCTTACGCGGCATTTTCATGAAAACCCCGTTCTAGCCTATATCTCGGGTATATATGGACCGATATCGGAAATTTTTATCTTCCATATTTATATAAACTCATCTTATTACCAGAACTGTTTTTGATTAAAAAGAAGTTGTTAAAGTTCGCTTACGCGACATTTTCATGAAAAACCCGGTTTGGGCTATATCTCGGGTATATATAGACCGATATCGACAATTTTCATTTTCCATACTTATGTATATAACCTTATTTTATTAATAGAACTGCTTTTAAGCAAAAAAAGTTGTTTAATTTCGCTGACGCGGCATTTTCATGAAAAACACGTTCTAGGCTATATCTCGGGTATACATGGACCGATATCGGAAATTTTCATTTTCCATATTTATGTTACCTAATTTTATTACCAGGACTGCTTTTGAGCACAAAAAATTGTTTAAGTTCGCTTACGCGATATTTTCATGAAAACCCCGGTCTAGGCTATATCTCGGGTATATATGGACCGATATCGGAAATTTTCATTTTCCATATTTATGTAATCTTATTTCATTACCAGAACTTCTTTTTAGCAAAAAAAAAAGTTGTTTAAGTGCGCTGACGCGACATTTTCATGAAAACCCCGATTTGGGATACATATGGACCGGGTACATATGGACCGATATCGGAAATTTTCATTTTCCATATTTATGTAACCTAATTTCATTACCAGAACTGCTTTTGAGCACAAAAAAGTTGTTTAAATTCGCTTACGCGGCATTTTCATGAAAACCCCGGTCTAGGCTATATCTCGAGTATATATGGACCGATATCGGAAATTTTCATTTTCCATATTTATGTAACCTAATTTCATTACCAGAGCTGCTTTTGAGCACAAAAAAGTTGTTTAAGTTCGCTTACGCGGCATTTTCATGAAAACCCCGGTCTAGCCTATATCTCGGGTATATATGGCCCGATATAGAAAATTTTTATTTTTCATATTTATATGACCCTATTTCATTACCAGAACTGCTTTTGAGCACAAAAAAGTTGTTTAAGTTCGCTTACGCAACATTTTCATGAAAAACCCGATTTGGGCTATATCTCGGGTATATATGGACCGATATCGAAAATTTTCATTTTCCATATTTATGTAACCTAATTTTATTACCAGAACTGCTTTTGAGCAAAAAAAGTTGTTTAGCTTCGCCTATGCGACATTTTCATTAAAAATCTGATTTGGGCTATATCTCGGGTATATATGGACCGATATCCATGCTTAATAAGTGTGTGAAGTTTGAAGCAAAACGAACAACTTTTGTTTTCAAAAATTTTCATACAAAACTGCAAAAAAAATGGCTTTTTTCGGAATTTTTAATACATCTCAGCTATACGTGGACCGATATTACTGAATTTCAATAGCAAACCCATGAATCGATGGGGTAAAAGAATGGTGAAAGAAAAAAGTTTCTAAGTCTAATGGTTTTCTCAGAAACGGTATTTCAACAGCGGACAGACGGACAGACGGACATCGCTTAATCGACTTTTCCATTAATTCTGATTCAGAATATATATACTTTATAGGGTCGCAAAAAAAACTGTAGAAATTACAAACGGAATCACAAACTTATAAATACCCTTTACATTTTTGTGAAGGGTATAAAAAGTAATTTATTTTGAAACTGGCAATAACTACTGTTTAATGAGGTCCGCGAAATATTTATTTTTCAGCTTCATTAAAAACTTAAGGTTGAATAAAGATGCATTTATGTATGTGTTAAATAACATTAACTTGGAGTGCATGGCAGCGAAATCAAGTACGATTCCACCCATTATCAAATTAGCAACTGCTTTAAAATTTCTGGGTCAAGCTGGCTACCAACACCATCCTTCAGCATCTCTTATTGCTTGCATTTGGTTCTTCGGCTAATGTATACCACAAAGCACTTGCTGTCTGTCGAGCATTTGGTGTTTTCAAGTGGCCTTTCGCCAAATGACTGTTTTTTCCATGAATTCCACCATTACTTCGAGTTGTCGCGTTTTAGTAGTCTTCTTGTTAGTTTCCCTAAGTGAAATATTTTTAAAAGCAATTAATCTATTAGCTACCGCAACGAATTATTATTTCATTTAATAATTTATTGTCATTTTAACAAATAAAATAGATGAATAAACAAACAGTGATATAATATTTACATTTTCGTGCTTTGCTAATGCTGTTTTGCTATAGAATGAATTTTGCGAGTTTGACATTTATTTTCGCAGTTAAGAATGCCGAATTGCCACCTTTCCGCATTTAAAATGGGAATAAAATAGTAATATGCGAATATCGCAATAGAGAATAGCATGTCTTCGCATGTATGCATTTTCGAGTAGCATAACCATTCGCATCGCAATTCAGAATAAGCCTCCAGGTATGATTGTAGTAGGACTATTATCCTTAGAGGCCTGCACCGAACAAGAATGTTGGTATTGAAATGACCTTTTCAATCTCCCGACCTCAATTAATTTTAGAATCTGAAACCGAAGGGAAGCTTGGATGGAAAAAGATTTCGCAACAAAAATCAGCTATGGAAAAAACAAAGCCCAATTACCATTGAGAAGTACCAAAATATAATAGCTCCAATATCAAAATGAATTTATGCAGTTTTAAGAAACCGGCAGGAAGCAGCAGCACTAGTTTTGTTAATTAAATTTTTGCAACGTGCTCTGACAAAGGCGGCGAACGTTTGAATTACGTCGAATAAATAAAATACGTTCATATAAATATGATACAAAAGATAAACGTAATTCATTTTTGTGAACTCCATATTTTTTTTTTTTTTTATCTTGGACCAGTACTCAGGGGATGACCCCTACATATGCAGTGTATTGTACTGGAACTAGGAAAATAGGTTATGATGAGGTAGGAAAGAGGGAGTACTGTTCGTGGAGGTTTAACTTAAACAATAACAACACGAAAGACTAAAACAAACTGCAGCATTTAAAATGTTGGAGTCGAATTAGTTAAAACTGATCAGTGCCCAGTGTATATACCTTCGACACTGCTCAAATTAACAAAATTTAGTCCAACACCTTCCACGCTACAAGGTAATGAAGTACATTCAGAAGAAATTAATATTGTGCATATAAAGAAACGCGGACAACGTTGAAAGAAGAAACAAAAAAACAAAAAGAAACGCGTGTACACATACTGCTACCTATTCCGGTGCACTTTGATGTCATTCGAAGTTACTAATGAACATATGTATGTATATAGAAAATACGGACAATGGTAAAAAAATAGAGAAAGAAAAATAAACACGTGTACACAGCTTACTACCTATTACGGTGCAATTTGGTTTTATATGAATTTAATTAATGAACGTACACATATAGAAAATACGGACAGCAGTAACAAAAGACATGTGCACACGACGAGAGACAGAACACTACTTCTGCCATACACTTTGTAAGTTACCATTCATTAATTACAAAGTGTTGCACACATCATCGAAGAGAAGTAATGTGGTAGGCAATGTTCGCCGCTGGGTACTGGTCTTAACAGCCATAGTGCCCAGGCATCTTAGTGGTAGTACAGAGGGATTAACTGGTATTAACAGCCATTATTCCCAGGCATCTTAGTAGTAGTGCAGAGGGATTAACTGGTATTAACAGCTATTATTCCCAGGCATAGCGGTACTAAACTACACTAACACTCTCTTTAAGAAAAATCAGAGCCTCCGTAGTTTTCACCCGAATTGGAGTCTTTCTTTTCTGGCGACAACTGCAGGGCATGATACACGTATAGTCCACGACGTCTGGTTTGGCAAGTAGCGTTTTTTTTTTATTTAAATAAAGAGAATTGTTAAACAAATTTAAACGAGGCCTGAGTTTTATTTTCTTATAAAAGGAACGCTTTGGGTAACCTTGGTCTGACTAAGCTACTCTGACAGGAAAGAAACGTTCTTATAACATACTGTCCACATTTTTTAATATCTTTATAAGTTTGCTTTTGCCTAATTAGAAAAAAAAAATAGTTATTTCACAATTTCAAAATATATTATTATTATTAAACATTGAAATGAATATTCTGTTTTTGTGCATAAGCTTTTAAAAATATTGCATCTTTGTAAAAACAAATTTAATTTATTTTATTTTGTTCTCTTTTTTTAGCTGCTGTTCTTGCCAGTCAACAAGCGGCTGCTGTAGCTGTGATAAATCCGTTTCCAGCTGGACCCAATAAATAAACATTTTTGGATTACTTTATCGTATATTAGCTACAGGATAGAATGTTCGAGTTCAAAATATAAAATACACTGCAAGATGGAATATAAGTTATGAAACATATTACTAAATGTTTGTATGTTTGTCTTTGTATTGCTAAAATTTAACAGAACATATAAATTTAGTTTATTTATTTTCAATTAATTTTAATTTTCAACCAGAGCGCAAATAATTGACGCCGAATTTATGTTCCACTATATTAAATCCTGGAAATACAGCAATGATACATACATATATATGAATTTTGCTTTGTATTAAATTTAATAAATAAAATTGTTTTAGTAATTTATCACACATCAAGTGAATTTAATTAACATTTGTCATTTACAGGCGAAAAGCTTAACAAATTATTTTTTTATATTTATAATTCTTCAAGATTGGAAATCTCCGTTTTTATATTTTAAGGACGATAATCAAATGAGGTGTTATGTTATTAAAATTGTATTTTTTTATTTTATTTTTTATTATTATTATATTTTTTAAAGAATGTTAGCTCAAATACTCGTATGTAAATTAGAATATGGTTCATCTACCCACAAACTAATTTTTTCCAATAACAATGTATTTTTTAAATTTACCGCAAGTTCTGCAGAAAGAAAGAACGAGCGGTATATGTATTTTATTTAGTGTACACAGAGAACAGATTCATTTTTAGGGATGCTGGGATTAGGTTTTACTAATTATCTCATTTGGTGTTTTATAAACAAAATCCCATCGGTCGTCACCAAGTGTGACTTGGGCGCCTTCTCCACCGTCTACTTTAAGGTCCTGCTCTGGTTATGTCAGATCTACGCAAAGCATATCCTCCATTTCCGTCTACGTATTCCATTAGATAGAAAATTTTGTTTAATTCATCAAAGCCATCATCAAATGATAACAACCTTGGTTTTTATGAAGTCACAACGAGCTGTATCCTTTATACAGCAGTTGGAAATGTTTGCTTTGGTGTGCCGTTAGTTCTGTTTCGATTTCTACATTGGATTTTGCTTGACAGTCTTGATTTTGCAGATTTCAATGCCATCTTTGATCTTCGTAATTTCCACTTGTTACAGATGTGGTTTCCAGGTAGCGAAATGACAGGACGTTTTTAAATTGTGGCTTGAAGCTATTTGTTTTAGCCGTGTTACTTCTCATGACCTTGGTCTTAAGGCTGATCACATTGTGCTGTTTCGGATTTCCCTTCTCTCAGTTTCAAATGCAAACGTATTTATGACAGCCTCGTCGTCTATACACAGCAGTTTAACTGCAAGAATATAGCTTTTGATCTTGTTATTACTTTTCTTCGTGACGTCAATGAAAATCCAATGCAATACAAGAAGCACATCCATAGCGAACTGCAGGTTGCATCCTTGTGCAGTGAGACAAAACCAGTGTTTCCTTGGGTTTGCCTTGCTATAATGCCCATATGGCTCAATGGTTTGGGGAGACAAGTGACTTCTCGAGTTCGACGTATATCAGATCTTCATTCCAATGTTTGTGCGTGTACTATTGATGAAATCTACGCCTAACATAAAAGTTAATTATATATTGGCATTGCTATCCTCGATACAATTGCATCGTAAGGCGTGGTACTAAACTGCACTCTTTCTCACCGAATTTTGTTAGTTTTTTAACTAGAAAAGAAATTGCACCCAGATTGTTGTGACGGTTACCAGATTTCTGCGGAAAGTGCAGCAGTATCTTAAAAGATGTCATAGTTTTTTCACTTCTCCAAAATGAAAATATGTAAAACCAACAGTTGATTGTGGTTTTTAAAAGCTTTAGCCCGGTAGTTGCATTATTGTTTTCAACATTTTTAGCAAGGCGATTGGACATTGAAACAACCTTAACTTCCATTAGCTTGGAAATATGTAGACTAACGTCAATTTAATATTCGTTTTTCTTTCGAAATTTATTTGATAAACTGGGTTCGGAGGGTTAAAGTTTAAATTATTAATCAAAAATTGTCTGTTGTAAGGGGAGTTAAGATAGTATAGAAATACTGGACAACAGTAGCAGTAGAAGCTTTAAATATATTTTTTGAAAGGGAGCAAGACTCTCACCAGGTATCCCAAATATGGAGCTCCAGGGGGTGTAAAGTGCCAGACGACTAGCTGAAAAATATTTCGCGCCAACAGTTAGTTTTTCTAGAACATTAGCTGTACTAAAAAGTAGTTACGTTTCCGAATAAATATTCGCTACACAGTTTCTAGGAGAAAGAAAATACAGCTGGTAAAAATTAATGTGTATATTATTCGTAGTTTCAAAATGAATAGTTTTTATAGCAAAACAATTTGTTCAATTGTCCGACAGTGGGATAGGCTCAGTTACTGGTGCACCATATCAGCACGTCTAAATTATAAAACTATTATAAACTTTTCAGCCAATTTTGCCCGAATTTATGTATTATGTCATCGCCAGCACTATCCCATACTATAGTTTGTAAGTGTATTAGTGTAAGATAGATTAAGTTTATTTTTAATTTTAAATTTAATAAAGATACTAAATTAAACGAGAGCGTCATGCAAACAAGCTGCTCTATTATAAATAAATGAGTTGTTTACCAATTAAACAAATCTAACCAAGTGGGATCTTTCCGGAAAATTCCTCAATTAGGTAGCTCCTTAAAAGTAATCTCACAGTTAGCTGCTGAAAACATGTGGCAGAAAGTATAACGAAAACATTTGTAGCGTGTTACTTGGTGATATAAGAAAATTATGTTGTGTGATGTCATTGTATATTACTTTATTCTTACTAACAGTACCATTCTCTCTGACATTGATAGTTCAATAAATATCATTTGTCAAACATACCGCAAAGTGAAACAAAGACAAAACGTAATGCGAAAGAAGTATACACATAACTTATTAAACTCTCTACAGTTCACTCTTTTTTTTATTTGTTTGTGCTTTTATTCTTAAATAAATAAATAAAACGTTTTTTCTTGTTGAAAAAATTTGCTAAAAATCGGTAAAGACAAATATTACATTTCACTTCGCTATTAAGGAAAAAATTTGCTTCAACATAAGCATAAACTATTTAATACAATTTTGCTATTCAACCTAAAACCGAAATTGGGTAAACAAGTTAGGAGGAGGAGAACAGAGGGAATAGTGTTTGTGTAGACGTTTGACTTAGGTCAGGTTAGGTCGTACAGGCAGTTAGTTTCATGAAACCAGCTTACTTAGGTCCTTTCTTGGTCCCCTGCCTGAGGGAGGCGTGAGGCCTACAAGAAAGCCGGATATAAGAATCGAGTCCGTTCCCCCGCATTCCGACATACTCGTATATTTGCTTACACGTGCAGTATCGGGCCGCCTAGATACAATACTGCCATAGTACAAAGAGCCGGGGGTCGACAGAGGACGTGCTCAACACTCTTCCTCGTCCTCATTTTACAACTTCTACAGAAATCATTAGATGGAAGATTTAACCTCTTAGCATACTTCCCTACGTACGGTACCTTTGCCGGGTAAAATCCCTGAGGACCGTAGTCCTCATGCACAGACCATGTTAACCACGCTACTCCGCAGGTAACCTCACCACACCATCTGTCCCGTGCAGTCCCTACAAGTTGACGCTGCACTTGGTTCCTACTGCTTTTAAACGGGACTACTTCCATTATATCAATGTCCCCTTGCCGTTCGACGGCTTTCGCCAGTTTATACGCTACAATATTTCCAGGCACTTCACTGTGCTCCGGTACCTTAAAAAGGTGCAGTGAGGCGTGAGTTTTTGGCCAAAATTCACGCCTCAACCACCGTATTCACCGAACTTTTCCCCTGCTGACTTCTTCCTTTTTCCAAAACTGAAGACAACGACGAAAGGAAAGCGTTTTGCTACGATTGAAGGGATAAAAGAAAAATCTAAACAGGAGCTGTTGGTGATACCATAAACCGCATTTCAGAAGTGTTTCGAGGATTGGAAAAAACGCTGGCATAAGTGTTTTATATCTGAGGGGAATTACTTTAAAGGAGACAAAATAGTTATTGATTAATAAAGAAGTACCTGTCGAATATCAAGGCTGACATGACCCAGATTTGATAAGGGGAGGTCTATCATCCTTAAGGGCTTGCGCCGACGGAGGTTGCGGTCTGCTGTGGCGGACCTGACCGGACAGTGCACATAGGGACGCAGGCGAGGAGATTAAATCTTCCATTCAATGTCTTGTGTAGAAGTTGCAGAGAATATTCTATATAGGCAGGCTGATGCTGCATGATTTTGTGGAGGTATCGGAATGTGATGTAAGTGGATTGGACTCTAAACCAGTGATATGTAGATCTGTTGAGATACATATCACACCCAGGCAACACAACGGGACCAATCTGGACCCAAGTGGGGTGGCCTAGTAATCCTAGTAATAATAAAGGAAAACAGCAGCATACAATACAAAATAAGAATATTTGAGTAAAAGATATTGCTTAGTAACATTTTTAAACTGTTTTCGGAATACTTTCTGTTGCACTCTAGTACATGTTTAGTGTTTTATTCACAGAACATCAAGAGCATCATTATGTGTTATCAAACAACACTGGATCTTACCACATCCTTATTTTTACGACCAAATTCGGAGATTGTAAGAGATCAATATTCAGCGCTTCATTCATATTTTGCCTCTTGGCACCTCGAATAGGCTGGGCTACGGTAGCTTAATATACTAGGTTGAAGTGTCGAAGCGCCAGCTGACTTTTTTCTATGATGGGAACTGTCAACAGTTGTTTATATTTTATAATATACACATCCACTACTGTTTACAAAAGAGAGATTTGTTATAATAGAAACACAACGCAAAATACTAATTTGTTTTTTCTCTTGTTTGATAGTTCAATAAAGGGCCCTGTTGTTTTATTCATTGATAGCTGTTGTAGTTTAGTTTCGCTTTTACCTAGAATATTATTTTACCATGGGCTGGGCCTTTAGCTGTATGAGAGTGGCAAATGTCGGTGTCACCTGCAAAAGAGTGGATGGGTTTGGACGTTTGGTATCTGTAGCATACCTAGCCTTTTTGCGTAACAATTCAGTATTTGGGGCTTTGTTTGCACGTCAGGTGATGAATACTCGTACTTCCTATCTGGATCTAATTTCGTTTGTATACGTCTGATTACAACAAGACTTCGTTCTTGGTTTAATCGAAGCTTGCTTCGAGGGTATGAATATTTTCATCTCATTTTTGCCGACGCATTTGTATCATTATCAACAAAAACAATTTCCAATAAAAATGCGCGGGTTTTCGTAAATATAATTTAAGTGTTTCGTAGCTGTTTTAAAAACGTTATGAAGTTCTGAGAACGGTAAGGAGAAAAAATTGTGTAATGAACCGAATTTTCGAGAGGTGCACTTACACTGACTGCAAACTTTTGAGGGTGTGAAGTCAAGGGTGTTTAACTGGTGTCATTCAATGCCCGGAATATGAGTTAGTGCATTCACTAATTGCGCAAAATGTTATAGGCTTTTCACACTGAACGACATCTAATATCTATCTTCGATTATTCCATCATCATCACTAGAAAAGTGGCAAAAAAAAGTCTGTTGCTCTTGTGACATCACTGAAAAATGCGATTCATTTTGAAAGAAGTTAAAAAATATAAATTTTTTATGATGTGTCAATTGTTCGCATGTGTGTTTGCTTCCTTAAATATTTTTCTGTGTTTTTGCTAAATTTTGTTTATGTGCTTTGCGTTTTTTTTATAGCCATACATCTTATAAGCTATTTTTTTGTTTCCCAACTTGATTTTTTTCCGAAAAAATGTTGTGTGCTTGTTAAATTGTTTAAAAACGGAAATAATAATATTTTTGATTGATAGTGAGCAATGTAAACAGAGTTTAACATTTCCAACATCTTCCATGTGTTCCTCAGTGTAAAAAGCCTATTACACGCAGCCAATAACTCTTCATATTGACCTTCTGGAGTTGTATGACTCGAATGCTGACAGGATGACTTGTGAAGGAGATATCACCAACATAAATACTTTGTGATCGTCAATATAGATTTCGTAAGAGTTGCTCCACTGGAGATCTTTTGGCATATCTCTCTGAGAAATGGTGCCAATCAATCCATTATTTTGCTGGAAGTAAAGTGGTGGCCCTGGACATCTCCAAAGCGTTTGACAGAGTGTGGCATGCTGCACTACTGGCTAAACTCACTGCTTTTGGTGTCGGTGATGACTTCTCTCGGTTTATATCGAGCTTTCTCAGAGACCGCACTATACGAGTTGTTATAGATGGGATCTCATCAAACGAGTTCAAGATTAATTCAAGGGCTCATTCTCTCTCCTACTCTATTTCTTATTTTCCTAAATGACCTTCTCTATCAAACTTCCAACCCTATCCACTCTTTCGCGGATGACAGCAGCATTTTCCACTCGTACTCTTTTAGTGATAGACCCAGCCTATCAGAGGTAGCTGCTAAGAGGCTAAATATAAATGATTCACTGAATAGTGATCTTCTATTAATCTCCGAATGGGGTCGCAAAAACAATGTCGACTTCAACGCTCGTCAGACCCAGTGCTGTTTATTAACACACAAACAAACGACGGCAGGTGCTGCTTCATCTGTACTCATGGATGGTATACATATTGAGGAATCGGGTGCTCTTGATGTTCTTGGAATGAAAGTACAGTGTGATGTTCGCTGGAATGATCACATTTTTCATGTCTCTAAAGAAGCATTCAAGTGCCTCGGTTTTTTGAAACGGTGTAAGATGTACTTCACTCCATCCGATCTGCTTACAATTTATACAACCTACATCCGACCGAAAATGGAATACAACTCTCATGTTTGGGCCGGTGCCTCAAAGTTTATTTTGGTGTTACTCGACCGTGTACAGGAGAGGGTGAAGAAACTTATCGGTGACAGTAGGGTATCCAACTCTATTGATTCACTGGAGCATCGACGCAGTGTGGGGTGCGTTACTCTGTTCTATCGCTACTACAATGGATTTTGCTCAGACGAGATTAGGGATCTTGTTCCCGAAACTCGCACATTTTTACGTAGCACGCGTTCATCGTCGAGAGTTCATCCATTTGTGGTCGATTGTCCGGGGAATCGTACAACGCATTACAGAGAGAATTCGTTTTTCAGTCGTACACTTCGCCTGTGGAATAACTTGCCTGCAGCCGTGTTTCCTGTCTGTTATAACACAACGATTTGTGTGTTCCGCTGGTAAAAGATGAATTTTCAAAGTATGCGACAAGATATATCAGCACATTGGAACTTCACCCAAATCCTTCTGCTCGAAACATACTTAATTTTAGCGGTCACACTCGGTTGAGAAGAAGGGATACCGTTGCCACCATCAGAGTGTTAAGTAGGTGATTTTACCGGTATAATATGCGCAAAATAAAGCTTTTTGTCTAGCATTGGCTGGACTTAGTTGATTTTTTGTATTTAGTATTAAGATTTGAATACTTATTGTTAGTTCACATTGTGAAGATTCAATTAATAAATAAAAGCTAAACAAAAAAAGTGCATTCTGATTTTTTTTAACGAACGCCAAACAAATTCAGCATAATGCTTGCCTAATGGTTGCTTGAATTGGAACAAAACTTTATTTCAAATATACGTATATCATAAGGTACCGAAGGAAATGAAATAGGGATATCAGTTGATACCCAGGTATATGAAAATCCTGTGGATCAGCACTCTCAGATACCTGTAGGGATCTAACGATACCTCTAGGGCATCGATACTTGTACTCGATGCGGTATCGATACCTGCTTGGTATAGAAGAAAAAGCGTCGATACATACTTGTATCGTTCGACTTCTTCATACGATAGCAGCAGGTAAGAACACATAGAGCTAAAAATCAAAATCTTCGTTATGGATTTTATTTTCTGATCTTCTGGCTGAAATGAAGCGTCTTTATTAGTATCCCGGAAGCGAAATTTTGTAAAACGTGGGAGCTATATCATAGCAATTTTTCAGCTGCATTCACCCAACTGTTTGCTTCGTAACTGTGTGACATTCAATGGAGGAAGAAAAACTTTGGAGCTTCAATTTAAGTCAATTTATTATTGATACAACCTTCGATAAAGGCACAGAATTCTGGCGTGAAAATTCTTTAGTGACAAATTTGAATGGCCTTGTTTTTATCGTGACCGCAATCTTATTGTTTTTTTTTTTTTTTTTTTTATAAAGTACAACCATAACTCAATTTTTGTTAAATGCAAAAGCCTTTAAATACAAGGATTAATTTTAAAAACTCTTTGAAAACAAATAAATTATGATAAAAATGGTCTCCAACTCATTATTTTTATTTGTCCATAAGAAAACATTATTTCTGACCGATACCTACTTGTTACTCGGTAGAAAAGCTTCGATACCAAAAGTACTTGGTATCGAAAGAAAAGTATCGAGTATTTACTCGTATCGTTTCATTAATAGATACCTAGGTATCACATATGGCGAAAACTCCCGGACGATGGAGATAAGTGTGGACACTTGTCTTTTGTTCTCAGCCCATGCACACATATTACAAAAATTAATTTTAAAGTTACCTGTCACCACAGGTTCTAATTTCTGAGCGTTTTTTTTAGGTTTTTATTTACACCAGAAAATATTTTGTTTTTTTTTTTTTTGATTTAGAACCAAATAGGGGGAAAACCAAATTAAATGCTCTATAATTAGAACAAGGGACTCTAATTTCTGGAAGTTTTTCATATTTATTTTTTTGCAAATCATATTTTCCCTCATTAAAGTAAAACATAAAACGGGGAATCACCGAGTTATTCGTAGTATTTACAACTCGGTCATATTTATATAAATTTTGACAGGCTTGCGCAAATTTGGGTCAGTTGATAACTGAAGGTCAAAGTGAAGTGTTTATACGAGTGAAAGTTAAACGAAAAAAAAAATGCCAAACAAACGTAAATAAATACCTTATCGTTGGATACTAAAGTTAAAATATTAAAAAGACTTAATGAAAGTGTGAGTGGAAATCGTTTAGCTAATGATTTTCATGTGGCAAAATCCTTCATCACCTACATAAAATCAAAAAAACATGAAATTATGGAAGCAGTTGCCAGTACCTATCAGGAAGCAAAAAAAAATCTTTACATAAGGCAGAATATGAAGAAATGGAAAAGCGCCTTTATAAGTGGTTTTTAAATCAACGTGAAAAGAAGAACACAATGACAGGACCAGTATCGAAAGCAAAAGCTAAGTCAATTTTTAGTGAAGTATACCCCGAAAAAGATGAGAGCGCATTTACTGCTAGTGATGGATGGTTTTCCAAATTTAAAACACGACACGGAATACGATTTTTAAAAATTGGTGGTGAAATACTTTCCAGTGATGTTAGTGAGGTGACTTCATTTCTACACAGATTTCGTGCAAAAGTCGAGCAAATGGGGTTATTGGAATCACAAATTTAAAATGCTGATGAAAGCGGATTGTTTTTTCGTTGCCTTCCGAATAAAACATTCGGAAGAAGCGTTTTAATTTCACTAAGCGTAAACTCTGACGGCTCACATAAATTAATTGGAAAGACTAAAAAGCCAAGAAACTTCAGAGGATTTGATAACCCATTATGACTTTTCGAAAAAATGCCTGGATGACTTCCCGGATTTTTCATGATTGGTTTCACAAGATATTTACCATAGAAGTATGTTTCACCAACGCAAATTTTAAGTTCCATATTTTTAATTTATTTTTTATTCTACAGGTCATTCGATTTTCTGAAGACAATAATTTGGCCCCAAAAGCTCTTTTGCTTATAGATAACTTCTGCTCATTCCCCAATTGATAAACTTCAAAGTGAGGATGATAACATAATTGCATATTTCTTGCTGCCGAATGTAACGGCAGCTGTGCAGCCAATGGATCAGAATCCTATTAAAATGACAAAACTTATTTACAGAAGTTGCTATCTCAGTTAATTGATGATGGTGGTCATATTGACAAACTTTTGAAGCGGCATTCAATCCGTGATGCAATAATATTGTTGCAACAAGCATGAGATGAGGTACCGCAGACAGTGCTAAAAAATTCTTGGTCCAAATTGTTAAATTGGCACTCAAACGATCATCAATAATGTTATAAAATGGTACAAAACCAGTGATATATATATAAGTAATCGAAGTTTTACTTCTGGTGTCTGAAAATGAACTGTTTTATTAATTCATTTCTTTTTGTCTTGATACATTCTTTTTGCTTACAAAAATAGTGTTTTTTGCTTAAAAAATTCAATAAATTTTTTGTTCGTTAAACATTTTTTGCTTATTCGATATTCTTGCTTATTCAATAAAATAAAATAAAATAAATTTTTGTTCGTTAAACATTTTGTGCTTATTCGATATTCTTGCTTATTCAATATTACTTGATAAAAAGGTAAAAATTTATAGGAAAAACAGATTGATCAAATTACAATTATGAACTGTTGTGAAATATTTTTGCTTATTCAAAATGTTAAAAGTTTTATTAAAAAACAGTTTGATCTAATTACAATTATAAACTGTGTGAAATATTTTTGCTTATTCGATTTTTTGCTTATTCAATATTTTTACTTATTTGCTTTAAATAAAAGGTTAATAACTTTTGTGTACAAAAAAATGGTTTAACCTAATTGCAACACAGTTTATTAAAGGAAAAAAACATATAAGAAAACAACAAATACCATAATAAACATAAATAGAATTGCACACCTAAACGCACATTTGATAAATTTTTTGAAAAAAAATGGAACAAATTCAAGATGCTATCACGCAACTTACTGGTGCTCTTAACGCCCAGATTGAGCAAGTTAAAGTCCTTACTAATAGATTAAATGCTTTAGAGAACGCTAATAAACGCCCGCAAGCGGAAAATTTACTTTCTGCTCCGCGAACCGAGACAGACCTACTTGACATTAGGAAACTACCAGACAGTGTAAGGGATCTGCAGGTCTTCGATGGTAATCCGATCCAGTATATTTTCTGGGTCCACAATGTGGAGTCTATTTTACAGGACTACGAAATTGTTAAGCATAAACCCATCTACAGAGCAATACTTCAGCACATCAGGCAGAAGGTTAGGGGTGCTGCAGACACAGCACTAATCTCGTACAATATATTTAGCGATAGTTGGGAAAAAATAAAAAACTGTTTATCCTTACACTATGCGGACAAAAGAGATATACAGACATTAGAATACGAACTTAGCGTAATGCGACAGAGGAGTAGCACTATTGATGAGTTTTACGCAAAGGTAAATCATCAACTCTCTCTAATAATAAATAAACTCAAAACAGACAATTACTCAGGCGAAACCGTTGAAGCTTTAATATCTAGTCATCGAAACAGAGCTTTGGACATCTTTATCCGTGGAATTAATGGCGATGTTTCAAGGATGCTTGCAATCCAGAAGCCCAAAACTTTACCTGAGGCATACACTTCATGCCTCGAATTCCAAAACCTAAATTTTAGGAATACCTCCATTCACCCTCGTTTTCCGAACACCATTACTTCACCAACTAACCAAATGTATAAAATAGGGAACTTTAGCAAACCACCCATTCCGCAAAGGAAACTTAGCCCAAATGAGAGTATTCGTATCTATAATACGCCTTTCCCAGCACACTCAAGACCTAGCCCACCCAGGCCCAGCCAACCCAAACCACCCGTACCAATGGAGGTTGACCCTTCAATAAAATCTCATCGAGTTAATTACATGAATAGAGCAGAAAAATCACCCCCAAATACCTCCGCTAATTCGTCCAACATTCCCCGAAAGCAACAGCGACTGTTTTATACAAACACTAGTGAGGAAGCAGAACAACATTCAAGCTACGATGAGGAACAAGATGAGCAGTATGAGGAAAATCTCAGCGACGAGGAGTTCGCAGAACACGAAAATGAGTTAAATTTTATGACGGAAGCCTCTCTAGCCTTCCATACGTAGAACTTACCTTAAAAAATGGAAAAATTCTAGAATTTTTAATAGACACCGGCGCAAATAAAAATTTCGTATCTGAAGCCATCGCATATAATTCCAAGCCTGTAGAATCAATATTTAAAATACAATCAGCAACGGGACAAGCCTTAATTACTCGGAAAGTCGTTGGTAAATTTTTCAAGAGCCTTGGTATACAAAACGATCTTACCTTTTTTGTTCTTCCTGGCCTGCAGTCATTTGACGGAATTATAGGCGATGATACACTCAAGCAGTTAGAAGTAATAATTAATAGAAAAAACAATACACTTAAATTTGGTAACGGCGCGAAAGTTCAACTTAAATCGAGGATCTCAAAACAAGTTAATTGCATTGAAGCTATATACCACGATGACAAAGATATAGGAGACCTGTTGAAAGAGTACAAGGAAATATTCGGACCAGTCTCAAATAGTGGTACCATTGAAACTAATGTTCGCGCAGAGATTAGAACTTCTACAGATGAGCCAATTTACACGAAATCATACCCTTACCCCAGTCATCTTAGAAGCGAGGTAGAAAGCCAGATAGAGCAAATGCTTAAAGATGGTATACTAAGACCATCAAAAAGCCCTTACAATTCTCCCTTGTGGGTAGTTGCTAAAAAGCCAAAGGCTAATGGCGAAAAACAGTATAGGATTGTAATAGATTTCAAACGACTTAACGCTGTTACTATACCGGACACGTACCCGATTCCAGATATAAATACTACACTTTCCAATTTAGGGAATAGTAGCTACTTTACTACCTTAGATCTAACCTCTGGATTTCACCAAATTAGGATGAAAGAGAGCGATATCGAAAAAACCGCGTTCTCAACAAACAACGGGAAATTTGAGTTCTTGCGTTTACCCTTTGGTCTTAAAAACGCTCCCTCAATATTTCAACGAATGATGAATGATGTACTTCTGCCTTTACTTGGAAAGGCATGCTATGTTTATATCGACGATATCATTGTGTTCGGCAGGGATAAAAAAGAACATATTGAGAACCTAAAGAAGGTATTCCACCTACTAAGGAAAGCAAATCTAAGAGTCAACTTTGAAAAATCCAAATTCCTAAAGAGAGATGTAGAATTTCTTGGACATATAGTATCTCAGCAAGGCATAAGACCAGATCCGGGTAAAATTTCTGCGATTCAGAAAATTCCAATTCCTAAAAATCTAAAAGAGCTAAAAAGTTTTCTCGGATTAGCATCTTACTACAGGAGATTCATTAGGGATTACGCGGCTGTAGCAAAACCCCTCACAAATCTCACTAGGGGATTAAACGCACAGGTTAAAGCAAACCAGTCTAAGCGCGTTCTTGTTGATTTAGATGAAAAAGCCCTCAAATCATTCAGAGACTTGAAGGAGCTACTAATGTCATCGGAAATCCTAGCATTCCCAGATTTCGAAAAATCATTCGTTTTAACTACGGATGCTTCTGATTTTGCGATCGGAGCTGTTCTTTCCCAAGGACATATTGGAAAAGATCGCCCAATTACATACTTGTCTAGATCTTTGAATAAAACAGAGGAAAATTATTCGACCATAGAAAAGGAAATGTTAGCCATAATATGGTCCCTCGATAAACTTCGTAACTATCTTTACGGGGCAAGAGAAATCAAAATTCTAACAGACCATCAGCCACTGACGTTTGCACTAAGTAACACCAATAATAACGCAAAATTGAAACGATGGAAGTCGCGGATAGAGGAATATAATTATAAGTTAATATACAAACCAGGCAAAACAAACATGGTAGCAGACGCCCTCTCCCGTATACCACCTCAGGTAAACGTGCTCACATCAACGGACTGTTCCCAACATAGTGGAGAAGAAGATGGCACAGATTGCATTTATCATTGCGAAGCCCCAATTAACGTTTTTCGAAATCAGATAATAATATCAGAGGACCTAAGATCTAGCTATTCGGAAAATCCCCATGCAAATTTTCAGAGGCATTTTGTTAAAATAAAAAACTTAGACGAGCGGACCTTGATGAAAGTATTAAAAGAAAAATTAAATCCGAACGTTGTTAATGGAATAAAAATACCAGAGCAAAAAATCATTTTATTGCAACAAATCTTCAAAAAGTATTTTTCCAAGTTTAAGATACGAATTACACAAAGATTAGTGTAAGATGTAACAGACGAGGAGGAACAATTTTCAATTATAAAAAATGAGCACAAACGCGCACATAGAAACTCCGAAGAAAATAAAGAGCAAATCTTAGAGAAGTTTTACTTTCCAAAAATGACAAAACTTATCAAAAACTTCACGAAAACATGTGAGATATGTAGTAGAAATAAATATGATAGGCATCCATCAAAGCCGGAATTACAACCTACCCCAATACCGTCATATCCGACCGAGATTCTACATATCGACATAATGGAAATTAAGGGTGAAAAATTCATCACTTGTGTCGATAAGTTCTCAAAGTACGCGAAATTCTTTCATATCAAAAACAAATCGGTTCTCTACATAAGAGACAAAATGATAAAGCTACTTCATTTTTTCTCCGCCCCAAAAATTATCGTAATGGATAATGAAGGTAGTTTTATTAGCCCAATAGTTCTAAATTATATAGAGGGGTTAGGAATAGAACCTTACTTCACACCTCCACAAAAAAGCGAAGTGAATGGTACAATCGAGAGGGTACACTGTACAATAATTGAGATGTTAAGGTGCCTGAAAGAAGAGTATCCAGACTATTCAATTAAAGAGCTGATTAATATTACAGTTGACAGATATAATAATACAGTCCATTCCGTAACAAAGAAGAAACCAGCGGACATCTTCTTTGGACGAACGGAAAGAATTAATTATCAGAAGTTGACAGATTTTAGAGAAGTTGTTAATAAAGATCTAAGAAACGAAATAGCAAGAAACCAGAAGATACAATTATATAGACAAAACGCGAAACGCAAAAAACCAAAAAAATACGAACCGGGGGATACAATATTTAAGAGAAATAAACAAATAAAGGGTAAAGAAAAACCACTATTTACAAAACAGACTGTTGGAAAAGACAATAACGTAACAGTGACTACGGACGATAACAAAAAGATCCATAAGTCTGATTTAAAAAGTTAAGAGTATCTCATAGACCTAAACGAACTTCTCCGTTTCAGACCTTTCTTGCATCTGACAGATGCTACAATGGACATCTACGAATACCAAATATACAAACAATCGATAGTGGAACAGATATCGCCAGGTACAATTTTTCTGACAAACTACCAGGGAAGCATTTCCTGCAATAACAGCACTCAATACCTTAACGGTACCTTTATTATAAATTTTCTTAACGAAACAATAACTCTCAATAACATTACTTACTCGAATTGGCAGACAACTTCATTCCAAATAATTCCTCCAATACTTCAAAATAACGTGACAGAAAAAGACATTAAAATAGACTTGCAATACCTCCATCATCTCCACCTCCAAAATATTGAAAATATTGAGAATCTCTCTCACAGAGGCTTAATTTCAATTAGTTCTAATTTTTCATTTCTTCTCATTGGTTTTGTGATAGTAATGACCGTCCAGCTATATCAATGGCAAAAATACAAAAGGCAAACACTACATATTCCAAATTCTCTTGCAAATTTTCCCGAAATTAAAATAAATTACCCTTGACTTGATTAGCGGGACGCTAATTCTTAAAAAGGGGGGAGTTAACACATTTACCGCAACAGGAAAATATTGTCATACCTACTTGCAATTAGGTTAAACCATTTTTTTGTACACAAAAGTTATTAACCTTTTATTTAAAGCAAATAAGTAAAAATATTGAATAAGCAAAAAATCGAATAAGCAAAAATATTTCACAACAGTTCATTTTCAGACACCAGAAGTAAAACTTCGATCACTTATATATATATATATATATGTATATATATATATATATATATATATATATATATATATATATATATATATATATATATATATATATATATATATATATATATATATATATATATATATATATATATATATATATATATATATATATATATATATATATATATATATATATATATATATATATATATATATATATATATATATATATATATATATATATATATATATATATATATATATATATATATATATATATATATATATATATATATATATATATATATATATATATATATATATATATATATATATATATATATATATATATATATTAACAATACATTGTTAAATTGTATATACATATATATAGTTATATACATATATATAGTTGACCAGGCTAACGTTGTTTTGCTTCCAAATTTTGTTTATATTATATGAATGACTTTAAATTTTCAAATTGTCATTACCAGTGCAAGCTGTAGTGACAACTGCAAATGCTTAAAATGGGATGTTATGTCTTTCGCAAACACTAGGACACCTTTAAACTTTCCTTTATGTACTCTGTTTTTTAAAACGTGTTGCGTGTGATGGCAAAAGAGAACGATTCCCCCTCGAAAAGGACGTCTCTGGTAAAGAAAATTTTTTGAGCCTAGCCTCACAGCTAGTGTTTTTTTTTAACCAAAATTGTTTGCTAGAGAAGGGCTCTCTCTGTTTTTCCCCTAACCTTGACCAAACTAATATAATGCTTGGATAAATACATCCATACAGGTGCATGTACCCATGTAAGAACATACATATGTGTATATGTTCATGCATAGGTACATACGTACACTCTTAGTGGTAACTCTGGTGCAACTCTTAGTGGTAAATGTCGGCGGGAAAATCTCCGGTTTTTTTTTTAATCAAAAAAAGTGCAAAAAATCGAAACATATAAATAGCAATTAATAGACTGTACGTGGTCATCATTATAAAAAAACTGTGCCGGGTGAAGACAAATTAATATATACATATGTACGTAGATTGGAGAATAAAAAAAAAAAATAAAGAAAGATAAATTGAACAAGAAGGTGTCAAGTAGTGCCAGGAAGAAGAGGCAAGATAGAAGAGGAATTCCCGAAAAGAAGATTTTTTTTAACAACGTGCAAAAAAGAAGAACAAATATAATAAACGTAAGTAATTATAATTTTATAGTAAAGGTATCAGGACCAAATATACGATTGGTGTGTGCTTAGGTAAGCATAGAAGACCTGGCTGAGTACTAGCTTAGGAGGAGGCGATTAAGAAGTCCCTCAGGAGAAGTAAAACGCAGTACCAGGTAATGATAGATATAGGAATTTGTGTATCCCGGAGCGGAAGCTCATAGACGAGAGGTAGGGAAAGTAACAAAACATTTCTGTTAGATATTGGTTTTACCAGATCCTAAGCAAACAAGAAGCAAAAGAAATTAAAGTAGAAGATTCATAAAATCAGAAGCGCGATAGATTTGAATAAATATAAACTGTGGAAATCGTCAAGAGTTATGTGAAAAAAATTAAGTAATCCAGCACAGCAGAATAAGAAGAAAAGCAAATCAAATACTTCTTTGTTAATAATCTTCAAAATTAATTTTATTAAGATTCTTATTTTTTTTATATATAAAAGTTTTGAGTTTGTGGAAAACTTTTGTGTGATATCGAGAGTGCTTGTAGTTTAGTGTGTGTATAGCTAAGGAAATTAATATTAAGACTACGATTACTGATATCTTGGTGTTTGTGCGGTGTCTACAAGGAAAAAAGAATTTAAAAGAAGATTCTAGGTGGGTGAAAGTTGCTAGTTATCGACAAGAAGAGAAAAGAATCTTTAGGGAGCTCCTTCAAGGTAATAGAAATAGGCGCTAGAAAGAATGAAATAGAGAAAAGTGGTTGTATCAAGTTTGGAAATAGATTTAACAAATAACAAATACCTTTTACAAGACACTGCGACAAAAAAACATGATAACGTATAGCTTTTAAGATATTTTGTTTCCTTATTTAAATATTGATTAAATTCGTTTATTGGTGTTAGTGATTTTTTTTAGATTATTGTACAAAAACCAAAAGCAAAATCTTGGTTTAATCAGACGTGCAAAAATGCAGTCAGATCCAAAGAGGAAGCATTCAGTAACTGGCGTTTAAACAAAACCGCATACACTGATTTGCTCCGCAAAAAGGCAAGATCTTCGTGTGCCAAGGTACTTAGGCGTGAAAAGTTTCTTCGCGAACAGCGGCTTCGTGCCAAGGTCCTTGCAGCTCCTCGGGGCAGTAAGACCTCTTGGTCTTCCAATAAGAGAGCAAAGAACAGTACTAGTTCATCAATTCCAACTCTCTTAAGGAATGACCCAGCATTCACCGACCCGGTTGACAAAGCTAACCTGTTGGCTGAAATTTTTGCAAGCAATTCCTGCTTGCCGAAAAGCAGTCAACCACTTCCCGAGCTCGAAAGAGTATCTGTAACTATGCCTAATATATTCTTCCAGGCGCGAGCACGTAAAAGGGTTTTAGCAGACCTTGACATAAACAAGACTCCTGGACCGGATGGCATTCCAGCACTGGTCTTGAAGCAGTGTTCTTCTACGCTTGCGCGTCCATTAGCACGCCTCTTCAGCATAATTTACCATGGTGGTGAGTTTCCATCGTGCTGGAAGGTCGCTAATGTAAATTCAATCCCCAAAAAGCGTGAGGCAAATAACCCTGAAAATTACCGCCCAATGGCAATTTGCTCTACGCTTTCCAAAGCAATGGAAAGTATGGTTAATTACCATCTTATGGGATATCTAGAAATGGTGCCACTCAATCCATCATTTCGGTGAAAGCAAGGTGGTGGCTCTAGATATTTCCAAAGCGTTTGACAGAGTTTGGCATGCTGCACTACTTTTTTTTTTTTTTTAATTCATTATTTTGTTTATTGAATCTACATAAAAATAATGTAATGACAATAAGTATTCAAATCTTAATACTAAAAAAAAAAATATGATTAAAGTCCTGACAGTGCTGGACAAAAATTTATTTTTATGCGAATATTATTTCAGAATTCAGTCATCTGTTTAGAGCTCTAATGGTAGCCAAAGTATCCCTCCTTCTCAGACGGGTATGACCACCAAAGTTAAGAATATTAACTGCAAGAAGATTTGGATGGAATTCAAGTTTGTTAATATATCTTGTCGCGTACTTCACAAATTCAGATTTCACAAAAGGTACGTTCAGATCTGCGTGGATTCGTGAGTTTTTAACGTACCATGGAGCATCTGTAATTCTACGGAGAATTTTATTTTGACTTCTTTGAATTTTTTCAACGTTGGATGCCGAGGCTGTGCCCCATAATTGAATCCCATAGCACCATATTCGCTTTAGAATCGAGTTGTACAGCAGAAGTTTACAATCAAGCTTCAAGGTCGAATTTCTGCCTAGTAGCCAGTTAATTTGCACTGCTTTCAATTTCATCTGCGTTACTTTTGCCTCGATATGCGACTTCCATGTTAGTCTACGGTCAAGATGAATATCGAGGTATTTGACTTCACTGTGTTGGGGTATTACTTTATTATTAATAATAATGGGTGAGCATGTTCCTAGGCGCAGTGCGAATGTAACATGGGCACACTTTTGTTCATTAACCTTGATTTTCCAAAGCTTGAGCCATTTCTCTAGTTTGCCGATATGTTCTTGTAAATTTATTGATGCTTGCTGGTGGTTACTATGTATGCTAAGGAATGCTGTATCATCTGCAAATGTTGAGGTGTGAACGTTGGTGCTTGTTGGCATGTCAGATGCGTAGATCAAATATAAGATAGGCCCTAATATGCTGCCTTGGGGAACTCCAGCTTCAATAGGCTGGGCGGGGCTTATGAAATCGCCTTCTTTTATTATAAATTGGCGACAATATAAATAGCTTTCCAAAAGGTTATGTACGTTTGCAGGTAAGTTAAACTTTATTTTATGCATTAAGCCATCGTGCCACACTTTATCAAAAGCTTGTGAGACGTCGATGAATAAGGCAGAGCAATATTTTTTATCTTCAAATGCCTTTCTTATCACGTTAACTAACCTGTGTGTTTGCCCAATGGTACCATGTTTCGCTCTAAAACCAAATTGGTGATCAGGAATACATTCAACCTTATGAAGCATTGGATCCAACTTCGCCTTTAGCAATTTTTCGAAGAGTTTTGATATTGTTGACAGTAGACTTATTGGACGGTATGATTCTACTTTCGTGTGATCCTTCCCTGGCTTAGGAACCATTGTTATCATGGACACCTTCCACTCTGCAGGGTAATACTCAAGTCGTAAAATAGCATTAAAAATAAAAAGAACAATTCTTTTAGCTACACGAGGCAGCTCTACCAGCATTTTGTTGCTGATTTTATCCATACCTGTTCTACTAACAATAGGTGGCAACTCATTTGCATTATCAGACCTATTTGTGGTAAAAACGTTTTTCAAATGGTTAACAAACAAATTACCCTTTTCCGAGTCATCCCTAGCCCAGTCACCAGACGGTTCTCGCAAGGGCGGCTTACCTCTAACTGGCCTTTTTAAACCCTTAGTCGCCTGCCATAAAGAATAGTCGGACTGAGGAGTACCATCCAGACTTTCTAAATACGTTTGTAGAGAAGCCGTTTTTTGGTTTGCAAGCAAACTTCTTAGTTGATTTGTGCACTCATGTAGCCTTGTTTTTAGTTGCGGAGACTTGCGAAGTTGCCACTCTCGTCGAACTCTTCTTTTTTCTAACACAAGTTGCTCGATTTCTGAAGAATATGTTCTATTTTGAATGCTTCTGCGTATTAAATAAACGCTAGAAGCAAGTTCAGCGGCTTGTTTAAGGTTTTCGCTAAGGTTGCTTAGTGACGCATTAATATCTTCAGGTGTTCTTAAAACAATATTCTCAGTGCAATTGGTACTCAAAAATTTTTTATATTTTAGCCAATTCACTCGGGTGACAGTCCTATGCAAATTGTTAATCGGAGACCAAGTCTCCTGGGGAAAACGCACTGAAATAATAGTAGGTGAATGATCCGATGACAAGCCTAACGAAGGCTTAGCTTGCATCCATTCCACAGGGAACCCCTTTACCACTCCAAAATCAATCACATCAGGAATCTTTCGCCGGTCAGTCGGCCAGTAAGTGGGATGCCCGCTCGATATTACGTCTAAGCCCATTTTAGAAATTGTATCAAAAAGCACCCGACCCTTCGGGGTGATTAAACGTGAGCCCCAAAAAGTGTGTTTTGCGTTATAATCTCCAGCTGCTATAAAACGAGGTCCTAATGAGGTGAAAAAACTTGAATATTGTGACTCCGTTATTGAAAATCGAGGCGGCGAATAAATCGATGAGATAACCAATTTGTAATGAAAATTTTCCACACAGATATTAGTTGCTTGAAGATAGTCCTCACATGTGTCGTTCAACAAAAAATGTTTTATCCTAGATTTTATCAAGATTGCAGAACCTCCACAAGCTCTTCCACGGGGGCCTTTAGTATCGTATAATACGTAGCCGTTAATTTTGAAGAAGCTTGTTGACGTCAAGTGAGTTTCTGCAATCATCATTATATCAATCTGCTTATCCATCAGGAAGTATTCGAGTTCATTTTTGTGTTGGCGGATGCCGTTCGCGTTCCAGAAACATATTTTTAACCAAATCATTTTTTCGAAATTACCTGCAAAATGGTGGATTGCATTTTCACCATTTCCTGCATCATCGTCATCATTGACGACGTAAAAGTGTTTATAGTTTGAATAAGGGTCTGTATTGTTGCCTCAAGGTTACTGAAATTTTGATCGGGCGGTTGAGATATGTATTGCTGATTCGGGTTTGCGAATGTAGACCTAACTACATTAGCATAAGAAATTTGTTTTTGATTTTGAATGGTTATGTCGGTGGTTGACTGTCCTGTGGGATGAAAAGAATTATTAGAAAAAAATTTGAGTCTACTGTGGTGGCTTAGAAGCAATTATTGGTTTGTTGTTCATTGAGCGCTTGAGGTGGGTGTAGACGGAGCAA
Organism: Thecocarcelia acutangulata; assembly: GCA_914767995.1. Taxonomy (NCBI): domain Eukaryota; kingdom Metazoa; phylum Arthropoda; class Insecta; order Diptera; family Tachinidae; genus Thecocarcelia; species Thecocarcelia acutangulata. Next base: position 61,830,857 of record OU612098.1, read on the forward strand.
CCTCTATAATTAGCTGTGTGGTTTTCACCGCAATTACTGCATTTTTTAATTTTTGGGTCGAATTTCGGCTTATTGCATTGTGCTGTACCATGGAATTCCCCACACACAACACAAACTGTAGACAACTTGCAATAGGTCCTTGTATGGCCAAATTCTTGGCAGTTATGGCACTGTACGGGTCCTAAGCGCTTATGCGGTTCCTCTACGGTTATTTTACGATGTAAAAGGTATTTTATATTATATATAGGATGAACTTCATTCTTCCTTAAAGTTACATCTCCTGGCTCTAATTCAACCCTAAACATGGGTTGAGGGATCTTTTCACGATTTCTGATGTTTAACACATTTTTTACTTTGAATCCCTTGTCTGTCAAACCGGTCTTAACTTCATCAGTGTCTACGCAAGCGTCAATCCCTTTTATTACGACTTGAAGACCTTTAGCGCTTTTAAGCTGATAAGTATAAAAAGCTTTTTTTTCTTTTTCAAACTCGTTAGACAGTTTTCGATAGTCATTTTCATGGTTAACCTGAATTTTAGTTTCGTTAATGTTACCGTGCTTGATGGAGGTAACGTGAAATGTATTTTCTCCGATTACTGAAACAATTTTTCTTACCAGTTCATTGGAGGCAGATTCCCTTAAATAAATTGGTGGTGGTTTAAACGATCTTTTTGACGATCTTGTTGGCTCATCCGTTTGTAGAATAGAAAATCTGTTTTGATTGGTTGGTCTAGCGGATTCGGCATCTTTAGAAATTTTTGATTTGGATGCAATTTGAGCAGATTTAGGGCTTCGCTGACGTTTGGTGATGGTGATATACCTATCCATGCCTACTTGCGTTTTTTGTTTATTGGCATTAGTTAGAGTAGAAGATCTTTTATCTTCTGTTGTAACATCTATGTTAGGCGAGCCGGAACAGGAGCGGACTTTATCTCTTGTAGAAAGAAAATTGTCCAATGATTGCTTTATAGATTCTTCTTCAGAAGTCCATATACTTTTGCTGGTGGAGCTAGGCTCTTTTTCAAAAATATTTCTGATGGGATCACTCATACAGAAAACAAAACTTTAATGTATAGATTTTTTCTACTGGGTAGGTAATCTTCACGCACAATTACAACAATAACAATGCACTGCCACCGCACTTGTTTTATTGAAATTGATTTTATTGTTTAGTTACTGAAATGTGAGGAATTTATTTTCCCCTTGTTTTTTAAAATAATTTGTTATTGTTTTTACAATTTAATACAATATATTATTGTTTTGATATGTAAGATTAAAAAATTAGTGAGCACAATGATTTTTTTGTTTGTTTGTTTTTTTTTTTTTTTGTTCACTGTTTAATTATACGACTGTGCGGTTCGAGAGTCACAGAGTGATATGCTGCACTACTGGCAAAACTTACTGCTTTTGGTGTCGGTAACGATTTCTCTCGGTTTATATCGAGCTTTCTCAGAGACCGGACTATACGAGTTGTTATAGATGGGGTCTCATCAAACGAGTTTAAGATTAATACAGGGGTAACGCAAGGCTCCGTTCTTTCTGCTACTCTATTTCTTATTTTCCTCAACGACCTTCTCTATCAAACTTCCAACCCTATCCACTCTTTCGCAGATGACAGCATCATTTGTCACTCGTACTCTTTTGGGCATAGGCCCAGCCTATCACAGATCACTGCCAAGAGGCTAAATATGAACGATTCACTGAATAGTGATCTTCTGTTAATCTCCGAATAGGGTCTTAAAAAAAGGGTCGCTTTTAACGCTCGTAAGACCCAATGTTTTTTTTTTTTTTTTTTTTTTATTCATTTATTTATTGAATCTTCACAAAGTGAACTAACAATAAGTATTCAAATCTTAATACTAAATACATAAAATTAATTAAGTCCAGCCAATGCTAGACAAAAATGTTTTATTTTGCAAGGTCATTATCGGTAAAATCACCTATTTAACGTTCTGATGGTGTCAAGGGTATCCCTCCTTCTCAACCGAGAGTGGCCTTCAAAATTAAGTATATTGCGTGCAAGACGATTTGGATGAAGTTCCAATTTATTGATATACCTTGTTGCGTACTTTGAAAATTCGTCTTTTACAAGAGGAACACAGAGATCCTTATGAATTCGTGAGTTTTTTACGTACCATGGAGCTGCGGTAATTGTTCGAAGAATTTTGTTTTGTCGCCTTTGAATTTTTTCAACGTTTGAAGCGGAGGCGGTGCCCCATAATTGAATTCCATAGCACCATATAGGCTTTAAAATTGCGTTGTATAATAAAAGTTTGCAATCCAACTTCAATGTAGAATTTCTGCTCATAAGCCAATTCAGTTGAGCTGTTTCTAACTTTAACTGAGTAACTTTCGCTTCTATATGAGACTTCCACGTTAACCTACGGTCGAGATGAATACCAAGGTACTTGACTTCATTTTGCTGCGTAATAGGTGAATTGTTAATTTGGATAGCTGAACATGTTTGTTTACGCAGTGTGAATGTAACGTGAGTACACTTTTGTTCATTAACTTTAAATTTCCAAAGTTTTAACCACATCTCTAATATTGAAATATACTCCTGCAACTTTCGCGAAGCTACTTGATGGTTTTCATGTACGCTGCAGAATGCTGTATCGTCTGCAAAAGTTGAAGTGTGGATTCCGGGTGTCGTTGGCATATCAGAGGCATAAATCAAATATAAAGTAGGCCCCAGTATGCTGCCTTGGGGAACTCCTGCCTCGATTGGCTGAGTTGGGCTTATAAAGTCGCCTTCTCTGATAACAAACTTCCGCCCACATAAGTAGCTTTCCAGAAGCTTGTGTGTATTTGCAGGCAAGTTCAACTTTATTTTGTGTATCAAGCCCTCGTGTCACACTTTATCAAAAGCTTGAGAAATGTCAATGAATAGAGCTGAGCAATATTTCTTCTCCTCAAAGGTCTGTCTTATGACATTGACTAGTCTGTGCGTTTGTTCTATGGTGCTGTGTTTAGCCCGAAAGCTAAATTGATGATCAGGGATGCATTCCACATTGTTCAACATTGAACTCAACTTTGCCATTAACAATTTTGAAATTGTTGGCAGTAGACTTATTGGTCTGTATGATTCTATCTTAGTGGGATCCTTCCCTGGTTTGGGTATCATAGTAATCATGTAGACCCAATGTTGCTTATTAATGCACAAACAAACGACCGCAAATGCTGCTTCATCTGTACTCATGGATGGTACAAATATTGAGGAATCGGATGCTCTTGGTGTTCTTGGAATGAAGATACAGTGTAATGTTCACTGGACTGAACACATTTTTCATGTCTCTAAAGAAGCATTCAAGTGTCTCGGTTTTTTGAAACGGTGTAAGATGTACTTCGCTCCATCCGATCTCCTTACTATTTATACCACCTACATCCGACCGAAAATGGAATACAACTCTCATGTTTGGGCCGGTGCCTCAAAGTCTATTTTGGGGTTACTCGACCGTGTGCAGGAGAGGGCGAAGAAGCTCATCAGTGACAGTACGGTATCCAACTCTATTGATTCACTGGAGCATCGACGCAGTGTGGGGTGCGTTACTCTGTTCTATCGTTACTACAATGGATTTTGCTCTGACGAGATTAGGGATCTTGTTCCCGAAACTCGCACATTTTTACGTCGCACCCGTTCATCGTCTAGAGCTGATCCAATTGTGGTTGATTGTCCGGGGAATCGTACTACGCATTACAGAGAGAATTCGTTTTTCAGCCCCACGCTTCGTCTGTGGAACAAGTTGCCTGCAGCCGTGTTTTCTGTCTGTTATAACGTTGGAAAATTCAAGTCAAATGTTCACAAACACTACTCCCTCTTTCCCCCTTCCCACAACCTATTTTCTTAGTTCTCGTACAATGCACGGCATATGTAGGGGTCATCCCCTGAGTACTGGTCCAATATAAAAAAAAGATAAGAAAATATTATGTTTTGAAGAAAAAAGTTAAATAAGACCATGAAACAGTAAATTATAGAGTGTTATGGCATTGGTAGATCGGTAAGTGGTAGGAACGATCGGGTGGATTTTTGGGTCACAGAAAAAAATACATATTCTAGGAGCCTTCTGTGACATGGTGGGGTGGGCATAGTGAGGGTGAACATCTATGATGACCGTGAGTGTGGTGTGCGAGATGTGTGGTGTTTGTAGATGTTGTGGTAACAATAGTACTTTTGTATAAATATTTTTTTTATGTATGTTGGAAAATACTCCCCAAACCACTGGCGACAGGGTTGGCACTCTCCTGAGAGCAAGATCAGGCCGGTAATTTCGCCAAAAATGGGGTGAAAAGTAGGAAATGGTAAAATTTTTCATAACAAACGTTGATCATCAAGTTTTTCACCGGAAGCCAAATGACATTACAAAGACATGGTTGGTTTATACATCATAATATTATGGTTACCGATCTGACTTTAACTAATTCTAGCGAGTTGAAAAACTGGCTTGTAGAGTTGACGACCTTGAATTGGCAAGTAAAGAGAGCCACCAACTTCTACATCATCTATTCGCAAGCAGTTTAACTTTAAATCCGAAAATTAAAATCGGCGACATCACGTTCGGTCAACTAAACATGATTTTTGTAATATGTTTGAGAGTACATTGTTGATTCAATAAAATAACAGAAAGGGACTGGTAATAGAAAATTGCCAACGTATTGGTGGAATAGACGGCGATATTTCGAGATGTAATACTACTTATTTTCACAAACTGTTAATCCGATATAAATAATAATAACCTGAACTTACTTTTTTGTTAACTTCACAAACTGTTAGTCCGATATGAATACTAATAACCTGAACTTACTTTTTTGTTAGCTTCAGTATATACATAGAACGCCGCGTAAATGAAATGAATGCATATGGACTCGCATTCACAGAAAAAATTGTATCAATTTCAATTTACGTTGGCACAACACAGGCCAGTGGTGCCACCTGGAAATGTGGACATCTCAACGTCATTCTACCATTACAGTGCATTGTTATTGTTGTTATTGTGGCAGTGCATTGTTATTGTTATTGTGCGTGAAGATTACCTACCCAGTTGGAAAAAAACTATACATTAAAGTTTTGTTTTCTTGAGCGGACGTGTTAGTTTTTGATCGGAAAGTAATAAAATAAAACCGTAATAGGTAAAAAGAGTGATCCTATATAAAAGAAATATTTTATATTTTTTTTTAATCAATTTTTTTTTTTTAATAAAAAAAAAATTATATTTAATATTTAATTATTTGATCTTGTTTTGGTAAATATTTCTTATCTTTGCAGCAAAAGATCGTTTTATGTTATATAAAAAATTTAACAGTATTTATTTTCAATATTTCGATATTAATTTGTTATCATCGTCAGGAAAATTAATATGTTATTGATAACATATTAACGATGACAACAAATTGTTATCGAAATATTGAAAATAAATACTGTTAAATTTTTTATATAACATAAAACGATCTTTTGCTGCAAAAATAAGAAATATTAAAAAAAATGTACATGCATGAGTGTACCTAGCAGATGCAATTCTGAGAAAGAGCTTAGCTCAACTAGTAGAAACATTTGGATTTCTGAAGAGGAATCTTTACAAAAATCGTTAGAAAATCTTCTTTCTACAAGAGAAAGAAACCGCACGCGTTCGTGTTCGTCAAATATATTTGCAACATCTGAAGAAAAAACATCTTCTAGTTCAACTAGCGCCAATAAGCCGAAACCCCAAGTAGGCATGGATAAATACATCACAGTTGTGAAACGGTAACGAAGCCCTAAATCTGCCAAATTATCATCAAAGCCTAAAATTCCTAAAGATGAGGACCCCGGTAAGCCTTCTGAAAATAATAGGTTTGCTATTCTCCAAACGGAGGAGCCAACATGTTCAAACAAATCGTTTAAACCTCCTCCAATTTATTTGAGAGAGCCTACATCTAAGGAACTGGTAAGCAAACTTATTACCGTAATAGGTGAAAATACCTTTAGCGTAACACCTGTGCAGCATGGCAATATTAAAGAAACAAAAGTTCAGGTAATTCATGCAAATGATTACCGCAAATTGACGGACGACTTGGAGAAAGAAAATAGAGCTTTTTACACCTATCAGCTTAAAAGTGCGAAAAGCCTTCAAGTTGTTGTTAAAGGCATTGATTCTGGCGATCTACGCCTAATGACGTTAAAACTGGTTTGGAGGAGAAAGGGTTTAAAATTAAAATGTTTTTAACATCAGAAACCGAGAAAAGATATCTCAGCCCATGTTTAGGGTGGAATTAGAACCTGGAGATTTCACCTTAAAGAAGAATGAGGTTCATCCAATATATAATGTTAAATAACTTCTACACCGGAAAGTTACTGTAGAGGAGCCTCATAAGCGTTCAGGACCCGTTCAGTGCATGAACTGCCAGGAGTATGGCCACAGTAAGACATATTGTAAATTGCCCACTGTCTGTGTTGTGTGTGGTGATCTCCATAGCACATCAAAGTGCACCAAATCAAAAACTGACACAAACGTAAAAAAATGTAGTAATTGTGGAGGCAATCATACTGCTAATTACAGGTGTTGCCCCGTTTATACCCACTTCAAACGCTGAATGCCAAATAAATCATTAACTCCTCCCAAGCCGTCCCAGCAATCGCAATTCATTTCAAGCAACAATTCTCCTCAAGCAGGTCAGTCAACAACCCAAATAAATGTTCCAAGCTCTAACCAAGTTTCTTATGCCAATGTGGTTAAGACTAATATACCAAACGCGAATCAGAAGTCCAAGTCTCAACACCCCGACCCATATTTTAGCAACCTTGAAGCCACATTGCATACTTTGGTTCAATCAATAAACACTTTTACGGCTTCTATGACCACAATGATGCAGGAAATGCTAAAAATGCAATCAACTATTTTACAGGCTATTTTAAAAAAATGATTTATTTGAAAATGTGTTTCTGGAACGCAAACGGCATACGCCAACATAAAAATGAACTTAAACACTTCCTGAGGGAAAGGCAAATCGATGTTATGTTGATTGCTGAAACTCACCTGACGTCAAGATGTTATTTCAGGATAAATGGCTATATACTATATGACACTAAAGATCCACGTGGAAGATCTTGTGGAGGTTCGACAAGTTCGAACCGCTATTCTAATTAAAAATAGAATTAAACATTACTTGTTAAATGAGACATGTGAAGAATATTTTCAAGCAACAAATATTTGCATTGAACACATTCACAGTAAATTGGTAATTTCATCAATTTATTCCCCGCCTCCGCTTTCAGTCACAGAAAACCATTACTCAAATTTTTTTTATTTCTCTTGGATCCCAATTTATAGCTGCTGGTGACTATAATGCTAAACACACATTTTGTGGCTCAAGATTAATCTCCCCGAAAGGTCGTGTGCTTTTTGATACTATATCACAATTGGGTTTAGATGTAATCTCCAGCGGGTGTCCCACCTATTGGCCATCTGACCACCGAAAGATCCCAGATGTTATTGACTTTGGTATCGTAAAAAACGTCCTCTTAGAATGGATGCATGCCTTTATTGGATTTGTCCTCCGATCACTCACCTACTATGGTCTCTATATGTTTCCCCCAGAACATTGGATCCCCATTTAACGACATAGGTGTATTCCAGTCTAGAGTGAATTGGCTAAAATATAAAAAATATTTAAATACTAATTGTACGGAAAATATATCTTTGAGAACTCCAGAGGATATTGATGAGTCAATTAATGATTTTTCTAAAAATATTATAAAAGCCGTGCAACATGCTACCACTACAAATTTTAGAAATATGAATAGCAGAACTTGTTCTTCTGAAATCGAACACCTTGTCTCAGAAAAGAGAAGAATCAGAAGAGAATGGCAACTTCGCAGGTCTCCCCAGCTTAAAGCTAGGCTTCGAGAATGCGTAAGTCAACTAAGAAATTTGCTTGAAGTCCAAAGAGTGGCTTCCCTCACAACCTATTTGGAAAGCCTTGATGGTAGTCCTCAATCCGATTATTCTTGGTGGAAAGCAGCAAGAGGGTTAAAGAGACCCGTTAGATCTAAGCCACCCTTGCGTACTCCGACTGGGGTCTGGGCTAGAAGTGACTCCGAAAAGGGAATGCTGTACGCTAACCACTTGAAAAGCGTGTTTGCAATTGACGGACTGAATGATGAAGCTGATATGCCGCCGTACCTTTCAGACTTCGTTTTCAAGATGTCGATAATGCTATTAGTAACTTAAAAGATAAAAAATATTGCTCAGCTCTATTTATTGACGTTTCCAAAGCTTTTGACAAAGTGTGGCACAAGGGCTTAACCCATAAAATAAAATTAAACTTGCCTGCAAACACGCACAAGCTGTTAGAGAGCTACTTACATATATGACCGGAAATTCGTCGTTAAGGAAGGTGATTTCAAAAGCTCGGCTCAGCCAATCGAAGCTGGAGTTCCCCAGGGTAGCATATTGGGTCCAACTTTATATTTGATTTATGCTTCAGACATGCCAACGAGCTGCAAAATTCACACTTCAACTTTTTTGCAGATGATACAGCATTGATCAGTGTCCATGAAGACTATAAATTAGCATCACAAAATTTGCAAGAATATATTCTTATATTGGAGAAATGGCTGAAACTTTGGAAAATCAAAGTAAATGAACAAAAATGTACCCATGTTACATTCACACAACGTAGAAAAACCTGTTCGACTATAAAAATAAACAACCATATTGTTCCGGAACACGATGAAGTCAAATACCTTGGTATTCATCTCGACCGTAGGCTCACGTGGAAGTCTCACATTGACGCTAAAGTCACCCAGATGAAATTAAAAGCGGTGCAACTAAATTGGCTCATCGGCTAGATTGCAAACTTTTGTTGTATAACGCAATCCTAAAGACAATATGGAGCTATGGAATTCAATTGTGGGGTACCGCCTCTGCATCTAACATTGAGAAAATTCAAAAGCGCCAGAATAAAATTCTCCGTATAATTACTGCAGCCCCATGGTATGTTAAAAACTCTCGAATTCACAAAGATCTAGGTGTACCCTTAGTGAAAGATGAATTTTCAAAACACGCGATAAGGTACATTAACAGACTGGAGTCTCACCCGAATCCTCTCGCACGTAGCATCCTTAACTTTGGTGGCCACACTCGACTGAGAAGGATGGACACCCTTGCAGAGCGTTGGAAAAGATGATTTACCAGCAAAATACACACAAGAAACAACTTTTCGTCTACCATTGGCTGGACCTAAGTAAATAAAATTTTTCAATATTAATTAATTTTTTTTTCTATATTAATTAATGAATTTTTAGTTTTAAGATTTGCATACTTATTGTTAGTTCTTTTAGAAGATACAATAAATAATTTAAATAAAAAAAATAAAAAAAAATTCTACCATTACATCCATGTAGACTGCTATCAATTTCGCACTCATAATTAAAAGCAGCATATTCCACGTCTTGTACAACACGACGTGGAAGTCGTGTTAATCGCTGCGATGTTCGATTTCTTTAAGTTCTATCCGCAGATGATATCGGGCAGTTTGAGGTAATCGTTCAGCTTGCGATCTCCATTAAATTTTGATCGAGCAGCTCATGGCATTACCTTTGATACAATAATCGTATATAGCAAGTGAAAAATCGAATAGTCGAAACAACGCCTGAAAAGATTCAGCTCATGAGTCCGAATGTGGTTTTATAGATAAGACATTACGATACGTGGTTTAGTATTTTTTCAAGTGGCAATAAAAAATCATAATATGGAAAATGGAGGGAATTTTGTCGATATTTGTATGGAAATATATAGGAAAATCTAAATGCCATATCTCCGGAACCACTAAGACGATTTTGTGGAAACTTCACATAAATCATCTACATTGCCAACATACCTTTAAATTTTGGTCGAAATCGGATGTGTAGTGAGGTTTTATTACAGAAATGCATATACCAAGAAATATTTTGTTGTTATATATTTTTGAATTCCTTTTTTGTTTATATTTTTCCCCTGACATTTCACAAAGATTTTTTATGCAATAGCCCAATTCAAAATCTTATGCATTTGAGATTGCAAATTTCTGCAATTGCAAAAGTGCCATTTTTAGGTATATTTTGTTAGTGTAAAGTTAAAATATGCTCCATTATTTTGCAAATGCAATGATGCAAGGCCATTTGCACAAGATTGTGAATAGGGCTAATGTATTTACTGTCCTGCCGCATATACCTGTTATCAATTCGCTTTAAGTCAGCACTTTCTGAAATAAATGTAAACAACTTATATTTCGATGAAAGTAAATAACATTGCAGATTTTTATGAACACATATGTTTATTCTCATTTATTTTCTGACATCTAATTGTAAATATTAATTACTATACTCCTATGGAACACGTTCTCCGCTGTTAGTAGCAATAGAAGATCTATCTATAGTAAGAGCATTGTTAACAATTTCTGCAGGAATAATTCTAAAGAAGCAGCAGAAGCTCCCGCTTGAGTTGAGTCCTCGTAAACCTGTGGAAAAACCCTCTAAACTTTGATCCAATTTTTTATTTAGATAAATATGTACTATAATAAAACTATAAATATATATTTATAAATAAGATTATAAATATATATTTATATTATTTGCTCAAATTTTTGTCCCAAATCTTGAAATGATTTTCTCATAAAATTTTACAAAAATTTTAATTTTCACAACATTTCTTTAATATTTTGATTGAACAAAGTATACATCAAATTGATTTCGAAAAATCGAAATTAAAAATATTTCATATCGACATGTTTTTCTCAAAACAAGTGTTTTCCTTTGTAGTGGAAACATGGTATAAGGTTTGCTTTCATGTTTTTGGTTGATTATATGTATTAATAAAATTCTTTGATAAATAAAAACACGAACAACAAACAAAAATGGCACGAACTCCGTTTTTCGTGTTTTTTTTAGTCCCTTTTTGTTATCATTTGTAATTTTGTTATTATTTTTCATTTGCATTCGGTTGGCAAGATGACTACATCGATACTAACAAAAGGATAAAAAGAAACAAACAATATTATTTTGCATCTACAATTGAAAAAAAGACATGTCTTAAAAACTCGTGATGAAAATATAACTTGATTTTGGTAGCAGCTTTAAAATAAAATAAAAAACAAGTAAGAGTGTGGTAAATTCGGTTGGGCCGAATCTAAAATACCCTTCACAATAGTCACGTATAAAAACCCGTTTTAGGCTATATCTCGGGTATATATGAACCGATATCGGGCATTTTCATTTTCCATATTTATCTAATCTTATTTCATTACCAGAACTGTTTTTCAGGAAAAAAAGTTGTTTAAGTTCGCTTACGCGGCATTTTTATGAAAAACCCCGTTTAGGTTATATCTCGGGTATATATGGACCGTTATCGGAAATTTTAATTTTCCATATTTATATAACTTTATTTCCTTATCAGAACTGTTTTTAAGCAAAGAAGATGTTTAAGTTCACTTACAAGACATTTTCATGAAAACCGCGGTTTAGGCTAAATCTCGGGTATATATGGACCGATATCGGAAATTTCCATTTTCCATATTTATATAACCTTGTTTTATTACCAGAACTGCTTCTAAGCAAAAAAAAGTTGTTTAAGTTCGCTTACGCGGCATTTTCATGAAAAACACAGTTTAGGGTATATCTGGGGTATATATGGACCGATATCGAAAATTTTCATTTTCCATATTTATCTAACCTTATTTTATTACTAGAACTGCTTTTAATGAAAAAACGTTGTTTAGGCTATATCTCGGGTATATATGGACCGATATCGGGCATTTTCATTTTCCATATTTATCTAACCTTATTTCATTACCAGAACTGTTTTTAAGGAAAAAAAGTTGTTTAAGTTCGGTTACGCGGCATTTTTATGAAAAACCCCGTTTCAGGCTATATCTCGGGTATATATGGCCCGATATCGAAAAATTTCCATTTTCCATATTTATAATGGGTGATTTTATATCAACTATCGGAAATTAAAAAAAAAAAAAAAAACACATAAAATTCAGAAAAATGCATGAAATATTTATTTGGATCGATAGTTGGGTCGATATAATTTAATGTTTGAAGATTATTTCATGCAAATGTTGGCCGCGGCTGCGCCTCAAATGGTCCATCCGCTTAGTCCAATTTTGGCATACTCTTTCCAACATTTCGGCCGGTATCTCACGAATAATGTTGGCAATGTTGGCTTCCAGTGCGTCAATCGAAGCGGGCTTGTCGCTATAGACATTAGCCTTAACATAGCCCCACAAAAAATAGTCTAGATGCGTTAAATCGCACGATCTGGGCGGCCAATTGACTGGTCCCAAGCGTGAAATAAACTGTTCACCGAACTCGCCTCTCAATTGGTCCATTGTTTCGCGTGCTGTGTGGCATGTGGCACCGTCTTGTTGAAACTACATGTCATGCAAGTCAAGCTCTTCCATTTTGGGCAAAAAAAATTTGTTATCATCGCATGGTAGCGCTCACCATTCACAGTAACGTTGTGATTCGCATCATCTTTGAAGAAATACGGCCCAATGATGCCGCCAGCCCATAATCCGCACCAAACGGTTGTTTTTTGTGGATGCATTGGTAGCTCTTGCAATGCTTCTAGCTGCTTTTCACTCCAAATACGGCAGTTTTGCTTGCACACGTATCCATTCAACCAGAAATGAGCCTCGTCGCTGAACACAATTCTTCGATAAAAAAGTGGATCTTCATCTAACTTTCCAAGAGCCCATTCACCAAAAATTTGGCGTTGTGGTAGGTCGTTTGGCTTCAATTCTTGCACCAGCTGTATCTTATAAGGCTTCACACCCAAATTCTTCCGCAAAATTTTCCACGTAGTGGAGTAACACAGCCCCAATTGCTGCGAACGGCGCCGAATCGATAATTCACGGTCATCACCAACACTGGCCGATACGGCTGCGATATTTTCTTCAGTTTGCACTCTACGTAAGCGTGTTGGTGGTTTAATGTCCAACAATGTAAATTTGGTGCGAAATTTTTTTACAATAGCCCGAATAGAAGCCTCAGTAGGTCGATTAAACTGACCATAAAATGGAAGAAGCGCGCGATGAACTTTCTTAACAGAGCACGTATTTTGGTAATAAAATTCAATAATTTGCAAGCGTTGTTCGTTTGTAAGACGATTCATGATTAAATTATAGACCAAACTGAAGATGTTTGACAGTGACACAAGATACAAAACGTGCGTGAGCTGTCAAAACTAGTGTTGCCAAAAAGATAATAGCAAAAAAATCACTCGTTATAACCTTATTTCCTTACCAGACCTGTTTTTAAGCAAAAAAAGATGTTTAAGTTCACTTACGCGACATTTTCATGAAAAACCCGGTTTAGGCTATATCTCCGGTATATATGGACCGATATCGGAAATTTTCATTTTCCATATTTATATAACCTTATTTTATTACCAGAACTGCTTTTAAGCAAAAAAAGTTGTTTAAGTTTGCTTACGCCGCATGTTCATGAAAAACCCAGTTTAGGCTATATCTCGGGTATATATGGACCGATATCGGGAATTTCCATTTTTCATATTTATATAACTTTATTTTATTACCAGAGCTGCTTTTAAGCAAAACAAAGTTGTTTAAGTTCGCTTACGCGACATTTTCATGAAAAACCCGGTTTAGGCTATATCTCGGGTATATATGGACCGATATCGGAAATTTTCATTTTCCATATTTATATAACCTTATTTTATTACCAGAACTACTTTTAAGAAAAAAAAGTTGTTTAGCTTCGCCTATGCAACATTTTCATTAAAAATCCGATTTGAGCTATATCTCGGGTATATATGGACCGATATCTGAAAAAAAAATTTTTTGCCTTTAAGTCATCATGCTTAATAAGTGTGTGAAGTTTGAAGCAAAACAAACAACTTTTGTTTTCAAAAATTTTCATACAAAACTGCAAAAACAAATGGCTTTTTTCGGAATTTTGAATATATCTCAGCTATACGTGGACTGATATTACTGAATTTCAATAGCAAACCCATGAATCGATGGGGTAAAAGAATGGTGAAAGAAAAAAGTTTCTAAGTCTAATGCTTTTCTCAGAAACGGTATTTCAACAGCGGACAGACGGACATCGCTTAATCGACTTTTCCATTAATTCTGATTCAGAATACTTTATAGGGTCGCAAAAAAAACTGTAGAAATTACAAACGGAATCACAAACTTGTAGCAGGGCTGTCTTATAAAAAAAAATATTATTTTGTTAGAGTGCTGGCTGTGCTGGCATGCTGGCGGATGCTCCGGCTTTGGCTCGCCGATGGGGTGTGGTTCTTGCCAGCCACCTCTGACTATTAGCAGCTACAAATGAAAATCATACCAGCCTTTGTAGTAAACACCAAAAACAGAAGTAAAAATTACGAGGCCCGAAAGTGGAATAACCTGAAATATAGACAAAATTGAAACAATTTACCCACCACAGCTGCTGCTCCTCCAACAGGCAGGCTGATGTTGTGCCTGTTTCGGCTGCCCTCCCTCTTGGAGCTTGACGTGCTGTCCACGCCCCACCATGATGACTCTTGCCGAAAATGAATATGTTTGAGTCATCCCAAATCCGACCTCAGCCTTCTTGCATTATCGCCTTGCCTATCACCTTACCTGTATTAGCTTCCTATTTGCTCATAATGATTGAACAACTAAACATTTTTCTTTAAAAATAATTCCGGTACATGTTTATTATATATTTCTTAAATGTAAATATTACCAATACGATTGTGTACAAAATTTCGTATTTCCAATATAAAGCAAAATTCAAATGAAGACAAAGGGAAACTCTACGATTTACAAAATCGATTTTATTTTATTTAACCTTTTAAGGTAATCTACAAGTTTTTGGTTTTTGCCGCTAAGTCTGACGTCTCTGCCAACAGCAGGGCAAACGTGTTTATGGGTCGTACCTATATATGTATATTTTTCATCAAGATAACAGAGATATCTATTCCAAGGTAGCCTCATATATTGGCCAATTGGCCTATCGCTGCGAAACGCTACGAACCTGCCTAAAACTGAGCTCAGTTTATAGGGGTGTACCGGGTAAAAACACAACCCTAACGCGGTCTAAACAAAAGAGACGTTACCCTGAATACAGGAAAAATACAAATATATAAATTGAAATGAAACAGTACGTGTGTTGTTTGTCTTTTCAGTCCAGCGTCTGGCAAAATACCTGTTGACCTTTTTCTTGTTTACTTTGACCTCAGGCAGTGAAGGATTCTCTTCTTGAAGGGTGTATGATGGATGTTGGTGTTGAATAGTTCCCTCGTTTCCTCCGCTTCTAGAAGGATGGAAGCTGATGTTGTTGCTGACCAGTTCCCTCGTTGGGTGCGTTGCGCTGCTGGTGGTGGTTACGGTGCGTGGTTTAAACCCGGTTACCGGATCAGTTGTCGGTTTACTTTTCTTTGTATTATTTGGGCTTTTATAAATTATGTTTTTCTGCTGTTTTTTCTTGTTCGCACGATTTCAGTTTTATAATTTTTAGTTTTGTAAATTCGTTTATTTCCTTCTTTGCACAATTTTAGTTTTATAATTTTTGGTTTTACCTTCGTTTCTTTCCTTCTTGGCACAATTTAGTTTTCTAATTTTCGGTTTTTTAAATTCGTTTATTTTCTTCTTTTCACAAATTTAGTTTTATAATTTTTGGTTATTAAATTCGTTTATTTTCCTCTTGGCACAATTTAGTTTTATAATTTTTGGTTTTTAAATTCGTTTATTTTCTTCTTTTCACAAATTTAGTTTTATAATTTTTGGTTATTAAATTCGTTTATTTTCTTCTTGGCACAATTTAGTTTTATAATTTTTGGTTTTTAAATTCGTTTATTTTCTTCTTTTCACAAATTTAGTTTTATAATTTTTTGGTTTTTCGATTCGTTTATTTTCTTCTTGCTGCTACCACCACCAAAAAACACCTTCTTCTCACGGCAACCACGTTAACAATCCCCAACTGCTCCCGTTTTCGAACCTGCAAACTATCCTGTTTCTGCCTATTTCTCCCGCTGATCACCATCTTTTATTACGGTATTCCCATATCTTTCTCTTTCTGGCCATCGCCGTCTGCGATACGCAACACTATTGTTGTCTCTCATTCACTCCATATTTTATTTTTTCGCGCCGAACAGACATCTTTCTTTTCTTTAATTTTGACAGATATCTCGTACTTGGCTTTACCTACACACGTCAGAAAACAAGTGCTGCCCTGTACTGGTGCTGCCATATGTGCCACTGTGTTTACACACGACAGAAACCCGTACATTCTAGAGTCCTTCACCGGGCCTAGAATGGGTGGGCGAGAGTAGCTATTAACTGCCAGTCGTTGGTATCTTGTATGTTGCTTCTCCCCGTAGATCAAAAGTTAGGCTGTAGTATTATTCTAATGTCGCGTGAACCGACTTAACGGGTGTTAAAACTATACAGACAACTGAGGTTCAGGTACCTATTTTTTTCTTCGGAGTCGCTGGGACTAAGTATACCAAAGATGTTAAAGCTATTGCTTTAGATCTTTGGCATGAAATACCCCCACCGACTTCCCTTTCAGATCTTCTACCTCGTAGAGACTATTTCCTATAGGACGCACGATTCTGCACTTGAGGAATTTCCTAGCAAACTTGGCGTTAAAGTTGTTCTTAAAATCGCTTTGTTGAAAATTTCTGCGATACACCTCTTGCCCTGGAATGAATTTAATCGGACGGGTTCTCACGTTATAGGCGTTGCTGCTACGCAAATAGCTTTTATGTAGATTTTCTCTTATTTTCCGTCTTATCAAGTCCAACTTTTCTGATTTATGCAAGATATTTAGCTCAGGATCTTCTAGACTTTCCAGCTTCCTAGCCAGCTTATACATCCCGCCATGACCGATCATATGGACACCAAAAAGTGCAAAGTACGGCGTAACACCGATCGAGGTTTGGACCGACGATCTAAGGGAAAATTCGATTTCCGACAAGTATTTGTCCCACTAGGTGTGGTCGTCTTGCAAATACGTACGTATGGCTGCCAAAATCGATTGATTTACGCGTTCAGACGCGTTCGCTTGCGGAGAATGTATCGCTGTTCGGACATGTTGTATCCCGAAATTTTCCACCAGGGTTCTGAACTCGTTACTAACGAATTGTTTCCCATTATCGGAAACTATAGTTTCAGGTGTGCCAAACTTATGGAAAACCTCGGTAATTAAAAATTTCACCACATTCGTTGAACTGGCTTTGGGCATAGCCTTTAGCAACACGAACTTCGTTAGATGGTCCAGGACGATGAATATAACACTATTTCCATTTTTGGATCTCGGATATGGGCCTAAGAAGTCGATAAATAAACGTTGGAATGGTCGTTGTGTGTTTGTCTCTGCCCCCATTGGTGGTTTCAAAACCGTGTTGGATGGTTTAGTCTCGCGACAATCTTTACACTTCAATACCATAGCCCTAACTTGCGCATTTTGATTCGGCCAGTAAAAATACTGTTTCACCCTGTACAAGGTTTTTCCAATCCCTCCGTGCGAGGATTCTGGGGGATTGTGGCATTTTTCAATTATCTGTGCGGTCAATTCAGCGGGAACCCAGAGCTTCCACGAGAAGTCTTCGTTTACTTCCCTACCGTCATAATGATGCATACGCTTATACACAAAATTGTCTACCACTTTCAAATCTGGCAATCGTTCAGCATTTTCGACTACTGTTTCTAAGAGTTCCTGATAGCTGGACGATTTAAAATATTTCGAATCTAAATCAATAAGGTTACCGACCGTTGAGGAAATCTCTTCCATGTCGTAACGTGACAATGTATCAGGCACTATATTTCGTGAACCTGGCCTGTGCTCTATGTCAAACGAGTAGGATTGTAGATGCAAGCTCCATCTGGCTAGACGTCCACTCAGGTCTTTATGAGTCATCAGCCATTTCAAACTACTATGGTCTGTAATGACCGTAAATGGCAAAAGCTCAATGTAAGGCCTGAACCTTTTGATAGCTAACACTACCGCCAAACACTCTCTTTCCGTCACGGAATAATTTTTCTGTGCGGCTGTAAGTTTATGTGAGAAGAATGCCACTGGCCGCTCACTCTTATCTTCATCCTTTTGAAACAGAACGGCACCGATGCCTATGTCAGATGCGTCGCACTGAACATAAAAAGGTTTCGCGAAATCCGGGTGTGTTAAAACTGGACTGGTGGTTAATGCAGTTTTCAATTTGTCGAAGGCCTCTTTCGCCTCATCCGTGAATACGAAGGACTTGCTCTTTCTCAGGGTATTAAAAATGGGTGTGGCTATCGTGGCAAAATCCGGGATAAAGCGCCTGTACCAGCCAGTTGCACCCATAAAGCTCCGGACTTGTTTGACCGTCTTCGGGTAGGTGAATTTTAAAATGGTTTCCACCTTACTCGGATCCGGCCGCAACTTCCCTTTGCCTACGATGTACCCCAAATAACGAAGTTCTTGAAAGCAAAACTTCGACTTGGCGACGTTGATGGTCAAACCGGCCTTTACCAGACTCTCTGCCACCTGTTCCAGCAACGACACGTGTGTTATAAAGTCTGGCGAAACAACCAAGAGGTCATCCAAGTAGACAAAAACCCGATCACGAAGCGCCGCTGGGATCACTTTATCCATTAAACGGCAAAGTCTTTGGGCTGCATTGCACAACCCAAAAGGCATTACCGTAAAATGATAAAGTGGTCTGCCGGGCACGGTGAAAGCGGTTTTTTCCCTACTGGATGCCTCTAATAGTATTTGCCAGAACGCGTCTTTAAGATCGACGCTCGAGATAAAAAAGGTATCTCCTAACCGACTGAGCAGACCTTCGATGTGCGGCAGAGGACAGGCGTCCTTGACCGTGAGGGCATTCAACTTACGAGCGTCCAAGCAGAGCCGGTTTTTCTCGCCCTTGCGAACGAGTGTGACCGGATGACTCCAAGGACTTTCGCTTTGCTCAATGACCCCAAGGTCAAGCATCCTATCAAGCTCTGCGTACATCAACCTCTGCACAGCCGGTGAGACCGGATAGTGTCGGTCTTTTACGGGTGCAGCAGCGCCTGTATCGATGGTGTGTACCTCCAGGCTGGTTTTCCCCAAGCCCATACTTGTGAAGCATGGAAATTTGGCTACCACCTTGTCCAATTGCTCCCTTTGTTCTCTTGACAACTCATGCATATTGACTGGGTCCGTCAAAGCGTTGGCATCGGAGCACAGAGGTACACCATTCGTGGTTAGGCTACTAACATCCGCAAAAAACCCGAACTGACGAATAAAATCAACACCTAAAAACAGCTCCCTACTCAACGTGGGTACTAAATAAAAGGTGACTTCGTGTGAAGAATCGTTGAAACAGATTGTAGCTTTAACACGGCCAATGATTTTATGCGGGCTGCCATCCGCAGTTTTAATGAAAGAGTGAAAGTTCCTAACTTCGAGACCTGTTTTCTTGATAAACTCGACGCAGTTTTTACCCAGGCAGGAAACCGTAGCGCCACTGTCAATTAACCCATCTATTGCATAACCATTTATGTTTATTTTCGCATAAAATCTAAAGTCTGGCCCTTCATATAGAGACGCAGCATTGAGTTCTTTTCTTAATTTCTTACGCCGCCTATATCGTTCTCTCGCTTTCTTTATTCGGTTGGACACTTCGCCGAATATCCTCCGTTTCGTTTCGTTGTATTCCACAATGCGTTGGTGTAGTGGTTTAAGTTTTCGTAATTTTGGTTTTTCATTATCTGATCTTTCCTTATCTAAATTTTGTAAAATGGTGACTGATTTGCTAACTCCTTTTGGTGAAATATTCATTGCTGGGTCTAAATCTGGGTTGAACGAGCCTGCCCAGTTTGTGGCTGGTTCCTCCGCAGGTTTCCCCGACATGTCGGACATTGAGGGGTAATTACCTTCTCCCGCCCACACTTGTAACAAAAAATCTTCCTTTCAGGCGCTGGACAATCTACATAGAAATGACCAAGCTGCTTACAGTTCCAACAAATAATGTGGTTATTGGCGGACACTGCTTCCACGTCTAAGTCAATCCCAGGCCATTCTTCTGGTGGTTCATGGAAGATCTCATGAACTCTTTGTGGTGCATATGGGCGATGTTGGTATTGGGATCGCTGACTGATAACCAGGTTTTCAGCCTTTTTGGCTTGTTGGAAAAAGTCATTCAGGCCTTCAAATCTGACTGCGAATAAAAGATGTGACAAAGCCGGTTTCAAATTGCCTCTCATAATTTCAACTAAATCTTTTTCGGCGTAAGGTGACCTCATCTGGTTTCTAAGTTTTAGGACGGTATTGTAAAATTCCTCAAAAGTCTCCTGAGGGCCTTGGCGACAATCCATAATGGTCTTCTGTAGCTGGAACTCATTTTCATATCGCCTGTATTGCGACAGCAAGGCGGCTACCAACTCCGCAAACGTTTGTACTGGATTTAATTTACGCCACGTCCAATACCATTCTAAGGCTTGACCCTCCAGTAGTGAGTGGAAACTACGATGTACCTCCTCTACTGGCAGGCCATAATCCTGTCGTAAAATATTTACACGAAAAATGAAGTCTTCGGCACTCATTGAACGAGAACTGCCGTCAAATTTTAAACCCCATTTGGTCAAATCAATTTTATTCCGGTCTGCATGTGAAACTTCCGCCAACCTATCTGGTTGCTGGCTTACTTGAGTGAACCCTGAGTGCGGAGCAAAAAAATCCGTTTGGGCTCGATTGCGTTGCACACTTGGAAATTGTGAGAGCGGCCGTCCATTTTGTACTCGCGGTTGAAAGCTGTCATTCAAAACATTTGTTCCCCCCGCCGTAAATTGAGGTGGTTGTCTGAAAGGACACGCTGCGGAATCATCGTAATGTTGGTTTGTAAACGGACAAGGTGACAAGCCGGTGGCAGCATCGGGTGGCAACTCATGCTCCATTGAACCTCGCATTCGAGCATTATTACTAGCATCTAATTGCTGTGACATCGCTCGACTCACTGACTTTGCAATTTCGTGATTCAAGGAAACCTGTAAGCCCTGCAGCTGTCGGGCCAGTTCACCACGAATGAGCTCTGCAACTCCCGCGGCATCTTTCGCTGCGGACTTTGGTTGGGTTGATTCTGAATTCGCTTCTACCCGAGGCTGGCCGCTATTCCTACGTGTGGTTGTGTCGCCCCCCAAAGATCTGATCGGGCTATTCGCCATATTCCTTTCGATAGCGGAACTATTACGATCTTGAGCCAAAGAGAAAAACTGTTGGACCGAAGGGTCAACTGCAGCAACCGCTCGCGTAAATGCGAATCGAGGAATTGCACCCGTGGCAGCTATTGACGTTTGTGGTACATCGTCGTTTGCTCTCACTGCTGAGTTGCTATACCCTTCTCCCCCCATAGGTTTTTTTCCCGACCGAGTTAAAACCATTGCCGAAATATTTAACCGCTGAAATGTCAAATCTGCCAAACAAAAAGTTGTGGTTGCTACCCTGTAGGGCAACACTTGAAGAAAAATTCAGAAAAAATTCAAAAACACCTAAGTGCCAAAATGAAAAATCAGCAAACGAATAATGGAAAAATGGTATACTAACCTTACACTCAAACACTGTGTCGGTTAAGCACGAAAAAGCGAAAATGTGTGTAACTATAGATGTACACCTCTATATTTACTTACATACGTGTCTTAGCATAGGAGTAAGAATTAGCAAAATCCAAAATAAAAGAAAAATAAAAAATGAAAAAAAAAAAAATGAACGTAACGCCAATGAACATAAGACCTAATATAAGTCGCGAGAAAAATAGAAAACAAGTTTAAAAATTAATTTTTAAATTTCGATGTACATGCGCGTATAAGGCAGGTTATAGGACTTTTTCAGGCGATAACGAAGAAAGCGTGATACAATTATCGTTTTCATTTAAAATTCGTAATAAAAAATTTTCATGTTGGAGTTGACTTAACCCCTTTCAGGTTCTACTGGCAAACTGTGGTTGGTTGAGGAGGTGGTGTTCAGTTTCATGACCAAATAACCGAAATCGACGAAGTTGATGCAACTGAAATTTGTGATTCAAATCACTCTATCAGGACTCTTCAACTCTACACTCGGTGTAAGCTAAACGGTTCTACCGATTTAACTGCTTACTGGAAACTGAATAAGTCTATTGATATTAACTAACTTTGATATAATTCAAATGTACAACGAACTGTCGCTTAACGGAAACAGAACTATGCTATCAGTCAACATTGTCGCAGCGCGTGTGATACATTTGAACTTACTACTCTTGTGAGCATATCCCCATATGTCTGAGCAACATCCGTCTGTCGCATCGCGAGAAAATTTAGGAATTCATTCCCGGGTCTTACAAACGGCTGTAGCCCCACACACACAAGGACTATTCAACAAGGCTATTAAAGCAAAAACAACATTGGTACTGGCCAAAATCAGACTGCTAAAGAAGGTCAGTTGATGTCACAACGTACTGAGGACTCTTAATTTACTCAGTAGGTACTTACACCAATCGATCCACTCGCCAGTGTGATTTCGCGCCAAGAAAAAAAAATATAAAGCTAACCAAATCCACTTCCGGGCCCCACGTTGGGCGCCAATTTGTAGCAGGGCTGTCTTATAAAAAAAAATATTATTTTGTTAGAGTGCTGGCTGTGCTGGCATGCTGGCGGATGCTCCGGCTTTGGCTCGCCGATGGGGTGTGGTTCTTGCCAGCCACCTCTGACTATTAGCAGCTACAAATGAAAATCATACCAGCCTTTGTAGTAAACACCAAAAACAGAAGTAAAAATTACGAGGCCCGAAAGTGGAATAACCTGAAATATAGACAAAATTGAAACAATTTACCCACCACAGCTGCTGCTCCTCCAACAGGCAGGCTGATGTTGTGCCTGTTTCGGCTGCCCTCCCTCTTGGAGCTTGACGTGCTGTCCACGCCCCACCATGATGACTCTTGCCGAAAATGAATATGTTTGAGTCATCCCAAATCCGACCTCAGCCTTCTTGCATTATCGCCTTGCCTATCACCTTACCTGTATTAGCTTCCTATTTGCTCATAATGATTGAACAACTAAACATTTTTCTTTAAAAATAATTCCGGTACATGTTTATTATATATTTCTTAAATGTAAATATTACCAATACGATTGTGTACAAAATTTCGTATTTCCAATATAAAGCAAAATTCAAATGAAGACAAAGGGAAACTCTACGATTTACAAAATCGATTTTATTTTATTTAACCTTTTAAGGTAATCTACAAGTTTTTGGTTTTTGCCGCTAAGTCTGACGTCTCTGCCAACAGCAGGGCAAACGTGTTTATGGGTCGTACCTATATATGTATATTTTTCATCAAGATAACAGAGATATCTATTCCAAGGTAGCCTCATATATTGGCCAATTGGCCTATCGCTGCGAAACGCTACGAACCTGCCTAAAACTGAGCTCAGTTTATAGGGGTGTACCGGGTAAAAACACAACCCTAACGCGGTCTAAACAAAAGAGACGTTACCCTGAATACAGGAAAAATACAAATATATAAATTGAAATGAAACAGTACGTGTGTTGTTTGTCTTTTCAGTCCAGCGTCTGGCAAAATACCTGTTGACCTTTTTCTTGTTTACTTTGACCTCAGGCAGTGAAGGATTCTCTTCTTGAAGGGTGTATGATGGATGTTGGTGTTGAATAGTTCCCTCGTTTCCTCCGCTTCTAGAAGGATGGAAGCTGATGTTGTTGCTGACCAGTTCCCTCGTTGGGTGCGTTGCGCTGCTGGTGGTGGTTACGGTGCGTGGTTTAAACCCGGTTACCGGATCAGTTGTCGGTTTACTTTTCTTTGTATTATTTGGGCTTTTATAAATTATGTTTTTCTGCTGTTTTTTCTTGTTCGCACGATTTCAGTTTTATAATTTTTAGTTTTGTAAATTCGTTTATTTCCTTCTTTGCACAATTTTAGTTTTATAATTTTTGGTTTTACCTTCGTTTCTTTCCTTCTTGGCACAATTTAGTTTTCTAATTTTCGGTTTTTTAAATTCGTTTATTTTCTTCTTTTCACAAATTTAGTTTTATAATTTTTGGTTATTAAATTCGTTTATTTTCCTCTTGGCACAATTTAGTTTTATAATTTTTGGTTTTTAAATTCGTTTATTTTCTTCTTTTCACAAATTTAGTTTTATAATTTTTGGTTATTAAATTCGTTTATTTTCTTCTTGGCACAATTTAGTTTTATAATTTTTGGTTTTTAAATTCGTTTATTTTCTTCTTTTCACAAATTTAGTTTTATAATTTTTTGGTTTTTCGATTCGTTTATTTTCTTCTTGCTGCTACCACCACCAAAAAACACCTTCTTCTCACGGCAACCACGTTAACAATCCCCAACTGCTCCCGTTTTCGAACCTGCAAACTATCCTGTTTCTGCCTATTTCTCCCGCTGATCACCATCTTTTATTACGGTATTCCCATATCTTTCTCTTTCTGGCCATCGCCGTCTGCGATACGCAACACTATTGTTGTCTCTCATTCACTCCATATTTTATTTTTTCGCGCCGAACAGACATCTTTCTTTTCTTTAATTTTGACAGATATCTCGTACTTGGCTTTACCTACACACGTCAGAAAACAAGTGCTGCCCTGTACTGGTGCTGCCATATGTGCCACTGTGTTTACACACGACAAACTTATATATACCCTTTACAAGGGTATAAAAATTAACATGTCTTTAAAAGTCGTCGTGGAAATTGGGTGTAATTGACACACGCATTGAAAGCTTTCACATTAGGCAACTTAGTTGCGCAATTCTGTTTTTTGTTTTGTTTGAGTAGTGTTCTGACTCTTGTCCTGTGTTCATGCTTTTTGTGGCATCAGTGTTTTGTGTTCTTTTTTTCAAAATTCATTTTATGTGTTCCAAATTAACTGTTATATGTTTTTTTCTCTGTGCAATAAAAAAAAAATTAATATACATAAATAAAACAAATTTAAAATCACATTAAATGCACATTAATATTAAAAAAACAAAAAAACAAAATTAAATATAAAAAAAAAAAAAAAAAAAAAAAAAAAAAAAACTATCCCATCAAAAATAATAATACAAATCAGAAAACAACAACAGTCACCAAATATATTAACGGCCGTATTCATAAAAGCAAACAAAAATAAAAAAAAAGGAAAACAACAACAGCCACTAAATATATAAAATTACATACATACAATTATCCAACAACAACAATAAATCAAATAAGAAATCTCACCATGCAAGCAAACCCAGCAAGCCATGCAATATCAAATACATAAAACATGCACAAACATAAAGTGAAAATAAATAAATAAAATTTTGAATATAAAAAAAAAGAATAATTATAAAATAACTTGTTTTGCATTATAAAATACATAGCCAGATCAGGGCTTTTATGACCCTTTTTTTTTACGGGCGTTGTATCAATTCTCTTCCGTGTCCGTTAAATAATAAAAAAAAAAAATATAACAATTAATTAATAACGTTGGGGAGGTCGGATTAACTGTTGTGGATTATTATGGTATCGAAGGTATACACACTGGATGCTATATGGTCATCCCAGCAGCAATTAATTCCGGCCTCTCTTACACAGCTGAGTCAACATTTGTCTTTGTCAATTTTCCAGCGTGATGGCAGGAAACTTTAAGATCGATTTTTGTAATATACGTGGGCTAAGAGCGAATTTCTTCGCTGTTTACGCCCACACTTGTCTCCATCGGCCGGATATTTTCGCCTTATGTGAAACCCAGGTATCTGAGAATGCTGATCCACAGGATTTTCATATACCTGGGTATCAACTTCTATCCCTCTTTAATTTCCATCGGGGCCTTGTAATTTACGTTCGCGATGAAGTTGTGTTCCAATGCCAGCAACCATTAGGCATGCATGATGCAGAATTTACCTGTCTTTGGGTTAAATTCAAAATCAGGTCACACTTTTTGCATTTCGGGTTTCTATACAGAAGTCCAAATGCGGGGAGAGATACTACCTTTTCTGGTTTCGATGCCCTCTCCGACTCCATATCGAAGATCCTGGAAAGTTGTCCGAGCAGTGAAATCGTTGTTGCTGGTGATTTCAATGTTCACAACTCATCCTGGCTTCGCCATTCGAGTCATACAACTCCAGAAGGCCAATATGTCGAGTTATTCGCTGCGCACAACCACATAGCGCAATTAGTGAATGAGCCAACGCATATTCCATGTGTTGAAGGGCACCATTCAAACACACTTGACCTATTCCTGACTTCACACCCTGAAAAGTATGAAGTCAGAGTTAGTGCACCTCTCGGCAATTCGGATCATTGCACCATTTCTGCCTCCTTTTCGATTTCGGGACTTCGTAACGTTTCAAAATCAGCTACGAAACGTTCAATATTTATTTACGAAAAGGCGCGTTGGGCTGAGCTCAACGAATTTTATGAGCATTTTAATTGGAAACTTTGTTTTCTAGATAACGACATAAATGCTTCGGCAAAAATGGTCGAGAACATGATATTGCTAGGGATGAAATCATTCATCCCCTCCAAGCTGATTTCGGTTAAACCAAGAGTGAAATCCTGGTTTAATCAGACGTGCAAAAATGCAGTCAGATCCAGAAAGGAAGCATTCAGTAATTGGCGTTTGAACAAAAACCCAGACACTGATTTGCTACGCAAAAAGGCAAGGACTTCGTGTGCCAAGGTACTTAGGCGTGAAAAGTTTCTTCACGAACAGCGTCTTCGTGCCAAGGTCCTTACAGCTCCCCGGGGAAGTAAGACCTTTTGGTCATTCGTTAAAAGAGTAAAGAACAATGCTAGTTCATCAATTCCAACTCTCTTAATGAATGACCAAGTATTCACCGACCCGGTTGACAAGGCTAACCTGTTGGCTGAAATTTTTGCAAGCAATTCTTACTTGCCGGAAAGCAGTCAACCACTCCCCGAGCTCGAAAGAGTATCTGTAACTATGCCAAAGATGTTCTTCCGGGCTCGAGCAGTTAAAAGGGTTTTGACAGACCTCGACATAAATAAGACTCCTGGACCGGATGGCATTCCAGCACTGGTCTTGAAGCAGTGTTCTTCTACGCTTGCGCGTCCGTTAGCACACCTCTTCAGCAAACTTTACCACGTTGGTGAGTTTCCATCGTGCTTGAAGGTTGCTAATGTAACGCCAATTCCCAAAAAGGGTGAGGCAAATAACCCTGAAAATTACCGCCCAATTGCAATTTGCTCTGCGCTTTCCAAAGTTATGGAAAGTATGGTCAATTACCATCTTGTAAGGTATCTAGAGTCGCATAAATTACTTTGTGATCGTCAATATGGATTTCGTAAGAGTCGTTCTACGGGAGATCTTCTGGCATATCTCTCTGAGAAATGGTGCCAATCAATCCATCATTTTGGCGAAAGTAAGGTGGTAGCTCTCGATATCTCCAAAGCGTTCGACAGAGTGTGGCATGCTGCACTACTGGCAAAACTTACTGCTTTTGGTGTCGGTGATGACTTCTATCGATTTATATCGAGCTTTCTCAGAGACTGCACTATACGAGTTGTTATAGATGGGGTCTCATCAAACGAGTTCAAGATTAATTCAGCGGTACCACAAGGCTCCGTTCTCTCTCCTACTCTATTTCTTATTTTCCTGAATGACCTTCTCTATCAAACTTCCAATCCTATCCACTCTTTCGCGGATGACAGCAGCATTTGCCACTCATACTCTTTTAGTTATAGACCCAGCCTATCAGAGGTCGCTGCTAAGAGGCTAAATATGAATGATTCACTGAATAGTGATCTTCTATTTATCTCCGAGTGGGGTCGTAAAAATAGAGTCGCCTTTAACGCTCGTAAGACCCAATGTTGCTTATTAACACACAAACAAACGACCGCAGATGCTGCTTCATCATGACCGCGTGCAGGAGAGGGCGAAGAAGCTCATCGGTGACAGTAGGGTATCCAACTCTATTGACTCACTGGAGCATCGACGCAGTGTGGGGTGCGTTACTCTGTTCTATCGTTACTACAATGGATTTTGCTCTGACGAGATTAGGGATCTTGTTCCCGAAACGCGCACATTTTTACGTAGTACGCGCTCATCGTCCAGAGCTCATCCATTTGTGGTTGATTGTCCGAGGAATCGTACTACGCATTACAGAGAGAATTCGTTTTTTGGCCGTACGCTTCGTCTGTGGAACATGTTGCCTGCAGACGTGTTTCCTGTCTATTATAACGTTGGAAGGTTCAAGTCAATTGTTCACAAACACTACTTCCTCTTTCCTCCTCCTCACAACCTATTTTCCTAGTTCTGGTACAATGCACTGCATTTGTAGGGGTCATCCCCTGAGTACTGGTCCAAGATAAAAAAAAAAAAATATATATATATTTCCTTTGAAACTTGCTTTTGTGTTCACATACAGCAATTTAGTTGCGCAACTTTCATTTTGTTTTACTTAAATTTTCTTAATATTTTGAACGGCTCCAAAAATATATAAAAGAAAATATCAAAAACAAGAATGTGCGAGCAAAACTAAATGCTGAACATCAGCAATTCTTCCCCCTTCAAGCTGCTCATACCTCGCTCATGAACAACCAATAAACTTACTGAATGTTTACACTCGCAAGTGCAAGTGTAAAAAGGCCAATACTTTAACATTTTTTTAACTAATACATTCACACACCTGCAAGTAGTAGCCTCACTTGCAACTGATTTTGGTTGGCAGTGATTTTTTCACTTGCATGCAAGGTGCATTAACGTGTACACGGTGGCAGCACTACGGCATGTGACAATTTTTTGCTACTGGCAATATAGTAAGCTATTTACGTCAAATGTATTGTTTACATTTTTGAAAGTGAATTTAGTGTTTTATTCTGAATTAAACATATACAGATTATTTTGTGAACATATAAATAATTCAAACAAATATAATTTATAATTATGAAAAGGTACATTCATAGTTTATAATTGTGAAAATAGTTACAAATTTTTTTGATAAACATGTTGTAAATGAAAAGTTAATCTATTGTAGAATTGACATCATGTATTTTTCTTGTATACATATATAAAATATATGGCAACACTATTTTTTTAGATAATAAAATTTTCATATACACTTTTGTTCTCGAATAAAGCAACACGTTGTTTTAATAAAGATTATTAAAAACACCTACAGTAAGTTCAACAGGTTATGGGCCCAGTTGAATGCAATGGAGAGAATCATAGAAATTGAAAAGCTTACTGGGAGGGAGAATTACCATAAATGGAAATTCTCAGTTGAACATGCTATGAAGCTCCAAGGGTATTGGAAGGCAGTACTAGGAACTGAAACAAAAGATGATGTAATAGAGAAAGCCACATCGAGGTTGGTGCTGTATATTTCTCCAAGTTTGTATGTGCATATACAGGGTGTAAACACAGCAAAAGGTATTTGGGACAAGTTGGTAATATTGTATGAAGATTCTGGCTTGGCACGTCGTTGTGGGCTACTGAGAAAATTAACAACGACACAACTAGTAAATTGTGAAAACATAGGAGAGTATGTAAACACAATAATTGATACGGCACAGAAGTTAAACCAAATTGGTATGAAAGTAGATGATGAGTGGGTTGGAAGTTTGCTCTTGAGTGGTCTGCCAGATCATTTCGCTCCAATGATAATGGCCATTGAAAGCAGCAATACCAAGGTTTCTGCGGATAACATAAAAACCAAATTATTGCAGGATTTCGACACCTACAACAATTTTTCTGCAACAGAGTCGGCGTTTTATGGTAAGTCTAAAATAAAAAGTCATTATGGTAAAACCAAGAAAATTGTATGTTACAATTGCAAGAAGGAAGGTCATATTGCAAAATTTTGCAAGACGCAGAAGAAACGACAAAATGGCGTATGTAATGAAAAAACGTTGGCGGCATGTTTGGCTGCAAAGTTTGACAATGATTGGTTGATTGATTCGGGCTCAACAGCTCACATGGTGAATGACAAAAGCTTATTTGTGAATTTTCAACTGTATGAGGAGGGAAAATATGTCACAATAGCAAATAACAAAAGTCTTAGAGTCACTGGCAAGGGAAGTATTCGTGTTCTACAAATATTAAATAACAAGCAGGAGTTTATTAACATTACGGATGTTTTATATGTGCCGGATATTTGTGCGAATTTGATCTCGGTTAGTCAACTCACAAAAAAGGGTTATCAATTTATATTTGACGCTGAAGAATGTTTAGTAAAGAAAAATAATGTTATTTTTCTGAAAGCTGTTTTGAGAAATGGAATGTACACTCTGAATTTTAATTCCATGTATAAAAGTTGTGTTGTAACATCCCAGGCGATCTGGCATAAAAGATTAGGCCACCCTTGTAATGAAAATATGAAGCGTTTACTACGCAATGAAGCAACAGGTGTTGATTTTTCAAATTCGGAGGTTTGTACCTCATGTTTACAAGGTAAACAATCTCGTTCAACGTATAAGTTGTCAACTACAACAACAAAAGAAGTATTGGAAATCATTCACACAGATGTTTGTGGGCCAATGGAACAAAAATCAATTGGTGGTGCTGTTTATTACGTATTATTTCTCGATGACTTTTCTAATAAATTATTTATCTATGTGATGAGAAACAAATCTGAGGTGCCAAAATTTTTTAATAAATTTAAAATTATGGTGGAAAATCAGACGGGTAAGCGGATTAAAATACTTCGCTCTGATAATGGCTTAGAATATTGTAACCAACAGCTAAAACAAATTTGTGAGGCAAGTGGAATAGTTCATCAAACCACTGCACCATATAGCCCACAACAAAACGGTAAAGCTGAAAGAATGAACAGGACCTTAATCGATAAGGCGCGTCCAATGTTATTTGATGCAAATTTGAGTAAAATCTATTGGGCAGAGGCCATAAATACTGCAGCATATTTGTTAAATATTATTCCAAGAAAAGGTTTTAATAACGTATCGCCAGAAGAACTATGGACTGGTAAGGTGCCAAAGGTTGAACATCTACGTATATTTGGTTGTGTTGGGATGGTATTAGTACCCAAAGAATTAAGAAAAAAGTGGGACCCGAGGTCAAAAAAATGCATTATGGTTGGATATAGCGAAAAAAGCAAGGCATACAGAATGTATGACCCGGAAAGGAAAAAGTTACACGTAAGTCGCAATGTAAAATTTTTAGAGGATAAAATGTATTTTGAGGAACCTAGATATGATTTAATAAATGAGATCACATTGGTACAAGATGAAGATTTAGTGAGGACTATTTATGACGATGACTGCAAAAAAGTCATTGATGACGCTAGTGAAGCTGAAGGTGAATTTAAGTCAGCAGAAAATTCAACAGATGATGAAGACGAACAACCAACGCAACAAAATGTTACGAATATGGAAAATTCAAACTTACGTAGATCAGCTAGAAAAGTAAAAATTCCAGATATGACAGATTATATTACATACATGGCCAATTCTGTTTGTGATGAACCGGTTAATTACGAAGATGCAGTTAGCAGTGAAGATAAAGATAAATGGTTACAGGCTATTCAATGCGAAATTGACTCTCTTTTAGAAAACAAAACATGGAGCGTTGTTGAAGATAAAAACTGTGAAAAGAAAATATCCACGAAATGGGTGTTTAAGAAAAAAAGGCAGGACGATAACATGAAATATAAGGCCAGATTAGTTGCAAGAGGTTTTGAGCAAAGAAGTGGCATAGATTATACGGAAAGTTATTCACCGGTAATGCGATACAACACTTTTCGATATTTATTGACGATTGCTTTGCAATTTGATTTGAAAATAAACCACTTAGATGTGTGCACTGCATTTTTGCAAGGAAATGTGAAGGATGAAATTTATATTCATACTCCCAAAGCCATAACTGTGCCAGAAGGTTATGTTTTGAAATTAAACAGACCACTGTACGGATTGAAGCAGGCATCCAGAATGTGGAACGAAAAATTGAATGAAAAATTAAAAAGTCTTGGTATGCGACAGTTAAAGTCAGATCAGTGTGTTTACGTGATGAATGAAAATACGAATGATGTAATAATTATAGTGGTGTACGTTGATGACATTCTCGTGATTTGGAAAAATGATAATCTTAAAGATACAATAGTTGAAAGCTTGAAGGAATCTTTTAAAATGAAAGACCTTGGTGCCGCTAAACATTTTCTAGGAATGCGAATTGTCTACAATTTAGGTCAAAGTATATCCATTGATCAGTCAACATATATACAAATGTTACTTGAGAAATTTGATATGGTCTCATGTAACCCAGTTTCAACGCCCATGGATCCAGGTATAAAATTGGTTCAGAATGATCAAGTTAATAGTAATTTCTCTAGGGATAAATACCCCTACCAGGAATTAATTGGCAGTCTTCTTTTTGCGGCTCAAATTACTAGGCCTGATATAAGTTTTGCAGTAAACATACTTAGCCGGTTTAATCAAAATTTCCAAATTCATCATTGGACAGCAGCGAAACGAATACTACGTTATCTAAAAGGAACAATTGACTTTAAGCTAACATTTGAGAGGCAGGCTAATTTTGAAACTACGTGTTTTAGTGACGCAGACTATGCAGCTGACACAGAGTTGAGGAAATCTGTCAGTGGTTATCTATTTATTAAAAAAGGCGGTGCTGTATCTTGGGGGTCAAAAAAGCAACGAACCACAGCTTTATCGTCTTGCGAAGCCGAATATATGGCTATGGGGTTAGCGGTGCAGGAGTTACTTTGGCTAAGAGCTTTAGAAGAAGAACTATTCAATCTTTTTATAAAACCCACGATATTGTTTTGCGATAATCAAAGTGCCATTCAACTTGCCCAAAACGAATCATACCATGCTAAAACCAAACACATAGACATCAGACATCATTTCATAAGAGACAACATAGCTGCTGGAAATGTGGAATTGAAATCTATAAGCTCTGGTGAAATGCTGGCGGATATCCTGACTAAACCACTTGGAAATATCAAAATAACATACTTCATTAAAGCAATGGGTTTGAAGTAGCACATTAATGAACTTTTAGTGAGGATGTTGTAAATGAAAAGTTAATCTATTGTAGAATTGACATCATGTATTTTTCTTGTATACATATATAAAATATATGGCAACACTTTTTTTTTAGATAATAAAATTTTCATATACACTTTTGTTCTCGAATAAAGCAACACGTTGTTTTAATAAAGATTATTAAAAACACCTACAGTAAGTTCAACAAAACATAGCTTACCCTACATTTAGACATACGAGTAATCTCATGCGAGTGCTGAGTATGTATTATCAACGAAAATGTCTTCAATATACTCGAATCTCTTGCAACTTTCATTTCTGTCTACACATGCGAGTGAGAGTTCATTTTAAATTTGTCGTCAGCACGTGAACTACAATTTGTTTCCTTCATATATTTTGTTTCTTTGGCTGTCTTTATAAACTGGAGTTGCCGTGTTCTTCACTTGAGGATTTTTTTAGAAAATAGTTGGCATTAATTTGTATTATCATTATACCTATTATTGATATTAACGCTTTATAATTTAAACATTTCTATCTATGGTATTAGTTTTAATAAATTAATATACAAACTAGCTAAAACTTAGGTTTTAATTTTATAATGATCCATTTGACTGTTTGTTTGTTTGACATTTGATTGCATGGAAGTGCCAAAAAATCACTTGCATGCACATTTAGCTGCGAGTAGACCTGCTAATGCGAAAAATGTGAATGTGGTAGTAAGAAAAATGTGAGTGTATTAAGTTTTTCGAACCCTTACTCGTATGTCTAAACACTGGGTTAGTGCCTATTTCCACTATACAAGAAAATAAGATTACAATATTTCATTTTCTGCTTTGAACTTTCTTTGCTGTTTCCACTGTACAAGTCTTATTGCTAAACTGAACTGATTTTAGCTTGAATAGTATACATACGAATATGAAAGTAAAACGAATTGCAAGTACATGCAAGTATGTACTCGTTTACTGGATGAGGTAAAATACCTCACCCCGTTCTCTAAAAGTTGATCAGTTCAGCAATAAGACTTGCATTGTGGAAACTGGGAATTAGTACATGCCTGTTTTTGTTGTATTGTTGTAATTTTGCTCTAGTGCTGCCATCGTGTATACGTTAATGCGCCATGCGTACAACGTTTGTCTTCGACGACATTTTGAAAATGAACTTGCACTGGCGTGTGTAAACAATCGTGCAAATTGAATTTTTTTTTTATTATATGTTTCGACGTATTGATTGTTAATATGTACACGCAACTTGTAACAAGTTAGTTGCACGTGTAAACTCAGTGTTAGGCAAGAAAAAAAGCGCAACTAAGTTGCCGAATGTGAAAGCGTACATACTTTAGAGCGCTTTTGCACTTGGCAGACAGACGAAATTTGTTGGTGCTGGAACGAAAATTGTGGGTGGGGGAGAGTATGTAGTACACGACTCTGTACTAGACATATGTGGACATTTTTTGTTTCTCTTTCTAACTTTTCATATCATATGCTGTTACTTCATATCATTTTTCTCATTTCAGCATCAACTTCATATAAGCACAATAGCTGTGCTTAAAAAAAACAACAACAACAAATAAGAACGAAAAGTTTCTGTCTGTCTATTAATTTCTTGAATGTGAAAGATTTAGGGAAGACCAAAAGAGAAATCGTCCATCGTCTGTCTATATGTAAAAGCAGATGTTCACCGGCGTCAAATTTCTTTGTGAAATCATAGTCTGGCGGCTGGGAGCCGATCGATTACATCTGCAGGCTCTGATACAAATGTAAAATAATAATAAATTTTTAAAAAATGTTGAGACAATTTACAGCAAATTTACTCCAAGTTAGGCTGAATAAATGTCTGTGTGCTTATTTTGGTGTAATTACAAAATCATCAAGAGTGTTTGCAGAACAAAACATAATTGTAATAAAAAAACCTGTAAAACCGTTGACTTCTTTCGCACGTGGAGTGGTAACAGATAATCTACCTAGCCAAGAACTTGCGTCTAGTATCAGTAAACATGATATTCAACATAACGATGAAAAAGAGCGACGGTTAAAGATCTTGAAACTAGAAGTTGATATTGCAAATCAAGAGGGATGTCGAGTACCTTCATTAGATTATATAAAGGACCATCACTGGGAACATATCCTTACGTTACCTTCTAAGTCGGCACGTTTCAAGTATTATAGGTTTTTGTGGCAAGTACAAGTAAAAAAAGAGGCAGCGCAACTAAAAAAAGAAAAAAAAGCTGCAGTCGCCCATGTGAAAATAGACAAGGTCCGGCGGGAAAGAGCTGAAAATCCTCATATAGTTTATGGCTTAGGACATGTTTCAATGTTCCTTAGAGTTTACGATGCTACTATTACGCATTGGATGAATCACAGGTAGCATTCCATTATATATGTATATCTACATTTGTATTTATCGTTGGTCTCATATAGAAAGGCCCTAACACGCAAATTTTCGCATTTGAGATTTTAGTGATTCTATTAAAGACTTAATGGAGTAGTTCCATAAAGGATTTACAAGCATTTGTACAAAAGTGATTAGAGATTCTATTAAAGATGTTAGTGATTCTATTAAACACTTAATGGAGTAGTTTCATAAAGGATTTACAAGCATTTGTACAAAAAAAAAAATTCATATTTGTATGTACAGTTTCGGGTGTGTTTTTCAGTTTACAGTTGTTAGCCAAGGCCTTCCTATACAAGACATCATGTAATGTCTATATTAAAACTCGTTAATTTTTTTTAATAAAGACTTATAAGAGCCATGCAGTATTCTCCCAAAATCGTTTTGGATTGCTCATATGATGACCACATGAACAAAAGGGAAGCCGAAAATGCTGCTAAACAGCTAATGTTATGTTTTGCTGAAAATCGGGCAAATGATGATCCGTTTGATTTACATTATTGTAATGTTAAATTAGAATCAACATGTATTCAGAAGCTGCAACGTTATATACCCACAATGTTAAATCCAGAGTTTCCAATGAATATTCATCAAAAATGTTTTTCTGATGTTTTCCCCAAAGAGAACTTGGTCTACTTAACACCCCATTGCCGCACGGAACTAAAAAATTATAATCCAGATGATGTGTACATAATAGGTGCGATGGTAGACACTGTAAGATTTTCATAGCTTTGATATAATTTGTTTTCTTATTTTTCATAGTATTTTATGCATAGGTAAACAATGAACCGCTGTCTTTGGCCAAAGCTAAAAAAATGGGCTTGCGAGTGGCTCGTTTACCTCTTGATCGATATTTGCAATGGGGTGCGGGCTCTGGGAAATCTCTTACCCTCAATCAAATGATAAATGTAATGTTAGATCTAAAAAATACTGGTGATTGGATGACTGCATTGAAACATGTTCCTCGCCGAAAGGTAGTCAATGCAACAGAAACAGAGGAAATTTTCAGAAATAAGATGCTCAAACAGTCAAATCGAGTTAATGTTCGTATTGATCAGTTGTTTGAAAATAACGCAAAAGGATATAATAAAAACAGAAAATGGAAGAATAAAACGTGAATATCATCCAATAACCTGACAAATTTTATTTGTCCTCTTAAACGCTTTTTGAACAAAAAATATAAATATGCGCCTTTGACACCGCTGCGTCGATGAGATGCGGAGTACATTTTCTTTTTTTATTTAAATACTAAAGGTTACCAAAGCCAGAATGAAGATTTTATCTTTATTTAGAAGATTTATCATTCAAAATGTGATTTGAAGGAATTATATTTAGTATTCTGATAAATAATGTGTGTCTCAAAAATTCAATAAATTTGTCTACTTTAATACCATGATCCTACAAGAAGAAATAGATGACGGAAACTAATACGAGTACACCTACCCTAACGAGGCCATCTGGAACTGAATTCGCCTTGAGTTCTATGAACACATTTGTAACATATGCATATATTTACAAATGTACTTATTTCATTGTTTTTGTTAAATTCTTTTTTAAGTTTCACGTACAGATTGAAAAAAAGTTTTCAAAACAAATTTAAATCTTAGGAATTTCAATTTAAATGTGTAACCAGATCCAAAAAAATTTGTGGAGCCAGATTGGCACCAAAATCACGTTTAAGTTTTACAGCTTTGTTCAAAAAAATATTTTAATTTTGGTTTCAAGTACAGAAGCCAACCCTAACACAAAAATTAAAAGTTCTGCGCAGGTTAATCAAATGAAGCTACGAAATAGTCTGACATTTTGTAGATGTAGTAGGTCAATTTTTTACTTGTTTTTCAAATAATTTAATTTCGATTTTATTTATTACTTATTTTTTAGCAACATGAAAAAATTAAATATTCTAGAAGTATATAAAACTAAATAATATTTAAAATGCATAAATATCATTTAGATTATACGATTTGTTTGTAATTTTAGTAAATTTTCTTCTTCTGTTATTTATGTTTTGATTAATTTTGATCCAGGTCTACCACGAGAATGAATACCGAAAATTGTCTGACGTTCTGGAGAAGGAGAAACGATTGTTTTACACTTATCAGCTTAAAAGGTCTGTTGCAGCGAAATCCAAGTAAATCGCAATTAAGGTGACGATATGTGTAATGAAATTCTGTTAGTTTAGTATCTCTGTACTCAATAGTATTCTTATATTTGATATTTGCTCTTCAAACTTATTATTAATTGTATAAATATTATTTTTTTCATGCGCCGTTATCCCGGTTATTGAAAACTAAAAAAAACTAAACGCTATTGAAAATTTGTTTTTTAATAAAATTGAATTTAGAAATTGTTTAAATAAAAGGAGTTTCAATAAACTTTATTTCAATAAATTGAAATAACAAGGTCGTTACAAAAGGTAAAAGGTATTGACCCTTTTGTAGATACGAATGATGTCAAAACCGGATTAGAAGACAATGAAACCATGAAAAAATTCCTCAACCCACGTTTAGGGTTGAATTGGAACCTAGAGATGTTGTCTTGAAAAAGAATGAAGTGCATTCAATTTATAACCTTAAATATCTTTTGCATCGTAAGGTTACCGTTGAGAAGCCTCATAAGCGTTTAGGGCCCGTTCAATGGGTTTAAAGATGGGCAGAAGGTTTATTTGTTCATATTAAATAAACAAATATTGGTTTTTGAATAATACTTTAGGGAATTTCGCTTAATAACAATAAGTAAACGTTTAGTAAGTTTTTTTTTTCTGAATAAGGCTGTTATTCTTTTAAATTTCATAAATAATTAGGTAATATATTATATATTAAGTTATACTAAGATTCAAAATTTTTAAAATATGAATGAAGGAATAGTAAGTTATTTACACATTTCTGTCCTAGACGTATTCTTTTTTATGTAATATCATTTCCAGATAATGAAAATGCTCTTTCTGCTGCTGCATTGCTAGCAGGAATGGCATGAATTTGCATTTCGATTTTTGACAGGTTTAGAAAAGATTTTTCATTTGATTTCCACCATCTGAATATATAAAATTCTTCACTCAGTATATCATTTTGCTTACAATACATTTCTATTTCCTCTGCAGGAGTATTAGGAGTGCTTAAGTTAGGGTTTGAGATCAATTCAGAAAAAAAGAAATTAATATCTGTTTGAAATGGGGACGGAGTTGAAGATTCTATATCTAGAAACGCAGCTCTTTACAAACGAAAATTTCGTAGTAGGATCGGGGGTAGATGGAATTTCTGTTATAGAATGTGATGATGTTGATGCCAATGATAATGCTATGTTGTTAATTAACGAAATTAAAAAATTTTTAAATTCATACAAGTCGGCATGTTACAGTTTGTTGCAGGCGGATATAAAAAATTGCTATTTTATGCCATAAACCTATATTTTCTAACCAACTTTTGTCCGTATTGCTATTAATTTTTACCTTTTTTTTTTTTTTTTTTTTTTTAACTTGGACCAGTACTCAGGGGATGACCCCTACATATGCAGTGCATTGTACCAGAACTAGGAAAATATGTTGTGAGGAGGAGGAAAGAGGGAGTAGTATTTGTGAACATTTGACTTGAACCTTTCAACATTATAACAGACAGGAAACACGCCAGCAGGTAACTTATTCCACAGGCGGAGCGTACGGCTGAAAAACGAATTCTCTCTGTAATGCGTAGTACGATTCCCTGGGCAATCGACCACAAATGGATGAGCCCTGAACGATGCACGCGTGCTACGTAAAAATGTGCGGGTTTCAGGAACAAGGTCCCTAATCTCGTCAGAGCAAAATCCATTGTAGTAACGATAGAACAGAGTAACGCACCCCACACAGCGTCGATGCTCCAGTGAGTCAATAGAGTTGGATACCCTACTGTCACCGATAAGCTTCTTCGCCCTCTCCTGCACACGGTCGAGTAACCCCAAAATTGATTTTGGGGCACCGGCCCAAACATGAGAGTTGTATTCCATTTTTGGTCGGATATAGGTGGTATAAATAGTAAGGAGATCAGATGGAGTGAAGTACATCTTACACCGTTTTAGAAACCCTAGGCACTTGAATGCTTCTTTAGAGATATGAAAAATGTGTTCAGTCCAGCGAACATCACACTGTATCTTCATTCCAAGAACATCAAGAGCTTCCGATTCCTCAATATTTATACCATCCATGAGTATAGATAAAGCAGCATCTGTGGACGTTTGTTTGTGTGTTAATAAACAACATTGGGTCTTACGAGCGTTAAAGGCGACCCTGTTTTTACGACCCCATTCGGAGATTAATAGAAGATCACTGTTTAGTCAGTCGTTCATATTTTGCCTCTTGGCAACGATCTCGGATAGGCTGGGCCTATTACTGAAAAAGTACGAATGGCAGATGCTGCTGTCATCCGCGAAGGAGTGGATAGGGTTGGAAGTTTGGTATAACAGGTCGTTTAGGAATATAAGGAATAGGGTAGGAGAAAGAACGGAGCCTTGCGGTACCCCTGAATTAATCTTGAACTCGTTTGATGAGACCCCATCTATAACAACTCGTATAGTGCGGTCTCTGAGAAAGCTCGATATAAATCGAGAGAAGTCATCACCGACACCAAAAGCAGTAAGTTTTGCCAGTAGCGCACCATGCCACACTCTGTCAAACGCTTTGGAAATATCCAGTGCCACCACCTTACTTTCGCCAAAATGATGGATTGAGTGGCACCATTTCTCTGACAGATATGCCATAAGATCGCCAGTAGAACGACCCTTGCGAAATCCATATTGGCGGTCACAAAGTAATTTATGTGACTCTAGATATTTCATAAGGTGATAGTTGACCATACTTTCCATCACTTTGGAAAGCGCAGAGCAAATTGCAATTGGGCGGTAATTTTCGGGGTTATTAGTTTCACCCTTTTTGGGGATTGGCGTTACATTAGCAACCTTCCAGCACGATGGAAACTCACCAACGTGGTAAAGTTTGCTGAAGAGGTGTGCTAACGGACGCGCAAGCGTAGAAGAGCACTGCTTCAAGACCAGTGCTGGGATGCCATCCGGTCCAGAAGTCTTATTTATGTCGAGGTCGGCCAAAACCCTTTTAACTGCTCGAGCCCGGAAAACTATCTTTGGCATAGTTGCAGATACTCTTTCGAGCTCAGGAAGTGATTGACTGCTTTCCGGCAAGTAAGAATTGCTTGCAAAAATTTCAGCCAGCAGGTTAGCCTTGTCAACCGGGTCGGTGAATGCTTGGTCATTCTTTAAGAGAGTTGGAATTGACGAACCAGTATTGTTCTTTACCCTCTTAACGAATGACCAAAAGGTCTTACTGCCCCGGGGAGCTGTAAGGACCTTGGCACGAAGGCGCTGTTCGTGAAGAAACTTTTCACGCCTAAGTACTTTGGCACACGAAGATCTCGCCTTTTTGCGTAGCAAATCAGTCTCTGGGTTTTTGTTTAAACGCCAAATACTGAAAGCTTCCTCTCTAGATCTGACTGCGTTTTTGCACGTCTGATTAAACCAGGATTTCACTCTTGGTTTAACCGAAATCTGCTTGGAGGGGATAAATGATTACATCCCTAGCAATATCATATTCTCGACCATTTTTGCAGAAGCATTTATGTCGTTATCTAGAAAGCAAAGTTTCCAATTAAAATGCTCATAAAATTGGTTGAGCTCAGCCCAACGCGCCTTTTCGTAAATAAATATTGAACGTTTCGTAGCTGATTTCGAAACGTTACGAAGTTCAGAGATCGAAAAGGAGGCAGAAATGGTGCAATGATTCGAATTGCCGAGAGGTGCACTAACGCTGACTTGGTACTTTTCAGGGTGCGAAGTCAGGAATAGGTCAAGTGTATTTAAGTGGTGCCCTTCAACACATGGAATATGCGTTTAATTAAGCTATGGCACTTACATCTTCAGTTTTAGGAACACATAGTTTTTTGACCTTTTAAATAGTACCTGTTCGTTTTCCATAATTATTTCACTTATTATGGACCATACTATACTTTTTCCCTTACGGGGCGGCAACAAGGTATCCAAACAAAACTATTTTATTTTTAGTCATAAATGTATTAATATATATTTTATTGTAATAATTATTAATTATGAATTCTTTAATGAATTGTACTTACCACTCATTTATTTGAAATACCTACTTATGTATACTTTGTAAAATTCTTCGCACTGGCAAGTCAAGTCAATTGGAACTTTCGAAGTGTCAATTTGGTTTTACATCGTTGGTGCGATCAACCTTAGTTTGACTCATCGATTATTATTTACACTCAGGTGAATAATTAATAAACTACTTTATATTTTATTAGAAAAGAAATATTAACGCTCTTTTTATTTCTTTTCCCCAAAACCCCAATTCTGTTTTATATAAGACAGAACTGGTTAGAAC
This sequence comes from Thecocarcelia acutangulata, assembly GCA_914767995.1. NCBI lineage: Eukaryota > Metazoa > Arthropoda > Insecta > Diptera > Tachinidae > Thecocarcelia > Thecocarcelia acutangulata. The sequence continues at coordinate 61,872,566 of OU612098.1, forward strand.
AAATTTGCTTTTTTAGCCCAAAAATCGCAATTTGTTCAAAGGTGTAAACATTGTTGGAAATTTGGCTTATAATAAAACTTTTATCGTCTACCATATTTGCATGTGTATTTCGGTGTATACAATTCAACTAAATTTGATCCATTAATCGAGCACATGTTTTACAATAAAAAACAAACAAAAGACAAGACCTTTTTGCACCTGTTCAAACTTGTCCCCCCGGGGAACAGGGTTTGCCTTGGCAGATTCCTAACTTAGGCACTCTGTTTTTCGGGGAAAAGAGGGGAAGGGGTCCCTCGTTTGGTGCGGCAAACAAAACTCTAGGAAGCCACATGACTTATGTTGTGTTGGCTTCCGAACCCCTTACCAAGGGTATAAATTGGCAGAACGGGGATCAGCATGCCCCCCGGGAAGTTCTGCTTGCGGTTCGACCCGGGCTGATCATGGTTGAGTTGCCTACCTTGGCTGAAACGTTCTGGCTGTAGTTGAAACCTAGAACGCAGGAAGGGAGTGTTAGTATTCTTAATAATTGTTTAGTGATGGCTTTTTTCGAGGGCTAACAATCTCCCGAGGATCTGTTGCCTATACAACAGATACGTGTACTGTAAGGAACCAGTGGTGATGGTTGACGGGTGAGTTGGTTTAAGGGCTGATGCTCTTAGTGGGCTTCGACCTACCAACTCATTAAGCCTTGTCCTCCATTGATTGCTGGGAAATTGCATACATGAGGGATTAGAAAGCCCTAACTCCTCAACAAGAAGTTGTTCATATGACCGCAATAATATGACAAGAATTGCTACCTGTGTGAGCCTAGCAAGCCAAACGGGGGCGGTGGTGAATCGTGAAAAATTCACTCCGTGGAATTGGTCCACCATCAGGTTAGGCCGTCAAGGCAGGTACTGATGTAAATCATTTTTACAGTTGTTCAAACTTGTCCATGTTCTTTGCAGTGTTGGTATAAGAGCGTTTGGACACGATGAATTTACTGCAAGCGCTTGGCTTGCCTGTACGAACTTGCTCATAAAATGCTTTTGTTAATTCTACTGATAATCAGAATTTGATGTGTACAGCAGAATGAATATGATTTTTAATCACCATTGAATTTTTCGTTATTCTTTAATATGAATAAAAAATTTTGTGCTGAACAATATCAAAAAACCAATGATTTTGAAGTTTTCTGATGTGTACATACATATATATGTATGTGTTCATGTTTTCTTTAGTGAATATGAATTTTGGTTTGGTTGTGTTTTTGTTTGGTTTGTATTCTTGTTTGCTTTTTTTGTAATTTAATAAAATAAAAGAACTGAGTTTAATGTTACGAGGTAATTTATTTCCTCGATTTTATCAATTTTTTTGTTATGATATCATGTCCGATCATACTGCCATACAAGATCGCCTTCATCAACAAAATAGTTGGCAAATTCACTCTGAATTTCTTTCGCATCGTCTGCTCAATATCTTTGGTTTTTAAATGGAATGAGTTCATTCATCTGAGCGTCATTCACCATCGCTTTTAAGCTTCCCTCGTCATCGTATTGGTCGAACGAATTGATCGGAGCATATTTAGCTTTATTTTATTTATTAATAATTGTGCAGTGCGCAGACGGCGAGCACTCTTTTTAGTTTTTTTCGCATTTAAATAAATTGGTTTTCTTAGCACGTGTAAACGAGCCGCCATAATACCAAAGACATTTCCAATTATTCGGCGCACATGAGTCAATCTAAAATTAAAAACGCGTTGTGTTGTAGTCCGTACTGAGCATATGGCTCCAAGCATATGGCCACAAAGACATACGGGACGGGCGATGTAAGAAACAATGAAAAATCGCTTAATTTGTGTGTACATATGTACTGACGTACCTACGTATTTAAATTTAAGTAGGAGATCACTTCACGTAAGTATGGGTTATGTACTGATGTACTTCCACGTGACGGTATGTGATTTACTTGTTACTTGTCCAGATTTTTTCTTTTTCAACTTGACCATGTAGGTGGTGCGTAGAGTAGACAATTTAAGTTTGGCTTCACTTATATCTACGCCATCAATACTTAGCTCCTCTACTACACTTTGCCATCCATTCAACCTTGTTAATTTGTATTCTGGTGAGGAGAAGTCCCAGAGTCCATGGTTCTTTTCTACGGCCAAAATTAAATGATTGATTTCCTCATCTGCCTTTTTGGCTTCAAAACAGCACCACAATCATCTTCGACTCCATTAACATAATTGGACATCATTTTAAAAGAACTAGTAGTTTCTGTATGCGATGGAGCGTAAAAAAAATATTTTTATATTAGATTTTGGTTTTTGTACATAATGTGATTCAATATATAGGCCGAGAATAATTCAATGGCTCGGTGCCTGAGCAGCTAAGGCAGCAGTTCATGATACGTCATTACCCGAGTTCAAATCCGAATGGGTGCTGATTAGTAGTGTAGCGACTACGAAGCAGCTAGTTGTCCCCCAGCTAACAGATTTGATTATTATTTTTCTTGTATTCTTCAATCAAAAATTATTGATCACTGCAAATTTGTAGTGTAAAAAATCTTTCTTAAGAAAAAACTTAAGAAAGGAAAAACTTAAACTAAAACCCGATGTACAAATGTACAATCCAAAATTCTAATTTAAAAATTATAAAGTGCAACAAAAATTCAATAATTTAAAAATATTTTTAATTCAATAAAAAAAACTACAAGACGAATTCATACCAGGTAAATGCAAGAGCAATAAATACAGCACTACAAAATATAAATCTTTTTCAAATGTCAAGAGAAAAATATAAACACAAAAAGGAATTAAAAAAATATATATTAAAAAAATTTACAATAAAAGACAAAAATTTAATTATTTGGTGAAACGTTTAGTTATTTCGTGAAAATTAAAGTCACATATCATACAGCTTGGAAATGTGAAAATGGCCAGCAAGATTGGGGAGGATTCAGAATGATAGCTGGCGCTCAAGATGCAATACATAAATTAAAAAATTGTTTTTTTTTTCAAATTTCCATAAAAAAATTGCAATAAAAAAAAAAAAAAAAACTTACAGCCTGTTCATGAATCGCGTTTTAAATAAAGCTAAAAGCAGCGACACGTTTATGACTACGTAAGAAATTGGGTCTGTGTAACGACCTTCTCATTGTTCGCGTTCTGTTACGTATTAGTATACACGTATTAGTATACATATTTTCAATCCCCAGTATTGCCACTATACAAGTTATATGTATCTTGTTTACTTTTTTCGTGTAAAATATATTTTTGCATCGTGAATAACGGTAGCCCTATTTCAATTGAAAAAAAGAAACCGGTGATAAATATTTATGTAAACAAAACATCTTTATGCTGGAAAAAAAATTATAGAATATTTGCTGGTCATACAAATTTTGTTGATGATCAGACAAATGCCTTTATGGATTGATCCTAATTTATTCTTTTATTTTTTAAATTATTTCTTTTTTTAAAATAATTAGCAACAAAGGAAATTGTTTGCATATAAATTATTATTTTTTATTTTAGATGGATTTTATTTTGTACTTACGTACAATTTTATTGACTTAACTCCAAACTAAAACTAAACTTAAAAATATAAAACTTAAAAATAAGATCTTTCAAAAATGACGACGTCAGCAGCAGCGATCTTCATTTTTTGATTTTACTTGAAGACGTCAGCATATTCACACAGCAAGAACAGCAAGAACAAATCAAATTTCTTTCCATTAGTGGGATTCATTATATTAGTGGGACTCATCATGTGTTAACTGCCCCCCTCTAAGTCAAAGCCGTCCGCGGCTGTTTTTATTATTTCGGCCAGCATTTTCCTTCCAGATGATGCATCGCTGTTACGTCTGATTTTCTTTACAATTGCAAACATTATAACAACGGTTACAAAGATTGCTACGATGATAGAAATTATGCATCCAAATATGGAACGAGTTTGAACTACATCATGCAATCTTTTAATGTGTTGAAGATTTTTTATATTAATATCATGTAAATATGGCAATGTCAATATTTCCAGATGTTCCGTTATATTCACTATTTGTGTTGATGGAATTCCAGGTTGCAGTGTTATTTTTCCTTTTTCATTAACAATTTCTGTATCAAAAGTAATCAAATACGTGCCATTTATTGTGATGAAAGAATCACTAGTTTCTTGAACTTTTGCTATGTTGTCGTTTATAATAATAATTCCATCGTCAACCATTTCGATTGGGTCAAGTTTGTTAAAAATCGTTTTACATGTTGCTTTGTGGTTATTGAATAACTGTTTTACGCATGTGGCATTTTTCTGAATATTACAAAAGCTCGCAGTAAGAGCTGTTTTACAGTTAGTTACAGGAATTACTAGTCCGTCACAGTCTGCAACTGTGTTGGTTTCCAAGAATATTGTTATCTTCTTATGTGCTACCGGAAATATCCTTATCAATTTACATAATTTCTGTATTTTAGGATACTTAATCAAAAAGTAAATTACGTCTTCATTTTGCAGGATCTTTATCTTAGAATTACTTACAATATCACTTATGCTAATATTTGTCATATGTTCGGCAAATAATATATTTGAGATTTCTTCCGAGTCAAGGATGACTGGGTTTACTACATTCAACCTTGCCAAAATTATAGAATAAAAAATGTTATCCAAATCAGTTATCATTGCCGTATTTCTTGCCAATAGTGCTTCGAAAAGATTTTCATAATTAATTTCAGTTCGCTTTTTATTTTTCAAAATATTATTAACTGTCTCCGTAAGTTTGTTAATTTGTTGCTGTATTTGTGTGTTAATAGTTATCTGTTGTTCGTTAGCTTCAATCAAATTTCTTTGCCTATATTTTATCTCACTGAAATCATCAAAATCAGGTGTTCCTGCAATATACTTCAATGCCGTTCCTATTATATTTATACTTCTAGCTTGTCTATGATGAATGTGTAAGGCCTCAATTAGGTTAGAAACCCGATCTGTACTCGATTTAAGAATATTTTTCATATAAGACTGTGGAAACTTGCCAAGAAGGTCCCATGCCTCATTAATAGCATTTCTATAATTTGTTAAATTTGTGCAATGTGTTATGTAATTGTAGTTCTCAAAAATTGCTGCTCTTCCGTCAGTTATTGGTATATAATTCGCCTTACTAAAGTCGGATATCCTGCCGTTTATCACCCTGAACATCATTATGATTAATATGGAATGTCTGTGAAAACAAAACAAAATCCAAATTACTATCTTAAGTTGCATTTGTGAACCTTTCTATTATCTACTAAAACAGTAGAACCTAAATCTTTTTGCACTGTTTTTTCAACAAAAACCTTTGAAAATTTATTACCTATTCTTTTATTAGTTCTGACGTACACTTTGTCCCCTGGGTTAAAAGTACGTGTTATCTTTCCCTTATTAACGTTCTCTATTTTGGTCTCTTGTGCCTTAATTATTCTGGCCTTGATTTCAGCTCTAAGGCCTGTAGGCATTGAGAAAAGCAGTTCTATAGGTTTGTACCTAGTCACTGAATGTATAGATCTATTATATTTAGTAGTTGCAAGAAGTATCAATTCATTAGTATCAGTTATATCCTGTTCTAACTTAGTACACCTAGCTATTTCCGTTAATGTACTGTGAAATCTTTCCACTTGTCCATTAGTAGTACTATGGAAAGGAGGTGTTGTAAAAATTTCTGCACCAAAGTGGTCTTTTAAGAATGATTTTATTGTTTGGGAGTTTAGAGATTTTTCATTATCAACAGTTATATTTTTCGTGTTTTCAAAGCAATTGAGGATTTGGATCAAAGCCTCTTTAACGTCTATAATTGTTCTCGTCTTAATCGGAACAACATAGGCAAATTTTGAAAACTTGTCTATACAAGTTAAAAATTGATGTTTATCAGTGGAATAGATATCTATATGTAACATTTCACCTGACCGAGAAGGTATTGGTGTTTTTCCAACTTCTGGGCTTATTGGGTGTCTCTGATATTTAGCTTCCTTACATATTTTACAGTTACGTGTAATTTTTTTCATATTTGTGTGCATACTTGGAAAATAATAGTCGATTAATATTTGCTTAATATTCTCTCGAACAGAACGATGTGCCCTACAATGTTCTGTATTCAAAATTTCATTTTGATCATTTTCATTAAAAATATCATTTACTTGTTTCGTCGTATGGCGAAATTTTATAGATGGAAACATCTTCACAACAGTTTCCTGAATTTTGCCTAAAATGGGCAAATCACAATAAATTCCATTAACGACATCGGGATTTATGCATTCCCCTATCAAGGCTATAGCATCTTCTATGGTTCTAAATGTTAATTTATGTCGTATTCTTGATTTAAAAATAATCTTTGTGACCTTTTTCACATCATTGCCTTGCTCAAGAATAATCTGATTCCGAAAACAGTTGATTGGGTTTTCAACTGTTGGAATAACTTCTGACGAAGATACCTCACTGTGTACGATATTATCTGATTGATTTATTGAGTCTTCTATGATATTAATATATTGTCTGGACAACGCATCGGCAACAACGTTATCCTTTCCTGGTTTATAATGAAATTTTGGTGAGTATTCCTCAATGAATGCTCTCCAACGCTTAATTTTCGCATTCGGATTTTTGTCCGATATCGAAAAGGTTAGCGGTTGGTGATCAGTAAAAATATTCAACTGTCTGACTCCATATAGATAATTTCTTAGAGTCTGGAGAGTCCACACAATTGCTAAGAGCTCCCTCTCATTGGTTGCATAGTTTTCCTCAGTGGAAGACAGAGTTCGTGAGACCATAGTTATTGGTCTCCCTCCTTGTGACAATACTGCGCCTATTGCATATGCTGAAGCGTCAGTAGTAAGGTCAAAAGGTTTCAAGTAATCGGGGTGCAGAAGAAGTACATCTTCAGATGACAGAATTTTTTTCACCTTTTCGAAGGCGCATAGAGCTTCATTATCAAGTTGAATCTTAATACTCTTGGATCGGCTGGCTCCTATGTGGCCGTTCTCTCCTCTCAAGTACTTTGTAAGAGGTTTTACTATAGCGGCATAATCCTTGATGAAACGTCTATAGTATCCCGATAATCCAAGAAATGCTCGCAAGCCTCTAAGAGTTTCTGGAACTTTATACTTCATTATATCATGAATTTTACTTGGACAAGTTTTAATACCTTCCCTTGATACGACAAAGCCAAGGAATTCCACTTCAGTCTTAAAGAACTTAGACTTTTCAATTGATACGCGCATATTTGCGTCATAGAGTCTAGTCAAGATCCGTTCAATATCATTTAAATGTTGTTTTTCGCTATTTGAAAATATTATTACGTCGTCGATGTAGACATGACAACACTTTCCTATTTCATTTCTTAACACGTCATCGATTGCTCTCTGAAAAATTCCGGGAGCATTTTTCAGGCCGAAGGGAAGTCTACAGAACTCATACTTCCCGTTGTTGACTGAAAAGGCGGTCTTTTCTCTATCCTTTTCCGCCAATCTGATCTGGTGAAAACCAGATTTCAGATCAAGAGTTGTAAAAAATGATGACTTTCCCATATTTGTCAAAATCACTGAGGTGTCGAGAATAGGATATTTGTCGGGTATTGTTTTTTCGTTGAGTTTCCTAAAATCAACTACCAAACGCAATTTCTTTTGACCATCTTCATCAAAACCCTTTTTATCCACCACCCATATGGGGTTGTTATATGGCGATCTTGATTCGCGAATTATACCATCCCGAAGCAAGTTGGAAATTTCTTTATTAACGAAATCTGAAACAGCAATGGGATAGGGATATGCCTTCGAGTAAATTGGCTCATCATTTACTGTTCGTATTGTAGCAATTACATTTGTATTGAATGGCAATGCCTCATTCGGCTTCGCAAAAACTTTAGAATGTCTATTCAATAGGGGCTTTACTAAGTTATTTTCGTGTGACCCGATTACACAACTCTCATTAGGAACAACAGTGCAAACATTTTTGCAATTATAATAATTTATTTTTTCCTCTCCGCCTCTATAATGTAAAATTCCTGTTTTTAAATCAAATCTAGCATCTATTTGCTTCAAAAAGTCAAATCCTATTATTCCATCGAATGTCTTTAAATTGGGAAGAAGAAAGAAATTCACATTTCTTCCAAATATATTAACCAAACAGAATTCATTTATTTCAGCGATATCATGAATGGATTGAACCTTAAATGGTTTATGAATTCTTTTTATACTTTTTAAATTCTTATTGTATTTTATATAGTTTTTTCCTGATCCTGTGTCTATTAATAATTTAATCGGTCGTCCTGCCAATTCCCTACTTACATATGGCAAGAGCGACTTTGCCCTAAAAAATTAATTTCTTCAAGATTTCCTGCTGAGAAACTTTTCTCGTGCTCATTTTGTTCCAAGTGGTTTATTCTTTGAAACAGGTTGCCTATTATCTTCATTATGTCTTTTCCCTATGGGAAATTGGTTATTACTTTTATCGAATCTCTGCGCATTATTGCGATTTATGAAAGAATCCTGCTGATTCCTCCAGTTATTCTTAAAATTTGATTCTTGTCTAAATTTTAAAGTTGAAGAGTCAATTTCCATAGGAGTTGGTGAGTTAATAGGTTGCTTTTTAACATGTTTATACTGTGGTAAGTTGTGTGGGGTAAAAAAGCTTCCTTCCACATTTTGATTCTGAAATGAATTTGCAAATGAATATCGAGCATGGTTTGCTTCCAGTTCCTGGGCTAATGCTAACGCGCTAGGCATATCGGTAGGCTGAGATGAAAATAGAACATCACACATTGGCTTACGCAAACCCGATATGAATATTCTCAAGGCATCCTGTCTGTATTTTTTATTTAAAGAAGTTATCAAAGCACTATTTCCCTCGTGCATCATAATTGTCTTATTTACAATAAGTGTCAACTTTTTTTCCACTTCGTCATAAAAGTCAATAATCGACATTTTTCCCTGTCGCAAAGTAGACATTTCCTGTTCTACTAAATAAATTGGTCTTTTATCCGCGTAAGTAAAATCTAAACGCGCAATTATTGCCTTAAAATTAAGTACTGTATTAAATGAGGACAAAACTTGATCGGCTGAACCGACAATTTTATTACGTATAACGGCAACTGCCTGATAGTGCCTGGAGCTACCATTGTAGTTTTCAAAAAGTTTATATGCTGCGAATGCAGCTTGTCGCCATGAAACATACCGAACTTGTTCACCACTAAATTCCGGAAGCGATTTTATTAAGTCAAGTGACTCATTACACTCAATTCCTGCTATAATTGTAACTGGTCTGTACTCCTCTACTGGAGTTGGAGTTTCTAAAGCACTTAGTCTGGTCGTCAGTTCCCTGACAGTTCGTTCGAAAGATACTTTTGTTCGCTCGATGGCAGAAGAAACCGCGGCACCAATCACAATTCTCAACTGTTCTTCATCCATTTTCATAATGAATTTATATTACAAATTATTCAATACTAAAAAAAAAATACATTTATCACCGAACATAATGCACTTTCCACAATATTAATCAATTAACACGATAATTACAATATAGTAATTTATAATGAAAAAAAATAAAATAAACTATGTAACAACTAGCTTACTGTAGAATCATGGTTATCTTCATCGATGATTTCTGGCAATCGTTTCAGTTTCTTTTCCACAGCGGTTGTTTCTTTTAACGAATCAATTTTCTCCTGGTAGTTGCACTCTTCAAATATTTCCCGATGAAAGTTTAGCCACTTTACAGAAGCAACACGTTGGGCGCCAATTATTATTTTTTATTTTAGATGGATTTTATTTTGTACTTACGTACAATTTTATTGACTTAACTCCAAACTAAAACTAAACTTAAAAATATAAAACTTAAAAATAAGATCTTTCAAAAATGACGACGTCAGCAGCAGCGATCTTCATTTTTTGATTTTACTTGAAGACGTCAGCATATTCACACAGCAAGAACAGCAAGAACAAATCAAATTTCTTTCCATTAGTGGGATTCATTATATTAGTGGGACTCATCATGTGTTAACTTATACATACATATATGTATATGTATGTACGTGTTAACATGGATATGAACGTTTATTTATGTATATATGTATGTCTGAACATGTATGCATACTTGTTTTTGCTGTTATTTCCATTTTTATATATTTGAATCTTTATTTTTGTTCAAGCTTCTTCTTTTTTCTTGCTCAACGAATAAAAATTTCCATTCGCCCAGCATTCGCCTGTTTGGCATGTAAAAACGCGATATACAGACAGAAAGCAGATGCCAATTGTTACGTTTTTCGTCCAAAAAGTTTTTTTTCGTGTTGCATGAACGCAAATAAGAAAAACGTCAAGATTTCTTCGCGTTTTTTGAGTACATTGTGTTCCATGAACAGGCTGTTAATTATAATGTGAAACTTGAAATTTTCTCGAGAAACTTAGTCTCAGATCATAGAGCTTGAAAAGGTGAAAATGGCCAACCAGATTGCGGAGGATTCTGGGTGATATCTGGCACTCAAGATAGAATACATAATTTAAAAAATTGATTTAAATTTTGTTCCCAATTTTGTTTTAATTATGCCATTGACATCTGAAACAGATAAAAATTAAAAAAAAGTTATCAGCTACGCTGTCAATTTCACCTGTTATGAATTCGCCTTGGAAAATTATGTATTTTAACAAATTGACATGTGTTTGTTTTTGATGATTTTATTACCATGGCTATTGAATACAAGTTTATGAAATTACATATTATATAAGTATTAATGCTAATTATTATTACATACACGTTACTTTTACTCTTCATAAAGTTCGTATCACATTTGACAGGAGAAAGAAGATACAGGTAACGCTGCCAATATCCACATGCTCTTGAAAAATGTTACATCGAAAAATCTTACCCATACATATTTGTGACAGCCACATGCGCATGTAAAAATATTTCATATGCCAAAACTGGAAAGTGTGAACGTAGTGTACAGTATGTCAAAAATACCCATGCATACATGTGTTTACAAAGGTACCAAAAAGGTTACAAAGGTTCCCAAAAAGGGTGAAGCAAATAACCCTGAAAATTACCGCCCGATTGAAATTTCCTCTGCACTTTCCAAAGTAATGGAAAGTATGGTTAACTATCACCTTGTCACGTATCTAGAGTCGCATAAATTACTTTGTGATCGCCAATACGGATTTGGTAAGGGTCGCTCTACTGGCGATATTTTGGCATAGCTCTGTGAGAAATGGAGCCATTCAATCTATCATTTCGGCGAAAGTAAAGTGGTGGCTCTAGATATCTCCAAATCATTTGACAGAGTGTGGCATGCTGCACTACTGGCAAAACTTACTGCTTTTGGTGCCGGTGATGACTTTTCTCGGTTTATATCGAGCTTTCTCAGGGACTGCACTATAAGAGTTGTTATAGATGGGGTCCAATCAAACGAGTTCAAGATTAATTCAGCAGTACCGCAAGGCTCCGTTCCTTCTCCTACCCTATTTCTTATTTTCCTTCTATATCAAACTTCCAACCCTATCCACTCTTTTGCAGATGACAGCAGAATTTGCTATTCATACTCTTTCAGTTATATTTCCGGCCTATCAGAGATCGCTGCCAAGAGGCTAAATATGAATGATTCACTGAATAGTGATCTTCTATTAATCTCCGAATGGGATCCCAAAAACAATGTCGACTTCAACGCTCCTAAGACCCAATGCTGTTTATTAACGCACAAACAAACGACCACAGATGCTGCTTCATCTGTACTCATGGATGGTATAAATATTGAGGAATCGGGTGCTCTTGATGTTCTTGGAATGAAAGTACAGTGTGGTGTTCGCTGGAATGATTAAATTTTTCATGTCTCCCAAAAACAATGTCGACTTCAACGCTCCTAAGACCCAATGCTGTTTATTAACGCACAAACAAACGACCACAGGTGCTGCTTCATCTGTACTCATGGATGGTATAAATATTAAGGAATCGGGTGCTCCTGATGTTCTTGGAATGAAAGTACAGTGTGGTGTTCGCTGGAATGATTAAATTTTTCATGTCTCTAAAGAAGCATTCAAGTGCCTAGGTTTTTTGAAACGGTGTTAAGATGTACTTCACTCCATCTGACCTCCTTACTACTTATACCACCTATATTCGACCAAAAATGGAATACAACTCTCATGTTTGGGCCGGTGCCTCAAAGTCTATTTTGGGGTTACTCGACCGTGTGCAGGAGAGGGCGAAGAAGCTTATCGGTGACAGTAGGGTATCCAACTCTATTGGCTCACTAAAGCATCGACGCAGTGTGGGGTGCATTACTCTGTTCTATCGTTACTACAATGGATTTTGCTGTGGCGAGATTAGGGATCTTGTTCCCGAAACTCGCACATTTTTACGTAGCGCGCGTTCATCGTCCAGAGCTCATCCATTTGTGGTCGATTGTCCGAGGAAGCGTACTACGCATTACAGAGAGAATTCGTTTTTCAGCCGCACGCTTCGTCTGTGGAATAAGTTGCCTGCAGAAGTGTTTCCTGTCTGTTATAACGTTGGAAAGTTCAAGTCAAATGTTCACAAACACTACTCCCTCTTTCCCCCTCCTCATAACCTATTTTCCTAGTTCCGGTACAATGCACTGCATATGTAGGGGTCATCCCCTGAATACTGGTCCAAGACAAAAAAAAAAAAACAACTGTGTAGTAGAGTCGTGTACTGCATACTCTCCCCCACCGACAATTTTCGTTACAGCACCCTCAAATTTCGTTTGTCTGCCCATTGTCTGTCCAAATGTAAAAAATCTACTTCTGTTTTTGGTATTGTAGAGGTTGTTAAATTAGTAAATTAAAAATCTATGAATTTTGTTGTTGTCAAGTTTTAAATTTACCAAGATTTACTAAATCTACAATATGTACAAGCTCTATAGTAGTACTTTAATAGGAAGCGTGAGAACCGCTATTGAAAGATTTTGTGGTAATCAATTCAAAAAAGAATATAAATTTGAACTGGTGCTAAGTCGCAATGGATTTTCTTACATTAGCAGAATGACTTTCATCATGGAATGCCAAACAAAAAATGCGAAAAACTTTTAGCATTAAAAACATCTGTTAGGAAGAGTAGGGACAAGTTGTCTGTACAGTTACATAAGAACTGGAATGTAGAGTGAACAGCCCGATATTTATGTGTTGAAGAGTGTCCCAGGAAACTTTTGCAGTCGCAATTAACTGACGACTTAGAATATCGGATAAAACGTAAGTGGTAAGTAAATATTGTCTCAAAAGCGAGGGATTTAGAAAACACCAAAATGTGTTTTCCAATGTATTTTTTTCGTAATAGCAAGAATTAAAAAAAAAAGTTTCAATTTTTCACTTAATTTTTTATTTTACAAATAGGAAAATATTAAATTTTCTTCGTTTGTGTATATTTCTATAATGCCAATAAAATATTATTTTCAACAACTATTAAGAATAGGTTGTTGAATGATATGATTTTTTTACTTTAATATTATTATTTTCTTTTTTGGTACGTTTATAAGTTACGTCTTAATTCTTTAAATTTTTTTCTATGTATGTCTTTTTTCTTCGATTTGCGACTTCAAATATCCCCGGCATCCATTGAGGTATTAATATCATCAACAATCTTACCCATAATTTCCCGATATGGTGAGTTTTGTTTAAATGCTGTTTCTAAAAGCGTTGAGTCTCCGAAAAATTCAAAAACGTCATCGATGCGATTTAGTGACTTTTCTGTCAAATGCCTCCGAACGACTCTTTTCAAAGATGCATGGGACTCAGATATTGAATTTTTTAAATATGGCAGGTCAAAGCTAAAATCAACTTCATAAAAAGATATAAATGATAATTGAGTATTCTAAAAAGTAGAAACAATAAAATGACGAATTACATACACATACACACAAGGATATTTTTTCTTAAATTAAAATACCTGAAACTTTCGTTTAAATATCTCTATTTGTTTCTCTTCCTCTTCATTGAATTGATTGTTTTTATGCAAAACACCAATTTTTATAACAATTTTTATTATATTCTTAATGATCTTCTCTGCTTTTACCTTGTTGCCGCACTGCAATAGAAAGAAACAAATTTTTCAATTATATACTCATACATACTACTCATATACTACATAAAGCATTTAAGGAAAAGTTTTCTGACGATACAAATTTGCGAGCACAGCTGGATACACTCATTGTTTCGGTACAAAATTTTTATTCCGAATCAATTTTAGCTCTTTGAGAGTATGTTCTGAAACGATTTACCCACTTCGAACATTTATTCTGGACAAACAAAGCTACCATATGAAATAACTATATAAACGAGGGGTCTTACTGTTACGAGGTGGCAGCTTTTACATTTCTGAAATAAGCTTCAGTGCAATCGATGCGTTGAAATTCATGATAAAATGTTTTAAAGTTGTTTACTTTTATTTTTTATAATAATCAATATAAAACATTTACGTAAATATAATTTTTCTTTCGCCTACCTTATTTCTCATTTTCCTTAACGACCTTCTGTATCAAACTTCTAACCCTATCCACTCTTTCGCGGATGGCAGCAGCATTTGCCATTCGAACTCTTTCAGCGAGATCGTTGCCAAGTGGCAAAATATGAACGACTCACTGAATAGTGACCTTTTATTAATCTCTGAATGGAGTCGTAAAAACAGTAGCCTTTAACGCTCGTAAGACCCAGTGTTGTTTATTAACACACAAACAAACGACCGCAAGTGCTGCTTCATCTGTACTCACGGATGGTATAAATAGTGAGGAATCACTGGTCACGCCGATACAGTGTAGGGTGCGTTACTCTCTTCTATCGTTACTACAATGGATTTTGCTTGAGACAAGATTAGGGATCTTGTTCCCGGAGCTCACGCATTTTTACGTAGCACGCATTTTTACGTTCATTGTCCAGAGCTCATCCTTTTGTGGTCGATTGCCCGGGGAGTCGTACTACGCATTACAGTTGTGAAAAAGATTTACATCAGCACCTGCCTTGCGGCCTTATCTGATGATGGACCAGTTCCACGAAGTGAATTATTCACGATTGACCAGCGCCCCCTTTTGGCTGACTATTCCACACAAGTAGCAATTTATGCCATAAGTTTGGTGACATATGAGCAACTTCTTGTTGAGGAGTTCAGGCCTTCTAATCCCTCCTGTATGCATCAGGAAGACAAGGCTTAATGAGTTGGTAGGCCGAAGTCCACTAGCAGCATCAGCCCTTAAACCAACTCACCCGTCAACCATCACCACTGGTTCCTTACAGTACAGGTATCTATTCTAGAGGCAACAGACCCCCGAAAAAAGCCACGCCAAGCAATCATCAAGGATACTAACACCCGCTTCCTGCGTTTTAGGTTTCAACCACAGCCCGTTCTGCTAATTTATACCCTTGGTAAGGGTTTCGGAAGCCAACACAACATAATTCATGCGCCTTCCTAGTTTTATTTGGTAAAACAAACGAGGGACTCCTTTTCCTCTATACCCGAGACAGAGTGCCCTAGTTAGGAATACACCAAGGCAACCTGTTCCTCGGGGGGACTACGCATTACATAGACAATTCTTTTTTCAGCCGTACGTTTCGACTAAGTTGCCTGCAGACGTGTTTCCTGTCTGTTATAACGTTGGAAAGTTCAAGTGAAATTTTTACAAACACTACTCTCTCTTTCTCCCTCCCCTCCCCTTTATTACAACCTATTTTCGTTGCATATGTAGGGGTCATCCGCCGAATACTGGTTCAAGATAAAAAAAAATATGGTGTGGCATCTCAGTTCAATCTTGCTTGAAAAATTAAAGTAGCTGGCAGCACAGTTCAATTGGTTCGGAACAAAATATAAAATAAAGCCAATTGAAGCTGAAATGGGTCCGAACAAGTTTAACTTACTTCCCCTCTCAAAAAGAGAAACGTCAAACTACATATAAAAAAAAAAAAACAACATGTTTCAAAACAAAAATTTTGTTCCGAAACCATGGGTGAATCCAGATTTAATGGTTTTCGGTAACTGCAAATTGACCTTTCCAAATCTATTTCAAATGTACACTTAGCATGCGCTAGAGTGTAACAGAAAGTATTGCGAAAGCAGTTTAACTAAGTCACTCTATTCAAATATTGTATGCTGCTGTGTGGCTTTATTTTTACTACCACGAAAAGACAAAAAAAATATTTCTGGTTTATTCTTATTTTTTGCTTAACCAAACAACACTTTGTAAAAATGTATTGTACAAGTTATCTAATGCTTTGTTGGCACGCACGCGTAGACAAATTTGTATACCCTTCACAAAAATGTAAAGGGTTTGTATAAGTTTGTGATTCCGTTTGTAATTTCTATAATTTTCACTTTCGATCCTATAAAGTATATGTTTAAATATATTCTGAATCAGAATTGATAAAAAAATTCGATTGAGCAATGTACGTCTGTCCGCAGTTCAAATACCGTTTCTCAGAAAACCATTAGGCTTAGAACCTTTTTTCTATCACCCCATCGTTTCACGGGTTTGTTATTGAAACTCAATAAAAACGGTTCACATATAGCTGAGATATATTCAAAATTCCGAAAACGCCATTTGTTTGCAATTTTGTATAAAAGTATTTGTAATTTTTTATTTTTTTTTTTTTTTGCTTCAAACTTCACACAATTATTTGGCATGTAGATCATAAGGAAAAAAATATTTCCCCGATACCGGTCGGTCCATATACATATGTATATCCAAGATATAGCCGAAACTGATTTTTTCATGAAAAAGTCACGTAAGTGAATTTAAACAACTTTTTTTGCTTAAAAGCAGTTCTGGGAATAAAAGAAGGCTATTTAAATATATAAAATGAAAATTTTCGATATACGCCCTAAATTGTTTGAAAAATCGTAACAAATATGCTTAAACACGATATATTACCAATAATTTCTGCAAAACAGTATGGTTTCTGTGGAATTAACGTCTTAGATCAATGATAGTGTTCAAGTTTGAATGGTGGATATTTCCGAACCCTGGCTACTGTACTGACATCTAAGGGGCGCTGCTGAAGTTCGTGCTTTAAGAAGTCTGGTTGAATTTTGTGCTAAAAGGAGTTCTCCGCTATCATTCAGAAAAACTCATTCTTATAATATCTTGGCTTGTGTATGTATATCAATATTCTGAAATAAACTGTGCAAGGAATGTGTGAATTGTGCACTTTCTTTATCGTTTTTTGAAAATTACAGTGTTTTATTTTTCTTTCTTTTTGATTATCGTATTTGGAGCTTTGCGTTCCATTTTGGTTGCCTGGCTGTTTCGAAGCTTAAGGGCATACATTTTTATTGGTCCAATCGAACCGGATTTCTTCGTTGGGGAACCGAAGCATTCATCAAAAAGACGAAAATTTTAAGGTGATACAACTTTTATAAAGTACGTATTCATTTTTTTATTTTTATTGTTGGTATTGTTTTAAACATAAAAAACAATATAAAGCACTTATTGATATTTTGTAGTGCAGTTTGAGAATTACTGGATAAAGTCTTTGATTATCACAAACTGCATTATCTATTATCACTAAACTTAGCCGAGTCACGAGCCAAATTTTTATTTTGTAATTACCTTGTGCTCAAAATTCAACTACACACATCTTGTTCCTTTCAATAGACATTTATCATCTTTCTTTAATTAGTTTCCGTATTTTGTTTACAAATTACTAAAGTTTATTTGTGATTAGCTTTAGTAATTTTTAAATTAATTTTTTAAATCTTAAATAATTTGTAAATGCAAATTAAAATTTGTTAAATATCGATAAAGGTGATTGTGTTGTGAAAGGTTTTCTTTTTTTTTGCAAAGTGTGGTGTAAACTGTGTGCCGGTACATACATAAGTACATACGTTGAAAATATTTTTGAAGCTAACATAGCTTCGTGTGCATATTTGAGCCTTATTGGTGAGTGTCAACAGTATATTTTATTTTATAACTTTAATTCTTGGTAGCACTGTCTCAATCCAAGAATTAGTTCATCACAACCTGGGACTGTGCATAACTGTGTATATGTTTCTATATAACCAGGAATTATATTGATATACATACATATGTACACTATTTGAAACAAAATATATAAATTCATTTCGTTTTATTTTATATTAGATATATAAACTTACAACTAAATTGGTTTGAGTTTTATAATAACTTTAAAAATATTTTGGCTGTTGGTTTTTTGTATCAGCTGCTGTGTGAAATACATAAGAATTTCCTTTTACTTAAAAGCGATGCGCGCAAGTTTTGAAATTTTTTTTCTTGTGATAAAAGGTTAGTTTTTATCAACATACGATCAGAATTAATTATTTGCAGTAAAATAAAATACCGAAAAACTAAAACTCATATCCAAAAGAGTAAAATTAAATATTTCTAATTAAAAGATACATATACATATAGAAATTGGGTGTGTTGCGTTTTCCTGCCAAGTAGTTACAATTTGTTGGTAATAACATAGGGTGGTTATTATACTTCGAAAGCGGTGTTTAGATCTGTTTAGGTGCGAATAAAACTTCAAATAGCGCAACTTATTTTGTTTAGCATTATATCAACGAAAAAAAGGGAAAATGACTAAAACTCAGCATTTGGTAAGGTTTGAGACATTGGCTTCAATGTTCCTTGAATTCGAGAAAGATTTTGAAGGGTTCTCAGAAGAACACCAAAATTATTTTACTGTTGACCTACAGCAGAAGGAATTCAAGTCGTTATGGGAAGGTGTAAAAACGTCTTACGAAACGTTCTTAATGACCCCAAATCCAACAGATTCTGAAACGGACTGCGATGATACAAAGCAGTTATATAAGGACTGTAGGCTAGCTTATATCACAATGGGTGCTCTATTAGGTGAATTGTCTCAAAGTTTTGTAAACAAGTCGATTTTGACTTCGACGCAATGTGGGACGGGACCCAATGCAACTGCAAGTGCGATGACAAACCGTAGTTCAAGTCATCATATGAAGTTACCACCCTGTACTATGGAAGTTTTTAAGGGTGACTATAAGACTTGGTCAAGCTTTCGTGACATGTTCACCGCAGTTTATATAAACTGTGATGACTTGTCAGGGGTTGAGAAGCTATTTTATTTACGGCAGTTCACTAGTGATGAAGCATTAGAAATTGTCAAAGACTCGCCTTTGACAAATGCTGGTTTTCAGAGTGCATGGGATAATTTAACTGAAGCCTACGAAAATAAGAGGATTTTGGTCAATAGCCAGTTGAAGATTTTGCTCAACTTATCGCCAGTGAAAACTGAGTCCGCAAAAGATATTAAAAGGTTGCAAAGGGATATAAACAACAGCATATCGGTGTTGAATTTGCACGAAATAAATATCTCTTCTTGGGATCCAATTTTTGTTTATCTCTGCTCTATTAATTTGCCAGTTCTGACTTTGTCGCTGTGGGAGCAAGGCATCAAAAATAAAAAGGATATTCCCAAATGGCAGGAATTGGATTCTTTTTTGACATGCAGGTTCCAGTCGCTAGAAACTGTCTACGATATTAGAAATTCAGGCTCGAGTAGTGAAATGAGAGAACCTGAGCACTTCGAACAACGGAAATATCAGGGGGATAGATCCGGTAATAAGTCGGGCGCTTTCAATAATAGGAAGATCAGAACTTTCCCATTGAAAGTGTCGAAGAGGTCATGCGTTTTATGTTCAAAAGACCATTTGCTTAGGTTCTGCTCAAAATTTCTGGAAATGAACGCTGTAGATAGATTTTTAATAGTAAAGAAACACGATCTTTGCATTAATTGTTTAAGTGAGGGTCACAAATTAGACTCATGCAAAAGTAAATTCAGCTGTTCCACCTGCAAACTAAAACACAACTCATTGCTACATCGAAATGCAACCGAATCATCAACAATGAATAAAATGCAGGAGCAGCCAAGCAGTAGTAAATCTGCGTGCCAAACTCAAGAGGTTCAAAATTGCTTTGCAGTGGCCAAACAACAAGTTTTATTAGGGACTGCCATAGTCACTATAATATGTAGAGGAGAAATTTTTACGGCGCGTGCTCTGATCGACTCTGGCTCTCAAGCCACTTTTATTACAGAAAAGTTGCAGAGAATGCTCAATCTACCAGTGAGCGGCACAAGAGCTTCTGTATCTGGCCTAAACGGGGCATTAGCTGGTACAGTTCAAAAGCAATGCTCTTTTGTTCTAGGGTCTCCAATCGACGCGAAGTTTGAGTTGCCAGTACAGGGTTTAGTTTTGCCACAACTGACTGGACGACTACCTGTCGATTCAATTGACTTTTCTAAGATGGACCTATCGAATTTAAGTTTGGCGGATCCCTATTTTGCTAAAAGTGGTCAAATTGATATCCTCATTGGGGGTGATATTTACCCACAAGTCATGCTTAGTGGGGTAAAGAAAAACGTATCAGAGACCCTAATGGCTCAGCAAACTAGATTCGGGTGGATTTTAACAGGTCCCATTCGTAGTGCCAATGGTGTACCTCTCAATACTACCGTTTCATTCTATACAGATGTCAGTCTGGACAAGGAAATTGAAAGATTTTGGGCTCTAGAAGAACCCCCACAGTCCTCTCGGTTTACGCCTGAGGATGAATACTGTGAAGAGCACTTTAAAAATACAGTTAGGCGAACTTCTGAAGGGAGATATATTGTTTCGTTGCCTTTTAAACCCGAGTATACCGTTGACAGAAAGCTAGGAAACTCCCGTTATAAAGCTAGAAAACAGTTTTTAAGGAACGAAGTTTCGTTGAGTAGAAACCCGAACCTGAAATTGATCTATGACAACGTTCTATCTGAGTATGAAATTTTGAATCATATGGTTGAAGCACGATATGTTGAGTCAGATACCTTACCTGCTTTTTATTTACCTCATCACGCAGTTTTTAAGCCTGAAAGCTCTTCTACGAAGGTCCGAGTAGTGTTTAATGCGTCTAGTCGCAGTTCGTCTGGGTTGAGCTTGAATGATATTTTGTATGCTGGCCCCATTCTGCAAAGCGATTTAACGATGCTGGTAGTCAAGTGGCGGTTCTACCAATACGTGTTTAATGGCGATATCGAGAAAATGTATCGTCAAATTTTAGTTGATCCTAAAGAGACTCGATTCCAAAGAATTGTTTTTCGTACAAACCCTCTAGAGGAATTGAAAGATTATGAGCTAAAAACTGTTACTTTTGGTGTAAATTGTGCGCCATTTTTAGCCATCAGAACTTTGCATCAACTAGCTCAGGACGTGGAGGTGAAATTTCCCCTAGCTTGTAACATTTTACGCTGCATGATGTATGTGGATGATGCCTTAGTGGGTGCACATGATATTTCTTCAGCGATAGAAGCTCGAAATCAACTGAACCTAGCCCTATCAACAGCAGGATTTTCTATGAAGAAATGGACCTCAAACGATGAACGCATTCTACATGATCTGCCTTTGGACCACCGCTTAAACGAAAACTTTATAGAGATTAACGATGAGAGCGTAGCCAAAACTTTAGGTATACGTTGGAACGCTAAACTAGATAGATTTTTCTTCACTACTTCTCCAGTCATCATGAAAGAAAATTATACTAAACGGGAAGTCTTATCCGCAATAGCTAAAATTTTTGATCCCGCAGGTTGGTTAGGGCCAATTGTGGTAATCGCAAAAATATTAATGCAACAAATTTGGAGTGAAAAAACAGGTTGGGATGAAGTCATTTCTCATGTTTCTGATGTGAAATGGAAACAGTTTCTTAATGACTATAAACTGATTGATGATATTCAAATTTGTCGGTGGATTGGGTTTTATCCTTCAACAACCTTGGAAATACACGGTTTTTGTGATGCTTCTGAGCGAGCATATGGCGCTTGTGTGTACTCACGGGTGCAAGACGAATATGGTAAGATACATACAAATTTGTTGATAGCAAAGTCAAGAGTGGCTCCCCTTAAAACGGTATCCCTGCCACGTTTAGAGCTATGTGGGGCTCTTTTGTTGGCAGATTTGCTGGAGACGCTTGCAAAGGCGTTGACTTCGGACAAAAGAGAACCCAATGTTTTTGCTTGGAGCGATTCTATGATTGTTTTGGCATGGCTTCAAAAGCCTTCTAATTCGTGGACAACGTTTGTTGCCAATAGAGTGTCGAAAATTTTGGCCAAGACCGACAAAGGGTGGTGGAGACACGTAAGCTCGGGTGATAACCCTGCCGATTTAATAAGCCGTGGGGTACGTCCTCAGGACCTGAGAGAAAATTCCTTATGGTGGCATGGACCTCCTTGGCTTCGGACTTCGAATCATTTTGCTTCTCCTGCCTGTCGTGTTTTTAGTACACGAGAAGAAGAGAGAGTTCATAAGGCGTTTTTTTCGTATTTCGAAACTTTTGAGGATTTGTTAGACCGTTTTTCATCATATCCTAAGGCTCTTAGGGTAATGGCTTATGTTTTTCGATGGAGACATAGAATTCTTAGAACCGAAGGGGTGTCGCTCATGTCGACCGAAATTTTTTCGGAAGAGTTGAAATTAGCAAAAGAGAAACTGATTATTATCGCCCAAAGGGTTCACTTTGGCAATGAATATAGAAAACTTTCAAGTAACATATGTCTAGACGGTGGCAAATTGTTAAATTTGAATCCTTTTGTAGATGAAACAGGGTTAATGCGTGTGGGTGGTCGTCTTGCACATGCTGCTAACTTAACGAGGAATGAGAAATTTCCTATTTTATTGCCTGCGAATTGCCACTTCGCCACATTACTACTAAATTTTATTCATGAAATTACTTTACATGGAGGTAATCAGTTGGTGCTAAGAGTACTGCGTACTGAATTTTTTCTCCCTCGAGCGAAGAATCTAATTAAAACTATAATAGGACGTTGTAAAAGCTGTACGATTCAGCGCAAAGCTACACGTAGCCAAATTATGGCCGCACTTCCAGTTTCTCGTACTGTTATTTCACGGCCTTTTACCACAACTGGAGTGGATTTTACTGGCCCCTTCGAAATCCGAAACTTTATCGGACGGGCCTGCTTAATAACAAAAGGTTACGTGTGTATTTTCGTGTGCTTCGCAACGAAGGCGATTCACTTAGAAGCAGTTAGCAGCTTGTCAACGCCTGCATTTTTGGCAGCATTTACCAGATTTATATCGCGACGTGGGTGTCCCAAAAATATGCACTCTGATAATGGTACGAATTTCGTTGGTGCATCAAAAGCATTAAGGGCTGAGTTTCGGGGATTTCTTCGTGAAATAAATTCTGAGGTAAACACGGTGTACGCATATCAAGGTGTTAGTTGGCACTTTAATCCCGCTGGGGCTCCTCATATGGGAGGTCTTTGGGAATCGGGAGTTAAAAGTTTTAAGCATCACTTTCGGAGAGTCGCAACTGGGTTAAAATACACATTTGAAGAATTTTCTACACTACTTGCACGTATAGAGTCATGCTTAAATTCAAGGCCTTTATGCCCACTGTCTGATAACGTCGAGGATTTAGATTATTTAACTCCGGGCCATTTTCTTGTTGGGGGACCGTTACTGGCTCCCCCTGAGCTTCCGATTGACGAAGTTCCGATATCTATTGTAAATCGTTGGCAGAGAGTTAAAGCCTTGAACCAACGCTTATGCTCTCGTTGGAAGGATGAGTATCTGAAAGAGTTACATAAAAGGAATAAATGGAAGTGTGTACGCCAAGATTTGCAAGTGGGCGATATGGTTGTTATCAAGGAGGATAATATGCCGACAAATGAGTGGCGTCTTGGCCGGGTAGAAAAACTGCACCGAGGAAAAGATAACCATGTAAGGGTTGTAGAGCTGAGAACAGCTCGTGGCTCGGTGACCAGACCAGTTGTGAAGCTCGTCGTTCTTCCGACGGATTAGGTATTTATTTATATTATCATTTCAGGAACATGGTCCATCCCAGTAAATATGCTGACAGTCGCCGCAAAGACAATAAAATGGTTTGTCGTGTTTGCCTGAAAGATCATCCCATTCGGTTTTGTAAGAAGTTTAGACAAGTTGGCTACGAGGAAAGAATGCGCCTTGTCTCAATTTATAAATATTGCGCTGGCTGTTTAGGTCATGACCATACCTGGCGTACGTGTGAGAGTACAGGTAGATGTAAGCGGTGCGGTGATATGCATCACACATTACTGCATAAAGAGGGTAGAAGGCCTCGTTCGCCGACCCGTAAATCGTACAAACGCTTACGTAAAGGACCGAGTTCGTCCGAAAACTTAGAGCGAAATGGGCCTAGTTCGTCTCACAGCTCTGCCAGGGGGCCTCGTTCGTCCAATCGTCATGAGGAGGAGAGGCCTCGTACGTCTCAAGCCTTGGTTCTTAGGACGTCTAAGAATCGTACTACCCATCGCGAACAGAGATCCATGCAAAAGAAAGCGCTAAAACCTCGATCTAAGGGTACCGTGGCGCTGCCAACATATCATATAAAGGAGTCAATTTTGTTGAAGCCAACCGCAATTATAAAATTGGAGTCAGGTGGACGATTTGTTACCGAGCGAGCGATTATCGATCCAAGCTCTGAGGTGTCGATTATATCAGACGAGGTGGTACGGCGGATTTCAGCTAAGAGGTTACGCATTGGGGAAAACGAGAGATGCTATTTGAGGGTGACGGGGCATCATGACATCAGCACAGTGGTTGAAGCTTACGCAGAGGTACGCCGGAAATATAAGGTTACGACTCCAGAACGATCTATAGATAGCAGGATTCTAGATGAGTTTCCAGGGTTGCAATTAGCTGATCCCCAATTTAACGTGGCGGCTCCTGTAAGTTTGTTGCTAGGAGGAGATGTTTATAGCCGAATTATAAGGAACGGGATTTATGGCGGGTCTTTCGGCAAACCATTGGCGCAATTTTCTATTTTCGGATACATTATATCTGGACCATGTACCCCATAAAGAACAATTTAATAAATTTTTCAAATTTGTGATTTATGCATGTAAATTTTTATATACTTTATATCTTTTTGGTCCTAACTGAATTTCCAAGGATCCAATAAAGGGTTTATATATTTTTTATTTTTCTTTTTATTTGTTTTTTTTTTCTGCTTTTTTCTGTAAGATGTAGGTGAATTCGAAATAAATTGCTATACAGCAAGGTGGCCGGGATGTTCAAGTTTGAATGGTGGATATTTCCGAACCCTGGCTACTGTACTGACATCTAAGGGGCGCTGCTGAAGTTCGTGCTTTAAGAAGTCTGGTTGAATTTTGTGCTAAAAGGAGTTCTCCGCTATCATTCAGAAAAACTCATTCTTATAATATCTTGGCTTGTGTATGTATATCAATATTCTGAAATAAACTGTGCAAGGAATGTGTGAATTGTGCACTTTCTTTATCGTTTTTTGAAAATTACAGTGTTTTATTTTTCTTTCTTTTTGATTATCGTATTTGGAGCTTTGCGTTCCATTTTGGTTGCCTGGCTGTTTCGAAGCTTAAGGGCATACATTTTTAGATAGTTTTTATTTTAGCCAGCAAACCGATGTAATATATATGGATTTCAGTAAAGCCTTTGACAAGGCAAACCACAAACTATTGGCTAAAGGCACCCACAGACGATATATTTTTACGTCTGTTTTTTAATATGCAATTCCTCATGTATTTTTTCATGTCTGTCAAAATTTTTCATTTTTACAGACGATTTTTAAAATTTACTCACAAACGTACATGTACATTTACGTCTGACATTGTCTATGCTTTTTATTATTATAAAAAATAATTATTTAAAACATATGCAATAATACTGCATTAAAATTTCCTCAAGCCGGCTACTTATACCGCCCAAAAACGGCCGCTGAATTGTCTGCAAGTTTTAAATTTTGTCAGACAACTTTGCTCATGTTTTTTACAGATGCAATGTTTTTGAGTTAACAGACGACATGTAGGCATTTTACATTGTGAAAACTGACATCTACATTGTTAAAAACATATCGTGTGTTATCTACTTTAGAAGCTTAATGCAATAGAATTTACTGTAAGCTTCCTTCGTTGTATAGAATCTTATTTAAAAGACCGTAAATCTTTATCTTTAATAATCAAGATCAAAATACATTGATCCTATTTCTAGTGTCATCTTGGCCCCCTTTTATTTCTTATTTTCATTTACGAACAAATCGCTATTGAATTTGGGAACATTCTAATGTTTGCTGATGATGTAAAACTTTTCTCCAGGATAACAAATGTAAGCGATGCCTCTTTTCTACAAGCTGATTTAAATATATTATTTAATTAGTGCAAAGTTAACCTCATGGAAATAAATCTAAGTAAATGCAAATCGATGACTTTCACACGATATTCACCTTTTTCAACTAAGTATTTCATTAATGGTACAAAGCTTACAACTGATGACACTACTTTAGATCTTGGAGTTTATTTCGACAAAAAACTTAATTTTACCTCTCATGTCACTTTTGCTGTCAACAAAGCAAATAATGTTTTATATATTATTAAACGATGGGCGAAAGAATTTAAAGATCCTTAAATCGCCAAAAACTATTTACAAAAACGGTGGGTCGGCGACTGTGACGCGTAGAATATTCTGCAGTATTTGAGGGTTTCGCCAATTAAATGAAGCACTAAGCATTCCTTTCATTCGTGTTAAAAAGTTTGAAGAGACTGGTACAACGCTGGATAAATAAAAATCTGGGCGACCTTAGTCAGTTCGTTCATGACGACCCGAACCTTTCAATTCGAAAGCGCACAAGTGTTTTAAATGTGCATGAATCATCATTACATCGCATTATGCACAAAGACCTAAAGTTACAAGAATTACATGCAGTCTACACCTAACTTGAAACGCATTTAAAACATGAAGTTAAAACTGGCTGTTTGAATATCTGTCTGTTTAAGTCGACGTACACGTAGTGATGTTAGAGTTATAACTTTTCATAGTAAAAAAATAAAGATGGCGAAAAACAATTACAAATAGCGGGCTGTTGTTAATTTAAGTTATAACAGAGTTTCCAAATGAAATGTTTTAACAACGAGGTTATAACTTTAATCAAACTTCAACAAGAGCGGTCCTAATTTAACCTTAACTTGGAGTTAACGTTAAAGTTAGTGTTTTCATGTCAGGTGGAGACCGCACTTCAAAGCACCAAGATGCCAGTCAGAGGCTTAATTTCATAAATCAGGAGACCGAGCGATTTTCAACGTTTATAAACATGTTGTTTTCGGATCAAGCTCATTTTAATCTTAATGGCCGCGTAAATAAGCAGCAACGAATCTGAAACGCAAACATCAGAAACCCCTACATTCGCCTAAAGTGACCGTATTTACTTTTTTGAGGACGAAAGGGGGCAGTTACAGTGAATTCAGAACGTTATGTGGAAATGATAACTTCTTGGTACCTGAACTGCAAAACTTTCTTGGCTATAACGAAAGAATATGGTCCCAATAGGACGGAGCAACTTCACACACGTCCAATATGTCTCTGTCAGGTGTTCACAACATATTCTCAGGTAAATTAATCTCCCAGAGAGGTGACATTAAATTGGTCCACATGCAGTCCACACTTGACCCCTATAGACTTTTTCCTATGGAACTATCTTAAATCTAAAGTTTACGCCAATAAAACAACTTCACTGGCGCATTTGATTGAAGAAAATATCCGTCACTAAATGGCAGCCATTCCTGAAGCAACCTGCCGAGCGGTCATAAGTAATTTTACTGTTAGATTAAATGAGTGCCGAGAATGCGAGGTTCTACATTTGGACAATATTATCTTTAAGAAATAAATCCCCAAAAAGTGTATTTTAATAATTAATAAACATCTATTCTATATACGGCTTACTTTTTTTATTGATCCGCTAAATATATATTTTTTTAAGCATTTTTTATTTATTGAATCTTCAAAATGAACTAATAATAAGTATTCAAATGTTAATTCTGAACATAAGAATAAAAAATCTGCTAAACATAACAGTCAGTTTACCAATTTCGATTTATTATAATTATTTCTTAACTTTTATGTACATATTTGTTATTTTTGTCTTATTGTCAAAATTTTATGTTGTCAAATGTAATATTTTTTCACACAGCAATACCATGAAATTTTTTTACCACAGATAAATTATTTTTCACCGTAGTACTTTGATACCGTTTCGCACACGTCCGTATTGTCACTAGAGCTAGTGAAATTTTATTCACCTCAGAAATGTCAAAATTTTATTTACGAAAGTACTTTGCTACCGTTTCGCACACGTTCTCAGACAATAATTGAAACCTAACTCAAGCGTAGCGTGTTACGATTGGTGAAGCCTTTTACTAAAACGGGCGTTCGTCTTTAGCGACCAAGCACTCTTTCACCTACATAAGTGGATTCGTTAACAAGAATTGTCACATTTGGTCAAAAGAGAATCTATGAGTGAGCGTTGAAAAGTCAATGTATTCACAAAAAGTATTTGTTTTGCGTAGTTTATGAGCTGGCGGTGTCATCTGGCAGCACTTTTTGAAAATAAGGTCGGCCAAGTAATTAGCACGAATGGTGTTTGCTATGTGGTCAAAAATTGAAGATATGGATATGGCAAGACTTGCCACACATCCAACGAAGCAATCGGGTATGTTCTGGATTCTACTTTGAAGTGAAAATAGTTTGAAATCACTTCAATTTCAAGCTTTGGTGCTCTACATTCTACCCTATACTTTTCATTTGTGTTTTGTTTTCGAACATTAATTTGTAGTGAATTGTCTGGTTCTTGAAACTACTTTTACACAAAAAGTAGTAGTTTGAAAACACTTTTTAATTTTATTGTGAAAATGAAATATTTTACAGAAAACTTAGTATAATTACAATCCCATTGAAATAAAAGGGTTAGATGACGGAATATTTATTCGAGATACAATTGTGCATATATTTATGGGGAAAATAAGGAACATATTATATAAAAAACTAATATTTGTTATTTTATCGATTAGCGATATCATCTCTTATTACAGCGTTTACGGGGTCACTAACTCGTCCGAATCATCGTCATCACTTATGTCTTTCGTTTACCGCCACCCGCTATATCAAATATTTACATAAAATGGCACTTAAAAAATTACGATCATCGTTGCAAACGGAGAATTTGATAAACCTAACTACAGGCCGCTTCGCGTTGCAAATTCGCTTTGACATCTAAGATAAAACATACATACTTATATGAAACATGTCACATAAAGTACTTTTAACGCAACATGAAACGAAAAGTTCAGCAACTCTCATGTTTTTACTCGTTGAAGTTTTTTCTAATAGCTCCAAAGCTTTATGCACTAAGAGAACAATTAGAACCAGGCTGGGCAAAATACTCGCCTAATGTATTTCAAATACAAGATACAAAATACTTCCCAGCCGCGTATTTTAAATACAAGATACAAAATACGTTCAAGTTGTGTATTTCAAATACAAAATACTTTCAAGCTGTGTATTTTAAATACAAAATACAACTAAAAGATACAAATACATTTCGAACTCATAAGAATATACCTCTTTGGTGTTAGATACATATTTTATATTACATATGCATGTAAACTAAGTTGTGTATAGTCACCTTAAACTTAAAAGGACGTAACTGACAAAATTAGAAAGCCTTTTAAAATTTTCTCGATCTAATCTGGTTCTCACAGACAGTAAGGTAGACAAAAGTTTTTCGTAATAGCAATTATTTCCCCGTATATAATCCAAAGCGTTGAGAAAAAGATGGGGACGAATATATGAAAATTCTTACTGATATCACATGATTAGTGTAAAATCAATTTGCTCTGGACAAAACAATTGAAAGCTGAGTTGCAGTTTTGCAAAATGATAAACATTTTAATGGTCGTAATTTCTAGCAATTTTAGCTTTTGTATGAAATAGCTTATTTTGAGTTTACTATAATAAATAAATGTATTTTTGAGCCACATGTATTTGAAATACAAAATATAAAATACTTTTAAATTATATATTTGAAATACAAAATACTAAATGCTTTCAGGTCGTGTATTTGAAATACAGATACAAAATACGTATTTGTATTTCAAATACAAGTATTTCAAATACTGCCCAGCCCTGATTAGAACCAATTTCAGAAGTTCCTCCAATAATATTCCTAACTTCTATTAGCATAAGAAATAATTAAATTTTTTTTAGATAAACAAACAAATCGTGAGCGTTGCCAAAGTTTTCATTGTGACAAACACTTTTTGCTTTGCGCTTTTCTGTTAAAGACATGGCCTTAAATTTTGTTCTTATACAATAACAAGCATTACGAGTAGATAAAAAATTTTCCACGTCGGTTTTTGGGCTAAAAAATAAGATGAAATTGAAAATATGGTTTATTTCAGTACTGGCTTGTATAAAAAACAAATAAAATTGAAAACATGGTTCGTGTCAGTACTAGTTACTGCGCAATTTATCCAAGTTTTATTTTCGAAGTTCAGTTCGAACGAAAGAATGAAACACACAACTACTACTTTTTCAGAACAACAAAAATGAAAAGTTAACTTTTCAAATCATTTTTTTTTATTCCACTACTTTTCTGGAACATGCCAGAATGGCTCTTTTGCGTGAGAAATTCAAAGGCCTTTTTGCTTCACTCGTAATGCCACGATGATGTGATTTGACACCGTTGGACTATTTCCTTTACGGATGTTCAAAAAAAAAAAAAGTTTACATACTAAAGGCGTCAGGCTACAAAAGATCTGTGTTGCCAATACTTACATGCAGTTTACATAGGCGATATAAGTTATCCAATAACGAGGCTGTTGAACCGTCAATAAAAGTTTTTACTATGTTTTTAGTAGCCATGCGAGAAAGTATTTTCTTCTGAGCCCGCAGACCAAGCTCCCTCGATTTAAAGACGCCATCAGTCATAACTTAATGAAGGAGAAATTGTTATTTAGTATAAAAAAAATATATATAAAAAAACTTAGTGCAAAATAGTTTAATTATAATTTTCCTAGACTGATTAGTTAGTGTCCACGCCTGCGATAATATCTGAGATAAGAAAGTCAAATTCAATCGCAGAGAGAGTTCTGTTACGTGTAGACTTAAAATCAGTGTTATCGCAGTCTAATAATAATTTTTATGAGAGCGGTCTTATGAGAAATTTCATGGCAACGATGTTGTTAAGAGCTGTCAAAAAAGTGAATGTATGTGTGTGTTTGTTTAAAAAAGGACGCCATTGTATTTTACCGATTGTTGATTTTGCAAAATATCTTTTAAAAAACAATTTTAAATGGACAATAGTTTTTATTTATTAAATATATATATTATAAGTGATTACTTTTGTACAAAATGTGCACATAGACAAAATTCATATAAGATTATATTGATCGCAAAGAAGTGTTTTCTTCACGGCTTTCAATGATTTATGAATTCTTATTCTTACATTAAAGGAAACAAGTGTACTCCTTGTTAGATATTAAGATGGACATAAAGAAATTCGCTCTCTCATTCGGCCGACGTTTTCTTAGACATTATGTCAGTTTTAGACACTAGGTTACAAATATAAACGAGATTTATGAGAGAAGTTCAAAAACGAAATCGAAAGTAGCAATAGTTAGACGCGAATTGGTGAAAATTTGTTTATCTAGCGTTTAGAAATGAAAGTAATTAGATGAAAGCTGCAATACACTCACTTTTTCACTAACACACTCATATTTTGTTTACTTTCCACTCAGCATTCAACAAAATTTTTATGAAGCAACATTTTTTACGGTTTCTGAAAGTAAAATGATAAATGGTAGCCTCTGTTTCCAGCTACAAATTACAGTATTGTAGTAAAATAATAATTAAAAAATTAGCTTTTTTTGTAGCTATATGAACACAATTATAATTTTTTCCTTTTAATACAGATAAAGAAAACAATTATAAAAAATAATCTCATAAAATAATTTATAATGATAAGTTTTTTCTTCAAATATTTCCCCATAAATTTGTATATGTGATAAGGTTGGCAACTCTAAATAGTAAGCAAACAAAATAAGAATGGAGGCAAATGTTGGATTTATTTGCTTCGGCCACGTTTTTAAGATGAAATTTTCAAGAAAGTCGTCTATTTCATTGAAATTTTTACTTATAATACGTATACAAAAATTTCATGAAAGTACTTTTCTGTGTAAAGGCACGGTTATATTAGAATTTTGTTCTTATGAAAATCGTTGAATTTTGCTGACCATTTTTTTGAATTTGTATCTTCAACATAAGTTTGTTTTTAATTCGACTACGTTTTTACTATATAGAGGTTTCCAAAAAAGGTGGTTCAATGTTGAAACTACATAAAACAAATTGAGTGATGTGCGAGAAAAACATCATTCAAAATTTAGCTGCCGCTTATTGGTTTAGACTTGCGATTTTATAAGCAAAGGTTTAGTGAAGTCAAATCTCACGATTTTGGTGACCAAACCAATAATGAATATGAAATATTCTGACTGAATAAAATGTCTTTTTATAACAGATATAATTATTTTTTGGCAATAGATGAACATAGATTGTTCTCCCTCGTGGGCTTAGTCATGTGAGATCTTTTCTCACGGTTAATCCCGAGGAGAGGGCGGAGTTTTAATGCCATCCTAAATATTAAATGTTATCCAAATCCTCACACAGGGGTGTTATGCGACCCATGTCCATCTGTTTCTCTTTGTAGTCGGGGTTATGACACTGTATTTGAACGAAGCTTTGCTAATACCTGGGCACATCAACAAATAGACTACGCCCCCTCCACGTTACAGTGGGCTATGACGTGGAGAAGGTCCCTTTCCTCAAACACTCGGAACCAAAATGGACATTGCGTGACAGCATCTTCGGTTGGCTGTATTGGAAGTGGGGTGCCTATGGAATTTAAGCCGAGCACCTCGAAGGCTGCACAGGCCCATATATTTACACACATACCCTTGGTTTGGGAGCTGCTCCTGCTAGTGATAGCATAACTGCAGTCCAAGTGGCTGCTGTGGGAAAGGAAATTCCGAGCAAGTTCTCGGGTCATTATACTCCACCAATAAATGCTCTGCGAACAAGTTTTCGGGCCCGAGTTGTCTTCGGAGAGTCCTTGAAGACAATCCGGGCTCATGTTCCAAGTGTAAGTAGGCTGACTAATATCGGCGGCGTATAAAGCTTATGGCCTGTGCAGGTGAGCGATCGGCCCTGTAGCTTAAAACAGGGTCGATGTGATTACTCTCTCAGAAGAACATGTTATTTTTGAATTTGTGAGATGTCATATTTTCACCGAAATTTCATAAAATCCATTCCATTGCCTAGGCTTAAAACGACACAAATTATGTAAAAAATGTTTAAAATTTTTTTTTTAAAATTTTAGAAATCGCTTACGCTACGTTAAAAGTGCGTCAAATTTAACCCAAAAAACATGTTATTTTTGAATTTGTGAGATGTCATATTTTCATCGAAATTTCATAAAATCCATTCCATTGCCTAGGCTTAAAACGACACAAATTATGTCAAAAATATTTCAAATTTTTTTTCAAAATTTTTAAAAATCTCTTAGGCTACGTTAAAAATGCGTCAAATTTAACCGAAAAAACATGTTATTTTTGAATTTGTGAGATGTCATATTTTCATCGAAATTTCATAAAATCCATTCCATTGCCTAGGCTTAAAACGACACAAATTATGTAAAAAAGATTTCCAATTTTTTTCAAAATTTTTAAAAATCGCTTAGGCTACGTTAAAAGTGCGTCAAATTTAACCCAAAAAACATGTTATTTTTGAATTTGTGAGATGTCATATTTTCATCGAAATTTCATTAAATCCATTTGATTGCCTAGGTTTAAAAAGACACAAATTATGTAAAAAATATTTAAAATTTTTAAAAATCTCTTAGGCTACGTTAAAAGTGCGTCAAATTTAACCCAAAAAACATGTTATTTTTGAGTTTGTGAGATGTCATATTTTCATCGAAATTTCATCAAATTCATCCCATTATCTAGGCTTAAAACGACACAAATTATGTAAAAAATGTTTAAAATTTTTTTTCAACATTTTTAAAAATCGCTTACGCTACGTTAAAAATGCGTCAAATTTAACCCAAAAAACATGTTATTTTTGAACTTGTGAGATGTCATATTTTCATCGAAATTTCATTAAATCCATTTCATTGTCTAGGCTTAAAACGACACAAATTATGTAAAAAATATTTAAAATTTTTTTCAAAAATTTTAAAAATCTCTTAGGCTACGTTAAAAGTGCGTCAAATTTAACCCAAAAAACATGTTATTTTTGAATTTGTGAGATGTCATTTTTTAATCGAAATTTCATCGAATTCATCCCATTATCTAGGCTTAAAACGACACAAATTATGTAAAAAATTTAAAAAATTTTTTTTTCAAAATTTTTAAAAATCGCTTACGCTACGTTAAAAGTGCGTCAAATTTAACCCAAAAACATGTTATTTTTGAATTTGTGAGATGTCATATTTTCATCGAAATTTCATAAAATCTATTCCATTACCTAGGCTTAAAACGACAGAAATTATGTAAAAAATGTTAACAATTTTTTTTCAACATTTTTAAAAATCGCTTACGCTACGTTAAAAGTGCGTCAAATTTAACCCAAAAACCATGTTATTTTTGAATTTGTGAGATGTCATATTTCATCGAAATTTCATTAAATCGATTCCATTGCCTAGGCTTAAAACGACACAAATTATGTAAAAAATATTTAAAATTTTTTTTTCATACCGATCGCTGTAAGTGGAGCACTTACAGCGATCGGTGAATCCACAAAAGTCGGACCTTGTTCTTTTCAATTTGCCAACCTTGAGGTGAGTTGAGCCTAGACTGGCGGATAGTGCTATATATCTGAGAATCTATCTTGATTCCAAACCGTGTTGGCAAAATAATGTCCAATTTAGTACAGATAAGGCGGCTGTTGCTTTGTATCTGTGCCATAAGGCCAGTAGGAAGATCTGGAGTATAAATCCTCAGAATTCTTGTTGGCTATTTAACAATGAAGTATGGGGAATTTGTTGGGAGGAAGGCTTTGGAGAAACCCATCTATTACAGAGTTATAGAAAGGATACAGCGTACGACTGCTTCGATGGTGACTGGTGCTTTGTGCAGTATGCCTACTAAAGAACCGACTACATTGATGCATTGGCTGCCAGCTGACCTTATGGTGAAGAAAGTAGCCATGTGCTCGGCGATCAGTCTAAAATCCAGTGGGGTGTAAAAAGAAGCGACACACGGTCATGCTTCGATAATGGGAAATATAGCAAACCTACCGGGGAATATAGATTATATTCACCAACTTTACTGTCCGATAAGAGATTTGAGGTAATTCTGCCGAGCATGGACTTAGTAGCTCAAATAGGCCGCCAAGAGGATGTGCTCGAGATCTTTACAGCTGGATTCAAGTTGGTCCTGAGAGATTGTAGTGGCATCTTTATCATTCAGAATCAGAGGAGGATAAGTTTTATTCTATGTAGGAAGTGTACCGTAACGTAGGCTGAAATTGCAGCTATAATGAGAGCAGCTAACTGCGTGAGATACAATAGGGTATACAGGGTGGATACCCTGTACTAAGGCTGCGTCAAATACGATTGCGGGTGTCTATACGACATCCAGTTTGGTTCTTGAATGCCGGATAACTCTAAATGAGATAGCGAGACGTTCATACGTAGACCTTTTCTGGGTATGGGGGCACAGCGGAGTACCCGGAAATTTTGTAGCGCATTAACTGGCGAAAGCCGGAACTCGTCTACACCAAGGGGGAATTGATACGATATTAGGAGTCCTGCTTAAAAGCTGTAATAACCAAGCGCAGGGTCAACTTGTAGGAACTGTACAGAACGGATGGTCTGGTGAAGTTACCTGCCTAGTATCGAGGATAATACGTCTTTTGTATGATCATAGGAGGAGTTTTCTCCAGCAAGGGTTCGCACTTTGGTGATAGTTCTGGCATGACATTCTGACATAGGGACGTATGTTAGGAGATTAAGTATTGTCTTTAGTGCTTTCTGTAGAATTTGCAGGGATGAGGTCGAGTGTTGAGCACTTCTCTGTCGGTTTCCGTCTCTTTGTGTTATAAGAACGCTGTATCTGGGCGGACCGATACTGGACGGATTAGCAGATATATCGGAATCCAGGATGAACAGATTGAATTTTTTTTTTATCAGATTTTCGGTTTGGTTTGTATCTGAATCGCCAGGGGCTGTAGCTCATGGGCTACATATGTGCCTCAGGCAACACAACGGGACCAAGAAAGTACCCAAGTGTGTAGTTTCATGAAACTGGCAGCCTGTACAGCAAGTGCTTACACTTAAGGATGTTTAGCTTGCCAAGAAAAAATCAATGTATCCATTTTTTTGTTTAATTTTTAACTGTTGCTCTTACAACTGCAAAAGGAAAATTAAATGTGAGACATGAATGAAATCCTTTTCAAGAGTTTTATTCTCATCTCTCAAAATGATCCATTGCCGTAAACTTTTTTATTGTGAGTTACTATCTCATGAAAGTTTGTCTTGAGCGCTCTTATTTGCTAATAGGGTTTAAATGATGAAACAGAAGTTGGGTTTGACAACGTTTTCCATACAATTTGACACAAAATTATGCAAGTGAATGCGATAGTAAAATAAAAACTATTTTATTTTGACAGCGATTTTCCTTATAATCTCACTTTGAAACACAAATGCTTTCAACAATATTACCATACTTTTATTCAATTTCATACATTTTGTAAACAAGTCCAAAGTGTCAAAAGCTTTGGCGCGAAGAAAATAACGGCAAGTTGTCGAAAAGAGAATAATGTAAAGAAAAATTAATTTTCCAATCAGTTTTTACTTAATACGGGCTAATACACACTGCAATAATTGCTTTTATTTTAGAATACGCCTTTTTCTCCAACAATTTCGGAAGCTAACTAACCTGCTTCAGCTATATAAACCACAGATTATTTCATAAATCATTAATTTTTGGATAATTAAGAATATTATATTACTGCTGTTCTGCTTTACTCTTACGAACACACATAACTGATCAAAACAAAAAATATATACTCGTATTTATGCTTTTGTGTACAAAAAACTTTTCTTCGTGTGTTTTTCGTTTAAGACAATCAAACCCAATATTTACAGTACAAATTGTCCCATGTTTTGTAGGTATGGGAGCATAAACGCATACATACTCTCAGACACTTATGATGTTTACTTTTCTGATAAAAAGAACTCCTCTTTAAATGTTTATCATTTAATTCCTAAAAAGTTAGTAACACAAAAGAACAAAAAATGCTAACGAAATGCCGTTTAATAACATAGTACACTTAGCGTTTCAAATATATCATGACTACTCGTACTTTTAACAAACCAATGTTTTTAGTCACTATTTTTATCAATTAAAAGGTCTCAACAGCAGCACTGTTTACTCATCTACAACAAAAAAACAAATCATATTTGCATAAACACGCCGTGTCTTCACGTGCCATCGACTTGAACATGGATGGCATGAACATAACGTCGGCAGAGCGAGTGTAAAAAAAAAAGTTCATGTTCTGTATGTGGCGAATACGTATGTTCGGATTTACCTTATCAAAGTGTTCAATTCGGCGCCATTTTGTGTATTTTTGTACGTGATGGCCAACTTCATGGCGAACATTGATGCTCAGCCATATGCTCGAGCATCGATGTCAGAGCATTAACGCAACATGGCCATGAGCGGTCCAGATTAGCCATTTGCGATGTTCGCCATGATGCTCATACCATGTTCATGGCTTATGGAGACCCCCAGACATGCATGAAACAAAGATGTAATAAGGGCATTATCTTCACCTTATTCGATGTTTATACATACCCAATACATTGTCATTTTTTTTGCACATCTGCAAGTAGTGGGCTCACTTGAAGAGATTTCGATTGTAAGTGATTTATTCACAACCCAATGATTCCGAAAGATGTTTTAGTCTACCTACGATATCACAGGCTACAAACAATTATTTTCTTCTCTTATATGATGACAACATTGATTTCTTAATAGTAATTGATGATGAGGTAGAAGAAAAGATGCTCCAACAGCAGCTATTCGAGAAAAGCTTTCAAAAATAACAACTATAAAAATATCTGTAATAATGAGAAATTTATAGTTTTTCCTTTTTTTATACCCTTCACAAAAATGTAAAGGGTATATATAAGTTTGTGATTCCGTTTGTAATTTCTACAGTTTTTTTTTGCGACCCTATAAAGTATATATATTCTGAATCAGAATTAATGGAAAAGTCGATTAAGCGATGTCCGTCTGTCCGTCTGTCCGCTGTTGAAATACCGTTTCTGAGAAAACCATTAGACTTAGAAACTTTTTTCTTTCACCATTCTTTTACCCCATCGATTCATGGGTTTGCTATTGAAATTCAGTAATATCGGTCCACGTATAGCTGAGATATATTCAAAATTCCGAAAAAAGCCATTTTTTTTTGCAGTTTTGTATGAAAATTTTTGAAAACAAAAGTTGTTCGTTTTGCTTCAAACTTCACACACTTATTAAGCATGGTGACTAAAAGACAAAAAAATTTTTTTTTCAGATATCGGTCCATATATACCCGAGATATAGCCCAAATCGGATTTTAATGAAAATGTCGCATAGGCGAAGCTAAATAACTTTTTTTTGCTCAAAAGCAGTTCTGGTAATAAAATTAGGTTATATAAATATGGAAAATGAAAATTTCCGATATCGGTCCATATATACCCGAGATATAGCCCAAACCGGGTTTTTCATGAAAATGTCGCGTAAGCGAACTTAAACAACTTTTTTGTGCTCAAAAGCAGTTCTGGTAATGAAATTAGGTTACATAAATATGAAAAATGAAAATTTTCGATGTCGGTCCATATATACCCGAGATATAGCCCAAATCGGGTTTTTCATGAAAATGTCGCGTAAGCGAACTTAAACAACGTTTTTGTGCTCAAAAGCAGTTCTGGTAATGAAATTAGGTTACATAAATATGAAAAATTAAAATTTTCGATGTCGGTCCATATATACCCGAGATATAGCCCAAATCGTGTTTTTCATGAAAATGTCGCGTAAGCGAACTTAAACAACGTTTTTGTGCTCAAAAGCAGTTCTGGTAATGAAATTAGGTTACATAAATATGAAAAATGAAAATTTCCGATATCGGTCCATATATACCCAAGATATAGCCCAAATCGGATTTTAATGAAAATGTCGCATAGACGAAGCTAAATAACTTTTTTTTGCTCAAAAGCAGTTCTGGTAATAAAATTAGGTTACATAAATATGAAAAATGAAAATTTTCGATATCGGTCCATATATACCCGAGATATAGCCCAATCCGGGTTTTTCATGAAAATGTCGTGTAAGCGAACTTAAACAACTTTTTTGTGCTCAAAAGCAGTTCTGGTAATGAAATTAGGTTACATAAATATGAAAAATATAAATTTTCGATGTCGGTCGATATATACCCGAGATATAGCCCAAATCGGGTTTTTCATGAAAATGTCGCGTAAGCGAACTTAAACAATTTTTTTTTTTGCTCAAAAGCAGTTCTGATAATGAAATAAGATTACATAAATATGAAAAATGAAAATTTCCGATATCGGTCCATATATACCCGAGATATGGCCCAAATCGGGTTTTTCATGAAAATGTCGCGTAAGCGAACTTAAACAACGTTTTTGTGCTCAAAAGCAGTTCTGGTAATGAAATTAGGTTACATAAATATGAAAAATGAAAATTTCCGATATCGGTCCATATATACCCAAGATATAGCCCAAATCGGATTTTAATGAAAATGTCGCATAGACGAAGCAAAATAACTTTTTTTTGCTCAAAAGCAGTTCTGGTAATAAAATTAGGTTACATAAATATGAAAAATGAAAATTTTCGATATCGGTCCATATATACCCGAGATATAGCCCAATCCGGGTTTTTCATGAAAATGTCGTGTAAGCGAACTTAAACAACTTTTTTGTGCTCAAAAGCAGTTCTGGTAATGAAATTAGGTTACATAAATATGAAAAATATAAATTTTCGATGTCGGTCGATATATACCCGAGATATAGCCCAAATCGGGTTTTTCATGAAAATGTCGCGTAAGCGAACTTAAACAATTTTTTTTTTTGCTCAAAAGCAGTTCTGATAATGAAATAAGATTACATAAATATGAAAAATGAAAATTTCCGATATCGGTCCATATATACCCGAGATATGGCCCAAATCGGGTTTTTCATGAAAATGTCGCGTAAGCGAACTTAAACAACTTTTTTGTGCTCAAAAGCAGTTCTGGTAATGAAATTAGGTTACATAAATATGAAAAATGAACATTTTCGATGTCGGTCCATATATACCCGAGATATAGCCCAAATCGGGTTTTTCATGAAAATGTCGCGTAAGCGAACTTAAACAACTTTTTTGTGCTCAAAAGCAGTTCTGGTAATGAAATTAGGTTACCTAAATATGGAAAAAAAAAAATCCGATATCGGTACATATGTACTCGAGATATAGCCCAAATCGGGTTTTTCATGAAAATGTCGCGTAAGCGATCTGAAACAACTTTTTTTTGCTCAAAAGCAGTTCTGATAATGAAATAAGATTACATAAATATGAAAAATGAAAATTTCCGATATCGGTCCATATATACCCGAGATATAGCCTAGACCAGGGTTTTCATGAAAATGCCGCGTAAGCGAACTTAAACAACTTTTTTGTGCTCAAAAGCAGTTCTGGTAATGAAATTAGGTTACCTAAATATGGAAAAAAAAATTTCCGATATCGGTCCATATGTACTCGAGATATAGCCCAAATCGGGTTTTTCATGAAAATGTCGCGTAAGCGAACTTAAACAATTTTTTTTTGCTCAAAAGCAGTTCTGATAATGAAATAAGATTACATAAATATGAAAAATGAAAATTTCCGATATCGGTCCATATATACCCGAGATATGGCCCAAATCGGGTTTTTCATGAAAATGTCGCGTAAGCGAACTTAAACAACTTTTTTGTGCTCAAAAGCAGTTCTGGTAATGAAATTAGGTTACATAAATATGAAAAATGAAAATTTTCGATGTCGGTCCATATGTACTCGAGATATAGCCCAAATCGGGTTTTTCATGAAAATGTCGCGTAAGCGAACTTAAACAACTTTTTTGTGCTCAAAAGCAGTTCTGGTAATGAAATTAGGTTACCTAAATATGGAAAAAAAAAAAAAATTTCCGATATCGGTCCATATGTACTCGAGATATAGCCCAAATCGGGTTTTTCATGAAAATGTCGCGTAAGCGATCTTAAACAACTTTTTTTTGCTCAAAAGCAGTTCTGATAATAAAATAAGATTACATAAATATGAAAAATGAAAATTTCCAATATCGGTCCATATATACCCGAGATATAGCCTAGACCAGGGTTTTCATGAAAATGCCGCGTAAGCGAACTTAAACAGCTTTTTTGTGCTCAAAAGCAGTTCTGGTAATGAAATTAGGTTACCTAAATATGGAAAATGAAAATTTCCGATATCGGTTCATATGTACCCGAGATATAGCCCAAATCGGGTTTTTCATGAAAATGTCGCGTAAGCGAACTTAAACAATTTGTTGTGCTCAAAAGCAGTTCTGGTAATGAAATAAGGTTATATAAATATGGAAAATTAAAATTTTCGATATCGGTCCATATATACCCGAGATATAGCCTGAACCTATTTTTTTCATTAAAATTTTTTTTTTTTGCTGAAAAGCAATTCTTGTTATAAAAGAAGGTTACTAAAATACAGAAAATAGAAAATTCCGATATCGGTTCATATATAACCGAGCATATTCAGGCCACATTTTTAATATACTATACATATTCGTGACTATCGTGAAGGGTATTTTAGATTCGGCCCAGCCGAATATACTACACTCTTACTTGTTTTAGCTAAATTTACTTCAAGTGTTTCCTTTTGAGCTGAAATGTAATTTATTACTTTTTTTTAAGTGAAAATATGCGTATATAGTACGCAAGCTTACATTTGTTACTATTTTTTTTATTAAGAAATAAGAAAAAGATTTTGCTGTTTTTAAATGTAATAATTACGGTTCATTTTTTTTATTATTTAATTTGCTGACGAAAAATTATACATTATTCATGTTTGTGCAAACATATGGTTTTTGTTAACAATTAGTGTTCCAAAACACATTTTTCGAGTATTTTCCAACACTAAG
This sequence comes from Thecocarcelia acutangulata, assembly GCA_914767995.1. Classification (NCBI taxonomy): domain Eukaryota; kingdom Metazoa; phylum Arthropoda; class Insecta; order Diptera; family Tachinidae; genus Thecocarcelia; species Thecocarcelia acutangulata. The sequence continues at coordinate 61,914,577 of OU612098.1, forward strand.
ATAAAAACTCGACTCGTTTCGCAACGAACAACGTCATTAGAAAATTATACGATATCGAAATTATTTTGATCACATATGCCAGAATTAGCCCCCTTTCCTCGAGCCCAGAGCTGCTTTAAGACAGCATGTTTCATATAATTTTTACTAAATATACGTAATAAAAAAAAATGTTCTTAAAACACTAGACAAACGCACTATGTATTATTTCTAGAAATAAACTTTTACGCATTCTTTTCTTGATTGCATTTTCAACCCAAAATGCATGATAACATGCTATATTTTTCAATTTATATTCTAGTTTATCTGTTTTGGTTTGTGTTTAACTTGTTTAGTTAAAAGAGTGAAAGTGTCAATTTCTTGTAGGCAATATAAGTAAGAATTATGCGTCAAAGTTTTGCCACCGAAAGTGTGAACCAATTTGATAATGGGAACGGCTTTTACTGTTTCACATTGTCACACAAATATACGGTTATTTTCATATTTAACTTTTTTAATTGTGGACCTCATGACATTTTTAAAAATGGCATAATGTCCATTAGCAAAGTGTCACTATGTCCACGGACACTATGACATTTTCAAGTGTCATACTGTTCGTGGACCTTATGTATGTCTCAGTGTCCACGGACATTATGACATGCCACCTTCTAAAGAACACTGTGTAGTAGTTCCAACCACTGTATTTCAAAACAATTCTTAAAACAAAACAAATAAGCTATAGGAGACATTTAGAAACAGAACAAACACTTCATAGTTTTGAAACGCCTTCACGACAGTGCTTCACTGAACTTGAATTCTGTTTCACAGCAAAATTCAAAACAAAACATCACAATAAAGCAAATAAACGATGAATCACAGCAAGCACATTGGCATTTGAACATACTGCGTCTTAAATATTTGCGCTTAATACAAAGACAAAAACCATGAACAACAACAACAATTTTTATAAACAAAACTGAAGTAGAACATTACTTCAATGCTTGAAGTTCTACTTCAATTTTGTTATATTTCATTTGGTTCTACTTGTGATTGGTTCTGTTTGTTGTAAATGCTTATAAGACAGTATTTGTTTATGTATTTAGGACATTTCGGCACTGAAGTGTTTGTTTTGAAATGTGAAAAAAGATGATGGGTAGTACTTGAAAATACTACGATGTTTTGTAAGACATTTTTAGGTGTGTTCCATTTTCATTTTATAAATATGTACTATAAAATTCTATTGAAAATTTTACAGCTGTTGCCAATAATGCAAATCTTTTGTTAATATGATGTTATGCGTTTTAAGCGTCTAAAATCACTAAAATATACTTCAACCTAAAAAGTAAGCAGCACTAGTATTAATTACAAGAAGTACATTGTGGTTTTTTTGCGTTCCAGTAGTTTTGGGTAAAATTTGGAGACTTTGAGAGTAATTTGCTTTTTACTCTTATTAGTCCGAACTAGTCCGAGATCTCATGGAACACACCTTTTATTGTGCTTGAGCAATCCTCTAATACATACATACATACTATTCTCTCAAAATCGCTCTCATTTGCATAATTTTTAAGTGCGGAAACGCTTTTAAAGCAAATTGGAGCGCACCTAGTATGTACATACGAGTATATTAAATCGATCGCGCAGCTCACATTCGTATCTGACTTTCGCAAAATTGCAAGCCGGACATGCCACATTTTTATTTAAATTTTTTTTAGTTTTTTTGGATATATATCTTTATGATCCTTTTATATTAGCACCGCATGCACCCTTTGCTCGTTGAAAGGTGTTCGAAGATTTTTAAGATTATTTAGGTACAAATACTGTATGATTACAAGGGCGGATTGATACTAAAGTGGGGAAAAAAATTATTTTTTCAAAAACCATTTATTTCTCAACATAGTCGATTTTTAGTCAATACACTTAGTAAGATGATATTTCCACTTTTTTATACCATCTGAATTGTACGATTTTGGGAACCCCTCAATATACGCGTTAGTTTCGGCAATCACCCCTTCGTTTGAGAATAATATTTTCCCTGCGGGCCATTTATTCAATTTGGAAACAGCAAACAGTTACTAGGGGCTAAATCTGGACTATAAAGTGGATGATCGACCAATTCGAAATGTATTTCACGTAATTTTAGCATCGTATCTAATGTTGTGTGAACACGGTACGTTGTCTTAAAGAAAGCACTTTTTTCTTCTTGAAATGTGGTCGTTTTTTTCTTGATTGCATCATTCAATTTATCCAATAATGCACGATAATACTTTCCTGTGTTTGTGGATCCTTTTACAAGATAATCAATCGATGAGCAATATTCCGTGTGCATCCCAAAATACAGAGACCATAATCGTGCCGGCTGAGAACTCTTCGCCTTCTTCGGAGAACTTCCACCAGCTTCCACCCATTGTTTCGATTGATTTTTGGTTTCAGGTGTGTAGTGGTGTAGCCACGTTTCATTAACCGTTAATAATCAATGCCAGAAGTCACCATTATTACGCTGTGAATTGGTCTGTCGAACTCGTTTTTGTTTGACACTGAGCAAACGCGGCACCCATCTTGCCGATAGCTTTTTCATATGCAAATGCTCATGCAAAATTTTGAGCACACACAGATCGCAATTTAAAAAAAAATTGTATTTGTGCTGCCATCTAGCGCTAGGTAGCTACAATAACAATCCGCTCTCGTAGCATTTTGTTTAGAGAGCACACAAACTCTACGTATGAAACATATCGCTCCTTTATTGCAACATAGTCATATCTCAAAAAATTAGCTTTTCGAGCTAACAATGCAGAATTGTTAACAGTACTACCTTTTATATTGTGGCAAAGTTTTATTTAAATTACCTTTAAACTGATTTCTTTATGAGATATTTTCTAAAAAAAATTTTCTAAAACTTATATGGAAATTAAAAATTTGAAATGTGTTTTTCTCGAAACAAGCTTTTTTGCGTTATGACTATGTTGCAATAAAGGAGCGATATGATATGTTTACAATTTCAACAATCTCACGTAACTATAATAATAATGTCCAGGATTTTTCATATTTTCTTCAGTAACCAGCTCTTTTGGCCTTCCTGTTGATTGTATTGTTGCATGGCTTGTTCGGCCGCGTTTAAATTCAGCAATTCAATATTTTACCATGTAATCTGACCGAACAGACTAACCGTAATATTTCGTTGTGCGGGAGTTTAAGTGCTCTATGCGCCAAAAACACATTTTGAGAAAATCGATCTTGAAGTTTGAAGTTAATTTTTCTAAAAACTATACGATAGAATTTTGAGATTTTTACACCATATATTTGTTTTGAAGAGATGATTCTGACGAAATGTTTTTTATTTCTCGACAGTATCTATAACGGGATATTTTCTAAAGGTATTTAAAATCATATTTGCTCTAAACGCCACCTTAATCAAATTTCGTTGCAAATACGTACACGTAGAGCAAAATGACATTAACATAGAAATAAAACACAACTAAAATTTTGTAAAAAATATAATATATTAATTTGATAAAAATCAAAACTATTCACAAAGTCGATACAAATTATATTAAAATTATTATAACAAAATTAACAAAAGTATTAAATTGACATTAATTTATCTGGCTCAGATAATAATTACTTTCTATTTCAGATATAAAATTGAATAACTAGATCGGAAATTTTTCAGTTCGATTTTTTTCTTTCTTTTTAACAATACTTAACTCTATTTGGAATATATTTATATAAATGTTGTTGGTAATTGGCAACTTTTTTTTCAATATTTTTGCTAATTTATTATGCTGTTGAAATATTGAGTTTTTATATGCTATTTCAAATAAATTATTTTGAGTGTATTGAAGAAGCTTTGTTTTAGTAAATGAAACAATAGATAAATTTAATTAGTTGCCGTGTAGATAATTTGATTTTTATTTTGGGCAACGCACAAATTACTGCACATAACTATATTTTAGTTGGATGGTCTATCACCAGAGTATTTCGTTACCTCCACGGTCGTTATTAAATTTGCCCCAAACGCAAAAATAAGTAAATTTTTCCTTATGGGAAAAAATAATTGTAACGGTCATGTTATAAACCTTGATTTTTCGCTTCTATTAAAATGAAGATGCAAAACCTTTAGAAAAGTTAAAAGCACTTTGCAAATCAAAACATACAACAACTGTAAAAGGGTCTTGATTCTAGCGATCTATATCACGTTCCACTTTATGACCATTCGTCTCATTTTTCTGAATATAACGAAGTACTTAATATATAATTTTTAAAATTCTGTTTACGTTACTCTTTTCCTCTCTTAATGAGAAAGAGAGAGTAGACTTTACAACAGTATTCCATTTGGAAAGAAAAAACTATTACAAATTCTTTATAAGAGAAAAAAATTTTTCAAAAATATTTATATTCAGCAATTTTAACTACACGTAGAGCAAAATGGCAATCAAAAATCCATTTCAACGTTTTACATTGAAATTTTGCTCTATACGCCTCTAAATGGCGCTTAGAGCAAAATAGCACAAAAAATTCTGGTTTGAAGGATATAGAACAAAACAGACACTATTTATCTCAGAAACTGCATGAGCCAAAAACAGATTGCAGATTTGAGAAATTTGGGGTCGAAAACCTATCATGGTATCATTCAACTCGAAATGTATAAAATGGCGGATAGAGCATTTAAACTCCCGCACGACGATTTATCGAACTTTTTTTTGTTGTATTTTCCCCCGTTTTTCCATTCAAATAATAATGTTTGAGCTTTGCGCGAAATTCACTTTTTTACATTTTCCAAGAAACACAAAAGTTGCTTACTTCACGACTGCAACAAATAAACTCATCGATGAATTTGTGTTTGTGCTTCCATCTAGCGCAAGGTAGCTTCAATATCAATCTGCCCTCGTATTACCAGTTATAAATATGGTAAAAGCAAGTAAATTATGAAAATTTTGATGACATCCTGTGCTCTACAATATTATTGATAGCTTTTCGACCTTTACAATTGTAAAATAAAAATTCCTGACATTTGTGTCTTTATAATTTCAAAATGAAATGAAAAAAGCTCAATTGTGAACGATTTTGAAAAATAGGTCTTATGGGAGAAAGTTAGGATGTCTTATGAAAGTTTGGCGACCACAAGTGATAGCAATGATTCAGAAGATGATTGGGAATAGGCTGAAGCGCTTTAAGGAATGTATTCTAGCGTACATTACCTGTATTCATAGGTGATTTGTGTATGCCAATACTTTCATCAACACATGGTGTGTAATGAAGCTTCGTCCGACGTCATCAGGTACTGGCATCAAACGCGGTGGTACCGCTTTATGTCGGCTGTTATGGCCAGCTTTTTGGGCAATGATCATAGCAACCTATATTAACAGTAGCTTATTGACTGATGTTGGAAAATTATTTTTGTTTATCGCAATGAGGCATTAAGAGACAATAACAATATGGCGAATTTTGCTATGTATGAAAGAGTTTAAAAAATAAATATGATAAGATTTTGGTTGGAATTTAATTAAAAACTTTTAATCAATATAGAGAACTTTTAATCAATATAGAGAAATTTAATCAGAATCAGCTCTTAAACCAAGAAAGGTTACAGATGAATTAATAATCGCGTTTCGGTATTTTATTAGCATTAAATTGATATCAAAAATTTTTATTCGAATTATATTTTTTGCGCTCGAATAAATTGCTCGATTAAACTTTGTGAGCTTTACTCACTAACACAATCAAAAATACCTAATTTTGAGAAGCGGTTTGATGTGCGACCATGTCGCTTTGGAATTGCCACAAACGCGGAAACCAAGGAGAAACCTTTTAGTTATCAAGCGCAAACATAAAATATTATTTGATTTGCCGGCAATTAATTTAAATAGATACTATAAAACATTCGATTATTTCAGAAGACACTATTCATTAATCTCTTTTGATTTGTTTCTCCATTAATTTTTCTATGGTCGCCATTACCAGGAGTAGTACCCAATGGTTGAATTCCTGAATTTAATTTTTATCACCGTCATTTTCACCACTGCGAAATACCTTCATGTCGCCTGTTATCTCAAAAACATTGCCATCTGAAAAAATTTCAGATAATTTATGTTTAAACATTTTAGATTAGAAATCCGCCCCTTGCGAAAAATGCATGCACAACTTTTTATATTTAGAAAATTATACTTGTTACTTATTAGAAACTCATTACAATTTTTGCTAACATGTAAATCGCCTATGACGTAGTGCTCTCGACTTTTATCGCATAAAAACAACAGTTGAGCAGTGCGTACTGGCAAACTAGAACACACTAAATATTGGTGCTTTTTAACATTTTGATTCCTGCATATATGCAATCACAGGTTGCCCAAAATTAGCATTAAATTGTTTTTTTTTATGTGGCTTTCATGTGATCGTACCTTATACAACAATCAATTATAGCACCAATTGTGAAAGGCTGTCACTGTTACATTGTAAAAAGATGCTATTGTTTTTGACTTTCATCATTTGGAAACAAGAACATCTGCTTAATTTTTAGTTATATTTTTTATTATTACTATCTATACAAATAAAAACCAACATCTTAAGATCGAAAACCTAAGAAATTTCAGAATTTAGTTAAGAACAAAATGTTGTTACAATGTTGAAAAAGATCGTATCAGTGTTTAAATGTAGGGTGGTCAACATTTTGTATAGCCATTGTTAACAATAATACTGGCTTGCAGATACCATTGCATGGAATAGATCAATTTTGCCGTTGGCATTGCTTTTGGCATTTTCTACCGTTAAACCAAAATTGCAGGTTTTAGCCTATTTTGGTTTTTGGAACGCTTTATTCCGCAGATTTTTTTTTTAGATAAAAAAATAAATTTTTAGCTACGTTTAAATCTAAACTATGGGTAGGAGTATCCAAAACCTTGCAGTTGTAAGTAAGACACGTCCTTACCAATATATAATTACGTTTGGAGTAATTTGGCTGATAAAACATAAGTGATCTTTCTGTCAGAATAAAACCGCGCTGCTAAGTATCTATAACTTTGATATATCCAAGTATTGATTCACATTTATTGTGTTCTTCTCCTAGTTCTTATATTGAACACTTACGAGTATTTGATCAAATAAAGAAGAATGAATAGTACTCCTGCTTGTTCGGTAATGTTTTATATTAGTTTGTTTGTTAGCCGGGAATACTATTTTCTTCTCTTATTTATGTTTTTTTTTTATCAATTTTTATTTATTTGTTGAATCTTCAAGAAGAATTAACAACAATTATTCAAATCTTAATAACTAAAAAATTTTCTTTAAGTCCAGCCAATGCTAGACCAAAAAAATTATGATTCAGCGAATGTATCAGAATACCGTGCCACAGGACATCATCTGTTATGCTCCCGAATGGAAGCCAGGGTGTCCCTTCTTTTTAATCGTGTGTGACCACCAAAGGTAAGGATGTCTCGAGCAAGTGGATTTGGGTGGATTTCAAGTTTGGTTATATACCTTCCAGCATATTTGGCAAATTCATCTTTTACTAAAGGTACGTTTAGGTCCTTGTGAATTCGAGAATTTTTTACATACCATGGGGCTGCTGTAATCGTACGTAGAACGCTGTTTTGACGCCTTTGAATTTTTCCAATATTCGATGAGGAGGCGGTGCCCCATAGTTGAATTCCATAGCACCATATTGGCTTTAGGATCGCGTTATACAGCAAAAGTTTGCAATCTAAGCTCAGGGTGGAATTTCTGCCGATGAGGCAATTCAATTGCGCGGCTTTTAATTTCATCTGGGTTGTTTTTGCGTCAATGTGTTTCTTCCAAGTTAGTCGACGGCCGAGGTGAATACCGAGATATTTGACGTCACTGTGTTGTAAAATTATTTGATTATTAATTTTTATTGACGGGCATGTATTTTTACGCAGTGTGAACGTGATATGGACACATTTTTGTTCATTGACTTTGATTTTCCAGAGTTTTAACCATTTCTCTAAATTGCAAATATGTTCCTGCAAATTTTGTGATGCTGTTTGGTGGTTTTCATGTACACTGAAAAAAGCCGTATCGTCTGCAAACGTGGATGTATGAATTTTATCGCTTGTTGGCATGTCAGAAGCATAAATCAAGTATAAGGTAGGGTCTAGTATGCTGCCTTGTGGGACGCCTGCGTTGATTGGTTGAATAGGGCTATAAAAGTCACCTTCCTTAACGATAAATTTACGTCCATACAAATAGCTTTCAAAAAGTTTGTGGGTGTTCGCAGGAAAGTTTAGTTTTATTTTGTGCATTAAACCGTCATGCCACACTTTTCGGAATCGGTTCTTGCCCAGTCGCCAGTTAGAGTCCGCAAAGGTGGCTTACCTCTAACGGGTCTTTTTAAACCTTTTGCCGCTTTCCACAAAGAATAGTCTGATTGAGGAGTGCCATCAAGGCTTTCCAAGTATGATTTAAGGGAAGCCATTCTTTCTATTTCAAGCAGATTTCTCAATTTGGTTACACATTCTCGTAGCCTAATTTTAAGCTGGGGAGACCTGCGGAGTTGCCACTCCCTTCTAACTCTTCTTTTTTCTGACAAAAGTTGCTCAATTTCCGACGAATAAGATCTATTGTTCTCGTTTCTGTATCTTATATAGTTAGTGCTAGCATGTTGTACGGCCAGTTTAAGGCTTTTGGAAAAACTATTAATGGACACGTCAATATCTTTAGGCGTTCTCAAAGCAATATTCTCCGTACAATGAGTACTCAAATATTTTTTATATTTTAGCCAATTAACTCTAGTGGTCGTCAACTCTAAGTCAGTAGACGGGGAGTAAAACTCCTGGGGGAACAAAACAGATATTATTGTGGGTGAGTGATCTGATGACAAATCTAACGAAGGCTCCACTTGAAACCACTCTAAAGGAAAACTTTTCGAAACTCCAAAATCTATAACATCTGGAATCTTTCGTCTGTCTGAAATCACATCTAAGCCCATTTTAGAAATGGTATCAAAAAGTACACGGCCTTTCGGAGAAATTAAACGTGAACCCCAAAAAGTGTGTTTAGCGTTATAGTCACCAGCCGCTATAAATCGAGGCCCAAGTGATTTGAAAAAATCCAAATATTGGTTTTCTGTTATTGAAAACCGAGGCGGTGAGTAAATCGAGGAAATAACAATTTTCTCATTACAAAATTCAATGCATACATTAGTCGCTTGCAGATATTCCTCACGTGTTTCGTTGATCCAATAGTGCTTAATTATGGCTTTTATCAAAATTGCCGATCCCCCACAAGATCTTCCACGGGGATCTTTGGTGTCATATAGTATGTAGCCATTAATCCTGAAATAACTTGTTGACGTCAGGTGAGTTTCAGCGATTAACATTATATCGATTTGCTTTTCCATAAGGAAGTGCTCAAGTTCATTTTTATGCTGGCATTTTTTTATTTGTTTAAAATAGCCTGCAAAATTATGGTTTGCATTTTCAGCATTTCTTGCATCATGCTCGTCATAGAAGCCGTAAAAGTGTTTATTGATTGAACAAGAGTCTGCAGCGTTGCCTCAAGATTGCTAACATTTGGATCGCAGTTTTGAGACTTGGGTTGCTGATTTAAATTTGGAGTATCAGCTTTAACCACATTAGCATATGAAATTTGTTGGGCGTTTTGCAAGTTAATATGGCTAGTTGCCTGGCCTGCCTGGGGAATACTATTTGCAACAATGATATTTGACTGCGGTGGCTGCTTAGGAGGTATAGACGTCTTATTTGTCATTGACTGTTTAAAGTGAGCATACACTGGGCACGCTCTGTAATTTGCAGTGTGGTTACCTCCACAATTACTGCATTTTTTAACGCTCGAATCAGTTTTTGATTTTTTGCATTGTGATGTGCCGTGAAGCTCTCCACACACAATACAAACTGCGGGCAATTTACAGTATGCCTTCGTGTGGCCAAATTCTTGGCAGTTTAGGCATTGATCGGGACCTAAACGTTTATGCGGCTCCTCTATGGTGACCCTACGATGCAAAAGAAATTTAAGGTTGTAAATTGGATGAACCTCATTTTTCTTCAGAACGACATCCCCTGGTTCCATTTCAACCCTAAACATGGGTTGAGGAATCTTTTCACGGTTCCGCATATTTACCACATTTTTTATTTTAAAGCCTTCCTCTTGCAATCCAGTCTTAATATCATCCGTGTCTACACAAGGGTCAATTCCTTTTATAACGACCTGAAGACCTTTAGCACTTTTAAGCTGATAAGTGTAAAAAGATCTTTTCTCTCTCTCCAGAACGTCAGTCAGTTTTCGGTATTCCCTTTCATTATTTACCTGGATTTTTGTTTCACTGATACTGCCATGCTTAACTGATGTAACGTTAAAAGTGTCTTTGCCGATCGCCGTGATAAGTTGTTTTACCAGCTCACTAGTAGTAGGCTCTCTCAAATATATTGGCGGTGGTTTAAAGGTTTTCTTAGATGTTGCTGCCTCCACAGTCTGAAGGATAGCAAATCTATTATTTTCAGTTGTTGTTTTGGTGCTATCATTTTTAAGTAGTTTCGATTGAGACGACACTTGAGCGGATTTGGGGCTTCGCTGGCGTTTAGCTACAGTTACGTACCTGTCCATGCCTACTTGTGTTTTCGGCTTATCTGCAACAATTATAGTGGATGATTGTTTGTCTTCTGTTGTAAGAACAGTATTTGGCGAGCTCGAAGGCCGGCTTTTCTTATCATTTATGATTCCTCTTCGGAAATCCATAAATTTTTGCTAGTAGAGCTAAGCTCTTTCTCAGAACTACATCTGCTAGGTAAGCTCATGCAGTGTTTTATTAAAGAAAAACGTTTTTTATTATAGAAAACAAAAATTTAATTTATAGTTTTTTTCTCAGACTACCTTCGTAATCTTCCGCACAATAACAACAATAAAATTTATGCACTGTCTCTGCACTTGTTTTGTAATTGGTATTATTGCTTTATTATTAAAAGTTTAATGAATTTATTTTCCCGTTGTTTTTCTTTTTTAATAGTTTGTTGTTGTTCGCACAATTTATTACAACGTATTTTGTTTTTTTTATGCTTGTAATTTAGCACTATGTATTATTGTTTTTGTATGTTTACCAACATGTATAAAAAATTATTTTTGTCCGCTTTCAATTAACAATACCGTATGGTTGAAGAGTTGCGAGAACAATCCTTATTTATGTTACGACACCGTTTTAAAGACACAAAAGTTACGATCAAATTTTTACCTTAAGTGGCTGTTATCGCTTAAAATAATTTTCCCTAGCTATTTTACTAGATATGGACCCCAAATCATTAAACAAAATTTTGCAATTTGATTTGCGTCTCCGTACTTTATTACGTCCATCATTATACAAACACATCATCAAATTTGGTAATGTCATCATTGCAGTCGCCAAGCTAATAAGTTTATTTTACTATAAAAGACAACTGTCCTTTTTATGTTATGTAAGCAGTGTCTTTTCGAGCCACTCTAGATGAATAATTGCTATTTTTCAAACCGTATCATGGAAGGCCGTCATGCTACATTGTTCATCCATTTCAGATGCAAGCGTTCGTATAGATATCAAATGAGTTTCGTCTACGTTTCTTCTTGAAAATCGTTTCAAAATCCTACGTGGAATATTTAATGATTAGTCTATTTTGGATTTCAGTTCGATTTAAAATTTACACTCCTTTAAAAGTGCGCGAAAGTACTGTTGAAAATCTCTTGGTTATCTGAAAAAAGTACTGCGAAAAGAGCTTCATGAAAACAATGGTAGGATATACTCGTACACAAACTAAAATTTAGGCGGAACGGCATAAAATACGAATAAACTAAGTGCAAAAATAATTATATTCTATACTTCTGCAAACGATGATTTTTAACAATAGTGGCCATACGAAGTGTGCGTCACTTTACATTATATTATTATGTAAATATGTTTCATTCGTTTTTTTTATCTTAATCTTAACATGAACATGTTGATGTTGCCGTTAATATATAACCTAATACTGGATTAATAAAAAATATAGGGTGAGTTTTGCTACATTAAGAAACTGGAATAATTTATTTGTAGTGTATGGCAGTTAGTCATTTTTTTCATTTGAAAGCTCATTGAATGTAACTAGTCTTAAAAATAATTGCATTTAAATGCCCGACCTGCGGCATCAAAGCATAAAGTTTTTCATTATAACCCTCAAAATTGAAACTGGTATTGCGATTATTGTCGTTCAAATTGATTGTTTTAGTTCATACACAGTTGTCGGTTTCTTGTAGGCAACTTTTTGCGTAATTCTGCCATAACCGGGTGAACAATGTGTGATGTTGCACCATCTTGTCGATACTACACAGAGTTAAAGGGAATTTTCTTTTGATGTAGTTCCAGCTAGAAATATTATCTTAGCTTGCTCAAATAACTCCTCGGGATCGCTTTGTATGACAGCAGCTATGGTTTGGTCTGTTTGAACGGATGGGTTTCGATTATAAGGCCGTCTAATGACTGTTCCAGGCTCTGCTAAATTATATACTAGACTTATAATGGTCCTACTCGAAGGATCCCCGCCAAACGTGCGCCTATGCTATATTTAAACCAAAACTACAGACTCGCATCCGTGATAGCAGCGGCCAGATTCCATATTATTTTTTCAGTATATCAATTTTCCATTTTTATTAAATCTAGGGATCAATCTACAAAAACAAACAAAAATTCCAAATTAAGAGAGAAAAAGTTATCAAGGTTTCTTTTGGTAGATAGCGGCTATCTGCAGCCACCCTGTATAACTAAAAACTAAGCAGACATTGTCATTCCGAATGATGAAAATTAAACCAAAAACGTTTTGCACTATATGTAAAAGCCCCCGGGGAAAAGGTTTCTCCTTGTCTTAGACCAAACTATGGCATTCTGTTTTCTGGGGTAAAAGAGAGGAAGGCGACCCTCGTGTGTTGTAGCAAACAAAACTCTACGAAGCCGTTACTTATGTTGTATTGGACTTCCGAAACCCTTACCAAGGGTATAAATTGGCAGAACGGGGATCAGTATGCCCCCGGGTGGTTTGACTTGCAGGTTGAGGTGCTACCTTGCCTATAATATTCTGGATGTGATTTAAGCCTAACGGCGCAGGAAGAGGGAACTAGTATCCCTGATAATTGTGTAGTGCATGGCTTTTTTCGGGGGCTAAAAACCCCCCGAGGTGCTGTTGCTTTGCAACAGATACCTGTACTGCAAGCCAGTGTTGATGGTTAGACGGGTGAGTTGGTTGCCTATATGGCTACAAACGTATGGCAAGGATGGCGACCTATTTGTTTCTGGTAAGCCAAACGAGGGCGCTGGTGAATCGTGAATAATTCACTCCGTGGAATTGGTCCATCATCAGATAAGGCCGTAAAGGCAGGTGCTGATGCAAATCATTTCCACTACTATATGTAAAAATATTTTCTTAATAGATTGTACTTATTGCACCTGAGCACGCGATACAAGCAGTAAATTCTGGTTCTGCAATATACGAGTATTTAAGAACACGTTTTCGTTTGAAATTTTATGTAAATTGATAAAAGTGGTTACTTCAACAAATATTACGATTTACATTAGCATTTTTTTTTTTAGAATTAAAATTAAAAAAAACATAAAAATCCAGCTTAAGTTCGTCCATTTCTGCTTGTGTTTAAATTGCTTTTGCTTGAATCGTTTAAAACCATGTCGTCTGTGGGTGTCTTTAATAAACTTTAATCAATCTAAAAATCAATTTGAATTTTTTCTTCAATTTTAAGTGTACTATGATAGATAGCCAATCATATCGCTCCTTTATTGCAACATAGTCATATCTCAAAAAATTAGCTTTTCAAGTTAACAATGCAGAATTGTTAACAGTAATACCTTTTATATTGTGCCAAAAATTTATTCAAATTACTCTAAATCTGCTTCCTTTAGATTTTTTTTTTTTTAATATTTGTAAGACTTGTATGGAAACGAAAAATTTTAAATGTATTTTTCTCCAAACAACATTTTTTTTAGTTATGACTATGTTGCAATAAAGGAGCGATATAAGCATGTGAACACGTAGTATTTTAATAATATTTTATTATCGTGTAAGATGTGTGTTGATGTCCTCAGAATATGCTTAAAAACTCATGTTAATTCTATTTAATTTACCTTCCAAATTCCAGAAGTCAACACTCCAAAGCAGGAAACACTCACGTATTCCCTCGGCTGCCATAACTTTGTTTTAAATGCAAGCATAAGAAAAAATTACAAATAGTAAAATATAGGAAAACATATTTGTTATTACCAGGGAAACCGGAATAAACTCCAAAAAAACATTTTAATAAACTGTAAATATGTAGCAAAGCGTAAAATATGTATAACGTGTTCTTAAAATCAAAAGTTATTTTTAAACACACACAATTAAAGTTGCAAACTAAATCAAACAAAAGAACTGAATAAAAAATTGTTCTTGAACTTCAAAGGAATCGATTTTTATTCGTTAATCACCTTCACCGAATACTAAGCAACAGCCAAATTTCAAAAAGAGCTTTTTTTTAATAAATTTAAAATACGTGAAGTACGAAACCATGTAACAGTGCAATCTAAACTGGGGCGTAAGGCGCAACGTAATTAAACGCTGTAGTAAGTAACTTAAGCTGAAAGTCCATAACACGCGTTTTACGCGGCAACGCGTCTGTCAATAAGTAGAAACAATGTAATTTTAGGTGAGAGGTTACACAGCACAAAGTGTATGACGCGTTAAACGCGTACGAAAGTAGGTTTACTTTCTACTTTTGCACGCGTCACAAGCGTTATAAAAACTGTCAGTTGTTTTTGATACCCGCAGATCAGAATTCATTTTATTTTTCCAAAGTTATCGCCAAGAATATTTGTGCCGTGAATTGTTATTTTATGTTTTTTGCTAAAAAAATGTTATTATTGAAAAACTAATTCAAACATAACAAAAGAATTGAGGCCGGGGCACATAGAATCCGTCGTACGTTATACGTTGCCTCTTTCAACTGACATCAACATATACGAAGTATGAAGTTGTCACAATCAGTACTTTGTTAACGGATATAAAATCAACTACAGTTTAATTTAATTTGATTAAAGTCTTTGGATTTCTATTTCAGACACAGCATAAAAAATCTCACACAATTTGTTTTTAATTTATTTTATTTTTGAATGAAAAACTAAATCAGAATATAAAAAAAATATTTCCAGATAGTTGTCAAAGTTATCAACGTACGTTAAAAGTTGCTCAACTTTAAGGGCCCATTTAAGGCTCAGTTAGCCAACTGGAATGTAATGTAAATGGAATGTGGTAGTAACGTAAAGTAAACTTAAGACGTAAGTGCGATTATAGAACGTAAAAACGTAACATATGTTTTTGGAAAAAAATTTAACTACTAATAAAAGATTTATGGGCATGTACACAAAAATAAAAATGAATTTTAAATAAACTTTAATTCAAATACTTTATGCAAAAGTTTATTAAAACAAATTTGGGTTTTTATGAATATAAAATTGCATTTACATATGTCCATAGGTACATCCTACCCAGCAAACACTAATTGAGAATGATTTGAAATCAAACGTTTTCTCAAACGACAAACGTTTAATACTGATTTGAGTTCAAATTAAAAAACCTAGTACTGTCAACCAAAAGGGGAAATTATTTTCAAATTTAGAAATTCATTTATTCCAAAAAAATTCCAAAATAAAAGCTGATTTCCTTAATTTGTATGATCACATATAATCGTGCTTCAATTCTTATCACATCACGTAGGCAACACGATTACAAAATATTTAACATGAGTGCATATGAGTATTAGTTTCTCGTGTGCACACATGATCGCGAAAAATGCATGGTCACCACCTTTAATTGCATTGGCATTGCTTAATGTTTTTAATTTCTAGCATACTAAATACAATTTTAAAAACTAAAGCTATGAGGTAATAAATAAATTGTGCTATTAAGTGCTTTTTATATCACCATGTTGACAACACTTTAAAAAAATGTAACGTAAAAATGTAAGAAAATTCTATTTTCTACAGGTTCATACATTCCGATTACGTTACATTACATTTCAATAACCGTTCTAACTTCTTTACACATAACAAAACCGATCAGCTGTTTAATTACGTTACTTTTACATTACATTCCAGTCGGCTAACTGCGCCTTTAGCCGACCGTAAATGTAGAAATGTAAATGTAGTCGGAACAGCTGATCGATTTTATTATACGAAAAACAATGTAAATGCTTATCTGACTGTAATGAAATGTAACCGTAACGTCTCAACCTGTAGAAAATAGAATTTCATTACGTGTTTACGTGACAAATGTAGTCAGTGATGGTATATATTATTGTGAATGGCAGGACGGCACAAAAACCCTGTTTTAGTTACTTTCACATTATTTGTAACCTCAACATTTATTAGCCCGATTTCCAAAATATATTCCTCAAACACAATCTTCCAACGATAAAATGAATTTTAAAAATTGGTTTATAATATATAGTTATGCTGATATAAATGTAAGAAAGCAATACAGTATAAATTTTGGTCTGTGATGAAATGAAAATGTAATAATAAAAAAGTTTTAATACTTTTTAAGTATAATAAGCTAATAATTATATATAACTAGAATTTTAGTACTGTTATACCCTTCACAAAAATGTGAAGGGTGTATACAAGTTTGTGATTCCGTTTATAATTTCTGCAATTTTTATTTGCGATCGTATAAAGTATATATATTCTCAAGAATCAGAATCAATAGAAAAGTCGATTAAGCGGTGTCCGTCTGTCCATCCGTCGGTTGTTGAAATACCGTTTCTGAGAAAACCATTAGACTTGAAAGGTTTTTCTTTCACCATTCTATTACCCCATCGAGTCATGGGATTGCTATTGAAATTCATTAATATTGGTTCACATATAGCTGAGATATGTTCGAAGTTCTGAAAAAGATATAGCCTAAACCGATTTTTCTATAAATGTTTGTTTTTGCTTAAAAGAACTTCTGATAATATAAGGAGGTTACCAAATAGAGAAAATCAAAATTTCCGATATCGGTCCATATATACCCGAGATATAGTCTAAACCGATGTTTTAGTGAAAAATTTCTTTTGCTTGAAATCAGTTCTGATTATAAAACTAGGTAATTACTCGTAAAATACAGAAAATGGAAAATTCCGTTATCGGTACATATATATCCAAGCATATTTAGTGACTATCGTGAAGGGTATTTTAGATTCGGCCCAGCCGAATGTTTTACGCTCCTGTTATATATTAATATTATTATATATTATAAGCAGTTAAATTTGTTTTTTTAGAAGTACCAAAGAGCAGAGAACAAACATTCAAACATTTGAGATTTATTCGCTATATTAGCTTCCAACATTGGTACTAATCAAAATATTATAAACAGCTTGTTTTTTATATTTCCCAGCTGTAGCTCATATGAAATGTCGACAATAGACAGAAAAAGAAATATTAGAAATTTTAGGTACCATTTAAACAATTTTCGTACCTTTTGTATATGTACTGAATACTATGAGCTCTCATCACTGCTATGAACAGCTGTATTGCTTTTATTTTATTTTTGCAAATTATTTGATATAAAGATATAATTACGCTTGACGCGCTAATTTAGTTGCACTGTAAGTGTGTGAATTTTAATAGTGAAATGAAATTAATTGAAACGAAATCAACTGCCACAACCATTGGCTTGGCTGGTCTCTTTGCCTCACTAATTATTAGCTTCTTTGAAAGCTCAAAATTCATGTCTATATTACAGTCTGACCACTTCCAAAAATACGTAAACTTAGCGGTCTTCTGTGTCAAACATCCAGCGCTAGATTCGACCGAAAATTGAATGGAACTGACATGTTAGGGCCGGTGCTTGAAAGTTTATTTTTTTCATTCAAAATTAAACCAAATAGAATTACCCAATAGCTCTCGTTGTTTTTTATTTATCGTTTTTTTCTTATAAGGACATCATAACTTTTTTTAAATAAAACGCAAACCATTTGATATATTACTAAAACTTTATGATCGACTTGAAATACAATCAAAACATTTATAAATGGAAATCGACTTCGTCCGAGGGCACGACGGAACAGTCGATTCGTTGGATACTATTTTCGATGACTTAGTCACACATTTCGTCCATAACGACCGCTATTTTGCGGCCAATGTTGGCCTGAGTACTTTCAAAGTCGTTGACTTGTTGTCATAGACCAATGATTTGATGTAGTCCCAAGGAATAAAGTCTAGCGGCGTTAAATCTTAAGAACGATGTTGCTAATAAACATCTGCACTGTTAAACTCAAAGCTGACAAGTTTTTGAAATTTCGAATACTTGTAGATGTTTTTGAGTTTTTCATCGTTTCTTGTACTAATGGTTCTTGTATTTTTTTGCATGAAGTGAATGCTTATGAATGAAAGGGATTATGAAAATAACATAATTGCTTTACTTTGCTTCAGAAAATAAACCACAACACAATTATTATAGCTCTCAATGCTTAACAAATAGTACTTTGACCTCGCAGTTGAAACTTTGGCGAAGAAAAAAGAAATGCGAATAATTGCTGGATGCGTCGGAGAAATACAAGTGCATGTTCGTATGCATCCCGGCTAGTGTATAAACCAGAGGCTGACGCAAAATTTTATTTTAAATTTAATTTGTAATAATGCGCACAATTATCTTTGTTTTGCTTTTTAATTAGTGTCAGTTTATCTTGTACAGCGAAATATTTTTAGTACAAGGTGGAAAAACCCATAGTTGCATCACTAAGTACTGCTAGATTCAGGTAGATTTCCAACGTCCAACTCTAGTGACCAAGTAGATTTCATTTTGTATAGGGAATCGGGTAAAAAACAACTAGATTTAGCTCGAAATCTCGTTATTAGTACACTTCGAGACAATTTACATTGTCTACCTTTACAAATTTTCGCTAAAAATAGTTTCCATATCATGTTAATAGAGTTTTAAAATCTAAATTTGTTGCAAAAATGTTTGTTATCTGCAAATAATTCTCAAAATTGTTTTTATGTGCGTAGTTTCTATTTTGCATACATATTAATGAACATGTTTATAAAAATTAAATTATATAAAATATTTTTTCCATATATTTTACACAAAAGTTTGTTAATTTATTACATCTTTTTTTTAGCATATGCAATGTTTATTTGCATTTACCTGATATGCAAGTCTTCATCTATAACTTTTTTCGTTGTTTTTCTTGTCAACTTATCAAAACTTATCTTTTCCATAAATTGTATACTTGTAAGCAGCAATTTTTGACAGCTTGAGTATTATTAAACAAGCAATGACTAAGTTGCTTACATTGTTAAAGGGACTGAAATTTACCAATAAACTAAAGATAGTACAATAGTGTAACGGAAAGTATTGCAAAAACTGTTAAGCCGCGCTGCTAAGCACTACATGTACAAAAGAGAATTGTATTGTATACTGCTGTTAGATTTAACACTGATTAACACACTTTTATCCAACTAAAATTATTTATTTATGCTTTGGCATATATAAAATATTCCTATATTTATAGATATGCAAGCATATCTACATGCATACAAAAAAAATTTGATTTTTAGTAGTAATGCTGGCTCTTAGAAACAAATCTTGAATTTTATACTATTTTTTACATATGTAGTTAGACGTTTCACCCTATGAAAGAGATTTAAAGTGTTGTATTAAACTCTTTTTCTTTTCCAATAAGAAGTAATATAAATATATTAGACTTGTTATCTCTTTTATTAATAACCATTATATATATGTAAGCAAGTAGCAATAACAATCCGTATGAGATACATTCAGCAACGCACAATCAATCACAAGTAGATACAATTTTAAAAGTTTGTGCGGTCAAATGATGTCTATAAGAATGTGCTTCATTACCTGCGCCATATATGAATAAGCATATTAATAGACATATTTATACAAATGAAAATAAATAAAATGACGCACTTACTAATATGTATTGCAACCCTTTATTAAAGAAAATCATGTGTGCCCATTCCAAGCACCAATTAGAGAAAAATCGTACATATTTTATAATATTAAATTTTTATGCAAATCATAAGCGTTTGAATGGATATTTTTTGCGAATAAGTAATGGGTATACCCAATAATGAAATTTGAAGATAAGTACTTTATTTATCAGTACTGATTGTCATTCTCTGGTACAAACATAATAAGAAAAATAAAAATGCTTACCTACCGTTTAGACAGGAAAGTAATTTCATGAAAGTTGCAATACACTTACATTTTTTTACTAACACACTAACGGTTTGCTTACTTTCCACTCAACTTTCATCAACAATTTCATGAAACAGATTTTTTGACGTTTTCTAAAGTAAAATGACAAATTCTAAGCACTGTTGCCACATACAAAGAATTATACAAAGTTGCAGTATTGTAGTAAAATAATAATTTTAAAATTAACTTCTTTTGCATGTATATACAAATAATTATAATATTTTTTCCTTATATTGTATATTAAATACATAAAGAAAATAATTAAAGTATTTTTATCAAAATAATATGATAAAAAATTTTATAATGATAAGTTTTTTCAACTATTGCCTCATAAATTTGTATATGTAATAAGTTCGGCAACTCTACTGATTAATAAGCAAACAAAATAAGAGTGGAGAGAAGTAGAGGCAAATTTTGCAACTCTTTGCCTCGGCGACATTTTTAAAATGAACTCTCACTTTCCTGTGTAGACGAACAAGAAATTTTCATGAAAGTCGTCTATTTCATTGAAATTTTTATTTGTAATCCGTATACAGAAATTTCATGATAGTACTTTCGTGTGTAATGGCAGCGTTAGTTAATACTTCAAAAAAAAAAATTATTTGTCTGACTATTAAAAAAACCTTACAAAAACAAAGTAATGCATTTGTTAAAATGTGCATATGTATGTATGTACTGTGTACATACGTATGTTTTATTATATGCTTACTTTTTTTTCTTACTTTTCAGAAATATTGACTGTAACGTGCGCTATGTGGCTTGTGGCACCGTTCTGTTGAAACCACATGTCGTCCAAGTCAATGTTTTCCAATTCGGTCCAAAATTAATCAGTAATCATGGTGCTATAACGATCACTAGTCAAAGTAACGTTCCAATCGTTATTGTCGACGATAAAATATGGCTCAATGACGCCGCCTGCACGCAAACCGCACCAAACAGTTATTTTTTGTACATGAAGTGGTGAATCCTGTAGCCCTTGTGCAAAATCACTAGATCAATAACGCATATTTTACTTATTGACGTACCCATTGAGCTAAAAATGAGCTTCGTCGCTGAAGACGATTTTGCGACGAAATTCATCACCTAGAGCCCAATCGGGGAACTTTAATTCTTGAGATAGTTTGATCTTGTATTCATATAAGACAAGATCTTTACGCAAACAATTTTAGTATAGGAAAATTCGAATGGACCTAATGGAATATTTTAAGTGTCTTAAATTATCTTCACAAAATTATCTTTTGAATCAAACCGGTTTGGCACAAATCTTTTTGATAGTTTCAGAGTTTAATACGGACATACATATGTTCATGCATACTAATATATGACAGTAGAGTAAGAAAAAATTTTTTTTCATATGAATACAAATAATCTGTTATTTTTTATTTATTTCTCCTAACCACTCCACCTTTGTGGCGCCAACTCTTATTTTAAATGTTTATCTTACCTTAGTATAGGCAAGATACTGAAAAAAGAAAATTCTTCGGCTCGTAGTGATCCTACATAAAGAATTATCCTTTATCCCCTTTATCATTTTATTCCATACAAGGGGTTTCCAGTTAATTGAAACATCAAGCTTAATTTATTATATAAAGTCTTTAGTTTATATGTATGTAATCGTATAGTAGGTAGACGAATTTGATTAACCTTTCTTATTCTAGCTTATTATAAATATTAAATTTGTTTCATGCGGTATCATGATAATATTTAGTAGAGGACTGAATTACTTACATTCATTTAACAATCGTAAAAACCTGTAAGTTGATTAGGGTATTTTCAAAAGCGCACAATGATGAGGCATATTTCTGGAAACCAATAATGTTGCAGAATGCAGCGTTTCAACAGTTCCTGCACCCAATTGCACAACGTCAAGATACATTAAAAAGAAATAATTGTGGATATTATACATAGATGCATACATACATATACATATATATGTCAATAGTATGAGGATCAAAACTTATAATTAGAGGTAGGGTTGAATGTAAATAAAAAAAAAATTCCTCTTAAAAAAATTAAATAATCAACTCGCAATCCACAATTGGTTTTACTTAAAATTGACAACTCTTCTTTTGAAAATCCGTTTATTGCAAGGTCTTGTAGACTTTATAAAGATCTCCCCATCAACCCCTAAGAAACTTTGAATTCTCTATATCTCAATTTGAACGTTTTCTATTTACAATGCTTTTCAGCAATGATACGTAATATTATCGGCATGTCAACTACGTAGTTCTTATTGTTTTCTTATATTCCTTTTTGAATTGTTTTATTATTAAATTATTAAAAAAGATATTGTATTTTTAAATCCTATTTTTAGTCATGTTACGAATTTTTAACACATTTAACCCAGTGTGCAGTCGTTGATCTGTTTGTTATAAATGTGCAGCACATTCACACAAACAACATAAAACTAAATAAATAATACACAAACAAACATACATACATCATTTAAAGTATGCAAAATTCCAAGTAAATCAACTACAAATGATGTTATTGTTATTCTTACTATTACTGTTATTTTTTGGTTTTTCGTTCCTTATTGTTTGTTGTTGTTATTTGCTTATTGTTTGCAACCATGGGTGTGAGTGTAATAATTATATTTTTTCTTTAGTCTATAGACTTAAATAAATAAACAAACATTTGATTCTGGAATTAACAATAACTAGAAAAATCATGAGAAGATAATAAAGAAGTATAAATAGCGGGCATGTCTGCGGCAGACACAGTTTAATTTTAAACTTTGCGCAAGACAATCGTAAGGCATAATAGTAATCAAGGGTAGAGTTTTAACACACAGTGGTATTAAGTGTAAATTATTTAGTACTGTGTAACGAACAAGTGTGTGAATCATAATTTAATTTGTGATTGAAGAAAACGTAAAAAATTCTTATAGCCCTAGGACTTCAATTAATAAAGAAAATATTAAATACTAATAAGTGAGAATAAAATGGCATTCACACAATAATTAAAGACTTGCGGCTAGTGGGTTAAATACGACTTAAGCCGACTTAAGTCGGCTTAAAATCACCCTCTGGTTAAAACTTTCTATCGCAATCTTATAGCAACCAACATTACTATTAAAAAAATGAATATGAATGTACATATGTATATTCAGTCAACGCAAGTTTATAACAAGCGCATGCGCAAGATCAAAGACTTAAATGCACACTAAAACGATCATCATTTAATTAAAAACTTTATTTTCATTTGTTAAAGCATTCGTAGAATAAGAATTATCATATATCTATATTAAAAACTTAAGTCGGAGCTTATTTCTCACATCCAATTTTTGTGTAGTCTCGTGGGGAATCTTCTACTCGTCGACCAGAGCAATACTGAAGTCGTTAACTATACTGATATGCATTTTCTTTATCGCCAAGTCCAAAACGTATTAGGCTTTAATTTCAGGAAAGTTTGAAAGATATAATGGAATGTTTTAGTCTCTGGAAAAGTGGCAGATACTTAATGCTGAGGTTTGAGGATATATTGTGCGGTTACTTTTAAAATGTCGTATTTTTGGAGTTATTGCTCGAAAGAAGACAATGATCATCCCGTACAGAACCAGCCAACAAATATACAGCTAGTCATTTCCAGATATAAGCACTGCACGATACCAACAGTGCGGAAAAAATTATACCGCAACAAAGTACGTACAGTCAGCAGAGACAAGTAGCGTATTGTAATCAGACTTTGCCATATCCATCTTCCACAATTGGGCACAACCAATTAAGTGCATTGCTTTATATAATACGTAATCAAACCAGTAAGTGAATCAAATCAAATATGTCTTCAAAGACTCATGGCACAGGAGTATGTGACATATTTTTTTCGAGAGTTTTTATTGAAAGCATAAAAAATTTATGATAAAAAAGCGAATAATCGATCACTTTATTTTTTACCCATTACGAATAGTCAGCCTGTTCTTTGAATATTCTGGGTTATGTTCCTAAGTACGTTCCAAGGTTCATGTTTCGTAATCGCTTCACTAATCAGCATACTTTCTTCTAAAAATACTTAAGTCGTATTAAACATGTTTTTATTTGTAACGCCGTTCAACCATTGAGCTCTTGTTTTTCTTACTCTATACAACAATGCTTATTTGTTTATATGACTATTGATTTTCGTGGTGCGCAGCCACAAACATTTATTTTTACAAACGAACTTTAGTTGTGATCGTTAAAACTTTTGTTATACATTTTGTTATACATATATAACGCGCGAGTTATGTCACCACAAACACCCCCACCAAAGCCACCAAGACATAACGACACACATACATAAATAACACACGAAACTAGTTCAAGCACCTCATATTAACAAAATGCAAAACAAACATAAATTGTAAATTATTAATTGCAAATGACAAGTTGCGAAATATAAAAATATCGTTCATTAACCCTTTTACTATTAATTGCTGACCATTAAAAATATTATTTTCAAAATCAAACCAATGTAAAATATTAATTGCAAGTGACAAGTTGCGAAATATAAAAATATCGTTCATTAACCCTTTCAATATTAATTGCTGACCATTAAAATATTATTCTCAAAATTGAACTAATAGAATAAGCACTTTTATATTTAGTTAATAAGTTTCATTGTAAAGTAAAAACAGAAAATAAAGTCAGTTTTTATTCGATTACAGAAATGAAAAGTTGTTTTTTTTTTTTTGTGACGATTAGGTTAGGACAATAACTGGCGCAGTCAAAAAAAAGTTGACGGCTTATCAACTTTCGCTCCTAAATATTAAAAGTGAAAAAGTTAGTGAATATAACTCTATAATTATCCTGAGAAAAAGGAAAGAAAAAGTTAGTGAATATAACTCTATAATTATCCTGAGAAAAAGGGAAAGAAAAAGTTAGTGAATATAACTTTATAATTATCCTGAGAAAAAGGAAAGAAAAAGTTAGTGAATATAACTTTATAATTATCCTGAGAAAAAGGAAAGAAAAAGTTAGTGAATATAACTCTATAATTATCCTGAGAAAAAGGAAAGAAAAAGTTAGTGAATATAACGTTATCATTATCCTGAGAAAAAGAAAACAAAAACTAGTGAATATAACTTTATCATTATCCGGAGAAGAAGAAAAGAAAACTAGTGAATATAACTTTACGATTACAGAAAAAAAAATAATAATAATAAATAAATAAACAAAAATTACTGAAAACGTTTATCACAAAGATAAAAGACATAAACATTGTTAACTTGCTTTCATAAAAAGATATTATCATCCCACAATAAAAGAAGAAAATACCTGTTGCCGTGGAAAAAGTGATATTTTGTCAACCAACAAGAAGTTCCAGTCGAGCAGTGTAAAATTGACCAACAAGAAACAAATCAACTGAACCCACGGGACCACCAAATCATCAACAAGAAGAAATCCACAGATTATGAGACAACTAATAATAATACTAGGGTAAACTAATTTCTTATTTTTAATATAAGTATATTTAAGCATAAAAAAAAAAAAAAAAAAAAAATATATATAAATAAAGTTATTCATGCGGAGAACATATCGGGTGAAACCATACACAAATATATTTAGATACCTTACACCAATCCCAGAAAACACTGAAATGTCCACAGATAACAATAATCCCTCGGGTTCCATTCCCCAAATCCCAAATCAAATGTCATATCACAATCAAATATTTGATTCACTTAAAATCCCAGATGCAGTGAAAGACCTCCCAAAATTTGACGGGAACCCCAGACTTTTGTATGAATTTCTAGCAAACGTAGAAGAAATATTAGGGTATTTAGTTAACGTAGACGGGACAAACTATGCAAAAATTATTTTACGAGCAATCAGGAACAAAATAGTTGGACAAGCTAACGAGGTACTAAATGTGTATGGTACCCCTTTAGTTTGGGAAAGCATAAAAAACAATCTAATCCTGCATTATTCCGATAAAAGGAATGAAACCTCCTTGATAAAGGACCTACACAATTTAAAACAAACTCAGTCTGTCCAACATTTCTATAGCTCAATCATAGAAATACAGTCATCCATCAACAATAACATCCTAATCCATGAAACCAATCCTAGCGTGATTGAAGCAAAACAAAAACTATTCGCTGAAATGTGCTTAAACACATTTCTGTCAGGCCTTAAAGAACCTTTAGGCTCAAATATCAGATCGATGAGACCTAAAACGATGGCTGAAGCCCTTAACTTTTGTATACAGGAACAAAACATATGCTACACAAAAAACATTTACAAATACACAGCATGTTCCCCAGCAAAATTTTAAACACTTTCCGAACTACCCACGGTCCCAGACTTACCAACCAGTAGTTAATAATTCATACAGATTCCCTCAGCAGTCCTCGAGACAATACTATCCGAGTATACACTCATATCAAAACAATACAATTGGATATCAAAACCGAACGAACAACGTTCAAAACCCCCAAATTAATACAACCACTAATACATTCGGACAGAATAGACATTATTACCCGAAAAATATACCGAATAACGGACTTGAACAAACCCGAACATTTTACAACAATAACAATTCCCTTAGCAATACCTTCGGAAGACAGCAATATAGTGCACAAAACTTACCGCCACCAGAACCAATGGACGTAAGTTCAGGTTATACTCATTTAAGAAAACCACAAAGTATGCAAACCAAGAGAACAACTAATGGCTTTAAGCCTCATGAAATACACAACATTGATATAGAAGGAACTCCATACGCAAATTTGGAGGAATATTACTATTGTCCAGAGAACGATCAAGTTCAAAAGGATGTTAGATTTGCTCAGAACAATTCAAAACAACACTTAATTTTTGGAAAAAATTATCAATACAACCAAAACACTAATACAATTGACGACGGTGAAAATTTTCTACTAGATGCCTCCCCGGACCAACCGGATATTTAGACGTAAACAAACATGGACACACATTACCATATATAAATATATCCTCTCCTTCTGGTAAACCATCAAAAGCATCATCGTCCTTTATAAACCCAGAATATATTGATAAAGACAAATGTAAGACCTGCGAACCAATAACGATTACCACAATATTAAATAAACACTTTTTAAACAAGAAAATCAGTTTACCATATTTTGAAGAATTCAAGGAAAGTGGTAACATGGAACTATTTGTCTTTAAATTTCATAACTATTTTGACGGATTGATAGGACTTGATATATTAAACAAACTTAAAGCTAAAGTAGACCTAGAAAGTCAGACTCTGATCACAAAAAATTCAATAATACCACTACAATCCAAACCCAATCTAACTTCAGGAAAACATATAATTCAACCTTTTTCAAAATTTGTCATTAAAATACCAGTTGATTCTCGAAACGGCAATTTTTTCATACAAAAAACATTTTTAGAATCTGACCTATTTATTTCGGAAGGTATTTATACTGCAAAAGAATGGTATAGTTTCGTTGAAATGGTAAATACATCCGACAAAGAAAGAATTGTTTACATTGAACAGCCTGTAAAAACCATTCCATATAAAAATTTCATTGAGGTTAATAATTTCACCATAGACTCAGGCACATTTCACCAAGAAGAAAATATAACAAATATGCTGAGAACGGACCATATGAACGAAGAAGAAAAGAAAGCACTAAGAAAAATTTGTTTGGAATTCGATGATATATTCTTTAAAGAGGGGAATTCCCTTAGCTTCTCTAATCAAATAAAGCACAAAATTAAAACCATAGATGACATACCAATTTTTACAAAATCATATAGATACTCTTATGTTCATAAGGAAGAAGTACGGACACAAATAAATAAAATGCTACAACAGGGCATTATAAGACCAAGTTTTTCACCTTGGAGTGCTCCTGTATGGATAGTCCCAAAAAAAAGGGATGCTAGTAATGTACAAAAATGGAGACTTGTCATAGATTACAGGAAACTGAATGAAAAAACAATTTGTGATAAGTACCCCATACCCAACATTACAGATATACTTGACAAATTAGGTAAAAGCATGTATTTCACCACCCTAGATCTTGCAAGCGGATTCCACCAGATAGAAATGCACCCTGAACATATTGCAAAAACTGCATTCTCTGTAGATGGAGGTCATTTTGAATTTGTCAGAATGCCATTTGGCCTTAAAAATGCGCCATCTACGTTCCAAAGAATAATGGATAATGTGCTAAAAGATTTAATAGGCACGGTCTGTCTTGTATACCTAGATGACATAATCGTCTATTCCACATCATTACAAGAACATATATTAAATCTGAGAAAGGTTTTTGAAAAGCTTAGAGAATCAAACTTAAAAGTTCAGATGGACAAATCCGAATTTTTACACAAAGAGTGTGCATTTTTAGGACACATTATCTCCACAGAAGGAATAAAACCCAATCCTGAAAAAATCCAAGCCATAAAAAATTTTCCCATCCCAAAAACTCAGAAAGAGATAAAGTCATTCTTAGGACTATTGGGTTATTACCGAAAATTTATACAAAATTTTTCGAAACTCACAAAGCCTTTTACTGAATGCTTAAAAAAAGGAAGGAAAGTAATTTTTAATGACAAGTACCTACAAACAATGACCCTTTACTTCAATATCCGGACTTCTCAAAACCATTTGACTGATGCAAGCGACTTTGCTTTGGGAGCAGTTCTTTCCCAAGGTCCAATCGGAAGTGACAAACCAATATGCTACGCTAGCAGGACGTTAACAGATAGTGAAATAAACTACTCAACAATAGAAAAGGAATTACTTGCTATTGTTTGGGCCACAAAATACTTCAGGCCCTACCTTTTTGGACGAAAATTTAAAATTGTAACTGACCATAGACCACTAACCTGGATTATGAGCCTTAAAGAGCCAAATTCCAAATTAGTAAGATGGAGGCTCAAACTTGAGGAATTTGACTATGAAATAGTTTACAAAAAGGGAAAACTTAATACAAATGCAGACGCCCTAAGCCGCATTAGAACTTACGATAACTTTCCTAAAAACGAAGAAGTCAACCTTAATATAGTCGACAACGACTCAATTCAGGGAACAGCAGGAACGACCATTCACTCTGCCGAAGAAAATTATGACGACGGCATTCCAATCTCGGAAAAAGCCTTAAACACATTTAACCTCCAAATTATCCTACAAGTCAAAAACGAAGGTTCTCCTCTTACACTTGAAACCGTTTTTAAAAATAAAATGCGAAAAACAATACGCAGACCAGTATACAACGAAACTGTAATGATCGACATATTTAAAAGATACCTGGCCCCCAATAGACTTTCTGCAATAATGACAGACGACGACACTTTTAGAATTGTCCAAAACACTTACTCCAAATATTTTGCAGATGGCAAAACATTCAAACTTGTTCGATGTAAAATCTTATTAGAAGACATCCGAAACACTGACGATCAAGATAAGCTTGTGAATGACTACCACATCAATCACAATCATAGAGGCATTCAAGAAACATTTGAACACTTGAAACGGGAATATTTCTTCCCTCACATGAAAGAAAAAATAACCAAATGCATAAATCACTGCGATGTATGCCAAACGCTCAAATATGACAGAAGGCCTCCGAAACCTACATTTGAAACACCTGAAATACCGAAAAAACCATTAGACATTGTCCACATTGACATATACTGCATAAATAAA
This sequence comes from Thecocarcelia acutangulata, assembly GCA_914767995.1. Lineage (NCBI taxonomy): Eukaryota > Metazoa > Arthropoda > Insecta > Diptera > Tachinidae > Thecocarcelia > Thecocarcelia acutangulata. Next base: position 61,944,387 of record OU612098.1, read on the forward strand.
CGAAACATTCTCACCCTTATCGATAAATTTTCAAAATTCGGATCAGCGTACCTTTTAGATTCCAGAAATAGCATATCAATTTTAAAAAAAATTAAATATTATATAAGCCTACACGGGTTCCCCCAAAAAATCGTTTGTGACCAAGGTGCCGAATTCAGTGCGTCTATCATAAAGGATTTTTGTAAAATTAACAAAATTAATATACACTACACTTCGTTTCAACAAAGTACTAGTAATTCACCAGTAGAAAGACTACATTCAACGATGACAGAAATATATAGAATTATTATGCAAAAATATAGGGCATTAGAACAACCATTAGATAATGATGAAATACTATCCGAAGTAATCATGACATATAATAATTCCATACACACCGCGACAAAACTGACTCCGTTTGAATTATTCTATGGTAGAACACCCACATTTGAAAAAGATCTAAACTACAATACGCACCACGAATACCTGCAACGACTTAAAGAATTTCAGACCGAATTACACGAATCAATTAGGAAAAAACTGACTCACGATACAGACAAACGCATTGAGCGATTAAACCAAAATAGGGAAAACCCTGAAACCCTTTTAGAGAATGACGACATATACAGAAAAGAATGTAGGAGAAACAAAATGACTCCTAGGTTCTCGAAAAGAATTGTTAAGCAAAACAACAGAGTAACTCTCCTAACACTTGACAATCAGAAACTCCATAAATCCAAAATAAAAAGACGACTAAAAACCTAAAACCCAAAACTCAATTTTCTTTTAGATTTGTAATGGCACAAGCCGATGTTAAAATTATAGACGTTCCACCAACCCAAGGAATCATTCCACTTAAACTAGGAATTGCTAGAACAATAGTTGACTATAAGCACCTTATACACATAATTAATCTTCAATCTTACGAAGTCAATATACAAGAAATAGAGAAAGCTGTAACTCATTTCGAAACCACACAATTTGCCAAGATTGCCTTAAAAACAACAAAACTAAAACTGAAAGAACTTACAACAAAACTAAACCTCCTAAAACCCAGAAACAGACAGAAGAGAGGACTAATTAACGCTCTAGGCTCAACAATAAAATTTATAACTGGAAATATGGACTATGAAGACGCGGAAAGATTAAACAAGGACATTGAACGTCTGCTAACGGAAAATGGACAAATAAATAATACAATAAACAAACAACTCATCCTCAACACTAGAATGATAGAAAGATTCGAAAACATAACTAACCATATAAACAAAGAACAAGATATTATTTCAGAATCCATAAAAAGTATACAAGAACAAACACGTAATTCACTAAACCCTACAATTAACACATTAACACATATTCAACAACTAAATCAGATAAACTATAATATCGATATACTCACACAGCATCTAAACAATATCGCAGAAGCAGTAATATTATCCAAACTAAATATCATCCCAAAACTAATATTAGACCCGATAGAACTTAATCAAATCCATAATACACTAGAAAACGTAATTAACGTAATCTCATTTGAACACATATTCGAATTGCTCGAGTTAGCCGCATATTATAATAACACTAATATTATATTTAACATAAAAATACCAATAATATCAAAGGAAGAATTTACATTCTATCATATTATTCCAATACCAATCAATAAAACTTCAGAAATTATAAGTGAAGAATATGCACTAATTAACGAAAATAACGTAATATTTCATAAAGAAAAATGTAAGCAAATAGAAAGTATATTTTATTGTAAAAATAATCATGAAACAGAATTTAATATGAATATAAACTGTATTAGCAATATAATAAATAAGATCGGAATCGCTTCTTGTCATTTAAGAGATGTAGGACAAAAAACTGACATCATTCACCCAGAACCCAATTTTATTATCATTATAAACCCTCCAACACAACATATTACTACAATTTGCAACAATATTACCAAACAATACACAATTAACAACACAACCCTAATTCAATTTATCAACTGCAAAATTGCCATCAATAACATATGGTACAATAACGAAAATAATGCACATTGGGACAATGGAATATTCATTGAAACGTCACTTTATTTAAATAATAATAATATTACAACTCTTTCAAACAAAAACGGGATAACACTCCCAAAACTTAATGATTACAGATTTCAAGACAAAAAAGTAATTGAAAACATACAGGCAAATACAGAAATACACGAGAAAGTTACTTATTCCGCCTTCGGGTTAGTAACAATTCTTATCATTATAGTAACAGTCGCAATAATAAGAAAACCAATGACAATAAAATACTCACTCGATCAGGTAATTAATGAAGTTCCGGCAACAAATCAGGCAAAACCCCTTTGGCCGTCACTTCATTTTAGGGAGGGAGGAGTTATGTCACCACAAACACCCCCACCAAAGCCACCAAGACATAACGACACACATACATAAATAACACACGAAACTAGTTCAAGCACCTTATATTAACAAAATGCAAAACAAACATAAATTGTAAATTATTAATTGCAAATGACAAGTTGCGAAATATAAAAATATCGTTCATTAACCCTTTTACTATTAATTGCTGACCATTAAAAATATTATTTTCAAAATCAAACCAATGTAAAATATTAATTGCAAGTGACAAGTTGCGAAATATAAAAATATCGTTCATTAACCCTTTCAATATTAATTGCTGACCATTAAAATATTATTCTCAAAATTGAACTAATAGAATAAGCACTTTTATATTTAGTTAATAAGTTTCATTGTAAAGTAAAAACAGAAAATAAAGTCAGTTTTTATTCGATTACAGAAATGAAAAGTTGTTTTTTTTTTTTTTTTGTGACGATTAGGTTAGGACAATAACTCGCGCCTGTATACATTTTTAACGCAGTAGGAATAATCAAAGGTACAAGGTACGCTTACTTCTCTATTATTTACTCGCATATTAATCAGTGTATCTAAATATACACTGCCTGCCACTTGAATAAGGAATCACATTTTTTAACTTTAATTAAGTATATCTCCTAAACTTAAATTCAGAAAAAAATAGTTTTTTGCAGAAACAATTTTCAAGGTATTGGCTTTAGTTTCCTGAAGAAATAAAACATATGCATAACTTTTTATACTAAAATTATGAATTTATGTATTTAAAGAAATGTATTTTTGTGGTACTTTTTCGTGTGTCATTTGAATAAGGAATATTTTAAAACTACGCAAACTGTAATTTTATTTTTTTTATTTTCATTTTAATACAAGTGCCCTATTGGCCAATACAGAATATGTATTAAATATACTATAAACAAAGCAAAATTCATTTGTATATACTTATATAGATAGATATGTACATATAGAAAGGAAGAACAAATTCGATAAAATGAGATCCTAAAAATAACATTTCCGTACCATCCTAGCATCACTCAATCATCCCACGCAACCAATAGTGAAAGAGAAGAAAAAAGAAGACAAGAAAAAAAAACTTAGGAGACCCTTAAATTTAGATTTAAAATTTGGGTTATAAAAAAGAAAGTTATTATCTTTTAGCATTCAGTTATATATGAGTACTGCCACCGTTTTTAAAAATTTTGAAATTAAAAAAATGTGATTCCTTATTCAAGTGGCAGGCAGTGTATATTTAGCTACACTCATTTATATATACTAATAAATAATAGAGAAGTAAGCGTAACTTGAAGAACATTTGATAATTCCTCCCGTGTTTAAAAGATATATAGGTATGCACTACTTATAACAAAGTTTTTACCATCACAACTAAACAGCATAAATTTTTGTGGCTGCGTACTACAATAATGCACAATCGCTTAAAAAAAATAGGAATTGTTTGTTCTACATGACTTTGCAGGCCACAATTGAGGTTTGTACTTATAGACTTTATTGCATTATTATTGTTTTTGTTTCACTAAGCTACATCATATTTTACTGATATCATAAAGTTATTAATCCACAAGAAATTTACGTGGTGTTTATGGCACACGAATGAGTAATACTTTTAGAAAATTTTTATGAAACACATTCAAAATATTGAGTAAATATTATAAAAATTTTGTAGACGTATCACTCAATCGTGTCCCATAAACACTACATTAGTGTTTTATTACATACATATGTAGGTATTTTCGAAAATTCAGGGTTGTTATAGAATCAAAATCGGTTTTACCAACTATCGGTGTTCCAAATCCATATTGGGAGTCATCATTTGATATTATAAACCAAGTCGGTATTGTTATTTTTGCATTTAAATAAAATCGGTATTCGAATCATTTGTTGTTTACATTCATATAAGTAACTAGTTGACCGAGCTTTGCTCAGAGTTTTTAAATTATCCATATATTTACCTAAATAAAACTTAGTTCACAAAAATTGTCCACTTTGTCGATGTTTTAAGTCATAATAAAATTGTGCTTAAGAGTACCATTTTGCTTTTTTCTTAGATATATTTTAGAGTAAAGCTAAAATGGTGAATCGATAATTTAGAACGCCGTTTTCAATACAGAATAATCACTCTTTGTGTTCTCATTAAAAAATAATTAGTATCAAACGTTATGAGGCTATACAAAAATAATATGAAAACTGCAGTAAGTGATATGGGTAAAAATCTGTGGAAAAGGTTTTGAATAATTTAATAAAAGTTTAGCCACCTTCTTACGTATACTTTATTGTTTAATTTAAAGAAAGAATTGAAATTGTTTTTATGTGGAATCAAAAAACTCCTAATCATACCCGTTGAAGCTTTTCTCGAAATGTCACAAATGGCTAAAACCCTGGACAAAATAAGATTTTCTCCGAATCGAGGCTCCGTAGTGTAGTTGTTATTTACTTTTTTTATCTTGGACCAGTACTCAGGGGATAACCCCTAAATATGCAGTGCATTGTACTGGAACTAGGAAAATAGATTATGAGGAGGAAAGAGGGTGTAATGTTTGTGAACTTAACACACGGAACGACCGAAACAAACGTTATCACAGCATTCAAAGTGTTGAAATTAAATTAGTAAAAACTGATCAGTGCCCAGTGTATATACCTTCGACACTGCTCAGAATAATAAAAATTAGTTCAACACCGCGCACACCGTTAAGTAATAAAGTACATAGAAGGAAACTGAAAGGAAATTAATAATAATAAATAGAGAAAAAACCAACGTCAAAAAAAAAAAAAAAAAATTTAAAAAACACGTGCACACATAATGCAAAAAAAAAAAAAATCTACCTATTACGGTACAATTTCGTTTTTTACAAATTATTATTAAAAATAAGTATAAGTATAGAAAACACGGACGACAATTTTTTTTAGCATTTTTTTATTTATTGAATCTTCAAAATGAACTAACAATAAGTATTCAAATCTTAATACTCTTCATAGTGTACTTCCGCTGAGCGCGTATTTTCAAAATTAATATTGCTGAAAAATAAACTATAGAATAGATTTAAAGTAGAGACTTGTGATTAAATGCTTTCGTCTCTTAATTTGATGAAAGCCGGACTGGAATAATGGGATCCAAGTGAAGATTTAATTACCAAATATAGAACTGTCAATTCTAACAAGTAATACTAATTCTTTATATTTTTTACAAAAAAAAAAAAAAAAGTTTAAATATTTATATTTTTGGTTTTAATATTGTTGACCCTTTTTGTGACACCTTTTCTTTCAAAATACCCTTTTCGTGCCACTTTTTGAAAATTGTCGAAGGCAACGCTGGTTCTGGCATGCTACACGTGAAGGCATATTCGTCCCTGAACGATCACTGTTAATATTTATTATAAACTGGGTAGATCGTTTCACCCTAACTCCAGTCCGAAAAGTAGTGGACTCTTGAATTCGAAGAGCCGACCTGTACCCATTCAAAAATTTACGCTTCATACAAGACTCGAACATTAAAAGTCATAATATATGACTTTTTTGCCTTATAACTTGTTCCGCGAATTTATGTTTAGTAAACCTCTTGTTTATGACATTCAGTCACTGTGGTCTGGGGAACTGCAATTTTGGATTCTATAGAAACCATTCTTTGGATGCAAGCTAGCGAACTTAAGGTGTATCCTGGAATAGCAAAGGCTATTATAATAACATTATATTACAATATAATCACGTATCTTGTTCCCAGTTTTTCGACCTTTTTTTTATATAATTGTTGTTTATTTGAGCTTGAGGTCACTTATTTCAAAATTATTCGTTTATTAATGTTTCGATATTTCGACATCCCCCTGTGTGTCTTCTTCAGGAAAATTTCTAATTTGTACCAGAACTAGGAAAATAGGTTATGAGGAGGGGGAAAGAGGGAGTAGTGTTTGTGAACATTTGACTTGAACTTTCCAACGTTATAACAGACAGGAAACACGTCTGCAGGCAACTTATTCCATAGACGAAGCGTACGACTGAAAAACGAATTCAGAATACAAATGGATGAGCTCTAGACGATGAGCGCGTACTACGTACAATTGTGCGAGTTTCGGGAACAAGATCCCTAATCTCGTCAGAGCAAAATCCATTGTAGTAACGATGAACAGAGTAACGCACCCCACACTGCGTCGATGCTCCAGTGAGTCAATAGAGTTGGATACCCTACACATTTGTGTGGTAAACACATGTAAAATACACGTTAGTAAACAATGTTACGCTACACTGCTCCAGAACGCCGAATATTGGTGACCACTAAGAGGAAAATGATTTGTCATCAAAAATAATCATGAGTGGTGAGGCCTATTTCCATCTTAGCGGGTACGTAAATAAGCAAAATCTACGCTTCCGGGGCACTGAAAATCCGCGTGTAACCCACGAAGAGCCATTACACGCGCTAAAAGTCACTGTGTGGTGTGTTGTTTTCGCTGGAGGAATCATCGGACCTTTTTTCTTCGAAGACGTCGTGGGCCAAACGGTTTCTGTGAATGGTGAGCGCTACAGACCAATGATCAACGAGCTTTTTTTTACCGCAACTTGACGAATTGGAATTGGAAAACATGTGGTTCCAACAGGACGGTGCTACGGCACAAACTGCTCTTCCCGCAACCAATATGCTGAAGGATGCATTTCCCGGGCGCCTAATCTCCCGTTCTAGCGATTTGCACTGGCCAGCAAGAACGCCTGATTTGACCACTGCAGACTTCTTTTTGTGGGCCTTTTTGAAGTTGCGGGTTTATGTCAACAAGCCTCAACAGCCAAAAAACATCGGAAGGTTATTTTTGCGCCACCCTGTATATATCATGTTGTAGTTTTTATTTTTTGGAGGAAGAACCATATCCACAATTAAAAACTGAAATCTCATGTCTTTAATAAATAAAATATTAATTTAAGTAATTTACACACATCCTGATATTTCTGCCAAATCGCGCAGCATTGGTCGGCATAGATACAAAGCCCTTATATACCGACAGAGGTAGTGCTCAACACTCTCATATTCCTCCGCAACCCCACAACTTGTATAGAAATCATTAAATGGAAAACTTAATCTTCTCACACGCGTCCGTATGTGACAATGACCCGTCAAAACAACTACAGTAGAATGTAACTTCCGTCGGGACATGCCTCTAAGGATAATATGCTTGGTTGTCGGTCTTGAAATTTGACAGGGTACCCCACTACACCATCTATAATGTACGGTCCATAAAAGTTGACGCTGTACTTGTTTCTTACACCTCTTGAGAGGGATCCCAACCATCCCATCTATTTTCCCTTGTTGTAACCAGACCCCGGACTTCACTGTGCCTCCTAACCAGAAAAACCCTAGGTTCGAATGTCTTGCTATCTCGTTTAGAGATAGCCGCATTCACGAACCAACCTGGACGTGTGTGAATAGTTCGGAGGCGAATATCTCGAAAACTATGCGTGTCTCCCAATTTTACTTTATATTTTTATAATTTTATTTATTTATTTATTTCATTTGTACAGTAATATAAAGCCTCCATGGCCAAAATAACAATATTACAAAGCATCATAACCTGAGAATGTACCTTAAAGATATACAAGATATATACATATATCAGCAAAACTTAAATATTATTCTAAATATGCTTCTCCCTGCACATACATATATATATGTACATAGATATATACACACATATACATATATATATATACATACATATATATATATTTTGTTTTTAATTAATCTGGTGGAACAAGTCCAGTTTACGCACAGAGCTCCAAATTAAAAAAAAAAATTATATAGGGGGGTAGAAAATTGGAAAATAAGAAGAAAATGTTAAATGAAGAAATTGGCGGAAATGCTTAGTTTCCGAGTTATGGACCTCTGAAATTTTGATATACGTGTATATGAAATTGCAATATTTCATTACAATTCTCAAGGTATTTATGCAAAATTGGTATCATTCGAAAGCTTTTGAATAAATGCATTATATTATGCAAAAATCTTTTAATTTCTTAAGTGTAAATACAGGTCTTAAAAAATGTTTAATTAAAGTGTTAGAGGTTAATATATAAAGATTATAATTTGTTAGAAAAACGAAACTGTGATCGAAATTTCAGTAAATAACACTGGATTAATTAAATAAATTATTTTAGCATAGCCGGCCTTCGGCCGGGCGGAAGCATTTTCTCCTCTATGGTATAACAAACACCGGCTTCGCACACCAAAGTCTTCCTGCATAGCCGGCCTTCGACCGGGCGGAAGGATTTTCTCCTCTATGGTATAACAAAATGATACCAATTTTGCCTACATAACTTTGGATACGTAATGCAAAAACGCAATTTCATACACACGTATATCAAAACTTCAGACATCCATAACTCGGAAACTATGCGTTTCCGCCAACTTTTTCTCTTAACATTTTCTTCTTATTTTTCAATTTCATACTCTCCTATATAATTTTTTTTCAATTCGGAGCTCTGTGCGTAAACTGGTCATAAGCCGTTTTCTTTTTTACTAAAGAACGTACTTGTTTTTCCGTATTGGAATTATATTTAAATTTTATTCTGCTGACTACATGCATAATTGACCATGGGATGGATATAGGTATTAAATAAGCAAAAAAATAAAAAAACACTGAGATTTATACATGCGCTCATTCAACCACATTTTTTCTTCTTGTTTATTTCTCAGCTAGCTGTTAGCTTAACTATGTACGCGCCAAACTATCCCGGAAATTGACGGCTGCCTCAAGCTTACTATTGTTTAAAATTCGCTCCCAGTTGCCCAACTTTCGAACAAGAATACATTTTTCGTGTAAGTAGATTTGTATTTATAGTAGTACAGCCTTGCTCCTGACAATGGTATCTGGAAAACAGCTTCATGAATTTTCACGTACAAAATAAGTAGATCACTTGAAAGCCAAAATTTGAGCGTGGAGCAATATTTACATTTTGGATGACAATTTTAACGCATTTCTCCATAACACGAACAAAAAAATCGAGATGCTTTTTTACGTTACAGAAATGAAGAAAAACTTAAAAAAAGATATTGTGGTTCAAATGATATTCGTTTTTTTGCTCTTTATCGCTTACTTCTTTTTAAACTAGTCATATACTTATATTTACATGTAATTATGCATATACTCGTATACATATATGCATGTTTGCATATATGTATACTACATATCCACTTACCTGTTTGTTTTCTCTATTTAGTTATGACCAGAAATTTGGAACCCCAATCCAACGCAGCACATGCAGTTTCAACTTTTTGATATCGATATCCTATATTTGCAGATTAATGTTATATTTTGATCGTATAAAAGATGTCTTGCAAGTTGCAACGTTTGTTGTGGCTAAACAAACCTCCAAGTCGACAGCAATCAGCATTGCCGCTGCCACCTTTATTGAATCCAATTTTTAATAACTAGATGGCAGCGTTAGAGCAAAGGTATTAAATAGAGCGCTTTTACATATAGACGGACGATGGGCAGACAGACGAAATTTGACGGTGCTGTAACGAAAATTGTCGGTGGGGGAGAGTGTGTAGTACACGACTCTCTGTACAAGACATTTGTGGACATTTTTTCTTTCTCTTTTTAACTTTTCGCATTTTTTATGTTGTGGCTTCATATCATTATTCTCATATCAACAACAACTTCATATAAATACACTAGCTGTGCTTAAAAAAACAACAAAAACAAAAAAGAAAGAAAAGAGAAACGAAAAGTTTCTGTCTGTCTATTAATTTCTTAAATGTAAAAGGTTTAGGCAAGACCAAAAGAGAAATGAAAAAATGTCTGCCCATCGTCTGTCTAAATGTAAAAGCGCTCATACAAAAACAGGCATGTACAAGGCAAGGTGCAATAATGTATACACGGTGGCAGCACTACGGCATGTGACAATATTTTGCTACTGGCAATATAGGAAGCTATTTACGTCAAATGTATTGTTTACATTTTTGAAAGTGAATTTAGTGTTGTATTCTGAATTAAACATATATAAATTATTTTGTGAACATAAAAATAATTCAAATAAATATATTTTATAATTATGAAAAGGTACATTCATAGTTTATAATTGTGAAAATAGTTACAAATATTTTTGATAAACATAGCTTACCACATGCCTGTTTTTGTTGTATTGTTGTAATTTTGCTGTAGTGCTGTCACCGTGCATACGTTAATGCACCTTGGTACAAGGCATATTTACAACTGAAAGTCCATACCACGCGTTTTATGCGCTGACTCAGCTTTTACATTTAGACAGACGATGGGCAGAAATTTTTTCATTTCTCTTTTGGTCTTGCCTAAACCTTTTACATTTAAGAAATTAATAGACAGACAGAAATTTTCGTTTCTCTTTTCTTTCTTTTTTGTTGTTGTTGTTTTTTTAAGCACAGCTAGTGTGTTTATATGAAGTTGATGTTGATATGAGAATAATGATATGAAGCAACAATAGAAAAAATGCGAAAAGTTAAAAAGAGGAAGAAAAAATGTCCACAAATGTCTAGTACTGAGAGTCGTGTACTACACACTCTCCCCCACCGAAAATTTTCGTTACAGCACCCTCAAATTTCGTCTGTCTGCCCATCGTCTGTCCAAATGTAAAAGCGCTCTGAGCTTTTTACTATTTTCAAACTTTCTACGTGTTCTACACTTTCCTAAACTCAAGTTACGTGCAATTGTTTTCATGAGATAAGTTTTTTGTTGTGTTTGAAGTATTTTTTAAATAAAAACTGCTTGAAAAATTTTAATTCTTGATCCTATTTGCTTTGACCTTTATTAATTCAATATTTGCAATAAATTCCTTCAGCTCAAGGTCGTTTTTTTTAATATTTTATGTATTTTTCAATATTTTGTCTTCTTTTGGAAGACTTCTTCAGAAAAATTTGTTTTTTTGTGTGATAAATTCAATAAAAGTTTTGAATTGAATAAAAAAAATTTAACGTACAAAAATTGAATCAACATACATACCAAGGCAGCTTTATAAAGCTGCCTTACATACATACAAACAATATACATAAGTTCAAAAATATTTGAAATAAAAACAAATTTTTTAACATACATATATACAAACAACATACATACAAAAAATCATAATGAATGGAAAATAAATTTTAACATTCATAAATACAATTAACATGCATAAATTCAAAAAATATTTGAAGTGCAATGAAACCCAAATCTTAACATACATAAATACAAATTAACATTTTCTGCAGCTATCAAAAACAACAGATAGTTTTTATAACGCTTATGACGCGTACAAAAGTAGAAAGTAAACATATTTTTTGTGTCGTATGCTTTGCGATGTTTAACTTGACCAGTACAATTGCACCGAATTTTGTTTTTTGACAAGCGCCCAGAACGCGTTAACGCAAACAACGTATGCCATGGACCTTTAGCTTACCAGATACAAGCTGCATAATGTAAAAAAACCCCCCATAGACTTCTTTGCTTGTTCAAACAAAAGGGAAAATAAATTTTAACATTCGTAATATCTACCAACAAAATACATGTGATGCTTTTTGACGTTGTGTTTATTGTAATTCAGTCACTACTTGGTAAAGTTGGCTTCGTTTAAATTGTATATGCACATATGCATACATGAGAGAAAAGTATGGAATTGCTGAGTACCGGCAGTTATTTTTTCCTTCTTATTTCCCTCTGAAATCTTCTAAGAAGTCAAGAATTACCCAGTTGCAATTGCAGAGCATTAGACATATCACTAACTGCATTTGGAAACGTTAAATTAATTCAATTAAGGATTTAAGGTTGTCGTCTGCCACAGCTTGACGTGTGATCCTATCATCTTCATCGCATTTGAGGAGTGCATTTGGCAGCATTCGTAGCAATTTTGCCAAGGTGAAAAGTGCCTTAATATATCTGGGCTTAAGAATATAATTTTCCTCCTTTTTCCACAATCTCTTTTTATACAATTCGTCACTATTCTTGACGGTGGGTTGGGAAGGGATCCGTATTAATATATTATCATTCATTAATATATTATCATCCGTTTTCTGTCACCGAATGAGAGCTGCTAGTGACTAATTCTATTATACTACAAATAAGCCATTTATGTTATCCGTGGTTAATAAACGACCCTAACGTCACAAGTGGTTCGTTTTAAAGCTTATGGGATTGAATACAGTTATGCAGGTAATACCCCGAGTAGGTGAAGTGAGAAAGGAGCAACTCTGGTATGTTGAAGCCGAACAGAAGCGTTGCTTGGTATCCAACGCCTACCACCCCGTTTTTATTCGTACTAATTATTAAAATAGTTATACATTATACTTTAGAATGTATGAGTTGCCTTACTTGCTTAAAACATTAAAAATGCTGCACTTAAACATATAGTCCCTTTTCACAGTTGAGATATTGATGGGCAGACAGACGAAGTTTGTAGGCGATGTATTTAAGAGGAAGAGTGTGCGGTAAACCTCTACCGTACTGGGCACTTTAAGACATTTTTCGTTTGAAGTTGCCTCTCTTCGCATTTTTGCATGTTGTTGCTTCATATTATTATTCTCATATCAACATCAACTTCATATAAACACACTAGCTGTGCTTAAAAAACAACAACAACAAAAAGAAAGAAAAGAGAAACGAAAAATTTCTGTCTGTCTATTAATTTCGCAACTCTAAAAGGTTTCGGCAAGTTCAAAGCAGAATGAGAAAAATATCCGTCTTTCAATTTCCAACCCCTAAATGTGGACTATGCTCGAGCATCGATGTCAGAGTATGGACAAAACATGAACATGAGCGGTCTACATTAGCCATTTGCGATGTTCGGCATGATGCTCATACCACAGATATAAGATATATTCATATATCTTACCACAGATATATTCTGTGTCTCATACCATGTTCATGGCTAATGGAGACCCCCAGTAACAAATATATCGTATTACCCCAAATATCAAAAATACACTATTCTTTAGAAATGGCAGCTCTGGTTATGTGGCGGCTGGTGATCAATAAATTGACGCCGTTATTTGGGTTACAAGTAGATATTAGCTCAAACTCTGCTTGTGTCATAAAAAGTTCGTGCAGCGTGATTGTTTTACAGAAAAAAGTGTGTATATTTATATAAAGAGCGTAAAAAAATTAACTTGAAATGGTAATTTCTTTAATTAGTAAAATTAAATCGCATTTTTCAAGTATTTCCCTTCGTTTACGTAGGGCTCAAATGAAAAAACAAGGTCTCCAAGATCCGATGACAATAGCAGTGAATGTGTGTCTACAAAGAAGTTTCGTTCCGACTCTGGTAAATAAATATATAGATTAAAATATGTATATTTATAAAAAATATATGCATTTTGTAAATCATATCGACTACCTTGTAAACAAAATAAGCATATTTTCTTCAATTTCTGCAAATAGTAAAGGGTAGTCGAATGGAGCATATAAATGTGTGAACCTGGCATTTCGGGAAAATTAAAAAAACAAGTTTTTACAACTATATAATTTTCATTTATGTATGTATAACTTAGTCTTATATGTAGGTACATCTTATTTATGTAGCCAATAGTTTGTTCGAAAACAAAATTTTAAAGATTAATTTATGGCAAAGAAAAATTTTAAGCTTACGAGTAATTACATTTAAGTATACTATGTATGCATTAACATACGTATATACATAAGTATGTATGTATGATTTGTCAACCCAGTTGTTCTAGTCATATTGGCGTACAAACACTATAGTAATAAAAATTTACATTTATTAAATCTATAGCTAAAATCCCTTCACATCTTAAATGATGCAGTTTTGAAATAGTTGTCTGAGGATATTGTTTAAAAAAAAACTTAAATATGTTTTGCAAACATCAATTTTAAATTTAATTTTTTGAGTGAAGCTCATCTTAGCAAAATTTGTGCTTGAGCTCTTCAAGCTGTCGACTGTGCGACAAAAAATTTAAGACATTGTCTCGGAGGTGGCCATTATAGATCGTCAAGATCTCAAGATCATTATATTTAGATAGATCAAAGTCGGACTGTTGCACATGAGGATTAGATTTAGGTTGCAAAATGAATGTAGGGTAACTATAATCAGGGCAGATGAGTGGTTGATTATATACGGGGATGATATCCCAATTTTTACTGATTGCATTGAATCCACTAGCAGATGTCTATACGACGTCAAGATTGGATCCCGAACGCCGGATATCTATAAACGGAATAGCATGACATTCGATACCGTAACTTTTATGGGTACAGGGGCACGGTGAACTGGCAAAGGCCGGGGTATGGGTACAACAGAGGGATAAAGACGGAGCGGTTGGGATCCCGTTCAACATATGCAGAACTAGGTACGGCATCAGTTTATTCACTACCTGAGGTCACCTGTCGAATATATAGGCTGACATGGTCGAGGTTGATAATAAGAGACGGAGGTTCTGTTCTACTGTGACGATCCGTTTGCGGCGAGCCTAAATTTTCGATTTTATGATTCCTGTAAAAATTGTAGGATTGAAGAGGAGGAAGCCACTGCTGAGCACTCGTCTGTCGATGTCCAGCCTTTTCTTTTAAAAAGGCATTGTATCTAGGCAGACCGGTGAAGCACGATATTGCAGGAATATTTAGTTGGATTGTAGATCTCCTGAGATACATATCACACACAGGCAATATAAAGGTTCCAAATTGGACGCAATTATGCTGTCTATCTAATTTCTGACAGCATGTTAATCCTAACCTATGCAAACTTTAGAAAAGATATATAGGGTTGGTGGATTTATCAATCGGTATTGTGCCTCGAGAATTATTTATTTTACATGACGTAGTGGAACTTTTTTACCTCATGACAAAGGGTCATTCGATGGCACAATAACAACAAGTTATTGTCTCTCCGATTTGACACATCCTAATTAACAAGTATAGTCTTACTGAGAATTTTCATGATTAATTTACAAACGTAGATGTAGTAAATGAATCATAGCCGCAAATAAACACCAAAGTCTGCCCTTTTTAAATATAAGTATCTGCTGTTTATTTTTCAAAACTATTGGAACTATTCCATGTGGCTATCTTTATTATCAGAGGATTATTAACATACACACATATGTTGATAAATAAATAAAAAATAACTAGTGAAGAATAATCAAGGAGCTTTTTGGCTGAGTTGGTGGATTGGCCGTATTGATCGCGGCAATTATTGTTTTAATTAAAAACAAAAATGTTTTTGGCTGAAGACAAATTTGGACTTGAACCAGAAATATAACATCATGTAATATTATACATTTTTTTTTATTTTTACAATAATACTTTTCTTAATTTTTGTAACTACAGATTAATATAAACGCTAGTAATGCTACTAGCGTTGTGCCACTGTTTTTTATTACTATCAGACAAAATATAAAAACACTGAAATCAAAGGGAATAGCTGATACATTGACTTCTAGACGATATGTTGAATCAGCATATAATGCTGACACACATGCAACAATTTAACAAGAAATGATTCTATCTTATTAAATATTACAATCGTCCACACAATATGCCGAAAATTTAGTTTTTTTTTTTTTTTTCTTTTTTTAAATTCAACATATGCATGCCAACAAATGATTTTTCAACATATGAACTAGCATATAATTTTCATGTGTACATGACATATTAAGTATCGTATGATAGTCCGCCATTTTCCAAATAAGGAGTAGAATTAAAATAAAAAAAAATGATTTGAAAAGTTAACTACTACTTTTTCATCTGAAAAAGTAGTAGTTTGGATGTTTCATTCTTTCGTTCGAACTGAACTTCGAAAATAAAACTTTGGATAAATGTTCAAATAACTAGCACAGATACGAACCATGTTTTAAGTTTTTTATATAAACAAGTATTGAAATGAATCAATTTTCAATTTTATTTTATTTTTGTCCAAAAAACGACTTGCAAAATTTTTAATCCAATGTTTATATTTTATAAGAGCAAAATTTAGTTGGGTTTATCAAATTCTCCGTCAACAACGATGATCGTAATTTTTTAAGTGCCATTTTATGCAAAAATTTGATATAGCCGGTGGGGGTAAATCCAAGAAATGAAGGTGATGACGATGATTCAGATGAGTTAGTGATTCCGTAACCGCTGTAATAAGAGATGATATCGCCAATCGACTTTAGTTAATAAAATAACAAATATTAGTTTTTTATATAATATTCTGCTTATTTTCCCCATAAATATATGCACAATTGTATCTCAAATAAATATTTTGTCATCTAACCCTCTTATTTCAATGGGATTGTAATTATACTCAGTTTTTCTGTCACAGTTTTTATTTTCACAATGATATTAAAAAGTGTTTTCAAACTACTACTTTTTGTGTAAAAGTAGTTTCAAGAACCAGACAATTCACTACAAATTAATGTTCGAAAACAAAACACAAATGAAAAGTAAAGAGTAGAATGTAGAACACCGAAGCTTTAAAATGAAGTGATTTCAAAGTATTTTCACTTCACCAAAGTAGAATCAAGAACATTCCCGAGTATGCAAGGCAGCTTTATACAGTAGTGGCAGAATTACAATAAATACAACACCAACAAACATCAACATGTATTTTGTTGGTAGAATTTACGAATAGTTGTCAAAATTTTGACAACTACTTGTACTACCACTACCTGTATAAAGCTGCCTTGCGAGTATGTATGTTTACTGAAGACTTGTTTCAAAATGTCAAATTAAAATAATTTTTTGTTTTAGTCATTTATTTGTTTAAGCTAAATCTAGACGATAATTTGAATCAATATATTTATTAGCATATAAATTGAAATTTTATATATCATGTATGATCAATGTTGTCTGAATTGCAATGTTTGCGCATAGAGATTTTAATTTACAGATTATTACACTTAGACCAACTCTTATAGTTTGGATTAAGTTTACTGAAATACATTTTCAAATGAAGCTAACAAGTAACTAGCCTAAGAATTCATTGCCTGTCTCTTAATGTTCGAAAATATTTATAAAAAGTGCAACTGACGTAGCTGTCCCTAAGGATTATAATTTAAAGAAGAATAAAGTTTTACTCATCAGAAAAATTTCCGTGATGCAAGAAAATAATCATTCTCGAATAGAACGGGTTAATTATAGGACATTAATATATATACATATGTACATACATACATATGTAGTCATGGGCTTCAATAGCAATTTCTAAAAAAAATAATTTTATATTCTTTTATATGTATATGTGAGCTGGAAAACCTTGGCTATTCCGGGGTATCCAGCGGCGTGTCTAACTAACCTACGTGTAAATATAATTACGATGAAAGAAAGAAATTTTTTCAATTCTTGTGCATCGAAATTATAACCGATGTATAAATACATGAGATATGATCTTATCATTCACAATAGTGCAGAACTATTTCTTTCTTTGTTGCGCAATCTTCAATTGCAAATATACACAAGCACGTATTAGCAAATGTATGTACGTAAACATGTGTGAACACCTTCGAATCAATTTACAGTAGGTTAGGTTAGATTTAACAGGCTGTCAGCCTTTAAAAAGCCATTTCAATTGGGTCCAATTTGGTCCCGTTGTTTGAGTATGATGTACACTTCTGCAGATATATATATTATTGGGCCAGTTCACAAGCAACCCAAAGACCGGATGAAAGAGTCCAATCCACCTACATTACACTCCGATATTTCTGCCAAATAGTGCAGCACCGGTCTGCCTAGATACAAAGATATAGAGCCCTTATATAAGAAATCGCTAGAAACCGACATAGGAAGTTCTCTACACTATCTTTCTCCTCTTTCTCCTCTTTCTCCTCTTCCTCCTCTTCAACCCCACAACCTCTACAGAAATCATTAAATGGAAAATCTCACGCGCCCTATATTGCAATATTCCGCCAGAACCGCCACAATAGAACGCAACATCCGTCCGGGCATGCCTCTAAAAATAACAGTCCTAAATACCATACCTGGGACATACTCGTAGCAGCCTTGGTATTCGATAGATAACCTCAAAAGACAATCTGTCCGGCGCGGTCAAAAAAAAGTGGAAGCTGTATTTGTTTCTTACATCTTTTGAGCGGGATCCTACCATCCCATCTATATCCTCTTATTGCAACCGGGCCCCGGTATTTGCCAATTGTCCGCTACAAATTTCGCTTTCTTTTCTGAAAAAAAAGCTCCAGGTCTCGCTGTCTCGTTTAGAGATATCTAACATTCACGACCCAGTATTGCGTTGTATATCAAAAGTTTGATATCCAACTTTAAGGTGGAATTTTGCCATTTATGTAATATTGAAGACTTTCATGAACATTGAAGGTTTTCATGAACTGTGAGAAATGCTGTGTCAACTGCAAAAGTTGAAGTATGAATTCCGGTGCTTGTTAGCGTGTCCGAGCTAAAGATTCTAATATAAAGTTAAAATTAATATACAACCTTGGGCAATTCCTGTTATGGTTGGCTGAGCGGGGTTCTTAAAATCAGCTTCTCTGATAACAAATTTATAAAGCCGTATACACTGCCGCTCAGTTAAATGAGTTCACTTTTCTTTATGTACATTTAAGTTAATTTTTTTTTTTCGAAAAATAATAAGTTTATAGATTATTTCATGGTACAATAAAATAACAGGTAAAAACGGCATTACAACAAGCCAACAATAAAAAAACAACATTTTATTGTTGCTTTGTGTTGATAACTGTCAAAGAAAATAAAACAACAAACGTATATTCTTATTCGTGTTTTTATTTTACAAATAATTTTTCAATAAGTTTTTATTTTATTTATTTATGACATATTGCAGTACAAAAGCCATCAAGGCCAAAAATAAAGTAGTACTGCACAGGTAGATTAATAAGTGCATATACCTGAGTAACTCAAATAATAATACTATTCAAATCCTTATATAATGCAAATCAATTTACAATGTAATTTAATTATAATCAATAAAAACAACCATCGTACAAATTATATTCATTCTTCTTAATTCAGTTTACAATACAATTCAATTATATCAGTCAACTTAAAAAGTAACATATACTAAAATAAAATAGTGAAAAACAGCAAATATCAAGAGGATTACAACAATTTAATTTCCTTTCCTTTCGAGGCTCCCCAGCCCAAGAACAGATACAAATATAAGTAAGGCAACCAGTAATATTAGCGCAACTCTACACAAACAAAATGATAATCACGGCAGATGAGTCACAGTAAGATGTTGACGAAGCTTAAGTCGAAATACATTATTAGAATGTGAAAAGATTTTTAGCTCATGAGGCAAAACATGCCACCAGCGAGCAATTCTCACAATGAAGGATCTGTTAAAGGTAGAACAATTAATTCGAGGGAATAAGATTTGTTTGTTCCTAGTCGATCGAGAATAATGAAAGCGATCACAAAGATGTACGACATTCGCATTTCTAAACGTTTTGTAGAAAAAAGCAACATTGTAATACCTGATAAAATCCACAAACGAAAAATTAAGAAATTTAACCACAAAAACACATGTTCCCGTCTGCGAACAGAAAAAACATATTGTAAGAAAACAATAAATTATAATTCTTATTCTTTTCAATTTTCTTTATTTGTTCGTCGCTTCCTTTTTTTCCGTATTAACTTTACAATGGATTTTTCCATAATGACACAACTTATACATAAAATACTTAACCATATAATTCTTGGCATTCTCAGACTTAAATTAAGCACACTATCATATATCTAGGGTTACCTACGCCTACAGTTCGGCCATCCTGACTTCAAATCGTCCCGATTTCATCCGAAGTATGTCGGACCTGTGACCCCTCAAACCATCTTTTTAAATTGGCTGCCTCCCATATCCCCTCATATGGTGTTTGTGTCAGTTGAAAACCTTCCACATTCTTTACTACATATCTACCGTTTTCTAGCACTTTGCTGACCCTATATGGTCCCTTAAATTTCGGTGCCATTTTCCTGCAGAGGCCCGGAGTGCTTATGTAATTCTTCACCATCACGTAATCCCCTACCCTATATTCGGACGGAATCCTATTCCGATCCTTCAACCTACTATTGTATGCCTGATTTCTGACAATCCTCCGCGCAGCCTCATTCCTAGCCTTAACCAAATCCCGCTCTGGACAAAAATCAATCTCTTCCAATTTTTCCCTAAGAAAATCTACAACCATTCCTCTTTGACGCACTCCAAAGAAAAGTTCACTCGGCGTCGTGAGCGTACTCTTATGCTTCATATTATTCATCGCGAATTCGACATCACTTTATCCACTTTATCCAAACCTGATTCCCTACCAGCGGCCGTCAACTTGGCGATCATAGGACCCAAACTTCGATTCACCAGTTCTACCTGACCATTCGCCTGGGGTGAACCCGTTGCGATCTTCACATGCTGTATGTTATTATCATTAAGAAAATCACTGAACATTGCCGAAGTAAATGCACTGCCACGATCAGAAACTATCACTCTCGGACGACTATAAGAGTTAAAATATTTTCTCATACACCGTGCCCGTTGAGCAAACCGCGTATAGCTTAACAAACTTCGTAAACGAGTCAATAACCAAAAATACGTACCTCTTTTTACACTTTCGAAGCGAAACTGGCCCAAAATGATCTATGTGAACAGTCTGAAAAGGGGCATTTCCCTTCGGAATGCTATGCATCATTCCCTCATGTTTCCCCGTTAGTACGCGATACCACTTCTAGTCCGTATAAAATGAAAGGCATCATTAAGGCTTTAGCTACATGCCATCTAACCGAGAATAGTAAATAAATATTCAAGGAGTAAATCCTCCGCAGTGCAAAAGACCCAAATTTAAGTTGGTCATCAATAAGAACACCTAAACATCTATAATGACTGACAAATTCAATAGGGCGCCCAGAAATATAAATATTTAAGTCTTGACAAAATAACCATGAAGAAAAAAATAGCATAGCCTTCGTTTTCAGAGGATTTATTGCAAGGCAGTTCGCATTCGCCCAGTCAGAAACACTATTTAGAGAAGAATTTACCAAGTATTCTAAAGCATCGGCCAAGTACCGATCCCCACTAAATAAGAGCAGAATATCATCAGCAAAGAGGAATGGTTTACAGACACCAGGTTGAAACACTTCAACTATATCATTCACGTATAATATGAATAACAATGGCCCTAGGACCGAACCCTGGGGGACACCCGAGACAAGGTGCAAACAACTGGAGTAGACTCCGTTCAAGTCCACAAACTGTTGCCGACCACTGAGAAGTGAATAAATTAGCTTGCAAGCCGATCCAGAAAAAGAGTACCGCTGTCTCAGTTTGTTGATCATTGTCAAATGGCAAATTGAATTGAAGGCTTTAGTTAAGTCAAGCGAAACCAGCAGTGATAACTTCCCATTATTCTCATACGTCCTAATGTCATCCGTCAAATTCAGCAATAACGATGTGGTATTAAAATTGCGCCTAAAGGCATATTGAGAATCCGATATACTCGATTCACAAAAAGATAGAATTTGTTTCTTAATTAAATGTTCGACCACTTTAGACAAAGCGGGAAGAATAGATATAGGACGTAGGTTATCGACACTCCTAATGACTCCAGACTTAGGAATGGGTACCACCCGAGCAGTCTTCCAGGCCAAAGGGAATACTGAAGTAGTAAGAATTGAATTAATCAAATGCAAAAATATTCCAGGAATGATTGGGTAAATAATTTTAAAAAATCGTATGGGAATTCCATCAATCCCCGCAGAGCCAGACTTAACTTTCTTCAGAGCCTCTAGTAGGTCAATTTCATCAACGCAACGAAAGGAGAAGGATCCATCGAATAAAAAACTCTCATTAACATTATCGGGAAAAGCCATATTCAGACTGCTTCCAGTAACAAAAAACTCATTAACCGTAGCTGGCTTATCATTAAGCACAGCCCTCTCCGTCGATGTACACCCCGCATTTTTGCATTTAAAACTCGTGCAATAAATTAAGTATATAAATAAAGTTCAAGAAAAAGCTGTCTGATCAAGAAAAAGCTGTCTGAAGCTGTTTTTGTGTTTGAAAAATATTATTGGAACATTTTTTTTTTCCAAAAACTTTTTCAATTTGTAAACAATAATAAAAAATGTGTGTGTATGTGTGCACTTTTGATAGTTATCATCACAGAAAAAAAATGTCGGCAACCGTTTCGATACTACCTATATATTATTGTACCATGGATTATTTCAGATTTTTAAATGATAAAATTTGACGTAAAAAAAAAATTGCAACATAACACAGTGCAACAAACAACATAGGAATGCGATGAAACTTATTTCAATTGAAAGTTGACATTATACATAACAAAACCTTTATGGGAGAGTTTTTTTTTAATTGATGATCAGGAGGGATTGTAAATCATAATTTTTAATTTTATCGCTTCCAATAATTTTTGAAGACAAAATAAGTGATATACTTTTTATATGCAAAATTCAACATATCGAACTTAAAATATGTTTTGACTTGAAGTTTTTTAATGCATATTTTTGATGATTAATTATAGCCTAATGTATTCCTCAGATTTCGAACAAAAGATCTCGTGTTTACTGGTATTTACGCACACATATTTGTATTTACATAAATACATATGCATACATAAATATTTTTGAGAAATCTAGTACATACATATATTGTTATTCTTTTCTGAATAAGGCAATAAGTATTTTTCAGATATGTAAATTGGAGACGGTTTTCCTTATTCGTAAATATTTCAGCTGATATTTCTAACTTTGGATCACGTTTCAGCATTATAGATTTAACATACAAATTCGCTGATGGGAAATGATTCTATTCTAATTAAATCATGAATTGCTGCTGAAATATGTTAGTCACAACTGCAAATAATGGTTTGCTGGTTCGTTGCTCTTGCTAACTACATTTTGTTTTGTATTAAGCGCAAAAGTAAACTATTATGCACTTAAACATTTAAGCCGAGATGTGAATTTTAATAGAATATAAACTTTAATTTTTTATTATTAACCAATATTATGGTTGAACATTTTCTTTAAACGCTATTGCTCATAAAATGTTAAATTAAAAAAAAAATTTGACTGCACCATATAATTTGAGACTTGTTTATGTCTACGCGTTTGATAAAAATTTGGGTCTTGGTATTCTTTGTTCGCTTTCTTCTTTTGCTTTGTTTAAAAGCCATTTCTTTGAGCCTAGGAATTAATTCTACAATTTTGAAAAATACGTGTATAGGTATATAATTATAATAGAAAAAATACGTTCTTTTTCAAAAATCGCTCTTGGCACGTGAGTTTTTTTTTAACTGAATCAAAATATTATTTGCACGTAATTATTGAATTTTTTTTTTCCAAATTTTATTGCAGAAGCAGCCTAATATGTGTGTTTCTTGCTGTCGTAATTATATTGTGAATAACTGTAATTTTTTTTAATATATAATTTTCACCAAATATTATCTAAACATTAAATCCTTTATGCATAATAAAAAACTTGTGCTAACTTACTTGCTGCTATCTTTTCTTTATTGGAATTTACACACAAAAAACTTAGTAGCTAGAGAGAAAATGCTAAATATGCGTAATAGAAAATGCTAAAACTATGTACCTTGTGATTTAACTATAATTTATTACAATTGAGTTTTTTATTCGCTATTTTAGCTTCTAACATTTATACCAATAAAAATTATAAATAGCTTGTTTTCTATGTTTCCCAGCTATCGTTCAAAAATTTCCATAGTCTACTCATGATTAGGGTAGTTCCTATGAAATGTCGATATATAGATAGCTGGGAAACATAGAAAACAAGCTATTTATAATTTTTTATTGGTATAATTTATTACTTTACATTTTTTTTATCCCTTTGTTCTTGTTTTAATGTTTTTTCTTTATCCCCACATACCAAATAATTTTAGAACTTTTCAGATGAATTGATGTATTTTAAATATCGTTCAACTTGCCGGTAGAGTAGCAACGAATGTTATCTAATTTTACGCCCTCTCTTACTGCCCGTCTAAATTAGACATGAAAAGCTGTTAAAACAAACCTTTGACGGCCCGATTGTTACTTGGTGGACGTTGTGCCATGATAAAAATCACTAATTATAAATAATAGAGAAAAAGTCGTTAAATAATCACTAGGCTGCATGAATATATTTATTTGTTTATATACGATGAAAAACTAACCGTTATTTTTAAATTTCGTAAGTTACGATTTTCTCATTTTTTTCTGTTATGTTGGTACACATGTCTGTTATATACCTACCTATGTTGGCAATATCAGTCATTTTGGATTGCTAGTTTGTTTTTGACAGATAAAAAGGTTAGTCGGGTTTTGGTGCGCTCTTCGATTTCTTACTATTCAAAAATATGGACCAAAGAAACTGTATTAAGTTTTGTGTAAAAAATGAAATTAAATGCGCAAGCACATTTGAAATGTTTACTATGGCTATCACTATCAGAGAGCACATGGCCATTTCCTTCGCCATGAGATCAGCTGGCAGCCAATGCATCATTGTAATTAGTGCTTTAGTTGGCGTAGTGCAAGAAGCACCAGTTACCATCAAAGCAGACGTCCGCAGTATCCTTTCTATTAATCTGCAATAGGTGGTTTTCTCTAAAGCCCTCCACCAAACAAGTGCGCCTTACATTAATATGGGCATGTTAAATAGCCAGCAAGAATTCCATTCAATTCAATACAATTATATAAAACTATTTTCCATTTTACAAAATTTGCTGTTTTGCTATTGAACGATCAAGCCAAGTTTGTCAAATATTACAATAAAAGCAGACACGGAATAGTGAAATTCATGTTTATTCACCACTCTTTTAGAAATTAATAGATTATCAAATTAATTATTAAATTTTTCCTAAATGTTTGCATTAAAATTTTATTTTGATAAATTTCATCTTCTATTTGTTACAATTCTGGCAAATATTCGTATATATCAATAAATTATTTTACAGACACCCACTCTAAGCAACGCGCTTTCACTGTTCGGTTACGAAAACAAAAATATAATTCACACTGTGTTTGATAGAATTGCTTAACTTTTACTGATCTGATAATCGTAAATTTTTTCGACATATTTTATCCCTTGCAGTAACGATTGTATGCTCCTGTACTGATAATAGGCAGTAAAACTAACAGCTGATTTCGGTCGACAGCGATATTGTCGCTGAATACCAAATTTGATTATCGTTATTGCAATATCGAATAGGGTTAAAATTATTGTAAACATGTCATTGTCTTAATTAAAGTACCAGAAGCGCACTAGAGGCCAAGTTTAACAAACACGAATTATATTGTTAAATGTATTGTTTTTAATAATATTTATTAAACAGATTCCCTTGAAGAAGTCAACAAAAAGTTGACGAAAATGTAAATAAAATTGTTTTAATTTACATTGGAAAATTTAGGTCCAATTAGCCTAAGGAAGAACTAAGGTTCTTAAAAATATCGTACAAAACCAGTTGGCCAAAAACACACTTAAAAAAATAAGTTGATTTGTTTTCAAATCACGTTATTTTCGCTCTTGGCATTTCGACAGTATTATCGAATAATGTCCAACATTAATCTCACGCTTGCCTCTATATCGTTCTTCTATAGGAAGACATACCCGATGGCAATGCTCTCCATGTTCATCAGATGCCGTTGACAACTTATTTAAAAAAATGTCTAGTGTGACTTCCATTTTATCTCAACCTACAGATTTTCAATGAAGCTCTGTTCGGGATATTGAGCAGGGGTCGCAATATTATTAAGGTAGTCGATTCTGAGCATTCCATTAAGTGTGCTCAACCTACAGATTTTCAATACAGCTCTGTTCGGGATATTGAGCAGGGGTCGCAATATTATTTAGGTAGTCGATTCTGAGCATTCCATTAAATGTGTTTCTGATTTTTGCCTTGGTAAAACTTGAGCTTTTCACGAATACTAAATTTTTCAGAACTATTAAGGACTTTTCGTTTTGAAATGCCGTTGTAGTTCATTTCATTAAACGATATGCTTTTACATTCGATTTTTTTAAGTTCCGACACATATGTTTTTCTTTATGTTTGTCTAAAAATTTGTAATATTTGCTCACAAAAGTAAATACATATTCGTCATGTCAAATTGATCTCTAAATACATATCGCTCCTTTATTGCAACATAGTCATATCGTAAAAAAGCTCTTTTCGAGAAAAACGCTTTTAAAATTTTTAGTTTCCATACAAGTCTTAGCAAGTTTTTTGAGAAAATATCTTCTAAAGGAAACAGTTTAAAAGCAATTTGAATAAATTTTTGGCACAATATAAATGATAGTACTGTTAACAATTCTGCATTGTTAACTCGAAAAGCTCATTTTTTGAGATATGACTATGTTGCAATAAAGGAGCGATATGTATATATTATTATTTTTTTTAGGAAATTGAATCTTAAGTTAGTATAACGTGTTAAATTTTTACACTTAAATTTTTACATTTAAGTGGATACACAATAAACCGTCTCCGATTTTATCTCAAAAACTATGAGAGATACGAGATTTGGGGGTTGCACAGGTCGATAGGTCTCTAAAATTTACTCTAGGAAAGGGTCTTATCTCATATGCACATATTTAAGTGAAGATAACCTGAGCACGGTGATACATAAGTATGTATGTATGTGCTTGTATAGGGTGTTTTTTTAAGCCCGATAGAACTTGAAATTGTAAAAAATAACACAAAAAATTAAATTGTAATCAAAATCTTTTTTTATTCGAAAGATCAATACGTGACATTAACATTTGAAAATGATTTCGGGCATATGGGCACCGCGGCTGTTCTTGACGAAGCGCATTCTGGACGTCCAATTTTGGGCCACTTTTTCGAGCACTGCTGGCCGTATGTCACGAACAACACGAACAATGCTGGCCTCCAAGGCGTCAATTGTTGCTGGTTTATCAGCATAAACCAGTGACTTCACGTAGCCCCACAGGAAATAATCGAGAGGTGTCAAATCGCACGACCTTGGAGGCCAATTGACAGGTCCATTTCTCGAAATCAACTTATCGCCAAATTTTGATTTCAGTAAGTCGATGGTTGCGTTCGCCGTATGGCACGTAGCGCCATCCTGTTGAAACCACATCTCCTCCGGATCAATGTCATCCATATTTTCAAACAAAAAATCATTGATCATGGTGCGGTAACGATCTCCATTGACCGTAACGCGAGCTCCAGCCTCATTTTTGAAGAAATAAGGTCCGATGATGCCACCAGCATGAAAACCGCACCAAACAGTGCATTTTTCTTGATGTAATGGAGTCTGTAGGGTCTCTTGTGGATTGGTCTCACTCCATATGCGGCAATTTTGCTTATTAACAAACCCGTTAAGCCAAAAATGCGCCTCATCGCTGAACACAATTTTGCGATAAAACAACGGGAAATCGACGACTGATTTTCAAAGTAAATTTGGATAATTTCGTAGCGTTGTTCAAGCGTGAGTCTATTCATGATGATTTGTCAGAGTATACTGAAACAAATAAAAAAAATGTTTCATCAAAATTTAATTTTTTGTGTTACTTTTTACAATTTAAAGTTCTATCTAGCTTAAAAAAACACCCTATATAATTACGTCTGATATAAACTATATTTATTTACAACAGCTGGTCTGCTAGAAAATTGGGTACAAAGTAGTTTCGTGGTAAAATTTGATTGTGAAATTAATTAAAAATAAAAAAATTGCAGTGTAAATTGTTAATTATTGAAACTACAAGATTTATAGTAACCAAATTCCTTTTTTTTTTATTTTTTCACTTCTTCTTTTTCACTATACAGATATTCAAGTCGTTTGGCTGCAAAATGGCTTGTAGCCGTTGAAAATGTGTTTGCTTGCGTCACTGAAGTACTGAAGGCACAACAGTTTTTTACGAGTTTTATTTTTTTCATTTCTTTTCTCTTTCTTAAATTCCAAGATATTATGCTTGTATTAAAACATTACATATTATTTGTTTAGCTATTACTAAATAGACAAAGTTAGATAAAAAAATATTTTTCTAAAATATTTCTTTCAGCTGGCTAATGATACCGACAATGATACGTGATAAACCGTCGCCGTATGTTTTTGTATAGCATAGTTTTCAGGCAGCACTTAAACATCTAATATCAAATACTTGTTCGTAGGAAAACAAAGCGCGGTCTAATTGAAATTATGTCAGATGACTGCTAATGAGTTTTAAGCAAATAGTGCTTTAAAAGCTACTTACATAGTTTGATAAAAAAAACCGTTATTTTCAAATTTCGTGGGCTATGTATATTCGATTTACGCATTTTTCTTTTTCTGTTATGTTGGTACACATGTCTGTTATATATGTTGGCAATATCAGCGATTTCGGATTGTCAGTTTCTTTTTGACAGATAAAAGGGTTAGTCGTGTTTTGGTGTGCTCTTCGATTTTTTTTTTTTACCAAATTTACTAAATTTTGAGCAAGAGCAACGTCGCATGGACATCGCTCAGGAGCTATTGAACATCGTCAACGACAATCCAAATTTCCTCAAAAAGTTCATAACTGGTGACGAATCATGGGTGTATGGCTATGGCATTGAAACCAAAGTCCAATCATACCAATGGAAGCGTCCAGAAGAGCCAATACCGAAAAAAACACGTTAAGTTCGGTCAGATGTGAAGGTTTTGCTCACTGTTTTCTTCGACTGCAAAGGCGTGGTGCATCATGAATTCTTGCCGCTAAGTCGTACGGTCAATATGGAATTCTACCTTGAAGTTATGCATCGTTTGCGCGAATCAATTCGTCAGCAACGTACAGAATTGTGGAAAAACAATCATGAATTTTGCACCATGATAACGCACCAGCCCGGGCATCGACAGTTATCATGCCTCAACCACGGCATTCACCGGACTTGGCCGCCGCTGACTTTTTCCTCTTCCAAAATCTGAAGACACCAATGAAAGGAAAGCGGTTTGTTACTAAAAAGCGATACTACAAAGCACGTTTCAGAAGTGTTTCGAGGATTGGAAAAAATGCTGGCATAAATGTATTATATCTGAGGAGGATTACTTTAAAGAGGACAAGATAGTTTTTTTTTTTTATCTTAGACCAGTACTCAGGGGATAACCCCTACATATGCGGTGCATTGTACTGGAACTAGGAACTTAGGTTATAATGAGAAGGAAAGAGGGAGTAGTGTTCGTTAACAATAACAACATGGAAGACTAAAACAAACTCTGATTGCAGCATTTAAAATGTTGGAATTAAATTAGTTAAAACTGATCAGTGCCCAGTGTACATATCTTCGATACTGATCAAATTGGCAAAATTTAGTCCAACACCTTCCACACCACAAGGTAATGAAGTACATTTAAATTATATTATAAATGAACACATAAAGAAAATACGAAACACGGTGAAAAATTAGAAAATGCTTGCTACCTATTTCGGTGCAATTTGGTTTCATACGAAGTTAATAGTGAACATATATAGAAAATACGGACAATATTGAAAAAGAGACAAAAAATAAATAAAAACACGTGTACACAATTTGCTACCTATTCCGGTGCAATATATAGAAAATACGGACAGCAGTAACAAAAGACGTCTGTACAGGATGGAAGACAAAACACTACTCCTCCAACAAGATAGTTATTGATAAATAAATACTTTTTGAAAAAATTGAAAATAACGGGTGTTGTTGATCAGCCCTCAAACATTACGTAATTTTTAAAGCACTGTTCTAACAGTATTAACAGACTTATTCGTTTACTTTACAGTAAAATGCAGAAAATGGAGTAATTTTTCAGCAAATTGTAAAAACTCTCTTGTCCAAAAAAGTGCTCCAACGGAAAAATAGTAAAAAAACTCGTAAACTTTAGTAAACAGTTGATAAAATTACCATACCATATTTAGTAACATCGCACACAGGGGTAATTGCGCATCTGACTAGCCAAAAGTTAAGTTTGTCAAACATAATTTTGCCAGCTCTCCGCATGCTTGTAGTAACCAGTCAAAACAACCACCTTTTATTGTACATACAACGATTATCGTTATTGTGACCGTTAAGTTTGTTATCAGATAAGTTTTCAAAAACCTCTATTGTCTAAAAGTCGGTAAGCACAAATTAATTTTTTGAACAGGGACATTTATGTGATATTTCTACAACACAAAAACAAAACAGGTTTAAATTTAAGACGTCTTATAATATTGCAAATTTAAATAAAACAAAAGTTAAATAAATTTTGGGCAGCCGGCTTTGCGATATACTCCTATGTGCTGTGTCACAATCTCGTAACTACTTTTTTAAACTGGTTATTCGATTCTGAATGATTACTATAAGCTCAAAATTGTTTTACTGCCTTTTAAATATTTTGCAAATTCATTTTTAAAAGCAACAACCATTTACTTCTATGTTATTCTTAACTTTTCTAAAAAAATTTATGTTTTTGGTTACTTTATTTTGTTTACACTTGATTGTTTACCATATGTTTTTCATCTTATTTAACTTTACTGCACAAAATTTTTGCAGTAAAAATTTGCAAGTACTCAGTAAAACAACTGTCACTTTACTCTTTTGTGTGGTCTCATTTACTGCTATTGGGCAGCTTTCAATAAAATACAGTAAAACTTTGTACAAATTTTTGGGTAAACAATTAAACAATATATAGTGTAAAAAATATGTCGGAACTAACGTTCTAAACAATGCCCGAACAAATTTGCTGTCGGTACAAACACATTTACTGAGAGTTTTCTTAAACACGATTCATCCAAATCGAACAATAGGTGTGTTCCACAAGATCTCGAGAGTAATGAATAAGAGTAAAAATCAAATTGCTCTCTAAATGTGATAATTTTACCCAAAACTGCTGAAAGGTTTTGGGTAAAAAGGCTTTGTTTTTACATTAAAATATATTGTTACATTTTTGCCTCTAAGAACACTTCTGCTGATTCTTCAATTGCAAATGAAATAATATCTCACACACTTGTTCGTTAACCCCATACACGTTTCAACTCACGTTACACGTTAACCCCATACACGTTTCAGCTCAGTTTTCAACTGAGTTGGTTGTTGTCCAAGTTAAAGCGTGTATGACTTTGTCAGTTGATTAGTTTGGCAGTTGTCGAGTTGGTTGAAGAAAAATTAAAACGTTTTGATTTTTTCAAGTTGACTTGCAAGTCTTTCAATTCGATTGTGTTTTGTGTGTTCGAGTCGCTTGATCTGGTCTCAAAATTTAAATTTGTAGTGTTTTTGCAAAGAGAACGTTATATAGTTTTAAAATTGCCTATAATTTCATTGAATTTAATAGTTGAATGAAAATCTTTCTATTCAGTTTATAAAGTATGTGGGGAATAATCAATTCAGTTGAAAGACTCAATTCACAATTGAATTGAAACGTGTATGGGCCGCTTTATACAGCACTTAAATAATTCACAACTTTATTTACATTTGATACCACTGTGTACTAAAATAGTAGACTTGCTTACTCTCTGACTTATGACTGTCTTGCACAAAGTGTAGAAATAAACTGACTCGTTGCCGCCGACCTGCCTGCTATTTGTACGTCTTTATCATTTTCTACAATTGTCATGATATTTCTATTGATTCATTATTCTAGACTGTACCAATGTTATTCTTAGGCATATACGAGTAGACATTCACACATGTGCTTGCAAAAATTAAGCAAGTGACAATAAGAAACGAAATACCAAAAATGCAAAAATAACAACAACATCATTTATAGTTTATTTATTTGGAATTTTGTGTACTTTAAATCATGTATGTTTGCTTGTTTGTGTATTATGTTCTTAATTTTATCTTGTTTGTGTGAATGTGTTGTACATTTATAACAAGCAGATCACCGGCGTCACACTGGGTTAGCTGTGATAAAAATTCTTAACAATATTTTAGTGATTTTAGACTTAAACCGCATAACATCATAAAAACAAAACATTTGCAAACTTATTAAATATATGTAATTATAATTTTTTTTATATATATACATATATAATGCACATTTATAAAATGGAAAACCTAATAACCATTGTATTCTCCTTACAACTTCACAACGTCATTTTTAGTTTGGGTAACCTACCATTTTGCTTTTAATTAGTTTTTAAACAAAAACTTTCTAATTAACAAATTTTCTGTTTTTTTCACACATTTGTATGTATGTAAACAAAAAACAGTTGATCACTCAATTCTAGTTCGAACTTACCAGAAAAAGTTCAGGAAATTTTGTGAAAAAACTACTCTCATTTTCTCCCAAAATTGGTACGTGGAACGCTTTTGGTCAACTTTGAACCGGTTCGAACTCTTTCTTTACTTAAGTGGAACACACCTAATTTATCGGAAAATCAAAGTTGATTACATATATTTAAAAATATATTTATTTTTTACAACTTATATTTAAATTTTTTAGTGTCAAAATACATGTAGTTAATTATGCACAAACTTATTTCTTAATACTGAATAAAACAGAATTAATATTGACATTTAAACGCTCTAAACTTAATATCTCAAAAAACAAAATGGCTATGCTAATTTCATTTAATCGGCAATTCATTTCATCGTTGTAAAAATAGGTTTAGGATATTGGTCTCACAGTTCAAGTTTGTCTTGAGAAAATATAAATTTAAGCCCAATCATGCAATAATTTGCAATTTTCGCCATGTAGTCAGCTACTTAATTATAATAGACGCAGCAGCAGTACTTTACACCTTTAGCTTGTTGACGTCCATTTACATACATTTTTCTGTAGTATTTACGCAAACAAATAGTCGCAATAAATATAATAAAATACTTACCAACTTCAATAAAAACAAGAAAAAAAATTAATTTGATGAAAAATGAAGAAACAAATGTGCAGCTTCTAATTCTCTAATTTTGCCGCGTTATCTTATATTGAATCAAGTTGTAGTTCAAGTATTTTATTAT
This sequence comes from Thecocarcelia acutangulata, assembly GCA_914767995.1. NCBI lineage: Eukaryota > Metazoa > Arthropoda > Insecta > Diptera > Tachinidae > Thecocarcelia > Thecocarcelia acutangulata. The sequence continues at coordinate 61,977,558 of OU612098.1, forward strand.
ATGGACAACTCTAACTTGCTTTTAGTTATAAGAAAAGTTCAAAACTACATAGCTTTCATACTCGGAAATTATACATTGCAAAGTCTTGAGTTTGGCGGTGACAAGGGAATATAAAGAGTGCAAGAGGGCCACTATTTGTTACTTGCCGATACACAGCTGCAAATTTAGCCGGGTAGTAGTGTAGCCGTTAATATAATTAATTACATGTAAACAAACGTTGTCTATTTGTAGTACAGTCTGCTGCCTTTAATGTGTTTAATTACGACGCAAGGGTAATACCGCTTATACTGAGTGTTCTGTCTCTGGCAGTCCATATCACGCGTTATATGCGTTAACGCGTTCTAAGCGTCTGCCGAAAAAGTAGAATCAGTGCAATTGAGACAAATTACACATCTCAAAGTATAGAACGCATAGGCTAGTATGACGCAAAAAGTATGTATACTTTCTACCTTTGCACGCGGCATAAGCGTTATAAAAACTGTCAGTTGTTTTTCATAGCCACAATGTTATCGCCAAGAATATATGTATGTATGTACCGTGGATTGTTATTTATGTTTTTTGTGTTAAAAAATATTTTTATTTAAAAAATACTTCAAACACAACAAAAAAACTAATCGCATAAAAAGCGTTGCATATTACGTAAGTTTAGAAAAGTGTTGAATACGTAGAAAGTAAACGCGTAAAACGCATATAAGCAAACGCGCAACGCATATAACGCGTGGTATGGACCTTCAGCTTAATGCATTAAGCTGAGAGATGTTCGTAAAATATGTATCCCTCTCTTGAAGAGTGCCGTCAAACAGTGTTGCCCTTTTGATAATTAGCAACGCTGGTGTAAAAGATTATTATCAGAAACGGCTCTTATATGTATTCATAAATACAAAGTACTCATACATACTTATTTAAAAGAGGTTTAATAAGAAACTGTTATGTGTGTACAGTCTGGCAGCAGATTTACATTTTCAGACTGAAATAAAGACGTAACAATAGAATGAAAATGCCGATTTTATTATAGAGTATATATATCATCCAGATGTCTACCGCCGAGTTGAACACACTATTCAAAACAGAGCAGAGAATTTCCAAAAAGTGTCACAAAAAGGGTATTTTCAAGAGAAAAAGGGTCAAGTTATTAAAAAACCACAAAAATTCTTCAAAACTTAATGTATTTGAATGAAAATATAATATAATGATTACATTTAGAAAAATTATTCAAATATAATTAATAAAATCTGTTTAAATGATATTAATTTTACTCAGGTCCAGTTTTTTGGCTTCGTATTTAAATACAAAATTAGTTAATTTTCATTTAAAATTATATTATACATACAATAATTTTATTAACAGGAAAAAAATAAATATACCGTCAAATCTGCCAGCTGTTTCATACTTGTAAATAATTGAACTTACTACGTTTACTAAATCTACTACTGTTTTTGGTATTGTAAAGGTTGTTAACTATGAATTTTGTTGTTGTCAAGTTTTAAATTTACCAAGACTTTAATACGAAGCGTGAGAATAGCTTATGAATTTTGTTGTTAAGTTTTAAATTTACCAAGATTTACTAAATCTACAATATGTACACGATCTACAATAGTACTTTAATACGAAGCGTGAGAACCGCTGTTATAAATAACTTGCAAATTATTTTCTACCGCATGCATCGTATTCATATTTATATATTTTTACGCATGGAAAAAAATTTTATATGAAACAGGGTAATTAAGAGGAGATCGATGTGAATTGAAATAAAACGTCCTTTTTCGCTAGCAAGTGTTTCTTCAATTCCTTTTTGTAAAACATCTCAGTCAGTTGAGCCTTTTAACATAGGTTATTGGAAAAATGGGAGTAAATGTACTTCTGTAGTAAAATTTTGTGATAGACAACTGTCAAAATACTTCCCAAATAAAAATTAGTTGAAATCGCACAATTAAGCAAAAAACCTATTAAAATTTATCCCAAAAATGCAGAAAAGATAAAACTTAATTAATATATACAAGGTCTGATAAAAAATAACCGATATTTTGAAATTTCGTGAGTTACGTATGTTCGATTTCCGCATTTTTTTTTTTTATGTTAGTACACATGTCTGTTATAACACATGGGATGAAAAGTCCCGGGTCTAATAAATAAAACACAGTTTTTTTTTTGTTCAAACTAGCTTTATTCATCAGCGTAATCTCCATCAAGATAAACACATTCATTCCAGCGCCGCTCTAACATTTTGTTGAACGATTTATCTTTTGTCTCAAAATAGGCTTCAAGTTCAGCGATAACCTCTTCATTCGTGCGAAATTTCTTACCGGCGAGCATTTTGTTTAGGTCTGCGAACAGCCAGTAGTCGCTGGGAGCCAAAGCCGGCGAATACGGTGGATTTGGGAGCAATTCGCACTTTAATTCATGTAGTTTTGCCATTGTTTTGATTGACTTGTGACACGGTGCGTTGCACCGTGGGCGAAATGGTCGATTTAGCGTTGTTTAATTCAATTTTCAAAGCGTTAAACTGCTCCAAAACTATGTATTTATCGATTACTAATATACCACTGAACTTAAATATCGGTTACATTTTAATTGCCATGATCTAGCTGAACAGCTGTGAAATATGTGGTACAAGTTGACTACCAAATCTAAGTGGATGCTTATGAGTAGTGTAGCGGCTACGGAACAGTTAGTTGTCTCCCAGCTAAAAACTTTATGATTAATGTTTTTTGTCTTCTTCAATCAACATTATAGTTCAGCAATTCTTCTTAATATAAGAAGGAAAAAAATTTGAGCTAAAGCCCGATTTACATGCATATGTACAAATAAAAATGATTTGGACTGAATGAATGAGTTTGAATGAAATTTCTTTAAATTTGCCAATTAAAAAAAAACTACTGGAACGCACAAAACCACAATTGTACATCTTAAAATACTAGTGCTGCTTACTTTTTAGATTAAAGTATATTTTAGTGATTTTAGGCGGTTAAAACGCTTAACATCATAAAACAAAACAACTGCATTATTGGCAATAGCTGCAAAATTAAAAGATATTTATAATACTTTCATTTATAATAATTTCAATAGATATTTATAATACATATTTATAAAATGGAAAGCCAAATAACTACTTCATGTTCTGCTTACAACTTTACAACTTCTCTTTTAATTTGGAAAACCTTCCATTTGACTTTTAATTAGTTTTTAAACAAAAACATTTTACCAATTTGCATATTTTTTCATTTCAGTTTCATATATGTAGTAAACTCGTATAGTAGTACCGAGCAAAAAAAAAAAAAAAAAAAAAGTGCAATACTATGCCGATCTCTTTCAAAAAAATAGTACGGAAAGTTTATTTTTTATTTTGATGCTCCACAAACCTAGTTAGCAAATGCAGTTTACAATATCAACATTTTTCCATCCACTTATTTGATTTATTTTAATATTTGGTAAAATAAGTTCTTTTCTGCGAGAAATGTTAGTCAATAACTAACACGATGGTGTGTAGGGGTATTTTTCCCAAACTGACTTCAAAAGTTTTTCTAATTCTACCAAAACGTTTTCTAATTCCACCACAACGGAGAAGTACGGAATGTGGCACAGCTCATAAGACTACATGGATTTCAACTTAGCTGTCAGATGAAAAAGGCAATGTATAACGTACGACGGATTCTATGTGACCCGGCCTATAGGTTTCATTTTGGCCACTCTTATAGGACATGCAACTTTTAACGTACGTTGAGAACTTCGGTACCCTTCAGTTAATTTTTTTTTGTATATTTCGATTTAGGTTTTCGTTCAAAAATTAAGTAAAGCAAAAATAATTGTGTTCGATTTTATGTCTTGTCTGAAAAACTCAAAAGATTTTATTTAATCAAATTAAAATAAAAAACAGTTGATTTTATATTCGTTAACAAAATGCCGATTGTGCCAACTTCATATTTCGTATACGTTAATGTCAGTTGAAAAGAAGACGGGTAACGTACGATGGAAAGTTAATTAGCCGCGGAAACTTGAGAATTTTCTTACATACGGCAGAGCAGCATTTGTTGTTATTAAGACGTAATACCATTTCAGTATGTTTTTATTTCATAACTAGCGGATGTTGTATTTGACAAAGCGTTGAAGCTTTTATTTAGGTATACAAGTCAGGAATTAATCCAAAGCGCCAACCAACGCAGCGTTCAGCGCGCTGCAAGAAGTCTAATTATAGAATAAGCTTGCAGAATACTAGTTTTCTAAATATGTATACATATGTACTTATAATACGTTTACATTGGTAATATAAGCTCGGGAATAGTACTCAACAATATTTATGGACTCAACTGCGGTAATAATTTATTTCATTAGAATTTCATTTATTTTTATTACAAAAATATTACCTGTAATGTATAAACAATTATTTTTTCTTTTTTTTTTCGTTTTTCTTTTCTCTTTTTTTTCGTTTTTTTTCTCTCTTTTCTTGTTTTACCCATGTGTTTCTTGCGGGACTCTTGCCTATTTTCACGAATTCGTCTGCTCCCGTTCCAATAGAGGTTGAATCGTCCGTAAAATCGAAAAAATAAATTAATATGTCAATGAATACGATGTATGTAATATATGTATGAAATACTTCACTTCATATTGCTCGAGCTGCATTCAAACTCTGCGAACTATTTTTCTCCGCCGTCGCGTTCCAGTATAAATGCTCGGCCAGCATTTACTGTACTTTTGGACAAAAACTAAAACCAAGGAAATTTTACCAGGTAGTGTTACTATTACAATAAATACAACACTAAAAACAACATACATTTTGTTGCTAGAAGGTAACATAATATTGTCAAAATTTGTGCTTCATTTTGTGTTTTTGTACAACTGTTTATTTAGTTTGTAAATAAAAATGTTGACAGTTTTCTTAAACGAAAACAAAAGACAGCTACTCTTGTTTGTACCACTACCTGGTAAAGATTAAAACTATTGAAGAATTATTACGTTTATTAGCATTCTCGAAATCTTCGAGAGTTCGCAATAGACTAAAGAAAATAAACTCGAATTTTCTTTAACCCGCAATTTTTCCCATACAAGTTTTATTGGCTGAGTGGATTAACTTGTAGAGAACGGTGTGAGGTGTTTCACCTCATGAAGCAAAATATCTCACCCCGTTCTATAAAAGCTAATTAGCTCAGCAAATAAGACTTGCATAAGTGGGGACTGCGACTAATTTATTACAAACTCTTGGCAACTTCGAGAGAACCGTAATAAGTATGAAATAAGTGTTGCCATCTGAAGCATTAAGACAATCAGGGGTGTCATAGAATCCAAGTTGGTTTTGCAAACCGATATTCGTTTCATTTGGTGTCATGAAACCAAGTGGGTTTTATTGTTATCGAATGCAAGTAAAACCGATATTCGAATTTTGCTCATTTGTTTACCGTTTGTAATTCAACACTTCGTTTAAAATTTTCCGAAAATATGATATTTACGCTTTAATTTTGTAAAAACTAGTGTTTTTTATAACGCAAAATAAATTTAAAAAAAATGAAAATAAGAAGTGGGAAATTTGTTCATTGTGTTACTTATATTTGTGTAATTTTGTGAAAATATAAGCTGAATTTATGAAAAATATAAGAACATTGATGCTCAAACTTAAAAAATAAAATTTCTATTAGAGAAAAAAAAGAGCAGTGCTGTTGTTGCATATTCGTTGTTAGAGGAGGAGGAAAGGTGCGTAGATTGTGGCAGCCATCTTGCCAGCCGAAAACAGCGTAAATACATATATTATAATTAACGTTCATTCTTAAAGCAACTTTGCAGTTTCATAGGTTTTTATCGTTTCACGTTCTGAGATCCCGCCATTGCTTCAACTTGCAGTTTTTTTTTTTTTTTTTTAATTTTTAGCTTCACAGTCAGTATTTGCATTTTCAGGCCATCCAATCGGAATACTTGCAATGCCTTCCACCGCAAACACAAATGGAAAGTTGAAATTTACAAAACGGAACTCCACCAGTTGCTCTGAACTTGCTATTATTCTTCGCCAGCTCTCTCTTCACGTCGCTATTTCACTCAGTCCAAACCTACATGTACATATGTATATAAAATAAAACAATGCAATCCAGAATAGAATACAATATACTGTCCATATTTGACCTACCTTTTTCAATTCGTTAACAACATTACGATTTTACGGTGGTACCTCGCTATTTAGCGATTCAGCCAAACGTTCCCAAAAGAAACCTACTATTGGCTTGACGCGTTTAGTGAATCGTTTTGTTATATCGGGCTATTTTTCCATAAACTCGATAAATATCGAGTTTTAGGTTCCGTTTTTACACTTTCCCCTATTGAGGGTAAAAATATTAAATAACATATTTTTAGCAATTTATCCACTTTAAAGTATTCATATTTTCGCAAAAATTAATTTCCAATAAAAACCCGACAGCAGTAAGCTGATTGGTTTACTTACAGTAACAAAACCGATAACATTGGTTTCTGTGACACTAATTCTAGTTCGAACAAAAATCGATATTTTTGGATTTCATGACACCAAAGTATATTTTTTGTCGGTTTCAAATCCAATTCCGATAAAATTGCTTTCTATTACACCCCTGAATATTTCAGAATTGCTATTTAAATAAGCTTATAATAACTAAAATCAAATCTCATACGAAACGAAAATGCAGCTGGGTTGTAGAACCCAGTTACATTATGCTTATGGAATGGGCTATTGTGATGGTTCGAGAAATTGTGTTTCTTTCAATCATTTACTCGCATAAGAAACTCTTATTTCAATACAATACATAAAAAGTGTGGTAGTGTAATTACGTACATAACTTTTGAAATCAAGTAAACCTGTTCGATTTCTATGGCATCCATGTGAGCTGAAATTTAAACATTTTTGTGATCAGAAAAATGTAGATTTGAGAAAACGTAGACACTTTCTGTATAGAGGTAATATTTGTGTGAAATATTTTTGCAAAACCAAAAAATAAAATATTAAAAACTAATAATTTTCTAAATAAAACATTTTATTTTTCTTTTTCTTTATATTTTTTTCCTAGTGGTCGTGAGTTATTGTAATTTATTTTTTCTAAACCAGTGAGCAGGCATGATCATGATCGTGGGTGAAAAGCAACTTCTGATTCCATTTCTATCTAGTTGACAAAGTGCGTTGCAAATTTAAGTTGTTGTATAAATTTTATATAAATAATGAACTTGTATATTAAATATTTTTATAAGCTAGATATAATAAAAGAAAAAACTATTATTTTGGTTTTTTTTTCTAAGACGTGCAAGACCTGTTGCTCCATTCAAAGTTTTGCTTTATTTTTGATTTGACGCTTATACGTACATAGAGTGTTTAGAAACTGCTTGTCGCCGAGGCATAAGATTGTGTTTAAGCTTCGACTTCAGCTGTATTTTTCGATTTGATTTGCAAGCAGCCGCCGTCAAGCTACAGACACGGGCACTTAAATACCACTCTCTCGCTCTCCCATTCGTGGTTCGCACTCCAAACATAATTGTATTAACTTGTTTCGCCTTACAAAATTTTGAGTGCGAAAAAAATCTTGTTTCAGCTTGAAACTATTAGCCATGGTAAAATTATACACTAATTAGTGCCGAAGCACCAGCGATGAGAACTGTCAAAAGGTGTTTTACATTTAGTTAACATACACACTTTTGTATTATGGCTTACAAAAGAGAGAATATATACACTTTTGTAGCGTGTTTTCTAATAAGGACTTTTTTTTTTTTTTTTAATAAAACGCAAAACATTTGAGATATTTTCAAAACTATATGATCAACTTGAAATACGATCAAAACATTTTTGATTGGATCTCGATTTCGTGTGGCAGCGGTCGAATCGTTGGACCCAATTTTCGATGACTCGGTCACACATTCCGGCCGTAGGGTTAGGTTATGTATGCAGGCCGTTGGATTCTCCAGCAAGTACCCGGAAACTCCAGCTCACTTGGGTCCTGTAGGTCGTTCCCTTTGTGATTGCCTGAAAAAGTTAATAATGGAAAAAGAAAATAAAAGGTTATAGGGGCATAGAAGGAGTGAGGAAGAGGGAAAGGAGATGGGAAACTATTAGTGTGGCATTACTTATTGATTTACTAGCCATCCGCTGCTTCTAATGAAAGAAGCTAACGCAGTCGGTTTGACCGAGGCCAGACATGAAAGGCTATTGACGATGATGCTCCAATGCCGTGCATATACCGTGGAGATGAAGGATTGTCTCCTCTTCTTCCTCGTCTTGGCAACTATGGTAGACCCATTCTCGTGGCATGGTATCCGAACGGGCAATGTCTAGTGATGACTGCTACCGTCACTCTTAGGAGAGATCTAGGAAGTTTTAGTAGCTATCCTGTTCTGTGCGGCCACAGGTTCCTTGATATAAGGCATGTGGGCTCTGTGAGCCACCTTTCTTGGGCATATTCTAACGTGTGGAGTTTTATTCGTTTCCAACACGCTGATAAGCGTTGTCCGCAAAAGGGGTCTATATCCCTATCCTCTAGTGTTGTCCCCTTTTTTGGCTATTTGTTAGCAATGTTGTTGCCATTATTGGACCCATGTCCACATACCCATTTTACATAGTACTATCTAGATTCTAGGGGAGAATTATCCAGAATCTAGGGGGATTCCTCAATTTAGTAGTGGTTTGTGAGGAATGGTTTTGGGGTGCAGTAGTCAATAAGATCGGGGACTAGGTCTCCTTCAATCTCTAATAAATTAGAGTGTCCGCACGGTGCTTTGGTTGGTGTTGTCCTCATGGCCCCTGTGCTCAGTATTGCCATGGTTCGACTGACTTTATCAATTTGAAGTCTGTTAGCTGCAGAGTCCAGTGATTTCCACCATACTGATACTCCGTAGAAAATTATAGGTTTTATAACCATTTCATGAAGCCATACAACTCCTTTTGGTTGTATGCCCCATGTTGTGCCTATTGCTTTTTTACATAGATAGATGGCTGTTGTAGCCTTGGTTAGAATGACGCCTAGGTATGTCCCTTTATCCGATAGGATAAGCGTGGTGCCGTTCATTTTCGGAGGTGAGAAGTTTGGGATTTTATACTTTTTGCTAATAAGTACGATTTCCGTTTTCGCTGAATTTGTTCTTAGTCCGCATTGTATACTCCAATGACTTACCAACTTTAGAGCGTATTCTAACTGCTCCGTTATGGTGTCTAAATGGGTCCCGGAGACTGCAATCGCTACGTCATCGGCATAGGCTACAGTCTTTTTTGCTGTGTTTACAGCATTTGTTTTTGCAGCAGCCGATGTACTATGCTTTTCAGCTTTGTGCACCCGACTGCTTCTGCTTCCGGTTTCCGGTCAAGGTTTGACCGGACTTTGACGGTAGTCCATCAGCTTGGGTTTGCCGGCCTTATGGACTGTCGTGTTATGTTTTGTTTTATTTTTATTTAAATTTGAATTTGGATACATTTTTATTCCCACGAGTAGGCCAGTAAAGCAAGGACCATCCATACAGTGACGGCATGTATGGACTAGGCAACTAGTTACAACCGGTCCGTGCCCTAGACCGGAGGAGAAATTACTCGCGACTAGACTTTTTTTATTCACTGTCTAGCCACACAGACCCTCGGCGCAGCTTCTATAACCTTGGCCTTCAGTAGGACATTTTGGTCCGCGAGTGTTGTATACCTCGTGGTGTTCGGGGTATAAACTACCTGACCTGAGGCGGACACATGGCAGCGGATTGGTGTTTTCCTCTGCCATATATCCCCGTCAAGTCCGGACGTGGGGCATGCACATATAAGCCACGTTTATATCATGGTCATATATGTGAATGCCTCCGTCCTTCCCTATCCGCCACCTGGGGACGCGTCCGATGAGAGTGTGACGACTCCAACAATTTCGGCCGCAACGACCGCTATTTCCGTTCAATGTTGGCTCTGAGTTCTTCCAACGTTGTCGGCTTGTTGATAGAGACCAGAATGCCCAAGTCCTATGCTCTTGGTGCTGATTTGTTTTAGTAAAAGCACTTATTTATAGGTTGTGTGCTTTAATATACACATGTGTGTGTACACACACAAATGCAAAGCTATTTGTTTTTGTTTAACGTATGATACCATTTTGCTTTTTACAACAGAAAATATTAAATAAAATTAGTTTTTTTTTTAATGTATTGGTGTTTGCTCTTCCATATAGAACTTTTGGGTAACCCTGATATAGACCAATGTTTTCGCGTAGCCCCAAAGAAAAAAATCTAGTGACGTTAAATCGCACGAACGAGCTGGCCAATTGACCAGTTCATTTCATGAGACAACACACTCACCAAACATACTCTTCAATAAATCAATTGTATCGTATGCTATGTGGATTTTGTAACCATCCTGTTGGAACTACATGCCGTCCAAGCCCATGTTTTCCAATTTGTGCCAAAAATAATGGCACAATAACGGTCGCCATTCACAATAATGTGACGATCGGTCCGGTCGACGAAAGAATATGGTCCAGTGACGCCGCCGGCATGCAAACCGTACCAAGACTTATTTTTTGAGTATGATTCACGAAGTACATGTGGATGTTCATGATACCAATAACGCATATTTTGCTTATTGACGAATCATCGTCACTGAGGATGGTTTTGGAATGAAACTCATCATATTGGCGCTTCTTTTTCAGAGCCCAATCTTGCATGGGTGTAAACCAAGATCTTTAGGCAAAATTCGCCATAAAGTGGTCTTGGCGATGCCCACTTCATGGCTGATTTGGCAAGTTCGCTAAGGACGCCTGAACGGCAGCGATATTTTCGGCAGTTCTTCTTAAAGTTGCGGTTGCCAAATCCGGATTTCAATACTACATTTTTATAACTTCGATACGTTGTTCGTTCGTGTACTTTATCATGATGAAAATGTTGAGTTAGTTTACTGAAAAAAAAGAAACTAATAGAAGATCAGTGAAATATTGCGTTAACAAATTAAAATCAAATTTGTCAAGTACTCGTACCTATTGGAAAACCCTTTATTATTACTTAAGGCCCTGTATTCTACACGATCGTGCAATCCGCCAAATATAAAAAGTACTAAAAATGCAACTGTGTGGCAGAGTTTTTGACAAATCGTACGATTTGAAAAATTTTATGAAAATGTTCATAATATGTTGGTTTTTGTGAGATTAGTGTAGTATAAATGTGAAAAATGTGAGAATATTGTTGGCGACTTGAAATAATGTAAAATTATTGTGGTAATACTCGTAATAGTTTTTAATTGATTTACTAAGTATATAAATTACTGCAATCATACTTGTATAGTAAGGTGGCCTACAACGCCATTTTGAAGCGATTTCGCAAAGTCAGCCAGTCTTTTAAAACATCTTCCTGTGAATGAATCGTACGATCGTGCAGGATAGTGTATACACTAAGAGCAGCGATCGATATTTAGTCAAACAATTGTTTATAAACAACGCCTTCTTTTTCTTATGCTCTTTAGTCGTTCAACAGACGTTGGCGAATGTACATGCTAGGTAGATGTTTAGAGCTTTCCTTTCAATTGCTGTAGATAACATAAATGGAAATGCAAAACTATTTTATGATAAACAATGCGTTTATATATGTTCAATGCCCATCAAACATTTAAAATATATAGAGAAAATGTTATTACGAGGCGTTATGATTCCTTCCATTATAAAATGAATAAATATGATGACATACTTATGTGAACATTTTTGATGTGAACAATAAAATTAGTTCTACTTTCTAGAAACATATATTGCTCCTACGAAACTGTCATAACAGGATTAATGTAGACGATTGTAATTCTTCATACGAAAATCTTTGTGTTAGTTTTGTTTGTCACAGTACTTCAAATTATCTCACTAATACAAATGCAAAACAAATTTGTCCACCACTGCATAAGAGAGATCATTCACACACTTGTATTATTGTTTGCAATAGGGAGCAAAGCAAAACAGAATGCTTTTCAAACAGATTTTCTAGACGAGTCGCTGGTCTAAGTTGTTACTTCTTATTCTTACCCATGCCATAGACTATGCGACCGTTGCTACAACACGTTGGCTTGCCGAGTTGTGTGTTTTGCTCACAAACTGTGCGACATTAACTCACAATTTCATTTCTTAAAAAATTCTGTTGAGTAAAGATCACCGCAGATGCAATAATTGTATATAAAAATAAGAGCAAATCGAAATAAAGTTGTACAACATGCTCCTAAATTTTACAACCAATCGATACAACTACCCAAAAAATCAAAACTTTTTAATCTTTCGTACAACCGAGACACAACTTCATACGACGACCTCACACACTTTACAATCTAATAACCAACATCGTCATGTTGTACAACATGACCGCTTCACACTCAGAAAGTTTACTTTGCAACGAGAGTGGCTTTCCGTGTTTTTAAACTTTTGGTATTGTGCTCTGTAAATGAATGTACAAATTTTGCACACTTGTATGAAATGTTATTGAATGTATTACAGATATATAGTAAAAAAAAAGTTGTTTCTTATACTAGAACAAAAAGTTATGTTGAAATTGATATGGTGCCATCGAAAATTAAAAACGCACTGAAAATTGCAAAAAAAGCGCACTACGGCTAGGCATTTTTTCTCACAAAAAATTTTAAAAAGCACAAAAAACGGTGCGCAACGCACCAAGTTGACTACGCTGATTATTTGAGTTCAGTTTACATAGCACTAATGAGCGACGCGTCTAAAATGTTTGCATAAATTACACTCAAAACATTCACAATCTTGTGCATTTATGATTACAAATTTTTGCCATTGCAAATATATGCTATCAATTGTGAAACACCTCTGTTGGTTAAGTTTGCACTACTTTTGCAAAGCACGAAATTCACAGCTGATTGATAATTAGAGTAGAAAATAATTTACCCAAAATAAATATGCCAAAAAGCAAGCTTTAAGTAGCAGTTAGTGGACTTTTTAATCGAAAAAGCGATTTTGAGTTAGATAAAGACATCGATTGCTGTTATTAGAATGCGGGATCAGCGAACTAATTAGCTTGGATCGCAGATTGTCAGCTGTCGATTTGCATTTAACTTGTGCATAAGCAAAGCAAATAAAAACTATAGGTTTTATAAGACTAGCAAATGCATTGCTGTGTATTTTGTTAGTGTGGACTAAAAATATGCTAAACTTTTTTGCACATGCAATGATGCAATAATATTTGCACGAGACTGTGAATAGAGCTATTAAGTTTTACAGGCATTTGTCCTAAACGTGCTCTATTATTGAAAGAAAAGGGAACTTCGTATGCACAACAAAAACTTATTTTTAATCTGTAGGCCCGATATTTCAACTAAGTCTCTTCAAAGGCTTCCCATTTGCTAAGTTTATACCGGGTCTCCGCCGGGAAGGTATACTACTTTGTTTTGCCGCTATTTTGGTAAACAATACTCTTGACAGGTCATATTTAGCAATTGTGAAGTAGCCACGTGGCAAATTTCTTAAGGAAAAATATTCGATAAACCATGATGTCGATTACTGTGACAATGAGAAAGTTACGTGAAATGCTTTTGGAGAAACAACGTGCCAACAAAACGCACTATTTATCGTGTGGTGAATGACTACGAAAACAGAGGATCTGTAGGTGATAGGCCCAAGCATGGACCACAACATACTGCAAGATAGGTGTTCAAAACAATCCATCATCCTCAATTCGTAGCCGTGCTCAGGAGCTTGGCCTTCAAGGAATAACTTTGGCCACAATTTTGCACAAGGTTTTGCATTTGTTTCCATTGAAGATTCAGTTGACACAAGAGCTGCTTCCACAAGACCTTTTACGCCTACGTACATATGCCAGTAGGATCTTACAGTTCACCTATGACAACCCCGATTTTCATTAAAAAATCATAATGATTGACGAGGGACATTTTCATTTGAATGGATATGAGAATAAACATAATAGTCGTATGTGGGCAATGGAAACCATCAAATTATCCATCAGTCAGCTTTGCATCCATTAAACCGGCCAGTCTGGTATGCAATTTGGTCAGGATTAATCATTGGACCTTACTTCTTTAAAAGAAAACGGTGTAACGGTAACTGTGAATGGGGAACGATATCGTAAGATGTTTGAAAACCTTTTAACGCCACAACTGCATGATTCGGCTTAATTAACATGTGGTATAAACAAGACTTCGCATACCCAGGATTACAAAGGAATTACTGCGACACCACTTTCCACAGCAAGATATTTCAAGAGATAATGATGTTGATTGGCCTCCACGGTCGCCTGATTTGACTGCTCCGGACTTCTTTTTGTGTGGATATTTAAAAAGCAAGGTTTATGCAAACAAACAAAAAACGCTTGAGTAACTCAAACAAAATATTCGTTATGAAATTAATGAAATACCGCCTGAAATGTGTTCGCATTTGTGAGGCTAACAGAGGCGGACATTTGTCTGATATTGTATTCCATACATATATAATTGCCGACATTAAATAAAAAATTTCTCAACATAAGATCCATTCTCTTTCATTTAATCAAAAATTATAAACAAAGTAGTATATCTTCCCGACGGACAGTATGGGGGGGTTACTTTTTATTGCGATGCGAAAGAAAAATGGTTCGTAACCGAAGAATTGTATCTGTATTGCGATTTCATATTTTTCTTTCGCACATTTTATTTTATCATTCTTTGTTATTGTTTATTTTGTGGTACGAGTGTTGCTTAATTTTCAAACTATTTCGCGAAAAAGTTTGCGCAAACGGAACAGAGTACCAAATTATACTCTTATCACATGTATCGGTTAATTCGCTTTTATAGCAAGAGAGTTTACTTAAGTAGATAACACACGATATGTTTTTAACAATGTACATGTCATTTTTCACAATGTAAAATGCAAAAAACATTGCGTCTGTAAACAACATGAGCATAGTCGTCTGACAAAATTTCAAATAGAGTGTGTTCTGTTTTGTTATGTTTAAATATCTGACATTAGAACTTACTATGCCTTGCGAACCATTCAGCGGCCGTTGATATTGGTCGGTGTACTCGTAAGTAGTCGGCTTGAGGAAATTTTAACGCATTAATATATTAATATGTTTTAAATAATTAATTTTTATAATAATAAAAAGCATAGACAATGTCAGACGTAAATGTACATGTACGTTTGTGAGGAAATTTTAAAAACAGTCTGTAAAAATTAAAATTTTTGACAGACATGGAAAAATACATGAGGAATTGCATATTAAAAAACATAGTCTGTGGGTTCCTTTAATCGTGGTCTATAACGAGTATACTCTCTGCCATGTATCATGTAATTTTTAGTAGCATTTTTACAATCCCATACTGATTCTGATATAATATAATATTTTGAATTGAGGTTGCCCTTATAGGCATCTGGTATTAAAATATTTACGATATGTTGTTCCTAAAATATGTGGTAGTTACTCCAACATGTTGGAACGCCGCGTGTAGTTAATGTAGACGGAAATACAATTTAGTATTCTTCTTTAATCTGGGTTTACCAGTAAGCAACACGATCAAACCGAGTACGAGTAGGTCGGATTGAAGTGCTTCGAATACTGTAAAGATTCTGCTCCCATTTTCTTTGAATGTCTATAGGTTGGGCGAAAAAAATTGTCCCCATTGGCTGCGTTAGATTTTGAAAGCCCATTTCGCTGAACTATTAGTAAAACTTTGTTCGTTGTTTTACTAATAGTTCGTTGAACTATTAGTAAAACTTTGATGTTGCATCAATTACTTGGTCTCATAAAACTTTTATAAACATCATAAACGACCTGTGGGCGCATTTTAAGCCGGTAGCTTTTTACAGTTACTAATATATTTCTTCAAATAAATTGCCTTTTGCGACATGGTTCATAATATAATGCGATTTTCTTCTTCGTCGTAAAAAATTCAATTACTGCACGTCTTGGTTAGGGTCAGCTACGGGTAGTTGCCTTGGCAGCATATTTGATTTCTCTACACAATTGGATGGTATGATTGCAAAGACTGCTGCTATCAGCTCTATAGTAAGTTTGATTATATTTGTATGACACAAATGCGATCCATGAGTGGTATGTATATATCAGCAAGTTAATCTGAATTGGTGGTACACACGTGAAAAAAATTTGTCTGTTGTATGAATTACATTAGGCGATATTTTGTTATATGTTTTAAGCTACGTACACACGGTTGTCAGATCTTACAATATTGCCAGTAAAATTGTCTGAAAATGTATTACAATCGTGTGAACTGACAATTTTTAACTTTGAACATTGTCAGAAAAACCATTGTCAATCAATTGTAACACGACAATGTTGTCAGGCATCTGACAATCGTCAGAAAAAAGTTTGATGGGCAACACTGCCAAACAGATGGTTGCTGATATACATAAGCGGTAATGCCTTACAACATGTTTGGCAATTTTTTTCATCTAACAATCTGACAACCGTGTGAACTGACAATTTTTGTTGTCAGATGAATTATTTGTCAGACCATAGTCTGACAATGAAATTGTGAGATTTTCTTACGATCGTCTGAACACACAATTTACTTCTACGGGACAATTTTTCATTGTCAGCATGTTGCCAGATCTTACAATATTGTAACATCTGACAACCGTGTGTACATAGCTTTAGGCTTATTGCTTGGACTTCAGCTTTTTATTGTTTTTGGTCCCACCAGTTTTTGC
This sequence comes from Thecocarcelia acutangulata, assembly GCA_914767995.1. NCBI lineage: Eukaryota > Metazoa > Arthropoda > Insecta > Diptera > Tachinidae > Thecocarcelia > Thecocarcelia acutangulata. The sequence continues at coordinate 61,994,159 of OU612098.1, forward strand.
GATATATTTACGAGGCCGGATTGGTATTGAAGCTAGCTACTGCTAAATGGCAGCACAAGCACTTTTTTAAATTGAGTTCTGTCAAAAGTCAGCTGTTAAAGTTTCACCCAAATTCATCGATTAGTTTATTTGCTGCAGTCGTTTGAAGCAAGCAACTTTTGCTTCTTGAAAAATGGAAAAAGCATTTTTTGAGCAGTAATTAAATACTATTATTTGAAAGGGAAAACGGGGAAAAAGACAAAAGAAAAGTTCGAAAGGCGAACGAACAAGCACTGCAAAAATACCATCAAAAGGAAAGCCAGAGGTGGTTAGTGAAGAAAATATCAAGAAAATCTTCGATATAGTTTTGAATAATCGCGGAGTCAAGTAACGTGAGATTGTAGCAATGGCAAACATGTCATATGAATGCGTGTTCAACATTTTGCATGAATATATATAAAAAGCTATCGGCAAGATGGATGCCGCGTTTGCTCAGTACCGAACAAAAACAAGTTCGACAGACCACTTCACAGCGGTGTTTGGCCATGATAAAGCGTAACTTTGTTGATTTTTGGCGCCGATTAATAACTGTTGATGAAACGTAGGTCCACCACTACCCACAAGAAACCAAAAATCAATCGAAACAATGCGTGGAAGATGGTGGAAGTGCTCCGAAGAAGGTGAAGACAGTCAAATCAGCTGGCAAGGTTATAGCCACTGTATTTGGGATGCACACTGAGTATTGCTCATCGATTATCTTGAAAAAGGATCCACAATCACAGGATATTATTATCGTGCGTTATTAGATCAATTGATTGATGCAATCAATATAAAACGAGCACATTTAAAGAAGAAAAAAGAGCGCTTTCTTCAAGACAACGCAATTGTTCACACAGCATTTTAGATACGATGCTAAAATTACGTGAAATACAATTTGAATAGCCCAGATTTAGCACCTAGAGACTTTTTCCTGTTTCCAAGCTTGAAAAAATGGCTCGCAGGAAAAAGTGATTACCGAAACTAAAGCGTATTTTTAGTACTTCCCAAAATCATATTATTCAGATAGTATAAAAAAGTTGGAATATCGTCTTACTAAGATTATTGATCTAAAAGGATACTGTATTGACAAATAAGAGGTTATTGAAAAAAATTTTTTTTTTCCTATTCAGGTAGCTTCAATATCAATCCACCATCGTAGCTATGTCGCAGAGTTCCAATTACTCAATCCGTTGGAACTCAATCCGTTTTGTCTTCCAGAAAATGAGAAAATATTTTTTTGTAGAAAATGATTTCATTTCGAAAAACTTTTCAACGGACGGATTGAATTCCGTTTCCGAACAGTCTCAGGTAGAACGACCCTAGATTGAGTGATTAAGCGAATGTATAATAATGCATTTCAGACAAATAAACCTTGCCACAAAGATTTAAATAAATAGTTTCATAAACAACGGGTTTACAAACAATTGTACAAAAAGAGTTGCATTTTGGTAAACATAACTTCCATCATGTTCTTTTTCCAGTAAAGTTACAATTATGTTAGTTATAGTCTATTTACACCAAAGCGAAATCTGCTTATTCGACATTTCAAGCCAAATCTAGTAGATTTTAAGAAGATTTCCCATACAAAATGAAATCTACTTTATGAGTAGATTTCGACGAAATCCCTGAAATCTCCAAGCGATGAAACTGTGGTTTTGTTCAAAAAGTACTTAAAAATACTACGCTGCAGGTAAAATATGCACTTTAATGTGGTGTATTTAGTCTCTGGTCAACAAAAATATACACTTTATTGTGGTAAAAAAAAAAAATAAAATAAAAATAAAATTCCTTTGTCAAACACCCATGCATAAACAATTTTTGTGAAAATGAAATCTTGCTAGATGTCAAAAAACAGTGATGTAAACGATATAGATTTCGTTGTAGATTTTAATTCAAATCTACTTGATTTTGAGTTGGTGTAAATGCGCTATTAGGGGTTTTCTATATAAGGGCAACGATATGTATGTATGTACACATAAGGTAAGTACGTGTTGAAAATTCCACCAAGATGGATAGTTATAAAAATGTCGCCATGGACTACGACCTGGAAGAACAATTTTTTATTGCTTTCTGAATCATCCTGTCAAGGATGTCAAGCTTGAAAAAATGGCTCGCAGGAAAAAGTGATTACCGAAACTAAAGCGTATTTTTAGTACTTCCCAAAATCATATTATTCAGATAGTATAAAAAAGTTGGAATATCGTCTTACTAAGATTATTGATCTAAAAGGATACTGTATTGACAAATAAGAGGTTATTGAAAAAAATTTTTTTTTTCCTATTCAGGTAGCTTCAATATCAATCCACCATCGTAGCTATGTCGCAGAGTTCCAATTACTCAATCCGTTGGAACTCAATCCGTTTTGTCTTCCAGAAAATGAGAAAATATTTTTTTGTAGAAAATGATTTCATTTCGAAAAACTTTTCAACGGACGGATTGAATTCCGTTTCCGAACAGTCTCAGGTAGAACGACCCTAGATTGAGTGATTAAGCGAATGTATAATAATGCATTTCAGACAAATAAACCTTGCCACAAAGATTTAAATAAATAGTTTCATAAACAACGGGTTTACAAACAATTGTACAAAAAGAGTTGCATTTTGGTAAACATAACTTCCATCATGTTCTTTTTCCAGTAAAGTTACAATTATGTTAGTTATAGTCTATTTACACCAAAGCGAAATCTGCTTATTCGACATTTCAAGCCAAATCTAGTAGATTTTAAGAAGATTTCCCATACAAAATGAAATCTACTTTATGAGTAGATTTCGACGAAATCCCTGAAATCTCCAAGCGATGAAACTGTGGTTTTGTTCAAAAAGTACTTAAAAATACTACGCTGCAGGTAAAATATGCACTTTAATGTGGTGTATTTAGTCTCTGGTCAACAAAAATATACACTTTATTGTGGTAAAAAAAAAAAATAAAATAAAAATAAAATTCCTTTGTCAAACACCCATGCATAAACAATTTTTGTGAAAATGAAATCTTGCTAGATGTCAAAAAACAGTGATGTAAACGATATAGATTTCGTTGTAGATTTTAATTCAAATCTACTTGATTTTGAGTTGGTGTAAATGCGCTATTAGGGGTTTTCTATATAAGGGCAACGATATGTATGTATGTACACATAAGGTAAGTACGTGTTGAAAATTCCACCAAGATGGATAGTTATAAAAATGTCGCCATGGACTACGACCTGGAAGAACAATTTTTTATTGCTTTCTGAATCATCCTGTCATTGATGTTTAGTTTCTCATAGACAGAATTTGGAATCATTGGGTTTTCGCTAAAAGCTTTGTAATCTTGGAAACATCCTAAAGCTGCTCAAAAGAATTTTTTTTTTCATGTTGTCTATTTTAATAATCTTTTCAGTATATTGCCAAGTGTTGTTTATAGCCGCCAAATTTCTTTGCCGATTGCGTGGGTTTTCCCAGACATCCTAGGTTTGTCTTGATGAGATTATCTTTGTTGAAGCAGACCATTCACCCCAGCTCAAACCAACCACATCTTGCGTTTAAATTTGGCGGGCTTATCAATGCCTTTCCATTCCAATCAATTCAAATTGTAGTTCCATAGTCGAGAACGATGTTAGGTTTTGCCTTATTTCGGTTCTGCTGCCTTCCTAGCTAATTTAAATATAATGTACTGATTATCTGAGAAATGTTCATTCAAGAATCTGTATCCAACAATTTCACGGACCAGGTCTGTCAGCGATAACCTTGATGGCTGACAGATCTACCTTGGCCTTCTTTAAAGCATGTTCACCCGATAGACCTCACAGTTTTGATTGCTGCTTGGACTTGGCGTACTGCGATCGACTCAAGTTTCATCTACGATTATATAACTGTAATAAGTCGTCTTGATTGCAGTCTAACAACGTCAAAACTTCTATAAGTCACACGCTCGCGCGTGTAAAATGCTATCAGTTGAGAAGCCTAAAGGAGAGATAGCTATCTCACTTACTTTCATTCTCCGATCGTCCAATATACTATGCATTTTATCGATAATTTGAATTACTGCTTAAAAAACTAAAAAAGTCACAAAATTATCAAACAGTTTCATATTGCAATACAAGTAAATTTCCGATCAAATTTAGCAAATATTTGACAAAAAAAAAAAAAAAAAAAACGCGTAGCCACTGCTTTTGTGTCCTTTAAACAGTTAGAAAACAATGCTTGAAATAGAGTAAAGAAGAAAATAGTACTCCTGACCAACAAATTACTAAAAAAAGAGGAATTAAGAGGATCTCTTTCCTTACTTTATTCTAGGTAAAAACACTAAAGTAGTGCTTTCGCTTGTTTTGCCAAAAATTTTTATCAATGCGGCCGTACGTCAGAGCTCTGGAATGAGTAAATTTTTGGAGTGTAAATTTATCACTTGGGTGTAATATAAAACCAGAGACGTTCTTTCCAATTAATTAGAGGTTTTGCCATGATATTATGTAGTTCGGCGACTTTCTATAATTTCTTAAAGAATCACATCTTTAACACTTTAAATATGATACAAAAATTATTTCGCACATGAAGCAAATCTTTCAAAACCACTCATGAAATTTTGAAGTTCTAACGGTCTACCTGAATTACCTCCTCAATTATTAGTGTCAAAAGTTAGTGTGCCATGCTTCTGAACGATATATATCCCCAAAGCTTCGCAATGCCTTTTCAGCCATGGTGGTATCAAAACTGTACTGAACTGCTACAAATGTATAGTAAGAAAACACCTAGGTTACACAGTTTCCTCATCGCGCAGAACATTATCTTTGCAAAGCATTGAGTTTGCTGGTGGTAAGGGAAACTAAAGAGTGTAAGAGAGCCACTCTCTTTTTCCTTGCCACCACAAAACTCAAGACTTTGCAAAGTAAACTTTCCATGTGTGAAAGCAGTGTTCGATTTATTAATTAACAAAATTTGTTTTTGTTTTAAATGTATTTATGCGGATGAAAATATTTATTCGAAATAGAGAGAGAGAGAGAGAGACGGAGAGTGTAAGTAAATTTGTGTAAACTGACTTTTTTATATCGATCCTATGTTGAAAGAAAAAATATGCAGTTACTTTCTTAGGCGTGTGAACAACGAAAAAAAAAACAGCATCGTAGTGTCAGGTAGTTTTGTACGGTGTTGTGGAGTCAATAAGTTATCCACTTATTACGTCAAATCTGAACGTTCACGAGAATAAAAAGTTTCGGCGTAGACGTAACGAAGTTTTGAGTAATGTCTTAACGCGCGATCCGTTGGCTACAAATAATATCTTGGCTTTTCCTTCACGCATTCCTCTAACACAACTGATCGGCAACAGTGCATGTGAAAAAATATTGTCGTACATCATGTGGCGGGCCCACGGAATAGTAGGACGAAATTAGTTTTTTGTTTTATACGAATGTGAGCTAGGTTTATGGCACTTGGTGGTTTTATCACCAAATTTACGATATAAGCAAGGCTCATTTACTGGCTTTAATGGGACACCCTCTAACATCGTCTGCGAAAATCCAGATAGAGACCGCCGCCTGTGCTTAGCTTTATTGTTGCAGAGGCTATTTATCCGTTCCAGTCGCGTTTCTAGACGTATGTCGCATTAACTGCCAACGTATGCCGAAATTCACTTATTTCCAAAGTTTTGTCTGCTGAATTGTCCAGTTTTCTCAAATTAGAATTAGAGGCTTGAAACATTTTGTGTACTAGTGCCGTCAAGCGTTGTAACCACACCGATTTCAAAAAATCAGTTGTTGAACACAAGAACGTAGTGATTACCGGTACCACTGACTGGGAACGGGAGTGCTACATCCATAGCTATTCGATCAAATGGAGCACCTGAGTTACATTGCTGCATCCGTGCGGCAGTTGTTCGCCCTGGACCTTTTGCTGCGATACACTGTAAACAATTTGCTATCCGTTCGGCTACTGATTGTCGAAGTCCCACAAGTAAATTTCAAACAACACTTTTTGTGTTTTTTTATGTTTGCTCTCGTAATATCACTCTAAAATACATTTTTTAGGTTAACATATTTGTCCTTAACCGGTAGTTTTAAAATGGCGCTTGAATTTGCACGTGGACATTTGATTCAACTGCGCCATCTATCGTATTGAATTTTTAGCCATCAGCTCTTATGCCCGCAACAGCGAACTGCGCTTTAACTTGAGCGAACCAAATTTCTGCGGTATTGGGCCAAAATGGTGGAACTTTCATGTTTATCTTATTTATAGTTGGTTCAGTGTTGGTATTTGACAGAATACCGTGTGCAGTTTCACTCTCTGGCATTACGATCCGCTGCCGATCTCGCCTGATATAGCTATCTGTGGAGTATTCGGAAAAATAAAAATAAAGTGAAATTAACTTTTAAAAAATTAATTTAGATTTATTAATTAAAAGTTCATTCCGATCCAATATTCCAGGAAAACATATGTTCTGCTATCTTTGGTTACAGTGTCCTAAGCGGTAAAACTTTGCTCAAAGCAGAACGCAATAGGAATTCATTGTCATGGATTTGCATTGCCATTGGCGAATTGCGGTGGAGTTCTTAGCAATTCGCTGTTACTCGACTTATCAAATTTTATCTTTCTACTTTTGACAGCTCAGGGGTTGAATTCGCTTTTTACACAAACAAAATACTTGTCGCTTTTTTTTAGCATTGTTTATTGTATCATGAGCGCGTCTAGCACCGTACATGCACTCAAAGAGTGCACGTTTGAAGCTTTGAAAATTTATCCTGAAACGCTGAAAAATCAAGTAAGAAGAATAAAGAGATATGCACTCGTTCGAACGACAAATAATTGATTTGAGACTAAACTCCAATTCCCAGATAACGAATCTATTCGTTCGTTCGCACAATTACATTTAAAACAAAAACAACATTCAAACTTTTGTTTTTGTTTTAAATGTAATTGCTTCGTTATCCGGGTATTGGCACTAAAGACTGTTTTGAAATCATAAGAAGAATACAGAATACAAGTGTATTAAGAGCCGATTAACGGCGGTCGTAGTTGCTATCATAGTATTTAATATTAATATAGATTTATTCAATACGAGTATACATGCATATGTTCATACATACATATATACCTAATTCTTTACCTTTATTAAATTATATAAGTATATAAATATTTATTTTTTCAATGTAGGTAAAAATGCTGAATCGAAAATTCCATACATTTCCCAACCTATTTATGATCTGAAACAAACGGGTGATGTTAAATTCGGACCTGGAACCAGATCCGCTCTACTGGGATTATTGGGCGGTGCTCTTCCAAAGTTGTCTTCTGAGCAGCATGATACCGTTAGTAAAGCGAAGAAATACGCTATGGAGCAAAGTATTAAAATGGTTCTTATGAAGCAAACACTAGCACATCAACAGCAGGTATTTTTTATTTTAATAAAGAAAACTGAACTTTACTAATCCACAAGCAAATATCACATTAACCTTTAATGGGTTAAATGAAAACGAGATTTAAGATTTTTATTTAAGTTTTTTTTTTATTGACATAAACGAGCATAAAAGAGCACAAAATGAAAGAAAAATTATATACGAGGGCTGATAAAAAACAACCGTTATTTAAACTTTTTTCTAAAAGTATTTATTTGTACATCAATAATTATCTTGTCCCCTTCAAAGTAATCCCCCTCATACATATGCTAGCGTTTTTTTCCAATCCTCGAAACACTTTTGGTATCGACAGTATCTGCTGCTACGATTTTTCTTTTATCTCCTCAATCGTAGCAAAACGCTTTCCTTTCATTGGTGTCTTCAGATTTTGGAAGAGGAATAAGTCAGCGGCGGCCAAGTCCGGAGAATGCGGTCGTTGAGGCATGATAACGGTTTTGTTGTGCGACGTTGTTTATCTCAAAATTTAGTAAAAAATCGAAAAGCACACCAAAACACGGCTAATTTTTTTTGTATGTCAAAAACTAAGTAACAATCCGAGATGGCTGATATTGCCAACATATATGTATAACAGACATGTGTACCGACATAACAGAAAAAAATGCTAAAATCGGGCATACGTAAAACATGAAATTTGCAATTAACGATTATTTTTGGATCAGACCATATATTTGTTGGAAACGAGGTCAGTGTACTCAAATGAGTACACTGACCTGCTTAGTATGAAATTTTTCGAAACATGGCTTTTCGACACAAGGTATTTTAAAGCATTTTTTGCAATGCCAACGTACTCTGAAATATTAAATTACGCACTGTAACTGCTTTTCTATTTTAGCGAGTTAGTGTCCAACTCCATCTTGTAGTGAACCTTCAGGTATTGATCCAGACTAAATTTTGCTAATCTGAGCCATGTCGAAGGTATATACACTGGGCACTGCTCAGTTTTAACTAATTTAACTCCAACATTTTAAATGCTGTAATAGTTTCTTTCAGTCTTTCCTCCTCATCATAACTTATTTTCCTAGTTCCAGGACAATTCACTGCATATGTAGGGGTCATCCCCTGAGTACTGGTCGAAGATAAAAAAAAATGGACTGCCATGATTTATTTTGACCACCTTGGCGTAATAATAACGTACAAAATCCATCCACGGTGAATAAAACCCACCACCACTTTTTTCCATGAATCATCCTAACTTTTTAAAGTCGAGGAGAAGATCCGAAAAGGTGTAAAAAATTCCGTTTTTCTAATAACTTTTTGAGAACACGCGAGCTCAATGGATCCGTAGGTGTGACTTGCGATTTTCCGGAATATACATAAATCAAATGAATAGCAATAGCCTGTAGAACTAGCCTTAACACAGTTTTTGTAGCTGCATTGAACTGGCTTTCCACGGATGAATTGCTTAGCGGGATAGTGACCATAATATTTGACCACTGATTCGTAAATGGAAATATTCTCATAAAAAATTCCCTTGTTCATAACATTTTTCATGACTAAATTTGTCAATGGTCTCACCATGAACATTTCATCAGTAAACGTAGATGCTATATTATTATCAACCAAATGAAAGTTTACCTTTATATCTCGAAATCGATGTCTTGAAAGAGCATTGGCCACTATCTAATTTCCAACGTCTTCACCCAAGAACCAGCACAATGGTTCGCGTGATAAGTTATTAGAACCGGTTAATATCAAAACTCCTAGGAACCTTTTCAAATCGCAGTCAATCAAGGGAAATTCGTGCCTGTTGTTCTGTTTTGTGTAAGGTGTCGGATTGGAGATAATCAAGTCTCATCACACAGTTTTTCAAATATTTAGTTCGTCACAAGTTGTATTTGTTCTGTCATAAACTTCAGAGCTCTCCTGAAGCCAGCTTGGCCTGTTGGTGGATGACATTTGTGCTAAATAGGGCTTCTTTGGGTTGCAGAAATTAGACGAACACGCTTTGACTCTAATGGTTCATCATCACTAACATACGAGTAGTTGTCGATATTTTTCTGTTTACAGTTCAGTTGGATTAGGCGATATGATTACCATATGAACTTCATCATCTTCACTATCGGCTAATAGGCTATCAATGGCCTCTTGAAGTCTTCTAAAACTCTGCTGGTATACGAGTATATTTAAAATATTTTAAATCTACAAAAAAAAAAATCTTCCACTTACGGATGTGGTCATTGTACTCAATCGAGTATAACCAACTTTAAACCATTTTTTATTTTCTTTTAATTATTCTTTGATGCTTTTATGTCTCGTTGTTACTATTTTTGTAAAAATAGTGCAAGATAACCGAACAAATGTTAGTATTATTTAAAATATATAAAAAATAGTTTACTAAACCACGCATTGCATTCGCGTCACAATTCAGACTGCATAAACAACAGAAGATACACAAAAAAGGATGGAGTAGTGTTTGTGGACTTTTTGTACGACTGACTGTCACCGATAAGTTTCTTCGCTCTCTCCTGTACACGGTCGAGAAACTTCAAAATAGACTTTGAAGCGTCAACTCAAACATGAGAGTTGTTTTCCGTTCTTGGCCAGATATAGGTGGTATAAATAGTACGGAGATCCGATGGAGTGTATTGCAAAAAACCGATGCAATTGAATGTTTGTTTAATTAAAGACAGGAAAAATTTGATCATGCCAACGAACATCACACTGTATTTTCATTCCAAGGATATGAAGGGCATTCAATTCCTCAGTATTTATTCCATCCATGAGTACAAATGAAGCAGCATCAGCGTGGGTAATAACACTGGGTCTTACGAGCGTTGAAGGCGACCCTGGTTTTACGACCCCATTTGGAGATTAATAAAAGATCACTATTCAGCAAGTCATTCATATTTTGCCTCTTGGCAAACGATCTTGGATAGGCTGGGCCTATAACTGAATGAGTATGAATGGCAAATGCTGCTGTCATTTGCGAAAGAGTGGATAGGGTTGGAAGTGTGATATAGAAGTTCATTGAGGAAAATAAGAAATAGAGTAGGAGAGAGAACGGAGCCTTGCGGTACCCCTGAATTAATCTTGTTTGATAAGACCCCATCTATAACAACTCGTATAGTGCGGTCTGTGAGAAAGCTCGATATAAACCGAGAGAAGTCATTACCGACACCAAAAGCAGTAAGTTTTGCCAGTAGTGTAGCATGCCACACTCTGTCAAACGCTTTGGAAATATCCGGAGCCACCACCTTACTTTCACCGAAATGATGGATTGGGTGGCACCATTTCTCAGATAAATATGCCAAAAGATCACCATTATAGCGACCCTTACGTCCATATTGATGATCACAAAGTAATTTATGCGATTCTAGATATCTCACAAGGTGGTAGTTAACCATACTTTCCATTACTTTGGAAAGTACAGAGCAAATTGCAATTGGGCAGTAAATTTTCAGGGTTGTTTGCCTCACACTTTTTGGGAATTGGCGTTACATTAGCAACATTTCAGCACGATGAAAAATTACCAACGTGATAAAGGATGTTGAAGAGGCGTGCTAATGGACGCGCAATCATAGAAGAACACTGCTTCAAAATCAGTCCTGGAATGCCATCCGGTCCAGCATTCTTATTTATGTCGAGGTCTGCCAATTCCCTTTTAACTGCTCGAACCCGTTCTCTCTGTCATAGTTACAGATACTTTTTCGGGGAAAGTGGTTGACTGCTTTCAGGCAATTTCAGCTAGCACGTTAGCCTTGTCAACCGGGTCGGTGAATGCTTGCTTATTCTTTAAAAGGATTGGAATTGATGAACTATCACTGTTCCTTACTCTCTTAACGAACGACCTTACTTACTGACCCGGGGAGCTGTAAGGACCTTAACACAAAGACGCTGTTCGTGAAGAAACTTTTCACGCCTAAGTACTCTGGCACACGAAGTCCTTGCCTTTGTTATGAAATACACCTCTTTGTATTCATTGTAATGAACTAAAACAATTTATATATAATATATATGTGCTTAAGTATTACAAAAAGTGTTTGGGTTTTAATTTTATAACATTATTCTTGTTTTTTTTTTAGCAATTGGCTTCGCAACGCACTCAAGTACAAAGGCAGCAGGCTTTGGCGCTTATGTGCAGGTAAGATTTATGATATAAGTATACATATTGCTGTTATGTTTTTACCTTTTAAAATCGGTTTAAGGATTCAAATAATTGTAAATGAACTTGAAGTCTGTTTATTTCGAATAGACCTCAGAGTATCCTTCGGCGGTGACAAGAGCTTCTGATATTAATAGCTATTTTTTAACAGTTGCCCACACAATAACCTGCCATCCGAGCCCCTATCAGCTCCTTAAACTGTGCTGGTATATTTAGGCTTTATTTAGTTACAAATATTCGTTTCTGGGCCTAATTCTCATAGCCAATATCTAGTTGTATTTCCACTTTGCGCCAAGTCGTAATTTGTTGCCCCATGTGTATATACGCTTACCCTGTAACTTGTCATAGATTGTAGCCGGCTCATCATTAGCCATGCACAGCCTTGCAATATGACGTGGCTGAATATTTCTTTGTACCAGGTATTATGGACTGCGACGCTCTTGTATTTATAGCTAAAATGTCATTTTTCACAATTTCACGAAGACGCCTGTGGTGTGTGCTGGTTAGCTCTTCGATCTTCTGGGCGCCTTGCTGTTTCTGTGAATATAGGCAACAGCAGGAAGATAATTTGTTTCGCCTTGCTTTAAATTCTTTCAGTAAACCTCTTTAACTCGATACTACCGTCATTCTCATTCTCATCAACTGCATCCAGATTTCTCACTTTAAATGCAGTAAATTATATTTCTGTTATAGATGAGGAATGCCATTTATCGATGTCTTTGAGTTTAAAAGACATTTGGTAAAACCCGTCTTTTTGCAGCATTGAAGAAATATATATAAAATCGTATCCTTTTAGACATAAAAAAATTGCATGAGTGTACCTATCAGATGTAATTCTGAGAAAGAGCTCAGCTCTACTGAAAAAAGCCTCTGGATTTCTGATGAAGAATCTTTGAAAAAATCATTGGATAATCTCCTGTGTCTAAGAGATAGGAAACGTCCGCGTTTGTGTTCGCCAAATATTGTTGTTACAACCGAAGAAAAACCATCTTCCAGTTTAGTTATTGCTGATAAGCCGAAAACACATGTAGGCATGTATAGGTATGTAACCGCGGTTAAACGTCAGCGAAGCCCTAAATCCGCGCAAATATCATCACAATCAAAAACATCTAATGACGATAATACCACTGCAACAACACATAGTAATAGGTTTGCTATTCGTCAGACAGATGAGCCAAGAACATTTTTGAGAGAGCCTACATCTAGTGAACTGGTAAGAAAACTTATTACGGCAATCGACAAAGATACTTTTAACGTCACTTCAGATAAGCACGGCAGTATCAGTGAAACTAAAATCCAGGTAAACCATGAAAATGATTACCGAAAATTGTCTGATGTTTTAGAGAAAGAGAAAACGATAATTTTACACTTACCAGCTCAAAAGTGCTAAAGGTCTACAGCTCGTTACTAAAGGTATTGACCCTTGCGTAGACACTGATGATGTCAGAACTGGATTGGAAGATGAAGGAAGGTAAAATAAAAAACGTAGTAAACATCAGGAACCGTGAAAAGAACCCTCAAATGAGTTGGTTTAAAATATGTTTCCGGAACGCAAACGGCATCCGCCAACACAAAAATGAACCTGAACACTTCATTATGGAAAAGCAAATCGATATAATGATGATTGCTGAAACTCATTTGACAACCAACGGGGACAAAGATCCCAGTGGAAGATCTTGTGCCGCCTCGGCAATTCTAATAAAAAAACAGAATCAAGCACTACAAGCAACTAATATTTGTATTGAACATTTCCATGGAAAAATCGTTATTTCATCGATTTACTCACCGCTCCGATTTTGGTAACAGAAAACCAATATTCACATTTTTTCAAATCACTTGGGCCTCGATTTTTAGCGGCTGGTGACTATAACGCTAAACACACTTTTTGAGGAGCACTTTTAATATCCCCGAAAGGCCGTGTGCTTTTGGACACTATTTCCAAAATGGGCTTAGATGTGGTTTCAAGCGAACACCCCACTTATTGGCCGTCAGACCGACGAAAGATCCCAGATGTTATACATTTTGGAGTTCCTTCATTAGATTTGTCATCAGATCACTCCCCCACTATAATCTCTGTTTCGTTCCCCCAAGAGATTGGCTCACCGTTTAGTGACATAGCATTGTGATGGTCAATGCTAAAGCTAATTAGCTAAAATACCAAAAATTATTTGAGTACACATTGTACGGAAAATATCGCCTTGAGAACGCCCGAGGATAAATTAACGATTTTTCTGAAAATCTTAAACGGGCTGTACAACATACTACTGCTAGTCATATAAGATCCAGAAATGAGAACAATAGAACTTATTCGTCTGAAATTGACCAACTTCTGTCAGAAAAAAGAAGAGTTAGAAGAGAGTGGCAACTTCGCGGATCTCTCCAGCTTAAAACTAGGCTACGGGAATGCAAAACTCAGTTAAGAAATCTGCTTGAAATCCAGAGAATGGCTTCTCTTAAAACCTATTTGCAAAGCCTGGATGCTACTACGCAATCTGACTATTCTTTGTGCAAAGCGACAAAAGGTCTGAAAAGACCCGTAATAGGTAAGCCATCTTTGCGAACTTCAACTGGCTACTAGGCAAGAAGCGATTCTAAAAAGGGGATGGTGTATGGTAACCATTTGAAAAATGTTTTTATTACAAATGATACAAGGAATAACTCTGTTGAACTACCGCAATATGCTGTTAGACCGCTTGTGTCTTTGAGACTTAGTTTTCAAGACGTGGATGTATCAGTAACATAAACCCCAGGAAAGCTCCAGGTACTGATCAAATTATCGGCAAAATGCTTGAGAAGTTATCACGTAGCTACACGTGTAGAATTCTACTTTTTATTTTTAACGCTATTTTACGCCTTGGGTATTATCCTGCAGTGTGAAAAGTATCTACGATTACTGTGATACCCAAGCCAGGGAAGGATGCCACTAAAGTAAAATCATGCAGACCAATAAATCTACTGCCAACAATTTCCAAACTGTTCGAAAAATTGTTATTGGCGAAGTTAACTCTAACATTGAATGGTGTGGGCTGTATCCCTTATCAATTTGGCTTTTGGGCTAAACATAGCACCATAGAACAAACACACAGACTAGACAACATCATAAGGCACACTCATGAAGACAAAAAGCATTATTCAGCTTTTGATAAAGTGTAGCATGACGGTTTGATGCATAAAATAAAGTTAAACTTGCTTGAAAATACTCACAAGCTTCTGGAAATTTGTTATCAGAGAAGGCGATTTTATAAGCCCAACTCAGAAAATTCAGCAACTTTCATACAAATTTTCTAGATGAGTTGCTCGTCTGTGTTTTATGAACAGCACGTTGTATATCTTTGACAAAAAATTTTAAAAGAGACGGGTATAAATTTTTGTTTCTCGAGTCGAATAGTTGTTGGTCTACTTTTTAAAAAATCCGATCATTGTCGCAAAATCTCAATTCTTTAATACTGTTCTCACTATAGATCAGAAGATATATCAGATGATATTTTCAACTTTGAAATCCTGCCGAACCTGAATTAAGCCTAGCAAACAAAAGTTAAATTGCAATTTTTAAGACTTTTTTAAGAAAAGTACTTTTTTCATAAAAATATTATATAAACAGCGCTTGTTCTGTAAACAGCGCTTGTTCTGTAAAGCTAAAAACTCTAAAGTGGTACACTAAAGTATATTTTTGTGTAAATGAAATTATGTTCTGCCGTGCTCAAAATAATTCAGTAGTTGACTACAGAGGTACAATTGTCGTTTGCGGCATTTACTGTAGTGAAGTCTGCTGTGGTCTATGTGTTGAGTGATTTATTCTGACCACAGCAGGGCGACACGACTGCAGGTTGTTTCCAAGCTGGTTTGTTGCCACAGTCGAATTAAACTAATTTATATTTTTCTTGACTATACAATAAAAACAGTGTGAACAAATATGTAAAACAATTTAACTCTTGGAAATATTTTATTTTCTAATATAACATAAAAAATTGAATTTCAAATTTTGTTCTATTGTTAAATATTTGCACACATATTCTCAAAGCAAGGAATATTAATTTTATAAAATAACTAGTATGGGGTTCGATATACTCGTATATCAGATGATTGTACTTCACTTTCGAGTAGTTTTAATTGCATATCATTGACGAAAAATTCTAAAAGAGACGGATATAAATTTTTATTTCTCTAGTTGAATTATTGTTGGTCTACATTTTGAAAAATCCGTAAAAATTTTCAATTCCTTAATACTGTTCTTACTATAGATCAGAAGATATATCCGATTATATTTTCAACTCTGGCCTAACATGAAAAAAACTCTACGGTGGCCACACTGAAGTATACTTTTATGTAAATGAATTTATGTTGCTGCCGTGTTCAAAATAATTCAGTATTTGACTACAGAACTACAATGGTCGGTTGCGGCATTTGATGTAGTGAAGTCGTGAAATCGGCTGTAGTCTATGTGTTTAATGATTTATACATACAATAAAATATTTGAAATAAGTGGACCCCTCTAATAATCGAAAAAATATACCGTGTTGGTGAGTTTGTTATGAAAGGTTTCACTATATTTATGTATACTCGTAGAAGAAAAAATCAACCAAAATGAAAAAAATATTCACATCTCGACATGGGAGAAAAATATGATCACCAAAAACGGCAGCTCTGGTTGCTAGTATTCATTGAACATAAAGTGTTGCCAAAATTATTAAAGATAAAATGGACCTGCAAAGTAGAAAGAAATTCTCTCTGCAGCAATTATATACTCCTAAATTTTTATGATGAATCTAATACAGTGCTAATATTGTTGCTTAATAAAACAAACTGGTTCAAGTTAAGAACCTTGTTTAACGGCAATAGTATTGTGAGCTACTTAAAGCTGATAAGATCTGATTTTTATACACATAAAGATGTATGTACATATGTATATGTTTGATACGAGTAAATATTAATGAAAATGTTTATTTAAATTGTTTATTGTTCGTTTATACTTTTAGGGTCTACGTAGGAAGCATATCGTTCGAACTTAAAGAAGACACTATAAGAGCTGCGTTTCTACCGTTTGGGCCAATAAAATCAATCAACATGTCATGGGATCCAATTACACAAAAGCATAAAGGATTTGCTTTTGTCGAATATGAAATACCTGAAGGGGCTCAACTTGCTTTAGAACAAATGAATGGAGCCTTAATGGGTGGTCGAAATATAAAAGTTGGCCGACCCAGCAATATGCCTCAAGCACAACAAGTAATTGATGAAATACAAGAAGAAGCTAAGAATTTCAACAGAATCTATGTAGCTTCTATTCACCCAGACCTATCTGAGGAAGATATTAAAAGCGTTTTTGAAGCTTTTGGTCCGATATTATATTGTAAACTTGCACAGGGAACATCCCTGCACAGCCACAAAGGATATGGCTTTATCGAATATGCAAACAAACAAGCAATGGATGAAGCTATTGCTAGTATGAATCTTTTCGATCTCGGTGGCCAGCTTCTAAGGTAAGTGAGGTTCTTAATTCCAAGTAAGCAAAAGACAACCCGAATTCTATAATTACATTATATTTTTCCTATGTAACGTAAAAACAAACTTTCAAACAGCAGACGCAGCGACTGCTTGACCAACCTTGTTATATGTCCCAATCAGATCAGTGCCGCCACTACCAAAAAATTATTGCAACCAAAATTTTTACAAAAGTTACAAAATGAGCAAAAAAGTTACCAAAATTAATATGATTTTTTTACACTGCGCGTAATTAGGTTAGCGGCCCCCAAGTTACTAATTTACTTTTTACATTTTCTATTGCAATTTTGCGCGCAACTTCTTAATTTTTGTTGTGTTGTTGCAATCATCATATGCGATCTCTCTCACATGAAAGCTAAGCTCAATAAAAGAACCGTTATATATTATTTTATATTTTGTTTAATTTTTCACAAAGTACTTTGCACTTATTCTGCTTCACCAGATTAGCGCCCCCCAAATATAATTTAATTTATCTTGTTTTTTCTTTCAAATTACTGTTATAAATTTTTTTGTGTGGCTTGAAATATTGAATATCTTCAAACAATTGCAAAATATGGGAAATTACTGTCATAAATTTTTTTGTGTGGCTTGAAATATTGAATATCTTCAAACAATTGCAAAATATGGGAAGAGGAACAGTTTTATCTTTGGAGGCAAAATAGAAAATTGAAGCCTATTTTATTGTGATGCAGGACTATCCCTCCATAAAATTGCCGAAAAAACTGGAAGACACAGGAAAACCATAGCCAGTTATCTTAAAAATAAAGAAAACTATGGAAAAAACGTTAAAGGCGATAACAATCGAGTGATTTCTGAAGCAGATAGGAGAGCTATACTGAGGGAAGCATCTAATTCGTACGACTCGTCTGCCAAAATTGAGGAAAAAACTTGTGTTAAAGCGAGCCTATCAACAAAGGGCAATAAGAAAAGCAGAGCATATATACGGAGACAGAAATTGAAAACGAAACCACCACTTAATACGCTAAGAAAGGAAATACGCTTAGATTTTACCCAAACATACATGACATGGTCTGCTTAGTGGAAATACGTGCTCTTTTCAGATGAAAAGAAATTCAATTTAGAAGGGCCCGACGGGTATAATTATTACTTTCATGACCTACGTAAAGAGGAACACCGGCTGCACAGCCGATAGGGAGGTGTGATAGTGTGGTGAGCTACATCCTACTATGGCACGCATGACTGCGGAAAACTATAGAAACGTGTTAGAAATGACTTTTTCTCAAATCCAAAACTTGTTCGGGAGTCTAGAGTGGCATTTCCAACACAACAATACCCCAATTCATACAGCCAGATCCGTAAAATCCTGGATTCAAAGCCAAAAAGTTGATGTCCTTGAGTGGCCACCGTACTCGCCCAACCTAAATATAATCGAAAACGTATGGGGCTGGTTGTCTAGAAAAATATGCGAGTCCGGAACAAAAAAAAAAAAAAAAAAAAAACAGAACTAATCGAAGCCATCCACTATTTCATTGGATTACATTGAAAGTCTGTACAATTCCATTCCCAATCGAATTATCGAGGTGATTTCAAATAAAAGCGGAACCACTACTATTTTTTTTACGTTTTCAAAATGTCACAAACTAGCAATAAAAAACTAAATATATTGAAATTATTGCAAATGGCGCTATCCTGATGTCCAGTTGGTTGGTGTCTTGGTTACATTTTTTAATATACTTTTTTCAAAAATTAAAAAAAAAATTTAACTTTAACGTTATACTAGCCATTATTGTTTTATTTTAAGAAGAATTTATAGAAGTCAAATAGAAAAAAATTGTAAGTCCATAACACAAGTAGATTAGGTACCATTTAACATTAAAAGAAAGTGTAAAGAGGGGCGCTAAACTTATGAATATGTAAATTTAATTTAACTTCCATTATAATACAAAAGATATTTACACCGTATAGTTAAATAATATGTGAATTACAAAGCAAGAAAACAAAACTTAATTCAACATTTGTTTAAAATTGGCTGTAAATAATCGGCAGACACACTTTTGAGGATTAAAATTACTTAAATTATTTTTTATGTTAAGGATATATGTACATATGTATGTAAGAAAGAACTAAAAATTATAGTGCTAATTTTGAATTGCCCAATAGCTCCCTAAATTCACATAATTTAATATTGTTTATTTTAATATAAAATTTAACTGCAAGGAATACCATTACTCAATCAAGCAACCGGGTTAAAGAAATATCAAATATTTTGTGTGATCTTTTACATTGAAACAGTGTCAACAGTGTCAAACTAGTCTAGCCAGCGACTTTGGTCGTCTAATAGGCGGACAGAAGCGTTGAAAGCAATGCGAATTCATTTTAAAAATTAACTAAATTTTCTCGAAACTCACGAACTAGAAAAAGTAGTATTTAATTTAATAAAACCAGCGAACTTTTAAAATCCGTTCAAAGCGTCTATATTGAAGATGACTGGATTAAAACATTAAATTCAAAAGCTGATTTGGTCTGTCTGAAATCTCTTAAAATTAGGCAAATGTAGAAACACCTGACTCCATAAGTTCTAATATTGAAGGATTAAAATATACTTTCTTAGAGCGAACATATTTCACTAGCACCTGGAGACCTTGTCGCACTCCAACACATCAAAAACATTGAAAGTCCCCTTTAAACTACACTAGCCTAGCATTGTTTTAATAAAATGTAAAATATTTGAAATCGGACAAAAAACCGCGTAGTAGAGTGTCTGGTTTAAGAGGTTTCACTATGCTTATTGAAGAAAAAATTAACCAAAATAAAAAAATGTTTGCATCTCTACATTGAAGAAAAATATTACAATTTTGGTGAGGTTAGGTCGGCAGACCGCTGAACATCCCAAAACAGCCTAAATTTTCCAGCTCACTTGGGTGCTGAAGACCCTTTGTGATTGCCTGAAAAGTGGGATAGTGAAGTGAAAAAATTAAAGGAATATAATGTGAGTGAAGGAGATGGATGGGAGGGGATGGAAAGGAAAAGCGTTAGTGTCGCGTTACATGCAGTTGTGATAGCCATCCGCTGCTTCTTATGAAAGACCCTAGTGCGGTCGGTTTGACCGAGGGCAGACAAGATAGACTGTTGAAGCTCCGCTCTCCTAGATATCTTAGACGATGATGCTCCAAAGCCACAAAGCTACAGTCACTCTTAGATGAGATCTGTGCAGTTTTAATAGCTCCCACGTTCTCTTAGAGTTAATATGCGGCCACAGGTTCCTTGATATAAAGCATGTTGGCTCTGTGAGCCATTTTTCTTCGGCACGTTCCAGCGTTTTATTCTTTTCCAACACGCTGATAAGGATTGTCCGCAAAAGGGATCTATATCGCTATCCTCTAGAGCTATCCCTTTTTTGGCTAAGTCGTCACTGATGTTGTTGCCGTTGTTGGACCCATGTCCACGTACCCATTTTATGGTTAGGCTAGAATCAGGGAGTTGATGGCGGCCTTGCTGTCCATTACTAACATGATATCTCTACCGAATATCTTGTGAAACGTCAGCCATTTGGCCGCTTTATTTGTAGCCGATATTTCAGCCTGAAGAACACTGCATCCGTCTGGCAGTCTGAAGGTTATTTTAGTGTTAAATTTTTCTATGTTAACGCCACCCTTCTGGACCCACCCGTGGGATCCAGATACTAGGGGAAATTCCTCAATTTGGTAGCCGAAACTCCTTGAGAGGAATGGTTTTAGGATGCAGTAGTTAATTAGATCGCGGACTAGATCCTTTTCAGTCTCCAGTATATCGGCATGTCCACACGGTCAGTGGGTCCGTGCTCCTGTTGCGTTCAACCAGATCGCGGGTTTTAGTGCTATCTGCCTGGCTTCTAAGTCACATGGCATCCAGATCATAAGTGCAAATTTTGGTTAAAATTATATTTGCATCTCCACATTGAAGAAAAATATTACCAATTTCAGTTGAAATTACCACAAACCGCAGCTTTGGTCCCAATTATATCTCCAGCTCAAAATCCACATTAAGCAAAGACACGTAAATGTATTTGTTTTTCGACAATCACTCCAAGAAAACTCCAAAAGTGGCGTTGGTGGTTAACAAAGCCATCAAAGTGAATATGTGCTTCTTTGCACAAGATGACTTTGCTCGAAAAAATCGGCATCCATTATTTCAATAATCCATTCAACAAAATATTCCGTCGTGGAATGCTCGATTTTTACTACTGTCAGCTGCCGATTGTTTTTTAGGGTTGCAAACACTACTGCACAAATGGCGACAAATTTAAATCTTGCGTTAACTTCGGGACTCTCTTTACAATTACAGAAATGTCAAAACCAAACATGTACGCAGAATTTCTCAGCTCTGTAGTGCTACCAGCGTACTTTTTTTGATGAATATTTGCGACGGAGTGAGAGCAATTATTATAACGGGAATAGCGAAGGGAGAATATGTTTTGATTCCCCGTATTTCAATAATTCTCACCGGTTTGCCGTTCCAGTTTCCAGAGTCCAGTTTCTCCTGAAAGCAGCATTCCCGATGATAAAAAATAAAGCACAATGTTTTAAATCTAAAAATGATATAAGTATACAATAATATCAAGATTCGTATACGAGTAATTTTACTATACGAGTATAGTAAAATTAATTATTTATTTAATTCAATAACAACAAATTCTAAATTTATTTACACAACTTTAAAAACAACATATTATTATTATTTTTTTTTTTTTTTTGAAAACTAATCTTCATATTTTTTTGTATTTAGGGTTGGGCGTTCGATTACTCCACCGAATGCATTGGTGAGTCCAGCGACAAACTCTACTATGCCAACTGCAGCGGCTGTAGCAGCTGCAGCAGCAACGGCAAAAATTCAAGCTTTGGATGCTGTTGCCAGCAACGCTGTTCTGGGTTTAGCCTCCGCTACACCTGCTCTTGGAATATCACCGCTTGCAAATAAAATAACTAATTTACCTCTCCCTACACCTGTTGGAAATAGTATTCATCCTTCCATTGCTTTGCCCAACGCTGCAGCTGCAACATTTATATCTGCTAGTATGTTTCAAACTCCTTGCATTTCGCCTAATATTATAGCGCCTCCGTCTTTGCAAGCTGTTTCAACTCAAAATCTTAATGCTTCTGCGAAATCAATTTTAGTTCACCCTTCGAATATATCAGTTCCAATTGCCGGTAAACTGAGTGCTGGCATTCCCGAAGCGATTCCAGTTGCAACTATTTCTGGTCCGATTATAACGCCAGTTAATGTAAATGCTGTTGAAGGTGTTGTATTAAATGAGCAGGATCAAGAGAAAAAATCGAATGACAAACAGGATGAATTAAAAAAAATGATAATGGATGAGGCGGAGACGCAAACCTTACAGCAACAAGAAAATATGTCTATCAAAGGTCAAAGTGCTCGACAGTTTGTAATGCAACGTTTGATGAGACCTCAAGAATCGGGAGTCATTATTTTACGAAATATGGTTGGACCAGAAGATGTGGATGAAACATTGCAAGAAGAAATTCAGGAAGAATGTTCTAAGTACGGCAGTGTTAGTCGAGTAATAATATTTAATGAAAAACAAACGGAGAATGAAGACGATGACGAAGCAGAAGTAATTGTTAAGATTTTCGTTGAATTTTCTAAATCTTCCGAAGCTGCACGAGGCAAAGAGGCCCTGCATGGAAGATTTTTCGGTGGTCGTCTTGTAACAGCAGAATTATATGATCAATCTCTTTTCGATCACGGCGATTTGTCCGGTTAAACAAAAGTCGTCTAATAATGATTATGATGAAAGACTTTTCAAGTTTACTGAAATAAATAAATACATTTTAAAATAAAAAAAAAATAACTCTTATTTGAATTATTTATTCTATTCTGTTCGGAAATCCAACTGCTCTGCATTTAATCCGCATCTTTGATTAGTTTGCAATGCTCTTGCAAATCAGCTGATTCGCAGACAATAAACAATAAGGTGTGTTCGACGTGAATGACAAAAGACTAGCCTTTAATATTTGCATAGAATTCACACAAAAATTTAGTGCTTTTCATATCAAATTTCTTGACAAGTGACTTGCTTGTGATGTGGAAACATCATATTAAACTTTATTTATAAGAATAAATTGTCTTAATAAAAATCAAAACACAATTTAAATAAGAAAACTCTTAAATAAATTTTGTTCAGTCGAATTTGCGATATACCCCTGTGTACTGCGTCACAATCTTTAACTACTTTTTTTACATGATTTCTGGGTTCCGACTAATTACTATAAGCGCACAATTGTTTTACTGCCTTTTAAATTGTTTGCCAATTAATTTTTAAGAGCAATAATCATTTGATCCTATGTTATTCTTAACTTTTCTAAAAAATTGTTCTGTTTTTGGTTACTTTATTTTGTTCACATTTGTTTGTTAACCATATGTTTTTCATCTTACTTAACTTTACTGCACAAAATTTTTGCAGTAAAAATTTGTAAATACTCAGTAAAAAACTGTCACTTTACTCTCTTTTTTGTGTTCTCATTTACTGCAACTTGGGTAAACGAACAGCATTCAGTAAAATGCAGACATACTTACAGCCTGTTCGACGATATCGAATGAAAATGTATGCGAAAGAAAGCTAGTCACTCACATTAGAATAAATTTGGGTTCATCTATGTCACTATTGTTCGTTCGCATGTGCTCATGCATTTTAATTGAGTTATGACACATCGTTCGCATAGAATAAAGTTAGAAAAAACCCAAATCAATTTTCTTTCGTCTAAAATGCGAATGAACTTATCTTTTCGACATCGGCGAACTGGCTGTTAATCCCAAATAATTGATTTAGTACCTGGGGCACCGAGCGTTACTCGGAGCTTTCAAATTGTATACATCTGAAAAATATTCACTTTAATAAAACTTAATTCAAAAGGTTTTTCCATTTTTACGCTGTTTAAAAAAGTCACAATAAAATTGTGCTTTGACTACCTTTTTATTTTTACTTATATATTTTGTGGAGTGACGCCAAAATAGCAATTCACTTATTTAAATTTCCGTTTCTCACCAAAATAAATCAACCTCTGTGTTCTCATTAAAAATTCTTAGTTTGATATCAATATCAAAATTTCCCCAGATATGTATGTAAAAACCGAGCAAAAAAAAAAACTTCCAGATACTGACTCTTTGAAGCCGTTTTCGAAAACATTTAATATGCCATAACGTCGAAAGTTAGAAAAACCCGTAAAAACTGGTGATGAAATCTTGATCACTAAAATAATCAAACACAGTTTAGTCGTTTTCGAGACCTACTTGCTTTTTCGATCGTAGAAACTCCTATATGCCAACTTTTTTTACCTTAAAAACCGCTAGATACTGATTTTCATTAAAATCGTTAGAACCGTTTTCGAGAACCTATAAAAGTTTTACAAAAGGGTAAAAACCAGAACAAAATGGGTCTCCCCTTGACCGGGGACATAATAAATTGCTTTTATAACCTTAAAACCCCCTAGATACTGATTTTCATTAAAATCGTTAGAGCCGTTTATGATAACAATCAAAAGTTTTACAAGTGGGTAAAAACCGAAGCAAAGTGGGTCTTCCCGGGATCGGTGACATTCTAGACCTCTTTTTTAACCTTAAAAATTCCTAGATACTGATTTTCATTAAACACGTTAAAGCCGTTTTCAAGAACCAAAAACAGTTTACAAATGGGTAAAAAAAGGGCCAATATGGGCTTTCCTTGGACTGGGAATACTCTAGATTGCTTTTTCGACCTTAAAAACTCCTAGATACTGATTTTCATTAAAATCGTTATAGCCATTTTCGAGAACAAATAAAAGTATTACAAATAAGTAAAAACCGGGACAAAATGCGTCTTCCCGAGACCGGGAACATTCTAGATCGTTTTTTTAACCTTAAAAATGCCTAGATACTGATGTTCATCAACAACTTTAGAGCCGTTTTCGAGAACCAACAAGAGTATAACAAATGGGTAAAATCGGGACAAAATGGGTCCTGGACCGGCAATACTCTAGATCACTTTTTTGACCTTAAAAACTCCTAGATACTGATTTTCATTAAAACCGTTAGAGCCGTTTGCGGGAACCAATTCGAAACGGGTAAAGCCGGGAACTATCCAGATTACTATTTTGACCTTAAAACCCCTACATACTGATTTTCATTAAAATCGTTAGTGCCGTTTTCGAGAACCAGTTAAAGTATTACAAATTTTTAAAAACCGGGACAAAATGGGTTTTCCTTGACCCGGGGCACTCTAGATCACTTTTTTGACCTTAATACCCTCTAGTTACTGATTTTCACTAAAATTGTTGGTGCCGTTTTCGAGAACCAGTAAAAGTATTACAAATTTAAAAAAACCGGGACAAAATGGGTCTTTCTTGGAACCGGGGCACTCTAGTTAGCTTTTTTGGCCTTAAAATCCCCTAGATACTAATTTTCATTTAAATCATTCTATCAGAGTCTAGCTTTGATAGTGAACGGACGTATTTGTTTTTAACCGGAGTGCTATAAAAAAAAAAATAAATAAATAAATAAAAACAAGTAAGAGTGTAGTATATTCGGCTGGGCCGAATCTAAAATACCCTTCACGATAGTCACGAATATGTATAGTATATTAAAAATGTGACCTAAATATGCTCGGTTATATATGAACCGATATGGGAATTTTCTATTTTCTGTGTTTTAGTAACCTTCTTTTATAACGAGAATTGCTTTTCAGCAAAAAAATAAAATTTTTTAATGGAAAAATCGGTTCAGGCTATATCTCGGGTATATATGGCACGATATCGAAAATTTTAATTTTCCATATTTATATAACCTTACATCATTACCAGAACTGCTTTTGAGCACAACAAATTGTTTAAGTTCGCTTACGCGATATTTTCATGAAAAACCCGATTTAGGCTATATCTCGGGTATATATGGACCGATATCAGAAATTTTAATTTTCTCTATTTTCGTAACCTTCTTTTATAACAAGAACTGCTTTTCAGTAAAAAAAAAAAATGTTATTGGAAAAATCGGTTCAGGCTATATCTCGAGTATATATGGACCGATATCGGAAATTTTCATTTTTCATAACTATATAACCTTATTTCATTACCAGAACTGCTTTTGAGCACAACAAATTGTTTAAGTTCGCTTACGCGACATTTTCATGAAAAACCCGATTTGGGCTATATCTCGGGTATATATGGACCGATATCAGAAATTTTAATTTTCTCTATTTTCGTAACCTTCTTTTATAACAAGAACTGCTTTTCAGTAAAAAAAAAAATGTTATTGGAAAAATCGGTTCAGGCTATATCTCGAGTATATATGGACCGATATCGGATTTTTTCTTTTTCCATATTTATATAATTTTATTTCATTACCAGAACTGCTTTTGAGCACAAAAAAGTTGTTTACTCGGCATTTTCATCAAAAAACCTGTTAAGCTATATATCAGGTATATATGAACCGATATCGGAAATTTTAATTTTCCATATTTATATAACCTTATTTTATTACCAGAACTGCTTTAAGGTGAAAAAAGTTGTTTAAGTTCGCTTACGCGGCATTTTCGTGAAAACCACGGTTTAGGCTATATCTCTGGTATATATGGACCGATATCGGAAATTTTCATTTTCCATATTTATATAACCTTATTTTATTACCAGAGCTGCTTTTAAGCAAAAGAAAATTGTTTAAGTTCGCTTACGCGACATTTTCATGAAAAATCTGGTTTAGGCTATGTCTCGGGTATATATGGACCGATATCGGAAATTTTCATTTTCCATATGTATATAACCTTATTTTATTACCAGAACTACTTTTAAGCAAAAAAAGTTGTTTAGCTTCGCCTATGCGAAATTTTCATAAAAAATCCGATTTGAGCTATATCTCGGGTATATATGGACCGATATTGTTGTAGCGAAGCGGTTACATTGTTTTTTTGTATCATGGTACATGTTTTTATCTACTACTTTTGACAGCGTAAGTGTGAATTCGCCTTTTTACACAAACAAAATACCTGTTGTTTTTTTTTTTTTGACAGCTTAAGTGTAAATTCGCCTTTTAACACAAAAAAATACCTGTTGTTTTTTTATTGTTGTAGCGAAGCGGCTACCTTGTTTTTGTGTATCATGATCAAGGCAGCTTTAACAGGTAGTGACAGAATTATAATAAATACAACACCAACGAACATCACGTGCTTTTTTGTATTTATTTTATTTATTTATTTAGTAACTATACAGTTACAAAGTATAGGATGCACAGCTTGGGCGGGGTGACAAATACCATAAGGCCCAAGATAGTGTTAACAGTATTTTTGTAGCGTCGCTGTGACTGACAATAACGACCTGTGCCTTCACATAGGAAGTTTCCACGTGGTAAGCAATGAATAACCTCTAAAAAAAACTGTAAACCAATACAGTTAGTTGAGCCAAACCGTTAACCAGTGCAAGCGATACGCAAAACTCTCGAAGACCGAACAACAAACACAAGCCTGACCGCACTTAGGATATCATCTTCAACCCAGAGCTGCTTTACGACGTGTTTTTTTTAGTAGAAATTACGAAAAGTTGTAAAAACCTAAGTATTTTTGCACAATTATGTATCGTGTAAACAAAATTTTTACAAATTTATGCAAAGGAAGAAAGGCAGCTTTAGTGTGTTTAATTATTTTTCCTGTCTTCACAGCGTTATCTTCTCATTGCTCAAGATTAAATCATTACCCTCACTTTAAAAAAAAACAGATTTTATAAGAAACCAGTCGCAAAGCAGCTCTGGACTGAAGAACAGCTCTCGTGTCATTGTCATTATTTCTTAAGTGCGGTCAGGCTTTTTGTTTTTGTTGTTTGGCCTTCGAGAGTTTCGCGTCTCATTGGTTAACTGGTTACCTCAACTAACTGTATTAGTTTAAATTTTTTTGAGATATACCTTTATTAACCACGGGGCAACTTCTTATGTGAAGGCATAAGTCGTTATACGTCAGTCGCAGCGCCGCTGCAGATTATTGTTAATATCATCTTGGGCATAAGGACTCTGCCCATGCTGTCCATTTTATACTTTGCAAATTTATAAATAAATAAAAAAAATTATAAGAAATTTTATATGTTAGAAATGTTAGTGTACGAGGGCTGATAAAATAATAACCGTTATTTTAAATTTTGTTCATAAAGTATTTATTTAATCATTAACTATCTTGTTGTCCCCATTAAAGTAATCGTCCTCAGTTAAATACACTTATGCCAGCGTTTTTTCCAATCATTGAAACACTTCTGAAACGCCATTTTTGGTATCGCCAACAGCTCCTGTTTCGATTTTTTCCTTTATCACTTCAATCGTAGGAAAACGCTTTCCTTTCATCGGTGTATTCAGTTTTGGGAAAACTCAGCGGGGGCCAAATCTGGTGGGTACGGTGGTTGAGGCATACGCACAAGCGTCGATGTGTGCGCTGGTGCGTTATCATGGTGCAAAATCTATGATTGTTTTTTTTTCACAATTCTGTGCGTTTCTGGCGAATTGCTTCGCGCAAATATCGCAAAACTTCAAAGTAGTATTCCTTATTGACCATAGGGCCTTGTGGCAAGAATTCATGATGCACCACGCTTTCATTGGGATGATTGGGCTTTGGTTTCAATGTCATAGCCATACACACATGTTTCGTCACCGGCTACGACTTTTTGGAGGAAATATGGATCGTCGTTGACGATGTTCAACGGCTCCTGAGCGATGTCCATGCGACGTTGTTTTTGCTCAAAATTTAGTATTGACTCACTGGAGCATCGACACAGTGTGGGTGCGTTACTCCGTTCTATCGTTACTACAATGGATTTTGCTCTGGCGAGATTAGGGTCTTGTTCACGAAACTTGCACATTTTTACGTTGCAGGCGTTCATAGTCCATTTAGGTCGATTGCCCGGGGAAGCGTACTACACATTACAGAGAGAATTCGTTTTTCAGCCTTACGCTTCGTCTGTGGAATAAATTGCCTGCAGGCGTGTTTATTGTCTGATATAACGTTGGAAAGTTCTAGTCAAATGTTCACAAACACTACTCCCTCTTTCACCGTCTTCATAACCTAATTCCTTGTTCTGGTACAATGCACCGTATATGTAGGGGGTCATCCCCTGATGCTGGTCGAAGATAAAAAATAAATAATATTAATACCCCATTATATTAATAAATTAATAAGAAAGGACAAAAATTGCGTTATGGAAGTGTATTTTGCTTTCAAATAATTTTAATAGGAAAATAAAATCTTGTCTCACTGGTATAATTACAGATAAGGATAACAGGTTGAAAGTTAAAACTGTTTAAGCAATCAGCATACAACATCTGCGTGTCGTGATCCTTACTTTTAGCACTTTTAGTTCTTTACTATAGCACGGATACCATATTGCCCCAATAAAAATATAGTAAAAACAAGTAAGAGTGTAGTATATTCGGCTGGGCCGAATCTAAAATACCCTTCACGATAGTCACGAATATGTATAGTATATTAAAAATGTGACCTAAATATGCTCGGTTATATATGAACCGATATGGGAATTTTCTATTTTCTGTGTTTTAGTAACCTTCTTTTATAACGAGAATTGCTTTTCAGCAAAAAAAAAAAAAAAAAAAATTTTTTTAATGGAAAAATCGGTTCAGGCTATATCTCGGGTATATATGGCCCGATATCGAAAATTTTAATTTTCCATATTTATATAACCTTATATCATTACCAGAACTGCTTTTGAGCACAACAAATTGTTTAAGTTTGCTTACGCGATATTTTCATGAAAAACCCGATTTAGGCTATATCTCGGGTATATATGGACCGATATCAGAAATTTTAATTTTCTCTATTTTCGTAACCTTCTTTTATAACAAGAACTGCTTTTCAGTAAAAAAAAAAATGTTATTGGAAAAATCGGTTCAGGCTATATCTCGAGTATATATGGACCGATATCGGATTTTTTCTTTTTCCATATTTATATAATTTTATTTCATTACCAGAACTGCTTTTGAGCACAAAAAAGTTGTTTACTCGGCATTTTCATCAAAAAACCTGTTAAGCTATATATCAGGTATATATGAACCGATATCGGAAATTTTAATTTTCCATATTTATATAACCTTATTTTATTACCAGAACTGCTTTAAGGTGAAAAAAGTTGTTTAAGTTCGCTTACGCGGCATTTTCGTGAAAACCACGGTTTAGGCTATATCTCTGGTATATATGGACCGATATCGGAAATTTTCATTTTCCATATTTATATAACCTCATCTTATTACCAGAACTGTTTTAAGCAAAAAAAAGTTGTTTAAGTTCGCTTACGCGACATTTTCATGAAAAACCCGGTTTGCGCTATATCTCGGGTATATATGGACCGATATCGGAAATTTTAATTTTCCATATTTATGTAACCTAATTTTATTACCAGAACTGCTTTTGAGCAAAAAAAAAGTTATTTAGCTTCGCCTATGCGACATTTTCATTAAAAATCCGATTTGGGCTATATCTCGGGTATATATGGACCGATATCTGAAAAAAAAAATTTTTGCCTTTTAGTCACCATGCTTAATAAGTGTGTGAAGTTTGAAGCAAAACGAACAACTTTTGTTTTCAAAAATTTTCATACAAAACTGCAAAAAAAAATGGCTTTTTTCGGAATTTTGAATATATCTCAGCTATACGTGGACCGATATTACTGAATTTCAATAGCAAACCCATGAATCGATGGGGTAAAAGAATGGTGAAAGAAAAAAGTTTCTAAGTCTAATGGTTTTCTCAGAAACGGTATTTCAACAGCGGACAGACGGACAGACGGACATCGCTTAATCGACTTTTCCATTAATTCTGATTCAGAATATATATACTTTATAGGGTCGCAAAAAAAAACTGTAGAAATTACAAACGGAATCACAAACTTATATATACCCTTAACATTTTTGTGAAGGGTATAAAAAAAGAAGCGGTACAAGTAGAAAACCGCAATAAGTGGAAGAGCGCATATACAAAAGAAAAACTTTGTGACAATTATTTTTATATACATACGTTTAAAGTAAAAAAATAAATATAAATAAAAAAACAAATATTGCATGAGTGTACCTAGTAGATGCAATTCTGAGAGGGAGCTTAGACCGCCACCAATATATTTGAGAGAACCTACTTCTAATGAGCTGGTAAAACAACTTATTACGGTAATCAGTAAGGACAATTTCAACGTGACATCAGTTAAGCGCGGAAACATCAATGAAACAAAAATTCAGGTAAACCATGAAAATTATTACCGAAAATTGTCTGACGTTTTGGAAAAGGAGAAAAGATCTTTTTACACTTATCAGCTTAAAAGTGCCAAAGGTGTTCAGCTCGTTATAAAAGGTATTGATCCATGTGTAGCCACGGATGATGTTAAGATTGGTTTGGAGGACAAAGGGTTTAAAATCAAAAATGTAGTGGACATCAGGAACCGTGAGAAGATCCCTCAACCCATGTTTAGGGTTGAACTCGAACCAAAAGATATTGTCCTGAAACGGAATGAAACTCACCCAATTTATGCCCTCAAATTTCTCCTCCACCGTAAAGTTACCGTAGAGGAGCCTCATAAGCGTTTAGGTCCCGTTCAATGCCTAAACTGCCAGGAATTTGGCCATACTAAGGCCTATTGTAAACTGCCCGCAGTTTGTGTTGTGTGTCTACACGGCACTTCACAGTGCAAAAAACCAAAGACTGACTCGAGCGCTAAAAAATGCAGTAACTGTGGAGGTAACCACACTGCAAATTACAGGGGCTGTCCTGTTTGCACTCATTTTAAACAATCAATAACAAATAAGTCATCAATTACCTTCAAGCAACCCCAGCAGTCAAACATTATTTCTGCAAACAATTTTCCCCAGATAGGCCAGTCAACCAGCCAAATAATTATGCAAAACCCCAAACAAGTTTCATATGCTAATGTGGTCAAAACCGATATACAAATATAATACAATCAGGACCCCAAGCCCCAAAATTCCGATCAAAATTTTAACAATCTTGAGGCAACTCTGCAGACTCTTGTTCAATCCATAAACACATTTACGGTTTCTATGACTAACATGATGCAGGAAATGCTGAAAATGCAATCCACTACTTTGCAGGCAATTTTAAAAAAATGAGCTGGTTAAAAATATGTTTCTGGAACGCAAACGGCATTCGCCAACACAAAAATTAACTTGAGCACTTCCTTATGGAAAAGCAAATCGACATAATGCTGATTGCTGAAACCCATTTGACAACTAACAGTTTTTTCAAAATTAATGGTTACACGCTGTATGATACTAAAGATCCCCGTGGCAGATCTTGCGGAGGCTCAGCAATTTTGATAAAAACTAGAATTAAGCAGTATTTGCTAAACGAGACTTGTGAGGAGTATCTTCAAGCAACAAACATATGTATTGAACATTTTCATCATAAAATTGTTATTTCATCGATTTATTCCCCACCCCGATTTTGAGTAACAGAAAATCAATATACAAATTTTTTCAATTCACTTGGGCCTCGATTTTTAGCGGCTGGCGACTATAACGCTAAACACAATTTTTGGGGATCACGTTTAATTACCCCGAAAAGCCGTGTGCTTTTTGACACCGTTTCCAAAATGGGCTTAGATGTGGTTTCAAGCGGACACCCCACTTATTGGCCGTCAGACCGACGAAAGATCCCTGATGTTATAGATTTTGGAGTTGCGAAAAATTTTCCTCTAGAGTGGATGCAAATGGAGCCTTCATCAGATCACTCACCCACTATAATCTTTCTTTCGTTTCCCCAAGAGATTGGCTTCCCGTTGACCGTCAATAGAGTTAATTGGCTAAAATACAAAAAATGTTTGAGTACACATTGTACTGAAAATATCGCCTTGAGAACGCCTGAGGATATTGATGTGTCAATTAATGATTTTTCTGAAAACCTCAAACTGGCCGTACAGCATGCTACCACTAGTCATATAAGATCCAGAAATGAGAACTATAGAACTTATTCGTCTGAAATTGCGCAACTTCTGTCAGAAAAAAGAAGAGTCAGAAGAGAGTGGCAGCTTCGCAGGTCTCCCCAGCTTAAGACTAGGCTACGGGAATGCAAAACTCAGCTAAGAAATCTGCTTGAAATCCAGAGAATATCTTCCCTTAAAACATACTTGGAAAGCCTGGATGGTAGTCCGCAATCTGACTATTCTCTGTGGAAAGCGACAAAAGGTCTGAAAAGACCCGTAATAGGTAAGCCACCTTTGCGAACTTCAACTGGCGACTGGGCAAGAAGCGACTCAGAAAAGGGGATGGTGTATGTTAACCATTTGAGAAATGTTTTTATTACAAATGATATAACAAATGATGCATCTGAACTACCACCATATGCAGTTAGACCGCCTGTGTCTTTGCGATTCACATTTCCAGATGTAGAACAAGGTATCAGTAACATAAACCCCAGGAAAGCTCCAGGTATTGATCAAGGGAAGGATCCGACCAAGGTAGAATCATATAGACCAATAAGTCTACTACCAACAATTTCAAAACTATTCGGAAAATTGTTAATGGTTAAGTTGAGTCCAATATTGAACAATGTGGGATG
Organism: Thecocarcelia acutangulata; assembly: GCA_914767995.1. Classification (NCBI taxonomy): domain Eukaryota; kingdom Metazoa; phylum Arthropoda; class Insecta; order Diptera; family Tachinidae; genus Thecocarcelia; species Thecocarcelia acutangulata. The sequence continues at coordinate 62,027,693 of OU612098.1, forward strand.
CATCCCTGATCATCAATTTGGCTTTCGGGCTAAACATAGCACCATAGAACAAACGCACAGACTAGTCAATGTCATAAGACAAACCTTTGAGGAGAAGAAGTATTGCTCAGCTCTTTTCATTGATATTTCTCAAGCTTTTGATAAAGTGTGGCACGACGGCTTGATGCACAAAATAAAGCTAAACTTGCCTGCAAATACACACAAGCTTCTGGAAAGCTACTTATACGGGCGGAAGTTTGTTATCAGAGAAGGCGACTTTATAAGCCCAACTCAGCCAATCAAGGCAGGAGTTCCCCAAGGCAGCATACTGGGGCCTGATTTACGCCTCTGACATGCCAACGACATCCGGAATCCACACTTCTACCTTTGCAGATGACACAGCGTTTTTGAGTGTTAATGAAAATCACCAATTAGCATCACGAAATTTACAGGAATATATTTCAATATTAGAGAAATGGCTAAAACTTTGGAAAATCAAAGTTAATGAACAGAAATGTACTCATGTTACATTTACACTGTGTAGGCAAACATGTCCGCCTATCCAAATTAACAACTCACCTATTCCGCAGCACAACGAAGTCAAGTACCTGGGTATTCACCTGGACCGTGGGCTAACGTGGAAGTCTCACATTGAAGCAAAGGTCACTCAGTTAAAACTAAAAGCAGCGCAGCTAAATTGGCTTATGGGCAGAAATTCGACACTGAAATTAGATTGCAAACTTTTGTTATACAACGCAATACTAAAGCCTATATGGTGCTACGAAATTCAGTTATGGGGCACCGCCTCAGCGTCAAACATTGAAAAAATCCAAAGGCGACAAAACAAAATTCTTCGAACGATTACTGCAGCTCCATGGTACGTAAAAAATTCACGAATTCATAAAGATCTGAGTGTTCCGCTAGTAAAAGAGGAATTTTCTAAGTACGCGACAAGGTATGTCAGTAAACTGGAACTTCATCCAAAACCTCTTGCGCGCAATATACTTAATTTTGGCGGCCACACTCGGCTAAGAAGAAGGGATACCGCTGCCACCATCAGATTGCTCAATAGGTGATTTTACCGAAATAGCTCCCGCATAATAAAACTTTTTGTCTAGCATTGGCCGCACTTAAGAATCACATTTTTTAATTTTAAATTTAGTATTAAGATTTGAATACTTATTGCTAGTTCATTTTGAAGATTCAATAAATTACTCAGATTGTGTATTATATATGTAGGAGTTGGAGAAAAGAAAACAAACAGGGTAAGTATTTGTTTTAACTTAGGGATCTTTTATTAATTGGGTTACCTTTTCCGCTAATTGACAATTCCAGGTAAGTAAAAATCTTTAGGTTGATAAATACAAATTGGGGTTGCTAAGACAATCTACGATGTGGCTCACACACAGAACACACAACACAATCGAATTGAAAGACCTGGGGCCAAATTCCGCAAGGATGAATTTTGAAATGTTCACCAATTTCAGTGTTCACTTTTGATTTTTCAGCCCGCAGTGTGCACTTAATAATTTTTCCACTCAAAAATCTTCGGTGAATTTTAGTTTTTTGTAAAATATTTTGAACTTGAAAAAAAATTAACAAAAGGATTATGTACGTATATTAAAATTATCTATTCAACAATTTGTATGACAGAGTTAATTTGACAAATCAGCATATCATTCAGCCTGAAGAAACACATTCAGCGCAATTCATTGTTTTTTATGGAATGGCTTTTTAATGAAAAATGAATACTGTGTCTGTCAGTGAATTTTATTTTGAGTGTTCACTGGTAAAAAAATTCATAGTTGCGGAATTTGGCCCCTGCTAGTCAACTTGAAAAAATCAAAACGTTTTAATTTTTCTTCAACCAACTCGACAACTGCCAAACTAATCAACTGGCAAAGCCATACAGGTTTTGATTTGGGCAACAACCGACTCAGTTGCCAACTGAGTTGAAACGTGTATGGGGTGCTTTATATATCATCATCTAAAATCGAAAAGGCCGTACCAACCAAAAAATTCAATATATACCTTTTGATTGATTATGATGTGATTAACCACAAAGTACATCTTTCATTAAAATTTTACTTTCATATCGCTCCTTTATTGCAACATAGTCATATCTCAAAAAATTAGCTTTTCGAGTTAACAATTCAGAATTGTTAACAGTACTACCTTTTTTATTTTGTCAAAATTGTATTTAAATTACCTTTTTAAACTGATTCTTTTCAGAGATATTTTCTAAAAAAAATTTCTAAGACTTGTATGGAAATGAAAAATTTGAAACGTTTTTTTTTTTCTCGAAACAAGCTTTTTTGCGTTATGACTATGTTGCAGTAAAGGAGCGATATGTTCAAAAATACCGATTTTATTCATGAAAATCAAAAGGCCGCAATTACAGTGTTAACAAATGTACAAACCAGAAAGCCGTTTAATTTAAAAAATAATATAAATTTGAACGAAGTTGACATTTGTTTTACATTTACCGTTTTTGAAATAAAAACTTTTGCAAGATAGTAACAAGAACGCTTCCTTACCAAAAAAATAATAAAATGAGTGTATGGTTCCATTAAAAAAATTGAAAAAATAAAATGTGAGAAAATAAAACAAACAGAATGGAAGGAAAACCATACCATGTGAGGTAAATAACCCTGAAAATTAACGCCCAATTGCAATTTGCTCTGCACTCTCCAAAGTAATGGAAAGCATGGTTAACCATCACCCTATGAGGTATCTAGAGTCGCATAAACTAATTTGTGATCGTCAATATGGATTTCGTAAGGGTCGTTCTACTGGCGATCTTATGGCATATCTCTCAGAGAAATGGTGCCACTCAATCCATCACTTCGGTGAAAGTAGGGTGGTGGCTCTGGATATTTCAAAAGCGTTTGACGGTGTAAGATGTACTTCACTCCATCCGACCTCCTTACTATTTATACCACCTACATTCGACCGAAAATGCAATACAACTCTCATGTTTGGGCCGGTGCCTCAAAGTCTATTTTGGGGTTACTCGACCGTGTGCAGGAGAAGGCGAAAAAGCTCATAGGTGACAGTACGGTATCCAACTCTATTGACTCACTGGAGCATCGACGCAGTGTGGGGTGCGTTACTTTGTTCTATCGTTACTACAATGGATTTTGCTCTGACGAGATTAGGGATCTTGTTCCCGAAACTCGCACATTTTTGCGTAGCACGCTTTCATCGTCCAGAGCTCATCCATTTGTGATTGATTGCGCGGGGAATCGTACTACGCATTGCAGAGAGAATTCGTATAATAATATCTGTCAAAACACAAAAAACAAGCCTTTTCATTTATTCACCTCTCTAACATTTCTTTACACCTTTCAAACAAATGAACAACCGTTGGTTGCATTTTTCTTTTAAATTCTCAGCAATTTATTTATATTGCTGGGATATAAAGTTGAATGTTTGAGAATATCTTTCAAAAATTTCCAAAGTCTACTGATGATTAGGGTAGTTCCTATGAAATGTCGACATATAGATAGCTGGGAAACATAGAAAACAAGCTATTTATAATTTTTATTGGTATAAATGGTAGAAGCTAAAATTAGTGAATAAAAAACTTAATTGTTTGAATTTTTGTTCTCTGCTTTTCGATACTTTCAAAAAGCAAATCGTAGCAACCAACGGTTGTTCATTTGTTTGAAAGGTGTAAAGAAATGTTAGAGAGGTGAATAAATGAAAAGGCTTGTTTTTTGTGTTTTGACAGATATTATTAGAGCATTTTTCTTTTAAATTCTCAGCAATTTATTTATATTGCTGGGATATAAAGTTGAATGTTTGAGAATATCTTTCAAAAATTTCCAAAGTCTACTGATGATTAGGGTAGTTCCTATGAAATGTCGACATATAGATAGCTGGGAAACATAGAAAACAAGCTATTTATAATTTTTGTTAAAAACATTAATGTACTTACGGCAGTTTTGTTTCAGAAAAAACGATTCCTAAAGGCCCTAAGCACCAATACTAAAAAACTACTATTATTTTATGTTACTTTTATTAAACCAGATCCGCATTAATATTTTAAAAATAATTCTGACGTTTGGCACTTGACAAATAAATAGTCATAAATTTATATATTTATTATTTTAGGTGACGATATGTAGGTATTTTGAAGGCCGGGGCAACCTTATACGTTGTGTTTTTCAACTGACAACTAAGTTGAAATACATGTAGGGCTATATGCAAAAAATATTCTTACTTGAGTATTAACGTATACGTTAGCTACTAAAGAGTTGCATGAGCATGCTTGATTTCTGAGTATGCTCATATGCTCGAACATTGAACAGAGTAACGATCATACCCAAATATCAAGAAGCAGAAACGAATACTGTTTATATAAACAAAATGCTTACTTGAGAAAACGAGCAGTGCTCAGTATCAAAAGAAACAGTGTCCGGTTATTGCTTGGTTATGGTCGATTAATGCCCGTAGTAAAAAAAGCGAGATTATTAAACGTTGCCAATTTTTTTTTAAACTCTCAAATATTTTAAAATGAATGTAAGTAAATACTATTTATAGATATTACCTGGTCAAGTAACTTTTACAAAAAATGTTTTTCTTTGAATATGCTCTTATTACTGATGTGTATTGTCTTGTAGGACTTGGCAGAAAATATGCAGTCGTCGACTGCAGAAAACTGTGGCATTCTCCAAATTAAAAGTAGAATAGCCTCTGGTGAGTATAAGATTGTTCCCAAAGTAGGCAGGAGCAAGATATGGGAAATTTTTGGAGAAGTCGAAATGAATGGCACAATAAACAAAAATACAATGGCCTGTAAACTTTGTAATAATGTTTATAAATTTAATGGTACATCGTTTTTGGTGAACCATAAATGTCTCAAAGCGACGATACCAGCAATAAAAGAAAAAATAGATGTAGATCAACATACGAAATCCCAAGTTGCTGAGCCAGTTACTCATTGGACAATTAACAACTGCAGACCATTTAAAATGGTAAAAGATGATGGGCTTATAAAATTTACGGAGTTAATATTATCTATTGGAGCAAAGTACGGAACGGCTGTTGATGTAGCAAAAATGATTCCACACCCTACGACAGTGTCTCGTAATATAGACAAACTATACGAAGAAGCCTTTGATCTCTTGCGCTTAGATATATCTGCAATTAGTGAAAGTGGATTCGCCGTAACAACAGATATTTGGACGGATAATTATGCAAAAATATCATATTTAGCCGTAACGATTCATTTTATTAAAAATGCTAAGACAAATACCAAAATGGTTGGGTTTGAATCCATGAACTTTGAATCTTGCACAAGTAAGTTGTTGACGTTTGATATACGAGTAAAAACATATATACTATGTGATTATCATTATGCTGCTGAATCTTTCTCCAATTATTTTCGTCTTTTTAGAAGAAAAAATTCTGCGTAAAGTAACAAAATATTAAGACGATTTTCGTGTAGTCTTGACAGAGGAATTATTGTAACTGACAGAGGCTCTAACATGAGAGCAGCTTTTGCAGGATACCAGCATATTTTTTGCATTGATCATTTGCTAAACAACATTGTGGAAAAAGCTTCTTACTTCTTCAAGATAACTGAATCGTGGAACTGTTTCCATTTGATGGAACCAACTGTACAAATTCCGCAAATGAGTTATACATACCAAGGCCAGAAATCACACAAAAATTGTGTAAAAATACGCAGAATTTACTATGGTACTGATATTGAGACCATATTATAACTATGATGGAATCAACAAGAAAATTAGCTTAAAATCTGCATTGCTACATAATCTGTACATTTTTTATTTCAAATTGTTTTATAATCGAATTTATTTGTTTATTTAATTATAAATTTTTTAATTTGAGCAGTTTCAATTCTTCACTTTATCCTGAAACTAAAAGAAGGCATCTTTGTAAACAACTTATAACCTTGTAACGTCTGTCCTGGCAAATACAGTGAGCGACTACTCGTAAATGTTTGTCAATCTTGGCCATTTTATGATGGTCTCCCACCGCTCCCATCATCTAAAACAGTTTTATTGTTTTCTCCCCTAAATTTCAAAGTTTAAATACTCATTTCAAGTTTCTTGTTATATTTTATAATAGTTTTCTTTTTGACAAAAAATTTTTTATGAAAAAAATATTTTACTGAAACAAAATATACGTCAAATCAATTTCGAAAATTTGAAACTAAAAACACTTCATATCATAATGGAAACACTTCGACATGTTTTTCTCAAAACACCAGTTTTTCTTTGCAGTGGAAACGTGGTATAACACCAAAAAACCAAATACTTTAATAATACTTAATTTTTCTGTTGAATTTAAAAGATACAATATTCAATATATTCATAATTGTTTTAACAACGAAAACAAATTTTGCACGCAATAACAAAGAACAAAACTCATAATTTCTTTCAGTGCAATATTCTTATTTTAAATCTGTTTTTCTTTGTGAAGTACAGAGACTTATAAGTTATAAGCAATGCCCGAGCATTGCTTATGAGCAAAACGAGTAATGCTCATAAATTTCGATCACTTCAGACTGTCCACTCATTACTATTTATTGTTTATGAACAGTAGTGCTTATAAGCAATGCCTGATATGAACAAGCATGAACAGAGCATAAAATAACAAGTAAGAGTGTAGTATATTCGGCTGGGCCGAATCTAAAATACTCTTCACGATAGTCACGAATATGTATAGTATATTAAAAATGTGACCTAAATATGCTCGGTTATATATGAACCGATATCGGAATTTTCTATTTTCTGTATTTTACTAACCTTCTTTTATAACGAGAATTGCTTTTCAGTAAAAAAAAAAAAAATTTTTTTTAATGGAAAAATCGGTTCAGGCTATATCTCGGGTATGTATGGACAGATATAGAAAATTTTAATTTTCCATATTTATATAACCTTATATCATTACCAGAACTGCTTTTGAGCACAACAAATTGTTTAAGTTCGCTTACGCGATATTTTCATGAAAAACCCGATTTGGGCTATATCTCGGGTATATATGGACCGATATCAGAAATTTTAATTTTCTCTATTTTCGTAACCTTCTTTTATAACAAGAACTGCTTTTCAGCAAAAAAAAAAATGTTATTGGAAAAATCGGTTCAGGCTATATCTCGAGTATATATGGACCGATATCGGATTTTTTTTCCATATTTATATAACCTTATTTCATTACCAGAACTGCTTTTGAGCACAAAAAAGTTGTTTACTCGGCATTTTCATCAAAAAACCTGTTAGGCTATATATCGGGTATATATGAACCGATATCGGAAATTTTAATTTTCCATATTTATGTAGCATGATCACGACATAAATTCACTCTTTTAGCCATAACATAAATGCATCCTATTAAAGGCATGCATAAGAAATAATTAAAAGAATATTAGGTTACATTTTAAACAATTCATAACCCACGTCACTTGACACCTCTTGCTGTCACTGACCGTCGTCGCGACAGTGCGCCTATTGAGTGCAATCATTTGAAATTTACTTGAGCTGCGAATGATATGGGTTGTGAAGCTATGTAAGCATGTGTGTGTGGCATTATAATAATTAAAACTAAAAACGCTTGAATCACGCCGCACTCGTACATATGTATGCACGTACCAAAGAAACAAATTATGGCCTTGAACCATCTATGCATGTATGTGACGTCTGATCAGCTTACCCCTAAGACGTGGGAACCAAATTTGGTTCCCATACATTAATTTAAATAGTACAACAATTAGTATAGATGAGTCGTCTAGAACTTCTCATAAGTAGTATATAAGGAATTGTAATTTTAGTTTAAGTAAGAATTGAAGACACAAAATTGGTTCGAGCAACTTCGCGTTGCTCATCAATTAAATTAAATAAATTTTAAAAATAAATAAAGAAACAATTTTATAAATAATTCAATCTTATTAAATTTATATAACCTTATTTTATTACTGGAACTGCTTTAAGGTGAAAAAAGTTGTTTAAGTTCGCTTACGCGACATTTTCATGAAAAACCCGGTTTGGGCTATATCTCGGGTATATATGGACCGATATCGGAAATTTTCATTTTCCATATTTATATAACCTCATCTTATTACCAGAACTGCTTTTAAGCAAAAAAAGTTGTTTAAGTTCGCTTACGCGACATTTTCATGAAAAACCCGGTTTGGGCTATATCTCGGGTATATATAGACCGATATCGAAAATTTTCATTTTTCATATTTATATGACCCTATTTTATTACCAGAACTGCTTTTGAGCACAAAAAAAATGTTTAAGTTCGCTTACGCGACATTTTCATGAACAACCCGGTTTGGGCTATATCTGGGGTATATATGGACCGATATCGGAAATTTTCATTTTCCATATTTATGTAACCTAATTTTATAACCAGAACTGCTTTTGAGCAAAAAAAAGTTATTAAGCTTCGCCTATGCGACATTTTCATTAAAAATCCGATTTGGGCTATATCTCGGGTATATATGGACCTTCACAAAAATGTAAAGGCTAATATATAAGTTTGTGATTCCGTTTGTAATTTCTACAATTTTCATTTGCAACCCTATAAAGTATATATATTCTGAATTAGAATTAATGGAAAAGTCGATTAAGCGATGTCCGTCTGACCGTCTGTCCGCCGTTGAAATACCGTTTCTCAGAAAACCATTCGACTTAGAAAGTTTTTTCTTTCACCATTCTTTTACCCCATCTATTCATGGGTTTTAAATTCAGTAATATCGGTTCACATATAGCTGAGACATATCCAAAATTCCGAAAGCAGCCATTTTTTTTTTGCAATTTTGTGTGGAAATTTTTGAAAAATAAAATTATTTGTTTTGCTTCAAACTTCACACACTTATTAAGCATGGTGACTTAAGGCCTAACTATAATGTGCATAAACTAATTTAAGCCAGCTTAAGCAACTGTGCGAATACGTATAATCAAATGTGTACAACTATAATGTGCTTAATGAAACTTTTCGTTAAGTTTCGTCTAATGTCAGTTGCTTAAGCAAAGTACGAAACTGAACGCACTTTCTGTGCGGAATCATTTGTTTTCAGGAGTTTGTGTGTGTGTGTTTACAAAAATTATTAAAATAAAGGAAATTCTAAACAAATATATTTGTATTTAATTTAATAGAAATGTATTTTAGCTTTTTTCAATTTTTAATTACACAAATTACTACAAAATTTTTTTTACTTTTTATTTGGAAATTATTGCATACAAATACTTTGTTGTCATTTTTAGTACTTTTTTATATAATCTACTTAGAAATTACACAAGTACTACGCAGTTGTGCAACAATGGGTTTAAAATCATTAAGTTCATATAAGTACATTATGGCCAACTAAAAGTCGTTTTTCATTCACATATGCTTTTGACAGACTTTTCGTTTAATTTTGGCAAAAGCTTAAACCAATCTATGCACATTATAGTTAGGCCTTTAAAGGCAAACAAATTTTTTTCAGATATCGGTCCATATATACCCGAGATATAGCCTAGACCGGGGTTCTCATTAAAATGCCGCGTAATCGAACGTAAACAACTTTTTTTGCTCAAAAAATTTTTGGTAATGAAATAAGATTATATAAATATGGAAAATGAAAATTTCCGATATCGGTCCATATATACCCGAGATATAGCCTGAACCGATTTTTCCATTAACATTTTTTTTCTGAAAAGCAATTCTCGTTATAAAAGAAGCTTACTAAAATACAGAAAATAGGAAATTCCGATATCGGTTCATATATAACCGAGCATATTTTGTTCACATTTTTAAATATACTATACATATACCAGACTATCGTGAAGGGTATTTTAGATTCGGCCCAGCCGAATATACCATATTTTCAATTTGTATACAATGTAATGTTTAAATTCCCTTATTTAATAAAGCATAAAACATTGCTTGTATTAAAATTTTTTTACAAAACTCAGCTTTTAAAGGAAATAAAAATGAAGAAGTCAAATGTCATTTTAACGTACAGTTAAAGTGTACTCATTTCAACTTTAAACGAATGGTAAGTAAATAATTGTTTTTGAGACTAGACCCAAAGTACACAAGCAAGACAGTCAAGTTTGGAGGTGGCAATATTATGGTGTGGGGCTGTTTTTCTGGGCAAGGAATGGGCCCAATTCACATTATAAAGGATACAATGACTGGTGTCGGCTACAGATCCATTTTAAACGACATAATGTATCCATATGCAGAGGAGAACATGCCACTAATTTGGAGATTTCAGCATGACAGTGATCCAAAACACACCTCTAGTGTTGTAACTGACTGGTTACAATCAAATGAGGTCCGTGTTTTGAAGTGGCCTGCCCAATCCCCGGATCTCAATCCCATAGAAAATCTATGGGAAATTGTAGAACGCAAGATAAGAACTCGAAATTACACATGGAATGAAGATTTATCCAATGCAGTTTTGAGTGAATGGCAAAAGGTACCAAAGGATACAATTGACAAATTAATTGGGTCAATGAATCGTCGCTGTGATGCAGTAATTAAAAACAAAGGATATCCAACAAAATATTAATTTTTGATAATAGGCCGAAGGTTTTTATTGGAGTAAATTTTAAGTTTCCATTGTTTTGTCGAACCCCAAAAATTTTATACTTTTAATTTTTCTTTATAATTTTAGAACTACGTTATTTTTATGTTATTATTTTTTTGTTTATATATCAAAAAGAATCTATAAAATGAAATTCTAAAATACTTGTGAAGTTTCTTTAGAAATAATTTTTGATTTTCGACTTCTAAAAATAAATAAATAAATTTTTAGAAAAGTTTCCATTGAATTGTCCAGTACTGTATATATGCACATATGTTTTTTTCTATGAAAACCTTTTATTGTTTCTATGTATGTATGCGTATTTTTTACTATATTTTACTTTGAATTTTTTTCAACAGAAGCATACAGAAAAACTGTTGAATACATCACTGCATTGATTTTTGTAAATTTTTTTTTTTCTTCCAAAACAAAAATTCAAATACAAGAAATGAATGAATTCAAGCACGAACCTTAACGATTATTTGACTCAAATAGAGAAATTGTCGCTCATTGTGTTTACTGATTAATAGTCAACTGCGCATTTGTGCGACCGAATAATAAATCATATTTGAACGAAATGAAAGGGTTTTCTTGTTGTTGAGCAAGTATGATTTTTTTTTGCAATCGCTCAAAGCTCTTCTCTGAATTGGTACTTTGCTGTATGCTGAGAATGTTTAAATAAGCAAATGTATATGAATTCAAATACATTTGATGCTAAATCCTGCTTAAACCGCCAAAAGTGTAAATAATCATATTCGACCATGTTACAGAGCTTAATTCCGTTCGGAAACGTAATTGAATTCTTTTTTTTTTCTTGCTTCTTCAAAAAACAAACTTTTTGGAATGAAATTATTTCAAATTGCAAGAATGAAACTAGTATTATCCAATAGAATTGATTTCATTCCGAAAAAGTTTTAAATTTTCGTTTTTTGAAGAATTAAAAAACCGACTCAGTTCTATTTCCGAACGGAAGTGAATTCTGTGACATGTCCGATTACGAGTATTTTTTCGCAAAACAACATTACGATTTGTATTGCCGCATAACAACACAGCATATGTTTCTTTTTGGGCTAGAAATTTGCCTTTTTACATTCTCGTCCTTCTGGTAAATTTGATGTCCTTTTGAGAGAACCTTATACTTGCTAAAATTTGCACGATACTTACCTAGAAAGTAAAGAAACACACCTTATTATAAGTGTGCCGGGCTTTTAACTTTCCTCAGTTTCTTGAAATTTCACAGATACTTAAATTTGTAAAATGTATGTAGTTCAAAAATGGATTACTTTACTTTTTGCAAAATTGACGAAAACTTATGATTCTCTTTTTGGATAAGTCTATCCAAAGTTCAACTTCCATATGTTTGTAGGGTATATACATACATATGTATGTGTGTATTTATTTATATATAATTTGTATGCATGTGTCAGAAAAAATTTTTATATAAATAAAATCATATTGTGCCAATTAAATATTTAAAATGCCAAAACTAGTGGAATCTGCTTATTATAATAATTATGCTTCATCATAACCACATACGAGTACATATATACATATATATGTGGATCTCTTAGGACTCATCGTTCTATAAACAAAATCTTTCTCATGCACACAAATTTGTATATGAGGTTTAGCTCACACAAGACAAATATAAACATTTTGATGTTGACGCAGAGAAATCTCTAGCGCAATAGTCGAGAGTGACTAAAGTAGATATATGTACATATGTACACTGCCTGTCACTTGAATAAGGAATCACTTTTTTAACTTTAATTATTTCTCCCAAAATAAAGTTCAGAAAATCATTTTTTGTAGAACCAAATTCTAAAGTAGATAACACACGATATGTTTTTAACAATGTACATGTCATTTTTCACAATGTAAAATGCCTACATGTCGTGTGTTACCTCAAAAACATTGTGTCTGTAAAAAACATAAGCAAAGTCGTCTCACAAAATTTCAAATAGAGCGTGTTCTATTTTGTTATGTTTAAACATCTGAGATTAGGACTCTACGCCTTGCGAACAATTTACATGTACGTGTGTGAGCAAATTTTAAAAACCGTCTGTAAAAATGAAAAACTTTGACAGACATGAAAAAATACATGAGGAATTACATATTAAAAAACAGACGCAAAAACATATCGTCTGTGGGCGCCTTAAGCTGTTGGCTATAGTTTCTCGGAGAAATAAAAAATAAATATCTAATTTTGTTGCACTAAAATTATATATTTATTTAATGACATGTACGAGGGCGGATAAAAAAATAACCGTTATTTTAAAATTTTTCAAAAAGTATCCATTTGCTCATCAATAACTCTCTTGTGCCCTTTAAAGTAATCCTCCTTAGGTATAATACAATTATGCCAGAAACACTTCTGAAACGTACTTTTTGGTATCGCCAACAGCTCCTGTTACGATTTTTCTTTTATCTCCTTAATCATAGCAAAACGCTTCCCTTTCATCGGTGTCTTCAGTCTTGGGAAGATGAAAAAGGCAGCAAGTCTAGAATATAAGTCATATAAGATCCAGAAATGAGAACAATAGAACATATTCGTCTGAAATTGAGCAACTTCTGTTAGAAACAAGAAGAGTTAAAAGAGAGTGGCAACTTTGCAGGTCTCCCCAGCTTAAAACTAAGCTACGGAAATGCATAACTCAGTTAAGAAATCTGCTTGAAATCTAGAGAATGGTTTCCCTTAAAACATATTGCGGTACTCCGCAATCTGACTATTCTCTGTGGAAAGTGAAAAAAGGTCCCTTTCCACAGGGGATGGTGAAAAGGGGATGGTGTATGTTAACCATTTGAGAAATGTCTTTTTTACAAATGATACAGGGAATGATTCAGTTGAATTACCGCCATATGCTGTTAGACCGCCTGTGTCTTTGAGACTTACGGCCTTATGAATAATCAAAATCCTTATGTTAACTAACTAGCTGCTAAGTTTTTTGTGTGCAAATTCCCATAAGGGAAAGGTAGCAGCTAGTTAGTTAGCACAAGGTTTTTTTATTATACATAAGGCCATTAGTTTTCAAGACGTAGAACAATGTATCAGTAACATAAACCCCAGGAAAGCTCAAAGTATTGATCAAATTACCGGCAAAATGCTTGAGAAGTTACCACGTGTAGCTAGAAGAATTCTACTTTTTATTTTTAACGCTATTTTGCGCTTTGAGTATTATCCTGCAGAGTGGAAGGTCTCTACGATTACTATGACACCCAAGGCAGGGAAGGGTCCGACTAAGTTGGAATCATATAGACCAATAAGTCTGTTACCAACAATTTCAAAACTTTTCAAAAAATTTTTAATGGCGAAGTTGACTCCAATATTGACCAATGTGGGATGCATTCCTGATCATCAATTTGACTTTCGGGCTAAACACAGCACCAAAGAAAAAACGAGTTGTCAATGTCATAAGACAGACCTTTTAGGAGAAGAAGTATTGTTCAGCTCTATTCATTGACATTTCCCAAGCTTTTGATAAAGTGTGGGACGACGGATTGATGCACAAAATAAAGTTTAACTTGCCTGCAAATACACACAAGCTTCTGGAAAGCTACTTATGTGGGCGGAAATTTGTGATTAGAGAAGGCGTTTTTATAAGCCCGACTCAGCCAATCGAGGCAGAAGTTCCACAAGGTAGCATACTGGGGCCTACTTTGTATTTGATTTACGCCTCTGACATGCCAACGACACCCGGAATCCACACTTCAACTTTTGCAGACGATACAGCATTCTGCTGCGTACATGAAAGCCATCAAGTAGCTTCGCGAAATTTGCAGGAGTATATTTCAATATTAGAGATGTGGTTAAAACTTTGGAAAATTAAAGTTAATGAACAAAAGTGTACTCACGTTACATTCACGCTGCGTAAACAAACATGTTCAGCCATCCAAATCAACAATTCACCTATTCCGCAGCAAAATGAAGTCAAGTACCTTGGTATTCACCTGGACCGTAGGTTAACGTGGAAGTCTCACATAGATGCGAAAGTTACCCAGTTAAAGTTAAAAGCAGCTCAACTGAATTGGCTTATGGGCAGAAATTCTACATTGAAGCTGGATTGCAAACTTTTATTATACAACGCAATTCGAAAGCCTATATGCTGCTATGGAGCACCGCCTCCGCTTCAAACGTTGAAAAAATTCAAAGGCGACAAAACAAAATTATTCGAACAATTACCGCAGCTCCATGGTACGTAAAAAACTCACGAATTCATAAGGATCTCTGTGTTCCTCTTGTAAAAGACGAATTTTCAAAGTACGCAACAAGGCATATCAATAAATTGGAACTTCATCCAAATCGTCTTGCACGCAATATACTTAATTTCGAAGGACACTCTCGGTTGAGAAGGAGGGACACCCTTGCCACCATCAGAACGTTAAATAGGTGATTTCACCGATATTGACCGTGCAAAATAAAACATTTTTGTCTAGCATTGGCTGGACTTAATTAATTTTATGTATTTAGTTTTAAGATTTGAATACTTATTGTTAGTTCACTTTGTGAAGATTCAATAAACAAATAAATGAGAAAAAAAAATTTTTTTGAGCATTCATGAAAACCACCAGTTAGCTTCATGAAATTTACAGGAATATATTTGAATATTAGAGAAATGGCTAAAACTTTGGAAAATCAAAGTTAATGAACAAAAGTGTACTCACGTTACATTCACACTGTGTAGGCAAACATGTGCGCCTATCCAAATTAACAACTCACCCACTTCGCAGCAAAATGAAGTCAAGTAGGCTAACGAGGACTCTGAAAAAAATTCAGAGGCGACAAAACAAAATTCTTCGACCGATTACTGCAGCTCCATGGTACGTAAGAAACTCACGAATTCACAAGGATTTGTGTGTTCCGCTGGTAAAAGACGAATTCTCAAAGTACGCGACAAGGTATATCAGTATATAACTGGAACTCCACGCAAACCCTCTTGCACGCAATATACTTAATTTTGGCGGCCACACTCGTCTAAGAAGAAGGGATACCGTTGCCACCATCAGATTGCTCAATAGGTGATTTTACCGATATAGGTCCCGCATAATAAATCTTTTTGTCTAGTATTGGCCGTACTTAAGTAAAAAGCACATTTTTATATTTAGTAATAGGATTTAAATACTTATTGTTAGTTATTTTTGAAGATTCAATAAATAAAAAAACTTGGAAAAAAAATCAGAATCTGTTTCAGTGTCATATTTATCCAGCATACAAGCGATTACGAGTATATATGTAACTGTGAACTGAATTCTCATTCTAAAATTACTTCAGTTACAAACATTTTGAAACTCAAATAGATGGAAAAAATATAAAATGTATATTTTAAAATTCGCGTTTATACAAACATTTTAATAAGTCCGGTTTCAGTAAAATCAAAAGAAAAACGGTACAAACAGATCGGATAATAACTGTTCAATCACCATTAGATTTCTTTTTAATCAACAAGCCCATAATCATCCTGCATGAAATGATCATGAAAAATTTAGACAAACGAGTGAATATGTCCACACAAAGTTGCGGAGGCCATTTCCCCGATGTGTTTGTTATTCCATACCTACTAAGCCTATCTTACTTAACTTATGATTCAATAATAATCAAAAGACTAAAATCGTGTTTTGTTGTTAATTCAAATTTAATTGCTTTGAAAATATATTGAAATTGTTGATTATTCGAAGCAAACAGTATTTTTGATATATTTTGCTTTTATTTGTGTCAACTGAGAATGAGTGTATCCATCCATTTGTTTGTGGGGTAAATGTTTATAAAATTAAAATTTTGTGTATGCGTCAGAAAGATTTTTTTATAGAATGATGAGTATATGAACTATGTATGATGAGATGAGATAAAACTATTATGATCGGGAAAAACTTTCAAATATTAAAACAGTTGGAAGGTGAAAGAGCTGTCCTAATTATTAAAAAATCTCTGCCGTGATCACATCTAAGAAAGAAGTAAGTAATATGTAGACGTCTAAATATATATACATATGTACAAATCTACAGAAAATTTTATTCCGGACTGTGTCGAGTGATACAAATAAATTAATATACATACATATGTATGTATGTACATATGTACATAAGTGCAATCCACATTTGTATTTAAATATTAAAGTTGGTTTGAAAAACAACAAAAGTGAAAACTAAAATTAAACTTATGATCTGCATTGCATGCAACCAGATGTCAAACAGTGGTTCCCAAAGAAGTTTTTAATTATTCAATTCCTGGTGAACAGTTCAAATAAAATAAAGTACGAGTAAAGAAAATTATATTAATATCATCTAAACTATCTATAATGGATTTATAATGCTAAAATATGATTTGGATCATGTAGATGCCACAGCTGACATGTCGCAATCTGGAACTTCAATTCTCTTATAGTTGTGAAAGCATTCTCGCAAGCATGTATTTCGCCAATAACACGTCGAATGTTGATTTCCAAGTATACAAATGCTTCCCTAGCGCACGTACTCGTAGCTCTAAAGCTGGAGGTCCATACCACGCTTTATATACGTTGTCGCTTTTTACGCACTTTTTTAAGCACGTGTTACATGCAACGCTTTTGATGCGATAAGCTTTTTTGTTGCATTTGAAGTATTTTTTAAATAAAAAAAAACATTTTTTTAACACAAAAATACAAAATAACAATTCACGGCTCAAATATTTTTGGCGATAGCATTTAAGAAATAATCTGAATTGTGATCTGAAAAACAACTGACAGTTTTTGTTACACTAATGAAAGTAAACCTACTTTTTGCGGCGTACGCGTCGTATACTTTGTGATGTGTAACTTGTCTCTTACAATTGCAATGTTTCTACATTTTGACAGATGCTTAGAACGCGTTAACGTATATAATGCGTGGTATGGACCATCACAAAACAGTTATTAAATGGGCTTATATCAGCTGTTGTCAATATCAAATTAATAGGAACAACACATAACTAGACTCTTTCATGCTGTGAAACTGTCCTGTTGAAACTAATGGCGGCCAATTTTGGTACAAAAAAATTGGTTACAATTTTACTACGCAGCTCGGTATTGGCAGCAACATTCTGTCTATCAACGTTTTGGAAGACATTTACTTTTCATTAGTCCATAAAACGTACCAAACATTAATTTCCTGTGAATAGCATGGTTGCTGGGCACGTACATGGTCTGAATAAAAAAACCGTTATTTTCAAATTTCGTGAGCTATGTGTGTTCGATTTTCAGATTTTTTTTTTTGTTATGTTGGTACACAAGTTTGTTATATATGTATGTTGGTAATATCGGCCATCTCGGATTGCCAATTTGTTTTTGACAAATAAGGTTAGTCGTGATTTGGTGTGCTCTTCGATCGTCGCATGTACATCGCTCAGGAGCTGTTGAACATCGTTAACGATACAGATTTCCTGAAAAAGGTCATAACTGGTGACGACTTATAAGTGTATAGCTACGGCATTGAAACCAAAGCCCAATCATCCCAATGAAGAGAAGAGCCAAGACAGAAAAAAGCACGTCAAGTCCGATCAAATGTGAAGGTTTTGCTCACTGTTTTCTTCGACTGCAATGGCGTGGTGCATCATGAATTCTTACCACAAGGTCGTACGATCAATAAGAAACATTACCTTGAAGTTATGCGCCGTATGCGCGTAGCAATTCGCTAGAAACGCACAGAATTGTGGAAAAAGCAATCATGGATTTTGCACCATGATAACGCACCAGCTCACACATCGACGCTTGTGCGTATGCCTCAACCACCGTATTTACCGGACTTGGCACCCGCTGGCTTTTTCCTCTTCCCAAGACTGAAGACGCCGATGAAAGGAAAGCGTTTTGCTACGATTGAGGAGATTAAAAAAGAAATCGAAACAGGAGCTGTTGGCGATACAAAAAAGCGCGTTTCAGAAGTGTTTCGAGGATTGGAAAAAACGCTGGCATGAGTGTGTTATATCTGAGTGGGATTATTTTGAAGGGGACAGGCGAGTTATTGATGAATAAATAAATACTTTTTGAAAAACTTGAATGCTCTAAAATACCTATGGTGAGGCCGTTACTACAGAAAGAACGTACCGAGAGTGGTTTCAACGCTTCAAGAACAGTGGTTTTGACGTCGAAGACCAGCATGGCGGTGGAAAAGAGAAGGTTTTCGAAGATGAGGAATTAACACAAGAATTGTCAGAATCAGTGGAAGTGACGGAATAAGCCATTTCAAAATGCCTCAAAGTCATGGGAATGATTCAGAAATAAGAAAATTGGGTGCCGTACAAGTTGAAGTCGAGAGATGTTAAAAGGCATTTCCGCATAGCATTGTGATTGGGAATGAAAAATGGCTTCATTACAATAATCCAAAGCGCAGAAAATCAAGGCGGCCAAACTGAATATTCTCTGTTCGGCGTAGTGCACTCGAGTTGTTAAAACCGACTGAAACAATTAGAAGCGATCGTTATTGAACGCAATTAATGCGTTTGAGCCCAGCACTGAAAGACAAACGGCCGCAATACAACAGAAGGCATAAAGTGATTTTATAGCATGCTAATTCTCAATCCAATGTTACGATGCTATTTTGCAACAACAATTAAATAAATATAGTTTAAAAACTTAAAGCCACACTTCGATATCAAACTATAATAATTATCCAGATAACAAGATTTCTGGAATTCCGAAAATCGGCTTCAAGAACCGGGAAAGTCGCTCACTTCCCCGAAAACAATATGGCAACTTCAATTCAGATACACGTTCTACGGCCAAACAAGCACCGAACATGAAAACCCGGTTCCGCTTTGGTTAGCGAAGCGGTTTCGAGTTTTTTGGAAATTCCCAAAATCGGCTTCAGGAAACGTTAAAGTACCAGAAGCAATAGGGTAACTTTAGTTTTCGCACTAAAGCGAATGACCGTTTATAGTTCAGATGCATGTTCAACGACAAAAACGTGCTCCGTATATGAAAAACCGGTTACAAACCAGCGGTTCCGAGCTTTTTGGGAATTCCTACTAAAGCAGCAACACTGTATATACAGTTTTATATACCTACATATGTAATAATCAGTCATATGGCATGGGTTTCGAGAGTTGCAATCATACAAACATACAAGTGAAAAAATCATGGCGAAAATGTAACATGATTTTGGCAGCAGCTTCAAAAGAAAATAAAAAGCAAATGTCGTGAAAATTGGGTGTTTGTATTGAAAGAAATTCAAATGATAGCCTTCCTGATTAATATTAAAATATTACTTTATTCCACAGTACCACAGAAATAGATGTTTTTAAATAAACGCATAATTTTAGTTATGTATATTTTTTATTTCTTCAAGAAATTGGTTCAGCAAAAAAATTTTTTTTTGCTGAACTTTAGTTTAGGAGATATACTTAATTAAAGTTATATGTAAATATGTATTGCTCATACATATAGGGTGTTTTTTTAAGCTAGATAGAACTTTAAATTGTAAAAAGTAACACAAAATATTAAATTTTGATGAAACATTTTTTTTATTTGTTTCAGTATACTCTGACAAATCATCATGAATAGACTCACGCTTGAACAACGCTACGAAATTATCCAAATTTACTTTGAAAATCAGTCGTCGATTCGCGCAACTTATAGACGAAAAATTGTGTTCAGCGATGAGGCGCATTTTTGGCTTAACGGGTTTGTTAATAAGCAAAATTGCCGCATATGGAGTGAGACCAATCCACAAGAGACCCTACAGACTCCATTACATCCAGAAAAATGCACTGTTTGGTGCGGTTTTCATGCTGGTGGCATCATCGGACCTTATTTCTTCAAAAATGAGGCCGGAGCTCGCGTTACGGTCAATGGAGATCGTTACCGCACCATGATCAATGATTTTTTGTTTGAAAATATGGATGACATTGATCCGGAGGCAGGATGGCGCTACGTGCCATACGGCGAACGCAACCATCGACTTACTGAAATCAAAATTTGGCGATAAGTTGATTTCGAGAAATGGACCTGTCAATTGGCCTCCAAGGTCGTGCGATTTGACACCTCTCGATTATTTCCTGTGGGGCTACGTGAAGTCACTGGTTTATGCTGATAAACCAGCAACAATTGACGCCTTGGAGGCCAGCATTGTTCGTGTTGTTCGTGACATACGGCCAGCAGTGCTCGAAAAAGTGGCCCAAAATTGGACGTCCAGAATGCGCTTCGTCAAGAACAGCCGCGGTGCCCATATGCCCGAAATCATTTTCAAATGTTAATGTCACGTATTGATCTTTCGAATAAAAAAAAATTTTGATTACAATTTAATTTTTTGTGTTATTTTTTACAATTTCAAGTTCTATCGGGCTTAAAAACACCCTATACATATGTACATCTTGAAAGATTTCAAGATTCATGTTATGAGTACACTCATAACATGAATCGATTAATGGCTGATTTTAACAATAATACTCAATATGAGTAGATTTCGACTAAATCTCCTGAAATCTACTCAGTACCAACTGATGCAACCGTGATTTTGTTCAAAAAGTACTACGCTTCCACAAAAATTACATTTAATGTGGTGTGTGCAGTCTCTGGGCAAGAAAAATATACACTTTACTGTTGGTGTACTCAGTCTCTGATAAAATTGTTTTGTCAAACCCATAAATTATTTTTGTGAAAATTAAATCTTAAAAAAATGGTGGTGTAAACGATAGAGATTTCGTTTAATTGAAATCTACTAGATTTTGAGTTGGTTTAAATGTAGTATTACACTATTACTACGTTTATACGTGCAGGTTATTTGCGTATAAAAATGTTGTTAATAACACAAATTGCCGTATAAACAGTAAATAAAATTTTTATTTGCGATTAGCTAGCTCACGAAAACAATTACTGATTAAAAACTTATTTGCAAATAAGACAAAAAGTTGCCACTTTATTCCACAATTTCAAAGATTTTCTCGATATGGCACACATGAAATATGGTACATAAGCAAATATTCAACATTTTCCATTTTTAATAATCTTTGGTTTAATTGAATTACAAAAAACATTTAATTTTTTATTTTTTTGGTATAACTTCAGTAATCAAAATACGTTTTAAACTAACAATGCTACCAATTATTTATATTTTCAACATAATCCATACTAAAAAATAAAGCTTTTCCAAATACAAATTGGCGCATAAACAGTGAGTTAGTTATTTGCAAATAGTTTTTATTTGTGAATAAGCTGCGTATAAACGTAGTAATGGGTGATTTTATAAGAACTATCGGAAATTAAAAAAAAAACACATAAAATTCAGAAAAATGCATGAAATATTTATTTGGATCGATAGTTGGGTCGATATAATTTAATGTTTGAAGATTATTTCATGCAAATGTTGGCCGCGGCTGCGCCTCAAATGGTCCATCCGCTTAGTCCAATTTTGGCATACTCTTTCCAACATTTCGGCCGGGATCTCACGAATAATGTTGGCAATGTTGGCTTCCAGTGCGTCAATCGAAGCGGGCTTGTCGCTATAGACATTAGCCTTAACATAGCCCCACAAACAATAGTCTAGAGGCGTTAAATCGCACGATCTGGGCGGCCAATTGACTGGTCCCAAGCGTGAAATAAACTGTTCACTGAACTCGCCTCTCAATTGGTCCATTGTTTCGCGTGCTGTGTGGCATGTGGCACCGTCTTGTTGAAACCACATCCATTCCTTCCATTTTGGGCAAAAAAAAGTTTGTTATCATCGCACGGTAGCGCTCACCATTCACAGTAACGTTGTGATTCGCATCATCTTTGAAGAAATACGGCCCAAGGATGTCGCCAGCCCATGATCCGCACCAAACGGTTGTTTTTTGTGGATGCATTGGTAGCTCTTGTAATGCTTCTGGCTGCTCTTCACTCCAAATACGGCAGTTTTGCTTGTTCACGTGTCCATTCAACCAGAAATGAGCCTCGTCGCTGAACACAATTCTTCGATAAAAAAGTGGATCTTCATCTAACTTTTCAAGAGCCCATTCACCAAAAATTTGGCGTTGTGGTAGGTCGTTTGGCTTCAAGTCTTGCACCAGCTGTATCTTATTAGGCTTCCCACCCAAATCCTTCCGCAAAATTTTCCACGTAGTAGAGCAACAGAGGCCCAATTGCTGCGAACGGCGCCGAATCGATAATTCACGGTCATCACAAACACTGGCCGATACGGCTGCGATATTTTCTTCAGTTCGCACTCTACGTAAGCGTGTTGGTGGTTTAATGTCCAACAATGTAAATTTGGTGCGAAATTTTTTTACAATAGCCGGAATAGAAGCCTCAGTAGGTCGATTAAACTGACCATAAAATGGAAGAAGCGCGCGATGAACTTTCTTAACAGAGCACGCATTTTGGTAATAAAATTCAATAATTTGCAAGCGTTGTACGTTTGTAAGACGATTCATGATTAAATTATAGACCAAACTGAAGATGTTTGACAGTGACACAAGATACAAAACGTGCGTGAGCTGTCAAAACTAGTGTTGCCAAAAAGATAATAGCAAAAAAATCACTCGTTATATGTTTGATAGAATCAGTGTTGCCAGGAGACTTTTTTGTGAAATCCCTACTATAGCGCAAAAAAATCGTTATTTTTCCCTTCAATCAAAAAAATATTTCCCTACATTTTTCCCTACGCAATTTTTTTCATTTATTTACGCAAATAAATTATTTTAATACGAGTTTTATATTTATTGTAAATTCAAACAGGTAGAACTTTTTACTAAAAGGTAAATTAGTGTAAAAACTATTACTGATATTTACGTTTTGTGAAAGAATAAGTAAGAGAAATGCGACTTTGCAGTAGTTGGAAAAACTAGTAGGAAAAACTAGCAGAAACTAGTTTCATCAATAAGCGACTTTTATTGTACAATTACATATAAAAAACCCTTGGTTTGTTCCATTAAATTCTTGCGACGGATGTGAAATTTTTTAAAATTTTAGCAAACTAAGTTCAGGAAAAATGCGATTTAGAGTCTTTCTACTGAGACCAACGATAGATAGATATCCAATCATATAATATGCTAATTTACGAGATCTTTGCGACTAAAGTTTTTCAAGGAATGCATATGGAATTTGGAACTTCGCGGTTTAGTTTTTCCCCTCCCGCCAGTACGATTACGCCCTTAATAGTTTTGGCGTAATTAGGAAATACTTATTGCTAAAATATTTAACCTTGTCTATATATTGGATGAAAATGCATCGATATCTAATTTGGGCAACGAGTTTTCCTCATATTTTATATATAAAAATATAATAGTATAATAATATTAACAATATTATAAAAATAAATAATAATGTTAGTCATAGTCGGAAAAATTATAATAGTATAATAATAAACAATAATGTTAAGCATTTGTGATAATTTAAATATTCCCTACAATAAGCCTAATCATACAAAATCTGTCCTTTTTTCCCTACATGTGGAAATAAGCAAATAAATCTGTACAAAAAGGGAGAAATCCCTACGCTTGACAACACTGGATAGAATAGCTATTGGAATAGCTATTAATAGAGTTTGATGGCTTGTAGTGTGATTCTCTAACTATTATTGATCCGATAATCGTAAATATTATCGACATATTTTTTATTTTATGTTCTGCACTATAATTTTAGCGACGAATAGGCAATAAAACTAATAGTTGATTTCGGTTGACAGCGAATATAATTAAATAATGTTGCTGAATAACAAATTTTATAAAATATCGTTATAATTATTGTAAAGATACTAATGTGTTAATAAAAGTTCCAGAATCGCACTAGAGGCCAAGCTTGATAAGCACGAGTTATAGGTATTGAATGAATTAGATAGCACGCCATCAGCCGGTACTATAAGAAAATAAAAATTCTAAGCTTGGTGCGTTTTTTGTTGAAATAACCCGCTTTTTCCCCCATTTTGGTGTGTTTTGAAGTTTCAAAGTTGACAACGCTGACCGTTCATGATAATTTTCGTTTAGTAATTTGTTACCGTTTTACGCATTTTTGTTCTTGTAGATTGGCAAAATAAAGACTGTCCTAAAAACAATCAACATGTCTAAAGATTTCTTGTATTCAGATTATTTTGAATTTAATTTTTAAGTGTAGCAACTTATAGTACGTTTCCATTATAAGCAAATTAAGCTGATTTCAGGAAAACATTTCGAAGTGTTTCCATTATGTTGTGAGTAATTTTCTCTTCGAATTTTCGAAATCAGTTTGACGTTTGAATTGTTTGATTATATTTTATCATAAAAAAAAGAAAAATAAAAATTTAATAAACATTGTGTAAAACGCTGTGACATTCGAAAATAAAACGGGACTGAACACCAATGAAATTGTTAGTGATTCTCTCGTTAATTTACATATGTGTTATTTTTGGCTGCAAGATATTAAACTTTGTGCTAGGACGCGTATATTGAAAGAAACCGTTAAGAAAGCCTTGAAGCTGATACATGGGGATATGAAAGGAACGGATTTTCTATTAAATTGCCTTTACCATGGGAGATTATCCAAGCCGCAGAAATTCCAGAAACCAAGCATTATTGATTTCCCCATTTGTCGGCCGCATTCTTGATTGTCATGTCATGTTGCTAGTAAAGATAATAAAAAGCAATATGAATATAAGGATACTCAAGACTATTTACGACTATGTTGAGAAATCTAAATATCAGACTGCGGTTATGGGTACTTAAAAATATTGGAGAAATTAGTGCATTAGCCGGCTGTGACTTGCTTGCATTTTCTTATATTTTCCTACTTAAAGAACACGAAAATGATGCCGATGAGGTTACGTCTCAATTAAATAAACTTCAAAAAGCAATTCTTAAACTAGTAAAAATTTACCCTTGATGAATCCACCATTAGATAGATGCTATGGCTACCGACAAGCTCTCGAAACGAATTCGTAAATTTGCTATAGACATCACTGCTTTCGAGAATATAATTAGCAAACAAATAAAGTAGTTTCGTCTTCGTTATATTATTTAAGCGTTTAATAGTAAATAAAACAGTAAATACTTAATACCATAATCTTCTTCTTTTTTTTTTTGTATGCGGGGAAATAAAATGGCTTTCATACAATTGAAAAATAAAATAATAAAAAAAATAAAAAAAAAACCTATAAAAATGGAAAATAATATTAACAACAAATGTTTCTTTCACTTCATCAAGAAATAAAATCAGTCATAGTGATTCTTATTTAAATGTCACTTTTTCGAACTGTAACTCACTAATAATGGATGCCCCAAGGTTGCATTTATAAGAATACCGGTAGCACAGTGCTGCACAGACAAAATTTCGACTTAATTTGAAACAAATTAAGTCGTTTGAGATAATTTGATCATATGAAAAATGTATGGGAAATCATGTCACAAATTACTTAATTTGGGCAAATGAAATGATTTGGCTCAAATCACGTATATGGAAACGTACTATTATTTAGTTTCTTTTGTTCAACATGCTCTATCTGCCCATCGCTGATTTATAAACATTCACACTACTCCCGCCGATTACTACACATTTTTTTCAACTCGTATTGGCCAAACCAAGTGTGCGATGACACACTTTTTCTATATTTAGCAAACTAAATTAAAGATGATGTTTCCAATTTTGCTCTAATATTCGTTTGGTTAAATTTTCAAAAACAGTTTTGATTTTATACAATTTTATTACTCGCCATTAAGAAAAATAATACGAGTACAGTTCAAGAAAAAACATTTTTTTTTTGGCTGTCCATATAATCCTTTGTGGACTATATGGTTCTTTGATACACTTAAATCAAAATCAGTTTTCGGGTTTTCTATATCCCGATAAGAGATAGAAAAAATTTCGTAACGCCTCTGTTCTCGATATTAGACTAGTCGACTCACCTTTTGGGGTAAAATTAACCAGGCCTCTAAATAAAATTCCCAAGTGATAAAGAAAAATTGAAAACAGATTTAATAAATAAAGGCCATGTTACACTATCATACACGATCGTGCGATCTACAAAATAAAGCATGTGTGCTGAAAAAGTACTAAAAATGCAACCGTGCAACAGACTTTTTGACAAATCGTGCGATTTGAAAAATTTTATGAAACTTTTCAAAACATTATGGTTTCTGTGCAATCAGTGTGATATATATTGTGAAAAATATAAGAATATTGTTGGTGCCTCAAGAAAAAAATTTAAGTAATGTAAAATTATTATGTTAATAAGAGTTTTTAATTGTTTTATTGTTTATATAAATTATTTCAATCATACTTGTGTAATAGTGTGGCCTACAACGCCATTTTGAAACGATTTTTTCAAGTCGGCCAGACTTTTGAAACAGTTTCCTGTGAATGAATCGTACGATCGTGAATCAGACCCTTAAAGCACATAGCCCACATACTTTTCTTTTATTTACAGGACATTTTCACTGTTCTACGGTGTAATTTTCTCAATTTCGACACAACGCCGTGGCTGTTGCGTTTTGTCTAGATTATTGCATTTTAATAAAATTCACGCAATATTTTTGTTTATTTTTCCGGTGTGTAGATGTCAACAGTACCTTTGATGTTCCGTGACTGGTGGGATGAACTTGAAGTTCCAACGCGCACAACACGTCTGTTGGACCAACACTTTGGCACAGGTCTAAGGTATGTTTAACAACAAATATATTCAGTAAAATTCGTTTATAAGCCACACCACTTATAGTAGAATTAGCGATTTAGTCCAAAATGTGAAATTTTTTGGCATCAATAAATAAATGCCCGCAAAATATTTGTTACATAGTCCATTTTCGCTTATATTCCACCTAGATGCGGTGTGAAAAAACTTATGGCGTTTTCTTTTCTAGAAAAAGTGTAACATCTTCAATATTGTTTTGCCAAAAAAATACAGAAGTATACAGTTTTCTCAACTTTTTTTCATATATTTATAGTTATTGCGACATCTTCTTTTCATCTCAATAAAACTTAAAATTTAAAACTTGAATTTTAAGAAAAAAAGTGCAGCATAAAGGCAAAACTTTTTCAGAAAAGAAAACGGCATTAATTTCATGCAAGTTATTAAAGATATAATCCAAAATGCAAATTTAATAAAATTTTTCCTAATGGAAAAAGTGGCTTATATAAAAATCTAACTATAATCCAATTCGCCTTATAGTCCACAAAAGCGTGCATTTGAAGTAGTGGACTATAAGCGAATTTCAATGTCTGCACTCCACTGTAAACTGAAAGGTATTATGTTTATCGTTGAAAAATTATCGAAAGATGTAAAATGGAGCTAATATTTTCTAAAGTTGTCAGTTCTCAGCGTTGTTTATTTTTTAAGACGCTTTTATTACACTCACCTCTTTGAACTCGCTGTTGACCACTTTATACAGATTAGTATGAGAAGGATTTCTGTGGGGACCTACCAGTGTAGCCTCACCCCTCGCGGATCTTTTCAACGGGTGAACACAATGCGTCTACCACTACCATACATGTGTACCAATTCAATCTTTTGTTGTTTAGACTTGATCTTCCCCTTAGTTAGAAGCGGAGCCTTTCTAAAACTCTTTCTGATCTTTGGGGCACGGCACCCGGTTGCAATGCAACTCCGCACCAAGCTCAACTGAAATCTCCCCGTGATTTGGGTCTAACCCACAACCATCACTATACTCGCTGATGGGCTGCATCATAAACGGGCAGAAACAAGTTACTGGGGCTCCCAGTTCCCGTGGTTGCACATTTAAGTGTTCTCTCAGAATTTGTAGTCCAACGAACTCCAAACGGCTCGGTGACTGCTGACCCCCCGCAAAATCAATACTTACAAAACTGTAGCACGGCATACAGCAACACAGCCAAAACAGTAACAGTAATACAGTAACAACAAGAAATAGGCACAACAGCTACATCAGCGACAACAGCAAACATCACCCATAGCAATAACGAACGCTGCATTCACCCGTAACATAAAACACACACGTATATGCAACACAAACATTCAACATTCATTATCACGGGTGAGCACATTGGTCACCTCTCTGTGACCCAGCCTTAGAAAAAACGAACAACAGTGAGACACGACCCCCCTCATGGAGGGACTTACGATAAAAACAACGTTGCCAGCAACTCCACACATGTAGACGCAGTAAACAAAACACCAACAACAGGAACAGCACTTTATGCTCCTCATTGTTGCCTACACTAGGGCTTCAATTACACCCGCAACCAACTTCACCGGCCAGAGACTCACATGGTCCCTCACTAGAGTTGTGCCGGGTAGTTCATTTTAGTGGCCGTTCATTTTCGTTCAAGACTGATCCGATCGTTCATTTCGTTCACTCGGTCACTTTGAATGAACAGCACT
This sequence comes from Thecocarcelia acutangulata, assembly GCA_914767995.1. Taxonomy (NCBI): domain Eukaryota; kingdom Metazoa; phylum Arthropoda; class Insecta; order Diptera; family Tachinidae; genus Thecocarcelia; species Thecocarcelia acutangulata. Next base: position 62,056,461 of record OU612098.1, read on the forward strand.
TCGCCAAAACTAAAATATTCCTATCATTAATCAACATATTTATTTCATTCGATACCGTCGAACAGGCTGTAGGTGTCAGCCAGATATGTGCATGTGTTACTTTTTTCTGGTATGGAAAATTAATTTTTTTATTCAAATTCTTAAAACAAAAACAATTTAGCAATAGTTTGGAATGAGATCTAAGAAGAAAAATTAAAGCTCCATACTATAAAGTAATAGGTGATTTTTTGCAACTTCAAATCTTTGGGTTGGCAACACCTTTGTATTTGACAGCTGATAGTCGGCTTTTGTTTAGTTTTACATTTCATTATGAATAGACGTACGCCAGAGTGAAGCTCACTCTCCCATGAAGCTCATTTTCGTAGGAATATGTACATATAATTATGGTCCGCTTTATGTGCTGTCAGTCAAAAATAAGACATGTCTTCAAAAACTATGATGGCCAGATGGTCACTTTGTACGACCTAGCCGTGGCGTTCATATCTTCGGAATCATATTAAAACATTGAATTCATAAAACTTTCCATCTCATAAATTTATTTCTTATTATGATTGAGTCACCCAATATTTAAATAATATTTTGTTTGAAAACTTGGTTCATTGTAACTGTATTTCATCGAAAGCAGCATTTTATATCAGTCAACGCATTTTGACAACATTTGTGCTGCCTTACAGGAAATACTCATTGCTATATTTGTTTGTATTAAGAATATATGTAAATATGTAACTATTCCTTTTTTAGACGCGATGATTTACTATCTTCTATTTGGAACTCAAGACCTACAATGCTGCGTTCCGGTTATATGCGTCCTTGGCAGCGTCCGACAGGTTTGCAAAAGCAAGACTCTGGCTCTACCCTAAATATAAATGATGAAAAATTCGAGGTCATATTGGACGTCCAACAGTTTTCTCCCAACGAGATAAGTGTAAAAGTCACAGATAAATTTGTTATTGTGGAGGCTAAACACGAGGAAAAGCAAGACGAACATGGTTTCGTATCCAGACAATTTACAAGACGCTACATGTTGCCAAGTATGTACAAATATGAAATCTAGTATTTCCTAAATTAACTTTATCTACTAGTATATATAAAATTAATCTGAGTGTTTTTTTTAAGGTGACGTTAATCCAGACAGCGTAATTTCGTCTCTTTCATCCGATGGCTTGCTAACTGTTACTGCTCCGATTAAGAAAGTGAGTCCACCTTGTGCTGAGAGAGTTGTTCACATATCACAAACTGGACCCTCTTCAAAGGAAGATAAGGAGAAAAAGATTGACATGACAACTGCTTAAACGAGAAACGTTACTTTCGTAGTCGAAATGTATGAAATGCCAATTAAATGTTTAATAATATTTAACATTGTCAAGCTTGAGGTCTCTTCCGTTTTTTTTTATAAAAAATTAACAATTTTATTTCAATATTCCTTTAGAAAACTTCTTCAGGAACAATTTTTTTTAAATGTTTGCTTACAAACTAAATAAGAAATTAAATAACATGGATATATGTAGTTTTAACATAATAATTATTATAACATTTAATACATAAAATTGTCGCAATTAAAAAATTTAATAAAAAGCATTGAAAAAACGAACTAAACAGAATAATGCGGCAACGCCGTACCCGCGGCGTTAGCTAAGTCCGCGTCCATACTATGAAACATTTGCTGCAAAATTTTCGAGTTTAGCGATGTTACAGGAAAAGGGAAGGGAAACATGTACTGTGTTTCATGTACATGCAGTTCTTGTTGAGTTTCTCATTCACACTTTCCGATATAAATTTAGCTTAATCTATATTTGACATTTCTTTTTATTTAGTTTCTTTATTTGCATCAATTAAAAATACAAATTCCATGTACAAACACTTCTCTAATTTTGTTAATATTAAAAATCAAATCGTTACACAAAATAATAAACAAATCAATGTGGAAAAATGTAATGAATGCTTTTAGTTTCCAACAAAAAAATATTTTCCATTTGCCCAAAACTGTCAAAACACCTTCAGTGTGGACACGAATGCAGTTTCAAACAAGTAAGAGTGTGGTAAATTCGGCTGGGCCGAATCTAAAATACCCTTCACAATAGTCACGTAAATGTATAGTACACATTACAAATTTGAACTATATATGATGTTTTAATTTGTAATAGTGATAGTTCATTAAAATATTTGATATGAACTAATAATTTCCATAATATATGCTAGAGATGTGTACATTTATTTAAGACGCCGTGAAAAATAATTGTTTTTTCACACGCCCGATATCAAAAATTGCAACTTTTTTTGGTATTTTAGTAACCCCCTTTTATAAACAGAACTGCTTTAATATAAAAATTATATACACCCTTTACATTTTTGTGAAGGGTAAAAAAAATTCTTGAAAAAATCGGTTATCCCATATCTCTGGTGTATGTAGACCGATATCCGAAATTTTCATTTCCTGTATTTAAGTAGCCTAGTTTTACCATCAGAACTGCATCTAAGAAAAAAAAAATTGTTTAAGTGGCTTACGTAACATTTTCATGGAAAAATCGGTTTAGGCTATATCTCGGGTATATGTGGATCGACATCAGAAATTTTTATTTTCCTTATTTATATAACCTTATTTTATACTAGAACTGCTTTTAATGAAAAAACGTTGTTTAAGTTCGCTTACGCGGCATTTTCATGAAGACACCGGTTTAGGCTATATCTCGGGTATATATGGACCGATATCGGGCATTTTCATTTTCCATATTTATCTAACCTTATTTCATTACCAGAACTGCTTTTAAGCAAAATAAGATGTTTAAGTTCACTTACGCGACATTTTCATGAAAACCGCGGTTTAGGCTATATCTCGAGTATGTATGGACCGATATCGGAAATTTAAATTTTCCATATTTATATAACCTTATTTCATTACCAGAACTGCTTCTAAGCAAAAAAAATTGTTTAAGTTCACTTACGCGGCATTTTCATGAAAAACCCGGTTTGGGTATATCTGGGGTATATATGGACCGATAACCGAAATTTTCATTTTCCATATTTATATAACCTTACTTTATTACCGGAACTGCCTTTGAGCAAAAAAAAGTTTTTTAAGTTTTTATGAAAACCCCGTTCTAGGCTATATCTGGGGTATATATGGACCGATATCGGAAATTTTCATTTTCCATTTTTATATAATCTTTATTACCGGAACTGCCTTTGGCAAAAAAAATTTTTTTAAGTTCGCTTATGTGGCATTTTCATGAAAACCCCGCTCTAGGCTATATCTCGGGTATATATGGACCGATATCGGAAATTTTTATTTTCCATATTTATATAACCTAAGTTTATTACCAGAACTACTTTTAAGCAAAAAAAGTTGTTTAGCTTCGCCTATGCGTCACTTTCATTAAAAGTCCGATTTGGGCTATATCTCCGGTATATATGGACCGATATCGGAAATTTTCATTTTCCATATTTATATAACCTAATGTTATTACCAAAACTACTTTTAAGCAAAAAAAAGTTGTTTAAGTTTGCTTACGCCGCATGTTCACGAAAAACCCGGTTTAGGCTATATCTCGGGTATATATGGACCGATATCGGGAATTTCCATTTTTCATATTTATATAACCTTATTTTATTACCAGAGCTGCTTTTAAGCAAAAGAAAATTGTTTAAGTTCGCTTACGCGACATTTTCATGAAAAATCTGGTTTAGGCTATGTCTCGGGTATATATGGACCGATATCGGAAATTTTCATTTTCCATATGTATATAACCTTATTTTATTACCAGAACTACTTTTAAGCAAAAAAAGTTGTTTAGCTTCGCCTATGCGAAATTTTCATAAAAAATCCGATTTGAGCTATATCTCGGGTATATATGGACCGATATCTAAAAAAAAAATTTTTGCCTTTTAGTCACCACGCCTAATAAGTGTGAAGTTTGAAGCAAAACAGACAACTTTTGTTTCCAAAAATGTTCATACAAAATTGCAAAAAAAATGTTTTTTTTTCGGAATTTTGAATATATCTCACCTATACGTAGACCGATATTACTGAATTTCAATAGCAAACCCATGAATCGATGGGGTAAAAGAATGGTGAAAGAAAAAAGTTTCTAAGTCTAATGGTTTTCTCAGAAACGGTATTTCAACGGCCGACAGACGGACATCGCTTAATCGACTTTTCCATTAATTCTGAATCGGAATATACTTTATAGGGTCGCAAATTAAAACTGTAGAAATTACAAACGGAATCACAAACTTATATATACCCTTTACATTTTTGTGAAGGGTATAAAAAGAATTCAGAATTGTTTTGCAGCAAATGTTTCATAGTATGGACGGGGACTAAGTATAATAGTGAAAGGCCAATGTAAGCGGCTTGCGGCAACCACCTGTTCTATTTGCCGCTTGAGTTTATTTGTTGTAGACAAATGAACGCGGCTAATTGAAGAAAAATTTGTGCTTTGAAGATTAAACAAAAAAACATTTTGATTTTTTTTAAAGACAAAATAAATAAACAAATTCAATTGTTGAAATTTCAAAACCGAAAATGAATTTCTGTCTTCTATTTTTTTCTTTTACTTTTTGATTTGACAAATTGAAGCAGCAAAGCAAAAAGTTAAACTGAATTCAACATTTCCGCATTAAATTAAATATGTTGGCATTGCCAAATTAAATTAAATTCAATATGTTGAAATTTATGTACGAATATTTTTATAAAAAATATATTTTTTTGTAAATGGGTCACATTGTTGCCGCCCACTGCCGCATGCCGCTTTCATTGGCCTTTCACTATAAGAGTAAAAGTAAAAACCATTATAGAAAGTTTTGATCATTATGATGGCAAATATGTATTCATGTGATAAATGTACAATCTATATGCATGAGGTATAGAGCTACCTGTAGTGCGATTCTCTAACTTTTAACGATTCGATAATCGCAACTTTTGTCATCAAATTTCATCGCTTGCACTAACGATTGAGTGATTCTGTAACTTAATTCTAACGATGGTAAACAGTTGTATTTTTCTGTTCATTCATATAAACAACACGTGGCATCTCTGCCAGAAAAAAGCGAAAACCACAAAGAAGAAAAGAAAAAACAATAAATTTTTCAATAACAATATGTATACATATTGATTTTTATTTGTTGTGATTTTAGTTTTTAAGTGACAATAAATATTATTTAATTTGTAATAAGGTAAGTAAAATAAAATATGTGTCCATATGTTTCATTTAATTGTTTATATGTACTAATTTCTATATGTTCAGAATGACCACAACTAAGACTGGTGATAATCAATATAACTTTTTAAATTAATTATTTGTCAACTCAAAGGAATTGTCCAACTCCCGATAAACACAATGATTATCCCTTGAAGCGTTCAAACTTGTCTCATCCCTTGCAAGTCCGAATGACAAACGTTCAATAGCTATTTCAACACAAAATACACTTTACCAGTTAAAAAATTATACTGAAATTTTTGTTTTTGAAAATGTATTTAATAAATATTTTATGTATTTAATATATAATAAATATTTTTATGTCTTAAAATCTGATTGTAAGCACTTTATTTCATGGATGCACAATTTAAAAAAAATACTCTTTAACGATTGAATAAACAGCAAGAAAATTTTTGTCTTTAAGAAATCGACAATCGGCAGTAAAATTAACAGCTGATTTTGATCGACTACAAATATCGTTAAGAAAATGTTACAGAATAGCAAATACGATAAAATATCATTATAATTATTTTAATGATTCGATTATCGTTATATAAGTTACAGAATCGCACTACTGGTAAGCAATATTCGATACCGAGTTATTTTGTGGTAAAAAATTTCTATATAGATAAATCAATCTGCATATATTTGTCCATTATTATTAGGGGCCAAATAAACCACACAAACTGCTTGCAAACATGTCAAAATTTTAGGTTCGTGCAAATATTTTTGTTCGTATGTGGGGGTGATTGCTAGTTTGTATAAATATTTGAAGCGTCAACATTTTTTGATTTTCGTGCAAACATTGAAATTTTTGCAGAGTGAGGTGGTGGAAGAAGAAGCATACACAGTGAATCAAAAAAAATTTTTCTTGTAATTATGTTTAGAATGTCGTAAAAGTTTACTTTCATTGTGGTAATTAAAAAAAAGATTAAAAAACAGAATAACACCAAAAAATATAGGGTAAAACAATTTGTATCCTCAGTCGTAAAGCAGCTCTGGGCTGAGGAACAGCTCTCGCGTCATCGTAATTATTTCTTAAGTGCAGTCCGGCTTGTGGTTGTCTCACTCTCATTGGTTAACTGTCTACCTCAACTAACTGTATTAGTTTACAGTTTTTTTTTTTTTTGAGGTAGGTATTTTTTCCTATTTTGTTAACAGTAATTAAAAACAATTTTGGAATTATTGGAAATTATCTTTTAGGCTCTGGGCCTAAATTTCTTAAAAGTACTTTAAGTAAAAGATTGTGTGATGGCAAGCCAAAAGGATTAAGCAAATTCAATTTTTTATAGATGTTGGACTGCATGCTAGATATCAATTGACTTATATATCTTGAATTGACCAAGAACTGTTTTTCAAAACTAAATGATTTGTATCTTTGACTACATTGTGAACTACTATTTCATTCAAAACAATCTCAATTGGGTAATAGTGAAAGGCCAATGTAAGTGGCATGCGGCAACCAACTGTTGTATTTGCCGCTTGAATTTGTTTGATGGCAAATGAACGCGGCTATTTGAAGTAAAAATTTATATGCCGAAGTTTAAACAAAAAATATTTTGACTTTTTTAACGCAAAAATAAATAAATAAATTTAATTCTTAAAAATTTTTAAACCAAAAATAAAGAAAACTACTTCCTTTCTTCTATTTTCTCTACGTTTTTTTTTTTCTTTACTTTTTGGTTTGACAAATTCAAGCGGCAGAAGAAAAAGTTAAGTTGAATTGAAAATTGCCGCTCGGCCGCCTTCAACGGCACTGCCAAATTTAATTAAATTCACCATGTTGAAAATTTTGTATGAATATTTTTATAAAAAAAACTAGTTTTATGTAAATGGGTCACATTGTTGCCGCCTGCTACCGTATGCCGTTTACATTGGCCCTTTACTATAAGGATAACTACCGTCGCCGAATTTGAGCACCTATTGCTGGAAGTATTTGTTCACATCTCTTAAAAGAGACCCTCATGTTTGATCGCAAGTTCAGTCTCTAAACAAAACTGTATAGAGTGAAGAAGCAAACTTTCATTATTTCTGCTTTTGGTCCTTTTATAACCATCAACACACTAGTGTTTCTAATGTTCTTCAACATTCAGCTCACAGCTTTTACATGAGATCTGAAACTCATTTTACATTCGTTCCAAACTATCTTTATAGCGCCTTCTATAGCTTGGCCACAAGCTAATACAGATATAAGTTATTATTTCACAGTTAAAGGAACTTTTTAAATTAAATCTTATTTAAGTTTTACTTTCATTTGCTATCTTTATAATGGAAAAATATCGATTAAATAGTTTCATAAATTCGCGACTCAAATTCGAGCAACTGTCTAGGTTATTAAAATTCGATAGTGTTTATGGCAAAAAATTGTGAGTTTGTAAAAGGTTTTCCAATTCAAGAAAATTCAATAAAAATTAAATGTCCTGCATGAGGGTGCCTTAAATTATAGGTGTGTTCCACGCGAATAACGAAACAGTTTCAACTAGTCCAAAACCGTTCCGCGCAACAATTTTTGTGCAATTTTAAAAGAAAATGAGAAAGTAACTTTTTTCATTTCCTGTAAAAATTAGCCCGAACTTTTTATTTGGGTAAGTTCGGACTAGAATTGAATAACCAGCTGGTTTTTTGTTTACATACATACATATGAAATTGAAAATGTAATCAGAAAATTTGCAAATTGGAAGAAAGTTCTTGTTTAAAATTCAGTTAAAAACAAAATGGAAGGTTGCCCAAACTAAAAATAACGTTGTGGGCTTGTCATTTTATAAATATGTATTATAAAAATCTAGTGACAATTTTATATTGCGTTTAATTTTACAGCTGTTCCCAATAATGCAAATGTTTCGTTTATATGATGTTATGCGTTTTAAGCGTCTAAAATCACAAAAATATACTTTAATATAAAAAGGAAGCAACACTAGTATTGCAAGATGTATAATTGTGTTTTTTTGCGTTCCAGCAATTTTAGATAAAATTTGCAAATTTAGAAAGTAATTTGCTTCTTACTCTCATTAGTCCGAGATCTCGTGGAACACACCTTATATGTGTGTCTTTTTAGACGTAAATTAAGATAATTTTAAGTTTCATCAAAACAGTTTCGTAGATTAATTCAAGCATCCTCTCGACCCTAATTAAAAAAAAAAATATATATAAGTAGTCCTGTAAACAAACATATGTAGATATATTTAATTTTGCTTTAATTTCATCAAAGTAGGCTGCCCAGCTCAGGAGAGGAAATAAATGTCTCCCCGAACAATATTTGTGCTAGGTTTATTTATTTATTAATTTATGCCTATGGAGAATAACTCCTTACAGGCAGATACTATATACATATGTACACGCATATGAGTTAAAAAATTACAAAAATTAATAAAAAAAAAAAACAGAAAAAATACCTGATTATAATTATAATAAAACTGAAAAAAAAAATTATAAGCAATAGAAAAAATTTGTTAATTACTGGAATTTAATACTAAAATTATACTACGCTTAACAAAATTTAAGTTCATCGAAAAGTCAATAACGTGGTACAGTTCATTAAAACAACAACATAATCTACGGAAGGGATCTGCATTCGCATAATTCTGACGGTAATAAAGCACTGATAAAGGTTGATATTGACGAAGACTACGCTGGGGAACATCAAAATTTAGTTTGGACTCCAGATACTCCGAGCAGATATTGCCGTTAATCAATTTGAAGACAAAAATGACATTTAACATTTTTCTGCGACTTGTCAAAGAAGGCAGCTTTATTTGTTGCAGTCTGAACTCATAGGATGGTAAGTTGGCTACAGTGTTCGGGTAGATATTGCACAGGATGAAAAGAAGGATAGACTCAATTCGACCTCTATGTACATTATAAAAAGGGTCCCAGATAATCGAGCCATACTCCAGTATTGGCCTGAGCAGATGTATACAATTGCTTCACAATAGTGGAGTCAGCAAATTCTTTAGACCAGCGCTTTACAAAGCCAAGCAACCCCCCTTGCTTTACTTGAGCAAAAGCTAATGTGTTGGTTGAATGTAAGTTTTCTATCAAATAAAACACCCAGATCCAGAAATTCTTCAACTGTGTCTAGTACATGGCCATCAAGCCATATGCTTACACTTGCTGAAATTTAACTTTAAAAGGTTATGTTTAGACCAATTAAAGAAATTGTCCAAATCTAGTTGGAGGCAGTTTGGATTCCAGAGCCCACATGTTGAAAAATTTTTACATCGTCTGCATAGATTAGAATATTGGAAAATTTTATGACAGATGGTAGATCATTGATGAACAATATAAAAAGAATTGGTCCTAGATGGCTTCCCACGTTGTTGACGACCAACAAGATATGGTTTGAGCCAATTTACAGTAGTTTTAGAGAACCCCAAACCATCAAGTTTTTTACGTAAAAGAACGTGGTCAACACTGTCAAAGGCTTTACTGAAATCTGTATAGATAACATCAGTACCCTGACCTTTATAAAAACCGTCATTTATCGTTGAAGTAAGGTGTAATAGATTTGTAGTAGTTGAACGCCCTTTACAAAATCCATGCTGATATGGTGTCAAATTTAAGCATATTAAAAGCTGCGTTTCTTTTTAGACGCATATATTTAAATTTTGATAATAATGGGTTACATAGCCTTGCAGACAAAAAGAAAACTTACTCCTGACCCCTGTTGGTCAAAGTTTTGCTACAACCAGTTGTATTTCTTTGAACACAAAGCAGACAATTTTCCATTTACCATCCAATCGATCCTATTCTCAAAAAAGTTCATTATTTTAGACATACTCATGTGTATCCATTTTTGCTTTTACTTTCATCAAAGTACGTTGGACAGCTCAGTAGAAGAAAATGTCTCGCTAAGCGCGCTTTGTTTTAGCTTTAAAGATGTATAGAGCCTGTCTGGTTTTTAGACGCAGTTATACATATCTATGTTTTGAATTCGATAAAAGCGAGTTTAGATAATTTTGCAGACAAAAAAATTATCCTTTACTCCACATGGTCATAATTTTGCAACAATATAGGTAAAATCAACTGAAAATGGAATGTAAAACAAATGAAAATGCACCGGTCAAACTGGGAAAAGTCCAGAGATTTTGATCTTTGTGGACGGAGCTTCAGTACGATTTGTAGTATCGTCTATTCCCTGCATTAGACGCTTTTGTTCACCATTATCTCTTATAATACGAAAATAGAGAAAAAATTTCTTACGAAGAAGTTACTAGTAATATCACCCAAATGAACGTTTGAGAACCATACTGTGGGATAAAGAATGAAGTTTCGCTATTATAGAAATGGCCATTAATAGAACAGCGAAGTTTAAGCTTGGTGTGGGAACATCTGTTTCTACTTTGCCTTTTAATTGGTCATGCACCAGTGCGGGTGGCCTTCTTAATAAAACACAATCTTCTGTTACATGCAAAGGTTGATCGTCGCTATCAAATTGTTGTGAATTTACGTGATTTTGTTCTGGTTCTCCTGAAGTGGTGATATACAATGGTTCAGTTTGTGTAATTCATCGCCACTAACAGCACCACTGTGTGAAACAATTGATAGATGGCGGTAATCACAGTGGCACGTTCTTTGCGATAACAATTCGATTTGTGTAAGCTTTGGAGGTATCACTTTTTCGTTTAGAGATATATTAGTCAGCATTACGAGATTCTCTCCTGCGTATTGGCTTTAAGGCGCCTATAGACGATATGTTTTTACGTCTGTTTTTTTAAATGTAATTTCTCATGTATTTTTTCACTAGTGCGTTGCCGCGGCGTTGTTTCGGTATGCTCCATACAAAATGTAAGGACATGAGAACTTTTGACAGCTAAAAAACGTTTGCCGCTCTTGTTTAGGGATGGCAGTTAGAGTTGCGAAATTAACGGACAGACAGAAATTTTTCGTCTCTTTTCTTTCTTTTTTGTTGTTGTTGTTTGTTAAGCACAGCACAGCCCAAAAGAGAACATGCATAAGTTTCTCTCAAATACAGATAAAATTTACCTAAAGTACGGGAACGTAAAAAGCCAAATTTCTAGCTCAAAAAGAAACATGTGCTGTGCTTTGATGTGGCAAAAAAAAAAAAAATTGTCATTTAGTTTTACCAAAAAATACTGTGATATTTTGCACTTTTTAGCTTTTAAGGTCTTTTGCACATTCATTTTTTTTATTTCATATGTATATAACAACACTGAAATGATTTGTACACGAGTTGATTCAAATGAACTTTGTTTCTTTATTATTGTTTATTTTTCGAACAGCTGATTGCTTAATTACTTGCCCAAACTAGCCCGGAGAAAAAGTAAGGGCTGTTTCGTGCAAGAAGAGGAAGCATACTATTCTCTCAAAAGCGCTCTCATTTGCCCAATTTTAAAGTACGGGAACGCTTTTCGTGCAAAGTAAAGAAACACACCTAATATGAAGCAACAACATGAAAAAATGTGAAGAGAGGCAACTTCAAACGAAAAATGTTTTAAAATGTCCAGTACAGTAGAGGTTTACCGCACACTCTTCCACTTTAATACATCGCATACAAACTTCGTCTATCTGTCCATCAGTTTCTCAACTGTGAAAGGGGACATATCGTCATCACTGGATGAACAAACCACACAAGAGGACTTCCTGACTTTGAACAATTAATGCTTTGCTCAAAACGACCATTCGATAACATTAGTTGCGCCTGCGCATAACCAATTTTTTTCATATACACATATGTACATATGCACATAAGAATCTATACTTACCAATGAAATGATTATTGTTTCGCGTTGGACATTATAGTTTCATGAAATTTCCATATCTTTTTTCTTTTTGACAATGTTAAAAATTTGTTGAATTTTTGTTTTTTTTTCACTGCCAAAATTCGGAATTTTTGTTTCTTTCAGGAAAAACAACTTAATATTTTAACTGAACAGAAACTCATTAGTTTTTTGCGGTTTGCTTTTTAAACAACATGCGTTTTAAGTAAAAAAAAAATAGCTTTCTAACTGAAATAACCATGGTGCAATTAACCAGGTGGCATCACTAGCGCAGGTGATAATTTTTTGTTTCATAAAATTGTGGGTGTCAAAAATTGTGGGTGAAAAAATAAAAATATTTTAAACAGTTTGAAAAAGGGCAAGACAACAATAAAAAAGTTTTCAAAAATATTTTAATTGCTTAAAATGTGTTGAAAACAATTTATAAAAAAATTTATATTAATTTTCTTTGTTCGTTTTTTTTTTTTTATATAAACGTTTCTTTCTTCATTTTCTTCTGTTTTGTAAACATGTTTTTGACAGCGTCCGGAATTTTTACACAAACAAAATATTATGTATGTAGTACAACAACTCTTATGCTGCCACCTAATAATTGCACCATGGAAATAACTTTATGTTCATTTAATTCTAACTAAACGTATAATGATATAAATAAAGTACAAACAGTAAGTCTGTGGTCAGACAGAACGATTTTAATTGCCGAACTTTTTAGCAATTTTCTTTTGGAATTGCTTTCTTGTCCACACACAAAAACTTTTTTCGGCAATTCTTGAGCAATTCTCTACCTTTTGCTTTATGCAATTTACATTGTATATGCACATACGCATACACACATGAGAGAAAAGTAAGGAATTGCTGAGAATTGCCGAGTACCGGCAATTCTTTCTCCCTTCTTATTCCCCTCACCGAAAGCTTCTATAAAGTCAAGAATTGCCCAACTAAAGTTGCTGTGTGTGACCATACACTAAATGTTAAACTTTTTTGAGTGTACTTGTGTTTCAAATTTTATCGACATGGATTCAGCCGTTTTAGCTTATAAAGCGTAACAAACGGATTAACTTTTGCATTGCACTTTGATTGAGTTTTATTTTCCTTTTTGGCTTCTTAAAACTATTATTTTAATAGATTTCTTCAAAAACAGTAAGATTTTAGATTTATTGAGCCTTTGAAACAACAATATCATGCAAATTACAATACAATGAAAGACAAAAAACTTAGGACTATAATGTATTATCCTAATAACAATATAGTTAAAAAGCAACCAACTTATTTCAATAAAGTTAATATATTGCGATATGCAAAAAAGAAGTATAATAAGCTCCTGCTCCCGGAGCTAGCATGAAACAAATGAGAGTATAACTCTAAAATAAACTTAAAACTAATTTTAAAAACTAACTTTTATGTAAGACTTAAAAACTAAAGCAAAACTAATCAACAAATGGGCGCTAACCCCTGTGAGTACCCGGAGTACTCTTGAAATAAAAAGGGCGACGCAAATAAATATTTAAGTTAAAATTAGGAGAATCCCGATTTAAAAACCCAACTGGTGATAAGTAATTTGTATTCGACCAACTAAAGTTTATTTGTCCATTTAAAGCATTCCTTATTACATCATTCTCGTGATGAGAAAGTCTTGCTATAAATTTTTTTAAAACATCACAGACGTAAAGACTAATGGGAGTAATATTTGATTCGTTATAAATAAACAAGTTTGAATATCGGTTACAAACAGATTGAAAGTTTTTTCCAATGCAGTATCTTAATACCTTTCGTTCAAAAATTTCCATTTCTTTTATAAAAGACGGAGAAACATTAAACCAAATAGGAAACGCGTAAAGAAATACTGGCCTCCGGCTTGTCTTGTATAATAATAATTTATAATAATAATAGTAAGAAAAATTTCCTGAGTTTAGGCGGTTTACCATCTCTTGGCCCTACCCTAATTACTTTAATAAATTTTTATATAGCCTATGTCCGTCAGGAGGCTTCACTCTACATTTTGTTGAAAAAATTTTTAAAATCGGACTAGTAGTTCCAAACATACAAACTTTTCCTCTTTATATATTATTATAAAGTGTGGCTGAACAAGGCTGTCACAAAAAAAAAAAAACGTAACTTATTTTCTGTGTAACTAACCTGTTCCATTTTAATTGTATTTTATAGATTGATCTTTACGCAAATCCTCTTGCAGGCAACATATTTAAATTTGGCGGCCACATTCAGCTGTGAAGCAGGGATACCTTTGCCGCCATCTGTGTTAAATACATAGGTAGTTTTACCGATATAATTCGCGCTACACTTTCTGTCTAGCATTGGCTGGACTTATTTAATTTTTCGTGTTTAGTATTAAGATTTGAAGGCTTATTGTTAGTTCATATTGTGAAGATTCAATAAATAAATATAAAAACTAAAAAAAATAATATGATCATGCGGTGTTACCAAATAGACGCGTTTTACCATGTCACATAAACTAGATATCCCTTTCAGACCTGGTTGAATCGATTGTGCTATCTGCTATTTTTGGTCTAAAATCACATTTAAAAATAATTTTTTGCCTAATAAGCGGTAAGCAGTGATCGTGGGGTCTTGTTTTTGTTTACTAAAAATTGAAATAAGAAACCAGCACTCAATAAATAAACAACAACAGCTTTAGTTTGATTGTATCTTTCAACAAGTGTAGATATGCGTCCACAAGGTACGTGTTTTCGAATAAATAGTTTTGAAGTAAGTTTCTGGACTTCGTGGAAGAAACTGTAAAAAGAGTTCGTTACTAGTAAAATTGTGCATAGTAACAATTAGCCAGCGGTCATAAAAATACAGATAGCACAATTGTGCTAGTCAGGCACAACTTGTCATATTGTTTTATGCTCACGTTGGTGTTATCTCATCATTTTACGAAAAAGTTTTTGATTTGAAGCAGTTTTAAACATACTTAACGATTCAGATGTTGACTTTAGTGATGACGATGATACTGCTGATGAAACATATATCCCTTTCAATGTTAATGCAGATGCACAGGAAAGTGATGAAAGCTCGTGTAGTGAAAACACATGAAAACGATGCAATGAATTGGCAACAGATATCACGAACTATCCAATAGATGAGCAGATGATACCATTTACGGGTAGATGTCCCGCACGTCAGGATATTCGGTCAAAGCCACGGCCAGTTGGCCGCAAAAATCTTGTCTGTGCTACGTCAAGTGGGGTTGTTGTAGACTTTGCAATTTTCCAGGGTACATTTGGGCACATTTGAAGACTGTGGTCGGGGCCATGGGCCTTCTATTGTCATTAGACAATAGTAAGTAGACAAGAATAAAAAATCTTCCAAAAACGAAGTTATGTCTACATGGATCGATTTTTCACAACAATACCACTGTTGGAAGCACTAGACGAAATGGGTTACTTAGCGACTGGTACAATTATGGCAAACAGAGTTTCTAAAAGTGTAAAATTTTCCTTGGACAAAGAAATGAGTCGAAGCGACATATGCCAATTTACGAATGGAGAAAATGTAGCTGTTGTAAAGTGGAAAGATACGAAGGCAGTGATAGTTGCGTCAATTAATTGTAGGAAAGATACTGTAGAAAAAGTTCAATGATGGAGTAAGAACTTGAAACGCCGTTATTCCGTCAAAGTCCCAGCGGTCATACAAAAGCATAACGCCTTTATGGGAGGAGTAAATTTGTGCGATCAAATGCTGGGGTATTACAGGATGATGCTCTTGATGATGTAAGGTCCCGTTTTGAGCACTGGCCTATATTTTCCGATGAGTCCCCAAGAATGTGCCGAAACAATTGTATGTGTCCTTCGAGAGATCGGTGCCAAAAGTTTAAAGATACCCTTTTTTTGGCTAAGAACAAAGATTGTTTTAAAAAATATCACAATAAATAAAAGTGTATATAATAGCTCTATTTTTTCACAAATCTATTTAATCTTTTAAGAAATGAAGTACCTCCGTTTAATAATGTATTTTTGTTTTTAAGTTTTTTCTTCACATAATTATTTAATTTTTTATGAATAAATTACCTGCATTTGCTACTTAAAAATAAAACTGTAAATAAAATATTATCAATTCGAAGTTATTATACAAATTATACAAATATTGTCCTTTATTTTTCAAAGTTAATTTTACCGCTTATAACCTGAATAACACAATTGTGCGATGTCCTGATTCTTAAAAAGGACATTGCAGGCAGTTGTGTTTATCGTCTTTAATTATCAAGTAATGAAAAAGTATTTTCTGGATTTCGTTGATTTTGAGGTTTTTATGGGCTAAATAGACTCTGGGTCTGAAAAGGATATGTGTGCTGTGAAGTCTGCTGTGGTCTATGTGTTTACTACTTAATGTAATAAGTTTAATACGTTTTTGTCATTGTTATGCTAGGAACACAAATGCGACGAACGACGAATATTTGGTCGCGAATATTCGTCGCCAAAAATAAAACACATTGGTGTATATGAAAATGCACACAATCATGGTGTTAGTCGAAATTCGTCATACTCAGCGAAAATTGAAATAGATTTATTTCTAATTGTTTCATCAGCGAACGACGAACCAAGGCGAATTCATTACAAGGTGAACTTAACAGCACAGGTGATTATTTTTTGCTTCTCGCGTTTTTTTCAATGAGACTGTAAATTTTTTTTTCTTTTGTTTACAAACTATTTCGCGCCATTTTAATCTGAAGATTTTTTTTGTATAATTTAGTGCAATTTCAAGAAATTTGTGTGAATTTAAAAGTGAAAAACTAATATAATCTGTGATTTTAATTACAAACAATTATAAAACTTTATATTTAACATTTATATAAAATTTTTCGCAGCTGAACAATCTTAGGCGAATTTAGATTTTGACATTCACGAAATGTTTCACCCAATTTTTACGGTGATTTTTACAAACGTCTTTAAATCATCTCTTTCATACTTGTGGGCAAATTTGGTAGAAATGAAAGAGGGGTAAACAAAAAGACACGAACTCCGTAAAAAACAAACATGTCTTTAAAAGTCAAAGGGAAAATTAGGTGTTTTACAATAACAAAATACATAGTACTGAATTCGCCTTTCCTACACTCCATCCGATCTCCTTACTATTTATACCACCTACATCCGACCGAAAATGGAATACAACTCTCATGTTTGGGCCGGTGCCTCAAAGTCTATTTTGGGGTTACTCGACCGTGTGCAGGAGAGGGCGAAGAAGCTCATCAGTGACAGTAGGGTATCCAACTCTATTGATTCACTGGAGCATCGTCGCAGTGTGGGGTGCGTTACTCTGTTCTATCGTTACTACAATGGATTTTGCCCTGACGAGATTAGGGATCTTGTTCCCGAAACTCGCGCATTTTTACGTAGCACGCGTTCATCGTCTAGAGCTCATCCATTTGTGGTTGATTGCCCGGGGAATCGTACTACGCATTACAGAGAGAATTCGTTTTTCAGCCGCACGCTTCGTCTGTAGAACAAGTTGCCTGCAGAAGTGTTTCCTGTCTGTTATAACGTTGGAAAATTCAAGTCAAATGTTCACAAACGCTACTCCCGCTCTCCCCCTCCTCACAACCTATTTTCCTAGTTCTGGTACAATGCACTGCATATGTAGGGGTCATCCCCTGAGTACTGGTCCCAGATAAAAAAGCAATTTTTTTGCAATTTTGTATTAAAATTGTTGAAAAAAATTGTTTGTTTTGCTTCAAACTTCACACACTCATTAAGCATGGTGACTTAAAGACAGATATCGGTCCATACATACCCGAGATATAGCCCAAATCGGGTTTTTAAAATGTCGCGTAAGCGAACTTAAACAACATTTTTTGCTTAAAAGCAGTTCTGGTAATAAAATAAGGTTATATAAATATGAAAAATGAACATTTCTGATATCGGTCCATATATACCCGAGATATAGCCTAAACCAATTTTTCAATAAAAATGTCGCGAAAGTGAACTTAAGAGCTTTTATGCTTAAAATCATTTCTGGTAATAAAAGGATGTTACTAAAATACAAAAAATACAAATTTCCGATATCGGTCCATAAAATGCTTTTTACATTTGTGTAGTCTAAAAATTCAACTGAAGCCGTCTCTCGCCCAATACATATATAATTATTTTGCCACTGCCAACGAAGTAGATTCGTAAATTACTTTGACTGCTCTTGCAACTTTTATTGCTGGCATCCGTTGTCAATATAAACGATTTTGTAAAATCCGAATTTTTTAGTAAGGGAATATTTGTCAGCACCTCTTTCAATATGTCGCAGACCTGTTGGCTCTCCTGTGTCCTTTCCGATTTTAGATTCTTCTTTAACAATCTGCTTGTTGATAATATTCTATAATACGAGTAGTTCCAAAACTGTTTATTGTTTTTTTTATGTTTCTGGGAGGTGATATATCTATATTACGAATATCTTATTTTCCTAACGCACTTTAGAAGCCAAAGAGCCAGAAAAGAAGGTAGAGGAAGAGGCGGATACTAATCCAATCGCAATAGAGAGTAACCCCCCTGAGCTCCCAATCAAACTCTAGTTTGGTTGGATAGTTTTTGGGAGGATTGGAAAACGCCATAGTTGATAATGAGGATATTCTGCTCGACACCGAATAAAGATGAAGTTTATACAAATTAACCGCCATTACAAAAAAGCAGCATCAGCTAGCTTTTTATATCGTCTTGCAAAACGAGACGTTGATATTGACAAGCAATGGCAAGATCCTTGGCCTAGGCGCGATTTGCTATAAATTAATATATCAGCAAATTCAGATAATGGGAACAAAACCTTAAGTTCCTGTATTATAGTCAAAACGCAAATAGCGTCATTTTACCTTATTGCAGTGACGAAGACACCGTAACAGCCACAGCAAATGCAGAAGGATCCAATATATGGTTTTTAACCTGCTACATAGCTCATGGCTAGGATGAATCACCACCGGGCAAGCTGGTGGAAAGAGCGGTAAAAGCCGCAAAACCAAACGGCATGCCGGGCATTATAGCCGCGGATGCAAGCACCACCAGATCAGGGGAAGCTCAGACACAAACAAAAGAGGTGAGGATATAGTAGATTTCAAATTAAAAAATTACCTAGTAATTCTAAATCAAGAATGTGATGACCAAAAGTCGTGACCCCGTTTTTGGGTCACATACCTAAAATAAGTACATACATATTCTTTCTCATAAAACTTCTTTAAGAATAAGTTTGCATGTACAAAATCAAGTAAGTAACAACAACTTACATTAAAATGTATGTCTACAAAGAAAAAACCAACAAATACATATCTACATATTTACGCAGCACTTATTAACGGGAACCTTAATAATATTTGTAGTTTGTAATTTTGAGGAAAAAATAAGAATGCATACATGCTGCGTAGGTTGTTGTTGCTAATTGAATATTAAAATGCAAGCAACTGAGGAATAAGTTCGCGTACATATGTACATACATTTTTCAATAAATATTATCCTGTAGTGCAATTCACTAACTTTTAACGATTTTAAAAGAGCATAACTTAACTACGAGCACTAACGCTTATGTGATTCACTAACTTATTCGTAACACCTCTTATTAGCGTTAAAACTGGTTAGTGAATTGCACTACTGTATTGTTGAATTTATATGCGTAATTACATGTGTGTGCGGACTGTATGTATAAGTTTTTACTGGTATAAATGTTAGAAGCTTAAATAGCGAATAAAAAACTTGATTGATTGAGTTTTATTTCATTCCATTTGTTAAATCGCTATGCCAACAACAAAGCATCGTCTCAGCATATTGTTTCTCACCACGATGTGGTGCGTTTTATTTTAAACAGTTGGTGAGCGAGGATATAAAAAGCGGCGCATCACTAAGAAACAGGGCAGTCAGTCGCCAGGCATAGTGGCATAGGATGCCGGCTGATCTGGAGACCTGCAATGGTCTTCAGATCAGCTGAACTCTTATGGAAAGGGGAATATACTGGGGACTCGGAGTGAAATCTCTCCCCAGGGTATTCTCTGCACTGGACAGGCTGCCGGGCAGCCTAGAAGACACCACGAGACGCCGGCTGATCTGAGGTGCCTTATCGCTCCTCTGATCAGGTGAACTCTTGTAGGAAGGAGAATATACTGAGGGCTCGGAGTGAAATCTCTCCTCAAGGTATTCTCCATGCCTGACTGGCTGCCGGGGCATGAAAAACCAGATGGTTCTGAGGGGAAGAGATTTCCCTCAGAATCATCTGGCTTTCGTGGAAAGGGAATACACCGAGGGCTCGGAGTGAAATCTCTCCTCGGGGTATTCTCTGCCCCACACTAGGACACCGTGCTCTGGTGCACGCTCTGAGAGGGAGAGTTTCCTTTCAGGGTCATCTGGCCTTCGTGGAAAGGGAATACACCGAGAGCTTGGAGTTAAATCTCTCCTCGAGGTATTCTCTGCACCCACATGCGGTGTTCGCCATGCCCGCATACTTATTTTTCGTGCCCGTATTTTTGGCGCAAACCGGTTTCGTTAAGAGAGAATTTTCGGAGGATTTTGAGTAAAACTCTCCTCCGGATATTCTCGAATCTACGCTCAACCAACCTCGTGTCGTGTATAGGATTCGGCTAATTGCAAGAGGGTTTGAGTTAAGCTCCCCTTACCGCGTTTTTGTTCGAACCTCTTTTACTTCGATATACCCGGTTGGCCAAAAGCCAGAGGATTTAGAGTAAAGTTCTCCTCTGCAACCAACCACGCGTAGTACGTTGCGCCCTCTTCACCCACTGAGGGTTTGGAGTTGACCTCCCCTCACCGTAATTGTGGCGCAAACCGGTTTTGTTAAAAGGGAATCTTCGGAGGATTTTGAGTAAAGCTCAAGCGATGTATTAGTGTTGGCACTGCGATCCGTCGTATAACGCAGAAATAACTTTTAAGCAATAAACCACATTTTGTATAGAAAAATGAGTGTGTCGTGTTTTTTTCTTGTTCTGTAGTCACAAATATAAAATTTTGTAATGAATCCTGGCAGCCCCGAGCTATTCCAGCCTATGGGGGAAAACCTGTCATTACAAGGGGACAAACCCACCTTCGTGACTTCGAACAGGCAAGAGGTGTTAAATATTACGCTTGCCAGCTCGAATATCGCAAATCAAATACAGGAATGGAGAGTGTCATATGACTGCTCCTTTTCTGATCACTACTACATATTTAGATTTCAAAATAAGCAAACAACATAGAATCACATTCTATCGCAATAGGCGGAAAACAGACTGGGGAAAACGGAAAAATCCTTAGTAGAGGCTTAACCCATAACCCGACCATAACCAATGGACATCAGTGGGGAAACGAAATTACGCTTTCAGGCTTACTCAAATATGTGTAAAAATGTTTACTGTCTTACTGTTGCAGTAAATGAGGACACGAAAAAGAGAATAAAGTGGCAATGTTTTGACTAACAGCCGGTTCGACGATGTCGAAAGGATAAGTTCATTCGCATTTTAGGTGAAAGAAAATTGATTTGGGTTTTTTCTAACTTTATTCTATGCGAACGATGTGTCAAAATTCAATTAAAATACATAAATGCATGCGAACAAACCCAAATTGATTCGAATGTGAGTGACAAGATTTCTTTCGCATACATTTTCATTCGATATCGCCAAACAGGCTGTAAGTATTTACAATTTCTTACTGCAACAATTTGTTGTATTTAAGTAGGATTAAAAATACATGATAAACGAAAGTAACAGCAAAATATATTTGTTTTATTAGAAAGTTCAGCAATACTAATTTTCAATATTTCGCTAACAATTTGTTAGCAACTTCAGGACAATAAATAATAACAATTTTATTTTCCTGAAGATGCTACAAATTTTTAGCGAAATATTGGAAATAAATATTGTTAAACTTTTTTATAAAACAAATAAAATCTGCAAAAATAAGAATTGATCAAATATAAACACGATCAAATAATATAAATAGTAAATCAACAGATAAATTCTAGTCAGATCTGCGATGTAAATATATAAAATACTTCTATGTCGCAAATGGATAAAATTTTATTTGCTGTTTACTGAAGTATAAGAATTTTTACTATTTTCCACTCGAGTATTTTTGCAGTTTGTTTCCAAATTTGCTGTAAAAGTAAACGAACGAACCAAGGCAGCTTTAATAAAGTAGTGGTATACGCACAGCTGTCTTTTGTTTCCTTTGCGTAAATTTGTCAAAAACACATAGACTTCTTTGCTTTTTCAAACAAAAGTAAAACAAAATTTTGACAATTTTTCGAAAATTCTACCAAAAAAATACATGTAATGTTTTTGGTAATTCTGCCACTACCTATTTAAAGCAGCCTCGTAATGAACCTAATGAAAGTATTTGTTTATGTTATATGTTTTTTAACAACAAAATATTCTTTGTACTGAAATATTTTCCACTTTCATAAATTAATGATTTTTTATAATACTAATTGCTGTCTGCTACCTGACAACTAGCTGTTTCGTAGATGCTATTACACTACTTATCAGTACCCTCTAGGTCTCCTATTGAGGATAATGATAAACATGATTGATTGTACGGCCACTTATACATTTTTCAACCAAAAGTTTGTGATCATAGCAATTAATATTATATTATTCATCAAAAATAGAAGAAGAATAGAATAGAACACAGTATGTGGCAAACATTAACGTAAGAATAATTAAAGCGCTCGGTGGCTGAGTTGGTTAAGCGGCCATACTAAAAATACATCATGTTCATATGATCCCGAGTTCGAATCCCAGTGGGTGCTAATTGTTGTAAAATAAAAAAATGTCGCTTTAAGATTAAAATAAAGTTTAATGGTTGTTTTATTCACAGAGGTTTAGTTAGGACTGACTGAAAAAATACAAAAAGGCAGTTAATTCAATTTATGCATTAGCAGAG
Organism: Thecocarcelia acutangulata; assembly: GCA_914767995.1. Classification (NCBI taxonomy): domain Eukaryota; kingdom Metazoa; phylum Arthropoda; class Insecta; order Diptera; family Tachinidae; genus Thecocarcelia; species Thecocarcelia acutangulata. The sequence continues at coordinate 62,079,246 of OU612098.1, forward strand.
TACAAATTAAAGGAATAACAAATGATAAATGTCATAATAGGCAATATTTAAGATTAAGCGTTGCCATCTCATTCGAAAGTACTTCGCTCTTTCCAACACCTCCCCTCGAAGTAAGGAGAATGAAATCATCAGTGACCATCGGCATTGGTCATTCCCAAAGCAGCAATACAGCTGGTATGCTTCTCAACGCTCAAGCCCTTCGTTAACACGTCTGCTGGCATTTCTTCTGTCGGCATATATGCAAGTTTTATATCACCGTCTTGTTGTTTCTGTTTTATAAAGTGGTGCTTGACATCTATGTGCTTCGTACGAGGGTGGAAACCAAAACTTGTTATTAACTTCTGAGCACTTTGGCTATCATTATAGATCTGGATCGTTTTATGCTCTAGACCGATTTCGCGAAGCAGTTCCTTAAGATACAGGGCCTCTTTAGTAGCTTCTGATATAGCCAAATATTCGGATTCAGTGCTGGATAAGGAGACTGTCCTTTGTTTACGAGCTTCCCAACATATAGCAGCGCCTGCTAACACAAAAGCGTAACCTGAATATGAACGGCGGTCGGTGAGATTCCCGCCCCAATCAGCATCGACTACTCCATATAGTTGTTTATCATCATGTTGATACAATAGGCCATAGTTTAGGGTACCTTTAAGGTATCTCAAAATACGTTTACATGCTTGCCAATGCTCTTCATTATAGTTAGTGTTAAATTGACTCAGAAAATTCACTGCATAGGCTATATCTGGCCTGGTATTGACAGCTAAATATAAAAGCGTACCAATTAAACTTTGGTAATACCCTTACCAAAGTTTAATATTTTCATTAGCTTTGATTGGCTTTTCAAGTTTAGAATTCATAGCCAAAGGAGTCCTTACAGGTTTACACTCACTCATATTGTATTTCAGTAAAATATTTTTAATATATTTGCGTTGACTCAGATGAATTTTATTTCCTTTGACATCGTGATTAAATTCAATCCCAAGGCACATTTTGACTGGACCAAGGTCCTTCATTTCAAAAGAACTGGTTAGAGACTTTTTAATTTCCTTGAGCAGACAAACATCGTTTGAGGCGATTAACAAATCATCTACATATACCGTTACTATAGCAATTTTTCCACTTTCTTTAAAAATGTATAAACATGGATCCTCTTGAGAAGGTACAAGCTTCAAATCATGAAGCTTTGACTTTAATTTTTGATACCATTGTAAGCCAGATTGGCGGAGGCCATAAAGTCCCTTTCTTATTTCACATACAGGGTACTTACATGATTTGTATGCTTCAAGCCACTGTTTTGCCACGTTTTCAACTTGTCTGGATTTCTCTGGACACGAACCAATTATTTTGCCATCATTTAATTGTTCTAAAATATTTATTAACCCTTCAGGAATTTCCATGAAAACCTTTTCGTCTAATTCACCATGAAGATAAGCGGTTACTACATCCATATGATGAACTTCAAGTTTAAATTTTGCAGATAAAGCGGACAATAACCTTATTGATGTTGATCTAACAACTGGAGAGTACGTATCGTAAAAATCCTCCCCTTGACGTTGTGAGCAGCCCTTTGCAACAAGGCGTACCTTTTTGGTGTTTCCATCTTTTACTCGAAATACAAAACGGCTTCCTATCACTTTTCTGTCTTTCGGACGTTCGACCACATTCCACGTTTTATTTAGAAGCTGAGCAACAAACTCATTTTCTACAGCTTTTATCCACGTTCTGTCACCAGTTTTCATCATCTCCGCAATAGTAGCAGGCTCTCCGGGAATACTTAAATTACATTCTTCAAATCCTTCAAAATCAGATTCATCATCACCCGATTCATAACTCATAGTAGTCAGCGGCAAACTTTGTTCTTGTTCATTGTTAACATCATTGTCTGATTTTTGATGCGATTGATCATTATAGATGTCCTCATATTCATTTTTAAAATACATCTGATTTAAAAATCTCACATCACGACTTATTATTATGTTCTGCTTTCGTGGGGACCATAATCTGTAGGCTTTGGATTCGCTAGAATAGCCCACTAAGAAACATTCTTCAGATTTTGAGCTAAATTTGTGATTTGTGTTGCATTTAATTAAAGCATATGCTTTTACACCAAAAACATTCATGTGTTTGAGTGAAGGTGTTTTACCGGTCCATATCTTATAAGGTATTTCACCATTCAATGATCTTGAGGGGCATCGGTTTCTAATATAACAGGCAGTGTTAATAGCCTCTGCCCAAAACTTTGGGGGTGCATGTGCGTGCTTTAACATGCATCTAGCCATCTCTACAAGCGTTCTGTTTTTGCGTTCAGAGACGCCATTTTGTTGTGGTGTGTGTGGTGTACTCAAACGCCTTTGAATACCACATTCCTCTAAATAAGTATCGAATTCATTATTGCAATATTCGCGCCCATTATCAGACTGCAGCACTTTAATTTTGTTACCAGTGAATGTCTCCGCAGCGCTTTTGAATTTTTTGAAAACTTGCAATACGTCGGATTTCTGTTTGATAATAAAAACTTCACAATATTTTGCAAAATCATCCGTAAACGTTACGAAATATCTTGCCCCAGAATGTGACGGAATTCTCATCGGTCCACAAACATCAGTGTGAACAATTTCTAAAATATGGTTTGTACGTAGCCCATCAACTTCCGAAAATGGCTTTAAAACTTGCTTTTCACTTATACAAATTTCACACGTTGAAAGTTTCTGATTTGGACTTATATGCATATCCCTTACTAAATTATTTCTTGCCATATTCTTTAAATCACGTTCGTTTAAGTGGCCCATTTTGAAATGCCAAGTATCCAAAACTGTTTGTAAACTTACATTACCTGCAAAATTGTTGGAGTTTTGTATATAGTACAAATTATCAATGCGATTTGCTGTGTATAAAACTTTGTGCTTTTGTTTAATATATGCCTTTTCCTTATTGAAGCAAACTTCGTAACCTTTATCCGTCAGTTTTGATACTGACAGCAAATTCGCTCTAAGATCTTTTACATATAAAACATCTTTTACATTTACGTTTTCTTTACGCCCATTTTCACTCAAGCAAAGTTCTATGTTACCAACGCCGGTTATCTTTGTAGTGTTCTCATTTGCCAAGTTTAACGTTTTCTCTAATTGTTTAAAATTTGAAAATTTCTCTTTTTCTGCACTCATGTGCGCTGTGCTACCACTATCAAGACACCAATAACGGCTTTCACATGTATTAATCATAGTTGTTTCTGTGAAACTATGAAGCGCTTTTTCTGTAGCTTTAAATGTGTTTGTTTGTTGTGTTTGCTTTGTTTTGCAGTTCCTTGCAAAGTGACCCGTTTTTCCGCAATTGAAACATGTGAATTTTTTTCTTTCATATTTGTTCATGTTTGTACGTTCGTTATTCATTCTTGCCTGTTTCTTTTGTTTGGCATACAATGCGTTCTGGTCTATTCTATCTTCTTTAGATTTTCTAGCTTGATCCTCTTCCAATATTTTTACACGTAAAATACTAGGGTTTGGCAGCTCATCTCTTGTTTCCAAAGCACAACGGAAAGTTTCATAAGATTCTGGCAGGCTATATAACAACAAAATTGCCAACAAATCATCTCCAATAACAACATTTATTTCTTTTAACTTTGCAACAGCATCAAAAAAATTGTTTAGGTGTTCACGAACATTTTCTCCTTCTTTCATTCGGGCCAAAGCAACTCTCTTTAAAAGTGTGGCTTTTCTGGCTGGTCCCTTAGATTGAAAGGTTGACTCCAATTTGTCCCACATGGCTTTTGAAGTTTTACAATCTGCAATGAGTTCTAACTCTGATGGCGATACTGACAATAATATGTCGGCGCAAGCCTTTTGATCGCTGGCACTCCATTTTAAAAGTTTTGCTGATTCAGTTTCAGCAGGAGATTCATTTGCTCCATTTGCATAACACCACAAGTCATTCTTTATAAGGACAGCTTTCATCTGAAGCTTCCAAGAATCGTAATTTTCCGCGGTCAATAACTCTATTCGAAAATTAGCACTCGACATTTTAATCTCAAATTTCTTATATTAAAAAAAAACTTTTTCGCGCAAGGCACTCTGGGCCCATAACCTGTTGTAAAATAAAAAAATGTCGCTTTAAGATTAAAATAAAGTTTAATGGTTGTTTTATTCACAGAGGTTTAGTTAGGACTGACTGAAAAAATACAAAAAGGCAGTTAATTCAATTTATGCATTAGCAGAGTACAAATTAAAGGAATAACAAATGATAAATGTCATAATAGGCAATATTTAAGATTAAGCGTTGCCATCTCATTCGAAAGTACTTCGCTCTTTCCAACACTAATGAGTAAGTGTAGCGACTACGAAACAGCTAGAGTTGTCCTGTCCCCCAGCTAATGGTATTCAATTATTTTTCTGTTCTTCTTTGGTCTTATTGTTTCACAGAAATTATTGTTATAATTAAAAATAATCCTTCTTCTTGTCTGAAGTTGGCATCGAACTCACAACTGAATTAGTTAATATCGAACACGGTTACGTTACACGGTTACAAAACTCGATTTGATTTTATATAGCACAGAATCGTATTTTCTAACCGCAATGTTAAAATAACTGAATAAGAAATTGTTATTAGTTTTTAAAGTTCTGATTTTTATTAAATTTTCTCTTCTATTTTTTCACAAATAAATAATGAAAAAATACCAAAAGATAACATGTTCAAAATACGTTTGCCAAAGGAAATCCGAAACCAAAACTTTGTTTTATGCTATGCCAGTAGTACCGATACCAGTTTGCTTTAACTGCATCATACTCCGAAGCTGGAACGCCAGATTGTTTAAGTTTCATTAAAGTAGAGTTGTTCTGGAAATAAAGATTACATAAATTTCTAAATATGTGATTTCAGAAAGTGTTTTGCAAAAACAATAAGACAAAGCCTCCTTACAGATGTTATATAAATATGAAATAAAATGAAATATGCAAAAAGAAAATTTACTACGTAACTATTAATGATAAATACAGCTATGTGACAGACTTTAACTCCGTTCGGAAACGAAATTCAGTCCGATTTTTGTTCATCAGAAAACGAATAATATAGTTTTTTGCAATGAAATCATTTTTAACAGAAAATATTCTTTTCCTGTCTGTTACGTTTTCACGCCTACGAATAGACCGCTGAAACTATTTTGATGAAATTCGGGGTATGCAGATACCTTGAAGTTCTAGAGTCGTTATACGACTCTAAGGGGGCGAAACGACCGTCCAAAAAAAATTTTTTTTTTTAATATTTCCGTAATTAATGAACCAACCTTTTCTTTCGAGAGTGTTTGTAAAGAATCTCCCAACAAAAAATTTTATGGACATCGGACAGAAAAGCTGTCCGCCCGAAAAATACATTTTTGAGAAACATTTATGAATACTATTTCTTCTTTCAAAAGGATGCGTCAATTAATTTTTGAGTTCGAAGTATGAACATATTCTTAACTTTTCACGTCTAAACCTCTAAGCTAATTTAAATGAAATTCGCTTAGCAGATATATTGAAGACCGAAAATTTTATTCTGAAATTTCACAGCCACAGAAGAGTGCAAAATAGCCATTTAAAAAATAATTAAAAAAAAAAAACCGCCAATTACGGCCTGATGTTTTTTTTTTTTTTGAAAATTTATAAAAATTTGGACACCGGACAGATGAAATGTCCGTCCGAAAAAGAGAATTTTTAATCCGGCATTTATGAAGTGATTTTCAATATTCTTTCTTCCTTTAAAAGAGTTTGCGAACGGACTGGAGAAAAAGATTTTGACATCAGACAGGCAAAATGTCCATCTGAAGAAAAATTTCAATTAACTCCGCAATATATGGATCGATTTTCAAAATTTTTGCTTCTTTTGGAAGAATATGCCAAATGCCTAGGAAAAAAAAGTTTTTGGGTATCGGATTAATCTAATGTCCATCCGAAAATTAAGTTTCTGATTAACTCCGCCATTTTCAAATATTCGTTCTTTTTCTACGAGAGTTTGTCCACGGGCTGAACATGAGACGATATAATTCACTATTTATAAACCAACTTCCAACATTCTTTCTTATTTAAGAGTTTGTCACGTCCTGAAAATGCAAAAGTTTTTATAAACATAAAATGTCCGTCGTAAAACAAACAAAAATTAATAAATAAAACAAAATGAAATAAAACACTCCGCTATAGTGAACAGATTTTCAATATTTTGTATTCTTTTGACAGAGTTTATCAAAGAAATAAAAAAAATTGGACATCGGACAGACAAAATGTCTGTCCAAAAAATTAATTTTCGATTTTCAAAATAATTTTATTGTTTGAAAAGTACTGCTTGCACTTTGATCCCATTACATATGTTTTAAGAAAATAAAATAAATAAGTAAAATAAAACACTCCGCTGTAAACAACAGATTTTTAATCATGTTTTTCATTCTTTTGCAAGAGTTTATCAAAGATATAACAAAAAATGAACATCGCACAGATACCAAAAAAAATCATTTTTGAATAACTCTGATTTTCAAAACTCTTTAAAAAATGTCAGTGGTAAAAATCCGATACAATATGCTTTTCTTTTGAAATGGTTTATGATACAAAAAGAATTGGACATAAGACGAAATGACTTGAAAATTATTTTTTCTATTGGAAATCGTCAGTTGTAAAGCAACTCTGGGCTGAGGAAGAGCTCTCACGTCATAGTAGTTATTTCTTAAGTGCGGTCAGGCTTGTCGTTGTTGTTTGTTCTTCGAGAGTTTTGCGTCTCACTCTCATTAAGTTAACTGTCTACCTCAACTAACTGTATTAGTTTACATTTTTTTTAGGTATTTCGTTGTCAACCACGCGGCAACTTCCTATGCGAAGGCATAGGTCGGTACAGTTAGTCACAGCGCCGAAAAAAATACTGTTAATTCCATCGTGGGCATAAGGTCTACCTTACTCCGCCCATGCTGTGCATACTATACTTTGCAAATTTATGTGAAACTGTATAGTTACAATGCAATATTGGAAATCGTGTATGCGATGTAACCATGTGTAACCAAACACTGGTCTGTAATATTACCAAGAATAGTAAGTGGGCGAAAGCTGCAGCAATGTAGATTATTGGCTTGCGATAAATGCACGATGGCCTGCAAAAGAGTCGTCGAAGCTTTAGATTGGACTATAAAAAATAACGGACGGTCGTACTTTTGGCTGATTAGTTTAGACAAAATCTATCGCTTATCGCTGGAGGAACTCAAGTAGCGGAAATAGATGCATGCCTGAAAGCGTCTTTGCTGTATATGAATGGAAAAAAAACTTCTGTGATACATATTTATGCTTGCTGTTATACAAATCGTGAAAGATGGGTAAGAGCTTTGTACTATTGTCAAAGAATTTAAAATGTCATATTTATCCCGATCTCAAAAATAATATAAATAATAAAGAATAGGTATAAGAAAGAATTACTTCAGCAATGATTGAGGAAATTTTGCGACAGATAAATAGCCAAATGTTATTAGATATCGTTGGCGGTATTGTCAAATATCTGTCTGCAGGCAATTTCATAGATACGAAAGTGACATCATTAACATCGTTACCTCTCTATAAATTGAGACTGAAACCTTGCGTACCAGTTCTATCAGCGCCAACTCTTACCGTTCTAAGACTCTGTACCGCCACACGGTTGCAAATTATATTTTTGGGACGGAGTATTATGAGAAAAGTTAAAATAGAGAAATAGTTCAATCCGATTTGCAATTCTAGTCAAAAAAGCCCATATTATACAAATCGTTTACTTTTTTGAAAAGAGTTGCAATTCTTTGTATTGATATTGAATAAATAAATAAAACAAAAAACATTGCAGATTTATTGAATTTAAATACTAAATACTACTCCGAATGTGAAATAACATACATACGAAGTCATAAGAAATACTTTTATTTAATTTTGTTTTTGCAGGCTACTGAAAACATCTGTTTTCCGCAGACAAAGTCGCAGGTTGTTTCCAAAAATTCAGGGAGTTTATAAAAAAAAAAAAACACTATAACATAGCTTATGTTGGACGTATACATATATCGTACACTAACTCAGAAACAATCAGAATGTCTTTAAAAACCGTTTGTAATTTTATAGTAAAATTGAGCGTCATCTTAGAAGAAAGTTTACAGTGGTGTAAACGAAATTTTCGTGGACGGTAGTGATTTGATCTGTAAGCTTAAGTTAGGTTAGGTTGTACAGGATGCCAGTTTCATGAAATCTGCCTATTTTAGCCCTTTCCCCGAAAGCCTAATAAAAGAATCCAGTCCTCGGTTAAGAAGAAGGGATACCCTTGCCACCATCAGAACGTTAAATAGGTGATTCTGCCGATAATGTTCGCGCAAAATAAAACTTTTTTGTCTAGTATTGGCTGGACTTATTTATATTTTTTGTGTTTAGTATTAAGATTTGAATACTTATTGTTAGTTCATATTTTAAAGGCTCAATAAATAATTGTATGAAAAAAAAGATGCCACCACCGACCCCCAGGTCCGACTTGGATCAATCTGTAAAGATTTAGAGCACGTGTGCTTGGCGTCCTGTTTGGAATACCAAGGACGTGCGCGGCAGGATTACGTCAAATCTCTTACCAGGAAGTAGAGTTGGTGAACAGTAATCTATATCCCCCGGAAGGCTCATTATTCTTCTCAACGCATTTTTCTACACCTCACTGTTTTTTAACCTGATGACGGAGCACATGGCCACTTCCTTCACAATGAGATCAACCAATGCATCAATGAAATTAGCATTTTAGTTGGGGTAGTGCAAGAAGCACTAGTAACCATCAAAGCAGACGTACAGAGCAACCTGTCTGCAACTATCAAACAGGTAGTTTTCCCTAAGGCGTACGACCAAATAAACGCTAAACGTTAATATAGGCTCCATTATCAAGCTAAATACTAAATAGCCAGCACGAATTCCGAGGATTTATAACGCAGGTCTTTCCAATGGCCTTACGACACAGATACTAAGCAACAGCCACCTCGTCTCATATAAATTGGACATCGTTCTCCATAGACAGTTTGGAATCAAGATAGATTCCCAGGTATTTATCACTCTCCGACAGTCTAAGCTCAACACCACTCAAGGTTAGCAGATTGAAAGGAGGAGTATTGTATTTATTTACGGTTGAAAAGTACCAGCCACGTCTTTTGTGAATTCACACTGAAACCACTGAGCTCCACCCATCTGTGAACCTCAGTGCAGATTTTAAACACTGTGAGAGTGTCCGGGTACTTACCCGAAACTACCACTGCAATGTCATTAGCGTATGCCACACTCGTAAACAACATGGATTCTAGCTCCACTAGTAGTGAATTTAGGGTAAGATTCCATAGAAAATGAGATAAAACTCCTCTCTGCGGAGTACCCCTGCCATGCTAATTCATAACAGCATAAAAGCGATTTTGAAAAATTTTAAGTTCTTTTTGGCTGTTTATAGTTTAGTGTTCGATATGTTTAGTGTACGATATGGTCATATACTTTCGTTTTACTTTTAAGTTTAAGTTTTAAGTAATGGGATTTTTGTTTTTCTGGTCAAATAAAATTTTTGCAGATTTAAATACTAACATTTCACCTAAGCAAATGAGAGAATTATTTTATACACGATGAAAGAATGATCGATGAAACGATAGAAAAATTATACAAGTGACACAGCGTAAATTTTTACTTAAAAATTTGGTCGATTTTCGACCACAAGACATGAAAATATAAACAATTATGTATTCTAATAGATATCAACTTCAAGGAAAATTGTATGAAATATTTTACTTAAAACTTATAAACACAAATTAATGTTTTGAATAATGGCAATAAACTTTACTTACAATGGAACAAAATTTGTGCAAATTTTTTGGTAAACGAACGAACATGTTTCATTTGTTGCTAAATCTGCAACACAAATTCATAAATAAAAATATTTTTCTCGGTAGAAAAATAATTGCTTCCAAAACTAAAAAACATAACGTGATATGATTATAGTTTTTCCAGAAAGAGGCCCAAAAATCTTGCAAGAACCACAACTTTTCTAAATACGAAACCTTGTTTTCAAATCTTAAGACAAGATACGAGGGCGGATTGATATTGAAGCTACCTAAGTAAGAAATCAACATTTTTTTCAAAAACCATTTATTTCTCAACATAGTCTATTTTTAGCTTAATACACTTAGTAAGATGATATTCCAACTTTTTTATACCATCTGAATAATACGATTTTGGAAACTGCTCAAAATACGCTTTAGTTTCGGTAATCACTTTTTTTGCGAGCCATTTTATCAAGTTCCGAAACAGGAAAGATTTACTAACAGCTAAATCTAGACTACTCTTGGAATGATGGATGATCAACCAATTCGAAGAGTATTTCACGTAATTTTAGCATCGTATCTAATGCTGTGTGGACCGTTGCGTTGTCTTGAAAAAAAAGCACTTTTTTCTTCTTTACATGTGGTCGTGTTGTCTTGATTGCATCAATTAATTTATCCAATAATGCACGATAATACTTTCCTGTGATTGTGGATCCTTTTTCAAGATAATCGATGAGCAAGCACTTCGTGTGCATCCTAAAATACAGTGGGTAGAACCTTGTAGGCCGATTTCATTGCCTTCGCTCTCTTCGGAGCAATTCCACCAGTTTCCACCCATTGTTTCGATTGATTTTTGGTTTCAGCTGTGTAGTGGTGGACCACGTTTCATCAACAGTTATTAATCGATACTAAAAATCAACCGTTTTAGGCTTTATCGTGGCCAAACACCGCTGTGAAGTGGTCTGCTGAACTCGTTTTTGTTCGAAACTAAACAAACGCGACATCCATCTCGACGATAGCTTTTTCATATGTAAATAGCTTTTGCATGCAAAGTGTTGAACACGCGTTCATATGACATATTTACCATTTCTACAATCTCACATAACTTGACTAGGCGATCATTCATAACTATATCGAGGATTTGATATTTTCTTCACTAAGCACCCCTGGCTTTCCTGTTGATGGTATTTTTGGGGTGTTTGTTCGACCGCGTTTAAATTGAGCAATCCAATATTTTACCATGTAATCTGACGAAGCACACTCACCATAATGTTTATCGAGCTTTTCTTTTGTCGCTTTCGCCGCTTTCCCTTTTAAATAATAGTGTTTAATCACTGCGCTAAATTCGCTTTTTTCCATTTTTCAAGAAACGCAAAAGTTGCTTCAAACGGTTACAACAAATAAACTTACCTATGAATTTGTGTAAAATTTTAACAGCTGACGTTTCACAGATCGCAATTTAAAAAAAAAATTGTATTTGTGCTGCCATCTAGCGCTAGGTAGCTTCAATAACAATCCGCTCTCGTAGCATTTTGTATAGAGAGCACACAAACTCTACGTATGAAACATATCGCTCCTTTATTGCAACATAGTCATATCTCAAAAAATGCACTTTTCGAGTTAACTATGCAGAATTGTTAACAGTGCCATCTTCTATATTGTGCCAAAACTTTATTCAAATTACTTTTAAACTTTTTCCTTTAGAAGATATTTTCTAAAAAAATTTTCTAAGACTTGTATGGAAGCTAAAGATTTTAAATGCGGTTTTCTCGGAACAAGCTTTTTTGAGTTATGACTATGTTGCAATAAAGGACCGATATGTGTGCATGTATCGCGGATGAATTTGAAACTTACCGTTTCTTCAAGCCTAATAACTACTTCGGAGTAATGATCAGCAGGCCAGGACTTTAAACGCCATTTGAGCTGTATAAATTTGCCTGATGTAAGTTTCTCAAAATACCCGTGCACATGGCCTCCATAGAGATCAAAGCTGAAAATTGAAAAGAAGAAAAAGTAACTTAGTTAGTGCCAAGCATTTGAAAGAAACACGAATCAATGTGATACGCATGTTTAATGAAAGATCTAATTCCGATAGGAGTGTTTTTACAAATTTTGGAGTAATCATTTTGAAAAATACTAAATTGGAGTTATCATCGTAGTAAAATAGAACGCCGAAACAATTTTAGAATTTTGATTTATACTTCTCCAAAACAAGTTTAAAAAACGAACATATCTATCTAACACTATGTTTACACGTGCAAGTAACTTGTTACAAGTAGCGTGTACATATTAACAACCAATACATCGAAAAAAATAATAAAAACACTTGCAATTTGCACGATTGTTTACACACGCAAGTGCAAGTTCATTTTCAAAATGTCGTCGAAGACAAACGTTGTACGCCTTTGTACTACATGCGCTTTTGATGTCTGTGCTGCCAAAGTTTTAGCCTAGCAATATTACAGGGGAATTATATTAAGTACATAAATTTTTCACAATATAAATAATAAATTTGTAATCCAAAGAAAAAATAAGTTATAGATGTTTATTTATTTTTGTGTTTTTATATTATGTTTTCGGCATATAACTAAAAATATTAAAATTTTAAAAATTTTTCCTTGAAAAATACCTATTAAAGTCAAAATGAAATATCTATGGGCAACACTGTTTGTTTCTGCTTGCATGCAAGTGAAAAAATCACTGCCAACCAAAATCAGTTGCAAGTGAGGCTACTACTTGCAGGTGTGTGTATGTATTAGTAAAAAAATGGTAATGTATTGGGTTTTTTGCACTTGCACTTGCGTGTGTAAACATTAAGTAAAATAAATTTTTAAAAATGTATCCCCCTAAAATGCAAAATAACGTATCATCAAAAAATTTTAAATTGAATTTTTTTATTGATTACGGTTCACTACATCATATTATCGACCATTTACAGGAAGTCTGATTAAATTCTAATTAAGACTTTAACCAGTGTTTAAAAAACCGCCGTCAAAGTAGCAAAGATTGTGCTTTTTCTTCGACTTCTAAATTTTTTGCTATTCAAACATAAACTGTTTGCTCGACTTCTGATTTCAATCATGCAAACAGTCGCAGTTAAGCTAGAGACAAAAAACGAAAAGTTATACACTATGAAGACTTCTGAAGTCGACACGTTTGAACAGTTTTTAGTTAGACTGACTTCAACTTCCAATAAGTTCAGAAGTTAAAGAAAAGTTGTGTGCATTTTTTTTACTTTGTTTACAATTGAATATTGTTGTCAGATCTTAAGATTTATTTTTTGAGATGCTGGAGATTTATTTTTTTTTCTATGAAAAGTTTTTTTTTTTTTTTTTTTTTTTTTTTTTTTTTTTTTTTTGAAATTATTGCACCTTACTTTTTTATAATGTTTAATCAAAATGGAACCAAAAGCAGAAACGAAATATTGAAAAAATATATATTGCATCACTACGTACAATACGCCCATTGAAGTTTGAAAATGTTATTCTGTTCAAAATAATAAAACACTTATTATTGCTAATTTTATAAATTTAAATTATTACAGGTAACTTTTGCACGAGCATTTTCTGTGTTAAAGATCGCACTAATAGAGTATAGAAACTGTTTGAATGAGGAAACACTTTAAAAGATATTGCTAGTGAGCTAGTGAAGAATACCTATTTGACCGATTCTGATATAGAAATTTTTTTTCCCCCAAGAAGATAAACACATTAATACATTTTTTAATAACTGTTTTTGAAACGTAAAGTTTATTTACTTTGTTTTTAGTTCAGAATGTGCTTGGAAATCTTTTTGTTTTTCAATACATTTATTTCAAATGTACATACGAATTTCAAAATGCTGTAAAATTTATTTATTTACCTTATAAAAATACTTCTCAAACAAATTTAAAAAGTGGTGAACATTGGAATTATATTATTATTTAACATCACTCAGTACGCATGCACCAAAGAATTTACAGTATTTATAAAAGCAACATCAAACCAAAATAAAGCATCAACAAAGATTTTAACTTAAAGCGCACTTCACACATCAAAGTCAAAAGGTTGCCTGCAGACGTGTTTCCTGTCTATTATAACGTTGGAAAATTCAAGTCAAATGTTCACAAACACTACTCCCTCTTTCCCCCTCCTCATAACCTATTTTCCTAGTTCTGGTACAATGCACTGCATATATAGGGGTCATCCCCTGAGTACTGGTCCAAAATAAAAAAAAAATAAATAAAAAAAGAATGCAAAACTTCTTTAACTTTAGCTTTCGAACTTATTAAAACTACAACTTTTCTTTAACTTCCGAAATTATTTGAAGTTGAAGTCAGTCAAACCAAAAACTGTTCAAACATGTCGACTGCAGAAGTCTTCGTAACGTATAACTTTTCGTTTTTTGTCTCTAGCTTAACTGCGACTGTTGACATGTTTGGAATCAGAAGTCGAAGCAAATGCGAAAGCAATCACACATATCTGCAACTTTTAAATGCTGACTTTAACCACCATTTAGGCAAAAGTGTATTTTACAATGTATAATTAACTCCTTTAACCGATCAAAATTTGCCGATTAAAATGTTAATCAGAAATCAAAATCAAGAGAGTACAAGTAAACGATAAGAAACTTAGATATAAAACATCTTTATTTGTCAATAATTTTAATTATAGAATTCTTTAATAATAGAAAAAGAATTATTCGGAATTGTCGAAATGATTTCTTCCCGTGATGAGGAGTCTCCATGGCTGAATCACCCTACAGCGACTGGCGAAATATGTATATCTTCTTCCAAGGAGTCTAAACTACAATATGTACATACATACTAGGCATACACAAATCTGTATACATATACATACTTATGCCCATATCTACCTACTACGAGTAGACATCTCTTTTTATTAATTTTGCAAACTGATACTTTATTTATTATTGTAAGAAGTCACGCGCACTCACAGTATAAGCTTTTCAAAAATGGTTATTTGTTTGTCGTTACACTATCTTCGTAAACAAATACAAGTAGCATTGCACACTTTTTAACATTTTTACAGAAATATAGGATGAGGCGCTCAACACAAAAAACAGCATTGACTGCACATTCTACAAGATCGAATTATTTCCCAATGTTTGATACGACAATTTTAAATAGAGATAGTAATAATAAACGTAGACTTACGTTAGAGATGTTACAGATTATTAACACATCAGAGGAGAATTAATTTTAAGACAGATATTGAGAATATAGCCCAATTATATAAGTACTTAAGCTACGTACAGACGGTTGCTGAAAATATTGTAAGGTCTGACAATGTACTGGCAGCAACATACTGAAAACCCTCACCTGGGTAACTACCTTGACGTGGTGTGGGGGCTTAAGTGTATGCTGGACGTCTATTCTCTTTCGAGGGCTTAATCATGGAAGTTCTGTTTCAGGCTCTAATGGTTGAGCCCGAGGAGAGGATAGGGTTTTTTAAGCCGGCCTACATACTAAAGGTTACCCAAACCCTCAAACAGGGGTGTCATCCGACCCGTGCCCATCTGTTCTCTTTGCAGTCGGGGGTCAAGAGACTGTATTCGAACGGAGCTTTGCTGATACCTGGGCACCTCCACGTTACAGGAGGCTATGACGTGGAGGAGATCCCCTTCCCCCACACTCGTGGGACCAAAATGAACTCTTCCAAAATTAACACCAATACCCAAACTGACATGACGACGACTATGGACAAGACAACGGACTATTGCAACGATGGTACAAGGACCGATACGCTGACTGCAGGAGGTGTCTTGGGGCAACCTAAGAACACCAAATGCGTGAAAGCATCTTCGGATAGCTATATTGGCAGTGAGGTGTCCATGGACCGGGGCAACGCGGATTTTGCCATAACCCCCTCGAACTGGGTTATGGTGAAGAAAGAAGTGATGGGGTGAAACATGATCTGGAGAGTTCTTAAAGACAATCCGGATCCGTACCCCAGGTGTGAGGAGGCTGGCTGGTATCGGCGGCGTATAAAGCTTATGGCCTGTGCAGATGAGCGATCAGCAATCTTGCTTAAACAGGCAGTCGGTCATGTGGGCAAGCCATGGGAAGGTGCCAAGCTCGATATGATTCCTCTCTTAGAGGTTCCACGTCGTCCTAGAGCTGTTGCCAAGATACCAGACATCTCTGGGTCTGCAGAGGAAATCTTGGAGGTCCTGAGAGGCGGAAATCCTGATATACCTACCCATGATTGGAAGGTAGTCAGGGTCTCCGAACCGAAGGGCAATTCGAGAAATGTCACCATCCTGCTGACTCAGGAGTCACTGGCGCCACTCCGCGCTAGAAAGGGGAAAATGTATTTCTGTTTCGATGCAGTCCTCCGAGTATACCGGGTTGACGACAAGGGCGACCTGATTCGGGAGGATGTGGATCCTGGTGTGTAAAGCATGTCCGTTAAGGAGACTGCTAGCTTAACATCGTGCGAGGACGCCCTTTCCAACTCTGAGTTGGTAGGGGAGTTCTTCGGACATGTTGACGAAGCAGTTGACGAGGACGCCCTCTTGGTATCTGATCAGGATGACCAAGAGGACGTCGACGTCACAATCGTGGATAATGAGGGGAAAAATGGTGAAGGTAACTCAAATTAACCTTCACCATTCGAAGGCAGCTTTGGCTGCATTGCTTCTCCGGATGGCGGAGAAAGCGGATGATGTTATCTTGGTTCAGGAACCCTGGCTGTGTAAGGGCAGGGTCTGTGGACTAAGAAGGGAAGGCTACTACATGTGGGCCAAGGTAGGATTAGGTCCTGTATAGTAGCGAGGAGCAATTTGAATATCTTTATCCTGTCTGATTTCAGTGATGAAGATACAGACGGCAGCCTGGGAGACAAGTGTAGGCACCTGCCTGCTTGTCTCAAGTTATATGGCGTATGAAAGCGAACCACCACCAACTAAAGTTCGCGAAGTTGTTCGGATGGCTGGTGAGAGAAACCTGCCAGTAATAATAGGAGCCGATGCAAACGCACATCACATGGTGTGGGGTAGCTCCGACACAAGTGCAAGAGGTGAGTTGATTTTTGATTTCATACTATGCGCAAATTTAGACGTTGCGAACGTCGGGTCGGAACCTACTTTTGTTGTGGTAAATTAGAAGAGAGGTTCTGGATATTACGCTAGTTAGTACTAGGCATGCTGATATGATCAAAGGATGGAAGGTGTCGAATGACTGTTCATTTTCTGATCACAGGTATATTGAGTTTGAAATAGGAATTCAGGAAATAAGGTTAGTCCCAAGAAGAAACAGGAAGAGGACGAATTGGGAGGAACAGGGTAGAGTTCTCTCGAACCTTCTTCCGGATCCTCCTACTATAAGAGGTTGTGAGGATATTGAGAGATGTAGACTTACTAACTGAGTCTTTTGATACAGCTATCTCGGAATCGTGCATGGTGGAACTTAGAGATAGCGAGAGCTCGAAAAGAGTCTCGCAGACTTTTCAATGAGGCAAAAAGACTGGGAGACTGGTCGGAGTACAAAGCCTCCGTAAACAGGTTTAAAAATATGATAAGAAATGCAAAGCGGAGGTCTTGGAGATCCTTTTGCAGTGGCGTAGGAGCCTCTGAGACAAGTAGGCTTCGCAAAATCATATCGACCACGCAGTCCATACCAGGTTTCATAAAGAAACAATGTGGTAATTGGACAACCAGCGGCCAGGAGACCCTTGAGGTACTCATGGATACGCATTTTCCTGGCTGTACACCCTACACGGGGGCAGGTATGGCCGTTGAACGAAACAGACAAGGAGAAGTATGCTTCTCTGTCGATAGGAACCAGGTCCTTTGGGCGTTGAAGAGCTTTGGCCCATATTAATCACCGGGTCCGGATGGTATTATACCAGCAGATTTGCAAAATAATGCGGAACTGATCATGCCATGGTTGATCCGGATTTTTACGGCCTGTTTTAAGTGGTCCTACATACCGAAACCATGGCGTAGATGTGTAGTGGTCTTTATTCCTAAAAGTGGAAAGACTTCACACACAACTCCGAAGGATTACAGGCCCATAAGCCTGACATCCTTCTTCCTAAAGACGTTGGAGCGGACGGACATCTTAGAATGTCAATAAATCCGTGCCGTTTATCTGCATCTCAACATGCTTATACTAAGGGAAAATCCGTTGAGACTGCGTTGCATTCCCTCGTGGGGTATATAGAAAATTCTCTAGAGCAAGGGGAGTATACATTGGTGGCCTTCCTTGACATAGAGGGATCCTTTAATAATTTTGCGCCAAAAGTCATTACTATGGCTTTGGAAAGGCTGAACATTCGTCAGCCGATTATAAGTCTCATATGGAGTCTACTGACTGAAAGGGTCATAACATCTAGTATGGGACGGGCCACCATATGCAGAGTGGCAAACAGGGGTACTCCGCAGGGGGGTTTTATCTCCCTTCCTATGGAATCTTGCCCTAAACTCATTACTGGTGGAGTTAGACTCCATGCGTTTCAAGACTGTGGCACATGCCGATGATATTGCTGTGGCGGTGTCGGGTAAATATCCGGACACCCTCTCACAGTGTTTGAATTCCTCACTGAGGATCATAGATGGGTGGAGCACCCATAGTGGTCTCAGTGTGAGTCCAGAAAAAACGGAGCTTGTATTTTTCACCCGAAAATACAAGACTCCTCCTTTCGATCTGCCAACCCTGAAGGGCGTTGAGCTTAGTTTGGCAGATAGTGCCAAATACCTGGGAATCTATCTTGATTCAAAACTGTCTTGGAAGAAGAACATCCAATTTAGAGCGGACAAGGCGGCTGTTGCCTTGGACCTGTGTCGTAAGGCCATTTGGAAGACCTGGGGTATAAATCCTTGGAATTCTTGTTGGCTATTTAACATGGTAATAAAGCCCATATTAATGTATGGGGCGCTTGTTTGGTGGACGGCTTTAGAGAAAACCACCTATTGCAGATTCATAGAAAGGATACTGCGGTCATCTGCTTTGATGGTAACTGGCGCTTCTTGTACTACGCTAATTGAAGCACTAATTACGATGATGCATTGGCTGCCAGCTGAGCTCATGGCGAAGGAAGTGGCATTGTGCTCGGCAATTAGGCTAAAAGCCAGTGAGATGTGGAAAGGAGCGACAGAAGGTCAATCTTCGATAATAGAAAGTATAACGGACCTCCCGGAGTATATTGATTACTGTGCACCAGCTTTAATGCCCGACAAGAGATTTGACGTGATCTCATCAAGGACGGCCTCGGCAGCGAACCAAATGGGTCGCCAAGAGGACGTGCTTGAAATTTTCACAGATGGATCCAAGTCGGACATGGGAGTTGGTGGTGGTATCTTTATGCCCCAGTATCAGAGGAGGATCAGTTTTAAGCTATACGATGAGTGTAGCGTAATGCAGGCTGAAATTACAGCTATTTTGAGAGCAGCTAACTGGTTGAGGTACTATAGGGTATACGGAGTGAATATTCGAATCTGTACTGATAGTAAGGCTGCGTTAAATGCGCTTGTGGGTGCCTATACGACGTCCAGGTTGGTTCAGAAATGCCGGATATTTCTTAATGAGATAGCGAGACATTCGAGCCTGGAGCTTTTCTGGGTACCGGGGCATAGTGGAGTGCCCGGAAATATTGTGGCGGATGAGCTGGCGAAAGCCGGAGCTCGTATACAGAGAGGGGACATTGATACGATGGTAGGAGTCCCGCTTAACAGCTGTAAAAACCAAGTGCAGCGTCAACTTACAGGGACTGCGCAGGACAGATGGTCTGGTGAGGTCACCTGCCGAGTAGCAAGGCTGACATGGCCTGCGTATGATCGTAGTAGAACTGCGGTCTTAAAGGGGTTTCCCCGTCAAAAGTTGCGTACCTTGGTGGCAGTTCTGACAGGACATTGTCTCATAGGGACGCATGCTAGGAGGTTAAATCTTCCATTTAATGATTTCTGCAGAAGTTGCGGGGATGAGGACGAGGAGGAAAGTGCATTTCCTCTGTCGATGCCCGGCTCTCAGTTCTATGAGAGCGCTGTATTTAGGCGGACCGATGCTGCACGGGTTAGCAGATATATCGGAATGCCGAGACGGACTGGATTCCTTTATCCGGCTTTCGGGTTGGTTTGAATCTGAAACGTCGGGGGAAGTGTAAGTCTCATGGGCTGCACTTCTCCCTCAGGCAACACAACGGGACCAAAAGGACCCAAGTGGGCTGGTTTCATGAAACTGGCGGCCTAACTAAACCTAACCTAACATACTGAAAATCAAAAATTTATAGTAATGGCAAGTTGTCAGTTCAGACGATTGTTAAAAAAAACATACAATTTTATTACCAAATAATTGTCTGACAATAAATTCATCTGCCATTAAAAATTGTCAGTTCACACGAGTTTCAGAACATTGTCAGAACAATTGTAAGAACTTTCAAAGCCTAGAAATTAAATTAAAAAATAAATAGTTTCAAAAAAGTAAAACTATGTACGTAAAGTAAAAAAAAAAAAAAATAAAGTTGTTTGATTTATTTGACCTTAATGAGTTTTGTTTTTTTTATTTATTTTCAGGCTCTAGGTCTGTGTATTTTAAATAAAACTCTTTTTTGTTCTATTTAATATTGGTTTTTTATTTCCGATATTTCGAGTACCTTTGGTTCTCTTCTTCAGGAATTTTAGTAAAGTCGTCCGTCTTATTGTATTAAAAACGATTAACATTTAATACAATAAGATGGACGACTTTACTAAAATTCCTGAAGAAGAGTACCAAAGGTACTCGAAATATCGGAAATAAAAAACCAATATTAAATAGAACAAAAAAGAGTTTTATTTAAAATACACAGACCTAGAGCCTGAAAAAAAAAGTAAAAAAAAAAAATATTTGCGCTGGCGCTTTAAAACTGTCTTTGTTTTTGTAACTGTTATAATACGCTATATGTTCCTTATTCTAGATTATTCATCTCATTTAATAACAATGCCCTGAATACAGCGCACAAGTGAATGAAATTAATTTCTCTACGCATGTGTGCCTATACTCAGCACAATTAGTATCGCAAAAACTTCGCCGCGCCTCAACTTCTTTAATTGTCTTTCATTATATTATCAAGGAACTGCACAGATTTCAACTTTTTCTGATATAGTTTTTATTATCATCTTGTGTTTTTCAAGCCCTAGAGCCCGTTGGTTACTCTACAAAAATGGCGTGTTCAATGGCTGAAAACTGCAATCCATTATGCAGGTTTCATCGATTTGAATGTAATTGCTGTCCAACTTTTATTTCACATTCATTTGTTTCACTTTATTTTCTTAAAATATTCTGTGATATCTTTCTTTACAATTCTTCCACTCACATCGCTGAAGGTATAGTATAGTCTCTATGTTTTAAATAATTTGCAATTTCCGAGGTCGTTTTTTTTATAAAAATGTTTAAATACCTTTATTTAATATTTTGTTCGAAAAAAAAATTTCGAATTTTAATATTCAAAAATAAATTATAACAATTATTTTCCTGACGTAGTTTTTTAACGAAAAACGAAATATTGAATAAATTTATTTAAAAATTTTTATAAAAAAAACGACCTCGGAAATTGCAAATTGTTTAAAACAAGAAAATCAAAAACTATGAAATCAGAAGAGACCTTAAGCTCCAAAAATTATATAACCGTTTGTTAATTGGTGTTTGTTAAGCTAACCGGGAGTTAGGTAATAATTTTAGATAGTCAAAATTCTCGTAAAAAAATACCGAAGTTATAACCAAAATTTAAAATAACGTAACATCAAACATGATTTTTTTAATATAATCAATTTGTGATAATATGACAAGTTTGACGAAATATTTAATGTGATGTCCAGTTTTTTATTTATATATTTAATGCTTGATTTCCAAAGGAAAACCGTGAAATAATTATACTATTTATACCCCTGATGATGTTTGAATAAAGCAAACGAAACGTTGGAAAAAATATATAAAAAAAAATTATTTAAATTTCGTCTGACCATATTGAAGCCCGAAGGTAACCCCTTTTTAAACAATAAATATAACATATCGTTACTCACGCGAATTTAAAAAACAACAGCACATTTATTTTATTGCCTTTAATTGTTGTGAATCCATCAATAAAATGTGGTCTATAAATGAAAGCAGTTATTATCAAACAAGAGTAGACTATATAAACAAATGGTTATAAGACGCCCCAAAACTAGAATCCCATTACCGGCGTTAGAGTGATGATACGTTTTTGTTTCAAGAAAACTACAAATCAAAACAACGTAAGACACATAACACTTAGCGCGCTTTGATATACGGGCAATTTTGTATCCAAAATGTGCTTCTTGTTTCATTTAAGTCATAATTTTAAAAGTTTTGACGCAATATCTCTAATAGTGTCCAATTTAATTAGTTTTTTGCTTCTCTTGTATATTTATAAAAAGTGATATTACGTTATTTTGCATTTAGATGATACATACATACATATGTACATACAATTAGTGACAGTAACGGAAAGTGAATGAATTCGTACACTGTGACAAATGCATGACAGTATGTATATCTATATAAAGTACACTCCGGTTCACTTATTTAAAGGCACTAAAAATTCCATATTCAGAAGCCTGCATATTTTGCAATTTTTACCCGATTGCAGAATTTTAGAATAGAAATGGAAGCTAAACATCTTGAGATGTAAAAAAAAATCATGACAAAAGTGGTTTCCAAATTAAAGAACGTTCTTTAAGCACTTTATAAGAAAAAAAAAAAAAAAATGAGTCCAAAAATGTGCTTTTTTTTGGTACACTTGAATAAAGGCATTTTATAATTTTTAAAGGAAGCAATGACTTTTTGTACAGAGCGATTGTTTATTACAATTAATGACACCTTGATCAATTTACGAGTCAAAATGGCAAAACAAACAATTTTAAATCTATCGGAAAAAAACTAAAATCGGTGCTTACCGTTCTAAAGGATATTCTAACTGAGCAATAGCTAATTACATCAAGGATTCCGAGGGGTATGGAAAAATAAAAAAGGAAGAAAAATCATCAGAATTGCTTCTAGTTCTGCCTTATCCTCTCAAAAAGGAAAGCTCAAACTGGAGTGCAAACAAGCAATTCATCAGTAGAGTAAGACCCCAGTTTACAGATATTAGGTTTTCTTGATTAATTCTGCTTCAATTTTTTTTTTTTTGAACTTGCATTAACATTTACACACAAAAGCTTTGTATCGTTAAGTTTAAGTTTTTTGTTTTTTTTCAAATTTTTTGACATTTCATTTTAAACTTGACGGTACCGTCAAGTCTCCACCCTCTTCCAATCTCTCCTCTCCGTTCTCCCACAGACTTAAGACGAGTCAAACTTGATGTGTGTATACTAACACTAATGAAAAGCTGTATCTTAAATACCAGAAATTACAAAACAGAAGCCGCCACTTAATACATGAGATTGGATGTGCAGCCAAGAGGTCATGTAAGTGACTGCAGAACAATTGTATTTATGGATGAGAAGAATTTTAATTTGTATAGACCTGATGGCTATAACTATGATCTGCGCGAAGAAAAGCGATTTTTGAACCAAAATCACAGCCAAGAGGAAGGCGTTAAGGTATGGGGTACTATTACGTATTATGGCACCATCGATCTTGAATTTCAAAGTGCAAAAATGTTATTGGAGACTGCGTTGTAGCTGTTGCCAAATTATATTTATTTCTGTTCTTATATTATTTATAAGATTTTTCATTGCATACTTTAGCAAAAACTACTATAAAATTTTCTAAATTTCCCTCAGCCATTTTGTAAGCGCAAAAACCTTTTTAATATTTGCAAGAAGAGAAAAAAATAGATCACCTGTTTATTATGTAACTGCCGCTTTCAGCATAATGTAAGTAGCTGGCTACAGGCTACATTTGTAACCAGCGGCATTCGTTTAGCCTGCTGTATCGAATGTTTAACGCTTGAGATAAAAACCGAATACCCGGGGGAGCTCAAGGCCTTTGCAAATTTACATATCTGAACAGCTTTGCGCATTCAGAGAAAACGCCTTCACAAGTGTTTACATATAAAGCTAAGTCTAGACGATATATTGAATCAACATATTTATGCTGAAAAATCAATCATGTAGACTTAGCTTAAGAGGGAATATTTTGGAGGGTGCAATATAGAAATTAGAAGTATATTCCCATACAATTTTGTTTAAACACAAATTTTCTCTATTTTTTACAAATACGAATTTATTTAGACATTAATAATGAAAAAACATTACATTTGTGCAAAATTCGTTAGTTTTGTTTTGAAAATCAGGGGTCTAATCACCGCATACGATATCGAATTAACTATCGTATCGAATAACATTACGATACATCTATGTACATTATGGCAAAAGATGCAAATCGGATCGTAATTTGAACAAAATCTAATAAAGTGAAGACTATATGTCCCCTAAAAGTACGAATACAAAAGATATATTCTTTAACTTTTTTATATTATTGCAATACAATTTATTCGATATCGTATGCCATGATACCAAAATGAAAAATTTCGATAATTCTGCTCGATATCGTATGCGGTGATTTGGCACCAGAATAGATTTCGGGATGTTATCCAATTTTAAAATAAATGATTTGAACACTACAAAACTAGATATTATTATGATGTTCATAGAATACAGGCGAGCGAGGCCGTCTAGAAATTTTTGTGTGGAAACCACGATAAAAAAAATTTACTACTCGTCATACTAATTTCCTAAACGAATCGCTCGTCTATCTTGAAAAAACAGCAAGCGTTGAACACCTCCATTCATAAATTCTCAGTAAAGGGGAATCTTGGCCTTTAAAATAACTAGATAGTATAGGTATTATGAAACTAAAATAAACTTACTGTCCACCAGGTCGGGCATCAACATTTGCAGGTGCTCTAGTAAACACTTCCACCATTGACTGTTGGGTAAGTACATTATACAAGTCCTCTGCTTTGCATTTGAAATCTTCTTTAATAATTATTGATCGTTCATCTAATTTGCATCCAAAAGAGGGCGATAAAGTTGACTCAGATTTAGTTTGTTCAGCGTTAAACTGATTAATGTTGGCCAATTTCACGTTATTTTCAGGATTAGCGTTCTTCATCGGTAATATTAAGTTTTTGGAATATTCTTCCTTTAATTCTGTAACATAATCGCCCAACAACTTTCGAATGCGGTCTCTGCCAACATTATACATGAACTGCTTTAAAATTTCTGAGGTGTTATTCGATTCGTCAATAGTAATTGTTATTTCAATTTCTTCCAATTTATTTTCCTCCGATAAGTTTGGTATTGAAATTTTTCCAGTATGAGACGATGAATCGGATTTTAATGAACCTCTCCATTTAAGATCGAGTTCCCATTCATAAAAAAATATAAGTTTTCCTTTTCGATTATTTGCGGTTGCTTCGCCCGAACATTTTACGACATCTTCTATTGTGCACACAAAGTTTTCATCATCTATTTAACAATACGGGGTAAAGTTTAACTAAAGTCATAACTAAAAAGTTTAGAAATATGCTGTATGCAAAAACGATTGCATCTTTTTTCGTCCTTTCCATACAAATTATCTTTACAATCGCTTTGCTAACGACAATAAAATTACTCACCTATTACAAAGTTTTTTAATAGATGGTTAAATCTCTCCTTTGACCATGGAGTTGCATTCTTCTCTGTCCAATGCCAGTTATTTACATTCGTAGCATCTGGACGCTCCTCAACAATCCACCTTGGATCACCTTCACCCCACTTCGCCATCTATGATATTAATTTACTTGGAAATACTATACAACTAACTGAAAACTTGAACTATCTTATTCCATTAATTGAATTTTCCAGAACTCTATAACATAACCTAACAATCGAATCAATTGTTATTCATGTATAGAGTGACGAGTACTCAGTACCAACCAATATACGAGTAACCAATTTACGAGTCCGGACAAATAGTGAAAAACCACACTGCAAGGCGAATTCATACCAGGTAAATGCAAGAGCAATAAATACAACACTACAAAAAATAAATCTTTTTCAAATGTCAAGAGAAAAATATAAACACAAAAAGTAATTAAAAAAAAAATATATGTTAAAAAAATTTACAATAAAAGACAAACATTTAATTATTTAGTGAAAATTTCAGTTATTTCGTGAGAATTAAAGTCACAGATCATAAAGCATGGAAAGGTGAAAATGGCTTGCAAGGTTGTGGAGGATTCAGAATGATAGCTGGCGCTCAAGATGCAATACATAAATTAAAAAATTGTTTTGAATTTTTTTTTTCAAATTTCCATAAAAAAAATTTACAATAAAAGAAAAATTTTATTATAATGTGGAACTTTTAATTTTCTCGTGAAACTTAAAGTCTCAGATCATAGAGCTTGAAAAGGTGAAAATGGCCAGCCAGATTGGGGAGGATTCTGCACAATATCTGGCGCTCAAGATACAATACATAATATAAAAAATTGTTTTAAATTTTTTTTCCAATTTGTTTTAATTATGCCATTGACATCTGAAACAGATAAAATTAAAAAATAAAAAGTTATCAGCTGCGTAGTCAATTTCACCTGTTATGAATTCGCCTTGCCACACTGTTAATAACTGCCCGTCTACATTAGACATGAAACGCCGTTAAGACATACTGTTAAAACATACCTTTGATGGCCCGATTGTTACATGGTGGAGTACCTGTATGTCTTGATTTTTTATTATTTTAATTTCGGCAACAAGAGCCCATCATCACTTTTTATGTCTTTTTTTATAGCTTGTAGAAAAATAAAATATGTTTTTATTGCAAAATTTGCAATCTAAAATAAGAATAGAATTTTTTTTGTCAATTTGTTTTAATTTGAAACTAATTTTACTTTTCTCATATTAAAATGTCATTTTCTGTTAAGACAGAGCTTTTAAAACAGACGTCTTAACAGCCGTGTCAAGACAGCAAGAAAACAGTAACATTTGCAGTCTACACCAGACAGTAACAGTATTTTGCTGTTCCTGTTAGTGTTCTCATGTCAGGTGTGGACAGCACTTAATTCTTACCACAACAGCTGGTATTGCTTCACAAAAATTTTTTGTGTGGTGAACCATAACAAGGGAACATTAAGGAAAAGAAGCTTAAGTGCAAGTATTATAATATAAATATTATTAAAAAATCGTTTTCCTGCACCTTATCATAAAAAGTAAAAAAAAATTAAGCTTTTCCCGCGGTTTTGTCGACGAAGACCACAAGTTTTTAGTAATCTGTTTCGACGTGAAACTATATTTTGGGTATATTTCATAAAAAAATTTCGGGACGTATAAATAAATACCACATTAAACTTTGTAAATGAAAAAAACTTTCATTCGTTGACAAAACTTTTCAAATGAAAAATAAATTGCATCGGTTCATATATAACGTAGGTGTTTAAATTTTATTTTCGGACAGAAATTTTGTTCAAAAAAGTTGATGGATCCCAACTGCAAGCAATACCTTTCAAACATGCAAAGAATTTCGCAATTAGACTCTGACTTATATTTCTGGCGAACATTTCGTTTCTCTTTCTTAGAATAAGTGGGAGTAGTTCCATCGAAGCTAAGACTATGAGAATGGATTAAAGATTTAAAAGTAGGAACATTCAAAATATGTTTAATTTAACAGAATAAATAATGTATAAATCTATATCATATACATATCTATGTATGGGAAATGTTAGCAAAGTCTAATAACAGAGAGGTGTATAAAATGGCTCATAGAAAATTCCGTATCAAAGAAATGGGCAAGAAAATTTTAATAAAGAATTAATTATAAAAAATTAAATAAGGAATAAAAATACGGAACATACATGTTAGAAATGTTATATACCATTAACACACCTGTAGCGTAGATAATTAATTTTAATGATAGATTTTTCGACCTTTATAATTGTTAAATAAAAATGTCAGAAATTTGTTTTTGACCTCAAGCTCGAAAAATTCTTGACGTAGATAATTAATTTAGGTTTATTAAAAGGATGAAAGTATACAAAGGAATGCTAGAAAATTAAATAAACTATATTAAAAATTTTCATGTTCTTCTGCGAGCAAAATTTATTAGCATAACTTGTTTAAAGTTGACAAGAGCACGTTCTAACCCCCCGTCTAGATTATCAGTAAATATCTTCGCCGGCAGAGCAACAGTTCAAAATTGCTTATTGCTTTGCTTATGTCAAAGGTATGGGAACACGTATTTTTGACAACTCATAATTACAAAAAAAAAAAAAAAAAAAAAAAAAATGAATAGGAAAGTTCAACGCAAAAAGCAAAATTTTATTGCAAAGCAATGTGCTAAAGTAGAAGTAAAATAATTTAAAATTTTATTTTATCTACTTTTAAAAATTATCATATTTTTGATATTTCACCCCATGCCTTTTTACCTATCCAATCTCTTTAAGGTTCTAAAGACAAGAAAACTGTTTGTACAGCGGGATTACTTTAAAGAACACACTCAACGCACCAATACATTAAAAAAAACACTTTTTTTAAGTAATAAGAATTAAATTAATAATTTTTGCAAAAGAAAAATTTACTAAAATTATTCGCAAGCAGAATGTTCCAAAAATTCTTTAATGTTAAACTCAAATGACAATAAATTTTGACGTTTTGTGTCTGCAATAATTGTTAACGAAAGTTCATTGACAGTTACTGCAGCAATAACACAAATTTGACGTTTGCTGCAATAAATGTTAACATATTTATTGCTAATCTAGACGGGGGGTAAACATTCATGCCAAGGTTCATTACTGGGGGTCTCCATTACCCGTGAACATGGTATGAGCATCATAGCGAACGTCGCAAATGGCTTCTGTGGACCGCTCATGTTCATGTTTCGTTCATGATCTGACATCGAAGCTCGAGCATATGGCTGAGCATCGAAGTTCGCCATGAAGTTGGCCATCACGTACAAAAATACACAAAATGGCGCCGAACTGAACACTTTGATAACTGGGGGTCTCCATTAGCCATGAACATGGATGAGCATCATGGCGAAAATCGCAAATGACTAATGTGGACCGCTCATCTTCATGTTTCGTTCTTGCACTGACATCGATTCTCGAGCATATGGCTGAGCATCGATGTTCGCCATGAAGTTGGCCTTCACGTACAAAAATACCCAAAATGGCGCCAAACTGAACATTTTGATAAGGTAAATCTGAACATACGTATGCGCCAAATCAAGAACATGAACTTATTTTTACATACGCTCTGCCGACGTTGTGCTCATGTCGAGGCGTAAGTCGTGCTTCCTGGAGTTTTGTTTGCTACAACAAACAAGGGTCACGTTTGCTCTATGCGCTAGAAAACAGAGTGCCCTGGTTTGGTGTACGCCAAGGCAAACCCGGTTCCCTTGGGGGTGTAATGAAGAACAGAATGAACAACAATCATTAAGCTTTTCCTTATCTGTGGTAATAAAATAAAAATAGTTTGAAAAAGCAGTGGGTTTTCCACGGGCTAATACTTGAACTTAATAAAAATAATTTGATTTATTGAATTTTTGTTGAAATTTATAATTTTTAAATTAGGTTTTTTTTATACTTTTGTACATCGGGTTTTAGTTCAAGTTTTTCCTTTCTTATAGCGCATTTACACCAACTCAAAATCTAGTAGATTTGAATTGACAGCCAGTTTACCAATCTCGAAAACCTGCTTGCGTTCGCAATCTAAGCGAAAGAAAATTGATTTGGGTTCGCCTAACTTTTTTCTATGCGAACGATGTGTCAAAACTCAATCAAAATACATAAGAATATGCGAACGAATAATAGTGAGATAGACAAACCCAAATTGATTCGAATGTGAGTGACTGGCTTTCTTTCGCATTCATTTTCTTTCGAAATTGGTAAACTGGCTGTGAAATCTACAACGAAATCTATATCATTTACACCACCGTTTTTTGACATCTAGCAAGATTTCATTTGCTCAAAAATAATTTATGCATGCGGGTTTGACAATACAATATTATCAAAGACTGAATACACCAGCATTAAAGTGTATATTTTTTGCGCCCAGAGACTGCATACACCACATTATAGTGCAATTTTTGTTGCAGCGTAGTATTTTTATGTACTTTTTGCAAGAAATCACAGTTGCATCGCTTAGTACTAAGTAGATTTCAGGAGATTTCGTCGAAATCTACTCATAAAGTAGATTTCATTTTGTATGGAAAATCTTCTCAAAATCTACTAGATTTGGCTTGAAATCTCGAATGAGCAGATTTCGCTTTGGTGTAAATAGGCTATTAAGCTTTTTCTTAAGAAGAATTTGTTTACAATACAAATTTGCTGTGATCAATAATTTTTGATTGAAGAAGACAAAAAAAATAATAGTAAAATCTCTAAAAATCGTGTAGCTTAAGCAATATGATGCCCGATTAATGGATCAAATTTAGTTGAATTGTATACGCCGAAATACACATGCAAATATGGTAGACGACAAAAGTTTTATTATAATAGCTCATTCGAGATTTCAAGCCAAATCTAGTAGATTTTGAGAAGATTTCCCATACTAAATGAAATCTACTCTATGAGTAGATTTCGACGAAATCTCCTGAAATCTACTCAGTACTAAGCAATGCAACTGTGATTTCTTGCAAAAAGTACTTAAAAATACTACGCTGCAGCAAAAATTGCACTATAATGTGGTGTATGCAGTCTCTGGGCCCAAAAATATACACTTTAACGCTGGTGTACTCAGTCTCTGATAATATTGTGTTGTCAAACCCGCATGCATAAACTATTTTTGAGCAAATGAAATCTTGCTAGATGTCAAAAAACGGTGGTGTAAACGATATAGATTTCGTTGTAGATTTCAATTTAAATCTACTAGATTTTGAGTTGGTGTAAATGCGCTATAAGCCAAATTTCCAACAACGTTTACACTTTGTTGCCGCAGCGTAAGGAAAAAAGTATAGGGGAAAAGTATAGTATAAGTGAAATAATTATGGAAAACGAACAAGTACTCAAAAGGTAAAAAAACTATGTGTTCCTAATACTACAGATTTAAGAGCCATAGCTTCATTAAAGGAAAAAACTATTAGCAATATCAACAAAATTTGGTTAGAAAATATAAGTTTATGGCATAAAATAGCATTTTTTTTATATCCGCCTGCTAACAAATTTGTTGAATTCACAAGCTCAGTCGTATTGTCTATCGATGTGTTTGGAAGAACAATTTCAAACACAAACATTAAGCTCACAAAAAATATATTTGAAAATTGTTTTTGCTTTAAAGTTTTGTGTTTGAAATTTTCTCTCCAAATACATCGATACACGATACGACTGAGCTTGTGAATTCAACAATTGAAACATGAAATTAAACATTTTTGAATTTCGCTAATTAAGAACATCGCATTATCATTGGCATCAACATCATCTTTTTTTTTCTTTAATTGATCCCAAACCCTAACTTAAGCACTACTAATACTCCTGCAGAGGAAATAGAAATATACTGTAAGCAAAATGACATACTGAATGAAGAACTTGATATATTCAGGTGGTGGAAATCAAATGAAGTCTTTTCTAAAACCGTCAAAAATCGAAGTGCAGCAGCAGAAAGAGCATTTTCATTATCTGTAAATGTTATTACAGAAAAAAGAAGACGTCTAGGACCAAAATTATTTATTAAAATTAAAAGAATAAAATTTTTAAGTTGCTACCTTTTTGAATAATCACAATTTTGAAAACACATTTTTACACCATTTCAAGTTGAAACTGAGAAAGAACTAATCGAAAAATGTAATTTAAAATTTATGATATCAATTTACATTTATTTTTTTTACTTTGGTTTTTATCAATTTTGTTTTTCTCATTTTCAAACTACATTTACTTAATACTAGTTAAAAAATAAGTTAAATTAAAGTGATGTTTCCAAATCGCAAGCAAGCGACTTGTCAAGAAATTTTATATGAGAAGCATATAAAATTTCTATGTTTATTTTAGACAAGTAACTTGTTTGTATTGTGGAAACATCACATAATTTTTTAAACAATTATTCACTAATTAGCTTCTAATATTGATAGAAAACCAAAATTTTTAAAACACGCTGGTTATAGTTTTTTGACTAACATAAATTTTTTTCTAATGAAAAAAGACTTATGTATAAAAGAAACCTAATTGAATTTTTGATATGATCTCGCATTTTTACTGAATTAATCGTTAAAAAAAAGAATAAATTGTTGTGTTTTTACTTAAAAATAAATTCACCGTTTTTCATTAATTGCACTGTATCATGATGCACTGACTACACGGTTCTCGAATTTGGCACTTTTCCGACAAGCAGGAGACCCAAATCGTTTTTTAGCTCTAATTTTCGAAATCTTGCTTATGGGGATTTTTCTTTAAATTTACATTCCTCAATTTTAATTTGTGTTTTTCAATTTTAGCTTAATGAAAATTGAAACAAAAAAGTTCCACACACCACTGCAAAGGAGAACAAACAAAAGCAAACAAATAATACTAATAAATATTATTTGCAATATCAAACAAATAATATTAATATTTTCTTGCAAAAGTTTCCAAAACAAGAATAGACATCAAAAACCAAAGTAAATTAAAACAAAAAAAAAACCTGCTTTTGTTGATAGGAATGAAGGAATTCATACACAATGATTTCTTGCTTTTTGTACCTCAATGTATATTAAAATTTTGAGTGCTGGCTGCAAAAGACAAGCGCACGAGTTGACAAGTTTGATTATACCTATGTTAAAAATAATCAAGTGCTCAAACTGCATGTGGTTCGATTGCCT
The DNA here is from genome assembly GCA_914767995.1 of Thecocarcelia acutangulata. Classification (NCBI taxonomy): domain Eukaryota; kingdom Metazoa; phylum Arthropoda; class Insecta; order Diptera; family Tachinidae; genus Thecocarcelia; species Thecocarcelia acutangulata. Next base: position 62,111,741 of record OU612098.1, read on the forward strand.
TAAACCGAACAACGTAAAAAAAAGTTCGAGCAAGTTTGATTATTTCATTCATTCCCACTTAAAGAAGATTATTTTTATGAGTCAGCCGAACCAACAATATGTTCGGCTGCTTTAAAATGAACAACAAATGGGAGTGTGTGGTTAAGTTTGATCATTTGCAAATAAAGTACATATTTTTTGTGCCTTTGTTATTGTTGAACGATTTTTTAATCAGCAACTGAAGTTCTCTGGTTAAAATCACAGATATGTTTATGTGGCATTCTGTGGTTAAAATAATTATTAATTCCAACTTGTATTTCTAGCAACTATAATCGTCAAAAAGACTATAAATCTGGCAGCATTTGGACCAAGTTTTGCAACCCTTCTGTAAACACAAGTTAGTACTTTTTTGTAATTTTGTCACTCACTATCACCCAAATTTCATTTACTTGCTATTTTCCTGGGTTTAGAGTTTTGTTAAAGCCGTAGTTATTTTTGGTGGCAATTTTTCAGCGTGTTTTTTGAATAAAAACAAATTAAAATGTCATTAATTTGTGCTAGTAAGTTCTTGTTGTATATTAAGTTTTTAGGTTATGTTTATACCAATGTTCATATCAATAAATGCATTGGAATATGTCTGTATGTACATGTATGCTCTTCACTATTAAAAGTGGTTTATGTGTTTTTAAATTTTTCAAGTTACAAATGAAGTTCCGGATATACCTGTAATATCGCCGCATTCTGGAGCTATTTTTGAAAAAAGAATAATAGAGAAGTATATTTTAGAAAATGGTGTTGATCCAATTTCTGGAAAAGATATAAAAATTGAAGACTTAATTGAAGTTAAAACACCTCCGATTGTTAAACCTAAACCTCCAACAGCCACAAGCATCCCGGCTACATTAAAAACTTTGCAAGACGAATGGGACGCATTGATGTTGCATTCGTTTACGCAGAGGCAACTATTGCAAACTGCACGTCAGGAGTTATCTCATGCTCTTTACCAACATGATGCTGCTTGCCGTGTTATCGCTCGCCTAAATAAGGAGGTAGCAGCAGCTCGGGAAGCGTTAGCTACGCTAAAACCACAGGCGGGCGTTGGTGCGGTGATAACACCAACATCCATACCACAGCCTGCAATTGCTTCTGAAGCGGCCGGTTTGGCCTCGCAACCGATTGAGCAGGCGGGCATGAGTGCAGAAGTAATACAAAAACTTCAGGATAAGGCCACCGTTCTTACTCAAGAAAGAAAAAAGCGAGGTCGGACAGTGCCCGAAGATTTAGTTACACAAGATCAAATAAAGGCATTTATTACAATATCGTCACATCCAGGTTTGCATTCTGCTTCGATACCTGGCATATTAGCACTGGATATCAACAGTGCTGACCATAGTAAAATTTTAACAGGCGGAAATGATAAAAATGCAACCGTTTTCAATAAAGAAACTGAACAAGTTGTTGCAATACTTAAGGGCCATACAAAAAAGATTACAAAAGTAATATATCATCCAGATGAAGATACTGTTGTCACTGGTTCACCAGATATGTCTATTAGAATTTGGAACGTGCCGACATCTCAGACCCAATTATTATTAAGGTGTCATGACGGCCCCATAACTGGTCTAAGTTTGCATCCAACAGGCGATTACATTCTTTCTACTTCTTCAGATAAACACTGGGCGTTTACAGATATACGCACTGGTCGCCTTCTAACAAAGGTTTACAAACAATTTTTCGACTATATATGTACCTAAATAAATATAGGAATTAATTATATATTAATATCACCAGGTTATTGATACTGCAGAAGTCGGACTCACTACTGCCCAATTTCATCCAGATGGATTAATTTTTGGGACTGGAACAGACGACTCGCAAGTAAAAATATGGGATCTTAAAGAGCAAAGTAATGTCGCCAACTTTCCTGGCCATACAGGTCCTATTTCCGCAATCTCATTTTCTGAAAATGGGTATTATCTTGCAACGGCAGCTGATGATTCCTGTGTTAAGTTGTGGGATTTACGAAAACTAAAAAATTTTAAAACAATACAACTGGAGGATAACTATGAGGTTAAAGATTTATGCTTTGATCAAAGTGGTACATACTTGGCAATAGCTGGTACCGATGTCAGGTAAGCAATGCAAAATCTTGCTTCTCACTACAAATAAGCTTTAAGTGATGCTTTACTTCTAAGAAGTAAAGCAACATTTAAGAATAGTCACATCAATTTTTGTAATATTTGAAAAAAGATAGATTTTATCTAAAATTTGAGCGAAAATTAGGTCAATTAGTGACAATAAAGATATAAAGGTAAGACCAAGGCAGCTTTACCTTTAAAGCCGCCTTGGATAAGGCGATATGTTGAATCAACTTATATCACAACGGTTATAGTTTGCCAAAAATACAATATTCAACAATTTAACAAGAAATTACTCGATCAACATATTAAATATTACAATATTTGCAAATAATTCGTTCAGCTCATTCGTTTATTTATTTTTGAATTCAAATTTTGTATTGAATTTACACACAAAAAAAACAAATTTTCCTGAAGTAATGTTGAAAAATACATTAAATATAAACAATTAAGTTTTTTATTCGCTATTTAAGCTTCTAACATTTATACCAGTAAAAAATTATAAATAGCTTGTCTTCTATGTTTCCCAGCTATCTATATGTCGACATTTCATAGGAACTACCCTAATCATCAGTAGACTTCGGAAATTTTTGAAAGATATTCTCAAACATTCAACTTTATATCCCAACAATCCAAATAAATTGCTGAGAATTTAAAAAGAAAAATGCTCTAATAATATCCGTCAAAACCCAAAAAACAAGCTTTTCTATTTATAAATATATTTAAAAAAACCAAAAAGGACCTTGAGCTGAACGAATTATTTGCAAATATTGAATTAAATAAAGGTCGAAGCAAATAGACCCAAGAATTAAATATTACAGTCGTCCACACAATATGCTGAAATTTTTTTTTTTTTTTTTTTTTTTTTGTATTTCAACATATGTCAGCAAATGATTTTTCAACATATGAACTAGCACAAGGCAGCTTTACCAGGGTAATGGTATAAGCATAGCTGTCTTTCGTCTGTGCGTAAATTTGTCAACTACACATACTTCCTTATTTTTTAAACGAAAGTAAACCAAATTTTTACAACTTTTCGTAATTTCTAACAATAAAATGCATGTGATGTTTTTTGCCGTTGTATTTATTGTAATTCTGCCACTACCTATTAAAGCTGCTTTGACCTATCATATAATTTTCATGTCTACATATTTGGTATATGTTTCGTATGATGGTATATGTTTGCGTGCCAAGTATGAAAATTTACTCACATAAAATAAAAGAGGGGCTTAAAAATAATGCAAGAAGAAACTATCTTGACTTTATTAAAACAAGTATTACTTTGCAGAAAATGTATTAGTGAACAAAATAATTGATGATATGTAATGAAATTCTGTTTGCTTAGTATCTCTTAAATTGTTAACTGATAACGTACTCAATAGCATTTTTATATTTGATATTTGCTCTTCAAACTTATTATTAATTGTATAAATATGTATATAAGCACATACACACATCTGCATTCAATTCTACTTGGAGTTATGTAAAATGGATAACGATTGGCAATTAAATATCGTAATTTATTTACTTCTTAAACACAGTTTCAAGAAATAAAAGGGACTTTGATATAAGGCGACAACGAGTTCAGTCGAAAAACGAAAAATTTTAAAGCGGCTTAGTTTTTTTTATTGATTTGAATATATAAAATTTTAAAATATAAGTTTTCATGCGCCGTTATCCCGGTTATTGAAAAAAAACTAAACGCTATTGAAAATTTGTTTTTTAATAAAATTGAATTTAGGAATCGTTTAAATAAAAGGAGTTTAAATAAAGTTTATTTCAATAAATCGAAGTAACAATATGAGCACAAGATTCTTCAAACAAGTAAGGAAATGAAGATGGCGAAAGCAACGCTTAACCGAACCGTTAACGGCTCCAGCTAATTGAATTAAGTATATCTTCTAAGGTTCAGAAAAAATTAATTTTTTGCTGAACTAAATTTCAAAGTGTTTAGTTTCCTGAAAAAATAAAAAAATACATGTTTTGTTATACTAAAATTATGCATTTATTTAAAAACATGTATTTTTCGTTTCACTTGACTTTTAATATTGATCAGGAAGGCTATGATTTGATATCTTTCAATATAAACGGTTAGAGGATGTTCAATTTGGTAGTTTTTAAACAGTTTTTATTCAAAATGGGACGTGGTAAGTCTCTTGATAACTCTGAAAAAGAAAAATTTCTGATCTTGAAATCTCAGGGTCAGAATCCGGTCCAGATAGCCAAAAACATTAATAGAGGACAGTTGTGCACAATTATTTAAATAACGTGTAAAGATATGGAAAAAGAGATGAAATGGCGAGAGAAATTGGCAACAAATCCAAAAGAAAGTCAAAAAATTCTTAGAATTGCATCAAATGCTGTTGGTATCAAAAATACGTGAAAAAAGTGGAGTGAGTGCCAGTCTAAGAACAGTGCACCGAAAACTGAAAAAAACACCATTTAATGAAAAACGCAGATCACAACGTCTACAATGACATGGTCCGACAAATGGTTTAAAATTGTATTTTAGAATGAAAAAAGTGGTATAATTATTACTTCAATGACCTAAATAAGGAGGAGTTATTTTTGGGCCATAGACACAGCCGAGAGGGAGTGTGGGTATGGGGTGCCATTTCGTATTATGGTACCATAGAGTTGGTTTTTGTATCCCGCAAAATCACTGCAACGACTTACAAAAACATTCTGGAGGAAGCAAATCTAAAATTTAATGATTTGGTTGGACCCATACCTTGGGCGTACCAACAGGACAAAGCTCCGATTCATACAGGCAGAGCAGCAAAATAATGGATTAATCAAAAAGATGTTAAATTTTTGGGATTGGCCCCCATATTCACCCAACCTGAATTCAATCGAAAATGTCTGGGGGGTTAGCTTGAAAGAATAGTTTACGAAGGCGGAAAACAATTTGAGACCAGTGTTTAATAAGTCGTATTATTGCGCTTTTTCTTCGACTTCTTTTGTTGTTCAAACATAAACTGTTGCTTCGACGTCTCATTCCAAACATGCAAATAATCGCAGTTAAGCTACAGACAAAAAACAAAAAGACTCTGAAGTCAACATGTTTGAACAGTTTCCGGTTTGATAAACTTCAACTTTTAATAAGTTTGAAAGTTAAAATTAAAGAACACGCTGTTTGATACAATAGAATCCTTAAAGGATGCTATAACGGAATCATGGAGTTCAATTTCGCTAAATTACTTAGAGTCATTACATTATACAAGTCAATGCCAAATAGTAATTTTGAGGTTATTTCTAAAAATGGTGGCATTACTCATTAATAATTGAATGCTAGAAGATAATCACTTTCATTTTCATAACCTAAAATTTTAAAATAAATTGCAGCTTGCTTAGTTTTAATATATTCCTTATTCAAGTAACACACGAAAAAGGATCACAGGAGTACATAATAAATGCATAATTTTAGTATAACAAAATATGTATATTTTTTTAGGAAACTAAAACCAAATTTAAAATATGGGTCTGCAAAAAATTATTTTTTTCTGAACTTTAGATTAGGAGAAAATATAATTCTTTATTCAGTGGCATTAACTTAGCGATCGAAAATATCCATCTAAAATTTAAGAATAGTGGTTATTTATAAAATTTTAAATATTTTCTAAATGTATGTATATGTTACACCTTTTTTAGTTTTTTAATTGAAACGCCTTCAAAATACATTTTTTTTTGCAGTGTGGGAGGTATTGAAATACTTTTTGTGGAGGCAGTCCAATTTGCACACAGTGCTCCAAATTAAAAAAAATTTATGTAGGGGGTTAGAAAATTGAAAAATAAGAAGAAAATATTAAGTGGAAAGTTGCCGAAAACACATAATTTCCGAGTCGCGGACCTCTGAACTTTTGATGTACGTGTATGAGGAATTTTCGCTTCGATATATAGCCTAACCCGATTTTTCCATGAAAATGAACTTAAACAATTTGTTTTGCATAAAAGTAGTTGTGGTAATATAAGAAGGTTTCTAAAATACAGAATATAAGAATATATACCTCCATATATACCTGAGATAAAAGCGATTTTTCCGTGAAAATTTCCATGAAAGATTACCTTTTCGGCATGACAATTACAAGGCAAAAAAAATTTTTCCTCGATATCGGTCCATAGATATACAGTACTGGACAATTCAATGGAAACTTTTCTAAAAATTTATTTATTTATTTTTAGAAGTCGAAAATCAAAAATTATTTCTAAAGAAACTTGACAAGAATTTTAGAATTTCATTTTATAGATTCTTTTTGATATATAAACAAAAAAATAATAACATAAAAATAACGTAGTTCTAAAATTATAAAGAAAAATTAAAAGTATAACGGCCGTATTCATAAAAAATATTGTATGTTTATTAAACAGCTATTTGACAAATTTCCCATAGAAATTTGTCAAATAACAGTTTAATAAACATAAAATATTTTTTATGAATAAGGCCATAAAAGTTTTGGGGTTCGACAAAACAATGGAAACTTTTACACTTCTGCACGAAAGATGACTAAAGCAAAATGTATTGATGAAAAAACGAGGCAAAATGCATAATAATTTACCGTTGTTTTTTAAATTACTCTCTTGCCAGCTTCTTTTTTCAAATATTTTAAACACAAGAATCTTGAATACTTAATTAGTAAAAATGGCTAGAGTCAAGATAAGTGAAGATTTAAAAATAAAAATAATAAATGATTTTAATGCTGGATTAAAACAAAAAACTAATTGTGATAAATATTCAATTTCAATTTCCAATTTATTTATTTTGTATTTAATCGAGCCCATGGGGCCATATATGATTAATATATAATTTTTCCATACAGTTATAATGATCAATATTATGAATAAAGTAAAAATAACTTAACTAGTGACAAGTTTTTTTGAATACAAATTGATTTATTTTTCATTTGGTGCATATATATCTATATACATACATACATATATACACACATACATATGTATATATATATATTTTTATTTTTATTTATTATTATTTTTTTTTATTTTTTTATTTTTTTTTTATTTATTTCCAACGAAATTAAATGCATATCCATTCTACATATCTTTTAATTGGTTTTTAAAAATAACAAATACTTGAGCCGAATTGTAGACAATGAGTGCGTGAATGTTTTGAGGCAACTCGGTAGACTGTTCCACAACCTGGAAGAACGTATTAAAAATGACCTTTCAAAAGTACTATTATTTATTTTCGGTATTATTATTATAGGATTTCGTGTTGATTTGGAAAACCGAAAATTATTCGAAATAAGTTTTGGTTTCTGTGTTTTTATAATGCGGTACAGAGCTAACAAAATCCTCATATTAATGAGTTGACGAAAAGAACATTCAGTAAATTGGAATGAGAAATTAGACACTGATTCTGAAGGCTTGATTCGAAAGATAAAACGTAAAATTCGGTTGTAAATTAGTTGCAAGTTCTTAATATTTTTTGCTGCAGTGCAACTAAATACTTCAACGCAATATACCATATGTGGCATGATTAGGGAGTGTGCCAGGCTTTTCCTAATGTGGGTAGGCAGAAAAATGTCTAAGTTGTATAGTGAGCGAAGAGACTTACCCACTTTTGCAGCAATTGTGGATATATGATCTCCAAAGTTTAGGTCCTTATCAATTATTACACCCAAACAGTTCAGACTATCTACAAATTGTACGGGAATATTGTTAAAACTGATTTGCGCACAGTTATGCAGGTTGTCGTCAACGGAACCAAAAAACATAGCTTTAGTTTTGCTTGGATTAAAGTCTATTTTATTTCTAACGGCCCAATATGAGACTCTTGATAAAACATAGTTAGCCGTTGCCACATGGCAGTCGAAAAATTGTTTCTCACCGGTAAAAAGTAGATTTATATCGTCCGCGTATAAAAAAGGTTGACATTGCAAGGTTGTAATATGATCAACAAAATCATTCATATAAAGGATGAAAAACAATGGACCCAAAACAGATCCTTGAGGTACACCACTCGAACATAGCTTAAGTGATGAGTTTTTACCATTATATCCAACGAACTGACACCTGCCAAACAAGAAAGAGTATATTAGTTTGCAAGAGGATGACGAAAATCCAAACACCGAGCACAACTTGTCTATAAAAACGTTGTAGTTGACCGTGTCAAATGCTTTCCTTAGGTCCAGTGAGACTAACGTGGTTATCTTTTTATTGTTCAGATTTTCTCGAATTTTCTCGGTTAAACTAAGCAATAATGAAGATGTACTTAATCCAGGCAGAAATCCAAAATGTCGGTCACTTAAACGTTTTTCTAAGCAGAGATATAACCAAATTTGATCTTTGACTATTAATTCAAATGCTTTTGACATAGAGCAAAGTATACTGATTGGTCTGAAATCACTTAAATTAGAAAAAGCGTTTTTCTTTCTTATCGGAACTACTCGCGCGATTTTCCATGCGTCGGGGTATCGAGATGTTGTTATTATGGAATTAAATAAATAATCTTCTATCAATGGCAAAATAAATAATCTTCTATCAATGGCAAAACTTTCTTGATTAATTTCAATGGTAAGTTATCTGGACCTAGTGAATTGGCTTTGACACGAGAGATTGCATATAAGAGTTCATCCTTGGTAATGCAACGAAAGCTAAACCCAATATTACCGAAACTTGAAAAATCTATGAGTGAATCTTGAAAATTAGACTGTGAAGATACAAAATAATCATTAAAATCTTCTGGGCTGTAACGTTCAAAAGGATCAGACTCATTATCTCTCCGTTTATTATTAATAATTTTCCATATTTCCCGACTGTTAGACATATCGAACTTTTTAGTCCAGTATCTAGCTTTATGCTTCCGAAGTATACTCTTTACTTTGTTTCTGTATTTACAATACGTCTTCCATGAATCCTCACCTGGGCTTTCAGTGTAAGCTTTAAATGCTAGTTTTTTCATATCTTTTGCAACTTTTACCTCATCAATACTACACAAATTAATGCCAGTGTTAGTTCGTTTCCTTTTCACTGGAATCGCATCATCGACTGCGTAGAGAAGTTCATTTAATATTCCAACCTGCTTGTTAACATCATTTGTTTCATAGATAGAGTTCCAATAGCTGCGTTCCAAAATATTTTTGACCTCATACCAATCTATAGCATCATAATTTTTATATTCAAGTATACGAGTTCTGTACCTAACGGGAATATCTACACATACGTAGATAAAAGAATGATGTGTTAGATATGGAACTGAAAACTGCCCCGAGGCTTTTACCAAGTTTAAGTCACTTAAGAGCACGTAGTCTAATAGGGAAGTTGTTGAATGTTGCACATCAAAGTATGTTGGCATTGAGTTGTGTAAATATGTTAAGTTTGCTTTATGGCAAATATTTCTGATACGTGCTGCTCCCTGACAAGTAAAGAGGTTGTTGTTAAAATCTCCTAAAATAATAATGTTCTCGTATAAACAGGATAAATCTCCCAACAGCACATCTAATTGGTTTACGCTACCATGTGGAGAATATACAACTCCAACTAAAGTTTTTAAATTCGATGTATTGTTTACCTCAATAAATAAACATTCAATTGAATCCGGATCAGATATTTGCTTCACTGTCTTTACTGCAATGTCCTCATGAATATAAAATGCAACACCCCCACCTCTCATACTATCTTCTCGATCATTTCTAATAACATAATAATTAGGGATCGAAACAGAGCTATCTGATATTTTACTTTTTAGCCAAGTTTCAGAAACAGCTACTATGTCAAGCAGAGACCCATTAACAATATGACTGAACTCGTCGAATTTTGCAGCTCTATACGAAGGTTTAATACTTGTTATATTTACATGACCAATCTTCAAAGAACTTTTATAATTTTTAAGTGTTTCTTTAAATAGTATGTTACTGTCCACCATACGGCCCAAGTTACTTAACGTACATTGAAAAGTATCCATTAACAAATATGTTTTTAAACGTTCTAATTTGCAAGTAAATATATATATATATATATATATATATATATATATATATATATATATATATATATATATATATATATATATATATATATATATATATATATATATATATATATATATATATATATATATATATATATATATATATATATATATATATATATATATATATATATATATATATATATATATATATATATATATATATATATATATATATATTTTTTTATTCTATTTTATGTTACTTTATTAATTAATTAATTAATTTCTTTTTTTTTATTTATTTTTTTTTTATTTTACGAAAAATTAAATAAAAAAAAAAAAGTTCTGATCTTAGCATGGCTTAAAATTCACTTTAGGTGCAATATGAGAAAAAAGTATTAAAGATTAAGTAGTTTTTCCTCTCTTTATTATCAATAGTATAGAATGTCACCAAACATTAAAAAAAAGAAAAAACATGACTTTTAGACATGGCCTTAAATCATCGTAAAAATTGGCTCATTATCGTTGTTTGGAGACTTCTTTTTTCCAATACTGAATTATAATAATTAACGTAAATAAATGTTTATACTGACTAAATATGATCCTAATCCAAGATGTTGTTCGGTTCAGCGTCAGCAGATGAGTTTGGCAGCGCGAAGAAAGCATTAAGTTCTGCAGAATCAAAAACTCTAAGCTCGCCATCATTAAGAGTGATTTTTACCCGTGGCACATCGGTGTTCAGTAAGCGAAATGTCTTTATTTTATTTACACGGCGCAAATTGCGACAGAGATAACACAATCTACTTGCTTTCGCTGACAAATGATCATTAAAGTATATTCTTTTTTTTACATTATCCGTACCAGCATTAACCAGAGAAGATAAGTCCAAAGATTTATTTTCAAAATAGCTTTTCATTATTTGGTTCCTTTTGGCAACTGTAGTAAACTTGACTAAAAACGAGTGACCATTATTAATAAAGCAGCAGTCGTTGATATCCGAATCACTTATTTCTACGTGTAACATATTAAACATTTTAAAAGCAATGTCCTTCATGTTCTCTTGATTACGTTTGAACCCATTAATAACTATATCATTTCTGTTTTGGCGTCTATGCAATATTTCAGTCTGGTCCTCCAACATTTTTATTTGCTTATTGTACGAGCTTTCCAAATGTTCCACTTTGCCCATACATTTTTCAACGTCAGCTCTGAGTTCGCTAGTCTTACACCTTAATTCATTTTTTACTTCTGCGAGAATAGCATCGAACTTATTTTGAACACTGGCTAACCCATCACGAAGTTCACTTCTTATAGATGAATTATTATCAGGTGGATTTTCCTTACATTCGTTACATGTGAATTTCAGACACCCTTTACTTTTCGCAATGGTGTGCAGAAGTTCCGCAGAGATATTAAAACAACTAGCATGAAAATATTTGAAACATAAATAACAGTCTAAGCTTCCTTGCGTCTTAGTAATGTTCTTTTTACACTCCATACATTGTGTATTGGGTGGCATTGCACTGAAGCGAACCAGCACGGGATTTATTTCAGGTACGGAGAGAATTTTTAAAACGGCACACAATAATAGTAAACAATATGCCAAAAGACGAAGCAAACAATATTAGTGCAATAGATATGTGTATGTTTTTCTTTTACTGTTTAATGCACTTTGAGGTTATGACCAATTATAGGTAGATATTGCTAGATTTATTTATTATTTTTTTTTTTTATTAATTTGTTTTTGATCGAAAATATGTTTAATTACAATAATATATTGCTTATACTTCAATTATCTAGCAGTTTTCTTATTTTTAAGACACTTTATTGCACATAAGTGTGAATTTATTTAAGCCGCGTGTAATTTGTTTATCTGATCATTACAACGTTGCCAGATGACACAGCATTTATAATGCTGTGTCATCTGCAAAAGTTGAAGTGTGCTTTCTGGATGTTGTTGGCATATTAGAGGCTTAAAGTAATTCTCAGAATGCTGCCTTGGGGGATTCCTGCTTAGATTGGCTGTGAGGGGCTTATAAAATCGCCTGCCCTGATAACAAAATTTCGGCCACATAAGTAGTTTTCCAGAAGCTTGTGAGTGTTTGTAGGCAAGTTTAACTTTATTTTGTGCATCAAACCCTCGTGCCACACTTTATCAGAAGCTTGAGAAACATAAATGAATACAACTGTGAAAATGATTTACATCAGTACCTGCCTTGACGGCCTAACCTGATGGTGGATCAATTCCACGAAGTGAATTTTTCACGATTCACCACCGCCCCCGTGTGGCATGCTAGGCTCACACAGGTAGCAATTCTTTTCATATGATTGCGGTCATATGAACAACTTCTTGTTGAGGAGTTCGGGCTTTCTAATCCCTCATGTATGCAATTTCCCAGCAATCAATGGAGGACAAGGCTTAATGAGTTGGTAGGCCGAAGCCCATTAAGAGCATCAGCCCTTAAACCAACTCACCCGTCAATCATCACCACTGGTTCCTTACAGTACACGTATCTGTTGTATAGGCAACAGATCCTCGGGAGATTGTTAGCCCTCGAAAAAAGCCATCACCAAACAATTATCAAGGATACTAACACTCCCTTCCTGCGTTTTAGGTTTCAACCACAGCCAGAACGTTTCAGCCAACCATGATCAGCCCGTGTCGAACCGCAAGCAGAACTTCCCGGGGGCCATGCTGATCCCCGTTCTGCCAATTTATACCCTTGGTAAGGGTTTCGGAAGCCAACACAACATAAGTCATGTGGCTTCCTAGAGTTTTGTTTGCCGCACCTTCTTTTCCCAAAAAAGAGAGCGCCTAAGTTAGGAATACGCCAAGGCAAAACCTGTTGCCCGGGGGGACGTAAATGAATACAGCTGAACAATACTTTTTGCCTTCGAAAGTCTTTCTTATGACATTTACTAGTCGGTGTGTTCTATGGTGCGTAATTAGCCCGAAAGCCGAATTGATGATAAGAAATATATCCTACATCGTTCAATATTGGAGTCAACTTCGCAATCAACAATTTTTCGAACAGCTTTGAAATTGTTGGTCTATATGATTCTACTTTAGTGGGATCCTTCCCTGGCTTGGGTATCATAATAATCATAGACACCTTCCACTCTGCAGGATAATGCTCAAGACGTAAAATAGCGTTAAAAGTAAAAAAGAGAATTCGTGCTACACGAGGTAACTGCTCAAGCATTTTACCAATGATTTTGTCAATACTTTGAGCTTTCCTGGCGGTTTGTGTTACTGATAACGTTTTCGACGTCTTAAAATTAAATCTCAAAGGGATAGGCGGTCTAAAAGCATATGGCTGTAATTCAGCTTATCATTTGTAATAAAAACGTTTCTCAAATGGTTAACATGCACCATCCCCATTTCGGAATCAGTTCTTCCCCTATCACCAGTTGAAGTTCGCACAGGCGGCTTACTTCTAACGGGTCTTTTCAATCTTTTTGTTGCTTTCCACTAGGAATAGTCGGTTTGAGGAGTACCATCAAGGCTTTCCAAATATATTTTTAGAGAAGCCATTCTCTCGACTTCAAGTAGTTGTCTCAATTAATTTATACATTCCCGTATCCTAATTTTAAGCTGAGGAGACCTGCAGAGCTGCCACTCTCTACTGACTCTCCTTTTTTTCTGACAGAAGTTGCCCAATTTAAGACCAATTAGTTCTATTGCTCTCATTTCTGGATCTTATATGATTAGTGGTAGCATGCTGTACAGCCAGTTTAAGGTTTTCAGAAAAATCGTTAATTGACACTAGAGTTGAGTAGTTCACGAACGAACTAGTACAACTAAACTATTTACCTGTGGGAGCTAAGTGAGGTAGACACTAGAGTTGAGTAGTTCACGCACAACCTAGTACAATTAAACTATTCACTTCAGGGAGCTAAGTGAGTCGATCAATTCTCCGAGCTCTTTTAGCTCCGTAGTTCAAGTTTCTTTCTTTTGTCTTTGTTTTCTTATCGTTCAAGCTTATTATTATTTTTTTCTTGTATATTGTATACGGAAGTAGCCAAAAAGTTGGGGCTTAATTTGACGTAGAAAATACAAAATTTTGTTTAACACAAATTTGGTTTTTTTTTTTTTTTTTTGTAGTATCGAAATACTTTATTTATTTTATTTATTTATTCAATTTATTTGTAATACAAGCCCATAGGGCCAAAATAACATATTACAGAGCACAAGTAATCTGAGCTTTCAATTATATTTGCATAAGGTTATGCTTATAGAAAATAAAAAATTCACTAGTATATACCAAAATAAGAAATTCACAATAACAATCTTATTTATAAACTTATAGCCTAATCCATATATTATTCCATCTATTTGTTTGTTTGTTGGCTCCCCAGCCATGATTCATTAACGCGAAAAAAAATTAAAAGATACCGTTGTGTGGCAAATGCAAAACAAATAACTGGCAATTTAGTTAGGCGTTACTTACACCAAAATGTCTGTAAAGCTTAAGACGAAAAACATTACTAGAATGTGAAAAAACTCGTAAATCATGCGGCAAATAGTTCCAACACCGAGCAACCCTTACCAAAAATGATTTCTCAAACGTAGAATAATTAATTGGAGGTATATTAATTTGTGGATTTCTAGTAGAGTGTGTAAATGTTAATAATTCAGAAAGCGGTTGAGGTATGCCCGTTTTAACGATTTTATAAAAAGAAGTAATACATACAACGAATGTGAACAAATCTAGGTAAAGTACAGTTAAAAAATCTCAAGACATAGTTGGTAATATGAACTCGTCTTTTTAAGTAAAAAACAAACCGAATAATAATATTAATAACGCGATATAACCTATTCAGATTACCCGATGTCGTGCCAGAGAAAATTTCAAGACCGTAAGTTACCTGAGGTAACAAAAGGGCATGGGCTACTTTATATTTCACTTTAAGAGACAAACACATATTTGCAGAAAACATTTTCCGCAGCAAAAAAACTACGCGGTTTGATATCATATCAATGTGCGCATCATATTTCAACCTACTGTCCAAAATAATGCCTAAACACTTCATTTGAGTAATTAAATCAAGATATCATCAAGATTTATATTTAAGTCAATAGAGAAACGGTCAGAAGCACCGAAAAACATACCTTTGCTTTTGAAATACATATGTAGATGATTTGATATGAAACGAAAAAAAAAAAAATGAAATCAATCGATATTCATAACTACTAAATATTTTTTTTTTTTTCAATACAATTATTTTTCATTACACCTAAATATTTTAAATTTCACTTTTAATATTGTTTATACCGATTTTGTTTCCTTTACTTTTTGTTTCATTAAAGCTGAAACAGAGCTGTTTATTGAAAATAATTTTATACACGGAGCACTGAAATAAAAGAAAGACATATTTCATTGAAAAGAACTAAAACGAGCATTCTCTTAATAGAGCTTATGAACCCAACTCTAATTGACAACAATATCATCAGGCGTTCTCAAGGCAATATTATCTGTACAATGAGTATTCAAATATTTTTTTGTAGTTTGATCAATTAACTCTAGTGACGGTCAATGCTGTCACTAAACGGGGAGCCAATCTCTTGGGAAAACGAAACATAGATTATAGTGGGTGAGTGATCTGATGACAAATCTAATGAAGGCTCCACTTGCATCCACTCTAAAGGAAATTTTTTCGCAACTCCAAAATCTATAACATCTGGGATCTTTCGTCGGTCTGACAGCCAATAAGTGATGTGTCCACTTGACATCACATTTAAGCTCATTTTATAAAGTGTCAAAAAGCACACGACCTTTCGAGGTAATTAAACTTGATCCCCAAAAAGTGTGTTTAGCGTTATAGTCGCAAGCCGCTAAAAATGTGAATATTATTGATTTTCTGTTACTGAAAACCGGGATGGGGAATAAATCGAGGAAATAACAATTTTATCATGAAAATGTTCAATACATATGTTTGTTGCTTGGTGATACTCCTCACGTGTCTCGTTTAGCAAATAGTGCTTAATTCTAGTTTTTATCAAAATTGCTGAGCCTCCGCAAGATCTGCCACGGGGATCTTTAGTATCATATAGTGTGTAACCATTAATTTTGAAATAACTGTTGCTTGTCAAGTGAGTTTCAGCAATCAGCATTTGTCGATTTATTTTTCCATAAGGAAGTGCTCAAGTTCATTTTTGTGTTGGCGGATGCCGTTTGCGGTCCAGAAACATTTTTAACCAACTAATTTGTATAAAATTGTCTTCAAGGTACTTGACTTCAAGATAGTTGACGTGCTTTTTTCGGTTATGTCTCTTCTGGGCGCTTCCATTGGGATGATTGGGCTTTGGTGACAATGTCATAGCTCATGATTCGTTTCCTTTTTGTGGAAATTCGGATCGTCGTTGACGATGTGCAACAGCTCCTGAGCAATGTCCATGCGACGTTGTTTTTGCTCAAAGTTGAGTAAATTTAGTAAAAATTTATTTATTCAACAACTTAGTAATAATTAATTATTAAAAAGTTACAAAAGAATGAGCCCTAGCTTCTGGGCCATCGGCTTTTTGTTAAAATTAAATATGAATATGTATAATATACTAATAAGAAAGAGTATTACGATCAGATTTTATCATGGATATATACAGTTTTCAAAATTTTTTATCAAAATATTAATATTTTCTTCTGATATGTGTTACAGTAAATTGGTAAGCGATATATTGTTGGCCCTGTATATTGTAAAGATGTGTTGACATTCGTTCGTGACATCGTCATCTTTGGTTTTGGCAGTTTGGTGTCATTTTTTTCCATCAATTGTTGATGTGTCAACTTGATGTGGCCGAGCCTTATTCGTATATATTTTTCTAGATTTTTCTTGAAACTTCTGTTGCATACGTTGGTGTTTTACAACTAGGGTTGAATTGTGTTATTATAAATATAGTCATGTATAGCTGAATATATCAAAATTTTATTTTGGGTATATTGAATTATCATTGGCAATTTTAGGGCGCTTTTAGCTGCCGTGTCAGCTTTTTCATTTCCTGCTATATGCAAGTGGACAGGTATCCACATTAACTTAATTTTGTTTGGAAAACGAATTAGGTTGTCTCTTATTTCGCAGATAACGTCTTCTCTATTTGTAAAGTTTTGTACTGCCATTATACACGATTTAGAGTCGGAGCAAATGACATATTTATTTCGCTGGTTTTTAATCCATTTGATAGCATTTAATATCGCAGTTGCTTTCGCAATAAAAATTGATTTAAATGTTTGCAGCAAGCCTTGTTTTGTTATATTAGAAGTATCGTCAATGAGTCCGTAAGAAACTCCGTTATTGGACTTTGACCCATCTGTGTAGCATAAAAACCATCCGCGTTGATTATACTCTTCCTTTTTTTTTTTGTAGAAATACAGACCTATAATTTTCTTGTGAAGTAGTTTTCTAGGGAGTGATTGATAATATTTATAGTTTACTGCTTTAGGCCGGTACAGAGTTCTTATTTCACGTTTGGTAATATACATTTATTTCTACACGGAGAAATAATTGGGTAGAAGGTTGTTAGTAAATCTATTTTTATTGTATTTTTAAATCCATTTTATTAATAATAATAATAACAGTCAACTGTCAACAATTCCGTAGGCAAACAAATGTATGGACATTAATTTGTATTTCATTTAACGGAAAATATCAAAAATTCCATTGACTTTTCTTTTAGAACTCCGTGGGGATATTTACATAATTTTTTAATTTACTAACCTGAACTTCCGTAACTTTTTTTACACACTGTTCTTATGGGAACCTGAATTTTCATAAGAAGTCTGTGCAGCATTAAAAAATAATTTATTGTTTTAAGACATTTCGTTTTATTCAATGGAAATAATTATTTTTAAGGCAACATAAGCATAAATGATAAAACTGTGAACTCTTAAAAAAACTATTTTCTTCATATTGAATATTTAAATATTTGCACTATGTTTTTAAGCTCTATTTTGGAGGCAATTTAGCTCCAAACATTTTTTTGAATCTTCTCACACTGAATATAAGATCACAGCTTATTTCGTGTGTATGCCGAACAAAACTCTTTAACTCTTTAACGAACTAACAATGATGTGGAAAAAGTGTTAATGCATAATTTAGGCTAAATCTCTATATAATAAAATGCGTAGAAAATAAATTTAAAAAAATGTATGTTCCTTTTGTGAAGATCAAAAATACACATTTAAAAAATCTCAAAAAGGCAATTTATATATATTTTTATATTAAAATAGATTTTTCTTTACGGTCTTATTTATAAAAAAGTATTTCATATTTATTATGCCCTTATTAGTCAAATTTTATGTACATATATAATACCAAGAGTTTGAAATGGTATACATATGCTGTTTGCAGAACAGATATGTAAGTCGATAAAGTTTGTATGGAAAGCTTTGCAAATATACTGGTCTGTAAACAACACAATTAATATAAATACAATTATACGTTTAAAAATGAAATCTTTTCATTTATACTGATATACGTACATTTCTATTTACAGGGTATACATGTGTAAGCAGTGGCAGGACTTAAAAGTATTCAATGATCACACGGCCCTTGCTACTGGCGTGCGGTTTGGCAAAAATGCCACGTACCTTGCATCAACAAGTATGGACAGAACTTTGAAGTTGTATTCAGTGGATTAAACTATGTTTTCAATATTTTTATTATATTTTAAAATACAACTAATATAAACGGATATGTAATTGATGTTTAATTTTATATTTATGTGCATATCACACATAAAAAGAAATCATTTGATTTTTGTTTGTACATTTTTGTTTGTATTTGTTTTTTGTTTGTACATTTGTACATCGGGTTTTAGTTCAAAAGTTTATCCTTTCTTAAATTTAAAAATTATAAAGTTCAACAAAAAATCTATAAATTAATATTTACATCTCTGGGTACGGGAAATTATTAAAATAAAATAATATCTATGTTAATAACTAAAAAAGAAGTACCGCTTGTTCAGAGACAGCAACAGATATGTCATGACCCGAGTTCAAATACCAATGGGTGCTGATGAGTAGTGTAGCGACTACGAAACAGCTAGTTGTCCTCTAGCTAAAGATTTGATTATTATTTTTCTTGTCTTCTCCAATCAAAAATTATTGATCACAGCAAATTTGTATCGTAAAAAATCCTTCTTAAGAAAAAAATTTAAGAAAGGAAAAACTTTTCAACTAAATAAAACCTGATGTACAAATGTAAAAACAAAAAATCTAATTTCAAAATTATAAAGTTCAACAAAAATTCAATAAATTAAAGATTTTTAGTTTTCACAAGAGGAAAACCCAATTTTTTAGATTGCAATTTTATAATCTAATTTTATTCCACACTAAAAAAAATTTTTCTTAACAAAAAGTTACCTTACGTGTTTTTAATTTTGTGCTGTCATTATGAAAATAACAAACTTCGTTTGACGTTTTCAATTGCATTGCAAACGCTATTATACTCACCTTTTTCTTTTAAATAGAGACAAATTTAACTGAAGCACTAAAAAATTTAACTCTTTGTTTTCACTAATATATAAAATTACACCTTGAAATAATATCTACTATTAACGTGAATTTAAAATATTCTACTAAAAAGCGTGATGCCGCAACTGAAAATAGTACTCTTCGGTAGACTATGTACAACCAGCACAAATAACATACATATAAGGTGTGTTCATTTACTACAAATTTTAACAAATTTGTAACAATTGTTACTAGAAAGCGTTCATTAACCCAAAAAATTTGCAACGAGAGAACGTCAAAAAAGCGTACAAAATTGGGAGACTGAAAAATTCTTGCAATTTTTTGCAAGTAAAATTTTTGCTTGCAATAATTATTTAAACAGCTGTTTTGCGTTTATGTTTACAAAACAATATTTCTAAATTAAGTTAAAAATAAAATAATTTAGGAAAATTTAAGAAATTGTAAGTGTAAGTGTAACTTTTGAAACGATAAAAAGTATTGAAGAGGTAACAAATTTATTTTTGTGTAACTTAGGAGCAACAGAGGTAAAATAAGACGTCCAATGGAAATGAGCTAAGCAACACAGTATCTGGCTGCTTCAATGGCAAAGGATGTTCCGGCAAATTTACTTGCTTGAATGTGTTTAAAACTTTTAGGGGAGCAAATAAATTGACACTTAGATCCTTCCATTTTTAATTATATTAATATTTTTCTAGTTTTAACCTCTGAAATGTTTTTGTTTTTTGTTTCTTTAATTTTTACAGACTGCTGACTGTTACTCGGTACTTTACACTTTGAAATTAATTTGAAATAAAAATGCTATGTGTATGCAGGCTCATACGCGTTTCAATTCAATCGTTAATTGAGTCTTTCAATCTTGGCCACACACTTTATAAACTGAATTGGAAGATTTTCATTCAAATACCAGGTTCAATAAAACTAAATACAATTTTAGAAATTATTAACGGTCTCCTTGCAAAAAAACTACAAATATAAATTTTGACAACTGGTCAGGAGACTCGAACACACACAGTACAATGGAGTTACTAACCAACTTGAAAAAATCAAAATCTTTTGATTTTGCTTCAACCAAGTCGACAATTGCAAACTCATCAATTCAAATAGCCATACACGCCTTGGTTTGCACAACAACCGACTCAGTTACGAATTGAATTGAAACGTGTATGGGGTGCTAATTAAAAATAGATATTTTATTCAAAAGTAGCTAATCACCCTTATATCGTAGTGCTTAGCGTATTTCGACTATGCCTAGTACTAGATTAAATAAAATTGTAAAACTTTTCATTATTCTATTACAAGCCGTACTCGAAAAACACCAGTCAAGACAATTATTTTTATAATAATATATATACATGTATAATTTGTCCAAAAGATATAAGGGTAGTTATTAAGTACACAACAACACTACTCTAACTTGCAAATTTTTGCTAATAAAGTGTTCATTTACTTTTTCACATTTTTGAGAGTAATTTTGAAAATTTTCTGGTTATTCTCTCGTTGCTAATTTTTACTAGTAAAGTAAATGAACACACCTATAAACGTATAAAGACGTAATGGTATTTTTCAAGTTAAAAAAAGACACTGGCGCCACCCACCTACATCATTTTTGTGTGGTCGTTAGAAATTTGTTCTGTGGCCTCAATTATGCAATAAAAACGATTTTGAAAAATTTTGAGTTGTGACTGTTTATGTCTTACTGCGAGATATGTTTGTTAAGGGTGTTTCTTATGGAGGTATACAAATTTATTTATTTATTTATTTTTTTTAAATAAATAAATAACGTTTGGTAACCGCATAATGTGAATTCGTCTCCTACATCGTGCGATTTAACGCCATTCGACTATTTTTTGTGGGACTATGTGAAGTCGCGCTAGTCTACTCTGATAATCCCGAAACGATTGGCCACTTGGAGGACAACAATCGCCCCATTGTTGCCGATATACGGCCACAAATATTGGGAAGTCATCAAAATTGGACCTAAGATTAGGCTACGTCCGAGCCAGCAGTGGCGGCCATATGCGAGGTTAGGTTAGGTAGTCAGGCCGCTGGATTCTCCAAAAAGTACCTGGATACTCCAGCTCACATGGGTCCGGAAGGTCGTTCCCTTTGTGATTGCCTGAAAAATTAGGATATAATAGTAGAAAAATAAAAGTTATAGGAATATAGAAGGAGTGTGGGAGAGGGAAAGGAAAGGTGGGAAACTGCTTAATTACTTGACATTACTTGCTAATTTACTAGCCATCCGCTACTTATTATGAAAGAAGCTAACGCAGTCGGTTTGAACGAGGCCAGACATGATAGGCTATTGAGGCTCCGCTCGCCTAAGCATCTTAGACGATGATGCTCCAAGTGATCCACTTTTCTTGGGTACGTTCCAGCGTGTGGAGTTTTATTCTTTTCCAACACGCTGATATGGGTTGTCCGCCAAAGGGGTCTGTCTACGTACCCTTTTTAGGGTTAGGCTAGATTGTCTCGCCGTTTTATTTAAAGATGTCCGGCATTCCTGGACTAGAATTAGTGTATATTTCAATAAGGGAGTTGATGGCGACCTTGCTGTCCGTTACTATCATGATATCCCTTCCGAATGTCATGTGATACGTCAGCCATCTGGCAGCTTTCTTTATAGCCGATATTTCAGCCTGAAGTACACTGCATTCGTCTGATAGTCTGAAGGATATTTTAGTGTTAAATTCCTCCATGTAAATGCCACCCCTAACCCTTTTTCCTCTTCGGGACCCATCCGTGTAAACATAGAAGTATCCAGATTCTAGGGAGATTCCTCAATTTGGTAGCCGAAGCTCCTTGTGAGGAATTGTTTTCGATGCAGTAGTCAATTAAATCGGGAACTGGGTCTTCTCCAATATATTATAGCATGTCCCCACGGTCTGTTGGTCCATGCTCCTGTCACGTTAAACCTGATCGCGGCTTTTAGTGCTATCTGCCTGGCTTCTAAGTCGCATAGCATCCAGCTCATAAGTGCAAAAAGTGCTTTAGTTTGTGATGTCCTCATGGCCCCTGTGGTCAGTATATCCATGGTTCGACTGACTTTCTCAAATTAAAGTCTGTTGGTTCCGGAGTCCAGTGATTTCCACCATACTGATACTCCATAGAAAATTATAGATTTTATAACCATTCATGAAGCCATACAACTCCTCTTGGTGGTATGGCTGTATGTTATTTTCTATGACAGTTGGCTGTCTACAACGACGCCTAAGTTTTTCGCTTTATCCGATATGATAAGCGTGGTGCCATCCATTTTTGGAGGTGTGAAGTGTGGGACTTTATACGTTTTACTAAAAAGTACTATTTCCGTTTTCGCTGGATTTGTTCTTAGTCCGCATTGTATACTTCATTGATTTACCAACTTTAGAGCGTATTATAACTGCTCAGTTATGGTGTCTAAATGGGTCCCGGAGACTGCAATCGCTATGTCATCGGCATAGGCTACAGTCTTTATCTTCCTATGATCTAGGTCTTTGAGCAGATTATTCACTACAGCATTCCACAAGAGGGGAGATAATACCCCTCCCTGGGGAGTACCCTTGCATAGTTTTCTCGTAATTCTTGAGTTCCCCATCGTCGATGTTATAGTTCTGCACTTTAGTAGGCTCATAATGATCATAATTGTAGGTCGATCAACCTTCAGGCATTCAAGTGCATCTATGACTTCCTGCGTCTCGACATTATTGAAAGCACCTCAATGTCCATGAAGGCTACTAAGGTATATTTTTTGTACTGATTGGCTCGTTCAATATGACTGACCAAGCTATGTAGCGCCGTTTCAACTGATTTACACTTTGTATAGGCGTGTTGAGATGGCGACAGTTGGTTTTTCCTTTCCTTTCTAGCGTTTTCAAAAGAAATGATGTCAGGCTAATTGGCCTGTATTCCTTTGCTTTAATGTGAGACGTCTTCCCTCCCTTAGGAATGAAGATTACATTGTTCTTGGTCCATTCCCTGGGAATGTACGACCAGCTTACAGCGGCTCTATAGATCTCAAGGAGCCATGGAGTGATCAGATCTAGATTGTTTTGTAGATCTGCGGAAATTATTCTAACCGGTCCTGGTGATTAGAACGCAGCATCTCTTTTGTTATATCAAGATATACTGCATTCCGGACATGTGACAGTGGAGAGTTTTCATTCTCCGTCTATGGTTGATTACCTGGAAAGTGGGTGTTTATTAATTCTTCTAGCGATTTCTTGCAATTTGTGGTCCAACAGCCATCTGCCTTCTGAATAAGGCGTGGGATTGTCGGTTGCTTTGAAAGTATTCGCCGAAGCCTACATGCCTCGGAGGTACTATTCACGTTACTACAGAATTCCCTCCAGGATCTTCGTTTCGAGTTCCTGATGAGGTTCTTGTATTTGCTCACTGAAGCTTTGTATTCTTATTCCATATGCGAAAGAAGTCATATTTAAATTATAATGCCAGAAGATTATATTTCGAACAAAGTAAATTTCATAACAATTAAAAAAAATTCATCTTTGCTTTATTCCACTCCAAAGATCTATACCTCTACAAAAACACCCTTTATATGATTCAAGGTACCTCAGAGGAAGTCAGTATCATTTTGCAAAAACATGTACAATTTTTTTTATTATTAATTATTTAATGTTCTACTAATTTATAAACAAAAATAGAACAAGCGCAAATCGGTTTTGCGATTTGAAGTCGCCAAAGAAATGTTCTGGTAAGCGCGTGTTGCTTAAAATGTGCGATTAAAACTAGCGGGTGCATACTGAAGTGAATTTGTTTAAACTCAATTTTCAATAGGTAATAAAATTATTTACAATTAAAATTAATCTTTATTTCAATGAAAAATTAATTAAAAATACCCATTCCCCCAGCTAAAGTATATAATTAATTATTTTGTTATTACTATATAATTATTTTTTCTTATCTTCTGTGATCGAATGTTATTGATCGCAGCAGTTATTATTATACAGGCCTGTTCTAAAACTCACGTGATTTCAAAGCATATGCCGTTTCAAAAGCACAATTCTGGTTAGTGCCTGTTCTGCCAATCACAATTTTTTGTGAATTTCGATGTGATTTATACTCTTATCAAGCACAAAAAACAGCTGTTTTTTGCTTCAATTTACTGCTATTTTTATTTTCAGGTTGATTTTTTTTAAATTTAATTCCTTCTAATAAATATAAAAGGTAAATTAAAATAAACCTATAAATCAAATCACAAAATATTGCAACAAGATACTAGCAACAATATGCTATTTATCTCGATCGGAATTTTTGGTTAGGCTCCACAAGGGTTTGAGTAGGACCATACACCGAAAAACACAAAAGTATCGTTATCTAACAAACGGTACTTAAAAAAAATAAAATTACAGCGTTTTTAGTGTTCAGGAGGTCCGAATTAACTTATCTAGTGGCATGTGTCGTTCTTGGTATTTTTTGGCTGTAAACCAGTGGAAAGCTACGTACACACGGTTGTCAGATCTTACAATATTGCCAGTAAAATTGTCTGAAATTGTATTACAATCGTGCGAACTGCCAATTTTTAACTTACAACGTTGTCAGAAAAACCATTGTCAATCAATTGTAAGACGACAATGTTATCAGGCATCTGACAATCGTGAGAACACTCTTCGTCGGCATTGTAAGCTCAGTTTTAATTGTCAGATGTATAAAATTAATGCACCTGCCAATGGCATCATTGCCAGAAATAAGATCGTTGTTGATATACATAAGTGGCAATGCCTTACAACATGTCTGGCAATTTTTTTCATCTAACAATCTGACAACCGTGTGAACTGACAATTTTTGTTGTCAGATGAATTATTTGTCAGACAATAGTCTGACAATGAAATTGTAAGATTTTCTTACGATCGTCTGAACACACAATTTACTTCTGCGGGACAATTTTTCATTGTCACTACATTGTCAGCATCTGACAACCTTGTGTACATGGCTTAATAATGAATAGAAAACACATTAAGTTATTTATTAATGTAATAAATTATGAAATTCATAATAAAGTACGTGTAAAAATTAGGATATGATTTCAAATTGATTGCAAGTTAGCTTACCGGTTTAAAATCACAAAAATCAAAAATATGTTTTTTTTTTTTTTTTTTTTTTATATTGGACCAGTACTCAGGGGATGACCCCTACATATGCAGTGCATTGTACCAGAACTAGGAAAATAGGTTGTGAGGAGGGGGAAAGCGGGAGTAGTGTTTGTGAACATTTGACTTGAATCTTCCAACGTTATAACAGACAGGAAACACTTCTGCAGGCAACTTGTTCCACAGACGAAGCGTGCGGCTGAAAAACGAATTCTCTCTGTAATGCGTAGTACGATTCCCCGAGCAATCGACCACAAATGGGTGAGCTCTAGACGATGAACGCGTGCTACGTAAAAATGTGCGCGTTTCGGGAACAATATCCCCAATTTCGTCAGAGCAAAATCCATTGTAGTATCGATAGAACAGAGTAACGCATCCCACACTGCGTCGATGCTCCAGTGAGTCAATAGAGTTGGATACCCTACTGTCACCGATGAGCTTCTTCGCCCTCTCCTGCACACGGTCGAGTAACCCCAAAACAGACTTTGAGGCACCGGCCCAAACATGAGAGTTGTATTCCATTTTCGGTCGGATGTAGGTGGTATAAATAGTAAGGAGGTCGGATGGAGTGAAGTACATCTTACACCGTTTCAAAAAACCGAGGCACTTGAATGCTTCTTTAGAGATATGAAAAATGTGTTCATTCCAGCGAACGTCACACTGTATCTTCATTCCAAGAACATCAAGAGCATCCGATTCTTCAATGTTTATACCATCCATGAGTACAGATGAAGCAGCATTTGCGGTCGTTTGTTTGTGCGTCAATAAGCAACACTGGGTCTTACGAGCATTAAAGGCGACCCTGTTTTTACGACCCCATTCAGAGACCAATAGAAGATCACTATTCAGTGAATCATTCATATTTAGTCTCTTGGCAATGATCTCTGATAGGCTGGGCCCATAACTAAAAGAGTACGAGTGACAAATGCTGCTGTCATCCGCGAAAGAGTGGATAGGGTTGGAAGTTTGGTAGAGAAGGTCGTTGAGGAAAATAAGAAATAGGGTAGGAGAAAGAACGGAGCCTTGCGGTACCCCTGAATTAATCTTGAACTCGTTTGATGAGACACCATCTATAACAACTCGTATAGAGCGGTCTCTGAGAAAGCTCGATATAAACCGAGAGAAGTCATCACCGACACCAAAAGCAGTAAGTTTTGCCAATAGTGCACCATGCCACACTCTGTCAAACGCTTTTGAAATATCAAGAGCCACCACCCTACTTTCACCGAAATGATGGATTGAGTGGCACCATTTCTCTGAGAGATATGCCATAAGATCGCCAGTTGAACGACCCTTACGAAATCCATATTGACGATCACAAAGTAGTTTATGCGACTCCAGATACCTCATAAGGTGATGGTTAACCATGTTTTCCATTACTTTGGAGAGTGTAGAGCAAATTGCAATTGGGCGATAATTTTCGGGGTTATTTGCCATACCCTTTTTGGGTATTGGTGTTACATTAGCAACCTTCCAGCACGATGGAAACTCACCAGTATGGTAAAGTATGCTGAAAAGGCGTGCTAATGGACGCGCAAGCGTAGAAGAACACTGCTTCAAGACCAGTGCTGGAATGCCATCCGGTCCAGGAGTTTTGATTATATCGAGGTCTTCCAAAACCCTTTTAACTGCTCGCGCCCGGAAGAATATCTTCGGCATAGTTACAGATACTCTTTCGAGCTCGGGAAGTGGCTGACTGCTTTCCGGCAAGCAGGAATTGCTTGCAAAGATTTCAGCCAACAGGTTAGCTTTGTCAACCGGGTCTGTGAATGCTTGGTCATTCTTTAAAAGAGTTGGAATTGATGAACTAGCACTGTTCTTTACTCTCTTAACGAAAGACCAAAAGGTCTTACTGCCCCGAGGAGCTGCAAGGACCTTGGCACGAAGGCGCTGTTCGTGAAGAGACTTTTCACGCCTAAGTACCTTGGCACACGAAGATCTTGCCTTTTTGCGTAGCAAATCAGTGTCTGGTGTTTTGTTTAAACGCCAGTTACTGAATGCTTCCTCTCTGGATCTGACTGCGTTTTTGCACGTCTGATTAAACCAAGATTTTGCTTTTGGTTTAATCGAAATCTGCTTGGAGGGGATGAATGTTTTCATCCCTAGCAATATCATATTCTCTACCATTTTTGCTGAAGCATTTATGTCGTTATCTAGAAAACAAAGTTTCCAATTAAAATGCTCATAAAATTGGTTGAGCTCAGCCCAACACGCCTTTTCGTAAATAAATATTGAACGTTTCGTAGCTGATTTTGAAACGTTACGAAGTCCCGAGATCGAAAAGGAGGCAGAAATGGTGCAATGATCCGAATTGCCGAGAGGTGCACTAACTCTGACTTCATACTTTTCAGGGTGGGAAGTCAGGAATAGGTCAAGTGTGTTTGAATGGTGCCCTTCAACACATGGAATATGCGTTGGCTCATTCACTAATTGCGCTAGGTGGTTGTGCGCAGCGAATAACTCGACATATTGGCCTTCTGGAGTTGTATGACTCGAATGGCGAAGCCAGGATGAGTTGTGATAATTGAAATCACCAGCAACAACGATTTCACTGCTCGGACAACTTTCCAGGATCTTCGATATGGAGTCGGAGAGGGCATCGAAACCAGAAAAGGTAGTATCCCTCACCGCATTTGGACTTCTGTATAGAAACCCGAAATGCAAAAGGTGTGATCTGATTTTGAATTTAACCCAAAGACAGGTAAATTCTGCATCATGCATGCTTAATGGTTGCTGGCATTGGAACACAACTTCATTGCGAATGTAAATTACAAGGCCCCGATGGAAGTTAAAGAGGGATAGGAATTGATACCCAGGTATATGAAAATCCTGTGGATCAGCATTCTCAGATACCTGGGTTTCACATAGGGCGAAAATATCCGGCCGATGGAGACACGTGTGAGCATAGACGGAGAAGAAGTTCGTTCTCAGCCCACGTATGTTGCAAAAGTCTATTCTAAAGTTTCCCGCCATTGCGATAGAAAGATCATGTACAAATGCTAATTCTGCTATGCTGGTGTGCGTGCACAACACGTTTTTTGTGATTGCAAATCACTTTCACAAAAAGTGATTTGCAGAACAGCCCTGATAATAAAAATTCTTCTTAATTTCAGAAAGGAAAAAAAACGTACTCAAACCGGACAAGTAAGATGAAATTATTTATAGATATGTAATAAGAAATTTCGGAAATTGTGATTAATACTCGTACTAATAAATCCCCATTTCACGATATCGAACATTAACGTTCGTAAGCATTTAAAACGGCCTTGCAACACATTTATAGCTCAAAAATCATTTTTTTTTCTTATGAGTGGATACCTTCTTTGCTACGTTTTCTTACACTATGATGCCATTCAGCTCAATAGTGGATCGAAAATAGAACCTTAAAATATTTGCTTGCGTTGAGGTTCGAAATCGTGAAACATTTTTCTTTTCCCAATTTGTTGTTTCGATTGATTATTTGAAGTAATTAACTTTATTTTGCGAATAATATCGCGACTAAAAACATTCCATCTGAAAATAAAAATATCAGTAAACTGAAGCAAAAACAGCTGTTTTTTGTGCTTCCAAAGAGTGTAAATCACATCGAAAATCATAAAATATTTTGATTTGTACAACAGGTACAAATCACATTTGTGCTTTTGAAACGGCACTACGTCGTCTTAATTTTAGAAAACTTGGGGCAAGTGTGTCATTATTTTTACTGTGGTTCTGGAATTGTTATTTAGGGTTACGGACAAAAATAATAAAAATTAACCACAATAACCGAAAAATGGGTACAGTTTCACCAAATTTCTACGATTTGCTCAAATGTTCATAATTTGCAAACTGCATGCAATAAATTTTTTCTGACTTTTCTCATGATGGTTACAATCAATCCCGCTATCCTGTTTCGGCTTGTTATTTTTCGTCGTTATTGTTTGCTAATAAACTATGACTGCAATTTTGAATGTATGGAATGTTATTATATCCGTTTTATTTTGCTGATCTTGGTAACGTTTCATATTAGGATTGATTGTATATTTGCATGCATTAGCTATGTATATATTTGCAGTTATCGATTTTAATATCATTTGGCCAGCACAGTGGCTTAAAATGTTACATGACTAAAGAAAAATAAATAAATAAAGGAGATTGTATCGAATTTCGGTTTTTAAACTCGATACAATTTAATCGATAACGGGTGACAGCATCCGAAAAGTTAAAAAAATCGGAACTTCAAGTAATTCTCGTATAAAATCGACTGCTTAAGGGCGTTTCAGACTATCATACAAGTCTTAAGATTTTGATTGGATTTTGTGGCACAAAAATAGAAATCTAATGATATTTTTTGCGACTGTTAAAGAATCTAACGCACTATTACATTTTGTTTTCACACCTAAAGTAAAAGAAGAAATATGATTTGAAAATAAACAGCCAATTTACTTAACGTCTGGTTTTAATATTTTTATTATTTGCTTTTGTAAAAAATGCAACCCTGATCCAATGAAAAATCTTATTGTTTAAACACATTTCTGAAAATGGTGAAGTGTTATGGGATGTCAAATCCCTTACCGTATTATTTCTCACTTTCATTACGCTTTACATTCACACTATCACACTTGCAGGTATTATTTGAGGTTTTGACAAGTCTTAATTCAAAGTGTGATAGTCTGAAGTGCCCTTTAAGCCCAGTTCAGACTATTATACTTTGTATTAAAACTTGTCAAAAATTCAAATAATACCTGCAAGTCTGATAGTCTGAATCTAATCCGTCATACATACGAAAAATAATACGATAAAAATTTGACATCTCATACGACTTTGTTGTTTTTTTGAAACTTTTCAAAACGATAATACTTTACATTGAATCAGGGTTGTGTTTTTTATTTCGTAGCCGATGGGGTGCCGTCACTGATAGTATTTTTTGTCGTTATAAAAAAGCCCGAAATTTATAATTTAGCTGTCATTTATAAATGTATTTTGCTCATGCTATATTTAGAACATAACATATATGTTTGTGCTATTGAATTTGGATGTGTTATACATAATTATTATTTTAACTGTTGAAGAATTTCACGTGTCGACACGTCTATCTCCTACGACGAATAGCGCACCTGCCGCCGTGAAAAGTTTTATGATGGCACATCTATGTTGATTTATATCAAGTGTGATGGTGTGAATGCAAGATCTAATTTACGTTAGACTTTTTGACAGTCACAAGAAATGTGTTTAGACTTTTATCTCACAAAATCGAATGAAAGTATTTATACTTGTATAATAGTCTGATTGGGTCTTTATTAATAGAGAGAAAAACAAACGTTATTTTTTTACACCACATTTATTGGAAATGAAAACATGTTCTCGTCATATTGATTTCAGCTTATTTTCTAGTGTGAAAAAATCTAGTTAAATAAATTTAAACATTTCCAGAGGAGCATACAGCATTCAAAGCCGTTACTTTACAACTTTGATTACATATGTATTTGTTAATGATGGATGTGTTTATTGTTTTTACGATGTTGCTAGGACATTCTTAGGTGAATCTTTGCTACTGTTGGAATCATTTGGGTTGGTGGCAATGTTCAGATGTGTTGCCGGAGATTTGCTTGATAGTGTTTCAGTGTCACTCTCATCGTCAGTCAGGTCTTCAGTTATAGTTAAGTCATTTACATGCTCGTTGTTGCTGCTGTTTAAGGTGTGATTGTGGCTGCCACTGTCGTAGCTGGTGCAGTGTGTAGAAATTTTTTCATTGTTAGAATTGTTGATGTAGTTGCTTATGTTGCTGCCACTAGTTGTTGGCTGTGTTTTTTTCAAAGTTGTCGCTTCTGCTGATGACGAACCACTCGACGTATTGGCAACAAGTACACCAGAGTATTTAACATCATTTATTTCCAAATTCACTATTAATTCCTGTTCACCATTTGAGTTGGTACCTGCACGGAGAAAAATAATAACAAATATGTACATAAGTAGGAGTAGAAGTTCAATAAATTACACAGCTACAAAAATAAAAAACTTTTCTCCTAATAACAGTATTTATTACATTATTATTTGTGTTTATTATATGATTTTTCTATGTATGGTAGAATATTCCCTAAAAATCTTAATTTTGTTATAGTTATGATTCGAGCCGAAGTTATCTCTATGTACGAGGGCTAGACATAACATTTTTTTTTTTTTTTTTTTTGAAATTGCGATCTGTCAAACGTCAGCTGTTAAAATTTCACCCAAATTCATCGATTAGTTGATTTGTTGTAGTCTTTTGAAGTAAGCGACTTTTGTGTTTCTTGAAAAATGGAAAAAAACGAATTTCTTGAAATGGAAAACGGCGAAACAGACAAAAGAAAAGCTCGATAAACATTAGGTGTGTTTCTTTACTCTATTTTGGGATCCCGCGGGATCCCAATTTGCACGAAAAGCGTTTCCGTACATTAAAATTGGGCAAATGAGAGCGCTTTTGAGAGAACAGTATGCTTCCTCTTCTTGCACGAAACAGCCCGTACTTTTTCTTCGGGCTAATTTGGGCAAGTAGTTAAGCAATCAGCTGTTCGAAAAATAAACAATAGCAAAGAAACAAAGTTCATTTAAATCAACTCGTATACAAATCATTCAGTGTATTTATATAAAGATTAAATAAAAAGGAGTGTGCAAAAGACTTTAAAAGCCCAAAAGTGTAAAATATCAGAGTATTTTTTCGTAAAACTAAATAAAAATTTTTGCTGCCACATCAAAACACAGCATATGTTTCTTTTTGGGCTAGAAATTCGGCTTTTTGCGTTCCCGTACTTCAGGTAAATTTTATTTGTATTTGAGAGAAACTTATGCATGCTCTCTTTTGCACGGAAAGTAATGAAACACACGTATTATGGGCAGTACATATCACAATATTGGATTGCTGAATTTGAACGCGGGCGAACAAGCACTGCAACAATACCGCCAACAGGAAGGCCAAAAGAGGTGGTTACTGAAGAAATTGTTAAGAAAATCCTCGATATCGTTATGAATGATCGCCGTGTCAAGTTACGTGAGATTGTTGAAATGGTAAACATATCATATGAACGTATATTCAAAAAAAGAAAAAGCTATCGGCAAGATGGGTGCCGCGTTTGCTCAGTGTCGAACAAAAACGAGTTCGACAGATCACTTCAGAGCGGTGTTTGGACGTGATAAAGCGTAATCCTCTTGATTTTTGGCGTCGATCTATAAGTGTTGATGAAAGGTGGGTCCACCATTATACACCTGAAACCAAAAATCAATCAAAACAATGAGTGGAAGCTGGTGGAAGTGCTCGTAAGAAGGTGAATATAGTGAAATCGGGTATCAAGGTTATGGCTACTGTATTTTGAGCCGCACACGAAATATTGCTCATCGATTATCTTGAAAAAAGATCCACAATCACAGCGCATTGTACCAAAACTAGGAAAATAGGTTGTGAGGAGGGCGAAAGAGGGAGTAGTGTTTGTGAACATTTGACTTGAACTTTCCAACGTTATAACAGACAGCTAACACGTCTGCAGGCAACTTATTCCGTAGGCGAAGCTTACGGTTGAAAAACGAATTCTCTCTGTAATGCGTAGTACGATTCCCCGGGAAATCGACCACAAATGGATGAGCTCTCGACGATGAATGCGTGCTAAGTAAAAATGTGCGAGTTTCGGGAACAATATCCCTAATTTTGTCAGAGCAAAATCCGTTGTAGTAACGTGAGCCAATAGAGTTGAATACCCTACTGTCACCGATGAGCTTCTTCGCCCTCTCCTGCATACGGTCGAGTAACCCCAAAATAGACTTTAAAGGCACCGGCCCAAACATGAGAGTTGTATTTTCGGTCGGATGTAAGTGGTATAAATAGTAAGGAGATCGGATGGAGTGAAGTTCCTCCTTCACCGTTTCAAAAACCCGACGCACTTGAATGCTTCTTTAGAGACATGAAAAATGTGCTCTGTCCAGCGAACGTCAGTCACACTGTATTCCAAGAACATCCAGAGCATCCGATTCCTCAATATTATTAGCATCCATGAGTACGGATGAAGCAGCATCAGCGGTCATGTGTTTGTATGTTAATCGGCAACACTGGGTCTTACAAGCGTTGAAGGCCACTCTGTTTTTATGACCCAATTCGGAGATTAATAGAAGATCACTATTCAGTGAATCGTTTATATTTAGTCCCTTTGCAGCGATCTCTGATAGGCTGAGCCTACAATTAAAAGAGTACAAGTAGCAAATGCTGCTGTCATCCGCGAAAGTGTGGATAGGGTTGGAAGTTTGATAGAGAAGGTCGTTGAGGAAAATAAGAAACAGGGTAGGAGTAAGAACGGAACTCTGCGGTACCCCTAAATTAATCTTGAACTCATTTGATGAGATCCCATCTATAATTTATTGATGCAATCAAGAAAAAACTACCCTATTTAAAGAAGAAAAAACTGCTTTTTCTTCAGCACAGCGCACCGGTTTACACAGCATAAGATACGACGCTAAAATTACGTGAAAAAGTGTATTGATCTAAAAGGAGACTATGTTGGGAAATACATGGTTTTTTAAAAAACAAATGTTTTTTTCCTATGTCCGCCCTCGTATATATCTTTGATTTTGGCCTTCGTATAAGTATATTCTTGTTTTGCAATATGATGAAAATTCGCCGCGCAAATTCGTTGTATAAAGCACTATGACGAAAACTTCTAAAAATTCGTAGTATTAATTTTTTTACAGACGTATGAAACTTAAAATTGGCAACACTTGTGCAAAACAAGGAGTGCCGTTGATACCGATTTTGAAAAGCAAGTTTTGTTCAGCGGTGAAGCCCACTCTTGCTTTAATGGATACGTCAATAAACAATATTTGAAGTGGCGATATCCTAAAGTATATGTTAAGACCCTATAACATCCAGAAAAAAAGTGACTGTGTGGAGCCTTATGGGTTGGTGGAATTATTGGTTCGTACTTCTTTGAAACAATGCTAGAGCCATGATTACTGACTTTTTCGATCACCAATTGAACAACCATGATGGGCAGGAGCCCAAGAACACAACATGTTACACAGCACGTGCCACCACATTTTAAAATTTCCAATATTTCGCTACACCACTGGGTAGTATCATCAGAGTACAGTTGTGAAAAGATTTACATCAGCATCAGTTCCACGGAGTGAATTATTCACGATTCACCAGCGCCCCCGTGTGGCTGACTAGGCGCACACAGGTAGCAGTTTTTGCCATATGAGCAATTTCACGTTGAGGAGTTCGGGCCTTCTAATTCCTCCTGTATGCTATTTCTCAGCAATCAATGGAAGACAAGGCTTAATAAGTTGGTAGGCCGAAGCCCACTAGCAGCATCAGCCCTTAAACCAACTCACCCGTCAACCATCACCACTGGTTCCTTACAGTACAGCTATCTGCTGTAAAGTCAACAGACCATCGGGAGGTTGTTAGTCCTCGAAATAAGCAACATTCCAAACAATTATCAAGGATACTAACGCTACTTTCCTGCGTTTTAGATTTCAACCACAGCCAGAACGTTTCAGCCAAGGTAGGCAGCTCAACCATGATTAGCCCGGGCTTAACTACAAGCAGAACCACCCGTTCTACCAATTTAAACCCTTGGTAAGGGTTTCGGAAGCCAACACAACATAATTCCTAGAGTTTTGTTTGCCGCATCAAGCAAGGGATCCCTTCCCCATTTTACCCGGAAAACAGAGTGCCCTACTTAGGAATACACCAAGGCAAAACCTGTTCCCCGGTGGCATCAAGGATCCCTATTTTGTGTTTATAGAGTTCGTTTGAAAAAAAAACAACAATTTCTTAAACCCTGATGAGTGGTGTAGCTCGAAAAACTCCTGATATTTTTATTTTACAATTATGAAGGTCGAAAAATCTATAATTAATAACTTTTTTTCTTCAAAAAACGATCTCAATTCTATTTTTTCGGAATTTTTTTTTTTAAATTTAAAATTCCTGCTCCACGAACTGGGTCTTATGAATAGAAAAGAAAACTAGCTTTTGAATAATCCGAATTATTTATTACTTACCGTTTCGTGTTACTCGAAACTGCATACCAGAAAGCAGGGTCAACGCATCGAACTGATCTAGCGAACCAGAATTTCGCAATTCAATATTTTCAGCGCTCTTTGGAACGATTGTGTTCATGTTTGTTGTGTTGTTTTGCGCATAAGTCTGTTTCGGTAAATGGGAGACGGGAGAAATTTGACCATTTCCAGCGGAAGCACCTGAAGTGGTTGGGGAATTTTCTATGGCCGAATCATCAGACTTGTCATTGGTTACGCTGTTGGTGCTGACATGATGAATTGCTGCTGTCAATGTAAAATTGCTTTCATGATTCCACTCAATGAAATTCTTATGAATAGAGTTGTTACCTGTCGTGTTGTGTTTGTCATTATCCGCTTCATTATCTGATGCTTGAATATCGTCTTTGTAATTGCAACTTGCCGATGATGCAGCAGCAGCAGCAGCAGCTATGCCACTTATACTGGAAGGTAAATAGAAACTGGCAGGAAATCCGGAACGTTTTGACGGAGGTGGTTGGTGTAGAAAATCACTATGTTCATGAACCTCTGGGCTGGGTTCACGTTCGCGCTCACGCTTAATGGTGTTGAAATTCAACGGTGACTCCGAAAGGTTTAGTACATCAGTACTGGAATAGTAAAAGAGAGTGGCTGAGCTTATTACATGGGTCTTGACCACGATAAGAGCGAGGTGGGTTGAATTTTAACTTACCGCTGTGATTCGTTAACACATTCAAGACTCCTACCATTGTTTATAGTTCCACCAGCGTGTGGTGAAGTGTTGACTGAAGCGGGTGGTGAAGTATTGTTATTGTACATTTGCCACAATGCTACACGTGACATTTCCAAAGCATTTAAAGCTTCTCTCGTACTGATTTCAGGGCTCTGCGACCTTTGCCGCTGTTGCTGTTGCCGCTGTTGAGGCGACAAGCTCATTGTACCCGCACTGCTACCCATTTCACTTTGTTCCTTTTTCACCTGAATCAACTTCAAATATTCAATCATGCGCTGTTCTATTTCCTGGGTCACAACATTTTGCATTTGTCCGAACGAGGGTGCCATCAGTCTATGGTGTGCAGCAACGGCAGCTGCTGCAGCCTGGGCTTGCTGATTGTTAGCCGCATGCGTAACTAAAGCTAAAGGAGATACTTGTTGCAAACCGCTCGGTAATGCCTGATGATTTATTTGAGACTTTAGTGGAAAGGAAAATATTATTATCATTATTACAATTATGTACATAAGCCCTTATTCAAAAATGGAGTTAAAAATGTTCTCTATACATATTTCCTTAAAGTTATTAGAATACATATATCGTTGGTCTCATGTAGAAAGACCCTAACTTTTTTTTAGTGATTCTACTACGTTTCACACAAATACACAGTGTCAGAAAGATTTAATTAAACAATTTCATACATATCGCTCTTACAAGCAATTGAACTAAAAATTTACTTTTAGATGGTCCGTAACGACTTTCCGTCTCCTGTAAAATAGCAATTATGTTTTTTAGGGCCTTTCTACATGAGACCAATGATATTATTGTTTTTTCGAATAAAAGCATAATGCTTTAGCGATAAAATTCTAAGAATAACGGCCAGTTTGCCAATTTCGAAAGAAAATGAATGCGAATAAAAGCTAGTCACTCACATTCGAATCAATTTGCAATTTGTCTATCTCACTATTATTCGTTCGCATATTCTTGTGTATTTTGATCGAGTTTTGACATATCGTTCGCATAAAAAAAAATTGTAGGAATCCAAATCAATTTTCTTTCGCCTAGATTGCGAACGCAAGCACGCTGTCGAGATTGGTAAGCTGGCTGTAAATTCATAAAACAAGCACCAGCAAGGCCAATGGAAGCGACATACGACATGTGGCATACGGCAATCAGCTGTTTTATTTGCCACTTTAATTTAATTTATGTAGGCAAATGAATGCGGGCAAGTGAGTAAAAATTTATGCATTAAAAATAAAATTTATTTATATATTTATTTTATTTCATCATTTTGTTTAACTGGATCTTGCGGTGGGGCCTAAAGCCCACAGGAAAATTACTCTTAGTAAAGATACCACAATCTCCCAAGCGGAACCGTACGCGATAAGGGAAGTGGTGGAGACACTTTCCGATGGGGGGCACTAACGTGTAATCATAAAAATACTCTCTTACAGTCAATCGGTTTTCAGAGCCCTAAACAGTTGTACTTTTACGTCCAAGCTAGTACTGGAATGACACAACTGGCTAAATGAGCTGGCAAGATAGAACCACATTACTCTGATCTGGGGGGTTACTCTCTATTGCGACGGGAAAGAAAAATGGTTTGTAATCGAAGAATTGTACGGCTACAAAAGGGATTTTACAAAACGTGTTTGCCTATTAATTATATAGATAACTTGGAAAGATATGAAAAAAAAAAACATAAAAGGACGGAAGAAAATGGCAACACGAAACGAAAAGTTAGAATTCCATCAAATTCTGCTATGTCGGTATCAAAACTACTTGAAAAAATGGGGTCATTGCCGGTCTTAGAACAGTTTAAACTCATGCCTATACATAGTCCGCCGAAAATAACCAACACTTAATGAAAAACGCAAATCACAACGTCTACTCGTACAGTTTGCCAAAAATGCTATGATATAGTCCAACAAATGGTTTAAAATTGTATTTTCTGATAATAAAAAAAAAAAATGTTTAATATTGACGCTACCGACGGCTATAACTGCTACTTCCATGGCCTAAATAAAGAAAAATTATTTTTGAGCCGCAGCAGCTACAGCCGAGAGAGTGAATGGGGTTCCATTTCGTATTATGGTACCATAGAATTGGTTTTTGTCTGCCACAAAATCTTTGCAACGACATACAAAAACATTCTAGAGGAACCCACTGTTTTTCCTCCTTTCTAATCAACACCTTGTTCAGTTTTTTGATTGGCCTCCATATTCACCAGAACTGAATACAATGGAAAATGTCTGGGGCAGGATTGCAAGAAAAGTTTGTGAAGGAGGAAAATAATCTGAGACGATAGAATCCCTACAGAATGGAATATCGGATTCATGGAGTTCAATTTTGCTAAATTACTTAGAGCCATGATACAAGTCGATGCCAAATCATATTTTTGAAGTTATTTCAAAAATGGTGATAGTACTGATTTTTAAAAGTTTTATATTTACACTGAAAAAATTATGCGTCATATATTTAATGAAACTGTGTCATTAAATATTTTTCATTAATCCAATGAAAACTTTTCACAATATGCATGAAACTTCATATATATTATGAAATAGTTCCATCAGAATGGTTTCATTAAGTTTCATGTTTCATTAAAAAAAAATCATTGGATTTATGACTACAACAAAAATAATTTTTTTTTTAAATTCTTTGAATTTTGGTAAGATATATTAATGAGCATTTATTAATCTTAAGCTACAGTTTAAAAAATGTCAAGTTTTTTTTTATTAAAATGTAAGTTTTATGAGTTTCATAATTCCAATGAAATAGAATTCATTAGATCAATGACAAATAAATTTCTGGCTACCGAACCTGGGTATGTATGTACATATGTATATGTAATCAACCCAGCATAATAATAATTTAAAAAATTTATATACCAGTGTATTGAAATCATTTGAATTAATAAAATCTGTTTTATTTGATGAATACTTCTTCAACATTTTCTTTTATCATATTTAGGTACAAGTTCACAAAAGCAAGGAATAGTATTGTTTATGTAATGAAATAAAGTATCAATGAATAAATGAAATAATTCCATTGATCTTATTACGTACATTTGTGAACATATTTTATTAATGTGTGTTATGATATTATTTCATTAAACAAATGTAACTATTTCATTGATTTAATGTACATTTTTCAGGTGCTCAATGAATAATAAAATTAGATAAATGAAATAACTTCATTGACTTTATGAAGGAGTTTCATATTTTTAATGAATATATTACATTAGTACAAAGAAGTTATTTAATTAAATAAATGTTACTTTTTCATTAATTTAATGTACAGTTTTCATGTGCTTTATGAAATTGATTCTTTGATCTAGAGAAATTATATCACTAATCATATGATTTGTCCTTCATACTTTTAAT
This sequence comes from Thecocarcelia acutangulata, assembly GCA_914767995.1. Lineage (NCBI taxonomy): Eukaryota > Metazoa > Arthropoda > Insecta > Diptera > Tachinidae > Thecocarcelia > Thecocarcelia acutangulata. The sequence continues at coordinate 62,151,441 of OU612098.1, forward strand.
GAAAATAAGTCATGTTTCTTATTAAAATATTTCATTACTTTTATGAAGGTTTTCATTAAAATAATCTAATGAAATTTGTTTCATTATTTCTATGAAAAGTTACAATGGTTGAATTATAATGAAACAATTCATAAAATTAATGTCAAAATTCAGAGAATTTCTGAACAAAATTTTTTCGGTGTAGTATTAAGATTATTTTATATTTATATTTGAATACTTATTGTTCGATCATTTTGAAGATTTAATAAATAAAAAATAAAAAAAACGCTTAACAAAAAAAACTACTCATTACTAATTGAATGCTAGAAGATAATACTTTTCATTGTTGCTACCTAAAATTTAAAAATAAAAAATTACAGTTTTCTTAGTTTTAATATACGAGGGCGGATTGATATTGAAGCTACCTAGAGCTGGATGGCAGAACACACACAACTTTTTTTTTTTTGCAATTGCGATCCGTCAAACGTCAGCTTGTAAAATTTCACCCAAATTCATCGGTTAGTTTATTTGTTGTAGTCGTTTGAAGTAAAGCTACGTACACACGGTTGTCAGATCTTACAATATTGCCAGTAAAGTTGTCTGAAAATGTATTACAATCGTGTGAACTGCTAATTTTTAACTTACAACGTTGTCAGAAAAACCATTGTCAATCAATTATAAGACGACAATGTTGTCAGGCATCTGACAATCGTGAGAACACTCTTCGTCGGCATTGCCAGATAATTGGCTGGTATTGTAAGCTCAGTTTTAATTGTCAGATGTATAAAATTAATGCACCTGACAATGGCATCATTGCCAGAAAAAAGTTTGATGGGCAACACTGCCAAACAGATCGGTTTTGATACATATAAGTGGCAATGCCTTACAACATGTCTGGCAATTTTTTTCATCTAACAATCTGACAACCGTGTGAACTGACAATTTTTGTTGTCAGATGAATTATTTGTCAGACCATAGTCTGACAATGAAATTGTAAAATTTTCTTACGACCATCTGAACACACAATTTACTTTTGCGGGACAATTTTTCATTGTCACTACATTGTCAGCATGTTGCCAGATCTTACAATATTGTAACATCTGACAACCGTGTATACATAGCTTAAGCAACTTTTGTGTTTCTTGAAAAATGGAAAAAAGTGAATTTCGCGCAGTTATTAAACACTTATTACGAGTAGTTGAAAGGGAAAACGGCGAAAGAGACAAAAGAAAAGCTTGATAAATATTTCGGTGCGCCTGCTCTGTCATATTACATGGTAAAATATTGGAGTGCTGAATTTAAACGGGGCCAAATAAGCATTGCAACAATAGCATCACCAGAAAGGCCAAAAGAGGTGGCTGCTGAAGAAAATATCAAGAAAATCTTCGATATCGTTATGAATGGTCGCCGAATCAAGTAACGTGACATTGTTGAAATAGTAAACATATCATATGAACGTGTGTTGAGCATTTTGCATGAACATTTTGCATATGATAAAGCTATCCTCAAGATGGCTGCCGTATTTGCTCAGTGTCAAACAAACACGAGTTCGACAGACCACTTCACAACGGTGTTTGGACATGATACATCATAATCCTGTAGATTTGTGGCGTCGAGTAATAATTGGTGATGAAAAGTGGGTCCACCATTACACACCTGAAACGAGAAATCAATCGCAACAATAGGCGGAAGCTGGTGGAAGTGTTCCGAAGAAGGCGAAGACAGTGAAATCGGCTGGCAAAGTTATGATCACTGTATTTTCGGATGCACACGGAATAGTGGTCATCGATTATCTTGAAAAAGGATCCACAGTCACAAGAAAATATTTTCGTGAGTTATTGGATCAATTGGTGGATGCAATGAAGAAAGAACGATCACATTTAAAGAAGAAAAGTGCTCTTTCTTCACAACAACGCACCGGTTCACACAACATTAGATACGATGCTAAAATTATGAAAATGCGAAACGATTATCGGAAATGATCCGATAATCGTAAATTCTTTCATAAATTCTTTCTTAATAATAAATTTGATAAAATATCGTTATAATTATTATAAAGGTAACATTATCTTAATAAAACTAATAGAGTCGTACTAGAGGCGAATTTTGTCAAACACGAATTCTAGCTGTTGAATGAATTTGATGGCATTCCATCAGGCAGTGATATCAGACCCAGTTTGATTGTATAATAGGTTGTCATTTAAAAGGCTGTTTCATTATCGTGTTTTTAATATAAATATGTAATTTTATAAAAATTATAAATAGCTTGTTTTCTATGTTTCCCAGCTATCTATATGTCGACATTTCATAGGAACTATTGGTATAAATGGTAGAAGCTAAAAATAGCGAATAAAAAACTTAATTGTTTGAATTTTTGTTCTCTGCTTTTCGATACTTTCAAAAAGCAAATCGTAGCAACCAACGGTTGTTCATTTGTTTGAAAGGTGTAAAGAAATGTTAGAGAGGTGAATAAATGAAAAGGCTTGTTTTTTGTGTTTTGACAGATATTATTAGAGCATTTTTCTTTTAAATTCTCAGCAATTTATTTATATTGCTGGGATACAAAGTTGAATGTTTGAGAATATCTTTCAAAAATTTCCAAAGTCTACTGATGATTAGGGTAGTTCCTATGAAATGTCGACATATAGATAGCTGGGAAACATAGAAAACAAGCTATTTATAATTTTTATTGGTATAAATGGTAGAAGCTAAAAATAGCGAATAAAAAACTTAATTGTATGTAATTTTATAATACAAAATAGGTTTTTGAAAAAGAAAGGAAAAAATTCAAAATTCGGTGCGTTTTCGTGGAAAAAACGCGCTTTTTCCCCATTTTGGTGCGTTTTGAAATTTCAAAGTTGACAACGCTAGTTGTCAGTCTGTGTGCTAGTTGAGTTTCTCCTCTTTGTCTATCTGCGTCAATATTGTTCTGTGTGATCTGTCTGTGTGTGCGTGTGTGTGTACGTAGTTTATTTAGGTTGTGTTCGCTCGTAATTTATATAAGTTGTGTTCGTAAATATGTCCCATCCCACATGTATGTATATTTACTTGTACATACCATAAATATTACTTTCATTCAATTAACTTTAAAAAAAGGAAGTATGCATGTACTCGTAGCTGCTTGAAGGATATGAAAGTAAAAATGTGATCCATAAAAATCGTCGAAAACGGACCTTAAATCGTCAAAGTGCAATTTTGAGCACCCAAAATCGTCAAATATGGCCACCATGGTATACTCGTAAAATAGTTTTAGAAGGTCGGATAAATAAGAAAAATGATTTGTAGTAGTAAACACTTATTTGACGAATTTATATCGAAAATTTGTCTAAAACATAAAATAGCTTTTATAAATAAGATTGCTCAAAACTATTTTATTATGTTTTTCCCCCTTTCTTAAATAACTTCGAATTGGTTGATCATCCACCTTATAGTTCAGATTTAGCTCCTAGTGACTTTTTTCTGTTAACAAACTTTAAAAAATGGCGCGCACGGAATAGATTCATCTCAAACGAAGAAGTGATTACGGAAACTAAAGCGTATTTTAACAGGTTCCCAAAATCGTATTATTCAGATGGTATAACAAAGTCTTACTAAATGTATTGAGCTAAAAGGAGACTATGTCGAGAAGTAAATGGTTTTTGAAAAAAAAGTTTTTTTTTCCTATTTAGGTAGCTTCAATATCAATCCGCCATTGTGTTCGTTATTCAAGTGGCACACGAAAAAGTACCACAGAAATACAGGTCTTTAAATAAATGCATAATCTTAGTACAACAAAATATGTATATTTTTTATTTCTTCAGGAAACTAAACCCAACACTTTGAAATTTGGTTCTGCCAACAATTCCTTTTTTCTGAATTTTAGGAAATATACTTACAGCCATGTTCCGAGAACGCGCGTTCTGAAACCGCAATGCGTTTTGAAAAACGCTTAATTGATTTTTAGGTGTTCTGAGGAACGCGCGTTTTACTAGCGTTTAGGAGTTTTCTCGAAAAAATACAACATGTGTTTTACATACCTATATATGTATGTGGTAGTTATATAAAACGAAAAAATATTTGGCAATAGAAAAATTTTTCAATTCAGTTTTCTTAATGAAAATGTGTAAAATTCTTGAAACTTTTTATTGAAATAAGAAAAGAAAACATATTAAATTTTAATTCTGAATAATTTTATTGCCTTTTGCAAGTTCAGTTTTAGCAAATTCAATCAGTTCACTTCAATATATGCATGCGAGTTGAAGTCGCCAGTTTTAAGCGATATGCGTTTTCCAGAGCACCTATTTGGCGATTTCAAATCGCAAAACCATATTTCTTGCGTTATACTTTTCTCAGAACACCTATTTGGCGTTTTCAAATCGAAAACGCAAAATTTAAGCGATTTGCGTTTCTCAGAACATGCATGTTAATTAAAGTTAAAAAATAAAATGCCTTATTTTAGTGATAGGCAGTGTAATTTTTTCACTTCGTTTGTCTAATTTGAAGCACCAGCGCCGCCTTGATCTTTCATTTCTTATTTTCTATTTCTTTTTTTATTGAAATCAAATTTTAGCGATGCTTGCAAGTGGTTCAATTTCAATTTTCTTCGGTTTTTCCGCACGAAAAAGATCTTATTTGCATTAATAACATCTTCTTGATTGTTGGCCCCCCCGGGGAACAGGTTTTACCTTGGCGTATTCTAAACCAGCGCACTCTGTTTTCCGGGTGAAGAGGGGAAGGAGTTGTAGCAAATAAAACTCTAGGAAACCGCATCATTTGTGCTGTGTTGGCTTCCGAAACCTTTACCAAGGGTTTAAATTGGCAGAACGGGGATCAGCACGTTACCGGGTAGTTCTGCTTGCAGGTCAACCCGTGCTGATCATGGTTGAGGTGCTTGCCTTAGCTGGAAAGTTCTAGCTGTGTTTTAAACCTAAAGACGTAGGAGGGGAAGTTACTATCCCTGATAATTGTTGGTGTGTGGCTTTTTTTGGGGGTTAACAATCCCTCGAGGGTCTGTTGCCTTTACAACAGATACCTGTACTATAAGGAACCAATGATGATGGTTTGACGGGTGAGTTGGTTTAAGAGCTGGTGCTGCTAGTGGGCTTCGGCCTACCAACTCATTAAGCCTTGTCTTCCATTAATTGATGGGAAACTGCATACAGCAGGGATTAGAAGGCCCGAACTCGTGAGCATGGGGTTGCCTATATGGCTACAAACATATGGTAGCAAGAATTGCTACCTGTGTGTACCTGGTAAACCACACGGGTGCGCCACATGAACCAATTCACTTCGTGGAATCGGTCCATCATCAGATAATGCCGTAAAAGCAGGTGCTGATGTAAATCTTTTTCACTCTCTTCTTGATTGTTGGATGCTGATAGCAGGTGGTTCTGAGTAGCCATTTCAATATACTCGCCCAGAAGAGAAACCCTACTACTGGAATACTAGTTCGGTAGCCCCGGGGCTACTCCTATTATGGTTCTTAAAGTTATTAACTTAAAATTTTTATTGACAATATAGACATTACAAATTGAAGAAAAAGCAAACCCGTGAAAACACATAAAGCAAAGAAATCGTAAAAACGTTTAGGTACAAATATGAAAGATTTTAAGCTTAACGGGATGAATGAGAAAAACGCAAAAATAAGAGATAAGTTTGCGACTGCATACTTTGTTAAGTGCTAGACGATTACGTTAAAGAAAAGCTATATGTAGCAAAAGCTCTAGGTTATTGGTGCGCTTTACGTGCGTCCACTTACCATTTGCATTTGACTGTGCACTGCCTCATATTGGCCATAACTGGAACGCCGTCCCTCACGCCGATTGCCATCAATTGCTGATTGCAATTGTGCTGGAGTACTAAAATTCTTCTTTTTGCATTCATATGGATACAAATACTTCATATATCTGTAATAAAGAATAAAAAAAAATAGGCAGAGATATAGTGTAAATCTGTACAAACGTATGTTTAGGGCTGGAATTGATTGTATGAAAAGAAGTATTGTTAGAAATTTAAAGCTGGAGATAAAAGTTAAATCAGACGGGACGCACATTGAAGTCAAAAATATTTTGGTCTACAAATATCATTTTTAAATTTGTTCGATTGATAATAAAAGTTGAGCAGAAAAGCTCTTGTAACTCACATAAAGGGTGGTCCAACCACCCTTTAAATAAAACAAAAGGTTTTCAAAGAATTATATCTCAAATTTTTTTTTTATTATCGTGCTGTTGATAGAACACAGACAAGCAACTCGCCTATAAAATTTGTATGAAAGTTACTCAATTTTTTGAGTGATTTTCGTACAAATTTTTTTAGGCGAGTGCTCGTTTGTGTTCTATGAACAGGACATAAGACATTATTATGTGTGAAACAAAATATAGGCAAAATGCTCGCCACCGGTTCGGTTTGTTGGCATACTTCTATCGTATGGTCCATATTTTCAATGACTCTGAGACATAATTGAGTTTCAATGCCGTTAGTGTGCCTAAATATCTCGTCTCTTAGCTCTTGAATTGTTTTTGGCTTACTGCAGTACACGGAAAGAAAAAGCTCCTACTAAATAGAAGTATTTTTTTTACTTTCTCTTAGTACGACTCGTACTCAAAGTGTACTTAAAATAAGCCGAAAATGGGATTGTTCAAGAAAATCAGTCCTACAATGACTTAAAATAATTATAAAATTTTTGAAACGAGTGCAGAATTCTTGAACCGAGTATGTGAATGAATTGCTGAGAAATGGGAATAACTTTTCTAAGAAAAACTACTGGTTTTGTTTTACTTATGAAATATTATTTGAGCTTTTTTCTTTTTGAATTCTCATTCATTTATTTAAAATAATCGAATCTTATCTTATTAAACGAGCAATTCTTGTTTATATATAAATATATATATTTGCAATTCGGCTCTAGCGATTTGAATTAAAATCGGAATCCAGGGGTTTTGGAGGACGAGAAATAGATTTAAGTTCGTCTCGGGTCCGGGAAAATCCCGGTTTTTATCCCTTTTATGTTTTTAACCACTTGTAAGTCTCGAAAACGGTTTCAATGGTTTTAATGAAAATTAGTATCTAGAAGGTTTTAAGGATGAAAAATCGATCTAGATTTTACCCGGTCCCGGGAAGACCCATTTTGACCCGGTTGTTGCCCATTTGTAAAACTTTATTGGTTCTTGAAAACGGCTCTAACGATTTTAATGAAAATCAGCATCTGTAGGGGTTTAAGGTCACAAAAGCGATTTAGATTGTCTCCGGTCCCGAGAAACCCCACTTTGTCCCGGTGTTTACCAATTTGTAATACTTTTATTTGTTCCCAAAAAAGGCTCTAACGATTCTAATGAAAATCAGTATCTAGGGGGGGTTTAAGGTAAAAAAAAACAATCTAGATTATTCCCGGTCCAGCGAAGACCCATATTGTCCCGGTTTTTACCTATTTGTATTACTTTTATTTGTTCTCAAAAATGGCTCTAACGTTTTTAATACAAATCAGTATCTAAGGGTTTTTAAGGTTATAAAAGCGATTTAGAATGTCCTTGGTACAGGGAAGACCCATTTTGCCCCGGTTTTTACCCTTTTGTAAAACTTTTATTGGTTCTCGAAAACTGCTCTAACGACAATTTTAATGAAAATCAGTATCTAGGGGCATATAAGGTAAACAAAGTCGGCATATAGGAGTTTCTAAGATCGAAAAAGCGAGTAGGCCTCGAAAACAAGAAAAGTGAGTTTAATTATTTTAGCGATTGAAAAACCGATCAAGATTTTGCTACCATTTTTTTACGGGTTGTACTAACCTTTGATATTAAATGTTTTCGAAAACGGTTTCAAAGAGTCAGTATCTGGAAGTTTTTGGAAACAAAAATCTATATTCGTTAGTTGCGTTTCTAATTTTTTTTGCTCGTTTTTCACATACATATCTGGGGAAATTTTGATATAGATATCAAATTAAGAATTTTTAATTTTAAACAGGGATTTAATTTTAAACAGGATTGATTTTTTTTTGGTAAGAAACGGAATAGTAAATAAGCGAATTGCTATTTTGCCCACACTCCACTCAGACAAGCCGCAATAGCTTTGCAAAGTTCTACTAACAATGAATTGTACATTAAATATTCGTAAATATATAAGAAAAAAAAGGTAGTCAAAGCACAATTTTATCCTGACTTTAAACAGCGTGAAAATTGAAAAATCTTGTGAATTAAGTTTTACTAAAGTAAATATATTTACTATGTATACAATTTGGAAGCTCCCCGTAACGCTCGGTGCTCCAGGTACTATATAATTATATGTTTGAAAATAGTTTTTAAAGTTTACTGTGTTACTGATTAGGATAACTTCTATGACATGTCCACACGTGTACAACTAGGAAACACAAAAACAAGCCGTATATATTTTTTTATTGATATAAATATGAGTAGCTAATAGAGTAAATAATAATAGACTCAATGGTTCTTATTTCAAGTACGGATTCGAGATTGAATCAACTCTAAAACTCTTGAATCAATCGCATTTTGAGATTGATTTGATTTCATGTTTTCTCCAATCAATCTCATTTTCGGTTTATTTCAAGTACAAATTTGGGATTAAATATGTCTAAAATTAATTATTTTGTGCTTGAATAATCCGTACTTGGAAAGAAAATCCATACTTACCGCACTTTTGACACCGCTTGGGATTGATTAAGTACGGATGGATTGGATTTTCTTTTCAGCGAAAACATTTTCTTTTAAATATCCCCAAAGAAATAAGTTCGACGGTCTCAAACCACATGATCGCGGCAAACAATTAACATCGTCGCGACGTGAGATAACAATGTCATTGAGTTTTTTGCACTGGAACAATATATCGTACAGATCTATATCCACAATTGCTGGCCACAAGAAGTCCGTCATCATCAGTGTTGTTTTGGTGCTGTTTAAAGTTATTTGTGCGGAAAATTCTTTAGTGGGTGCGTGGTGCACTTTTTTAAGTCTTCGGTGCGCTTTTTAAATTTCGGTGGCACCAAATCAAATTCAATTCAACTTTTTGTTTTAAATTTTTACGTTTCATTTGAAGGCCATAAGTTACGAGTATAATGAGTAAAATGCATTATATTATATGTATGCACAAAGTAAGACAACCTGCCAATCAAGTCAAGTTTGTCAAATATTACAATAAATTCAGTCACTGAATGGTGAAGTTCGTATTTATAATGACGCGTGAATTCGTTGCTATTAATCGAGTTTGAAGTGCGATTTTGTAAATTTTCATGATCCGATAATCGTAAATTCTTCGGCACATTTCATCCATTGCAGTAGCGGTTGTATTATTTCACAATATAACTTTAACGACGCTAAGCAGCTGTAGCTTTGTGTACCTGATAGTAGGCAGTAAAAGTAACAGCTGATTTCACTGAATAGTAAATTTGATAAAATATCGTTATAATTATTGTAAAGATACCATTATCTTAATAAAAGTAACAGGACCATACTAGAGGCCAAGTTTGACAAACATGAGTTCCAGGTATTGAACGAATTTAATGTCAGACCCAGTTTGAGTGTATAATGGTGGCGTGAAAAGTTGTATCATTATCGTGTTCTTAGTATAAAAATATTATTATTTTTTATAATACAAAATGGGTTTTTAAATTAAAAATTTTTTGGTTTATACATATGTACATCGGGTTTTTAGTTCAAGTTTTTCCTTTCTTAAGTTTTTTCTTAAGAAGGATTTTTTTACAATACAAATTTGCTGTGATCAATAATTATTGATTGAAAAAGACAAGAAAAATAACAATCAAATCTTTGGCTGGGGTACACCTAGCTGTTTCGTAGACGCTACACTACTCATCAGCATCCACTGGGATTTGAACTCGGGTCATGACGTATCATGATCTACTGCTTTAACCACTAAGCCACCGAGCATTTAATTATTTTCTATCTATATTCATCACATATGCATTTTTGTTAATTCGATGAGTTTTTATTGAAACAACACGATTTTTTCCTCATTTCGGTGCGTTTGAAAATTTCAAAGTTGACAACGCCGGTCATCATAACGCGACAGAAAGCAATATTCACGGTAACTGCTTCAACTTAGATAGTGTTTTACGCGCGAAGCCCTCACCAACGCGTAATTAGCAGAACTAGGATCAACAAAGTCCCCGAGAAGTCAAACGGGCTCTATTGGTCCTCCCAGATGACTATTGTAGTGTACACAGTGAACAATACTGTGAAAATGGTGGTGTTAATTTCTGTTCAATGCTTCCCGGGAGAAAAAAAGGTCGTGCTGGACTCGTTTTCGACTAAATCAAGCCGTCCGGCGGGTTCGTTGACCTAGCTCTCTGCTTGTAAGTACACACAAATATTTTAAAGAGTCCTTAATGCCGACGATGAACCTTACTAAGCTTACTCTCGAAAATTCGAATTTAAAACAAACCTTCCGGTATGATTTAACCTTCAATGCACTATTTGATTGCCAGTTATGTTGCAGATGTTGCGGGAAGCTGATGAAATTACTCCCTGCCCTTGTCCTTCTGGCCAAACAATAATTTTGAAGAACCCAAAAGGTTTCCGTTTCACCGCATTATCGCAATAGAAAACTCAACTCACTCGTTTATTATTCGCTCATTGTCATGGTATTTATTAATTCACATACAAATCAGTTTACATCAATTGCTTTTCATTTAGTGTGCTTGTTGGCTAAATCTAATTTGAATCTAAATATATGATCGTTACATATATCCCAATAAGATAATAATAATAATGCATATTCTAACAATTTTCCTACGCAGAACAGTAATATCTAATGATTAACTTATTTTAAAATTTGTGTTTTTTTTCTCAAAGCAATGGTTCTAATTCATCAGGGTTAGAAAAGGTTACACAAGGGTTAATAAAGACAAAGTTTACCAAAATGTTCAAAAGGCAAGATTAACCTAGCGTCTCCACATTGCAATTTTTATTGCTAAACTCAAGCAAAAACGTCGGCAGAATAACAGTATAGCGATCGTTAATTGCTCTAGGTGGCGTAAACGTATTACGAGTACTGCTTCATCACAAATACTAACAAAATTCAACGTGAGGAGTTGTATGAACAACACTGTGTTTGTTGTATGCACAGCTCTGTGTTTGCAATATTTTTATACCAAATTACAACAACTGACAGCTCATTGCTTGGCAATAATTGTTCAAGCAATCAGTAGAGCAATCATTGCGCAATAGGTTGCTATCTACAGCAATTTGCGGTCTACACACCGCAAACTTTATGGACGCAATCAAATTTGACAATTACCGCGATAAATATTGCTAAGTGGAGATGCTAGGTAATATTGCCTTCCTTTCTAATAAGTTTACGGAGATAATAATTGTAATAATTTTAGCGCTAGAAGTGCTGTTTCTTGCAACAGATACATGTAATATAAGGAAACAGTAGTGTTCAATGTCATTAATGTGCCCATCCTTTACCTCATGAATTGTTCTTGGATTATTGACGTACACTTTTTTTAAACGTCACAATTGGGCAGTATGTTAAGATTGTTGAATCCTTTTATGAAAATGAGCGTTCAAATCAAAATGCATTTCCTGCACAGTTGAGCAGCGTGTTAGGATTGGGCAAAAAATTTGACTGTGAGTCTTGAGCCACAATTAATATTGTGCGTTATGGTTGGACTACCCTTTACTCAAAAATCAATAATATCGCCTAGTAGGACTCACGGATATGCGGATGCCTGCCGAACAAAATCAATTTGGGTCATCCATGATGTTTTGGACAATTGCTTGAAATTCAGCATCTGTCATTGATCAATTAACGGTGATTTTTACGATGAATCATCACGACGTTTGCCACCAAGCAGGCGTTTTAATTGATACCAACCACAAAGCTTTATCCCTTTGCTCCAATGTGCAGTGATAGTGTTAATTTTCCACTTTTTTCAGGTAAATTTGAATTGTTTTTTTTTATCGATTTATTTGTAGTCTTTATTTGTTTTGCTTTCGGGTTTTGTTTATAATTCATCAACGCATACATGCAATATTTTGCATTTAATTTAATAAACACTTAAGAACTCAATCAATATGAGTAGATGAATTGTATGTTTGCTTATACATTCATACACTCACATGTGTGCACACATATGCATGTATATACCCTGTCGGATAATCAGTAGCTGACTACAAAAATGAACCAATTTTAAGCTTTCAATGTATTTCCAATATCGCCACCTAGTAGGCGCCGTATAGTTCAGATTTTTATTATTAATACTATTGCGTGATATTGAAGTCTCTTTTTATATAGGTTTCTACTTTCAAATTAACGTTTTTTGTACTCAAATTCAATTTTTTACAAGTCAAACACAGTGGTTTGCAACTCAAATTCAATTTATTGCACTTCAAATTAAGTTCTTTTCATTTCGTATAAAATTTTTTGTATTTCAAATTAAACTATTTTTTTGTTTAAAATTAAATTTATTTAACTTCGAATTCAACTTTTTGTTTATTTTGCTAAAAACTTTCAGCCTTAATTAAAAAAAAACTGTCTACAAGTTAAAAGTAAAGAATTTTGAGAAAAGTTTATGAAACAAACTTTATTTTAAATTTGAAAAAAAAATTGAAAAAATATGTTGAAATACGTATATATTTATGTATGATGTTCTCTCCATATTTCAATTATATAATAAATTTATTTTTTGAAAGACAAGACAAAAAAAAGGCAACGCAAAAACGATATACAAAAATTGAAAAATATAAAGAGAAGATTAATCGAGTTTTGTTTATTCTGAATGAAAAAAAGAACATTTCCTTCGCTTTCGGAAAAATATTCAATTTAGTTTTATTAATATATTTTTTTTAAACTTTTTTCATTAAAATATTTCACTGAAAGTGAAAGCAAATAATTTTTTATTATACGAATATGCTTTCTTAATATTTTTTCATTTGAAAGTTCTGTTACCGATTAAAGTAATTCAGATTTTTGGCGTCATTAAAACATAACCCTGTTACAACAATAAGTTTATTTTTATTTTATTTTGTAAATTTTTAGCTAAATAAATAAAAAATTGAATTCGAAGTTAAATAAATTTTATTTGAAACACAAAAAATTTAATTTGAAATAAAAATAGTTTAATTTGAAAGACAAAAAATTTAAAATGAAATTGAAAGAACTTAATTTGAAGTGCAATAAATTGAATTTGAGTTGCAAACCACTGTGTTTGACTTGTAAAAAATTTAATTTGAATACAAAAATCGTTAATTTGAAAATAAAAACCTATATATAGGTACATATAAATTTTTCAATTCTGTGAAAGTTTTCTAACACAAAATTTTTTATGTAAGTACATATCGCTCCTTTATTGCAACATAGTCATATCTCAAAAAATGAAATGCGTATTTCTCGTAACGAGCTGTTTCGCGATATGACTATGTTATAATAAAAGAGCGATATGTATGTCAAATAATAAAGATATTAATATGGTTTAAATTTCAATTAAAAGTGCAAGTATGAGAGTCGTTAGCAAAAGACATTTAAGAATCCTTTTTAAAAAGAATCTAATGTATACTCGTACGCCAACAAACAAACATTTGATGCAATATTATTTATTTAAATTATTTCTGAAAATTTTAAGTTTTTTTCAACATTTAATATTTTTTGTTTGGTGTAATACGTAATATAAAAATGAAGTTTCTAATAAATTATTTTTGAAAAATTACAAATAAATAAGTTAAAAATGTTGACTAATTTGTTTCATTACGAAAAAATATTACAATTGAATGATTGTTAGGTGTCCGCTAGTAACAAAAAGTTGTTTTTCACCCATAGTGTCAACAATTAACTTTCCGTTGATTTAAAACTAACTAACTTATGGTTCAAGTTTTTTCCTTTTTTAAGTTTTTTCTTAAGAAGGATTTTTTACAATACAAATTTGCTATGATCAATAATTATTGTTAACAAATAAAAAATAAATACCGCTAGTTCTCAGACAGTATACGCTGTACAAATAATGTGGGCAATTAACAAAATGCATATGTGATTCAATATGAGATGAATATAGATAGAAAATAATTAAATGCTCGGTGGCTTAGTGGTTAAAGCAGTAGATCATGATACGTCATGTCCCGAGTTCGAATCCCAGTGTGTGCTGATGAGTAGTGTAGCGACTACGAAACAGCTAGTTGTCCCCCAGCTAAAGATTTGATCATTTTTTTTTGTCTTCTTCAATCAAAGATTATTGATCACATCCAATTTGTATTGTAAAAAATCCTTCTTAGGAAAAAACTAAAGAAAAAAAAACTTGAACTATAACCCGTTGTACAAATGTACAAACCAAAAATTTAATATAAAAATTATAAAGTTCAACAAAAATTCAATAAACTAACTAACTTATGGTTTGACTTAAAAATACCTTACTTGTAGCCAACGGTAGGGTAGTGAAAATATAGCTAGCTTCAAAAAGTTAACTGAAAGTTAACATTTAGTGAGTTAACTGTAAGTTAGTCGAAAAGTAGTGTAAAGTCGGACAATTGACAACTTCCTAGGACATCACAATCACAGTTTTGTGCAAATGGTATTGCATCATTGCATTTGCAAAAAGGTTTAGCATAGTTTTACTCTACACTAACAAAATACACAGCAATGCATTTGCCAGTCTTATGTGTATGTGCAATACTTAAAACCTATAGTTTTTATTTGCTCTGCTTATGCACAAGTTAATTGCAAATCGACAGCTGACAATCAGCAATCCAAGCCAATTAGTTCGTAATCGCCGCTTAGTTGCCGTCGCTCATCCCGCATTCAAACAACACCAATCGATGTCTTTATCTAACTTAAAATCCCTTTTTCTATTAAAAAGACCATTAACAGCTCCTTAAAGCTTTTTTCCCGCATATGTATTTTTGCCTAAAACTTTAGTAAATTATTTTCTACTCTAATTATAATTATGTGAATTTCGTGCTTTGCAAAAAGTAATGCAAACTAAACCAACAGAGGTGCTTCACAATTGATAGCATATATTTGCAATTGCATAAATTTGCAACCACAAAAGCAAAAGATTGTGAATAGAGCTAATGTTAAAATAGTTAGTTGCTTCCATTGAAAAGTAATCCAAGTGTCAGTCAGCACTAGTTGAGGAATAGTTAACTTAAAGTTAGTTTAAAATTAACTCAGTTTCCGACAGGGTATCTATAAGCATACCTACATATGTGTGTGTATGCGTACAAACGTTTGCTTGTAAAACGGTTCAAGAAATCAAAAGAAAGACTCGTTTTGTTTAGAAATCATTTGTGTATTTGTACAGTGAAATGATTTTAAAACGAAATACATAACTGCGATTACCAAACTTAAAAAAGAAAACATTCATAATTTTAGTATATCGATGGATTAGTATAAAAAGGGCGTAACTCAATTGTTTTTTTTAAATAACGTTTCTTGTATCTTGGTAAACAAATGTCAAATACATCTTGCCTCCTCCTCAAAGTTTTAGAGGAATATAAGAGCAATAACAGAGGAATATAAGAGCAAATAACGATTTCGAAAAGCCCTAAACCAAAGAAATTTTAAAAGAAAAAGCCCTAACTCCTTACAAATATTTTGTATGTTCCGAACAGTGCAATTCGAGGCCAACGCAGTGAATCAAATGGTAGCTAAAGCTTAAGCTGGAAATGTTGAAGTTTTAGCTAACATTCAGGTAAATAAAAAATTCAGCTAGTACTTTATACTTACTAGTATAATCTAGTTAAAAATAGATGTGATTAAAAAGTAGGGAATGCTCAAAAATACTAGTTTATGCTTCTACAGGGTGGCTGATGAAGGCTTCCATAAAAAAAAAACAAATCTGTGTAACTAAACTGTTCTATTTTTGTTGTGTTTTATAGATTGATGTTAAATTTAACTAATATGAAGAATTGAGACAATGAAACAAGATGGACTATAATGAGGCTCGTGAAGAATTTTGCCGAGCGTGGCACAATCGCAAAAAGGCCTTATTATCGACATCCCTCAATTCGGACGCAGGTAACTGCTGTAGCTGCTGCCATACAATCTAATCCTAGAATTTCGACAAGGGGCTTATCTGCTCAAATGGGTGTCAGCAGACAGTCACTGTAGGCAATTTTGCACTAAGATTTAGATTTATTTTCATATTAGATTCAATTAACAAACAAACTCAACCCTAGAGACTTCCCGATTCGCTTGGAATTTTGTGAGGTCATTCAGATGGTGTCAGAGGACCACGAAGAAAACGGTCTTACTGTTACGGTCAATGAAGACCGTTACTTGAAGATGTTGAAAGAGGTTTTCTTTCCAGAATTGCGCCGAAAGAGAATCCCTTTCAACACTGTTTGGTTTAAACAAGATAGGGCAACTTATCACATAGCCACGCCTGTTATGACAGAATCGAGACGAAAATTTCCCAATAAACTGATTTCATGAAACTCTACATTCCGTTGGTCTCCTGATCTCACTGTATCTGATTTTTTGTGGGGTTATTGCAACGAAAAGTTTACAAAAAACCCAACAAATTTGGATGATTTAAAACATTCGAATGTTAATTCAGACAGTTCCCGCTGCAACACTCCAGGCAGTAATGAATAACTTTTTGATAAGATGTGGTACATGTGTCAACGAGGGTGGAGGCCATTTGAATTCAATTATTTTCACAACTTAATGAATTACTTTAAGAAAAATGTATTATTTTTCAAATGAATTTCTAAAAAATAAATTACATAAACTTTACAAAAAGTTATTTGAGTTTCTTAATGTAGCAAAATTTGATCGATCAGCCACCCTGTATTTTTTTAAGCATATACTAGTAGTTAATCGAGCTGTTTAAAGTTGGTTGTCTTATATTGAAGAATTGAAGATTTTTTAATAATGCCAGCTTCTATGAACATTCGGCAAAGGAAGGAATACCGCATTACGGCACATTCTCATCCACGAAATTATTTCAATTTATTCAGGTTCCGAGAAGAAAATGCAAAATGGTTAGCGATCCATTTTTTTGAAGAAAATTGTGAAAAGAGAAGGGCTTCGCTGCCTCAAATTAAAATAATGGAAATTTTTCTCCGCTTTTTTTAGCGATTTTGAAAAGAAAAAGGGATACGTCGCACAATTGTTTGCAAAACAGTAAGAGTTTAAACACAATGTTTGCGGTGCGGTACGATTTCCCGTTGCGGGAGAGAAAAATAAACATAATACAATGGAAGACGGCGACGGCAATACTTGTCAGTGTTAGTTTACATTTTTATTAATATATTTGTGCATATGAGTACAATTTTATAAAAATTTCTAACATATTTACTGTTTGTGTAACGTATTTTGTAATGGCAGTAAATAAAAAATTATAGCTGTTAAAAAAATTGTTAGTTTGGTAGTTTAGTAAATTTCAAAAAAAAAAAAAAAAAATTTTTTTGCTTCCTCAGCTAAAATTAAATAAAGTCTGACAAAATAAAGAAGGTAACTGAAATAAATTCACTAAATCTTTGTTAATTTTGCACCAATAATCTTCTTTGTACTGGAAGTTTTTGTAACTTTCCGACTGCAAATTATAAAGACAACCTCTTTTTTAATTTTTTCTTCTTCCGTTAATATATTTTTTAAACTTTTATATTTCATGAAAAAAAAAAATTTCAAAATCTTGTTTTGTGTTTACAATAATGTTGTGAAAATCGTCAATTATTCAATGGATATGGCAACATGGAAAAGAGAACGGGAGTCAAAAATTGAGAGAATGAGAAAGTCCGCAATGAAAATAAAATAAATTTTAATTTTATGCCGCTTCGCACTGCGTTTTTTTACTTCAAATTCGTATGAAAAACCGCACCGCAATAAATTATCGTTACATTGTGTTCAGACTCTAAAGCATGTTTTGGAGGTTATGAGTAAGGCCCATCTGTGGATTAAATTTTCGGCGAATGGTGAAGATATAAAACTTGCTCAAAGAATAATGAAATTCACTATTCAATTTTCCTTGCGCTATTAGAGAAATAGGTTGCACTCAAGGCGATGAGTATGTTAACCGCAAGGGATTTGCGGCATTACTGTTCAAGCAGCATGCAACGCAAACGAAGAGTTCACATCAATTGACTGTAACTGGTTACGATCAAAATACGATAGTCGAGACTTAAAACGATCACGTATATTTAGCTTCATAAACAATCAGCACAGTGATGCAATTATTTTAGGTGATACGCGTATATACTATGGCATTCGATCTTGGTTATTAACATACCTAACTACTTCATTCAACATAAAAATTAATTATTTTATGTTGAAGTAAATGCACGTTTCATACATTCAAATTCCGAATTAAGTAAAAAAAGTGACAGCAGTACATAATTAAATTTTACAAGCTGTTAAATTTCTCAGCATTTGCTATAATTTTTCAGCACAAGCTATATAACACTAGCTAAGTGTTATTCACACTTTTTCTAGTTTGAACTAGTAGCTTTAGCTGGTACTGAAAAGATAATCCTAGTGCTATTACTTAAAGCTAAGTAGCATAAGCTAATTTTTGTTCACTCGGCCCATTGCCTGGTTCACGATGTTGTTTCGTTAACGTTCGCAAATCTTTTTTTAATTAAAAATAAGCGACTAAGGCTAAGTAACTATTATTTAAATAACGGAAATATCGTAGGTAGGCAAGGCAAATGATACAAAATCAGGGGAAAATAAAGGTTATAAACGGCATCAGAATAGGTTTTTTCTACCTTACAAATGATAACGAATGTTTACAAAACGACCTCGTGGGCCAGGCAGATAATTCACTTAGACTTAAGTTTTTTTTTTCTGGCCAAACACCTCAAATTTGCTTTCAGCACTAAAAAGCACTTCATTCCAGAGAGAAACATCTTTATTTTGATACTTTTTGGCATATTCTAGGCGTCTTTTTTGAACAGCTGGCGATATTAGTAGTTTCTTTTGCGGAAATCGTCCATATAACCCGTTTTCATGTAATGCTCGTCGTATGGTACTGGCGCCAAAACTTTCCCTGATATTTTAACATCACACACTATAGATCTTATTTCAACCTCTTTCAAAAGTTTTCGCCAGCCCGGCCATGGACGATTTTCTATTTTGCCGTATTTTTCGCATTTATCACAAATTCTTTGTTTGCAGTATTGTGTCTTCTGTTTATAATACAGCCTATTTCTCTGAAAGTTCTTTCTTCATACTCTGCCGCTCATAATTAATTAACATAAATACGGATGAAACGACACGAGTAAATACAAGTAAATACTCGATACTTTTCTTTCGATACCAAGTACTTTTGGTACCGATGCTTCACCATCAAATACCCAGTAAGTATCGGCCAAAAATACTTGTATCGGTCAGAAATACTCTTTTCTTACTGACAGGCAAATATAACAGTGTTGGTCACCATATTTACCATAATTTTAATTATTTTCAAAGCTATTATGAAATAAATCCATGCAAAGCTTGCATGCAAATGGGACTACCAAAATCGGGTGTTCATAAAAAAGACGATAAGATTGCGGTCATCATCTTGAGATACTAAAATAAATAGTCCAGTTACTAAAACTATTCGAAAAATCTTCAGGCCAGAATTATGTGGCTTGATCGAAGATTTATTCACGATTCACCAGCGCCCCCGTATTACATGCTAGGCTCACACAGGTAGCAATTTATGCCATATGTTTGTAGCCATATGAGCAACTTCTAGTTAAGGAGTTCGGGCCTTCTAATCCCTCCTGTATGTAATTTCCCAGCAATCAATGGAAGACAAGGCTTAATGAGTTGGTAGGCCGAAGCCCACTAAGAGCATCAGCCCTTAAACCAACTCACTCGTCAACCATCACCACTCGTTCCTTACAGTACAGGTACCTGTTGTATAGGCAATAGATCCTCGGGAGATTGTTAGTCCAAAAAAAAAAAAAAACCACACACCAAACAATTATAAGGATACTAACACTCCTTTCCTGCGTTTTAGGTTTCAACCACAGCCAGAGCGTTTCAGCCAAGGCAGGCACCTCAATCATGATCAGCTCAGGGTGAACTGCAAGCAGAACCACACGGGGGCCATGCTGATTCTCGTTATACCAATTTAAACCCTTGGTAAGGGTTTCGGAAGCCAACACAACATAAGTCATGGGGCTTCCTAGAGTTTTGTTTGCCGCATCAAGCGAGGGACCTTTTCCCCTCTTTACCCGAAAAACAGAGTGTCCAAGTTAGGAATACGACAAGGCAACACCTGTTTCCCGGGGGAGAATGTGTCAGACAGTTACAAGACAAACTGTTGGGTGTATGAAAGCATCGTTATGATAGAATTCTAACTAAGACACCTCGATCTCAGCCAGCAGATCAGAAGACCAAGTCCATAACGAAGATTTTGGTTTTTGGCTCCATGTGTTCTCCCTGCCGCTAATCGTATGAAGAAATCGATCGATACAAGTATGTATCGATACTTTTTCTTCGATACTGAGTAGGTATGGATACATTACAATCAATACCGTATCGACTACAGGTATCGATGCCCTAGTGGTATCGTTTCATCCCTAAACATAAAACAATAAAAATGTTTCAGCAGAATGCTAAAATAAAGCTAATAAACAAATATAACGGCATTATTTTACAGTAGCACACCGCTGAAAGGATGAACAAGCAACATGTACACTTAATTTTGACGCGTAAAATATGCATTCCAATTTGTTTTTGCTCTATAATTTATATAATTGTAAGAAATTTCTCAATTGTCTTTTTTTTATAACTAATTAGAGAATAGTGTACTCTAAAATGATAAATTTAGTCATATCTTAAAAGAAAAAAAAAGTATAATATTGTAGAATAAATTTTTGTACAGTTTATTTTGACGCTCACAGTAAATAATTTTACAGTATATTTTAACACATGAATCAGACAAGCAATTGAGTTTTATTCACGATATTAGCTGCTAACATTGATACCAATCAAAAAATTATAAACAGCTTGTTTTCCATGTTTCCCAGCTGGCTATAAGTCGATATTTCGTAGGAGCTACCCTAATCATCAGTAGACATTCAATTTTATGTCCCAACAATATAAATAAATTATTGAGAATTTAAAAAGAAAATGCTCTAATAATACCAGTCAAAGCATAAAAAACAAGATTTTTCATTTATACACATCTCTAACATTTCTTTACACCTCTCAAACAAATGAACAACCGTTGGTTGCTACGATTTGTTTTTTGAAAGTATCGAAAAGCAGAGAACAAAATTCAAACAATTGAGTTTTATTCACTATATTAGCTTCTAACATTGATACCAATCAATGAATGTTTCAGAATATCTCTAAAAATTTCCATCATCTACTGATGATTAGGGTAGCTCCTATAGACAGCTGGAAAACACGGAAAACAAGCTGTTTATAATTTGTTGATTGGCATGAATCAGACAATTATGTTTGTGATGAAATAGATGGATGTGTAGTATCTTTCGTTTTTGCAATGTGTATTATTAAACACGTGAGGAATATTCAAACTCGCTCTTCAGAAATCCATCAGCTAGTTAATTAGTCAGATGGTTGTCTATACCAAACCCGCAATATAATACTCTAACGCATTGTTAGTTTTTAGTAAGGGGACACAAGTAACAATTGAACAGAATAATTTAATAAGTGGTCATTCGCAAATATAATGTGACTCAAGCCATTCTCTTATAGGAAAAAGATTAAAAACAAGCAATTAAATTTGTCGTCGCATTTTGTGCTAAAAAAATTCCAGCACCCCTACGAGTTCATTACGTTAGCACTACGACTATTTCCTAAATTTCGAAAACATCGCTAGACATCGATTCGACCCCGTGAAAATATTGTCTCTTTAAAATTTTGGGCTGAAATATTGGTGATCTTACTGTAAATAAGCTACGAATCAGTATATTCCAAAACAGACATAACTGACGATGACGAATTTCTCCCACATAGATCAAAGTCGAGAGTGGCAACTTCGCATATGCATAACTCAGTTAAGTACTCAGCTTGAAATCCAGAGAATGGCTTCCCTTAAAACATATTTGGAAAGCCTGGATGGTACCGCGCAATCTGACTATTCTCTGTGGAAAGCGACAAAAGGTCTGAAAAGACCCGTAATAGGTAAGCCACCTTTGCGAACTTCAACTGGTGACTGTGCAAGAAATGATTCTGAAAAGCGAAATTACCATCATATGTTGTTAGACCGCCTCACAGTAGTCGATATACCGAATCTGGCGGCATTTAATTAGCAAATTAATAAAAACAAAGCCTGATGCTTAATTTCGACTATGAAATGCGTAATAAACTAAACTCTAAATAATTTTCATTTATTTCAGAGCTTTATATATAAATACACTGCAAATAGTATGTCTATAATTTAACACAAAAATATATATAATTTGCAGCCTGTAACAAAATTTGTTAAATTCCACCACTTTTTTGTTAAAGTTGCTGATAACTGGCTAAAAAATTAGAAATATTTCGTTAAATCACAGACATATTATTTTGAGGGTATTAATATAATTAATAAAAATTTCTTAAAGATAATAATGGGGCTTATTGAAAAAAATTTTTGTGTACTTTAAACCTTTATTAATTCAAATTTTTCATGCAAAATATTTCTAATATGGATATCAAACACACTTTATTTTTTTTTTTTTTTTGAATAAGCACAAATATATTTGAAAAAAAGTTTATTTATTTGCTTTACAGCCAATTTATTAATTCAAAAATCAAAAAAACCGTTCCTTTGTGATTGCTTTCCTGCTATCTATATGTCGACATTTCATAGGCGCTACCTTAATCATCAGTAGACATGAAAACTTTTGATGATTTGTCCTCATTATTGTGCGATTGGTCGATTGTATTATTAAATACGTGAGCCTCCAGAGCTGAAAATTTTGTAGTAGGGACGTTATCATTGTGCCAAATCATAAAAAGTGTGCGTTTGGAAACATTCATTATGCCTAAAAAAATAATTAACTAATAAAAGGGCAAGAACGGGCAGATCGTTTTGGACGTTTCACAACAACAAATAACCAAATTAATAAACAAAACCATATTTGGACCGAATCCGATCGAATCCCAAAAGATGCACTCCACCAAACTATAGTATATAACACTTCAAATCTGCTATCAGCAATGTTAACTTCTACAACGTATTTCTATTAAACTAGATAATCACAAATCACAAACATATTTTTTTTTTAGTTAATACATACCTTCCACTTTAAATAAAAACCTTAGTTTATAAAATTATTAATCAAATAATTTAATATCAATATCTTTCAATGCATTTGCTGCAACTTTTGTTATATTTGACAGCTAACAGCTGTGCGAATATTGAAAGCAAAACAAATGTGCAAACGTAAATTTGCTCAGTGGAGTATCGGTTATCGATACAATGAAAAACATTTATCGATTTTAAAGTTTTAAAATTTGACTTAAATGCCGTCAGATCAATGATTTCGACCACTGTGCGCCTGTGTCTTTGAGATTCAAATTTCAAGACATAGAACAAGGTATCAGTAACATAAACCCCAGGAAAACTCCAGGTATTGATCAAATTACTGGTAAAATGCTTGAACAGTTACATCGTATAACTAGAAGAGTTTTAATTTTTATTTTTAACGCTATTTTACGGCTTCAGTATTATCCTGCATAGTGGAAGGTGTCTATGATTACTATGACTACCAAGCCAGGGAAGGGTCCGACTAAGGTAGAATCATATAGACCAATAAGTCTACTGCCAACAACTTCAGAACTGTTCGAAAAATTGCTAATTGCGAAGTTGAGTCCAATATTTCACAATGTGGGATGCATCGCTGATCATCAGGGATAAACACAGCACCAACACAAACGTACAGACTAGGCAATGTCATCAGACAGACTTTTGAGGACCAGAAGGATTGCTCAGTTCTATTCATTGGATAAAGTGTGACAAAGTGTGCTTCAAACCTCACACACTCATTAAACATGGTGACTAAAAGGCAAGAAATTTTTTTTTTCCGATATCGGTTCATATATACCCGAGATATAGCCCAAATCGGGTTATTCATGAAAATGGCGCGTAAGCGAACTTAAACATAACTGAACCGATTTTTCCATTAACATTTTTTTTTGCTGAAAAATACAGAAAATAGAAAATTCCGATGTCGGTTCATATATAACCGAGATATAGCTTATACAAACTTTTACATGAAAATGTTCGTGAAGGATTTCTTTTTCGGAATGGTGAGTACAAGGCAAAAATATTTTTTACCCGATATCGGTCCGTATATATCCGAGCATATTCAGTTCAAATTTGTAATATATACTATATATTTACGTGACTATCGTGAAGGGTATTTTAGATTCGGCCCAGCCGAATATACCACACTCTTACTTGTTTTATCTACTTTCTACATAAAAAAAACTTCATCCGCAGACACACAAGGGCGAGTCAATAAGTCCAGGACTTTTTGAATCAAACACAGCTTATTATATAACAAATTATTTTAGTTTTCATCATAGTCTCCTTTGAGTTCAATGCATTTATTTAATCATTTCTCCAATTTTTCATCTCCTTGAAAAAAATATGATTTGCCGAAGCATTTGTTTCGATGACTTCATCATTTCTTCAAGTTTAAGAACAAAAAGTAGCCACTCGGGGCTTAATCAGGAAAATTGGGCGGATGATGGAGCAATACGTAGCCCGATTCATTGAATTTTTCCGTGCAAACGGCATATATCTGCATCCTTGCATCGTCCTGTTGGAAAATAATATTTTCCTTGGTCAAATGCGGTCGTTTTTTCAATTGCTAATTGCGCAATACGTTGGTATAATATTCGCCATGGATTGTTTCCCCTTTCGAATATCTATTATACCAAGTGCATCCTAAAAAAGCGATCGTCATGACTTTATTGGCTGACAAATCCACCTTTACTTTCTTTGGCGCTAATTCAACCCTGCGAAACCCATAGTTTGACTGCTATTTTGGTATCTGGCGTGTTCTAGTGGATCCATGTTTCGTCTACGATTACAAAACGTCGCAAAAGCTCATTCATATTTCGGTAGAACAATGCCAAAAGAAAAAAATCCTTTGAAATTGTCACATCTTTGCATTTTTTTTTTTTTTTTTTTTTTTTTTTTAATAAACAAACACAAAAACTGCGAAGCTTTTTTTTTGCTTGTCCGCAGTAACACCCAGGGTCTGTGGCAGGAATCGAACCTGCGACCTCGAGACTGTTGGTCGAGTACTCTACCAAATCAGCCATCGAGGCGGTTGTGTGCAAACGCCGCAGCCATCTTGCGGAAAGCTTTCTCCTACCCAAGTGATGATTAAAAAATAACCATTAAGCCGTGTAAGATGCCTATCGCTTCCACAGTCCTTCTCACCTTGAACCATCGATCGGAAGAAACTATATTTCGAATTTTTGCAATTGCTTCGGATGTAGAGACCTTAACTGAGCGTCCAGAAAGATCGGTATCTTCTGTACTTGTACTGCTATATCGTAGAAAGTGCAGAGTCCCCATAACATATATGCAGCTTGGTCTTGGTTTGAGTGAAGGATTTTTCCGTAAAAAATAATGCTTATTGAGCACAAGAAATTCAGTTTTTTCCAGTTTCCTGTCAAAGCGCGTGGTAGTCTGCCAACTGCAAACACAAACTAATGACGCAGCTTGCTCAAATTTAGACAGATGTCAACTGACAGTTGCCTGTTCACAGGTGCGGTGTTGCCATTTCAATTAAGAGGCAGGAAATTCAAAAAGTCATGTGATTTTTAAAATTGGAAAATCTGTAATTCTAAACGGTAAAGCAAATTTCTGTCCGAATGAAAACAACTCATCGTATATCTTTCGGAAAAGCTAGATTTGTCTTATTTGTTAAACCAATTATCATTAAATTAATTCTTAGATCTTTAATCAGCAGATTCTTAAGAGTTTTAAGTACATTGTTATGTTTTCTTTTTACCTTCACGTTGTATACTGCCAATAAGGAATATATTATATTGACAATATGTTTACAACTTTGAATAGTTTGAAGTTTATTGCAGATGAATATGTTTCAAGATAACAACGTTTAGATATATTGATAATAAGGAAAGATAATAAACTGGTTATTGATTAGTATCAAAGCCAAGAGCATCAGGGAGGACAAATAAACTATTTAGTAAGACTTAGGATAGACTATATATGCCCGTAGGATATGCCGAATTCCGTGTCAGGGAAATAACCAGAAAAATTGTTGTAAAAGTTAAGCTTAGGAGCTACAAAGAACAAGTTAAGGACTAGAAATGCAGAACATAGATGCAACCAAAAGTATAGGGTCATAGAGACAGCGTTATCTTCTCATTGCTCGATAATTAATCACTATATTGGCTTTCAGAATGTTTAAATTTTAAGAAAAGAAAATTATTATAAGATGTGTTATACGCTAAAGATAATTAATAAACCTGTAGCGCAGAGAATTAACTCGAAGATAGACATGGAGAATTTGATACATTCTGACTGGCAAAAGACTGGTTTGTGGTTCATTGTCAGCATTAATTTAGATAAAATATTACACGGCTTTCACATACAGAAAGTTTACATTGCAAAGTCTTGAGTTTGGTGGTGGCAAGGGAAAATAAAGAGTGTAAGAGAGCCACTCTCTTTTACCTTGCCACCACCAAACTCAAGACTTTGAAAAGTAAACTTTTCGTGTGTGAAAGCGGTGTTACATCCCTACAATAACGGTGACGGTCCAATGACCGATCATTTTACCGAAACATAGGTCATAACTTTCTATCAACCGACCGAAAAATTCATGTACACGTGATGTTGCTTCTACCACATTCTCAAAAATATTACATGCTACATGGGCTGAAAAGTCCCGGGCCTAACACGTAGATGACGAATTTTATTGCAGTTAATACTAACCTTACTAATACTTTATTCAGTTAATACTAACCTTCAAAAGACAGCTGTTAAATGATATTCTATCCATTAGTTTGTGAGTTATTGTGCTAAGAGTGACGCTACTTTTGTTATTTTCAAAACAATGGGTCAAAATCAATTTCGTATTTTAATTTTACGCTGCTCCTTGATTGGAAAATAAACCGTTCAAGCCAAGCAATGGCTTAAAAAGTGTTATGGAGACTCTGATGATGCAGAACGCAGTGGACGTCCAAATGAGGCGGTAACACCAGAAAACATAAAAAATCCACAAAATCGTTTTGAATGATCGTAAAGTGAAGTTGCGTGAGTTAGGTGACATCGTAAAGATATCAGAAGAAATTGTTGTCTTTATATTGCAGGAGCATCTGACTATGAGAAAGCTCTGTTCGAAGTGGGTGCTGCGTTTGTTACTGCACGCAAAGAAAAGGCAGTTTGATATATGCTTGCGACAACATTAATACGTATTCTATAACAGTGTGTATTACTGTTAAACACAGCGTATTATCGGTTTGATTATAGTTTATTCCTCCATAAATATGTTACTGTTTGCATTTCTGCAATTCTATTATTACCATATATAAATTTCAAGATATGGTTGCATACAATAATAGCAATTGTGAAAATTTTTTAAAAACAGCAATAGCTTTTATCACATCCAATATAAAAATGTTAATTCATATCCAACAAAAGAGTTTAATAAATAATTTTGTTATTGTTGTCATTAATAATATTTTCTTCCAGTCGCTGACACATAATTTTATTTTTTAAATAAAAATATGTTTTGTGTACTTTTAATTTGAAAAATATATAAGTATATTTGTTCAGCTTTATATAAAAAGGTGAAAAAAGAACACGAAATTGGCGAAAAATACATTTGAACAGTCGCAATAATATACAAAGGTAAGTAAGTGTAATATTAAAATATAAACATATGCAACAATACGACTACGGGCAACCATATTAATATGGTTAAATATTACTTTTAAAATTGCAATCGCAGACTAAATTCTCAATAACTATTTTTATTTTATTGCAGCAGATGGATAATTCAACATCAAAGAGGAGATGCAACGTGATTATTTTTTGAAATTTATTTTAAACATAGTATTAAAATATATTATAAGTCTGTCTTTTTCTTGTAATTAATAAGTATATGTATGTATTTGTGGTAATCATAGCAAATCCATTACAATAAAGCTATTGGTGACATTAGTATGGTTATTTCATGAAAGTAACATGGTTACATATGACAAAAGTATGAGTTAGTTAGTATAAAAATATGGTTGAGTATGGCAATTATTTGATACATTTAATTATTACTGTAGTTACTCATTACTATAATAATGTTAAACCAAAATATAGTATGGTATTTTTGTTTTTTTACAATACTATGGTGTGTCCTGTTAATGGTATTTTAAATGTAGCAATGTAGTATTATCTACTACAACCATATAATTCAACAATAGTATGTTGCCCTTAGAATATTGTCGTATCAACCATATATTTTTTTCTACGTGTGTTGACCTAAAACAAGAACGTGTTGATGATTCTGTGCAGTGTGTGGCCATGTTTAAACGTAGCAAACCGATATGTGACAATGGATGAAACATGGACCCATCACTTTACTCTGGAATCAAAACGATCGTCATCTGAGTGGAGAGCAACCAGTTAACCTTGTCCAAAGCGCCCGAAAGCCCAACAAACGGCTGAAAGGTTATGGCCTCGGTATTTCGACAATCTTGAAGGAAATACCTCTAACAGTGAGCGTTGTTTGAGCGTTTGAAGGCCGAAATTGCAAAGAAACGATCGCATATGGCAAAGAAAAAAATTTAACTTCATCAAAACAACGCACCGTGTCAAAAAGTCAATCAAAACAATGGCAAAGCTACATGAATTGAACTTCGAATTGGTGCAGATTTGGCTCCCAGCGACTACTAGCTGTTCGCAGAGCTGAAAAAATGCTCGTCGGTAAGGAATTGCGCACGAATGAAGAGGTTATCGCTGAAACTGAGATCTATTTTGAGGCAAAAGATAAACCGTTCTACGAAAGTGGTATTGAAATGTTAGAGCTGCGCTGGAATGATTGCGTTGCTTTTGATAGAGATTACGTTGATGAATAAAGCTAGTTTTGAACCAAAAAAAAACTGTCTTTTCTTTATTAGGCCTAGGAATTTTCTGCCCATCTGCTACGTATAACATATTTGTGAATGTGTTGGAAAATAACATTTGAGTGTATTAATTTCGGTCATCTATTTCTTGTAGGGATCATTTTCATTGCTTGCTTTCAATCTGCTGCATTAAAACTAATAAGTTAATGAATGTTAACGTTCGAGAGCGTGTATCAGATCCCAAGTAGTGATTCAAATATTATTTTTTTAACTAAAAAAAAAAGTATATATATCAATCTAAAATAAATACATCTTATTTTTCGTGTACCCTAGCAGTCTATATGTCGTCATTTCTTAAGAGCTGCCCTAATCATGTGTAGATTTGGAATGAAAAATATAAGTATATTATAGCATGCGCGTCGTTAGCAATCGAACCAACTTCAAAACCACGTTGGTTCTTTTCCCAAGCGGGAGATTTTTTTTCCAAATAAGAAGCGTTCTCTTTAGACAGGTTCGACTGTTCCCTTATTTATTTTCATAATGGCTATTTGTAAATAAAAACAAAGATTAATTTTATTCTTATGCCGTCCGTCTGCCGTCTTTTTATTAAATGGTACGAGTGCAAAGGTACGAGAATATTCATAATCCTTTACGGCTGTTACACAAAGGTTTCGCTCGTATATTTGTTTTAAATGTTTTCTCTGTAGAAGATGCTTTTTCATGGCTTTACTTTCTGCGAATTATCAAGTAAACATAACAGATGAAAGGGAATGAATGGTTTCATCAACTCACATTAACACCAAACAACGTGAGACTTCAGATGCTAATTATCGTAAGCATGATTACGTATTCATACATTTACAACCGCATCAACAAGTATGTACATATGTGCGTATTAGGGTAGGTCATTTTCTTGCTTCAAGCTGCCACGTGTTTTTCAGCCTTTTATGCATATTGTTTTAAAGATTTTATATCAAAATATGTGTTTTTATATTTATCGCTGTTAAAGATTATTAATGACACAAGTGATATAAATAAAAATATATGTATATGTATTTCCCTAATGCTCAAGCTGTATGAGTATGAGTGCTTACATGAGTGTGGTTCTTCATTTGTACTCGTACTAACTACTTAGCATATGGACAAACATTGAGATTTTTCTCCAATTCTTTTCAATATTATAAGAAGTTCTTATCCAAATTAAAAAAAAAAAAACAAAAACAAGATGTGGTCAAGCAATTATTAAATTGTAGTCATAATGCCGCACATACGAGTTCACGTTATTGAATTTCGTACTTATTATGAAGTATGGTTTTGAGATAAACGTTGCAACAACTGGTATTAATTAATTTGAAAGCGGATGCTAATAGAAAAATGCATCTTCATATTGATGACGGCGCTTAATCAGGATTGTAACAGTAATATTATTGCACAGAAAATATTATAGTAAAAATAAAATCAATAAAATTTTTGTCTGAAAAAATAATTTGTATACGAGGGTTGTTCGGAAACTCCTTTTGAATTTATTGTTTTACCCTTTTGCAGACAGTCAATCTATAAAATATCTTTGAAGTCCAAATAAAACCGTTGCCATAACCTTACCAGCCGATTGAATTGTTTTTGCTTTCTTTGGGGCTCTTCCTCCAGCTTCAGTCCATTGTTTGGATTGTTCTTTTGTCTCTGGAGTATAGTGGTGGATCCATGTCTCATCAGCAGTTATGAAACGCCGCTTAAAATCCACTTTATTTGGCTTAAAACGATCCAAACAAGCTTGAGAAATGTTCATTCTTACCCATCTTGCAGACAGTTTTTTCATTTGTAGTTGTTCATGCAAAATTAAATGGACTCGATCATTTTAGATGCCCATGATATTAACTATTTCACGCAGTGTTATTCGTCGATCATTTAATACCATATCATGCACTTTGGCTACAATTTCTGTTGTTGTTGCTGTTTCTGGACGTCCACTACGTGGTTAATCTTCAATGCTTGTACGACCACGTTTATGTTCAGCAACCCAATTTTTTACTGTTACATATGAAGGAGCGGAGCACTTTCACCTAACACATTCACCATATCATTATGAATTTCTTGTCCCGATAAACCTTTTTTATGTAAATATTTAATGACACCACACATTTCTAATTTTTCCATTGTAAAAAAATCGCGGATGCGTCTTTTGTGAACACCTAGGGCCAAATCACCGCATACGATATCGAGCAAAATTATCGAAATTTTTCATTTTGGTATCACGGCATACGATATCGAATAAATTGTATTGCAATAATATAAAAAAGTTAAAGGATTTATTTTTTGTATTCCTACTTTTAGGGAACGTATGGTCTTCAATCTATTGCATTTTGTTTAAATTACAATATGCATCGGTTGCCATAATTTAGATATATCGTAATGTTATTCGATACGATAGTTAATTCGATACGATAGTTAAACTTTTGTTTGAATCCATGAGTTCCTTTACAGGTCCGCATTCAAACCATTTATTAATTGTATTTGATATTTAATTATTTGATCTTGTTTAAGTAAATATTTCTTATTTTTGCAGCTAAATATCGATCTTTAGCTGGAAAAATATGAAATATTCATTTATTAATTGATTCAACGAATTTCGTTATTAAACACAAAAAAAATTTTTTCCGTGTGGGCCCAAATGTTAACAATGTCGGTTTTATTTTTATTTTTTTGCTTGAAAACTGTATTTATTAGAATAACAAAATCCGTTGATATATTATTCAAAGTATTGTCTATCGTTAGCCATTACTTTTCCCCATCTTTCTGGCTTCGGTTTTAAGGTAAAGAATGAAATTTCTAATACTTGGTATTCACTTCGACCGTAGGCTAACGTGACATTGATGCGAAAGTCACTCAGTTGGAATTAAATTGGGAGCAGAAATTCGACACTGAAACAGGATTGCAAAGTTTTGTTATGCAACGCAATTCTAAAGCCTATATGGTGCTATGGAATTCAATTAAGGGGAACCGTCTCAACATCTAACATTGAAAAAATTCAAAGACGACAAATCCAAATTCTTTGAACGATTACTGCAGCTCCATGGTACGTAAGAAACTCACGAGTTCATAAAGATCTGAGTGTTCCGCTGATAAAAGACGAATTCTCTAAGTATGCGACAAGTTATATCAGTAAACTGGAACTACACAAAATCCTCTTGCACGCAACATACTTAGTTTTGATGGACACTCTCGGTTGAGAAGGAGGGAAACCCTTGCCACCATCAGAACGTTATATATGTAGGTGATTTTACCGATATTGATCGTGCAAACTAAAACTTTTTTGTCTAGCATTGGCTGGACTTAATTAATTTTTTATATTTAGTATTAAGATTTGAATACTTATTGTTAGTTCATATTTTGAAGACTCAATAAATATATTAATTAAAAAAAATATATTTCTCCTATTTCAATCTTTTATTGTTAAAACTTTTTTAACATAAGTAACATAAACAGTTTTTTTTTTTAATTTTTGAATCCAAAATATATATGGGAAAGTACAACAAAATCTAATTATTTAGGTTTTTTTCAATAAAATCCCTTACTTATTTTGCAAAATATATATTAAACTGTCCATTGTTACATACATATAAAAAAAAATAAATAAATAAATAAAATAAAATAGGAATGCTACCCAATAAACGATACAATAGCCATCATGAAGAGTCTTCCAATAAACCATGAAGAAAACACCAATAAAAAAAATAATAATAAAAAAATAAAAATAATACTTGTATATAATACGAATACATGACCAGATCAGGGCTTTTATAGCCCTTTTACATGCATTGTAATTAAATTCCCTACCTCCATCGTTAAATAGAAATTACTTTGCAATCAATGTAGGGGATGCTGAGTTAACTGTAGTTGATTATTACAGTATTAAAGGATGCTATATAGTCGACCTAGCAACAATTAATTTTGGCCTCGCCTACACAGAAAAGACAACATTTGATTGTTGGTCTTTCACCGTGATGACAGGTAACTTTAAAATAGATTTCTGTAACATACGTGGGCTGAGAACGAATTTTTTCTCCGTTTATGCTCACACATGTCTCCATCGGTACTATACACTTCCATGGTAAAGAATATTGATGTGGTCGTACAAGCAGGAAAGATGTCGAAAGTTCTGGACGCCCAACTGAAAAAATCAGCGAAATCGTTTTAGTCGCTCGGAGATTGAAAGTGAGATAGATTGTGGAAGCCATAGGCATCTGACATGGCTCAGTGATTTCAGTTTTGAATGATCACTTGGGTAATGATCCGTAAAATTGGTGCGAAGTTTGCGCACAATCGACCACAAACGCAATCGTTTGATAATTTCAGTAGTTTGTTTGGTGTTCTTCACGCGCAATATGGACGAGTTTTTGCGACATTTCATAACCGTGGACGAAACATGGATCAACCATAATACATCAGAGACCAAACAGCAGTCAAAACAGTGGGTTTCACAAGGTTGAATCGGCGTCAAAGAAGGCAAAGCTGGGTTTGCCAGCCAATGAAGTCATGGTGACCGTTTTCTGGGATGCACGTGGTTCAATACACATTCACTGGCATCAAAAGGAGAAAAGAATCAATGGCGAATATTATACCAACTAATTGGGTCGATTAAGTGAGGGAATTGAAAAAATTACAGCATTTGGTCGCTTTCAACAGGGCAATGCAAGGGCACACACATGTTTTTTTATAGATATTTTTTATTTTGGACCAGTATTCAGGGGATGACCTATGCAGTGCATTGTACTAGGAGGAAAGAGGGAGTAGTGTTTGTGGACATTTGACCTTAATTCTCCAACATTATACAAACAGGAAACACGTCGACAGGCAACTTGTTCCGTAGATGAAGCGTACGGCTAAAAAAATAGACTATGAGGCACCGGCTCAAACATGAGAGATCCATTCTCGGTCGGATATAGGTGGTAAAGATAGTAAGGAAATCAGATGGAGTGAAGTACATCTTAAGTTAGGATTAAATAATTACCACAATACAACAATTTTCGCATATTTTTATACCCCAATCGTGTTGTTGAGATTTCTCATTTCCTTTGGTTCAAACACAACGAACTTAGACCCGGTTTAAAGAACGCAAAGCAAAAAATATCACCTGCGCTAGTGCTGCCACCTACTTAAATACATCTTGAACATAATGAATTTCGCGCATACTGTTATCTTGTATGTATTTTTTAAGATTGTTTTAAATTTGTCTAAGTGTTAAGTAACTTATTTTCTGTCTTAAGGCCTCATTAGTTTTTACTTTCAGTTGCCGTTCAATTACTTTACAATTATTTTACAATTACTTTTTCTGTGAAAAAGTGCAGCTGATTGTTACAGTAAAGCACAATAAAAAAAATAGAAACAATTTAATTACTTAGAAATTGTGACAAAACACCCAACCTTTCTCTCAGGATCTGCAGAATTTACGACATTTCTTACATTTTTCGCTAAATTAAACTCTTTTGATCATCTATAGTTAATTAATTGGTTAATATATATTAAATTTTAAAAATCTTTAATTAAAACAAATTATTTTAGCTTATTTGTGTTCGTATGAATAAAAAAATTAGTTTTTCCATACCAGGAAAAAGTAATACATACTCGTACACATATTTGGCTATCACTTAACATTGAATTCTATCAAGGCAGCTTTAATATGGTAGTGGTATAAGCGTAGCTGTTTTTCGTTTCCTTTGCATAAATTTGTCAAAAACACATAGACTTCCTCACTTTTTCACACAAAATTTTGACAACTATTCGTAAATTCTACCAACAAAATAAATGTTGATGTTTGTTGGTGTTGTATTAATTGTAATTCTGCCACTACCTATTATAAAGCTGCCTTGAATTTTATTTTCAACAGATTCGTCCGCAATAGAACAGAACGAAAAAGTAAAAACAAACCATGCACAGAGACAAAACAGCTGGTTAAGAACAGAAAATAACGTACAAACTATATTCAATACGCTCTATCTGCCCATCGCTGGTTTAAATTATTATTTTTATTATTGTTTTCCAATTCAAGTAATAAATACAAAAAACTAATTATAAAAATGTGTCGCAAAAACTGTGTTTTTAAATCAGCTTTTTAATAAATAAATTTCGCAAAACAACAACATGATACAAAATATTTATTGTCGTATTTAATGAAGCTCCGCCCATCAAACATTTTTGATTTTCCCACTACATTAGTATGACGGCATGAGATACGTTAATTATTTTATACTTGTACGACTTATCGTTCAACTTGTAGTACTCGACGTACTCGACGTCATTATGAAAATAAAGCAAAAAGCCAAACTGAAAAAGCTAAAGTCGTACAAAAATGGTAAAGTGACACCCAGCAAAGTATTAGATTAAATTGATGTAAATTTGTTGGGCAGCAAGCAACACGTCAAATTCATTCCATCAAATGCCATGTTAAAATTGTTTTGAAAAGAAAAGAACATGTGAAGTTTTGGTCGGAAAACGCTTAATTATAAATAAATAAAAGTAGTTTCTATTTGTCAAGGCCAGATTTTTTAAACTTTTGTATACATATATTAATGTATATCACAAAATTGAAATAAATATTTTTGTAATGAAATATTAACGAGATCAATAAATTCTGAAATAAAATTTGTTTTCTGTCATTTTGTATTTAAACTCCGTAAAAACAATCAATGACATCGTCGCTGGTAATGTCACACAAATATGAAGTTTGAAGAAGTTACGCACACACACATCAAACTAGCTTCAAATTTCTGCTGCGACATAGTAGAAATCTAAAGTATTTTGAGTTTCGTTAAACTGATATCAAACCAACGTATATTAATGTATAAGAAGTGAAGCCGTTATTGCTTGATATAGTTTTTTGCTACTTTTAAAATCGTAAGCGTCAAAAGTATTGCTCACATTTCGAAAGTGAGTTTAGTGGTTTATTAAAATTTTCATATTTAAAAATAATTTTGAGAAAATATTAACAAATAAAAATAATTTGCAATCAAAAAATTATAAATACGATGTAGCTTGTTTTCTATATTTTCCAGCTATCTATATGTTGACATTTTTTTACATTTCTATATGTTGATATTTCTTTGCAATAAATAATTATTTTTTTTAATAATTTGCAATTGTAAAAAAGTACTCTTATAATTTAAATTCTTAAAAAAAAATTGAATGCTTTTTACAAGAACTCTTTAACAGACTTATATTTATTTACCGGAGTGTTGCACTCCGGTAATTTTGCTCCAGCGCTGCCAACCTTGTAGAGTTAATACATCCATCTTGTATCAAACCACATACGAGTATGTGATGTTTCTCTCGCTAGCACAAGCAGCAACGTTGTCAACTCGGTGCGTTTCGCACCGTTTTTGGTGCTTTTTAAAATTATTTGTGCGAAAAATTCTTTAGTCGGTGCGGAGTGCGACTTTTTTTTAATTTTCGGTACGTTTTTTAAATTTCGGTGGCACAAAATCAAATTCAACTCAACTTTTTTCTTTACGTTTCATTTCGCGTGAAAAACGTACCATTTTATATGCACAAAGTAAGACAATATTGCTGTTATATATCATACACACTCTCGAAAGAATTCGAAACATTTCGTTTTATAAAATTTGCTGCTTTTAGAGAGTGTTTTGCTATTAAACGATCAAGCCAAGTTGGTCAAATATTGAAATAAATGCAGTCTCTAAACATAGAAGTTCGTATTTATGATGGCTCGTGAACTCGTTACGGTTTTGGTAATTGAGAACTTACCAAATTATTAATTAAATTGTAAAATTTTCCCAAAAACGTTTGCATTAAATATCGATTATCGTAAAATTATGAAATAAATTATAACGATTTTTCAAAACGTTTGCATTAAATACTGATTGCGGTAAACTTAATCTGTTATTTGTTATAATTCTGGCAAATTTTCGTATATTTCAATAAATTCTTTTCAAGACATCGCTTTCGCTGTGTTTGATAGAATTACTATTAATTGAATTTGAAGGCTTTTAGTTCCATTCTGTAAGTTTTAATGATCCAATAAACGTATATTCTTTTGACAGTAATGGTTGTATGCTCCTGAATTATAATTTTGATGACGGTAAGGACGTATTTTGGGTCCCTGATAATAAACAGTAATAATAACAGCTGATTTCGGTCGACAGCAAATATAATTAAATGGTATTGCTTGAAAACAAATTTGATAAAATACCGTTATAATTATTGTGACGGTAACATTTTGTTTGATTAACACGAATTCTAGCTATTGAACGCATTTGAAGGCATGCCGCCAGGCGGTGTCAGTATCGTGTTTTTAATATAAAAAAACATTGGACTTCTTAAAATATAATATGGGTTTTTAAAAATGAAAGGAAATAATTAAAAATTCGGTGCGTTTTTGTTGAAATAAAGCGCTTTATTCCCCGTTTTGGTGCGTTTTGAAATTTAAAAGTTGACAATGCTGACAAGCAGGTTTGAAGACGCAGTTTGATGTGTGGCCATTCGGTTTTAATGCAGTTTGATTTAGTATAAATACAGTTTTAGTTTATAGATGTTTCTATAAAAATTTTACTTAAAAGAAAATTTTTTTGGACAAAGCAATGCTACGATTGTGTTGTATTGAAAGTGAGAAAATACTATTTGAAAATAAGTTTTACTTTTGATATTCACCCCTATCGTGAATAATATGAGAAATATTTGTCCCCATAAAATGTTCAAGCCCCAAGAAGGGAAAATTATTATCGCGAATTTCTTGGGAACTCTAGTACGGGCTATCACTACAAAGTGAATGTAAGATGTGTAAGAAGAGTAATAAAAATATCAAACTCTCAGTGCCAAGGCGAATTCAATTGGCAGCACAGCTGATAACTTTTTTTAATTTTAATCCGTTTCAGATGACAATGGAATTAAAATTTGAAAAAAAAATTTTTAATAATTTTTTAAATTATGTGTTGTATCTTGAGCGCAAGCCATCATCCAGAATCCTCTCCAATCTTGCTGGTCATTTTCACCTTTCGAAGCTCTATGATAATTAAAAGATTGTCTTTTCTTGTAAATTTTTTTATTATATTTTTTGAATTCCTTTTTGTGTTTTTCCCTTGACCTTTGAAAAAGATTTATTTTTTGTAGTGTTGTATTATTGCTCTTGCAAATACCTGGTACGAATTCGCAGTGAAGAAAAAAAGTGTGAAAATTTATTTAATTGAAATTAAAATAAAATGTTTAGAATCGGAGCATTAATTGAAGTACAGGAGGAAGACTCTCGACAACACTGAATTGCTCGTAGACATTTACGAGATGAGTCTAATCCGTCGAATTACCCGATACATCGTAAGTTACTTGTTCTATAAACAAATTGGGTTTGTTTATAGATTTATTTAACATTGTAGGGTAAAAAAAGCCACATTTATGTACATATATTCTAGAAGTGGTGGACAATAATATTCCAACACCAAAAACATAATAACATTGCGTGCTTGCCTGCGGTTCATTGCAGAAGGGGGTTACCAGAAAGGTGTAGCCAGAGGATAAGATTTGTTGACGCCACACATCCAAGATGATTTAAATCTTCCTCAAGAGAATTCCAAAATTCAGCCACCACGTCATTAGGGATTTTTGTTTTTTTTTTTGCAAAACTGCAAGCAATGGACCTGAAACTTTGCATTCTATAGAGCAGAATGTCAATTTGCACCTTATTAACAAATCTAGTCCTAAAATAGCTGGATATAAGCTTTTAAATTTTAATTAAGAGAAAAAATTACTTACATGATGAATACAGTCCGCCAACAAAAATGATGTGAACAAATCAAAGATAAAAATCAAAAATAATACGAGGGAAATATGTATATGTTTACGATTATGTGAATTTTGGCCGAATGTGAATTTTTTTAGTGTTATTATTCAGACTCTGAATTACAATAGAAAATGTGAGTTCATTCCTAGAGGAAACGTATTGAAGATTGCAATTTTGGGAGATGGGAAATTTGTTCATGGGAATGACTGTTTACGATAGGGGTGATTGTTTTTCTGCTATACTGATATCTCTATTTTCGGGTACTTAAGGAAAATTTAGTGAATGAAAAGGGTAAATTGTCGTACAAAAATGGCAAATTGACACCCAGCAAAGTAATAGATTAAGATTATGTAAATATGTTACGCAGAAATACGTCAAATTTAATCCATCAAACATCATGTTAAAATTGTGCAAAATATGGTTGAATTAAAATTGTCATTTGGCGAACACGCAGTTATGTTTTACACGATTTTCTCATCAAAAATCGCAATTATGCTTCTCGATTAAAAGCTTAAGCACATAGACAGCAGCAGACTAAATCACAACAAATGCTGTTGACCCCAATTATAGCCCGGTAGTTAGCTACTGAATAAGGCAGCTGATGCATTTATATTTCACTGGTGTCCATTCATTTTATACTTTCTAATAATTAATTTTTTCATGGCATAAGCCTTGTTTATGCAGAAAGATAAAGCTAAAAAACAGTTAAAGCCTGGATTCGAAATGAGGACCCACCCACAACAGGTTAATTCGACAAAAAAAAATTTTATGTCACAATATTTTAAAGTTATCTGAAATATAGGGGAAACTCTGTATTATCGTAAAGAATTTGTGTAGACTAATTTTTGTTAGTCTAAACAGTGTCAAAGATATGTACACTCCAATACTTTAAGTGTTGTGATTACATTTGTTTTGAAAGGTTCAAGTCAAAATGTGTGTTTTTGGCCATTTTTCTCATTTGAAAAAAAATCATTAACAAAATTTCGTTTTTTCCTGAAATAAATTAATCACTTAGGTCACAGTTATTTATCACTTTAAATTGATTTTCTCAAAGATTGTGTAAGATTTTACATCTTCCTCAATATAAATTTAATATATTGAAAGTTACAGGCTTTTAAAAACGGAGCTGGCGAAGCTAATTTCAGCTGCGTTTTTAACATAGACAGCATGCTGCTGTATAGCAGACTGTTAAAAAGAACAGGGTTGTTAAAAACGTAGTTGACGCCGGAGCTAACTTTACACACATGAAGTCAAACATCTACAAACACTACTTCCTCTTTTCTTCTCCTCGTAATCTATTTCCCTAGTTCCAGTACAAAGCACTACGTTTGTAGAGGTCATCCCCCGAGTATTGGCCCAAGATAAAAAAAACATAGTTTTATAGTTTTTAAAAGTTTAATCGATGATAGGAGTAGTTTCTCTACGAAACTATCCAATCTCAAGATGTACAATTGCGGTTTTCTGAGTTCCAGCAGTTTTGGGTAAACTTTCCAAAATTAGAGAGTAATTTGCTTTTCACTCTCATTAGTCCGAGATCTCGTGGAACACACCTATTGTAGCATCATCCATGACGATTCCCATCAAAACTCTATTTGTGATAAAAGCAGTGTTGCCGATTAAGAATTATACATAATTGGTTGTGTATTACATAGTTTTCTTTTCTTATAAATTAAATTATTGGTCATATTTTTTTAATTAAATTAGGTTAGGCTAGGATTACACGAGTTACGTCAGAAACAACACCGACTTAAGCGAAATTAAATATTAAATGAAAAAAAAAAATAATAATAATAATAAGAGGTCAATGGCACTAATTCATTCCACAAAATTGTGCAATTGATTCATGTATGCAAGTGTGGGATTAAACTTGTTTTGTTAGAAGACATCAATCTAAATTATTAAAAGTTTTTGATGACATAATCAATCAATCAATAATAATTATAGTAGTCATTTTCAGTCTAAGTTCAGAAAACTAAAGTTTAAAATTAAGAATTATTGTAAAAGTGGCAAGCAAGAAGAGAGCACTAATAAAAATTAGATTTTTTTCACTAAGTAAGCTTAGTGAGATTACTCAGCGGCCTCAAGAGGACTATTGTAGTGCTCAAGAAAACAAAGAATCACAACTCCTGTAAGTTTCGGAACTCTTAACTTACGTTGTCAATAGATGAGGCGATTATCTAAGTGTTTGAGTTTACACTCCTGTAACACCTGGGGGTTTCTCTCTATTGCGATGTGAAAGTAAGTTCGATGTGAAAGGTAAATGCGATAAGAATATACTATTACGCGCAAAATTTTTCACGTAATAGTTTCAAAATGAACCAACACTGCTAACACAAAATAAACAATACCGAAAAATGATAAAAGAAAATGTATGAAAGGGGAAAATTAAATGCGAAAGGAAAATACGAAAACTCAATACAGAAACAATTCTTCTGTAATGCAAGCCACAGATTATGCGACTAGTTCTACAACATGACGATGTTGGTTATTAAATTGTAAAGTGTGTGGGGTCGTCGTACGAAGTTGTCTCGGTTGTACGAAAGATTAAAAATTTTGATTTTTTGGGTAGTTGTATCGACTGATTTGCTATTATTTTATATATACTATTGCATCTGTGGTCATCTTTAAGGCCTTGCTACACTATCACACACGATCGTGCGATCTACTAAATAAAGCATGTGTGCTGAAAAAGTACTAAAAACACAACCGTGCGACAGAGTTTTTGACAAATGGTGCGATTTGAAAAATTTTATGAAACTTTTCAAAACATTATAGTTCAGTGTGGCATATATTGTGAAAAATATGAGAATATTGGTGGTGCCTCGAGAAAAAAATTTAAGTAATGTAAAATTATTATGTTAATAAAATTTTTAATTATTTTATTGTGTATATAAATTATTGCAATCATACTTGTATAATAATGTGGCTTACAATGCCATTTTGAAGCGATTTTTTTAAGTCGGCAAGACTTTTGAAACAGTTTCCTGTGAATGAATCGTACGATGTGCGCAAAACACACAACTCGTCAAGTTAACGTGTTGTAGCGACGGTGGCATAGTCTATGGCATGGGTAAGAACAAATGAAAATAAACCAAAATTACAACAACATTTCGTCAATAATACGAAAAAATATTTTAACAAACAAAAATTTTATACATAATAAACTAATCAAAATCGAGTAGATACTATTTTTTCAATTTTTAAAATTTGACTTAAGTTGTTATGATAAAACATCACAGATATATACGTACATCTATGTTCCCCACTGAAAAAAGAAGAAAAAGTCATTGACACATTCCAATCAGCGCAAAACCAGACAACAAGCAATCCAAAAATTACAAAATAGAAAAAATAACCAACCAAGCTCCACACCAGTTAATTTTCGTCTTCCACCGACCGACCACCCTCTAAAATTTTATGCAGTTTTATTACTCTCAGTTACAACAAATTTTCGATGGAATTGATTTGAAACTGAAGTTCATGTGTGCATACATACATACATATGTAAGTACATACATCACAATTATGTATATAGGTATGTATACACACAATTTCCTCTGACTACTCATTTGCTGTATGTACATACATATGTATATATGTATGTACACACATATATATTTTTTATATTCTGGGTGTTGGTCACAGTTATAGGCCGAGACATAGAGACGCATAAAAATGAAGTTTGAAACAAGATTGACTGGCTGACGAACTAACTAACTGATGGTGGAACTTACTCGTAAAACACAAAATGAAATTTCAACCACTAGTCGCATGACACCCAGCCAAAAGCAAAAGCTGCTTTCGTTGCATTTTATTTACAATGTTGCTCTTGAAAGCACAACAACAACAGCAAACACAATAACAAAAAAATAACGCAAAAATATTAAACTATAAATAATGAATTATATTTTACTAGACATATTCAGTATTAAAAGAAACTTTGTTAAGAACACAAATCAACGAATTTGTGACGTTACCAATCAACACTGTACCTATACGAGTATTCTCCCTTTCTCTCTCTCTCTCTCTCTCTCTCTCTGTCTCTTTTGCGCTATAACTCACACACTCATTCTAATTAAATTTAATAAGCTTTTTTTGTTGCCATACGAATTATGTATGTAAGTATGTACGAATATATTATAATTTTCAGCCATTTTAAGGTTTTCATTTTTCATACATTACAAGAACAACTAAAATATTCATTCTTGAGCAGATTAAAAACGATTAGAAATGACAAAAATAAATAATAGGAATATAAAATAAATAATAGAAATAAGAAATAAAGCTTCTTATCGGGGTTGGCACATTAAAAAAAAAACACGTT
Source organism: Thecocarcelia acutangulata (assembly GCA_914767995.1). Lineage (NCBI taxonomy): Eukaryota > Metazoa > Arthropoda > Insecta > Diptera > Tachinidae > Thecocarcelia > Thecocarcelia acutangulata. The sequence goes on from OU612098.1 coordinate 62,194,460, forward strand.
TACGTAAGCCAGCTGCAGCAGCTAGTGCCTATATCGAAAGCGTCAACATAAATTGCTAGATCGTCTTCAGCAACTGGAGGGAGTGCCATGTAGGGCTGCGTTAGCTAGTTTACATTTACAGTGTTCAAAAGTGTTTTAATCAACCGAGTCTCATTTGAAGAAAGCTCGCCCACTCTTTTTTATTACCGAAGATTGCAACTAATCCTAGTAAATGGTAGCAAAAATTTCCTGAAGTTGGCAGTTCATTAGAGGGTTAGTTATAAAGAATAGTAAAATCCAAAGATGCCAGGAACTCTCCAGGATACAACTTTAGCCTTCTCATAAAAATTAACAAGAAGTATTTCCTGCGATTCCTATGGGGCCCTCCAGGAAATTCTATAACATTTTGGAGCAGCCGGTAAGCGCGTAGACAAAATTTCGTATCAATTAAAAATTTAATAGAGAAATTTTGTGCAGGTCCGAACGTTTTGGGTTTTTATTGACCTACAGTGCTCGAAAAAGGAAATTCAAAGTAAAGCCTGAATACCAGCATCCTTTAAATTACTAGATCCAGCACCAGAGATGATACAATCCCAAGAAAAATAGTTGTGCAAGGAACTGACCACTCGCTTCGATCTCTGTGCGACTTGAAAGCCCCCTTAACAAAATAATAATTAAAAAAAAGCTACTAGAAGGTGAGTTTTGTGGCGAATATTGTGGTACGAAAAAGCAGGAAATCCTGAATACCAGCATACTTGAACTTGTCCAGTACTGCGATAGAAAAGTGAAACTACTTATCAGTGATTGCATGGGAACAGGCACACTATGATTTACGGTATGCTTGGGCGCCTGCGACAACAGCAAACACACTAGCTCATAAAAAAAAGAAAATAGTAACAATAACAAAAAGATTATGATAATGATATGTTCTTAAAAAAATTGTTATTGAATAATTAAATAAAAAAGGCAAGTCAAAGAATCTGGGGTCAAGTGAAATAATGAACATAAGATACTGCCACAAGTAAAACTAGTGAGGAAATCGTAGAATAATTAAGAGGAAAAGTTTAAAATAATTAGAAAAAGAAGATCCAGCCATGAGAATATTGGTAAATTTAAGAAAATAATTTTTGCTTATTTATGTATCCCTTAATTGAAAATCCTGAAACCAAGGCAAACGAACAAATAAATGGTCTAAATAAATATAGTTATTCCGTCGACAATTTACAGATACTAACTTGGGCATAACTGAGAAATTTGAATACAGACGAAAAGTTAATAAAAAGACATATGAATACAATAAGGCATCAAAAAGTAAACACCAGTCGGTAGGTTTTAGAAAGAGAATAGAAGAATTGAAAAAAATAATTTTAAAAACTTTATTGGAGGCAAATAGTAAAAAATTAAGGGAACGAATAAATTACACTAACTAGTTAGAAGAGGCATTTAAGAAAAGAGTAAATTGGAGAACGTTACCCAGCAGTCCACAAGTTATTACAATTTGCAAAGCATCCGATTGTAAGCGATTGTGTCAACAGAAAAAATCAAAATAAACATGTCAAGATCAACCAACAACTAGCATCCGATTCAGATTAGTCTTTTTCTACTCATTTTGTTAAATTAAACGTACATAAGAAGCAAAGAAGAAAACAAATGCAAATAATATAGTTTTGTACTTATCCAATCTTCGCTTACAATGTATACAGTGTCGGATGCATCTTACGGCCTAGGCCATCGCTGTGTAAATGTACTCGTAAGTAGGAATTGTATAAATACTTCGGATGGGTTACGCTTACATTGTCAATGGTCTTAGATCGAAGATGTATGTGACAAAAATTTCACTGGGTAGTAGTTAGTTAGATGATGAGAGTGTTAATTAATAAAACATCGTAAAACTCGGACACAAAAAATATTTTAATTAAAATAGGTAATAATATAATTTAATAGTAAATCCGCGATTCCTCCGGGGCCCTCCAGGCTACAACCCTCATACAATAGTAAATCCACAAACCCTTTATATAAAAAAAAAAATAATAAAGTATTTCCTGCGCTTCCAATTGGACCCTCCAGGAGGTGCTATAACAGGAGGCTACTTACATACAATATGTATGTATTCTTATTTACTCATAAGATTTTTATATGAACTTTTATTTAATGCCCTGCAAAAATTATACATACATACGGGGGTGGGTTGATATTGAAGCTACCTAGCGTTAGATGGCAGCACAAACACAATTTTTTTTGTAATTCCGGTCTGTCGAATATCAGCTGTTAAAATTTCACCCAATTTCATCGATTAGTTTATTTGTTGTAGTCGTTTGAAGTAAGCAACTTTTGTGTTTCTTGGAAAATGGAAAGAAGTGAATTACGTGCAGCGATTAAACACTATTGCTTGAAAGGAAAACCGTTGAAATAGACAAAAGAAAAGGTCGATAAATATTACGGTGAGTCTGCTCCGTCAGATTACATTGGAAAAATATTAGAGTGCTGAATTTAAACGCGGCCGAACAAGCCCTGCAAGAATACCATCAATAGGAAGGCCAAAATAGGTGGTTACTACAGAAAATATCAAGAAAATCTTCGATATCGTTATGAATGATCGCCGAATCAAGTAACGTGACATTGTTGAAATGGTAAACATATCATATGAACGTGTGTTCAACATTTTGCATGAACATTTGCACACGAAAAAGCTATAGACTTGCGCAGTGTCGAACAAAAGCGAGTTCGACAGGCCACTCACAGCGGTGTTTGGACACGATAAATCGTGCTCATAAAACGCGATTCTACCACTAGACACCTGAAAGCAAAAATCAATCGAAACAATGGGTGGCAGCTGGTAGAAGTGTTGCGAAGAACGCGAAGGCAGTAAAATAGCTCAACGATAATCTTGAACAATTATCCACATTGACAGGAAAGTATTATCGTGCATTATTGGAGCAATTGATTGATGCAATCAAGAAAAAACGACCACATTTATAGCAGAAAAAGGTGCTCTTCAAGACACCGCACTGGTTCACACAGCATTAGATACCAAGCTTAAATTACGTGCAATACACTTTCTATTGATTGATCATCCACCTTATAGTCCAGATCCAGCTCCTAGTGAGTTTTTCTTGTTTCCAAACTTGAAAAAATGGCTCGCAGGAAAAAAATTCATCTTAAACGAAGAAGTGATTACTGAAACTAAGGCATTAAACACATTGAAGCCATCAGACAACCGACTTCAATATATCAAATACGTGCATTTAAATGCGAAGAGCACGACGGTACGACTGCAGGTTATTGTCCATGCTGATTTTTTTGCCGCAGTCGAAGAAAACTAATTTCTAGTTTTGTTCACTACAAAATAAAAACAGTGTGTAAAAAAATATGTGATGAAAAAATTTTGCTCTTGAAAATATTTTATTTTCTGATATAATGCAAAAAAAAAACAAAATTTAAATGGGGTTTTAAATGAATTAATAATTTTATTCGAAGTATAAATTCCTAATTTTATCAAATAATTTGTTAAGGGTCAAATAAACTACACAAACATGCCAAAATTTTACGTTTGTACTAACATTTAGCATCGTGTGTTTGTTTGTACAAATATTTGAAGCATGTTTGCACGATTTTCGTGCAAACTTTTTGAATGTTTGTGTTGGCTAACGAAAAATTTTGCAGAATGAAGTCATGGAAGAAGAGACACACAAAATGAAAGTTTTTTTTTTGTTAGAATTGTATGAAAGTTTACCTTAAAAAACGGAAACTAACCAAAAACAAGTTAAAATGAATTATTAAACAATTTATGTATTGTAAACTTTATATGGCGAACAAATTGCCGCATCATAATAGCCGTGTGCTCTCATTGAAAAGAAAAAAAAACATTGATTAATTTGTATTTGTATCGTTTATGTGCAAACGGAAAGCATGTCTTTGTCGAAGGTTTTGCGAATATTATTTGTCCCTTTAGTTGATTTTACACGAAAAATTTTAAAAGGGACGGATATACATTTTTGTTTATCGAGCTTAATAATTTCCGGTCCACATTTTGAAAACTTCGATATGCTGTTGTAAAGTTTAAATTCTTTAATATTGTTCTCATCATAGAGCAGAAGATATATCCGATTATATTTTCAACTTTGAAGGCCCGCCGAACCTGAATTAAGCGTAGCAAACAAAACCTTTTTTTAAGTTAAGTCGATCTTTTTATTGTAGATTTCAAAACATTTTTTTAGAAAGAACAATTTTTTTCGTGAATTCGTTTAGTAAAGTAACTGAATTTCGTCAAGCTAAAAACTCTAAGGTGGCCACACTGAAGTATAATTTTAGTTAAATAAATTTATGTTGCTGCCGTGCTCTAAATATTTCAGTAGTTGACTACACAACTACAATTGCCGGTAGCAGCATTTGCTGTCGTGAAGTCTGCTGTGGTCTATGTGCTTAATACTAAACGCGTATTTTGAGGGGTTCCCAAAATCGTATTATTCAAATGGTATAAAAATAATGGAATATCGTCTTACTAGGTGGATTGAGCTAACAGGAGACTATGTTGAGAAATAAATGGATGGTGAAAAAAATGTTTTATTTTTCAATATCAATGCGCCCCCGCAAGAATATAACAGGGTGAACTTTGCACTCCCAAAATTGGAAGATTTGCATTGCATTTTCTTCTTTCAAAACACTAGTAAGTTCTTGAAGTTTCGAAATTGCATATTAAGAAAATGCATATAAAATTATTTCATTTTGTTAAATAAGCCAATACTTTATTAGTCGTGAAATACGACTAAGGCAACATTTCTATCGAAATTTGCTGTTATTTATACTTGTACTATGGTTGGTACAATGTATTTCTGTTGCCACAAACACTGCTGACTTTATTGGCTTTTTGCTGCTGTTACATTTTTATTATTTTTATTATTTAATGTTTTTATTGCTTCTAGACAATAAACGTCTGTTTAAAAAATAATTTCTTTGTGGTTTGTCATAATCCGCCATCTTACTTTTTCTATACGCAAACGAAATACGTCGTTGCAGAAGAGAATGGATTGGTTGGTTGGATTTGCTTATGAAAAATCAACGTACGATTAAAATTTGTTCGTACTCGTATATTGCTAGTTGTTATTGAAATTGCTATTTTTGTTGTTTAATAGAAAACCGCTTGTGTAAAATGTATTTGAATTAGTCGTATTTAAACCTGCTTGCATTGTCAGAGACACAATGAAGTGAGAAGTGAACAGAGGAAATTTGTGAACTTACTGTGTGCGTAGCGTGAATGCAGCACTTGTTATGCTTGATGGAAGATGCAGTCCCTTAATGATCTCTTGCCACAACTTTTTGTTAATAACTTCAACAAGACCTCCTCGGGCAATCACCAAGTTGTAAAGCTCGTAAAGATCCAAAACTGATTTTGCCATTATTGGCAATCGGTTGATTGGTGATCCTAAAAATATTAAAAAAAAGAGTTGTTCAAATCAATTCATGGAGTTAATGTAATAAAGGCAAAAGAAAAATTAATTTGTGACAGCTAAACTTATGTATATACGAGTAGAAAGAGTGCTTCACAAGACTCTTCCTATACATACTCCAATACATATTTATCACTTAAATTAGAAAATAATGTAAAGATCAGCAAACAATATCGGAATATATAATTAAATTTGATTTATAACGGGATGAATTTTTTCACACTGTAATATAACAATCACCCCTATCGTGAATAAGATGGGAAATATTTGTTCCTATAAAATTTTAATTCCCAAGAAGAGAAAATTGCTATCGCGATTTCATGGGAACTTTTGTACGTACTATCAGTACGTAAGGAATGTAAAATATGTAAGAAGAGTAATAAAAATATCAAACTGTCAGTGCAGTGAAGAAAAAGTGTGAAAATTTGTTTCATTGAAATTAAGCATTAATTGAACTACAAGAGGAAGAATCTCGACAACACCGAATTGCTCGTAGACATTTACAAGATGAATCTAACCTGTTGGAGTTTCGCTATACATCGTTAGTTACTTATTCTATTCTGTAAACAAATTGTGTTTATACATAACTTTTCTGTTTATTTATATACATATATTCTAGAATTGCTGGATAATAATACTCCAACAACAAGAAATAATTTGGACTAACACCAATAATAAAATAACATGCATACCTGCGGATTTGTTGATGCCACACATTCAGGAGCCTGAACTACTTAAGTCCTCCGTTAGAGAGTTCCAAAATTGTCTTGGGGGGTTTTTACAAATTGCAAGCAATGGATCTGTTACTTTGCATTCTATTGAGCACAATGACATTTTGCACCTTATTAACAAATCTAGCTTAAAATTGCTGAATATAAGCTTTTACATTTTAATTAAAAGACATAATTACTTGCATGATGAATGCAATCCGCCAGCAAAAATGATGTGAACAAATCAAAGGGAAAATCAAAAATAATACGAGGGAAATAAATGTTTACGATTAGGTGAGTTTTGGCCGAATGTGAATTTTTTTTTTGGTGTTATTATTCCAAACTGAATTACACATAGAAAATGTGAACTCATTTCTAGGTGAAACGTATTAACGATTGCAATTTTGGGAAATCGGAAATTTTTTCATGGGAATGACTGTTTACGATAGGGGTGAATATTTTTTCTTGATATAAACTTACATACATATCCGCTTCTTTATTGCAACATCATAGCTCAAAAAAGGTTGTTCGAGAAAAACACATTCTAAATTGTTAGTTTCCATACAATTTTAGAAAATATCTCCTTAAGGAGGCAGTCCAAAAGTAATTTGAATGAATTTTTAGCATGACGTGAAGGATTGTACTGTCAACAATTTTGCATTGCCACGTTTTTGAGATTTGATTTTGTTGCAATAAAGAAATACATGTTTTCATATTAAAACAAAAGAAAAAACAGCTGTTTTTCGTGCGCTTTTCAGTTGCTTGATATTTTCTACCATTGGACTTGAAATAAGTGAAAAAGGATTTTTGACAGAAACAGCCATACCTAAACAAAAGGGGTAAGCGGTTTATTTCACAACGCCTGCCGCCTATAGTAAAGCGGCATACCTAAATAAGAGCGACAGCGCTATGTCACTAATAAAAAAACAGAGTTGTAATAAAACCAACAACTCTGTATTATATTTTGACTGAAAGACAAACTTTTTTTTCTAATGGCCTTAATCATAAAAAATATTGTATGTTTATTAAACAGTTATTTGACAAATTTCTATACAAATTTTTGAGCATTAATTGCATACGATTATTTTACACACCGATTGCAGTGATTAACTTAAACACTTCAGATTTCACGAAGTCTATAATTTAGCGGCAACAGTGTTTACTCAACAAACTAAAACAAAATCAAGAAGAATTTCTGTTGCCAGTTCCATTGCACACACTACTAACAACAAAACCAACACGCGACACCAAATTACAAAAACAAACAACAAGCGCATTAAAAAAATACTTTTAAACACAATAATGACGTGATCAATGTCGGAAGCTGCAGCTAGTAGTCCAAGTAAAAATACTCGTATTGCTAAAAAAAACAGCACGAGCCACTTAATTACTCTCAAAACGAAATTTATCAAAACCAACAACAACTCAAAATTCAATTCACAATAGACAGAAAAATAAAACAATGTGTTTTGATATTGAATTTTTATCTTCGACCACGGATTTTAAAATATGCCGCGGAATTTCAAATATGAGAGTACTGGAACATAGTTCTAATATTATTTCTATTCCTAACAACACTAGTAACGTAATTTGCCCAAGGTTAGGTTAGCTTCAACAAGCTGCCTGCCAGTGAAAATCCAGCCCACTTGGATCCAATTTGGTCAGCAGATCTACAAATCACTGGTCCAACCCTAGGATAGGACAAAAGCGTCCAAACCATACTCAGTAGCACTCCGATACTTCTGCCAATTCATGCAGCATGGTTCTGCCTAGATACAAAGCCCTTATACATATGTAAGAAACAGCTGGACGGCGACAGAGCAAGTGCTCAACACTCTCTACTTCCTCTTGGTCTCTACAACTTCTACAGAAAATGGAAAATTTAACCTCCTCGCATGCGTCTCTATGTGGCAGTGTCCCGTTAAGACTGCAACAGTAGAACGCAGCCTCTGTTGGGGCAGGCCGCTAAGAATAACAGTACTCCTAGTATCCTACCTGGACCATGTATCATTCCTTGACAGGTTACCTCACTAGACTATCTGTCCTGTACGGTCTCTAAAAGTTGACGCTGTGTTTGTTTCTTACAGCTCTTGAGCGGGATTCTAACCATATCATCTACATATATTCCCTTATTATAACAAGACTTCGGTCTTTGCCAGTTCATTCGCTACACCATATCCGGGCCCAAGTATATTCAGTGATATTAAAAAACAGGATGTCCCACAAACTAGGGTATCTTGCGATTGGTTGCTATAACCACTGAAGTTGATAATGGCTTAAAGCTTTTATTTGTTATATAATAAGCACTATATATAATATATATTAGTGTGATCGATTATACGACTTTTTTGTCCAAAAAAGCTTGAATAGCTTGAATAGTGGCAATTTAAAAACTAAATCAAAAACTCGATAATCAACAACATCCCACGCTTTCATTAAAACCAAACGAACAAAAATATCAGAACAAATCATACATATGTGATCATGATATACTACGGGTGTCCGCCGGGAAGGTATACTACTTTGTTTTGCCACCATTTTCGTAAACATTAGTCTTGACAGTTCATATTTAGCAGTCGTGAAGTAGCCACGTGGCAAATTTATTACGAAAAAATATTCAATAAATCGTGTTTTAATCTTTAAAATGTTTTATCCAAATCAGTCATCGATTATTGTGACGTTAAATTTTTGGGAGAAACGACGTGCCAACAAAACGCACTATTTATCGTGTAGTGAATGATTTTAAAGAAAGAGGGTCTGTGGGTGATAAGCCCAAGCATGGACCACGACGTACTGCAAGATCGGCTGAAACCATTACTGTTGCTCAAGAAAGTGTTCAAAACAATCTATTAACATCAAATCGACGCCGTGCTCAGGAGCTTGGTCTGCGAAGAACAACTTTGGCTAAAATTTTGCTGAACAGTTACCTCGCGTAACTAGAAGAGTTCTACTTTTTATTTTTGACGTTATTTTACGCTGTGAGTAATTATCCTGCAAAGTGGAAGGTCTCTATGATTACTATGATGCCCAAGCCAGGGAAGGGTCCGACTAAGGTAGAATCATATAGACCAATAAGCCTACTGCCAACAATTTCAAAACTGTTTGAAAAATTGTTAATGGCGAAGTTGAGTCCCTGATCATCAATTTAGCTTTCGGGCTAAACACTGCACCATTGAACAAACGTACAGACTAGTCAATGTCATAAGACAGACTTTTGAAGCCAAAAAGTATTGTTTAGCTCTATTAATTGACATTTCTTTAGCTTTTGATAAAGTGTGCCACGACGGATTGATGCACACAATACAAAGTTAAACTTGTCTGCAAACACTCACAAACTTCTGAAAAGCTACTTATATGGGCGGAAATTTGTTATCAGTGAAAGCGATTTTATAAGCCCAACTTAGCCAATCGAAGCAGGTGTTCCCCAAGGCAGCATACTGGGGCCTACTTTATATTTGATTTATACCTCAGACATGCCAACGAGATCCGGAATCCACACTTCAACTTTTGCAGACGACACTGCGTTTTTGAGCGTTCAGGAAAACCACCAATTAGCTTCACGAAATTTACAGGAATATTTTTTAATATTAGAGAAATGGCTAAAACTTTGGAAAAGTTAATGAGCAAAAATGTACTCATGTTAAATTCACACTGCGTAAGCAAACATGTTCGGCTATCCAAATTAACAATACACCTATTCCGCAGCACAATGAATTCAAGTACCTTGCTATACACCTCGACCGTAGGCTAACGTGGAAGTCTCACATTGAAGCGAAAGCCACTCAGTTGAGATTAAAAGCAACGCAACTAAATTGGCTTATGGGCAGAAATTCTACATCGACGTTGGATTGCAAACTTTTGTTATACAACGCAGTTCTAAAGCGGAATTTAATTATGGGGCACAGCCTCAGCGTCAAACATTGAAAAAAATTCAAAGGCGACAAAACAAAATTCTTCGAACAACTACTGCAGCTCCATGGTGCATAAAAAACTCACGAATTCATAAGAATCTGTGTGTTCCACTGGTAAAATACGAATTTTCTAAATACGCGACAAGGTACTCGTGTGTCAGTTGGCTGGAACTTCACACAAATCCTCTTACACGTAACATACTTAATTTTACGACCACAGTCGGTTGTGAAGAAGGGATACCCTTGCCGAAATCAGAGCATTAAATAAGTGATTTTACCGATAATTCACGCAAAGCAAAATCATTCGTCTAGCATTGGCTATTTTATTTATTGGCTATTTTATTTGGTATTTTTTATTATAATTTAAATTGCAATAAACTATATTTGGTAAACCACTAGATATATATATTTGTTAATTAATGAAATATGATTTTTTATAATCTAATGGAATAGATTTCATTTTATTGCCATGTATTCTACTCGTTATAGTATGGTAACCAATGTTGGGAAGTGATTTAAAAACGTAAAGAAGTAACTACATTTTGTGCAATCCATATACAGGTAAAATTTTTGTTGATACATCTCTGTAAAATAAAATAGTCAAAAAAGTTGACGGCACATTGAAAACAGCTTTCGACGCTTTATTTTGAGCTCTTTGGAGAGATTTCAATTCTTTGCTTTTTTATAAGCGTAAGTTATTGGCAAATAATTTAAGCGGCTGTGTATCAAAGATTGATAAATTATTATTTTTGCCTTTCTGTCAAATTTATTTTTAAACTTATAGAGCAACCCAAGTACAGACATTATTTTAGATTCAAGATATACTATCAAGATTTGAATACTTGTTGTTAGTTCACATTGTGAAGATTCAATAAACAAATAAAAGCTAAAAAAACTGCTGTGGCAGATGTGTTTAGTGAACAAACCTATTCACAGTAACAACTTATGTATCAAAAAACTTAATTAATTCACAATATAAGGCAGTAAAACACTTATATTTTTCTTTTCTATTAAAAGTCGGCAACACTAGCCATGATACAAAAAACAAGGTAGCCGCTTTGCTACAACAATAAAAAAACAACAGTTATTTTGTTTGTGTAAAAGGCTAATTCACACTTCAGCTGTCAAAAAAACATGTACAAAAATTTAAATAGCGCCGAAAAAGGAAAACAAAATTTGACAGAGGAAGTGCTGGCGTATTGACCGAATTCGCCGAATTCGCATCGGCGAATTCGGTCAATTCGGTCACTAGCTACAACTATATATTTCTATTATATAGCAGCAATCTCTCCATTTTTGTAATTTTACGAACTCAAATTTTCATGGTAAAAAAATAGTTTTGTATTCAGCTGTCAAATATTAATTGAGTAAGCCAAATTTTGTATATATGAAAAGCAAAACGATATTGTTAAATAATCGAATATTGCCTGAACACGCTATTACACTCAAATTGTAAATACACACTAAACTAATTTAAAAAAAGTTCTCATGTAATTGGATTTTATCGCTAAGCAATAAATTGACTGTGTCTGTCTCCAATCAATGTACAGCCTGCTGGAGGGGCAGTGGGTACATATGATAATGAAAGAAGAAATTATTTAGGTAACAAAAATTTAAAGGCATACTCGTAGCTGAATAGCGAAGGAATTCCAGCAACGAAGAAAATTTTTCGTATTATAAATATATAATAAAATTATAATTTGATGATAAAATACGAAATAAAGTACTCGTTTTTAGAAAGGACCCATCAATAAAATCATTTTAAACGAAAAGCAATTACAATAGTTGATCGTTTTAAAGCAACACAAATTTACTGGTGAAATATGGAAAAATACGAGTATTATAAAATATTAAATAAAATACAAGCAGAAAACTACTCTAATTGTTTGTTACGTATTTAAATGCTTAAATAACAAAGCAAAACTAATGAAGGCTACTTTCATTTTGCTTGATAAAGGGCGTACCAAAATTAACGCAAGATTTGAATTAAATAGAAAAAACACTTTTTGGTCTTTTGATTTTTATACCCTTCACAAAAATGTAAAGGGTATATATAAGTTTGTGATTCCGTTTGTAATTTCTACAATTTTAATTTCCGACCATATAAAGTATACGTATTCTGAATCAGCATTGATAGAAAAGTCGATTAAGCGATGTCCGTCTGTCCGCCGCTGAAATGCCGTTTCTGAGAAAAACATTAGACTTACTCGTAGAAACTTTTCACTTTCACCATTCTTTGAAATTCAATAATATCAGTTCACGTATAGCTGAGATATATGCAAAATTCCGAAAAAAATCCATATTTTTCTTCAATTTTATGTGAAAATTTTTGAAAAAAAAAGTTGTTTATTTTGCTTTGAACTTCATACAATTATTAAGCATGGTGACCAAAAGGCAAAAAAAAGTTGCAGATATCGGTCCATATAGCCTAAACCAGGTTCCTTAGGAAAATGTCGCGTAATCGAACTTAAAAAACTTTTTTTTTTTTTTGCTTAAAAGCAGTTCTGGTAATAAAAGAAGGTTATATACATAAATATGAAAAATGAAAATTTCCGATATCGGTCCGCGATATAGCCTAAACCGGGTTTTTCATGAAAATGTCGTGTAAGCGAACTTAAACAACTTTTTTGTGCTCAAAAGCAGTTTTGGTAAGGAAATAATTTTATATAACTATGGAAAATTAAAATTTCCGATACGGTCCATATATGCCCGAGATATAGCCTAAACCGGGTTCTTCATGAAAATAAAATTTCCGATATCTGGCCATATATACCCGAGATATAGCCTAAACTGATTTTTAATTACGTAAAACTGTCCCGTAAGCGAACTTAAACATTATGGCAGTAAAAGGGGATTACTAAAATACAGAAAATGAAAATGTCCGACTTCAGTCCATCTATCTGTACCCGAGATATAGCCCGAATCCGATTTTTCCATGACACAATTCTTTTTGCTTAAAAGCAATTCTGGTAATATAGAGATTACTCAAATACTCAAATTTAAAATTTTCAGTGTCGATCTATATTACGCGAGGTATAGCCTAAACCGGTTTTGCATGTAACACTTTTTTTTATTTTTTGCTTAAAAGCAGTTCTGGTAATATAGGACGGCGGTCCCTAAAAGACGGAAAATGCAAATTTCCAATATCGGTTTATATATATCCGAGATAATAGAATCATTCGATATATTTTCAATCTGAATTTCAGAGACTCCGTAACAAATTATCGAACATATGTTCTAGGGTGTGAGTTTGACCAATGGCTAGACTTACGACAGATGATCTTCTTCTAAAAAACTATTAAATTTGGATATCCAGCTTATTTAGCGCGAAAGTTTCAGTTCGGCGCATCTAATAGAACGTACTGCATCATTTGCCCCAGGTACACGACTTTAATTATGAGCCGAGGTTTTGGCGTTAAGATTTCAAGATTGTGGAACACAGTGATTCCTTACTCAAACAAAAAATTTTCATATTCTATTAGTGCTTTTAAAAATATATTCTTATCCAGTTTATGATTGATCTATGGAAACTATATCGAATTCAATTTAGTTTAAATGTTTACGTTGATTTTTTGCAAGTAATGGTGAGGGGAATAACATAAAAGCAAAGATTATACATATTTGGCTTTATTCATGAGGAGTATTGGGTCTTTGTTGGACTGGTATTTAATGAAAATGCAATGTTTCTTATGAATGTGGCCGATTAACTTTAAGATAAAAATACTGTAAAATATTGTAATATATAATATCAAAATACTGATGTATATATTGTAGTTCTGTCAATTAGGCCAATAAAGGCCTAAATAAATAAATAACCTTAACCGATTTTTTCATGAAAATTTCCATGAAAGATTTCCTTTTGACATGGCGATTACAAGATAAAAAAAAGTGTTTTCTCCGATATTGGTGGATATACTCGTATATCCGAGTATATTTAGTTTAAATTTGTAATATATACGATACATTTACATGACTATTGTGAAGGGTATTTTAGATTCGTCTCAGCCGAATATTCTACACTCTGACTTGTTTTAATGTTATATTGCTATTACTTAACTTTTTTTTTTGGAAATATAATATGTAATTTAAGCTTATCATAAATATATATTTTAATATTAAATACTTAGTTTATAAGCCACCCATATGTGTTGTTACACAGGATAACAAATAAATAAATAAATAATAATAACAAAGTATAATGAAAATATACATATGAATGATAGGATGTAGCGTTAAAAAAAAAGGAAAACAAAAACTACGAGCACTGTTGCCAGTTTAGCGCTTTTCGCGCTAGATTTGGTACTTCTGAGTTCCTATAACATAAGATATTTTGTCTCTACGATTTTTACAAAAAAAAGCCACCGCCCACCAAAACAGTGCTACTTTTTTCATATCTGAAAAAGTCTGTAGTAATTAAGAAGATATTAAATGTATATTGTTATCCGGGGTATAATTTTTCAAAGTTCCGCCGTGTAAACACCATCAAAATTTCTGCAAGAGAATTAATTACAATATTTAGTTCCAGTCACAAAGGCCCTTATCTACTAGTATGAATTAAGATCAATATTAAATAACATCAGTAATATTACATATGAGTTTAGTGTTCGAGATACTTTTCTTCAAATAACACAAAAGCCATCCATCCACACACGTCTAATAAATGTGTCGATGATTGTGCAAACGAAACAGAAGAAATTTAAAATTGTTTTTTGTTTACAGAAAAATAGATATAAAACTGAGTCATTTTTTAGATTGATGTACATAGTTTTAAAGACTCATTTAACGAAAAATAAAATTATTAACCTTTGTCATTAAGTTTTCGTTTTTCGAAAGCTGCCGCATGGAAAGATTTGTTATGCGACGAAGAACATTTTCAAATCAAAAGTAAGAAACAGAATGTCACTTCATACCATGAACTCATTAATTCATATAAAATAAGCAATTGGAGTGGGAAAGTCTTGTTATGAATATTATGAAATAATAATATAAAGGGTGCTTTTTATAGGGGTATGTAACATTTTGTAAGCTATTAACTGATTAGTTTGGTTTGATATTTTAAAACGAATAGATTGCCGTTCTGCAAATTTATTTTTAACAAGATTGCCGCTGATTCCGATTTTCATACGTCAATTTTGCTTAGCGATAAAGCTCACTTTGGTTTAAACTTTCGTATTTGGTTTGATGATAATGCTCAAGTGTATGTTGAGCCCCGTTACATCCAGAAAAACTGACTGTTTGCTGTGCTTTATGGGTTGGTGGAATCAATGGGCCGCACTTCTTTAAAAACAATGCTGGCAAGAACGTTACAGTCGTCATAATTGATTGTCATAATTGCCGCTAATGATAATTAGAGCAATTGATGTAAATGTCATTGGGTCAAAAATGATGATATTTGACATTGCCTTGATGTTCATATACATCATAGTTATGATGGGTTTTCTATGAGTGGAGGGGGTTTCAGCTCAAAAAATCGATCTAGAATGTCCCCGGTCCGGGGAAATCGCATTTGGTCCAGGTTTTTACCCTTTTGAAATCTCTTATTGGTTCTCAAAAACGGATTTGAGGATTTTAATGATAATCAGTATCTAGGGGTATTTTTTTCTATCTTGAGTGTCCTCAGCCCTGGGAAAGCCCATTTTGTATTGGTATTTATCCATTGGTAATATTTTTATTGGTTTTCAACAACGATCCCAACGATTTTTGTGTTCGGTAACTGGGAGCTTATAACGTCGAAAAATTGGTCTAGACTGTACCCGTTCCAGGGAAGACCAACTTTGTCTCGGTCTTTCTTCATTTCTAACACCTTTATTATATATTTTATTTCGAAAAGCTTTCTAACGGTTTTGATAAAAGTCCCTATCTAGGTGCTTCTAAGGCTGAAAAATCGTTCTAGGCTGTCTTCGGTCTCGGGACACCCCGTTTTGTCTCAGTTTTAAACCAATTACGATATCTTAATAGTTCTCGAAATCGGCTCAAACTATTTGGATAAAAGCCGGCGAAAATATTTTATTTATTTATTATTATCCACCACAACAAGATACAGGGCCTTATAAATGATAGTGCTAGTGATCGAGGTATGTATGTCTCTTTACGATCGAAAAGTAGTTCTCTAAAACGGCTAAACCGATTTTGATGATTTTAGCAATAGAAAAACCGATCAAAATTTCGACTCCATTTTGTTTACGGGTTTTACAAATTTCTGACGTTGTGGCATATTAAGTATCTGGGAATTTTTGGAAACGAAAATTTATATTCGTTAGCCCCGTACCTGGATTTTTTTTTGTCCCGGTTTTCACATATCTGGTGAAATTTTGATATTGGTATGAAACTTAGCCTTTTTAATGAAAACACGGAGGTTGCATTTTTTCGGTGAGAAATGGCATACTAAATAAGCAAATCGCTCTTACTTCACTAAATATTTAAGAGAAAATAAGAAGGGTAGTCTAAGCGCAATTTTATTATGACTTTAAACCGTATAAAAATATAACAATTTTGAGAATTAAGTTTTACTAAAGTATATAAATTTCAGTATATATACAATTTAAAAGCTCCGAATAAGGCTCGGTGCCCCATGTACTGTATACTTATACCTTGTGAAGTACCTAGAATTGCATAAATTACTTTGTGATCGTCAATATGGATTTCGCAAGGGCGCTCTACTGGCGATCTTTCCAAGAAATGGTGCCACCCACTCAATCCATCATTTCGGTGAAAGTAGGGTGGTGGCTCTGGATATTTCCAAACCGTTTGACAGAGTGTGGCAAAACTTACTTACAAGATTACTTCAGGGGTACCGCACGGCTCCGTTCTTTCTCCTACCCTATTTCTCATTGCCCTTAAGCCTTGTCTTCCATTAATTGTTGGGAAATTTCATATAGGAGGGATTATAAGGCCTAAACTCCTCAACAAGAAGTTACTCATATGGCCACAAACATATGACATAAATTGCTACCTGTGTGAGCCTAGCAAGCCACACGGGGGCGCTGGTGAATCGTGAATAATTCACTCCGTGGAACTGGTCCATTATCAGATAAGGCCGCAAGGCAGGTGCTGATGTAAATCTTTTTCACAACTGTCCTTAACGAGCTTCTATATCAAACTTACAACACTATCCACTCTTTCACGGATGACAGCAGTATTTGCCATTCGTACTCTTTTAGCTATATGCGCAGTCTATCAGAGATCGCTATTAAGAGGCTAAATATGAATGACTCTATGAATAGTGACCTTCTATTAATCTCCAAATGGGGTTGTAAAAATTGATGGGTCGTCTTTAACGCTCGTAAGACCCAATGTTGCTTATTAACGCATAAACAAATGACCGCAAATGCTGCTTCATCTGTAATCATGGATGGTGTAAATATTGAGGAATTGGATGCTCTTGATGTTCTTGGAATGAAGATACAGTGTGATGTTCGCTGGAGTGAACACATTTTTCATGTCTCTGAAGAAGCATTCAAGTGCCTCGGGTTTTTGAAACGATATAAGATGTACTTCACTCCATCCAACCTCCTTACTATTTATACCACCTATATCCGACCGAAAATTAAATACAACTCTCATGTTTGGGCCGGTGCCTTAAAGTTATTTTGGGGTTACTCGACCGTGTGCAAGAGAGGGCGAAGAAGCTCATCGGTGACAGTAGGTTATCGAGCTCTATTGACTCACTGGAGCATTGACAAAGTGTAGGTTGCGTTATTCCGTTCTATCATAACTGCAATGGACTTTGATCTGATGAGATTAGGGATCTTGTTACCGAAAATCGCACATTTTTACGCAGCATATGTTCATCGTCCAGAGCTCATCCTTTTGTGGCCCGGTGAGTCGTACTACGCATTACAGAGAGAATTCGTTTTACAGCTGTACGCTTCGTCTTTGGAATAAGTTGCCTGCAGACGTGTTTCCTGTCTGTTATAACATTGAAATGTTCAAGTCAAATGTTCACAAACACTACTCGCTCTCTCCCTCTCCTTACAACCTATGTTCCTAGTTCGGGTACAATGAACTAGATATGTAGGGGCCATCCCCTGAGTACTGGTCCAAGATAAATAAAGCGGACTCCTCTCATAATCCGACAAAAATTTCGCGTTGGTAATTGTCTGGTTATGAGAAGTATCACTGTATTTATGAAAGAAAAAAATTAGCCAAAATTAAAAATATATTCTCATCTTTACCAATTTTGGTTAAAATTACCAAAAACGTCAGCTCTGTTTGTGACACAAAAATCAATTCCAGATTTTGTTTACTCAATGGCAAACTCTAATTTTGCATAAAATGCATTTTATTTCTATTTGCGTTTAGTAAAAAAAATTTTATTAATTAAATAACTGTTATTTTTGTGGGAAAAATATGATTGTTTAATAAAAAAAAGTAACTTCTTGATATTTCCGATTTCATTAATCAATTTAAAACAGAATCTGAGAAACTTAATCCAGTTCTTTAGATTAATTTACGAACAATGGGGCATACATATAATTTACTACGATATTAATGCGTTTGCTTGCCAGGCATATTAATTATGAAATTTCCATGCCTCCCTAATGTTTATGTATGAGGAGTCTATCACTCTGGAAGAGCACATGTACACACATATGTACGAGTACACATGTAGTCGTATGTAGGCAAGATCATTCATTCAGTATCATTAAAACGATTTAATGATCTTAAGTAGATCTTAAAACACCCTCACACGTTGTTGTTAAAAACAACAAAATCGAAAACAGCAACATGATCAATAATACCAATAAAAAAATCGACAAACAATAAAAAGAACAAATAACATGAGCAACAAATTAACGAGTAAAAAAAAAATAACAATTTATTATAAACAAAAAAAGAAAAAAAAAACGAGTCTGCAGTTTCATTACGATAAACGTTTTTTTGTTTGTTGCACTTTATTTATTTCGTTTTTTTTTAATTTGATTTAACAAATGAAATGTTTGCAAGACGCTTTTTATGCTGCGTTTATGGGCTCTTTTTTCGTTTCTGAACATTTTTTTTTCGACATCTTTCAAAATATTTAGTGATTTGTGATCTACTTAAAATATACATACATATGTACATATGCATATAAACGAATATAAAAGGATTGACGTACTATGAACAAACTCGTACTAATATTCATACATACATACATACATACATACACATGCAGATACATACATACATTCATATGTATGCAGTTAAATGTTTTCGTTCACAGTTCGTGTTATATTGTTTTAAGAACTGGCCTAAAGGTATCAATCAAAATTAATGTTTCTGAATGTTATTAAAATAAATCAAGGCGTGCATGTGTATGTACTTGTGTGTGTGTGTGTATGTACATATGTGTGCAATATTAATGATGAATTAAAGAAACTAAAAATCATTGTTCATCAACGCACAACAAAAACGTAGAGTTGTTTTATCCAAAAATAATTAAAAAAAAAAAAAAACAAATTTGTATTTCTGCATAATAAAATTTTCTGTTTTATATTAGAGGATATTTTTATTATTTTTTAACGTTTTGCCAACAACAGCATCCATCAGCGGGGAAATAATATTCGCTTTAGTTTTGCTTGCCTTATCGAAGATGCCTTTTGAATGCAAACAACGATTTAGATTTGAATATTATTTTTGCTATGACTACTTGTAAATGTGGTACGTATTAAACATGTTGAAGAGTATAACACAAAGTATTGCAAAAACTGTTTAACTATGGCACTGCACATTATATTTTGCATAAATAAGAATATTTCTTTATATGCTGGTGTTTTGTTTTACACTAACACCGCACTTAACTTACCCAAACAAAAAAATATATATTTATCGTTTAGTGTTAAAACAAACAAACCTATGTAAACATTTACAGTACAAGTTATCTGATATTTTGTAGGCACCAGAGAACTTCAAAATCATGGGGTTTTTGATTTTATTCAGCACAAAAAATTTTTCTCATTTTAAAGAATAACGAAAAATTCAATGTTGATTAAAAATCATATTCGGGGTTTTCATGGAATCTAATTTTATTGGAATTGGATTTAAAACCGACCAAAAAATCGCGTTGATGTCATGAAATCCAAGTTATCGGTTTTGTGTTCGAACTCGAATTCTTTTTTATCTCGGACCAGTACTCAGGGGATGACCCCTACATATGCAGTGCATTGTACCAGAATTAGGAAAATAGGTTGTGAGGAGGGGGAAAGAGGGAGTAGTGTTTGTGAACATTTGACTTGAACCTTCCAACTTTATAAAGGATAGGAAACACGTCTGCAGGCAACTTATTCCAAAGACGAAGCGTACGGCTGAAAAACGAATTCTCTCTGTAATGCGTAGTACGATTTCCCGGACAATCGTCCACAAATGGATGAGCTCTCGACGATGAACACGTGTTACGTAAAAATGTGCGAGTTTCGGGAACAGGATCCCTAATCTCGTCGGAGCAAAATCCATTGTAGTAGCGATAGAACAGAGTAACGCACCATACACTGCGTCGATGCTCCAGTGAGTCAATAGAGTTGGATACCCTACTGTCACTGATGAGCTTCTTTGCCCTCTCCTGCACACGGTCGAGTAACCCCAAAATAGACTTTCCATTTTCGGTCGGATTTAGGTGGTATAAATAGTAAGGAGGTCGGATGGAGTGAAGTACATCTTACACCGTTTCAAAAAACCGAGGCACTTGAATGCATCTTTAGAGACATGAAAAATGTGTTCAGTCCAGCGAACATCACATTGTATTTTCATTCTCAGAACAAGAGCATCCGATTCCTCAATATTTATATCATCCATAAGCACAGATGAAGCAGCCCTTGCGGTCGTTTGTTTAATAAACAACACTGCTATTTTATTTATTTATGAATGTCACTTTTTTTCTTTGTTTTTATTTAGAAAAAACACAACTATTAACAATATTTTAAACAGCTGATTCGAATATTGGTTTTATTTCCAATCGAAAATAACAAAACCGACAGGTTTTCATGACACCAAATAAATCCAATATCGGATTTCAAAACCGATAATTATCAAATCCGACTTGGATTCCATGACAACCCCGGTTCATTCTGCTGCACGCATAAAATTCTGATTATAAGCAGAATTAAGAAAAGCATTTTATGAACAAGTTCGCACAGGCAAGACAAGGGCTTGCAGTAAATTCATCGTGTCTTAATGCACGTATTCTCATTAACTCATCCAACATGTTTGAGCCGAACGTCTGTGGCGCTTGAACAATTTGATATACCGACATTGCAAACAACATGGAAAAGTTTGATCATTTGCAAAAAAGGCTTCTTTTGTTTGATTTTTATTATTAAACATGTGTCCGATGGACATAGATCAAATTTTCCCAGTTGGCAAAATCGTCCTAGACGACATTGTCTTCGAAGATATATGCACGATTTTTCCGACAATGTCTACAAATTGTTCATGTAGGCATTTCAAAATATCGACTGTACTCTAAAACAAGCGGAATTTATATTTATGCCTAAATAAGCGACACTATGGGCAACAGTGTTTTGAATATAGTATTATCGCAGTTTTATTAATGTGAGTACTGGAGCTTATAAACCGCCTGGTTGCAAATTTCGACCACATGGTACAGTAAGACATCTTCCATGTACCGGGAGGCCATGTACGGTCAGCACGGAAGAAAATATCTGACGTGTTGCGGATAGTGTACAGGATAGTCCAGAAAACAAGAAGACGTTTAGCATAACTGGAGCTACCGCGGAGGTTCGTTCAGAGGATTTTGGTCACATTGCATATGTTCCCGTATAAGCTTCAGCTTGTTCAAGAATTCAAGACGGTCAAGGGTCTTAATTATGTCATTTTATTCCGATCATAAAATTAGTTCTGCTCTACCTTGTATATTCTTTATAATAAAGAAAATGTAATATATATGCTTGAAGACAATTTGGAAAACAGGGCCAATTCAGAGATTGTGCTCGTTGACTGTTAGTCGAAGACTGTTGTCTTTTATTTGAACGAAAATATGTTGGATTCTTTATTTTTCTGAAAACTACTGCACATTAGTAGGAAAATATGTCCCCTTGCTTTTTTTCGGACAAAAATCGTAAATTATATACATATGTTTGTATGTTTGTATATAAAATTATTAAATTGACACTAGTAACAAGTATATTCATATGTAATTATATACATACAATGCACACATGAAAACCAATATTGTGTGATTGTTGAGAGCTCTGCAAAGGGTCAGAAGTGCATTCACTGTTATTTGAGTGTACGAGCGAGTGCGTCGATAGTGCTTCCCTGCAATGCAGTCACCCCAGAACCCCAAATAAGGAAAAATTAAAAATAAAAAATTATTTAAATCAACGAAATTCAATACACTAAATAATTTAAACTCCATAAAAATGAAAAGGGATTCTTAGTAGAAATATACATATACATACGTATTTGAGTATTCAGGCGTGCAACTTTATATGTCATACATGTGTATGTATGTGTATACACATTTTATGATTTGTTATACGTGTATGTACATACATATACACATATGTTTACTCTTGAAACGAGGTAATCTTTTTTTTTTTTTTTTAATTTAATATTAATTTTTGTTTTGCACGTACATACATACATTCTCGTATGAATGTATGTATGTACATACATTTTACACTTTTAAATCACCCACCCTCAGACATTAACGTGTCACTTTCATCATTATTTGAATTGAAGGAAAAATAATATGCATTTAATAATAAAAATAAAAACACCATCGTCAACAAGATGTGAAACATGTGTTCGATATTGTTCGTGATGTTGATTTTTGTTTGTCTTCTGATTACGCTGGAATTGATGAAAATCGACTTAATCGTACCAACCCAACAACGAAACTGTTTTCTATTTTCATTTTTGTGCCGCTTGCATACATACATATGTGTGCATTCGTACAGCTCGGTTGGGTTGAGAGAATCGTGTCTGCGAAAATGGCAAGAAAGATGGGCGACAGCTAACAAGGGAAGATGGACCTACTTACTGATACCAGACATCAGAGCATGGCTATCAAGAAAGCATGACGATTTTAACTTCTATATTACACAGTTTCTAACTGGGCATGGTTGTTTTAGGTCGTACTTGTACCGTTTTGGACATGACAGTACTCCGTTCTGTCCGAGTTGTGATGGTAATGTCTTGGAAGATGCTGAGCATGTGTTCTTCATCTGTCCACGGTTTAATAGTGATAGGGAGTATTTAGAAACAGTCCTAGGACGTAGCATCAGTCCGAGCAGTATCGTTCCAATCATGTTGGAATCTTTGTGCAAATGGACGTACGTCTGTAGTTTTGTAAAATTGGTTTTGTTGGAACTTCGTAGGTTAGAACAGATTCGCAGCAGAATCAATGTAGTTTAGTTTAGATGTAGGGTATATCACCTTTCCCACCCCGAGACGTAAGCCTTGCGGCAGTCCCTCGGGGAGCATCTGGGTCAGTGCGAAGGGGTGTATTTAGCGTGTTAAAGTCTCGTACTACTGGCAAACACCATCACTGCCAGTGCCTTTCGATGGTTTTTCACCCCACGAATAAAAAAATAAAATAAAAAAAAACATACGTACATACATACATCCATACATTGCATAGATACCGTGCATACATACATTGTATATATACACCGCATATACACATTGCATAAATAAATTGCATACATACATTGCAAACATACATTACATACATACTTTGCTTACATAAACTGCATATAAACATTGCATAATTACATTGAATATATACATTGTATATATACATTGTATATATACATTGTATATATACATTGCATACATACAACGCATCCATACATTGCATCTATACATTGAATACATACATTGCATACATACATTGTATATATACATTGTATATATACATTGCATATATACATTGCATAAATAAATTGCATGCATGCATTGCATACATACATTGCATCCATACATTGCATCTATACATTGAATACATACATTGCATATACACATTGAATACATACATTGCATACATACATTGAATACATACATTGCATATATACATTGAATACATACATTGCAAACATACATTGCATATATACATTGAATATATACATTGCATACATACATTGCATACATACATTGCATATTTACATTGCACATATACAGTGCATATATACATTGCATACATACTTTGCTTACATACATTGCATATATACATTGCATACATACTTTACTTACATACATTGCATAAATACATTGCATACATACATTGCATATTTACATTGCACATATACAGTGCATATAACATTGCATACATACTCTGCTTACATACATACATTGCATATATACATTGCATAAATAAATTGCATACATACATTGCATCCATACATTGCATCCATACATTGCATCTATACATTGAATACATACATTGCATACATACATTGTATATATACATTGCATATATACATTGCATAAATAAATTGCATACATACATTGCATACATACATTGCATCCATACATTGCATCTATACATTGAATACATACATTGCATATATACATTGAATACATACATTGCATACATACATTGCTTATATGCATTGCATAAATACATTGCATACATACATTTCACGTATACATTGTGCACTCAGGAGGGATTAAAAGGCCCGAGATCTTCAGCAGGGGGTTCGCTCAGATGGCTATATTTATTTATTTTTATTCATTTATTTATTTATTTATTAGTTATCTAGCACAACAAGAAGACATAAATGACAGTGCATGTGATCTATTATTAACATGTCATTAATTAAATATTCTCAGTATAAAGCAACGACGAATAGTTAACAATTAATAGTAATATGATATTTAGAATGCAAAACTTTTGAAAAATATTTTTATATCTACTAAAAATCAAAATAAAAACTCAACTAAGGAATTTGGATAGCTCCTTCTTAAACGAGTTTGCGCTGACAGGTTTTTGAATTGAGTTTGGCAAAGAGTTCCAAAGACTGGTTGCATAAATGAAAAATTATCGTTTAGACATCAAACACTTGTATTTTCGCTGGATTATATTTCTACCACGTAGAGATCTTCCAAAAACTATTCTTTGGTACAAATACGGTGGTTGCTGAGAGATGATGATCTTATGAAGAAAAATAAGGCACCTATATTTCAGGAGATCTTCGAATGTCATTTTAAAAATCGATATAGCATAGGATGAAATATGATCGGGGCGGTGCTTCTGAAATAGATAGCGAGCAATATTGATGTATATAATCTTTAATTTGCGTTGGTCCGTACTGTCACAACTAGCACAAATTTCACAACCATAAAGAAGTGTAGGTATCAGATAGACCTTTGCCAGAAGCATGCGCATAGCAAACGGAGTTGAATCCTTTACCGCCCATAAGCTGCGAAGCTTACTATAAACTCTACCTACAGTAGTGTTGATGTGATCTGTCCAGGTTAACCTATCATTTAAAATTAAGCCTAAATTGGACGCTGTGTTCACAAAGCCGATCACGTTGCCATTAATTCGCACATGAATATTATCAGAATGTCTCCTAGATGTTGAGAGAGAATACACTTCCACTTTGAAGCATTAATGTACAAACCGTTAGACATTGCCCGACAGTTTATCATATTCAAATCCTCGTTTATTCTACTCACGCAGATGGAAACATCATTGGTGTTACTATAATTATAGACCTGTATGTCATCAGCATACATGTGCATTTTGCTGCGGATGGCAACATCTGGCAAATCGTTTATGTAAAGACAGAAAAGGAGTGGACCCAGAATAGAGCCCTGTGGAACCCGTCTGTTAACTTTTTGTGGCTTAGATTTCCTACCATTTACACTCACTACCTGAGACCGGTCAGCACGGTATGAGGTTATAAGGCTACATGCCGAGCTAGAAAAATTAAATAGTTTCCGTTACGTCTTCAACAGAATCGCACGATCTACCGCATCGGAAGCCTTGCTGTGGTCCAGAAGGATCATATGACAAGAAATTACAATCGGTGTGAACCTTGCAAGCCAGCCCAATCAATCATTTTTT
Organism: Thecocarcelia acutangulata; assembly: GCA_914767995.1. NCBI lineage: Eukaryota > Metazoa > Arthropoda > Insecta > Diptera > Tachinidae > Thecocarcelia > Thecocarcelia acutangulata. Next base: position 62,220,516 of record OU612098.1, read on the forward strand.
GCACAAGAGCTTGTGAATTAGCCCTACTCTAAATGCGACAATCCTGCTTATTTACGTACCCATTCAACCAATAATGTGCTACATCGGTAGTGTACTTTGACGAACGAAACTATTATTTTAATAAAGAAATTTAAAAAATTTGCAAGCGTTGTTCCAATTTAGGTTTATCCATTATGAACTGTTAAAATAAAACAATGAGAAGCAACTATCAGCTGTTAAATGGTTTGTAAAATCAGGCAATGTTGCCAACTCAAAATTGTGAGCCTCTAAAAACATAACAATACACGCAATTTATGGGTAGAAAGGTCCGATATGCGTCTGAGTGTAAGGAATCTATTGGATAAGGATTTATTTATTACGATCACGAGTTGACTCCTACATGTACAATGTGCTACACCGGAACTAGGAAAATACGTTATGAATTAGTATTTGTGAACGTTTAATTTAAATCGTCCTACATTACAAGTAGGCAGTTTATTCCACAGGCGTAAAAAATTGTGTTTCGGGAACCCGATCCCTGATTTCGTTTGTGCAAAATCCTATACTATGACGATGTTGCAGGGAAACAATTGAATTGGATACTAGATTGTCAGCGATGAGCTTCTTTGTTCTCTCCTTCACACGATGGAGTATTTCCAAAATATACTTTGAGAATTGAGAACAGTGGATCAAAACCAATTTCGTGTTTTAATTTCACTCTACTTCTTGATGGGGAAAAATACCGTTCAAGCGAAGCAATGGCTTGAAAAGTGTTATCTTTGGTTTGCTGACTTCAAACGTGGTCGTAGAGACACCGATGAGGCAGAATGTAGTAACCGTTAAAATTAGGCGGTAGCCCCAGAAAACATTAAAAAAATTCACAAAATCGCTTTGAATGATCTAAAAGTGAAGTTGCGTAAGTTAGCTGAGATAGTAAAGATATCCAAAAAACGTGTTGGCTTTATATTGCAGGAGCATTCGACTATGAGAAAGCTCTGTTCAAAGTGGGTGCTACGTTTGCTCACTGTTGACCAAAAACCAGAAAACATTAAAAAAATTCACAAAATCGCTTTGAATGATCTAAAAGTGAAGTTGCGTAAGTTAGCTGAGATCGTAAAGATATCCAAAAAACGTGTTGGCTTTATATTGCATAAGCATTCGACTATGAGAAAGCTCTGTTCAAAGTGGGTGCTACGTTTGCTCACTGTTGACCAAAAACGAGAGTGTGTTGATGATCCTGAGCAGTATTTGGCCATGTTTCAACGTAACAAACCGGAATTTTTGCGTGGATGTCTGACAATGGTTGAAACATGGATCCATCACTTCACTCCGGAATCAAAACGATCGTCATCAGAGAGGACAGCAACTGGTGATCCTCGTCCAAAGCTCCCGAAAGCACAACAATCGGCTGGAAAGGTTATGAAATTTTGGGATATGCGTGGTGTAATATTAATCGACTATCTTGAGGAAGGGAATATTATAGTAACAGTGAATATTATATAGCGATGTTGGAGCGTTTGAAGGCCGAAATTGCAAAGAAACGACAGCATATAGCAAAGAAAAAAAGTTTGTTTCATCAAGAAAACGCACCGTGTCAAAAAGTCAATCAAAACAATGGCAAAAATACATGAATTGAACTTCGAATTGCTCCCACATCCACCGTATTCGCCAGATTTGGCTTCCAGCGACTACTGGCTGTTTGCAGACCTGAAAAAAATGGTCGTCGGAAAGAAATTTCGCACGAATGAAGAGGTTATCGCTGAAACTGAGATCTATTTTGAGGCAAAAGATAAATCGTTCTACAAAAGTGGTATTGAAATGTTAGAGCGGCGCTGAAATGATTGCGTTGCTCTTCATGAAGATTATGTTGATGAACAAAGCTAAAAAAAAAAAAAACTGAGTTTGCTTTGTTAGGCCCGCGACTTTTCAGCCCATGTGTTACACACTTATTTTACGCCCATTTTTTTCTATACCATAAATATTACTTGCATTTCCTACATAAATTAACTTAAAAAAAGAAATATGTATGTAGTTGTAAAACCAATGCTGTTTGAAAGGTATGAAAATAAAAATGTAATCTTCGAAAATCGTCGAAAACAGACCTTAAATCGTGAAAACGTCAAAGTGATATTTTCAGCACCCAAAATCGTCAAAATGACGATAAATCGTCAAATATGGCTTTGATGGTTGAAGCGTCCAGAGTGGCTTAAATAAGACCTACCAAAGATTGTAAGAGATTTCTTGGGAATTTATAATGATTGCAAACAGTACACAGCGGCGTGCTCGAAATATAAGAATTTTTCTATTCTTGTCAACGGTGAATTGTCGTAATGCAAGCAAAACATTGTCAACATTTCAATTTCAGATCAGCTCGCAGAGTCTTTATGATTAGGTATTTAGACGATCATATTGTTATCGTTGCGTCAAGATTTAAAAGTTGGATCTTAAAGTGCATCTATATAAAATTCAAAGCGAGGAAGCACTGATACCCGCAACACCATCAATAACAGTTATATGCAGAATTATTAGGTCTTATTTGGGCCACTCTGTGTCATCATAGCATTTAATAAAGTATATTTGTATTCTAATGACATAAGTTGGCAGCAAAAATAGTCTTGAGCTAAAAGCAGCTGCAAGCTAATGCCTTCAGTTTACTTTAGAAGCAGACTTTGGAGTTTATTGTTGTAACTGTAAAATTTTTATTAGATGTCTGTATAAATTAAACAAAGATAAGATTTAAGAGTAAAAAGTTGGCTGTATCCACCAAGAAATAAACACTTATATATTTCAATCGTCATCTATGCTACACGTATAGAAGATTTTTTCAAATCATTCAAATCTCGCTGCTTTCAATCGATAAAAACTGTGTGATAACTGTTGAGTAAATTTAACTGCAACGACCGCTGCAGCCGCCATCCAACATTTTTTGAGCCAAATTTTAAGCAAACTGTACCATTTAGTTTGTGTAAAACACCACCATTGAAATCGAGGAAAAAGTTTATGAGAACTTTATTTAAGTGGTTCAGGAGTGATTTGCTGAGTTCTGCTGTTCCGTCGTACCAGCACAATTGATGCTATATATTTAGGTCGGCCAAAAGAGGCGATCACGCCAAAAATCATTAATAAAACTCATATAATAATTTTGGACACTCGCAGAATGTATGTGAGGTAGTTAGAGCTGCAGGTTTCCCAGGAATATTTGCAGAAAGCTCTGCGCAAAATCTGGGGCAAGATTGCTAATACTCCCACCATAACACACTAACCATAAGCGCAACCATCGCATGGACATCCCTCTGGAGCTGTTGAACATCCTCTATGACGATGTAGATTTCTTCAAAAACGTCATAATTGGTAACGAAAAATGGGTGTATGGCTATGACATTGAAACCAAAGCCCAATCATCCGAATGGAAGCGTCCAAAAGAGCCAAGACCGAAAAAAGCTCGTCAAGTTCGGTCAAATGTAAAGGTTTTTCTCACTGTTTTCTTCGACTGCAATGGCGGGGTGCGTCATGAAATCTTGCCACAAAGTTGTGCGTCCAATGAGGAATACTACGTTGAATTTCTGCGCCATTTGCGCGAAGCAATTCGTCCGAAACGCACAGAATTGTGGAAAAAACAATCATGGATTTTCCACCATGATAACGCACCAGCTCACACATCGATGCTTGTGTGTGAGTTTTGGGCCAAAAAGAAAAACCGTCATCATGCCTCAACCACCGTATTCACCGGACTTGGCCACCGCTGACTTTTTCCTCTTCCCAAAACCGAAGACAAAAATGAGCAAACCCATATTCAGAGGACTTGGCCCCTCCTGACTTTTTCCTCTTCCCAAAACTGAAGACACCGATGAAAGGAAAGCTTATTGCTACGATTCAGGAGATAAAAGAAACATCGAAGGAAGAGCTGCTGGCGATACCAAAAAGAGCGTTTCAGAAGTGTTTCGAGGATTGGAAAAAACGCTGGCATGAGTGTATTATATCTGAGGGGGACTACTTTGGAGGGGGCAAGATAGTTATTGATGAATAAATAAATACTTTTTGAAAAACTTGAAAATAACGTTTATCTTTTTTGATCAAACCTCGTATATTTTTAGCAAATGAAAAAATCTAGTTGCAATTTCTTGAATCAGAGAAATCAAGTGCTAAGAACCAATTCTTAGAAAGTTCAAATTATAAAGTTAAATATTTGTTTGGCCATTAGGCGAAACATTTTCGTTGAAACAATTTTTTCATAAAAAAGAAATTGATATTTGAGAACTAAAAATTAATGCTGTTAATTTTTGATAAATTTTTGTTTAGTCAACTCAAAAATCTTTAAGAATCACACTTTTCGATCTCCGAACCCTCTGCAGCGATTTTTCTTTTTATTAATGATTTTTAATGTGGATTTTTACCATGAAATTTTAATAATTTCTTAATAAAAATAGTCTCAAAGAGAAACAATAATTTCAGCTTTTAATATTATTTTTTAATTATGTTTGTATGTGTGAATATACATACATACTGCCGAATGCTGCAATAGCATTTGAGAATAGTTAAACGAATGTGTTTTGAATTGCGGCTATATATTTTTTATGAGACCGAACTGAATGACGAACAGTCTAGTAGACTGACTACCACAGCAAATGAATGACTTTAAAAGTGACGAATGGTTCAAGTGTTGATCATGTCATTAGCAATCATGTTGACGTTGATGTGCTTGAGATTTTAATGAAAATGTTCATTTCATTTTTTCCCCTAATGATGAACTGAACATGTCCATACACACATGCTTATATGTATGTATACGAACACACACACACACACACATTCATATTCACGAGTATGGATGTAAGTTTTTTTGGTAAGCTAGATGGACAACCATCTAAAGGAAAGGAAGAGAGAAAACGAAATGGTAATATCTGAAAAATCTATACATACGTGTACATATGTATATTAAGAGCTCCTTCCACAAGTGCTGGGCGACGATATTGTGACTAAAACTGGTCGTTGTCGTAGGAACTTAAGAAGGCCCCTAAATAGGTACTTTTCCACTCAAAGAGCAATAAGAGAGCTGAAAAATGAAACACCAACAAAAAATATGTCCCAGATGTGTCTAAATATTTGCAAAGTGGATACTCGTTACTTAAAATCTAATATTTTCCAATGCACCTTCCATGGAATAGGTTTAAAAAATACTTTTTGGAAGTCAGCAGAGTTGGCAAAACTTAGATTATTTTCTAAACGTTTCGCTCTTTAATGCCTTATAAAGATTCTGTGGCCCTTCTCCGTCCAATATTTGCTCCAGTGCACCATTAGAGTAGTACATATCATATTTGACGTATATCGGTTTAGAACTATATAAATGCAGTAAATTTTTTATTGCATTTACAAAAGAATGTTGGGCAGGTGAAAAGCAGGTTTATGATGTTTTCTTTTCTGACAAACATTTTTATCATTATTTTTTAACATAATCTCGTTTTAGAGCAATATACTTGTATTTAATTGAAATACCGGGTGTACGCCGGAAAGGTATACTATATTGTTTTGCCGCCATTTTGATAAACATTAATCTTGACAGTCGTGAAGTAGTAAGTTTATTATAGAAAAATATTCACTGGAACGCAAACGGCATCCGCCAACACAAAAATGAACTTGAGCACTTCCTTATGGAAAAACAAATTGACATAATGCTGATTGCTGAAACCCACTTGACAAGCAACAGTTATTTCAAAATTAATGGCTACATACTGTACGACACAAAAGATCCCCGTGGAAGATCTTGCGGAGGATCGGCAATTCTAATAAAATCCAGAATTAAACACTTTTTAATGAACGAGACATGTGAGGAGTATCTCCAAGCAACTAATATATGCATTGAATATTTGCATGAAAAAATCGTTATTTCCTCAATCTACTCACCGCCACGCTTTTCAATAACAGAAAGCCAATACTCAAATTTTTTCAAATCACTTGGTCCTAGATTTTTAGCGGCTGGCGACTATAACGCAAAACACACTTTTTGGGGATCACGTTTAATTACCTCGAAAGGCCGTGTGCTTTTTAACACCGTTTCCAAAATGGGTTTAGATGTGGTTTCAAGCGGACATCCCACTTATTGGCCGTCAGACCGACGAAAGATCCCAGATGTTATAGATTTTGGAGTTGCGAAAAATTTTCCCTTAGAGTGGATGCAAGTGGAGCCTTCATTAGATTTGTCATCAGATCACTCTCCCACTATAATCTCTGTTTCGTTCCCCCACGAGATTGACTCACCGTTAACTGTCAATAGAGTTAATTGGTTAAAATACAAAAAATTTTTGAGTACACATTGTACTGAAAATATCGCCTTGAGAACGCCTGAGGATATTGATGTGTCAATTAACGATTTTTCTGAAAACCTCAAACTGGCCGTACAGCATGCTACCACTAGTCATATAAGATCCAGAAATGAAACCAATAGAACTTATTCGTCTGAAATTGAGCAACTTCTGTCAGAAAAAAGAAGAGTCAGAAGAGAATGGCAACTTCGCAGATCTCCCCAGCTTAAAACTAGGCTACGGGAATGCATAACTCAGTTAAGAAATCTGCTTGAAGTCCATAGAATTGCTTCCCTTAAAACATATTTGGAAAGCCTTGATGGTACTCCTCAATCTGATTATTCCTTGTGGAAAGCGACAAAAGGTTTAAAAAGACCCGTAATAGGTAAGCCACCTTTGCGAACTTCAACTGGCGACTGGGCAAGAAGCGACTCTGAAAAGGGGATGTTGTATGTCGATCATTTGAGAAACGTTTTTATTACAAATGATTCAGCGAATATTACAGCGGAATTACCACCATATGTTGTTAGACCCCCTATGTCTTTGAGACTTAATTTTCAAGATGTCGAAAACGTTATCGCAAATACAAACCCAAGAAAAGCTCCAGGCATTGATCAAATTACTGGTAAAATGCTTGAACAGTTACCTCGTGTAGCTAGAAGGGTTCTACTTTTTATTTTTAACGCCATTTTACGCCTTGAGTATTATCCTGTAGAGTGGAAGGTCTCAATGATTACTATGATACCCAAGCCAGGGAAGGATCTGACAAAGGTAGAATCATATAGACCAATAAGTCTACTACCAACAATTTCAAAACTGTTCGAAAAATTGTTAATGGCGAAGTTGAGTCCAATATTGAACAATGTGGGGTGTATCCCTGATCATCAATTTGGTTTTCGGGCTAAACATAGCACCATAGAACAAACGCACAGACTAGTCAATGTCATAAGACAGACCTTTGAGGAGAAGAAGTATTGCTCAGCTCTATTCATCGACATTTCTCAAGCTTTCGATAAAGTGTGGCACGACGGGTTGATGCACAAAATAAAGTTAAACTTGCCTGTAAATACTCACAAGCTTCTGGAAAGCTACTTATATGGGCGGAAGTTTATTATCAGAGAAGGCGATTTTATAAGCCCAACTCAGCCAATCGAAGCAGGTGTTCCCCAAGGCAGCATACTGGGGCCTACTTTATACTTGATTTACGCCTCTGACATGCCAACGACATCCGGAATCCATACTTCAACCTTTGCAGATGACACAGCGTTTTTGAGTGTTCATAAAAACCACCAATTAGCTTCACGAAATTTACAGGAATACATTTCAATATTAGAGAAATGGCTGAAACTTTGGAAAATCAAAGTTAATGAACAAAAATGTACTCATGTCACATTCACTCTGTGTAAGCAAACATGTGGGCCTATCCAAATAAACAACTCACCTATTCCGCAACACAGTGAAGTCAAATACCTTGGTATACACCTCGACCGTAGGCTAACGTGGAAGTCTCACATTGAAGCAAAAGTCACTCAGATGAAACTAAAAGCAGCGCAACTAAATTGGCTTATGGGCAGAAACTCGACATTGAAGTTGGATTGCAAACTTCTGTTATACAATGCAATTCTAAAACCTATATGGTGCTACGGAATTCAATTATGGGGCACCGCCTCAGCGTCAAATATTGAAAAAATTCAAAGGCGACAAAACCAAATTCTTCGAACGATTACTGCAGCTCCATGGTACGTAAAAAATTCACGAATTCATAACGATCTGAGTGTTCCGCTGGTAAAAGAGGAATTTTCCAAGTACGCGACAAGGTATGTCAGTAAACTAGAACTTCATCCAAACCCTCTTGCGCGCAATATACTTAATTTTGGCGGCCACACTCGGCTTAAAAGAAGGGATACCGCTGCCACCATCAGATTGCTCAATAGGTGATTTTACCGAAATAGCTCCCGCATAATAAAACTTTTTGTCTAGCATTGGCCGGACTTAAGAATCCCATTTTTTAAATTTAGTGTTAAGATTTGAATACTTATTGTTAGTTCATTTGGAAGATTCAATAAATAAAAAATGCTACAAAAAACAAAAAAAAAAAAAAACTAGAAAAATATGCACATTTTAATTTGAAAACCCCCAAATTATTTATCAGTTACCTTTCCACCCATTAAAAGTGACAGTGTGGTGTGCAATTTGGTCAGGAGTAATCATTCATTACCGTACTTCTCTGAAAATAAAAACGTTTTATGGAGCGATATCACCCGTAAATCGGTAGCGATATCATGATATGATTGAAAACTTTTTGGAGCCACAACAGCATGCTACGGGCTTGATTAACATGTGGTGTCAACAACACGGTGCCACGTCGCATACAGCCAGGATTACAGTGGAATTACTGCGGAGTATACTTTTCCGGCGGACACCCTCTACTTGCATTAGTATATAGGAAGAACATGCTGAATGGGGTAGCACAATTTATTGAGTTTTGACTACACACGACTGCATTCGTGTATTCTCCCCGGGGAACAGGTTTTACCTTGACGTATTTTAACCCATAGCTTTCTGTACTTCGGGTAAAGAGGGGAACGAGTCCCTCGTTTGTTGTAGCAAACCAAACTCTGGGAAGCCGCATGACTTACGAGTATGTTGTGTTGACTAGGGTATAAATTGGCAGAACGGGGATCACCTTGGCCCCCGGGTGGTTCTTTTTGCAGTTCAACCCGGGCTAAAACCCAAAACGCAGGAAGGGGGAGTTAGTACTGCGGACTATCAACTTCCTGAGGGTATGTTGCCTTTACAATAGATACCTGTACTGTAAGGAACCGGTGGTGATAGTTGACGGGTGAGTTCGTTTAAGGGCTGATGCTCTTAGTGAGCTTCGGCCTACCAACTTATTAAGCCTTGTCTGTCATTGATTGCTGGTAAAGTGAGGTATTAGAAAGCCTGAACTCCACAAGAATTTGCTCATATAGCTACGAACATATGGCAAGAATTGCTACCTATGTGAATCTGGACAGCCACACGGGGCGGTGGTGAATCGTGAATAATTCACTCATTCCAATTTGCTAAAATTGGTTCTCCCGGCTGTGGACACATTTGATCGATTATGCCGTCCAAAAAAATACGAAGTGCACGAAATGTATTTTAATTTGAACTCCCATTTTCATAAAAGCCTTCAACAATCTTAACGCGCTGCTTAATTGAGTACCTCATCATGGTTGGATTTGTCAAACAATGAAAAAACAAAATTATGTTGGACAAAATATACGTGATTTACAATTAATGTCGTGCATTATGGTTGGACCCCCCTTGACTTTCATTCTCCGATGGTTCAATTTTATTCTACGAACTTTATAACTATTTTTAGATGGCCTGAACACGCGCGTTACATGCGTAGATACAACTAGAGTGGAGTAAGCCGCTTTTTAACCATTCCAATTTTGTTTTCAGTGATGGATTTTTTACGCAAAAAATAATGAACTCCTGAAATTCTCTTATTTCCATTTTTGTTAAAATTCAAGAACTTGTCTGCTTTTAATGGCTGTCAAACAACAACAAAAGTCTTTTTAAAGTTGCTGAGCGGAATATTGAAAAAGTCACGGAGCTACGAAACAGCCCTTACCGCTTTGTGTTACTCAAGTTCTCTCCGAAAGTTTAATACACTTGTGACTGTTATCACTTGTTTTTAATATGTTGCACATAAAACTGGTAAAACATGTTCTACACTTTACCTCAAGGGAGGTGGAGACACATACGAGTACATCGGATTTTTTATATCTTTATATCTTTACCTCATAAGTTTGTATACAAACGATAAAAATTTTTTACAAAAAGATGGATTGCAACAAATTTTTATTAGAAATTTCCTTGTCACCTGATGATGAGAGGAAGAGTTGAGTTCAAATAATCAGCCGAGACGTAGTGCATGAAGGTTTTGTGCAATTACACTATTTCTGTCAGAAAAGAAGGCGTTATATGTGTGCATTACGAGCAATTAAATAACATATAGTAAACATAGTTTTTGCTTTATTGTTTTTATTAAATATATATCACCACTTAAGTACCCTGGTAAGCGGTAAAATTTTGTGTTCAGTGATGTGTTCTACTGTTGAGTTATATACTCTTCTTTTGAGTTATATACTCAAAAGTAGATCTGTGCTAGGTCGTAAATATCAGTGACGGGTCGTTTGCGGTCAATTAACTTAGACTGAGTTATTATTTCAATTTGTTCAATCATTCTATTTGCACGAATAAAGCGGTGACATTTGTTATCGTTTGTGATCTTTCCTGGCATTTTTTTCTTGCTCAAACAGCTGATAAAAAGATCGATACATAAAAGAACGGCGATGTTTCTTTGTCTTTTGAAATGAATTTCATTTTGCTTGAATTTTTTTTTTGACCTGGCGTATGTATAACTAAGGCACTCAGCTCTCTGAGGTATAGAGGGGTAAAAACCCATCATTTGCTGCAGCATATAAAACTGTAGTATTTTAGTTTATGATGCGATTTACGAAATCCCTCACAAAGGGATAATTCGCAGAACGGGTATCAGCACGCTCTCAGGAATTACTGTTTTAGACGATCCTGGCGCTTATCGAGACTTAGGTGCTTGCATCTTGGCTGAAACGTAGTCTGTAGTTTAAACCTAAAAAAGAGTATAGTGGTTTTATGGAGCTAATTGTGATACCCGATATGCTGTTGTTTTGTAACCAAAAAGGAACCATAAGTAATGGACGGACGGGTAAGTTGGTTGAAGATTGATGCTCTTTATTATGTATCATATCGCTCCTTTATTGCAACATAGTCATATCTCAAAAAATTAGCTTTTCGAGTTAACAATGCAAAATTATTAACAGTACTACCTTTTATTTATATTGTGCCAAAATTTTATTTAAATTGCCTTTGAACTGTTTCCTTTAGGAGATATTTTCTAAGACTTGTATGGAAGCTAAAAATTTGAAATGCGTTTTTCTCGAAACAAGCTTTTTTGGATTATGACTATATTGCAATAAAGGAGCGATATACTATCTAAAGACTGAGCATTTTCAATTAAGTAAATATGTATACTTTATATCTTGTATTTTTAGCCTACCATTTGATTGAGCCTACATTCCTGTGACTGTCTGGGAGGGATTAAAAGGCGCGAGCACGTCAGCAAGAAGTTTGTTTTATAACTATGACAAGAAGTTGTGAGTCTTGTCATCCACATAGGGCCGCGTAAGATGTTTCAGCCCGATTTGGTCGCATCAGAACAGGCCGGTATAGTAAGTGCAATTACATACTGCGTATGTTCTGACATTTTTGCAGAAAATCAAAAATCTATTTAAATTTTATATTTTTAATATTATATGATGGTATCATTCGTCTGGCTCAAGTTCAATCCTGGCTAAAGCGAAGAAATATTTTTATATTTTAATTATAACAATAATTGCCGCGATCAATAACTCGTGATCAAAGAAGACAGGAAAAAATAATTGAATACACTAAGGCTAGTTTATCTCCCAGCTTTAGGGTATTCAATTATTTTTTCCTGTCTTTGATCGCGGCAATTATTGTTATAATTAAAATATAAAAATATTTCATGGCCTTAGCCAGGATTGAACTTACGCTTCTCTTTGGTTTACGTTTTAAACGTCATGCAAGAAATCAGCTAAAAAGGGTACTTTTGCTGCTTACTCACTCGTACCTGGTACTCGAATCTTGTACTGCCCTGATCTATTGTGTTTTCGTTATATATCAGAACGTTTAAATGTGCTGTTGATTATTTATTTATTTATTTTGTTAGTTATTTGTGGAATAAGAAAATGTTGTTTTTGTTTAATGTAAATTAAATGCATTTATAAATAATTTTATGACCCGTCATAACACTCATAATAAAAATGCATGAATTGTATAATGATGCGACAGACGCCTTTAAATAAACAAATTCAATTCTTCATTCAATTTTACATTTATTCATTCAACGTTTTGGCACGAAAGGCAAAACAATATTAATAATAAAAAATCTTTCTGATGGGTTTGAAATTATTCAAAATTATCAAGATATTAACATATTTAATGAAATCATATAGACGATATGTATGGTATATATGTATGTATGTACAGTAGAACACAAAACTGTTCAATGGATCAAGTAACCCTTTCCTATTACATATTATTTAGAACTTAGATGTCTACTTTGTGGTAACTCACTTTAGAACTAGCGAAGTTTTTAAATAATCAGATAACCGATTATAAAGAACACAACTAAATAGGGTTGCTCACTAATAGATTTTTGGAAACAAAATATTTTAGTTATAAAATATTTAAACAAATGTATGAGGAATATATTTATGTATAACAAACGTACGACTGACTATTCACTCCTATCGTAAACAGTCATTGCCACGGCAAAATTTCCCATTTCCTAAAATTGCAATCGTTAATACGTATCCCCTAGAAATGAATTTACATTTTCTATGTGTAATTCAGTTTGGAATAATAACACTAAAAAATTAACATTCGGCCAAAATTCACCTAATCGCAAACATTTACTTCCTCGTATAATTTTTGTTTTCCCTTTGATTTGTTCAAATCATTTTGGCTGGCGGACTGTATTCATCTTATAAGTAATTATTTTTTTAAATTAAAATGTAAAAGCTTATATTTAGCTATTTTTTTTTAGGACTAGCTTTGTTAATAAGGTGCAAAATGATATTGTGCTCAATAGAATGCAAAGTTTCAGATCCATTACCTGCAATTTTGTAAAAAAAACCCCTAACGACGTGTTGGCTGAATTTAGGTTTTGAATTTTTGGTTTGGAAGATTTAAATAGTGCAGCCTCTTGGATGTGTAGCATCAACAAATCTGATTATCTGGCTACACCTTTCTGGTGACCACCTTCTGCAAAGATCCGTAGGTAGGCACACAAAGTTATTTTATTATTGGTGTTATTCCAAATTATGTTTTTGTTGTTGGAATATTATTGTCTTGCACTTCTAAAATAACATATATTTACACAAAAGCGGCTTTTCTTTACCCTACAATGTTGAATAAATCTAAAATAAAAAAGTTATGTACAAACACAATTTCTTCAACTTACGATGTATCGCGTAACTCCAACGGATTAGATTCATCTCGTAAATGTCATCGAGATTCTTCCACCTGTAGTTCAATTAATACTTCGATTGTAAATATTTCATTTTTATTTGAATTAAACACTTTTTCTTCACTGGACTGACAATTTAATATTTTTTTTTACATTCACGACGTATTGATAGCACGTACAAGAGTTCCTATGAAATTCGCGAAAGCGATTTTCCCTTCCTGGGAATTAAAAATTTTATGGGAACAAATATTTCCCATCTTATTCTTATTATTAATCGTTGTTGTTTGTTACAAAGGGAGTTTTGTGCACGAGTTTAAATTATTAGAAAACACAAAATTATACTCTTAATATCAATGAAAGGGGAGAATATTTTGTGACATTAATGTTTAAATATGAGTTTGGTCATGTGGCCACCAAAGCTTGCCCGTACAAGATAATCTGAAACATTAATTTCACAATCTTACCACAGCATTTGCGGCCACACTTCGCCAATATTCTTCCAGGTGTTCAATTGTCCTCCGGGGAGCAGGTGTTGCATGGTATACGCATAGCCATTGCACTCTACTTTAAGGAGCTTAGAAGAATACTCGTAGGAGTTCATCGTTTGTTGTAGTAAATAAAACTCAAGCTCTCATTAGGGGTTAATAGACAGAATAGGGATCGGAAAAGCCTCCGGGAAGTTCTGCTTGCAGACTATCCCGCCACTGCTTGGCTGAAACGTTCTGGCTTTGATACCTAAAACCGTTGATAACTTTGGTGTGTTCCGTTTTTTTGGGGCTAATAGCTCCCCGAAGTGTAGTTGTCTTGTGATCTAAAGAACCAGTAGTGATGGTTATGCGGATGAGTTAAACCATGGCATGCTGCTCTTATGGGCTTCGAATTATCAACTATTAAGCCTTGTCATCTACTGACTTCTGGGAAATTGCATACAGGCTAGGTCTGAGATCTTCAGCACGGAGTTTGACCATATGAAAACAAAGTTATGGCAAAATTTTGCAACCTGTTTGATCCTTGCAAGCCACACGGGAGCGTTCGTGAACGTGAGTTCACCCCGTGAAGTTGGTCCAGCATCAGATAAAGCCGTCAAGGCAGATGCTGATATAAGTCAATAACACATTCTGTTCAATCGTCCCTGCTGTATCGACGTAACAACTGACTTTACAAAACCCAAAAAAAAAAAAAATCGTATGGAGTAAAATTACACGATCTTGGTGAGCAATTAATTGGAACGTTACGTAATATTACTCAAAAGTTTCACCGAGTAAAGCAGTTGCAGCGTGCTTGGCGTTCCACTAGTCTGGCAACATCCCCCCGGGGAACAGGTTTAAATTGGCAGAACGGGGATCAGCATGGCTCCGGGGTAGTTCTACTTGCGGTTCGATCCAGGCTGATCATGGTTGAGGTGCCTATCTTGGCTGTAACGTTCTGGCTGTGGTTGGAACCTAAAACGCAGGAAGGGGGTGTTAGTATCCTTGATAATTGCTTGGCGTGGCTTTTTTCGGGGACTAACAAGCCCCCGAGGGTCTGTTGCTTTTACAACATATACCTGTACTGTGAGGAACCAGTGGTGATGGTTGACGAGTGAGATGGTTTAAGGGCTGATGCTCTTAGTGGGTTTCGGCCTACCAACTCATTCAGCCTTGACTTCCATTGATTGCTGGGTAATTGCATACAGCAGGGATTAGAAGGCGGGATTAGAATACCCGAACTCCTCAACAAGAAGTTGCTTATATGGCTACAAACATATGGCACAAATTGCTACCTGTGTGAGCCACACGGGTACCCTGGTGAATCGTGAATAATTCACTCCGTGGAACTGGTTCATCAGCAAATTAGGCCGCAAGGCAGGTGCTGATGTAAATCTTTTTCACAACTGTCTGACAACATAGCTTTTAATATCAGTACTATGATATTTGTCGTCATCATTGCTTAGAACCAGCAACCACATGTGACTAAATCTACACAGTAAGATCTTAC
The DNA here is from genome assembly GCA_914767995.1 of Thecocarcelia acutangulata. Classification (NCBI taxonomy): domain Eukaryota; kingdom Metazoa; phylum Arthropoda; class Insecta; order Diptera; family Tachinidae; genus Thecocarcelia; species Thecocarcelia acutangulata. Next base: position 62,235,858 of record OU612098.1, read on the forward strand.
TGTCATGATGATCAGATGAAAAAAGTGACGTTTGAGTAAAATAAAATCGGGTTTCTTAAATTTCGGAGACACATTAGAATAGAGGTGGCACATAGATTTATTTTTCTTACTTATAATTCGGAGGTTGCATAGTTATTTGCTTACGAATGAAATCACACAGCGCAGAGTCAAAAATGAAAAAGGTGTATATAGTTTCACGATATTTCCTGTTTCCTTTTTGTCTTGCTTCATCTCTGTCTACTTTGTGGTAAAGCCACATGATGATGACGGCGATCTTTGATGATATGAAAACAAAGCATCAAACGCATGTCTGCCTTTGTGGTTATATGGAAAATTAAGAATGTGGCCAGCACGCGGTAATAACTAGAAGTATGACACCTGCTAAACGGATTAATATAATTTAGTTACGACTGGATTAAGAAATTAAATAGTGACGACACATTTAAAAGTGAGATTACGGCGACCACAGAATAATTCCTCCATTGAACTACTTGGTATGATGAAACTTAGACCAATCCCAGTGTAGTGTCGACTGGACGCAAATGGACTTTGATAGATACACGTGGTGATGTGCAAGAGCATGTCATATATCAAAATAAGAAATTCGAGGGTGGTTCATTCATGAGTTGGAGATGTTTTCGTTAGAGTGAGTTTGGAGCGCTTCGGCGTATCAGTCGTATTAAACATGGAATTTTCCTACCTCCCTAGATTGGATATATTCGACCTCGAACCCAAACAAAATGACACATTTATGCTGAATAATAATCCAAATCACGCAACAAAAGTGGCAAAAAAAAAGGTTTGTTGAGAACGGAGACTAATCTTCAGATTTCAACTGTAAAGATGATCTTTTTTGCTCCATTTGAAAATGAAAGATATTCTCTGAAAAAATGTTTCAAAATCCGTAGATGAATTGTAAGTGTGCTACTAATCGTATAAGAATGTAATTGAAAACATATATGTGCGAGGGTGGATTGATATTGAAGGCAAATAGCCCTAGATACAATTTTTTTTAATTGCAATCGTTTAAAGTAAGCAACTTTTGTGTTTCTTGAAAAATTAAAAAAAAAAAATTTGTGCGGTGATTAAACACTATTATTGGAAAGGGAAAACGACGAAAGAGACAATGGAAAAGCTCGATAAACATTATGGTGAGTCACATTATATGGTAAAATATTGGATTGCTGAAATTAGAAAAGAAGAAAATATCAAGAAAACCTTCGATATCGTTATGAATGATCGCCGAGTCATGAGATTGTTGAAATGAGATTGTTGAAATGATAAGCATATCGTATGAACGTGTGTTCCACATTTTGCATGAAAAATAGCATATGAAAAAGATATCGGCAAGATGGGTGCCGTATTTGCTCAGTGTCGAACAAAAACGAATACGACACACCACTTCACAGCGGTGTTTGGACTTGATACAGCGCAATCCTGATGATTTGATGTCGATTAATAACTGTTGATGAAACGCGTGTCCACCACTACATACCTGAAAACATAAATTAATCGAAACAATGGGTGGAAGTATTCCGAAGAAGGCGAAGAGAGTGAAATTGGTTACGGCCACTGTATATTGGGATGCACACAGAATATTGTTCATCGATTATCTTGCAAAAAGATCCCAATCACAGGAAAGTTTTATCGTCCATTATTGGATCAATTGATTGAAGCAATCAAGAAAACACGACCATATTTAAAGAAGAACAAAGTGTTATTTCCTCAAGACAATGTACTGGTTCACACAGCACTAAAATTACATGAAATACACTTCGACTTGGTTTATCATCTACCTTATAGTCCAGATTTAGCCCCAAACGACTTGTTCCTCTCAAACGAAGAAGTGATTACCGAAATTAACGCGTATTTTGAGGGGTTCCCAAAATCGTATTATTCAGATGGTATAAAAAAGTTGAAATATCGTCTTATTAAATGTATTAAGCTAAAATGAGACTATGTTCAGAAATAAAAGGTTTTTGCAAAAAATTTGTTTTCCTACTTAGGTAGCTGCAATATCAACCTGCCCTCGTAAGTCCAAATATTTTGGAAAATCTTGTCAATAGTATGTATGCCTGATAAAATTAATGCTGTAGAAAAATTCGGGGAAGATGACATCAAGTTTTTCAGAGTTGAACAAATCTCAAGGTTTTGAAATTGATTATTGTTTTAGTTAGATTTATACCTTTTAAATAGACGAGTATATACTTATGTATATGTACCTATGTGGGTATTAGTGCCAATTCCCAGATACCGAAGCTGTCCGTTCGTTCGCTCAATTACTTTTAAAACTAAAACAACATTCAAAATTTTGTTATTGTTTTATATGTAATTGTGCGAACGAACAATTACATTCGATATCCGTGAACTGGAACATAATTTGTTTTTCTGCACATCACTTCGTATATAAGGTAATGTGTGTAGCGATGTACTCGTGTGTAAATACATATATTATGTACATACATATAAGTATGGATATATTAAAAAAGGCAAATAGACTTACCTCGCTTTTGCATAAAAGCAAACAGCTCATCAAGGAACTCCTTACGTTGTGGATCATCGTTGATCTCGTACAACTAAAATGAAAAAATGAAAAATTGTTTTGTTAGAAATCTAATTAATATTTAAGTATTGTTCATATGCATGCACATTAGGGGACCGGATGGAGAGGTGATGTCCGCCGTACAGCATGTACGAAGAGGAGAATATTTCGGTTGGCGGGGAACACAGTTTCTTATTCTGCACACGCTGGAAGATCGAACAAGAAAGGCTGAGTATATAAACGACGGATGATATAGCAGACATGCTCGTAAATGAATCCTAGTGGATAGCATTAGGGAACTATTGCGAACGATCTCTGCGCCAAATAAGGAAAGACATCGACGATGTCATTCACCTGAATGAACATCAAATTAATGGGGAATAAATGCGCAAGCCGAAAGTGGGCAAGTCAAAAAACCATTAGTCGTATGCGATATTTTACCTCCTAACCAGAAAATAACAAACATTAGAGTGGACAAAAAAAAGGAAAAAGCTTATTTCAACAACATTTTTTTCCTTGCCATATGCGGTCGTTTCTTTGCAATGTCGTTCTTTAAATGCTCCAACAATGCTATATAATATTCACTGTTAATGGTATTTCCTTTCTCAAGACAGTCGCTAAATATTACACCACGCATATCCCTAAATATCGAGGCCGTAAACTTTCCAGCCAATTGTTGTGCTTTCGGGCACTTTGAACGAGGTTCACCAGCTGCTGTCCATACAGATGACAATCGCTTTGATTCCGGAGTGAAGTGATGGATCCATGTTTCATCTATTGTCATATATCAACGCAAAAATTCCAATATTCCTACGAGCTGGGACTGCCAAATATTGAGCATGACTTGGAACCATGAATATTCGGTTTGGCCTCGATGTACTCATGATGTTCTGCGCTTAACATTATCGTTTTTTTTTTTTTTTTTTTTTTAACTTCATTATTTTATTTATTGAATCTACATAAAAAAAATGTAATGACAATAAGTATTCAAATCTTAATACTAAAAAAAAAAATTATGATTAAAGTCCTGGCAGTGCTGGACAAAAATTTATTTTTATGCGAATATTATTTCAGAATTCAGTCATCTGTTTAGAGCTCTAATGGTAGCCAAAGTATCCCTCCTTCTCAGACGGGTATGACCACCAAAGTTAAGAATATTAACTGCAAGAAGATTTGGATGGAATTCAAGTTTGTTAATACATATATCTTGTCGCGTACTTCACAAATTCAGATTTCACAAAAGGTACGTTCAGATCTGCGTGGATTCGTGAGTTTTTAACGTACCATGGAGCATCTGTAATTCTATGGAGAATTTTATTTTGACTTCTTTGAATTTTTTCAACGTTGGATGCCGAGGCTGTGCCCCATAATTGAATCCCATAGCACCATATTCGCTTTAGAATCGAGTTGTACAGCAGAAGTTTACAATCAAGCTTCAAGGTCGAATTTCTGCCTAGTAGCCAGTTAATTTGCACTGCTTTCAATTTCATCTGCGTTACTTTTGCCTCGATATGCGACTTCCATGTTAGTCTACGGTCAAGATGAATACCGAGGTATTTGACTTCACTGTGTTGGGGTATTACTTTATTATTAATAGTAATGGGTGAGCATGTTCCTAGGCGCAGTGCGAATGTAACATGGGCACACTTTTGTTCATTAACCTTGATAACATTATCGTAATGAAGTAATTTTTCGTCCCAAGTCACAATGCGATGCGCAAATCTCTTCCATCTTTGCCTTGCATGTAGCTGTTCACAAGCAAGCAAACGCTGTTTAACATCTCTCGGCTTCAACTCGTGCGGCACCCCATTTCCTTGTTTCCGAATCATTTCCATGACTTTCAGGCGTTGTGATATGGCTTGTTGCGTCACTCCCAATTATCCTGCCAATTTTCTGTTGCGTTTGGCACGAGTCTGGATCAAGTAATGGCCCCTATTCTGCATCTTCGAACACCGTCTCACTTCCCGTGCTGGTCTTAGACGTCAAAATCCCCCGTCTTGAAGCGTTGAAACCACTCTCAACACGTTCTCTCACTAATAGCTGCCTCTCCATAGGTATTTGAGAATATTCGATTAGCCTTAGCCGCATATTTGGTCATATTAAAGCAGAAAATTATGTTCACAAATTGTATGACATCTATGATCTTTTTATTTCGGCTACCACTTAGCACTACAGCCATCTATTGCAAAACGACGGAAACAAAGTTGTACACCTAATAGTATGAAAGTTATTCAAAACGAACTTGGATGATTGATTTTGCACCAGCTTACGCGCTCTTCTTGAAACCCCCTTTATCGTTGCCCTAATATTAAGGGACATATAATTTATACAAACACACACAAAAATTATATTTGATGAAGAACAACTAAAGGCGATGAATATAATCACAAAAACCTCAATAAGCCAATAAGAATACACAAATAAAATATTCTACTTTTGTGTTAATGACACAATGGGACTATAATGACCATTATGAACCCCCAAATGTCAGCATGTCAGTTTTATATGTACTCGTAACTAAAACAAAAAGCAAAAAATACATGAGCACGAGTATGTATGTAAGCAAATATAAAAAAAAAATACAAGAAAAAAAAACGGTTTTTGTTTCGTTCGGTTATAAACACTCAAGATAATCAGACAACACAACAAAAGGATACCCAAATGTCATGACAAAACATTCATATTTTGCCTTCCAGACAAGATCATTAGCAGTCGGAGTCTAACGTTTTAGGTGTCAAAATAATACCGCATAAACAGATATTTTTCGTTTTGTTGTTGTTTTTGGTTTTTTTGCTCACAGGGTGGTTGGCAGTCGTAACAACGGTGGTGGCTAATCAAAATTGTCATTGATGATTGGGATTACGGGTATTCTGCAGTTCTTACATTTTTCATTTTGTGTCTTAAAAAGGTGTGAAAACATTCTTAATATTTATTTAATACGCTGTTTTGTGAATTGAGTGAAACAAAGCCGCGTAGATACGACTACTCGCGCACACACACACACATATACACATACGTATAAAAGCATAAAAATATTAAAAAAGATACCCAACAAACACTAAGGTTTGTTTTCAAATTGAGAATGATTTGAAATCAAACGTTTTCTCAAATGACAAACGTTTAATACTGATTTGAATTCAAATTGATAAATATAGTATTCTCAACAAAAAGGGGAAATTGTTTTCATATTGAGAACTTCATATATTATCAACTTGGTTTCAAAAGTAATTCTCAAATGTTTTTCAAATGTGGATTGTGATGTGGAATACAAATAAAAACTAATGTTTGATTTAGAAATTCATATTTCAATTGACTTATTTGCGATTTTTATTTCTTTATTTATTTTATTTCATTTGTATAGTAAGATTATTATTATTTATTTTATTTATGTATTAATGTTAAATAGTCGAACTTTTATTTTTAATATTTCTAATATTATATGATGATGGGTTGGTATCATTCGTCTAGCTCGAGTTCAATCCTGGCTAAAGCCAAGAAATATTTTTATTTATAATTATAACAATAATTGCCGCGATCAATAACTCTTGATCAAAGAAGACAGGAAAAAATAATTCAATACACTAAAGCTGGGGGACAACTAGCTGTTGTGTATTTATTTTATTATTATTTTTCTTAGTATTGAAATTCTCGAAAGGACGAAGTAGTTGATTCCTCTTGTCTCTAAATCGCGCACAAATCAGACAATCTCATTATTGATTATTATTTCACTTCTTTATGTTTTTATTCACGCGTTCTTACTTATAAAAAGTAATTTTTGCACACATTTAATTGCATATTGCTCAGAAACAAATAAAAATTATTAATCTTTTCCAAAATTCCTAAAATTTTTTTTTTGTAAATGAATTTAAATGTTGATATTTTTTTCAGTAATTGCTGACACATTTGTTTCATGAGTGGTCGTTAAACTCAAAATCAAATTAATAAATAAAACATTGAGTATCAAATGTTTATATTCAAATGGTTCTTAATTTATGTAAATTCAAATTTTAAAATCAAACCATTCAAAAAGTTTTGAAGTTATGTTTGATATCAATTGATAAAGTCACTCTGTTCTATCGTTACTACAATGGATTTTACTCTGTCCAAGGCGAATTCATTATTAGGTGGATGCATCGGCGAATTTGTTTAATATGGCGGCACTTTCTCTGTCAAGTTTTGTTTACCTTTTCGGCGCCATTTAAATTTTTGTACATGTTCTTTATCAACTACTTTTGGCAGCTTAAGTGTGAATTCGCCTTTTTACACAAACAAAATACCTGTTGTTTTTTTATTGTTGTATTGTTGTAGCGAAGCGGCTACCTTGTTTTTTGTATCATGACTCTGTCGAGATTAGAGATCTTGTTCCCGAAACTCGCATATTTTTGCGTAGCACGCGTTCATCGTTCGGAGCTCATCCATTTGTGGCCGATTGCACTACAAGTTAAATGTTCACAAACACTACTCCCTCTTTCCTCCTCCTCACAATCTATTTTCCTAGTTCTGGTACAATGCTCTGCATATGTATGGGTCATCCTCTGAATACTGGTCCAAGATAAAAAAAAAGTCATTTCATAGCAAATGTTTGATTCCGTGTTTGTTGGGTATAATAGCACATAATAAACATATATTTATTTATGTAGACACATATGTACATACATACATACATATGTACTCGTATGTGCAGACTAATTATACGCATTATTCATATTTAATTTTGTTTTCCACTTAAATACGTATAAATAATAAGCAGATTTTTTGTTTTGTTTGTTAATCGGCAGCAGGGCGTGAACGATTAAATCGCGCAGCTTAATTCCGAGCAGAAATTTTCTATGCACATAATTTTTTCTCTTCGATTTTTATTTGAAGTCCGTCTGGCCATTATTTTGTGTTTTGGCTTCCGACGGAATTCATTGCCAAAATTAACGCACTTTGATTCAGTCCCACAAGTTTTCTTGATAAAAATTAATTAATCCCACCAATAATTTACAAATTTTATTTCTTAATAAAATAACGAAAAACAAATTTGACGTTTTGATCAATTAATTAATAATTAGCTGAGTGATTCCGCCCAGTTAATCAAAATACGATAGAGTGGATCACAGTAAAATTGGTTCGTTTGTAATAAAAATAAAAAAAACGTGAATGTGTTAGAAACAAACAAATCCACATACAGGGTGTCTGGTGGCAAATTTATATGTTTACATACGGATTTGTCAGCCACGACGTTATAGTGGCCGGGTGAGGATTTCGCGTTCGCTGTGGAAATATTTTATAAGAGTAATAATTCTTACATAATTACTCGTCGATAACTTTTTTTCAAAGTTCGGTATTCGGCGCATACGTAATTGACCGAGCGTAACATCTTCGGCTATGAATGTCCCACGGCCAGGTCTCAGTCGGTTCTCAGGAATATTTAAACAACAGGGACTTTCAAGAGCAATTATTCATGAAATCTTAAAAAGGATCTGAAATTTCATTATTTTAAAATTCAAATCGCTTAAGAACTGAAAAAAGTGGCTTTGATTTACGCAATCATTTTTGGGAAAACATGATGGAGCATTTTCGCACTGTAAATTCCATTTTTTGAAGTGACGAGACACATTTTCACTTAAACGGTCACTTCAACAAGCAAAACTACCGTTACTGGTCTGCTAGAACCCGCAATCCTCGATGAAAGTTATCGACGCATGATAACGGAATCCTTTTTGCCAAACCTGAGAGGTCATCTAACACATGGTTTCTACAGGATGAAGCAACTGCACACACAGCCAGAATTTCGATGAGTTTGCTTCGGGAAAATTTTCCCCAAAAACTGACCAGTTGCTCCACCTAACTCCCATGGATTTTTTATGGGGCTACCAAAAAGGGAGGAACAATTCTCTGCTGGTTTTAAAGGAAAATATTCGTCGAGAAACCAAGTAAATTTAACCAGGTTTATAGCAGCGTGTGGCGCAGACCATAAGGCTCTGTTTTGAGCAGTGTGTTCAACTTGACATAAGACATTTGGGGGACTACTCTTTATTGCGATGCGAAAGTAAGTTCGATGCGAAAAGTAAATGCGATAAGAGTATAATTTGATACTCTGTGCCGGTTGCGCAAGGTTTTTAGCGTTTAGTAGTTTGAAAATGAAGCAACACTGGTACCACAAAATAAACAATAGCGAAGAATGATCAAATAAAATTTGCGAAAGGGAAAAATTAAATTCAAAAGCAAAATACGAAAACGCAATACAGGGTACTAAATCTTCGATTACGAACCATTTTTCTTTCGCATCGCAATAGAGAGTAATCCCCCTGGAGTATTTTCATAAATTTAAGCATTTTGCTACAAGTGCATCAGTTTTACTGCGATCAATTATACACAAGGTGGACCATAAGTCTCAGTTATCAGTTTAACATACGCGATAGAAATCATGCACCAACGATTCAAGCCAGAAGTAGGAGGTGACTGGATCAACATTATAAAAGCTACGACCGAGGGAAACGGAAAACGTAGAGCGAGTCCGAGCATCTGTTCGAGAACAACCCAAGCGGTTTGTGGTTTTATATATACCTCGATAATTTCTTAGTAGCATTTTACAACAAGATGGGGCAAGATGGCATATGTCAAATGACTCGTTGGCTGCAGTTAATCAAATTTTTGGCCAGAAAAGAGGTAACCCTAACTAGCGACCCCGTAGCCCCGATTTGACTCCAATGGACCCTTTTCTTTGGGGTTATCTAAAAAGCAAAGTTTGCAGTAACAACCCGACAACCATTACAAAACTAAAGGAGTGCGAGTATATACGCGAAGGAATGCAAAACATTTCAACCGATACTTATAGCGCGGTCATAGAATATTTCCACTTAAGGTTGCGTCAGTGCCAGAGTGAATAAAGATCGCATTTAAGTGCTGTAAGATAATTAAAAAAAAAAATAATAAAGCCCTATTTCATTTACTTTCGTAATTAGTAAACAGTTTTATAAACATATTTATGTTATACCAATAAAAAATTATAAATAGCTTGTTTTCTATGTTTTCCAGCTATCTATATGTCGACATTTCATAGGAACTACCCTAACCGTCAGTAGACTTTGGAAGTTTTTGAAAGGTATTCTCAAACATTCAACTTTATATCCCAACAATCCAAATAAATTGCTGAGAATTTAAAAAGAAAAATGCTCTAATAATATCTGTCAAAATACAAAAAACAAGCTTTTTCATTTATACACGTCTCTATCATTTCTTTACACCTTTTTTAGAATAACGAATAAAAAACTGAATTGTTCATTTTTTATGTTATTTTTTATTGATAATTTTAAATATTAACAGACTTATGACCCCGCCTGTATATGTGTATAATAAAAATTAAAAGAAAAGTGATTGCTTTATATTGCGTTAAAGACAATCTAGCACCACGAAAGTTTACCTGGTAGTTCGTACTAAGAAAACTAAAAGTTTTTCAATATTTAGTAGAGTGCTCCAACGCTTATTATTCAATTTATTTTTATCAGCTTTTTTTTGGTTTTACTGCAGCCGATTTTGTAAAATTCCTATATAATATAACTGGTTTATAATATTTAAAAGTTATATTTTTAGCTTTTTATTTTAATTACAACTACGAGTATACTCGTAATTGAAGTATTTTTATATAGAGCGTTTTCTATTTATAATACGGCAACCTTGAAAAGAATTTGCTTTGCAATGATACACACCAGAGATCTGCAACGGTGCACCGCAACCGTAAGCACCCCGGTAATTTACCCAATCATTTTCACATCCGAGTATTTGAAACACTCTTAAAAATTGATGCGGTGGTATTTATACCTGTCGTTCGTTTGCAAAGTCATGATACATCAATAACGTACCCAATCACTTTCGTATGTTGTGTATTTTTTTAAAAATAAGTGAAACGATCACAAAAAAGAGTGTTGTTGTTACTAGCACTTAATAAGAGAAATATTTTAAGTATTTTATATTTTCGTTTCGTATTCTTGTATGCATTATTACATACATGACGTCGTCACAAAATCAACTTGCAAAAACTACACTCTCGACGAATTATTTTCTTGTGTATGTGTGTCACATTTTATTTAACATTAACTGAAATCGCGGCTGCCAGATTTAATAATTTTAAAGTAGAACACTGAATGATGATTTTAAGATTGTTTTTGCTGAAAAATTTGAAACGAAAATCCAATTCAAAAAAATTTTTTTCACAATTGGTTATATGTACGTGGAACTCTGCATTTATTATAGTTATGGATTAAAACCCAGAAATAAAAATTATTATAAATGAAGGAACATAAGATAATAGAAATTTGATGAAAATGTGCTTCATAAAAAAATCTATTTTTTTAAGTAAAAGTTATTATTTTTACAGGTTTTGTACTAAATATGTTCAAGTAAAATATGTGCATAAATTTTCTTCAAAACACGATCGCCAAAACGTGATGTTTTAAAAACCTTCAGGCAACGCCGCGCTTAGTACGAATACGTTTACCGAGTGTGAGTGAGTAAACACATCCCTGCCATCAAATGAGTAGCTAACTACAAAAAAAACCAACTTTAAGTTAGTTTGTATAGACTAACTTAAAGCTAACTACTACGCAATGCAAAATTTACATTAATCAAAGTGTATACAAACACTGCAGAGTTCTTTTAAATGACGTTTGGAAGTATTGAGAGAACTAAGTCGATTGGCACAGAAACGGCTCCAAAACCCATAAAAAGATTTAATTTATTTGGGGTCATTATGGAGTAGAAATTGGTAATCGGTTAGCGTCACCTTATAGTATAATTAAAAAATAAATACATAAAATTTTTCGATTATGTTGGACTTACTTATAATTTTGCATTTGTAACAATCGCCCTTAGTATCGTTTTTATATATGTATTAACATATGAATGTATACAGCAATTAACATATGAAGAGTATTTTGTTTTTATTAGTACCTTTTGTATTCTTTTAATAAAATTATTTTTATTAATATCGCTAAATATCGGCTTCATTCAGACTAAATCAACTAACGGCCACTGACGCCGTCCAATTTTAATGGCCGTCGATTTTAGTTAACGTCTTAGATATTTGATTAGTAAACAAACCCGAGCGTCATCTTTTCGACTAAAAAGTTTTTGTTAAAATTATATTGCTTCCGTAAAATAATCAAAAAAATACACGATTTGTGATATTCGAAAGGTATAAAGTGTTTTTAAAAGTAAAATTAATTTAATATTATTGTGTGTGGTTGGATGTTTATTCTCTACAGATAAATACAATGAAATCAATGTTGAAGGGCCGTGGAAAACATAAGTATGCACCAAGTCTAAAAATATGTACGAATTTACAAATCTTTTAAACAGATGCCTGTCGATCTCTCGGCCCTCAGGATATAGAAACTGAGTTACGCAATGCCTTAAAAATAATAAAGAAACGTTATATTTACGTTCAGTGCATTAAAAATAAAAACATAAAATCACAAAATTAAAATATTTTAAATGTATATATTGTAAAATGTATTATATGCAAAAAACTGGATTTTATCTCTTTAGAAATCAACAAATGTGCAAAATATGTGTTTAAAGTGAATTTTTTAAGTTATTAATTCATGGCCTTATTCATAAAAAATATTGTATGTTTACTAAACTGTTATTTGACAAATATCTATAGGAAATTTGTCAAATAAGTGTTTAATAAACATACAATATTTTTTATGAATACGGCTGTTAATATTTATATAAATAAATTTTTGTTTTCTATTAAAATATAAATTTTTAAAAACTGTTTTATTAGGAATAATTAATATGACTTTACTGACTGAAATGTAGATAACTTATAGTCAGTTTAAAAAAACCAACTTAAAGCTAATTGAAAGTAGTGAGTTTATAGCTAGCTACAATAAGTTAACTTTAAGTTAACGGCTTGGTAACTAACTTTAAGTTAATTAAAAGTAATGCAGAGTTGGACAATTGACTACTTCCTACGACATCGCAATGTTAAAATAGTTAGTTAATTCCATATAAAGGTAATCCAAGAAATCCAAGAAATTGAGAAATTGTTAGCTTTAAGTTAATTTAAAGTTAACTGAATGTACGACAGGGATAAAACTGAACACACACACTCTCATGGGTATTGTATATGTGTGACTGCAAATTCTTGCATACAAATATTATTTTCAAATTAGATTTTTGGCTTATACATCGGGTTTTAGTACAAGTTTTTCCGTTCTTAATTGTTTTCCTTACTCGTAAGAATGGATCGGTGGCTGAGTGGTTAAAGCAGCAGATCATGATACGTCATGACCCGAGTTCAAATCCCAGTGGGTGCTAATGAGTAGTGTAGCGTGCTGATGAGTTCCCCAGCTAAAGATTTGATAATTTTTTTTTTTTTTTGTTTTCTTCAATCAAAAATTATTGATCACAGCCAATTTGTATTGTAAGATATATCCTTCTTAAGAAAGGAAAAACTTGAACTAACACCGGATGTATAAATGTACAAACCAAAAATCTGATTTAAAAATTATAAAGTTCATCAAAAATTCAATAAATTAATATTATTTTCGTTCGATTGTCGAAAGTGGAAAAAGTAATTGAGAAACCAAATCAAGTAGCCACCGCAAACTTGATTGGATATGTTATATACTCTACAGACGCCAGCTCTAACGAGCAGAAAACATACTTGTGCAAACAATGCCACAAAACAATTGGCCTCCAATCACACCGCAACTCGATTTAAGACGAGTGTACTTAGATCATTAAGAAAGGATCCCGTTGCAGATCTCTGATACAGACGTTTGTTTACATCGCGCCTACAAATACGATTAACTCTGTATAATATCAGAGAGAACGTTGGCTGAATAAGACAAGGGATTTGTTCATGTTTATCTCAATATTGCACAAGCAGTAAAAGTATTTCTATAAATCTTATAAAAAACCCATAAATCATTGACAGCCGTAAAGAAAACGCTCTGTGATCGAAAGAAGCTTTTGTGGATTTTTTTGAAGATTCTCATGTTTATATTTTCTACAAAAGAACTCACTAATTGTATGTTTTTAACACTAGATTCACAAAATGTTTAAATATACCTGACTGGTCTATAGGAAAAATGTCTATTGTGGCTTCCAGTCTTTATTCACTCCTAGATGACAAAAAAAAAGTTGAACAATATTAAATGTAATAGATGAATGGATTTATAGACACAATTTCTACATATACAGCTTTTGTATTCTTATAGTTTTTACAATATCCTATTTGACACCATTTTCGTATAGAAAACTTGCCATCAACAGCTTCGTGTGGTTTTTGCCTTGAAGTATGATAATAATGTTCTTCTGTAATTAGAAACAGAAAGTCTGCCATTTTTCATGTTGTGTTTTTGTACACCATCCAGCTGTTTGTTCCAGCCAAAACTAAAATGTTAAAAAACACTTGAAGTGGCCACCTTCTCTAACCTGATTTACCACCGTATATTTTCGTGCCATTTAATCAGTAGTGAAAGTGATTTACATCAGCACGGAGTATATTTTTAACGATGCACCAGCGTCCTAATGTGGCTTGCTGGGCTCACACAGGTCGCAGCTTTTCGCTATAAGTTTGTAGCCTTATAGACAAACCCCTTGCTTAAAAGTTCAGGCCTTCTAATCCCTCCTATATGCAATGTCCCAACAGTCAATAGAAAAAAAGGCTCAATGACTTAGTAGACCGAAGTCCAATAAGAGCATCAGCCCTTAATCAACTCTCCCGTCTAACCATCACTCCTGGTGTTCCTTGAAGCTCAGGTATCTGCACAATAAAGGAATGCAAGTCCATGACTTGGTAGGCTGAAGCCTACCAGCAGCATCAGCCCTTACTCACCCTTACGTTGTAAAAGCAACAGATCCTCGGGAGGTTGCTAGTCCCTGAAAAATGCCACACACCAAACAATTATCAAGGATACTAACACCCCCTTCCTGCGTTTTAGGTTTCAACCACAGCCAGAACGGTACAACCAAGGTAGGCACCTCAACCATGATCAGCCCGGGTTGAACTGCAAGCAGAACCACCCGGGGCACTGCTGATTTCCGTTCTGCCAATTTAAACCCTTGGTAAAGGTTTCGGAAGCCAACACAACATAATTCATGCGGCTTCCTGGAGTTTTATTTGCTACAACAAACGAGGTACCCCTACCCCTCTATACCCGAAAAAGAGAGTGTCCTGGTTAGGAATACGCCAAGACAAAACCTGTTCCTCGGGGGGAGGGGCGCCGGCCAGGGAACATTCGATCTTTAAGGACTCCCGAAAACATTGAACTGGTTGAAGGCAGTATACGTGAAAATCCGAAAATCGATTTTCAATACGGCAAAGAGCAGCCTCACCGGGACTTCCAAGAACGAATATTTATGAAATTCCATCCTTTTAAGAAAACCCAAATCGTTCAAGAGCTGAATAAAAGTGAATTTCATTTATCTTTTTCCTGAGAGCCGCTTTTTCAAGTTTGGAAACATGAAAAAGTCACCAGAAGTTAAATCTGAACTATAAGGTGGATCATCAGCCAATTCGAAGTGTTTTTTATGTAATTTTAGCATCGTATCTAATGTTGTGTGAACCGGCGTCTTGAAGAATGAGCAGTTTTTCGTCATTAAATGTGGTCGTCTTTTCTTGATCAATTAATCAAATAATGCACGATAATACTTTCCAGTGACTGTGGATCGATCCTTTTTCAAGATAATCGATGAGCAATATTCGATGTGCATCCCAAAATAAAGTGGCCATAAGCTTGCCGGAGTACTTCCACCAGCTTCCACCCATTGTTTCGATTGATTTTTGGTTTTAGGTGTTTAGTGGTGGACCCACGTTTCATCAATAGTTATTAATCGACGCCTAAAATTAACAGGATTACGCTTTATCATGTCCAAACACCGCTGTGAGGTGATCTGTCAAACTCGTTTTTGTTCGACACTGAGCAAACGCTGCACCTATCATAGTCGATACCTTTTTCATATGTAAATGTTCATGCAAAATATTGAACACACGTTCATATGATATATTTACTCTTTCAACAATCTTACGTAACTTGACTCGACGATCATTCGTAAAGAATATCGAGGATTTCCTTGAAATTTTCTTCAGTAACCACTCCTTTGGCCTTCCTGTTGATGGTATTGTTGCAGCGCTTGGTCGCGGCCGCGTTTAAATTCAGCAATCCAATATTTTACCATGTAATCTGACGAAGCAGACTCTCCGTAATGTTTATCGAGCTTTTGTTTCGTCTCTTTCCCCTTTTTTCCCTTTCAAATAATTGCGTTTCATCACTGCACGAAATTCACTTTTTTCCATTTTTGAAGAAACACAGAAATTGCTTACTTCAAACGACTACAGAACAAATTTCACCCAAATTCGATGAATTTTTGGTGAAATTTTAACAGCTGACGTTTGACAGATCGTAATTTGAAAAAAAAAGTTTGTGTTTGTGCTACCATCCTGAAGCTACTTTTTCAATATTAAACCGCTCTCATATATTTAAGCAAAAAAAAAACCAAGCAAAATATTTTTCTAAAGCAAAAAATACAAACAGCTTTATCGTAATTTTGACGATTTTGGACGCTAAAAACAGCAAGTTGACGATTTTTGTAGCCTACATTTTAAAAATTCATATCTTTCAAGCAACTTTTGTTTACAACTACAAAAATACTTCTTTTTTTTTAAGTTAATTTATGTAAGAAATGAAAGTAATATTTCTGGTATAGAGAAAAAAAAACGGTAGTAAAATAAATGTGTACACAGATATGTATGTAATACAGAAATGTTATGTGGTATTTACAGTGCTGTTCCTACGCTAAGCAACTCACACTGTATTTTAGAAAAATGTTACTTTTCTCTCAAATAAGAAGACCTTAAGAACTCATTATAATACTTATTTATGACTTGTATGATAGCAAAAAAAAAATGTATAAAAAAATAACAACAAAAACCTTTTTGGATATTTCAATAACAAACAAAAACAAAACTAACTCTATGAGAGGCTGTGCCTATGCTAAGCAACAAATTTTCTTATTCTCTTTCCCTTAAATATAACGGTTCTTTTGCGATGCATTTGAGTTCATTAATTGCAAATTACTTAAATCAATGCAGTTTAGTCCTACTAAGACTTTCTTCGTCTTTAAACTATAAATTTTCAACATGAAGCGCGTTCAATACGATAATAGCTTCAAATCTTTCGTTATATCATTGTGGAAGGCAGAGCAAAGTCAAATTGATATAGCTAATAATTTAAAAATTAACAAATCAATGGTTTCACGGTGGATTCAAAATTATAAAACGATAGGCACTGTCGTAAAACCCAATACAGGCGCACCTCCACGTAAAATTTCCGACCGTGACGACAGACAAATTAAAATATTAATAAAAAAAAAACCATTTATAACTTCAAAAGAGGTAATGAAATCACTTAATTTGAATGTGGATTCCAGCACAGTCAGAAAACATATCATCAAGCTGGGCTTAAAAAGTTATAGGGCTGTCAAAAAACCAATGCTGACAAAAAAACACATGAAAAAACGGTAAGTGAATTTTAATTTACTTTAACAACAAATTCTATAGGACTTTTGTAATTTTTAGTCTTGAATTTGCAAAGCAACACATTAATTGGACTATCACAAAGTGGAACAGTGTGCTCTTTAGACTTGAAGTCAAAGTAAACCTCTTCAATTCAGACGGCATATGCACTGTGCGGCATATGAAAGGAAATCGGCTCGATCCACGCTATTGTAAGCAAACAATGAAACATGGAGGGGGAAACATTATGGTGTGGGCATGTTTCTCTGGCAAACGCCTTGGTCCTGTGCACAAAATAAACGATAAAATGGATCGATTCGTGTATAAGGACATCTTAGAAACGAAAATGCTCCCATATGCAGAATGGAATATGCCACTTCGATGGGTGTTTCAACATGATAACGACCCGAAACACACATCGAAGTTGGTCAAGGAATGGTTTCAGACGAAAAGGATTCAAGTGCTTGATTGGCCGGCACAATCACCCGATCGAAAATTTGTTCGCCATTGTGAAACGACGCCTCGGATCGAGTCGATTTACAAATAAAGAAAATTTGTTAAACGGTTTTCAAAATGAATGGAAAAACATCCCCAAAAGCACATTGCAAAATTTAATTGCCTCAATGCCCAAGAGATGTGCTGCAGTCATAAAAAACAAAGGGTCATATACGAAATATTAATAAGTTGCTTAGCGTAGACACAGCCTCTCATAGAGTTAGTTTTGTTTTTGTTCGTTATTGAAATATCAAAAAAGGTTTTTGTTGTTATTTTTTTATAAACTGTTTTGTTATCATATAAGTGATAAATATATATTAAAATGAGTTCGTAAGGTCTTCTTATTTGAGAGAAAAATAACATTTTTGTAAAATACAGTGTGAGTTGCTTAGCGTAGGAACAGCACTGTATATATTTGGGAGTAGACATATATTGTATATGTTGGAGATGTATTTAAGAGTCATATGTTAATAGCACTTAAAAAATTATAAGCTAAGAACATGCAAATTCAATAAGATAAATTCAAAACTTTAACTTTTATTACCCCTTACAATATTATTAGAAAGTGTCTTTTTCTGATATAAACAAAAAGTTTTCACATTTCATCGTACTATACGAAAAACGAGAACTTAAACTTGGAAAATTTATTGTACGATACAGATATAACAAAGCTAGATTTTTGGAATAAAGTATCAAAATGATTCTTTGCTAATTTATCCTGCTATGGCTCAGTTTGTAACAAAAATATTAATCTTATCGTCTTCTTCTGCAAATGTTAGCGTTTGCATCCCGGCACATAGAACTTTATAAAATCCAAGTGAGAAATTAGTTGAAGAAAGCATTTTCAGAAGGCATGTCAGATACTAAAAATTACTTAAAACTTTGTAACTGTCGTTGTTTTGACTTAGATATGCCCGATTTAATAGTAGTTTTCAGTATCGAGTGGTCGATGTTGAATGTGAACCACAGCTAAACGTCTAGTTTTTCTCTGCATTTCATTTGACACATCTCAATTTTGGACTAACTTAATTTGTACCATGAAAAGATACACAATCGAGCAACGCGTTGCAGTTATTCAGGCAATGACAATTTTCATTTTCATTTTTAATGATAAATTTTAGAAAAAAAAAACCATCTTCAGTGATAAGGCGCATTTTCACCTCAGCGGATTCGTCAATAAGCAGAATTGTAGCATTTGGACGAATGATAATCGCAAGAGGGATTGTCGAAAAACCAATGCACGCACAAAGAGTGACTGATAACGATTTTTTTATAGCCCCAATTAGAAGATATGTATATGGTTTTAACACGACGGAGCCACCTGCCACACAGCTAACGAAACAATGGCTCTTTTACGCGACAAATTCAATGGCCGTTTTATCTCATATGGTGTCGATGGCATTTGATTTTCCACCATCGGACTTCTTTCTTTGGAGTTATTTGACAGAAAAGATGTACGTTTATTAGCCAGCAATAATTCAAGAGCTAAAGGGGGAGATAATTTGGCCCATTAACGGCATAGAACCTCAATTATGCCTCAGCAAATCAAAACAATTAATTTTACTACCTGACGATTTTTTGACGATTTGCGATAATCATATTGACGATTTTTACCATTTCTTTTCCGTCAAATTTGAGAATATTTGTCTTTGTAAATTCTCAATAATTTATTTAGAATATTGGAATAAAAATTGAATATTTGAGAACATATGTATTTCACAGGTTTCTAAAACTAGTGATGATTAGGGTAGCTCCTATGAAATGTCGACATATAGACAGGTACAAAATATAAAAAATAAGCTGTTTGTATTATTGATTGGTATCAATATTGTAAGCTAACAAAGTAAATAAAATCAGTTGTTTTAATTTTTCTAAATATTGTTACTTTCAGGCAAAATTAGAAAGCTAAGAACAGTCAAAATCAGTTAGAGAAAAGTTCATCTCTTTTTTTTTTATTGTTTGTCAAAGCAAAATACTCTTGCCTTGTTTAGAGTTTACAGAAGTTCATTGACATTATTAATAATTTTTTGTTTATTTTAGGAGAATGCGAAAATAATTGTTTGATTGCTCTAAAAGTAGAACGAAGGTGAAGTGGACAGAAAAAAAACGTATTATTTTGGGTCTGTTTTCTTCTGATATTTTGTCCTTCTATTCTTAATAACAAAAACTCAAAATAGACTACTATACACTCCCTGCACTTAAATTCCTTTAATTTTTGACAGTTAACAACAAAAAATGTGTATAAAAGAAAAGCAAAATCCTCTGAATACATATTTATCTATATACATATGTATGTATGTATACAGAATTTCCTCTTGTCTAACTGCAATATATGTATAACGAGTTATTTTTGGTTTTGTTTACATTTGAATATTCGCAGATACATTATCTAGTGCTGGCATAACACAATATTATTACAGCCAAAAAGTTGCCGGTTATGTGCAGAAAATAATCATGTCAAATGCATATTTTTTTTTCTTGAAAACAACATATAAATTTATTTCCGTTTTCATTTTAATACAAAGAATATTTTCACTTTATGGGTAAATAGTAATTTAATTCAAAACTCCAGCGTCCAAAGAAATATTTCAACTCATCAAAGGGCAGATGGAACAAAACTCGATTCAAGAAGAGTTTGATTAAAACTTCATTCTTGGAAACTTTACTAAAAATTCTTTCAAGCAAATAAATACTTTATTATTTATAGAAATAGAGGCAAATGATTAAGATGTATCTACTAAGAACGAAAATACGTCGCACACAACATTTTAAAAGATCAAATTAAAGTGACGCCAAATAAAACGCCATGTTACCGCCATACATCTAAGTTGGCGCGTCAAGCGTTGCCTGGCTGCCAAAAATTTGCTATGTACATACAAATTGTATGAAACAATACCAACTGCAATTGGAAAATCTGATTTTGACAGCGCGTAAGAAA
Organism: Thecocarcelia acutangulata; assembly: GCA_914767995.1. Taxonomy (NCBI): domain Eukaryota; kingdom Metazoa; phylum Arthropoda; class Insecta; order Diptera; family Tachinidae; genus Thecocarcelia; species Thecocarcelia acutangulata. Next base: position 62,256,345 of record OU612098.1, read on the forward strand.
ATAAGTTGGCGTTGTCACTTTTGAAATTTGGTTAATTTTTTTTTCAAATGGCAGAACAGCTTTTGTTGATATTAGCAGCGTTTCGAAGTGTATTTCACGTAATTTTAACATCGTATCTACTGCTGTGTCAACCAGTGCGTTGTCTTGAAGAGCAATTTTTTCTTCTTTAAATGTGGTCGTTTTTTATTGATTGCATCAATCAATTGATCCATTATTGCACGATAATACTTTCCAGTGATTGTGGATCGATCCTTTTTCAAGATAATCAATGAGCAATATTCCATGTGCATCCCAAAATACAGTGGCCATAACCTTGCCAGCCGATTTCAACGTCTTCGCCTTCTTCGGAGTACTTCCACCAGCTTCCACCCATTGTTTCGATTGATTTTTGGTTTCAGGTATGTAGAGGTGGACCCACGTTTCATCAATAGTTATTAATCGACGCCTAAAATTAACAGTATTACGCTTTATCATGTCCAAACACCGCTGTGAAATGGTCTGTCGAACTCGTTTTTGTTCAACGCTGAGCAAACGTAGCACCCATTTTGCCGATGGCTTTTCATATGCAAATGTCCATGCAAAATGTTGAACACACGTTCATATGAAATGTTTACCATTTCAACAATCTCACGCAACTTGACTCGACGATCATTCATAACGCTATCGACAATTTTCTTGATGTTTTCATCAGTAACAATCTTTTTTGTCCTTCCTGTTGATGGTATTGTTGCAGCGCGTGTTCGGCCGTGTTTAAATTTGTCGATCCAATGTTTTGTCATGTAATTTGACGAAGCAGACTCTTTCTGTTCTTTTGTCCCTTTCGCCTTTTTCCCTTCCAAATAATTGCGTTTAATCACTGCACGAAATTCATTTTTTTCCATTTTTCTGGCAATCAGAGAGCAAAACAGATTAATAAAAAGTAGATATTTGTCATTATACAAATATAGAATCAGAAGTGCATAATATTCTGAATAGGTATAATATGTATACGAATACTTCATTAAAAAGAGTGCGCGCTTAAAAAATTCTAATGGTGTTTTCTTTTCCGAAGAAAAATGCCGCGTTCTGAGAAGAACCGTATCGTTCGTGAACGAACGGAATAAATTTAATGGAGCAACCAAGTGATGAACAAAGTGCCCTCTAACGTTAGGTAGCTTCAATATCAATCCGCCCTCGTAAGAGAGAGTCTTTAGCACAAAAATAATTCCGAATATACCTTCAGGTTTATAAGTGGCTATTTAGAATTCAGTGAGGTCAGATCTCAACTCTATATACAGAATGAGGATTTATCCAATACAGTTTTAAGCAAATGTCAAAACACACCAAAAGTGTGGGAGGTGTTGAACTAATTTTTGTTAGGCTGAAGGTTTATACATACTCGTATATGCGCACTGATCAGTTTTAATTAATTTAATTCCGACATTTTATATGCTTAAATAATATTGGTTTCCGTCTCTCCGCGTTGTTATTGAAAGGTTCAAGTCAAACGTCCATAAAGACGGCTCCCTCTTTCCCTTTCCTCATAACCTATTGATGTGTCTGAGTTATTGAATATCCTTATTGTTTGGTACTCGCTACTTAGGTATCTATGTTTTCATCAATTCTAGCAGGCATTTTCTTAATATACCTTATATCATTTGTCATCCTAACCTTTTTCTTAGAATAAAACACATGTAGTCCACACATAATACTTTCACCAATTTAATAAACGAGTTTCATTCTGACATTAGAGGTGCTTAGGATACAACATCTATTTCCCTAGTTCCAGTACAGTATGTAGGTGTCATCCGCTAGGCAGAGCTCCAAGATAAATAAAATACTACGTTCGCCAAACTACTTGGGTCAATGTCTTATCACTGTGATGCAGCAATCAAAAATAAAAGATGGCCAACAATATATTAATTTTTAATACCGATGGCCGAAAGTTTTTGTTTTGGAGTAAATTTTTCTTTTTTCTTAATTATGAAAAACACAAACCGCTTAAAATATGCGTTTTCAATTTGAAAACATCAAACAGATGTTCTGACATAAACATATCGAAAGTAATATAGTTTTTCGATTTGAAATCGCCAAACCGGAGTTTCGGTAAACGCATATCGCTTAAAATATCCGAATAGCATACATATGTTCGTTCCCTTTGTGATTAGTAGTTCCCTTTGTGATTGTATGTAAAAGCACAGCACATTTTTTCGCGAACAACTCGCAAAAATTAGAGACCTCCAGTAAAACCTGATATCTTCAGAATACTTAAACATAAATTTATCGTTTTTTAAAAACATTTTGCGGTTTTAAAACGAGCATTTGGCAGAACTTGCTGAAAGTTTTAGTGTTGATTTGGCTTTTATTTTAATATATATACATATGTAATACCTATACATGTGTAATACATATACATGTGTAATACGTATACGTATGTAATACATATATGTACATATGTAATACATATACATACCGCGTCTTTATTGAATCATAGTCATATCTCAAAAAAATAGCTTTTTGAGTTAACAATTTAGAATTGTTAACAGTACTACCTTTTATATTGTGTCAAAATTTCATTCAAATTATTTTAAACTGTTTCCTTTAGGAGATATTTTCTAAACATTTTTTTTAAGACTTGTATGGAAGCTAAAAATTTGAAATGGGTTTTTCTCGAAACGAGCTTTTTTGAATTATGACTATGTTGCAATAAAGAAGCGATATGTAAGTGCTGTTCACAAAAGAAACACGACTGGCGACTCATCTACAAAATTTTTTATCGAAAACACTCAAGAAATTCAGTGGATTTCATACAAGTTTTCTAGAGCAGTCGCTCATCTGTGTTTCTGTATACAGGTTAATATTGGATTGTAGATATACATAACATAAAATTTAGAAATACTTCTTAAATTTCCGGAGAAATTATTTTTAATCTTCGGACCTTTTAGAATAAATATAAATGTTTAGAAAATTTTCCATTGATGTTCCATTCAATTGTCATACACTATATAAGCATATAGGTATATAAGTTTACATAAACGTATGTCCACATATGTACATATACATAAATATATTGCCGGTCTAACGACTATCTTCTTTTCTATTTCTAAGCTTAAGAAAATCATTAACTTCCTTCAAGATATTGCTTTGGTTTTGCAGTTAGTTTGCGAACTTCAAAATGTTTTAAATAAACAATAAAAGGATGAAAAAGCAGCTGCCAACAACGTTAAACTGAAGAATTGTTTTTAGCTCGTAAATGTACATACATACATATGCATGTATGTATGTACGTAAATTTGTTATTTAAATAAGCATATGTATTTATATATATGTGTGTGTGTGTGTAGTTATGTTGTTGAAATAAAATAAATATTTTAAAAATGATGAATGTACAAAAACAACAGAATGCGCGGCATAAATCGTGGTTTATTCTGAATATCAGCAGATTGATGAATGCAATAAAAACTACACGCTGTCTGCGAGGAAACAAAAAAGCAAATAAATAATACAATACATGCATGCACATATGTATAGATGTTGATATCTTTAGCTATACATACATATGTATCTGTGTGTGTGTGTGTAAATACCTATCAGTTTGTCTGTCCCACTGACTAAATCTGAGAGCATGTTCATTTCTGCAGAAATAATGTTGGGGCGGTTATTATAACTTGTTGAGCTTTCTTTTTTTATATTTTTCGAATTTTTTGTTTTCATATAGTTTTTGCTTTGGCTGCGATATAAACCGTTGCACTTTTGTGTTGTAGGCGTAACACTTTAATATCAATCAAAACTTATGTATATCCTGAGACCAAGATCATAAATTTGAGTTATGAATGTTTCCTATTTTCCATATTTAACTTTATTTTATCATTAAGATGAAAATATTTAACTGCATTTATTTCTTAAGACACCACAAGTTTAATTACCTCTTGAATTTGATCTTCAGTTATCAACATTTTTAAATAAAAAATCAAGAAAAATTAATAACTACGTATGTAGTGTGTGTATGGATTAATTATTTACACTCAATTTCGGTTAACAAAAACTGTTCACAATTTTTTTTTTCTTTTTAAATTTCACATGTGCGTTTCTTCCATTTTTAATTAATATTTACCGCACTTAATTCAATGATGTTACATTATCAAAGGTCTTTAATCAACTAAAAATAGAGAAACGTATGCTCAGCCGAATAAAAGTGATAGATATTCACATAGATACAAAATTATACGACTGCGTACAAAATAACGCATTTTTATGTTTTATACGCACACACCTTCAAGTGCGGGCTAACACTCACACACACGCACACGTGCTATAAGTATGTTAACATGTCCATACATATTGTTATTAATATTATTGACCTGTACTCAAACGTACGAGTACTTCGATGAATTTATGCACGTTAGATAAACATGTTTGTGTGTGGTTATGCAGCTATACATTCGTACATACGAAAATGTACAGATAAATAAATGGTCGTGCAATAGATACCTACATATGTACGTACATACATATGTATGTGTGCATCTATTAAATACACATTTAGATACATATTTCAAATTTCTATGATTTTTTAATGCGTGTGCATGACTAGTTATCTGAACGAGTATATATGTACATATATAGATACACATGCATGCATAAGTACATACTCATGAATTAAAAATCCATGTTATAGAGTTAAACCGCCTCAAAACTCTACCAGCAATAAATTAACCCATACAAATGCACGTACACTATATACATATGTACGCATGTACTCAAAAGAGACACATTTTTATTTGGATGGATATAATGAAGACAATAGACCGTACGTATGCATGGATACATGTATGTATGTATGTGGTATAAAATTATAAAACCATATTAATGTGGAAAATTTAGACCAATCATAAACGAATTACTCGTCGTTCGTGAAAAGGTATTCATTATTGTTTTGTTATTCGGGTACTACGAGTACACAAGTGTGTGTGGTTGATAAACGGTTCACACGAACATCTCTTTAAATCTCTTTGATACATACAAGTTCCATCAATTAAAGAAAACGTCGTGCATATACTCGTACATATATACATACACTTTACATACATATACATATGTGTGCAGTAGGAACATAGGAAATCAATTTAATAGATTTTGCTTTATTGTTTTAAATTAAATTTATTACATTTGGATAACGGACAGCTCGAATTATTTTTGTCGACAAATCGCGCGCTCTCTCTCTCTCTCTCAGGTATAAAATTATATTTGAGTAAACATATCGTCATATTAATTCATTGAAAAAATTCTACACAAGCAAATATTAATATGAAAAATTAAAAAAAATTTTCGTATTAATTTCATAAGATCGTGTTTGATAAGATCTTATTTGTAATAATGTATAATTTTGCAAATATATTGGATATGTAAGTAAATAATATCGATTTTTTGCTTGAAAAATTCTATAATTATAATAACAAAATGAAACGATACATTATTAGAAGTATAGTCCATCGTTAGCCACTACTTTTTCCTGTTTTCTGGTATTATATGGATTACGCTTCAAAAGAACTGGTCCGGTATTAAGGTAAGGAATGAATAAAGCCAATTTCTGATACTCTATTCTGAAGTGAAGCCTATTCTAGTAAGGGCGTTCTGTATCGGTCGAAATAACTGGTAGACAGAAGGGACAAGTTCTGTAAAGCGGGTGAGCTAAAACGTCCCTTTCACTGTTTTCCAACCTGAAACGATTTCAATACCTCATTAAACAAAACACCCATCTGATCCCACCAAATATTTAGCATTACCTTGGCGCAAAATGTTTATTATCGGTTAAAAGAAATGTGACATCATATAAATGGTGGCCAGGACTACATATGAGGTAGTGCATTCGGAATGTTCAATTTTGAGCGACTCGTTCAAGCAGAGCAACTGTTGTTTCGCAAATAACTCGAATGATGTTGGTTTCCACAGCATCAATCCTAGCTGCGTTATTCCTGAACACATATTCTCAGAAAAAATAATCCGAAGGTGTGTTATTACACGATTATGGTCTTCTAGATCCTTAACAAATTGAGTGCTCACCAAACGTAGTCAATGGAAGTTTTTGAATAAAACTTGCAAATAATAAGCAAGCAAATAACAAAATATATTGATAAGTATTTAGAATATATCCTACGAAGTCCTAAAAGTCAATAGAGCAAAATATTATAAAAAAAAATCACGAAAAATAGTATTTATTCGAATCCTACTACCAAGCGGGTCTTAAAAGATGTGGAAAGTTTCAAAGCTAAATAAAAAAAAAATAAAAAAACAATTAAGAAAATCGAAGAGTACAAATAGTGAAAAAAAATTTATTTAAAATATTAAGTCCCGGAAACCGCAACCAAGCCCACTATGCGCAATTTTTTAGTATTTTTTTTATTACATGGTAGACAGAAAATGAAAAACAATGCAAAAAAAATTATTCTGTTTGAACTAATATTGAAAAAAATATATGGTAAGGACATGGTTTTTTATTATTCGGTTTTTTTAAAGCCCAATATCTCTGAAACCATAAGTCAGAAAAATCCGAAAATTTGCTGAAATATGCTGTTCAAAATAAACATCAATTCAATAATTAATAATGCAAATCCAAAAAATTGTTTTTCCGAACTGTCCGATTTGACTTGGATTGGCCCACACATTTTACTCGTTCCTTGACATCGCTTTTGTGCTGCTATTCGACGATTCATAAATTAAAAAAGGGTTTAAAAATCTTTTTTAAACCCTTTAATACATAAATTTGTTTTATTGTAATTCTTTTCAGATCTAAAACAAAATTTACTTTCCATTGCATTTAGATATCTTCATGTGGATTTGGGATCATAAATATGAGTACAAATAAATATGTATGTATGAATACATACAAACACATAATGCTGCACTCGAGAAATTTGCAACAAAAACTCAGAGAACAGTGCAAATTATGCCCGTGTTCTGAGAAATGCAAGAAAAGAGCTGTAAATCAAAATATTCATTTTAATTTGGGTTGCTTTAAAATAGAGACCGAAGTTCATTAAAATTTCTGTATTTAATTCTGGGTTTGAACTCGTATTTTCAGGCAGATTTTATTGAAGTTCCTTGGAAAAGGACTGTAAGCCTATAGTTTATTCCAACATAAGTAGGTATTTATTATAGCTGAAAATTTTAAGGCATATTCATGACAAATGAAACTGATAACGCAGCTGGAAAATATTTATGTGTTTTTAGTAGCGATTAAGCGACAAAATTTCAAGGACAAATTTATTTATTTTTGTTTTCTTTTGTAGATCACAACGGTTGAATAAGAACGAAGATAAAACTGGGGTTTTCCCCGCATTGTGTTGTTGAGCTGGCTGGTTCGGTTTACCTGTTTTAAAATCACCTTATGCTTTATTATTTCTGAATAAGTACATACATACATGCTTACATACATATGTACGTATATACGCGCACTAAGTAAAATTCTGTCATACAACTAATTTTTTTTAACTAACTGACGAAATTTAATCTCCAAAAACAATGGAACATTATACATAAGTATATACATACATATGCATACATAGGTGTGCAACGTTGCTTCCGCTGTATATTTCCGAAATTCGAGATTTTATAGTAAAAAACAGGTTATACATTTATGATTCAAAGGTATCATTCGGGCAGCGTATGAATTCCTCGACGCAAAAACTGGTAATCTTTTAAAGCGATCCACGAATACGAGGTAAAAAAAATAACCATTATTTAAATTTGTTTCTAAAAGTATTAATTTATTCATCAATACAAACGGATACAATACACTTATGCCAGCATTTTTTCCAACCCTCGAAACACTTCTGAAACGCGCTTTTTGGTATCAATCGTAGCAAAACGCTTTCCTTTCATCGATGTCTTCAGTTTAGGAAGGGTAAACCGTCAGCGGGGGCCAAGTCCGGTGGATACAATGGTTTAGGCATGATAACGGTTTTGTTTTGGGCCAAAAACTCACGCTCAAGTATCGATATGTGAGCTGGTGCGTTATCATGGTGCGAAATCCATTATTTTTCTTCCACAATTCTGTGCGTTTCTGACGAATTGCTTTGAGCAAACGGCGCATAACTTCAAGGCAGTATTCCTTATTGACAGTACGACCTTGTGGCAAGAATTCATGATGCATCACGCTGTTGCATTCGAAGAAAACAGTGAGCAAAACCTTCACATTTGACCGAACTTGACGTGATTTTCCGGTCTTGACTCTTCTGGGCTCTTCCATTGTAATGGTTGGGCTTTGGTTTCAAAGTAATAGCCATACACTTATCGTTCCGCACCAGCCACCTTTTTGTGGAAACTTAGATCATCGTTGATGATGTTCAACAGCTCCTGAGCGATGGGCCTGCGACGTTGTTTTTGCTAAAAATTCAGAAATATTGAACAATCTTCGCTGCCGCATGTTTCATGCCTAAAACATCCGTAAAAAGTGCTTGGCATGATCCGAACGATATGCCAACATAATCAGCAACCTCTCTGATAGTGATGCGACGATTATCCAAAATCATTTTCTTCTTTGCTTCAATCTTTTCATCGGTTGTTGACGTGCATCGTCATCGGCCTTCCTTAAACCGGGTATACCACAATTGAACTTTTGTACTGCTTATAGTAGACTCGCCAAACGCCATAGTAAACATTTCAAATGTGCTTGCGCATTTAATATCATTTTTTACACAAGACTTAATACAGTTTCTTTGATCCATCTTTTCGAAAAAAAAATCGAAGAGCACACCAAAACACGACTAACCTTTTTATCAGTCAAAAACAAACTGACAAGCCGAAATGGCTGATACTGCCAACATATATAACAGACATGTGTACCAACATAACAGAAAAAAGATGCGAAAATCGAACATACGTAATTCACAAAACTTGAAAATAACGGTTCTTTTTTTATCAGACCTTGTATATCTTATTTTTCATTTTTTCATAAGAATATCAAAACAAGTGTTAGTCCGAGGGAGCAACGTCTAGAGAATACGACGGGTGGGGTAGTAATTTCCATTTCAATGTTATCAAGTACGTATTGGACCACTTTCACAACAAGGTGCTCGTTGTATTGTTGTATTGAATATCAAAACAAGTGTTAGTCCGATGGAGCAACGTCTAGAGAATACGACGGGTGGGGTAGTAATTTCCATTTCAACGTTATCAAGTACGTATTGGACCACTTTCACAACAAGGTGCTCGTTGTATTGTGGCCGTTTGTCTTTCAATGCCCGGATAAAACGCATTAATTGCGTTAGATAACGATCGCCTGTTGTGGTGTTGGTCGATTATAATACCAAAAACCACCAATAACTGAGCAGGACTTTGGAACCATGAATATTCGTTTGGCTGTCAACGTCGAAGCATGGTCGGAATATCCCCATGATTATCTGTTTTGAAGATCATCGTAATGAACCCATTTTTCACTCGCAGTTACAATGGAATGCTGAAATCTCTTCAGTTTTTGCCATGCAATCACCTGTTCACAAGTAAACAAACGTGGTTCAACATAAGTCGGCTTCATCTCGTTCGGCACCCAATTTCCCCATGTCTGAATCATTCCTATGACTTTCCCCATGTCTGAATCATTCCTATGTTTTGAAATGGCTTTTCGTGGCACTCCCAAAGATCCTGTCAATTATTTGTCCGTTAGACACGAGTCTTGATTAAGTAATGGCTCCAATTCCTCACCTTCGAAAATCTGCTCTCTTCTACCATGCGGTTTTCGACGTCAAAATCACCGTTCTTGGAGCGTTGAAACGGGTTTTCACTAAGAGAGGCCTCACAATATGTATTTGAGAGCATTCGATGAGCCTCAGCAGCAGATTTCTTCATATTAAAGCAGAAAATTAAAATCTCACGCAAATGAGGAAAATTTGACTCGTAGGCTGTCATATTTAATCTAGATCAACATTATGATGCAGACACAAATCGACTAATATTCCGATCGCGTTATATTTTCAAATACCTAAGCTTATCGCATGACATTTACGATGTATTTATTTTGTCTACCACTTACAAAATGGCGGAAGCAAAGTTGTACATCAAATACAAATATACGTATACAAAGTGTGTCCCAAAATTAATGCAAGATTTGGATTTGTCGCCATAAAAGAGGTAATTCAAGAGCTGACAATTTAGGTTTAAAAATGGAGTGTTAGAACGTGTCTTTATTATTGAATATATTCCAAAAATAATAAAAGCGTGGCGACCACTGTTCGAAAATTTCATACAAAATATGGCCAGAATAGTGTTTTAACTTCGCCGACTGTGAAGAGAATAATTGAAAAATTAAAGGAGACTAGATCCGTTGTAGACGACAAGCACACTAGTCGTCCATAAACCAGCTGTTTTTGCTTGTTCATATTGACAAACATATGCCAATATCGAAGCTGTGTATGAGAGTTTTTTTTTTGTTTCGGTAACTTTAGTGAGAAAAATTCTGAAAAAAATTTTCATCGTTTACTGATAAAACAGCGTTTCCGTATTTCAAAGTGAAAACAGGCAACTTTAGTTGCGCTTTTATTCAAATATTTCTATTAAACGGATGTAAAAATGCAATAAATTAACAAATTAAAAAATCAAAAGAGCAAAGACAACAGCAAAAATCACAGAAAATCTTATAAAAATTTTAAAATTTGAAAGCTATATAATTTGAAATAGAAACTTTGAAGTGACCAGAACTAGAACCCACACTTGTGGATGGGTTTTATGCTGCAGCTAATTGAGAAAATACGCTAGAATCTATTGAGGAATTGTCTGAAGTATAATTATACAACTGAGAGAATGGTTACAGCTGTTGTTGGTGTTGTCCACGATGAGTGAATGCTTCTTTGTTCAATGGGCTGCAATTTAGGAAAACGAACAGATAAGAATAATGTCAAATACCAATTTACGCTGCAACCGGTTTGCTTAAACTAGGGCATGTTGTGATCGGTTTGGAGAGTTGTTCCCACCAATATTTTGTAGCTCAACATTATGATGGGAGGGAGGTGGTGATCAGCCAAATGCATGTATTGTCGCCTATATTTTTCAAATCGTTACCACTGCTTATACCGTGTTCAGACATGTTATTTTGAGTCAATTTACTTAATTGGCAATATGGTTTTGCATTGTTTTTGTGTTCACACATACAAAATTTACTTTTCTCAATTAGCATTTGACAGCTGGAAAAAACAGGCACATTTATTTATTTTTAATTTATAAAAATGGAAAAAACTTATCTTTTAAACAAAATTTATTATCATATAATAAAAACATGTTAAATATTTTGAAAAATGTATAGTTCTCCTCGAGTTAATAAACACATACAATCAATGCCTTTAAAGGTCAGCTCGTTTTTAGATTTATGTATTTGTGCTTATAATTTGATGGACCCTTGAAAAGTGGCACCATGTTGAAGCAGACCACCATTATCTTTTCTGCACAGATAGTAATTTTAAGAAAAATGTTTACACATTTTCAGATGATTAGTGTTTTGTTTCCAAGATCATAAAAAAGACACTGAATTTTTATTTTATGTATATAAATACCTGTAGCGCTGTGTGAAATTTTGAATTTTTACGTCCCTTGGCTCGTACGAATAGCCCTGCTGATTGAACTCATTGGTCCTCTCCGCATAAATATCAAATACTTAATTGTCTTTTTATATGGAATATTGAGCTCAATTATGGTGTAAATTGCGGTAATCTCAATTAATGTGCATGTCTGAGCGCGCTATTACATTCAAGCTTATTCGACCACTGATTAATTCTGTGGACACCAAACGATGTGCGTGATATGTGATATGGTCGAGGAAGTGAAGAGGAAATTAGTCAATATGACTTTAAAGTGTGAACGCGAAGAACTTAGTCTCTCACAGATACAACTACAATAGATGAAATTAATGAACCTGAAATTAAGTGTTGAACGTCAGGGGATAGCAACGAGACACCGCAAGAGACCTGAACATTTTATAAATACTTTTATTAAATGTTTCTAAATGCATATTAAGAGCACAGGTATCTTTAGTATCTAGAGGAGACATTGGTGGGCTCAAAGAAATACAAAATGCTTTGTACTACGATGCCAAGATGAATAGTGGCCCCTTTTTTCTAACTATAAGTACTTGAACTCCGTAGCGTAATACTCTTTTTACTTTAAGCCTTCCTTAAGATTTAAAAAGTGGTTTTTGCACAGATACATATGTATATAAAACCATTAAAATAATTAAGTGCAAATATATAATTTGCGAACAAGTACTCCACTAGCTTCACCTTTAGACATTTTTGAATTGTTTAAGTTTTCTGAAATAAATTAAAACTATTACATCCATTTAAATACATCGCAGTTATTAAAATGTGTACAAAATATTTTCATTTTTGCGTTATTGGCATTGGTTTTTATACATCTTTAGCTAAAATGTTCAATTTTCCATCGTTTTTATTTGGGAAATATTTTGACAACTAATTCACACAAAATTTTCTCACTGGTCACAACATTCACTCTCAACTTTCTAATACTTGCGTCAAAAAGTTTAACTGATAGATTGTTTTCACACAAAGCAATTGCAGAAACACTTACAGACATATGAGAAACAATGTTTGGTTTCAGTTCACATTAGTGTTCTTTCAATTCTATTGTTTTATGTGAAAAACTTTGCGGTATGAGAAATACCGAAACGAAAGATGTGTGTGGTTTCCACACTTTCATTTCATTTAACACAAGAGCAGAAGCCTAATGCAGGGCGCAGAGAGTTCGTTACATGGATTATTAAACATCAAAACAATAATGCTGATTTTTCGCATCAACAACGCGGCAATGCTCGAAGTGTTTGGGTTAGAGACACAATTGGACAATACTTTCTTGGTCAAGCAGTGATTGTGAAGAGCCAAATAAACTACACAAACTGCTTGCCAAACATGTCAAAATTTTAGGTTTGTACAAATATTTTTATTTGTTTATGGGGGTGTTTGCTGGTTTGTACAAATATTTGAAGCACCAAACAATTTTGATTTTCGTGCAAACATTGTGAATGTGTGTGTAAATTTTGTCATTTCAATCAATGCAGAGTGCGGTGGCAGAAGAAGTACACAAAATGAATCAAAAAAATGTTTTCTTGTAATAATGGGTAAAAGTTTATCTTCATTGTAAAAATTAAAAAAACAAAGATTATGGCCGGGCGGAGGGACTTTCTCCTCTATGGTATAACAAACACCAGCTTCGCTGGCTAAAATTTCTCTACATAGCCGGCTTTTCGTCGGGCGGAGGGATTTTATCCTCTATGGTATAACAAACACCAGCTTTGCTGGCTAAAATTTCTCTGCATGTAGCATAACGCTGTTACTTTTACTCATTCAAAATGATCCCGCGAGCTACGTTTTTGAAAAAAACTTTTATGTATACTCTCAGCGTCAATCCGAAACAGGGTGACAGGATTGATTGTAATCATTATGAGAAAAATCAGACAAAATCTAAAAATAATACAAGGGCTTGTGCGAATATAAAACATTTGAACCGAGTAAAATGATTTTTTCTAATTTTTCTCGTGATGGTTACAATCAATCCTGTCACCCTGTTTTTCGGCTGGACATTGAGTTTTGCACTCATAGAAAACCCGTCATAACTGTGATCAATACAATGCCAAATACTCTCATTTTTTATCCTGACACTTGTCAACTCTGTGATGTCAACCATTAAATCATTTGCTCTAATTATCATTAATAGCAATTATGACAATTATTTGATAAATAAAATGTCATACTGATATCTTGCGGATGCTCTACCTGCATACGTTTGATACGAGCATGTGATCAATACAATGATACTCTAATATCGAAGAAATGACTAAATGAAGTCGATGTATTGCCAATATATCATCAGTAGAATGGCATAAGAATATCAGGCCATGTAAATTTGGATACAATTTCATGTAAAAACATCAGAAAAGTGACTAAGTGTAGTAAATTTTATGACAAAATGTCATCAGTACCATGGTACGCTATCATCAAATAAACTTAAGCTCGAGTTAAGTTTAATGATTTTAAAAATATGTTCAAACATATAACTTTATATTCTCTAATAATTAAAATCAATGAGAATTAAAAATGTCCTGATAATACTTTTGATGTCTTACTGTCATTAATATAATGTCTGTGTATAGCAATATTATATTTTAATTGTGAGTATGCTGTGTACGAGAAACTACTCTCTTTCTTTGCATCGTATTTTCTTTTTTTTATTTTACTTTCTTTTTATATTCGTTATTTAACTAACGCCGCATCTGATGACTAAGTGTCATCAATATGATGTATTACCGTTCACTTACATATTCGCTTTATAGTTATTCTTATTTGTCTTTGCTTAAACAATACTTGCTGTGATTACAAATTTACATCAATATGATAGTTTTTTCTACTTCTTAAAAATTAATTAAAGTTTAAAAATAATAATTTTAACGAAAAAATCCTTTTTCAACAATAAATGGAAAATAAAGTAATACCATTTTTTTAAATAAATTTTGACAAATTAGATTTATTATAAACAAAATATATCATTGAATGGATGTCGCCACAGTTGTAGCATTGATGTATGACAAAACTCTCTGATGATTTTTGTCATTGAGGTTGATGGCTGTATTCCCATTACTTATAACTATTTACATAACATTGATGTCACAACTCTGATGACCCGCCATCATCAATATGAAGATGCTTTTTTCTATGAGTGTGGGACACCCTGTAAACAAGAGTATGAATACATACTTACATACGAATACTGAAACTAAAAGCAATTCTAAAACGTCAAGAAGGAACATGTTTAAAAATAAGGACGTTAATCGCTTAAAACTTTTTTTTTTTTTTCTCATTCATTTGTTTATTGAATCTTCACAAAGTGAACTAACAATAAGTATTCAAATCTTAAAACTAAATACATAAAATTAATTAAGTCCAGCCAATGCTAGACAAAAATGTTTTATTTTGCACGATCAATATCGGTGAAATCACCTGTTTAACGTTCTGATGGTGGCAAGGGTGTCCCTCCTTCTCAACCGAGAGTGTCCTTCGAAATTAAGTATATTGCGTGCAAGACGATTTGGATGAAGTTCCAATTTATTGATATGCCTTGTTGCGTACTTTGAAAATTCGTCTTTTACAAGAGGAACACAGAGATCCTTATGAATTCGTGAGTTTTTTACGTACCATGGAGCTGCGGTAATTGTTCGAAGAATTTTGTTTTGTCGCCTTTGAATTTTTTCAACGTTTGAAGCGGAGGCGGTGCCCCATAGTTGAATTCCATAGCACCATATAGGCTTTAGAATTGCGTTGTATAATAAAAGTTTGCAATCCAGCTTCAATGTAGAATTTCTGCCCATAAGCCAATTCAGTTGAGCTGCTTTTAACTTTAACTGAGTAACTTTCGCATCTATGTGAGACTTCCACGTTAACCTACGGTCCAGGTGAATACCAAGGTACTTGACTTCATTTTGCTGCGGAATAGGTGAATTGTTGATTTGGATGGCTGAACATGTTTGTTTACGCAGCGTGAATGTAACGTGAGTACACTTTTGTTCATTAACTTTAATCTTCCAAAGTTTTAACCACATCTCTAATATTGAAATATACTCCTGCAAATTTCGCGAAGCTACTTGATGGCTTTCATGTACGCTGCAGAATGCTGTATCGTCTGCAAAAGTTGAAGTGTGGATTCCGGGTGTCGTTGGCATGTCAGAGGCATAAATCAAATATAAAGTAGGCCCCAGTATGCTGCCTTGGGGAACTCCTGCCTCGATTGGCTGAGTTGGGCTTATAAAGTCGCCTTCTCTGATAACAAACTTCCGCCCACATAAGTAGCTTTCCAGAAGCTTGTGTGTATTTGCAGGCAAGTTCAACTTTATTTTGTGTATCAAGCCCTCGTGCCACACTTTATCAAACGCTTGGGAAATGTCGATGAATAGAGCTGAGCAATACTTCTTCTCCTCAAAGGTCTGTCTTATGACATTGACTAGTCTGTGCGTTTGTTCTATTGTGCTGTGTTTAGCCCGAAAGCCAAATTGATGATCAGGGATGCATCCCACAGTGTTCAACATTGGACTCATCTTTGCCATTAACAATTTTTCGAACAGTTTTGAAATTGTTGGCAGTAGACTTATTGGTCTGTATGATTCTACCTTAGTGGGATCCTTCCCTGGTTTGGGTATCATAGTAATCATGGACACTTTCCACTCTGCAGGATAATACTCGAGACGTAAAATAGCGTTAAAAATAAAAAGAAGAATTCTACGAGCTACACGAGGTAGCTGCTCAAGCATTTTACCAGTAATTTTATCAATACCTGGAGCTTTCCTGGGGTTTGTGTTACGAATAACATTTTCAACATCTTGAAAACTAAGTCTCAAAGGCACAGGCGGTCTAACAGCATATGGCGGAAATTCAGCAACATCATCCGCTGTATCATTTGCAGTAAAAACGTTTTTCAAATGATTAACATACACTATCCCTTTTTCAGAATCGCTTCTTGCCCAATCTCCAGTTGAAGTTCGCAGAGGTGGCTTACCTACTACGGGTCTTTTCAGACCTTTTGTCGCTTTCCATAGAGAATAGTCGGTTTGAGGGGTACCATCAAGACCTTCCAGATAATTTTTAAGAGAAGCCATTTTTTGGATTTCGAGCAGATTTCTTAACTGAGCTATGCACTCTCGTAGCCTGCTTTTAAGCTGGGGAGACCTGCGAAGTTGCCACTCTCTTCTAACTCTTCTTTTTTCTGTTAGAAGTTGTTCAATTTCAAACGAATATGTTATGTTGCTCACATTTCTGGATCTTATATGGCTAGTGGTGGCATGTTGTACGGCTAGATTAAGGTGTTCAGAAAATTCGTTAATCGACACATCAATATCCTCAGGCGTTCTCAAGGCAATGTTTTCCGTACAATGTGTACTCAAATATTTCTTATATTTTATCCAATTAACTCGAGTGACGGTCAACGCCAAGTCACAAAACGGGGAACCAACCCCCTGGGGGAACGAAACAGAAACTATAGTTGGTGAGTGATCTGAGGACAAGTCCAATGAAGGCTCCACTTGCATCCATTCTGAGGGAAAATTTTTTGTAACTCCAAAGTCTATAACGTCTGGGATCTTGCGTTGGTCTGACGGCCAATAAGTGGGGTGTCCACTTGAAATCACACCTAAGCCCATTTTGGAAACGGTGTCAAAAAGCACACGGCCTTTCGGGGTAATTAAACGTGATCCCCAAAAAGTGTGTTTAGCGTTATAGTCGCCAGCCGCTAAAAATCGAGGACCAAGTGATTTGAAAAAAATTGAATATTGTCTTTCTGTTATTGAAAATCGTGGTGGTGAGTAAATCGAGGATATAACAATTTTTTCATGAAAATAATTAAGGCATATATTTGTAGCTTGGAGATATTCCTCACATGTCTCGTTCATTAAAAAGTGTTTAATTCTGGATTTTATTAGAATTGCCGATCCTCCGCAAGATCTTCCACGGGGATCTTTTGTGTCGTACAGTATGTAGCCATTAATTTTGAAAAAACTGTTAGTTGTCAAATGGGTTTCAGCAATCATCATTATATCGATCTGCTTTTCCATAAGGAAGTGCTCAATTTCATTTTTGTGTTGGCGAATGCCGTTTGCGTTCCAGAAACATATTTTTAACCAATTCATTTTTTTAAAATTGCCTGTAAAATAGTGGATTGCATTTTTAGCATTTCCTGCATCATGTTGGTCATAGAGACGGTAAAAGTGTTAATGGATTGAACAAGAGTCTGCAGAGTTGCCTCTAGGTTACTAAAATTTGGATCGGAAATTTGGGGCTTGGGTTGCTGGTTCAAGTTTTGGTCGGATTTAACCACATTAGCATATGAAAATTGTTTGGTATTCTGCGTGTTTGTGAAATTGGTTGGATGGCCTACCTGGGGAAAATTGTTTTTGCCAATGACATTTGGCTGCTGGGCTGCTGGAGAAACCGATGACTTATTTGTCATTGACCGCTTAAAATGAGTATAGACAGGGCAACCTCTATAATTTGCAGTGTGGTTACCTCCACAGTTACTGCATTTTTTAACACTTGCGTCGGCCTTTGGCTTATTGCATTTTATTAACTAAACAGCATCGCAATTCCGAATTTAAAACAGATACTGATTTGATGTACATACATCTTTTTCCGTATTAAATCTACCGATTACATTTTTCCACAAAAAATCTACATGCATACATTACATACATACAAATCGTACATACCAGTATTCTCGATAATTCTATTTTGTAGTCCAAAGAACAAAATATAAATAAATTGAGCCTTAAACTGTTATTCGAAAATTATTCCATAAAATTTCAGCGCCGTTTATTTTTTTTTGTTTAACTAATCAATAATTGGAAAAACCCGTTTAGCTATTTAAGTATCCTTGTACTTATGAATGTTCATACTCATACACACATATGCAAATGTAGAAACAATTTAATCCCGAAAAACATACTTACATATATTTGTGTGCTTGTATGTACGAGTATGCAATGGTGCTCGTAGCGCAGCCTTAGTAGAGGCAAACCGAAACTGAAGTATTTTTGGAACAAGTTTTATTTAAACAGTCCACAATGACACTGTACTTGTTATTTAATATTTTCATTCATATGCAAACCTCATGTAGACATTTGTATGTGTGTATGTATACACACATGAATGCGTACAAACATACATCCATATGTACATACATACATATATGCTCGTAAGTACGCCGGGATTTTGTGTATCCTTGATATTTAATATTTACAAAATTGAATACAAAATTTAGTATGTATGTATGTATATAGTATGTAGTTGGAAGCATGTGTCATATGCATACATACATATGTATGCACATACCTACATACACATGTCGATTAATTTATTATATTAATACACACATAAATATGTATGTCATTTTAATAGAATGACCATACTTACAATGAGATAAAAATTACCTAAAACATATCTTCTGAAAATTAAACACAAATGTAGATACAAATGCACATCGCTCTTTCACTGCAACATAGTCATATCTCAAAAAATGAGCTTTCCTAGTTAACAATGCATAATTATTAACAATAATATCTTTTATATTGTGAAAAAATTTTATTTAAATTACCTTTAAACTGTTTCCTTTAGGAGATATTTTCCAAAAAAAATATTTCTAAGACTTGTATGGAAACTAAAAATTTGAAATATGTTTTTCTCGAAAGAAGGTTTTTTGCGTTATGACTATGTTGCAATAAAGGAGCGATATGTACCCAGCGAAAACTTGGTAATGTGTGGCTCTTAGGTATGTAAATGCTTTTTGATACATAATTTTCATTACCATAGTATTTTAAGAAAATACTCGATATCGTTATGAATGATCGCCGCGTCAATTTACGTGAGATTATTGAGATGGTAGACATATCATATGAACGTGTGTCCAACATTATGCATGAAGGTTTGCTCAGTGTCGAACAACAACGAGTTCGCCAGACCACTTCACAGCGGTGTTTGGATATGATTTTTTTTTAGCTTTTATTTATTTATTGAATCTTCACAATGTGAACTAACAATAAGTATTCACATCTTAATACTAAATACAATAAATTAACTAAGTCCAGCCAATGCTAGACAAAAAGTTTTATTTAGTTTTATTTAGCGCTCTGATGGTGCTCAACCGCGTGTGGCCATTAAAACTAAGTATATTTCGTGCAAGAGGGTTTGGGTGAAGTTCCAATTTGCTATATACCTTGGCGCATGCTTTGAAAACTCATCTTTTACCAGTGGAACACACAGATTCTTGTGAATTCGGGAGTTTTTTTATGTGCCATAATGGATATGATAAAGCGTAATCTTGTTGATTTTTGGCGTCGATTAACAACTTTTGATGAAACGTGGGTCCACCGCTACACACCTGAAACCGAAAATCAATCGAAACAATGGGTGGAAGCTGTTGGAAGTGCTCCGAAGAAGGCGAAGACAGTGAAATCGGCTGGCAAGGTCACGTCCACGGTATTGCGGGATGCACACGGAATATGGCTCATCGATTATCCTGAGAAAGAATCGATCCACAATCACTGGAAAGTATTATCGTGAATTATTGAATTAATTGATCAAGAAAAGACGACCATATTTAAAGAAGAAAAAAGTGATATTTCTTCAAGACGGTTCACAAATCATTAGATACGATGCTAAAATTTAGTTAGATACAATTCGAATTGGTTGATCATCCACCTTATAGTTCGGATTTAGCTCCTAGTGACTTTCTCCTTTTTCAAAAAAAAATATGCATCTCAAACGAAGAAGTGATTAGAGAAATTAACGCGTATTTTTAGTGGTTCCAAAAATCGCATTATTCAGATGGTATAAAAAAATTGAATATCGTCTTACTAAGTGTATTGAGCGAACTACTACGTTGAGAAATAAATGGTTTAAAATAAGTTTTTTTCCTACTAAGATAGCTTCAATATCAATCCGCCCTCGTAGGATAGAATTTGTATAAATGTTATCGATGTCTAGAATAATTTGGCTACCTACTGTAAATTCATAATAAACATACATATATGCATACAAATGTATGCCAAACAGTGAAGAAGTATATGAACTCACAAGCAAAGAAAATACCATTGCAAATACATAGTCTGATCAAAAAATAGCCGTTATTTCCAAAATTTCGTGAGTTACCTATATTTGATTTTCGCTTTTTTTCTGTTATATCTGTTATATATTTTCACAATATCAGCCATTTCGGATTGTCAGTTTGTTTTTGACAGATAAAAAGGTTTATCGTGTTTTGGTGTGCTCTTCGATTTTTTACTAAATTTGGAGCAAAAACAACATCGCATGGACATCGCTCAGTATCTGTTGAACATCGTCAACGACGATCAAGAATTCCTCAAAAAGGTAATAACTGGTGACGAATCATGGGTGTATGGCTAGGACATAGAAACCAAAGCCCAATCATCTTTGACTGCCACAGGTCGTACGGTCAATAAGGAATAGTACCATGAAGTTATTCGCCTTTTGCGCGAAGCAATTCGTCAGAAACGCACAGAATTGTGGAAAAAACAATCATGGAACGCACCAGCTCACCCATTGATGCTTGTGCGTGAGTTTTTGGCCAAAAACAAAACCGTTATCATGCCTCAACCACCGTATACACTAGATTTGGCCCCCGCTGACTTTTTCCTCTTCCCAAAACTGAAGACACCGATGAAAGGAAAGCGTTTTGCTACGATTGAGGAGATGAAAGAAAAATCGAAACAAGAGTTGTTGGCGATGCCAAAAGGATGGTTTGAGAATTGTTTCTAGGATTGGAAAAAAACGCTGACATAAGTGTATTATGTCTGAGGGGGATTACTTTAAAGCAGACAAGATAATTACTGGTAAATAAATAAATAAATAAATACTTTTTGAAAAAATTGAAAATATCGGTTATTTTTTGATCAGCCCTCGTGTACTCATATTTGTAGAAATATGTATGTTTAATATTGTTAGAGCCAACAGCGTATTATAATTTCAAACTTAGTTTTATTGGTCATAAATATGCGTTATTGGCATAGCTGCCAGATTTGACGATAAATCGTAATTTTGACGATTTTCAGACCCAAATTTAGCAAAATGACGATGTGATGATTTGACGATTTTTGTCCTAAAAATTAGGTTTTTTGCTATACGAAATTTTTTATAGATGAGACACACATTTTTCTAAAAGCCCTGATTCAATGCACTACACCATCGTACGATTTGTTCATATAAAAATATTCTAGAAGTCTTCTCGACTTCAAAATGAATTTGTATTGCCACAATATTATATAAGAATGATTGTAATATTTATATAAATAGGCATAGTGAAATAATTAAAAACTATTATTACCATAATAATATTATATTATTTTAATTTATGTATTTCTCGAGACGCCAACAATATTATAATATTTTTCACAATAAACACCACTTTGAGCTCATAGAAACCCTCATTTGATGAAAATTCTCATAAAACTTTTCAAATCACTCGATTTTTGACACTTTTTCAGTTATATTTGGTAGATCACACAATTGTCTATGATTGTGAATCCCGTCCTTAGGAAACTTATTTATACAGTTGTTGCAAAAAATATATATGAATTGAAATGCGAGCATTTCCAATATATTCAAAATTATTGAAAAATATAGTGACTAGTATTCAGTCAGGTTAGTTGAAATATTATAAAAATATGAAAATCTTTAGAATATTAAACAATTGACGGTATTCTTTATTATAAAGACTAATTAAAATTTAATTCTTCGAACTTCCTTAACATTGCAATTCAATCCAATTTATTAGAATTATTCAATTCTGCATCAGAGCAACGCTTGCAAACTGTTTATCAATTTGCAATAATGGTTCTGCCCGCTAGTTGATATCGATATTAAATTTTCACTGAAAATTTTCTCTGATGAAGCCCATTTTTGGTTTGGTTGTGTTACGTAAATAAACAAAAATTGTCGCATTTGTAGGATAATCGACAAGCTTTTGCTGAACTAGAAAATTAATGTTGGTGCGCTTTATGGACTGGCTGTGTCATTCATTGGTCTATATGTCTTCAAAAACCATGATGGCCAGAATGTTACTGTCAATGGTGAATGGAATAGAGACATCTTTTCGTACCTCAATTAGCTAGTATTAAGCTACGTACATACGGTTGTCAGATCTTACAATATTGTCAGTAAAATTGTGTGAAAATGTATTACAATCGTGTGAACTGCCAAGTTTTAACTTACAACGTTGTCGGAAAAACCATTGTCAACCAATTGTAAGACGACAATGTTGTCAAGCTTCTGACAATCGTGAGAACACTCTTCGTCGGCATTGACAGATAATTGGCTGGTATTGTAAGCTCAGTTTTAATTGTCAGATGTATAAAATTAATGCACCTGAGAATGGCATCATTGTCAGAAAAAAGTAGGCACCACTGCCAAACAGATGGTTGTTGATATACATAAGTGGCAATGCCTTACAGCATGTCTGGCAATTTTTTTTATCTAACAATCTGACAACCGTGTGAACTAACAATTTTTGTTGTCAGATGAATTATTTATCAGACCATAGTCTGACAACAAAATTTCAAGATTTTCTTACGATCGTTTGAACACACAATTTACTTCTGCGGGGCAATTTTTCATTGTCACTACAGCTGACAACCGTGTGTACATAGTTTTAGTGTTGCTGATCAGCGTGGCCATATTGTTTTTACCGGATAAATTTACAGCCTGTTCATGCAACACAATGTGCTCAAAAAACGCGAAGAAATCTTGACGTTTTTCATACTTGCGTTCATGCAACGCGAAAAAAAACTTTTTGGACGAAAAACGTAAAAAAAAAAAAAAAAATAGTATGCATACATGCAAACAAACGTTCATATCCATGTTAACGCGTACATACATTTATATGTATATGCAAACAAAATCCTTTTCTGCTAATTATTTAAAAAAAGGAACTAATTTAAAAACGTCAATAAATTTGGATCAATCCATACAGACATTTGTCTGAACGTCAACAGTATTTGTATGACCAGCAAATATTCTATAATTGTTTTCCCAGCATAAAGATGTTTTGATTACATAAATATTTATCAGCTGTTTCTTTTTTTCAATTGAAATAGAGTTACCGTCATTCACAATGCAAAAATATATTTTACACGAAAAATAGTAAACAAGATACATATAACTTATATAGTGGCAATACTGGGGTTTGAGAACAATGAGAAGCGCGTTACACAGACCCAATTACTTACGTATGACGTGTCGCTGGTTTTCGCTTTATTTAAAACGCGTTCTATGAACAGACTGTTAGTATTTTTGTGTCTGATATAGCTGCAAATTTTCCATTTTGCAGTTAACATTTTTTTAGCACCCTGCAGCGACATAATTAGTGTTATTTAATTTAAGAATATTCTAATTAGTAATCAGCCTGGCCATTTTGGCATTTTGCGGCTGAATTTAGCATTTTTTATTCTGATTTAGCTGCAAATTTGCCATTTAGTATTTTTCACTTACATACTTAGCATTTTTTAGCATTATTAAATTTAACAATATTTAAAATATAGATCTGTTAATATGTGAACTTTATTAATTGACAAAATCTTATCTTAATATAAGAAATACTAAACTCTTTTGTGTAGAAAGTGTAGAAAACAGTTCTGGATAAATTTATATTATTATAAAATGCATTATAAGAGAATCTATTCTGATCATTAGTTACTTTTGCAGTTAAGTTCCCGGTCAAGGCAGCTTTGTACAGGTAGTGGCAGAACTACAATAAATACAACACCAACAAACATCAACACGTATTTTGTTGGTAGAATTTGCGAATAGTTGTCAAAATTTTGACAACTACATGTTGATGTTTGTTGGTGTTGTATTTATTGTAGTTCTGCCACTACCTGTATAAAACTGCCTTGTTCCCGGTTTTGCTACATAGAAGCACGGCAGTTGAAAGCGTTTTTATTGACATGAATTTATGAGAAATATGACGTTAAAAACTATACATTTTTTACTTTATGTTGAGTGTGGTTTGAAACAGTTGAATTGTATGAAAGCTTTTTATGAATGCACGTAATTACGGGGGAATACGTGTTATATGGAACATATTAGAAACGATATTTAGATACTGTAGTACTTCTTATTTTGTGCGGTTTGGTTGGGCATGAGAAAAAGAAATTAGGACGGTAGGATTGGGTTAAATGGCTTCGCATACATCAGGGTCAAAGATCGAGCAAAACGGCAGAAAATCCAAAAACAGCATAATAGTTGTCTCTGAGTGGATCTTAGGGGGTAAAATGTAAAGTCGACCTCCGCTTCGCTCCCCCTACTATTCGAGTGAATATATCTACGCTTAAACTGCCCTCCTTAAGGGGGCTGCCATACAAAATATTAGTTTCTAATAGTTTAGAGTGAACTGTTCTAACTAGCCCCAGAGTGCCGCTAAAGATATCGAATTTACAACCAACTTTCAATATTTTTGACAGCCCAGCATTTTTGTAGAACATACCTAGCTCCTATCTTCAAGCCTAGAGGATAGGGATACAGACCCCTTTGGGAACAACCATTAACATCGTGTGAAAAGAATAAAACTCCACACGCTGGAACGTGCACAAAAAAAGTGGCGCACAGAACCCACATGCCTTATATCAAGGAACCTGTGGCCGCATATTAACTCTAAGAGAACGTGGGAGCTATTAAAACTGCCCAGATCTCAACTAGGAGTCACTGTAGCAGTTATCACTGGACATTGCCCGTTTGGGAACCATGCCAGGAGTATAGGCCTATCCCATAACGACTTCTGTAGAAGTTGCCAAGACGAGGAGGAGGAGACGATCCTTCATCTCCTCGGCACATATCCGGCATTGGAGCATCATCGTCTGAGATACTTAGGCGAGCGGAGCTTCAACGGTCTATCTTGTCTGGCCTCGGTCAAACCGACCGCACTAGCCTCTTTCATAAGAAGCCGCGGATGGCTAGTATATAACGCTACACTAAGAGGTTCCCGCCTTTCCTTTCCATCCCCGCCCATCCATTCCACTCATACTATATTCCTATAACTTTTCTTCACTCCACTATCTTAATTTTCAGGCAATCACAAAGAGAACGACTCCAGGACCCGAGTGAGCTGGACAACCTAGACTATTCCGGGGCATCCAGCGGCCTGCCTACCTAGCCTAACCTTCTATCTTCAATCATTAGGGTAGCCACCGTCTAAATCTTAATATTAAAAAAAATGTTTTTTATTTGCACACATATATTTGTTTTATAATTATCAGACTATGTTCAATAAATCTTTTATTATATCTTATTCAGTTTGTATTATTGAAATGATGGCCAATAATTGTTCATAAGGAAGAATTAAGAAATGTAAATAATAAGTTATGTTAACTAAAATAACAAAATTATAATTCAGTTAAAATGTTAGCATTACTTTTTTTTGGCAGTTTAAGATTATTTTTGGCATTTTTTAGCATTCTTTTTAAGCGATTAAGCTGTAAAATATATTTGGGTATGACCACACTGTTAGTAATCATAATTTGGGAAAAAATTGTATCGAAACCCCTCAAAAGATTAAGTAACTTTCATACAACTTTCAAGACGAGTTTCTCGTCTGTGTTCTATGAACAGTCCATAAGTCCTGCTGTGCAGAAAATAAACAAATAACAAAAAATTAAATAAAGACACCTATTAACGAGGTTTGACAGTATACATGGCAATACATCTCTTAGTAAAAATTATTGAACAAATCGTAAATCCTATTTACTTTTAAAGCAAAGTATAGGACACAACGTCCCATGATACAGAAAATTAGTCTCGAATCTTTTTCGAGCAATATTCTCGCTAAGCTTGTTCAGAAAAATTTAATGACTGTCGTGTCATTAAATGTACCATTTTAGAATCACATTGAAAAAAAATATATCAACATTTATACAAACTCTCCCTATAAAAAAAAAAGAAAATGACTTTTCAATTAAGTTTAGGAAAAGTGAAAAAATCAAGAAGCACAAGTTAAAACTATAATTATAGAATAATATAATTACTTGTGTGTAAAAAATGCGTCACAAAATTGACATTGATTAATGAAAATGAAAAGAAATATTTAAGTATATGAACATATATTAAAATATTTGTACGCGTGAAAGTTCAACTAAACAGAAATGCCCTGTTGGAATTGAATTTAAAATGCAACACTAATGCATATGCGTAAAGATCACTGGAACAAATTTTCTTCTTTTTTAATGAACGATTGAGAATTACCAATACAGGGTGGCAGATCAATTTTGCTACATTAAGAAACTCAAATAACTTTTTGTAAAATTTATGTAATTTATTTTTTAGAAATTCATTTGAAAAATAATACGTTTTTATTAAAGTAATTCATTAAGTTTTGAAAATAATTGAATTCAAATGGCGTCCACCCTCGATGACACCAGTACCGACATCTTATCAAAAAGTTATTCACTACTGCCTGAAGTGTTGCAGCGGGAACTGTCTTAATTACCGCTCCAATGTATTGCTTTAAATCACCCAAATTTGTTGTTTTTTTTTTTTTTTTTGTAAACTTCTTGTTTACAATAACCCCACAAAAAAAAATCGGGTGCAGTGAGATCCGGAGACCAAGGAGGCCAACGGTATGTGGAGTTTCTTGGAATCAGTTTATTCGAAAATTTTGGCCTCAATTCTGTCATAACAGGCGTGGCTATGTGACAAGTTGCCCCATCTTGTTGAAACCAAACAGTGTTGAAAGGGATTCTCTTTCAGCGCAATTCTGGAAAGAAAAACTCCTTCAACATCTTTAAGCAACGGTCTCCATGGACCGTAACTGTAAGACCGTTTTCTTTGAAAAAGTTAGGCCCGACAATGAACCTTGAAGAAACTGCACACCACACTGGGATGCGAAGCGGATGTAATTGAATCTGATTGAGTATCTTACTCCATATTCGACAATTTTGTATGTTAAAGCAAAATGGGCTTCTACAGACAGTTCAAGACGTTTTCATCCTCTGACACCATTTAAGTGATCTTCTCACAAAATTCCAAGCGAATCGGGAAGTCTCTAGGGTTCAGGTTGTTTCTCAATTGAATCTTATATGGAATTAAGTTTCTATCGTTACTATAATAGATTTTGTTCTGACGAGATTAGGGATCTTGTTCCCGAAACCCACACATTTTTACAAAGCACGCGTTCTTCGTCCAGAGCACATCCATTTGTGGTCGATTGTCCAGAGAATCGTACAATGCATTACAGAGAGAATTCGTTTTTCAGCCGCACGCTTAGCCTGTGTAATAAGTTGCCTACACACGTGTTTCCTATCTGTTATAGCATTGGAAAGTTCAAGACAAATGTTCACAAACACTACTCCCTCTTTCCCCCTCCTCATAACCTATTTTCCTAGTTCTGGTACAATGCACTGCATATGTAGGGGTCATCCCCTGAATACTCGTATAAAATAAAAATAAATATATAAAAAATAACAAAAACTTGGAGCGAAATTGTCTGCAGTGACCGCCTGCTGACACCCATTTGACCAGATAAGCTCCTTGTCGAAACTCTAAGATTGGATTGTATGGCAGCAGCTACGGCAGCGATATTTCACTGGGTCAGAATTGAGGGATCTCGATGATAAGACCTTCTTGCGATTGTGCCACGCTCGGCAAAATTCTTTACGAGCCTCATTATACTCCATCCTATATTCTCTTTGGACGGAGACAACAGACTCTAAAGCGTGAAAGTGTTGCACTATCCACTATTTACTATGTATGTATATAAATAATTACAAACTTTATTGGATAATAGTGTGGCACTACAATGCTATTTTGAAGCAATTTTTTAATGTGTGTCAGACTTTTAAAACATTTTCCTGTGAACGAATCGTATCGGATAGTAAATCATGTCCTTAATATAACAAAGGTTTTACTTAATTTTAAGCCGATTATTAAAATTCCGACAGGGTGCATTAGTATGAGCATAAGTAAAGAGAGAACTATTTATGTATTTCCGATGATTAATCGAATAGGGTAAAACTCTGCGTATGTTGACATACACAAAAACAATTGTCGTAGTGCACAGTGTTTCGTTAAAGCTTTTTTGGGGAATGCATTCGTTTTTGTGAACTATCAATGATATATTGACGAAAATAGTTGACTTAAAAACGTGCTAAAGAGAACATTTTAACGTAAAACTCGTTTATAAATACAGTTTTATCGAATTTCCCCTAAAAATTATTTGAAAAGCTTAACTTTTTTATGAATACGGCCGTAATTGTTTTCGTTCGCAAATAAAAGTTTTATTTACTGTTTAGCCGGCAATTTTTTCTATTCACAATATTTTTATTCGCAAATAACCTGCACATGTAAACGTAGTCTATCTTGAGAATTTATGTGTCGTCTATATATAAGTTAAAAATTCTGAATTGAAAGGTTTTTTTTATTTTCTTTACTTTTCTTCTAGACGAGACAAATATTATAAAAAAAAAAATATGAGACATCCTTTGTTGCGGTCTCCACCTAACATGAAAACACTAATTGCAACGCCAACTAAGTGTGGACCGCTCATGTTAAAGATTGCATACGAGTAAAGTTATAACTTGGTTGTCAAAACATTTCATTTGAAACTCTGATGTAACTTAAATTGATATTTAAATATAACAGCCTGCGATTTGCAGTTATTAAGGCTGGAGCATATAGAATCCATCGTACTTTATCCGTCTCCTTTTGCAACTAACATCAACGTATATGCAGTATGAAGTTGGCACAATCAGTTCTTTGTTAACTGATATAAAATCAACTATATTTTAATTTGATTAAAATCCTTTGATTTATTTTTCAGAAAATATACAATTTTTTTTTAATTTATTTTATTTTTGAACGTAATAGTACGTTTCCATTATAAGCAAATTAAGTTGATTTGAGGAAATCATTTCGAACTGTTTCCACTATACTGTAAGTAATTTTCTTTTCGGATTTTCGAAATCAGTTTGACGTTTGTATTGTTTGAATACATTTTATCAAAGTAAATAATTTATAAAATTTTTTTTTTTTCAATAAAAATTATGCAACAAACTGTGGCATTCGGAAATGAACACCAATGATGCTCGCGGTTATGTGTTTGCTTTTTGCTGCGAGATATTTTAAATTGTGCCAGGACACTTTTCATCGGAGTGTGATGGCCGAACCACAAAGTTCTAGAATTCAAACATTTAGAATGTAGCTGGACTTTATTGCTTTAGTTTGCGTAAGCCGTACTTTGTGCTAAAGCAAATGTAACACTGATTCCCCATTTGTCGGCCTCATTGCTGATTGGTATGTTGTCAATACAGCTAAAAAGAATAATGAATCTAAGGAGGTCACACGAGTTGTATCTGTTATCAAAATTTACAACTACTATAAAAAATATTGGAGAAATTGTAGCACTAGCCAACTGTGTCTTGCTTCCAATTGGACCTTCCGTACTTAAGGAGGTTAAAAATTATGCCGATGAGTTTATGCCCCCAATTAAATAAAGACCAAAAAGCAAATCTTAAACTGGAAAAAAACTACGCTTGAAGAACCCTCTTTCAGATTGAAGCTACTCGTATTATGGCTACCGACATGCTTTTGGAAGCAATTCGTAAATTTGATGTAGATGCCATTGCTTTAGGGAATCTAATTCGCAAACAAATAAAATAGTTTTCTTTTTATTAAAAAAAAAATAAAAGAAAACATAATTTTTACAACGATTTGTGCCTCAGCGCCCTTTGGACATTATTGAGGCGGGTTGGTACAGGGTTAATCAGTGAATAGACAAAGACAACTTTTTTATACCATTATATTTTTTTTTATAAGAAAAAATAAAACGGTCTTCATACAATTAAAAAAATCATTTTAATATAGCAAAATAACAAAAAATAAACTTATAAAGCTGGAAAATAAAATTTAGTTTTTATTGCTTTCAACTTTATAAACAAATAAAATCATGGATTCCCCAATGTTGCATTTGTAAGAATAACAGCCGCACAGTGTTGCATAGACAAATTTCGACTCAATTTGAAACAAATTAAGTCATTTGAGATAATTTGGTTACGTGAAAAACATGGGAAATCATATCGCAAATTACTTAATTTGGGCAAATGAACTAATTTGGCCGAAATCACCTATATGGAAACATACTATAAAGCTAAATCAAAATATACAAAAATATTTGACAACTATCATATATGTATATAATATATGATAGTTGTCAAAGTTCCCACTGTACGTTAAAAGTTGAAAAATTTTAATACTTTGCGTTGACGAAGAAGTACGGAATGTGACAAACCTCATAAGACTACATGCATTTCAACTTGGTTGTCTGTTGAAAAAGCCATCGTATATCTTATGACGGATTCTATGTGCCGCGGCCTTTATTCGCCATCTTTCCTTTTTTACAATAAAAAGTTATAACTGCAACATCACTACGTGTACACCGCCTTTAACGGATAGATATTTAAACTGAAGATTTTAACTTCATGTTTTAACTGCGTTTAACGTTTGCTGTATACAGCATGTTATGTTTTGTCTCGTATAGACAAGACTGAAACGCGCCAATTAAACGCGCTTAACTCAAAAAAAGTGCGCGCTAAATCTAGCGCGAAATGTTATCTCGTTCCTTTTTTTGTTGTATCATGTTTTTTTGGGAGAGAAAGAAGAATCTCTCTGTTTGATGTGGAAAACAAAACTCACTGGAATTGAATTCGTTCGCGAGCGAGTTAAGTTCGAACATTCTCTGCTACTCGGATACTAAATTACTGCTAGTGTCCAGTATGGGAAATATAATTTTATTTTTCGCCGAACTACGCTGCACTAACAACCGATTGCTGAGCAGCTTCGCAACATACTGGTACTTACATATATGTATGGCTGTGCGTACCTGAGTAAAATACACATGCATACATAAATAATGTGAATTTTTTTGCAACCCCATGCTGAATATGCATAAAACCTTTTACACAAACTATGTAGGTATGTGTCTATGAATGTATGTACTCGTACATATGTATATATGTATGTATGTACATATTGCTTTGTAACGTGTTATTGTACAAGGTGCAATGAACTCCAATTTAAACAAAATGAAATGTGAAGGTGTGAACAGGCACCACCTGTTGCTGCTAGTGACCTGAAGAAAGTGACATTTGAATAAAACAAAATGAAGTGTTTCATTTTTCGGAAAGTTTTTACAACAATAACATATCTATTGTGGTTTTATCGCACTTAGGAATCTCTTTGAGGTTACAAAATTTATTGTTTACGAATAGTAGATCAAAGTAAGGAGAAAAAACGAAAGGGATGAAAATAGTTACACGTTTAACTGCTTTTTCCACTTCTGTAAATTTCCTTTAATATACTAAGCCAGTGGAGAGTACGTAGCAAGGCAAATTCACTATCAGAAGAATGCATATTCCACCAAATTCCTTATTCCAGCTTACCAGTACTCCTGCTCTACTCTTCACACGCGGACGTTAAAAACCAAAACACAGACCGTGCACTTGTTTCTTTCAGCCACTGTTGACAAGTTGGGATTTGAAGTTGCCATTCACAAAACACCGGATTTTAATGCTGTATTCTCGTTGAGAAGCGTACGAGTATACCTTGTTTATTGTATTAAGGGACGATGATGCATCGGCGAATTCGGTCAACTCGTTTTGTCAAATTTTATTTACATTTTTTTGGCGCCATTTAAGTTTTTCGTGCTGTTGGGAAATACGACGTACTTTGTGCAAAAAGGAAAAAAAAATTCAAGAATAAATATTTAACCCTTATCCTGTATTAGTGGGATAAAATTGCACAAATGGTTTTTATTTCTCATTTATTTAATTAATATTCAGTGGATTTCTTTAAAACTTTAGTACAATTATTATTTTTAGTGGAATCTACGAGTATTTAAACATAAAATACCTTGTAGATGTTTCCACAAAGCGTGTGTAAAAAAACATACGCATTTGGTAATCTTGGGTTAAAATTTTTAAATGCCATAAAACCACTGCGCGCCAGCGTTTTTACGGCATCACAAGTTAGCAACAGAGCTAAACTAAACTGAAACAATGCGTTACTGGTTGAAAACAATCGGGTATGTTCTTGATTCCAGTTTGAAGTGAAAAACGTTTGAAATAACTTTAATTGCAAGCTTTGGCGTTCTACATTCTAATCTTTACTTTTCATTTATGTTTTGTTTTCGAACATTAATTCGTATTGAATTGTCTGGTTATTGGAAATACTTTTACACAAAAAATAGTAGTTTGAAAACACTTTTAAATTTCATTGTGAAAATGAAAACTTTTACAGAAAATTTAAGCATAAATATAACCCATTGAAATAAAAGCGTTAGATGACGAAATATATGTTTGAAGAGATACAATTGCGCGTGCGAGGTCTGATTAAAAAATAACCGTTATTTTTAATTCTTTCAAAAAATATTTATTTATTCATCAATAACTATCTTGTCCCCTTCAAAGTAATCCCCCTCAGATATAATACACTTATGCCAGCGGTTTTTCCAATCCTCGAAACACTTCTGAAACGCACTTTTTGGAGTCGGCAGCAGCTCCCGTTTCTATTTTTCTTTTGTCCCCTCAATTGTACCAAAACGGTTGCCCTTCATCGGTGCCTTCAGTTTTGTGAAGAGGAAAAGTCAGCGGGGACCAAGTCCGGTTTGGTTTTGGCCAAAAACTTACGCATAATCATCGATGTGTGAGCTGGTGCGTTATCATGGTGCCAAATCCATGATAGTTTTTTCCACAATTCTATGCGTTTCTGATGAATTACTTCGCACATGCGGCACATAACTTCAAGGTAGTATTTCTTACTGACCGTACCACCATGTGGCAAGAATTCATGATGCACCACGCCATTGTAGCTCTTCTGGACGCTTCCATTGGGCTGATTGGGCTTTGGTTCCAATGTCATAGCCATACACCCAATATTCGCCACCAGTTATGACCTTTTTGAGGAAACCGGGATCGTCGTTGATGATGTTTAACAACTTCTGAGCGATGCCCATGCAATGCTGCCGAACGTTTCATGCCTAAAGCGTCCGTAAAAATTGCTTGGCATGAGCCCAACGATATGCCAACATAATCAGCAAACCTATCTGATAGTGATTCGACGATTATCCATTCAATTCATTTTCTACACTGCTTCAATGTTATCATCGGTTGTTGAAGTGCTCGGGCGACCAGGACAAGCATCGTCATTGACATCTTTTCGGCCTTCCTTAAACCGGTTATTTCACAATTGAACTTGTGTTCTGCTCATAGAACACTCGCCAAACTTCACAGCCAACATTTCAAATGTCCTTGCGCATTTAATTTAATTTTTTATGTAAAACTTAATACAGTTTCTTTTGATTCATTTTTTCGAATAGTAAAAAATCGAAGAGCACACCAAAACCTTTTTATCCGTCAAAAACAAACTAACAATGCGAAATGGCTGATATTGCCAACATACATAAGTATATAAAGACATGTGTACCAACATGACATAAAAAGTGCGAAAATCGAAAAAATTTTAAAATAATGTTTTTTTTAATCAGCAGCTGTGTTCTGTAACTTTGGCGAGAAGTTCTCACGTTGAAAACTTGTGAAACAAATTATTCTATCGTTTCTCGAAAAGTGAGAAAAAACTGCGTCTGTAACTCATGTCGAAAACTATTCAAAGCTATTACGTTGTTACGTTAGAAATGTCTGAAAATATAAAACGATGCCGACATGCAATTTTAAAAATGAATGCGCCAGTCACAATTAGTACCACCGCCGATCAAAAATTTCTAATGTTAAGTAATTTTATTTTTCTGTAAAATGGCGAGTAATTTCCTTACGTGACAGCTATTACTCACCAAAAAAGTTATAGCTACAGTTTAGTGAGATAAGCAGCTGTTTGTTTCAACTTTGTTTCATTTCACACGTTTCAGTCGAAAAGTTTCTCGTGGCGAGGGTTACAGAACACAGCCACAGACCATGTATATTAAAATAGGCATCCCAACTTTTAGTGAATCGTATAATCCCAACCATGTTTTAAACATTATTAAAAATTATTTTATTAATAAAAAAGCATTTTATTGAAATAGAAAAATGCAGTAAAAAGCACCGTTAGTTTTTGCTTTTAACTTCTTCCTTCTTTTCTGTAACAAATATTTTATAATCACTTTTCCATGAAAAAAAAAGATAAAGAAAAGAACTAATATTAGAATTAATTAGAATTAATAATTAGAAAATCATTCTATGCGGCCGGCGTTTTTCTGACAACCAGAAAAGTTTATTCAGCTCAATGTACAAAATATCATTTCTTCATCCTCATCCATTGTTGTCTAATTGACAAACACACATAATTTTTTTTCAAATCTTTATATATAAAAAATTTGTCTAGCTTTTAGCTGAACTCTATTTTTTATACTACAACAAACTAACACATACATGCATACAAGTATATGTACAAGTATGTGTACCCACTATTCGCTGTCTATTCTCAACAGTGATAACAACCAAACACACCGAAAAAGAAAAACAAACCACCACACATACAGATCTTCAAGTGAACAGAAACAGCTGATTCATAACAGAAAAGAACGTGTAAATTCATTCTGCCGTAACAGAGCGCCAAAGTGCACAGTAAAGAATTTTTCATGGTCAAGATATTTAAAAAGAGTTATAACTCTGATGAAAAGGAATAAAAGTTTCGAAAGTCTCCGCAGAAATGCCTGAACTTAAATGCAAAAATATTTACTGTCTGTCAAAGTTAATTAAGTTAAATGCAAACGGCTGTATCTACTCGTATAGTATATATAGTCAAAAATAAAGTGTACTTTAAGACAATTAAGCTAAATTAAGAGTATACTTTTAATACATTCATAGACAGCCTAAAGTACAGTTTAAAGTTAAAGCCTACTCTAACAGAGCAACCTAAATTAGCTGATCAAGCGTAATTTATGTGTCCAACCCAAATAGCGCGCCGACAACGCTTTGCAATTGGAAAGTCCAGACAGAGCGTTTTGACAGAGCGTAAGCGAGAAAGCTTTACAGTCTCTCAGTAAAGTCCGTTTCAAAACATAATATGTAACATATTATGTTACTTTGTAATTTGTAATCACAATTTAGGTGCTTCTAGACTAATTTACCGATTATATCACTTTTTATTATTTCTATTTAGTGATTTTTATTAAACAAAGTTAGTGAACTATACTGTTTATACTCAGCAAAGTTCGTTTCAATACATAATATGTAACATATTATGTTACTTTGGAATTTATAATCACAATTTAGGTGCTTCTAGACTAATTTACCGATTATATCACTTTTTATTATTTCTATTTAGTGATTTTTATTAAACAAAGTTAGTGAGCTATACTGTTTATGGCACAAGATTAACGCTCTTATTTAAGTTACTTACTAAAGCATTAAATTACGTTGCGCTTTAGGCCTTACTTTAGATTGCTCTGTTACAGCTGATGTCAGTGTGCGTGCTAGAAGTAATAACAATGGGTGATTTTATAAGAACTATCGGAAATTAAAAAAATAAACACATAAAATTCAGAAAAATCCATGAAATATTTATTTGGATCGATAGTTGGGTCGATATAATTTAATGTTTGAAGATTATTTCACGCAAATGTTGGCCGCGGCTGCGCCTCAAATGGTCCATCCGCTTAGTCAAATTTTGGCATACTCTTTTCAACATTTCGGCCGGTATCTCACGAATAATGTTGGCAATGTTGGCTTCCAGTGCGTCAATCGAAGCGGGCTTGTCGCTATAGACATTAGCCTTAACATAGCCCCACAAAAAATAGTCTAGAGGCGTTAAATCGCACGGTCTGGGCGGCCAATTGACTGGTCCCAAGCGTGAAATAAACTGTTCACCGAACTCGCCTCTCAATTGGTCCATTGTTTCGCGTGCTGTGTGGCATGTGGCACCGTCTTGTTGAAACCACATGTCATGCAAGTCAAGCTCTTCCATTTTGGATAAAAAAAGTTTGTTATCATCGCACGGTAGCGCTCACCATTCACAGTAACGTTGTGATTCGCATCATCTTTGATGCCCAATGATGCCGCCCAATGATGCCGCCAGCCCATAATCCGCACCAAACGGCTGTTTTTTGTGGATGCATTGGTAGCTCTTGCAATGCTTCTGGCTGCTCTTCACTCCAAATACGGCAGTTTTGCTTGTTCACGTATCCATTCAACCAGAAATGAGCCTCGTCGCTGAACACAATTCTTCGATAAAAAAGTGGATCTTCATCTAACTTTTCAAGAGCCCATTCACCAAAAATTTGTCGTTGTGGTAGGTCGTTTGGCTTCAATTCTTGCACCAGCTGTATCTTATAAGGCTTCACACATAAATCCTTCCGCAAAATTTTCCACGTAGTGGAGTAACAGAGGCCCAATTGCTGTGAACGGCGCCGAATCGATAATTCACGGTCATCACCAACACTGGCCGATACGGCTGCGATATTTTCTTCAGTTCGCACTCTACGTAAGCGTGTTGGTGGTTTAATGTCCAACAATGTAAATTTGGTGCGAAATTTTTTTACAATAGCCCGAGTAAAAGCCTCAGTAGGTCGATTAAACTGACCATAAAATGGAAGAAGCGCGCGATGAACTTTCTTAACAGAGCACGCATTTTGGTAATAAAATTCAATAATTTGCAAGCGTTGTTCGTTTGTAAGACGATTCATGATTAAATTATAGACCAAACTGAAGATGTTTGACAATGACACAAGATACAAAACGTGCGTGAGCTGTCAAAACTAGTGTTGCCAAAAAGATAATAGCAAAAAAATCACTCTTATAATACAGATCACTAGCTGTTTTATACGTCTGTGTACTAGTTTGCAGTATCTTGTCGTGTTTTCTCTTTTGGTTATATACCATATAGTGAAAGGCCAATGTAAGCGGCATGCGGCAACGGGCGGCAACCAACTGTTTTATTTGCCGCTTGAATTTATTAGATATAGGCAAATGAACGCGGCTAATAGAAGGAAAATTTATACATCGGAATTTAAACAAAAGAACATTTCGACTTTCTTAACGCAAAAATAAATAAATAAATTTAATTGTTAAAAATTTTAAACCCGAAGATAAAGAAAATTAATTTTTTTATTCTATGTTTTGTTCCTTTACTTTTTGGTTTGACAAATTGAAGCGGCAAAGCAAAAAGTTAAGCTGCATTCAACATTGCCGCTCGGCCGCCTTCAACGGCATTGCCAAATTAAATTAAATTCCACATATAGAAAATTTTGTATGAATATTTTTATAAAAAAACGAATTATTTGTAAATGGGTCACATTTTTGCCACCCGCTGCCGCATGCCGCTTATATTGGCCTTTCACTAAGAGCTTTTTTATTTTTTAGTGCCAATTTCACGATAACGAAGCTGTTCGTTCGTTCCCACAATTACATTTAAAACAATAACAAAATTTTGAATGTTGTTTTTGTTTTAAATATAATTGTGCGAACGAACGAACAGCTTCGTTATCGTGAAATTGGCACGTAGTATTTATCCATATTCAAAAAATGCTTTTTTGGATTTACCTTTCTTTGTAAATGTATTTTGTACATTAAAATATATTTTAAAAAATTGAATAAATTAAGAGACCTGGTGGCATCTTTATCTCTTAATCAGATAGGATGTGTAATTGATCTACGTCACTACCTGCCTTGCCGACTTTATCTGGCGATTGGCCCATTCTAGTGAGTGAACTATTCACGGTTCACCCGCCCCGTGTAGTTTGCAAGGCTCACACAGGTTGCAACTTTTGTCATATGTTTATAGCCGGGCTCCAGAGACCGCATGCAATTGCCCAGACAGTCAATGGAAGGCAATACTAAATGAGTTAGTGCTCCGAAACCCATAAAAAGCATCAATCCTTAACCAAATCATCCACCTATCCATCACTTCTGGTTCCTAATCTGTTGCAAGTCAGGGCTATAATTAAATCCCCGAAAACCGGCCAGCACCATTATTATCAGAGAATACTTCTCTTTACGGTTTTAGGTTAAAACAATAGCCAAAACTTTTCAGAACGTAGCGGACAAAGTCCGTTTATAGCAAGAAGCAATTGACAGGAGAATTGACAGATGCAAAGTCAAGTTTTAGGAGCTTCACAGGGTAGAAGGTCTCGTGATGTTACCTGTCGGATAGCAACGCTAACATAACGTGTATATGTTTGCAAGAGGACTAGAGTCTTGAAGGACCTTCCCGAGTGGGAGCGTTGTACCTGAGCACACTGATACTGCGCGGATTGCAGAAATATTGGAATGCAAGGTAAACGGGCTGGATTATTTTATCCGGTTTTCTTGTTGGTTTGGATCTGAACTGTCGCGGGACATCTCTCTCAGACAACACCACAGGAAGGGGGTTAAACGCTTTCATGGTACTGGCCAGGCTGTCACATTTTATTTATTCCTAGAAAAACACATTGTTATGACCTTGCACGCAAAGAAAAGACACTTTGATATGTGATTGCAACAACATTAGTATATACTCGTATTCCATAACATTGTGTATTATTGTTAAATACTCTATATTATCAAATTAATTATAGTTTGTTTCTCTATATAAATTATTTGCATTTCTGTAATTCTATTGTTAACATCTATAAATTTCAAGATATAGTTACATACAACAATAACAATTTAAAAAAAAAAAAAAAAAAAAAAAAAAAAAAAAAAAACAATAATAGCTTTTATCACACCAAATATCAATATATATGTTTTTATCATATACTCGTATACAATCCGAAAATTCATATGCAACAATAGTAAGTTTACAGAATATATTTACTATTGTCGTGATTAGCAATATTTTCCTTCTAATCGTTGACATATAATTTTTTTTCAGTTTGATATTTTCTTTGGAAACAATTAGATGTTGTGTGTGTTCATTTAAAAATTAAGAGTATATGTATTTGTTCAGTTATATAAAAAAAGTGGTTGCATGTGTTGTTGGTATATCCAACAATTATTACCATATTATTATGGTTATATATGACTTTTGAAATTTTGATTGAAATACTTAACAAATATTTTTGTTTTA
Source organism: Thecocarcelia acutangulata (assembly GCA_914767995.1). Classification (NCBI taxonomy): domain Eukaryota; kingdom Metazoa; phylum Arthropoda; class Insecta; order Diptera; family Tachinidae; genus Thecocarcelia; species Thecocarcelia acutangulata. The sequence continues at coordinate 62,295,893 of OU612098.1, forward strand.
TTGCAGCTAATAGACATATCAACATAAAAGAGGAAATTCTGCATTAATTTCGTTGAGATGCATTCCGATTATTATTATTTTTTTAATAATTGTATTTATTTTACACGTATTACCAAAATATATTATATGCGGTCTGTATGTAGACAAAAATATGCTTCTATTACAATATAGTTATTTATGATATAAGTATGGTTAGTTAATGAGAGTAATATGGTTATATATGAGAATAGTATAAAAGGTTAGTATAATTGAGTATGTTACTTATTACTACAATACACCACTGTTAAAAAAAAATATAGTATTGTTGCCTCGAATATTTTTGTTACAATACTATAGTGCATCCACTCAATGGCGTTTTAATGTAACAATATAGCATTATCAAGTGCAACCATATAAATCAATAATAGTATGTTGCCCTTAAAATATTGTTGCATCAACCATATATTTTTTTCATTGTTACGGACGGGCTAAGAAGTCATCTGCAATAATTATTTTTTGGCCATTTTTTCTTAATTGCTGAAAATTTTTAAACTCTTATTAACTTAATATTTAAACATTTTTTTTTTATTTATTAGTGGGTGCATTTCAAATTCTTGTGACTGCTTCATAAATTTTAATTCTAGAAAAGCAACTTAAATCGTTTCATATAAATTTGTTTAAAATATTGATTTCAAACACATTTTTGTTGCTTAAATTACGATTTTTATGCTTAACAGAACCATGTTACTGCATTAACAGATGTATGTTAATATAGCAGGTTTGTGGCTGAGGTTAAAAATGTTAAAATTTATTGATTTACAAAGGCATTAAACAAAAAATTCATTAGGCAATAATTATCCAATCCAAAAATATTTACTTTGTTCCACTTTTGGATAATGACACACACAGTTACAGGCAACTCTTACTGAGACACCCTTTGCGCATGTATGCACATAGTTCTCGTAAAACCCCCTACAACATTTGTACTTTCCGTCAATTTTCCTTCAAAAAGTGTATTTTAATTATAAAATTTTTTTATGAAGAAATAAAAGACGAAAGCTTGTTGCATTCAGCGTCACGAAGTTAACTTGAAAATTTATATGACTAAAATCTTGTCAAATTTTTGTAGAATGAGAATAATTGAAATAAAATGAAAATATATAATACAAAAACAAGACTGTAGTTGGCATAATGTGCTACAAGTAAATATAAATACATACGGATTAACAGACATAACTAAGTGCATATGTAGATGCTGCACGAGCAGACAGACGGACAGACAGACCGTCAGTCATTCAGCCTGTCTTTGTATTTTGTGGCACAGGAAATGCCATCATTAATTAATTTAAAAATAGCTGTTGTTTTGATTGATAAGTTATTTGTTTAAAAAGACCAAGAACAAATAAATATATATGTCTGTACTTATATCTAAAAGATCAAAACTATCACTACTACAGAAATAGTCACAGCATCGTATTCAGAATTATATGTACTTACACTCAGAAAAATAATGAATTTAAGTTTAATAAAATGAAATGGGGAAGAATTTTGGAGTCCACAAATATTAATAAAAAGTTATTTTTGCGCATCATGAGATTTTGTATTATTGATACTAGATATTTCCAATATGATATCGGAATATATTCACCTATGGAATCCTCCAATTGTGGGGGATATTGCTATGGAGAGATTGTTAGCTGCATACATGTTATGGAAAATTAGCAGTAAAAACAAATTATCACCAAGTATATTGATGAGTTATTTTGTATTATGCATGAAAAACTGATCAATTAATTACTATCAATGATCCTTTATTTGATCAGATTACTAAATTCACCATTGAGATAGAGTCCAACATTTCACAATGGTTACAAGAAATACAAAAAGTTTCATAGTAGATTGGGTATCAGAAGTTAAATTCCTTAGGTAGAATTATAAATTTTTTAACAAGCTTATACTCCTATTATTTTCACTTGTATGTTTGTTTGTACGTTTGCAACACTCGAAATCCATACCATATAAGTACTCGTATATAAAACTGCATATACTATATTGGTGCTTTGGTAAAAAAAATTGGATTTGCCGTATTACTTTCGGGGAAATGGGGGGGGGGGATTCTGGGGATTCACGAGCACGATTCTGGGAACTTAAAAAAAAATTGGAGCCCTTTTGCTGACGGGTTTGGAAGCGGTTTGATATTCGCTGCGTGTGTTTGCCGTGGAACATGCATCTGAATATAAACAAGCATTCGCTTTAGTGCAAAAATTTAAGTTGTCGTATTGCTTCTAAAGACTTGGGGTGATTTTGGCATATCCTGAAGCCGACTTTGGAAATTCTCAGAATATATGAAACCGCTTTGCTAACCGAATCGGAAACAATTTTTCATATTCGGTGCACATTTTGGCCGTGGAACGTGTATCTGAACTATTAACGGTCATTCGATTTAGTGCGGAAATTGAAGTTGCCATATTGTTCCCGGGGGAGTGGGAGATTTTGGTGATTTCTGAAGCCGATTTTGGAAGCTCAAAAAAACTCATTTTACTTATTTTGATATCGAAGCGTATTTTAGTTTTTTAAACTATATTTTTATTTTGGAATAGATTAAAATTTCATGGATGAATATTATCAATAAGTGATCGCAGATTTCTTGAAACGAATGAAAGCACAATTAGGAATAATATTTTTTCTGATGAGCTAACTTGCAAGTTAATAGTATAATATAACATAAGGGGAGGATTAGGTAATAAGGGATGGTCCAATCATAATGCACGACGTTAATTGTAAGTCACACCTGACGTTATTTTTTTCAGTTTGGCATTTCTTTGTTTCGGTGTTTGCAAGTTCAACCCAATGACCACATTACGCGGAATCAATCTGTTGAATGCTTAGTTAAACAGACAGAATGTGCAATTTATTGACGTCAACACCTGAATTGAGGGCCTCCTGTGACGTTGAGGCAACTCCAAGGGGTGAAGAACACACGGTTCACTAGAGCCTTCGTGTGACTACGTGGTTAACACAGGTTGCAACTTTTGCTATAAATATGTAGCCATGTAGACCATTCCCTAGACAGTGATTTTAAAAGAAAATTATGTTAGGTTAAAAAGAAAATTATGATTAGCGACGGGGCACACTTTCACCTTAGTGAATTCATTAACAAACATAGCTGCCGCATTTGGGCAAATGAGGATCTACTAATGGTAGTTTTAAAGCTGATGCATCCACAAAGAGTGACTGCTTAGTGCGGCTTATGGACTGGTGGCGTCATCGAGCCGTACGTATTCGAAAATGAGATCGGCCAAGTAATTACTGTGAATGATGTTCGCTATCACGAAATGCTAACGGACTTTTTGTGATCATAAACTGAGGATATGGGCCTGGACGATATGTGACTTTTTATTTATTTTATCTACGATTAACATCGCCACTGCGATAATCGGCTGCCACGGCCAAGTAATTTGATATCCGACATCTTTCGTTGGGGATATTTAAAAGAAAAAATCAACGCCAATAAGCCAAGAATAATTCAAAAGCTAAAGTATATGATAAGCCAATGCAGGACTTGAGACATATAGACAGATTTCTGTCTTAGATTATTGAAATCTTTTTAATATCTTCATATTATAATGTCGTAATATTTTATGACAGCTTAAAAATCTTGTTCATGTGCTTCGAAAAAAAATCATAAAGTAATAGACATTTTTAAACTGCGTTTTTTGATTTATCATCAACATCTGAACGGACACAAATTTAAAATAGTTATGACAGAACGCTCACAGCAGTCATGTTTTTTATGTTATTTCTTTAAGACTTATGACTTTATAAATACCTTAAATGTTATAATTAAGTAAAAATAATTTTTTGTTGTTGTAGTTGTGATTTTTCTTTTCGAAATTTTTTCCGAATTTGTACAATTTTATATATTGTCGAAATATCAAACAATAAACAATAAAAAATGTTACAAATATTCACGGGCTCAGGCACCAAACAATAATTAAAATTATCTCAAACATTTTACCTGTTAAAACAAATTCGTTGTGAAGTAGAGCTGCAAAACAATCGATAGTACTATCAATAGTATCGATAGTTTTATTTTTAGCTAATCGACAATTTTTGAAAGTATATACGAAGCCGGTAACATACAGTCGGCGTAACATTTCTGCCCACTTATTCAGGCTGGTTTTCAGCCGCCTTTGAATTTTTATAGTTATGGTGCAATTTACAAATGAAAGTAAATTGTATGAATCAATCATCAAAGTAAAGTATATTATATAATTGATTACTTTTATCTCATATAAAAGAAGCTTTGTTAATAAAAAATTTTTAGTTAAACATAGCACCCTATTGCTAGGAACACAACTGCGATGAACAACGAATTTTGAGTCGCGAATATTCGTCGCCAAAAATAAAACCCACCCATTGGTGTATATGGAAATGCACACAATCGTGGTGTGGGACGAAATTCGTCATACGAGTACTCAGCGAAAGTTGAAATAGATTCATTTCTAATTGTTTCGTCAGCGAACGACGAGCGAAACAGTATCAGCTGACCAGGTTTCTTATATAAAAAAGTACTTTTCACGAAATAATACTTTTTATATTAAATATTATAAAAACGCTTAACGATAGTATCAATAGTTTTGTTTGAAATTATCGGAGATATCGATGGGTCCGACTATCGATAGTTTTGCAACTCTATTGTGGAGATCATTTCTGTAATGATTGAAAATGATAAGATAAAGAAATTTACTTAACACTTGTCCAGTTTTCATATTTCAACAAATATTTTCCTTAGTTATTGATATTTTTGTGATAAAACTTTACCTTAAAACACCCATGTCGATATATCGTCGTCACGATATATCCACGATTTGTCTTTTTTTGTTTTAGTTTTCTAAATACGTTTTTCCTTCAATCTCTCGCGCGACTATAAGTGACAGATGAGCGAAAAATAGTTTAAAGACAACGGGTCTCTAAAAAGGAGCTAGTGAAACTATGTAAGAATTTGATCCTACATGGGTGACAATGTCTTCAAGCTAGTCTTGACAAATCGCTCATGTAAAATGTGACGAAACCCTGAGAAAACAAACAAAAGTATACAAAATTTAAGCGCACACCTGCATTCAGTTACTTATTAAAAATTGTCTACGACACATTGAAGGCTATTGCCGCTAATGGGGTCGTGCATGATATCGAGACAATTTGTTCGAAAATTTCGTTAGCACTTTCTTTGAACTATCATGTAAAAATGTCTGCCATGATTCGTAACGCTGTAGTTTCCTAGCTTTAGTACATGCATTTAACGCTTTCTAATTAGAAGAAAAGTATATTTTAAATGATCAAAATAAGTTATTTGCTTATAATCGACCGTCGTCGAGGGCCTACGATCTATGGCAAGGGTAATAGAAACTTTAAGAAAGGTGCTAACAAGATTGATACTCTTTTAAGAATTTAAGTAAACAAACCAGTAATCAGGGAATGAACCCTACTAATATTCTTATTACATAGAATCCCAACCCACGACGAACATCGTTTTCCCTTAATGTAGTTTTTCTTAAAAAAGTACAGGGTATCCGTTGGGAAGGTCTGATAAAAAAGTAATTGTTATTTTCGAATTTCGTGAGTTACGTACGTTCGATTTTTGCAATTTTTTTGTTATCTTGGTACACATGTCTGTTGACAATATCAGCCATTTTGGATTGTCAGTTTGTGTTTGACAGATAAAAAGGTTAGTGGTGTTTTGGTGCGCTCTTCGATTTTTTACTACTCGGAAAAATGGATCAAACAAACTGTTTTAAATTTTGTGTAAAAAATTAAATTAAATGCTCAAAGACATTTGAAATGTTGACTGTGGCGTTTGGCGAGTCTACTATGAGCAGAACACCAGTTCAATTGTGGTATAACCGGTTTAAGGAAGACCGAGAAGATGTTAATGACGATGCTCGTCCTGGTCGCCCGAGCACGTCAACAACCGATGAAAACCTTGAAGCAGTGAAGAACATGATTTTTGATAATCGTCGAATCACTATCAGAGAGGTTGCTGATGATATTGGCATATCGTTCGGCTCATGCCAAGGATGTTTTAGGCATGAAACGTGTGGCAGCGAAGATTGTTACAAAATTGCAATATTTTGCACCATGATAACGCACCAGCTCACACATCGATGCTTGTGCGTGAGTTTTTGGCCAAAAACAAAACCGTTATCAAGCCTCAACCACCGTATTCACCGGACATGGCCCCCGCTGACTTTTTCCTCTTCCCAAAACTGAAGACTCCGGTGAAAGGAAAGCGCTTTGCTACGATTGAGGAGATAAAATAAAAATCGAAACAGGAGCTGTTGGCGATACCAAAATACGCCTTTCAGAAGTGTTTCGAGGATTGGAAAAAACGTTGGCATAAGTGAATTATATCTGAGGGTGATTACTTTGAAAGGGACAAGATAGTTATTGATGAATATTTTATTATTTTTTTGATCAGACCTCGTTCATATGTATTATAAGGTTATTTATGAGCTACCCTACACAAACTTCATGGTAATCATGCACTTCTTTTCTTTGTATTGCCGAATGTATTTAGTTTTATGTGTTCGCCTAAGATTTTGTTCTCATCTGAACATTCAACTAGCGAATAGGCAACGACGCTTATTTGGCTGAGCAAAAATCTTCTGATGCAGTTCACTTACACTATAAGATGCAATTTTCTTACTTTTGATAAGGAATCTCTCGTACAATCTACTTAAAACGCATAATTTTCGCAGCAAAGTCGTAGGTGTTCGCATGGATACAAACAAGTAGTATAAAGTTCAGTACTAGTGTCTCGTGAGTTCTCATTGAATGAAGCTACAGTTTGTTTTGTTCTTTTTAATTTTGATGTTAAACGGAAATTCACATTTGTATTCATTTGAATTATTTTTGTTGCTTTATTCTTCCAACAGTCCCATTCTGTGTACGAGTATTTCTAAAGTGTGTGAATGGGATGTGGAGCATTCAAATACGTTTATTTAAAAGGCCAAACCTTATTATTAATTATTGCTCGTCTTTAATTTTGCTTTTAAATATACTCGTACATACAAAATATAGTTGAAAATAAAATGCTAATGATAAATTACTATTTAAACAAAATTGAAAGATGAATTTCGGCCTAAATATTAAAAAGTTTAATGATTTCTCATTCGCCCAAAGCCATTTTTTGTTTTGGGGGGTTTTGCTTGATTTTTTTTTTCTCTTCAAAACACAAAAAAGTTAAATATTGAAAATTGCTTTTAATTGTTTCGTATTTCTATTTTCATAATATACACTGAAAAAAGTGAAATGTAACAAAAATAAAATTCACAAAAGAAGTTTAAAATTGTTCTCATTTTATGGAGTTTTATTTACACTGAACAAAACTTACCCCAATTATGGAAAAGTAAGTTCAAAAATTAAAAAAAGTATCGGGTGGTTAAATTTTAAGGGCTGGTGTTGAATGTGAACCACAGCTAAACCTCAAGTTTTTTTCTACATTTCATTTGATATTTCTCAATTTCAGTCTAGCTCAATTTGAGCCATGGGAGTATACACAATTGAGCAACGCACTAAAGTTATTCAGGCTTATTATTTTCAATGTAATCGTTCAAATGCGGGTACAATCGGAAAACCCATGCAACAATCTGATTAAACCGAGTTTGTAGGAGATATGAAAACACTAGTGCATGCTCGTACAGCTCGTTCTGCAGAAAATGTTGTTGCTGTTCGCGATAGTGTAGCACAAGATACGTCCACCTCACAATTGCATCTGTCACGCTCGTCGTTGATGAGCATTATGCATAAAAAACTTGCATATACACGCTTACAAGGTGCGATTGACTCAAGAACTAAAGTCTCTTGATCATTCCAAGCGTTGTACATGGACAGAATGGTGGCCAGAAATGGCAACAGTGGATGATCAATTTTCGAAGAATATAATCTTCTGTGGTTAGGTATATTTTTGCGTCAGCGGATTCGTCAATAAGCAGAATTGCCGCTAGATTGATTCTCGAAAAACCCATGCACCCATAAAGAGTGACTGTTTGGTGCGGTTTATGGGCTGGCGGCATCATCTGACCGTATCTTACCGAAAATGTGGCCGGTTAGGCAGTTACTGTGAATGGTGTTCGCTATCGTTAGAGGATAAGGAACTTTTTATGACCCTAATTGGAAGATATGGATGTGGACGAGTTTTCAACAGGAATAGAATCTCTGTTATGCCTCATCGTCATTGAATATTTGGACCATCGGACGGAGATGCGCCGGCGAGGTTTCAGCGGTCATTTGGCCGAAATTTTAGTCCACACATAATTGAATTATACCAATATTATCACAGTAAAAAAAATTAAAATAATTCCTAAATATTTTGTGTTTTATTAAAAATCATCACCGGCCCTTAAAATTTAACCACCCTTTATTTTAAACAGCTATTAGACAATCAAACTTGGCATTACAAATAGTACGACCTTACTTGAACTAATAGCCTTTTGAAATTTTACATCTCTCCCCTCTCTCTCTTTCTTTTCTAGCTCTTCTTATCCTTAGCTAATCCACAACATGCTTCCACTGGCACTTCCTCGAACACCAATAATGCTACACCTCTTACGAGTGGCAACAACACATTTCCTGATTTTTTTTTTTTTTTGTTATATTGGTATTCCGAAGGTGTTACTTTATGACTAAATGTCGTAGATTGGCCCCGTGTAGCAGGTTTCGCCTTGACAAACACCAATCCAGGGTACTCTGTTTTCTGGGTCATAATGCAACTAGCAAGCTGCATGACTTATGTGCTGTTGGACTTCTGAAACCCTCATCAAAAGTTAATTGACAGAGCGAAGATCAGCAAAGTCTGTGGGAGGTTCTGCTTGCAGACCTTTCGGTGCTGATCATGGTTGAGGTATATACTTTGGCTGCAATGTTCTGGCTGTGGTTTAAATCCAAAACCTCAGGAAGGGTAATTAGTTTCCCTGATAACTATGGGGCCGGTTTTCGGCAGCACTCTCCGATGATCCCAAGTTCGAATCCCAATTGGTGCTGATGAGTAGTGTAGCGACTACGAAACAGCTAGTTGTCCCCCAGCTAATGGTATTCAATTATTTTTTCTGCTCTTCTTTGGTCTTATTGTTTCACAGCAATTATTGTTATAATTAAAAATAATCCTTCTTCTTGACTGAAGTTGGACTCGAACTCACAACTAGTTAGTTAATATCACAACTAAACTTTTGTTATTTTATTTATTTTTTTTACTTCATAAATAAATGTTATTTTTATTAAAGAATTTGTTATGTATTTAAATTTTTACATAAGCCCTATGAAAAGTTAAAAAATAGCTGACGAGCCCAGTAACAGTCACTTCTTGACCCGTCTCATTTTCAGTGCATCGATATATGATTTGGTAGTATGCTCGGCGAACAGACTCGAGGTCGCAAGTTCGGTTCCCGCTAAAGAGCCTGGGTGTTACTGCAGACAAGAAAAGATACTTGCAGAGTATTGTCCAATTATGCCTCTAACTAAAATCGCACTCTATATAATTTCACGTTGAGGATGAATTTGTTTATCAATACATCTGGTTTCTTGGAACCCAAAAAGCAGCAATCTTGCAGATTAACAAATCCATCAAGGTAAAAATGTGCTTCATCGCTTAGGATAGATTTACTCGAAAAATCAGTATACCTTCGTTGGTGCTGTGATGATAATCTATTCAAGGAACTCTGTTCTAATCCTAAACTGTCAACTGTCTAGTTGGTGTTCAGGGCTGCTGACACTTTATTTCACTAATAGAGACAAATTCAAATATGCGTTTGTTTTGGGAAATCCTTTGCAATAGTTATTGTTGCAGCACTAGAAGTATTTCGAACATGAAAGATATTTCGCAATACATTTTCTGCCTGAATAATAATAGTGTTGACCTTCAAGGAAAACATTTAGCAAGCTTTTTCTTTGTTCTATAAAATCTTTTAAAGTTACTTACGAAACAAAAACCCCCCTAGAGAAACCGTAAACAAAAAGTTTATTCACTTATTATATCATAATGTTGCCCGATATCTTGATTTCGAGACATAGTAAATACTTCCAATTTCGCTGACATCATTTACTTTTAACAGTATACGACTACGAGTATCACGTTTATTCAAACATAAAAACAGTTGATTTAACATTGAAACAATTTTTTCATACCCTTCACAAAAATGTTAAAGGTAAATATAAGTTTGTGATTCCGTTCGTAATTTCTATAATTTTCATTTCCGACTCTAAAAGTATACGGGTACATATTCAGAATCAGCATTGATACAAAATTCGATTAAGCGATGTCCGTCTGTCCGCCGTAGAAATGCCGTTTCTGAGAAAACCATTGGACCTAAAAACTTTCTTATATCACAATTCTTTTACCCCATCGATTCATGGGAATGCTAGTGAAGTTCAGTAAAATCAATTCACATATAATTAAGACATATCTAAAATACCGAAAGAAAAAATTTTTTTACATTTTATATGAAATTTTTTGAAATTTTTTTTTTGTTCTGCTTCAAATTTGACGCAGTTATTTAACATGTCGATTAAAAGGCAAAAAAAAAAAATTCCCGGTATCGATCCATATATACCCGAGGTATACCCTAAACGAGGGGTGCCCACAAGCTCTATTTGGAAGAGTAAACACCAATACATTTAAGGAAAAACTATTTTTATTTTATATTTTTTGTTGTAAAAATCAAAACATTTACAAAAACAAAGTTCACACTGATAATCGCTGTCGTCAATGTTTATCAACAAAGCATGCAAAAGTGTTGTTGCTTTGCTCTTGTGTGTGTGCGGTGAAGAACAAAAAAAAATATATATAAAAGACGAAGTTGTTTGTGTGTTTTTCATTGCTAGTGCTAAGCGCTTTTACAAAAATAATTGAGCATCAAGCGCATAGGGCTGGGCATACTTGGCCTAAACCGATTTTTTAATGAAAATGTCGCGTAAGCGAATTTAAACAAATTTTTTTGCTTAAAGTGGTTTTGGAATAAAATAAGATTATTTAAATATTGAAAATGAAAATTTCCGATATCGGTCCATATGTACCCAAAATATGGTCTAAACCGATTTATCCATAAAAATTTCAATGTAAGATTACCTTTTTGGCGTGGTGATTACAAGGCGAAAATATTTTTTCTCCGATAGGAGTTCATATATATCCGAGCATATTTAGTTAAAATTTGTAATATATACTCAATATTTACGTGACTATGGTGAAGGGTATTTTAGATTCGGCCCAGCCAAATATACTACACTCTTACTTGTTTTTATAAAAACAAAATATAAAAAAAATGGTCACTAGAGGGTTAATACAACCACATGGTGAATTCAAAAAGAATACAGCAAAAAAAAATTAAAAAATTATTAAAAAATTTCATTGAAAAGTAAATTTGATTTGGCTGCTGTAATGACATGTTGTTTTGTAATAATTTAATTTTATTTCAAGAAGTAAAAATAACGACATGAATAAAAAATAAAATAATTTGAACAAATGTCGTGACAGATTAAGAAAACGTTGTGTGGGTGCCGAAAAATAATATTTTTAAGGAAACATTCTAATATTGTTTACGAAAATAAAAAAGCTCTAAAGAATTACATATTTCTTTTTACTTATAAAACGAAAAAAAGAGAATTTGTTCAATATAATGTAAAATGCAGTTAATTTTTAGTTTATATATAAAATTAATACTGGGTTGGCCCACTATGTCACTCGACATCGATCGCTCGCATAAATACATGCATACCAAAAACAATATTTTAAAATTTGTTTTTGTTTCAAATGTATGCATGCGAGCGAGCGATGTCGAGTGAAATAGTGGGCCAGGCACTACATGTCTAACAGAGGGAGGTCCAACCATAATGCGCGGTGTTAATTTTGAGTCACACTTGAATATAATTTTTTTTTTTTTTTTTGCAACTTAATTTGACATTTCTGTGTTTCAGTGTTTGACAAATTTAACCATGGAGAGACACACAAATTGCCATGCAACCAACGAAATAATTATGTGATTTGCCACCGTTGGACTTCCTGTTTTTGCGGTATATATTTAAAAGAAAAAGCGTACGTCAACACCTAAGGCCGTAATGACACTTTCTTTTCTCAACTTTTTAAGATTTTGGAGAAGAGTATAGGTATTATATTACCATTGAAATTATTATTAAAATCAAACAGTTCGGCTATATAGAAAAAAAATCTAAAAACGTCAACAATTTTGAACATGTTATCGATAAAAAGTGAAAAAAAAATCCAAAAAATGTTTGCTTAAAAGTGGCGTTTGCAGTTAAAATGCTACTGTGCTGTTAACTTTTAAGATTGATGCCTGAATGAAGAGATGTTTTCTCAACTAAACGATTTTTTCATGCATATAATAATGACACATCAAGGATTGTTAAAAAAATAAGCAAAACAACAAAAAATATTTTACAATTTAAATGTGTTTGCCGAATTATAGAAGACACCAATGTTTCACTTCGATAATTAAGAAGAGGCTCTTGCCCTTCTTACGCTTTGGGTTTTATAATAATTTTTTCACTAATTTGTAGAAATTTTCCATAAGTTTGACTATTTAACATTAATACATACATATTCCAATAATCACAACGAAATATTTAACTATTTAAAAATCCGATGTACAAATGTACAAAAACCAAAAATCTAATTTATAAAATTATAAAAAAAGTTCAACAAAAATTCAATAAATTAATATATATCTTTTTACTTATGTATAATTTTATTTAAGTCGCAAATTCTCTTCACTAAGTAGATATTTTAATCTTTCGAATTTTCTTCACTATAACTTAGTAGCACGTCTGATCGAAAAACGACGATAGGATTTTGTCGATGTTCTGACAGATATTGGTGGGCATTAATAACTCAGGCCAGGGATGAGAAATGTTACACCTAGGTGTACCGGCTTTATTAGTTAAGCCTTATCTGTTAAGGTATGAATGTATTACAACGCAAACTGTAAGTGACGAAAATCGTATTGTGTAAAAGCAAAATATGCTCAGTAGGTGAAAAATCCGAATTAAAATTTTTTATTTATTTATTTCACAATGTGAACTAACTATATATATTCAAATCTAAACACAAAAATATAACTAAGTCCAGCCAATGCTAGACAATGGTTTATTTTGCGCAAACTCTATCGGTAAAATCAGATATTTAATGCAGTGATGGTGGTAAGGGTATCACCTCTTCTCAATTGAATGTGATTGCTAAAATTAAGTGTGTTTCGTGCAAGAGGATTTGGGTGAAGTTCCAGTTTGCTGATATACCTTGTTGCATACTTTGAAAATTCATCTTTTACCAGTGGAACACACAGATCCTTGTGAATTCGGGAGTTTTTTACGTATCATGGAGCTGCGTTCAAAGAATTTGGATTCCGGATATCATTTGGCATGTCAGAGGCGTAAATCAAATACAAAGTAGGCCTCGGTATGCTACCTTGGGGAACTCCTGCCTCGATTGGCTGAGTAGGGCTTATAAATCATCAACAAGTTCAAGATTAATTCAGGGGTACGGCAAGGCTCCGTCCTACCCTATTTCTTATTTTCCTCAACGACCTTCCCTATCAAACTTCCAACCCTATCCACTCTTTCGCGGATGACAGCAGCAATTGCCACTCGTACTCTTTTAGTTATAGACCCAGCCTACCAGAAATCGCTGCCAAGAGGCTAAATATGAATGATTCACTGAATAGAGATCTTCTATTAATCTCCGAATCGGGTTGTAAAAATAGATGCGTCGTCTTTAACGCTCGTAAGACCCAATGTTGCTTATTAACGCATAAACAAACGACCTCAAATACTGCTTCATCTGTCCTCATGGATGGTATAAATATTGACGAATTCGATGCGCTTGATGTTGTTGGAATGAAGATACAGTGTGATGTTCGCTGGACTGATCACATCTTTCATGTCTCTAAAGAAGCATTCAAGTGCCTCGGTTTTTTGAAACGGTGTAAGATGTACTTCACTCCATCCGATCTCCTTAGTATTTATACATCCGACCGAAAATGGAATACAACTCTCATGTTTGGGCCGGTGCCTCAAAGTGTATTTTGGGGTTACTCGACCGTGTACAGGAGAGGGCGAAGAAGCTCATCGGTGACAGTAGGGTATCCAACTCTATTGACTCACTGGAGCATCGACGCAGTGTGGGATGCGTTACTCTGTTCTATCGTTATTACAATGGATTTTGCTCTGACGAGATTAGGGATCTTGTACCCAAAACTCGCACATATATACGTAGCACGCGTTCATCGTCCAGAGGTCATCCATTTGTGGTCGATTGCCCGGTTAATCATACTACGCATTACAGAGAGAATTCGTTTTTCAGCCGTATGCTTCGTCTGTGGAACAAGTTGCCTGCAGACGTGTTTCCTGTCTGTTATAACGTTGGAAGGTTCCAGCCAAATGTTCACAAACACTACTCCCTCTCTCCCCTCGTCTGAACCTATTTTCCTAGTACTGGTACAATGCACTGCTTATGTAGGAGTCATCCCCTGAGTACTGGTTCAAGTTAAAAAAAACATCGCCTTCTCTGGTAACCAAATTCCGGCCGCATAAGTAGGTTTCCAGAAGCTTGTGTGTGCTTGTAGGCAAGTTCAACTTTACCTTGTGCATTAAATCAGCGTGCCACACTTTATCAAAAGCTTGGAAAATATTAATAAAGGACGTTGACTAGTCTGTGTGTTTCTTCTGTTTAGCCAGACAACTTCGCCATTAACAATTTTTCGAACAGTTTTAAAATAGTTGGCAGGAGACTTATTGGTCTATATGACTCTACTTTAGTGGGATCCTTCCCTGGTTTGGGTATCATAGTAATCATGGACACCTTCCACTCTGCAGGATAATACTCGAGACGTAAAATAGCGTTAAAAATAAAAAATAGAACTCTTCTAGCTACACGAGGTAACTGTACAAGCATTTTTCCAGTAATTTCATCAATACCTGGAGCTTTTCTGGGGTTTGTATTACTGATAACGTTTTTGACGTCTTGAAAATAAATTCTCAAAGACACAGGCGGTCTAACAGCATATGGCGGTAATTCAGCTGCATCATTTGTAGTATAAACGTTTCTGAAATGCTTTTGCATTTACTGGATCTTTTCAAACCTTTCGCTTTTCATACAGAATAGTCCGATTGAGAAGTGCCATCAGGACCTTCTATATAAAGCTTTAAACACATAGACCACAGCAGACTTCACAACTTCACGACAGAAAATGCTGCAACCGGCAATTGTATTTGTGTAGGCGATTACTAAAATTATTTGAATACGGCAGCAACATAAGTTCATTTGAATAAGAGTATACTTCAGTGTGGCCACCTTAGAATTTTTAGCTCTACGAAATTCCATTGTTTTACAGAACGAGTTCTGTTTATATCAATTCTTCATGAAAAAAGTTCTCTCTAAAAAAACGGTCTTAAAATCTAAAAAAACAACAAATTAATTAAAAAGCTTTTGTTTGCTACGCTAACTTCAGGTTAGGCGGGTCTTAAAAGTTGAAAATATAATCTTTTGATTTATAATGGAACAATATTAATGAATTGAAAATTTATATAGAACTTTTCAATATTTGGACAAAAATGATTTGACTCGAGAAAGAAAAATGTATGTATATAAATTATAAAATTGTTTGTCGAAGATATGTAATTAAAACCTAAAGAGACAAATTACAAAATTTTGCATTAGAAAATCGAAAATTTTGAATCAAAAATCGTGCAAACATGCTTCAATAACGCTAAATGTTTGTACAAATATTTTTGCATGTTTAGTAAGCTGTTTGTGTAGTTTGTTTGGCGCTTAACTAGTTCTTTTAAAAAATTAGACATTCTTATTTTGAGGATAAATATGTATGCACATATTTAACAGCAGAACAAATAAATTTAAATTTTGTTCTTTTATTATGCATTATTACTGTGTTATTTATAAAAAATTTTTCATGTTTATTAAGCTCTTATTACACAAATTTTGTATGGAAATCAGTACAACAAAAGCTTAATAAACTTGAAAAAAATTTTATAAATAAGGCAATTAGAAAATAAAATATTTCTAAGAGCAACATTATTTTATTACCTATTTTGATTTCATTCATTGGTCACACTGTTTTTATTTTGTCGTCAACAAAAATAGAAATTTACATTTATTGAATTTTTTGATGAACTTTTATAATTTTTTAAATTAAATTTTTGGTTTGTACATTTGTACAACGGGTTATAGTTCAGGTTTTTTCTTTCTTAAGTTTTTTTCTTAGGAAGGATTTTTTACAATACAAATCTGCTGTGATCAATAATTTTGATTGAAGAAGACAAGAGTTCAAATCTCAGTGGGTGCTGATGAGTAGTGTAGCGACTACGAAACAGCTAGTTGTCCCCCAGCTAAAGATTTGATTATTATTTTTCTTGTCTTCTTCAATCAAAATTATTGATCACAGCAGATTTGTATTGTAAAAAATCCTTCTTAAGAAAAAAACTTAAGAAAGAAAAAACCTGAACTATAACCCGTTGTACAAATATACAAACCAAAAATTTAATATAAAAAATTATAAAAGTTCATCAAAAATTCAATAAATTTAAAAATAGAAATTAGTTTAATTCGAATACGACAAAAAATCAGCATGGACCTGCAGTCGTGTCTTCTTGCAGTTGTCTAAATAAACATTCTCATTTAAATGCATGTATTTTATATTTGACATATTGAAGTCGGATGACTGCTGGCTTCAATGTGTTTAATGCTTAAGTTTTAAAGGAAGCCATTCCACGGATTTCAAGCAGATTTCATAGATGCGTAATGAATTAAAGTAGCCTGCTGTTAAACTGGAGAGACCGCACTTCTGAATCTTCTTTTTTTTTACATAAGTTGCTTAGTTTCTGACGAATAGGTTCTATTGTTCTCATTTCTGGAACTTATATGGTAGCATGTTCTACGGCTAGTTTAAAGCTTTCAGCAAAATCGTTAAGTGACACATCAATATCTTCAGACGTTCTCAAGAAAATATAATACTTGTGGTATTTCTTATATTTTAGACAATTAGACTAGAGCTAACTAAATAATGAACTTTATACGGTGGGACATTTAGCAGAGATACTCCACTCATCAGTTGCAAATTGATCTACAACTTTGTTCGCGGTTTTTTTTCACATTCTCGGCAAACAGAAAATTTCAAAATTGTGGAGATTTCCGACAAAAAAAATCGTTATTCAAACAAAATACGACTGATAAGTTGGAATTCATCCATATGTGTACTTTTTTCTACTCTTTCTGATTGATTAATTGACGTGTATTCTTTCATTCAAAGAGTACGTTGGTCATTTGTTACGTTAGCTTTAAATTAATTGAACATCTATCTATCTATCTACATATATATATGTATCTATTGCCTTCTCTAATACTTCAAACAAAAAATAAAGAATTAATAAAATTCGTTTAACGATTTTAATTAAACAGTATTCCTTTCAGCAAAAATCCATTACTATAAAAAGCGTTTCTTTGAGGTGTGAACTTAAACACCTTACGGACATTAAAATACCGTAAAGTGTAAAACTACAATTGAACGAGAATAAAATTACCAACTGCAAATTAGTCGACGAACAAGTCATTCACTCGCATGCTCATGAACGAACATCCAAACACACAATGATAGCCAAAGTCTGTCCGTCCGTCCGTCCGTCCGCCTGTCCGTATATTTTCGTGGCTATAAAATTAGCATTCATTCCCCTTTGCTGTTGGGAACTCTTGCCATTCATACACACATACATATGCACATGTGTATTCAAACGTATATCATACATTACAAGAGTATGTGCACATGGGTGTGTGTGTGTGTGTACGTATGTAAGTACTTACTTATATTAACACGTACTTACTTACTTACATACACTTGTGCACGAATAATTAATCTTGGCAAACATATTTTCTTCACAATGAAAACATATTTATATTGTAAATTGGAATACACAAGCTAACAAACAACAACAACAACAACACAATGCTTTTTGCCATTTTATTTACGGTTTAATTATATCTGTGTATTTTCTGTTTCAGCCATAAAAAGGATTAGTTATACACAAAATTTTATGTATATTTCTACACTACGATGCACAAGTATTCATACATACACCTAAATTTTATACTGTAAACCGTGGTGCCCACAAGTTCCATATGAAAGAGTAAACACCAATACATTTAAGGAAAAACTATTTTTATTTAATATTTTTTGTTGTAAAAGGTAAAACATTTACAAAAACAAAGTTCACACTGATAACCGCTGTCGTCAATGTTTACCAACAAAGCATGCGAAAGTGTTGCTGCTTTGCTTTTGTGTGTGTGGGATGAAGAACGAAAAAAAATGTAAAAGACGAAGTCGTTTGTGTATTTTTCATTGCTAATGCTGAGCGCAGTATTTGTGTATTAAAGAGCACAGCTAAGCGCACTTACAAAAACAATTGAGTATCAAGCGCATAGGGCTGGGCACACTTGGTTTAAACAATTCTTGCAAAAAACAAAATCGACGATACGGAGTATGAGCTGAAAATCAGTTGTAATTCATTTATCATTTCACTCGTAGAAAGACCGAAAATTTTTGCATGATAATGAATTCAATTTTTTACCGCATCCAATACTACACAAACTGCGCAGACTTTTTTATTTTATGGCATGCAAGTAAAACTCTAACCGTCCAAATAAAGGATATCTCTCCGTAAAAGTGCACTTTTTAATAGCGTGTTCAGACATACACAATTATTGAGATTACCGCAATTAATGCCTTACTCGTAATTGAGCTCAATTTTCAATACAAAAAATCAATTAAGTTATTGAATAATTAGCAGGAAATTGTTGTAAAATTGAGCATAGTTTGAATTACAACACTGTTGCTGGCAGTGTTGCCAGAAATGTTTGAAGAAAGATGTTCCCTTTTCATATTAGATAAAACAAGCAGGAGTGTTGTATATTCTAAAATACCCTGCACGATAGTCATGTAAATATATACAGCCATATACAAAAAAAAAAAAACTTAACAAAGCTATGTAAGCAGTTGTTAAGAAAAATTTCCTAACGTTATATGCAAAAAGGATTGTTAGTTTACCATTCGTTTGGAAAGCTAACGTTAACTTTAAATATTTAACGTTGAAATGGGCACACTTTACCTGTATTAATTAATAAATCAACCGTCCTTTTAACGACGTTTGATTTATTAATTTCCAGCTCTGTTGAAAACTTTAACAGAAGCAATGTTTTATGTTTATTAAATGAAGAAATTACCATATTACATTGCATACGAATTAAAAATATTAATTTTGAAATAATAATAAAAAAAGGAAATATATTAGTGAAGCACTTTCACTCAAACGAATACAAAGAAAAACGGTATTCGAATAATAAAAAGTAATGGTACTAATTTTTCTCAATTTAATAAATATATTAAATATATATTCGTTATTTATTAAAAAATCCGGGAAATATCTGTCAAAATGTATTATTTTAGGTAACAATAATAATTTCTTTTTTTTAATTTGGTTTTCCGGTTAATATAATATTCATTTTCTTGCATCATTATTCAAAAAATTACAACTTTAAGCATTAAACACATTGAAACCAGCAAACAACCGACTTCAATATGACAAATATAAAATACATGTATTTAAATGCGAACATTTATTTTGACAAGAGCAATACGACACGACTGCAGGTTGTTGTCCAAACTCATTTTTTGCCGCAGTCGAATTAAACTAATTTTTATTTTTCGTGACTACAAAATAAAAACAGTGTGACCAAAGTGTATAAAAATAATTTAGTTCTTGGATATATTTTATTTTTTAATATAACATAAAATAACAATAAAATTTAAATGCCGTTTTAAATAAATTAATAATATTTGTACTATTGTTAAATATACGCATACATACTTACGGCCGTATTCATAAAATATATTATATGTTTATTAAACCCTTATTTGACAAATTGTCTCTAGAAATTTGTCAAGTAACAGTTTCTGAATAAATAGACAATATTTTTTATGAATAAGGCCATTAAACTCAAAACAAGAAAAATTAATTTTATTAAATAAGTAGGATGTGAATAGATACATACATATACATATACCAGTTGATTTTAAATCACGTACAAGTAGTTCATTTCTTTAACGCTGTTCTCATTATAGATCAGAAGTTATATCCGATTAAACTTTGAAGGTCAAACTAACCTGAGTAAACGAAAACCTTTTCAAGTTAATTTACTCTTTTTATCTTTTTAAGACGTTACCTTTTAGACTCAAGAACTTATTCATGAAAGTTTGATATAAACAGATCTTGTTCTGTAAGTTAACAAATTTTGTGAAGCTAAAATCTCTTAGGTGGCCACACTGAAATATAACTTTTTGAATATGAATTTATGTTGCTGCCGTGTTCAAAATAATTCAGTAGTGCCCTACACGACTGCAATTGCCGGTTGCAGCATTTGCTGTTGTGAAGTCGTGTAGTCTGCTGTGGTCTATGTGTTTAATACTTGAACATAACGGCATTGCCAGAATAAAACAATTAAATACCTTATTACATTTAAAAGTTAACGTACGGTTTTTGCATAAACTTTTTTAACAATTGTGTGGTAGTATTAATGTGTTTGGTAACTAACGTATGCGTTAATACTCCAGTAAGATTTTTTTGCATATGGCTCATAGTATATATTACAAACTTGAACTAAATATGCTCGGATATATATGGACAGCTATTGAGGGAAAAATTTTTTTGCCTTGTAATCGCCATGCCAAAAAAGTAAAATTTTCTGTTTGTGTATTTTAGCAATCTTCTTTTATAAATAAAGCCGGTTTTAAGCAAAAAAAAACTTTTTTTAATGAAAAAATCGGATTTGACTACAGCTTGGCTATATGTGAACCGATGTCGGAAATTTTCATTTTCTGTCTATCGAATAACATTACGATACATCTAAATCATGGCAAACGATGCATATCAGATCGTAATTTAAACAAATTGTAATAGGTATATTAAATACCATAATGTCATGCGGGGGTTTAAGTGCTCTATCCGCCATGTTATACATTTCGAGTTAATGACGGCACTTTAGGTTTTCAAATCTGCAATCTGTTTTCGGCTATCTCTTGCAGTTTCTGAGATAAATAGTGTCTGTTTTGTTTTATATCCTTCAAATCAGAATTTTTGTGCTATTTTGCTTTAAGCGCCATTTAGAGGCGTATAGAACAAAATTTCAATGTAAAACGTTGAAATTGATTTTTGATTGCCATTTTGCTCTACTACCAACAATTTCAAAACTGTTCGAAAAATTGTTAATGGCGAAGTTGAGTCCAATATTGAACAATGTGGGGTGCATCCCTGATCATCAATTTGGTTTTCGGGCTAAACATAGCACCATAGAACAAACGCACAGACTAGTCAATGTCATAAGACAGACCTTTGAGGAGAAGAAGTATTGCTCAGCTCTATTCATTGACATTTCTCAAGCTTTCGATAAAGTGTGGCACGACGGGTTGATGCACAAAATAAAGTTAAACTTGCCTGTAAATACTCACAAGCTTCTGGAAAGCTACTTATATGGGCGGAAGTTTATTATCAGAGAAGGCGATTTTATAAGCCCAACTCAGCCAATCGAAGCAGGTGTTCCCCAAGGCAGCATACTGGGGCCTACTTTATACTTGATTTACGCCTCTGACATGCCAACGACATCCGGAATCCACACTTCAACCTTTGCAGATGACACAGCGTTTTTGAGTGTTCATGAAAACCACCAATTAGCTTCGCGAAATTTACAGGAATATATTTCAATATTAGAGAAATGGCTAAAACTTTGGAAAATCAAAGTTAATGAGCAAAAATGTACTCATGTCACATTCACTCTGTGTAAGCAAACATGTGGGCCTATCCAAATAAACAACTCACCTATTCCGCAGCACAGTGAAGTCAAGTACCTTGGTATACACCTCGACCGTAGGCTAACGTGGAACAGCGCAACTAAATTGGCTTATGGGCAGAAACTCGACATTGAAGTTGGATTGCAAACTTCTGTTATACAATGCAATTCTAAAACCTATATGGTGCTACGGAATTTAATTATGGGGCACCGCCTCAGCGTCAAATATTGAAAAAATTCAAAGGCGATAAAACCAAATTCTTCGAACGATTACTGCAGCTCCATGGTACGTCAAAAATTCACGAATTCATAACGATCTGAGTGTTCCACTGGTAAAAGAGGAATTTTCCAAGTAAGCGGCAAGGTATGTCAGTAAACTGGAACTTCATCCAAACCCTCTTGCGCGCAATATACTTAACTTTGGTGGCCACACTCGGCTTAAAAGAAGGGATACCGCTGCCACCATCAGATTGCTCAATAGGTGATTTTACCGAAATAGCTCCCGCATAATAAAACTTTTTGTCTAGCATTGGCCGGACTTAAGAATCACATTTTTTAATTTTTAAATTTAGTATTAAGATTTGAATACTTATTGTTAGTTCATTTTGAAAATTCAATAAATAAAAAACGCTACAAAAAAAAATTTTTTTTGCTCTACGTGTAGTTAATATTGCTTTTTCTCTTATAAAGAATTTATAATAGTTTTTTCTTTCCAAATGGAATACTGTTGTAAAGTCTACTCTCTCTTTCTCATTAAGAGAGGGAAAGAGTAACGTAAACAGAATTTTAAAAATTATATATTAAGTACTTCGTTATATTCATAAAAATGAGACGAATGGTCTTAAAGTGGAACGTGATATAGATCGCTAGAATCAAGACCCTTTTTACTTATTTTTGCGTTTGGGTCGAATTTAATAACGATCGTGGAGGTAACGAAATACTCTGGTGATAGAACATCCAACTAAAATATAGTTATGTGCAGTAATTTGTGCGTTGCCCAAAATAAAAATCAAATTATGTACGCGGCAATTTAAACATTTTTTTCGATCACTTCCATATCAAAAGTATAATACAAAAATTTTTTGAATTGCAATTTTCAGATATTAAGAATTTGTCCACGATATCCAACTAATTAAATTTATCTATTGTTTCATTTACTAAAACAAAGCTTCTTCAATACACTCAAAATAATTTATTTGAAATAGCATATAAAAACTCAATCTTTCAACACCATAATAAATTAGCAAAAATATTGAAAAAATTGCAATTTGCTCTGCGCTTTCCAAAGTGATGGAAAGTATGGTCAACTATCACCTCATGAAATATCTAGAGTCACATAAATTACTTTGTGACCGCCAATATGGATTTCGCAAGGGTCGTTCTACTGGCGATCTTATGGCATATCTGTCAGAGAAATGGTGCCACTCAATCCATCATTTCGGCGAAAGTAATGTGGTGGCTCTGGATATTTCCAAAGCGTTTGACGGAGTATGGCATGGTGCGCTACTGGCAAAACTCACTGCTTTTGGTGTCGGTGATGACTTCTCTCGGTTTATATCGAGTTTTCTCAGAGACCGCACTATACGAGTTGTTATAGATGGGGTCTCATCAAACGAGTTCAAGATTAATTCAGGGGTACCGCAAGGCTCCGTTCTTTCTCCTACTCTATTTCTTATTTTCCTCAACGACCTTCTTTATCAAACTTCCAACCCTATCCACTCTTTCGCGGATGACAGCAGCATTTGTCACTCGTACTCTTTTAGTTATAGGCCCAGCCTATCAGAGATCGCTGCCAAGAGGCTAAATATGAATGATTCACTGAATAGTGATCTTCTATTAATCTCCGAATGGGGTCGTAAAAACAGGGTCACCTTTAACGCTTGTAAGACCCAATGTTGCCTATTAACACACAAACGACCGCAAATGCTGATTCATCTGTACTCATGGATGGTATAAATATTGAGGAATCGGATGCTCTTGATGTTGCTGGAATGAAGATACAGTGTGATGTTCGCTGGACTGAACACATTTTTCATGTCTCCAAAGAAGCATTCAAGTGCCTTGGTCTTTTGAAACGGTGTAAGATGTACTTCACTCCATCCGATCTCCTTACTATTTATACCACCTACATCCGACCGAAAATGGAATACAACTCTCATGTGTGGGCCGGTGCCTCAAAGTCTATTTTGGGGTTGCTCGACCGTGTGCAGGAGAGGGCGAAGAAGCTTATCAGTGACAGTAGGGTATCCAAATCTATTGACTCACTGGAGCATCGACGCAGTGTGGGGTGCGTTACTCTGTTCTATCGTTAGTACAATGGATTTTGCTCTGACGAGATTAGGGATCTTGTTCCCGAAACTCGCACATTTTTACGTACCACGCGTTCATCGTCCAGAGCTCATCCATTTGTGGCCGATTGCCTGGGGAATCGTACTACGCAGTACAGAGAGGATTCGTTTTCCAGCCGTACGCTTCGTCTGTGGAACAAGTTGCCTGCAGACGTGTTTCCTGTCTGTTATAACGTTGGAAAGTTCAAGTCAAATGTTCACAAACACTACTCCCTCTTTCCCCCTCCACACAACCTATTTTCCTAGTTCTGGTACAATGCACTGCATATGTAGGGGTCATCCCCTGAGTAATGGTCCAATATAAAAAAAAAATATGTATATAGAGTTAAGTATTGTTAAAAAGAAAGAAAAGGTCGAACTGAAAAATTTCCGATCTAAAGTTGTTATTCAATTTTATATCTGAAATAGAAAGAAATTATTATCTGAGCCAGATAAATTAATGTCAATTTAATACTTTTGTTAATTTTGTTATTATAATTTTAATATAATTTGTATCGACTTTGTGAAAAGTTTTGATTTTTATCAAATTAATATATTATATTTTTTACAAAATTTTAGTTGTGTTTTATTTCTATGTTAATGTACTTTTGCTCTACGTGTACGTATTTGCACGAAATTTGATTAAGGTGGCGTTTAGACCAAACAGGATTTTAAATACCTTTAGCAAATATGCCCGTTATAGATACTGTCGAGAAACAAAAAAACATTTCGTCAGAATCGTCTGTTTAAAACAAATATGTGGTGTAAAACTCTCATTTCTATCGTATAGTTTTTAGAAAAATTTAGTTAAAACTTCAAGATCGATTTTCTCAAAATGTGTTTTTGGCGCATAGAGCACTTAAACTCCCGCACGACGATATGTTTCCTAAAAGTACAAATACAAAAAAAAATTTTAACTTTTTTATATTATTGCAATACAATTTATTCGATATCGTATTCCATGATAGCAAAATAAAATATTTCGATAATATTGCTCGATATCGTATGCAGTAATATGGCCTTATATCACTGCATACGATATCGATTTTTTTTTTTTTGCTTTTAAGCAAAACAAATTGTTTGAGTTCACATTTTCACAAAAAAATCGATTTAGGCTATATCTCGGGTATATATGGACCGATACCGGATTTTTTTTTTTGTATTTTAGTAACCTCCTTCTATAACCAGAACTGCTTTTAAGCAAAAAAATGTTTTCATCGAAAAATCGGTTTAGGCTATATCTCCGGTATATATGGACCGATATCGGAGATTTTTTGCCTTTTAATCGCCATGCCAAATAGTTGTATCAAGTTTGAAGCAGAACAAACGGGTTTTTTTTTAATTTCATACAAAATTGCAAAAAAATTGTTTTTTTTCGGAATTTTGGATATATTTCAGCTACACGCGAAGCGATTTCAATAGCAAACACATAAAACGATAGAAAAATAGAATGGTGAAAGAAAAAAGTTTCTAAGTCTAATGGTTTTCTCAGAAACAGCATTTTAACGGCGGACAAACGGAACGAGGGACATCTCTTAATCGAATTCGCTATCAATCAATCAATTCAGAATATGTAAACTTTATAGGCTCGGAGATGAAAATTGTAGAAATTACAAACGGTATCACAAACTTATATGTACCCTTAACATTTATTTGAAGGGTATAAAAACTTACAAGTGCATTATTTTTAACTTTTCTGACATTAAATACTTAATTTATAAAAATGAATTAAAATTTATTTTCAATTAAAATTTTAGGGTGTCTCAGTAGGAGTGAAATTTTATTTTTTTTTTCATGTAATTTTTTTTTGTACATCTTTCAGTTTTGTGGTTCGTATTTAAATATCATTAAATACGAAAATCAAATCGAAAACATCCATTGGCTGCTGCGAACATTGAAAGATCCACTTTAATCGACAATTTCATCTCTATTTGAAGCCTTTTAAGATGCAGCTGACACAAGAATTAAAACCCGATGATCCGTCATCTTCTGATGGCCATTAGGGCCATCAAAAACAAGAAAAAATATGAATCTTTTTAGCAAAATAATCTTCATTGACGAAGCCCATTTCCATTTCAATGGCCTACGTCAACAACCAGCATTGCCGCATTTGAGGTGAAGAGAATCCAAGAGTTATCTTAGAGCGACCATTACAATCACAAAAAGTTACGATTTGGTATTGTTTCTGGTCTGGAGTATTCACCAGACCATATTTATTTTTTAAACGAAAGTCGAAATGCAATTGTGATCAATGGAAAATTTATGATTTACACGTAGAGGGTGGTGCAAGAAAGGCTAAGTGCGAAAATCGTATTATTTTTCATAGAGTAAACTGGCCACCAAGATCGTGCAATTTGAAACCTTTAGCTTTTTTTGTGGGGGTCTTTTTTTTATCGAAAGTGTACAGTAATAATCCCACAACAGTTCAAGAGCTTAAAATCAACATTATCGAGCTGATATCAACTATTAACAACAGTTTATGGAAAAACGTGATTGATAATTTTGGTTAAAAATTGGGGCCTGACGAGGCAATAGAGAGGAAGGAGTTCACTTGACCGACATCATTTTTTTTTATCTGGGACCAGTACTAAGCGGATGACCCCTACATATGCAGCGCATTGTACTGGAACTAGGAAAATAGGTTATGATGAGGAGGAAAGAGGGAGTAGTGTTCGCGGAGTGTTTTTAATTTTTATCAGGAAACTAGTTGTTATAAAGTGAAAAAATACGTTTAATATTTTTATCTTTTTTCTTATTAAAATTAACATGTTCGTTTTGAACATGTCAGTGAAAATAGACAACAATATCACCGATCACTTTATAAATCGACATGTTGTTAAATTGGAAATTGGGACGCCAACCAAGTTTTAAAATCGTCAAATCTGACTAATGTCGTGTGAACACACAAAAGATTTTATAACTTTTATGATCTGCATACAATGTACTTTTTGATCATGAATGGTGGGTATGGTGTGAAATCAATACAAAAGGTGTTGGAGTGCGAGGTATGAAACACTGATCTTTATAAATTGTCAAACAACGAATTAAAGAACAAAAGAAAATAAAAAGCTATTAATAATTTTAAACAAAATGAAAGAAATTTACACTCTGGGCAATATTTTTGTTTTATTAGCACAATAAAAGTTATTTAAACGCATTTCGAATACCGAAGGAAGACAACAAACAAACTATTTACATACATAAACCCTTATGTATATATACATACATATGTATGTAAGTATATATCGTTATATTAAATGCAAATGGACGTAACTACACAAAATTTCGAAATTGAGTTTCTTATCGATTATGGTTCGTTCTATCAAAATAGATGTTCCTGCAAAATTTTAGGTTACTACGAACAAAAATGGCGATTTTATTAACGAAATTCAAACGGACGTAACTACAAGTGCGTGTATTTCTAAATGCAATAAGACGTAATTACACATTTATATGAAAATCTTACATACAAACTCATTTGTTGTATATAGAAATGCCAGTCCTTATATCTCGATTCTGAAAATTATGATTTTCGAGATTTACGAAATCCCAAAAACCAGGATTGGCCAAAAAATAGTCCTTGCATTATCGGATTTATGAAAACTCCCGAAAATCATGATTTTTTCTGAATTTTGCAGATATTGTATATTGAGTCGTAAGTAATAATTAATAATTCAATAATATTATAATTATATAGTTCTATAATTTTTTAATTTCATAATTTATAAATTATTTATAATTTCAAAATCCCGAATCGGATCGTTATTCTATCTAGTGCTTTGTTGTCTTTTTAATAGTTGGTCCCTCTCAAATGGAGTGTGCTTCAACCCACTCTGTAATTCCAATATATGTTGACAAAAAGCAAACAAATCTGCCATTGCAACTTGTGGACTTAATAAAAGACGCCTGAAAAATTCCCTTTCCTCTACAAGTGCACCATTTAAGCCATGAGTATTGTCTTGACTTTGCTTTCGTTCCAAAACGTTATTCACCAATAAGACCAGTAGTGCAATTCTGTAACTTTTAACAACAAACGTTAACGTTAACTTTCCTATCAATATTTATTGTTTATTTCCTTAGGGAAAGGCAAATCGATGTTATGTTGATTGCTGAAACTCACCTGACGTCAAGAAGTTATTTCAGAATAAATGGCTATATACTATATGACACTAAAGATCCACGTGGAAGATCTTGTGGAGGTTCGGCTATTCTAATTAAAAATAGAATTAAACATTACTTGTTAAATGAGACATGTGAAGAATATTTTCAAGCAACAAATATTTGTATTGAACACATTCACAGTAAATTGGTAATTTCATCAATTTATTCCCCGCCTCGGCTTTCAGTTACGGAAAACCATTACTAAAATTTTTTTACTTCTCTTGGATCCCGATTTATAGCTGCTGGTGACTGTAATGCTAAACACACATTTTGGGGCTCAAGATTAATCTCCCCGAAAGGTCGTGTGCTTTGTGATACTATATCAAAATTGGGTTTAGATGTAATCCCCAGCGGGTGTCCCACCTATTGGCCATCTGACCAGCGAAAGATCCCAGATGTTATTGACTTTGGAATCGTAAAAAACGTCCCCTTAGAATGAATGCATGTGGAGCCTTTATTGGATTTGTCCTCCGATCACTCACCTATTATGGTCTCTATATGTTTCCCCCAGAACATTGGATCCCCACGACATAGGTGTATTCCAGTCTAGAGTGAATTGGCTAAAATATAAAAAAATATTTAAGTACTCATTGTACGGAAAATATATCTTTGAGAACTCCAGAGGATATTGATGAGTCAATTAATGATTTTTCCCAAAATATTATAAAAGACGTGCAACATGCTACCACTACAAATTTTAGATATATAAATAGCAGAACTTGTTCTTCTGAAATCGAACACCTTGTCTCAGAAAAAAGAAGAATCAGAAGAGAATGGCAACTTCGCAGGTCTCCCCAGCTTAAAGCTAGGCTTCGAGAATGCGTAAGTCAACTAAGAAATTTGCTTTGAAAGTCCAAAGAGTGGCTTCCCTCACAACCTATTTGGAAAGCCTTGATGGTAGTCCTCAATCCGATTATTCTTTGTGGAGAGCAGCAAGAGGGTTAAAGAAACCCATTAGATTATGAACTACTTCCACAAATAACTATAAAGACATTTGTAGATCGTGAACCCAACTAATTGTATACTCAGAGAATAAAAATATCAAAGAAAAAGTAGTAAAATCTTAAAACCGTTAATACCAGCCGATTCTCATAATTTTTCTGACAATATTCCTTTGGAAAATTAACTATTTGGTTTCGTCTTCTTTTAAATGAATTTTTTTTTATAAAATGTACTGAAGTTTTTATATAAAATTTCTCACATATCTGTAGTTTTTATTTTAAAAATTAATTACATTTTATGTTATAATAAAATATGTGTAAAAATTTAATAAAAAAGTTACAAAAATGAAACATATTTTTATTCAAAAATATAAACAATTTAAAATGGTGAAATTCAAAACAATAGAGATATGAGATAAATAATAATATATATTGATAAATAATAAAGTTGAATATCTCTTAAACTGTAAGAGACTAGAATACTAATATATAGTGAACCTGTTTTTTCTTAACTTTTTCAAGTAGTTTTCGAAGATTCAAAACTATTTGTAATCGAAAAGTTATACGGACCAATAGATTTTACATACCCGATTGTCAACTTTGTTCCACTGTAAAATCCACTGTGCTAGAAATATACAAGTACTGAAACATCGCTTTGAAAGTCTAACATCTCTTCTGCTGAGTCTCCAATTTTCGTCCGTTCAGTAGTTTAGAAGTTAATGAGTTCATACCAAAAAGAAAACCTTTCACCCACTACTGTGACTTTTAGTAGTTACGTCGTTTTCTTTAAAAAAAAAGTGGAAAGTCAAAAAAACGCAATTAACATAAAAACTTACATGTTCGAAAAAAATTAAAAATGTCTTCACCAATAAATAAATCCCCACAATCTAAGTACAATTTACAAAAATTGCAAAGAAAGCATAATATTTGTTGATTTTAGAAGGCTTTTTGCTTCTCCTGTAAAAATATGAAAAGTGTAGTTACGACCCTTTGCATTTAATATGTCGATATATGAACGTTGTTCTCTAACAAAAAGAGAAAGACTGTTTATGTTTAGTACATATATAACGAGTATGTACAGCTATTGACAACTAATTAGAAACGCTTTTGCTAGATTAGGGCAAAGTCAAGAAAATATAAAATATTTCGGAAATTTACGATTATTTTGCCTTCCAAATACTCGTACTTTGTTTATTACTATGTTTCATATTTAAATGATTTTACTTTCCTTATTAAGCATTTCAACTATCGTTACTTTTTTGTAACCAAAAATAAACACGCTGAAAAACATAAAATCGCTTGAAAAAGTCGCCAAAATAAAATTTAATAAATTTTTCACAAATAAACGCTATTAAAATAAAAATTGTAGTCATTTTTAAAAATCGTCAAAAATCAAATCGCTAAAAATTTAAAAATTCTCGAACACAAGTTCTTAGAATTGTTTAAACAAACTGCAACGCCTAACTAGACGATCATCTTGTTATTAAAATTTGCTGCGAAAGGTAATAGTTAGAAGCAGATCAGTATTTTATTTTTAAATTCAGCATATAATGATATATAATAGCGTATTACTTTAAAGATTTGCTGCACATCTGAAATAAGGAGCTCTATTTTTGAACAGCGCAAAAGTTCAAAGTCCTATAGAACATATCAGAACAACTACAATGTTAAAATAAAGTAGCTTTCAACGCTCTGCAACGTATTCAAAAATATGACGCAATAACAAACGTTCCACGGCTGGAATGGCCCAAAAAAATATCGGAATGTAATGATAATGCAAAGCTCTAAAGCTGATTCAAAAAAAGTCGTCTACTGATATCCAGCTTGAAATTTGCGACAGGTTTAATATTTCGCTATCCAGGAAGATCATATCACGTCTTTAGGTTGAAGTCCGGATAAATGGCACAGCAGCACGCAAGACATCACTTCTGAGAAGTTCAGAGAACGCATCGCGTTGAATTCCACTTGACTTAGGCCAGCCAATCAGTGGAAATATGTGCTTTGGAACCACGAAGCGAAGGTTAATCGCCTTGGCCCAGAGGATCGACGAATTGTATGTAGACCCATCAAGCCAAAATTTAATCCTCTTCCTGTTTTACGTGTAGTGAAAAATGGTATAGGATCAATTAGGGTGGTGGCCATGTTTTTCTTAGAACGGATTACTGCCGTGGGCTGAATAGAATTTGCCTGTTATCTGGCCATTTCAACAGAACAATGATCCAAAGCTCGCAACTAAGGTAATAAAGAAGTACATGGTAATTCTATCAATATTTTGGGGTGGCCACGTCCGGATCTAAGCCCCAACGAACACTTGCGGGGCAATGTGATAAAGCAGTAAGCATTAAAAATCTTACAATCATGACGACTTTTTGAAAAATTTAAGAAGGCCCGGGAGGCAATACCCGTGGAGCATTATCGTAACCTTATAACATCACTGTGCAGGCGTTGTGAGATTAAGTTAAAGCAAAAGGGGTTCACCACAAATTATTAACAATAAGTATAAACATAATCTGCCTTATTCGAAAAAACTTATTAAACGCTTACTTATCGTTATTAAGCAAATTTTCCTAAAGTATTATTCAAAAACCAATATTTGCTTATCTAATTCATCTAATATCTAATGGTGGAACGTGACTTGCAAATTTTAATTTTAAGTTCTTTTTAAAAATGGATAGAGTAGAAGAATTCTTGATATCAGATGGTAGACGATTAAATTCATTTGGGCCAGCAAAAGCTATAGGTTGTTTGGTTAATTGAAGCCGACATCTTACTGCATTCAAATGCGTCGCTTGCCTTGTAGCTCTGTTGTTAATCCAAATAAATTGAATGTTTGAGAATATCTTTCAAAAACTTCCAAAGTCTACTGATGATTAGGGTAGTTCCTATGAAATGTCGACATATAGATAGCTGGGAAACATAGAAAACAAGCTATTTATAATTTTTTACTGGTATAAATGTTAGAAGCTGAAATAGCGAATAAACAACTTAATTGTTTGAAAATATAATATTGTTAAAAAAATTCTTTACAAATAGTTTTTGGCAACAAATATTTTATAAAATATGCTAATTTATCTATTTTTAATAACAGAAGGGAGAAAAATAATTCGATTACCGAGATTGTTTACAATTGTTTTACAACACTAACATACTCTGTTAATTATTTTTATATTTGTGTATTTTTTTTTCATCAAAAGTAGTTTAATATTAAAAAAAGGAGATAAACGGCTGCATATCAGTATCTTTAATATAAAATGGAAAACAAGGTACGTATACGTAAGTATTGTATGTAAATAAGGTTCCACAAAGGTCACTACTTTCACAAAATACGTATATGTACATATGTGAATAACATTTTTCCTATTTCCAGCAAATCAAAAAAAGATATAAAAGACAGCGATTCGAAAACTGGACTGATGGTGAAGAGGTATACATTTCATATAAAATTCTATTTATTTTTTAGCAGTTAGTTTTATTGTTTTTGCAGAAGCTATTAAAGGAATTAAGCTACGTCCACGCGGTTGTCAGATGTTACAATATTGCAAGATCTGGCAACATGCTGACAATGTAGTGACAATGAAAAATTGTCCCGCAGAAGTAAATTATGTGTTCAGACGATCGTAACAAAATCATACAATTTCATTGTCAGACTATGGTCTGACAAATAATTCATCTGACAAAAATTGTCAGTTCACACGGTTGTCAGATTGTTAGATGAAAAAAATTGCCATACATGTTGTAAGGCATTGCCACTTATGTATATCAACAACGATCTTTTTTCTGACAATGATGCCATTGTCAGGTGCATTAATTTTATACATCTGACAATTAAAACTGAGCTTACAATACCAGTTAATTATCTGGCAATGCCGACGAAGAGTGTTCTCACGATTGTAAGATGCCTGACAACATTGTCGTCTCACAATTGATTGACAATGGTTTTTCCGACAACGTTGTAAGTTAAAAATTGGCAGTTCACACGATTGTAATACATTTTCAGACAATTTTACTGGCAATATTATAAGATCTGACAACCGTGTGTATTATATATGTAACTACATATGAATAAATGAATTTTATTGTTTTTTATCTGAAGCTATTATTTGTTATTCAATTTTTTCATATTTAAATATATTTTTATTAAAAAGCGCGTTTTATCAGTAACATAATTTATTAAATTTAAACCATTTTTTTTGAATACAATTTTTTAAAACAGTCTTCGCTCGTGTTCGGGCGCTGAGGAATAATAATTTTCGATCGTTTCCATTTCAACCTGTGCTTCATCATCAAAGTCATCTGAAACTATTTTAATTATAAATAAATGTTTAATATAAATATGTATTGCATGTATAAATAAGCTTATGTACATAGCGCTCCTTTATTGCAACATAGTCAGAACGCAAAAAAGCTTGTTTCAAGAAAAACACATTTAAAATTTTTAGTTTCCATACAAGTCTTAGCAAATTTTTTTTAGAAAATATCTCCTAAAGGAAACAGTTTAAAGTTAATTGAAATAAAATTTTGGCACATTATAAAAGGTAGTAATATTAACAATTCTCCATTGTTAACTCGAAAAGCTCATATGTATAAATAAAATTTCTTACCGGGAACTGAATTATTTTCATCTATTAAAATGTTATGTTCCAAGCTAATAGCCATTCCACGCAATAGACATCGGAATCGCTATTTCCACATTAGGTTGCCGATTATTTGAGAGCAGCACTAAAGTATCTGAAAATATTTGGAATTGTTAATTTTTTCAGTGATATTGACTACACTTACCTATTGATCCAATTCTATTTATTGAGTCCTTTTTATGTATTAAATCAACTTTTTTTTCGCAGCTTATAAAAATATTGCATACAAAATGTCAGGTTTATTGCAAGCTTAAAGAAAGGTAAATCCAACCATAAAATTTATTATTTTATGGATGCTTAATAACACGCTTATAACGCTATTAATCATTTATGAATACAACTTTACTGAATTTTTCTTATAAACGGTTAATAAGCCTAATATAAATTTTTATGAATACGGTTGTTATAATTTTCGCACCATCTACACTACTAAAATTAACATTTTGTGTTCGACAGTGCATAGTGCGAAACATGTTAAAATTATCTGCTATATATATATTGGTATACGGCGTCGAATTTATTGTACAATATTACAGAAAAAATCATTAAAAGCTATTGCCTCTTCATCGCTGTTTCTAATTATTTCACCATCATTCCTTCCTAGTTCTTTCAATACACTATCTTCTTTTCCAACCTGCTTATTTAGAAATCTCCAATTTCTCACATTTGGTATATTTGTCAAAATATTTGTTGCAATATTACGATTTTTATGAATAGATTTACTTGTAATAGTTTGTTTTTGTTGTTTTTCATTTTGGATTATTTTTAATATATACATATCGCACCCTAAATACAAAAGGCCCACAACTCAAAATACTAAAAATTCGGGAGAGACAAAAAATGTTTAAGTAAGAAAGATTGTAATATTAAAAAAAAATTATATTATTCTGTTATAAACAATATTGAATTCATTCAATATTGAAGACCGTTCTGCTATACTTTTTTCCAATTTTATATTACGAATATGTTTGCGAAAACATAAAAAACTTACTTTTGTGGAAAAAAGTCTTGGAAAATTTTGAATTGCGACCCTTTTGTATTTAGGATGCGATATGTATGCAGTAAGTCGTTTCACAAAACAAAAAAAGTGAAGAAATAAAAATTAATTGCCTTCGACTTGCAAAGTGAAAATAATTTTGAATAATATAAAAAATATCTTAAATTTGATTAATTAACAATTTTAAGGAAAAATAATTCAAATATTTTTACAATTGTGACCTCTGAATTGGATTTGCCGCTACTCCCCTGATGGCGGCTTGGCGCACGTTCATACAAATATACAACAAACAAAATGAAAATAATTTGTAAATGTTCATTAATGGCGTTGTTGTTGTTGTTGCTTGTAGCTTATGATAGTGGTGTGTGGGTGTTGCAATAGTTCTTTACATCATTGTCAACTTTGAAATCTGAAAAAGCCCTGAATCCGTCAAAATAACGTATCTGCTGTCAGAATAATATCATGAACTCATATAATATCAACATTTGCAGGTACAACTTTCAGCTGATGAATCGGGCAGTATTGCCGTCTGAAGGTTACATCTTAAAGTTTTGTCCACGAGGGATATCTGAAACAGCGCAGACTCACAAATTCCAAAAAATCGTTTACCCAAATTTTTGTGTGTGGCACCAATATAAAACTGGGCCGGTCCTATTTTTTTGATACTTTGTGTATTAATTTATTTATTTTTTTTTTTTTTTTTTTTGCAATAAAATTTTACAGTTTTTGTCATTATAAAAACTAAATCTAAGTACACTATTCGTATTACACACACTCGAGATGAAAGGAAGAACCATTTAAAAAGCAGCGCTATTTAAGAGAAGCATAAAGTTAAGCTGGATTATTATTGCGGAGAGTTTTATGAAACCCACGGTGTATTTACCAGATAATAATTTAAATCGAATTCGGTATTTTACGCAGTAGTGAAGAAGATCAACATCAGCACCTCCCTTTACGGCCTTATCTGATGATGGAACAATTCCACGGGGTGAACTATTCACGATTCACCAGCGCCCCCGTGACGCTGACCAGCACACACTGGTAGCAGTTATTGTCATATATTTGTAGCAATATAAGCAACTTTTTATTGAGGAGTTCCGGCCTTCTAATCCCTCCTGGTGTTTTAGGCAGAAATACTTTCGCCTGTGAACATGGTAGACCATTTGAGAAATTGCCATTGGTAAATCGGCAGATCATGAACACTGCTTGAAAAGTGCTAACTTTCTGAACAACATGTTTTTAAGCAATGGTAGACGCAAATTAGCCACTAGACTCCACTCTTTTGCAGAATCCAGCGGCGTTTGCCATTCAGTTATAGGCCTCATTCAGTTATAGGCCTGTCTATCAGATGTCGCTGCCAAGAAGTAAGATATGAAGGCCTCACTGAATAATGATCGACTTCAAAGCTCGTAAGACCCAGACATCACACAAAGTCATGATCTATATCTATACTTCTGGATAGTATAAATATTGAGGAATGGATATAATTAGCGCAAAATAAAACTTTTTGTCTAGCATTAGTTAATTTGTTGTATTTTTCAATGCATTTCATTACCTTATAGTGTGGAAGGTGTTGGTCTAAATTTTGTTAATTTGAGCAGTGTCGAAGGTATATACACTGGGCACTGATCAGTTTTAACTAATTTAATTCCAGCATATTAAATGCTGCAATGGAATTTGTTTTAGTCTTTCGTGTTGTTATTGTTAGACCTCCACAAACACTACTCCCTCTTTCCTCCTCATTATAACCTATTTTCTTAGTTCCAGTACAATGCGCTGCATATGTAGCGGTCATCCCCTGAGTACTGGTCCAAAATAAAAAAAAATTATTATCAAGATATAAATACTTATTTCATGTTCATGGAATGAAAATTCAGTGTGATGTTCCCTGGACTGAAAAGATTTTACATGTCTACAACGAAGCATTCAAGCGTCTTGGTTTTTGAAACAGTGTAAGATGTACTCACCCAATCCGATCCCTTTACTAACTATGTTTGAACCGGCGCCCCTAATTCTATTTTGTGATTACTTTACCATTTGCAGAGAGGAAGAAGAAGCTCATCGGTGACAGTAGGGTATCCAACTCTATTGACTCACTGGAGCATCGACGCAGTGTGGGGTGCGTTACTCTGTTCTATAGTTACTATAATGGATTTTGCTCTGACGAGATTAGGGATATTTTTCCCGAAACCCGCACATTTTTACGAAGCACGCGTTCTTCGTCCAGCGCTCATCCATTTGTGGTCCATTGCCCAGGGAATCGTACAACGCATTACAGAGAGAAATCGTTTTTCAGCCGCACGCTTCGCTGAATCATTCATATTTAGCCTCTCACCCGTCTAACCATCACCACTGGTACAAACTGGGGGGGTTGTTAGCCCCCCATGCATCAACAATTATCATGGATACTAAATCCCTCTTACTGCGTCTTTAGTCAGAACATTCCAGCCAAGATAAGCCCGGGTTTAACTACAAGCAGAACCACCGAAGGGCATGCAGAATCCCTTTCTACTAATTTTAACCCCTGGTACGGGTTTCGGAAGCCAACACAACATAAGTCATAAGGCTTCCTAGAGTTTTATTTTCGAAACTCTAGGAAGTCGTTCTTCCCCTCTTTACCCGAAAAAACAGGGTGCCTTGGTTTGGAATATGCCAAGGGAACAAGAGATGTTCCCCGAGGGGACAAGAGATGAAAGATAAGATAATTCGGCACATTACCTTAATCATGTCTTAGAGTAATAGGAAATATGAACCATCAAATACAGGTATGCCGCTGAAACAGTGGCGAACATTTGGCCGATTTTTTAATTCACACATAACTCTCATAGATTTTTTTATAATTCTCTGAAAACTTTTTGTTTTATTTATGATTAAGATCGTGGATTTTGGTTGGACCTACCTTTATAATGTGATTAGGCTGAGTTGCTATATATCATTGCTATACCACAGTGCAATTTTATCCAAACAAAAATTAGCTAACTCAAACTGAAAATATTCCAAACAAAAGTGCTTCAGTAGATTGCGCGTCCAACAGTCTAGCAGATTCGATTCGTATCAAAGACAGGACGGTTTTGCAGACAAGCAAAAAAGTTTCGTAATTTTTTTGTTCTGTAAAAAATATCAGTTCTCCTTCTCAAGAAGAGAGACGACATATAAAAAGTTTTGTCTACAGACAATAGGTGAAGTCCCAGCTTTATTTTATAACTTGTGGTTGCGCTGCCATGAAGGCATCTGAAGGATGTGGAACACTTAATCTTATAGAAGTAACATTTTTTTTTTATCAATTTCGTACAATTTTAAAATTTGCAATTCCGTCTCTAATATGCGCGTAGTAACAACTGAATATGTTGCCTTCCAAAATGTGTATTTAATCGCTGAAACAACAAATTTAAAGTACTGATATCATGAAACAAGTTTCGGGAGTAAATTTGAAATTAGAATTGTTTTAACGCATGAGTAAATGCGTCTTACCACAAAATATTGATGAGCAATTGTCAGAAAAAGTAACACATACTCGTATCGATTGCCTAGATCGCACGAAAAATCCTCAAAAACTACATTTAATTACTTTTTATATATAATTATGTATGTACATACATGTACTCGTATGTGTATTTTTTTATTAACAATCAACCCTTTTGTCATGCTCAGCCATGTGAACACGAAACTTGTTCGGTTATTTCTGCACGTATTTATGTTAATACTCGTATAAATCAGACTTATTAAAATACAATATGAAGATCATTAAGTGCGAATGTCCAACCTTAATTTGGTAATATGACACGTACACACATATGTAATTATGTATGCATATGTGTGTACACATATATATTTAAATTAATGGAATGATGCTGTAAAAGACGGATTTTCACATCTTAAAGAATAAATTTACTACGATGTTGAGATTCATAAAAGGTCTGTTCGTTTACTGAAAATTGTGGGAGTAAAAACAAATTATTTTATACAAAATAGCTTACAAAAACTGTAGAAACAATTGCTTTTAGAACAGGCTATTTAAAAGTGAACGAATTTTTATTTATCAAGTGTCCCAACATTAACACAAGTGTTGGCAAACCTAAAAAGTTATACGAAAGTTGACAGTTTAGGGTTAGCAAAAATGAGCATTACACGATATTTTTTTAAGAGATTTTTATTTATTGAATCTTCAAAATGGACTGATAATACCAGTAAGTATGCAAATCTTAATACTAAATATAAAAATATTAAATTTGAGGCCAATACTAGACAAAAAGTTTTGGTATGCGGGAACTGTATCGGTAAAATCCTTTTAAAGTTCCGATGGTGGCAAGGGTATCTCTTCTTCTCAACCGGGTGTGGCCGCCAAAATTAAGTATGTTGCGTGCAAGAGGATTTGGGTGAAAATTCAGCTTACCGAAATATCTTGTCGATTACACGATATAATATTAAACGATATAACAACGTTTCTTCATTATTGTAAATTCAACAAATGGATGCTGATTTTTCGAGAAAAATCATCTAAACCGATGATGAGGCACATTTTCACCTAGATTGCTTTGGTAGTGCCCAAATTGCTGCTTTTTAGATTCTGAGAATCCACATATGCTTGTCGAAAAACAAATGCATCCACAACGTCACTATTTGTTTTGCATTTTTGAACCATACGAGGGCGGTTCGGAAACTTTTTGGCCTATCAATGAAAGAGAATGGTTAGTTTTTCAAAAATATTTTTATTTTTCAATATAATCTCCCGAAACTTCAATACACTTAGTCCAACGCTTTTCTAGCAATTCTATCCCTTGATTAAAATAGTTTTCCTCAAGGTCTTCAAAACAGTAGTTTACAACTGTAATTGCATCTTCATTTGAGGTAAAACGCTTGCCAGCAAGGAATTTTTTAGATTTGGGAACAGGTAAACGTCACTGGGAGCTATATCAGGAGAATAAGGTGGGTGGTAGAGCAACTCGTACTTTAATTCGTTGATTTTCGCCATTGTTAAAACACTCTTGTGCTCTGGTGCGTTGTCTTGATGAAAAATTATTTTTTTTGTGTTGTAAGCCATGACGTTTTTCTCGAATTTGTACATTTAATTGATCCAAAAGGTTGCAATAGTGTTTTACCCTTTTGCAGATAGACAATCAATAAAATACCTTTGAAGTCCAAAAAAACCGTTGCCATAACCTTACCAGCCGATTGAATTGCTTTTGCCTTCTTTGGAACACTTACTCCAGCTTCAGTCCATTGTTTGGATTGTTTTTTTGTCTCTGGAGTATAGTGGTGGATCCATGTCTCATCAACAGTTATGAAACGACGCTTAAAATTCATTTTATTTCGCTTAAAACGATCCAAACATACTTGAGAAATGTTCACTCTTATGCGTTTTTGGTCGACTGTTAACAAATGCGACAACCAGCTTGCAGAAAGCTTTTTCATCCGTAGTTGTTCATGCAAAATTAAATGGACTCAATCATTTGAGATGCCCATGATATTAGCTATTTCAGGCACTTTTATTCGTCGATCATTTAATACCATATCATGCACTTTGGCTACAATTTCTGTTGTTGTTGCTGTTTTTGGACATCCACTAGGTAGTTCATCTTCAATGCTTGTACAACCACGTTTATGTTCAGCAATCTAATTTTTTACTGTTGCATATGAAGGAGCGGAGCACTTTCACCTAACACATTCACCATATCATTATGAATTTCTTGTCCCGATAAATCTTTTTTATGTAAATATTTAATGACACCACGCATTTCTAATCTTTTCATTGCAAAAAATCGCGGATGCATCTTTTGTGAACACCTGTTTCTATATGAAGGAGTTACCAGATCGAAACAAAATTTAACATGTATTCATAACAGATATGGAAGTTTCCAAAAAACTTTATTCTGTTTATACCGCGCTTTTTGTGTTAGACTAAGAAGTTTCGAACCGCCCTTGTACTTTTCTGAAAATGAGTTTGGTAAGACGTGGTCGCACTTCATACGGCCCCGAAACAATTTAATTGCTGCATTAGACCATTCAAAGCCCTGTTTTTGTGAGCAGAATTGACCCACTAGAACTAGATCAATCACCATTATATTTCTTTTTATGTCCTGTCACCACCACCCGTGCAACCACCCGTGAGTTAAGGAAGGGGATTCAACTTTACATCAACCAAATTCTGCCACATGCAAAAAGGTCGCGGAAAAATTCAATAAATAAGTGCGCAGTCGTAAGTGCATGCAAAGCCGTAAAGACCATTTGTCTGATGTGTCCGAATAACCCTGTTCTATGTATCTATGTTAATCCATAAAATGGGAACAACTGGACCGATTTCTGTAAAATTCTTAGTCTGTTGTTCGTATTTTCGAGGAGATGGGTTTCATAAAAAACAAATTTTGGAAAATCCCACCGGAAAAATCGTAAATTTGGCAAAATCGAGCTTTTGTATGAAACGTTGTGTGAATTTATTCATTAATGGCTTTCCAAATCAAAAAATAAAATGTTCTTAGTACAAATTATGGAAGATTGCGGAAAATTGCAAAATCTCTCCGCAAAGGAGGTAATTTTGTGATATAAATATCACAAAAATAACCTTGGACATCGTGTTTTGTTGTTGTTTAAAAAAAATTGTTGTTTTCGATCAATAATAATTATACCCTTCACAAAAATGTAAAGGGTATTTATAAGTTTGTGATTCCGTTTGTAATTTCTACAGTTTTTTTTTTTGCGACCCTATAAAGAATATATATTCTGAATCAGAATTAATGGAAAAGTCGATTAAGCGATCCGTCTGTCCGTCTGTCCGCTGTTGAAATACCGTTTCTGAGAAAATCATTAGACTTAGAAACTTTTTTCTTTCACCATTCTTTTACGCCATCGATTCATGGGTTTGCTATTGAAATTCAGTAATATCGGTCCACGTATAGCTCAGATATATTCAAAATTACGAAAAAAGCCATTTTTTTTTGCAGTTTTGTATGAAAATTTTTGAAAACAAAAGTTGTTCGTTTTGCTTCAAACTTCACACACTTATTAAGCATGGTGACTAAAAGGCAAAAAAATTTTTTTTCAGATATCGGTCCATATATACCCGAGATATAGACCAAATCGGATTTTTAATGAAAATGTCGCATAGGCGAAGCTAAATAACTTTTTTGTGCTCAAAAGCAGTTCTGGTAATGAAATTAGGTTACATAAATATGAAAAATGAAAATTTCCGATATCGGTCCATATATACCCGAGATATAGCCTAGACCGGGGGTTTCATGAAAATGCCACGTAGGCGAACTTAAACAACTTTTTTGTGCTCAAAAGCAGTTCTGGTAATGAAATTAGGTTACATAAATATGAAAAATTAAAATTTCCGATATCGGTCCATATATACCCGAGATATAGCCCAAATCAGGTTTTTCATGAAAATGTCGCGTAAGCGAACTTAAACAACTTTTTTGTGCTCAAAAGCAGTTCTGGTAATGAAATAGGGTCATATAAATATGAAAAATTAAAATTTTCGATGTCGGTCCATATATACCCGAGATATAGCCCAAATCGGGTGTTTCATGAAAATGTCGCGTAAGCGAACTTAAACAACTTTTTTGTGCTCAAAAGCAGTTCTGGTAATGAAATAGGGTCATATAAATATGAAAATTAAAATTTTCGGTATCGGTCCATATATACCCGAGATATAGCCTGAACCGATTTTTCCATTAAAAAAATTTTTTTTTTTTTTTTTGCTGAAAAACAATTCTCGTTATAAAAGAAGGTTACTAAAATACAGAAAATAGAAAATTCAGATATCGGTTCATATATAACCGAGCATATTCAGGTCACATTTTTAATATACTATACATATTCGTGACTATCGTGAAGGGTATTTTAGATTCGGCCCAGCCGAATATACTACACTCTTACTTGTTTTTACTAAACTTTTGTTTGAATCCACGAATTCCTGTACAGGTCAGCATTCAAACAATTTATTAATTGATTCAACGAATTTCGTTACTGAGCACGAAAAATTTTTTTTTCATGCAAAATGTGGTTGAAGTGATAAAAGTAAGTCAACAGACAAATATTTTTCCTAAGTAAATAAGCTACTGAATTAGGTTTAAACTTTTCCTCTCGTTGGATTAGAATTGCCATTTTAATTATTTATGAATGAAATGCTGGCTATTTAAACGCAAGTTGCAATCATAGATACGAGATAAATTTGGTTTAAAATCGTCAAATTCGACGGACAAAATCGTCAAAACCGTCAATATGATTATTGCAAATTATTTTTGAATAAAAGTTTTATAATAAAAGCGTAAAGTATAGAAAAACAAGTCATGGTTGCCTTTAATAAGAAAGTACAGCATTTAAAACTATAACAACAAATATATACTCCTACAAACATTAATTTAATTTCATAAGTAAAGCATTCAGTAATTTTTGTGAAATAGGTATATTTAAAAAAAAAAGATTTAATTTAATAACAAGTAGTATTATTATACTAAACACTTCTGTTAAATCGCCACAACCACAGCTGCAAAGATTTAAATAGTCTTTATTATACAACATTCTTTCCGAAAATGGTCTTTTCAACTAATTGCTCACTTTGGTTTTGTTAAGTTTCACGTACCTGGATGCAAGCTCACACATTTGCAGAAGACGATAAGTCTATTTTTTTGCTATAAACTTAGTCATAGATGGATACTTTATTCCAAAAATTTACCATTTATAGCGTAAAAGAAATTTTCCAAAATAGGCTTAGTTACTTTAACTCGTATTAAATTTCTCGTCTTTCGAATTCTACGATGAAAAAAGGAAAACTCTTTCATTATGTTAGAAAAAATACACATTCTTCTTTTATATTTTAAAGATTTGTAGAAGTTGAAGTTTTGAATTCATCTTTAAATTTAGTCTCCTTAAAATATGAACACACGCTTTTACATACAAATTTGTACAATTTTTGCTTAAACATTTTTTAAGCGCTATTCACATATGATATTTTAAATTAATTTCTAACATAAGCATACACTAAAACAAAAATCACATAATATTTTAGTATTACAAACCTACATATATAGTTACGTACCATAAATATTACTTTCATTTTCTACATAAATTAACTTTAAAAAAGGAAGTATGCATGTAGTTGCTTGAAAGATATGACAGAAAAAATGTGATCTACAAAAATCGTCAAAAACAGACCTTAAATCGTCAAATCGTCAAAGTGCTATTTTCAGCAACCAAAATCGTCAAAATGAAGATAAATCGTTAAACTATGGTTGGAATGCATAATTTAAAAAAATGCGTATGCAATACTAAACATGTCTTAAATACAACCTTGCGTTGCAGAGAAATTTTTTGCATTTTATCGGCATTTAAGAACGTCGCTATGCAACTCATACATAGAACAAATGTCACACACATATTATAAAATTGAATAATTTTTTTTATTTTTTTTTTTTTTGGAAAAATGGAGGTAACACAAAATTATTTATCCGCTTTGTTGACAAGTGCTGAGGAATTATTTCAGGCTAAACCTTCAAAAAATATTGATTTGCTAAAGAAACTTATTAAAAAGGAAAAAAGAAAAGACAACTTTTATTAAGAACAATAAAGATCCCGAGAAGTGATAAAAAAATAAAAATGATGCACGATTCTGAAAGCTGATACTCATTAAAATGAGTTGCCAAACGATTAGGAACATTGGTCGTTGCCGGAATGTTTACTTATGCGTTTACGAAGTTTAGGAAGTCGGCCACATTAACTGCCTGTTTGTAAGGCACGATTCGTCAACAAAAGGGCCCACTTTGCAACATCTTTCTTATTTTGGTTAATAGATTACGACTATTGACGACTTTTGTGTAAAAGTAATGTTAAAAATGATATATAAAACGAAAAATAGGAACGGAAATTTCAACAGGGTGTCCTGAAATTTCTGTGACATAAACGCAAATCGTTTTTTATGCATAGAAACGCATTTATATATAGCATACATAATTGCTAT
This sequence comes from Thecocarcelia acutangulata, assembly GCA_914767995.1. NCBI lineage: Eukaryota > Metazoa > Arthropoda > Insecta > Diptera > Tachinidae > Thecocarcelia > Thecocarcelia acutangulata. The sequence goes on from OU612098.1 coordinate 62,340,800, forward strand.
AAATATATATAAAGCTTGCACGTGAAAAATAAATAGAAACAAATACTATTCATATTAAATTTAAGTTTGAAAAATTATTGTTGTGTTGTACCACTTTTTGAATTATTTATTTAATTGAAAATTTATTTGTCGTGATGTCCAGTTGTTTAGATTAAGCAACAAATAATCTGCCAGATCAAATAAATTATACTCCTGAAGATATTCGAAAAAAGCGAACGATACGTCGAGTAAAGAACTAATAAAAATTGTTCTTAGTTTATTTACAATATAAAACAAAGGTTTGACCATCACTTGTCCGTAGGAAACCCCTATTGAAACATATTTTTGCTTGCTATTTCGTTTTTTTCAACTAGAACACTATAAAAAATCTTTTCCATAAAATGTTTTATATTATTTACATAGTACATATACATACATACGTATGTATGTATGCCAACTATGTATGACTAGAATAGGATTGCTATAGGATTGAAAAAAAAAATTGGTATGAAAAATGTAAACAAATACTATTTTTTGCATGTTGACAACAAAAATATATCCAATGTTTTACATACGAGTATACACAAATTTACGTAAGTTGCACGATCAAATTGCGTTACAAACCCTATTCTTTACGTACTTGTCTGTGAATTGGCTAGTCACGAGTGAGCTGAGTCGAGTCCTATAAACAGGCAGTATTAGTAATTAGGTGAAAAATCCATTACACAAACTCAAACATTTGTTATTATTACTGCTAGGAAATCGTACTTCTCTATGTTAATCTCACTCTCCGGTGATCAGTTTAAGCATCTTTTGTATTTAAAAATCAGTAAAATAGAACATGTGTAAAGTATGTTTTGGAAATTGTAAGAAATATTTGAATAATAACATGTTTGGTTTTGTAGCAACTCTGGTTAAAATGATTGCTTTTAAACACCCGAACAACTTCGTAATTCAGGCAAACCTGCGCCCTTCGCTGTTTTAAAGACACATAAGTATAGCTATCACCTACTCAATGTGAATGTAGTAGTATCAAAAACTATCGTAAATTGATTTCTCAAGCAGTTTATCATTTCTTCTTCTGCATCTTGACGTATACAAAATGGAAAAATAATCGCAAAATTTTGTTTAATATTCCCCTGATATTCAATTTTATTTTTTTATTTGAGTCGTTTTATAGCAGTATTATTATAAAGTGGATGGCTGGGTTTTATTTTGAATTGCTGGTTACTCTTATCCTAACTAGTCCAGTTGAACTTCGGTAACGTTCTTAAACTTATTCTTATTTAAAGATGCTTTCATTGGTTTTCGAAAGCCTTCCTAAGATTGCATCGCACTAGTGATATGCGGCACTAGAGACTCTTGAAACTTGAAAACGCTTGTTAAACAATATTTTCAAGAGTGGTAAGCTAAAAGTGTTAACAATTACACTCATTGCCACCATAAAAGCTACAATGCCAATAAACCGCCGCAGCTCCTTCCCCGTAATATTTCTCTCACACCAATGTTTGAATACAGAAAAAATTACCTGTCGAACTTGTTTGTATTGCTCCTCAAAACTCCAGCTGTTCTGCTGCGAGGAATTCGATGTTTCACTTGATGTTGATGAACTAGATGTAGGATTACCTAAAAATACAGAAAAACACAAAAAATCTCTCTTAATGATTTCGGATATAATAATTGAATTTTTCTGTTCTTTGTCAGCTCGATTTACAGGAAAATAATATTGCAATAGTGTACAAATATTCAGTATGATTTATAATATTACCGGAGTTTTTTTAGAGCTACAATTATTATGTCTGCAAATCGCTTAAATGTAGCGTTTTCGATTTAAAATCGCCAAATAAGTGTTCTTGAAACCGCATATCGCTTAAATTAGCGACTTCAACTCGCACGTGAAGTGAACTAATTAAATTTGCCAAAAGGAAATAAAATTATTTACAATTAAGCTTTAAAATGTTTTCATTTTATTTCAATAAAAATTTTCAAGAATTTTACAAAATTTCAATTTAAAAAACCAAATCAAAAAATGTCTCTATTGGTTGTCAAATTTTTTTGGTTTTATATAACAAGCATATACATATGTAAAACACATGTTGTATTTTTTCGTAAAAAACTCCAAAACGCCAGTAAATTAGGTATTAATTAGAACACCTAAAAGTGAATTAAGCGCTTTTAGAACGCTTTGCAGTTTCAGATCGCGCGTTTCTCAGAACATGGCTGATAAAGTGCTGTCCACACCTGACATGAGAACATTAACAGGAACAGCAAAATACTGTTACTGTCAGGTGTAAACTGCAAATGTTACTGTTTTCTTTCCGTCTGGACACGACCGTCTTGAAACAGACGTCTGTTTTAAAGCTCTCGCTCTCTCTCTGTCTTAACAGAATATGACATTTTAATATGAAAAAAAAACATATTTTTTTCCATAAACTATAAAAAGTGCGTAAAAGTGCTTTTGTTGACGGAGTTAAAATAATAAAAAATCAAGACATACGTGTAACGATCGGCCCGTCAAAGGGTTTTTTTAACAGTATGTCTTAACAGCTTTTCATATCTATTGTAAACGGGCAGTAATAGAACAGAGAAATATATTTTTATTATTCTCAATCAATGAAACCAGCTGTATAGGATAGCAAGTTTTACAACATTATGTTTAAATATGATTTTGACGACCATGTGGCAGCCACAGCTGGCGTGTACAAATCGATGTCTGGAACACCAACTTTCACAAACTAGTCGCAACATTTGCAGCAGTATTTCGTCAAAAATTCTTCGAATGTTCATTTCCAGGTGTTCAATTGCTTCTGGTTCATCGACATGAAAACTTTACATAACCCCAAGAAAATACCCCAACGATCTTAGTAGCTATTTAGTATGACCATTACATGAAATTATTCTTTCATCAAAAATTTATTTGATGATATTTATTTCTTAAAGGACTTCGGTCTAACAACTCATTAAGCCTTGTCTTCCATTGACTGTCTGGAAAATTGCATACAGGAGGAATTAGAAGGCGCAAGCGGTTTGTCTGTATGGCTTCCCCCCGTGTGGCTGCGCTGGGGAATCACGAATAATTCATTTCGTGGAAGTAGTCCACCATCAGACCAGGCTTGCAAAAATTGTACTAGTTTCATATATTTCTAATAATCTTTTTAAAAAGCGACAATTAATACTTAATTGAATTTATCTAAATAATAAATATGTATTTAATTAATTTCAACTGAATTCTTAAATTATTTTACTGAAATTCTTGTTTTTCAGCCATGCTCTCATAAAAGCGGGATCTGAAACCGCAAAGCGTTCTGAAAAACGCTTAATTCACTTTCAGGTCTTCTAACAAACGAGGAACACAACTGTGACGAACGACGAACTTCGCCCATCGTGACGAATTCGTCGGCAAACATTCGTAGTATAAATTCGTCGTGTGAAGCGCAATATCAACGAACATTGTTTACATTCCGTGCAAAGAAAAAAAAATTAATATAAATACTAAGGTGGCCATATTAAAAGTAAACCTAAAAAAATCCCATCCGAAAGAAGGATTTTTGAACAAATTATCTCAATTGCTTTATATTTTGAGAACATCTTCATACATATTTTACTACATGGATTAATATAAATTATAAAAAAAATTATATTATGTCATGAAAAATACTTTTTTTATATAAGAAACCTGGTCAACTGATACTGCGTTGTTCGTCGTTCGCTGACGAAACAATTAGAAATGAATCTATTTCAACTTTCGTTGAGTATGACGAATTTCGACCAACATCATGATTGATACACCAATATGTTTTATTTTTGGCAACGAATATTCGCGATCAAATATTCGTCTTTCGTCGCAGTTGTGTTCCTAGCATTACTGGCGTTTTGGAGCTTTTTCCGATAAAATACAAGATATATTTTACATACGTATGTGATAGTTAGGTTAAGGTTTTACAGGCTGCCAGCCATTGAAAAGCCAGCCCACTTGGGTCCAAGTTGGTCCCGTTGTGTTGTATGTGATAGTTATGTATTAAAACGAAAAAAAATTTGACGACCAATAGAGAAATTTATTAATTTGGTTTTTTCAATTGAACATGAGTAAAATTCTTTCAACTTTTTATTGAAATAAAAAGAAAACATATTAAATTTTAATTGTGAATAATTTTACTTCCTTTTGCAAGTTCAGTTTTTAGCAAATTTAATTAGTTCACTTCAATATGCACATGCGTGTTAAAGTCGCAAATTATAAGCGATATGCGTTTTCCAGAGCACCTATTTGGCGATTTCAAATCGCAAAGCCATACTTCTTGTGTTATACGTTTGTCAAAACACTTCTTTGGCGTTTTTAAATCGAAAACGCTAAATTTAAGCGATCTCCGTTTCTCAGAACATTGTTTAATTACTGTTCTGTATAAATGAAAACTGACATATCTTCTATTTTAATTTTTGATATACGATAAAATATTGATACAACATATCGCATAAACAGTAAACAAAAATCGCATTCTTTCAAACGATAAGCCATACTAGTGAACATGTCATTTGTATTCAATAAACTTTATCGCATCCAATAGACTTACCATCTTTTGTGCTAGGCGCAGGGGGGGAAGCAAATGAGAAATTGTTGTGACTACCATTCGGAAGCGATGGTCTTGCTGAAGGTTGCGAGGAATTCGGATTCAAATTTGAACTTAAGCTGTTGTCAGCTTGAGCAGTCAGGTTATGTGCAGCGTGTGAATATGACGCCATAGTTGTTGGTGGTAATGTGAACGCTGTATTTACGGGTGTTGGCACCACATTTGATCCAAACGCGGCTGCGTGAGCCGCAACATATTCTTGGTCCTAAAAGAAAATAAATAATAAAACTTGTTTTTAAGATGCTTCTTAAAATATATTAAATTACTATGAACATTATATTTGCATTAACTTGTGCATGTATTGTACATTAGTATATTAAAATGGTCTGACGGTATATATTACATAAGGAGAAAACTAGAAATGGACATGATTTCGAATGCCGTCACACAGTTGCTTATTAGAGAACTCAAGTCTTAAATTGTTTCATTCTTTTTTCGACTCACTCTTAATCTTTAATCTTAATCAAAGGCGGAGATATCCTGTGACATTTAGAGTTTGATAGATTTTCGAATATAAGAAATTGATTATCTACTTTTACGTTAAACTGAAATCTAACTTAATACTATTTAATAGCAGCGAATGTTCTTATTTGAATCGCCAAAAACTGGTGAAAAAGTTTCAATCACAAATTTACAGTCAAAAAAATTACATGTCTGTAGTAACCAAAAATAAATAAAAAATATGCTTGATTTATATACAGAGTAGCTGATCAATTTTGCTACATTAAGAAACTGAAATAACTTTTTGTAAAGTTTATGTAGCTTATTGTATTGTAACTTATTGTTTAGAAATTTATTTGAAAAATAATACGTTTTTATTAAAGTAATTCATTAAGTTTTGAAAATAATTGAATTCAAATGGCCTCCACCCTCGTTGACACCTGTACGACATCTTATCAAAAAGTTATTCATTACTGTCTGAAGTGTTGCAGCGGGAACTGTCTCAATTACCGCTCCAATGGTTTACTTTAAATCATCCAAATTTACGGTCTGCATTGACCGTAACAGTAAGACCGTTTTCTTCTAAAAAGTAAGGTCCGACAATGAACCTTGAAGAAACTGCACACCACACTGTGAAGCGAAGTGAATGTAATTGCATCCGATTTAGTATATGTGGGTTAGAATTACTCCATATTGGACAATTTTGTATGTTAACATTGCAGTTTAAGTCAAAATGGGCTTCTTCAAACATAAAAATGCCGTTCAAGACGTTTTCATCCTCGACACCATTTGAATGATCTTCTCACAAAATTCCAAGCGAATCGGGAAGTCTCTAGGGTTCAGGTTATTTGTTAATTGAATCTTATATGGAAATAAGTTTAAATAATAATTGGTGCAAAATTGTCTGCAGTGACCGTCTGCTGACACCCATTTGAGCAGATAAACTCCTTGTCGAAACACTAGGATTGGATTGTATGGCAGAAGCTACAGCAGCGATAGTTTCCTGCGTGCGAACTGAGAGATCTCGATGATAAGGCTTTCTTGTGATTGTGCATCTGCTAGAAGGAGTGCCGCCAAACGCATGCCTATATTCTCTTTGGACGGAAACAACGGACTCTAAAGCGTGAAAGCATTGCATTATTAAAATTCATGTTTCCTTGCTCTGGCTAATGCGTATGTTTCAATTGCATGAAAATAAAAAATGGGACAGCTTTAGATTGTGAAATTTATTTATATCAGCACATGCTTTGTCGGCCTAATATAATGATTTGCCAATTCCACGGGGTGAATTATTCACGATTCACCAGCCCTCAATGTGGTTTGCAAGGCTCACACGTGTTGCAACATTTTGCCATAAGTTGGCAGTCATATGGAGACAAATTTCTAACTAATTCTATTATAAATCTGGGTGTATGCGATATGGCCCAGTTTAACAATTACCGTTACACAGTTTTCATTTTAAAAGAAATAAGGGCCAATGATTCCTCCTAGCCAAATTGCACACCAGACTGTCACTCTTAATAGATGCTAAGGTTGAAGGGTTTCCATTGCCCAGAACCGATTACTTCGTTTATTCACATATCCATTCAAATGAAAATTGTCCTCGTCACTCATTATGATTTTTTGATGAAAATCGGTGAATAATTTTGACAAAATGTTTTAAAGGTTAGGACACGTTAGTTTATCGAATAGTTTTCCATAATAAATTTGCCACGTGTCTGCTTCACGAATGCCATATGCCGTCAGGATTAATGTTTACTTGCCTTTATGACCTTATCTGATGATGAACCAATTCCACGGAGTGAATTATTCACGATTCACCATAGCCCCCGTGTGGCTGTCTAAGCTTACTCAGGTAGGAATTTTTGCAATATGTTTGTAATATGAGCAACTTCTTGTTTAGGAGTTCAGGCCTTCTAATCTCTCCTGTATGCAATTTCCAAACAGTCAATGGTAGACAAGGCTTAGTGAATTGGTAGGCCGAAATCCATTAAGAACATCAGCCCTTAACCAATTCACCCGTCTAACTATCACCCATGGTGCCTTAAAGTACAGGTATCTGTTGTAATATAAGAACACCTTGAGTGTTTATTAACCCTCGAAAAAAACCAGTATCGGGAAACTAATTCCCCTTCCTACCATCCAGAACGATTCAGCCAAGGCAGCCACCTCAACCATAATCAGCACCGAGAGCTTTGCAAGGTAGAACTTCTAGGGTTCTACCTAGTTCTACCTACCCTGTTGTATCAATTTTAACCGTTGGTAAGGGTTTCGAAAGTTCAATACTAGATAAGTCATGCGGCTTCCTAGAGTTTTATTTGCTATAGCAAATGAGGGACTCTTTTCCCTCTATGCGCCAGAAAGCAGAGTGCCCTGGTTTGGCATACACCGAGGCAAAACTTGCTCCACGGAAAGGATGGGATAGCCTCAATATAACATTTAACAAAAGCTTCAGAAAAATTAAAGCTTTTTTCGGCAGGTTTTTTAAAGATTTTGCATCAATATTTTCAGACGCTGCTAATTTTTTTAGGACTTAGCTTTTTTACTTAATTTTTGAGTTTAATAGATTTACACCGTTTAAGGGGTAGAACTATCTGGTGCGGCGCGTCATAGTGTCGTATAATAAATAAGTTATAAATAAAAAAATTAAATTATTGTCTCTGTGGTATCCACGGTTTTCATTAGACACACTTTGTCTGTCATTACAAAGTTAATTCTTGGAGCACTATGTTTTGTAGAAGCTTAAACGCCAAAAATAAAAAAATTTCATAGCAAATAATACTATACTCACCATAAGTCCCACTTTTATGTCACGTACTTGCATTTTCAACTTCTCCAATACGTCATTATGCTGTAAATTCGGAATGCCGTGCAAGTTGCCAATGCCCATAAAGCTCCCTAGGGCATTCAATGGATGGCTCGAGGGAAACGTACGGTGGTGGCTGCGTTAGAGAAGGAATTTATTTATTTAAATGACATACATACATATAATATATCATATTACATAAACTATAATCTATTAAGTCTTAAAAGCAAAAATTGGTTTTTCATGATTACTTTTGATAAATTTTTGAATTTTTATTTGTTTGCAATCGTGTTTAACGGCCAGTTTTTGCTTAGAATTTGAATAGAAAATTAAATAGTTTTTATTGCAATTTAAGTTGTACTTAAACATATTGGATGTTTTTAGAAGTTTACAGCATAGACTTGGCAATAAGGCCAGAATAAAGATTTTACCTTCATTTTGATGATATATCAAACAAAATAATATTTATTTTAGAAATTTTGTATTCTAATAAATAATAAGTGAGTTATTTGAAAGCATTCAATGAAATTTTATTTCTTTAATAACATAAATGAAGAAATTTTATTGAACTGCTTTTTGTTGTAGTCGTCTTATATTCTTTATTTACTACTTAGTTAAACTAAACTTGAATCAGGAGCCCAAGCCTCAAAACTCCGACCAAAATTTTACCAATCTTGAGGCAAGTCTGCAGACTCTTGTTCAATCCATAAACATATTTACGGTTTCTATGACAAACATGATGCAGGGATTGCTGAAAATGCAATCCACTATTTTGCAGGCATTTTTAAACAAATGAGTTGGTTAAAAATATGTTTCTGGAACGCAAACGGCATTCGCCAACACAAAAATGAACTTTAGCACTTCCTGATGGAAAAGCAAATCGATATAATGTTGGTTGCTGAAACCCATTTGACAACTAACAGTTATTTCTAAATTAATGGCAACACACTTTATGATACTAAAGATCACAGTGGAAGATCTTGTGGCGGTTTAGCAATATCTCCAAGCCGCAAATATATACACTGATTATTTTCATTATAAAATTGTTCCTCGATTTACTCACCACCACGATTTTCAGTGGCACAAAACCAACACTTTTTTCAAAACACTTGGGCCTCGGCGACTATAACGCTAAATACACTTTTTGGGGATCATGTTTAATTTCCCCGAGAGGCCACGTACTTTTTGACACCGCTTCCAAAATGGGCTTAGGTGTGATTGCACTCATTCGCCGTCAGACCGAAGAAAGATTCCAGATGTTATAGATTTTGGAGTTGCGAAAAATTTTCCTTTAGAGTGGATGCAAGTGGAGCCTTCATTAGATTTGTCATCAGATCACACACCCACTATAATCTCAGTTTTGTTTCCCCAAGAGATTGGCTCCCCGTTTAGTCTCTTAGCATTGACGGCGAAATATTTGAGTGCACATTGTACGGAAAATATCGCCTTGAGAACGCCTGAGGATATTGATGCGTCAATTAACGATTTTTCTGAAAATCTCAAACTGGCCGTACAGCATGCTACCACTAGTCATATAAGATCCAGAAATGAGAACAATAGAACTTATTCGTCTGAAATTGAGCAACTTCTGTCAGAAAAAACAAGAGTCAGAAGAGAGTGGCAACTTCGCAGGTTAAAACTTGGCTACAGGAATGCATAACTCAGTTAAGAAATCTGCATGAAGCCCAGAGAGCGACTTCCCTATTTGGAAAGCCTGGATGGTACTCCACAATCTGACTATTCTCTGTGGGAAGTGACAAAAGGTCTGAAAAGACCCGTAATAAGTAAGCCACCTTTGCGAACTTCAACTGGCGACTTGGCAAGAAGCGATTCTGAAAAGGGGATGTTGTATGTCGATCATTTGAGAAACGTTTTTATTACAAATGATTCAGCAAATAATATAGCGGAATTACCATCATATGTTGCAAGACCACCTATGTCTTTGAGACTTAGTTTTCAAGATGTCGAAAACTTTATCGATAATACAAACCCCAGGAAACCTTCAGGCATTAATCAAATTACTGGTAAAATGTTTGAACAGTTACCTCGTATAACTAGAAGAATTCTTCTTTTTATTTTTAAGGCTATTTTACGACTTGAGTATTATCCTGCAGAGTGGAATGTCTCAATGATTACTATGATACCGAAGCCAGGGAAGGATCTGAATAAGTTAGAATCATATAGACTAATAAGTCTTTTACCAACAATTTCAAAACTATTCGAAAAATTTTTAATGGCGAAGTTGAGTCCAATACTGAATTGAGTGGGATGTATCCCTAACCATCAGTTTGGCTTTCGGGCTAAACATAGCACTATAGAACAAGACTTTCGAAGACAAAAAGTATTGTTCGGCTCTATTCATTGACATTTCTCAAGCTTTTGATAAAGTGTGGCACGACGGATTGATGCACAAAATAAAGTTGAACTTGCCTGCAAACACTCACAAGCTTCTGGAAAGCTACTTATGCGGCCGGAAGTATGTTATCAGAGAAGGCGACTTTGTAAGCCCAACTCATCCAATCGAGGTAGCATTCTGGGACCCACTTTATATTTAATTTACGCTTCTGACATGTAGAGCAGATCTGGTATTCACACTTCAACTTTTGCAGATGATACAGCTATCTGCAGCGTACATAACAACTATCAAAAAGTTTCGCGAAAATTGCAGGAGAATATTTCAATATTAGAGAAATAGTTAAAAATTTGGAAAATCAAAGTCAATGAATAAAGGTGTACTCATGTCACATTCACACTGTGTAAACAAACATGCGCGCCTATCCAAATAAACAACTTACCTATTCCGCAGCACAATGAAGTCAAGTACCGTGGTATACCTCGATTGGAGGCTAACGTGGAAGTCTTACATTGAAGCAAAAGTCACTCAGTTGAAACGAAAAGCAGCGCAACTAAATTGGCTTATGGGCAGAAACTCAACATTGAAGTTGGATTGGTGCTCCGGAATTCAATTATTAGACACCGCCTCAGTGTCAAATATTGAAAAAATTAAAAGGCGACAAAACTAAATTCGTCGAACGAAGTACGTAAAAAATTCACGAATTCACAAGGATCTGTGTGTTCCGCTGCTAAAAGAGGCATTTTCTAAGTACGCGGCAAGGTATGTCAGTTAACTGGAACTTCATCCAACCCCTCTTGCGCGCAATATACTTAATTTTGGCGGCGACACTCGGTTGAGAAAAAGGGATACTGTTGCCAAAATCAGATTTCTCAATAGGTGATTTTACCGAAATAACTCCCGCATAATAAAACTTTTTGTCTAGCATTGGCCGGACTTAAGTAAAAACTGACATTTTTTAATTTTAAATTTAGTATTAAGATTTGAATACTTATTGTTAGTTCATTTTGAAGATTCAATAAGTAAAAAACGCTTAAAAAAATATTTGCTACAACACCCCCAACAATGCACAATGTCCTGGTAAGGCGTAGACCAAAACCAAACCTATTCTTTGGATGGAGAATGGTGAGTCAAATGGAAGAAAATCGAATAAGAATATGAATCATAAGCACTTGTGTCCAACACAAATTGTGGAGGGCATGTGATGATCTGGGCTAATTATACTATTGCTAATGCCGGAGAATTGTTGAAGGCAACATGAATAAAATACAATTATTTATATAAAAAAGAAAAAATCTTTAGCAAAGTGCAAAACATACTGATCATCAGCATAGCAGCTATTAAGCTGAAACTGGCTTCATCGTTTAGGATGATTTTGTTCGAAAAATCAGTACCAGTGTGATGCTCAATGATCCATTAAACAAACTCTCATTACATGGGCTGAAAAGTATCAGGCCTAACACATAGATGGCACTAGTTTTATTGCAGTCAGCTTTTTTCACTTAATTAATACTTATCTTCAAAAGACAGCTGTTAAAATTTCATGATATTCTATTCATTAGTTTGTGAGTTATTGTGCTAAGAGTGACGCTACTTTCGTTATTTTCAAAACAATTGACCAAAAAAAATTTCGTGTTTTCATTTTACACTGCTTCTTGATGGGAAAATATACCGTTCAAGTGAAGCCAGGGCTTGAAAAGTGTTATGGGGACTCCGCTTCAACAGAAACAGCAATAAATCGTTGGTTTGCTGACTTCAAGCGTGATCGTAGAGACACCGATGATGCAGAACGCAGTGCACGTCCAAATGAAGCGGTAACACCACTAAACCTAAAAAAAAATCCACAAAATCGTTTTGACTGATCGAAAAGTGAAGTTACGTGACATCGTAAAGATATCAAAAAAAACGTGTTGGCTTTATATTGCATGAGCCTTTGACTATGAGAAAGCTCTGTTCACTGTTGATCAAAAACGAGATCGTGTTGATGATTCTGAGCAGTGTTTGGCCATAATTAAACGTAACAAACCGGAATTTGTGTGTCGATATGTGACAACGGATGAAATATGGATCCATCACTTCACTCCGGACTCAAAACGATCGTCATTTGAGTGGACAACTGATGAACGAACCTCTTCATTCGCACGAATGTAGAGGTTATCGCTGAAACTGAGGCCTATTTTGAGGCAAAAGATAAATCATTCCACAAAAGTGGTATTGAAATGTTAGAGCAGCGCTGGAATGATTGCGTTGTCCTTGATGGAGATTACGTTGATGAATAAAGCTAGTTTTGAACCAAAAAACTGTTAGGCTTTGGACTTTCGCTAAATTAGCCTGAAAGTGTGATTAATAATTACAAAAAAAAAAAAAAGTAACAGTTGTTTTCAAGCCAAGTTTACTGAAAATGTAAAGTTCATGTTGTTGTTTATTTATTTACTGTTTCAAATAATAAAACTATTAATAACTAATGTTTAACGTTTATTTTTAATTTGTATTTGTTTTTCTAAGCATTTAGCACTTTAAAATATTTGCCCGCAGGTGGACCAAATTTTCTGTGATCATTTCTGTCTTTAAAATATTTTCAAACAAAAAAATTGTTTTCAAATTAAATTTAATTATGCTAAATAATTTTTCATATTATTTAATTCCTTTCATAATTTATAAAGAGCTTGGAAACAAAATATTCCTGAAGAAGTTTTCCAAGGGAATTAATTTGAATTAGGTTTTTCTTTAAAAAATCCATATTTTTCACCGGTTTGCGTTCGTCTTTTCTTTTTTAAATTAAGAAGGATTGTTATTATAATAATAATTGCCGTAATCAATAACTCTTGATCACAGAAGGCAAGATAAAACAATTATATCTTGAGTTGGGGGACAACTGGCTATCATGATTACTATTTTTCTTGTCTTCTTCAATCCAAAATTGTTGATCAAAGCAAATTTGTATTGTAAAATAATCATTCTTAAGAAAGAACTTAAGAAAGGAAAAAACTTGAACTAAAACCCGATGTACAAATGTACTAACCAAAAAAAAAAAAAAAAAATAGAAATTAGTTTAATTCGACTGCGACAAAAATAATCAGCATGGACAACAACCTGAAGTCGTGTCGTCTTACTGTTGTCAGAACAAACAGTCGCATTTAACTGCTCCGGACGCTAGAACGTGCTCAAGAAAAATGGCTCACAGAGTCCATATACCTTATATCAAGGCACATGTGGCAGCATGTTAACTTTAAGAGAACGGGGGAGCTGTTAAAACTGCCCAGATCTGACTTGAGGGTTCAATTTTGGCAATACTACAGAACGACTTCTGCAGAAGTTGCCAAGAGGAGGGAGAGGAAGAGGCGATCCTTCATCTCCTGTGTACATGCCCGGCATTGGAGCATCACGATATCAACAGCATATCCGACCACGCTAGCCTCTTTCATAAGAAGCATCGGATGGCTAGAACAGCAGCATGCAACACCACGCTAATCGGTTTCCACCTTTCCATCCCTATCCGACACTCCCATTATATATCTCTAACGTCTATTTTTCACTTCCACTATCCCACTTTTCAGGCTATCACAAAGGGAACGACTTCAGGACCCAAGTGAGCTGCAGAACCTAGGCTATTTCGGAGTATCCAGCGCCCTGCCTTCCTAAGCTAACCTATGTTGGTTGTCTGGTGGCTTCAAATTGTTTAATGCTCCATTCTTATTGTGTTAAACCAAATGTAAAAAACTTTGAACACTTCTATTAAATAGTATTGAATGTATTGCTGATATGTAGTACAAAAATTTTTTTTCTTTTACTAAAACCAAAAGTTGTGTTGAATTTGAAAATTCATTAATGTAAAAAAACACACCGCGCACAAACAATTTTTAAAAGCACTAAAAACAGTGCGAAATATACCCAGTTGACAACACTGATTACTACTCTTCCCTACACTCATCTTGCAAACAAAAGTTGATCAACAAAAGTTGAAGCGTCTGAATCGGGACTAAGCATAACACTGATTTCGTGTTATATTATTTATTTTTTTTTTTTTTTGTCCAAAATAAAGTAAAGCCGTGTTTAGTTCTTTTTTTTTTTGAGACATCTTTTCAAGATCGTTTATTAGATACAAAAGTACTGGTCACGCTTATTTTGTCAATTATTTGCTCAACGCGACCGTACCTCTAGTTGTGCTATCAGCTAAACAATAATTTAAATAATTCTAAGACATAGTTGAGGCACTATTAGAATTATGTTTCTACGAATTTAGGAATTACTAAAATAATGTTGGATTGTCTATTTTAAATTTGAACAGATTTATTTACATGTACATTATTCGTATTGTTTACTAAAGAGGTTTTACATAGAAAATTTAAATTCCTTCTTCGCAAAACACATATTATTTCTTCACTTGAACGAGGCTGTATTGAAATATTTAAGGAAGTTCTTTTGTTTTGATTACTGAAGGCCTTTAGTGTACGAGAACCACGGATGACCATGAAAGACATCTGTTACTTTTAAATGAATGTACTTACAACATACTCGTATTAACTTTCAATTAAATAAGGCTGAATTAAGTTTGCCAAAAATAAAACTACTAACACTAATTTTGATCGTTTTTTTTACACTTTTAAAATTAAAAACAATCTATTTAGTTTAAGGGTGTACCCAAGGCGAATTCATAGCAGGTAAATGCAAGAGCAATAAATACAACACTACAAAAAATATACCTTTTTCAAATGTCAAGAGAAAAATATAAACACAAAAGGGAATTCAAAAAAATATAGTACAAAATAATTTACAGGAAAATAAATACTTTTAGTTATTTCGTAAAACTTTTAATTATTTCGTGAAAATTAAAGCCTCACATCATAGAGCTTGGAAAATTGAAAATGGCCAGCCAGATTGGGGAGTATTCCGTATGATACCTGGCGCTCAAGAGACAATACGAGTACATAGTTTAAAAATTGTTTTAATTTGTTTTTCAAATTTCTTTTAATTATTCCATTGACATCTGAAACAGATTAAAATTAAAAAAAAAAAAAAAAAACTTATCAGCTGCGTTGTCAATTTCACCTGTTGTGATTTCACTTTGGGTGTACCCTTAAAAAATTTGAATCAAATAGAAAACAGGTTTTAGTCTTCTGCTTGTCATTTTATTTCATAAAATTACAAAGTAATGGGTGCCTTTTATAGAGGTATATAAACTATGAAAGCAAAGGTAAATATTTTAAATATATGTAGCGATTACGAAACAGCTAGTTGTCCCCCAGCTAAAGATTTGATTATTATTTTTCTTTTCTACTTCAATCAAAAATTATTAATCACAGCAAATTTGTATTGTAAAAAGTCCTTCTTAAGAAAGGAAAAACTCGATGTACAAAAACCCGATGTACAAAATATACAAACCAAAAATCTAGTTTAAAAAAATTAAAAAAGTTCAACAAAAATTCAATAAATTAGTAAATATTTTAAATTGATATAAATTTTATTTCATTCGAAAGATAATCTTCTGGCATTATAATTTAAAACTGACTTCCGGCATATGACCGCTTCGAACGGCAGGATGTAGTCTAATTTGGAGATCCAATGTTTGAGGACTTGGTCCAACGTATATCGGCAAAAACATGGCGGATGTTGTTCTCCAAGTGGTCAATCGTTCCGGAATTATCAGCCTAGACTAGCTACTTCACATTCCCCAAGGAGACTAATCGAGCAACGTTGAATTGCACGATCTTGAAGGCCAATACATGGGTCCGAAAGGTGAAAATATACGGTTACCAAATGTTTCTTTCAATAAATCAATTGAGACACGAGCAGTAATATATGTGTCGCCATCTTGTTGAGACCAAAGCTCCTGTACATCGTGGTTCTTCAAATGATGAACGAAAAAGTCAGTAATCATGGCTCTAGCGGTCACCAGGTTCTGACGTTTTGAAAGAAGCACAGACCAATGATTCTACCAGCTGATAGAGTACACCTAAAAGGCAGTTTTTCTGGATGTGGCGGCCTATTAATATACACTTGAGGATTAACATCGTTCCCATTACGGCAAATTTGTTTATTGACGTATCAATTCAAACATAATCGGAATAAACGGTAATCTTGTTTTAGTTCCACTTGCACCATTTAGAAGCGTTGTTCAGTCGTCTGTCTATTCATGTTACAATTCCAAACCAAACTAACCATAAATCACTTAACAGCTGAGAAGTTCGCCGCCAGTTAAAAAAGCATTGCCAATTTAAAGTACTATATCTCTATGAAGAGCACCGCTTACTTATGGAATAACACAACGAACAAATGGCCTCCATAGCTTTGGATGCAAAGATGTACTCGGTTGTCGAAAATTTGCCTGACCATTTTGCATAAATGTGGCTGAATTGCTTCTGAGGAAGTGGGGGGACTTTGACGTTTCCTGAACTCGACTTTGGGAATTGCCAAAAAAAAAAAAATCGGAACCACTTCGCTAACCGAATCGGAGCTAGTTTTTAATATTCGGTGCGTGTTTTGGCCGTGGAACGTGTATCTGAACTATTTTTTTATTATGTATAAATTTTATTTCACAGTATAATTCATTTACAATAGGTTGCCTCAGCGCCTAAAAGGCATTGTTGAGGCGAGTTGGCAAGATTTTAGTTTCCTTTAAATTTATACAGTGTAATAATAATTAGAAAAAAAAAATAAAATATTGTATGATATGACAGTAAAAATTCGATTTTGAAACCATTATAAAAGTTCATTTACGAATATATGCTGCAGAATGTGTTGTTTTAAAAGTCTTTTAAATACTGAAATTCGACTTTCATGTTTCAAAATTTGAGGCAAGTTATTATACTCACGACTACCCATAAACTCTATTCGCTGTTTAATTGTTTCCAGCCTACAAAAGGCTACTCTTAAATTTCCAATACTTCCGGTATTTATTGCATGATTATTCCTCATGAAATGGATGGTGTGATGTCCAATATTGTGCAAACACTTGAATACATACAATAATAGTTGCATTTTGTAGATACCGTATATATAAATTTATTGAATTTTTGATGAACTTTTATAATTTTTTAAATAAAATTTTTTTGGTTTGTACATTTGTACAACGGGTTATAGTTCAGGTTTTTTCTTTCTTAAGTTTTTTTCTTAAGAAGGATTTTTTACAATACAAATCTGCTGTGATCAATAATTTTGATTGAAGAAGACAAGAAAAATAATAATCAAATCTTTAGCTGGGGGACAACTAGCTGTTTCGTAGTCGCTACACTACTCATCAGCACCCACTGGGATTTGAACTCGGGACATGACGTATCATGATCTACTGCTTTAACCACTAAGCCACCGAGCATTTAATTATTTTCTATCTATATTCATCTCATATTGAATCACATATGCATTTCGTTAACTGCCCACATTGTTTGTACAGAATTTGCTGTCTCAGAACTAGCATTATATAGGCAAAATTGTTTGGCAATGATCAACATACAAGGATATGGTTGAATATCTAACCGAGAGGTTGTATACGACTTTTAATGCTTTGTTTTGCATTCTTTGAAGTGCTTTAGAGCCATTAGTTTTCTTATAACCATATAAAATTGCTAAATAGTTTAACTGGCTTTGAATTAAAGCATTATAAATTGAGAGCTCAGTATCCTTATTAAATTTATTTTTGAATATATATAAAATTCCGACAACTTGTCCAATTTTGCCTCTTAGGGATCGTATGTGTTCATTCCAAACGAGATTGTGTTGTAAAATTATAGAGCTGACCTCAAAATTTTCGCACCATCAACAAATACCGAAAAGTCATTGTTGTGGGAGCTAGTAATTTCGTTTTATTTGCATTTAAAACAAGTTTGTTGACTCGAGCGAACTCAGCGATCAAAGCTGCATTGCGCTCTATATAGGCTTCGACGACCGTTTCATGTTTATATGGATAAAATAAACAGATATCATCTGCATGCATGAATATTTTTCCCAGTAAGGTTAAGGTTGTGTAAATCATTTAGAAAAATAGAAAATACCAAAGGTCCTAAAACACTGTCCTGAGGTACTCCACATAAAACCGGACGTAATGAGCTTTTGGAACCGCCAATGTGTACAAATTGTTTTTGTTCAGTTAGATAACTTTTTAGTAAGGACAATTCACTTCCACAGTAGATCATGATCTATGAGGTCAAAGACTTTACTAAAATCATAAAAAATTCCAGCTACGCCACTCTGTTCTTCATCCAAACTTTTGCAAATGAAATTTATAACATTGAGAACTGCTTCCTCAGTTCCACATCCTTTTTTTAAGCCATATTGGAATTCATTGAGCAATTTGTGTCATGTACGACGAAATTTGGCTATGTAGGACTCGCTCAAATACATTATCAATAATGGAGAGAATTGTACATATATGTATATTATTAACGGTCATCATTGCTACCGAGCAAGTGGGGGATTCCTGGAGCTGAGTTTGGAAATTCCAAAAAAAAAATATTATAAAATAAAACGTGAAACGCGTTGCACGGATATTTCTTAATTTTTAGTATGATATCGAAGCGTGTTTTTTAGTTTTTTTAAACTATATTTATGATAGAATATAAGTTAGCATTTCCATTTGCATTCTTGCTTTTTACTAACCCTAAACTGCGACAAATTTAACTTTTTCATTAATTTTGCTCTACCTAAAGCAGAAATTCCACAAAAATGTTTGTGAGTACAAAAGGTGTGAAAATTAATTAAATACTTATTTAATTAAACATTGTTAAAAAAAAGTGTTGCCACGCCAAACAAAAAAAAACTGCACTTCATCTGACAAACAAATTTATTAGACACATTAACAATTCTTGACTCATTGCTACAACATCCGCTACTTTACTATGACAACTACTTTAAAAAATAAGTTCTATTCATATTTAGATGAACTCTAATAACTAGAGTATATATAAATATTAAATTACGTTTCTCAAAACTGTAGCACTTCTTTTACTACAAACGAAACCGTTCTTTTACTACAAACAAAAAGTTAAAAAGTGGGTTTACTAGAGTCACGGGTAGATGTCGGCGGCCTGAAACCGTCTGAAGGCGTCTGTCTAATCTGTTGTTTATTATTCAGTAAATGTCGTGTGAGATACAGCTTCATTGTTTTGTGTGAAATTTCTTCTTTTTTTTTTATTTTATTTTATTTTTTTGTCAGAAAGGCGTAAAGCAAAACATACATGATACAATACGTACATTGACAACACTGAGGAATTGTTTGTTTAACTCGGAAAGCGGTTGGTAATTTTTGAATTTAATTATATTTTATGGAAATAAGAGTTAGAAATGTTGTTGGATTATTTATTGAAACTTATTTTGATTTTGTTTTTAGTGCCACTCGAAGAGCAGGTTGTGCTTTGGAATATATCTAACTCAGGCACTCTGGAGGCAAAATTACACCATACTTCTTTTAAAAATAAGCCTAGACACACAGTGACTCTTACTGCTGCCGGATATCGCCACATGACAGTACAGTTTCTTATACCGAAATTGAATGCTACTAATGTACTCAATAAAAAAAAAACCCGCTGTTTTTAAATTTCGTGAGTTACGTTTGTTCGATTTCCGCATTTTTTCTCTTATATTGGTATACATGTCTGTTATATAGTTGGCAATATCAGCCATTTGGATTGTCAGTTTGTGTTTGACGGATAAAAAGGTTAGTCGTGTTTTGGCGTGCTCTTCGATTTTTTACTATTCGAAAAAATTAATCATAGGAACTATATTAAGTTTTGAAATGTTGACTGTGGCGTTTGGCGAGTCTACTATGAGCAGAACACAAGTTCAATTGTGGTATAACCGGTTCAACGAAGGCCGAAAAGGTGTCAACGAAGCTTGTCCTGGTCGCCCGAGCACGTCAACAACCGATGAAAATATTCAAGCAGTAAAGAAAATGATTTTGAATAATCGTCGAATCACTACCAGAAAGGTTGCTGCTGATGTTGACATATCGTTCGGCTCATGCCAAAAAATTTTTACGGATGTTAATAAATTGCTTGAATAGGGACCGGTAAAAAAATTCGGGTGTTCCAACAAAAATTTAGTAAAAATAGTTGCTGAACGAAAGTGATTCAACAACAAATATACATGGTCTAATAAAAAACTAAGCGTTATTTTCAACTTTTGTGAATTACGTATGTTCGATTTTTGCATTTTTTTCTGTTATGTTGGTACACATGTCTATTATATATGTTGGCAATATCAGCCAATTCTGACTGTCAGTTTGTTTTTGACAGATAAAAAGGTTAGTCGAGTTTTGATGTGCTCTTAGATTTTTTACTAAATTTTGAGCAATCACAACGTCGCTCAGGAGCTATTGAACATCGTCAAAGATAATCCAGATTTCCTTAAAAAGTTCATAGCTGGTAACGAATGATGGGTGTATCGCTATGACATTGAATCTAATTTAGCCATATTTCGTTAACTGTTGGCAAAGCACGTAGTATCCTTGGTTTCATAAAACGTTAGGCTAAGGAGTTTAAAGACCCTTATGTTACGAAGCATTTGTACACTTCCCTGGAATATGCAGCTGTAGTTTGGGATCCATCTTATAAGACACATGTTGACTCCATCGAATCAGTACAGAAGCAAATTTTGCTTTTCTGTCTTCGCACTCTTCTTTGGAATCCGCTTGATCTCCCATCGTACACCAGTCGCCTTGCACTTATTAAGCTGCCAACTCTTAAAAGTCGTAGGACTATGTTGAATATATTATTATACCCCTCACAAAAATGTTAAGGGTATATATAAGTTTGTGATTCCGTTTGTAATTTCTACAGTTTTTTTTTGCGACCTTATAAAGTACAAATATTGATAATTAGCATTGATAGAAAATTCGATAAAGCGATGTCCGTCTGTCCGCTTGCGTGTGAGATTTTGGCCAAAAACAAAACCGTTATCATGCCTCAACCACCGTATTCACCGGACTTGGCCCCCGCTGACTTTTTTCTCTTTTCAAAACTGAAGACACCGATGAAAGGAAAGCTTATTGCTACGATTCAGGAGATAAAAGAAAAATCGAAACAGGAGCCGTTGGCGATACCAAAAAGCGCGTTTCAGAAGAGTTTCGAGGATTGGAAAAAAAAAACGCTGGCATAAGTGTATTATAACTGAGGAAGATCACTTTGAAGGGGACAAGAGCTATTGATGAATATATAAATACTTTTTGAAAAATTAAAAATAACGGTTATTTTTTTATCAGACCTTTTTCAACAAGACGGTGCCATAGAGCACGGAAGTAATTTATGTTAATTACTGCGTGAGATATTTCCAGACCGTGTACTCTCTCGTTTCGGTGATCAGTTTATTTGAAATCACTGTTCTATGCCAACAAACCTGCAACCACCCGTGCATATTCAGTCACATTTATGCAAACCGATCAAGGAAACTTTCCACAAACGAGTGAGTATGTGCATGCAACGCCGTAGAGACCATTTGCTTATTGTCTTCTTCCATAAATGACCTTATCTTATGTATTTTATGTTGTAATAGAAAATAATAATTAAAACTACAAAATGTGTTTTCTATTCAATGAAAATGTTGCGTTAAATTTTGCACACCTTTTATATGGAAATAAGAAATTTTTACGAGAAATTTATGTACATATATACATACATATGTATATATTAAAACGTTTAGAGAAATTTTCCACTTTGATTTATAATAATTTTGTCGTCTGTGCGTTGTTTATCAACTTCCCAAAAATCTGTACCGCTAAATTGAATATAATTTCAAGTAGAATACAAAAGATAAACGAGACACGGTTTGACCGTTTACTCAACACTGAGAAAACAATATTTAGTTACACAAAGAAATGAGATCGTAAAGGAAGAAGAAGTTTTAATGCGTCGTTGGATGCCGCCTTTTGTCTTAGACTTAATTATAAGTCGTTAAACCATTTCTTGAAATTTCACAAAACAAATACTAATACTCGTATACAGGGCGTTTTTGTTAGAGTTGGAGAACTTTCTGTCACTAGTCGTACAATGTTCCAAAAACTTTTTAAAACCGACCGTGGAAAATAAAACGCAAGTACGGTTTCAATACGATGCAGCCGCAGTGCATACTGTGAGGGTGAGGGTGTTTTTGTTCGAGTTTTAGACCTTTCTGTCTCTAGTGCTCGATATCGCATACATCTGATTTTAGTTCACCACCGCGTTCGTCGACCTTAAGCACCCAGACTGTTTCCTTTAGGGTTATCGGAAAGGAAAAGTGCTACATGGACTTAAAAGTCCCAGCTCTAACGCATAGATGGCGCTAGTTTTATTGCAGTCAATTTTTTCAGTTATTTAATACTAATCTTCAAAAGACAGCTGTGAAAATTTCATGATATTCTATTCATTAGTTTGTGAGTTATTGTGCTAACAGTGACGCTACTTTTGTTACTTTCAAAATAATGGATCAAAAACAATTTCGTGTTTTAATTTTACGCTGCTTCTTGATGGGAAAATAAACCGTTCAAGGGAAGCTTGGCTTAAAAAGTGTTATGGAGACTCTGCTGCATCAGAAATAACAATAAAACGTTGGTTTGCTGATTTCAAACGTGGTCGTAGAGACACCGTTGATGCAGAACGCATTGGACGTCCAAACGAGGCGGTAACACCAGAAAACATAAAAAAATCCACAAAATTGTTTTGAATGATCGAAAAGTGAAGTTGCATGACATCGTAAAGATATCAAAAAACGTGTTGGCTTTATATTGCATGAGCATTTAACTATGAGAAAGCTCTGTTCACTGTTGATCAAAACCGAGATCGTGTTGACGATTCTGAGCAGTATTTGGCCATAATTAAACGTAACAAACCAGAATTTGTGTGTCGATATGTGACAATGGATGAAATATGGATCCATCACTTCACTCTGGAATCAAAACGATCGTCATCAGAGAGGACAGTAACTACTGAACCTCGGCCAAAGCGCCGGAAAGCACAACAATCGGCTCGAAAGGTTATGCTCTCGATAATTTGGGATGTGCGTGCTGTAATATTCATCGACTATCTTCCGAAAGGAAGTACTATTAACAGTGAATATTATAAGCGTTGTTGGAGCGTTTGAAGGCCGAAATTGCAAAGAAACGACCGCATATGGCAAAGAAAAAAATGTTGTTTCAGCACGACAACGCACCGTATCACAAGTCAATCAATTTAATGGCAAAACTACATTAATTGAACTTCAAATTACTCCCACAACCACCGTATCCGCCAGATTTGGCTCCCAGTGACTACTGGCTGTTCGCATACCTCAAAAAAAAAAAATGCGCGCCGGTAAAAAATTTCGCACGAATGAAGAGGTTATCGCTGAAACTGAGGCCTACTTTGAGGCAAAAGATAAATCGTTCTGCAAAAGTGGTATTGAATTGTTAGAGCTGGGCTGGAATGATTGCGTTGCTCCTGATAGAGATTAAGTTGATGAATAAAACTAATTTTGAACCAAAAAAAATGTGTTTTCTTTGTTATGCCCAGAATTACATATCCAGTGTGACAAAATCAATCATTTAAAAAATTTATCGAAAGTTTTTGCAAGACGAGTCGTTGATTTGAGCAGAAAATCTTAAGGATTTTGCTCTTACTGTTCTGCTCCATTTTAATTTTCTCAAATCCCTACAAAATACTGGAAATAAATAATTAAAATTTGACAGCCAGTTCGCCGATATCGAAAGGATAAGTTCATTCGCATTCTAGGCGAAAGAAAATTGATTTGGGGTTTTTCTAACTTTATTCTAAAGATGTGTCAAAATTCAATTAAAATACATAAGTTCACGCAAACGAACAATAGTAACGTAGACAAACCCAAATTGATTCGAACGTGAATGACTAGCTTTTTTCGCATACATTTTCATTCGATATCGCTGGACAGATCATTCATGTATAATGAAAAACGGGACTATCTATTTATGAAATAGAAATATATTAGATTCCACCATATCAAATGATCTGGAATGTCTCAACAAACCTAGGGATGAAACGATACGAGTAAATACAAGTAAATATTCGATACTTTTCTTGCGATACTAAATACTTTTGGTATCGATGCTTTTCTATCGAGTACCAAGTAGGTATCGGTCTGCCGCATTTTGGGATGCTTTCTTTGTTTTATCGATACTATAATGGATTTTTTTCGGTCGATATTGGGGATCTTAATCTCGAAACACATTTATTTTTGCGCCACACGCGTTCCTCGTCCAGGTCTTACGCGAATCACACAACACAGAGAGAATACGTTTATCAAACGCACGGTTCGTCTGTCGAGCAAGTTGCCCTCAGACGAGTTTCCCGTTAATGATATCGTTGCACGCAAAGAAAAGGCAGTTTGAAATATGGTTACAACAACATTAGTTTATATGCTATAACATTGTGTGTTATGGTTAAAAACAGTGTATTTTACATTTACTTACAGTTTATTGCTCTAAAACTATGTTATTGTGTGCATTTCTGAAATGCTATTGGTAGCATACAATAATAGCATTTATGAAAATTTTGTTTAAAACAACAATAGGTTTTATCACATCAACTATCAAAAAATTTGTTTTCATTATACGCTAACTCGCCTACAACATAACTAAGCTTACAAAATAAACTTACTATTAGCATTATTAATTATATTTTCGTTCTCATCGCTAACATTTAATATTCTTTCAGTTTTATTTTTTCTTGGATATTAAAAAAATGTGTTGTGTTTCGTTTTATTTAAAGAAAAAGATCTCTCTAAATGTACATATGTTGACGTGAACAACTGAGATGAAAATTGTACTAAAAACACCGTTTTAAGTAATAGTGTAAGTTGAAAGGTTAATTTATTAAGATGTAAACATATGTATGCGTCTGGTAAGCACCAATACTATGACGTAGCCAACCATACTTTCGGCTAACCATACTATTGTCATAGTCATTACAATTTTTATGGTTAACCATACTATATTACATCTAACTATGTTAATATGGCTATGTAATACTCTTAATATCGCAATTTCAACGAAGTGCTTAATAACTAGTTTTGATTTATTACAGCTAATAGATAATTCAACATGAATGAGGGCATTTGTGCTTTCATCCCATGAAGAAACAACCCAGATAAATGTTCCGAACTATATATAATTATTTTATATCATGAATATATAAATTTATATTTTAGCTTTTATTTATTATCATATGTATATTAAATTAAGACAAATATATGGTTCTATTAAAATAAAGTTATTTGCAACATTAGTATAGTTCTTTAATGAAAGTAATGTGGTTATGTATGACAAAAATATGGGTTCTTAATATAATAATATGTTTGAGTATGACACTAATTTGGTAAAATCAATTAATATTATGGTTGCTTACTATCATAATAATATTGAGCCAAACTATAGAATAGTTATTTATACAATTTTTTTTTTACAATACTATGGAGAGCCATATCAATGGCGGTTTAAGTTAACAATATAGTTTTATCAGATACAACTATATAATTCAACAATAGTATGTTGCCCTAGAATATTGTCATATCAACGATATATTTTTTTCTGCGTGTGGGAACCTCAAGTTAATTGTCATCAAACTCTACACTTTCTTTCGTTCTCCTCATAGCTTACTTTCCTAGTTCCAGAATAATGCACTGCGTACGCAGGAGTCAAATCCTGAGTACTGGTCCAAGATAAGAAAGCAAATAATAACTTTTAAGTTAATTGTTAAACAAAGCAGTATTACCAAGTCAAGATTGGTAGCCTGGAAAAAAACACCCTTTACGTGCGTCTTCATAATCCTTCTGACATGTGTTTATGAGTGTAGTAAATGTGTATATGTTTTTATTAAATGCAAATACATATGTATGTTTTAAGTAGATAAATAAAGTTATGATGCGACATTGTCTTCGATTTGTAGTGCAGTAAGCATTTGATCATGCTGTGATTGCAGGATCCTTTTTCCTTCTCAACTTTCGCACAATGAGTTTTAGAGGTGCATTAATAAACGTTTCCTTCAAATTCATAAAACAGATTCAAGTGCGTGCGTGTGTGTATGCGGACTGGTCACAACATATGCGGAAGTCATGTTGTAAACAGATTAAGGTTGGAAAATCCATATTTTCTTTTATTATTTTTTGTAACTAACCATGAATAATTATCGTATAGAGATATAAGGATATTTACACCCCTAAACAGAACTGTTAGGACTTTAAATATCTCGATTTTTTTAATAAGAAAAGGGAGTTAATACAATTTCAAATACAATAGAGTTATGTTTTATTGAAAATAATTTATTAATTTTTAAAACGAAAATTTATTTCAGTTCAGAACAGTGGTGTACCTTAACCCTTTAACTAGGAATATTTTAAAACTGAACTAAAAAAATCTAATATTAACACTCATTATACGAGTACTGTAGCGCAATTCACTAACTTTACACCCCAATTAGAAGTGTTAATTTTAACCACACATTTTGTTGTTTGCACTAACCCCTACGTTATTCACTAACTATATTTAGCCACCGTAAAGGGGTTTATTTTTCTTCACGTTCAGATTGTTATAACGTGGCAACTCTCCATTTCATTTTTATTATCTATTGTATTGTACTTTTTGTTTATATGTTTTCCTCATCTTTTGTAACTTTGATCTTTTTATATACTTATATGTATAAAAATCTTAAAAATAATATATGAGCTCGAGATCCTTTCTATATAAAACAATAATTAAACGTTTTTTATTGAATATTTCGTTTTGCTTTAGAAAACTTCTTAAGGAATGTATTTTTTGATTAATTATAAAATTAAAAACATGTTTGTGATAGGAAATAAAATAACATGAAGAGCTTTAACACATACATACATACATAATTACATTTAACATAAAAATAATGTTATTTTATTGCCTATCAAAACATTTTTGATTTTATAATCGATCAACAAGAAGTTTTCTATAGGAAAACGAAATACATATTGAGTAAAAAATTTTTAATTATTGTTTTATACAAAAATATTATTTTCATGATTTAATTTTGTTGTTTACTAACTTTTATTGTTTTTTTTTATTAGACAAATGGTTTATTACATAAATTAAATTACATAAATGTAAACAATATAAATCAACACTTTTTTAAACTCACAAAATATTGGGGTGTTAATTAACACGTATTTATGTGGTTAAATACAACAGCTGCCTCAAACAGCTGACTTTAAACCCCAGCACATGGTGTTTAAAGTACTTGTGAATAGGAAAAAGGTTAATTTTGTGGTTAATAATTTTAACCGAAATAATTGGGGCTTAAAAAGTATAGTGAATCGCACTACTGGTCAAAAATTATGAACATTTTCTAAGCAGTGAACTACATTTTCTGTTAAATACAGACCGGTGAAAGCGTTTTGATAATTCAACGAATTATTTATATAAGGCAATTTCTAAAATCAGCCAATAATTGTTTGAAACCGGACCGGTAAAAGAATTCGCGTGTTCAAAAAAATTTTTTTAAAATAGTTGCTGAACGTAAACAGTTTCTGATTCAACAACAAATATATATGTATGTATAGGGGTGTTATATGGAAAATCTTACGAACGAAATTTGGATATACTAGAACCTCTTATTTTATGTGGGTTGGTAAAAAATAAGCATGAACCAAAAAATTCCATATAGTGAAAGAAATTTAGCAGCAAGTTTATCTAAATTTAAAAAGATGGTATTAGAGAATGTTTGAGCTTTTGGATTATTTTTTTTGCTAGGCTGTATTGGTTGGTTTTCGGGTGTGTAGTAGGTAGGGGAAATTGGGAATTAAGATTTGATTCTATTACTATTTTTTTAATTTTCTTTTTTAATTTAAACATTATATATTTATATAATAATTTATATGTTATAATATACATTAGATGAGATCTTACTCTCACGTTATCCATGTAATCGTTTCGGCCTATGAGAGTTATTGCTTATTGAAGAATAAAAAAAAAAAAACTAGGACAGTGGGATGGGGGTAAATGACTTCGCATCGGGGTCAAAAGTAGGGCAAAATGGCAGAAAGCCTACAAAAAACCTTCAAAACTGTCTCTGAATGGCATTTAAGGGAGTAAAATGTAAGTCCAACCTACACTAATATTTCTCCCGCTACATTTCTTATGGCCATATCTACGAGTACCTGCTAACTGCCCTCATTAAGGGTGCTCCCATACAAAATATTAGTTTTTCACATTTTATGGTCAACCGCTCTAACTAGCCCCAGAGGGTTTCCAAAGGTGCCGAATATACGACCGATATTTTTGTAAACTTATAGGCTTTTTCCACTGAACAACATCTGTATGAAACGCATGGAAAATGTAGAAAATGTGAAACACTGTTTACATTGCTCACAGCTAACATATACCATCAATTTAGCTTTCAAAAAGTTTAATAATAATAGTTTAATTTTATTTATAAAAACAAAAATGGATTTTAAAGAAAACGTAATAATTGCGATTATAGCTGCATTGCAAGAGCAAACCCAATTGTTAATGCAGTGTATTGAAATAATTGAATGCATTCTGGAAGAAAATGATGATGAACAGCTTGAGGACATATATGTATGTGCGGTATTCTCGTACACGCAGAGAAAAAGCATTTTCAAATATTGTTGTCGCAATACTATTTTATATTCTTTAACAATACAAATTGTTGGCGAAAGCATATTTTATTTTGGCATGAATATATTTTTATTTACCCTTTGTAATTTTATTGCCACCGTCTACAAATGTTAAAATATGATTGGATGGAACAACATTATTTATAAAAAAGTTTGTGGTTAAAACAATAGTATGTAAAACATAGAGTAAAAACAAATATTGTAAACTTGTGAATGTTTGCATTATGTCCTTGCAACATAAGTATATTTGCAGAATTATTTTACTATTTTCGTTGTTTACAACATTTTTATTCCAGTCAGTACAATGACAGTCAATGGATTGAGGGCAATAAATATTATTTTCTGTTGTTCTTTTTTGTGTTTTTGTGAAAAAATTTATTAAATAAAAAATATAAAAATGAAATCCGGAAGATGTGGGGGATAAACGCGTGGATCAAGAAAAGCTATAAAATTTTGGGTATGTATTACATTTATGAACATATGCAATAAAAACAAAGCTTTAAATAATACCTACATATCTACATATATGTATGTATTAAGTATGTGTGTACATACTATGTACTCGTATATACATATTTTCTTTTCTGTTTTCAGAACTAAACCAATCAAGATCCAAAATCTGAACAAAATACTTATCAAATCCAAAATATTCTGAAGAATAATTTTTATTTATTTTCAACATATTTGAACGCATACGCACATATTTATTGCAATAAAATATTTAATAAATAAATAATCAACTACATTATAGTATTGTTAAAAGTGATAATAATGTTTTTTTCGTTCATAATAATATGGTTGAAAAATATGGTAACATGGTTCAATAAGATATTAGTATGTTAAAATGTTAAAATTAACATGGTTACAAAGAGTCATATTGTTGTAAATCTTAACAGCATCATACGTTGACTGGTGTTTTTCTTTACTAAAAATAATAAGCAAATGCAAACATAAACTCATAAATACAAAATATAAACTTACATGTTCCGTTCATTTTGGCACAAGTATAATTTATTTTTTCAATTTCAAAAATTTTCAAAATAAATTAAAGTTTTTACAATTCAAAATTTTTAACAAAAACTAACGTCTTTTTGTCAGTGATGCCACAAGAATAATCGACATTATTGCCACTTTTCTACGAGTAGTGGTGACACTGAAATAATCGAAAGATGTTGAATGGAACAACATGACATCTTATAAAGCTATTGAAAAATGTTGACTTTTAGTACAATGTATTTCTTATGGGAAGATGTTCAAAAACTGATGGTAGATGTTAGATGTCGTTCAGTGGAAAAAGCCTATTAGCATTTTGTAGAACATACCTGGCTTCTATTTTCAGCCATTAGGGAGTCCCCGTACAAAAACTTAATTTAAAAAAATATATTTTATATCAATATTATTTGATCTTCGTTTATTAAATAAATTTAATTTTTGCAGCTTCAGATCTAAATTTATAACATTTAATTTCTCCTGACGATGATAATAAATTGTTATCGAAATATCGAGAAATAAAAGATTTTGAATTGTTAATTTTTTATAAAAATCAAAAACCAAAGATCTGAAGCTGCAAAAATTAAATTTCTTTAAAAAAGATATAATTAATTAAAAATATTATATAGTTAAATTAATACGTTTACATAATACGAGCGATATTGCTGTTTTCAGCGATAATTTGCATCAAAAATACTTTCTCTTCCCCGCTATGGCATAATATGTTGTATCCTTCTATTAATTATGCCCCTCTTTCAGCAGCGTCATTAACAGTTTGTAATTTATGGAATCTTTCCAAAGTACATTGGTAGGGCAAAAAGTACATTGGTAGGGCAAAACGCAGCAAGAATTTGGTTGCTACGAGTGTTATGTGCTGGATCATTATCTAGCAATTTTCTTTATTTGTGTTGAGTTCATTTTACACCTTCAATCCGAAAATATTTGATGGACGATCTTGATTGTCTAAGTATTGCATTTATCGTTTTCTTTCTCACAGTCTTCAATACTTCTTTAATTTTCATTCTTAAATCCGCGATTTGGTACAATAGGCGATTTTTTTTATTAAATGATGGCAGAGCAACAGCTTCGCCGCTGAGATATCAAATATGTCCAGAGAATCTATTGCACTGCTTTTGCGATACAGCCCCATCAAACAAAGCATAATCAGAAATCACTTTCAGAAAATTAAAATCATTCTTTAAAGCTCAAACTGCACCTGTGATGTCAACTTATTTCTTCTTTATTCAGGACGAGATATTTTCGAAATAAAATTATTTTTGAGCAGTATATACCCTTTGCCATCCATCAAGAACGGCAAATGATAATGTAGCATACTTTCAGCAAGGAATATGAAATAATTTCAAGAAACTTTCTATAGTCGTCTTCAGTTGCACTAAGCAAAATGACTTGATCTACGCGTATTTTAACTTCGGTTAGTATTTGCTGTCGCACCCTAATAAAAAAAAGACGGATTCATATTGAAGCTACATAGCAGCACAACCACAAAATCTGTCAAAGGTCAGCTGTTAAAATTTCACCCGAATTCATCCATTAGTTTATTTGTTGCAGTCGGTTGAAGTAAGTAACTTTTGTGTTTCTTAAAAAATGGAAAGAAGTGAATTTCGCGCAGTGATGAAACACTATTACGAGTATTTGAAAGGGAAAAAGGCGAAAGACACAAAAGAAAAGCTCGATAATCATTACAGTGAATCTGCTGTCAGATTACATGGTAAAATATTGGATTGCTGAATTTAAAGCGCTGCCGAACAAGCACTGCAACAATACCATCAGCAGAAAGGCCAAAAGAGGTGGTTACTGAAGAGAATATCAAGAAAATCCACGATATTGTTATGAATGAGCGCCGAGTCTAGTTAAGTGAGATTGCTGAAATGGTAAACATATCATATGAACGTGTGTGCAACATTTTGAATGAACATTTGCATATGAAGAAGCTATCGGCAAGATGGCTGCCGCATTTGGTAAGTGTGGAACAAAAACGAGTTCGATAGACCACTTCATAGCGGTGTCTGGACGTGATAAATCGTAATCCTGTTTTTTGGCGTCGATTAACAACTTTTGATGAAACATGGGTGCACCACTACACACTTGAAACCAAAAAAAACAGCCGAAACAATGGGTGGAAGCTGGTGGAAGTGCCCCGAAGAAGGCGAAGACAGTGAAATCGGCTGGCAAGGTCATGGCCACTATATTTCGGGATGCACACGGAATATTGCCCATCGATTATCGTGAAAAAGGATCAACAATCACAGGGAAGTATTATCGTGCATTATTGGATCAATTGATTGATGCAATCGAAAAAAACGAACACATTTAAAGAATAAAAAAGTGCTCTTTATTTAAGACAATATGTAGATATGATGCTAAAACTACATGAAATACACTTCGAATTGGTTGATCATCCACCTTATAATCTAAATTTAGCTCCTAGTGAATTTTTTCTGCTTCCAAACTTGAAAAAATTATTCGCAGAAAAAAGACTCATCTCAAACGAATAAGTGATTATCGTATTTTGAGGGGTTCTCAAAATCGTATTATTCCAATGGCATAAAAAAGTTGGAATATTGTCTTACTAAGTGTATTGAGCTAAAAGTATACTATGTTGAAAAATAAATCGTTTTTTCCTACTTAGATAGTTTCAATATCCATCCGTCTTCGTACTTTATTCCCTCCGATCTCCTTACTATTTAAACCAGCTATATCCGACCGAAAATGTAGCCCAATTCTCCTGTTTGTGTTGATACCTCAAAGTCTGTTTTAGAGTTACAGTACCTCGTGCAAGAAAGACCAATATGCTTATCGGTGACAGTATATTGAGCTAAAAGGATATTATGTAGAGAAACAATGATTTTTGAAGAAAAATGTTTTTTTTTTGTACATAGTGCACAGAAAAAATTATAGTAAAAATAAAATCAACAAAATTTTAGTCTGAAAGAATAATTTATATGCATATACATAAATATCAAAAAAATAATCTTGGATATCGTATTTTATTGTTGTTTAAAAAAATAGTTGTTTTAGATCAATAATTATTTTAACTAAACTTTTGTTTGAATCCACGAATTCCTTTACAGGGCCGCATTCAAACAATTTATTAATTGATTCAACGAATTTCGTTATTGAACACGAAAAAAAAATTTTTTTTTGTGTATCAATCAGTATCAATCGTATTTTATGCCAAAACTATACGGATTTGACGAAAGGTGAAATATAACATGATTTCCATGCGCTCTAGCCTAACCTCATGGTTGATACACTTTACATGTTAAAGGCTCATCACGGCCACTATATGACTTGCAATACACATACAGGTACCAACTTCTTGTTAATATAGTAGGCTTGGCCATATTGCAAACCGCTTACTAAGGTCGGGTTTTTAAATCCCTGAACAGCCGAGAACGCCAAGGCATCAGGTAATGATAGCAAGAAATCCGTCAAAAACAGGAGGCCTTAACCAACTTGTCCGATGTCTCCTACCATCTAATCTACATTTATTACCACATGAAACAACAGCACCTTAAAGCCTTTTGCATGCCCGAACACTAGACATTACATCCCTATCTATAGTCAGCAGTTACCAATGCCAACGCACTTTAAGCTATAACCCCCAATCAGTACGGTTTAGCTAAAGCTAAGCCAAGTCCATTAACACCAGGATAGCGGTTTCTTGCCCAACCTTTTCTAGAGTGTCGATTGCCAACTTTAATCGTGACAGTTCTACCCGTCTATAACCCAGGAAGAAAATGTGCAATCTAGAAATACGTCAAGATAAAACCCGTCGGGAAGAATTACATTCTTACAGCAGAACATCTATGTTAGAAAACTTTCTGGTATTCATTTAAAAACCAGTATTTTTTTTAATTACGGAACATGACAAAATTACAGTTGCTAAAGATCGCATGCGCAAGATTGCCTACATGATTAGAACTCACTAACTTTCAGAAGAATTTCAAATGCTTTTGTTTACTGTGCATGTACTTACTTTATAACAATGTCATTTGCATGATCATGTCCATTCATATCACTATTTGTACTTGTTCCGTTACTTGAAATGGAGGTGTTTAAGCGCGATCCCATTTCGGTGATATGATTGTTTTCAATAGAATCACAGTCATTCATTTCGTCATCCGAATGGTCATCATGAGACTATAACGAAAAAAGAGATGTTAAATTGCAATGAAATAAATGCTAAACAGCAAATCCAAATGTTTATTTTATATTAAAAAAAAATAATAAGCGATATTAATTTGCATCATTTGTTGAACAAGTAAAAATATTATGATCACCATTAATTTAATTTGCAGTTTTATTTACGTTTTGTACCATTGTCGGTGCTTAAACTCACTTTCGATCAGAATCCTAAGGATGGCACCACGAGCCACTCAACGACAAAAAGAAAAAGATGCGAATGCCTGAATTGAGTGCATAAACATTCAAAATAGAGTCATCTATAACAACTAAACTATCGTCACTGACACACGTTCGTATTCTGTTTATCGCTACACGAACTTCGAACTCAAAAAGTATTTTGATTTTAATAACAAAAAAATATGACAAAACGCTGTTGTGTAAATACTCGTATACTTACATATATATTTTGTATGCTCAATGAAGAAATCCACATTATTTTTTTGTGTAATCCGATATTTACACCTGGCGAAAAAAAGTCTGTATATTTCGAATTTAAATCACATTAAAATCCACAAAAAAAATGGTTCATGCACTTAGTTTGCAGATTCTAAGTTAAGATCTCCACCAAAAAAATACTACTTGTTAATAATCTCAATTCCATTCTCATTAAATTTTGGCGGAACTAAAATCAAGTTAGAAGACTATGGGCTGTATTGACAACAAAAATAAAGTATACTCTAACTAATTAAGGCCATGTTACACTATCATACACGATCGTGCGATCTACAAAATAAAGCATGTGTGCTGAAAAAGTACTAAAAATGCAACCGTGCAACAGACTTTTTGATAGCTCGTGCGATTTGAACAATTTTATGAAACTTTTCAAAACATTATGGTATCTGTGCAATCAGTGTGATATATATTGTGAAAAATATAAGAATATTGTTGGTGCCTCGAGAAAAAAATTTAAGTAATATAAAATTAGTGTGTTAATAAGAGTTTTTAATTCTTTTATTGAGTATATAAATTATTTCAATCATACTTGTATAATAGTGTGGCCTACAACGCCATTTTGAAGCGATTTTGTCAAGTCGGCCAGACTTTTGAAACAGTTTCCTGTGAATGAATCATACGATCGTGTAGGATAGTGAATAAGGGCCTTTAATAGACAGGTGTGATAGCGATTTAGTTGGTACCTGCCAGTATAGCCTGACGGCCATATAGGGGTATCAATTCGACCAGATATTGTTTGGGCACGATCTCCTACTTGCTTAGGAGCGAAGTCTTTCTAAAACACCTGGCAACATTTAGCTCAAGACTCTCGGTTGCAATGCAACTTTACACTGAGTTAAAATGTACTCTGCTTATACTGGAACCAAGTTTGTGGGGATCCTATGGTATCATATGTAATTTTCTGGTCAGATTTCTTAGCCCAAGCTAATAGAGTCCAAATTTCGAATTTCTACTAGCAAGTTTTCTTTGCTGGACTGATTAACTTGCATATACTTCATAAATTAAAATGTCTCACCCCGTTCTCTGAAATCTAATCAGCTCAATCAATAAGACTGGCATAATGGAAACTGCTAGTAAATTTTAACCAAAACAGCCACCATCATCCATAGCGATCCAACTATCCATTCAACCTTACAACGCTCATTATCTCTTAGTCCCTAATGAAATCATAAAGACTATATTCGACTAGAATATATTTTTAATCTTTAGCTCCTTTCCCGCAACGATTCAGCGCAGATTCCGATAGGTCTCTCTGATTTAAAAACTCATTGAGCAAGAACCCCACACAAAGACTGAGCACATTCAACCATACATGTATAAATCGTTTACGTAACGTAATCAAATGGCCTAATGTATACCATAACGATTTAATCTGACACTGGACTAATTTCACGCGGTGAACTATCGCATCGCCTAACAGCGCCCCAAATGCCTTGCCAGACTCACACAGGTGGCAACTGCTTGTCATTTATAGGATGTTTGCCGGGAAGGTATACTACTTTGTTCTGCCACCCTTTTGGTCCCCCCGTAAAAGAGATTTTGCCTTGGCGTGTTCCAAATCATGGCATTATGTTTTTTGGGTAAAGAGGGAAATAAATTCCTCGTTTGTGTTAGCAAATAAAACCCTTGGAAGCCGCATGACATAAGTGACATAAGGGTATAAATTGGCAGAACGGAGATTAGCATTACCCTCGGTTCTGCTTACAGTTCAACTCGGGCTGATCATGGTTGAGGTGCTTACCTTGGCTGAAACGTTCTGGTTGTGATTGAAGGGGGAGTTAATATTCCTGATAATTGTTTGGTGTGTAGCTTTTTTCGGGGACTAACAACCCCCCGAGGGTATGTTGACTTTCCAACAGATACCTATACTGTAAGGAACTGGTGGTACTGGTGAGGCGCGTGAGTTGGTTTAAGGGATGATGGTGCTAGTGGGCTTTGACCTACCAGCTCATTAAGCCTTGTCTTCCATTGATTGATGGAAAATAGCATACCGGAGGAATTAAAAGGCCCGAACTCCTAAACTAGAAGTTGTTCATATGGTTACAAACATATGGCAAAAATTACTACCTGTGTGAGCCAGGTAAGCCACACGGGGGCGCTGGTGAATTGTGAATAATTCACTCCCTGGAATTGGTGATCATCAGATAAGGCCGTAAAGGCAGGTGTTGATGTAAATGTTTTTCACAACTGCCGGCATTTTGGTAAACATTAGTCCTGACGGTTCATACTTGGCATTCGTGAAGCAGACACGTGGCAAATTTATTATGGAAAACTATTCGATAATCCAACGTGTCATAATCTTTAAAACATTTTTTCAAATTAATCATCGATTTTCATATAGTCGGTTCTGGGCAATGGAAAACCCTCAACCTTTGCATCTATTAAGAGTGACAGTCTGGTGTGCAATTTGGCCAGGAGGAATCATTGGAACTTATTTCTTTAAAAATGAAAATGGTGTAACGGTAATTGTGAAACTGTGCCATATTGCATACACCCAAGGTTATAATAGAATTAGTGGGAATTGTATACCATAATGGCGGACTCCCGTTATTTGTTATATTGCTGAAGAGCTCGAAGCTTCTAATTCCTTCTGTATGCAATTCAGAGGAAGTCTAGGCCTCCGGAGTTGGCGCTCCGAAGTCCACAAAGAATATTGACTCCTAACCAGATCACCCATCTTTCCTTATACTACAGGTATCTGTTAAAAAATAGCAGCATCTTGGAGACTATAATCAGTTTCCCGCATATCGGCAAGCACCATAATTATTAGGAAATACTAGTAATCTGTCCCTGCTATTTATGATCTAAACTACATCCAGAACGTTTCGACCAAGATGCCGGCATCTTAACCATCAGCAACAGGATAGTTTGCGTAACATAATAACCTGTCGGCATGTTGATCCCCATTCCGCCAATTTGCTCTTGGTGAGAGTTTTCGGAGTCATTCTGGGACTCTAAAGAATTTTATTTACTAAATCAAACTATCGTGGAGGCCAATTAACATCGCCATGACATGAGATAATATTCCATTTAATTGCTCTCGCAAAAGCACTTTTGTTTCGTTGGCTAAGTGGAAAGTGACACCATCTTGTGAGAATCAAATATCGTCGAGGTGCGCATGCTCACTTTCTGGCCACAAGAAGGTCGTTATCCTCTGGCGATAGTGAACACCATTCACGGTAACTGCTTGGCGGGCTCCAATTCATTTACGGCCCGATGACGCCGCCAGACCATAAAGCGCACCAAACAGTCACTCATTCATCAGCTTTTCAATAATTACTCATAGATTCTCATATGTCCAAATGCTCATTTTCTTTAAAAATATCAACAATCTTAAGACGCAACCCAAATAAGGGTCTAACGCGCAACGTAATTTAACGCTTTGATTTTACGCTGTAGTAAACTTAAGTAAGAGCGTTAACGTTGAGGCAAGAACAATATTGCTCGCTAACCTTGTTTAATAAAAAATCACTAAATAGAAATAATATTAGTCCGAAGAGACCTGTGCACGTTCTGTCAAAATTGAACTATACAATTGCATAGCGTTGACGCTCCGCTATTTGGGTTGATCTCATACATATTGTATGTACATGAGGATTTTTGACATAAATTACACTTGACGCGCTATCTTAGGTTCGCTTTTAACATGCTGCTCAATTGTGTACCTCTGCATAATTGAATTTGTGAAAGAATACTGAAACAAAGAAGCGCCAAATTAAGTTGAGCAAAAAACTTGAGACTCTCAATGGCGTACAGTTTGGTTGGACCACACCGCAGTAAGAAAAGCAAATAACGCATTATTGACTTCCATTTCCAATTATTCATATTCCATTAAAATTATTCATTTAATTTTGAAATTCATTCACACAATTGAGTTTCATTCGCTATATTAGCTTCTAACATTGATACCAATAAAAAAAATTATAAAAAGATTGTTTTCTATGTTTCCCAGCTGTTTATATGTCGACATTTCATAGGAGCTACTTTAATCATCAGTACTATAGAATTTTTAAATTCTCAATCACTTATTTAGATTGTTGGGATATAAAGTTTAATATTTGAGAACATCTTTCAAGAACTTTCAAAGTCTACTGACGATTAGCTCCTATGAAATGTCGGCATATAAGCTGGGAAACATAGAAAATAAGCTGTTTAAAATTCTTTGATTGGTAAAATTATTAATTATTAAAATTATTCATTTCCATTTAAAATTATTCATATTCCGTTAGAATTCTTCATATCTATTGCGTTTTTATTTGACTGATTTTTCGAGTGTAAGAAAACGACAGTTAATGTAAAACGATCGTTAATCAATACCTAAACGATCGATTGAACAACACCAACAACAACAACAACAAAAAAAGAACTTTATGTTGCATTGAAGTTCAGATATTTTGTTTTTATTTCATTATTGGCTGCAAAGCCTAGACTTAACTTTATTGCCATTACTTTTCGTTTTCCTTGCAACAAATACCAACGAAATGTGTCACATGCTGGGTTTACATGACGTTTACAAATATTGTTGTTGATCGCTCATATTTGCGTTCCATATGAGAACAATTCTCGTTATGTTCGTATTTATATTTTATGTGCCAACTCTTGAGGAAATCAGAAATAAAGTGAAAACGTGATTTTTTCTTAAAAATCGCCAACTTGTGTCGTTTTGTTGTTTAATGTGGAGCTGCTTGAATAGTCAGAAAATTGAGGGATTTCTTTTTTAGCCTATAAATGTTTACATACATACATATAGATTTATAAGTGTAATATATTCGCACATATTAGGGTGGTATCAACGGTACATGAATTATTTAAAGCGATTAAATGCTTTCAAAATAATTAAATGGTGTCGAAGCAGAAAATAACATCATAAAAGGTTTGTTTTTAATTTAAGAAATATTATAAATACAAAAACATTTTCTTTCTTCAAGTGAACGACACACCTTCTTTCTTTCCTACACCAGACTCTATACTAAGTTTATTGACTGCGCTAGTGCAAGAGTTAGAAATATATTTAAAACTTAGGTTTGTTGATCTGTAACAAAAAGCTACAACT
Organism: Thecocarcelia acutangulata; assembly: GCA_914767995.1. Taxonomy (NCBI): domain Eukaryota; kingdom Metazoa; phylum Arthropoda; class Insecta; order Diptera; family Tachinidae; genus Thecocarcelia; species Thecocarcelia acutangulata. Next base: position 62,380,282 of record OU612098.1, read on the forward strand.
TAATTCTAAATGTTATGAATTTTTATGTGCAACCACGTCTGCATGAAGAGCAGAAATATCAGCTTGGCATATTGTTGCTGCAACACTGCTACGTACTCTATAAAAATGTGTATCCCGGTCGCAAATGGTGCATTATCTTTCTCAACATTCAAAATTCATTTTAAAGAAACGCAATAACAATATATGTAAAAAATTTGATGCACTATATATACAACACATATTTGTTTACACCAGAAGTACCCAAGCCCTATGCGCTTGGTGCTCATTTGTTTTTGTAAAAGCACATAGCTATAGGCAGTGCGCTTTAATATATACATGTGTGTGCATAAACATAAGCGCAAAGCAACAACACTTTCGCATGCTTTGCTTATTAAATAAAATTATTTTTTCATTAAATGTATTGGTGTTTGCTCTTCGATATAGAGCTTTTGGGCACCTTTGGTTTACACGATACATTTCAAATATTCGAGATTGATACTCGTACAAGTTACTAATTTGAATTTACGAGAGCGGATTGATATTGCAGCTTCCTAGCGCTAGATGGCAGCACAGTTTTTTTTTTAATTGCGATCTGCCAAACGTCAGCTGCTAAAATTTCACCCAAATTCATCGATTAGTTTATTTATTGTAGTTGTTTGAAGTAAGCAACTTTTCTGTTTCTTAAAAAAAGGAAAAAGTGAATTTCCTGCTGTGCTTGGTCACTATTATTTGAAAGCGAAAATGCGAAAGAGACAAAAAAAATTTATAAGTAAAATTTTCTAAACAGAAATTTTAGTGTCGATATCATATATACATAAACAATTTTTTATTATTATTTTTATACCCTTCATAAAAATGTTAAGATTGTACTAATATAAGTTTGTGATGTATTTGTAATTGTGTGTAATTGTAAAGTCGATTAAGCGTTGTCGGTCTGTCGCTCGTTGAAATACCGTTTCTGAGAAAACAATTAGACCTAGAAATTTTCTTCTTTCACAATTGTGTTACCCCATCGATTCATGGGTTTGCTCTTAAAATTCAAAATTCTGAAAAAATGCATTATTATTTGCTACTTTGTATGAAATTTTTTGGAAAAAAAAATTGTTTTTATGCTTCAAACTTCACACAATTATTAAGCATGGCAATTACAAGGCAAAAAAAAAAAATCCGGATATCGCTCCATTTGTACCCGAGATATAGCATAAACCGATTGTTTAATTTAATGAAAAAAAAATTGTTTGCTTAAAATCAGTTCTAATAATAAAAGGAATTTACTGAAATACAAAAAATACACATTTGCGATATCGGTCCATATATATACTTTTTTTTCTTAAAAGCTGTTCTAAAAGAAGGCTACTAAAATAGAGAACATCAAAGTTTCCGATATCGGTCTATGTGTACCCGAGATATAGGATGAACCGATTTTATTTTTTCCTTTCCAATAACTGAAAAATTGACCTTCGGTCAATTTAACGAAAATTGTGCTTTTCTCTAAAATATTTTTTTTTTTTTTTGTTAAGCGTTTTTATTTATTGAATCTTCAAAATGAACTAACAATAAGTATTCAAATCTTAATACTAAATATTAAAAAAAAAAAAAAAAAAATTAAATGTGCTTTTTACTTACGTCCAGCCAATGCTAGACAAAAAGTTCTATTATGCGGAAGCAATATCGGTAGAATCACCTATTAAACGTTCTGATGGTGGCAACGGTATCCCTTCTTCTCAACCGACTGTGGCCGCCAAAATTAAGTAAATATATTACGCGCAAGAGGGTTTGGATGAAGTTCCAGTTTACTGACATACCTTGTCGCGTACTTAGAAAATTCCTCTTTTACCAGCGGAACACTCAGATCTTTATGAATTCGTGAATTTTTTACGTACCATGGAGCTGCAGTAATCGTTCGAAGAATTTGGTTTTGTCGCCTTTGAATTTTTTCAATATTTGACGCTGAGGCGGTGCCCCATAATTGAATTCCGTAGCACCATATAGGTTTTAGAATTGCATTGTATAGCAGAAGTTTACAATCCAACTTCAATGTCGAGTTTCTGCCCATAAGCCAATTTAGTTGCGCTGCTTTTAGTTTCAACTGAGTGACTTTTGCTTCAATGTGAGACTTCCACGTTAGCCTACGGTCCAGGTGAATACCAAGGTACTTGACTTCATTTTGCTGCGGAATAGGTGTATTGTTAATTTGTATAGCCGAACATGTTTGCTTACGCAGTGTGAATGTAACGTGAGTACATTTTTGTTCATTAACCTTGATTTTCCAAAGCTTCAGCCATTTTTCCAATATAGAAATAAATTCCTGTAAATTTCGTGAAGCTAATTGGTAGTTTTCATGAATGCTCAAAAACGCTGTGTCGTCTGCGAAAGTTGAAGTGTGTATTCCAGATGTCGTTGGCATGTCAGAGGCGTAAATCAAATATAAAGTAGGCCCAAGTATGCTACCTTGGGGAACTCCTTCCTCGATAGGTTGAGTTGGGCTTATAAAATCACCTTCTCTGATAACAAATTTCCGCCCATATAAGTACCTTTCCAGAAGCTTGTGGGTATTTGCAAGCAAGTTCAACTTTATTTTGTGCATCAAGCCGTCGTGCCACATTTTATCAAAAGCTTGAGAAATGTCGATGAATAGAGCTGAACAATACTTCTTCTCCTCAAAGGTCTGTCTTATGACGTTGACTAGTCTGTGTGTTTGTTCTATGGTGCTATGTTTAGCCCGAAACCCAAATTGATGATCAGGGATGCATCCCACATTGTTCAATATTGGACTCAACTTAACCATTAACAGTTTTTCGAATAGTTTTGAAATTGTTGGTAGTAGACTTATTGGTCTATATGATTCTACCTTGGTCGAATCCTTCCCTGGCTTGGGTATCATAGTAATCATAGAGACCTTCCACTCTGCAGGGTAATACTCAAGGCGTAAAATAGCGTTAAAAATAAAAAGTAGAACTCTTCTAGCTACACGAGGTAACTGTTCAAGCATTTTGCCAGTAATTTGATCAATACCTGGAGCTTTCCTGGGGTTTATGTTACTGATACCTTGTTCTACATCTTGAAATGTGAATCGCAAAGACACAGGCGGTCTAACTACATATGGTGGTAATTCAGATGCATCATTTGTTATATCATTTGTAATAAAAACATTTCTCAAATGGTTAACATACACCATCCCCTTTTCTGAGTCACTTCTTGCCCAGTCGCCAGTTGAAGTTCGCAAAGGTGGCTTACCTATTACGGGTCTTCTCAGACCTTTTGTCGCTTTCCACAGAGAATAGTCAGATTGCGGAGTACCATCCAGGCTTTCCAAATATGTTTTAAGGGAAGATATTCTATGGACTTCAAGCAGATTTCTTAACTGAGTTATGCATTCGCGTAGCCAAGTTTTAAGCTGGGGAGATCTGCGAAGTTGCCACTCTCTTCTGACTCTTCTTTTTTCTGACAAAAGTTGCTCAATTTCAGACGAATAAGTTCTATTGGCTTCATTTCTGGATCTTATATGACTAGTGGTAGCATGCTGTACGGCCAGTTTGAGGTTTTCAGAAATATCGTTAATTGACACATCAATATCCGCAGGCGTTCTCAAGGCGATATTTTCAGTACAATGTGTACTCAAAAATTTTTTGTATTTCAGCCAATTAACTCTATTGACGGTCAACGGGGAGCTAATCTCTTGGGGAAACGAAACAGAGATTATAGTGGGAGAGTGATCTGATGACAAATCTAATGAAGGCTCCACTTGCATCCACTCTAAAGGAAAATTTTTCGCAACTCCAAAATCTATAACATCAGGGATCTTTCGTCGGTCTGACGGCCAATAAGTGGGGTGTCCGCTTGAAACCACATCTAAGCCCATTTTGGAAACGGTGTCAAAAAGCACACGGCCTTTCGGGGTAATTAAACGTGATCCCAAAAAAGTGTGTTTAGCGTTATAGTCGCCAGCCGCTAAAAATCGAGGCCCAAGTGAATTGAAAAAATTTTTATATTGATTTTCTGTTACTGAAAACCGGGGTGGGGAATAAATCGATGAAATAACAATTTTGTGATGAAAATGTTCAATACATATGTTTGTTGCTTGGAGATACTCCTCACATGTCTCGTGTAGCAAATAGTGCTTAATTCTAGTTTTTATCAAAATTGCTGAGCCTCCGCAAGATCTGCCGTAAGGAAGTGCTCAAGTTCATTTTTGTGTTGGCGGATGCCGTTTGCGTTCCAGAAACATATTTTTAACCAATTCATTTTGTTAAAATTGCCTGCAAAATGGTGGATTGCATTTTCAGCATTTCCTCCATCATGTTCGACATAGAAACCGTAAATGTGTTTATGGATGAAACAAGAGTCTGCAGAGTTGCCTCAAGAGTTTTGGGGCATGGGCTCCTGATTCAAGTTTTGTATATCGGTTTTGACTACATTAGCATATGAAACTTGTTTGGGGTTTTGCATAATTATTTGGCTGGTTGACTGGCCTATCTGGGGAAAATTGTTAGCAGAAATAATATTTGACTGCTGCGGTTGCTTGAAGGTAATTGATGACTTATTTGTCATTGATTGTTTAAAATGAGTGTAAACAGGACAGCCCCTGTAATTTGCAGTGTGGTTACCTCCACAGTTACTGCATTTTTTAGCGCTCGAGTCAGTCTTTGGTTATTTGCACTGTGAAGTGCCGTGTAGATCTCCACACACAACACAAACTGCGGGCAGTTTACAATAGGCCTTAGTATGGCCAAATTCCTGGCAGTTTAGGCATTGAACGGGGCCTAAACGCTTATGAGGCTCCTCTACGGTAACTTTACGGTGCAAGAGAAATTTGATGGTATAAATTGGGTGAGTTTCATTCCGTTTCAGGACAATATCTCTTGGTTCCAGTTCAACCCTAAACATGGGTTGAGGGATCTTCTCACGGTTCCTGATGTTCACTACACTTTTGACTTTAAACCCTTTGTCCTCCAAACCAATCTTAACATCATCCGTGGCTACACATGGGTCAATACCTTTTATAACGACCTGAATACCTTTAGCACTTTTAAGCTGATAAGTGTAAAAAGATCTTTTCTCCTTTTCCAAAACGTCAGACAATTTTCGGTAATCAATTTCATGGTTTACCTGAATTTTTGTTTCATTGATGTTTCCGCGCTTAACTGATGTCACGTTGAAATTGTCCTTACCGATTACCGTAATAAGTTGTTTTACAAGCTCATTAGAAGTAGGTTCTCTCAAATATATTGGTGGCGGTTTAAATGTTTTTTTGCTGTATTTGGCTCATCAGTCTGGAGGATTGCAAATCTATTACTTTTCGTTGCTGTAGCGGTATTATCCTCTTTGGATATCTTTGGTTGTGATGATATCTGAGCGGATTTCGGGCTTCGCTGACGTTTAACCACGGTAACATACCTGTCCATGCCTACTTGTGTTTTCGGCTTATCTGCAATTACTGAACTGGTGGATGGTTGGTCTTCTGTTGCAACAGCAATGTTTGGCGAACACGAACGCGTGCGTTTTTTATCTCTTAGAGACAGGAGATTGTCCAATGACTTTTTCAATGATTCCTCTTCAGAAATCCAGAGGTTTTTTCTAGTGGAGCTAAGCTCCCTCTCAGAATTGCATCTACTAGGTACACTCATGCAATTTTTTTGTTTTTTTTATTTATATTTTTAAGTATATTTTTTTTAAATTTAAAAGTATATAAAAATAATTGTCATAAAGTTTTTCGGTTTTGCAAGAAAACAAAATTTTAGTGTATAGTTTTTTTCCCACTGGGTACGTAATCTTCACGCACAATAACAACAACAACAATGCACTGCCACCGCACTTGTTTTATTGAAATTGATTTTATTGTTTAGTTAATGAAATGTAAGGAATTTATTTTCCCGTTGTTTTTTTTAAATAATTTGTTATTGTTTTTACAATTTAATACAATATATTATTGTTTTTTGTATGTAAGTTTAAGAATATGTTAGCACAATGATTTTTTGGTTTGTTTTTTTTTCACTTTTTAAAAACACGACTGTGCGGTTGAAGAATCACAGAGTGAATGACTCTAAAATATGACTTAAAAAAAGTACGTTATATAAGATATAAATTCAATGAAAATATTCATAATTGCGCTAATTCTGAATCAGAACTTTTTTTCATCATTCTATTACCCGATCGTTTATGGGTTTACTATTGAAATTCAATAAAATCGGTTCACTTATAGCTGAGATATATCCAAAATTCCGAAAAACCTAATTTTTTGGCAATTCACAATATTATTAAGCATAGCAATTACAAGGCAAACAAAAAATGTTTCCTGATATCAGTCCATAAATAGCCTAGATATAACCATAGCCAATCTTTCCATGAAAATGTCGCGCAAGCGAACTTAAAAAAATTTTTTGCTTAAAATCAGTTCTGATAATAAAAGGACGTTACTGAAAAACAGAAAATAAACATTTTATAGGTCCATATAAATCCGAGATATAGCCAAAACCGAGTTGAACTAAACCTATTTTTTATTGAACAATTTTTATTGCTTAAAATCAATTCTGATTATAAAACGAGGTAATTAAAATACAGAATGAAAATTTCTGATATTGGTCCATATATACCTAAACTATAAGATAAACCGATTTTTTTTTTGTGAAAAAAAATTTTTTTTTTTTTTTTTTTGCTTAAAAGCAGTTTTCTTTATAAACTAAGGCTACTAAAATACAGAGCTATCGGTTCATATACAACCGAGATATGGCCTAAACTGATTTTTCCATGAAAGATTATTGTATGAGCCTGTACACTTTTTTACAGGCTGTTTGTAGCAAAAATATGATTAAAACAAATTTCAAATTTTTTTCGATATATAAAATTTGGTTTTTATTGTTTTACTACTCCAAATCGAATGAACAAAATTAATATAGTTTAAATAGCATAAAATAAACCTCAGTAGCAGATGCTGCACAGTGGTTACTTCTAACAATTTGCTTTTTGGAATGGTAATTACAAGGCAAAAATATTTTTGACTCGATGTCGGTACATATACATATATCCGAACATATTTAGTTCAAATTTTTAATATACATATACTATAAATATACGTGATTATCGTGAAGGGTATTTTAGACTCGGCCCGGCTCACACTCCTTACTTGTTTTTTGTTCATTTTAAATTTTGCTCGATATTAAGCTCTTAAATTATATCTACCGCAATATTATATTTATCAATAACGGAGCGATTATATAACTCCCACAGTCTCGAATATATTTGTAATTAAGACAAAAATATGAAAGTATTAGGTAAGTATTGATGATCAATAGTCGAGCTTCGTTATTAAGCACTTAATTGTACTATGTTATTTGTCAAGTTCTGAGTTCGAGCCCACCTTTTTTTAACCTTAACTAAATAAAAAAGTAAAGGTTTTTCTTTTCCATAGTTTCTTCTTTACATTCCAATTTTTTTTTTTTTTTTGCTGTTATAGATTTGCTTATTTCTAAGTCTAACTATAAAAAAACACACTGACCTCATATGCAATAGTTACAAAAAACTATAGCAATAATAGAGTTAAATATTTAAAACCCGTTTAATGGCGATGAAAATACCGGTTTATTCGATATTCTGAAAATGTACATTTTCCGAAAAAACCGAAATCAGTAAACCCTGAAATGCGGTCCTTCGATCTCTACTACATATCATATCGCTCCTTTATTGCAACATAGTCATAACTAAAAAAAAAACGAGATAAGCAAAATTCAAATTTTTAGTTTTCATACAAGTCTTATAATATTTTTTTTAGAAAATATCTATATTATATATAAATATATTGATTTACGCCTCTGAGAGGCCACCGACATCTGGAATCCACACTTCAACTTTTACAGAAGATGCAGCGTTTTTGAGCGTTCATGAAAACCACCAATTAGCTTCACGAAAATTACATGAATATGTTTCAATATTAGAGAAATGGCTAAAACTTTGCAAAATTAAAGTTAATGAACAAAAATGTACTCATGTCACATTCGCACTGTGCAAACTAAAGAGTTGCATGAGCATACTTGATTTCTGAGTTCAAACATTGAACAGAGTAACGATCATACCCAAATATCGGGTACATATGTACAACGGTTCATATATACCCGAGATATAGCCTAAATCGGGGTTTTTATGAAAATGTCGCGTAAGCGCACTTAAACAACTTTTGTGCTCAAAAGCAGTTCTAATAACAAAATAGGGTTATATAAATATGGGAAATGAAAATTTCCGATATCGGTCCATATATACCCGAGATATAACCTAAACCGGGTTTTTCATGAAAATGTCGCGTAAGAGAACTAAACAATTTTTTTGCCTTAAAAACAGTTCTGGCAATAAAAGAAGGATATATAAATATGGAAAATGGGAATGTCCGATATCGGTCCATATATACCCGAGATATGGCCTAAACCGATTTTTCCATTAACTTTTTTTTTTTTTTTGCTGAAAATCAATTCTCGTTATAAAAGAGGGTTACTAAAATACAGAAAACAGAAAATTCCGATATCGGTTCATATATAACCGAGATATAGCTTAAACAAACTTTTCCATGAAAATGTTCATGAAAGATTTCTTTTTTGGAATCGTGATTAGAAAGCAAACATATTTTTCCCCGATATCGGTCCATATATATCCGAGCATATTCAGTTCAAATTTGTAATATATGCTTTACATATACTATCGTGAAGGGTATTTTAGATTCGGCCCAGCCTTTCTTTGCGAATACCAGAGACGTATAAGTTATAACCAGTGTCCGGGCACTGCTTCAAGCACTTCAGTCTGCCCGAATTTCAATGCTCGTGCAACCCTTCAGTGTAACCAAACATGTGCGCCTATCCAAATTATCAACTCACCTATTCCGCAACACAATGAAGTCAAGTACCTTGGAATACACATCGACCGTGGGCTAACGTGGTTGTCTGACATTGAAGCGAAAGTCACTCAGTTGAAATTGAAGACAGCGTAACTAAAGTGGCTTATGGACAGAAACTCGATATTGAAGTTGGATTGCAAACTTCTGTTATACAATGCAATTCTGAAGCCTATACGGTGCTACGGAATTCAGTTATGGGGCACCGCCTCATCGTCAAATATTGAAAAAATTCAAAGGCGACAAAACCAAATCCTTCGAACGATTACTGCAGTTCCATGGTACTGCAGCTATATGCTACGTAAACAACTCACGAATTCATAAAGATCTGAGTGTTCCAAGACAAGGCATGTCAGTAAACTGGAACTTCATCCAAACCCTCTTACGCGCATTATACTTAATTTTGGCGGCCACACTTGGTTGAGAAGGGATACTCTTGCCACCATCAGAGCGTTAAATAGGTGATTTCACCGATATAGTTTCCGCATAATAAAACTTTTTGTCTAGCATTGGCTGGATTTAAGTAAAAAGCACATTTTTCTTTATTTTTTTATTTTTATATATAGTATTAAGATTTTAGTACTTATTGTTAGTTCATTTTGAAAATTCAATAAATAAAAACGCTTAAAATAAGAAAGAAAATATCTCATAAAGGAAAAAGTTTAAGAGTAACTTGAATAAATTTTTGGCATAATATAAAAGGTAGCACTGTTAACAATACTGCATTGTTAAATCGAAAAGCCCATTTGCTGAGATATGACTATGTTGCAATTAGGGAGCGATATTATTAATATGCTGTTCATACACACACTTTTAATTAAAATTTTGCAATTAACGCCTTAATTGATTTTAATTACCCATACAAAATTTTAATTTACTTAATTACCAATTAACAGTTGTTCTAATATTTAGTCAAATTAAATATACAACCCTGTGGCAACCGTGTTTGGTTATCACAACAATACCCAATGAACACATTCTGTTCAAATTTGGCAACTCAAATGTAAACAAATGCAAACAAAAGATGGCGAGTCAACAAGCAGAAATATTCACAATCAAGGTGCATTAACGTATACACGGTGGCAGCACTAGAGCAAAATTACAACAATACAACAAAAACAGGCATCTGGTAAGCTATGTTTATCAAAAGTATTTGTAACTATTTTCACAATTATAAACTATGAATGTACCTTTTCATAATTATAAATTATATTTTTTTGAATTATTTTTATGTTCACAAAATAATTTGTATATGTATAAATTCACTTACAAATATGTAATCAATGCATCTGACGTAAATAGCTTACTATATTGCCAGTAGCAAAAAATTATCACATGCCGTAGTGCTGCCACCGTGTATACATTAATGCACCTTGATTCACAATCAAAATGTAGACAACTTTTCTGTCAGCTGTTGTCAAACGTTAATTGCATTAGCAATATTACGAACTTAAAAATTTTTTTAATTAACTGATAACTGAATTAATTAAAAAGTCTATGTATGAACAGCATACAAGGTGAGGAGCTCAAAAAAAAAAAATTGCAATCCATCAGTGTTGTGTCTGTTCATCCTAAATAGGAACGTTAAAAATGAGACCACCTGAGTCATAAGTTTTCAACATCAATGTGATTGATATTGAATAAAAAAAATTAATTGACTATTCATTGTAAAACGGGCTCGCAACCACACACAGGTAAATTAAATGTAGAAAATGGAGGGCAATAAAAAATAAAATAATTAACAATTATATTTTATACACATGGTTCAAGTAAATAATAATAATAATGTTTATGACACACAAAAAAGGAAATAGTAGTCGAACGTTGAGGTTAAGATAATTTCTTTCATTTTAAATAATTAAAATTTATATGTCAAGCTTTAAAATTCATTTAAACTAATTTCGAATGAAAGCCATTAAAACAAAACTCATTAGGCTAAATTATGTATTTTTTATCAAAACAATATTACTTGTAATACACAGCAAAAGTAATTACAATTTAATGTCATTTTCTCAGTTCAATTTATTTACATTTGCACACATACACACATACACATGTATGTACACATGTATACCCTTAAGTATTTATACGCATAAATATTTTATTGTTTGCTACTTGTACGAGTATGTTGTATTCAGGTAAAAGAAAACAAAAGAAAAACAGAAAAAAAGAACTTGTTCACTCCTTCTGCAGACATGCGGGAGTTATCAGTTGTGCTCGTACTCGTATATAAAATGTTCAACTTTCTAGTTGTTTTTGTTTCCGAACACGTCGTTGACTACAAATGGGAACGTCATACATAACGACTTCTGCTCAATCGCAATTAAATAACGGCATTCATATTTCAGATAGCAAACTTTAAATGGAAAGTTTAAAAAATTTAATTAACATTTAGTACACAAAATTATACAGCAGCAAACTTATAGCCTATTTACACCAAAGCGAAATCGGCTCATTCGAGATTTCAAGCCAAATCTAGTAGATTTTGAGAAGATTTCCCATACAAAATGAAATCTACTTTATGAGTAGATTTCGACGAAATCTCCTAAAATCTACTCAGTACTAAGCGATGCAACTGTGATTTCTTGCAAAAAGTACTTAAAAATACTACGCTGCATCAAAAATTGCACTATAATGTGGTGTATGCAGTCTCTGGGCACAAAAAATATACACTTTAGTGCTGGTGTATTCAGTCTCTAATAATATTGTATTGTCAAACCCGCATGCATAAATTATTTTTGAGCAAATGAAATCTTGCTAGATGTCAAAAAACGGTGGTGTAAACGATATAGATTTCGTTGTAGATTTCAATTCAAATCTACTAGAGTTAGAGTTGGTGTAAATGCGCTATTAAAATAGGTGGAGATGCAAGCCTCAATTGGGTTTCTCCTGGTATTTGATTTCAATTCGTTAAACTACATGGGTGTACAACTGTGCTTCCGCCGTTGTTCCCCGAAATTCGAGGTAAAAAGCTGGTTATATATTTATGATTCAGAGTATTGCCAACACTGGCCAGTACTTACTCCCATCTATCAGGCAGCGCACAAAGGCCGCGTAATCTTTTGAAACGATGCACGAATCAATCTATTTTTTTTTTCTTCATAATACCGAGAGTGCTGTTCATCCAGGTCGTGTGCTATTGATCAAAACAAGTGATAGTCCGAGGGAGCAACGTCTGAAAAATAGAGTGGATAATGTAGGACTTTCCATTTCAACGTTTCCAAGTATGTATTGACCAGAGCTCTGCAACCGGTGCCTGCTTAAATCGAGTTGCGGTGTGATAGGTCACCGTATATTGTTTGCACAAGTAGGTTTTCTACTCGTTAGAGCTTGCGTCTGTTAACTAGAGTATATAACATACCCAGTCAAGTTTGTATGCGGTGGCTGCTTGATTTGGTTTCTCAATTATTTTTTCCACATTCGGTAATCATACTCGTACACCCTTTTAACAACGAAAATAATATTTGTATGGAAAAATTTGCGGTCACAAATTTACCTTACCCATGAGAGTGTGTGTGTTCAAATTTATGTAGCTACTCACTCACATCGGTAAACGTATTTGTACTAAGCGCAGCATTGCCAGAAGAAAATATATACAAAAATTTTATTTGAAAATATTTAGTACAAAACCGGTAAAAATAATAACTTTTACTTTAAAAAACAATTTTTTTTATTAAGCACAGTTTCATCAAACTTCTTCTATTTTATGTTCCTTCCTTTATAATAATTTTCATTTCTTGGTTTTAGTCCATAACCACAGTAAATGCACAGTTACCAGTGTTGACAACTCGGTGCTTTTTGGTGCTTTTTAAAATTATTTGTGCGAAAAATTCTTTAGTCGGTGCGGGGTGTGCTTTTTTTTTAACTCAACTTATTGCTTTAATATAAGAAAAAAGTTTATTCAAGTGCCCAAAATTTTTACGTTTCATTTTGCAGAACACGGAGTTATGAAGTGGCGAGCGCACCGTACTATACGCACAACGTAAGACAATTTTGCTGTATTATACATATTCTCGAAAGAATAAGAAATATTTCGTTTTTATTTATTTATTTATTTATTTGATCAATTCAGTAATATAAAGCCAAAAATGGCCAAAATAACAATATTACCTAGAAGTTCAGCCCAAGAAAAAATAAGTACATCTTCAATATACATGGTATATTCATAACAATAATCTAAAAAACTATATGTAAATAACTAAATCTGTACAATGCAAATCAGGAAAAAAAATGTATGCATATAAACAAAAAAAAAAAAAAATTATAATAAATAAATAGAAAACTACATACATATGTAGTAACTAAGAGATCAGCTCCCCAGCTTTTAGAGCGTGTTTTGATATTAAACGATCAAGCCTGTTTTGTCAAATATTGCAATAAATGCAAACACAGATGTGGACGCTCGTATTTACTATGGCGCGTGAATTCGTTACTGTTAATGTAGTAATTGACAAATTACTTAATTATTAATAAAATTATAAATTTTTTGCCAAACGTTTGCATTAAATATTGATCTTTTATTTGTTATAATTATGCCAAATTTTCGTATTAATCAAAAAATTATTTTAAAGACACCAACGCTAGCCAACTAATTTTGACTGTTTCCTTACGAAAACATAAATGAAATTTACATTGTGTTTAATAAAATTTGTATTAATAGAGTTTGATTGGCTTGTTGTGCGATTCTGTAACTTTCAATGATCCGATAATCGTAAATTTCTTCGACATATTTTATCTCCAGCGGCAACGATTGTATGCTCCTGCAATATAATTTTAACGACGGTAGGCAATTGTATATTTGTGTTCCAGATAATAGGCAGTAAAACATATGATTTCAATCGACAGCGAATATAATTAAATAATATTGCTAAATAATAAATTGATAAAATAATCGTTATAATTATTGTAAAGATAACATTGTCTTAATAATATCAACAGAATCGCACTAGATGCCAAGTTTGACAAACACGAATTCTAGCTATTGAACGAAAAAGTTGTTTCATTATCGTGTTAAAAATGAAAAGTTCAAATTTCGGTGCATTTTTGTTGAAATAACGCGCTTTTTTCCCATTTTGGTGCGTTTTGAAATTTTAAAGTTGACAACGCTGACAGTTACACATACATATAGCCAATTGTGGTAAAAATTTTGTTTGAATTGAATTTTCGTTTCAAAATTTTCAGCAAAAACAATCTTAAAATCATCATTCAGTAGGCTATTTTCAAAATGGTCAACATCGTTGTAAATTATTAAATCTGGCAGCCGCGATTTCAGTTAATGTTAAATAATATTTGACGCATATACACAAGAAAAGAATTTGTCGAGAGTGTTGTTTTTACAGGCTGATTTTGTGACGATTTTATGTATATTTCATTAAGAAAACGATTAGAAACGAAAATGGAAACTACTCAAAATGTTTCTTTTATTAAGTGCTAGTAGCAACAACACTCTTTTATGTGGTCACTTCTTTTACGCACGATACGAAAGTGATTGGATTCATTTTTGATGGATTAGGATTTTGCAAACTAACGACAGGTTTAAATACCACCGCATCAATTTTTAAGTGTGTTTGAAATACTCGGATGTGAAAACTAGCGGTGTATTTATGGCTGCGATGCACCGGTGCAGATCTCTGGTCGTGATCACTTTAAATCACTTTATCATGTGTCTCGTTATATTGCGGCCATTTGTCTTTCAATGTTCGGCTGAAACACATTAATTGTTTTCAATAAGAATCGCCTGTGATTATTTCACAGATGTGGGAGCATGGCCAGGATATCGCCATAATTTTCTGTACTTGGGATTATCATAATGAACCCATTTTTCGTCCCCAGTCGCTATGCGATGCAGAAATCCTTTTCGTCTTTGCCCAGCAAACAGCTCTTCACAAGCAAACAAACGCAATTCAACATCCCTCGGCTTTAACTCGCACGGCAAGCAATTACCTTGTTTCTGAATTATTCTCATGAATTCCATTCGTTTTTAAACTGTTTTTTGTGACACTCCCAATGATCCTGCCAATTCTTGTTTCGTTTGACACGAGTATTGATCAAGTAATGCCTCCAATTCTGCATATTGGAAAACCTTCTCTCTTTCACCGCCATCCTGGCTGGTTTTCGACGTCAATATTACCGTTCCTGCAGCGTTGAAACCACAATCGGCACGTTTTTTCACTAATAGCCGCCTAATCACAGGTATTTGAGAGTATTCGATGAGCCTCAGTCGCAGATTTCTTCATATTAAAGCAGAAATCTAAAATCTCAATAAAAACGAATATCTTGCTGCGAAACTCCCTATTACAAAGTTTGTCATATAAAAAATACATTATAGTTGTAATGAAAAAGTTTCAGGCAAAAATCTCTGTACATCGAAATCAGAATAAAATATTAAGCAAAATTATCATTAATAATCATTACGAACCTAAAATTATTTAGAGAAAGAGTAGTTTTTCAAGTGGACACACAATTAAAACATTTATAGTTAAATAACATTATTTCAATATCTAATTCTATCAGCCATGTCACAGAGCTTAATTCCGTTCGGAAACGGAATTGAATTCTTTTTCTACTTCTTCAAAAAACGAAGAACTAAAAAATTTTCGGAATGAAATCATTTTTAATTGCAAGAATGAAACTAGTGTTATCTAACAGAATTGATTTTATTTCGAAAAAGTCTTAAATATTCGTTTTTTGAAGAATTCAAAAACCGATTCAATTCCATTTCCGAACGGAAGTAAATTCTGTGACATGGCCGTATATTCTTTTTTTTCGGTGAGAGAGAGGTGGAGAGGGGGGGGGGGGGGGGGGAACTTGTAGGTAAGTATGTTTTAAATGATGTCAGCAAAACTATACCCCAATATTAGTAACCAGTCATAGCATAAAACCACAACCAGAGACGATAGAATAGTCGTAAGTTGACCAAATTAAAAGCTCTAAACAGTTAAAAGTTCAATTCGAGTCATCATATGGTATCTATATTGTTGGGCAGGTTTTTTTCCCAAATACATTAGGAAGTCCAATAGCTATTTCTTTAAATTTAGTTTACAAATTTAATTCAAGTTTACAAATCTTTACAAGTTCACTATTCAAAAGGCAAAAGTATGCTTAAAATATAGTTCAATATGACTCCAAATTACAGTATTCTTTTCTTATTGATTTGACGTAACTCACAAATACATAAACGCTATTTCATGTATATAAATACCAAAAATTATTAAAAAAGGTGGCTAATTCAGCAAATTTTACACTCGCCAACAAGTACATACTTATTTACAAGTTGACATATTTAATCAAAATTTAAACTTATTAAAAATATTAAATGCAGAATATACATATAGAATCTATCAATTTTCCTTAACATACATATATATTATCTGGATCTATTCGACGGAGGCTTAATGAAAGTGCCTTACGTAAATGCATCGCACAGAAAAAACCTTCGCCTCCAAAAAAAAAAAATTTTTATCCGAATCGGGTTTTGTCAGATAAGTCGTCACTCCACAAAATGAAGTGAGGAATCCAAGTTTTTTTTAGTGGGGATCAGATGGAAAACGCTATGAATACGCCATTCATTGAACAACAACAAAATCTCAGATATACCAATAAAAGAATAAATTAATTTACTATCAAAAAGGTTTTAATTATGTGGCCACCACTGTATGTCACATGGCCGAAATTTTATTTACACATCAAAGTCATAGAATTTACTACCCACACAATCCTATTCGATATTAAAAATATTTCTTTCTTTTACTATAATTTAATCTTATATAAATCAAAAGGAAACACCCTGTATTTTATAGTGAAAATAATAAAAGCGTTTGCCGACGGCAAGGTGACTAAGTGTTGGTAAACAAAAAGGTCAAGCGTAACTCAAAATAAATAAATTAAGTAATCTTTTTCATTAATTTGCTCCACAAAACCAGAAGAAACGAAATAATAATATGTAATTAAAATATTTGTGTGTGCGTTGCACTTGCAGTTAAAAAATAAACACCGTTTTCTGCTTGCGCAAATTAATAACAAGCAGGAACATGCGAGTTCTTGTTTGTTCTTGTCATTGTAATTTGTGTTTGTTATCAAGTGACATTCTCGTACACAGCGGCTGGTGCTGCTGCCTTTTAAGAAAGCGAAAAGTCAAACATTAATTCTAGGGAATGTTCACAAAAACACAAATGAAAACAGTTTATATAGTTGACTAGATATTTTGTATTGTATATTTATTGTTTTTTAAATGCTATTAAAAAAATGAGATAATTATAAAAAAAGTAATTTTATTTACACAATCACTAGAAAATTAAAATTAAACACGGTCACGTTGTGAAAGAATAATGCGTTAATCTACTGCAAAGCTCGTCGCACATCACAAATTTGGCTAATGTAATCATAACTATTGTATTTTCATGCCAGTGTTGCCAGGACATTTTTTGTGAAGTCCACATAAATTCTAATTTAAACTGGTATATGCGTTTTGTGATGGAATAAGTACGAATATCACAACGTTAATAACTATAAATGCAGCTTTGCAGTAGTTGAAAAAAAAACCAGGAACTAGTTTTACCAATATGTGACTTTTATTGTATAATTACGTGAAGCCCGTTGGTTATTCCATTAAATCTTTGCTACTAGGTGTTTTTGTGTGAAACTTGTTAAAATCATTAACAAACTCAAGTTCGTGCAAAATGTGACTTAGGGCTTTTCTACCAAGACCAACGATATATACAGGCATGTCACAGAAATTAATTTCGATCGAAATCTATTTCAATTCCGAAAAAGCTTCTTCAGAAAATTAAAATCGTTCAATTTTCTCGAAATGAAATCACTTTTATTTTTGCGATCGAATTAGTTTATATGGGTCGATATCACGAAATGACTACATTCTGTCGCCCGACACATTTAGTATTAAAAATATTGGAAAATTGAAATTCTGAGAACTGGAATAAATAAAACAAGATGGCGTGGAAATCTAAACAAAATATTCTAGATATTTTTATGAAAAAATTTGGTCGCACGGTGCTAATCGTCATTACCATGGCGTGTGTCCGATCGTTTTGTATTCAAAAAACACAGATTTTCACTAATATTTCAAAATATATATTATAAATGAAGTACGTCAAGTTATTCAAGATGAATGAAACAAGCCAATTTTACTTTCAGAAATATAAATTTATTTTAAAATTTATGACTTTGAGTCATTTTAGTCCGTGGCCAATATTTTTCGTCATTTCCCGTGGGCCAATTGATTTATTAAGAAAAAATGCTTTAAACCAGTTTTTCGCTTAGGTGTAAAAAGTCAATGTAACGACAATTCTCGTTAGTTTTAAAGTTAATTGACAGAAGTGAAAAATGTAGTCAGCTGGTTGAGAGCTGTTGAAGTGTTTAGTGTATTTTGCGCATGTTCCTAAAATTTTGTCATTCTCATGGTCAGTATATTTTTCCGTTATTTCTATTATAATTTCCTTATTTTTGGTATTGGTTTGTTCATTTTCTATGTATTTATTAGATTATATTACAAATTTTGAAGATTTCCACATTTAAATCGAAAAATACTCATGTTTCCATCATTACCATGCAGTCATTACCACGGGAATGACCTTTTCAATGTAAATTTGAGGTTATTCAATCTATGGTAATTATTAAGAATGTGACCATCATCATCTAGGACAACTGGACTTTATATCCCTTTACAACAGCATTGCTTCCCCGACAAGTAGTATCGATGATGGGTCGTTGTTTGAGCATAATACACAAAGCCAGCTAAAGTATGAAGTATACAGCTCCGACTCAGATGAAGACGTGCTGCACTCTTCTGGTAAATTATTGCGGAATTCAGCTGAAGTTTTAAAGAAAAATATAAAAACTGGTACGCACATACTAATCATGCTACCAAGTCAAAACACCCAGAAAATTACTACCAGTTGCCATTACGAGTATGCACATATTTGCCAATCAAACCTAGAGGATAATGATGTCAAAGTTTTGTTTGTCAAAAGTTGTGCTAGCAAATCAGAAAAAAAATTATTTATATTAAATGAGAGCGATATTTAATACATCAACTTTGACCAAATAATTTCAATAATACCTACTCCAAACATTGTTTTGCAGGGCAATAGGTTGTACTATAAATTTCGTGGGAAAATTGTTGTAAACGAAAGAGGCTGAAAGCTCAAAATGAGTATTAATTAGATTATAAACTTTAGAAACGCAAATACTTTTTGTTGCGTTTTATTTTTCCAAGTTCATGCAATCCGAAGAATGTATATAACGTATTAAAATTATTAAATGTGTTTCCATAAATTACTATATGTGTTTATTTTGCTACAAGATATGACAAATCGCCATAACCATGATTCTCAGTCATGACCGTGCGGCACAAATATCATTTCCGTGGGGTGCAAAAATCCTTAAATATACATGGCCCATTGCTTATTAATATATAAAATGGTTTTATAAAACGATATCAACCAACAAATAATTGTTTAAACCCATTTTCGCACTTGGCCGTTTTTAACTCTCGATTGTAGTCAATTCGCGATATCGACCCATATATGCAATAGCATTGAAACTAGTACAAAACATTTCTATTCTATTAAAAGACATCTATTTTTTAAACTATGAAACACAATTTATTGATATTTTTATTATTTCCAAAAACTTTTTATGTTTGAGGTAAAAAAACATAAGCAACAAAAACTTTTATCACATGCTGCTTGAAAGTGGATCTGATACATCACTTGAACTCCTTCGCCGCAATATTTCGGTGGATTGTTCCCGTCTTTGTGCGTTTGACACTGCAACAACTGAAATTCCAGGCAGTTTGCTTAAATGTTTTGCACATTATTACCACGTTTAATGAAAAATATTGCCACACTTACCATAAAAATACCAAAGATAAACTTTGTCGGAATGAAGTAAATCGATCAAAGCCTGAGGAAGGCAAAACAAAATCGATCAAAATAAAAATTCGTAATCAAAACCATTCCGAATAATTTCTGTGACAGACCTGATAGATTTTGGATCATTTAATATGCTTAATTAGGAGATCTTTGTGATTACAGTTTTTTAAGGAGTTTATTTATTTATTTATATATTTATTACTATTTCATCTGCAGAATTATATTCTTACAGATTACTGAACACTTTAATTAAAATATTTAAATAATATAAATTTAAATGAACTAAAACTAAAGCTACGTACACACGGTTGTCCGATCTTACAATATTGCCAGTAAAATTGTCTGAAAATGTATTACAATCGTGTGAACTGCCAATTTTTAACTTACAACGTTGCCAGAAAAACCATTGTCAATCAATTGTAAGACGACAATGTTGTTAGGCATCTGAAAATCTTGAGAACACTCTTCGTCGGCATTGCCAGATAATTGGCTGGTATTGTAAGCTCATTTTTAATTGTCAGATGTATAAAATTAATGCACCTGACAATAGCATCATTGTCAGAAAAAAGTTTTATGGACAACACTGCCAAACAGATGGCTGTTGATAACATAAGTGGCAATGCCTTACAAAATGTCTGGCAATCTTTTTCATCTAACAATCTGACAACCGTGTGAACTGAGAATTTTTGTTGTCAGATCAATTATTTGTCAGACTATAGTCTGACAATGAAATTGTAAGATTTTCTTACGATCGTCTGAACACACACGTAGAAAAAAATATATGGTTGATACGACAATATTTTAAGGGCAAAATACTATTGTTAAATTATATGGTTGAACACAACCACATAATATGGTTTCAATGCGAAATTTATTTGTAAAACCTAGCACAGCCGAACCCCAAATTATACCATATAACCATATATTTGGTAAAAGCTATAATTTTTGTATCATGACTAATACTGTTATTGTCATGTCCCACCATATTATATGATCATTCTCGACCATATTTTTGAAAAATTGTAAATTCTATTATCACCATCAAGTGTACTGATGTTGAACGTCACAATATCATATGATTACGTAATGTATCTACGTATGTAGAACCATACACGTAATTTCTATAATTAAAACAATACTTTTGTAAATTATTTAATATAGTTTTTTACTTAATATTTTAACAAACTAATTTAAACTCATAAAATTTGTGCAAAACCTTGAAGCTCTAAAAAGATTGAAGTACATATTTTCCCTCGGGGGATAAAATCTGTAAAAATACATATTCAAACACATACCTGTATTAATATATAAATTAGTTTACAAACCTTCTAACTTCCAAATGTTTATTTTTATGCCCATTTTTTCCATTAATAAATCTTATATATAATCTTGATTGTTTCTAATATTATTAATATTGAAAAAAACACACACACTGATTGCTTCAAAATTAAAAAAAAAAAATAAATAAATAGACATATATATCAATACGTTCAACAACAATAGTTAGTTTAATGGAAATGTGTTGTAGATACATACATTACATAGAAAACATTATATTATTGTACATAACAAAAGCTATTGTTTTGTTCAAATTATCTTTTTAAACAATATTATTGCATTTAACCATGTTTTAAAATTATAGAAATGTAACAATAGAAATATTGAATATTCAACACTGATGTATTTATATAGGATTATACTATATTAAAAATTATAATATACTGTTAGTGGCAACAATACGGAATATCACAGAGTAAACACTATTGTTGCCACAACAATATTCCAAACTACGTTTTCTTTGCGTGCACAATTTACTTCTGCGGCACAATTTTTCATTGTCACTACATTGTCAGCATCTTGCCAGATCTTACAATATTGTAACATCTGACAACCGTGTGTACATAGCTTAACATTAAAATTTAACAAAGGGAATAAGTTGTTACATAAATGTAAGCATCTTGCAATAGGTTCATTATACGCATTAGAGCTGCAAAAGAATCGATAGTACTATCGATAGTTTTATTTTTAGCTAACTATTGATTGTTTTCGTTCGACAGTGATACTATAGACAATTTTTGAACGTATATACGAAACCGGTTACATGTAGCCGGCATAACGTTTCTGGCCATTTATTCAGGCAGGGTCTTAACTGCCTTTAAATTTTTTTAGTTATGGCGTAATTTACAAATGAAAATATATTATATAAATCATTTTATATATCAAAGTGTATTATATCATGTATTACTTTTATTTCAAATAAAGAAATAGTTTTTTTTATATAAACAATTTTAGTTAAAGATGGCAACTTCGGCGGCTGCGGCTAAATGTCGACTGCAACTTAAAAAACTTTGTTCTCTTTGCATACAGGTGACGCTGCAGCTCGAAATGTTTAGCAAAAATAAATAGAAAAGTATTTAACTGCCTAGCCCACTATGTCACTCGACATCCATCGATGTGAACTAACAATAAGTATTCAAATCTTAATACTAAATACAATAAATTAACTAAGTCCAGCCAATGCTAGACAAAAAGTTTTATTATGCGCATATTATATCGGTAAAATCACTTACTTAACGCTCTGATGGTGGCAACGGTATCCCTTCTTCTCAACCGAGTGTGGCCACTAAAATTAAGTATGTTTCGTGCAACTGGGTTTGGGTGAAGTTCCAATTTGCTGATATACCTTGTCGTATGCTTTGAAAACTCATCTTTTACCAGTGGAACACACAGATCCTTGTGAATTCGGGAGTTTTTTACGTACCATGGAGCTGCAGTAATTGTTCGAAGAATTTTGTTTTGTCGCCTTTGAATTTTTTGAATATTTAATCTTAGAATGCATAAGGAATTTGAAATAGCGGTTTAGTTTTTTCTCTTTTTGCTCGTCCGTTGGTAGTTATAGAAGAAAACCCTACTATCAGTCTTAATACGGATTCAATAATTTTGGCGTAATTGGGAACTACTTATTGTTAAAATATTTAACGTTGTATATTAATTGGATAAAAATGCATCGATAACCAATTTCGGCAACGATTTTTCCTCATAGTCAAAAAAATTATAATAATATAGTAATAAATAATATAGTAATAAATAAAAATATTAATCATATTATAATAACAAATAATATATTAGTCATAGTCGGAAAAATAAGATTAAATAATAATATTTACCATTTGTGATCATTTAAAAATTCCCTACAATAAGCATAATCTTACAAAATCTGTCCCTTTTTCCCTAGATGTGGAAATAAAGAAATAAATCTGTACAAAAAGGGAAAAATCCCTACGCTTGGCAACACTGTTTCATACACACAAATAAGACGTCGTTCGTCTGAATTGTGTTCGCCGTATTAATCAATTAATTGTAAGTTATGTAAGTGGCGTCACTACCTAGACTTAAAAAAAAAAAATTTTATATCTTGAACCAGGGGCCAGATTCCGCAACTATGAATTTTTTTTACCAGTGAACACTCAAAATAAAATTCACTGACAGACTCAGTGTTCACTTTTCGTTAAAAAGCGATTCCGTAAGAAAGAATGAATTTTATTACGCTGAATGTGTTTCTTCAGGCTGAATGATATGCTGATTTCTCAAATTAACCGTGTCACACAAGTTGTTGAATAGATAATTTTAATATACATACATAATCCTTTTGTTTATTTTTTTCAAGTTCGAAATATTTTACAAAAAACTAAAATTCACCGAAGATTTTTGAGTGAAAAAATTATTTTAAAGTGTACACTTTAAATGTCAAAATTATTCATTCTCACCATTGCGGGCTCAAAAATCAAAAGTGAACACTGAAATTGGTGAACATATCAAAATTCATCGTTGCGGAATTTGGCCCCAGTACTCTGGAGACCACCCAATAAACACTAAGGTTTGATTTCAAATTGATGCAATGAACACAACTGAAACGAATTTCGCCCATCACCATGAAATCGCCGGCAAATATTCGTTACATAAATTCGTCGTGCGAAGCGCTATATCAAGGAACTTTTGTGTAGATAACATTGTTTACATACATGAATATAAATACTAAGGGGGCCATATTAATGCTACTAGAATTACAACCTATATAAATCCCATCCGAAAAAGGGATTTTTGAACAAATTATCTAGATACTTTATATATTGAGAATATCTTCATAAATTTTTTGCTACATGGGTTGATAATATATCATGATATAAATATTATTTCGTGAAAAATAATTTTTTTTTTATAAGAAACAGGTAGATACGAAAACGCAATACAGGGCACCAATTCTTCGATTACGAACCATTTTTCTTTCGCATCGCAATAGAGAGTAAGCCCTCTGATCACCTGATATTGTTCTGTTCGTCGTTCGCTGACGAAATAAATCTATTTCAACTTTCGCTGAGTATAACGAATTTCGACCAACACCACGATTGTGTGCGTTTTCATATACACCGATGTGTTTTTTTTATCTTGGACAAGTACTCAGGGTATGAAGCCCTACACATTGCATAGTGCATTGTACTGGAACTAAGGAAATAGGTATTGATGAGTGTGTTTGTGGACGTTTCACTTTAACAATAACAACACGCAAGACTGAAACAAACTCTATTACATCATTTAAAATGTTAGAATTAAATTAGTTAAAACAGACCAGTGCCCAGTGTATATACCTTCGACAGTGCTCATGTTACCAAATTTAGTCCAACACCTTGCACACTACAAGGTAAGGAAATTCATTCAAAAGAAATTAATAACGAACATATAAAGAAAACTCGGATAACGGTGAAAGAAAAGAAACACTTGCTATCAATTCCGGTGCAATTTGTTTTCATACGAAATTAATAATGAACATATATAGAAAATACGGACAACAGTCAAAAAAGAGTGTCCTTATAATAGAAAAAAACCAACAGGTATGGCTTCACACACATTTTACTGTGCTCATACATGAAGGCTACAAAATCTTCAAACAGCATAATCTTGAAATCATCTATTTAATATATTTGAGTATCGTTCGTTATCGGAATTAACCAACCAAATCACTCCATAGTGCAGTATATGTGTATTAAAGAGCTAAGCGCTTTTACAAAAACAATTGAGCATCAAGCGCATATGCCTGGACACATCTGGTCTAAAGCTTTTGAGCCGTTTTGGAATTATTGCTGTAATTTTTTTTTTTTTTTTTGAAAGTAGCCCACAAAAAATGTAAGGTATAAAATCGCCCGATATTGGTGAACAATTTATTCCTCCTCTACGAGAAATAATGCGAATATTTTTAAATTAAAGCTGTAGTGGCAGGATTGCCTGCACTAAGTGGTCCAATTTTTGCAGGCCAAAAGGATCGGACAAGGCGATATGCCAGTGACTTTTCTCAGATGATTATCAAGAATTGGGGGTTGTATTGCGAGTAGCCTCAATAGACCAATTATGGTCTTCTTGTGGCTTACTTCGCTAATTACTTGGTACGTTGGCTTGAAAAAAAATGAAACAACCAGGTTTTAACGTAGATGTTTCCTTTTTAATTTCCATCCATTGAATGATTAAAATTATTGCAAACAGGAGCTTACTTGAAGTACAGTACAGAGATATTGGAATGAGAGTTAAACTGTACTGTTTCGTAAACTGCTCTGTTACATTCTCTTTATACAACATAAATTACAAGAGCAATATTTAATATTAATGATTATGATAAAATACAATGAGAGTGATATTTAACAGAGATGTTTATATTCAAATTCATCTATATGTAATAGGCCATTGTATATATGTATGTCCTTATGTATGTATTAAAGTTATTATAGTAAAGTATTGTGTGTAGTTTATTATCAGGGTTCGGAAGCTAGGTCAATAAAATGAAATAAGAGATGAATATAATTTGTTTTGCTACAAAGCCATGTCTAAAGAAATTTCTATTTTTCAAATTGTAGCAACGAGAAATGGAATACTTCCTGTTAATCTTCTTTTTTTATTTCTCTTTATTCGTAATTTTACAACATTGCTTTATTTTGATACTAACAAATGGATAAAAGTAAAAAAAATTGGATAACGCAAAACTTGTGTGAATGCAAAAATATTTGCGTAGCAACTTTAAAAAAAATATCTATAAATCGTCATATAAAGACTGCCTAAGTGCAAAGTGATCACCCCTGGGCACTTGTTTCTAATACTCCAGATAGAAGAGAGTCCAAAAGAGAGAAAAAATGGGACTAGGTATACTTGTACTTGGCAAATCAAATCTTCAAAAACTATTTGCACTAGCACATTTTACTGCTGGGTAAATTTGTTTACATTAAAACTAATGTTATTAGTACGAAAGACAAATTTAATTTATATGTTTTTTATCTGTAAATAAGAAGACAGCAGCGATATCGTTGCTACAGGTGTATTTGTCTAAAACAGCAATACGGACATTAAAATGTCATTCGAATGAAGACATTCATGATAAAATTTCAATTACAAAAATATCATTTAAGTTGCAATCAACTGCAACAAATAAAAAAGCGTTCAAGTGACGTCACACTGAAGTTAACCGAACTTATGTTTGCAGGAAATTTCTATCAAACTTATCTCGTTCCTTCACCTTCATATTCTATTTCCTTTTTTCACGCTATCGCTGTTGGGGAAAAGCTTTACATGTTTGGTTTTCCAGATTGCAAAAAGTTTGATCGACTCGTTTTAGTTTTATAGTAACTATTGATAAACGACGATGAAATAGTAAAAAAGCGTAAGAGTAAAAAACTAAAAGTCGACTTCTTATAAAATGTCTATCCACTTGAACGAAGTTGCCATACTTTTATTTGACGATTTGCGCTGTTATTCTATAATTCGTGTTGATGAGATGCATAAATCTGCAGCAATATATATATATTTTTTTGTACAACTGTAAAAGTACTTGCAGAAACTAAAACTGCTTGTACAGACGGCAATTAAAAATTCATCTTGAAGTAACCAAAACTAAAAACAATTAAAATATTAATTTATTGATTTCTTGTTCAACTTTATAATTTTTTAATTAGCTTTTCGGTTTTTGTACATCGGGTTTTAGTTCAAAAGTTTTTCCTTTCTTAAGTGTCGTAAGGATTTTTTACACTACAAATTTGCTGTAATCAATAATTTTTGATTGAAGAAGACAATAAAAATAATAATCAAATCTTTAGCTGGGGGAAAACTAGCTGTTTCGTAGTCGCTTCACCACTCATCAGCTCCTATTTTCGGATTTGCATACGTGATTGAATACGACATTAATATAGACAAAGAATAGTGCAATGGCTGAGTGGTTAAGGCGGCCGTTAATGATGCGTCATGACCCCAGTTTAAATCCGGAAAGCTCGGTTAGTTGTTGCCATGCTAAATTAGTTTGATTATTTTTCTGGTCTTCTTCAATCAAATATTATTGATCACAGCAAATTTGCGTTATAAAGAAATTCTTCTTAAGAACCTTACGAAAGGAAAAACTTGAACTAAAAAGAGATGTACATATGTGCAAAAAAATAATTAAATTACCAATGGAACTCTGTTCTCCTATTTCCTATTTTAGAAATTAAAATGTGTATGTACAATACGGCGCTAAGATCACCCACCACCTTCGCAAGTCATCACCCTATGGAAAGATGATATTATGTCAGTTCTGCTTTGACATTTGTAGAGCAAGGGTTCCCCAATGCAGCATATTGGGTACTACTCTACGAGGGCGGATTGATATAGCATCCACCTAAGTAGGAAAATAACATTTTTTATACCCTTCACAAAAATGTAAAAGGTATATATAAGTTAGTGATTCCGTTTGTAATTTCTACAATTTTTTTTTTGCGACCCTATAAATTATATATATTCTGAATCAGAATTAATGGAAAAGTCGATTAAGCGATGTCCGTCTGTCCGTCTGTCCGCTGTTGAAATACCGTTTCTGAGAAAACCATTAGACTTAGAAACTTTTTTCTTTCACCATTCTTTTACCCCATCGATTCATGGGTTTGCTATTGAAATTCAGTAATATTGGTCCACGTATAGCTGAGATATATTCAAAATTCCGAAAAAAGCCATTTTTTTTGTAGTTTTGTATGAAAACTTTTGAAAACAAAAGTTGTTCGTTTTGCTTCAAACTTCACACACTTATTAAGCATGGTGACTAAAAGACAAAAAATTTTTTTTCAGATATCGGTCCATATATACCCGAGATATAGCCCAAATCGGGTTTTTCATGAAAATGTCGCGTAAGCGAACTTAAACAACTTTTTTTTGCTCAAAAGCAGTTCTGGTAATGAAATAAGATTACATAAATATGGAAAATGAAAATTTTCGATATCGGTCCATATATACCCGAGATATAGCCTAAACTGCGGTTTTAATGAAAATGTCGCGTAAGTGAACTTAAACATCTTTTTTTGCTTAAAAGCAGTTCTGGTAATGAAATAGGATCATATAAATATGAAAAATTAAAATTTTCGATGTCGGTCCATATATACCCGAGATATAGCCTAGACCGAGTTTTACATAAAAGTGTCGCGTAAGCAAACTAAAACAACATTTTTGTGCTCAAAAGCAGTTCTAGTAATGAAATAAAGTTATATAAATATGAAAAATGAAAATTTTCGATGTCGGTCCATATATACCCGAGATATAGCCTGGAACGGGGTTTTCATGAAAATGCCGCGTAAGCGAACTTAAACAACTTTTTTTGCTTAAAAGCAGTTCTGGTAATAAAATAAGGTTATATAAGTATTGAAAATGAAAATTTTCGATATCGGTCTATATATACCCGAGATATAGTCTAAACCGGGTTTTTCATGAAAATGTCGCGTAAGCGAACTTTAACAACTTTTTTTTAATTAAAAACAGTTCTGGTAATAAGATGAGTTTATATAAATATGGAAGATAAAAATTTTCGATATCGGTCCATATATACCCGAGATATAGCCTAAACCGGGATTTTCATGAAAATGCCGCGTAAGCGAACTTAAACAATTTTTTCGCCTTAAAGCAGTTCTGGTAATAAAATAAGGTGATATAAATATTGAAAATGAAAGTTTTCGATATCGGTCCATATATATCCGATATATAGCCTAAACCGGGTTTTTCATGAACACGCGGCGTAAGCGAACTCTAACAATATTTTTTGCTGAAAAGCAGTTCTAATAATAAAATAAGGTTATATGGAAGATAAAAATTTTCGATATCGGTCCATATATACCCGAGATATAGCCTAAACCGGGATTTTCATGAAAATGCCGCGTAAACGAACTTAAACAATTTTTTCACCTTAAAGCAGTTCTGGTAATAAAATAAGGTGACATAAATATTGAAAATGAAAGTTTTCGATATCGGTCCATATATATCCGATATATAGCCTAAACCGGGTTTTTCATGAACACGCGGCGTAAGCGAACTCAAACAATATTTTTTGCTTAAAAGCAGTTCTAATAATAAAATAAGGTTATATAGGTATGAAAAATAAAAATTTCCGTTATCGGTCCATACATACCAGAGATATAGCCCAAACCGGGTTTTTCATGAAAATGTCGCGTAAGCGAACTTAAACAACTTTTTTCACCTTAAAGCAGTTCTGGTAATTAAACAAGGTTATATAAATATGGAAAATGAAAATTTCCGATATCGGTCCATATATACCAGAGATATAGCCCAAACCGGGTTTTTCATCAAAATGTCGCGTAAGCGAACTCAAACAACTTTTTTCACCTTAAAGCAGTTCTGGTAATTAAACAAGGTTATATAAATATGGAAAACGAAAATTTCCGATATCGGTCCATATATACCCGAGATATAGCCCAAACCGGGTTTTTCATGAAAATGTCGCGTAAGCGAACTTGAACCACCTTTTTCACCTTAAAGCAGTTCTGGTAATAAAATAAGGTTATATAAATATGGAAAATTAAAATTTCCGATATCGGTTCATATATACTCGATATATAGTCTAACAGGTTTTTTGATTAAAATGCCGAGTAAACAACTTTTTTGTGCTCAAAAGCAGTTCTGGTAATGAAATAAGGTTATATAAATATGGAAAAAGAAAATTTCCGATATCGGTCCATATATACTCGAGATATAGCCTGAACCGATTTTTCCAATAACATTTTCTTTTTTTGCTAAAAAGCAGTTCTTGTTATAAAAGAAGGTTACGAAAATAAAGAAAATTAAAATTTCTGATATCGGTCCATATATACCCGAGATATAGCCTAAACCCGGTTTTTCATGAAAATATCGCGTAAGCGAACTTAAACAATTTAAAAGCAGTTCTGGTAATGATATAAGGTTATATAAATATGGAAAATTAAAATTTTCGATATCGGTCCATATATACCCGAGATATAGCCTGAACCGATTTTTCCATAAAAAAATTTTTTTTTTTTTTTTTGCTGAAAAGCAATTTTCGTTATAAAAGAAGTTTACTAAAATACAGAAAATAGAAAATTCCGCTATCGGTTCATATATAACCGAGCACATTTAGGTCACATTTTTAATATACTATACATATTCGTGACTATCGTGAAGGGTATTTTAGATTCGGCCCAGCCGAATATACTACACTCTTACTTGTTTTTTTTCAAAAACCATTTATTTCTCTACATAGTCTCCTTTTAGCTCAATGCATTTAGTAATACGATATTCGAATTTTTATATATGTATCATCTGAATAATACGGTTTTGGGAACCCCTCAAAATAAGCATTAGTTTCGGTAATCACTTCGTCGTGTGAGATTCATCTTTTTTCTGCGAGGCATTTTTTCAAGTTTGGAAACAGGAAAAAGTCACTAGTAGCTAAATCTGGACTATAAGGTGGATGATCAAGCAATTCGAAATGTATTTCAGGTAATTTTAGCATCGTATCTAATGCTGTGTGCACCGTGCATTGTCTTTAAGAAAGATCACTTTTTTCTTTTTTAAATGTGGTTGTTTTTTCTTGATTTCATCAATCAGTTGATCCAATAATGCACGAGTATTATCGTACATTATTCCTGTGATTGTGAATCCTTTTTCAAGATAATCAGCAATATTCAATGTGCATCCCAAAATACAGTAACCATAAGCTTGCCAGCCGATTTCACTATCATAGCGCTCTTCGTCGGAACACTTACACCAGTTTTCACCCATTGTTGCGATTGATTTTTGGTTTCAGGTGTGTAGTGGACCCACTTTTCATCAATGTTTATTAATCGACGTCAAAAATCAACAGGATTACACTTTGTCATGTCCAAACACCACTGTGAAGTGGTCCGTCGAACCCGGTTTTGTTCGGCACTGAGTAAACGCGGCACCCATCTTGCCGACAGCTTTTTCATAGGCAATTGTTCATGCAAAATGTTGAACACACGTTCTTACGATATTTTTATCATTTTAACAATCTCATGTACCTTGACTCGGCGATCACTCATAACGATACCGAAGATTTCTTGATATTTTCTTCAGCAACCACCTCTTTTTGGCCTTCCTGTTGATAGTAATGTAGCAGTGCTTGTTCGGCCCCGTTTAAATTCAGCAATCCAATATTTTAAATTGTAATCTGACGGAGCAGACTCACCGTAATGTTTGTCGAGCTTTTCTTTTGTCTCTTTCGCCGTTTTGCTTTTCAAATAATAGTGATTAATCACCGCACCAAATTCACTGCTTTCCATTTTTTAAGAAACACAAAAGTTGCTTACTTCGAATGACTACAGCAAATAAACAAATCGATGAGTTTCTAAATTAGATTTATGGTTTGTACATTTGTACATTGGGTTTTAGTTCAAGTTTTTTCCTTTCTTATGTTTTTTCTTAAAAAGGATTTTTTACGATACAAATTTGCTGTGATAAATAATTTTTGATTGAAGAAGACAAGAAAAATCAAATCTTTAGCTGGGGGACAACTAGCTGTTTCATAGTCGCTACACTACTCATCAGCACCCATTGGGATGTGAATTTCGTTTAAGAAAATAGCTGACGTTTGACAGATCGCAATTTCAAAAAAAAAAAAAATCTATTCGCCCTCGTACGCAAAACGTTCATCCCATTAATGGAGCTTTCATAACCTTTTCATGGTATTAGCGAAAGATTGGTGAAAGAAGTGGTTTCATTCCCATAATGAAGCTTTTTTATTTCAGTGTGCTCTGCAAACGTTTGGCGCAGTTTTAACTCTATACAGACGTTTGCCAGATCTTACACTATTGTCAGTGAAAATTGCCTAAAAATATCTTATAACTACATGAGCTGCTAATTTTGGTAGTGCAACATTTTCAGAAAAATACGATCCGGACATTGCAAAACAATATCGTCAGATATCTGAGAGTCGTAAGAACACTTTTCAACTTGCAAGTTCAATTTTAGTTGCCTGATGCGGTGAAATAAATGGCCGTGACAATGTCATCATTATCGGAGAAGTATTCCTATTGACAGGCAACACTCAGCAGACATATGGACGCTTCGATTTTTCTGGCAATATGTAACAACAAATCTGTCAATAATCTGGCATGTTGGCAAATTGATTGTCCAGCAATAATTCTAATGTTTTCTTGTAATCGTCTGATTTTTCAATATCAGTTCATTGCCAGCTCTTACAATATTGCAATGTCTGACATCCGTCTGTACACAACTTAAGACTTGCTTTATGACTGCAGCACATCAAAAGCTTCTTCGTATATTCCACAAGCAGTAAAATCGTAAAAGGTCTTTAATAACTTTTTATTATTATTTAAGCTTTAAAATTTTGTTTTGATTTGGTCAGCGCGGTTGAAGTTTGAAATTCACAATTAGCGATGCAAAGTCACGGCTGCGCATCATTTAAGAAACTCTTGCGAAACGTTCATATGTTTAATACATTCGTACACTCAGTCCTGTTTTTGCGCAGCTTTATTTTGAACGATTTTAAAACGACATGGTTGACAAAATTAAATACATTAAATTTATTCGTCTCTTTCGCATAATAGGACAATTTTTTAAGCAAAATTATAGTTTTTTAATACTTTGCTCTGTTTTCTACTTTTAGTATGTGAAGCAAACGAACAAATGGCAATAAAATGGAAATTGTTGACGTGATATTTACACTTCTGCAAACGTATACATGCATACACTCGTATGTGTGTACGTACGTACATATGTATTGTTTTTAAATTTTTATAATTATTGATTGCACAAGTCATTTTTTATATTTTTTTTATGGTTTGATTGTTTCTTTACAGAATTATTGAGGCGAATTATTTAATAAGATTAAATTCCAAAGCAATTGCAGTCGTTGGCTTCGTGTAAATAAGGAAAATAAATCAATAAATTTAAATTAGCAAATGCATAACGGGTCTTGGACCCGCGCTCGCACAGCTGGACACCCCGGCCGGCAATTTAAACAAGATTTTGTTTTCATATCAATTTCATTATTCAGGTAGAGCTCCACAATATCTTTTGATTTCAGTTTACAAAGTCCATCTCTTCTGATTTGAAAGATATGATAAAAAAGAGTTTTCGATTAGTTTTTCTAAACATTATTTAAACTATTTTCTAAAAATAATAAAGAGTGCTTTTTATAGAGGTGTCGAGCATTGAAAAAAAACAAAGATCAAGTTTTTAAACTGACATGAAATTTATTTTATTCGATATATAATATTCTGGCATTATAATTCAAATATTACTTCTGACATATGACCACCGATGACTTTTTCCAACATTTATGGCTGTATATGGGCAATAACGCGGCAAATATAGTCCCCCAAGTGTTCAATCGTTTCGGCGTGTACTGTCGACTTTAACGACAACAGCATTTAGTCGCGCGATCTTTGAATCCACTTCAAGCGTCCGAAGCGGGAAACTATGCGGTTACCAAACCTTTCCTTTAACAAATCATTTGTCACATGAGCTATATGAGATGTTTTTGAAACGACATCTCAAGCACATCATGACTGTTCAATGGATGAACGAAAGACGTCGGTAATCATTACCATTGATTGTAATTTTCTTACCAGTATCGCTTTTAAAGAAGTACGGACATATGTAATATTTAACGTTTGATCATTGATATTCCAACGTAATGACAGGTATTTAAAAATTATTTTTTGCTTTATACGTGAACTGAGAACGAATTTTTCTCGGTTTATTCCCTCACTTGAATTTGAACATTTGAATATGAAAAAGTGGGTGCCACGTTAGCTCAGTGTCGAACAAAAACAAGTTCGACACACCACTTCACAGCGGTGTTTGGACATAATAAAGCGTAGTCCTGTTGATTTTTGGCGTCGTTTAATAACTGTTGATGAAACGCGGATCCACCACTAAAAACTTGAAACCAAAAATGAATCGAAACAATGGGGCGGAAGCTGGTGGAAGTGCTCCGAAGAAGGGGAAGACAGTGAAATCGGCTGCCAAGGTTATGGTCACTGTATTTTGGGATGCAAGACAGCGCACTGAAACACATTTCAAATTGGTTGATCATCCACCTTATAGTTCAGATTTAGCTCCCCTAGTGACCTTTTCCTGTTTCCAAACTTGAAAAAATGGCTCCCAGGAAAAAAATCAATTTCAAACAAAAAAGTGAATACCGAAACTAACGCTTATTTAGAGGGGTTCCCAAAATCGTATTATTCAGATGGTATAAAAAAGTATCGTCTTACTAAGTGCATTGATCTATGTTAAGAAATAAATAGTTTTTGAAAAAAAAAATTTTTTTTCTTACTTAGGTAGTTTTAAAATCAATCCGGCCTCGTATGTTAGTAAAGCAATTGGGGAAAATTATTCGTTAATTCAATTGGTTACCCAAATATCCATTTGTCAATCAGAATACAAGTAAACGAACTAAAGATTTACTATAATAACAAATCTAAATAAAACAAGTAAGAGTGTAGTATATTCCCTTCACGATAGTCATGTATATATATAGTATATACTACAAATTTGGACTAAATGTGCTCGGATATATATGGACCGACATCGGGGAAAAAATATTTTTTCCTTGTAACCACTATTCCAAAAAAGAAATCTTTCATGGAAAAATCGGCTTAGGCTATATCTCGGTTAGATATGAAACGATATAAGAATTTTCCATTTCCTGTACTTTAGTAGCCTTCTTTTATAACGAGAACTGCTATTAAGCAAAAAGGCTATATCGGGTATATATGGATCGATATTGGAAATTTTCATTATCTATATTTTAATTACCTCGTGTTATAATCAGAACTGATTTCAAGCAAAAAAAAAAAACTTCACTGAAAATCGGTTTAGACTATATCTCGGGTATATATCGACCGATATCGGAAATTTTAATTTTTTCTATTTGGTAACCTTTTATAATCAGAACTGCTTTTAATCAAAAGAAAAAAATTTTAGGGAAAAATCGGTTAAGGCTACATCTCGGGTATACGAGTATTTGGACCGATATTGGAATTTGTAATTTTCTGTATTTTAGTAGCGCAAAACAATTTTTTAAATTCGCTTAAGCGACATGCTCATGAAAAATCGGTTTATAGACCGATATCGGAACATTTCATGTTCTGTACTTTAGTACGCCACAAGGTCGTACGGTCAATAAGAAATACGATCTTGAAGTTATGCGCTGTTTGCGCGAAGCAATTCGTCAGAAACGCACAGAATTGTAGAAAAAACCATCATGGATTTTGCACCATGATAACGAACCAGCTCACCCATCGATGCTTGGGCGTGAGTTTTTTGCCAACGACAAAACCGTATCATGACTCAACCACTGTGTTCACCGGACTTGGCCCCCGCTGCTTTTTTCCTCTTCCCAAAACTGAAGACAACGATGAAAGAAAAGCGATTGAGTTATCTCCTCGAACAAATCGAAACAGGAGCTGCTGGCGATACCAAAATTGCATTTCAGAAGTTTTTCGAGGATTGGAAAAAACGCTGGCTTTAGTATACATGAGGGGGATTACTTTGAAGGGGACAAGATAGTTATTGATGAATAAATAAATACTTTTTGAAAAAATTGAAAATAACGGTTATATTACGGTTATAGTACATAAATATCGTTGGTCTCATTTAGAAAGGCCCTAACAAAAATAATTGCAATTTTACAGGAGAAGGAAAAATTGTAATGAAAACTGTATAAATAGGTACTGTAATATAGGTTTTTTTTTTCTTTTAAACAAACTGTGTCAACATAACTTCTCGTCAAAATGTCTGTTGGGTTGCGTCACTTAAAATTGCAACAATGCTGATACAAACTACCAATAATTACAGCAGTGTTCAGTTTGGTATAATCATATCACTCTCTCCTTTTGCTAATGTCGTTTTTATAGGTAACAAAAGCTTTTAAAGTTTTATACCTAATGAGAGAGATATCGATAAGTTCGCAGCACACCGCCAATAGTTGATTCTTTCTATTACATTATGTTCTTATGAATGAAAATGGACACGTCACTAATAAGCATAACTGAAAAGAATTAAAAAAGACCACGCTGCGATCTTTTGTCAATTGGGCTGTCAAGGAAGCAAGTTGAAGTTTAAATAGGGCTTAGACACAAAAATTGCTGAGGCTTAAGAAAACTTTAACATAAAAAGAAAGTGGAAAAAAAATAGTAATAATTAAATTAAATCTCTGAAATCCAGGGAACATTTTTTTTATCAGTACATAAAGGCTAACAGAATATCAGGTAAATACAGATAGAACTTAATGTTTGACTCGAACGTGAAATTTTAATAATTGAACATTGTGCTACAGGTGTACTTCAACTCTCGAGTGACAAATACACTTTCCACGTGGCAAATTTTTGTTTCACTCGGGAGTATAACCGTGAGTCACCAACGACTTTTGGGTCAGTTTCACGAAAAAGAAACAAAAAAAAAAAAAAAGAAGAAAAAGAGAAAAAAAAACCAGGAAAAACCAGCACTAATCGGGTGATCAAAAACAAATTCCCTGGCAAATTAACGAGCAGGAATACCTCACTTTTATCGTTAGTCTTGGTATCAAATTACCATAACCATAAGGGAAATAACAACCTTTGGACTACGTATCTACCTGCCTGCATTTTTGTTTAGTGCCAATGAAACCCACAATACATCAGCAATACCACCGCCATAATGGGCTAAGTTGTCCAGAAAAATAATTCAATCTCAATAACCTTAATACAACTCCAACAATGTTTCTTTTTTTTCATATAATCCATACATACACCAATAGTCGAAGCCCTACCTAACTAGAACCTATCATAACCTGTCTAAATGTCCTTCTATATTCTACCTTCTCGATTCCCATATTATGTAATCTAACCTTCATTAATACATTATGAATAATTCAAACTATGTATCATATTTAAAATACAGTGCATTCAAGTTATATCCATAACTATTTGAAAACAACCTAAACTAACTTAGCGTTAATCTCCTACACCTAAAAGGATAATTTATGTGACCATTTAAAGCAATCTCTAAGAACAAGAAAAGAAAATACAATTACATCATTTCATCTGTCCAATTTCAACGAGCAGAAGGCCTTCAGCGTCGGTGAAACCGGGACTCAACTGTAAGTTGTAATCATATTGTGTTTTTTTTTTTATTCACTATTATTTCTATATTTACTATTACTATATAATATTATTCATTCATAATTGATTTTCAAAAACAACCTTATTTATCAGTTTTGTTTATACTCCCTTCCATCAAATAAAGTTTATCGTTTGTTTTGATTGCATTCATTTTTTTTATTCCTATGTATATATGTATGTTTACATACGTACCTATGTACCTGTGTGATCATATATACATATATATACGTATGTACGTCATTGTTTTAACCTGATAAATAAGAACGATAAAAATTATATGTTGGAAGATGAGAAGATTAAGCTTTCTTTACAAACTCTCCTGTAAAAGTTAGCAGCTGATTTACATATATAAGATTACCTTTATTATTTAAGTAATTTTTTTAATATTATAATGTTAAGAGAAAAATGAGGAAGAGAGTTATATCTATAGATATTTTTTTTTTTTTTGTTTATTAAAGAGAACCATTTTTGGTTATGAATTAACATAATGAGTGTATTGTAATTACTTCATAGGTAAAACTTCAGAGACGGTGGTAAGATCGGTCAAAAAAAAGGGGGTTTTCATATAATTCATACAAGCCCAAGAAAACCCAAGGTAGGGAGGGTATAGAGGCTGAGCTTTTACACCTAAGCTCAAATCTCGAAAGAATCTGGAAATTTATGCTTTAGAGATCCTAATTTTTGTTTGTTTATGTAGTTTTCTTTTATATATATATTTTTTTGTTTGAACCGACAACAGGGCATTTAAAACCGCACGTAATTTTTTTTTCTCATTGTATGAAAATGGTTTAATGGAAAAAGAGCCCCGCCCATAACTCCGATCTAGCTAGCTAGCCTGTACGTGCGTACTATTCCAGTAAGACCATGCGACAACGAATCCTTGAAACAGCAGGGAATACAATCTGGCGTTGTTCCCAATTCGACATTACAGTACATCCAAAAGTAACTTTTTTTGCTCAATTGCTTGTAAGAGCGATATGTATGAAATTATATAATTAAATCTTTGTGACACTGTGTACTTGTGTGAAACGTAGTAGAATCCCTCAAAGAGCTCAATTACGAGTTAGAGCCTTTCTGCTTGAGACTAATGATATTTACATACTATATTTCCTACATAAATTAGCTTAAAAAAGGGAATATGTACATATGTAGTTGTAAAACCAAAATTGCTTGGAAGATGTGGTACTTAAATCGTCAAAGTGCTATTTTCAGCACCCAAAATCGTCAAATCGGGTCGACCGGTGATTCCCATTAGTTCTATTTATTACATATCGTATATTTTTCCCCCAAAAAATACACTTATCTATGTGTGTGTATATGCCTCCATATATGGATAAATACATACATGTGAAAATGCAATGAAAACACTTTCAATCATTTGCGGGAAAAGTTGTTTAAAAGAAAAAAGCTAACAGTAACCAAAAAAAGAAGAAACCTTCTTTATATGGTTTTCCTTTTCGTTACACTGTTTGCAGTGCTGTGGCTGGATACTCATACTCGTACATTGGCACAGACAACCACTCTGGCATGCAATTCTTGCTTTTTGGTTCGATGCTGTTTGTATTTATAGGCCACGCCCATATGCACAAAGTAAATTAATTTGTTTTATGGTAGTTGATACTCGTTTATACCTTCTCAAATATTTATGTGTTTAACTGCATGTTTATTTCATTAGCATTTTGATAATTACTTTTTTAACGATTTCATTTTAGTTGTTATTCTTTCCGCGTCCGTATTTAAAAACTTGGCTTTCTTTATGTCATTTGCTCCCTCCCCTCTTCCCTACTAAACCCGATATTATTTTTTCGCTTGTTTTATATTTCTTCCTTTTAATTAGCATTTTTATTCGTTTATTTCCTATTTGCAATTCATACGCACAACAGCATTTGAGCACCGATGAAATATGTGCAAGTATGTACATGTTGTATGTATGAGTGTGTATATCGTTACCTGAAATTAAAAAAGCCGTACCAACAAAAAAATTAATATATACAATTTTTGTATGATTTGGATCTTATCGCTTGATTAACAAACATTTAAAAAAACCGGCTGTTATTGG
This sequence comes from Thecocarcelia acutangulata, assembly GCA_914767995.1. Lineage (NCBI taxonomy): Eukaryota > Metazoa > Arthropoda > Insecta > Diptera > Tachinidae > Thecocarcelia > Thecocarcelia acutangulata. The sequence goes on from OU612098.1 coordinate 62,419,540, forward strand.
TACATAGGGATATAATCTCAATTTTTTCCTTTTGTTTTGATCAATATGTTTGCATGCACAAGATCAGAAAAATAAACAAAAACTTGTTAGCTGGTGGACAACTAAATGTTTCGTAGTCTCCACATTATTCATCAGCACCCACCAGGATTTGAACTCGGAATCATGATACATAATGAACGGCCTCTTAAACCACTCTGTCCTGATCATATGAATTATTATTTCTCTACCAGTCATGCACACAGGGAGCATGTTATGCATTAGTGTATGCCTAACCAGGGCGCTGTGCTTTCTGGGTTATAAGAGAGGTTGGAGTTCCTCGTTTGTTGTAGCAAAAGGAAGCCGCATGACTTATGCTGTGTTGGACTTCCTAAGCTCTCACCAAAGGTAGATGATATTTTGCTTGCAGACCACCCCGGTGCTGAGCATAGGTGAGGTGCCTAGCTTGGCTGAAACGTTCTGGCTGTGGTTTAAACCTAAAATCGCAGGAAGGTGAATTATTTTCCCTGATAAATATGGCGTAATACCGGCTTTCGGGGGCTAATAATACCCTGAGGTACTGTTGTCTTGCAACAGATACCTGGTATGTAAGGAACCAGTAGTTATGGGTAGATGGAAGAGTTGATTAAGGGTTGATGCTCGTAACGGACTAACGCTTATGAAATCATTAAGCCTTGTCTTTCATTGACTATCTGAGAGATTGTATACAGGAGGGATTTAAAGGCCCGTGTTATTCAGCAAGGGATTAGTCTGCAAACATGTGGCAGAATTTGCAACCTGTGTGAGCCTCGCAAGCCACATCGGGGTGCCAGTGAATTGTGAATTATTTACTCCGTGGAATTGGACCATCAACTAACGCCGTCAAGGCAGGTGCTGATGTAAATCAATTTCACATTCTGTCTACTAGCCATGTTATAACAAACACGCGATCTGAAAAGCGGCAACGTTCGTTTTACTTGCGCTTCGGACTTGTTACGAAAAAATACATGTAGTTTACATATGCATGTAGTAGTTATACAAAACGAAAACAAATTTACAATAAATATTACAACTTTCTAATCCAGTATTGTTAATTGAAAATTCGTTTGACTTTTTATTGAAATAAGAAGAAAACATACTAAATTTCAATTGTAAATAATTTTCTTTTCTTTTTAAAGTTTAGTTTAACCAAAATCAAGAGCGCCTATTTGGCGATTTCAAGACGCAAAACCGCATTTCTCTTACACATATGTCATAACACATATTTGGCGTTTTGAAGTCAAATTTTAAGCGATTTGCGTTTGACAGAACACAGTGTTTACTGCCTGATAATTGTTTGGTGCGTGGATTTTTCGGTGACTAAAAACCTCCCGAGGGTCTGTTGCCTTTACAACAGATACCTGCACTGTAAGGAACCGATGGTGTTGATTGACGGGTGAATTCGTTTAAAGGCCGATGCTCTTAGTGGCATTCGGCCTACCAACTCATTAAGCTTTGTCTTCCATTGATTGCTGCGAAATTTCATATAGGAGGGATTAGAAGGCTCGAACTCCTCAACATGAAGTTGCTCATATGGCTACAAACAATGGCAAAAATTACTACCTGTGTGAGCCACACGGGGGTGCTGTTGAATCGTCAATCATTCACTCCGAGGAACTGGTCCATCATCAGATAAGGCCGTAAAGGCAGGTGCTGATGTAAATCTCTTTCACTACCGTCTCTGAACAATCAGATATTTCTTCTTAATTATACAAACATATGCTAATATGTAAATGCTAATTATGATTTTTGTCGAGCTTCATAATTATGGTTATGGTATAAAAGTGGTTCAATCATGATGCGCGATGTTAGTTATAAATCACCCCTTAATATCAAGATTTTTGCCCAACTTAATTTGACACTTTTTGTTTGCTGTATTTTATTTAACAGGTTATTTAAAACAAACCAACATGTCTTTGGTATGTTACATCGAACATATTTATCTTCACAGTTAAAATGTCGTTATATCATTTCATTACGTCAAACATACTCGTATTAAACTCGGCATATTCATCTTCACACACCTACTTATATAACTTTATACATTCTCTTATACTTTGCGCTTGTAGCTCGTACATATCTGTAGCGATTTAAGATAACAGCTTAATTCGAGATAAGGTCAAAAAAAGTTTTTAGGGGAAATTTGGTTGAAGAACAACGAGAGAGTACGAGTAGCAAGAAAATTTTCTAAATTAAATGAACAATTTATGCTAGGAACACAACTGCGGCGAACGCCGAACTTCCCCCATCGAGACGAATTCGCCGGCAAATATTCGTTGTATTAATTCGTCGTATGACGCACAATGTCAACGAACATTGTTTACATTCCGTGCAAAGACAAAAAATGAATATAAATACTAAGGTGGCCATAATAAAAGTAAACCTATAAAAATCCCACCCGAAAGAAGGATTTTTGAACAAATTATCTCAGTTGCTTTATATTTTGAGAATATCTTCATATACATTTTACTACATGGATTAATATAAATTATCAAAGTATCAAAAATACTTTTCTTATATAAAAAACCTGGTCACCTGATATCGCTTTGTTCGTCGTTCGCTGACGAAACAATTAGAAATGAATCTATTTCAACTTTCGCTGAGTACTCGTATGACGAATTTCGTCCCACACCACGATTGTGTGTATTTTCATATACACCAATGTGTTTTATTTTTGGCGACGAATATTCGCGACCAATTGTGTTCCTAGCATTACTAGCAAAAATTCGCAAGTTTGAGTAGAGTTGTAATGTATAGGTATACATGAGTACTTACCCAACAAACACCAAATCAAACATTTGATATAAAATAACGTTATCATTTGATATTAAACATAGTTTTCAAACCTTTTTCAATGGTTTGATTTTAACATTTGAATTTAAATTAAAAATCATTTGAATACTCAATGTTTTATCAATTTGATTTTGAATTATAAACTAGTCATAAAACAAATGTGTCAGCAATTACTGCAAAAAATATCAACATTTTAAATTTATTTACAAAAAAAATATATAAAAATTAAAATTCCGGAGAATTTAATAAATGTAATTTGTTTGTGACCAATATTTAATTAAATGTCAGCAAAAATTAGTTTTAATAAATTAAAACGCATGAAATAAAACATGAAAAAGTGAAATAATAAGATATAATAAGATTGTCTGCTTTGACCGCGATTTGGAGCCAAAAGGCTCCGTCCCTTCAAGAATTTAAAGAACAAGGAAAATAATAATAAAATAAGTAATAATAATGGAAAATTCAAATTAAAAACCTCAAATAAATCAAAATCAAAAATTAGTTTTTATCCACTTCACAATTCACATTTGAAAATTAGATTTGAAACCAAGTTGAGAATAAATGAATTTCTCAATTTGAAAATAATTTCCCCTTTTTGTTAAGAATACTATTTTTTTCAATATGAATTCAAATCAGTATCAAACGTTTGTCGTTTGAGAAAACGTTTGATTTCAAATCATTCTCAATTTGAAATCAAACCTTAGTGTTTGTTGGGTAATAACTTCCTTCATATTTTTTGGACAAATTATACATATATGTATGTATATTTCTATAAAAATAATGTGATTATGATCATTTATGTTCAGTATTGTCGTGACTGGTTTTTTTCGAGTACGTCTTGTTATAGAATAATGAAAAGTTTTACAATTTTATTTAATCTAGTACTAGGCGTAGTCGAAATGTGCTAAATACTATAAATGTGATTAGCTACTTTTGAATAAAATATCTACGAGTATTTTTAATTAGTTTACACGGTAGAACAGACTGTCTACACGTTGCATTTTTATTTCAAATTAATTACAAAAAGTAAAGTAGCGTAGTAGTAGTAGTAGTACTCACAGTATTTACAATACTAGAAATAACAGCTGGTCTGTAAAAATTATAAAACTAGAAAACAAAAACATTTCAAGGGTTAAAACTAGAAAAATATTAATATAATTAAAAATGAAAGGATCTAAGTTTCTATATAAGTGCTCCCCTAAAAGTTTTAAACACATTCAACCCAGTAAATTTGCCGGTACACTCTTTCGCAAATACTGTGTTGCTTAGTTCATTTCCATTAGACGTCTTATTTTACTTCTGTGGTTCCTAAGTTACTCAAAAATAAATTTGTAATCTTTTTAATACTTTTTATCGTTTTAAAAGTTTACATACACTTACAATTTCTTAAATTTTTCAAAACATTTTTATTTTTTAACTTAATTTAGAAATATTATTTTGTAAACATAAACGCAAAACAGCTGTTTGAATAATTATTGCAAGTAAAAATTCTACTTGCAGGAATTTTTCTGTCTCTGAATTTTTTACGCTCTTTTGACGTTCTCTGGTTGCAAATTTTTTGGGTTAATAAACGCTTTCTAGTAACAATTGTTACAAATTTGTAAACATTTTTAGGAAATGAACACAATTTATATTTAACAACAAACGATAAAAAATCAAAATTTTTCAGAACTTCATGAATAATTTTTTGTTAAGCAAAAATTTTATGTTTACACAATTAAACAAATTAGACTAAAGGCCCATTTAGCCGACTGTAGAAATTGTAACTGTAACGTAAATGTAAATGTAACGTAAATGTAAATGTAGTAGCACTTATAGAACACGTAAAACCGTATCATTTGTTTTTGATACAAACAAAAAAACACAAGTGCATGTGAAGAAAAAGTGTTCACTTATTAATGATTTACAGAAAAAGTGTTCTGCTTTTCATTTTTATATTATTGTATGTTAAAGAAAATAATTAATTTTTCATCACCTATATCTTTATATCAAATAATTTGCAAAAATAAAATAATACAGCTGTTCATAGCAGTGATGAGAGCTCATAGTATTCAGTACATATACAAAAGGTACGAAAATTGTTTAAATGGTACCTAAAATTTCTAATATTTCTTTTTCTGTCTATTGTCGACATTTCATATGAGCTACAGCTGGAAAATATAAAAACAAGCTTTTTATAATTTTTTTATTAGTACCAATGTTGGAAGCTACTATAGCGAATAAATCTCAAATGTTTGAATTTTTGTTCTCTGCTCTTTAGTACTTCTAAAAAAACAAATTTAACTGCTTATAACATATAATAATATTAATATATAACAGGAGCGTAGTACATTTGGCTGGGCCGAATCTAAAATACCCTTCACAATAGTCACCTATATACATATATATAGTATCTATTAAAAATTTGAACTAAATACGCTCGGATATATATGAACCGACATCGGGGAAAAAATATGTTTGACTTGTAATCACCATTCCAAAAAGGAAATCTTTCATGGAAATTATAATGCAAAAATTAGTTTAGGCTATATCTCGGTTAAATATGAACCGATAACGGAATTTTCCATTTTCTGTATTTTACGTGTAATTACCTCGTTTTATAATCAGAACTGATTTCAAGCAAAAGAAATTTTTCACTAATTAATCGGTTTAGACTATATCTCGGGTATATATGGACCGATATTGGAAATTTTCATTTTCTCTATTTGGTAACCTCCTTATATTATCAGGACTTCTTTTAAGCAAAAAAAAAAAAAAACATGGAAAAATCGGTTTAGGCTATATCTTGGGTATACGAATATATAGAACGATATCGGAATTTCTCTTTTTCTGTATTTTAGTAACCTACTTTTATTACTATAATAAGTGTGTGAAGTTTGAAGCAATTTTTTTTTTCAAAAATGTTCATACAAAATTGCAAAAAATAATGCCCTTTTTCGGAATTTTGAACATATCTCAGCTATATGTGAAGCGATATTACTGAATTTCAATTGCAATCCCATGACTCGATGGGGTAATAGAATGGTGAAAGAAAAAACGTTGCTAACTCTAATGGTTTTCTCAGAAACGGTATTTCAACGGCCGACGGACGAACTTTTCTATTAATTCTAATTCAGAATATATGTACTTTATACGGTCACAAATAAAAATTTTTTATATTTATATGCATAACAGTTTTTTATATTTTTGTGCATAACAGTACTAAAATACTAATATATAATTATTAGCTTATTATACTTAAAAAATATTAAAAATTTTTTATTATTACATTTTCATTTCATCGCAGATCTAAATTTATACTGTATTGCTTTCTTACATTTATATCAGCATAACTCTATATTATAAACCATTTTTTAAAATTCATTTTATCGTTGGAAGATTGTACTTAATAAATATATTTTTGGAAATCGGACGAATAAATGTTGTGGTTACATATAATGTGACAGCTGCAAAATTGTGCGTTGTATATAAATTATGCTACCATGTATATCCATTTTGCGTATTTCTTTAGAGACATGAAAAATGTGTTCTGTCCAGCGAACATCACACTGTATCTTCATTCCAAGAACATCAAGAGCATCCGATTCCTCAATATTTATACCATCCATGAGTACAGATGAAGCAGCATTTGCGGTCGTTTGCTTGTGTGTTAATAAGCAACATTGGGTCTTACGAGCGTTGAAGGCGACTCTGTTTTTACGACCCCATTCGGAGATTAATAGAAGGTCACTATTCAGTGAATCATTCATATTTAGCCTCTTGGCAGCGATCTCTGATAGGCTGGGCCTATAGCTAAAAGAGTACGAGTGGCAAATGCTGCTGTCATCTGCGAAAGAGTGGATAGGGTTGGAAGTTTGGTAGAGAAGATCATTTAGAAAAATAAGGAATAGGGTAGGAGAAAGAACGGAGCCTTGCGGAACCCCTGAATTAATCTTGAACTCGTTTGATGAGACCCCATCTATAACAACTCGTATAGTGCGGTCTCTGAGAAAACTCGATATAAACCGAGAGAAGTCATCACCGACACCAAAAGCAGTAAGTTTTGCCAGTAGCGCACCATGCCACACTCTGTCGAACGCTTTTGAAATATCCAGAGCCACCACCCTACTTTCACCGAAATGATGGATTGAGTGGCACCATTTCTCTGAAAGATATGCCATAAGATCGCCAGTAGAACGACCCTTACGAAATCCATATTGACGATCACAAAGTAGTTTATGCGACTCTAGATACCTCATAAGGTGATGGTTGATCATGCTTTCCATTACTTTGGAAAGTGTAGAGCAAATTGCAATTGGGCGGTAATTTTCAGTGTTATTTGCCTCACCCTTTTTGGGTATTGGTGTTACATTAGCAACCTTCCAGCTTGATGGAAACTCACCAAAATGGTAAATTAAACTGAAGAGGCGTGCTAATGGACGCGCAAGCGTAGAAGAACACTGCTTCAAGACCAGTGCTGGAATGCCATCCGGTCCAGGAGTTTTGTTTATGTCGAGGTCTGCCAAAACCCTTTTAACTGCTCGTGCCCGGAAAAATATCTTTGGCATAGTTACAGATACTCTTTCGAGCTCGGGAAGTGGTTGACTGCTTTCCGGCAAGCAGGAGTTGCTTCCAAAAATTTCAGCCAACAGGTTAGCTTTGTCAACCGGGTCGGTGAATGCTTGGTCATTCTTTAAGAGAGTTGGGATTGATGAACTAGTATTGTTCTTTACCCTCTTAACGAATGACTAAAAGGTCTTACTGCCCCAGGAAGCTGTAAGGACCTTGGCACGAAGACGCTGTTCGTGAAGAAACTTTTCACGCCTAAGTACCTTGGCACACGAAGATCTTGCCTTTTTGCGTAGTAAATCAGTCTCTGGGTTTTTGTTTAAACGCCAATTACTGAATGCTTCCTCTCTGGATCTGACTGCGTTTTTGCACGTCTGATTAAACCAGGATTTCACTCTTGGTTTAACCGAAATCTGCTTGGATGGGATGAATGATTTCATCCCTAGCAATATAATATTCTCGACCATTTTTGCTGAAGCATTTATGTCGTTATCTAGAAAGCAAAGTTTCCAATTAAAATGCTCATAAAATTGATTGAGCTCAGCCTAACGCGCCTTTTCGTAAATAAATATTGAACGTTTCGTAGCTGATTTCGAAACGTTACGAAGTTCAGAGATCGAAAAGGAGGCAGAAATGGTGCAATGATCCGAATTGCCGAGAAGTGCACTAACTTTGACTTCATACTTTTCAGGGTGTGAAGTCAGGAATAGGTCAAGTGTGCTTGAATGGTGCCCTTCAACACATGGAATATGCGTTGGCTCATTCACTAATTGCGCTAGATGGTTGTGCGCAGCGAATAACTCAACATATTGACCTTCTGGAGTTGTATGACTCGAATGACGAAGCCAAGATGAGTTGTGAACATTGAAATCGCCAGCAACAACGATTTCACTGCTCGGACAATCCTCTAGGATTTTCGATATGGAGTCAGAGAGGGTATCGAAACCAGAAATGGTAGTATCCCGCCCCGTATTTGGACTTCTATATAGAAACCCGAAATGCAAAAAGTATGACCTGATTTTGAATTTAACCCAAAGACAGGTAAATTCGGCATCATGCATGCCTAATGGTTGCTGGCATTGGAACACAACTCAAGTTTAAAGTTGCCTGTCATTACGCCGGAAAATTAACAAAAAAAATTTTGACTCTGCTATGCAGGAGAGGCCGGAATCAATTGTTGCTAGGTTGACTATATAGCACCCAGTGTGTATACCTTCGATGCTATAATAATCAACAACAATTAACCCGGCATCCCCGACATTGCAAAGTAATTACTATTTAATAATGATATCATACTATTTAATAATTACTATTTAATAATGAATGATATCACTGCCTGTATAAGGGCCATAAAAGCCCTGATCTGGCCATGGGTTATTTATTTTTTTTTTTTTTTTTTTAATAAAATTTATTTTTATTATTGATTTTTTTATGCTATTTTTTTTTTTTTTATGTATTTATGTTTTTATTTTATTTTTTGGCTTTAAATTAATTTTTCTTTAATGGGCGTTTCACGTCGTTATTGTATTGTTTGTTGGGTAATGATATTGTAAAATATGCATGTTTAAATTTTATGTTAAGTTCTGTTTGTTGCTGTTGAAAGTTTCGTTAATGGCTATTGTTGCTATTATTTTTTAACTGTATTATTTTCATGATCTTTGTAGTAATGTAGTATATTAATGAAATTGAGAAAAAGTAATAGGGGTACTTATCTAGAAAAATTGCTATTATTCGAATAACGATTTTCATTGTATTCGTTTGATTGAACGAATACAATATATATTTTTATATTTTTCTTTCAAAATTAATATTTTCAGTTTATATAAAAGTTAATGTTTCAATTAATTTATGTAATAAAAATAATAATATCTTTTGTTTTTAAATTTTCCCAATATTGTGTTTATCAAGAACATTAATAATCGGCAAGTCAAGTGCCATTTTAACGTACAGTTAAAGTGTACTCAATTCAACTTTAAACGAATGGTAAGCTAACAATTGTTTTTGCATACAACGTTAGGAAATTTGTCTTAACAATTGCTTACCAAGCTTTGTTAAGTTTTTTTGCATACGGCCGATAATATATAATAAACATATATCGCTAAGGGCCGAATATACTACTCTCTTACTAGTTTTTATTATCATTGTCATTTGCAATAGTGGCTGGTTTTTAGAAAAAAAAAGTAAAGCTTTTAAAGAAGGTGACAACATATCATACTTTATTTGCAAACCTTCTTGAGTTAGTAACTCACAATGAAAAAAAATTTTCTTATTTACAAATAAGACGTACTCGTACACACAAACGATACAAGTACAACAGAGCATTCTGCATTTTCAGTTTAATTTAGAAACATCACAAGATTGAATGTAATTTACAATAAGTGAAGAAATTTAAATCAGTGATGGCCAGATACATAATACGTCAGTAATCATACATCAGTAATGTCTAAAGAAAAAATAATTTCATGATGCCTTCGTGGTTCGTACAAGGATTTTTTGTAGTGTATGTAACAGCCTAGGATTCTACCAGATTTGGATGATATATTTATTTATATATTTTGTTTATTTATTATTCAATGTAACTGCATCAGAAAAACCTAAAATATAATAATCCGTATTTGCGTTGCCAGATCAACTGGTTATTATCGTGGGCTGTCACAGTGTGCAAGTGAAGCCATCGCAGCAACTGAATTTTGTCACCTATACTTGTGAGCACAACGACGCTGAATCAAATAGAACATTTCACAGAAAAGGTGTTAATGAACTTTTGAATGGGTTTGTAGCAGAGACAGACAAAAATATTATTTGAAATACTTATTAAGTTATTTCTCGCCACAGGTTCAATGGGTTCAAAAAAAAAAAACTCAAACAAAGTTTTCATAGACGATATTGTGTTCGATTGCTGTAGGATTTACCATCAAATGCATAAGAACTCAAATTTGAACTCAAACATTCCCATTTGCTCTAAAATTTCGTCAACGATTCAACACGTCTTCTAAACTGTCTTTTACTACGCCTACACATGCAGGTTATTTGCGAATAAAAATATTGTAAATAGTAAAAATTGCCGCATAAAAACTAAATTAAATTTTAATTTGCGAACTCACGAAAACAATTACTGATTAAAAACTTATTTGCAAATAAGACATAAAAAGTTGCCACAATTTCAAAGATTTCGTCAATGTGGCACACATGAAATAAGGTAATAATTACTTGCGGAAACAAATATTCAAAATTTCGCAGTTTTAGTATTATTTGCTTTAACTGAATTACAAAAACCATAAATTTTTTTTATTTTTCTTTTATTGTTTTAGTAATCAAAATGCTGTTTACACTAACAGTGCTACCAATTATTTACATTTTTTACATTTGCCATATCAAAAAAAATCAAACTTTTTCATGGACAAATAGGCGCATAAACAGTGGGTTAGTTATTTGCAAATAGCTTTTATTTGCGACTAGGCTGCGTATAAATGTACGAGGGCGGTTTTTTAATAGCGAAAAGTTTTAATAGTGAAAAGCGGATTCTACCTTTAACTAACGCCAAGTTGTAACAACGTACAATTAATTAACAATTTTAGAATATAATCTCAATATTGAGTTCATAGCGCTTAAAAATAATCGCACAGATTTGTTGATAATGAATTCTATATTTCGCAGATTACAAGTTCCGTCGAAATAGTTTCTTAATTTAATTACTTTGTTTCACATTGTAGTTTTAATAAAAATTTGATAACTTTGCTAATACATTTCACATTAAAAATCAATAAATAAATTTAAAAATAGATTTATGTTTGCTTGTTCATTGTATTTAAAACACTCCATTGAGTTCTCCCCCGTTTTAAAGAATTAAAATATTTTTTATTGAGTTTTTCTGGAAGTAATATAAATGTGTGAATTAAAATATACGGGTAGAGGAGAATGCAGTCACCGATTAAATAGCTGGGTTATTTAAAAAGGCGTTTAAAATATTAAGCTACTCGCCAACAATAACTACTACGAGTATTAATTTAATTATTTTTAGAAAACTAAATGTGGAGTCATTTAAAAATTAAGTCTCCATAGAAAAAAGTGGTTAAATAAATAATATTGCGCTAACACTCAATAAATGATATTACTGGTATTGATAAAACCTTCATAAATCATTTTAAATGAAATTCCGTACAGTATAATTTCGTTATTGTGGACACCCGCAAATATGGAGAACGCTGTAATAGCGACACTTCTTTTATTACAATAGTAGACTCTGTAAGCCGGACACCATCAATTTTTTCTACCTTAATAATTCGGACAGCCTTTATTTCTATAGCTTTTGCATAAAAACTTTAAACGTCCATTTTTAGTTTTGTTTCTTAAGAAATTGTGGCGTTTTACGTGTCAACTTAACACCTGATATTTATTATTCTAATAGTCTATCATACACAGGAACAAACGAGTTCTCATAGACTGTGAAATTGATTTACATTAGCACCTGCCTGATGGACCAACTACAGGCGGTGAATTATTCACCAGCGCCTCCGTGAGGATTGCACGGCTCACACAGGTCGCAACTTTCTGCCATAAGTTTGTGGCCATATAGACAAACCCCTTGCTTAAGAGTTCGGACCTTCTAATCCATCCTGTACACAATTTCCCTGCAGTCAATGGAAGACAAGGCTGTTAATGAATTGGTTGGCCGAAGTCCATTAAGAACCAACTCACCCGTCTAACTATCACCTCTGGTTCCTTCTAGCACAAGTATCTATTCCAAGACAACAGCACCTCGGGGGTTCTTGCGATTTATAGTTTAAGTCGCAGCCAGAACGTTTCAGCAATGGCAGGCACCCCAACCAAGATCAACACCAAGATTGTTTGCAAAGCAGAATCTCTCCTCGGGAGCTTTGCTCGTCCCCGTTCAGCCAATTTTAATCTTTGGTACGAGTTTCAGAAATCCAACACGACTTAAGTAATGCTGCTTCCTAGAATTTATTAGCTACAATAAACGAGGGACTCCTTTCTCTCTGTGCCGCAGAAAGCAAAGTGCCCTGGTTTGGTATATGCCATGGCGAAATTTGCTCCCCGGAGGGAATAGTTCTGACAGCTTGTTAGCGAGGGTGGTGAAGGAAGTGATATTTTTCAAACAGCTTATACCTGCACAGACAGTATAACACGAGTACAAACACATGAAATGCAATATAATCCATTTGATTCCATGAATACAAAAACACTAATACACACAATGCTATGTATATGGATAAAATCCTGTGATGTCTTAAATTGAGTGTAAAAGTCTTGAGACAAAAACAAATCTTGAATCAAGTGCAGAATTCTTACGCTGAGTAAAAGCACTAAAGCAAAGACGCAAAGACATTTACATATTTATGTATATACGAAATTCTAACCACTAACCCATTGTGCAGTCGTTGACATGCTTGTTATAAACTTATACATACATCCACATAAACAACATAAAACTACCCAGTTAGCATTTTCAATCGTCGAATACTGGGAATCTCATGAAGAGTGCTTTTGATCGTCGACGAGTTCATTTTTTAATCACAGCAGTAAGTGTTACAAAAGCTGATTCTTCTTCTATGATACGCTTAAACAACTGAGCAAGAGACTCTTATGTTAATCACATAGAGAATCAACTGAGACTTGTGTCGATAGTATCTTACAACTCCTCAATGAATCAGCCGTATAATCTTTGTATGACTCATAAAGAAACAGCACAAAGCTCATTCGATATTTTCATGCTATAGATAATTCGCACTGATTAACCGCCATAATCAGCACCCGCACTTTTTATATTTAAAAGGTTTTTAAACAATAAAGAAAAAATTTGTTTGTGCTGTTTGTTTCTGTGTATCTATCATATAATTAAAAATGTAAGTATATAAAAACAGTAAAATTATTAATCGTATTCCATGGTATTATGAGACGAGCGCATCAAAAAATTTGTAAAAAGATATAAAAAAGTGTTTTTTTTTGTTATTGTTACTCGTAAGATAATCGTCAGAAGATTCTTTTGGGGATTGTATATCAAACACAATCGTTTAACAAACAACGTATGCTACTTATGTAAAAACATAATACACAAACAAACAAACATACATGATTTAAGGAACGGAAACTTCCAAGTAAATCAACCACAAATGATTTTATTGATGTTGCTGCCTTCTCGTTATTGGGTTTCTTATTGTTATGGCAAGCATGTGTGTGTGTATAGGTATAAGAATTATATTTGCAAATTTAATTCTGGAATGACCCATAACTACGAGTAGAAGGTTCACGAAAAATGCGGAAGGTAATGAAGTATAAATAGCAGATATTTGCCAGGGTAACAGTTTATTTTTAAACTTTGTGAAAAACAGTCTTAAGTCAGAATAGTAAGCAAGTCAAGTGTTTTAATACAAAGTGGTACAATGTTAGATGCTTCTTTGCTTTTCAATACTTTCAAAAAATCAAATCGTAGCAACCAACGGTTGTTCATTTGTTTGAAAGGTGTAAAGAAAAGTGGAGATGTGTGCAAAAGAAAATGCTTGTTTTTGCGTTTTCACTGATAGTATTAAAACGTATTTATTTTTAAATTCTCAATAATTTATTTAGATTATTGGAATATAAAGTAAAAGAATATCTTTAAAAATGTCCAAATTCTACTGATGATTAGGGTAGCTCCTATTAAATGTCGTAATATAGACAGCTAGGAAACATAGAAAAAAAGCTGTTTGTAATTTTTTATATTATTATATTTTGGAAAAATAACTATTAGTTTATACAATTGAGTTTTTTATTCACTAGTTTAGATTCCAACATTGATACCAATAAAAAATTATAAACAGCTTGTTTTTGTTTGAAAGGTTGAAGGAAATGTTAGAGACGTTTATAAATAGAAAAGCTTGTTTTTTGTGTTTTGACGGATATTATTAGAGCATTTTTCTTTTTAAATTCTCAGCAATTTATTTGGATTGTTGGGATATAAAGTTGAATGTTTGAGAATATCTTTCAAAAATTTCCAAAGTCTACTGATGATTAGGGTAGCTCCTATGAAATGACGACATATAGATAGCTGGGAAACATATAGAACAAGCTATTTATAATTTTTTATTGGTATCAATGTTAGAAGCTAATATATCGAATAGAAACTCAATTGTTAGAATTATATGATGATTTCTGAAGTTCACTTACACGATATTTCCTTGGAAAATCGGTTTAGGCTATATCTCGGGTACGGATGTACCGATATCGGAAATTTTCATTTTCTGTATCTGGTAACCTCATTTTATAGCCACAACTATTTAAAGCAAAAAAAAAGTTATTTTAGCCGCTTACATTTTCATTAAAAAAAATCGGTTTAGGCTATATCTCGGATATATGTATACGGACCGATATTGGGATAATTTTTTTTCTCGTAATTGCCATGCTTAATAATTGTGTCAAGGTTGAAGCATAACAAACAATTTTTTGGCAAAAATTTTCATACAAAATTGCAAAAAATAATGGCTTTTTTCGGAATTTTGGATATATCTGAGCTATATGTGAGACGATTTCACTGAATTTCGATAGCGAACCCATGAATCGATCGGGTAATAGAATTGTGGAAGAAAAGAGTCTCTAAGTCCAATGGTTTTCGCAGAAACGGTACTTGTAAGGCCGACAGACGGACGAACGGACGAATGGACATCGCTTAATCGACTTTCTATTACTTTTGATTCAGAATATATATATACTTTATATATCGTTAGTCTCATGTAAAAATTTTCTAACTCGCATTTTCTCCGAACCGAACTTTTTGAGGAATTCTCTTATGTTTCACTTAAATATATAGCGTCACAACAACTTAATTATATAATTTCATACATATCGCTTTTACAAGCAATTAAACAAAAAAATTACTTGTAAATGGACCTAGGAATACAGTTGTCATTATAGCTTTTCCTTCTCTTGTAAAAATGCGATTATGTTTGTTAGGGCCTTTCTGCATGAGACCAACGATATAACCTTTACATTTTTGTGAAGGGTATAAAGAGACAAGTATTTATCATATTCAAAATTTTTCTATTGGGGAAATTCATTAGCCTAATCGACACATTCATTTATGGGTAAATATAACACGCGATACAGAAAAACTGAAAACAGATTTGAATTTACCGTCTGGAAATTCTTATAGTCCACATACTTTTATTTAAAGGACAATTTTGTTGTCGAACAGTGTAATTAACAGAAATGTTCTTGGAGACACACAAAGGAGTGTTGAAAGATTGAAAAATAAATAATAATCATTTGCATAATAAGTGACCTCAAGCTCAAGCAAGAAACAATAATTAAATTAGAAAGAAAAAACACAAAATTACAGTATAGGAATAATATCGGCCAAAGAAAAAAATATGTTGCGTTACAAAAAGTGCCCACTCAGAAAAGTAAATATTTTCTTTTTACAATATGACAACATTGTTAGAAAAAGAAATGTTTTAAACAGCTGCGTATGTACCAATGTAAGTATGTATGTAATAAAAATCAAAATATTTGTGTATATACATACAGTCTGTCGAGAAAATGTTTAGACACAGAGAAAAAATTTTGATTTTGACTTTCATCATTCGACACAATGACATCTGATACATTTTTAGCAATGTTTTTGATCAATTCATTATTACATATCGTTGGCCTCATGTAGAAAGGCCCTAACTAACATAATTGCAATTTTACAGGAGGTGGAAAAATCGTAATGCAAACTCTATAAATAGGTACATCTAAAAGTAACTTTTTTTTTGCTCAATTGCTTGTAAGAGCGATATGTATTAAATTATATAATTAAATCTTTGTGACACTGTGTACTTGTGTGAAACGTAGTAGAATCCCTAAAAGAGCTGAATTCAGGGAAAATACGAGTTAGGGCCTTTCTACGTGAGAGTAACGATATACTCGTATATTAACTAGCATATCGCTCCTTTATTGCAACATAGTCATATCTAAAAAAATGAGCTTTTCGTTTTATATTGTGCCAAAAAATTATTTAAATTACTTTTAAACTATTTCCGTTAGGAGGCATTTTCTAAAAAAAATTCTAAGACTTGTATGGAAACTAAAAATTTTAAATGCGTTTTTCTCGATACGATTTTTTTTAGTTATGACTATATGTTGCAATAAAGGAGCGATATACTCGTAACATCACGGAAAAAACATATATATTATGATTAAGCAGTAGAATCAAAAATATAAAGAAACTCCACAATATTATCGTTTTTACATGCTAAAATATTATGGGAAAACTCGGGCAGATCTTTAAAAAGTGTAGGGTGTTTAAGGGTAATTTTAATGGTTGCATTGATTGTTGCAATAATGGCCGGCAGATGTCATTTAATGGAAAACATTTATTTTTGCATATATTCTGTTGGTATTTTAAGCTGTTTCAGCAATATTTCAGTTTTATTTTACCTTTCTTTTTGGGACACTTTTTACGCAGTACTTTTCTCAGATGAGGTGATAAATATTTAACTGGGCATATACTCGTATCTGAGCTTTGTGTAGGAGTACCTCCGCTTGCAGTACGGAAGCCATGCCCTTAGTTATATTACTTTGATAAAATATGAAGAAACGAGGCTTGTTTTGATGATTCGAATATACTTGCTTAAAAGCGAGTTGCAGTGTGTTTAACACAGCAATTTGTTTGAGTTTTTAATACACGAGCCTTTAACAAACACAATCAAATTTTAATAACCGATTGGCAAACTTTTGTAGTCAAATACTCATTCTCGCTTGCCTTTTCAGGAAGGCCTTATAGAAGGCCTACTAACTCCCTTCTAAAGGAAGGCTTGTTTCTAATTATGTGTATCTTGTACGCGTACTACATAGTACAAATGTACGTTTGTAGCAACAAAAATTGATGAACCGTTTAAATAAAAATTCCAAAGAAAAACGGCAAATACCAAAATAGGAAAATGTAGCCAGAGAAAAATAAAGAAGATGTAAACTTAAATTAGTTTTGCTTAAAATGCGTTAGAGGTCGGTCGCATTGTGTATTTTTGTGTTAAAAAATAAAAAAGTGATTAAAAGGTCGCTAAGGCAAAAAAGAAAATACTCTAATGAAAGTATACTAACAAACGCACAAATTAAATAGAAATAAGGCCTGTTGAACAACGCCTTCTATCAGACCTGTTAAAGAAGGCCTTATATCAGGCCCGCACAGAGTAAAAAATTTTTCGCACAAATAATTTAGAAAAGCACCAATACCGTTGCGAAACACACCGAGTTGACAACACTGACTGTGAGCATTCTTCTTACTTCTAATACTTAAGATAGCGTTGCCAGAATGTTTGTGAATACTCCATTGATCTTTTTCGCATAGATATTAAAATAATATAAACTAATGACAACACTAGTTGGGTGAGTGTGCATGGAGTGAATTTTGAAAGACTGTCTTTAATAACGGTAAACTCTTACTGTAATTCGAGTTATTAGTCCGCCACAAGTACTGCCAAAATTTTAAAAGTATGGAAAAACAAAAAACTGTCCCAGCTAATGACCGCCAGTTAGCCATTGATGTTCACGTAAAATGGATTAGTGAAGATTGTTGTCCTTTTTCATATCTTTTATTTTTAGCTATTCAATAAAAATTTTCGAATTCTTAATCTAACAACACTCATTTAATAACCCAACAACACTCCTTTATAAAATACTATCTTTAACCCGTTACTTCTTAGCAACTCGTTATTCTTTTATATATAGAAAACGAAAAGAAAAAAAAAAAGGTTAAGAATAAGGTCGTTGCTGTATAAATGAAAAAAGCATAAATTTTTAAATAGCATTACATATCCATATTAAAGAGTTTATTCCTAATATGATTCAGAAATGCTGCATGGACACACATTTAAAATTGCACAAATAATGAAACAACTATTAAGTATACAACCGCCAAAAGTGTGATAAATCATTTACATCTGGCATCCGTCGCTATTAAAAAAGCACATACAAAAAATATACTAAACATTTACGCCGCCTGTGTGTTGTTACAAGTTGTTCGAAGCAACACACTCGTTTAGTTGGAATACAAATATGTACGAGCATCGAGTGCTCTGACTGGCTGCGTTATTGTAGTTACGAGTACTCTTTTATCTGCTCTTACTTAAACTCTACTCAAAAAATATTACTGTGTTCATTTTTGTTCGTTGGGCTCGCTGCATTCGAAAAACAAGTGGGGAAAAACAACGCATCGTGTGAGCGAGTGGTTGTAGTACACGAGTGTTAAAAGTACATAGTAAAAAGTAAGTGAACTCGCGAGTGTAACGGCTTGCCGCAGATCTATGATCAGAACAAAACCCAAATTTTTGGTTTGTAAAAAATTATAAAAATAAAATATTGTAAAAAATTATAAGAAAAGTTCATCAAAAATTCAATAAAACCCAAATTTATTCGCGCTGTCAACTAAATGTTTTTTTTATAGAATAGAGGGATATAATTTTAAATTGGCAGCACTTTTTCAACTGGCGGCGATTTTAGCAGCTTTTTTTTGAAACTAGGAAACTAGGTTATGAAAAGGAGAAAATAAGTGTTAGTGTTTGGCTTGAACTTTCCAACATTGTAATTCAATTCAATTACATCAGAACCTGTCTTGTCGGCCTAATCTGATGATGGAACAACTCCACGGTGTGAATTATTCCCGGTTCACCAGCGCATCCGTGTGTCTTGCTAGGCTCACACAGGTCGCAACTTTTCGCCATAAGTTTGTAGCTATATGGACAAACCCCTTGCTTAAGACTTCGGTCCTTCTAATCCCTCCTGGGGCCAGATTCCGCAACTATGAATTTTTTTTACCAGTGAACACTCAAAATAAAATTCACTGACAGACACAGTGTTCACTTTTCATTAAAAAGCGATTCCGTAAAAAACAATGAATTTTATTGCGCTGAATGTGTTTCTTCAGGCTGAATGATATGCTGATTTGTCAAATTAGCTGTGTGACACAAGTTGTGGAATAGATAATTTTAATATACATACATACATAATCCTTTTGTTTATTTTTTCAAGTTCAAAATATTTTACAAAAAACTAAAATTCACCGAAGATTTTTGAGTGAAAAAATTATTATTAAGTGTACACTTTAAATGTCAAAATTATTCATTCTCACCATTGCGGGCTCAAAAATCAAAAGTGAACACTGAAATTGGTGAACATTTCAAAATTCATCGTTGCGGAATTTGGCCCCTGTATGCAATTTTTCAATAGTTAATGGAAGACAAGTCTTAAGGAGTTGGTAGGCCGAAGTCCATTATAAAGGAACATCAGCCCTTAACCAACACACCTTTTGACCGTCACCTCTGGTTTATTACAGTACAGGCATCTGTTTCAAGACAACAGCACCTCTGGGTTTTATCAGCTTTCGATAACTGACATTAACCAAAGTTATCAGGGGAACTAATTCTCCTTCGAAGGTTTAAACCACAGCCAGAACGATTTAGCCAAGGCAGCAACCGCAACCATGATTAGCAAAGAGAGGTGTACTAGACAGATCCTCCTGGGGGTTTATTGATGCCCGTTCCGCCAATTTTAACCCTTGTTAGAGGTTTCGGAAGTACAACACAGCAAAAGTAGTGTTTTGTCTTTCGTTCTGTACACACGTGTTTTTCATTGTCGTCCGTGGTTTCTGTACTTATACTTATGTTTATTATCAGTTTCTAAAAAAAACGAAGTTATAACTCTACCTAGTTTTGTTTTGCATCATGTGTGCACGTGTTTTTTTTTTTTTTTGTTCTACTGCCGTTTGTTTTTCTCTATTTGTTATTATTAATTTTTTTTATGTTCCTCCTTTGTATTTATTACCTTACGGTGTGCGCGGTGTTGAACTAATTTTTGTTATTCTGTGCAGTGTCGAAGCTATATACACTAGGCAGTGATCAGTTTTAACTAATTTAATTTCAACATTTTAAATGCAACCGTTATCACAGTTTGTTTTGGTCGTTCCGTGTGTTAAGTTCACAAACATTACTCCCCCTTTCCTCCTTCTCATAATCTATTTTCCTAGTTCCAGTACAATGCACAGCATATGTAGGGGCTATCCCCTGAGTACTGGTCCAAGATAAACAAAAAAAGTCATGCGGCTTAAGAGTTTTATTTGCTACAACAAGTGATAGACTCATTCCTTTCTATGCCTCACAATGCATAGACAGGAACCACGTCTGGAGGCTATTTGTACCACATACGAACCGTACGGCTTAAACACGAATTCTCTCTGGAATGCGTTGTGCGATTTGCTTAGGAATCAACCACAAATGGAGGAGTTCTAGACGACGTACGTGCATTATGTATATAATGTAAATATATGCCTAGTCTAATCCGAACAAAATGCATTGTTTTGTCGATAAAACAGAGTAACGCATTCCACACTGCGGCGATGCTCCAATGAGTCAATAGAGTTGTATATCCTACTGTCACCAATAAGTACCTTTTCTCTCTTACACACGCTGCAGTCACCCCAAAATAGACTTTGAGGCACCGGCCCAAACATGAGAGTTGTATTCCATTTTCGGTCGGATGTAGGTGGCATAAATAGTAAGGAGATCAGATGGAGTAAAGTACATCTTAGACAGTTTCAAAAAACCGAGGCACTTGAATGCTTCTTTAGAGACATCAAAAATGTGTTCAGTTCAGCGACCATCACATTCCAAAAACATCAAGAGCATCCGATTCCTCAATATTTATACCATCCATGAGTACAGATGAAACAGCGTCTGCGGTCGTATGTTTGTGTGTTAATAAACAACACTGGATCTTACGAGCGTTAAAAGCGACTGTATTTTTGCGACCCCATTCGGAGATTAAAGATGATCATTACTCCGTGAGTCATTCATATTTTCGAATACGCTGGGCCTATAATGGAATGAGTACGAATGGTAAGTGCTGGTGCCATCTGCAACAGAGTGGATAAGATTAGAAGTTTGACATAGACCATTAAATAGTGTAGAAGGCAGAAACGATACATACATTGGGGTACCCCTGACATAAACTTGAACTCATTTTATAATACCCCCTCTATAGCAACGCGTATAGTCTCTGAGAAAGCTCGATTGAAACCAAGCAAATTTTTTACCGAAACCAAAAGCGACAAATTTTGAGAGTGCCACACTGTTAATTTTGATTTGACATTTTAAGATGAATAGACAACTCCAAATTGTGCGAATGGGGTTAATACAATATTGTCGTTGATCGCGATTTTCATAAGCGAATTTTGTTTAGCGATGCAGCTTACTTTTGTTTGAATGGATACGTCAATAAACAAACCGACCGTTTTTGGAATGATGATAATCCTAAAGCGTATGTTGAGACAATGTCATGGTAAAGGTTATTCTCGGTTTATATCGAGCTCTCTCAGCACCCCGACATACGTGTTATTATTAATGGGGTCTCATAAAACAATCTCAAGTGATATTATTGGCCCATACTTCTCTAAAAACGATTCTCGTCAGAACGTTAAAGTGAATGTTGACCGTTTTACGGCTATGACTACTGACATTTTGATTCAGCAACTAAACAACAATAGACTAAACTATTGTCTGTGGAGATATATGGTAAATCGCTAGTCTACACCGATAAGTCCAAAACGATTTGCCAATTAAATTATGACATGCGCTGCGCTATGGCCGATATACGACCACAAATGTTGCAAAAATCATCCAAAATTGGACCTCCAGATTGGACTACTTTCGAACCAATTATTTTTCGAGTTAAGTAAATTTCATGTCAATTTAAAAAATTCATCTTTATTTCATTTCTAAGTTATATACTGTAATTTTAACTGCAGGGCATGAAATATCAACAGAATATCCGCAAAAATAAATTTATGCCATGAAATGACATATGAATTGCTAAGAATTAATCAAATGTTTTTTTCTTTCTGAATGATGTTTTTACTATGTAAAAATATTGTCTTGACAGACTGTATGTACGAGTATGTACAAAAAGAATTTCGCTCAATAAAGCTTTTCTCAACACAAATTTACTTTATTTACGGACTATCCCAACAAACACGAAATCGAAGCTTTGATATAAAATGACGTATCATTTGATATTAAACATGATTTTCAAGCATTTTCCAATGGTTTGATGTTAACATTTGAATTTGAATTGAGATTCATTCGCATATAAACATTTGATACTCAATTTGATTTTTAGTGTAACTACAGAGTTTAAAACAAATGCGTCAGCATTTATTGAAAAAAGTATAAACAATTTGTATTTGAATGAAATTCAATTAAATAAAAGTTTTCGATAAAAGATTAAGCAATCTGATTTGTTTGTGATCAATATACAATTACGAGTAAATGTGAGCAAAAATTATAGTGGGTTTTTTGTCTGATTGACACTCGATTTATAAGCAATAACAACCAACTACTTCCCTTTCGAGAATATAAAGACCAAGAAAAATAATAGAAAATTCAAATTAAATATAACAAATAAAACAAAAGAAATATGAATTTACAAATCAAAAACTAGTTTTCATTTGTGTTCCGCATCACAATCCACATTTAAGAATTACATTTGAAACTTGTTCAGAAATTTTCACTATTACAGCAGAGTTGCCCACAAGGCTCTTGCTTGTCACCTATTTTATGTAATTTGTATACAGCTGAAATCCCACAATTAGACTATTGCACTACAGTATAACCCGTGTAATTACCCACCACTTAAATGCCTTTTTCGTTTATTCACCCTTTATATTCAATCCCGGTTTTTTTCACTTATTTTCGTGCAAAAATACTCAGTTAATTAACTTTCTTTTAAGTAGCTATTTTGCGTAATTACCCAAAATATTGCATTCCAAATCCAAAAATTCCCTAAAAATCCGTTCACTTATTTACCCATTACTGCTTACCAATTCACTCAACTTCGTAGACAAATTTGTCACTTGTTAAACATAAAGCGTAAGTTCTTGTGAATTCAGCCAATTTGCTTTTTAACGGTCTGATACGCTTTTATTATATACATACATACATGCATGTACTCCTATTATTTTTTTCTATCAGCCCAATTATAAATAAAAATTCAGTAGGAGTATTATCACTTTTCCCTTTCCTCCAATTATGAACAAAAATAAAGTTTGAGGTTTAATTATTTTTTCTTCTCTCCATTCGTTGAAAACACTAATGGGAGATCAATTCTTCAACTCTTACGGACAAAAATTGTGATTTTTTCTTGAATTTGAATTGAAAAAAAGTACTTTATGTGATAAATAAATTCCGTGAGGATTAAATTCCGAGAGAAATAAATTTCGTGAGAATATTCATAATTGGGCTGTATATATGTATATATAATTTTTGTTTGTTTTCATTGAATAACATATTTTTTTTTTTTTTTTTTTTTGAAACTTCTTTTGCGTTAATTTTTATTTTGACGTATGTAACGACTTTGATTTAATTTAAGTCCGTTTGGATAAATGCCGTCGTAGAGGTACTTAAGCGTCTTCGCTTAATTACCTCTATGAGGTAATTAAACGTATCCGCTTTAATACCTTATTCGCTCAATTACCCAAAAATTACAGCAACTTGAGTGAGGTAATTAAGCGGGGTTTACTGTATGTCTATTTTTGCTATGTATTTTCCTAGGAAACAAAAACCATGCTTTCTACCACAACTCCAAGCATGGAATAAGAAAGTCTTGGACCAGCTAAAAGTGGTCCACGACTCTTAAATGAGATTTACAAACAACATTTCATATAACAAATAAAGTTAAAAAAACTGATTGCGATTGATTTCATACCCGAAATTCTGGACTTATTAAGAGCAATTTTTCATGCTGCAATATTTTATACAGCTCCTGCCTGGTCCACAAGTGCTAAATGGCAGTACAAAAGTTACAAGTCCCGCAAAATAAATTATTAACAAGTAAGAGTGTAGTATATTCGGCTGGGCCGAATCTAAAATACCCTTCACGGTAGTCACAAATTTTAACTAAATATGCTCGGATATATATGGACCGACATCGGGGAAAAATATATTTGCTGTATTATGATTACAAGCACCATTCCTAAAGGGAAATTTTCAAGGAAAATCGGTTTAGGCTATATCTCGGTTATATGAACCGATATAAGTAAAAATTCTGTACTTTTATAACGAGAACTGCTTTTAAGCAAAACAAAAAACTGTTCATGGAAAATCGGTTTATCTTATATCTCGGGTTTATATGGACCTATATCGGAAATTTTCATTATCAGCATTTTAGTTACCTCGTTTTAAAATCAGCAACAAAAAATTTTATACCACTACAAAAATTATAAATAGCTTGTTTTCTATGTTTCCCAGCTGTCTATATGTCAACATTTCACAGGAACTACCCTAATCATCTGTAGACTTTGGAAATTTTTGAAAGTTATTCTCAAACATTCCATTTTATAGCCCAACAATCGAAATAAATTGTTGAGAATTTAAAAAGAAAAATGCTCTAATAATACCTGTCAAAACACAAACAAGCTTTTTCATTTATACACGTCTCTAACACTTCTTTACACCTGGGAAACATAGAAAATAAGCTTTTTATAGTTTTTAGATTGGTATCAATGTTAAAATTTCAATTGTGTGCTAAAAGAAAAAACTTCATGGAAAAATCGGTTTAGACTATATCTCGGCTATATGTGGACCGATACGGGAAATTTTAGTTTTCTCTATTTGGTAACCTCCTTAATTAATTTATTTATAAAAAAAAAAAAATTTAAGTTCGCTTACCCGACATTTTCATGAATACATCGGTTTAGACTATATCTCAGGTTCATTTTCTGTATTTTAGTAACCTCCTTTTAATACCAGAGCAGTTTTTAAGCAAAAAAAAAAAA
Organism: Thecocarcelia acutangulata; assembly: GCA_914767995.1. Classification (NCBI taxonomy): domain Eukaryota; kingdom Metazoa; phylum Arthropoda; class Insecta; order Diptera; family Tachinidae; genus Thecocarcelia; species Thecocarcelia acutangulata. Next base: position 62,444,693 of record OU612098.1, read on the forward strand.
AAACAGTCGTTCAAAGCAAAAAAACATGGTCCTGAAAAATGGGTTTGGCTATATCTCGGGTATATATGGGCCGATATCGGAAATTTGTATTTTAGTAACCTCTTTTTGTTACGAGAGCTGTTTTAAAACAAAAAAAAGTTGTTTATTTTCATGGAAAAATTGGTTTTATCGATTTATCGATATTGGTTTGGTCGAAAATTTTCATTTTCTGTATTTACCAAAACTGATTTTAAGCAAAAAAAAACATTTTTAAGTTCGCTTACGCGACATTTTCAGCAAAAAATCAGTTTAGGCTATATGTCGGATATATATATGGACCTTGTAATTGCCCGGCTTAATAATTGTGTGAAGTTTAAAGCAAAATACACATTTTTTTTTTAATTTGTTAAATGTTTGTTGAACTTCATAGTTTTGTTTAATTACAAATTTTTTGGTTTGTACATATGTACATCGGGTTCTAGTTCAAGTTTTTCCCTTCTTAAGTTTTTTCTTAAGAAGGATTTTTTTAAAATCCAAATTTGCTGTGATCAATAATTATTGATTGAAGAAGACAAGAAAAATTATAATCAAATATTTAGCTGGGGGACAACTAGCTGTTTCGTAGTCGCTACTACACTACTCATGAGCCCCCACTGGGATTTGAACTCGGGTCATGACGTATCATGATCTGCTGCTTTAACCATTAAGCCACCGAGCATTTAATTATTTTCTATCCATATTCATCTCATATTGAATCACATATGCATTTTTGTTAATTGCCCGCAAGACACTTTCAACGTAACATCGGTTAAGCACGGCAGCATCGATGAAACTAAAATCCAGGTTAACCACGAGAATGAATACCGAAAATTGTCCGACGTTCTGTAGAAGGAGAAACGATCATTTTACACATATCAGCTTAAAAGTGCCAAAGGTATTCAGGTAGTTATAAAAGGGATTGACGCTTTTGTAGATACGAAATACCTTCCGCATAATAAAACTTTTTGTCTGGCATTGGCCGGACTTAAGTAAAAAGCACATTATTTAATTTTAAATTTAGTATTAAGATTGGAATAATTATTGTTAGTTCAATTTGGAAATTCAATAAATAAAATATGCTTAAAAAATATATATTTAAAAATTAATAATTATTAAGGAGAAAAAGAAAAATCGTGAACTTTTGAATATAATAAATTATACCTTAAATGAAATGTAAGATGTTATTGTAAATAAAGAAATTGTAGTTGCAATCTGTTTGATGAATCGAGTTGAGAACAAATTAATTTCTCAATTTTTAATTAAAATTAATTTCCCCTTTTCGTTGAGAATACTATGTTTTTCAATTTGAGTTAATCAAATCAGTATCAAACGTTTGTCGTTTGCAAAAACGTGTGATTTCAAATCAGTATCAGTTTGAAATAAAACCTTAATGCTTGTTGGGATATAGTCGTTCAAATATATACGTATGTATGTAAGAAATGTTTCAATATACTGATAATTATGTCAAATTATATTCCCCGTGATTTAAATTAACTCTGCCAGAACACATAAAACAAACTTTAATACAATATTTACATACATAAGTCCATATGCATACATACTCATACATGAATGCCAAACAGTTGTATGTATGCCAAAGCAGTTGTTTTTCCGCGTCAAACCAAATTGTGTTCCGATTTACACACATCAAAATACAGAGCATACATACATACATTACGTTTTATTTGTAAAGTTTCCTAAAAGAATGACGAGCTATTTGTGCAATACTGTCCGTCTACTGAAAGCTTTCATAAATACACCACCTACACTATTCGTCAACTTAAGAGCAATTGTATCTAATGTAATCAAAATGGAAAAGCAAGAAAATAATATATCACCGTTTTTAAATATTGACGTTTTCATTTCTGCCAAATATTTTGCGCTCATACTTCGTTAGTGGTGGTTCATACTTTTCTAAAATCTTGAAACGTATCACGTTCTTTTGAAAAGATGTTGCACATAAAACTGACGAAAAGCGTACCATGTCTTGCAAGTGTGTGTTTATTTTTTTATACCCTTCACAACAATTTTAAGGGTATATATGTAGGTATGTTTTTTTTCTATTCATTAATTTATTGAATCTTCAAAATATGAACTAAAAATAAGTATTCAAAAGTTAATACTATACAAGTATAAGTTTGTGAATCCGTTTGCAATTTCTAGTTTCTAATATCGGTCCACATATACACGAGATATAACGTAAACCGATTTTTCCATAAAAGTTTAACTTTTTGGCGATTACAAGGCAAAAACATTCGGCCCAGCCGAATATACTGCACTCTTACTAGTTTTGTTACCGTGATATAAAAAATTCAAGGTAGTTGCATTCTCTTTTTATTATTTTTAATAAGAATTTTTGAAGTTTATTATTAGAGAGAAATATAAAAAGGCGTTGCTATACTATGAAATAAGAAAATGCACTCCTAGAATTGAGTTTTTCCGAAATTTGTAATTGCATTGTGCATACTAGACAAAACAATAAACTGGTATACTCGTAAGTAGGTCGTTTTTCGATATTATCAGTTTTCGATATTAGCGGCACAGAATTCGTATCCGCTTTTGTGGCTTTTGTTTATTTGGAAAACGAAAAATCAAAAACTATTTCAGAACAAGTAAGAGTGTAGTATATTCGGCTGGGCCGAATCTAAAATACCCTTCACGATAGTCACGATTATGTATAGTATATTAAAAATGTGAACTGAATATGCTCGGTTATATATGAACCGATATCGGAATTTTCTATTTTCTGTATTTTTGTAACCTTCTTTTATAACGAGAATTGCTTTTCAGCAAAAAAAAAATAAAAAAATTTTAATGGAAAGATCGGTTCAGGCTATATCTCGGGTATATATGGACCGATATCGAAAATTTTAATTTTCCATATTTATATAACCTTATTTCATTACCAGAACTGCTTTTGAGCACAACAAATTGTTTAAGTTCGATAACGCGACATTTTCATGAAAAACCTGGTTTAGGCTATATCTCGGGAATATATGGACCGATATCGGAAATTTTTATCTTCCATATTTATATAACTTTATTTCATTACCAAAACTGCTTTTGAGCACAAAAAAGTTGTTTAAATTCGCTTACGCGATATTTTCATGAAAAACTCGGTTTAGGCTCGGGTATATATGGACCGATATCAGAAATTTTAATTTTTTCTATATTCGTAACCTTCTTTTATAACAAGAACTGCTTCTCAGCAAAAAAAATGTTATTGGAAAAATCGGTTCAGGCTATATCTCGAGTATATATGGACCGATATCGGATATTTTCTTTTTCCATATTTATATAACCTTATTTCATTACCAGAACTGCTTTTGAGCACAAAAAAGTTGTTTAAATTCGCTTACTCGGCATTTTCATTAAAAAACCTGTTAGGCTATATATCGGGTATAGGGCCGATATCGGAAAATTTAATTTTCCATATTTTTCTAACCTTATTTCATTACCAGAACTGCTTTAAGGCGAAGAAATTGTTTAAGTTCGCTTACGCGGCATTTTCATGAAAACCACGGTTTAGGCTATATCTCGGGTATATATAGACCGATATCGAAAATTTTCATTTTCCATATTTATATAACCTTATTTTATTACCAGAACTGCTTTTAAGCAAAAACAGTTGTTTAAGTTCGCTTACGCGACATTTTCATGAAAAACGCGATTTGGGCTATATCCCGGGTATATATGGACCTATATCGAAAATTTTAATTTTTCATGCCTAGATAACCTTATTTTATTATTAGAACTGCTTTTAAGCAAAATATATTGTTAAAGTTCGCTTACGCCGCGTGTTCATGAAAAACCCGGTTTAGGCTATATCTCGGGTATATATGGACCGATATCGGAAATGTTTATCTTCCATATTTATATAACCTCATCTTATTACCAGAACTGTTTTTAATCAAAAAAACTTTTTAAAGTTCGCTTACGCGACATTTTCATGAAAACCCCGATTTGGGCTATATCTCGGGTATATATAGACCGATATCGAAAATTTTCATTTTCCATACTTATATAACCTTATTTTATTACCAGAACTGCTTTTAAGCAAAAAAAAGTTGTTAAATTTCGCTGACGCGGCATTTTCATGAAAAACCCGTTCTAGGCTATATCTCGGGTATATATGGACCGATATCGGAAATTTTCATTCTCCATATTTATATAACTTTATTTCATTACCAGAACTGCTTTTGAGCATAAAAATGTTGTTTTAGTTTGCTTACGCGACACTTTTATGTAAAACCCGGTCTAGGCTATATCTCGGGTATATATGGACCGGCATTGAAAATTTTCATTTTTCATATTTATATGACCCTATTTCATTACCAGAACTGTTTTTAAACAAAAAAGGATGTTTAAGTTCACTTACGCGACATTTTCATTAAAACCGCGGTTTAGGCTATATCTCGGGTATATATGGACCGATATCGGAAATTTTCATTTTCCATATTTATGTTACATTATTTCATTACCAGAACTGCTTTTGAACAAAAAAAAGTTGTTTCAGTTCGCTTACGCGACATTTTTATGAAAAACCCGATTTGGGCTATATCTCGGGTATATAGGGACCGATATCTGAAAAAAAAAAATTTTGCTTAATGAGTGTGTGAAGTTTGAAGCAAAACAAACAACTTTTTTTGTCAAAAATTTACATACAAAATTTCAAAAATTCATGGCTTTTTTCGGAATTTTGAATATATCTCAGCTATACGTGAACCGATATTACTGAATTTCAATAGCAAACACATGGCAATATGGAGTAATAGAATGGTGAAAGAAAAAAGTTTCTATATCTAATGGTTTTCTCAGAAACAGTATTTCAACGGCCGACAGACGGACATCGCTTAATCGACTTTTCCATTAATTCTGAATCAGAATATATATAATGGGTGATTTTATAAGAACTATCGAAAATTAATAAAAAAAAACACATAACATTCAGAAAACTGTATGAAATATTTATTTGGATCGATAGTTGGGTTGATATAATTTAATTTTTGAAGATGTTGGCCGCGGCTGCGCCTCAAATGGTCCATCCGCTTAGTCCAATTTTGACATACTCTTTTCAACATTTCGGCCGGTATCTCACGAATAATGTTGGCAATGTTGGCTTCCAGTGCGTCAATCGAAGTGGGCTTGTCGCTATAGACATTAGCCTTAACATAGCCCCACAAAAAATAGTCTAGAGGCGTAAAATCGCACGATCTGGGCGGCCAATTGACTGGTCCCAAGCGTGAAATAAACTGTTCTCTCAATTGGTCCATTGTTTCGCGTGCTGTGTGGCATGTGGCACCGTCTTGTTGTAACCACATGTCATGCAAGTCAAGCTCTTCCATTTTGGGCAAAAAAAAGTTTGTTATCATCGCACGGTAGCGCTCACCATTCACAGTAACGTTGTGATTCGCATCATGTTTGAAGAAATACGGCCCAATGATGCCGCCAGCCCATAATCCGCACCAAACGGTTGTTTTTTGTGGATGCATTGGTAGCTCTTGCAATGCTTCTGGCTGTTCTTCACTCCAAATACGGCAGTTTTGCTTGTTCACGTATCCATTCAACCAGAAATGAGCCTCGTCGCTGAACACAATTCTTCGATAAAAAAGTGGATCTTCATCTAACTTTTCAAGAGCCCATTCACTAAAAATTTGGCGTTGTGGTAGGTCGTTTGGCTTCAATTCTTGCACCAGCTGTATCTTATAAAGCTTCACACCCAAATCCTTCCGCAAAATTTTCCACGTAGTGGAGTAACAGAGGCCCAATTGCTGCGAACGGCGTCGAATCGATAATTCACGGTCATCACCAACACTGGCCGATACGGCTGCCATATTTTCTTCAGTTCGCACTCTACGTAAGCGTGTTGGTGGTTTAATGTCCAACAATGTAAATTTGGTGCGAATAGAAGCCTCAGTAGGTCGATTAAACTGACCATAAAATGGAAGAAGCGCGCGATGAACTTTCTTAACAGAGCACGCATTTTAGTAATAAAATTCAATAATTTGCAAGCGTTGTTCGTTTGTAAGACGATTCATGATTAAATTATAGACCAAACTGAAGATGTTTGACAGTGACACAAGATACAAAACGTGCGTGAGCTGTCAAAACTAGTGTTGCCAAAAAGATAATAGCAAAAAAATCACTCGTTACTTTATAGGGTCGCAAAAAAAACTGTAGAAATTAAAAACGGAATCACAAACTTATATATACCCTTAACATTTTTGTGAAGGGTATAATAAAATTTTATTATTTTCGTTTCAAGAATGAATATAATATTTTCTGTTAAAAATGATTTCATTCCAAAAAACTTTTTATTGTTTCGTTTTCTAATTGATTGAAATCCGTTTCCGAACGACATTGAATTCCGTGAAGTCTGATTGCAAACTCTTAACCAATGCTGCCGAATACCAGGTAAGATACGCGTCTTCAAATAGGTGATATTTGTATTTTTGTACAAGTATTTTGTGCTTTTGTAATTTTGAAATTTGAAAGCTCATTATTTGAGTCTGGAAAGCATTAAACAAAATTAATTAAAATTGTGATGTAATAATCCATTTCTTGTAATTTTTCCCGTAAATGTTAAAATATGTCGATTCTTATGTACAATATTTTAGATTTATTAGTTTAATTTTTTAGTTTTTTTTTTTTTTTGTTAGAAGTCACAATTTTAATATTATTTTTAAACAGAATTTCAAACAAAACTGAAAACCGAGAAACATATAAACTAATACGGTAGCACAGTTCTATGAAAAATGTCACAGTCCCTATGCCCAGCGGCGAACATTGCCTTCTCTTCGATGATGTGTGCAACACTTTGTAATCAATGAACGGTAACAAAGTGTATGACATAGTATATAGAGTTCACAAAAATGAATTACGTTCATCTTTTGTATCACATTTATATGAACGTATTTTATTTATTCGATGTAACTCAAACGTTCGCCGTCTTTGTCAGAGCACGTTCAAAAATTTAATTAACAAAATCAGAGCTAAAGGTAAGAAAACCTTATAAAAGGTAAAAGAAAGACAAAACATATAGTGAAAAAGAAAAGAATGCAGTAAACAAAAAACAGAACAAATTTATTTAATTGAATATTCCCAAAAAAATGAAGTGCGCAGTACGTACGAGCTGCCTACTGCCGGCTTACAATGTATGCGAGATTGTGTCCGAGCTGCCTACTTCCGACTTACAAAGTATGCGAGCTGCCTACTGCTAACTTTCAATGTATGTTAGGAAGTAATGAGCTTTTGTTGAATGAACACCTCACTAACTGGCTTACTTTGTGTGCAGGTGGTAGGCGTTCACTCTACAAATGCGGCAATGTATATGAAAAAGTATACTAGGTTCGTATATGAGATGGTGTGCATTACTGACTTACAAGTGTGCATCAGATCACCGCTTCTGTAAGCGAAACTTTGGCCGCTGGCCAAATCGTGATTGTTAAGGAACATTGAGAGAATGAAACTACCTTGTATCTTTTATATCATGTTTGTTACTATTTTGTTTTGTTGTGATGAGTAAACAGTGCTGCTGCTACCAGCTTTTATTTGATAAAATTAGTTACTAAAACGCTGGTTCGTTAGAATAGTAATGATGTATTTGAAAGGGCTTCTTACCCATCACACACGAGATAATTCATCTGGCATAACATGTCGACGTATAACAGTTGACGTTGACCGTCAGTACAGTCAATTGGCTAAAATAAAAAAAAATATTCGAGTACTCATTGTAGGGAAAATATTGCCTTAGAACCCCTGAGGATATTAACGAATTTTCTGAAAACCTTAAACATGCTACAACTAGCCATATAAGATCCAGTAATGCGATTTTGTAACTTTTATAACGATAATCGAATCGTTAAAATAATTATAACGATATTTTACCTAATTTGCTATTCTGTAACATGTTTTTAACGATATTCGCCGCCGATGAAAACCAGCTGTTAATTTTATTTATTAAATTGTCGATATCTTAATGATAAAAATTTGCTTGTTGTTTATTCAATCGCTAGTGTATTTTTTTATTAAATTGCGCTTCCACGAAATAAAGTGGTAATCTGATTTTTAATACATAAAAATATTTATTAAATACTACAAACCGTATACTTTTTCGGAAACAAAAATTTCAGTATAATTTTTTCAACCGATAGAGTTTGTTTTGTGTTGAAATGGCTTTTGAACATTTGGCATTCGGACTTCCAAGGGATAAAACAAGTTTGAACGCTTCGGGGGATAATCAGTGTGTTCTTCGGGAATTGTAGGTGGGGTGTCACAAGGCCATAGGACATAAAGCCATATGGCGTTAAGTCCCATTCCAATGAGACATAAGGGCATATGCCAAAATAAATAAATAAATAAAAACCTGAAACCTAAAACCATCATGGCCTTAGCTCACATTAGCAATAATAGAAAGCAGCTTTATCCCTCATTTCACTTCCTGAGACACTAAAGTTAAGTATTGAAATCTGGCTTCGCATACTAAAGTTTTTCTGCGCTTAGAGGTTTTTTCCCCAGTAGGATGCGGCAGGTGGCTTCGCTGAATAAAGTTTTCCTGCGTGCGGCACAAGAATAAAGAAAATGTTTTCCAATGATAACTAAGGATTTTCCTTTTCACAAAATGTTTGCAGCTGTAATTTCTGAAGCCTAGAAATTTTGAATTTTTTAATCATTAATTTCATAGATAAATAGGCATATTTAGTGAAATAAAACATTTGTAACGCAAAACATCAAATGGGACATATAGCTAATGGCTTTATGCCCCATTTCACTATTCACATATCAAAATTATGGCTTTATGTCCGTTTAGATGGAGACATATAGCCATTATGGCTTCATGTCCTATGGCTTTGTGACACCTCACCGAATTGGACAATTCCGTTCAGTTGATTGCTAATGAATTTAAAAAGTTATATAGATTATCACCCTCCTTAGTTGTGGTCATTGTTTACATACAGAAATTCGTGCATATAAACGATTATAAATAGCTTGTTTTCTATGTTTCCCAGCTATCTATATGTCGACATTTCATAGGAACTACCCTAATCATCAGTAGACTTTGGAAATTTTTGAAAGATATTCTCAAACATTCAACTTTATATCCCAACAATCCAAATAAATTGCTGAGAATTTAAAAAGAAAAATGCTTTAATAATATCCGTCAAAACACAAAAAACAAGCTTTTCTATTTATAATAGAAAATAGACAATTTTTTTCGCCAGATGGCTCATTATAAATCATTTAAGTATGACAGCAAAGCATTAGATAAATATATATATATATATATATATATATATATATATATATATATATATATATATATATATATATATATATATATATATATATATATATATATATATATATATATATATATATATATATATATATATATATATATATATATATATATATATATATATGTATATATACGTGAGTATCGTGAAGGGTACTTTAGATTCGGCCTAGACGAATATACTATGCTCTTACTTGTTATACTCCTCTCCTTAACCTTCTATAAGGTCAATAATTACCCAACTAAAAGTGCTTAGTTATTTATTCCGGTTTTATTACGCTATTTATTCCGGTTTTATTCCTCTTCGATCAAAAACAAACACGTCCGTTCACTATCGAAGCTAGACTCCGAATAAATACAACACCAAAAACTAACATGGTACCGTAAATCTGTCAAAGTCTTTTTTAGAAACCGCATAATTCTGAGAAACCCCATAAACTTTATAATTTTGCAGTCATGTTTTGACATTTTTCTGCAATAATCTATTGTGTTATTGTAGTGAGGCCATCACCTGGTAATACTACCATGCTATTGAATGATTAATTCTAACTGCCGCGAAAGCTTTTTAGTAACTACAAAAATAAATTTCTACCTTCTAGGAATATTTTGGCATTATATTTTTGATATGTTATAATTAACAACTCATATTAGAAGATTAAATTAGTAGGAAAATATAGAGAGCTCATTTTTATTTTAGACTACATCCGAATATCTACGACCTACATATTTAACTCAGGGTATAGATCAAATTCATTTCAAAAGATAAGAGCTTTTTGAAAAGTACATACTTAAAATTGTACTTACACTAACTTCATAAAAGCTTGCAGTTTTCAAGATAACGCTGGTTTCAATAAGATTAGAAGAAAATCTATATTCTTATTTTTCTTACAAATTTCAAGAAGGCTTAGGCACTTTTTCATTCCTGTCGATGTTTTTTGGCACTATACCTCAGAAGCTGTTTCAGCTGGAGAGCTTTTCCATACAAATCAAAGTTTAACAGCTGTTACAACACTGGATACTGAAATAGAGGAACAAGATTTATAGTAATTTAATTTTCAGTATTTGCTATTGTCACGGTTATGAATTCATATGGTAAATATTTCAGCTCTCTATCCCCCACGGCCACCCAGTTAAACAATATCTAATTTGTGTCTGAGTTGTAAAGAAGCAATGTATATTAAAATGCTGAAGTATATAAATATTTTGATTTATGAATTGATTAGTTATAGGAAACCCTATTTTTCAAGTTTGAAAGGTGCGGATTTCCGATCCCTGACACTTACACTCACTGACTGAAGCATATACAGAATATTTCACTACGGTAAATCGCCGCAATCTACATTTGTAGTTATGTAATCAACTATTGAATTATTTTGAGTACGGCAGCAACATAAATTCATTTACGAGTATACAAAAGTATGCTTCAGTATGGCCACCTTAGAATTTTTAGATTTACAAAGTTTCGTTGGTTTACAGAACGAGCTCTGTTTATGTAAAATTTTCATAACAAAACATGTATTTTTGGCATTCAAATTGTGTCAACTCGTAAGCAAAACGCGTTAAAAATAAATTTTACGATTTCAAATCACCTGGAGACTTTGAAAACTTGCTAGTGTCGGAACATGCCTGTATGTTGAAAAATAAAACAGCTTTTTATATAGAAATCTGTTTTCTTCAAAAAGTCACGGACTTATTGACCCACCCTCGTATAAATGAGCTTTAAAAAATATACTATAGAAGAACTAAAAACACAAGAATTTTTAACGTATCAATTGAATACGACTGAAATATTACTTATAAAATGTATGGAAAGTATAATACTTTTCTTTAATTTTGTGAACGTTTTTGTTTTTTTAAGAAAAGGTCAAATTAAACAAAGTTTTAATGGCTGGACAATTTTGTAAATTTACCAGGAAATCGTTACCGAGCGACGTGTATAGTCCACTATTTGTTCATTATTTCTGTTTACATTAACAAAATAACATTAGAAGTATTTAGCGGCATGGCCGGCTTCACATCAAACTGACTCATCAAACCAGTTCTCTTCAGAATGTATTATTAAAAACTCACTCGTATAATTTGAGTTTGATGATATCAAAACAATTTAAGTTTTTACTACATCACAGCGTGTGCGCAGCTACGCGTATTTTATTTTTTGCAGCGACAGCATTATATTTCTTTGGTGATGGATTTCGTTAAAATGAAATAATCAGTTTGGCTCATATTTATTTGAAGGGAAAAAACTATTATTACTCAATAAGATTTATTTTGACACATACACATAAGTTTATAACATCGCAAATAAAGATAGAAAGGGTGGTTAAATTTCAAGGGCCGATGTGGTCGATTTTGAATAAAACACAAATTATTGAGGAATCGTCATTTGCAAATTTTCGAAGACGCTGCAGGCAAAATTGAGGTTCTATGCCGTTAATGTGCCGAATTATCTCATCCTTTAACTCTTGAATTGTTGCTTGCTTATCCATGTACATCTTTTTTTTTCAAATAACCACAAAGAAAAGTTTAAAGTTTTGTGATATTACGGTTAAGTTTGACAAAGAATATTTGTGTTGTTTTTTATATATTTTGTTTCATGTAATTAGACGTGCAAGTATACAACTACATGTTTGTAAAGTCCAGGGGGCTAATTCTGTCATTCGTGATCGAAATTACTATCGAGTAGAAAATAATTTCGATATCGTGCAAATTTCTAATGATGTGACTCGTTACGTAACGAGTCGAGTTATCACTTCAGTGTTGCAAAATACTGACAAAATGTGTTTTATAACACTGCCGAAAATTGTATGTATTTGCATACTTTCTATACTTGTTGTACATTAAAAACTAAATAAACACACATACGTTCACAATAACAATTCTTTTAAATCAGTCATGTATGCGTACATTAAAAAGGAAGTGAATAGAAATAACAGTTCAATAAATATATATGTAAAAAACAACTATTTAACTATGATGTGTGTGAAGATAAATTTTAAATTTAACTAGTACAGACATAAACCACATTTGCAATTATTTCGTTAACAGAGCTCTGTTAACTGTTTAACAGTGAATGTTAATTTGGAATATATATTTCTTCGAAAGAAATCTCCATAACTGGGCCACAAAAATATAAAGAATCAATTGGAATATGCTCTCCAGAATACACATTTTTTAGTTTTGCCTTATTAGTACATAACTTATTATCCCTTCTAATAAAAAAAGGCTATTTAAAACATGTGATATTCTTGGAAAGAAAAGTAGTCATAACAAAAATATACGAAATACTACACAAATCCCACTATATAGAAAAGATGGTCCAAACGCTCCTCTAAGCCGTGGTATAAGTGGTATTTCTGAAATAATTTTCAAAAAAAAGTTTTGAACAAATTTATTTGTTGTGAAAAAATTTTTTTAGTTAAAGCTGACTTTTTGGGCAACATACGAAATACTACACATATCCCACTATATAGAAAAGTTGGCCCAAAGGGTCCTCTAAGCCGTGGTATAAGTGGTATTTCTGAAATAATTTTGAAAAAAAAGTTTTGAACAAATTTATTTTTTGCGAAAAAATTTTTTTTGTTAAAGCTGACTTTTTGGGCAACATACGAAATACTACACATATCCAACTATATAGAAAAGTTGGCCCAAAGGGTCCTCTAAGCCGTGGTATAAGTGGTATTTTTGAAATAATTTTGAAAAAAAAGTTTTGAACAAATTTATTTTTTGTGAAAAAATTTTTTCAGTTAAAGCTGACTTTTTGGGGAAAATACGAAATACTACACATATCCCACTATATACAAAAGATGGCTCAAAGGGTTCTCTAAGCCGTGGTATAAGTGGTATTTCTGAAATAATTTTGAAAAAAAAGTTTTGAACAAATTTATTTTTTGTGGAAAAATTTTTTCAGTTAAAGCTGACTTTTTGGGGAAAATACGAAATACTACACATATCCCACTATATAGAAAAGATGGCCCAAAGGGTCCTCTAAGCCGTGGTATAAAAGGTATTTCTGAAATAATTTTGAAAAAAAAGTTTTGAACAAATTTATTTTTTGTGAAAAATTTTTTCTGGTTAAAGCTGACTTTTTGGGGAAAATACGAAATACTACACATATCCCACTATATAGAAAAGATGGCCCAAAGGGTCCTCTAAGCCGTGGTATAAGTGGTATTTCTGAAATAATTTTGAAAAAAAAGTTTTGAACAAGTTTTTTTTGTGAAATTGAGAAATGTCAAATGAAATGCAGAAAAAACTTGACGTTTACGTATGGTTCACATTCGTCGGCCCTTAAATTTAACTCCCCCATTTTTCCAGCGAGTTCATAATCCATTTCTTTCGCACGGACATGTTATTCAAACATATGTACTAGAATCAGGGCTATCAGAAAAAATATGGAAGAAACCGTCAATATCCCAATAATTTTTGAAAATATCATTTTAGTTTTGAAATATCGTCAAAAAAAATCAGACGTATAAAAATACTATAACAGATTTTAATGCAAGCTTATTTATCATCTCAAATTTGTGCATTTTTGCACATGTTTAATTATTTGCATTTACGGACTTATAGTTTGTTATTAAAAATAAATACCAAGGCAGCTTTATAAAGGTAGTGGCAGAATTACAATAAATACAACACCAACAAACATCAACATGTATTTTGTTGGTAGAATTTAGGAATATTTGTCAAAATTTTGACAACTGAATTGAATAATTTCAATAAATTGGATTTAATTGCAACATCCAAGAGGCTTGACGGACTTAATTTTAATCTTCATAAAAAATTTTAAATTGTTTCATTTTCTAAAGAAGTTCGTGTTTTTGTCTTATTTTTCTACCCTTCACAAAAATGTAAAATGTATATATAAGCTTGCGATTCCGTTTGTAATTGCTACAATTTTCCTTTCCGACCCTATAAAGTTTATATATTCAGAATCTGCATTGAAAGAGAATTCGATTAAGCGATTTAAGTCCGGGAGATATCTAAACCGGATTTTTCATGAAAATGTCGCGTAAGCGAACCTAAACAACTTTTTTTGCTTAAAGCATTTCTGGTAATAAAATAAGGTTATGTAAATATGGAAAATGGAATTTTCCGATATCGGTCTATATGTACATATATATCCGAGATATAGCCTAAACCGGTTTCTTCATGAAAATGTCGCATGAACGAACTTAAACAATTTTTTTTACTTAAAAGCAGTTCCGGTAATATAAGGTTACTTATATACAGAACATGAAAATTCCCGATATCGGTCCATATACAGCCTAAACCGATTAATGACAATGTCACGTAAGCGAACTTAAATTTTTTTTTTGCTCGTTATAAAAGGAGGTTACTAAAATACAAAAAATTAAAATTTCTGATATCGATCCATATATACCCGAGATAAAGCCTAAACATATTTTCCATTAAAAAATTTTTTATTTTTGAAAGGCAGTTTTGTTTATAAAAGGAAGTTAGTAAAAAAGAATATACAGAATATTAATGTATCTGATATCGGTCCAGATATTTTATTAAAAATTATCCGCACTGTTTATACCGGCAACATATACTCGCTTTTACAATCGTCTGCCATTAAACTTATCTTACTTTTTTATTTGTTTAACTTTCTGCACTGCGTATTTTATTTGTATTTTGCTCACTTTTTACCAACGTATCGCGATTCAATATTACGAAGAATGCTACACATTAAATACTTCTAGCGTGATCCATATCTGGACTTCAGAATATTATGCTATTCCACGATCCATTAATACTGCATGCTACACCGTCAATAAATATCGCGTTCAATATATATTGAACGTGTGCAGTGTCGTATGAATTGCTCAATAGACGAGTTGGTAAAAAGTTGGATCAACTGCATAGAGGTCGCAGATTCGATTCCTGCCAAAGACTCTCGGCGAGCAAGCATGAAAGCTTCGCAGTTTAATGTTGTTTCATCAATTGTATATTATTGTACATACGTGTAGTGTAGTAGGTTCACTAAATTACGACTATACCAAGCGTTCAAACATGCATCAACATATAAAATGTATTACTAGTTATTATTTATCTCTGAATAAAAATATGTGTTTAATATGCAATGTTTCATGCCGACCCCATGTGACGACTCTTTGAATAAGAAAAATAACATGTTTGAAAACACATTAAGAAAAATATATCTGTTAAAATAACTCCGCCAAAAAAAATTTTAAATTGGCAAAAGACTTACTCGTGATAGGAACGGCAGAGGAAACCACGAAACAAATTTCAGCTTACCTTAAATCCAAAAACGCTAATGATTTTTGGTTTCTTTGTTGCTTTTCCGTGAATTAAAAAGAACAAAGTGCATTGCGCATGCCCGTTTGTGTTGTTTTTTAAGTGATGCACACAGATCCATTTTTTTAAAGAAATATGCAACATTCTGGACACAAACATACATATGTATATGCATGTACGAGTACATACATACATACCGGCACTCGGGCAGTTTTGTCAGAAGTTTTCTTTTTGCTCCATCCCAAGCTGATAGTGTAAAATCGCCAACATTAGTTTTTTTAATTCAAAAAAAAATTTTTGTTTATTTACCTTTTATTTAGCTTATAATAAATTTAAAAAAAGGCTCAGTTAGCCAACTGGAATGGAATGTGGTAGTAACGTAAAGTAAACTTAAGACGTAAGTGCGATTATAGAACGTAAAAACGTAACATATGTTTTTGGAAAAAATTTAACTACTAATAAAAGATTTATGGGAATGTACACAAAAATAAAAATGAATTTTAAATAAACTTTAATTCAAATATTTTATGCAAAAGTTTATTAAAACAAATTTGGGTTTTATGAATATAAAAGCAAACTCTAATTGAGAATAAATTGAAATCAAACGTTTTCTCAAACGACAAACGTTTGATACTGATTCGAGTTCAAATTAAAAAATCTAGTATTGTCAACCAAAAGGGGAAATTACTTTCAAATTGGGAAATTTATTTATTCCAAATGTAATTCACAAATGTTCTTCAAATGTGGATTGTGGTGTGGAATATATATAAAAACTATATTTTGCTTTACAAATCATTTTTCTTTTAATTTCAATTTTTTATTATTATTATTTAATTTATTATTATTATTTTTTCCCTAGTCTTGAAATTCTCGAAAGGATGAAGTATTTGGTTCCCCTTGATTCTAAATCTCTATTTATATCTTATTATTTCACTTCTTTATGTGCTCCTTCATGCGTTTTTACTTGTTAAAAAAAATTTGTTTACATTTAACAGCATTATTTCTCACAAACAAATCACATTTATTAATTTTTTTCCTAATTCTACTTTTTTTTTTTTTTTTTGTTAATGAATTTAAAATGTTAATATTTTTTCAGTAATTGGTGCCACATTTGTTTTATGTTTTGTAGTTACACTCAATATCAAATTAATAAAACATTGAGTATCAAATGTTTATATTCAAATGATTTTTTAATTTAAACTCGAATCTTAAAATCAATCATTTGAAAAAGATTTGAAAATTATGGTTGATATCATGTGATAGTCATTTTATATCATATGTTTTATTTCGTGTTTGTTGGGTAGTGAAGAAAGAGAAAATCGAAAAAAAGTATAAATAAAAAAAAAACGTTTTAATAGTGTTGTTACTGAAGCGTAAATAATTACGTTTAAGCGATTTATGTAGGCAATTTTGTTTACTTTCTTTTACTACATTGATTTAGATTAGTTAATAGTTTACATATACATATGTAGAATATACTATTTTTTATAAATAAATTCTTTCACCTCAAGGTATTTTTTTTCAATTTTATCATTGTATTTTTCAATTTAACACATGTGAAATATATGTATTTCAATCATAAATGGGCTTCGCTCTAATCATTACGCGTACCACGCTCACGAATATTACCAATGTGAATGAAATAAATTTAATGGACCACCGAATAATATTTTTTGTGCTGATTATGCACAGAAATTAATGAATTAAAAAAATAAGAAAGATATCAAAATTTTACAATAAAATAAAATAATTTTTTTTGATTGAGTCTGTACAAGGCAGCTTTAAACAGGTAGTGGCAGAATTACAATAAATACAATATCAAAAAACATCAACATATATTTTTTTTTGGTAGAATTTACGAACAGTTATCCAATTATCAAAACTTTTTTGAAAAAGCAAGGAAGTCTATGTGCTTTTGACAAATTTACGAAAAGAAAACGAAAAACATCTGTGCTTACACCACTACCGTAAGCAAGCTGCCTTGCGCCTGTTGATTCAGTTTGAGAAATAAAATTAGATTTTAAAATAAATAAATAAAAATTTCCTCAATTTGTATGATCACACATATTCGTGCTTCAATTCTTATCACATCACGTAGGCAACACGATTACAAAATATTTAACATGAGTGCATATGAATATTAGTTTCTTGTGTGCACACATGATAGTGAAAAATGCATGCTCACTATCTTTAATTTGCATTGGCATTGCTTAATGTATTTAATTTCTAGCATACTAAATACAATTTTTAAAACTAAAGATGTGAGGTAATGAAATAAATTGTGCTATTAAGTGCTTTTTATATCACCATGTTGACAACACTTAAAAAAAATGTAACGTAAAAATGTAAGAAAATTCTATTTTCTACAGGTTCATACATGCCGATTACGTTACATTACATTTCAATAACCGTTCTAACTGCTTTACTCATAACAAAACCGATCAGCTGTTTAATTACGTTACTTTTAAATTACATTCCAGTCGGCTAACTGAGCCTTTATGGAATTTTTGTTTCAAGTAATTTTTCACACAAAACTCTATGAGTACTTAAAATAAAAAAAGATATTTGAAAAAGTTGGCCCAGTTTACATTGTGCCAAGGCAGCTTTAATATGGTAGTGGTATAAGCGCAGCTGCTTTTTCGTTTCCTTTGCGTAAATTTGTCAAAAACACATAGACTTCCTTGCTTTTTCAAACAAAATTTTGACAACTATTCGTAAATTCTTCCAACAAAATACATGTTGATGTTTGCAGGTGTTGTATTTATTGTAATTCTGCTACTACCTGTATAAAGCTGCCTTGGCATAATGTCAAAGTGGCAGAATTGCAATATATACAACACAAAAAAACATCACATGTATTTTGTTGGTAGAATTTTCGATAAATTGTTTTGACAAAGGAAGGAAGTCTATGTGTGTGAACAAAATTTTAACAAATTTACGCAAAGGAAACAAAAGACAGCTGTGCTTATGCCACTAACCTGTTAAAGCTGCCGTGCATTGTGCAACTTTAGACGCTGCAATTCCTACTTGTTGGTGAGAAAGAGAAGAATATGCAGGAATACAGACTGCATGTACGAGTATTCAAGCCGAACATGTAAATCCAGCAGAACAATACATACAACCAAGGCGAATTCATAACAGGTGAAATTGACAGCGCAGTTGAAAGCTTTTTTTAATTTTAACCTGATTCAGATGACAATAGAATAATTAAAAGAAATTTGAAGAAGAGTATTAAAACAATTTTTTTAATTATATATAGTAGCTTGAGCACCAGGTATGATCCAGAATCCTCCCCAATCCGGTTGGTCATTTTCACCTTTCCAAGCTCTTTGATCTGAGACTTTAATTTTTACGAAATAATTGAACGTTTCATGAAGTAATTAGAAGTTTTTCTTTTCTTCTAAATATCTTTTTATTATATTATTTGAATTCATTTTTGTGGTTATATTTTTCCCTTGATATTTGAAAAAGATTTATTTATTTACAACACGTATTTATTGCTCTTGTATTTACCTGCTATGAACATCACACATTGCATACAACATCACAAAACACAAAAAGGAAGTAAAAAAAATATATATAATAAAAAAATAATTACAAGAAAAAAAAATTTTTAATTGTTTCGTGAAAATTAAAATCTCTATGATCTAAGCTTGGAAGTGTGCAAATGGCCACCGGATTTGGATCATCTTGGCTCTTAAACTAGAATAAAAAAATGATTAAAAAAAATTTTTTTTGTGGTTTTTTTCAAGTTTCTTTTAGTTATTCCCTTGACATCCGCCAATAATAAAAACAACAAAAATAAAAAACTTGTCAACTGCGCTTGCAATTTAACCTGTTATGAATTCGCCTTGGAACAGTTTCCCTAAGTATTTACCAAGACGAATTCAGTACTGAATTTACGTAAAACAACAATTTTCTTTTATTCAGATAAATGCAGATGTTTATAAGCTCATTTTCATAAAAAAACGACATTAATTGCAATAACAAACTAATAATCGTAACCTAAATAAGTATAGTTTAAAAAAACTAAAAAACACGCTACCATATCAATCTAAGATAATTATCTACATAACCAGATAATTATCCATATAACATGTTCCGGGGTGTTATTATTATTATTTTATTTTATTATTATTATTATTATTTTTTTATTTTTATTTTTTTTTTTTTTTTGAACTTCCCAAAATCGGTTTCAGTAACCGTCAAAATCCCACACTTCCCTGGAATTAATATGGCAACCTCAATTTTCGCACTAAATTGAATCACCATTAATAGTTTGAGGGCCAAATAAACTAAGCAACTTGTTTGGCAAACACACGCTTTCCGCTTGCACCTAATCCCTACAAATACATGCAGACGCAATTTAATCACATATACAAACACAAATTAATTACTTTGCTGCCATTGTGTTGCGCCAATTTGCTCTCCATATGCAGTTCACAAGATACAAACCGTTTTATAAATAGCTTCACCGTCTATTTCTTGATATTCTGTTTTTTAATATTTATTTTTTTTAATTTTCACAATAAAGATAAACTTTTACACAATTCTAAACACTATTACAAGCAAATAATCTTGATTCACTTCCTCTTCCAACACCTCACTCCGCACAAATTTCATTGAAATGACTAAATTTACACACACATTCACAATGTTTAAACGTAAATCAAACATTTTTGATATTCGTGCAAACATGCTTCAACTATCTGTACAAACTAGCAAACACCCCCATAAACGAACAAAAATATTTGTACCAACCTGATAATTTGATATGTTTGGCAAGCAGTTTGTATAGTTTATTTGGCTCTTCAGATGCATGTTCCACTGCAAAAAACCGATTACAAATCGGACAGGAAAGGGTTTCCGAATATTTTTGGAAATTCCCAAAACAGACTTCGCCACATCACAAAACTGGGAGCCAACCGCGTGGGAGAACGAAACAGAGATAATAGTGGGATGAGGAAATGAACTTGCACTTCGCTGTGTAAACATAAAAGTAACTTTAGAGACATTCGACAATTTCGATAATAATATGTATACTGAACTTACAGAAAGTTACTTGTATGTGTAAATGCAGTGTTACAATCAAATTTGATTGTAAGTTGAGTATTAAGAAAGAAAAATTTGTGTCGAACTTGCACTTGCAACTTGTTACTCGTATTTTACCGATTACGTTTTAGTTATATTATCGAAACTGTTCGCCGCAAACTCTGCAAATTAAAAACTTCTCTGATTAAACTTGGCAGTTTTTACTTTTTCTTATTTTGGACAGTACTCAGGGGATAGCAAAACAAACGTCATCACAGCATTTAAAGTGTTGAAATTAAATTATTTAAAACTGATCAGTGCCCAGTGTATATATCTTCGACACTACTCAGATAAGCAAAATTTAGTCGAACACCTTCCACACTACGAGTTATTGTACTTTAAGTAAATAGTTGAAATTCTGAAATGAATTTCAAAAACATTCTCCGATTGCGTTGTAACATCGAAACTATACACATTCAAATAACAGATTGTCACGCATGGGTGGCATTTTCGATCACATACTGAATGGCCATTAATTTGTGGGGTACCTTCCTAACACTATATTAAGGCGCACTTAAGTATGAAATCACAGATTATACGTTGCACCCGATGATAGGGAAGAAAGTTCCCTAGGCTTCAATGGCACCAGAAAATAGTAGACGTAGTTGGACTGTCGTACCATAAAAAGGGCTTCCATAAACAACACAACAGCACGACAAAACGTCTACAGAGCAAGACAGCAATCGGGAACAACTAGGAACTGTGACAGAGTGCGTCGTTGATTTGCACCAGCACCTGCCTGGATGGCCTAATCTGATGATGAACTAACTCCTGGGGAATAGAAACAGTGATAAATTGTGAAGTTAATTTACATCAGCACTTGCCTTGTCGGTTTAATCTGATTATTGACTAATTCCACGGGGTTAATTGTTCACGATTCACCAGCGCAACTTTTTGCTATAAGTTTGTAGCCATATAGACAAACACGTTGCTGAAAGGCTCGGACCTTCTAATGAATTCTGTAAGCAATTTCCCAAAAATCAATAGACGACAAGTGTTGATGAGTTGGTACGCCCATTTAGAGCATCAGCCCTGAACCAACTCACCCGTCTAACATGACTAATTGTCATACATGGGTACCATTTTCGATCACATGCTGAATGGCGAATGCTCTCCCCTATGGTGTAGGTTGGAGCCTTTCTAAAAATCATTCCAATCTCAGCACCCGGTTGCAGTGCAACTCCACACCGAGACCGAAAACTCTCCCTGCATTTGGGTATTAAACCACAACCACCACGTTGCTCTTGAAGAACCTCACCATAGCCGGGCGAGAACAATGTTTCCGGGGCTCCCGTAGTACCAGAAAATAATTGCCTCTAGTCAGATTATCGCATCCCTAAAAAGTGCTGCTAAAGTTTTAAATCCCAAACGGTTCGAAGAACTGCCTTGCCCCCACTAAGTGCATACAATGGAAAAAAGTTAAATTCCCAAATTCATTCAAATTCAGTTGTAAGTGAATTTTCAATACTAACTGCAAGCAAAATAACGAATAATAAAAAAATTAGTTTCAAATCAAATTAATATTAATTATTAAAATAAAAATTTGGACAAAATTATCTCATGCAACTATGTTTTTCTGAACTTTTTCAATAATGACAAAACAAATTATTTTAGATCAAATATTTTTCATCAAATACAACAAGATTATATGAACAAGGAATTAATAAATAAATTTCGCTTTAATTTTTGTATATTTCAAATTTTTAACTACAAATATAAAGTAATTTTTAATATTTCTAATATTATATGATGAGATGGTATCATTCGTCTTGCTCAAGTTCAATCCTGGCTAAGGCCAGGAAATATTTTTATTTTTAATTATAATAGTAAAATAAATAATCGAATACACTACAACTAGCTGTTTCGCAGTCGCTACACTGCTCATCAGCACGCACTAATTTTAATAGGTTTTTACCCTGTGACGACATTTTGAAAATGATCTTGCACTTGGCTGTGTAAACACAGAAGTAAAGTTGCGTGACACTTGAGAATTTTTCGGACATTTTCGATAATAATATGTGTACAGAACTTACTGTAAGTTACTTGTATGTGTAAATGCAGTGCAAATTAGTGTAAAAAACATATGACTAAGATGCGAGTATTCATGAGCATAATTTAACATGTTTAAAATAACTAGGAGTATGCGTACATTTTAATTGAAACTGACACGTGTCTATGGTTGAGTAAGTTAGAATATCAGAACGTTAACATAATTGGAACTTTACAAGAGATAGAGGGAACTATAACAGGAACCAGTTTTATCAAAATGCAACATGGTTTATAATGACTAATAAAAGCATTTTTGTAGGCGAAAACATAAGTATTTTTCTTGTTTTGATAAGTTAAGTGTGTTAGTCAGAGCTAGTCAGTGTTAGCATACAATATAATTTTTATTTTATTGCATAGTAACTTGGTTAAGCTGTTTTCGCAATACTTTCTGTTACATTAATTCACGTGTTTAATAGATATTTAATAATACGAGTAATATAATGTTACAAGATCCTAATGATCAAAGTTTTTCAAGTGTTTAGGGAGTTTACGACTAAAATCTATTCATATGGAATTTGAAACTTCACGGTTTACGTTGGGAATTATAGATAACTCCCTCTCTGCAGTCTGAATACGATTTTAATCATTTTTGCGTAATTTGGAAACACTAAGTTATTTTAAAAATATTTAAATTTGTATGCATATAAATTTAATCAAAATGTACCAACATCTAATCTAGACAACGGTTTTTCTGCATAGTCGGGAAAATTACACTACTACGTTAACCATTCGTAATAATTTCAAAAATCCTTACAATAAGCCTAATCATACAAATTCTGTCCATTCTTTCCTACATGTGGAAATGAACAAATAAATCTGTACAAATAGGGAAAAATCCCTACGCTTGGCAACTTTGGTCAGAATTATAATAACAGCAACAACAAAAGACATCAAAATTTAGTTTCTCTTTTGTTTGAAAAATCAAAAAAACCAACGCGTTTTTTCAGAATTATGCAGCTTGTAAACAAAATGTTGACAATCTTGCGGAACGAAAATCAACGACGGCCTGGTAAAGCTACCTTGATTAGAATAGTTTCAACATTGGGCTATATTTTTGGTTAAAAGATTTAAAGAAAAGTAGAGACGTGTGCAAAAGAAAAAGCTTGTTTTTTGTGTTTTGACAGGTACTATTAAAACATTTTTCTTTTTAAAATTCTCAATAATTTATTTAGAATATTGGGATATGTTTGAGAATATCTTTCGAAGGTTTCGAAATTTACTGATAATTCGGTTAATTCCCATGAAATAGTAACATACAGCTATATCGTTAGACAGGTATTTATTGGAGCAAACATTTAACAAAATTATTTTTTCCAAACAAGTGTTTGATATCAAAATTTCAAAATATTTTAATTTTAGTATCTGTAAAAAATAGTTTTTAATTCGAAACTATTTTATTTTGTTCTATTCAAGTTGTTTTTTATTTTACTTGTTACAACATTTCCGATTTGTGAACGGGAGAAACCGAGACATACCAACTCATGAAACCCTGTATTCGCGAGCAAGCGTTCAAATCTCTTCCCCTTAACGTAACCTGAGCTCTACCATTTACAAGCACTGGAATTTTCTATTAAGTACATTTCGCTAAATGCCCGCTTTAATGACGACATGCGCAGAACGACTGACACTTCGTTCTGTTTGTATTTTTTGCCTCATACTTGTTCCAAAAACACATTTCGTGTTTTCAAATCTTCCGTCTTTATTATTCCACAGCAAAAGGAGCAACTTTGTTAGCACATCTACTACATGCATGCCCGAAAATGTATGTACTTATGTACATATATACTTGTAATTACCGCTTTCTTTGATTTGGTAGTTGACACAGGATGTACATATGTATTCGAAATAAAAAATATATTTGAACATTAATCTGGTTAAGCTTCTGGGGTACAGCAGTAATAGTACATTTGAATTCTGGCAGATCTGGGAAAGATAGTTTGTTTGTATATTTTCCAGCAAATAATATTTTTCTACTGCAGAAATTAACTTCAATTTGAATAATTATTTATTCACAAAGAAACGAAATTAGCCTCAATACTTCGGTAAAAAATATTTTTGCAGTTATTAATTATAATAAAATCGGAATATCGCTTCGCTTCTCAATATACTAATTTCATTTTCAGAACTACGATTCCATTTACGACGTTTAGTACGGCAAAAACTTGTTTTTGGCGATTTATGTATTGGGTGGCCAAAATTAAAAATACCTTTATTTCAGTTTCTTACCACAACGTTTTGGTTAAAAATTTTTACTGGCTCGGTAGGCTCACAATATTTCATTATAATTGTCAATTACGTTGTTTAATAAACTGTTAACTATAATTGATATCTGCTCGATAATGTTGATTTTAAGTTCATGAACTATTGTGGGATTATTACTGTCTTTATATTCCAAAAAAAAAACCCCTACAAAAAAAAATCAAAGGTGCGAAAGGACACAATCTTGGTGGCCACTTTACTTCGCATCATCTCCCAGTAGCTTTTCGGTCTAACGGCCAGTAAGTGGGGTGTCCGCTTGAAACCACATCTAAGCCCATTTTGAAAACGGCCTTTTGAGGTAATTAAACGTGATCCCCAAATAAACTGTTTCGCGTTATAGTCACCAGCCGCTAAAAATCGAGGCCAAAGTGATTTGAAAAAATGTGAATATTGGTTTTTTGTTACAGAAAATCGTGGTGGTGTGTAAATCGAGGAAATAACAATTTTTTCATGAAAATGTTCAATGCATATATGTATTAGTTGCTTATACATACTCCTCCCGTGTCTCGTTAATTAAATAATGCTTAATTCTGGATTTTATTAGAATTGTCGATCCTCCGCAAGATCTTCCACGGGGATGTTTTGTGTCATACAGTATATTAATTTTGAAAAAACTGTTGGTTGTCAAATGGTTTTCAGCAATCATCATTATATCGATTTGCTTTTCCATAAGGAAGTGCTCAAGTTCATTTTTGTGTTGGCGGATGCCAACCAGAAACATATTTTTAGCCAACTCATTTTTTTAAAATTGCCTGCAAAATAGTGGATTGCATTTTTAGCATTTCCTGCATCATGTTTGTCATAGAGACGGTAAAAGTGTTAATGAATTGAACAAGAGTCTGCAGAGTTGCCTCTAGATTACTAAAATTTGGATCGGAATTTTGAGGCTTGGGTTCCTGGTTCAAATTTTGGTCGAATTTAACTACATTAGGATATGAAAATTGTTTGGAGGTCTGCGTGTTTGTGTAGTTGGGTGAATGGCCTACCTGGGGAAAATTGTTTTTACCAATGACATTTGGCTGCTGGGTTGCTGGAGAAACCGATGACTTATTTGTCATTGACCGCTTAAAGTGAGTATAGACAGGGCAACCTCTATAACTTTGAGTATGGTTAGCTCCAAAGTTACTGCATTTTTTAACACTTGCGTCGGTCTTTGACTTATTGCACTGAAATGTGCCGTGAAGTTCGCCACATACAACACAAACAGCGGACAACTTACAGTAATCCTTAGTGAGGCCAAATTCTAGGCAGTTTAGGCACTGAGCGGGTCCTGAACGCTTATGTGGCTCCTCAACGGTAACCTTACGATGCAAAAGAAATTTGAGGTTATATATTGGATGAATTTCATTCTTTTTTAGCACAACATCCCCTGGTTCTAGTTCAACCCTAAACATGGGATGAGGGATCTTTTCACGGTTCCTGATGTTTACTACGGTTTTTATTTTATTTTTCCAATCCGGTTTTGACATCATCAATATCTAAGCAAGGGTCAATACCTTTAATAACGACCTGAAACCCCTTAGCACTTTTGAGCTGGTAAGTGTAAAATGATCTTTTCTCTTTTTCTAAAACATCAGACAGTTTTCGATAATCGTTTTCATGGTTTACCTGTATTTTAGTTGCACTGATGCGTAAGCGTTGTCTACAAAAAAATTTATTGAACTAAACGAAAATTTCCCATATTATAATACATAGAATAATAATTTGGTCATTTCTCAATTACCAAAACCGTAAAAAATCAGAGACTGCATTTGTCGCAATATTTAACAAATTTGGCTTGATCGATTAATAGCAAAACACTCTCTAAATTTTATAAAACGAAATGTTTCTTTTTCTTTCGACAGTGTGTACGAGTATAATATATAACAGCAAGATTGTCCTACTTTGTGCATATAACACCGTACGTTTTTCACGTAAAAATTTTGGACACTTGATTATAAACTTTTTTTACATTGAAATAAAAACTTGAGTTGAATTTGATTTTGTGCCACCAAAATTTAAAAAACCCACCGAAAATGTAAAAAAAGCGCACCCTGCACCGACTAAAGAATTTTTCTCACAAAAACTGTTAAAAAGCATCAAAAACGGTGCGAAACGCACCGAGTTGACAACGCTGGCATCCACCTAATAATGAATTCACCTTGAAACAAAAGTAAAACAAAATTTTGATTTTTTATAAGTTCTATCCACAAAATACACGTGATGTTTTTTGGTGTTGTATTTATTGTAATTCTGCCACTATCTGTTAAAGCTGCCTTCGAAACTATCAATAATGCCACAAATTGGCCAACTAAAATTGCCCATATGATCTGACACTAAGCACAAATAGTTCTATTCTTACCGCCACTTCGCTGAGCAAGAGCAACGTTATTATTTTTGCTAAACAATCAAATATTCAAAAGACATGCAAATAAAATGGTTTGTAAAAATCGTATTTGTTTAAACGTACTTCTCTCACACTCTGGCACACACACACACACAAATACTCACTCACACAGCCACATACACTGAATTTTGACTTTCAGCACGAATTGGTTTGATTAAAAAACGAACAGTTACATTTTTTTGAGTGTAGAGAGTTCAAATACATTTTTAGTTTGTGTTAAAAACCGTCACTTTTTTAATAGATCTGTTTATTTGTCTTCAAACATACAACTTTATAATTATGTAAATATCTGTATTAGAAGAAATTAACAAAGCAAGAGTTGTCATTGATGTAAAACGTTGATGGTGCTTTGAAGTGGAAATATAAAGAGTTTATTTAACATGATCGTTTTCAGAGAATTCCACATTTGTTTACAAATTTAGTTAAGAAATTTATTATTTTTTTAATTCATAACAAAACGCTGTTATTGTTAATCGTATGGGAATTTTTAAATCGATTTTGCTTTCTGGTTAATTGTTATTTACTCAACAAATTAGATACAAAATTGTAATGCTTTTAACCATCTCTCACACACTCGCACGCAACTATTCAACATGTATGTGATTCAGAGTGTACATATCGCTCCCTAAATGCAAAAGAGTCACAACTCAAAATTTTCCATAACTGACTTTGTTCCAAAAAAGTCAGTTTTTTATGTTTTTGCAAACATAATATAAAATTGAAAAAAGTATAGCAGAACCTTCTTCATTATTGAAATTTTTCATAATAGAACAATATTTTCTCTAAATATTACAATTATTTTCACATAAACAGGGATCATGTGTCTGGTCATGTGATGAATACATTGGGTACGGATTTTCAAACTTTCACAAGTTTACGCTCACTGATACAGTTTTACAAGATAATGAAATATGATGGTAAACCTACATATCTTTCAGAAAAATTTTCTTTCGGTAAATCTTCAAGTTCTACTACAATTGTTTGTCCTAGGTACAATACGTTGTTTATGGCAAGGTCTTTTGTAGTAAGAGTGGCGCGTATTTGGAACCAATTGATTCCATATGAGTCACGAAATTTTGGTAAATCGGTTTCCGAATTTAAACGAATATCGATTAATTATTTATAATTTGTAAATAATCACATGAAATATTGACGTAAAACATAGTAAGTTTTCTTGGTTCTAAATTCGTCATTTGTGCTGTCATACAACATAACCCAATAATGATGTTTTTTTATATTTTCTTTTCAATTTATATATATACATATGTATTTGGGTACTACATCAGTGCAAAAGATAGGGGGTTACAATATGGAAAATTCATATATTTACATGAATATTTTTAATTACATACATATATGTATATAGTTTCATATGGATTTAGTTTATGAATTCATTTTATGTCATATGATTTCTAGATTAAGTAGGCCTAAGGGCTTGTAATCTTTTTGATATAAATAAATAAATAAATAAATGTAAATGTAGTTGAAACATAAACAAGTTTTTGTCTCTCCTGAAAATTATAGTATTTTGAGTCGTAACCCTTTTGTATCTAGAGTGCGATATGTACATAAATACCTACATACATATGCATGCAGTTAAGATAGTTGTATGTAGGAAGGTATTTTATACATATCTACGTCCAAGTTAAATATTTACAACCGTATTCATAAAAGTCAACAACAGCTTTACAGACAAAAACTGTATTCACACACGATTATAAGTTTAAAAAAACGTTTAATAAAGCATCAGTTAGGCTTTTACGAGTAATTTCAGTGCTTGTTTGTGGATAACGAACGTTTTCGTTTGATCGCATAATTACATTGAACCCCAAATACAGAATTCAATATTATTTATTCATTGTATGATCGAACCTAACGACAAAATTGACTCCGATACCGAATGCTGTGGAAGGTATTCCTAATCATCAAAGCAGGTTAATCTTAGAGTATATTCGGGCAATGTGAATATTGATTTTTCCGTAAACATAGAGCCTAGCAACAACGGTATCAAGCTTACGAGGGCGGATTGATATTGAAACTACTAGCACTAGATGGCAGCACAAACACAATTTGTTTTTAAATTACGATCTGTCACATGTCAACTGTTAAAATTTTGCCCTAATTCAATGATTAGTCTATTTGCTGTAATCCTTTGAAATAAGCAACTTTTGTTTTTTCTTTCTTAAGTTTTTTTCTTAAGAAGGATTTTTTTTACAATACAAATTTGCTGTGATCAATAATTATTGATTGAAGAAGACAAAAAAAATAATAATCAAATCTTTAGCAGGGGGACAACTAGCTGTTTCGTAGTCGCTACACTACTCATCAGCACCCACTGGGATTTGAACTCGGGTCATGACGTATCATGATCTACTGCTTTAACCACTAAGCCACCGAGCATTTAATTATTTTCTATCTATATTCTTGAACACTATCATTTGCAAAGGAAAACAGAAATAGAGACAAAAGAAAAGATCGATAAAAATTGCGATGAGTCTGCTCCGTCAGATTGCATGGTAAAATATTGGATTGCTAAATTCAGCAAAAACACGGCCAAACAAGCACGGCAACAATACCATAAACAGTAATGCAAAAAGAGGAGGTTACTGAAGAATACATCGCCGAGTCAAGTTACGTCAGATTGTTGAAATGGGAAACATATCATATGAACGTGTGCTCAATATTTTGCATGAACATTTGTATATGAAGAAGCTATCGGCAAAATGGGTGCCGCGTTTGTTCACACAAAATAACAATGCTGCATTCCCAAGAGGATATTGCTTTTATAATGTTTGTAAGTTTCTTAAAATATTAGGAAATCCAGAATATGTATATTTGCCAAAACACAATTTCCAAATGGTCCAGAAGCAAAATTTTTTAGAATTCGCAAAGGCTATTTTTCATGTTATATTCAGAAGAGATACAGTGCTAGACATTCGTTAGGCCGCTCTATACTTTTTGTAGTTTTTATGGAAATAAATGAACTTTTTTGCAAAACTTTATGTGTATTGATTTATTTTAACAAATTCTTAAAAATAGAAATATGAGATATATTTCAATTAAATAAAAAAAACATTGGGAAAAAAGAAAAATATGCCGAGACATTCGTTTGGACGCAATTAGTAACCGCCATGTAAAAAATAAAGAATTATTAAAAAAAACAAAGATTGTTGTAGTTTTAATATTTAGTGTGACCACCTTGATTGTGAATATCCAAAAATACCCTGTTTGGCATAGATTCAACTAGATTTTGAACCGTTTTCATATCGATTTTCGAACAGCATTCTTTAATTTTTTGTTTAAGTTCTTTAGCTGACGAAAATTGTTATCTTCTTTCATAAACTTTTGATGCCAGAATTCCCCATAACCTCTCCATCGGATTGCAAACCGGGCTGCATGCCGGCCATGGCAATAAATTTATGTTTTCGGACGTAAACCAATTTCTACATAGCCTG
This sequence comes from Thecocarcelia acutangulata, assembly GCA_914767995.1. Classification (NCBI taxonomy): domain Eukaryota; kingdom Metazoa; phylum Arthropoda; class Insecta; order Diptera; family Tachinidae; genus Thecocarcelia; species Thecocarcelia acutangulata. The sequence goes on from OU612098.1 coordinate 62,475,507, forward strand.
GAAACATGTATAGCAGCGTTGTCCTGTTGAAATATGTATGCTGCATCAGGGTATTCATCCAGTTTTGTTATTAACACATCTTCAAGGAGATCTAAGTAAAGTTTTGAATTCATTTTCGTAGCAAAACATATGGGAAGCTTAAAATCATAGGAAAATGCACCCCAAACCATAACACTTCCGCCACCGAAATTTCTTTTCGACCTTACACCATTTTTGTCATTCAAATCATGCTAATAGCAGCTGTAGCAGTCCGGACCATCAAAATTAAATTTTTTTCGTCAGAGAATATCACTTTTCTCCACTCATTTTTCCATGCCATGTGTGTCTTTGCAAACGTAAGTCTGCTCTTCTTATGAACTTTTGTTAATCTGGGCTTAGATTTCATTTTTTTTCCAACTAATGGATGAAGTTTTATTTAAAACTCGAGCAATAGTTCGCTTGAATACTGGAAGGTTATGTTTGTCTTTTATTTCGCGGTACATTAGCCGATCTTTTGAAGCTTCAAACCGAATTAGACCCTTTTGACGGTTGCTTAATTTGGAAGATTCCTTTGTTGGCGCTTTGAGACCATACTTGGTGTCAAATTTTAAAAAGTTTCTAACCACTTTTTCAGAACGGTTTAACAATCTCGCTATTTCTCTGTTTGATTTTTCACTTCTTTTTTAATTTTCAATTAATTTTTTTTTTTCAGTTTCATTTAACCGTTTTCCAGAACCCATTTTTGCTTTAGTAACCACTTTTACTACTGTTAATCACAAATATTTTTCTTCAATTTAATGTTGTTTTTTTGTTTGTTTTTTATTAAAACACGTGATCGCGCCAGCAGATTTACAATGCATTTCTTTTATCTTGCGTCAAACCTATGTCTCACAAAAAACTGAAGAAGATAAACAAAATGTATTTTTTTTTTCTTTTTTTAACCGTTATGTAATCGTTAGTCTACAGAAAACAACAAAATAAAGCTGTTTCCGAACAAAATTTTTGTCCGGAAAAAAAAATTTTTTACTAAGAGTTTTCTGCAGCACGATTTGCAAAAAATTGTTCCGGAAAATCAGAGCTGCCATATGTACAGCTTGTTATTATTTTGGTTTATTTTTCTGGCGTATTTTACATATTCTCAATTATTAGCAAATATTGTGTGATAATAATGGAAAAAAAGAAAACTGCTTTTGCTTATGGCCATTGAAATACATAAAGCATTATTATTAGGCTAGTACATATATATAAAAAAAATTAAAAAGAGTTGAACTGAAACGACTTTTAAATCAAAGGAGAGCAATAGGTTATTTTTACACATTATAGCGTACATATACTCTCTTCCTGGCTTTTCATATCTTCAATAAGTTTTTGAGCAAGCAATTAATTTATTTCCATATTAAAATTATTACTTATTTTTTAATAACTATTAAAACTATGTACATATATCAGATATCAGCCACAATTGAAAATTCATCAGAATAAAATTACTATGTAAATTTTTTATTCGATGGGGCAACTCAATACAATTTTGTATGAAAAAATGTATCCTATTGGCATCTCAGTTCAATTTTGTCCGGACAAAATATAAAATTAATCCAATTCAAGTTGGGAGTTGTTCGTAAAAAATATTTTCTCTCTCTCAAGAAGAGAGACCTCACTCTACATATAAAAAAACATTTGTCCGGAGAAAAATTTGGTTCGGAAACAATGGGTGAATCCAGCTTTAGTGATTTTTTTTTTAAATATATCGCATGAAAAAATAAAAAACACACAAAAATTGGTGCGGCTAAACAAATGTCTACCACTGTGTTTCTAAAGGCCTTAAAAGGAACTACATATTGATTAGGACACGATATGCAACATAGCTTTGCAAACATGTGAAAGTGAAATCAAAATGCTAATAAATACAGAAATGTTCAAAGTTAGCATTCAGAGCTTTTAAACCTTAATATGTATAATTGTTGTGCATATATACTATATATGAGCACATGTATCTCCTGGGCTGTGAAAGATAAAAGTACTTATATGTTTTCTATAGATTGGCTACCTTAATCCAAAATATTAATAAATCTTTAAACTTTAGACTCAATAACTAACGGTTCTAAATATGAATCTCCAAATGGTAATTCGAAATTACGTTTTTTTTTTTTAGTTTCATAGATATTACGAGTACATTACCTACTACGTGAAAAAATTTCATATCAATTAGATGTAACGGACAAACATATTTACCGTGAAAATATTTGTTTGTGTTTTAATTCCTCATTACAATTTATTTCCTAAACAAATCAATTGAACGATGCCACAAATTCAAATAATACAAAATTCTTTAGAGTAGGATCAGACAGGGCGATTTTAATTACCGAACTTTTTAGCAATTTTCTTTTGGAATTGCTTTCTTGAGCTTTCTCTACCTTTTATTTCATATAGTTTACATTGTATATGCACATACACATACACATGAGAGAAAAGTAAGGAATTACTGAGAATTGCCGAGTATTGGCAATTCTTTTTTCCTTCTTATTCCCCTCACCGAAAGCTTCTATAAAGTCAAGAATTGCCCAACTAAAGTTGCTGTTCTGACCGGGCACTAACTATTATTTAATTTCTTTCAATAAATTAACAATTTATGTTGTAACCGGAAGAATTTGTTCAATTAAACTTAGCAGCAAGTTTTCCGTTAAATTCCCTCAGTTCAGCTATAATCAAACATTGTGAAATAGAATTCAATATATCCAGCGTTGTGAAGTGTGGGGATTTCCCCTTTTTGTACAGATTTATTTGTTTATTTCCACATGTAAGGAAAAAAGGACAGTACTTCGTTTCTGTATTTGTCACATCGAGAAATTATTCACATGGAACAAGGGAATTGAAAGATAATCGATGTGAATTGAATCAAAAACTCATTTCTCACACAGAAGTGTTTCTCCTTTTTTTTTTGTGAAAACTATCTGCCAATTGAGCTCCCCCCGGGAAACAGGTTTTGCCTTGGCGTAATACTAACTTAGGCGCTCTGTTTTTAAGGGCAAAGAGGGGAAGGGGTCCCTCGTTTGGTGCGGCATTGTCTTGATATTCTCTTCTGTAACTACCTCTTTTGGCCTTTCTGCTGATGGTATTGTTGCAGTTCTTGTTCGGCCGTGCTTTAAATTCAGCAATCCAATATTTTGCCATGTAATCTGACGGAGCAGACTCACTGTAATGATTATCGAGCTTTTCTTTTGTCTCTTTCGCCGTTCTCCCCGGGGAACAAGTTTTGCCTTGGCGTATTACTAACTTAGGCGCTCTGTTGTTCGGTGAAAAGAGGGGAAGGGGTCCCTCGTTTGGTGCGGCAAACAAAACTCTAGGAAGCCACATGACTTATGTTGTGTTGGCTTCCGAAACCCTTACCAAGGGTATAAATTGGCAGAACGGGGATCAGCATGGCCCCCGGGTAGTTCTGCTTGCGGTTCGACCCGGGCTGATCATGGTTGAGGTACCTACCTTGGCTGAAACGTTCTGGCTGTGATTGAAACCTAAATCGCAGGAAGGGAGTGTTATTATCCTTGATAATTGTTTGGTGACGGCTTTTTTCGAGGGCTAACAATCTCCCGAGGATCTGTTGCCTATACAACAGATACGTGTACTGCAAGGAACCAGTGGTGATGATTGACGGGTGAGTTGGTTTAAGGGCTGATGCTCTTAATGGGCTTCGGCCTACCAACTCATTAAGCCTTGTCTTCCGTTGATTGCTGGGAAATTGCATACATGTGGGATTAGAAAGCCCGAACTCCTCAACAAGAAGTTGTTCATATGACCGCAATCATATGACAAGAATTGCTACCTGTGTGAACCTAGTCAGCCACACGGGGGCGGTAGTGAATCGTGAAAAATTCACTCCGTGGAAGTGGTCCACCATCAGGTTAGGCCGTCAAGGCAGGTACTGATGTAAATCATTTTCACAGTTGCCAATTGAGCTTTTTGGCGTAAATTATTGGAAAGTTGGGAGTAAATATGGTTCTGTATTTAAATTTTGTGAAAAACAACTGTCAAATAATATCCCAAACAAAAACAGTGCGGATTTTAAAAAGACGAGAACAATTTTTCCTACGAGAATTATTTTTCCGACTATGACCAACAGTATTATATACAGATCGTTGGAATCCCGCTTGCGAGCTGTAAGAAACAAGTACAGCGTCAACTTTTTCAGACCCCTCAAGACAGATGGTCTAGTGAGGGTACCTGTCGAATATCCAGGTTGACATGGCCCAGATATGATAACAGGAGGACTATTATCCTTAGACGATGGTCGCGTTCTGCTGTGGCGGTCCTGACGGGATATTGACACATAGGGACGCAGGCAAGGAGGTTAAATGTCCCATTTAATGACTTCTGTAGGAGTTGCAGAGACGAGGAGGAAGAAGAGAGCGTTGAGCACTTCCTCTGTCAGTGTCCAGCTCTTTCTTATATAAGGGCATTGTAGAGGGTGTTTTTTTAAGCCCGATAGAACTTGAAATTGTAAAAAATAACACAAAAAATTAAATTGTAATCAAAATTTTTTTTTATTCGAAAGATCAATACGTGACATTAACATTTGAAAATGATTTCGGGCATATGGGCACCGCGGCTGTTCTTGACGAAGCGCATTCTGGACGTCCAATTTTGGGCCACTTTTTCGAGCACTGCTGGCCGTATGTCACGAACAACACGAACAATGCTGGCCTCCAAGGCGTCAATTGTTGCTGGTTTATCAGCATAAACCAGTGACTTCACGTAGCCCCACAGGAAATAATCGAGAGGTGTCAAATCGCACGACCTTGGAGGCCAATTGACAGGTCCATTTCTCGAAATCAACTTATCGCCAAATTTTGATTTCAGTAAGTCGATGGTTGCGTTCGCCGTATGGCACGTAGCGCCATCCTGTTGAAACCACATCTCCTCCGGATCAATGTCATCCATATTTTCAAACAAAAAATCATTGATCATGGTGCGGTCCATTGACCGTAACGCGAGCTCCGGCCTCATTTTTGAAGAAATAAGGTCCGATGATGCCACCAGCATGAAAACCGCACCAAACAGTGCATTTTTCTGGATGTAATGGAGTCTGTAGGGTCTCTTGTGGATTGGTCTCACTCCATATGCGGCAATTTTGCTTATTAACAAACCCGTTAAGCCAAAAATGCGCCTCATCGCTGAACACAATTTTGCGATAAAACAACGGGTCTGATTTTCAAAGTAAATTTGGATAATTTCGTAGCGTTGTTCAAGCGTGAGTCTATTCATGATGATTTGTCAGAGTATACTGAAACAAATAAAAAAAATGTTTCATCAAAATTTAATTTTTTGTGTTACTTTTTACAATTTAAAGTTCTATCTAGCTTAAAAAAACACCCTATACATCGGCAGACCGATGCTGCATGATTTGACGGATGTATCGGAATGCGATGTAAGTGGATTGGACTCCTTTATCCGATCCTCGGGTTGGTCCTAAGCCAGTGATATGTAGATCTACTGAGATACATATCATATCCAGGCAACACAACGGGACCTGTCAAATCTAACCTAACCTAACCTAACAGTATATTTATTATTATGATATGGTTAATAATATTATTTATTATTATACTATTATAATATTTTCGACTATGAGGAATAACGTTAAATATTTTAACAATAAGAATTTACTAATTACGCCAAAATTATTAAAATCGTTGTAAGAGGGTTTTTTTTCTATAACTAGCCATGGATGTATAAAAACAAAAAATAACTAAACCACGAAGTTTCAAATTCCATATGCATTCTAAGATCTCATTTGCAAGCTTTTTAATTAATTGCATAAATTTAAAAACTTTAATTACAAAGATCTCGTAACTAAGCATATTAAATGAAGGGATATCTATATATCGTTGGTTTCAGTAGAAAGGACCCAACTCGATATTTTCCCGAACTTAAGTTTGTTAATGATTTTAAAAAAATTCACATAAGTACACCTCGTCGCAAAGATTTAATGGAATAAAAATCGCATATTGATGAAAGTAGCTCCTGCTGCGTTTTTTTTTTCAACTCATGCAAAGCTGTATTTACTTTGTGTTTTAATTCTAGTGTAGGCCAAGTCACTTAAAAGAATTTATTTTTATACCTAAACACATCCATACAAGTCATATTTTTTACAACAATTTACTTTTTAGTAAAAAGTTTTACCTGTGTGGATTTACAATAAACATAAAAATCGTATTAAAATAGTTTATTTGCGCAAAATTAAAAAAGAAAATTGCGTAGGGAAATATTTTTCGACTGTAGGGGAAAATAAAGATTTTTATGCGCTATGGTAGGGCTTTCACAGAAAATCTCGTGGCAACACTGAATATATCTTACAATCAAAGGTCATGCTAAAGCCCAGTTCAGACTATTATACTGTGTATTAATACTTGTCAAAAATTCAAATAATACGTGCAAGTCTGATAGTCGGAATGCAATCCGTCATACTTGCGAAAAATAATAGGATAAAAATTTGACATCCCATATGACATTGTTGGTTTTTGAAACTTTTCAAAACGATAATACTTTTCATTGGATCAGGGTTGTGTTTTTTTTTAGTAAACAAGCTGAGTAGTCAGCTATTTCGTAGCCGGTGGGGTGCCGTCACTGATAGTATTTTTGTCGTTATTATATCATTTATAAATGTATTTTGCTCATGTTAAACACATAAAATATTTTTGTGCTATTGAATATGGATCTGTTTGAAAAAATTATTATTTTAACTGTTGGAAGAATTTCACGGGCCGGCACGTCTATCGCCTACGACGAATAGCGCACCTGCCGCCGTGAAAAGTTTTATGATGGCACATCTATTTGCTGAAACGCGTTGAAAAATTTTACACATTTAAAATACTTAAAATCCAAAAATGAGCGAAGATATTGTTATTAAGGTAAGTTATTGTAAATAAAACTATACAAGCACGCACATGCATATGTACTTATTTACGTAAGTATAGGTTTTTACTTTCAAATTAACGATTTTTGTAATCAAATTCAATTTTTTACAAGTCAAACACAATGTTTTGCAACACAAATTCAATTTCTTGCACTTCAAATTAAACTCTTTTCATTTCATATTAAATTTTTTCTATTTCAAATTAAACTATTTTTATTTCAAATTAATTTTTTTTTTGTTTCAATTTAAATTTGTTTAACTTCGAATTCAAGTTTTTGTTTATTTAGCTAAAAATTTACAAAATGAAATAATAATAAACTTTTTGTTCAAGTCATAACTCGTAATTTTTCCTTTTTATAATTTTCTAAACCAAATTTGGACGGTTCCTATTGCAACCGTTCTCCAGATGCAGCTAATGACAAACTCATGGTCATATCAAGATAATAATTGTTACAATCTGAAGGTGCTACCGTTTCGACTAACTGTTTAATTATTGTTATCAAGTCCAAATTACTATCCGTTTTAGAAAAAATTTTTTTTTTATTGGATTAAGCTCACCTATGTAGCTATGTAAGGAGGAAGAAAATTTATAATGTGCCCGGATTGTGCAACCTTATCTTTTGTATCTTGAGTTTTATGTATCTTAGCATTATCAAGGACCAGCCAAGCACATTCGGTGCTGGTTTCAGCTAATTTACTGAATAGCTAACTCTTCCAGGAAAATTATGAAAATGTTGGAATTTACAGATGAATTAGCAATGATCGTCTTGTCTTTCAGAACATATTTTTTCAATTTATTTTCAAATTTAAAATAAAGTTTATTTCATAAACTTTTCTCAAAATTTTTTACTTATAATGTAACGTATATTGAGTTTTTTTTTTAATAAAGCCTTAAGATTTTAGCCAAATAAACAAAAAATGTACAGTTAGTTCGCCCATGTCGAAAGGATAAGTTCATTCGCATTCAGGGCGAAAGAAAATTGATTTGGGGTTTTTCTAACTTTATTCTATGCGAACGATGTGTCAAAATTCAATTAAAATACATAAGTTTATGCGAACGAACAATAGTGACATAAACGAACTCAAATTTATTCGAATGTGAGTGACTAGCTTTCTTTCGCATACATTTTCATTCGATATCGTCGAACAGGCTGCTAATTCGAAGTTAAATAAATTTAATTTGAAACACAAAAAGTTTAATTTGAAATAAAAATATTTTAATTTGAAATAGAAAAAATTTAATATGAAATGCAAAGAATTTAATTTGAAGTGCAAGAAATTGTATTTGTACTGCAAAACATTGTGTTTGACTTGTAAAAAATTGAATTTGAGTACAAAAATCGTTAATTTGAATGGAAAAACCTATATATAAATAGATATGCATGTGATTGCCATAACTCCTAAAAACATATTTTTTTTGCTTATCATTTTTCAAATTTTTAGTTTTATTATTTCATTTCTTCTTTAAAAATTTTCATCACTACAGTTTTATCAGGAAGAAATTTTTCCCAATTTTTAGGAAGTTAAATCAAACTTAAACACGATAAAATAATTAAAATTTATTATTTTGTAAAAAAAATATGAACAGCTGTTTTATTTTCTACTCAAATTTGTGGGTTTATATCAACAGTGATGGTGTGAATGCAAGATCTAATTTACGTTAGACTTTTTGGCAGTCGCAAGAAATGTGCTTAGACTTTTATCTCACAAAATGGAATAAAAGTATTTATACTTGTACAATCAATATTCTGATCGGGCCTTAACTTGTAATCACAGATTGTGAAAATGGCCATTAGACGTTTATGAAAACTAAAAATTTTAAATGTTTGTTTTTCTTAAAACAATGCTTTTTTGAGTTATGACGTTCATTTAGTAAATGATGTGATATTTTCGTTTGCTGTATTGAGAAAATGAGTTTAACTGTGTAGGTATTTCAATTGGTCAAGTTTTTTCGATACTCTACTAATTCCATTATTCGAGATGTCGCACAAAATGAGTAAATAAATAAATATTAAATTAATTAAATAAAATTATCAAATAGTTACCTACTTTCACAAGCCTTGTGAGGTATTTGTCTTACATATATCATTACATACAGGATGTCCTATACCTCAACGGCAAGCCGAAACAGAGTGACAGGATTGACTGTAACCATCATGAGGAAAAACTAAAACATATGTTTTACACAGTTCAACCACGTGGTGCAATTATTAGGTGACAGGCAGCATTAGGAGTTGTACAACATACATAATATTTTGTGTAAAAACTACGGAGGCCGTGAAAAAGATGTTTACAAAACAGAAGAAAGAATAGTTTACGTAAAGAAAATGAACAGAAAATTAATGTAATTGTAATGTAATTTATTTTATAAATAGTTTTAAACGCATTTTAAGCCATTAAAATATTTTTGAAAACTGTTTTATTGCGTTTCTTTTGCACATTTCAAACTGTTCAAAATCTTATTATTTTTCACTTCACTTTTTGCAAACATAAAAAACTTTTGACACCATCGGTCGTTTCAAACAAAAAATTATCACCTACGCCAGTGATGCCACCTGGTTAATTCCACCATGGCACAAACCCTAGTATTTTTTTCCGAAATTTCTCATGATGGTTACAATCAATCCTGTCACCCTGTTTCGGCTTGACATTGAGTTCTGGGACACCCTGTATATGTATGTATGTATGTGAAATAAACCAATCAACTCACCATTTCGTCTGCCAGGTCAGGGTCATGTCCATTAAAATTTGAACGCCCGCTGCAGTTCATCGTATTTAATTGCATTAGTTGTTGTAAAATTTGTAGTTAGATTTTTTGTAAAATTTGTTAAACAAAATGTTGTTGCTTTCATACATACATACGTATATTACATTAATTGTTGACACAAATATTTAAGTAACTCCGTCATAATTTGCAGTTGTCAAAATGCTTAACATTCACAATATTTGCATACACAGTGCACGCACATTTTTACACGCATCTATAAGTACATATATATTTATGCACATATGTATGTACATATGTTTCTGAACTTGTATTAACAATTAGCAAGGCCGTTTGTATTTGCCCTCTACGGTATTTATTAAACTTATATTCACATCCTTTTTTCTAATATTTTGTTTTTTAAACATATAAACGACTGTCTATTTCATGTTCCTTTTACATTCCGTCGGTATTTAAAAATTGCTTTAGATAAAAAATCATTTGAAATTTTACTTATTTACATACATTCATACACTTTATTTTTTAAGTAACAAACTACATACATATAGGTATATATAAACGCACATGCGTACATACATATTTACAGAAAAACAGTTTTTTTACTTTTTTGTTTTTATTTTCATTCACGTTTCTCACTTCACTCTTTTTTCACTGACACATAAATTTGCATTAAAAATTATTTTCTTAACTAAATAACGTTTTAATTTAGTATTTAATTATGTATGATTTTAATAATTTTATATAATTGTTATTTTGAATAAAATTTGATTAGATCCGCACGTAGACCCCGATGCTTTGATGTCGACGATCGAAACCCGAATGAGAAATAGAAGTACAAAGTGAAAAAAACACATACACAAAAACAAAACTAAATGAGAAGGGGAAATAAGAATTTAATTCAATTTGAATTGGATATATACATATATAGAGGAATGAAACAGACAAACAGATACACACACACACATTAATATTGATTATTAACACTCGCCTTATTCTCCTTCTTATCGGATTGGTATAAGAATTGAGCAGTACTCCTTCATTATTATTTTTATTTGTGTTAGTTGAAAAAAAGAAAAACAAAACATTTAATACGTTTGTGCATACAAATGTACATACATACATACACACGTTTGTATGAAATGAGGAGTAGAGAAACAACACACAATTTTTACCAGAACAAAACAATGATTAATATAAATTGCATTTGGACTCGTTACGTTGTTGTTGTAGTTGTTTTGTCACGTTTTAGTATTGTTTAAGTGTTGCCATCAGGAAAGGTCTGTGTTATTAATTTTTTTATTTGATGAAATAAAATGTGAAAATAAAAAGTTTGAACAGCCAGTTCATAAATAGCCTGTGATTGTTGCCAAAACATACATACGTACATATATACTACTTTTGTAACAAACATAATAATATGTTACCTTCATATACCTACCTACATAAAAACCATAGATATGTAAGTATCTAAGCATGGATGTGTGTACTTATGTACATACATATGTAGGTATATATATTTTTTTTAATAAATAGAAGTATCACTAAAAAATTAAACGCGTTACAAACATACATACTTACATATGTATGTATGAGGTGTGCGTGTGTGTTACCTTCTTTTTGAAAGAGAAAGGTGGTGAAAGAAGAAATATGGAAAACATCACTTTATTTACAACTATTGTAATTGCACATCAGCGTTTTTTCTTGTTTAAGATTTAGAGAGCTGTAGCATTTTTTTTTTTTTTTTGTTGGTGTCTAGTAAGGGCATCAGTTTGCGAAGCAAGTAGCCGACGACTTATTAATGCAGATGCCGTCGGTGAAGGTGCCGCGATATTTGTTAGCTAGATAGAAATAAATTAGATATACAAGCTTTGTTCGAGGAAATTCCGGGAAAAGTCCGGTAAAATGAGAGTAAACAAAATATACTCTCAGAAACCAACAAATTTGCCAAAAATTGCTGTAACACAAAAATTCACATTTCAACTTGAAATTTTCAAGCCCGAAATTAAATATAAAAAAAAACAAAAATAGCTGTTGTTTATTATATGTATATTATACAATTTTAAAATTCAGTGTTCTCAACTTCTAAATTTTATAATGCAATAAAATATGAGTACTTTCACAAAAACACACGCAGTTGAAATTTATTTCATAATAGGTATTCACTTTATTAAAAGAAATTTAGCGTTTTTACATTTGTGAGAAAAATAACTATGTATCACTTAAAAAATTATAAATAGCTTGTTTTCTATGTTTCCCAGCTATCTATATGTCGACATTTCATAGGAACTACCCTAATCATCAGTAGACTTTGGAAATTTTTGAAAGATATTCTCAAACATTCAACTTTATATCCCAACAATCCAAATAAATTGCTGAGAATTTAAAAAGAAAAATGCTCTAATAATATCCGTCAAAACACAAAAAACAAGCTTTTCTATTTAGAGACGTTTATAAATAGAAAAGCTTGTTTTTTGTGTTTTGACGGATATTATTAGAGCATTTTTCTTTTTAAATTCTCAGCAATTTATTTGGATTGTTGGGATATAAAGTTGAATGTTTGAGAATATCTTTCAAAGATTTCCAAAGTCTACTGATGATTAGGGTAGTTCCTATGAAATGTCGACATATAGATAGCTGGGAAACATAGAAAACAAGCTATTTATAATTTTTTACTGGTATAAATGTTAGAAGCTTAAATAGCGAATAAAAAACCTAATTATGTATCACTTAGTTATTTTTCGAATTTTGTTCGATTTAAAAAGTAAAATAGCTTTCAATTATTATGTTTATGTACAGCCTACTAGCGAATAAAAACTATTTGCTTATTATCAACTGACTATGCGTCAATTTGTAGATGGGACATTTTATTTCTTTAGTATGGCTTAGGTTCAAAATGTAACTAATGGGTAGCATTTTTATTACTAAAATAATGTGGTTAAATAAATTTCATATAACATCAATTTTTTTTTAGCAAAATATTTATGTCAAATAAATTTTGTAAAATTTTGTTACAATAAATCAAGATAAGTGCCAGGAAAATTTTATTGAAAAACTAAAACGAAATGCAAAAAATATAAGTATATAAACAAAGTTTTTTAAATATGTAGCTATTAGTCCGGATTGTTTGAATCCTATTAAAAGATAACGCTCTAAAAATTTAATAAAAGCTTGGTGCATTAATTTAAAAATTCTTTGTGCAATTTTTAAAAACTACTAAAATCAGCGTGAAAAGCACTAAGTTGACAGTTGTGTTGTAATTCAAACAAATATTTTTGCCAATTTATTTAAACATTTTGAGCTGGATAAAAATGTAATATAACTTATTTATATATAACTTATTTAAATATGACGTATTGTTATATTTTCAAATATGTTTTTTTATGATTTGCACTTTTATATTTTATTTTCATAAATAACAAACTGCTGATTATATGATTTAAGAATTTTACCATTTTTATCAATTTGCCAATTTTTAACACAAGAAACACTTTTCGTGCAAATTGGGAGCCCGCGGTAACGACGTCGAACACAACTACAGTTAAAGAAAAAACACTATATGCGCCCCCTTATGTTGTGTTTTTTTTTTAAAGCAAATTAATAAGCGTTTGCATTAATATTGAGAGTACCAAAAATAAAGTTATTTACATAACAAAAAGTTAATTCAACAAAACAATAAAAATTAATGGGAAAAAAAGTCTTACAGGGCCTGTTCCACAATCTCAAACGTTAACGTGAACATGTTTTCTGACCGATAAAAAATCTGATTTTTGATTCTTAATCATGATTTCTTTTGACAAAATATTGCATAATTATATTCGCTAACTTCCAATTTGCTACGTCAAAGTTGTTAATTTGGGTAAAAATCGCTTCTTCAGGCCCAGAGTTTTAAAAATCGAATACAATATTTAAGTTCTTTTAAATAAATAAAACAATATATTTTTAATATCTTGAGCTTTAATAACCGCCTGAAGATGACGTGGCGTAGACACCAACAAATTCTCCGGAACACTGGGCGCAATTTTCGATCACTCCCGAATTAGGCTGTTATGAGGATTTCATGATCTCTGATATCATAAGTGAGCGCAGGTTTTCCAAAACGTCCCAAATATGCTCAATTGAATTGAGGTTTGGTGACTAAGGAGATGTATTTTTTTTTTTTTTATATTGGACCAGTACTCAGGGGATGACCCCTACATATGCAGTGCATTGTACCAGAACTAGGAAAATAGGTTGTGAGGAGGGGGAAAGAGGGAGTAGTGTTTGTGAACATTTGACTTGAACCTTCCAACGTTATAACAGACAGGAAACACGTCTGCAGGCAAATTATTCCACAGACGAAGCGTTCGGCTGAAAAACGAATTCTCTCTGTAATGCGTAGTGCGATTCCCCGGGCGATCGACCACAAATGGATGAGCTCTGGACGATGAGCGCGTGCTACGTAAAAATGTGCGAGTTTCGGGAACAAGATCCCTAATCTCGTCAGAGCAAAATCCATTGTAGTAACGATAGAACAGAGTAACGCACCCCACACTGCGTCGATGCTCCAGTGAGTCAATAGTGTTGGATACCCTACTGTCACCGATGAGCTTCTTCGCCCTCTCCTGCACACGGTCGAGTAACCCCAAAATAGACTTTGAGGCACCGGCCCAAACATGAGAGTTGTATTCCATTTTCGGTCGGATGTAGGTGGTATAAATAGTGAGGAGGTCGGATGGAGTGAAGTAAATCTTACACCGTTTCAAAAAACCAAGACACTTGAATGCTTCTTTAGAGACATGAAAAATGTGTTCAGTCCAGCGAACATCACACTGTATCTTCATTCCAAGAACATCAAGAGCATCCGATTCCTCAATACTTATACCATCGATGAGTACAGATGAAGCAGCACCTGCGGTGGTTTGCTTGTGTGTTAATAAGCAACATTGGGTCTTACGAGCGTTGAAGGCGACTCTGTTTTTACGACCCCATTCGGAGATTAATAGAAGGTCACTATTGAGTGAATCATTCATATTTAGCCTCTTGGCAGCGATCTCTGATAGGCTGGGCCTATAGCTAAAAGAGTACGAATGGCAAATGCTGCTGTCATCTGCGAAAGAGTGGATAGGGTTGGAAGTTTGGTAGAGAAGATCATTTAGAAAAATAAGGAATAGGGTACGAGAAAGGGAGATGTATTGAGCTGTCTTAGTGCATGATAAAGAAACCAGTCTCAAACAATATGCTTCGGATCGTCGTCTTGTTGGAAAATGCATAGGTTTTCCAGATCCAAACTTTACACAGATGACTTCAGATTTTGTTCCAATATTGTCTTATACTGATTTCTGTCCATAAAGACCGACTCCAGGTCCCAAAATAGCTCCACACGGTAACACTGAATCCACCATGTTTCGCAGTAAGTTTCATATTTTTGGAATCAAGTGCAGTGTTCGGGTTTCGCCAAACCTTGTTTCGGCAATCAATGCCGATAATGTACTTACTTTCATCCGTAAATATAAATTTCTTCCAACATCTTCCCATAAGAAATATATTGTACTAAAAGTCAGCATTTTTCAACATCTTCAATCTCATTTTATTCCATTCAACATCTTTTGATTATTTCAGTGTCATCACTAGAAAAGTGGCAATAATGTCGATTATTCTTGTGGCATCACTGAAAAAATCTGTCAATTGTTTGCATGTGTATATTCTTTCTTAATTTTTTTTCTGTAATACGTTTTGCTGTGTTTTTGTTATATTGTGTTCATATGCTTTAAATTTTGTTTTTATGGGCATATGTACATAAATTTTATAGTCCTCTTTTTGTTTTTCAAATTAATTTTTTTCCAAAAAATTTTGCGTGCTTTAGTTAAATTGTTTGAAAATTGAAAAAATAATATTTTTGATTGATAGTAGATGTTAGATGTGAGCAACGTAAACAGTGTTTCACATTTTCAACATCTTTCATGCGTTTCATGAAGATGTTGATCAATGTAAAAAGCCTATTAATGAAACGTAGGTTCAACTGAAACCGAAAATGAATCGAAACAAAGGGTTGAAGCCGGTGGAAGTGTTCCGAAGAAGGCGAAGACAGTAAAATTGGCTGGCTATGGCCACTGTATTACGGGATGCACGCGAAATATTGCTCATCGATCATCTTGCAAATTATCTTCCACAATCACAGGCAACTGTTATCGTGTATTATTGGATCAATTGCTTGATGCAATCAAGAAAAGCGATCAGAAGAAAACGTGCTTTTTCTTTAAGACAACGTACTGGTTCACACAGCATTAGATACGATATTAAAATTACGTGAAATCACTTCTAATTGGTTGATCATCCACCTTATTGTCCACCATATATAGCTCCTAGTGACTTTTTCCTGTTTCTAAACTTGAAAAAATGGCTCGCAGGAAAAGGATTCATCTCAAACGAAGTAGTGGTTACCGAAACTAACGCGTATTTTGAAGGGTTCTCAAAATCATAATATTCAAATGGTATAAAAAAGTTGGAATATCGTCTTACTAAGCACGGTTGCCAATTTAGCGCTTTTCAATACATAGTAATCCGCAATTTTTTTCTCAGTGCGTATTTTTAAAATACGGTTAAGTGGCGCTTTTTTATACGTCTACTTTATTACAATCTTAAAAAGTTTAAAGTAAATTCTGGTGGTTTAGAAAGTGATATTTTCTCCGTATTAAATTAATGATATTTTCTTTTTCTTGTTTAATTTAGGTCACGGCGCTTTTGTGTTGCAAATAGTTGACAATACTGCTACTAAGTGTATCGAGCTAAAAGGGAATTAAATGGCTTTTGAAAAAAAACATGTTTTTTTCCTACTTAGTTAGCTTCATCCGCCTTCCTACATATATATGTATATGATGTGAGTAAATTAGTAGCGTGATCGTAGAATGCCTGTTTTTTTTTTTTTTTTTGTCTTTCGCAATCTAGTTTCTTTCCACACTAACTTGAACAATGTAGTTATTGATACAGCTTCCAAATATTTTGCATATATTAATCAGACTAATGCCTATAATAGACGTTACTACTAATCGTACGACAAATCGTTCAATCATGAAATTAGTAACGCGTATCATGCTGGCGTACTTGTGAAGTATACTTTGTAGTACGAAAATCAAAAAGTTTTGATTTTCGTGGGCGGAGCTTTCATAAGTATGAAAATATGTAAGTATCGTGTATCATTCTGTTCTACAGCGAATTTGTTTTATGAACAGCTGGTATTATTAAAGCCGTTTTGCTTTTCATGTGTCATGTGTTGGATATTTTATTTGAAAAAATAAAAACTATTTACACATTTTTAAAATGTCAATTCCAAACACCTCAAAAGGTAGAGACTTCATTGAAACTTACAGAAGTCATACAGGTATGTCTTTGGAATTCAAGTGACAAAAGGTATAAAAATAAAAACTTAGGAAACAAAGTTTACTGGTATGCTGACTTACTACATATGTATGTATAAAGAAATAGAGCCAGACGCTACTATACGACAAATGAAAAAGCAAATAAACAAAGTGCGTTCTAGTTTCCAAAGAGAAATAAAAAAACAAGTTCTTCAGAGTGAAAAGTCAGGTGCTGGTTCTGATGAGATTTATGAACCTTCCCTATGGTATCTTCACGATTGACAGTGCTTGCGGGACTTGGAAACACCACTTAAAACAACGTTATCAATGTCGGACCAAGATATTTTAGATGAAAATTATGACAGCGACAGTTTGGTAAGTCATATGAGTTACGTTCAGTGTTGAAAATACTAATAATCGAATTTGTGTAACAGACGTTTTCAGTCACTAAAAGTCCAAAGAAAAGGAAACTGGACGCACATATTCTCTTTATACAAAAGGCAACCGAACACTTGTCAAAATCAAAAAAATGCGATGAAGCTGCCGTTTATGCTGAAAGTTGGGCCTGCTCTTTTCGTACATTAGCAAAAATTGTTTGCTAAACGAGCAATAGAAGAAATTTTGCTACAAGGCCAATTAAATTGTTTAAAATACGATTCATTCACTTCGTCACATCAACTAAACTCTCAAGATCATCATATAGCACATAAACAAGAACAATCGTCTCATAAGTATCATTAACATATTTATGTAGTTCCAACGTCAGATCCATCACCGAAGCAATTACATATTTGCAGCCAGACCAGTATCATTGCCATACATTGCAGATATACCAAATAAGGAACTGCAATCAGAAAGGGTCAGAATAAGTTTCATAATTTATTAAATGATTTTCAATATGGATTCAGAAGAGGCTGCGGTTCAGAGAAGGCGGTCGTTAACATGGAAAATTTTATATGTAAAGCGCTTGATGATGGATACAAAGGCGTAGCTGGCATATTTTACGATTTGTCAAATGCATTTGACCTCATTGATCACAGCTTATTACTAATTAAATTGCAATATTACGGCATTTGTGATAGTGGCTTGGAACTTCTAAAAATTTGTACAAATAAACTCGCACACGAGTTCCGTGGGTTTAGTTGAATGCGGAGTACCGCATGGTAGTATTTTGGGTCCACTATTATTCATAATTTACCTTAATGACATTAAAAATCTTCTCTTATTTGGAAAACTATTTATGTACGCTGACGACATTTATATATTTTATCCCTACAATGATGAGCAAGTTGTGAAAAAGTACATGGAATGAGATGCGGCTGTATTAGTTGAATTTTTTAAAGTTAACAAATTAATGTGAAACGTTTCAAAAACACAGATGATTAAATTTACCCCATGCTGTCCGAAAAATAATGATTTTAGTATACAAGTTGATGGGAATTGGATTTCTGAAGTTAATACCGTGAGGTATTTAGGCTTACAACTACAAAGCAATCTATCATGGTCACGGCATATTCAAAGTATCAAAACTAAAACCGCTCATGCCAACGGCCTGTTATACAAATTTAAAAACAAATTTAATCGAAATACAAAATTAATGATATATAGTGCTATCATTCAAAGCCATTTTCATTATTTGGCAATTCTGTATGGTTGGAAAAAGTCGACAGAATTAAAAAGTTTGCAACGTTTACAGAATAAAGCTCTGAAAACTGTATCAAATCTGCCCATTACATACTCAACATATCTTTTATACAGTAGAGAGTTTAATAACATTATGCCGAACCATGGTCTAAATAAAATGCAAATATGGCTGTATGTTTTCAAATGCCTGAATAATATAGGATATCATACAATTCAGTTCTACCAAAACCAACAAACTTTTAATACACGTAGAAGCAATTTGGCTGTTGCTAGATGCAGGCTTGAATTAACTAAACAGCGCGTTGAATACATGGGTACCCGTGAGTTTAATAGTCTACCTGAATCTTTCAAAGCAGAAAGTAGAATTTCGTTATTCAAACGTTCCTTAAAAAGCTACCTTATATCTAATATACATGAACTTCTCACACGATTTAATTACTAATTAATAATATATTGATCTACTAAATTTGTGTTTTTTTTATCTTTTTGCATTGTAATGGGTGATTTTATAAGAACTATCGGAAATGTAAAAAAAAAAAAACTCACATAAAATTCAGAAAAATGCATGAAATATTTATTTGGATCGATAGTTGGGTCGATATAATTTAATGTTTGAAGATTATTTCATGCAAATGTTGGCCGCGGCTGCGCCTCAAATGGTCCATCCGCTTAGTCCAATTTTGGCATACTCTTTCCAACATTTCGGCCGGTATCTCACGAATAATGTTGGCAATGTTGGCTGCCAGTGCGTCAATCGAAGCGGGCTTGTCGCTATAGACATTAGCCTTAACATAGCCCCACAAAAAATAGTCTAGAGGCGTTAAATCGCACGATCTGGGCGGCCAATTGACTGGTCCCAAGCGTGAAATAAACTTCACCGAACTCGCCTCTCAATTCGTCCATTGTTTCGCGTGCTGTGTGGCATGTGGTACCGTCTTGTTGAAACCACATGTCATTCAAGTCAAGCTCTTCCAATGATGCCGCCAGCCCATAATCCGCACCAAACGGTTGTTTTTTGTGGATGCATTGGTAGCTCTTGCAATGCTTCTGGCTGTTCTTCACTCCAAATACGGCAGTTTTGCTTGTTCACGTATCCATTCAACCAGAAATGAGCCTCGTCGCTGAACACAATTCTTCGATAAAAAAGTGGATCTTCATCTAACTTTTCAAGAGCCCATTCACCAAAAATTGTTGTGGTAGGTCGTTTGGCTTCAATTCTTGCACCAGCTGTATCTTATAAGGCTTCACACTCAAATCCTTCCGCAAAATTTTCCACGTAGTGGAGTAACAGAGGCCCAATTGCTGCGAACGGTGCCGAATCGATAATTCACGGTCATCACCAACACTGGCCGATACGGCTGCGATATTTTCTTCAGTTCGCACTCTACGTAAGCGTGTTGGTGGTTTAATGTCCAACAATGTAAATTTGGTGCGAAATTTTTTTACAATAGCCCGAATAGAAGCCTCAGTAGGTCGATTAAACTGACCACAAAATGGAAGAAGCGCGCGATGAACTTTCTTAACAGAGCACGCATTTTGGTAATAAAATTCAGTAATTTGCAAGCGTTGTTCGTTTGTAAGACGATTCATGATTAAATTATAGACCAAACTGAAGATGTTTGACAGTGACACAAGATACAAAACGTGCGTGAGCTGTCAAAACTAGTGTTGCCAAAAAGATAATAGCCAAAAAATCACTCGTTACAATAACATTTTTTATTTCTACTTATGTAGCCCTTTATTTTAATGTACTGAGTAGTTCCTTGCCAACTCGCCTCAATAATGCCTGTAAAGGCGCTGAGGCTTATAACCAATAAGAATTGTATACAAATTATAAATAAAGTGAATATGTTACAAAAAAAAAAGAAAAAAATAAAACCTATATTAATTTGGTTGAACTTATCCAAGATGAACAGTTTAATTGAAGATGTAAGGCCAAATCATTATTATGGTTGTATATCACTAAAGGCCCATTTAGCTGACCGTAGAAATTGTAACTGTAACGTAAATGTAAATGTAGTAGCACTTTAAGAACACTTAGGGCCAGTTTCACGATGGCGAAGCTGTTCGTTCATTGGCACAATTACATAAAACAATAACAGAATTTTGAATGTTGTTTTTGTTTCAAATGTAATTGTGCGAACGAACGAACAGCTTCGCTATCGTGAAACTGGCCCTTAAACCCGCATCATGTATTTTTGACATAAACAAAAAACAAAAGTGCATGTGAAGAAAAAGTGTTCTGTTTTTTATTTTTATATTATTGTGTGTCTAAAGAAAATAATTAATTTTTCTTCATCCATTCAAGGCGAATTCATACCAGGTAAATGCAAGAGCAATAAATACAACACTACAAAAAATGAATCTTTTTCATAAATATAAACACAAAAAGGAATTAAAAAAAAATATATTAAAAAAATTTACAATAAAAGACAAATTTAATTATTTGGTGAAACTTTTAGTTATTTCATGAAAATTAAAGTCACAGATCATAGAGCTTGGAAAGGCGAAAATGACCAGCAAGATTGGGGAGGATTCAGAATGATAGCTGGCGCTCAAGATGCAATACATAAATTAAAATATTGGTTTTGAAATTTCTTTTTTTTTTTTCAAATTTCCATAAAAAAAAAATTTACAATAAAAGAAAAACTTAATTATAATGTGATACTTTTAATTTTCTCGTGAAACTTAGTCCCAGATCATAGAGCTTGAAAAGGTGAAAATGGCCAGTCAAATTGCGAAGGATTCTAGGTGATATCTGGCGCTCAACATAGAATACATAATTTAAAAAATTGTTTTAAATTTGTTCTCCAATTTTGTTTAAATTATGCCATTGACATCTGAAACAGATAAAAATTAAAAAAAAGTTATCAGCTGCGCTTTCAATTTCACCTGTTATGAATTCGCCTTGATCCATATCATATTAAAAATAAATTACAAAAATAAAATAAAAGCAATACAGCTGTTCATAGCAGTGATGAGCGTTCATAGTTTTCAGTACATATACAAAAAGTACGAAAATTGTTTAAATGGCATCTAAAATTTCTAATATTTCTTTTTCTGTCTTATGTCGACATTTCATACGAGCTAGAGCTGGGAAACATAAAAACAAGCTATTTATAATTGGTACCAATGTTGGAAGCTAATATAGCGAATAAAACTCAAATGTTTGAATTTTTGCTCGCTGCTTCCAAAATACTTCCAAAAAACAAATCGTAGCAACCAACGGTTGCTACCAAGGCGAATTCATACCAGATATATGCAAGAGCAATAAAATATAACACTACAAAAAATAAATCAAAATATAAACAAGAGAAAAATATAAACACAAAAAGAAATTAAAAAAAAAAATAATAATAAAAAAAATCTACAACAAAAGACAAACTTTCATTTATTTCGTGAAAATTAAAATCTAAGATCGTAGAGCCCGGGAAGGTGAAAATGGCCAGCCAGATTGGGGAGGATTCTGGTTGATAGCTGGTGCTCAATATGAAATACATAACTCAAAAAATAGTTTTAATTTTTTTTTCAAATTTATTTTATATAAAAAATTTACAATAAAAGAAAAATTAAATTATTTCGTGAAAGTCTCAGTTGATAGAGCTTGAAACGGTGAAAATGGCCAGCTAGATTGGGGAAAATTCTGGATTATACCTGGCGCTCAAGATACAATACATAATTTAAACAAATTTTTAAAGTTTTTTTTCTTCAAATTTGTTTTAATTATGCCATTGACATTTGAAAAAGATTAAAATAAAAAAAAGTTATCAGCTGCGATGTCAATTTCTCCTGTTATGAATTCGCCTTGGTTGTTACGAATAAAACCCAATTGCTTATAATATATAACAATACTAGTTATGTATATATAATTATTAGTTTATTATACCTTTAAAATATACATTTTTTATTATTAGACTTTCATTCCATCACAGAGCTAAATATAATACTGTATTGCTTTCTTACATTTATATCAGCATAACTATATATTATGAACCAATTTTTAACATTCATTTTATCGTTGGAAGATTGTGTTTGAGGAATATATAGAATTTAAGGAATTATAGAAATCGCGCGAATAAATGTTGTGGTTACATATAATGTGACAGTTGCAAAAATTGTGCGCAGTGTATAAATTATGCTACCAATGTATATATATCCATTTTGCGTATTTTACAGAAAATTCCTAAATTTGTTAAAATGTATTATGTGTGTATACAAATTTAACTACTTAAACAGTTCAATTATCAAATAAACAAAAAGTTCTAAAATAGGGGTTTTGTGCCATCCGGCCATTCACAATAATCTATACCTTTACTGACAACATTTGTCACGTAAACACGTAATGAAATTCTATTTTCTACAGGTTGGGACGTTACGGTTACATTTCATTACAGTCAGATAAGCATTTGCATGGTTTCTCGTATAACAAAAACGATCAGCTGTTCCGACTACATTTACGGTCGGCTAAATGGGCCTTAAGGATTGCATTATCGTTTTCCGATAAAGGATTAATAGTGGATTAATTAAATAAAATTGTTAAGATAGCAACATGCAAAAACCACTACGTTTGCTTTGGTAGGCTTCAAATTGATGGTACTTAAAAGAATACGAAAACGCGCTGATAGAATGGCGAATGCATTCTCCACTCTGACTCTAGCTGAACTTAATTTTCTGTTAAACAGCTCTTGATTAGGTGTTAAATTCGAATGAGCATATGGTTTCATACTTTTTTTGCAAGAACAAAAGCATCATCTGTGATAGGAACGTAGAGTAGTTTTATACCATCAGGTAATGCCGGTGAGGACTCCGGAATATTTGGCTCTTATTTTTTAAGTTGCTCATAAAATTTTGTGTTTTGTGGAGTGTTTCACCACTTTCCGAAATTCGTCCATTGGCTCCGACGTCGACCAGCAGAAGGCAGAATTAGCATCAACGACTGCCATCAAAACAATACTAAATGTTTTTTTATAATTAAAGTATTGTGACCCGGATCGATCTGGATTCTTTATTTTCACATTTTTCTCTTATCCTACGAAGTCCTAGAAAATTTGCACAGTGGCTTAACTCAAAAAGTTATTTTGAGAAAAATTTAAAAAAATCAGGAAAAATAGTAGTTATTCGAATCTCACTACCAAACGCATCTTAAAAGATGTGGAAAAATTCAAAGTTAAATACCAAAAAATTTAAAGAAAATCGAAGAGTACAAACAGTGAGAAAAATTTATTTAAAATATTAAATCCCGAAAATCGCATCCAAGCCCACTGTGCACAATTTTTTTCTATTTTTTAGTAGATAGTAGACAGAAAAAGAAAAACAATGCAAAACAAATTATTCTGGTTGGACTAATATTGAAAAAGTTATGAGTATTTATTCGGGCATGGGTTTCTTATAATTCGGCTTTTTCAACACGCGATATCTCTGAAATCATAAGCCAACAAAATCTGAAAATTTGCTGAAAAGTGCTGTTCAATAGGGACATCAATGCAATAAAAAATAAAGCAAATCAAAAAAAAAATTTCTCCAAACTGTCCGATTTTACTTGGATTGCCCCATATGTTTGTATATTTTAAATTGCTTTCCAAAGTAAAATTTTCGCAAACCTTAATGAAGTCCTCTAAAGCTTGAAAACATGTTTTCACAACGATCTGACTAACAGAATGACGTGAAACAGCTGCTGTATATTGTAAGTCGCCAAATGAATTGCCAGCGGCTAAGTTTCTAAGCGTTATAATAAGCCGCTGCTTCGCAGTGATTGCCTGCCTCATAATTGTGTCTTGTTTTTGAATAATAGGCACAACCATTTTTAATATATGTTGGGAAGTGTTGTCCTCCATGCGTAAATAATTTTTAAAGTCATTCGGCTCTGTATTTTTTAGCGCTTTAAATAGTTTAATATGTGACAATTCATCTATTTCTTTTAACCATTCCCTATACCAAACTCTTTTTCATTTATTACTATTAAAACCACTGTATCATCCATTTCAGCAGCGCGTGTATTGCCTTTAAAATGTTTCTTTCAAATGAAATAGTATGAGTTGTAGAAACGTGTATATGAAAACCGTACTACAACTCATACTTCGTTTAGTACGAAAATTAGTATCGTCTCTCACCCACATAATAGCTCTCAAATTTTTGGGGTTACTAATATCTCTGATTTTCTTTGGCGGGGTCACCACTTTTGCTTCTTTCCAGGTGTGTGGAAAATCATATTGTTAAAAAGCGTACAATATTCTAAGGCAAATCGTGGGACGCAAAACTCTCGAAGAAATAATTACGATGACGCGAGAGCTGTTCTTCAGCCCAGAGCTGCTTTACGACTGAAAATGAAATATATGTATTTAACTTTCATGTTTGCTCCGGTGCCTCAATGTCTGTTTTGGGGTTACTCGGCCGTGTGCAAGAAAGGCCGAAGAAGCTTATCGGTAACAGAAGGATATCCAACTCTATAGACTCATCGACGTAGCGTAGGGTGCCTCTGTTCTATCGTTACTACAGTAGATTTTCCTCTGACGAGGTTAGGGATCTTGTTTCCGAAACTCTCACATTTCTACTTCACACGCGTGCATCGCCCAAAACTCATCCGTTTGTGGTCGATTGCCCGGGGAATCGTACCACGCATTATAACGAGAATTCGTTTTTCAGCCTTACGCTTCGCCTGTGGAATAAGTTGCGTGAAGAAGTGTTTTCTGTCTGTTATAAAGTTGGAAGGTTCAAGTCAAATGATCTTTCCCCTTCCTCCGAACCTATTTTCTGATATATTGCACTGCATATGTAGGTCTTACCCCCTGAGTGCTGGTCCAAATTAAAAATAATTTTAAGAATATGTAAATACCTCTATATATATGTTTGTATGTATATTACCTATGAAATTTTAAACTCTAATTTGTATTGTATGTACACACAAATATGTGCAACATGCCTCCATACACAAACTTTTTCGCTGCTCCGAAATTAATTGACAATTGCTAAAAAAAAAGCTAAAAATTTAATTCCACGTGAAGAGCTCAAGTATTTACAAACATTCATCTATACATAAATTAAAAAAGAAAAACAATATCGAATCGAAATGACAAACGATAATCTTCACTGTCTGTGTTTCAATTCCATTTGGCTTTTTCATTTTACTCAATGTTCACAAACTCTCTTTTAGACTCTTTCTCTCGGTTTTATGTATGAGGTCGTGGTTTCTTTAATTCTTCAAACAACCAACTGTGTGAAGGGAAAATCAATTCTTGATTGCCAGTGGCATCCAGATATAATTGTACGAATTGCGATTTAATGAGGTTCGTAGTTCTGTTTTTATTATTATACAGACAAATTGTGTTTCTGTTATAAATTAATTTTTCTGTCCTCTTCACTCTTCCAGCGCGTCGCAAGCATGCCCTTTCAGTTTTTTAATTCCATGTGCTTATCAACTTTTCGTTTATGTTTGTTTTTGTTGTATAAAATTTATTTCATGGTTGCGCAGCCAATCGGAGTTCGTTGTATGTTTGACAGCCAGGTGGTTGCGCTATTTGGTTGGTTGTTGTTGCTTTTGTATCTTGCTTGGTTTGCTTCTAATTTGTTTTTAACAATTCAAATTGGATATTGTTATCTTTCCAACTAACAAGGAGTATAAATAAAATAAAACACATACTGACATACTTACATACATAAATATGTGCACACATCCATAGATACACACATATTAATTTTGTACTGTGCCGATTTTGCGCTTCGCGCACATTTGCTCTGTTCTTTTTCTTATTGTTGCACATATTACATACACACTTACATATATACATACATTCATTTTGATACAAACACAATTTACATACATTTTGCAGGTATGTATATGCATACAATGTAAACACAAATTTATGTAAGTGCATATGTACATACACACAACTGGTTGTGGGAAATAGATACATACATATGTATATACTTATGTAAATATGAGTGTATGTATGTATATATACATTACAGATGGGCATGTGGAAGTTTGTGCCAATTAAAACGCATTTTTCTTTCAAACTGTTCGTGTGTAAATACATACGTATGTGTGCGTGTGTCTGTTTGTTTATGCGAAGATTTGTTTGCAAGTGTATACATATGTGCATAAACTTATTTGTATGTACAAATATTTATGCAGGTATTCTCCTGCCAGAGTTTAGATATTTGAAAATTTTCATTCACTTCGTAGGTATTTAGGCGGTTATGCCATAAATTAAGAAGGAAAAAGCGGGAACTAAAAGTCAAATCTCTAACTGCATGCGTGTACGTACATTGAAGTGAATTGGTGTTAAATGGAAAATCTTAGGAGTTAGATTTGGATGCGCTAGAACCTATTATTTTATGGGGTTTGATAAAAAATACCTATATGAGCCCATAAAATTGGACGGTAGAATGGGGGTAAATGGCTTGCATCAAGGCCAAGGATAGTAAGTGTCACTGAGTGGCTCTTGGGGGGTAAAATGTACAACCGAATTCCACTAATATTTGTCGCTATACATATCTTGTGAACATACCTAGCTACTAACTGCCCTCCTAAAAATACTTGGCCACTAGAGTTGGATAGTTCGCTCGCGAAGTGTCGCTGAACTATTCACTACAGGGAGCTAAGTGAGCCGATCATATCTTCGAGCTCTTTTAACTCCGTAGTTCATGTTTCTTTCTGTCTTCAAGTTTTCTTTTTCGTTCATGTTTCTTTCTTTCTGGTACATATGTATGTATACGGAAATAAACAAGCAGTGAAGTACATATGTTATATACATCTATTCAGAAAATTAGACAACACAATTATGTTTTACAAAAATACTGTTCATTTTTGTATTATCAAAATAAATGACATGATATCCGATAAAAAATTAATATAAAAGAAACATCGAGACATCACAAATAAATCGTTTTTTTTTTCAATACAATTATTTATTATCACACCTGAATATTTCTAATGTCACTTTTAATTAATCCTTACCTTTGCGTTTGTAGTTGCACTTTTAATTTGTTTACACCAATATTGTTTTGCTTTTCTTGACCATGAGATCTGAAACAGAGCCATTGATTGAAAACATTATTTACGGAGCACTGAACTATTGAACTAAAAAGCCATATTTCAGTAAAGAGAGCCAAACTAAAAAAAGAACTCTCTCAAAAGAGCTCATGAACTCAACTCTATTGGTACCAATAGCCATAACCATAATAATATTTTGCAGGCTTTTAGTGCTGCCATATCCCATAAACAGCTGATATAGGTATGTTTTTGCATACATTACGTTCCACATGAATAGGAAGTGTTTGTTAATTAATTTGTGTAGTTTTAGGCTCAATTAACAGTTTTTAGAAGTTTAACTGTAAAATTTGAGTAATTTTCGTTTTTTTCAAAATGTAGCATTTTCACCTATAGTCGGCACTAGTCGGCATAGGATTTTTTAGTAAGAAAATAATAAATTCATCAAACAATTCAAAACATTTTTTAATTAAAACTAAGTTCATTAAAATAAAGATACATAGGTATGTAATGTATGTACATAAAAGTAAGAAATACTTTTTTTTTTAATAATAAAATAAAAAAAGACAAACAAATTATGCATAAAAGTAAAAAAAAAAATCTTTAGAATTCATTAAAAGCACAGGTACACTGAAAAAATAAACAAATAAAAATATAAGGAATTCATTAGATTTTTGTTTAAAAACTAGTTAACAGCTTATTAAAAATAACATCCTGTAGGAAGTTCAGTCTTTAGTTATGGCATGCTTTGCATACAAAGTCTTTTCCAACCACTTCGTCATACGTCAATTCTTTTAAATTTGTGCATTTGAGGTGAAACCACTGTGGACTTTCATTTAATCGCTTATCACTTTCGCACTTATCAGCGATTAGTACTTCCAACTGATTTTTTACACATTTCGTATAGTCGACATTTTCAGGGTTAAAAGGATACAATCCACATTTCCTGAATCCATTTTTAATTGTATCCTCCATGTTAATTTTCGAAAATACAATTTGCAAAAGTGGGCAAAATGTTGCCTTAGTAATAATTTTGTTGTTGTTGTCCATATTAACTTGCCATTCCCTTACGGTTTTTTTCCATTCAACTTTTAATGGTTTAAAAACGCTCACATCAGCGGGCTGTAAAATGTGTGTGGTATTTGGTGGTAGGGCGTACAATATAATTTGGTTGTCCTCGCAAAACTGGCTTAATTCCAAAGTCATATGGGATTTATGACCATCTATGAATAACAGGACGGATCGTTGGATATTATTATCGTTTAGCCAATTGTGGACTCCATTCGCTATATACTCGAAAAACGTTTCTGACTTTCCCAGAATCCAACTATCTGGCAAGCTGTTTACAACATCTTTTGGCGGTCGTATATATGGAAAGACAACCATTGGTACCACTGTCTTGCCATTTGCTGAAAAAACCAGCAGCACAGTAATGGTTTCTTTTTCATTGCCTTTCTGGATAGAATACACATTTCGATATCCCTTGGGTGCCAAAACTTTGCCAGTTTTAGGGCACAAACTAAAACTTGTTTCATCCCCATTAAATATTCGCGATGGATCATTTAAAATGTCCAACGCATTTTGCTCAGCCAAAAAGTTCTTTAGGTCTGTGAACCATTTTTTTATGCCTTCTTCCGTCACCACAGCCCTTCCCTTACTTATTCCTTCAGCCTCGGGAATAGCTAGGCAAGGATGACGCTTCATGAATCCTTCGTACCGCCTCTTTCCTGGCCTACCATTCAAAAATGGTGTGGTTCTTTGATCTTCTTTAACGATTGCCTGCACAGTATTCAGCAAATCTTCAGCTTTTAAAGGAAACCCGGATTTCGCCATTTCTTGGCACCACTTTACCAGACGCAATTCTTCGGAATTCGACAGAACGGTTTGTGGACCCATTCTCCTCGGACCTTCAGGAGCACGCCCGCACAATTTGTCCTGTATGGTGGAACGCGGTACGCCATATTTTTTACTTGCACCACGTACAGAAGTGATGCCTTTTCTAATTTCGGACAGCGCATTTTTTAAAGCGTCTTCAGAATATTGGTGGAATGGTCTTTTACCTTGTCGCTCCATTTTATTTTTAAAATGATCTGAAATGCCTAAGAAATTAGTCCTAGTACCTAAGTACCAGACAGTGAATAAAAAGTATGCCGACTATTGGGTAAATTAAAAAAAAAGCTCATTTTCTCTGCGTTCATTATCAAGAGAGTTGAGTAATATACAAAATACTAGAATTTCAACTTAATAAGAGAAAATGTACATTATTCTATAGTCGGCATCCCTATGCCGACTATTGGAAATCGATCAAATTTTTGCACCTAATGTCGGCAGGCTTAAAATATGTGAAATACACATTTTTGATGTGTTATTACTCCTTTAAGACAATATTTAAATATCTATCTTTCTTTTAAAATCATTTTCGTAAATATAAAACTTGATTTAATATGGTTACTTACTTATTCCAACTATCCCTGTCACTAAAAAATTTCTTAAAAAAATGGCACTACCGCGCGCTTTGAGAGGTTGACACTGAATGACAAGCCAAATCGATCGAAATACTTATCTCAGCCTGCTCAAAATTTACATAAAGAGAAAAGAGTATATTTTGAATTAAAAAAAAGTTTCACTTGTGCATATATTTGCCGTTATTCTTATTTATTTAACTTTTATAAGAAAGTGGCGGACTACTGGGGGTATGCCGTACTTAGGGGACTTTACCCAATATTCTGAAAATGTTTTTCCTAACAACATTGTCAGACAAAAAGTATAAATTCTTACGATTGTTAGAAATTTTCTACAAAATTTTCCGACAATATTGTCAGATCCGACAACCGTCTGAACGTCGTCTTCTTCCTCACCCTCTTCGGTATTTCTATATTTTTCATTCTTAAGTTCCCGATTTGGTGCCGTAGGCGACTTTTTTTATAGAGTGATGCCAGAGCAACTGCTTCACCACACAGATACCAAACATGTCCAGAGAACCTAGTTATTTGCGATACAGCATCATTAATCAAGGCATTAGCAGAAATCACTATCACTTATGACACCAAATCATGGATTGAAGAACGAAAAATATAGAAAAGTCGAAGACAGGGAGGAAGAAGACGACGTGAATGAAGTGATGGAAATTGAGTGTGATACTTAGATGATCGTGATCGTCCATCAAGCATTTTCGAATTAACGGTTGTGGACTCAACACAAACAAAGAAAGAACTGCTGAATAATGAGACAGTACGTAACACTTAAAACAACCAAATACTTGCTGCGATTTGGACTATCAATGGACTTTATGATATCGCGCCTTTATTGCAACATAGTAATATCTCAAAAAATTTGGTTTTCGAGTTAACAATGTAGAATTGTTAACAGTAATACCTTTTATATTGTGGCAAAAATGCATTAAAATGACTTAAACTATTTCCTTTAGGAGATATTTTGAAAAAAAAAAATTTACGACTTCTATGAAAACTAAAAATTAGAAAAGTGTTTTTCTTGAAACAAGATTTTTTCAGTTATGACTATGTTGCAATAAAGGAGCGATATATAACCCGCAAATCTGGAAATAATTTGACAAGTATCAGAAAGTGATAAGAATATTCCATAAATTACAAGCTGTTAATGATGCTGTTGGAAGAGTGGTAAAATTAATAGACGGATATAAAATATTCTGTCGCAATGAGGAAGGGAAAGTATTTTTGCTTCAAGTTGTTGCTGAAAATAGAAAACAATATTGCTCGATTAATCAAAACTCAATTAAAAACAATTTATTTTTGAAAATTAAGGTTTTGCATGTGGATCACACTAAGATTGAAGATAGAAGAAGCTGGGTATATTTTAGAAAATTGCTGGGTTCTCAAAAATATTCTCAAGTCAGTCATACACGTAAAAAAATATATGTTTGATATGACAATATTCTAAGGGCAACATATTATTGTTGAATTATATGGTTGGTACTGAAAATATTACATTGTTATATTTTAATGCCATCGATTTGCGTCACTATAGTTTTGTAAGCAAAATGTTCAACACTTTTATAATTGAAATCCAACACAGTATTAATAAAATTTACCATATTAATATCATACTTAACCATGTTATTATGCCAACCAACCATATTACTTTCATTAAACAACCATACTAATATCACAGTCTTATTAGCATATAGCCATATTTAGGTCATAAACCGCCATATTAATTTAAAAAAAGGACGTTTTAGAAAAAACAATACTATTTTATTTATTTACAACTTCTTATTCGTGGAATATATACATAAAAAAATTAAAATGAGAACATTTGATACATTTTGATGAAATAAAATAATTAAAATTAATCTGCAAAAAATAGTTGAGTTCCAGAATTGCAAAAGACTTCGATCTCAAAAGATTTTAGCGTCTATTAGCTGAAATAATAAGAATTTATTGAGTATTTTGTCAATAATCGTATAAATAATATGGTTGGCCAACAGTACTCTTGATGTTGTCATAGTATTGTTGATTACAACATACATACAAATATCAACATCTTAATATTCAAACGTACCTTTTGATTTCTGTATACCTTTATATTTTTGCACATTTTTAATTTACAGTCTTTTACTTTTTTTTTTTGTTTTTTAGATTAACAAAAAAATTTTGTAATAAAAAACAAAACACATTTTTCTTCATAAAAAAATAAATCTAAAAGAAAATTATGTGTCAAAAACTAAAATGAAAAATGCTGACAATATTAAGTTTATTCTGGAAACTTATATTTGTTACATGTGAATATACTTTGCATACATATGATAAAAACAAATATTTCAGTATTGGATGTAATAAAAGCTGTTGTTGTTAAAAAAATTACTAATATTGTATACAACTATATTTGAAAATTGGTAGGTGGTAATAATAGATTTACTGAAATGCAAACAAAAACATATTCATGGGGAAACAAACTATTACTAAATCGAAAATAAGTAGTTATTTTTTAGCAGTAATACACAATATTATGGCATATATACTAATGTTGCCGTAATCATATTTCAAACAGATTTTTCCTTGCGTGTACATTCGGTACCTTTTGAAGTACTCTTCTTTGTTAAGAACTAATATTTTTTATGTGAGGGGCACCCATCGGAGGGCAGGTATGGTGACAGGAAATGTAGAGGCAGAAATCTTAGTTGCTATCGATCTTTTGTCTTTTTACCCGCCTATGAGCGACTAGCGATAGTTATAAAGCTATATAAAGCCATTTACCCCATTCTACCGTCTTAACTTTTTGGCTCATATATATATTTTTTTTTTTAACTAAACTCGACAAAACAAGAAATCGTGCACTAATTTACCCCTAATGTACACATGTACTCAATATCTATGTATATGTACGAGTATATAGTGGATCGATCATTCAGCAAATAAACACTTTTTAAATAAAGGAAACAATGCGGCCAGTGGCTTTTATGTTACGGAAATTGTGTTTGTCTATTTGGCTTAAATACTTGTATTCATTATTTTAACTAACGGATGTGAGAACGTTTTAGTTTTTCAATCTAAATGGAATGAGTTTACGTTTGCCCAAATAAATAACTGTAATAGGTTCATTCATTTTTATTTATATACATACTCGAAAGTACAAATTAAATGTATTTATTTTTCTATTTGTCGGTATCACAATATACATAAATTATTGATCCATATGTAAGTATGTACGGATGTGTGTATACTCGTATATAGATTTATGAATAATGTGTGAAATTTCTACAAACAAGAATAAGTCAGTAGTCACCACAAAGAGAACACTCAGTATGCAAATGTATAAGCGCGATTGCTTTTGGGTGCATTGCATGGTGATCAATGGCATTGATAAACACTTAACTACGTGACTTTTTGAATGAAACACTGGTTTTATATAAAAAGTATTTTTCAACATAGTCTAACATAGTTCTATCCGGCCTACCTAACCTAACCTAGCTTAACTACAAAGGGAACGATCTTCAGGACCCAAGTGAGCTGGAGAATGCAGGGGGGTTACTCTCTATTGCGATACGAAAGGTAAATGCGATAAGAGTATAATTTGGTACTCTGTGCCGTTTACGCAAACTTTTTCGCGAAATAATTTAAAAATGAAGCAACAATGGTACCACAAAATAATCAATAGCGAAAAATTGTAAAATAAAATGTGCGAAAAGGAAAAATTAAATGCGAAAGGAATATACGAAAACGCAATACAGGGTACCAATTCTTCGATTTTTCTTTCGCATCGCATTAGGGAGTAACCCCCCAGATACTTTTTGGAGAATCCAGCGGTCTGCCTACCTACATAGTTCTATATACAGAGCCTAACGTTTCTCCAGGTTTAGGAACAGGAAATAGTCTGTTTGTCGATAGAGAATACGGCGGACAAGGGAGCAATTCGTAATCCAATCGACTCAATAGTTTTCAACGCTATAATTACCCCCCATTTTC
Source organism: Thecocarcelia acutangulata (assembly GCA_914767995.1). NCBI lineage: Eukaryota > Metazoa > Arthropoda > Insecta > Diptera > Tachinidae > Thecocarcelia > Thecocarcelia acutangulata. The sequence continues at coordinate 62,509,531 of OU612098.1, forward strand.
CATTTTCTAGCTGCTGGAAGCATGCTAAGGTCATCCCTGTACCAAAAAGTGCAAATGCGTATCGTCCTATTTCGATATTATCTTATTTCTCAAAAGTTTTTGAACGCTTATTACACGGGCCAATAAGTAATACGAGAGGCACGGTTGTGTTACATCGCTTATCGACGTATCGGAAGATATAAGATGCAATCTTGATGATGGTTATATTACGTTTCTGGTACTGTGGAAATGATTTACACCAGCACCTGCCTTTACGGCCTAATCTGATGGTGGACCAATTCCACGGAGTGAATTATTCACGATTCACCAGCGCCCCCGTGTGACTGATTGTGCTCGCACAGGTAGCAATTCTTGTCATATGTTTGCGGCCATATGAGCAACTTCTTGTTGAGGACTTCGGGCCTTCTAATCCCTCCTGTATGCAATTTCCCAGCAATCAATGGAAGACAAGGCTTACTGAGTTGGTTGGACATTGGAAATGTTGACTTTGGCGTTTGGCGAGTCTGCTGTGAGTTGATCTTAAGTTCAGTTGGGGTATAACCGTATACACTGTATTTTATTATACATATATGTGTGTACATATAATACACACATATGGGCAGAGTGGAAGGTCTCAATGATTTCTATGATACCCAAGCCTGGGAAGGATCCGACTATCAGGCTACTACCAACAGTTTCAAAACTGTTCGAAAAATTGTTAAAGGCGAAGTTGACTGCAATATCATCAATTTGGTTTTCGGGCTAAACATAGCACCATAGAACAAACGCACAGACTAGTCAATGTCATAAGACAGACCTTTGAGGAGAAGAAGTATTGCTCAGCTCTATTCATTGATATTTCTCAAGCTTTTGATAAAGTGTGGCACGACGGCTTGATGCTTAAAATAAAGTTAAACTTGCCTGTAAATACTGGGGCCTACTTTATATTTGATTTACGCCTCTGACATGCCAACGACATCCGGAATCCACTCTTCTACCTTTGCAGATGACACAGCGTTTTTGAGTGTTCATGAAAACCACCAATTAGCATCACGAAATTTACATGAATATACTTCAATATTAGAGAAATGTCTAAAACTTTGGAAAGTCAAAGTTAATGAACAGAAATGTACTCATGTCACATGCACACTGTGCGCCTATCCAAATTAAAAACTTTCCTATTCCGAGGCACAATGAAGTCAAGTACCTTGGTATACACCTCGACCGTAGGCTAACGTGGAAGTCTCACATTGAAGCAAAAGTCACTCAGTTGAAACTAAAAGCAACGCAACTAAATTGGCTTATGGGCTGAAATCCGACATTGAAGTTGGATTGCAAACTTTTGTTGTATAACGCAATTTTAAAGCCTATATAGTGCTAACATCTAACATTGAAAAAATTCAAAGACGACAAAACCAAATTCTTCGTACGATTACTGCAGCTCCATGGTACGTAAGAAACTTACGAATTCACAAGGATCTGTGTGTTCCGCTGTGTGTTCAAGAAATAAATTAATGAAAAAAAAAAAAAAAAACAATTAAATTCGCCGTAGTCAATAACGTGGTTCAATTCATTAAAACAACAATATGTTCTACGGAAGGTCTGCATTTGCATATTTCTGACGATAATAATGCACTGACAAAGGTTGATATTGACGAAGAACATCAAAATTAAGTTTGAACACCAGATACTCAGAGCAGATAATACTGCAAATTAATTAGTAGTAGACTTATTGGTCTATGTGATTTTACTTTAGTGGGATCCTTTCCTGGCTTGGGTATCATAGTAATCATAGAGAGCTCCCACTCTGCAGGACAATACTTAAATAAAGTTAAAAATAAAAAGTAGAACTCTTCTAGCTACACGAGGTAACTGTTCAAGCATTTTACCACTAATTCGATCAATACCTGGAGCTTTCCTGGGGTTTATGTTATTGATAACGTTTTCGACATCTTGAATGTTAAATCTCAAACACACAGGAGGTCTAACAACATATGGTGGTAATTCCCCTGTATTATTCTCTGAATCAGTTGTAATAAAAACGTTTCTCAAATGATCGACATACAACATTCCCTTTTCAGAATCGCTTCTTGCCCAGTCGCCAGTCGAAGTTCGCAAAGGTGGCTTACCTATTACGGGTCTTTTTAAACCTTTTGTCGCTTTCCACAATGAATAATCAGATTGCGGAGTACCATCCAGGCTTTCCAAATATGTTTCAAGGGAAGCCATTCTATGGACTTCAAGCAGATTTCTTAACTGAGTTAGGTATTCCCGTAGCCTAGTTTTAAGCTTGGGCGACCTGCGAAGTTCCCACTCTCTTCTGACTCTTCTTTTTTCTGACAGAAGTTGCTCAATTTCAGTCGAATAAGTTTTATTGTTCTTATTTCCAGATCTTAAATGACTAGTGGTAGCATGCTGTGCGGCCAGTTTGAGGTTTTCAGAAAAATCGTTAATTGACTCATCAATATCCTCAGGCGTTCTCAAGGCGATATTTTCAATACAATGTGTACTCATAAATTTTTAGTATTTTAGCCAATTCACTCTATTGACGGTCAACGGGGCGCCAATCTCTTGGGGGAATGAAACGGAGATTATAGTGGGTGAGTGATCTGATGACAAATCTAATGAAGGCTCCACTTGCATCCACTCTAAAGGAAAATTTTTGGCAACTCCAAAATCTATAACATCTGAGATCTTTCGTCGGTCTGACGGCCAATTAGTGGGATGTCCGCTTGAAACCACATCCAAGCCCATTTTGCAAACGGTGTCAAAAAGCACACGACCTTTCGAAGTAATTAAACGTGATCCCCAAAATGTGTGTTTAGCGTTATAGTCGCCAGCCGCTAAAAATCGAGGTCCAAATGATTTGAAACAAGTAAGAGTGTGGTAAATTCGGCTGGGCCGAATCTAAAATACCCTTCACAATAGTCACGTATAAAAACCCATTTTAGGCTATATCTCGGGTATATATGAACCGATATCGGGCATTTTCATTTTCCATATTTATCTAACCTTATTTCATTACCAGAACTGTTTTTAAGAAAAAAAAGTTCTTTAAGTTCGCTTTCGCGGCATTTTTATGAAAAACCCCGTTTGGGTTATATCTCGGGTATATATGGACCGATATCGGAAATTTCCATTTTCCATATTTATATAACCTTGTTTCATTACCAGAACTGCCTTTGAGCAAAAAAAAGTTTTTTAAGTTCGCTTATGTGGCATTTTCATGAAAAACCCGTTCTAGACTATATCTCGGGTGTATATGGACCGACATCGGAAATTTTTATTTGGCATATTAATATAACCTTATTTCCTTACCAGAACTGTTTGTAAGCAAAAAAAGATGTTAAAGTTCACTTACGCGACATTTTCATGAAAACCGCGGCTTAGGCCATATCTCGGGTATATATGTACCGATATCGGAAATTTCCATTTTCCATCTTTATATAACCTTATTTCATTACCAGAACTGCTTCTAAGCAAAAAAAAGTTGTTTAAGTTCGCTTACGCGGCATTTTCATGAAAAATCCGGTTTAGGGTATATCTGGGGTATATATGTATGGACCGATATCGGAAATTTTCATTTTCCATATTTATATAACCTTATTTTATTACCGGAACTGCCTTTGAGCAAAAAAAAGTTGTTTAAGTTCGCTTACGCCGCATGTTCATGAAAAACCCGGTTTAGGCTATATCTCGGGTATATATGGACCGATATTGGAAATTTTCATTTTCCATATTTATATAACCTTATTTTATTACCAGAACTACTTTTAAGCAAAAAAAGTTGTTTAGCTTCGCCTATGCGACATTTTCATTAAAAATTCGATTTGGGCTATGTCTCGGGTATATATGGACCGATATCTGCCTTTAAGTCACCATGCTTAATAGGTGTGTGAAGTTTGAAGCAAAACAAACAACTTTTGTTTTCAAAAATTTTCATACAAAACTGCAAAAAAAATGGCTTTTTCGGAATTTTGAATATATCTCAGCTATACGTGGAGCGATATTACTGAATTTCAATAGCAAACCCATGGGGATGGGGAAAAAAATGGTGAAAGAAAAAAGTTTCTAAGTCTAATGGTTTTCTCAGAAACGGTATTTCAACAGCGGACAGACGGACATCGCTTAATCGACATTTCCATTAATTCTGATTCAGAATATATATACTTTATAGGGTCGCAAAAAAAAACTGTAGAAATTACAAACGGAATCACAAACTTATATATACCCTTTACATTTTTGTGAAGGGTATAAAATGGTGAATACTGATTTTCTGTTACTGAAAATCGTGGTGGTGAATAAATCGAGGATATAACAATTTTTGCATGAAAATAATCAATGAATGCGAATGCGGCGAATTTAAAGCGGAAGATCCCGGATGCTATAGCTTTTAGAGTTGCAAAAAATTTTTCTTTAGAGCTTCATTAGATTTGTCATCAGATCACTCACCCACTATAATCCCCCTCTTAGTGACTTAGCTCTGACTGCCATTAGAGTTAATTGGTTAGAATATAAAAAATACTTGAGAACTTATTGTACAGGAAATAATACATTGGGAACGCCTGAGGATATTGATATGTCAATTAACGATGTTGCTGAAGACCTTAAGCTAGCGGTAAATGCTACCTTTAACCATCTAGAATTTCAACCAAAACCTCTTGTGCGCAACATACTTAATATTGGCGGCCACACTCGGTTGATGGTTTGCCACCATCACAGCGTTAAATAGGTGATTTTACCGATACGAGCATAATTGGGGCAAAATGAAATGTTTTGTCTAGGATTGGCTGGACTTGATAAATTTTTTTTGTGTTAGTATTAAAACTTGAATACTTATTGTTAGCTCACATTGGGAAAATTTTATAAATAAAGAAAAGCAAGAAAAAAAAAAGTTGCGAGTTACGTTCTATCATCTAGGATGGTTGCCTTACAAAAAAAAATCATTTTTTTGTGGCGTGGATGGAGTTAAGAAAACTAATTATATCCTAATCGAAAATCTGCTTCAGTCAGATGAAAATCGATAATAATGTCGAATTTTGAATGGCTGCCAGTATTTGCGAGTATGTATGTATATGTATGTGTGTAAATAATTCTCATTAATACTTTTGGCATGTACATAATACATACATACATACATACATACATACATAAGTAGATTAATTTGAAAAGTTTCTCCACAAAGACATAAAGTTGTAGTTGTTTAATTAAACGAATACAAATTTCATTATGTAGTGGGGTAAATAAACGTTAAATTGTTAAGTATTCATTTGTTACAATTTCTTACCCTTCTCATCAGTAGATATGTACATACATATGTATGTATTTACGAGCTTAAATTTTCTTTTAAGCAATTAATCATTACTCGGTTTATCTATATATTGACATATACATACATATATATCTAAGTATAAGAGTATTTAGAGAAGCAGTTTACCATTCGAACAAAAATAAAGATGGATTGTTAATGGTTGAAGACAAATATTAATTGTAGCAATCAAGAAACATCCCAAAAATTCTGCATTTTTATCAGGGGTGGGCAGAGAGTGCTTTTGATAAAAGAGAATAAATAAATAATTTGCTACACTTAGCCAAATTTAAAACAACTTGAAAGAACATACCTTAGACCACGGTGCCCAAAAGTTCTATATGGAAGAGCAAACATCAATACATTTAAAGAAAAACTAATTTTATTTAATAAGCAAACTATACGAAAGAGTTGTTGTTTTGCAATTGTGTGTGTACACACACACATTAATATGTATATTAAAGCTCATAGCCTAAAGCTAAGTGCTTTTAAAAAAAATGAACACCAAGCGCATAGGGCTTGGGCATTCTGCCTTAGACAGTTTGATTTCAAGTGAATATTTTATCAGTATGCGGATACAACAACGCGGAATCAACACTTAACGCTTAAGTAGAGAACACACGACGTGTTTTTAGCAATGTACTTGTAGATGTCGATTTTCCTACTGCAAAATGCGTACATGTCAGCGTTGGCAACTATTTGTAACCCAAAAGCGTTGTGACTGTATCCAAAAAGCGTTAAAAACAGCCCTACTATATATATTTGTTTGCTTTAAATATAAATAAATTTCAAAAATTCACACAATGTAAAAATTCAAAAGGTGTAAAGAAATGTTAGAGACGTGTATAAATGAAAAAGCTTGTTTTTTGTGTTTTGACAGGTATTATTAGAGCATTTTTCTTTTAAATTCTCAACCATTTATTTATATTGTTGGGATATAAAGTTGAATGTTTGAGAATATCTTTCAAAAATTTCCAAAGTCTACTGATGATTAGGGTAGTTCCTATGAAATGTCGACATATAGATAGCTGGGAAACATAGAAAACAGGCTATTTATAATTTTTATCGGTATAAATTTCAAAAATTTTGTAAAAACAATACAGGAGCATTTTCGAGGACACAATAATTTTATTTCTAGCTACAATCATAGGAAAAAGCATATTCATATTGATGACGGCGGGACATCAGAATTGTGATATCAACATTATGTAAATAGTCATCAGTAATGTGAAAACAGACATCAATCTCAATGACAAAAGTCATCAGAGAATTTTTTTGAGTATCATCACAACTGTGGTGACATCAATTCAATGATACATTTAATTAATAATTATAATAGATCTAATTTGTCAAATTGACTTCAAAAAAGGGCAAATAGTATAATAATATTTTCATTTTATTGTTGAAAAAAATTTTTGTTGTTAAAATCATTATTTTTAAACTTACATGAAGTTTTAAGAAGCAGAAAAAAATGCATCATCATTGTTTAAGCAAAGGCAAATAAGTATAACTATAAAGCGAATATATAAATGAATGATAGTACATCATTTTTGTGACACTTTGTCATCACATGCGGCGTTAGTTAAATAACGAATACAATGCGAGCGCAGAGGGTAAAATGCTACTGCCACACACAGACATTATATTGATGACAGTTAGTCATCAAAAGTATTAAAACATTTTTAATTCTCATTGGTTTCTTGAAAGTAGTGAAATATAAAGTTATATGTTTGAACAATTTGTTGAATTAAATTACATATAACTTGAGTTTAAATTTAGTTTGCGATAGCGTGCCATAGTACTGATGACATTTTGTCATAAAATTTACTTCACTTAGTCATTTTTCAGATGGTAATGAGCCATCACATCAATGAGATTTTTACATCATATTGATATCAAATTATAGTTGGTCTGATGTTAGCGGAATATTCTATTGATAATATTTTTCATTATATTGCCTTCATTTAGTAGTTTCTTCGATATTAGAGTATCACTGTATTGATCACATACTCACATCAAACTTATTCCAATAAAGCATCACCAGTTTGACATGTCATTGATGAAATAATTGTCATTATTACTGCTAATGACAATCAGAGCAACTGATGTAATGGTTGACATCACAGCGATAAAAAGTGTCATGGGGTCAAAAATGATGGCATGTGGCATTGCCTTGATGTTAAAATATATCACAGTTATGACGGGTTTTCTATGAGTGTAGATGGTTCGCGAGTTGCTGCTGATCTTTTTATTTTCACGGAAGCTTACACCGACAAGTTTAAAGATTTTAATTTAACTAATTTTCATGCGAAGGCTTTTCACGAAGGCTTTTATTCGAGATTCGCTCCCTCATTCGTGGTTCGCAAGGCAATCCCAATTAAACCAACATGATTCGCTATACAAAATTTTGAGAGCGAACCATTTTGTTTCATTTGGAATCTTCTTGGGAACCATGCAAAAACTACTATCATCTCCAAATTTGATAATAAATTATCGCTAGTTTATCTGAACTAGCTCTCATAAAAATGTAAACAAAGAAAAAAAACAGATAATGAATGCGCGTAAAATAAAAAAACACAAATTGAACATATAAAAATTGGATATTTACATAAAAATTTGAATAAAAATTGAAAAAAGAAGTAGTGAAACGTTTGCACAAAATATGTAAGCGTCAGTGTGGAATAAAAACGACCGTCTGACCTAGTTTGGTGGTCCAAAGAGCGAACCAAGCGTTTTATATTACCGTCTAAACATGGTATAACCTTACAACCAAGTAACAAGCAGCCAAAATTTGAAGCTTTAGTTATAGAAGAATGTTTGAAAATATTTTCTACTGACGATTAGAACATTACCTATGAAATGAAGACATATCGCTCCTTTATTGCAATATAGTCATAACTAAAAAAAAGCTTGTTTCGAGAAAGTCTTAGGAATTTTTTTTAATATCTTCTAAAGGACACAGTTTAACAATAATTTGAATAAATTTTTGGCACAATGTAAAAGGTAATACTGTTAAAAATTCTGCATTGTTAACTCTAAAAGCTAATTTTTTTGACATACATATAACTATATTGCAATAAAGGAGCGACATTGATATGCAGGAACCAGAAAGAGAACATGCGTGTATTTTTCTTATTGATATAAATATAAATAGCTAATAGCGAAGGAAATTTTTTTGTGAATTAAAGAACTTTATTACAATAAATAACACAGCTTTACAATTTTTTAATTTGGAAAAATACCAAGACCGCCACATGCCTAGATAAGTAATTAAATTAAGTAATTTTAGTTTAATTCTAAGTTCCATTTCTTAGATAACGGTACTTTGATGTTTTTCGGTGTACGGTTCTACTCAAACCCTTGTGGAACCAACCAAAAAGTCTGAACGACATAAATGATGCAAATTTCTATCTGACTAGAAATTGCACCTCAAAGTTCAAAATTTGCCTATTTTTTACGTTTGTTTTAAAAGTTTTCATTTTTGTTTCGTTTTTTTTTCTACGTTATAGTAAATATCTGGAATGATTTATTTTTTTTTACCAAATTGTTTATTAAATTACCAACATTTTAAGCGTAATTTGAAAAAACGGATAAAAAATAAAGTTTTTATTAACGATTTTGCGGAACGACAATATTTTCATTGCTCACACACTATATTCGGTGTAAGTTCAAAAAATATTAGTGAAAATGACGAGCGATGGATCTTCGCGAATGAGGAACCATAGCCCGCCACCATTTATTCATCCCACCAGCCTTTGTAACGTCATTTGCAACGCATTCAATTACTTTTCCAACGATATGCCATTTATCTCAATCAGACTTTTTGGTTGGGCTCCACAAGGGTTTGAGTGCGACCATACACCGAAAAACACGAAAGTACCGTTATCCAAAAATGGTACTTAGAAAAAAGAATTTTTTCGTGTTCAGGAGATCTTAATTAACTTCCCTAAGTATGTGGCGTTCTTGGTATTTTTTGGCTGTTAACCAGTGTAATCGATTAGGTTAATGACAAAGGCCGACGATTTTTATTTCATTGAATAAATTTTTAAAACTATTATAGGCTTTTTCCACTGAACAACATCTAACATCTACCATCAGTTTTTTAAAATGATACCATTTTCCCATAAGAAATACATTGTACTAAAAGTCAAAAATTTTTCAACATCTTTATAAAATGTTCCTATCCCATTTTATTCCACTCAACATCTTTCGATTATTTCAGTGTCATCACTAGAAAAGTGGCAATAATGTCGATTATTCTTGTGGCATCACTAAAAAAATATCATTTATATTGAAAATATTAAAAAAAAATCATAATTTATTTATCATGTGGCAATTGTTTGCATGTGTGTTTTCTTTCTTAATTTTTTGCTGTAATAACTTTTGCTGTGTTTTTCTTATATTTTTTTATATGCCCTGCATTTTATTTAAAGACATATGTACATACATACATTTAAAGTCCTCTTTTTGTTTTTCAAATTAATTTTTTTTTTTTAAATTTTGGGTGCTTTTTTTAAATTGTTTGAAAATTGAAAAAATAATATTTTTGATTGATAGTAGATGTTAGATGTGAGCAATGTAAACAGTGTTTCACATTTTCAACATCTTTCATGCGTTTCATGAAGATGTTGATCAGTGTGAAAAGCCTATTATTGCTGAATTCACGAACTCAGTCATATCGTGTAAAGAAGTATTTGGAGAAATAATTTCAAACACAAAACTTCAAAGCAAAAACAATTTTCAAATATATTTTTTGTGCGCTTAGTGTTTGCAATTTTCTCTCCAAATACATCGATAAACGATATAACTGAGTTTGTGAATTCAACATATGTACCTCAAATGAGGTTTATATCTATCGGGTGGTTAAATTTAAATGGCCGATGTTAAATTTGAACCACAGCTAAACGTCAAGTTTTTTTCTGCCCTTCAGTTGACATTTCTCTATATCAGATTAATTCAATTCGAATCATGGAAAGATGCACAATCGAGCAACACTTATGGCGTTTTCTTTTCTAGAAAAAGTGTAACATTTTCAATATTGTTCTGCCAAAAAAATACAGGACTATACAGTTTTTTCAACTTTTTTTTAGATATTTATAGTTATTGCGACATCTTCTTTTCATCTCAATAAAACTTAAACTTTAAAACTTGAATTTTAAGCAAAAAAGTGCAGCATAAAGGCAAAACTTCTTCAGAAAAGAAAACGGCATTACAGTTATTCAGGCTTGTTATGAAAATGTACGTTCAAATCAAAATGCATGTCGAGCACTTTTTCGGTCAATTTAATCGTCCAAATGTGCGTACAATCGGAAAAATCATGCAAAAATGTGAGCAAACCAGTTCTGTAGGAGACATGTAAACACACATGCGCGTCCAGCTTGTTCTGTAGAAAAAGTTACATCCCTCACGCTCGTGCAAGGTGCAATTGACTCAAGAATTAAAACTTTGTGACCATTCCAAGTGTCGTGAATGGTCAGAATGGTGGTAAGAAGTGGCAACAGTGGATGATAAATTTTCGAAGGAAATCATCTTTTTATTTATTTATTTCACCTACAGAGTTATATTCCTATAGATTACTAAACACTTTAATTAAAATATTTAAATAACATAAATTTGAACGTATTTAAGCTAATATTAAAATTTAACAAAGGTAATAAGTTGTTATATAAACAAAAAAGAAAAAACATCTTGCAAAAGGTTCCAGATTTGTTAAGAAACAAATTTTTGAAAATTTTCTTAAGAAAAAAAGTTTGCTGGGTTAATATCTCCCAATATCGAGCAAAGCCAGAAGTGGCAACTGGTGGGCCAGAATTGTTCATTGGTCCACCATTCCACTGCATAAGTCTTTTGGGGACACAAGACGTTTGAAAGATTTTTTTTAGGAAACAAATTATTCAAAATTTTGCTATGAAAAAGCTTGCTGGGTTAATATCTCCCAATATAAAATTTGCTACTTTTAATTAAGATTTTCCACAAAATCCCCTTTTCCACTGAGAAAGACAACGAAAATCTGTTTATTTTGTTACAAAAAAGGGTTCATTAAAATAAATTCATTTGCTAAAAAACACGCTGCGTTTTTATTATTTGTTTATTTTTACGCATTAATGTACGAAATATGTAACTCTGTAAAAAAGTTTTCTAAACGGTAAAAAAGTTTGCTAAATGTCAAAAAAGAAAGTGTGTTTTCGTCTCGACGATGATCGTACGATTCATTTACTGAAAACTGTTCTAGAAATCTGGTCAATTTTACAAAATCGTTTCAAAATGGAGTTGTAGTGCCAAATGTTATACAAGAATGATTGTAATAATTTATATACATAGTAAAATAATTAAAAACTTTTATTACCATAATTATATTATTTCAATTTATTTCTCGAGGCGTCAACAATATTCTCATATTTTTCGTAATAAATACCATTCTGATTGCATAGAAACCGTGATTTTATGAAAATTTTCTAAAATTTGTAAATCGCACGATTTGTCGAAAAAGCTATCACACAGTTGCATTTTTACTACTTTTTCATTTGCGCAGGACAGTTAATCACGGCCTTATGAAGCAATTTTATACAGTTTCTCCAAAAAAAAATGAATTTAAATGCAAGCATTTCCAATATATTCAAAATTATACCAAAATATAGTGATTCTAAAATATAGTGATATATTCTTCTGCAACGTAGACATAATATTCAGCCAAGTCAGTTAAAATAAGACAAAAACGGGAAAATCTTTAGTAAATGAAACAAATGACGGCATTTTTTATTATAAAGACTAATTAAAATTAAATCCTTCGAACTTTTTTTTGATATTGCGATTAAATCAAATATATTGGATTTATTCAATTAAGAGATTTATTCCTAAAATTTTGGGTAAATTCAATATATCAAGGTGTATTTGTTTTTTAATACCATATTGTAAGCACATATGGCTCCTTTATTCCAACATAGTCATATCTTAAAAAAATGAGCTTTTCGAGTTAAGAATGCAGAATTGTTAACAGTACTACATTTTATATTATGAAAAAAATTTATTCAAATTACTAAAATTCTAAAATTTTTTTCTAAAACTTGTATGGAAACTAAAAAATTTATGTGTTTTTCTCGAAACAAGCTTTTTGTAGTTAAGACGATGTTGCATTAAAGGAGCGACATGTAGTTTAATTAAAAACTAAATACTTTAATAAATTTACTCGTATATATTTTAGCGAATGTACAAATTTGAGACCATATGTTTGCATTAAAAATCTATGTTGCACTAAAAAGTTGGTAGTTTTATAAGCCCGATTTTGTTTGACGATGTTTGAAAGCAAAATGACGATATTTTTAAAAAGTATCGGGATATTGACGATTTCTTCCGATTTATAAGCCCGATATTTGTAAAAATTATCGGGATATTGACCATGTTTCCATGTTTTTCCTGGCAGCCCTGCGTATGCTAGCTGGGAAGCAAAACAAAAACAGTGTAGCCAAATATGAGTTAAGTGCACCGGCGACGATAAAAAAAACACGTCAATCAGTGCATATGTGTGAGAGTCGTGTTTTTGTTGTTTAAAAAGAGACGTCCAAATAAAATCGTCAATCATCATTCGTATTTTGACTTCGCTGCGTTCGTTTCTAAACATGTCATCATCGGACGATGAATTATTGTTATCTTGTGCAATTTTGTTAGGAGAAAAAAATATGAAAAGAAGAAAAAAACTATGTATGAAAAGAAGTAATATATACAATGTAGTAATAAATGTATATATGTATACATATAAACAAAATAAAATTCAATAATCATAATAAATATACATAGATGTAGTTTTTTATTTTACTTATTGTTGTCCCTTTCGTTTAAAAAACTAACATTTTCTATCGTCAATCACAACTAGAGACTATCAAAATAATTACACGTAAAAATAAAATATCAAAAGTTTTTGATTTTCATCAATCAGAGCCGACAACCTATAGGTGTAACCGAAAAAGCACGACTGCACGCACACACTTAGAACATTGATGTGTTTTTTGATCGTCTCCAGGGCACTTAAAAAACATACATATTTGTGGGGTTTCACAGTTTTATTGATTTCAACATTGGATGAGAGCGCATTATTTAAGAACGGTAAAAAAAGAATGCTGTCGATTGGATCGACCGGTGATTCCCCCTAGTTAATAATTATTTTTTGTGATTGCATTGACAACAACAATGTCGCTTTTGGTTTTACGAATTTCTGTCGCTGTGAATTTCTGCGAAGGCAAGCGCATTAGGTACATACATATACATATATAAGTTCTCTGTCGTAGAGCAATTTTACTTATTTCTCTGGAAAAGGTTAACAACTAGCTGACACAAATAATACCAAGAAATATTTCGTGATGTTGTTGCAGCTGCTATTCGCCTAAGCCGCATTTGACTATTAAATTTGAATCTTTTGTTGTTCAATTTTATCTGCAATAAATAAATTTTTTCTTTTTAACTTTTGTTTAAAACAAATATTAAAATAAGCAATGAGAAACAGCACCTGATAATCTGTTGGACAAAAGTCCGCAGTTACACTCTACTTGGAAAGCTGTAGGATTCTGATGCGCACATAATGCTTTCCCGCCAACATGACCATATTAAATTATTTTGAGTTAAGTTTATCTTACTTTTTACTCGTATAATGTACTCGTAGACTTCAAATTTTCATTTAGCTCTTTGCATATTTTTTAGTTTCTTTTCAAAATTCATTTAGTTCTTTCAGCCTTTTCCTGATTCTCAGTTGTCTGATCGAAAAAAATATTTTGACATAAAAAAGTTTTAAAAAATTATAAAATTCTTCGAAAAATAAAGGTGTCATGTAGAAGTAAATGGAGAATTCAGTGGCACCGCAAAAATTAGAAATAGGAACATTCATCATATCATACATCAGATTAGGTTTAAAAATTATAAATAATTTTGAATTTGGGTTCCTCGATGGCTGATTTGTTAGAGTACTCCTACCAACAGTACACGAGGTCGCTCGTAGGTTCGATTCCTGTCATAGACCCTGGACAAGCAAAATAGCTTCGCAGTCAAAAAAAAAAAAAACAAAAAATAAAAAGACGACACCATAAATGCGTAATGATATTTATGAAATTGCTGAAAGAGATTCACTTGATGAAATACACGGTCTGATCAGAAAATAGCCGTCATTTTCAAAATTCGAGAGTAACGTATGTTCAAATTTCCCATTTTTATACCCTTCACAAAAATATTAAGGGTACATATACATAAGTTTGTGATTCCGTTTGTAATTTCTACAATTTTCATTTGCTACCCTATAAAGTATATATATTCTGAATCAGAATTAATAGAAAAGCCTGTGGCCCAGCCGAATATACCACACTCTTACTTATTTTTCTGTTATATTAGTACACATGTCTGTTATATATTGGCAATATCAGCCATTTCGGATTGCCAGTTTTTTTTTGACAATGGAGTGAAAAAATAAAAGTTACTAAGCGGTGAAATTGCTCCATTAACTCTTACTTCAATCCTTCAAAAGCGAGAACTTATTATGCAAAAATCTTCAGGCAGCAAGCTAAACCGCGAAAAACTACCTGAATATCTAGATCTTAAAAAGTCATTAGTTTTATAGTCTATTTACACCAAAGCGAAATCTGCTCATTCGAGATTTTGAGAAGATTTCCCATACAAAACGAAATCTACTTTATGAGTAGATTTTGACGAAATCTCCTGAAATCTACTCAGTACTAAGCGATGCAACTGTGATTTCTTACAAAAAGTACTTAAAAATACTACGCTGCAACAAAAATTGCACTATAATGTGGTGTATGCAGTCTCTGGACACAAAAAATATACACTTTAATGCTGGTGTATTCAGTCTCTAATAATATTATATTGTCAAACCCGGATGCATAAATTATTTTTGAGCAAATTAAATCTTGCTAGATGTCAAAAAACGGTGGTGTAAACGATATAGATTTCGTTGTAGATTTCAATTCAAGTCTACTAGATTTTGAGTTGGTGTAAATGCGCTATTATGGTTTACACCAGAGTTCTGCAACCGGTGCCGTTTTTAATGATCTAAGTACACTCGTCTTAAATCGAGTTGCAGTGTAAGTGGCCACCTCATATAGTTTGCACAATTATGTTTACTCGTTAGAGCTTGTGGCTGTTTGATTTGGTTTCTTAATTATTCTTTCCACATTCGGCAATCGTACTTGTACTTCTTTTTCACAACGAAAATAATATTTGTATGTAAGAATTTGCAGTCACACATTCACCTTACCCATGAGAGTGTGCACAGAAAAAAATAGATGAGATTTTTTTCAATCAAGTTATGTTATTAATAAAAAAAACCATCAATTTAATAAAATTTGAATTGACTCAATTAAATCATTATTAATAATGAATTTTTGGAAATATCTCTTAATAAAATGCAATTAATAAAAAGTTTTCCGAATTATTGACTGTTATTCAATAAATAAATTTAAAAGGTTGTCACATAACAGTGAAGAGTTGTTGTTTCTGTAACAATTTTTTTTGTTAAGTATGTTTTACATATTAACAACAATTTTTGCTTTTAAGTGAAAAAGCTATTTCTACTTTATAATTTGAATTATCAATCCGACAAAAAGTCGTGTTCACAGAAAATTTGATAAAAATAGTGCATTTTTTTTTTTATCAATATGGCATCTATTTTTTTTTGTGTGTGTGCAATCCTTGTGCTAGTCACTAGTAGCCATCGAAAGAACGCTGAAAAGAATTCCTTCATTAATATAATGAATTTTGACATTAATCTAATGAAAATTTTCATTATTTTTCGGCCAATGATGGCCTTCATTGGACTAATGAATCTTCTTTCATTAAAAATTATTTAATGAATACATTCGTTAGATTAATGAAAACTTCATTAAGTTAATGAAGAATAAATCATTACATTTATGAATACTTTTCATTAAAACAATGAAAAAATTCATTAGGCTAACGACTCAATTTCATTAGTTTTATGAATTTGGTACATTAACATTAAGTAAAACTTTCATTTCTTTAATGAATCTTTTTCATTATTCAAACGTTATTTGTTCATTAGGCCAATGAATGTGTTACATTATTTTTATGAAATATTTTCACTATTTTAATGAATACATTCGTTGAACCAATGATAATCTTCATTAATTTGGTGAAAAATTTTCTTCATTCTAATGAAATAAAATCATTAGTTTAAGGAGGAGATTCATTATTCTAATGACCTTTTTTCATTAGCATTGTGCTACTGAAAATAAACTAAACAATTTTTTTTATATTAGGCATAAAAGAATTTTTTATTGTTTTAATAATAATGGAAAATAATATAAAATTAATAATACTAATACATTTCATTTGGAATGATGGTTAAAAGAAAATCAAAACATTTTAATTCAACACAAAATAACTTAAAAAATAATATGTAATGTTACATATGTAAACATTTTGGATAATTAAATAAGTTTAAACAATGGTTATTTGACATTTAATTATTTGATCTTGTTTAAGTCAATATTTCTTATTTTCAGCTAAAGATCGTTTTATTTTTTATAAAAAATTCAACAGTATTTATTTTCAATATTTCGATAACAATTTGTTATCATCGTCAGGAAAACATATAAAATATTAATTTTCCTTTAAACAATGAACTTCAGCAAACTTCACTTTAAAAAATGAACTTCAGCAAACTCATTTCTTTTTTTAAACGTTTGCTTCTGCTTTTGGAAACTTGTGATGTTTTGCTTTTTAAAGAACAAAAAAAAAGTCCCGTTGCGTGCAAAAACAAAATGTTTGCTTTGGGTATAGAATCTATAGTATAAATACATAATTGTTCACAACGAAGGCTAAGGAAAAAATTAAGTGTGACTTTGTTGTTGCATTTGTAACAGAATAAATATTCCTTTAAGCAAAAAACCAGAGAAGAGCCCATCTCTTTGCTTTTGATTTCAACTATGTAGGTACTTAAAATGAGGGTAGTTTATGAATTCTAATGAAAAGTTAAGTTAATATAATGAACATTTTCATAACAACTAAAAAACTATTTATAAAATAATTTTTTACACAGTAAATAATGTATAAAATAATTTCCTTTGTCATTTAGTTAATAGTTATAATATATTTATTATCTCACTTTTAATAAATCTCTAAAATTTTGTACCCAGCCTTCAAAAATTGTTTATAACAAATCCAATGAAATTTTCTAATGAAATTATGAAAACTAATGAATCAATTTTAATGAATATTTTCATTAATGCTGTGAATCTTCATTCATGGAACGTAATTTTTCATTCCGTTAATGAAAATTATCTAATGAATGGGGTTCATTGGAAATATGAAGCAAATATTTTTCAGTGAACTAGCCCCAGAAAACTACCACATTCACCACCCTCCTTCGCTATCCATATTAAAACAATTTAAATTTTGTAAACAGTCAAATTACATAAAATTTTTTGCGTAAAAGCAGTTGTGGTTATAAAACCAGACTATAAATTATAATACAGAAAATGAAAAATTCCGATATCGGTCCATATATACACGAGATATAGCCTAAACCGATTTTTCCATGAAAATTTCCTTGCAAGATTACCTTTTTGGAATGGCGATTACAAGGCAAAAACAATGTTCTGCGATATCGGTCCATTTACATATATCCGAGTATATTCAGTTCAAATTCCTAATATATTACTATATATTTAAGTGACTATCGTGAAAGGTGTTTTAGATTCGTCCCAGCCAAATATACTACACCCTTATTAGTTTTATTTACTTTTTTCAAAATCAGCACTAAAGAGCACGTGGTTTTTTATTAAATTACAAATACTACTGAAGTTTGTTTTAGCAAAGATAATGTTATGACCCTAAACTTTTTGTTGTTTTAACAACGGGAGCTTTGCATTAACATAATTGGTCTCAGGGACAAACATTGTATGCGCCGTAGAAAAATATGTGCGTTATGCATTACTTAGTGATAGCGTATTAGCTATCGAATAGTGGGTAGCAATTGTTAAGGCTACTGGCTGGATAGGCACTGATATACTAGACGAGTAGCATATCCTTTCGATAGCGATTTTAGTGCATAGGCAGAACACACCTACTACTTCGCTAGCCACATTTGGCAATGGTTTCTGCATGCACCACTGGGATGTGTTTACTCACTCACACTCAGTATTCGCACTAGGCGCGGCGTTGCCAGAAGGTTTTTAAAACATCATGTTTTGGCGATCGTGTTTTGAAGAAAATATGTACACGTATTTTGTTTGAACATATTTAGTACAAGCTTGGTAAAAATAATAACTTTTATTTAAAAAAATAGATTTTTTATAAAGCAAATTTTCATCAAATTTCTTTTATTTTATATTCTTTCATTTATAATTATTTTCATTTCTTGGTTTTAATCCATAACCACAATAAATGCACAGCTACACATACATATAGCTAATTGTGGAAAAAATTTTGTTTCAATTGAATTTTCGTTTAAAATTTTTCAGCAAAAACAATCTTAAAATCATCATTCACTATGTTACTTTCAAAATCGTCAAAATGGTTGTAAATTTTTAAGTCTGGCGGCCGCAATTTCAGTTGATGTTAAATACAAGGTGACGCATATACACAAAAAGAATTTGTCCAGAGTGTTGCTTTTGCAAGTTGATTTTGGGACGACATCATGTATGTTTTATTAAGAAATGAAAATAGAAAATACTCAAAATGTTTCTCTTGCTAAGTGCTAGTAACAACAACACTCTTTTTTGTGGTCGTTTCTTTTACTCTTATAAAATACACAAGATACGAAAGTGATGGGATACATTTTTGCTGTATCAAGATTTCACAAACAAACGACAAGTATATATATTACCGCACCAAATTTAAGGGTATTTAAAATACTCGGATGTGAAAATGATTGGGTAAACAACAGGTGTACTTATGATTGCGGTGCACCTGTGCAGATCTTTGGTATATACCTATGTGATCTATAAAAATCGTCAAAAGCAGAGCTGCACCCAAAATGACGATAAATCATCAAATATGTGTAGGCCAACAAGCGAAATTGCCGCATTTGTGAAGAGAGTCCAAGAGTTATTTTACAACCACTTGATTTGGGATTCTCTAACTGCTTTCTATGCGAACGATATGTCAAAACTCAATTGAAATATGTAAATAGTGCATACGAACGAAAAATTACTCGATAGGTTAACACAAATAGATGCGAATGTGAGTGAACTTTCTATCGCATGCATTTTCTTTCGTGATTGGTGAACTGGTTGTACAAAAATACTCCATCGGTTTTGCTACCACCAAACATTATTCAATTAATTTAATAATAATAAATTACATTTAGATTCATTTTATTTTTAAATTGCTATGCCTGAAAATTCAACTATTTATTGCAACAATTAAACCATATTTTTTTTTAATTCAGTATTTCCAACTTTACACTTGTAACAGCAAAAAAGAAGAAAAAAAAGAAGAGCGAGGATAACAACATTTACATACCTATAAAACATTTAGTCAAACTTTTAATATAAAAAAGTGATTTTGCAAAATTTTGTAGGCATTTTCAAAAGCGTTCTAAAGTAAAAGCACACTTTTGATGTTGGATATTTTTATTCCAATATGTTTTTTGTTGTTGTTGTTTGTCTTAGGAGCAAATATGCACTGTAACAACTTTGCCCCCATCATTGTTAAAATAATCGTTATCATCAGCATTTGCATCAGTTTCATCTTTATGAGTTTTTGTAATACATACACACATACATACATATGTACATACTTATATCAAATGTTGGTCACGTCCAAATAAAAGCAATTTGTCAAAGTCAAATATTTGTATAAAGTAATTCTATTGTAGTTGTAAACGTAATTTAAATCTGCGGTCATTACAACATTTATCACCCCTTTTAGTTGTTGTGCAGTTGCCCTCTTACTTCAAACAATCAAGAGAAAAGACTCTTCTACCTGGTCCTTTGTGGATTGTTAAATTTTTGATATTTATCACATATTACATCTTGCGTTACAAACTTTCAATTTGTGCACAAGCACGTCTGTATGTGTCTATAGCAGTGAAGGGCGCTGGCTTGCCTGAACTACGAATTACTCATTACTTTAATCAGAACTACCACAAGGTTAAACATTTTCATACCAAGATGTTACGATTCAAAAACATATCTTACACTTGTTTGATTACACTGTTCAAGACTCCAAAAATTCATGAACTAATCATTAAAAAGAGATAAATACGATTTCCTAGCAGAGTTGCAGGGTTGGTATATCAAAGCCCTGTCAACTCGTCCAGTAACTTTGATTCTTGTGGTATAATTCGTCATTGATTGTCTGTGTGGTAAACTATTCGCACGCTGCACTAGTAAGTCACTTATACGCTTCCAATTTTTATATTCAGCCGGAGAACTTAAACTATTACCTATACCAATAGTAAGCAGTATTAAATAAACGGCAACTAAAACTGTACCTATACTGACTTTGTCGATGGTGAACAAAGAAGCCATTTTCTCTCTAAAGATTCACCATTCATCAATTTATGTGTAAAACTATTTACAGTTAAGCATCTAAGTATAAAAAATCGCAGCAGTTTCATAGAATTCACAATTTTTGTTTTGGAAAAACTCTGAACCTTTTTGAATAAAAATATCGCGTACTTATTCCGTTAAAATTTCGTCACAGTTCGTAGTACGTACAAGGGTCTTAAGATATATTTTCTATGCTTGTAGTTACCACAACATACGGAGGTGAATGGTTCTGCATCTGATGGAAGTGTGAATGTTCTTTGCTCCGAAACTTACATACTTACGAGTATATTATAATTTTCATCACATATAAACTCTTTTTTCTTTTGAATTCGAGAAGTTTCTTGAGGTGTTGAGAGTAAAGAATCAATAAGTTTGTTTGCTTTTTGGACCGTGAAAAATTATGTAAATTTTTCTGCAGTTTCCTTTCTTTCTGCAATTATTTTTCTTTTTTTTTATTATGTTTTTTTTATGTTCTTTTCGACATGGTGACATAAGATTTTGAACAATGTGTTTTGTATTGTATTAATTATAAAGAACAATTGAATATTATTGTTAACTAATACTCTTCAATAACACCTGTTCAACAAAACAAAGTCAACTTGTAAAATGATTTGAAATGTGACAGGGAGTCCTCCCAATTATAGATGTCATCAACTTTAACATGTGTGATGATAACTTTACCTATTTCTAGTTAAATTAGGCGATTTTAAAACTTTTTGCCAGGAAAAGAATAAATAGCGTAATTTAAACGAAATATAAAAAAATTTCATTAGCTGATGTACTTGCTTGTCTCTTTTTAATAACTCTGCTTAAAAATTAATAGACAATGCACTAACAAAAATGCTACTAGCTTTCAATAGGAGGCTTAGATAGGGGGCCCTGGGCACGTGCCCTTATGGAAGACGCGGTAATGCAGCGTTGTCAATTATTTATAACTAAAACGCGCCGCGAACTTACCCATAAAGTGCTAAAAAGCGCTAAGCTATACATATACACAGAAAAGCAAAATAAAATATTTATGTATATATACAGGGTGGCACAAAACTACCTTCATGGTTTGAATTTTTAATAACTTTTTTTTTTAATTGTTAATTATTATTATTTGCTTACTTAGTACATTAGTGGGGAATATTTTTTGCTTAGGTACAAAAAATTACATCCCGGTAGTGGTGACCAATTACGGCTTTGCGCATTTGTGCTTTTTCCAACTCATTTTCCAGAACATTTCGTAAAATTTCCGGTATTATAGCTTGAATTTCATTACGTATGTTTTTTTTAGTTGTGATATGTTAGCTGTCTCATTCACGTACACCCTTACTTTCAGATACAAAGAAAAAAGTGCACGTGGGAGCCAATTGAAATCGCTTCTGCGTGAAATAATGACGTTCCGTAAAAGAGCCAAAGTTTTCCCTGTAGTGCGGCCATTTTTAATAGCTGTTTCTCTGTGTAGTGTTCCATTTCAAATTCCCTAAGCCTTTTTCACAAACTGAAATAAAAATAAAAAATAAAGATAAACTAAAACTAAAAACGTTATTGAACATTTAAACCATAAAGGTTGTTCTGCACCACCCTGTATAAAATATACGTAAATAATAAAATATACTGCATCAGATTTTGCAAAAAAAACTCTGCACTACTTACAAAAATATTATAAATTTATTTATACTATCTAGCTTCCAGTTTGCTGGTTATCTTATTAGGTGCACAACTTTGCTTTCGCCGTTTTGCAATAGATGATTGTAGCAGTAAGTGGTAGTCGAAATAAATAGATCGTAGCTGTCATATAATAAGCTTAGGTAATTGGAAACATAACACCATCGAAACATAAGTCCATTTGCGTCTGCATCATAAAGTTAGTCTCGAATTTTTTTTCTTGGACCAGTACTGAGGGGATGACCACTACATATGCAGTGCATTATACCAGAAGGGAGTAGTATTTGTGAACATTTGACTTGAACTTTCCAATGTTATAAAAGACAGGAAACACGTCTGCAGGCAACTTGTTCCAAAGACGAAGCGTACGGCTGAAAAACGAATTCTCTCTGTAATGCGTAGTACGATTTCCCGGGCAATCGACCACAAATGGATAAGCTCTGGACGATGAACGCGTGCTACGTAAAAATGTGCGAGTTTCGGGTACAAGATCCCTAATCTCGTCAGAGCAAAATCCACCCCACGCACCCCACACTGCGTCGATGCTCCAGTGAGTCAACAGAGTTAGATACCCTACTGTTACCGATTTGCTTCTTCGCCCTCTCCTGCACACGGTCGAGTAACCCCAAAATAGACTTTGAGGCACCGGCCCAAACATGAGAGTTGTATTCCATTTTCGGTCGGATGTAGGTGGTATAAATAGTAAGGAGGTCGGATGGAATGTAGTACATCTTTCAAAAACCCGAGGCACTTGAATGCTTCTTTAGAGATATGAAAAATGTGATTATTCCAGCGAATATCGCACTGTATTTTCATTCCAAGAACATCAAGAGCATCCTCAATATATATACCATTCATAAGTACAGATGAAGCAGCATTTGAGGCCGTTTGTTTGTGTGGTAATAAACAGCATTGGGTCTTACGAGCGTTAGAGGCGACCCTGTTTTTACGACCCCATTCGGAGATTAATAGAAGATCACTATTCAGTGAATCATTCATATTTAGCCTCTTAGCAGCGATAAACATTACAGCTTACGAGCCAAATTTTCGTTATTTGTGCTTTAATATGAAGAAATCTGCGGGTGAGGCTCATCAAATATAATCATGCAAAGCCGGGGTGTTGTATTTGCACTGCGTAAGCAAACATGTTCGCCTATGTCTATCCACATTAACAACTCACCAATTCCGCAGCAAAATGAAGTCAAGTACCTGGTATTCACCTCGACCGTAGGCTAACGTGAAAGTCTCAGATTGATACAAAAGTCACTCAGTTGAAATTAAAAGAAGCGCAACTAAATTGACTGATGAGCAGAAATTCCACCTTGAAGTTTGATTGCAAACTTTTACTATACAATGCAATTCTTTACGGTGCTACGGAACTCAGCTATGTGGCACCGCCTCTACCAAATTCTTCCAACGATTACGTAAAAAATTCACGAATTCATTTAGATCTGAGTATTCCGCTGGTAAAATATGAATTTTCTAAGTACGCAGAATGTATATCAGTAAACTGGAACTTCGCCCCAATCCTCGTGCACGCAACATACATAATTTTGGCGGCCACACCCAATTGAGAAGAAGAGATGCCGTCGCCACCATCAGAGTGTTAAATACCGATATAATTATCGCAAAATAAAACTTTTTGTCTGACATTGGCCGAGATCAAGCAAAAAGCACATCTTTTTTTAATTTTTTAGTTTTAAGATTTGAATACTTATTGTTAGTTTATTATAAAGATTCGATAAATAAAAACCAATGTATCAAAAAAAAAAAAAAAAAATTAAAAGCTGGTAACATTGTGAAAAGTGGAGAGCTTCTTATTGTCAAAATTTTAGTTATTAAATTTATTTTACTTATTTAAATTCTTGAATTTTCAATGTTTTTTAGTATGCTGGAGAACACTTGCCACGGTGCTTCAAGCTAAAAGCGGTAATTTTTTCTCAAATTCTAATAAACTCTTACTATGATCCATAACGGTTTTCTCCTTTTCAATGAAACCCAAGTTCTAATTACTGTACGGATTAATTATAATCCCCAATTTAGATAGTTTTAGCGCTTTCAAATTGCTAGTTGGAAATTAGTGAAATATCATTTTGTTCACCCATAGTGAGGCTGCTGTTAGTGAAAGAAAGAGCTGTAAGTGGTTTCAGTACTTTAAGAACAGTGATATTGATGGCGGTGGAAGAAAGACGGTTTTCGAAAATGTAAAATGGGAGACATTGCTTGATCAGAACTCGCGACAAACGCAACAAGAATTGACAGGATAATTGGGAGTGACAACAACAAGCCATTTTAAACGCCTGGATGTCTTGGGAATGATTCAGAAACAAGAAAATTGGGTTTACGTACGAGTTGAAGATGAGATATGTTGAACGGAGTGTGTTTGCTTGTGGACAGGTGCAAGGCAACGACGGAAGCGATTTCCAATCGCACTGTGACTAGGGGCGAAACATTTATTATTACGATAATCCCAAGCACAGAAAATTGCGGAGGTATCCCGGCCATGCTTCAATTTTCAATGTTTACCGGACCATTTAGAGATCGACTGAACCCTGTAGGATATTCATAGCCGAAGCAGTTGCGCGGAATCTCTGTGCCCACCAACGAATTAAATTTGCACCAGCTTCATCACGTGTTCGCCGAATACCGAACTTTGAGTAAAATTGTCGACGACCAATTACGTAAGAACCATTACTCTTAAAAATGCCTCCACAGTGAAGGCGCAATGCTCACTCTACTACTGCGACATCGTGACTAACAAATCCGCGCAATCGATAATTTCAAGAGCATCACCCTTCGCCCTCAGTGTTTATTACTTTTTTATATAATCGTTTTTAAAAAATATAAATTTTCCACCAAACACCCTGTGTTAATCAACATCATATTACAAGAATAAATGCTAATAACTTAAATTTATACTTTATTCTGTCGTATAAAAATATTTGCTTAGTTAAATTTTTTAAAGTTGACAATTGTTTTGTATTTTTTTACAGTATTTTAAAAAATAAATTAAATTTATGTGCAGTTCAAAGAACACAGACGAGCAACTCGTCAGGAAAATTAGTTTGAAAATTACAAAATTTTTTGAGTGATTTCCACACAAAACGTCGCTCGTCTGTGTTCTATGAACAGCACATTAGTTAGTTTTTGAAACGAAAAAGTTATTCTGAAATTTACGTCCAAAAACATACAAGAATTTAAATATTTATTTTGTCCGACAGTGTATGTATGTATGTGTTTTCAGGTGGTTTTATAGTTCTCTACGAGTAAGTGCACAGCAATTTATTCACTCTCTACTGCCCATCGCTGCACTCTCTATGCCCATCGCTGCTTTATGTGTGTTTTTATAAGAATGTTGAATAGCTGTCATTGTTATTTAGTCGGTATCTTCTGAAATTAAATAGATATGTACACAAACGCATAATAGCATACAAATCAGACAAAATCTGCTCTCAAAACGTGTAATGTTCATAATACACACACACACACACACATTCATGTTGGTATTTGTCTGAATCAATAATGAGTAAAAGGTGTTAATGAAAAGAATGACAATTATAAAGTGGAAAATAATAACATCACTGCCAAAGAGACTGTCATGTTTATTGTTATCCAAGCACTAAAAAATAAAGAAGTAAATAATCTATGTATGTATGTAGATAAATTTAACCTATACCGTTCAACTCTAATTTGTCATTTTGATGTTTCAACAATTGTGTCTTTATTTCTTTTACATGTTTGTATGTATGTATAATACTTATATATGTATGTGTGTCTGTTTACAATCACTTTTTCATACACAAACGGATGTGTGTATGTAAATATGTAATGATATTTATAGTTTTGAAAGGTTTAAATATCATTCATTTGTCGCGTATAAATCGCATTTACAACACAATAAATAAAATATTAACATAATATATAAATATGTATGTATGTAATATATACTCGTACGTATCTTTGAACCAGCGTCAGCCGAAATGTAAATTTCCTGTGCTCGAGAGTATAGTACAGAAAATTCAGCGACGCCCTTACATGTTAACTAGAAAAAACTTCGACTACACTGGGTGGCATTATTGGTTCCGCGCGGAAAGGAAATTTCAACGGAAAGAAATATGAATCGATACTCAAAGTGCAATTATTGGCTCCTGCCGTTAATTCCTTTCGCAAAAGAGATTTAACAACCCTGTTTTTATTAGTTTTTAACGATCCGATAATCGCAAATTTTGCCATCGAGTTTCATCGCTTGCACTAACGATTGAGTGATTCTGTAACTTAATTCTAACGATGGTAAACAGCTTTAATTTTCTGTTCATTCATATAAACATTAGTGGCATCTCTGCCAAAAAAAGGAGAAAAGAAAGAACAATAATTTTTGCCATAACAATATTTATTTATATACTTATGTTGTGATTTTAGTTTTTAATTGATAATAAATATTATTCAATTTGTAATCAGTACCTTTTCTGTAAATTTTGTGAGAAGTTTTCACAACGAAAAGTATGAAACAAAAAATTCCGTCGTTTCTCGATTAGTGAAAAAATAGTGTTTCTGTATTTGAAAGTGAAAATAGACAACACTAATTCTATCTTTATTGGAATATTTCCATTCACCAGCTGTCAAAAAATAATAACTAAACGCGGACGAGAAGTTAACAAACTGAGATAACAAACTATTTTTTTCCGCTCAAAGAGAGGGAGAAAAAATGGCGCACGTTTGCAGAAAAATCAGTATTTTTTCATTATTGTGCAGAAGTGTGCAGAATAATGCTGCCGGACTAAACGTGCTACCAGACGAAAATTGAGTATTTTTGCCAAATTTCTAGTGCTGCCAAATTTAAAATGGTAAATTTTAGAACATTTACTACTATTAATACGGCAACTTCTGCAAATAATAATTCTTCTTCTTGTTTCATTACATGGGAGAGGATTTGCAAGATAACAAACTATTTTAACAAACTATATCAAATCGACATGGCTGAAAAATTATGTGTGAAAAAATATGTTATTATTAATGAAAAATTAATAATTAAAGAATAAATTTCATGCAATTATATAAGTTATGTTGTACTTGAAAGTATAGTTTCATTTATATGGTCCAAAAAGTCCCTTATATTTCAGCAAACCTAAAATCGTCAAACAACACAAATAGGTCTCTAGAGTCCAAACTAGAAATTCTTCCTGGACCAAACCTTTTGTAGATTAAAGAGGACCCTTCTACCTTTAATTTGACATATATTTTATATAGCCCAAAAGTTTTTGCTAGAACAAAGTTTCAATTTTAAAAAAATTTTAGTAATTGTACTTAAACACTAATGGGCCTCCCGAGTCCAAACAAGAAATTCTTCCTGGACCAAACCTTTTGTAGATTAAAGAGGACCTTTCTACCTTTAATTTGGCATATAATTTATATAGCCCAAAAGTTTTTGCTAGAACAAAGTTTCAATTTTAAAAAAATTTTGTCATTGCACTCAAACACTAATGGGCCTCCCGAGTCCAAACCAGAAATTCTTCCTGGACCAAACCTTTTGCAAGTTAAAGAGGACCTTTTTAGCTTTAATTTGACATAAAATTTATATAGCCCAAAAGTTTTTGCTAGAACAAAGTTTCAATTCGAAAAAAATTTTAGTAATTGTACTCAAACACTAATGGGCCTCCCGAGTCCAAACCAGAAATTCTTCCTGGACCAAACCTTTTGCAAGTTAAAGAGGACCTTTTTAGCTTTAATTTGACATAAAATTTATATAGCCCAAAAGTTTTTAGTAGAACAAAGTTTCTTCAATTTCCTCTGTAATTTGACCAAACATTTTGTAATAATATCTTAGTTCTTTTAATGAACTAAGATAATCCATTCTCATTACTTTTACAAAAACATCTGCTCTTACAGATTTTTGCGGTAATATAATATGTTTTTGTAAAAAATAAGCAAATTCAACAGGAGCATTGCTTACATGTTCTCCAGATGAATCAACATGAATACCAATTACGTTAGTCCAAAGGACAATAAATGAACAATACTTATTTAATATAAATACGCATATATCATCGTTGCGATATTCATTCAAATCTTGGCCTTTGTTTATAACCTTAATATCGTTTTCAATTTCATGGTAAATTGAATAAAACATTTTTCGAAATGGACTGTTAAATGCAATTGATTCCATATATTGTTTTTGGTCGTCTTCAAAAAAATTGTATTCTTTTCCACAGGCTTCATCAGTAAAGCCTGTTGAACATTCATGCACTATTTCAAAGCTTCTTTTAAAAGAAGGAGATTTATAAGGTGAAAGCAAAATTAAAAATATATGTTTAAACCATTGTAGGCATTCCTCAATAGTAGTTAAATTAAAGGCAGCTATTAAAGCAGTTTTTAATAAAGGCCTTAATATATGTTTTCTTCCCAATTTTGCATCCAAGTCTTTACAAATAATATGAATGTAGTGACACTTGCACCATTGCAGCACTACGAAATCCGGCTTAGCATTTGGATTAACTTTAATGTTGTTCAGATATGCTGCACAAGCTTTTAGGTATTCTAATAAAGTTTGGTTGTTAAAACTTTTCAACATCGCACCGTATAATGCAGCACTTACATCTGTGCATACTCTTTTACAAAAAGACCATTTAAATTGATATTTAACTTTATTCTCTTTCAAATAAAGTTTCAATGAATCTAAAAACGCACATATTGCATCACGGGTGTGTCGCGATAAAATCGCTTCAGCAATGGGTATTACCTTTTTTAACTTACAATTGCGAATTACAATTTTGTAAGTCAAAATTCTTTTTTCAGCACATTCTAGCTGCTTTACACTTTCGCCTGAAGCATCCAAGTGCAATGTAAATTTACAGTCTTCAAGGATTTCTTTATTACTTGAGATTGTCTCAAATGTAAATTTTTCCCATGTATAAACTGTAAATGGCGAAGCAACTAAGTGTATATAACTTTTATATGGTCCTCTCTTCATTAAAACAAGAGAGTACAATGGATCTGAATGATAATAAAAATCAAAATTTCCTTCAGATTTACATTTTCTCAATGTTTCTAAATTATGAATGCCTTGAAAATTACCTTTTTCAGCAATATCATCAGCCGCATTCAAAATTTGTTCTTTTCTGAATAAATATGCATTTCCCCTTTTGAGTTTGTTTTTAAAAACATACCTCTTCACACCTCTTATTTGTCCAACATGCATTTCGTTCTCAGCATGTTGAATTTCCTTCGTTCTATAAACTGAAACTCTTCCATTGCAGTTTATTTCGAAACGAAAAGTGGTGCAATCATTAAATCTGCAATATGCATATATTAAAGTATTATCTTTGGTTTCTTTAAAGCAGTAAAAGCATAAAATGCAAACATTATTATGTTTTAAATATTCTTCTCGAACTATATCTTCCAGAAACTTCTTTTTAGTGACTTTTGTATCATTTAAATCACTAAGAAGACTTATATTAATTGAAAAAGAGCAATCTAAAATATTTCTTCTAAATGTTCTTTTAGGCTTTGAAGATTTTGACTCTCCTCTTAAAACAATTCTATTGCACTTTTCATCAGGATTACATTCTTTTCTGTATTTCAAAAATTTTGACACATACAATGAGTCATCAGATATTTCAAAAGGACCCAAAGTTTTATTGCATTTACTGCCCATTACCTTCGATTTCTTGTTAGAAACATCAAAAGCTTCACAGTTTTGCTTACAAACTTGGCCTTTATCATTATTTATAAATTGAAATACTTTCTGTAATTCCTTTTTAAATTGTTCAAAGCTGCATTTGAACTCGTTAAATGATTTAATGTGTTCATACAAATCCTCATTGAATTTTCCGCTATATTCACCTGAAATTTCCTTAACAACATTATTTTGAACATTTAACTCATTTAAATTAAGTGTTTTTTCAGTTACAACAGTAGATTTTTCTTTAGATAAAGGTATTAAAACTTTGTTACCATTTTTCAAATCAAATTGAAACTTTGTTCTAGCAAAAACTTTTGGGCTATATAAATTTTATGTCAAATTAAAGCTAAAAAGGTCCTCTTTAACTGGCAAAAGGTTTGGTCCAGGAAGAATTTCTTGTTTGGACTCGGGAGGCCCATTAGTGTTTGAGTGCAATGACAAAATTTTTTTAAAATTGATACTTTGTTCTAGCAAAAACTTTTGGGCTATATAAAATATATGTCAAATTAAAGCTAAAAAGGTCCTCTTTAACTTGCAAAAGGTTTGGTCCAGGAAGAATTTCTGGTTTGGACTCGGGAGGCCCATTAGTGTTTGAGTGCAATGACAAAATTTTTTTAAAATTGAAACTTTGTTCTAGCAAAAACTTTTGGGCTATATAAAATATATGTCAAATTAAAGCTAAAAAGGTCCTCTTTAACTTGCAAAAGGTTTGGTCCAGGAAGAATTTCTTGTTTGGACTCGGGAGGCCCATTAGTGTTTGAGTGCAATGACAAAATTTTTTTAAAATTGATACTTTGTTCTAGCAAAAACTTTTGGGCTATATAAAATATATGTCAAATTAAAGCTAAAAAGGTCCTCTTTAACTTGCAAAAGGTTTGGTCCAGGAAGAATTTCTTGTTTGGACTCGGGAGGCCCATTAGTGTTTCAGTGCAATGACAAAATTTTTTTAAAATTGATACTTTGTTCTAGCAAAAACTTTTGGGCTATATAAAATATATGTCAAATTAAAGCTAAAAAGGTCCTCTTTAACTTGCAAAAGGTTTGGTCCAGGAAGAATTTCTGGTTTGGACTCGGGAGGCCCATTAGTGTTTGAGTGCAATGACAAAATTTTTTTAAAATTGATACTTTGTTCTAGCAAAAACTTTTGGGCTATATAAAATATATGTCAAATTAAAGCTAAAAAGGTCCTCTTTAACTTGCAAAAGGTTTGGTCCAGGAAGAATTTCTGGTTTGGACTCGGGAGGCCCATTAGTGTTTGAGTGCAATGACAAAATTTTTTTAAAATTGAAACTTTGTTCTAGCAAAAACTTTTGGGCTATATAAAATATATGTCAAATTAAAGCTAAAAAGGTCCTCTTTAACTTGCAAAAGGTTTGGTCCAGGAAGAATTTCTTGTTTGGACTCGGGAGGCCCATTAGTGTTTGAGTGCAATGACAAAATTTTTTTCAAATTGATACTTTGTTCTAGCAAAAACTTTTGGGCTATATAAATTTTATGCCAAATTAAAGGTAGAAAGGTCATCTTTAATCTACAAAAGGTTTGGTCCAGGAAGAATTTCTTGTTTGGACTCGGGAGGCCCATTAGTGTTTGAGAACAATTACTAAAATTTTTTTAAAATTGAAACTTTGTTCTACCAAAAACTTTTGGGCTATATAAATTATATGCCAAATTAAAGGTAGAAAGGTCCTCTTTAATCTACAATAGGTCTGGTCCAGGAAGAATTTCTGGTTTGGACTCTAGAGACCTATTTGTGTTGTTTGAAGATTTTAGGTTTGCTGAAATATAAAGAACATTTTGAACCATATAAATATAACTATACTTTCAAGTACAACATAACTTATATAATTGCACGTAATTTATTCTTTAATTATTAATTTTTCATTAATAATAAGGCATTTTTCTACACATCATTTTTCAGTTATGTCGATTTTATATAGTTTGTTAAAATAGTTTGTTATCTCTCCCATGTAAGAAAACAAGAAGAAGAGTGAGAATTTTTAGAAGTTGCCGTATTTTTGGTAGAAAATGTTCTAAAATTCTACATTTTAGACTTGGTAGCACTAGAAATTTGGTCTGCAAAGGCAAAAATACTCAATTTTTGTCTGCACACAGTCTGCAAAGAGAGAATTATGGCGTTACTCTCCTGAAATTGAGCGAAACAGAAAAAGTTTGTTATCTTAGTTTGTTAACTTCACGGAGATTAACTAAACATAATATACGAAAATTAAAAAAAGGAAAAAACATATACACACGTACATGTAAGTATTAAAGAGTTGCATGGGCATGCTTGATATTTGAGTATGCTCATATGCTCGAACATTGAACAGAGTAACGATAATACCCAAATATCAAGAAGCAGAAACGAACACTGTTGATTTAAACAAAATGCTTACTTGAAAAAACGAGCAGTGCTCAATATCAAAACGAACAGTGTCCGGTTATTGTTTGGTTATGGTCGATTAATGTCCGTAGTAAAAAAAGCCAAACTATTAAACGTTGCCACTTTCTTTAAACCTCTCAAATTTTTGTGCATACTGTCTGGAGATTTTTTATGTATTTTAAGCGTTTATAAATATTATTATGGTCAAGTAACTTTTATAAAAAATTATTTTTACCAGTAAAAAATTATAAATAGCTTGTTTTCTATGTTTCCCAGCTATCTATATGTCGACATTTCATAGGAACTACCCTAATCATCAGTAGACTTTGGAAATTTTTGAAAGATATTCTCAAACATTCAACTTTATATCCCAACAATCCAAATAAATTGCTGAGAATTTAAAAAGAAAAATGCTCTAATAATATCCGTCAAAACATAAAAAACAAGCTTTTCTATTTATAAACGTCTCTAACATTTCTTTACACCTTTCAAACAAATGAACAACCGTTGGTTGCTACGATTTGCTTTTTGAAAGTATCGAAAAGCAGAGAACAAAAATTCAAACAATTAAGTTTTTTATTCGCTATTAAATCTTCTACCATTTATAAATGGTAGAAGCTTTAATAGCGAATAAAAAACTTAATTGTTTGAAAAAATTATTTTCTTTGAAATTTTTATTAAATTAAACACTCTTTCTTGTTGATGTGTTTCATTAAATACTACTTTTGTTGCTGAGTTTCTAACAAAGCGTGTTAATTTCTAAAATTAATCCGGCTTGTTTTCAATGCTCCTGTTCGCTTGTGAGAGATGTTTTAAACAAAGTGTCCGGCTAGGGGAAAAGTATTGTGTGGAAAAATAGGAATATTTCGGTTCAAGAAGATTGCCCGTTTATACCGGCAGTAAGTGCTCCTAGACTAGATTACAACTTTAAGATTATTCCAATGTAAGACCATACAATATATTTGACATTGCTTTAACCAGGTTGCTAGCACCAGAAAATCGTCTGATTAAGTAGTGATATTTTTTACGGTTAACGATATTAAATCTTGGACGATTTAAGTTTAAAAGTATAACTTTTATCTCTTTCTAACATATTTCATTAACAAAAGGAGTACATTATATACAAAATTTGAGTCCTAAAAAGGGGGCATTCGAATTGGTTACAGCCAATTTGAAACAAATATGCAGAATTTTTGTTTTCTTCTTGAGTAATTACAAGACTATTTAACCATAAAGTGGAAATATATTTTGTATATTAATGCAAATTAGATTACATTTTTTATATTTGCCAAGTAAACAAATTTATATTAATTTTGGTAATTATTTTTGCACATTTGGTAATTTTATTTTTATTTTTATTGTAATAATTTTTTGGTCATGGCAGCACAGTTTACAACATATTACGCAGCTGACTAAGTTGTTCGGGTAATTACTTATCTCTTCGTGAATAATCCAACCAGGATTGCTCCAGATTTAAAAACTTACTACCAAAAAGCTTCTTAATATGTATCAAAACCAATTGTATAGTTAATCTTCATTACATTACATTATTATCATCTTTGAATTTAACTATCACACTGTATTCACTGACATTACTTTGATAATTCCTGAAAAGCTATTTTTGTATCAAAAACTTAAGAAATTTTATAACGTTACAAATAGTTTGTAAAAAAATCCACACGCTTTCTTTTCTTCGTGACAGTGGCATCCATATTTACAACAAAAGAACATGTGCGAAAAGACAAATTTCATTCAGTAGCTTGGTAGCTTTCAACAGAGTATGGACATGGCGGATTTTTTTATGTTTTCAAAATTTTAAAGAGAGCTATGGTTTTTGCTTTGCTACACTGAGAAGTGTAGCTATATAAATATATGAATTTTTATGTTTCGTGCAAATTAGGTATTTGCAACTTTTTAAAACAAATTATTTAATGAGTATTCTATGAACATTTAAGGAAAAATACTGTATAATTTGCTATTTTTCATTTAGTATATTTTACTACTAAGAAGTTGAAAACAAACAAAAAATAAAACACATATTTATTATTAATAAACAACCAACAACTACTTTAATAATTTCCAATTGTTCCTTTAAATTTATTATAATATTTTCTCTCAGTTAAACGCTAAAAAAATATTTCATTTTTTGTTGAATTTAAAACAAAGATGATATAATATAGATATAATATAATATAATGATATAATATAATTTCTTTCAGTGTAATATTCGTATTTTAAATCTGTTTTTGTTTGTGAAGACCAGTGGCTGTGTTCTGTAACTTTGGCGAGAAGTTCTCGCGTCGAAAACTTGTGAAACAAATTATTCCATCGTTTCTCGAAAAGTGAGAAAAAACTGCGTCTGTAACTCATGTCGAAAACTATCCAAAGCTATTACGTCGTTACGTTAGAAATGTCTGAAAATATAAAACGATGCCGAGATGCAATTTTAAAAATGAAAGCGCCAGCCACAATTAGTACCGCCGCCGACCAAAAATTGCTAAACTTAAGAGATTTTGTTCGACGGCGTCATATTATAACCGTCGGCTATTCTAGAAAATGTATGGTTTGGCTCTAATGTTTACATTTTATTTACAAATACATACATACATATTTATGCGCAAAATTTTGTAAAATTAAAAAATAATTGCAATTTGTGAATTCTGAAAAAAACATTATAAAATTAAGTAGTATTTCGTTGAGTTTAAGGTCCTTTTTAGCTTATTTATTTCAATATTTCTGCCAATATTTCGCTTTCCTTCGGATAGCTTCTTCAGGGCAATAATATTTGTTATTGTTTCCAAAAATTGTTATAATATACTATGTTGGGTCGGATATTAAAATTGTTGAAATTAAAAACTTAAGTATTCCCTTAAAACTTGTTGTGTGAAGGGTATAAAAGTTAATTAAAAAGTTAAAATAAAAAAAAAAAAACAATCATTCTAAACTGTGTAAATATCTATTTGATACTTAAATTAACAGCAAAATGCTTATTTTTCAGCATTATTATTCATCTAGTGATGATTGTTGTTATTTGAAAAACTATCTCACAGCCTTTTTATTTGCGAGAAATAATGACAGTTGAATGCGGGAAATTTTTGTGATAAAGTTTTACAGACACAGTTTTTCTGTAAAATGGCGAGTAAATTCCTTACGTGACAGCTATTACTCACCAAAAAAGTTATAGCTACAGTTTAGTGAGAAAAGCAGCTGTTTGTTTCAACTTTGTTTCATTTCGCACGTTTCAGTTGAAAAGTTTCTCGTGGCGAGAGTTACAGAACACAGCCACTGATACTCGAGCATTGATTATGAGCAAAACGAGTAATGCTCATAAGTTTCGACCATTTCAAACTGTCCACTCATTACTGTTTATTGCTTATGAACACTTGTGCTTATAAGCAACGCCTGATATGGACAAGCATGAACAGAGCATAAAATAGAAACGAGTGTGATCATATGCTCGAATTTCAATGCTCGTGCAACCCTTTAGTAAGTATATATAAAATATATCAATAAAATTGTATGCTGCCCGTACCATTCGCATAGGAAATACCCTAATTTCTAGCATGCAAAGATTCTACTTTAATCTCCTTAAAGCCAGGCAGTAAAGAAGCGTTAGCTAGCCCAGTACAAGTTGCCGCCACAAGTGACACAACCACCTGAAAAGTCGCTGGATAGCAGATAATTTAACAAATATCTACCAATGCTACTAGCACTGAATTGCTAAACAGCGGTAAGTTTTTGTTACAATTTCAAATGTACATAGATTTTAAACTGCTAAAATTTTCCGCATATAGGTCCAACAAATAAGTCTGCTGTAGCCGTTTTGAATCAAACAATAGGTCCACAAGAGAGGATAGTAGTGTTGTCAAGACTTCAGGCGGTTATATATCATCTGTAGAGGGCAAAATGACTGAAGCTAAAAGTAAGCCAGCAAAAGGAAGGAAGTCTTAAGCTAAATTACGAACAAATTCTTAAAGAGATTATTGCTTTAAAACAACGATGCTATACAGACAATACCTGTTTGAAGAATATTCAAAACCTCACAGCTCGCTAAAAAGCTCTCCCCAATTAAGCAATGAATGTGTTGCAACCTCCACGGAATTAGAACGTATCAAAATCAAGAAAATCGAAGATAGAGTTCGTGACGAAATGATTAAAATATTTTTTTTTTTTTTTTGGTTTGTACATTTGTACAACGGGTTATAGTTCAGGTTTTTTCTTTCTTAAGTTTTTTTCTTAAGAAGGATTTTTTACAATACAAATTAGCTGGGGGACAACTAGCTGTTTCGTAGTCGCTACACTACTCATCAGCACCCACTGGGATTTGAACTCGGGACATGACGTATCATGATCTACTGCTTTAACCACTAAGCCACCGAGCATTTAATTATTTTCTATCTATATTCATCTCATATTGAATCACATATGCATTTTGTTAATTGCCCACATTGTTTGTACAGCGTTTGCTGTCTCAGAACTAGAGGTATTTATTTTATTTATTAACATACATATTTTTGTATTTTAATATTCTCCGTACCCAGAGATGTAAATATAAATTTATTGAATTTTTGATGAACTTTTATCATTTTTTAAATTAAATTTTTGGTTTGTACATTTGTACAACGGGTTATAGTTCAGGTTTTTTCTTTCTTAAGTTTTTTTCTTAAGAAGGATTTTTTACAATACAAAATCCTTCTTAAGAAAAAAACTTAAGAAAGAAAAAACCTGAACTATAACCCGTTGTACAAATGTACAAACCAAAAATTTGATTAAAATATTTCCTATTAAATTAAAACGTTTGCCAGCCAGACTCCAAGAAACTCAAGAGGAAAGCCTTAGCTTTTAGCGGAACGGGAAAATATGGATGATATTCTTAAACAAAAATATGAAAAACACCAAGATGCTGTACAGAAACAAAACGTTGCGATACAAAAGATAAGCAGAAAAAATTCAAAAAATCAAAGAACTAATCAACGAATTGAATGGACGAAAAGCTCAAATTGAAACTGAAAGGAGTCTATGAAGGCAGTCATGAAATAATGGGAAGAGCAAAGAAAAAGTATAGATGCCGTTAAAATGGATTGGAACCAAAAGTTTATGGATTTGCAATATTTTATTACAATATACTGATTAAATGTATTAATAATAGTCTAAGCTTACTTATAAGTAAACAAAATATATTTTTGCTTTTCATTATTACAATTGTTTTATTGTCTTTTTAATAGGTTGAAAATTAATGTTTAAGAGTTATCATATACATACATAATTCTATATTTTTCTATTTTGATTAATTTCTTTTGATTATTAACTATTTACATGAAATTTAATGCAACTTGGGTAAGCGAACACAATAAAGCACAGTAGAAATTTGATTTTTTTTTTGGCTTAAACCAAACTTGCCCACAATTTAATCAATTTGTAAGTACTTGCTGGTTTCTAATAAAATAACTTCTTTAAAATTGATTTTATGTTGCGTTTCATTAGCGGCGGGGGATTCAGTAGCAGTTTGCTTCTAATGTTCGTTTTCCACTAAACGCTCTGCTTTTGGGGTTTTTTTATATTAATTCTAAAATAAATTATAAATATTATTTTAAACATACTGCAATTAAAAAATATGTACTACTTTACCTCTTTTCGGCATTTTTAAGATCCACTACAGTATATTGTTTACTTTTTTTTATAATTCCGCACTGTTTTTATTTGGGGAATATTTTGGCAGCTGCTTCTCACAAAATTTAATTATAGAAACACATTTACTCCCATCATTCCAATAATTTATGTCAAAAAGCTGAACTGACATTTAATTTTCACAAAAAAGAATTGTAGAAACACTTGTGTGTGAGAAATGATTTTTTGTTTCAATTCACATCGGTTTTCTTTCAATTCCCTAGTTCCATGTGAAAAATTTTTCGATGTGAGAAATACAGAAACGAGGTACAGGTAAGTAAAATGAAATATGTTTTCATATCGCACCTTTATTGCAACATAATCATATCTCAGAAAATGAGCTTTTCGAGTTAACAATGCAGAATTGTTAACAGTACTACCTTTCTTATTGTGCCAAAAATTTAGGAGATATTTTCTAAACATTTTTTCTAAAACTTGTGTGGAAACTAAAATTTTGAAATGTGTTTTTCTCGAAACAAGTTTTTTGTAGTTAAGACTATGTTGCAATAAAGGAGCGATATGTTTTATTTGTTGGTACTACTAATTTCTGTTGGTTGTACTAATTTCTATATGTTCAGAATGACCACAACTAAGGATGGCGATGATCTACTCGTATATAACTCAAACTTGTTTCCTACCTTGCAAGTCCGAATCACACTACTACTGTGTAAAATATTTAAGACACATTTAAAATTTCTACTACAGAAAAGTTTTATAACAAAAAGATTTTTCTACGTGAAATATGCAAACTTGTATATTATATAATAATAGTATGGATACAATAGTCTTATTTGATGACAGTAGTGACGATGACTGCTCAGAGGTTTGCGCTACAAATCAGAAAACCTTTTACAGATAAACTATAAAGATTAAGTTGAAATAAACAGATTTTAATACATGTTAAATGCTTAAACATTTTATATTAGTTATTAATTTTTTTGCAGCTTTCAATGTTCTTTTAATTAAGGCAATATTTCCAAATACATATTTTGTCCGAAGTAAGTCTACGAGCTCAGAAAGCATTTGTCAAGGAGCACTTGTTGATAATTTGATAAACTTTCTGGTTGTTCGAGATTTTTGCGGCAGGTAGCTAGCTATCAACAAATTGTCGGTAAGAATTTTAACGTCAACACAGCTCAGTCAACATTTTGTAAAGTGCTGGCTGAAGTATTAAGCAGATTAGGGAATTGGTTGTGCTACAAATGAATATATAACCGCATGAGAACTGATTAGGAAAGAATAGCAAAATACTTGTACAGAGTTTCTTAAAAGCTACGTTGCCTTTTTCAAACTGCAAGCATATTTTATGGGCGATCCGGAACAATTTAATGTCAACTCTTTCCAAAATTCTTTCACTTCTGCTGAAGAATGTTGGTTAAAAGCATAGATACACAATTTCTTGATTTTTTCATTAGACTCGACATTGCTTCAATTCGCAATTTGCTTGTGTATTTCTGTCTTTTATTCCTACAAAAATATTTTTCAAAAATAAATTTTATTATTGCAAATTTTTACACTTTTTTTTAGATCTTTCCGCAAGCATTCCGCTATAAAATTTGTGCGTAATAAAAATGGAGAAATATATGTACTTGTACTATTGAATCAATAATATGGCAATACCGTCACGGTAGAATTGCTATCGCAATTCAGGAAAGCTATCGTAGCATTGGAATGAATAATAGCAAATTTTTCTTCCGCACAAAAAATACTTTCCCCAATCACCGAACGTAATAAATAATCAGACCCACTATAAAAATCCTCGAGATAAAACGCGAAAACATACATTCAGTTGATGCATTGTTTACATTTCAAGGTTTGATTGCGTAGTTATGGCAGCATTATCCAGCGGCGAAAGTTTCGATTAGTCCGTTTTTACATTTGGGCAAACGAAATTTTAAGGTGCTGGGGCCAAATTCCGCAACGATGAATTTTGAAATGTTCACCAATTTCAGTGTTCACTTTTGATTTTTGAGCCCGCAATGGTGAGAATAAATAATTTTGATATTTAAAGTGTACACTTAATAATAATTTTTTCACCCAAAAATCTTCGGTGAATTTTAGTTTTTTGTAAAATATTTTGAACTTGGAAGAAATAAACAAAAGGATTATGTATGTATATTAAAATTATCTATTCAAAAACTTGTGTGACACCGTTAATTTGACAAATCAGCATATCATTTAGACTGAAGAAACACATTCAGCGCAATAAAATTCATTGTTTTTTACGGAATCGCTTTTTAATAAAAAGTGAACACTGTGTCTGTCAGTGAATTTTATTTTGAGTGTTCACTGGCAAAAAAAAAAATCATAGTTGCGGAATCTGGCCCCTGTAGTATAAGACTTTCTGTACTACATTTTATGTTTCTCTTTTTAATTTTTCGCATTTTTATGTTGTTGCTTCATATCATTATTCTCATATCAACTTCATATAAGCACACTAGCTGTGTTAAAAAAGAACGACAACAAAAAATGAAGAAATGAGAAACGAAAAGTTTCTGTCTGTCTATTAATTTCTTAAATGTAAAAGGTTTAGGCAAGTCCAAAAGAGATATGAAAAATGTCTTCCCATCGTCTGTCTAAATGTAAAAGCGAACTTACAAAAACGGTGATGCCATGGTGCAATTATTAGGTGTGTTCCACGAGATCTCGGACTAGTTTGAACTAATGAGAGTAAAATGCAAATTTTACTCAAAACTGCTGGAACGCAAAAAATCACAATTGTGTACATCTTATAATACTAGTGCTGCTTACTGTTTAGATTGAAGTATATGTTAGTGATTTTAGAAACTTAAGAAGCAAAGCACCATATAAACAAAACATTTAAATTATTGACAACAGCTGTAAAACTAAAAGCAATGTAAAGTTTTCAATAGATTTTTATAATACATATTAATAATATGGCAAGCCAAACAACAATTGCATGTTCTGATTACAACTTCACAACGTTATTTTTAGTTTGGGCAATCTTCTATTGGGCTTTTATCTAATTTTTAAACAAAAACTTTTTTCCAATTTATAAATTTTCAGTTTCATATCGCTCCTTTATTGCAACATAGTCATATCGCAAAAAAGCTCGTTTCGAGAAAAACGCATTTCAAATTTTGGTATCCATATAAGTCTTAGCAAATTTTTTGAGGAAACAGTTTAAAAGCAATTTGAATAAATTTTTGGCACAATATAAATGGTATTACAGCTAACAATTCTGCATTGTTAACTCGAAAAGCTCATGACTATGTTGCAATAAAGGAGATATATGTACCTAAACATAAAACAGCCGGTTATTGAATTCTAGTCCGAACCTACCCAAAAAAAAAGTTCGGGCTAATTTGAGCATGAAATGAAAAGAATTACTCTCTCCATTTCTCTCAAAATTGCACAAAAATTTTTGCGTGGAACGCTTTTGGACTAGTTTCGAGTGTTTTGTTGTTCACGTGAAACACACCTATTACGTGGCAGCATTAGCAGTTGTTGTACTACATACATAATATCAAGGTGCTTTAACGTCTACACGGTGGCAGTACTAGAGCAAAATTACAACAAAAATAGGCATGTGGTACGCTATGCTTGTCAAAAACATTTGTAACTTTTTGCACAATTATAAACTATGAAAGTACCTTTTCTTTATTATAAATTATTTTTATGTTTACAAAATAATTTTTAAATGATTAATTCAGAATAAAATACTAAATTCACTTTCAAAACTGTAAACAATACACTTCACGTAAATGACTTACTATATTGCCAGTAGCAAAAATCTGCCACATGCCGTAGTGCTGCTACCTTGTTGACATTAATGCACGTTGCATAATATTTTGTTTGTGAAAATATTCCGGAGGCCGGAAAAA
The DNA here is from genome assembly GCA_914767995.1 of Thecocarcelia acutangulata. Taxonomy (NCBI): domain Eukaryota; kingdom Metazoa; phylum Arthropoda; class Insecta; order Diptera; family Tachinidae; genus Thecocarcelia; species Thecocarcelia acutangulata. The sequence continues at coordinate 62,551,553 of OU612098.1, forward strand.
ACATGTTTACAAAACAGAAGAAAATGAAGGAAGAAAAGTGTTTACAAAGAAATTTAATATAATTGTGAATAATGGTTTTCATGCATTTTAGCAATTAAAATATTTTTGAAAACTTTTTGATTGTGTTTCTTTCGCACTTTTTCAAACTGTTTAAAATCGTATTACTTTTTCATGTCACTTTGTGTAACCATAAGAACTTTTGACACCCTCAAGTATATGAAACCCAAAATTATACCTGCGCTAGTTAATTGCCATGGATGATCCGATGCACGCTTGTAAGTCAGTAAAGCTAGATTCGTTCATGGATTCGGAACAAACCCATAGGCAAGATGTTGTTTTTTTTTATCTAGTTTGACGTTTCTCTTTTTGAGAGCGAGTGCGAAAGAAAGTTGAATTGGTTCGGAACCACTTCAGCTTCAACTGGCTTAATTTTATTTTTGTTCCGAGCCAATTGAATTGTGCTGCCAGATACTCTAATTTTTTCAAGCAACCTTGAACTGAAATGCCACATCATATTATATGTATGTACTAAATTTAAAATTAAAAAAATGTGCTTTTTACTTAAGTCCGGCCAATGCCAAACAAAAAGTTTTATTATGCGGGAGCTATTTCGGTAAAATCAGCTATTGAACAATCTGATGGTGGCAACGGTATCCCTTCTCCTCAACCGAGTGTGGCCGCCAAAATTAAGTATATTACGCACAAGAGGGTTTGGAATAACTGACATACCTTGTCGCGTACTCAGAAAGTTCCCCTTTTGGAGCTGCAGTAATTGTTCGAAGAATTTTGTTTTGTCGTCTATGAATTTTTTCAATGTTAGATGTTGAACTCCGTAGCACCATATAGGCTTTAAAATTGCGTTATATAACAAAAGTTTGCAGTCCAACTTCAATGTCGAATTTCTGCTCATAAGCCAATTTAGTTGCGCTGCTTTTAATTTCAACTGAGTGACTTTCGCATCAATGTGAGGCTTCCACGCTAGCCTACGGTCGAGGTAAATACCAAGGTATTTAACTTCATTATGCTGCGGAATAGGTGTATTGTTAATTTGGATAGCCGAACATGTTTGCTTACGCAGTGTGAATGTAACGTGAGTACATTTTTGTTCATTAACTTTTATTTTCTAAAGTTTCAACCATTTCTCTAATAATGAAATATACTGCTGCAAATTTCGTGAAGCTAATTGGTGGTTTTCATGAACACTGAAAAACGCTGTGTCATCTGCAAAAGTTGAAGTATGGATTCCGGATCTCATTGGCATGTCAGATGCGTAAATCAAATATAAAGTAGGCCCAAGTATGCTACCTTGGGGAACTCCTGCTCCGATTGACTGTGACAGACTCATAAAGTCAGCTTCTTTGATAAAAAATTTCCGGTCGCATAAGTAGCTTTCCAGAAGCTTGTGAGTGTTTGCAGGCAAGTTTAACTTTATTTTGTGCATCAAGCCGTTGTGCCACACTTTATCAAAAGCTTGGGAAATGTCAATGAATAAAGCTGAACAATACTTTTTGTCTTCAAAAGTCTGTCTTATGACGTTGACTAGTCTGTGCGTTTGTTCTATGGTGCTATGTTTAGCCCGAAAGCCAAATTGATGATCAGGGATGCATACCACATTGTTTAATATTGGAGTCAACTTCGCCATTAACAATTTTTCGAACAGTTTTGAAATTGTTGGCAGTAGACTTATTGGTCTGTATGATTCTACCTTAGTGGAATCCTTCCCTGGTTTAGGTATCATAGTAATCATGGACACCTTCCACCCTGCAGGATAATACTCGAGACGAAAAATAGCGTTAAAAATAAAAAGAAGATTTCTTCTAGCTACACGAGGTAGCTGCTTAAGCATTTTACCAGTAATTTTAACAATACCTGGAGCTTTCCTGGAGTTTGTGTTACAAATAACATTTTCAACATCTTGAAAACTAAGTCGCAAAGGCATAGGCGGTCTAACAGCGTATGACGGTAGTTCGCTGTATCATTTGTAGTAAAAACATTTCTCAAATGATCAACATACCACATTCCCTTTTCATAATCGCTTCTTGCCCAATCTCCAGTTGAAGTTCGCAAAGGTGGCTTACCTATTACGGGTCTTTTCAGACCTTTTCTCGCTTTCCATAGCGAATAATCGGATTGAGGAGTACCATCAAGACCTTCCAGATAATTTTTGAGGGAAGCCATTCTTTGGGATTCAAGCAGATTTCTTAACTGAGTTATGCATTCCCGTAGCCTAGTTTTAAGCTTGGGCGACCTGCGAAGTTCCCACTCTCTTCTAACTCTTCTTTTCTCTGACAGAAGTTGATCAATTTCAGATGAATAAGTTCTATTGCTCACATTTCTGGATCTTATATGGCTAGTGGTAGCATGTTGAACGGCTTGATTAAGGTGGTCAGAAAATTCGTTAATCGATATATCAATATCCTCAGGCGTTCTCAAGGCAATGTTTTCCGTACAATGAGTACTCAAGTATTTTTTATATTTTAACCAATTAACTCGAGAGATGGTCAACGCCAAGTCACAAAACGGGGAACCAACCCCTTGGGGGAACGAAACAGAAACTATAGTTGGTGAGTGATCTGATGACAAGTCTAATGAAGGTCCCACTTGCATCCATTCTGAGGGAAAATTTTTTGTAACTCCAAAATCTATAACGTCTGGGATCTTTCGTTGGTCTGACGGCCAATAAGTGAAATCACACCTAAGCCCATTTTGGAAACGGCGTCAAAAAGCACGCGGCCTTTCGGGGTAATTAAACGTGAGCCCCAAAAAGTGTGTTTAGCGTTATAGTCGCCAGCCGCTAAAAATCGAGGACCAAGTGATTTGAAAAAATATGAATATTGGCTTTCTGTTATTGAAAATCGTGGCGGTGAGTAGATCGATGAAATAACGATTTTTTCATGCAAATATTCGATGCATATATTAGTTGCTTAGAGATACTCCTCACATGTCTCGTTCATTAAAAAGTGTTTAATTCTGGATTTTATTAGAATTGTCGATCCTCCGCAAGATCTTCCACAAGGATATTTTGTGTCGTACAGTATGTAGCCATTAATTTTGAAAAAACTGTTGGTTGTCAAATGAGTTTCAGCAATCATCATTATATCGATCTGCTTATCCATAAGGAAGTGCTCAAGTTCATTTTTGTGTTGGCGGATGCCGTTTGCGTTCCAGAAACATATTTTTAACCAATTCATTTGTTTAAAATTGCCTGCAAAATAGTGGATTGCATTTTCAGCATTTCCTACATCATGTTCGTCATGGAAACCGTAAATGTATTTATGGATTGAACTAGAGTCTACAGAGTTGCCTCAAGATAAAATTTGGATCGGATTTTGGAGGCTTGGGCTCCTGATTCAAGTTTGGTTTATTGGATTTTACCACATTTGCATAAGAAACTTCTTTGGGGGTTTGCACGATTATATGGCTGGCTGACTGACTCATCTGGGGAAAACTACTTTTAGAAATGATATTTGACTGAAGGGGTTGGTTAATGGGTATTGATGGCCTGTTTTTCATTGACCGCTTAAAGTGATTGTAGACAGGACAGCCCCTGTAATTTGCAGTATGATTACCTCCACAGTTACTGCACTTTTTAACACTCGCGTCAGCCTTTGGCTTATTGTACTGAGTTGTGCCGTGAAGTTCACCACGCACAACGCAAACTGCGGGCAACTTACAATAGGCCTTAGTATGGCCAAATTCTTGGCAGTTAAGGCATTGAACGGGTCATAGACGCTTGTGCGGCTCCTCAACGGTAACCTTACGATGCAAAAGAAATTTAAGGTTATAAATTGGATGAATTTCACCTTTATTTAGGACAACATCCCTGGGTTCTAGTTCAACCGTAAACATGGGTTGAGGGATCTTTTCACGCTTCCTAATATTGACAACATTTTTTATTTTAAATCCTTTTTCTTCCAGTCCAGTCTTAATGTCATCCGTATCTACACAAGGGTCAACACCTTTAATAACTACCTGAAGGCCTTTAGCACTTTTAAGTTGATAGGTGTAAAAAAATCTTTTCTCCTTCTCCAGAACGTCAGACAACTTTCGGTATTCATTTTCACTGTTTACCTGGATTTTCGTTTCGTTGATATTGCCATGCTTTACTGATGTGACGTTGAAGGTGTCTTTTCCGATTGCCGTAATAAGTCGTTTCACCAGCTCATTAGAAGTAGGCTCTCTCAAATAAATTGGTGGCGGTTTAAATGTTTTCTTAGATGTTGTTGGCTCATCTGTTTGGAGTATAGCAAATCTATTACCATCCGTTGCCGAAGTCCTATTGTCATCTTTACAAATTTTTGGTTGGGATGATATTTGAGCTGATTTGGGGCTTCGCTGCCTTTTAACCACGGTTATGTACCTGTCCATGCCTACTTGTGTTTTCGGCTTATTAGCAGCAATTAAACTGGAGGATGGTTTGTCTTCAGTTGTAACAACAATATTTGGCGAACACGATCGCGGGCGTTTCCTATCTCTAAGAGACGGGAGATTTTCCAATGAGGTTTTCGCAGATTCTTCCTCTGAAATCCAAAGGTTTTTTCTACTGGAGCTAAGCTCTTTTTCAGAATTACATCTGATAGGTACACTCATGCAATTAATTGTTTCTATTTTTTTATTTACATTGAGCAAATATTTCTTTACCAGCATAATTTTATTTAATCAAAATCAGCTGTTATTTTATTTGAACAACGATCGTTTTCAATTTGTTCAAAAACAATTTAATATTTTTTGCTTGAGACGTGTTTATAGAGGTTGCTTGGTTCTGCTATCATACCCAATAAGACTACCTGCTTAACATATCCTTCATGGTTAGTCTTATAAACGGAAACATCCCTGCAACCCTTTAATACCACTCATCGCTTACTTCGTTCGTTCAACTCTCTATGCTTGAGGACATGCCGTACTAACTTTGCTTTGTCAGATCCTTTAAGAAGATAATGCTGCTGTTACAACGTTATCGATTTTTCTTTGAGTATTTATACCATCAAACGGAATATTATATTATTTTTAAATCAGAAATGTTCACTGTAACTAAATAGATTTGTTATTGAAGTACCGTAAGTAGTCTGTAAGGAATTTGTCCATAGACTAAATAAATCAAAAAAATTATACAGTTTCAAAAACTTTGCCGCGTGAACTCACCACCTGCACACAAAATAAGCGGAATAGCAAAGTGTTCATCCAACAAAAGCTCATTACTTCCTAGCATGCATTGTAAGTTAATAGTAGACAGATCGCATACTTTGTCACGCGGCAGTAGGCGGCTCGAATACAATCTTGCTTAATTCGTGAGTAGTTCGAACATGTATTGCGCACTTCAAAAACAGTTTGTCCTTAATATTCCGTTAAACTAATTGGTTCTGTTTACTGCGCTTTCTTTTTTCCACTAAATATTTTTGATTTCTTGCTCCGAGTCCTTTTTTTGTCATTTGACCTTTCACAACTAAAAATAAAACACATATGTGAACGAAATTCATCAAATTGTAAGTTAGGATTTATTTAACACAAAGTGGTACACACATCATTGAAGAGATGTAATGTGGTAGGCAGCGTTCGCCACTGGGAGATACCAATCGCTAAGCTCGAACGAAGCACGTCAAGTTGGTCTACCTCAGAAGAAGTCGTGCCCAACATAATTGTTATATTGTAGTTCATTTTCAATTTTATTGCTTTATTTTACATTCTAAATCTAACTTCACGACGAATCACCCGATTCATAAGTTTAGAATATACAAATTTATAAAATTATTATTTTTTTTTCAGATTTGCAATAAATCGAATCCACCCTAATGCCTCAATATGCGTTAACTCATGATAATTTCACTTGCGTATAAAAGAACTGAAAATATATGCATAAATTTTTTTAATGTTCGAATTTATATTTCTTACTTCCATTCATTGCATTAACAAATACATATTTACATACATACTCGTACATACATATATTTGTATTCATATGTATGAGTGCATTCCCAGCCAGCAAGTTTGCAAAAAGAAAAACGCAGTAAATCAATTCTGTAAAAAGGCATAATATAATGAAAAAAGTATTTACTCGTATGTTCTATTATAAGTTGGTTGGTTTTTTACAAAATTTATTTAAAGACACAAAGGACTTATTGTTTGAACAGTTAACAAAGGACTGACTTAAAATAAAATTGTTCACCAGTCAACTACTATATACACATATTTACTATAAATTCAATGATTGCTTTTCCTTCTTATAGCACTCCTTCTTAATCATGCAACCCTATATGTATATGAACAAAGTTTCTTGAACCTGCTGTAATCTAAGGAATTGGTAAATATGTCAGCTAATTGGTCTGCAGTTCCTATTGCTTTCACTTCAATGACACCTTTATTAACATAGTCTCTTATCAAATGATGCTTGATATCTATATGTTTAGATCTATTGCTTTCCATATTTGATGCCATACAAATACAGCCATTGTTATCTTCATAAATAGTGACAGCCTCATCTGTAAGCTCTCCCAAATTCGGAAGTAGACCACATAACCAAATAGCTTCTGACACAGCTGCCTCAATACAAGATGATGAAACGATTTGTTGTTTTCTACTAGCCCAGGAGACCGTGCAACCATATACTTTGAAGACATAACCACTAACCGATTTTCTATCTGTTTCGTCACTAGCCCAGTCGGCATCGGCATAACCGACTAAGGCCTTTTAACTATTAGCATCGTATACCAATTTTCCCTTTAAAGTTCTTTTAGTACTTGCCAATGTTGTTCAGACGAATCTAGTTGAAGACGAATCTTGTTGTACAGCATACGCTGTACAAACAATGCGGGCAATTAACAAAAAGCATATGTGATTCAATATGAGATGTATATAGATAGAGAGTAATTAAATCCTCGGTGGCTGAGTGGTTAAAGCAGCAGATCATGATACGTCATTTCCCGAGTTCAAATCCCAGTGGGTGCTGATGAGTAGTGTAGCGACTACGAAACAGCTAGTTGTCTCCCAGCTAAAGATTTGATTATTATTTTTCTTGTCTTCTTCAATCAAAAATTATTGATCACAGCAAATTTGTATTGTAAAAAATCCTGCTTAAGAAAAAACGTAAGAAAAGAAATCCTTGAAGTAAAACTCGATGTACATATGGACAATGTATGTACAAAAGATATTCAATTACCTCTCCAACGATATGCTATTTATCTCAATCGGAGTTTTTGGTTAGGCTCCACAAGAGTTTGAGTGGGACCATACACCGAAAAACCCAAAATTACTGTTATCTGAAAAACGGTACTTTTTACAGCGTTTTTCGTGTTCAGAAGGTCCGAATTAACTTATCTAGGCATGTGGCGTTCTTGGTATTTATCCAAATTTAAAATTTCTATTAGTGATACGTTGCGTATCACGTGCTGATTTGCTTGATCGAAACACCCTTTTCATCATTCATCGTACAATTTAAAGTTTCCACTCATATTTAATAAAGCATCAATATCATTTTGTAATAAATTATGGTCGACGAGAAGATTATGGCTCAAAAATATTTTAACGGAACTTGCATACATTACTCGTAACACCTTAGAAAATTTTACAACAGTCGGCAAATCGTTAATAAATAATGAAAAAAAGTAACGGGCCAAGGTGACTCCCTGGGATACTCCAGATAGAAATAGATTGATGTAGAATATAGATTTTTGAAAGAAACGGTTTGAGTTCTGTCGATCAAATAGGGATAAATCCAATTTAGGCAATTTTTTTTAATCCCATGTAGTTCAGCTTTTTTTTTATTAAAAGTTTATGATTGACTTTGTCAAATGCTTTACTGAAATTAGTGTAAATTACATCAGTTTGTTGTCTATTAACAAATCCCCGATTAACTAACCCAGCAGAAATTATTGGAGTACATGAGCGGTTTTAAACAAAAAGGAGTAGTTACAACATAGTCCGATGTAATGCAAACATGGACCATGATGACTAAAAAAAGAAAAGCAACACAAACAAATACAACTATGGTAACACTATTACGCCATGTTTTATTTAATGGGTTTGCTGACAAGCCGAATGATTTTTTTTTATTCATTTTTCTTTATTTTCTAAAGGGAATATCGAGTACGTGATATCTTTTCAGTCTTTTTATTTCGTCATCATCATTCAAAAGATTAATGGCGGGAAGGTTTGAGTGGCTGCTCAGTCTTTGTAAATATCTATCACAGGATTTTTTAATGTCAATCTTTGAAGAATTACAATGTTTGAGTTACTAGCAGTTCTCCAAAGTTGAATTCCGTAAGTCCAGACTTGTTTGATTATAATTTGTGTAATATTTTATTTTCAAGAGTTAAAACTGATTTAGATCCTAGATGCCAATACATTTTTTTTTATTTATTGTTGAGCTGTTGACGTTGTCTCCTATGTGCTCCTTCCGGGTTAATGTTCTGTCCAGATAAATTCCTAAATACATCACATTATTTGACTGCGGAAAAGTGGTTCCGTTAAACGATACTAGTGGACAGTCTTTTTTTCGAAGTGTGAAAGTTACTTGGATTGGCTCTTCAGTATTGACCTTAATATCGTACTTCATTAACCATTATTCTATTAGGTTTAAACCGATTTGTAGTATGTTAGAAGCATCCGAGGGAGAAACGTGCGAAACAATAGTAGCAGTGTCATCAGCATTGTTGCACCATTTGTTGTTGGCATATCGGAGGTAAAAAGCGTGCTGGCCCTAAAACGCTTCCTTGTGGAACGCCAGATTGAATACAACAGAATGCACATGTTTCATTGTTAACTCTAACGTAAAATTTGCTTCCTGAATATCTAAGAATACCACGCTGGAATAGAGTTTTCGAAATCAGGATAAAAAGCCCATCTAAGATGAGCTCATTACTTCTTATGCAGGTTTGAAGTACGCAGGTATATTCTTTGAATACAATTGTTGTGTTTGCAATTACTTATTTATTTTTTTTATGTTCCATGGAGTATTCACATCAGCGTAATTTAAAAATGGTTTCCAAACTGGTTTTCTGTGGTAATTAATGGAGTAATGACATGAAGTAATTTCAAAATTAACCCTGTGTTGATAATTTGCGGAGTAGTTACTTAGTATAGTTTTTGGATTACTCTGACGTAATGTTCTTTTGGATTACATGGTCCTCTCCTAGGACATTGTAATACAAAATAAAACATGTGTTCAACCTAAAGTTGAACAAATATATGTCGTGAACATGGTATCCCTAATTCTAGTTAAAAATAAAATAAAACAAAAATGTAGTTTAAAACACACGAAGAATTCTTCTTTTTATTTTTAACGCTATTTTACGTCTCGAGTATTATCCTGCAAGGTGTCCATGATTACTATGATATCCAAACCAGGGAAGGATCCCACTAAAGTAGAACGCACGAACTTATTAACGCACAAACAAACGACCGCAAATGCTGCTTCATCTGTACTCATGGATGGTATAAATATTGAGGAATCGGATGCTCTTGATGTTCTCGGAATGAAGATACAGTGTGATGTTCGCTGGACTGAACACATTTATTATATCTCTAAAGAAGCATTCAAGTGCCTAGATTTTTTGAAACGGTGTAAGATGTACTTCACTCCATCCGACCTCCTTACTATTTATACCACCTACATCCGACCGAAAATGGAATACAACTCTCATGTTTGGGCCGGTGCTTCAAAGTCTATTTTGAACGCCTGCTACGTAGCAGGCGTTCATCGACCAGAGCTCATCGATTTGTGGTTGATTGCCCGGGGAATCGTACTACGCATAACAGAGAGAATTCGTTTTTCAGCCGTAGGTTTCGACTGTGGAACAAGTTGCCTGCAGACGTGTTTCCTGTCTGTTATAACGTTGGAAAGTTCAAGACAAATGTTCACAAACACTACTCCCTCTTTCCCCCTCCTCACAAGCTATTTTCTTTGTTCTGGTACAATGCACTGCATATGTAGGGGTCATCCCCTGAGTACTGGTCCTATAAAAAAAATCATACAGACCAATAAGTCTACTGCCAACAATTTCAAAACTGTTCGAAAAATTGTTAATAGCAAAGTTGAGTTCAATATTAAACAATGTGGGATGCATCCCTGAGCATCAATTTGGCTTTCGGGCTAAGCATAGCACCATAGAACAAACGCACAGACTAGTCAACGTCATAAGACAGACTTTTGAAGACAAAAAGTACTGTTCAGCTTTATTCATTGACATTTCCCAAGCTTTTGATAAAGTGTGGCACGACGGATTGATGCACAAAATAAAGTTGAACTTGCCTGCAAACACTCACAAGCTTCTGGAAAGCTACTTATGCGGTCGGAAGTTCGTTATCAGAGAAGGCGATTTTATAAGCCCCTTACAGCTAATCGAGGCAGGAGTTCCCCAAGGTAGCATTCTAGGACCTACTTTATATATGATTTACGCCTCAGACATGCCAACGAGATCCGGAATCCACACTTCAACCTTTGCAGATGACACAGCATGCTGCAGCGTGCATAGAAACCATCCAAGTTAACAACTTTCCTATTCCGCAGCAAAATGAAGTCAAGTACCTTGGTATTAATCTCGACCGTAAGTTAACGTGGAAGTCTCACATTGATGCGAAAGTTACTCAGTTAAAGTTAAAAGCAGCGCAACTAAACTGGCTGATGGGAAGAACGTCGAATTTGAAGTTGGATTACAAACTATTGTTATAAAACGCAATTCTAAAGCCTATATGGTGCTATGGAATTCAATTATGGAGCACCGCCTCAACTTCTAACATTGAAAAAATTCAAAGGCGACAAAATCAAATTTATCGTACGATTGCTGCATGGTACGTAAGAAACTCACGAATCCACAAGGATCTGTGTGTTCCTCTTGTAAAAGACGAATTTTCAAAATACGCGACAAGGTATGTCAGTAAATTGGAACTTCACCCAAATTGTCTTGAACGCAATATACTTAATTTTGAAGGCCACTTTCGTTGAGAAGGAGGGATACCCTCGCCACCATCAGAGCCTTCAATAGGTGATTTTACCGATATTGACCGTGCAAAATAAAACATTTTTGTCTAGCATTGGCCGGTCTTAATTAATTTTATGTATTTAGTATTAAGATTTGAATACTTATTGTTAGTTTACTTTGTGAAGCTTCAATAAATAATTGAATGAGAAAAAAAATATTGCACAAATAAATGATTTCAATATTTTTTTTAATTTTATGATTATTTATGAACCTATGTATGTGACGAGGTGTTTTTTCTGGTGCATATTGGGAACACTATTAACTTAAAATTCGAGAAAAAGCGAGTTAGGACTTATATATAATTTAAGGTGCTTAGTTACGAGATGCCTATAATTAAAGTTTTGCAAGTGACTAAGTGCACATATAAAATTTTTGCAATTAATTGAATAAGATGCAAATGAGGTTTTATAATACACGTGAATTTTAATCGCTTAATTTTTATTTCTCGTTAACACATGTTTTATATTAGTTTCACTTGTATGTTTGTTTGCATCTTTGCAACACTCGAAACCCATTCCATATTAGTGATGATTACAAATGTAGGTATATGAAACTGTATATACGAGTACAGTATTGCTGCAAAAATTGGAGTTGCCCCATTGCTTCCGGGGAAGTAGAAGGATTTTGGTGTTATACAGATATTTCTTAATTTTTAGTTTTATATCGAAGCGTGTTTTTTGTTTTTTAGTTTGTTGTGTATAGATTTGTATTTATGATTTTAATATTCCTTTTTTTTTGCTATATATACATTCGTATAAATTTTTGTGATAAGATTTTGCCTACAGCCCATCTGGACTCTTGTGTTAACCATTCTTGATCATTTTTAAAATTCCCATAATATCATATAAAATCTGCCCTTTTTCCCTAAATGTGGAAATAACAAAATAAATCTATACAAAATAGTAAATTCCCTACGCTTGGCAACATTGCGTCTCCTGCATGTTCATTTGTGGTCGGCATTTAGTCACCGACGCCAGATACAAGTAGCTATGTTTTCCTAAAAATTTTTATAAAAAAATTTGTTTATATGATTAGTAAACTGTAAATTAAATTGTATTATATAATTTATTACTTATTAATTATATAATACAATTTTCTTTGATATATGATATGCTTTCAATAATGTATTTTCATTTGTTAATCACGCTACATCTATAAATATGTAAAAGCGGCTAAAAACCTGCCGGAATAAGTTGCCAGAAATATTATGCTGGCTACATTTAGCTGGCTTTATATTTACTTTCTAATATTGTCGATAGTATCACTATCGAACAAAAACTATCGATAGTTAGCTAAAAACAAAACTATCGATAGTACTATCGATTATTTTGCAGCTCTACACTCCATTCAGTAATGAATAACTTTTTGATAAGATGTCGTACATGTGTCAAAGAGGGTGGAGGCCATCTGAATTCAATTATTTTCAAAACTTAATGAATTACTTTAATAAAAACGTATTATTTTTCAAATGAATTTTTAAACAATAAATTACATAAACTTTATAAAAAGTTATTTGAGTTTCTTAATGTAGCAAATTTGATCAGCCACCCTGTACTTTGCTATTTGTAAACAAATTTTCAATATTCTTTCCTATTTTAACAGTTTGCCAACAGCCTAAAAATAGAAAAGTTTTTGGACGCTTAAACTGTCTACCCAAAAAAAAAATTAACTAAATAAGATAAAATACTTCGCTATAATGAACAGATTTTCAATCATTTTTATTCTTTATATCAAAGAAATAAAAAAAATTGGACATCGGATAGACAAATGTTTCAAAACTTTTTTTTATCGTTTGAATTGTGCTGCTTAGACTTTGAACCGAAAAACCCATTTTTTGAGAAACCCCCATTTTGATACAAAAATTGAGAGTGTAGTAAGAAAATTGAAAGTTAAAAATAAATATAAATGTCGCAGAAATAATAACTTAATGAGTGAAAAGGTTAGAAAGTCTAAAAGTGCTTTAATCTTAAACTCAACAACTGCCTGCCAGAATTATAGATCAAGAAGAAATCATTATAAAGTTAAATTTGAATACTTTTGAAGTATTTACCTTTTGCTTTCGATATTAGACATCCAACTGACCACACACGAGATAGAGAGAAAAGCGGATTATTTGGTTTTTCTTCAATCCGCTTTTTTAATCCAATAATTTTAATTAATACAAAAATAAAAATTTAATTGGTAATTAAGAAACAGGTAAAACCGTTGTGCATAGAAGCTTGTGTTTCAAAGTAATAATAAATTAAAAAGTTTTTAAAAGTTACGGCAACCTTAGCTACGATGCAGCCAAGGTGCAGTAATGTCTACACGGTGGCAGCACTAGAGAATAATTACAGCAATACAACAAAAACAGGCATGTGGTAAGCTATGTTTGTCAAAAATGTTTGTACCTTTTCACAAATATAAATTATTTTTATTTGAATTATTCTCATGTTCACAAAATAGTTTTTCTGTGTTTAATTCAGAATAAAACACTTAATGCTCTTTCAAAAATATAAACAATACATTTGACATAAATAGCTTACTATATTGGCAGTAGCAAAAAATTGGCACATGCCTTAGCGCTGCCACCTTGTAGAAGTTAATGCATGTTGGATGCAGCGACACCAATTCGGCGTGTTTTTTAAACTACATTCTTTTTAATTAGAGCCTTGCATCTTTGCATTTGCAAAATAAAGGAGTATATTCTTCCTTTACACTAACAAAATTCACCCAAAAATATCACTTTTGCAATGGCAGAAATATGCAATCTCAAATGCACAAGATTGTGAATCAGGCTAATATACTATTATATATATAAATATAATTAATAAATCGTTAGTGACTGGTACTTTTTTTTATTTTTATTTGGACCAGTACTCAGGGGATGACCCCTACATATGCAGTGCATTGTACCAGAACTAGGAAAATAGGTTATGAGGAGGGGGAAAGAGGGAGTAGTGTTTGTGAACATTTGACGTGAACTTTCCAACGTTATAATAGACAGGAAACACGTCTGCATGCAACTTGTTCCACAGACGAAGCGTACGGCTGAAAAACGAAGTCACCGATAAGCTTCTTCGCCCTCTCCTGCACACGATCGAGTAACCCCAAAATAGACTTTGAGGCACCGGCCCAAACATGAGAGTTGTATTCCATTTTCGGTCGGATGTAGGTGGTATAAGTAAATAGTAAGGAGGTCGGATGGAGTGAAGTACATCTTACACCGTTTCAAAAAACCGAGGCACTTGAATGCTTCTTTAGAGACATGAAAAATGTGTTCGGTCCAACGAACGTCACACTGTATCTTCATTCCAAGGACGTCAAGAGCATCCGATTCCTCAATATTTATACCATCCATGAGTACAGATGAAGCAGCATTTGTGGTCGTATGTTTGTGTGTTAATAAACAACACTGGGTCTCACGAGCGTTGAAGGCGACCCTGTTAATACGACCCCATTCGGAGATCAATAGAAGATTCAGTGAATCGTTCATATTTAGCCTCTTGGCAGCGATCTCCGATAGACTGGGCCTATAACTAAAAGAGTACGAATGGCAAATGCCGCTGTCATCTGCGAAAGAGTGGATAGGATTGGAAGTTTGATAGAGAAGGTCGTTTAGGAAGATAAGAAATAGGGCAGGAGAAAGAACGGAGCCTTGCGGTACCCCTGAATTTATCTTGAACTCGTTTGATGAGATCCCATCTATAACAACTCGTATAGTGCGATCCCTGAGAAAGCTCGATATAAACCGAGAGAAGTCCTCACCGACACCAAAAGCAGTGAGTTTTGCCAGTAGTGCAGCAATTCACACTCTGTCAAACACTTTTGAAATATCTAGAGCCACCACCTTACTTTCACCGAAATGATGGATTGAGATTGAGTACATTTTGCAGAAAATTGGAAAGAGACGATGATTACACCAATTGAAAAAACAAATAATGCTAGCAAATGTGAAGATTTTCGACCAATAAACGGTCTTATAACTTGTGAAAAAATATTAGAAACAGTAGTCAAAAATCAGTTGGAAAAATATCTTGAAAAACCTCAGCATATTGTCAAAATATCAATCAGGTTTTATAAAAAGACATTCGTGTGAAACAACTATCAACTATGTTATAAATAAAAAAGTGATGGAAGTACATAAAAAGAGCGACTAAAATATTAGCTATTATTCTGGATTTCAAAAGAACCTTTGAAACAGTTGATAGGGAAATACTTTTGCGAAAGCTGTTCAAATATAGAGTACAAAAAAAAAAAAAATGAATTAAAGTGATTTCGAACATATCACTAATCGAAAACAAGTGACAAAAGTAAATAACACAAAATCCAGCGTCATAACAAACGGCTTTGGAGTCTCACAGGATTCTATATTAGGAGCACTTCTTTTTTTAATATAATAATATTAAAAATATATTGGTAAAAAGTAAAATTGTGTTATATTTATAAAGATGATGCATTCGTTTATTCAATATCAAGAACGGAAGAAGATTGTTATGAAATATTAACAAAAGACATGCAAAATATAAATAAGTGGTTAAAAATGAACAAACTTTTGCTAGGAACACAACGGCGACGAACGACGAATATTTGGTCGCGAATATTCGTCGCCAAAACTAAATCACATGGTGATGGTGTCGAAATTCGTCATACTCAGGAAATGTTGAAATAGATTCATTTCTAATTGTTTCGTCAGCGAACGACGAACAAAGCAGTACCAGGTGACTAGGTTTCTTATATAAAAAAAAGTATGTTTGGTGGCATAATACTTTTTATAATTTATATTAATCCATGTAGTAAAATATGTATGAAGATGTTCGCAAAATATAAAACAATTGAGATAATTTGTTCAAAAATCCTTCTTTGGGATGGGATTTTTATAGGTTTACTTTTAATATGGCCACCTTAGCATTTATGTTCATTTTTTTTCTTTGTACGGAATGTAAACAATGTTCGTTCATATTAAGGCGAATTCATTATTAGGTGGAAGCATCGGCGAATTCAGGCGAATTCGGTTAATATGGCGGCACTTCCTCTGTCAAGTTTAGTTTACCTTTTTCAGCGCCATTTAAACATTATTTGGCCTGAAGAAGCTATCCAAAGGAAAGCGAAATATTGCCAGATAATTAAAAACCAAAAAAACTAAAAAATCAAAGAAAGACCTTAAGCTCGAACAATTACACATATTAAGTTAATAGAATAGATTAAAAAAAAAACGATAAAAACCAGGGTAGGAATAATTCTCGAATTAAATTCGTTTGCGAACGAATTTAATTTTTCATATTTCAAAGAATTATTCTTTTTAGTTCGCGAATTTTATTTATAAAATTCGTGAGCGAATTTAAAAAGCAAAGAAGCGAATTTAAAAATAAAATTCGGGAGAGAATTGTTTAATTCGTGAGATAATTAAATAATTAAATTCGCGAATTATTCCCGAAGAAATAAAAAATTTTAAGAAACTTCATCGCAATACAACAAAATATTAATTTTTGATGAAATAAAAACTATGATTTTGATCATATAAGTACACATTGTAGTGAAAATATCGCCTTGAGAACACCTGAGGATATTGATGCGTCAATTAACGATTTTTCTGAAAACCTCAAACTGGCCGTACAGCATGCTACCACTAGTCATATAAGATCCAGAAATGAGAACAATAGAACTTATTCGGCTGAAATTGAGCAACTCCTGTCAGAAAAAAGAAGAGTTAGAAGAGAGTGGCAAACTCGCAGGTCTCCCCAGCTTAAAACTAGATTACGGGAATGTGTAACTCGACTAAGAAATCTGCTTGAAATACAGAGAATATCTTCCCTCAAAACATATTTGGAAAGCTTGGATGGTACTCCGCAATCTGACTATTCTCTGTGGAAAGCGACAAAAGGTCTGAAAAGACCCGTAATAGGTAAGCCACCTTTGCGAACTTCAACTGGCGACTGGGCACGAAGCGATTCCGAAAAGGGGATGGTGTACGTTGATCATTTGAGAAATGTTTTTACGACAAATGATTCAGCAGATGCTGCAGCAGAATTTCCGCCGTATGCTGTTAGACAGCCTGTGTCTTTGAGACTTAACTTTCAAGATGTCGAAAACGTTATCAATAACATAAACCCCAGGAAAGCTCCAGGTATAGATCAAATTACTGGTAAAATGCTTGAACAGTTACCTGGTGTAGCTAGAAGAGTTCTACTTTTTATTTTTAACGCTATTTTACGCCTTGAGTATTACCCTGCAGAGTGGAAGGTCTCTATGATTACTATGATACCCAAGCCAGGGAAGGATCCGACTAAAGTAGAGTCATATAGACCAATAAGTCTACTACCAACAATTTCAAAACTGTTCGAAAAATTGTTAATGGCGAAGTTGTCTCCAATACTTAATGACGTGGGATGTATCCCTGATCATCAATTTGGCTTTCGGGCTAAACATAACACCATAGAACAAACACATAGGCTAGTCAATGTCATAAGACAGACTTTTGAAGACAAAAAGTACTGTTCAGCTCTATTCATCGACATTTCCCAAGCTTTTGATAAAGTGTGGCACGACGGACTGATGCACAAAATAAAGTTGAACTAGCCTGCAAATACTCACAAGCTTCTGGAAAGCTACTTATACGACCGGAAATTTGTTATCAAAGAAGGTGATTTTACAAGTCTCTCACAGTCAATCGGAGCAGGAGTTCCCCAAGGTAGCATTCTAGGACCCACTCTATATTTAATTTACGCATCTGACATGCCAACGAGATCCGGAATCCATACTTCAACTTTTGCAGATGACACAGCTTTTTTTAGCGTTCATGAAAACCATCAAGAAGCTTCACGAAATTTGCAGCAGTATATTTCAATATTAGAGAAATGGATACAACTTTGGAAAATCAAAGTTAATGAACAAAAATGTACTCACGTTACATTCACACTGCGTAAGCAAACATGTTCGGCTCTCCAAATTAACAATACACCTATTCCGCAGCATAATGAAGTTAAATACCTTGGTATTTACCTCGACCGTAGGCTAACGTGGAAGCCTCACATTGATGCGAAAGTCACTCAGTTGAAATTAAAAGCAGCGCAACTAAATTGGCTTATGGGCAGAAATTCGACATTGAAGTTGGACTGCAAACTTTTGTTATATAACGCAATTTTAAAGCCTATATGGCGCTACGGAGTTCAATTATGGGGAACCGCCTCAACATCTAACATTGAAAAAATTCAAAGACGACAAAACCAAATTCTTCGTACGATTACTGCAGCTCCATGGTACGTAAGAAACTCACGAATTCACAAGGATCTGTGTGTTCCGCTGGTAACTGACGTGTTCTCTAAGTATGCCACAAGGTATATCAGTAAACTGGAACTTCACCCAAATCCTCTTGCACGCAACATACTTAATTTTGGCGGCCACTCTCGGTTGAGAAGAAGGGATACACTGGCCACCATCAGAACGTTAAATAGGTGATTCTACCGATATTATTCGCGCGAAATGAAACTTTTGTCTAGCAGTGGCTGGACTTAAATAACTTTTATATTTAGTATTAAGATTTGAATACTTATTGTTAGTTCATATTTTGAAGATTCAATAAATAAATGAATGACAAAAAAAAAAAAAAAAAAAAAAAAAATTAATTGAAAAAAAATTATTGTTGAAAATAACGCTTTCATAAAAATAATTAAAGTCCGGCAATATAAAAATTAATCAGCTAACTTCAATAGTTCTAAAATTCATTTGGTTTATTTTCGACAGCCAACTTCCTTTTTGGCTCTCTCTCTTTCTTTCCTGCTTTTATAGAAGTAACACGTTTATAAAATTGAATTAAATAAAATATTAATAATCATTTTTACAAATTACTTTGGCTGAAGTGTATTCATACTTTAACAATTATCAAATCACATTTTGGTTCAAATATCTTCAAAAATGTGTTAAAATTATCATTTTGGCAACCTTCAAAACAAAAACAACTTTCATCATTCTCAGTTTTGATTTAAAGAATTTTTCTTTCTTTGTTCTTCTTCTTTGTAAAGTTGTACTGACGAATTTTGTTTTTAAATTCGCGAACTTTATTTTCAATTCGCCAGCACAATTTTATTTTAAATTCGGCAATTTTTTCATTCTGCTCGCAAACGAATTTAATCAGTTTTTTTTTATTTTTTTCGTTCGCGAAAACAATGAAAAAATTCGCAAATTTAAAATTATATTCTTTTCGCGAATTTTATTTTGAAATTCAGAAATACAAATTTAAAAACGGGCGAATTCAATAAAATTTAATTCACGAGCACAAATTTATCCTACCCTGATAAAAACAGATCTGGGAACAACCTTTTCTACTCCAATATACACAATTATTTGCCGTGTAGAAATAAATGTATATTTCCAAACATAAATTTCCGTAAGAATTCCGTGCCGGCCTTAGAGCTGAACAGATAGTTTGGTGATATGCAACCATACAACCTAAGATACGCAACAGACTCTAGAACTCAGCAAGTGCCACGCAGAAATCATTATTTTACAGCAATATGCTTATCAATATTAAAAATCAAAAGAATATGTATACATTCAGGAAAAATGTTGTTAATTAGATTAGATATAGTATTATATAGAGCTATATTATAAATAATTAAATCTATAGAAAATGTTTATTCATTAATAGACAAATTTAAAGCATTATAAATACTAGTAAATAATAAAAATAAATATGTTTCTAGAAAGTGTCAATACGAAAATACAAAAAGAATTGTAGTTATGTATATAGGGCGAAATAAGTTAAAAATTCTTTTCTATTGGAAATCGAACAAATATTTTGTTCGGTCAAACTACAAGTATGCAGTCATTCATGTATGCGATGACTTAATTTCTCTGTTCATGTGAAACCAAACGCTAGTCTGTAATATTACCAAGAATAGTAAGCACGTGAATGCTGCAACAGTGTAGGTTATTGGCTTAGGATGAATGCACGATGGCCTACAAAAGAGTCGTCGAAGCTTTAATTCGGACTATATAACATAATGGATGGTGGTACCAACCAGTTATCGCTAAAGATACTCAAGCAGCGGAACTATATGCTTTCCTGGAAGCATTTTCGCTGTAAATGCATGAAAAAAATACTTCTTACTATAAATACATATTTGGACCTGCTCTTATACAAATCGGAGAATTCTGTAATACTGCCCACTGCTCAGATTGTTTGATATCGCGAACCCAAAAATAATATTAATAATAAAAAATGGGATAAGAGAGAATTATTTTAGCATTGACAAAATTTTGTGGCATTCGGTGCTATCGAATAAATGTCTGTAGTCAATTTCATAGACACTAAAGTAACATCATATCCTGTAAATCCTTTCTATTCTCAAAACCTAACAGGGCTACATTCCTATAAATTGAGGCTGAAAGTTGACGTTCCAATTCTACCAGCACGAACCCTGGAGACGATCAAAAAAACACATCAATCAGTGCATATGTATGAGTGTCGTGTTTTTGTCGTAGACGTACAAATAAAATCGTCAATCATGACGAATTGTGGTTATCTTGTGCAATTTTGTTAAGAAAAAAAAAAAAAAAAAACATGAAAAGAAGAAAAATCTATGTATGAAAAGTAGTAATAAATGAAAAATAGTAATAAATGCTATATATACAAACAACATGTATACATATTAACAAAATAAAATTCAATTATCATAATAATTATAGATGTAGTTCTTTATTTTACTTATGGTTTTCCCTTTCGTTAAAAAAAACTGCCATTTTCAAAATAAAATATCAAAAGTTTTTCATTTTCATCAATCAGAGGTGTAACCGAAAAAGCACGACTGCTCGCACCCACTTAGAACGTTGATGTGTTTTTGATCGTCTCCAGGGCACTTAAGACTGTAACGTCACACAGTTGCAAATTATACTTTTGGGACGGAATATTGTGCGAAAAATTATAGCAATAATTATAGGAATAATAATCAGATATGCAAATTCTGTCAAAAGACCCCAGATTCTATAAATCCTTCACATTTTTCAAAAGAATTGCAATATTTTTTTTTTTTTTTTTTTTTTTTTTTTTTTTTTTGTAGCATTTTATTGAATCTTCCAAATGAACTAACAATAAGTATTCAAATCTTAACACTAAATTTAAAAAATGGGATTCTTAAGTCCGGCCAATGCTAGACAAAAAGTTTTATTATGCGGGAGCTATTTCGGTAAAATCACCTATTGAGCAATCTGATGGTGGCAGCGGTATCCCTTCTTTTAAGCCGAGTGTGGCCGCCAAAAGTAAGTATATTGCGCGCAAGAGGGTTTGGATGAAGTTCCAGTTTACTGACATACCTTGTCGCGTACTTGGAAAATTCCTCTTTTACCAGCGGAACACTCAGATCGTTATGAATTCGTGAATTTTTTACGTACCATGGAGCTGCAGTAATCGTTCGAAGAATTTGGTTTTGTCGCCTTTGAATTTTTTCAATATTTGACGCTGAGGCGGTGCCCCATAATTGAATTCCGTAGCGCCATATAGGTTTTAGAATTGCATTGTATAGCAGAAGTTTGCAATCCAACTTCAATGTCGAGTTTCTGCCCATAAGCCAATTTAGTTGCGCTGCTTTTAGTTTCATCTGAGTGACTTTTGCTTCAATGTGAGACTTCCACGTTAGCCTACGGTCGAGGTGTATACCTAGGTACTTCACTTCACTGTGTTGCGGAATAGGTGAGTTGTTTATTTGGATAGGCCCACATGTTTGCTTACACAGAGTGAATGTGACATGAGTACATTTTTGTTCATTAACTTTGATTTTCCAAAGTTTTAGCCATTTCTCTAATATTGAAATGTATTCCTGTAAATTTCGTGAAGCTAATTGGTGGTTTTCATGAACACTCAAAAACGCTGTGTCATCTGCAAAGGTTGAAGTATGGATTCCGGATGTCGTTGGCATGTCAGACGCGTAAATCAAGTATAAAGTAGGCCCCAGTATGCTGCCTTGGGGAACACCTGCTTCGATTGGCTGAGTTGGGCTTATAAAATCGCCTTCTCTGATAATAAACTTCCGCCCATATATGTAAGTAGCTTTCCAGAAGCTTGTGAGTATTTACAGGCGGCAAGAATTGCAATATAAAACAAAAAAAAAAAAACGTTGCATACCTAGATTCACAAAGAATTTACTGACCAATAGGGTCATTACTTCCAATTTGGGGCGAGCCACAATTTGCAGAGTGGCTAGAAGGGGCACTCCACAGGGAGGGGTTCTGTCTCCTCTTCTATGGAATTTAGCTCTGAATTAGGACAGTGGCATATGCCAATGATATTGCGGTTGCTGTGTCGGGTAAGTACCCGGATATACTATCACAGCAACTAGGCTCTGCACTAAGCCTTATAGACGGATGGTGTACAAATAGCGGTCTAAGTGTGAATCCGCAAAAAACGGAGCTTGTGCTCTTCACTCGAAGATACAAGACTCCATCGTTTACTTTACCAACCGTAAGGGGGGTTGAACTAGTGTTGTCAGACAGTGCGAAATATCTGGGCATCTACCTGGATTCCAAACTATCCTGGCAGTAGAATGTCCAGTCAAGGGCAGAAAAAGCGGCTATCGCCTTATTCATGTGCAAAAGGGCCATTGGGAAGACCTGGGGAATAAATCTTGGGAACTTTTGCTGGCTTTTCAGTACGGTTGTTAAGCCCATCCTAACGTATGGGGCGCTTGTGTGGTGGAAGTCGTTGGAGAAAACCACCTACTGCAAAATCGCAGAAAAGATAATGCGTACTGCTGCTTTGATTGTGATCGGTGCTTCCGGCACTACGCATTATGCTGAACTGGCTGGTCAAGAAAATAGCCATGAATTCGGCTATCAGGCTGTGGTCAAGCGGGACGTGGAAGGAGGCGACATATGGTCACGCCTCAATAATAGGAAGAATAGTGAACCTTCCGGAGAATATTGATTACTGCTCGCCAGCCCTACTGCCCGACAAGAGATTTGATGTAATCTTATCAGGATCGTTCTCCGAGACGACTGGCACAGATCGTCAAGAGGACGTGCTTGAAATTTTTACAGATGGATCCAAGTCGGACTCGGGAGTCGGTGGGGGTATGTTTATCCCCTTGTATGAGATGAGGATGAGTTTCAAGCTGCAAAATGAGTGTAGCGTAGCGCAGGCCGAAATTGCGGCCATTATGAGGGCAGCTAACTGGTTAAGGTACTACAGGATACATGGGAATGATATCCGAATTTGTACTGATAGCCAGGCTGCGTTGTTTGCACTAGCTGGAGTTTATACGACATCCAGGTTAGTTCGTGAATGCCGGATATCTCTAAACGAGATAGCGAGACATTCGAACCTGGATCTTATCTGGGTACGAGGGCACAGTGAAGTGTCCGGTAATCTAGTAGCGGATGAGCTGGCAAAGGCTGGTGTTCCAACAAAGGGAAATTGATGGGATCGTTGGAATCCCGCTTGCGAGCTGTAAGAAACAAGTACAGCGTCAACTTTTTCAGACCGCTCAAGACAGATGGTCTAGTGAGGATACCTGTCGAATATCAAGGCTGACATAGCCCAGATATGATAACAGGAGGACTACCATCCTTAGGGGCTTGCCCCAACGGAGATTGCGTTCTGCTGTGGCGGTCCTGACGGGACACTGCCACATAGGGACGCGGGCGAGGAGGTTAAATCTTCCCCTTAATGACTTCTGTAGAAGTTGCAGAGACGAGGAGGAAGAAGAGAGCACTTCCTCTGTCAGTGTCCAGCTCTTTCTTATATAAGGGCATTGTACCTAGGCAGACCGATGCTGCATGATTTGAAGGAGGTGTCGGAATGCGATGTAAGTGGATTGGACTCCTTTATCCAGTGGGCTGGCTTTACAATAGCTGGTAGCCTGTCAAACCTAACCTAACCTAGATTTATTATATACAAATACAGTGGAATCTCACAAATTAGAACCACTTGGTGCAACGGCCAGTTCTAATTTCTGGACGTTTTTGTTTTTTAACAGAAAATTATTATAAAACATAAAACTAGTTATGGAGAGTTTATTTTAACACAAAACACTTATTATTTATTAACATTTAAATAATTGAACACATTAAATTTATAGAAAAAGATATTTTAATTACATATTAGATAGATATTTAATTGGGTTCCAACATAAAATCAGTAATACTTGTTTGATTTTTTTATACAACGATATCGTTACGGACGTCTAAAAGGTTCGACATGTGTTTACTGGAGAATATATCACTGGTTTTGCACCATTTTATAACATTATTGATGCCTTCAAGGACTTTTATATGAGGGATAGGAGGCATCGATATCGCTGCTATCTGAAGCCTCCTCATCACTACTCTCTGCGCCAGTAAAGACTTTTTTATTCCATTCCTCGGTTTCATTTATATTTGCGGAATTGTTTGACATAATTGCGTCCAAAAGATCCAAATTTATTTGAAGAACCTCATCGCAATCCTGATTTTGTTATCGTAATCGTTTGAGTCCCAATTTAACAATTTGGACCAAGAATTTTTTAGCACTGTCTGTGGTACCTGATCCCATGCTTGTTTCAACAATATTATTGCATCACGGATTGTATGCCGTTTCAAAAGTTTGTCAATATGTAGTGCGATTCTCTAACTTTGAACGAACCGATAGTCGCAACTTTTGTCAACAAATTTTATCGCTTGCACTAACGATTGAGTGATTCTGTAACTTAACTCTAACGATGCTAATCAGCTGTATTTTTCTATTCATTCATATAGACATTACGTGGCATCCCTGCGAAAAAAACGAAATCCACAAAGAAGAAGAATAAAAACCACAACATATTGTTTTGATAAATTGTGATTTTAGTTTAGTTTTTTTACTTGTGATAATAAATATTATTTAATTTGCAATAAGGTAAGTAACAAAAAATATGTGTTCATATGATTATTAATGATTTATTTATTTGTATGTAGTAATTTCTATATGCACAGAATGGCTACAAATGGCGGAAAAAGAAGTCGTGCCTCAGCCGAACAAATCAACCATTTGGTTGATTTTATGGTGGAAAATCCCGAAGTGGCGTCAGGCAAATTCCAAAAGCTGCGCGGAAAGGAAGAAAATGGCAAGATGTGGTCACAGGTGACGGAAATGCTCAACAATCTTGGGGGTACTTTGAAAACAGTGGAGCAATGGCAGACGTTATGTAATTGAATATTTTTGTGACTGCCTCTATATGTACATATACATTCTTTTGAAAAAAAGGTTTGGAGAGACTTGAAGAGCCGCAAAAGCCTAAAATTTCGGGAGCGAAGAAAGCAACAGGCTCTGACAGGTAACAAAAGTCTGCATCAGGATCCTTTGACGCAGTTGGAAGAGAAAGTCCTGTCAATAGTTGGCAGCCAATATTTTGAGGGCCATGAATGCGTCCTTGAAAATGTGCCCATGAATGAGGTAAGTACAAAAAATATATACGTACGTATTATGTTATAATAAAGTGTGATACTTATAACTGTTTGTTTTACCATATAAATAGGATCTACAGGTTCGTTTGGAAAGCGGCGAAAAAATTAAAGTCGAAGCGCCACCAACTTCCAAATTTGTTACAAATGATGCAAGTACTCCCGCCAGAACGCCAAGAACTTCAAAAAGAAAGCGGGCAGAAACCGAAATGGAGTCAAAATTTTTAGAAATTGCTAGCAAACAAGCTGACTCCATGAAGGTAAGGAAGTACATAAGTACATAAGTACATATATACACATTACTTACATAAAGTGCTGACATATATGTACATATTTGTTTTTTTCATTTTTGCGACAGTTGCTAGCTGAATGCACTGCAGGAAATGCAGAAGCACAGAAAAGCATTGGAGAAGGCTTGAAAGCAGCTGCCGATGCCATGAATAATTTGGCCGATGCTATTAGAGGGTTCATGTCAGCACCTCAATAAGAATTGTGATAGTTAATTAGTACAAATTTTGAATTTATTTTTCTTGCCTCGAACTAAAATTTTATTTCCTAATTAGGACATACATATGTACATACTTTTTACTTTTATTATATTACTTTTTTATTTTTTTCAATGAACATTTGAAGTACTATTTTGTTTTCCGACTTTTATGCATTTTTGTTGTAATCTTTTTAAATATGTAATTTTAAGTATTGGTAGCCAAAAAATGAATGTTGTAACTGTTTTGTTTTAACTTTTTTATGTAATTTTAAGAATTTAAAAAATGAATTGTTATAACCAGCTTTATTTTAATTTTTATGTAATTTTAAGTATTACTAGTCAAAAAATGAACTGAATTTTTTTTACGGCTGTGAATTTTTAATAAAATTTATTTATACATGGTATAAAATGTAAACTACATAAAATGTTGATTTTATTTTCTTGAATTTATGTAAAGAAATTTGATATTATTCGGTGTTGGACCCTTTTTGCTGTTGAAGAAGGTGTACCTTCTATAACCGATTTACCTATGTGATCAATATGATCGAAATCATCTTCTTCGAAAAAGTTTCTGTTTTCGCAATTTATATTGTGCAATACTGTACATGCATTAACCACTTTTCCAGCAAAACCAGGATCATACATAAGCACCGCCAGGTTCCTTTCAGTACCCCAAAAAGGCGCTCTATCGGATTTCGAGCTTTACAAAGCGCCTCGTTATATTTGTACGTAGGGCTTCCTTCTGGTTGATTTGGTAGAGGAGTCATTAGCCATGGCTCCAATGGATATCCAGAATCACCTAAAATTATTTTATTAAAATTTTTTATAAAACCATTTATGAGTATATACATTTGAAGTTACTATACCGATTAAGAACATATTGTGATTTCCATTTGCAAAATTGCGTTTCATCACACTTTGTACAGCAGAGAAGCCCCATATATAGGAATCATGTCGCGCTCCTGGGAATTTTGCATTGACATTCAAAATTTTAAGAAAAGGATCACAAATCTAAAAGATAAATAAGTTTTATTTTATATTTAGATCAATTACATAAATTGCCTCTTACCATCTGCACGTTGATTGAGTGGTAACCGTGATGGTTCACATAAGCCTCTTCATGATTTTTCGGACCCAAAATTGATACATGTGTGCAATCAATTGCACCGATAGTTCCTGGCACAAAAAGAGCAGATGATGACGCGAAAATTGCTTTTGCGGCCTGTCGCTCTATCTGTGTCATGGGGAACTTGATGTGCTCTAAAAACATTGTGTTATTAATTGCATCTGTAACGCGATGGATGCAGCGGCTTATAGATGACTGACACATTGAAATTCCCCACTGCTAACCTACGGGTCGCTGGTAGCATCCGGTTGCATAAAAACGCAAACAAGAGAGCACCTAGCATAATAAAACTGTAGTTAAAACTGCTTTGTCTTGAAGAAATGGTGCATTGCTTACCTGTTTCTCCGTGGACAAGGCAGTTATTCGATGTCCCCTCAGTTGATCATCAAGCTTATAAATTATATCCTCCACCAAGGCTGGTGATAATCTATATAGCTTTTTAAATTCATTATCTGTCAACTCAAAGGGATTGTCCAATTCTCGAAGAACACACCGATTATCTCTTACAAGTCCGAATGCCAAACGTTCAAAAGCCATTTCAACACAAAACACACTTTACCGGTTGAAAAAAATATACTGAAATTTTTGTTTTTCAAAAAGTATATGTATGGCTTCACGTATTCAATAAATATTTTTATGCATCAAAAATCAGATTATTAGCACTTTATTACATAGAATCACAATTTAATAAAAAAATACACTTTAACGATAGAATAAACAGGTAGGAAATTTTTGTCATTAAGATATCGACAATCGGCAGTAAAATACACAGCTGATTTTGATCGACGACGAATATCGTTAAAACATGTTACAGAATAGCAAATTCGATTAAATATCATTATAATTATTTTAATGATTCGATTATCGTTATAAAAGTTAGAGAATCGCACTAATGACCACCATTTAACTGAGATAGCAACTTCTGTAAATAAGTTTTGTAGTTTTAATAGGATTCTGGTCCATTGGCTGCACAGCTGCTGTTACATTGGGCGGCAAGAAATATGAAATTATGTTACCATCCTCACTTTGAAGTTTATCAATTGGTACATGAGCAGAACAGTTATCTATAAGCAAAAGAGCTTTTGGGGCCAAATTATTGTCTTCAGAAAGTCGAATGACCTGCAGAATAAAAAATAAATTAAAAATATTGAACTTAAAATATGCGTTGGTGACACTTCTGACAGTACTTCTTTGGTAAATATCTTGTAACACCAATCATGAAAAATCCGGGAAGTCATCCAGGCATTTTTCGAAAAGTCATAATGAAGTGGTTCATCAAATCCTCTGAAGTTTCTTGGCATTTTAGCCTTTCCAATAACCAATTTTTTTTTTTTTATAATTCAATTATTTATTGTATCTTCTAAAAGAACTAAGAATAAGTAATCAAATCCTAAAACTAAAAATTCATTAATTAATATAGAAAAAAATTAATTAATATTGAAAAATTTTATTTACTTAGGTCCAACCAATGCTAGACGAAAAGTTGTTTCTTGCGTGTATTTTGTTGGTAAATCACCTTTCCAACGCTCTGATGGTTGCAAGGGTGTCCATCCTTCTCAGTCGAGTGTGGCCACCAAAGTTAAGGATGCTACGTGCGAGAGGATTCGGGTGAGACTCCAGTCTGTTAATGTACCTTATCGCGTGTTTTGAAAATTCATCTTTCACTAAGGGTGCACCTAGATCTTTGTGAATTCGAGAGTTTTTAACATACCATGGAGCTGCAGTAATTATACGGAGAATTTTGTTCTGGCGCTTTTGAATTTTCTCAATGTTAGAGGCAGAGGAGGTAACCCACAATTGAATTCCATAGCTCCATATTGGCTTTAGGATTGCGTTATACAACAAAAGTTTGCAATCTAACTTCAAGATAGAATTTCTGCCGATGAGCCAATTTAGTTGCACCGCTTTTAATTTCATCTGGGTGACTTTAGCGTCAATGTGAGACTTCTACGTGAGCCTACGGTCGAGGTGAATACCAAGGTGTTTGACTTCACTCTGCTGCGGAACAATGTAGTTGTTGATTTTAATAGCCGAACAAGTTTTTCTACGTAGTGTGAATGTAACATGGGTACATTTTTGTTCATTTACTTTTATTTTCCAAAATTTCAGCCATTTCTCCAATATAAGAATATGTTGTTGCAAATTTTGTGATGCTAATTTATAGTCTTCATGGACACTGATGAATGCTGTATCATCTGCAAAAGTTGAAGTGTGAATTTTGCAGCTCGTTGGCATGTCTGAAGCATAAATCAAATATAAAGTTGGATCAGATATGCTACCCTGGGGAACTCCAGCTTCGATTGGCTGAGCCGAGCTTTTGAAATCACCTTCCTTAACGACGAATTTCCGGTCATATAAGTAGCTCTCTAACAGCTTGTGCGTGTTTGCAGGCAAGTATAATTTTATTTTATGGGTTAAGCCTTTGTGCCACACTTTGTCAAAAGCTTTGGAAACGTCAATAAATAGAGCTGAGCAATATTTTTTATCTTCGAACGCGTTTCTGATAACATTCACCAGTCTGTGTGTCTGTTCTATGGTGCTATGCTTAGCCCTAAAACCGAATTGATGGTTAGGAATACATCCTTCTTCATTCAAGATTGGGGTCAACCTCGTCATTAGCAATTTCTCGAACAGTTTTGAAATTGTTGTCAATAGACTTATCGGCCTATATGACTCAACTTTTGTGTGATCCTTTCCTGGTTTGGGTATCATAGTAATGACAGACACCTTCCACTATGCAGGATAGTATTCTAGGCGCAAAATAGCATTAAAAATAAAAAGGACGAGTCTTCTAGCTACTCGGGGTAACTGCACAAGCATTTTGTTGGTAATTTTATCAATACCAGGAGCTTTTCTGGGGTTTAAGTTACTAATAGCTTTATCGACATCTTGAAAACGAAGTCTGAAAGGTAGGGGAGGTCCAACGGCATATGGCGGCTTATCAGCTTCATCATTCAGTCCGTCATTGGCAAACACGTTTCTCAAGTGGTTAGCGTACAGCATTCCCTTTTCGGAGTCACTTCTGACCCAGTCCCC
This sequence comes from Thecocarcelia acutangulata, assembly GCA_914767995.1. Lineage (NCBI taxonomy): Eukaryota > Metazoa > Arthropoda > Insecta > Diptera > Tachinidae > Thecocarcelia > Thecocarcelia acutangulata. Next base: position 62,581,563 of record OU612098.1, read on the forward strand.
AGTTGGAGTACGCAAGGGTGGCTTAGATCTAATGGGTCTCTTTAACCCTCTTGCTGCTTTCCACAAAGAATAATCGGATTGAGGACTACCATCGAGGCTTTCCAAATAGGTTGTAAGGAAGCCACTCTTTGGACTTCGAGCAAATTTCTTAGTTGACTTACGCATTCTCGAAGCTTTAAGCTGAGGAGACCTTCGAAGTTGCCATTCTCTTCTGATTCTTCTTTTTTCTGAGACAAGGTGTTCGATTTCAGAAGAACAAGTTCTGCTATTCATATTTCTAAAGTTTGTAGTGGTAGCATGTTGCACGGCTTTTATAATATTTTGGGAAAAATCATTAATTGACTCATCAATATCCTCTGGAGTTCTCAAAGATATATTTTCCGTACAATAAGTACTTAAATATTTTTTATATTTTAGCCAATTCACTCTAGACTGGAATACACCTATGTCGTTAAATGGGGATCCAATGTTCTGGGGGAAACATATAGAGACCATAGTAGGTGAGTGATCGGAGGACAAATCCAATAAAGGCTCCACATGCATCCATTCTAAGGGGACGTTTTTTACGATACCAAAGTCAATAACATCTGGGATCTTTCGCTGGTCAGATGGCCAATAGGTGGGACTCCCGCTGGATATTACATCTAAACCCAATTTTGATATAGTATCAAAAAGCACACGACCTTTCGGGGAGATTAATGTTGAGCCCCAAAATGTGTGTTTAGCATTGTAGTCACCAGCAGCTGTAAATCGGGATCCAAGAGAAGTAAAAAAATTTGAGTAATGGTTTTCTGTAATTGAAAGCCGAGGCGGGGAATAAATTGATGAAATTACTAATTTACTGTGAATGTGTTCAATACAAATATTTGTTGCTTGAATATATTCTTCACATGTCTCATTTAACAAGTAATGTTTAATTCTATTTTTAATTAGAATAGCCGAACCTCCACAAGATCTTCCACGAGGATCTTTAGTGTCATATAGTATATAGCCATTTATCCTGAAATAATTTCTTGGCGTCAGGTGAGTTTCAGCAATCAACATAACATCGATTTGCCTTTCCCTCAGGAAGTGTTCAAGTTCATTTTTATGTTGGCGTATGCCGTTTGCGTTCCAGAAACATATTTTTAAATAAATCATTTTTTTAAAATAGCCTGTAAAATAGTTGATTGCATTTTTAGCATTTCCTGCATCATGGTGGTCATAGAAGCCGTAAAAGTGTTTATTGATTGAACCAAAGTCTGCAATGTGGCTTCAAGGTTGCTAAAATATGGGTCTGGCTGTTGAGACTTGGACTTCTGATTCGCGTTTGGTATATTAGTCTTAACCACATTGGCATAAGAAACTTGGTTAGAGCTTGGAACATTTATTTGGGTTGTTGACTGACCTGCTTGAGGAAAATTGTTGCTTGAAATGAATTGCGATTGCTGGGACGGCTTGGTTTTAATTTATGTGAGCCGTCAGAGTTTGAGTCTAGTAAAATTGAAACGCGTTCTTTTTGAATTTTAAATCCCTGAGCACTTTTTTCAGAAGAAGAGACGAATGTTTGATCCGGAAGGCAACGAAAAAGCAATCCGCTTTCATCAGCATTATAAATTTGTGATTCCAATAACCCCATTTGCTCGACTTTTGCACGAAATCTGTGTAGAAATGGAGTCACTTCACTAACATCACTGGAAAGTATTTCACCGCCAATTTTTAAAAATCGTATTCCGTGTCGTGTTTTAAATTTGGAAAACCATCCATCACTAGCAGTAAATGCGCCCTCGTCGTTTTCGGGGTATACTTCACTAAAAATTGACGTCAATACTGGTCCTGTCATTGTTTTCTTCTTTTCACGTTGATTTAAAACCCGCTTATAAAGGCGCTTTTCCATTTCTTCATATTCTGCCTTATGTACAGATTTTTCTTTTTTTGCTTCCATAATTTCATGTTTTTTTGATTTTATGTAGCTGATGGAAAATTTTGCGACATGAAAATCTTTCGCTAAACGATTTCCACTCAAACCTTCATTAAGTCTTTTTAATATTTTAACTTTCGTATCCAATGATAAAAATACCTTTTTTCACGTTTGTTTGGCATTTTTATACCCTTCACAAAAATGTTAAGGGTATGTATACGTTTGTGATTCCGTTTGTAATTTCTATAGGAATCGGATATCGGTCCATATATACCCGAGACATAGCCTAAACTAAGTTTTTCATGAAAATGTCGCGTAACCGAACTTAAACATTTTTTTTTGCTCAAAAGCAGTTCTGATAATAAAATCAGGTTATATAAATATGGAAAATGAAAATTTCCGATATCGATCCATATATACCCGAGATATAGCCTGACCCGATTTTTCCATTAACATTTTTTTTTTTTTTTCGCTGAAAAGCAATTCTCGTTATAAAAGAAGGTTACTAAAATACAGAAAATAGAAAATTCCGATATCGGTTCATATATAACCGAGCATACTTAGTTCACATTTTTAAATATACTATACATATACGAGACTATCGTGAAGGGTATTTTAGATTCGGCCCAGCCGAATAATCCACACTCTTACTTGTTTTGTTTAACTTTCACACATATAAACACTTCACTTTGACCTTCAGTTATCAACTGACCCAAATTTGTGCAAGCCTGTCAAAATTTACACAAATATGACCGAGTTGTAAATACTACGAATAACTCGGTGATTCCCCGTTTTATGTTTTACTTTAAAGAGCGAAAAAAATGATTTGCAAAAAAATAAAAATGAAAAACTTCCAGAAATTAGAACCCCCTGTTCTAATTATAGAGCGTTTAATTTGGTTTTTCCCCTACTTGGTTCTAAATCATAAAAAAAACAAAATATTTTTTGGTCGAAATAAAAACCTAAAAAAAAATCGCTCCGAGCGTCCAATACATCGAAATGACCGATCCTAATTTCTGGTCGGTTCGAGTTTGTGAGTTCTAATTTGTGAGATTCCACTGTAGCATTAATTCAAATTTGAAATAATATAAACTTAATAACACAAATCGTATACTGCGAAGTATACGATTAATTCTGGTTTCGCTTCAAAACAGGCAGCTAAAAACACCTGGTTTACTCAGACAAATTCGCGGGTAAATGCAGTAGTAACAACAACTCTTCTTTTACTCTTAAAAAAATACACAAGATACGAAAGCGATTGCGATACATTTTGGATGTATCAAGATTTCGCAAACGAATGACAGGTATAAATAACACCGCATCAATTTTTAAGAGTGTTTAAAATACTCCGATGTGAAAAATTTTTTTTCCTAATGTTTTTTAGGAAACCGAACTAAATAAATTTGTCTTCTTCAATCAAAATTATTGATCACAGCAGATTTGTATTGTAAAAAATTCTTCTTAAGAAAAAAAAAACTTAAGAAAGAAAAAACCTGAACTATAACTCGTTGTGCAAATGTACAAACCAAAAATTCAATTTAAAAAATTATAAATAGTTCATCAAAAATTCAATAAATTTATAAATAAATTATAATTCGGTGACGGATTTAAATTAAACAATTTATAATTTAAATAAACTTATGGCACGGTGGAAACAATGATTTAGATTACCACACGACCGGTTCTTTTCACAATTACTTTGCAAGCAAGCTTATGGTTGTGGTGCACTAGTGTAGATCTCTGATTCAGCATACTCACAAGTACAAGATTCCGAAGAAATCAAACTCGAAACTGAAATTAATACCTCACCGCCTCTAATATTGTATGCACGGTTAGGTTTGTAGATTTGATATTTATCACAAAAATTTCATAGTGTAAAATATTATTAACTAGCGAGGTTTCAGTGAAAATAATAATGCTGTAATTGAAGGAAAAAATTTGTATATATGTATATAAATTGAAGATAACTTTATTACGTTAAACATCGTTGACGTTCGAAAAAGTGGAACAGCGTCCGAGTGATTTTTACTCGTTCATAGATATGGTGAGAGAATGCTGAATAAAAAACTGAGTTCTGCTGGAAAGATCGTGTTTAATTTACTTCATGTTTTGATCGCGCAATAGTGGCGAAATAGATCCGAACTTCCTCACAAAATGCATCCAAATGCTGGCTGTGCCAAATAAAATAAACATTAACACTCACACTCACACATAAAAACATACATACATACATACATATGCACATAAGCAAATCTGTTCATGTGTATGCATAAAATTGCATTCACCGAAAAACGCATAAAATGCGATTTTTATATTTCAAAAACATTAAACTTTTGTTGCGGCATCCTTTTTTGATATGAAAAAATATGTATAAAGTTAAACTGGCGAAGGCGAAAAAATACTATAAAACTGAATTGAATTATACCGACAACAACCTCATATTTATGTATGTGCGAGTATGCAAGTAATCTTTTTAACTTTTTATGAATCTTTAATAAATCTTTTGTTATTGCAACACTTTATGCCTTCATGCATATTTGCAAAACAACTTCACCACAAGCCGAAAAAAATATAACACATTAATTTGCTTGAAGAGAAATAGTTCGTCATTACAAAATTACTTGTACATCAACAACAACAACAACAACAACAAAACAGCAACATAGTAAATGAAATTCAGAAAAGGAAATACATATGTGTGTATGTACCCATATGTGTGTACATGTTTCTCAACTTCAATAGAAAAGGTATGAAAGTGATTATTTAAATCTAATAACCCAGCAAAAACTTTATTACTTCGCTGGGGAAGTCAGCAAGTAAATAACCAGCAGAAAATAAATACACAATTTATTTTGATAAAATCCCAGTTGGCAAAGTTGCTGTCGATGAAGATTTATGCCTGAGATGCCCTCTATTACGGGTATGGCCACCAAAGTTGAGAATATTAACTGCAAGAGGATTTGGATGGAATTCAAGTTTGTTAATATATCTTGTTGCGTACTTCACAAATTCAGATTTCACAAAAGGTACTTTCAGATCTGCGTGGATTCGTGAGTTTTTAACGTACCATGGAGCATCTGTAATTCTACGGAGAATTCTATTTTGACTTCTTTGAATTTTTTTCAGTGTTGGATGCCGAGGCTGTGCCCCATAATTGAATCCCATAGCACCATATTGGCTTTAGAATCGAGTTGTACAGCAGAAGTTTACAATCAAGCTTCAAGGTCGAATTTCTGTCTATGCGAGTATGCAAGTAATCTTTTTAACTTTTTATGAATCTTTAATAAATCTTTTGTTATTGCAACACTTTATGCCTTCATGCATATTTGCAAAACAACTTCACCACAAGCCGAAAAAAATATAAAAAATATTTCTCTTACTCCACATAAATCTGGCTGAAAATCATCAAATTCGGGGAAAAAATCGTCAATATGATTATCGCAAATCGTCAGCAAGTCAAATTTATCGTTTTTAAATAAAATGAATATACCAGTATGGTGGCGTGACATAAAGTCCAGTGTCATAACGTCCATAGACATTATAACGCACTTTAAAATATATTAATGTCCATGGACACCTTACAATGTGTCTGAATATTATGATCAATCGAGCACTTAGGGCCATATATGATTAAAAATAGGGTTTACAAACTAATGAACCTATAATACTACATGATGTTTAATAATTCGATTATGAAATGAAATAGTTTAATGATATAACTGTGATTATGATGATATGAATGTGATTGAAAATGCATTTAATAACAGTGCACATACATATCTATCTCTTAAATTTATACGGCAAAAAAGTCAATTTTTCACGCTGTGATGCTCTATGCGGTCCCCGTTTGGTCCACTAGTGCAAATTGCCATATAAAGAAATTACAGGTAGCTCAAAATAAGCTTTTAAAACATATAATCTACCCTAGCATTTTTCCACCAGACGTCTACATGAAATTGTAGGCCTAGAGCAAGTACCAGAAAAAATTCAGAGGTTAACACAAAATTTTAATATCAGATGTCAAACTTCTGATTTTTATCATATCAATGAGTTATACACATCCTAGGGTTTTAATCTAGTCGTAGTTTGTTGTGTAAGTCGTTATAAATGAAAATCATATATGTTTTTGCCAATTTTCTCCTCCAAAATAATGTATATATAATATTGCAAATACTTACTAATAATTAAGCTGAAAAAGAAACGATCTTGCACACTTAAATATGCAATAATTAAATTTTACTTTAAATGTACATATTATGGATAAATAAATTTAATTGAAAAAAAAAATAACAAATACAGTAAAATTCGTTTATAAGCCACACCGCTTAAAGTAGAATTAATTTCATGCAAATTATTAAAGATATAATCCAAAATGCAAATTTAATAAAAACTTACCTAGATAAAAACGGAGCCCAAAAATGCAGCACTTTTTATATGTACATATTTCATTTTTGACACATGTTTGCAATGTTAAATCTGTTTTTTTTTTGTCAATGAGAGCATTGAAATATCTGCTTTCAGCAGCCGTATTCCGTAACTCGCTAAAGCTAAATCTCCATCGCTAAAAATCAAAAAAGATGATTTAGCGATTTTTGGCCACAAATGCAATTCTGTAACGTGCATAGCAAGGTTTTTCTTTTTTTAGGTGTATTTTATAAATTCATAAATATTATATAAACATATTGTAAAACCATATGCTTACTATAAATATTTTCCATAATTTTAAATAATATTAAAATTTAAACATGTTCATAGATAGAACTTTTTAGTTTTTGCACTGTGGGGCATTAACAATTGTTGCTTTCCATTTATTATTAAATTTACTTCTGTTTTTCATTTTTATATTATTGTGTGTTAAAGAAAATAATTAATTTTTCGTCGTCCATATCATTATATCAAATAAATTACAAAAATAAAAGCAATACAGCTGTTCATATCAGTGATGAGAGCTCATGGTATTCAGTACATATACAAAAAGTACGAAAATTGTTTAAATGGCACCTTCTAATAACTCTTTTTCTGTCTATATGTCGCCATTTCATACGAGCTATAGCTGTGAAACATAAAAAACAAGCTGTTTATAATTGGTACTAATGTTAGAAGCTAATATAGCGAATAAAACTCAAAAAATGTTTGAATTTTTGTTCTCTGCTTTTTGATACCTCCAAGAAAACAAATCGTAGCAACCAACGGTTGCTACGAGTAAAACCCAATTGCTTATAATGGGTGATTTTATAAGAACTATCGGAAATTTAAAAAAAAAAACACATAAAATTCAGAAAAATGCATGAAATATTTATTTGGATTGATATAATTTAATGTTTGCTGTGTGGGATGTGGCACCGTCTTGTTGAAACCACACGTCATGCAAGTCAAGCTCTTCCATTTAGGGCAAAAAAAAATTGTTATCATCGCAAGGTAGCGCTCACCATTCACAGTAACGTTGTGATTCGCATCATCTTTGAAGAAATACGGCCCAATGATGCCGCCAGCCCATAATCCGCACCAACGGTTGTTTTTTGTGGATGCATTGGTAGCTCTTGCAATGCTTTTGGCTGCTCTTCACTCCAAATACGGCAGTTTTGCTTGTTCACGTATACATTCAACCAGAAATGAGCCTCGTCGCTGAACACAATTCTTCGATAAAAAAGTGGATCTTCATCTAACTTTTTTACGAGCCCATTCACTAAAAATTTGGCGTTGTGGTAGGTCGTTTCGCTTCAATTCTTGCACCAGCTGTATCTTATAAGGCTTCACACCCAAATCCTTCCGCAAAATTTTCCACGTAGTGGAGTAACAGAGGCCCAATTGCTGCGAACGGCGCCGAATCGATAATTCACGGTCATCACCAACACTGGCCGATACGGCTGCGATATTTTTTTCAGTTCGCACTCTACGTAAGCGTGTTGGTGGTTTAATGTCCAACAATGTAAATTTGGTGCGAAATTTTTTTACAATAGCTCGAGTAAAAGCCTCAGTAGGTCGATTAAACTGACCATAAAATGGAAGAAGCGCGCGATGAACTTTCTTAACAGATCACGCATTTTGGTAATAAAATTCAATAATTTGCAAGCGTTGTTCGTTTGTAAGACGACTCATGATTAAATTATAGACCAAACTGAAGATGTTTGACAGTGACACAAGATACAAAACGTGCGTGAGCTGTCAAAACTAGTGTTGCCAAAAAGATAATAGCAAAAAAATTTCTCGTTAGTATATAACCATATTAATATATAACAATACTAAAATACTAGCGGCCTTATGTATAATAACAAAACTTGTGCTAACTATTTAGCTGCTATCTTTCGCTTATTGGAATTTACACACAAAAAACTTAGCAGCTAGTTAGTTAGCATAAGAATTTTGAATATACATAAGGCCGTAGTTATATAAATATTGTTTGCTTATTATACTTTAAAAATATTATTAATTTTTTTATTATTATATTTTCATTTCATCACAGAGCTAAATTTAATACTGTATTGCTTTCTTACACTTATATCAGCATAACTCTATATTATGAACCAATTTTAAAAATTCATTTTATCGTTGGAAGATTGTGTTTGAGGAATACATTTTGGAAATCGGGCTAATAAATGTTGTGGTTACATATAATGTGACAGTTGAGCGCTTATTTTAGAGATGAGTCTTAAACTTGTTAAAATATATTATGTGTATATACAAATTTAACTACTTAAACAGATTAATTATCATATAAACAAAAAGTATGTGTGCCATCCTGCCATTCACGTTAATATATACCATCACTGACAATATTTGTCATGTAAACACGTAATGAAATTCTATTTTCTACAGGTTGAGACGTTACGGCTACATTTCATTACATTCAGACAAGCGTTTTCATGGTTTCTCGTATAACAAAAACGATCAACTGTGTTTATGCCGTACGATGACTTTTTGCACGCATGACTTTTCTCAAGAAAATTGCCAAGAGTAAATGGGGCACCTGGCATCACCGTGCTGAATTCGCCGTAACACCTGTTGTGCAGCTTAGGCTTGGTCGCTTGCCATTCTTATTGTTCATTCTTTGCACAAATTTCTAGAAGCCAAGTCAAGCGAGACGGCACAGCTTATTTTTTATATATAAGAAATAAGGTGGATTTAGAGGAGCCCTCCAAGCATTGTTTTTTGCTTAAAGTGGAGGTAAGAGTAGCCCGCCAAACATTGGTCCTTCGCCTAGTAAAAGAACTAGCTACTGCAAGCAGAATAGAGATGTGCAAAAGTGTAATTCAGGACGGTCAAAAAATCAACAGGTGTGTACTTGAAATTATATAAAACTATATGAATGGGAATTGCTCAAAGGTGAAAATTGTGGTTCAGTGTAAGGTTAATAAAGTGTTCCAATTTGTGGTCCAGTTATAATTTTTTTCGTAAATAGCTGAACAAAAACTCGCTATACGGTATTTAGCCTAACTCCGTTAGGTTTTACATTTTGTTGCTCTTATTTCTTTATGTACAACTGATACGGTGTATATATTGTTGCTTTTTTTTGTCATTGCATTTGACTTCTTTGGCATAAAACCGGTTGGTTTTTTTTTTGATCTTGGACCAGTACTCAGGGGATTACCCCTACATATGCAGTGCATTGTACTAGAACTAGGAAAATAGATTATGAGATGGTGGAAAGGGGGAGTAATGTTTGTTAACGTAACACCCGGAACGACCAAAACAAATATTATCACAACATTTACAATTTTGAAATTAAATTAGTTAAAACTGATCAATGCCCAGTGTACATACCTTCGACAATGCACAGACTAACAAAAATTAATTCAACACCGCGCACACCGCACAAAAGAAATTAAGAATAACAAATAGAGCAAAAACAAACGACAGTAAAAAAAATAATATAATAAAAAAACACGTGCACACATGATGCAAAACTCTACCTATTACGGTAAAATTTCGCTTATTACAAATTTATAATAAACATATGTGTAAGTATAGAAAACACGGACGACAATGAAAAACACGTGTGTACAGAACGAAAGACAAAACACTAGTCCTTTTTTTTTGTACATACGTGCATTGATACATATGTATATATTTTACAGTCGCTGGAAGTGTGTTCCAGTGCTGAATTTTTAAACCAACATTTGTAGCTGTGAAAGAAGAGGAGAACAAAATCGCGGTGGTGGATATATACATACATGTGTACGGCAGAAGAAATAGCTTCAATAGAATCAGAACTGTTGCAACTGAATTTTTCTGATTATACAGAGGAAGCTTTTGATTTTGAGACAAGTGAGCTTAATAAAGCTTGGGCAAAATATAAAAAGATTTTTGAAGAATGTGATGCGGAAACTGTAGGAAAGAAAAAATACCTTGCTGCAATTCAAACAACGCATTCACAAGTACGCAAAGCATACGTTAAATGTATTAATATCGGGTGGTTAAATTTCAAGGGCCGATGTTGAATGTGAACCACACCTAAACGCCAAGTTTTTTCCCAATTTTATTTGACATTTCTCTATTTCAGACTTATTCAATTTGAACCATGGAGAGATACACAATGTAACAACGTGCTAAAGTTATCCAGACTTATTATGAAAATGATGATCAATTTTCGAAGAAAATCATCTTCAGTGACAAGGCGAATTCATTACCAGGTGAACTTAACAGCACAGGTGATTATTTTTTGCTTCTCACGTTTTTTCCAATGAGACTGTCAAATTTTGTTTACAAACTCTTTCGCGCCATTTTAATCTGTAGATTTTTCTGCATGATTTAGTACAATTTCAAGAAATTTGTGTGAATTTAAAAGTGAAAAACTAATATAGTCTGTGATTTTAATTACAAACAATTATAAAAGCTTATATTTAACGTTTATATAAAATTTTTTCTCTGCTGAGCAATCTTAGGCGAATTTAGATTTTGACATTCACGATGTGTTTTACAATAACAAAATACATAGTACTGAATTCGCCTTTCCGCTTGCATTCACCTGTATAAAGTCGCCTTGTTCAGTGATGAGGAACATTTTCACCTCAGTGGCTTCGTCAATAAACAGAATTGCCGCATTTGGGCGAATGAGAATCCAAGAGTGACTGTCGAAAAACCAATGCACCCACAAAGAGTGACTGTTTGGTGCGGTTTATGTACTGGCGGCAACATCGGGCCGTATTTTTTCCAAAATGAGGCCGGTCAGGCAGTTACTGTGAATGGTGTTCGCTATCGTGAGATGATAACGAACTTTTTATGGCCCGAATTGGAAGATATGGATGTAGACGATATGTGGTTTCAGCAGGACGGTGCCACTTGCCACACAGCTAACGAAACAATTGCTCTTTTGCGCAACAAATTCAATGGCCGTGTTATCTCACGCAATGGCGATGTCAATTGGCCGCCAAAATCATGTGATTTGACACCGTTGGACTTTTTTCTTTGGGGTTATTTGAAAGAAAAGGTGTACGTCGATAAGCCAGCAACAATTCAACAGCTAAAGGATGAGATAATTCGGCACATTAACGGCATATAACCTCCATTATGCCTCAGGGTCATCGAAAATTTGGACCATCGGATTGAGGTGTGCCACCGTGGCACACCTCCGTGGTATTGAGTAATACCAATATATCATAATAAAATAAAACTACAATAATTTCCTAAATAGTTTGTGTTTTATTCAAAAACAACATCGGCCCTTGAAATTTAACCACCATTTATAATTGCAAATGCAAGAAAAGAGCAACTTGGGAAGGTAGATCATTCGTTAAAGACGGTGGTTCCTAATGACAATAGCACAGCACCCGTCCCACCATGTGATACAAATGTATTTCATGGCGATTATGTGTCATAGCCTACATTTAGGGACATGTTTACTGCAATTTACATTAATAATAAAAGATTTAGCCCTGTTGAAAAATTATTTTATTTATTTCGCAAAACTGATTGTGATGCTAGAGATATAAATAGAAATGTTGCGTTAACAGCAGAAAATTTCGAAATTGCATGGAACAATTTAAAGGTTCAGTACGAAAATAAAACAGTGTTGATAAATAGTAAATTGAAGATTTTATTCAATTTAGCTCCATGTGAGGCAGATTCAGCAACTGATGTCAAGAAATTACAGCGATAAATAAATAATTGCAGGTCAGTGCTGATGTTATATAATGTCAGTGTAAGTACATGGGACCCCATTTTTGTGTTCCAATGCTCTTCGCGGTTATCTGAGAAAACTTTAAATATTTGGGCGCAATCTGTGAAGAACAAAACAGAGGTTCCCAAATTGGAAGAATTAAATAATTTTTTAACCGATAGATTCCATGCTTCAGAAAGTGTTTCTGAAATCGTTGCGAGCAGCAACGAGCACGCAAGTAGCCCTCACGCAGCTTGTCACAATTTGACTCAATCTGTCACAAAAACGAAACATTTTAAGAGCCATCACAAAAAATTTGAGGTGAAACAATGTAAACTGTGTAAAGAGACTCATGGTATTGCTTCATGCGCTAAATTTTTGGCAATGGATCATAGAAATCGTGTTTCAGTTTTAAGGAAATATCGTTATTGTTTCAATTGTCTGAATTTAGGCCACATGTATGGAGATTGTTCGAAACAAAATGCGTGTGCAAAATGTAAAAGGAAGCACCATACTTTGATGCATAGAATTTATGAGAAGAAAAATAGTAACAGCCAATACGGCGGTTCTTCTTTTAATCAAAATCAAGAAATTAGGCCGAATTATATACAGTCCACAAATAATCCAGAGCCATCCAATACAGTTCAGTCGCACCACACATCAACTGCAAGGAGAGTGATGTTATCAACGGCATTGGTTAACATAATTACAAGTGGCTGTACATTCAAGGTACGAGCGTTGGTTGATCCATGTTCGGACGAAAGTTTTGTATCCGAAAAAATGCAAAGGCTTCTGCAATTATCCACACCAGTTTTCGGCGAAATTACGGCATTAGGTGGTGAAGTTGTTAGCAGATCCAATCAGGTGGCGAATTTCTAATTAAGTTCGCGATTAAAAAATGGCTTAGCCCTACAAGTACAAGCATTAGTAGACCCCAGGGTCACAGGAGATATTCCTTCACATACATTCAAGCCTTTGGAAAATGTTAAATTTCCAGAGCTTGAATATGCAAAGCCAAATTTGTTTACAAGTAGCGAAGTTGATATATTGTTAGGAGGTGGTCTTTATCCTTCAATTATACGTTCAGGTGTTCGACACGGGGTGTTTGAATCGCTTGTAGCTCAAGAGACGAACCGTAATGGGACCAACCTCTACTGAGGGGACGGGTAGAGTTGTTCGAAAATCTCATTTAACTAGAGTCTCAATTGACGGACAGTTGTCGAAATTTTGGGAATTAGAGGAAGTCTCGGGTCGGAAATTTGTATCAGAAGATGATAAGGTGTGTGAGGAGATCTTCCGATCCACAACGGTTAGAAACCCTGAAGGAAGGTATATAGTAAACCTACCATTCAAAACAAATACTTTAAGTCTTGGCTCTAATAGGCATATAGCGTTAAGCGAGCTTTTGCGAAATGAAAAGTCACTTAAGCGCAAACCAGAAGATAGGAAGAAATATGATGAAGTGTTACAAGAAGGACACATGACTATTGTAACAAATGATAATCGAGACACAAGTTATTATATGCCTCATCACGGGGTATTTAAACCAGAGAGCGCTACTACAAAATTGAGGGTAGTGTTCAATGCATCAAGTCCTTCGTCAAATGGCAAGAGCTTGAACGATATTCTTCATGTTGGTCCCGCTTTACAATGCGAACTAATGTGTCTCATTTTAAGATGGCGATTTTTCAGGATCGTGTTTAATGAAGATATCTCAAAGATATATCGCCAATTTTATACCGCAGCTCTGAAAGTAGTGATATGAAAGACTTTCAATTAAATACAGTAACATTTGGGGTTAACTGTTCGCCATATTTGGCTTTGAGAACGCTTTTACAGTTAGCCAATGACGAAGAAAAGCGTTTCCCAGTAGGCGCTAGAATTCTAAGAGAATCAATGTACGTTGATGATGCACTGGTCGGGACTCATTCCTTGCCAGACGCTTTAGTAGCTCGAGATCAGCTAATTAATATTCTGAAATGCGGGGGGTTTGAACTTAGAAAATGGACGTCCAACTCAAGAACACTACTGGAAAAAATTCCCGCTGAGCATTTACTTGATTCTTCATTTTTGCGTCTTGATTATAAGAATACGGCAAAAACTTTAGGGTTCCGTTGGAATGCGGCCGAGGATATTTTCTACTTTGTTACTGAAAATATAAAAACTAAAGCTTTCTACACTAAAAGAGAAGTGCTTTCTATAATAGCCCGGCTATTTGACCCAGAAGGATGGTTGGCACCAGTAGTGATAACAGCAAAAATCCTACTTCAACAAATGTGGCTCGATAAAATTGGCTGGGACGAAAATATTACACAAGTAGCTCTTCAGAAGTGCCAGGCCTCTATTGCTAGCTACCGCGATATAAATGACAAAGATTCCTCGGTGGGTCCAATATTCTCCAGGTGCTTACATAGAATATCACGGGTTTTGTGATTCGTCTGAGCTAGCCTATGCAGCAACATTGTATGCAAGAGTGAAGATCGACGGGAAAATTATTTGGAACCTAATCGTAGCAAATTCTAAAGTTGCGCCTATAAAAAAAAATCCTTTGCCGCGTTTGGAGTTATGTGGGGCGTTGCTTTTAGCGAAATTAGTGCAAAATTTATCGCAAGAACTTATAATGAACGCCTGCGATATTTATTTGTGATCCGATTTTACCATAGTGCTAGTGTGATTAAAAAAAACTACCCTGTAATTGGAAGACATTTGTTGCTAACAGAGTGTCTTCAATATTAGAAAAAGTGGGTAACGAGAATTGGCGTCATATAGCATCAGGTGATAGTCTCGCAGATCTAGCAACACGGGGGCAGATGGCTTCCGAATTGAAACAAAACTATCTTTGGTGGAATGGTCCGCGATGTCTGACTGACGAAAAAACATTGTGGCCCAAGAGTCCAGAGGTAGTGGATACATCGAAAGAATTAAAGAGATCACAAGTTCACGTTGCTAGATCTTCGGAGGTTGAGGATATTCTCAGTCGTTTCTCCTGCTTAACACGAGCTAACCACGTATTAGCGTATGCGTTCCGGTTTCATAACGCATGCAAAGAAAGAAGGGAGTTTAAATATCATAGTACGCACGTGACTGCACATGAGCTGGCCTTCGTACGTAACCGTCTCTTTTTAATTTCACAACTAATTTATTTCCCTAGTTAGTACAACCATCTCTTGAATGGAAGGCCACTAAAGTCTCGTAGCCCCCTACTACCATTGACACCATACTTTGACAAAAACCTTATCATTCGCGCCAATAGTCGGCTGATTTGTACTAAAAGTTTATCTCTAAATGAACGCAATCCTATAATCCTGGGCTACTATACCGGTTAGCTCGACTATATGTAGAATTTATCCACAAACTTGTTCACCATGGTGGCACACGTTTGATGTTAAATATCGTCCGTCAAGAATGCTGGATTCTGAAGGTTAAAAATCTAATAAAGACGGTGGTTCACAACTGTAAAATTTATGTCCTTGACAAAAAACAGTTGCAAGGGCAAATAATGGCTCCCTTGCCTGAAGAACGAGCCTATTTTAGTCGACCCTTTACCAACACAGGAATAGACTTTGCAGGATCTTTTGAAATCAAAAGTTTCACTGGGTGTTATTGTTTTTCGACTAAAGCAATTCATCTCGAACTTGTCAGCGATTTGTCCACTGCTGCTTTCCTCGCAGCTCTGACCTGGTTTGTCTCCAGACGAGGTTGTCCAAGCAAGATATTCTCTGATAATGGTCGGAACTTCGTGGGCGCTGCCAAACAGATTGACAAAAATTTCGATCAATTTGTAAAGCAATACCGATATTTGGCTGTCGCTAAACACGGTCATCAACAGTTGTCGTTGCACTTTATACCCGTCTTAGCGCCGCATATGGGCAGTCTTTGGGAGGCGGGAGTTAAGAGTTTCAAAGCCCACCTGAAAAAGGTGGCGAGCCAACTTAAACTCACATTCGAAGAATTTTATACCGTCGTTACTAGCATAGAAGCGTGTCTCAATTCTCGGCTTCTGGGCTCCTTGCCTGATCTCCACGATGAACCATTGGCCCTATCTTCTGCGCATTTTTTGATCCGGTCTGCAATTATTGCACCTGCAGAACCTGAAGAGCTTCAATCGCCTATAAGCATAGTCAACCACTGGCGGAAAATCAAAGCCATTCAGCAGGAGTTCGCGCGCCGCTGGAAAAACGAATATTTAAAGGAGATGCATAAACGAAGTAAGTGGAAAACCCCTCAGGTTGATGTAAAAGAAAACGACCTCGTGGCTCTCAAGAACGAAAATGTAGGACCCACAGAGTGGAGATTAGGAAGAATTGTCAACGTTCACCGTGGCCCTGACAAACGCGTTAGAGTTGTAGACGTCAAGACCCAAAATGGAATCACTACCCGGCCAGTTCACTAGCTGGTTCTGCTGCCGAATCTAAAATAATAATACAACCACATATGCACCTCAACCTTGTAAACACCTTATACGAACATATGCTAATAATTCTCTATAACCTTTTAAGCTTACTTATAGTGGTCCATCATGTTTGACGGCTGGTTCAAACCTAATTATGTTTGCCCGATATGCGAGCGTCTCCATGCCATTCGGCAGTGCACCCAGTTTCAAGTCATGGATGTGGTGATGAAACTCCGAACAGTGGCTCATCACGGGCTGTGCTCGAATTGCCTGGCGCAAACTCACCGTCGACCCTCGTGTCGAAGCCTCGACCGATGCTTCCAAGACCACAACACGTGGCTTCACCCAATTCCGACAGGGAAAATCTGGGTTAGAATGACGGTCATGATTTGTGTAATTGCCAATCCAGGAGCTCCAGAGAAGTGGACCCGAGCGCTAATAGACCCGACGCACGCTCGATCTGCAATTATGGCATGGGAGGCCAAAGAGTTACACTGTGTAGTGCATGGAGGTCGAACGCAAATAGTCGTTTGCCACAGCCGATACGAGGGTCGACTGGTCAAGGTGACCTGCATGGTAGAAGAACACGGATTTGGAAAGAGCCCGGAAGTTACCGTGGAAGGGCAACCCGCCACCTAGTTGGATCTGGAAATTCAATAGACAATGCTTGCAGTACCTGGTATCGCAGCGCGAACTTCTACATTATACTGGGGGCGGGTGTCGCATCGCAAGTATTAACCGGCATCGCTAAGGGTCGACCTGGTAGTCTCTGCGCTCAGGACACCATCTTTGAGCTAACCTACTTTAGAGGGGCACACCAAGCTGAAGACACCCCACCAAGACAGTACCTATCCAGCTGCTAATACAACGCAAACGTGAAAATCATTTCTTTAATTAATTTCTTTTCTGTTCACTTCAAATGAATTATTTTTATTTTCTTGTATTAAACTGAACTCTTATATCAAGTTTGTTTTTAATTCATACAATTATTGTAAAGGTTGCACAATGGGTGCAAGGCCGGCGATATGTTTATGCCGTAGGATGAGTTTTTGCACTCATGACTTTTCTCAAGAAAATTGCCAAGAGTAAATGGGGCATCTGACATCACCGTGCTGAATTCGCCGTAGCACCTGTTGTGCAGCTTAGGCTTGCTCGCTTGCATTCTTATTGTTCATTCTTTGCACAAATTTCTAGAAGCCAAGTCAAGCGAGACGACACAGCTCATTTTTTATATATAAGAAATAAAGTGGATTTAGAGGAGCCCTCCAAACATTGTTTTTTCCTTAAAGTGGAGGTAAGAGTAGCCCGCCAAACAAGCCGTTTCGACTACATTTACGGTCGGCTAAATGGGCCTTAACACTTCAATAAATAAAAAATAAAATAAGTATTCTAATGAAATCTAGAAGTCACTTTTTGAAAAAAATTATTAGGTAGCCTAATGAAATTAATAGGAAATTCGTTTTTTATGCAAATCATTAGAAAACGGGCAACAAAAAGATGTAGAGGTGCAAAAGTAACTTAAGCGTGAAGTAGTTGTGAAATAAAGAAGATTAAATCCAATAACTTTTAAACCTAGGTAAATTACCATAACCATTATATTAATTTAACTAAATAGCCGGTTGTTGCCGAACAATGTCTCTATTTGCTTCGTTTTTAATTAAACACCGTGTTAATTTAATTCAAGTTTATTAATTCATTGGATAGAACTTATCACTAGGTATTTAAAATAAGTTATTATTAAGGTGTATTATTAGGGTTTGATGAACACTTTTGGTTTAGATGATGAACTACATCTTACATAGTTATTATTTTAAGTTTTAACAATTATAATGATTTTACAATTCACTTTTTATTACATACATATGTACATATTTTAACTGTCCGTTTTTACGTCCTCACTCTTTAACTTCTTACAACGTTCAAGCCCAAAATCTGTAATAAGTCCATTAGGTTGGCCAACCATTTGATATAAAGAGTTTTTCTCTATGGATTGTAAACTGGTTTTTGGTGCAAAAAAAAAATCCGGAATTTGAGTAAAAATGGTAAATCACATGCTCTTCTTTTTAATTTTATGTGTTCTACTTATTGAAGAAATTAAAAATATTTATACTATGAAAAAAATAAGGAGTCTCTTTGGAAAAATCTTCTTTTTTTTCTTGATTCTACTAGGCCGTTTTTGCTCTGTGTGGTTTCGGTAGTGAACGGAAGTTTTTGATCGGAGTGTTTAAAAATAAAACCGGAATTCAGCTCTCTACGAATTGCGCTAGTACAGGTTTTGTGTACCCCTTTCTCCACCAAAGTAAGAATTGCAGTGATAAAAGTTGTACAATGTAAACTGGGACTTACTCGGTAAACATGTGGCTTCAATAATCGCTGCAACCGCTTACACAGCAGGATCCACAATCTATGTATATCGTGAAGGGAGCAGTTCCTGGTCGCGTAATCTCTTGATTTGGCGGTTTGGAAGAACCAGGAAGATCGCCCGATTTAATGATTCAAGCTTTCTTTCTTTAGCATTACTTGAAGCCGCGGGATTATGCCAATAAGTTCCAGATAATTGCAGCCCATAACGCGAGTATTTAGCAAGAATGCTAACAGTTATTATCATAAATATCACGGAAAGTTATGGAAAATGAGATAACACGGGTACAAATGTAGATCAACTCTGGCGGCAGCTACTTGGCTCATATATTTTCAAATTAACAGAAAGAATTCTACAGATTCAAATAAATATTTCCAACTTTCAAAATAATTATTTTTTTAATTATAAAACTATTATTTAAAAACAGAATTAGATGCTTAATTATGCGTCACCTTGTGTACATAGGTTATCAAATCTTACCTTTACTTCCGTCGGCCCTACTCCAAATTGAAGCTCCTTTAATTTCTTTGCAATAGTTCAAGTTTTTTCCTTTCTTAGGTTTTTTCTTAAGAAGGACTTTTTTTACAATACAAATCTGCTGTGATCAATAACTTTTGATTGAAGAAGACAAGAAAAATAATAATCCAATCTTTACCTGGGGGATAACTAGCCGTTTCGTAGTCGCTACACTACTCATCAGCACCCACTGGGAATTGAACTCAGGTCATGACGTATCATGATCTGCTGCTTTAATCACTCAGCCACCGATTGTGTTTATTTATTTTTTTTTATATATGTATGTTAGTTCAATTTAATTTTATATAAATAATTGATCAATAATAGATGACAAACCGTAAAGGTTCTCTAATGCTTATTCACGCATGTGCGACACCTAATCAGAAAGTTATTGATTGCGGCCGGAATTTCCTCAGTTAGTGTTTTAGTGGACTGCTTCAATTCGGTCACATTCCTTAGTTTTGCTTTATACACCATTTTGGTTTATATAATCTGATAAAGAAGACTAGTGCAGTTCAGAGCTAACCTTGAGAGCCGGCGGATAGCGTAGATCGAAGTTTCGTTTGAGCTCCGCCAGAACCGCTCTGGCTATGTGTGCAGTTGCATCATCTTGCTCAAACCATTTGCTGTTAAAACAGGCTAGCAGTTCCTCGAACCATTTGGGGTTTAAAATTGTAGGAGCCCTTTTTAAGGCTGTGATAGTCTGACCAGAGGCTATTATTTTCTGGTATCACGGGAGCCGGGAACATTGTTCTCGCCCGGCCACGTTGCCGGCCTTCGGGGGCAACGTGGTGGCTGTGGTTTAATACCCAAATGCGGGGAGAGTTTTCGGACTCGGTGTGGAGCTGCACTGCAACCGGGTGCCGTGACCCTGAGATCGGAAGAAGTTTTAGGAAAGCTCCGCTCTAAACCATGGAGAAGAACAAGCGATCGAAAATGGTACCCATGCATAGCGATTTGTCATGCATGGAGACGTCCGGGTGAACGTTTTTTCACCTTGTGAGAGAATCACCGTGGGTTTGGGCTCTCAAGGCAAGAAACCATGTTAAACATCTTCCGATTCTGCCGTTAAAACAGATACGTCTTCGGCGAAGTTTTGAATAAAAAACTGTCCCAACATCTTTAAATAACGGCGTGAAATTATTACATTTTGTTTTATATCACGATTCGTCAGCCACCCTGTATTTAATACATACATAACAATTTATGTGTGTATTATCATTGTGTGTATGTTTCAATTCTTTAAATATCACCTAACCTCTAAAGAATCTTGTTCCATTTTACTTATTACGATTTTTGATTTAATAAGTGCCAGTTTACACATACCAAGTTTGACTCGCCAAGTCTTGACTTTGTGGGAGAACGGGGAGTACAAAATGCAAAGGGAACCTCTCAAGTTTAATAAAAAAAAGTTATTTTGAAGTTGGCTGGCTGCATAATGGAAATTTGACATATCTTTGAAATATTTTTGAAGTTTTTAACAAAATTAAAAAAAAAAATTCGGTGAAATGCAGTCGGGGACACATTGAAAAATTAATAGAGTGCAACGAGCAAAACAGTGAATCGTTCATATTTAGCCCCTTGGCAGCGATCTCTGATAGGCTGGGCCTATAACTAAAAGAGTACAAGTGACAAATGCCGCTGTCATCCGCGAAAGAGTGGATAGGGTTGGATGTTTGATAGAAAAGGTCGTTGAGTAAAATAAGAAATAGGGTAGGAGAAAGAATGGAAGCTTGCGGTACCCCTGAATTAATCTTGAACTCGTTTGATGAGACCCCATCTATAACAACTCGTATAGTGCGGTCTCTGAGAAAACTCGATATAACCCTTAAAGTACACAGACGCATGTGGCAATAAGTATGTAACAGAAAGTTAGGAAGTTTGTAAAATAACAAAGATACTCGTATACTAAATAGTCATAACGAAATAAAACCTAAAGTTTCGAAGCAAAGAACTTGTAAAAGGTACAACACTTATTGTGTTTGTGTGTGTTTCGTCCAAAGACTTGAAAACGGACTGAAGTGTTTTCAAACATTTAGCTTCGTTTGGCCATTTACCAGGTAAATTTAAATCATTAAATCTCGCTTCTTGAAAAATAAAAGCATAAAGCTGCAAAACTTGGTGCTGTTTAATAACACTCGAAGCCAAAGTGTTAATTAAATAATTAAATTTTTGGCTTCGAATAACAAAATTTATACGAAGCAGTACCTGTATGTAAAAACTTTATCCTTTTGATTAATTTTCACTTGTTTGCAGTTGAATTTAAGGGCCAACAGAAGTAATTGATAACTTGAAATGTAGTGAAGCGAAGCATGAAAGGCTGAATTCTATTACATCGATCTGTTTGAGTGTGTGTTCATTTCTTGAAAGGGGATGTATGAATAGTTTAAATGCAGCAAGTGTGTAATTATCACATAAGTACATACTTACACACTCGTATATTGGCAAAAGTCCTTTGTAAGGATTCTTTACAATTTAATGTGCTTTCATAATGTTTCCATTTCATATTTTAATTTATTTGTCTTTTATTTTTGTTGTGAAATGTAAAGTCAATCTAATTGATTTATACAGAAAACAACTCTGCATTCAGACAGTAAAATAGACATACAAACTACACACAACACACAATGACACATGTAATTCATTGTCAGTGGTATAAAAGACTTATCAAGAAAGAGGCAAACAATTGGAATTTAATACTTGTGTCTTTGAAGGAAAATTGAGGCAGGATTTTGTAGTTTTCAGAAGGCTTTCTTTCAGTGAATACAATACTGTGCTCACTGTGTACACTCACTTTGCTTCGTAAGAAAATCGAAGTTGTATTAAAAAGGATTGTGGCAGGATTTAGTATGATTAACGTTGACTTACCTACTCTCACAATACTATTTCAACCACAAACACCAATTGTGGTGGTCTGGTCTGTTGGTCATATTATGTTTAAATCTTATTAAAAAAAAATCTTTAGTCCCTTTATTTCTCTATTTTAACAATGTCTCTTTTTCTTGTTGACTAATTTTTCGTAAGTAGAGAATTTACACATGTCACAATAACAATCTTATGACTTCATGTACATAAATACATACTCTACTAGTTTTGGAATGTGGCCAAGATTGTATCATTTTAATTGCACAACAAAACCGGAACACAATAAACACTATAATTCAAACCACCGATTGGAAGAGCGTGTAACTGATTGCGCTAAAGAAAGTTATTAAGGAAAACTTAACTTAATTGTGTACTTAAGTATGTATACAATTTATTGTTTCCGTGTAAATTTTTCTTAAATTATTTGTTTACAACCAATTAAGTTTTTTATTCGCTATTTTTAGCTTCTACCATTTATACCAATAAAAATTATAAATAGCTTGTTTTCCATGTTTCCCAGCTATCTATATGTCGACATTTCATAGGAACTACCCTAATCATCAGTAGACTTTGGAAATTTTTGAAAGATATTCTCAAACATTCAACTTTATATCCCAAAAATATAAATAAATTGTTGAGAATTTAAAAGAAAAATGCTCTAATAATACCTATCAAAACACAAAAAACAAGCTTTTTTATTTATACACCAAAGGTTTGTTCATTTGTTTGAAAGGTGTAAAGAAATGTTAGAGACGTGTATAAATGAAAAAGCTTGTTTTTGTGTTTTGACAGGTATTATTAGAGCATTTTTGTTTTAAATGCTCAACAATTTATTTTGATTGTTTTGATATAAAGTTGAATGTTTGAGAATATCTTTCAAAAATTCCCAAAGTCTACTGATGATTAGGGTAGTTCCTATGAAATGTCGACATATAGATAGCTGGGAAACATAGAAAACAAACTATTTATAATTTTTATTGGTATTATTTGTTTACATTAATATCAATCTGGTTTGACATTTTCAGTGTTATCTTTGCCCCCGACAAGTGTTTATAATATGCAAGGCGAATTCATTATTAGGTGGATGCATCGGCGAATTCAGGCGAATTCGGTTAATATGGCGGCACCTTCGCAGTCAAGTTTTGTTTACCTTTTTCGGCGCCATTTAAATTTTTATACATGTTCGTTATCAACTACTTTTGACAGCTTAAGTGTGAATTCGCCTTTTTACACAAACAAAATACCTGTTGTTTTTTTTATTGTTGTATTGTTGTAGCGAAGCGGCTACCTTGTTTTTTTGTATCATGATAATATGTACTTATGGTGTCTTAATATCACCTTCGCAGTTAAAAATTTTAAAACTATAATAATGGAAATTTTCGTTCAAAACCCCTCTATATTTCTTTGCAAGAGAAATTTTATCGTAAATCAACTACGAGGGCGGATTAATAGTGATGCTACCTAGCACAATTTCTACCTCACAGTGAAAAGTATCCACGATACATGTTTTATTTAAAAAAAAAAAGGATTTTCTTAGTTGTTTAATACTTTGTATAATATCCTTTGTTATCCTTTACAGCTCTAACACTTTTTGGCATAGATTTAACTAAATTTTCCGCTCAAGAAGTCCGATTTTTTCCACATTCTTCTTGCAAAGCATTTTTCAGAGTACCTAAGCTTGAGTTGTTATGACTTAATATTTGTCTCCAAAATGCTCCATAAATTTTCTATAGGATTCAAATCCGGGGATAGAGGAGGTGTTTGAATCACTTTTCGACAATTATAAAGGATTCATTTTCGAACCATGTGTGATTTGTGTTTGATGTCATTCCAGTGATGTTCCCAATCCGAATTTTTCACCGCTACATTTTAAATTATCTCTCAGTTTAAACAACACATCTTATCCATGATTCCTTCGATAAAGACCGGCAGCACTCATACAGCCCCAAACCATAACAGACCCTCATCCGTGCTTTATGGTTGGAATTGTGTGTTTAGAGTCTAAGGCCGTATTTTCCCTACGCCATACCTTACTTGATCCATTCGACCAAAACATGTTCAATTTGCTTTCAGCGGCAAAAATAACAGTCTTCCAAAATTCAAAATCCTTTTTTGTTGTTCCTAAACGAACTCAAATTGAATTTGGAGGTTTTTGAGTATTATGAATGGCTTTTTCAGTGCAACTCCAGCATGAAGTCCATGCTTACACAAGATTCTCATAATGGTTTCTGGGTCACACTTTTTTTAAGATATTTCTGCGCGATCTCAGCAAGTTTAGGCTTTCGCTGAAAAAATGGGACTGGGAACAACATTCCAATTTTATCAAGATAATGGCAAATCACTCATTGTTCGAGAATAGATGTTTTATAACTGTCCAAAAGAGATCCCCCGGGGAAAAGGTTTTGCCTTGGCGTATTCCTAACCAGGGCACTCTGTTTCTTGGGTAACGAGGGGAAGGGGTCCCTCCTTTGTTGCAGCAAATAAAACTCTAGGAAGCCGCATGACTTATGCTGTGTTGGTATAAATGGAAAAGAAAGTTTATTTAAATATCTTGGGGACCCATCTTCTCGATTTTGTTAACATGAACGCACACTCTGAGGAAGAAGTTATATTTCAACAGGATGGTAACCCAAAACACGTTAAAGAATGGTTAACTTGGCAAAAATTTCAACTGATACAGTGACCTCAATCCAATTGAGAATTTGTGGTCAATTTTGAAAAGACGGTTGGGACTATATCGAAAGGCTCCACCAATCTTAGCCGAGTTATGCATAAATAGCGCATGAAAAAATAATGGGTTATGTACAAAGTACTAAAAACATAAAATATTTTAGTTATTGCCTGAAGGTGCAAAATTGCTCCCCACTGTGTATATTTTCTTCGGCAATGAGTGAAACTTCTACATAGAGTGAGATTTTTGCATGCAAATTTCCAGTCTTAAAAAAGGTTTAATTAATTGATTATACAAAAGTTGCAACAAAAAAAGTTGTAGTGTAAAATTTGTCTTAGAGTTTATTCATGCTGAAATTTTCATGTGGCAATATTAAGCAAAGTGACAGTCAATGATATGGCAAGCCTATTATAAGAGCGTTGCTCGTGTACATTCAAGACGTAAAATTTGAAAAAAGTGGAAATTTTTTATATAATGGAAAATTTTAAAATAAAAAATATTTTTATATACATATAATATAGAAATATTTTTATATATATGCACCAAAAAGATAGTGTAATATCAGGTCCTGAATCCGAGCAATTTCAAAGGTTTTTGAAAATGATATTTCCACTGCCAGGAATTGCTCAGTGCAAAGCCCAAAATTAAAGAAAAAACATTTATAATGTTAAGTAAACGGACACCTGACGGATCAAAAGTGTGGAACTATTTCGGGCACCTAGTAATTAGCAACAAGGCAGTGTTAAAAAGCCAATATGTGTGCAAAATTTGCTGCGAAGGGACGCCCATGCACTCAAAAGGGTAAGTTTTCATAAAACTTATGTACACTAGGGGTTGATTCGTGCACGATTTTTCCATTTGGATTCACTAGAACTTCCTACATATATTGTGGAGTTTGGAAAAAAATGCAAAGCCAAAAAACTACGACTGTAAGATGGAGGTATCGGGGTCAAAGGCAGAGCAAAGCAGCAGAAAATCTACAAAAAGCTTCATAGCGGAGTCAAATGAGAGGCTGACCCCCACTAATGTTTCTTCCTGCGCATTTCCTGCGAACCTACTTAACTGCTCTCCTTAAGGAGGCTCCCATACAAAATATTAGTTTTTAACATTTGAGGGTCAACCGTTCCAACTAGCCCCAGAGGGCTGTTAAAGGTATCGAATCTATGGCTGACTTCCAATATTTTTATATACATATCCATCATTTTTGTAGAGCATACCTAGCATTATCTTTAATCATTAAGGTGGTCAAATACAACAGCTTAATTTTCCACAAAAATTTTTTTTTAAATAAAATAATATTAAATGTTATTAGTTAAATTGATACGTTTTCATTATAAAACCGATATTGTTTTCTTATTAAATTTTTCTATTCAGGGTAAACCCTTTGCAGTTGGTTATATAGAATATTATCAGTATAATCGAGAAATGTAAAAGTACCGCGGAAATAAAAATAAATAAAATTTATTATACTTTTTATAATACAAAATGGGTTTTAAAAATTAAAAGAAGCATTTTCCCCGCGCTTTCCCCCACCATTTTGGTGCATTTTGACAACGCTGATCAACTTCTGATTCTTTATTGTTTGATAATCGCTTAATTGCGCCAATGTCTGTTCTGTACCTTTTTCCGGTAAACACTCACACACCCACGCATTACAGTAATATATCCTGCAGCTTAATTGAATTAATATTTTGAATCAGACGACACTAGGTCTTATACGATCAGCTTTCAGTGCCAATGTTCTCAAAACATTACATTCTTTTCCTAAATTATAGCTTGAACACATTTCAGGGTGAGACATATTTTGCATATCGGGATTTTCGCAATACTGATATCGCTGCATTAAATCCTCATATAGTTAGAATTATCTGGGAGCAGATTTATAGTTTAGAAGGTGTAAACCAACGTTTATACAAAATAACGTGAATCTACAATGTATACCAACAAAAACTAAACGTTTCGTTTTTTCTTAGGCCAGTACTCTACATATGCAGTGCATTGTTCCAGAACTAGAAAAATAGGTTGTGAGGAGGGGGAAAGAGGAAGTAGGGTTTGTGAACATTTGACTTGAACTTTCCAACGCTATAACAGAGAGGAAACATGTCTGCAGGCAACTTATTCCACCAGGCGAAGCGTACGGCTGAAAAACGAATTCTCTCTGTAATGCGTAGTACGATTCCCCGGGCAATCGACCACAAATGGATGAGCTCTAGACGATGAGCGCGTGCTACGTAAAAATGTGCGAGTTTCGGGAACAAGATCCCTAATCTCGTCAGAGCAAAATCCATTGTAGTAACGATAGAACAGAGTAACGCACCCCACACTGCGTCGATGCTCCAGTGAGTCAATAGAGTTGGATACCCTACTGTCACCGATAAGCTTCTTCGCCCTCTCCTGCACACGGTCGAGTAACCCCAAAATAGACTTTGAGACACCGGCCCAAACATGAGAGTTGTATTCCATTTTCGGTCGGATGTAGGTGGTATAAATAGTAAGGAGTTCGGATTGAGTGAAGTACATCTTACACCGTTCCAAAAAAACCGAGGCACTTGAATACACGACTCTCTGTACTAGACATTTGTGGACATTTTTTGTTTCTCTTTTTAACTTTTCGCATTTCATATGCTGTTGCTTCATATCATTGTTTTCATATCAGCATCAACTTCATATAAGCACAATAGCTGTGCTTAAAAAAACAACAACAAGAAAAAAGAATGAAAAGAGAAACGAAAAGTTTCTGTCTGTCAATTAATTTCTTAAATGTAAAAGGTTTAGGCAAGACCAAGGCGAATTTATACAGGTGAATGCAAGCGGAAAGGCGAATTCAGTACTATGTATTTTGTTATTGTAAAACATATCATGAATGTCAAAATCTAAATTCGCCTAAGATTGTTCAGCCGGGGGAAAAAATTTATATAAACGTTAAATATAAACTTTTATAATTGTTTGTAATTAAAATCACAGATTATATTAGTTTTTCACTTTTAAATTCACACAAATTTCTTGAAATTGCACTAAATCATACAAAAAAATCTTCAGATTAAAATGACGCGAAAAAGTTTGTAAACAAGAGAAAAAAAAAATTGGAAAAAACGCGAGAAGCAAAAAATAATCACCTGTGCTGTTAAGTTCACCTTGTAATGAATTCGCCTTGGGCAAGACCAAAAGAGAAATGAAAAAATGTCTGCCCATCGTCTGTCTATATGTAAATGCAGACTTATCAAATATTTGCTACATATATAAGTGCAGTTTAATATAAAACTTGAGCTGTCCGATCGTTTTCAATAAAAAGCTCATTGTGTGGAAAAAAGGTCAAAAAGGATATTTTAAAAAAAGTGTCACATCAAAAAAGGGGCAAATTTACACTTTAGTATCAAAAAAGGCAACGCTGTCTACATGCATCCGCATACGTGTTAAAGCAACCCACAGATTATGCGACTAGTTGTACAACATGACGATGTTGGTTATTGAAGTTGTGTCTTGGTTGGATGAAAGACTAAAAAGTTTTGATTTTTTAGGTAGTTGTACCGATTGGTTGTATAATTTGGGAGTATGTTGTGCAACTTTATTTTGTTTTGCTAATATTTTCATAGCGGTCATATACGAAGTGTCGCGCACAAATTTTTATTTGCATTAAAAATGGGGAACTCGGCAGAAATGCATGAATTTATTGAATTTTATAAAAGCTTGCCCGAACTTTGGAATTGTAAAAATGACAATTATAAAAATAAAAATGTCAGGAGCAAAAGCTACAATAAGTTAAAAATAGGCAGCTCACATGATTGTAATACATTTTCAGACAATTTTACTGGCAATATTGTGAGATCTGCAACCGTGTGTACGTAGCTTTAGGAATGAAATGAATATCATTTAAACTGATGTTAGTAATTATATTTGAATAATTTTTCTAAATGTATTCATTACATTATATTTTCATTCAGATACATTAACTTTTGAAGAATTTTTTTTAGCTTTTATAGTTATTGTTTTAAAAACTTTACACTTTCTCTTTCTTGAAAATATCTTTTTCTGCCACTTTTTGAATATTTGCGAATGCAACGCTGCATGTAAGTATATTCTAACTTCTGTATTGTTTTTTCTTTATCTGGGACCAGTACTCAGGGGATGACCTCTACATATGCAGCGCATTGTACTTGAAATTTTAAAACAATGTCAGAATTAGCTGGTTTTATTTTAGATAAATTTGTAAAGTAGCTCTGCGCTGAAAAACAGGGGGGTTACTCTCTATAGCGATGCATTAGAGAGAGAATTGGTACCCTGTAGTGCGTTATCGTTTTTTCTTTTCGCATTTAATTTTCACTTTCGCACATTTTATTTTATCATTCTTCGCTATTGTTTATTTTGTGATACAAGTGTTATTTCATATTTAAACTATTTCGTGAAAAAGTTTGCGCAAACGGCACAGAATACCAAATTATACTCTTATCGCATCGAACTTGCTTTCGCATCGCAATAGAGAGTAACCCCCAGCTCTCGCGTTATCGTAGTTATTTCTTAAGTACGATCAGGCTTGTCGCTGTTCTTTGGCCTTCGAGAGTTTTGCGTCTCGCTCTCACTGGTTAATTGTTAGTCTCAACTAATTGTATTAGTTTACAGTTTTTTGAGACATTCCTTTATTAATCACGCGGCAACTTTTTATGAGGGGTCAAAAGTTCCTATATTTAGTCACAGTGTCGCTGCTAATTACTGTTATTACTATGATGGTGTAGCGTGCGTGGTGCAAAAAAAAAAAAAAAAACAAAATGTTGAACATTTTGTGTAGTGTTGCTGGACTGCCGGCTGTGCTGGCATGATGGCGGACGCTCCGGCTTTGGTCCGCCGATCAGGAGTGGTTCTTGCCGGCCAATCCAGCTCAATGCAACTACAAAAAAAAAAAAAAACATACCAGCCTTTTTTCCAATTGCCAAACAAAATTCTATTTAAGTGGTGAGGCCCGCAAGTGAGTGTGTACAGGGTGGCCCAGAAAGACCGAAGTGGTGTGAATTGCTTATAACTTTTTATTTAAGAGATATTTTTTTAATTTTTTTTTTTAAATACATTAAATTTATGGGGAATATTTTTGGATTAGTTATTAAAAATGATATCCCGAAAGGGGTGGCCATATTCTGCTTCGCACAAATGTGCTCTTTCCAACACATTTTCCATGACCTTTCGCAAAACTTCCGGTGGTATGTTGTTAATTTATTCTCGAATATTGGTTTTTAACTCCTCAATAGTCCTAGGCTTATTAACATAAACTTTTCCTTTTAAATAGCCCCAAAGAAAACAGTCTGGAGCGGTTAAATCCGGGGAACGCGGAGGCCAATTAAAATTGCTGTTACGAGAAATTATTCTTTCACCAAAGATGTCGCGTAAAAGAGTCATTGTGGCCCTCGCAGTGTGCGCTGTGGCTCCATCCTGTTGGAACCATATTTGCGGATGGTTTTCCACGGCTGGCCTTACAAAATTTTGCAACATGGCCCGATATCGATCACCATTGACGGAAATGGCGACACCTTGTTCATTTTCAAAAAAAAAATGGGCCAATGATCCTTTCTGAAGAAACACCGCACCAAACGGTACACTTAACTGAGTGCAATTGTCGTTGATGAAGTACTCTCGGGTTTTCCGTAGCCCATATCCTACAGTTTTGCTTGTTAACGAACCCATTTAATTGAAAATGGGCTTCGTCACTCATTATTAAGTTATGAATAAAATTTGGATTCTCTTGTGCTTTTTGCTGGAAATAAATTGCATAGTCAAGTCGTTGCTGGTAATCTGTTGGTTTCAATTCTTGGACAAGTTGAATTTTGTATGGAAACAATCCTATGGTGTGCAAAATTCGCTGCAGCGACGTCCTTGAGAGGCCCAGTTGTGACGAACGTCTCCTGGTTGATGTTTCTGGATCCTCCCGAATACTCTCCTGTACCACTTGAATATTGTCAGCCGTGTGGACAGTTCGGTGTCTGCCGGGACCAGGAAGGTTCCTTACTGCTCCTTGTTCTCGAAAATTTGCAACCAGACGGTTTATTGTTGACTGAGAGGGTGCAACCCGCACATTAAATTGACGACGGTATGCACGCTGAGTCAACACAATGGACCGTTGATTTGAAAAGTAAATTTCAACAATTTGGGCACGTTGTTCAATTGTGTATTGCTCCATTATAAATTATCCAAGTCTTCTTTACAAAATACTGAAAAGAAAAGAAAAAAAAAAATTATAATAAAAAAGTTATAAGGAATTCACACCACTTCGGTCTTTCTGGGCCACCCAGTGTAATAAAACGAAACGCAAGCAAAAAAATACAAAATTCAGCCATGGCTGTTTTGGGCACGTTGTTCAATTGTGTATTGCTCCATTATAAATTATCCAAGTCTTCTTTACAAAATACTGAAAAGAAAAGAAAAAAAAAATTATAATAAAAAAGTTATAAGGAATTCACACCACTTCGGTCTTTCTGGGCCACCCAGTATAACGCAATTCTAAAGTAGAGCTGCAAAGCTATCGATTTTCGGCCCATTCGATTGTTTCGATAGTATATTTTAAAACTATCGATGGTTTCGATAGCACCGAACTCTAATATATAAAATGTGTACGCTACAACTACCAACATTTTTTCAATATTATTTTGGAGTATGGTCCGTTAAAACCTACTGAGCATCAAGACATTTCACAAACTCACACAAATCTCTGTATTGCGCTATACTGAATGGTTATACATCGCCATTAGAGCGTAGTTAAAATATTTTGCGACCTTACAATTTTACCACATGAATCGCATTTAGCAGTTTTTTTCTTTCGGTCTCTCAAAAAAAAATTCCAAACTTCCGAGAACCTCACCGCTGTTTTTACTGCAAGCGTATGTAGGAACAATTTTTTCAGAAAAATGCAACTTTAATAGTTCATTTACCGTCTAGTCTTTCAGAAACTACTCCATAATAATAAAACAACACCGTCAACATTTATTAGCAATCAAGAGCTTAAAAAAATTATTGCGAAAGACTTACAATTTTTAATAAAAATTTATGAAAACCAAATGTAGTGTCACCAGCAATTTGTTAAAAGAAATCAAAGAAATACTTTCAGTAAGGAAAAAATCATGCTTAATGCTTATAAAATTAAAAATTTGTAATTTATTTTTCAATTTAATTTACAGAAACATGCAAGCCATCGAGTATTTTAAATCAACTTTGCTTTTTCCTGCCGATAGTATCACTATCGGATGAAAAATATCTAAGGTGAACCTAAAATAAAACTATCGACAGTTTTGCAGCTCTATTCTAAAGCCTATATGGTGCTATGGAATGCAAATATTTGGCACCGCCAAATTCAAAATCAAATTCTTCGAACAATTAGTATAGCTCCATGGCATGTGAAAAACTCACGAATTCATAAATACCTGAGTGTTCCGCTGGTAAAAGAGGAATTTTCGCGACAAGGTATATCAGTAAATTGGAACTTCACCCAAATCCTCTTACACGCAATATACTTAATTTTGAAGGCCACTCTCGGTTGAGAAGGAGAGATATCCTTGTCACCATCAGAACGTTAAATAGGTGATTCTACCGATTGTATTCGCGCAAAAGAAAACTATTTTTTCTAGCAGTAGCTGAACTTAAGTAACTTTTATATCTAGTATTAAGATTTGAATACTTATTGTTAGTTCATATTTTGAAGATTCAATAAATAAATTTTTTTTAACAATAAGTATTCAAATGCATCCCTGATCATCAATTTGACTTTCGGGCTAAACACAGCACCATACAAACGCCAAGACTAGTCAAAGTCATGGCAGATTTTGAAGACAAAAAGTATTTTTCAGCTCTCTTCATTGACATTCCTAAGCTTTTGATAAAGTTAAACTTGCCGGCAAATACTCACAAGCTTTTGGAAAGCTACTTTTATGGGCGGAAATTTGTTATCAGAGAAGCCGTTTTATAAGCCCAACTCAGCCAATTGAGACAGGAGTTCCTCAAGCCAACATTCTGGGACCTTTATACTTTATATTTGATTTACGCCTCTGACATGCCAACGACATCTGGAATCCACACAAAATTATTTTGTGAGCGTAATAATAATTTATAACTATGAAAAGATACATTCATAGTTTATAATTGTGAAATACTTTTGGCAAACATAGCTTATCAGATGCCTGTTTTTGTTGCATTGTTGTAATTTTGCTCTAGTGCTGCCACCGTGTAGACGATAATGCACCTTGCTATAAGGTTTAGGCTCAAATGTATTTGAATTCAAATACATTTGCTTTTTTTAAAATTCTATGCATAAAGCTAAGTACAAATGTCGATCAAAGCAAACAAATGCAAAGCAAATAAAATACAAACCTTATTCTCTTTATACGTGCAAAGTATTTATATTTACACCCGCTTGTTGCATATACGAGTAAATAAACTAAAGCAAATAAAATTTTGCTGGTTTTACTCTAAACCAGTGATGCCCAAAAGTTCTATATGGAAGAGTAAACACCAAACAATTTAAGGAAAAACTACTTTTACAAAACCAAAACTCACACTGATAATCGCTGTCGTCAATGTTTACCAACAAAGCATGCGAAAGTGTTGTTGCTTTGCTTTTGTGTGTGTGCGGTGAAGAACGAAAAAAAATATGAAAGACGTAGTTGTTTGTGTATTTTTCATTGGTAATGATGAGCGCAGTATTTGTGTTTTAAAGAGCACAGCCCTATAGCTAAGCGCATTTACAAAAACAATTGAGTATCAAGCGCATAGACCTGGGCATGTTTGCTCTAAACGTTTCCGAAAGTACCTCAATACATGACATTAACATTTGAAAATGATTTCGGGCATATGGGCACCGCGGCTGTTCTTGACGAAGCGCATTCTGGACGTCCAATTTTGGGCCACTTTTTCGAGCACTGCTGGCCGTATGTCACGAACAACACGAACAATGCTGGCCTCCAAGGCGTCAATTGTTGCTGGTTTATCAGCATAAACCAGTGACTTCACGTAGCCCCACAGGAAATAATCGAGAGGTGTCAAATCGCACGACCTTGGAGGCCAATTGACAGGTCCATTTCTCGAAATCAACTTATCGCCAAATTTTGATTTCAGTAAGTCGATGGTTGCGTTCGCCGTATGGCACGTAGCGCCATCCTGTTGAAACCACATCTCCTCCGGATCAACGTCATCCATATTTTCAAACAAAAAATCATTGATCATGGTGCGGTAACGATCTCCATTGACCGTAACGCGAGCTCCGGCCTCATTTTTGAAGAAATAAGGTCCGATGATGCCACCAGCATGAAAACCGCACCAAACAGTGCATTTTTCTGGATGTAATGGAGTCTGTAGGGTCTCTTGTGGATTGGTCTCACTCCATATGCGGCAATTTTGCTTATTAACAAACCCGTTAAGCCAAAAATGCGCCTCATCGCTGAACACAATTTTGCGATAAAACAACGCGCGAATCGACGACTGATTTTCAAAGTAAATTTGGATAATTTCGTAGCGTTGTTCAAGCGTGAGTCTATTCATGATGATTTGTCAGAGTATACTGAAACAAATAAAAAAAATGTTTCATCAAAATTTAATTTTTTGTGTTACTTTTTACAATTTAAAGTTCTATCTAGCTTAAAAAAACACCCTATATATGGAGTTCCCAAAAATGAATTACATTCATCTTTTGTATCACATTGATGTACATTATGTATTTTCCTTTTTAGTTGTAAATCAAACGTTCGCCGACTTTGTCAGATTACGTTGCAAAAATTTTAATTAACAAAATTAGATAAAAGTGATAGAAAACAATTAAAAGAAAAAGGTACAAGAAAGATAAAAATTTTAGTGAAAATTTAAAAGAATGTAGTAGACAAGAAACGGAACAAATTTAATTAATGGAATATTCCCAAAAAATTGAAGTGCGCAGTACGTATGTACTGCCAGTTTACAATGTATGCGAGATTGTATCCGAGCTGCCTACTTCCGACTTACAAAGTATGCAAGATTGTATTCAAGCTGCCTACTGATAGCTTACAATGTTTGTTGGGAGGTAATGAGCTTTTGTTGGATGAACACCACACTAGCTCGCTTACTTTGTGTGCAGGTGGTAGGCGTTCACTCTACAAATGCGGCAATGAATATGAAAATGTATACTAGGTTCGTATATGAGATGGTGTGCATTACTGACTTACAAGTGTGCATCGGATCATCGCTTCTGTAAGCGAAACTTTGGGCGTTGGGTATTTGAAGGTCTTGTTTTTTCTATGTGCGCAATTTATACTCTTATGCGCAATTTATATAAAACGAAATATTGAAGAAATAAAACAACAAATTTTATTGCCCATAATTGAATATATTTCCTGTATAATTAATTTTAATCAAGAATTCGATATCTAATTTTCATTTTCAAATCTTTAATCGAGACTACTCCTTACATGCGTGTAAAGAGTACTCCACAAGGGACCAGGACTAGTCCAAAAGTAATCCATTTTACATTTCAATGTCCAAGGAGAGGACCAATGTAATCCAAAAAAACATTACATCAGACTAGTCAAGTTACTACTCCACAAATTATTAACACAGGGTTAGTCTTGAAATTGCTTCATGCCACTACTCCATGGATTACCACAGAAAACTAGTTTGGAAACTATTTTTAAATTACTCTGATGCGAATACTCCATGGAATACCACAAGAGACTACTTTGAAAACTATATTTTTGTAAAATTTTTTAGATCACTTTTGGGGTGTTTTTGCAAAAAAAAAAAATCAAATAAAATATAATCACAAAATTTATTGTATAAATTCTTTTCTTCATTTGCTAGAAGACTATTGTAAACAAAAACATAACATAAAAATATAAATAAATAATTGCAAACATAACAATTGTATTCATAGAATATACCTGGACTTACGGAATTCAACATTGGGGACCTACTAGCAACTCAAACCTTGAAACTCTTCCAAGGTTCCAGATAAAAATATTAAGAACAATAACTAGGGCTCCATGGTTTGTGAATAATAAAAATATTCATCGTGACCTTAACATACCCGTGGATAAAGATGAAATTAACAAATCCTGTGATAGATATTTATTTATCAATAATAATAAAAAAATCATTCAGCTTGCCAGAAATCACACTAAACAAAACATGGCGTAACAGTATTATTATAGTTGTATTTTGTAAATAAATGTATTGTAGAATATTTTTTTTAGTTATCATGGTCCATGTTTGCATTACATCGGACTATGTTGCAACTACTCTTTTTTTTATTTAAAACGGATCATGTACTCCAATAATTGCTGTAGGGCTTTTTCACGATATACTTATCTTTAATTAAAATTTTTTCCTTCAAAATAATTTGTTAAATACATACATATGTACATATGTAAGCATTTATTTACATAGGTTTTTTTTGGCAAAGGCATTTATATGTCTTGATATCTGCTTCGCTTACATTTTGAGACACTCAAGTTTGCTCCTTTTATTGTGCTTCCCAGTGAAATTTTTGTCACATACATCTTCGATCTAAGACCATTGACAATGTAAGCATGACCCATCCGAAGTCTGTATACAATTCCTACTTACATTTACACAGCGATGGAATAAGCCGTAAGATGCATCCAACACATCCATCAACAATATCCTGTATGGTTGATTAATTTTCTTCTTTTAATTACGTATTTCTTCACACCGCATTTCAAAACTATCCAACAGTTCGACACTTTTTCCACTGCCTCGCAAAGAGTCATCTGTGCTTCCCTTTGTAATTTGAATAAGATTTGATTTCGTTGCATTATCCTCTTGCGAACTCTAAGTTTGTAGAAATATATTCTACCAATTTTTGCTTTTGCAATTTTGAAATTCTTTAATTTTCTAAAATACTTTTTAAGTAAAAAATATATTAAATATTACTTAAAATATATTAGAATGAGTAGTGTTTTGTCTTTCATTCTGTATACACATGTTTTTCACTGTCGTCCGTGTTTTCTATACTTATACTTATGTTTATTAATAATTTGTAAAAAACATAAATATACCGTAATAGGTAGTTCTTTTTTTCATCATGTGTGCACGTGTTTTTTTATTATTTTATTTTTTGGTTTTTTCTCTATTTATTATTATTA
Organism: Thecocarcelia acutangulata; assembly: GCA_914767995.1. Taxonomy (NCBI): domain Eukaryota; kingdom Metazoa; phylum Arthropoda; class Insecta; order Diptera; family Tachinidae; genus Thecocarcelia; species Thecocarcelia acutangulata. Next base: position 62,618,467 of record OU612098.1, read on the forward strand.
ATTTCTTTTTATTTTCCCCTTATGTATTTCATTGCCTTACGGTGTGCGCGGTATTGAACTAATTTGTATTATTCCTCCTTCATCCTCATAATCTATTTTCTTAGTTCCAGTACAATGCACTGCATATGTAGGGGCTATCCCCTGAGTACTAGTCCAAGATAAAAAAAAAAAGAATTAAAAAAATATGTAAACACTTTACTTTTTCTGCAGTTTTTGGCTCCACAATAATATTTTATTCTACTGAAATATATGTACATATTTTTTTTATCTTGGACCAGTGATAACCCCTACATATGCAGCGCATTGTAATGGCACTAGGTTATGACGAAGAGGAAAGAGGGAGTAGTGTTTGTGGAGGTTTAACTTTGACAATAACAACACGAAAACCTAAAAAAACTCTATTGCAGTATTTAAAATGTTGGAAATAAATTAGTTAAAACTCTGTGTATGTACCTTCGACACTGCTCAGATTTGCAATATTTAGTCCAACACCTTCCACACTACAAGGTAATGAAATGCATTGAAAATAAATTAGTATTGAACATACATATAAAGAAAACACGGACATCGGTGAAACAAGAAAAAAAAACATGTCTTGCTACCTATTCCGGTGCACTTTGGTTTTATACGAAATTAATAATGAACATACGTATGTACATATTAAACGTGAGCATAAAACGTCTTGTTGGACTAACTTCATAACCCAGCGGCGAACATTGCCTACCACATTACTTCTCTTCGATGATGTGTGCCACACTTTGTAATCAATGAATGGTAACTTACGAAGTGTATGGCAGTAGTATATGGAGTTCCCAAAAATGAATTATGTTCATCTTTTGTATCACATTTATAAGTGCGTATTTTATTTTTTAGTAGTAAATCAAACGTTCGCCGTCTTTGTCAAACTACGTTGCAAAAATTTTAATTAACAAAATTAGGTAAAAGTGCCTAGAAAACAATTTAAAAAAGGTACAAGAAAGATAAAAAAAATTTAAAAAAGGCAGTAGACAAAAAACGGAACAAATTTATTTAATGGAATATTCCCAAAAAACTGAAGTGCGCAATACGTACGAGCTGCCTACTGCCGGCTTACAATGTATGCGAGATTGTATCCGAGCTGCCTACTTCCGACTTACAAAGTATGCGAGATTGTATTCGAGCTGCCTACTGATAGCTTACAATGTATGTTAGGAAGTAATGAGCTTTTGTTGGATGAACACCACACCACCTCGCTTACTTTGTGTGCAGGTGGTAGGCGTTCACTCTACAAATGCGGCAATGTATATGAAAAAGTATACTAGGTTCGTATATGAGATGGTGTGCATTACTGACTTACAAGTGTGCATCGGATCATCGCTTCTGTAAGCGAAACTTTGGCCGCTGGGAATGTTCAATGGTGAATTGTTCTCTTTTTTTTGGCACTTGATTTCATGAGTACACAAATATTACTGTTCTCTTAAATAAAAACATACGATAGCATTTATTCGTCTTCTATTCTTGTTTTAAATAAAATTTCTGTACTGAATTTTATGATTCAATAGTGTCTCATGATATGAAATACTGTTATAGGAGACAACATGTATGTAAATGTATGATGTTAAAAAAAGCAACGGTTTGTACTTTCTATTTGCATTATTTTATATTAATTCCATCGTTGGAGTGGTTGAAATAGAAATAATTTAATGTCTAGAAGGTACATGTACATATATTTTAATTTCATTATGGATATAGAGGTATGTAATTAATGTATTATGTATGTATTAATTCTGTCTTTGCTGATCTACAGGTTGCAATTCCATATTAGGAGTTGTTGTTTCCTATTAGAGCTAAAAATTAATTTTTAACTCTAATGGGAACCAACAATTGTTAGTATGGAGTTGCAATCCGTAGATCAGCAAAGACAAAATTAATACTGGAGAGTTTACCGTAGTTAAGTTTACGGGAAAAAGATTTGGGAAATATTTTACAAAATACAAGACGCTCACGCAAACATTATTTCTAGTGTGGTATCATGCACAATAAGCTAAAATATTTATATTATATTTTTTTTCCTTAAATTTTTATTTCATTTGTTCTCATTATAGAAACTGTAGTAGCTTGAATATTTTACGTTTATTGATGAATAAAAAGAATCTAATTTAAATTTTTCTCTAAAAAATAAGAGTTTACTCTCAAAAAAAGTGTAAGTAAAATGAACTATTGAACAATATGAAGTGCATAACATATTTATTGCACACTTGATAAAACTCAATGAGGTGCAATAATTTTTGCATTGTTTGTTCTCTATATTTACTGTTTAGTAATATTCCCATACAAATACAATCAATATTTACGCTTCAAAGATATGAAATATTGTACACTTTTTAACATCTTGCGCTCTCACATTTAGTACATATCCATATAGAAAATACGAACAACGGTAGCTAGCTACCTTTTCCGGTGCAATTGGTTTTATACGAATTTAATTAATGAACATACATAAGTATATAGAAAACACGGACAACAGTTAGCAAAAGTCGTGTGCACAGGATGAGAGGCAAAACACTACTTAAAGGTGATGTCTGCAATCTTTAAATGCTAATGTGCCTGCTGTTCACTTTTTAGTTTAATGATTGAATATAGAGATTTTTTCTCAACTAAACGATATGTTTATTCGAATAATAACGACACATCACAATAGTTTATGATGAAGAGGAAAGACGGAGTAGTGTTTGTGTAGGTTTAACTTTAACAATAAAATCACAAAAGACTAAAATAAACTCGATTACAGCATTTAAAATGTTGGAAATAAATTAGTTAAAACTTATCAGTGCCCAATCTATATACCTTCGACACAGCTCATATTAGCAAAATTCCACACAACAAGGTAACGAAATGCATTGAAAATAAATTAATAATGAACATAAGTATAAAGAAAATACGGACAACGGTGAAAAAATATAAACACTTGCTACCTAATCCGGTGCAATTTGGTTCCATACGATATTAATAATAAGCATACCTACATATATAGAAAATATAGACAACGGTGGAAAAAAGAGAAAAACAACACGAACCTATTCCGGTGCAAATTGGTTGTATACGAAATAAATAATAAACATAAGTATATGGAAAATACGGACAATGGTGTAAAATATAAGAAACACGCGTACACATCTTGCTGCCTACATATGACTATGTATCATTCCGCGAAGTTCGTAATTTGGAAACATTTTGAGAATGAAGCAAAAGTCACTCAGTTGAAACTAAAAGCAGCTTAACTAAATTGGCTTATTTGACAGAAATACTACCTTGAAGTTGGATCGCACACTTTTATTATACAATGCAATTCTAAAGCTTATGTGGTGCTATGGAATTCAATAACGGGGCACTGCCTCAACATCTAACATTGAAAAAATTCAGAGGTGACGAAACCAAATTCTTCGAAGATTACTGCAGCTCCAAGTGGTACGTAAAAGATTCACGAATTCTTAAAGATCTAAGTGTTCCGCTGGGAAAAGACGAATTCTCTAAGTACGTGTTAACTTCACCCAAATCCTATTGCACGCAACATCATAAATTTTGACGGTCTCTTTCGGTTGAGAAGAAGGGATACCCTTGCCACCATCAGAACGTTAAATATGTAGGTGATTCTATATACCAATATTATTCGCGCAAAATAAAACTTTTTTGTCTAGCAGCGGCTGGACTTAAATAACTTTTATATTTAGTATTAAGATTTGAATACTTATTGTTAGTGCATTGTTTGAATATTCAATAAATAAATGAATGAAAAAAAAAATTACATTGTAGTGTGGAAGGTGTTGGACTAAATTTTTCTAATCCTAGCAGTGTCAAAGGTATATACGCTGGGCACTGATAAGGTTTAACTGATTTAATTCCAACATTGTAAATGCTGCAATAGAGTTTGTTTTAGTCTTTCGTGTTGTTATTGTTAAACCTCCACGAATACTACTCCCTCTTTCCTCCTCATCATAATCTTTTTTCCAAGTTCCGGCACAATGCGCTGCATATGCAGGGGTCCAAGAAAAAAAAATAGCTGTGGTGTTGAGGGCTTTGTTGTTGTTGTGGTAGACGGTTTTGTGGTGTCGGAACTGAGACTGAAATTCTGTTGGAGCCTTGCGGGTTATTATCTGACAATATTTCGCTCTCCTTCAGGCTAAATAATGGGCCTGGCCCACTATATCACTCGACATCGATCGCTCGCATAAATACATGCATACCAAAAACAACATTTTTAAATTTGTTTTTGTTTCAAATGTATTTATGCGAGCGAGCGATGGCGAGTGACATAGTGGGCCAGGCAGAATATTTTTGTTTTAAATTTCTACAAAATTTTTTTGAGAAATTATAACAACAAAAACATAACTTAATAAGAAAACATTTTCTTTTTTTTCATATTTTCCTCTGTATTCGAAACGAAAATATCTTAATTTCTTACACATATGTACATAATTACAAACAATATATAACAACATATTACAAACAAACCTTAATTTTTAACTAAGTACCCAGCAAAAACTTCTATTGCAAAATAATGTATTAAAATGTTAATAAACACACTCTTCACTACTTCCACTTTGGCATTTTAAGTCAATATTTTAACTTAGCGATGTCATTGGAGGCAGTTACTTGCCATTCTCGCTTACGAATGAATAACTATTTCAAAATGTCATTGCAAAGAAACCATTAAAAAAGCTAATTGCTTACAAGTTCTTGATTTATGAGTTTATGTCGATAAAAGCTATCAAAATTGCTGAAGATGTTTCAACAAAAAAAGTACCATTTACATTCAATACTTTTCTTAAAAACCTTTTCCATAAAAATTAATTAATTAACCTCACTGAACTATGTACGGAGAACTGGTTTTTAGCACTGTGAATTATCATTTTAGCATATTAATAAAAATTTATAATTATTAAAGGGTGGTTAAATTTCAAGGGCCGATGTTGATTTTGAATTAAACACAAACGGCCGTATCCAAAAAAACTTAACAAAGCTTGGTAAGCAATTGTTAAGAAAAATTTCTTAACGTTGCATGCAAAAACAATTGTTAGCTTACATTTCGTTTAAAGTTGAATTGGAATCACTTTAACTCTACGTTAAAATGACATTTGACATCTTTATTTTAATTTCTTGTAAAAAGCACAACTTAGCGAAAATTGTTAATGCAATTAATGTTTTATGGTCATTAAATAAAGAAATGGACATACATATTTCATTGCATATAAACTGAAAATATTAATTTTGAAATAATAATAAAAACAAGAAATATATTAGTGCCGCACATTCAATCAAACGAATACAACGAAAAACGGTATTCGAATAATAAAAAATTTTCTGGTATAAGTAATCCTATTAATTTTTCTCATATTAATTAATATACTACATATTATGTATTCTTCATTTATATAAATGATAAATTCACGAAATGTTTATAGAAAATTGATTATTTTGTGTAATAATAATAAGTTTTTATTTTCTAAATTTGTTTTTCAGTTTTCGAATATTAGTTTTCATGCATCACTATTCAAAAAAATACAACTGAACATAACGGCACTGCCAGAATAAAACAAAAAAATTTCTTACTACATTTAAAAGTTAACGTACTGTTTTTGCATAAACTTTTTTAACAAATGTATGGTAGTGCTAATGTGTTTGGTAACTAACGTATGCGTTAAAACTCAAGTAAGAATTTTTTTTGGATATGGCCCAAACTATTTAGGAAATTATTGTAATTTTATTTTATTATGATACATTGGTATTATTCAATTATGTATGGAACAAAATATCGGCCAAATGGGCGACGCGACCACGGCGGCACACCTCCATCCGATGGTCCAAATTTTCGATGACCCGAGGCATAATGGAGGTTCTATGCCGAATTATCTCATCCTTTAGCTGTTGAATTGTTGCTGGCTTATCGACGTACACCTTTTCTTTCAAATAACCCCAAAGAAAAAAGTCCAACGGTGTCAAATCACATGATCTTGGCGGCCAATTGACATCGCCATTACGTGAGATAACACGGCCATTGAATTTGTTGCGCAAAAGAGCAATTGTTTCGTTAGCTGTGTGGCAAGTGGCACCGTCCTGCTGAAACCACATATCGTCTACATACATATCTTCCAATTCGGGCCATAAAAAGTTCGTTATCATCTCACGCTAGCGAACACCATTCACAGTATATATGAATACGGCCCGATGATGCCGCCAGCACATAAACCGCACCAAACAGTCACTCTTTGTGGGTGCATTGGTTTTTCGACAGTCACTCTTGGATTCTCATTCGCCCAAATGCGGCAATTCTGTTTATTGACGAATCCACTGAGGTGAAAATGTGCCTCATCACTGTAGATGATTTTCTTCGAAAATTGATCATCATTTTCATAATAAGTCTGGATAACTTTAGCACGTTGTTAGATTGTGTATCTCTCCATGGTTCAAATTGAGTAAGTCTGAAATAGAGAAATGTCAAATAAAATTGGGAAAAAAACTTGGCGTTTAGGTGTGATTCGCATTCAACATCGGCCCTTGAAATTTAGCCACCCGATACATTTGAACGAGGCAGGCAGCGCATATATAATGTTGCATCACGTTTACACCAGTTATTCATAACCTGTAAGTCGTAATGACAACAAATGACATGAATAGTGAAATTGCCAGAATAGCAAAATTTATGAAAGCAAATATTGATATACTACATTTTTTTTATTTTGTAAACATTTTTAAACCCGTTTCTATTACATTATCTTGGCAAATCCAAGTATTATTTTATTCAATTTTCATTGCAAATATTGCACTCGTACATGTATGTACATATGTATATATATTGGCCGAGAACAACTACTTACATACGTAAATATACAACAGATATTAAGCAAGTCATTACTTAACTAATTAGAAGTAATGCAGATAGTAAATACTATGATATTGAAAAATATGTTCTTATTACCAAGTTTTTGCTGAGGACTTATATATTTGGGCTATATTTTCAATATCTGTCTTAAACTTAATTCTCCTATCCTCTGATGTGTTAATAATCTGTTAGATCTCTAACGTAAGTCTACGTTTATAATTACTATCTGTATTTAAAATTGTCGTATCTTCAAATCTTTGGAAAATGATTCGATCCTATATACTGTGTATTGAATGATGTCTTCTGTGTTGAGTTCCTCATCCTATATTTCTGATCTGATCTATGCCCAGCTAATATAGTTTTAAGTTTGTTTTTAGATGTTGCTTATCACACTGGATTTTATAACTACATTTGATACCTCAAGTATTTAAGTTTTATCTTTTAATTCGCTAAACAATGTACTTAATGTTTTATACGCCTTATGGGCCATCATGTACTTTTCTTTATGATATATGTACTTATGTATATCGATGTTTTTGTTGCTCTAATTATTCAAAAATTATTTGTAGTAATTTAAAAAATTGAAAACAAAAATATTATTTGGCCTGAAGAAGCTATCCGAAGGAGAGCGAAATATTACCAGATAATAAAATAATAAAAAAACAAAAAACTATTAAATAAGAAGAGACCCTAAGCTCAAGAAATTTTATAATATATGTATAAGAAAAATAATATATTAATTGAAAAAGATGCAAGAAAATGTAAAAAATAAATACCTCCGTCTGAAAAAAATAAATCAGAAAAATTTAAATACATATTTTTCACAGAATTTTTAAAAATAATTTTGGGGTGTTCCCCAAGGCAGCATACTGGGGCCTAATTTATGCTTGATTTACGCCTCTGACATGCCAACGAGAGCCGGAATCCACATTTCAACCTTTGCAGATGACACAGCGTTTTTGAGCGTTCATGAAAACCACCAATTAGCTTCACGAAATTTACAGGAATTTATTTCAATATTGGAAAAATGGCTGACGGTTTGGAAAATCAAAATTAATGAACAAAAATGTACTCATGTCACATTCACACTGTGTAAGCAAACATGTGCGCCTATCCAAATAAACAACTCACCTATTCCGCAGCACAATGAAGTCTCACATTGAAGCAAAAGTCACTCAGTTGAAACTAAAAGCAGCGCAACTAAATTGGCTTATAGGTAGAAACTCGACTTTGAAGTTGGATTGCAAACTTCTGCTATACAATGCAATTGTAAAACCTATATGGTGCTACGGAATTCAATTATGGGACACCGCCTCAGCGTCAAACATTGAAAAAATTCAAAGGCGACAAAACCAAGTTCTTCGAACGATTACAGCGGCTCCATGGTACGTAAAAAATTCACGAATTCATAAAGATCTGAGTGTTCCGCTGGTAAAAGAGGAATTTTCTAAGTACGCGACAAGGTATGTCAGTAAGTTGGAACTTTATCCAAACCCTCTTGCGCGCAATATTCTTAATTTTGGCGGTCACACTCGGCTTAGAAGAAGGGATACCGTTGCCACCATCAGATTGCTCAATAGGTGAATTGCCGAAATAGCTCCCGCAAAATAAAACTTTTTGTCTAGCATTGGCTGGACTTAAGTATAAAGCACATTTTTTTTAATTTTAAAGCATTTTTTAATTTTAAATTTAGTATTAAGATTTGAATACTTATTGTTAGTTCATTTTGAAGATTCAATAAATAAAAAACACTACAAAAAAAAAAATATTTTTGAAAATGAGTCATGTAATTTTTACATAACTTTTGAAATTTTTTACATTATTTTTGAAAATACAATTTTTACAATAATTTTTCATTGCATTTTGAAAAACAGTTTTATGTAACTTATAGGTATATTATATTTAAAAATAAGTTTTAAATACCAATAAAAAAAATATAAACAATGACTGGTATCAATGCTTGAAGCTAATATAGTGGATATAACTCAATTGTTTGTTTCAGGTGTTAAATAATTTTTACTCAGTTTTAAAAAATGATTTTTGCAATAATATTAGTAAATAACTTATGTATTATAAATGATTTGATATGCGAAAGATCAGCTAAACCATAAAAATCGTAGGGTTTACAAACCGGATCAGAAAAATTTACATTGATAAGAAATTTGAGGTAAATTTTAAAAATCTTATTGACTAATAAAAACCCTTCGAAATATTATGATAAAAAAAAAAACTGAAAAATTGCGCCAAGGAAATTTTGTGAAAAGAAAAACTGATATTTGGCCCCAAAATATTCATCTGTGAACAACACAAAGATACTTTGCTTTGAAATTTGTATCTTTAAAGATCCGAATAGTGAAGTTAATTCTAATCCTAAGAAATAAACTAACCACATCCTCATGTTTTAATCTGTCGCAACATAAAAATGGCTCAATTTTAAGAAGTTCGTTAGCTATATGTTGTCGAATGGCATTAAAATGGCAAAACCTATTAAACAATATCTCAAATTGTTTCTCTAGCTTGCGTAAGTAATCAACAAGAGCCTGAGGCGGCTCTACAAGATTACACTTGTTGAATTGTTTTCCAATGTGAAAAGAAATTCAGCAGATGTTGGGCTACCATCAATATAAGGCAACGCAAGTTTGCATTTATGCAATTTAAATAGTTTCAGATAAAAATATCCGCAAACGTAAACAAAAGCACTTTTGCCCAAACAATTCTTTTCATCTGTGGAAACTATGCTAATATCTGCTGGCAAAGGTGCAAGGATATGTGAAGTAAGGTTTGGTTGAGAATGAAACTCTTCCCACAATTTATTACTTCCTTCTGAGAATGCCTCGTCCACTATATAAAAATCGATCACTGCATCGTTTGGTGATACACCTTCACAATTTCCATTAACAACAACATTGATGTAGTGGAATCCCCATCTTTTCTGAAATGAACTCGAAATGCAAATTTGGCCAAATTGCAATTTGTGGAGTCTATTTTTCCTGACTGAGAAAGGATCCGCATCCCTGTCGAAACTGCATTGCTAAGCACTTGTGTCGCTAAGCTAAAGCGCATGCGTTGAAAATTATTGGGGTTAATGTGTTTCTTGCTTAACTTTGGGGAACATCTTAATATATTCGATGAATCTGCATTATAAAAATGAACAACATCGGAACAGGATACGCACTTATTATTGAAATAAATAGTATTTCTTGAGCAGACAATTCCGGGTATTTTTTATTAAATGTGGGCTATCGTACATAAAATATACTTTTTTCCCCGTTGACTATGAAAAATGGCGTCAGAACTGTAACACCTAACTAACTTTACAAAATTTTGAAAATTGGAGTCCTGGTCACAAACAAACTGACAAGTGTTTAATGGCCTTATTCATAAAAAATATTTTATGTTTATTTAACTGTTATTTGACAAATTTCTATAGGAAACTCGTCAAATAAGTGTTTAATAAACGTGCAATATTTTTTATGGATACGGCCGTAAGCCTTTTGCTTCCAACTTTGAAATTGCCTCAAAAATATATTTCTTTAAAACTAATCCTTGACAGCTACCATTTACAAAGAAATAAGATACTGCTTGTGACCAACTATCTCCATCTAATCCACTTGCCATTATAACGACTGCACTAGTCGCTAAACAATCCTGCAAGCCTATTATAAGATCTCATTTGTTATCGTAGTCTAAATACGTTTTTAGAGACATCTCATCGCAAGAAACCCTAATGAACTTCTAGGGTTGTGTGAAGCTTTTTAAACGCTCTCCTAAACGCCATCCCAATTCCCAGGTGTCTTTGGCCATCCCTCTACGAACCTTTGTAATGTTCTTATCTGGGGTCAGTTAAGCATTGACGCCAAATGCCTGTAAACAACTGGCGATAAAAACAACACCCCTAACGATATAAGCTTTGTTACTTGATCATATCGGCGATCTCGATTATGGTTTTTGAAACCATTATTGAGACACACCATCATGGTTATAGAAATTTTTGAAGACAAATCATTATTTTTTTTCATTACTCCTTCTCTAAGTTTATTTTTGATTTGCACTTGTTTAAATGATTTGTTAAACTTGCATTGGCAGATTTAAGTTTACTCTTTTCTTTTCTTGCAGAAAGATGCAAGCTGCGATAATGGTCTAGCGCAGCTTGTACCGTCTTCAGAGCTACAGAGCTCTTTGAGCCTGATGATCTAAGTTTGTCTACGACCAAACGTTGAGATACAGACCTTTCTGAGCCTGAAACTTATCCTTATTCACGGGCAAACCATTAGCTAACACGAAGCATTGGTTTAGACTTTCATCGTCATCCTCAAAGTCCATGTTAACATGTTGGCGCTGCAAGTCAACATATTCTCCAACACTTCCTGAGCATATCTATTCCAAGGTAGTTTTAGTTGGAGAAGTTATGTTTTGTGCATTAATTTCCGTGGAGCAAGAGTTTTAATCAAGTAAACTGTCTCTGGGATTTGTTATACTTGGAGAAGTTGTGTTTTGAGTTTTAATTTTCGTGGAGGAGCATAAATCTGAACTTATTACATAATCTTTGTTAGGAAATGCATAACGATGCAACTTATTTCCATAAAAGTTCTCAGAAGAGAAATGGCGGCTGCATATATACAACCTCTCCTTAGAGCTTTGAATCCCTAAAATTTTAAGCCATTGTGCACGTCTGTAAAAGAATGTTAATACAAACACTTCTATTAAAAACAAAATAAAAAAACAAAGTCATCCGTTAGTCAATTAGTAGAATTCCGAAATTCATTCACAGGAAAATGTTTTAAAAGTCTTGTGCATTTTACAAAACCGTTTTAAATTGGCGTTGTATTTCATACTAGTATACAATTACGATTGCAATAATTTATAAAATTAAATAAAATAATTAAAAACTATTACAATAATAATTTTACATTAAAATAGTTTATTTCTCGAGGCGTCAACATTACTTAATTAAAACACTATTTAATGAAAATTGTATTGCATAAAAGAATATGTATTTATTTTAAGCTAGTGTAGTTCTAAAATGACAATATTGGAGGAACTGGTTAGTTTCCTAGGTACGAGTATACAGGCCTGTTCTAAAACTGGCGTGATTTCAAAGCACATGCCGTTTCAAAAACACAAATGTGATTTGTGCCTGTTCTGCAAATTACAATTCTTTTTTATGATCGATGCGATTTAAACACTTATGAAGCACAAAAAAAGCTGTTTATTGCTTCAATTTACTGATATTTTTATTCTCAGGTTGAATTTTTTTATTCGGGAATTATTTGCAAAATCAGGTTAATTTCTTCTAATAAATATAAAAGGTATAGTAAAATATACCAAATCACAAAATAATACAACAAATCTTGCAACAAAATAAGCGTATCTAGTTTTTCTTAATTTATTGAATTATTTCGTATAAAAATAATAAAATTTTACTTAAATTATCAATAGAAAACACATTAACTTATTTATTAATGTAATAGATTATAAAATTCATAATAAAGTAGCGCAAAAATTAATATTTGCTTTCAAATTGATTGCAAGTTAGTTTACCGGTTGAAAATCAAAAAAACCAAAAATATTTTTTTTAATACTTTTCTTGTGATTTCAAATCACTTTTACAAAAAGTGAAAATTAAAATAAACATGTTAAGCTCAACAAACAACTAGCCGATTCAGTTTAGTCTTTTTCTACTCATTATGTTAAATTAGATGTAAATAAGAAACAAAGAAGAAAAGAAATGCTAATAATATAGTTTTGAACTTATCCAATCTTCGCTTACAATGTATACAGCGTTGGATGCATCTTACGGCCTAGGCCATCGCTGTGTAAATGTAAGTAGGAATTGTATACAGACTTCGGATGGGTCACGCTTACATTGTCAATGGTCTTAGATCGAAAATATGTGATAAAAATTTCATTGATATCATTCACAATCTTTTAAATGATATCAGTATAAATTAAAAAATATGGTAGACAATTGCATGTACATACATATGTATATATTAAAAAAATTTGGTCCATAACTCGGAAACTAAGCGTCTCCCACAATATTCCCATTTAACATTTTCTTATTATTTTAGCTTTTTTAAACTCGTAATTTTATATCAAACAGTTCAAGAAACTTACCTCTCGGGGTTTTGCGGGAAACTACATACATATGTATGTCTGGAGGCTCCATGTGGGCATCCTTTAATACATCCTGAAAACAATGAGACAAACATTAAAAAACAATCACATTTCAGCCTTTTATTTCTTAAACTTACATTTCTGTTGACGATAATTAACACGCACTGAACTGCTGAAAGATAAAAAACAATATATTATAATTTGGTTTTAAAAGAAAAAGAAAAAACATTTTTTAAAACTAACATTATAAAAAACACTACACATACATATGTATATTAATTTTACAAATATAAATATTTGTCTTTACCTTGGTTTATTAATTAACTTTTCACTACCCTGCAAAACAAAAGAACACTTTTGATATGAACTTTTTTCTCGAAAAATTTAACTAATTTTTCTTCAATTAAAAACCCATAATTTCATTAATACACAAATTAGAAATTTAACAACACTTTTCACACAGCACGATGAATAATATTAGCTGTAAAATACGTTTAATTTTGTGGTGTTTTGCTTTGTGATATCATTCTTATGAATATAGCACAAAGCGCGGAGAGAAGATTAGTTGGCTCTTCTCCGCTACTTCCCAGTGAACTTTTTGTCACATACATCTTCGATCTAAGATCATTGACAATGTAAGCGTGACCCATCCGAAGTCTGTATACAATTCCTACTTACATTTACACAGCGATGGCCTAGGCCGTGAGATGCATCCAACACCGTATACATTGTAAGCGAAGATTGGATGAGTTCAAAACTATATTATTAGCATTTCTTTTCTACTTTGTTTCTTCTGTACATTTAATTTAACATAATGAGTAGAAAGAGAATAATCTGAATCGAATGCTAGTTTTTTGTTGTCCTTAACATGTTTATTTTGATTTTTTCTGTTGACACAATCGCTTACAATCGGATGCTTTGCAAATTGTAATAAGTTGTGGACTGCTGGGTTTGTACCAGTGTTCTAATTGTTCTCACCGTAATGTTCTCACAGTAATGTTGCTGAAAATTTTTCGCCCATTCAATCTCAATACTAGGCTTTACAGAAAAAACTATTTCCCAAAAAATAAAACTAAATTTTGCATTATTATTTTTGGATTATGATGGCGTTGCAACAAATCATTAGTACTCGTATAGTAATATAAATTAAGAAAATGTGTTTCTACATTATACTTAAGTACACTTACATATGCTTTCCTCCGTTGTTATTTCAATGGACTTGCGTTTGAACCTTCCTAAAACCGAGTGGACTCTTTCATAAAATGGGCAACATGGTGGAGACCCTCCAGTGAGTAGTGTTTTGTCTTCCATCCTGTGCAGACGTCGTTTGTTACTGCTGTCCGTATTTTCTATGTATTGCACCGGAATAGGTAGCAAACTGTGTACACATGTTTGTATTTTCTTTTGTCCCTTTTTTCACTGTTGTCCGTATTTTCTATATACATATGTTCACTATTAACTTCGTATGGAACTAAATTGCACCGGAATAGGTAGCAAGCAATTTCTAGTTTTTTATACCCTTCACAAAAATGTAAAGGGTATATATAAGTTTGTGATTCCGTTTGTAATTTCTACAGTTTTTTTTTGCGACCCTATAAAGTATATATATTCTGATTCAGAATTAATGGGAAAGTTGATTGAGCGATGTCAGTCTGTCCGTCTGTCGGTCGTTGAAATACCGTTTCTGAGAAAACCATTAGACATAGAAACTTTTTTCTTTCACCATTCTATTACTCCATATTGCCATGTGTTTGCTTTGATTTTCAGTAATATCGGTTCACGTATAGCTGAGATATATTCACAATTTCGAAAAAAGCCAGGAATTTTTGACAAAAAAAGTTGTTTGTTTTGCTTCAAACTTCACACACTCATTAAGTATGGTGGCTAAAAGGCAAAAAATTTTTTTCCGATATCGGTCCATATATACCCGAGATATAGCCCAAATCGGGTTTTTCATAAAAATGCCGCGTAAGCGAACTTAAACAACTTTTTTTGCTTAAAAGTAATTCTGGTAATGACATAAGGTTATATAAATATGGAAAATAAAATTTCCGATATCGGTCCATATATACCCGAGATATAGCCTAGACCGGGGTTTTACATAAAAGTGTCGCTTAAGCGAACTTAAACAACATTTTTGTGCTCAAAAGCCGTTTTGGTAATGAAATAAAGTTATATAAATATAGAAAATGAAAATTTCCGGTATTGGTCCATATATACCCGAGATATAGCCTGGAACGTGCTTTTCATGAAAATGCCGCATTAGCGAAATTAAACAACTTTTTTTGCTTAAATGCGGTTCTGGTAATAAAATAAGGTTATATAAATATGAAAAATGAAAATTTCCGATATCGGTCCATATATACCCGAGATATAGCCATAACCGCGGTTTTCATGAAAATGTCGCGTACGTGAACTTAAACATCTTTTTTTGCTTAAAAGCAGTTCTGATAATGAAATATGGTTATATAAATATGGAAAATGAAAATTTCCATATCGGTCCATATATACCCGAGATATAGCCTACACCGGGGTTTTCATTAAGATGCCGCGTAAGCGAACGTGACCAACTTTTTTTGCTCAAAAGTTTTTTGGTATATATAAGTATGGAAAATGAAAATTTCCGATATCGGTCCATATATACCCGATACATCGGCCTGAACCGATTTTTCCATTAATTTTTTTTTTTGCTGAAAAGCAATTCTTGTTATAAAAGAAGGTTACTAAAATACAGAAAATAGAAAATTCCGTTATCGGTTCATATATAACAGAGCATATTCAGGCCACATTTTTAATATACTATACATATTCGTGACTATCGTGAAGGGTATTTTAGATTCGGCCCAGCCGAATATACTACACTCTTACTAGTTTTTTTTATCTTGGACCAGTGATAACCCCAACATATGCAGTGCATTGTACTGGAACTGGGAAAATAGGTTATGATGAGGAGGAAAACTATTACAGCATTTAAAGTGTTGAAATTAAATTGGTTAAAACTGGTCAGTGCCCAGTGTATTTACCTTCGACACTGCTCAGATTATCAAAATTTAGTCCAACACCTTCCACACTACAAGGTAATGAAATGCATTGAAAATAAATTAATAATGATAATAGAGAAAACACGGACAACGGTGAAAAAGGAGAAAAAAAACACATGTACACTTGTATCTTGCTACCTATTCCGGTGCATTTTGGAATCATACGAAGTTAATAATGGACGTACATATATGTATATATACAGACAATATGGACAACGGTGAAAAAAAGAGCAAAAAAAGAAAACACGTGTACACAACTTGCTACCTATTCCGGTGCAATTTGGTGTCATACGAATTTAAATAATGAACATACAGTCACTCACATTTAAAGTCGGGCAGACACATGAAAAAACTTTTAGTCCCAATATTTATAAGCGGACGGAAGAAAAATTCGTTTTAATTTTGTTTATTTTATCACAAAAGTTCTTTTATTTGAAAACAACAAAAACAATTTATTCCAAGTTCTTTTATTAAATGTATACGAAGGCTTAACTTAAATAAGGTCACTTTTCAGTCTCACATTTAAAGTCGGGCAATTAATAAAAAATTAGCATTACGTGAACATAACGCAAAATTAATATTTTGTAGATTCACCTTTTTGGGTTTCAACAGCTTTTAAGCGGTTAAGCAAAGATTCCACTAATTTTTTGCAAACCTCAGGACTTATATTATTCCACTCTTCCTGTAAGGTATTCTTTAGTTGTGGAATTGACGTACACTGCCTGTCCTGCATCCGGCGGCCTAATTCGTCCCAAAAATGTTCAATAACATTGAGTTCCTGACTTTGTGCAGGGGTTTTAATAACCTTCGGACAGTTATAGAGCAGCCAATTCTTTACATAATATGCTGAATGTTTAGAATCATTGTCCTGGTAAAATTGGAAATTAGTTTCAATGCCGAGTTTTTTTACGCTTTCTTTTAAATTTTTTCTCAAAATATTTAAATAAACATTCTTATTCATAACACCGTCCATGAAATGCAAATTTCCAACTCCTGAGGCTGCCATGCATCCCCAAACCATAACCGATCCACCACCGTGCTTTACTGTTTTTCTTAAATTCTTGCCTTCCATCTCTTTGTTTGGTTTGCGCCATACTTTGCCTCTTCCATCCCACCCAAATAAGTTAAATTTAGTTTCGTCAGTAAACAATACCTAAATATTAATAATAAGCCTAATTAAATTTTTATGTTTGTTCCAACTTTCGGTACTCCAGAAATCAAAATCTTTATATATTGACGAGCAAAAACATGCCGTTCGCTTTGGTTTTCTTACTTATAAGAGGTTTTTTCCGTGCCACTCGGCCATGAAAGTCATTCTTGCGAAGAAGTCTTCTTATTGTTTCTGGGTTTACCTCCGTCCCAGAAGCTTCCTTGACCATTGCTGTCAGTTTTGGAGCAGAAATAAAAGGATTTTTCTTCACCTCTTTTAAAATCATGCTCTCATCTCTGGGTGAAAGCTTTCTTGCTCAGGCTCCGCGTTTTTTTTTTTTTGCTACCAAACCACTTTCTTTATATCTAGAAATGATATCAGGCACTGTAGATTTGCTTTTTTTTTATCAAATTAGATATTTCCCTTTCAGATTTTCCATCTAAGTGCAACTCAATTATTATTTTCCGTTCTTCGAAGGTGGATTGTTTAAATTTGCGCGACATTTTTCAAAAAACTTTTATAATCTTCACTGATCGAATGATTGTGTAAGAAGAAATAATTGATTTGGAGACAAAAGAAAAAAAAGTGGAAATAACGGTATATTTCACTTTTTCACTGTACAAAAGATTAAGTGCCCGACTTTCAATGTGAGATAGAGAATTTACTTTTTCTCATTTTGTTATTCGTATGTATTTTATAACGGGACTTAACATAAAATTTCTATGGTTTTTCTATTAATAAGAGTTTTTATGATAAAACAAAAAAAGTTAAACGCATCATCTTTCATCAAAACATAAATATTAAGATCATAAATTTTCGACAATGTTTGCCCGACTTTATATGTGAGTGACTGTACATATACAGAAAATACGGATAGCAGTAACAAAAGACGTGTGTACAGGATGAGAGACAGAACACTACTCCAATATACATATATAGCTCTAAATGTGGCATACAACCAGTTGGAGTTATGAGTGTTTTTTTTTTTTGGGTGGTCAGTGATATTAGTGTTTTTAAGTGCGTGCATAATTGTTTTCAAAGTGTTAAAGTTATCATAAACTTAATGGTGGGTTTTGTAACAGCAACCAATACAACCTGTTAGAGTCACCTTTAAAGCCTGGTTGTTGCACCAATGGTGTTCCATAAGGTATAGTAAATATATAAAACCATGGCAAATAGTGATAAAAGCAGTTAAGCCAAATTGCATATTGCTTTCTATAGTCTGTTCCATGATTTTATATTTACTTTTACTAACTTTAAGAAGTTGACTTGCATACACTTTGCAAGTATGTGGTACCTTTGGGTGATATTTTGTGGTTACATCAGTGCTATTAGTGTTTTTAAATAGTTGTTATTTAATGTAATAATAAATTTAGGGGTGGGTTTTGTAACAACAACCAATACAACCTGCTAAAGCTGATGTTAAAGTCACCTTTAAAGCCTTTTTTTTGTTGCTACTTACAACCAATTGTGTTCCTTAAGTTATAGTAAATATCTAAGCCCACGGAAAACAGTTTATTTAGCAATATACAAATTTTATTTTGCTTTCTATAGTTGTTCCATGATTTATTTACTTTTGATTCCTATAAGATGTTGACTTGCATACACTTTGGAAGTATGTGATGCCTTTTGGGTGATATTAATTATAAATATTTTTTTGAATGTCATTGCTGATATGGCCGCCGTAATAAGGAGGTCATATCGGTGTTTTATGTTGGATGTAACTTTAATTCAAGGTAAGGGCTGGGTAAATATATACACATATTAGCGTAATGGTTTAGGTGAATTGTTTTAACACTTTTTAATAATTAATTTAATTTGGTTGATGGGCTTTAAGAGGAATTATTTTATTTCATTATTGTATATAAATGTTTTTTATTCCTGCACTTCCCTTAAATATTTTCCTGTATTTGGTTTTTAATAGACGTGCTGAATGGCTTCGTGTTTTAAAGGTGAAGTCAAATACGAAGTGTTTATAAGCATGCAGTCGCCATTTGGCGGATTATTTTATTTATGGCAATAAATTATCTACATTTAGGAGATTTAGACATAGACGAGCGGTAAGAGCTGAGGAGATTTAGACAGACATGGAAACAAACGACAGTTTGATAGGAAATAGTTTCAGTGTAGATAACCACCATATCGATGTTAGCAGTGATAATAGATTCATAAATGTAAATGAGACAGCAATTAACGGTGGTGACATGACACAAAAGATGAAACCTTCAAAACTGACAATTGACAGTAATAATAGGACGAAATACTTAGTTGTGGGAGGGCTGAATTTAAAATTAAAAGTGACTAACTCTAGTTAATTAAACATTAAAATCGGAGCTGCAAAAGAAAAGTTTCAAAATCAATGTGCATATGTTTTGAAAACAGCTTTTTTTAAATCATAGTCGTGTTCCAAAGAATCGTCGGGCTTAAACTTTTTGGTTTAGCGGTGTATTTCCTTTCGCCGCTAGTTTACATATGTATATTTATCTGAGCATTTAGATTGGCCAGACACTCGAACTTTACAACGGTTTGTAAATGCCTCCTTGTAATTTTAATGGATCATATGAAGCATTAAAATTACGCACCCGAGATTTCGATGAGCAACAAAAATACGTAAATGTATCCTGTGATGAAATGTCCTTGAAAACTTTCCTATAATATGATAGATTCAAAGAAAAATAATTGGTTTGGAAGATTTCGAGGACGAGAATCGTTCACGAAATATAACAACTCATACCATGGTGATTCTGACAAGTGGTATAGGAGGCACTAGTTGGTCGCAAGCATTGTCAAATTTCTTTACTCAAGGCAGCTGCTAAGGTAACATAATTAGAAAATATATTCTAGAAGCTATAGAGAAATTACAAGCCATAGGCTTAACACCCTGCCAATTTGTTTGCGATCAAGCTTCATATATTTTTCCAAATGTCCTAATGTTACTGAGGAACGGCCATATTTTGAAGTGAACTTAAGTAGAATTTATTTCATGTAGATAGCCCCCATTTATTAAAAAGCAAGCAAAATGGCCTGCTAAATTTAAGTAATAAAGTTTACTTCAATAGTAGGCTCATTGTGGAAAGATTTTACTCATTTTTATTATATGGACTCAAATTCTCTAAAATGTGCTTCAAAGCTAAGTTTAGACCATTTGAACCCAAACAATTTCCAAGGAATGAGAGTAGTTTTGACAGCACAACTTTTCAGTAGGACAGTAGCGATAGGTGTGCGAGCATTGCAGGCTTCAGGTAAATTAGACACTTTAAAATATCCTACATTTTCAAATACGGCCGAATATTTGGAGTTGTTCAACAACCAATTCGATATTTTTAACAGCTGATCTCAAAATTCACTTTTTGTTAATTCGGGAGAGCAGATAGAACTTCTCAGACAGGCGATGATAAAAGCAATAACATCACCAAAAGCGTTAAATTTAAAACCGGCTGACTGAATAATATTTCGGTCTTAAAAAGTCTTTGACCTTATCTAAAGCAAGAAGGTTTTCTAGGACTAAGAACGCGGCGCTTACACCAAGATCACTTCTTCGGGTAAATTAGGAAAAAAGGCTCTGGAAACTCCGTCCGTATAACACCACGAAATTTTTTTAGTCCGTTTCAAAAGCGTTGTGGACTTCAATATGTAAACGTTGTTGTTAATGGTAATTGCGAAAAAATTTCCTCTGAAGACGAAGTTTTAGATTTTTCAATTGTAGATGATGCCTACGATAGAGACCCAAATAATACCCAATGCGACGATTTCCACCCATTGAGCAATCCAGCAAAAAAACGGATTTTCAGGAAGAAACTCATGAAGTTGAGGAGCGGGTTGTACTCGAAAAAAAAAACGCGTTTGTATATACTTGTGGGCATTTTTAATATAAACTAAATCAATTTCACACTTGTTCTCCCTCTTTGCCCAATGTTGAGGAAAATGAAGACTTCACAATTGACTATTTTTTCACGCATGAAAAGCAGTTTGACAAATGTCATTTCGTCAAACCCCCGCAAGGCTTTGTTGACTGCTTTTCCAAACTGGAAAGCAAAATTAAAATTTTGCTTGATCAGAACTGCCACCGTAAGGGCCTTTGAAACATTATTTTCGGTGCACTCATTTATGTTAAACCTTCTCTGTGCTGCGATAATATTAAGCCTGAGCATCAGCGTAGTCAACTTGGTGCTTTTCGTACCGTTTTGGGTGCTTTTTAAAATGATTTGTGCGAAAAGTTCTTTGGTCGGTGCGCAGTGGGGTTTTTTCAATTGCCAGTGCATTTTTTAAATTTCGGTGGCACAAAATCAAATTGAACTCAACTTTTTGTTTTAATGTAATAGTCTATTTACACCAAAGCGAAATCTACTTATTCGAGATTTCAAGCCAAATCTAGTAGATTTTGAGAAGATTTCCCATACAAAATGAAATCTACTTTATGACTTGATTTCGACGAAATCTCTTGATGCAATTGTGATTTTGTTCAAAAAGTACTGAAAAATACTACGCTGCAACAAAAATTACACTTTAATGTGGTGTATGCCATCTCGTGGCTACAAAAATATACACTTTGGTGTATTCAGTCTCTGATAAATTGTCAAACCCGCATGCATAAATAGTTTTTGTGAAAATGAAATCTTGCTGGATGTCAAAAAATGGTGGTATAAAGGATATGGATTTCGTTGTAGATATTAATTCAAATCTACTAGATTTTAGGTTGGTGTAAATGTAGTATAAGACAAAAGGTTTATTCAAGTGTCCAAAATTTTTACGCTTCATTTTGCGTGGAAAACATACATACATACCTTGTTATATGCACAAAGTAATACAATCTTCCTGTTGTATATTATACATACTCTCAAAATAAATATTTCGTTTTATAAAATTGACTGCTTTTAGAGAGTATTTTGCTATTAAACGATCAAGCCAAGTTTTTCAAATATTGCAATAAATGCAGTCTCTGAACAGTGGAGTTCATGGCGCGTAAATTACCAAATTATTAAATAAATTATAAAACAAAACGTTTACATCAAATATTGATTATGGTCAACATCATGTTTTATTTGTTATAATAATTCTGAAAAATCTTTGTAGATTTCAATAAATTCTTTTCAAAACACCGCTTACGAAAACAAAAAAAATTTTTTTTCGTTCATTTATTTATTGAATCTTCACAAAGTGAACTAACAATAAGTATACAAATCTTAATACTAAATACATAAAATTAATTAAGTCCAACCAATGCTAGACAAAAATGTTTTATTTTGCACGATCAACACCGGTAAAATCACCTATTTAACGTTCTGATGGTGGCAAGGGTATCCCTCCTTCTCAACCGAGAGTGGCCTTCGAAATTAAGTATATTGCGTGCAAGACGATTTGGATGAAGTTCCAATTTACTGATATACCTTGTTAAGTACTTTGAAAATTCATCTTTTACAAGAGGAACACAGAGATCCTTATGAATTCGTGAGTTTTTTACGTACCATAGAGCTGCAGTAATCATCCGAAGAATGATTTTGTCGCCTTTGAATTTTCTCTATGTTAAAAGTGGAGACAGTGCCCCATAATTGAATTCTATAGCACCATATAGGCTTTAAAATTGCGTTGTATAATACAAGTTTGCAATTCAGCTTCAATGTAGAATTTCTGCCCATAAGCCAATTCAGTTGCGCTGCTTTTAACTTTAACTGAGTAACTTTCGCATCTATGTGAGACTTCTACGTTAACCTACGGTCGAGGTGAATGCCAAGGTACTTGACTTCATTTTGCTGCGGAATAGGTGAATTGTTAATTTGGATGGCTGAACATGTTTGTTTACGCAGCGTGAATGTAACGTGAGTACACTTTTGTTCATTAACTTTAATGCTACCTTGGGCAACTCCTGCCTCGATTGGCTGAGTTGGGCTTATAAAGTCGCCTTCTCTGATAACAAACTTCCGCCCACATAAGTAGCTTTCCAGAAGCTTGTGTGTATTTGCAGGCAAGTTCAACTTTATTTTGTGTATCAAGCCCTCGTGCCACACTTTATCAAAAGCTTGAGAAATGTCAATGAATATAGCTGAGCAATACTTCTTCTCCTCAAAGGTCTGTCTTATGACATTGACTAGTCTGTGCGTTTGTTCTATGGTGGTATGTTTAGCCCGAAAGCCAAATTGATGATCAGGGATGCATCCCACAGTGTTCATCATTGGACTCAACTTTGCCATTAACAATTTTTCGTGAATTGTTAATTTGGATAGCTGAACATACATATTTGTTTGCGCAGTGTGAATGTAAAGTGAGCACACTTTTGTTCATTAACTTTAATCACTAGTCTGTGCGTTTGTTCTATAGTACAAAAATGAAATGTACACTGTGTTTGATAAAATTGCTATTAATCGAATTTGTAGACTTATAGTGCGATTCTGTAACTTTTAATGGTCCTATAATCGTAAACTCTTTCGCCAGCAATGGTTGTATGCTCCTGCAGTAAAATAGGCAGTAAAAGTAACAGCTAATTTGGGTCCACAGCGAATATAATTAAATAATATTCCTGAATAATAAATTTCATAAAATACCGCTATAATTATTGTAAAGGTAACATTATCTTAGTAAAACTAACAGAGTCAAGTTTGGCAAACACGAATTCTAGCTATTGAACGAATTTAAAGACATGCTATCATGCGGTGCTATCAGACTTATTGTATAACACAGTAAAATTCGTTTATAAGCCACACTGCTTATAAACGAAAGTGCGATTTAGTCCGAAATGTGCACTTTTTTGGCATCAATAAATAAAACACATACCTGCAAAATATTTGTTACATAGTCCATTAGCGCTATAGTCAATTTTCGCTTATATTACACCTAGATGCGGTGTGAAGAAACTTAATTTCATGCAAGTTATTAAAGATATAATCCGCAGACCGTAAGATAAATTAATAATAAGTAGAAAAAAAACAAACGACGGCAAAAAAAAAGTAATCAAAAAAAAAAAAAACACGTGCACACATGATGAAAACTCTGCCTATTCCGGTAAAATTTCGTTTTTTACAAATTAATAATAAACATAAGTATAGGTATAGAAAATACGGACGACAATGAAAAACACTTGTGTACAGAAAAAGATACAAAACACTACTCAACAAAACTGCTCAGCAGTCCACAAGTTATTACAATTTGCAAAGCAATCCTGGCTAAAGCCAAGAAATATTTTTATTTATAATTATACAGTAAAATTCGTTTATAAGCCACACCGGTTATAGTAGAATTAGCGATTTAGTCCAAAATGTGCAATTTTTTGGCATCAATAAATAAAATACGTATGTACCTGCAAAATATTTGTTACATAGTCCATTAGCGCTATAGTCCATTCCACCTAGATGCGGTGTGAAAAAACTTAATTTCATGCAAGTTATTAAAGATATAATCCAAAATGTAAATTTAATAAACATTTTCTTAGACAAAAACGGAGCACACAAATGCAACACTTTTTTATATGTACATACATATTTCATTTTTGACACATGTTTGCAATGTTAAATGTCTTTTTTTTTTTGTCAATGAGATCGTTGAAATATCTGCTTTCAGATTTTATGTAGTCAAAATCAGTTATTATATGCTAATTCATTTATAAACCAAAAAGTGGCTTATATAAAAATCTATATATAGTCCAATTCGCCTTATAGTCCACAAAAAGTGTGTATTTGAAGCAGTGGACTATAAGCGAATTTTACTGTAGCAATAATTGCCGCGATCAATAACTCTTGATCAAAGAAGACAGGAAAAACTAATTGAATTTAGCCAGGATTGAACTCGAGCTAAACGAATGATACCAACCCATCATCATCATATAATATTAGAAATATTAAAATAAAGTTCGACTATTTAACATTAATACATACCTTAATAAATTTATCAAATATAGAAGTACAATTTCTTCCTCCTGACTCAACGACCGTTATACGAGTACATCCAGGAGTTATTCAGCCCTTTAAGCACCAGTATTGACAGATTACAGTTAGGAAACAACGTTGTACCTTAAATCTGTCACTATATTCGATGCATTGTATTTCGTTGGTTGAGCCAGGCACCATTGCAAATTGTTTTAAAAAGGAAAGCATTTATGTATGTTATAAGAATATCGCATTTTAATGCTTCTTTTAGTTAATTAATTATAATTACTCTGTTTGGATCAGTCAAACTGGAGCTACAAAAGTGATTTAATTTACTTAAAAAATCTTAACTGGCTTAAAAAAAAAAAATCATATTTTTATTTCGAAATTTTTATCGAAAACATTAATGAATAATTTTTTCCAGGTACTTTAAATTGCCGAATGAATTAGCTTTCATTATTTCTAATAGCATGCGGTTAATCCTGCAGCTGTATTCCGTAACTCGCTAAAGCTAAATCTTCATCGCTAAAAATCTAAAAAGATGATTTGTGGCCACAAATGCAATTCTGTAACGTGCATAGCTAAATTTGGCAATGACCAAGGCGACTTTATACAGGTGAGTGCAAGCGGAAAGGCGAATTCAGTACTATGTATTTTGTTATTGTAAAACATATCGTGAATGTCATAATCTAAATTCGCCTAAGATTGCTCAGCAGAGAAAAAATTTTATATAAACGTTAAATATAAGCTTTTATAATTGTTTGTAATTAAAATCACAGATTATATTAGTTTTTCACTTTTAAATTCACACAAATTTCTTGAAATTGCACTAAATCATGCAAAAAAACCTTCAGATTAAAATGGCGCGAAAAAGTTTGTAAACAAAAGAAACAAAATTTGACAGTCTCATTGGAAAAAACGCGAGCAGCAAAAAATAATCACCTGTGCTGTTAAGTTCACCTGGTAATGAATTCGCCTTGGCAATGACATAAAAATTGAATTCGCCGCAATTTTAGCGATTAGTGGCATCGCTAAAATGTTTCAATTTTGTATTCTCTAACGCCAAATAAGTAGTTGTTGTTGTCTAAAACGCTAAAACTTTAGCAACGGAAATTTTAAGTGCTAAAATGTAAGTAAATTACAAATCTTTTCTTTTTTCTATTGTTTCTTGTTAAAAAAAAATTATTAATGTATAATGGAAGAAACAACAAAAATAATTACATAGGAGTAAAAATATATGCTTATTCAGTACTTGGAGGAGCACAAAGAACTTGCGCATGATAGGTAAAAAGTTAATTTCAACTTAAAGTGAAGCAAAACACAAAAATTCCTTTTTCTAAGATTTGTCAATTCCATAAAAGTTTCCTGTTCACAATTAGCTTATTGCGTTCACTAATTGCACTTAATGCATTTATTATATTACGACGCCGATAAAAACTGCTCATTTTCACTTTTTTAAATATTTATTATTACAAAATGCAGAAAATTTTTTGTAAACCTTATGAGCGTTTTTTTTTTTTTTTTTTTGTTTAAAATGTAAATAAACAAATACTTTTTTGTGATGCCATATTTTGAAAAATTTCCCATAATTTCCACATTTGGTTGTATCATGAAAAAATACTGCTCATAATTTATCGACTTAAGTGCTGTTTAAGTAATATTTGTCAAAAACAAAATAAATTTTGAATACATCTTTCACAATAACTATTTAAAATCTATATTTCAAAACATATTTTAAAACGTGATTAAAAAGAAGTTTTAAGAATATTTACGGGAAGCACAATATAAAGTAAGGTAACACTGCAATGAATTGCCAAAAATTATTACATTATGTTTATCTCTTTTTAACAAAAGTTCATCAAAGTAGAAAGAAAGAAATAGTATACAGTTAGCAAATTAGCTGCGGCGAATATAAAAACTTTAGCTAAGCAATTTAGCTTACAGAATACAGAGTTAGCGACATCGCTAAAATATTTGTCCTAATTTTTTTTAGCATTTTAGCGATCGAGTTTTAGCTTTAGCTAAGCGAGTTACAGAATACGGCTGCTGGTCATTTGTATTTCATAGGCTGGCTTCGTAATTATCACCACGAAAATTTAAATTGAAGACAATGAAGATTTGTTTTCCGCAGTGGTTACATTATCGTCTGAGTATATCCACTGCAATGATGTTGACTCTTACTGAAGAATAAATGCTGTTTGCAATGAAAACTTGGATGTACCAATTTTAGATTCGACGAACTCCGAAGTATTCCATAACAATACTATTTTACTATCATTGAAATCAGCAAATATACAAGGGGTTTTTGTTTACAAAATGAAATTAATTGTGATTTCATATTTGAAAAATTTGAGGACAAAATGTTCAATAATCAATAACACAGTAAAATTATATCAATCAAAACTAACCGATTATTTCATATAGTTCTTAGTTTTTGGCCTTGAAGAAATAATACCCACGTATAGTAAGTAATTTTACAAAAATTGTACTACCTAGTACCTACTGAAGTGCAAATTTTTTTGTTTTAGCAATCTTAATTCCAACATTATTAAATAAATAAATAAGTAATTTCTAAACGAATATTTTGCTTTTAGATTTTATATAGCCAAAATAAATTATTATGTGCAAATTTTTATATAAGCCAAAACGTGGCTTACATAAAAATCTAACTGTAGTCCAATTCGCCTTATAGTCCACTTAAAGCGTGCATGTAAATCAGTGGATTATAAGCGAATTTTAATGTAGTAGCTTAAAAGGCTGTTTCTAATGAAACAGCATTTTAAGAATTTTTTATATTAATCGTGTTTTAATATAAAAATATTGTACTTCTTAAAGTACAAAATAGTTTTTTAAAAATGAAAGGAAAAAATTTACACGCTTTTTCCCCCCATTTTGGTGCGTTTTGAAATTTCAAAGGATGAGGATATTTAAAATTTGTTTATAAGAATAAGAATTTATTCAGTTCTTAGAAATTTAAATGCCCGCCTTAAAGAATCTAATCTCAGGCAAAAATATGTGTGCGTAAGAAATAAATAGCTAACAGATATTTTTCGATATTAAAGAAGCTCAGCACTAATTTTGTTATTGTATTATATTCGAATTAAGTAAACATTGTGTAACATATACATACATAAGTATATGTATATTGTTTTCAATTTTTTATTTATAACTCATTATTCTTGTAACAACATTTTTTATTTAAATTTTTTATAAATAACAATTTGAATTTTTTGTTTTGGTTGTTATTTTTATATCATTGAAACTGTTAATTATTATTTCACAGTTGATATCAACAATTCGAATATTTCATTTTGGTTTGCATTTACATTACTGAAATTATGAATTACAATTTTGCTTTTTTATTCGAATTTTCTTACTATGGTTTTCTTTTATAGTATTGAAATTATGAATTACAATTTTGCTTTTTTTTTTTTTATTTGAATTTTCTTACTTTGATTTTTTTTTATATTATTGACATTAAGAATTACAATTTTGATTTTTTATTTTATTTGATTTTTTTTATTTTGGTTTTCTTTTGCATTATTAAAATTATGATTTACAATATTATTTTTTCATTTTATTTGAATTTTTTTATTTTGATTTTCTTCTATATTATTGAACTTATAATTTACTATTTTGCTTTTTTTAATAGGCAACTTGAATTTTTTACTTTTTAAATTACTGAAATTTTGAATTATTATTTTGCATTTGTCTATTATTATTATTTTTAAATTGTCAATATTTATTTTTTCATAATACATATATTTATTTACTAATTGAATTAAAAATGTAGATCCCGGTAAACGGTAAATATTTTGTTTGCTGGGACGGCATCGAGGATGAAAAAAAGTAATACTATAGTAATCCAGGAGTAAGTGTATCGAATAATATAATAAAAAAAGTAATATTATAGTACTCCAGGAGTAAGTGTATCGAATATATGTAAGTGTATCGAATATATGAATGCATTGCATTTCAGCTTCTTCCTACTCCAGACGATCATATGTCCTACACGAGGTGATGCTGTTTTTCGATAAAAACGATAGATCTAGACCAGATAAGGAACGATTTCATTTACTGCCCATTAAAACAAATTAAAAAAGTCATTACGCATATTAGCATAATAGGGAGATCATTACAATTATGGACTTTCCAAAAATAGAATTATTAATGAATTAAAAAATGTGTTGACCACAGTTTGGTACCACAGTGCGAGTGTTGTAGCTAAGGAGTGAAAAAAAAAAATATTATAATATAAGCGCACTTGCATTTACTACGGGCTTAAGTGTTAACAATATGCTTCAAAATGTACCTTGTGGTGCAACGCATTTTTACATCTGGACTTTTAACCGCGTTTTAAAACCCAATTTTCGCTGCTTGCCTTTTTGGGGTTTTAAGCAAAGATTTAAATTTTTAATCCGAAAATATATTCGGTATTTAAAAAATAATTCCTTGATGTTCTCCTCCAACTCAACAAATGCGCTCTCCATGATGTGTTTGGGAATATGCTGGCGGTGGGAAATGTTTATTCCATTGACTTTGTGGAATACATTTTCCAATTGCTTTATTTTAAGCAAAAAATCTTGCCGGCCTTTTGAAACTTGGTCAACCCACGTACTTACATATATGAATCTTGATGACATTCGTATTCTACAAGATTAAGATTTCGAATAATATAGCCTGCTATATATTCTAAGGCATCCTGTTGTAGAACGCCAATGTCATCCAGATTCAAATCGTCGCGGTTGTCGGGCTTACTTTCATCTGGAATTCCACTATCAACTTAGTCGTCTTCCAAATCCTCTTCGTGGAAAATATCTTTCGATGTTTCAGCGGTAAGACGGCTATGCTCTACATAAGACATGTTTATTATGTCAGAGTTCCCAGTTTCGTGTTTCTGGCTGAATTTAGATTAATTTTGAAAATAGTTAGTGTTTTGTCTTTCATCTTGCGCACACGTCGTTTATTACTACTGTCCGTATTTTCTATATGCATATGTACATATGTTCATTCTTAAATTCGAATGAGACGAAATTGCGCCGGAGTAGGTAGCAAGATGTTTACACGTGTTTCATTAGCGGTTTTCACTCTTTGTATTAAATTTAAAGTGCTTTTAAATATAATACTATTGTAAACTTGTTAATGTGAGCGACTTTTTCTTTGGTTTTGTGAAAAACCGAAAAAGCTGATAATTGTTCAGATATTTTTGCGATAAAAATAATTTTTCAGTTGGGAGTTTCGCGAAAAGAGATAAAACTTAAAAAAATACCTAATCTCATCTTTTATTTCAACTTTTTTCACATTTTCTTTTATTTTTTATTTTATTTTTGATGTTTTCCATTTTAAACAATGTATGTGTACATTTATTTTATTAGCATAAAAAAAATAAATATGGCGTCAAGTCTGCCGGCTGTTTCATAGTTGTAAATAAATGAACTTACTACGTTTACTATATCTGCTACGGTTTTTGGTATTGTAAAGATTGTTAATGTAGTAAATTAAAAATCGATGAATTTTGTTGTTGTCTAGTTTTAATTTACCAAGATTTACTAAATGTACAATATGTACAAGCTCTACAACAGTACTTTACTACACGAAGTGTGAGAACCGCTATTTTTTTTCACTGTTTTCCGTATTTTCTATAAACGAGTATGTTTATTATTAATTTCGTATGGAACCAAATTGCACCGGAATAGGTAGCTATTGTTTCTTTTTTTTCACCGTTGTCCGTGTTTTCTTTATGTTCATTATTTTTATTTTAGAGGGTGTTTTAGTATTAAACGATCAAGCCAAGTTTCTCAATTATTAGAACATATCGCTCCTTTATTGCAACATAGTCATATCTCAAAAATGAGCTTTTCGAGTTAACAATGCAGAATTGTTAACCGTACTACCTTTTAATGGGTGATTTTATAAGAACTATTCAGAACAGATTCAGAAAAATGCATGAAATATTTATTTGGATCGATAGTTGGGTCGATATAATTTAATGTTTGAAGATTATTTCATGCAAATGTTGGCCGCGGCTGCGCCTCAAATGGTCCATCCGCTTAGTCCAATTTTGGCATACTCTTTCCAACATTTCGGCCGGTATATCACGAATAATGTTGGCAATGTTGGCTTCCAGTGCGTCAATCGAAGCGGGCTTGTCGCTATAGACATTAGCCTTAACATAGCCCCACAAAAAATAGTCTAGAGGCGTTAAATCGCACGATCTGGGCGGCCAATTGACTGGTCCCAAGCGTGAAATAAACTGTTCACCGAACTCGCCTCTCAATTGGTTCATTGTTTCGCGTGCTGTGTGGCATGTGGCACCGTCTTGTTGAAACCACATGTCATGCAAGTCAAGCTCTTCCATTTTGGGCAAAAAAAGTTTGTTTCGCACAGTAGCGCTCACCATTCACAGTAACGTTGTGATTCGCATCATCTTTGAAGAAATACGGCCCAATGATGCCGCCAGCCCATAATCCGCACCAAACGGTTGTTTTTTGTGGATACATTGGTAGCTCTTGCAATTCTGGCTGCTTTTCACGGCAAATACGGCAGTTTTGCTTGTTCACGTATCCATTCAACCAGAAATGAGCCTCGTCGCTGAACACAATTCTTCGATAAAAAAGTGGATCTTCATCTAACTTTTCAAGAGCCCATTCACCAAAAATTTGGCGTTGTGGTAGGTCGTTTCGCTTCAATTCTTGCACCAGCTGTATCTTATAAGGCTTCACACCCAAATCCTTCCGCAAAATTTTCCACGTAGTGGAGTAACAGAGGCCCAATTGCTGCGAACGGCGCCGAATCGATAATTCACGGTCATCACCAACACTGGCCGATACGGCTGCGATATTTTCTTCAGTTCGCACTCTACGTAAGCGTGTTGGTGGTTTAATGTCCAACAATGTAAATTTGGTGCGAAATTTTTTTACAATAGCCCGAATAGAAGCCTCAGTAGGTCGATTAAACTGACCATAAAATGGAAGAAGCGCGCGATGAACTTTCTTAACAGAGCACGCATTTTGGTAATAAAATTCAATAATTTGCAAGCGTTGTTCGTTTGTAAGACGATTCATGATTAAATTATAGACCAAACTGAAGATGTTTGACAGTGACACAAGATACAAAACGTGCGTGAGCTGTCAAAACTAGTGTTGCAAAAAAAAAAAAAAAAAATAAAATAAAAAAATCACTCGTTATATTGTGCCAAAATTTAATCAAATTACCTTAAAACTGTTTCCTTTAAAAGATATTTTCTAAAAAAAATTTTCTAAGACTTATATGGAAACTAAAAATTTTAAATGTGCTTTTCTCGAAACAAGCTTTTTTGCGTTATGACTTTGTTGCAATAAAGGAGCTATATGCAGAGACTGAATATAAAAGTTTGTATTTATAAAGGCGCGTGAATGAATGACAAACTTCATCTTTTATTTGTTACAACTCTGGCAAATTTTCGTACATTGCAAATGATTTTCACCCGACAGGCTTACAGAAACACAAAATTTACACTGTATTTGATAGAATTGCTATTAATCGAGTTGACGGCTTGTAGTGCGATTCTGTAACTTTTAACGATTCGATAATCGTAAATCTTACGATACATTTCATCCCTTGCAGTAGCGATTATATGCTCCTGTACCCGAATCACACTAGAGCCTAATTTTGACAAAACACGAATTCTATTGAACGAATTTGGTGGCACGCCATCAGCCGGTGCTATCAGACCCATTTTGATCGTCTAATAGCTGTTTCATTATCGTGTTTTTATTACAGAAATATTGTACTTTTTATAACATATTTGTATTTGTAACTATACAGTTGCAAATAAATTTGCAAATTATAAGATGCACAGCATGGGCGGGGTGACAAAGACCATAATGCCCACGATGGTATTAACAGTATTTTTTTTTTGCGGCGCTGTGACTAACTGTACCGACCTAAGCCTTCGCATAGGAAGTTGCCGCGTGGTTAACAACGAAATACCTCATAAAAACTGTAAACTAATACAATTAGTTGAGCTAGACAGTTAACCAATGAGAGTGAGACGCAAAACTCTCGAAGGCCAAACAACAACAACAAGCATCACCGCACTTAAGAAGTAATTACGATGACGCGAGAGCTGTTCCCCAGCCCAGAGCTGCTTTACGACTGTTTTATAACATAAAATGGGGTTTTATAAATAAAAATTCAAACAACTGCACAAGGTGCATTAACGTATACACGGTGGCAGCACTAGAGCAAAATTACAACAATACAACAAAAACAGACATCTGGTAAGCTATGTTTATCAAAAATATTTGTAACTATATAAACTATAAATGTACCTTTTCATAATTATAACTTATATTTATTTGAATTATTTTTATGTTCACAAAATAATTTGTATATGTTTAATTCAGAATAAAACACTAAATTCACTTTCAAAAATGTAAACAATACATTTGACGTAAATAGCTTACTATATTGCCAGTAGCAAAAAATTGTCACATGCCGTAGTGCTGCCACCTTGTATACATTAAAGCACCTTGTAACTGCACTTACAAACGCTTGACAACAAACACAGCTGATCTGATGAATATAAAAAAATATTGGACAAAGAGACGAGAGAATAAAAGATATGCACTCGAGAGCCTCAGAATACAACAAAAGGGGAACGAATCAATTAATAAAAAAGAAGCAAAGATAATACAAATGCTGCATATTCTCTAGTTTTAGTTTAGTCTACTGCGATATTAACTTCAAAAACGTTTGTGTCTCGAAATGTATGTTTCCATGTATAT
The DNA here is from genome assembly GCA_914767995.1 of Thecocarcelia acutangulata. Taxonomy (NCBI): domain Eukaryota; kingdom Metazoa; phylum Arthropoda; class Insecta; order Diptera; family Tachinidae; genus Thecocarcelia; species Thecocarcelia acutangulata. Next base: position 62,652,258 of record OU612098.1, read on the forward strand.
TTGTAATTAATTTTGTAAAATATTTTTATGTGAATATTTTTAAAATGTTGCAACTAAATTTATTTCTATACAAGAATTTAAAAAAAATACAATTGTTACTTATTTATTTACAACAAACAAATTTATTTTTAACAGACACAATACAACATTCATGAAGAAGTTGGGATTATCCAACGAAACGTAGAATGCAAACTAAATAAAATAATGCAGTAGTTTTATTTAAAAACTAACTAGCGTAATATCCAGAACCTCTCTTCTATTTACCACAACAAAAGTAGGTTCCGACCCAACGTTCACAACGTCTAAATTTGCGCATAGTATGAAATCAAAAATCAACTCACCTCTTGCATTTGTGTCGGAGCTACCCCACACCATGTGATGTGCGTTTGCATCGGCTCCTATTATTATTGCCAGGTTTCTCTCACCAGCCATCCGAACAACTTCGCGAACTTTAGTTGGTGGTGGTTCGCTCTCATACGCCATATAACTTGAGACAAGCAGGCAGGTGCCTACACTTGTCTCCCAGGCTGCCGTCACTGTATCTTCATCACTGAAATCAGACAGGATAAAGATATTCAAATTGCTCCTCGCTACTATACAGGACCTAATCCTACCTTGGCCCACGTGCAGTAGCTTGTAGCCTTCTTTTCTTAGTCCACAAAACCTGCCCTTACACAGCCAGGGTTCCTGAACCAAGATAACATCATCCGCTTTCTCCGCCATCCGGAGAAGCAATGCAGCCGAAGCTGCCTTCGAATGGTGAAGGTTAATTTGAGTTACTTTCACCATTTTTCCCCTCATTATCCACGATTGGGACGTCGACGTCCTCTTGGTCATCCTGATCAGATACCAAGAGGGCGTCCTCGTCAACTGCTTCGTCAACATGCCCCCGTGTGGCTTGCTAGGCTCACACAGGTAGCAATTCTTGTCATATGATTGCGGTCATATGAACAACTTCTTGTTGAGGAGTTCGGGCTTTCTAATCCCTCATGTATGCAATTTCCCAGCAATCAATGGAGGACAAGGCTTAATGAGTTGGTAGGCCGAAGCCCATTAAGAACATCAGCCCTTAAACCAACTCACCCGTCAATCATCACCACTGGTTCCTTACAGTACACGTATCTGTTGTATAGGCAACAGATCCTCGGGGGATGGTTAGCCCTCGAAAAAAGCCATCACCAAACAATTATCAAGGATACTAACACTCCCTTCCTGCGTTTTAGGTTTCAACCACAGCCAGAACGTTTCAGCCAAGGTAGGCACCTCAACCATGATCAGCCCGGATCGAACCGCAAGCAGAACTTCCCGGGGGCCATGCTGATCCCCGTTCTGCCAATTTATACCCTTGGTAAGGGTTTCGGAAGCCAACACACCATAAGTCATGTGGCTTCCTAGAGTTTTGTTTGCCGCACCAAACGAGGGACCCCTTCGCCTCTTTTCCCTGAAAAACAGAGCGCCTAAGTTAGGAATACGCCAAGGCAAAACCTGTTCCCCGGGGGGAGAACTCCTGAGTCAGCAGGATGGTGACATTTCTCGAATTGCCCTTCGGTTCGGAGACCCTGACTACCTTCCAATCATGGGTAGGTATATCAGGGTTTCGGCCTCTCAGGACCTCCAAGATTTCCTCTGCAGACCCAGAGATGTCTGGTATCTTGGCAACAGCTCTAGGACGACGTGGAACCTCTGAGAGAGGAATCACATCGAGCTTGGCACCTTCCCATGGCTTGCCCACATGACCGACTGCCTGTTTAAGCAACATTGCTGATCGCTCATCTGCACAGGCCATAAGCTTTATACGCCGCCGATACCAGCCAGCCTCCTCACACCTGGGGTACGGACCCGGATTGTCTTTAAGAACTCTCCGGATCATGTTTAACATCATCACTTGTTTCTTCACCATAACCCAATTCGAAGGAGTTATGGCAAGATCCGCGTTGCCCCTGTCAATGACAGCCATCACAAGCTTGTCCTCTATGACATCGCTAAATGATTTGTTCATTGACCTTTGGGGTCTTAAACGCTTATTCGTAGGCTGTTGTGCCTGCAACACTGCCTCATCCTCAAAGCGTTGCCGCTTAGGTGCATCCTTAGATGCAAGGGGAGGCGAATTCTGTAGTTCAGCTAAAACTGATCCTGCCCATGATAACCGGGATTTCTCTTCTGCCGTTAAGGCATCCGCTGGCTTCTTCCCCAGCTCCCCATAGATCTTACTGGCGGCACGCCGCCTTAAATAGGCCCGTCTCGCGGAACTTGTATGCCTTTGAGACTTTTTATCTATTACTTGAGGTGCAGTTTGGTTTCCCGAAAACAAGTTCGCAGTTTCCTTACTGCCCTTTCCGCAAGGTATCAGAGATGTAGCTTGAGAGCCCGAAAAATGGTTCGCAGCTCCCTTATTCACATTTCCCTGATGACCACCAACGCGGGAACCCGAAATCTTGTTCGCAGCGCCTTTCTTGGTGGAGGGTGGTGGAGTTCGAAGACCCGAGAACTTGCTCACAGTCATCTTTCCCACAATAGGCGCTTGGGCAGCTGTTGCAGTGCTGTCACTAGCACGAGCAGCTTCCAAAACAAAGGTGTGCCGTGAAGGCCCGGGCCAGTGCAGCCTTCGAGGTGTTCTTAGGTTGCCCCAAGACACCTCCTGCAGTCAGCGTTTAGGTCCTTGTACCATCGTTGCAATAGTCCGTTGTCTTGTCCATAGTCGTCGTCATGTCATTTTGGATATTAGTATTAATTTTGGAAGCGTTCATTTTGGTCCCACGAGTGTGGGGGAAGGGGATCTCCTCCATGTCATAGCCCCCTGTAACGTGGAGGGGGCGTGGTCTATTTGCTGAGGTGCCCATATATCAGCAAAGCTCCGTTCTTGACCCCCGACTGCAAAGAGAACAGATGGGCACGGGTCGCATGACACCCCTGTTTGAGGGTTTGGGTAACCTTTAGTATGTAGGCCGGCTTAAAAAACCCTATCCTCTCCCCGGGCTCAACCATTAGAGCCTGAAACAGAACTCCCATAATTAAGCCCTCGAAAGAGAATAGACGTCCAGCATACACTTAAGCCCCCACACCACGTCAAGGTAGTTACCCAGGTGAGGGATATTAAAACTACAATTTTACCATAAAATCAAGTTTCTATTAATTAATATACGAGTACTCACCCTGTTTATTTCTAAATTGTTTTTAAAGAAAGGTTTCAGTGACTTACTACACAGTTTCAACTGATATATTACGGAAGACGCTACAGTGCCGTATTTAGTTCTTAATATATCAATATGTATTTTGTTGGAAAAACTGCAATCTAAAATATTTCTTCTATAGGTTTTTTAGGCCTTGAAGATTTTGACTCTCTCTTTGATTTTGGTTACAAACCTGTTCCTTATCATTAGTTATAAATTGAATTACTGTTCGTAATTCCTTTTTAACTTGTTTAAAATTAGATTTGTACTCGTTAAATGACTTAATGTGTTCATATACAGACATATATCCTCATGAAATTTTGCACTATATTTATTTGAAATTTATTTTCCAACATAATGTCTGTTCGTTTATCCCAAAAATTTGCACAAATTTTTACTCTATTTTACTGAATGCTCTTCGTTTACCCAAGTTACAGTAAATGAGAACACAAAAAAAAAAGTTAAGCAAAATTTTATTGCAGCAAAGTTTAGTAAGATAACAAGCATATAAACAAAAGAAAGTAATCAAAAATAGAAAATTTTTTAGAAAACTTATATAAGAATAATATAGAATTTAGAGTTTTTAAAAATTAATTGGCAAACTATTTAGGAGGTAGTAAAACAATTGTGCGCTTATTAGTAATCAGTCAGAACCCAATAACCAGTTAAAAACAGTGGTTGAAGATTGTCACACAGCAGATAGGGGCAGTCGCAAATTCGGCTGCGAGTTTACTGAGTTCCAGTAATATTAGGGGTCATCCCCAGAGTACTGGTCCAAAATAAAAATAAAAAATAAGAACAATAATACAAAAATGTAATGATAAATGAATATACACAATTTTTACATTTTACTGCCTCGCTCGGAAGGTATTAACTAATGATTAAATAGAATTGCTTAATATTATAGAATAACACATATATTTCGGTACAGGCTTTTTTTTCTAAATTTATTGATTAAAAGATTCTTCTAAATTGGATTTTTATATAACTATATACTAATAACTGAGTTTATTATTCACTATACGAGTATTCGCATCTAAAATTTCCACTGATTTTACGTCATTTAATATGGTAAAATTATGCAGTACTGCGCAACCCAGTATAATAGTATTAGCATTTTTCGCTGAAATATCGATAGTTGTTAACAGAACCCTCCAACCTGCGGTGGGTATTCCGAAACAATTTTTAGTTGCACGCCGAGCTCGTGAAAGCCTATAGTTAAAAACTCTTATATACAACCAAATTTGTTCCTACATAGGAACTTCATATATGTTTGACATATAGAAGTAACGTAAGTTGCATGACACAGCCAAGTCGCGTTATACACGAGCTTATCACCTATTCCGATGCCTCTTATAAGCAACCATTTGAGAAGAAATTTTCAGCATTCTATTACTCAATCGAAACTCAGTAAAGTCGGTTCACGTAAAGCAGATAGTACCCAAAATTCCGAAAAAAAATTTTTTTTTGGGCAATTTTGTATGGAAATTTTTGAACAAAATTGTTTCTTTTGCTATAAACTTGCCAATATTATTTGGCATAGTGTTTACAAGGCAAAAAAAAAAAAAAATCCCCGATATCGGTCCATATATACCCGAGATATAGCCTAAACCAATTTTTCCATGTAAATGACAGGTATGCGAACTTAGTACTATATATTTACTTGACTATTGTGAAGGGTATTTTAGATTCGGCCCAGCCGAATATACTACACTATATTAGCATCTAAAATTGATACAAATCAAAAAATTATAAACAGCTTTTTTTTTATATATAAATAGCTAGGAAATATTATAACAAGCTGTTTGTAATTTTTTGATTTCTATCAATTTTAGATGCTTATATAGTGAATAATAAACTCAGTTGTTTGAATTTTTGTTCTCTGCTTTTTAATACTTAAAAAAAAAAAATCGTAGCAACCAACGGTTGTTCATTTGTTCGAAAGGTGTAAAGAAAAGTAAAGAGGTGAGAAAGGTGAATAATAAAAAAAAAAGCTTTGTTTTTTGTACTTTGACTGATGGTGTGGTCAAGGCGAATTCATCACTAGGTGAACTTGACAGCTAGGTGATTATTTTTTGCTTGCCGCATTTTTTCCAATGAGACTGTAAAATTTGTTTCTTTTGTTTGCAAACATTTTCGCGCCATTTTAATCTGAAGTTTTTTTGTACGATTTAGTGAAGTTTCAAGAACTTTTTATGAGTTTAAAAATGAAAAACCATTATAGTCTGTGATTTTAATTACAAACAATTATAAAAATTTGTATTTGACGTTTATGTAACATTTTTTCTTATCCGAACAATATTAGGCGAATTTAAATTTTGACATTCTCAGTAAGTTTTACAATAACAAAATATATAGTATTGAATTCGCCATGGGTATGGTTAAAGATTTTTTTTTTCGTTTAGATTATTGGAATAGAAAGTTGAATCTTTGACAATATCTTTCAAAAGTTTCCAAGTCTGCAGATGATAAAGGTAGCTCTTATGAAATGTCGACATATAGACAGCTAGGAAATATAAAAGACAAGCTTTATTGCTTTGATTAGATCTGTTAACAACTATCGAAATTTCAACGAAAAATGCTGATACTACTACACTGGGTTGCACAGTACTTCATAATTTTACCATGTTGAATGACGTAAACAAGCGGTATTGTCCACCAAATCTTGTCGACCAGGAGCTACCAGATGTGGCTTTTCAAGAAGGAGAGTAGCGAATGCAACTGAAAATCAGTGGTAAAAGGCCCATGCGATTGTTTTCGACCTACGTACACAGAACTCCTATATAGTGAACAAAGCGTTGCCTTTTATGATACTAAAGTGCCAACTCTGTATATGCGGTTTGTTGTTAAATTGCCGTTCTGTTCTGTTACTGACGAATCTGTAGAAAACAAAATTCATTGTTACATGCAGTCTACACCTAACTTGGAACGCAGTTAAAACTTGCTGTTTATATACATATCTGTCTGTTTAAGATGGCGGACACGTAGTAATGTTAGAGTTATAATTTCTCGTAGTAAAAAAATAAAAATGGCGAAAAACGACTACAATTGGCAGGCTGTTGTCAATTTAAATTATAACAGAGTTTCGAAATTAAATGTTTTAACAACCAAGTTATAACTTTAACCAAACTTCAACATGAGCGGTCCACACTTAACTTTAACTTGAAGTTAGCGTCAAAGTTAGTGTTTTCATGTCAGGTGGAGACCGCACTTTAAGTGACAGCTGAAAATGTGTGTGTATTATGTGGTTGACCTTTTATTGCTAAGCTCAAGCAAAAACGTCGGCAGAATAACAGTATAGCGATTGCTAATTGCTCTAGGTGGCGTAAACGTATTACTGCTTCATAACAAATACTAACAAAATTCAACGTGAGAAGTTATAGAAACAACAATGTGTTTGTTGTATGCACAGCACTGTGTTTGTTATATTTGTATACCAAATTACAACAACTGACAGCTCATTGCTTGGCAATAATTGCTCAAGCAATCAGTAGAGCAATCATGCGGTCTACACATCGCAAATTTTATGGACGCAATCAAATTTGACAATTGCCGCAATAAATATTGCTATGTGGAGACGCTAGGTGAGAGACGATACTAATTATCGTACATAACGAAGTATATGTTGTAGTACGGTTTTCAGATACACGTTAATACAACTCATAACTATTTCATGTGAAAGAAATATTTTAAAGGCAATACACACAACGGCAAATCAATATTCGTATTATATAATCTTGTTTATATTAATTTCTTCTAAATTTTACCAGCCAAAGGTCAATTTTGTATTTTCGATATTTCGCTAATAGTTTGTTAGCATTTTTAGGCAAAATTAAAATATTTTTAAATTAAACGTTATTTAGCAAACTATTAGCGAAATATATAAAATTCAAATTAAACTTATTTTATAAAAAACAACAAAACAACGATCTTTAGCTGGAAGAATTTACAAGAACATAAATAGTTGTTATATTTCAAACAAAAGATCCAACACACGAAAACGGCTCTTCATAAAACAAATTTCGCTGTACTAGAGCATGAACACGATACTTATTTTCATACTTATGAAAGCTCCGCCCACGAAAATCAAAACTTTTTGATTTTCGTACTACAAAGTATACTTCACAAGTACGACAGCATGATACACGTTACTAATTTCATACTTGTACGATTTGTTGTAACGTCTATCATAGGCATTAGTTTGTTTTTGGTTAAGAAATAAAAAACTTAAACATTGTGCAAATTTTGAAAAAGAGATTTTTAATCAGTAATGGACGATGAAAAACTCATCATTTTAGTGGAAATAAATAAAAAAAAAAAAATTGCATGAGTGTACCTAGTAGATGCAATTCTGAGAGGGAGCTTAGCTCCACTAGAAAAAACCTCTGGATTTCTGAAGAGGAATTGAAATCATTGAAAAAGTCATTGGACAATCTCCTGTCTCTAAGAGATAAAAAACGCACGCGTTCGTGTTCGCCAAACATTGCTGTTGCAACAGTAGACCAACCATCCACCAGTTCAGTAATTGCAGATAAGCCGAAAACACAAGTAGGCATGGACAGGTATGTTACCATGGTTAAACGTCAGCGAAGCCCGAAATCCGCTCAGATATCATCACAACCAAAGATATCCAAAGAGGATAATACCGCTACAGCAACGAAAAGTAATAGATTTGCAATCCTCCAGACTGATGAGCCAAATACAGCAAAAAAACATTTAAACCGCCACCAATATATTTGAGAGAACCTACTTCTAATGAGCTTGTAAAACAACTTATTACGGTAATCGGTAAGGACAATTTCAACGTGACATCAGTTAAGCGCGGAAACATCAATGAAACAAAAATTCAGGTAAACCATGAAATTGATTACCGAAAATTGTCTGACGTTTTGGAAAAGGAGAAAAGATCTTTTTACACTTATCAGCTTAAAAGTGCTAAAGGTATTCAGGTCGTTATAAAAGGTATTGACCCATGTGTAGCCACGGATGATGTTAAGATTGGTTTGGAGGACAAAGGGTTTAAAGTCAAAAGTGTAGTGAACATCAGGAACCGTGAGAAGATCCCTCAACCCATGTTTAGGGTTGAACTGGAACCAAGAGATATTGTCCTGAAACGAAATGAAACTCACCCAATTTATGCCCTCAAATTTCTCTTGCACCGTAAAGTTACCGTAGAGGAGCCTCATAAGCGTTTAGGTCCCGTTCAATGCCTAAACTGCCAGGAATTTGGCCATACTAAGGCCTATTGTAAACTGCCCGCAGTTTGTGTTGTGTGTGGAGATCTACACGGCACTTCACAGTGCAAAAAACCAAAGACTGATTCGAGCGCTAAAAAATGCAGTAACTGTGGAGGTAACCACACTGCAAATTACAGGGGCTGTCCTGTCTACACTCATTTTAAACAATCAACAAATAAGTCATCAATTACCTTCAAGCAACCCCAGCAGTCAAACATTATTTCTGCAAACAATTTTCCCCAGATAGGCCAGTCAACCAGCCAAATAATTATGCAAAACCCCAAACAAGTTTCATATGCTAATGTAGTCAAAACCGATATACAAAACTTTAATCAGGAGCCAATGCCCCAAAATTCCGATCAAAATTTTAAAAATCTTGAGGCGACTCTGCAGACTCTTGTTCAATCCATAAACACATTTACGGTTTCTATGACTAACATGATGCAGGAAATGCTGAAAATGCAATCCACCATTTTGCAGGCAATTTTAACAAAATGAATTGGTTAAAAATATGTTTCTGGAACGCAAACGGCATCCGCCAACACAAAAATGAACTTGAGCACTTCCTTATGGAAAAGCAGATCGACATAATGCTGATTGCTGAAACCCATTTGACAACTAACAGTTTTTTCAAAATTAATAGTTACACGCTGTATGATACTAAAGATCCCCGTGGCAGATCTTGCGGAGACTCAGCAATTTTGATAAAAACTAGAATTAAGCACTATTTGCTACACGAGACATGTGAGGAGTATCTCCAAGCAACAAACATATGTATTGAACATTTTCATCAAAAAAATTGTTATTTCATCGATTTATTCCCCACCCCGGTTTTCAGTAACAGAAAATCAATATAAAAATTTTTCAAATCACTTGGGCCTCGATTTTTAGCGGCTGGCGACTATAACGCTAAACACACTTTTTGGGGATCACGTTTAATTACCCCGAAAGGCCGTGTGCTTTTTGACACCGTTTCCAAAATGGGCTTAGATGTGGTTTCAAGCGGACACCCCACTTATTGGCCGTCAGACCGACGAAAGATCCCTGATGTTATAGATTTTGGAGTTGCGAAAAATTTTCCTTTAGAGTGGATGCAAGTGGAGCCTTCATTAGATTTGTCATCAGATCACTCTCCCACTATAATCTCTGTTTCGTTTCCCCAAGAGATTGGCTCCCCGTTGACCGTCAATAGAGTAAATTGGCTAAAATACAAAAAATTTTTGAGTACACATTGTACTGAAAATATCGCCTTGAGAACGCCTGCGGATATTGATGTGTCAATTAACGATATTTCTGAAAACCTCAAACTGGCCGTACAGCATGCTACCACTAGTCATATAAGATCCAGAAATGAAACCAATAGAACTTATTCGTCTGAAATTGAGCAACTTCTGTCAGAAAAAAGAAGAGTCAGAAGAGAGTGGCAACTTCGCAGATCTCCCCAGCTTAAAACTAGGCTACGGGAATGCATAACTCAGTTAAGGAATCTGCTTGAAGTCCATAGAATATCTTCCCTTAAAACATATTTGGAAAGCCTGGATGGTACTCCGCAATCTGACTATTCTCTGTGGAAAGCGACAAAAGGTCTGAAAAGACCCGTAATAGGTAAGCCACCTTTGCGAACTACAACTGGCGACTGGGCAAGAAGTGACTCAGAAAAGGGGATGGTGTATGTTAACCATTTGAGAAATGTTTTTATTACAAATGATATAACAAATGATGCATCTGAATTACCACCATATGTAGTTAGACCGCCTGTGTCTTTGCGATTCACATTTCAAGATGTAGAACAAGGTATCAGTAACATAAACCCCAGGAAAGCTCCAGGTATTGATCAAATTACTGGCAAAAAGCTTGAACCTTGACCTCGTGTAGCTAGAAGAGTTCTACTTTTTACTTTTAACGCTATTTTACGCCTTGAGTATTACCCTGCAGAGTGGAAGGTCTCTATGATTACTATGATACCCAAGCCAGGGAAGGATCCGACCAAGGTAGAATCATATAGACCAATAAGTCTATTACCAACAATTTCAAAACTGTTCGAAAAACTGTTAATGGTTAAGTTGAGTCCAATATTGAACAATGTGGGATGCATCCCTGATCATCAATTTGGGTTTCGGGCTAAACATAGCACCATAGAACAAACACACAGACTAGTCAACGTCATAGGACAGATCTTTGAGGAGAAGAAGTATTGTTCAGCTCTATTCATTGACATTTCTCAAGCTTTTGATAAAGTGTGGCACGACGGATTGATGCACAAAATAAAGTTGAACTTGCCTGCAAGTACCCACAAGCTTCTGGAAAGCTACTTATATGGGCGGAAATTTGTTATCAGAGAAGGTGATTTTGTAAGCCCAACTCAACCTATCGAGGCAGGAGTTCCCCAAGGTAGCATACTTGGGCCTACTTTATATTTGATTTACGCCTCTGACATGCCAACGACATCTGGAATACACACTTCAACTTTTGCAGAAGACACAGCGTTTTTGAGCATTCATGAAAACCACCAATTAGCTTCACGAAATTTACAGGAATTTATTTCAATATTGGAAAAATGGCTGAAGCTTTGGAAAATCAGGGTTAATGAACAAAAATGTACTCACGTTACATTCACACTGCGTAAGCAAACATGTTCGGCTATACAAGTTAACAATACACCTATTCCGCAGCAAAATGAAGTCAAGTACCTTGGTATTCACCTGGACCGTAGGCTAACGTGGAAGTCTCACATTGAAGCAAAAGTCACTCAGTTGAAACTAAAAGCAGCGCAACTAAATTGGCTTATGGGCAGAAACTCGACATTGAAGTTGGATTGCAAACTTCTGCTATACAATGCAATTCTAAAACCTATATGGTGCTACGGAATTCAATTATGGGGCACCGCCTCAGCGTCAAATATTGAAAAAATTCATAGGCGACAAAACCAAGTTCTTCGAACAATTACAGCGGCTCCATGGTACGTAAAAAATTCACGAATTCATAAAGATCTGAGTGTTCCGCTGGTAAAAGAGGAATTTTCTAAGTACGCGACAAGGTATGTCAGTAAACTGGAACTTCATCCAAACCCTCTTGCGCGTAATATAACGGGATACCGTTGCCACCATCAGAACGTTCAATAGGTGATTCTACCGATATTGCTTCCGCATAATAGAACTTTTTGTCTAGCATTGGCTGGACGTAAGTAAAAAGCCCATTTTATTTAATTTTTTTTTTAATATTTAGTATTAAGATTTGAATACTTATTGTTAGTTCATTTTGAAGATTCAATAAATAAAAACCCTTAACAAAAAAAAAATTTTAGTGGAAGAAAATGGTATTTTTAACAACAAGTACAATAAATTCGACAGGTTGCCAGAAAAAAAACGGTCCTTATGGCCACGAATTTCTAAGAAAATATGTTTACCAGGTAAGTCTCAACAAAAAATTTATAATTATTTTACATGCATGTACATATGTATTATTATACATTATTTAGAGAAAAATTGTATAAAAACATGGAGTTCACGTAGGGACGTGCAAAAGAAAAGAAGAACGAAAAGCTTGTGTCCGGTAGCAGTGCAATGTTCAAACCACAGAATGATGAGTCAATTAGAGTTTTTGACACCTCACATAACTTCACGGCAGTAAATTTTTATTTAGCAGTATATAATTATTATTTTTTTTTTTGCATTATGTACAAAACTGCAAATTGTTTTATCTTCTAATGAGTGTGTTTAACGGCAAATATTCTTGAAGAAAGTGAATTCACATCATATGTCATCATTTTGGAAGCAGTTCATATTTTGATGCCCGAGTGGCCAATGCACAACTCAAATCTTTTGGATATAGAAACACAAGAACTAGAATATTAAGGGTCGTTATTGCCGACAACATCAACACGTATATGTACGTAATCCGAAAATAGTTTCTGAAGCATCAGGCCTGCGAAAAAACCAAAAGCAATTTGATGATACTGATAAATTGTTTGTGGAAGCAGTAGAAACTTTTAAACAATTTAGTAAGTTGAAAAAAGAAAAAACACAATAAAAAGAAAGTGACCCCATTTATGATTTTGGAAAAATGGTTGTTACGAGAATTAATACTCTAAGCAAAACCGAGCAAACACAGGCCATTTATTTGATTACGGAGTTGCTGATGTAAGTCAAATCAGAACATAGTTTTGAATAATTCTTCAGAAACAAATATAGAAACAGTAGCTTTATTTTTATTTAACCTAATATATATGTTTCTACAAAAGTTTGTATACTTATAAGAACATACACATTTGCAAACGTACCTCAATTTCACCAAAGTTGGACTCATTAGGTTTTTCTATTATGTTTTAGTAGGACGTTGAACAAAGCACAGACACTGGTTTTTTAAATTTATTTAGTCGCAGCAATATTACGGGTACATCCATGTAAAATTGATCCGAATGAAATTTAAATGAATTAAAATTTGTTATTAAGGACCTACGTAAAATTTCTGAGGTGCATAAATTTCACTAGCTCTAGGGGCTAGTATAAATTTTGCCAACAGGATAGAAATATTTGATATGTAAGAATTTGATTTGAAATAAATTATAATTGAAAATAGATATAATATAAAATTGAAAAATGGCTCTATTATAAGTATTTCTTAATTTATTATTTTTAATATTACTATTATTACTTTTATCTTGGACCAATACTCAGGTATGACCCCTAAATATGCAGTGCATTGTACTGGAACTAGGAAAATATGTTATGGTGAGGAGGAAAGAGGGAGCAGTGTTTAATTTTGACAATAACTACACGAAAGACTAAAACAATCTCTATTACAGCATTTAAAATGTTGGAATTAAATTAAAACTGATCAGTGCCTAGTGTATATAAATACCTTCGACATTGCTCAGATTAGCAAAATTTAATCCAATACCTTCCATACCACAAGGTAATGAAATGCATTCAAAAGAAATTATTAATGAGCATATGAAGAAAACACGGACAACGGTGAAAAAAAGAAACATTTGCTACCTATTCCGGTGCAATTTGGTTTCATACGAATTTAATAATATATATATGTACGTAAGTATATAGAAAATATGTACAGCAGTAATAAAAGACGTGTTCACTGGATGAAAGACTCTTATATTTGTTTTTACGTTTTGATTAAAAATTGTTTCTGTTTGTCCAAATTTTACGTTGTCTAATAAAATATTTTTTTACACAGCCAAGTACAAAATGTTTCCACCACGGAAATTTTAAATTATTTTTCCGCATAAAACTTTGCAAACGTTTCGCATGCGTCCTGTAAAGTAGATAACACACGATATGTTTTTAATAATGTAAATGTCACTTTTCACAATGTAAAATGCCTACATGTCGTCTGTTACCTCAAAAACATTGCGTCTGTAAAAAACATGAGCAAAGTCGTCTGACAAAATTTCAAATGGAGTGTGTTCTATTTTGTTATGCTTAAACATCTGACATTAGAACTCTATGCCTGCGAACAATTCAGAGGCCGTTTTTGGTCTGTATAAATAGTCGGCTGGAGGAAATTTTAATGTATAAATATTTTAATATGTTTTAAATAATTATTTTTCATAATAATAAAAAGCATAGACAATGTCAGATGTAAATGTACATGTACGTTGGTGAGTAAATTTTAAAAACCCATGAAAAATACATGAGGAATTACATATTAAAAAACAGACGTAAAAACATATCGTGTGTGGCTGCTTTAAGTTACATAATCGCACTACAGGGTGGTATGTGTGTGAAATAATGTGCCAAGGTAATTCACCACTATTCACGGTGTAGCCGAGACACGTTTTATGGTGTATGAATAGACTAGAATATTATATGGATAAATTTAATTCTAGTCGTTTAGTTAACCTGTGGTTACAAATTATTAAAGAAACTGAATGCATTTTTGTAGCCGTGACTATTTTTAACCACATTTTTATTCCTTGCTTTTAGCAAGTACTGTATTCACTACCAGGCGATAGATGGTGCTGTAACTATTAACTGAATAAAGCGTCATATTTGGGTGGGGTGGTATTAGAATCCAAGTTGGTTTTGCTAATTGTCGGTTTTGTAAACCAATTTCGATTAATTCAAATCAAACCGGTTTTGTTATTTCCGAAAGCAAGTAAAAGTGATATTTGAATTGGCTAATGGTGTTTTCTTTTCTGATAAAAATGTTACACCTATGCTACATATAGTGGTTCAACACGTTCTTTTCTAAAAAATTTGATACACTATTAAAGGGTATCATGCACTTAGAACTGGCAAAATATGTAGCATGTCCTACACTCCACTTCGAGTAAGGTGGAGATACTGCCCTCTTTTACATCTTTGTTTCATACGTTTTTATGCAAATATGAAATTTTTTTGTTATTGTAGATGAGTTATAAGATAAAATAGTGATTAAAACGTTGGTATGTTAAAAGTAGTCATGATATATTTGAAACGCTATATGTAAATTCTTATTAAATGGCACTTTGTTAGCATTTTTTGCTCTTTTGTGCTAATAACACATGTACAACTTTTTAGCCTTTTTTTGTGAATAATAATAATGAGTAAGTATGTAATAAAGTGATTTTTATAAAATACAACTGAAAGCAAATCATATTCTACTTTTATTTGGTTAATTACTGTTTGTTACATTTATGTCACATTGCCCAGTAACGCGTCCTTTTTTCGTTATCTGGATATAAACATGTTGACGAATGCGAAAATTTTAGAAATTCTTGAGGAGAGTGAAGATGGGCTTGACTTTAATGATGACAGTGTGGCTGATCCTGACTATTCGTTAGACTTAGAAGACTCCGTGTTTGAAGACATTGCTCATGATCCAGAATACTCTGCGGACACACAAGATTCCGTTTTCGAAGATGTTGCGACAGCTATTGACAGTATAATTGAATGTGTAGGAAAAGTAAATTGAAAAATTGAGCCAGAAACTGGAAAAGAAAATGTACTTGAGAGTAACGAACCAGACTTAGGCGCATCTTCAAATGTAGTCATGAGACTGGCGCGAATCATTCCTAGAACTCAAAATTTTCAACTCTATTTCGATAATTATTTTACTTCTTTGCCTCCACTCGCTTATTTAGCTAAAGAAGGAATTTTTAGTGCAGGAACGATAAGAAGAAACCGAATACTAAACTGTAAACTTCCGGGTGACAGAGAAATGATAAAGAACATTAGAGGATCTTGTGTAGAGTTTGTTTGTAGCATCGAAGGAATTGATATTGCAACAGTCTCATGGAAGTACAATAAAATTGTAAATCTGGCTTCGACTTTCATTGCGGAGTTACCAAAACGTCCAGTAAAGAGATACGATAAAGCACAACAAAAGTATATCGATATAGAACGTGTCGCCATTGTTGGCAAATATAATGCGCACATGGGAGGTGTAGATCTCATTGACGCTATTATGCTTCGTAGTAAAAGGTGGCAGGTTCGATTATTTTATCACTTTTTAGATTTAATAATGGCGAATTCGTGGCTATTGTACAAAAAGAGCAATGCAGCTAATAAAACAGACCAATTGTTATCTTCTGCAGAATTTCGCCTACAAATTGCTGAAACTCTTTTAAAGCTCGATACCAAATCGAATGTAAAAAGAACGAGATCAATTGAACCTGATTTACAAGCAAAAAAGGACAAAGGACCAGCTTAACATATTCCGCCACAATCAGTACGTCAAGACCAGCTTGGCCATTGGCCAGTATGGGCGGAAAAGAGAATAAGGTGCAAAATGCCAAATTGCCAAGGTGTGCCGCAAACTTTATGCGAAAAATGTGGTGTTGCATTGTGCTACAACAAAATTAATAATTGCTTCCGTGCATTTCATTTGTCATAAAATATTATATAAGCTGTTCAGGCAATGTAACATTTCTGTAACATACCAGTTTTTTTTTTTTGTTAACAAGTAAAAAATTTTTCTATAAATTTACAAATAAATATGTGTTTTTATTTTAATAATAGTAATAAAAAAAAATCTATTTGGACTTAAAATAAAATGTTGCCCGATAATCGGAAAAAATGACACATTTAAAGGGCAGCATTTTTTATCACAAAATAATACACCATTATTGCTTACTTTTTCCATTCGTTATTTTTTTTTTTTATATAAAGTAAAAATATTGTGTTTAATATTATATAACTTATTGAGCTTAAGGTCTCTTTTGGTTTTTTAAGTACATATCTTTATTCTATTATATGGCAATATCTCACTATCCTTCGGATAGCTTCTTCAGTAGTGCAATTCACTAACTTTTCACCCCAATTAGAAGTGTTAACTTTAGCCACACATTTTGCTGTTTGCACTAACCCCTACGTTATTCACTAACTATATTTAGCCATCGTAGAGGGTTTTATTTTTCTTCACGTTCAGATTGTTATAACGTGGCAACTCTCCATTTCATTTTTATTAGCTATTGTACTGAGTCTCTTTTTGTTTATAGTGTTTTTCATCTTTTGTAACTTTGACCATTTTATATACATACATACATATATATAAAAATGTTAAAAATAATATATGGGCTCGAGGTTCTTTTTATAAAAACAATAATTAAAAGCTTTTTATTCAATATTTCGTTTTTTTCTTTAGAAAACTTCTTAATTATAAAATTGAATTAATTATAAAATCGAAAAAATTTTTGTGATAGAAAATAATATTAGATAAATTTAATGAAATAAATATGTAAACAACATAAATCAACACTTTTTTTTAGTTAAACCTACAAAAAATGCGGGTGTTAATTAACACCTATTTATGTGTTAAATATAACAGCTGCCTCAAACAGCTGACTTTAAACCCCAGCATATGGTGTTTAAAGTACTTGTGAATAGGAAAAAGGTTAATTTTGTGGTTAATAATTTTAACCGAAGTAAATGGGGCTTAAAAAGCATAGTGGCCAAACTACAGGCCAAACAATATTTATTTAAATTTGTTAATTTTTTTTTTTTTTTGAACTTTTATAATTTTTTAAATTAAAAATTGTTTGGTTTGTACATATGTACAACAGGTTTTTAGTTCAAGTTTTTCCTTTCTTAATTTTTTTCTTAAGAAGGATTTTTTACAATACAAATTTGCTGTGATCAATAATTATTGATTGAAGAAGACAAGAAAAATAATAATCAAATCTTTAGCTGGGGGACAACTAGCTGTTTCGTAGTCGCTACACTACTCATCAGCACCCACTGGGATTTGAAAATCCCAGTGGAGGAAAAACTTGAACTAAAAACCTGTTGTACATACATATGTACAAACCAAATATTTATTTAATTTCAGTTTTTATTTTTCTACAAAATTTGTGAAAAACAAAAATAAATAACTTGAAATAAAAACATTTTCTTTTCCGTTCATGTAATCGAGAAGAAAATATTTTAATTTCTTACAAATACATACATATACTGTAATGTTTTATCTCTCATCCTGTACACACGTCTTTTTTTACTGCTGTCCGTATTTTCTATATGTGTATGTTTTTATTAATTAAATTCGTATGAAACCAAATTGCACCATAATGGGTAGCAATTTGTGTACACGTGTTTATTTTTTCTCTTTTTTTACCGTTGTCCGTATTTTCTATATATGTATGTATGTATGTATGTATATTCATAACTAATTTCGTATGAAATCAAAGTGCACCGGAATAGGTAGCAGTATGTGTACACGGTGTTTTTTTTGTCTTTTTTTCACCGTTGTCCGTGATTTCTTTATATGTTCAATATTAATATTGTTTTCAACGCGTTTCATTACCTTGTAGTGTGAAAGGTGTTGGACTAAATTTTGCTAATCTGATCAGTGTCGATGGCAAATGTTCTAAATATAAATAATGGCAGCATTGTTAATTTAAAAAGCATATTGGTTACTGAAATTATCGCAGAAAAATCAGAAAATTAAATGTTTTATGTAATTCAATTAATGCAAAGATTATTAAAAATTAAAAATATTTAATATTTGCGTAGTTTTTACTATATTTCATGTGTGCCACATCAATGAAAGATTTGAAATTGTGAACTTGGCAACTTTTTATGTCTTATTTGCAAATAAGTTTTTAATGAGTATTTTTTTCGTGAGCTAGCTTATCGCAAATGAATATTTTATTTACTGTATATACGCAAATAAACTACACGTATAAACGAAGTATATTATTTAAGATTATTTCCAATTGTTAATCTATTTTTTCCTATTATTAAATAGGAATTATATAAAGAATTAATTAAATATTCGTATTATTTGATCTTGTTTATATTGTT
Organism: Thecocarcelia acutangulata; assembly: GCA_914767995.1. NCBI lineage: Eukaryota > Metazoa > Arthropoda > Insecta > Diptera > Tachinidae > Thecocarcelia > Thecocarcelia acutangulata. Next base: position 62,670,903 of record OU612098.1, read on the forward strand.
TTCTTCTAAACTTTCCAGCTACAGATCTTGATTGATTTTTGTTTTTTATAAAAAGGGTTTAACGGTATTTTATTTTCAATATTTCGATAACAATTTGTTATCATCATCAGGAAAATTAAATTGTTATAAAAAATTATTTGAAAAAATGTTGTCAAAAAATTTTACATACAAAAAATTCATACACATGAAACAATTCTTAACAATATTAACAAATTGAAAAAAATAAATAAATAAAAATAAAAAAAAAAATTTAAATTAAACTTATTCTGCAAGCAACACATGCTCTGTTAACAATTACAACATGTTGTACCTTTAACGGGTTGCTCACAAAATAGAACAAAATAACATCAAAAAATTGTATACAAATTAACAATATCCTAATAAATAACATTGTAAATAGAAGTATTATTTATTTCAATGTATTGCTTTGGTTTAAATCACTATCCTCACTTTAAAAGGGTTTCAATAATAACAACAGAAACAAATTATAAGAAACCTTATATGTTAGAAATATTAGAAATTATGAATACACCTACAGAACAGAGAATTAATTTTAAATTAGACACAAATAATTTAGCACATAGTTATAGGCATTTAGTTAGCAAAAATTTAATACAATGAAATAAATAATACTTCTATTTACAATGTTATTTATTGTTAATTTGTATAAAATTTTTTGATGTTATTATTATTTTTTTTTTTTTTATCTTGGACCAGTACTCAGGGGATGACCCCTACATATGCAGTGCATTGTACTGGAACTAGGAAAATAGGTTATGATGAGGTAGGAAAGAGGGAGTAGTGTTCGTGGAGGTTTAACTTAAACAAAAACAACACGAAAGACTAAAACAATTTCTATTGCTGCATTTAAAATGTTGGAATTAAATTATTTAAAACTGATCAGTGCCCAGTGTATATACATACCTTCGACACTGCTCAGATTAGCAAAATTTAGTCCAACGCCTTCCACGCTACAAGGTAATGAAGTACATTCAGAAGAAATTAATATTGTGCATATAAAGCAAACGCGGACAACGGTGAAAGAAGAAACAAAAAAAAAAAAAACAAAAATAAACGCGTGTACACATACTGCTACCTATTCCGGTGCACTTTGATTTCCATCCACCATCAGAACGTTCAATAGGTGATTTTACCGATATTGACCGTGCAAAATAAAACATTTTTGTCTAGCATTGGTTGGACTTAATTAATTTTATGCATTTAGTATTAAGATTTGAATACTTATTGTTAGTTCACTTTGTGAAGATTCAATAAATAAATGAACGAAAAAAAAAAAATTTTTTTTTTTGTTTTCGTAAGCGGTGTCTTGAAAAGAATTTATTGAAATATACAAAGATTTTTCAGAATTATTATAACAAATAAAAGATGATGTTTACCATAATCAATATTTGATGCAAACGTTTTGTTTTATAATTTATTTAATAATTTGGTAATTTCTCAATTACCAAAACAGTCACGAATTTACGCGCCATGAACTCCACTGTTCAGAGACTGCATTTATTGCAATATTTGAAAAACTTGGCTTGATCGTTTAATAGCAAAATACTCTCTAAAAGCAGTCAATTTTATAAAACGAAATATTTATTTTGAGAGTATGTTTAATATACACCAGCCAGATTGTATTACTTTGTGCATCTAACAAGGTATGTATGTATGTTTTCCACGCAAAATGAAGCGTAAAAATTTTGGAAACTTGAATAAACCTTTTGTCTTATGCTACATTTACACCAACCCAAAATCTAGTAGATTTGAATTAAAATCTACAACGAAATCCATATCCTTTATACCACCATTTTTTGACATCTAACAAGATTTCATTTTCACAAAAACTATTTATGCATGCGGGTTTGACAATTTATCAGAGACTGAATACACCAACATTAAAGTGTATATTTTTGTAGCCAAGAGACGGCATACACCACATTAAAGTGTAATTTTTGTTGCAGCGTAGTATTTTTAAGTACTTTTTGAACAAAATCACAATTGCATCACTTGGTACGAGTAGATTTCAAGAGATTTCGTCGAAATCAACTCATAAAGTAGATTTCATTTTGTATGGGAAATCTTCTCAAAATCTACTAGATTTGGCTTGAAATCTCGAATGAGCAGATTTCGCTTTGGTGTAAATAGACTATTACATTAAAACAAAAAGTTGAGTTCAATTTGATTTTGTGCCACCGAAATTTAAAAAATGCACTGAAAATTGAAAAAACTCCGCCACGCACCGACTAAAGAATTTTTCGCACAAATCATTTTAAAAAGGACCAAAAAACGGTACGAAAAGCACCAAGTTGACTACGCTGATGCTCATGCTTAATATTATCGCAGCACAGATAAGGTTTAATATGAATGAGTGAATCGAAAATAATGTTTCAAAGGCCCTTACGGTGGCAGTTCTGATCAAGCAAAATTTGAATTTTGCTTTCCAGTTTGGAAAAGTAGTCAACAAAGCCTTGCGGGGGTTTGACGAAATGACATTTGTCAAACTGCTTTTCATGCGTGAAAAAATAGTCAATTGCGAAGTCTTCATTTTCCTCAACATTGGGCAAAGAGGGACAACAAGTGTGAAATTGATTTAGTTTATATTAGAAATACCCACAAGCATATATATACAAACGCGTTTTTTCGAGTACAACCCGCTCCTCAACTTCATGAGTTTATTCCTGAAATTCCGTTTTTTGTTGGATTGATCAATGAGTGGAAATCGTCGCATTGGGTATTATTTGGGTCTCTATCGTAGGCAACATCTACAATTGAAAAATCTAAAACTTCGTCTTCAGAGGAAATTTTTTCGAAATTACCATTAAAAAGAACGTTTACATATTGAAGTCCACAACGCTTTTGAAACGGACTAAAAAAATTTCGTGGTGTTATACGGACGGAGTTTCCAGAGCCTTTCCTGATTTACCCGAAGAAGTGATCTTGGTTTAAGCGTCGCGTTTTTCAGGCCGAAATATTAATTAGCCAGCCGGTTTTAAATTTAAATCATCGTCATCATCGCCTATCTGAGAAGTTCTACTTGCTTTCCTGAATTAACAAAAGGTGAATTTTGAAACCGGCTGTTAAAAATATCAAAGAGATTGTTGAACAACTCCAAATATTCGGCCGTATTTTAATATGTAGGATATTTTAAAGTGTCTAATTTACTCTCATTCGTTTGAAATTGTTTGGGTTCAAATGGTCTAAACTTAGGTTTGGAGCACATTTTAGAGAATTTGAGTCCATATTTTAAAAATGAATAACATCTTTCCACGATATGAGCCTACTATTGAAGTAAACGTTATTACTTAAATTTAGCAGGCAATTTCGCTTGCTTTTTAATAAATGGGGGCTATCTAAATTTTTTTTTCATTCATTTATTTATTGAATCTTCAGAAAGTGAACTAACAATAAGCATTCAAATCTTAATACTAAATACATAAAATTAATTAAGTCCAGCCAGTGCTAGAAAAAAAAGTTTTATTTTGCACGGTCAATATCGGTAAAATCACCTATTTAACGTTCTGATGGTGGCAAGGGTATCCCTCCTTCTCAACCGAGAGTGGCCTTCAAAATTAAGTATATTGCGTACAAGACGATTTGGATGAAGTTCCAATTTAAAAACTCTTGTTTTACCAGCGGACCACTCAGATCTTTGTGAATCCGTGAGTTTTTATGTACCATGGAGCTGCAGTAATCGTTCAAAGAATTTGATTTTGTCACCTTTGAATTTTTTCAATGTTTGAAGGGGAGGCGGTGCCCCATAGTTGAATTCCATACCACTATATAGGCTTTAGAATTGCGTTGTATAATAAAAGTTTGCAATCCAGCTTCAATGTCGAATTTCTGCCCATAAGCCAATTTAGTTGCGCTGCTTTTAACTTTAACTGAGTAACTTTCGCATCTATGTGAGACTTCCACGTTAACCTACGGTCGAGATGAATACCAAGGTACTTGACTTCATTTTGCTGCGGAATAGGTGAATTGTTAATTTGGATAGCCGAACATGTTTGTTTACGTAACGTGAGTACACTTTTGTTCATTAACTTTAATTGTTCAAAGTTTTAACCATTTCTCTAATATTGAAATATACTCCTGCAAATTTCTATCTACATGAAATAAATTCTACTTAAATTCACTTCAAAATATGGCCGTTTCTCAGTAACATTAAGACATTTTGAAAAATACATATACGAAGTTTGAACCTTAATCGCAAACAAATTGGCAGGGTTTTAAGCCTATGCCTTGTAATTTCTCTATAGCTTCTAGAATATATTTTCTAACTATATTACCTTTGCAGCTGCCTTGAATAAAGAAATTTGACAATGCTATACCACTTGTCATAATCACCATGGCATGAGTGAACGATTCTCGTCCTCGAAATCTTCAAACCAATTATTTTGTCTTTGAATCTATCATATTATAGGAAAGTTTTCAAGGACATTTCATCACAGGATACATTTACGTATTTTTGTTGCTCATCGAAATCTCGGGTGCGTAATTTTAATGCTTCAAATGGTCCATTAAAATTACAAGGAGTTTTCGGCCAGGCATTTACAAAACGTTGTAAAGTTCGAGTATCTGGCCAATCTAAATGCTCAGATAAATATACATATGTAAACTAGCGGCGAAAGGAAATACACCGCTAAACCAAAAAGTTTAAGCCCGACGATTCTTTGGAACACGACTAAGATTTAAAAAAAGCTGTTTTCAAAACATATGCACATTGATTTTGAAACTTTTCTTTTGCAGCTCCGATTTTAATTTTTAATTAACTACAATTAGTCACTTTTAATTTTAAATTCAGCCCTCCCTCAACTAAGTATTTCGTCCTATTATTACTGTCAATTGTCAGTTTTAAAGGTTTCACCTTTTGTTTCATGTCACCACCGTTAATTGCTGTCTCATTCATATTTATGAATCTATCATCACTGCTAACATCGATGTGGTTATCTACACTAACATTATTCCTATCAAACTGTCGTTTGTGTCATGTCTGTCTAAATCTCCTAAGCTCTTACCGTTCGTTTCCATGTCTATGTCTAAATCTCCTAAATGTAGATAATTAATTGCCAAAAATAAAATAATCCGCGAAATGGCGACTGCATGCATATAACCACTTCGTATTTGACTTCAACTCTAAAATACTAAGCCAGTCTACACGTCTATTAAAAACCATATACAGGATAATATTTAAGAGAAGTGCAGGAATGCACGTTTTCCAGCCATACGTCTATGGAATTAGTTGCCTGCAGACGTGTTTCCTGTCTGTTATAACGTTGGAAAGTTCAAGTCAACTAACTAATTTTATTTCAACATTTTAAATGCTGTAATAAAGTTTCCTTTGGTCTTTCTCATGTTATTATTGTTAAAGGTAAACCTCGACAAACACTACTCCCTCTTTCCCCCTCCTCAAAACCTATTTTCCTAGTTTGGTACAATGCACTGCATATGTAGGGGTCATCCCCTGAGTACTAATCCAAGCTAAAAAAAAAGGAATAGAAAACATTTGTACATTTATATATAATAATGAAATAAAATAGTTCCTCATATAGCCCTCAACCAAATTAAATATTAAAAAGTATTAAAACAATTTACCTAAACCATTACGCTAATATGTACACATATTTACCCAACGCTTACCTTGAATTAAAGTTACACTCAACAACAACAAAAATAATAATAATATCACCCAAAAGGCATCACATACTTCCAAAGTGTATGCAAGTCAACATCTTATGGCATTCAAAATTAAATATAAAATCATGGAACAAGTATAAAAAACATTTGTATATTGCTAAATAAACTATTTTCCGTGGGCTTAGATATTTACTATAACTTAAGGAACACAATTGGTGGTAAGCAGCAACAACCAGGCTATAAAGGTGACTTTAACATCAGCCTTAGCAGGTTGTTGTTACAAAACGCACCCTTAAGTTTATGGTAACTTTAACACTTTAAAAACAATTATGCACGCTCTTAAAAACACTAATATCTCTGACCACCCAAATAAAAAACACTCATAGCTCCAACTGGTCGTATGCCACACTTAGAGCTATATATGTATATTGGAGTAGTGTTCTGTCTCTCATCCTGTACACACGTCTTTTGTTACTGCTATCCGTATGTTCATTATTTAAATTCGTATGAAACCAAATTGCACCGGAATAGGTAGCAAGATACAAGTGTACATGTGTTTTTTTTTTCTCCTTTTTCACTGTTGTCCGTGCTTTCTCTATTATCATTATTAATTTATTTTCAATGCATTTCATTAGCTTGTAGTGTGGAAGGTGTTGGCCTAAATTTTTATAATTTAAGCAAAGTCGAAGGTAAGTACACTGGGCACTAATTTAATTCCAACATTTTAAATTCTGTAATAGTTTTAAATGCTGTAATAGGGTTTCCTTTGGTCTTCCATGTTATTATTGTTAAACTTAAACCTCGACAAACACTGCTCCCTCTTTCCTCGTCATCATAACGTATTTTCCCAGTTCCAGTACAATGCACTGCATATGTAGGGGTCATCACTGGTCCAAGATAAATATATATATATATATATATATATATATATATATATATATATATATATATATATATATATATATATATATATATATATATATATATATATATATATATATATATATATATATATATATATATATATATATATATATATATATATATATATATATATATATATATATATATATATATATATATATATAATACATATATATGTTCAAAAAATATGTTTAATATTAGCAAATATAAAAGCACACATTTTCGTACTTTTAGATAGTTTCGAACTTTCGTACTTAATGCAAACGTGCTCAACTACCATCAATGTTTTGAACAGCTGTTTTGCATTTGTTTGGATATTTTTAAAAAGTGGAATACAAATAGGAGTGAAAAGTACAAATGGACGACGAAAAGCTAATATTATTAGTGGAAGGAAATGAGTGCCTTTATAACAAATATGCGTCAGGATTCAAGAATCCAGAAAAGAAGCGAAACATCTGGAAACAAATTGCTGCCGAAATGGAATGCTCAGGTAAGTTGAATACAGTGTAGTAATGCATTTATATACATACATATGTATTTCAAAGCAACTTTTTTTTCTCCTGCAGAAGAATTATGCCAAAAAAGATGGTCATGTTTGCGCGATAGATACGTAAAAGAAAAGCGACAGGAAAATTTTCCATCAGGCAGTGGAGCGAAACATGCATCGCAGTGGCCGCTAATGCAAGTTCTTGATTTTATAGCGCCTCATGTTGTGCCTAGACCGTAAGTTATTATGTTTAGTGCTTCTTTATATTTTTAATTTCCAGAATGCGATGTTCATTCAATATATGTTTCTATACATATTGCATAGGCGCAGGAAGTTCAAACCGATAAACAATTCGTCTATATCCATTAAATTTAATTTTCTTTAACACACAATATAAAAATAAAAAGCAGAACACTTTTTCTTCACATGCACTTTTGTTTTTTTTTTATGTCAAAAACACATGATACGGTTTTACGTGTTCTATAAGTGCTACTACATTTACATTTACGTTACATTTACATTTTCTACGGTCGGCTAAATGGGCCTTTACTCCTGTACAAAACGTAACGTGAAAATTTTTTGTATAATGGAAAATTCTAAAATAACCAATTTTTTTTAAATATACGGCTCAACAAAATGCTACTGTACTATCGGATTCCGAAGGAATTGTAATTTCTACGGAATTCGAGAATGATATTTTCAACTTCCAGGAATTGCTTAGCTCAAAGGCCAGAATCAGAGAAAAAACTTTTATTATGTTAAATAAACGAACAGCCGACGGATCAGAAGTTTGAAACGTATTTCGGGCAGCTAATAATTGGCAATAAAGCCAACATATATGCAAAATTTGCTATGAAGGGAATCCCATGCACTTAAAAGGGTACGTTTTCATATAACTTATGTACATAGGAGCCACGCTAATGATCAGTAGACTTGGAAACCTGTGAAAAATATTTGCAAACTTGTAACTACATACTTATGTATGCCATTATTTTTAATAACAATGGTAATTTAAATATTTACTAATACTTTTCAAACTTAGAAAACAAGGTTTTTGTTTTATCTGTTAAAAATTATTATGGTATTAAATAATTTTAAATTTTACTTACCGCTTTTCTTAATGAAAAAGGCTGAATATTTGCCGCCATTGCAATTTACGATACACATTTTCCTATTGATGTTTTGTACGTTCTTTGACAGCATTATGGAACTTGTCTCATTGTAAAACTCCACAAGAGAATACGTCTGAAATAGAATAAAGTTTGAAAGTATTTTGTTCTCTTACATTTTAGAAATTAATGTAATATATTTTCTTCTTTTTATAAATTGATGTCTGATTGGAAGAGATAGAGTTATAACCTAAAAGTGAAAGGTACATAAAAATTATGTTCAAATATCGAAAAAATAATTAAAACTTACCTTAACAAAAATTTTGGGTGGTACGAATAAATTTAAGAAAATATATCCTTTGTTTTAAGTAAAATAGCCTTAAACAAGCTCTTCGAAAAAAACTATTCTGAATGCGAATAACGCAATTTTAGCCTAAAGCTAATATTGAGTTCATCATTTCGTGCGAAATTCTTTCAAATTGCATACAAAAGTGTTTAGTATGAAATATCTGCGAAATAAGTTTGGAAATGTAGTACTAAGGTTTTAAAGCGAAAAACACACAATATGTATCTGCAACATGTTTTCATTTAAAAATGTTTCTAGGAGTATTTGTTTTTTCAGCTGCGAAATAGCATAAGCAAAGCTTTTTTCGCACGAAGTACGAACATGTGTACTTAAAATTAAAAATAAACATGAAAAAGCGAAAAAATAGACAACTCTGAGTACATCTCAATTTTTCCGTACGAAATAAGCAATGCTGCTGAAAACTTTTCGCACATTCAGTCTCAATACTAGGCTTAAAAAAATATGAGTTTTTAAAATGATCTGCACGCGATCATACATATACTTAGTACACATGACATATTAATAATAATTTTTTGAACTTACCTTAACAAAAGTGTTCGCATAGACACTATTGGTGTTTTCTTGTCTAACAAAAATGTTAAAATTATTGTGCCCTTTACCCGTTTTTATGTTCTTTTCTAAAAAGATGGCAACGGTATAAATGAAAAACGCGTTCTCTTCTAAATATGCTGCATGAAGAAGGGCAATATGTGAAGCATATTTTGCAATTTGCTTCAAGCACAGGGTGAAATATTGCCCGTTTTTACTAACCTGCATGCTGATTTATACTGACCTGTATTTAAGTTTTATGTAAAAATAATTATTCTAGTTTTCATAATTTATTCACAATTATTAAAAAAGCAAACATAAAAGAGAAAAATGGCCGTAAAAGTATTAATATGTATGTGTTTTAAATTAGTAATGCCAACGCTTTATTTTTTTCTACACAGCAAGTTTTGGAATAAAAGCACTTCAAAACTAAAACGCTGCTAATTGCTCTTTATTGTTTCATGCAATATTTTGTGTTCTTTTGTTACCGTAAAATATGTATGTAACACTTCTTAGAAATCAGTTTAGCATCTAAAAATGTTGCCTAATCACATGTAACATTATTTTAAAGAAAAGAAAACGCCATAAGTTTTAAACAAATTATTACTTTTTCAAGAAGTTTAGACGTATTTGTATGTGTATAGCTTTAACCAAAAATTTTCACTTTCATACGACCACTTGATGCAACTTCTAAACTTGGAAAGAACTCTTTTTTTATACGCAACGCCTTATGTAAAAAAATATGAACCGTAAGCTTAGTAAGGCGTTGCCAGATGAGCTCACATTTAATTAGAGCGCTTTTACATTTGGAAAGACGATGGGCAGACAGACGAAATTTGATGGTTCTGTAACGAAAATTGTTGGTGGGAGAGAGTGTGTAGTACACGACTCCCTGTACTAGACATTTGTGAAAAATTTGTTTTGTTTCTATTTTCCGCTTTTCGTAGTTTGTATGCATGCTTCATATAATTTTTCTCACATCAATTTGAACTTCTTATTAGTATGCTGGTTGTGTTTTAAAATCTCGAGAAAATAAACATAGTAAATTAATTTTAGGACTTTACTTTGCCAAAAAAAAGTCTATATTTAATTGGTATTTATTGTTGTCCCATATAGTTATAAGTTTTTCAAATAATATTTTGCAATACTACTGGTTGCTACTTTTTTTTTTCATTATTTATTAAATCTCCACAAAGTGCACTAACAATAAATATTCAAATCTTAATACTAAATACATAAAATTAATTAAGTCCAGCCAATGCTAGACAAAAAGTTTTATTTTGCACGGTCAATATCGGTAAAATCACCTATAAACGTTCTCCTTCTCAACCGAGAGTGGCCTTCAAAATTAAGTATATTGCGTGCAAGACGATTTGGGTAAAGTTCGTATATACTGATATACCTTGTCGCGTACTTTGAAAATTCGTCTTTTACAAAAGGAACACAGAGATCCTTATGAATTCGTAAGTTTTTTACATAGCACGGATCTGCAGTAATTGTTCGAAGAATTTGATTTTGTCGTCTTTGTAGTTTTTCAATGTTAAAAGTTGAGGGGGTGCTCCATAATTGAATTCCATAGGCTTTAGAATTGCGTTGTATAATAAAAGTTTTCAATCCAGCTTCAAAGTCGAACTTCTGCCCATAAGCCAATTTAGTCGCGCTGCTTTTAATTTCAACTGAGTGACTTTCGCGTCAATATGAGACTTCCACGTTAACCTACGGTCGAGATGAATACCAAGGTACTTGATTTCATTTTGCTGCGGAATAGGTGAATTGTTAATTTGGATAGCTGAACATGTTTGTAACGTGAGTACACTTTTGTTCATTTAATTTTCCAAAGTTTTAACCATATTTCTAATATTGATATATACTCCTGCAAATTTCGCGAAGCTACTTGGTGGTTTTCATGAACGCTCAAAAACGCTGTGTCATCTGCAAAAGTTGAAGTGTGGATTCCGGATCTCGTTGGCATGTCTGAGGCGTAAATCAAATATAACAAACTTCCGGCCGCATAAGTAGCTTTCCAAACTTTAACTTTATTTTGTGCATCAAGCCGTCGTGCCACACTTTATCAAAGCTTGGGAAATGTCAATGAATAAAGCTGAACAATAATTTTTGTCTTTAAAAGTCTGTCTTATGACGTTGACTAGTCTGTGCGTTTGTTCTATGGTGCTATGTTTAGCCCGAAAGCCAAATTGATGAGCAGGGATGCATCCCACATTGTTTAATATTGGAGTAAACTTCGCCATTAACAATTTTTCGAATAGTTTTGAAATTGTTGGCAGTAGACTTATTGGTCTGTATGATTGTAATCATGGACACCTTCCACTCTGCAACATAATACTCGACACGTAAAATAGCGTTAAAAATAAAAAGCAGAATTCTTCTAGCTACGCGAGGTAACTGTTCAAGCATTTTACTAGTAATTTGACCAATGCCTGGAGTTTTCCTGGGGTTTATGTTATTGATAACGTTTTCGACGTCTTGAAAATTAATTCTTAAACACACAGGAGGTCTAACAAAATATGGTGGTAATTCCGCTGTGTTATTCGCTGAATCATTTGTAATAAAAACGTTTCTCAAATGATCGACATACAACATCCCCTTTTCAGAATCGCTTCTTGCCCAATCGCCAGTTGAAGTTCGGAAAGATGGCTTACCTATTACGGGTTTTTTTAAACCTTGTGTTGCTTTCCACAGGGAATAGTCAGAATGAGGAGTATCATGCAGGCTTTCCAAATATGTTTTAAGGGAAGCCATTCTATGGACTTCAAGCAGATTTCTTAACTGAGTTATGCACTCTCGTAGCCTGCTTTTAAGCTGGGGAGACCTGCGAAGTTGCCACTCTCTTCTAATTCTTCTTTTTTTGACAGAAGTTGCTCAATTTGTGGATCTTATATGGCTAGTGGTAGCATCAAGGTGCATTAATGTATACACGGTGGCAGCACTACGGCATGTGACAATTTTTTGCTACTGGCAATATAGGAAGCTATTTACGTCAAATGTATTGTTTACATTTTTGAAAGTGAATTTAGTGTTTTATTCTGAATTAAACATATACAAATTATTTTGTGAACATAAAAATAATTCAAATAATTATAATTTATAATATTACCTTGGGTAGCATGTTGTACGGCTAGATTAAGGGGTTCAGAAAATTTGTTAATCGACTGGTTGCGGCTGTTGCAAAAAACTTGGAACAAAAAGACTGCGTAGAATATAAATTTATTTTCAAAAATTTTGCAAAAATAAGTGTGAGTTTAAATTGTTGTGCCATATAGTTATAAGTTATGTATCTATATCTATACTAATATATAAAGAGTAAAAGTTTGTATGTTTGCAAAACGTAATCTTAAGAAAACTGTCTTACTATTTTGAGAAAATCTATTAAAACAATAGTTTTAGGAACCAAAAAAGGAAAATAAAACTCAATCAACGTGAGGACGCTGTATGCCCTCCAATCTGCGTGTATTTCCGCGTGTCCATCCCCTGACCAAATTATTTGGTACTTTTATGTGCTAAACGGCTGATGAAATTTGAAACATTGTTGGATTTGAGTACAAACGAGTCCAGCAAGATTATACTGTTGTAAAACTATGAACGAGTGGTGTCCAGAATAATATTTTGTCTGCAAAATTATCTTAGTTCACTTCTATCAAATTCAAAACAAAGATCCAAAAAACACACAGGCTCTATACATTTCCAAAACTAAAACAAAGGGCGTTTGGTGAGACAGTTTCTTCTTCTCCTGAGCTATCCAACCTACTTTAATGAAATTAAAAGCAAAAATAGATACGCATAAAAATGTCTAAAATAATGGATGGTAGAGAGAAAGAAATACAACGGCTTTAAATAGTTGCTGGACTTTGAATGAAGGGGGTCAGGAGTAAGTTTTTTTGTCTAGCAAACTATCCAGCCTATTGTTATGAAATTCAAAGAAACTCAGGCTTATATTTCATTAAAACTAGGACAAAGAGTGTTTGATGAGAAATTCTACTTATGAGCTGTTCAACCTACTTTGATGAAATTAAAACCAAAAATAAATATACATATGAATATGCTTTTTAGACCTGAATCAAGTGGATAGTAAGTACAACTAATTTCCGCAACTATCAAACTACATATGTAATTGTAAAATAACATTTATTTATATGTATGCTATATACATATGTATATTTATATGCTATATATGTATGTAAAAACAGCCGCTGGGAAAGTCAACGAAAGCATTACAATGATAGTTCTGGTTAGGTTGTAAAGGTTGTCAGTTTCATAAACCAGCCCACTTTGGTCCCGTTGTGTTTATTCTTGAAGTTAAACAAAATGAGCAACGGCCGGGTATGGCTAGTATATTAATATAGTTACGTAAAAATGTTATTTAGTTTGGCTATATTTTATGGGCTACATTTTACAATTGCAGACAAATGGAACTCACTTGGACAAGAAATAATGTGTAATCATTAATAATCTTATACGAGCAGCACGCATGTCTATATAATGTGCAATGCAAAAATTATTTGAACAAGGAGTTGAAGGCAGCTGCCTTCAATTACATTTTTGATGCCATGAAGCAAATTTGTCCAACTACTTTTCTGGACACAGTGAAAGAAAAATTAAAGGACTCCGTTCGCAGTTCTCATCTGAACTCAGAATGGCAGAAAGTTCAAGGAAGTCTGATATGGGAGTCGACGATGAATATGTACCAAAACTATGGTGTTTTAATAAGTCCTCAAAAAAAAGAAAAAAAAATCTAAATATGACTGGTTAGGGAAGAAGGTGCTATCGGTGTTGGATGAAATAGAGGGTGACGAACAGGTAAATGCTGTGTGGGAAATTGAGGGCGTACTGCATAAATACTGGCAGAACTCAGTAAAAAAGAAACAAGGTGATAACTGTATTGACAACGAAAACCATCATCATCCCATTTTTTGTCGTCTTCAGCAAGAAACTTTTAATGAAGATGATTTATTTTAATCAGTAATATTGAAACAAATCTCAAACGAAGTGCCTTATTTTTATTAAATAAGCTTTTTTTATAAGAATCAAACAATGTATAAATTTACATACATATCTTTATGTACCATTTATTATTATTATTTTTATTTATTTTACGTAGTTAATAAAGAGAAAGCAATGTTTTCAAATAAAGCTTTAGTGAATTATTTTTTTGGTTACTTTTATTATAAATTTTTAAAGTAAAGTTCCTTGGTTTGTTTTTTTGTTTGTTTTTAATGTTTTTTTTTTTAACTAAATAAAATAATCTGTTTTCTTATAAATACATCGACTTTGCTTTTGACGTTTGGGAAGTAAGTACAATTATTGTCTTCTCGAATATCCTTGTTTCAAAAATAAAAGCAAAAGAAGTACAGTGCATCACAGCTTATTTCAACCACCCTGGTTAAAAACAATAAAGCTTACGTAAGTTCTAAACAAAAGATCGTATTGGAAAAATTTAAATTGGGTTTAATATAAATTTTGTTTATATGAAAAGTAAAGCTTTTATTAGGTCTGAAATTCACATTTTTAAAAACTTAAAAACTAAAAATTAAAAAAACAGGTACTTCAGGGGACACAGCTTATTTCAACCAGTGACTTCAACTATTAATTTTTTAATTTTTTTTGTAATTTCAAAATCTAGTATGACCTCCCTTTTGATCAATTACAGCTTTCAGTCTGCTTTGCATAGAATCCACTAACTTGCGTGTGGTTTCAGGAGTTATTTTTGCCCATTCGTCTTTTAGCGCTGCTATCAGGTCATTCCAATTTGAAATCTGGTGTTGGCGGACGTTTTGATCTAAAATTGCCCATAAATTTTCAATTACATTTAGATCAGGTGATTGGGCTGGCGGTTGCATTAAGTGGGGACAGTTCCAAATGAGCCAAGTCTGGACAATACCTGATTTATGTTTCGGGTCGTTGTCCTGATAGAAGCGAAACTCATCTCTTACACCCAGTTTTTCGGCACTTTGCAATAGATTGGCTTTCAAGATGTCAAGGTATACATTTTTGTCCATTGTATTTTCAATAAACTGCAAGTTCCCAACCCCATTTGATGACATGCAAGCCCATACCATGACACTACCGCCACCGTGTTTAACTGTCGGTTTTAAGTTTTTATTTTGTAGCTCTGTATTTGGCTTACGCCACACGTAAGTTTGACCATCAAAGCCAAAAATGTTAAATTTGGACTCATCCGCAAAAATCACATGTTCCCAAAAACTTGAGTCTTTGGTAATGTGTTCCTTGGCGAATTTTAGGCGTGCTGCTTGATTTTTTTTATTAATAAAAGGTTTTTTGCGGGCAACTCTACCATTAAAATCATGGTTGCGCAGTACTCGGCGAATTGTTTCTGCACTACAATTTTTATTTAATTCATTTTTAACTTCTACAACCAGTTTTGGGGCAGATAGCTTCGGGTTTTTCTTTATTTTTCTTACTATGTAGCGCTCATCTGCTTCATTGAAAATGTTGTTTGGAGCTTTTCTTCCCTTATCGAGAACTCTATTTTCATGTCTGAACCGATAAATTATGCTCTGTACTGTCGAATCACTCAGACAAACCATTTCGGCAATTTTTCGGCGCGAATGCCCGTTTTTGTAATGTTGAATAACGAGTTCTCTCTGCTCAATTGTAGTGCGTCGCCCCATTATTTTAAAAATTCGTGACCTGCTCAACTAACTGCCAAAATTTAACAAAAAGCTTACATAAAAAATTGGAAACATAACTAAAACAAAAATTTGCTTGGAAATTCACCGTTACACGAAAAGTGATGCCAATTAAACCGATTTGAAAAGTAGCTGGTTGAAATAAGCTGTGACTATGTTTTTTGTTTTTATTTTGTAAGTTTTTAAAATTGTTAAATTGTTTAAGCTTAAGACTGGAAAAAAATACTTTTATTTTTGCTTGCCACATATTTAACAAACTCTCATTTAAATTTTTGCAATAACATATTTCGTTTGGAAATTATGTGGATTTTACTTAAAAAAAAGGCTGGTTGAAATAAGCTGAGAGCCACTGTATGTTACGAGTAAATCAGAAATATACTTACATACATATGTATACATATTATTATGTATTACGTGTTTCTCTTTTTTTTGTGTGTTTTTCACCGTTGTCCGTGTTTTCTTTATATGTTCAATATTAATTTCCTTCCAAGGCATTTCATTACCTTGTAGTGTGGAAGGCGTTGGACTAAATTTTGCTAGTCGGAGGAAAAAAAAAAAAAAAAAATATATATATATATATATATATATATATATATATATATATATATATATATATATATATATATATATATATATATATATATATATATATATATATATATATATATATATATATATATATATATATATATGAGACGGCAGTGGGTGTTGTTGTTGAGGTGGCAGGGGTTGTTGTTGTTGGGGCTGCAGCGGTTCTTGTTGTTGGGGCGGTTTCGTTCGGGTGGCAGCGATTGTTGTTGTGCTTGCTGCTGTTCTTGAATATGCTCTTGTGGTTGCATATGCACAGCTATTGACATTGGGTACAGCGCACCATGCGCATCATATGGATGGCTGTGCATGCCATAGCCGTACTGATGAGCATAGCCATAATATGGGTTGAATTGTACACAGCCACACGGCTGAGCATACCCATATTGTTGGCTACGCGTTCCCTATTAAGGAATAAATATTAATTTATTAATTATATAAAGAATATAGTACTCACTTGTTGATTTAAATAAGGATGACCACGGATTCTTCGACGCCCTCTATTTTGATATAAAATCATCCTTATTATCTTCTACAAATGAAAAGAAATGGTAAAATTAAATGAAATTTTCCAAACGTCCTTTTAAACTTACCTTTGTCTCAGCGTCCATTTCAACTTTTAAGCCGTTATAAAAATGATGCCATATTTGAACTTTTTGTTAGGTCGAAGTTGCCACAGTTAAAGGAAGTGTAAATTGTAAAATGATGCCACTTTTTGTAAAAGGAGGCGATATCATTATTAAAATTTTATAAAGAAACTTAATTAAAAATAGTTAAGTAAATGTATGAAAAATTATTAGGTAAATATACATACATACATTTTTCAAACTAATCATATTGATAATTATAAAAAATGAACTAAAAATTTACAATTGCTGAAGGCGATTTTTTTTTTAACGTAAGTTTTGGTTTGGTTGCACTTCATTATTATTATTTTTTGTTGGAAGTATGGTAGTTCAGACGGGAATGGTAGAAATCCGCTAACGGAGTTTTCTTGTTCTTAGTCTTGTGACGTTATAATTGTTATATTAATTAAACAGTTTTTAAAATAAAAGAATAATTTGTTTAATAACAAGTGAAGTGTATATACATATGTATAAGTGAAGCTACATTTTAAAGTACGTGAATATATATTATATATTTAGTATAATATGCATTCATTTAGTATACAATATATTTACACATACTAATATACATATATACACATAAAGTAAAAGCTAATTCAGGTTTCACATACATATTTCAATTTTAAATCGATATATACATACATAATTTAAAGGTGAGTAAATATTCTTAATATGAAAGAAATAAAGAAATAATAAGCATATAAAAAAGGTGAGTAAATATTTAAAATATATTTTGTGAGAAATTGGGATTGTTTTGTGCATGAATAAATAAATAAAAGATAGTTTTATTTCCTTATTAAGGAAGTTTCTTTTTGAAAGAAATATAAGAAGGCGTTGCCACGATATCTGCCAGATTAAACGGTAATCCGCCATTTTGATGATGTCCATGCTCAAATTTAAGTGCCAAATAAACTACACAAACTGCTTGCCAAACATGTCAAAATTTTAGATTTGTTTAATATTTTTGTTCGTTTGATATTTTGTTAGTTCGAACAAATAGTGCAAGCATATTTACAAAATTAAAAAATTTTTAAATGTGTGTGTAAATTTTGTCATTTCAATGAAATTTTTGCAGAGTGAGGTGGTGGAAGAATAAACACACAAAGTTAATTAAAAAAACCACTCTTGTAATAAAGTTTAGAATTTCGTAAAAGTTCAACTTTATTGTTGAAATGAAAAAAATAAGGATTAAGCAACAGAATACCAAGAAATAGAGGGTAAAACAAGGAAATTGCCGTAAAACAGTGGCCGTCTACTCTCATTGGAAACAAAGAAAAAATTATTATTTTCTATTTGTATGTGCGATTAAATCGCATTTGCATGTGTTGCAGTTATATGATTTGAGTTCAAGCGGAAAGTGTGTGTTTGACAGGCAGTTTAGTTGGCCCTTTAGACGATTTTTGTTCTAAAACTTAACATTTTTAGAATTTTTTGTACGTGATTTGAAACCACCAGCTTGCATTAAAAATTTATTATATTTTTAAATAAAAATTTAAAATATGCAAAGAAAAATTGTTTTATAAGTCCGATATTTTATGCGATATTTCAAAACTAAAATTACGATATTTTAAATTAATTATCGAGATGTTGACGATTTCTGACAATTTATTTGGCAATTATTTTTAGAAAATTACGTAAAATTTTTAGGATATTATATAAAATCATTAGTAAATACCTTTTTTCAAAAGATAATGGGTATTAACAACAAAAAACTCAATACTATATTGAAGGAAAGTACTTTAGGTGTGAATATTATTGTGTCCTTTTTTTGCATTTATTGTTGTTGTTATTGAAAATGAATGAAAAAAGTAATTGAAAAATAAAATAAAAATCAAACTGAAAAAAATTGCAAGATGCTCCCAGATAATGGCATCGCTGGCATGCTGGCGTTTTCCTCCGGCTAGAAGCTTGTCACATAATAAAAAAAATTCATGCCAGCTAGAACATGTTTTTGAACAAAATTTAAGGTATGGGACCCGAAAGTGGATGTATAAAACAAACACAATATGAAAAAAAGTATTCCAATCGGCCTTAAATACTCACCAACACCACAGCTTGCCACCTGTAATCTCTCCCACAAAGAACTCCTTCTGGCTGATGTTATGCCAGGATCGGCAGCCCACCCCTCTGAAGTTCTGCGAACTCCACCATGATGGTTTGCAGCCGAATAATTTCGCAAACCATCCCTAAAATAGAAGACTTACTTTCTCATGATCCTCCTATGACAAAATCCAAACTTGTCTTATGACGAGTCATATTGAAAATTTTTACAAATTTTTAACATGGGTTCATGCTTTTATTGAATATAATTTGTAAATTTACGTTAACTCATATGAAAACAAAAAGATCAATACAAAAAATCTACAAAAAAAAAAAACAAAATTATTCTTCTAAATTCTAAAATTCTACAAAATTTTGCCACAGGAACGGTTTGTCTGCATTCAAAAAAAGGAAAAACGTCTATACATAAATATATTCTTCTATCAAACTTAAGGCAAACACTCTCCATTGGGCGCTTAACCGCCTTTAAATATCCAGACAGAGAAACTTAACAGACACCCAAATTGAGCTCTATTTAGGGCCCTACTGCTCTAATGCGACCGAGAACCTATTTTAGCTAAAATTGTTGGTGTTTCCCTCTATAATTATGAATAATACATATGTACATATATATATTTTCCGTCTGTAAATCGTCTGTCTATGTACCGTCTCTGGCAAAATACCTGGACCTGCTGTTGAAACCTTGAACTCTCCCTTTACAACAGATGTGCCGGCTTTGCTCGAGAATGGCGGGATGCCCATAGAAAATTGCTGTAGTGGTGATGGCTGACTCTACCGTTGGCAGCTTTCTTATTTAGACTTGCGGTGGTGGCAGATTGGCGGTGTACTATGTATATCTTTTATTATTTTACTTGTTTAATTTTCAGGCTCAAATAGTATTATTTTAACATTATAAAGTTTTATCATTACCTTCTTTTCTTTAGTTCAGAATATATGTTTTCTTTTATGTTTTAAAATTTTCCGATTTTTAAATTTTTTTTAGGCTTGAAATTTTTAGTGCCTTTAGTTTTAAGTTTATAGTTTAGCAGTAAGGTACGAATTCATAGTTTAAACGTAACTTTTATATTAATTATGTTTCTTTTTAAGTTCTGCTTTTAATATTTTATACTTTTAAATTTTCACTTTTCGTTTCCAGTTTTAAGTGTATACGTTTTTAAATGTAAACGTTTCCTTTTATTTATATTTTGTAAAATATGAAGATGATTTTTTGAATTGTAATTTATTTCTTTCTTTGAGTTTTTAATCCTAGCTTATAGTTTTTAACATTTAAGTATTTTTCTTCAAGCAATAAAAAAAATATATATATTTTCACCAACTCCTCCAATCCCAAAATCACTGCCACCACTCACTCTGCCTTCTCCGCTCTTCAGGTCCCATCCTTCCTCAAAAACTGAAACCCTCCGATCCACGCTCCAAATTCTTATTATTTTTGGGCTCAACCAAGATGTCTCAAATTTACTCAGATTTCCTTTATTTTTTTTTTACATTAGGTTACATAAATATGGAAAATGAAAATTTCCGATATCGGTCCATATATACCCGAGATATAGCCCAAACCGGGTTTTTCATGAAAATGTCGCGTAAGCGAACTTAAACAACTTTTTTGTGCTCAAAAGCAGTTCTGGTAATGAAATAGTGTTATATAAATATGAAAAATAAAAATTTTCGATATCGGGCCATATATACTCGAGATATAGCCTAGACCGGGGTTTTCATGAAAATGCCGCGTAAGCGAAATTAAACAACTTTTTTGTGCTCAAAAGCAGTTCTGGTAATGAAACTAGGTTACATAAATATGGAAAATGAAAATTTTCGATATCGGTCCATATATACCCGAGATATAGCCTAGACCGGGGTTTTCATGAAAATGCCGCGTAAGCGAACTTAAACAACTTTTTTGTGCTCAAAAGCAGTTCTGGTAATTAAATTAGGTTACATAAATATGGAAAATGAAAATTTCCGATATTGGTCCATATATACCCGAGATATATGTAGCCTAAACTGCGGTTTTAATGAACATGTCGCGTAAGTGAACTTAAACATCTTTTTTTGCTTAAAAACAGTTCTGGTAATAAAATAGGGTCATATAAATATGAAAAATGAAAATTTTCGATGTGGGTCCATACATACCCGAGATATAGCCTAGACCGGGTTTTACATAAAAGTGTCGCGTAAGCAAACTAAAACAACATTTTTGTGCTCAAAAGCAGTTCCAGTATTGAAATAAAGTTATATAAATATGAAAAATGAAAATTTCCAATATCGGTCCATATATACCCAAGATATAGCCTAGAACGGGTTTTTCATGAAAATGCCGTGTCAGCGAAATTAAACAACTTTTTTGCTTAAAAGCGGTTCTGGTAATAAAATAAGGTTATATAGGTATGAAAAATGAAAATTTCCGATATCGGTCCATACATACCCGAGATATAGCCTAGACCGGGTTTTACATAAAAGTGTCGCGTAAGCGAACTTAAACAACTTTTTTGTGCTCAAAAGCAGTTCTGGTAATGAAATAGTGTTATATAAATATGGAAAATTAAAATTTCCGATATCGGTCCATATATACCCGATATATAGCCTGAACCGATTTTTCCATAAAATTTTTTTTTTTTTTTTTGCTGAAAAGCAATTCTCGTTATAAAAGAAGGTTACTAAAATACAGAAAATAGAAAATTCCGATATCGGTTCATATATAACCGAGCATATTTAGGTCACATTTTTAATATACTATACATATTCGTGACTATCGTGAAGGGTATTTTAGATTCGGCCCAGCCGAATATACTACACTCTTACTTGTTAATATTATTATCAATACATAAAACAATTTTGTTTCATTTGATTGCTTATCAGATAAATCAAATTGCTTGTCCTTTATATTATTATAATTTCCTTTATATTCATAGTTCCTTTATAAGTAATTAATCAATGCAAAGACATAGAGATTATTAAATAATAAAAAAGATATTGGAGAAGAAAGCGATTCAGAAACAAAAGATACCGTTGTCCGTATTTTCTATAAATGTATGTTCATTATTAACTTCGTATGAAACCAAAGTGCACCGGAATAGGTAGTATTATGTGTACACGTGTTTCTCTTTTTTTTTTGTGTTTTTCACCGTTGTCCGTGTTTTCTTTATAAAGGGTGGTTAAATTTCAAGGGTCGATGTTGATTTTGAATAAAACACAAACTATTTAGGAAATTATTGTAATTTTATTTTATTATCATATATTGGTATTATTCAATTATGTATGGAACAAAATATCGGCCAAATGGGCGCCGCGACCACGGCGGCACAGCTCCATCCGATGGTCCAAATTTTCGATGACCCTGAGGCATAATGGAGGTTCTATGCCGTTAATGTGCCGAATTATCTCATCCTTTAGCTGTTAAATTGTTGCTGGCTTATCGACATACACCTTTTCTTTCAAATAACCCCAAAGAAAAAAGTCCAACGGTGTCAAATCACATGATCTTGGCGGCCAATTGACATCGCCATTACGTGAGATAACACGGCCATTGAATTTGTTGTGCAAAAGGGCAATTGTTTCGTTAGCTGTGTGGCAAGTGGCACCGTCCTGCTGAAACCACATATCGTCTACATCCATATCTTCCAATTCGAGCCATAAAAAGTTCGTTATCATCTCACGATAGCGAACACCATTCACAGTAATTGCCTGACCGGCCTCATTTTGGAAAAAATACGGCAAGTTTTATATAAAATTGTGTTTAAATTCATTTTAATTTTTTATGAATATGACCGTTAAAATTTTAAAATTTCTTTTGTTTTAATGCTTTCATGCGTATGAAAATATTCGTTCATCGACAAAAAAAAAAAAAAATTTCCAAGAAATACTTTGACATTGAATTACGCAAAAAAGTTAAAAAGAATCTGGCAGCCTTGAACACTTGAAAGTACCGTTACTGAAGGAAAAAAATACAACAATTGCAAACTTTACTTAAATCATGCATTGCCATTACTTTGAACTTACCCTTTTAGAACAGGTTGGTTCAATTTGAAACATATTGCACAAAAGCGGTATTTCGGCAGCTTGGTTTTTTCTGTTATGGTAAGAGCTCTAAAGTAGTCCCATACAACGCAACGACCGGTTTTCCGCTCCGACAATACTACTTTGGCTGCTTCTTTGGCATTTTTATTTCTCTTTAAAAATTTTTCAAAGTTCAAAATCTGGTGTTCTGCTGAATTTTGAAAAACATCTTCGTGAAACTCACCACCAGAATCGCTTTCCTCTTCTGGTTTCCTGCGCACAAAAATAATTTTTAATGGAGTTTGCGTCCATTTTCTAAAAAAAAGAAACTTTTCTTAAAAATCTCCGGTAAAAAATTAGCTTCACAATGAATACGATAATGAACAGTGACGGTAAATATTAAACTCAACCCAAAATCGCTAGAAAACACGCAGAATTTTTCTCAAAGAAAAATGTTAGCGGTAATTCGTCAAATTGTTCTGTTTGACTTTAACCCAGTGTTTACACGTGCAAGTTTAAAAAATTCCTCTGCTACGGTTTACATCTATTTTTTTGTATTATGGCACACAACTGGCTTTCGGTTGAAATTTTTATGGCATTATCAATTGAACCCTTAAATGCATGATTTTTTATTAAAAAATTTTTATTTGTCTGAAAAATTAATAAAATAATAACCACCACATTCCTATATTATTTTTATTTCAAAATTATGTATATTTACATCGTCATGCACAAGTATTCCTTGAATTCTTATAATGAACTATACAAAGAAATTGTGCTTTTGATACATTTTATTATAAATTATTATTATATACAAAAATTATAAAGTATGAAATTAAAAAAAAAAACAGTTATTTTTGCGTTTAAGCATAAAGTCAAATTGCATTTTTGGCATGTCCACTGGGTTGTCCCGTTGCACTCTGGAATTTGGCATCGCAATCTGTTTGTAAATATAGGCCAATGATCAACGTCGTCTTTTCTCACATCCATGGATTTTTTTCAAGCGAGCTATTGCTTGGTCGACCTCTTCTACTTCCACCTGACTCTGAGCCTATTTTGCAAAGGGTATCGGCCAATTCGGTTAGAAATTGCCCAAGATTTGGTAACTGTTTATTGGAGATATGTACCTCTTGCAACAGCGCTTTTCTTCATAGCTAGCCAAGAGTTTATTACCGCGAGGTGTAAAATGTGATAAAATAAGCGAAGGACCTAAGTAGCTATCCATGGATAGGTCAGGTTAGGTTTAACAGGCTGCCAGCTATTGCATAGCCAGCCCACTTGGTCCCGTTGCGTTGCCTGGGTGTGATATGTATCTCAGCAGATATACATATCACCCGGGGATCGGATAAAGGAGTCCAATCTATTTAAATCACATTGCGATACCTCCGCCAAGTCGTGCAGCATCGGTATGCCTAGATACAAAGTCCTTACGTAGGAAAGAGCTGGACATCGACAAAGGAAGTGCTCAACACTCTCTACTTCCTCCTCGCCTCTGCAACTTTTGGGTAGGTTTTATAAGATGCTACCTATCCGGAAGCCGACAATTGGGCAATCTGTTTTGCTGAACTGTTCAAATGCAATGGATACCTTGTTTTGACAAATAAAGTGCCAGCGGCAATGATGTATAAAAATTATCGAAATAAACTGTGACTTTTCATTCGCGGTACTACTCTGAATAACCGTAAAACGATATTATTTGTGGTTCCTAGGTCGGCTCATCTTCTTCGCTCATCTCACCGGAGTAAACTTCAAAACGGTGTACATATCCTGCGGGATTAAATAGCACAAATAGCTTTTAACCCCATGTATATTTAAACAAACAATAAAATATATAACATCTTTTTTTTCTGCTATAGAAAATATACAGGACGAATTTTGCATGTGTTCTACATGACATACAAAATACACTTTTTCATGTACAAATTCATCATATATAAAAACATCGAGATAAAATTCATTCTACTTACCTTTTTCTATCCAAAAACAAATTTTTTGCTAGATTTTAAGTTACTTTTATATAAGTAATCACACTTTTTAGTGCACACCAAATTGAAATTAATCGCTAACTGCGTTGCTCCTATTAAAACTTTCACAGATAATAAAATAAAGTTGTTGAGCTTATTTTTGTACATTATAACGGTAAATTTATTCTTAGGAATTTCATATGTATGAAAAAAAAACGTTGCAAATGTTGCCACATCCAGAGATATGACGGTTTTAACATGCGATGTAAGATCTACATCAATATGAATTTAAGGGTTAAAGAAGTGGTGCCCACAAGTGTTCTATATGGAAGAGTAAACAGCAATGCATTTAAGGAAAAACTACTTTTATTTAATATTTTTTGTTGTAAAAAGCAAACCAATTTACAAAAACAAAATTCACACTGATAATCGCTGTCGTCAATGTTTTCCAGCAAAACTTGCGAAAGTGTTGTTGATTTGCTCTTGTGTGTGTATTTTTCATTGCTAGTGCTGAGCGTAGTATGTGTGTATTAAAGAGCACAGCCCTATAGCTAAACGCTTTTAAAAAAACAATTGAGCATCAAGCGCATAGGCCTGGGTATGTTTGGGTTAAAGTTTCAAGTGGGATGGAAAAAAGTGAGTTTGATCTCGATTTTCATACGCGAATTTTGCTTAGCGATGAAGCTCACTTTTGCTTAAATAGATATACATATTAGTAAAAGGCCAAATAAATTACACAAACTGTTGGCCAGACATGTCAAAGTTTTAGGTTTGTACAAACCCTTTTGTTTGTTTATGTAGGTGTTTGCTAGTTTGTACAAATATCTAAAGCATGTTTACACGAAAATCAAGATTTTTTGATATTCATGCAAACAGTGTGAATGTGTGTGTATATTTTGTCATTTCAATAAAACTTCTGTAGAGTGAGGTGGTTAGAAGAAGCGCAGAAAATGAATTAAGAATTTTTCTTTATTGTAGAAATGAAAAAAAAAAATTGATATTATAGACACAAAATATAAAGAAATAGAGCATATAACAATTTATAAAACAATTTGTATCTGGCGAACTTCATATGGTTAGCAAATTGCCGCCTACTCTCATTGAAAACAAAAAAAAAGTTGTTCATTTGCATTTAGATGTGTGAATAAATTGCGTATACATGCGTTTGTATGGTTCGGGTGCGTAGAGCATTTGGCCCTTTAACTATGAAAACAATTATTAGCGTTTTGGCAGGTCAGACACAGTAACCTTAGTTGGGCAATTCTTGACTTTATATAGGGTGTTTTTTTAAGCCCGATAGAACTTGAAATTGTAAAAAATAACACAAAAAATTAAATTGTAATCAAAATTTTTTTTATTCGAAAGATCAATACGTGACATTAACATTTGAAAATGATTTCGGGCATATGGGCACCGCGGCTGTTCTTGACGAAGCGCATTCTGGACGTCCAATTTTGGGCCACTTTTTCGAGCACTGCTGGCCGTATGTCACGAACAACACGAACAATGCTGGCCTCCAAGGCGTCAATTGTTGCTGGGTTATCAGCATAAACCAGTGACTTCACGTAGCCCCACAGGAAATAATCGAGAGGTGTCAAATCGCACGACCTTGGAGGCCAATTGACAGGTCCATTTCTCGAAATCAACTTATCGCCAAATTTTGATTTCAGTAAGTCGATGGTTGCGTGCGCCGTATGGCACGTAGCGCCATCCTGTTGAAACCACATCTCCTCCGGATCAATGTCATCCATATTTTCAAACAAAAAATCATTGATCATGGTGCGGTAACGATCTCCATTGACCGTAACGCGAGCTCCGGCCTCATTTTTGAAGAAATAAGGTCCGATGATGCCACCAGCATGAAAACCGCACCAAACAGTGCATTTTTCTGGATGTAATGGAGTCTGTAGGGTCTCTTGTGGATTGGTCTCACTCCATATGCGGCAATTTTGCTTATTAACAAACCCGTTAAGCCAAAAATGCGCCTCATCGCTGAACACAATTTTG
Organism: Thecocarcelia acutangulata; assembly: GCA_914767995.1. Lineage (NCBI taxonomy): Eukaryota > Metazoa > Arthropoda > Insecta > Diptera > Tachinidae > Thecocarcelia > Thecocarcelia acutangulata. The sequence goes on from OU612098.1 coordinate 62,697,862, forward strand.
CGATAAAACAACGGGTCTGATTTTCAAAGTAAATTTGGATAATTTCGTAGCGTCTATTCACGATGATTTGTCAGAGTATACTGAAACAAATAAAAAAAATGTTTCATCAAAATTTAATTTTTTGTGTTACTTTTTACAATTTAAAGTTCTATCTAGCTTAAAAAAACACCCTTTAGAAGCTTTCGGCAAGGGAAATAAAAAAGGAATTGCCAGTACTCATTAATTTCATACTCTTCTCTCATGTATGTATGTGCATGTGCATAAACAATATTAAGCTAGAGAAAAAACCAGAATTGCCGAATGTGTGTGGACATTAAAGCAAGTTCAAAGGAAAATTGGCAATTACAATCGCCCTATCTGATCTTACACCCAATTTTCACGACGACATTATTCTTTTTTTTTTTTTTTTTTCTTTTCAAGCTACTACCAAAATCATGTTAAATTTTTCACCAGATTTTTAAGACATGTCTCTATTTTAATTAATGTTGCAAAATAATATCGCTTCTCTTTTTACCTTTTTGTTAGAATCGATGTGAATGAAAAATAGCAAAACTACAAATGATAACAAAAAGAATTTAGGAAAAAACCACGTAAAACACGCTTAGTGTCTTTTTGTCCATCCCTCTTTCTCTTCTAACAATTTGCCAGCAAACAAAAACGACATGCCTTAAAGATGTCTAATACATATTTATTGCCATGATGGTATACACGTCTTAAAATCGCTCATTTGGTAGAAAAATTACTCCAATACCGGCATTGAAAGTGGAAAAAGCAGTCAAAAAATTGGACGCAGGAGAAGAAATCACACTTTGGCGAACGGCAAACTTTTTTACAGAGTTGCAAAAAAATACTATTTTTTGTTTACATACAAAAAACGTATTAGTGGTGCCAAGTACATTTCCGGTACAGAAAACACTTATATTAATAGCGCATTTGCACCAACCCAAAATCTAGTAGATGTGAATTGAAATCTACAACGAAATCTACTTATATCGTTTACACCACCGTTTTTTGACATCTAGCAAGATTTTATTTGCTCAAAAATAATTTATGCATGCGGGTTTGACAATACAATATTACCAGAGACTGAATACACCACATTACAGTGCAATTTTTGTTGCAGCGTAGTATTTTAAAGTACTTTTTGCAAGAAATCACAGTTGCATCGCTTAGTACTGAGTAGATTTTAGGAGATTTCGTCGAAATCTACTGAAAAAGTAGATTTCGTTTTGTATGGCAAATCTTCTCAAAATCTACTAGATTTGGCTTGAAATCTCGAATGAGCAGATTTCGCTTTGGTGTAAATAGGCTATAAAACACACATGTTTCATATAAAGGTGCAACCAAGGCGAATTCATTACTAGGTGAACTTAACAGCACAGGTGATTATTTTTTGCTTCTCGCGTTTTTTCCAATGAAACTGTCAAAAATTTTTTTTGTTTACAGACTATTTCGCGCCATTTAAATCTGAAGATTTTTTTGTATGATTTAGTGCAATTTAAGGAGAAACTAATATAATCTGTGATTTTAATTACAAACAATTATAAAAGCTCATATTTAACGTTTATATAAAATTTTTTCCCACCTGTAGTGCGATTCTGTAACTTTTAACAACAAACGTTAACGTTAATTTTACTATCAATGTTTATTGTTTATTTTAACAACACTTCTATTTAGTAACTTGCTTTTAACAATGTTGTTAAAATTTTCCATAAAGTGGCACCTGTTTTGAATATTGTGTCAAAATAATTAAAAATACAAAAAGGAATATAGAAAAATACCAATGTTTTTGAAAATTTTAGTTAAGATTTTGCTTCTGCATAACGTTTGCATGCAGGCATATGTATATGTACATGCATATGTACGCATGTTTATAACTACATAATATGTACGTACGAGTATGTAAGTGAAAATTTACTTATAAAGGAGTGTATGTATGTATATATATCAGAGTTGGATATAGATATAAGTATAAGATATAGATATAAGTACCCAGCGGCGAACATTGCCTACCACATTATTTCTCTTCGATGATGTGTGCAACACTTTGTAATCAATGAGTGGTAACTTACAAAGTGTATGAAAGTAGTATAGGGAGTTCCGAAAAATGAATTACGTTCATCTTTTGTATCACATTTATATACAAATGTATTTTATTTTTTAGTTGTAAATCAAATGTTCGCCGTCTTTGTCAGACTACTCGTACGTTGCAAAAATTTTAATTAACAAAATCAGATGAAAGTGCTAGAAAACAATTTAAAAAAGGTACAAGACAAAAGGAAAGACAAAACATTTAGGGAAAAAATAAAAGAATGCAGTAGACAAAAAACAAAACAAATTTATTTAATGGAATATTCCCAAAAAACTGAAGTGTGCAGTACGTACGAGCTGCCTACTGCCGGCTTACAAAGTATGCGAGATTGTATTCGAGCTACCTACTGCCGACTTACAAAGTATGCGAGATTGTATTCGAGCTGCCTACCGCCGACTTACAAAGTATGCGAGAATGTATTCAGGCTGCCTACCGCCGACTTACAAAGTATGCGAGAATGTATTCGAACTGCCTACTGATAGCTTACAATGTATGTTAGGAAGTAATGAGCTTTTGTTGGATGAACACCACACTAGCTCGCTTACTTTGTGTGCAGGTAGTAGGCGTTCACTCTACAAATGCGGCAATGTGTATGAAAAAGTATACTAGGATCGTATATGAGATGGTGTGCATTACTGACTTACAAGTGTGCATCGGATCATCGCTTACGTAAGCGAAACTTTGGCCGCTGGGTATGTACATACATTCATACAGTTTAGTCGATTCTGGGTTTTAGATCATTTGGTTTTCTTTTGGTTTTTCTAATTTATCATCAAGCTGAAAACCCAGAGCTTCGGGGATATCCGGAGTTAAACGTTGTAGCTTCACAAAATCCGTACATGAAAGATGAAAAGGGTTGTCTGCATCTCAAAGTACTGTTATAGACATTAGTAATTTAAAATGTGAGATCATAAGCCAAAAATTGATAAGTTATCTTTAAGGTTTCTTAATATCGTATTTATTTATCTAAATTTCTACGCAAACTAAATTATTCGTTCGTTAATTTTTAATATTAAATAGATTTTTCACAAATATATATTCACTGCATTGAAAAATTCTTGGATTTTCTTAAAATTTTACTAGAAATACTGTTTTTTATTCATATGTATGTAAATTTAACCACAAATTGAAAAATTAACAGCGAAAATATTCTTGCCGTTTATTAAACTTTAAGAGCTGACGGTAACTTAGAACTTAGTTGTTAACGTTATTGTTAAAAAAGTTACTGAATAGCACCGACGCTAATATTGTTGTTAAATATTTTTAACAATGTCAATTGACGTTAAAATTGAATAGTGAATCGCACTACTCAAGGCGAATTAATTATTAGGTGGATGCATCGGCGAATTCAGGCGAATTCGGTTAATATGGCGACACTTTCGTTGTCAAGTTTTGTTTACCTTTTTCGGTGCCATTTAAATTTTTTACATGTTCTTTATCAAATACTTTTGACAGTTTAAGTGGGAATTCGCCTTTTACACAAACAAAATACCTGTTGTTTTTTTTATTGTTGTATTGTTGTAGCGAAGCGGCTACCTTGTTTTTTGTATCATGGCACTACTGAACAATCTTAGGCGAATTTATATTTTGACATTCACGATATGTTTTACAATAACAAAATACATAGTACTGAATTCGCCTTTCCGCTTGCATTCACCTGTATAAATTCGCCTTGGTTGCAACATACCAATACGATTTCCACATATTAAATGCGATGAAAAATTAAATAAATTAACGAAAAACTAATTCAACTAAAAATAAATCAATATCAAAAGCAAAAAACAAAAAAAAAAAAACTAAAAATATATGTAACAATTAAACTTATTAAAAAATGTTATAGTTCTGAATCTAATACTTTTATGTGAGCTCTGGGAAATTATTCTTAGCAAAATTTTCAAAGAGTGTTTCTTAAAAAAAATCTTCCAATCTAATTGTGCCACTATGAGACTTGTGCAGTGCAATAGTGGACCACTGAACAATTCTGGCCCACCAGTTGTCACTTCTGGGTTTACTCAGAATAAGGAGGTATTAACGCAGCAAACTTTTTTTCTTAGTAAAATTTTTAAAAAAGTATTTCTTAAAAAAATTCTTCCAAACTAATTGTGCCACTATAAGACTTACCCAGTGCAATATTGGACTAATGAACAATTCTGGCTTACCAGTTGTCTCTTCTGGATTTACTCAGAATAGGGAGATATTAACCCAGCAAGATTTTCTTAGTAAAATTTTCAAAAAAGTGTTTCTTAAAAAAAATCTTTCAAACTTCTTGTGAAATAAAAGATTGTAGCCTAGAAAAGAACCTTTTTAAAGCAACGTAAGTTTTTATCTTACTAATGTGATCGTTACTAATGTGATCTAGGATCTACATTAATTCCCATTATGTTTGTCCACAAAGGAAGAAATGGGCAACACTTATTCAATATGCAGCTATATACATAGGTCTTCGTTTCTATACTCATTGTTTTTCACCTCCAACATAAACTTTTTTAGTATTGCTATAATCACAATCATAAATTTTTAGAAACAATTTTTTAAAAGGACTGTTGGCAGCAATGGACTCCAAATTGTTTACATTTTCATAGTCCATAAAGTTAGAAGTGCCTGAACATTCATCATTTATTGCTAGCTTATTTTTCCGCAAAATATCATAGCTTTCCCAAAATAGTTTTTTCAGGAAACAGAAGAACAGTAAATATGTGCCTAATAGGTTTTTTCCACTGATCAACATCTTCATGAAACACATGAAAGATGTTGAAAATGTGAAACACTGTTTACATTGTTCACATTTAACATCTACTATCAGTCAAAAATATTATTTTTTAATGTCGATTTTCTTTCTTCAAATAATTTAACAAAAACACGTAAAATCTTTTGGAAATAAATTAATTTTAAAAACCAAAAGAGGATTATGAAATTTATATACATATGTATATCTATAAAAAAATGTAGGCATTACAAACAAAGTTAACAAAAATACAGAAAATATTATTACAGAAAAAAATTAATAAAGAAAACACACATGCAAACAATTGACACATGATAAATAAATTATGATTTTTTTAACCAATAAAAATTATAAACAGCTTGTTTTCTATGTTTTCCAGCTATCTATATGTCGACATTTCATAGGAACTACCCTAATCATCAGTAGACTTTGGAAATTTTTAAAAGATATTCTCAAACATTCAACTTTGTATCCCAACAATATAAATAGAAAACAAGCTGTTCATAATTTTTATTGGCATAAATGGTAGAAGCTAAAAATAGCGAATAAAAAACTTAATTATTAATTTGTTAAATTTTTGTTGAACTTTTATAATTTTTTAAATTAAAAATTGTTTGGTTTGTACATATGTACAACAGGTTTTTATTTCAAGTTTTTCCTTTCTTAATTTTTTCCTTAAGAAGGATTTTTTACAATACAAATTTGCTGTGATCAATAATTTTGATTGAAGAAGACAAGAATCAATTCAATTCTGAGACAGCAAACGCTGTACAAACAATGTGGGCAATTAACAAAATGCATATGTGTGATTCAATATGAGATGAATATAGATAGAAAATAATTAAATGCTCGGTGGCTTAGTGGTTAAAGCAGTAGATCATGATACGTCATGTCCCGAGTTCAAATCCCAGTGGGTGCTGATGAGTAGTGTAGCGACTACGAAACAGCTAGTTGTCCCCCAGCTAAAGATTTGATTATTATTTTTCTTGTCTTCTTCAATCAAAATTATTGATCACAGCAAATTTGTATTGTAAAAAATCCTTCTTAAGGAAAAAATTAAGAAAGGAAAAACTTGAACTAAAAACCTGTTGTACATATGTACAAACCAAACAATAAAAACTTAATTGTTTGATTTTTTTTAACTTTTTCAAAAAAAATTACGTTTTTTCAGTGATGCCACAAGAATAATCGACATTATTGCCACTTTTCTAGTGATGACACTGAAATAATCGAAAGATGTTGAATGGAATAAAATGAGATAGGAACATTTTATGAAGATGTTGACTTTTAGTACAATGTATTTCTTATGGGAAGATGTTATCATCTTCAAAAACTGATGGTAGATGTTAGATGTTGTTCAGAGGAAAAAGCCTATAAACCAAAATATGCATTCTTCTAGTGTTTTGAGGTCAAAAGCTATACTTAAAGCATGTTTTGCAAGGTGGCATAATGAATTCAGCTTGCCAACCTTGCCGTTTAAATTTCTGCACATAATGTGTATATAATGGGCTTTACACCATTGCAAAATTACCTTAGGCTTCTTATACACTCCTGGATTTTCTAGGAAATTAAAACAGTTCAATAAATGTTCTGACACTGTTTCATTGTTGCAACATTTCAAGACAGCGCCGAATAAAGCGTGGCTAACATCTGTACAAACTCGTTTGAAAAATGGCCATTTGAATTGGCTTTTATAGCAATATAACTTTAGTTGTTCAAGAGTGGAACAAATATCGTCCGTTGTATGACGAGAAAGAATTGCAGTTACAAGCGGAAGAATCATCCTTTCTTTCTTAACTCTCATTACAATTTTGTACACTACAATCAATTTGACGGGCACTTTGCCCTGATGCGTCAAAATGTATTGTATAATTGGCATCTTTAAGTATTTGTGGATTTACTGAAAGAGTTACAAACGTTGCTTTTCCCCAGCAAAAGATTTTCAAAGGAGAAACTATATTCTGAATATAATTTTTGTACATTCCTTGCTGCATTAAAACTACTTCGTGAAAGGGATTTGGATGAAGCCATTTTTCGGCTTTTCCTTCCGATTTACATTTACGTAATGTGGCCAAGTTTTGAACATTCTGCAAATTTCCACATTTTAGAATATGATCTGATGCTTTAAGAATTTGGTCCTTCCTATAAAGGTAAGCACTTTGCTTATCTACTGATTTTTTCACAATCTTTCGAGTAACACCTTTTATTTGAGCAACTCGCTTTTCGCCTTTTCCATGGATAATTTCCCCAGATCTCATTACGAAAATATTTCCATTTCTATTTATCTATAAACAAGTAACCCTGACAGCAAATTTTTTGTGCTAAAGAAAGAAATTATGCCAGAATTATTTATTTTTAGATATTGCTGCCGAAGAACGTCTATAACCACTTTATTTTTTGTAAGCCCCAATTCATTTTGGTCTTATTCTTGAAATAAAAGATTGGCGTCGATTTCAAATTCCGTAAATTTATTTTTTTAAATTTTCTAATGCACTTGCGGCCGTATTCATAAAAAAAAAGTTAAACAGTTACTCAAATCATTTTTAGGCAATATTAGATTAAACTGTATTCATAAACGAATTTTACGTTAAAATGCTCTTTTTAACGCCTTTTTAAGTCAACCGTTTTTAAAACTGATTGCACCCATTTTTAAGGCAATTTTGAGGTGACATTTGTGTTTTTGGATATTGTTTGTTGTTAATATTGACATATTAATGTAAAGTTTAATTTAATTATAAAATTTTTTGTTAATAATACGCTGCTTTTAATAAAAAGAATTGGTAAAAAACATTTTTATTTAGAAACGTGTGATAATTTTAGTTGTGTGTGTTTGTTTTTTTTTTTTTTTGGCTCAAGTTTCAAATAGGCGGCAAAAGAAAATTTATAATAAAAGGGGCAATCCGTTTTCGATCCCAGACAATCAATTTAAATTAAAATACCGTTTCAATAAAGAAACAGTGAACAAGATTGTTGATCTGGTACGCGAAGATATTGCTGTGGACCCTAGAGGATGTGGAACTTCTCCGGAACTACAGGTCTTGGTCGCTTTGAGATGTTGGGGCCGCAGAGAAGTAAGTTCATATATTATTTGATTGGTATGATAAGAGCAAAAAATGTATTAATAGTTTCAGGACGATGCTGGAGACCTCCATGACCTTGCCCAACCTACGGTGAGTAGGATATGTGCCAAAGCAAAACATATATTAAAATGCCAAGAAATTTAGAAGAGGAAGCTGAATCAGCGAGAGAGCTCAGAAAAATAAGAAACTTTCCCGGAATTATCGGAGCAATAGATGGGACCCATATAAAAATAAAAAAGTTGGTGGGGAACTAGCTCAATATTATATTAACAGGAAAGGGTTTTATTCGCTGAACGTGCAGGTAAAAGAAGTTGAATACACTTATATACGTATATATGTATGATTTCAATTAGTATTTATAAACATACATACGTATGTGTGTAACTAAAAATTTGAAATGTGTTTTTCTCGAGACAACTTTTTTTTCGTTATGACTATGTTGAAATAAAGGAGCGATATGTATATGTTAATTATCAGAAAATGCGGTTAAAGCTTAATTAAACCACTTTGGAATCAACTATTTAATTATTTTAAAGGTGGTTTGCGACGCACAGTTGAAAATTTTGGACATTGTGGCAAGGTGAAGGGGAAGTACCCATGATTGCCGTATTTTTAATGAATCGCGAATAAAAGAGCGATTTGAAAATGCTGAATTTAGAGGGCGGCTACTTGGAGACTCTGGCTACAAACTTACGCCATATCTTTTTACACCCATACTCCGACCAGGTAGCGATAAAGAAGCCAAGTATAATGTTCCTCACATTGCTACACGAAACACTGTGGAAAGATGCTTTGGCGTGTGGAAATAGCGATTCAGATGCTTGCTAGATGGGATGACCGTAACATTTGCAAACGTAAAAGTAATCATTATTGCTTTAGCTGTTCTTCATAATACCGCTATAGAAGAAAACGATACCATCCCAGGTATTATAAATACTTATTAATATTCGAAGCATTTTTAGAATTATAATAAAAAAATCTTTTCAGATGACTTCGATTTCAAAGAAGCTAACAATTTTATAGTTGAAAAGGCCGACAATGATTTACGCAGAGACAACGTAACAAGAAGAGAAAGTATTATCTTGAGGAACTTTATTCAAAAATACTTTTAAGTACATTACTTTTCCCTAAATTAATAAAAACACAATTGTACATATACGGAAACCTATGTGTATTTTACTTATACCTGGAGTGGTAGACAATCACTTACGTCAAACCTTTCAGATGACATTAAAATTCGAGTTAATTTCAAAAATATTTCATTTATAAAACTAAATATCATGAAAGTTTTTAGTTTATTAAATAAAATAACTTATATATATTAATGAAAAAATTTCTTATTTATATAGGTATTAACAAACAAAGGTACTTGCCGAACAATTTATTTTCATAAAAATGTTTTTTTGCCTGCAGCATATCACACTCGATATCAAGGTTTCTTAGTCGTTTTTTCCGCCTCTATTTGAAGCTTTTTAAGCTCCTCATCAGCTGCAACCATATCGTGTTCTTTGTCCAAGAGACGCAGTTTTTTCTTCTGTACTTCCATTACCATTTGATGGAGTTCTTCCTTACAACGTATATCCACATATATATATATATATATATATATATATATATATATATATATATATATATATATATATATATATATATATATATATATATATATATATATATATATATATATATATATATATATATATATATATATATATATATATATATATATATATATATATATATATATATATATATATATATTTATATATATATATACACTGAAATTTTTTTACCAATACTTACGAATTTTTCTTAAAATTTACCATACAATCAAATTTTGGCCCTTAAGTTAATTTTCAATACTTATCGGAAGAAAAATTATAAAACAGTGATGCCGGAAGTTAGTTTGTAATCAAATGTTTATTTTATAAAAATGTTTTGTTAATACATGAAAATATGTATGTATGTACATGAAAAAAAATAGGGGTGTTTTTTTCACGGCTCTTCTTGAACTTGCTGTTGCTGCAGTGGTTGTTGTAGTAGTTGTAGTATTTGATTTAGTAGCAGCTGTGGTTGTTGCATTTGCTGCGCTGTTGTTGTAATAGTTGAAATATATCTTGTAACACCTGTGTTGGGGCAACAGAGGTTGTTGTTGAGGCGGCGGCGCTTGATCTTGTTGGGGCAGCAGCGGTTGTTGTTGCTGGGGTACCAGCGGTTGTTTTTGTTGGTGCGGCAGAGGTTGTTGTTGGAGCGGCGACGCTTGATCTTGTTGGGGCAGCAGTGGTTGTCGTTGCTGGGGTACCAGCGGTTGATGTTGCTGGGGCAGCAGCGGTTGTTGTTGTTGGTGCACCAGAGGTTGTTGTTGAGGCGGCGGCGCTTGATCTTGCTGTGGTAGCAGCGGTTGTTGGTGCTGGGGCACCAGCGGATGTTGTTGCTCTTGTTGTTGCATATGTACGGCTATTGGCATTTGGTACAACGCACCATGCGCATCATATGGATGCATGCCATAGCCGTACTGATGAGCATAGCCATAATATGGGCTGAATTGTACACAGCCATACGGCTGAGCATACCCATACTGCTGGCTACGCGTTCCCTATTAAGGAATAAAAGTTAATTTATTAATTATATGTATATGGAATATAATACTTACTTGGTTTAAATAAGGACGACCACGAGTTCTTCGACGCTCTCTCTTTTGGCTTAAAATCATGGTTATTATTTTCTAGAAATTAAAAATAATGCTAAAATGATATGAAATTTTTTAAGCGTCCTTTTAAACTTACCTTTGTTTCAGCGTCCATTTCAACTTTTAATGACGAACAAAATCCGTTATAAAAATGATGCCATATTTGAACTTGTAATTTGTTATGTCGAAGTTGCCACAGTTAAAGGAAGTGTAAGCTGTAATATGATGCCACTTTTCGTTAAAGGAAGTGATATCATTATTAAAATTTTATCAAGAAAATTAAAAATAATTAAGTAAATATAGGAAAAATGATTAAGTAAATATATTCATTTACAAACTAATTATATTGATAATTAAAAAAAAAGTATACATATATCGCCATAAACTTTAATTTTCTCAGCGCATTTTTTTGATGTGAGTTTTAGTATGGTTGCACTTTGATTTTTTTATCGTGTGGTAGCCCAAACGGGAATGGTAGGAATGGGCTAACATATTTTTCTTGTTCTTAGTCTTGTAGACGTTAATACACTGTTGGTATTAAGAAATTAGAACTTTATTTTTTTTCTCTGTTAAAACATATAAAACAAAAACTCTTTTAATAACAAGTGTAGTGAATCATATACATATGTATATAAGGGAATTAACATTTTTAACTACATACATATGTATGTATATATTCTTAAAAAGTTAGTGTTACTAAAAAACTTATACATATCCGAAAAACACATTCATATACATACATATAAGGTGAAGAGTAATAAAATCTAAATATAAAGTAGTCAAAACTAAATACAAAATTCTAAATATAAAAAAACGTAATAAGACAAAGGTAAGTATATTTTAAAATTTTTACACAAATTTTTAACCGCTTTGCGGATGGTATAAAACAATACGGCGTGCATTCTCATTTTTTATTATAGTGAGGTTTTTTGATGTGTTTTTGAAGAGATATATAAAAAGATGTTGCCACACAGTCATATACGAGATTGTACTCCTAGCATTGATTTACATATATTAAATGTGTAGTTGCATAATATCAAAAAGTAGTAACATTAAAGCTTGATTCACCCACATGTTGAGCTAAACCATCAAAATATATTTTTTATTTTGGTCAAAAAAGAAACTTTTTTTTCTACATGTTTAAGAAGAACAATGAATAGATATAAGAAATAGACAAAAAAAAAAAATAATTTTAAATGAGCAATGAAAAAACTACTGTCCTACAAACTACATACGTGTTCCCAGCTGCAAATGTTTTGACCACCACTGTGCATTCATATATATCTTTTTCAACATATAATGAGTATTTACAACAAAATACTTAATACTATATCGAAGGAAAATACTTCAGGTGTGGATATAGCCACCTTAAGATATTGTCGAAGCTGCTCAGTTTTTGTTAAAATATTTGCAAGTTATAACAAAGACCAGCCAATTCGTCTTAAGATTGCAAATAATTTAAAAACCCGGAAAATGATTTTAAAAAGAGTAGTCATACTTAACTTAAGATCAAGACGTTGAAATTCCAAGAAACTTATTTTTTTTACAGATAAAAGCTATCCACGAATTTGGCAAAGCCAGTATATATAGCGCTGAAGGGGTGGGTTTTTCTTTTTAGAAGAAATTATGTAAAAAAAATACAATTTATATATTTGTAGAAAATCGCCAATGTTGGTGAAGAAAACATCTCAACATATAATGACATACATATATCTGAGGCGGAGAAATGCGCAGCGCAAGCTCTGCTAGCTTTAAAAATGAAGCAGAAAACATGCTTTCCATCTAGCATAGAGAAAACTGCGGCAGAAACGCTACTTTCGTTGTCAAAGGAGCCAGAGAAGTTACAAAAAATAAATATTTTCAATGACGTCCAAACGGAACATTATTTTTCGCCCGAATTTTCAACTGCTGAAAAAGAAAAAGTAAATTTGTATATACATATAAAGGTTTTATAAGGCTATAATGAAACTTATTTTTTTAGGATATTGATGAGCTACCGTATCGTAAAAGCGAGGAAAATATTTCAAAAATTTTCGAGAAGTTTTCTATCGAATTTAAAACGATATGTAATAATTTTATAGATAATTGTAAATGTCTAAATATAAATAAAAATATTTTAAGTAAAAGCAGTGAAAATGAATCTGATTTATTATCAGAAAACGTAGATAGTTCAGTTTTTTTTTAATAGTGTCGATGAGGAGAAATCTTTTAAAAATAATGTACTTGCTCCTTTTGAAACTGAAAATAACACTTTCGATCTTTCTCTGTTCGAAAGTTATAGAAAAAAAGCTGATGCAACAGAGAAAGTTAATAAAAGTGTTATACGCGAGCCGGGTAGATCAGCGAAGCAAACTCGTCGTTTTTGTAATAAAATACCGGATTGCAAATTTAATATTAATCCAGATTTAATTTTTAAGTCCAAAGATGAAGAAAAATTAAGATAAAAAAAAAAAACAAGTAAGAGTGTGGTATATTCGGCTGGCCGAATCTAAAATACCCTTCACGGTAGTCTCGTATATGTATAGTATATTTAAAAATTTGAACTAAGTATGCTCAGTTATATATCAACCGATATCGGAATTTTCTATTTACTGTATTTTTGTAACCTTCTTTTATAACGAGAATTGCTTTTCAGAAAAAAAATTTTAATAGAAAAATCGATTCAGGCTATGTCTCGGGTATATATGGACCGATATCAGAAGTTTTCATTTTCCATATTTATCTAACCTTATTTCATTACCAGAACTGTTTTTAAGCAAAAAAAGTTGTTTAAGTTCGCTTACGCGGCATTTTTATGAAAAACCCGGTTTAGGTTATATCTCGGGTATATATGGACCGATATCGGAAATTTTCATTTTCCATATTTATATAACCTTACTTTATTACCGGAACTGCTCTTGAGGGAAAAAAAGTTTTTTAAGTTTTCATGAAAAACCCGTTCTAGGCTATATCTGCGGTATATATGGACCGATATCGGAAATTTTCATTTTTCATATTTATATAACTTTTTTTTTATTACCAGAACTGCTTTTAAGCAAAAAAAGTTGTTTAATTTCGCTGACGCGTCATTTTCATGAAACCACGTTCCAGGCTATATCTCGGGTATATATGGAGCGATATCGGAAATTTTCATTTTCCATATTTATATAACCTTATTTCATTACCAGAACTGCTTTTGAGCACAAAAAAGTTGTTTAAGTTCGCTTACAAGACATTTTCATGAAAAACCCGATTTGGGTTATATCTCGGGTATATATGGACCGATATCGGATATTTTCATTTTCCATATTTATATAACCTTATTTCATTACCAGAACTGCTTTGGAGCAAAAAAAGTTGTTTCAGTTCGCTTACGCGACATTTTTATGTAAAACCCGATTTGGGCTATATCTTGGGTATATTTGGACCGATATCTGAAATTTGTTTGCCTTTTAGTCACCATGCTTAATGAGTGTGTAAAGTTTGAAGAAAAACAAACAACTTTTTTTACAAAAATTTCCTTACAAAATTGCAAAAATTCATGGCTTTTTTTTTTTTTTGTCTTGGACCAGTACTCAGGGGATGACCCCTACATATGCAGTGCATTGTACCAGAACTAGGAAAATAGGTTATGAGGAGGGGGAAAGAGGGAGTAGTGCTTGTGAACATTTGACTTGAACTTTTCAACGTTATAACAGATAGGAAACACGTCTGTAGGCAACTTATTCCACAGACGAAGAGTGCGGCTGAAAAACGAATTCTCTCTGAAATGCGTAGTACGATTCCCCGGACAATCGACCACAAATGGATGAGCTCTGGACGATGAACGCGTGTTACGTAAAAATGTGCGAGTTTCAGGAACGAGATCCCTAATCTCGTCAGAGCAAAATCCATTGTAGTAACGATAGAACAGAGTAACGCACCCCACACTGCGTCGATGCTCCAGTGAGTCAATAGAGTTGGATAGCCTACTGTCACCGATAAGCTTCTTCGCCCTCTCCTGCACACGGTCGAGTAACCCCAAAATAGACTTTGGGGCACCGGCCCAAACATGAGAGTTGTATTCCATTTTCGGTCGGATATAGGTGGTATAAATAGTAAGGAGATCGGATGGAGTGAAGTACATCTTACACCGTTTCAAAAAACCGAGGCACTTGAATGCTTCTTTAGAGACATGAAAAATGTGATCATTCCAGCGGCATTCGGAATTTTGAATATATCTCAGCTATACGTGAACCGATATTACTGAATTTTAATTGCAAACACATTGCAATATGGAGTAATAGAATGGTGAAAGAGAAAAGTTTCTATGCCTAATGGTTTTCAAAAACGGTATTTCAACGACCGACAGACCGACATCGCTTAATCGACTTTTCCATTAATACTGAATCAGAATATATATACTTTATAGGGTCGCAAAAAAAAAAAAAAAAAAAAAAACTAGAAATTACAAACGGAATCACAAACTTATATACATATACGCTTAACATTTTTGTGAAGGGTATAATAAATTTGTTATTGACGTATTAAGACAAGAGTATTTAAAGCAGAATAATAGCTGCATTATATCGTTCTTTAATGTTAAGTGCTTACTTTCAAGCGTGTTAGCATATGGATATTGTACTTTTCCTGACTGTTGCAAATATCGTTTTAAAGTACATTATGATGGAACGGTATTTGTATATAGAATAGGCAATATATTTCATGGGGAAGGACAAAAAAGAGTCTCGCAGATTCGAGGCGTTGCACGCCATATTGTAAAAAAGTCGTTGAAAGACAAGAGTGCTTATATTTTTAGAATAGAGAAGATTCCTGAAGCTTCGGATGAAATAGCTAAAGTGGCAATTTTCAAAGCATACACAGTCTTTCAACACTTCGAAAATGCAAGTCGGAACACAATTTTGACATGTTTTGTGATCCAAATGCATTTATAGATGTATACTGTATGCAACAAGAACTGTATAAAGTATGTAGCATCGCCTTTAGCAATATATTGTTGGGCTGGTAAAACATTTGAGACTTTCAAAGAAAATCCTCAAATACTAAAAGATGTAAACCATACCATTCATATCGATGCGACGGGACAAAGTGTGCGACAAATAGAATGCGCTGAAAAGAGAGTTTTAATATATAAAATGGTTATACACATGAAAAAGTTTAAATTGGTTATTCCAATAGATACAGCTATACTTTCTCGACACACAATGATAGATATCTGTTTAATATTTGAAAAACTACAACTATTTTGTAAAGAAAATAAGTTTAAATGGCCATTTTTTAAAAGAGTTTGTACTGATGTAAGTCAGGCTCTATTTGGTGGAATACTAAAATGCTGTAATATGCAAAGTGTTTCTGAGTATCTCGATGCATGCTTTAAACATATTGAAAATCCAAAAAAATATTCAAGACCTAAAATTATTCTACAGTGGTGCAAAGCTCACCATGTTCACATTATTTGCAAAGATCTGAAATATAAAATTGGCAAAAATAATGTTTTAAGACGTTTATTAAAAAATGCTTTAACTTTGGCTTTTGAGCTACAGACAATAGATGAGTGCAAATTCTGGTTCAAAAATATCTTTACCGTTCTTCTTAGTCCACAAAAAAATCATGAATTTAACGAAAGCTACACGATTTTAAGAAAGAATATAATGGAAATAAATGAAGATGAATTTGAAAACATTAATATACTTATTCGAAAATGAACAAATAAATAATTTAGAATCAATTGCTTCCCGTAGTCCTTTTAAAAAATATCTCGAAAATATATGTGACAATTTAAATGAAAGTTTTAAAGATAATCGCATTAAATATGAAATCAACGAATTTCAAAATGAAGATGTATGTAAATTTATTTTAAAGAAATATTGCCCGTTTTTGCCAATGTGGACGAATATTTTGGGAATCGAAGTAGATCCATCAGGAGACCATATTAGCAATGCTCCAGTAGAATACAATTTTTATTTACAAAAACATATTCTTCTCAATAATAAATCAGTTCGGCCAGGAGACTTTATTAAAATTGATAGAAAACACAGTATGAGCTCATTAAAAGAGCTTCGTTCCGGGACGAAAAAGTGCAAAAGGCAACAAATAAGCAGGAAGAAATTAAGGCCGGGGCACATAGAAACCGTCATACGTTATACGTCGCTTTTTTCAACTGACATTAACGTATACGAAGTATGAAGATGGCACAATCAGTACTTTGTTTACGGATATAAAATAATTGCATTTTGCTCTAATTTGATTAAAATCTTTTGACTTATTTTTCAGAAACAGCACAGAAAATATAGCACTATTTGTTTGTAATTTATTTTATTTTTGAACAAAAAACTAAATCAAAATATACAAAAATATTACCAAATAGTTGTCAAAGTTCTCAACGTACGTTAAAAGTTAAAAGTTGCTCAACTTTAAGGGCCATATTCATAAAAAATTAAAATGTATTTGAAATGAATTTTAGTAAAATTTTGTATGGAATTTTTTAACTAAAACACATTTCAAATTCCTTTAAATTTTTATGAATATGCCCATAATACTTTGTGTTGACGGAGAAGTACGGAATGTGTCAAAGCTCATAAGACTACATGTATTTTAACTTTGTTGTCAGTTGAAAAAGGCAACGTATAACGTACAACGGATTCTATGTGCCCCGGCCTTTAAAAAGAAAATAGCAAAGGAACATGACTATGAACTAATAGAGTATTTAGACCCAGAAGAAACTTGGAAAAAGAAAAACTTTTGAACGCAAAAAGCTATTAAGCCAAAATATTTGCTAAATGCGAAGAAACCTAAAAAGTTTTCTTCAATATCGAAAACTGTCCAAGATATCATTCAGCTTGACATAAATAATGTAGGCAGTGAAGACGACGCTGTAAGAATTAAACAAGAACACTCATATTATGTGTGAAAAGAAACTGAACCATTTATTCAAGTTTCGGAAATTGTTGAGAAGTACTTCCTCTTTAGATATAATAATATATTTATGTATCCAAATTTAAAACTTTGTGATATTGGTTTATGGAATATTTTGGATTTGGAAGACTGGATGTCTCTTAAGCCCGGAAATAGATTAACAAATTTATTGCTACATTGTGCCATACTTTCAATTGTAAAAGAAAATTTCAAAAATGTAGTGAGTGTTGCTTGTCAGATCAAAAATATTTGTTTTGAGAAGGTTAATAAGTTACTACAATATAAACCTAATTATATTATAATACCAATACTGAATAGTGGTCACTTTTACCTTAGTATTCTGAATTTTTTAAAAAAAGAATTTATTTTTATTGATTCAGCAAGTGATTCGAGTGGAAAAGAACATTTTGAAAGTTTTAGATCCAATTTTTCAAAAGATAAAAAGTGGAAGTTTTTCAAAATATTGCAAAGATCTAAACAAGATGATGGCGTTAGCTGTGGTGTATTTGTAATAATGTACACTTTACACTACTTAAAGGGAAAATCGCTTTTGAAATTACCATCTTCTTGCGTTTTTAGAGACACCATTAAAAATTTAGTAATTCGAAATGCTGACAATTGCTCAGAATTCTGCCGCCACTGCGGTAATTTCAAAAGAAGAACAAGAAAATGCAACTCGTGCCAGTACACAGTCTGCGAATATTGTATTAAACATATTTGCAAAAATGTTTATAATAAAGGTAAAATATGTACAAATGACATTTTCAAATAAAAAATACATACATATGTACATATTTATAAAAAATAAATAAATATATGCAAGCATGAAATGTTATAAACAATAAAAAATAAGTGTTCCTGTAAAGCCAAAAATGCCATACGTAGTTAGAATTGTAGTTTAGAAACTATTATCCATGAAATTAAATAAAAATTCGATCATAATGGCTTACAAACGAAATTTGTGCTTTGCATGTAGCATAAAAAGCGAAAAATCGAAAAATGATGGCACTTGAAGATTAAATATTTTTGCATATTATTTTTCAAAAGTCAAATTGAAAGAGAACACAAATAAAAGCATCATATAAGCAAGAATAATTTATACACAGTTACAAAGTGTATACAATTGAAGTGTTTATATGTATGTATAAATAACTATTTAACCCCCCGTCTAGATTAGCAATAAATATCTTCGCAATAAAGCAATAACGCCGGCAGAACAACGGTACAAAATTGCTTATTGCTTTGCTTAGAAAAATTTACTAAAACTATTCGCAAGCAGAATGTTTCAAAAATTCTTTAATGTTACAGCCAGTTTACCAATCTCGACAGCCTGCTTGCGTTCGCAATCTAAGCGAAAGAAAATTGATTTGGGTTTGCCTAAGTGCATTCTATGCGAACGATGAGTCGAAACTCAACTCGAAAGAAAACGTAAGTGTTTTCATACAAAATTGCGTTTGTCAATTTCGAAACTGTTGTCAACATTGAGAAAGCTAACGTCAAAGTCGTTCATTTGTTTTTATCAATCGAGTGTATGAAAAGTTACAAAAATAAAATTAAAATTGTGGAAATTTAAAATGGAAAGCAAGTGGTAAGTATTAATTTACATACTTACATATGTATATAAAATGTGTATATTTCTAACGAATTAAAATTTTAGTTTGAAAAAATCAACAACACAGCAGCTGCAGAAACTTGTCGAGTTTATGGAGGACAATCCGAAGTTTGCTAGAGGTGCACCTGTGTTTGGGGCAAATAAGTTTTCAGTGGAGGAGAAATGGAAAACTGTTTGCAAAACACTGAATTCAAATGGACCTCCCACTCGCACTGTTGTTGAGTGGAAAAAAGTAAGTAACGAATTTTACATATATTCAAATATGTATGTACATTTGTATGGTTGCTGTAATATGAACACACATATTTTACTTACAGACGTGGGCAGATCTAAAGTCAAGGACAAAAAAGAAAATAGCGGAGAACAAAAAGTGCCTCCAGGAAACAGGTGGCGGTCTTTACCGAAAGCATTATTTGACCGAACTGGAGCAGTCAATTGACCGTATATTGCTGTTGTCGTCGGCCGCAGCTCCTAGTGGCAGGGTGTTTGGTGCTTCTGTTGCAAATGGAAACAAATTGATTGATGACTGCTTCCAACCTCTTGAGGAGACGCCCTCAAGAACCAGCAAGGTTGTAGCGGTAATCACCCCAAGCAGATTGGAAGAAAAAACTAACCAGCCAAACAATCAGTCAGTAGAGAAGCCTCAAGACAACACAGCGTATCAGACTACCTTCAAACGTCGGCCAACATATAAAGAAGATGATGTACAACCAGCATGTTCCTCCCACAAGAAAAGAAAATCGGCAGTTGATGAGCAGCTGGCCCTTATTCGTCGTCAACTGCGGGTAGCTGAAAAAAATGCAGCATCAAGTGCAGAGCAGGCAAGTGCCATGAATAGATTGGCTGCTGCTGCTGAACTGCAAGCAGAATCAGCGAAAAGAATGGCTGATGCTGCTGAACCTCAAGCATCATGTATGAGAAATATAACAGGTGCTGTGAAGAGAATCGAAAATAAAATCGAAGACTATTTTTTAGTGTAAAAAATTTAATTATTTTTATTTACATATATACATGTTTTGTTTTAAACAGTTTTATAATGACATAATATATACATATATATATATCTATATATATATATATATATATATATATATATATATATATATATATATATATATATATATATATATATATATATATATATATATATATATATATATATATATATATATATATATATATATATATATATATATATATATATATATATATATATATATATATATATATATATATATATATATATATATATATATATATATATATATGTATATATTTATTTATTTATTTATTTATTTATTTATCATATGGTTAGTCGCAAGTGCAAGTTCGGAAGAGCTAATACACTGAAATTTTTTTACCAATACTTACGAATTTTTCTTAAAATTTACCATACAATCAAATTTTGGCCCTTAAGTTAATTTTCAATACTTATCGGAAGAAGAATTATAAAACAGTGATGCCGGAAGTTAGTTTGTAATCAAGTGTTTATTTTATAAAAATGTTTTGTTAATACATGAAAATATGTATGTACATGAAAAAAATAGTGGTGTTTTTTTCACGGCTCTTCTTGAACTTGCTGTTGCTGCGGTGGTTGTTGTAGTAGTTGTAGTATTTGATTTAGTAGCTGCTGTGGTTGTTGCATTTGCTGCGCTGTTGTTGTAATAGCTGAAATATATCTTGTAACAGCTGTTGCTGGAACAGCAGAGCTTGTTGTTGAGGCGGCGGCGCTTGATCTTGTTGGGGCAGCAGCGGTTGTTGTTGTTGGTGCACCAGAGGTTGTTGGTGCTGGGGCACCAGCGGATCTTGTTGCTCTTGTTGTTGCATATGTACGGCTATTGGCATTTGGTACAACGCACCATGCGCATCATATGGATGCATGCCATAGCCGTACTGATGAGCATAGCCATAATATGGGCTGAATTGTACACAGCCATACGGCTGAGCATACCCATACTGCTGGCTACGCGTTCCCTATTAAGGAATAAAAGTTAATTTATTAATTATATGTATATGGAATATAATACTTACTTGGTTTAAATAAGGACGACCACGAGTTCTTCGACGCTCTCTCTTTTGGCTTAAAATCATGGTTATTATTTTCTAGAAATTAAAAATAATGCTAAAATGATATGAAATTTTTTAAGCGTCCTTTTGAACTTACCTTTGTTTCAGCGTCCATTTCAACTTTTAATGACGAACAAAATCCGTTATAAAAATGATGCCATATTTGAACTTGTAATTTGTTATGTCGAAGTTGCCACAGTTAAAGGAAGTGTAAGCTGTAATATGATGCCACTTTTCGTTAAAGGAAGTGATATCATTATTAAAATTTTATCAAGAAAATTAAAAATAATTAAGTAAATATAGGAAAAATGATTAAGTAAATATATTCATTTACAAACTAATTATATTGATAATTAAAAAAAAAGTATACATATATCGCCATAAACTTTAATTTTCTCAGCGCATTTTTTTGATGTGAGTTTTAGTATGGTTGCACTTTGATTTTTTTATCGTGTGGTAGCCCAAACGGGAATGGTAGGAATGGGCTAACATATTTTTCTTGTTCTTAGTCTTGTAGACGTTAATACACTGTTGGTATTAAGAAATTAGAACTTTATTTTTTTTCTCTGTTAAAACATATAAAACAAAAACTCTTTTAATAACAAGTGTAGTGAATCATATACATATGTATATAAGGGAATTAACATTTTTAACTACATACATATGTATGTATATATTCTTAAAAAGTTAGTGTTACTAAAAAACTTATACATATCCGAAAAACACATTCATATACATACATATAAGGTGAAGAGTAATAAAATCTAAATATAAAGTAGTCAAAACTAAATACAAAATTCTAAATATAAAAAAACGTAATAAGACAAAGGTAAGTATATTTTAAAATTTTTACACAAATTTTTAACCGCTTTGCGGATGGTATAAAACAATACGGCGTGCATTCTCATTTTTTATTATAGTGAGGTTTTTTGATGTGTTTTTGAAGAGATATATAAAAAGATGTTGCCACACAGTCATATACGAGATTGTACTCCTAGCATTGATTTACATATATTAAATGTGTAGTTGCATAATATCAAAAAGTAGTAACATTAAAGCTTGATTCACCCACATGTTGAGCTAAACCATCAAAATATATTTTTTATTTTGGTCAAAAAAGAAACTTTTTTTTCTACATGTTTAAGAAGAACAATGAATAGATATAAGAAATAGACAAAAAAAAAAAATAATTTTAAATGAGCAATGAAAAAACTACTGTCCTACAAACTACATACGTGTTCCCAGCTGCAAATGTTTTGACCACCACTGTGCATTCATATATATCTTTTTCAACATATAATGAGTATTTACAACAAAATACTTAATACTATATCGAAGGAAAATACTTCAGGTGTGGATATAGCCACCTTAAGATATTGTCGAAGCTGCTCAGTTTTTGTTAAAATATTTGCAAGTTATAACAAAGACCAGCCAATTCGTCTTAAGATTGCAAATAATTTAAAAACCCGGAAAATGATTTTAAAAAGAGTAGTCATACTTAACTTAAGATCAAGACGTTGAAATTCCAAGAAACTTATTTTTTTACAGATAAAAGCTATCCACGAATTTGGCAAAGCCAGTATATATAGCGCTGAAGGGGTGGGTTTTTCTTTTTAGAAGAAATTATGTAAAAAAAATACAATTTATATATTTGTAGAAAATCGCCAATGTTGGTGAAGAAAACATCTCAACATATAATGACATACATATATCTGAGGCGGAGAAATGCGCAGCGCAAGCTCTGCTAGCTTTAAAAATGAAGCAGAAAACATGCTTTCCATCTAGTATAGAGAAAACTGCGGCAGAAACGCTACTTTCGTTGTCAAAGGAGCCAGAGAAGTTACAAAAAATAAATATTTTCAATGACGTTCAAACGGAACATTATTTTTCGCCCGAATTTTCAACTGCTGAAAAAGAAAAAGTAAATTTGTATAAGTTAACACGATTCAAGTTGGTGACCAATTTGTTGTTAATTTTTTGTTCTTTTCTTTTCTTGTTAATTGGAAAATTATTTTAATATTGTGTTTGCATCGATAAATGCAAACACATCATTTTTAATATTGTTTCCAACGAAATATTTCAAATTAACATGATACAGGTTGGCGACCTAAAAAGTCAATTCGCTATTAATTTTTTGTTCTTTTATTTTTCTTTGTAAATTGCGAAATTATTTTAAAATTGTGGTTGCGCTGATAAATGCAAACACATCATTTCATGCAACGTCTGACTTGAAGAAATGAGTTTCCCAATAATTTTAAGTTTCAGCAAGTAAGCAGAAAAATACAAAAAACTCTGTAATAATTTTAAGTTTAATTTTTAAGTAAAGGAAAATTTTTAGGCAGTCAACTGCTGAACTCAAAAATAAAAAGGTCGCTTTAGACAAGCGCTCACAATTACAATCGTCTTTTATTTTGGAAAGAGGCTTTTGACAAGCCCACGTACAACGGTAAAAAGGCTTTTGACAAGCCGACGTACAACTGGCGCCCGAGCAAAGTTTTTAAAAGTTACCCGTGTACTTCGCGAATACGTGTAAAGAAAGAGGCCCCTTAGTATCCTTTTCGGAAAAAAGGACGCGTAGAACGTAAGCCGCTTTACCCGCGAATAACGACTATAAAGTTCCAAAGTTTTAATTTAAGGAAAGTTAAACAAATTAACTCTTCCATGAATTAAAAAGTTATAGAAACATCGAAAAAAATATTTAATCTTTAAAAATAAACAAATGAACTCTTGCATCAAGTAAAAAGTTACGCCCGCGGAGAAATACAAAAACATTTAAAAAAAAACAAAACTTAAAACTTTAAAGTGAAACAAACTGACTTTGGATAGTAAAACGTTACGTCTACAAAAAAATATTCAAAAGTATTATAAAAAAATTTTTTTCAAATCTACTAAACTGAAAAAAGCTAATATTGCAAAGCAAAAATCAACAAGTGACTTTAAAACAACAAGATTTCGATTAAAAAAGGATCTAAGAAGTGACAACAACCGTCAACATCTTCAAAAGGAGAATTTAAAAATAATCTCAAAGCAACTACAACCGCCAACACCTTGGGAAAATTCAGCACATCAACAAATCCAGTTCAACCCTTGAAGACCGAAATGAGACCAGCATTTTTAATATTACTGTAAGTTATTTAAAGAACTTAAAAATAGAAGAAATAAAACCTATTAATTAAAATAATAAATCCTGTTAATAAGGATAATTTAAGGGAAGGGTTTTTTGATTTCTAATTTTTCAAATTTCAAATTTATTTTTGACGATAAATTTAATTAAATTATAAGCGAAAATCAATTAGTAATCACTTTTATTTTCCTTGAAAAAAAAACTGAATAATAAATAAAAATAAAAAAGCAAATTAGAAAGTTCTTCCTTTCTGTGACGATTTCCTCTTTTGCAAAAACTTAATAAGTAAATAAAGCTCGAAATGTCAAATCCTAATAATTTAGTACGACCACCCATCCTAAATGTACCACCACCAAATCCTAATCCTCCTAATTTAGCTCGTGAGGAAGCGCTCGGACAATTCAATCTAGCAGACCTTCGCACGATTATTTTAGAAGTAGTGAATAGCCAGGTACCTAGAATATTACAGGCATCATAAAACCCAAACGCTATCCACGCGAACGCAGTAGACCAAATTATAGACGAACAACATTTGGGCAATCTGGGTGATTTAGACAAAATTCCAGATGTCGTCAAGTGTCTCAGGGAGTTTTCGGGAAAACCAGGAGAGTTTAACTCCTGGAAGAAAAGTGTAGAGAGGATATTGAAAATTTATGAGAATTTTAAAGGGACACCAAAGTATTATGGAATCCTTAATATTATTAGGAACAAGATTGTAGGGAACGCGGATATGGCGTTAGAGTCATACAATACGCCTTTAGACTGGCCAGCAATTTCCAAATGCCTGACCCTACACTACGCGGACAAGAGAGACGAATCGACTCTCGAGTACCAAATGACGGGACTCATACAAGGAAACTCGACAGTGCAAGAATTTTACCAGGCTGTTTAGTCGCATCTGTCACTCATTTTAAATAAACTAGGCGGTCTAGACGTAGGAGGCGAAGCTCTTAACTTATTAACACAAACATACCGAGGTAAGGCGCTCGACACCTTCATAAGAGGCCTTAACGGCGATCTGCCAAGGTTGCTAGGCATGAGGGAGCCAGCCGATTTGCCCCAAGCCCTTCATTTGTGCCTCAAATTAGAAAATCAAAAATTTCGTACCAACCACGCACAAAATTTCAATAGTCAGCCCACAAGGAAAAATTACCAATATGCACCGCCCCCTTTATTCCAAAAAAATAATGCACAGAAGAACAGACAACCATTTTACCCACAAATAGCTTATATCCCACGCCCCCAGAACCTATTCACCGCGAGACAAAGTAATAACGGAGTGGAACAAAATGCCAATTTTCAATCCAGGCAGCCACCACCACGTCCTACAGCACCAAAACCACCAGAGCCAATGGATGTTGACAGAAGCATTCGTTCACAACAGATAAATTATGCCAATAGGCCACCCCAACATCAGTTTATAGGCAAGAGGCCGGCGAACCCACCTTCTCAACAGAACATCCAACCTTTTAAGACCCAACGCACTTATCACATTGATGCCGAAAACGCACATGAAATCGGCCACGACAAGATAGTTGATGAAGAAGAGGCTTATTATCAGACGCTAGAAGGATATTACGATCCCACTCGAGAAGAACAAGACAACGTATCAGATGGAGATTTAGATACGGAATTATGTGATATCCATTTTTTAGAATGACGAGCTCTTCGCTCCCATATTTTGAATGTCGAACGAAGAGCGGCGAAATCCTTAAAATACTTATCGACACCGGTTCAAGTAAAAATTATATCCAGCCTAGTCTTGCAAAGAAAGTAATACCTAACAGTTTTCCTTTCTATGCAAAGTCTGTAGCAGGGAACGTCCAAATAAATTCACACACATACCTTAATCTTTTTGGCCAAAATGACAAACTTAAATTTTTCCTAATGCCCACTCTTAAATCATTCCACGGAATTTTGGGTAACGATAGCTTAAAAGCATTGGATGCGATCATTTACACAAGCAAAAATTGCATGATTATTCGTCAAAAAACCAAAATTCAAATTAAACAACTTGTTAGTCAAAGCGTAAATTCAATAAAACTGCAAGAGGAACAAATTAATAATGAACAGGAAAAAATCGTAGAAACATTAGTTAGCAAATTTCCCAAACTCTTCTCAGAGCCAGATGAAAAATTAACCTACACCACGAGAGTAACAGGAGAGATTCGTACCTCAACCGATTCCCCGGTCTATACGAAATTTTACCCTTATCCGGCTTCGTTAAAGCGTCAAGTTGAGAATCAAGTCGAAAAATTGTTAAAAGATGGAATCATACGACCGTCGAGGTCACCATACAATTCTCCAGTATGGATCGTCGACAAAAAACCGGACTCTCAACGAAACAAACAGTTTCGAATGGTAATAGACTACAGGAAACTGAACTCTGTTACAATCTCGGATAGGTACCCCATTCCAGAAATATCAGATGTCCTGGCAAAATTAGGGAACAGTAATTATTTCTCGGTTTTAGACCTTAAAAGCGGATTCCACCAAATCCCGCTTAAAAGTACGGACATAGAAAAGACGGCATTTTCCATAAATAATGGTAAATACGAGTTTACTCGCTTACCGTTCGGTCTAAAAAATGCACCGTCAATTTTCCAGCGTGCGCTTGACGACATTCTTCGCGATTTCATAGGCAGGACATGCTATGTGTACATCGATGACATAGTCATCTATAGTAAATCCGAGGAAGATCATATTAGAGATATCGAAAATGTGTTTAAGACCTTAGAAGATGCCAACATGAAAGTCCAATTGGACAAGTGCCACTTTTTTAAACAAGAGGTGGAGTTCTTGGGATTTATAATATCCCAGGCAGGCATCAAGACTAATCCGAAAAAAGTCGAGGCGATAGCAAATTTTCCTCAGCCTCGAACTCTTAAGGAGCTTCGATCCTTCCTAGGCTTATCCGGCTATTATCGCCGCTTTATAAGGGACTATGCCAAATTGGCAAAACCTCTTACCTCTTTGCTGAGAGGAGAAGAAGGTCATGTATCCAAGAGACAATCTTCAAAAGTTACAATAGAATTTAACGAAGAGGCAATGGAAGCCTTTACTAAGATAAAAAACTCCTTAGTATCGAATGACTTATTGTTATCCTACCCAAACTATGAGGAATATTTCGAGCTAACAACCGATGCATCAGAGTTTGCTCTTGGCGCAGTCCTCTCGCAAAGGGACAAGCCAATCACTTTCATTTCTAGGACATTAAGTAAGGCGGAGGAGCACTATGCAGCGAACGAAAAAGAGATGCTCGCTATTATCTGGGCCCTTAACTCTCTTCGAAATTTCCTATATGGCGCAGCAAAAGTGAAAATTTTCACTGACCATCAGCCTCTCACCTATGCGATGAGCAACAGGAATAACAACAGCAAGATGAAGCGATGGAAAGCTATTTTGGAGGAGTACGATTACGAATTATTCTACAAACCAGGGAAGAGTAACGTAGTAGCTGATGCCCTTTCAAGATTGCCAGCAAAATCGCCAATCAATTCAATGTCCGAAATGACACATAGCGATGATAGTTCTTCACACAACCTCATTTATAGCGTCGAAACCCCAATAAATGTATTTAAAAACCAAATCATTTTTGACCCAACCTTAGCAACCCCATATAAATTCGAAATCGTGTTTCCGACCATGCACAGGCACTCAATAGCAGATATAGAATATACCCCAAATAAATTGGCTTCAGTTCTCAAAAACTACCTTAACCCTTCAGTGGTAAATGGCATCAAGGCTCCGGAGGTATTAATGGGAAAAATCCAGGAAATTTACCCACACCATTTTGCAAAATATCGTATTAGATTCACAAGCCTCCAAGTGGAGGACATAAAGAACGAACACCGGCAAGACGAAATAATTATTAGCACACATAGGAGAGCTCACAGAAATGGTAAAGAAAATAGGGCACAGATTCTCGAAAAATTCTATTTTCCCGGTATGAACCACAAGATCAACAGAATAGTTAAACAATGCACGGTGTGTATGGAAAATAAGTATGACAGGCACCCACCGAAACCCGAACTAAAAGAAACCCCAATACCAACATATCCCGGAGAAATCCTTCATATCGATATCTACAGTACCGAAAAACAGCTTGTCCTTACAGCAATAGATAAATTTTCAAAATATGCTCAGGGTAAGCTCATTAAATCAAGAGCTATTGAGGACGTAGGGGAGCCTTTAAGAGAACTCCTTTTCTTATATAGCGTTCCAAAGGTGGTAGTATTCGACAATGAAAAATCCCTCAATTCGGAAACAATAACTTTCATGTTGCAAGACCAACTGGGAATAAAAATCTATAAAGCCCCACCATACATGAGTGCAGTAAACGGTCAGGTTGAACGTTTTCATTCTACCCTGACAGAAATCATGCGCTGTTTGAAAAGCCAACGCACAAACACTACATTCCTAGAGCTCCTAGACAGATCAATTTACGAATATAACTATACAATTCACAGTACGACAGGACAGAGGCCACTCGAAGTATTTTTCGGGCGAAAAGTTAAAATAGACCCCGAAATGTATGAAAAGGCCAGACAGGATAACGTACAGAGACTAAAAGACAAACAGGCAATCGACCTAAAAAACCACAACAAAAATCGCGAACTAATTAGGCAATATAAGCCAGGAGACGTCATTTACGTAAGAATCAATAGGCGTTTGGGAACGAAACTATCACCAAAATTTAGGAAAGAAATTGTTAAAGAAAATATGTCCACTACAATCACTACAGAATCAGGAAAAGTTGTCCACAAGAGTAATATAAAAAACTAACTTTACCCTATCTCTCTCCTCTTACAGAACCCTCCTAGCCCTTCATTCCCTTTCTGCCAACGAGTTCCAAATTTTCAATTACACTTTATCTCATCTCGTGACAATTAACGATGGACCTGGAAAAGTTCAGAACGGTACTTTCAAAATGATACACACTGTAGAATTGAACAAATACAAAAGTTTCATAGACGACGTGCAGTCGCAGATAAGACGTACTATCCCTAAATCCCATCCATTCTTTCCACTCCTCAACCACGAGTTATCCCAAATTTATGATATTCTCGAGCTCATAGAACCAAAGGAGCAACTTAGAAATAAGAGAGCTATTGACATAATAGGAACCGCTTGGAAATATATCGCCGGATCTCCGGATCACGACGATTTTGAATTAGTAACAGGATTGTTAAATAAAACTATAGAAAATAATAATCAGCAAGTAATTATAAATGAAATTTTTACCGAAAGATTGCAAAATCTCACACAGATAACAAATCAAATAAATAATGCAATTAAGAAAGACAGTAATTTTGTAAATGAGGCTGCAATTAGCATGCAAATAAAGTTAAGATTTATGAAAGAGGAATTAACCAATATAAAATATGCCATACAGTGGGCAAAACAAAATATCATAAATTCAGTCCTTTTGAATAAAGAAGAAATAAAAATAGCATTGAATAAATTAGCAGAAGATAAACTTCTGTTTTCATCCATAGAAGAAGCACTCGAACTCTCGAATATTAAAGTCTTATACAATCAGGGAAAACTCCTCTATATTATTGTAATCCCTCTCACTAGTAATGAAGATTATGTCAATATTATCATTAAACCGGTAAGAAGAAATGAAAGAATTGTAAACATTAAATTTAAAGAAATAATGAAAAATAATCGTAAGACATTTGGCATTTCAGATAAATGTTCTAAAGTAAATAATATTAAAATATGTAAAATGAACCAACTGGTCGACATATCCAACGATACTTGCATCCCACCGCTTCTTAGTGGAACGAGTTCGTCTTGTCCAATTTCCCACGGGTATCATATACCCCACGTAGAGACAATTTCTCCTGGTGTAATCTTACTTAATGATTTTCACGGAAAAATAAATAATGAAACAGTTAACGGAACATATTTGATCAAATTCCATAACCTAACGCTCAAAATAAATGACAAATTGTACAGAAATCTGGAAGCTCCCCGTCTGGAAGTTTCGCCGCCGTTAATCCAACAGACACCAGTCGAAGACGAATTCGTAAACTTGTTATCTTTGGAAATGCTTAACCACTTGCATATTAATAACACTAAAAGTATACATGAACTTAAGTCAGACTCTGCAATCACAAAATACACTACATTATCTTTATTTACCCTATTGCTCATATCCCTGGCACTAATAAAACTTTTTGCAAAAAAAGGGGAAAAATTAGTTGTTCATACAGTAACCCCGAACATAAAGACAATGCAAGAAGCGATTGCCCAATACAAATTGCATGAATCAAAGCCACAAAAAATTGACGACCTACCCTACTTTTAACGATTGAGGACAATCGTTTTTAAAGGGGGAAGAGTTAACACGATTCAAGTTGGTGACCAATTTGTTATTAATTTTTTGTTCTTTTCTTTTCTTGTTAATTGGAAAATTATTTTAATATTGTGTTTGCATCGATAAATGCAAACACATCATTTTTAATATTGTTTCCAACGAAATATTTCAAATTAACATGATACAGGTTGGCGACCTAAAAAGTCAATTCGCTATTAATTTTTTGTTCTTTTATTTTTCTTTGTAAATTGCGAAATTATTTTAAAATTGTGGTTGCGCTGATAAATGCAAACACATCATTTCATGCAACGTCTGACTTGAAGAAATGAGTTTCCCAATAATTTTAAGTTTCAGCAAGTAAGCAGAAAAATACAAAAAACTCTGTAATAATTTTAAGTTTAATTTTTAAGTAAAGGAAAATTTTTAGGCAGTCAACTGCTGAACTCAAAAATAAAAAGGTCGCTTTAGACAAGCGCTCACAATTACAATCGTCTTTTATTTTGGAAAGAGGCTTTTGACAAGCCCACGTACAACGGTAAAAAGGCTTTTGACAAGCCGACGTACAACTTATATACATATAAAGGTTGTATAAGGCTATAATGAAACTTATTTTTTTAGGATATTGATGAGCTACCGTATCGTAAAAGCGAGGAAAATATTTCAAAAATTTTCGAGAAGTTTTCTATCGAATTTAAAACGATATGTAATAATTTTATAGATAATTGTAAATGTCTAAATATAAATAAAAATATTTTAAGTAAAAGCAGTGAAAATGAATCTGATTTATTATCAGAAAACGTAGATAGTTCAGTTTTTTTTTAATAGCGTCGATGAGGAGAAATCTTTTAAAAATAACGTACTTGCTCCTTTTGAAATTGAAAATAACACTTTCGATCTTTCTCTGTTCGAAAGTTATAGAAAAAAAGCTGATGCAATAGAGAAAGTTAATAAAGTCTCGTATATGTATAGTATATTTAAAAATTTGAACTAAGTATGCTCAGTTATATATCAACCGATATCGGAATTTTCTATTTACTGTATTTTTGTAACCTTCTTTTATAACGAGAATTGCTTTTCAGAAAAAAAAATTTTAATAGAAAAATCGATTCAGGCTATGTCTCGGGTATATATGGACCGATATCAGAAGTTTTCATTTTCCATATTTATCTAACCTTATTTCATTACCAGAACTGTTTTTAAGCAAAAAAAAAGTTGTTTAAGTTCGCTTACGCGGCATTTTTATGAAAAACCCGGTTTAGGTTATATCTCGGGTATATATGGACCGATATCGGAAATTTTCTTTTTCCATACTTATGTAACTTTATTTCATTACCAAATATGCTTTTGAGCAAAAAAATTTGTTTCAGTTCGCTTACGCGACATTTTTATGAAAACCTCGATTTGGGTTATATGTGTGTATTAAAGGCCCTGATTCACTATCCTACACGATCGTGCGATTCATTCACAGGAAACTGTTTCAAAAGTCTGGCCGACTTGAAAAAATCGTTTCAAAATGGCGTTGTAGACCACACTATTATACAAGTATGATTGAAATAATTTATATACACAATAAAACAATTAAAAACTTTTATTAACATAATAATTTTACATTACTTAAATTTTTTCCTCGAGGCACCAACAATATTTTCATATTTTTCACAATATATACAACACTGATCGCACAAAAACCATAATGTTTTGAAAAGTTTCATAAAATTTTTCAAATCGCACGATTTGTCGAAAACTCTGTCGCACGGTTGAATTTTTAGTACTTTTTAAGCACACATGCTTTATTTAGTAGATCGCACGATCGTGTATGATAGAGTAACAAGACCTTAAAGAGCACAGCCCTACAGCTAAGCGCTTTTACAAAAACAATTGAGCATCAAGCGCATAGACCTGGGCATGTTTGAGTTAAAAAGTATCAAGAGGGATGGAAAAAAGTTGACTTTATAGAAGCTTTCGGCAAGGGGAATAAAAAAGAAAAAAGGAATATTGCCAGTACTCATTAATTCCATACTCTTCTCTCATGTATGTATGTGCATGTGCATAAACAATATTAAGCTAGAGAAAAAACCAGAATTGCCGAAAAAAGCTTTTGTGTGTAGACATTGAAGCAAGTTCAAAAGAAAATTGGCGATTAAAATCGCCCTATCTGATCTTACACCCAATTTTCACGATGACATTATTCTTTTTTTTTCTTTTCAAGCTACTACCAAAATCATGTTTAAATTTTCACCATGATTTTTAAGACATGTCTCTTTTTTCAATTAATGTTGCAAAATAATATCGTTTCTCTTTTTACCCTTTTGTTAGAATCGATGTGAATGAAAAATAACAAAAGTACAAATGATAACAAAAAGAATTTAGGAAAAAACCACGTAAAACAGGGTTAGTGTCTTTTTGTCCACCCCTCTTTCTCTTCTATCAATTTGACAGCAAACAAAAACCACATGCCTTAAAGACGTCTAATACATATTTATTGCCATGATGATATACACGTCTTAAAATCGCTCATTTGGTAGAAAAATTGCTCCAATACCAGCATTGAAAGTAAAAAAAGTAGTTAAAAAATTGGGCGCAGGAGAAGAAATCACACTTTGGTGAACGGCAAACTTTTTTACAGAGTTGCAAAAAAAGTACTATTTTTTGTTTACATACAAAAACACGTTTTAGTGATGCCAAGTACATTTCCGGTACTGAAAGCACTTACATATATTAAAACACACATGTTTCATATAAAGGTGCAACATACCAATATGATTTCCACATATTGAATGCGATGAAAAATTAAATAAATTAACGAAAAACTAATTCAACTAAAAATAAATTAATATCAAAAGCAAAAAAAAAAAACTAAAAAAATATACAACAATTAAACTTATTAAAAAATGCTATAGTTCTGAATCTAATACTTTAATGTGAGCTCTGGGAAATTATTCTTAGCAAAATTTTCAAAAGAGTGTTTCTTAAAAAAAATCTTCCAAACTAATTGTGCCACTATGAGACTTACCCAGTGCAATAGTGGAATAATGGACAATTCTGGCCTACCAGCTGTCACTTCTGGATTTACTCAGAATAGGGAGATATTAACCCAGCAAACTTTTTTTCTTAATAAAATTTTCAAAAAAGTGTTTCTTAAAAAAAATCTTTCAAACTTCTTGTGAAATTAAAGATTGTGGCCTTGAAAAGAACCTTTTTAAAGCAACGTAAGTTTTTATCTTACTAATGTGATCCAGGATCTACATTAATTCCCATTATGTTTGTCCACAAAGGAAGAAATGGGCAATATTTATTCAGTATGAAGCTACATAGGTCTTCGCTTCTATACTCATTGTTTTTCACCTCCAACATAAACTTTTTTAGTATTGCTATAATCACCATCATAAATTTTTAGAAACAATTTTTTAAAAGGACTTTTGGCAGCAATGGTTTCCAAATTGTTTACATTTTCATAGTCCATAAAGTTAGAAGTGCCTGAACATTCATCATTTATTGCTAGCTTATTTTTCCGCAAAATATCATAGCTTTCCCAAAATAAATAGTTTTTTTGGGAAACGGAAGAACAGTAAATATGTACCTAATAGGCTTTTTCCTCTGATCAACATCTTCATGAAACACATGAAAGATGTTGAAAATGTGAAACACTGTTTACATTGTTCACATTTAACATCTACTATCAGTCAAAAATATTATTTTTTAATGTCGATTTTCTTTCTTCAAATAATTTAACAAAAACACGTAAAATCTTTTGGAAATAAATTAATTTTATAAACCAAAAGAGGATTATGAAATTTATATACATATGTATATCTATAAATAAAATGTAGGCCTTACAAACAAAATTTAACAAAAACACAGAAAAAATTATTACAGAAAAAAAAATTAATACAGAAACCCCACATGCAAACAATTGACACATGATAAAAAATTATGATTTTTTTTAACTTTTTCAAAATAAATGACGTTTTTTCAGTGATGCCACAAGAATAATTGACATTATTGCCACTTTTCTAGTGATGACACTGAAATAATCGAAAAATGCTGAATGGAATAAAATGAGATAGGAACATTTTATGAAGATGTTGACTTTTAGTACAATGTATTTCTTATGGGAAGATGTTATCATCTTCAAAAACTGATGGTAGATGTTAGATGTTGTTCAGAGGAAAAAGCCTATAAACCAAAATATGCATTCTTCTAGTGTTTTGAGGTCAAAAGCTATACTTAAAGCATGTTTTGCAAGGTGGCATAATGAATTCAGCTTGCCAACCTTGCCGTTTAAATTTCTGCACATAATGTGTATATAATGGGCTTTACACCATTGCAAAAT
This sequence comes from Thecocarcelia acutangulata, assembly GCA_914767995.1. Lineage (NCBI taxonomy): Eukaryota > Metazoa > Arthropoda > Insecta > Diptera > Tachinidae > Thecocarcelia > Thecocarcelia acutangulata. Next base: position 62,732,803 of record OU612098.1, read on the forward strand.
TACCTTAGGCTTCTTATACACTCCTGGATTTTCTAGGAAATTAAAACAGTTCAATAAATGTTCTGACACTGTTTCATTGTTGCAACATTTCAAGACAGCGCCGAATAAAGCGTGGCTAACATCTGTACAAACTCGTTTGAAAAATGGCCATTTGAATTGGCTTTTATAGCAATATAACTTTAGTTGTTCAAGAGTGGAACAAATATCGTCCGTTGTATGACGAGAAAGAATTGCAGTTACAAGCGGAAGAATCATCCTTTCTTTCTTAACTCTCATTACAATTTTGTACACTACAATCAATTTGACGGGCACTTTGCCCTGATGCGTCAAAATGTATTGTATAATTGGCATCTTTAAGTATTTGTGGATTTACTGAAAGAGTTACAAACGTTGCTTTTCCCCAGCAAAAGATTTTCAAAGGAGAAACTATATTCTGAATATAATTTTTGTACATTCCTTGCTGCATTAAAACTACTTCGTGAAAGGGATTTGGATGAAGCCATTTTTCGGCTTTTCCTTCCGATTTACATTTACGTAATGTGGCCAAGTTTTGAACATTCTGCAAATTTTCACATTTTAGAATATTTTTTTTTTTTTTAACTTTATTATTTTATTTATTGAATCTACATAAAAAAATGTAATGACAATAAGTATTCAAATCTTAATACTAAAAAAAATTTTAATTAAAGTCCTGCCAGTGCTGGACAAAAATTTATTTTTATGCGAATATTATTTCAGAATTCAGTCATCTGTTTAGAGCTCTAATGGTAGCCAAAGTATCCCTCCTTCTCAGACGGGTATGACCATCAAAGTTAAGGATATTAACTGCAAGTGGATTTGGATGGATTTCAAGTTTGTTAATATACCTTGTCGCGTACTTCACAAATTCAGATTTCACAAAAGGTACGTTCAGATCTGCGTGGATTTGTGAGTTTTTAACGTACCATGGAGCATTTGTAATTCTACGGAGAATTCTATTTTGACTTCTTTGAATTTTTTCAATGTTAGATGCAGAGGCTGTGCCCCATAATTGAATCCCATAGCACCATATTGGCTTTAGAATCGAGTTGTACAGCAAAAGTTTACAATCAAGCTTCAAGGTCGAATTTCTGCCTAGTAGCCAATTAATTTGCACTGCTTTCAATTTCATCTGCGTTACTTTTGCCTTGATATGCGACTTCCATGTTAGTCTACGGTCAAGATGAATACCGAGGTATTTGACTTCACTGTGTTGAGGTATTACTTTATTATTAATAGTAATGGGTGAGCATGTTCCTAGACGCAGTGCGAATGTAACATGGGCACACTTTTGTTCATTAACCTTGATTTTCCAAAGCTTGAGCCATTTCTCTAGTTTGTCGATATGTTCCTGTAAGTTTATTGATGCTTGCTGGTGGTTACTATGTATGCTAAGGAATGCTGTATCATCTGCAAATGTTGAAGTGTGAATGTTGGTGCTTGTCGGCATGTCAGATGCGTAGATCAAATATAAGATAGGCCCTAATATGCTGCCTTGGGGAACTCCTGCTTCAATAGGCTGGGCGGGGCTTATGAAATCGCCTTCTTTTATTATAAATTGGCGACAATATAAATAGCTTTCCAAAAGATTATGTATGTTTGCAGGTAAGTTAAACTTTATTTTATGCATTAGTCCATCGTGCCACACTTTATCAAAAGCCTGTGAGACGTCGATGAATAAGGCAGAGCAATATTTTTTATCTTCAAATGCCTTTCTTATGACGTTAACTAACCTGTGTGTTTGCTCAATGGTGCCATGTTTCGCTCTAAAACCAAATTGGTGATCAGGAATACATTCAACCATATTAAGCATTGGATCCAACTTCGCCTTTAGCAATTTATCGAAAGGTTTTGAAATTGTTGTCAGTAGACTTATTGGACGGTATGATTCTACTTTCGTGTGATCCTTCCCTCATGGACACGTTCCACTCTGCAGGGTAGTACTCAAGTCGTAAAATAGCATTAAAAATAAAAAGAACAATTCTTTTAGCTACACGAGGCAGCTCTACGAGCATTTTGTTGCTGATTTTATCCATACCTGGAGCTTTTTTAAGGTTTAGATTGCCAATAGCATTTTCAATTTCTGGGAAATTGAATCTTAAAGGCACAGGAGGTCTACTAACGATAGGTGGCAACTCATTTGCATTGTCAGACCTATTTGTGGTAAAAACGTTTTTCAAATGGTTAACAAATAAATTACCCTTTTCCGAGTCATCTCTAGCCCAGTCACCAGACGGTTCTCGCAAGGGCGGCTTACCTCTAACTGGCCTTTTTAAACCTTTAGTCGCCCGCCATAAAGAATAGTCGCACTGAGGAGTACCATCCAGACTTTCTAGATACGTTTGTAGAGAAGCCGTTTTTTGGGTTGCAAGCAAATTTCTTAACTGACTTGTGCACTCACGTAGCCTTGTTTTTAGTTGCGGAGATCTGCGAAGTTGCCACTCTCGTCGAACTCTTCTTTTTTCTAACACAAGTTGCTCGATTTCTGAAGAATATGTTCTATTTTGAATGTTTCTGCATGTTAAATAAACGCTAGAAGCAAGTTCAGCGGCTTGTTTAAGGTTTTCGCTAAAGTTGCTTAGTGACGCATTAATATCTTCAGGTGTTCTTAAAACAATATTCTCAGTGCAATGGGTACTCAAAAATTTTTTATATTTCAGCCAATTCACTCGGGTGACAGTCCTATGCAAATTGTTAATCGGGGACCAAGTCTCCTGGGGAAAACGAACTGAAATAATAGTTGGTGAATGATCCGATGACAAGTCTAACGAAGGCTCAGCTTGCATCCATTCTACTGGGATCCCCTTTACCACTCCAAAATCAATCACATCAGGAATCTTTCGCCGGTCAGTCGGCCAGTAAGTGGGATGTCCGCTTGATATTACGTCTAAGCCCATTTTAGAAATTGTATCAAAAAGCACTCGACCCTTCGGTGTGATTAAACGTGAGCCCCAAAAAGTGTGTTTTGCGTTGTAATCTCCAGCTGCTATAAAACGAGGTCCTAATTAGTTGAAAAAACTTGGATATTGTGATTCCGTCACTGAAAATCGAGGCGGCGAATAAATCGATGAAATAACCAATTTGTAATGAAAATTTTCCACACAGATATTAGTTGCTTGAAGATAGTCCTCGCATGCGTCGTTCAACAAAAAATGCTTTATCCTAGATTTTATCAAGATTGCAGAGCCCCCACAAGCTCTTCCACGGGGGTCTTTAGTATCGTATAGTACGTAGCCGTTGATTTTGAAGAAGCTTGTTGACGTCAAGTGAGTTTCTGCAATCATCATTATATCGATCTGCTTATCCATCAGGAAGTATTCGAGTTCATTTTTGTGTTGGCGGATGCCGTTCGCGTTCCAGAAACATATTTTTAACCAAATCATTTTTTCGAAATAACCTGCAAAATGGTGGATTGCATTTTCACCATTTCCTGCATCATCGTCATCATAGACGACGTAAAAGTGTTTATAGTTTGAATTAGGGTCTGTATTGTTGCCTCAAGGTTACTAAAATTTTGATCGGGCGGTTGAGATCTAGATTCCTGATTCGGGTTTGCGAATGTAGACTTAACTACATTAGCATAAGAAATTTGTTTTTGATTTTGAACGGTTATGTCTGCGGTTGACTGTCGTGTCGGAGGAAAAGAGTTATTAGAAAAAGTTTGAGTCTGCTGTGGTGGCTTAGAAGCAATTATTGGTTTGTTGTTCATTGAGCGCTTGAGGTGGGTGTAGACGGAGCAACCTCTATAATTAGCTGTATGGTTTTCATCGCAATTACTGCATTTTTTAATTTTTGGGTCGAATTTCGGCTTATTGCATTGTGCTGTACCATGGAATTCTCCACACACAACACAAACTGTAGGCAACTTGCAATAGGTCCTAGTATGGCCAAATTCTTGGCAGTTATGGCACTGTACGGGTCCTAAGCGCTTATGCGGTTCCTCTACGGTTATTTTACGATGTAAAGGGTATTTTATATTATATATAGGATGAACTTCATTCTTCCTTAAAGTCACATCTCCTGGCTCTAATTCAACCCTAAATATGGGTTGAGGGATCTTTTCACGATTTCTGATGTTTAAAACATTTTTTACTTTGAATCCCTTGTCTGTCAAACCGGTCTTAACTTCATCAATGTCTACGCAAGGGTCAATCCCTTTTATTACGACTTGAAGACCTTTAGCGCTTTTAAGCTGATAAGTATAAAAAGCTTTTTTTTCCTTTTCAAATTCGTCAGACAGTTTTCGGTAGTCATTTTCATGGTTAACCTGAATTTTAGTTTCGTTAATATTGCCGTGCTTGATGGAGGTAACGTTAAATGAATTTTCTCCGATTGCTGAAACAATTTTTCTTACCAGTTCATTGGAGGCAGATTCTCTTAAATAAATTGGTGGTGGTTTAAACGATTTTTTTGACGATGCTGTTGGCTCATCCGTTTGAAGAATGGAAAATCTGTTTTGATCTGTTGGTCTAGCGGTGTCGGCATCTTTAGAGATTTTAGATTTGGATGCAATTTGAGCAGATTTAGGGCTTCGCTGACGTTTGGTGATGGTGATATACCTATCCATGCCTACTTGCGTTTTTTGTTTATTGGCATTAGTTAGAGTAGAAGATCTTTTATCTTCTGTTGTAACATCTATGTTAGGCGAGCCGGAACAGGAGCGGATTTTATCTCTTGTAGAAAGAAAATTGTCCAATGATTGCCTTATAGATTCTTCTTCAGAAGTCCATATATTTTTGCTGGTGGCGCTAGGCTCTTTTTCAGAATTATTTCTGATGGGATTACTCATACAGAAAACAAAAACTTTAATGTATATTTTTTTCCTACTGGGTAGGTAATCTTCACGAACAATCACAACAATAACAATGCACTGCCACCGCACTTGTTTTATTGAAATTGATTTTATTGTTTATTTAATGAAATGTGAGGAATTTATTTTCCCGTTGTTTTTTTAAATAATTTGTTATTGTTTTTACAATTTAATACAATATATTATTGTTTTTGTATGTAAGTTTAAAAATATGTTAGCACAATGATTTTTTGGTTTGTTTTTTTTTTTGTTTTTTTTTTTTTGTTCACTTTTTTAAAAACACGACCGTGCGGTTGAAGAATCACAGAGTGAATCAATTTTAGAATATGATCTGATGCTTTAAGAATTTGGTCCTTCCTATAAAGGTAAGCACTTTGCTTATCTACTGATTTTTTCACAATCTTTCGAGTAACACCTTTTATTTGAGCAACTCGCTTTTCGCCTTTTCCATGGATAATTTCCCCAGATCTCATTACGAAAATATTTCCATTTCTATTTATCTATAAACAAGTAACCCTGACAGCAAATTTTTTGTGCTAAAGAAAGAAATTATGCCAGAATTATTTATTTTTAGATATTGCTGCCGAAGAACGTCTATAACCACTTTATTTTTTGTAAGCCCCAATTCATTTTGGTCTTATTCTTGAAATAAAAGATTGGCGTCGATTTCAAATTCCGTAAATTTATTTTTTTAAATTTTCTAATGCACTTGCGGCCGTATTCATAAAAAAGTTAAACAGTTACTCAAATCATTTTTAGGCAATATTAGATTAAACTGTATTCATAAACGAATTTTACGTTAAAATGCTCTTTTTAACGCCTTTAACCGTTTTTAAAACTGATTGCACCCATTTTTAAGGCAATTTTGAGGTGACATTTGTGTTTTTGGATATTGTTTGTTGTTAATATTGACATATTAATGTAAAGTTTAATTTAATTATAAAATTTTTTGTTAATAATACGCTGCTTTTAATAAAAAGAATTGGTAAAAAACATTTTTATTTAGAAACGTGTGATAATTTTAGTTGTGTGTGTTTGTTTTTTTTTTTTTTTTGGCTCAAGTTTCAAATAGGCGGCAAAAGAAAATTTATAATAAAAGGGGCAATCCGTTTTCGATCCCAGACAATCAATTTAAATTAAAATACCGTTTCAATAAAGAAACAGTGAACAAGATTGTTGATCTGGTACGCGAAGATATTGCTGTGGACCCTAGAGGATGTGGAACTTCTCCGGAACTACAGGTCTTGGTCGCTTTGAGATGTTGGGGCCGCAGAGAAGTAAGTTCATATATTATTTGATTGGTATGATAAGAGCAAAAAATGTATTAATAGTTTCAGGACGATGCTGGAGACCTCCATGACCTTGCCCAACCTACGGTGAGTAGGATATGTGCCAAAGCAAAACATATATTAAAATGCCAAGAAATTTAGAAGAGGAAGCTGAATCAGCGAGAGAGCTCAGAAAAATAAGAAACTTTCCCGGAATTATCGGAGCAATAGATGGGACCCATATAAAAATAAAAAAGTTGGTGGGGAACTAGCTCAATATTATATTAACAGGAAAGGGTTTTATTCGCTGAACGTGCAGCTAAAAGAAGTTGAATACACTTATATACGTATATATGTATGATTTCAATTAGTATTTATAAACATACATACGTATGTGTGTAACTAAAAATTTGAAATGTGTTTTTCTCGAGACAACTTTTTTTTCGTTATGACTATGTTGAAATAAAGGAGCGATATGTATATGTTAATTATCAGAAAATGCGGTTAAAGCTTAATTAAACCACTTTGGAATCAACTATTTAATTATTTTAAAGGTGGTTTGCGACGCACAGTTGAAAATTTTGGACATTGTGGCAAGGTGAAGGGGAAGTACCCATGATTGCCGTATTTTTAATGAATCGCGAATAAAAGAGCGATTTGAAAATGCTGAATTTAGAGGGCGGCTACTTGGAGACTCTGGCTACAAACTTACGCCATATCTTTTTACACCCATACTCCGACCAGGTAGCGATAAAGAAGCCAAGTATAATGTTCCTCACATTGCTACACGAAACACTGTGGAAAGATGCTTTGGCGTGTGGAAATAGCGATTCAGATGCTTGCTAGATGGGATGACCGTAACATTTGCAAACGTAAAAGTAATCATTATTGCTTTAGCTGTTCTTCATAATACCGCTATAGAAGAAAACGATACCATCCCAGGTATTATAAATACTTATTAATATTCGAAGCATTTTTAGAATTATAATAAAAAAATCTTTTCAGATGACTTCGATTTCAAAGAAGCTAACAATTTTATAGTTGAAAAGGCCGACAATGATTTACGCAGAGACAACGTAACAAGAAGAGAAAGTATTATCTTGAGGAACTTTATTCAAAAATACTTTTAAGTACATTACTTTTCCCTAAATTAATAAAAACACAATTGTACATATACGGAAACCTATGTGTATTTTACTTATACCTGGAGTGGTAGACAATCACTTACGTCAAACCTTTCAGATGACATTAAAATTCGAGTTAATTTCAAAAATATTTCATTTATAAAACTAAATATCATGAAAGTTTTTAGTTTATTAAATAAAATAACTTATATATATTAATGAAAAAATTTCTTATTTATATAGGTATTAACAAACAAAGGTACTTGCCGAACAATTTATTTTCATAAAAATGTTTTTTTGCCTGCAGCATATCACACTCGATATCAAGGTTTCTTAGTCGTTTTTTCCGCCTCTATTTGAAGCTTTTTAAGCTCCTCATCAGCTGCAACCATATCGTGTTCTTTGTCCAAGAGACGCAGTTTTTTCTTCTGTACTTCCATTACCATTTGATGGAGTTCTTCCTTACAACGTATATCCACATATATATATATATATATATATATATATATATATATATATATATATATATATATATATATATATATATATATATATATATATATATATATATATATATATATATATATATATATATATATATATATATATATATATATATATATATATATATATATATATATATATATATATATATATATATATATATATATATATATATATTTATATATATATATACACTGAAATTTTTTTACCAATACTTACGAATTTTTCTTAAAATTTACCATACAATCAAATTTTGGCCCTTAAGTTAATTTTCAATACTTATCGGAAGAAAAATTATAAAACAGTGATGCCGGAAGTTAGTTTGTAATCAAATGTTTATTTTATAAAAATGTTTTGTTAATACATGAAAATATGTAAGTATGTATGTACATGAAAAAAAATAGGGGTGTTTTTTTCACGGCTCTTCTTGAACTTGCTGTTGCTGCAGTGGTTGTTGTAGTAGTTGTAGTATTTGATTTAGTAGCAGCTGTGGTTGTTGCATTTGCTGCGCTGTTGTTGTAATAGTTGAAATATATCTTGTAACACCTGTGTTGGGGCAACAGAGGTTGTTGTTGAGGCGGCGGCGCTTGATCTTGTTGGGGCAGCAGCGGTTGTTGTTGCTGGGGTACCAGCGGTTGTTTTTGTTGGTGCGGCAGAGGTTGTTGTTGGAGCGGCGACGCTTGATCTTGTTGGGGCAGCAGTGGTTGTCGTTGCTGGGGTACCAGCGGTTGATGTTGCTGGGGCAGCAGCGGTTGTTGTTGTTGGTGCACCAGAGGTTGTTGTTGAGGCGGCGGCGCTTGATCTTGCTGTGGTAGCAGCGGTTGTTGGTGCTGGGGCACCAGCGGATGTTGTTGCTCTTGTTGTTGCATATGTACGGCTATTGGCATTTGGTACAACGCACCATGCGCATCATATGGATGCATGCCATAGCCGTACTGATGAGCATAGCCATAATATGGGCTGAATTGTACACAGCCATACGGCTGAGCATACCCATACTGCTGGCTACGCGTTCCCTATTAAGGAATAAAAGTTAATTTATTAATTATATGTATATGGAATATAATACTTACTTGGTTTAAATAAGGACGACCACGAGTTCTTCGACGCCCTCTCTTTTGGCTTAAAATCATGGTTATTATTTTCTAGAAATTAAAAATAATGCTAAAATGATATGAAATTTTTTAAGCGTCCTTTTGAACTTACCTTTGTTTCAGCGTCCATTTCAACTTTAATGACGAACAAAATTCGTTATAAATTTTTTTTTTTTTTTTTGTAGCGTTTTTTATTTATTGAATCTTCAAAATGAACTAACAATAAGTATTCAAATCTTAATACTAAATTTAAAAAATGGGATTCTTAAGTCCGGCCAATGCTAGACAAAAAGTTTTATTATGCGGGAGCTATTTCGGTAAAATCACCTATTGAGCAATCTGATGGTGGCAGCGGTATCCCTTCTTTTAAGCCGAGTGTGGCCGCCAAAATTAAGTATATTGCGCGCAAGAGGGTTTGGATGAAGTTCCAACTTACTGACATACCTTGTCGAGTACTTAGAAAATTCCTCTTTTACCAGCGGAACACTCAGATCGTTATGAATTCGTGAATTTTTGAGGTACCATGGAGCTGCAGTAATCGTTCGAAGAATTCGGTTTTATCGCCTTTGAATTTTTTCAATATTTAACGCTGAGGCGGTGCGCCATAATTGAATTCCGTAGCACCATATAGGTTTTAGAATTGCATTGTATAACAGAAGTTTGCAATCCAACTTCAATGTCGAGTTTCTGCCCATAAGCCAATTTAGTTGCGCTGCTTTTAGTTTCATCTGAGTGACTTTTGCTTCAATGTGAGACTTCCACGTTAGCCTACGGTCGAGGTGTATACCAAGGTACTTGACTTCACTGTGCTGCGGAATAGGTAAGTTGTTAATTTGGATAGGCGCACATGTTTGCTTACACAGAGTGTAATCAACTTTGATTTTCCAAAGTTTTAGCCATTTCTCTAATATTGAAATGTATTCCTGTAAATTTCGTGAAGCTAATTGGTGGTTTTCATGAACACTCAAAAGCGCTGTGTCATCTGCAAAGGTTGAAGTATGGATTCCGGATGTCGTTGGCATGTCAGAGGCGTAAATCAAGTAAAGTAGGCCCCAGTATACTGCCTTGGGGAACACCTGCTTCGATTGGCTGAGTTGGGCTTATAAAATCGCCTTCTCTGATAACAAACTTCCGCCCATATAAGTAGCTTTCCAGAAGCTTGTGTGTATTTTCAGGCAAGTTTAACTTTATTTTGTGCATCAACCCGTCGTGCCACACTTTATCAAAAGCTTGAGAAATGTCAATGAATAGAGCTGAGCAATACTTCTTCCCCTCAAAGGTCTGTCTTATGACATTGACTAGTCTGTGCGTTTGTTCTATGGTGCTATGTTTAGCCCGAAAACCAAATTGATGATCAGGGATGCATCCCACATTGTTCAATATTGGACTCAACTTCGCCATTAACAATTTTTCGAACAGTTTTGAAATTGTTGGTAGTAGACTTATTGGTCTATATGACTCTACTTAAGTGGGATCCTTCCCTGGCTTGGGTATCATAGTAATCATTGAGACTTTCCACTCTGTAGGATAATACTCAAGGCGTAAAATAGCGTTAAAAATAAAAAGTAGAAGCCTTCTAGCTACACGAGGTAACTGTTCAAGTATTTTGCTAGTAATTTGATCAATACCTGGAGCTTTCCTGGGGTTTATGTTACTGATACCTTGTTCTACATCTTGAAATGTGAATCGCAAAGACGCAGGCGGTCTAACTACATATGGTGGTAATTCAGATGCATCATTTGTTATATCATTTGTAATAAAAACATTTCTCAAATGGTTAACATACACCATCCCCTTTTCTGAGTCACTTCTAGCCCAGTCGCCAGTTGAAGTTCGCAAAGGTGGCTTACCTATTACGGGTCTTTTTAAACCTTTTGTCGCTTTCCACAAGGAATAATCAGATTGAGGGGTACCATCAAGGCTTTCCAAATATGTTTTAAGGGAAGCCATTCTATGGACTTCAAGCAGATTTCTTAACTGAGTTATGCATTCCCGTAGCCTAGTTTTAAGCTGGGGAGATCTGCGAAGTTGCCATTCTCTTCTGACTCTTCTTTTTTCTGAGAGAAGTTGCTCAATTTCAGACGAATAAGTTCTATTGATTTCATTTCTGGATCTTATATGACTAGTGGTTGCATGCTGTACGGCCAGTTTGAGGTTTTCAGAAAAATCGTTAATTGACACATCAATATCCTCAGGCGTTCTCAAGGCGATATTTTCAGTACAATGTGTACTCAAAAATTTTTTGTATTTTAGCCAATTAACTCTATTGACGGTCAACGGGGAGCCAATCTCTTGGGGAAACGAAACAGAGATTATAGTGGGTGAGTGATCTGATGACAAATCTAATGAAGGCTCCACTTGCATCCACTCTAAAGGAAAATTTTTCGCAACTCCAAAATCTATAACATCAGGGATCTTTCGACGATCTGACGGCCAATAAGTGGGGTGTCCGCTTGAAACCACTTCTAAGTTCAATTTGGAAACGGTGTCAAAAAGCACAAGGCCTTTCGGGGTAATTAAACGTGATCCCCAAAAAGTGTGTTTAGCGTTATAGTCGCCAGCCGCTAAAAATCGAGGCCCAAGTGAATTGAAAAAATTTGTATATTGATTTTCTGTTACTGAAAACCGGGGTGGGGAATAAATCGATGAAATAACAATTTTGTTATGAAAATGTTCAATACATATGTTTGTTGCTTGGAGATACTCCTCACATGTCTCGTTCAATAAAAAGTGTTTATTTCTGGATTTTATTAGAATTGCCGATCCTCCGCAAGATCTTCTACGGGGATCTTTTGTGTCGTACAGTATGTAGCCATTAATTTTGAAATAACTGTTGCTTATCAGGTGAGTTTCAGCAATCAGCATTATGTCGATTTGTTTTTCCATAAGGAAGTGCTCAAGTTCATTTTTGTGTTGGCGGATGCCGTTTGCGTTCCAGAAACATATTTTAAACCAATTCATTTTGTTAAAACTGCCTGCAAAATGGTGGATTGCATTTTCAGCATTTCCTGCATCATGTTCGTCATAGAAACCGTAAATGTGTTTATGGATGAAACAAGAGTCTGCAGAGTTGCCTCAAGATTTTTAAAATTTTGATCGGAATTTTGGGGCATGGGCTCCTGATTCAAGTTTTGTATATCGGTTTTGACCACATTAGCATATGAAACTTGTTTGGGGTTTTGCATAATTATTTGGCTGGTTGACTGGCCTATCTGGGAAAAATTGTTAGCAGAAATAATATTTGACTGCTGCGGTTGCTTGAAGGTAATTGATGACTTATTTGTCATTGATTGTTTAAAATGAGTGTAAACAGGACAGCCCCTGTAATTTGCAGTGTGGTTACCTCCACAGTTACTGCATTTTTTAGCGCTCGAGTCAGTCTTTGGTTTTTTGCACTGTGAAGTGCCGTGTAGATCTCCACACACAACACAAACTGCGGGCAGTTTACAATAGGCCTTAGTATGGCCAAATTCCTGGCAGTTTAGGCATTGAACAGGACCTAAACGCTTGTGCGGCTCCTCAACGGTAACTCTGCGATGAAGAAGAAATTTAAGGTTATAAATTGGGTGAGATTCATTCTTTTTGAGAATAACATCCCCTGGTACCAGTTCAACCCTAAACATGGGTTGAGGAATCTTTTCACGGTTCCGCATATTTACCACATTTTTTATTTTAAAGCCTTTATCTAGCAGTGCAGTCTTAACCTCATCCGTGTCTACATAAGGGTCAATACCTTTTATAACAACCTGGAGGCCTTTAGCACTTTTAAGTTGATAAGTATTAAAAGATCTTTTCTCTTTTTCCAGAGCGGCAGAAAGTTTTCGGTAATCATTTTCGCAGTTGACTTGAATTTTTGTTTCACTTACAGTTAGCAAAAAAAAAAAAAAACTTGTACACTTACCAAATCAGAATAAAGAGAAACACAGTGATAAAACTATGTAAAGAAAATAAATTTTATTACACACAAATTAAAGCTGGTGATCCATATTATATATTTACATCAAAATTGTTTTTGTAATGCTTGCATATAAAGAGAAAAATAGCAACAACAAAAATATGTTAATATTCTGTAACAAAAAAAAAACTTGTACACTTGTTATTTTGTTTGCACAAAATGTCCCGTTACAAATTTTTTACTGAAATATTGATCCAATAGCGTTTTAAGTTAGTTAATAAATGCGTTTAAATCTGATCGGTCGCTTTTGCGAAAATTGCAAATTAAAAAATGGCGAAAAACCAAATTTCAAAAGATTAAAAAAAATTAATTATAAACCTATGGAAGGAAAAAAATTCAATACGTGAAATCGGAAAATTATTAAAAAAACCACATAGTACCGTCCATTACGTTATAAAAACCTTCCAAAGAAATAGTTCTCTTGAAAGACCAAGTGGAAGTGGTCGCCCAAAGAAAATAAATACTCCTCAGATTGAGCGAAAAATATGCTGTTTTGTGAAGAAGGATCCAAAAATTTCTGCTATTAGTATTGCTAAAGAACTTAAAAACTCTAAAATAGTTGATGTGACTCCACAGACGGTAAGAAATTTCCTCCATTCGAAAGAATTACATTTATACGCAGCTCGCAAGAAGCCCCTACTTTCCAAAGCAAATATCCAAAAACGTCTAATGTATGCAAATGAGTATATGAGTAAAGACGCTGCTTTCTGGGAAACAGTTATTTTTACAGATGAGTCCAAATTCAATATATTTGGCAGTGACGGTCGAAAATTTGTATGGAGAAAGGAAGGAGAAGCTTTAAATCCACGTAACATAACACACACTATCAAGCACGGTGGTGGAAATGTAATGGTGTGGGGGGCTATGAGTGCAAATGGAGTGGGAAACCTTGTTTTTGTGGAAGGAAATATGAACAAAACGGATTATTTAAATATTTTAAAAAAATAATTTAGTTCAATCTGCCCAAAAATGGGTTTAGGTGATAGCTTTGTATTCGTCCAAGATAACGATCCAAAGCACTCGGCTCTTGTAGTAAAGGAATGGCTGCTTTATAACACAAAAAAAGTATTACCACATCCTCCACAAAGCCCAGATTTAAACCCGATAGAGCATTTATGGTCATATATGAAAACAAAGTTAAAAGATTACCGGATTTCTAGCAAAGAAACCCTAAAAATCGCCTTAAATGATATATGGAGTTCTATTCCCGAAAAAGTTACGAAAAACCTAGTCCATTCGATGCCAAGAACACTCTTAGCCGTTAAAGAAGCTAAGGGTCAACACACAAAATACTAAAAAATATAATATTCTTTAGTTATTGTTATAATTTTAAGTTTTTTTCCTACTGTACAAGTTTTTTTTTTGTCTACGAATATTGACATATTGTTGTTGTTGTAATTTTTATCTTTATATATAGGCATTACAAAAACAATTTCGATGTACATTTATAGTATGGATTTCCAGCTTTAATTTGTGTTTAATAAATTTTATTTTCTTTGTATATTTTTATCATTCTGTTTCTATTTCGCTTGATCTGGTAAGTGTACAAGTTTTTTTTTTTGCTAACTGTATTTGTCCGTGCTTCACTGATGTTACGTTAAAGGTGTCTTTACCAATTGCCGTAATAAGTGCTTTTACCAGCTCATTAGATGTAGGTTCTCTCAAGTATATTGGTGGCGGTTTAAATGTTTTTTTTGATGTAGTTGGCTCGTCAGTCTGAAGGATAGCAAACCTATTACTATCCGTTGTCGCAGAGGTAATATCGCCCTTAGACATTTTTGGTTGCGATGATATTTGCGCGGATTTAGGGCTTCGCTGACGTTTGACCACGGTTATATACCTATCCATACCCACTTGAGTTTTGGTTTATCAACAATAGCTAGACTTGAAGATGGTTTGTTGTCTGTAGCAACAACAATGCTTGGCGAGCACGCGTGCGTTTTTTATCTTTTTTATATATATGTACATATATATATATATATATATATATATATATATATATATATATATATATATATATATATATATATATATATATATATATATATATATATATATATATATATATATATATATATATATATATATATATATATATATATATATATATATATATATATATATATATATATATATATATATATATATATATATATATATATATATATATATATATATATATATATATATATAGAGGAAACGAAAAATGTAATACTAAATTGTTAAAAGGAAAGTAATTACCTACGTATAACGTAGTAACGAAAAAGAGAAAGGAGGGTGCAAATTTTTTGAAAACCTTATTAACATACTCTCATCAAAATACATTTTTTATTTTGGTCAAAAAAGAAACTTTTTTTTCTACATGTTTAAGAAGAACAAGGAATAGATATAAGAAATGGACAAAAAAATAATTTTAAATGAGCAATGAAAAAACTACTGTCATACAAACTACATTCGTGTTCCCAGTGGATATAGCCACCTTAAGATATTGTCGAAGCTGCTCAGTTTTTGTTAAAATATTTGCAAGTTATAACAAAGACCAGCCAATTCGTCTTAAGATTGCAAATAATTTAAAAACCCGGAAAATGATTTTAAAAAGAGTAGTCATACTAAACTTAAGATCAAGACGTTGAAATTCCAAGAAACTTATTTTTTTACAGATAAAAGCTATCCACGAATTTGGCAAAGCCAGTATATATAGCGCTGAAGGGGTGGGTTTTTCTTTTTAGAAGAAATTATGTAAAAAAAATACAATTTATATATTTGTAGAAAATCGCCAATGTTGGTGAAGAAAACATCTCAACATATAATGACATACATATATCTGAGGCGGAGAAATGCGCAGCGCAAGCTCTGCTAGCTTTAAAAATGAAGCAGAAAACATGCTTTCCATCTAGCATAGAGAAAACTGCGGCAGAAACGCTACTTTCGTTGTCAAAGGAGCCAGAGAAGTTACAAAAAATAAATATTTTCAATGACGTTCAAACGGAACATTATTTTTCGCCCGAATTTTCAACTGCTGAAAAAGAAAAAGTAAATTTGTATATACATATAAAGGTTTTATAAGGCTATAATGAAACTTATTTTTTTAGGATATTGATGAGCTACCGTATCGTAAAAGCGAGGAAAATATTTCAAAAATTTTCGAGAAGTTTTCTATCGAATTTAAAACGATATGTAATAATTTTATAGATAATTGTAAATGTCTAAATATAAATAAAAATATTTTAAGTAAAAGCAGTGAAAATGAATCTGATTTATTATCAGAAAACGAAGATAGTTCAGTTTTTTTTTAATAGCGTCGATGAGGAGAAATCTTTTAATATAACGTACTTGCTCCTTTTGAAACTGAAAATAACACTTTCGATCTTTCTCTGTTCGAAAGTTATAGAAAAAAAGCTGATGCAACAGAGAAAGTTAATAAAAGTGTTATACGCGAGCCGGGTAGATCAGCGAAGCAAACTCGTCGTTTTTGTAATAAAATACCGGATTGCAAATTTAATATTAATCCAGATTTAATTTTTAAGTCCAAAGATGAAGAAAAATTAAGATAAAAAAAAAACAAGTAAGAGTGTGGTATATTCGGCTGGCCGAATCTAAAATACCCTTCACGGTAGTCTCGTATATGTATAGTATATTTAAAAATTTGAACTAAGTATGCTCAGTTATATATCAACCGATATCGGAATTTTCTATTTACTGTATTTTTGTAACCTTCTTTTATAACGAGAATTGCTTTTCAGAAAAAAAATTTTAATAGAAAAATCGATTCAGGCTATGTCTCGGGTATATATGGACCGATATCAGAAGTTTTCATTTTCCATATTTATCTAACCTTATTTCATTACCAGAACTGTTTTTAAGCAAAAAAAGTTGTTTAAGTTCGCTTACGCGGCATTTTTATGAAAAACCCGGTTTAGGTTATATCTCGGGTATATATGGACCGATATCGGAAATTTTCATTTTCCATATTTATCTAACCTTATTTCATTGCCAGAACTTTTTTTAAGCAAAAAAAAGTTGTTTAATTTCGCTTACGCGGCATTTTTATGAAAAACCCGGTTTAGGTTATATCTCGGGTATATATGGACCGATATCGGAAATTTTCATTTTCCATATTTATATAACTTTTTTTATTACCAGAACTGCTTCTAAGCAAAAAAAAGTTGTTTAAGTTCACTTACGCGGCATTTTCATGAAAACCCCAGTTTAGGGTATATATGGACCGATATCGGAAATTTTCATTTTCCATATTTACATAACCTTACTTTATTACCGGAACTGCTTTTAAGCAAAAAAAGGTGTTTAAGTTCGCTTACGCGGCGTTTTCATGAAAACCCCGTTCCAGGCTATATCTGCGGTATATGTGAACCGATATCGGAAATTTTCATTTTTATATAACTTTTTTTTTATTACCAGAACTGCTTTTAAGCAAGAAAAGTTGTTTAATTTCGCTGACGCGGCATTTTCATGAAAAACCCGATTTGGGCTATATCTCGTGTATATGTAGACCGATATCGGAAATTTTCATTTCCCATATTTATATAACTTTATTTCATTACCAGAGCTGCTTTTGAGCACAAAAAATTTTTTTAAGTTCGCTTACGCGACACTTTTATGTAAAACCCGGTCTAGGCTATATCTCGGGTATATATGGACGGATATCGGAAATTTCCATTTTCTTATTTATATAACCTTATTTCATTACCAAAATTGCTTCTGAGCAAAAAAGGCTGTTTAAGTTCGCTTACGCGACATTTTCATGAATAACCCGGTTTAGGCTATGTCTCGGGTATATATGGAGCGATATCGGAAATTTTCATTTTCCATATTTATATAACCTTATTTCATTACCAGAACTGCTTTTGAGCACAAAAATGTTGTTTAAGTTCGCTTACGCGACACTTTCACGAAAAATCCGATTTGGGCTATATCTCGGGTATATATGGACCGATATCGGAAATTTTCATTTTCCATATTTATATAATTTTCTTGTATTACCAGAACTACTTTTGAGCAAAAACAGGTGTTTCAGTTCGCTTTCGCGACATTTTTATGAAAACCCTGAATTGGGCTATATCCCGGATATATATAGACCGATATCTGAAATTTTCTTTTTGCCTTTTAGTCACCATGCTTAATGAGTGTGTGAAGTTTGAAGCAAAACAAACAACTTTTTTTGTCAAAAATTTCCATACAAAATTGCAAAAATTCATGGCGTTTCTCGGAATTTTGAATATATCTCAGCTATACGTGAACCGATATTTCAATAGCAAACACATGGCAATATGGAGTAATAGAATGGTGAAAGAAAAAAGTTTCTATGTCTAATGGTTTTCTCAGAAACGGTATTTCAACGACCGACAGACAGACATCGCTTAATCGACTTTTCCATTAATTCTGATTCAGGATATATGATATAAATTACAAACGGAATCACAAACTTATATATACCCTTAACATTTTTGTGAAGGGTATAAAAAAACAAAGATCTTCTTCGGCCAATTCTGTGGAATCGTAATTATGCTTTCCTTCATTGATGATAATTATATTATGCAGAACCATACACGGTAGAATAATAATTTTTGGTATATGAGCAAGCTGTACACCAATGAATTTTAGAATTCTAAATTTTTGCTCTAAGATACCGAAAGCCTGTTCAACAAACACGGTGTTAGAGCTTAAAATTGTCTTGTTGACGTGCTAAAAATCCATTATCTCGGTATGGCACCATGAGAAACGTTTCCAAACGATAGACTGCGTCGCTTAAGAAGTGATGATTTGGCGGAATTGCTAATTCGCTGCTGAAAATTGCCCTGCGAAGTGGGCTTCTTTGCCACACTGATGCATCATGGCATCGTCCTGGACAACCGATAAACACGTGAAAAAACTTGATTTCGTTGTCGGCAACGGCCTATAAAAACTAATTTACGAAATATGTTACAATACACAAGTTATTGTCATAATTACCTGCGCAATGACGGAAAACGTTCTTTTTCGGTTATAGAAACTGATTGCATCCTTTTTTGGTTGTGATATTGGAATATGAGTTCCGTCTATACAACATAACAAACACAAAAGCAAATATGTTTTTTGTGAGAAACCATCAGATATCTTTTTTGTGCTTCAGCAGTGGTAGGGTACTTTATTACTGTCCCTTTTAGACGACATATAACTTTAAGCGTTTTCATAAAAATTCTATAAGTGGCGCCCATTCTTCCACAAAATCGGCCACTAATTTGCCGGAATGAGTTGTTATTGGCAAGTTTCCAAATTGTAATATACAATGCTCTTTTTAAAGGAATAGCTACACTTTGGTGTAGCCTCTTTGGTGACTCAGTCCACACAGGTTTCATCATGGCCTTCGGCTTCTAAAATTTTAGCAAAGTTATGGTTCTCAGATCAGATTTATGTATTCACGTTTGTACTTACATTAAAGGTGCTCCTTTGCATATGAAAATGTGAATAAAAAATGTCATCATCCATTAATTCAATGCATTCCTCAACATTTTTATTTTTTATCACTTTTCTTCTCGGGGTTTTTACACGTATTGTCCTTAATAAAAGTTGTCTCTTTTTTTGTTTCTTTTTAATAAGTTTCTTTATCAAATCAATATTCTTTGAATGTTTAGCTTGAGATAGTCCCTCAGCACTTGCCAAGAAAATGGATAAATAATTTTGTGTTACCTCCATAAAAAAAAAATTTACCTAATTTTATAACATATGTTTGACAATTGTTTTATGTGCGAGTTGCATAGCGACGTTCCTAAATGCCAAAAATTTCTCTGCAATGCAAGATTGTAAATAAGACATGTTTAGCATTGAATACGCATTTTTTTAAATTATGCATTGCAACTTGCATTTGGGAAGTCGGCCAATGATTTAAATTTACATGTGTATGATACACAAGATTACATATTTCTATATAAAATTCAGGCTTGAAAATGTTGTTATTCTGTTATTAATATGGAGTTGATGCTATCAGTCTATACATGCTTTATATACTGTCGCTATATAGCTAAAATGCTTTTGTACCAATATGCACAGCAAATGAAAAATTAAGTTGCATGCAATTATAACACTTGTGCGCATATATTCAAGTCAATAGTGCCGTCATACTACTTTTAAACTGGAACGAAGGAAATGGACTAAAGTTCGCTGAGGAAATTATTGAAAAATAAATAAATTTTTTCAAATTATAATGCAGTTTAAAACTTAAATTTTTACAACAATAGCGTTAAAAAATGAAAAATTTAAGAAATATCAATAATATATGTAATTTTATACAATTTTTGTTATGATTTTCAAAATTGGTTCTTCTTCAGTTCATCCTAAAGAGCTTTGGCAAAATGGCGCGATTACTACTTTTATACTACATATTTTTTACTCTTTTTTTTACATACTCTCTTTTTCATCCATGCAAAAAAGTATGTTAAAATTGTTTGTTTTCTTCTCCTCGATACATATATGGTATTCTACAGGAGAAAATGGCCGCAGTATTGTTTTGAATTGCCGGAAAAGAGGCCATCACTGGACAGAATTAAAAATGCTCGACTTCAGTTTGTTTTGTTTACTTCGTCACTGGAGTCTGAATACGACTGGAAAAACATTTTGTATTTAAAAACTTCCTCAATTTTCTTTTTCCACAAACATTCATATTTCGCACAAAATTTTGTTGTAAATCAAAAGATAAACAAAACGGAGCAACTGACTCATACATTAGAGATGTGTGTTGGGTTTTATTAACATTATCGATAAACCGGCAACATCAATACAAAACTGTTATAGCGAATTTACACTTACTCACATCTCCGAGATGTGTATGGAAGATCTTCAAAACTTGAAAAAGCTGTTTACATTACATTTTCCACATCTTTCATTTGTCAAGTATTACTTCAAGTGTTTGAGAAAACAAAAATGGAGTTAAAAGATTCTGCAATTATTGGATCAATTATTGCTCTTAGAGAACAAAAACAATTACTGCTCCAACTTGCAGAATTGTTAGAAATTATGCAAGACGACGGCGACGATGTGTATGAAATCGACATTACACGCAACGTGTTTCGAGTCCGAGATGCCTGTCGGCCTTTGTTAGAATTTTAAATAATTTATTAAGATTTTAACTAATAAAAATAAATAACAATAGGAAAGGTTATTTCAAGAGTACCAGAGTCCACAGTTTTTCAAATAGAGTTTACGAATGGATCGAATGGCTTTTGCAACTTCACTGTCACTTCCTGGAAAATAAGCAAATTTTTCCTCTCACTCTGCAATTTTTCCATACCAAGGCGAATTCATACCAAGTAAATGCAAGAGCAATAAATACAACACTATAAAAAATAAATCTTTTTCAAATGTCAAGAGAAAAATATAAACACAAAAAGGAATTAAGAAAAAATATATTAAAAAAATTTACAATAAAAGACAAACATTTAATTATTTGGTGAAACTTTTAGTTATTTCGTGAAAATTAAAGTCATAGATCATAGAGCTTGGAAAGGTAAAAAATGGTCAGCAAGATTGAGCAGGATTCAGAATGATAGCTGGCGCTCAAGATGCAATACATAAATTAAAAAATTGTTTTGAATTTTTTTTTTTTTTTTTTTTTTTGGAATTTCCATAAAAAAATTTACAATAAAAGAAAAACTTAATTATAATGTGAAACTTTTAATTTTCTCGTGAAACTTAAAGTCTCAGATCATAGAGCTTGAAAAGGTGAAAATGGCGAGCCATATTGCGGAGGATTCTGGGTGATATCTGGCGCTCAAGATAGAATACATAATTTAAAAAATTGTTTTACATTTTTTTCCCAATTTTGTTTTAATTATGCCATTGACATCTGAAACAGATAAAAATTAAAAAAAAGTTATCAGCTGCGCTGTCAATTTCACCCGTTATGAATTCGCCTTGGTTCATACCAAAGGTCTACTAGCATACTCTAGTCAGCAGCAGGCCATACAGCACGAAGTAGTTTTTTCTTTTTTACTATAAATAAATGCATTGTATGTATTATTATTTCTAATTATATATACATATATTATTTTAAATTAAATTATAATTTACTTACATACATTGTTCACTCCCGCTCATTGCAGAAAATTTTTGGCTCTTGTATATTTTCTAGTCATGGTATGAACCTTTGACAATTTTTTTTTTACTTTTTAGTTTTTTTTTTTTTTTTCTCATTCATTTGTTTATTGAATCTTCACAAAGTGAACTAACAATAAGTATTCAAATCTTAAAACTAAAGGGTGTTTTTTTAAGCTAGATAGAACTTTAAATTGTAAAAAGTAACACAAAAAATTAAATTTTGATGAAACATTTTTTTATTTGTTTCAGTATACTCTGACAAATCATCATGAATAGACTCACGCTTGAACAACGCTACGAAATTATCCAAATTTACTTTGAAAATCAGTCGTCGATTCGCGCAACTTATAGACGACTTCGATGAGGCGCATTTTTGGCTTAACGGGTTTGTTAATAAGCAAAATTGCCGCATATGGAGTGAGACCAATCCACAAGAGACCCTACAGACTCCATTACATCCAGAAAAATGCACTGTTTGGTGCGGTTTTCATGCTGGTGGCATCATCGGACCTTATTTCTTCAAAAATGAGGCCGGAGCTCGCGTTACGGTCAATGGAGATCGTTACCGCACCATGATCAATGATTTTTTGTTTGAAAATATGGATTACGTTGATCCGGAGGAGATGTGGTTTCAACAGGATGGCGCTACGTGCCATACGGCGCACGCAACCATCGACTTACTGAAATCAAAATTTGGCGATAAGTTGATTTCGAGAAATGGACCTGTCAATTGGCCTCCAAGGTCGTGCGATTTGACACCTCTCGATTATTTCCTGTGGGGCTACGTGAAGTCACTGGTTTATGCTGATAACCCAGTAACAATTGACGCCTTGGAGGCCAGCATTGTTCGTGTTGTTCGTGACATACGGCCAGCAGTGCTCGAAAAAGTGGCCCAAAATTGGACGTCCAGAATGCGCTTCGTCAAGAACAGCCGCGGTGCCCATATGCCCGAAATCATTTTCAAATGTTAATGTCACGTATTGATCTTTCAAATAAAAAAAAATTTTGATTACAATTTAATTTTTTGTGTTATTTTTTACAATTTCAAGTTCTATCGGGCTTAAAAAAACACCCTATATATACATAAAATTAATTAAGTCCAGCCAATGCTAGACAAAAATGT
This sequence comes from Thecocarcelia acutangulata, assembly GCA_914767995.1. Classification (NCBI taxonomy): domain Eukaryota; kingdom Metazoa; phylum Arthropoda; class Insecta; order Diptera; family Tachinidae; genus Thecocarcelia; species Thecocarcelia acutangulata. The sequence continues at coordinate 62,755,789 of OU612098.1, forward strand.
TTTATTTTGCACGATCAATATCGGTGAAATCACCTATTTAACGTTCTGATGGTGGCAAGGGTGTCCCTCCTTCTCAACCGAGAGTGTCCTTCGAAATTAAGTATATTGCGTGCAAGACGATTTGGATGAAGTTCCAATTTATTGATATGCCTTGTTGCGTACTTTGAAAATTCGTCTTTTACAAGAGGAACACAGAGATCCTTATGAATTCGTGAGTTTTTTACGTACCATGGAGCTGCGGTAATTGTTCGAAGAATTTTGTTTTGTCGCCTTTGAATTTTTTCAACGTTTGAAGCGGAGGCGGTGCCCCATAGCTGAATTCCATAGCACCATATAGGCTTTAGAATTGCGTTGTATAATAAAAGTTTGCAATCCAGCTTCAATGTAGAATTTCTGCCCATAAGCCAATTCAGTTGAGCTGCTTTTAACTTTAACTGAGTAACTTTCGCATCTATGTGAGACTTCCACCAAGGTACTTGACTTCATTTTGCAGCGGAATAGGTGAATTGTTAATTTGGATAGCCGAAGATGTTTGTCTACGCAGTGTGAATGTAACGTGAGTACACTTTTGTGCATTAACTTTAATTTTCCAAAGTTTTAACCACATCTCTAATATTGAAATATACTCCTGCAAATTTCGCGAAGCTACTTGATGGCTTTCATGTACGCTGCAGAATGCTGTATCGTCTGCAAAAGTTGAAGTGCGGATTCCGGGTGTCGTCTGCATGTCAGAGGCATAAATCAAATATAAAGTAGGCCCCAGTATGCTGCCTTGGGGAACTCCTGCCTCGATTGGCTGAGTTGGGCTTATAAAGTCGCCTTCTCTGATAACAAACTTCCGCCCACATAAGTAGCTTTCCAGAAGCTTGTGTGTATTTGCAGGCAAGTTCAACTTTATTTTGTGTATCAAGCCCTCGTGCCACACTTTATCAAAAGCTTGAGAAATGTCAATGAATAGAGCTGAGCAATACTTCTTCTCCTCAAAGGTCTGTCTTATGACATTGACTAGTCTGTGCGTTTGTTCTATTGTGCTGTGTTTAGCCCGAAAGCCAAATTGATGATCAGGGATGCATCCCACAGTGTTCAACATTGGACTCAACTTCGCCATTAACAATTTTTCGAACAGTTTTGAAATTGTTGGCAGTAGACTTATTGGTCTGTATGATTCTACTTTAGTGGGATCCTTCCCTGGTTTGGGTATCATAGTAATCATGGACACCTTCCACTCTGCAGGATAATACTCGAGACGTAAAATAGCGTTAAAAATAAAAAGAAGAATTCTACGAGCTACACGAGGTAGCTGCTCAAGCATTTTACCAGTAATTTGATCAATACCTGGGGTTTGTGTTACGAATAACATTTTCAACATCTTGAAAACTAAGTCTTAAAGGCACAGGCGGTCTAACAGCATATGGCGGAAATTCAGCAACATCATCCACTGTATCATTTGCAGTAAAAACGTTTTTCAAATGATTAACATACACCATCCCTTTTTCAGAATCGCTTCTTGCCCAATCTCCAGTTGAAGTTCGCAGAGGTGGCTTACCTACTACGGGTCTTTTCAGACCTTTTGTCGCTTTCCATAGAGAATAGTCGGTTTGAGGGGTACCATCAAGACCTTCCAGATAATTTTTAAGGGAAGGCATTCTTTGGATTTCGAGCAGATTTCTTAACTGAGCTATGCACTCTCGTAGCCTGCTTTTAAGCTGGGGAGACCTGCGAAGTTGCCACTCTCTTCTAACTCTTCTTTTTTCTGTTAGAAGTTGTTCAATTTCAAACGAATATGTTCTGTTCCTCACATTTCTGGATCTTATATGGCTAGTGGTGGCATGTTGTGCGGCTAGATTAAGGTGTTCAGAAAATTCGTTAATCGACACATCAATATCCTCAGGCGTTCTCAAGGCAATGTTTTCCGTACAATGTGTACTCAAATATTTCTTATATTTTATCCAATTAACTCGAGTGACGGTCAACGCCAAGTCACATAACGGGGAACCAACCCCCTGGGGAACGAAACAGAAACTATAGTTGGTGAGTGATCTGAGGACAAGTCCAATGAAGGCTCCACTTTCATCCATTCTGTGGGAAAATTTTTTGTAACTCCAAAGTCTATAACGTCTGGGATCTTGCGTTGGTCTGACGGCCAATAAGTGGGGTGTCCACTTGAAATCACACCTAAGCCCATTTTGGTAACGGTGTCAAAAAGCACACGGCCTTTTGGGGTAATTAAACGTGATCCCCAAAAAGTGTGTTTAGCGTTATAGTCGCCAGCCGCTAAAAATCGAGGACCAAGTGATTTGAAAAAAATTGAATATTGTCTTTCTGTTATTGAAAATCGTGGTGGTGAGTAAATCGAGGATATAACAATTTTTTCATGAAAATAATCAAGGCATATATTTGTAGCTTGGAGATATTCCTCACATGTCTCGTTCATTAAAAAGTGTTTAATTCTGGATTTTATTAGAATTGCCGATCCTCCGCAAGATCTTCCACGGGGATCTTTTGTGTCGTACAGTATGTAGCCATTAATTTTGAAAAAGCTGTTAGTTGTCAAATGGGTTTCAGCAATCATCATTATATCGATCTGCTTTTCCATAAGGAAGTGGCGAATGCCGTTTGCGTTCCAGAAACATATTTTTAACCAATTCATTTTTTTAAAATTGCCTGTAAAATAATGGATTGCATTTTTAGCATTTCCTGCATCATGTTTGTCATAGAGACGGTAAAAGTGTTAATGGAGTGAACAAGAGTCTGCAGAGTTGCCTCTAGGTTACTAAAATTTGGATCGGAAATTTGGGGCTTGGGTTGCTGGTTCAAGTTTTGGTCGGATTTAACCACATTAGCATATGAAAATTGTTTGGTATTCTGCGTGTTTGTGAAGTTGGTTGGATGGCCTACCTGGGGAAAATTGTTTTTGCCAATGACATTTGGCTGCTGGAGAAACCGATGACTTATTTGTCATTGACCGCTTAAAATGAGTATAGACAGGGCAACCTCTATAATTTGCAGTGTGGTTACCTCCACAGTTACTGCATTTTTTAACACTTGCGTCGGCCTTTGGCTTATTGCACTGAGTTGTGCCGTGAAGTTCGCCACATACAACACAAACAGTGGGCAACTTGCAGTAAGCCTTAGTGTGGCCAAATTCTTGGCAGTTTAGGCACTGAACGGGTCCTGAACGCTTATGTGGCTCCTCAACGGTAACCTTATGATGCAAAAGATATTTGAGGTTATATATTGGGTGAATTTCACTCTTTTTTAGCAGAACATCCCCTGGTTCTAGTTCAACCCTAAGCATGGGTTGAGGGATCTTTTCACGGTTCCTGATGTTTACTACTGTTTTTATTTTAAAACCCTTATCTTCCAATCTGGTTTTGACATCATCAATATCAACGCATGGGTCAATCCCTTTAATAACGACCTGAAGACCTTTGGCACTTTTGAGCTGGTAAGTGTAAAATGATCTTTTCTGTTTTTCTAAGACATCAGACAATTTTCGGTAGTCGTTTTCATGGTTTACCTGAATTTTTGTTTCATTGATGTTTCCACGCTTAACTGATGTCACGTTGAAATTGTCCTTACCGATTACCGTAATAAGTTGTTTTACCAGCTCATTAGAAGTAGGTTCTCTCAAATATATTGGTGGCGGTTTAAATGTTTTTTTTTGCTGTTTGGCTCATCAGTCTGGAGGATTGCAAATCTATTTTCGTTGCTGTAGCGGTATTATCCTCTTTGGATATCTTTGGTTGTGATGATATCTGAGCGGATTTCGGGCTTCGCTGACGTTTAACCACGGTAACATACCTGTCCATGCCTACTTGTGCTTTCGGCTTATCTGCAATTACTAAACTGGTGGATGGTTGGTCTTCTGTTGCAACAGCAATGTTTGGCGAACACGAACGCGTGCGTTTTTTATCTCTTAGAGACAGAAGATTGTCCAATGACTTTTTCAGTGATTCTTCCTCAGAGATCCAGAGGTTTTTTCTAGTGGAGCTAAGCTCCCTTTCAGAATTGCATCTGCTAGGTACACTCATGCAATTTTTTATTTTTTTTTATTTATATTTTTTTTAATTTAAAAGTATATAAAAATAATTGTCATAAAGTTTTTCGGTTTTGCAAGAAAACAAAACTTTAGTGTATAGTTTTTTTCCCACTGGGTAGGTAATCTTCACGCACAATAACAACAACAACAATGCACTGCCACCGCACTTGTTTTATTGAAATTGATTTTATTGTTTATTTAATGAAATGTGAGGAATTTATTTTCTCGTTGTTTTTTAAAATAATTTGTTATTGTTTTTACAATTTAATACAATATATTATTGTTTTTGTATGTAAGTTTAAAAATATGTTAGCACAATGATTTTTTGGTTTGTTTTTTTTTTTTGTTCACTTTTTAAAAACACGACTGTGCGGTTGAAGAATCACAGAGTGAATGAACTTTTTAGTGATGACACTAAAATAATCGAAAAATGTCGAGTCCAGTAAATTGAGAAACGAACATCTTGTAAAGATGTTGAGAGATGTTCAGTTTTTTTCATGTAGACTTTATATAGGAAGATGTTAACATCTTGCCAAAATGTTGAAAGATGTAAGATTTAGGTGTAAATACGCTTTTGATGGCGCGTTAAATTGATGTTGCCATAATATTGTCGACGGTATTGCCGCCGATAAGCAGAATATATAAATTAAAATTATTTTTTTTTTTTTTCACAATAAAAATTTAAATTGAAACAAAAATTATGGTTGCTAATATGTCAAAATATCACTATCGATAAATTTTCAGCAACCGAAAATAGTTGCGATATACATAGTACTTATAGCCTATTTACACCAAAGCGAAATCTGCTCATTCGAGATTTCAAGCCAAATCTAGTAGATTTTGAGAAGATTTCCCATACAAAATGAAATCTACTTTGTAAGTAGATTTCGACGAAATCTCCTGAAATCTACTCAGTACTAAGCGATGCAACTGTGATTTCTTGCAAAAAGTACTTAAAAATACTACGCTTCAACAATTGCACTATAATGTGTTGTATGCAGTCTCTGAGCACAAAAAATATACACTTTAATACTGGTGTATTCAGTCTCTGATAATATTGTATTGTCAAACCCGCATGCATAAATTATTTTTGAGCAAATGAAATCTTGCTAGATGTCAAAAAACGGTGGTGTAAACGATATATATTTTGTTGTAGATTTCAATTCAAATCTACTAGATTTTGAGTTGGTGTAAATGCGCTATTACATATAATTTATTATGAGTACAAATGAAGTTAGCTTCAAATGCTGCCGTCTCGTCAGCAACATAATTATTTTAAAGACAGCAGCAGCACTATGTGTATTTAAACAATACAAATTTCAGAGGTGCCACATATATATTTTACATGAATAAAATTAAAATTACTGACTGAAAACGTAATAATATCGCGTAAAACTGTAAAAACTCATCAATTTATTTGTTTATTTTATTTATATAATGTTTATTTCTATTAAATATTTCAAGCAAATTTTAGTTCTTATTGCTGCCAATTCATATTTATAGTGGCAGCACTGCATTTACTTTTTGCTGCTACTGAAAATAGAAATTAGTCTAAGTTGGCAGCAGCCACAAATGCTCTTGTGAAGTCGTGCTGCTGTGAGGTCGTTAAAATAATCGTTTTCATCTAAACACATGTAAAGGGTGTTTTTTTAAGCTAGATAGAACTTTAAATTGTAAAAAGTAACACAAAAAATTAAATTTTGATGAAACATTTTTTTTATTTGTTTCAGTATACTCTGACAAATCATCATGAATAGACTCACGCTTGAACAACGCTACGAAATTATCCAAATTTACTTTGAAAATCAGTCGTCGATTCGCGCAACTTATAGACGACTTCGATGAGGCGCATTTTTGGCTTAACGGGTTTGTTAATAAGCAAAATTGCCGCATATGGAGTGAGACCAATCCACAAGAGACCCTACAGACTCCATTACATCCAGAAAAATGCACTGTTTGGTGCGGTTTTCATGCTGGTGGCATCATCGGACCTTATTTCTTCAAAAATGAGGCCGGAGCTCGCGTTACGGTCAGTGGAGATCGTTACCGCACCATGATCAATGATTTTTTGTTTGAAAATATGGATGACATTGATCCGGAGGAGATGTGGTTTCAACAGGATGGCGCTACGTGCCATACGGCGGACGCAACCATCGACTTACTGAAATCAAAATTTGGCGATAAGTTGATTTCGAGAAATGGACCTGTCAATTGGCCTCCAAGGTCGTGCGATTTGACACCTCTCGATTATTTCCTGTGGGGCTACGTGAAGTCACTGGTTTATGCTGATAAACCAGCAACAATTGACGCCTTGGAGGCCAGCATTGTTCGTGTTGTTCGTGACATACGGCCAGCAGTGCTCGAAAAAGTGGCCCAAAATTGGACGTCCAGAATGCGCTTCGTCAAGAACAGCCGCGGTGCCCATATGCCCGAAATCATTTTCAAATGTTAATGTCACGTATTGATCTTTCGAATAAAAAAAAATTTTTATTACAATTTAATTTTTTGTGTTATTTTTTACAATTTCAAGTTCTATCGGGCTTAAAAAAACACCCTATATTATATTTTTGACAGCTGCTGCTTGCTGTCGTCTATGTGTTGTAAAGCTTAAGAAGTAAATCAACAACATATATCATTGTTGTCCTTGCTTTTTGGGTTTTTCGTTTCTAATTGTTTGTTGTTGTTTCTTTCGTGTAGTTCAGCAAGCATATGTCTGAGTGGGAATTATATTTGTGCAGTTGATTCTAGAATTATGAATGGCTAGAAACTTCATGATAATTGTAGAAGGCCATAAAGAAGTATAAATAGCAGCAGGTCTGCGGCAGCGAGTCAGTTTAATTTTTAAGAGAGACGGAACTACGTTTCGTATTCCAAAAGATGAGATGAAAAAAAGTGGTGTGAAATTTGTGGGGTTGGAAAACGCTTCAACATTCTTCCAAATGCTGAACCAAATGCAAATGAAATCGCAGCTAAAACTCAAATTTATATCATTCGGACTATGATTACGGTCGCCAGCTTGCTTTAGAATTTGTTGATCTCTTGTTTTTGCAGACTCCCCGCAAGCCCTCCTAAACGGTCAGCGGACGTCGGACAGCGTTTTTGAAGAAGCAATATCTGCGGAAATCATTCAACAAATTACAGCACTTCAAAAAGCTGCTTACAAAGGTGATTTAACCGATTCAGATGACTTGCTGGATTGTCTTATGAACCAGCCACATGTAATGCCACGTTTAAATCAACAAATATTAGGTAATATATAGCAAAATAATATGGTTTTCAATGTGAGTTGGTGCAATACAAATTGCTATTTGGGGCTACAAAACTCTTTTCCTAGATGTTTTATTCCCCTTAATGTACGCAATATCATTTTTGTAGATGCTGATGCAATAATAAGAGTTGATTTAAAAAAGTTAGACGGCATGGACAAAATTTAATGTCTCGTATAGAGGATCATGAGAATGCCGATCATGTAGTGCAAATTTCTACTGAAAAACGCTTGGCGACTCTGTGAAGCACAGTAAACTATGATTTTGGATACTATTTTATCCAGATTTTCTTTTCCTTTATTATAAACTTCTTTTATTATTAAAGTTTCAGAAGATATATGTATATAGTAAAAGGGATTGACCCTTGCATAGACATTAATGAAGTTAAGACCGGTTTGGCGGATAAGGGATTCAAATTAAAAAATGTGTTAAACATCAGAAATCGTGAAGTGATCCCTCAATCCATGTTTAGGGTTGAATTAGAGCCAGGAGATGTGACTTTAGAGAAGAATGAAGTTCATCCAATATACAGTATAAAATACCTTTTACATCGAAAAATAACCGTAGAGGAACCGCATAAGCGCTTAGGACCCGTACAGTGCCACAACTGCCAAGAATTTGGCCACACTAAAGCGTACTGCAAGTTGCCTACAGTTTGTGTTGTGTGTGGAGAACTCCATGGCACAGCACAATGCAATAAGCCGTAATTCGACCCAAAAATAAAAAAAATGCAGTAATTGCGGTGAAAACCACACAGCTAATTATCGAGGTTGCTCCGTCTACACCCACCTCAAGCGCTCAATGAACAACAAACCAATAATTGCTTCTAAGCCACCACACCAGACTCAAATTTTTATACCCTTCACAAAAATGTAAAGGGTATATATAAGTTTGTGATTCCGTTTGTAATTTCTACAGTTTTTTTTTTGCGACCCTATAAAGTATATATATTCTGAATCAGAATTAATGGAAAAGTCGATTAAGCGATGTCCGTCTGTCCGCTGTTGAAATACCGTTTCTGAGAAAACCATTAGACTTAGAAACTTTTTTCTTTCACCATTCTTTTACCCCATCGATTCATGGGTTTGCTATTGAAATTCAGTAATATCGGTCCACGTATAGCTGAGATATATTCAAAATTCCGAAAAAAGCCATTTTTTTTTTGCAGTTTTGTATGAAAATTTTTGAAAACAAAAGTTGTTCGTTTTGCTTCAAACTTCACACACTTATTAAGCATGGTGACTAAAAGACAAAAAATTTTTTTTTCAGATATCGGTCCATATATACCCGAGATATAGCCCAAATCGGATTTTTAATGAAAATGACGCATAGGTGAAGCTAAATAACTTTTTTTTTGCTCAAAATCAGTTCTAGTAATTATATAAGGTTACATAAATATGGAAAATGAAAATTTCCGATATCGGTCCATATATACCCGAGATATAGCCCAAACCTGGTTTTTCATGAAAATGTCGCGTAAGCGAACCTAAACAACTTTTTGGTGCTCAAAAGCAGTTCTGGTAAGGAAATAGGGTCATATAAATGTGGAAAATGAAAATTTCCGATATCGGTCCATATATACCCGAGATATAGCCTAGACCGGGGTTTTCATGAAAATGCCGCGTAAGCGAACTTAAACAACTTTTTTGTGGTCAAAAGCAGTTCTGGTATTGAAATTAGGTTACATAAATATGGAAAATGAAAATTTCCGATGTCGGTCCATATATACTCGAGATATAGCCCAAATCGGGTTTTTCATGAAAATGTCGCGTAAGCGAACTTAAACAACTTTTTTGTGCTCAAAAGCAGTTCTGGTAATGAAATAGGGTCATATAAATATGAGAAATGAAAATTTTCCATGTCGGTCCATATATACCCGAGATATAGCCCAAATCGGGTTTTTCATGAAAATATCGCGTAAGCGAACTTAAACAGTTTTTTTGTGCTCAAAAGCAGTTCTGGTAATGAAATAGGGTCATATAAAAATGAAAAATAAAAATTTTCGATATCGGTCCATATATACCCGAGATATAGCCCAAATCAGGTTTTTCATAAAAATGTCGCGCAAGCGAACTTAAACAACTTTTTTGTGCTCAAAGCAGTTCTCATAATGAAATTAGGTTACATAAATATGGAAAATGAAAATTTCCGATATCGGTCCATATATACCCGAGATATAGCCCAAACCTGGTTTTTCATGAAAATGTCGCGTAAGCGAACCTAAACAACTTTTTGGTGCTCAAAAGCAGTTCTGGTAAGGAAATAGGGTCATATAAATGTGGAAAATGAAAATTTCCGATATCGGTCCATATATACCCGAGATATAGCCTAGACCGGGGTTTTCATGAAAATGCCGCGTAAGCGAACTTAAACAACTTTTTTGTGGTCAAAAGCAGTTCTGATATTGAAATTAGGTTACATAAATATGGAAAATGAAAATTTCCGATGTCGGTCCATATATACTCGAGATATAGCCCAAATCGGGTTTTTCATGAAAATGTCGCGTAAGCGAACTTAAACAACTTTTTTGTGCTCAAAAGCAGTTCTGGTAATGAAATAGGGTCACATAAATATGAGAAATGAAAATTTTCCATGTCGGTCAATATATACCCGAGATATAGCCCAAATCGGGTTTTTCATGAAAATATCGCGTAAGCGAACTTAAACAGCTTTTTTGTGCTCAAAAGCAGTTCTGGTAATGAAATAGGGTCATATAAATATGAAAAATAAAAATTTTCGATATCGGTCCATATATACCCGAGATATAGCCCAAATCAGGTTTTTCATAAAAATGTCGCGCAAGCGAACTTAAACAACTTTTTTGTGCTCAAAGCAGTTCTCATAATGAAATTAGGTTACATAAATATGGAAAATGAAAATTTCCGATATCGGTCCATATATACCCGAGATATAGCATAGACCGGGGTTTTCATGAAAATGCAGCGTAAGCGAACTTAAACAACTTTTTTGTGCTCAAAGCAGTTCTGGTAATGAAAAAGGGTTATATAAATATGAAAAATGAAAATTTTCGATGTCGGTCCATATACACCCGAGATATAGCCCAAATCGGGTTTTTCATGAAAATATCGCGTAAGCGAACTTAAACAGTTTTTTTGTGCTCAAAAGCAGTTCTGGTAATGAAATAGGGTCATATAAATATGAAAAATAAAAATTTTCGATATCGGGCCATATATACCCGAGATATAGCATAGACCGGGGTTTTCATGAAAATGCAGCGTAAGCGAACTTAAACAACTTTTTGTGCTCAAAAGCAGTTCTGCTAATGAAATTAGGTTACATAAATATGGAAAATGAAAATTTCCGATATCGGTTCATATATACCCGGTGTATAGCCTAACAGGTTTTTTGATGAAAATGCCGACTAAACAACTTTTTTGTGCTCAAAAGCAGTTCTGGTAATGAAATAAGGTTATATAAATATGGAAAAAGAAAATATCCGATATCGGTCCATATATACTCGAGATATAGCCTGAACCGATTTTTCCAATAACATTTTTTTTTTGCTGAAAAGCAGTTCTTGTCATAAAAGAAGGTTACGAAAATAGAGAAAATTAAAATTTCTGATATCGGTCCAGATATACCCGAGATATAGCCTAAATCGGGTTTTTCATGAAAATATCGCGTAAGCGAACTTAAACAATTTGTTGTACTCAAAAGCAGTTCTGTTAATGATATAAGGTTATATAAATATGGAAAATTAAAATTTTCGATATCGGGCCATATATACCCGAGATATAGCCTGAACCGATTTTTCCATTAAAAAAATTTTTTTTTTTTTTTTTGCTGAAAAGCAATTCTCGTTATAAAAGAAGGTTACTAAAATACAGAAAATAGAAAATTCCCATATCGGTTCATATATAACCGAGCATATTTAGTTCACATTTTTAATATACTATACATATTCGTGACTATCGTGAAGGGTATTTTAGATTCGGCCCAGCCGAATATACTACACTCTTACTTGTTTCTAATAATTCTTTCCCTCCGACAGGACAGTCAACCACTGACATAACCGCTCAAAATCAAAAACAAATTTCTTATGCTAATGTAGTTAAGTCTACATTCGCAAACCCGAATCAACAATCTATATCTCACCCGCCCGATCAAAATTTCAGTAACCTTGAGGCAACAATACAGACCCTAATTCAAACTATAAACACCTTGACGTCGTCTATGATGACGATGATGCAGGAAATGGTGAAAATGCAATCCACCATTTTGCAGGTAATTTCGAGAAAATGATTTGGCTAAAAATATGTTTCTGGAACGCGAACGGATATGCAGATTGATGGATAAGCAGATTGATATTATGATGATTGCAGAAACTCACTTGACGTCAACAAGCTTCTTCAAAATTAACGGCCACTAAAGACCCCCGTGGAAGAGCTTGTGGGGGTTCCGCAATCTTGATAAAATCTAGGATAAAGCATTATTTGCTGAACGACACATGTGAGGACTATCTTCAAGCAACTAATATCTGTGTGGAAAATTTTCATTACAAATTGGTTATCTCATCGATTTATTCGCCGCCTCGATTTTCAGTAACGGAATCACAATATTCAAGTTTTTTCACTTCATTAGGACCTCGTTTTATAGCAGCTGGAGATTACAACGCAAAACACACTTTTTGGGGCTCACGTTTAATCACCCCGAAGGGTTGGGTGCTTTTTGATACAATTTCTAAAATAGGCTTAGACGTAATATCAAGCGGACATACCACTTACTGGCGGACTGACCGGCGAAAGATTCCTGATGTGATTGATTTTGGAGTGGTAAAGGGGATCCCAGTAGAATGGATGCAAGCTGAGCCTTCGTTAGACTTGTCATCGGATCATTCACCTACTATTATTTCAGTGCGTTTTCCCCAGGAGACTTGGTCTCCGATTAACAATTTGCATAGGACTGTCACCCGAGTGAATTGGCTAAAATATAAAAAAAATTTTGAGCACCCATTGCACTGAGAATATTGTTTTAAGAACACCTGAAGATATTAATGCGTCACTAAGCAACTTTAGCGAAAACCTTAAACAAGCCGCTGAACTTGCTTCTAGGGTTTATTTAACACGCAGAAACATTCAAAATAGAATATATTCTTCAGAAATCGAGCAACTTGTGTTAGAAAAAAGAAGAGTTAGGCGACAGTGGCAACTTCGCAGGTTTCCGCATCTAAAAACAAGGCTCCGTGAGTGCACAAATCAACTAAGAAATTTGCTTGGAACACAAAAAACGGCTTCTCTACAAACGTATTTGGAAAGTCTGGATGGTACTCCTCAGTCCGACTATTCTTTATGGCGGGCGACTAAGGGTTTAAAAAGGCCAGTTAGAGGTAAGCCGTCCTTGCGAGAACCGTCTGGTGACTGGGCTAGAGATGACTCGGAAAAGGGTAATTTATTTGTTAACCATTTGGAAAACGTTTTTACCACAAATAGGTCTGATAATGCAAATGGGTTGCCACCTATTGTTAGTAGACCTCCTGTGCCTTTAAGATTCAATTTCCAAGAAGTTGAAAATGCTATTGGTAATCTAAAAAAAAGCTCCAGGTATGGATAAAATCAGCAACAAAATGCTCGTAGAGCTGCCTCGTGTAGCTAGAAGAATTGTTCTTTTAATTTTTAATGCTATTTTACGACTTGAGTACTACCCTGTAGAGTGGAACGTGTCCATGAGGGAAGGATCACACGAAAGTAGAATCATACCGTCCAATAAGTCTACTGACAACAATTTCAAAACCTTTCGATAAATTGCTAAAGGCGAAGTTGGATCCAATGCTTAATATGGTTGAATGTATTCCTGATCACCAATTTGGTTTTAGAGCGAAACATGGCACCATTGAGCAAACACACAGGTTAGTTAACGTCATAAGAAAGGCATTTGAAGATAAAAAATATTGCTCTGCCTTATTCATCGACGTCTCACAGGCTTTTGATAAAGTGTGGCACGATGGACTAATGCATAAAATAAAGTTTAACTTACCTGCAAACATACATAATCTTTTGGAAAGCTATTTATATTGTCGCCAATTTATAGTAAAAGAAGGCGATTTCATAAGCCCCGCTCAGTCTATTGAAGCAGGAGTTCCCCAAGGCAGCATATTAGGGCCTATCTTATATTTGATCTACGCATCTGACATGCCGACAAGCACCAACATTCACACTTCAACATTTGCAGATGATACAGCATTCCTTAGCATACACAGTAACCACCAGCAATAAACTTACAGGAACTTATCGACAAACTAGAGAAATGGCTCAACCTTTGGAAAATCAAGGTTAATGAACAAAAGTGTGCCCATGTTACATTCGCACTGCGTTTAGGAACATGCTCACCCATTACTATTAACAATAAAGTAATACCTCAACACAGTGAAGTCAAATACCTCGGAATTCATCTTGACCGTAGACTAACATGGAAGTCGCATATCGAGGCAAAAGTAACGCAGATGAAATTGAAAGCAGTGCAAATTAACTGGCTACTAGGCAGAAATTCGACCTTGAAGCTTGATTGTAAACTTTTGCTGTACAACTCGATTCTAAAGCCAATATGGTGCTATGGGATTCAATTATGGGGCACAGCCTCGGCATCCAACATTGAAAAAATTCAAAGAAGTCAAAATATAATTCTCCGTAGAATTACAGATGCTCCATGGTACGTTAAAAAGTCACGAATCCACGCAGATCTGAACGTACCTTTTGTGAAATCTGAATTTGTGAAGTACGCGACAAGATATATTAACAAACTAGAATTCCATCCAAATCCTCTTGCAGTGAATATTCTTAACTTTGGTGGTCATACCCGTCTGAGAAGGAGGGATACTTTGGCTACCATTAGAGCTCTAAACAGGTGACTGAATTCTGAAATAATATTCGCATAAAAATACATTTTTGTCCAGCACTGGCAGGACTTTAATCACAATTTTTTTAGTATTAAGAATTGAATACTTATTGTCATTACATTTCTTATGTAGATTCAATAAATAAAATAATAAAGTTAAAAAAAAAAAAAAAATTATAAACGTCTCTAACATTTCTTTACACCTTTCAAACAAATGAACAACCGTTGGTTGCTACGATTTGCTTTTTGAAAGTATCGGAAAGCAGAGAACAAAAATTCAAACAATTAAGTTTTTTATTCGCTATTTTTAGCTTCTACCATTTATACCAGTAAAAAATTATAGATAGCTGGGAAACATAGAAAACAAGCTATTTACAATTTTTCACTGGTATAAATGTTAGAAGCTTAAATAGCGAATAAAAAACTTAATTGTTTGGATTTTTCACAAATATTTATTTACTGCACTGCAAAATTCTTAGATGTTCTTAAAATTTTACTAAAAAGACTGTTTTTTATGCATACGAGTAAGTATGTAAATTTAACCATAAATTTGAAAAATTAACAACGAAAATATTCTTGCCGTTTATTTAACTTTAAGAGCTGACATTACTTGAGAACTTAGCGGTAAACGTTATTGTTAAAAAAGTAACTGAATAGTACCGACGTTAATATTGTTGTTAAATATTTTTAACAATGTCAATTGACGTTAAATTTGAATAGTGAATCGCACTACAAGGCATGGAAACATAAATTTTTTATTCAAATGCATATAATTTTTTTTTTGTCAAAAACCAAAAAAATTTGTTTCAAATAAAGATTATAAACGATAATAAATTTTTGCCAATTAAGCAACTATGGATGATCAAAAGAATATTATTTTATCTAGGAAAAAATTATATTTCGTATAAGAAGTGTCATAAACTTTGTAAGTAAGTCTTAATTCTGGCAACGCTGCTTGCATGCAATATACAGGGCTGTTCTGCAAATCACTTTTTGTCAAAGTGATTTCAAATCACGCAAAAGGTGTTCTGCACACAGAAAATATTCAAATCACGTGATTTTAAACCGGTTAGCCAAATGGTTGACTTTTTGATATCACTTGGTTATTTTCTCTGTGTTTTTCAATACAAATTCAATAAAACTATTTTTATGTATTTAAAATGATGTGTTGTTTGTTGATTTTTGTAATAAAATTAAGTTTTATTCACACAGAAACATAAATATTAATAAAATTATTGACACTGCTTGTTTTTTGAGAAATTGTTTTGCTGTGTTTACCAATAGTAGTGATTTACATTTTTGCTTTAGCAGTCAGCTGGTTTATTTTTTTTACTTAATATTCACTTTTTATTGTGGTTAAGAATATAAAACTATAAATAAACAAAACAAAAATGTATAAATAGCTGTTTTTTTCGTGCTTTCGACAAATTAAAAGCACGCCGAAAACCGTAAAATCACGTGATTTGCAGAACAGCTTCAAATTGTCTGCGTGCTTTCAAAACGGTTCGTGATTTGAAAACACACCGTTTTCAGAACAGACCTGATAATCTACGGGAATTGTTTATTCATCCGTTGGAGCGTTGTTAGATACCAAGAATAATATAATACATGATTAGGAAAACTCTCACGCAAAACTGAAATCTTCTGCGCATGTTGGTCAAATGACGTCACGAAACAATCCAAAAACAGTCCTAGACGATTTTTTGATTTTGCATAGGTTAAACTACGTCACCTAACGGCGTAATCTCTAGTTTTATTATTCTTCTTAGATACTGCATAAAATCAAAAAGCGGCAGAAGTTACAGAGATTTCATAATACGAGCAATGTGAGAATTCTGATGAAACAATTAAAAGACTATAGCGTAACAATATACTCGTACTCGTTTTTTTTTATTTTCAAGTTTCTATTATGTTTTTATTCAGCTTTTAATCATATTTCTGTTTAATTTTACATCATTTGAATGTGATTTGAACACTAAACAATATAATACTATTTTTAAATGTTGAAATCTTATTTTAACTCTGTACGTGGCTAAATTTAACATGAAAAGTATTCTTTCAATGTTAGTAACATTAAACCAACTGTTTGTTTTGATTACTAAATTAAATACTAAACATTGTACAAGTGAAATCATGTGATTGATTACTTATTTATGTTGAAATGAACATGTTGTGTTTGTTATGTTATCTTATGCTATGTTATTTCTTCATCCGGGGTTTCCTTGAAATTCTTTGTTGCATTAGATTTTACTTCGCATTCGTAATCAAATAATGTTTTTATTTTCTGAAAAAGAAAGCAGGCGTATTAATAATATTCGTTAGAAAAGTGTTATGCAATTGTATTGAAACATGTGTTTATGTTGTTGTTTATTTGGGAGAATCTAAGGTTTCAACTGAGATATGGTTTGGCATAAAAAATCGTTTATCAAGAACAAAATTAGCGTCATATAAAAGGTTTTACTAATAGGGACTTGACAACTTTGAATTTAATTTTGGAATGGACTATTTCACTGATCATTCAACTGTTACTTTCCTTTCTTTTCTGTAAACACAATGGGCCAGTTTCACGATAGCGAAGCTGTTCGTTCGTTCGCACAATAACATTTAAAACAATAACAAAATTTTGAATGTTGTTTTTGTTTCAAATGTAATTGTGCGAACGAACGAACAGCTTCGCTATCGTGAAACTGGCCCAATGTTTTCGTCATGATGCAAATCATAAAAATGTATTACTTTAAGACCGTTAACTCCAATTTTCGGTCGTTATTCTCACCCTAATAGACAAGCAATAGCAAGTTTAGTGCAAAAATTTTAGTCTACATATTGATTGTGTGATGCTGTCGTGTCGTTGAAATATCGGGTTGATCGAAGTGTCGAAAATATCGCTGTGGATCAGGCTTCCGTAGGTTAGGTTTGACAGGCTGCCAGCTATTGTAAAGCTAGCCCACTTGGGTCCCGTTGTGTTGCCTGGATATGATATGTAGCTCAGCAGATCTACATATCACTGGTTTAGAACCAACGCGAGGATCGGATAAAGTGTCCAATCCACTTACATCGCATTCCGATACCCCCGTCAAATCATGAAGCATCGGTCTGCCTAGGTCCAATGCTCTTATATAAGAAAGAGCTGGACACTGACAGAGGAAGTGCTCAACACTCTTTTCTTAATCCTCGTCTCTGCAACTTCTACAGAAGTCATTCAGTCGAGTAGTGTTTTGTCTTTCGTTCTGTATACACATGTTTGTCATTGTCGTCCGTGTTTTCTATACTTATACTTATGTTTATTAATTCTTAATTATTAATCTTGTCTGGCCTCGATCAAACCGACCGCGCTAGCCTCTTTCATAAGAAGCAGCGGATGGCTAGTATAGCAGCATGTAACGCTACACTAAAAGGTTCCCGCATCTCCTTTCCATCCCCGCCCATCCTTTCCACTCACTATCACTTTTCCTATAACTTCTTCTCTTCACTCCACTATTTTAGTTTTTCAGGCAATCACAAAGGGAACGACTACAGGACCCAAGTGAGCTGGACAACCTAGATTATTCCGGGGTATCCAGCGGCCTGCCTACCTCACCTAACCTATGTTTATTAATAATTTGTAAAAACCAAATTATCATGCATGTTCTGAGAAACGCAAATCGCTTGAATTTAGCGTTTTCGATTTAAAATCGCCAAATAGGTGTTCTGGAAAACGCATATTGCTTAAAATTGGCGAGTTCAACTCGCATGTATATATTGAAGTGAACTGATTGAATTTGCTAAAACTGAACTTGGAAAAGGCAATAAAATTATTCACAATTAAAATTTAATATGTTTTATTTTTTTATTTTATTATATACATATGTGGTAGTAATACAAAACGGAAAAAATTGATAACAAATAGAAAAATTTTCCTATTTAGTTTTCTTAATGAAAATGTGTAAAATTCTTTAAACTTTTTATTGAAATAAAAAGGAAATATATTAAATTTTAATAGTGAATAATTGTATTGCCTTTCGCAAGTTCAGTCTTAGCAAATTCAATCAGTTCACATCAACATACACATGCGAGTTGAAGTCGCCAATTTTAAGCGATATGTGTTTTCCAGAGCACCTATTTGGCGATTTCAAATCGCAAAACCATATTTAAGCGATTTGCGTTTCTCAGAACATGCATGTATAAATCGGCTAATCAATTCTATTTTTTTCTGAATGCTATGGATGAATGTGTGATGTATTTTTGTATGTGTTTGTTTGTATGTATCTAATCAAATCTTTAATGTAAATATAAAAATTACTTTTCATATCCGATCTTCTTCGTCTTCCTCCTCCACCTCTTGACCATTTTCTTCGACTTCTTCTTTGTACCCAGGGTGTTCTGAGATCGTGTAATAGTTCCCATTATAAATGACACCAAGTTCGCGTAAGGCATCTCCACGTATTGTTGCTTTTATCGTCCAATTATAGCAATCGTCTGACTCAGATTCTCTATCCAGTCGTTCAACGTCAAGGATTTTTGAGTTAAGTCGTTCTAGTATAATGCCGATGTCTTTAATGCTTAGGTGTCGTTTTTGGTCGACAGACAGTTGGTCTATAAGAAGTAAAAACTTTTCCGTCGTAATTTTTTCATCTCCTATGATTGTGTTTTCGGCTTCGCTTTCGGAACTGTCACGATCCGGCGCTATATTAAGGAACCGTACATGACCTTTTATCCCAGAAGAGCAGCGCTGCGTGCTGCCACACATCATTGGATCCACAACCGGTGACATAACCAACGTAGCATGCGCTTGTTGATGTTGTGGGCTCGTTACACCATCTTGAATTGGCGAAGTCGCCACACTCTTGTGAACAGCGATCTTGCGACCCTCCTCGTGCAAGGCACAGCAATGAAAATCGCAATCCGCAGTATTTGGGCTGCCTGTTCGACTTGGTGTGTGAGCATGATGGGAACATTCTGGAGTGTGCACGTGAATCGCACCCACTGCACTGTCGAAAGAGCCACCTTGCTTACAAAGTCTTCTATTTGCTCCAGGTACCACGACACCTGCTGGAAATATAACACCACATGGATGATAAACACTCGCGGGTTCATCGTCACTAATGACCGTTATTTGTGGACTATTATAACGTTGCTGTGATGATTGGGAGGAAACGGTTTTACTGTCCGACGGACTTTGGTTAGAAAGTCCTTTTTTCGACGGCGAAAATTTTTCAAGAGAACTATGACCATTACCGCTACTAGCTGCGCAACTATTCGGTGGCATTTGGCCACTTGTTGCTCCAACGCTCTGGCGCTGGTCCCAGTGTAGAACCACTGTGACTCGACCCTTGTTGTCCATGATTTTCCATGATGGTGTTTCATCGTGTAACTCCAATGCGTGGATTGTCTCACAGACGATCTTCGGAATGGCTGATATTGCTTAAAATAATAATAAAAAGAACAAAAATGTTACCACTCATATAAAATAGAAAAGGTTTAATAAATATAATACGAATTAAATACAACAACAACAGCGGAATGAGTTCTAATATTATTTTAACAATTTTATGCGAGTACTCGTATATTAGAAGGAATTACGAAATTAAACTGATCGCAAAATTTAGTGCTTTCCAGACTTTAGTTAAGCGATTTTCTTAATGGCCAACGAACTTTGGTTGATTTGAACTATACTCAGCCTATTCTTAGCTGAGTATAACTCCTAAGAACTATTTATTTTTTTCCAATTTCTTGTGTCCCTCAAATTTTCGGGAATTTCTTCTTGCGCCTCTTATTCTCATAGTCATAGGTAGTGATAACAAGATTTGTGTCTGAAATAGTTTGCTGTTTTTAAGTGAGACCAAATCTAAAACGAGTTCCAAAAGTTGTTAATGAAAGTAATCTGTTGCCACACTTTTTCCAGTCGACGAAAGAATTTTGGTATGGAAGCAAAGCAATAAGTACGGACCTTTTTGAATGAAACACAGATTTTTACATAAAAATTAATTTTATTTCAACATATTTTCTTTTGAACATTTAGTTCAACGTATCTCAACGTTTTTTACCCGTTCAGAAAAAACAGAATGGCGCAGAATTACCTCTATGGTTGGAATGTTTAATAACTTTTTTCTTTAATTGTTAATTATTATTAGTCTTTACACAATATATTTTTGACTTAGGTATGAAAAATTATATCCCGCAATCCGTGACCATAAATTTTGGTAAAATTTCCGGTGTTACAGCTTCAATATCATTAGCTGGGTGTAATTGTTTCTGATAAACTATCATTAGATTCTCCGTAGCCCAGAGTCTGAAATTTCCATTCACTTGGAAATGGACTTCTTCGAGATCTCCTTTTGTTTTCTTTGGAATGAAATGTCATAATTAAGATGCTGCTCGTAGTCTATCGGCTTAAATTCTTAAACATGTGGTGCAATGTACACAAATTGCAACACGTTGGATGTTTTCTTCCTGGTGAACCGTACGTGGTCTTCCGGTACATGGAAGGTGTTCCATGTCGAAAATTATTTATTGTGGGTGCTGAAGGTCCTCTACTCACATTAAAACAACGACCATAAGCACGATGCGTCAAAACAATGAACCTTTGATTTTCAAAATCATATTCAATAATTTTTGATCGTTGTTCTGTTGTATAGTGTTGCAAGTTAAATTCCCTAAGTCTTCAGCACAACGTTCTGAAACACAAATAAAAACAAGTAGGAGAGTAGTATATTCGGCTGGGTCGAATCTAAAATACCCTTCACAATAGTCACGTAAATATGTAGTTTATATTACAAATTCAAACTGAACATGCTCGAGTATATATGGACCGGTATCGGAAATTTTAATTTTCTGCATTTTAGCAACCTCCTCATATTACCAGAACTGCTTTCAAGCAAAAAAAAAATTGTTTGATGGAAAAATCTTATTTCGGGTATATATGGGGACCAATATCTGAAATTTTAATTTTGCTGTATTTAAGTAACTTCTTTTTATTACCAGAAATGCTTTTAAGCAAAAACTATAAATTTAAGTTCGCTTACGTGACGTTTTCATCGAAAATCGGTTTATGCTATATCCCTGGTATATAGGGACCGATATCTGAAATTTTAATTTTCTATATTTAAGTAACCTCCTTTTACTACCAGAACTGCAGTTAAGCAAAACAAGTTATTTAAGTTCGCATACGCGGCATTTTCATTAAAAAATTGGTTTAGGCTATATCTAGTGTATATATGGACCGATATCGGGGACATTTTATTTGCCATGCTCAATAATATTATTGAGTTTGAAGCAAAAAACATTTTCGTTCTTAAATTTTTCATACAAAATTGTCCAAAACAATTGTTTTTTTCGGAATTTTGGATATATCTCAGCTATATGTCCGCTTTTGCTGAATAATGAAATAACAGCAAACTCACGAATCGATGGAGCAATAGAATGGTGAAAGAAAAAAGTTTCTAATCGTAATGGTTTTCTCAGAAACGGTATTTCAACGACCGACAGCTGTGAAAAAGATTTACATCAGCACCTGCTTTTACGGCCTAATCTGATGGCGCACCAATTCCACGAGTGAATTATTCACGATTCACCAGCGCCCCCGAGTGGCTGACTGGGCTAATACAAGTTGCAATTCTTGCCATATGTTTTGCCTTCTAGTCCCTCCTGTATGCAATTTCCCAGCAATCAATGGAAGGCAAGGCTTAATGAGTTGGTAGGCCGAAGCCCACTAGCAGCGTCAGCCCTTACACCAACTCACCCGTCAACCATCCCTTTCTGCGTTTTAGGTTTCAACCACAGGCAGAACGTTACAGCCAAGGTAGGCACCTCAACCATGATCAGCCCGAGTCGAATCGCAAGCAGAACCACCCGGGGCCAGGCTGATCCCCGTTCTGCCAATTTATACCCTTAGTAAGGATTTCGGAAGCGAACACAACATAAATAATGCGGCTTCCTAGAGTTTTATTTGCTACAACAAACGCCGGACCCCTTCCCCTCTTTACCCGAAAAACAGAGTGCCCAAGTTAGGAATACACCAAGGCAAAACCGGTTCCCCGGGGGCTCAACAACCGACAGACTGACATCGCTTAATCGACTTTTCTCTTAACTCTGATGCAGATTTTTTTTTTTTGTAGCGTTTTTTATTTATTGAATCTTCAAAATGAACTAAGAATAAGTATTCAAATCTTAATACTAAATTTAAAAAATGGGATTCTTAAGTCCGGCCAATGCTAGACAAAAAGTTTTATTATGCGGGAGCTATTTCGGTAAAATCACCTATTGAGCAATCTGATGGTGGCAGCGGTATCCCTTCTTTTAAGCCGAGTGTGGCCGCCAAAATTAAGTATATTGCGCGCAAGAGGGTTTGGATGAAGTTCCAGTTTACTGACATACCTTGTCGCGTATTTAGAAAATTCCTCTTTTACCAGTGGAACACTCAGATCGTTATGAATTCGTGAATTTTTGACGTACCATGGAGCTGCAGTAATCGTTCGAAGAATTTGGTTTTGTCGCCTTGAATTATTTCAATATTTGACGCTGAGGCGGTGCCCCATAATTGAATTCCGTGGCACCATATAGGTTTTAGAATTGCATTGTATAACAGAAGTTAGCAATCCAACTTCAATGTCGAGTTTCTGCCCATAAGCCAATTTAGTTGCGCTGCTTTTAGTTTCATCTGAGTGACTTTTGCTTCAATGTGAGACTTCCACGTTAGCCTACGGTCGAGGTGTATACCAAGGTACTTGACTTCACTGTGCTGCGGAATAGGTAAATTGTTAATTTGGATAGGCGCACATGTTTGCTTACACAGAGTGAATGTGAGTACATTTCTGTTCATCAACTTTGATTTTCCAAAGTTTTAGCCATTTCTCTAATATTGAAATGTATTCCTGTAAATTTCGTGAAGCTAATTGGTGGTTTTCATGAACACTCAAAAGCGCTGTGTCATCTGCAAAGGTTGGCGTATGATGCAGAATATTGTTAAGAATATTTTATCACATCTAACCCAGTGTGCGGCTGTTAAATTGTTTGTTAAAAATGTACAACACACACAGTCACAAGATGAAACTAAAAACATAACACACAAAGAAACAAACATACATGATTTAAAGTACGTAAAATTCCAAATAAATCGTCTGCAATGTTGTTGTTTTTGTTGTATTTTTGGTATTCGTTTTATTATGTTTGTTGTTGTGATTTACTTATTGTTCGAAAGCATGTGTATGAGTGTGTGTGTGTGTTTATTCGAAGGAAATATATTTGTACATTATGAACGACTAGAAAATTCATGTCGTTTGTAGCAACTGATAAAGGCGTATAAATAGCAGGCAGGTTAGCAGCAAGCAGTCGGTAAGCTTTGTGCAGGATAGTCATAAGTCAGAAGATAAGTAAATCTATTGCTTTAGTACACAGTAGTTTTAAGTGCAAATAAAGTTGTGAATTGTTTAAGTACTGTATAACGAACAAGTGTGAGTGTCATTATTTCATTTACAATTGAAGAATCCGCAAAAGCGTTTCTAGAGGCAAACACGTAACAATATATATCGTCGGTATCCTGCAAAATTATTTCTAAGTCAAATTATTGTGTTTCTGACTTATTGACGATACAGTTGATGGTCATCGGAAAAATCTTTAAATGGCTTAAATTTGAAAAATTATATTAGAATACTAGCTGACCAGGCAAACGTTGTTTTGCCTTCAAATTTTATTTACATGTGATGAATGACTAAATTTTCAAATCGTCGCTGCCAGTGCAAGCCGTATATTGACAACTGCAAACGCTTAAAATGGAATGCTATGCCTTTCGTAACCATTAGGACTCATGATATCAAAATGTCCTCAACTTTAAACTATCCTTTAAGTACTCTTTTTTTAAAACGTTGATCATAATTTTTTTCACCGGAAGCCAAATGATATTACAAAAATATGATTGGTTTATACTTCATATTATTATGGTTACCGATCTGACTTTAACTAATTCTAGCGAGTTGAAAAACTGGGCTGTGGAGTTGCCGACATTATCTTGGGAAATAAAGAGAGTCACCAATTTCTACATCTTCTATGCGCGAGCAGTTTAACTCTGAATCCGAAAATTCAGATCGACGACATCACGTTCGCTCAACTACGAGTAAACATGATTTTTGTAAAATGTTCGAGAGTACATTGCTGGTGAGCCAGATTCTGATTCGATAAAATAGCAGAAAGGGACTGGTAATTGAATATTGCCAGCGTATTGGTGGAATAGACGCCGATATTTCAAGATGTGATTGTCCTTATTTTCACAAACTATCAGTCCTAATGAATAATAATTACCTGAACTTATTTTTTTTTTTGGTAGCTTTAGTATTAGAACGCTGTGTAAATGAAATTGTTCGTATTGTACATTATGGTCTCGGGTTCACATAAAATAAATTTTACGTGATATTTTAATTTTTCTTTCCCTGGTTTGCGGGGATAGTTCAAATTGTTTTTTTCGAAATTCCCAAGTATCCACCAGACAAACGTGAAACACAGGAACATGACTTATGGCCCATATAATAATAAGCTCATAGGGCCAATAATAACATTAAATAAATATAATACTTATGAATTAAAAGAATAAAAATTATATGTGACTAAAAAACTATGAAAAATCATTTGAGGAGAAGTTTGTCGCTGAAGGCGGAAAAAAAATCTGACAACCCCGGCGCAAAGTTGAAGTTGTTTTATGACTTGGTGATGTTCCAGAAAACAATGCATTGAGTGGATCGGGTGGAGATTGAAATTATGGCAATTTCTCTTTGCGTTAGCACAAGATATGTCAGTGGTTTCACCTGGAAATATGGACATCTCAACGTCATTCTACAGATATATCCATGTAAACTGCAATCAATTTTACACTCGTAATTTAAAGCAGCATATTCCATGTCTTGTACAACACGACGAGGAAGTCGTGTTAACTGTCGCGATGTTAGATTTCTTGGACTTGGATCCGCAAATGTAATTTGGCATCATACATCCTGTTGCAATTGGGTTTGAGGTAATCGTTTAGCTTGTGATCTCCTTTAAAGTTATCTATTATTGGTACAATGTAGACGCCTTCCTATGTTTGATTGAGTAGTGCATGATACAATAATCGTATACAGCAAGTGGTCAGTGTAGAAATAAAATGATAATCGAAATAACGCCTGAAAAGATTCAGCTCAGGAGTCCGAATGTCGTTGTATATATAAGACTTTGTGATACATGGTTTGATAATTTTTCAAGTGACAATAAAAAAATCATAATTTCCATATAGAAGGCATTTTGTTGATATTTTTATGGAAATATATAGAAAAATCTAATTGCCATATCTCCGGAATCACTAAGCCGATTCTATGGAAACTTCACATAAACCATCTACAGTTCATCGCCAATGTACTTTTAATTTAATTTTGGTCGAAATAGGTCAACCCGTTTGGCCAGTTAGCGTTCACATCAAAGTGTACACTTGTTTTTATATATATAGATAATAATTAAATGGCTTAACTTTAAAATGAAATAGAAAAATTTAATTCAGTTTCATTTATTTAATATTTTTATATACAATAATGAACTGCATCTGGGACATAGGCTTTTTTTGCATTAACAAATATTATTTTATGCCAGTGGATTTTTTTAAAGAAAATCTTGATCTGATTTGTGATTGATCGTAAACTCATATATCCGGTTCTGGGGCCTTATTTTTGATAGTTTTGCATGATTTCAAGCGTTGGTACCGGTATGGCTCCTGATGTACAAAGATTAGGTACAGCTTTCTTCTTTTCGATACTTATCGGAAGGCTGCTTTTATACACGTAGTTGAGATAACAATATTCTAAGGATAACATACTATTGTTGAATTATATGGTTGAAGGCAACCAAATAAAATGATTTCAGTCTGAAATGTTCTTTGCTAAACTAAGTAGATTCAAGAACCACATTATGTGATGGAACCATATGTTTGGTAAAAGATTTAATGATATTAGCACGACAACCACACTATATTATCGCTCTCATCTATATTATTGTGAAAGTCTAAACTGCTATTGTCACGTCGGGTACTGTTGGCCACATCGTTAAATAAATTTATACATACAGTTTTTGCAGTAAAATATCATTTATTTAAAAAATTTTGTATAAGGGTTATTAATTCTAATTTATATTAAAAAGATCAATAAGATTTGAGCGTCTCCCTGGTATCTTTGGCAAATTATTGGGCCGCAGATCTGTAAAATAAGCATACAATTAATTTGTTATCAACAAATCGTCGTGCGGGATTTTAAGTGCTCTATTTTGAGAAAGTTGATCTTGAAGTTTAAACTTAATTTTTCTAAAAAACTATACGATCGAGTTTTAAAAAGATGATTCTGACCAAACATGTTTTATTTCTCAACGTTGTCTATAACGGATTATTTTCTAAAGGTATTTAAAATCCTGTTCGCCATCTTAAACAAATTTCGTTGCATTGACATACTCGTAGAGCAAAATGACATTAACAAAGAAACAAAACACAACTAAAATTTTATATACAACAAATTTAATATACTAATTTGATAAAAATAGACGGCCGTATTCATAAAAAATATTGTATGTTTATTAAACAGTTATTTGACAAATTTCCCATAGAAATTTGTCAAATAACAGTTTAATAAACATAAAATATTTTTTATGAATAAGGCCACAAAACTATTCACAAAGTTGATACAAAATATATTAAAATTATTATAACAAAATTTACAAAAATATTAAATTGAGATTAATTTATCTGGCTCAGATAATAATTTTTGTCTATTTCAGATATAACATTGAATAACAACAAGTTGTTATTCAATTTTTAGATCGGAAATTTGTTCGGTTCGAACTTTTTCTTTCTGTTTGCTCGTAACAACACTTAACTTTATTTTGAATATATTTAATGTTGTTGGTAATTAGTTTCGGCAACTTTTTTCCAATATTTTTGCTAATTTATTATGGGGTTGCAAGATTGACTTTTTATATGCTATTTCAAATAAGTTATTTTGAGTGTATTGAAGAAGTTTTGTTCCAGTAAATGGAAAAATAGAAAAATGTAATTGGTTGGATATCCTGGAAAAACTCTTGGCCCAGTTTTTGACTGCGTATTTAAATACAAAATTAGTTAATTTTCATTTAATTTTAAGTTGTATTTAAATGCTAGTTCAGTTTACCACTATCAAATTATTGTTGTTATTTAAATGCGATGAAAGTGTGGCAGCTGTACTTTAATTCTAAATATTATGGAAAGTGTTCCATAGAACAGCTGTTTGTAAGTGGAAGAATAGAAAAATTCTTAAAGAAAAATATTACATTTATTAACGGCATAGAAAAACTTAACAATTTTATTTTCCGCTAGGCTATTTTTAATAAATTATTATACTGTGCTGTTGTTTAGTGCAAAATTAACAACTAATTTTAAAATATCTTCTGCAGGCAATAGCTTGTATGTGTGTTTTGTTTACCTTTTTTGCACTAACACAAATGCAAGCACACAAAAACCATATGGACTATGAGAAAAACTTAAATAAAACTTATATGAAGAAGTTTGGGCATTTAAGTTTAGTCCAAATTTGTAGTGAAAAACTGATTTTCATATTTAAATGGAACTTAAAGCTAAATAACATTTAAATAGGAACTCAAAAAACTGGGTCTTATATAATCTTAGAATTGAATTTAAAAAATTTCAAGTTTTATTTTATTTGTTTGTAAAATCTTAAAATAATTAGTGAGGGATTGCTGTGGATTTCCAAAGGTGTTCTGATATTTGTCTAAGGCACTATGAACGCAATCGATCTCTTGGATTTGTGAATATCCAGGTTTTGAAAATTTTTCGAAATACTTTTGA
Organism: Thecocarcelia acutangulata; assembly: GCA_914767995.1. Lineage (NCBI taxonomy): Eukaryota > Metazoa > Arthropoda > Insecta > Diptera > Tachinidae > Thecocarcelia > Thecocarcelia acutangulata. The sequence goes on from OU612098.1 coordinate 62,783,768, forward strand.
CATTCGGTTTTTATTTTAGGCAACATGCACGAATCACTCCACATAACTATATTTTCAATAGTTGGATCTTATATCTTCTACCAGAGTATTTAGTATTTTATGTCTACAACTACTTATTTCGTTACCGCCACGATCGTTATTAAATTTATCCCAAACGCAACAATAATTAAATTTTTCATTATTTCCCTTATAATAAAAGGAAGATGCAAAAAGCTTTACGAAGGTTAAAAGTATTTTGCAAATCAATACATACAACAACTGTAAAAGGGTCTTGATTCTGGCTATCTATATCACGTCCCACTTGAAGACTATTCGTCTCATTTCTATGAATATAACGAAGTACTTAATATAAGTATATTTTTTAAATTTTGTTTACGTTCCTCTTTCCCTCTTTTAGTGACAAAGAGAGAGTATACTTAACAGTATTGCTTGGAAAGAAAAAACTTTTACAAATTCTTTATAAGAGAAAAACATCTTGAAAAATATTTATTTATTTAGTAACTATACAGTTGCAAAGTAAATTTGCAAAGTATAGGATGCACAGCATGGGCGGGGTAACAAAGACCATAATGCCCAAGATGGGTTTAACAGTACTTTTGTAGCTTCGCTGTGACTTCCTTCACATAGGAAGTATCCAAGTGGCTAACAATGAATAACCTCTAAAAAAAACTGTAAACCAATACAGTTAGTTGAGGCAAACCGTTAACCAGTGCGAGCGAGACGCAAAACTTTCGAAAACCGAACAACAAACAGAAGCCTGACCGCACTTAAGAAATAATTACGATGACGCGAGAGCTGTTCTTCAGCCCAGAGATGCTTTACGACTGAAAAATATTTATATAAGGTGTTTTTTTAAGCTAGATAGAACTTTAAATTGTAAAAAGTAACACAAAAAATTAAATTTTGATGAAACATTTTTTTTATTTGTTTCAGTATACTCTGACAAATCATCATGAATAGACTCACGCTTGAACAACGCTACGAAATTATCCAAATTTACTTTGAAAATCAGTCGTCGATTCGCGCAACTTATAGACGACTTCGATGAGGCGCATTTTTGGCTTAACGGGTTTGTTAATAAGCAAAATTGCCGCATATGGAGTGAGACCAATCCACAAGAGACCCTACAGACTCCATTACATCCAGAAAAATGCACTGTTTGGTGCGGTTTTCATGCTGGTGGCATCATCGGACCTTATTTCTTCAAAAATGAGGCCGGAGCTCGCGTTACGGTCAATGGAGATCGTTACCGCACCATGATCAATGATTTTTTGTTTGAAAATATGGATGACATTGATCCGGAGGAGATGTGGTTTCAACAGGATGGCGCTACGTGCCATACGGCGAACGCAACCATCGACTTACTGAAATCAAAATTTGGCGATAAGTTGATTTCGAGAAATGGACCTGTCAATTGGCCTCCAAGGTCGTGCGATTTGACACCTCTCGATTATTTCCTGTGGGGCTACGTGAAGTCACTGGTTTATGCTGATAAACCAGCAACAATTGACGCCTTGGAGGCCAGCATTGTTCGTGTTGTTCGTGACATACGGCCAGCAGTGCTCGAAAAAGTGGCCCAAAATTGGACGTCCAGAATGCGCTTCGTCAAGAACAGCCGCGGTGCCCATATGCCCGAAATCATTTTCAAATGTTAATGTCACGTATTGATCTTTCGAATAAAAAAAAATTTTGATTACAATTTAATTTTTTACAATTTCAAGTTCTATCGGGCTTAAAAAAACACCCTATATTTAGCAATATTAACTAGACGTAGAGCAAAATGACAACCAAAAAGCCATTTCAACGTTTTAAATTGACATTTTGCTCTACACGCCTGTGAATGGCGCTTAGAGCAAAATATCACAAAAAATTCTGGTTTGAAGAATATAGAATAAAACAGACACTACTTATCTCAGCAACTGCAAGAGATAGCCCAAAACCGATTGCAGATTTGAAAAATTTGGGGTCGAAAGCTTAAAGTTATTTATTATTTATTTATTTATTTTATTAAAAATTTATATTAAATAAACTTTTTCTTTTATTCTTTATATTTGTTAATAATTAAACACACGAAAATAAAATAAAAGTGAAATAAATTTATATGTCAATCAATGTCTTGAACAAAACCAACAATAGCACGTTTATAGGCTTTTTACACTGATCAACATCTTCATGGAACGCGTGGAAGATGTTGCAAATGTGAAACACTGTTTGCATTGCTCACATCTAACATTTACTATTAATCAAAAACAAAAAAATTTAACAAAAGCACGCAAAAATGTTTCGAAAAAAATTAATTTGAAAGGCAAAAGAGGATTAATTATAAAATATGAATAAAATTTAGGACACATAAAAAAAATTTGGCAAAAACGGAGAAAACGGTGTTTCAGAAAAAATTACGGAAGAAAACCACACACGCAAACCATTGACACATGATAAATAAATTATGATTTTTTAAAATTTTTTTTTCAAAATAAATGAGTTTTTTCAGTGATGCCACAAGAATAATCAACATTATTGCCACATTTCTAGTGGTGAGACTGAAATAATCGAAAGATGTTGAATGGAATAACATGAGATAGGAACATTTTATAAAGATGTTGAAAAATGTTGACTTTTAGTACAATGTATTTCTTATGGGAAGATGTTATCATCTTCAAAAACTGATGGTAGGTGTTAGATGTTGTTCAGTGGACAAAGCCTATTATTCTGTAAACATACAAGTGTTGCCATTGAATAAGTCTAACATGCATATATTTAAAATAAAAAGCTTTTAAATACATACAATAACAGCTATTGTCGTATTCGAACTATATTTTTTAAATACTATTATTCCATCTTACCATATTTGAAAATAAGAGAGTAATAATAATAGATACGGCAACATTTTTACACTAATATATTTATTAAGACTTATACTTATATTGTAACTTTACGTTACAATACAAAATATTACAGACTACATACTAATGTTGCCATAACAATATGAAGAAATGCATTTTCTCTGAGTGTACACATTCTCAATACTGACTTTTTTCAAATTCATTGGCCGACCTTTACGAAAAACATGTATCTCGTTATGGGTTGCACTATGGGCGTATTTATACTCAATTACAGCAGGTTTAACCTTTTGATACCTAAAAGATTTTACTTTCACCAGTTTGCTTTATGTCCGTTTTCGTCTAAATTTTTGTTTTTACAAACTCCGATAGCCTGATAAATCTAGAGAATTCGAAAACAGCATTTTATTTATATTATAAGGATTTCCTTTACTTCTAAGTCGTTTGGAGCGTGCGAGTCTGAATATAGCTATGCAGTTTTGAATGGTGTATACAGGAACATTGCTCTTCTGCTTTTCGATAGCACTGTGCATACTATAAACTTCCATGTAACTGTGTCCACTTTCTAAAAATTTCTGTTCAATTATATCCAAATTCAGAACTTGAATTAAAAGGGGGAACAATGCTGATATATTTTTGTTTCTATTTTAGCCACTACAAGTATCGGAAATAAAAGATACTTTTTTATTGCAAGCATAAACCAATTACAATACTTCCTCTTTTCCCATCAATCTCTGTCCAAAAATAGAAAAAATCATTGTTTGGTGACGCAGTTTTCGCCTATAGTACATTGAGGTACATCACTTTATGGAATTTGTAATACAGATTGTAAGTCGAGTGTGCATAACATATAATTAAGGTCATTAATAGCCCTTTCTTTGTCTAAGGATTTCGCAGCTGAACATTCTTCTTTTCTTTTTAAATGGGCTGGCTGGTCATTATTTTGAATTTCTCTACCTTTTTCGCATACTTGACATTGGAAACTCCACTGACGTGTTACTATTATATTTTTGTACGAATAAGGAGTACATTTTTGATTTACTCAGATTGTACATTCTCTTTGAAGCTTTACGGCAGCAGTGAGACTCTGCAGTTGGGAAGTTTTCGATGTGATACTAAGTCTATTTTGGACTGTTTTGCTCTCCATTTTTATGTGTTTTTGACATAGAACAATTTATTTAATACAATATTCAAAAATATTCTAAACAGACATGAGATTTTTTTACAGCACATAGACTATGACTTCTACGACACTTCTGCATCATTAACTCCATTTCGCAAGAAACTGGACTTAGAATATTTTTGCAGGATACCGACGATATAGTTTATAGGATCGAAAATGAAAATTGTCAAAATTATAAACTTATAAACACCCTTAACATTTTTGTGAAGGGTATAAAAATATAGATAAACTAAAAAAGTTATTATATCTCCACGGTCATCAAAATGTGTACTCGCAAAAAAAACCCACATAATATGGTTTCAATCTGGAATTTATTTACAAAACTAAGTACAGACAAGAACCAAAATTATAGTATGTAACCAAATGTTTCGTAAAAGTTATATGTAGTAGTTGTATCAAGCTAACACTGTTATTGTAAAAATTAAAATTTTACTGTCATGTCCAACTATATAATATAATCAATAACCCCTACCCATATTGTTGAAAAATTGGTAATTCTATTGTTACGATTAATAGTAGCAGTGTTGAAAGTCACAATATTATGTTTACATAAGTATATATATGTACACACATAAATGACTTCTATTTATTATTAAAACTCGATTTTTTTCTTATATATGTATTTAATTTATTTTTTTAATCAATATTTTTACAAGTAGAATATTACAATACAATACTAATAAAAGCTGAAAAATTTTTGTGTTTTGGGTATATCGATACGAGTCCGTATATCTGCAAAAATACACATACATACATATATTTGTAGATATAAATTCTTTCCCAAATCCTTTTGTTTTCGCATGTGTATTTTCCAAATGTTTTCGCCAGAATATTTATTTTAATCTTTTTAATATTATTAAAATTAAAAAGAAAACTCGCGCACAAAAAAGTGATTTGTCCAAAATTACTGTAATTGCACATGCCAATAATTTTTACAAAAACAACCATAGTTAGTTTATTTTGTAAACGCACATGTATTGCAGATACACACATTAACCATAAGAAAAATAGTCTATTATTGGACATTACAAAATATATTGTTGTACCCAAATTATTTTCTAAAACATTATTATTTCATTCAACCATATTTTAAAATGATAGAATTGTAATAATAGTAATATAAAAATCCAATACTACTATGATTATAGTGAACGAAACTAAATTAAAAACGATAATAAACTGCTAGCGACAACAATTCAAATTATGGCAGAGTAAATATTACCGCTGTCACAACAATATTCTAAATTAATTTTTCTTTGCGTGCACGTTGTAAACGAAAATAGGCTCTAAAAATAAATATAGTTTTAAAAAACTAAAAAACATGATTTTCAATGATGTCGACCTAAAAAGTAAGACATAATTTTAAAAATAAGCTAAAAACAATAGTAAATGAAAAACACTAGTGTAATTGTTAAAAAAGCGTCTGGCGCTCGATATACTAAAAGTATCGCACAAAGCGCATATTCTTAAAATTATTTCTCACTAATACCAATCACAGTTTTTTTATGCTTCCTAGCTTTTTTATCAATAGACATGTAGGCAGCTGGGAAACATAAAAACAATCTGTTTATAATTTTTTTATTATATCAATATCAGAAAAGTAAATAAACTGAATTGTTTAATTGTTTCCTTTAATTTTTTTTCAATTGTTTCGTTTAAAAGCGGGGTTTTTAGGGTTTTTAAACTACAGTCGACTCGCGAAAACGTGAACATCCAAAAGCGTGAACACTGACTACCATAAAATGTAAACAAATGCTGATGGCTCTAAAACGTGAACTTTTTTTAAAGATTTTTTTTATTTCTGAAGTAAGTTCTGTAGTTTTTATTAGTTTTTGGAGTAGCGGTATTATAATTTCTAGTGGAAAAATGAGTCAAAGTGAAATTACAATGTTGCGAAAATGAAGAAAAAGCGGCGTTACAGATATCGTCAAAAACACCATCAATAAAAAATTACCTCGTTTTTGGTTTAATTTACAAATATTTTTCCAGTTTTTCTACACATATTTTTATGACTTATTAAATAGTGTTTTGAATAAAATATTTTATTAAGTTCCTTTCATCATAGAGCAAGAACCTGAATTGTTTTGTTATTTTTTTTATCAATAAAAATGTTGAAAAAGGTATTTACTTTTATGTATTTGTACCCTTTTATTTCATGTAGATTTAATTCAGTGTTAAGTCGGAACAAAGTTTCAATTTCAACTGAATTTAAATATTGCAGTAAATTTACTGAATAAAATTTGTTATATACATAGACTATTAAACTGTTCTGCATAATGATTTTCAACGTATATCCATGTAAAAAATCCAATCTATAACGTGAACAAAATCAAAAACGTGAACACCATCGGTAAAAATTAGTTAACGTTTTCGCAAGTCGACTGTATATTTACAGCCGTATTCATAAAAAAGTTAAACAGCCGTTCAAACCATTTTTAGGGAAAATTCGATAAAACTGTATTCATAAACGAATTTTACGTTAAAATGTTCTTTTTAGCAGTTTTTTAAGTCAACCATTTTTAAAACTGATTGCACCCAATTTTAAGACAATTTTAAGCTGATATTTGTGTTTTTTAGTTATTGTTTATTTGTATGTTGCGAAAATTTTTATTGCATATTTATCAGAAATCCCATGATATTGATAACAGTAAAATGTGTTTTTAATAGAAAGGAAATAGGGAAAGAAGTAATCTATTTTATTCTGGATTCCAGATAATCAATTACGCTTTACATTTTTTCCAGTCTTCTTATTTTAGTTATTACGAACATTTTATTTATTTAAAATAATATACGTTAATAAAATGCCATGTACATCAGCGATGTGTAAAAAAACGAAATAATAAAAAAAGCTCGTTATTCATATTTTTCCTACGCGTAAGCAAAAGGAATCAAAGTAAAACTTTTCTGACTCAGTATTTTTTGCTATTTAATTGAAAGACAAAATGGAGTTAACATTTATTTATTTGTTTTAAAGTCGATTTTCATAAAAAACAATACAAGACATTTCTTTACATGACTACTATGTGAACAAAAACCCATTTATATGGCAGCACTATGATTCAGATGAGAATTGCATATGATGGCGTTGCCAATCACTAATAGAAAATTTCAATAAAATGATTTTTAGCTAAAATTCTGTTTATGAATACATTTTTATAAAATGTGTTTTTTTACTGAAAATTCTGTTTTAACTAAAAATTTTTTTAAATGCTGATTAGTGTTTTTTTTATGAATACGGCTGTTATTATTTATTTAACTACTCGTTGCGTATGAGTAATAACGTTCTTATCTCTCATTATCACCCATACGACAGGGGTTGCGATTTATATTTTTGTACAAAAGGGAGAGTAAAGCCGTGATGACACATTTTTTCAACTTTTTTCTTAATCTTAATCTAAGATTGAAAGAGTGAAAAAGTCAATAAGAGAAAGAGACGATTATATAAGTAACTTAAGAACACATATATACGACATTTGTAAACAAAGGGATAATAACATGCAATTTTATTCAAAAAGAAACTTTTTGGTGTATTTTGTTGAATTAAATTAGTGAAAAATTATTATGAAAAACGCAACTGAACCATTGGTGTCGTCTATAATTTTTAATTTGGCGAACACATTTATATTGTAAAATATCTTTTGTTGTTTATTTTTTTAACATTCTGTGATGCGTCATTATTGTATGCATGAAAAAAAATCGTTAAGAAAAGATCTCTATATTCAGGTATTAAACTAAGAAGTTAACAGCACAGTAGTATTTTAAGCCGCAAACGTCACTTTTAAGAAAACATTTTTTGGATTTTTTTTGACACATTCCACTTTTTATCGATAACATGTTGTCAAAATTGTGTTAGATTTTTTTCAATATAGCCGAACTGTTTGCTCTTAATAATAATTTCAATGGTGATATATCTATACTCTTCTCGAAAAAAGTTGAAAAAAGTAAGTGTCAGTTTTGTAGACATCAGTCTTGGCAGTTCATATTTGGCAGTCTTGAAGTAGACACGTGGAAAATTTATTATGGAAAAATATTCGATAAAACAACGTGTTTTAATCGTTAAAACATTTTATCAAAATCAGTCATCAATTTTCATAGAAATGTCATAATGAGTGACAAGGCACATTTTCATTTGAATGGATATGTGCATAAACAAAATAGTCGGTTCTAGGCAGCTTAAAATCCTTAAATTATTCATCAGTCACTTTTGCATCCACTAAAACTGACAGTCTGGTGTGCAATTTGGTCAGAAAGAATCATTGAACATTACATAACGGTAACTGTGAATGCGGAGCGATATCGTGATATTATTGAAAACACAAGTGCATGCTATGGGCTTGATTAACGGTAGTATCAACAAGACGGTACCACATCGTGTTACAATGGAATTACTGCGAGACTTCTTTCTACAACAAGTTATTTCAAGAAATGGTGATGTTAATTGGCCTCCGCGGTGGCCTGATTTGACTGTTCCGGGCTTCTTTTTGTCGGGATATCTGAAAAGCAAGGTTTATACAAACGAAGGAGAAACGCTTGAGCAACTCAAACAAAGTATTCGTGATGAAATTAATGAAATATAGCGTGGCTCGCATTTTTGAGGCTAACATAGGCAGACAAGTATCTGATATTGCATTCCATACATAATTGCTGACATTAAATAAAACATTTATCAATATAAGATCCATTCTCTTTCATTTAATCAAAAACTATGAACAAACTAAGTACATTCCTGGTGAATATGCTGTAGGTAAAAGTTTTTTAACAGTAAAAATGCAAAAATTATTGGACTAAGTTGATGCACAAATATTTCGTTTTCTTCAGATGGAAAAACAAAAATGTGGGAAAGTTTGGGACGCAACGCCTTGTTTCATGAATGCTCTGCGAAAGAGGTAACATGTTGTATTGGTTGCCATTGTGAAATCAGTGCATGTCATAGCGAGTTGTTGCGCCACAGCAAAAAAAAAAAACAAAAGAGCTGGATACAGAAAACAAGTCATGTATACGACAGTACACACATCTTTTTCGCCTATTTGCCATTTATATCAAAATACCCGGAAGCGTTTTTTAAAGATTTTTCATATTGATATTTTCATCTATGATTCGTCCTTACAAAGTATGTCACAATGCGCGATTTCTAAGAAAATGTCAATAATGAAAATTTCTTCATTTAACGTACGCGACAACGGCATAGCTACGGAGAGATTTGCAGATATTACTATTTAACAATCACCATAAATAAGTAACATAAGAGTAATGAAAACTGTCTATTATGAGCCAGCACAAAGCTGAACTCTGCTGGAATTTGTCTGCTACAATTTTCCGTCAGTGATTAAAGGAAAAATATAACCTATTTGCTTGTTTCTTGTTTTTCAGAGAACAAAAGAATATAGAAGCATAGCAAAATTCTCTATTATGGATCTACTAAGATGCGTATAATCAGGTTTTCAACCCATTTCATAAAAAATTCATCTTATTTTCTTTATTAAAAATCCATATAAAAGAAAAACTCATAGAGGAGTCAAAGGGATTTTGTATGCTACGAGTCTCTGCGATGGCAATTCCCATATGAATATCAGTGATATTGTCTGTTGGGGCACACAGATTCACGGATGTCTAACGGACAAACTCAATTTGGTTCATCTATGAAGTTTTGGACAACTGGTAAAAAAAATCATGCATGAACCGAAGTAAAATTTAGCATTTCTCAACAACCTCTCCACCATTGCAGTGAACGTAAAGTTGTGGCTCTAGATAGCTCCATAGCATTTGACAGAGTGTGGCATGCTGCATTACAGGCAAAACTTACTGCTTTTGGTGTCGGTGATGACTTCTCTCGGTTTATATCGAGCTTTCTCAAAGACCGCACTATACGTGTTGTTGTAGATGGGATCTCATTTAACGAATTCAAGATTAATTTAGCGGTACCGCAAGGCTCCGTTCCTTCTCCAACCCTATTTTGTATTTTCCTCACCGATCTTCTATATCAAACTTCCAACCCTATCCACTTTTTCGCGAATGATAGCAGCATTTACCATTCGTACTCTTTCAGCTATAGGCCCAGCCTATCCAAGAGTCAAAATAAGAATGACTCACTGAACAGTGATCTTCTATTAATCGCCGAATGGTGCACGATCCCATTCGGATCAGGAACAGGATCGATTTTAACGCTCGTGAGACCCACTGTTGCTTATTAACACACACAAACAAACGACCGCAGATGCTGTTTCATATGTACTCATCGATGGCATAAATATTGAGGAATCGGACACTCTTGATGTTCTTGGAATGAAGATACAGTGTGATGTTCTCTGGACAGAACACATTTTTCATATATCTAAAAAAGTGTTCAAGTGTTTCGGGGTTTTAAAACGGTACTTCACTCCATTCGATCGCCTTACCACTTATATCCGACCAAAAATAGAACACAACTCTCATGTTTGGGCCGGTGCCTCAAAATCTATTTTGGGGTTACTCGGCCGTATCTAGGAGAGGGCGAATAAGCTCATCGGTGACATTAGGGTATCCAACTCTTTTGACTTACTGGAGCATCCACGCAGTGTGGGTGCGTTACTCTGTTCTATCGTTACTACAACGGATTTTGCTCTGACGAATTTTGCCTTTGGATTTTGCTTTGCCGAAACTCGCATATTTTTGCGTAGCACATGTGCATCGTCCAGAGCTCATCCTTTTGTGGTAGTTTGCCCGGGGAATCGTACTACGCATTACAGAGAGAATTTGTTTTTCAGCCGTACTCTTCGCCTGTGGAACAAGTTGCCTGTAGACGTATTTCCTGTCTGTCCAAAGTTGGAAGGTTCAAGTCAAATGTTACCAAAACACTACTCCCTGTTTCCTCCTCCTCATAACCTATTTTTCTAGTTCTGGTACAATGCACTGCATATGTAGGGGTCATCCCCTGAATACTGGTCCAAAATAATAAAAAATATACATATGTATATTAACTAATTAGTTGTGAGTTCGAGTCCAACTTCAGTCAAGAAGAAGGATTATTTTTAATTATAACAATAATTGCTGTGAAACAATAAGACCAAAGAAGAGCAGAAAAATAATTGAATACCATCAGCTGTTTCGTAGTCGCTTTCGTATAAATGAAAAAGCTTGTTTTTTGTGTTTTCACAGGTATTATTAGAGCATTTTTCTTTTTAAATTCTCAGCAATTTATTTAGATTGTTGGGATATAAAGTTAAATGTTTGAGAATATTTTTCAAAAGGTTCCAAAGTCTACTGATGATTGGGGTAGTTCCTATGAAATGTCGACATATAGATAGCTGGGAAACATAGAAAACAAGCTATTTATAACTATTTATTATGTTAGAAGCTAAAATAGCGAATAAAAAACTAAATTGATATTGTATATGTTGAAAAAAATTTTTTTTTTGGCTATCTGAAAATCCATTGACAAATGTGGATTTTAGTCACAATTTAGGAGGGACAATATTGAAAAATTTGTGAATAAGAAACACTAATTACACATTGTTACATTTATATTCACGCAACTGGATTAACTTAAAGTATTGTAAAGCATTTTTGGCGTTTTATTGATTAAAATCGAGAAAAACTAATACGAGATATGGTCTCAGTGCACCAAAATATATTGGCGCATATTCAGATATCATAATTAAAGTCGAAACTTATAAAACAGAAACTAAAAAATAGTTCGCAAATAGATAAGGATGTAATTCACAAATCATAATTACTCGTAAGTTAGAACTGCTTTCAGCTGTTAAAAGCAATACAACACCTCTTTCAATAGAATTTTATAGACAAAAAACACATCTTTAGTTTGTTTTCTTTTTTTTTGTGATTTTTTTCTTTGACGAAATGGACTCAATTTGCAAAGAAAATAAAGTAAGTTTTGTGTTATTGTAGGAAAAAATATGTATTTATTGCTTTACGTATTTAGAGAGACACAAATTGGTCACCAGATGAAAAAATCACGTTTAAAGAATGGTGTCCAAATATGTAACCCTCATTGAAGACAAGAGGAACGACACAAAGATGACATATAAGAAAAAGGAAGCTTGGCACCGGATCCACGAGCAAATGAAGTCAATGGGATATATAAGAGACACGAGCCGTTTGAAGCAGCAATGGAATAGGATGAAAGCGCTGTCTAAAACAAAGCTGGCACTTGTACGGAAGGCCACGTATTTTACGGGAAATATTATTGAGATTCAAATATGTAAACAATAAAATGAAATCAATCAGCTGTTATTTAAATGTTTATGTTAATCGACATTGAGTTACAGCTTTACACATACATAAATAAGTTAAAATTTTTCGTGCTGAAAGTTATCAATTAAGAATAACTTAAATAGGAACTTAAAAAAGTTAACAAATATATATCATTTCTGAATATGGGCCATATAGTCAGCGTTTTCAACTTTGAAATTTCAAAACGCACCAAAATCAGGAAAACAACGCGTTATTTCAACAAAAACGCACCGAATTTTGAATTTTTTTTTTCATTGTTAAAAAGTCATTTTAGATTATAAAGCGGCTATTAAACACTCTAACTGGGTCTGATAGGACCGCTTGATGGCATGCCATCAAATACGTTCAATAGCTAGAAATCGTGTTTGTCAAACTTGGCCTATAGTACGATTCTAATACTTTTATTAAGATAATTATAACGATATTTTATCATCCAAAAAATTATAAACAGCTTGTTCTTTGTTTCCTATGTCTATATGTCGACATTTCATAGGAGCTACCCTAATCTTCAGTAGACTTGGCAACTATTGAAAGATATTGTCAAACGTGCAACTTTATATCGCAACTTTATAAAGCATATATTTTTAAATTCTCAACAATTTACTTACATTATTGGGATATAATGCTAGGAACACAACTGCGACAAACGACGAACGTCGCCCATCGCGATGAACTCGCCGGCAAATATTTGTTGTATAAAGTCGTCGAGTGAAGCACAATATCAACGAACATTGTTTACATTTCTTGCAAAAAAAAAAAAAAAAAAATGAACATAAATACTAAAAGTAATCCTATATAAAACCCATCCGAAAGAGGGATTTTTGAACAAATTATCTGACGTACTTTATATTTTAAGAACGTCTCCATACATATTTTACTACATGGATTAAAATAAATTATAAAAAGTATTGTGTCGTGAAAAATAATTTTTTTTATGTAGGAAACCTGGTCACCTGACACTGCTTTGTTCGTCGTTCGCTGACTATACAACTTTCGCTGAGTATGACAAATTTCGACCAACACCACGATTGTGTGCATTTAATATACACCAATGTGTTTTATTTTTGGCGACGAATATTCGCAACCAAAAATTCGTCGTTCGTCGCAGTTGTGCTCCTAGCATAAAGTTGACTGTTTGACAATATCTTTCAAAAATTTCAAATGTGCTGCTGGTTAGAATAGCTCGTATGAAAAAAACAAGCTATTTTTAATTTTTTGATTTGTATTAATTTAAGATGCAAGTATAGTGAATAATAAACTTAGTTGTCTGTTTAATGCTTGTATTCAATATTTTACTTTAGGAGTAATGATATAGTTCAATATTTCTACTAGAAATTTCACAACAATGCATTGAAAAATATATTATATTGTTTTTTCTACTCACCAGCCTTTATTACATCAACGCCTGTTGGATACCAACGTTCTCCTTGTCTTAGCAACAGAAGTATTGTATTATTTGCCAAAGTTCGAAAATAATCACCGTCTTCAATTTGCGTTCCATCGCTCTCCAGAACAAGACGTACCGGTTCTGAGGCAGGAACTCCAAGTTTATCTTTACCTTTGAATATAATCGAAATATTATGATTTTCAAATAGTAGAAGCACATATTTTGTAACCAACCTCTAACTATTAATTCTTCGAATGTCCCAACAACCACTCCTTTCCGTACGTTTCGCAGGCAGTCCCAAATTTTTAAAGGCCTCTTTCCACGACCTTCCTGAAACATAGAAAAGGAAATGCATAGTAACAGCACAAAAATTATTATTATCAAGAACTTGCTTCGATTTAATTAAAATTAATTTAGTTTTTTTTTTTTATTGTGGAAAAGTTTTCGCATAAATTTAAATTCCTCCTGAAATCAAATGCATTAGTAATAAGGGGTTTGACGATGAGCAGGGCAAACTGTGCACACAATGCAAATGGGAGCAAAAATTAAAAATAATTGGAATAATCGATCAAACAAAACCAAACTGTAGTTCGAATAATTTTAAATTGAAGATTTTCGAATAACGAATAATTCGAGTGATTAATGTCAATAAATTGAAAATTTTTTTAACACAAAACTGATGGATCTATAACAACTCCTCTTCTTTATCACTTGAGAAAAAGTTACAAAGTTGCATTGAAAATGATGTAGTGGATTTAAGAGTGACACTTGCTGTATTTTGTACGAAACTGCCTGCAGACGTCTGGATGAAGATGGTACTCTTTTAAACGTCTTACGAAAGCTAAAAGTAGTATCAAAGTCTATTTTTTGACAATATTAAAAATAAATTTTTTAATAATTTTTTTTTATATAAAAACATCAAACAATTAGATACATTTTTTGTCAAAATTTAGCCATTTCTAACTCATTTTTCAAAGACTTGAAACTTCATACACTTAATCCAACGCTTTTCTAGCAATTCTATCTCTTGATGAAAATAGTTTTCCTCAAGGTTTTCAAAATAGTGGTTTACAAACTGTAATTGCATCTTCATTTCAGGTAAAACGCTTGCCAGCAAGGAATTTTTTAGATTTGGGAACAGGTAAGTCACTGTGAGCTAAATCAGGAGAATAAGGTGGGTGGTCAAGCAATTCGTACTTTAATTCGTTGATTTTGGCCATTGTTAAAGCACTCTTGTGCGCTGGTGTGTTGTCTTGATGAAAAATTATTTTTTTGTGTTGTAAGCGAGGACGTTTTTCTCGAATTTGTACATTTAATTGGTCCAAAAGGTTGCAATAGTACTCTGAATTTATTGTTTTACCCTCTTGCACATAGTCAATCAATAAAATACCTTTGAAGTCCTAAAAAAACCCTTGCCATAACCTTACCAGCCGATTGAAATGTTTTTGCCTGCTTTAGCGCACTTCCTCCAGCTTAGTCCATTGTTTGGATTGTTCTTTTGTCTCTTGAGTTATGGATCCATGTTTCATCAACGCTTAAAATCCATTTTATTTCGCTTAAAACGATCCAAACAAGCTTTAGAAATGTTCATTTTTATGGGTTTTTGTCGACTGTTAATAAATGCAGCGCCAATCTTTCATCTGTAGTTCTTCATGCAAAATTAAATGAACTCGATCATTTGAGATGCCCATGGTATTAGCTATTTCACGCACTTTTATTCGTCGATCATTTAATACCATTTCATTCACTTTGGCTACAATTTCTGTTGTTGTTGCTGTTTTTCGACGTCCACTACGTGGTTCATATTCAATGCTTGTGGTCGTACGACGTTTAAATTCAGCAACCCAATTTTTTACTGTTGCATATGAAGGAGCAGTTTCACCTAACACATTGACCATATCATAATGAATTTCTTGTCCCGATAAACCTTTTTTATGTAAATATTTAATGACACCACGCATTTCTAATTTTTCCAATCTAAAAAAATCGCGGATGTGTCTTTTGTGAACACCTGTTTCTATATGAAGGAGTTACCAGATCGAAACAAAATTTAACATATGTTCATAGCAGAGATGGAAGTTTCCAAAACACTTAACTTTTTTCTGTTTCTACCGCGCTTTTTGTGCTAGGCTAAGAAGTCTCCGAACTGCCCTAGTATGTGTTATTAAAAAATATCTTAGAAATTATACACCGCGCGTAATGTGGCAAACATTAACGTAAGAATAATTAAAGAGCTCGGTGGCTGAAGTGGTTAAAGCGGCCGTGTTAAAAATACATCATGTTCACATGATCCCGAGTTCGAATCCCAGTGGGTGCTGATGAGTAGTGTAGCGACTACGAAACAGCTAGTTATCCCCCAGGTATTCAATTATTTTTTCTGTTCTTCTTTGGTCTTATTGTTTCACAGTAATTATTGTTATAATTAAAAATAATCCTTCTTCTTGACTGAAGTTGGACTCGAACTCACAACTAGTTAATCTCGTACAAATTAGTAATGTCTTATTCCGCCTTTATTTGAAATCACCTCGAAAATTTGATTGGGAATGGAATTGTACAGACTACCAATTTAATCCAACGAAATGGTGGACCAAGCGTGTTTTTGTGGCTTTGATTAGTTCTGATTTTGTGCTGTATTGCTTTCCGAACTCGTATACTTTCCTAGCCAACCTAGCCCCATACGTTTTCGATTATATGTAGGTCGGGCGAGTACGGTGGCCACTCAAGGATATCAACTTTTTTTTTTATCTTGGACCACTACTCAAGGGATGACCCCTACATATGGAGTGCATTGTGCTGGAACTAGAAAACTAGGTTGTGAGGAGGGGAAAGAGGGAGAAGTGTTTGTGAATATTTGACTTGAACCTTCCAACGTTATAACAGACAGGAAACACGTCTGAGGGCAACATATTCCACAGGCGAAGCGCGCGGCTGAAAAACGAATTTTCTCTGTAATGCGTAGTACGATTCTCCGGGCAATCGAACACAAATGGATGAGCTCTGGACGATGAACGCGTGCTACGTAAAAATGTGCGAGTTTTAGTAACAAGATCACACGAGAGTTGTATTCCATTCTCGGTCGGATGTAGGTGGTATGAATAGTAAGGAGATCGGATGGAGTGAAGTACATCTTACTCCGTTTCAAAAGCCCAAGGCACTTAAATGCTTCTTTAAAGATATGAAAAATGTTTTCAGTCCATCAAGAGCAACCGATTCCTCAATATTTATACCATCGATGAGTACAGATAAAGCAGCATCTGTGGTCGTTTGTGTGTGTGTTAATAAGCAACATTGGGTCTTACGACTGTTAAAGGCGGCCATGTTTTTACGACCCCATTTGGAGATTAATATACTCGTACTCGTGATGGTAGTAGTTGTTATTTCTGCGGATATAGGTAAAATCAGGTGCTTAATGCTCTGATGAGATGGCAAGAGTGTCCCTTCTCTTCAGTCGAGTATATCCGCCAAAAATTAGATGTAAGAGGGTTTAGGTGAAGCTCCAGCCCACTAATATATCTAGTTCCGTAATTAGAATATTCATCTCTAACTAACTTACATATTGGTCCTGGCAAATTTGTAAGGCTTTTACATATGTTCCGTGCAGCTTCAGTTATTTCTCTTACATCAAAGTAAGTTCCTGCAAATTTCGTGAAAGTAATTTATGGTCTTATATGAACGCTGAGGAATGATATGACATCTGTCAGTATGAACTTTGCAGCTTGTTAGCATATTAGAAAAGGACCCAGTATGCTGCTTATAAAAACTTCTGCTTTGGATCTCCAAACAGGGCTCATGAATTCATCTCCCCTAATAATAAGGAAGCTTTTCAGAAGCTTGTGATAATATGCAAGACATAAAATAACGTAAAGAGAAAGAGAGCAAATCTGCACTTTGTTAGTAATTGCATCTATATATGTTTTTTTTTTTAATTGCAAAAAGCATTCACAAGGTCTCGATCTCACCAGCGAGTCTTAAAGACATACGAGAGCCGATCAAAAAATCACCGTTATATTAAATTTTTCCAACAAGTATTTATTTATTCATCAATAACTATCTTGTCCCCTTCAAAGTAATCCCTCTCAGATATAGTACACCTATGCCAAAGATTTTTGCAATCCTCAAAACACTTCTGAAACGCACTTTTTGGTATCGCCAACAGCTCCTGTTTCGATTTTTCTTTTATCTTCTCAATAGCAGCAAAACGCTTTCCTTTCATTGGTGTCTTCAGTTTTGGAAAGAGGAAAAAGTCAGCGGGAGTCAAGTCCGGCGAATACGGTACAAAATCCATGATTGTTTCTACCACAATGGTGTGCGTTTCTGACGAATTGCTTCGTGCAAATGGCGCATAACTTCAAGGTAGTACTCCTTATTGACAGTACGACCTTGTGGCAAGAATTCATGATGCACCACGCCGTTGCAGTCGAAGAAAACAGTGAACAAAACCTTCACATTTGACCAAAATTGACGAGCTTTTATCGGTTTTGGCTCTTCTGGAAGCTTCCATTGGGATGATTGGTCTTTGGTTTCAATGTCATTGCCATACACTCATGATTCGTCACCAGTTATGACCTTTTTGTTTTTGCTCAAAATTTAGTAAAAAATCGAAGAGCACGCAAAAACACGACTAACCTTATTTGTCAAAAACAAACTGACAATCCGAAATAGATGATATTGCATATACATATATAACAGACATGTGTACCAACATAATAGAAAAAAAAAAACCAGAAAGCCGAACATACGCAACTCACGAGATTTGAAAATAACGGGTCTTTTTTAATCAGCCCATGTACATAGGAGTAATAATAGTATATGCCGATAGTTCAGTTGATTCTATCGATCTGTTAAACGTTTTTCAAATGGTTAGCATAGAACATTTTCTTTTCGAAATAGCTTTTTGTTAAGTCCCCAGTTGAATACTGCAATTCTAGCTCTTTTTAAGTCTCTGTCCCACGCCGTAGGCAATAATTAAGTTGAGAAGTATCGTCAAGACTTTCCAAATATGTCTTAAAGCAAGCTCGTTGGACTTCAAGTAGATTTCTTTATTGGAACATGCATTGCCTTAGGCTGCTGCTAAGCTGGGGAAACCTGTGAAGTTTCTACTCCATTCTACTTGATGGAAAATCAAACAATTCAGATTTTATGGCATGCTTTCTGTCACGTATTCAACCCCCCGGGGAGCAAGCTTTGCCTTGGCGTACACCAAACCAGAGCACTCTGCTTTCTGGGGCATAGAGAGGAAGGAGCCCCTTATTCGTTGTAGCAAATAAAACTCTAAGAAGCCGCATCTCTTATCTTGTGTTGGTTTCCGAAACCCTTACCAAGGGTTAAAATTAGCAACAGGGGTCAAAAGTCCGGGTCCTGCCTTGTAAACCAGTAGGTAGGTGCCGATCATAGTAGAGGCGCCTGCCTTGGTTGAAACATTCTGGCTATGGCTTAAAGTAAAAATCGTATGAAGGGGGATTAGTTTCCCTGATAACTTTGGTGCATACCGGTTTTCGGGGACTAATAACACCCGAGCTACTGATTTCTTGCAACAGATACCTGTACTTTCAGTGACTGCCTTTGTCTTTGATTGACTGCTGGGAAATTGCATGCAGGAGGGATTAGAAGGCTTCGAGCTCTTAAGCAAGGGGCTTGTCTGTATGATTAAAAACGTATGGCAAAAAGTTGCAACCTATGTAAAGCTAGACAACTACATGGGGTCGCTGACGAATCGTGAATAATTTACTCCTTGGAGTTGGTCCATCATCAGATTAGGCCGACAGGGCAGGTTCTGATGTAAATCTGTTTCACCATCTGTTACATATTCAATTGTGAATTCATTGTGAATGGTTAGAATAAAAGTAAAGGGTTGTCCAACCAAAACGTATGATGTTAATTGTAAATAAATGATATTATGATATAAAGACCAATGACAATTATATGTGAAAGAATATATTGGCCAAATGCTTCGGTTAGCATATTTTCACTGATTCTGAAACATAGTTGAGGTCGTTAATGCACCAAATTATCTTATCCTTTAACTTTTGATTTGTTTTTGTCTTATTGACGTACACTTTTTGGTTTAATTATCCCAATAAAAAAGCAGTTGATCGGTGTCAAATCACATGATCGTGGCAGCGAAATTACATTGGGACAGAATAAGATAACACGACCATTAAATTTCTCGTCCAAAAGATCTATTGTTTCGATGGGTATGTAGCAAGTAGCACCACCCTGTTGGAACTATATATCGGCCAAGTCCATTGCCTCAATTTCCAGCCCCGCAATTGTTGACCACGATAATGAGTTTATTGACGGATGATCTGCCAAACTATCGCGAACAACAGCAATTCTTTCCGAAAAAGAAAGCATACACGGTGCTTTTACATTTGCTGCAGACCTGGTTTGGTGAAATTTGCGCACCATTTTCTTGATTGAGGGCACATTTGGCCGCTTATGCTAACCAAAAATAAGACGAAGTACACAAAATGCATATTAATTTCAACGCTCATTTTTGTAAAGGTCCTCAACAGTCATAACGCGTTGCACATTTGTGTACCTCTCCATTGTTGGATTTGTCAGAATACAATAAGGAAATTCGCTAAGGCAATTAATAAATTATTTGAATTCAGATGTGTACAACAATTCGTGGATTCAAACAAAACTTTGATAAAAATAATTATTGATGGTTAACTGCTATTTTTTTAAACAACAAAAAATATGTTGTCCAAGGTTTTTTTTGACATATGTGGGTATATAAATAGAAATTATGTTTCAGACGAAAATTTTTTTGTGTTTATTTTTACTATATTTTTTTCTGTGTGAAACAAAAACATATCACATTCAGCTGGGCAAAGAACTTGACGTTAAGGTGTGACCCACAATTAACACTGTTCATTGTGGTTGGACCACCCTTATAAGTGATATAAAAAAAAAAATTATTGAACTGCAAGCGGGAAAATTTTTTCAATATAATTTTTACCTGTAAAATACTCGTACATGTTAAGAAAACAAAATAATTTCAAGTTTGGCGGCCTTTGTCTTCCAAGCCAATAAAAATTAGTATTAAAGTCAAAATTATTTTCTATTCAAAGTAAAAATTAATATTCAAGCCTGAAATTTTCCAGGATTTTGATCATTTCTACTCTGGTTTAATCAAGAACGAAAAAAACGAACTAAAAAATTGACCTGCAGAAATTATTGGAGTACATGATGCGTTTTAAATAAAAAGCAGTAGTTTCAACATATTCCGATGTAATGCAAACAAGGACCATGATGACTAAAAAAAAGGATATTTGGCAATACTCGCAACACATTATTACAAAAAAAAAAATACAACTATGGTAATTTTTTGTTTAGTGTGTTTTCCGACAGGCCGAATGATATTTTTTATTATTATTAATAAACAGGATTTGTTAATTTCACCTTTATCCACGGGTGTGTTAAGCTCACGATGAATATTTTTATTATTCACAAATCATGGAGCCATAGTTATTATTCTCAATATTTTTGACTGGAATTTTGGAAGAATTTCAAGGTTTGAGTTACTAGCAGTTCCCCAAAGTTGAACTCCGTATGTCCAGGTATATTCTATGAATACAATTGTTATGTTTGCAATTATTTATTTATTTATCTTTTTTAATTATAATAAAACATTCATATGCGTTTAATTTGTTTTTGTTTATAATAGTTTTTTACTAAATGAATACAAAATTTGATACGAAAAATGTTCTGATTATATTTTATTTGACTTATTTGTTGCAAAAACATCTCAAAGATGCTCCAAGAAATTCTTTAAAATAATAGTTTTTAAAGTAGTCTCTTGTGGTGTTCCGTGGAGTATTCACATCAGAGCAATTTAAAAATGGGTTTCAAACTAGTTTTCTGTGGTAATCCATGGACTAGTAACTTGAAGTAATTTCCACACTAACTCTGTGTTAATAATTTGCGGAGTAGTTACTTGGACTAGTTTTTGGATTACTCTGACGTAATCTTTCTTTAGATTGCATGGTCCTCTCGTAGGAAATTGTAATGTAAAATTGAGCACGTTTTCCCCACACATTTGGATTACTTTTGGACTAGTCCTGCCTGGTTCCTTGTGGAGTACTCCTTACACGCATTTAAGAAGTAGTCCCGATTTCTGCAGGGCATATTTTACTTAAAAAAGTCAGTTATTTGTTCGTATAACATCGCATCTGGAATTATATTTCTCGCCTACAGTAAACAAATATGTATGATATCTTGGACTTGAAATCTTTTTTATTCTATAAACGCTTTCAGCCTTACAACTCAACCTAAATTAGTGCGACAAGCGTAATTTATCTGTCAAAAATCCTCATGTACATACAAAATATATGAGCGTGGCGTCAACGCTTCGCCATTTGAAACCCCAATTTTGACAGAACGTGAAAGAGTAGGCTTTACCGTCTCTCAGTAAAGTTTGCTACAAAAACAGTTAGTAATCACACTTAAGGTGCTTTCAGGTTAATTTAGCGACTTAAACACTTTGTATTACTTATATTTAGTGATTTTTATTAAACAAGTTTAGTGAGCAACACTGTTCATGGCACAACTTTAACGTACTTATTTAAGTTACTTACTACAGCATAAAATCAAACGTTAAATTACGTTGCACTTTATGTCCTAATTTAGTTTGCACTGTTAGAGTTATTCATTCATGTTTAGATTTGGCGGGTATTACAAAAAATGATTGTTCGATTCTAAATCTGAGGTACTCTTTTAATTCTAGTACAGGGTGGTTTTAATTCTAATACAGCAGATTTACAATTTCAAACTTAAATAACTTAATAAAAGACACAAAGTTTTATTAAGACCATTGAACTATAAGATGGAAACGCGGATTTCATTTTTTACAGAGAGCTTAATACACTATTCAAAACGGAGCCTTGTGCTCTGCGCCACACGCTGCAGAAAAGTTTATTCAATTGAGCTGATTTCTCTTGTTATTATAAACCTTCTTTTTGAGGTAGCCCCATAAAAATATCTGTAGGGCTTAGATCGGACGACCTTGGCGGCAATGGGATGTCCCCAAAGTAAGCAATCAGTTTTTAGGACAAATTTTGCCAAAGCAAATTCATCAAAGCTCTGGCTGTGTGTGCAGACGTCTCATCCTGTTGAAACCATGTGAGTGAAGAGTATGATGGATGAGCTCGCAGGTTTAATAAAAAAAGAGTTCCACAATCCTGCGCCGATAACTTTTGTCGCCTGGCCTCGAGAATTTTCGAAAAAAATGGTTCAATTATCTCATGCGTGGATAAGGCACACCAAATAGTTACCCTGAGGCAATGCAATGGGTTTTAATATTTCAATCGAAGCTTTGCTTGGAGACCAGTAATGGCAGTTTTGCTTGTTAAGTGAAAATAACATAGTTGCTCCAAAAAATGCGACTTACAGAGCGAAAACACTTCGAAACATCTTTACACAAAAATTTTTCTGTAAATCAAAGTTTCTTTCAGTTTTTGAAAGATTTGGATTTTAAAAGGATGAAACTACAAATCATTTTTTAAAATTTGTGAATAATCGCTCTTGAAAGTCCCAGTGACACAGCTTTTTTCCGTAATGAAAGTGGCGGACTTTCACTTAACTTGCTTTCAACCAGTTCAATGTTATCGGGAGTCTTTAAAGATTAACTGGGCCCTGCCCGTGGCACGTTGAGCGGAATCTCTGCACCCACGAATTAAATTTACACTCGGTCCATCACGTGTTTGCTGAATACTGAACTTTCAACAAAACTGTCGGCGAGCAATTACGTAAGAGTCTTTACTATTAAAAAGCGCCTCCACAGCGCGATGCTCACTCGACCACTGCGGCATCGTGACCGACAAATCCGTACTATCGATATTTCTTATGGCGTCACCCTCCGCCCGCATAGTTAATTGTTTTTTTTTTTTAAATAATTGTATTCAAAAATATAATTTTTCCACCAGACACCTGTACTTTTAGCTAAAACAACACCTTCCTGACCTAAAACGCTTTCCTTCATATAATAATATCATTCTTCGCATTTCACATCAAGACCTTTTACTCCTTCACTGACTTTACTTAATTTAGCTCAAAAGTTTTGAAACTCTTTCGTAATTGAAGAACTGATTCTTCATTTACTCTCTGAGACTAGTGCCTTTATGCAGTGTTGTCAACTTTGAAATTTCAAAACGCACCATAATGGAGGAAAAAGCGCGTTATTTCAACAAAAACGTACCAAGTTTTGAATTTTTTTATTCATTTTTAAAACCCCTTTCTTTGTTGTATTCTAAAAAATATAATATATTTATATTAAGCACACGACAACGAAACAGCCTTTTAAGCGGCTATTAGACGATCGCACTGGGTGCCGGCTAATGAGATGCCGTCAATTTCGTTCCATAGCTAGAATTCGTGTTTTTTTTTCAAAATTGGCCTCTAGTGCGATTCTGTTACTTTTATTAAGACAATAGTATCTTTACAATAATTATAACGATATTTTATCAAATTTGTTGCTGAGCAACATTATTTAATTATATTCGCTGTCTACCGAAATCACCTGTTAGTTTTATTGCCTGTTATCCGGTACACAAAAATACAGCTGCTTACCGTCGTTAAAATTATACAATCGTGACTGCAAGGGATGAAATGTGTTGAAGAAATTTACGATTAACGGATCATTAAAAGTTGCAGAATCGCTCTTCGCTTTCGTAAGCGAAGAGTGCAAATTAGGCGACTAGAGTGGTTGTCTTTAAAAGAATTGATTGAAATATACGAAAATTTGCCAGAATTGTAAAAAATAAAAGATGAAGTTTATCATAACTAAAATTGAATGCAAAAGTTTTGGAAAAATTTAATAATTTGGTAATTTATTAATTATTTTCGTAATTTATTTATTATTTTAAATTCGCTACTGCTTTGATTCACGGCCCTCATAAATACGAACTTTACTTTTCAGCGTACGCTTTTATTGTAATATTTGACAAACTTGGCTTGATCGTTTAATAGCAAACGACTCTCTAAGAGCAGCAAATTTTATAAACCGAAATGTTTCTTTTTCTTTTGAGAATATGTATACAACAGCAAGATTGTCTTGCTTTTTGCATAATATGGAAGAATTTTCACATTATTACTCAGTTTTCTGATTGTGCTCTACAAAAGGAAATATAAAAATTTTGGACACTTACATACTTACATATATATTTGTTTTTCTTACATTAAAACAAAAAGAAATATTGAATATCATTAGGTGCCACCGAAATTTAAAAAGCGCATCGAAAATTTAAATAAGCTCTCAGCGCACCGGCTAAAGAATTTTTCGCTCAAAAAGTTTTAAGAAGCACCAAACGGTGCGAAGCGCACCAAGTTGGCAACTCTGCTTTTATGTATTCAAAATGTTTTTATACCCTTCACCAAAATGTAAAGGGTGTATATAAGTTTGTGATTCCGTTTGTAATTTCTACAATATTCATTTGCGATCCTATAATGTATATCATATGAATGAATCAGAATTAATGGAAAAGTCCATTAAGCGATGTCCGTCAGTCGTTGAGAAAACCATTCTACTTAGAATCTTTTTTCTTTCACTCCATCGATTCATGAGTTTGCTTTTGAAATTCAGTAAAATCGATTCACATATAGCTGAGATACATATAGCTGAATCCAAAATTCGGAAAAATCTATTATTTTTTTAAATTTTGTATGAAAATTTTTGAAAAAAATTTTTTTTTTGCTTCAAATTTCAGATGTCAATTACAAGGCAAACAACATTTTTTTCCCCGATATTGGTCCATATACATTTTCATGAAAATGTCCCGTAAGCGAACTTAAACAACATTTTTTGCTTAAAAGCAGTTCTGGGAATAAAATAAAACGGTGTCAGATGTACTTCATTCCATCCGATCTCCTTACTATTTATACCACCTATATCCGACCAAAAATTGAATAAAACTTTCATGTTCGGGCCGGTGCCACAAAATAAATTTTGGCGTTACCCGACCGTGTGCAGGAGAGGGCGAAGAAGCTTATCGGTGACAGTAGGGTACCCAACTCTATTAACTCACTGGAGCATCGACGCAGTGTGGGGTGCGTTACACTGTTCTATCGTTACTACAATGGATTTTGCTCTGACGAGATTAGGGATCTTGTTTCTGAAACTCGCACATTTCTACGTAACACGCGTTCATCGCCCAGAGCTCATCCATTTGTGGTCGATTGCCCGGGAAATCGTACTACGCATTACAGAGAGAATTCGTTTTTCAGCCGTACACCCCTCCTGTGCAATAAGTTACCTGCCGACGTGTTTCCTGTCTGCTATAACGTTGAAAGGTTCAAGTCAAATGTTCACAAATACTACTCTCTCTTTCCTCCTCTTCACAACATATTTTCCTAGTTCTGGTACAATGCACTGCATATGTAGGGGCCATCCCTTGAGTACTGGTCCAAGTTAAAAAAAAAATAAGGTTAAATAAATACGGAAAATAGAAATTACCGATATCGGTCAACATATTCCTGAGATATAGTATAAACCGGTTTTTGCATGAAAGTGTCGTGTCAGAGAGCTTTAATTTTTTCCCCCTGAAAACCAGTCCTGGTAATAAAAAGAGCTTACTAAAATAAAGAAAATTAAAATTTTCGATATCGGTCCATATATACACTAGATGAAGCCTAAACCGATTTTTCCACGAATTTTTTTTTTTTTTGCTGAAAAGCAGTTCTTATTATAAAAGAAGGCTACTAAAATACAGAAAATGAAAACTTCCGATATCGGTTTGTATATAACCGAGATATAAAGCTATCGGCAAGATGTGTGCCGCTTTTGCTAAGTGTCGAACAAAAATGAGTTCGACAGGCCACTTCACAGCGGTGTTTGGACATAATAAAGTGTAATCCTGTTGATTTTTGACGTCGATTAATTACTGTTGATGAAACCGTGCAAATAAAATCAAGCGAAACAATGGGTCGAAATCGGTGGAAGTGCTCACAAGAAGGCGCAGACAGTGAAATCGGCAAGCAAGGTTATGGCCACTGTATTTTGGGATGTACACTGAATATTGCTCATCGATTATCTTTAAAGAGGATCTACAGCCACAGGAAAGTATTATCGTGCATTATTGGATCAATGGATTGCCACAATCAAGAAAAAACTATCACATTTAAAGAACAAAAAAGGGCTTTTTCGTCAAGACAACGCACCGGTTCTCAAACGAAGAAGTCATTAATAATAAACTAACGTGTATTTGGAGGGGTTCCCAAAATTGTATTATTCAGATGTCGAAATATCGTTTTACTAAGTGCATTGAGCTAAAAGGAGACTATGTTGAGAAATAAATGGTTTTTGAAAATTAAATGTTTTTTTCCTACTTGGGTAGCTCCAATACCAATCCTAACTGCATGCCAAATTTCAGCCTGATTCGGTGATTTGGCTGTGCATTGATGGATCACTATGCCAGTCAGTCACCTATGAGTTATATTTATTGTATTTACAGCACTCAATAACTCTTAATGAAAGAAGACAGAAAAAATAATTGAATACTAATTAAACTGGGAGACAAACTAGCTGCTTCGTAGTCGCTACACTACTCATCAGCACCCCCTAGGATTCGAACTCGGTACCATGTAAACATGATGTATTTTCAATACGGCCACTCAATCAATTAACTACTCTTCGTCTATATTTGTGATATGCATATGTGATCAATATACGAGTTCATTTAAGCCGTTCATGAAAAACTGCATTTCAATTAAGATTGTAGAAAATACCATAGTGTATTTTTCTTTGTGTTGATAATAAGAACTAGAAACCGAAAAAATGTTTAATTTAAATACATAAAGCTAAAGAGATAAGACCGGAAAAAATTAAAAGACAACTGCAAGAGTAATGTATACAGAAAAAAAAACACTTAAAAATAAGTAAACATTTTTTCTAAAAAAAATTTTTTTCTGTATATTTTGGCTGATTCAACAAGTTTTCTTTCAGTCTCTTTTTGTGGACTTTGGAAAAATGTTCATTGTGTTGTTCTATGTAATATACTTTCCAACTGCAGCCATATGCGTACAGTAAAGAAAAACGTTACGTTATGGGAATGAAACAATTTCGTTCACAATTCTTTCGTTAATGCCATGAAAAGTTGTGTTTCGGTTATGAAAGCTTCATTAATAGGATAAAAATTTTGCATAGCACTACTTTATTATTTATTTCAATTTCACTAATGCTACGAAAATACTTTCATTTGTGTTAAGAATAACTTTTGCATGAAAATATAAGAATTCTGTTACAGCTACTAAAGAAAGTAGTAAATATAATAAAAATAGTTCATTGTATTAATGTAAGAATTTCGTAACAACAACAAAACAATGTGATTCAAATAATGGGCACATATTTTTTTATTGTATTGTAGAAATGTAAGACTCTCTAGGTCGCAGGTTCGATTCCTTCCGCAGAATCTGTGTGTTACTGCGGACAACCCAAATAGCCTTTCTTTGTGTTTGCAATGAATTTTTTTTTTCATGAATGAATAAATTTTATTCTATTTACGATTGTTAATTCTTTAGTGAACCAATATTAATAACCCGAATAAAGCTTTACGTTGGCCAAAAAAAAAAAAGAAAAAAACAACAAAATCGTAACATTAATAGAAAAAACGTTATATCTACGAACGATTTTCTATCAGTGTAAAAACCTACTACTTGCAACACTTCCAAGAATCGAAGCCAAGAATAAATAAAAGGAAATAAAAAAAAAAATTAAAATTAAAACGTTTACCTTCATCTGATATCAGCAATCAAACAATAATCGGGTCTGGTCCGAAATCGAGGAGTTATATTCTAAAAAAGAAAGAGATTATGAATATTTGAAAGGTATTTGAGTGGTGAAATGCCGAGAAGAAAATTTCGAAAGTATAAGGTCATGTTCCGTTTGGTTGAATTTTCAATCGTTTAATGGATAAGAAGGAAAGCGAACGCTGCATCTTAAAACTAAAGCATGTGTTACTCTTGGTCTTAAAATTTAATGTTTGTTTAGAGGCCTATTGTCTCGAAACAGTGACAAAATCGAATCATTGCAATATGCCTCTTTGGGACTTAGTTTATTTATTCCAATGCTGATGAGAAAGCTACTACTATATACGCTTGAAAGCTGTGTTTCAACTATGTACATTGATGCAAATATATTGTTAAGTGTATTTTATCACATATAACCCAGTGTGCAGCTGTTGATCTGCTTGTTAAAAATGTACAAACACATTCACCCAAACAAGATAAAAACTAAAAACGATAACACACAAACAAGCAAACGTACATGACTTAAAGTACGTAAAATTCCAAGTAAATCAACTAAAAATAATGTTGTTGTTTTTGTTGTATTCTTGGTATTCGTTTCATTATTGTTTGTTGTTGTGACTTGCTTATTGTTCGCAAGCATGTGTTTCATAAGTACATGTGCGAAAGAACTACATTTGGACACTCTGAACGACTGGAAAATTCATGTCGTTTGTAGAAACTAATAAAAACGTATAAATAGCAGGCAGGTCGGCAGCAAGCAGTCAGTTTATTTTTCAACTTTGTGCAAGACAGTCATAAGTCAGAAAGTAAGCAAATCTATTGTTTTAGTACACAGTTGTACTAAAGGCTCAGTGTAAATAATGTTCTGAATTATTTAAGTACTGTATAAAAAAAAGTGTGTGAGTCATTATTTCATTTACAATTGAAGAATCCGCAAAATCGTTTTTAGAAGCAAAAACGTAACAATATGATGATGATTATACACAAAAATTCACGACTTTTGATAATTATGAATAAGTAAAATATATAAAATTTAACGCAAACTGTATTGTTATAAATTGTTTACGTCCAAAGCAATTTTTTGTGATAAAGTTTTAATAAGAATATGTACGGTTACACTTTCATTCTACTATACTTCCACCAAGACGGCTACAAAATGTTTAAACACTATTATTGCTTCAAACCAGAGATCTGAAACCAGTGCCTTTTTTGATGATCTAAGTACACCCGTCTTAAATCGAGTTGCGATGTGATTGGCTACCGCCAATCACATACCCAATCAAGTATATACCATACCCAATCAAGTTTGTATGCGGTGGCTGCTTGATTGGATCTCTCAATTATTTTTTCCATATTCGGCTATCGAATTCGTAATTCTTTTTAACAACGAAAATAATATTTGTATGTAAAAATTTGCAGTCACAAATTTACTTTACCCGTGAGAGTGAGTGTGTTCAATTTTATGTATTTACTCACTCATATCGGTAAACGTATTCGTACTAAGTGCGACATTGCCAGAAGAAAATATATAAAATATATATTTTATTTGAACATATTTAGTACAAAACCTGTAAAAATAATAACTTTTATTTTAAAAATCGGTTTTTTATGCAGCACAATTTCATCAAACTTCTTCTATTTTATATTCCTTCATTTATAATAATTATCATTTCTTGGTTTTAGTCCATAGCCACAGTAAACGCGTAGTTACTCATACATATAACCAATTGTAGAAAAAAATTTTGTTTGAATTGAATTTTCGTTTTAAGTTTTTCAGCAAAAACAGTCTTAAAATCATCATTTAGTACGTTACTTTCAAAATCGTCAACATCGTTTTAAATTATTAAATCTGGCAGCCGCGACTTCAGTTAATATTAAATAAAAGATGACGCATATACACAACAAAATAATTTGTAGAAAGTGTTGTTTTTACAAGTTGATTTTGTGACGACGTCATGTGTGTATTATTAAGAAAACGATTGGAAAATAGAAAATACTCAAAATGTTTCTCTTACTTAGTGCTAGTAACAACAACATTCTTTTTTGTGATTGTTTCTTTTACTCTTATAAAAATACACAAGATACGAAGGTAGTTGGATACATTTTGATGTATCACGATTCCGAAAATGAACGACAGGTATAAATACCACCGCAACAATTTGTTTAAAATACTCGGATGTGAAAATGATTGGGTAAACAGCCGGTGTACTTATGGTATGCAGTGTACCGGTGCAGATCTCTGCCGATCTTCAAACATCCCTGCCGAAAAAGCCCGTTAACTCGCAATGAATTCTAAACTTTTTTAATTTTTTTCCAACCGATAAAGGTTGACACATATGCTGCGTTTGTTTCTACAAGAAAGAAAAAAATCTTTAGTTTAGTGTTCGTTTCTACAACATATTTTGCACTTTCAGAGGTCCGAATTGGACCCAAGTGGGCTGTTTTTTCAATTCTTGGCAGCCTGTTAAACCTACTTCCGCTACCACTTCAAATGGCAAAACATTTGCACTTTATGCCCTGAATAAAATGAGAGTATTGCAACTGTCTCGAAAAACAGATTACTCTTTGGTAGCAGTGCTGCCAGACAAAGTTGGAAAAAAATCGTTTCGAACTAGAACTGTTAAAATACAAAATTTTTTATGTAGTTTTTCTATAGTTCTTTAAAACAAACGTAAAAAATATTAATATGTTACGCCGCTGTCTAACAGCTAAGAGAAATAATCGATTATCAATTTATATTTTACCATATTTGTTATCACTTAACTGCCAGCTTTAACTGTTTGTTTGTCAAATTACTTAAATTTTCTACGCGGCTTAAAAATCGTAGCAATTTTCTTGTATAAAAAGGCCATTTTACAACTCAAGATAGTTAATACCATTATGTTATTATCTTGAGGAAGTTTGCTCTGAGTCTCCAGACGAAAAGTGTAATTTTGAATTTTTTATATTATCTTGAATTTTAAGCCATTTTACAATTATTAATTCTAGAACTTTTAACTCTAAGTTCAAGAATAAAGAAAGTTTGTGTTTTCAAAAAACTATATTTGGTGGCGAAGGGCCTGGGCGGCTTCATCCAACAGTAATATGCTTTTAAATTTTTTCGCAACAACTTACTCCAAAAGGGCAATCGATTACAATTCTACTTAACAGTTTAGTTTAAAATATTCATCTGGCATAGCTTTTTCATTCACTGGCAGTAAAATCATTCTTTGAAATTTAAGATCACTTTAATCTTCTTACTATCCTAAGTACCAAGCTGTATTCTTGAGCTTTGCGCATAATTCTTGCATTCTCGACTTAAGATAATCTACAACAAGTCGATTGACCTATGCTACCTTCATCTGGAATAATAAAATCTTTCATTATCACTTTGGTTAAATGTGTAAGCAAGTTTGACATATCAAACTACAGAAAAAATGTTAAGCTAAATACTGTACCAAACTTGCGGAATAAAATTTTTACTGGCTACCTATCTCACTATATATCATCAATTTTATCACCGTAGCAACATGGCTTTCGTAGGTCACGTCGCACTGTTATTAACATTTTGAAATTCATCATTATTTATTATTGGAGGCCACATGCACTGCGACCAGTGTTGATCTATTGCGCGTCCCCTTGCCCCATTACGGGTTAAGTATGACGATAAAACGGACAAGCTCCTTCTTTGGGAGTGATATTATGTCACATTCACTTAACATATGGGCTTATAGTAGCCTATATCTCCTGTGTCCCAATGCTCCACAGTGGGTGATCAGGTGCTCCATTGACTCCTCTTCCTCACCGCAAAATCTGTAAATGTCTGTGTTGGAAATGCCCATCCTGTGCAGGTGCTTAAGGCAGCTATAATGACCTGTAAGTGCACCTGTCAGTGTTATCAGGCTTTTCCTGTCAAGTTTTAGATTTTTGTATCAAAGTTTAGAATTTTCTTGGAATGTTCAAGACCAGCTGTCTCGTTCTAATGTTGCTCAACGATGGACTCCATCCACTTCTTCATCTCTTCATTAAGGAGACCCTTATTGGAGCCAAATATTGGAGTGGGTCCAATAAATGTCCCCTCTGAGGCAAAATGTACTCATGGATGGTATAAATATTGAGGAATGGAATGCTCTTGATGACCTTGACACACAGTGTGATGTTTGCTGGAATGAACACATTTTTCATGTCTCTAAAGAAGCATTCAAGTGCTTCGGTTTTTTGAAACGGTGCAAGATGTATTTCACTCCATCCGATCTGCTTACTATTTATACCACCTATATCCGACCACGAATGAAATACAGCTCTTATATTTTTATTATATTGGGCCGGGGCTTCAAAGTCTATTTTGGGGTTTCCCGACCGTGTACAGGAGATAGCAAAGAAGCTTATCGGCGACAGTAGGGTATCCAACTCTATTGACTCACTGGAGCATCGACGCAGTGTAGGGTGCGTTACTTTGTTCCATCGTTACTGCAATGGATTTTGCTCCGACGAGATTAGGAATCTAGTTCCCGATACTCGAACTTTTCTACGTAACACTCGTGCATCTTTCAGGGCTCACCCATTGGTTTCTGGATTTCCCGCACATTCGTACAACGCCTTGCAGAGGGAATTCTTTTATAACGTTGGAAAGTTCAAGTCAAATGTTCACAAACAATACTCGCTCTTTGCCCCTCCTCACAACCTAATTTTCTAGTTGTGGTACAATGCACTGCACTGTGTAAGGGTATCCCCTGAGTACTGCTGGTCCAAGAAAAAAAAAATAAAAAATACGAGACTTTTATTATACCCCGTCTCTGCGACTGGGTATATTTCTGTGAAATTTTTTAAAATCATTAACAAACTTAAGTTCGGGAAAAATGCGAGTTGAGAGCAATAATACATAGATATCCAATCATTTAATATGCTTAGTGATGAGATATTTGTGATCAAAGCTTTTTAAGGAATTTAGGGGATGTACATCTAAAATGTATGCAATTAATTAAAAAGCTTCCAAATAAGATCTTATATTGCTTATGAAATTTGAAACTCCACGGTTTAGTTTTTTTCTATTTTTGTTCGCAACGATTTTCCTCATAGTCGGAAAAATTAAAATAGTATAATAATAAATAAAAATATTAACCATATTATAATAATAAACAATAATGTTGGTCATAGTCGGAAAAATTATTATGTTTGGCGTTTTTATGGGGAAATATGGTACCGTGATTGGCGTAAAACGCCAATGAATACGACAAGTTTCAAATCTATTTCAAAACGCCATTAAAGTGCTACCATGTGTGGCGTATTTGTCTTTGAAAAGGGAGCAAATTTGTCGTCAAAGTATTTGCTCACGACAAATAATTAAAATCGAATAAAATAAAATAAAAAAATATCAAAAATAGAAATATGAATTCTACTTTCTCCATTCCTTACATATGATTGCTGTTACATTTTCTCATTTGAAATGAGTATTTATTTATATCTATTTAAAAAAAAATAGTAAAGCGGTGTGAGATACCGTTTGCGAAAATTTAAATTATACTGGTCCCCCATACTGTTCCATGAAGGGTTTTACGAAAACGTGGACTGATTTTAAACATATACATATATGTGAACAAACATTTATAATACAGAGTGGCTGATGAAAGCTGCTACCAAAAAAACGTAGTAACTTATTTTCTGTCTAACTAACCTGTTCCATTTTTGTTGTGTTTTATAGATTGATCTTTAAATTTAACTAAAATGAAGAATTAAGGCAATGAAACAAGAATTTGGATAATGCAATGCTTTCACGCTTTAGAGTCCGTTGTTTCCATCCAAAGAGAATATAAACGTAAGTTTGGCGGCACTCGTCCTAGCGGATGGAGTATTATGAGGCTCGTAAAGAATTTAGTCGAGTGTTGCACAACCACAAGAAGGCCTTATCATCGAAATCCCTCAAGTCGGTCACAGGAAACAATCGCTGCCGTAGCTGCTGCCATACAATACAATTCTTGAGTTTCGACAAGGAGCTTATCTGCTCAAATGGGGGTCAGCAGACAATTTTTCACCAAGATTTAAACTTATTTCCATACAAGATTCAATTAACAAACAAACTGAACCCTAGAGACTTCCCGATTCGCTTGGAGTTTTGTGAGATCATTCAAATAGTGTCAGAAGATGAAAATGTCATGAACTGCATTTTTATGTCTGAAGAGGCATATTATGCTTTAAACGGCAATGTTAACAAACAAAATTGTCGAATATGGAGTAATTCTAACCCGCAGATACTCAATCATGTGCAATTACATCCACTCGGCATCACAGTGTGTGTGCAATTTCTTCAAGGTTCATTGTCGGGCTTTCGAAGAAAACGGTCTTATTGTTACGGTCAATGGAGACCGTTACATACAAAGATGTTGAAAGAGTTTTTCATTCCAGAATTGCGCCGAAAGAGAATCCCTTTCAACACTGTTTAGGTTAGGTTAGGTAGGCAGGCCGCTGGGTACCCCGGAATAATCTAGGTTGTCCAGCTCACTTGGGTCCTGTAGTCGTTCCCTTTGTGATTGCCTGAAAAAATAGGATAGTGGAGTGAAGAAAAGAAGTTATAGGAATATAGTGAGAGGAAAGGATGGGCGGTGGTGGAACGGAGAGGCGGGAACCTTTTAGTGTAGCGTTAAATGCTGCTATACTAGCCATCCGCAGCTTCTTATGAAAGAGGCTAGCGCGGTCGGTTTGATCGAGGCCAGACAAGATAGGCTATTGAAGCTCCGCTCGCCTAAGTGTCTTAGACGATGATGCTCCAATGCCGGGCATGTGCCGAGGAGGTGAAGGATCGTCTCCTCCTCCTCCTCGTCTTGGCAGCTTCTACAGAAGTCGTTATGGGGTAGTCCTAGTCTCCTAGCATGGTTCCCAAACGGGCAATGGCCAGTGATGACTGCTACAGTCACTCTTAGTTGAGATCTGGGCAGTTTTAGTAGCTCCCACGTTCTCTTAGAGTTAATATGCGGCCACAAGTTCCTTGATATGAGGCATGTGGGCTCTGTGAGCCACTTTTCTTGTGCACGTTCCAGTGTGTGGAGTTTTATTCTTTTCCAGCACGCTGTTAATGGTTGTCCGCAAAAGGGGTCTATATCCCTATTTTCTAGGGCTGTCCCTTTTTTGGCTAAGTCGTCGGCGATGTTGTTGCCATTGCTGGACCCATGTCCACGTACCCATTTTAGGGTTATGTTAGAATGTCTCGCCATCTTGTTTAAAGATGTCCGGCATTCCTGGACTAGACTAGAATTGGTGTATATTCCAATCAGGGATTTGATGGCGGCTTTGCTGTCCGTTACTATCATGATATCCCTACCGAATATCTTGTAAAACGTCAACCATCTGGCCGCTTTATTTATGGCCGATATTTCAGCCTGAAGAACACTGCATCCATCTGATAATCTGAAGGATATTTTAGTGTTAAATTCTTCTATGTAAACGCCACCCCCAACCCTTTCCCCCTTTCTGGACCCATCCGTGTAGACATAGAAGTATCCAGATTCTAGGGGGGATTCCTCAATTTGGTAGCAAAAGCTCCTTGAGAGGAATGGTTTTGGGATGCAGTAGTCAATTAGATCGGGGATTACGTCCCTTCCAATTTCCAGTATATTGGCATGTCCCCACGGTCTGTGGGTCCATGCTCCTGTCGCGTTCAACCTGATCGCGGGTTTTAGTGCTATCTGCCTGGCTTCTAAGTCACATGGCATCCAGCTCATAATTGCAAGAAGTGCTTTGGTTGGAGTTGTCCTCATGGCCCCTGTGTTCAGTATTGCCATGATTCGACTGACTTTTTCAATTTGCAGTCTATTGGTTGCGGAGTCCAGTGATTTCCACCATACTGATACTCCATAAAATATTATCGGTTTTATAACCATGTCATAAAGCCACACAACTCCTTTTGGTTGTATGCCCCATGTTGAGCCTATTGCTTTTTTACATAGATAGATGGCTATTGTAGCCTTGGTTACTCTAGCCTGTATGTTCTCTTTCCATGATAGTTTGCTGTCAAGAATGACGCCTAGGTATTTTGCCTTATTCGATAGGATAAGTGCGGTACCATCCATTTTTGGAGGTGTGAAATGTGGAATTTTATACTTCTTAGTAAAAAGTACGATTTCCGTTTTCGCTGGATTTGTCTTTAGTCCGCATTGTACGCTCCATTGACTTACCATCTTCAGAGCGTATTCCAACTGCTCTGTTATGGTGTCTAAATGGGTACCAGAGACTGCAATCGCTACGTCATCGGCGTAGGCTACAGTCTTTATCTTATTTTTATCTAGATCGTTAAGCAGAGTATTCACTACAACATTCCACAAGAGGGGGGATAGTACCCCTCCCTGGGGTGTACCCTTGCATACTTTTCTCGTAATTCTGGAGTTCCCCATTGTTGCAGTTATAGTTCTGCGCTTTAGTATACTCGTAATGAGCATGATTGTAGGTCGATCAACTTTCAGCCCGTCAAGTGCATCTATGACCGCCTGTGTCTCGACATTATTGAAAGCACCTTCAATATCCATGAAGGCCACTAAGGTATAGTTTTTGTATTGATTGGCCCGTTCAATATGACTGACCAAACTATGTAGCGCCGTTTCAACTGATCTGCCCTTTGTGTAGGCATGCTGAGATGGCGACAACTGGTTTTTGCTTATATTGGACCTTATATCCAACACTGTTTGGTTTCAACAAGAATTGAGGCAAAACTTTCGCAATAAACTGATTTCAAGAAACTCCACATTCCGTTGGCCTCCCAGGTCTCCTGACCTCACTGCACCTGATTTTTTTTTCTTTTTTGTAGGGTTATTGCAAACAAGAAGTTAAAAAAAAACCCCAACAAATTTGGATGATTTTCGCTTCGAACGGTAATTGAGACAGTTCCCGCTGCAACACTCCAGGCAGTAATGAATAACTCTCTGATGACATGTCGAACATGTGTCACCGAGAGTGGAGGCCATTTGAATTCAATTATTTTCAAAACTTAATGAATTACTTTAATAAAAACCTTTTATTTTTCAAATGAATTTCTAATAAATAAATTACATAAACTTTGCAAAAAATTATTTGGGTTTCTTATTGTAGCCAAATTGATCAGCCACCCTGCACATTATTTTGCAAAATATTTTTTATTGAAAAGCGCAAATATTTTCACTTGCTGCTGTCTCAGCTGCTTTTTTATAGAATTAGTTTAATGTTTGCTTTTTCTCTTTATAGTCAGAGGATGAGTAAAATATAACGCAACATTTTTTATTTTAACAAATTAAGTGAACAATATTTAAAAAAAAATTGCTATTTTTATGTTCTTTTCGTTATTTATAAACTTTTGTTTGGAACTTTTTTAACAGGATGCTTCAAAATCAATTAATTCGACATAATCTTTTACATTCTGATTCATTTACAAAATTTTGCTTATCGAACATTTTAGACGGTAACATAAGAGTGTAAATGTGACAACTACTAAGAGAGATGTCCTTTTACGACTACGCCAAACACAATAAGTCTGGATGTTAACCATTGTGATAATATAAAAATTCCCTACAATAAGCCTAATCATACAAAATCTGTCCTTTTCTCCTTACATGTGGTTAATAAACAAATAAATCTGTACAAAAAGAGGAAAATCCCTATACTTGGCAACACTGGTTCAAGTAGAACATGCAATGGTTATCTGGCATTCCATTTTATAAATATATTTGAAAAATTTACGTTGCCTACTTTTAAACCTATTGCTAATAAGGGAAATGTTTTATATACATATGTATGTATGTAATTGGCTTTATGCGTTTCAAGTGTCTAAAACCACTTATATTTTTATTTTTCTCTAAAAGGTAAGCAGCATTAGTATGCATATGTAGGCGTCATCACCTAAGTACTAATCCAAGAAAATTTTTTTTTTAGTTTTAAAGAGCAATTTGCTTCTACTGTCATTAGTCTGAACTTGACCGAGATTGCATGGAACACACCTATTGTAATTGATTCCACTGAAACTAGAGTCAAATTGATGGTAAACGCATCTAAAACAGGTTATTCATACTGCAAGAAAATTAAGGAAACTTTCTTCAATTTTCTTCGTCATCACTTTCCTATAAAATGTTTCAGGTCGAACAGCACTACAAAAAGAAACACCCTCAACAAATGGGAATAGCATCTAAATGCACACACATACATTCACATATGTACATGTGAGTGCATGTGTGTATGTATATCAGACTTTTTATTGAAACATACAAAAAGTGTAAGCATTGTGCCATCTGCATATTACAGAGGTGATGCTGCTGTTACATACTCGTACATATGTAGGAATATGTGTTTGTATGTGTGAAATTTTAAATCTCAATGCGACACGTGTTAATGTTAAAATATCGATTTAAAACTTTTACAGAATGATGTTTATGCTAAAAATAACATTTTAAGAGGTTACTGGTTTAATAATAATTTGATGTCAGATAATAGGGACTGGTGTAACACACATACATATAAATATGTATACTCGTATAGTCCCAGTGGCGGAAAGAAGGAGTAAACAGGCCTGCTAGAAGGCCTTATTTGGCAGACACAAGTCC
Source organism: Thecocarcelia acutangulata (assembly GCA_914767995.1). Taxonomy (NCBI): domain Eukaryota; kingdom Metazoa; phylum Arthropoda; class Insecta; order Diptera; family Tachinidae; genus Thecocarcelia; species Thecocarcelia acutangulata. Next base: position 62,822,687 of record OU612098.1, read on the forward strand.
TTGCTACTGTATTCCATACTCATATATTTTTTACACACGTTGTCCTAGCCAGCCAAGGCCTTCCCCGTTCCTTTCCTCAGAAGGCCTGATATAAGGCCTTCTTCAACAGGCCTGGTAGAAGGCGTTCTTCAACAGGCCTTATTTCTATTTAATCTTTGCGTTTGTTAGTAAAGTTTCGTTAGAATACTTTCTTTTTCGCCTTAGCGAAAAGAATCACTTTTAAATCACTTTTTAAATTTTTACCACAAAAATTTCACAAAAATACACAATGCGACCGACCTCTAACGCATTTTAAGCAAAACTATTTTAAGTTTACATCTTTTTTCATTATTCACTTTCTACATTTTCCTGTTTTTGTGTTTGTCGTTTTTATTTAAACGGTTCATCAATTTTTGTCGCTACAAACGTACGTTTGTACTCTTTATACGTATGTAGGTACACATAATTAGAAACAAGCCTTCCTTTAGAAGGGAGTTAGTAGGCCTTCCTGAGAAGGGAAGCGAGAATGAGTATTGGATCCAAAAAAAAAATGTGTAAGATGGCCTTACAAAAGGCCATATAAATGAAGGACTAGAAAAGTTTGCCACTGGTTTATTATATTTGCACACTAAAACACGTAAATTTGTAAAACTAAGTGCCAATTTCACGATAACGAAGTTGTTGGTTCGTTCGCACAATTTACATTTAAAACAATAACAAAATGTTGAATGTTGTTTTTGGTTTAAATGTAATTGTGCGAACGAACGAACAAATTCGTTATCGTGAAATTGGCACTAAAACTGGATTTCAAAATTTTCGTCCGCATTGGCGGTTGATAAGAACAACCGCCAATGTTGTCAACTAAAAATGGCTGAGTGGTTAAAGCAGCAGATCATGATACGTCATGACCCGAGTTCAAATCCCAGTGGGTGCTGATGAGTAGTGTAGCGACTACGAAACAGCTAGTTGTCCCCCAGCTAAAGACTTGATTATTATTTTTCTTGTCTTCTTTAATCAAAAATTATTGATCACAACAAATTTGTATTGTAAAAAAAAATCCTTCTTAAGAAAAAACTTAAGAAAGGAAAAATTTGAACTAAAACCCGATGTACATATGTACAAACCAAAACCCTTTGTAATGAAACATTTTCAGACCGAAGAGATACACGTTCTTTCCTTTTCAAGCTAACACCGCTTTCCCAACGAACAGTTTACTTTGCAAAGTTTTGAGCAGCGTTGTCAACTCTGTACGTTTCGCACCATTTTTGGTGCTTTTTAAAATTTTTAATGTGCGAAAAATTCCCTAGTCAGTGCGCGGTGCGTTTTTTAAATTTCGGTGTCACCAATTTAAGTTCAAAACCTTTTGTTCCAGTATAAGAAAAAACTTTTTGTACTATATGCACATATATCAGTAATACATTCAATACCATAAATGAGTAACTTGAATAAGAGCGTTAACGCTGTGCCATGCACATTATTCTCCACTAACCGTGTTTAATAGAAACCATTTAATAGACATAACAAAAGGTGGCTAAATTAGTCTGAAAGCACCTAAAGTGAGATTACTAGTGGCCGAAAAAAAATAATAACATATGATTTGAAGCGGGCTTTACTGAGGGACAGTAAAGCATTCTTTCTTATGCTCTATCATTGGATTTTCGCATATTTTTTTGTCACCGCTTGAAAAACTACCCTTTCTCTAAATAAGGACTAACAGCCTTATTCAAAAAAAAAAATACTTTTGGTTTCATGTACATATTTGTTACCAAGTGAGTAAAGCTTAAGAAACTGTTATTAAAAATTTGTATTCAGAAAACACATATTAACTGATAAATGATTTAAGCAATTTTGAAATTTTGAACTGGTAACAGTATAAATAAAAAAGATAAAAGTGCCTCTTAAGTTCCAAAAAATTGTGGTTTATGTTCTAATGATGCAAAAAATATGTATTATATTAATCGGTAACCGAATTTTCGAATACTTTTTGGTTGTAAAATAATAAAAAAACATTTGCGTACAATAAACATTTCTTTGTTTTTATCTTTTAGTGAAAAATGTTAATGAATAAAGTTAAAAAATTTATTAATAAAACTATTAAAATATGAATACACTTCAGCCAAAACAATTTGTAGAAATGATTATTAATATTTTATTTAATTCAATTTTATAAACGTGTTATTCCATAAAAGCAGGAAAGAGAGAGAGAGAGAGAGAGAGAGCCAAAAAGGAAGTTGGCTGTCAAAAAATAAACCCAATGACTTTTAGAACTATTGGCGTTTGCTGATTAATTTTTACATTGCCGGACTTTAATTATTTTTATGAACGCGTTATTTTCAACAAGAACAAAATTGAGTAGATTTTCGAAGGCGAAAGAGATGTAGGTCGACTTCCTAAACGCAAATTGCAATGCATACTTAATACAAATGCGTATGCAATGCTAAACATCTCTTAAGTACAACCTTGCGTTGCAGAGAAATTTTTTGCATTTTATCGGCATTTAGGAACGTCGCTTAAACACATGTTGTAAAATGGAATAAATTTTTTGGAAAAGTGGAGGTAACACAAAATTATTTATCCAATTGGTTGGCAAGTGCTGAGGAATTATTTCAGGCCAAACCCTCAAAAAATATTGGTTTGCTAAAGAAACTTATTAAGAAGGAAAAAAGAAGAGATAACTTTTTTTAGGACAATAAAAACCCGGAGAAGAAAAGTGATCGAAAATAAAAATATTTGCATAAAATATAAAAATGATGCGTGATTCTGACAGCTGATACTTATTAAAATGAGTTGCCAAATGATTAGGAGTATTGGACGTTGCCAGAAAGTTTACGTATGCGTTTACGAAGTGTATGCATTGTAAATATGCATTGCAACTTGCATTTCGGAAGTCGGCCATACTTTTTTCATTACGAATAAAAGGAGCTCGAATAACTTTACTATTACTTTTTTGTACATCACTTTTGTGTGTGTGTAATTTTTTGTCATTCAAATATATAATAAAAATACAAACTTATTAAAATTGAAATATGAATGAAAGAAGTACATACATAGAAACATCCATTCATATGTATTTGGACACATTTTTTCAATTTCTTTTTCAGTTTTAAATAAAGTTTTTATTTCAAAATTTTATTTTCATAAATATGTATGTACATATGAACATATCTACACACACATGCATGTTCACACTTATATATGACCAAATAGGATTTTGTCCTGAAAAATTATATTGGGGACAAAAACCAATAAGAGGAATTATGACTAAAAGTAGGTTTAAAGATGGGCAGAAGGTTTATTAAAATTTCAGCATTTGACACTGAGTTAATATTAGTATGTCCGCTTTTAGGGTTTGGAAATTGAAAGACAGACATTTTTCTCATTCTGCTTTGAACTTGCCGAAACCTTTTAGAGTTGCGAAATTAATAGACAGACAGAAATTTTTCGTTTCTCTTTTCTTTCTTTTTTGTTGTTGTTGTTTTTTAAGCACAGCTAGTGTGTTTATATGAAGCTGATGTTGATATGAGAATAATAATATGAAGCAACAACATGAAAAAATGCGAAGAGAGGCAACTTCACACGAAAAATGTGCGGTAGAGGTTTACCGCACACTCTTCCTCGTAAGTACATCGCCTACAAACTTCGTCTGTCTGCCCATCAATTTCTCAACTATGAAAGGGGACTATATTAAACAAATATTGGTTTTTGAATAACACTTTTGCTTAATAATGATAAGTAAACGTTTAGTAAGTTTTTTTGAATAAGGCTGTAACATTCATTTTCTCTTTGACAAAAGAGAAAATGAATGTAAAGAAAGAACCAAGTACAAGACAGATCAAACTTATATTTTCTGTGGAAATGTTCCACCGCAATAACAATAGATCATATAAAATACCGAAAGAAGGAAAGATCACATTTATGATTTAATTACATGTCCACCACTGTATGTATTAGTGTAGATAAAAGCAATAAAAATTTTAATCGTCTAACAGACATTTCAAGATTGTGTGACGATTGTTACAGAAAATTTGTAAACAAGAAATAAAAAAGTAAATGTTTCTGTTATTGTACCTCGTCAGATAATCAACAGAGGATTGTATATTGAACACAATCGTTTAACAAGTAAGGAATGCTAGCTGGGTTGTACTCATGGGCTGAAAAGTCCCAATCCTAACACATAGATGGCACTAGTTTTATTGTAGTCACCTATTTTAGTTAATACTAACTTGCAAAAGACAGCTGATAAAATTTCATGATATTTTATTCATTGGTTCGTACTCAGAGTGACGCTACTTTTGTTATTTTCAAAACAATTTCGTGTTTTAAAGTGTTATGGGGACTCCAGACAATTTCGTGGCTTGAAAAGTGTTATGTGGACTCCGCTCCATAAGAAACAATAATAAAACGTTGGTTTCCTGACTTCAAACGCGAACGTAGAAACACCGATGATGCAGAATGCAGTGGACGTCCAAATGAGGTGGTAACACCAGAACACATAAAAAAATCGACAAAATCGTTTTGAATGATCGAAAAGTGAAGTTGCGTGAGTTAGCCGACATCGTTAAGATATCAAAAGAACGTGTTGGCTTTATATTGCATGAGCATTTGACTATGAGAAAGCTCTGTTCAAAGTGGTTGCCGCGTTTGCTCACTGTTGACCAAAAACGAGTATGTGTTGATGAATCTGAGAAGTGTTTGGTCTTGTTTAAACGTAACAAACCGGAATTTTTGCGTCGATATGTGACAATGGAGGAAACATCATGGATTCAGCACTTCACTCCGGAATCAAAACGATGGTCGTTTGAGTGGACAGCAACTGGTAAACCCGAAAGCACAACAATTTACTGGAAATGTTATGGTTTCGGTATTGTGGGATGTGCGTGGTGTAATATTCATCGACTATCTTAAGAAATACCATTAACAGTGAATATTATATAGCATTCTGGGAACGTTTGAAGGCCGAAATTGCAAATGAACAGCCGCATATGGCAAAGAAAAAAATATTGTTTCATTAAGACAACGCACCGTGTCACAAGTCAATAAAAACAATGGCAAAACTGCATGAATTGAACTCCCACATCCACCGTGTTAATCAGATTATTTAGCTCCCAGCGACTACTGGCTGTTCGCAGACCTGAAAAAAATGCCCGAAGGTAAGAAATTTTGCACGAATGAAGAGGTTATCGCTGAAACTGTGGTCTATTTTGAGGCAAAATATAAATCGTTCTACAAAAGTGTTATTGAAATGTTAGAGCGACGCTCGAATGATTGCGTTGCTCTTGATGGAGCTTACTTGATGAATAAAGCTAATTTTGAACAAAAAAACTGTGTGTTCTTTGTTTAGTCCGGGACTTTCCAGCTTTTATTTAAATCGAACACATGCATATTTTGTTTGCTACTACTAGTAACAAATTAAAAACCGTATTACTCCTAAAATACTGGTTTACTTCTGTGCAGAAAGAACTTTAAAGCGATATATAATTTTTCCAAATCGGTGCAGTAGTACGGCTACAAAATGGATTTTTAAAAGCGTGTTTGCCTATTAATTATATATGTAGATAAGATTGTATTCATATTATTTGTAATAGTTATATTAAATTAATGAAAATATCAGAATTATTGTTGTAATTACCCCTGAAGAATTTCCGGAAGCTGGTAAGCCCGTGTTTATAGCACCGCCTTGAGTTGCTGCGGCTGCCACCGCGGCGGCCATTTGCTTTATGTTGAGGCAATTGCAGATTGTCTTGGTGACGCCCAATGTACATAACGTATTGGACCACATTGTTTCGCCTTTGCTCTCCAGTTTTGCAGGTTTCTTATTTTCTTTTATAGAAAGAAAACTTTCCACGTTTAAGTTCGCGGGTATTTAATAAAGTTAATTGTAAATCTCTGAAGATAATTATTGTTGTTTTTCAAATTTATTTTCGTTATTTATTTACATTAGAAAAATTTCTTTATTTTTATTTTTAAATTTATAAAATGTACAGATATGTATGTCAATTAAATTATTTAGAACTATAAATTAGACACACGCCTAGTTTTCGCTACATCATGATATAAAAAATACAAGGTAGTTGCATTCTCTTTTTATTATTTGTAATAAGGATTTTTGAAGTTTATTTTTAGAGAGAAATATAAAAAGGCGTTGCCACACAGTTGAATAAGGAAATTTACTCCTAGAATAGATTTTTTCTGAAATGTGTAGTACATTGTTCATATTAGAAAAAGCTAGAAGTAATAAGCTGATGTATGTAGGTATCTGTGGTCGTTTTGAAACCCATGTTAGGTTAGGTTTAACAGGTTGCCAGCTATGGTAAAGCCATCCCACTTGGGTCCAATTTGGTCCTAAAACTAAAAGCTCGGACTTTTGCTTATCAGTAAACTTTACGATAGCATTCAAACGAATGCCTATTTTAAAGAAAACATTATATTTAAAAGAAAATACTCTTTAGATATTAAAAACAAAGGGAGAAATTTGATGCTTGTGGTTTAAAAATATATAAATAATTATTTCTACTAGAATGACCCAGGATGCAGCGACAAAACTAATGCACGTAACCTTGAATATTCTTCATTACTTACAATAAGAAAAAACTACTTCCAAAAGATGTCATTATTTGTTAAAATATCAAAGTAAGAATGTATAGCGAAAGTTTGCATATAGTTTACCGTGCCTTCAAACTTGTTCTGGACGTAACTTGTAACTTCTCTAACAAATGACGCGATATAATTATTCAGTGCATTTAAAAGAAAAAAATAATTACTGATTTTAATAACGGCCAATCAGTGACCACAATTGCAAAAAAATTTGATATTCACCAAGAATTATAAGCCGTTTTCGTTGTTCGGGTACTTTGGTTACAGAACATAAAGGTGGACGTTCCCGAAAAACTAGTAAACGAGATGGCCAGGCAATAATACGTTTGATAAAAATAAAAAAATCCAATTCTTGTCGTCAAGAACCATCGCCACACAATGTCATTAAATGTTACTCCCAGAAGGATTCAAAGGCAGGCTGCAGAAGGCGGCCTAAAAGCGTACCAAACAAAAGTGTAAAAAATATTTCTATATCACAGAAAAATTGACTGGTCAGGTTGGAATTTGCAAGGGAACACATTAATTTGACTACCAAACAAAGATTCCGATATATTAAGACTGGTTAGATGACCGAAAAGCCAACGTCTTCATCCACGTTATACTGAAGACACATTGAAACATGGTGTCGGTAGCATTTTAGTTTGGGGATGTTTTTCAGTCCATTATTATATATTTTAGATTTATGCATGTATTTTATTTTAAAAATTTTCATTTATATTTGTTAGAAGTCACAATTATTATTATTTTTAGACAAAACTTCAAACAAAATTGAAAACAAGCGAATGTATAAACTAATACGGTAGCACAATTTTATGAAAAATGTCACAATCCTTATACTTGTCAGATGGTGATTGTTAAGGAAAATTGAGAGAATAAAACTACCTTGTATTTTTTATATCATGGTTGTCATTGTTTTTCAATAAAATGTGAAAAGAGTAAATACGAATTAGGCAGACACAATTCCGAATTTTTTTCGTAATAAGTTAAGTTTTCGAAACTTTACAACATAAAACATAAGTTCAACTATAGGCGTTTCAATCTGTTGATGTGTGTGGGTTTTCCTAGTTTGGTTAATGCTAGGAACACAACTGCGACGAACGACGACGAATTCGCCGACAAATATTCGTTGCATAAATTCGTCGTGTGAAGCACAATATCAACGAACTTTGTTTACATTCCATGCAAGAAAAAAAAATTTATATAAATACTAAGATTAAAAGTAAACCTATATAAATCCCATCCGAAAGAGGGATTTTTGAACAAATTATCTCAGGTACTTTATATTTTGAGAACATCTTCATACATATTTTACTACACGGATCAATATAAATCATGAAAAGTATTATGTCATGAAAAATACTTTTTTTATGTAAGAAACCTGGTCACCTGATACTGCTTTATTTGTCGTTCGCTGACGAAACAATTAGAAATGAATCTATTTCAACTTTCGCTGAGTATGACAAATTTCGACCACCACCATGATTGTGTGGAGTTTCATATACACCAATGTGTTTTATTTTTGGCGACGAATATTCGCGACCAAATATTTATCGTTCGTCGCAGTTGTGTTCCTAGCATAAAGCTTTAAGCCAGAAGTGCCCAAGCCCTATGCGCTTGATGCTCAATTGTTTTTGTAAAAGCGTTTAGCTGTAGGGCTGTGCTCTTTAATATATACATACTCGTAATGCACTCAGCACTATCAATGAAAAATACGCAAACAACTTCATCTTATATATTTTTTAGTCATTTTTCACTGCACACACCCAAGAGCAAAGTAACAACACTTTCGCATGCTTTGCTGGTAAACTTTGACGACAGCGATTATTAGTGTAAATTTTGTTTTTGTAAATATGTTTTCCTTTTTACAACAAAAAATATTAAAAAAAGTAGTTTTACTTTAAACAATTATGGCCAGTACACATTTCTTACGGAAATTCAGGTTCCCATAAGAACTGTGTGTAAAAAAAGTAACGGAATTTCAGGTTGGTAAATTCCTTATGTAAGTTTCCGCATACCGGTACAGAGTTCGTAGAGAAAAGTAAACTGAATTTTTAATATTTTTTATTATTACAGGTATGTTAAAAGTAAAAGTGGAAACTTTTTTCGTTAACTGAAACAAAAATTAATGTTCATGCATTTATTTGCCTACGGAATTTTTGACAATTTTTTGATAAAATGGTGTAAGAATTGTTTGCCGTATATTTGGACGGTGAACATAGCATGCGGTAAGGATTCTCATGGATACATATAACTTTTCTACACCAATCTACACAATAGTTTTTCCATGTAGAAATAAATGTATATTTCCAAAAGTGAATTTCTGTAAAAACTCTGTACCGGCCTTTATTCATAGAAAATATTGTATGTTTATTAAACTGTTGACAAATTTCTATAGGAAAATAATAAACATACAATATTTTTTATGTATACGGCCGTTAGACGACAGCAGACATCAAAATTATAAATGAAGTTAACTTCAAATGCTGCCGTCTACTCGCAACATAAAGCTGAAGGTCCATATAACGCGTTACATGCGTTAACGCGTTCTAAGCGTCTATCGAACAAGTAGAATCAATGCAATTTATATTTAGTTTTATTAGTGGCAACTTCTATAACAAAACATAAAAAAGTTTTAAAATAATAGAAGTACAAAGATATGAAAAAAATAGTATATATAATTAAAATCATGATATAAAAAATACAAGGTAGTTTCATTCTCTTTTTATTATTTGTAATAAGGATTTTTGAAGTTTATTTTTAGAGAGAAATATAAAAAGGCGTTGCCACACAGTTGAATACAGGAATATACTCCTAGAATGGATTTTTTCTGAAGTTTGTAGTGCATTGTTCATATTAGAAAAAGCTAGAAATAATAAGCTGATGTAAGTAGGTATCAGTGGTTGTTTTGAAACTCATGTTAGGTTAGATTTAACAGGCTGCCAGCTATTGTAAAGCCAGCTAGCTCACTTGGGTCCAATTTGGTCCCAACAACTAAAAGCACGGACTTCTGCTTATCAGTAAACTTTACAATAGCATTCAAACGAATGCCTATTTTATAGAAAATATTATTATATTTAAAAGAAAATACTCTTTAGATATTAAAAACAAAGAGAAAATTTGATGTTTGTGGCTTAAAAATATATGAATAATTATTTCTACTAGAATGACCCAGGATGCAGCGACAAAACTAATGCACATAACCTTGAATATTTTTCATTACTTACAATAAGAAAAACCTACTTCCAAAAGATGTCATTATTTCTTTAAATATCAAAGTAAGTATGTATAGCGAAAAATTACATATAGTTTTCCGTCGTTTCCGTGCTTTCAAACTTGTTCTGGACGTGACTTATAACTTCTCTATTCAGTGCATTTAAAAGAAAAAATAATAGCTGATTTTAATAACGGCCATTAGTGACCACAATTGCAAAAAAAAAATTTGACATTCACCACAGCGTTATATCAAGAATGATGATGAGTTGACCAGGCAATAATACGTTTAATAAAAAAAAATACCAAATCGTGTCTTCAAGAACCATCGCCACACAATTGTTATTAAATGTTACCCCCAGAAAGATTCAAAGGCAGGCTGCAGAAGGCGTCATTTCAGGCCATTTTTATATATTTTAGATTTATGTATGTATACCAGTAAAAAATTATAAATAGCTTGTTTTCTATGTTTCCCAGCTATCTATATGTCGACATTTCATAGGAACTACCCTAATCATCAGTAGACTTTGGAAATTTTTGAAAGATATTCTCAAACATTCCTATGAAATGTCGACATATAGATAGCTGGGAAACATAGAAAACAAGCTATTTATAATTTTTTACTGGTATAAATGTTAGAAGCTTAAATAGCGAATAAAAAACTTAATTGTTTGAATTTATGTATGTATTTTATTTTAAAATTTTTATTTATTTTTGTTAGAAGCCACAATTTTTTTATTATTTTTACACACAACTTCAAACAAAACTGAAAACAAGGGAATGTATTAACTAATACGGTAGCAGAATTTTATGGAAAATGTCACAATCCTTATACTTGTCAGATGGTGATGGTTAAGGAAAATTGAGAGAATAAAACTACCTTGTATTTTTTATATCATGATTAAAATTAAGAATATTAATGAAGTTAAAAAGAATGTAATAAAGATAATGATGATTAAATATTGGTGGTGGTAAAAATGAATAAATAAATAAGTATTGAAACATTTGGGAAAAAAAGTCTAATTTGTTAATAATAAGGTAGTTTAATTAAAAAATAAATAATAATATATAAGAAAGAATAGAAAAAATAAAAAATAATATATATAAAAAAAGAAAAAAAAAAAAAGATATATATGGTGTTTTTTGTTTAATTTGAATAATATTGCAATAATTTTCTTTTAAAAAGCAATGCGTTTTTTATATAAAAATACTTCAAACACAACAAAGAACTTATCGCATGAAAAGCGTTGTATGTAACTTGAGTTTAGAAAAGTGTAGCACGCGTAGAAACACTTTAAAACGCGTAAAAAGCGCAGACCATATAGCGCATGGTATGGGCGTTCAGCTTAATTATTTTAAAGACAGCAGTAGCACTATGCAGCTGATAACTTTTTTTTATTTTAATCTGTTTCAGATGCTAATAGAATAAATAAAACAAATTTGAAACAAAATTAAATAAATTTTTTTAATTATGTATTATAGCTTGAGAGCCAGCTATGATCCAGAATCCTTCCTAATCCGGCTGGCCATTTTCACCTTCCCAAGCTCTAAGAGCTGAGGCTTTAATTTTCACGAAATAATTAAGAGTTTTTCTTTTCTTATAAATTTTTTTTTTAATTCTTTTTTGTGTTCATATTTTTCCCTTGACATTTGAAAAAGTTCTTTTTTGTAGTGTTGTATTTATTGCTATTGCGTTTACCTGGTATGAATTCGGCTATGTGTATTTTGACAATAAAAATTCCAGAGGTGCCACATATATTTTTTACATGAATAAAATTAAAATTACTGACTGAAAACGTAATAATATCACGTAAAACTGTAAAAACTCATCAATTTATTTAATTATTTTATTTATGTGATATTTACTTCTATTAAATATTTCAAACAAATTTTAATTCTTATTGCTGCCAATTCATATTTATACTGGCAGCACTGCATTTACTTTTTGCTGCTTACGAAAATAGAAATTAGTCTAAGTTGGCAGCAGCAACAAATGCTCTTGTGAAGTCGTGCTGCTGTGATGTCGTTAAAATAATCGTTTTCATCTAAAAACATGTATTATATTTTTGACAGATTGCTGCTTGCTGTCGTCTATGTGTTTAAAGCTTAATACTGCGTTTAGGCCAGTGTTGGCCAGACTCTTGCATTCATACTTATACGCTTGCATTAGTAGCAGCAAAAGGTATATTTCTGAAAATCTACGCAGTGACACCTTATTGCTGTCAAGATATCTGTGCTCAAATGTGAACAAAGCATCAACCGAATACATGCCTTCAGGGTTATTATGAAGATTTTTCTAGAATACACGAAGATTTTTATACAATAGTGTAAACGCCACAGCATCGCAGTAGCTGAAATTTATATCCTATACTCGCGAGTATAAAAAATTAAGACATTGGCCACATCTGGTTTAACGTACAGACCCTGCAAATATGTGGAAGCTAAAATTTGGATACACTTAATGCAGCATATGCTCTCGCTAGTTTACCAAAAAAAAAAATAATGTCTGTTTTTGAACATTTTAAACATTTAAGTCTTAATAAAAAAATCATAAACGTCACTGAAATGTTCTATTCAAGATATTGCAGCCAGAAAAGTAAAAAAATCTGCATACTTCAACACATACACATGTGCGAGTTTTAGTCCTTTTGTTAATAGTCAGTAAAATGTCTAAAAACTTTCTTAAAAGTCAATAATTGGAAACTTTTAATATAAGAAAAAATCTGAGGCTAGACAAACTGTTAATCACAAACAAAAGAGAAGAGAGCAACAAAAATTTGAAAATATTAAAGTAACAAAAACAAAATGGAGTCTTATTTTGCATTACAGTTATTTTTGATTACAGCGACGAGGAGTTTCAGTTGAATTAGTTATAGAGTGAATGTTAAGATAGCAGATGTACTCGTATGCAAACATACTCGTATGTATATTGTTAAAATTGAAAAGTTTTATACATAGCTGTCATGTATTGAAAATGTTGTCCGCTATTTGCTGAATTGTGAGATTATTTTATTTATTTATTTATATAATTGTAGCCAGGGCTGGGCAGTATTTGAAATACTTTTATTTGAAATACAAATACGTATTTTGTATCTGTATTTCAAATACACGACATGAAAGTATTTAGAATTTTGTATTTCAAACACATGTGGCTAAAAAAATACATTTTTACAAAATACATTTATTTATTGTTGTAAATTCAGAATCAGATATTTCATACTAATGCTAAAATTGTTAGAAACTACGATCATTAAAATGTTTATCATTTTTGTTTATCTCATTAAAAGAGGGGCAAGGAATTAAAACCCTTGCAATAGATACCTTGGAGAAAAATTACAAAACACATGAAACCAACCGTGAATGCAGCAGAAGTAGTAGTTGCAGTAGAGATGATGAGGATTTATTGTTTTTATGCATTTATAGAATTTGGCAGCAGCTTATGTTTTTCAGGACCTATAGGTTTTATTCACTCGCCAACAAGAGGTTGTTTGTCGGGTGAGTCATTAAAATACATTGTTTTTATTAAAGGAAATATTTGTTTTACCGAAAATTTTAATAGGCTTTCAATATTTTGACATTTAATTCATTTTAAGTTTTAGGTGACTATACACAACTTAGTTTACGTGCATATGTAAAATACAATATGTATCTAATATCAGAGAGGTATATTCTTATGAGATCGCAATACAAAAATGTATTTGTATCTTTTAGTTGTATTTTGTATTTAAAATACGCAGCTTGAAAGTATTTTGTATTTGAAATACGCAGCTGGGAAGCATTCTGTATCTTGTATTTGAAATACGTTAGGTGAGTATTTTGCCCACCCCTGATTGTAGCCTAGCACAACAAGATGTATATCTTATAAATGAAAGTGCCAGTGAATAAATCAAACTAATAACATATAATGAACAAGAGATGAATAAAAGTAAACATTATACATATCAAAAAAATTCATGAAATAACTTTTTACAGAAAAAAATATAGAGAAACATAAAAGTACATAAATTATTTGACAAGGTTAGTCTCAAAGAAAAAGTTTATCTAATATTAAATTACAAAAAAAAATTATACAACTCCTTTTTAAATGCATTGCCTATGTATTGAATATGGTTTGGCAAAGAATTCCAAAGTCTTGTGGTATATACAAAAAAATTACGTTGTGACAAAAGGGTATTATACCTTAGTTGAATGTTTTTTCTACCTCGGTTAGATCTAACAAATCTGATTCTGCTAAACAGATATATTGGTTGTTTTGACATAATTATTTTGTGCAGAAATATTAGGCATTTAATATTTAGGAGATTTTCAAACTCCACTTGAAATATCCTATACGAAAGTAGTGAAATGTGATCACGACGCACTTTTAGGAATATATATCTTGCTATATTGTTGTAAGCGACCTTAAGTTTTTGTAAATCTTGACTGTCACAGTTCGCAAAAATTTCACACCCATATAATAGTGCGGGAATTAAATAAGTTTTTGCACGTTGCATTCGAATGGTGAATGGGGTTGAATCTATGACAGTGCACAAGTTACGGAGCATACTGTAGACTCTACTTACAATGACATTAATGTGATTTGACCACGTTAAACGATTATTAAAGATGACACTCAAGCTGGACGCTGAATTGACATAGCAAATTTTGTTTTCTTCTACTTTAAGTTCAGGTACGTCAAATTCTCTATTAGACCTCGAAAGCAAAATACATTTGGACTTAAAAGGATTAATAGAAAGACCATTTGCCTTAGCCCAATCGTTCATCGTGTTCAAATCATTGTTAATATTGTCTATTGTCTAATTTTAAAACATAATTTTATTTTTTTATTTTAAATTTAGTATTAAGATTTGAATACTTATTGTTAGTTTATTCTGAAGATTCAATAAATAAAAAATAAAATAAAAATATTGTCTATGGACGAATTAAATCACCTATATGTGAACTCAAGTAGAAAAACGGAACAATGTTTATGTTTCCCAGCTGTCTATACATCGAAATTTCATAGAAGCTACCTTAATCATCAGTAGAATTTGGAAATTTTTGAAAGCTATTCTCAAACATTCAACTTTATATCCCAACAATCTAAATAAATTGCTGAGAATTTAAAAAGAAAAATGCTCTAATAATACCTGTCAAAAAACAAAAAACAAGCTTTTTCATTTATACACGTCTCTAACATTTCTTTACACCTTTCAAACAAATGAACAACCGTTGTTTGCTACGATTTGCTTTTTGAAAGTATCGAAAAGCAGAAAACAAAAATTCAAACAATTAAGCTTTTTATTCGCTATTTTTAGCCTCTACCATTTATACCAATAAAAAATTATAAATAGCTTGTTTGCTATGTTTCCCAGCTATCTATATGTCGACATTTCACAGGAACTACCCTAATCATCAGTAGACTTTGGAAATTTTTGAAAGATATTCTCAAACATTCAACTTTATATCCCAACAATATAAATAAATTGTTGAGAATTTAAAAGAAAAATGCTCTAATAATACCTGTCAAAACACAAAAAACAAGCTTTTTCATTTATACACGTCTCTAACATTTCTTTACACCTTTCAAATAAATGAACAACCGTTGGTTGCTACGATTGGCTTTTTGAAAGTATCGAAAAACAGAAAACAAAAATTCAAACAATTAAGCTTTTTATTCGCTATTTTTATCCTCTACCATTTATACCAATAAAAAATTATAAATAGCTTGTTTGCTATGTTTCCCAGCTATCTATATGTCGACATTTCATAGGAACTACCCTAATCATCAGTAGACTTTAGAAATTTTTGAAAGATATTCTCAAACATTAACCAAATCCTCCCAACTGTATTATATTTGCAATTGCAGAAATATAATCTCAAATTCACACGATTGTGAGCAGGGCCTATAGTGTGTAAAAGTGGGTTTAGCACTAGTTTTTTTTATTTTATTTCTGGACACAGTGCGTATGTGGAACATTGAACAACTCACAAAGCAAAAGTAAATAGGATTTCAGAAATTTGATTGTGACCGTGTACGTGCTCAGTGCATATTATTCACGTAACTCGTTTGTTTCCGTTTATTATTTTAGACCGAATTTTGATAGAAAATGTTTGCGGGGTGTGCTTACATCTTGGTTCTGTGTACGTATGATTAACGAAAATTTCGTAAAAACACTCGTCTTGCAAATTATCGTAGTGTTACGCAGTGTTTACACGTGCATGTACAAGTTCGAAAAACTGCACACATTCAAACTTTTGTTACTAACACACTCACACTTTTTGCACTTGCTGTCAACTTTAGACTAAACTGACAAGAGATTTCGGATGACAGTGATTTTTTGACACTTACTGAAAGTCAAATGACAACCAAAGTAACAGTTTTGCTGAAACTAACTGGATTTTAATATAATATTTTTGTTCTTTTTAACTTTTTCAAAATATATTTGTAAAATAATTTTATGTTACACAGAAAAAAATTAGTTTTTCAATTAACACACTACATTATTTGCACTAAGTAATTTTTTAATTGATTTAGGTCCTTCAAAGGAATTTGTAAATACAAATGAAAGAAATTTGTAAGAAATTGTTAGAAAAAAACTCCAATTTTTTTAATTAATATATTAGGTTATTAATAAAAATGTGAACTGATAATGTGAACAGAATTAAATAAAATGTTCCTTGAACTTTCACCTTTTGACAAAGAAATAATTTATCGATTTAATAAAAGTTTTAACTGAAATTTAGTTCATACCCGATAAATAAGAGTAATTGAATTAAACAAACAGTTATTTGAAAGAAATATTACAATCAATTAAACAATTATTTAAAAGAATTAATGCTTTTGTTCGAAATTTTCTGAATTTTGCAAATATATTTACTGGAAAATATAAAATCAACAAACCTTTCGTTGTTTTAAGTTAGAAATCATTAAAAATAATTATCATTCATTTATTTATTTCCCCAAAAAATTATATTACAGTTTGTTAATAATCACACCATTTTTGGGGTTGTTTTCTTTTCACTGATATTTTTAAGTTGGACGTTCATGTTAATGTTTAGACATAACCCTGCCGTTACACAAGAAAGTACTTTCATGACATTTCTGTATACGTATTACATTCGCTGAAAAGCCCCGGCCTAACAAATAGATGAAGCTAGGTTTTTTGTAGTTACATTTTTTCAGTTAATACTAATGGAAGTAACACATAGATAGCGCTAGTTTTATTGCAGTTGCCTTTTGCAGTTAATACTAACCTTCAAAAGGCAGCTGTTAAAATTTTATGATATTCTATTCATTGGTTTGTGAGTTACTGTGCTAAGAGTGACTCTTTTTTTGTTACTCTCTAAACAATGGAGCAAAAACAATTTCGCGTTTTAATTGCTGTTTTGACTGCTTCTTGATTGGAAATAATACCGTTCAAGCGAAACAATGGCTTGAAAAGTTTTCTGGGGACTGCCCTTCTTCAGAAACAAACATAAAACGTTGGTTTGCTGATTTCAAACGTGATCGTAGAGACAACGACGATGTAGAACGCAGTGGACGTCCAAATGAGGCGGTAACACCAGAAAACGTAAAAAAAAAATCCACAAAATCGTTTTGAATTATCGAAAAGTGAACTTGCATGAGTTAGCTCGTTACATCGTTAAGATATCAAAAGACCGTGTTGGCTTTACGAGTATATTGCATGAGCATTTGACTATGAGAAAGCTCTGTTCAAAGTGGGTGTTCAGAGTGAGTTGAGCAAAAACGAGAACGTGTTAATGATTCTGAGCACTGTTTGGCCTTGTTTAAACATCACAAACCGGAATTTTTGCATCGATATGCGACAATGGATCAAACATGGACCCATCACTTCACTCCGGAGACAAAACGATTGTCATCTGAGTGGACAGCAAATGGTGAACCTCGTTCAAAGCGCCCGAAAGCACGCAATCGGCTGGAAAGGTTATGACCTCGATATTTTGGGATGTGCGTGGTGTAATATTCATAGAATATCTTGAGAAAAAAATACCATTCACAGTAAATATTATATAGCGTTGTTGAATCGTTTGAAGGCCGAAATTGCAAAGAAACGACCGCAATTCGGCCTTGTTTCATCAAGAGAACGCACCGTGCCACAAGTCAATCAAAGCAATGGCAAAATTACATGAATTGAATTTCGAATTGCTCCCACATCCGCCGTATTCGCCAGATTTGCCTCCCATCGACTTTTGGCTGTTCGCAGACCTGACCTGAAAAAAACGCTCGCCGGTAAGAATTTTCGCGTAAATGAAGAGGTTATCGCTGAAACTACTTTGAGGCAAAAGATAAAACATTCTACAAATGTGGTATTGAAATGTTAGAGCAGCGTTGGAATGATTGCGTTGCTCTTAATGGAGATTACGTTGATGAATAAAGCTAATTTTGAACCAAAAAACCTTTTTTAAGCCCGGGACTTTCCAGCCCATGTGTTATTATAAATAAAAATTTCAGGTAAAGAAGAACTTCCTTGAAAATTTATTGTTCGTTTACACAGGAAAGTGAAATTTCAGCTTGAAAATGCGGTGGAAGCGAAGAGCTGCAAAATTTACCCCTGCTTCTCACCATTCTTATTTTGTTTATCAACTTATTAGAGTTACCAATAATTGAAAGAAATTATCATTATAAATTTTTTAATATGATTATTTTTATAAATAGGCTTTCATTGTATTCTTTATGTATGTTTAAAGAAAACATATTGTAACTATTTCATACACATACAAAGGAAGTTAAATAATTTAAAATTATTTTTTTACTACAATACTGTAATTTTGTATAAGTATTTCTAGATGGCAACAGTGCTTACCACTTGGTAATTTTATTTTCATAATACGTGAAAAAACTTGTTTCATGAAAGTTTTGTTGAAAGCTGAGCGGAACGTAAACTAAATGTAAGTGTGTTAGTGGAAAAATGGGAGTGTACTGCAACTTTCGGGCATTTACTTTCATGTCTAAACGCAAGGTTAACGCACCTTGCAAGAAAGTCCAAGTAAGCACTTGTACGTTTAAACGCGATGTTAATACGTCAAAAACTGCTTGATTGAAGTTTTTTAAAATATATATTATACTAGCATTTACCAGCGATTTTGTCTGCGGAAAACAGATGTTTTCGGCAAACTATTTTGTAGCGAAACCAATATTTAAAAAAGAAATTATTATTAAATTATGACATCGCATGCACGTGTTTTGTGTTTTTAATTTGTTGCTCATAGAACACAGAAGAGCACTCGTCTAAACAATTTTACATGGAAATCTCTCAAAAAATTTAGTAACTTTCACACAATTTTTCTAGATGAGTAGCTCGTCTGTGTTCTATGAACAACACGTAAGTTTATATTGTTTTAAATTTGAATTAGTACTATTTACATTTAATAAATCTGGGTTGGCAACGTTTTTTGTTTTATATTGCAATTCTTTTCAGAAACATGAATGATTTATAGAATCTCGTTTTTTTACTGGAATTGCAAATCGGATTAAATTATTCCTCTATTCCTCTTGCATTTTACGCACAATACTCCGTCATAAAAAATAATTTACAACCGTGTGACGTTACAGTCGTAAGGCCCATCTAGCCGACCGTAAATGTAGAAATGTAAATGTAGTCGGAACAGCTGATCGTTTTTGTTATACGAGAAACCATGAAAATGATTATTTGACTGTAATGAAATGTAATCGTAACGTCTCAGCCTGTAGAAAATAGAATTTCATTACGTGTTTACGTGACAAATGTTGTCAGTGATGGTATATATTATTGTGAATGGTTTTAGTACTTTTTACTTATTTGATAATTGAACTGTTTAAGTAGTTAAATTTGTATACACACATAATATAATTTAATAAATTTAAGACTTTCCTGTAAAATACGCAAAATGGGTATACATAATTTATACACTACGCATTGGTAGCATAATTTATACACTACGCACAATTTTTGCAACTGTCCCATTAATATATTCCTCCAGCACAATTGGTGTCGGTGATGACTTCTCTCGGTTTATATCGAACTTTCTCAGAGACCGCACTATACGAGTTGTTATAGATGGGATCTCATCAAACGAGTTCAATATTAATTCAGGGGTACCACAAGGCTCCGTTCTTTCTCCTACCCTATTTCTTATTTTTCTCAATGACCGTCTCTATCAAACTTCCAACCCTTCCAACTCTTTCGCAGATGACAGCAGCATTTGCCATTCGTACTCTTTAAGCTATATGCCCAGCCTATCAGAGATCGCTGCTAAGAGGCTAAATATGAGCGATTCACTGAATAGTGACCTTCTATTAATCTCCGAATGGGGTCGTAAAAACAGAATCGCCTTCAACGCTCGTAAGACCCAGTGTTGTTTATTAATAAACAAACAAACGACCGCAAGTACTGGCTCATCTCTACTCATGGATGGTATAAGTATTGAGAACGCGGATGCTTTTGGTGTTCTTGGAATGAAGATACAGTCTGACGTTCGCTGGACTAAACACATTTTTAATGTCTGTAAAGAAGCATTCAAGTGCCTAGGTTTTTTGAAACGGTGTAAGATATACTTCACTCCATCGACCTCCTTACTATTTATACCACCTACATCTGACTGAAAATGGAATACAACTCTCATGTTTGGGCCGGTGCCTCAAAGTCTATTTTGGGGTTACTCGACCGTGTGCAGGAGAGGGCGAAGAAGCTTATCGGTGACAGTAGGGTATCCAACTCTATTGACTCACTGGAGCATCGACGTAGTGTGGGGTGTGTTATTCTGTTCTATCATAACTGCAATGGATTTTGATCTGACGAGATTGGGGTCTTGTTACCAAAAATCGCACATTTTTACGTAGCACGCGTTCATCGTCCAGAGCTCATCCATTTGTGGTCGATTGCCCGAGGAATCGTACTACGCATTACAGAGAGAATTCGTTTTTCAGCCGTACGCTTCGTCTGTGGAACAAGTTGCCTGCAGACGTGTTTCCTGCCTGTTATAACGTTGAAAAGTTCAAGTCAAATGTTCACAAACATTACTCCCTCTTTCCCACCCTCCTCACAACCTATTTACCTAGTGCTGGTACAATGCACTGCATTTGTACGTGTTCTCCCCTGAGTACTGGTCCAAGAAAAAGTAAAACAAAAAAAAAAAAAGAAAGCAATACAGTATTAAATTTAGGTCTGTGATGAAAGGAAAATGTAATAATAAAATATGTATAATATTTTTTAAGTTGGTTGCTACGATTTGTTTTTTTGGAAGTATCAAAAAGCAGAGCACAAAAATTCAAACATTGGAGTTTTATGCGCTACATTAGCTTCCAACATTGGTACCAATTACAAACATTTTTTTGTGTTTCTCAGCTGTAGCTCATATGAAATATCGACAATAGACAGAAAAAGAAATATTAGAAATTTTAGGTACCATTTAAACAATTTTCGTACTTTTTGTATATGTACTGAATATTATGAACTCTCATCATTGCTTTGAACAGCTGTATTGTTTTTATTTATTTTTGTAATTTATTTGATATAATGATATGGACGATGAAAAATTAATTATTTTCTTTAACAATAAAGAATATAAAAATTAAAAACAGAACATGTTTTCTTCACATGCACTTTATTTTCTATGTTCTATAAGTGCAACTATATTTACGTTACAGTTACATTTTCTATGGTCGGCTAAATGGGCCTTTAGACTAATAAGGTTCGGACCGGTAGAATTAGGTTAGGTTGGGTAAGCAGGCCGCTTGATTTCCAGCAAGTGCCCGGAAACTCTAGCTCACTTGGGTCCTGTAGGTCGTTCCCTTTGTGATTGCCTGAAAAAGTTAGTAAAGGAAAAAGAAAATACAAGGTTATAGGGATATAGAAGGAATGAGGAAGAGGGAAAGGAGGTGGGAAACTATTAGTGTGGCATTACTTGCTGATTTACTAGCCATCCGCTGCTTCTAATGAAAGAAGCTATCGCAGTCGGTTTGACCGAGGCCAGACATGAAAGGCTATTGAAGCTCCGCTCGCCTAAGTACCTTAGACGATGATGCTCCAATGCCGGGCATGTACCGAGGAGTTGAAGGATTGTCTCCTCCTCCTCCTCGTCTTGGCAACTTCTACAGAAGTCGTTATATGGTAGACCCAGTCTCCTGGCATGGTTTCCAAACGGGCAATGTCCAGTGATGACTGCTACTGTCATTCTTAGGAGAGATCTAGGAAGTTTTAGTAGCTCTCCTGTTCTCTTAGAGCTAATGTGCGGCCACAGGCTTCTTGATATAAGGCATGTGGGCTCTGTGTGCCACCACCTGTCCTCTAGGGCTGTCCCTTTTTTGGCTAACTCATCAGCAATGTTGTTGCCATTATTGGACCCATGTCCACGTACCCATTTTAGGGTTAGGTTAGAATGTCTCGTTATCTTATTTAAAGATATCCGGCATTCTTGGACAAGACTAGAATTAGTATATATTCCGTCAGGGAGTTGATGGCGGCCTTGCTGTCTGTAACTATCATGATATCGCTTCCGAATATCTTGTGGTACATCAGCCATCTGGCCGCTTTATATATAGCCGATATTTCGGCCTGAAGTACAGTACATCCGTCTGCTAGTCTGAAGGAAATTTTAGTGTTAAATTCCTCTATGTAAACGCCACCCCCAACCCTTTCTCCCCTTCTGGACCCATCCGTGTAAACATAGAAGTATCCAGGTTCTATGGGATATTCCTCAATTATGTAGCCGAAACTCCTTGTAAGGAATGATTTAGGGGTGCAGTAGTCAATAAGATCGGGGACTTGGTCTCCTTCCATCTCTAATATATTAGTGTGTCCCCACGGTCTTTGGGTCCATGCTCCTGCCGCGACCGGTAGAATTGGAACACAAACTTTCAATCTCAATTTATAGGAAGGTAGCCTTGTTAGCTCCTGAGAATTGAAAAGATCTACTATGATATCATTTTAGTGCCGATGAAATTGACTGCAGACATTTATTCGACAGCACCGAATGCCCCAAGTTTTGTCAATCAATACTAATATAATTCTTTCTTATATCCGTTCTTCATAATTTATAATATTTTTAAGGTCGGGATAAATATGACATTTTCAACTACCTCAGTCTTGGACAATATTAGAGAATTCATATGGTATTAATTCCCCGATTTGTTAAGAGCAGGTCCGAATATGCATCACAGCCTAGTTGAGTTCATACTTGTAGCAAGAAGTATTTTTTCATGAATTTACAGCGAAAACGCTTCCAGGAAAATATATATTTTTGCTGTTTGAGTATCTCTAGCGACAGCCGGTACAGTCTGTCTGCAATCATCAGCCAAAGGTACCGCCATCCGTTATCTTCAACGACTTTTTTGTGGAATGATTTCCAAACTTACATAGCTGCAACATTCGCCCATTTATTATTCTGGGTAATATTACAGACCAGTGTTTGGTTACACATCGAATAACATGAATGGCTGCATAGTTTGAACGAACAAAATGTTTCTTTTATTTCCAATAGAAAAAATAATTTTCAGTTATTTCGTGCAATTCTTTTTGTATTTTTAGCCAGTACACAGACCAGATACATAGATACAAAAGAAAACATAATGAGCCCAATTATGAATAAAAATTCCGTAGGAATTTGTTCACTTTTCACTTTCCTCCAATCATGAACAAAAGTTAAATATGAGGTTTTTTATTTTTTTCTTCATGCAATTCGTTGAAAACACTAGGGAGAGATCAACTCTTACGGCCAAGTTCACAAAAATTGTGTTTTTCTCTTTAATATGCATTGAAAAAAGTATGTTATATGAGAAATAAATTTCATGAGGAATAAATTCCGAGAGAAATAAATTCCGTGAGAATATTCATAATTGGGCTGAATGTAAAATCAGAGTTATTCAAAAATATTTTGTTTTTTTTTTTGGACAGACGCGATGTCCAATTTTTTTTAATTTCTTTGATATAAAGAAGAAAAATTATTGAAAATCTGTTCATTATAGCGGAGTGTTTTATTTATTTTTTTGGACCGACATTTTATATATCCAAAAACTTTTTTTCCAGGTCGCTGAAAATCTCTTGAAATAAGGAAAAATATTGAAAATTGGTTTTAATTAATAGCGAAGAATATCAAACATTTATTTTTCGGTTTGGTCAGTCCGATGTCCAAAAACTATCTTTCGGAAGGACATTATATTAATCCGATATCCGATATAACTTTTTTATTTTCAGCTCATAGCCATATCCTTTCAAAAGGAGTAAAAAAGTATTTTGAAAATCGATTCATATACTGCGGAGATAATTAAAATTTCTTTCAGATGGACATTTTGTCTGCCCGCTGCAGTGCGTTTACAAACTCTTTTAAAGGAAGAAATAATATTGATCATCGGTTCATTAATACTGCAGTAAATAATTTTTTTTTCAGACGAAAATTTCATCTGTCCGGTATCCAAATTTTTATAAATTTTCAGCTCATTGTCAAATGCTTTCAAAAGAAAACAACATCAGTTCGTAAATGGCGTGGGTTTTCAAAATTATTTTTTAAACGCGGCTTTTGCATCCCTTTTCTCCCTTCTGTGGCTGAAATTTCAGAATAAAAACATATGTTGGTTTTCGGTCTTCAAAATATTTGCTAACCGAATTTCATTAAAATTATCACAGCGGTTCAGTTTTTCCAAAAGTATTTTTAATTTTTAGCCCTTTTGAAAGAAAAAGGAGTATTGAAATTTGGTTCATAAATGGCTGAGTTTCCAAAAAAATTTTTTTTTTTTGGGCGGACAGTTTTCTATCCTATGTTCAAATATTTTTTTTTTCTCGAAAGAAAAGATCGGGTCATAAATTGCGGAAAAATTAAAAGAAAAGTTTTTTTGGACGGTCATTTTGCCTCCTTTTGACCCCTTTGTGGCTCAAATTTCAAAATAAAAACTATCCTATAATAACTCTCGGACCTCAATGTATGTGCATACCGAATTTCATCAAAATCGGTTCAGCGGCTTAAGCGCAGACAGACAGAGTTACTTTCAAATTTAAAATAAGTGTGGCTGATGAAAGCTGCTACGACCCTGTCGTATAATGAGTAGCTAACTACAAAAATACTTAACTTTCAATTAATTTTTAGGAACCAATTTTAAGCTATCTAGTATACAATGCAAAAGTGTCCTTAACAAAAATGTGTTTAATGTAAAATGTATGTGGCTACATACCTAGTAGGCGCCGTAGATTTCAATTTTTATTATTAATACTACTGCGTGGTATTGAAGTTTTTTTTATACATATATAAATTTTTAAATTCTGTGGAAGTTTTCTAAAATAAAATTTTTTATGTAAGACAAATAATAAAGATTTTAATATTATTGTATGTGATTGTTTAATTTTAATTTAAAGTGCTATAATTGTGATTTTTTGAGAAGACAGTTTGTCTTATAAAGTTAACAGTATTCAGCATATAAGTGAATGTGTGAATACATTTTTTGGAGCATTTCAAAATTTTTCCTGCTACCCATTTGAGAATTATCTAAAGCAATTAAAAAGTATGTGAAAAAGCCTTCAAAGATTCTACAACAATTTCATATTCGTGTGCAAAATGAAGAAATGGTTACAGGGCAGAAAAAGCTAACAATATCTAGATGTCGCGTTCACAAATTAGCCGTTGCGGATTTGCATTACAACCAATTCCAGCATGTAAGTAATATTAATAAAATTAATAATTATTATAGGTATTTAGTTTCTAATTTTTATTAATAAATTATGTTACAGATCAGAAGGAAACGGTGTCGTACCCAAATTGCTCAAACCAATTTCAAGAAAATTTCAATGAAATAAACATTCAATTATTAAAAAGGGACAAACTTAAAATTAACCAATATTTTGCACTTACAGATACAATCTCCAAGGTAATTATTTTTCAATCAAAATTTCTCTCATTATGTCAGACCTCCAAATAAATATTGCCACAATTTATCCAGAGTTCAGGGATATTTGTTTTAATTATGTATTTACAGAAATTACTGTGATAAAACAACATAATAATGCAAGCCTTGGCAGATCAAAAGGTGTTATCAGAAAAAATTCTGTACCAAGAAACAACAAAAAAAAATGTATATTCTACATTCCTGACATTTTTAAGTTTTTTTTTTCCAACATGTAATGTATTTTTTTTTTGTTTGTTTGTAATATGTAATATAAAAATTAAGTTTTTAATAAATTATTTCTGAAAAATTACAAATAAATACGTTTTAAAAATTTTGACTACTTTATTTTATTTCGAAAAAATATTGCAATTGGATAATAGTTTTTCAGCTATAGTGTCAACAATTAACTTTTCGTTGACTTAAAATTAATTAACTTATGGTTGATTTAAAAAAATCGTACTTTTAGCAAACGGTAGAGTAGTTAAAATATTGCTAGCTTAAAAAAATTAACTGAAAGTTGACTTTTAGAAAGTCAACTGTAAGTTAGCTGAAAAGTAGTGTAAAATCTGACAATTGACTACCTCCTAGGACATCACAATGTTAAAATAGTTAGTTGCTTTCATTGAAAAGTAATCCAAGTGTCAGTCAGCACTAGTTGAGGAATAGTTAACTTAAAGTCAGTTTAAAATTAACTCAGTTTCCGACAGGGGAAAAACACGTAATAACTTATTTTCTATTTAACTAGCCTTCCATTTTTATTTTATTTTATAGATTGATCTTTAAGTTTAACTAAAATGGAGAATTGGGACAATGAAAGAAGAATTTGGATAGTGGAACGCTTTCACCGTTGTTTCCCTCCAAAGAGAATATAGGCGCACGTTTGGCGGCACTCCTCCTAACAGATGGAGTATAATGAGGCTCGTAAAGAATTTTTCCAAGCATGGCACAATCGCAAGGAGGTCTTATCATTGAGATCCCTCAAGTCGGTCGCAGCAAACAATCGCTGCCGTAGCTGTTGCCATACAATCCAATTCTTGAGTTTCAACAAGGAGCTTATCTGCTCAAATGGGTGTCAGCAGACAAATTTTCACCAAGATTTAAACTTATTTACATATAAGATTCAATTAACCAACAAACTTAACCCTAGAGACTTCCCGATTCACTTGGAATTTTGTGAGAAGATCATTCAAATGGTGTCAGAAGATGAAAACGTCTTGAACTGCATTTTTATGTCTGACGAGGCACATTTTGATTTAAACGGCAATGTTAACAAACAAAATTGTCGAATATGAAGTAATTCTAACTCACAGATACTTAACTAGTGCAATTACATCCACTTCGCATCACAGTGTCGTGTGTAGTTTCTTCAAGGTCTTACCGTTACGGTCGATGGAGACCGTTACTTAAAGATGTTGAAAGAGGTTTTCTTTAGAGAAATACGCCAAGAAAGAATCCCTTTCAACTCTGTTTGGTTTCAACAAGATGTGGCAACTTGTCATATAGCCACGCCTTTTATGATAGAATTGAGGCACACATTGCCCTCAATGCTGATTTCCGTTGGCCTCCCAGATCTCCTGACCTCACTGCACCTAATTTTTTTTTTTGGGGAGGTTATTGCAAACATGAAGTTTACAAAAAAAAAAACCCAACAAATTTGGACGATTTAAAGCAATCCATTCGAACGGTAATTGCGACAGGTACCGCTGTCGCACATCTGTCACCAAGAGTGGAGGCCATTTGAATTCAATTATTTTCAGAACTTCATGAATTACTTTAGTAAAAACGGATTATTTTTCAAATGAATTACTAAAAAATAAATTACATAAACTTTACAAAAAGTTATTTGAGTTTCTTAATGTAGCAACGATTTTTAGAAACGATGTTTTGAAAAGAAATAGTGCCATAGCATCATGTTAAAAAGAATGTATTACAAAAATTAGTCTGTGAAAAATTGCTACTCGTATTTCAACAAAACTGTTATTTCAATTGTTATTTGACTTTCAGTAAGTGGAAAAAAATCGCTGTCATCCAAAATCTCTTGTCAGTTCAGCTGAAAGTTGGCTGTTAGTGTGAGTGTATTAGTAAAACAGATTGGGTGTATTGAGTTTTTCGAACTTGCACCTGCACGTGTAAACGCTAGACAACGTATGTACGTAGTAAACGTAGAATTTATAAATACAAATGCACATATGCATTATTTAGAATACTCGCTTATAATTGTATTGGTCAACTTGGATTTTGAAGTTGAAGCACAAGTCCGTTTTTTTTTATTTTTACTATGCTTGGGAGAAACATATGTATGTATGTATGTACTCATAACCAACAGTAAACAAAAGTGTCATTACAAGTAAACGAGAACTGCATGCGAACTAAATACGAAAATGTTATCTTTTTAAGAGATAGTGTAGTATATACTCTTATATACAAGTATTTAAAAGTGATGTTCTCTTTAGCTGTGTTATGCTCCTTTACGAATAACATACGAGTAATTGTATTTCAGGTACTCAGTTTCAATGTTCTTTGTGCGCAGGGCTGCCAGAAAAATTATGGAAGAAATCGTCCATAATCCGATAATTTATGAAAATATCGTCATTTTAGTTTTGAAATATCGCCAAAAAATCGGATTTATAATTTTTTAGTATATTTTAAATTTTTAGTATATTTTAAATATCTATTTAAAACTATAACAGTTTTAATGCAAGCTTATCGTCTCAAATTTATACGTTTGCAAAAAATATATAAATTTATTAAAGAATTTAGTTTGTAATTAATTACAGTTTTATACATATGTACTTATTATGGCATTAAAAAGCAAATATGCTTTGATACATTCTGAAAATTTTAGAAAGATATATCTGAATTGAATAATTCTAATAAATTGGATTTAATTGCAATATCAAAGAAGTTTGAAGTATTTAATTTTAATTAGTATTTATAATAAAGTGTGCCTTCAATTGTTTCATTTTCTAAAGATTTTCATATTTTTGTCTTATTTTAACTGATTTAGCTGAATATTATGCTCAGGATGCAAAATAATAGAGCAATGTCTCTATATTTTTGAATAATTTGAAAATATTTTGAGAATATTGGAATTAAGTTCTGAAAAAGTACTAAAAATGGAGTGATTTGTAAAGTTTTATGAAAATTTCCATAAAATTATGGTTTCTATACGCTCAGAGTCGTAATTATTATGAAAAATATGAGAATATTGTTGGCGCCTTAAGAAATATACTATTTTATATTAATTGTTATTAAAATATTTTGCAAACAAGATAAACCAAAAGCAAAATGCCTGAAAGTCAGGTAAATGACTCAGAAACTAGGAAACTAGTTGCCGGACGAGTTGAAACCGAAGATGTAACCGTTTTAAGCAAACCGTTTGTTTGCTTATGAATAGCTGCGTGCAAGGCAAAAACAGAAGGGATTTCTGCATTGCATTGCGGCTGGGAACGAAAAAGGGGATCATTACAATAATTCCAAGGAAGATTTTTTCTGACTTTTCCCATGATGGTTACAATTACTTCTGGAGCACCCTTTTTTTAACATATTTCTTTCTATTCGTGGGCATTTGTTCTTATTAGGAGTTATTTTGTTTGTCTTCAAGTAATATTTTACTAAATTTTATTTAATTATTGCATTTAAAGAATTAACTGAATTTTTCTTTAATCATTAACTGGCAAACGGGTTTGTTTAAATTGCCACTATTCGAAACCAATTTAACATTTTTCTTGGTTAATGCGGAAATCAAGCGATCAGTGCCCTAATTATTATTATGTTAAATAACTGCAAGAGTTGCGATTTTTAGTAATACCTTAAATGTAGGTTACAACAGTGACAAGCAAAATGTAATAAATGTAATAAATAATATGTCAATAAATGTAATAAATGTAATAAATTAAAATGTAATAAATGTAATAAAATAATATGTTGACCTAGGTGTCAACAGAAATATTCAAAAATAAGTTCGACTATCTATCGTTAATATCATTAATACAAACAATAAAAACAAGCGTACATATCGCAATAAAGCAACTGATATTTATTTCAAATTAAATTATTGGTTTACATGGTTTGTTTTTTTTTTCTGGCAAAAAAGGAGATCAATGCTTTGAAGCTACATATACTATGAGCGTCAAAAGTGAGTCAACATCAGTGATAGTTTTATATTTGGTTTTATTACATTGCTAGCATTAGCACTAGAATAATCTTACTAACTATAATTATAAGACTCATTTAATCTTTTTTTTGTAAATGAATCGTACGATCGTGTAGGATATTGAAGACTTTTAGATATACTTTGGTTCTCATCTAAAAAAAAATTAATGTTGCCATGCTTTTCGTATAGCAAAAATCATAATTTTTAGAACAAAAATCGTCATTTTGCTAAATTTGGGCACGAAATTTATCAAAATTACGATTTATCGTCAAATCTGGCAGCTATGGTGTGTGGTGGTGAAAATTTTTACAGTTTGGTTTGCATCTGAATCATGTTATAAGTGCAGAAATAACAGTATGTATGTTGCTAACATATGAAAGGAGTGTGAGCTCGTATGTACGAGTATGTGGCGCATACGAGTACATAGATAGAAGAGAAACGTTGCATATAAGTCATTGAGGGAAACATTAACTTTTGTTTTGCGTGTCTGCTGTCCTAATCTTTGCTGTTGTGTTTATTGGTTGGCCTACATTCACAAATTATAACTGGAATGCAAAGATAACTTTGTCTAATATACACACACACACATATGTATGTGTGTATATTTCATTGTTCAACAATACTAATGAAATCGTTTAGAATTAGTTATTAACCTTGTTCATAAAAAGATTTTTCGATTTATTAAATGATATTTGTATGCAAATTTAGCTGTGCACTTTAATATATTTTTTTTTGTATTATCTAATAAGGCCTTAAATAAATATGGCACAAAAAATATCCTTGTAAAAAGGTAAGATAAACGTTACTGCTGCACTGGTGTTTAAATATTTATCTTATGTGTTTTTTTTTTATAATTAATTATTACCAAACTCTTTCTTTTTCGCAGAATTGATGTTTAGTATTTGTTATCATTAAAATTTATATATCTAAATGCATAAACATCTGTATATAAACATGTACATATGTTTAAGCTTGTATATGACGTGATTTAAAGCTTTGCTTTATGGTTAGGAAAATCAGGATACAAAATGTTATTCGATTGATTTGAAACAAATAATGGTGCTTTTGTTTTAACTCTGGTAATAGGTAATATTATTACGGCTGCATCCAAGCTACTCGTACTTGCTGGCGAATAAATTGTACTAGATGACAAGCACGATGAGGACGAAAAGGATAAAGAAGAGTGTGGCTTTGTTGATGATATCCGTTTTTTTACAGAAGCTTTAACGATATCTTTATCTCCAGTATCAACTTTCCTTTTTTCCGTGCACATCAAACAAAAAACAAACATACACATTTTAATAACAAATATATTTTTTTATAAGGTCTAGTTTGTGCTCAAATTTAACTTTCAAAATTTAATGTTTCGCTTTAGCATAAAAAGGTGAGGCTGGTTGAATCTTTTGATGTTCTTCAAGTTCTCATAATACGAGTACACCGTTATAAGAGACAAACTAGGTTGAGTTAAAAAAAATGTAGGTATGTAAGCAAATTTTCAAAGGTTTTTATTCATGTACATATGTATGCATGTATATACATATGTATGCACATATGTACGCAATATTTGTTTAAATAACACTTGAATTGCATGAAAAAGTTCACACCTTGTTCTCGCGTGTATGCATTTCTTTCACTACGAATATAACACGAATAAAATATTTTTAAACAATTTTATTTATCATCTGTTTCTTTGCTAACTAAAATAAGCTTATTTAAAAACATATATGTATATATTTTTATTCTTAAACAACACCGCGATGCATCGAACACGAACTTCTCATTGGAAGAAAATACGCAAAGTGCACTGCCCTCATAACCGAAAGATAACGCGGAACTAAATTAGTCCAACCAAAGAATTTTCATTGACTCCATACATGCATAAGAAATAACTGCAGCAAACGTTTAAAATGTTAACTTACATTTGACCCAATTTCCTTAGCCTTTCAAGAGAGGCATACATATACTAGTGCACACATACTCGTATGTGCACACAGAGAAAGAAGCATGTATGTATGTATGTATGCATGCATTTTAAGGAGGAAAGGAAATTCAAATAGTGTTTGTTAGTTAGTATGTCATGCAACGAATACTCGTACAGTAAATGTTTAGATCAGCGAAGGGCGCTGGTTTGCCTGAATTACAAACTTGTTCGGGTATTTACAATTACTCATCGTGTTTATTTTAACCAGAGCTGGAGAGATGTTACTTGCAACTCCCCAAAACATACCTTAAAGCCAAAGTGCATAACACAGGTTGAGCACTATAGATTAGGGTATAGCATCAAATGTACAGGGTGTCTGGTGACAAATTTATATTTTTAATAAAAAGGATTATTTTAAAAAGTAATAAACGGTGGGCCGTTAGAAACGCGATTGTTCGCATTTGTCAGTCACGATCATCGTTTTCAACTCGGTGCATATCGCACCGTTTTTGGTGCTTTTTAAAATTTTTTGTGCGCTTTTCAAATTTTGCTGTCGCAAAATCATATTCAGCACAAATTTTTTTTAATGCAAGAAAAAAGTTCATTTAAGTATCCAAAATTATTACATATCATTTTGTAGCAGATCTTGTGGAAGTTCAGCAATTCTAATAAAAGCTAGAATTAAGTATTATTTACTGAATGAGACGAACATTTTCATGAACAAATTGTTATTTCCTCAACTTATTCACCGCCCTGATTTTCAGTAAATGAAAATCAATATTTGAGTAGTGTTCTGTGTCTCGTCGTGTACACACGTTTTTTTTGTGCCATCCGCGTACTGTTGTTTATTTCAAATACATGTTATTATATGTTTAAATTAAGATTTATGTGTTTTTTTCTTTTTTTTCCCCGTGAACAAAAATTCAATATCAATAAAAACAAATTAAATAAATGCAATTGCAATAAAACTGATATGACAATAAATGCCGAAAAAGGTCCGTTGGGCTGAGCTCAACCAATTTTATGAGCATTTTAATTGGAAACTTTGCTTTCTAGATAAAGACATAAATGCTTCAGCAAAAATGATTGAAAATATGATCTTGCTGGGGATGAAAACATTCATAACCTCAAAGCAGATTTCGATTAAACCAAGGGTGAAATCTTGGTTTAATCAGACGTGCAAAACCGCAGTCAGATCCAGAGAGGAAGCATTCAGTAATTGGCGTTCAAATAAAACCCAGACACTGATTTGCTACGCAAAAAGGCAAGATCTTCGTGTGCCAAGGTACTTAGGCGTGAAAAGTTTCTTAACGAACAGCGTCTTCGTGCCAAGGTTCTTACAGCTCCCCGGGGCAGTAAGACCTTTTGGTCTTTCGTAAGAGAGTAAAGAATAGTACTAGTTCATCAATCCCAACTCTCTTAAAGAATGACCAAGCATTCAACGACCCGGTTGACAAAGCTAACCTGTTGGCTGAAATCTTTGCAAGCAACTCCTGCTTGCCGGAAAGCAGTCAACCACTCCCCGAGCTTGAAAGAGTATCTGTAACAATGCCAAAGATATTTTTCCGAGCTCGAGCAGTCAAAAGGGTTTTGGCCGACCTCGACATAAATAAGACTCCTGGACCGGATGGCATTCCAGCACTGGTCTTGAAGCAGTGTTCTTCCACACTTGCACGTAAAGTGGTGGCTCTAGATATCTCCAAAGCATTTGACAAGCAAAACTTACTGCTTTTGGTGTCGGTGATGACTTCTCTCGGTTTATATCGAGCTTTCTCAGGGACCGCACTATAAGAGTTGTTATAGATGGGGTCCAATCAAACGAGTTCAAGATTAATTCAGGGGTACCACAAGGCTGCGTTCTTTCCCCTACCCTATTTCTTATCTTCCTCAACGACCTTCTCTATCAAACTTCCAATCCTATCCACTCTTTCGCGGATGACAGCAGCATTTGTCACTCGTACTCTTTTAGTTATAGACCCAGCCTATCAGAGGTCGCTGCCAAGATGCTAAATATGAATGATTCACTGAATAGTGATCTTCTATTAATCTCCGAATGGGGTCGCAAAAACCGGGTCGACACAAACAAACCACCGTGAATGCTGCTTCATCTGTACTCATGGATGGTATAAATATTGAGGAATCGGGTGCTCTTGATGTTCTTTTAATGAAAGTACAGTGTGATGTTCGCTGGAATGATCACATTTTTCATGTCGCTAAAGAAGTATTCAAGTGCCTCGGTGTTTTGAAACGGTATAAGATCTACTTCACTCCATCCGATCTCCTTACTATTTATACCACCTATATCCGACCGAAAATGGAATACAACTCTCATGTTTGGGCCGGTGCCCCAAAGTCTATTTTGGGGTTACTCGACCATGTGCAGGAGAGGGCGAAGAAGCTTATCGGTGACAGTAGGGTATCCAACTTTATTGACTCACTGGAGCATCGACACAGTGTGGGGTGCGTTACTCTGTTCTATCGTTACTACAATGGATTTTGCTCTGACGAGATTAGGGATCTTGTACCCGAAACTCGCACATTTTTAAGTAGCACGCGTTCATCGTCGAGGGCTCCTCCATTTGTGGTTGATTGCCCGGGGAATCGTACTACGCATTACAGAGAGAATTCGTTTTTCAGCCGTACGCTTCGCCTGTGGAATATGTTGCCTGCAGACGTGTTTCCTGTCTGTTATAACATTGGGAAGTTCAAGTCAAATGTTCACAAACACTACTCCCTCTTTCCGACTCCTCATAACCTATTTTCCTAGTTCCGGTACTCAGGGTCATCCCCTGAGTACTGGTCCAAGACAAAAAAAAAAATATTCACATTTTTTTAAATCACTTGCGACTACGAAGCAGCTATTTGTCCGCCAGCTAAAGATTTGATTATTATTTTTCTTGTCTTCTTCAATCAATAATTATTTATCACAGCAAATTTGTATAGTAAAAAATCCTTCTTAATAAAAAACTTAAGAAAGGAAAAACTTGAACTAAAACCCGATGTACAAACCAAAAAATTTTTAATTTTAAATAATACATTTTCCTAACAAATTACTACCCTACAGTTTTATTTGAGAAAAATATTACGTTTTAAATGTAATTTAATTATTTTTTGACCATAAAATCTCTTTTGCTCTCGAATCTGGGCATAATTTTTCTTGATTCAAGTTTTGTTTGTATTAAGCCCTCTCTCGATTTCCTATCACATGAGGACATGGATGCTTCTGTCACTAGTTTTACAGTTCGTTCTAAAGCTTGCATATGACATGGTAGTTTTAAAAAAGTCATGTTTTTTCTATCTAAAGTTTTAATAAATACGTTTAACTCTTCATTAGTGACATTCTGAAGATCTGGAGGATCAAAAACCGTTTGCTGCCAATTTATTAGGTCAGTATAGTTATTCGAATTAAAATCTATTTTCGGTACTTGAAATACACATGATTGCTTTCCAGTGCATGAAGAGTTTCGAGCTTATAGAATTTTCTTTGTTGCGAGCTCTCTCAATTTTTTATTTTTGTCCGACAACATTGACAGGAGCTAATTTTCTGAATGGGCAAAATAGGCGTTGTGTTGAATTACGTGGTCTATTATATGTTTACACTCTGCTAATAGATATCGAGAACTTTTAACCAATTTCCAAAAAATTTTAAACCCATCTTTGCAAGTTGGATTGGTTTTTATTTTGAGCCAGATTGGGGCGTAAATTTTAACGCAATATTCAGCTAATACTTTTAGATTATTTGATGGGTTTGATGGGGAAATGTAGTGCCTCAAAATCCTGTTTGCTTTTGTTAAGCATCTTGCGTGGGACATTTTTCCTGGCGATCTATTAGCTAAATAATTGGGACATTGTCCAGTAATAACGGATATAGTTATTTCATACTAATATTTTTGATCTGAACTTAGGTCTTCCATCTTTACAGGTAATTCATTTAAGTGAAGCATGCATATAACCCACTGCAAGTGTTGCCGACAGTACCATCTCAACCAATAGCCATCATATTACCAAGTTTAATGTCCTTTGACTAAAGCAGGTCAAAAATCACTTTTTCAATACTTTTAGACGAGCCATTTAGAGGTACTGCGTAACCAATGTAAAGTGAATTTGTTTTTTAGTCCTAGAGAACTTAAAAGCCCTTAGGATACAGTTGTTATTATGTTGACTCTACAACATTTGCAATGAAAACACACAGAAAAAAGTATTTACAGTACAAGTAATGAGTGGACTAATGTGTTAAACTTTGAAGTCAACGCACGGGCTGTTACACTAAAAATAATTATGGAATATTTTCGGGTTTGATATTGACGAAGTAAGACAGATTATTAGAAGTTGATTTGAAGAAAGCCTAGTCAACACCTTTAATAAATAGTTGAAGGTCTTTAGCACTTTTAAGCTGATAGGTGTAAATAGATCTTTTCTCCTTCTCCAGAACCTCAGACAATATTCGGTATTCATTTTCACTCCTTATCTGGATTTTGGTTTCACAGATGCTGCCGTGTTTAACTAATGTAACGTTGAAAATGTCTTTATCGATAGCCGTATTAAGTTGTTTCATCAACTCACTAGAAGTAGGCTCCCTCAAATATATTGGTGGCGGTTTAAATATTTTTTCGGACGTTGTAGGCTCCTCAGTCTGAAGGATAGCAAATCTATTCCTATTCAATGTCGTATTGGTATTATCATATTGTTACGTTTTTGCCTCTAAAAACGCTTTTGCGGATTCTTCAATTGTAATTGAAATAATGACACTCACACTTGTTCTTTATACAGTACTTAAATAATTCACAACTTTATTTGCACTTAGTACTACTGTGTATTAAAACACTAGATTTGCTTACTTTCTGACTTATGACTGTCTTGCACAAAGCTTACCGACTGCTTACTGTCGATCTGCCTGCTATGTATACGTGTTCATCAGTTTCTACAAGCGACATGAATTTTCTAGTCGTTCATAATGTACAAATATATTTTTTACACACACAAACACACACTCATACACATTCTTGCGAACAATAAGTAAATCACAACAACAAAGAATAATAAAATGAATACCAAGAATACAACAAAAACAACAACATTGTAGATGATTTATTTGGAATTTTACGCACTTTAAATCATGTATGTTTGTTTCTTTGTGTATTATGTTTTTAGCTTTATCTTGTTTAGGTGAATGTGTGTGTTGTACATTTTTAACAAGTAGATCAACAGCTGCACACTGAGTTTGATGTGATCAAATATTCTTAACAATATTTTGGTATTTTCGACTATGACGATATTTTAACGAAGCTGATGTTTAACCACGGTTATAGTTATATCTATCCATGCCTACTTGTGTTTTTGGAATAATTAAACTGGAAGATGTTTCGTCTTTTGTTGTAATAACAATATTTGCGAACACGAATGCGGGCGTTTCCTATCTCTTAAAGACAGGCGATTTTCAAATGATTTTTTCACAGATTCCTCAGAATTCCGAAAGTTTTTTCTAGCGGAGCTAAGCCCTTTCTCAGAATTACATCTGATAGGTACTCATGCAATTTTTTTTTTTTTATTTAAAATGTATTAAGAAAATGTTACAAATGTAATGTTTTTCTTCTATAAAATACCACTCCTTTCACTTGTTCCGGTTCTCTACTTATTTCGGTTTTATTACTTTCCGATCAAAAATATACACGTCTGTTCACAATCTGCTAGACTCTGAATCAAATGTTAATCATATTACTGTGATTTTTTAATTTAATTTAATTTAAATTAGAGTTGGTTTGATATTAGCGTGCCATTCTATTGATGATATTATGTCATCACATTGACTTCATTTAGTTATTTCATCGATCTTATAACGTCATTGCATGTGATCAATGACCGCATCAAAGATAATCCGATAAATGATCTCTATGATGTCAGAATGATATTCCATTGATGAAATAGATATCATAATTAGAGCTACTGGGCTAATAAGATACATCACAGTGATGAATAGTGCCATGGGATCAAAAATGAAGACACTTGCCATCGTATTGATGTTAAAATACATCACAGCTTTGACAGGCTATGAGTGAGTAACAAACGATTTATTTGAAGGCAACAATTAAATAAAAGACATGATTAAAAATCATTGTAAAATGAGTATTACAAAAACATAATATTACAGAAAAAAAAGACATGGCTTTAATACCATGTTCAGATGGTAATATGAAGCACTTGGTTCGCTCTCCGAACCACTATTGCGAAACTAGGTGTTCAGACGGCTGTTTTTTGCATCACACTGATGTTTACATATTTTGTGCAAACGTTTCACTAATTCTTTTTTCAATTTTTATTTAAATCTTTATGTAAGTAACAAATTTTTACATTTTCAATGTGTTTATTTTGATTTTACACAGATTAATAAAATTTTTTTTTCTTTGTTTAGATTTTTTTGCAGCTAGTTCAGATAAACTAGAGATAATTTATTATCAAATTTGGAGATGATAGTAGGTTTTGCTTGGTTCGCAACAAGATTCAAAATGAACCACGTAGGTTCGCTCTCAAAATTTTGTGTGGCGAACCATGTTGGTTCAATCAAGATTGGGCCGCGAACCACGAATGAGAGAGCGAACCTCGAAAATAAGCCTTCGTGTGAACATGCTATAAGTCTCTGCATAAATAAGCTCAATATATCGTCAGCACACATATACAGTGGTGGCCACATAATTAAAACATTTTTATAAAATATTTTTCCAAAAACTTATTTCTTTGCGTTTTTTCTGACAAAATCCAATCCGGATTTAAAATTTGTTTTGGAAACGAATTTTTTTTGTGTGATGAATCGACGTAAGACACTTTCATTAAGCCTCCGTCGAATAGTTCTAGATGATGTATGGATGCCATGTGATGACTCTAAATTAACTTTTAGCCGTTTAGAGCTTTTAATTCGATCAGCACTTACGACTATTATATCATCTCTGGCTGTAGTTTTACGTGCTTTGAAGGCTCCGGGTACTCTTTTTGAGTTCCCAAATTTATAAAAATGGTTCATTGCAATATACATTTTCCCTCTAGAGCAAATAAGTAATTGAGAAAATGCATTCACCGTCTTTTCGGAGCCTCATCTAATGATTACCTTC
This sequence comes from Thecocarcelia acutangulata, assembly GCA_914767995.1. Taxonomy (NCBI): domain Eukaryota; kingdom Metazoa; phylum Arthropoda; class Insecta; order Diptera; family Tachinidae; genus Thecocarcelia; species Thecocarcelia acutangulata. The sequence continues at coordinate 62,861,503 of OU612098.1, forward strand.
CTTTCTTTTTCGGAGCAACTTGGTCTTTTACCCATACCTAGTGGCTAATATTGGTATACAATTTTACGGATATCACATACATACCTATCAACAAATTTTCGTAACAAAACGAAATTAGAATAACTTTATTTAAATAGCAGAACCGAAAATGTTTTAATTATGTGTCCACTTGAAAGACATGCCTTTCACAAAATAATGGCTTAACTTTTCAAGGAAATTTTAACAAAAAATGCAGGTAAAGAAAGAACCAAGTGCAAAAGAGATCAAATTTATCTTTGCAGTGGAAAAGTTCCAGTGATATAACAATAGATCATATAAAACATCGAAAGAATGAAAGATCAAATTTATGTTTTAAGCACATGTCCACCACTGTATATGAACGTATCCTTAAAATTACCTCATTGTAAGAAATATTTGAAACCACCAAGACTACAAAGAAAATAGAGGGAATTTATCCAATTTACGAGTAAGCACGCCCAAACTAAAATTATATTTCAGTAATGAAAAGAAAATTGGATTGTAAGCATGTAAAAGAAGCATAAAAACTTTAAAAGAAATTGTAACAACTTTAGCGAATTAAAGTCTTATCGAAATTACTAGATGAAAAACAAACTAAAAATATGTTTCCTATCCAAAGACGGCCGGAAAACGAATGAGATTTTTAGTAGTGTCTTAGTTTTTATTTCAGCACAATTGCACAGATTGCGAGACTTTTAAACGGTTTCATGAGAACCCCTATTATTTAGTCAATTTGGTGGCTTAAAAGCACTATATGAGTACATTTTAGTCCAACCAACCATCATAGAAAAACCTGAAATTCCAAGTTGCCTCAGACACAATCTCTCTATAAATCTAACGGTGTATTCTGAAGTGAACCATCTTGGAAGAATTTTGTTTGCATAAAAATTAACAGCTTGTTCTTGATATACATTTGAGTAACGAAACAGTTTTCTTACTTACGATATCCATATTTATATTTTTTTGAGTAAACTGATGAACCATTATAATAACGAAAACAACCTAAAATAAAAAAAAAACAAACAAAATAGTTAAAGTCTAAAATAGAAAGAGCGTCAAAATGGTATATAGTGCAAAAATCGAAAATATCTTGCTGCACTTGAGGGAACTTTCTAAGTCCCAATTTTCACGAAGCAACTTTAGTTGCACAAGTCTTGAGTTTGTGGACAAATAAGAGAGGAAAGAGTGGGGAGTGTAAAAATGAGTACAAACTTGCTTGTACTCGAAAAGTCGTTTTGTGATGTTATTCGTAATGTCAGAAATTTTACATTTTCTTTCATTTGCGTTTCTTCTATGCATTGGTAAAAAGCAACATTGGCGCGTAGTTGTGATATTTTAATTCATTTGAAAAAAATAAATAAATAGACCGGCTAAAGAAAGCTGAAGCGCTTAATATTGTGGACAACCTCAAAAAACAGACAGCAGCATTACTTTGGAAGAAGTAAAAACTAAATCGAAAAATTTGAGAATGCAGTACATGCAAGATTAAGAAAGTGTAAGCAATAGAAAAACGAAAGTTGCTCAAGTAAAATTTTTAAAAGAAAAGTTTATAAGAATTGCGCACTAAACTTGCCTCCTGAAAATTGTGACTAAATGTTAAGGCTTTACATGCTAATAAAACGTTATTTGCACAAATCAAAATGACATGTATGCTACTAAAGGCCCTGATTCACTATCCTACACGATCGTACGATTCATTCACAGGAAACTGTTTCAAAAGTCTGGCCGACTTGAAAAAATCGCTTCAAAATGGCGTTGTAGGCCACACTATCAAACAAGTATAATTGCAATAATTTATATAAACAATAAAACAATTAAAAACTTTTATTAACACAATAATTTTACATTACTTAAATTTTTTCCTCGAGGCACCAACAATATTTTCATATTTTTCACTATATACAACACTGATCGCACAGAAACCATAATGTTTTGAAAAGTTTCATAAAATTTTTCAAATCGCACGATTTGTCAAAAACTCTGTCGCACGGTTGAATTTTTAGTACTTTTTAAGCACACATGCTTTATTTAGTAGATCGCACGATCGTGTATGATAGTGTAGCAAGGCCTTATTGACTCAAATTTCATACAATAAGTTCACGTGTGTCTTTTTTTATCTTGGGCCTGTTTTCAGGGGATGACCCCTACATATGCAGTGCACTGTACCAGAACTAGGAAAATAGGTTGTGAGGAGGAGGAAAGAGGGAATAGTGTTTGTGAACATCTGACTTGAACTTTCCAACGTTATAACAGACAGGAAACACGTCTGCACACAACTTATTCTACAGACTAACGTACGGCTAAAAAACGAACTTTCCCTCTATAATGCATAGTACGATTCCCCGGGCAAGCGGCCACAAATGAATGAGCTCTGGACAATGAAGACGTGTTATGTATAAATGAGCGAGTTTCGGAAACAAGACACCTAATCTGGTCAGAGCAAAATCCATTGTAGTAACGATATTGAGTCAGTCAATAGTAGTGAAAAAGATTTACATTAGCACCTGCCTTTACGGCCTTGTCTAATGATGAACCAATTCCTCGGAGTGAATTGTTCACGATTCACCATCGCCCCGTGTAACTTACTAGGCTCACACAGGTAGCAATTTTTGTCATATGTTTGTAACTATATGCGCAATTTCTTGTTGAGGAGTTCGAGCCTTTTAATCCCTCCTGTATGCAATTTCCCAGCAATCAATGGAAGACAAGGCTTAATGAGTTCGTAGGCCGAAGCCCACTAAGAACATCAGCCCTTAAACCAACTCACCCGTCAACCACCGGTTTCTTACAGTACAGTTATCTGTTCTTAGTCCCCGAAAAAAGTCATACATCAAACAATTATGAGGGATACTAACTTCCCCTTCCTGCGTTTTAGGTTTAAACCAGAGCCAGAACGTTTCAGCCAAGGTAGGCACCTCAACCATGAATAGCCTTAGTTGAACTGCAAGCAGAATCCCCTGGCGACAAAGCTGATTCCCGTTCTGCCAATTTATACCTCTGGTAAAGGTTTCGCAAGCCAACACATAAGTCATGCGGCTTCCTAGAGTTTTATTTGCTACAACAAACGATGGGATCCTTCCCCTCTTTACACGAAAAACAGAATGTCCTGGTTAGGAACACACCAAGGCAAACCCTGTTCCCCGCGGCGAGTGAGTCAATAGTGTTGGATACCCTACTGCCACTGATAAGCTTCTTCGCTCTCTCTTCTACGCGATCGACTAACCCCAAAATACACTTTGACCCGCCAGCCTAGACATGGAAGTTGTATCCCATTTACGATCGGATATAGATGGTATAAATAGTAAGAAGATTGCATGGAGTGAAGTACATCTCACACCGTTTCAAAAACTCGAGGCACTGAAATGCTTCTTTAGAGACTTGAAAAATGTGTTCAGCGAACACCATTTCTCGGAGAGATATACCAAAAGATCGCAACGAAATCCGTATTGGCGTTCACAAAGTAATTTATGCGACTCTAGATACCTCGCAAGGTAGTAGTTAACCATACTTTCCATTACTTTGAAAAATGCAAAGCAAATTACAATTGGGCGGTAATTTTCAAGGTTATTTGTCTTTTTGGGAATTTGTGTTACATTAGCAAACTTCCAGCATAATGAGAACTTACCAGCATGGTAAAATATGCTGAATGAGCGTGCTAATGGACGGGCAAGCGTAGAAGAACACTGCTTCAAGACCAGTCTTGGAATACCATACCAACCATTAGTTGGCACTAATACGCTGCTCGTGAAGAAATTTTTTACACCTAAATACCTTGGCACATGAAGATCTTGCCTTTTTGCATAGCAAATCAGTGTCTGAGTTTTTATTTAAACGAAAATTACTGAATGCTTCCTCTCTGGATCTGCCTCCGGTTTTGCACGTCTGATTAAACAAAGATTTCTTTCGCTCTAAATATAATCGAAATCTGCATGGAGGGGATGAATGTTTTCATCCCTAGCAAGATCATATTTTCGACCATTTTTGCTGAAGCAATTATATCATTATCTAGAAAGAAGAGTTTAAAATTAAAATGCTCCTAAAATTGGTCAGGGGCCGAAAAGGATGCAAAAATGGTGCAAGGATGCGAATTGCCGAGAGGTGCACTAACTCTGAATTCATACTTTTCAGGGTGTGAAGTTAGGAATAGGTCAAGTGAGCAGTAAGCAAAAAAATCTCTTGTCCAAAAAAGTATATCTTCGCAGTAAACTTTAGTAAATAGGTGAGTGATATAACTACAAGGTGCCTGGTGGTTGCTTTATATTTTCAAACTTCAATTAAAACTGAATAACTGACACAAAGTTTTATTAAGAACATTGAACAATAGAATGGAAATGCGGAATTTAATTTTTTTTTAAATATCTCATCCAGGTGTCTTTCTTCGAGTTGAACGCACTGTTCAAATCGCAGCCTTGTGTTCTACGCCACACATTGTAGTAAACTTGTTCCAATTGAACTGATTTATCGGTTAATATTTTTCTTGAAAGCCACAAGAGTTTGGGAATTTTCATTATAAACACTCTCTTTGAGGTAACCCCATAAAAAAATCCTTGAGAATTAGATCTATTACTTTAAATTATACTAAAGTATTAAACAGATAGACCACAGCAGACTTCACAAGAGTAATGCTACAAACGGCAATTGTAATTGTGTAGTCGTCTACTGAAAATTATGAGCGCGGCAGCAACATAAATTCATTTACATAAAAATATACTTCAGTGTGGCCATCTTAGAGTTTTTAGCTTTACGAAATTCCATTGCTTATAGAACAAGTTCTGTTTATATAAATCCTTCATGTAAAAGTTCTTCTCTCTGAAAAAGGCCTTAAAAACTAAAAAGAGCAATTCATAGCCTGTTTTCAGGAGGCAATTCGTCTGTACTTCACATTAAAACGTTAACGTTTTGCATATTTGCGTTTTTCAACCGCGAATGTCATATATTATTGCTACTTACGTGATATGATATGTATTTTATTTTTTTGTTTTGTGTTACGATTTGTGCCGATACAAATGTCACACATGCACGAATGAAAACAACGAATCGCCGGATAAAAAACAATGCAATTTCTTAGAGAACTATTTAATACCGCAAATTTTTATTCAAACACACAATTTTTTTATTTTCTTTTGTTGATACTTTTATATCTAGAATGGTTTTAAAATTGTTTAATTTTTGTTAAAAAAAACAAATTTTAGAAATTTGTTTGTTTTTTTTTTTTTTGTTTTTTTTTTGTTTTCCTTTTTCTATATTGAGACGGGGCTACCATTTTTAATGATTAGAATAAATATTTCATATGAACAAATTGTAGTAGGTAGGTAATACTACGATTTCATACAATGTAAATGCTTTCGTAAGTAAGTCGATAAAACCGAATCGTGTCCAGTAAACCCAAATTGTTACGTATTCATCAAGCTGTAATCCGATTCTTGTTTGCTTTGAATATCTCCCAAAAACAGGCAGTTAATTAAAAAATTTTTGTTTGCTGCTGTTAATTCAGGTTAGGCGGGTCTTCAAAGTTGAAAATATTAGCGAATATATCTTCCGATATATTCGTATAATGAGAACAATATTAATGAATTTTTCAAAATGTAGGCAAAAATAATTCCACTCGGGAATTTATACCAGTCTTTTTAAATGTTCTTTTATTCGAAGTGTAGAGCCTGTATAGCTGCGCTTGGCGGCCATTTTGAGCACCGCTTGTGAAATGTCAGTATATGATAAGAATGTCAACGCGGTGTTTTATTTTAATACCATGTTAATATGTTTAGTCATCGTTTCGCAGAAGTAGTAACGAAAGAGTTTTAATTACAAATGTATTGAAATAGCAATAACTTTGTTTTATCAAATATTTTGACACAATTCTTTTAGTTTCCAAATCAGATTAAATACAGAAGTTTTAAAGTTAACGAGCGCGGAAGCCGAGGTACTTTTTTTGTACGGCAGTGTCTTAAACTGAAATGGAAAAACTATGTAGGATCTGAATTGCGATTTTTTGGTTGTTTCCTCGAAAAACTTAAAACGTTTCTGCAAAATTGAAGCATACGACTCAAAATAAAGAGAAACTTTATTTACGACAATTTCCCTAGCAACGGCTTAAAGATATCAGGGGCAAAACTCGTAAGATTGCGAATATCTCGAATTATGTTGGGTTTTTCTGATAGAGTATAATTTCATCTATCGACATAATTCATTTGGATTACTATTTACGAGACACCCTGCATTTGATAATAGAAATGAAATCAATTATTGGTCTAATTTTTAATTTATTAAATTGTTGGTTGTTCCCAATTAGAGTACTTTGTATACCAAATAATCACCCGTATCTTTTTATACCTCCTCTAACAAAAAAACAATGAAAAAATCGCACAAGAGAAATTTATACATATATATATTTCTGATTTATTTCGGTTTTTATGCCCTTCACAAAAATGTAAAAGGTATATATTAGTTAGTGATTCCGTCTGTAATTTTTCAGAATTAAGGGGAAAGTCGATTAAGCCATGTCCGCCTGTCGGTCGTTGAAAAACCATTTCTAAGAAAACCATTAGACTTAGAAACTTTTTTCTTTCACTATTTTTTTACCCCATTGATTCATGGGATAGCTATTGAAACTCAGTAAAATCGGTTCACATGTAGCCGAGATATATCCATAATTCTGAAAAAAAAACTTTTTGGCAATTTTGTATGGAAATTTTTTAAAACAAAAATTGTTTGTTTCGCTTCAGACTTAACTCAATTACTAAACATGGCGATCAAAAAGCAAAAAAAGCATAAACCGGTTTTTTAATGAAAATGTCGCGTAAGCGAACTTATGATTTTTTTTTTTTTTTGCTTAAAATTAGTTTTCCGATATCGGTCCATATATACCCGAGATATAGCCTAAACCGGTCTTTCATGAAAATGTCGCGTAAGCGAACTTAAACAACTCTGATAATATAAATAGGTTACCAAATACAAAACAGGAAAATTTCCGATATCGGTCCATATATAACCGAGATTTATGGCGTTTTCTTTTCTAGAAAAAGTGTAATATTTTCAATATTGTTTTGCCAAAAAAATACAGAAGTATACAGTTTTCTCAACTTTTTTTTCAGATATTTATAGCTATTGCGACATCTTCTTTTCATCTCAATAAAACTTAAATTTTAAAACTTGAATTTTAAGAAAAAAAGTGCAGCATAAATGCAAAACTCTTTCAGAAAAGAAGTCGGCATTAGTCTAAACCATGAAAAAAATTTGTTTGCTTAAAAGTAGTTCTTGTTATAAGAGGAGGTTACTAATATACAGAAAATGAAAATTTCCGATATCAGTCCATATATACCCGGGTTATAGTCTAAACCGATTTTTCCATGAAAGATTACCTTTTTGGCATGACGATTACAAGGCAAAAATATATATCCGAGCATATCTAGTTCAAATTTCTAATAAATACTAGAAGTACACGTGACTATCGTGAAAGGTATTTTAGATTCGGCCCAGCGGAATGTACTACACTCTTACTTGTTATACCCTTCACAAAAATGTAAAGTGTATATATAAGTTTGTGATTCCGTTTGTAATTTCTACAGTTTTTTTTTGCGACCCTATAAAGTATATATATTTTAATTTAGAATTAATGGAAAAGTCGATTAAGCGATGTCCGTCTGTCCGCTGTTGAAATACCGTTTCAGAGAAAACCATTAGACTTAGAAACGTTTGTCTTTCACCATTCTTTTACCCCATCGATTCATGGGTTTGCTATTGAAATTCAGTAATATCGGTCCACGTATAGCTGAGATATATTCAAAATTCCGAAAAAAGCCATTTTTTTGCAGTTTTGTATGAAAATTTTTGAAAACAAAAGTTGTTTGTTTTGCTTCAAACTTCACACACTTATTAAGCATGGTGACTTAAAGGCAAAAAATTTTTTTTTCAGATATCGGTCCATATCTGAAAAAAAATCGGATTTTTAATGAAAATGTCGCATAGGCGAAGCTAAACAACTTTTTTTTGCTTAAGAGTAGTTCTGGTAATAAAATAAGGTTATATAAATATGGAAAATGATAATTTCCGATATCGGTCCATATATACCCGAGACATAGCCTAAACCGGGTTATTCATGAAAATGTCGCGTAAGCGAACTTAAACAACTTTTTTTGCTTAATAGTAGTTCTGGTAATAAAATTAGGTTATATACATAAATATGCAAAATAAAAATTTTCGCTATCGGTCCATATATACGCGAGATATAGCCTAGAACGGGTTTTTCATGAAAATGCCACATAAGCGAACTTAAAAAACTTTTTTTTGCTAAAAGGCAGTTCCGGTAATAAAGTAAAGTTATATAAATATGGAAAATAAAAATTTCCGATATCGGTCCATATATACCCCAGATATACCCTAAACCGGGTTTTTCATGAAAATGCCGCGTAAGCGAACTTAAACAACTTTTTTTTGCTTAAAAGCAGTTCTGGTAATGAAATAAGATTATATAAATATGGAAAATGGAAATTTTTCGATATCGGTCCATATATACCCGAGATATAGCCTAAAACGCGGTTTTGATGAAAATGTCCCGTAAGTAAACTTAAACAACTTTTTTTGTTCAAAAGCAGTTTCGGTAAAAAAGTAAGGTTATATAAATAGGGAAAATGAAAATTTCCGATAACGGTCCATATATACCCGAGATATAACCTAAACGGGGTTTTTCATAAAAATGCCGCGTAAGCAAACTTAAACAACTTTTTTTTTCCTTAAAAACAGTTCTGGTAATGAAATTAGGTTAGATAAATATGGAAAATGAAAATGCCCGATATCGGTTCATATATACCCGATATATAGCCTAAAACGGGTTTTTATACGTGACTATTGTGAAGGGTATTTTAGATTCGGCCCAGCCGAATTCAGCACACTCTTACTTGTTTAAATTAAGTTTGCTAAAGATTTTTTCCACTGAATATATTGAAAAGTGGGAAAATTTAAAGACAAGTTTTTATTTATTATTACAACTATTAAATTGCTTTGACGAATTAGTTTCTTCTTTAATTTTTAAATTTATGTTTCCGGCAATACTGATTTGTGTACTACAAGTCAATGAGGATTCAATTTGTTTTTGGTAGATTGGTAATAGTTTTGTTAGCGGAAATTCCGGCTGAAGTTCGGTAACAAATAATACGACGATTTGTTGCTTTTTGTTATAAAAACATCCATAATAAGACAAATTAAAAAATATTTTGTCTGTATTTATTTGATTTGCATCACAAAGTTAGCAGAGTTCATCTCAAGACAAATTGATATTAAAAAAATCGTAAAACTATATGTATCTTTTTCATTTCTTCTTTCCGCGTTATGTGCTACCATTCATAAATAAATAATTTTATAACCTCAAAAATATTTGTAAGTAGGAGAAAGCATTAACACCCTATCTGCTATCTCTTTTCTGGCATCTCTCCGAAAATCAAAACCTTAAATCCAGTTTTCTTCAAATGTCACTTTTTTCACCTCTGTGTGCTTTGAGATTTTCAACCTCTTTTTATATGCCCACAATACTTTTGATGATGAAGAGTTGGCACCACTGGCAGAAAGGTCACAGGCATACATACATAAGCACACATATATTATTAAGAGAAACATGAAGATAATTTTGCGTGCTCTTTAATTGGAGGCAAATGTTACTTCAAAGGGATGTGGACTACTTAGCAAAGAAACGCGAATGTGTTACTAATCTGTTGTTTTAACAGCGTATGAGAGTATTGCATCTGAGGGTATGATGAACGCAGTGAAAAACATTAAAATAGCTTGTGGCTTATTAAATGAAAACATTTTAATTAAGTGTATAAGTTGACTAAAAGTTTGTATGCAAGCGGAACGTAAAAAAGGATAATTATATTTTATTATGAAAGGAATTCAACCAGTCATAGAGCATCGCGTTGGAATATATATGTATATTCACTCGCGTTAAACACTCAAATCAGTATCACTTCTACAAAATACTCATTCACTTAATTTGACAGTAAAATTCTGTAAATCAAAAAATGTTAAGGAAATTGCAAAAATCTCTCATAAAACTCTATTGTCCAAAAAAGTACTCAAACATAAAAATAATATAACTCGTAAACTTTACTAAGCAGCTGACAATATAATGTCCATATGTACCAGCTTACATTCGTATATTTCAAGTCTGACTGCCCAAAAGTTAACTTTGTCAAACATATTGTTACGAATTTTTATCACACTAGACCCAACGTGCGAGCCGTTGATCTGCTTGTTACACGCAAATTCACACAATTAACATAAAACTAAGAACATGGTACATACGCAAACAAGCATACATGATTTAAAGAACGCAGGTAAATCAACAACACATGATTTTATTGTTGAACTTGCGTTCTTGGTACTGCGTTTCTAGTTGTTTATTGTTGTTGTGCTCTTCTTGTTCAGCAAGCATGTATGCGAGTTGTGTATATGCGTAAGAATTATATTTCTACATTTGATTCTGGAATTATCAATAACTAGAAAGATCATGATGGTTGTCGATTCGGAGTCTAGCTTCGATAGTGAACGGACGTGTTTGTTTTTGATAGGAAAGTAAAAAATAAAACCGGAATAATTAAAATTAGTGATTTTATAAGAAAAACTCTGTGACATTTATTGTTATATATTTTGAAGGGAAAATAAAACAAAAAATTGAATGAGTGCACCTATCGGATATAATTCTGAAAAAGAGCTGAGCTCCACTAGAAAAAGCCCTTGGATTTCTGAGGCGGAATCTTTGAAAAACTCATTCTACTGTCTCTAAAGGACCTAATTCACTATCCTACACAATCGTACGATTCATTCACAGGAAACTTTTTCAAAAGTCTGGCTGACTAGAAAAAATCGCTTCAAAATGGCGTTGTAGGCGACACTATTATGATTGAAATAATTTATACACAGAATTTAACATTTAAAAACTTTTATTAGCATAATAATTTTACATTACTTAAATTTTTTTCTGCTGGCACCAACAATATTCTCATATTTTTCACAATATATACCTCACTGATCGCACAGAAACCATAATGTTTTGAAAGTTTTCATAAACTTTTTCAAATCGCACGACTTGTCACAAACTCTGTCGCACGGTTGCATTTTTTGTACTTTTTCAGCACACATGCTTTATTTATTAAATTGCACGATCGTGTATGATAGTGTAACAAGGGCTTTAAGAGAAAGAAACCGCACGCGTTCGTGTTCGCCACATACAGTTGTTACAACAGACGACAAACCGTCTTCCAGTTTAGCTATTATTGCTAAGCCAAAAACGCAAGTGGGTATGGATAGGTATATAACCGTGTTTAAACGTCAGCGAATACCTAAATCCACGCAAATATCATCACAACCAAGAATGTCTAAATATGATAATACCACTACGGCAACGGATAGTACTAGATTTGATATCCTTCAAACAGATGAGACAACAACATCTAAGAAAACATTTAAGCCGCCACCAATATTTTTTTTAGCTTTTATTTATATATTGAATCTTCACAATGTAAACTAACAATAAGTATTCAAATCTTGAAACTAACAGCCAGTTCGCCAATGTCGAAAGGATGATTTCATTCGCACTCTAGGCGAAAGAAAATTGATTTGGGTTTTTTCTAACTTTATTCTATGCGAACGATGTGTCAAAATTCAATTAAAATATATAAGTTTATGGGAACGAACAATAGTGACATAGACGAACCCAAATTTATTCGAATGTGAGTGACTAGCTTTCTTTCGCATACATTTTCATTCGATATCATCGAACAGGCTGTAAATACAGAAAATTAACTAAGTCCAGCCAGTGCTAGAAAAAAAGTTTTAGTTTGCGCCAAATATATCGATGAAATCACGCATTTAACGCTCTGATGGTGACAAAGGTATCTCTTCTTCTCAACTGTGTGTGGCCGCTAAAATTAAGTATTATGTTTCGTGCCAGAGAGTAAAACAACAACAACAACAAGTGATAAAGACACTTTCAACGTAACATCGGCTAAGCACGGAAACATCAATAAAACAAAAATTCAACTCAACCATAAGAATGATTACCGAAAATTGTCTGACGTTCTGGAGAAGGAGAAAAGATCGTTTTACACTTATCAACTTAAAAGTGCAAAAGGTCTTCAGGTCGTTATAAAAGAGATTGACCCTCTTGTAGATACTGATGGTGTCAAAACCGGATTAGAAGACAAAGCCTTTAAAATTTAAAATGTAGTAAGCATTAAAAACCGAGATAAAATTCCTCAACCCATGTTTAGGGTTGAATTGGAACCAAGAGATATAGTCTTAAACAAGAATGAACTTCATCCAATTTATAACCTTAAATTTTTTTGCATTGTAAGGTTACTGTTGAGGAGCCACATAAGCGTCCAGGACCCATTCAGTGCCTAAACTCCCAAGAATTTGGCCATACTAAGGCTTATTGTAAACTGCCCGCAGTTTGCGTTGTGGGTGGCGAACTTCACGGAGCATCACAGTGCAAGAAGTCAAAGACTAACTCAAGTGTTAAAAAAATGTGGAGATAACCATACTGAAAATTACATGAGTTGCCCTGTCTATAATCACTTTAAGTAGTCAATGAAAAATATGTCATCAATTCCAATTAAACAACCCCATCAGTCAAACATAATTCCCACAAACAATTTTCCCCAGATGGGCCAGTCAACCAGCTACATAATCATTCAAAGTGCCGAACAAGTTTCTTATGCTAGTGTGGTTAAGTCCGCCGTACAAAATTTGAATCAGGAGCCCAAGTGTCAAAATTCCTATTCAAATTTTAGCAACCTTGAGGCAACTCTGCAGACTCTTGTTCAATCCATAAACACATTTAAGGTTTCCATGACAGCCATGATGCAGGAAATGCTGAAAATGCAATCCATTATTTGGCAGGCAATTTTAAACAAATGAATTGTTTTACAATATGTTTCTGGAACGCGAACGGCATCCGCCAACACAAAACTGAACTTGAGCACTTCCTTATGGAAAAGCAAATCGATATAATGTTGATTGCTGAAACGCATTTGATAACCAACAGTTATTTCAAAATTAATGGCTACACACTATATGATACTAAAGATCCTCGTGGAAGATCTTGCGGAGGTTTGGCAATTTTGATGAAAACTAGAATTTAGTACTATTTGCTGAATGAATGCTGAATCTCCAACCAACAAATATATGCATTGAATATTTTCATGGAAAAATAGTTATTTCATCAATTTACTCACCGCCCAGTTTTTCAGTAACAGAAAACTAATATTTAAAATTTTTCAAATTACTTGGGCCTCGATTTTTGGCGGCTGACGACAATAACGCTAAACACACTTTTTGGGGATCATGTTTAATTTCTCCCAAAGGCCGCGTGCATTTTGACACCATTTCCAAAATGGGCTTAGATGTGATTTCAAGTGGACACTCCACTTATTGGCCGTCAGACCGACGAAAGATACCAGATGTTCGTTCCCTCAGAAGGTTGGTTCCTGGTTAGTGACTTAGCATTGACCGTCACTAGAGTTAATTGGCTAAAATACAAAAAGCATTTGTGTACACATTGTACGGAAAATATCGCCTTGAGAAAGCCTGAGGATATTGATGTGTCAATTAAAACACAGGGAAGCTCTAGGCATTGATCAAATTACTGGTAAAATGCTTGAGCAGTTACCTTGTGTAGCTAGAAGAGTTCTACTTTTTATTTTTAAAGCTATTATACACCTTGAGTATTATCCTGCAGAGTGGAAAGTCTCTATGATTACTATAATACCCAAACCTGGGAAGGATCCGACTAAGGTAGAATCATATAGACCAATAAGTCTTTTACCAACAATTTCAAAACTATTCGAAAATTGTTACTGGCAAAGTTTAGTCCAATACTGAATGATGTGGGATGCATCCCTGATCATCAGTTTGGCTTTCGGGCTAAACACAGCCCCATAGAACTAACGCACAGACAAGAAGTATTGCTCAGCTCTATTCATTGACATTTCTCAAGCTTTTGATAAAGTACGGCACGACGGCTTGATGCACAAAATAAAGTTAAAATTTGCCTGCAAGCAAAAGCTTCTGCAAAGCTACTTATATGGGCGGAGATTTGTTACCAGAGAAGGTGATTTTATAAGCCCAATTCAGCCAATCGGAACAGAAGTTCTCCAAGATAGCATTCTAGGACCCACATTATATTTGATTTACACTTCTGACGTACCAACGATATCCGGGATCCACACTTCAACTTCATGCCAACGAAATTTACAGAAATATATTTAAATATTAGAGAAATGGCTAAAATTTTGGAAAATCAAAGTTATTGAACAACAATGTACTCATGTCACATTCATACTGTGTAAAAAACACGTGCGCGTATCCAGATTAACAGCACACCTATTCCGCAGCACAGTGTCCAGTAACTTGGTATACACCTCGACCGCAGGCTAACATGAAAGTCTCACATTGACGTGAAAGTCACTCAATTGAAGTTAAAAGCAGCAAAATTAAATTGGCTTATGGGCAGAAACTCTACCTTGAAGTTGGATTACAGACTTTTGTTATACAACGCAATTCTAAAGCCCAAATGGTGGTAATGAATTCAATTATGGGGCACCGCCGTCAAACATTGAAAAAATTCAAACAACTGTATATGCCAATATTGTATGTCAATAGAGCTACATTTCGATCAGTGTAAAAGCAACATACGAGTATATAAACACACACACACGAGTTTTCATATTTATTGAAACTTCATTTTTAACATGACGGTACCGTCAAGTCTGCAACCTTTTCCATTCTCTTCTCCCCGTTCTCCCACAAACCCAAGACTTGACGAGTCAAACTTGATATGTGTAAACTGGCACAAAGAATAAAAGAAAAAGCTTATTTACCTAACAAATTAAGAACATTAAATGACAGTTTGTGAAGTTGCAGGCGTCGCACAGTTGCTCATTATTCAAAAACCCGTTGAAAAAATTAAAAAATTGACAAACGACTTCTGTAAAATTAATTCGATGGGAAACCCTTTGGAGATCCAGGATTCAAAAACATTTCAAAATTGAACGGAAATTGTGGACTGCATGACTTCTCAAAGTATGCTTTATTTTAGCATTTAGGAAAAAACTTAAATAGTGGGAAAAATTATGAAACTTTGAGTCTAATTGCCGAAAATCTTTTTGAGATATAATTAAATTTTTTACAGTTTTCTTTCAGTGAGTTCATTCTTAATCCAAGTGAGGAAAACAGTTTTCCTTAGGAGTCCATAGCTTAGAACCCAGCTAAAAATTGTACTAGCTGAAAGCCTTTTTGTCAGATATAAAATGAAAGGAATCACTCATTACCATTTGCGCCACACTAATACAACTTACTTTATGTTGGCAGAGACTGGTTTATTTATAATATCCTTTCCATTTTTTTTTTTATTAATTAAGTTTTGTATGAACTACTTTTCTGTGTTAAATTTTATATTAAGAAGCTTAAAATTTGTTGAAAGCTATAACTATGTGCTGATTTATACGGTTTTTTAAAGCCATGCCTTTTTTCATAATACTCTTTTAAACCTCCTACCAAAATCATGTTACATCTTTGCCATGATTTTTAACTCATGTCGTTTTTCTAATTGTTATCGTTAAAAATAATCGTTTGTCTCTTTTTACCCTTTTGGTAGTATTGATGTGGTTACCTCGCCAGCCGAATGAAAATAAAATAATTTAAAAATAACAAACAAGTCAAAAAGAAATTGGAGAAAAAACTGGAAAAACAGAAAACATGGCTTTTTTATTTAAAAAAATTTTTCAGTGCAAAAGAAAACACATGCCTTTTAGACATGGCTTTAAATCATCGTAAAAATTTGCTCTACTCGTACACTGAAAATAATTCCTTCATTAATATAATGAATTTTGACATTAATCTAATGAAAATTTTCATTATTTTTCGGCCAATGATGGCCTTCATTGGACTAATGAATCTTCTTTCATTAAAAATTATTTAATGAATACATTCATTAACATTAATGAAAACTTCATTAAGTTAATGAAGCATAAATCATAATATTTATGAATACTTTTCATTAAAATAATGAAAAAAATCATTAGGTTAACGTTATTTGTTCATTAGGCTAATGAATGTGTTACATTATTTTTATGAAATATTTTCACTATTTTAATGAATAAATTCGTTGAACCAATAAAAATCTTCACCAATTTGGTGAAAAATTTTCTTCATTCTAATGAAATAAAATCATTAGTTTAAGGAGGAGTTTCTTTATTCTAATGACCTTTTTTCATTAGAATTGTGCTACTGAAAAGAAACTAAACAATTTTTTTTATATTAAGCATAAAATAATTTTTTATTGTTTTAATTATAATGCAAAATAAAATTAATAATATTAATACATTAAAAAGGAAATCAAAATATTTTAATTCAAAATCAAAACATTTTAATTCAACACAAAATAACTGAAAAAATAATATGTAATGTTACATATGTAGACATTTTGGATAATTAAGTATATTTTATTTTTCATAAACTTCATAAACTTTGTCTATTGACTTCAAAATCATTTTAAACAATGAACTGCAGCAAACTCATTTATTTTTTTTAAACGTTTGCTTCTGCTTTTGGAAACTTGTGATGTTTTGCTTTTTGAAGAACAAAAAAAAAAGTCCCGTTGCGTGCAAAAACAAAACGTTTGCTTTGGCTATAGAATCTATAGTATAAATACATAATTGTTCACAACGAAGGCTAAGGAAAAAATTAAGTGTGACTTTGTTGTTGCATTTGTAACAGAATAAATATTCCTTTAAGCAAAAAACCAAAGAAGAGCCCATCTCTTTGCTTTTGATTTCAACTATGTAGGTACTTAAAATGAGGGTAGTTTATGAATTCTAATGAAAAGTTTAGTTAATATAATGAACATTTTCATAACAACTAAGAAACTATTGATAAAATAAAAACAGTAAATAATGTATAAAATAATTTCCTTTGTCATTTAGTTAATAGTTATAATATATTTATTATCTCACTTTTAATAAATCTCTAAAATTTTGTACCCAACCTTCAAAAATTGTTTATAACAAATCCAATGAAATTTTCTAATGAAATTATGAAAACTAATGAATCAATTTTAATGAATATTTTCATTAATGCTGTGAATCTTCATTCATGGAACGTAATTTTTCATTCGGTTAATGAAAATTATCTAATGAATGGGGTTCATTGGAAATATGAAGCAAATATTTTTCAGTGTATATCGCCAGTTTTGTAGTGTATGTACGAGTATACTTTAGTTTCCAAACACGCATGAAAAAGAATACGGTAAGTTTTTCAATTCCAAATGTATATATTTTTCTGCGCTTTTGGTTTTTTCTATCGTTAAATATCTGCCATACATATAGTAGAGCAGCACTCGTTGCATTACTGGAAACAAATGTTCTTGAAGAGGCTTGCTTCTAACAGATTTTAATGGTTCTAGATTATATAAATTTTAGATCAGGCGGCAGTTCCCCAGCTTTGTATACCATAAGTCCATATTGGTTTGAATATAGTTTTCTACAATAGTAATTATAAAACGACAAACTATCTATCCAACCACTTTTCATAATACTTTTATAAGAGACAATTTTAAGGATTACATTTAAGCTATAATCAAAATGCTTAGTTTTGATCTATTTTCTATTATAGATGATTATATAAAAAGTATTTAATAGCCCATTCCTATGGTATGCATTTCATCTAGGGTTATTACATACAAAGGAACAAATTTGCATATTTACCCTGGAGCTGTGAAGCATCTATACGAGTACTAAAGGAGCCCGACAAAAATTTCTTTCGTAAAAAGATAAACCTGAGAGGTCAATATATAGGCGATTGGTTGCAAAGTTTTTCTATTCATTATATCTGTATATGTATATAGTTCCTTCAAATTCAACAAACTACAGACTATGACATTCATATCCATCTTCCAAATGTAAAATACACTCATTTTGCATAATCTTATTAAGCATACAAATAAAACTTTTCAATACAAGCACAGCCCTATATGATTTGGAAATATATAAAATAGGCCACCCTTAAGGCCCATTTAGCCGACTGTAGAAATTGTAACTGTAACGTAAATGTAAATGTAACGTAAATGTAAATGTAGTAACACTTATAGAACACGTAAAACCGTATCATGTGTTTTTGATACAAACAAAAAAACACAAGTGCATGTGAAGAAAAAGTGTTCACTTATTAATGATTTACAGAAAAAGTGTTCTGCTTTTCATTTTTATATTATTGTATGTTAAAGAATATAATTAATTTTTCATCACCTACATATATCTTTATATCAAATAATTTGCAAAAATAAAATAAAAGCAATACAGCTGTTCATAGCAGTGATGAGAGCTCATAGTATTCAGTACATATACAAAAGGTACGAATATTGTTTAAATGGTACCTAAAATTTCTAATATATCTTTTTCTGTCTATTGTCGACATTTCATATGAGCTACGGCTGGGAAATATAAAAAACAAGCTGTTTATAATTTTTTGATTAGTACTAATGTTGGAAGCTATAGGGTGTTTTTTTAAGCCCGATAGAACTTGAAATTGTAAAAAATAACACAAAAAATTAAATTGTAATCAAAATTTTTTTTTATTCGAAAGATCAATACGTGACATTAACATTTGAAAATGATTTCGGGCATATGGGCACCGCGGCTGTTCTTGACGAAGCGCATTCTGGACGTCCAATTTTGGGCCACTTTTTCGAGCACTGCTGAGCGTATGTCACGAACAATGCTGGCCTCCAAGGCGTCAATTGTTGCTGGTTTATCAGCATAAACCAGTGACTTCACGTAGCCCCACAGGAAATAATCGAGAGGTGTCAAATCGCACGACCTTGGAGGCCAATTGACAGGTCCATTTCTCGAAATCAACTTATCGCCAAATTTTGATTTCAGTAAGTCGATGGTTGCGTTCGCCGTATGGCACGTAGCGCCATCCTGTTGAAACCACATCTCCTCCGGATCAATGTCATCCATATTTTCAAACAAAAAATCATTGATCATGGTGCGGTAACGATCTCCATTGACCGTAACGCGAGCTCCGGCCTCATTTTTGAAGAAATAAGGTCCGATGATGCCACCAGCATGAAAACCGCACCAAACAGTGCATTTTTCTGGATGTAATGGAGTCTGTAGGGTCTCTTGTGGATTGGTCTCACTCCATATGCGGCAATTTTGCTTATTAACAAACCCGTTAAGCCAAAAATGCGCCTCATCGCTGAACACAATTTTGCGATAAAACAACGGGTCTGATTTTCAAAGTAAATTTGGATAATTTCGTAGCGTTGTTCAAGCGTGAGTCTATTCATGATGATTTGTCAGAGTATACTGAAACAAATAAAAAAAATGTTTCATCAAAATTTAATTTTTTGTGTTACTTTTTACAATTTAAAGTTCTATCTAGCTTAAAAAAACACCCTATATTATAGCGAATAAATCTCAAATGTTTGAATTTTTGTTCTCTGCTCTTTGGTACTTCTAAAAAAAAACAAATTTAATTAATTATAATATATGATAATATTAACATATAACCAGAGCGTAGTGCATTCGGCTGTGTCAAATCTAAAATACCCTTCACGATAGTAACCTATATACATATATATAGTATATATTAAAAATTTTAACTAAATATGCTCGGATATATATGAACCGACCTCGGGGAAAAAATATGTTTGTCTTGTAATCACCATTCCAAAAAGGAAATCTTTCATGGAAATTATTATGTAAAAATTGGTTTAGGCTATATCTCGGGTATATATTGCAAACGGAATCACAAACTTATATATACCCTCTACATTTTTGTGCTTGTTATACTTAAAAAATATTAAACAATTTTTATTATTACATTTTCATTTCATCACAGACCTAAATTTATACTGTATTGCTTTCTTACATTTATATCAGCATAACTCTATACATAAACCAATTTTTAAAATTACTTTATCGTTGGAAGATTGCACTTAATAAATATATTTTTGGAAATCGGCCGAATAAATGTTGTGGTTACATATAATGTGACAGTTGCAAAAATTGTGCATTGTGTATAAATTATGCTACCATGTATATCCATTTTGCGTATTTTACAGAAAAATCTTAAATTTATTAAAACATATTATGTGTGTATACATATATAACTACTTAAACAGTTCAATTATCAAATAAACAAAAAGTACGAAAACATGGTTTTTGTGCCATCCTGCCATTCACAATAATATATACCATCACTGACTACATTTGTCACGTAAACACGTAATGAAATTCTATTTTCTACAGGTTGAGACGTTACGGTTACATTTCATTACAGTCAGATAAGCATTTACATTGTTTCTCGTATAACAAAAACGATCCGCTGTTCCGACTACATTTACATTTCTACATTTACGGTCGGCTAAATGGGCCTTTAGGGATGAAACGATACGATACCATGTACGTTTGGTATCGAGGCTTTACTACCGAGTACCAAGTCGGTATCGGTGAAAAATACTCGTATCGGTCAGAAATACTCTTTTCTTATTGACAGGCAAAAAAACTGAGCTGGTCACCATGTTTTCTATAATTTTATTTGTTTTCAAAGTTTTTATAAAATAAATCCATGCAACCCGTACCTGCAAATGGAACTTCGAGAATCGGGTGTATGGTTGCATTTCACAAAAAAAAGACGATAAGATTGCAGTCACGATCTTCAGTTACTAAAGCCATTCGAATTTGTGACTAATAAAATTGCAGGCCATATAATTATGTCATATAATTTATATGACATAATTATATGGCATATATTATGCCATATAATTATGGGTCAGACATTTAGGGACATTATTACAAAATACCGGTAAGGTTGGCGGGAAGTGAGAAGAGAGCGAAAAACTATCCGTTAACCAAGCAAGTTGTTACTTGCCTGTAAAATTAAATGTCAAGGGAAAAATAGAAACACAGAAAGGAGTTAAAAAAACTGAATAAAAAAAATTTACAATGAAAGATAAACTTTTAATTATGTCGCGAAACTTTTAATTATTTCGTGAAAATTAAAGTCTCAGATCATAGAGCTTAGAAAGGTGAAAATGGCCAGCCAGATTGGGGAGGATTCTGGATGGTATCTGACACTCAAGATAGAGTATATAGTTTAAAAAATTGTTCTAATTTTTTAAATTATGTACAATTTTGTTTTACTTATCCCTTGACATCTGAATCGGATTAAAATTAAAAAAAAGTTATCAGCTGCGCTGTCAATTTCCCTGTTATGAATTCGCCTTGGTTGTGGTAACTAAACTTCACTTTGATTGTAATTCTTTGAGTAAAAAATATGGTAGCAAGTGAAAATATGGCAACTTCAACTAAAAAATCACTCGTTAAACTTAACAGGTAGGGTTGTCCTGCCGGTAACTTATCGCTTACTTTTAGGTTAAAAAGAAGTTGTAATGATGAAATATAATATATCCGGCCGATAAAATCCTACCTTTGACTACCGCCAAGTTGTAATAATGGGCCTTACAAAACTAACTATTTGGTGAATGTAGCAGAAGAATTTTTATGACAGAATTCCTGCGTTTTAAAAATCTTCGCTTCAATTTCAATCAGTGGATGAACGAAGATTTTGTTTTTTGTATATGTATATCGATGCTTTTTCTTCGATACCGAGTAGGTATCGATACTTTGCGATCAATATCGTATCAAGTAAGTATCGATACCCTAGTGGTATCGTTAAACTACGTCATCTAGCGGGAAATCATGCGCATGGCGTGATCTGTATTTCTATCATAGTTGATATTACGGTGTTTATTCAGTTATTTTTTTAACTTTTAAAAATAAATTGCTTTTTACTTTGATTTTAAGAAAAACTGAGTTGACCGGGTTTTAACTGCATTTTCATTTGTTTTATATTACAATTTCTCTTGATTTTATCTACACAATATTTTGAAAGCAACTCCGCGTTTTGATTGTACTCTGCAAAATGAAACGTAAAAATTTTTGACACTTGAATAAACGTTTTCTTACAATATAACAAAAAGTTGTGTTTCGCTTCATTTGGTGACACCAAATTTTAAAAAGCGCAACGAAAATTAAAATAAGCGCACCACGCTCCGACAAAAGAACTTTCGGAATAATTCAAAATAATTTTGAAAAGGAATAAAAACGATGCAAAATACACTGACAACACTGCCCATCAACCCCATAAAAGAGAGAAGGAAGATACCATACACCTGGACCACCAGCAAAGCGTAAAAGAAGGTGTGTTCCACGTGAATAGCAGTCCGAACTAGTCCAAAAGCGTTCCACGTAACAATTTTTGTGCAACTTTGAGAGAAAATGGAAGAGTAATTTTTTTCATTTCCTGTTTCTTTGGGTAACTTCGGCCTAAAATTTAATAATCAGCTGTTTTATGTTTACATACATATGAAACAGCAAATTTGCGTATTGGGAAAAAGTGGTTGTTTAAAAATTAGTTAAAAGCCAAACGGAAGATTGCCCACATTAAAAATAACGTTGTGAAATTGTAAACAGAGCATGCAATTATTATTTTGGCTTTTCATTTTATAAATATGTATTATTGAAAATTTTATATTGCTTTTATGAGTAATACAATGGTGCTCAAAATTAAAAAGCTTTTGTATTGGTTAATGAGACTAATTTAAAGGTTCTGTAAAACGAAAAAGTTAACGAAATGATTTTTAGAAAATGGTGATCGTAAAAGAATTATTTTGGTTTAAAAAATATGTTTAATAATTCAGTTCATTAATTATTTTGGTCCTTGGTAAAACAGAAAATTTTGTCTAATATTTTACAGCTAAAAATCTTAAAAATTATTCAATAAAAAAAAGTTATAAACAGCTTGCTTTCCGTGTTTCCAAGCTATCTATATGTCGACATTTCATAGGTGCTACCCTAATAATCAGTAGACTTTGGAAATTTTTGAAAGATATTCTCAAACATTCAACTTTATATCCCAATAATCTAAATAAATTGTTGAACAACCATTGGTTCCTACGATTTGTTTTTTGAATGTATCGAAAAAAGCTTGTTTCTTGTATTTAAACAGGTATTATTAGAGCATTTTTCTTTTTAAATTCTGTGCCGCCATATGAACCGAATTCGCCTGAATTCGCCGATGCATCCACCTAATAATGAATTCGCCTTGAGTAAAATCCAGTCTTGATTTTGATCTCGGGAGAAAAATAAAAAACTAAATACATGTATCAGTCGTAAAGCAGCTCTGGGCTGAAGACCAGCTCTCGCGTCATCGTAATTATTTCTTAAGTGCGGTCAGGCTTGTTGTTTTTGTTGTTCGGTCTTCGAGAGTATTGCGTCTCACTCGCACTGGTTAACGGTTTCCCTCAACTAACTGTATTGGTTTACAGTTTTTTTTAGAGGTTATTCATTGTTAACCAGGTGGAAACTTCCTATGTGTAGGTACAGATCGTTATAGTTAGTCACAGCGACGCTACAAAAGTACTGTTAATACCATCTTGGTCTTTGTCACCCCGCCCATGCTGTGTATCCTATACTTTGCAAATTTATTTTGCAACTGTATAGTTACTAAATAAATAAATACATGTACATACATATATGCAAATGTTACATAAGTATGAATATGAATTTATGTATATATAGTATTCTTAAGGGGCATTCGTTATAATTTGAAATATATAGTAATTTATTTCATAGCATTTGTAAGGAAAACAAATATTACACATGGCTAGACATTTTTTTTTAATTTTTAAAAGTTCTTTAATAAAAAATACCATTAGAAAATCGACTACCCTGCTGCGCAATATGTAGGCTTTCAATGCTTGATATTTTTCTTAACTCTCTATCAAATCTTTCATCATTATTTTCCTCCTCTTCTATCCATCCTTTCAAATTTATCATTTCGGCAAAAAGCTCATTTCATTTATATTTTTGTATAACGCTATGAAAAACATCATAATGCCTTCTGATAACAGAATTCTTTAAATGTTTTATAACACAAAAAGCATTGAGGATTACCAAATACATTATTTATCGCCAAAAATGGTACCACCATATTTGTTATGCACTATTTTTTTTTTTAAACAACCGCCTGAAATACAACTGAATTAGAAGAGCATAACAATTTGCTGTATCAAACGAGCTTTACTGTTTTAATTTTACAGCTGATGCCAATAATGCAAACCTTTTCTTTATATGATGTTATACGTTTTAAGCGTTTAAAATCACTAAAATATACTTCAATCTAAATAGGTAAATTTGCAAATCGAGAGAGTAATTTGGTTTTTACTCTCATTAGTCCGAAATAGTCCGAGATCTCGTGGAACACACCTAATTAGTACTCGTATTTATTTTCAATAGTAGATAGTTAGAAAAGCAGATAATTTCTTTTAATACGGCATTTCACGCTTTCATTATAAAACCGAAAAAGCTAAAAGTCACCACTTACCTCTATCGCCATTACGACATGTCACAACATATTCCACCTACTGACCGTTCCATTTGACAAGTTGCATTCTTAACAGTGGGCCTACCAATTACTTTCACAAATCTTGCTGGCCACATTTATATATTATAAATTATATTGTATGTAAGTAGGTATACACGAGTATTCATTCACATGAGATGTATCTAGCACTCGTTTGCACTATATATATATATATATATATATACTATATATATATATTATTTTTTCTTTCCTTCTTTGTTAATGTATTTACGTTGAGTGCGTAATATTATTGCAGTAGAGTTTTAAGTATGTGAGTTTCTCGCTTAAATTTTTTTTTTTTAATTTACACTAAGGAAGACTTGAAATCTCTTAAAATAATGCTTATCGGGGATATAGTACGTACGAGTACATACATATGTGTGTATGTGTGTTTCCGCACAATTTATTATTTTCCAAAAGCCTTTATGATGGTATTGTATTTAACATACAACGAGTATTTTATGTGTTAAATATGTTTATAAATCTAAAGTTTTAATCGTAAAATTTTTGCTTTTCAATTTTGGTAGCTGAGAAATATCATTGGTTTAAGGTGTTTATACTTTTTGTTGGCAGTTAACGAATGCGGTCATAAATATTTGAGGTTTGATCTTTTAAAAATTATTTGTATAAATTAATAAAACTAAGTGTTTTAGACTATAATTCTCGTTTGTGTATATTATTTTATAGTTTTAAGTTGCGTTTACTTGCTTGGTCAATTGCGTTCAGTCGTGTGCATGAGACATTAAAAATTGCAGCGATTGTTTTATACTCGTACAAGTATAGAAAATATGATTATGTTCACATATGTGTAGTATATGTACAAATGTATGAATTTCAAAATGCAACAAGCTCTTGTTTTTTGTTATTCTTATGCAATTTTTTTTTTCTTTTTATTATTATTTCAATTTCGTTGTATGTGCAGACATATGTATAAATATGTTGCTAACAAATTATTTTAAAAGTATTCCGGGAGCAAGTTGTTAATTTTATCCCTATATGATATACATATGTATTACGTTGATAACAAATTGCAACAGCAAAAAAGAAAAAGAAAAAAAAGGCGTGAAATTGCAAACGATTTGTGCTATTAACTGCTATGATTAGTTTTGCTTCTTTTTTGTCAGCTGGCTTTTGAATGTCCTTTAGAAATATTTAATTTTATTGGCTTGTTTCACACTTTCACAAAAAGACTCAGCATCCTCATATTACGAGTACATGAACACACTTTTACACACATTTTATCACAATATAAAGAAAAAAATTCATAAATTCTCGTCAAAATAATTTTATTGATTTTCGTTTTTGGGATTTGCCCAACATTAATTTAAGCATATTCTTTCTTTCTACTCGTAAAATATGCCAATTCATATGTCAACAATCAACAAAATAAGTATGTATACTTTTTTTCACTCGACAGAAGGCAGAGAATATCTATTAAGAACTTATCATAGCTTGTGTTAAATAGTTAAAATTTATTTCAATATACAACTTAACTCAATTAATTTTTTCTGTATAAAAAGCTGAAAACCGTTTGTTTAGCGCAAATACACCCTTCTTTTATTTCCTTTAACAACGTTTTCGTTTTTTTTTTTTTTTTTTCAATGAATGGACCAAAAATACAAACGAAACAAGAAAAACAGGGATGAATTTGAAATTGGATGCAAGGATATTTAATTAAAGGGATATTTACAGCGTTAGGCGTTTATAATGAAAACTTTGAAGTATTGCATACTTTAAGGGTTCTAGAGATTAGAATTGAAATAAAGTAAAGAAAAATTTTTTAAATTGACATGCAATTTATTTTATTCGGCAGATAATCTGTCTGCTCGTTTACTCAAAAATGTTTACAACTTTTTATTGTGTTTTACTGAATCTTATTCTTGTATCCAAGTTACAATATATGAGAACACAAATAATGAGAGTAAAGTGTCAGTTCTTTTTTACTGAGTATTTACAAATTTTTACTGCAAAACTTTCTTGCAGATGGAAAACATATCGCTCCTTTATTGCAACATAGTCATATCGTAAAAAAGCTCGTTTCGAGAAAAACGCATTTAAAATTTTTAGTTTCCATACAGGTCTTAGCAAATTTTTTGAGAAAATATCTCCTAAAGGAAACAGTTTAAAAACAATTTGAATAAATTTTTGGCACAATATAAATGGTAGTACTGTTAACAACTCTGTATTGCTAACTCGAAAAGCTCATTTTTTGAGATATGACTATGTTGCAATAAAGGAGCGATATGAGGAATCGCAGAACAAAACGTGTCTTTTTGATTATTTTAAAATGTTGGAAAATAAAAGATTAATTTTTTCACCCAATTATTTTATAGCATGAGTCCTGATTATCAAACAAGTACATTCCTTATTTTAAAATGCATCGGACGGCAATAAGTCGCCTTATAGTCTATTTACACCAGAGCGAAATGTGCTCATTCGAGATTTCAAGCCAAATCTAGAAGATTTTAAGAAGATTTTCTATACAAAATGCAATCTACTTTATGAGTAGATTTCGACGAAATTTCTTGATATCTACTCAGTACCAAGCGATGCAACTGTGATTTTGTTCAAAAAGTACTTAAAAATACTACATTGCAGCAAAATATGCACTTTAATGTGGTGTATTCAGTCTCTGATCAGCAAAAATATACACTTTATTGTGATGTATTCATGATGTCTCTGATAAAATTCTTTTGTCAAACACCCATGCATAAACTATTTTTATGAAAATGAAATCTTGCTAGGTGTCAAAAAAAGGTGGTGTAAACAATATAGATTTCGTTGTAGATTTTGAGCTGGTGCAAATCAGTGGTCACCAAAAGTAATGTTTTTGCTTGATTAAGTCATACACTAAAATTTGTAATCAACAAAATTCGGGCAACAAAGTTCAGCGCTGAGTGCAATCAACTCGTTTTGTAAACATTCTAAATTTGTAATCAGCAAAACTAAAACAACAAAGTTCAAAGTTGAGTGAAATCAACTCGCCTTGTAAATATTGCTCTTTCGTTTTCGTACTGAATAAAATCGGCTAAACGTTAGATATTGCTACGATTGTGTGTTGTATAAACAAATTTGAAACATATATACATACATATTGAAATTCGTATCTTGATCCTAGAGTTTCGACCTTTTTTTAAATATAATTGTTGTTTTAAAATTATTTAAAATTATTGATGACTAGGGATACATCCTACATCATTCAATATTGCAGTCAACTTCTCCATTAATAATTGTTCGAACAGTTTTGTTTGTTGGCCTATATGATTCTACTTTAGTGGAATCCTTTCCTCGCTGTTATATCATAGACACTTTCCACTGTATAAGATAATGCTCAAGACGTAAAATAGTGTTAAAAATAAAAAGGAGAATTTTCTAGCTATACAAGCTAGCTGCTCTAGCATTTTACCAGTAATTTTATTAATACCTGGAGCTTTCCTGGGGTTTATATTACTGATAACTTTTTCAAAGTCTTGAAAATTAAGTCTAAGGATACAGGCGGTCTAACAGCATATGGCAGTAATTCAGCTGAATCAATTGCTGCATCATTTATAATAAAAATGTTTCTCAAATGATTAACATACAGCACCCCTTTTTCAGAATCGATTCTTGCGCAGTCCCCAGTTGAAGTTCGCAAAGATAGCTTACCTCTAATGGATCTTTTGAAACCTTTTGTCACTTCCTGCAAGAAACAATCAGATTGAGGAGTACTATCAAGGCTTTACAAAAATGTTTTAAGTCGAGCCATTCTCTGGATTTCAAGCAGATGTCTTAATCGAGTTTCGCATTCCCTTAGCCTAATTGTAAACTGGGGAGACCTGCTGCCACTTTCTTCTAACTTTTTTTTCTGACAGAAGTTGTCCAATTTCAGACAAATAAGTGGTTCTATTGTTCACATTTGTAAAACTTATATGGTTAGTGGTAGCATGTTATACGGCAAGCTTAAAGTTTTCAGAAAATTCGTTAATTGACACATATCCTCAGGGGTTCTCAAGGCAATATTTGTCGTACAATGAGTACTCAAATACTTTTTATATTTTAACCAGTTAACTCTAGTGACTCTGGTCAACGCCAAGTCATTAAACGGGGAACCAACGTCTTGGGGGAACGAAACAGAGATTATAGTGGGTGAGTGGTCTAATGAAAAAGCCAATGAAGGCTCCACTTGCATCTACTCTAAAGGAAGATTTTTTGTAACTCCAAAATCTATAATATCTGGAATCTTTGGTCAGTCTGACGGCCAATAAGTAGGGTGTCCGCTTGAAATCATATCTAAGCCCAGTTTGAAAATAGTGTCGAAAAGCGCACGGCCTTTCGGTGATATTAAACGTGATCCCCAAAAAGTGTATTTAGCGTTATAGTTGCCAGCCGCTAAAAATCGAGGACCAAGTGATTTGAAAAAATTTGAATATTAGTTTTCTGTTACTAAAAATCGTGGCGGTGAGTAAATCGAGGAAATGACGATTTTTTCATGAAAATATTCAATGCATATATGTATTAGTTGCTTGGAGATACTCCTCACCTGTCTCGCTTAGTAAATAGTGTTTAATTCTGAATTTTATTAGAATTGCCGATCCTCCGCAAGATCTTCCACGAGGATCTTTTGTGTCGTGCAATATGTAGCCATTAATTTTGAAAAAGTGAATTTCAGCAATCAACATTGTATCGATTTGCTTTTTCGTAAGGAAGTTCATTTTTGTGTTGGGGGCTGCCGTTTGCGTTCCAGAAACATATTTTAAAATAAATCATTTGTTTAAAATTGCCTGCCAAATAATGGATTGCATTTTCAGCATTTCCTGCATTGTGATTGTTATGGAAACCGTAAATATATTTATGGATTGAACAAGAGTCTGCAGAGATGCCTCAAGATTGCTAAAATATGGATCAGTGTTTTGAGACTAGGTCTCCTGATTCAAGTTTGATTTATCGGATTTTACCACACTCGCATAAGAAACTTGTTGTTGTTTGGCCCATCTGGGGAAAATTACTTTTAGAAATGATGTTTGACTACTGGGGTTGTTTAATATGGATTGATGACCTATTTGTCATTGACAGCTTAAAGTGTTTATAGATAGGACAGCCCCTGTAATTTGCAGTATGGTTACCTCCACAGTTACTGCATTTTTTAACACTTGGTCAGTTTTTGACTTCTTGCACTGTGATGTGCCGTGGAGTTCGCCACACACAACGCAAACTGCGGGCAACTTACAATAGGCCTTAGTATGGCCAAATTCTTGGCAGTTTAGGCATTGAACTGGTCCTAGACGCTTATGTGGCTCCTCAATGACAACCTGACGATGCAAAAGATATTTAAGGTTATAAATTGGATGAATTTCACCTTTTTTTTACGACAACATACCTGGGTTCTAGTTCAACCCTGATCATGAGTTGAGGGATCTTTTCACGGTTCCTAAGGTTCACTATGTTTTGTTTAATTATAAATTCTTTATCTTCCAATCCAGTTTTCACATCATCAGAGTCTGCACAAGGGTTAATACGTTTTATAACGACCAGAAGACCTTTAGCGCTCTTAAGCTGGTAAGTGTAAAAAATCGTTTCTCCTTCTCCAGAATGTCAGACAATTTTCGGTAATCATGTTCACTATTTATCTGGACTTTTGTTTCACTAATGCTGCCGTGTTTAACTGATGCTACGTTGAAAGCGTCTTTACCGATTGCCGTAATAAGTGCTTTTACCAGCTCAAGAGAAGTAGGCTACTTCAATATATATATATTTAAAAGTTTTTTTGGATGTTGTTGGCTCATCAGTCGGAAGGATAGCAAACCTATTACTATCCATTGTCGTGGTAGTATTATCATCTTTATATATTTTTAACTGAGATTATATTTAAGCGGTTTTGGGGCTTCGTTGCCGTTTAACCACGGTTACATACATACATACATGCGGCGAACACGAACGCGGGCGGTTTCTATATCGTAGAGACAGAAGATTGCCCAAAGATTTTTTCAAAGATTCCTCCTCAGAAATCCAAATGTTTTTGCTAGTAGAGCTAAGCTCTTTCTCAGAATTACATCTGATAGGTACACTCATGCAGTTTTTCCTTTTTTAGTTTATTTGGACTTCAAAATATTAAACAAAATGTCGCAAAGTTTTTATTTTATATAGATTATATAAATTCAGACTTTTCACTTAATCCGGTTTTATTTTATGTCACTCCGTTCAAAAACAAACACGACCGTTCACTATCAAAGCTAGACGCCGAATGGACGTCCAAATGAGGCGGTAACAGCAGGACACATAAAAAAATCCACAAAATCCTTTGAATGATCGAAAAGTGAAGTTGCGTGAGTTAGCTGACATCGTAAAGATATCAAAAGAACGTCTTGGCTTTATATTGCATGAGCATTTCACTATGAGAGAGCTCTGTTCAAAGTGGGTGCCGCGTTTGCTCACTGTTGACCAAAACGAGAACATGTTGATGATTCTCAGCAGTATTTGGTCATGTTTAAACGTAACAAACCGGAATTTTTGCGTCGATATGTGACAATGGATGATACATAATGGATACATCACTGCACTCCGGAATCAAAACGATCGGCACCTGAGCTGAGCAGCAACATTCGAGTTGTACAACTCCAGAAGGCCAATATGTCGAGTTATTTGCTGCGCACAACCACCTAGCACAACTAGTGAATGAGCCAACGCATATTCCATGTGTTGAAGGGCACTATTCAAACACACTTGACCTATTCCTGACTTCACACCCTGAAAAGTATGAAGTCAAAGTTAGTGCACCTCTCGGCAATTCGGATCATTGCACCATTTCTGTCTCCTTTTCGATCTCCGAACTTCGCAACGTTTTGAAAAGGCGCGTTGGGCTGAGCTCAACCAATTTTATGAGCATTTTAACTGGAAACTTTGCTTTCTAGATAACGACATAAATGCTACAGCAAAAATGGTCGAGAATATTATATTGCTAGGGATGAAATCATTCATCCCCTCCAAGCAGATTTCGATTAAACCAAAAGCAAAAAGACGTACAAAAACGCAGTCAGATCCAGAGAGGAAGCATTCAGTAACTGGCGTTTAAACAAAACCCCAGACACTGATTTGCTACGCAAAAAGGCAAGATCTTCGTGTGCCAAGGTACTTAGGCGCGAAAAGTTTCTTCACGAACAGCGCCTTCGAGCCAAGGTCCTTGCAGCTCCCCGGGGCAGTAAAACCTTTTGGTCTTTCGTTAAGAGAGTAAAGAACAGTGCTAGTTCATCAATCCCAACTCTCTTAAAGAATGACCAAGCATTCACCGACCCGGTTGACAAAGCTAACCTGTTAGCTGAAATTTTTGCAAGCAATTCCTGCTTGCCGGAAAGCAGTCAACCACTTCCCGAGCTCGAAAGAGTATCTGTAACTATGCCAAAGATATTCTTCCGGGCGCGAGCAGTTAAAAGGGTTTTGGCAGACCTCGACATAAACAAGACTCCTGGACCGGATGGCATTCCAGCACTGGTCTTGAAGCAGTGCTCTTCTACGCTTGCGCGTCCGTTAGCACACCTCTTCAGCAAACTTTACCATGTTGGTGAGTTTCCATCGTGCTGGAAGGTTGCTAATGTAACGCCAATCCCCAAAAAGGGTGAAACTAATAACCCCGAAAATTACCGCCCAATTGCAATTTGCTCTGCGCTTTCCAAAGTGATGGAAAGTATGGTCAACTATCACCTTATGAAATATCTAGAGTCACATAAATTACTTTGTGACCGCCAATATGGATTTCGCAAGGGTCGTTCTACTGGCGATCTTATGGCATATCTGTCAGAGACATGGTGCCACTCAATCCATCATTTTGGCGAAAGTAAGGTGGTGGCTCTAGATATTTCCAAAGCGTTTGACAGAGTGTGGCATGGTGCGCTACTGGCAAAACTTACTGCTTTTGGTGTCGGTGATGACTTCTCTCGATTTATATCGAGCTTTCTCAGAGACCGCACTATACGAGTTGTTATAGATGGGGTCTCATCAAACGAGTTCAAGATTAATTCAGGGGTACCGCAAGCCTCCGTCCTTTCTCCTACTCTATTTCTTATTTTCCTCAACGACCTTCTCTATCAAACTTCCAACCCTATCCATTCTTTCGCGGATGACAGCAGCATTTGTCACTCGTACTCTTTTAGTTATAGGCCCAGCCTATCAGAGATGGCTGCCAAGAGGCAAAATATGGACGATTCACTGAATAGTGATCTTCTATTAATCTCCGAATGGGGTCGTAAAAACAGGGTCACCTTTAACGCTCGTAAGAACCAATGTTGCCTATTAACACACAAACAAACGATCGCAAATGCTGGTTCATCTGTACTCATGGATGGTATAAATATTGAGGAATCGGATGCTCTTGATGTTCTTGGAATGAAGATACAGTGTGATATTCGCTGGACTGAACACATTTTTCATATCTCTAAAGAAGCATTCAAGTGCCTAGGTTTTTTGAAACGGTGTAAGATGTACTTCTCGAAATCCGATCTCCTTACTATTTATACCACCTACATCCGACCGAAAATGGAATACAACTCTCATGTTTGCGCCGGTGCCTCAAAGTCTATTTTGGGGTTACTCGACCGTGTGCAGGAGAGGGCGAAGAAGCTTATCGGTGACAGTAGGGTATCCAACTCTATTGACTCACTGGAGCATCGACGCAGTGTGGGGTGCGGTACTCTGTTCTATCGTTACTACAATGGCTTTTGCTCTGACGAGATTAGGGATCTTGTTCCCGAAACACGCACATTTTTACGTATCACGCGTTCATCGTCCAGAGCTCATCCATTTGTGGTTGATTGCCCGGGGAATCGTACTACGCATTACAGAGAGAATTCGTTTTTCAGCCGTACGCTTCGTCTGTGGAACAAGTTGCCTGCAGACGTGTTTCCTGCCTGTTATAACGTTGGAAAGTTCAAGACAAATGTGCACAAGCACTACTCCCTCTTTCCCCCTCCTCACAACCTATTTTCCTAGTTCTGCATATGCACTGCATATGTAGGGGTCATCCCCTGAGTACTGGTCCTATTAAAAAAAAAAAAAAAAAAAAAAAAAAAAAAAAAAACTGGTGATCCTTGTCCAAAGTGCCCGAAAGCACAACAATCGGCTGGAACGATTATGGCCTCGGTATTTTGGGATGTGCGTGGTGTAATATTCATCGAATATCGTGAGAAAGGAAATACCATTAACAGTGAATATTATATAGCGTCGTTGGAGCGTTTGAAGGCCGAATTTGTAAAAAAAAAGAATGCATATGGCAAAGAAAAAAGTTTTGTTTCATCAAGACAACGCACCGTGTCACAAGTCAATCGAAACAATTGTACAATTACATGAACTTATTCGGATTGCTCCCACACCCACCGTATTCGCCAGATTTTACTCCCAGCTACTGCTAGCTGTTCGCAGACCTGAAAAAATGCTCGCAGGTAAGGAATTTCGGACGAATGAAGAGCTTATCGCTGAAACTGAGGCCTATCTTGAGGAAAAAGAGAAAAGTGGTACTGAAATGTTAGAGCGGCGCTGAAATGATTTCGATACTCTTGATGGAAATTACGTTGATGAATAAAGCCAATTTTGAACCAAAACAACCGTGTTTTCTCTGTTAGGGCCGGGACTTTTCAGCCCATGTGTTACATACTCGTACACTAAATTCCACAATTTTTTTACAAATGTGATGAATATTTTCGTTACTCTTTGAATGCAATACTATAAGCTTTAGCTCCATCTACAAGTAGAAAAATACTGTACTTATAATAACACAATTGGTGGATGTATTTGCTGCATTGCTACTAGCGTTATTTTTGTGTTTGTGTGTGTATTCGCTATAACTGACTGAGTTGCCGTAATTATTTTTGCCTCACCTTCTACTGTGATAACTCCGCTTTCAAACACTAAAATCTACTTTGCAAAGTGTGTTTTTAGGAGACATTCAAAGTAAACGAGAACCGGATTGCAGCTTGACGAATACGTAACAATTTAGGTTTTTTTTTCTTGGACCAGTGCCTGGTTTCTATAAGATTAGTGAAAAGTTTCTCGCATCGAAAACTATGAAACATAAAATTCCATCGTTTCTCGAGTATCGAGAAAAACAGCGTTTCTGTATATTAAATAGAAAAGGGGCAATACTAGTTACGTCTTTATTGGAATAATTCCATTAAGCAGCTGTCAAAATATAAAAAGTAAACAAATAAGAAGAAGAATATAGGAAAAATTTATCAAACAAAAAGAAAATTTAAGAAACAAATGTTTATTTAATTGTGTCAATCAATAACACGTGTACATAAATAAAAACACATTCAAATCATAAATAAAAACTTTCAATAAGGTATAGCTTTGTGGTAATGGGTGCTGACCAATATGACCGGCGAAACATGTTGCGCATTTACAGCCAGAGATTAAGGGCTGCAACCGGCCCTTTTTTAGTTCCTGAACCGATGAGGAAAGCTTCCCGCATTCGAGACAGGCTAAAATTAAGATTTTCCCATTAAATTTTTAATTTATCATACTGTATGTATGTACATAAATATTAAGAAATAAAGAAAAAACCAAAAAAAATTCATAATTTTTATATATTTATTATACTATATCTTTCAATTTTCTAAAATAAAAAGAAGAAATGAATAATGAACTACATTCAATATCTGCCGTATTCATAATAAATAATTTACACATAACAAAGGTTTAGTTGATAAATTTTGTGTAAATATATGTCAAGTAAACTTTTACTAATTGCAAATTATTTTTTATGAATACGACAATATGTGTATAAATATTTAAAAACTTTATATACTTTTAAATTTATAACTTCCGCAACTCTTTTATTTGTGAAAAGTTTTGACAGCTCTAGCGAGAAATTTCTCGCAAAATTTTAATACAGAAACAGGTTTACTCACAAGCTTCCAATGAATTACGTCAAAAAAGCTATTTTGACAGATATTTCACGGTTCTCAAAGATACAGAAACATTTGTGTGAGAAACTCCATATTTTGTTTCAATTCGCATAGTTTCTCTGTCAATTCCTTTGTTTCTTGTGAGAAATTTCTCGGTGCGAGTAATACAGAAACGAGGCACAGTACTCAGGGGATGA
The DNA here is from genome assembly GCA_914767995.1 of Thecocarcelia acutangulata. Taxonomy (NCBI): domain Eukaryota; kingdom Metazoa; phylum Arthropoda; class Insecta; order Diptera; family Tachinidae; genus Thecocarcelia; species Thecocarcelia acutangulata. The sequence goes on from OU612098.1 coordinate 62,897,069, forward strand.
CACCTACATATGCAGTGCATTGTACCAGAACTAGGAAAATAGGTTGTGAGGAGGGGGAAAGAGGGAGTAGTGTTTGTGAACATTTGACTTGAACTTTCCAACGCTATAATAGATTTGAAACACGTCTGCAGGCAACTTGTTCCACAGACGAAGCGTACGGCTGAAAAACGAATTCTCTCTGTAATGCGTAGTACGATTCCCGGGGCAGTCGATCGCAAATGGATGAGCTCTGGGCGATGAACGTGTGCTACGTAAAAATATGCGAATTTCGGGAACAAGATCCCTAATCTCGTCAGAGCAAAATCCATTGTAGTAACGATAGAACAGAGTAACGCACCCCACACTGACGAGTAACCCCAAAATAGACTTTTAGACACCGGTCTAAACATGAGAGTTGTATTCAATTTTCGGTCGGATGTAGGTGGTATAAATAGTAAGGAGACCGGATGGAGTGAAGTACATCTTACACCGTTTCAAAAAACCGAGGCACTGAATGTTTCTTTAGAGAAATGAAAGATGTGATCAGTCCAGCGAACATCACACTGTATCTTCATTCCAAGAACATCAAGAGCATCCGATTCGTCAATATTTATACCATACATGAGCGCAGATGAGGCAGCATTTGCGGCCGTTTGTTTGTGTGTTAATAAACAACACTGGGTCTTACGAGCGTTAAAGGCGACCCTGTTTTTACGACCCCACTCGGAGATTAATAGAAGATCACTATTCAGTGAATCATTCATATTTAGCCTCTTGGCAGCGATCTCTGATAGGCTTGGCCTATAACTAAAAGAGTACGAGTGACAAATGCTGCTGTCATCCGCGAAAGAGTGGATAGGGTTGGAAGTTTGATAGGTTTACTGGGCACGATTCCACTTTTTCGCTATACTTACAAAACCATTTACGTTGTACACGTCCGCTCTACTACCTGCCTACACAAATTTTGACTTTTTATTATTTTTTCCATACAAAATAATAATTTTAGTCATTAAGAATGGTAAAAAAAAGTAAAAAGTAAACCAAAACGGAAAAAGTCGCTACAAATAACAATGAAATTTTATTATTAACTCGTTAACAAGTTTAGTTTGCATATATGTAATTATATTAGCGTCTGCAGTATTTTTCTATTTTTCCGAACGAGCATAATGAGTTTTTGCCTACTTCATTTCTAATGTTAACAATACGACCAGCTAAAACGGACGATTTAAAAGATTTTTAAAGCATTTTGCCTATTATTTGAAATATAAGTGGATATCCTATTAAACCCTTGGATGATGTCATAATACGAGGGTGAATTGATATTGAAGTTACCTACCTAAATAGGAAAAAAAAAACATTCGGCTATAACTCTATAGTCAAACACTAAAGTCGATTCTTTTTAAAAACAACTTAAATTTTAGCATCTGCTGCTAACTTTTTTTCAACTATAGTCAAAATAAAAGTTGGTTCTAAGTTGAAGTGGCTCTAAAGGCCTTGCTACACTATCATACACGATCGTGCGATCTACTAAATAAAGCATGTGTGCTGAAAAAGTACTAAAAATTCAACCGTGCGACAGAATTTTTCACAAATCGTGCGATTTGAAAAATTTTATGAAACTTTTCAAAACATTATGGTTTCTGTGCGATCAGTGTGAAAAATATGAGAATATTGTTGGTGCCTCGAGAAAAACATTTAAGTAATGTAAAATTATTATGTTAATAAAAGTTTTTAAATTAAATTTTTTGGTTTGTACATTTGTACAACGGGTTATAGTTCAGGTTTTTTCTTTCTTAAGTTTTTTTTTTCTTAAGAAGGATTTTTTACAATACAAATCTGCTGTGAGCAATAATTTTGATTGAAGAAGACAAGAAAAATAATAATCAAATCTTTAGCTGGGGGACAACTAGCTGTTTCGTAGTCGCTACACTACTCATCAGCACCCACCCATCAGAAAATTAAAAGCATTCCTTGTGCAATACATTAATCACAGTTTGATTTAATTATCAGCCTTTAAATAAAAATTAGGGCACATCACATTTCATATAAAAACAGTCTTATCAGCCTTTAAATAAAAATTAGGGCATATCACATTTCATATAAAAACAGTCTTCAAAAACGTTAGTGTTGCTACAAAAACGAAACTTATTTTTTTTTTTCTTTATAAAACACAAAAAATAACTTTCTTAGCTTTTTTGCAATAAAAAACAATAAGATAACTTATTCATTATCTTTATAGTAACAGTTAGAACATATCATAATAGCATGTTCCAAACAAAAATACTGCTTGCATGTGGCACAATTGTAACGTGTTTTACGACTCAAAATAATAAAATACACAATAATGAAGAAAAAACACAAATTTTTTACCTGCACAAAAAGTTACACATATACCCGCGCCGGTCTCACAGACCAATTGTTATCAAATACACCAATATGTTTGTCTCGCACAAACACCAGGGGGCTAATTCTGTCATTCGTGATCGAAATTACTATCGAGTAGAAAATAATTTCGATATCGTGTAAATTTCTAATGATGTGACTCGTTACGTAACGAGTCGAGTTAGCACTTCAGTGTTGCAAAATACTGACAAAATGTGTTTTATAACACTGCCCAAAATTGTATGTATTTGCATACTTTGTATACTTGTTGTACATTAAAAACTAAATAAACACACATACGTTCACAATAACAATTCATTTTAATCAGTCATGTATGCGTGTTTGTACATTAAAAAGTAAGTAAATAGAAATAACAATTCAATAAATATGTGTGTAAAAAACAACCATTTAACTATGTATAAGCATATGTATGTATGTATATATGCATTTCTAAGAAAAAACAAAAATAAATTCTTGAATATAATAACATGTGACTTCAAATATAAGTTTTTGTGTTCTTAGCAATACTCATCTTTATATACATATACATATCTGTATATATACGTCATGTACATCATCATATGAATTGAAAAAATCCTTAAGAACCAAAAATTCTCAATTTAATTTAAATACTATTGCTATTCAAAACAAATTTTTAATTTACATTTCTTTTGTGTTTTTCTGTTTGGCTGGTTTTCGATAGCACTTTTGCTTACGAGTAAAAAGTTGCACGGTTGCATTCGAATGGTTACTCGCTATCGAATGCCATCATTAGAAATTTCGAAACCTTTTACTCGATATCGAATGAGATAATCCCAAAAGTGTAAAAACTCGCACATTCGAGTGAAAACTCGCTCGTAAGCGAATGACAGAATTAGCCCCCAGGGGGCGAGTTTTCACACTTTTGGGATTATCTCTTTCGATATCGAGTAAAAGGTTTCGAAATTTCTAATGATGGCATTCGATAGCGAGTAACCATTCGAATGCAACCGTGCAACTTTTTACTCGTAAGCAAAAGTACTATCGAAAACCAGCCAAACAGAAAAACACAAAAGAAATGTAAATTAAAAATTAGTTTTGAATAGCAATAGTAGTTAAATTAAATTGATTTTTGGTTCTTAGGGATTTTATCAATTCATATGATGATGTATATGTATATACAGGTATATGTATATAAAGATGAGTATTGCTAAGAACACAAAAACTTATATTTGAAGTCACATGTTATTATATCCAAGAATTTATTTTTGTTTTTTTTAGAAATTCATATATACATACATATGCTTATACATAGTTAAATAGTTGTTTTTTACATATATATTTATTGAATTGTTATTTCTATTCACTTCCTTTTTAATGTACGCATACATGATTGATTTAAAAGAATTGTTATTGTGAACGTATGTGTGTTTATTTAGTTTTTAATGTACAACAAGTATAGAAAGTATGCAAATACATACAATTTTCGGCAGTGTTATAAAACACATTTTGTCAGTATTTTGCAACACTGAAGTGATAACTCGACTCGTTACGTAACGAGTCACATCATTAGAAATTTACACGATATCGAAATTATTTTCTACTCGATAGTAATTTCGATCACGAATGACAGAATTAGCCCCCAGAACAGCACTAAAACAAAGCTTGTAAAAAAAGCGGCAGCTAACAGAAAATTCAAATTTCTAGGGTTTCTGGAAAAAAGAGTATATACGTAAAAACGTTTAGTCGGTCTCACAGACCAACGCGCGGGTATAGGAAGGTTAAACAAGATAAGAGCGCTCTCAATTTTTTATCTTAGCTGCACAAGTCTCTTGCTCAAGTCTTGTATTTGTAGATGTGTGAAGTAAGAGCAGCTTAAATGGGGAGCAAAATTAATTTTCGTTTAGTTAAAGAAAAACATATGTTTTTGTTTTGTTTTTGTAGCATGTAAGAAAAAACAATAGATTTTGAAGACTAATATGTTAACGACTGAATATCAATAAAATTACAAAATATTAATTTAATGAATGGTTTTATTTTTTTATTACAACATCGAGTTTAAATAAAAATCGTTTTTTTTAAAGTTTTGTTTCAAAAAACTAGTATTTTATCTAGTTCAAACTTTCGTGAGACCGTGCGCGGGTATATGTGTTACAAAAATTGGCGCGTGTATAGGAAGGTTAATGTATCATGAGTTTTATATTTGGCTTAAATTGATCAGTGAAGAAAATAATAACAAACCAGCTGAAGAAGAAATATAATAAACGATAAAATGATTAATATTTATGTATATAAAGGGCCAAATAAACTACACAAATTGTCAAAACTTTAAGTTTGTACAAATATTTTTGTTTGCATGTTTTCACGAAAAGCAAAAATTTTGATTTTCGTGCAAACATTGTGAATGTGTGTGTAAATTTTATTTGAAAACAAATAATGGGTGATTAATATGTATTTATATCGTTTATGTCCAAACGGAAAGCCTGTGTTTGCCAAATGGTTTGCGTAGTTCATTTGGCTCCTTAAAATTGATTTCAAATATACGGAAAGCAAAACAATAAACTAAAAATTTACGTTTTAGGAAAACATGTACATATATCAGCTGAGCTATCACTTACTGTTGCATTGTTTGCATCTACTTTGAATTCGTGTTGCCGCCGTTGTTTTTACTTACCGGCCGCCGTAACTGTCTTCGTGACATGGCTATTTGTTTTCTATTAATTCGATAGAATTTTACTTTGTGGACAAGATTTTTATTTGAATTCCAAAGAAATGGGAGACGAATTTGAGCCGATGGAACCCAGTTTGCAAAATATCATTGAACAAACGACACTAAAATGGGTATTTGTCGGTGGCAAAGGCGGTGTTGGGAAAACTACATGCAGGTTAATAATATTTTGATAATAAAAATACTATAAACGTATGTGTATATAAAATAAATATATTTCATTAAATAGTTGCAGTCTTGCTGTGCAGATGGCTAAAGTACGAGAATCTGTGCTAATCATATCAACAGACCCGGCACATAATATATCAGATGCATTCAATCAAAAATTTACTAAAGTTCCAACTAAGGTAATTGTTTAAAATTGTTACGGATTTGTTTAGAAATACACGGAGTTTAAAAACACGTTGGTTAAATGTGGCAGCTAATTTCACCTTTCATCAAAGAAGAAAATAAATTGCTGCTTAATTTCCAATTGTGTGGAAATGTAGAGTTAATGCAGCGGAACTCTCAACTACCATTGCATTACTGGAAGCATATGATAAATTTCGAGAAAAACTGCTTACTAATTGATTTCGCATAACCGCTACTTGACCAATCTTTGAACCAGGAAATGCTTACAAATTGCTTCGTACAATTTAACATGTTCGAAAAATGTCGCTCTTATTCTTAAGCCCTAGCAGACAAACATATTTTTTAACAAATATTCAAATTCAAAGCTTTAGAATGTTATGTTAAAATTTTAGGAACACATCTAGATAACGCACAAAGCTCCAAAAAAGTTAAAACAGTGAAAGATTATCCATTATCCACTCTTGCGAAAATATGTGACCATTTATTAGTATAAAGTGAACGCTTTTGAATAGGTCTTTCGCGGTGTGCAAAATTTATTTCAACATATTTAACGTTTTAAGCGCCACTACAGTATTAATATAGTTTTAAAGTGAAATATTACAGAAGTGGACATAACAATTGTTTACGTGCAGGTTATTTGCGAATAGAAATATTGTAAATAAAAATTGCCGTATAAGCAGTAAATAAAATTTTTATTTGCGATTAAACTCACGAAAACAGGTACTGATTAAAAGCTTATTTGCAAATAAGACAAAAAAAGTTGCTACTTTATTTCACAATTTCAAAGATTTCGTCGATGTGACACACACGAAATATAATAAAAACTACGTACAGACGCAAATATTCAAAAATTTTGATTTTTAATAATCTTTGCATTAGTTGAATTACAGAAAGCATTTAATTTTTTTTTATTTTTCTGTTATAATTTCAGCAATCAATATGCCATACTAAAAAAATAAAGCTTTTCCATATACAAGTTGGCGCATAAACAGTGAGTTAGTTATTTGCAAATAGTTTTTATTTGTGAATAGGCTGCGTATAAACGTAGTAATAGTTTTTGATATATACGAGAGCGGTTTGATACTGAAGCTACCCAAGTAGGAAAAACACGTGTTTTTTCAAAAACCACTTATTTCTCAACATAGTCTACTTTTAGCTCAATACACTTAGTAAGACGATATTCCAACTTTTTTTTACCATCTGAATAATACGATCTTAGTTTCGGTAATCAATTCTTCTTTTGAAATTAATATTTTTCCTGTGAGCCATTTTTTCAAGTTTGGAAACAGGAAAAAGTCACTAGGAGCTAAATCTGGACTATAAGGTGGATGATCAAGCAATTCGGAGCGTATTTCACGTAATTTTGGCATCGTATCTCTTAATTCTTTGCGAAATTTAACAGTCGAATAATTTACCATATAATCTGACGGAGCAGGCTCACCGCAATGTTTATAGAGCTTTTCTTTGTCTCTATCACCATTTTCCCTTGCAATTAATAGTGTTTAATGCTTAAAATTTACTTTTTTCCATTTTTCAAGAAACACAAAAGTTGCTTACTTTAAAGGACTACAACAAATAAACTAATAGATGAATTTGGGTGAAATTTTAACAACTGCCGTTTGACAGATCGCAATTTCAAAAAATTGTGTTTGTGCTGCCATCTGGCGCTAGGTAGCTTCAAAATTAATCGGCCTTCGTACATGAGTACGTATTAAACAGCTGCGTAAAATGATTAGGTTTCGGCTTGAGGTCCTTTTTTAATAAGTTAAAAACTCTTATTTAATTTTATAAATATATTTTTGCCTATATTACGGCCAACAGTGTTAGTCATCCTCACGGAGTTATTTGAAATAGTTTGCATGCGTCCTGCATGCATGTAATCAGACTGAAATGGAAGGTTTAATTGCTTCATTTTTATAGCTATCGGGCTTATAAATATGAAAAACAGACGATGTTTTGCGACACATAGTTCATTATAAATCATTCGAGTATTCAGTAGAGTAAGATCAGACAGATCGATTTTAATTGCACAATTTATTCACAATTTTCTTTTGAACTTGATTTTCACACACAAAAACCTTTTTCGGCAATTCTTGTTTTCTATTTCTTACATTGTATATGCACACACACATACATTCATGAGAGAAATGTAAGGAATTGATACCGGCTATTCTTTTTCTCTTCTTATTCTCCTCACCGAAAGCTTCTGTAAAGTCAAGAATTCCCCAACTAAAATTGCTGTGTCTGACCTGGCACGTATGATAACAAAACATTGGATAAAATACCAGATTTAAAATACAAAGTATGTAAAAATAGCCAAGTATTTCGCTATATGGTTTTTAAATCGCAAAAAAAACACCGGTCGCCAAACTAAAAATTTTGTCGCCTTAAAAATTCGTTACGTTTTACAAGAAATCGCCATATGCAACAACCCTGGTGATAATGTCTGGTTTGGCCTTTCGGTGTATTAACTCAAACTTGCACAAACAGTACACCCGTTTCCACTTTTTCATAATCTATTTTCCTAGTTCCCGTACAAGCACTGCATATGTAGGGCTGGTCCAAGATAAGTACTGGTCCAAGATAAGAATGAAGAAATCCTAATTTCAGAAATGAAATCAATATTTTCTCTCAGAAATGATTTTTATACGAAAAAATTTTTAGTGTTTCGTTTTTTTTTTTTTTTTTTTTGAAGAACCAAAAAAAAGCCTAATTCCGTTTGCGAACGGAATTGAGTTCTGTGACATGATGGCTGATAGTTTTATTTTTAAGTAGCAGTTTTTTTCCAATACAAATTAAATACATTTGCTATTAACAAATTCAGCAACTGTGTTTTGAAAGCCATTACATTATAGCAATAATAATAAAATGAACTTAAAAACATTGATTTAAAATGAATTTTTCAGTGTATGCCAAGAGGATAAAATAAGTTCATAACATCTATTTGAAACTATTCGTTTCTAAACTTGAGATCCATCTAATATTATATTCTTTGATCTTCTCATAGGTACGTTAAATAAATTAAACTCTTGCAGCTTAAGATCTTATATGATATTTTTTATAAAAAAAAAACCTAACAATTTTTATTATTATTCCAATATTTTGCTAACAGTTTGTTGGCATCATCATACTCGTATGTTGATATCCATCATATACATAATCGATCGCCTGTATTTTTGTGGAACTATGTTATTAAAAAAATTGTCCAATGTTTCGCACCTGCGATTAGATTGATTATAAAAGCGAATCTAGAAATTTATTGTTTTCAGGTTACTGGGTTCACAAATTTGTTTGCCATGGAAATCGATCCAAACGCTGGACTTAATGAACTTCCGGACGAATATTTCGAGGGCGACAATGATGCGCTTCGCCTAAGCAAAGGAGTTTTACATGAAGTTGTAGGCGCTTTACCTGGGATAGATGAAGCAATGAGTTATGCGGAAGTTATGAAGTGAGTAATTTTACAGTTGCAGGTAACATATCATCATAATAGTTCATTAAAATCCTAAGTTACAGCAAAACAATTTTACAAGAAGAGCAAAAAACTCTCAGTATGAAAAATTTACCAATATATTACAAAATTGTTTCATAAGTTCGTTTTTTTTTTTTTATAGGTAATATATATTGATAAGGAGAGGACCATAATCAGAAAGTCCGATTTAACTTTTTTATAATTGAGGACTTTTTGAAAATACAGCCATACGTATATTTTAAGAAGTTGTATTAGTATAAATCATCAATAAGCGAACTTTTCAGTTACAGTCGTAAAGTAGCTTTGGGCTGGAGAACAGCTCTCGCATCATCGTAATTATTTCTTAAGTGCGGTCAAGCTTGTTGATGTTGTTTGGCGTCTCGTTCTCACTGGTTAACTGTTTGACTCAACTAACTGTATTAGTTTCCAGTTGTTTTGAGGTATTTCTTTGTTAGCCTCGCGGCAACTTCTTATTTGAAGGAATATGTCGTTGCAGTCAGTCACAGCACCGCTGCAAATTACTGTTAATACCATCGTGGGCGCAAGGTATTCATTACTCTGCCCATGCTTGGCATCCTATACTTTGCAAATTTATTTCCAATTGTATAGTTAAATAAATAAATAATTGTTACATATGTACGACATCAACTAATTATATGTGAGCTCAAGTCAAGAAGAAAGATTATTTTGTATGATAACAATAACTGCTCTGACACAATAAGACCAAAGAAGAACAGAAAAAATAATTGAATACTAATTAATAGTCGCATGAGAACATTATGTATTTTTAATACGAAACAGCTAGTTGTCCCCCAGCTAATTGGTAATACTGCCGTATCAAAAATACATCAGCAAAATTGAAGGAAAAAGTTATAAGTAATTTAAACCACGCCTGTAATTTATGGTAATCCCATATATTCTTAAGTTTATATGTATGTTAATATATCATTTTTTTTATACTATTAAGCCGCTTTGTCCTAACTCTAGCCACAAATATTTGATTGCATTTTTTTCCAAATCATAAAAAACAAAAACAATTGACCGATATCCATAGCGAACATCACGATACATATTCTCCATAAATGATTTGATTATGTAGTTATCTCCTGCAGAGGGGACTAGAATTGTCCACCAAAGTCGTGCTGTTCTACCCAACTAAACGTTTCCTATTAGGATTTCTTGAAACAAAGGTCTATGCCAATAAGCCACATGCGTCCAATGACTTTAGACTCAACGCAACCGAAACCATTTCACAAATTCAGCCGGATTTGTGCAGCAAAGTCATTAAAAATTGGGCCACTTGCATCGTTCACATAAAGAATTTCGTTAACACCTCATGTATAGTTTGTTTATTTCTATTTCAGCATCTACTTGCTCTAATTGAAAACCAACCCAAAAACCAAAAAATTATGGCACAAAAAATATTGGCAGCAGTTCGTTTTATCGCAACATGAACATGTTTTTCAAAATTTGTGAAGTTTTCTGATGATTAAGTTAGCTTGTATGAAATGTTGATAGAAAACACAAAAATCAACATTATATATTGATTTATAAGAATATAGATTATAAAATAAGTAATACAGCAGTAAACGCAGTTGTTAATCATAATTATTATATTTTTATATTATCGGCCCATTTCAGTGACTGATTTTTATACTTATTTACATATAAATGTATATTTTATATATTATCATTTGTTCTAAATTTTCTAGGCTTGTTAAGTCAATGAACTTTTCTGTTGTAATTTTTGATACAGCCCCCACAGGGCATACGCTTCGACTTTTATCATTTCCTCAAGTTGTGGAAAAAGGTGTTGGAAAGTTACTGCGTCTAAAGCTTAAAATTGCTCCTTTTATTACACAGTTTGGAAGTCTTCTTGGAATGCCAGTTAATGCGGATTCGTTGACACAAAAACTCGATGAAATGTTGAAAATAATACGACAAGTAAACGAACAGTTTCGAGATCCCGTAAGTAAGCCAATAACTATTTTTATTAAAAATATTTATAATCCCCATTACAGGACGAAACAACATTTATTTGCGTTTGTATCGCTGAGTTTTTGTCATTATACGAGACTGAGCGTTTGGTACAAGAATTAACGAAGTGTCAAATTGATACCCACAATATTATTGTAAATCAACTACTATTTACGAAGCCAGATGAAAAGCCCTGCGGAATGTGCGCATCTCGGTACAAGGTAAAGTATCAGTTGTGACTTTTTTTATATATTTAGGTGAAAAAAGAAATTAGACATATTGCAGTAGTGAGGCTCATTTGTATTCTAGTTGGGGTAAATAGAAAAAACAGTGTGGAACTTTTAGAACAATTTTGATATCAATAATTTTAACATTTTTTGATGTGAATTACTTCTTTAATTAAGTACAGCCCACACTTGACATGAACAGCAAAATACTGTTACTGTCAGGTTTAGACTAATGCTACTGTTTTCTTGTCGTCTTGACACGTCTGTTTTAAAAGTTCTGTCTTAACAGAAAATGACATTTTAGAATTATAAAAGTAAAAATGATTTCAAATTACAAGAAATTACCAAAAAAAAGTTCAAATTCTTATTTTAGATTGCAAATTTTGCAATGAAAAAAATAGTTTCCGCGAACCATAAAAAATGTCATAAAAAGTAATGATGTGCTTTTGTTGACGGAGTTAAAATAATGAAAACTCAACACACTCGTACGTGTACTCCACCATGTAGCAATCGGGCCGTCAAAGGTATGTTTTAACGGTACGTCTTAACGGCTTTCTAATTCTAACTGCCAGTCTACATTAGAAAGGTTTGTGTACACCCTATACCATGGTACAACAATATACAGGTAGTGTCGAAATGGCAGCTGACATATTTTTCTGTGATATACATAGTTATCATCAAAAGTTGTTTATAATATGCGACCATACACACACACTTTTTTATTATTATGTCTCTTCGTTTACCCAAAAATTTGTAAAAAGTTTTACTGTGTTTTACTGCATTTTACCGAATGCTGTTCGTTCATCCAAGTTGCAGTAAATGAGAACACAAAAAAGAGAGTAAAGCGTCACTTATTTTTTACTGAGTATTTGCAAATTTTTACTGCAAAAATTTTTTGCAGTAAAGTTTAGTCTAAGGTCAGACAGATCGATTTTAATTGCCGAACTTTTTAGCAATTTTCTTTTGCAATTGCTTTCTTGTCCACACACAAAAACTTTTTTCGACAATTCTTGAGCTTTCTCTACTTATTATTTCATACAATTTATTTTGTAAATGCACACACACACACATACACACATGAGAGAAAAGTAAGAAATTGCTGAGAATTGCCGAGTACCTGCAATTCTTTTTCCCTTCTTATTCCCCTCACCGAAAGCTTCTATAAAGTCAAGAATTGCCCAACTAAAATTTCCGATATCGGTCCATATATCCCCGAGATATAGCCTTAACCGGTTTATCCCATTAAAATTTCCTTAAAAGATTACCTTTTCGGCATGGTGATCACAAGGCAAAACAATGTTTCCCCGATATCGGCCCATATACATATATGCGAGCATATTTAGCTCTAATTTCTAATATACATATTTACTATATATTTACGCGACTATCGTGAAGGGTATTTTAGATTCAGCCCAGCCGAATATACTACACTCTTACTTGTTATTGCAAGAATTTGTAAAACAAAAACTAATTAAGAACAATTATTTGTACAATTAAGTTTTTTATTCGCTATTTAAGCTTCTAACATTTATACCAGTAAAAAATTATAAATAGCTTGTTTTCTATGTTTCCCAGCTATCTATATGTCGACATTTCATAGGAACTACCCTAACAAATATCAACAATTTATTTATGTTGTTGGAATATAAAGTTGAATGTTTGAGAATATCTTTCAAAAATTTCCAAAGTCTACTGATGATTAGGGTAGTTCCTATGAAATGTCGACATATAGATAGAAAACAAGCTATTTGTAATTTTTTACTGGTAACAATTATTTGTAAAATAAAAACACGAAGCAAATTTTACGTTTGTTTGAATATTTTCTTTTCTCTTCTTTGACAACGCAAAGCAACAATCAAAAGCCATATTGTTTTTTGTTGTTGTAGTTCCGCTTTTACTAATTATCTTATTGTACCGTGCCCCCTATACAATAGCTTTAAAATTCTCCAAATAAAACACAGTGGAATTTTTTAAGTAACGTACTTAAGCGTTAGTTAGAAAATACTGGTATTCAGAAAGAAAATATTGAATTGATGGACATAAATCTCTCTACACTGTTTGTGTTTGATGAAGAACCTATTTCAACCTCATATGATTTCTATTCACGATGCCCCAATTATTCACTAAACATTAGCTTCTTTAAAGCAGAGTCTCGAAGCATTAATATAAAATCTGTATCATTGCGTACTTTTTAACCATCTCAGATATTTTTCTCTAACAATTTTCTTTTCAAATCGCACGATTTTGGTGTCCGATTTACTCCTGAATTACGAGAAATGCTGCGATTTTCGAACCTTTCTTTCAAAAGATACATTATTTCTCTTGCTGTATGACAAGTGGCACCATCTGTAGAATCAATATATTCTCTACGTCTAAATGATTAATTTGCCGCCCAAAAAGATTGCTGTACCGATTTCCATTGACCGTAATCGTATTTCCAATTTCGTTATTCATCAGGACTACAAACCATGCCATTTAAGATATCTCTTATTGAAGTAGCCATTGAGCTGGATATGGGTTTAGTCTGTAAAGATTATTTTATTAAAATGTTTAAACTGTTCGAAAAATTGTTAATGGCAAAGTTAACTCCAATATTGAATGGAGTGGGATGTATCCGCAATCATCAGTTTGGCTTTCGGGCTAAACATAGCACCATAGGGCAAACGCACAGACTAGTCAACTAGTCATAAGATAGAGTCTTGTAGACAAAAAGAATTGTTCAGCTTTATTCATTGACATTTCCCAAGCTTTTGATAAAGTGTGGCACGGAGGCTTGCTGAACAAAATAAAGTTGAAATTTGCCTGCAAACACTCACAAGCTTCTGGAAAGCTGCTTATGCGGCCGGAAGTTTGTTATCAGAGAAGGCGATTTTATAAGCCCCTTACAGCCAATCGAAGCAGGAGTTCCCCAAGGTAGCATTCTAAGACCTACTTAATTTTTGATTTATGCCTCAGACATGCCAACGAGATCCGGAATCCACACTTCAACTTTTGCAGATCACACAGCATTCTGCAGCGTACATGAAAACCATCAATTAGCTCCGCGAAAACTGCAGTAGTACATTTCAATATTAGAGAAATGGTTAAAACTTTGGAAAATTAAAGTCAATGAACAAAAGTGTACTCACGTTGCATTCACACTGCTATCTCGGCTATCCAAATTAACAATTCACCTATTCCGCTGCACAAAGAAGTCAAGTAGGTTTGACAGGCTGCCAGCTATTGTAAAGCCAGCCCACTTGGGTACAGTCAGATCCCGTTGTGTTGTTGAAGTCAAGTACCTTGGTATTCACTTCGACCGTAGGTTAACGTGGAAGTCTCGCATTGATGCGAAAGTCACTCAGCTGAAATTAAAAGCAGCGCAACTAAATTGGTTTATGGGCAGAAATTCAACATTAAAGCTGGATTGCAAAGTTTTATTATACAACGCAATTCTAAAGCCTATAAGGTGCCATAGAATTCAATTATGGGGCACCGCCTCAACATCTAACATTGAAAAAAGTCAAAGACGCCAAAGTCAACTTCTTCGAACGATTACTGCAACTCCATGGCACGTAAAAAACTTACCAATTCATAAAGATCTGAGTGTTTTTCAAAGTACGCGACAAAATATATCAGTAAACTGGAACTTCACCCAAATCCTCTTGCACGCAATATACTTACCACTCTTGGTTGAGAAGGAGGGATACCCCTGCCACCATCAGAACTTCAAATAGGTGATTTTACCGATATCGACCGTGCAAAATAAAACATTTTTGTCTAGCATTGGCTGGACTTAATTAATCTTGTGTATTTAGTATTAAGATACAAATACTTATTGTTAGTTCACTTTGTGAAGATTCAATAAATAAATGAATGGAAAAAGAAAAAAAAAGATTAAAATGTTCACATGATTTTTTTTTTTGGTGATATACAATTCATTGAACCTTTGAATGCCCGTATTAATTATACTTTGGAACGAGTATGTTCTTGGATGGAACGTAATTATTTAATTATAAATAAAGACAAGACGAAAGCAGTATGCTTTGGAATATTGGATAAGTCAGTTGTTGATATTAAGATCGGTGAAGATCATACCTGAAGAGAGTATGCGTTGTTTAGGTGTTCTTATAGATGAAAAACTATCTTTCAAAAAACCCATTAACTCCTTAGCATCGAAGATTAATTTCACGCTAAGGAAATTATATAGTTTAAAATACAATCTTCCAATAAGAGTAAGAATTATTGCTGCGCATGCTTTTCTTATTTCGTCTATAAATTATTGTATTGAAGTATTTTCGGCATCTAACAGGAATAATTTCAAAGTTGTAAATGCACTTATAAACAGAATAATACGGTACGTATATCGTTTGAAAATACGTGAGCACGTCTCTGCATATGTTAAATCCTTTTTGGGAATTAGTTTCACTGCATATGTACGTTAAAAAATGTTTACTATTTTTTATAAAATAAAATAATCTACAAGGACTCCCGCTTATTTATGTGATAGTTTCACATTATCAAGATCTTCTCGTTCCCACAAATCATTATACCCAGAATTTCAATCTCAGTATTTGAACGTTCATTCGTAGTTAGAACTGCCAGAATTTGGAATGAGCTTCCTGTCAGTAGTCATTGCCTACTGCTAAAAAAAATTTCTTTAACCATTTTGCATCACACTTATAGCGTTGTCAGTTTATATGCCTTAAATTTTAATGTTTTAAGTTTTCATAATTATTAATTTCTATTACTTTAACGTATGATTGCTACTGAATTTTTTATTAATACTTATTTTTTCAAATTGTTAATTATTATATAGTGTTTATTTTGCACATTAAGTTAAATTATACTATTAACTATATATGGCCTATTGTGAGCTCGGTTAAATAAATGAAATTAAAAAAAATGTTTTAAAATTATAAAAATTTTTAATAACAAGAACATTTTGTTCCTTCGTATACGTTCCATGTTAACTGATGAAGGCACCCACAGACGATATGTTTTTACGTCTGTTTTTAAAAATGTAATTCCTCATGTATTTTTTAATGTCTGTCAAAATTTTTCATTTTTACAGACGGTTTTTAAAATTTGCTCACAAACGTAAATGTACATTTACGTCTAACATTGTCTATGCTTTTTATTATTATAAAAACTAATTATTTAAAACATTTTAAAAAATTATTGCATTAAAATTTCCTCAAGCCGACTACTTATACCGCCCAAAAACGGCTGCTGAATTGTTTGCATGGCTTAGAGTTCCAATGTCAGATATTTAAACATAACAAAATAGAACAAGCTCTATTTGAAATTTTGTCAGACGACTTTACTCATGTTTTTTACAAACGCAATGTTTTTGAGGTAACAGACGACATGTAGGCATTGTACATTGTGAAAAATGACATGTACATAGTTAAAAACATGATATAAGAAATACAAGGTAGTTTTATTCTCTCAATTTTCCTTAACAATCACCATCTGACAAGTATAAGGATTGTGACATTTTCCATAAAATTGTGCTACCGTATTAGTTTATACATTCCCTTGTTTTCAGTTTTGTTTGAAGTTGTGTCTAAAAATAATAATAAAATTGTGACTTCTAACAAAAATAAATTAAAAAAATTTAAAATAAAATACATACTTAAATCTAAAATATATAAAAATGGCCTGAAAAACATCCCAGACTAAAATGCTACCGACACCATACTTCAATGTGCCTTTAGTATAACGTGGATTAAGATGTTTGCTTTTCAGTCATCTAAACAGTCTTGATCTATCGGAACCTTTTAAATTAAATTTGGAGAATAGTATGGAAAATTAAAATCGAAGAATAGTATGGAATTCCTTTGTGTGGTGGTCAAATTAATGTATTCCCTTGCAAATTCCAACCTGGCCAGTCTATTTTTCCGTGATATTGTTGTAAAATAAAAAAATGTCGCTTTAAGATTAAAATAAAGTTTAATGGTTGTTTTATTCACAGAGGTTTAGTTAGGACTGACTGAAAAAATACAAAAAGGCAGTTAATTCAATTTATGCATTAGCAGAGTACAAATTAAAGGAATAACAAATGATAAATGTCATAATAGGCAATATTTAAGATTAAGCGTTGCCATCTCATTCGAAAGTACTTCGCTCTTTCCAACACCTCCCCTCGAAATAAGGAGAATGAAATCATCAGTGACCATCGGCATTGGTCATTCCCAAAGCAGCAATACAGCTGGTATGCTTCTCAACGCTCAAGCCCTTCGTTAACACGTCTGCTGGCATTTCTTCTGTCGGCATATATGCAAGTTTTATATCACCGTCTTGTTGTTTCTGTTTTATAAAGTGGTGCTTGACATCTATGTGCTTCGTACGAGGGTGGAAACCAAAACTTGTTATTAACTTCTGAGCACTTTGGCTATCATTATAGATCTGGATCGTTTTATGCTCTAGACCGATTTCGCGAAGCAGTTCCTTAAGATACAAGGCCTCTTTAGTAGCTTCTGATATAGCCAAATATTCGGATTCAGTGCTGGATAAGGAGAGTGTCCTTTGTTTACGAGCTTCCCAACATATAGCAGCGCCTGCTAACACAAAAGCGTAACCTGAATATGAACGGCGGTCGGTGAGATTCCCGCCCCAATCAGCATCGACTACTCCATATAGTTGTTTATCATCATGTTGATACAATAGGCCATAGTTTAGGGTACCTTTAAGGTATCTCAAAATACGTTTACATGCTTGCCAATGCTCTTCATTATAGTTAGTGTTAAATTGACTCAGAAAATTCACTGCATAGGCTATATCTGGCCTGGTATTGACAGCTAAATATAAAAGCGTACCAATTAAACTTTGGTAAGGGTATTTCTCCATAATATTTTCATTAGCTTTGATTGGCTTTTCAAGTTTAGAATTCATAGCCAGAGGAGTCCTTACAGGTTTACACTCACTCATATTGTATTTCAGTAAAATATTTTTAATATATTTGCGTTGACTCAGATGAATTTTATTTCCTTTGACATCGTGATTAAATTCAATCCCAAGGCACATTTTGACTGGACCAAGGTCCTTCATTTCAAAAGAACTGGTTAGAGACTTTTTAATTTCCTTGAGCAGACAAACATCGTTTGAGGCGATTAACAAATCATCTACATATACCGTTACTATAGCAATTTTTCCACTTTCTTTAAAAATGTATAAACATGGATCCTCTTGAGAAGGTACAAGCTTCAAATCATGAAGCTTTGACTTTAATTTTTGATACCATTGTAAGCCAGATTGGCGGAGGCCATAAAGTCCCTTTCTTATTTCACATACAGGGTACTTACATGATTTGTATGCTTCAAGCCACTGTTTTGCCACGTTTTCAACTTGTCTGGATTTCTCTGGACACGAACCAATTATTTTGCCATCATTTAATTGTTCTAAAATATTTATTAACCCTTCAGGAATTTCCATGAAAACCTTTTCGTCTAATTCACCATGAAGATAAGCGGTTACTACATCCATATGATGAACTTCAAGTTTAAATTTTGCAGATAAAGCGGACAATAACCTTATTGATGTTGATCTAACAACTGGAGAGTACGTATCGTAAAAATCCTCCCCTTGACGTTGTGAGCAGCCCTTTGCAACAAGGCGTACCTTTTTGGTGTTTCCATCTTTTACTCGAAATACAAAACGGCTTCCTATCACTTTTCTGTCTTTCGGACGTTCGACCACATTCCACGTTTTATTTAGAAGCTGAGCAACAAACTCATTTTCTACAGCTTTTATCCACGTTCTGTCACCAGTTTTCATCATCTCCGCAATAGTAGCAGGCTCTCCGGGAATACTTAAATTACATTCTTCAAATCCTTCAAAATCAGATTCATCATCACCCGATTCATAACTCATAGTAGTCAGCGGCAAACTTTGTTCTTGTTCATTGTTAACATCAATGTCTGATTTTTGATGCGATTGATCATTATAGATGTCCTCATATTCATTTTTAAAATACATCTGATTTAAAAATCTCACATCACGACTTATTATTATGTTCTGCTTTCGTGGGGACCATAATTTGTAGGCTTTGGATTCGCTAGAATAGCCCACTAAGACACATTCTTCAGATTTTGAGCTAAATTTGTGATTTGTGTTGCATTTAATTAAAGCATATGCTTTTACACCAAAAACATTCATATGTTTGAGTGAAGGTGTTTTACCGGTCCATATCTTATAAGGTATTTCACCATTCAATGATCTTGAGGGGCATCGGTTTCTAATATAACAGGCAGTGTTAATAGCCTCTGCCCAAAACTTTGGGGGTGCATATGCGTGTTTTAACATGCATCTAGCCATCTCTACAAGCGTTCTGTTTTTGCGTTCAGAGACGCCATTTTGTTGTGGTGTGTGTGGTGTACTCAAACGCCTTTGAATACCACATTCCTCTAAATAAGTATCGAATTCATTATTGCAATATTCGCGCCCATTATCAGACTGCAGCACTTTAATTTTGTTACCAGTGAATGTCTCCGCAGCGCTTTTGAATTTTTTGAAAACTTGCAATACGTCGGATTTCTGTTTGATAATAAAAACTTCACAATATTTTGCAAAATCATCCGTAAACGTTACGAAATATCTTGCCCCGGAATGTGACGGAATTCTCATCGGTCCACAAACATCAGTGTGAACAATTTCTAAAATATGGTTTGTACGTAGCCCATCAACTTCCGAAAATGTCTTTAAAACTTGCTTTTCACTTATACAAATTTCACACGTTGAAAGTTTCTGATTTGGACTTATATGCATATCCCTTACTAAATTATTTCTTGCCATATTCTTTAAATCACGTTCGTTTAAGTGGCCCAGTTTGAAATGCCAAGTATCCAAAACTGTTTGTAAACTTACATTACCTGCAAAATTGGTGGAGTTTTGTATATAGTACAAATTATCAATGCGATTTGCTGTGTATAAAACTTTGTGCTTTTGTTTAATATATGCCTTTTCCTTATTGAAGCAAACTTCGTAACCTTTATCCGTCAGTTTTGATACTGACAGCAAATTCGCTCTAAGATCTTTTACATATAAAACATCTTTTACATTTACGTTTTCTTTACGCCCATTTTCACTCAAGCAAAGTTCTATGTTACCAACGCCGGTTATCTTTGTAGTGTTCTCATTTGCCAAGTTTAACGTTTTCTCTAATTGTTTAAAATTTGAAAATTTCTCTTTTTCTGCACTCATGTGCGCTGTGCTACCACTATCAAGACACCAATAACGGCTTTCACATGTATTAATCATAGTTGTTTCTGTGAAACTATGAAGCGCTTTTTCTGTAGCTTTAAATGTGTTTGTTTGTTGTGTTTGCTTTGTTTTGCAGTTCCTTGCAAAGTGACCCGTTTTTCCGCAATTGAAACATGTGAATTTTTTCTTTTCATATTTGTTCATGTTTGTACGTTCGTTATTCATTCTTGCCTGTTTCTTTTGTTTGGCATACAATGCGTTCTGGTCTATTCTATCTTCTTTAGATTTTCTAGCTTGATCCTCTTCCAATATTTTTACACGTAAAATACTAGGGTTTGGCAGCCCATCTCTTGTTTCCAAAGCACAACGGAAAGTTTCATAAGATTCTGGCAGGCTATATAACAACAAAATTGCCAACAAATCATCTCCAATAACAACATTTATTTCTTTTAACTTTGCAACAGCATCAAAAAAATGGTTTAGGTGTTCACGAACATTTTCTCCTTCTTTCATTCGGGCCAAAGCAACTCTCTTTAAAAGTGTGGCTTTTCTGGCTGGTCCCTTAGATTGAAAGGTTGACTCCAATTTGTCCCACATGGCTTTTGAAGTTTTACAATCTGCAATGAGTCCTAACTCTGATGGCGATACTGACAACAATATGTCGGCGCAAGCCTTTTGATCGCTGGCACTCCATTTTAAAAGTTTTGCTGATTCAGTTTCAGCAGGAGATTCATTTGCTCCATTTGCATAACACCACAAGTCATTCTTTATAAGGACAGCTTTCATCTGAAGCTTCCAAGAATCGTAATTTTCCGCGGTCAATAACTCTATTCGAAAATTAGCACTCGACATTTTAATCTCAATTTCTTATATTAAAAAAAAAACTTTTTCGCGCAAGGCACTCTGGGCCCATAACCTGTTGTAAAATAAAAAAATGTCGCTTTAAGATTAAAATAAAGTTTAATGGTTGTTTTATTCACAGAGGTTTAGTTAGGACTGACTGAAAAAATACAAAAAGGCAGTTAATTCAATTTATGCATTAGCAGAGTACAAATTAAAGGAATAACAAATGATAAATGTCATAATAGGCAATATTTAAGATTAAGCGTTGCCATCTCATTCGAAAGTACTTCGCTCTTTCCAACAGATATAAAGATCTTTTTTACACTTTTGTACGAGTATGGTATGCTTTTAGTCCGCCTTCTGCAGCCTGCCTTTGAATCCTTCTGGGGGTAACATTTAATGACAATTGTGTGGCGATGGTTCTTGACGACACGTATCGGTCTTTTTTTTTTTGTCAAACGTACTATTGCCTGGCCAATTCGTTTACTAGTTTTTCGGGAACGTTCACCTTTATGTTCTGTAACCAAAATACCCGAACAACGAAAACGGCTTATAATTCTTGGTTAATGTAAAATTTTTTTGCAATTGTGGTCAGCGATTGGCCGTTATTAAAATCAGCTATTATTTTTTCTTTTAAATGCACTGAATAATTATATCGCGCCATTTGTTACAGAAGTTACAAGTCACGTTCAGAACAAGTTTGAAGGCACGGGAACGACGGAAAACTATATGCAAATTTTCGCTATACATGCCTTCTCTGATATTTAAACAAATAATGACATCTTTTGGAAGTAGAATATTCAAGGTTACGTGCATTAGTTTTGTCGCTGCATCCTGGGTCATTCTAGTAGAAATAATTATTTATATATTTTTAAACCACAAGCATCAAAATTTTCCATTTGTTTTTAATATCTAAAAGGTATTTTCTTTTAAATATAATAATATATTCTTTAAAATAGGCATTCGTTTGAATGCTATCGTAAAGTTTACTGATAATTAGAAGTCTGTGCTATTAGTTTTTGGGACCTAATGGACCCAAATGGGCTGGCTTTACAATAGCTGGCAGCCAGTTACACCTAACCTAACATGGGTTTCAAAACTACGACAGATACCTACTTACATCAACTTATTATTTCTAATATGAACTACACATTTCAGGAAAAATCGATTCTAAGAGTAAATTCCCTTATTCAACTGTGTGACAACGCCTTTTTATATTTCTCTATAAAAATAAACTTCAAAAATCCTTATTACAAATAATAAACTACCTTGTATTTTTTATATCATGGTTAAAAACATATCGTGTGTTATCTACTTTACTTTTCATAATCTGAAAATGAAAATTTAGAATAAAAACTAAAAGTAGAAATGGCAGCAAAATTAAAATGATATCTCATTTTGGATGCACTTTGTTGACTCAAAAAAGCTTGTTTGGAGAAAATAAAACTTTTAAATGGAGGCAGTTTAAAATGCCTTTGAATGCATTTTTGCTAAAGTAACATATAAAGGATAGTACTGTTAACAATTCTGCATTATTAGCTCGAAAACGTTATTTTTTTTTTTTTGAGCTATGACGTTGTTTGAGCAAATAAGCGATATACATGAAAATCTATAAAGTCTTGCTTTAATATAATATGTTTTTTTTTTAGATCCAGGAAAAATATTTGGACCAGATTGCTGATTTGTACGAAGATTTCCATATAACCAAACTTCCGCTCTTGGAGAATGAAGTGCGTGGGGCAGAAAATATTAAACAGTTCTCCGAAAATTTAATAACACCATATACATGCAAATAGGTAAATACGAGGAGTATACTCGCACACATACACATCGATGAGTAAAAGGAGAAACTACGTCATTCAAATAAAATTTGTATATCTTCAATAAAAAATTCCAATCTTCTTTATGGGGTTTCGGTTTATAAAACAGTATCATATACTTTGCTATCGACGTACTCCGAAAAATAGGATTTAAAATTACTTTTAAAAACAATTTATATATGAATGAATTAATTCTTACGAACTGTACTAAGAAAATTAAACATTTTTAATCAAATAAATCAAAAAATATAGAAATAAAAGAAGAACTTAAGTTGAAATAAAATAACAGCAATATGTAAAACGTATTGTTTAAGTTGAAACCGAAATATTGTTTGTACTAATTACACACTGGTTGTAAACAACTTTGTCTTTTCAGAGCTTTTTCGCTAAGAAATTTTGCGTTAAAATTTGATTGCAAAATTTTGTTGTACAACGCAATTCTAAGGTCTATATGGAGTTGTAAGATTCAATTATGGGCAGGGCTGGGCAGTATTTGAAATACAAGTACGTATTTTGTATCTGTATTTCAAATACACGACCTGAAAGTATTTAGTATTTTGTATTTCAAATACATGTGGCTAAAAAAATACATTTTTACAAAATGCATTTATTTATTATTATTATTATTTTTTTTTAACTTGGACCAGTACTCAGGGGATGACCCCTACATATGCAGTGCATTGTACTAGAACTAGGAAAATAGGTTGTGAGGAGGGGGAAAGAGGGAGTAGTGTTTGTGGACATTTGACTTGAACCTTCCAAAGTTATAACAGACAGGAAACACGTCTGCAGGCAACTTATTCCAAAGAAGAAGCGTACAGCTGAAAAACGAATTCTCTCAGTAATGCGTAGTACGATTCCCCGGGCAATCGACCACAAATGGATGAGCTCTGGACGATGAACGCGTGCTACGCAAAAATGTGCGAGTTTCGGGAACAAGATCCCTAATCTCGTCAGAGCAAAATCCATTGTAGTAACGATAGAACAGAGATGCAGTTGCAGAGTTGGATACCCTACTTTAACCGATTAGCTTCTTCGCCCTCTCCTGCACACGGTCGAGTAACCCCAAAATAGACTTTGAGGCACCGGCCCAAACATGAGAGTTGTATTCCATTTTCGGCCGGATATAGGCGGTATAAACAGTAAGGAGATCGGATGGAGTGAAGTACATCTTGCACCGTTTCAAAAAACCGAGGCACTTGAATGCTTCTTTAGAGACATGAAAAATGTGTTCAGTCCAGCGAACATCACACTGTATCTTCATTCTAAGAACATCAAGAGCATCCGATTCCTCAATATTTATACCATCCATGAGTACAGATAAAGCAGCATTTGCGGTCGTTTGTTTGTGTGTTAATAAACTACATTGGGTCTTGCGAGCGTTAAAAGCGACCCTGTTTTTACGACCCCATTCGGAGATTAATAGAAGATCACTATTCAGTGAATCATTCATATTACGCCTCTTGGCAGCGATCTCTAATAGGCTGGGCCTATAACTAAAAGAGTACGACTGACAAATGCTGCTGTCATCCGCGAAAGAGTGGATAGGGTTAGAAGTTTGATAGGTCGTTGAGAAAAATAAGAAATAGAGTAGGAGAAAGTACGGAGCCTTGCGGTACCCCTGAATTAATCTTGAACTCGTTGGATGAGACCCCATCTATAACAACTCGTATAGTGCGGTCTTTGAGAAAGCTCGAGAAAAGTCATCACCGACACCAAAATCTGCAAGTTTTGTCAGAAGTGAAGCATGCCACACTCTGTCAAACGCTTTTGAAATATCCAGAGCCACCACCGAATCCCTCATTTCACCGAATGATCGATGGAAACTCACCAAAATGGTAAATTATGCTGAAGAGGCGGGCTAATGGACGCGCAAGCGTATAAGAACACTGCTTCAAGGCCAGTGCTGGACTGCCATCCGGTCCAGGAGCCTTGTTTATGTCGAGGTCTTTATTTATTATAGTAAATTCAAAATAAGTTATTTCATACAAAAGCTAAAATTGCTAGAAACTGCGACCATTAAAGTGTTTATCATTTTGCAAAACTGAAATTCAGCTTTCAATTGTTTTGTCCAGAGCAAATTGATTTTACACTAATCAGGTGATATCACACATAATCGTCCCCAGCTTTTTCCCAACGCTTTGGATTATATACAGGGAAATTATTGTTATTATGGAAAACTTTTGCCTACATTAATGTCTGTGAGAACTAGATTAGATCGGCTGCAAATATAATAATTTGAGGCATTTCAGTTGTATTTTAACGAAATTAATGGAGAGCTTGGAAAAAAGATTTAATGAGTTTCTCATGCTGAGACGTGAAGCAAGTAGAGCCATATTGGCGTCATGTTTCTACCCTAGTTTCCAAATGCGCTGGTTACCAGAAAAAAATCTCATTAAAAGAGAGGCAACGAATTCAAAACCTAGCAATAGATACCTTGGAGAAAAATTACAAAAAACATGAAACCAAACGTGAATGCAGCAGAAGAAGTAGTAGTTGCAGTAGAGATGATGAGGATTTATTGTTTTTATGCATTTATAGAATTTGGCAGCAGCTTATGTTTTTCAGGACCTGTAGGTTTTATTCACTCCCCAACAAGAGGTTGTTTGTTGGGTGAGTCACTAAAATATCTTGTTTTTATTAAAGGAAATACTTGTTTTACCGAGAATTTTAATAGGCTTTCAATATTTTGCCAGTTACGTTTTAAGTTTTAGGTGACTATACACAACTTAGTTTACGTGCATATGTAAAATACAAAATGTATCTAAAACCAGAGAGGTATATTCTTATGAGATCGAAATACAAAAATGTATTTGTATCTTTTAGTTGTATTTTGTATTCAAAATACGCAGCTTGAAAGTATTTTGTATTTGAAATACACAACTTGAAAGTATTTTGTATCTGGTATTTGAAATACGCAGCTGGGAAGCATTCTGTATCTTGTATTTGAAATACATTAGGTAAGTATTTTGCCCAGCCCTGATTATGGGTCGTGATAAACATTGTTTTTTAAACTCAATAAAATACTGTTCAAAATTATAGCGGACTTTCTTGGTACACGGGTTGTACACCTATGTAATATTCCTTATATTTTTTAACATATTAGAAAAAGTGTTTTTTTTATCAATACCACAATTTAGTTAAATTTAATTCATGAAGCCATGATCTAAAGAATTTTCAGACCCTTATATTACAAAACAACTCTATATTTCTTTCGTTCGCCTGATTCTAGAATTTGGATCAATTATATGGGATCCTTACTTCTCCATTCGCATAAATAATATTTAATCTATCCAAAAATAATTTCTTATTTTCTATCTACACCGTGTTGGATGGAAATCGTATGTGCACCCATTAAACTACCAACCATGCCTAGTATCTCTTTCCACCTTGGATTTATTCGTGGTGAAGTTGATTCCAATTTTCTGCTCAGCAAAATAAATTATTGTGTGCCAATAGAGCTACCCGTAACTATCAGCTAATAAGCCTAAATTATCACAACGAACCCTTTCGTCGCATATGTGAAACATTCAACAAATTTTATCATATCTGAATCGAATGATGTTTTAATCGCCCCTATCACGAATAGTAAGTGAAATTTTTGTTCACGAAAAATTTTAATTTCACTCGAAGAGAAAAATTAAATTCTTTTAAAAAAGTTAAAATAAGCTATCAGTCTACATTGAATATACCTGCTTTGACACCTCATTAACTACCTTTAATAAAAACAACACACCTAAGAACGTTTTCGTCAACCTCTGCACGAACAAAAGAATTACTTAAAAAATGATGATTGGCGACTGATCTACACTGATGGTACGAAATCCCTAGACAATATACCAGCGTACGCCATAGTAAATGAAGACGGTTTTTACAGCAGAATCATGTGCTGTTCATGAGGCTATTACCCTTATCTTGAAAGACAGAATAAGACCTGTAATCTTCACTGACAGCCTGTCTGTAATTGTTCCAGAACACCCTGTGTTCAACTTAAGTCTCCAACAGGAGCATCTGTTATTTTATTATGTTTGTCTCGTTTTGACATTTGTCTGTAAACCGCGTTTTTTGCATTCTTCTTTCTTCATGTTTCTTATTCAAACTTATAATTTGAGCAAAGTTGTTAAGTAGAAATTTTTTTAAATCTATATTTGTTCATTGCCGAAGAAGGAGGTGCAAAAACTGCGGTAAGTGACAATTTGTTATATGTAATGTAATTATGCATTTAATTTGTAACTTTTATAGAATAAACGAACGCATTGAAAACACATATTGCAGCAGTCGCCAGCTATTTCATATTAGTTTAGATGCACGTTAAAACGCAAACCTCCTGTCTTCAATAGCCTTTCGTTACAGCCGTAACAGTAATAAAAGCCATAAAAACCCTTTTAACAATAATTGGAACACAACAGTTAAAATAAGAGATGCCTTAATCTCCAAATCAAATCTAATAAAAATACGCTGGGTTCCCAGTCACGTCGGCATCATTGGAAATGAAATGGTAGACAGTGCCGCCAAATTCGCCTCGTATGCCCCATCATCACAAATAGCACATTAGAAAATGATATCCGACACCACATCCGGAATTATATTAAATTTAAATTCAACCAGGAACCACCGGCTCATTTTCACTACTCAATCATAAACCCACATAAGTGTCACCCAATTTACCCCATTGACGTGGGGAAGAACAAAATTAGAATATTCTCCCGTCTGCGGCTATTTTCCCACGAATGGCTTTTAAATAAACCAACTCAAATACCAACATGTACCCGTTGCAACAACAACAGTAGACTTACCATCACGCACATTCTGGTAGAGTGTTCCGTGCTATCCGAACAAAGACACAAACTGTTTGGGAACTCCCTTGCTCTGGAACTTCTTAAACATTCATCCCAGATAAATATTAACAAAATCTAAGAATTTATAAAAATTACCAGACTAAGAATTTGATCTCATATTTATTTATTTGTAAATTTTAACTAACTTGTACATACTCTGTATATATCGTTACTTTATATATTTTTAATCACACCTGATGGCCAATGTAGCTAGTGCTCTCATATCTAATTTAATCTTAGATTAAATAAAATTTTAGATTAACGGCCATTTACACCATTTACACCATTTAATTGAGACTTTAACCGCTAGGTAGAGAAAAATGTATTTCACAATGTATAATTAAGTCTTAAATGGCACTATTTAACAGAAAAGTTGCTGTTAAATTTAACGGACCAAAATTCGCCGGTTAAGAAGTTAATCAGACCTCAAATAAATAAAAAACAAACAAATAATAAAAATATGGAAATAAATAGAAATCAACATTATATTTTTATCTATTTATATTTATTTTTGTCTATATATATTTTTTTATTTATATTTTTTTTAGCTGATCTTATCGAATGACATTGTGAACTGAAATCCGCTGCAATTTTTTCCCAAGTCCCCTTTTTTTCCTGCCAACTGACAGCATTTGTTTTTTTGTTCTCCACCTTCTGAGAAAATTTTTGTACTAGGGAAATAAGAACATCTTCCTCTTGGGATGTAAAATTTGCTGATCCATGAACATAAATATAAAGATAAGGATATAAAATATTTGGGAAAATGAACATTAGTCTGGTTTAATTGTATACACACATAGTATTGTATCTGCACTTTTCCAATATTCAATGCCACAAAATTGTAATTCTTTAGTACTTACCTTGGTCGTTTTTTTTTTCTTGAAAGATTCCATAAGTGAATCACCGCTCTGCGACTGCCAAAAAATATCTTCTTCCATTGTTTCTGAAATAGAATACATATAAATATGTTTTTACTACGTACATGAATACATATAATTTGACTGTATTCTTGCATATAACTTACTGCACATAACTATAAAATTTATTATTTTTTATAAAAGTTTTTGAAAAATATTTTTGAAATTTTAACGACGTGTTTGTCATTACACTATTTTTCGTAAACAAATACAA
This sequence comes from Thecocarcelia acutangulata, assembly GCA_914767995.1. Classification (NCBI taxonomy): domain Eukaryota; kingdom Metazoa; phylum Arthropoda; class Insecta; order Diptera; family Tachinidae; genus Thecocarcelia; species Thecocarcelia acutangulata. Next base: position 62,925,979 of record OU612098.1, read on the forward strand.
GTAGCATTGCCATACTTTTTAAATTTTTGTCTGTTAAGTAACCGAAAGATGGTGCAATCCAAATTACTAACTGTTGGTTAAATAGTGCCTGTTAAGCAAACCGACAATTAGTTAATAATTTTTTAACTGCAACTTAATTTTAGATTATGAAAATGGCCCTAAATAAAATAATAATAATACATTGAATATATTCAAATAAGAATAAGTTTTGTGGGATTTTTTTTAAGCTAAAACTAAAAAATAAAATACAAGATGTTCAAAATTGGTACGTTAATGGTATTGCAAGAGCAAGAATTGAGGAAACATCAAATTATTCGCCGAGGTTGGTGCCAACCCCTTGGAGCTACTAAATACGCAGTAGTAACTTACATATGTAGTTATTAATAATTTTGCGTCATAATTTAGCTCTTCTTAGGCTCATTCAATATTACAAGATAAATAAAGCAGCCGCTTTGTACATTTTAGATGTACTTAAACATTCTCTGCTGTCCTCAAGAAAAGCATTTGGTATTCCGCCAATAGTTAAGCTAACTGCTTGCTTAGGGTTCTTTTCTGAGGGCGGACATCAAAAAAGAGTAGCAAGAGACTATGAAGTTGGAATGGCGCAGTCAACGTTCTGTGAGGTTCTCTCACAAGTACTAGATAGTTTTAAGCAACATGTATGTGAGCAATGAATAACTCATCCATCGGCCGTTTGTAATTGGAGGCCCAGCACTATTTAGTTCATCTGTAAGATATTTCCAAAATTTTGCCACTACATCTTCTGATTTTACAAAACAGCATGCAATTGACCTGTTATTTTGCATTTTTGTTCAAGCGTGACCCAAACCGCTTGAACAACCAACGTTGGATTCATCCGTAAATCAAAGTTGGTCTCCAGTAACGCATTCACCAGCTGTTGTCAGAAGAATCTGACCAGCTCGCGGTTGAAACAACTGGTCAAATCCTACAACAACATCTCCCCCAAGTAGTCCGTGGTCGCATCATCTCGCCATCATAGGCCCATCACTGAAGGCGCCTTCATCAGAAGTTCCGCTTGCCCTTACTCTGCACCTTGCAGGACAGTAACGGTCTGCTTTTACATTTGGACAGACGATGGGCAGACAGACGAAATTTTATGGTGCTGTATGTAGTACACGACTCTCTGTACTAGACCCACAAATGTATTTTTCTTTGCTTCTCTTTTTAACTTTTCGCATTTTTTATCTTCCTTCATATCATATCATTATTCTCGTATCAACATCAACTTCATAAAAGCCCACTAGCCGTGCTTAAAAAACAACAATAAAAGAGAAACGAAAAGTTTCTGTCTGCCTATTAATTTCTTAAATGTAAAAGGTTTAGGCAAGACCAAAAGAGAAATGAAAAATGTCTGCACATCGTCTGTCTAAATCAGTGATGCCCACAAGTTCTATATGGAAGAGTAAACACCAATACATTTAAGGAAAAACTATTTTTTTTAATATTTTTTGTTGTAAAAAGCAAAACAATTTACAAAAACAAAACTGATAATCGCTGTCGTTAATGTTGCTTTTGTGTGTGTGCAGTGAAAAAAAAAATATAAAAGACGAAGTTGTTTGTGTATTTTTCATTGCTAGTGCTGAGCGCATTATTTGTGTATTAAAGAGCACAGCCCTATAGCTAAGCGCATTTACAAAACCAATTGAGTATCAAGCGCATAGGACTGAGCACACTTGGTCTAAATGTAAAAGCACACAAATTGGGATACCCTAGTAGAGAAAAGAAAGACACCTAATAACTCCTTTTGGTTTTACGTCGAAACAGATTACTGAAAGCACTTGTTTTCTGCAGACATATCTTTCGGAGAAATGGTGCCACTCAATCCATCATTTCGGTGAAAGTAAGTGAAAGTGTGGCATGCTGCACTACTGGCAAAACTTACTGCTTTTGGCGTCGGTGATGACTTTTCTCGGTTTATATTGAGCTTTCTCAGAGACCGCACTATACGAATTGTTATAGATGGTGTCTTATCAAACGAGTTCAAGATAAATTCAAGGCTCCGCTCTTTCTCCTACCCTATTTCTTATTTTCCTCAACGACCTTCTCTATCAAACTTCCAACCCTATCCACTCTTTCGCGGACGACAGCAGCATTTGTCACTCGTACTCTTTTAGTTATAGGCCCAGCCTATCAGAGATCGCTGCCAAGAGGTTAAATATGAACGATTCACTGAATAGTGACCTTCTATTAATCTCCGAATGGGGTCGTAAAAACAAGGTCGCTTTTAACGCTCGTAAGAACCATTGCTGTTTATTAACGCACAAACAAACGACCGCAAATGCTGCTTCATCTGCTCATGGATGGTATAAATATTGAGGAATGGGATGCTCTTGATGTTCTTGGAATGAAGATACAGTGTGATGTTCGCTGGAATGATCACATTTTTCATGTCTCTAAAGAAGCATTCAAGTGCATCGGTTTTTTGAAACTTCACTCCATCCGACCTCCTTCCTATTTATACTATATATCCGACCGAAAATGGAATACAACTCTCATGTTTGGGCCGGTGCCTCAAAGTCTATTTTGGGGTTACTCGACCGTGTGCAGGAGAGGGCGAAGAAGCTCATCGGTTACAGTAGGGTATCCAACTCTATTGACTCACTGGAGCATCGACGCAGTGTGGGGTTCGTTACTCTGTTCTATCGTTACTACAATGGATTTTGCTCTGACGAGATTAGGGATCTTTTTCCCGAAACTCGCACATTTTTACGTAGCACACGTTCATCGTCCAGAGCTCATCCATTTGTTGGTCGATTGCTCGGGGAATCGCACTACGCATTACAGAGAGAATTCGTTTTTCAGACGAACGCTTCGTCTGTGGAACCAGTTGCCTGCAGACGTGTTTCCTGTCTGTTATAGCGTTGGAAAGTTTAATTCAAATGTTCACAAACACTACTCCCTCTTTCCCCCTCCTCACAACCTATTTTCCTAATTCTGGTACAATGCACTGCATATGTAGGGGTCATCCCCTGAGTACTGGTCCAATAAAAAAAAAAGACAAAGTCGCGATGAAAAGCTAGTGAATAATAAAAAAGTATGTAGGTATGTATGTACAATATATGTATATAATATGTACATTCATATGCATATATTTATCGTTACGAGTGTTATCACATATTAAGCTTTACCCGCTTCATTTTGCTGTTGACAAACAAAATCTATTAATAATTTCCATCGAATTGAAAGAGAAAATACGCATATTAGTTTCCTGTAGTAAACCGCATTAGAACTTGATGTGAAGTAGGTATGTATGTAAGTATGGATGAATGTATTTACATACGAGTACATATCGCTCCTTTATTGCAACATAGTCATATCGTAAAAAAGCTCGTTTCGAGAAAAACGCATTTTAAATTTTTAGTTTCCATACAAGTCTTAGCAAATTTTTTGAGAAAATATCTCCTAAAGGAAACAGTGTAAAAGCAATTTGAATTAATTTTTGGCACAATATAAAAGGTAGTACTGTTAACAATTCTGCATTGTTAACTCGAAAAGCCCATTTTTTGAGATATGACTATGTTGCAATAAAGGAGCGATATGCACTCGTAAGTATTGTAGTATTTAGCCTGCTATTTTATATGAATCATTATTAACTTCAGTTGTATTACGAATAATTCCATTTCAATTTAAGATTTTTAACAAAATGGTCATAAAAACCTTTACACTTAAATCAATTTTAATTATTCTCAACAGCTTGAATATCGTAAGTAAAAATATTTAAACATAAAATGAAAACTAATCGCAAAGTTTAACATCTTAAAGTAATTTTTTAATTTAAAATTCAATCAAGTCCAGTGCCATCGTTCATATAATTGTCACGTTTTTTGTGTTAAATGAAGATGAAAAAAACAATTCAATGTATGTGATGAATTACCTGACAATGATCATGTCGACGGGCTGTTGTGCGGCAGCCGTAATGGAATCTTATTGCATTTTACAAATTGTAAGTTTATAATAAATTGAATTTATTTATTATTATTTTTTTAATTTTAGATTTATTTAACTATTTTCTATTATTTTTATTAAAATTTATGCAATCAAAATTAGAAAAGAGAAACAGTAGCCGGGTTCAAAATCGTGTGCGTTTGAGATTAAAATTGCAAACGTTTGCTCACGCTTGTGAACCGCAACTTTGATTGATGATGAGCTTTGGTTTCTGATTGAAAGCTACTCGTTTGTGCTCATAGTGTAAATATAAATTACTTCTTTTAGTCTTATACACAAATGTAGCAAATGCATCTCTGCATATTCTGTTAGTGTAAAGTAAAAATTTACTCGTTTATTTTGCAAATGCTACGATGGAAGGCCATTTGCATGAAATTGTTAAGAAGGCAAGTAAAATTGAAATGATAAAAATGCTGTACAAGTTTGTTACCAGCCAGCATTTTATTCTTAGAAGATCTACTGGGGATCTCATGAGGAGTGCTTTTGATCATCGATCAGCGCCCCAGCGGCGAACGCCGCCTACCACATTACTTCTCTTCCATTCTGTGTGCAACACTTTGCAATCAATGAATGCTGACTTACAAAGTGTATGGCAGTAGTACTCGTATATGGAGTTCCCTAAATGAACTACGTTCATCTTTTATATCACATTTATACTCATGTGTACGTATTTCATTTTTTAGTTGTAAATCAAACGTTCGCCGTCAGACAACATATGTTGCAAAAGTTTTAATTAGCAAAATCAGTGCTAAAGGTAATATTGCCTAGAAAACATTATAAAAAAAGTACAAGAAAGAAGAAAAGATTTAGTGAAAAAAGAAAATAATGCAGTAAACAAAAAAGAAAACAAATTTATTCAAGGAATATTCCCAAAAAAAAAAACTGAAGTGTGCAGTACGTCTTCGACCTACTTACAACGTAAGCGAGATTGTATTCGAGCTGTCTACTGCCGATTTACAAAGTATGCGAGACTCTATCCGAGCTGCCTACTGATAACTTACAATGTATGCTAGGAAGTAATGAGCTTTTGTTGAATGAACACCTCACTAGCTCGCTTACTTTGTGTGCAGGTGGTAGGCGTTCACTGTACAAATGGGGCATTGTATGTATATGAAAATGTATACTAGGTTCGTAAGATGGTGTGCATTATTAACTGACAAGTGTGCATCGGATCATCGCTTTTGTAAGCGCAACTTTGGCCGCTGTGGGCGTTTTCAATCAAAGAAGATCCCTCGCTGTTTCTTCTATGAGGTATTTCCACAAGCCAACCCAAACGCTTTATTAATCGCAGAGGGAATAATTTGAGACTAGAGTTGATACTGTCTTTCACCTCCTGAAAAGCCACACATTTAATTCTTATATGATTCTTTGTCGAATCATATCGCTCCTTTATTGCAAAATAGTCATAACTAAAATGCTATTTTGCAGGGAGGTTTCTCTCAATAAGGTCGAATGCTGTTGGTGTGGATGGAATAGACCCAAAGTTTTTGAAAATTCTTATTGTTAGACTTCTTCCTCACATAACATTTATTTTCAATAAGATTTTCACAACAAAGCAGTATCCAAAAATATGGAAGCTTGCCAAAATCATTCCTATACCTAAAGCGAATTCTCACTTCGGCCATCCTGCCATTTCTATCCAAAGTATTTGAATGAATTATTCATATGCAAGTTACACAGTACATTGAAACTAATAAGATGTTGACGAGTCGGCAATCTGGGTTTCGGAGAAACCATAGCTGTACAACAGCTTTTGTAGATGTTACTGAGGATATTAGGCAACAGGTAGATCTCGGTAATATAACTTTTTTTTAGTACTTTTGGATCATTCCCGAGCATTCGATACGGTTGACCATAACATTTTATGCATTAAACTGAGACATATCTATAAATTTTCATCGACAGCAGCCGACCTAATTAAGTCGTATCTAGTTGGAAGATTTCAGTCTGTTGAAACACTTACCTCCATTTCAATGTCGATGCCATTATGTCGTGGTGTTCCGCAAGGTTCTATTCTCGGTCCTCTCCTTTTTTCCCTATATGTAAATGACATTCAGTGTAAACTCGAGCACTGTAGGGTTAGGTTATATGCAGATGATGTTCAGCTTTACATTAGCTGTAGCACTACCGCAGTTGATGAATGTGTGCAGATTTTGAATTTAGAGTTAGGTCGTGTTTATGAGTGGGCTACTGCTAATGCTTTGGAAATAAATCCAAGTGTTTGATAGTTACCAAGAAATCTATAAATCTTAGTTATAATCCTACTATTACTTTAAATAACCAGCCTATAAATATTGTTAGCTCAGCGAAAAACTTGGATGTATTTTTTAACAGTAATCTAACTTGGTCAAACCACGTAAATTTTGCATGCGCCCGAACTTTCTCATTGTTAAGAAATCTCTGGCAAACGCAGTACTATACTCCGATTAAAATTAGAATACTTCTTGCCAAATCCTATTTAATGCCGGTTTTATTGTGTGACTGTGAGTTGTGTGCCAGTTGCGATTGCGATAGTAACATCCCAGTGAAATTTTTGTCACATACATCTTCGATCTAAGACCATTGACAATGTAAGCGCGACCCATCCGAACTCTGTATACAATTCCTACTTACATTTACACAGCGATGGCCTAGCCCGTAAGATGCATCCAACACTGTATACATTGTAAGCGCAGATTGGATAAGTTCAAAACTCTATTATTAGCATTTATTTTCTTCTTTGCTTCTTATGTACATTCAATTTAACAAAATGAGTAGAAAAAAAAGACTAATCTGAATCGGATGTTAGTTGTTTGTTGTGCTTAACATGTTTATTTTGATTTTTTCTGTTGACACAATCGCTTACAATCGGATGCTTTGCAAATTGTGATAACTTGTGGACTGCTGGGATAGTGTCTACAACTGATATTAACTCTGATATAATATGAGAGAGAACGTCAGCAAATTAACGAGAAAAAACAAATTATATATTCTCTCATATCTAGCATGGCGCCAAGTATTTTTGCAAATATCATAATATTTCACAATTTTTAAGCAATCATGCAGTAAACATCGTCAATGTTGTATTTTTTTTTTTTTTCTTAAACAAATTTATATATTCCAACAACATAAAGAACAGTAAGCGTTTTTTTATAAATATTTTAATGATTTTATTAAACCTTTTTCGGGTATTCTTCAAAAATTGAATATTATGTCGTTTTGTTTACGTTTTTTGACAGTCCATATCATGATATGATTTTTTAAATATATATTATCGAAACAATATTGTGATATCTGATATAATTTTGCAATAATACTAATTTTGAAGGCTACACGTGATATAATTCTCTCTGCTATCAAATTTGATGTTTGCTGATAGAAAAATATTTGATATTATATCACGTATAGACTCTATGTAAAAGGAAACTTAATAATATTATTCGTTACATATATGGTCTTTATGGTATGAGTTTCGATAATTATCTAAAAGTGCGAATTTTACAGTTTGTTCATAAAATTATATATACTCGTCAACCTGGGCATTTGTTTCAACGCTTAAGCTTCTCAATGCTTAGCAGAGGCAATCGACTTCTTGCTTTTCGTCATCGAACATTCGTTTTAAAATACCATTTCTTTAGTAATGCTATTAGTCTCTGGAACGGAATCCCATATAGTTTTCAAACTATTGGTAACGCACATAAATTCAAGGAGAATATTATTTGTCATTTCTCAAGTTTAATGATGTATAGTGCTCGTTCTTATTATTTAGTAAAATAATTTTTGTCTATATCATTTTTAATTAATTCACAATAATTTTGCAAAATTTATTAAAATTATATAATTAAGTTGTATTTTATTTATTCATTAATTATGCACATATACTCAGCCCCTTACTGCAATATAAGACTTGAAGTCTTGTATAAGGGGCATATATAAATAAATAAAAAATAAAATAAAAAAAGCTCAAGTCCCAGTGGGGGCTGATGAAATTTTAATTTAAAAATTATAAAGTTCAAGAAAAATTTAACAAATTAAAAAAAAGCTATTTTCGAGAAAAACGCATTTCAAATTTTTATCTTCCATACAAGTCTTAGAATTTTTTTTTAGAAAACGGTTTAAAAGAAATGTGAATAAGTTTTTGGCACAATATAAAAGATGTAACTGTTAACAATTCTGCATTGTTATCTCGAAAAGCTAATTTTTTGAGATATGACAATGTTGCAATAAAAGAGCGATGTAATGCTCGCTAGGCTTTCCATACTAAAATTCAGGGTGGCTGATCAATATTGCTACATTAAGAAACTCAAATAACCTTTTGTAAAATGTATGTAATTTATTTTTCAGTAATTCATTTGAAAAATAATACATTTTTATTAAAGTAGTTCATGAAGAGGTTTGAAAATAATTGAATTCAAATGACCTCCATCCTCGGTGACACATGTGCGACATCTTATCAAAAAGTTATTCATTACTGCCTGGAGTGTTGCACTCAATCTCAATTATCGTTCGAATGGATTGCTTTAAATCATCCAAATTTGTTGGCAGGGCTGGGCAAAATACTCACTTTAAGTATTTCAAATACAAAATACTTTCCAGCTGTGTATTTTAAATACAAAATACAACTAAAAACTACAAATACTTTTTTGTCTTTCGATCTCATAAGAATATACCACTCTGGTTTTAGATAAAAATTTTATTTTATATATGCACTTAAACTAAGTTGCATATTGTCACACAACTTAAAAGGGCGTAAATGGCAAAGTACTGAAAGCACTAGTCTAATCACTAGACTAGACTAGAATTTTTTTGTCAGTTATGCTCTTTTTCTTTTTAGGCGACAATATACATATATGTTCATACTTACAACTGCATATATACTTATTATGTATACAAATCTAGACATAAAGCTGTGTAATATTATATAAAATGTGTTATATTTTTTTATTATAAATATATATCTAACATTCTATGCATTTTACATATATACACGTGTGACATACGTGTGTATATTCCTATGACTGTTCTAAACTCGCAAACTGGGAAATTAATAATATTTAGGATTTAATAGATAGCAAATAAAAGATTCATTCGGCGAAACAAGTATTTCCTTTAATAAAACAATGTAATTTAATCAGTCATCCGACAAACAACCTCTTGTTGGGGAGGGAATAAAATCTGCCGAGGAAAAACATATTTCTACAGGTTCTGCGGAATCTGCTGCCAAATTCTATAAATGCAAAAAAAAACAATAAAATTCTCATCATCTTTACTGCAACTACTACTTCTTCTATTGCATCCATGTTCGGTTTCACGTTTTTTGTAATCTTTCTCTAAGGTATCTATTGCTAGGTTTTGAATTCGTTGCCTCTCTTTTAATGAGATGATTTCTGGTGACCAGTGTATTTTGAAACTAGGGTGGACGCCAATATGGCTCTATTTGCTTCAGGTGTTGTTATATGTCCTTTCTAAGCTCTCCATTAGTTTTGTTAAAATACAACTGAAATACCTCAAATTATTATATTTGCAATCGATATAATCTGGTTCTCACAGACATTAAGGTAGGCAAAAGTTTTCATAACAAAAATTATTTCCCTGTTTATAATACAAAGCGTTGGGAAAAAGCTGGTGGCGAATATGTGAAAATTCCTATTGATATCACCTGATTAGTGTAAAATGTATTTGCTCTGGACAACACAATTGAAAGCTGAATTAGGGTATTGCAAAATAATAAACATTTTAGTGGTGGCAGTTTCTAGCAATTTTAGCTTTTGTGTGAAAAAACTTATTTTGAACTTATAATAAATAAATGTATTTTGTAAAAATGTATCTTTAAGCCATATGTATTTGAAATATAAGATGCAACATACTTTTAAGTTATGTATTTGAAATACAAAATACTAAATACTTTCAGGTTGGGTATTTGAAATACAGATACGAAATACGTATTTGTATTTCAAATACGTATTTCAAATACTGTCCAGCCCTGTTTGTTGGGGTTCTTTTGTAAACTTTTTGTTTGCAATAACCCCACCCCACAAAAAAAAAATCAGGTACAGTGAGGTCAGGAGACCTGGGAGGCCAACAGAATGAAGAGTTTCTTGAAATCAGTTTAATGGGAAATTTTTGCCTTAATTCTGTCATAACAGGGGGTGGCTAGGTGACAAGTTGATCCACATTGTTGAAACCAAACAGTATTGAAAGGGATTCTCTTTCAGCGTAATTCTGGAAAGTAGATTTCTTTCAACATCTTTAAGTAACGGTCTTCATTGACCGTAGCAGTAAGACTGTTTTCTTCGAAAAAGTAAGGCCCGACCATGATCCTTTAAAAAACTGCACACCACTCTGCGATGCGAAGTGGATGTAATTGCATCTGATGGAGTACCTGTGGGTTAGAATTACTCCTTATTCGGCAATTTTGTTTGTTAACATTGCCGTTTAAATCAATATATACCTCATCAGACATAAAAATGCAGTTCAATGCAAATGTATCCTCTGATACATTTGAATGATCTTCTCACAAAATTCCAAGCGTATCAGGATGTCTTTAGTATTAAGTTTGTTTGTTAATTGAATTTTATATGGAAATAAGTGCAATAAATTGGTGCAAAATTGTCTGCTGACACCCATTTGAGTAGATAAGCTCCCTGTCGAAGCTCTAGGATTGGATTGTATGGCACCAGCTACAACAGCGATAGTTGCCTGCATCCGAGCTGAGGGATCTCGATGATAAGGCCTTCTTGCGATTGTGCCACGCTCGGCAAAATTCTTCACGGGCCTATATTCTCTTTGGCGGAAACAACGGACCTTAAAACATGAAAGCGTTGCACCATACAAATTCTTGTTTCATGGTCCCAATTCTCCATTTTAGTTAAACTTAAAGATCAATACAATCAAAATGGAACACTTACAAAAAAAAATAATAATAAGTTATTACGTCGTTTTTTTTTTTTTTTGTAGCTTTCATCAGCCGCCCTGTACTGGCGATGTCACTATTTTTGAATAATTTTTTTAAAGAAAAACACTTAAATCTTTCTAATCTTAATTTTCTTATTTTTAAAAGTTTGTAAAACTTTTTTTATACTTTAATAGCATTATTCATAAAAAATATTTTATTAATTTTTTTTTGGTTTGTACATATGTGCATCGGGTTCCTTTCTTAAGTTTTTTTTTTTTTTTCTTAAGAAAGATTTTTTTGCAATACAAATTTGCTGTGATCAATAATTATTGATTGAAGAAGACAAGAAAAATAATAATCAAATCTTTAGCTGGGGGACAACTAGCTGTTTCGTAGTCGCTACACTACTTATCAGCACCCACTGGGATTTGAACTCGGGTCATGACGTATCATGATCTGCTTTAACCACTAAGCCACCGAGCATTTAATTATTTTCTATAAGCCATTTTTTCAAGTTTGAAAACGGGAAAAAGTCACTCGAAGCTAAATCTGGACTAGAAGGTGGATGATCAACCAATTTGAAGTATATTTCACGTAATTTTAGTATTGTATCGAATACTGTGCGAACCAGTGCGTTGTATTGAAGAAAGAGCACTTTTTTCTTCTTTATATGTGGTCGTTTTTTCTTGATTGCATCAAACAGTTGATCTGATCCAATTATGCACGATAATACTTTCCTGTGATTGTGGATCCTTTTTCGAGGATGAGCAATATTCTGTGTGCATCCCAAAATACAGCTGCCATAACCTTGCTAGCTGGTTTCGTTGTCTTCACCTTCTTCGTACCACTTCCACCTATTGCTTCGATTGACTTTTGGTTTCAGGTGTGTAGTGGTAGACCCACGTTTCATCAACAGTTATTAATCGATGCCGAAAATCAGCAGTACTACGCTTTATCATGTCCAAACACCGTTGTGAAGTGGTCTATTGAACTCGTTTTTGTTCAACACTGAGTCGATAGCAATTTCATATGTAAATGTTCATGCGAAATATTGAACACACGTTCATATGATAAGTTTATCATTTCAACAATCTCACGTAGCTTGACTCGGCGATCATTCATATCGAGAATTTTCCTGATATTTTCTTCAGTAACCACCTCTTTTGGCCTTTCTGTTGATGGTACTGTTGCAGTGCATGTTAGGCCGCGTTTAAGTTCAGCAATCCAATATTTTACCACGTAATCTGACGGAGCAGACTCACCGTAATGTTTATCGAGCTTTTCTTCTGTCTCCTTTAACGTTTTCCCTTTCAAACAATAGCGTTTAATCAGTGCACGAAGTTCACTTTTTTCCATTTTTCAAGAAACACAAAAGTTGCTTACTTCAAACGACTACACAAATAAACTAATCGATGAATTCGGATGAAATTTAAACAGCTGATTTTTGACAGATTGCAATTAAAAAAAAAAAAAAAAAAAGATGTGTTTATGCTGCCATATAGCGCTAGGTAGCTTCAATATCAATCGGACTTCGTACATACAGGGTGCTTGGTAGCAGACTGATATTTTCAAACTTTAATAAAAAAATTAATAGTTGACACAACTTTTTTTTAAGAGCATTGAACCATAGAATGGAAATGAGGATTTTATTTTTTAAAGAGTATGTCATCCAAATGTCTTCCGTCGAGCTGAACATACTATTCAAAACGGAGCCTTGTGTTTTGCTCGACACGCTGCAGTAAACTTTGTTCAATCAAGCTGATTTCTTGACAAATATATTCCTTTAAAGCTACAAGAGATTGGGGATTGTCAATCCCTTTTTGATGCAGTCTCATAAAAAAATCCATTGGAGTTAGATCGAGATGGCGACAAAGCGATTGATTAGTTTTTGGTGAAAAATTTCCCGAAGCAAATTCATCGTAGCCCTGGCTGTGTGTACAGTCGCCCAATCCTGCTAAAACCACGTGTGTGAAGAGTACAATAGATGAACTCGTAGGTTTGGCAAAAAGAATTCCATAAGCCTGCGTCATTAATTTTCACTGTTGACATTCGTTGCCTAACTTCGAGAATTTTTGAAAAAGAAATTGGTCCAATTATCTCATGAGTGGATAAGGCTCATGGGACAATGCAATAGATTTTCTTATTCCGATCGAGGGTTGCGGGTTTTTGAAGACCAGTAATGGCAGTTTTGTTTGTTGATGTGGCAGTTAAAGTGAAAATGAGTCTCGTCGCCCCAAAAAATGGGATTTACAATGCGAAACCCCTCCAGCATCGTTTTACAAAAATTTTACATGGTTCAAAGTCACTTTGTTTCAGTTCTTGAACGATTTAGATTTTTCAAGAATGGAACTTCAGATGCTTTTTTAAAATTTCACGGGTAGTCGCTTTTGGATGTTCCAGTGAGGCTGCTCTTTTCCGTTTTAAAAGCCGCGGATTTTCACTTAACTTGCTTTCAACCAGTTCAGTGTTATCGGGGGCTCTTGAAGATCGACTGGGCCCTGGCCATGGGATATTCATAGCCGAAGTAGATGCGAAGTAGTCCATCTCGGTATTTTGGGATGTTCGTGGAGTAATATTCATCGACTATCTTGAGAAAGGAAATACCATTAACAGTGAATATTATATAGCGTTGTTGGAGCATTTGAAGGCCGAAATTGCAAAGAAACGACCGCATATGGCAAAGAGGAAAATTTTATTTCATCAAGACAACGCACCGTTTCACAAGTCAATCAAAACAATGGCAAAATTACATGAATTGAACTTCGAATTGCTCCCACACCCAACGTATTCGCCAGATTTGACTCCCAGTGATAAGTGGCTATTCGCAGACCTGAAAAAATGCTCGCCGGTTAGAAATTTTGCAGAAATGAAACTGAGGCCTCTTTTTAGGCAAAAGATAAATCGTTCCACAAAAGTGGTATTGAAATGTTAGAGCGGCGCTAGCGATGTTCTTAATGGAGATTACGTTGATGAATGAAGCTAGTTTTGAACCAAAAAAAACTGTGTTTTCATTGTGGGGCCCGAGACTTTTCAGCCCATGTGTTACTCGTATGTGTATATTGTGCTTAAGAGGTAAAAATTATTACAAGATTCATCTAACTAAAGCTACGTACACACGGTTGTCAGATCTTACAATATTGCCAGTAAAATTGTCTGAAAATGTATTACAATCGTGTGAACTGCCAATGTTCAACTTACAACGTTGTCAGAAAAACCATTGTCAATCAATTGTAAGACGACAATGTTGTCAGGCATCTGACAATCGTGAGAACACTCTTCGTCGGCATTGCCAGATAATTGGCTGGTATTGTAAGCTCAGTTTTAATTGTCAGATGTATAAAAGGAATGCGCTTGACAATGGTAACATTGTCAGAAAAAAGTTTGATGGGCAACACTGGCAAACAGATCGTTGTTGATATACATAAGTGACAATGCCTTACAACATGTCTGGCAATATTTTTCATCTAACAATCTGACAGCCGTGTGAACTGACAATTTTTGTTGTCAGATGAATTATTTGTCAGACCATAGGCTGACAATGAAATTGTAACATTTTCTTACAATCATCTGAACACACAATTTACTTCTGCGGGACAATTTTTCATTGACACTATATTGTCAGCATATTGCCAGATATTATAATATTGTAACATCTGACAACCATGTGTGCATAGCTTTAGAAGTTAGAATCCATTGGACACATTTATTATAATGCTAAATCTCTGTATTGAGAGAAGCATCTTATTTTGCATGAAATATCTTCAAATTTAAGGTAAAATCTTCGCTGTATACACATACATACAAACGTGCATATGCAGTGTACTGGAACTAGGGAAGTAGGTTATAATGAGAAGGAAAGAGGGAGTAGTGTTTGTGGAGGTTTAACTTTAACAATAACAACATGAAAGACAAAGAGAAACTCTATTACAGCATTTAAAATGTTGAAATTAAATTATTTATGTAAATACTAAATATAACTGTGTTCTTATATTTCTCAACCAAAATAATTTTAATTTATTTTTTAATTTTCAGGCCGCCAATATATTTTTAAGTAAAGTTATTGCAACAGTAATTTTATTTGTCTACAAAATAACGCCAGTAACGGTTTACAAATGTTTTGCCATGGTGAGTAAATATTGAAACAATTGAGTTTATTCTCATTTACTTTATTAGCTACTCATATTTATACCAATTAACAAATTCGAACAGCTTATTTTAATGTCTATACTCGTATGACGACATTTTATAGAAGCTATCCTTATCATTAATACACTATTAAAATCGTCTGGCCGTATACTTTGCGGTACAAAAACAAGAACAAATGTAAGCAATGACTAAGATTTTATTGCCTGATTCCACGTGAATAACGAAACAGTCTGAACTAGTCCAAAGTTGTCCAATAGCGTTCCACGTTCAATTAGTACAAATCAATTACACTGAAAAGAAAATTCAATCCTTTCGTACTTAAATCAATCCCAAGCGGTGTCTAAAGTACGGAAAGTGCAAATTTTATTTTGTCAATCCCAAGTCCGTACTTAAAATAAGCTTAATAAGAGATTTAATATTATTCTCAAAGAACAATTGAGTCTATTTACGCTATTAACCACTAATACTCGTATTTATCTTTAACATAAAATATATACAGCTTGTATTTTGTGACTCCTAACTTTATATTGTGGATTCTTCAATTGCCAATGAAATAGTGACACACACACACTTGTTTGTTATACAGTACTTAAATAATTCAGAACTTTATTAACACTTGATACCACTGTGTACCAAAACACTAGACTTGCTTACATACATAGTGCTTTGACTTAAAACTTTCTTGCACAAAGCTTAAGAATAAACTGACTCATTGCCGTCGACCTGCCTGTTATTTATACGTCTTTATCAGTTTCTACAATCGACATGAATTTTCTAGTTATTCATAATTCTAGAACAGCGGTGGACCAGTTTTTGACTATTTATTTTTGTATTTAAATACAAAATTAGTTAATTTTCATTTAAATTTAAGTTGTATTTAAATGCTAGTTCAGTTTATCACTATTGAATTATTGTTCTTATTTAAATGCGATGAAAGTGTGGCAGCTTTACTTAAATTCCAAATATTATGGAAAGTGTTCCATAGAACAGCTGTTTGTTAGTGGAAGAATAGAAAAATTCTTAAAGAAAAATTTTAAATTTATTAAAAAAATTTTAATTTATTAACGGCATAGAAAAACGTAATAATTTTATTTCATGCGAAGTTATTTTTAATTAATTATTATATTGTGCTGTTGTTTAGTGCAAAATTAGCGTTCAAATTCAAATATCTTCTACAATCAATAGCTTGTATGTGTGTTTTGTTTACCTTTTTTGCACTAATACAACTGCAGGCACAGAAAAACCATATGGACTATGTGAAAAACTTAAATGAAGAAGTTTGGGCCTTTAAGTTTAGTCCAAATTTATAGTGAAAAACTGATTTTCATATTTAAATGGAACTTAAAGCTAAATAGCATTTAAATACGAACTCAAAAATTGGGCCTTAGTGAAACAATTGTTTTTAAGCAACGCCTTCTTTTTCTTATGCTCTTTAGTTTCACCGTTCAACAGACGTTGGCTATTGCACATGCTAGCTGGATGTTTAGAGATTTTTTCCAATTATAGTAGATAGCATAAATTGCAATGCAAAATTATTTTATGACAAACAATGTGTTTGTATGCATATGCACGATATGTTTTATGCCATCAAACGTATAAAATGTATAGAGAAAATGCCAGAGGCATTACGATTCCTTCCATTCCAATATGTATAAATATAATGACATAATTATGCGACAAAAAATTTTTTGGACTTAAAATTCATTTGTACTAAGCAACGTAATAAAATTAGCTCTACGGTTTTGAAACATATTTTTTTTATCTTGGACCAGTACTCAGGGGATGACCCCTACATATGCAGGGCATTGTACTGGAACTAGGAAAATAGGTTGCGAAGAGGTAGGAAAGAGGGAGTAGTGTTCGTGGAGTTTTAACTTAAACAATAACATCACGAAAGACTAAAACTCTATTACAGCATTTAAAATGTTCGAATTAAATTAGTTAAAACTGATCAGTGCCCAGTGTATATACCATCGACACTGTTTAGATTAGCAAAATTTAGTCCAACACCTTCCACACTAGAAGGTAATGAAGTGCATTCAGAAGAAATTAATATAGAAAATATATAGAAAACACGGACAATGGTAAAAAAAAAAAACAAAAGAAACACGTGTACACAGCTTGCTACCTATTTCGGTTCAATTTGGTTTTATATGAATTTAATTAATGAACGTACATACTTATATAGAAAATACAGACAGCAGTAGCAAAAAATATGTGCACTCGACGAGAGACAAAACACTACTCCTATATATTGCTCTTACGAAACTGTCATAACTACATTAACGTAGACGATTTAATTCCTCATATGAAAATCTTCGTATTAGTTTTGCTAGTCACAGTACTTAATCTTAAATTTTCTTACTAACACAAGTGCAAAACAAATTTGTCCATCACTGTTCTAGAATCAAATATACAGTTGTGAAAAAGATTTACATCAGCACCTGCCTTGCGGCCTTATCTGATGATGGACCAATTCCACGGAGTGAATTTTTCACGAATCACCAGCGCCCCCGTGTGGCTTACCAGGCTCACACAGGTAGCAATTCTTGCCTTATGATTGCGGTCATATGAGCAACTTCTTGTTGAGGACTTCGGGCCTTCTAATTCATCCTGTATGCATTTTCCCAGCAATCAATGGAGGACAAGGCTTAATGAGTTGGTAGGCCGAAGCCCATTAAGAGCATCAGCCCTTAAACCAACTCACCCGTCAATCATCACCACTGGTTCCTTACAGTACACGTATCTGTTGTATAGGCAACAGATCCTCGGGAGATTGTTAGCCCTCGAAAAAAGCCATCACCAAACAACTATCAAGGATACTAACACTCCCTTCCTGCGTTTTAGGTTTCAACTACAGCCAGAACGTTTCAGCCAAGGTAGGCACCTCAACCATGATCAGCCCGTGTCGAACCACAAGCAGAACTACCCGGGGCCATGCTGATCCCCGTTCTGCCATTTTATACCCTTGGTAAGGGTTTTGGAAGCCAACACAAATAAGTGACTTTCTAGAGTTTTGTTTGCCGCACCAAATGAGGGACCCCTTCCCCTCTTTTCCCCGAAAAACAGAGCACCAAAGTTAGGAATACGCCAAGGCAAAACCTGTTCCCCGGGGGAATCAAATAAACAAATAAATTTCTTTCGCATATACACATTCATACATATGTTTGCGAACAGTAAGCAAGACACAACAACAAACAATAGCGGTTCTCACGCTTCGTAGTATAGTACTATTGTAGAACTTGTACATATTGTAGATTTAGTAAATCTAGGTAAATTTAAAACTTGACAACAACAAAGTTCATAGATTTTTTATTTACTATATTAACAACCTTTACACTACCAAAAACCGTAGTAGATTTAGTAATCGTAGTAAGTTCATTTATTTACAAGTGTGAAACAACCGCAAACCTGACGCCAGATTTATTTTTTTTACTCTTATAGCGCATTTACACCAACTCAAACTGTAGTAGATTTGAATTGAAATCTACAACGAAATCTATATCTTTTACACCACCGTTTTTGACATTTCATTTGCTCAAAAATAATTTATGTATTCGGGTTTGACAACACAATATTATTAGAAACTGAATACACCACATTAAAGTGTATATTTTTGTTACAGCGTAGTATTTTTAAGTACTTTTTGAACAAAATTACAGTTGAATCGCTTGGTACTGAGTAGATTACAGGAGATTTCGTCGAAATCTGCTCATAAAGTAGATTTCACTTTTTATGGGAAATCTTCTCAAAATCTACTAGATTTGGCTTGAAATCTCGAATGAGCATACTTCGCTTTGGTGTAAATAGGCTATTAATAAAATAAATGTACATAAACATTGTTTAAAATGGAAAATATTAAAAAATAAAATACTTGCTTCTAATTTTTCGACCCTTTTTTTTTAAATTGTTATTTGTTGTTGAGCTAGTGGTCTTCTTTTTTTTATAAAAAGTATGGTTTTTATTTTTCAATATTTCGACACTCCGATGTGTGTCTTCTTCTGGAAAATTTTTTGTTTTTTTAAAAATTGTGTATACAAAATAATAAATTTGAAAACTCATATTGAAATAACAAAAACAAGATATTCAACTACATTAACATTTACAATGAAGAAACATATTTTACATTATTATAACATTAAACATATTACATAATACTTTTTTAAAAAGAAATGAAAAAGTTTTTAAACAATTTTAGGTAAAATACCTATCTACTTCTGTTTTGTTTTTATGGATTAAATGCTTATAATTTTGGGCTAATCCGTCTACATCCTTTTTAAAATTTATCCTCTTATCTACAGGCACGTTAGTTATGTGTAGCATTTCTAGCATATATCTACGTTTATAATAATTTTCTTTGTTTAAAATAGATGTTCCTCCAAAATCTGGAAAGTGATTAAAGTCACGGCAATGGATACATAATGCAGTTTTCTGCGAAGAGTTATAGTTCCTATACTCTCGGTCAGATTTATGACCCGCTAACGTAGTTTTAAGTTTATTTCCTGTTGTCCCTATATATACTTTGTCACAATTTTCATTGTTGTTACCACTACATGGTATTTTATACACTAAACTAGACATATCCGACTTTTCCAACCTATCTTTTGTTTTACTAAAAATTCTACCTACAGTATTATGAACTCTATGTGCAATTCTATATTTCGTATTATCGTATATATTAGAACTCCCTAATCTTTCTGACATTCCAGGTACATAAGTTAACTATTTATATATTATTGGATCAGAAACATTATTATCCAATCTTCCCGTTATGTTGTATTGTCTTATCAACCTGCAGATGAGTTCATCAGGAAAACTATTATCACTTAATATCTTCCTAATTATGCTCTTATTCTTCTTATGAAATCTATGATCTCTGATTGTTAATATTCTATCTATTAAGTTTTTAGCTGTATTAATAATAACCCTTTTTGGATGTTTAGAAAAATAGTTTATAATTCTACCTGAAGAATTTGGCTTTTGGTACCAATCTATTAATAATCTATTATTATTTTTTATAATTTTTGTGTCCAGATATGGAAGTGAAGAGTTAGATTCTCTCTCAATGGTAAATTTAATATTCTGATCAAATGAATTAAATGTTGATAACAATAAATCTATTTCCTTCTCATCGATTATACAAAATAAATCGTCAACATATTTTGTGAGAATCTTTGGCTTTATAACCAATTTTTCCAAACATGTATCCAATAGCTTCTCCATAACAATATCCGCAACAATTGGAGAGGCTGGAGAACCCATAGGAAGTCCTTTCTTCTGTGAGTATATTTTCTTATCATATTGAAAATATCTACTATCAATAATACAGAACTTCATAATGCGCAAAAATAAGTCTTTATTGATAACTGTAAATTCTGAGATTCTCTCCCATTTATCCTCAATAACCTTAATCGCCAATTCAACCGGAATACTATGAAATAATGAAACAACATCTAGAGAAAATAGTTTTTCATTATCCCGTATTATTAAATCCTAAACTTTTTCTTTAAAATGTATTGAATTATTAATATTATATTTTGAATTTATAGTTATATTTTTAAGAATATTGGTAATATATCTACTAAGACCATATGAAGGCGAATATATTGATGAACAAATTGGTCTTAATGGAAAATTCTCCTTATGAATTTTAGGCAATCCATATAATGTAGGAGCTACAGATATATTTGTCTTTAAATTATTTTTATCAATGGGTGTTATTATCTCCAATCTGGATAGTTCATCAACAAAACTATTATTCATTTTTTGGAATCTACTGAAAAATGAATACGAAGAATACAAGAAAAACAACATCATTTGTATTTGATTTACTTGGAATTTTACGTACTTTAAATCATGTATGTATGTTTGTTTGTGTATTATGTTTTTAGTTTTGTCTGTTTGTATGAATGTGTTGTACATTTTTAACAAGCAGATCAGCAGCTGCACACTGGGTAAGATGTGACAAAAACTCTTAACAATATGTCGACATTTTATAAGAGCTACTCTAATCATCAGTACAATTGGAAAGCTTTGAAAAATATTTGCAAACATTTATTTTAAAGTAATCTAACGAGAATTCAAAAAGCAAAATGTTTTAATAATATTTTTCAACCACAAAAAAACAGCATTTTTTGTCAGAGCACCTTTTATTCTTATCTCGCAGCAATTCATTTACATGTAGATACATTAGAGTGGTTCGAAAAAAAAAATTGTGTCAGTCACACCCTAGGATTAAAGATAATGTAAAAGCAAATCGAAAATTATCTTTTTTTGCCACGCCTAAAAATACCGCCCTTTTAGTATTTTGTTTACTGCGTCGCCATTTTTAGTCTGATCATAACATTTTATGTATCGGCGTTTGCGGCTCTGTAAGGGCTACATTTTTGTCTTTAACAGTTTTTTTTTACTAACATGTCAAACTATATTCATGATTTAAAAAAATTGTTTCGTACCAACCCCAATGTATGGCAGTCAAACCACTCTAATGTACATACATATGTGTTTGTGTCTTAGTTTTCGTTTTTTATTCAATTTAAGAATTTTGCTTTTTTTTTTGAAGAGTTGTTTACATATTTACTTTAAGACATCGCAGGATTGGTGTTCTTGTACAATCCCGTTTTCGGCTTATTTTAAGGACACTTGTGTGTTATTCGTGTTTAAATTTTTGAGTACGACTCGTACAAAAAGCAAGTAGAAAATATTTAAATTTAGTACAAGCTTTTTTTCCTTCTGTGTAGCTTAATTATTACAATTACACTTGAAACTTTTGTTAAACAAACAGTGAACTGATGAATTGATACGTCAGAAAAATTCGTCCATTTTTTAAGGAAAACCCATATACTCTTTCCAAAAAAGTATCCGTACACTTTGAAATAAAAAGTTTATACACAAAAAAAAAAACAAAATTTAAAAATAGTGCACTTTTGTTAAACAAATATTTTTTAAATTAAGTATTAACTCATTTATTACCTATTTTTAATTCACTCAAAAGATTATTGATTTATAAAAAAAAAAAATAAGAAAAAAAAACATCTAAAAGAAATCAAAAAACTCGCAAGAAAAAGTATCCGTACACTTAGAATATTTGTGTAAATAATAAAATTAAATAAAATATTGCTAAAGTTAGTTACTCATCGGATATCTCTTATGCTTAAAAACTTTTGCGAGCCGATTTGGCATTGACTTCTCCAACTTTTAAGTATCATCTGCAATTATTTTGGCCCACTCATTTGGTTGTCAAGTAAATCCCATGAATGCTTAATTGGATTGAGATCGGGAGACAGAGGGGATGATTTTAATGGATTTTTTGTGTTGTAGAGCAGCCAGAGCTTGACATTATGCACCGTATGCTTAGGCATGCTTAGGATCACTATACTATTGGAACTGAAAGTCTTCTCCAAAGTCCAATATTTCAGCGCTTTGCTTTAGCTTTTCTCTTAGAATGCTTAAATATCCAATTTGATCCGTTATAGAGTACAAGACTACCAAGATTATACTCATATATTTTTAATATTTTTCAAACGGTATTTTCATGAATTTCTTTTCCGAAGGATTCTTTAATATTAGAACTGATGGGGATAATGGTAATTCTAGGAATTTGCTTGACTGACCACAAAAATTGCTCCAGAACAAGGCCTTGACAAAATAGAATGTGTGGATTTCAAGTTCTGAATGACGTACTGCACTGATGAATGTCTTCTGCCGAGCTGTTTCGCGATAAGATTTACCTTCATTTCTTAGGGCTAGTATAATTTTTGGCTCGTCAGGCCCGATTTTCTTGGCCTTGATCCTCATCTTAAGTTAAAGCTTCCAAAAGGTCAATAAGTCAGGCAAATAAACTACTCGTATGTATATACAACAAAGTTTGCTTTGTACTAATAAAAAACAAAATGTATTGTATTGTAACTATGCAGTTGCAAACAAATTTGCAAAGTATAGGATGTACAGCATGGGCGGAGTAACGTAGACCTTATGCCCACGATGGTATTAACAGCATTTTTTTTTTTTTGTGGCGCTGTGGCTATCCGACTTATGCCTTCGTATAGGAAGTTGCAGCGTTAGTTAGTTGAGATAGAGAGTTAATCAATGAGAGTGAAATGCAAAACTCTCGAAGACCAAACCACAACGACAAGCCTGACTGCGCTTAAGAAATAATTAGGATGACGCAAGAGTTGTTCCTCAGCCCAGAGCTGCTTTACAACTGAAAAAAAAAAAAATTGTGACACACAGAAATGGCATTTGCCCCATTTATAAATGTACGAATACTTTTCCTGGTGCATAAAGTTGACATACGGTGTTTTTTACGCTGTAAAAAATAAAGTATAAGTAACAGACCCTGGTGCAATTATTAGGTGGCAGCATTACAGTTGCTGTTCTACATACATAATAGGTGTGTTTCTTTACTTTCCGGGCAAGTTTCGGGCAAAAGAGAGCATGCATGAGTTACTCTCAAATACAGATAAAATTTACCTAAAGTACGGGAACGCAAAAAGCCAAATTTCTAGCCCAAAAAGAAACATATGCTGTGTTTTGATATGGCAAAAAAAATTGTCACTTAGTTTTACGAAAAAATACTGTGATATTTTTCACTTTTTAGCTTTTAAGGTCTTTTGTACATTCCTGTGTATTTAATTTTTATATAAAAACACTGAAATGATTTGTATACGAGTTGATTCAAATGAACTTTGTTTCTTTATTATTGTTTATTTTTCGAACAGCTGATTGCTTAATTACTTGCCCAAACTAGCCCAAAGAAAAAGTACGGGCTGTTTAGTGCAAGAAGAGGAAGCATACTATTCTCTCAAAAGCGCTCTCATTTGCCCAATTTTAAAGTACGGGAACGCTTTTCGTGCAAATTGGGATCCCGCGGGATCCCAAAGTAGAGTAAAGAAACACACCTAATATTTTGTTTGTGTAAAAATTACGGCGGCCGTCAAACACATGCTTACAAAACAGAAGCAAATGAAGAAAGAAAAGTTTCTACAAAGAAAACTTTAATGCAATTGAGCTATAACTATAGCCAAACACTAAAGTTGATTCTGATTGATTTTGAAAACAACTTAAATTTTAGCATCTGCTGCTAACTTTTTTTTAACTATAGTCAAAATTAAAGTCTGTTCTAAGTTTAACTGGCTCTAAATAGGTGACAAGTCAAGTTCATTAAACATTTGCATACAATGTAGTGTAAATATAAACGAGTGGCATCTCTGATCAGCTGACAAAACAAAGTGAAAAAAGGAAACAAAGACCAAAAAGAAACAAACGGCCAAAAAATTTTATTAAAAATTAAAAAAAGAAAGAAGTTTGTAAAAACTAATATAAATTATGTACAGTGGCAAAATGGTTCAGTGTGTTATAAACTTTGATTTTTTTTTTATCTTGAACCAGTACTCAGGAGATAGCCCCTATATATACAGTGCATTGTACTGGAACTAAGAAAATAGATTATGAGGATGAAGGAGGGAGTAATGTTGTGAAAACACGGAACGACCAAAACAAACGTTATCACAGCATTTAAAGTATTGAAATTAAATTAGTTAAAACTGATCAGTGCCCAGTGTATATACCTTCGACACTGCTCAGAATAATAAAAATTAGTTCAACACCGCGCACACCGTAAGGCAATAAAATACATAAGGGGAAAATAAAAAGAAATTAATAATAATAAATAGAGAAAACACAAAAAAATAAAATAATAAAAAAACACGTGCACACATGATGAAAAAAAGAACTCTTCCTATTACGGTATAATTTCGTTTTTTACAAATTATTAAGAAACATATGTAAGTAAAAGTATAGAAAACACGAACGACAATGAAAACCACGTGTATACATAACGAAAGACAAAACACTATAAATTTGCGCTTTTATTGACAGGGTCAACAAAAAAGGGAACGGGAGGATATCTATAACACCAAACTAATTTTTTTTCCTACATTTTATCATTTGACGGTGAACAGGTTATATATTTAGAATTATGTTAATATACTTAAAAACAGCTTTTTCTCTGTTTTACTTTAGAACCGGCTTTTGAAAGTAAAGTAAGCTTTTTTTTGTTTATAGTAGACTTATATACTTTTTGTTAAAGATTATTTTATATTTTTTAAAGTATAGTTTTTTATTGACTATAGCTTTAGCCCATTGTATATTATTGTTTTCAAAAATTATTTTCAACGCATTTTAATCAATTAATATTTTTGAAAACTTATTTATTGTGTTTCTTTTACACTTCACTTTGTGTAAAAATAAACAACTTTTAACTTGTGACATCATCGGTCGTTTGAAACAGAAGATAATCACCTGTGCTAGTGATGCCACCTGCTTAATTGCGTCATGTAACAGACTTCCGAAATTATTTAAGCAAACTAGTAAAACGTATCACACAACATTGGTAAAAACCCTATAGCCGAAAAATATTTATATTCAAGTGTACGGACAGTTTTTCTAGCAAGTGTATACACATACGTATTTTTCTTTAGTTTTTTTATTTTCTAATATTAAATATTAATATAACTTATTTTCTTAAAGATTTTACATGGTATGATCGTATCTGGCGCTTACTATATGGCACAAAGGATCCAAATGGAAAAATTAAACAACTTAATTTCAACTTACACAGGCTTGGCGGCCATTCCTTTATCTCCCCCCGCCCACATTCGATCTGATGTCATATAACTTACATCCGGTTTTTTTTTATATATGTAGTTCGACAATGGAATTTATCTGGAACCAATGTGATTTTGATAGGCAAATTCTCCAGCAAAACCGCGATCCAGATATTCCAAATGTGACGGGGTTTGACGTTTTAGTATTAAAATATTTAATATAGTAGAATAAATAAATGTAATAAGCTGAAACGAAAAAATAAAACAATTTTTTTTTATTACTTTAACGAAGAAGGAAAACACTGAATAAAATTCAAAAAACCTTCAAAATGAGAAAGAAATATTATAATTTCAGATCATAGCGTGGAATGAATTCAGTGCAAATAGTTTTCGTTCGTAAATAACTTTTACGTACAAATGAAATATTAAATATAATAAATTTATTTCTTTATAGGCTTTTTACACTGATTAACATCTATCATTTTTCAAAAATGTTAACATCTTTCCATAAGAAATACATTGTTTTGAAACTCAACATTTTTCAACATCTATATAAAATGTTCTCAATCTCAAGGGAATCTTCAACACCTTTCGATTATGTCAGTGTCATCAATAGAAAAGTGACAATCATGTCGATTGATTGTTTTTAGCTTTTATTTATTTATTGAATCTTCACAATGTGAACTAATAATAGGTGTGTTCCACGAGATCTCGGACTAGTTCGAACTAAAGAGAGTAAAAAGCAAATTACTCTATAAATTTGTACATTTTATCCAAACCTGCTGGAACGCAAAAAACCACAATTGTACATCTTGCAATAAAAGTGCTGCTTATTTTTTAGATTATAGTATATTTTAGTGATTTTAAACGCTTAAAACGCATAACATCATATAAACAAAATATTTGCATTATTGGCAACAGCTGTAAAAATAAAAACAATGTAAAATTTTCAATAGATTTTTATAATACATATTTATAAAATGAAAAGCCAAATAACAATTGCATGTTCTGTTTACAACTTCACAACGTTATTTTTAGTTTGGGCAACCTTCCATATTGCTTTTAACTAATTTTTAAACAAAAACTTTTTTCCAATTTACAAATTTTCTGATTACATTTTCAGTTTCATGTAAACATAAAACAGCTGATTATTCAATTCTAGTCCGAACTTACCCAAAGAAAAAGTTCGGGCTAATTTGTACAGCAAATGAAAAAAATTGCTCTCTCATTTTCTGTCAAAATTGCACAAAAATTGTTACGCGGAACGCTTTTGGACTACTAGTTCGGACTTTTTCGTTATTCACATGGAACACACCTAATAAGTATTCAAATCTTAATACTAAATACAAAAATAACTAAGTCCAGCCAATGCTAGACAAATAGTTTTATTTTGCGCCAATTATATCGGTGAAATCACCTATTTAACGCTCTGATGATGACAAGAGCATCCCATCTTCTCAACCGAGTGTGACCGCTAAAATTAAGTATGTTTCCTGCAAGGAGGTTTGGGTACCATGGAGCTGCAGTAATTGTTCGAAGAATATGGTTTTGTTGACTTTGAATTTTTTCAATGTTTGACGCTGAGGCGGTGCCTCATAATTGAATTCTGTAACACCATATAAGCTTTAGAATTACGTTGTATAATAAAAAAAAAATGTAGAATTTCTGCCCATAAGCCAATTTAATTGCACTGCTTTTAATTTTAACTGAGTGACTTTCGAATCAATGTGAGACTTTCACGTCAGCCTACGGTCGAGGTGAATACCAAAGTACTTGACTTCATTATGCTGCGGAATAGGTGAGTTGTTAATATGGATAGGCGAGCATATTTGCTTACGCAGTATAAATGTAAAATGAGTACATTTTTGTTCATTAACTTTGATTTTCCAAAGTTGATATTGGATTCCGGATCTCATTGGAACGTCAGAGGCATTTATCAAGTATGAAGTAGGCCCCAGTACGCCACCTTAGGGAACTCCTGTCTCTCAGGGACTTATAAAATTGTCTTCTTGTGGAGGCTCGGCAATTCTAATAAAAACCAGAATTAAGCACTATTTACTAAGCGAAACACGTGAGGAATATCTGCAAGCAACTAATATACGTATTGAAGATTTTCATGAAAACAGGAGTTCAATATTCACATTTGTTCAAAACACGTTGTCCTCGATTTTTAGCGGCAAATGACGATGACACACTTTTTGGGGATCACGTTTAATACCCCCGAAAGGCAGTGTACTTCTTGCCACTGTTTACAAAGTGGGCTTAGATGTGATTTCACGCGGCCATCCCACTTATTGGCCTTCAGACCGACGAAAGTTAACAGACGTTATAGATTTTGGGGTTGCAAAAAATATTCCCTTCGAATGGATGCAAGTGAAGCCGTCATTAGATTTGTCATCAGATCACTCAATTAAAAGCAGGACAACTAAATTGGCTTATGGGTAGAAATTCTACCTTGAAGTTAGATCGCAAACTTTGGCTATACAAAGTAACATCAAATATTGAAAAAATTCAAAGGCGAGAAAACCAAATGGTACGTAAAAAATTCACGAATTCATAAAGATCTGAGTGTTCCGCTGGTAAAAGATGAATTTTCTAAGTTCGTGACAATGTATGTCAGTAAACTGGAACTTCACCCAAATCCTCTGCTACGAAAAATACTTAATTTTGGCGGCCATACCCGGTTGAGAAGAAGAGATACTTTTGCCACTGTCAGCGCGTTAAATAGGTGATTTTATTGATATAGTTGACGCAAAATAAAACTTTTTGTCTGGCATTGGCCGGACTTAAGTAAAAAAGCACATTTAATGTAAAAAAAAAAATATAAAAAGAAAATGTTGTTTATGTTCCCCTCATTTTTTTCAACTTAATTTTTTCCGATCAAATTTTTCGTGTTTGCTAAATTGTTTGAAAAATGAAATAATAGGTGTGTTTCTTTACTTCCCGAGCAAGTTTCGTGCAAAAGAGAGCATTCATACGTTTCTCTCAAATACAGATAAAATTTACCTAAAGTACGGGAATGTAAAAAGCCAAATTTCTAGCGCAAAAAGAAACATATGTATGTTGTCTTTTGATTTGGCAACAAAAATTTGCATTTAGTTTTACGAGAAAACACTATGATATTTTACACTTTTGGGCTTTTAAAGTCTTTTGGTCGTTCCGTGTGTTAAGTTCACAAACATTACTCCCTCTTTCCTCCTTCTCATAATCTATTTTCCTATTTCCAGAACAATGCACTGCAATGATCTGTGTACGAGTTGATTCAAAAGATCTTTGTTGTTGTTTATTTTTCGAACAGCTGATTGCCAGTGTGGTCAACTCGGTGCGTTTCGCACCGTTTTTGGTGTTTTTTACAATTATATGTGCGAAAAATTCTTTAGTCGGTGCGGGGTGCGCTTTTTTTAACTTTTCGGTGCGTTTTTTTAATTTAGGTGGCACAAAATCAAATTCAACTCAACTTTTTATTTTAATTTAATTACATTTTTATATTTCATTTTGCGTGGAAAACGTTCATGTTATATGTACTAAGGCAATTTTGCTGTTGTATGTTATACACACTTTCGAATGAAAACGAATCAACTCGATCAAGCCAAGTTTAAAATATTGCAATAAATGCAGTTTCTGAACAGTGAAGTTCGTATTTATCATGGCTCGTGAATTCGTTACGGGTTTGGTAATTGAGAAATTACCAAATTATTAAATAAACTATAAAGTCTTTCCAAAACGTTTGCATTAAATATTGATTATAGTAAACTTCATCTTTTATTTGTTATAATTCTGAAAATTTTTCGTTTATTTCAATAAATTCTTTTGAAAACACAGCTTACACTGTGTTTGATAGAATTGCTTTAATCGAATTTAAAGGCTTGTAGTACGGATTCGGTAACTTTTAATGAGCCGATAATCGTAAGTTCTCTCACAGAAATGGTTATATGCTCATGAAATATATTTTTGACGACGGTAAGCTGGTATTTTGGCTCCCTGATAATAGTCAGTAAAAGTAACAGCTGATTTCGGTCGGCAGGAATTAAATGATATCGCTTAATATTAAATTTGATAAAATATCATTATAATTATTGTAAAGGTAACATTATCTAATAAAACTAATAGAATCGCACTAGAGGCCAAGTTTGACAAACACGTATTCTAGCTATTGAACGAATTTGATGCTATCAGGCGGTGCTATCAGACCTAGTTTGATTGTATAATAGTCACTTAAAAAGCTGTTTCATTGTAGGGTTTTTAATATAAAAATAATATACTTCTTAAAATATAAAACAAGTTTTTAAAAATGAAAGGAGAAAATTAAAAATTCGGTGCGTTTTTGTTGAAATAACGCGCTTTTCCCCCCATTTTGGTGCGTATTGAAATTTCAAACTTACAACGCTGCTGATTGATTAACTACTTGTCCAAACTAGACCGAAGAAAACGTACAGGCTGTTTCGTGTAAGAAGAGGAAGCATACTATTCTCTGAAAAGCGTTCTCATTTGCCCAATTTTAAAGTGCTGGAACGCTTTTCGTGCAAATTGGTATCCCGCCGGATCCCAAAGTGGAGTAAAGAAGCCCACCTAACATTTAGATTGATAGTAGATGGTAGATGTGGGAAGCGTGGCCATTTTGGAATTTTTGCGGTCAAACTCAGCATTTTTTATTCTGATATAGCAGCAAATTTTCCATTTAGCAGTTAGTATTTTTCCCTTACATATATACTTAGCGTTATTGAATTTAAGAGCATTCAAAATATAGATCAATTAATATGTTAACTTATGTCCCGTTTAAACATACGACTTATTTGCAAATAAGAACGTAAAATATTGCGTATAAATTTTTTGTTGTCAGTTATTAACTCACGAAAGTTTGTCTTGAATAATGCTCTTATTTGCATATGTTGCCACCTTCTTTAAAAGTTTCAGTTCTGTTTCAAACATCAGGCGCTATTGTAAATGTGAATAATAATAAAAATAAAATTGTGAAAGATCGTTAATATTATTGTGTGTAAAAAAAATTGGAATAATTGTTTTTATTTCAAAATTGGTATATTTTCTAAATTTTAACAATTTAAATTATATTATCATAATTATATGAACATGCAGTCTTACCAGATAAACGTGTTTTACCATTTTGCTTTGAACCTTCTTCCGCTGTATAAACTGTGAGTTAGCCATTTGCAAATAGTATTTTTCACAAGTAACTCCTAAGTATAAACGGAGACATTAGATAATAGGCAAACACGTTTTTTAAAAGCTCATTTGTAGCCGTACTACTGCACCGATTTAGAAAAATTATGTATCGTTTTAAAGTTCTTCCGGCAGAGAACAAGCTTAATTTCATTTTGGTCAGTTCAGGGGGCTAATTCTGTCATTCGTGATCGAAATTACTATCGAGTAGAAAATAATTTCGATATCGTGTAAATTTCTAATGATGTGACTCGTTACGTAACGAGTCGAGTTAGCACTTCAGTGTTGCAAAATACTGACAAAATGTGTTTTATAACACTGCCCAAAATTGTATGTATTTGCATACTTTCTATACTTGTTGTACATTAAAAACTAAATAAACACATATGCGTTCACAATAACAATTCATTTTAATCAGTCATGTATGCGTGTTTGTACATTAAAAAGTAAGTAAATAGAAATAACAATTCAATAAATATGTGTGTAAAAAACAACCATTTAACTATGTATAAGCATATGTATGTATGTATATATGCATTTCTAAGAAAAAACAAAAATAAATTCTTGAATATAATAACATGTGACTTCAAATATAAGTTTTTGTGTTCTTAGCAATACTCATCTTTATATACATATACATATCTGTATATATACGTCATGTACATCATCATATGAATTGAAAAAATCCTTAAGAACCAAAAATTCTCAATTTAATTTAAATACTATTGCTATTCAAAACAAATTTTTAATTTACATTTCTTTTGTGTTTTTCTGTTTGGCTGGTTTTCGATAGTACTTTTGCTTACGAGTAAAAAGTTGCACGGTTGCATTCGAATGGTTACTCTCTATCGAATGCCATCATTAGAAATTTCGAAACCTTTTACTCGATATCGAATGAGATAATCCCAAAAGTGTAAAAACTCGCACATTCGAGTGAAAACTCGCTCGTAAGCGAATGACAGAATTAGCCCCCAGTAGTTTAGGAATAACATGGCTATTAATTTGTTACTAACACTGTCAAACAAAATTTGTGTATGTGTTTGACTGACATAGCGTCTACAACTGATATTAACTCTGATATAATATGAGAGAGAACGTCAGCAGATTAACGAGAAAAACCAAATTATATTTTCTCTCAAATCTAGCATTGCGCCAAGTATTTTTGCAAATATCATAATATTTCACAATTTTTAAGCAATCATGCAGTAAACATCGTTGAATGTTGTATTTTTCTTAAACAAATTTATATATTCAAACAACAAGAAGAACAACAATCGATTTTTTATAAATATTTTAATGATTTTACGACATTTTTATTAAACATTAGTTTGTTAAATTTTTGTTGAACTTTTTAACGAGTGATTTTTTTGCTATTATCTTTTTGGCAACACTAGTTTTGACAGCTCACGCACGTTTTGTATCTTGTGTCACTGTCAAACATCTTCAGTTTGGTCTATAATTTAATCATGAGTCGTCTTACAAACGAACAACGCAGGCAAATTATTGAATTTTATTACCAAAATGCGTGCTTTGTTAAGAAAGTTCATCGCGCGCTTCTTCCATTTTATGGTCAGTTTAATCGACCTACTGAGGCTTCTATTCGGGCTATTGTAAAAAAATTTCGCACCAAATTTACATTGTTGGACATTAAACCACCAACACGTACATACGTAGAGTGCGAAGTGAAGCTGGGGGACAACTTCAATATGAGATGAATATAAACGGAAAATAATTAAATGCTCGGTGGATTAGTGGTTAAAGCAGTAGGTCATGATACGCCATGGCCCGATTTCAAATCCCAGTGGGTGCTGATGAGTAGTGTAGCGACTACGAAACAGCTAGTTGTCCCCCAGCTAAAGATTTGATTATTATTTTTCTTGTCTTCTTCAATCAATTTTTTATTAAACTTTTTTCGGGAATTCTTCAAAAATTGAATATTATGTCGTTTTGTTTACGTTTTTTGACAGTTCATATCATGATATGGTTTTCTAAATATATATTATCAGAACAATATTGTGATATCTGGTATAATATTGCAATAATACTAATTTTGAATGCTACACGTGATTTAATTCTCTCTGCTAACAAATTTAACGTTTGCTGATAGAAAAATATTCTATGTTAAATACAAGTAAAACAAAAACAGTGAGGCCAAGTATGAGGTTTCACAGTTTTATTGGTTTCAAAATTGGATTTTATATAAGAGAATATAAGAAATATTAACTTTTTATGTGTAGAAAACAGTTTAAAAACTAACGAGCTAACATTTTAGAGAAGAAATGATTGATTTCAATATAGAAAAAATTACAATATTGGAACATCAGAGGTAGAAACTAAGATCATATGAATAAATAAAATATATTAAATAAGTATTAATTTCTGGATCAATTATTAAAAAAATGCATTAATTGAGAATCTATTCTGAGTATTAGTTACTTTTGCAGTAAAGTTGCTGGTTTTGCTGGAGGAAGTTGAAAGAGTTTTTAGTGACATGAATCTCATAAACACGAAAACTCGATATATAATGATTTGCTACTTTATGTTGAGTTTGGGTTGAAACAGCGGAATTGTTTAAAAACTTTTTATGAATCTACATCAGTGGCTGTGTTCTGTAACTCTCGCCCCGAGAAACTTTTTGAGTGAAACGTGTGAAATGAAACAAAGTTGAAACAAACAGCTGCTTTTCTCTTTTGCGAAAGATTTCCCGCTTTAAGGGAATACTTATATACATAAGTTTGTAATTCCTACAATTTTAATTTCCAACCCAACAAATTATATTGTAATACTTTTATAATGTTTTTTCAGAATTCACAAATTGCCATTGTTTTTTAATTTTACAAAAATTTTGTGCATAAGTATGTATGTAAGTATGTATTTGTAAATAAAATTTATACGTTAGAGCCATACCATACATTTTCTAGAATATCCGGCGGCTATAATATGACGCCATCGAACAAAATTTCTTAACTTTAGTAATTTTTGGCCGGCGACGGTACTAATTGTGGCTGGCGCTTTCATTTTTAAAATTGCATATCGGCATCGTTTTATATTTTCAGACATTTCTAACGTAACGACGTAATCGCTTTCGATAGTTTTCGACATGAGTTACAGACGCAGTGTTTTCTCACTTTTGGAGAAACGATGGAATAATTTGTTTCACAAGTTTTCGACGCGAGAACTTCTCGCCAAAGTTACAGAACGCAACCACAGGGGGTATTAGTGTTATATGGGAAATCTTAGTAACGCGATTTAGATACGGAAGGATTAGGGTAAATGGCTTCGCTTCAGGGTCAAAGATCGAACAAAATAGCGGAAAATCCACAAA
This sequence comes from Thecocarcelia acutangulata, assembly GCA_914767995.1. Lineage (NCBI taxonomy): Eukaryota > Metazoa > Arthropoda > Insecta > Diptera > Tachinidae > Thecocarcelia > Thecocarcelia acutangulata. The sequence continues at coordinate 62,960,075 of OU612098.1, forward strand.
CAGCTTCATAACTGTATGTGAGTGGCTCTCAGGGGGTAAAATGTTCATTTCTTGACAACATGTCTACACTGTAACCGCCCTCCTTAAGGGGCCAGCTATACAAAATATTAGTTTCTAATACTTTAGGGTCAACCGCCCAACACCAGAAGGCTCCTAAATGTACGACCAATTTCCAATATTTTTGAGAACCCAGCATTTTTGTAGAATAAACATAGCTTCTAGTCTTCAATCATTAGGCGACATATGGCGACCCCATACAAAACATTAATATTAAAAAAAAAAAATTTGAATGAAATATTTTGACTGAAATATATTTATTTTATAGTTTTCAGACTATATTCAATATTATATTATTTCTTAATCAGATTGTATAATTGAAATGATGGCCAATAAGTGTACACAAGGAAGAATTATGAAAAAGATGTTGATCAGTGCAAAAAGCCTTTAATCCACTTTGAAAATTGTGCTCTTTCTACATTACATGAATATTTCATAAGGATAATATTGATAAATGGGATATTTCGAATCGAGTTAATAAATCTCCTTGACAGCGGAAGATAAACATAATTATAATAAAGTATATAGTAAAAACTTTAAAGAGTAAATTAATCACATCATGAACTTTTTTCCTAAATAAGTGGCTTTATGTATTCCCATGCTTTTGGTAAATTTTATATCTTTTTGACAGAAACTTGTGCTTGCTCTCATTTGCAGGGAGCTTACATCTTACTGGGGGTTTCCATTAGCCATGAACTTGGTATGAGCATTATGTCAAACATCGCAAATGGCTAATGTGGACCGCTCATGTCCATGTAAAGTTCATGCTCTGACATCGATGCTCGAGCATATGGCTGAGCAGCGATGATCGCGAACAAAAATACACAAAATGTCGCCGAACTGAACACTTTGATAAGGTAAATTATATGATTAATCAGAACATTCGTAATCGCCACATACAAGAACATGAACTTGTTGTTATCTTCGCTCTGCCGACGTTATGTTCATGACATTTTCAACTCGATGGCGCGTGAAGACTAGGAATTACCCAAAAAGGAGAGAAACACACCTAATGTATAAAAACAAACAAATATATGTACATACCTCGGCAATGAAAAGAGCCCAGTTGAATAAATCATGATGATGTTCAGCAAATTTGTAGTTCCTCCACACCATTTCCAAGCAGCCAATCTTATTAAGCTGAACTACACCCAAATCAGAGGCTTCACTATCAACATTATTATCGGATGAATGGCAACTATCGGGTATCGATAAATGTTTATAGGAATAATCGCTAGCGTTAATCAGCCCACAACAATGATACTTAGGTAAATAAATTTTATTTTATCAATATGATTTATGGCAATTTACGAAAACTATTTACTGTTGATAAGAAGTTACCTTCGGACTTTATTTAAGTCCATAGAGTATAAGTCCTTATAGACTAAAGAAACAATATAAAGGCATACAATTACGCAAGGCGAATTCATAACAGGTGAAATTGACAACGCAGCTGATAACTTTTTTTTAATTTTAATCTTAATCTTTTTGCAAGTCCAATGATTTGCACGAGACTGTGAATAGAGCTATTATGATTCATTTACAAAATTTTGCTTGTCGAAAATTTTAGACGGTAACATAATAGTGTAATAGGCTATTTACACCAAAGCGAAATCTGCTCATTCGAGATTTCAAGCCAAATCTAGTAGATTTTGAGAAGATTTCCCATACAAAATGAAATCTACTAAGCGATGCAACTGTGATTTCTTGCAAAAAGTACTTGAAAATACTACGATGCAACAAAAATTGTACCTTAATGTGGTGTATGCAGTCTCTGGGCACAAAAAATATACACTTTAATGCTGGTGTATTCAGTCCCTGATAATATTGTATTGTCAAACCCGAATGCATAAATTATTTTTGAGCAAATGAAATCTTGCTAGATGTCAAAAAATTGTGGTGTAAACGATATAGTTTTCGTTGTAGATTTCAATTCAAATCTACTAGATTTTGAGTTGGTGTAAATGCGCTATTAGCATGATGATTGCAATCAATTTTGTCACCCTGTTTCGCTTGATGTTGAGATCTGGGGCACTTTGTGTACTATTTATATACATACATACATATGTATATATTTTTATTAAACAACTTGCATTTTATTTTAACATTAGAATTCGAGGAAAAATCAATGAAAATTATAATTAAAAATACAAGAATTTAATTCTAACATTTAGATTTTTATCAACAATAGATTCTTAAATTTTCAAGAATAAATTCTTGACTTAAGATTTATTTTAAGAATGTAATCTTAAAATTCGATTCTAAAATAAGATTTTTTTTAAGAATGCAATCATAAGTGTGATCTTGAAAAAATGAGATTTTATTCTTAAACTAAGAATTTTTGCGCTTGACAGACTATTAAGATTGCAATGCTTTGAAAAATCTTAAATTTATTTCGTCTGACCACATAAGGCGCGAAGGTAACTCCTTTACAACGGTACATTTAAGTTTGTTATTTGCTATTTCAAGTAATATTACCTGGGACTGAATGGTATCCATGTATTTGGAACGGGTCTCAACTAAACTCCAGGCAGACTCCAATTCTTGCAAGTTTTTAAAATAAAAATCCTGGCTTTGGAAAGATCGGATTTGTATGTATTGGATGACAAGCAGTGACAGTATAAATATCGAATACTAAAAGATAGATAAGTGAATTTAGTTAGCATAGTTAATATCAATAATAATCAATGTGCGAGTATGTATGTATGTGTTTTCTGAAAAGGAAATGTTAGAAATAGACAATTATATATAATTTTTACATTTAATAAGCAAAACTGTATTAACATGCTATTTTCGTCAAAAATGTATATTTTTTAAATATGTAACTGAATGAAAAATTAAAAATAGTAAAAGTGTAGACGAAAAAAAGACTGTTCTCTTATTAATCACTAGCATTTACACGCGACTATGTCTGCGGATAACAGGCGTTTTCAGTAACCTGTTGCGACCAGTGATGCCAGAATGAAGATTTTATCTTAATTTTGAAGACTTTGCAAAATACGATTTGAAGATTTTTCTTTCAAGATTACGATATTCCGCCATATGCTGTTAGACCGCTTGTGTCTTTGAGACTTAATTTTCAAGATGTCGAAAACGTTATCGATAATACAAGTCCCAGGAAAGCTCCAGGCAGTGATCAAATTACTGGTAAAATGCTTGAACACTTACCTCGTGTAGCTATTTTACGGCTTCAGTATTATCATGCACAGTGGAAGGTGTCTATGATTACTATGATCCCAGAGAGGTGCAGTCATATAGACCAATAAGTCTGCTGCCAACAATTTCAAAACAACAATTGAAAAACAATTTGAAAAATTGTTAATGGCGAAGTTGACTCTAATATTGAAAGATGTGGAATGTATCCCTGATGAAAGTCTCACATTGAAGTAAAAGACACTCAGTAGAAACTAAAAGCAGCGCAACTAAATTCGCTTATGGATAGAAATTCTACCTTGCAGTTGGATTGCAAACTTTTGTTATACAATGCAATTCTAAAGCCTATATGGTGCTATGGAATTCCATTATGGGGTACCGTCTCAGCGTCAAGCATTGAAAAAATTCAAAGGCGACAAAACAAAATTCTTCGAACGATTACTGCAGCTCCATGGTACGTAAAAAACTCACGAATTTATAAGGATCTGTGGTAAAAGACGAATTTTCAAAGTATGCGGTAAGGTATATCAACAAACTGGAACTTCACCCAAACCCTCTTGAGCGCAATATACTTAATTTTGGCGGCCACACTCGGTTGAGAAGAACAGATACCAATACCAGCATCAGAGCGTTCAATAGGAGATTTCCCGCATAATAAACCTTTTTGTCTAGCTGGACTTAAGTAAAAAACACTTTTTTTTTTGTTTAGTATTAAGATCTGAATACTTATTGTTAGTTCATTTTGAAAGTTCAATAACCGCAGTATCTTTATCCAGCGCATTATTTTATTAATTTAATTTTTTTATGTAGCTACTAAAGATTCAGCTTTTCTCTCACGAGAAGTTAGCAAACTTAAAATCGCTCATTTATTTTGGTAAACATTAGTCTTGACAGTTCATATTTGTAGTAGACACGTGCCAAATTTATTACAGAAAAATATTCGATAAACCGACGTGTTTTAATCGTTAAAATATTTTATCAAAATCCATCATCGATTTTCTTAAAAATATCATAATAACGAAGTACAAGTTCATTTGAATGGATATGTGAATAAACAGAATAGTTTCTGGGCAATGGAAAACCCGCAAATTATTCATCAGTCCCCTTTTGCGTCCGTTAAAAGTGATAGCTGTGCAATTTGACCAGGAGGAATCATTGGACCTTACATCGTTGAAAAGAAAAACGGTAACTGTGAACAGTGCTTTGATTGAAAACTTTATAAAGGCATAAATGCATGCTTTGGGCTTGATTAACTTAAGGTATCAACAAGACGTTGGTACATCGCATACAGCCAGGATTACAATGGAATTACTGCGAGTAGTATACCTTCCCATTGGAAACCCATACAAATTTTAAATGTTATCATTCAGTCTTTCAATTGAATTGATTCTTGGCCACACACTTCATAAATTGAATTGTAAGATTTTGTTGATACAAATTTTTTGGACTTGTCTTAGGTGGTCCTACATACCACAATCATCGTGAAGATGTGTTGTAGTCTTTATTCCGATATGTGGGAAGGTTTCAACCACTCCGAAGAATTTCAGGCCAATAAGCTTATCATCCTTTTTGCTTAAAACTTTGGAACGAATAATTGAAATACATCTTAGGATGTCAATTGATCCGGGCCATTTATCAATATCTCAACTTTCCTATACAAAGGGCAAGCCATAATTTGCACAGTGGCTAGAAGGGGAACTCCACAGGGACTCTGTCCTCTTCTATGGAATTTAGCCCTAAATTCGTTAGTGATGTAATTAAATTCCATATTTTTAGGACATTTTATTCTCCAAACTGCTGGATTTTTATCGAGAATTTGAAAACGTTTATCCAAGCATGTTTGATGTTTGGCACCAATATATTTTTATATTCAATTTTATCCTAATATTATTTGATCTTCTTTTATGTAAATTATTAAAATTTTTGCAGCTTAAGATCTTTTGTTGTTTTTTTATAAAAAAGTAACGTATTTTTTATTTGTTTCGATATTTCGCTAACAGTTTGTTAGCATCGTCAGGAAAATTAAAATGTTATAAAAATTTTTGTTTGAAAAAATGTTGTCAAAAATTCTTATATACAAAAAATTCAAACACAAAGAGAAATTCTTAGCAATATTTTCAAATTAAAAAATAACATAAAACAAAATTAAACTTTTTCTGCAACCAACACAAGCCATGTTAACGATTATATGTTGCTCCTCAACTTTAAACAAATTAACATGGAACATGTTGCTCACAGAATAACATGAACAAGTTTTACATAACTTAATAATATCTTAACAATAAAACCCTCTATATACATTCAACGTATTAATTTTTTTTTTCTAACTAAATGTCTATAACTATGTGCTAAATTATCAGTATCTAATTTAAAATTAATTCTCTGTTCTACAGGTGTACTAATAATCTCTAACATTTCTAACATATACCGTTTCTTATAATTACATTCTGTGTTTATTATTGAAACATTTTCAAAATGAGGATAGTGATTTAATTCAAAACAATGAGATGATAATGCTGTCTTTTGGGCATTAATATGCCTATATTTTTGGTCTGATTTATGTCCCGCTATTCTTGTCCTTAATTTGTTTTTTGTTGTCCCTATGTATACTTTATTACAATTCTCCTGATCATTTCCCTTACATGGAATTTTATAAACAATATTAGCAACATCTAATTTATTATTTCTATCCTTAATCTTACAAAATAATGTATCTAACGTATTATAACTCCTATGAGCCATTCTATATTTTACCTTGTTATATATATTAGATCTTGATAATCTCTCTGTTAAACCAGATGTCTCTATATACCAGATGTCAATGGTTTATAAACTTTCGGTTCTGTTAAGCTAACTACATTATGCGTATTACTATTTTTAAACTGACTCACAAATTTTGTAGTTAGTGCAGTTGGAAAATCGTTCTCTTCTAGCAAATTTCCGATTTTAATTATGTTCTTTCTATGGAACTCCTCATCACTTATTGTAAGTACTCTTTCAACAAAATTTCTAGCTGTGTTAATGATTATATTCCTACTATGCTTTGAAAAGTAATTTATTATTCTACCTGAAGCTGTTGGCTTAATAATTTAATAATTTATATTTTTATATTTTTTATTTAAAATTAAAGACAATTTTAAAAATACTTAACGTTTTCTTTGTAAAAAAAAAACGAAAAACATAAATTTTGGCAGCTGATCAAGAGACTGGAATAAATACAGCAAAATCGAATTTGCAGTTACTAGTCAACTTGAAAAAATCAAAATCTTTTGATTTTTCTTCAACCAACTCGACAACTGCTAAACTAATTAATTATGACGCGGTTTGTTGTGTTATTATTTGGCTGTTGAGTTATTGATGTCGATTCCTTGCAATTTATCTGCTTCATGTGGTTATAATGACAATTGCCGCTGCATACCGCAAAAAAAAAATCAAAATAAATTCAAAATTGCAAAAAAAAACCCAACTTCACTTTTTTGGCCAGACCACCGACCGCGCTGACATGCTGGCGTATTGCTTCGGCTAGGGCTCGCAGTCTTGGGCTGGTTCTTGTCGGTCAGCCTAGCTGTAATCAGCCACAACAACAAAAAAATCATGTCAGCATTGACTAAAACCTAAAACTTCAAAATACAAAAAAAAAAAAAAAAAAATCTGAGGCCCGAAAATGAAAGTTTAATGAAAGTAAATGTCACAAAAAAAAACTGCCATAACCCACGATGCTGTCTTACTCATCCACCGTTGTGTCCCGGCACACCACCATTTTAGCCGCCCGATGTTGGTGGCAAGCTTCGGCTGCCCTCCCTCTTTGAGTTGTAGTCAACTCTACCTTGATAGCATGCTGCCGAAATCAAACCTTATGCATGTTATCCCTAAACATGATACCTACCCCCTTTTTATCTCACCATCCCATAACCAAAAAAAAAAAAAAGAACTCAGCACTTCATACTTTCACTTCAAGTCAGAAATACAATTCATTATTTATTAATAAAAGATTAAAAGAAATATAAATTTAAAGTAATATTAAACTAATAGGTCAGTTGGGGTGTGCTGAAGAAATTCCCCAAAGAGATAAACACCTAGCGTTTCTCCAAGACAGGATCAGGCCCAAACGGCCAAAAATTCCTAAACCTTAACGATTGCCTACCTAGAGTGAGCTCACCTAGCGAAGGTACAATAAGAACCGCAAAACCGGTTTGCTAACCCGCGTCAAAAATCAGAAAAACAATCAGGTGTTACACCCCTTTGCCCTTCCCCCAAAACCCCAACTTCACCTCGGTATATAAAAGTATATCTATATGTACATATATTAATATATATATGTATATATATGTATGTATATATATATATATATATATATATATATATATATATATATATATATATATATATATATATATATATATATATATATATATATATATATATATATATATATATATATATATATATATATATATATATATATATATATATATATATATATATATATATATATATATATATATATATATATTTTTTTTTTATATAATTATATCACTAATATTTCCTAAAATTAAAGGATTGTATAGGTTTAGTTACATTACTTTTCTTAGCCATTAGGCCGATATGATTTTTATTACAAAAGGAAAGTATGGAAGTCTTTTCAAAATTGCACCGGAGCGCCAATATTTCTTTTTGTCAAACTTTCAAATAAAACATTACGGAAAACTTATCAAAAAAGGTACAAAATTTTTATGAGTACGCTTCCAAGACTTGCCGGCAAAACTCTACCTTTTTTTTATCAATTGAGGGAGTAGTCGCGGTTTTGACAATCTTTTATAACCAAAAAATATTATTAATTGTTATTAAACAACCCCTTTTGATCTTGAACATGCTTTGAATAGGACCCGAGGTAAGTATTAAGCTTCTTCACTTTTTTTTTTTTTGATAACGACGGTGTAGGTAACTATAAAAAAAAATCTTTATGAGTTTCGCGGTAAGTATATGATTTTCTTTACATCAAAACAATTTTCTTTTCAGGTACAAATTTTTCATTAAATTCTTAAAAACAAGTTATGTATTTTCGGTACAGATCGCCACGATAGCTAGTCATACTGTTAACAAAAAAAACCCAAAATCTAGGTGTTAGAAATCAAGATGCAAGTATTCTTAAACGAGGCCCTTCAAAGCCGGACTTCGCAACCGATTGCTTCGCCCGCGTGCTAATCTTTCCACTGCAAAGATAAGTTTGATATCTTTTGAACTTGATTCTTTCTTTACATACCTCGAGGTATGGGTAAAAGACCAAGTTGCTCCGGTGAAAAAAAGAAGGTAATCATTAGATTAAAGAGGCTCCGAGAATACGGTGAATGAATTTTTTCAATTCCTTATTTGCGCTAGAGGGAAAATGTATAATGCAATAAACCATTTTGATAAATTTGGGAACTCGAATAATGTACCCAGAGCCTCCAAATCACGTAAAACCACAGCCAGAGACGATAGCATAGTCGTAAGTTCCTCTTAAGCTGACCGATATAAAAGCTCTAAACAGCTAAAAGTTGAATCAGAGTCATCATATGGTATCCATATATCATCTAGAACTATTCAACGGAGACTTAGTGAAAGTGCCTTCCGTAGATGCATCGCACAGAAAAACTTTCGTCTCCAAAAAAATTTTAAGTCCATTACATTAAGAAATCAATGAGTTTTTGGAAAAATATTTTATGGAGTAACGTATCCAAGTTTTTCCAGATGGAAAACGGTCAAAATGTTTTAATTATGTGGTGACCACTGTATATATATTCCAGACCACAGTGTAAAATGTATCTCATTTGCAAAAATTTAAATTATTTGCATACAAACATGATGTATTTATCAAAAGAAAAAATTGTATGCCAATATTGCCCTATTTAAAACGAAGGGTTACCACCCCATTGCATTTATGTCATAACTCGAACTAGCACGAATTTGAAAAAAGCTGAAACCCGTATTTACTCAATGTTTACACAGGCAAGTGCAAGTGCAAAAAACCCAATACATACCCATATTTTTACTAATACATTCACACACCTGCAAGTAGTAGCCTCACTTGCAACTGATTTTGGTTGGCAGTGATTTTTTCACTTGCATGCAAGCAGAAACAAACAGTGTTGCCAATAGATATTTCATTTTAACCTTAATGGGTATTTTTCAAGGAAATTTTTTTAAAATATTAAAATTTTTAATTGTATGCCGAAAACATAATATAAAAACACGAAAATAAATAAACATCTATAACTTATTTTTTATTTGGAATACAAATTTATTATTTAAATTGTGAAAAAATTGTGTGCATAATATAATTCCCCTGTAATATTGCTATGCTAAAACTTTGGCAGCACAGACATTAAAAGCGCATGTAGTACAAAGGCGTACAACGTTTGTCTTCGACGACATTTTGAAAATGAATTTGCACTTGAGTGTGTAAACAATCGTGCAAATTGCAAGTGTTTTTATTATTTTTTTCGATGTATTGGTTGTTAATATGTACACACAACTTGTAACAAGTTACTTGTATGTCTAAACGCAGTGTTAATTAAATCGATTAAAGCGGCCCATACACGTTTCAACTCAGTTGGCAACTGAGTCGGTTGTTGTTCAAATCAAAGCGTGTATGGCTTTGTCAGTTGATTCGTTTGGCAGTTGTCGAGTTGGTTGAACAAAAATTAAAATGTTTTGATTTTTTCATGTTGACTAGCAAGTCTTTCAATTCGATTGTGTTGTGTGTGTTCAAGTCTCTTGATCAGGTCTTAAAATTTATATTTGCAAAGAGAACATTATATATTTTTAAAATTGTCTATAGTTTCATTGAATTTAATTGTTGAATGAAAATCTTTCATTCAGTTTATGAAGTACGTGGGCAATAATCAATTCAGTTGAAAGACTCAATTCACAATTGAATTGAAACGTGTATGGGCCGCTTAAAGATTAAAGTAAGTTACTTTGGCAGTTTTAATAACAAAAATCGCGAACAACAAATTCAAAAACCGTAGTTTTTTACAAAATATCCTTAAAAAAGGACATGGATGATCGTCATTGGACAAATTGTATACACAGTTGGACGCGCCTTTAAAAACCTTTCCTATGATACCCTTATCTTATATCTGGTAAAGAAGCAGATTCTTAAATTGACAAAACATGCAAAAATAGAACCTTTTTCAAAATGGTCCTGCTCACGAGAGGTCAAAGCTGGAGACGAAATATTTTAGATGTCATCATAAAAAATACCAATTTCCATTTTGAGGGGGGTACACTTTGCGCAAACTTCGCTTCCATACAACTTGAGTCGCCCTAACGGACATATATCTTGATTTTTCATTAGTTTAATCCCTTCAACAAAAACATATCATCACTTTTTGTGCAATTTTTTATAGTTTGTAAAAAAAAAAAAAAATATTTTTATTGCAAAATTTAAGATAAAATACGAATTTGTACTTTTTTGTAATTTCTTTTAATCTGAAACCATTTTGTTCACAAAATATTATTGAAGTTTTTACTTCCACAACACAAAAAACCAAACCGTCATTTTCTGTTAAGAAAGAACTTTAAAACAGACACCTCAACAGCCGTGTCAAGACGGCAAGAAAACAGTAACATTTGTAGTTTATACCTAACAGTATTCAGATCTTACAATATTGTCAGTAAAATTGACTGAAAATGTATTACAATCGTGTGAACTGCCAGTTTTTAACTTATAACGTTGTTAGAAAAACCAGTGTCAATCAATTGTAAGACGACAATGTTGTCAGGCATCTGACATTCGTGAGAACGCCCTTCGTCGGCATTGCCAGATAATTGGCTGGTATTGTAAGCTCAGTTTTAATTGTCAGATGTATAAAATTAATGCACCTGACAATGGCATCATTGTCAGAAAAAAGTTTGATGGGCAACACTGCCAAACAGATCGTTGTTGATATACATAAGTGGCAATGCCTTACAACATGTCTGGCAATTTTTTTCATCTAAGAATCTGACAACCGTGTGAACTGAAAATTTTTGTAGCCAGATGAATTATTTCGCCTCAGCGTCAAACATTGAAAAAAATCCAAAGGCGACAAAACAAAATTCTTCGAACGATTACTGCAGCTCCATGGTACGTAAAAAATTCACGAATTCATAAAGATCTGAGTGTTCTGCTGGTAAAAGAGGAATTTTCTAAGTACGCGACAAGGTATGTTAGTGAACTGGATCTTCATCCAAACCCTCTTGCGCGCAATATACTTAATTTTGGCGGCCACACTCGGCTTAAAAGAAGGGATACCGCTGCCACCATCAGATTGCTCAATAGGTGATTTTACCGAAATAGCTCCCGCATAATAAAACTTTTTGTCTAGCATTGGCCGGACTTAAGAAAAGTCACATTTTTTAATTTTAAATCACATTTTTTAATTTAGTATTAAGATTAGAATACTTATTGTTAGTTCATTTTGAAGATTCAATAAATAAAAAAATGCTTCAAAAAAAAAAAAAAAGAAAAAAAAGATGAATTATTTGTCAGACCATAGTCTGACAATGAAATTGTAAGATTTTCTTATGATCGCCTGAACACACAATTTACTTCTGCGGGACAATTTTTCATTGTCACTACATTGTCAGCATGTTGCCAGATCTTACAATATTGTAACATCTGACAACCGTGTGTACATAGCTTAACAGTATTTTGTTGTCCCTGTTTTCATGTCAGTTGTGAACAGCACTTTACGACTTAAGCTTTGTTCAGACGGTTTTCAGATCTAGCATTATTGTCAGAAAAATTTGTAGAAAATTTCTAACAATCGTTTGAACTTACAATTTGTTCTGACAATGTTGTCAGAAAAACACTGTCAGTACATTGTCAGACAAAATTATTGCCAGATACCTGACAATCGTGTAAACACTTTTCCTTACCGTTGTCAGGTCAGACGTTGTTAGCTTATTTCATATTGGCAGGTGCGTGAATTTTTTAACATCTGACAATGGCATCTTTGCCAGACAAAAATACAAAACAATTAAAAAAAAATTTAGGGCGAAACATAAACGTAAGTTTAATTTTCTGAAAATTTTACTTTAAAAATACAAGTATTGATTACTCGTATGATTCCGAATGTTTGATAGTTTGTTTCAGCCTATAAAAGTTCCATCGCCGGGAAACTCTCAAGTTGCTAAAACCTTAAAAAAAGTGGGCCAATATTCGCACAACTTTCAACTGCAACTTAGGAAATCTTCGATTCTGGTTCATTTGCATGAAACCAGAGGCCAAATCACCGCATACGATATCGAGCAATATTATCGAAATTTTTCATTTTGGTATCATGGCACACGATATCGAATGAATTATTTTGCAATAATATAAAAAAGTAAAACAATTTCTATTTTGTATTTGTACTTTTAGGAAACATATGGTCTTGAATCTATTACATATTGTTTAAATTACGATCCGCTTTGCATCCTTTACCATAATCTAGATTTATCGTAATGTTATTCGATATCGTATGCGGTGAATAGACCCCAGTTGAGTAATTTTTATAAAATCCCTAAACACTAGGACGTTTCTTTATGTTTTCTTCCTCATCAGCACTATTTTTTTAAATATATGCTTTTAAAATGGCCGCAATACCTTAATCCACATTATAAATAATTTTTTCTCAATTTTTCAAACTCCAAAAAAATATTAAATTTTTATGTAAATATTTTGTTTTGATTCTGACAATTAAGCTGACAATTTTTGCATCATAAAAAATCTGACGACCGTGTGAACTGACAATACTTTTCATGCCAACATTGTCAGATCATGGAATTGTCAGATAATTATCTTACAATGGAATTGGCATTTTTCTGACAATTGCCTAGCGACAATTTGTATTACATGAGCAAATATGTGTTGTCGTGCAACTGCCTCAGACAATATTGTCAGATCTGACAACCGTCTGAACAAAGCTTCAAATACGAGTAATATGCAAACAAGCATATTTTTGGGTGACCTAATCGTTTGCAGAAGTATGAATTTTAAAGAAATTCTACTTACAATGACATTAATGCCAAAAACTTCACTGCATACACCATAACAGCCGATTACTGTTGTCAGACAGAGAAGAGAAGACAGCAAAATCGCCAAAATGAAATATGTGTGAGCATCAGTTCCTGGCTGAGCTTCTTCAACTCCAATTGCATTCACGTAAATATCGCCAACACCAAGAAACTTTCCAAAATGAACATTATTTAATTTAAAGTTAAAAAATATTTAAATATAAATTGACTCTCAACTCACCAGGCACAAAATATTTAAAGCAAAAACAAACCATTTAATAGCGTCAAACGCAGCGCCCATTACGAGTATTTAAATTTGAACAGAATTGTCAATTGTAAGCAACAGATATCGACTGCCAGTGTTTCTTTATACTTTTGAAAATTTTTATTGAATTGATAAAGACAACTTCTGCAAGAGAGAGAAAAAATAAAAGATAATAGATGGGACACTGGCATTATTAATTAAATTGATAATGATTTTTGATTTCATCTTAAGACAAATATATACTAGTATGTATGACTGCAAACACATGCGTGTTATTATGCTTACAAATACATATCTGTGGTGTTTTATCATAACAGCTTAAGTCGAATTTTAAAAATTGAAACAAAAAATTGTAACTAATTTGATTTATTTATTAAATACCTGCGACTTGGTCTGCTCACTCCGTTGACAAACACTTTCAAAAGAAAATATCGGCAGAGTAGTTTAAAAAAAATGTTTTCAGTCGTCATCACTTCTCTCCTCTTTGTGGGGTAACTTACACAATAATAGCTATCATTTGTTGCTTTTCGAGCTTAAAAATATCCGCAAACTGAATTTCGTTTAAATTGGTTCAGCGGTTTAGGCGTGAAAAGGTAAACTCAAAAATTAATCTTTCAGACGGACATTTCGTCAGTCTGAAATGCAGAAATTTTTTTTTATTTTTACGCTCTTGATATACCCTTTTGAAAGAAAGAATATGGGAAAGCGGTTCATAAATGGCGGAGTTACTCAAAAATTCATCTTTTGGGCGGACATTTCGTCACACCGAGGTCCAACAAAAATTTTTATATTTAGGCCGTTGACGCACCCTTTTGAAAGAAGAAAAATTATTAAAAAGCGGTTCATAAATGGCGGAGTTACTCAAAGATATATATTTTCGGTCGGACAGTTTGAATGCACAATGTCCAATAATTTCGTTATTATCAGACTGTTTAGAAAATTGTTCAAAAGAAATAACTGGTTCATAAATTGGGGAAATGTTTAAAAAATCATTCTTTGAACGGTCAGTTTTACCTCTTTGTGGGATAACTTTCAGAATAAAATATATCCTATGTTGACAGACAGCTAAAGTTACTTACTCATTTCTAATAGATTTATTCAAGGAAATTCCGGTTAAATGAGAGCAAACAAAAAATACTCTCTGAACACAACAAATTTGCCAAAAATTGCTGGAACACAAAAAACGACATTTCAAGCCCGAAATTAAATATCAGCTGTTGTTTATTTATACAATTTTAAAATTCATTGTTCTCAATTTCTAAATTATACAACGCACTGAAATCTAATAAAAAACGCATACTTTTACAAAAATATACGCAAAAAAATTAACAAACAAATTTATTTTATAATATTCGCCTTAATAAAAAACATTTATTTTTTTACATTTATGAGCAAAATAAATATGTATGGCTTAGTTATTTTTCGAATTTTGTTTGATTTAAAAAGTAAATTATTGTTCAATTACTACGTTTATGCACAGCCTACTAATGTATAAACAAAGTTTTTTTATTCAAAAAATTGTTGCATATTTAGGGCCGTATCCAAAAAAATTCTTACTTGAGTTTGAACGCATACGTTAGTTACCAAACATATTAACACTACCATACATTTGATAAAAAGTTTATGCAAAAACAGTACGTTAACTATTAAATGTAGTAAGGAATTTAATTGTTTTATTCTGGCAATGTCGTTATGTTAAGTTGTAATTTTTTGAATAGTGATGTATGAAAACTAATATTCGAAAATCGAAAAACAAATTTAAAAAATAAAAAATTTTTATTATTACATAAAATAACACTTTTTGGGCAACTATTTCCTGGATTTACCTTTTTAATAAATAATGAATATATAATATTTAGTGTATTAATGAAATTGAGAAAAATTAATAGGACTTCTTATACTACAAATATTTGTACTATTCGAATAACGTTTTTAGTTGTATTCGTTCGATTGAAAGTGCATCACTAACATATTTTTTATTAATGTTTCCCTTTCAAAATTAATATTTTCAATTCATATAAAATGAAAGCCGCTAATTTATTATTCTAACAATTATAATATATTGTTGTTCTTAATATTTTTCATAAAATTGTGAATTTCAAGGCAAATCAACATCAAGAAATCAAATGTCATTTTAACGTACAGTTAAAGTGGGTCATTTCAACTTTAAACGTATGGTAAGCTAATAATTGTTTTTGGATACAACGTTAGGAAATTTTTCTTAATTAATTGCTTACCAAGCTTTGTTAAGTTTTTTTTGCATACGGCCGTTAGTTTGTGGTTTTAACAAATGTCATATAACTTCAATTTTTTATAGATAGTTACAAATTTTTAGCAAAATATTGATTGTCAAATAAAATTTGTAAAATTTTGGTAAAAGAAATCGAGATCAGTGCCAGCAACAATTTATTGAATAAGCCAAAACGAAGTACAGATTGTTTGAATCCTATTAAAAGAAAACGCACTAAAAATTAAATAAAAGCATGGTGCGTGAAAAGCGCTGAGTTTTCAAATATGTTTTTTTATGATTTGCACATTGATATTTCATTTTCATAAATAACAAACCGCTGATTAAATGGTTTAACAATTTTACCATTTTGCACGGAAAAAAAGTACGGGTAAAGTCTGGTAAAATGAGAAACACAAATTACTCTCTCAGAAGCTTTCTCATTTACCTAATTTGCCCAATTTTCAACACCAGAAACACTTTTCGTGCAAATTGGGAGCCCGCGGGTTCCCGCGGTAACGACGTCGAACCAAAGACTATAAATATCTATAGTCTTTGGTCGAACACAACTAATAAAGGGTGGTTAAATTTTAAGGTCCGATGTTGATTTTGAATAAAACACAAATTATTTAGGAATTATTGTGATTTCTTTTTATTATGATATTTGTATGGTTCAATTATATTTGGAATAAAATATCAGCCATATGCCCACCGCGAGCTTGGCGGTGCACCTCCATCCGAAGATCCAAATTTCGATGACGCTGACGCATAATTGAGGTTCTAAGCCGTTAATGTGCCGAATGATCTCATCTTCTAGCTCGTAAATTGTTGCTGGCTAATTGGCGTATGCATTTTCTTTCAAATATCATGATCTTGGCGACGAATTGCCATCGCCACCACGTGAAATAACACGGTCATTGAATCTGTCGGGCAAAAGAGCGTTAGCTGCGAGGCAAGTGGCACCGTTCTGTTGAAGCCACATATCGTCCACACCATATCTTGCAATTTGGGCCATAAAAAGTTCGTTGTCATCTCACGATAGCGAACACTCTTCACAGTAACTGCCTGACCGACCTCATTTTGGAAAAAAAATATGGCCCGATGATATCGCCAGCACATAAACTCTTTGTGTGTGCATTGGTTTTTCGACAATCACTCTTGGATTATCATTCGCCCAAAGGCGGCAATTCTGCTTATTGACGAACCCACTGATGGGGCTTGGAATGATAAGGAGGTTTTAGTTGACGATTAGGTGTTCATACGAGTATTAGTTAATGTGTCAAAATATTTTTTCGTATTATAGACAAAATTTTGTTGTGATTATGGTTTATTTTCAATTGTTCTTGGATATATAGTTATTCATTGAAATTGCTTCTAAAACCGTTTTTAGTCTTATCTCGAATTAGGATGTTGTGATATAATGCCAGAGATATGCATGCATGTACATACATAAATATAAAGTTATTTTGGCGAAAACAATGCTTCGTTTCTGTATTTGTCGCATCGAAAAATGTTGCTCATGAAACAGAACTGAAATGAAACCAATTTGAATTGATAAAATATCTCGTTTCTCTCATTCTTGTGTTTCTGCAATTCCTTTTTGTGAAAATTATTTGTCAATTGAACTTTTTGATGTAAGTTAGAGCAAATTTGCACGATGTTTTAAAGCCATGTCTTTTTTGGTACTGAGAGATTGTCACAAGGAAGAAAGGCATGTTTTCTGTTTTTTTTTTTTCTTCTAATGTCTTTTTGATTCATTTGTTATTTATTTTGAACTATTTGAACTGGCAAAATGACTGCAATGATAAAAAAGACATAATCTGAAAATCATTGCAAAAATATAATGGGATTTTGGTAGAATATTGAAAAAAGTATTACAAACAATAGTGCAGTATATTCGGCTGGGCCGAATCTAAAATACCCTTCACGATAGTCACGTAAATATATAACGATAGTCACGTAAATATATAACCAAAAAGGTAATAATACGTCATGACCCGAGTTCAAATCCCAGTGGGTGCTGATGAGTAGTGTAGCGACTACGAAACAGCTAGTTGTCCCCCAGCTAAAGATTTGATTATTATTTTTCTTGTCTTCTTCACTCAAAAATTATTGTTCACAGCATATTTGTATTGTAAAAAAAATCCTTCTTAAGAAAAAACTTAAGAAAGGTACAAACCAAAAATTAAATTTAAAAATTATGAAGTTCAACAATAATTCGACAAATCAAAAAGGTAATCTTTCATAGAAACTTTCATGGAAAAATATTTTTAGGCTGTGTCTCGGGTATATATGGATGGATTTCGGTGGAAATTACAAACGGAATCACAAACTTATATATACCCTTTACATTTTTGTGAGGGGTATAAAAAAGACATTGCTGTATAAATAAGATCTTATTGTTTAGTTGAAAGTAAATATTGTTACGAATTTTTATCACATCTAGCCCAATGTGCAGTCGTTGATCTGCTTGCTGTAAATTTGCACGCAGATCCACACAAACAATTTTTGTTGCGTATTGTTTCACAAGCATGTGTGTGTATATACGTGTAAATTATATTTGTACATTTGATTATGAAATTATCAATATCCAGAAAGTTCATGATAATTGTAGAAGGTAATAAAGAGGTATAAATAGAAGGCAGAGAGAAATTTGTCGGCAGATAGACAGTTTAATGGTAAACGTTGTTGAAATACTTATTTGACAAATTTCTGTAGGAAGTTTGTAAAATGAGTATTTAATGAACATACAATGCATGATATAAAAAATACAAGGTAGTTTCATTCTCTTTTTATTATTTGTAATAAGGATTTTTGAAGTTTATTTTTAGAGAGAAATATAAAAAGGCGTTGCCACACAGTTGAATAAGGGAATTTACTCCTCGGAATTCCATACTATTCTGCAATGAGTCCAAATTTAATTTAAGAGGTTCTGATAGATTAAGACTGTTTAGATGACCGAAAAGCCAACGTCTTAATCCACGTTATACTAAAGGCACATTGAAACATGGTGTCGGTAGCATTTTAGTCTGAGGATGTTTTTCAGGCCATTTTTATATATTTTAGATTTCTATATGTATTTTATTTTTAATTTTTTTATTTATTTTTGTTCGAAGCCACAAATTATTATTATTTTCAGACACAACTTCAAAAAAAAAACTGAAAACAAGGAAGGGAATGTATAAACTAAGACGGTAGCACAATTTTATGGAAAATGTCACAATCCTTATACTTGTCAGATGGTGATTGTTAAGGAAAATTGAGAGAATAAAACTACCTTGTAATTTTTATATCATGATACAATGTTTTTTTTATGAATACGGCCGATTAACATTAACTTTAAAATAAAAATATTGTAATATACAATTTAAAAATTTGTATGTACATATATATGTTGTAGTCCTGCCAATTAGGCCAATAAAGGCTTGCGGCTTATATAAATAAATAAATAAAGATATAATACACTATGCCAGCGGCAACAGCTCCTGTTTCGATTTTTCTTTTATCTCCTCAATCGTATCAAAACGCTTTCCTTTCATCGGCGTTTTAAGGAAGAGGAAAAAGTCAGTGGTGGCCAAGTCCGGGGTATACGGTGGTTGAGGCATGATAACGGTTTTGTTTTTGGCCAAAAACTCACGCACAAGCATCGATATGTGAGGTGGTGCTCTTTCATGGTGCAAAATCCATGATTGCTTTTTCCACAATTCTGTGCGTTTCTGCTGAATTGCTTCGCGCAAACGGCGCATAGCTTCAAGTTAGTAAGAATTCCTTATTGGCCGTACGACTTTGTGGCAAGAATATATGATGCATTGCGCCATTGTAGTTAAAGAAAATCTAGATGTCGATTGACGATGCTCAACAGCTCCTGAGCGAAGCTCATGCGACGTTGTTTTTGCACAAAATTTAGTAAAAACCGAAGAGCACACCAAAACACGACTAACCCTTTTTCCGTCAAAAACAAACTGGCAATCCGAAATGGCTGTTATTGCCAACATATATGTACATATAACAGACATGTGTACCAACATAACAGAAAAAATGCGAAAATCTAACATACCTAAATCACGAAATTTGAAAATAACGGCTATTTTTTTATCATGCAGAAAGTCTCTAACAAACATGAACGCAGTTTTACAGGAAAAAAAAAACAAATAGTAGAAACTGGATACCTAGGTTCAGCCACAAATAATTTTTTTGTTCAATTGCTTGTAAAAGCGATAATCACAAAGGGAACGACTACAGAACCCAAGTGAGCTGGACAACCTAGATTATTCCGGGGTATCCAGCGGCCTGCCTACCTAACCTTGTAAAAGCGATATTTATGAAATAATTTAATTAAATTTTTGTGACGCTGTATATTTATGTGAAACGTAGGAGAATCCCTAAAAAAATTTCAAATCAGGGAAAATGCGAGTTAGGGGCTTTCTACATGATACTAACGATATGTATGCTGATTGCTTAACATGCAAAGAATCTAAGTCAATATTTTAAAATTTTACTGAGGAGACAAAAAACAACAAAACTTTTTTGCATAAACATTTTTAAATTCTGGAAACGGTTTTTTTTTGTATATGTAATTTAATAGAAAAATTAAGCAGAAATGTTTAAACTGTACTTTTTAGAGGCACTTATAACTTTTTCTTGCGATAAATTGGACTAAAACAGCAAAAACGAGATAACTTCTTCTTTGTACTTAATATATTTTTAATTGTTGTGCAATAAAATCTCAATTTCTAAAACAGTGCACTTAGAGCCTTTGCATGTTAAGCCAGCGATATGTTGACAGCATTAAATCCAATGTGACGGACTATTTTCAGATAGGTATAGATAACGAAGTTAATCGATTTTTTTTTTTTGCATTCCTGATTGTTTAATCATTTTGATTGATAAATTTCAAAATCGTTCAAGTTTTGATAAACTTTAAATTAAAACACGAATTTTAGTATACAGTTGGATTTATTTAAAGTACAACTTAACTTAAAATATAAAAATCATGTACGAAAATATTTTGTTCATTGCTTTAATGAGATTTTTTTTTGGAAAACCAAAATTTTTTGTTCAAATAAAAACTAAATTTAACCTAAAGTTTGTTAAATTTTTTATGTCTCCGTCACCTTTAATATCAATTAAATAATAAATATCACATTTTGTATTCGCTGGTGGTGTGAATTAAATTGAATATTGTTGTTCAAATTTTTCTCTAAGAGTTTTCTAATTGCTCTAATTTAATTGCAAATCTACAAGTCTCGGTGTAAACTTAAAATAGACAATGAAATTGTTTTACATTTTCCATGGCAGTGGTATAAGTCCCCATTTCTGGGTAATGTCATTGAAACTGCAGTCAACGGCCACGACAACTTTTTCTTGAAGGTGTGTTTTTACCGAAAATGTTGCTTTGAGGGTTAAGCAAAGATTATTGCCGCGATGACTTATATGCTGAGTCTGCAAAAGCAAAAAAACAAAATTAATTTAAAATAAATGAATATAAAAAATCAAATACTTACATCCATATCGTAGTTCCACAACTGGCGTGGATCGTTCGAGCAGTGAGTCAAATGGATATTTGATGTTGTTGCGTTGCGGTTTTTCAACATTTTTATGACACTTTGCTTTGGCTCGCTGTAAGTCAAACATACGTTATTATTTGTCATAATTTTGCCCGTAGGTGTTATAACAAATATGTCCATAGTTTGGGAGTGAGCGTTACAATCTCCTACTGTCACTGGTTGTACAGAGCTGCGAGGTGCATCATCTTTGGCTGGCCGCAAACATTTATCACGATCCAGATCAATAAGACTCATAAATTGTTCGGAATTACTGTCGATTTCAACAAATATTTTTGGCCACTCTCGAGATAAAAGACTACCAGGCACGTTTTTCATATGATTGCTGTAAGCCTGCGCACATTCTGTTTCTCCATCTAGCCAAATGATTTTTCCAAAGAAGCGATCGTGATCGGGGAAGAAATGATCGGGCCAAATGTTGTGTAAATACCAAGAAAATGGTTTGCACTGTAGCTGTTCGCGCAGGATAACACGGCTGCTGATGTTTATTTTGTCTTGCATAGAAAGTGTAAGTCCAGCTGTATAAAGCATTGTGAAATATTTCCATTCGTCCATCCAAACCATGGCTGCTCGCGCTAAGTTCTGGCCCAAAACCTCACTCATTCCACCAGGGAATGTGTAGGGAGTAGTGCTGCGAAAAACATGACCAACATGAGAACATGGGCTGATTTCCACACTGCCGCCACATTGCCAAATGCGAAAAGACATTTCCACATTTTCACCACCCCAGATCTAAACCAAAATTAAAAAAAAAAAATTTTTGAACTTATCGACAATAGAAATGTGAATCTACCTTCATATCTTCATCATAAGTTCCCATTTCATAAAAATAATTGCGCTCAATTGCAAATAAGCCTCCAGCCATTGCAGGCGTCATAATCGGCTTAGTGGGATTATCTTTCAAGGACATGCCTTTACGTTCAGTCGAGAACCAACGGAAGCTTAGTTGCCAGTTAAATGCACCCCAATGATTTTCAAAAGTTTTTGTGTAACTGAAGTTATCATCTGATATAATGTCGATAACGGGGCATACGACACTAGTGCGTGACTCTTTGATGCGTTGCAACAGCGGTTCTATCCATCCCCGAGAACATTCGCAATGTGCATCAAGGAACGTCAAGACATCACCTCGTGCATTTTGGGCCCCCATTAAACGAGCAGGCACGAGGCCGCCCCGTGTTGGCATGCGGAATATACGAGTCGGAACTGTCAAGACTCTGATATAGCTTTCCAATTGCTTTTTCAAATAGCCTAAATAAAAAATGGACAATAAAACCTTGAATATTTCAACACAGTAATAAGAATTTTTACAACTTACTCCGATCACTTGCGTCATCAACTAGGATTATTTCTTTGAGTAGTTTACGGGGAGTACGATTTATAACACTGGTAATGGTCCTTAGTAGCACAGACCAGGCTTCATTGTGGAATACGATAATAACCGAAGTTGTCGGTAACTCTCCAACACTATAATTTACATCACGACATCTGAAACAAATGGATTAGAATAAATGGAATCATTAAGTGAACTAATGCATAATCGGTTTCTTATAGTAATTATAGTCCTTTCTTACAGGGGACAAATTCCGCAACGATGAGTTTTGAAATGTTCACCAATTTCGGTGTTCACTTTTGATTTTTGAGCCCGCAATAGTGAGAATGAACAATTTTGACACTTAAAGTGTACACTGAATAATAATTTTTTCACTCAAAAATCTTCGTTGAATTTTGGTTTTTTTAAAATATTTTAAAATTGAAAAAAATAAACAAAAGGATTATATATAAATATTAAAATTATCTACTTAACAACTTGTGTGACACAGTTAATTTGACAAATCAGCATATCATTCAGCCTGGAGAAACACATTCAGCGCAATAAAATTCATTGTTTCTTACGGAATCAATTTTTAATGAAAAGTAAACACTGTGCCTGTCGGTGAATGTTATTTTGAGAGTTCGCTGGTAAAAAAATCGTAATTGCGGAATCTGGCCCCAGGTCTGCTCTGAAAATCACTTTCTGTGAAAATGATATCAAATCACGCAAAATGTGTCCTATGCGCAAAAAATATTGAAATCACGCGCTTTTAAACCGGCCGGCTAAATGACTAGTTTTTTGATATCACTTGACTATTTTTGTCGTGTTTTTCATTACGAATTTAATAAAATTGATTTTATGTACTTAAAATTATCTGTTTTTTCTTTGTTTTTGCAATACGAGTATAATTAAGTTTTATTCACATAGGACGTGTGTGAAACGGTAGAAAAGTACTCTCGTAAGTAAAATTTTGACATTTCTGAGGTGAATAAAATTTTACTAGCTCTAGAGGCTAATATAAATTTTGACAATACTCGTAAGATAGAAATATTTGAAATGTAGGAATTTTATTGAAATAAATTATAATTGAAAATTATTGAAAGTGTAAAAATCAAATAATACTAAGGACGTGTGCGAAACGGTAGCAAAGTTCTATGGTGAAAAATAATTTGTCTGTGGTAAAACAATTTAATGTTTTAACTTTGTGAAAAAATATTATATTTGACAACATAAAATTTTGACAAAACAGTAAAAAATTTGAACAAAACTCAAGGCCAGGGCACATAGAATCCGTCATACGTTATACGTCTCCATTTTCAACTGACATTAACGTATACAAAGTATGAAGATGGCACAATCAGTACTTTGTTAAAGGATATAAAATCAACTGCATTTTGTTCTAATTTGATTAAAATCTTTTGATTTATTTTTCAGACACAGCAAAGAAAATCTTACACAATTTGTTTTTAATTTATTTTTTTTTAACGTAAAAAATAAATCAATATATACAACAAATATAAACAGATAGTTGTCAAAGTTCTCAACGTACGTTAAAACTTAAAACTTGCTCAACCTTAATACTTTGCGTTGACGCAGAAGTATGGAATGTGACAAAGCTCATAAGAATACATGTATTTTAACTTAGATGTCAGTTGAAAAAGGCAACGTATAAAGTACAACGGATTCTATGTGCCCCGGCCTTAACAAAATATAAATAAAAATTAACAAAATAAAAAATAATTATAATAGAGCCATTTTTCAGTTTAGTATATTTTGATTATTACACTTTTAATTATAAAATTTTCAATTATAATTTATTTCAATACAGTTCATACATTTCAAATATTTCTATCCTACGAGTATTGTCAAAATTTGTATTAGTCCCTAGACCAAGGCGAATTCATATCAGGTAAATGCAAGAGCAATAAATACAACACTACAAAAAATAAATCTTTTTCAAATGTCAAAAGAAAAATACAAACGCAAAAAGGAATTTAAAAAAAAAATATATTAAAAAAATTTACAATAAAATACAAACATTTAATTATTTGGTGAAACTTTCAGTTATTTCGTGAAAATTAAAGTCACAGATCATAGAGCTTGGAAAAGTGAAAATGGCCAGCAAGATTGGGGAGGATTCAGAATGATAGCTGGCGCTCAAGATGCAATACATAATTGTTTTGAAATTTGTTTTCTAATCTCCATAAAAAAATTTACAATAAAAGAAAAACTTAATTATACAGGCCTGTTCTGAAAATGGCGTGTTTTCAAATCACGAACCATTTTGAAAGCACGCAGACGATTTGAAGCTATTCTGCAAATCACGTGATTTGACGGTTTTCGACGTGTTTTTATGTTACATATTTGCTTTGTTTATTTATAGTTTTATATTCTTAACTACAATAAAAAAGGAAAATTATGTAAAAAAATAAACCAGCTGACTGCTAAAGAGAAAATGTAAATCACGACCATTGGTAAAAAAGGGAAACAATTTCTCACAAAACAAGCAGTGTCTATAATTTTATTAATATTTATGTTTCTGTGTGAATAAAACTTGATTTTATTACAAAAATGAACAAACAACACATTATTTTAAATACGAGTACATAAAAATAGTTTTATTAAATTTATAATGAAAAACACAGAGAAAATAACCAAGTGATATCAAAAATCCAACCATTTGGCTAACCGGTTTAAAATCACGTGATTTGAATATTTTCTGTGTGCAGAACACCTTTTGCGTGATTTGAAATCACTTTGACAAAAAGTGATTTGCAGAACAGCCCTGATAATGTGAAACTTTTAATTTTCTCGTGAAACTTAAAGTCTCAGATCATAGAGCTTGAAAAGGTGAAAATGGCCAGCCAGATTGCGGAGGATTCTGGATGATATCTGGCGTTCAAGATAGAATACATACAGGGCTGTTCTGTAAATCACTTTTTGTCAAAGTGATTTCAAATCACGCAAAAGGTGTTCTGCACACAGAAAGTATTGAAACCACGTGATTTTAAACCGGTCAGCCAAATGGCTGGCTTTTTGATATCACTTGGTTATTTTCTCTGTGTTTTTCATTGCAAATTTAATAAAACTATGTTTATGTATTTAAAATGATGTGTTGTTTGTTCATTTTTGTAATAAACTTAAATTTTATTCATACAGAAACATAAATATTAATAAAATTATAGACACTGCTTGTTTTGTGAGAAATTGTCTTGATTTACATTTTATCTTTAGCAGTCAGCTGGTTTATTTTTTTTTTACTTAATTTTCACTTCTTATTGTAGTTAATAGCGTATTTACACCAACTCAAAATCTAGTAGATTTGAATTGAAATCTACAACGAAATCTATATCGTTTACACCACCGTTTTTTAACATCTAGCAAGATTTCATTTGCTCAAAAATAATTTATGCATGCGGGTTTGACAATACAATATCATCAGAGACTGAATACACCAGCATTAAAGTGTGTATTTTTGTATGCATACACCACATTATAGTGCAATTTTTGTTGTAGCGTAGTATTTTTAGGTACTTTTAGAACAAAATCACGGTTGCATCACTTGGTACTGAGTAGATTTCAGGAGATTTCGCCGAAATCTACTCGTAAAGTAGATTTCATTTTGTATGGGAAATCTCCGCAAAATCTACTAGATTTGGCTTGAAATCTCGAATGAGCAGATTTCGCTTTGGTGTAAATAGGCTATAAGAATATAAAACTAGAAACAAACAAAGCATAAATGTAAATAAACAGCTGTTTTCTCGTCACAATTTTACTTACGAGAGTACTTTTCTACCGTTTCATACACGTCCTAAATTAAAAAATGGCTCTATTATAACTATTTCTTAATTTGTTAATTTTTATTTATTTTTTTCTTTTTTTTCTATTAATTTTGTTTCACACAGTTAAAAGATTAAATTTTTTTTTTACCACAGACAAACTATTTTTCACCATAGAACTTTGCTGCCGTTTCGCACACGTCCATAGAAACATAAATTTGATTAAATTTGTAGATACTGTTTGTTTTGTGATTTTTTCTTATTTATTTATTTTTTTTTTTTTTTTGGTTACCAATGCTCGTAATTTAATTTTTCTGTCTAGCAGTCAGCTGGTTTATTTTGGTAAGACCTGCGACAATTAAGAAATTGAGCGCAGCTGCTAATTGAATATTTGCAGGAATAACGCTTAGAGGTAACTTTGGTGCTGAATCTTCTAAATGACTCAGTAAAAGCCAAAGCTAAAAAGCGATTGGATTTTACATCAATTAAATTTTGAATACTTGCAAGGGTTCACTTGTCTCCATAGGACTTTAATTAAATTTTGGATACTTGCATTTTACATGAATTAAATTTTGGATACTTGCAAGGTTTCATTTGTCTCCATAGGATTTTATAAGTCCCGTAAATGACGTCTTTTACCACTATCATATATTAAATGCTGTTTTCTCAAAGCAAGTATTACCAATAAACTACATCCCGGCACATTTTTTACTTTTACTGTAATTAAGCATGTAACAACATAAAGAAACAAAGCACAAATCTAAATAAAGCGCTGCTTTCTCGTGCTTTCAAAAAAATTAGGAGGATGACCAAAACCGTAAAATCGCATGATTTGCAGAACAGCTTCAAATTGCTGGCGTGCTTTCAAAACGGTTCGTGATTTAAAAGCACGCGGTATTTCTAGTACATTTATTTATATGTTTATACGCCAATCAAACCTCAAGAGATTCAACAACACCAACATTTTAATTTATGCTTTGTTTAGTGGGCTTTCAGGTCGTTTATGTTCATTAAATAAAACTACGGATTTGTTTTATTTACTTTTTGCCATCCTATCAGGCATGTTCTGAGAAACGCAAACCGCTTAAATTTAGGGTTTTCAACTTGAAAACGCCAAATAGGTGTTCTGACAAACGTATAACGCAAGAAGTTTGGTTTTGCGATTTGAAATCGCCAACTAGGTTTTCTGGTAAACGCATATCACTAAAAATCGGCAGCTTCAACTCACATGTGTATATTGAAGTCAACTGATTGAATTTGTTAAACTAAACTTGCAAAATTAAATAAAAATTTTTACAACTAAAATTTAATATGTTTTCTTTTTATACCAATTAAAATATTATAAATAGTTTGTTTTCTATGTTTCCCATAGATTTCATCATAGGAGCTACAATAATCAGTAGACTTTGGAAATTTTTGAAAAATATTCTCAAACACTCAACTTTATATCCCAAAAATCTAAATAAATTATTAAGAATTTAAAAAGAAAAATGCTCTGATAATACCAGTCAAAACACAAAAAACAAGCTTTTTTCATTTATACACCTCTAGGTATGATCCAGAACCCTCCCCAAGCCGGCTCTCCAGTTTCACCTTTCCAAGTACTATGATCTAAGACTTTAATTTTTGCGATATAATTAAAAGTTTCACGAAATAATTAAAAGATTTTCAAATCTTTTTACAAATGTACAAACCAATAATTTAAAAGATTTTCTTTTCTTGTAAATATTTTTTTATTATATACATATATATTTCAAAAAATTATAAACAGCTTGTTTTCTATGTTTCCCAGCTGTCGATATTTAATAGGTGCCGTCCTGCTCATCACTGGAGTTTGGACATTTTTGAAAGCTTTTCTCAAACATTCAGCTTTATATCACCACAATCTAAATAAATTATTGAGAATTTAAAAAGAAAAATGCTCTAATAATATTTGTCGAAACACACAAAACAAGCTTTTTTTATTTATACACGTCTCTACCTTTCTTTACAACTTTCAAACAAATGCACAACCTGATTGCTACGATTTGTTTTTTAAAAGTATCGAAAAGCAGAGAACAAAAATTCAAACAATTGAGTTTTATTCACTGTATTAATTTCCAACATTAAAACCAATCAAAAAATTATAAAAATCTTGTTTTCTATGTTTCCCAGCTGTCGACATTTGAAAGGAACTACCTTAACCAACAGTAGACTTTGGAAACTTTTTAAAGATATTCACAAACGTTCAACTTTATATCCCAACAATCTAAATAAATTATTGAGAATTTAAAAAGAAAATGTTTTAATAATACCTGTCAAAATACAAAAAATAAGCGATTTGCGTTTCTCAGAACATGCCTGATAGTATCATGTAAAGTTTTTCAATTTCTGAGAGCTGCCTTTCTAAAAATTGAGACTAAAAGTTGGCGTTCCAGTGCTATCAGAAGAAACCTTATGGCTCTAAGACTCTATAACGCCACACGGTTTCAAATTATATTTTTGGGACGGTGTATTGTGGGAAAAATTATAGGGGAATAGAGTAATAATTCAATCCGATTAGCAACTCCAGTGCAAAAAAGCACAGTTTCTACAAAACCTTTGTGTTTATGTTTAAAATTGTTTCTCCAAATACATCGATAAACGATAAGACTGAGCTTGTGAATTCAGCAAATATAAAATAAAAACCGTAGTATATCCAATATTTAGTAAATTTAACCATTACTAATCTAATGTTTTGGTTATCGGATACAAATGAGTGATGAGTCTAAAAAAATTTTGTTGAAGATACTCAGTATTTCAAGTGTATTTCATACAAATTTTCTAGACGTACCACTCATTCGTGTTCGATAAACATATTCATATACGAAGTCATGATTTAATAATAAAATATTTTTCTTTAATTTTGGTTTCGCTTCGTAACAGACTACTGAGAACACCTGTTTTCAGCAAAGTCGCGGGTAAATATTAGTTACGGCGTTAGATTCTTTTTTAAATAGTTAATTTTTTATTGCAAATTGAATTCTTTTAAAGAGAATGTAAGTGTAATAAAGTTTTTTTAGGAAGCTCATGAAACTTACTCTCTGGTTCGATAGTCCTTTAGTGTACGATTCAGTGGTATACGATCACTGGCCAAGATATTAAAACTATTCAGTCTAAAGAAACGTTGCATACGAAATCGCTCTCTTGATGGTATCAAAACAGGTCGGCCTTCAGAACCTTCTCCTTGTATTGGGTTGAATAAATTTATATTGTAGTCATCTGAAAGAAGTTAAAATATAAAAAAAGTATAATTATTCTAATTGTTATTAAAAAACAATTTTTGAATTCAAAATTATATTTACAAATAGTCATGACCAAGGCAAGTAATTTTTATGCAAATTCATGTTTGTATTACTACATGGGCTGAAAAATCCCAGTCCCAACACATAGATAGCGTTAGTTTTATTGTAGTCACCTATTTCAGTTAATACTAACCTTCAAAAGACAGCTGTTAAAATTTCATGATAGTTCTATTCATTAGTTTGTGAGTTATTGTTCTAAAAGCGACGCTACTTTTGTTGTTTTTAAATCAATGGATCAAAAACAATTTCGTGTTTTAATTTTACTCTACTTCTTGAGGGGGAAAAATGCCGTTCAAGCGAAGCAATGGCTTGGAAAGTGTTATGGGGACTCCGCTCCATCAGAAACAACAACAAAACGTTGGTGTGCTGACATCAAACGTAAACGTCCAAATGAAGCAATAACACCAGAAAACATAAAAAAATCCACAAAATGTTTTGAATGATCGAAAAGTGAAGTTGCGTGAATTAGCTGACATCGTAAAGATATCAAAATAACGTGTTGACTTTATATTGCATGAGAAATTGACTATGAGAAAGCTGTGTTCAAAGTGGGTGCCGCGTTGGCTCACAATAACGTCTTAATGATTCTGAGCAGTGTTTGGCCATGTTTAAACGTAACAAACTAGAATTTTTGCGTCGAATGTGACAATGGATGAAACGTGGCTCCATCACTTCTGAGTGGTGAGCCTCGTCGCAAGCGACCGAAAGCACAACAATTGGCTGGAATGGTTATGGCCTCGGTATTTTGGTATTGCGTCCTGTAATATTCATCGACTATCTTGTGTTAGGGAATACCATTAATAGTGAATATTATATAGCGTTGTTGGAGCGTTTGAAGGCCGAAATTGCAAAGAAACTACCGCATATGACAAAGAAAAAAAATTTGTTTCATCAATACGTGAAGGTAACTTCGAACTGCTCCCACCAGATTTGGCTCCTAGCGACTACAGGCTGTTCGCAGACCGGAAAAAAATGCTCGCCGTTAAGAAGCAAGCAGTTTCCCACCTTTCCTTTCCCTCTCCTTACTCCTTCTATATCGGTATAACTCTTATTTCTCTTCTATCATATCCTAATTTTTTTAAGCAATCACAAAGGGAACGACCTTCAGGACCCAAGCAAGGTGGAGTATCCAGGTTTCACACAGGCTTTATACATATTCAAAAACAAAGGGCGCTGTCTGTGGACTATGTCTTTCTCCTGAACTGTCCAACCTATTTAATTTAAATTAATAGCAAAAATAGATACACATAAATATGTCTAAATTAATAAAATATTTTAAAACCAGTATCAACTGGATGGTAAACAGAAATACTTGTATCTCTGCACGCAGAGAAAAGGCAGTTTGAAATATGGTTACAACAATACTAGTATATATTCTATTACATTATGTATTATCGTAAATTAGTAGCTTATTTCCGTTATTTCAAATTTATTGTAATGGGCATCACCCATTGTGAATTGTTTGGTTTGTCTATTTGAGATGTTTGATCCTTACTTACTTTGACATTATATTCTAAATTTGCCGCCTTTGTAGTTTAACGACATTGTACTCTTTGTTGGCAAAGTGTTGACCTGCAACCGCGGTAAATATGTATATTTTTTTGAATTGTTTAATTTATATTAACATTAATTATTTTATTAGAAATAAAACTCACTGAATTACTGTTTTATTGTATTTGGACGAACCAAGGAGTTATTATTTTCAAGCTCAACAACAGCTTTGCGAGATGTATTATTGTTAAAAACGTTGTAATATCAATATAATTATAGTTTGTTTCTCTATAAATATTCTACTGTTTACATTTCTATAGTTCTACTGTTAACATGTTCATATTTCAAGATATGGTTACTCGTACGTACAATAATAAGAATTGTGAAAACTCAATTGTTTATTCGAATTTATTTTATACAATACCTATTGTAAACTTATGTTATGTGTATATGAATTTGTGTAAATTATAAGAAAGATATGTTTACAATAAAGCTATTTATGACATTAATATGATTACTTAATGAAGGTATATGAGAAAAGTATGATTGGCTGGTATAATTATATGGTTGAGTATGACAATTCCTTGGTGACTTTAATTAATACCGTGGATACTTCTTTATATAACAATTTTAAACCCAAATATAGTGTGGTTACTTATAATATGTTTTTTTTCACAATACTATGGTGTGTTTTGACGTTTTAAATAGAGCAATTACTGTTATTGGGTCAGAATATAGTCGTATCAACCATGTATTTTTTCTACCTGCCCTTTGCATTCAAAGGAATGGAACAGCTTTAAATAGTTGCAAGGGTTTGTCAGGGGTAAGTTTTTTTTATCTCCAAAGCTATCCAACCTATTTTTATAAAATTGAAATTGAAACTACGTCTAAAAATAAATTTAGGCTTTAATTTCTTTGTGTGTCAAAGAGTCTGAGCTGTTCAACCCATGATATAAAAAATACAAGGTAGTTTCATTCTCTTTTTATTATTTGTAATAAGGATTTTTGAAGTTTATTTTTAGAGAGAAATATAAAAAGGCGTTGCCACACAGTTGAATAAGGGAATTTACTCCTAGAATGGATTTTTTCTGAAATGTGTGCATTGTTCATATTAGAAAAAGCTGGAAATAATAAGCATTCAAACGAATGCCCATTTTAAAGAAAAGATTATTACATTTAAAAGAAAATACTCTTCAGATATTAAAAACAAAGGGAAAAGTTTGATGCTTGTGGTTTAAAAATATATAAATAATTATTTCTACTAGAATGGCCGCGGATGCAGCGACAAAACTAATGCACGTAACCTTGAATATTCTTCATTACTTACAATAACTACTTCCAAAAGAGGTCATTATTTCTTTAAATATCAAAGTAAGCATGTATAGCGAAGATTTGCATATAGTTTTCCGTCGTTTCCGTGCTTTCAAACTTGTTCTGGACGTGACTTGTAACTTCTCTAACAAATAGCGCGATATAATTATTCAGTGCATTTAACCACAATTGCAAAAAAAAATTGACATTCACCACAGCGTTATATTAAGAATTATAAGTTCGTTCCCGAAAAATCAGTAAACGAGATGGCCAGGCAATAATACGTTTGATAAAAAAGACCGATTCGTGCCGTTAAGAGCCATCGCCATACAATTGCCACTAAATGTTACCCCGAGATGGATTCAAAGGCAGACTGCAGAAGTCGGACTAAAAGCATACCATACAAAAGTGTAAAAAAGATATTTATATCACGGAAAA
Organism: Thecocarcelia acutangulata; assembly: GCA_914767995.1. NCBI lineage: Eukaryota > Metazoa > Arthropoda > Insecta > Diptera > Tachinidae > Thecocarcelia > Thecocarcelia acutangulata. The sequence goes on from OU612098.1 coordinate 62,993,021, forward strand.
ATAGACTGGCCAGGTTGGAATTTGCAAGGGAACACATTAATTTGACCACCACACAAACGAATTCCATACTATTCTCCAATGAGTCCAAATTTAATTTAAAAGATTCTGATAGATTAAGACTGGTTAGATGACCGAAAAGCCAACGTCTTAATCCACGTTATACGAAAGGCATATTGAAACATAGTGTCGGTAGCATTTTAGTCTGGAGATGTTTTTCAGGACATTTTTATATATTTTAGATTTATGTATGTATTTTATTTAAAAATTTTTTATTTATTTTTGTTTGAAGTCACAATTTTATTATTGAAAACAAGGGAATGTATAAACTAATACGGTAGCACAATTTTATGGAAAATGTCACAATCCTTATACTTGTCAGATGGTGATTGTTAAGGAAAATTGAGAGAATAAAACTACCTTGTATTTTTTATATCATGGTTCAACCTACTTTGATAAAATTAAACCCAAAAATAAATATACATATTTTAGTCTAGATGAATATACTTTTTTTAAACCAGAATGGATAGTAGAACTAATCTCCGAAACCATCGAATCAATTTTGAGCAAACTTAAAAATTAGCTTAATTTACTAAGCATTTTTTCATTATAAAGCCAGCCAGCATTAAAAAGCTAAAACTTAAACAACTTTTAATTTAAAAGGTTCAAGTAATTATGAAATAATGACATTTATTTGTATGCTATAAAGTTAAGAATAGCCGGTAAAGTTAAGGAAGGCACTGTAATGATACCTTGGGACGAGTGTAAAATGAGTTTAAGATCTCATGTCGAAGCTGTGGACTGAATGTTTAAAAATAATAGAAATTCTAGCGCAATTATGGGCGGAGCAACTTTTGTGGTTGCTGTTGATTTTCATGATTATGAAAGGAACAAGAGCAAAAATGATAAACGCTTGTCTTAAATCCAACACTTTACAGATTTTTGTTCAGATGTACCCTCTTTAAAATGAACCTAGGACTTTTTTAAGATTTTTTTTTAACAATTTAATTATTTATTGTATCTTCTAAAAGAACTAACAATAAGTATGCAAATCTTAAATCTAAAAATTCATTAATTAATATGGAAAAAAAATTAATTAATATTGAAAAATTTTATTTACTTAGGTCCAACCAATGCTAGACGAAAAGTTGTTTCTTGCGTGTATTTTGTTGGTAAATCACCTTTCCAACGCGCTGATGGTTGCAAGGGTGTCTATTCTTCTCAGTCGAGTGTGGCCGCCAAAGTTAAGGATGCTACGTGCGAGAGGATTCGGGTGAGACTCAAGTCTGTTAATGTACCTTATCGCGTGTTTTGAAAATTCATCTTTCACTAAGGGTACACCTAGATCTTTGTGAATTCGAGAGTTTTTAACATACCATGGAGCTGCAGTAATTACACGGAGAATTTTATTCTGGCGCTTTTGAATTTTCTCAATGTTAGATGCAGAGGCGGTGCCCCACAATTGAATTCCGTAACTCCATATTGGCTTTAGGATTGCGTTATACAACAAAAGTTTGCAATCTAACTTCAAGATAGAATTTCTGCCGATGAGCCAATTTAGTTGCACCGCTTTTAATTTCATCTGGGTGACTTTAGCGTCAATGTGAGACTTCCACGTGAGCCTACGGTCGAGGTGAATACCATGGTATTTGACTTCAGTGTGCTGCGGAACAATGTAGTTGTTGATTTTAATAGCCGAACAAGTTTTTCTACGTAGTGTGAATGTAACATGGGTACATTTTGGTTCATTTACTTTGATTTTCCAAAGTTTCAGCCATTTCTCCAATATAAGAATATGTTCTTGCTAATTTTGTGATGCTAATTTATAGTCTTCATGGACACTGATGAATGCTGTATCAACTGCAAAAGTTGAAGTGTGAATTTTGCAGCTCGTTGGCATGTCTGAAGCATAAATCAAAGTTAGACCCAATATGCTATCCTGGGGTACTCCAGCTTCGATTGGCTGAGCCGAGCTTTTGAAATCACCTTCCTTAACGACGAATTTCCGGTCATATAAGTAGCCCTCTAACAGCTTGTGAGTGTTTGCAGGCAAGTTCAATTTTATTATATGAGTTAAGCCTTCGTGCCACACTTTGTCAAAAGCTTTGGAAACGTTAATGAATAGAGCTCCGAAATTTTTTTCAATCTTCGAATGTGTTTCTGATAACACTCACCAGCCTGTGTGTTTGTTCTATGGTGCTATGCTTAGCCCTAAAACCGAATTGACGGTTAGGAATACATCCTACTTCATTCAAGATTGAAGCCAACTTCGTCATTAGCAAATTCTCGAACAGTTTTGAAATTATTGGCAATAGGCTTATCGGCCTATATGACTCAACTTTTGTAGGATCCTTTCCTGGTTTGGGTATCATAGTAATGACAGACACCTTCCACTCAGTAGGAAAGTACTCGAGACGTAAAATAGCATTAAAAACAAAAAGGACGAGTCTTCTAGCTACTCGGGGTAACTGCACAAGCATTTTGTTGGTAATTTTATCAATACCAGGAGCTTTTCTGGGGCATATGGCGGCATATCAGCTTCATCTTTCAGTCCGTCAATAGCAAACACGTTTCTCAAGTGGTTGGCGTACAGCATCCCCTTTTCGGAATCACTTCTGGCCCAGTCCCCAGTTGGAGCACGCAAGGGGTCCCTTTAATCCTAGCGGGTCTCGTTATTCCTCTTCCTGCTTTCCACAAAGAATAATCGGATTGAGGACTACCATTGAGGCTTTCCAAATAAGTTGTGAGGGAAGCCATTCTATGGATTTAGTTGACTTATGCATTCTCGAAGCCTAACTTTAAGCTGGGGAGACCTGCGAAGATGTCATTGTCTTCTGAATGGCCTCTTGTGAGCTGGACCATTTCGAAAAAGTGACTATTTTTGCATGTTTTGTCAATTTAAGAATCTGCTTCCTTACCAGATATAAGATAAGGGTATCATAAGAAAGATTTTTAAAGGCGCGTCCAACTTTATATTCCATTTGTTCAAGGACGATTATCCATGTCTTTTGTTTAGGGATAATCTTTTAAAAAGAACGGTTTTCGAATTTTTTGTTCTGGGTGGTTTGTATTAAAAATGCCAAATTAACTTATTTTAATCTTTGAGTCGCTTTAATATTTAATTAACGGGTCTCAGCTTTTTTTTGAAATTCGTGCTAAATCGCGTTTTAACTAAAGTGCGATGGGGGTGGTAACCCTTCGTTTTAAATAGGGCGATATGGGTATTGAATTTTTTCTTTTGTCAATTAAATAATTAAGGTTTTTTCAAATTAGATGCATTTTACACGGTGATTTGGAATATCGCTCCTTTATTGCAACATAGTCATAACTCAAAAAAACTTGTTTCGAGAAAAACACATTTCAAATTTTTAGTTTCCATACAAGTCTTAGAAATATTTTTTAGAAAATATCTTCTAAAGGAAACAGTTTAAAAGTAATTTGGTCAAATTTTTGGCACAATATATAAGGTGGTACTGTTAACAATTCTGTATTGTTAACTCGAAAAACTCAGTTTTTGAGATATGATAGCTGATTTAGTTTCTAGATCATATATGGATGGAAATAGGACTAAAGAAAGAAAAAAAGAAATGATCCACGACTCTTTCGCGGCATGACGACAAAATGAAGGAGCGAATTTTAAATTTTAAACAAATTGTATGAACACACGTTTCTATATAAAAGTATTCAAATTTATAATTTGCAGGTCATTCTCCAAAAAAGACACCGTACACTTTTAATAATAAATGACTGTTAATAAAAGAGTACGATTCATTAAATATGGAATAAAAATGTTATGTTAATAAATTTTAAACGTTGCAAATGGATTTAAATTTTTTTATCAAAATGTATCTTTTTGGAAAAATATGTATCTTTTTGGAAACTAAAATGTATCTTTCTCGAAATTTCACTGACAACACTGGCATATGCAAGTTCAAAAGAAAGTTAAAGCAGAATTGATAATGAAAACCTGATGTGTGCAAACTTGGACTAAGTATTACTCGTAATGATAAACAGTCGAACTTTATAATTGAATATTGAATGATGTTATTTTGGGTATGAGTTCGATTCCGCTTTCAGCCAAGAAAGTTTTTTTTTATTATCATAACAACAATTACCGTGATCAATAACTCTTGATCAAAGAAGACGGAAAGTGGAGTCGAACCCATAACCTGACAAATAACATTATAAATATCATTATATAAAATTTATTGTATACCTGTTACGTTTTTACATAGTTTAAAGCATGATATAAAAAATACAAGGTAGTTTTATTCTCTCAATTTTCCTTAACAATCACCATCTGACAAGAATAAGGATTGTGACATTTTCCATAAAATTGTGCTACCGTATTAGTTTATACATTCCCTTGTTTTCAGTTTTTTTTTTTTTTTTTTTTTTTTTTTGAAGTTGTGTCTGATTTTTCATAATAATGAAAAATAAAAAAAAAATAAAAATAAAAAAATAAATAAAAAATAAAAAATTAAAAAAAAAATACATATATATAAATAAAATACTAAAATATATGTATAAAAATGGCCTGAAAAACATCCCCAGACTAAAATACCACCGACACCATGTTTCAATGTGCCTTTAGTGTAACGTGGATTAAGACGTTGGTTTTCGGTCATTTAACTAATCTTAATCTACCGGAACCTCTTAAATCAAATTTGGACTCATCGAAGAATAGTATGGAACTCCTTTGTGTGGTGGTCAAATTTAATGTGTTCTCTTGCAAATTCCAACCTGGTCAGTCTGTTTTTCCATGATATAAAGATCTTTTTTACACTTTTGTATGGTATGCTTTTAGTCCGCCTTCTGCAGCCTGTCTTTGAATTCTTCTGGGGGTAACATTTAATGACAATTGTATGGTGATGGTTCTTGACGACAAGAATTGGTATTTTTTATCAAACGTATTATTTCCTGGCCATCTCGTTTACTGGTTTTTCGTGAACGTCCACCTTTATGTTCTGTAACCAAAGCACCCGAACAACGAAAACGGCTTATAATTCTTGGTAAATGTAAAATTTTTTTGCAATTGTGGTCACTGATTAAAATCAGCTATTGTTTTTTCTGAATAATTATATCGCGCCATTTGTTAGAGAAGTTACAAGTCACGTCCAGAACAAGTTTGAAGGCACGGAAACGACGAAAACTATACGCAAATTTTCACTATACATGCTTATTTTGATATTTAAACAAATAATGACATCTTTTGAAAATAGGTTTTTCTTATTGTAAGTAATGTAGAATATTCAAGGATACCTGCATTAGTTTTGTCGCTACTTCTTGGGTCATTCTAGTAGAAATAATTATTTATATATTTTTAAACCACAAGCATCAAACTTTTCCCTTTGTTTTTAATATCTAAAGAGTATTTTCTTTTAAGTGTAATAATATTTTCTTTAAAATAGGCATTCTTTTGAATGCTTTCTACGATAGCTGAATCCGTGCTGATAAGCAGAAGTCCGTGCTTTTAGTTTTTGGGACCAAGTTGGACCCAAGCGGGCTGGCTTTACAATAGCTGGCAGCCTGTTAAACCTAACCTAACATGGGTTTCAAAACGACCACAGATACTTACCTACATTACCTTATTATTTCTAGCTTTTTCTAATATGAACGATGCACTACACATTTCATAAAAAATCCATTCTGGGAGTAAATTCCCTTATTCAACTGTGTGGCAACGCCTTTTTATATTTCTCTCTAAAAATAAACTTCAAAAATCCTTATTAGAAATAATAAAAAGAGAATGAAACTACCTTGTATTTTTATATCATGGTTTAAAGCATGATATAAAAAATACAAGGTAGTTTCATTCTCTTTTTATTATTTGTAATAAGAATTTTTAAAGTTTATTTTAGAGAGAAATATAAAAAGGCGTTGCCACACAGTTGAATAAGGGAATTTACTCCTAGAATGGATTTTTTCTGAAATGTGTAGAAGATGTGTCAGATTAGAAAATGCTAGAAATAATAAGCTGATGTAAGTAGGTATCTGTGGTCGTTTTGAAACCCATGTTAGGTTAGGTTTAACAGGCTGCATGGGTCCAATTTAGTACCAAAAACTAAAAGCACGAAACGAATGCCTATTTTGAAGAAAATATTATTACAATTAAAAGAAAATACTCTTTAGATATTAAAAAGAAGGGGAAACGTTTGATGCTTGTGGTTTAAAAATATATAAATAAATATTTCTACTAGAATGACCCAGAATGCAGCGACAAAACTAATGCACGTAACCTTGAATATTCTTCATTACTTACAATAACTACTTCCAAAAGAGGTCATTATTTCTTTAAATATCAAAGTAAGCATGTATAGCGAAAATTTGCATATGGTTTCCGTACCTTCAAACTTGTTCTGGACGTGAATTGTAGATTCTCTAACAAATGGCGTGATATAATTATTCAGTGCATTTAAAAGAAAAAATAATAGCTGATTTTAATAACGGCCAATCAGTGACCACAATTGCAAAAAAAATTGACATTCACCAAGAATTATAAGCCGTTTGTTTACAGAACATAAAGGTGGACGTTCCCGAAAAATCAGTAAACGAGATGGCCAGGCAATAATACGTTTGATAAAAAAAAGACCGATACGTGTCGTCAAGAACCATCGCCACACAATTGTCATTAAATGTTATCTCAAAAAGGATTCAAAGGCAGGCTGCAGAAGGCGGACTAAAAGATCTTTATATCACGGAAAAATTGACTGGCCAGGCTGGAATTTGCAAGAGAACACATTAATGTAACCATCACACAAAGGAATTCCATACTATGCTCCGATGAGTTCAAATTTAATTTAAAAGGTTCCGATAGATTAAGACTGGTTAGATGACTGAAAGGCCATGGTGTCGGTAGCATTTTAGTCTGAGGTTGTTTTTCAGGCCATTTTTTATATATTTTAGATTTATGTATGTATTTTATAATTTTTTTATTTATTTTTGTTAGAAGTCACAATTTTATTATTATTTTTAGACACAACTTCAAACAAAACTGAAAACAAGGGAATGTATAAACTACGAGTAATACGGTAAGACAATTTTATGGAAAATGTCACAATCCTTATAACGAGTGATTTTTTTGCTATTATCTTTTTGGCAACACTAGTTTTGACAGCTCACGCACGTTTTGTATCTTGTGTCACTGTCAAACATCTTCAGTTTGGTCTATAATTTAATCATGAATCGTCTTACAAACGAACAACGCTTGCAAATATCTGTTAAGAAAGTTCATCGCGCGCTTCTTCCATTTTATGGTCAGTTTAATCGACCTACTGAGGCTTCTATTCGGGCTATTGTAAAAAAATTTCGCACCAAATTTACATTGTTGGACATTAAACCACCAACACGCTTACGTAGAGTGCGAACTGAAGAAAATATCGCAGCCGTATCGGCCAGTGTTGGTGATGTCCGTGAATTATCGATTCGGCGCCGTTCGCAGCAATTAGGCCTCTGTTACTCCACTACGTGGAAAATTTTGCGGAAGGATTTGGCTGTGAAGCCTTATAAGATACAGCTGGTGCAAGAATTGAAGCCAAACGACCTACCACAACGCCAAATTTTTGGTGAATGGGCTCTTGAAAAGTTAGATGAAGATCCACTTTTTTATCGAAGAATTGTGTTCAGCGACGAGGCTCATTTCTGGTTGAATGGATACGTGAACAAGCAAAACTGCCGTATTTGGAGTGAAGAGCAGCCAGAAGCATTGCAAGAGCTACCAATGCATCCACAAAAAACAACCGTTTGGTGCGGATTATGGACTGGCTGCATCATTGGGCCGCATTTCTTCAAAGATGATGCGAATCACAACGTTACTGTGAATGGTGAGCGCTACCGTGCGATGATAACAAATTTTTTTTTTGCCCAAAATGGAAGAGCTTGACTTGCATGACATGTGGTTTCAACAAGACGGTGCCACATGCCACACAGCACGCGAAACAATGGACCAATTGAGAGGCGAGTTCGGTGAACAGTTTATTTCACCCTTGGGACCAGTCAATTGGCCGCCCAGATCGTGCGATTTAACGCCTCTAGACTATTTTTTGTGGGGCTATGTTAAGGCTAATGTCTATAGCGACAAGCCCGCTTCGATTGACGTACTGGAAGCCAACATTGCCAACATTATTCGTGAGATACCGGCCGAAATGTTGGAAAGAGTATGCCAAAATTGGACTAAGCGGATGGACCATTTGAGGCGCAGCCACGGCCAACATTTGTATGAAATAATCTTCAAACATTAAATTATATCGACCCAACTATCGATCCAAATAAATATTTCATGCATTTTTCTGAATTTTATGTGTTTTTTTTTAAATTTCCGATAGTTCTTATAAAATCACCCATTACTTGTCAGATGGTGATTGTTAAGGAAAATTGAGAGAATAAAACTACCTTGTATTTTTTATATCATGGTTTAAAGTGCATAATTTATTAAGGGGATAACTTTTTTTAGAGCATGCTTATTTTGAGTTTTTAAAGTTTAAAGTTTTTCAAGTTTCTGTTGTTGAAAACAAACGAGTTCTAAAATAAAGTTTAATTGTTTTGTTTTAAAATCTATGAAAACATGCATCCACATAAAATCGCTTTTTGAATGCAGCTTCGATTAAAAGGTGAATTTGAATTTTAACTGAAATGGTTGTTCTCTTTTATAAATTAAAATTAAAACCTTGAAATAAATAAAAATTTAAATGAAAAAAAGAGTTTTAATGACACCATCTTCGTATTGAATTAAAACAAAAACCTGTGAATAAAATAATTTTAAACTCATTTAAAATCAAGATTAACATACAAGTATAATGAACTTGAACTACATATATTTTTTAAATTTAATAGTTATGCAAAACATTTTTACAGTTTTTACAAAAGAAATGAAAAAAAAAAAATCAAGTGTGGGCACTGTTGGATGTTTTGGAATTGATTGAAGGTGATGGCAAACACGAGTACGGTGATAACTCATGTTTCAACTAGAGGTCAATTAATAAAGAGTTTACAAATATATTCTTTAATATCAAGATAAAAAATGTGTGAAGCTCCGTCCATCAGTAGATCCCCAGCGGCGAACACTGCCTACCACATTACTTCAATGATGTGTGAACACTTTGTAATCGATGACTGCTAACTTCCAAAGTGTATGACAGTTGTATATGGAGTTCCCAAAAATGAATTACGTTCATCTTTTGTATCACATTTATATATATGTATATGTATTTCATTTTTTAGTTGTAAATCTAACGTGTGCCGTGTTTGTCGGACTACGTTACAAAAGTTTTAATTAACAAAATCAGTGCTAAAGGTAAGAATGCCTAGAAAACATTATAAAAAAGGTAAAAGAAATATGAAACATTTAGTGAAAAATAAAATAATGCAGCAAACAAAACACAGAACAAATTTATTTAATAGAACATTCCAAAAAAACTGAAATGCGCAGTACGTACGACCTGCCTACTGCCGGCTTACAACGTATGCGAGATTGTATCCGAACTGCCTACTTCCGACTTACAACGTATGCGAGATTGTATCCGAACTGCCTACTTCCGACTTACAAAGTATGCGAGATTGTATCCGAACTGCCTACTTCCGACTTACAAAGTGTGCGAGATTGTATTCGAGGTGCCTACTAATAGCTTACAATGTATGTTAGGAAGTAATGAGCTTTTGTTGGATGAACATCACACTAGCTCGCTTACTTTGTGTGCAGGTGGTAGGCGTTCACTCTACAAATGCGGCAATGAGTATGAAAATGTGTACTAGGTTCGTATATGAGATGGTGTGCATTACTGACTTGCATCGGATCATCGCTTCTGTAAACGAAACTTTGGCCGCTGGGCTATTTTCAGCAGCTATTATCTTAAGAGAATATGCCGTTGTTAAGCCGAAATTAACGGTACTTAATTTCGTACTTACTGTAAAAAGGTGTGAAGATAAATTACATACGTCCCACAGCTCTGTCGTCTAAGTTCACCATAATGTTAAAAAACACATTTTTTTCAAATATTACTTTAATAAAATATAAAGTTATTTAATTATAACAATTGAATTTTGTTATTCGGTATTTTAGCTTCTAACATTGATACCAATAAAAAATTATAAATAGCTTGTTTTCTACGAAAGGTGTAAAGAAAGGTAGAGACGTGTATAAATTAAAAAGCTTGTTTTTTGTGTTTTGACAAATATTATTAGAGCATTTTTTCTTTTTTAAATTCTCAACAATTATTTAGATTGTTGGGATATAAAGTTTAATGTTTGAGAATATCTTTCAAAAATTTCCGAAGTCTACTGATGATTAGGGTAGCTCATATGAAATGTCGACGTATAGATAGCTGGGAAACATAGAAAACAAGCTATTTATAATTTTTTATAGTTATTTAATTATTATACCCTTGACAAAAATGTAAGGGTAAAAATGTAAGTTTGTGATTCCGTTTGTAATTTCTACAATTTTCATTTGCGTCCTTATAAAGTATATCATATATTTTGAATCAGAATTGATAGAAAAGTCGATTAAGCGGTGTTCGTCAGCCTGCCTGTCTGTCGGTCGGTGAAATACCATTTCTGAGAAAACCATTAGACTTACAAACTTTTTTCTTTCACAATTCTATTACGACAACGATTCATGGGCTTGCTATAAATTCAGTAAAATCGGTTCACATATAGCAGAGATATATCTAAAATTCAGGAAAAAAAATAAATTTTTTTGTAATTTTGGATGAACATTAAAAAAAAATTATATTTGATATTTAATTGTATTGTATTGTATTTGTATTTATAACTATACAGTTGCAAATAAATTTGCAAAGTATAGGACGCACAGCATGAGCGGAGTAACGTAGACCTTATGCCCACGATGGTATTAACAGTATTTCTTTTTCGGCGCTGTGACTAACTGTACCGACCTATGCCTTCGCATAGGAAGTTGCCGCGTGGTTAACAACGAAATACCTCACAAAAACTGTAAACTAATACAGTTAGTTGAGGTAGACAGCTAACCAATGAGAGTGAGACGCAAAACTCTCGAAGGCCAAACAACAACAACAAGCCTGACCGCACTTAAGAAATAATTACGATGACGCAAGAGCTGTTCCCCAGCTCAGAGCTGCTTTACGACTGGTTGATATTTAATTATTTGATCTTGTAAGTAAATATTTCATATTTTTGCAGCTAAAGATCGTTTTATTTTATATAAAAAAATCAGCAATATTTATTTGTTATCATCATGACAATGATAACAAATTGTTATCGAAATATTGAAAATAAATACTGTTGATTTTTTGATATAAAATAAAACGATATTTAGCTGCAAAACTAAGAAATATTAAAAAAAATTGTTTGTTTTGCTTCAAACTACTCACAATTATTAAGCATGGCAATTACAAGGCAAAAAAAATGTTTCCCGATATCGGTTCATATATATTCGAGACATAGCCTTAACCGATTTTTCCATGAAAATGTCGTGTAAGCGAACTTAAACAACCTTTTGTGCTTAAAACAGTTCTGCAGTGCAATTCACTATCCTGTTTTAACGCTAATAAAACTCGTTTAGAAAAATTAACACTAGCGTTGGTGTTTTCGCGATTCTATAACAGTTTTTAACACTATTTGTCTTCGTTTTAAATCAGCTGCTTTTATAGCCTGACTGATTAGCGTTAACTAAACACCAATTATTTTTGTGGTGTTTATCTTAACACCAATGTCGTTAAAATTTCTACTAGAATAACTTCACAGTATTTGGAATACGAGTTGTCGGAAGATCAACCTCCAACAATCGGTCGGATTTTTATTTATCAAAAAATATTAAACTTATAATTAGTTTTACTTACCCTAAACATGGAATTATTTTCAAATTTGTTTGTTTTTTTCTGTTCCTCTTTGTGGTTTTCTTTATTTTTAACAAAGCTGCCACACTATTTCAAATTTATTTAACATACAACCAGAGGTGTTAAAAATAAGTTAGTGAATCACATAAGCGTTAGTGCAAACCACAATAGCTCGCGTTAAGTTATTCTCTTTAAAAATCGTTAAAAGTTAGTGAATTGCACTACTGGTGTTAAAAGAAGATTACTAAAATACAGAAAATGAAAATTTCCAATATATACACTTATAGTAAAAAGCATTTTCATATTGATGGCGGCAAGTCATCAGTATTGTGACATCAATATTACGTATGTGAAAACTGACATCAAGCTAAATGACAAAAGTCATCAAAGAATTTTATCATACATTGATTATCATGAATGCTACAACTGGTGACATCAATTCAATGACACATTTTGTTTAGAATAATATTAATTATAGTACATCTACTCGTAATTTGTCAAAATTAATTTAAATAAAGGATATATACAGGGCTGTTCTGCAAATCACTTTTTCTCAAAGTGATTTCAAATCACGCAAAAGGTGTTCTGCACACAGAAAATATTCAAATCACGTGATTTTAAACCGGTTAGCCAAATGGTTGGCTTTTTGATATCACTTGGTTATTTTCTCTGTGTTTTTTAATACAAATTTAATAAAACTATTTTTATGTATTTAAAATGATGTGCTGTTTGTTAATTTTTGTAATAAAATTAAGTTTTATTCACACAGAAACATAAATATTAATAAAATTATTGCCACTGCATGTTTTTTGAGAAATTGTTTTGCTGTGTTTACCAATAGTAGTGATTTACATTTTTTCTTTAGCAGTCAGCTGGTTTATTTTTTTACTTAATATTCACTTTTTATTGTGTTTAAGAATATAAAACTATAAATAAACAAAACAAAAATGTAAAATAGCCGTTTTTTTCGTGCTTTCGACAAATTAAAAGCACGTCGAAAACCGTAAAATCACGTGATTTGCAGAACAGCTTCAAATTGTCTGCGTGCTTTCAAAACGGTTCGTGATTTGAAAACACGCCGTTCAGAACAAGCCTGATAAATATTAATAAAATTATAGACACTGCTTGTTTTGTGAAAAATTGTTTTGCTTTGTTTACCAATGGTCGTGATTTTCATTTTCTTTTTAGCAGTCAGCTGGTTTATTTTTTTACTTAATTTTCACCTTTTATTGTAGTTAAGAATATAAAACTATAAACAAACACAGCAAAAATGTAAATAAACAGCTGTTTTCTCGTGCTTTCTAAAAATTAAAAGCACGTCGAAAACCGTAAAATCACGTGATTTCCAGAACAGCTTCAAATTGTATGCGTGCTTTCAAAACGGTTCGTGATTTGAAAGCACGCCGTTTTCAGAACAGGCCTTATAATGTTTAAATATTTTCTATTTATTGTGAACAAAATATTTTGTTGTTGAAATTATTTTTATATTTAAATTAATTTTTAAGACGTAGAAAAAAATGCATCATGTCGATGTAAATTTATAATCACAACAAGTATTGTTTAAGCAAAGGCAAATAATTATAACTAAAAAGAGAATAAGTAAATCATATTGATGACACTTAGTGCCAATTTCACGATAACGAAGCAAAAACAACATTCAAAATTTTGTTATTGTTTTAAATGTAATTGTGCGAACGAACGAACAGCTTCGTTATCGTGAAATTAGCACTTAGTCGTCATATGCGGCGTTATTTAACTAATGAGCCCGTAGAGAGTAAAACGAAAATAGAATCTACAAAGCAAAGGAAGATAATATTTTCTTATGCGTCACTAAGAGATTATATTGATTACAGCAAGTCATCAAAAATATTATTAAAACATTTTTAATTCTCATTGATTTATTGAAAATGGTAGAACATAAAATTGAATATATTTTTGAAATCATTAAATTGAATCGGAGTTTAAGTTTAGCTGATGATAGCGTATCATGGTATTGATGATATTTTGTCATAAAATTTACTAAACTTACTCATTTTTCTGATGTTAATAAGCCATTTACATCAAATTGAACCCAAATTATAGTTCGTCTAATGTTAATGTGATGAAATATCATCATCATGTCATTACATTGACTTTATTTAGTAATTTCTTCGATATTAGAGTATCATTGTAGTGATCACAAGCTTACATCAAACGTATTCCGATAAAGCATCCCCATGATGTCAATATGACATTTCATTGACGAAACTATTATCATAATAGCCGTTAGTGACAATTAGAGTAATTAATGTAATAGTTGTCATTACATCGATGAAAAATGATGACATTGCATTGATGTTAAAATATATCACAGATATGATGGGGTTTCTATGAGTGTAGAGAAGGCGATTTTATAAGCCCAACTCAGCCAATCGAGGCAGGTGTTCCCCAAGGCAGCATACTGGGGCCTACTTTATACTTGATTTACGCCTCTGACATGCCAACGACATCCGGAATCCACACTTCAACCTTTGCAGATGACACAGCGTTTTTGAGCGTTCATGAAAACCACCAATTAATTAGCTTCACGAAATTTACTGGAATACATTTCAATATTAGAGAAATGGCTAAAACTTTGGAAAATCAAAGTTAATGACACTGTGTAAGCAAACATGTGCACCTATCCTAATAAACAACTCACCTATTCCTTAGCGCAATGAAGTCAAGTACCTTGGTATACACCTCGACCGTAGGCTAACCTGGAAGTCTGACATTGAAGCAAAAATCACTCAGTTGAAACTAAAAACAGCGCATCTAAATTGGCTTATGGGCAGAAACTCGACATTGAAGTTCAATTGCAAACTTCTGTTATACAATGCAATTCTAAAACCTATATGGTGCTACGGAATTCAATTATGGGGCACAGCCTCAGCGTCAAATATTGAAAAAATTCAAAGGCGACAAAACCAAGTTTTTCGAACGATTACTGCAGCTCCATGGTACGTAAAAAATTCACGAATTCATAAGGATCTGAGTGTTTCGCTGGTAAAAGAGGAATTTTCTAAGTACGCGACAAGGTATGTCAGTAAGTTGGAACTTCATCCAAACCCTCTTGCGCGCAATATTCTTAATTTTGGCGGTCACACTCGGCTTAGAAGAAGGGATACCGTTGCCACCATCAGATTGCTCAATAGGTGATTTTACCGAAATAGCTCCCGCAAAATAAAACTTTTTGTCTAGCATTGGCCGGACTTAAGTATAAAGCACATTTTTTTTTAATTTTAAAGCACATATTTTTTAATTTTTAATTTAGTATTAAGATTTGAATACTTATTGTTAGTTCATTTTGAAGATTCAATAAATAAAAAACGCTACAAAAAAAAATGAGTGTAGCTAATCATCAGTAGACTTGGAAACTTTTAAAAAATGTATTCAAACATTTAAATCTACATTTCGTTACAATGAAGGAAAGAATGAGAATTGAAAAGAAATATTGTATAATAATAAAATTGTCTAATAAAAAAACGGAATTTTATGTTTTTGTGCACGCAAAGAAACAGCATTTTGGAATATTGTTGCAGCAACATTACTATTCACTCTCTCATAATGTATATTGTTGCCTCTAGCGGCATTTTAGGGTTTTGAATATAGTTTAATTCTCTATAAGTATACGAGTGTTGAGATTTCCCCATTTCTATTGTTATATTTCTATAATTTTAAAATATGGTTATATGCAATAATAATGTTTAAAAAAATAATTTGAGTGCGACATTAGTTTTTGTTATGCACAATAATACACTATTTTTATGTGCAATGTATGTATCTATAACACATATCCGTTAAACTAACTATTGTTGTTAAACATATACATATGTACATATTTTTATTTTATTTTTTCAATTTTAAAACAATGAGTTTATTTGTGTGTATACTTTTTTTTTTATATTAATATACTAAATAAATTAAATGAGAAAAGTGTTCTTTTAATTCAAGATGTTATGTGTGTTTTAATATTTATAGCCATTTGTTATATATAGTCACGTTCAACACTAGCACATGACACTAGAATATACAATTTTTCAAAAATATTGGCATAAATGATAACAGCAAAATTTTTATTTTAACAATAAAAGTATTAGGCATGATACATAAATTATAACTTTTACCAAATATATATGGTTATATGGTGGTTATATTGTGCAATTTTGGTTTTTGGCTGTACTAAATTTTGTATATAAATTTCGGGTTGAAACCATATCATATTGTTGTGTTCAACCATATAATTCAACAATAGTATTTTGCCCTTAAAATATTGTCATATCAACCATATTTTTTCTTCTACGTGTGTAGAGAATGCAGCGTTGAATCTCCGCCTGTAATGTACGGATGGTTGTGAGCTTGTTTACATGGACTTGTGATTTCAAATAATCCCATAAAAAATATCTAATGATGTTAAATCATACCAATTCAGATGACCGAAACGGGAGAGTACACGACCTGGAAATGTCTCACGCAGTAATTGACTTGTTTTACGGACTGTATGGCAATATCATTTAATTTCGACAGATTGTGAAATTGATTTTCATCAGCACGATGGACCAACTCCATGGGGTGAATTATTCCCGATGTGGATTTGTAGGCTCACACAGGTCACAAATTTTTGCATTAAGTTTTTAGCCATATAGACTAACCCATTGCTTAAAAGTTCGGGGCTTATAATCGCTCCTGTATGCAATTTCTCAGAAGACAAGGCTTAATGAGTTGGTAGGCCAAAGCCCAAGAACATCAACCCTTAACCAACTCACCCGTCAAACCACAACCCCTGGTTCTTTACATTACAGGTATATGTTGCAAGGCAACAGAACCTCGGGTCGTTATTAGCCCCCGAAAATCGCCATACACCAAAACCATCAACTAATTCCCCTTTCTAGGCTTTTAGGTTTAAACCACAGCCAGAAAATTTCAACCGAGATGGTCTGCAAAGCAGAATTTCTCGGAGGCTTTGCTGATGCGCGTTCTGTCAATTTTTACCCTTGGAACAGGTTTCGGATGTCCAACACAACACAACATCTTGCAGCTGTCTACAGCTTTATTCCTACCCCTCTATGCCTCAGAAAGCAGAGAGCTCTGGTTTGGTGTACACCAAGGCAATACCTGCTTCCCGGGGGGAGCAATTTCGACAGAAAGAGCTGTGCAATACAAAGCTAAATCAAAACACATATTCAGAACGTCACTTGTAAGGCAAATATAAAAAGGAGGAAGCATATCGGATGTTAACAACAACTGACCTATATCCATTCTGTCGGTAATAGACAACATCGTTAAGGGAATTGTTACTCGAAGATTAAATAGTTTTTTAGATGAAAATGTCGCGTTCGAAAAAATAATTGTTTAAAACTTTACGACGTCTAAAAGAAATTTGCCAATAAAATTGCTATATTTTTATACTATTGTGAAGGGTATTTTAGATTCGGTCCAGTCTACACTCTTACTTGTTGTTGAATCATCATGATGTACCTGAAAAAAATCATTCAGTTGAACAAAATTCTCTACATTCATTTAGTTAACACCACTGGAACACTTTAAGCTTCAAACGTCACTTTTAAGCAAATATTTTTTTGATTTTTTTGACACTTCCTACTTTTTATCGACAACATATTGGAAAATTTTGACGTTCCTAGTTTTTTGAATATAGCTAAAACCCCTTCGCTCGTAATAATATCAATTGTAATATATCTTTAATCTTCTCCAAAATCTTAAAAAGGCAGAAAAAAGTAAGTATCATTACGGCTTAAGAAATGCATATAAAATAAATCAACTCATTAAAAAACATTTAATTAATTTACAATCTACAGGGTGGCGGATCAATTTTGCTACATAAAGAAACTCAAATTACTTTTTGTATAGTTTATGTAATTTATTTTTTAGAAATTTATTTGAAAAATAATACGTTTTTTTTAAGTAATTCATTAAGTTTTGAAAATAATTGAATTCAAATGGCCTCCACTCTCGGTGACACATGTACGACATCTTATCAAAAAGTAATGCATTACTGCCTGATGTGTTGCAGCGAGAGCTGTCTCAATTACCGTTTGAATGGATTGCTTTAAATCATCCAAATTTATAGGGTGTTTTTTAAAAACTTCTTGTTTGCAATAACCCCACAAAAAATCAGGTACAGTGAGGTCAGGAGACCTAGGAGGCCAATGGAATGTGGAGTTTCTTGAAGTCAGTATATTGGGAAATTTTTACCTCAATACTATCATAACAGGCGTGGCTATGTGACAAGTTGCCCCATTTAGTTAAAACCAAACAGAGTTGAAAGGGATTCTCTTTCGGCGTATTTCTGGAAACAAAAACTCTTTTCAACATCTTTAGGTAACGGTATCCATTGACCGTAGCAGTAATACCGTTTTCTTATAAAAGATAAGGCCCAACATTAAACCTTAAAGAAAGTGCGCACCACACTGTGATGTGAAGTGGATGTAATTGCATCTGATGAAGTATCTGTGGGTTAGAATTTCTCCATATTCGACAATTTTGTTTGTTAACATTGCCGTTTAACGCAAAATATGCCTCGTCTGACATAAAAGTGCAGTTCAAGACGTTTTCATCCTCTGACACCATTTGAATGATCCTCTCACAAAATTCAAAGCAAATCGGGAAGTCTCTAGGGTTCAGTTTGTTGGTTAATTGAATTTTATATGGAAATAAGTTTAAATCTTGGTGCAAAATTATCTGCAGTGACTGTCTGCTGACAAACATTTGAGCAGATAAGTACCTTGTCGAAACTCAAGAATTTGATTGTATGGCTGCAGCTACAGCAGCGATAAATTACTGCATCTTAACAGAGCGATCTCGATGATAAGGCCTTCTTGCGATTTTGCCACGCTCGGCTAAATTCTTTACGAGCCTCATAATACTCCATCTGCTAGGACGAGTGCCGCCAAACGTACGTCTATGTTCTCTTTGGACGGAAATAACGGACTCTGAAGCGTGAAAACTTTGCGGTATTCACATCTTGTTTCCCAATTCTCCATTTTAGTTAAATTTAAAGATCAATCTATAAAACACAACAAAAACGGAACAGGTTAGTTACACAGAAAATAAGTTATTACATTTTTTTGTAGTGGCTTTCATCAGCCACCCTGTATAAAACACATTGCTTATTAAGCATACATATGTATATACGTACATGAATTTAAATCTGTAAAACATTTAGAAAAAAATGTAATTATATAATTATTATATTATTAACATGCAGTCAAGCTAATAAGCTTTGCGGGCTCACAATAATACAACTTTGTATAATTAAATTTTAATAAAATAATAAATAATTAATAAAAAAAAATCCAGTTAAACACATTTTGCCTCACAAAAGGAATAATACCATGGCCACTTTGCAAACGCTTTGATGTCGATTGGAGCTGGGCTTTGATTAACGCGGTAACAAAATCATTCAACAACAATGTCTGCTCTCTAACGTATTTTGGTGAATGCTATAAAGTTTTGCAAGAAAAATTAAGGCGGATTTCGCAATCGTTAAATTTTTTTGCTGCCGTTTGATAAAAATAATTGTAAAAGATATTCAATTGTTTGCCGCTAATGAACAACAAATTAAAAATGTTTACATTTTTTTTATTAAAGCAATAAGGTTCACTTTTTAATTTCGTATTTAAATACAAAATTAGTTAATTTTCATTTAAATTTAAGTTGCATTTTTCAGTCTAAGGCCCAGTTTTTGAGTTCGTATTTAAATGTTATTTTTTAGCTTTAAGTTCCATTTGAATGCGAAAATTATTTAAATGGACTTATGTTTAGTCTAAATACAAATTTAGACTAACCATAAATGCCAAAACTTCTTCATTGAAGTTTTATTTAAGTTTGTCTCACATGCCATATGGTTTTTGCGTGCTTGCATTTGTATTAGGGCAAAAAAGGTAAACAAAACACACATATGATATTTGAAAATTAGCTACTAAATTTGCACTAAACAACAGCACATCTCATGAAATAAAATGATTAAGTTTTTCTATGCCGTTAAAAAATTTAATATTTTTCTTTAAGAATTTTTCTATTCTTCCACTAACAAACAGCTGTTCTATGGAACACTTTCCATAATATTTGGAATTTAAGTAAAGCTGCCACACTTTCATCGCATTTAGATAAGATCAATTATTTGAGACTTTCATTTAAATACAACTTAAATTTCAAATGCAAATTAATTCATTTTGTATTTAAGTACGCAGTCAAAATGTGGGCCTTAAGTAATTACTTTTATTTAAAAGCGATGAAAGTGTGACACTTTGCACAAAGTTTAAATTAAACTGTCCCCCTGCCGAAGATCTGTCTGCTTTTTATACTTCTTCATTACCTTCTAAATTTTTCGTGAGCCTTCTAGTTATTGGACAATAACAGACGATAACAATTTTTAGTCCGAAAAATTTTTTGTTCTTTTAAGAACAGACCAAACTAATTAATGCGGCATAACATGTACACAGCATTATGTATCTATTCGTGTTTTGTATACATTTGACTGCTTGGCTTGTATTTCTACTGGTTTGTTCTGCTTGTACCGGCATAAACCTGTTGAAAAAATTATGCCGTCAAAATATCACTTTTATCTCCCCGTTCGCCTACAAGCTACAGAATAATTGTTCTCGTCTGTTATTGCCCATTGATAAGTCCAGACTCAAATGTACAAATATAATTGCTGCTACGCACATAGACATTCATACACATGCAACAAATAATAAGAAACGAAATACCAAGAACGCAAGGACAACAATAACATCTTTGTTAGTTGATTAACTTGGAACTTTTGCGTTCTTTAAAGCATTTATGCTAGAAACACAACTGCGACGAACGACGAGTTTCGTCCATCGCAACGAATTCGCCGGCAAATATTCGTTGCATAAATTCGTCATGTGAAGCACAATATCAACGAACATTGTTTACATTTCGTGCAAAATGGCTCTATTATTACTATTTCTTAATTTATTCATTTTTATTTATTTTTTTATTAGCTTTGTTAAAATTTTGTTTTGTCAAAATTTTATGTTGTCAAATATACTATTTTTTCATACAGCAAGAACATAAAATTTCTTTACAACAGATAAATTATTTTTCACCATAGTACTTTAATACCGTTTCGCACACATCCAAAGAAAAAAATATGAATACAAATACTAAGGTGGCCATCTTAAAAATAAACCTATATTAATCCCATCCGAAAGAGCGATTTTTGAACAAATTATCTGACGTACTTTATATTTTGAGAACATCTTCATAAATTTTTTACTACATGAATTAATAACGAGTGATTTTTTTGCTATTATCTTTTTGACAACACTAGTTTTGACAGCTCACGCACGTTTTGTATCTTGTATCACTGTCCAACATCTTCAGTTTGGTCTATAATTTAATCATGAATCGTCTTACAAACGAACAACGCTTGCAAATTATTGAATTTTATTACCAAAATGCGTGCTCTGTTAAGAAAGTTCATCGCGCGCTTCTTCCATTTTATGGTCAGTTTAATCGACCTACTGAGGCTTCTATTCGGGCTATTGTAAAAAAAATTTCGCACCAAATTTACATTGTTGGACATTAAACCGCCAACACGCTTACGTAGAGTGCGAACTGAAGAAAATATCGCAGCCGTATCGGCCAGTGTTGGTGATGACCGTGAATTATCGATTCGGCGCCGTTCGCAGCATTGGGCCTCTGTTACTCCACTACGTGGAAAATTTTGCGGAAGGATTTGGGTGTGAAGACTTATAAGATACAGCTGGTGCAAGAATTGAAGCCAAACGACCTACCACAACGCCAAATTTTTGGTGAATGGGCTCTTGAAAAGTTAGATGAAGATCCACTTTTTTATCGAAGAATTGTGTTCAGCGACGAGGCTCATTTCTGGTTGAATGGATACGTGAACAAGCAAAACTGCCGTATTTGGAGTGAAGAGCAGCCAAAAGCATTGCAAGAGCTACCAATCCACATCCACAAAAAAAACCGTTTGGTGCGGATTATGGGCTGGCGGCATCATTGGGCCGTATTTCTTCTAAGATGATGCGAATCACAACGTTACTGTGAATGGTGAGCGCTACCGTGCGATGATAACAAACTTTTTTTTGCCCAAAATGGAAGAGCTTGACTTGCATGACATGTGGCTTCAACAAGACGGTGCCACATGCCACACAGCACGCGAAACAATGGACCAATTGAGAGGCGAGTTCAGTGAACAGTTTATTTCACGCTTGGGACCAGTCAATTGGCCGCCAAGATCGTGCGATTTAACGCCTCTAGACAATTTTTTGTGGGGCTATGTTAAGGCTAATGTCTATAGCGACAAGCCCGCTTCGATTGACGCGCTGGAAGCCAACATTGCCAACATTATTCGTGAGATACCGGCCGAAATGTTGGAAAGAGTATGTCAAAATTGGACTAAGCGGATGGACCATTTGAGGCGCAGCCGCGGCCAACATTTGCATGAAATAATCTTCAAACATTAAATTATATCGATCCGAATAAACATTTCATGCATTTTTCTGAATTTTATTTTTATTAGAAATAAATCTATTTCAACATTCGCTGAGAATGACGAATTTCGACGAATACCACGATTGTGTGCATTTTCATATACACCAATGTGTTTTATTTTTGGGGACGAATATTCGCAACCAAAAATTCGTTGTTCGTCGCAGTTGTGCTCTTAGCATAAGTTGGTTTGTTTGCGTATTATGTTTCAAATTTTATGTTGTTTGTGTGAATGTGCGTGTACATTTATACCAAACGGCTGCACACTTAGATGTTAGATGTGTGAAAAGATCGTAACAAACTGAATAAATCGGCAGCTGACGCTCATCGCTATTAGTAAAGAAATGTACCGAAAGTGGTGTCAACGCTTCAAGAACGGTGATTTTGCCGTCGAATACTAGCATGGCTGCAGAACGAGAATTTTTTCGAATATGCAGAATTGGAGGCATTACTTGATTAAGACTTGTGTTAAAGGCAACAAGAATTGACAAGATCATTGGAAGTGATGCAACAAGACATTTAAAATAGTGATAGTCATGGGAATGATGGGAGACAAAGAAATTGAGTGCCTTAAGCTACGTACACACGGTTGTCAGATCTTACAATATTGCCAGTAAAATGGTCTGAACATTTATTACAATCGTGTGAACTGCCAATTTTTAACTTACAACGTTGTCAGAAAAACCATTTGTAGCAATATATTTCATATATTGCTTAGAAACGACCCACAGCAGACTAACTACCCTAGTCCTTTATGTAATAAGTATACATATATAGATTTTTTAATAACACCATATTTGCTTTACGTTGTGGCAACTTTGTATAATCTTTATACACACATTATCCTGTATATACAACGATACACATTGATATGTTTATATACATGTTTGAGTTATTTTTATGTACACATATTACTTGTTAAAATATATTATTAGATTGTTCATGAAAAACACAGTAGGATTGTTTTAAACGTTGACTTGAATGAAAATTAGATCAGAATAAAATAGACAACTGAACCGAAAGGACGTGAGTTTTATTTGATTAAACGCCCTACACATTGTCAATCAATTGTAAGACGACAATGTTGTCAGGCATCTGACAATCGTGAGAACACTCTTCGTCGGCATTGCCAGATAATTGGCTGGTATTGTAAGCTCAGTTTTAATTGTCAGATGTATAAAATTAATGCACCTGATAATGGCATCACTATCAGAAAAAAGTTTGATGGGCAACACTGCCAAACAATCTGACAACCGTGTGAACTGACAATTTTTGTCAGACCATATCCTGACAACGTTGTTGTCAGACCATAGCATGACAATGAAATTGTAAGATTTTCTTACGATCGTCTGAGCACACAATTTACTTCTGCGGGACAATTTTTCATTGTAAATACATTGTCAGCATGTTGCCAGATCTTACAATATTGTAACATCTGACAACCGTTTTACCTAGCTTTATGAGTTGGAGCCGACACACATATGTTGAACGGCGTTTGTTTGCTTGTTAACAGATGCTTGCAAGGCAAAGACGGAAACGATTTCTGCATTACATTGTGACTGTGAACGTAAAACGGCTTCATTGCGATAATCATAAGCGCAGAAAATCATGGGGATATCCCGGTATTTACGGTTTAAAGGTTATGCTCAGTATTTGGTGGGACCAGCTCGACGCAGTATATTATAAGTTGTCAAAACAGGCGATCGTTATCAAACGCAATTGAAGCGTTTAAGCCCAGCATTAAACAACAAACGGAAGGAGACTATGTTGAGAAATAAGTGGATTTGAAAAAGTTTTTTTTTCCTACTTAGATAGTAGCTTCAATAGCAATCCGCCCTTGTGGTTTGCAGTTTGTTTTTATACAAAAACTTAAAAATTTTTTAACTTAAAAAAAAAAATGTTTAATTTTTTATAAAAAAAAACAAAATCTCAAACTGTCAAAATTAAATATATTTAACAAACTAAGATTAAAAAAATAAAATAAAAAAATTAAAATAAAATTAGACCAGCGACTTTTCAGCCCATTATTAAAAGACGACCAGCCTTTCAACGCAGGACTCGTACGCTGCCCGAAAGAGGGGGAAATAGTGGCCAGCGATGGACAATACTTTGATCATAAATGTATAACTAGTTTTTTACAATAAATCCTCGAATTTGGAAAAGAACGGCGGAAGCAAAGCTGAACACCTATTAAAAATAAAGAGTGTTTTTATAGAGGTATAAATCTTTAAAATGGTATGAAACAAAGATGAATTTCTTAAATTGACATGAAATTTACGTCATTCGAAATACAAATTGCTGGTATTATAATTTAAATGTAAATTCTGGCCACGGTTGTCATATTTGACGATTTTAGGTGCACTTTGACGACTAAAACGATTTAAACGATGTTTTTGAAGATTTTTGTAGATCACATTTTTTACTTTCATATATTTCAAGCA
Organism: Thecocarcelia acutangulata; assembly: GCA_914767995.1. Classification (NCBI taxonomy): domain Eukaryota; kingdom Metazoa; phylum Arthropoda; class Insecta; order Diptera; family Tachinidae; genus Thecocarcelia; species Thecocarcelia acutangulata. The sequence continues at coordinate 63,017,790 of OU612098.1, forward strand.
ATTTAGTTATTGTAGCTACATACATACTTCCCTTTTAAGGTAATTTATGTAGAAAATATTACTTTCACGGTATATAAATATGTATGTAATATATATGTAATACTGAAATGTTATGTGATATTCATTTGGAAGTATTAATTTGTGTATTTTTTTTTTATATCTCAAGATGTCTAGCTTCCAGTTCTATTAAAATTCTGCGATCGGTTAAAAATTGCAAAAGATACAGGCTTCTGAATACGTAATTTTTAGTGCCTTTAAATCTGTGAACCTGAGTGTATTTCATAATTATATTTGCTTTAAACGCTGTATTTTTTTTTTTCATTCATGAATTGTTTCGTTATATTTTACCTCATTGAAATATATATTTTGTTTTGAAACGATTAATTTTACAAGCTGACTATTTGCCATAATCAATTTTGAAACATTTTTTCCGCCGAATTTGATACTTTTGAACCAGATTTATCTGACATATGTCCGCCGTGGTTGGCTTGGACGTAGCTAGTGTGGAATTATAATTTTGAATTACTTTTCTCAACATTTGTGGCCGTATAACGGCAATAACTCGGAGAATGTTGCCCTCCAAATAGGCAATGGTTTTGTGTTTATCGGCATAGACTGGCGGCGTTAAATCGCACGATCCTGGAGGCCAACTCCCTTCCATAAATCAATTGTACCACAAGCTGTGTGACATATTGCGACATCTTGTTGAAACCACAGCTCCCCCGGGGAACAGGTTTTGCTTTGGCGTATTCCTAACCAGGGCATTTTGTTTTTCGGGTAGAGAGGGGAAGGAGCTCCTCGTTTGTTAAAGCAAATAAAGCTCTAGGAAACCGCATGACTTATGTTGTGTTGGCTTCCGAAACCCTTACTAAGAGTTTAAATTAACAGAACGGGGATCAGCATGGCCCCCGGGTGGTTTTGCTTGCATTTTAACCATGGTTGAGGTGCCTATCTTGGCTGTAACGTTCTGGCTGTGGTTGAAAACTAAAACGCAGGCAGGGGGTGTTAGTATCCTTCACAATTGTTTGATGTATGGCTTTTTTCCGGAACTAACAACCTCCCGAGGGTATGTTGCATTTATAACAGATACCTGTACTATAAGGAACCAGTGGTGATGGTTGACGGGTGAGTTGGTTTAAGGGCTGATACTCTTAGTGGACTTAGGAATATCAACTCATTAAGCCTTGTCTTCCATTGATTGCTGGGAAATGGCATACAGGAGGGATTAGAAGGCCCGAACTCCTCAACAAGAAGTTGCTTATATGGCTACAAACATATGGCAAAGATTGATACTTGTGTGAGCCCAGTCAGCCACATGGTGGCGCTAATGAATCGTGAATAAATCACTCGTGGAACTGGTCCATCATCAAATAAGCCCGTAAAGGCAGGTGCTGGTGTAAATTATTTTCACAGCTGAAACCACAGCTATTTGACATATTGATTATTTAATTAATGAACACAGAGGCTCTATAGCCGTCACCATTGATTGTAACGATCTGACCAGCATCGGTTTAAAACAAGTACGAGCTAATGATTCCACCAGCCCATAAGCACACCAAACATCCACTTGCAACGATGTCTCAACGTACACTTGAGGATTATCTTCCCTCCAAATGTGGCAATTTTGTTTACTGATGTATCCATTTAAACAAAAGCGAACTTCATCGCTAATGAAAATCGGGATTAGCGGCAATATTGTTTTGTGCACAAATTTGCATAGTTTGGAAGCATTGTTCATGCGGCGTCAGTCTATTCGTGTTGAAATTCCACACCAAACTACTATAAATATAAACCACTTAACAACTAAAAAAACGACCGCCAGTTAAAAAAGTGTTAAAGTGTGGCAATTAAAAATTGTATACCTCTATAAAAACCTCCCTTTACATTGAAATTTCAAGTCTTTTTTAGATTTTTGTGCAATACTAATAATTACTAACATATAAACAATTGCAAATAAATAAATAAAAAATTTCAAAGAAACTTGTTAAACAACCAAAAATATCTTTGACTTACCAGCTGTCATGTTTCCAAATATGTTTCCCTTGCCTATATAATGAGCCACAACATTTTTTATAGGCCAAATTGATCGCCGTTTGGGTGGAGGTTTCGGTTGTCTGTAAAACAAGAAACCAGTTAAAAACATGCAAAATACAATTTTTTTAATTGGAAATACTTTTAAAAATTAAATAATCTGAAGATAACTGAGAAGCGGTATGAAAAGGAGAATTTTTAAGAGTGTACTCGTAAAAGTTTCAAAAACCTTTACTCTCTTATTTCTTGAAAGAGTTGTAGCAAAAACAATTTAATACATTGACCGCACGTGAACTCTGCATAAAGCTGACCACAAATAATTTTTAAACCATAGAAAGAAAACACATATTTACCAGCGTTGTCAACTTTGAAATTTCGAGGCGAACCAAAATGTAGAAGAAACTTTAGTTACTTCAACAAAACTGCACTAAGTTTAGAATTTCTATTCTTTAAATCCCATTTTGTATAAAAGGTAAAACAGTCTTTAGTTGGGGGTCTCCATTAGCCATGAACTTGGTGTGAGCATCATGTCGAACATCGCAAATGGCTAATGTGGACCGTTCATGTCCATGTTTCGTTCATGCTCTGACATCGATGCAAGAACATGAACTTATTTTTACCTTCGCTCTGCCGTTATGTTCATGTCATGTTTAAGTCGATGGCACGTGAAGACGAGGGGTTAAGCGGCTATTAGACAATCAAACGGCCTGATGGCATGCCATCAAACTGGTTTACTAGCTAAAATTTGTGTTTGCCAAACTTGACCTGATGGAATTCAAAAGTGTTAGATATGTTGTCAAACTCGCTAATAGCAATTTTGTAAAACACAGTGTAAAGTTCATTTGAGATTTTCTGATCGAACAGTAAAAATGATTTTTCAATAGAATTTATTAAAGTATATGATAATTTGCCAAAGACAAGGTGAATTTTTTTGGAACAAAATTTTTAAGTAAAAGACTTTGCAGAAATTGAATTATTTGATTAATACTTTTGAAATTTATCAATTACCAAAGCGCCATCATGAATACGAACTTTATTATTCAGTGTCCGACCTTTTTATGTTTGACAAACATAGCAAAGTACTCTCTCTCTCTCTCTCTATCTCTCTCTCTCTCTCTATTTCTCATCAAACAGTGCTAGATCGTCTAGCAACCACTTTTCAGTTCAGATAATAACCTTCACAAAAATGTAAAGGGTATATATAAGTTTGTGATTCCGGTTGTAATTTCTACAATTTTCAGTTGCGACTTTATAAAGTATATCATATATTCTAAATCAGAACTAATAGAAAAGTCGATTAAGCGATATCCGTCTGTCCGCTGTTGAAATACCGTTTCTGAGAAAACCATTAGACTTAGAAACTTTTTTCTTTCACCATTCTTTTACCCCATCGATTCATGGGTGTGCTATTGAAATTCAGTAATATCGGTTCACGTATAGATGAGATATATTCAAAATTACAAAAAAAAAAATTTTTGCTTTGCTTCAAATTTCATACAATTATTAAGCATGGTGGCTAGAAGGCAAACATTTTTTTTCAGATATCGGTCCATATATACCCGAGATATAGCCTAGACCGGGTTTTTCATGAAAATGCTTAAACAAGTTTTTTGTGCTCAAAAGCAATTTTGGTAAGGAAATAATTTTATATAATTATGGAAAATTAAAGTTTCCGATACGGTCCATATATGCCCGAGCCTAGACCGGCGTTTTTATTAAAATGTCGCGTAAGCGAACTGAAACAACTTTTTTTTTCTCAAAAGCAGTTCTGGTAATGAAATAAGGTTATATAAATATGGAAAATGAATATTTCTGATGTCGGTCCATATATACCCGAGGTATAGCCTGAATCGATTTTTCCATTAACATTTTTTTTGCTGAAAAGCAATTCTCGTTATAAAAGAATTCTCGTTATGAAAGTGAAAATGTTGTCGTTCCACAAAATCCTTAATAAAAACTTTATTTTTCATCCATCTTTTTTCAAATTACGCTTAAAATGTTAGTAATTAAATAAACTATTTGGTAAAGAAATAAAACATTCCAGATCTTTACTACAAAGCAGAAGAAAAAACTAAATAAAAATTAAAAATTTTGAAACAAACTTAAAAAATAAGCAAATTTTGAACTTTGAGGTGTCATAACTCAGCCATTTCTTTTCAGATACAAATTTGCATTATATCGACGGAAAAGGCGTTCAATTACCTTTTGCAACGATATGTCATTTATCTCGATCGGACATTTTGGTTGAGCTCCACAAGGGTTTGAGTGGTACCTCACATCGATAAACACAAAAGTACCGTTATCTAAAAAACGGTGCTTAGAAAAAAAAAAAAATTACAGCGTTTTTCGTGTTCAGGAGGTCCGAATTAACTTATCTAGGCATGTGGCGCTCTTGATATTTTTCCAAATTTAAAATTTGTAAAGTTGTGTTATTTAACGAAAATTAATTATTGAACATGAAACGAATATCGATTATTTGTTTGTTACCAAATCTACCTCTTTGAATATCACTGTGTTGTTTTTGAGGTTTTTTCGGTTATCATTCGATGTACTCTCGCCAGAAAGTGTTCCGACAGCGTGCAACTCATATATAATATAATGTTTTTTACAATAAATATTAATGTGAGTGAAGAGAAAGAAAATCTCTATTTCTTATTATTTAAACTCAGGAATCCCCTCCTATAATTAAATGTAAGTTCCTACAAAGATTGTGTAATATTACTCAACTTTGCTCACATTTATAAACCAATTTTTAATATTCTTTCTTATTTTAAGAGTTTGTCAACGACCTGAAAGTAACAAAGTTTTTGGAAACATAAAATGTCTGTAAAAAAATATATATAAACAATATAAAACACTCCGCAATAACGAAGAAACTTTCAATAATTTGTATTCTTTTGAAATAATCTATCAAAGAAATAAAACAAAACTGGACATCGCACAAACAACATGTCTGTCCAAAAAATGAATTTTTGAATAACTCTGATTTTCAAAACTCTTTTGTGGTTTGAAAAGTAGTGCTTGCACTTTGATCCCATTACTATACATATGTTTTAAGAACATATTCGGTGGCTGATTTGGTTAAGCAGCCGTATTGAAAACAAGTACATAATGTTTACATGATACTGAGTTTGAATCCCCCAGCTTTTTAGTGTATTCAATTATTTTTTCCTGTCTTCTTTGATCAAGAGTTATTGATCGCGGCAATTATTGTTATAATTAAAAATAAAAATATTTAATATTAGTACAATATGTACAATATTAATACATACATTTTCATTTTCTCTATTTCAGTAACCTCCTTGTATTGCCAGAACTGATTTTCAGCAATAAAAAAATTTTAAGCTCGCTTACGCGACATTTTCATGAAAAAATCGGATTAGGCTACATATGGACCGATATCGGGAAAATCAGCCTTGTAATTGCCATGCTTAATAAGTGATTGAAGTTTGAAGCAAAACAATTTTTTTTTCAAAAATTTTCATACAAAATTGCAAAAAAATGAATTTTTTTCGAAATTTTGGATACATCTCAGCTATATATGAACCGATTTTACTGAATCGATGGGGGAAAAAGTTTCTAAGTCTAATGGTTTTCTCAGAAACAGTATTTCAACGAAAAAAAAACGACAGCCGGACATCGCTTAATCGACTTTTCTATTAATTCTGATTCAGAATATATAATATACTTTATAAAGTCGCAATGAAAATTGTAGAAATTGCAAATGGATTCACAAACTTATATACACCCTTTACATTTTTGTGAAGGCTATAAAAAGTAGCAAATTTTATGAAAAAAAAAATATCTCATTTCTTCTACACCGTGTCTACAACTGATATCAACTCCGATATAATATGAGAGAGAACTTTTTTCCGGAATTCTTCAAAACTTGAATATTTCGACGTGTTGTTTACGTTTTTTGACAGTTCATATCATGATATGATTTTCTAAATATATATTATCAAAACAATATTGTGATATCTGATATAATATTGCAATAATACTAATTTTAAAGGCTGCACGTGATATAATTCTCTCTGGTATCAACTTTGACATTGACGCTGATAGAAAAATATTTAATATTATATCATGTATAGACTCTATGTAGAGAACATAAATAAGCTGCAACAGCAAGATTGTTCTGCTTTGTGTGTATGATTTGGTGCATTTTAAATGTCACACCTTATTGTGGTCTATGAAAAGAAATGTAAAAATTTTGGGCTTTTGGTTTAGTACGACCGAAAACTAAAAAAGCGCGTCGCACACCGACTAGCCTAGCGTTTAAACATGAGAGTAAGAGTTAGAGAAACTCAACACACTCACATTTTTTTACTACCACATTCAAATTTTTCGTACTCGCAGATTTACTCGCAGCTCTGGAGTGAAATTTTTGTCACATACATCCTCGATCTAAGACCATTGACAATGTAAGCGTGACCCATCCGAAATCTCTATACAATTCCTACTTACATTTACACAGCGATGGCCTAGGCCGCAAGATGCATCCAATACTGTATACATTGGAAGCGTAGATTGGATAAGTTCAAAACTATATTATCTATAAGCATTTGTACATTTAATTTAACATGTACATTTAATTCTCATGTACATTTAATTTAACAATATGAGTAGAAAAAGACTGATCTGAATCGGATGCTAGTTATTTCTTGTATTTAACATGTTTATTTTGATTTTTTCTTTTGACACAATCGCTTACAATCTACTACAAAATTGTAATAGCTTGTGGACTGCTGGGTCGTAGTGTTCTGTCTCTCATCCTGTACACACGTCTTTTGTTACTGCTATCCGTATTTTCTGTATATGTATGTTCATTATTTAAATTCGTATGAAACCAAATTGCACCGGAATAGGTAGCAGGTGGTGTACACGTGTTTTCTTTTTTTTCTGCTCTTTTTTTCACCGTTGTCCATATTGTCTGTATATCTATGTCCATTATTAACTTCGTATGAATCCAAAATGCACCGGAATAGGTAGCAAGATGTGTACATGTGTTTTTTTTTCTCCTTTTCACCGTTGTCCGTGTGTTCTCTATTATCATTATTAATTTATTTTCAATGCATTTCATTACCTGGTAGTGTGGAAGGTGTTGGACTAAATTTTGATAATCTGAGCAGTGTCGAAGGTAAATACACTGCGCACTGATCAGTTTAATTCCAACATTTTAAATGCTGTAATAGAGTTTCCTTTGGTCTTTCATGTTATTATTGTTAAAGTTAAACCTCGACAAACACTACTCCCTCTTTCCTCCTCATCATAACCTATTTTCCCAGTTCCAGTACAATGCACTGCATATGTAGGGGTCATTCCCTGAGTACTGGTCTAAGGTGAAAAAAAAGCCAAATTTGCTTGCGAGTAATTTTTTGGCACTTCAATGCATACATGCCATGGTATAAAATCATCAAATTCGGAGGAAAAAATCGTCGAAATCTTCATTATGATTATCGCAAATCGTTCTCAAGTAAAATCAATCGTTTTTGATAAAAATGTATGTAACAGGTTTATTTGGCAAATTTCCACTTGAAATTGCGAGAGATTCGAGTTTTTCGAAGAAATTTTCGTTGATTATACATATTCAGCACTCGCATGAGATTACTCGCATGTCTAAATGCAGTGTAAAGAACTTTCCGCACAAAATATTTTAAAAATCACCAAGAATGGTGCGAAACGCGCCGAGTTGACAACGCTGATATATAAATGTACACATTTAAAACGCCACATGTTTGATACTCACTGCTTAGAAAAATAAAAGAGGTTGCCTCGCAATGAAAAATATAGGGAAACAAAATATTTAATAAGAAAAAATTCCTAATAAAACCAAATTTAAATAAACCTTATTTAGGCATTTATAAATATACAAAAAGAAATACTCGTAATTAAAATTTGACAAAGAAATCCACAATTAAATTCTAATCATTTTATTTGGTCACTAGTTTATAACTTGTTCAGCAAACTTGTGAAACGATTTAACGGGTATATGTATACAAACACACACTCACACAGTAAAATTTTGTCAATTATTTGTACATAAACAAATTGTTAATAATAAAATATGCATGACTAACTGCTAACAAAATTAGAATTAAATTATGTAAAAGAATGAAATAATAAATAATCACCTTTGTTTTTTAACTTGGACCAGTACTCAGGGGATGACCCCTACATATGCAGTGCATTGTACCAGAACTAGGAAAATAGGTTATGAGGAGGGGGAAAGAGGGAGTAGTGTTTGTGAACATTTGACTTGAACCTTCCAACGTTATAACAGACAGGAAACACGTCTGCAGGCAACTTGTTCCACAGACGAAGCGTACGGCCAAAAAACGAATTATCTCTGTAATGCGTAGTACGATTCCTCGGGCAATCAACCACAAATGGATTAGCCCTGGACGATGAACGCGTGCTACGTAAAAATGTGCGCGTTTCGGGAACAAGATTCCTAATCTCGTCAGAACAAAATCCATTGTAGTAACGATAGAACATAGTAACTCACCCCACACTGCGTCCATGCTCCAGTGAATCAATAGAGTTGGATACCCTACTGTCACCGATGAGCTTCTTCGCCCTCTCCTGCACACGGTCGAGTAATCCCAAAATAGACTTTGAGAAATTAATCAAGTTTTCAGATGAAATATACCAATTTAGCGCGTTAAAATATTTAGAATTCTCAAAAATTTGTTCATCATAAGAAAAACACTAAAGATATTTCAGAAAAAGACCCAAACATGGTAAACCATAAGTTTGTTAGTATAGACAAGCCACAAGCGTATCATTCGTATTATGGATCCAAAATAGTATTGCACCAGTTGTTAATGTGATAATCTAAATGATGTTTTTCTTCGCTGCATAAATATAAAATCAAATACGAGAGGGGGTGATGGTATTCATCCGAAATTTTTCAAAGTATTTCTAATACCAAAATCTTCTGGCGAATATAGGCCAATCGCAATTGCACCTTTCTTATCAAAAGCCTTTGAGAAACAGCTCAACGGGCAGATAACTCATTATCTGAATGACAATAATGGTGAAATCCCTTTCGTCTATACGTTGCAATCAGCTGTTCGCAATCAAACAAAAGCCGTTCAACATCTCTCAGCTTCAACTACGTACGGCACACAATTTCCTTGTTTCTTGGATCATGCCCACAGCTTTCAGGCATTTTAAATGGCATGTTGTGTCACTCCCTATTATTCTGCCAAATCTTGTTGCATCTGACACGTTTCTCTTTATCGCTATGCCTGTCTTCGACGAGAAAATCACCGTTTTTGGAGCGTTGAAACCACTCACCTCATCATATGTATTTGGGAGCATTCGATGACGCCGACGACAGCGGAAAATTAAAAACTCCCACAAATGATGAGAATTTGGTTCGTAAGAGAATCGGGAACAACTTTACGATGAAGACACAAATCGACTAATATTTCAAAGTGGTTATGTTTGCAAAACCTTATTGTACGACAGCTACGATCTATTTATTTTAACCACCTACCACTATAGCCATCTATTGCAAACCGTGCAGTGCTTACATAAATGAAGCTTTTTGTAAGCACTATATTTATTTTTTACTTTTTAATTCGGCATTCTTTAAAAGCTTCTTTTAGTTTTTTAAGCTGTATTTAAACCATATTTACAGAAAGACTTCTATGATCTTATAATTCTATGTCTTGCTGCAAAAATCAGTTAAATTTTTTATTTAATCACCGGATAATTATCCGTATAACCGGGTTCAAAATGACCGCTAATAGTTCAGATACACGTTCTACGGCAAAAAGTGCACCGAATATGAAAAACCGGTTCCGAACCGATTAGCGAATGTGTTTCGAAATCTCTTGGAAACTCTTAAAAACAGCGTCGTGAATCCCCAAAATCCCCCCTTCCCATTTGCTTGGAAGCAATACGAGAACTCCAAGTTTTGCACTTAAGCGAATGACCGTTAAAAGTTCAGATACACGTTACACGGCAAAAACGCGCACCGAAGATAAAAAACCGATGTCGAAAGGAATTCCCAATATTGGTTTCAGGAATCGCCAAAATCCCTCTCTTCTTCGAAAGCAAAACGGCAACTTCAATTTACGCACAAAAGCGGCAACACTGTATATACAATTTTAAATACCGACATATGCAATAATCACTCATACGACACGGGTTTCGAGAGTTGCAAACAAACAAACATACAAGTGAAGCCAATGTACGCATGTCAACAAATAGTTCAGTTTGTATGCTGTAACTACCTAAATGGTAGTTAAGTTTTAAGGGTCGATGTTGATTTGAATAAATCATATATTATTCAGAAATTAATGTCATTTCTTTTTATTGTGATAATATTGGTTCAATTATGTATGAAACAAAATATCGGCCAAATGACTGCCGCGAACCTGGCGGCACACCTCCATCCGATGGCGCTAAGACATATTAGAGGATCTATGCCGTTAATGTGCCGAATTATATCGTCTCTTAGCATTTGAATTATTGCTGTCTTACCGACGCATGCCTTTTCTTTCAAATGAGCACAAAGAAAGAAGTAATCGCCACCACGTGAAATAACACGGCCATTGAATCTGTCGCTCATTGTTTCGTTAGCTGTGTGACAAACGGCATCGTCCTGTTGAAACCACATATCGCCCACATCCATATCTTTCAATTCGGGCCATAAAAAGTTCGTTATCATCTCACGGTAGCGAAAACCATTCACAAAAACTGCATGACTCATTTTGGAAAAAAGACGGCCCGGTGATGCCGCCCGCCCATAAACCGCAACAAACAGTCACTTTTTACGTTGGTCTTTCGACAATCACTCTTGGTATATCATTATAAAGTATAGTTTACTACTACAGAAAAAATTTCAATTTTGTACTCGACAACGTGGTTTTTTTCCTGATTTCCTGATGCATGTAAAACTCAAGTAGTTGTTTAGCCATTTTACTTTAAATTCTCTGATTTTGGAGACATCTATCGCCACCAAATAGGGTTAAGTCTAAAGCATTGTTTAAAATTAATTTAAATTATATTGTTATCTATGATTTATGTATTTTTATCTGCAATATAAGATCTCTTTTTTTCATTTTTATCTATGGGACACAACACTGTGGGCCATCTTTTGTGAACTGGTCCAATATGAAACAAATAAATATTTAATACATAACTGTATATTTTTCAGGAGTATAATGATTCACACAATTAATTACACACTGGAAGACTCTCTATGAAGTTAGCTTTAGAAGTCTTTTGTTCTTACACAAGTTGATTAACAATAGAGAACTGACTTATTTATTGGAGAAAATAAGATTCGCTAGATTAGCAAGGAGTAAACGTAACTGGCAAGCTAGAACCCAGGTACTCTGATCTGGGTGCCAGGTTATGAGGGGCACTATGGCAATGGGATGGCAGATCTCTACGTCAAAAAATGAGCAGCGGAGACTGTTATTGGCCCCACTCCACAATTTGGCTTCAACAAGAGTCTCTTTGTTTTCGATGTATCTCAGCTGTCTATATGTCGACATTTCATAGGAGCTATCCTATTCATCATTAGACTGCAAATTTTTTAAAGATATTCTCAAACATTCATCATTATATTCCAGCAATCTAAACAAATTATTGAGAATTTAAATACTTTCCAAAATTTAATCGTACACGCAAAAAAAGGCAGTTTGATATATGGTTGCGACAACATTAATATATATTCTATAGCATTGTGTATTACTGTTAAACACAGCGTTTAATTATAGTTTATTCCTCTATAAATATGTTACTGTTTGTATTTCTGTAATTCTATTGTTACCATCTATAAATTTCAAGATATGGTTGCATACAATAATAACAATTGTGAATTTTTTTTAAAAACAACAATAGGTTTTATCACATCCAATATAAAAATGTTTGTGAGTATAATATGTATGATATGCTAATGCATATCCAACAAAAGAGTTTAAAACATAAATTTACTATTGTTGTCATTAATAATAATTTCCTTCAAGTCGCTGACACATAATTTGTTTTTTTTTTTTTTTTTAATAAAAATATGTTTGAAAAAATATTTCAGCTTTATACAAAAAGGAGAAAAAGGGACACGAATTGTCGAAAAATTCATTTGAGCATTTGCGAAAATATTAGGGCAAGCCTGGGTGGTTACTCTCTATTGCGATGCGAAAGTAAGTTCGATGCGAAAGGTAAATACGTTAAGAGTATAATTTGCTACTCTGTGCAGTTTGCGCATGTTAGTTTGAAAATGAAGCAGCACTGATACCACAAAATAAACAATTGCGAAGAATAATAAAATAAAATGTGCGAAAGGGAAAAATTAAATGCGAAAGGAAAATACGAAAACGCAATACAGAGTACCAATTCTTCGATTACGAACCATTTTTCTTTTGCTTCGCAATAGATAGTAACCCTCCTGTAATATTAAGATATAAACATACGCAACAATACGATGAAATTGTTAATAATTATTTTTGCTTTATTGCAGCAGATGAATAATTCAACATCAAAGAGGAGATACAACGCAATTATTTTTTTAAATTTATATTTAACATAAAGGGTGTTTTTTTAAGCTAGATAGAACTTTAAATTGTAAAAAGTAACACAAAAAATTAAATTTTGATGAAACATTTTTTTTATTTGTTTCAGTATACTCTGACAAATCATCATGAATAGACTCACGCTTGAACAACGCTACGAAATTATCCAAATTTACTTTGAAAATCAGACCCGTTGTTTTATCGCAAAATTGTGTTCAGCGATGAGGCGCATTTTTGGCTTAACGGGTTTGTTAATAAGCAAAATTGCCGCATATGGAGTGAGACCAATCCACAAGAGACCCTACAGACTCCATTACATCCAGAAAAATGCACTGTTTGGTGCGGTTTTCATGCTGGTGGCATCATCGGACCTTATTTCTTTAAAAATGAGGCCGGAGCTCGCGTTAGGGTCAATGGAGATCGTTACCGCACCATGATCAATGATTTTTTGTTTGAAAATATGGATGACATTGATCCGGAGGAGATGTGGTTTCAACAGGATGGCGCTACGTGCCATACGGCGAACGCAACCATCGACTTACTGAAATCAAAATTTGGCGATAAGTTGATTTCGAGAAATGGACCTGTCAATTGGCCTCCAAGGTCGTGCGATTTGACACCTCTCGATTATTTTCTGTGGGGCTACGTGAAGTCACTGGTTTATGCTGATAAACCAGCAACAATTGACGCCTTGGAGGCCAGCATTGTTCGTGTTGTTCGTGACATACGGCCAGCAGTGCTCGAAAAAGTGGCCCAAAATTGGACGTCCAGAATGCGCTTCGTCAAGAACAGCCGCGGTGCCCATATGCCCGAAATCATTTTCAAATGTTAATGTCACGTATTGATCTTTCGAATAAAAAAAAATTTTGATTACAATTTCATTTTTTGTGTTATTTTTTACAATTTCAAGTTCTATCGGGCTTAAAAAAACACCCTATAGTATTAAAATATATCATAAGCTGTCTGTTTCTTGTAATTAATTATCATATATATGTATTTGTGCTAATTATAACAAATATGTGGTTCCATTACAATAAAGCTATTTGTGACATTAGTATGTTTATTTCATGAAAGTAACATGGTTACATATGAGCAAAGTATGAGTGGTTAGTATAACAATATGGGTGAGTATGAAAATTATTTGATAACTTTATTATAATAATGTTAAACCAAAATATAGTATGGTTACTTATAATATTCTTTTTTACAATACTATGGTGTGTCCTGTGAATGGTGTTTTAAATGTGATAATGTAGTATTATCAAGTACAACCATATAATCCAACAATAGTATGTTGCCCTTAGAATATTGTCGTTCCATGAAAAACAAGCTATTTATAATTTTTTATTGGTATAAATGGTAGAAGCTAAAAATAGCGAATAAAAAACTCAATTGTTTGAATTTTTGTTCTCTGCTTTTCGATACTTTCAAAAAGCAAACTTGAAAAAACTTGTTTTTTATGTTTTGACAGGTATTATTAGAGCATTTTTCTTTTAAATTCTCAACAATTTATTTAGATTGTTGGGATATAAAGTTGAATGTTTGAGAATATCTTTCAAAAATTCCCAAAGTCTAGTGATGATTAGGGAGAGTAGCTCCTATGAAATGTCGACATATAGACAGCTGGGACACAATCTGTTTATAATTTAGAAGCTAATATAGTGAATAAAACTTAATGGTTTTTATTTATTTCTAATATTTGAAAAAAGTATTTCTTTTATTTGTTCAAATTAAAATGATACCTCAATTTCCGACACCCTTTCTTTTACTGCGTTCGCAAACTTTACATTTATGGTTAACATCTCTAGGTGCTTAAAGGTGTGTTGTTGAGAGCTGCTTATCTAAAAATTTAATTTCACTGGTTAAGTCTATTTTATTAGAGAATCTGCTCTGCCAAGTATCAGTAAAAGATGACTTTATTCTTAGTTAAAACGTTTTTAGCGCACAACATACTTACACACACACACATACACTAATCAAACATTGGTCACAAAAAGTAAACACGTTTTAAAAGTTGTCTAATTTAAATATAATAAAAAACTTGCCCTTAATTTACACACATTCATTTAAATTTTGGTTGTCATGTTTTCTTATAATTTAATATAATTTTGTTATGTTTTTGTAAGTTCACAAAAAATAAATTTATTTGCTGTCAATTAATTATTAATTACTACTAAATACTAAACAAAGTTGTTTGAGCAGAAAAATAATTCTAATATTATTTTTATGAACACTTTTAACTGCTTATTTCGGACCAAGTTAAATTCATTAATTTTAATAATCTATAAATTAGCTGCAGAATACATATTGTCGGTCTCGTGTGGAAAAGCCTTAACTAACATAATAGCAACTGTATAGGAGAAAGAAAAATGTTTGTGACGAGATACATTTGTGTGAAATGTATTAGAATCACTAAAAATCTCAAATTCGAGGAAAATATTGGTTAGGGTACTAGCTGTGTTGCACCTATTTTGGTATGCAAAATAAAAATACAGGGTGTCTGATGGCAAATTTATATTTTTAAATATGGTTATTTCACCCCAATCAAAAAATTATAAACAGATTGTTTTCAATGTTTCCCAGCTATCTAACGAGTGATTTTTTTGCTATTATCTTTTTGGCAACACTAGTTTTGACAGCTCACGCACGTTTTGTATCTTGTGTCACTGTCAAACATCTTCAGTTTGGTCTATAATTTAATCATGAATCGTCTTACAAACGAACAACGCTTGCAAATTATTGAATTTTATTACCAAAATGCGTGCTCTGTTAAGAAAGTTCATCGCGCGCTTCTTCCATTTTATGGTCAGTTTAATCGACCTACTGAGGCTTCTATTCGGGCTATTGTAAAAAAAATTTCGCACCAAATTTACATTGTTGGACATTAAACCACCAACACGCTTACGTAGAGTGCGAACTGAAGAAGGTAGCCGTATCGGCCAGTGTTGGTGATGACCGTGAATTATCGATTCGGCGCCGTTCGCAGCAATTGGGCCTCTGTTACTCCACTACGTGGAAAATTTTGCGGAAGGATTTGGGTGTGAAGACTTATAAGATACAGCTGGTGCAAGAATTGAAGCCAAACGACCTACCACAACGCCAAATTTTTGGTGAATGGGCTCTTGAAAAGTTAGAAGAAGATCCACTTTTTTATCGAAGAATTGTGTTCAGCGACGAGGCTCATTTCTGGTTGAATGGATACGTGAACAAGCAAAACTGCCGTATTTGGAGTGAAGAGCAGCCAGAAGCATTGCAAGAGCTACCAATGCATCCACAAAAAACAACCGTTTGGTGCGGATTATGGGCTGGCGGCATCATTGGGCCGTATTTCTTCAAAGATGATGC
Organism: Thecocarcelia acutangulata; assembly: GCA_914767995.1. NCBI lineage: Eukaryota > Metazoa > Arthropoda > Insecta > Diptera > Tachinidae > Thecocarcelia > Thecocarcelia acutangulata. Next base: position 63,033,701 of record OU612098.1, read on the forward strand.
GAATCACAACGTTACTGTGAATGGTGAGTGCTACCGTGCGATGATAACAAACTTTTTTTTGTCCAAAATGGAAGAGCTTGACTTGCATGACATGTGGTTTCAACAAGACGGTGCCACATGCCACACAGCACGCGAAACAATGGACCAATTGAGAGGCGAGTTCGGTGAACAGTTTATTTCACGCATGGGACCAGTCAATTGGCCGCCCAGATCGTGCGATTTAACGCCTCTAGACTATTTTTTGTGGGGCTATGTTAAGGCTAATGTCTATAGCGACAAGCCCGCTTCGATTGACGCACTGGAAGCCAACATTGCCAACAATATTCGTGAGATACCGGCCGAAATGTTGGAAAGAGTATGTCAAAATTGGACTAAGCGGATGGACCATTTGAGGCGCAGCTGCGGCCAACATTTGCATGAAATAATCTTCAAACATTAAATTATATCGACCCAACTATCGATCCAAATAAATATTTCATGCGTTTTTCTGAATTTTATGTGTTTTTTTTTTAATTTCCGATAGTTCTTATAAAATCACCCATTATATGTCGACATTTCATAGAAGATACCCTAATCATCAGTAGACTTTGGACATTTTTGAGAGATATTCTCAAACATTAAACTTTATATCCCAACAATCTAAATAAATTATTGAGAATTTAAAAAAAACAAGTAAGAGTGTGGTATATTCGGCTGGGCCGAATCTAAAATACCCTTCACGATAGTCACGTATATGTATACTAGTATTATATATTACAAATTTGAACTAAATATGCTCGTTATATATGGACAGATATCGGGGAAAAAATATGTTTGCCTTGTAATCACCATTCCAAAAAAGAAGTCTTTCATGAACATGTTCGTGGAAAAGTTTGTTTAAGCTATATCTCGGTTATATATCAACCGATATCGGAATTTTCTATTTTCTGTATTTTAGTAACCTTCTTTTATAACGAGAATTGCTTTTCAGCAAAAAAAAATATTAATGGAAAAATCGGTATATACAAGGCTGGGCAGTATTTGAAATACATGTATTTGAAATACGTATTTGAAATACAAATACGTATTTTGTATCTGTATTTCAAATACCCAACCTGAAAGTATTTAGTATTTTGTATTTCAAATACATAACTTAAAAGTATTTTGTATCTTGTATTTCAAATACATATGGCTTAAAAATAAATTTTTACAAAATACATTTATTTATTATAAGTTCAAAATAAGTTTTTTCACACAAAAGCTAAAATTGCTAGAAACTGCCACCACTAAAATGTTTATTATTTTGCAATACCCTAATTCAGCTTTCAATTGTGTTGTCCAGAGCAAATACATTTTACACTAATCAGGTGATATCAATAGGAATTTTCACATATTCGCCACCAGCTTTTTCCCAACGCTTTGTATTATAAACAGGGAAATAATTTTTGTTATGAAAACTTTTGCCTACCTTAATGTCTGTGAGAACCAGATTATATCGATTGCAAATATAATAATTTGAGGTATTTCAGTTGTATTTTAACAAAACTAATTGAGAGCTTATATAGGACGACACCTGAAGCAAATAGAGCAATATTGGCGTCCACCCTAGTTTCAAAATACACTGGTCACCAGAAATCATCTCATTAAAATACCTTAGATACCTTATAGATACCTTAGAGAAAGATTACAAAATACGTGAAACCGAACATGGATGCAATAGAAGAAGAAGTAGTTGCAGTAAAGATGATGAGAATTTTATTGTTTTTTTTGCATTTATAGAATTTGGCAGCAGGTTCCGCAGAACCTGTGGAAATATGTTTTTCCTCGGCAGATTTTATTCACTCCCCAACAAGAGGTTGTTTGCCGGATGACTTATTAAATTATCTTGTTTTATTAAAGGAAATACTTGTTTTGCCGAATGAATCTTTTATTTGCTATCTATTAAATCCTAAGTATTATTAATTTCCCAGTTGGCGAGTTTAGAAAAATCATATGAATATACACACGTATGTCACACGTGTATATATGTAAAATGCATAGAATGTTAAATATATATAATAAAAACATATAACACATTTTATATAATATACACAGCTTTATTTCTAGTATTTGAATACATAATAAGTATATTGCAGTTGTAAGTATGAACATATATGTATATTGTCGCCTAAAAAGAAAAAGAGCATAACTGACAAAAAAATTCTAGTCTAGTCTAGTTATTATCAATAATACAACTATCCACAATTTTTAATTGGCTTTCAATACTTTGCCAGTTACGCCTTTTTAAGTTGTATGTGACAATATATAACTTAGTTTAAGTGCATATATAAAATGAAATATGTATCTAAAACCAGAGTGGTATATTCTTATGAGATCGAAAGACAAAAAAGTATTTGTAGTTTTTAGTTGTATTTTGTATTTAAAATACACAGCTGGAAAGTATTTTGTATTTTGTATTTAAAATACACAACTTGAAAGTATTTTGTAGCTTGTATTTGAAATACACAACTGGGAAGTATTTTGCATCTTGTATTTGAAATACTTGAAGTGAGTATTTTGCCCAGCTCTGGGTATATACGGATCGATATCGCAAATTTACATTTTCCATATTTATATAACCCTATTTTATTACCAGAACTGTTTATAAGCAAAAAAAAATTGTTTAATTTCGCTTATGTGACATTTTCATGAAAAAACCGGTTTAGGCTACAGCTCGGGTATATATAGACCGATATCTGGAAAAATTATTTTTGCCTTTTAGTCACCTTGCTTAACAATTGTGTGAAGTTTGAAGCAAAACAAACAACTTTTTTTCAAATATTTGCATACAAAATTGCAAAAAAAAAAAATTGTTTTTTTTCGGAATTTTGGATATATCTCAGCTATATGTGAACCGATATTACTAAATTTCAATAGCAAACCCATGAATCAATGGGATAAAAGAATGGTGAAAGAAAAATTTCTAAGTCTAATGGTTTTTCAACAGCGGACAGACGGACATCGCTTAATCGATTTTTACATTAATTCTGATTCAGAATATATGTATATACTTTATAGGCTCGCAAATGAAAATTTTAGAAATTACAAACGGAATGCAATTATTAGGTGGCAACATTAGAGTTGCTGTACTAGCTACATAATATTTTGTTTGTGTAAAAATTCCACCATACTGTCAAAAACATGTTTACAAAACAGAGGAAAATGAAGAAAAAAAGTGTATATAAAGGAAATTAATCGTGTATTATTATTTTCTTAAATTGTTTTTAACGCATGTTAAGCAATTATATTATTTTTGAGGCGAGGGAAGTCGATAAGCAGTAGACTTTTTCTTTTTACATAGGAGACTGCAACGCATTTTAAGGAATTAAAATATTTTTGAAATCTTGTTTCTTTTGCACTTTTTCAAACTGTTTAAAAAATTATTATTCTTTCACTTCACTTTGTATAAACATCAACATATTTTACGCAATTAAAATATATTTGGAAACTTTTTTATTTTTGTTTTTTTTTTGCACTTTTTCACTTCTTATTTCTTTTTTTGCACGATTAAAATATTATTATTTTTTCACTTTGTGTAAACATAAACAAATTTTAACACTACCGGTCGTTTAAAAAAAAAATTTTCACCTGCGCTAGTGATGCCACCTGGTTAATGCACCTTGTATATATCCTTAACATTTTTGTGAAAAGTATAAAAATGCTCTAATAATAATGTGTTTTGACAGGTGTTATTAGAGCATTTTCTTTTTAAATTCTCAATAATTTATTTAGATTGTGTTGATATAAAGTTGAACGTTTGAGAATATCTTCCAAAAATTTCCAAAGTCTACTGATGATTAGTATAGCTCCTATGAAATATCGACATATAGACAGCTGGGAAACATTGAAAACAAGCTGTTTATAATTTTTTGATTGGCGTCAATGTTAGAAGCCAATATAGCGAATAAAACTCAATTGTATGATTATTTCAAAAAGTAGTAAAAAGTGCGAGCGAAGGGTGGCGCCGTTGGAGTTATCGATTGTGCAGATTTCTCAGTCACGATGTCGCAGTAGTCGGTCGCGCGTTCGCTGTGGAGGCATTTTTTTAAGAGTAATGCTTCTTACGTAATTACTCCTCGACAATTTTGTTCACAGTTAGATATTCGGCGAATATGTGATGAACAGAGTTTAAATTTAATTCGTTCGTGGGTGCCGGGATTCTACACAACTTCTTTGGCTACGAATGTTCCACGGCCGGGGCCTAGTCGATCTTCTCCATAGAACTGGTTGAAAGCAGTTTACGTGAAAATCTGCGAATTTCAACAAAGAAATAAGCAGCCTCACTGGGATTTCCAAGAGCGAGTATTCATAAAGTCTTAAAAAAGGATCTGAAGTTCCATCCTTGTAAATTTCAAATTGTTCCAGAACTGAAAGAAAGTGACTTTGATTCACGCAAAATCTTTTGTGAAATGATGTTGGAGCGTTATCTAACTGTAATACCCATTTTTTGGAGGGAAGAGTCTCATTTTCACTTAAACGGCCATGTCACAGGGTAACAACTTAGTGTGCTTTGCCTACGCATGGGATAATTGGACAAACCAGGAAACGAATATCAACGGTAAAAATAATCAACGCTTGGTTATGGAAATATTTTTGCCAAATCTTTGAGCTCGTCCATCGTACACTTCACTCACGTGGTCAACAGGATGGGGCGACTCCACACAAAGTTAGAGCTTCGATGAATTTGCTTCGGGAAAATTCCCCCAATAACTGATTAGTCACTTGGGGGTATATCCCATGGCTTTTTTTATGGGGCTACCTCAAAGAGAGGGTTTGCAATGACAAGCCCCAATTTCTTGTGGCTTTAAAGGAAAGTATTCGTCGGGAAATCAATTCAATTGAGCCAAGTTTACAGTAGCGTGTGGCGCAGAATACAAGGCTCCGTTTCGCATAGTGTGTTCCACTCGACGGAAGATATCTGGATGAGATGTTCTTTAAAAAATAAAATCCACATTTCCATTCTATCGTTCAATGCTCTTATTAAAATTTTGTGTCAATTATTACGTTTTTTTATTTAAGTTTGAATATATAAATCTGCTACTAGACACTTCGTATTACGAGTATGTGCTGCTTACAAAATATAACTTAAACGTTTTTCATACTGAGTGTTTTCAGAAAAATCTTCATTTTATGTAGGATCACACGATTGTCGTAAAGCACCCGATTTCACATATTTTTATACCCCAAACTCTTTTCTCTTTAAAATATTTTAAACAAATTTTTATTTGATTGAACCTTAAACATCACAGTCAATAACGATGATCGTTGTAAAAGGTGGCCGTGTTTTAATTGGTTACTACAAGCGTGAAGGATTTGACGTAAAAGATATTTAACAAACTTGGCATATTGTCAGTCAGATATGCGATTACTTCTATGTGGCCTGTTATATACGGATATCATTTTATCAGCCGTTTACTAACGTTTATGAATTTATACTATTTTTCCGTTCGAGTAATTTTTTTTTTTTTTTGCCCGGTACTCAGATGACAGATGATCCCTACATATATAGTGCATTATACTGGAACTAGGAAAATATGTTATGTGGAGGGAGAATGAAGAAGTAGTGCTTGTGGACGCTTGACTTGAACTTTTCAACATTATTACTCTGCAGTAAACTAGCACCATAGACGAACCATACGGCTGAATAACATTCTCTCTCTCTCTCTCTCTCTCTGTATTGTGTTGTTGGATTCGCTAGGCATTCGACCATAAATGGATGTGCGCTGAACAATAAATGCGTATTGTTTCGGGTTTCGGGAACAAGATCCTTAATCTCATCACTGTAAAATCCATTGTAGTAGCTCCAGTGAGTAGAGGTAATGTGACCGATAAGCCTATTTGCTCTCTCTCTCTCTCTTAGACACGGTCGAGTAACTCCTACGTAGACTTCGAGACATCGACCCAAACATGAGAGTTGTATTCCATTTTCGGTCGGATATAGATGATATAAATAGTAAAGAAATTGGATGGAGTGAAGAACGTCTTACAGCGTTCCAAAACACCGAGACACTATAATGCTTCTTTAGAGACATGAAAAATGTGTTCAGTCCAGCAAGCATCATACTGACTTTTCATTGCAAGAACATCAAAAGATTGCGATTCCAAAATATTGCGATTCCAAAATCCATGACAGATGAAGCAGCATTCATGCGCTTGTTTGGTAACAAACAACATTAGGTCTTACGGGCGTTGAAATCGTAGCCGTTTTTACGCCCATTTTCGGGGACTAAAAGATCATTGTTCAATGATTTGGCCTTTAACTGAATCAATACGAATGGAAAATGATCAAGGAACAAATATCGAACTTTGTAGTGTTAATCCGCAATTACCAGTGATGTGACTGTTAAGTATTCGCCTGTTTCCGTGCGCATCTGTTCGTTTTGCAGTCGAGGGTTAAGATACTGTATTCGAACGGAGCTTTGCGGATACCTGGGCACCTCAGCAAATAGATTAAGCTCCTTCCACGTTACAGAGGACTGTGACGTGAAGGACATATAGGACCAAAATGGACACTTTCAGCAACAAAAACACACTGACATGAAGACGACTATGGGCAAGAAAATTTCAACAATGCTACAAGAACCAAAACGCTGACTGCAGGAAGTGGCTTGTGGCAACCTAGGAACACTAAATGCGTGACGGTATGTTCGGATAGCTGTATTGGCATTGAAGTGTCTATGGACTTTGATCCAAGCACCTCGAAGGCTACCCAGGCTCATGCCTTTACGACACATACCCTTGGTTTGGGAGCTGCTCGTGCTGTGAGCAAGTTCACGGATTATCGAACTCTACCAACAAAGTTGGGACGAGAGGGTCTTATTTAAGATTTATGGTGAGCTGGGGAAGAAGCCAGGAGCAGAAGGCAGGAGCAGTTTTAGCTGAACTGCAGAATTTGCCTCCCCTCACATCTAAGGCAACGCTCTGAAGAGGAGGAAGTGTTGCAGGTCCAGCAGCCTGCGAAAAAGCGTTTAAGACCCTAAGGGTCAATGGACAAGCCATTTAGCGAGGTCATAAAGGACAAGCTTGTGATGGCTGTCATTGACAGGGGCAACTCGGATCTTGCCATAACCCCTTCGAACTGGGTAGTGGTGAAGAATATGATCCGGAGAGTCCTTAAAGACAATGCGCATCCGTACCCCAGGTGTGAGGAAGTTGGCTGGTATCGGCGTCATGTAAATCTGATGGCCTGTGCAGATGAGCGATTTTGCTTAAATAGGTGGTCGGTTTTTTAGACAAGCTATGGGACGGTGCCAGCCTCGACATGGTTTCTCTTTTAGAGGTTTCACGTCGTTCTGAAGCCGTTGCCAGGATATCTTACATCTCTGGATCTGCGGAGGAGATCCTGGAGGTCCTGAGGGGTGAAAACTCTGATATACCTAGCCATGATTGGAAGGTGGTCAGGGTCTTCGAACGGAGAGGCACCTTTAGAGATGTCACCATCCTGTTGAGTCAGGAGTCACTGGCGCAACTCCGATCTAGAAAGGGAAAAATGTAGTTCTGTTTCGATGCAATTTTTCTCCGAGTATACCGGGGTGACGACAGGGGTGGTCTGATTAGAGGGGTATGGATACCGGTTTGGAACGCATCTCCGTTGAGGAGACTGCTAGCTTAACATCGTACCCCTTCCAACTCTCAGTTGGTATGCGTATGCTGCGTATGATCGTAGGAGGGCTACGGTCCTGTACGGTCTTCCGGCAAAAGGTTGCGTACTTTGGTGCCAACTCTGACAGGAAATTGTCACATAGGGACGCATGCTAAGGGGTTAAATATTCCATTTAATGATTTTTGTAGAAGTTGTAAGGATGAGAACGAGGAAGAGAGTGTTGAGCACTTCCTCTTTCGGTGTCCGGCTCTCTGTTTTATGTCTCTAGGCTGTATCTAGGCACACCGGTGCTGCACGGGTTAGCAGATATTCCGGAATGCGGAGTAAACGGACTGGATTACTTTATCTGGCTTTCGGATTGGCTTAGATCTGAACCGTCGGGGAATATGTAAGTCTCATAGTCCTCCCTCAGGCATCTAAACGGGACCAAGAAAGGACCCAAGTAGGCTGGTTTCATGAAACTGGCGGCCTGTACAACCTAAGCTAACCTAACTTACTCTGTTACCTATTTATTCCGGTTTAATGTGGCTCTATGCGATCAAACCAAATACGTCCCTTCACGTTCGCAGCTAGGCTATTTTGAACGAGAATTTTTTTAGAACAATTTTTGCAATTTACTCAACAATTACCCATATACTTCATTTTACTCTAAAAGTAAACGAATAAACATATTTTCAACCACTACAGTCGTATGACTGATATAAGACAATTACATCTTGTGGCAGTCAATTTTGTAGAAAATGGTCTAAAACACACGAGAACAATGTTGTGAGTTACATTCATACTCATCAACAAATATGCACTCTGCTTAGTGTTTCAATTACAGTAGGTAGCCCAAATAAATGGGTCAGATTACTTAAAGATAAGCGGTACTTGAGCTGTATGAGCATATAATTGTTTCAGACTCCCGTGACAGTCGTCAATAAATTAACTTCGACTACGCAATTCCTAATCTTATGTAAGTACATGTACATCTTTGTGAGTTCTCCTATATTGGAGCAATATAGGAGGACCTCTTCTCAAAGATGAATTTAAAATTTCCAAGACTTTCATTTCTCGAAGGTGAATTTAAAATTTCAACGTTGTTTGATTACAACTGGAAATTGCAGTAGACAAATTCAATACATATAGCCGATTGGCTATTTAGTAAAGATGTTGTGTTTTTATATTTTAAAAACAATTTATCTATACTTTTAAGTGTAAATGAAATAAACTCTGTTTTATCTGACCTCTACATATGTATATTTATAATACCCTTCACAAAAATGTTAAGGGTATATATATGTTTGTGATTCCGTTTGTAATTTCTACAGTTTTTATTTCCGACCCTATAAAATATATATATTCTTAATCAGAATTAATGGAAAAGTCGATTAAGCGATGTCTGTCGGTCGTTGAAATACCGTTTCTGAGAAAACCATTAGACATAGAAACTTTTTTCTTTCACCATTCTATTACTCCATCGTGCGATGTGTTTGCTATTGAATTTCAGTAATATCGGTTCACGTATAGTTGAGATATATTCAAAATTCCGAAAAACACCATGAATTTTTGCAATTTTGTATGAAAATTTTTGAAAAAAAATTTTTTGTTTTGCTTCAAACTTCACACGATTATTAAAATGGTGACTGGAAGCAAAAAAGAAATTCAGATATCGGTCCGTATATACCCGAGATATAGCCTAAACCAGGTTTTTTATGAAAATGTCGCGTAAGAAAACTTAAACAACTTTTTTGCTTAAATGCAGTTCTGGTAATAAAAAAAGGTTATAAAGATATGAAAAGCGAAAATTTCCGATATCGGTTCATATATAACCGAGATATAGCTTAAACAAACTTTTCCATGAAAATGTTCATAAAAGATTTCTCTTTTGGAATGTAAAATTTTTGCCTACCCAACTTAAATATGTCAGCTTATCAGACGTGAGAATATGTTCAACTATTTTGACATCACAGGAATTTTACTCTTAGGTCTTATATTATAAATAGAAAAATCGTTGTATGATTTTGGAATTGGAATAACCCTAGAGACTCCCAGTAAAATCACTCTTAGTGAGTATTTACAAAATGTAAGAAATGGCCACTAATATTTTGGAATTGTAATAACCCTAGAGACATTCAAGCTCCCAGTAAAAACACTAATAGTGAGTATGGTATTTACAATATGTAAGAAATGACCACTAATATTTTGGAATTTGAATAACCTTAGAGACATTCAAGTTCTCAGTAAAAACACTTGTAGTGAGTAAGTATTTGCATTATATAAGATATAACAGGAAAAACAAGTTTTAAAAGCTTTAAGGGTATTCCGTCTCCAGCAACAGAGTTAGACTCAATAGAATTTATCACTTTGCAAAGATCTAATAAAAAAAACATTTTTGAATGAGAATTGCGTGTCACCACTTGTGCAGTTAAAATAAAATAACATTTCAGCAGCACCATATACTTCTACAAATTGATTATTAATCAAGTTTAGGTCTGCTTCCACCAAAGTATTAACGATCGTCATACATTTTCATTACTAAAGTTTTCAAAAATGTTTAACCCATTTTGTCTCTTACGTGACCGAATAACCGCTTGCTTTATTTCTATATTTATTAATATATTAGCTAATTATCAGTGTTACAATTTCAAGTATAATCATTATAAGCAAGATCTCAAGGATGCGGTATGTTTAATTTGCCTAACTTTCATGCAGTATTCTTTTTTAATGTAAATATTTCGTTGATGGGAACAAAACAATAAGCATCATTTAAAAAATTATTAAAGACCAATATCTAAATATTAACATCATTCCTCTCATAAATTGAAGAAAATAATAAAAAAGTCATGAGTCGATAAATGCGCTTTATCCATCGCCGTTAACATTTTTGAAATCTCTAAATTCAAAATCATTGTAATTTTTATTGATATCTAACTCAAAAGGGGCAAAAGAACTGACTTGATAGTGCAACTTTTAGATCGGAATTGAGAATGAAATAATCAATCAGTGATAACGAATGATACGTTGTATCAAATTAGTTGGGATAGAATTATAACTTACCCTTAAACCATTGTGGCAACATATAGATCTGACAAATTTAAATTAATGTCAATAATTTTGTTTTACAAGGTAAATTTTTGTTATGTAAAATTCTTGGCAAATAGCCCATAATTTTATGATTTATGTTATTTAAAACAATTCTTCCATGCTCGTTGAATTTAAAAAGTTTATTGAAAGTGATACTTGCATACATATTTTATCACCAATCGTAATTTCAACAAGAATAATTAATTAATGCCTTATACGAAAAAAAGTCAACAAAAATATTCGTATATTTCGAATTATTATTCACTGGGAATTCGAAAATTTATAATTTTTTTACGATATTGGAAATAAAACTTTCCTTGCAGTTTTTTCATAGATTAACGTATAAACTGATTGATGTGATTAACATTAACATAAAGTTTATAAAGTAAACTGATTATTCCTTTTGTGCGACTTGTTGTTTCATGCTGTTTTTATTAAACATTAATAAATACGTTTTGGCAAAGAATGGAATACCACGACAACAGTGTTTTTCAGAGAAAGTTTTTCGATATTTGTGGGAGGTTAAATACCAAAGAAGGTTGATGATGGTTTATAAAATCGTGTTTTGCAAAAAAAAAATTCGATTTTATATTGTTATTGAAAATAGTTCTAATTATTCTATTATTTATATTTTATTTAATTTTATTCATTGTTTTTAGATGCTCAGCCAACTGTGAGGGCCGTTTTAATATCCGCTGCTACGAGTACGTCTACCTCTACAGCAAACTAGCTTTTCTCTACTTTAATATCATTGTAAACAACAAAAATTGCAGTTTAAAATTGAATAAAAAAAAAGAAGTTATGATGTAACTTACAATCTTTCCTGACCAGGTGTAGGCTGCATGCTTGTAATATATAAATTTATGCTGAAGGCGAACATAAAGAATGCAAAAAATAACAGGAACAGATACAACAACCACAACTTTTTCAGTTGCTGAAATCGTAAACCCATAATGTTACGTGTAAACAAACTTCTTGTTAGTTTTATTTTGGCTTAATTGTATTCCACTTTTTGTTTATTGGCTAAACTACAACAGACCGAACCGAACGTTTTATAAACCGAGTGTAAAACTTTAGTCAAGTACGTGTGCCGCTATTGTTAGATGCTACAAAATATGCCGTTAGCATCAAGAAACAGTATTTAAAATCATCAAATAAACCGATGTGATCGTGATGTTTCCGCTTTGACCACTGACAACAGAATGGGAGCCTACTCTCTTATTATTTTTCACTTATACACCATTGTTTTTCATTCCGTATTGAATAGTAAATCCAATGGATAACTACCCGTCCTTCTTGCAATATTGGTTTATTCAAGTTTAGCAACACCTACACTTTAGAAAACATTTTACATGGACACTAAACATAATTGTTTTATTTATTTTTTAATAAATATAAACTATTAAAATCATCATCAGTGTTTACTCGTTTACCCAACAACCAAAACAACTTGAAAACTGCCTTGCCCACAACAACAATACAAACCCATATAAACAGTTGGTTGCATAAATGCGTAACAGCAATTCCGTACTACTAAAATAAGTAACCTAGCAATACAATCATGTAAAAGTACAATTTACAGTATTCGGCAAAAATTATTTCACAAATGCCATTAAATATTTTAAGTATATTTTGGAATAAGCCCATATTGCAAAAAGAAATTATATAGGGGAATAGAAAATCTAAAAATAAGAAAAATATATTAAGTAAGAATGTAGACGAAATCACATAGTTTCCGAGTCATAAACCTCTGAATTTTGATATACGTGTACATGAAATTGCAATCATCCTATACATTTGTGAAGTTATTTAGGCGAAATTGGTATCATTAAGCAACGTTTGAAGAAATAAATAGATTGGAACATGCCAATATAGTTTTGACAAAATTTTATATATCACGAAAGCGTCAATATATATTTTTTTTTTATAAAAACAAAAATGTGATTCAAGTTGTATGAAACAAAACCGCATTAATTAACAAATTCTTTTCATAGTCGGAAGAAATTTCTCTTCTGTAGTATAACACCGGCATCGCTGACTAAAGGCTATCTACTCTATGGCATAGAAAACACCTGCCTCGCTTACTAAAATTTTTCTGCATTACAAAAAATGTTCATAACGTTTGTGTTCGACGTACGTTACCGTGGGCTCCCACTTTGAAAGAAGTGTTTTTTGTGTTGAAAATTAGGCAAATTGGGTAAATGAGAAACCTTGTGAGAGAGTAATTTGTATTTCTCATTTTACTTGATTTTATCCGTGCAAAATGGTAAAATTAACAAATTTTACAATTTTTAATTAATTAGCTGTTTGTTATTTATGAAAATAAAATACTAAAGTGCAAATCATAGAAAACATTTCTGAAAATAGCACATATACATATATCTGTTAAATAAATAACGTATTAAAACCCGTATTTTCGTTTTTTATCTAGCTTATAATGTTTAAATAAGTGTGCAAACAGTTTTGCTTGAATTACAACATCATTGTCAACTCAGCGCTCTTCACACAGTTGCCGTTTTAAGAGACAATTTCAAATATTTCGTCGATGTGGCACACATGAAATATGGTAAGCATTGTGTGCAGAAACATATAATCAAAATTTTTCATTTTTATTATTATTTGCTTTATTTGAATTGCAAAGAAAATTTAATTTTTTAATTTTTCTTTTATTATTTTAGCAATCAAAATGCTGTTTACGCTAGCACTGCTACCAGTTATTTGCATTTTGAACATATGCTATACTAAAAAAATTAAACTTTTCCATATATAAATTGGAGCATAAAGAATGAATTGCTTGTATCCAAATAGTTTTTATTTGCGAATAGGCTGCGTATAAACGTTATAATAGATTTCCTTGCTTTTTCCAACCAAAACTAAACAAAGTTTTGCCAAGTTTTAGTCATGTATACCAACAAAGTACATGTGATGCTTTTTGGTGTTGTATTTATTGGAATTTTTTTTTATCTTGGGCCAGTGCTCAAGGGATAGCCCCTACATATGCAGTGCATTGTACTGGAACTAAGAAAATAGATTATGAGGATGAAGGAGGGAGTAATGTTGTGAACATACGGAACGACCAAAACAAACGTTATCACAGCATTTAAAGTGTTGAAATTAAATTAGTTAAAACTGATCAGTGCCCAGTGTATATACCTTCGACATTGCTCAGAATAATAAAAATTAGTTCAACATCGCGCACACCGTAAGGCAATAAAATACATAAGGGGAAAATAAAAAGAAATTAATAATAATAAATAGAGAAAAAATAAAACGCCATGTTTAGAAACGAACGCGGCAAAGTCAAAATATAAATAATGATTGACGATTTCATTTGTAAACGACAAAAACACGACACTGGCACATATGCTCTGATTGACCTGTTTTTTTTTTATCGTCTAAAGGGAACTTAACGAAAAGACGCCATTACAATTTTCCGATTGTTGGTTTTGCAAAATATCATTTTAAAAACATTAAAGAGAAGATAATTGTTTTTTGCATTAAATACATATCACAAGTGGTTACTTTTATGCAAAATATGCACAGAGATTAAATTGATATAAGATGCTATGAGCGCTTTCACATACGGCAACTTAGTTGCGCAATTCTTTTGCCCATGTATTGTGCTTGTTGATGTGAGAGGTAAGAGCAGCTTGAAGGGGGAAGAATTGCTAAGATTTAAGTACAGACTTGCTTGTACTCAGCAATTCGTTTTGTTCGCACATTCTTGTTTTTTATATTATCTTTTGCTTATTTTTTATTTTTATTTTTTTATGTTTATTTTTCGGGCCGTTCAAATTATTACGAAAATTTAAGTAAAACAGAATGAAAGTTGCGCAACTAAATTGCTGTATGTGAACACAAAAGCAAGTTTAAAAGGAAATAAAAACAAAAAGTAGAATTGCGCAACTAAGTTGCCTAATATGAAAGCACTCTATTAATCTCAAAGAAGTGTTTTCTTCTCGGCAGTCAATGATTTATGAATACTTATAAGATTACCAAAAAAATGTTTCCTTCTTGTTAGATATTAAGATTGACCTAAAGAAATACTTTCAATCTGTTGACGTTTTCTCAGCTGCCTGGATTGAGCAATTTAAAAAACATTTATGTATGACAACACTGCTTGTTATTAACATATTTTTTTTGTTTTTGATTAGTGGCAACACTTTGAAAAACAGTAGACAAATCTGTAATAACAAGTTTCACAGGATTTGCAAGAAGTTTTGTGATAAGTTTAGCAATTAATTAAAATAATAATGATCTCTACGAATACTTCGGACTTTATTAAAGTAAATGTTACAAATTCTAAAACAGATAATATAGCTTTTGACATCAAATTTCCAAAATCAATGACTGTTGGTGAATTGAAAAATAAGTTGCAAATTATTACTGGTGGAAATGCCGGTACTATGGTGGTTGATCTTTACAAAGGCGAACAATTGATGACATCACTAGCAGATGACTCAGTAATGTTGGGCGCATTGCCTATTGAAGCTGGCATGAGATTTCATGTTAAGGACAATTTTTGCTGGGACTTAAGTGAAGAACCGGTAGAAAAATTTGTTTTAGCAGATCCGGAATATGATCAGAAAGAAAATACAGTGAGGAGTTTTTTGAAAAAGAATCGTATTGGCAAGTATAATGAGGAGGAGCAACAAAGGGAAGAAGCTAAACGGAGAGAAAAAGAAGAATTAGAGAAACAAAAGGCTGAACTGTGTACGGTTGGATCACGATGTCAAGTATCTGTGAAGGGTTCTGCAACTAGACGTGGGGTAGTAATGTATAATGGCCCGTTACACAGTAAATCGGGTATTTTTATTGGCGTGAAATATGATGAACCATTAGGCAAGAATGATGGTTCGGTGCAAGGCCATCGTTATTTTACTTGCCAACCAAATTATGGTGGTTTCGTTTCACCACTTGCAGTTGAAGTCGGTGACTTTCCGGAAGAGGACTTTAATTTGGACGACGAAATTTAAAATATTGTGATTGTAAAAAATTTTTGTGCGTAGGCAAGGCTCCAGCCGAATTCAAAATTAAACTTTATCACATATAGTTAGTGCTTTTAACAATAAATATTAACAATTAAGTTTTTTTATTCGCTATTTTTAGCTTCTACCATTTATACCAATAAAAATTATAAATAGCTTGTTTCTTATGTTTCCCAGCTATCTATATGTCGACATTTCATAGGAACTACCCTAATCATCAGTAGACTTTGGAAATTTTTGAAAGATATTCTCAAACATTCAACTTTATATCCCAGCAATATAAATAAATTGCTGAGAATTTAAAAGAAAAATGCTCTAATAATATCTGTCAAAACACAAAAAACAAGCCTTTTCATTTATACACGAAAGGTGTAAAGAAATGTTAGAGAGGTGAATAAATGAAAAGGCTTGTTTTTTGTGTTTTGACAGATATTATTAGAGCATTTTTCTTTTAAATTCTCAGCAATTTATTTATATTGCTGGGATATAAAGTTGAATGTTTGAGAATATCTTTCAAAAATTTCCAAAGTCTACTGATGATTAGGGTAGTTCCTATGAAATGTCGACATATAGATAGCTGGGAAACATAAGAAACAAGCTATTTATAATTTTTATTGGAATAAATATTAACGCTAATCAAATTTGGGTAATGTGAGTCCGAGGTGTCGTTAATTATTTGTACTAAAATATGACATTATTTGCTCAAATTAATGCAGTGTTAAGCTGAATAATTTACAGTTTTAAGAAGGTATATCGCCAATATTTCTCATTCAATGAATGGCATCTAAATTCTCGAAATATTCGAGAAATTCTTTAGCAGAAGTCAATAAAATATTACAAATGTTTTAAATAATATTTTTTTTACTAATAAACATAAGTTCTTTTAAAAACATTTTCTTTTATTTGTTAAACAGTTCTCACACCCGCAAGTTTTTAAGTCACCAGGCGGCTTAAAAATGCCAAATATATTTTTCGGTGTTCCGTGACTTGCTCGTTTTGTTTGGGAGTTGACATATTTTGAAAGCTGAAGACGCATGTTTTAGAAAACAAATAAGCTAAAAAATAAATTGAAAATGCAAGATGTATTCATATGCATATTACTATGCTTTAAAGTTCAGTTGCAGAAATACATAGAGCGTGCAGCCAGTGTTTTAAGAACATTTTTCAAATTTCATGTATGTAGGTATTTGGCACAAATCGACTTACAGCCAGTTTACCAATTTCGAAAGAAAATGAATGCGAAAGAAAGCCAGTCACTCACATTCGAATCAATTTGGGTTTGTCTATCTCACTACTATTCGTTCGCATATTCTTATGTATTTTCATTGAGTTTTGACACATCGTTCGCATAGAAAAAAGTTAGACGAACCCAAATCAATTTTCTTTCGCTTAGATTGCGAACGCAAGCACTCTGTCGAGATTGGTAAACTGGCTGTTAATTTGATGCAAATAAAACTTATTTATCCTTACTAATATTATAAATGTGAAAGTAACTCCGTCTGTCTGTTCCCTTTTCACGCCTAAGCCGCTGAACCGAGTTTGATGAAATTCGGTATGCAGATACCTTGAGGTCCGAGAGTCGTTATAGGATAGTTTTTATTTTGAAATTTGAGCCACAAGGTGGTCAAAAGGGGGCAAAATTACCGTCAAAAAATTTGTTTTCCTTAATATTTCCGCAGTTCATTCCTAAAATGGAGAAAGGAATACGAATTATATGTCGCAATTTTGTTGCAGTTACGACGAAAAATGATAGAAATACAGACATTTGTATCGGCACAAATCGTCACACAAAAACCAAAAAATACATATCACATCACGTAAGCAGCAATAATATATGACATTCGCGGTTGAAAAACGCAAATATGCAAAACGTTAACGTTTTAATGTGAAGTAGAGACGAATTGCCTCCTGAAAACAGCCAATTCGTTTCTTAAGAGTGAAGAAGAGTGCAAATTGTAAATAAAAAAACTTAAAAATAAAAAGATATTGCATATACTCGTGCTTGCGTGAATCAGAGTGAATAGTATAAATTGTGTATAAAAACAAACACTTCCATATTCCAAGAAGCGTCATATTGGAGTTACCCTGTTAATCTGAAAGCTTTATATTTTAACGTAGTTGATATACATACATTTCTGTATCTATTTAATTTAATATTCTAAGTAATTTCCTACAATAAACACGCACTTTCTACAGGTTATGGGACCAGAAAAAAGGAAAACTATTTAGAGTATTCGTGAATCATTATTAAATATAATACAAGTTTTAAAAAAAAACATGTCGAAGCCGGAAAGTAGCACGAATAGTTTAACCATAGACAGGCTGCTCGGTAGGGAAAACTACGCAACCTGGAAAATAGCTGCGCAGGCTTATTTGGACTTGGATAATCTTTGGACAACCACAATAGATTATGAAGTCGATGAAGAGGGTAACCCGAAGACGCCGATAAAGGCTGAACAAGACAGAAGAGCAAGAAGCAAATTAACACTCATGATTGACCCGTTGTGTTATGTCCATATACAGAATGCAAAAACAGCTAAAGAGTTGTGGGAACGGTTAGCAAATGCCTACGAAGACAGTGGCCTAACTCGTCGGGTGGCACTTTTGCGTAAACTAATAACAACCACTCTTTCAAATTGCAATTCTATGGACGTTTATGTCAAGGAGATTGTTACGACGGCTCAAGCGTTGAATGGTATTGGTTTTCCCATCAGTGAGGAATGGATTGGATCACTTTTGTTGGCTGGGCTGCCGGAAAGTTATCGTCCAATGATTATGGCACTCGAAAATTCAGGAATCAGTATCAGTGGTGACAGCATCAAAGTAAAACTTTTGCAGGAAGTACCAAACGCAAGTGAAAATTCAGCTTTTCAAACTGCCGTTCGTCAAGGTGCACCAAGAACACACAAAAAAGGCCCTAAATGTAGAAAATGCCATAATTTCGGCCATATTGCGAAATATTGCCGTACAAAAACACAGCAAACTGAACATCATAAGGAAAAACTATATGATGCGTATTCAGCAGTGGCATTATCAACATTTGAAAATACTAGCGGTCGTGACTGGTATTTTGACTCAGGTGCTACATCTCATATGACCTTAAATTCGGATTTTTTGAGCAATATGCAAACAAAACAAGGCACCGTGTTAACTGCCAATAAGGGTACAATGCCAATTGAAGCATCAGGCAATATTAGAATTCAACCAGACTGTAACGATTCATCTATAGATATAAACAACGTTCAGTACGTACCTGAACTGTCAACAAATTTATTGTCGGTAAGTCAAATAGTTAAAAGAGGCCATAAAGTAATATTTAAAAATAGTGGTGTGCAAGTCGTAAATCCTGTTGGAAAAATTATATCTACTGGCTCTCATGCAAATGGTTTGTTTAAATTGAACTGTGCGATAGTACCGGCTGATACAGCGTTCGCATGCAGTTCAATAGACAGTTTGCGTCTATGGCACAGGAGAATGGGTCATCTTAACCTCAAAAGTTTGCAACAATTACAAAATGGTTTAGCAACTGGCATAAAGTTTACGAAAACGAATATGGCTGACTGCAAAATATGTCCAATCGGTAAACAAATAAGACTACCGTTTAACAAACATGCCACGCGGGCTTCTCACATTCTTGAGTTAGTTCATTCAGATATTTGTGGCCCGATGGAAGAAGATTCTCTTGGCGGAAATCGATATTTTTTTACCCTAATAGACGACAAGACGCGAAAAATATTTGTTTATTTTTTAAAAACAAAAGGTGAAAGTGAAGTTTTAAACGCTTTTAAAGATTTTTTATACTTTTGTGAGAGACAAAGTGGCCAAAAATTGAAAACTCTTCGCACCGATAACGGCAAGGAATATTTAAACAGAAGTTTTCAGGGGATTATAAGGGAAAATGGTATAAATCACCAAACCACAAATGTGCACACGCCAGAACAGAATGGTGTAGCCGAAAGAAACAACAGGTCCATCGTTGAAAAGGCAAGATGTATGCTTTATGATGCAAACTTGCCAAAAGCCTTTTGGGCTGAAGCAGTAGCATACTCTGTTTATTTGCTCAATCGTTCGCCTTCTAAAGGCACGGGCATAACCCCAGAAGAGGCCTGGAGTGGTAGAAAACCTGACTTGTCGCATATAAAGGTTTTTGGCACAGTGTCAATGGTGCAGATACCAAAAATAAATCGTAGAAAATGGGATGCTAAAGCTCATGAATGTATCATGACTGGCTATGATGAACATACTAAAGGCTATCGCCTTTATGATCCAGTTAAAAAAGTAATTTTTAAAAGCCGAAATGTTTCATTTATTGATGAAACCAAGGACTCTGTGGAATTTTCATCTAAATTATTATCGAAAATGAGCAACAACACTGCAGGTGTGGACTTGAGGCTCATTGATGACTCTTATATTGATAATGGAGTTACAGATCAACCGAATACAAGCCAGCCGAATATATCAAGCCCGCCGAATCTTACGAAGGCACCACCAATTGAAGCAAGTAAGAATTGTTTACCAACTCTAAGACGCAGCGAAAGAATCAGACAAAAACCGAAGAAGCTAAATGATTTCATCATTGAAACTGAAGGTTCATCCTCATCAGATAATTATGATTCAGCTGAATCCATAGAAGAAAAGTCGTCGGCAACAGAAGATTTTCATGGTTTTCCGGAGCTCGTAGCGCCTCCATCGCAACAAAATAGACCACATTGTTTAAGTCAATTTGTGTCAAAGCTTAGCGTTGAGGGGCGCAATGTTACAGGCAAGTATTCTGATAATTCATTTTTAAGTCAACCAAGTACTGCCTCAAATTGTTTTCAGTCATTCACACAAGATCCCGAAACACTTGAGGACGCATTATCTCGTCCTGATTCAGACCAATGGAAGCTGGCAATGGAGGAGGAATACCAATCTTTAATTGAAAATGACACATGGTCACTTCAAGATTTACCTCCGAACCGCAAGGCAATAAAATGCAAATGGGTATTCCGCACAAAACGTGACATAACTGGCTCCATAGATCGTTATAAGGCTCGCTTAGTTATAAAAGGATACTCACAGCGAAAGGGGATAGACTATGAGGAGACATATGCACCTGTCGTACGTCATAGTTCGCTGCGATATCTTTTCGCAATTGCCGCTCAACTGAATCTGAGAATTGAACAAATGGATGCTGTTACAGCTTTTCTACAAGGCCGATTAAAAGATGAAATATATATGGAACAGCCCACACTCTACACAGATCAAAATAACAAGCAAAAAGTATGTCGTCTGAACAAAGCACTTTACGGGCTCAAGCAGTCAAGCAGAATTTGGAACTTCGAACTGAATGCAGCACTTCAATCATTTGGGCTCAACAAATCAAAGTATGATTCATGTTTGTTTTACAAATTTGAGAAGAAAAAGCTTTTAATAATAGCAATTTACGTGGATGATATCCTAATATTCTGTAATGACGACAATTGGCTCAAAAACATAAAGAATTTCCTAAGTGAGAAATTTCAAATGAAAGATTTGGGTGCTGCTACACACATACTTGGAATGCAAATAACCAGAGGTAAAAATTTTATAGCATTAGATCAAGAACTCTACATACAGAATATTCTGGAGAGGTTTGGAATGGAAAATGCAAAGCCAGTCGCAACCCCTATGAACTCGAGTGAGAAAATTTCCAAAGATGATTGCCCAACAACATATGAAAGCATGCAGAAGATGAAAAACGTTCCATATCAGGAAGCCGTAGGTTGTTTAATGTATCTGTCACAGTGTACTCGGCCAGATATCTGTTTTGCCGTAAACAAACTGAGCCGTTATAACTCTAATCCTGGACTTCGTCACTGGGCTGCTGTAAAACATCTATTCAGGTACCTACGTGGAACGTCAAGCTTAAAACTATATTACACTTCTTTGGAAAGCGTTGACGGTTATGATATTGTTGGTTACACTGATGCGGACTGGGCATCCAACCTTGATGATCGAAAATCAACAACAGGCTATGTCTTTATGGCTCAAGGTGGTGCCATATCTTGGTGTTCCAAGAAGCAGAGAACAGTGTCACTATCGTCCTGCGAAGCCGAATATATAGCTCTGTCGGCAACTATTCAGGAGGCAATATGGTGGAATGGAATAAAGTCTCATTTTTCCAGCCATAATAAAACGTTCAACATATATTGTGATAATCAAAGCGCAATAGCAATTGCATCTGGTGGTGGATTAAACCCAAGAACGAAGCATATTGATATACGCCACCATTTTATTCAGGATACGTTGGCGCAAGGAGTTTTAAAACTAAATTATATAAATACTGAGCAACAAGTTGCAGACATTTTAACAAAGCCGCTCGATAAGACCAAGCTTGCGAAACTCCGGGAGTCCTTGGGTGTACGGTAACAAACTTCAGATTAAGGAGGAGTATTGGAGTTACCCTGTTAATCTGAAAGCTTTATATTTTAACGTAGTTGATATACATACATTTCTGTATCTATTTAATTTAATATTCTAAGTAATTTCCTACAATAAACACGCACTTTCTACACGTCATCGTCGTCACATGAAGTCGACACAAACATTTTGGCATTTATTTACTTTTTGCGAATAATAATTAAACGTTGTTGATAGCATCTATTTATCGCTTAGTTTTGGGATATTTATTGCAAACACTTATCAAAGAATAATTGCTGCTGACAACGAATGCGTAACCGAGTGTTTTTATGTCGTCTTGATGTAATGACTATGATGCCTCTTGAAATTGGGGGAAAATTGTACTTGTTTGAAAAAAAATATTGCATACAATTTTTTATTTATTAAAAAAAGATACTTTTCATAGCTACATGAAGAAAACATATTAGCTCTATTCACAATATTGTGCAAATAGCCCTGCATCATTGCACTTGCACTTTTCTTCTTTTTCTTTTAAGCATATAATTATTTATTGAATCTTCAAAATGAAACAAAAATACGTATTAAAATCTTAATACTAAACCTAAAGAAGGATGTGGTTTTTACTTAAATCCGGCCAATGCTATTAGCGGGAACGGTATCGTTAAAATCACTTATTTGACGCTGTGAAGGTGGCTAAAGTATCCGTTCTTCTCAACTGAGTGTGACAGTCAAAATTAAGTATCTTACATGCAAGAGGATTTGGGCGAAACCCACATTTTTGTCCATTAACCTGAAGTTTCCAATGTTTTCTTTAATATTGAAATATATTCCTGCAAACTTCGCGAAGCTAATTGATAGTTTTTATGAACGCCCAATAATGCTGTGTCGTCTGCAAAAAATAAAATTGGAATTCGAATGTCGTGGGCATTTCAGAGGCGTAAATCAAATATAAAGTAGGTCTCTGCCTCGATTTCTCTATTAACAAATTCTTTCCAGAAGCTTGTGTTTGCACCGTCATACCACTCGTTATCAAAAGCTTGGGAAATGTAAACAAATAGAGCTGAACAATACTTCTAGTCTTCAAAAGTCTGTCTTATGACATTAACTAGTCTATAGGCCCTGTCAGATAAAACTTTATCGCTTTGCGTGAAGTTTAAAAAAACTTTAACAGAAAAGCGCGAAGCAAAAGATGTATGTCACAATAAAAACTTTGGCAACGCTCACGATTTGTTTATTTATCTAAAAATATGGTTGTTAATTTTATATTTAATCATTTCTTATGATAATAAAAGTTAGAAATATTATTGAAAGAACTACTGAAATTGGTTCTAATTGTTTTCTTAGTACATAAAGGTTTGGAGCTATTAGAAAAAACTTCAACGCGTAAAAAGATGAGAGTTGCCGAACTTTTCGCTTAACGTTGCGTTAAAAGTCTTTTATGTGACATGTTTCATATAAGTATGTATATTTTATCTTAGATGTCAAAAAGAATTTGCAACGCAAAGCGAAGCAAAAGTTTTATCTGACACGGCCTAATGCGTTTGTTGTATTGTGTTGCGTTTAGCTCGAAAGCCGAACTGATGATTAGGGATACATCCCACATCATTCGAACAGTTTTAAAATTGTTGGCAATAAGCTTATTGGTCTATATGATTCTACTTTAGTGGCATCCTTCCCTGGCTTGGGTATCATAGTAATCATAGACATCTTTTCACTGTACAGGATAATACTCGAGACGTAAAGAAGCATTAAAAATAAAAAGTAGAACTCTTCTCGCTACATGAGGTAACTGTTCAAGCATTTTGCCAGTAATTTTATCAATATATTCAGGCGGCGTTCTCGAGGCAATATATTCCGTATAATGAGTTCTCAAATATTTTTTATATTTTAGCCAATTAACTGTAATGACGGGTAACGTTAAGTCACTAAACGGTGGGCCAATCTCTTGGGGGAACGAAACAGAGATTAAAGTGGGTGAGTGATTCAATCACTTCCTATGCCTTCGCATAGAAAGTTGCCGCGTGGTTAACAACGAAATACCTCACAAAAACTGTAAACTAATACAGTTAGTTGAGGTAGACAGTTAACCAATGAGCGTGAGACGCAAAACTCTCGCAAATAATTAACTCACAATTTATGCATCAATTTGTACATGGAAAGTTTTATTTTTTTTAGTATGACTTATGTTCAAAATGTAACTATTGAGTAGCATTTTTATTGCTAAAATAATAACATAAATTTGAAAAGTTAAATGTTTTTTCTTAATTTAAAGTAATTAATAATAAAAATTTTAAATTTTGGGGTTTTATTTCTGCACGTAATTTTGAGTATTTTTCATGTGTGCCACATCCACAAAAAATAATGTACTAATATAAAGAATCATGCATTGGTTTAAAAATTCTTTGTGCGATTTTTAATAACCACTAAAATCGGTGTGAAAAGCGCTGAGTTGACAGCGCTGTTGTAACTTTTTTTTTCATTCTATTAGGTGGGTTCATTTACTTTACTAGTAAAAATTAGCAACGAGAGAGTAACAAGAAAATCTTCAAAATTACTCTCAAAGATGTGAAAAAGTAAGTGAACACTTTACTAGCAAAAATTTGCAAGTTAGAGTAGTGTTATAAGTACTTAATAACTACCCTTATATCTTTTGGACAAATTATACATATATGTATATTATAAAAATAATGTGGTTATGGCCATTTATATTCAGCATTGTCTTGACTGGTGTTTTTCGAGTACGGCTTGTAATAGAATAATAAAAAGTTTTACAATTTTATTTAATCTAGTACTAGGCATAGTCGAAATACACTGTAAGGGTGATTAGCTACTTCTGAATAAAATATATATTTTTAATTAGCACCCCATACACGTTTCAATTCAATTTGTAACTGAGTCGGTTGTTGTGCAAATCAAGGCGTGTATGGCTTTGTGAATTGATTAGTTTGCAGTTGTCGAGTTGGTTTAAGCAAAATCAAAAGATTTTGATTTTTTCAAGTTGGTTAGTAAGTCTCTCAATTCCATTGTACTGTGTGTGTTCGAGTCTCCTGATCAGCCGTCAAAATTTATATTTGTATTTATTTTGCAAGGAGACCGTTAATAATTTTTATAATTGTCTTTAATTTCATTGAATCTGATAGTTAAATGAAAATCTTTCAATTCAGTTTATGAAGTGTGTATCCAAGAATCAATTGAAATACTCAATGAAGAATTGTATTGAAACGTGTATAGGCCGCTTTATACATTGCAGTGGCCTGCCTACTAATAGTATTTTATTTCAAATAAATTTCAAAGTGTAAAGTACTGAATAGCTAGGTACTCATAATATTTACAATACTAAAAATTAAAGAAACGAAAACATTTCAGAGGTTAAAACTACAAAAATATTAATATAATTAAAAATGGAAGGTGTCTAAGTGTCTTTTTAATTGCTTCCCTAAAAGCTTTAAACACATTCAAGCAAGTAAATTTGCCCGAACATCATTTGCCACTGATGTGGAAGATACTGTGTTGCTTTGTTCATTGACATTAGACGTCTTATTTTACATCTGTTGTTTCTAAGTTACATAAAAATATATTTGTTACTTTTTTAATACTTATACTCGTTTTAAAAGTTTACATACACGTAAATTTCTTAAATGTTCCAAAATATTTTTATTTTTAACTTAATTTAGAAATATTGTTTAGTAAACACAAACAGCTGTTTGAATAATTATTGCAAGTAAAAATTTTACTTATAAAAACTTGCAAGAATTTTTCTGTCTCTCAATTTTGTACGCTCTTTTGACGCTTTCTCGTTGCAAATTTTTTGGGTTAACGAACGCTTTCTAGTACCAATTGTTACAAATTTGTGAAAATTTTTAGTAAATGAACACACCTATTATTATTTATTGAATTTTCATAAGTAATGAACTAACAATAAGTATTCAGATCTTAAGGGTGCCTCGATGGCTGATTTGGTAGAGTACTCGACCAACAGTCTCGAGGTCGCAGGTTCGATTCCTGCCACAGACCCTGGGTGTTACTGCAGACAAGCAAAAAAGCTTCGCAGTTTTTGTGTTTGTTTAAAAAAAAAAAAAAAAAAAAAAAAAAAAAAAAAATATTTACTTAAGTCTAGCCAGTGCTAGACAAAGAGAAGGTTTGCAAATGAACTACATTGATGTAAAATTAACTACATATGTACATATATAGAAAATTACATATATAGGAAATTAAATACGGGTGACTGCGAGGCTATCCCTCCTGTTCGATCTTGTGTGACTTCCAAAGTTAAGGATGTTACGTGCAAGAGGTTTCGGGTGTTCTCCTGGTTTGCTGATATGTCTTTTCGCATAAATTGAAAATTCATCTTTCACAAGAGGCACGTTTAAGTGTTGGTGTATTCGAGAGTTTTTGACATACCATGGAGCTTCGGTAATAGTACGAATAATTCTGTTTATGCACCTTTGAATTCTTTCAATATTTGATGCGGATGCAGTTCCCCAAAGTTGAACTCCATAGCACCATATTGGCTTTAAAATCATGTTGCAGAGCAACAGAGTTTGCAAACTAAGTTCAGGTATAAGGTATTCGACCTCATTGTGTTGCGCGATCACTCGGTTATTAATCTTGATGGTAGAGCACGTCTGCTTACGAAGTGTGAAAGTAACATGAACACATTTCTGTTCATTTACTCTGATTTTCCAGAGTTCTAGCCATTTTTCCAACTTGTAAATATGTTCTTGCAAATTATACGATGCTACCTGGTGGTTTTCATGGACACTGAGAAATGCTGTGTCATCTGCAAAAGTTGATGTGTGAATATTTGAACTTGTTGTCATATCGGAGGAATAAATCAAATATAAAATTGGACCCAAAACACTGCCTTGGGGAACTCCTGCTTCAATTGGCTGAGCGGGGCTTCTAAAACTACGTGCACTGACGACGAATATTCGACCATGTAGATAGCTTTCATGAAGATTATGGATGTTGCCAGGCAAGTTAAACTTTATTTTGTGCATTAGGCTGTGGTGCCACACTTTATCGAAAGCTTGAGAAACGTCTATGAAGAGCGCCGAACAGTATTTTTGTCTTCAAATGTTTTTCTAATGACATTTACCAGTCTATGCGTTTGCTCAATGGTACTGTGTTGAGCCCGGAAACCAAATTGTTGATCTGGGATACACTCTACTTCTTTAAGTACTGGAGTCAGCTTCTTCATCAATAATTTTTCAAACAGTTTTGAAATTGTTGGCAATAGACTTATCGGCCTATACGACTCCACCTTGGTGTGATCTTTTCCTGTCTTAGGAATCATAGAGACCTTCCACTCTATCGGGAAATATTCAAGCCGTAAAATAGCGTTGAAAATAAGCAATATGACCGTTTTAGCTACGCGAGGTAAATACACCATCATTCTGTTGCTGATTTCATCAATACCTGGAGCTTTTTTGGTATTGATATTACTAATAGCATCTTCAACGTCCTGAATATTGAGGCGTAAATTTACTGGAGGTCTAGCTGCAAATTGCGACAAACCAGCAGTTTCATCAGCAGAAGTGTTTAGAGTAAAAACATTCCTTAAGTGGTTTGCGAATAGTTTCCCCTTCTCGGTATCGTTTTTAGCCCAATTGCCAGTTGGAGTTCGCAAGGGCGGGTTACTTCTAACCGGTCTCTTCAAACCTTTGGTCGCTCTCCATAAAGAATAATCTGTCTGTGGAGTGCCATCTAGCCCTTCCAAATATGCCTCAAATGAAGCTGTTATTTGGCATTCAAGTAGATTCCGCAGCTGGTTTTTGCATTCTCGTAGTCTTGTTTTTAGTTGGGGAGACCTGCGAACCTGCCACTCTCTTCTGGCTCTTCACTTTTCTGCCAACAATTGTTCAATTTGAACAGAATAGGTATTGTTGTTCCTATGTCTGTTAACTATGATATTGCTTGAAGCATGGTGAATAGCCAGTCTCAGTTTTCCGTGAAAAATGCGAATTGATGCATCAATGTGCTCAGGCGTTCTCAATGCAATATCCTCAGTACAATGACTACTAAGATATTTCTTATATTTCAGCCAATTTACTCGAGTGGAACTCAATGGCAATTCGCTAAAACTAGATCCAATTTCATAAGGGAAATACAAAGAAACAATAGTAGGAGAGTGATCTGAAGATAGATCAAAGGAAGGTTCCACTCTCATCCATTCTACAGGCAAAATTTTCGCAACTCTGAAATCAATAACATCAGGAATTTTTCGTCGGTCTGCAGGCCAATAAGTGGGATGCCCGCTAGGTATGGCATCCAAACCCATTTTGGATATAGCGTTGAAAAGTGCACGAGCTTTCGGGGATATTAAACGTGATCCCCAAAATGTGTGTTTTGTATTGAAATCACTAGCTGCCGAAAATCGCGGCCCAAGTGACTTAAACAAAATTTAAGCATTGAGTTTCTGCTACGGAAAATCTAGGTGGTGAATAAATCGACGAAATAACCAAATTGTTCTGGAAACTCTCTATGCAAATATTTGTTGCCTGAAGGTAATCCTCACTTATTCCTTTTAGTACATAATGTTTAAGTTTGCTCTTAATCAGAATTGCTGATCCTCCACATGATCGACCTCGGGGATCTCTTGTATCATACAAAGCATAGCCATAAATTTTAAAATAGCTCGTCTGTGTTAAATGAGTTTCTGCAATCAGCATAACGTCGATTTGATTTTCCATAAGGAAATATTGCAATTCATTTTTTTTGGTAGCGGATGCTGTTCGCATTCCAAAAACATATTTTTTAAACTCATTTTAGCGCAATAGCTTGTAAAATAGGCGATTGTATTTTAAGCATTTCCTGCATCATGGTGGTCATGGATGCCGTAAACGTGTTTATCGACTGAACAAGTGTTTGCAAAATTGCTTCTAGATTGCTAGAAGATGAATCGATATATTGAGGTATAGGTTCCTGGTTCACGTTTGCATTATTCGACTTTACCACATTCGCGTAAGAAATGTTCTTGGTGTTTTGAACATTTATTGACTGTCCTGTCGGAGGAAAATTTTCATTTTCTACACTTTGCGTTTTTTCGCTCTTCTTAGCATCAGCGGCTGGTTTGATGGTAGATTGCTTCAAATGAACGTAAACAGGTCAACCTCTATAATTAGCGGTATGGTTGCCTCCACAATTACTGCATTTTTTTTACAGATACATATGTTTTCTTCTTGTTGCATTGAGCAGTTTCATGAAGTTCTCCACACACGACACAAACTGTGGGCAATTTGCAGTACGCCTTAGTATGACCAAACTCTTGGCAGTTCAAGCACCGGACGGGTCCTGGACGCTTATGACGTTCCTCTATTGTCACTTTACGGTGCAGGAGGTATTTTATATTGTTTCACTCTTCTTTAAAACAACGTCCCGAGGTCCAAATTCCACCCTAAACATGGGCTGAGGGACTTTCTTACGATTACGAATGTTCACTACGTTTTTAATCTTAAAACCTTTATCCGTTAATCCGGTCTTGACTTCTTCAGGGTCTACGCAAGGGTCGATACCTTTAATCACAGCTTGCAAACCTTTAGCGCTTTTCGATTAGTAAGTATAAAAACAACGCTTTTCTTTTTCGAGTTCGTTTCTTTTTCGAGCTGTTGCAATTTGAACAAACATTCATGCCAATTTATTTAAATATTTTGAGCTAGATAAAAACGGAAAATAACTTATTTTAATATAACTTATTTAAATATAAACGTATTGTTATATTTTTTATGATTTGCACTTTGGTATTTTATTTTCATAAATAACAAACAGCTAATTAAATGGTTTAACAATTTTACCATTTTGCACGAAAAAAAAGAACGGGTAAAGTCTGGTAAAATGAGAAACACAAATTACTTTCTCAGAATCTTTCCCTTTTACCCAATTTGCCCATTTTTCAACACAAGAAACACTTTTCGTGCAAATTGGGAGCCCGCGGGTTCCCGCGGTAACGATGCACAGTGGCACATTTTGTGAGTTGGCGGTCAAAATTCTATAACTTTTCACTGGGTTGAAATTTTTAAATGAACTTTTTTTTGTTGGATAGAAGACATCTTAAGCTTGAATTTAATGTATTAACTTTAAAATCGGACCTTATTAAAGTACACTTATATATGATTGAAAAATTATTTTTAAAAATATAGGTATTATCGGCATTAAAAAAAATAAATTTGTGAATGTAGTGATTTAACATTGCATTTTATAAATAGTAACATTAACTGAACTACAAAATTACATACTTAATTAAGCCGTCCACCCGGATCCACTTTATTTTGACCTTTAGCCTTCTGCTCCAATGGACCACTTAGAATACGGGTTTGGAGCTCATAATTGTTTTAAATATATTAATATTGATATAATATTTAGCAAAACTAATTTTATTTTAGTCGTTGATATCCCTGTGAAATTTTAGGGCAATCGGTCCACATTTACTCATTGGGCCCTTGTAAGTCAAATTTCGAAAAATAGCCTTGGTGATCATAATTCACTAACAAATGTAAGTTCGACAGCTTTAAATGTTATTACTATATGAACAATTTAAATATATTTTAAACTTGAATCCATGACAGATATGTCGGAGATCCATATCCGAAATAAGGTTTTACCTTCAAGGCGCTGCTTGGCGTGATTTTCCAATCCCATAGGGGTGGAATTCCATTTTTGTCGAATGCTGGAGATATATGGATCAGAAGTGCAAAGCAAAATATTAAAGAGGTCTTCAATTGTACTATATCTAGATATTTTTCTTGTGTTGTGCTCGCGAAAATATATATAATCTTTGTTCCTTTCTTCTTCCGCTTCTTCAGAAAGATCTCCAATCGACAGCATATTGTGTTGAATAATGTTTTCCCCATGATACAGTATTTTATGGACTGCCGATGGCATATTCATCCAACCATATTTTTCGTTGTATAGTTTCGTTGTTTTATTAGCATACTGACCAAATTTTTTTGCAATTACCTTTTTATTGCACGATATTACTTGCAGTATGATTTTGTAGCGTTTTATTAATTCAAAATCTACTCCTGTAATAGATGCAGCAGTTTCAGGATCAGAAAAAAAATTTCTTGCTGTGTTGCCATCATTTGTGTTTCCTTCTCCTTGCTTTGGCTGATGGATCAGTAAACCCAAATCTAAATGTTTTTCTTGTACGTGTTTCTTTTTTGCCTCTCTTTTGGCTTTATTTTCGTCATTATTTCGCCTTGTTCCTTTAAAATCTAAATCATAGCTTAGCTTTAATATGTGTTCCATAAATGGAATTTTAGCATGGAGTGGGAACAAGCCAAACTCATAGGCTTCTTGGAAAGTAGTGCCTTCTGTTGGAAGTTGACTTAACTGGCTTGCAGCTTTTTTTTGCAAATAACACAGCTCGAAGATGATTTTGTTTCAGTCATGGTCTGTGCAACTTTTCCATCAATCATTGTAAGTAACATTTGATAATTTATTTGAATCTCTTGATCGTTAAATAACAAAGTTATCGGTTGAAGTTTATCTATTTGTTGTTTAAGTCTAGATACTTCTTCTTCTAATATTACATCCTTCGTTTTTTTCTTAAAAGCAAATTTAATTGGTCTGCAATATCTTGAAATATCTTCCGTTTTTTCATCAACAACAGCTCAAAATTAATGTTATATGTTTTTAGTCTTAACGGAACAAAAGATATCATAAACAAATCAGAATCTGATATTTTTTCTGCATTATACTGCTTATATCGCTTTTGTCCAGAAGATCAATCGCATCCCCATTTAGAAATTAATGTTAGGTTACAGTCACCAAGCTCTTTGCGTCCAATGTATTCAACAATCTTTTCGCAGTATGATTTAATATGTCTTGCAATACCACCTCTGCTGAACTTTCTGTAATGTTTATAGAATTTTGTGGTGGCAAACAATCTTTTTTAACTAAAACCAAATCTCCATATTCTGGATAAATGGAGCAATATTTTCCAACTGCCCGCTTTCGCAATTCCATACACTGATATTTTGTTAGCTCTAAGTCCAGAAATATTGAAAATGTAAATTTTTTATCATCGGTTGGTGTTGGAATGCTCTTTGAAATCCTTTTCACACGCTTTGGGCTCGCTTTCGTTACATTTTCTATTACATCAATTTTTTTAGTTTTATTTTTTGTTGGTTCTAGTTGATGGAAAAACGTATCTTTAATTATTTCTTGAGAAAATTCTTCATTAATATTTTGCAGCTTTCGTCTTCGGGACCTTTCACTACACTCCTCAACTGGTCTGGGAGGTCGGCCCACATTTGCTGGTTTTGGTTGGCTTTCAAATACAAGTTCGCTTGTAAGCCATTGTTTATTGCAGTTAAACATTTTTTCCTCATTTCTGTAACATTCATTATACCGTTTATTTAATCACGTTAAATAATTATTAATTTTTTTTTAAATGGTCGCCCAACTCAAAATAAGGGTCTTTTAACATCGTTTTTGTTTTTTTGTTCAAAATAAATTTTAGCAAGATCGTTATAACTGAACTTACTCATAGTTTTGACAATACTGATCATCTTTATTCATTTTGTCTGTTTTTATACATATCAAGTTTTCTTGAAGCAGGTATGTGTTTAAACGAGAGGGGAAAGAAGAAAGAAGAGGAGTCCCGACATGGTTGTACCGACAAATTACTTCAATTCTTTTTTGTTATTTTATTCAAAACTCATTAAAAACTTGAACACAAACTGTCAAACAACCGGGCAGGTATAAAAGAGAGTTAAAGAGACCTGCTTCAAGAAAACCTGATGTGTCTATCGTATTTTAACCTATATATGAGTAGCAGCTACCTGAGTACACAATAAAGTTATAACAAAAGGTCAGTCCAAATACAACAACTCATGTACCTACCCCCTTATATATAACTACACATTTTTTAATGGCCTAAATTACAAAAATGCATATAATACATTATAATAACAGTCTTTTATTATACCCTTTTCATTGATGAAACTTCTTCGAAAAAAAGAAAAACATTCACACAATACACACACAAACACATAATATCCGACATGCAAGCAATAAAATCATTGTAGTTCCTAGAGCCGCAAATATAAATTTAAGGAATGAGCATATAATAACAGCTACAAGTACGTATTATAACATGTTGTAAGTCATTTTACGAAGTTTTTCGCAGAAAAAAAGTTGCGTTCCACTGAACATCGAGATTTGGGTATATTTTAGACCTTTATTGCAATGCCTAAATCTGGGACTCGAGCAAAGTAAGGCACGATTTTTTTAAACTATTTTATAAGTTAAGAAATGATATTGTGTGAAGAAAAAAAATGTTTACAAAAATATATAAAACCAAAAAAGTTATGCCCACTTGAAGTTCAAAAATTTCATAAAATATTTTGAATTTCAGCTTCTCTTAAAAAAAGCGAGTTTTTGATCACCCTATTCGAAAAAAAAATAATCGAAATAAAAACTTACATTTCTGGATTTCGAGGTTCCTATGTGTTTACTTTTATATAAAAAAAACAATTAAATCGGTGACACAAAAAAAAATTTTTTTGAAGAGTTTTGGCCGCCATCTCTTTAAATGTGCCACTGTGCGACGTCGAACACAACTAATATTGACATGTTTGTACATTGCGGAATACGCAATGTACAAACATGAAAAAGTGACTTTCAATATTATCAGGAACTTTTAAAGCAGGAAATAAATGTTTCATCAATACTTTCAAATAACGAGAAGTTTTAAAAAAACTTCCAAGATAACTAAAGCGCCTAATTTATTCGGTGATCAATATTGCATCCTTAATGATGCAGAACAGAGTGCCTTAGAATACGTTTATACCTAAATCAAAATATGAATATTTGTAAGATGATGGTATCAACCATTTAAATAACATTTCAGAAGCCAGAATCTTTTCTTTTTCAGGGTTATTAAGAGCCTTACCACGTCCAATTTTGAATAAAACATTTTAAAAACTATCAAATTCAAAACTCTCCAGCCGTTTGCATTGAAAGAAATTTAAATCATAGTCTTCCTGATTAATATTAAAAAAATTCCTTATTCAGGTAACACACGAAAAAGTAGCGCAGAAATGCATGTCTGTAAAAAAATTCATAATTTTAGTATAGCAAAATACGTATATCTTTAATTTTTTCAGGAAACTAAAGTCAACGCCTTGAAATATGGTTTTGCAAAAAGTTATTTTTTCTGAATTTTAGTTTAGGAAATACACTGAATTAAAATGAAAAAAAAAAAAAATGTGATTCCTTATGCAAGTGGCAGGCAGTGTATAATTAATATTAAACTAAAGAATTAAACAAAGATTAAAAAAATAATAGATCTCGAACTTTAAGAATTTATTGCGCAAAATAGCACAAATTTTGTTTGCTTAATTTTTTTTTTAACAAAATATTTTGTTTATTTGCATATGTGTATATTTTGTACATACATATACATATGTGTATATGCATGCATATGTATATATTTCAGCTGTGCCAACAATGAGAGTCTTATTTTAAAAATGGAAAAGAGTTCTTATTCAAATATATAGACAAATACAATTCTTTTCATATTGGTACAAGCACAAAGTGAACAGTGATGAAAGAAGACAAAAACGAGACAGAAAAAATCGTAAAACTGTAAAAACGAGAAAGAGTTCGTCCTGTGATCGAATATAATAGCATGTTCACACGAAGGCTTATATTCGAGGTTCGCTCTCTCATTCGTGGCGTAATCTTGATTGAACCAACATGATTCGCCATACAAAATTTTATGAGCGAACCAACTTGGTTCATTTTGAATCTTGTTGCAAACCAAGGCGAATTCATTACCAGGTGAACTTAACCGCACAGTTGATTATTTTTTGCTTCTCGCGTTTTTTCCAATGAGACTGTCAAATTTTTTTCTTTTGTTTACAAATTTTTTCGCGCCATTTCAATCTGAAGATTTTTTTTGTATGATTTAGTGCAATTTCAAGAAATTTGTGTGAATTTAAAAGAGAAAAATTAATATAATCTGTGATTTTAATTACAAACAATTATAAAAGTTTATATTTTGACATTCACGATATGTTTTACAATAACAAAATACATAGTACTGAATTCGCCTTTCCGCTTGCATTCACCTGTATAAATTCGCCTTGGTTGCAAACCATGCAAAAACTACTATCATCTCCAAATTTGATAATAGCATGTTCTCACGAAGGCTTATTTTCGAGGTTCGCTCTCTCATTCGTGGTTCGCGGCCCAATCTTGATTGAACCAACATGGTTCGCCATACAAAATTTTAAGAGCGAACCTACTTGGTTCATTTTGAATCTTGTTGCGAACCAAGCAAAAACTACTATCATCTCTAAATTTGATAATAAATTATTGCTAGTTTATCTGAACTAGCTCTCAAAAAAATGTAAACAAAAAAGAAACAGATAATTAATGTAGGTATGTAAAATCAAAAGCAACACTTGGAACATATAAAAATTGGATACTTACCAAGGTGCATTAACGTATACACGGTGGCAGCACTAGAGCAAAATTACAACAATACAACAAAAACCGGCATCTGGTAAGCTATGTTTATCAAAAATATTTGTAACTATTTTCACAATTATAAACTATGAATGTACCTTTTCATAATTATAAATTATATTTATTTGAATTATTTATATGTTCACAAAATAATTTGTACATGTTTAATTCAGAATAAAACACTAAATTCACTTTCAAAAATGTAAACAATACATTTGACGTAAATAGCTTACTATATTGCCAGTAGCAAAAATTGTCACATGCCGTAATGCTGCCACCGTGTATACGTTAATGCACCTTGATACTTACATTACTGCCCGTCTACATTAGACATGAAACGCCGTTAAGACATACTGTTAAAACAAACCTTTAACGGCCTGATTGTTACATGGTGGAGTACCCGTATGTCTTGATTTTTCATTATTTCAAAACCGTCAACAAAAGCACATCATCACTTTTTATGTCCTTTTTATATATTTTGTGGGAAAAAAATATGTTTTGATTGCAAAATTTGTAATCTAAAACCAGCATATTAATTTTTTATTTGCAATTTCTTTTAATTTGAAACTATTTTCAATTTTTCATATTAAAATGTCATTTTCTGTTAAGACAGAGCTTTTAAAACAGACGTCTTAACAGCCGTGTCAAGATGGCAAAAAAACAGTAACATTTGCAGTCTACACCAGACAGTAACAGCATTTTGCTGTTCCTGTTCTCATGTCAGGTGTGGACAGCACTTTAAGTCCCAAATTTCACGAGGCAATTTTAGTTGCGCAATTCTTATCAAATTTTCTTTTAAAATTGCTTTTATGTTCAGACACAGCAATTTTACTTGAGCAACTTTCGTTTTCTACTGCTTACACTTTCTTAATCTTGCATGTACTGCATTCTCAAATTTTTCCATTTAATTTTCACTTCTTCTTTTTTTTTTTTTTTTTGTATGTTGGACCAGTACTTAGGGGATAGCCCCTACATATGCAGTGCATTGTACTGGAACTAGAAAAATAGAGTATGAGAAGGAGGAAAGGGGGAGTAATGTTTGTTAACTTAACATACGGAACGAACAAAACAAACATTATCACAGCATTTAAAATGTTGAAATTAAATTAGTTAAAACTGATCAGTGCCCAGTGTAGATACCTTCGACACTGCTCAGATCAACAAAAATTAATTCAACACCGTAGGATAATAAAATACATAGAAGGAACATAAAACAGAATTTAATAATAACAAATAGAGAAAAAACAAATGACAGTAAAAACATAATATAATAAAAAAACACTTGCACACATGATGCAAAACTCTACCTATTACGGTAAAATTTCGCTTATTACAAATTAATAATAAACATATGTATGTATGTGTAGGTACAGAAAACACGGACGACAATGAAAAACACGTGTGTACGGAACGAAATTAATACTGCTATGTATTTTGTGAAGTTGTCCAAAATATTAAAAAAAAAATTTTCCAAATGAATTAAAATATCACAATTTCGCGCCAATATTACTTTCATCATGGACAACATATCAATACATAAAAGAAACACAAATGAAAGAAAATGTAAAATTTCTGACATTACGAATGATGGCACAAAACGACTTTCCGAGTACAAGCAAGTCTGTACTCATTTTTACACTCCCCACTCTTTCCTCACTTATTTTTCTACAAACTCAAGAATTGCGCAACTAAAGTTGCTTCGCGAAAATTGGGACTAAGATTTAAATAAAAATTTAAAATCGAATTAGTGAAACCTTTGCACAAAATATGTAAACATCAGTGTGAACCAAAAAACAACCTTCTGAACACCTAGTTTCGCAATAGTAGGTGTGTTTCTTTACTTTCTGGGTAAGTTTTGCGCAAATGAGAGCAAGCATAAGTTTTTCTCAAAAAGAGATAAAATTAACCAAAAGTACGGGAACGCAGAAAGCCAAATTTCTAGCCCAAAAAGAAACATATGTTGTGTTTTGATGCAGCAACAAAAATTGTTATTCAGTTTTGCGAAAAAATTGAATGATTTTTTACACTTTTGATTTATTTAAAGTCTTTTGGACAAACTTTTTTATTTAATATTATTATAATAATATTGAAATCATTTGTATATGAGCTGATTCAAATTAAGTTTCTTTCTTTGTTATTTTTTGTATTTTAATTTATTGTATATTTTTCAAACAGCTGATTGTTTAACTACTTGCCTAAACTAGCCGAAGAAAAAGTACGGGCTGTTTCGTGCAAGAAGAGGAATACTATTCTCTCAAAAGTGCTCTCATTTGCCCAATTGTAAAGTACGGGAACGCTTTTCGTGCAAATTGGGATCCCGCGGGATCCCAAAGTAGAGTAAAGAAACACACCTAGTGGTTCAGAGAGCGAACCAAGTGTTTCATATTACCGTCTGAACATGTTATAAAATGCCCCTAACACGATTCACAACTCAACCAAGTTGAGTTTTTTTTTTCCAAAAAAAAGGGCATAAAAAGTGATGATGTGATTTTATTGACGGAGTTAAAATAATGAAAAATTAAGAGATATGTACGTGCACTCCACCATGTAAGAAACGGACCCGTCAAAGGTGTTTTTTTAGCAGTATGTTTTAACAGTTTTCATGGCTAATGTAGACGGACAGTAATATGTACGAGTATGTGTTTTAAATTAGTAATGCCAACGTTTTTTTTCTACATAAGCTATGTACACACGGTTGTTAGATGTTACAATATTGTAAGATCTGGCAACATGCTGACAATGTAGTGACAATGAAAAATTGTCCCGCAGAAGTAAATTGTGTTCAGACGATCGTAAGAAAATATTACAATTTCATTGTCAGACTATGGCCTGACAAATAATTCATCTGACAACAAAAATTGTCAGTTCACACGGTTGTCAGATTGTTAGATGAATGAAATGGCCAGACATTTTGTAAGGCATTGCCACTTATGTATATCAACAACTATCTGCTTGGCAGTGTTGCCCATCAAACTTTTTTCTGACAATGATGCCATTGTCAGGTGCATTAATTTTATACATCTGACAATTACAACTGAGCTTACAATAACAGCCAATTATCCGACGAAGAGTGTTCTCACGATTGTCAGATGCCTGACAACATGATCGTCTTACAATTGATTGACAATGGTTTTTCTGACAACGTTGTAAGTTAAAAATTGGCAGTTCACACGATTGTAATACATTTTCAGACAATTTTACTGGCAATATTGTAAGATCTGACAACCGTGTGTACGTAGCTATAGCCAGTTTTGGTATAAAAGCGCTTTAAAATTGAAGCGCTAATTGAACTTGTACTGCACTCATAGTTGCCATATTTGACGATTTATCGTCATTTTGACGATTTTGGGTGCTGAAAATAGCACTTTGACGATTTAAGGTCTGTTTTTGACGATTTTTGTAGATCACATTTTTACTGTCATATCTTTCAAGCAACTATATTCATACTTCCTTTTTTTTAAAGCTAATTTATGTAGGAAATTAAAGTAATATTTATTGTACGTAAATATATATGTATGTATGTTTGTAATACTGAAACATTATGTGATATTTATTTTAGTGGACACATATATTGTATGTTAGAGATGAATTTAAAATATCATATGTGAATAGCGTTTAAAAAAGTTTTAAGCTAAAAATTGTACAAATTTGTACAATAAAGCGTGTGTTCATATTTTAAGGATACTAAATTTGAAGAGGAATTCGAAACTTCAACTTCTACAAGTCATTACAATATTATAAAAGAAGATAGTGTCTTTTTTCTAACATAATGAAAGTGTTTTCTTATTTCATCGTAGAATTCAAAAGACGAGAAATTAATACCTATGTCATAAAAATTAATGAATGGTATACTTATGAAATTAAATTCATGTTTGTAGGAGTATATATTTGTTGTTATAGCTTTAAATGCTGCAGTTTCTTATTAATGGCAACCATGACTTGTTTTTCAATACTTTACGCCGTTAAATTAAATCTTTTCTTCAAAAATAATTGATTTTACTAGCTGACGATTTGTAATAACCACATTGACGATTTTTTTCGTCGAATTTGACGATTGTAAACTTTATTCTCTCAGTCGTAAAGCAGCTCTAGGCTGAAAAACAGCTGTCGCGTCATCGTAATTATTTATTAAGTGCGGTCAGGCTTGTTGTTCGGTCTTGGAGAGTTTTGCGTCTCACTCGCACTGGTTACCGGTTTGCCTCAACTAACTGTGTTATGGCATGTTTCTACATATATACCAAGTCACTCAAAATTGTTTGTTGATTGAGTGAAAAAAATTGTTTTGGGGTTTCACTACACACATATCAGTTTTTTTTATTAACAACGTAAGGCTATCAATTTTTGGTGATTTCTGTTTTGCAATTGCAATTGTGACTACTGTCAAAAACAGACAAGCACAAAAAAGTGCTTGTGTACGTTATAAAATAATAAACTTACAAACTTTCAGTAATTTTCATAAAAAACAATAAATTATATATGCAGATATGGACTTGAACGATAAAAAATTGTAAGTATGCATATATGTACTTATTTGTATAAGAATCAATGATACAAAAAGAAACATTATATTATTGTATTCCAGTGTCAAGAAAACAAATGCTATACAATTCCAAAAGCTGGTTGAACTAATGGAGGAATACCCACAACTTGATACTGGCAGTCCCACATTTGGAAGCAGTAGGGCGGTGGTCGAATAAACATGGGATAATGTAGCAAAAAAAGTTCCTTAAGCAGCATTGCAAACACTTCTTTATTGTTGCGAAATGTAGCAATGAATCTGTAAAAGTACACAAATGTTAATAAAATTAAATTACAGCTTTTGTGCATCACGGATATTTCTACGGTACAAACGAAAGTTCACAATATCACTTTCACTAAAGTCAGTATCGATATTTATTTCAGTTGATGGAAACATTTTACTATATTTAAATTAAACTTTAGTACACTTTTTATTCGAAAAAAATTTTTCACATAAACAAATTTTAATTTATAACCAAAACCAGCTGTTTTTGTTCAAGAGTTGCCACTGAGTAATGAAATTATTATGTTTTTGTATGGAAAATAGTAAACACAGTACAAAAATATTCACTACGGCAATCCTGCAGTTTAATAAAACGTAAAGTACTACGTAAGCTAGACAAGTGGTTTAAAAATACTCATATTTTTAGGTACTTATCTGTGTGGCACTTGTTTGTCTGAAAATTTGCCTACTATGTGGAAACATGCCATTAGTCTACAGTTTTTGGAGGTATTTCAGGGTTATCCACGCTGCAACTTCCTATGTGAAGACATATGTAGGTCGTTATAGTTAGTCACAGCGACGTTACAAACTTACTGTTAATATAATCTTATACTTTGCAAATTTACTTTGCAACTGTATAGTTACTAAACAAATAAATATAACACTTCTTAAAAATCAGGTTAGCATTTAAAAATGTTGCCTAATCACATGTAACATTCTATTTTTAAGAAAAGAAAACGCCATTAAATTAGAAAACAGCATAAGTAATACTGGGCATATTCATAAAAACTAATATGAATTTAAAATAAGTTTTGATGCAGAAAGTTTCGTAAAAAAATGTTACTAAAATTTATTTTAACAAATAAGTTTTATCCAATATTTTAACTTCTAATCTCATATCTCCGAAAATTAAAAACTTGATTTTAAATTGTTCAAATGTCACTTGTTTCATTTCTGTATACTTACTTTGTGTTCTAAATTGGGAGAAGTGTCGTTATGACTTAAAAGTTAATTATGTATGAAAAAGAAGCGGATAAAAGTCGAATTGTAAAAATATTCAATAAGGAACTTTATAAATGAATAACAAACTTAGTAACAGGTGTAAAACAATCATATACGTACATATGTTTTCAAAAATTATGTCTCCTGCAATGAAAAATAAAGTCCATTAAACTTTATCAAGTATGCAAAAATGCAATCGGAAGCAAAGAGCATTGGCCTTTGTCGAGTTTATAAAAATGATAATGGAAATAAAGTCTATTCAGTTTAATTCAATAAATTTGGGTTCATACCTGGGTATGTACTTCTCGCTTAAATTTGTCTACAGTTTTAGGTTTACGTTTAAGACAACAAAAATTAAAACTACCGAATCGCTTTCCTAGTTATACCCTTCACAAAAATATAAAGGCTAAAAATATAAGCTTTGTTCGAGGAAATTCCGGATAAAGTCCGGTAAAATGAGAGTAAACAAAAAATACTCTCAGAAAACACACAATTTACCAAA
Organism: Thecocarcelia acutangulata; assembly: GCA_914767995.1. Lineage (NCBI taxonomy): Eukaryota > Metazoa > Arthropoda > Insecta > Diptera > Tachinidae > Thecocarcelia > Thecocarcelia acutangulata. The sequence continues at coordinate 63,075,481 of OU612098.1, forward strand.
AATTGCTGGAACACAAAAAACCACATTTCAAGCCCGAAATTAAAAACAGCTGTTGTTTATTTATACAATTTAAAAATTCAGTGCTCTCAACTTCTAAATTTTATAATGCATTGAATTCCAATAAAAAACGTGTTTTACATTTATGAGAAAAATAACTGTGTATCACTTAGTTATTTTTCGAATTTTGTTCGATTTAAAAAGTAAATTAGCTTTCAATTATTACGTTTATGCACAGCCTACTCGCTAATAAAAACTATTTGCAAATTATTAAAATTGCAATTTGCTCGCCATATGAAGTTCGCAAGATACAAATTGTTATACTCTCTATTCCTTGATATTCTGTTTCCGTAATCTTTATCTTTTTATTAATTTCTAAAACGAAGGTAAACTTTTATACAATTCAAAAGATTGTTACAAGAAAACATTTTCTTAATTCACTTAGTGTGATTTTTCTTCATTATTTTTCTGCAAAAATTTCATTGAAATGACAAAATTTAAACTTACATTCATAATATTTGCACGAAAATCAAAAATTGCTTATTTTTGTGCAAATATGCTTCAAATATTTGTAAAAACCAGCAACAGCCCCATAAACAATGTTTGTACAAACCCAAAATGTTTGTACAAACCCAAAATGTTAACATGTTTGGCAACAGTTTGTGTAGTTTATACAAAAAAATCGTAAAGTTCGTAAAATACACCTCAAATATTTTGAGGGTACTATTGTCAAAAACTTGTCCTCAAGGACAAACGTATAAACAAAGCGTTTTTATTCAATAAATTGTTGCATATTTAGTTTATGGTTTTAACAAATTTCATATAACATAATTTTTTTTTTCTAGATGGTAACAAATTAGCAATACTCGTATTTTGATATCAAATAAAATTTAGGTGCAAGAAATCGAGATCAGTGCATGCAACAATTTATTGAATAGGCCAAAACGAAATGCAGAAAATATATATAAGCAAAATTTTTTAAATATGTAGTTATCAGTACAGACTGTTTGAATTCTATTAAAAGAAAACGCACCAAAAATTAAATAAAAGCATCGTGTTAAATAAAAGCTGCTGTTGCTATTCAAACAAATATTTATGCCAATTTATTTAAACATTATGAGCTAAGGAAATACGGAAAATAACTGATTTAAATATAACTTATTTAAATATAACGTATTGTCATGTTTTCAAATATGTTTTTTTATGATTTGCACTTTGCTATTTCATTTTCATAAATAACAAACAGCTGATAAAATGGTTTAACAATTTTACCATTTTGCACGGAAAAAAGTACGGGTAAAGTCTGGTAAAATGAGAAACACAAATTACTCTCTCAGTAACTTTCTCATTTACCCAATTTGCCCAATTTTCAGCACAAGAAACACTTTTCGTGCAAATTGGGAGCTCGCGGGTTCCCGCGGTAACGACGTCGAACACAACTATAAGTTTATGATTCCGTTTGTAATTTTCACAATTTGCATTTCCGACCTTATGAAGTCGATTAAGCGATGTCCGTCTGACCGCCGGTAAAATGCCGTTTCTGAGAAAACCATTCGACTTAGAAACTTTTTCTTTCAATTCAGTAAAATCGGCTTTTCAATTCAGTAAAATCGGTTCACGTATAGCTGAGATATATACCCAAAATTCCGAAAAAATCCATTTTTTTGAGAGAACACGTAGATAGAAATGTGTGGTTGAGACGACAATATTCTGAGGACAACGTACTATTGTGGCACTATATTTTTAGACACAAAAATACTCTGTGGTTGTATCCACAGATATAACGTTATATCCAAGATTATAACTTTTGAACAATGGCAACTCTGTGACATAACAATACTATAATATAGTTGTTTATTTGCATTAAGTGTTTTATTATAATTTTTTGCATGAAATACATAAGTATGTACGTAGAAGTTTGAATATGTAGAAAATATATAAAAAATATTCTTCATGATTTGATTCCTGATTGTTTAAGCTCACATTTTGCTTTTTGTTTTTGCTCACATTTTGATTCCTGATTGTTTCAGCTCTGAAAATAGAAAAAAAAATACATATATTTGTATACAGATACTTAGTAGGTACATACTTACATATATGTGCGTATCTAGTTATTATTTAAAATTTTGTTTTTATTGCATACATATGTATTAAATGTAATGCATACCTAAAACTTTACAGCTTTTCTTTTACTTTTTCTTGATTCACTCGTATGTCCACCACATTTTGTTTTGATATTTTATAAATTTTTTCACTAAAATACAACAAACATACTATTTATTGTTGTCAATCCATTCACTGTCATTGCAATGACTAGAATAAAAATGTTGTTAACAATGGCAATAGTCAAATTATTATGCAAATATACTTATGTATATAGTTAGTAAGGAAATAATTCAATCATATTCAAGTTTACAATAATATTTTTTTACCATATGTTTTAAATACTATTGTTATAGCCAATCATATTTTAGCATTTTCATCAATTAGTTAAAATCACTATGAGCATTTGCCATTCGTAATCCTTTAGTTATAGACCTAGTCTATCCGCGACTGAGTAGTGATCTTCTATTAATCTCCGAATGGGGTCGTAAAAACAGAGTCGCTTTTAACACTCGTAAGACCCAGTGTTGTTTATTAACACACAAAAATACGACCGCAAGTCCTGTTTCATCTGTACACATTGATGGTATAAATATTGAGGAATCGGATACTCTGGATGTTCTTGGAATGAAGATACAGTGTGATGTTCGCTGGATTGAACACATTTTTCATGTCTCTAAAGAAGCATTCAAGTGTAAGATGTACTTCACTCCATCCGACCTCCTTACTATTTATGCCACCTACCGAAAATGGTATACAACTCTCATGTTTGGGTCGGTGCCTCAAAACCTTTTTTTGGTTACCCGACCGTGCGCAGAAGAGGGCGAAGATGCTTACCGGTGACAGTAGGATATCAAACTCTATTGACTCACTGGAGCATCGACGCAGTGTAGGGTGCGTTGCTCTGCCCTATCGTCAATGGATTTTATTCTGACGAGATTAGCGATCTTGCTCTCTAAGCTCGCACATTTATACATAACGCACGTTAATCTTCCAGAGCTCATCCATTTGTAGTCGATTACACGGAGAATCGTACAACGCATTACAGAGAGAATTCGTTTTTCAACCGTACGCTTCGCCTGGGGAATAAGTTGCCTGCAGATGTGTTTACTGTCTGTTATAACATTGGAAAGTGCAAGTCAAATGTTCACAAACACTACTTCCTCTTTCCCCCTCCTCATAACTAATTTTCCCAGTTCTGGTGCAATGCACTGCATATGTAGGAGGTATCCCCTGAGCAGGGCTGGGCAGTATTTGAAATACTTGTATTTGAAATACAAATACGTATTTTGTATCTGTATTTCAAATACACGACCTCAAAATATTTAGTATTTTGTATTTCAAATACATGTGGCTCAAAAATACATTCTTATAAAATACATTTATTTATTATAATAAATTGAAAACAAGTTATTTCACAAAAGCTAAAACCGCTAGAAACTACAACCATTAAAATGTTTATCATTTTGCAATACTGCAATGTACATTTTACACTAATCGGGTGATATCAGTAAGATTTTCTATATATTTGCCACCAGCTTTTTATATACAGGGAAATAATTTTTATTATGGAAAACTTTAGGCTGCGAGAACCAGATTAGATCCTCTGCAATATAATACTTTGAGGCATTTCAGTTGTATTTTAACAAAATTAATGGAGAGCTTGGAAATAAGATTTAATGATTTTCTCATGCTGACACCTGGAGCAAATAGAGCCATATCGGGGTCATGTTTCCATCCTAGTTTCAAAATTAGCTGATTGCCAGAAAACATCTCAGTAAAAGGGAGGCAAAAAATTCAAAATCTTGCAATAGATACTTTGGAGAAAAATTGCAAAAAACGTGAAACCATAACTGGATGCAGAAGAAGTAGTAGTTGAAGTAAAGATGATGAAGATTTTATTGTTGTTTTGGACAATACAGTGATCAACCTCGTAAATCAAATTTGGAACTTGAGCTTATCAGTTTTCAAAATGAAAATTCTGGAAAACTATCCAAGTATCGAAAATAAATGCATTTATAGAATTTGACAGCAGCTTGTGCTCCTCAGGACCTGTAGAAAGATTATTATTTGTCAGATGACTGATTGAAATATCTAGTTTTTATTAAAGGAAATACTTGTTTCGCCGAATGAATTTTTTTATTTACTATCTATCAAATGCTAAATATTAGGTTTGTTCCTTTAATTTCTTAGCAAGTTTAGAACAATCATATGAATACACAACTTAGTTTAAGTGCATATGTAAAATAAAATATGTATCTAAAGCCAGACGGATACATTTTTCTGAGACCAAATTACAAAAATGTATTTGTATTTTGTAGTTGTATTTTGTATTTGAAATACACAACTTGAAAGTATTTTGTATTTAAAATACACTACTGTAAAGTATTTTGTATCTGGTATTTGAAATACACTCCTGGAAAGTATTTTGTATCTTGTATTTGAAATACATAATCTGTGTATTTTGCCCAGCCAGAAGGATAGCTATAAAATGTTAATTTTATGCTAAAGTTTAAAAACAAATAAATTAATTTCTTTAAATATTAATTTTAAAAAAATAAGTTAATGTAAATAATAGATCTATTTTGTTACTTATTTTTGCTCATGATTTGTTTTATTGTCTCCTAAAATAGATCGTGGACAAAATGACGAGGGTTAATGTTAATGTACAAAAAATAAGGGTGGCGTTCCAGGGTTAAAGAAGGTACAAAATTGGTGGCAACGATAGAAAAGGAAATAGGTAAAAAATGCTGCATCAAAACTGAGACCGTGTGCTGCGGAAATATGGCTTAGACGGATGAATTAACTCATGTATAATTTAGAGTTGAGTTCATGAGCTCTTTTGAGAGAGTGCTCTTTTTAGTTCAGCTCTTTTTTCTGAAATATTTCTTTCTTTTAGTTCAATAGTTCAGTGCTCCGTAGATAATATTTTCAATGAAAGGCTCTATTTCAGCTTTCACGATAAAGAAAAGCAAAACAAAATTGGTGTAAAGAAATGAAAAGTACCTACTATTATAAAGATTAATTAAAGATGAGATTAAAAATATTCAGGTGTGATGAAAAATAATTGTATTGAAAAGAAAAAAACAAACGAGTTATTTGTTTCACCATCATTTATGGTTTGCATTTTTGTAAAACATAATTGCATTGTCTAATTTTCTGAATAGTTGTATATAACATAGGTGTGTACGTAAAATTCTGGCAGCACTGTTTGAATTCTTCCGTATACATATGTACCAGAAAGAAAGAAACATGAACGAAAAAGAAAACTTGAAGACAAAAGAAAGAAACATGAACTATGGAGCTAAAAGAGCTTGCCGAAATGATCGGCTCACTTAGCTCCCTGAAGTGAATAGTTCAGTGATACTAGGTCGTTCGCGAACTACCCAACTCTAGTATAATTATTGTACGAAATAAGCTTTGAGTCACTGTAAATGCAAAAGTTTATTGTGATTGCTATTTTTCTAAAAACTAGACGAGGTTAAACTAAAAATAAACTGTGTACATACATTCATAAATGAATAAAGGCAATAAAAACCTACACAAGTAAACATTGTAAACAAAAAGAAACTAAAAAAAAGTCAACAAAAGAGCTTATTAAGCTTTCGTCTCTCAACCCATCGTTTGTTAACTTTCACAAAAGAAAGAAAGATACATACATACATACGTATAGCAGCGTTGCCGATTACTGTGCAAAAAATGGGACAAAATAAACATTTTCAAATGCATTTTGTGTAATGATACAATCGTGTAATTTTTGTCATAATATTATATTTCGCGTTTTTTTCAAAATTTTTCAAAGCAATATGTGTGCTATGTATTTATAAAACGAAGCAACTTTCTTTGTTATTTTTAGTACTGTGTACCTTTTTTTGGTAACTCATTTTAATGCCTTCAATTACAAGCACAACAATAAAAATACTTGTAGGTTCGAAGAATCTGTTAAACGTAAACTGTTTGATACTTCAGACGTTGAAAGTCATTAGTTGAAAGTTTTGGAAATAAAAAGTGTGAAATTAATTATTTTTCTTGAAAGCCAGATTTGGTTTGACACCAAAAAAGAAAAAATAATTAATACCTTTTCCAAGTTTGAAAAGTATATAGCAATTGCCATTCTTTTAATATTTTCGTTTTGTAATTGTCCACTGTGCACAGTAGAAGGAGTTCTTCGTAAGCTTAAATTAATAAAAAGGGATTTACGAAATAAATTGTTGAAAAGTCGGCAATGCTCTCAATAAAATAAAATGTATGGAAATTTACAAATATGTTACTTTATATCTTTAACATTTGATAGAATTTTGTTCATGTTATTTCTTCGTTGCCGTTGTTTTGCACAATGTTATAGAGTTTAATTTCGTTTGGAAACGGAATTGAAACTGTTTTTTTTTGCTTCTTCGAAAACTATACCCCATTTCTAATTTCAAGAATAAAATTAGCTGTGTTTTGTTTTAGCGTTTATTATAACTTTGAATATAATTTATTTTCACTTCGCAGCGCATGGTCCGCCGCTCGTTTTTATAAAAAAAATGTGTTCTATGAACAGCAAAATAATTTTAATGTGATTTTTATGGCATAAGAATGAATGATATATGTATGTAGAAAAATTGTATGAAACACGCTCAAAATTTTGGTTGTATTTCATACAAAATTGCCAGAGGTATCACCCATTCATGTCCCATAATACCATATAAGACAACTTAACTCGTTTTAAGAAAACATGCAAAAATATACCATTTTTCAAAATGGTCCAGCTCACGAGAAATCAAAGCTAGAGCTAAAATATTTTACACCTCATCTTAAAAAGTCTAAGGTTCCTTTTTAAGAGAGTACATCGAGCACTTTTTTGGTGAGCCGCTTTAATGTACATACACACGTAAAAAAATATATGGTTGATATGACAGGGCAGCATACTATTGTTGAATTATATGGTTGGTTCTGAAAATATTACACTGTTATATTTTAATGCCATCGATTTGCGTCACCATAGTTTTGTAAGCAAAATGTTCAACATTGGTATAATTGAAATCAAACTCAGTATTAATAAAATTTACCATATTAATATCATACTTAACCATGTTATTATGCCAACCAACCATATTGCTTTCATTAAACAACCATACTAATATCACAGTCTTATTAGCATATAACGTTTTAGAAAAAACAATACTATTTTATTTATTTACAACTTCTTATTCGTGGAATATATACATAAAAAAATAAAAATGAGAACATTTAATACATTTTGATGAAATAAAATAATTAAAATTAATCTGCAAAAAATAGTTGGGTCCCAGAATTGCAAAAGACTTCGATAACAAAAGATTTTAGCGTCTATTAGCTGAAATAAAAAGAATTTATTGAGTATTTTGTCAATAATCGTATAAATAAATAATATGGTTGGGCAACAATACTCCTGATGTTGTCATAGTATTGTTGATTACAACATACATACAAATACCAACATCGTATATATTTTTGCACATTTTTAATTTGCAGTCTTTTACTTTTTTTTTGTTTGTTTTTTAGATTAACAAAAAAATTTTGTAATAAAAAACAAAACACATTTTTCTTCATAAAAAAATAAAACTAAAAGAAACTTATGTGTCAAAAACTAAAATGAAAAATGCTGACAATATTAAGTTTATTCTGGAAACTTATATTTGTTACATGTGAATATACTTTGCATACATATGATAAAAACAAATATTTCAATATTGGATGTAATAAAAGCTATTGTTGTTAAAAAAAATTACTAATATTGTATACAACCATATTTGAAAATTGGTAGGTGGTAATAATAGATTTACTGAAATGCAAACAAAAACATATTTATGGGGAAACAAACTATTACTAAATCGAGAATAAGTTGTTTTTAACAATAATACACAATTTTATGGCATATATACTAATGTTGCCGTAATCATGTTTCAAACAGATTTTTCCTTGCGAGTACTTTTCCTATACCTTTATTGTTACAAATCATTGAAAAAATACTTGATTCTATTTAAGAAACATTATTTAAGCTACACAAATTCTTTAAACAAAACTTTAAGTCTAACACCCTATTTTCCCACGACTTTTAAATACATGTTTGTTTTTTATTTTCTTTTGAAGATGCTACCAGAATCATAACATTTTTGTCATGATTTTTAAAACGTGTGTCCTTTTTAATTGTTGTTGCAAAATAATATCGTTAGCCTCTTTTTATCCTTTTGTTAGTATCGATATAGTCAGCTTTATGCTCAATTGGAGTTTGTGCCATTTATATGTCCATAGCTGTATATATATGTATATATATATATATATATATATATATATATATATATATATATATATATATATATATATATATATATATATATATATATATATATATATATATATATATATATATATATATATATATATACATATATATATATATATATATATATATATATATATATATATATATATATATATATATATATATATATATATATATATATATATATATATATATATATATATATATATATTTTTTTTTTTTTTTCATTTATTTTAAAATTGAAGTAAAAATATTTTGTTTATTTTTTAGCTTAAAATACCTTTTTGCATATTAAAAGAAAATAGTAGGATTATTATACTAACAATTTATTTTGTGAAGAAAAAAAAAAGTTTGTCAACGGCGGTTAACGCCTACTCACCCTAAGAATGCAGTTAATGCACTTCTGGTTTTGGTACAAGGTTTTTTCTACACCTATGGAGGTGTTGTTGAATTAGTTCCACTAGTTTGTATGTTGCTTGTCAAGAGGGTGGTGGTGCTGTTTTTCTAGCTCTTATGGGGATGGTTGTGAGTTGTTGCGCCCTACGCAGCTGCTGCCTGCGTTTATATTCTGCCAAGGTTATAGGCTTCGGGCCTATTATTAGGGTTATCCTAGTGTCTATTGGCCAGACACTCTTCTGGCGGAGACTCAGCTGTCCGCCAGGAACCAAAAATATTTATATTACATTATTTTAAGGGTGCTTTACTTTAGCACTTCCTTAAAAATTGGACTTTATTTTCCTTGAGTGCTTCTCGATTGAAGCATAACCTCTGCCTAGCTGGGTGCTCTAGTTTAAGCACTCCAGACTGGCAGGATCGCCATAAAAACCGATAAAAAGTTTATAATTAAAGAATGAGAAATCATTGTAGTTATTTGTTCTTTATTAATATTTTATAATCAGTGACGAGCATCCCGATTGTTGCTCAAGTCAGTAAAAATTATAATTGTTCTTAAAACTAAAATTACGTCTACTTATATACTACTTATAAGAAGTTCTAGACGACTCATACTAATATTATTATAATTAATGGTTGGGAAACCCATTTGGTTCCCACGGCTTAGAAGTAATCTGATCAGACTTTACATATGCACATACGTATATGGTTCAAGGCAATAAATTGTCTCTTTGGTATGTGCATACACATGTGCATGTGTGGCGCGATTCAAGTGTTTAGATTTAATTATAACAGTGCAGCCCGCATGCATACGTACTTTCATAAACCCATATCATTCGCACCTCAAGTGTATCTTCAAATGATTGCACTTAGTAGGCGCACTGTCGCGACAACGGTCAGTGACAGAAAAGGCGCCAAGTGACGGGGGTTATGAAATTAAAAGTAACTTAATATTCTTTTAGTTATTTCTTGTACATGCCTTTAATAGTATGCATTGATGATATGGCTAACAGAATGAATTTATGTCGTGATCATGCTTCAAAAGATTCTCACAAATGAAAGATTTTGCCCAACACATATGGAATTGTTGTGTACCGGCAATTCTTTTTCCCCTCTACGAAAGTTTCTATAAAGACCAGACTTGCCCAACTAAAGTTTTTTTTGTCTGACGTGGCACTTAATGTTAAAGGCCCTGATTCACTATCCTACACGATCGTACGATTCATTCACAGGAAACTGTTTCAAAAGTCTGGCCGGCTTGAAAAAATCGTTTCAAAATGGCGTTGTAGGCCACGCTATTACACAAGTATGATTGAAATCATTTATATACACAATAAAACAATTAAAAACTCTTATTAACATAATAATTTTACTAATTTGTTAAATTTTTGTTGAACTTTTATAATTTTTTAAATTAAAAATTGTTTGGTTTGTACATATGTACAACAGGTTTTTAGTTCAAGTTTTTCCTTTCTTAATTTTTTCTTAAGAAGGATTTTTTACAATACAAATTTGCTGTGATCAATAATTATTGATTGAAGAAGACAAGAAAAATAATAATCAAATCTTTAGCTGGGGGACAACTAGCTGTTTCGTAGTCGCTACACTACTCATCAGCACCCACTGGGATTCGAACTCGGGACATGACGTATCATGATCTACTGCTTTAACTACTAAGCCACCGAGCATTTAATTATTTTCTATCTATATTCATCTCATATTGAATCACATATGCATTTTGTTAATTGCCCACTTGTTTGTACAGCGTTTGCTGTCTCTAAACTAGCGGTATTTATTTTTATTTATTAACATACATATTTTTGTATTTAATATTCTCCGGACCCAGAGAACTAAAAACCTGTTGTACATATGTACAAACCAAACAATTTTTAATTTAAAAAATTATAAAAGTTCAACAAAAATTTAACAAATTAATATTTACATCTCTGGGTCCGGAGAATATTAAATACAAAAATATGTATGTTAATAAATAAAAATAAATACCGCTAGTTTAGAGACAGCAAACGCTGTACAAACAAGTGGGCAATTAACAAAATGCATATGTGATTCAATATGAGATGAATATAGATAGAAAATAATTAAATGCTCGGTGGCTTAGTAGTTAAAGCAGTAGATCATGATACGTCATGTCCCGAGTTCGAATCCCAGTGGGTGCTGATGAGTAGTGTAGCGACTACGAAACAGCTAGTTGTCCCCCAGCTAAAGATTTGATTATTATTTTTCTTGTCTTCTTCAATCAATAATTATTGATCACAGCAAATTTGTATTGTAAAAAATCCTTCTTAAGAAAAAATTAAGAAAGGAAAAACTTGAACTAAAAACCTGTTGTACATATGTACAAACCAAACAATTTTTAATTTAAATAATAATTTTACATTACTTATTTTTTTTTTCATGAGGCACCAACAATATTCTTATATTTTTCACAATATATATTACACTGATCGCACAGAAATTATAATGTTTTGAAAAGTTTCATAAAATTTTTCAAATAGCATGATTTCTCAAAAAGTCTGTTGCACGGTTGCATTTTTAGTACTTTTTCAGCACACATGCTTTATTTAGTAGATCGCACGATCGTGTATGATAGTGTAAGATGACCTTAACTTGTAATAATAATAAAAAATATCTGTAAGATAAAATCCTAACTTTAACTATTTGTGGCCCTAAAAATTATTCAAAGTTTTCCTTTTTCATGGAATGCTCCTCATATTTCAAACCGGTACGAAACAATTTTTATAAACAAATAGCTGAGTTTACAATAATAAGGGCTTCAAAATTGAGGTGTCATCGGTTAATGCAAATCGGTGCAGAGAGATGATTCGAAGCTTTTTGTGGCGAAAAATTGATAATTTATATGTACATAGTTTCAATAGGATTGTGTGACTTGTCACACAGCAAGGGCAACAACTGATCTTTTGAAATAAATTTTCCAAAATCGTATTATTTCTCATAAACAGAGAAGCCACCAAGATCGCGCGATTAGACTTTTTTTGTCAGAACCGATCAAGAGCATTGTCAAGCAGATACATATCAATCATTATCAAGATCAATCATTGATCCCAGTTTATTGAAAGAAACCAAAACAAACTATTCAAAATGGACACTTTTGCTTCCAAGATATTCACAATAAAAAATTATTCTCAAAAATTTTGCGATACCATTTGGCTGGAGATGGGAATACAGATATGCTCGCAATTTATTTTCATAACTTTCACGATGGGTGTAATTAAAATGAAATGTCGATTCCAATGAACTTGACAGATTTTATAGTCAAATTTGGCCGGCTAGTAAATTGTTCACTGGCAACGCTGATCCAATGCCAAAAGGTTTTTTCAATACAGAACAGCCATTTTGCAAATACTGCATCTCAAAGCAAAAAAAAAGGTGCGGTTGAGGCAGCTTCACCAGGTACAGCTGCTTGCTATCAGAAAAAATCTCAAAATTTGTTTACAAGCCACATAATTCTGAAAAGTTAGATAGAACATCTGTATGCATATATATTGCTAGAATACAATGTATCTTTCTACCAACAAAGTACGTGTGATGTTCTTTGTTGTTTTCATTGTCGGACCCCTAGTACCTGGAAAAGCTGTCTTGCATGAATGCGACAACTATTGAACAAGTGATATAAAAAGAAAAGGCAACTAACACTTTCATATGAAAGTACAAAATATGCTGCTACTTAAATGCATACATACCTATATAGCCACACACACATAAACATATGTCTAAATATACATACCTGTTAATACTAACACAAGCTCAATACTGAAAAATTGCAAGTGCACATACTATATTTTTTGAATTGAACTGTATTTTCATTTTATTTTTTATATTATAATCATACATAATAATGCAATATTTTTACTTTTCTTATACTTATAATAGGTATATGAGATAATTGCAGAAACAATTGAGATTTAGTAAATTGACAAATAAAAATATATTGTAAATCCCAAAAGTTAAATAACATACAAAAAAGGAAAATAACTTGAAAAATAATGTTCTTAAATCTATATAATAAAGAAAAAATTATAAGTTAGATAGGTATATTCTTTTTTTATAAGTATTTCAAACCCTAAATGATAATATGGCTACAGGTAGCGTCTAGCACTGCATGGCACTGCTAAACCGCCTGCAGCCAATTATACTTATGTAATTTGAAATAAGTCTTTTTTTTAAATAAATATTAATATTTTTTTTAATTTTTGTAATTTAAAAATACTTATGATTTTAGTACTGTTTTCCGTTCTTCTCAAATTTTAGTTATGTACATACATATGTATGTATGTATGTGTTCCTCTTCTAAACTTTTGTTTTCTTCAACTTTTTTTCTCTATAATTATTTGCTTTTTTTTTTTTTTGTTTTACTTTTCTTGAAATTTGCTTTGTTTTACGACAACGCATCAATTTTTATGTCCAACGCAGACAGTTTTTCTATTATTATTTGTATTCATAAATTTGGTTAACAGTTTTCTAGAATGGCCGCTGGGGTCGAAATGATTGCTATGTTCATTAGCCTCCCTTTTGGAGCGATTTTTTCCACTGTGGGCGGAGAATATATATTTGTCCTGGTCATAGTTATAATGGTCATAAGCGTCGAAATAAGCTTCAGACATTTTGCTGTTTATGGATTTCAGTTCTCCGTTAACAAAGTTTTGTGAGCAACGCCTTTCCAAAGAGTTGGTTTTATTCCTTTATTATTACACAAAATACTTTTTACGTTTACTTCTTAAATACTTTATTATTCGTATTTGTTTTTCTTTTTTCCTTGTAATTTATTTTAACGCAGACTTTCAAGCAGTCCAACGGCAAACAGAGTATATTTCACAATAAACTTGTTTTGCTTACGATACAGGGCTTTTATATATACCACCAACGCGCTGAAAAATTGAGCGCACCACTAAATCAATACTAAACTTTTAGTACGCTCATACAGCGTTGCCATTATTTTTTCGAGAAAATCTCCAAATTTGGAATAAAATATCTGCCTTTCAGCTAAACATGAAGCAAATAACTAAGACGATGCCAAAAAGTTAACAAAATAATTTTCTGCTGCGCATCACGTCACTCGATATTACAATTTGTTGTCTCTTCATACTCTTTTGATACAATTTGTTGTTGCTTCATTCTCTTTTGCTTTGTAATAATTTACGAAGGTCTCTGTCTACGTCATATTATATTGATGCAAACAAAATAACGAACCTGTGCAAGCCGGAATCTGTTATTTTTGATTCATGCCAGTAAAGACACATTGTAACCCTATGCTATATAACATTCGAACGAGTGTCGAAACTTATAACGGTATCTAGCACTACTCTTTTTCTTCATTGCACTTTGAATGCAACAATTAGCATTTAACCTTTTTACATTAATAAAAAAATTTTACCGCAATATATTAAAAGTTAGAGTAAGTAAATTTTTAAATTAAAAATGTTAACAAAAGTTAGTTGCTTTATAATAGAATCAGAGCCATTATTCAGGCTTTAGAACAGAAAAATTCAATGAGTGAAGTCGCTTATCATCATATCAACAGATTATTTGTTTGTTGCATTCCTTCGAGATACCATCAACGAAGTAGTGTTGTAGAGAATATAAGAAAATGGCCGGGCGCATAAATGTACTAACAGCCAAGATCGTAATGCTATAACTGGTAAAAATCGACCCACGGAAGACAGCAGGAGATGTTGCAATTTACGCAAGTGAAGAACTAAGAATTTCTACTGCCTTTCACATTTTCTGAAACCTAATTAAAGCGGTAAATTTACTGATTACACGCCCAATCAACGAATGCTAATAAGCAAGGTTAACCAGGGAAAACGGTTAGACTTTGCCAGCTAGTAACTCTATTGGTTAAAGGGCAATGTACCAAAGTAAAAGGAAAGCAAATTTACTTTCGTCGAGCACCAAGACAACGATATTTAGCCAGATATCTAGTTCAAAGTGTTAAACATGAGGCTGGTTCAATAATGTAAGGTAAGTTTATGTAAGAAACATAAAATTATTTAAATTTTGTAGACACAGTAAAATGGGTAAAACTGTAATTTTTGTACTGTGGACATACCACAGTACAAAAATTACAGTAACACAATTGATTCAGTGCAAAAACAGTTTCTACTCTTTTGTTTACGTAGACTGCAATGGAACCCGTTATGTTTGCCCTCCTAAAAAACTAGACTTGCTCTTATTAAGTTATCATCTCTGAGTAGTCGCAGAACTATGCTAAATGTTATGCTCATTTTAAATACGATCAACGGCAAAAACAGCTCTAACTTTTTAATTGAAAATATATCATTTTGTGTTCCTCAACGACCTACTCCATACTATTTCCCATTGGATATTAAATATTATAGAACTATGCAAACTCCGATCCTTTCATTAGATGTTGTAAAGACTTTAATAAATTGTATATTTATGTTGATTATTCCTTAAATTAAAACCTGATACAACGTAATATTTTATTCTCTTTAAATAATATTACTATTTTTTCTTATTTTTCCTTTTTTATTCATTTCTGTATACACATTTGTAAGAAATAAAATGCATGGACTTGGATAAATAAATAAATAGATGTAAATAAATAACCATTAATATATCATGTCGATTCCATGCCTTCCAGATTAAAAACACTAATACAAAACGATATACATACATGCCACAAAATATTATATATTTTTTTTGAAAAATTTAATAATAATGCATTTAATTTAAATAGATTTGTTGAGCTACAAGAGGTCGCATTTCTCCTGTTGCAAATTGTTCACGTTTGCTTAATAAATTTGTTTGGAGAAAAGTAAATACGGATAAATGTTGCTCATTATTGCATTTAAAGTACAACGAATAAAAAATAGCTGAAGAGAAGAATTATTAATAATAATATGTTGGTATTAAAGAATTATGAATAAGATTTGCCACTATTAAAAATAGTGGCAAATCTTAAATCAATTTGCGAAAAACTAATTTCAAGAAGAAAATCTTCTAAACTACTCAATGCTTCGAATAACTCCAAAATGCAGATAAAGCCGTACATTGGCAACGCTGCTTCTCATATCAATTCTGCTCTTCATTATGCTCATGTTATCTCTGGTTTTATTATGATTAACGTTAACACTATTGTTTCCTGGATGTCATTTAAAAATGATTCCACTGAAATTATTTATAATATTCTAAATTAATCTGGAATATTGTTTTCTATTGCAGAAAAATATTGTTTTGGAGAATTTTAAGTACTTTTACTTTTTTAGTTTATACAATATATTAAACCTTGGTTAGTTTATTTAACCACACAAAAACCATATTTTTGAAAAATTATTATTTATTAAATGAAATTCCTTCTTATTAAATGAATAAGAAGGGATTTCATTTTTTAAATGCAATATTTTTCAGATAAATTAGTTTCAAAATATTTAATTTTCGATTAAAAAATTTAAAACCGTGTTCGTCAGACACATTCTTTTCACCACAAAGTACACAGAGGTGAAAAAAGTGAATTTTGGGAGGGATGTCAGAATAGAGACAGCAAAATTGAGCCCATTCCTTTCCCCACTTACTTACGTCTTCCTTTGAAGTAACAAAATTCTTTGTTTACGAATATGTGCTCAAAAGCGGATAGAAAAAATGTTACAAGTAAATATAATTTCAATTTATTGTTTAAAAGGGGTTACCTTCGGGCTTCAATATGGTCAGATGAAATTAAAATAATTTTTTTATATTTTTTCCCAACTTTTCGTTAGCTTTATTCTAACATCATCAGGGGTATAAATAAATAGTATCTGTTGAGCATTCGAAACATATACAAATAATACAACATTAGATTGACTATAAATAAATAATATAGAATTTTCTCAATGTTGAACTTACAGTTATTTTATGGGTTTCCTTTGTAAATTAAGTTAAATAAAAACATTAAATAAATAAATAAAATAAAACTGGACATCACTTTAAATATTTCGTCAACCTTATCAAATATCACAGAGTACTTATTAAATTATTGCAATCGAGTATTGTAGTTCTGTGTTATCTTTGTCTTCCTTCTTATTCATTGTTTTATTTATTTTCTGTTGTATGCGTAGGCTCTCTATTGTATACCGTTTGTTCTCTCTTTTTTCTCTGTTTAATATTTTAACATCTTCAAAGTTTATTTTATGTTTGTGATCTCTTACATGTTGAGCAAGGCCTGTTGTTTCTTTATGTTTAGCTACATCTGATTTTTGTTCCTTTATCCTTGTACCCAACATTCTTTTTATTGTGCCGATATAAACCATGTCACACTTTTCTATTTCATTACCATCACACTTTAGTTCATACACAACATTAATTTCTTTAAATTTATCTGTCTTTTTTCTATTATTTGTAAAAAGTTGTCTGTTTTGTTTGATTTGTATGCCACCGTTGTTGTTGTTTTCTTATCGTCAAGCGTATTTTTTATTGTGTTTAGCTCTGTTAATTTTGGTATAATTTCAATTTAATATATATAACTTATTTTTGTTTTGCTGTAGTTCTGTTTGCGGTTTTCACAAAGTGCTCTGCGGTTTGTATAGTGTTAATTTTGTTTTGTATATGTTTAAAATTAATGCGCATTTTTTTATTTTGTGTGTTTTATTATTAATTTTTACTGTTCTTAATATTTTAATGTTTACTTGTTTCTAGAAACAAAATAATCGACACGTAATTTAATTTTTTCAACATTTTCTGTCTGTTGATTAATCTTCAGGTGTGTATATGAATATGTATAAGTGTTTACAAGTTCAAACTTACATATACATGTATGTGTGTACATACATGTTATGTATAGAGATATATTTTAACAGTAGTATAGTAGTACATAAATTTATAAGTCTATGCTTGAATAACGGAAACGGGTATCTCCATCTTTTTGAAAACTCTTTGCATTTTTTTAGCCATTACTTTGATATACCTATGTATGTATTATGTGTATAACTTCCGTCGTTTTGCAATAGATGGCTGTAGCCATGGTGCAATTACTAGGTGTAGTTGTTGTACTACATATGTACATAATATATTGTTTGTGTAAAAATCGCAGAGGCCGTGAAAACCATGTTTACAAAACAGAAGAAAATGAAGAAAGAAAAGTGTATGTATATGTGTATGTATATACAGCTATGGACATATAAATGGCACAAACTCCAATTGAGCATAAATTAACGCGCTTTACAACAAAAAAATTTCAAAAATACAAAATTTTTTGTTTTCTTATTATTCGTTGTAAGATTAATTATCTCAACAACACTCAAATGTTCCGTTATATTTCGTTAATAGTTCACCGTTATATTTTTTTTATAAAAAGTGCTAATTTTAAGTGGACATATAAATGGCACAATTTACTTAAAGAAGGCAGTTCTCGCGAAAATTTATTTCAAACCACTTCTTATTTTTCCTAGTTAAAAAATAATTGTAAAGTGTGAAAATTTTTTAAAAATGGGTTCAGGCAAACATACAACAACTGAGGAAAGGCGAATAATATGGAAACTGCATGAAGACGGAAAAAGTGTCAGAAATTGCTGAAGTAATGGAAGTTTCTAGAAAAAAATGTATAACGCAATCAAATCATGTGTTGAGAACCCCGATGTATTGATTAAGGGTAAAACTCGAAAGCCAAGGCCTCGAAAAACAAATGTGCGTACGGATGGAGCTATTGTCAGAATGGCGAAAATTGATCCATTTAAGTCCTCACGACAGATAGCATCTGCAATTAACGAATATTTGGGCGCGGAAATATCTAGCAGACTTGTTAGAAGAAGATTAAATGAGGCAAATCTCTTTGGGCGAATTTCCAGAAAAAAGCCACTCCTCTCAAAAAAGAATATTTCCAAACGATTAGTCTTCGCCAGAACGCACAAAGAAAAACCTATTAGTTTTTGGAAAAAGGTATTATGAAGTGATGAAACTAAAATAAATAGAATAGGACCAGATGACAGAACCTTTGTAAATCGTCCTAAAGGACAAGAATACAATCATCGGTTCACTCAGAGGACGGTAAAATACGGCGGATGTAGCATTATGGTATGGGGTTCATTTTCTTGGCATGGCGTAGGTCCTCTTGTAAAAATTAATGGGAAAATGGACAAGTTTCAGTACCTAGACATTTTAAAAAACCATATGGAACCATACGCTTTCGATTCGATGCCAATTAAGTGGAAAATCATGCAAGACAATGACCCCAAACACTCCTCCAAACTAATAAAAAATTGGTTTAGTGCAGAGCAGATCGACGTTTTGGATTGGCCAGCCCAGAGTCCTGACTTAAATCCAATAGAAAACCTTTGGAACGAAGTCAAGGTTGAAATCGCGAAAAAAAATTATAAAAATATGGACGATTTGTGGTCAGCCGCGCAAGAAGCTTGATATGCCACACCTAAAGCAAAGTGCCAAAAACTTGTGGAAAGTATGGGTCGTAGGTGCGAAGCGGTCATCGGAAATAAAGGTTACAGTACCAAATATTAACGGTAAAATACTTTTACATATCAAAAACCCAAATAATTCAATACTAAAGTCATTTTTTTCTTATATTTAGATATTGTGCCATTTATGTGTCCAGTTTTTTTCACTGGTGTTTTTTTTCTTTTAATAATAAAATTTTTTTTAACTAATGAATTTTTATTTTAGTTCTTATCAATAATAAATATACTTAATAACTCTTAGAAAAAAACTAAAAACTTGTTGCTTGTTAATTGTTTTTACCCAATAGTAGCATACGAATGAACTCTCTGTAAGATGTGCCATTTATATGTCCATAGCTGTATGTGTATAATTGTTTTCATCGCATTTTAAGCAATTAAAAGTCAAAGTGACTCAATTAAACTAAAAAATTAAAATGGGGATATTATTATTTGTGATTTCTCAAATCTGCTGAAATCTTAAATAAATATTTTCTTGATTCTGTCAAAACAATAAGAGCAATAATTCAACAGGGCATATTTAGTTCCTACAAATCATTAAGTACGATAACCCAGATAGATCATCGTTTTGAGTTTTATAACTTTCGCCATCTAATAGTTCGGGTCATGACAATATATCACCAATACTTCTTTTGAAATGTTAGGTACTTGTAAACATGAATACATATTAGTCGATTTGTGTCTACATAATAAAAGGTGTGTTCCACGTGAATAACGAAACAGTCCAAAAGCGTTCCACGTAACAATTTTTGTGCAATTTTGGGAGAGAATGAGAAAGTAATTTTTTTAATTTCCTGTACAAATTAGCCCGAACTTTTTCTTTGGGTGAGTTCGGACTAGAATTAAATAATCAGCTGTTTTTTGTTTACATACATATAAAACTGAAAACGTAATCAGTAAATTTGCAAATTGAAAAAGAGTTTTTGTTTAAGAGTTAGTTAAAAGTAAAACGGAACGTTGGCCAAATTAAAAATAACGTTGTGAAGTTGTAAACAGAACATGCATTTGTTGTTTGGCTCTTCATTTTGTAAATAAGTACTATAAAATTCTATTGTAAATTTTACATTGCTTTTATTTTACAGCTGCTGCCAATAATGCAAATCTTTTATTTATATGATGTAATGCGTTTTAAGCGTCTAAAATCACTAAAATATACTTTGATCTAAGTACGCAGCACTGGTATTGCAAGATGTACAATTGTTGTTTTTTGCGTTCCAGCAGTTTTGGGTAAAATTTGCAAATTTAAAGAGTAATTTGCTTTTTACTCTCATTAGTCCGAACTAGTCCGAGATCTCGTGGAACACACCTAAGTCAATCTCGATTAAATATGGCAGCTTACGATATTTGGGAGGGTTACAATTTTCTGCTTTAATATGAAGAAATCTGAAACTAAGGACCTTCCAATGCTCTCAAATACTTATTGTGAGTGCGCAATTAGAACGTGTCGAGAGTGGTTTCAACGCTTCAAGATCAGTGATTCTGAAGACGAAGACCAGCATGGCGGTGCAGGAGGGAAGGTACAGAGTTGGAGGCATTACTTGATCAAGACTCGTACCAAACGCAACAAGAATTGGCAGGATCATTCGGAGTGATGCAACAAGCGATGTCAAAACCAAGGTTGCCAGAAATGCAGATTTATCTTCATTTTGCAGATTTTTCCTCTCTTAAAACACTAAATGAAGATTTGAAGATTTTTGGCCTAAAAACGCAGATTTAAAAAATTTTTAATAATAAAGTAACTTTTTGCACTTTTTCTACAAAAACGAAGTTAGAACGAAAATATCAATCGTTCATGTTATAAAGTAGACAAAATGGAATAACATCTTGCATATGTTTTTGAATGTTATATAAGAAAATTAAGCAAAATTTTGAAAAAATTATAAAGGTTGAAAGCTACATGCAATTGATTGTTTTTGCATTCGAAGTTTAACAAATAACTTTGTTAAAGCAACTTTGGCAAGTTTCTAGAAAGTAATATGAGCTTATGCATACGATAATTTAGTATTTTTTATAATACTCTTTTAAAGTTGTTACAAAAATCATGTTACATTTTTACGACGATTTTTAAGTCATGTCTT
Organism: Thecocarcelia acutangulata; assembly: GCA_914767995.1. Lineage (NCBI taxonomy): Eukaryota > Metazoa > Arthropoda > Insecta > Diptera > Tachinidae > Thecocarcelia > Thecocarcelia acutangulata. The sequence goes on from OU612098.1 coordinate 63,096,801, forward strand.
TAATTTTCGACAATTACATCCCAAGGCAGCTTTAATATGGTAGTGGTATAAGCGCAACTGGTTTTCGGTTCCTTTGCATAAATTTGTCAAAAACACATTATAGACTTCCTTGCTTTTTTAAACAAAATTTTGACAACTATTCGTAAATTCTACCAACAAAATACATGTTGATGTTTGCTGGTGTTGTATTTATTGTAATTCTGCCACTACCTGTATAAAGCTGCCTTGTTACATCCTTTTGCTAATATCGATGTCAGTGAAATGAAAATAAAACAATACTCGTACAGTTGCGAAGAAATTTGTAAAGTATGGGGGGAGTAACGAAGACCTTCTGCCCATGATAGTAATAACAGTAATTTGCAGCGGCGCTGTGACTAACTATAACGACTTATGCCTTCACATAAGAAATTGCCAAACAACAACGACAAGCCTGACCGCACTTAAGAAATAATTACGATAACGCGAGAACTGTTCCCCAGCACAGAGCTGTATCTAAAATAAAGTCACTTAATTCTAACATAATGTTCAAATTCTAACCGAGTTTATTAAATATACATATAATGTTTTTACCACATTCATCAGCATTTTTACCACATTCATCAATTTTAACAACTTTCATATATATTTGTTTTCTCATTAAATAATCTATTTGCATTTTAATATTCTGAAATGCATAGTTTCTTTCAATATATTGTTAGTATTTTTGAAATTATTTATGAAAAGGGCATATTAATAAGAGTTTGAAGATTTTTTGAAGATTTGGAAAATAAAGTGCAGATTTTGCAGATTTTTTCATGAGAAATTCTTGAGTTTTGAAGATTTTACCTCTTTAAATTCTGGCAACCCTGGTCAAAACCCCTCAAAGTCATGGAAATGATTCAGAAACAAGGAAGTTGGGTGCCGTACGAGTTGAAACCTGAGAGATTTTAAACGGCGTTTGTTTATTTGCATCGCCTGGTGACTGGGAACGAAAAAAATGATTCATTACGATAATCCCAAGCACAGACAATCATGGGAATATTCCCGACATGCTTCCACGTCGACGGCCAATCCGACTATTCATGATATCAAGGTTATGCTAAGGATTTGGTGGGACCAGCTCGGCGTAGTGTCGATACAACTCTGACTGCATAAAAACCAACTTTTTACGAAAATTTTCATACAATTTTTCAAATCGTACGACTAGCAAAAAAAAATCTTTCACTCAGATGCGTTTTTAGTACTCACTAGCATACATCTTCTATTTGGTTAATCGCACGGTTGTGTAGGACAGTGAATCACGGAGTAAACTACGCTTACTTAATTAATTGGCCAAAAAATTAAGCTCCAAAAATGAAATTGTCTTTAACGTTTCTTCGTTTACTACTAATATTCCACATCAGAATTTTGTATTGTTTCAATTTAATAAATTCTGTGCACAAAGTAGTGACGTTCGAATAAAATAAAAGCATTGGAATTAGTGTTCTGTCTTTTATCCTGTGTATACGCGTTTTTTTTACAGTAGTGCGCGTTTATTATTAATTTTTTTTATATATATTATTAAGTATATAATTTTTTACACCGGAATAAGTAGCATGCCGGCATAAATAATGTATGCACGTGTTTTTCTCATATTATATGTTCATCATTAATTCCTTTTCAGTGTAATTCACTACATTGCAGTGTGGGTTTTAGCCTGAGCGTTGTCAATGGACGCTGATCACTTTTAACTAATTTGATTGCAACACTTTAAATGCGATATATTTTTTTTCCTCCTCTTTCCGTGTTGCTATTGATAGGTACAAACGTCCACAAACCTGATTAACCATATAGTTTACCTTATCAAACAGTTCCGTTCAGCGCCAATTTATGTATTTTTGTTCGTGATGGCCAACTGCTCAGCCATATGCTCGAGGATCGATGTATAAACGAAACATGGACATGAGTGGCCCACATTAGTCATTTGCGATGTCGAATGAAAACACAAAACTTATGGTGAGAAAAAATTAAATAGTTTCACGATTTTTTCTGTCTCTTCTTCTGTCATATGTTTTTTACTAGAGAACTGAGTACACGCAACTATAACTACACCTGCTTTCCCAGTGATTTTCACCGAGTATTTTAAATAGGCTTAAAAAATGATGCGGTGATTTTTATATTTTTCATTCGTTTGCAAAATCTTGATACATCAAAAATGTATCCGACCATTCTCGTATCTTGTGTTGTTGTTACTTGCACGCTAGAAAGAGCAAAATATTGAGTACGTTCTAATTTCGTTTCCAAGTTAGTAATGTCGATTTGTACAACAGATAACATAGCTAACACATATAGTTTGTGTCAATAATAACAAATAAAGGGTGCCCGCCGAGAAGGTATATTACTTTATTTTGTCACTATTTTGGTGAAGTGGACACGTTGCAAATTTATTACGGAAAAATATTCGACCAACGTGTTTTAATCGTTAACACATTTTATCAAAAGCAATAATCGATTTTCATGAAAGAATCATAATGAGTGACGAGGCACATTTTCGTTTGAATGGAAATTTTGAATAAGCATAAAAGTAGGTTATGGGCACTGGAAACCCCTCAAATTATTCATGAGTCACCTTTGCATCCATTAAAAGTGACAATCTGGTGTGTAATTTGGGCAGGAGGAACCATTGGACTTTACTTCTTTGAAACTGAAAACGGCGTAACGGAAACTGTGAATGTGAGATGCGATATCGTGATATGATTGAAAACTTTTTAATGGCACAACTGCATGTTTTGGACTTGATTAACATGTGGTATCAACAGTGTTTTGTCTTTCGTTCTGTACACACGTGTTTTTCATTGTCATCCGTGTTTTCTATACCTATACTTATGTTTATTATTAATCTGTAAAAAACGAAATTATACCGGAATAGGTAGAGTTTTGTTTTGCAACATGAGTGCACGTATTTTTATTATTTTATTTTTACTGCCGTTTGTTTTTTCTCTATTTATTATTATTAATTTCTTTTTTATGTTCCTATGTATTTTATTACCTTACGGAGTGTGCGGTGTTGAATTAATTTTTGTTGGTCTGAGCAGTGTCGAAAAAAAGGTGCCACATTGCATACAATCAGGACTACAATGGAATTACTGCGAGTAGTATATCCTTCCGTCGGAGACCCATTGTTTTTTTGAGGGTGAACGTCTGTCATTAATATTCAGTACTCGATGTGCTTCAATATTATTTTCGTTGTTAAAAACAAGTACGATTGCCGAATGTAGAAAAAAAAGATACTAAAGCTGGATTCACCCCATGGTTTCGGAACAAAATTTTTGTTCTGAAACATGTTTTTTTAATATATAGTTTGACATTTCTCTTTGAGAGCGAAAGCGAAAAAAAGTTAAATATCTTCTCAATCATTTCAGCTTCAATTTGTTTAATATTATTTTTTGTTCCGAACCAATTAAACTGTATTGCCAGCCACTTTAATTTTTCAACCAAATTGAACTGAGATGCCACATCATATTATAAGTACACACATATGTATAATAAAATATAGTGTATACGTAAATGTTTTATATTACTATATAAAAAATAAAAAACTTTAAAATACTTTGTCATGAATTTCAACGCATCGATTGCACTGAAGCTCATTTGAGAAATGAAAAAGCTCTCACCTCGTAACAGTAAAATGCCTCGTTTACATAGTTATTTCATATGGTAGCCTTGTTTGTCCAGAACAAATGTTCGAAGTGGGTAAATCGTTTCAGAACAAGCTCTCAAAGAGTTAAAATTGGTTCGGAACAAAAATTTTGTTCCGTAACAATAGATGAATCCAGCTTTAGAGAGTTTTTGGTATCAACAAGTTTTGAAAATTTTCACAATTACAAACTATTTTTTACTTTTTTTCAAGAACTATTTTTAAATGTCTAAGTTTGCACAAACTACTAAACTCTCAATCAAACATGTGAACACTGCTTTTGACGACAAGTGCTTACGATTTTAAAAGTTGCAAAAATCTGTGACATGCCGTAGCGTGTTATTTAACAGCTGTAAAAATGGCCGCCAGTTAAAAGAGTTGTCAACTTAAAATTTTATGCCTCTAAAAAAACACTCTTTATGTATGTATATTTGCGACATAAGCTCAAATCCCTTTTTTCGATTCTCATATCGCTCCTTTATTGCAACATAGTCATATCTCAAAAAATGAGCTTTTCGAGTTAACAATGCAGAATTGTGAATTGTACTACCTTTTATATTGTGTCAAAATTTTATTCAAATTACCTTTAAACTGTTTCCTATAGAAGATAGTTTGTAAAAATTTTTTCTTAGACTTGTATGGAAACTAAAAATTTGAAATGTGTTTTTCTCGAAACCAGTTTTTTTTGCGTTATGACTATGTTGCAATAAAGGAGCGATATGTACCTGTATGCATCGTGATACAAAATAAATAATAGTAATGGATTTGCCTTGGTATATACATATGCATGTGTGTTAACATGTTCAAAAAATAAAAACACAACTCATGGTAGCTTTACTATCGTAGTGGTATAAGCACAGCTGTCGTTTGTTTCTTTTGCGTAAATTTGTTAAAAACACATCGATTTCTTTGCTTTCTGAAACAAACGTAAAACAAAATTTTTACAATTTTTCGTAGTTTCTATCAACAAAATACATGTGATGTTTTTTGGTGTTGTATTTATCCTAATTCTGCCACTACCTTTTAAAATCGCCTTGACACAACTTTTGTTGATTATTCAGTTGCCAAACAGAGCTTTTTTACAAAAATTAAAAAAATTGTGTTGTAGTTAAAACGAATACTATTTTTACATTTGGTAACAGTAAGATTTTTACATAACAATTTATGTGACATGCACGACAAAGTCGTATTATACAAACGTTTTTGTTACGTATTTGTCTATAAGCTGTCACAACGGAAAGTTTACTTTCTGTAAGATTAGACCAAGGCGAATTTATACAGGTGAATGCAAGCGGGAAGGCGAATTCAGCACTATGTATTTTGTTATTGTAAAATTTAATGAGAATCTGTAGGAATAATAAATTAAGACCACTAAATGGTTTGGCTTCATCTTCAAGACTGCCCTTTTATTTCATATTCTCATATTCTTATTACGTCTCTTTCATGGTGCAATTTTTGTTTCATAAAATTGTGGGTGAAAAAATAAAAATATTTTAAACAGTTTGAAAAAGGGCAAGAACACAATAAAAAAGTTTTCAAAAATATTTTAATTGCTTAAAATGTGTTAAAAACAATTTATAAAAATATATAAACGTTTCTTTCTTCATTTTCTTCTGTTTTGTAAACATGTTGTTGACAGCGTCCGGAATTTTTACACAAACAAAATATTATGTATGTAGTACAACAAACAACTCTTATGCTGCCACCTAATAATTGCATCATGGTCTCTTTCTTATCACTACATACATGGTCGCTAATTATAGGCATAACTTAGGGAAGTGTTATGTTCAGGGTGCGGTAGCATTACAATAATGTCATAATCTAAATTCGCCTAATAGAGCATTTACACCAACTCAAAATCTAGTAGATTTGAATTAAAATCTACAACGAAATCCATATCGTTTACACCACCATTTTTTGACATCTAGCAAGATTTCATTTTCACAACAATAATTTATGTATGCGGATTTGACAAAACAATTTTGTTAGAGACTGAATACACCATTATCAAAGTGTATATATTTGTTGCCCAGAGACTGCATACACCACATTAACACTGCGTTTAGACATACAAGTAACTTGTTACAAGTTGTGTGTACATATTAACAACCAATACATCGAAAAAAATAATAAAAACACTTGCAATTTGCACGATTGTTTACACACTCAAGTGCAAATTCATTTTCAAAATGTCGTCGAAGACAAACGTTGTACGCCTTTGTACTACATGCGCTTTTAATGTCTGTGCTGCCAAAGTTTTAGCATAGCAATATTACAGGGGAATTATATTATGCACACAATTTTTTCACAATTTAAATAATAAATTTGTATTCCAAATAAAAAATAAGTTATAGATGTTTATTTATTTTCGTGTTTTTATATTATGTTTTCGGCATACAATTAAAAATTTTAATATTTTAAAAAAATTTCCTTGAAAAATACCCATTAAGGTTAAAATGAAATATCTATTGGCAACACTGTTTGTTTCTGCTTGCATGCAAGTGAAAAAATCACTGCCAACCAAAATCAGTTGCAAGTGAAGCTACCACTTGCAGGTGTGTGAATGTATTAGTAAAAATATGGGTATGTATTGGGTTTTTTGCACTTGCACTTGCGTGTGTAAACATTGAGTTAAATGTAATTTTTGTCGCAGCGTTGTATTTTTAAGTACTTTTTGAACAAAATCACGGTTGCATCACTTGGTACTGAGTAGATTTCAGGAGATTTCGTCGAAATCTACTCATAAAGTAGATTTCATTTTGTATGGGCAATCTTCTCAAAATCTGCTAGATTTGGCTTGAAATCTCGAATGAGCAGATTTTGCTTTGGTGTAAATAGCCTATAAGACTGTTCAGCAGGGAAAAAATTTTATATAAACGTTAAATATAAACTTTTATATGGTTTGTACATATGTACAACAGGTTTTTAGTTCAAGTTTTTCCTTTCTTAATTTTTTTCTTTAAGAAGGATTTTTTTTTTTTTTTTAACAATACAAATTTGTTGTGATCAATAATTATTGATTGAAGAAGACAAGAAAAATAATAATCAAATCTTTAGCTGGGGGACAACTAGCTGTTTCGTAGTCGCTACACTACTCATCAGCACCCACTGGGATTTGAAATCGGGTCATGACGTATCATGATCAACTGCTTTAACCGCTAAGCCACCGAGCATTTAATTATTTTCTATCTATATTCATCTCATATTGAATCACATATGCATTTTGTTAATTGCCCACATTGTTTGTACAGCGTTTGCTGTCTCAGAACTAGCGGTATTTATTTTATTTATTAACATACATATTTTTGTATTTAATAAATACAAACAATGTGGGCAATTAACAAAATGCATATGTGATTCAATATGAGATGAATATAGATAGAAAATAATTAAATGCTCGGTGGCTTAGTGATTAAAGCAGTTGATCATGATACGTCATGACCCGAGTTCAAATCCCAGTGGGTGCTGATGAGTAGTGTAGCGACTACGAAACAGCTAGTTGTCCCCCAGCTAAAGATTTGATTATTATTTTTCTTGTCTTCTTCAATCAATAATTATTGATCACAGCAAATTTGTATTGTTAAAAAAAAAAAAAATCCTTCTTAAAGAAAAAAATTAAGAAAGGAAAAACTTGAACTAAAAACCTGTTGTACATATGTACAAACCAAACAATTTTTAATTTAAAAAATTATAAAAGTTCAACAAAAATTTAACAAATTAATATAAACTTTTATAATTGTTGGTAATTAAAATCACAGATTATATTAGTTTTGCGCTTTCAATTCAAACAAATTGCTTGAAATTGCACTAAATCATACAAAAAAGCCTTCAGACTAAAATGGCGCGAAAATGTTTGTAAACAAAAGAAAAAAATTTGACAGTCTCATTGGAAAAAACGCGAGAAGCAAAAAATAATCACCTGAGCTGTCAAGTTCACCTAGTAATGAATTCACCTTGGATCAGACAGGGCGATTTTAATTACCCAACTTTTGCACAATATTTTTTTGAACTTGAACACACACAAAAACTTTTTTCGACAATTCTTCAGATTTCTCTAGCTTTTATTGCTTATAATTTACATTGCGTATGCACATACATACATGAGAGAAAAGTAAGGAATTTACTAAGTAATTATTTTTCCCTTAATATTCCCCTCACCGAAAGCTTCCATTAAGTCAAGAATTACCTAACTAAAGTTGCTGTGTCTGATCTGGCACTTTGCAAAGTCTTGTGTTTGGTGCTGTTAAGAGAAAATAAAGAGTATAAGAGAGCTACTCTCCCTTCTCTTGCCGCACCAAACTCAAGTAGGGTTGTCAACTAGAAATCAAAAAGCGCCAGAAACCACTAAACTATACGAGTACATATTCACAATAAAGTAACAGAAACAAAAATTTTAAAATAATTTTGAGTTTTTTTTTTCATTTCAGTAGTTAACCTATATACAAAAGTAATATACAAGGTAAGACCACTTAAGCAGTACACTCATGCCCCAGTTAACGTTGCTAACCGAATCACAGTTTTCCATACATTTGTATTCATTTTCATTTAATTCGTTCCGAAACTCATAATTTTAGCTAAAAAAAAATGAGTTTTCAATAGAAAATATAAATTTTTTGTTATTATTTGTGTAATAATTGCGTAATAAAAAATCGCAATTCATGAAAAAAAGCATCAAAATATTAAGATTAAAAAATAAGAAATCCATAGCATGTACATAAATGAAAAATCAAAAGTCTATACCGATATATTAGTTTTTTTTTTATTTTTATTATAAGCTTGAGTCATCTAAATCGATTACCATTTCCACGGTTGGATTTATCAATCTTGTTGATTTTTGTATAAAGTTATCTAAAGTTTGTTGGAGCGTGACAGATTTGTTTTTAAATATTTTTTTTGTAACAATTGATAGCACCAGTCAAATTTCTAGGAAATTTTAAACTGCGATCTTCATCCGGGTCATTATTTTCAAAAATATCCATTGGTTGCGATATTAACTGCATCGCTTCAGAAATTTTGGCAGCAGTAAGATTTTTTTTTTCTGCGTCAACGTCAAGAGGATGTGTTTCATGATTAGGTTCATCATTGCTCTGAATTACAATCAAACTTTTATTATGTAGTATCTCTTGATCGTATAATAGAAGATCATTAATATCTTGTTCTTCCATTCCATAAAAATTTGCATTTCTAGCTACTTCCGCAACTTCTTTACATACTTGTGTAATCTCATTAATATCTTCCATATCTTTGATAATATATTCGGGCCGTAACTGACGTCATGTTCATGTTCGCTCATGATTCCTTTACTTCTGGTAACCAAGACTGGTTTATATTTTTAATAGCAATCATGATATTGTAACTGCCAAAAATCACTCATGGAAAGCAAATTATCTTTTAGGAGTTTATTAAAAGTTCGTCGCAGATAGTATGACTTTAAATTTTATATAACACTTTTCTATTGGTTGTATTACAGATGTGGTATTAGGCGGCATAAACATAACTTTAATATTTTCCGAATAATCGTCTAAAAAAGTGAATCCTCTGTTGCATTGTCTAGTAGAAGCAACATTTAAAAATTCTTTATTTTTCGAAGAACAACAGAACGCAGATTTTTCGGTTTTAGATATGTACGTTCTTCCTGGCAAACGCTTCCAAAAAAGTTCAGTTTCATCAACATTTAAACCCTGTTATGGAGAATACCAACCTTCTTCAATAATTATTTCCAACCCATTAAATTTGTGTGCGGCTGAAGTGTTCGCATTGGCAGACTCTCCTTTCAATGAAGTGCTATACACATTTGCGTGGTTTTTAAAACGTTGAAACCAACCTCTGCTTGCTTCAAATTGCTCTCCACTTTCGTCACTTGATAATGGATAATTTTCGTTCAAATCTTCAAATATAGTTGAAGCGCTTTTTTTTAAATTACCATTTGACTCAATGGCATTCTTCGCTGATTTTGATCTTCTATCCAAATACTTAGAAGTTTCTCCATTTCTTCCATTAAACAACTTCTTATTTTACACCTGTTTATGTTGTGTCGATATTGCGGTTTCAGCAAGTTATTTAATTTTATATCTCGGGAAAAAATGGATTTTATTGTAGAATCCCATAAAAGTAAGTATCATTACGACTTTAGAAGAGTGTGACAAATTCGGAGGTCTCCCCAGCTTAAAAGCAGACTACGGGAATGCATTATGCAACTAAGAAATCTGCTTGAAATCCAAAGAATGGCTCCTCTTAAAAACTATCTGGAAAGTCCTGACGGTACTCCTAAAGCCGACTATTCTCTATGGAAAATGACAAACGGTTTGAGAAGACTCGTTAGGAGGCAAGCCACCTTTGCGTACTTCAACTGGCGCCTGGGCAAGAACCGATTCTGAAAAGGGAATGTTGTATGTTAATCATTTGGAAATCGTTTTTATCACTAATGATACAGCAAATGCTATTAGACCGTCTGTTCCTATGAGACTTAGTTTTCAAGATGTCGAAAACGTTATAAATCAAATTACTGACAAAATGCTTGAGCTGTAACCCCGCAACTAGAAGAGTTCTACTTTTTATTTTTAACGTATTTTACGTCTGTAGTATTATCCTGCAGAGTGGAAAGTGTAGACGATTACTATGATACCCAAGCCAGGGAAGGATCCCACTAAAGTAGAATCATATAGACCAATAAGTCCACTAACAACACTTTCAAAACTGTTCGAAATGGCTTAAGTTAAGTACAATTTTGAATAATGTAGGATGCATCCCTGATCATCAATTTGACTTTCGAGCTAGACACATCATCATAGAACAAACACACAGACTTGTCAACGTCATAAGACAGTCTTTTGAAGATAAAAACTATTGTTCAGCTCTATTTATTGGCATTTCCCAAGCTTTTGATAAAGTGTGTCACGACGGTTTGCTTCTGTAAAGCTATTTCTGCGGCGGGAAATTTTTTATCAAAGACGGCGACTTTATAAGCCTCTCACAGCCGCAATAGTCCCCCAAGATAACATTCTAGGACCCGCTTTATACCTGATTTACGCCTCTGACACGCCAACGAGATCCGCAATCCATACCTCAACTTTTGCAGATGACACAGCATTATGCAGCGTGAAGAAATTCATCAACTAGATTCACGAAATTTGCAGGAGTATATTTCAATATTAGAGAAATGGTTAAAACTTTGGAAAATCAAAGTTAATGAACAAAAGTGTATTCACGTTACATTCACACGGCGTAAACAAACATGTTCGGTTATCCAAATTGACAGTTCACCTATTCCGCAGCAGAATGAAGTCAAGTATTCACCTCGACCATAGGTTAACGTGAAAGTCTCACATTAATGCGAAAGTCAGCGCAACTAAATTAACTTATTGCTAGAAACTCTACATTGAAGTTGGATTGCAAACTTTTGTTATACAATGCAATCCTCAAGCCTATATGGTGCTACGAAATTCAATTATGGGGCACCACCTCAACGTCAAACATTGAAAAACTTCAAAGACGATGAAAAAAAAAATCCTTAAACATTACTGCCACGACTTCACAAGGATCTGTGTATTCTGTTAGTAAAAGGCGAATTTTCAAAGTGTGCGACAAGGTATATCAGTAAACTGGAACATCACCCAAATCCTCTTGCACGCAACATATGTAATTCGCGCAAAATAAAACTTTTTGTCTAGGATTGACTGCACTTATTTGATTTTTTGCCTTTAGTATTAAGATTTAAATACTTATTGTAAGTTCACGTTGTTAAGAGTCGATACCATGCTACTTATACCATGTTCAGACGGTAATATGAAACACTTGGTTCGCTCTCCGAACCACTATTGCGAAACTAGGTGTTCAGACGGGTTTTTTTTTTTGCATCACAATGATGTTTACATATTTTGTGCAAACGTTTCACTAATTCTTTTTGCAATTTTTATTTAAATCTTTATGTAAGTATCAAATTTTCACATTTTCAATGTGTTTATTTTGATTTTACACACATTAATTATCTTTTTTTTTCTTTGTTTAGTTTTTTTTTTTGCAGCTAGTTCAGATAAACTAGCGATAATTTATTATCAGATTTGGAGATGATAGTAGTTTTTGCTTGGTTCGCAACAAGATTTAAAATGAACCAAGTAGGTTCGCTCTCAAAATTTTGTATGGCGAACCATGTTGGTTCAATCAAGATTGGGCCGCGAACCACGAATGAGAGAGCGAACCTCGAAAATAAGCCTTCGCGTGAACATGCTATTAAAAAGTTGGGGCCTTGCATGCCCCAGTGCAAAATCTTATTTAAACATGCCATGACAGTTTCTATCCAAAACACCATAAGTAATCAAATATGTATCAACAAGTTTCTAAAAATTGTTTTCTTTTCCACAGTAATTGAAAAACATTAAAGAAACACTGTTTTAATATACTTTTTAATTAAATATGTTTAACATTAGAATTCATTTAAAAACTAGCCACACAAACAGTTTTTGAACTTTACCGAACATTTTAGAATTTCAGGTTAATACCCTTTTGTTGATCAAGTTCGCATGCACATATACGAGTAGATACATACTCGTACATAAAAAATTTAATCGCCTTGCTTTAATAAAGATTTTTAAGTTACGTTTAGGTCACTTTTGTTTCTTGCTTTCTTTGCTGATGTGATATAGAAGCGCAAAACGGGAAAAAATTAGCAAGTGAAGTGCGCAATCTTATTTTTTATCAGTGTTAATGTTATAAAGATGTTGATGAAATAATAGGTTTATTCGTTTACTTTATGGTAAAATGCAGTAAATGAGTAATTTTGCGGCAAATTGTAAAAATTACCCTATGAAAACTCTCTTGTCCAAAAAAGTACTCGAACAGAAATATAGTAAAAATTCGAAAACTTTAGTAAACGGCTGATAAAACTGCACCCATATGTAACAGCGCACACAGGGGTAATTGCAGATCTGACTACCCAAAAGTTAAGTTTGTTACTGGGGGTCTCCATTAGCCATGAACATGGTATGAGCATCATGGCGAACATCGCAAATGGCTAATGTAGACCGCTCATGGCCATGTTTCGTTCATGCTCTGACATCGATGATCGAGCATATGGCTGAGCATCAATGTTCGCCATGAAGTTGGCCATCACGTACAAAAATACACAAAATGGCGCCGAATTGAACACTTTGATAAGGTAAATCTGAACATTCGCCACATACAGAACATGAGCTTTTTTTTACATTCGCTCTGCCGACGTTATGTTCATGCCTTGTCCAAGTCGATGGCACGTGAAGACACGGCGTTAAACACATTTTAGTCACTTCCCTGTAATCAGCCATGCTTATAGTAACCAGTCAATACTTGACCACCTTACTGTGCATAAGTTTAAGGATGTTGGACTTTGTGGGGCTTTGAAAAGTGCCTATCTAATGTGTGTGGCCGGTGCTAATTAACTCTACGAAATGTTGCACTGACAGTTTTATATGTCAGTGTTTATTTGTTGGGCAAATGAATGCCAAAGAAATTAAAAATGCCGATTAGAATTCAAAATAGTAATTAATTCGTTATTAACAAATGTGTGGGTTTACATATCCTTTTTTATCATACAAACTACAAAAAATGGGAAACAACATTCCTATAGCTACAAACAATTCGGAAACTTTTCCAATTTAGCGTTTATAAAACTACATTTAACAAAATTTAATAATACGGTAATAAAGTAGGTATAAGTCGACTTATTTATATTATAGTAATTTGAGCGCTTTTCATATAATATTTATTGACAAGTCTTGCTAATCAGTCATCAGCAACCACTGGGAGTGTAGCGACTACGAAACACCTAGTTTGTCTCCCAGCTATATGGTGTTCAATTATTTTTTCTGTTCTTCTTTGGTCTTATTGTTACACAGCAATTATTGTTGTAATTAAAAATAATCCTTCTTCTTGACTGAAGTTGGCCTCGAACTCACAACTAGTTAATATCGTACATATATATATAATAAGTATAAGTTCACTTATTAATGATTTGTACAATAAATATTAAAATTTGCATATGTACACATATTTCTTATTTTTCCTTTCTTTTTACACCGTTTTCCGTGTTTTCTTTATATGTTCATTCATAATATCTTTCGAATGTACTTCATTGCCTTGTAGTGTGGAAGGTGTTGGTCTAAATCTTATTAGTCTGAGCCAGGGCTGGGCAAAACCTCACCTAATATATTTCAAATACAAGATACAAAATACTTCCCAGCTGCGTATTTCAAATACAAAATACTTTCAAGCTGCGTATTCAAATACAAATACTTTTTTTGTATTTCGATCTCATAAGAATATACCTTTCTGGTTTTAGATACATATTTTATTTTACATATGCACGTAAACTAAGTTGTGTATAGTCACCTAAAACTTAAAAGGAGGTAACTGGGAAATTAATAATGAAAGCCTATTAAAATTTTTGGATAGTTGTATTATTGATAATAACACCTCATTTAATAAAAATTACGAATTAAAAAATATGTATATACATATGTATGTTCATACTTACAACTGCATATATGCTTATCTATGTATTCAAAAACAAAAAATAAAGTTCTGTAACATTTTATAAAAAATGTTTTATTTTTTTAATGTATATATTTAATACTATATACATTTTACATATAGGTATACAGGTATGGCATACGTATTCATCATATATTGATATGATTGTTCGAAGCTCGCAAGCTGGGAAATTAAAGAAACAAAGCTAATATTTAGGATTTGATAGACAGTAAATAAAAGATTCATTCGGTAAAACAAGTACTTCCTTTAATAAAAACAATATATTTTAATGAGTTATTGGACAAACAACCTCTGGTTGGGGAGTGAATAAATCCTACAGGTCCTGAGGAACATAGCTACTGCCAAATTTTAGAATTGCATAAAAACAATAAAATCATTATCATCAATTTTACTGCAAATACTACTTCTTCTGCTGCATCGACGTTTGGTTTCATGTTTTTAGAAAATTTTCTCCAAAGTATCAAGGTTTTGAATTCGTTGCCTCTCTTTTAATGAGATGCTTTCTGGTAACCAACGCATTTTGAAACTAGGGTGAAAACATGATGCTAATATGGCTCTATTTGCTTCACGTGCCAGCATGAGAAACTCATTAAATCTCTTTTCCAAGCTCTTCATTAATTTTGTTAAAATACAACTGATATGCCTCAAATTATTATATTCACAGTCGATCTAATCTGGTTCTCACAGACTTTAAGGTAGAGAAACGTTTTTCGTAATAACAACTATTTCCCTGTATATAATCCTAAGCCCCAATTTTCACGAGGCAATTTTAGTTGCGCAATTCTTATCAAATTTTCTTTTAAACTTGCTTTTATGTTCAGACACAGCAATTTTACTTGAGCAATTTTCGTTTTCTATTGCTTACACTTTCTCAATCTTGCATGTACTGCATTCTCAAATTTTTCCATTTAATTTTCACTTCCTCCAAAGTAATACTGCTGTCTATTTTTTGAGGTTGTCCACAATATTAAAAAAAATATATATATTTTTTTCAAATGAATTAAAATATCACATTTTACTTTCATCACGGACAACATATCAACACATAAAAGAAACACAAATGAAAGAAAATGTAAAATTTCTGACATTACGAATGATAGCACAAAACGACTTTCCGAGTACAAGCAAGTCTGTACTCATTTTTACACTCCCCACTCTTTCCTCACTTATTGGTCCACAAACTCAAGAACTGCGCAACTAAAGTTGCCTCGTGAGAATTGGGAAAAATATGTAAAAATTCTTATTGATATCACCTGATTGGTGTAAAATCAGTTTGCTCTGACAAAACAATTGAAAGTTGAATTGCAGTTTTGCAAAATTATAAACATTTTAATGGTCGTAGGTATGTACACTGGGCACTGATCAGTTTTAACTAACTAATTTAATTCCATCATTTTAAATAGAGTTTGTTTTTGTCTTTCGCGATGTTATTGCTAAAGTTAAACCTCCACGAACACTACTCCCTCTTTCCTCATAACCTAGTTTCCTAGTTCCAGTACAATGCACTGCATGTGCAGGGGTCATCGCCTGAGTACTGGTCCAAGATAAAAAAATAAATATAAAAATTGAGTAAAATACAGTAAATATTTGTACAAATTTTTGGGTAAACGAACAGACATATGTATTGTTGTTAGAACACAGACAAGAAATCACTCAAAAAATTGAGTAACACCGCTTTCACACACGAAAAGTTACTTTGCAAAGTCTTGAGTTTGGCGGTGGCCAGGGAAGAGAGAGTGGGTCTCTTTTCTCTTCTTTTTCCCTTGCTACCCCAAACTCAAGACTTTGCAAAGTAAACTTTCTGTGTGTGAAAGCCGTGTAACTTTCATACAAATTTTCTAGACGAGTTGCTCGCCTGTGATCTATAAACATCACGATAATATTTTAAACTAACTTTTATTTGCGTGTGACTCATACAAGAAAGTAAAACAAAATATTCTCAATTCTGGATTACGTGATCTATAACACGTTTTATTTAAATAAAGAACGTATATTGTGTTTGTCCGACAGGAAAATTTGCATACACACAAATTGAATGCCTCATCATTCCCACAATCCGGAATAGACAAAGTTTAGTCGATTATAAAAAAGATTATTGCAAAATAAATCGATAACTTTTTTACGTTAAAGCAAATAATTTCTTTTTATTAAAACAGTTGATCAGCTCTCAAGCTCGAGTTGGCGTTGTAAATAAGTTCATATACTTATGTATGTCTAAAGGCCAGTTTTTGACTGTTAATAGAATAAAAAAAATTTTTTATCTTGGACCAGTACTTAGGGGATGACCCCTACATATGCAGTGCATTGTACTGAAACTAGGAAAATAAGTTACGATGAGGAGGAAAGGGGAGTAGTGTTTGTGAAGGTTTAACTTTAACAATAACAACACGAAGAACTAAATCAAACTTTATTAAAGCATTTGGAATTACTCAGGGGATAACCCCTACATAAGCAGTGCATTGTACTGGAACTAGGAAAATAGATTGTGAGAAGGAGGAAAGGGGGAGTAGTGTTTGTGAACTAAACACACGGAACGACCAAAACAAACAATATCACAGCATTTAGAATGTTGAAATTAAATTAAACTGATCAGTGCCCAGTGTATATATATATATATATATATATATATATATATATATATATATATATATATATATATATATATATATATATATATATATATATATATATATATATATATATATATATATATATATATATATATATATATATATATATATATATATATATATATATATATATATATATATATATATATATATATATATATATATATATATATATATATTGATTTGTTTCTAGCTCTTGTGCTAGCGCTAATGCAGAAGGCATATCTGTAGGTTTGCAAGAGAATAAAATGTCGCACATTGGTCTGCTTACACCTGAGATAAATATCCTAAGAGCATCTTGTCTGTATTTCTGGTTTAATGATTGTTTATTATTAGCGTTAGTTGCTGCTCAACCTCATTATAAAATTCAGTGATTGACTTTGAACCTTGCTTAAGAGTTGACATTTCATGTTCAACGGTGAAAATAGATCTTTTGTCTCCTTAAGAAAAATCTAGCCTGGCTATTATAGCTCTGAAATTTAGCACCGTATTATATGAACTAAGCGTATCTGCAAAACCAACCACCTGGTTTCTAATAATAGCTACTGCTTGATAATATTTCGAGCTACCTTCGTAACCCTCATAAAGCTTATGTGCTACAGTAGCGGCTTGTCGCCACGATACATACTTTGTTATGTCTCCTGAGAATTCTGCGACAGATTTTATAGCATCAAAAGACTCATGGCATTCAACTCCCTGAACTATCCCAATTGCTTGAAACTCTTCTACTTTAATAGGTGATTCTATTTTACTTAGCCTTCCCTCTAATTAATCTATCTCCCTTTGCATTTGCACCTTAGTCTATTCTGTTGCTGACAATATAGCAGCTGAAATAATATCCTTAAGAGTTTCAGAATCCATTTTCACACTATTTTTTTACTACTTAAATTCAATTGTGACAAATGCGTGGTGAGTTCATCAACACTCATGTAATCAGTTTTATGTAAATATTCCAACCTTCTGCAATATAATGCAAAATGTGTTAAAATGAACTGTAAGTATTACAGCTACTTCGTAATTTTTTTTATGAATTTATTTCGTATACAGTTTTATATTTATATTCTTCAAAGATATTTAATTCTCTTTTAATTTCAACTATTTGACTGCAATTTATTTATTTTAATATTAATTATATTTTTTGAATTAAAGTTTTAAATCATAATTAACAAGTAAGATGTTATGCCTTGACATGATCTATTTTAACAAAATTACTTTCTCTTAGTGTTTTTTTCTCTTAGTGATTTATATGTAAATTCTCAGAATACTCATATAAGCATGACATGTATGTGAATACTAATTTGTTATTCTCTTTTTTTTTAATTTTGATATCTTACACACTATCCAGTTTCCATGCTCTTTTTACATGATCCTCTAATTGTTGTGCTCTTACATCTATAATTATGAATTTCTTGTCAACTCAGTTTATGTTAAGAAGCTAATTTCTGTTTCAAGTTTTAAAATTTTTATTTTTTTGCTTTTCAATGTTTAAGATTTAAGTCCAAATTTTTTGTAATTTCGAATAAAGTTTTTATCCGTTATTTTTAGTTACGTTTTACATAACAGAATCTTTTTTGTTGTAATTTATGCTTTGCTAAACCTATTGATTTATAGAAACTCTTAATACGTTTTTTTGACCTCTTGTCCTTTACATATTTTAAGTAGAATATAATATGAATTAATTAATATGTCTATTTATGTGAACTGATTCGCACAGAGTTGTCATATGTATTATATGCATATTATTATATAAGAGGTGTTATGCCTGATTAATCATTCACTCATATGTTTTTCAAGTTTTTTTTTTTTTTAATTTTGGTATTAAACATCAATAATTTGTATTTTAGTCATATTTAGTAATCAGTTTATTGTTTCGAAATGTTTTAAAACTTTTCGTTTTCCGAATAATTTTTAATAAAAGCTGATAATGCTTTTTTGATACAATTTTATCTTTTCCTTTTTCTTTATATCTTTTCCTTTTTTTGTTTGGTTCAAAGTTGGGCGCCAGTTAATAATATTTCTTTATTTGCATTTCTTTCATTACATAAAGGTACAGAATACAAATCTACTCTTCTATGAAGATGTGTTGTGTCCACTCTCTACTTATTAACTAACTACCTCAATCAATATTCATTCGGAATAAAGGAGAATCAATCAATATTTTAATACCACTAATTTACGATCTTTATTTTAGCTTTCCTTATTAAAGTTAAACAATATCAAAGGCCGAGTAGAACATCTACTCTTCAATGAGTTACATATGTTAACTTATACAAATTATTTTGTGAACATAAAAATAATTCAAATAAAAACAATTATAATTGTGAAAAGGTACATTCATAGTTTATAATTGTATTTATAACTATACAGTTGCAAATAAATTTGCAAAGTATAGGATGCACAGCATGGGCGGAGTAACGTAGACCTTATGCCCACGATGGTATTAACAGTATTTCTTTTGCGGCGCTGTGACTAACTGTACCGACCTATGCCTTCGCATAGGAAGTTGCCGCGTGGTTAACAACGAAATACCTCACAAAAACTGTAAACTAATACAGTTAGTTGAGGTAGACAGCTAACCAATGAGAGTGAGACGCAAAACTCTCGAAGGCCAAACAACAACAACAAGCCTGACCGCACTTAAGAAATAATTGCGATGACGTGAGAGCTGTTCCCCAGCCCAGAGCTGCTTTACGACTGAGTTTATAATTGTGAAAATAGTTACAAATATTTTTGACAAACATAGCTTAGTATTGTTGTAATTTCGCTCTAGTGCTGCCATTCATTTACTTTACTAGTAAAAATTAGCAACGAGAGAGTAACAAGAAAATTTTCAAAATTACTCTCATAAATGTGAAAAAGTAAATGAAAACTTTTCTTGCAAAAATTTGCAAGTTAGAGTAGTGTTGTTGTGTATAGGTATATATAAATACTTAATAACTACCCTTATATCTTTTGGACAAATTATATGTATATTATTATAAAAAAATAATGTGATTATGGCCATTTATATTCTTGACTGGTGTTTTTCGAGTACGGCTTGTAATAGAATAATGAAAAGTTTTACAATTCTATTTAATCTAGTACTAGAAGTAGTCGAAATACGCTAAGCACTATAAGGTTGATTAGCTGCTTTTGAATAAAATATCTATTTTTAATTAGCACCTCATACACGTACCAATTCAATTCGTAACTGAGTCGGTTGTTGTGCAAATTGAGGCGTGTATGGCTTTGTGAATTGATACGTTTGCAGTAGTCGAGCAATGCAAACATTTTGATTTTTTCAAGTTAGTTAGTAAGTTTCTCAATTCTACTGTACTGTGTGTGTTCGAGTCTCCTGATCAGCCGTCAAAATTTATACTTGTAGGTTTTTTGTAAGGAGACCGTTAATAATTTTTAAAATTGTCTTTAATTTCACTAAATCTGATTGTTGGATGAAAATCTTTCAATTCAGTTTATGAAATGTGTGGCCAAGAACCAATTCAATTGAAAGACTCTATTGACAATTGAATTGAAATGTGTATACGTTATAACAGCCCGCACACACATTGCCTTTTAATTTCAAAGTGTAAAGTACCGAGTAGCTAGTTACTCATAATATTTACAATACTAAAAATAGCAGCTGCTCTTTAAAAATTAAAGAAACAAATACAATTCTTAGGTGAAAACTAGAAAAATATTAATATAATTAAAAATGGAAGGATCTAAGTGTCAATTTATTGGCTCCCCTAAAAGTTTTAAACTCATCCTAGCAAATAAGTTTCCAGGAACAACCTTTGCCACTGATGTACCAGATATTATTTTGCGTAGTTCATTTCCACTCTACATCTTATTTTGCTTCTGTTGTTGATAAGTTACGCAAAAAAGATATTTGCTATCTTTTAAATACTTCTTAACGTTTTAAAAGTTTGCATACACTTACAATTAAATTTTCCAAAATATTTTTATTTTTAACATAATTTAGCAATATTGTTTTGTAAACACAAACGCAAAGCAAATGTTTGAATAGTTATTGCAAGTAAAAATTTTACTTTTTCTTTCTGTCTCTCAATTTTTTATGCTCTTTTCACGTTCTCTCGTCGCTAATTCTTTGGGTTAATGAACGCTTTCTACTAACAATTGTTACAAATTTGTGAAAATTTTTAGTACATGAACAGACCTTTTATATATATTTTCAATAATTTTGGATTGTTGGGATATAATGTTTGAGAATATCTTTCAAAAATTTCCAAAGTCTGCTGATGATTAGAGTAGGTACTATGAAATGTCGATATATAGACAGCTGGGATATATAGAAAACAAGCTGTTTATAATTATTTTTCTACATTTATATAAATTTTCTTAATTAAATGTTTATAAGAGTAAGAAAATATGCATACATCAGAAATGTTTAATTTGTAAATAATCGTTGACAGACTGACTTTTCTTTCCATAATTTTTTGTTTATTTTATTTATATGTTAATTCATTAGTAATACAATATATATTGTTATTTTGTCTGTTGTATATATAATAATTTTCCATTGCATATTAGCAAATTATATTGGTACAGTACTTTTCACCTGGCAGTGCTAGTATAGAACATGAAGTTGTCTGTACATTGTTTCTTAAAAGTGGCATCTCTGTAATAATTTTGAGTGTGTGCTGAGCTGTCAACTGAGAGCTGAGTTGTCTGTTTTTTGCCAATCGAAAAATTTTATTACATTTAAATTTGCAAAAAAAAAAATTATATATATTGAAAAGTGTGTTTGTGCTTTTAATTAATCAATTATTAAAATTAGTTTTGTTTATAAAACTTAATAACATCGAATAAAATTAATTCCTTAATCTTATTGAGGAGACAGAGAAGTTGTATTCTCGAACTTTGAAACCCCATATACATACGTACATATGTGAAACTACAAGGATTTTAATACAAAATTAAGCAAGCCTAATTAATTAATCGAGGTAAACACACAAATTTTTATGTATTGATATCTTGTTTGAATTACTAATTGCGAACATAAGTAAAGAAATATAGGAACAATGAGTACCTATATAACAAAAGTTGCATTAGGCTGACTGGTTAACCAAGAGCCCGTAGTAGATGCACATTCCAATTATCGTTTTTTCTCAGTTAAGTTCGTTGTTTTATTGTTCGAGAGCTTTTTGAAATTTTTATGAGCGTTTTGCCCACCCCGTGAATTTGTTTGTTTTGCTATTACAAATTATGTGTCGAAGGCAAAAGTCAAATTGTTAAACAAAAAAACAAAAAAAAAAAAAAAAAAATCAAACTGGGACGTCACTTTGTTCTACGTCATGGGCTCTAGCCAGACTAAATTGGAATAAATTTTTTAAGGATACTTACATATTTTTTCATTTCAACAACAAAGAATGACGAATACCGACGTATGTAATTTTATTGAGCATTCGTTATCAGTGGAGTTTTTTTAATACATACATATGAAAGTGGGCATGCACACAAATTTATTTTAATTAATTAACATACACCCTCATCAGTGGTGCCACAATTTCTTTCTTCAATTGTTCAAAAAGAAATCTAAAAATGTGTTTTGGGCTTTCTGGACACCAAAAAGTTAATTATTACAAAGAGATGATTATTCCAACAGTACAAGAAGATAAAAACCAAATTTAAAGCTAAAACTGAATTTTTTCAAATATCTTTGAGTTCTAGTATATGCATGTAAATTTGTACATACATACGTATTTGTTTATTATTCCTAAAGGGGAAAAATTATTTCAGATTTCATATGAAAGAAAAAAACTTATTGGACGTTACCGCGGGAACCCGCAATCACCCAATTTATACAGAATGTGTTTTCTGTGTTGAAATGAGAAAGTGCTGAGAGTAATTTGTGTTTCTCTTTTCACCAGACCGACCTTACCCATATTATTTTCGTGCAAAATGGGAAAGTTGTCAAATCATTCAATCAGCTGCTTTTTATGAAAATAAGATAAAGTTCAGTTTTTATGTAAATAAGATAAAGTTCAAAACATAGAATAAGTATCCAAAGATGTAACAAGGATCTTATAATTTAACATGTTAAAATAACTTATATTCCATTTTTATACAGAATGGCTGATCAATTTTGCTACATTAAGAAACTCAAATAACTTTTTGTATAGTTTATGTAACTAATTTGATTTGTAGTAATTCATTTGAAAAATAATACATTTTTATTAAAGTAATGAATTCAATTGGCCTCCTCCCTCGGTGACACATGAGCAACATTTTAACAAAAAGATATTCATTACTGCCTGGAGTGTAGCAGCGGGAATTGTCTCAATTACCATTCGAATAGATTGCTTAAAATCATTGAGATTTGTTGAGTTTCTTTTGTAAACTTCTTGTTTGCAAAAACCCCAAAAAAAAAAAAAAAAAAAAAAAAAAAAATCAGGTGCAGTGTGGTCAAGAGACATGGTAGGCCAACGGAATGTTAAGATTTTTGAAATCATTTTATTGGAAATTTTTGCCTTAACTCTGTCATAACAGGCTATGTGACAAGTTGTCCATCTTGTTGAAACCAAACAAAGTTAAAAGAGATTCTCTTTGGTATATTTTAAAAAGAAAAGCTCTTTAAACGTCTTTATTGTCCTTTGACCGTAACAGTAAGACTGTTTTCTTCGAAAAAGTAAGGCCCGACAATGAACCTTGAAGAATCTGCACACCACACTGTGTATGTAATTGAATCTGTATCTGTGGGTTAGAATTACTCCACATTCGACAATTTCGTTTGTTAACATTGCCGTGTAAATCAAAATGTGCCTCGTCAGACATTAAAATGCAGTTCAAGACGTTTTCATCCTCTGAAACCGTTTGAATGATTTCACAAAATTCCAAGTGACTCGGGAAGTCTCTAGGGTTCAGTTTGTTTGTTAATTGAATCTTATATGAAAATAAGTTTAAATCTTGGTGAAAAATTGTCTGCTGATACCCATTTGAGCAGATAAACTCCTTGTCGAAATTCAAGAATTGGATTGCATGGCAATAGCTACAGCACCGATAGTTTCCGGCGTCTGAACTAAAGGGATCTCGATGATAAGGCCTTCTTGCGATTGTGCCACGCTCGGCAAAGTTCTTCACATGTTCTTAGCGGCCAATTAATATCGCCACGATGTGAAATAATACGGCCATCAATTTCTGACCACAAGAAGAAAGTTATCATATCGTGATAGCGAACACCAAAATTTGCTACTACTTTTTTTTATAAAAAATTAAGTATTCGTTAATTAACACCTATTAGAATGTAAACCCGGAAACTAACACTCTAAATCGATGAAAATTCAAACTTGTTACATTTTTCTTTTAATTATTATAGAGATTATTATGAAATTATTATTTATTTATTTATTTGTTTATATATTATTACAATTAACAATTTAGTACTAGCGTCAAAGACGGTCGGCTTCGATTGTAAAATTAATTTGCTTATTAATCTATATAAATAAAAATGAATTACCAAATGTATGTAATCGCATAACTTGCGAACATCTGGAGCGATTTTACTACTTTTATATTTGTAAGCTCTCAAATTTAAAGAAAATGGTTTGAAAGAAAAAAATGTTAAACCCATACAAAATATCATGATGGTCGACAATAATCATCAGACAAAAATAGGATGGGGTTGGGAAAGTGGATATGGTACCTCTCATACAGAATAAATGTAAATCTTATATATCATGGAAAAGGTTAAAGCTAAAGTTTTTAGATATGGTACGCATAACATAATGGTCGATACGAATCATCAACAAAAAGTGGGCATGAATAAATAGTTGCATGCTTAAGTGTTTGTATATCGGCTAATCGTCGAAAACACAAAAGTAGGTATCGTCAAGGTTTGGTTAGGTAGGCAGGCCGCTGGGCAACCCAGTATGTCGTGTGTGTTTCCAGCTTACTTGTGTAAACCCAGTCTCCTCCCATGGTTCCCAAACGGGAATTACTGCCACTGTAACTCTCAAAGTAGTTAGATCGGACTAGGTCCTTACCAATCTCAAGTATATTGGTGAGGGTCCACGCTAATGTCGCGTTCAACCTGTTTGCGGCTTTTAGTGCTACCTGCCTGGCTTCCAAGTCACATGGCATCCAGCCAGTGCAAGAAAAGCTTTAATTGGTGTTGTCCTCATGGCCACTGTGTATTGTCATGGTTCGACTGAATTTTTCAATTATATATAGTCTAAACCGATTTTTTATGAAATAATTTTTTTTTGCTTAAAAGCTGTTATGGTAATAAAAGAAGGTTACTAAAATACAGAAAATTAAAATTTCCGATATTTTAATTTTTTTTCCATATTACCTGAGATATAGCGTAAACCAGGTTTTCGATGAAAATTTTCATGAAGGATTGATTATCCTTTTGGCATGGCGATTACAAGACAAAAAAAATTTTCCCCTATATCATTCCATATACATATGTATATCCGAGCATATTTAGTTCAAATTTGTAATATATACTACATATTTACGTGACTATCGTGAAATGTACTTTAGATTCGGCCCAGCCGAATATACTACATTCTTGTTGAATTTAAACAAATTCGCTTCCACTGTTAAATCGTTAACAGAGCTCTGTTAATTGAAAAATGTGGCTTTACTAAGAGCGAGTGGTTTTTGTCTGAGAACTCGAACCTATATTTATCTTCACACACACTTAAAAGCACTCTGGGGGCTAATTCTGTCATTCGCTTACGAGCGAGTTTTTACTCGAATGTGCGAGTTTTTACACTTTTGGGATTATCTCATTCGATATCGAGTAAAAGGTTTCGAAATTTCTAATGATGGCATTCCATAGCGAGTAACCATTCGAATGCAACCGTGTGACTTTTTACTCGTAAGCAAAAGTACTATCGAAATCCAGCCAAACAGAAAAACACAAAAGAAATGTAAATTAAAAATTTGTTTTGAATAGCAATAATAGTTAAATTAAATTGAGAATTTTCGGTTCTTAAGGCTTTTTTTTTAATTCATGACTTATATATACAGGTATATGTGTATAAAGATGAGTATTTGCTAAGAACATAAATACTTATATTTGAAGTCACATGTTATTATATTCAAGAATATATTTTTTTTTTTTTTAGAAATGCATATATACATATGCTTATAGATAGTTAAATGGTTGTTTTTACATACATATTTATTGTTATTTCTATTTACTTACTTTTTAATATCCAAACACGCATACATGACAGATTTAAATGAATTGTTATTGTGAACGTATGTGTGTTTAT
The DNA here is from genome assembly GCA_914767995.1 of Thecocarcelia acutangulata. Classification (NCBI taxonomy): domain Eukaryota; kingdom Metazoa; phylum Arthropoda; class Insecta; order Diptera; family Tachinidae; genus Thecocarcelia; species Thecocarcelia acutangulata. Next base: position 63,122,834 of record OU612098.1, read on the forward strand.
TTATTTTTTAATGTAAAACATGTATACAAAGTATGCAAATACATTCAATTTTCGGCAGTGTTATAAAATACATTTTGTCAGTATTTTGCAACACTGAAGTGATAACTCGATTCGTTACGTAACGAGTCACATCATTAGAAATTTACACGATATCGAAATTATTTTCTACTCGATAGTAATTTCGATCACGAATGACAGAATTAGCCCCCTGGATTGAAAACTACTACACCACATTGCGCGCGTCCAACTAGAATCCGCACATGTCTTATCGTATCAACGGTTCACATGATACGAAGATAATCTTGAAAGGTGTTTTCATAGAAAACAATCTTGTTGCCACAAAAATATTTGCCTTCAAAAAACATATTGATACCAATAAAAAAATTACACACCGCAGGGAAACATAGAAAACAAGCTGTTTGTAATAGCGGGTTTCATTCTTTATATTAAATTTAAAATGCTTTTAAATATAATACTTTGTAAACTTCTAAGTTTGAGCGACTTTTTCTTTGGTATTGTAAATAACCTGTAATAATCTGACATTTGTTCAGATATTTTTGCGACACAAATACACAAAACAATTTTTCGTTTGGGATTTTTGCGAAAAGAGATAAAACTTAAAAAATACCTACTTGTTTTTAGTATATACTTAGCTGTGAGGCCTAACTTTTATTATGTCAATAAAAATGCAAAATCTTTATTACATATTTTTCCAACGTTTCGGGGATTTTATGTTCACTTCTTCAGGGATTCTTCTATTTTGTAAAGAATTTTTTTTTATCAAATTACATGAATATATTGAGTTGAAAACAATATTTGTGAAACTTACATTTTTGTGATTACAACATTAAACACAAATATATTAAATTATATTAATAACTTTAAATAAAACATTCAAGAAAATTAATTTCCTTTTGCGTTGTTTTTTATAATAACATTATAAATGGCGCTTAAGTTGCCAGTATCTTCTTTTTTGTTCATTGTTTTATTTATTTTCTGCTGAATTTTTAAGCTTTCTGTTGTGTAACGTTTTTTAACATTGTTTTCTTTGTCCAGTATTTTTACATTGTTAAAGGTAGGTGTGTGTTTGGTTTGTACAGTATGTTGCGATAAAGCAGTGCTTTCTTTTTTCTTATTAATATCTGTCTTATGTTCATTTATTCTAACTGCAAAACTTCTTTTTGTTGTGCCAATGTAAACGATATCACAGCTGTTATTATCATCACCTTTACATGGAATTTGATAGACAACGTTGTTTTGTTGTAGTTTGTCGATAGGGGTTTTTGTTTTTGTGAATATTGTGTTTAAAGTTTTATTTGGTTTAAAAGCCAATGTTGTGTTGTTATTGTTTATTGCACATTTTATATTGCGGTTGTCTGTTAGTCCAGGTATATATTTGATGTTGAAATATTCACCCTTATTGTGTTTTTATGGCGAAAGACGGGCGTTTTTCAAGAAATGTACCGTGATTGGGGTAAAACGCCAATGAATACGACAAGTTTCAAATTTATTACAAAATGCCATTAATATGCTATCATGTTTGGCGTATTTGTCTTTCAAAACGGAGCAAATTTGTCGTCAATGTATTTGCTCACGACAAATAATTAAAATGGGATAAAATAAAAAAATATTAAAAATAAAAATATGAGTTACTTTCTCCATTTTTTAGTTATATTGGTCAACCATCCCGTTCCGTGGAGGGTTGTACGTCGACTGACTTTAAAAAAATCGTTTGTAGGAATATACATAAGTATGTTAAAATACATTTATAATACATTATTTTCACAATACAAGACAATGCCAAGAGGAACAAATAAATAAATGTATCAATTGTATAAGAAGTAACAAAAAACTCAATATGGGCTTATATGAAAATCATGCGACTACTGTTAGAGAATGTCCTGTATATAAAAATAAATTAGAGTTGAAAAAGCGAATAATGGGAATAAATGAATAACAATCAAAGGACTTATATGTAATATATACAAATGTACAAGGATTAATCAACAATTTTAGCCAGGTTGAAGTAATTGCAGACATGGAAAAACCACATTTTATAATACTAACGGAAACGCACCTAACAAATAATGTAGATGAATCAGAAATACAGCTACCAGAATATAGTCAGTATGTAACAGTGTCCAATTCAGCGAGAACAGGTGGAGTTACAATTTACTATAACAAATGGTGGGTGGTGGAGCTATTATATGAGAAGGTTGACGATTTCAAACATTGGATTAGCGCATATAGTGTAATGTGCAAAAATTATTCAATGATACTAGTAGGTGTATATCGTTCGCCAAGAAGTCAAGAGGTTGAATTTTGTGATCTATTTGAGGAAATAATGGAAGATCTCGGTGAAAAAAATAAAGACATACTTAGTTATTGTTGGAGATTTTAATATTGATTTTTCGAGGGATAGTGTATATAAAAAAAAAATAGAATGCATTATTAATGACAACGGGATGAAACAGATAGTAAATAAACTATGGTAACTAGAAACTCACAGACAATAATAGACTACTTTATAACAAATATAACAAATATTAGTGCGAAAATCAGTAACACAAATAAGATATCGGACCATGAAATAGTAGAAATTAAAATAAATAATATAAATAGATCAAACGAAAATACAAAGGAAACAAAAATTTTCAAATACAGAAGAAGCATATTCCAAAGAGACATAAACTCGAAATTAAAATATAAATTAAATGAACAAATTAAATGAACAATATCAAAAAAATATATATTATAGCCTATTTACACCAAAACGAAATCTGCTCATTCGAGATTTCAAGCCAAATCTAGTAGATTTTGAGAGGATTTCCCATACAAAATGAAATCTACTTTATGAGCAGATTTCGGCGAAATCTCTTGAAATCTACTCAGTGCTAAGCGAAGCAACTGTGATTTCTTGCAAAAAGTACTTAAAAATACTACGCTGCATAAAAAATTGCACTATAATGTGGTGTATGCAGTCTCTGGGCACAAAAAATATACACTTTAATGCTGGTGTATTCAGTCTCTGATAATATTGTGTTGTCAAACCCGCATGCATAAATTATTTTTGAGCAAATGAAATCTTACTAGATGTCAAAAAACGGTGGTGTAAACGATATAGATTTCGTTGTAGATTTCAAATCAAATCTACTAGATTTTGAGTTGGTGTAAATGCGCTATTACTCTTTTTATTCTCTTTGTTATTTATACATTTGTTTGGCACTTCTTTAACAGGATGCTTCATAATCATTTAGTTTAGCATAATCTTTTACATTAAGATTCATACGAGATCTGTCGTTTTATGACTACGCCAACCACAATAAGGAAGATTGTTTTCTTTCATTGTTAGGGTTGCTATTTCTATTGCTTTTTGGATGATTTAGTGTATTTGTGATATTTTTGATTAGATATGGCGGAAAACTATTATTGGTTAGTATTTCATAAATTATTTTTATATTCTTGTTATGAAATTTTTCATCACTTAGCCAAATTTTTGGCTGTGTTGATTATTTGTGATTTGGGTTGGGTTGAATAATAGTTGATTATTCTTCCTGATGAAATGCTTTTGGTGTGCCAGTCGAAATATATTTTGTCATCTTGTCTATACAGTGGGGTGTCTAGATAAGAGATTTTTCCTTTATTTTCTACTTCAATACTGAATTTTATTTTGGGATGATATACATTTAGAGTGCTTAAAATTTCATTTTTATTGTCAGTATTTATTACAGCTAAAATGTCATCTACGTATTTTGTTATATATTTTATGTGGATATTAGTGTCGCATAATTCAGCTAAGGCTATGTCCAATAAATTTTCCAAAACAATGTCAACAATAGTGGGTGACAGCGGGTTTCCCATAGGCATGCTGAAAGTTTGATTATAAATATTGTTGTCATATGTAAAATAGCTATTTTTGGCACACTCACTAACCTATTAAAGCAGACTTGAAAATTTTTTTACTACGAGTATTTATAATTTTTTCTGTCCTTCGAACTCTTTCAATTTATACAGAGTGTTTAGTAATACTAACAAGAAGGTAGCAAAAGCATAATTTTCCGTCATTAATTTTTATAATTTTCACATACATACATATTTCTTCAGATATAGTAAATCTCAACTGTAGCATAATAAAAAACACTTACCAGAGTAACAATGTTTACACTTGGGTTGGATGTTTATGTATATACATATCTCTTAAATTTAAAACATGTTTTTATCAGTAGATGTTTATTGTTGTATGGGTGGATTTGTAGTTGGCATACCAATATCAAACTTCAAAAGAGTTTTTCGTAATTTGGTTAGTGTCTTATCTCCTAGAGAAGAAAGACACTTTGCATATACTACACCTATCGCCCTGTTGATACTGTTCTTGAAAACGTAAGATAAAATGAAACTTTTCACGTTCTATAAATCGGGATTCTGTCGCAGTTGTAGGTGATATGTGTGTGCGAAAAATCTAATAATTGTTAATCGATTCCGACTAACTGAACGATTTGAAATCATTGATTCACAAAACAATTTAGTCTTTTGCGATTACAAAATGTGATTTTAAACACAAGCTTGTTTATTCTCATGTGATCAATAATCATACTCGTGTGCCAAAAAAACGGCTTAAATAAAATTTAAATTAATTAATAACTAGAAAGAAAAACAATTTTTGTGTATGAATAATAAAGAAATGCAATAAGTTATTTTATTCCACAAAGAAATTGTTTTATAAATAAGAATAACTGGAATAAAAGTTCTGTTGAGCCTTAAACATAACTATTGAATGCCGCTGTTTGAACCAACCATAACCGTAACGTCATAATCGTAACTACGATGAACAATTTTCAGCCTGAAAAAAAACTGTTTTAAGCACTTAAAAAAGCATGAATACCCATTCAAATAAGCACGATCATTGTTTAAAACATTTTCTCCACTTTTATTGCAAAAAAAGAAGAAATTTAATAAAACTTAAATCATAAAAAAGATCTCATAAGAATAAGACATTACTGAATTAATGAAGCTGATAAATAAAGAAAACAATAAGTAAATTAACTAAATAATTCAGCTATGTACGAGGGCGGATTGACATTGAAGCTACTTAAGTAGGAAAAAAACATTTTTTTTTTCAAAACCCATTTGTTTCTAGCTCAATACACTTACTAACACGATATTCCAAATTTTTTATACCATCTTATACTATAAGGCGGATGACCAACCAAGTCGAAGTGTATTTCACGTAATTTTAGCATCGTATCTAATGCTGTGTGAACCGGTGCGTTGTCTTGAAGAAAGAGTATTTTTTTCTTTAAATGTTTTCGTTTTTCTTGATTACATCAATCAATTGATGCAATAATGCACGATAATATTTTCCTGTGATTGTGGATTCTTTTTCAAGATGATCGATGACCAATATTCTGTGTGCATTCCAAAATACAGTGGCCGTAACCTTGCCAGCCTATATCACTGTCTTTGACATCACAAAAAAACCAAATTTTTAACGTGTACACGGCATCGCCGATACCATTGTTTTTTATTTTTTCTCCCCTTTCCGAAAAAGTATATTTGGTTCATAAGACAGAATGATAAGTGCTGTCAAAAAAGCGATTGTGTGTGTGTTTGTTTACAAAAAGACGCCATTACAATTTTACCGATTATTATTTTTGCAAAATATCTTTAAAAAAACCATTTTAAATGGAAAATAATTTGTTTTTATGAATTAAATATATACTATAAGGGTCATATGCAAAAAAATTTTAATTGAGTATTAACCTATACGTTAGTTCCCAAACGCATTGACACGATCATCTTTTTGTTAAAAAAGTTTATGCAAAAACAGTACGTTAACTTTTAAACGTAGTAAAGAATTTAAATGTTTTAAGGCCTCGTTATGCGAACGTTGATGTTAGAAAAACTTAACGTGCGGCCGTTTGTATAGTTATAGAACTTTAAAAAACGTACCACATGTCAACAAAAAATAAACAAAACATTGCACAGCATAGAGTTTTTTTCTCAAGTCCAATTTAATTTTTCGGAGTTTTTAATGTAAAAAAAAAGATCATCCATATCCTTTTTTTTTTTTTTTTTTTTAATTATTAACAAAACATTTTTCACTTTTTAAAACAAAATAAAACTATTTATATTTTACAGCCAAATTTATTTTTTTTTTGTTCGCAACAGTGTTAAGCTTTTCAACATAGTGATGGGCATTTTTAAGTTGTTTTCGTACTTGCTACAGTCAAATAAGTACCAATTGGCTTCAAGAAACATAAAGTTTGTGTTTAAAGAAATAGTTGTACATATGTATATATTTACGTTTCTATTGTCATTATTCAAACTTAATCTATTTTATTAAATAGTATTCTTATAATTATTATGATAAAAATGGCAAAAACTGTATATTATAATATTATTTTTGCATCACTAAAAAAGTTCCAAAAAGGGGTTAATGTGCCAGAATACTATTATATAAGAGCTCCAGCACTGGTCTACGAATGTCACGTAACAACGGCGTCAAAATCTATTTTAAACAGGTTGAGTAATTGTACCTTTATTCTGGCAATGCCATTACGTTCAACTGCAATTTTTTGAATAGTGATGCAAAAACATGAATATTATATTAACCCGAAAAAGAAACTAAAAAAACTTTTTTTTAATTATTGTTACATAAAATAATAAATTTTTGCTAAACATGTCTTAGATTTATGTTTCAAATTAATGATGAATATACATATAATATGTTGTATATTAATTAAAATGAAAAAAAAAAAATAGGATTACTTATACTAGCAAAATTTTTATTATTCGAATAGCGTCATTCGTTATATTCGTTTGATTGAAATTGCATCACTAATATATTTCTTGTTTTTATTATTATTTCAAAATTAATATTTTCAATTTGAATACAATGAAATATGTTAATTTCTTTATTTAATAAGCATAAAACATTGCTTTTATTAAAAATTTTCACAAAATTGTGCTTTGTAAGAGATATAAAAATTAAAAAGTCAAATGTCATTTTAACGTATTAACGTAGTTAAACGAATGGTAAGCTAGCAATTGTTTTTGCATACAACTTTAAGAAATTTTTCTTAACAATTGCTTACCTTACCAAGCTTTGTTCTGTTTTTTTGGATACGGCCGTAAATATTTTTTTTTTTTTTTATATTAGACCAGTACTCAGGGGATGACCCCTACATATGCAGTGCATTGTACCAGAACTAGGAAAATAGGTTATGAGGAGGGGGAAAGAGGGAGTAGTGTTTGTGAACATTTGACTTAAACCTTCCAACGTTATAACCGACAGGAAACACTTCTGCAGGCAACTTGTTCCACAGACGAAGCGTACGGCTGAAAAACGAATTCTCTCTGTAATGCGTAGTATGATTCCCCGGACAATCGACCACAAATGGATGAGCTCTAGACGATGAACGCGTGCTACGTAAAAATGTGCGAGTTTCGGGAACAAGATCCCTAATCTCGTCAGAGCAAAATCCATTGTAGTAACGATAGAACAGAGTAACGCACCCCACACTGCGTCGATGCTCCAGTGAATCAATAGAGTTGGATACCCTACTGTCACTGATGAGCTGCTTCGCCCTCTCCTGCACACGGTCGAGTAACCCCAAAATAGACTTTGAGGCACCGGCCCAAACATGAGAGTTGTATTCCATTTTCGGTCGGATGTAGGTGGTATAAATAGTAAGGAGATCGGATGGAGTGAAGTACATCTTACACCGCTTCAAAAAACCGAGACACTTAAATGCTTCTTTAGAGACATGAAAAATGTGTTCATTCCAGCGAACATCACACTGTATCTTCATTCCAAGAACATCAAGAGCATCCGATTCCTCAATACTTATACCAACCATGAGTACAGATGAAGCAGCATTTGCGGTCGTTTGTTTGTGCGTTAATAAGCAACATTGGGTCTTACGAGCGTTAAAGGTGACCCTGTTTTTACGACCCCATTCGGAGATTAATAGAAGATCACTATTCGTATTTAGCCTCTTGGCAGTGATCTCTGATAGGCTGGGCCTATGATCAAAAGAGTAAGAGTGACAAATGCTGCTGTCATCTGCGAAAGAGTGGATAGGGTTGGAAGTTTGATAGAGAAGGTCGTTGAGGAAAATAAGAAATAGGGTAGGAGAAAGAACGGAGCCTTGCGGTACCCCTGAATTAATCTTGAACTCGTTTGATGAGACCCCATCTAAAGGGTGTTTTTTTAAGCCCGATAGAACTTGAAATTGTAAAAAATAACACAAAAAATTAAATTGTAATCAAAATTTTTTTTTATTCGAAAGATCAATACGTGACATTAACATTTGAAAATGATTTCGGGCATATGGGCACCGCGGCTGTTCTTGACGAAGCGCATTCTGGACGTCCAATTTTGGGCCACTTTTTCGAGCACTGCTGGCCGTATGTCACGAACAACACGAACAATGCTGGCCTCCAAGGCGTCAATTGTTGCTGGTTTATCAGCATAAACCAGTGACTTCACGTAGCCCCACAGGAAATAATCGAGAGGTGTCAAATCGCACGACCTTGGAGGCCAATTGACAGGTCCATTTCTCGAAATCAACTTATCGCCAAATTTTGATTTCAGTAAGTCGATGGTTGCGTCCGCCGTATGGCACGTAGCGCCATCCTGTTGAAACCACATCTCCTCCGGATCAATGTCATCCATATTTTCAAACAAAAAATCATTGATCATGGTGCGGTAACGATCTCCATTGACCGTAACGCGAGCTCCGGCCTCATTTTTGAAGAAATAAGGTCCGATGATGCCACCAGCATGAAAACCGCACCAAACAGTGCATTTTTCTGGATGTAATGGAGTCTGTAGGGTCTCTTGTGGATTGGTCTCACTCCATATGCGGCAATTTTGCTTATTAACAAACCCGTTAAGCCAAAAATGCGCCTCATCGCTGAACACAATTTTTCGTCTATAAGTTGCGCGAATCGACGACTGATTTTCAAAGTAAATTTGGATAATTTCGTAGCGTTGTTCAAGCGTGAGTCTATTCATGATGATTTGTCAGAGTATACTGAAACAAATAAAAAAAATGTTTCATCAAAATTTAATTTTTTGTGTTACTTTTTACAATTTAAAGTTCTATCTAGCTTAAAAAAACACCCTATATAACAACTCGTATAGTGCGGTCTCTGAGAAAGCTCGATATAAACCGAGAGAAATCGTTACCGACACCAAAAGCAGTAAGTTTTGCCAATAGTGCACCATGCCACACTCTGTCAAACGCTTTGGAAATATCTAGAGCTACCACCTTGCTTTCACCAAAATGATGGATTGAGTGGCACCATTTCTCCGAAAGATATGCCATAAGATCGCCAGTAGAGCGACCCTTACGAAATCCATATTGGCTATCGCAAAGTAATTTGTGCGACTCTAAATATCCGATAAGATGGTAATTAACCATACTTCCCATTACTTTGGAAAGCGCAGAGCAAATTGCAATTGGGCGGTAATTTTCGGGGTTATTTGCCTCACCCTTTTTGGGGATTGGCGTTACATTAGCGACCTTCCAGCACGATGGGAACTCACCATTATGGTAAAGTTTGCTGAAGAGGCATGCTAATGGACGCGCAAGCGTAGAAGAACACTGTTTCAAGACCAGTGCTGGAATGCCATCCGGTCCAGGAGTCTTGTTTATGTCGAGATATACTATAAGTGATTACTTTTGTACAATATGTGCACATACGAGTAGATAAAATTCATAGTAGACACTAGGACAATAAAAAATTCTATTTTCTGATAATCGTTAAGGCCGGGGCGCATTTTAGTCCGTCGTACCTTATACGTTGCCTTTTTCAACTGACAACTAAGGTGGAATACATATATTCTTATGACCTTTGTCACATACCGTACTTCTCCGTCAATGTAGTGAAGTATTAAAGTTGAGTAACTTTTATCGTTCGGTAAGATTTTTTATTTATTTTTTCATTCAAAAATAAAATAAATTAAAAAGAAATTGTCTTAGATTTTCTGTGCTGTGTCTAAAAGACAAATAAAAGATTTTAATCAAGTTAAAGTAAAATGCAGGTACTCCTTTGAGTTTTGGTGTGTTTACTGAATGTGTCGTAATCTTAATGATAAGATTGTTTTTGAATAATTGTTATTTTTTTATCGTTTTATAGTTTTTATAAAACGAGTTTACATTATTTTATAAATACAATATATAAATATACGCATGTATATAATTCATATAAAAATACAAAAAGTATTTTAGTTTTAAGTGTTGTTAATTAAATAATTTGCTGACAAATGTTTAAAGATAAACATTTTAGAGAACTGCAAGATACTTCATTTAGCAAATCTGCTCAGTCAACTAAAATTTTGACATAAAATTTTACAGCTCAAGTGTGACTTACTGTGCAAACTAAATTAGCGCGTCAAGCGTAATTTATCTCTTTATTGCGATGAGAAAGGAAAATCGAAGAATTGGTACTCTGTAAGGAAAGTAATACATTTTTATTAAAGTAGTTCATGAAGAGGTTTGAAAATAATTGAATTCAAATAGCCTCCACCCTCTGTGACACATGTGCGACATCTTATGAAAAAATTATTCATTACTGACTGGAGTGTTGCAGCGGGAATTGTCTCAATTACCGTTCGAATGGATTGCTTTAAATCATCCAAATTTCAATTTCAATTTGTTTATCTTGTATTTAATCGAGCTATAGGGTCATATATGATTATATAATTTGTAGGGTTTCTTTTGTAAACTTCTTGTTTGCAATAACCCCAAAAAAAAAAAAAAAAAAATCAGGTAAAGTGAGGTCAGGAGACTTGGGAGGCCAACGGAATGTGGAGTTTCTTGAAATCAGTTTATTTGAAAATTTTAGTCTCAATTCTGTTCATAGCGTGGCTATGTGACAAGTTGTCCATCTTGTTGAAACTAAACAGAGTTGAAAGAGATTCCCTTTCGGCGTAATTCTGGAAAGAAAAACTCTGTCAACGTCATGTAACGGTCTCGACAATGAACCTTGAAGAAACTCCGCACCACACTGTGATGCGAAGTGGATATAATTGCATCTGATGTGTGGGTTAAAATTATTCCATATTCGACAATTTTGTTTGTTAACTTTAACGAGTAAATCGAAATGTGGCTGGTCAGACATAAAAATGCAGTTCAAGACGTTTTCATCCTCTGATAGCATTTCTTACAATCGGGAAATCTGCAGGGTTTAGTTTGTTTGTTAATGGAATCTTATATGGAAATAAGTTTAAATTTGGGTGCAAAATTGTCTGCAGTGACTGTCTGCTGACATCCATTTGAGCAAATAAGCTCCTTGTTGAAACTCTAGGATTTGGCTGCAGCTACAGCAGCGATAGTTTCCTGCATCCGAACTGAGGGATCTCGATGATAAGGCCTTCTTGCGATTGTGCCACGTGCGACAAAACTCTTTACGAGCCTTATTATAGCCTATCTGCTAAGAGGAGGGCGCCAAACGTGCTCCTATATTCTCTTTGAACGGAAACAACAGACTCTAAAGCGTTAAAGTGTTGCAATATCCAAATTCTTTCATTCAATCATTGTCCCAATTCTCCTTTTTAGTTGAACTTAAAGATCAATCTATCAAATATAATAAAAATGGAAAGTTTAGTTACACAGAAAATAAGTGCTTACAACAGTTTTTTTTTTTTTTGGTAGCAGCTTTCATCCGTCACCCTTTGGTAAATAATACAAAAAGTTTTAAGGGAATTATCTTAATATTTTTATTATGTTAAAGGGATATATGACAATTATGTGTGAAACAAAATATCGGCCAAATGCTCCCCACGGGCTCGGTGATATAAATATAACTGACTACTCTTTGTGGATTCATCGGCTTTTCAACAGTCACTCGTATTTTATGCTATAACTTAACGTGCTGCCCAATTATGTACCAGAGACTGACAAAAATATCACATATAAAACATATTCGTTCCAACGCAGTTGTCAAAATTGTTTTAGATGACGACACTTTGCTCGACGATACATGCACTAGGATTTACCATCGAATGCATTTGAATTCAAATACATTTACTATTTAAACATTCCCATTTATTCTAAAATGTCGCTGACGATTTGTTTAAAATGTCGCAAATATGTCTTATACGATTTTCTATATTCTTGCACCCGTCGTTTAAGATGCCTTTATTACATGGCCAACTGGAATTCGTACACAAAAAATATTTTTGTGTACGAGTATACCCAATATCGTAATTTCAGAGCAGGGGGCTAATTCTGTCATTCGTGATCGAAATTACTATCGAGTAGAAAATAATTTCGATATCGTGTAAATTTCTAATGATGTGACTCGTTACGTAACGAATCGAGTTATCACTTCAGTGTTGCAAAATACTGACAAAATGTATTTTATAACACTGCCGAAAATTGTATGTATTTGCATACTTTTTATATGTACATGTTGTACATTAAAAAATAAATAAACACACATAATTTCACAATAACAGTTCATTTAAATCATTCATGTATGCGTGTTTGTACATTAAAATATAAGTGAATAGAAATAACAATTCAATAAATATGTATGTAGAAAACAACCATTTAACCATTTCTAAAAAAAAAAAAAAAAAACAAAAATAAATTCTTGAATATAATAACGTGACTTCAAATATAAGTTTTTGTGTTCTTAGCAATACTCATCTTTATATACATATACATATCTGTATATATACGTCATATACATCGTCATATGAATTGAAAAAAGCATTAAGAACCAACAATTCTCAATTTAATTTAACTACTATTGCTATGCAAAACAAATTTTTAATTTACATTTCTTTTGTGTTTTTCTGTTTGGCTGGTTTTCGATAGTACTTTTGCTTACGAGTAAAAAGTTGCACGGTTGCATTCGAATGGTTACTCGCTATCGAATGCCATCATTAGAAATTTCGAAACCTTTTACTCGACATCGAATGAGATAATTCCAAAAATGTAAAAACTCGCACATTCGAGTAAAAACTCGCTCGTAAGCGAATGACAGAATTAGCCCCCAGATATTTAAATACTCTTTATTATTCAATCCTGTATACCTCTACCATTGCTGAAATTGTCAAACGCAGAAACAAAGAAATGTCAAATTAAGTTGGGGAAAAAACTATATCTGCCTACATATGTTTACGGCAGAAACCCAAAATACATTCGGTTTTGGCTATGGGTGGAATAGTCGATTGCAGTGTCGAACAATACAACTACCAAATTATTTTTCCCTACAAGGTTTTCAATATAAATTACTTACTGCATTCAAGAAAAAAAAATTGATAAGCGATTTACCTCTAGTAAAAGTCAGATTTATTTTGGAATGTTTAATAAATTAAACTCCAATGTTGAACGGAAAGAAATAAACAATTGCATATTTGTTTTTTAAGAAAACAAAGTTATTAAATTTATTTTTTGTATTTTTATTTATTTATATCCTTATTATTGAAAAACACAAGCTTAAGGAATTCAGATTTTAATAAAAAGGTGAAAATTCAACAATCATTTCAAGTCACGAGAATAAGCGGACTAAACTAAAGCACCTCCCAATATTGTATTTGGAAATTTTACTACGCTACTGCGACATTACTATATTAGGTAACGGTACACTCCAAAAATGCAGCAGCTATGTTAAGAAGAAGAACTTGTTAGAATTTATGCGAGAATTGTAATTTTTTAAAGTTTTCGGTGAGATAAGAGTAATGGCACGCAACAAGTACTCAAATGAATTTAAAATTAGAATTCTTGATGATTGGAGGGAGAGCCAGCTTAGCAAGACATCAATTAAGTGCAAAATATTCGATCAATATATCAATCATTTCTAGGCTAATTAAAAAGTTTTTGCAGTCTGGTCGCACATCTCCTAGTCATTCTGGAGGAAGGCCACGTGAAACTTCGCGACATAAAGACTCCTTAATTAAAAGGACCATCCAAAATGATCCTACAGCATCTTCCAGTTACATACGAAACCGCTTAGATGTAAATAATGGCTAAAGAACGATTCGCCGAAGGGCGCTAAAGGCCGGATTATTCAGTCGACGACCTTACTGGTCATCCTTTTATATCGTCAAAAAATAAAAAAGCCCGACTTGAATTCGCCAAAGCCCATCTCAACTGGATTAAGCAAAAATTGAGCACTGTTCTGTTGTATGATAAATCCAAGTTTAATTTAAAGGATTCAGATGGCATAAAGCGTGTACGCAGACCAAATGGGAAACGGTTGAATCCTAAATGTTACAAAGGCACTGTAAAGCATGGAGGCGGCAGCATAATGGTCTGGGGTTGTTTCTCTGAGCGAGGGATTGGACCACTTTATAAGATTGATGGAACTATGGATCGTTTCAAGTATCGTGAGTCGTTCCAAAACAATTTGAAGTTCTCCGTTGGCCTGCCCAATCTCCCGATCTTAACCCAATCGAGAATTTGTGGAAGATCGTTAACTTAAAAATAAACCGAGAAAATTGCAAAACCAAAGTAAACTTATTTAATCCGCAAAAATAGAATGAGAAGCAATATCACCTGATATAATTAATAATTGAATATCCTCATCGCCTAAAAGATGTGCGTGTGTTATCTGGAATAAAGAATTCGCAACGAAATATTGATTTTAACAATTTTTTTGTACCTTAAATTAGGCGGCTTTAGTTTAGTTCGTTTATATTTGCGACTTAAAATGTTTTTTTAATTTTAACTTTTTTTTAATTCAACTCTGAATTCCTTAAGTCTGTGTTTTTCAAAAATAAAGATAATATAAAAAAAGTTTTATAACTTGGTTTTCTTAAAAAAGTTATCATTTAAAAAAATATGTCGATGTACTTACGTTTTGGCCGATACTGTACATACGCACACATACTTTGTCAATAGACGTGTCACTTTTTTGTTAAGTCTTGACAAGAAGTGTACTTCGGTTCTTTATTGCATATTTAGTTTCTCATACGAAGTAAAATAATCATGTAAAGCTTTGTTCAGACGGTTGTTAGATTTGACAATATTGACAGAAAAATTTACAGAAAATTTCTAACAATCGTGTGAACTTCCATGTTTTGTCTGACAATGTTATTGTCAGGCTGACAATCGTGTAAACACTTTTCTTTACCGTTGTCAGATCACTGTCAGACGTTGTTATTTCATATTGTCAGGTGCGTGAATTTTTAGACATCTGACAATGGCATCATTGTCAGATGAAAAACAAAACAATTGAAAAAAACGTTTTTAGCGCGAGTAGTTGTAGCAAAAATTCTCGTCGGAAACATATACATAAATAATTTGTATTTTTATACCCTTCACAAAAATGTTAAAGATATATTAAGTTTGTTATTCCGTTTGTACTTTCTACAATTTTAATTTCCGACCTTATAAAGTATATATAGTCTGAATCAGCATTGATAGAAAATTCGATTAAGCGATGTCCGTCTGTCGGTTGTTGAAATACCGTTTCTGAGAAAACCATTTGACTTAGAAACTTTTCTTTCATCATTTTATTACCCCATCGATTCATGGATTTGCTATTGAGATTCAGTAAAATTGCTTCACGTATAGCTGAAATATATCCAAAATTCCAAAAAAAGCATTTTTTTGCAATTTTGTATGAAATTTTTTAAGAAAAAATTGTTTGTTCTTCTTCAAACTTGACACATTCCCCGATATCGGTCCATATATACCCGAGCTATAGTCTTAACCGATTTTTTCATTAAAATGTCGCGTAAACGAACCTAAACAACTTTTTTTTTCCGATATTGGTTCATATATGCCCGAGATATAGCCTAAACCGATTTCAATTCAATTCACTATATTCATACGGCCTTATTTATAAAAAAAATTTCATATTTATTAAGCTCTTATTACAGAAATTTTCTATAGAAATCAGTGCAATAAGAGCTTAATAAGCATGAAAATTTTTTTTATAAATAAGGCAGATAATCTTTAAGCCAACAAAAAGGCCAAATTCATTACATAGTTTATATTATTAACACTTATGTATATCAAAATTTAAGTTTCCTATTATATTTACACATATGCTTTTACTAAAGCAACTCACGGAAAAAAATAGAAAAAAACCATAATTCCTGTATAACTTCTGAATTTCTATAGGAAATTTGTCAAATAAATGTTTAATAAACATACAATATTTTTTATTATATATTTATACGACTATCGTGAAGGGTATTTTAGATTCGGCCCATCCATATATACTACACTCTTAGTTGTTTTCTTTAAAATGCATTGTAGCTTTTTGGTATAATTTTGAAGCTGTACTGCTGCTTAATTTTTAAAAATAGCAAAATAAAATAAGTGAAAAAAATAATTTATTTTTATTCTAATTTTTTTTAGAGTTTTCGCAGAGGCCATAAATTCTATGTTTTGTAAGTAAAAGAAAGAAAAGATGTCGTCACATGCAAATTATAGTGCACCTCCGATGGCACATGTCAACACGGTAAATGGTATTCAACCCCAAACACAACAACAGCAGCTGCAGCCACAACAATTGCAAATGCAACAACAAGAACAACAGCAAATGCAACAAAAGCTGCAGTTTTCTAATATGCCACCAACACAACCAACACTTAATAATGCAAATATGAGCAAATTCATGCCTCCGTCAACAAAATCTTCGTACCCGGCAACAACAACTGGAAATCTTTCTTCACAACAACGTGTAATTGGTCCACAACAAATGTCGTCATCAAACCAACAAGAGCCCCAAGTCTCAACAGCTAGCAACCTACCACCATATTTGAGACCTCCCATTTTAAATGGGCCTGCTTGTGGTAATAATTCAATATCGAACGGTGATAGTACTAATGCAACAGCAAGTGCGAACTCCTCGCGAACTGGTTCTCCTTCAATTCAGTTGCATCAACAGCAACAATATGCAACAATCCAGCAACAACAGCATCAACTCAAGCCCAATTTACCGGTTAGTTTTGCAAATCAACAACCAAATTTGTCAACAACCAATTCTACTGAAGCATCGAATGTAAATAAAATAACAGGAAGTATTCAGAACTTAATTGTTAACCGAATGCATGGGCCCCCGACATCTTTAAATTCATCCAAATTAACGCAAATAACACCAACAATTGTAACGTCGCCAATATCACAGCCACAGCAAGTAAGCAACTTCCAGGTAAGACGACTTCAGAACAAAATATAGCTGTTCTTCAGCCCAGAGCTGCTTTACGATTGATTTTACATCAATATATTATTAAAAATTTGTTACTTCTATAGAAAAAAGTCCTTACCAAAATATTGATGTTATATGAAATAAGTTAATATTTTTTAACTTCGAGAACTAAATGTGCAAAATTTATTAAAGAATTTTGGTTATACATTTAACTTCGAGATCCGGCTTTCGAGAATAGTATGCTCAAAATATTTGAGGAGCTTTTTATGTACTGTCCGATTTTTTTACAACCAGTCTAAATGTTCATTAGTGCCTAACAATTAGAATGTAAAATGGATATTGAAAACTAATTTACTTTTTGAATCGAACAAAATTCAAAAAATAACTGCAATACGTAGTTATTTTTCTCATAAATGCAAAAATGTTACATATTTTTTCTTAAAGATAAATAGTATAAAATTAATTTGTTAGTTAATTTTACATTGCAATAAACATTTTCAGCTGCGTGTATTTTTGCTAAAAGGACGCGTTTTTTTTACTGGATTTCAGTGCGTTATAAAGTTTACTTTTACATTGCAATAAACATTTTCAGCAGCGTGTATTTTTGCTAAAAGGACGCGTTTTTTTTTACTGGATTTCAGTGCGTTATAAAGTTTAAAAGTTAATGACATTGAATTTCCACATTATATATTAAACAACAGCCGTTTTAGCTTTTACATTTAATTACGGGCTTGAATTAATAAATACATTTGTTGTCTTGTGGGAGTATTTTTTGTTTACCCTCATTTCACCGCACTTTACCCGGAATTTCTTCGAACAAAGTTATTAACATCTAGTACATCGAAAAAAAAAAAAATAAAAACACTTGCAATTTGCTTGATTGTTTACACACGCAAGTGCAAGGTCATTTTCAAAATGCCGTCGAAGGCAAACGTCGTACGTTTGTACTAAATGCGCTTTTAATGTCTGTTCTGCCAAAGTTTTAGCATAACAACATTACAGGGGATTTATTTATGTACATAAATTTTTCACAATGTAAATAATAAATTTGTATTCCAACAAATTATATTTGTTTATTTATTTTTGTTTTTGATATTATATTTTCGGCATATAACTAAAAATATTATTATTTTAAATATTTTTCCTTGAAATTAAAATGATATATCTATGGGCAACGCTGTTTGTTGCTTTTTGCAGTGTTTAAAGCTGGATTCACGCATTGTTTGCGAACGAAATTTTTGTCCGGACAACATTTTTTTTATATGTGTAGTTTGACGTCTCTCTTCTTGAGAGAGAGAAAATATTTTTTACGAAAACTCCCAACTTGAATTGGTTTAATTTTATATTTTGTCCGGACAAAATTGAACTGAGATGCCAATAGGATACATTTTTTCATACAAAATTGTATTGAGTTGTCCCATGGAATAAAATATTTACATAGTAATATTATTCTGATGAAATTTCGATTGTGGCTGCCATTTGATATATTTCTTATTAATAAAAAATTATAAATAGCTTGTTTTCTATGTTTCCCAGCTATCTATATGTCGACATTTCATAGGAACTACCCTAATCATCAGTAGACTTTGGAAATTTTTGAAAGATATTCTCAAACATTTCACTTTATATCCCAACAATCCAAATAAATTGCTGAGAATTTAAAAAGAAAAATGCTCTAATAATATCCGTCAAAAC
Organism: Thecocarcelia acutangulata; assembly: GCA_914767995.1. Lineage (NCBI taxonomy): Eukaryota > Metazoa > Arthropoda > Insecta > Diptera > Tachinidae > Thecocarcelia > Thecocarcelia acutangulata. The sequence continues at coordinate 63,141,650 of OU612098.1, forward strand.
ACAAAATACAAGCTTTTCTATTTATAAACGTCTCTAACATTTCTTTACACCTTTCAAACAAATGAACAACCGTTGGTTGCTACGATTTGCTTTTTGAAAGTATCGAAAAGCAGAGAACAAAAATTCAAACAATTAAGTTTTTTATTCGCTATTTAAGCTTCTAACATTTATACCAGTAAAAAATTATAAATAGCTTGTTTTCTATGTTTCCCAGCTATCTATATGTCGACATTTCATAGGAACTACCCTAATCATCAGTAGACTTTGGAAATTTTTGAAAGATATTCTCAAACATTTCACTTTATATCCCAACAATCCAAATAAATTGCTGAGAATTTAAAAAGAAAAATGCTCTAATAATATCCGTCAAAACACAAAAAACAAGCTTTTCTATTTATAAACGTCTCTAACATTTCTTTACACCTTTCAAACAAATGAACAACCGTTGGTTGCTACGATTTGCTTTTTCAAAGTATCGAAAAGCAGAGAACAAAAATTCAAACAATTAAGTTTTTTATTCGCTATTTCCAAAGTCTACTGATGATTAGGGTAGTTCCTATGAAATGTCGACATATAGATAGCTGGGAAACATAGAAAACAAGCTATTTATAATTTTTTACTGGTATAAATGTTAGAAGCTTAAATAGCGAATAAAAAACTTAATTGTTTGTATTTCTTATTAAAAAATAAGTAATATGGAAATAAATAAATTTATTGCCCAAAAATTTATTGAAGAAATGAAAAAGCCAGGAAGAGAGTGTATGTACGTTATAAGGTGTAAAAATAATCCATTGCTCTTCTTTGCTTTAAAAGTCTTTTCACTGCAACTCTTTTTAATTTGTTTAATATACTCGTATATGTACTTGGCTAATAATAATGCTTTATGTATTTCAATGTCCATAAGCAAAAGCAGTTTTCTTTTTTCCATTATTATCACACAATATGTACTAATAATTGAGAATATGTAAAATACGCCAGGAAAATAAACCAAAATAATAACAAGCTGCACTACCACCATGTAAAAATAATAGGTTTTGTTTGCATATGGCAGCTCTGATTTTCCGGAACATATTTTTGCAATAGGTGAATCGTGCTGCAGAAAACTCACAGTAAAAAAATTTTCAGTTTTTTTTTTTCAACTTTTAAGTTATATGTAGAGTGAGCATAAATTGTGTTTGCTAACCAGCAAACACAAAATGTGTTTAATAAACAACCAGGATATTATATGCATATACCGACACATGATTTTAAACAAGCTGTTTTGCGCTACTTCAAAAATAAATCTGACATAGGCAAAGCAGAGTGTAATATTTCCACATTTTCACTAAAGATTAATCGAATCAGCTATTTAAAAACATATTTGAAGAGACTACATAAAATAGATCACAATAAAAGTGAAAAATTTTTTTTTTTTTGAATTCTACTATTGAAAGAAAGCAAAGTTTTAAATTACAAACAAGTAAAAAGATTTTATTTCGTACCATTATTGGATTGGTTACAGAAGACAGTATGCCATTTAATATTTTAAATTCACCTAAATTTCGAAACATAGTTGACCCACTTAGTGGCACAAACAAAACAATCGTATTTTTATTAAAATTATTTGCTTTTCTGTTGCATGTTTACTGTAAAAATATATAATGTACCTTACATGCTCCTTCAGCTTTAATTTTTAACAATAAGCATCAAATTATTTTGAAATACAACTCTTATGTTCTCTGGGTAGTTTATTGCCTCTTTTGCAGAGGAGAATAACATATTGAAATAAGTTCTTTAAAACAACTGCGCAGTTACCGCCAAGCAAGAATTTTGATTTTGGTTTACAGACTGTTCCTTAATTATTACTTTCCAAAATGAAAAATATAAAACAAAATAGAACTTCCCACACTCTTTAAAATATTGAAAGACTTTTGAAAGTTCCTCTTTTTTTGGAAAGTTTAAGAAAAAGCATTCGTAGTGTACAAAAAACTTCTGCTTCGAAGCAACAGTCAATTTTTCAAACTTTTGCTTTTGTAAGTTAAGTTTTTTTGAACACTGGCTTTGCATGCCATGTAAGTGAACAAATCACTTGCAATCGAAATCTCTTGCAATTGAGCTCTCTACTTGCAGATATATCAATGCCTTAGTAAAAAAATTACAGTTGCCCTATTCACAATCTTGTGAAAATGGCCTTGCATCATTGCATTTGCAAAATAATGGAGTATATTGTTGCTTTACACTAGCAAAATACACCCAAAAATGTCACTTTTGCAATTGCAGAAATATGCAATCTTAAATGCACAAGATTGTGAATCGGGCTAATGTATTGGATTGTTTGCACTTGCGTGTGTAAACACAGAGTTGCAGAAGGTTTATATTTTTACATCACAAATAACAGCAACAACCAAAGTGTTGCCATTTGAAAATAACACAAGTGTTCCTGTTTTTGTTTTTTTTACAACCGTATTACAAAGAGCGGCAAAACTGTAAAATCAAAGCAGTACGTAAAGCTGTTTTACACTAAATTTTTTGTTCGCTCCAACAGCACAAAATATTTTAATAAATATTATGATGAGCGTCAAAAATTTATTTACTAAACTCGTTATCCCTAAACTCATTATATAGCCCATATTGTATATAATGATTGTAAAAAAATTATGAATAAATCTTTAACGGCTCTCGATTATCGATAGCAACCGAACTTTAACTGCGTTGCCAGTTGCTAAAAATTTAAAAGGTGACGCAAAAGTTATCCTCCTATCAGAAAATGGTATAAATTTTGCGATTGGCCCCTAATGTCAGTTCTGTTTTGACATTTGTGTAGTAAACACATGCGAAATACACGTTAATAAACAATGTTACGATACACTGCTCCAGAACGCGGAATATTGATGAAGATGATTTTTCATCAAAAATAATCATGAGTTTCTGAGTTTACGCTTCTGGGGCACTGGAAATCCGCGTGTAACCCACGAAGAGCCATTACACCCGCTCAAAGTCACTGTATGGTATGCTGTGTTCGCTGGAGGAGTCATCGGAGACGGTTACTGTGAATGGTGAGCGCTACAGAGCAATGATCAACGAGTTCTTTTTGCCGCAACTTGATGAATTCGAATTGGAAAACATGTGGTTTCAACAGGACGGTGCTACGGCACACACGGCACGTGCCACAACCGATATGCTGAAGATCGGAAGGTTATTTTTGCGCCACCCTGTATTACAGAAGGCAACTGGCAATTAAATCTGGCAACCAAAGTTGCTATTTGAATGTAATTTTGGCAACCACAAATTTGTTTGAAGTTAACCATCGCAGTGTTCGAGAAGTTCGGGCATTAGGAGAAGATAAAGCAACTGCAGATCAGGTTTGGGCCAATATTTCAAGAAAGTTATATAGTATTGGTCCACCACTTCGTACACCTGAAGAATGGCAGAGAGTATGAGTTCATATTATGGCAAAGTTGAAAAAGGGAATGAAACAAAACAAAATAACTTTGCATTCAACTGGAGTAGGCCATTCTTTAAAAATTCCACGAAATACAGCACCGCATCCTTAGAAAAGCAAAAAAAAAAAAAAACCTTAAAGATGGAAACACACACGGACAAGTAATTACCAAAACTTTTCCCATACATGGTATTCACTTACATCCCTAAGCACGAATCTAAAGGACTAGGACCATCTCTTAACCGCCGCTTAATAAAACATAGTATTATTTACAAAAATTAATGTTGCTAATAAGTTAAAATATCAGTATCGATAACTTTCCAGCAACTGAAAATAGTTGCCAAACATAATATAATTTTTTTTTGTTAGTTAGATTGCCCACCGGCAACACAACTAAAGTTCTGTTGCTATCCATAATCGATTCACAAATAATTGTATTGGACAAAATTGGTCCGCTAATGTCATATGCGTTTTATTTTTCAAGTACAGGATAAGGATTAAATAACTACCATTTATGAATCCATTTTTTTATTTTGAAAGGGTGAAATTAAAAAAGTTTTTGGACTTCGAAAAATAAATTTTTGAGTAACTCAACCATTTACAAATCAATTTTCAATATTGTTTGTTCTTTAGAGAGAGTTTGCCAACCACCAGAAAAAAGTTTTCGGATATCGAACAATGTTCGTCCAAAAAATAATTTTTTTTATTAATTCTGTTGTAGTTAAACTTGTTAGTATAAAGCTAAGTCTAGACGAAATGTTGAATCAACATATTTATGCTGAAAAATTTACTATTAGTGCCAAAAAATCGTGTAGACAGCAAATTTTTCCAACATACGTATGTTTAAATTCATTTAATTAACATTTGTTACTGATTTCAACAAATGTATGTTCACAATTTTAGCATATCGTGTAGACACCATATTTTTATTTTTTAACAAAATTCCTACGTTTGTTAACTGATATGTTGTTTGTTGAAAAGTAAACACAAGCTTTTCAGCATACGGTAGATTTGTTGGCATATAAATTGAAATTTTATATATCGTATATGAACAGTGTTGTCCGAATTGTAGTGTTTGCGAACAGATTTGTTAATTTACAGCTTGTTACACCTAGTCTGCTGTAGGATCTGGGAGAGCTTTTGCTTCTGCTGGTGTTAATATGGTTTTATGATATTCATAAGCTTGTTGGTAGAGGAAAATATATAATAGATGGCGGTTTTAATAACAGAGTCGAGTTAGAGCTTAAGCTCCTCCTGTTGAGGTACTAGTACGAGTATAACGAAGAACTGAACGCGTGGTCAATACGTATGTACCTCCAAGTAATCACAGGTTTAATACTTAATTTTTTATAATAAATGCCCCCTATTCAAAATATCCGACAGTTTTAATTAATGATTTGAGTTTACTGAAAAAAATTTATAAATGTAGCTAACAAGCAGCTTGCCCAACAAGGCATCTATCTGCTTCTGCCTCTTAATGTTCGAAATATTCCCCCATATTCCAAGAGACGTCGTCATCATCACATAAAGTCGACAAAACATTTTGGCATTTATTTAGGTACTTGTTATCAACAACAATTGAATCTAGTTGACAGTCTTTATCTATAGCTTAGATCTTAGAAATATCGAAGACCTATCACATAATACATAACTACTGTCGAAGACAAATGTATAACCGAGTGAATTTTTATGTCTCCACTGTCATGGCTTTCACCCATATAGGTCCATATGACAGCACCTTCTCGATTATGGCCATTTTTTCTCATTTTAAAAAAATTTTCATTAACAAAATTTCGTTTTTTCCTGAAATTGGCCATAAATTATCATTAAGGTCACATTTATATATTACTTTAAATTAATTTTCTCTAAATTTGTCAAGATTTAAAATTTTTCTCAAATAACTTTAATATTTTCAGAGTTACAGGTTTTTAAAAACGGAGCTGACGAAGCTAATTTCAGCTACGTCTTAACATAGGCATGTTAGTAACATTTCCCATTGAAATCTTTGTTATGTTACTTAAATAAAATAAAAATGTTATCAAATATTACAGTCTGTTAAGATAACAGATGCTGTATAGCAGACTGTTAATAAGAACACGGTTGTTATAAACGTAGCTGACGACGGAGCTTTACTTCACACACATAAAAATATTTTCATTTATTTGACATATTGAAACAAATGTTCAGTAAACATACAAACCATCATACGAAATTCAACATATTATGTAGACATGAAAATTGTATGCTAGTTCATATATTGAAAAATCATTTGTTGTCATATGTTGAATTTAAAAAAAAAATACATTTTCAGCATATCGTATGGACGAGTGTAATTTTTAATATGTTGATAGAGGCATTTGTTGTTAAATCGTAACATATTGGTGTAAACATATATATCCTGTTTCAATATATCGTCTAGACTTAGCTTAAAACACCTTTGTTCAACATGAATATACTAGACTGGTTTTGAAAAATACTTTGTAGATAAATTTTTCTGTTTTCAATATTTTTCATTCGTTCTAAAAATGTTCATAATAACGGCCTTATGTATAATAAAAACCTTGTGCCAACTAATTTGCTGCTATCTTTCCGTAATGGGAATTTACACAAAAAATCTTAGCAGCTAGTTAGATAGCATAAGGATTTTAATTATGCATAAGGCCGTAGGTAATTTTTATTTCCTTAAATAAATACTTTATATTATAATCAAATTGCGGTATTATTTATAGTCGAATATGTTCGATCGGTTTATCGCCATAATATTCGTTGAAAATTTTGATGATAATCATGAATCCAAATTATTCTGTAGATTTTCTCATAACATATCCCATTACAAAAAAATTGTATTCTATTCACTTTTTTGTTTGTTTTAGAAATTGTTGTTTTGTCACGCAATTTTCTATTGAAAGGCATGACTATGGATTAAGGTGCATGTGGATTAAGGTTCTATACTTTATCCATTCTATGCGGGAATAGTTTCTTTCTTGTATCATGGACATTTTTCTGTTAGGTAAAGCTTATTCTTCTTTAAATAATAGTATTTAGGAACATCTACGACAGTTGTTCTTTTTATAACATTTTGTAAAATTAAGAGACATAGGCAGATAGATGCCTTGTTGAGCAAGCTGCCTGTCAGCCTCATTTGAAAATTTATTTCATTTAACTTTGCTAAAACCATAACTGAGAAAATTAGAATTGAAGTAACCTCTATTAATGGTCGCTTTAACAGGTAAGTTATCGAAACTTAAATCGTTAATTTAAAAAGTCAGATATTTTGAAGAGTAGCCATTTATAAGAAAAAATAGAGCATTTTTTTTTTGGAAAAACCTAGTACATGTTGTAAGCTTTTAGTTTTTCGTTTATACTAGTACTCCCAACAGTTATGGCATAAGCCACGACAGCCTCTTGCTGTTGTTCTGTTTTAGATAAAATATGGCCTTTAAATATACCTCACGTTTCAAGACTCTTGACTCGATCTCGTCTGCATCTGCTTCGATTTCCACCATTGTTTGCTCGTTACACTTTGCAATCATTACAGACATCGTTTCCACTCCGTCCAAATTTCGTCCAATCATTCTAATGGCATTGTCAGTCGATTAGTGTTGATTCGCACCAACAATGCCAAAAAAGTTGCAAATGCGTGTCAAAGAGTACTTATGTAAGTGTTGACCCCTTTACGTTTAAAGACTTCGTTACTGTCCAATGCTAATCTCTACGTGTACGTGATTGATTGGACTGTACTTACGTTCGATTTTCGTTTTTATTTTTTTGCTGTTATATTGGAACATATATCTTTTATATATATTGGCAATATCATCCATTTTGGATTGTCAGTTTGTTTTTGTCAGATAAAAAGGTTAATCATGTTTTGGTGTGCTCTTTGATTTTTTACTATTCGGAAAAATGGATCAAATAAACTGTATTAAGTTTTGTTTAAAAAATGAAATTAAATGCGGAAGGACATTTGATATGTTGACTGTGGCGTTTGGCGAGTCTACTATGAGCAGAACACAAATTCAATTGTGGCATAACCGGTTTAAGAAATAGGTGTCAGTGACGATGCTCGTCAACAGCCGATGAAAACATTGGGGCAGTGAAGAAAGTCATTTTGGATAATCGTCAAATCACTATCAGAGAGGTTGCTAATGATGTTGGCATATCGTTCGTCTCATGCCAAGCAATTTTTATGGACGGATGTTTTAGGCATGAAACGTGCGGTAGTGAAGATTGTTCCAAAATTTTGAGAGATCTTATGGCATATCTCTTATAAAAATGGTGCCACTCAATCCATCATTTCGGTGAGAATAAGGTGGTGGTTTTGGATATTTGCAAACTTCGAACCCTATCCACTCTTTCGCAGCATTTGCCATTCGTATTCTTTCAGTTATAGACCCAGCCTATCCTAGATCGTTGCCAAGAGACAAAATATGAATGACCCACTGAATACTGATCTTTTATTAGTTCCCGAATGGGGTCGTAAAAACAGGAACGCTCGTAAGACCCAATGCTGTTTATTAACACACAAACAAACTACAAGTGCTGCTTCATCTGTGCACACGGATGGTATACATATTTACGAATCCGACGCTCATGATGTTGATGATGTATAGCTATGACGTTAAAACCAAAGCCCAATCAATGGCGTGGGGCATCATGAATTCTTGGCACAAGGTCGTACGGTTAATAAGGAATACTACGTTGAAGTTATGCGCCATTTGCGCGAAGCAATTCATCAGAAACGCACCATGATAACACACCAGCTCACACATCGATTTTTGTGCGTGAGTTTTTGGTCAACACAAAACCGTTACCATGGTTCAACTACCATATTCACCGGACTTGACCGCCGCTGACTTTTTACTCTTCCCACAACTGAAGACACCGATGAAAGGAAAGCGTTTTGCTCCGATTGAGGAGGTAAAAGAAAAATCGAAACAGGAACTGTTGGCGATACCAAAAAGCGTGTTTCAGAAGTGTTTCGAGGATTGGAAAGAACGCTGTATTAAGTGTATTATATCTGAGAGGGTGGGAATACTTTGAAGGGGACAGAATACTTTTCAAAAAAATTGAAAATAACGGTTATTTTTTGATGACCTCGTATGCATGTGCGAGTATGTACATATGTATATGTACATATTTTATTTGGACATATTGACACAGACAATAGTCTGTGTTTTATGTTTTTGGTGCAGAAGTAAGAAAATTAGAAATTTTTTTATGAATTAATATTGTTCCTGGGTGAATAATGTTGACGACGTAAATCCTTGAGGGAGATTTTAACAAAAAATTGTAAAGAAAACTATAATATTCAATTTATTTTCATACCACAGCGGTGCATAATTCAATTTTTGAGTAACCAAAGTATTGAAAAATATTATTAATATATCCAAAACTGTGTCTACCAAACTTTTATTTTCAGAATAATTTTAAAACATCAGCGCTAAACGTGCAGGCACCAATATCACCAGCGCCTGTAACTTCTTCCTTTAATGCTTCTGGAGTATCATTTAACAGTCACACTCAGCAGACAGCAGCTCAGTTGAATAACCAAGGTATTACGAGACCCGATGCTTATTCAACGCCTACGTCGACTACGTCATATCCACAATGTACATCTCATAACGCCAACTACCCAACAACAGCTAACTTGACTAGCACACTTTCCCCATCTTCTACCAAAAGTATGGTGCAACAAAATCAATTAAACAACAACCAAATTCAAATGGGCCAGCAGCGAAAACCAATGTATCCCCCAAACCCGCAAATGGATCCAGCGGTACATCAACAGATACAACAACAAATACCACCGCCACCTCTTCAGCAACCATATTCTGCTGCGTATAACTATCCACAACAGCAAGCAGTTAATACTCCGCAACCTGGCATGTTCAATGGACAACCGAATTCCGGGCCTTTACAATATCAAAGACAAGTCTTTCAACAACAGCAGCCTGGACAATTTGTACAAGGTGGCAATGTTCTACAACAGGGTTTTAATCGCTTATGGGGCCAGGATACAATAGATCTGATGCAAAATCGTCATATTTTGTCGCCAGTTACCCTGGCGCCACCCAAAATTGTTTTACACAACCAATTTCATGAATCTATTAACTGCAACCCCAAGTAAGATATTTTCTGCATTCATCTTAATTATGTTTGGGGTTAATTCAAATTTTTGTTCATTTAAGTATTATGCGTTGTACATTAGCTAAAATACCAGAGAGCAATTCATTATTACAAAAATCGCGCCTTCCATTGGGAATTCTTATTCATCCATTCCGTGATATAAATGTAAGTATTATTTAAATACATAGCCCATCTTAAAACGGTCTGAAAGTTTTCTATTTTTTTTATTTAGAGCCTGCCGGTTATTCAATGCCCAAATATTGTTCGCTGTCGTTTATGTCGTACATACATTAATCCTTTCGTGTATTTTGTCGATAGTAAAATGTGGAAGTGCAATTTATGCTACCGGGTAAACGAATGTAAGTTGAAATAATTAAAGTATTTTGCATTTTGTTAATTGTTAAATGGAATCTTCACGAACATAATTTACTGAAGAACAAACTCCATTTGTTGTGAGTTGCTTTTATTTTTCCAAATTATCTGATGAAAAAAAAAACTAGAAATCAATAAAATACAAATCAAAACAGTGCGATACTATAATGCTAAAATAAACAAAAGTCAAAAGTATTTTTAAATGGTTTCATGAACTGTGTTGCAAGTGTTGCAACATTTTATTAACGAAAACAGTAATAAACATTTTGGTGTTCAATAACCAAAGTAATAAAAAATCAATAAGATCAAAGAGATTTCTTACATGTCGTTGTACCCATAAAAGCAACAACAAAAAGAATGAACTTACAGAGTAACCGCGATAATATGAACACCCTAAAATATGAGCATCCCAAAATATGAGCACTTGCCTTTTCTTTGGCTACTCTAAAATTAGAACTTAATGCAAAAGTTTTAAAATATGAACAGCTTGCTTTTGCTTTTTAACGTACAGGGTGTCTGGTAGCAGTGTTATATTTTCAAACTTAAATAAAAAATGTAATAATTGTTATTGCACAAAGTTTTACTTATACAATACATATTACATTGGCCGGGAATGGTTTCTCTGTATTGAATATTAAAATAATTGACACAAAATTTTATTAAGAGCATTGACGAAAGAATGGAAGTGCGGACTTTATTTTTCAAAGAGTATGCCATTCAGATGTCATCCGTCCAGTTGAATACACCGTTCAAAACGTAGCCTTGCATTCTGCGCCACACGCTGCAGTAAACTTGGTTCAATTAAGCTGATTTCTCGAGGAATATGTTCATTTAAAGCCGCAAGCTTGTCATTATTAACCCTCTCTTTAAGGTAGCCCGATAAAAAAACCATTGGTAGGACGGCCTCGGTGGCCATGGGATGTCCCCAAAGCGACTGATCAGTTTTTTGGGGAAATTTTCTCGAAGCAAATTCGTCAAAGCTCTGGCTGCGGGTACAGTCGCCCCATCCTGCTAAAACCACGTATGTGGAAAGTACGATGTATGGGCTCGCAGGTTTGGCAAAATGAATTCCGTAATCATGCTTCGATAATTTTCACCGTTGACATTCGCCTGGCCTCGAGAAATTTCGAAAAAAAAGTGGTCCAATTATCTTATGTGTGGATAAGGCATACCATACAGTTAGCCTGGGGCAATGCAATGGTTTTTGATGTTTCAATCGAGAGTGGCGGGTTCTTTGAGACCAGTAGCGGCAGTTTTGCTTGTTGACATTTGAGTGAAATTGGGATTTACAGTGCGAAAACGCTCCAACATCGTTTCACAAAAATGTTTGCGTAAATCAAAGGCACTTTCTTTTAGTTCTTGAACGATTTGAATTTCAAATGGATGGAACTTCAGATCCTTTTATAAAATGTTATTAATAATCGCTCTTGGAAGTTCATGTGAGGCTGCTCCTTTCCGTATTAAAAGTCGCGGATTTTCACGTAAACTTGAAGATCGACTGGACCCTGACCGTGTGACATTCATAGCCGAAGCATTTGCGCGGAATCTTTGCACCCACGAATAACTTAAATTTAGCCTCGGTCCATCACGTATTTGGCGAGTACCGAACTTTGAACAAAATTGTCGACGAGCAATTAGATAGGAATCATTACTCTTAAAAAATGTCTCCACAACGAATTCGATTGCGACATCGTGGCTGACAAATCCGCACAATCGATAACTCCTCTCCGCTTATTACTTTTTAAAATAATCGTATTTAAAATTATAAATTTGCCACCAGTCACCCTGAATTTTATGTATGTAAATATTTTTGTCAAGTTAATTTTTGTTGTTAAGGTTCGCCATCATTCTGACGTCATTTGACCAAATATATAGAAATATATAAGCAGCGGTTTCTAATGCTATGTAGTGCCATTATGGATTCTAGCACCCACTCGTGATATCAGCCTAAATCTCGAAAAATAAAAAAAAGTGTTAAAATTGAACATTAATATTTTGAGTTGATTTTGAAAAATAGTTTATAGATACATTTTTTCTATATCAATATTTTTCCATTTGTTTTCAAGATATTTCTATTCTGTTTGCTTATTATATTGTAATCTAATTGCGATATTTTTAAGCATACATACTAAAAACCTGATCAACAATGATCGCAGTGCATGGGTCCGTTTTGGGCCACACACCATTAAAAAAATAATAGACGTGTCATAGTGTAAAAAAGTATGGGAACAATTATAGTACATTAGCAAAACTATATTTCGCTTTAGTAAGCAATTCCAATTTTACGTCTTATTAAATTGCTTTATTAAAGCGCAGTACCTGGATTCTATTGACAGAAACCATAACTGCCTATTAAATTAAATTGTGGTGAAGTTTCTGAACAGTTTTTTAGATATATTGGTTAAATAAAATGAAGTGCAATAATCCTGATTTGATATCTTCCAAAAGACTATAAAAATGTTGAAGTGTGGTTAAATTCAAGTTTTTAGAAATTGCTTCAAAAAGGAATAATTAAAATTTCTAGAATCCAATTTTAACAATACCAACCAATGTGATAAAAGAGTCATTATACCAATAGATAATTGTCGATTGTATCAGCACCCAAAATGAACACAGATTTTCTTTTAAAATCATTAATTTTTCAAAATTATATTACATTGTTATAAAAGCATCTAAGCAATCATTCTCATTTAGGTATGATTTTTTGGCCTCCATTGACTTTGAGTATATCTGCTGTTGCATTTAGTTTGCATTGAGGGTTAATTTTTCGGAACGTTTCGTGTGACAAAATATTAACATCACTGCCCGTATCTTATTTCACTGCAACAAAACTATTTTTAGTTTTTAATGTGTACACCGACTTATTATTCTTTTTGTCTGAAATCATATTATGTTCAAGCTCATCTATACACGATATTGATTTATTATTACAACAGCCAGCAAAATGATTCATTTAATTGCATTTCATACATTTTCCCCCAAAAGCTGGATATTGCCTTGGCTTATGATTTTTATTAATACATTTGTTCAAAAATGATTCAATTTGTCCGTTCGAAAACTTTTTATTGGCTGTAAATATGTTGTTTAGGGCACTATCTTTCCTATTTTCATTTATATGGTGCATTACAAACAAAAGTCATTTGAATGACTTTTGCTGCCCTTCTGATATCTCCGCAGCTCTACACATTTCCACTGTAGTTTCGAAGAAAAGGTGCTGAAAAAGAACCTTTTCTTGCAAACGTTTGTTACTAATTCCAAGAACTATTCGATCCCTCATTAAAGATAGTTGCTGTTCACCAAAGTCGCAAGACTTTACTATTTTCTTAATGAAAAACATTCCCCATCTTTTTGATTTCTTGTAAAAAATAAGAAACTTTCGTAAACAATTCGCTTTTTTTAATATACAAAAATCCTCAAAATCAGCTATTACTTCTGGAAATTTCCTTTTGTTTTCTGGACTCAAACTAAAGGTCTGATATAGTTCTAGACCGTCCTCTCCAACAGCAGAAAAACAACGATTATTTTCAATATTTTGTCAAATTCTCTGCTATATTTCCTTCTAAAATATCACGAAATCCATTATGATGTTTTTTCTTTATACGATTCAGCTTCATGAAGATTGTTCATCTGTATCTGCGTTTTCAGGGTCTTCTTTCAAATTTTTAACTTTATTTTAGTTATCATTCATTAATGACTGTCGAATGCGCCATGTGATGTTATTAGTTCAGTACCACTTGCTTTATTATTCTTTATTTCTTTTTTACATGCTTTAAATATTTATTTTCAATTATATTGTAGGTATGTATATTTAATAACAATTGAGCCTTATTCACTATACTAGCCTCCAATATTGATACTAATTAAAAAATTATAAACAGTTTATTTTTTCTTTTGTTTGAATTTTGTTCTCTGCTTTTTGATACTTTGAAAAAACAAATCATAGTTTTCTAGTTCGAATTTACCCAAAGAAAAAGTTCGGGCAAATTTATACAGGAAATGGAAAAAATTACTCTCACTGTTCGTTATTCACGAGGAACACGCATATTATTGGAAAGTTGCGAGTAAATATGTTTCTGTAATTGAATTTTGTGAGAAGTAGCTGTCAAAACATATCCTGAATAAAAATGATGTATAATTGTAAATTTCCGAAAATTTAATGACAAAACTTTTTACTAATTTCAATATATTTAAATATATATTATACAGGGTGACCCAAAAGTTACCATGAGGTTTAAAAGTTTAATAACTTTTTCGTTTATTAATTTTTTTTATATTTTTTTCTTAGATTGTATACAAGATGGAAAGTTTTGTACACTAAGTACGAAAAATAATGTATCTTAAATGACCATCTTTTTCAGCTTCGCATTGATGGGCTCGTGTTAGAGCATTTTCCATAACATCTTTCAAAATTGTGTGGCTGTAGGGTTCGAATTTCTGCGACAATGTTTGCCTTGAGTTCAAAGATTGTTTTTGACTTGTTCACACATGTTCGCTTCTTCAACTAACCACAAAGATAATAGTCGGGTGCTGTCAAATCTGGCGATCGCGCTGGCCAAATAATTTCCGAATTTCTGGAAATTATTCGCTCTCCAAAAATTTGGCTTAAAAGTGCTATTGTTTCTCGGGCAGTGGCTCTGTCCTGCTGAAACCACATACTAGGTCTGTTTTCAAAAGCAGGACGTAAAAAAATTTCTATCATAAACCGATACCGCTATGCATTTACGGTCAATCTTCATTCTCGAAGAAGCAAGCCCAAGGCCCAATGATATTTTCAGATGTGATCCCACACAATTGACGTTGATGAATGGGTCTCGTATTTTCAGAACCCCAAAACCTACATTATTAACAATGCCATTCAAATGAAAATGAGCTCACTCATAATCAAATTTTCAATAAAGTTGATTTAATTTCCGGCCAACTCTTAAAATTTAACTGCAAACTTTAGGCGTTGTCTACGATCCTGCGGGTTTTAATTCTTACACCAATTGCACCTAGCTGAACAGAACGCTTTCTGGCAGATATCCTTTTGAATCTTACAATTAATAAAATCAAATTTTTTCCCTTGTTTGAAAAATCTACAAAATATAACATTTGAACGTTTCTAATTTGTACTTATTTATGTATTTTTCTTGTAATTTTTTATTAAAAGTGCCCGATGACTTTCAATTTGATCCAGCCACCAAAACTTATGGGGACGTAACACGCCGTCCTGAGGTCCGTTCTAGTACCATTGAATTTATAGCGCCATCGGAATATATGGTAAACAAAATATATTTATTATTTTTTTAATCTTTTTATTAATAAAAAACTATTGCAGTTGCGTCCACCACAGCCAGCTATATATTTATTCCTATTTGATGTCTCAATAATTGCCCAACAATGCGGTTACTTAGAAAACGTCTGCTCGATGCTCTCGAAGCATTTAGATGATATGCCAGGCGACGCTCGTACGCAAGTTGGTTTCATTGCTTACAATAGCAGCGTTCATTTCTATAGTATGGCCGAAGGTTATAATCAACCCCATGAAATGACTTTATTGGATATTGACGGTAAATAATATTCATTTAATTTGGCATTCATTAATTCAATTTGAATTTTAAACTTTATATATCTATACCATCAGATCCATTTTTACCTAGACCAGATAATCTGTTAGTAAACCTTAAGGAATGCAGGGAATTGGTGAAAGATTTATTGAATCAATTGCCAAATCGTTTTGCTGAAACGCATGATCCAGGCTCAGCATTGGGTGCAGCTTTAAAAGTGGCATTTAAATTAATGGTATGAAATCTCTTATTACAATTCTTAGTGATTTTAACTTGATTTTACATTTAAGCAAGCGTCTGGTGGCCGCATTACTGTATTCCAAACGTGCCTTCCTAATAAGGGTCCTGGAGGTTTAGATCCTAGAGAAGACCCAAATAATCGATCTGCCAAAGATGTTGCTCATCTTAATCCAGCAACAGATTTTTATAAGCGTTATGCACTTGAATGTTCTGGCTATCAAATTGCTGTCGATCTTTTCCTACTAAATCAACAATATAGTGACATGGCCACAATATGTATGTATTCCAAATGAACGCACACTTATTGTTAACTGTACTGAATATAATTTTATGTAGCTGGTATTAGCAAACACAGCGGCGGTTGCATTCATCACTTGCCATTGTATCAAAAGACTAAACCTCAACTGGTAGAATCGTTGAAACATTGCTTAAAAAGGTATTTGGTGCGTAAAATAGGCTTTGAAGCCGTTATGCGTATACGTTGCACCCGCGGCCTTCAAGTTCATACATTCCATGGTAATTTCTTTGTTCGTTCGACGGACTTGTTATCTTTGCCAAATGTTAATCCGGATGCTGGTTATGGAATGCAGGTCTGTGCCAATTTCCCTTTGATTTTAATTTTCTTAAATTAACCCTAATTCTCTATAGATTTCTTATGAAGAGACTTTAACAGATGTCAAAACAATATGTTTTCAAGCAGCTTTGTTATATACTAATAGTGAAGGCGAGCGGCGCATACGCGTACATACTGTTTGTTTACCAGTGACTGCTTCTTTGCCTGAAGTAATGCACTCTGCTGATACGGAAGCTATAATTGGTTTGCTTTCCAAAATGGCAGTTGATCGGTCAATCACGTCAAATATAGCCGATGCTCGTGAGGCGTTTATTAATGCGACTGTCGATATATTGAATGCATTTAAAATTGCACAAAACTTACCTTCAGGTCAGTCTGGGCAACTGATCGCGCCCCGCAGTTTGGCAATTATGCCGCTATATATACTGGCTTTGTTGAAGCACGTAAGTAATACAAATCAAGAAAACTTTTAATTTCTATAATGAAAAACAATTTTAGCCTGCCTTCCGTGTAGGCACGAGTACTCGTCTGGACGATCGGGTTTTTGCAATGGACTGCATGAAAACTTTACCATTGGATCAACTAATGAAATTCATTTATCCTGAGTTTTACAATATTGATATGCTGTTTAATAATAACCAGAACTCAAATGCCAACAATGCAAGTAATGGCGATGGAGAGGATGAAGAAGATTTACCAGAAATTCAACGCTTGCAATTATCAGCAGAATAGTAAGTTTAGAAGTTTTTAAATCCCGTTTGATTAAATATGGATGCAAGCAACTTTAAAATCGATTGATTTAATAAAGCGTTAAAAATATAATTTTAACGTAAAATAAATTTGATCGAATTTAGTTTAATGATATCTAAAACAGTTTAAAATGTTTATGAATGCGGCTGAAAGCGTTAAATAAGCTGTTCTAATGTGTTAATTCAGGTCATAAAAATTTGTTCTATTGGTTCTAAATTAGTTCCCTTTGTGCTTGTCTGTAAAATAGAGAAGTGGAAGTATAGAGGTGAAAAGAGAAGCAATAAGGATATGGTGGGTGAGAAAGTGATGGCTGCCACTGTAACTCTCAAGTCAGATCTAGGTAATTTTACGAGCTTCTTTCTACTCTTAACGTTGATATGTGGCCACAAGTTCCTTAATATAAGGCATGTGCTCTCTGTAAACCATTTTTCTTGGGCATATTCCAGCGTGTAGAGCTTTATTCTCTTCTAGCACGCTGATAAGGGTTGTCCGCATAAGAGATTGATGTCCCTAACCTCTAGGAATTAGTATATATTCCAATCAGGGAGTTGATGGCCGCCTTGTTGTCCGTTATTATTATGATATCCCTACCGATATCAAGTTAAACATCAGCCATCTGGCCGCTTTATTTATAGCCGATATTTCATCTTGAAAAATACCAAATCCGTCTGGTAGTCTGAAGGATATTTTAGTGTTGAATTCTTCTATGTAAATGCCTTACCCAACCCCAGATTCTAATGGAGATTCCTCAATTTGGTAGCCAAAGCTCCTTCAGAGGAATGACTTCAGTAGTCACTTAGATCTGGGTCTAGGTCCTTTTCAAGTGCAAGTATATTGGTATGTCACCATGGTCTGTGAGTCCATGCTCTTGTCGCATTCAACTTGATGGCGGTTTTTAATGCTATCATCCTGGCCTCCAAGTCACATAAGATCCAGCCCATAAGTACTTTAGTTGGTGTTGTCCTCATGGCCTCTGTGGTCAGTATGCCATGGATCGACTAATTTTCTCAATTTTCAGGCTGTTTGTTGCGGAGTCCAGTCATTACCTTACTTAGTTCACTTTTGCAAACAAGTAATTAACGAATAACTTGTTATTCATCATTGCGATTAATATTATACGAGCTGATTTAATACTCCAAAATTTCGTTCTGGAAATTATGAGTTATCAAAAGTTCTCTGGCTGATAGAACTTCTAAGGTCTATCTGGATGTGCGCACTTTTTCAGACGAAAATGCAACGCAAGTATTTTATCTATCGTCAATTTTATACAATGTATTTACAGCTCACATCCCAAATATTCCTGATTATACGATTTCAAGCTTCGTTAACTATACGCTCACATAAATATATCGCCATTCCCAAGTTATCATAAAATCAAAATAAAACAGGTAATGCCATTTCCTAGGGTAAATTTAATAGACCCATCGATTTGCTCCAAGTCTCTATAATTCCTTTTAGCTTTTGAGATATACTAGTAGAGGAGACATTTTATTTTATATCCAATTTTACTAAAAATTTAATGCATTATAATACGTAAGATTCAATATTCAAAGAAAAAAAAACTTATGAAGAAATATATTGGTTAATCCCGAAAACTCTTAAAATATTTGTTTATTAGAAGAAAAAACTCAATACTATTTACCTAAAAACTGTTTTCATTCATGAATCATAATTTTACTTGAGAGTTGCTTAGTGCTCAAAATTAAAGATCAGCATTCATGTTTTATATGAAACCGATGAAGTTAATAAGGTAATGCAAGTGGGCTGGCTTTAGCAATAGCAACAGCCTGTTAAAACTGTTGATATATAAAGCAATGCTCAATTTTGCACGTCAGCTTTGTTGTCTATAGCAGACTGCCAGATTGAAATATTCAAGATTGATCAAAATAAAGATTAATATTAAAACATACATACATTCAAAAAGTTTGTACTGTCGTCCGATGACAACGGGAAATATACTACAGTTACACAATGTGTGAATAGTTGAAAGAGAGCAAAATATAGAAAGATATATTTACAAGGGATAAGCAGATTAACTGCAAAACAGTTCACATATGTTTGTGTATACGAGTACAGTTGTAAAGCAGCTCTGGGCTGGGGAATAATTACGATGACGCACTCGCGTCATCGTAATTATTTTTTAAGTGCGGTCAGGCCTTTTCTTGTTGTTTGGGCTTCGAGAGTTTTGCGTCTCGCTCTCACTGGTTAACTATTTGCCTCAACTAACTGTATTAGTTTACAGTCTTTTTGATATATTTCTTTGTTAACCACGCGGCATAAGTCGCTATAGTTAGTCACAGCGCCGCTACAAATTAATAACAATCGTTGGCATAAAGTCTTCGTTACTCCGCCCATACTGTGCATCCTATGCTTTACAAATTTATTTGCAACTGTATGGTTAAATACTCGTAAATAAATAAATATTAAATTAATGTTCGTATATACTCGTAGACACACAATAAAAAGCTATAATACCAATAAAACTCCTGACAAGAATAAATAAAATCAGTTGGAGACTTTATTCTCGTAAACAATCGTAAATGTCAATTTAAAATGTTTCTACCAAACTTGGGGGCATCGAAATCGAGGACTCCAAAATTTCTATACACAAAATAATCTTCATTCTTCGATGCCGCTAGTCGCAGTAAATTCATGTTATTTAAATTAGCTCTCCTTAATTTGTTTCAGTCTTTAACTGTTTACACTGTAAACACACAAGATCTTAAAAATTTAATAATATTCCAAAGCCCTCAGAGAACCAAAAATCACTATCAATAAAAAAATTAAATAACAAACAATTGGTTTAGATGTAAATCCTTTGTATTTACCGCAAATAGTGAAACAATTCATTTCTGCTCAAAAATAATTTTTTTTTTGTCGATTTTTGCTGCCTTCCAAATATCGCAGAGTCTATAAGGTTAATGCCTTATAAGGTTAATCATTATGTTAGAAAGAAAAATGTAAATTATCTTTAAAATTTATTTTTTTAAACTTTTTTTAAAATTATTTTTCTTTCGATTTTAGTCTGGACTCCCGCTCTATATTCCTTATGGATTGCGGTTCTTTGATCATAGTATATGTTGGACTTAATGTACCAGTTAACATCTTGGAAAGCGTTTTCGGTATGTATACGTTGGGTAAAATGGATCGGATTTTTATTTAATAAAAAGGATTATCGATAGATTACATGTGTTGTACTCGCATATGGCTATGAAAACAAAAACTTACAAAATAATAACCGCTTTATCCGGTTCGTTGTCGTGTACTATTGTAGATATACTCGTAGTATACCATATGCGTATTTTAGTTTTAGTTTATGTTAGTATGTACCAGAGATCAGATGTGAGTTTTGAAATGGTAACTAGAATCTGAGCTGTGAACCCTGCCTAGCGCAGTAATTCTCTTCAATGATGTATGCAATGCTTTCTGTTCAAAGAACTCTAACTTGCAAAGTGTACGGTCGTAGTAAGAGTTTATGGTATTCAGAAAAATGAATTTCGTTCATCTTTTATATCATGCATTTATGTATGCATGTATGTATACGCTTTGCTGACATGTTCTGCAAGCAATTATATCTACATGCATGCATACGTACAGACTGTGAAATTTGTTTACATCAGCACCTGCCTTAACGGGCTAACTAAATGGAAAGAATTATACACGATTCACCAGCGCCCCCGTGTGACTTGGAAGGCTCACACAGATCGCAACTTATTGCCATAAGTTTGTAGCCATATATACTAACCCCTTGCTGAAGAGTTCAGGCCTTATAATCCCTCCTGTATGCAATTTCTCAGAAGTCAATGGTAAACAAGGCTTAACGAGTTGGTAGGTCCATTAAGATCATCAGCCCTTAACCAACTCTCCCGTCAAACCATAACCCTTGATTCCTTACAATACAGCTATCTGTTGCAAGGCAACAGCGCCTCGGGTGGTTATTAGTCCCCGCAAACCGGCAGTGCACCATAGTAATCAGGGGAACTAATTCCCCTTCCTGCGGTATAAAGCACAGTCAGAACGTTCAGTCAAAGTAGGCACCTCAACCATGATCAGCACCGCGGTGGTCTGCAAGCCGGACCTCAGAGTGGCCTTGCTGATACCCGTTCTGACAATTAACTCTTGGTGAGGTTTTCGGAAGTTTGGTGCACACTAAGGCAGAACCTGCTCCCCGGGAGGACATACATACAAATATATTTTTTTGGTTAATGCAGATTTTGGTTTTGTCTCTTTCTTTTTTATGAGTTATTTTGTGTTTTAGTTTTAAAACAAACGCTCGCCGGCATTTGCCAAATTACATTGTAAAAATTTAAATTAGCAAAATTAGTGAGTGCTGAAAGTAAGAATGTCTAAAAAATATAAAAAAGTACAAGATACGAGTAAGCGAGTTTGTATCCGAGCTACTAGTGCCAACTTACAACGTGTGCAAAGAGGTGTGCAATATGTCTTCGACCTGCTTAAAAAGTTTGCTAAATTTTATTCGAGCTATCTACAGCTAACTTACAATTTATGCTAGAAATTAACCAGCCTTTGTGTTCCTTGGAGGAACACTCCAGTATCTCGTTTACTTTGTGTATATGTATGAATTGCCTACCAACGTGTACTCTATTAATGCAGCCATGTGCTTGAAAATGTATACTAGTATGTATGACTTACAAGTGTGTATCGGATCATCGCTTCTGTTGAATTATGATTCTCCATTCCATAATGCCGCACCAAATAATCATTCTTTGTGGATGCATCGGCTTTTAAAAATTTCCTAAAAATCCGGTTTGCTAAAACTTGCTCACAATTCTCCCGATTGTGGACACATTTTATCGATTATGCTGACCAAAAAGAAATCATAAAGTGTACGAAATACATATTTATTTGAACGCACATTTTCGTAAAAGATTGTGGTTTTGGTTGAACCACTTTTTTCAACACACAAATGAAAATTGCGAAAATCGAACATATGTAACTCACGAAATGGAAATAACGTTTATTTTTTTATCAGACCATGTATACGTATAATTGAAAATAACGTTTATTTTTGATCAGACCATGTACTCGTATATGTATAATTGAAGCTATATTTTTAAATATTTTTGTTTAAAAGTTTTTGAGTGTAATAAAATAGTTTTTATCTTTAAAAAACAGGTATTAAATCAACTGCTGCCTTGCCAGACTACTATTACGGTTTGCCGAGTGTGAATAGTCCAGAGTGTGATGCGCTGAAGAGATTCATAATGAAACTCAACGACGAAAAACCGTATCCGCCAATTGTACAAATCATAAGGTATATACGTTTGATTCATAATAAAATAGCTTTAACACAAACGCCTTTTGCTTATAGGGATACAAGTACAGCCAAACCACAATTGATTGAAAAGTTAGTGGATGACCGCAGCGAGTCTAGTTTATCATATTATGAATTTTTACAACACATACGGGCTCAGGTCAAATAATGGTGAAGTCCATGAAACAAAAGCTGAAATATTCAAAACGATAATAAAAAATGATTTAGTAAATGTAGGAGATTATAAAGGGAATTCTTTAAGAAATAGATAAAAATTATATATAATATTAATGTTATGATCTTTAATATTAATAATATAAATGTATAACGAAATGGACGCGATATTAAGTTCAGTGAAAAATTAAGCTTCAAAAGAGTGAATTAAACTACAATAACAAAATAAGCTAACTATCGGTAATAATTTTTAGAACTGTTGCTTTTGTTTAGTTTATTAAACAAAATCAGTCAAATGTGACGTTATTAAAGGTAAAAAAAAATACGGAAAATGGTTGTATCATTTCTTAGTTTTTGATCAGAAATACACACTCATTTTCTCGTACGAATAAAATAACGAAATGTTAAAACGTGATAGAAGTTTTTTTTTTTTTTTACAATGAGTAGTAAACTAATTTTATTTTGAGTAATAGGTATTTTTATTTAAAATAGATACTTTAATTTATAAAAAGTCATGTGTGCAGTAGTTGATATCTAAAAAATGATATGTTATTTATATTACTGTGGTGTTTAAAAAATTCTAAATATTTCCCATAAAAAATTTCTGACAGCCTTATGTATTTAACACACTTCAGACAGCAGGCTACATGGCTACAAATATCGCAAGCTGCAATGATCACCGTGTAGTCAGCAAATTGATTATATTAGAAGCGGCAGCAGCATAATAACTGGGGGCTAATTTCTGCAGTCGATCTTATCAGAGATTTAATCGATGTTGCGATTTTTTTAAATTTTGGGGTTCTCTTACCCGCTATCGATTAAACTGTATCGAATTTTGGTTTTTAAAATTCGATACAATTTACTCGATAACAAGTGACAGAATCCTGAAAGTTAAAAAATCGCAAATTCGATTGAATCTCATATAATATCGACCGCGTTAATAGCCCGCTGATCGGTAATTTTGACCTTTAACTCGTTAACGCCTAGTTACATTATTTTCTGAAGTATTAACGTAGAACCATGAATCAAAAATAATAGATTAAACCTTGTGCAGATCCGTTATGTAGTTTACATCACTGAGCCTTAAAATGTGACGTAGACAGTGATTTTTGTACAAATAATTGTAATTTCGTGTGACGTGATGCGCAGTAGAAATTTATTGTGTCAACTTTTCGGCGTCATTTTAGTTGTTTGCTTATGACGTAGAACAATACCATAAGCAAAGAGCGGCAGTAAATACAATAAAATGCTTATCAAGCAGTGATCACCAAAAATCAGGTTTTTGCTGGATTAACTCATGCACTAAAATTTGTAATCAACAGAAATAAAGCAATTAAGTTCAACGCTGAGTAAAATCAACTCGTCTTGTAAATATTCTGCATTTGTAATTAACAAAGTTCAACGCTGCAATCAACTCCTTTTGTAAAGATTGCTATCCATTAAAAGTGAGTAGTAAGTTCGAAAAAAAATCAGTTGTCAGCTACAAAAAAAGAAAACCAAACAAATAAAATTGGCTTTAACAAATGTAAAATTTTTTGGTTGCATTTCCGCTCAGTTCCATGACCCTCCAGAAGACCTACAGCAATATTTAGGCTACTGGCGGTATCATCTGATATCAATATTTTATTCATGAAGTTCAAGTTTCTAGGACGGTTAAAAGGTCCTATATAAACGAGGCAACTCAACCATAACCAATATGTAAGAAAAGTTCCTGAAGGCCCACCGGTCCCGTTTTGCTAATAACATTTGGCATGACTAAAAGGAACGAATGTTTCCTACCTTCAGTTAAGAGAACTGAGCTCCACAGTATACATACACATATATGCACCTCTATAATCCAATAAGCAAAATTCTTCGGCTTGATATACGCCTCTATGATCTTGGGAGGCTATATGTATGAAGTTTCAAAGCGTTGAACTCTTTTTCTTCGCCACTAAAAAGCAAACCAATAAAGATCATAAATTGTTTTATTGCAATATGTATGTTTGTTTTTATTTTTACAACATGCATTATGTACATACATATGTATTTATGTACAACAATTCTTCATCCTCATATCCCTGGTGCTTATGGGACACACGGCAGTTATACTTCAAAAAAATCCTTATGAAATACACTCAAAATATTGAGTATATGTTATACAAATTTTCTAGACGTACCACTCAAACACCACATAATACTTAAATCTATCTACTAACAACTATTGTAATTTCAAACATGTTAAAACATTTGCTCTTTCAAAAATACTACAGCTTGAGATGTTGCTAGATTTATCTCAGTTTTCGCCATTTGCATCCTCCCCATCCCCTTCCGTATCATCCAACAATGATGACTTCATAACATACATATTTCAAACTACAAAGATCTATGTAGTTTTTTGTTAGTAAATTTTGTTTTGTTTGAACAAAATAAACGTCAAACTTGCTACGAAAATTCGAAATTAAAAACACTTCATATGATAGTGGAAACACTTCGGCATGTTTTCGATAAAACACGTGTTTTTCTTTGTAGTGGAAACATGGTATAAGTTTTATGAACACATTTGACCATATTTACATACATTTTTCTTTGTTTTTCTTAAATGTTCAATTGCACGTACATTCATACTATTTAAGTAGATAACACACGATATGTTTTTAACTATGTACATGTCATATTTCACAATGTAAAATGCCTACATATCGTCTGTTACCTCAAAAACATTGCGTCTATAAAAAACATGAGCAAAGTCGTCTGACAAAATTTCAAATAGAGTGTGTTCTGTTTTGTTATGTTTGAAAATTAAAAAAGCCATGTTTTCTGTTTTTCAAGTTTTTTTTTTCTCTAATTTCTTTTTTACTCGTTTGTTATTTTTTAAATTGTTTTATTTTCATTCGACTGCCAAGGTAACCACATCGATGCTACCAAAAGGGTAAAAAGAGACAAACGATTTTTTTAACGACAAGAATTGAAAAAACGACATGACTTAAAAATCATAGTAAAAATGTAACCTGATTTTGGTAGAAGCTTTAAAAGAGTATTATAAAAAGAGACATGGCTTTAAATCACCGTATAAATCAGCCCTTAGTTAAATTAGACTTAAGTCTAATTAAATTTGTTAAATGTGTCTGCTAAGAAAGTTCAAAAAAAAATATATGTGTAAATATGTATGTATATACCCTGCAGGAAATGTTAATAGTAAGACCATGGTGATTACCTATTGACGATGTCACAAATACTATTGGCGATGTCTACAATATGATTGACAAATTGTACCCTTACTAATGCTAACTACTATTGACACTTAACACAGACTTGTCCTAAGAAATCTACGAATAGACTGCGTCAGTACTGACTAGCTAGTTCTTATGGGACCATATGGAGCAAATGTCAACAGTAAGATTGTACTGACTTACTATTGACGATATCACCGTATTATGCGAAATGTCCATAGTAAAACTGTACTGATGCCCTATAGATCTTGTCACCACTTGCGGGAAATGTCAATAGTAAAACTATAGTGATTACCCATACCACCAATAATACTGACAAATTGTACCTTTACTAATGCTAACTATTATTCACATTTAAGACAGACTTGTCTTACGAAATCTACCAGTAGACTACGCCACTTTAATTCATTTTTTATTATTATTCTTTTTATTAGAATCGGCTATTTAGCTTGCGGCTACAAATAGATTTGAAAAACAAATTAAACTATTAACAAAAAATGTTCTCTATCTATCAAAAAGAAATGAAAAAAAAAAAAAAATTATTGACAGTGTCACCAAAAAGACACCATAAATGTTAACAAAAATGTTGACATGGATACACTTAACCCCATGATGTGTATTGTATTTTGATTTTTTTCAAGAGAAGCTTACAGAAAAATTGTTGAATACATCACAGCATTGATTTTTCTTTATTTCTTATTTTTTTCTTCAAACGCAAGAACTACCGTGCGCATTCATTCATATTCAAGCACGAACACCTTCACAATGATTACACTCACATTGCGAAGATCAAAAATCAACTGCGCGTTTGTGCGGCTGAACAGCTGTTTTCTTTTACCAACTTAAATTTTTTTTTTAAGTTTTTCGCGCTTTTTCATATTGAATTAAGTCGCATTTCGTATTTATAAGTCGTATTTTATTATATTGGGAGCACAAACCTGCTTTTTGTCGCCAGCTAGATTAGATATTTTAATTTAGCGACGCTACAAATGTAGTCGTGTTGCCGTTAATACGATTTTTTCCGTATAAACACATGTATTCTGTGATAGGTTGTAGTCGGGTGCCAGCTGTCTTGACCTGGCGAAAATGTTTACGTGAATACAACTATTTTATTGAAAATCCGGCACAGGACTACACGACCATATTTGAAGCTATCACCAATTTAAACAAACTGCCTTACCCACGATGTCACTCGACATCGCTCGCTAGCTTAAATATATGTAAACCAAAAACAAAATTTTAAAATTTGTTTCAAACGTATTTATGCGAGCGAGCGAAGTCGAATGACATCGTGGGTCAGAACGTCCCAAATATGATGAATTGTATTAAGGTGTGGAGGTGTATTGAGCAGTCTTGGTGCATGATTGGAAAATCCACTGGTTTTCCAGGTCATGCACCATGTCTTATACTGATATCTGTCCATAATGCCAGAGCAAAAGCCAATCGACCAACTCCAGATGTCACTCGCCCCACATCATAACACTGCTACCACCTTGTTTCACAGAAGATTTCATACTTTTGGAATCAAGTGCAGTGTTTGGTTTTCGCCAAACTTTGTGTCGGCCGCCATGACCTTCTTCCAAAAATCCATTCCTTACTGTAAATTTGCCTTAGCAAAGTCCAGGCGAAGATAACGATTCTTGGCTGAAATAAATGGCTATTTGTATGCTGTTCTTGCAAAACGTCTATTACTGTTGAAACAGTAATATTTGATCATCTTGAAGGCTAAAGTGGGGCTCATATTTTTGGATCTTTTTAAACTTGTTTAAGGATACTACTAACATCGCGTCTTCCACATCGTGGCTTTTTTTTGTATTGTTGGTGCTTTGATGGTTTTTGAAAATAGTTTGCACTGTAGAGCGACTTTGAGCAATTTCTCCGTAAGATTTCTTTTCGAAGGTTAACCACCAAATTTTCTTTTCCATTTACCATTTTTAATTTAAAACGTGTTTTACAATCCGCTTTCTGAGTTTAAATTATTGTAATGTCTTAGAAATAAAACAAATCAAGAAAACTAACGGGTTTAACCTTTATCTTCTTCATTTTAAGAGTTGCCAATACTGTATGTAGACTTTTTTCCTACCGATTTCTATGTTCATCGCCAATAGTTTATAAATGATCAACATTTTTAAACTTTTTTTCTCTTCCAACATTCTTAACTATTAATGTCGTAAACATTGACATCAAAATTATGTTTAATATTATCACTAGGTCTCTAAAAGTTCACAATAATAGGGTGTATGTAGAGTTCTTTCCTTAACTGTATTTATTGATGGTATTGTAGTATGTAAATACTTCTGGAAAACATATATACGAATCGATAACCAACAGGTCAAAATTACAGATCAGCTATTGCCGCTTCTAAAATAACTAAGTAGCTGACAACACGACGACAATTTCTATTAACGGCGTTTGCAGCCGGTAGCCTGCTGTCTTGAATGTGTTTTGTACATTATTAAAAATATATTTATAGGTACATCATATAATTTTGGTTTTGTTGATAAGTGATAAAGTTGATAAATTATTAAAACTGCTATAAAAATTTGTACTCAGATAACACTTATTAACTAATAAATGATTTAAACAATTTTGTAATTTTGAGCTGGCAACATTATCCATAAAATTGCCTCCTAGGTTCCACAAAAATGTGGCTTATGTTCTAATGACGCAAAAAATAAGTATTATATTTATCGGTAACCGGACTTGTAAATACTTTTCACTTATAAAATAATAAAACATTTGCGTATAAAAAACAATTTTTTGCTTTTATCTTTTAGTGAAAAATTTTCGTGAAGAAAATGTGAAGAGTTGCCCAACCAAAACGGACGATGTTAATTGTGTAGATAGAACAAAAAGCTTTTAGAGAATTATCTTAATATTTTTTATCATGATAGAAGGAATAACGGCGAACTGCTCGCCACGTGTTCGGTGGCATACCTCTATGCGATGGGTTCATATTTTCAATGACTCTGAGACATGATTTTTTTTTCTTGGACCAGTACTCAGGAGATGACCGCAACATATGCAGTGCATTGTACCGGAACTAGGAAAATAGGTTGTGAGGAGGGAGAAAGAGGGAGTAGTGTTTGTGAACATTTGACTTGAACTTTCCAACGTTATAACAGACAGGAAACACGTCTGCAGGCAACTTATTCCACAGACGAAGCGTACGTCTGAAAAACGAATTCTCTCTGTAATGCGTAGTACGATTCCCAGGGCAATCGACCACAAATGGATGAGCTCTGGACGATGAACGAGTGCTACGCAAAAATGTGCGAGTTTCAGGAACAAGATCCCTAATCTCGTCAGAGCAAAATCCATTGTAGTAACGGTAGAACAGTGTAACGCACCCCACACTGCGTCGATGCTTCATTGAGTCAATATAGTGGGATACCCTACTGTCACTGATAAGCTTCTTCGCCCTCTCCTGCACACGGTCGAGTAACCCCAACATAGACTTTGAAGCACCGGCCCTCATCCTCATTATCTCATCCTTTAGCTCTTGAATTGTTCTGGGCTTATTAACATGCATTTTATTTTTTAAATATCCTCAAGAAATAAGTCCAATGGTGTCAAATCACATGATCCTGGCAGCCAATAGAATTTCACGTGCAAAAAATAACACTATTTCGTTGGCTGTGTGGCAAGTGACACCATACTGCTAGAACCATATGTCTTCCAAGTCCATATCCTAAATTTCTGGCCACAAGAAGATTGTTTTCATGTCGCGTTAGTGAATACTATTTACGGTAACTGCTTGGCAGGCCTAATTTTCGAAGAAGTACGGTTGAGCCGGTATAACTATAACGTAAGGTAAATATGTAAACGTAAATATATCTGTGTCGACTACCGAAAGTTGAACGACGTCACTAAAAAAGGCAGTTACCCTCTACCTAGAATTGATAACGCTTTAGATACGTTGGCCGGAACAAAGTGCTTCTCCACATTAGACTTACAAAGCGGTTATTGGCAGGTGGAAATTGCTCACAAGGACAAAGAGAAGACTGCTTTCAGTGCTGGTGATGGTTTATGGCAATTTAGGGTGTTGCCATTGGGCTCTGTAACACTCCAGCTACATTTGAACGCCTTATGGAGCAAGTACTAAAGGGGCTGAACTGGAGGACAGGCTTGGTGTACTTGGACGACATCGTCGTAAAGGGCAAATCTTTTGACGAGCAGCTAAAAATCTGGCGGGAGTTATTAAACGTCTATCATCGGCTGGACTCACTCATAGTGCGCAGAAGTGTAAATTATTCCAGAAAGAGGTAAAATATTTGGGACATCGCGTAACTGCTGATGACATTTCGCCAAATGAAGATAAAGTAAAAGCAGTGAAGGAATGGCCACAGCCACAAAATATCCATGAGTTACGCAGTTTTCTGCGACTATGCACATGTTATAGATGATTTGCGCCAAATTTTGCCAGCGTAGCCGCCAGTTTGCATGATGAGTTGACCAAGAAGTCACGGGTATATCAATGGGGTGAGGCATTCCAAAAGCTAAAAGAATTGCTATGTACTGCACCAGTTCTGGCATACCCTTTGGCTAGAGGAAAACTTCTGCTGAATACCGATGCAAGTGATTTCGGTATAGGAGGTGTCCTTTCTCAGCTGGTAAATGGAGCCGAAAAAGTAATAGGCTACTAAAGCAGAACACTCTCAAAGCCTGAAAAAATTACTGTGTGACAAGGCGTGAATTTCTGACAGTGGTATAATCCACAAAACACTACCACAAGCATCTGTATGGCCAACAGTTTACGCTGCGAATCGACCATTCTGCCCCTAGATGACTGTTGCAGTTTAAGAATCTAGAGGGACAGCTTGCGCGATGGATTGAACATCTACAGAGCTATGATTTCAGCATCGAGCATTAACAGATAGATACCCGCGAAGACTGGCCAGCAGCACAAAAGAGTGACCATGTGCTTCGAAAAATTATAGCTGCCAAAGCGAAAGGTGTGAGACCTGTCCGCAATGAAATATCGGCTAAGAGTTCACTTCCTAAGGCTTATTGGACGCAATGGAGTAGCCTGCACTTGATAAATGGATACTTGTACCGTGTATGGGAAAGTACAGACGGCAAAACAAAGACCAACAGTGCTACCAACGTCTAAGATACCCTAAGTTCTAGAGTAATTCCATGGTCATCTTGGAGTGAACAAAACGTTGGTTTTACCCAGCGGGCTGACTACATACTCAACGGTGTTCGGACTAGACTGTTCGCACAGCAGCTTCGGTTGACTGTTCCCCCAGCGGCCTTCGGTCTAAACTATTTGCACAGCGGCTTCGCCTGACTGTATACCCAGCAGCTTCGGCTGACTGTTCCCCCAGCGGCTTTCGGACTAGACTGTTCATACAGCAGCTTTCGCTGACTATTTCCCCAGTGGTCTTCAGGCTAGACTGTTTGCACAACAGCTTCGGTTGACTGTAAGCATCGTGAACCTAAGCCTATCGTTGTCGTTATTTTAAATACTGCATAAATAGAATTTTGGATAGGTGATCCATAGATAGTCGTTACAACATTTCAAATATTTCTGTCCTAATGTCAAAATTTATACTAGCCCCTAGAGCTAATGAAATTTTAATTCAAAATTTTACTTACAAGAGTACTTAGCTACCGTTTTAGAAGCAAAAAAAAAATTTAACTAAAACAATTTCATCTACGGAAAAATATTCAGAACGTTGCGTACATTAGAAGGCGGTTAGATTCGCTCCCTGTGATGCAAGTAAATGACATTTATGGGATACTCGAGTACGTAGTGTAGAGTGTGGTTTTTTTTAGCTTTAGCTTTATTTCCGTATTCCTACTCGTAAAAAAGCTGTGGTGTATTTATTGGAAATTTTAAAGAATGAACTACTCCAGTTCTTTACAGATTTTGTTTTGTTCGATTAAACATGTCAGGTTATGAGCCAAATTCTCTTTATTGGGAGGCTTTAATTTACTGCTTTAATATAAAGAAATCTGCGGCTGAGGCTCATCAAATGCTCCTAAATACCGTTATTAGCGACGGAACGTGTCGAGTGTGGTTTCTAGGCTTCAAGAATGGTAATTATGGCTTCGAAGTACACCATGGCGGTGGAAGGGAGATATGCAAAATTAGAGGTATTACGTGTCAAACGCAACAGGAATAGGCAGGATCATTGGGAGTAACGCAACAAGTCATTTCAAAACGCCTGGGAGTCATTGGAATGATTCAGAAAAAAGAAAATTGAGAGCCGTACCAGTTGAAGCCGAGTGATGTTCAATATCTTGTGGACAGCTGCTTGCAAGGCAAAAACGGCAGGGCTTTCTGCATGGCATTGTGACTGGGGACGAAAAATGAGTTCATTATCCAAGCGCAGAAAATCATGGGAATATCCCGGCCATACTTCCACGTCCACGGATAAACCGAATAATCACGGTTGCAAGATCATGCTCAGTATTTGGTGAGATCAGATCGGCGTAGTGTATTATGGGTTGTCAAAATCAACTTAAACAATCATAGGCGATCGTTGTCAAAGGCAAATAATGTGTTTGAGCCGAGCACTGAAAGACCACAGGCCGCAATACAACGAGAGACATGATAAAGCGATTTTGCACCATAAGAATGCTCGACCCCATGTTGCGAAAGCTCCATACTTGGAAACGTTGAAATGGGAAGTCCTACCCCAACCGCCGTATTATCCAGACATTGCTCCCTCGGACTGTCACTTGTTTCGATCAATGGCACACGGTCTGGCTAATCATTACTTGCAGTCTTATGAAGAAGAAAAAAATTGCATCGGTTCGTGCTTCAAAAGATTACCTGTTTTTTTCAACGTGGGTCTTGTATGCTACCCGAAATATCGGAGAAAGTAGAAGCCAGCGATGGACAATACTTTGCATCATAAATGTATAACTAGTTTTTTGCATAAGGCCTCCAATTTCGGGAAAAAACGACGGAAGCAAAGTTTTTTTGTTGCCTAAATTACTTGAAAATAGCAACTTGAGTTGCCAGATTTAGTCGCCAGTTGCCATCTGTAATACCTTTTTATCAACTGGCAACGCAACTAAAGTTACCTTGTTACGCTAATTAAGCTATAGGTTTTTTTCTTGGATTTATCACCTTCAAATTTAAAATATTTACAAAGATGTAATAACATTCTGTACTTCTGTGCCGGGTAGAGGTTTGCGATTTACATAACTCTGAAAAAAACACATAGACTTTCACGGCTTTCACGCAGGAAAAATTTACTTTGCAAAGTCTTGAGATTGGTGGTGGCAAGGGAAAATAAAGAGTGTGAGAGAGCCGCTCTCTATTGCCTTGCCACCACTAAACTCAAGACTTTGCAAAGTAAACTTTTCGTGTGTGAAAGCGGTGTTTGTTGCTTTTTACACTGATTTATATCTTCGTAAACGCATGCAAGATGTGAAAAAGTGAAACATTGTTTACATCTAATATCTACCATCAATCAAAAATATAATTTTATCAGTTTTCAAACAATTTAATACCATGTTTTGTGATCGAGAAGATCGAAACTAATACACTCAAATGTTATTTTCCAACACATTTTCAATAATGTTATACATATGTATATTGTCGTGTCCGAAGTGTGTTATTACAGCTATTTATACTAATTTACATATTTAAAAATTAACATCGTCAGTATATTTTGTGTGCTCTTTTTTCCAATTATTGTTACGACCTAATTATAAGTATTTCTAGTTTAAAATAAATACAGGGTGGCTAATGAAAGCTGCTAACAAAAAACGTAATAATTTATTTTCTGTGTAACTAACATGTTCAATTTTTATTGTATTTTATAGATTGATCTTTAAGTTTAACTAAAATGGAGAATTGGGACAATGAAACAAGAATTTGGATAGTGCAACGCTTTCACGCTTTAGAGTCCGTTGTTTCCGTCCAAAGAGAATATAGGCGTACGTTTTGAGGCCCACCTCCTAACAGATGGACTTTAATGAGGCTCGTGAAGAATTTTTTCGAGCATAGCACAATCGCAGGAAGGCCTTATTATCGAGATACCTCAGTTCGAACGCAGGAAACTATCGCGGCTGTCACACAATCCAATCCTAGAGTTTCGACAAGGAGCTTATCTGCTCAAATGGGTGTCAGAAGACAGTCACTACAGACAATTTTGCACCAAGATTTAGACTTATTTCCATATACAAACTAAATACTAGACGCTTGGAATTTTGTGAGCAGATCATTCAAATTGTGTCAGAGGATGAAAACGTCTTGAACTGTATTTTTATGTCTGACGAGGCACATTTTGCTTTACGGTAATACTAACAAACAAAAAAAGAAAAAGCATCTCACGTACACGAAACTTTCGGTGATTTTTTTTCATATTGCCCTTAAGAGCTTGATAGAAAATTGTGACCGGTTACTTGACCATCGCTGTTCTTTTAGGGTGGTGTTCAAATGATTATTGTTCTTGTTTGCTTCTCTTTGGAGTTTATATATTTTGTTCAAATGTGTATGTATATAGCTATTTCTTATTTTCCATTTTTATTTAAATCTATATTCACGGCCTTATGTATAATCAAAATCCTTTTGCTAACTTACTAGCTGCTAAGTTTTTTGTGTGTAAATTCCCATAAGGGAAAGATAGCAGCTAGTTAGTTAGCACAAGGTTTTTTATTATACATAAGGCCGTCAATGTTTTTCTTTTTTTTACACACATTAGGTGTGTTCCACGAGATCTCGGACTAATGAGAGTAAAATGCAAATTATTCTCTAAATTTGCAAGTTTTACCCAAAAACTGCTGGAACGCAAAAAACCACAATTGTACATCTTGCAATACAAGTGCTGTTTACTTTTTAGATTAAAGGATATTTTAGCGATTTTAGACACTTAAAATGCGCATCATGATATAAACGAAAGATTTGCATTATTGGCAACAGCTGTAAAATTAAAAGCAATGTAAAAATTTCTATAGGTTTTTATTCTACATATTTATAAAATCAAAAGCCAAATAACAATTGAATTTCTGTTCACAACCTCTCAACGTTATTTTTAGTTTGGGCAAACTTCCATTTTGCTTTTAACTAATTTTTAAGCAAAAACTTTTTTCCAATTTGTAAATTTTCTAATTACATTTTCAGTTTCATATGTATGTAAACATAGAGCAGCTGATTATTCAATTCTAGTCCAAACTTACCCAAAGAAAAAGTTCGGGCTAATTTGTACAGGAAATCAAAAAATTTACTCTCTCATTTTCTCTCAAAATTGCGCAAAAATTGTTACGTGGAACGTTTTTGGACTAGTTCGTACTGTTTCGTTATTCACGTGGAACACACCCATTAATTGCTTATTTTTTTCCATGTCCAACCATGTCTTCTCTGTGCAACCCAACTATTATTTTGTTTTGTGGTCTTGTTTTATGGAAACTGTATGCTTATGCATACGCAGAATTTTGTTATTTATTATATCTAATTTATATATATTTTTTATATTTTATTTAGTACCTACATATACGAGTAAATAACGAGTGATTTTTTTGCTATTATCTTTTTGGCAACACTAGTTTTGACAGCTCACGCACGTTTTGTATCTTGTGTCACTGTCAAACATCTTCAGTTTGGTCTATAATTTAATCATGAATCGTCTTACAAACGAACAACGCTTGCAAATTATTGAATTTTATTACCAAAATGCGTGCTCTGTTAAGAAAGTTCATCGCGCGCTTCTTCCATTTTATGGTCAGTTTAATCGACCTACTGAGGCTTCTATTCGGGCTATTGTAAAAAAATTTCGCACCAAATTTACATTGTTGGACATTAAGCCACCAACACGCTTACGTAGAGTGCGAACTGAAGAAAATATCGCAGCAATTGGGCCTCTGTTACTCCACTACGTGGAAAATTTTGCGGAAGAATTTGGGTGTGAAGCCTTATAAGATACAGCTGGTGCAAGAATTGAAGCCAAACGACCTACCACAACGCCAAATTTTTGGTGAATGGGCTCTTGAAAAGTTAGATGAAGATCCACTTTTTTATCGAAGAATTGTGTTCAGCGACGAGGCTCATTTCTGGTTGAATGGATACGTGAACAAGCAAAACTGCCGTATTTGGAGTGAAGAGTAGCCAGAAGCATTGCAAGAGCTACCAATGCATCCACAAAAAACAACCGTTTGGTGCGGATTATGGGCTGGCGGCATCATTGGGCCGTATTTCTTCAAAGATGATGCGAATCACAACGTTACTGTGAATGGTGAGCGCTACCGTGCGATGATAACAAACTTTTTTTTGCCCAAAATGGAAGAGCTTGACTTGCATGACATGTGGTTTCAACAAGACGGTGCCACATGCCACACAGCACGCGAAACAATGGACCAATTGAGAGGCGGGTTCGGTGAACAGTTTATTTCACGCTTGGGACCAGTCAATTGGCCGCCCAGATCGTGCGATTTAACGCCTCTAGACTATTTTTTGTGGGGCTATGTTAAGGCTAATGTCTATAGCGACAAGCCCGCTTCGATTGACGTACTGGAAGCCAACATTGCCAACATTATTCGTGAGATACCGGCCGAAATGTTGGAAAGAGTATGCCAAAATTGGACTAAGCGGATGGACCATTTGGGGCGCAGCTGCGGCCAACATTTGCATGAAATAATCTTCAAACATTAAATTATATCGACCCAACTATCGATCCAAATAAATATTTCATGCATTTTTCTGAATTTTATGTGTTTTTTTTTTTTTAATTTCCGATAGTTCTTATAAAATCACCCATTATTTTAAGTTTTAAGATTGAAAGCCAAAAAAAGCAAAATAAAATTTAATGATAGAAAAGCTGTTGTACGAAAATATGTACTCGTCATGTCCACAGAAATGTCCACCACTGCAAAAAAAAAGTATATTGCTTTAATACTTCAAAACGCCTGGAAGTAAGGAATCTATCAAACTCAATTAAAGGCAGAATTAGTTTGTACGTTCTTTCCCGTTCTGGCTCAGCTGTTTTGTTTCTGTTCAATATAAACTATATGTACGTGGTTTGTTTTTACTTTTTCGTTTTGTTCTGTTGCGGTCTAATCTGTTGAAAATAGAATTCAATGTTAAGTGACGGCCAGATATGTGTACGTTTTACTTTTTTCAGGTATGGAAACATTAATTATTTATTCAAATATATATAATTTTTTTTTGTCAAAAGCTAAAAAAATTAATTTTTTTTTCTAGCATTGACTGGAATTATTTTTATTTAATTTTTTGTATTTAGTATTGAAGTTTGAATACTTGTTAGTTCACTTTATAAAGATTTAATAAGAACAATTAAGTTTTTTATTCGCTATTTAAGCTTCTAACATTTATACCAGTAAAAAATTATAAATAGCTTGTTCTCTATGTTTCCCAGCTATCTGTAAATATGTCGACATTTCATAGGAACTACCCTAATCATCAGTAGACTTTGGAAATAGCGAATAAAAAACTTAATTGTTTGAATTTTTGTTCTCTGCTTTTCGATACTTTCAAAAAGCAAATCGTAGCAACCAACGGTTGTTCATTTGTTTGAATGGTGTAAAGAAATGTTAGAGACGTTTATAAATAGAAAAGCTTGTTTTTTGTGTTTTGACGGATATTATTAGAGCAGTTTTCTTTTAAATTCTCAGCAATTTATTTATGTTGTTGGGATATAAAGTTGAATGTTTGAGAATATCTTTCAAAAATTTCCAAAGTCTACTGATGATTAGGGTAGTTCCTATGAAATGTCGACACATAGATAGCTGGGAAACATAGAAAACAAGCTATTTATAATTTTTTACAAGATTTAATAAGTAAATAAAAGCTAAAAAAAT
Source organism: Thecocarcelia acutangulata (assembly GCA_914767995.1). Classification (NCBI taxonomy): domain Eukaryota; kingdom Metazoa; phylum Arthropoda; class Insecta; order Diptera; family Tachinidae; genus Thecocarcelia; species Thecocarcelia acutangulata. Next base: position 63,179,115 of record OU612098.1, read on the forward strand.
AGTAACAATATTCATATGGGATCCAATTTCCTTACTTTTGAATGAATCTCAATGCTTTTAAACGCCGGGAACTGTTGTGTAACTCCCAATAATAATGTAATTTCTTCTTACGTGTGACAACAATCTTCATTCAGTAATGATTCTAACTCCATATCTCCAAAGTTTTTTGGTCGACCAGGCCTCATCTTGCCTTGTGTGTCGAAATCACCGCTTTTAAATCGCGCATACCATCGTCCAGAAGTTTTTCAAGTTCAGGCATGTTGACCGTGAGCTTCTACCAAGAATTTATAACTTTCAGTAGCTGCTTTCTTCAAATAAAAGATATTCCCACAAATCAATTTTTAGGCACAAAATTGTTTGCGGGTTGGCGTTGATCAAAAACTGATGTTTACCGTCAAAAAAAAAAAAAAAAACACTTGTTATTATTGACACAAACCATATCTGAAAGTCTTGCCATATGTAAGCGAATTGCCAAAGACGAAGTGCACAAAATGCATTTTGATTTGAACGCCCTTTTTCCTAAAGGACTTCGGCAATCTTAACGCGCTGCTCAGTTGTGTACCTCTCCCTTGATGAATTGTGGGCGAATGCGGTGAAGGGTGCGTCAGCATAATTTTTCCAACCAGATTTATACCCACACAGAACCAAACAAACACAAGACAAGCATCAAATGGATACAAAAACAATAAACACATATACATACACATGTTACGGCAGAAAAATTAGTCTCGTGTGTGATGAAAAGACCAAACAGTGCTCCGACTAAAAATTGTGTTCGTGTGTTCTAGCACATTAAAGTGATGTTGCTGCATTACAAGCAAGCGACTAGTCAGCAAATTTTATATGACAAGTATTAAATTTTTTGCGTGTTTTCATTTATACACGTCGCTAACATTTCTTTACACCTTTCAAACAAAGGTATTTTTGAAAGTGTCGAAAAGCAGAGAACAAAAACTCACACAATTTAGTTTTTAATTCGATATTTTAGCTTCTAACATTGATATCAATTAAAAATTATAAATAGCTTGTTTTTTATGACAGATATTATTAGAGCATTTTTCTTTTTAAATTCTCAACAATTTATTTAGATTGTTGGGATATAAAGTTGAATGTTTGAGAATATCTTTCAAAAATTTTCAAAGTTTACTGATGGTTAAGGCAGCTCCTATGAAATATCGACATAGGAAACATGGGAAACATAGAAAACAAGCTATTTATAATTTTTTATTAGTATTTCGTTTAGTTTTATTTTATGTTTTATTATTATTGTTTTTTTTTTTTTTGTAGTTCAAGTTCAATTTAAATTTATCAGGCGTGTCACAAAATTTAATTTCGATCGAAATCGATTTCAATTCCGAAAAAGCTTCTTCAGAAAATTAAAATCGTTAAATTTTTTCGAAATGAAATCACTTTTATTTTTGCCATCGAATTAGAAGTTTATATGTATATGCAATAGCATTAAAACAAATACAAAAAATTTCTATTCCCATAAAGAAATTTATTTTCTAAACTATAAAACACAATTTAATAATATTTTTTATTATTTAAAAAAAATAAATTTATGTCTGAAGTAAAAAAACATAAGCAATAAAAACTTCAATCAGGTGCTGCTTGAAAGTAGATCTGATACATCCCTTGAACTCCTTCGCCGCAATATTTCTGTGGATTCTTCCCGTCTTTGTGCGTTCAACAGTGCAATAACTGAAATTCCAGGCATTTTGCTTAAATACTTTAAATTTTATTGAAGTTAGTTTGAAAAAAGTTTTGCACTTTCGCACTTGTTTTAAACATATGTTTTTGTTTTGATTTGCACATTATTACCACGTTTAATGAAAAAGTACCTGGGGCACCGAGCGTTACTCGGAGCTTCCAAATTGTATACATACTGAAATATATTTACTTTAATAAAACTCAATTCACAAGATTTTTCAATTTTTACGCTGTTTAAAAAAGTCGCGATAAAATTGTGTTTTGACTACTTTTTTATTTTTTCTTATATATTTTGTGGAGTGGGGGCAAAATAGCAATTCGCTTATTTATTATTCCGTTTCTCACCAAAAAAAATCAACCTCCGTGTTCTCATTAAAAATTCTTAGTTTGATATCTATATCAAAATTTCCCCAGATATGTATGTGAAAAACAAGCAAAAAAAAAAAAAAAAAATAGACCCGGGACTAACGAATATAGATTTTTGTTTCAAAAACTTCCAGATACTGACTCTTTGAAACCGTTTTCGAAAACATTTAATATCAAATGTTATTAAATCTTGATCGGTTTTTCAATGGCTACAATAATTAAACTCAGTTTAGTCGTTTTTCAGGCCTACTGGCTTTTTCGATCTCAGAAACTGCCGCCTTTTTCCCCCTTAAAAGCCCCTAGACACTGATTTTCACTAAAATCGTTAGAGTAGTTTTCGAGAACCAATAAAAGTTTTACAAAACGGTAAAAACCGGAACAAAAGGGGTCTTCCCTGGACCAATGACATTCTAAATCGCTTTTATAACATTAAAAACTCCTAGATTCATTAAAATCTTTAGAGCCGTTTACGATAACAATCAAAAGTACCTTAATAATGCCTAGAAACTGATTTTCATTAGAAACGTTAAAGCCGTTTTCGAGAAAAAAAAAAGTTACAAATGGGTACAAACTGGGATTTCCTGGGACCGGGGATAATCTAGATCGCTTTTTTGACCTTAAGAACCCCTAAATACTGATTTTCATTAAAAAAGGTTAGAGCCGTTTTCGAGAACAAATAAAAGTATTACAAATGGGTAAAAACCGGGACAATATGGGTCTTCCCTGTACCGGGAATTCTCTACATTGCTTTTTGACCTGAAAACCCCCTAGATACTGATTTTCATCAAAAACGTTAGAGCCGTTTTCGAGAACCAATAAAAGTATAACAAATGGGTAAAGACCGGGACAAAATGGAACTTTCATGAACAGGAAATACTCTAGATCGCTTTTTCGGCCTTAAAAACTCTTAGATAGAGATTTTCATTAAAATCGTTAGAGCCGTTTTGGGCTCCACAAAGGTTTGAGTGTGACCATACACCGAGCAACACAAAAGTACCGTTATCTAAAAAACGGTACTTAGGAAAAAAATTATAGCGTTTTCCGTGTTCAGTAGATCCGAATTAACTTATCTAGGCATGTGGCGTTCTTGGTACTTTCCAAATTTAAAATTTGTAAAGCAGTGTTATTTATAAAATCTTCATAATTACGATAAAATCCTCATTTTGGCAATACTGATTGCTAGGTTTATGCGGAGAAATGATTTGCGAGTTAGAAAAAAATTATTGATGTACAAAATTATTATTGAAAGTTACTAATTGGCCAAATATATTTCACTTTAACACCCCATTAACAAGTTAAACTTATAACATTGTTAACATTTTTAAAAGAAATATAGTAAATGTTATTAGAGATAATTATTTGTTACATTGAACATTTTCCGGGTAATCACATTTTTGAGTTTCGACATTGAAGTGCAAATCAGTAGGGAAACACTCAAAATCGTGACGTATATGATTGAAACAGGACCAGTACTTTGAACAATCAGATTCGTGTTCATATAAGCCATCCTCTTCCTCACATGGAACTGTCCTTTCTTAAAGAAAATCAAAACAAATATTTTTTTAAAACCAGTCGAATGCATTTCTAGAGTTCACACTAACCAATACCTGTAAGAGAATCGAACAAATTTTATTAATAGCATTAAAATAATTTTTGGGAATTCGCACTTACTATTAGATAAACCAAAAATGCAGCAAACAGCAACCAGAACAAAGAGGAAAGTTCTGAATTGACACGAGGACATATTAGCTCTGCAATGGAATGTGTTACGTGTTGTAGTTAAAACGAAAACTGATACTTTATGGTTGAAGTCACAGGGTTTTTATATTCACCAGAAACAAAAGAAATCCTTCAACTTCAAACACTTGGCAAATAGTAAATAAGTTTTGAAAACTAAAAATAACTTGTTATTGTTTTTTATCTTAATATCAGAAATGATCAAACAGAATTTATTTGTTTTAAAGTTTTTATTTGCTTTTAAGATAAAACAAACTTCTACAGTTTAAGGCTCGTTTACATGAAAATACAAATATTAAGATCTGTCAAAAATTTTTATGGAATGAAGCAAATCTTAACGAGCAAAAGCAAAATGTATTCAGTACAAATGGACTTCAAATGTAAAATTTGAGAAGCGGCCGGTAAATTTTCATGTTCTAAACCACTCCAGAAAAATCTGTATTCTCATTACATCAGACAAGTATTTCTAAGTTTTCATTGGCAGCACTTTGAGTACCTATTAAAAGTATTACTGCTCGTCTACATTAGACATGAAAAGCAGTTAAAGGCCTTGCTACACTATGATACACGATCGTGCTATCTACTAAATAAAGCATGTGTGCTTTATTTAGTAGATAAAAAACCAACCGTGCGACAGAGTTTTTGACAAATCGTGCGATTTGAAAAATTTTATGAAACTTCAAAACATTATGGTTTCTGTGCGATCAGTGTTGTATATATTGTGAAAAATATGAAAATATTGTTGGTGCCTCGAGGAAAAAATTTAAGTAATGTAAAATTATTATGTTAATAAAAGTTTTTAATTATTTTATTTTGTATATAAATTATTGCAATCTTACTTGTATAATAGTGTGGCCTACATCGCCATTTTGAAGCGATTTTTTCAAGTCGACCAGACTTTTGAAACAGTTTCCTGTGAATGAATCGTACGATCGTGTAGGGTAGTGAATCAAGGCCTTAAGACATACTGTTAAAAAAAACCTTTGATGACCCGATTGTTACTTGGTGGAGTATACGTACTATGTCTTGATTTTTCATTATTTTAACTCCGTTAAGAAAAACACATCATCACTTTTTATGCCCTTTTTATAGTTTGTGGAAAAATAAAAATTTTTATTGCAAAATCTGCAATCTAAAATAAAAATTTTAACTTCTCTTTGATAATTTCTTTTAATTTAAAACTATTTTTTAATTTTCTCATATTAAAAAGTCATTTTCTGTTAAGACAGAGCTTTCAACACAGACGTCTTAACAGCCGTGTCAAGACGGCAAGAAAACAGTAACATTTGCAATCTATACCTGACAATAACAGTATTTTGCTGTTCCTGTTAGTGTTCTCATGTCAGGTGTGGACAGCACTTTATAATATATAAAATACCACAAATTATAGTTCAGAAGTAGTGTATGTTGTTTTTGTAAATGTTCTTGATTTGTAACCATCAATAATTTGATTACGCTTTTATATTATACTTTTATTCTCTTACAAAATCTAAATATCTTGTACTACCATGTAAACGTACCTTTAAAGCACGTTTACATGGTAATACAAGATAAATATTCTGTGGGAGCAAAATATTCCGAAATTTTCTCTGTACATAAAAAAAAACTGAACAAAAATGTGTTGTAAGGCCGGGGCACATAGAATCCGTCGTACGTTATACGTTGCCTTTTTCAACTGACAATGAAACTAAAATACATGTATTCTTATGAGCTTTGTCACATTCCGTACTTCTCCGTCAACGCAAAGTATTAAAGTTGAGCAACTTTTAACGTACGTTGAGAACTTTGACAACTATTTGGAAGGTTTATTTTTAAGGTTTAGATTACCAATAGCATTTTCAGCTTCTTGAACAAAAAAATTTTTATAAAAAAACTTCAAGCTTGACGATCATTACATCTTAAATATCTGGAAATATTTTTTTTTATATTCTGATTTAGTTTTTCATTCAAAAATAAAATAAATTAAAAAGAAATTGTGTGAGATTTTTTGTGCTGTGTCTGAAATAGAAATCCAAAAATTTTATTCAAATTAAAGTCAAATGCAGTTGATTTTATATCCGTTAACAGATTGGGCCAACTTCATACTTCGTATACGTTGATGCCAGTTGAAAAAGACAACGTATAAAGTACGACGGATTCCATGTGTTCCGGCCTGTACGTATTTTTTCATGTCTACATTGTGAGGTAAGTGAATTCAAAGTATAATTATAAAAGGCTAATAAAATTATTGATAGGTACAATTCTAAAACATTTACACAAACAACATGTAATATTCTTTATATGCCACTGTTTGGGTTTGTAAATGTTGTACTACCAGTAAATACTCGAAGTGCTGCCAATCCAAATTTGAAAATACAACTCTGAAGTAATGAGAATACAGAGTTTTCTGAAATGATTGAGAAAATGAAGATTTACCGACCGCTTTTAAATATTTGCGTTTGGATTGTCTCCTACTGAATACATTTTGCTTTTACACGGTAAGATTTCCTTTATTCTACGCATATTTATGACAGTTCTAAATATTTGTACAAGGTGTCCGCCAGGAAGTTATACTACTTTGTTTGTTTATAATTTTTGATTAACTAGAAGAGAATGGATCTTACATTGATAATTGTTTTATTTAATGTCGGCTTCGTAATTATGTATCAGATAAATATCCGCCTCTGTTAGCCCCACAAATTTCATTACATTCTCACACATTTCACGCGGTATTTCGTTAATTTTATCACGAATATTTTGTTTGAGTTGTTCAAGCGTTTCTGGTTGGTTTGCATAAACCTTGTTTTCAGATACGCCCACAAAAAGAAGTCCAAAGCGGTCAAATCAGGCGACTATGGAGGCCAATCAATATCACCATTTCTTGAAATTACTTGATGTGCAAGAGGTCTTGCAATAATTCCTTTGTAATCCTGTCTGTATGTGATGTGACACCATCTCGTTGATACCACATGTTAATCAAGCCCAAAGTATGCAATTGTGGCGTTAAAAAGTTTTAAATCATATCACGATATCGCTCCCCATTTACAGTTACCGTTACGCTACTTTCATTGTCAAAAAATAAGATCCAATGACCAAATTGCACACCAGACGGATGTAAAGGCGAGTGATGAACGGATGTAAAGGCGACTGATGAACCGACTATTAAGTTTTTTCACATATCCACCTAAATTAAAATGTGCCTGGTCACTTATTATGATTTTTTCATTAAAATCGGAGTTGTCTTGGGCGAGCTGTAACATCCTATTGGCGTATGTATGGCGGTGTAAATGGACTTGCGGAAGAAGCTCTTGTGTCAACTGGATCTTAAATGGAAACAAATGTAAATCCTTGTGCAAATTTGTGACCAAAGTTGTTCTTTGAAGTTCAAGCTCCTAAGCACGTCGTCGAATTAAGGTTGGTGGAATGTTTTGAACACTTTCTTGAGCAGCAGTATGGTTTCCAGCAGATCTTGCAGTACATTGTTGCCCATGCATGGGTCTATCACCTGCATACCCTCTTTCTTCGAAATCATGCATTTACTTCACGACTGCCAAATATGAACTGTCAAGGCTAATGTTTACCAAAATGTCGGCAAAACAAAATAGTATACCTTCCCGGCACCCACCCAGTATTACCTTGCCTGACCTGATCGAAACCTCTCTCAAAATTTTGAATTAACAAAATATTTTCATACTTACTAGAAAATATTAAAAAATAGTTTTTACACCGTGCTACTGTTCCATCCTATTCAGAGTATTTCCTCTTGCCCTGTGCAGATTGGGAGGTGCTGCGCCCATTGTTCTAATTCTGACCCCCTTTAATGTGCCCCTCTTTAATAGAGTCTTCCACGTATAACAATTGCTTGAGTTATTCGACAGCATTTAAAGGCCACTTTTGCTTCCGGTAATAGCTTTGCTTTTGTACTTGTAGATATTAATATATTTTTTATTTATGTATTTATTTATACAACTGATTATTTTGAATGTTGCTCAAGTCTATTCATGGTAACCCTAAAAAACTTAAATAATTAACCCATTCATACCAGGCAAGGCGAATTCATACCAGGTATATGCAAGAGCAATAAATACAACACTACAAAAAATAAATCTTTTTTAAACGTCAAGGGAAAAATATAAACGCAAAAAGGAATTCAAAAAAATATATATAAAAAAAAAATTTACAAGAAAAGATAAACTTTTAATTATTTCGTGAAATGTTTAACTATTTTGTGAAAATTAAGGTCTCGGATCATAGAGCTCGGAAAGGAGAAAAAGGATTCTGAATGATAGTTGCAATACAAAACTAATAAAATTGTTTCAACAAATTTTTTTTTTTCAAATACCTTTTAAAAAAAAATTTACAATAAAAGAAAAACTTAATTATTTCGTCAAAGTTTTAATTATTTCGTGAAACTTAAAGTCTCAGATGACAGAGCTTGAAAAGGTGAAAATGGCCAGCCAGATTGGGGAGAGTTCTGGATGATACCTGGCGCTCAATATAAATTGTATATAATAATATAAAAAATTGTTTTAAAAATTTTTTGTTTTAATTATTCTATTGACATCTGAAAAAGATTAAAATGAAAAAAAAGTTATCAGCTGCGCTGTCAATTTCACCTGTTATGAATTCGCCTTGATACCAGGTATATGCAAGAGCAACAAATACAACACTATTCTATTTCAAATGTTAAGGGAAAAATATAAACACAAAAAGGAATTAAAAAGAAATATAATAAAAAAAATGTACAAGAAAGAAAAACTTTTAATTATTTCGAGAAACTTGTTTCGTGAAAATTGAAGTCTCAGAAAGGTGAAAATGGCCAGCCATATTAGGGATGATTCTGGATGATATCTGGCGCTCAAGATACAAATTTTTTTAAAATTTGTTTCAATTATGCCATTTTCATCTGAAACAGATTAAAATTAAAAAAAAAAGTTATCAGCTGCGCCGTCAATTTCACCTATTATGAATTCACCTTGAATACAACACTACAAAATATAAATCTTTTTCAAATGTCAAGGGAAAAATATAAACACAGAAAGGAATTAAAAAAAAAATTACAAGCAAAGGCAAAGTTTTAATGATTTCATGAAAATTAAAGTCTCAGATCATAGAAAATTTAAAAATAGCGCATCACGCACCGACTATAGAATTTTTCGCGCAAATAATTTCAAAAAGCACCAAAATTATTCGCACTCGGTGCGAAACGCACAGAGTTGACAACGCTGAATAGTATGTATTTAAAAAAATGTGTTGTTTCGTGACGTCATTTGACCAACATGCGCAGGAGATTTCAGTTTTGTGTAAGAGGTGTCGTAATCATGTATTCTATCATTATTCCCAGCGGCGAACACTGCCTACCACATTACTTCTCTTCGATGATGTGTGCAACACATTGTAATCAATGAATGATAACTTACAAAGTGTATGGCAGTAATATATGGAGTTCCCAAAAATGAATTACGTTCATCTTTTGCATCACATTTATAAGTGCGTATTTTATTATTTTTAGTTGTAAATTAAACGTTTGCCGTCTTTGTCAGACTACGTTGCAAAAATTTTAATTAACAAAATTAGTTAAAAGTGCCTAGAAGACCATTTAAAAAAGCTACAAGAAAGATAAAACATTTAGTGAAAAAATAAAAGAATGCAGTAGACAAAAAAACGGAACAAATTTATTAAATGGAATATTCCCAAAAAACTGAAGTGCGCAGTACGTACGAGCTGCCTACTGCCGGCTTACAATGTATGCGAGATTGTATCCGAGCTGCCTACTTCCGACTTACAAAGTATGCGAGATTGTATTCGAGCTGCCTACTGATAGCTTACAATGTATATTAGGAAGTAATGAGCTTTTGTTGGATGAACACCACACTAGCTCGCTTACTGTGTGTGCAGGTGGTAGGCGTTCACTCTACAAATGCGGCAATGTGTATGAAAATGTATACTAGGTTTGTATATGAGATGGTGCGCATTACTGACTTACAAGTGTGTATCGGATCATCGCTTCTGTAAGTGAAACTTTGGCCGCTGGGTTGGTTCTTATTGTGCTCTGTAAAATGATATGTACAAATTTTACACATCTGAATGAAATGGTATTGAATGTATTACTGATATAAAGTACTAAAAGTTTTTTCTTACACTGGAACAAAAAGCTGTTTTGAACTTGTTTTCGTGCACGGTAATTGTTTGCACAAAAAATTTTAAAAATCACCAAAAACGGTACGAAACGCATCGAGTTGACAGACAGCGCTGCTGCTTGCTACTTATTCCTTTCCGATTTTACTTCAAGAAGAAAAAATTTATATAACATAGTTACGAACATACATACCGTCACTTAAAATCCAAAAGGCCGTAAGTACACTTTTTGCTTTTTTACTGGAGAAGAAAACAACTTTATAAGTTTATGACTATTTATTTGTTAAGTGTCAAATTTCAGAATTATTATTAAAAAATCAATGCGGATTTGGTTTAATAAAAAAAAAATTTATAAATTAATAGTAGATTTTTACACTCAGAATATTTTTACAGTAACTGACTGTAGTTTATAGAGGAAGTAGTCCGTGCAGTTATTTTTAAACGAATAATCTTTCAAAATACAAAGAAATTTTGATTTTAACTGATTCACCCATTTATTAAAAAAAAAAAAAAAAAAATAACTGCACAGAAAAAAGTAAAAAAAGTAGAAAATAACGCTGAGTCTATTCAAAATTTTTGGCAGATACCACCTGGAAAAATTATTTGAAAAAAAAAAAATTTCTAAGACTTGTATGAAAAATTTGAAATGCGTTTTTCTCGAAACTAGCTTTTTTGAGTTATGACTATGCTGCAATAAAGGAGCGATATATTTATTATTAAATACTAGGTATTTAGTTTTTAACAATATAAAATTCACTTACCTTTTACACTTTTTTATACCCTTCACAAAAATGTAAAGGGTATATATAAGTTTGTGATTCCGTTTGTAATTTCTACAGTTTTTTTCTGCGACCCTATAAAGTATATATATTCTGAATCAGAATTAATGGAAAAGTCGATTAAACGATGTCCGTCTGTCCGCTGTTGAAATACCGTTTCTGAGAAAACCATTAGACTTAGAAACTTTTTTCTTTCACCATTCTATTACCCCATCGATTCATGGGTTTGCTATTGAAATTCAGTAATATCGGTCCACGTATAGCTGAGATATATTCAAAATTCCGAAAAAAGCCATTTTTTTTTGCAGTTTTGTATGAAAATTTTTGAAAACAAAAGTTGTTCGTTTTGCTTCAAACTTTACACACTTATTAAGCATGGTGACTTAAAGGCAAAAATTATTTTTTCAGATATCGGTCCATATATACCCGAGATATAGCCCAAATCGGATTTTTAATAAAAATGTCGCATAGGCGAAGCTAAATAACTTTTTTTGCTCAAAAGCAGTTCTGGTAATAAAATTAGGTTACATAAATATGAAAAATGAAAATTTTCGATGTCGGTCCATATATACCCGAAATATAGCCCAAATCGGGTTTTTCATGAAAATGTCGCGTAAGCGAATTTAAACAACTTTTTTGTGCTCGAAAGCAGTTCTGGTAATAAAATAGGGTCATATAAATATGAAAAATGAAAATTTTCGATATCGGTCCATATATACCCGAGATATAGCCTAGACCGGGGTTTTCATGAAAAACCGCGTAAGCGAACTTAAACAACTTTTTTGTGCTCAAAAGCAAATCTGGTAATGAAATTAGGTTACATAAATATGGAAAATGAAAATTTCCGATATCGGTTCATATGTACCCGAGATATAGCCCAAATCGGGTTTTTCATGAAAATGTCGCGTAAGCGAACTTAAACAACTTTTTTGTGCTCAAAAGCAGTTCTGATAATGAAATAAGATTACATAAATATGGAAAATGAAAATTTCCGATATCGGTCCATATATACCCGAGATATAGCCCAAATCGGGTTTTTCATGAAAATGTCGCGTAAGCGAATTTAAACAACTTTTTTGTGCTCAAAAGCAGTTCTGGTAATGAAATAGGGTCATAAAAATATGGAAAATGAAAGTTTTCGATATCGGTCCATATATACCCGAGATATAGCCTAAACCGGGTTTTTCATGAATACGCGGCGTAAGCGAACTATAACAACTTCTTTTGCTTAAAAGCAGTTCTAATAGTAAAATAAGGTTATATAGGTATGGAAAATGAAAATTTCCGATATCGGTAAATATATACCCGAGATATAGCCCAAACTGTTTGCTTAAAAACAGTTCTGGTAATAATATGAGGTTATATAAATATGGAAGATAAAAATTTCCGATATCGGTCCATATATACCCGAGATATAGCCCAAACCGGGTTTTTCATGAAAATGTCGCGTAAGCGAACTTAAACAACTTTTTTCACCTTAAAGCAGTTCTGGTAATAAAATAAAGTTATATAAATATGGAAAAAGAAAATATCCGACATCGGTCCATATATACTCGAGATATAGCCTGAACCGATTTTTCCAATAACATTTTTTTTTTGTGCTGAGAAGCAGTTCTTCTTATAAAAGAAGGTTACCAAAATAGAGAAAATTAAAGTTTTTGATATCGGTCTATATATTCCCGAGATATAGCCTAAACCAGGGTTTCATGAAACCCCGAAACAATTTGTTGTGCTCAGAAGCAGTTCTGGTAATGAAATAAAGTTATATAAATATGGAAAATTAAAATTTTCGATATCGGTCCATATACATATACCCGAGATATAGCCTGAACCGATTTTTTCATTAAAAAATTTGTTTTTTTTTTTTTGCTGAAAAGCAATTCTTGTTATAAAAGAAGGTTACTAAAATACAGAAAATAGAAAATTCCGATATCGGTTCATATATTTTTAATATACTATACATATTCGTGACTATCGTGAAGGGTATTTTAGATTCGGCCCAGCCGAATATACTACACTCTTACTTGTTATTATATTAATTTTTTATTAATTTAATTGCTTTTAAACATTTTGAATAAAAATATTATTTTCTAATTTATTTCCACACTATTCACCAACTTCTTTTTTATAACCCTGAAGTTTTAAACAATGCTGACTACTTTTAAATTTAAACAAAAGAAATACTTGATTTCGAAAAGAAATGATTGTTTTATTCATGTACATACATATTATTAAACAACTGACAATTTTAAATGTAAATCAGTATTTCTGTGCAGTTATTTTTTTTAAATAAATGGGTGATTAAGTTAAAATTAAAATTTCTTTGTATTTTGAAAGATTATTCGTTTAAAAATAACTGCACGGACTACTTCCTCGATAAACTACAGTCAGATACTGTAAAAATATTCTCAGTGTAGTATTTCCTCGAAATTTGTCTTCTGGAGTTTTCTACGCGAACACGCTTTACCTTTGTGCGGTCAACGAGAGCATTTTCTGATCCCAAGACATTTTCCCGCAGCTATTAAACATTTCCTTGCGATCGTCTTCGGAAAACATGTCACAATGTCGCAATGGACTTTACGCACACAGTTTTGAAGTACAGTCATCTTTAAATTGTCTTGGTGATTTTTTACAAATATTCCCTTTTATTAGGCCCGTGTATGGTTTTCCTTTCATTCTGTCTATTCTATTTTCACAGTTTTTATTAATTTTTTTAAACTTTTTTAGTGGAACCATAAATTCATTATTTTATGGTAAGCAACAAGTAATCTTAGCGTTGTTGCAAAAAATTTTCTTTCAAAAACGGTAACTGATAGTAAAACAAATGTCAACTTTCTTGAAATTTATATTATTTTTTAAATTAAACGTGTAGTTACTTACGGCTTTTTGGTTTATTCATTTGTTAACATTGTAGTGGCGGCCTCTTGAGTTTCATGAATAAAATCGGTATTTTTAAACATATGAAAGTAAAATTTAGAGAAAAGATGTATTTTGATTAATCAGTCGTAAAGTCTATTTTGAATTTACATGATATTGGTCATGTAACCATACGTTTTATGCATAATCAATCGCAATTTGATGCAAATTATTTGCGAATTCCAAGATGTAGACTAGAAAAAACGAAGCAACGTGTGGATTTTACAAGTAGTACGAAATTTAATCATTTACCTGCTAACATAAAGTTAATAAATAGAATTTCAATATTTAAGTCGTCCTGCAAAGGATACCTGTTAAATAAAATAGAAACACTTCTGTGAATTTAGTACATTGTGTAAACTTTTATCGGAAAATTTCAATTTTATTTTTATTTGTATAAACTTTTTTTCAATCTTTTCCAATTATCTCAATTGTGTAAATCTGTACATTTAAGCTAATAAGACTGCCGACTTGCTCCAATAATGCCTTTAAGGTGCTGGAGCTGTTACTAAATGAACATACTGTACTCTGAATTATTAATAAATATTTATATAAAAAAAAAAAAAAGAAAATTATTTTTGGTTGTTACGGTCTTTTGGATTTTAGATGACGATATACAGAAAACACGAACGACAATAAAAAACACTTTTGTGCACTGGATGGAAGACGAAATACTACTGTTTGTTGTGTTTTGAAACTTGTATTGAAATACAGTGCTTGGAAGTACTGCATAGTAGTGAGCTGTGTTGTTTAAAACATTTAGTACCTTTTCATTTTTAACATTTTGAATAACTGTTCTTAATTACTTTCACACGGTAAGTAAACACGCGGGATAATAACCGCTGATATGACGTCACATAATAAACAACTGGCAATGGGAGAAACATGCGCAATGCGCAATCTTGTTTTACCATTCTTGCCACAGAGAATAATTCTTGGTTCAATTGCACATGTATCTAGTCGATGCAGTATTATCGATGATGACTAAATATTGAGGTAGGCTTTATGCACAACCAATTACTTAATTTTAATATTGCAAAAAAAAAAAAACAAATTGATAAGAAAAAAGTATAATATTACATACATACTTATGTAGTGTACATGTAAGTAAGTGTGTAAGTATATGCACATTCTACACATACGCTTATGGAATTCATGTCTTTCTTTTAGAGGGGTTTCATTTGTTCTTCCTTTGCCTGTTTTAATTTGTATACTGGCAATGTTTTAAGTATCCAAATTAGTTGCGGTGAATTTCATTTTCTTCCGTGGAAAGTTTTCTTTGTCAAGTTAAAGAAACTTCATTCGTTCACATTTGTTGTTTTTGCGTGTGTTGACAGCGGTGTCATTTTTTTTTAAATACATCTACATTCATACTTATGCCCCCATATGTATTAAGAAAACAAAACTTGTAAATTAAAAGAGAATAAAAAAAATTTAAGTGCTTTCTTAAACGATAAATTTATTTATTAAATTATTTCAATAAAAAAAGAAACGATTTACCATTATACCCCGCAAACATTTTCTATAAAAAATGAAGCTAGAAAGTGACAATAAGACGTGTAAAACTGTGATACCAAAACTTAACTTATGATAGGAAAATATGAGTGAAACTATTCGGGAAGAAACAAGCAGCGTGCAACAAAATAAATATACATAAAAAAATACTATGATATTTGAGTTAATGCACTTATCGTCACTGTAGGGAAGATTGTTGTATGTGGGTTTGTTGCTGATGTTGCTAGTAATAAACATAGTTTAAAAAACTAAACAACACGCTTCGATATCAGACTAATTATCCATATAACCAAATGATTATTCGTATAACGCGTTCCAAGTATTTTGGAAATTCCCAAAATCGGCTTAACATATCGTATTGTTTCCCCGGAAACAATATGGCAACTTCAATTTTCGCACTAGATGCAAATGACCGTTAATAGTTCAATATACGTTCCACGGCCAAAACACGCACCGAATATGAAAAACAGGTTCCGATTCGGTTAACGAAGCAGTTCTGAATTTTTTGGGAGTTCCCAAAGTTGGCTTCAGAAAACGTCAAAATCTCCGCACTTCCTCAGAAGCAATACGGCAACTTCAATTTTCTCATGTTCCACGGCACAAACACTGTAGATATAGTTTTATATGCCTACATATGTATTCATGGCATGGGTTTTGAGTGTTGCAGACATACAAGTGAAACTAATAAAAGCGTGCGAAAAACGAGTGCGTTGGTAGTTTCTTCTAAGCAAATGATTATATAGCCGATGTATTTGTTGGTTTCAGAGGAAAACGTCAAATAAATGAATATGTACATACATAAGTAGTTATAATTTAAAAATGTTAATTCTAGATACAATAGGGATTTAGAACGTCGGATTAAAGTAAGAAATTATAAAATTAGTATAGGATTATGAAATTTCTAGATAAGTTAGTATTAAGCAAGAGGTGACTACAAGCTTTGTTAACTTTGAAATTTTAAACGCACTAAAATGATAGAAAAAACGTTCCAAAATTTTGTTGTTAATTTTATAACTACTTCACCAAATTAGTAAAAAAAGATCAAAGATTGGTAATAGCATAAAATTCTTCTTACTTAATATGCCGTTTACAGAACAGAGGTGAGCGATACGTCTGGAAAATTTTTATGGAAATTATTAAAAATATTAGTGTTTTTTGTACAAATTTTCCTTTACATAATACGAGTCTACAATAGTTTACTTTATGCATATTATTTGGTACGTTTTATACTACTTCATATAACTAAAGTGAGCTCTATAAAGTGAGCAACAATACAAATTCTGCATATTTGAATAAAATGGTATTGAATACATCTATTACTGATGTATTTTGTCTTATACTGGAACAAAAAGTTATTTTGAACTTGATTTGGTACGACCGAAATGTAAAAACCGCACATAAAAATAATTCTTCGCACAAAAAAATTTAGAAAACTCCAAAAACGGCGCGAAATACACCCAGTTGACAACATTGATGAGGGGAGGCTTTAAAGGCACCTTTACATGGTAATACAGATATTTAGATCTGTCAAAAATGTGTGTCGGATAAAGGAAATCTCACCATGTAAAACAAAATGAATTTGATAGGAGAGAAATCCAAGTGCAAAAATTAACAAGCGGTCGGTAAATCTTAATTTTCTAAACCATTTCAGAAAACTCTGTATTATTATCACATGAGAGTTGTATTTTTAAATTTGCACTGGCAGCATTTTGAGTATTTATTGAAGGTGTTGCCACGTTTACAAACCTAATTGTAGTTCAAGAATATTGAATGTTGTTTTTGTAAATGCTGTAGAGTTGTGTTTATTATACTTTCATAATAATATCTTGCTTTTACTTATCCTACAAATGTAAAAATGCAAATTACTTACAACACATTTTCGTTAAATTTTTTTAAGTGCGGAGAGAATTTCATAATACTTCGCTCCCGCAAAATCGAAATATTTTGTATTACCATGTAAACATGGTAATACAAGATATTCAGTTTCTGTGGGAACAAAATATTACAAAATTCTCTCCGTACTTAAAAAAAATGTGAACAAAAATGTGTTGTACGTATTTTTCTTGTTTATATTTGTGAGATAAGTGAAATCAAATTATTATAATGAAAGTCTAATGAAATTGCTGATGGTTACAATTCTACAACATTTACAAAAACAACATGCAATGTACTTGAAGTGCAAATTTTAGGGCTTGTAAATCTTGTACCATCTTCAATAAATATTCGAAGTGCTGCCAATACAAATTGAAAAATACAACTTTGATGGGATAAGAAAGAATACAGTTTTCTGAAATGGTTTAGACAATGAAGATTTACCGACCGTTTGTCAATTTTTGCTTTTGGATTTCTCTGCTACGCTACTGAATACAATTTGTTTTTACACGGTAAGAGGTCCTTTCTACATGAGGCCAACGATACACATTTATGACAGATCTAAATATTTGTATTACCATGCATTTACAACAGATAATTTAAAATGTTGCATCTTTTTACAGAAAAGTAACCGCATCTTTACTCGCTATATATAAATTTTCTACTTTTCAAAATAAACTTTGTCATTTGCTGTTACAAGATTCATAACATGGAACTGAGCTGATACTTGTCATATTTTCCTCAATGAAATAAAAACTGTAATATTAACAAGTAAAAATGTGGTATATTCGGCTGGGCCGAATTTAAAATAGCCTTCACGATAGTCACGTATATGTATAGTATATATTAAAATTTTGAACTAAATATGCTCGGATATATATGGACCGATATCAGAGAAAAATATTTTTGCCTTGTAATTACCATTCCAAAATATAAATCTTTCATGAACATTTTCATGAAAAAGTTTGTTTAGGCTATATTTTTGGAATATATAAACCGATATCGCAAATATTCATTTTCCATATTTATATAACCTTCTTTTATTATCAGAACTGTTTTTAAGCAAAAAAAGTTGTTGAAGTTCGCTTACGCGACAATTCCATGAAAAAACCGGGTTGGCCTATCTCTTGGTTATATATGAACCAATATCGGAATTTTCTATTTTCTGTATTTTAGTAACCTTCTTTTATAATGAGAATTGCTTTTCAGCAAAATAAAAAAATGTTAATGGAAAAATTGGTTCAGGCTATATCTCGGGTATATATGGACCAATATCGGGAATTTTCATTTTCCATATTTATATAACCTTATTTTATTACCAGAACTGCTTTTAAGCAAAAAAAGTTGTTTTAGTTCGCTTACGCGACATTTTCATGAAAAACCCGATTTGGGCTATATCTCGCGTATATATGAACCGGTATCTGAAATTTTTTTTGCCTGTTAGTCACTATACTTAATGAGTGTGTGGAGTTTGAAACAATTTTTTTTTTCAAAAATTTCCATACAAACTTGCAAAAAAAATGGCTTTTTTAGAATTTTGGATATATCTCAGCTATATGTGAACCTATATTACTGAATTTCAAGAGCAAACCCATGAATCGATCGGGTAAAAGAAAAAAGTTTCTAAGTCTAAAATGGCTTTCTTAGAAACGGTCTTTCAGCAGCAAACAGATTGACAGACGGACATCGCTTAATCGACTTTTCCATTAATTCTGATTCAGATACTTAATAGGGTCGCAACTAAAAACTGTAGAAATTACAAACGAAATCACAAACTTATAGGTATATATACCCTTAACATTTTTCTGAAGGGTATAAAAAATCTCCATTTTGTTTTTGTTATTTGAATATCTTTAAAATTTTATTGCGCTCTTACACTTTTATGTGCATACATTTTTTTCGTAATTAACTATTTCGCCTACAGTCCAATTCTTTTCTTATATGGGAGGTTTTTCAATTGAAGACTTTTAAGACGCTTGGCATATATTTTACTATGTAAGCATCAAAAATTATCATTAACATTACAGAAACATGCAACATAAGTGTGCCCATGTTTATTTTCTCACTACATATGTAAGTACCTATCTTGATATAAACACTTCAGTGACCTTTTTGATGTTTCTTCCGATACTTAAATGTTTAAAATGCAGTTCGAAAGTAGATTTCATTGCATTTGTTTTTTGTATCGTTGGTTGTGAGTGCAGCCCATGAATGTGTGTTAAAGAAGACACTTTTTGGACAAGTCTTTCCAAATTCTAACTACCATGTGTTTGCAGGGTGCATACACACTTATGTGCATATATGTATATGCATGTATGAGCATAAATATTTCTTCTGAATAAAAAACAAAAAGAACTTCAATTAAATGCACATTTTGAAAGTCTCTTTGTATGTGTGAATTGAATGATGTTTGTGCATATAAACACCACCGTATGTACGGCGTGCTGCAGTTGAATGTTCAATTGGATTTTAAGTACATTGTGGGCGCCGTCGCGGCTTGAGTTAATGGGTGTTTCCATAAATGAAATAATTTTGGATAGGTACGTATATAAATAAAGGCACGTTTACATGGTACTGCAAGATATTTAGAATTTGTGGGTGCAAAATGTTACAAAACTCTCTCCGTGCTTAAAAAAAAGTGAAAAAATTGTTTTTTAAAGTAAATTTTACGTTTACACTTGTGGGATAAGTATATTCAAAGTTCTATTATGAAAGTCTAATAAAATTACTGATGGTTTCTACAACTTTTACAAAAACAACAAGCGCTATTCTTGAACTGCAGTTGTTTGGGTTTCTAAAGTGCTGTCTCCACCTGACATGAAAACACTAACTTTAACGCTAACTTCAAGTTAAAATTAAATGTGGACCGCTTATGTTGAAGTTTGGTTAAAGTTATAACTTGGTTGTTAAAACATTTCATTTGGAAACTCTGTTATAACTTAAATTGGCAACAGCCTGCTATTTATAGTTGTTTTTCACCATTTTTATTTTTATTTATTTACTATGAGAAGTTATAACTCTAACATCATTACGTGTAAGCCGACTTAAACAGATAGATATTTAAACAGCAAGTTTTAACTTCATGTTTTAACTGCGTTTCATGTTAGGTGTAGACTGCATATACATCTCTGATGTGAGAATACATCTGAAATGGTTAAATAAAATGCAAATAAGATGGAAATACACGCACGAAATTTAAGAATTTGATTGTACAAAATTATACTTGAATGTTTTATAATTAAAAGTTTAAAAATAAACAACATAGCTCCACTATTACTATTGTTAATTTATTAATTTTTATTTATCCTTTTGTTAGTTTATATTAAAATTTTTTTCTTTTGGCAAAGTTTTATATAGTGAAAAAAAGTATTTTTTTGCAAAGCAGGAACATGAAAATTTTATACCACAAAAAAATTTTTGTCACCATAATATTTTGCTACTGTTTCTCACACCTTCTTAGTTAAAAAATTAAATATGTAAATTCTTTTTGAACAAAGACAAGAAAAGCTATTTCTAGGCCTAAGCAGGTATTCAACTAGTTGTTTTTCGGACACAAGTTCTCTCGGCGGCCAAAGTCACTGTTTTGTCTGTCTTAAAAAATTTATCTTAATTGGCTGCAACGTTCTGGCTGTTCTGGAACAACTCGGCATAATGTATTGTGAATTGTTAAATCCGACTGAAACGGTGATCGTTATCGAACGGATTTAATGTCGTTGAACCGATCACTGAAAGAAAGATGTCCGCATTACAAGGAGAGTAATGATAAATAATTTTCCAGCATGACAGTGCTGGACTCCACATTGCGTCACATGCTTGAAAACGTTGAAATGGGATGTCTTACCCCACCCGCCGTATTTTGTAGAAGTTGTTCGCTCGGACTTTGACTTGTCTAAAAACGTTGAAATGGGAGGTAGTGTCCCACCCGCCGTACTCTCCAGACGTTGTTCGGTCGGACTATCACTTGTTTCTATCAATGGCACAGGGCTTGGCTGACCGGTACTTCCCGTCTTATAAAGAAGTACAAAATTGGATCTATTCGTGGACCGTTTCAAAAGGTGACACAGTTTTTTCAACACGTACAAAATACTTTGAATCATATACGTTTAACCAGTTTTTTACAATACAGCCTCGAATTTGGAAAAAAGTGGCGGAAGCAAAATTTTACGACTATATATTATGATTAAAAAAAATAATATTTTTTTTTGTTGTTACAAAGCTGGTGATATTATAACAAAGTTTTTATAAAGAATGAATACTTAATTAAATGGTGGTTAAATTTAAAAAGCCGATAGTGATTTTCAATAAAACACAAATTATTTAGGAACTATTGCCATTTTTTTAATGTGATAAAAATGGCATCGTTCAATATGGCCAAAGGGCGGCACAACTCCATTCGATGGTCCAAACTTTCGATGAGGCTTAGGCATAATTGTGGTTTTGTGCCGTTAATATGTCGAATTATCTCATATTTTAGTTCTTGAATTGTTTCTTGTTTATCGACGTACACCTTTTCTTTCAAATAACCCCAAAGAAAGAAGTCAATGGTGTCAAATGACATGATCTTGGCAGCCAGTTGACATCCCCACTACATGAGAGAACAAGGCCCTTTTTTGGTTTTGTTACCCAAAGCAGCCATTGTTCAGTTAAGGCCTTATTACACTATCATACATGATCGTGCGATCTTCTAAATAAAGCATGTGTGCTGAAAAAGTACTAAAAATGCAACGCGGCGACAGAGTTTTTGACAAATCGTGCGATTTGAGAAATTTTATGAAACTTTTCAAAACATTATGGTTTTTGTGCGATCAGTGTAATATATATTGTGAAAAATATGAGAATATTGTTGCTGCCTCGAGAAAAAATTTTATTAATGCAAAATTATTATATTAAAAAAAGTTTTTAATTATTTTATTGTGTATATAAATTATTGCAATTATACTTGTATAATAGTGCGGCCAGCAACGCCATTTTGAAGCGATTTTTTTTCAAGTCGGCCATATTTTTGAAACAGTTTTCAGTGAATGAATAGTGAATCAGGGTCTTTAGCTGTTTGGCAAGTGGCACCGTCCTGTTGAAATCACATATCGTCCACGTCTTCCTATTCGGGTCATAACAAGTTCGTTATCAATTAATGATAGCGAACATCAATCACAGTAACTTCCAGACCGGCCTCATTTTTTTAAAAATACGGCCTGATTATGCCGGCAGCCCATAAACCGTGCAAAACGGTCACTTTTTGTGGGTGCATTGGTTTTTCGACAATCACTCTTGGATTATCAATTACCTACGCGAGGCAATTCAGCTTTTCAATTTTGAAAATGTGCCTCATGACTGAAGATGGTTTTCATCGAAAATTGGTCATCCGCTGTTGCCATTTTTTGCCGCCACTCCGACTTACTGCTCGATTATGTATCTTTCAAATTGTGCTAGTCTGAAATTGAGAAATGTCAAAAGAAATGCAGAAAAGAACTTGACGTTTAGGAATGTAGAGTTTTGTTTATTCGATGTTGGCATTTTTTTACAGCGTACACGGCAGTTTCATCGAATTCTCTTTTAATGTGTAGTCGAAACTATTGTGATCAGTACAAAATATTAAAACCAAAGAGGTGGAGTATGGTATGGTGTACACGCTTAAGTGTATGCTGGAAGCTTTGCTGATACGCGGACACTTGGCTAAATAAATTATGCCGCCTTCGCGTTACTGGGGACGTGAACGAGTTCCGTTTCTGCCACAATCGTGGGCATGTCCAAAACAAGTTTTAAGACAAAGAGCAAGCAAAATCCAAAACGATGACGACTATTGATAAGACAATGGATAACGGAAAAGCTCAGTGGGGAGTAATCGTACGAGAATAGGACGAGGCTTGGGAAAAATCTACGATCACTAAATGCATGACAGCATCTTCGGATGGCATTATTGTCAGGGTGGTTAGGTAGGCAGGCCGCTACCAACTGTATCTTATTTGTCTAGCTGATTTGGGTCCTTATCAGTTCCTTTTGTGCTTTGACGATGGTGTGTATCTAGACTTTGAGCCAGGCGCCTCAAATGATGCATAGGCTCATGCCTCTACGGCAAAACCCTTGGTTTTGGAGCTGCTATTCCTAGCACAACAGCTGCTCAATTGCCTACTCCGCCAGCAAGGTTGCCCATGGAAAGCCACAAAGCAGTTTTCAGGCTCTTCAGCTACAGCCTTTGCGGAAAGGGCAATAAGAGAACCGGCAACTTACTTTCCAGCTACCTCAAGCAACAGAAAGTATGTCTCAAACGCACATATACCGTTCAAGACGGGCCTACCTCAGATGCCGTGCAGCTTGTAAGATTTATGAAAAGCTGGTGAAGAAGACAGCGGAAGTCTTAAGGACAGAAGTAAAGTCCCGGTTATCATGGACAGGAGCAGTATTGGCTGAACTGCAAGAATCGCCTCCCCTCACATATCAGGATTCGCCTATGCAATAAGGAGGCGCGCAAAAAAGAATCTAAAACCGCAACGGTATATGGAAAAATCATTTAGCGAGGTCTAAAGGACAATGCCGTAAATACAATGCAAAAAATGGAATATGATTTCGATGTCAATTTCAGAAGAAAATACAAAAACAGACACAGTCACAGCTTAAATTTACTCTTACACTAAAAATTCTCATGTAAATATATTTTGATATACTTTTTTATAATATACAAAATTTTTAATTTAAAACTATTTATTAAAATTTGCTACTTTAATTTACCTCTTGTGTTTATTCAATAACAGCTTTTAACTTTTTGTTGAATGGAGCTGCATAATAAATTAACACAATACAAGCGTATATCTTATTTTTAGAAGTATCGTTTGGTGGTTTTTGTTGAGCAGTAAATTATCTCATTCTCTTACTTTAAAAATCTGTTATCAATTTTTTAAATCTTAAATGCATTACAAATTGACGGATTCTGACATTACGACATATGTATATACAAAAGAATATTAATCGCTGTGGAGTAGCCCATATGTCAAGAGAGTCAAACATTCATAAACTTACCAATAACTACATATTTCCCCTTCTGCATTTTGATGCTTGTTTTGAGAAAATCAGAAAAGCGACTCTTCTACGACAAAAATTTGGAAATGTGATGCACATGAAAAATCGAAACCGTCTTATATAAATTACGGCTGTTACAAGAGGTAAAATTTGTACATGAATAAATATGTGCATGCTTACATATTATGTTTATCAGCAAATAAAAGTTGATAATAATAATGGTTTGTGGGAGAAAACTCTAGGTTTTCAAGTAGTCTTACAACATTTCTTCCGGACAAACCATTAAGTGCCGGTTTACCGCTATCGAATATATTCTTTCGTGTGCATAATTACATATAAAACAAGAAGATATGCGAATGAACGAACGTATTCGATATCCGTAAACTGGCACTAATGCTAGAAACACAACTAAGACGAACGATGAATTTTTGTCAACGCAACAAATTCGTGGATGGTTTTTTCAAACGTCTTTAAGTCATATCTTTTTAGTTTGTTGGCAAATCTGATTCAAAAGAGAGAAGAGTGGAAGTGTGTTTTTTATTTCGTTTTATTATCATTTGTAATTTTGTTATTATTTACATCGATACTAACAGAAAGATAAAAAGATACAAACGATATTACTTTGCAACAATAATTAATAAAAAATATGTTTTAAAAAGTATGGTGAAAATATATATAACATGATTTTGGTAGCAGCTGAAATCTTGTTCAATCTATAAATACATAAGCTAACATGTCTTTAAAAGTCGTCATGAAAAATCGTCCTTTAAAGCACAGCAGCAAAAAAAATAATAATAAAATTATGGCTATGAAACTGCGCAACCCGTTTAGTAAAGACACCTCAATTTCAGCCAGTGGATAGAAGCTCAAGTCCATAACGAAGAGTTTAATTTTGGGTTCTATCTGTTCTTTCCTGCCGCTAATTGTATGAAGAAATCGACCGATACAAGTATGTATCGATGCTTTTTTTCGATACTTTGCGATCGATGCCATGTCGAGGATAAGTATCGATACAACGAGTATAAGTATCAAAAACAAAGGATGTCAAAGCATACAAAAAATTCATTTAATATACTCGTGCGTAAAATAGAATTACTATTGACTATTCCCAATATGTTACATTAGTTTCATACTCACAATATGTACACACTGTGAGCGTCAAAATAAATGTACAAAAACTTTTTCTAGAACATAGTACTTTTTTGTCTTTTAAGATATGACTAAATTTATAATTTTAGCGTATTTGGTATTAGTATACTATTCTCTAATAAGTTATAAAAAGATAATGAGCAGTTACTTATAATTATATAAGTTATAGAGCAAAAACAAATTTGAATGCATATTTTACGCGTCAAAATAAAGTTTACATGTTGCATGTGCATCATTTCAGTGGTGTGCTACGGTAAAAGAATACCGTTATATTTAGTTATTTGCCTTATTTTAGCATTCTACTGAAGAGTGTATTGTTTTATGTTAATTAATTTTGATAGGCAGAGTAAAAACTCCTCGTGTGATATTAGAGAGTTAGTAATAAAACTTCGGAATGAAGAAAAAACTTTCAGAGAAATTGGTTCTATTATAAACAGAAGCCACAATACTGCAAAAAGAAAAAAATCTAGATAAATACGAAAAATACGCCGTAATAGAAAATCGTCCAGGGGCCGGGCTAGCGAAAACTTTTAAAAGAGGATCAAATAAGACCTACAGTGCGTAATGTAAAAAAGAATTCTTTTAAAAGTGCCGTTAAAATATCAGAGGAGATTTCGGCAACATCAGCAGCTATCTTAAGTGCCAGTACAATACGACGAGCATCATACGAAAACCGATTCTCGCGAAAGAAACCACTTATATCGCCAGTTAAAAAAAAAGACGCCTAGAATACGCCAAAAAGTATCAACATAAAGATGTTTCATTTTGTTAAATTTTTGTTGAACTTTTTATAATTTTTAAATTAAACATTTTTTGGTTTGTACATACTTATGTACATCGGGTTTTTAGTTCAAGTTTTTCCTTTCTTAAGAAGGAGTTTTTACAATACAAATTTACGGTGATCAATAGTTATTGATTGAAGAAGACAAGCAAATTAATAATCAAATCTTTAGCTGGCGGACAACTAGCTGTTTCGTAGTCGCTACACTACTCATCAGCACCCACTGGGATTTGACTCGGGTCATGACGTATCATGATCTGCTGCTTTAACCACTCAGCCACCGAGCATTTAATTATTCTCTATCCATATTCATCTCATATTGAATCCCATATGCATTTTGTTAATTGCCCACATTGTAGCGACTACGAAACAACTAGTTTGTCCTCCAGCTAAAGATTTGATTATTATTTTTCTTGTCTTCTTCAATCAAAAATTATTGATCACAGCCAATTTGAATTGTAAAAAAATTCTTAAGAAAAAACTTAAGAAAGGAAAAAAAAATTGAACTATAACCCATTGAACAAACCAAAAATTTTAAGTGGCTTTAATTTACGCAAAAGTTTATGTAAAACGATACTGTAAGTCCGTTCTTTTGAACAATGAGGCTCATTTTAACTTAAACGGTCACACCAATAAGCAAAACTGCCTTTACTGGTCTCCAAAAACTCGCAATCCTCGACTGTTTCAGTACAACCAAACCGTTACAAACCATTGCATTGCCCCAGGGTAACTGTTTGGTGTGCCTTACTTTTTGCGATAATTGGACAATTTTGTTTCAAAAATTTATGAGGCGTAGCGAATATCAACGCTGAAAATTATCGACGCATGATGACGGAATTCTTCTTGTCAAACCTGAGAGCTCATCCATTGTGCTCTTAACATACATACGTGGTTTTAACAGAATGGGGCGACTGCACAAACAGCTAGAGGTTCGATGAATTTGCTTTGTGAAATTTTCCCCTAAAAATTGATCAGTCGCTTTGGGGACATCTAATGGCCCGAGGTTGCCCGATCTAACTTCCATGGGGCTACCTCAAGCAGATGATTTATATGACAATTCCCAATCTCTTGTGGCTTTAAAAGAAAATATTCATCGAGAAACCAGCTCAATTAAAGCAAGTTTACTGCAGCGTGTGGCACAGAACACAAAACTCCGTTTTGAACAGTGTATTCAACTCAAGGGAAGATATCTGGATGGTTTACTCTTTAAAAAATGAAATCCGCATTTTCATTCTATGGTTTAATACTCTTAATAAAACTTTGTATCGATTATTATGTTTTTTTTTTATCTTGGACCAGTACTCAGGGGATAGCCCCTACATATGCAGTGCATTGTACTGGAACTAGGAAAATAGATTATGAGAAGGAGGAAAGGGGGAGTAATGTTTGTGAACTTAACACACGGAACGGTCGAAACAAACGTTATCACATTATCAAAATATACATCTGCTCCAATAGGACTCTTGTGTTCATATGTTCAAACATAAATATTTAGATGATTAAAAATTTCAAAAAATGCTGACTGGGCAAATAGAGAAGCAAGCAACCCAAAAAAAAACTATTCCACATACTAAGAGAACCACAGTAATCAAGGCATATGCCAACAACAATTGTAGAGCGAAATACAACAAGACGGCGCAGAAATAAAACAAAACTGAACGGAGCAACAATAAGCGAAGCTTAGAATGCTTCTGAAAAACAGTTCTTGTTTATTTTGATTTCGGTTGCCGGCGAAGCAAGTATCATTATTTACAGTGTGTAGAGGCGCGAGTGCAAGTAGCAAGAAGCTAAAAAGTAAATAAAAACCAAAATAAAGTAACTCAGTGAACGGACCCAAACACACAAAAACAACTAAGAAAATATAACAAGATAAATAAAATTTGTGCGTACAAATTGAATCCACACGGTCTTCTTTAGTGATACTATTTTTATAAGTATTCATATTAAGCAATAACAAAGAAATAAGAAAGAGAACGACATACCCCATCACAATACTTCACAGTCCAAGTCTACATCAGCAGTAAAAAAAAAAGTTACAATTCAGTGCGGGAATAAAAAATAAGAATATTGAAATAAAAAAAATACGAAATAAATAAATAAGAAGCAATTCCTGAGTGTTGTAAAAGAATACATATGTACATATGTATATTGCTTCGCATCTGATTCATTCCATTCATTTGAAATTACTTGATTTTCATGCCGTTTCTTTCATTTAAATTAGTTTTACGAAATGAGATCAAATGCAACGGTTCTTAGTGCTGAATATATTTCTCAATTCTTTAAATTCTCAAAGAAAGGAAATTTATAAAGGCAAAACAAAGGAAAACATGATAAACTTATAAAATCTTTCTGAACCTCTAGCTTTTTACTAACAAAAGACTGGAAAAGAAGTTTTTTTTTTTTTTTTTTTTTTTTTTTTTTGTAGCAAAATCATAGTAAACAAAAAAGTAGACGTAAATAAATCCAAAAATGCCAGCCGAAGTATTTCAATTGCAGTGTTTATTTTTATGTGGTCTATTTATAAGTTTATTAACCTTAATACACGCTTTTAACTTTGCACCAAAACCACAAATAGTTATCACTGGACCCCAATTGAAGTTTTTCAAACCTCAAACACGAAGCTCATATTTTGGATACACAATTGTCATGCGTACCTCGAGGTAAGTCTGTCACCACCTTTAATGCATAAACATACAAGACATGCAAACAAATGTTATATTTTTTTTTATTTATTTGGTGGAAAAAAAATACACCAACTTTTAAACAACTTTCCAGTTTGTTATTATTTTGGTTGTTATTTCTAATTTTTTTTTGTCGCTTTATGCATTAAACATATTATTTATTTAGAAGACAGCAGACTACGCGACTACAAACGATGCTGACGGCAATTAGTCGGGTGGGCAGCTACTGAATTTGTTTTTTTTTTTTTTTTTGAAAGCTACAGCTAGATAGTAAACAAAGGCGCATATTCAGAAACCATAACCAAAGTCAGAACTAATAACACAGAAAGTGTCCATATAAGTTTGGAAAGACTCAAATATTACAATCAAGTAGACAATCACTAAATTTCTTTTCTTATTTTACCTGCTAGTACGTTTCAGCTTTTTTTTATTTTTTTTATTATTTTTTTTTAGCTTTTATTTATTTATTGAATCTTCACAATGTGAACTAACAATAAGTATTCAAATCTTAATACTAAATACAATAAATTAACTAAGTCCAGCCAATGCTAGACAAAAAGTTTTATTTTGCACGGTCAATATCGGTAAAATCACCTATTTAGCGTTCTGATGGTAGCAAGAGTATCCCTTCTTCTCAACCGAATGTGACCACTAAAATTAAGTATGTTTCGTGCAAGAGGGTTTGGGTGAAGTTCCAATTTGCTGATATACCTTGTCGCATGCTTTGAAAACTCATCTTTTACCAGTGGAACAGACAGGTCCTTGTGAATTCGGGAGTTTTTTACGTACCATGGAGCTGCAGCAATTGTTTGAAGAATTTTGTTTTGTCGCCTTTGAATTTTTTCAATATTTGACGCTGAGGCGGTGCCCCATAACTGAATTCCATAGCGCCATATAGGCTTTAGTATTCCGTTGTATAACAAAAGTTTGCAATCTAATTTCAATGTAGAATTTCTGCCCATAAGCCAATTTAATTGCGCTGCTTTGAATTTCAACTGAGTGACTTTCGCATCAATGTGAGACTTCCACCGTTAACCTACGGTCGAGATGAATACCAAGGTACTTGACTTTATTTTGCTGCGGAATAGGTAAATTGTTAATTTGGATAGCTGAACATGTTTGCTTACACAGTGTGAATGTGACATGAGTACATTTCTGTTCATTAACTTTGATTTTCCAAAGTTTTAGCCATTTCTCTAACATTGAAGTATATTCCTGTAAATTTCGTGATGCCAATTGGTGGTTTTCAGGAACACTCAAAAACGCTGTGTCATCTGCAAAGGTAGAAGTGTGGATTCCGGATGTCGTTGGCATGTCAGAGGCGTAAATCGAATATAAATTAGGCCCCAGTATGCTGCCTTGGGCAACTCCTGCCTCGATTGGCTGAGTTGGGCTTATACAGTCGCCTTCTCTGATAACAAACTTTCGGCCACATAAATAGCTTTCCAGAAGCTTGTGAGTGTTTGCAGGCAAGTTCAACTTTATTTTGTGCATTAATCCCTCGTGCCACACTTTATGAAAAGCAATACTTTTTGTCCTCAAAAGTCTTTCTTATAACATTAAATAGTCTATGTGTTTGTTCTATGGTGCTGTGTTTAGCCCGAAAACCAAATTGATGATCAGGGATGCATCCTACATCATTCAATATTGGAGTTAACTTCGCCATTAACAATTTTTCGAAAAGTTTTGAAATTGTTGGCAGTAGACTTATTGGTCTATTTGACGTTCCAGCTAATTCACCCTCCAATTTTTATGATCAACTATTTGTTTTTCACATATAAAGAGGTTAGTCGTGTTTTGGAGTGTTCTTCTATTTTTTACTATTCGAAAAAAGAAACAGATCAAAGAAACTGTATTAAGTTTAGTGTAAAAAATAAAATTAAATGCGCAAGAACATTTCAAATGTTGACTGTGGCGTTTGGCGAGTCTACTATGAGCAGGACACAAGTTCAATTACTGTTTAACCGGTTTAAGGAAGGCCGAGAAGATGTCAATGACGATGCTCGTCCTGAGCACGTCAACAACCGATGAAAACATTGAAGCAGTTAAGAAAATGATTTTGGATAATCGTCGAATCACTATACCTGATAGGTTGCTGATGACGCCAAGCAATTTTCACGGATTTTTAAACTTTCAAAACTGCTAAATTTTGAGCAAAAACAGCGTCACATGGGCATCGCTCAGGAGTTATTGAACATTGTCAACGACAATCCAGATTTCGTCAAAAAGGTCATAACTGGTGAAGAATCATGGGTGTATGGCTATGACACTGAAACCAAAGCCCAATCATCTCAATGGAAGCGTCCAGAAGAGCCATGACCAAAAAAAATCACGCTTAGTTCGGTCATATGTGAAGGTTTTGCTCACTGTTTTCTTCGATTGCAATGTGGTGGTGCATCATGAATTCTTGCCACACGGTCAATAAGGAATACTACCTTAAAGTCATGCGCAGTTTGCTCGAAGCCATTCGTCAGAAACGCACAGAATTGTGGTGAAATCAATCATGGATTTTGCACCATGATAACGCACCAGCTCATACTTCTATGGTTATTCGTGAGTTTTTCGCCTAAAACAAAACCGTTATCATGCCTCAACCACCGTATTCACCAGACTTGGCCCCCGCTGACTTTTTCCTCTTCCCAAAACTGCAGAAAGCAATGAAAGGAAAGCATTTTGCTACGATTGAGGAGATAAAAGAAAAATCGAAACAGGAACGATTCCAAAAAGCGCGTTTTAGAAGTGATTGAAGGGTTGGAAAAAACGCTGGCATAAGTTTATTATATCTAAGGGGGATTACTTTGCAGGGGACAAGATAGTTATTGATGAATAAATAAATACTTTTTGTAAAAATTGAAAATAGCGGTTATTTTTTGCTCGCACGAATTATGTTAATTGGAGGTCTATAATTTCTGGAAGTAATTTTGATTTCATATTATCTAACTTTTATTCTTTATTACACCACTGCATCTCAGAAACAGTTTCACAGTTATTTAGTTTGAATAATAAAGGCCCACCATGGAATAATTGCTATTTGATTTGAGCAAAGAATAAGAAAAACAAATTTTATAAAAGATAGAAAAAATCCGAATACTTAATAGATTTCCGAAATTACTCCAATAGATTTCCGAAATTACTCCATTCTGAGAATAATATTTCAAAAAAATTGGTATACAATAACTGTTACCACCACTGTCGATTACTAATTTATGGTTGTGCAGTGTCATCTCTAACCAAATGTCAAAAACCATTTAATGTAAAATTATAGAGAGCATTTTAAATATTCCTGCGTTAAGCAAGCGCCATATTTTTTGTAATTTGCTTATAATACTTAAAGTGTATAATTGTTCTATTAGCTTGTTTTATTAGCTTGAAGTAAATTTTCATTTGTCTGAATTGTCGCACTAAAAAGGTATGTATTGATTAAAACAAAACCATTTAATGAATTTATTAATGTATTGATTAAAATTATGATTAGGAATTATAACGTCCAGAAATAAAAGTTAAAACTGAATACAAATTGTGTTATTTCTACGTTAAAAATCTAGCGGAATTCAGGCTGTTTTGGATAACTCTCCCAACAAATCTTATAATTCTTTTTTATTCAGATAATTACTGACGAAAATCTTTGTCCTACCGTTGGACCAGAAACAACAAAAACTCAACATAACCTTAAACCGAATTGTCAGCCATTCAACGTGCTCAAAAAAGTAAGTTAAAAAAAAAAAAATGGACGATACCTCTTTGTTTCAGGGTCAACCATTGCAACCATTGCCTAATGCACAAGCCACTGCCCAAGAAAAATGTTGCCCTACGTGTGTAAGGCCTACCGGCAGTCGGCTTATAAAATGTAATGAGTGCTACAAATCATACCATATAATCTGCGTTAATATAACTAGTGAGCTACAATCATTTATATGTACCGACTGTTCTACTAAAAGCCGGTTTTTGGACTCCTCACGATCACAACGTAGTTACCTACCTCACAACACAGTAAGTGATATAATTCGCAAACGTGACCTCGAGCTACAACGTCTCGAAGAAGAGGAAAAACTTGCTATGGAGTTTATAAAGCGAAAGTATAAAGTTCTAACACAAACGCAGAAAGAACTAGATGACGTCGGTTCTACAAGCTTTGGCTCTGTACAGGATTGGGTAGACAGCCAACCAGAGAACACCAACAACATCGAATTAACCGAATCTATTAATCAGTTACACTTATCTGAAATACAACATAATAATGTGTCAAATAATAAAACTTGTAATTCATGTAGCCACGAAAACGCTGACGCAGTGAAACAAATTTACATGCGATCAAACCATTCCACAATACACAACTCAGCACAAAATAAATGTGATACAAAAGCACCGCAAGTTTTATTTGCCTCAACGTTCACTAAAACAGTTAATTCGCAAAACACAAAATCTGCAGAGCCAGCCAATACATATGCGCCAGCCATGCCGTTGCTTCATAATACCTCGAGCACATTTAACCCATCCTTTTCAGCCATGCCTTCAAGCTGCATAAACACAAATTTAACCTCTCATCAAATTAACGCCAGACAAACAGTGCCAAAAGACCTGCCAATCTTTACAGGGAGACCTGAAGAATGGCCGCTGTTCAGCTCTACCTACAACTGGTCCACAAATTTATGTGGTCTCACGGAAGCTGAAAACTTGATTCGATTGCAGAAAAGCTTACGCGGAGATGCACTTCAATCGGTTCAGCATATTTTACTTCACCCTTCTTGTGTTTCCACAGCAATTTCGACACTTGAGCTCTTGTATGGACAACCAGAAAAAATTTTACATGCGCTGAAAACAAAAATACGTACATTACCCACCATAAATCCAAATAAATTAGAAACAATTACCTCATTTGCAGTTCAGGTTAAAGGCCTTCAATCGTATATAGAAGCATGTGGAATTATTGAAGAATTAAATAACTCGTCACTGTTGCAAGAGCTTGTGTCAAAGCTACCGCCATACTTCCAAATAAATTGGGGAACACACAAAATGAATTTAGTTAAAAACAAACAGAAATGTAACTTATCAGAATTTTCAGACTGGATATACGATATCGGGCTCTCTGCAAGTACAATTAATATAGAAAGCAACACTTACTCTGCGATAGAAACTTCATCGCGAATCAAGCACAAAAACGTATTTACTCACTCGCACACAGAGGAAAGTTATAAAAAATGTTTGCTTTGTGAAGGCAACTGCAATAATGTAGCTGACTGCGACTTTTTCAAAGCAGCAAGTCGATCTGAACGTTGGAATATTGTCAGACAGGAGAGGCTCTGCCGGCAGTGCCTTCGTAAACATTTTGGCATCTGCAAGAACAGCAACAACGTATGTGGCGTAAACAAATGTCAACTGAAACATCACCGTCTTCTTCATAAAGAGCAAACAGATGACAGCACAAATCAAACAGGGATGGTAAATAGCGTGCAATGTTTTAATGATTCGGTTGATAATAATGTGGTTCAAAGTTGTAATACACATAATATTTCCGTGCATACAAATTTTTTTAAGATTATTCCTATAATCATCTACGGAAATAAAAATGCGGTGCTAAACACATTCGCCTTTATTGATGAAGGGTCATCAACAAGTTTAATTGATGAAAAGTTAGTACAGGAATTAAATCTATGTGGAACAAAAGAACCATTATGTCTTAAGTGGACTGGCAATGTAGAACGTAAAGAGGCAAATTCTTTACGCCTGAGTATTTCAGTGTCAGGTATTAACAGAAAGAAGTATACAGCTGACGTACATACTGTGGAATATCTGACACTGCCACGACAAACAATAAATATGAGTGAGCTCACAAAGCATTTTCCTCATATAAAAGGGTTGCCTATACAAAGCTACACCGATGCAAATCCACGTTTGCTGATTGGGTTGAATAATGCAAGATTATGTGTAGCAAGAAAGATAATAGAGGGCAAAACTAACGAACCTATCGCGGTTAGCACTCGCCTCGGGTGGTTTTTATACGGTGCTGTAAAGCAACGGTCGCCCACAGATGCGCATCATTATCATATATGTGATTGCAATAACGAAAATGATGAAAATTTGTTTGATTTGGTAAAGCAATTTTATACTTTAGAGACGACAGGTGTCATAAATAAAGATAAAATTATGAGTAAGGACGATGAAAAGGCAATTTCAATTTTGAAAAAGTTTACTATTCAGAGAACAGACAACCATTATGAAACGGCACTACTCTGGCGGAATATGAATATTGAATTGCCAAACAGCTTGGACATGGCTAGAAAGCGATTCTTTTACTTGGAAAAAAGGCTCAATAACGATGAAAATTTGAAACAAATGTTTTATAAAACTATTTCAGAATATAAAAACAAAGGGTACATAACTAAAATTGGGAACATAAAATCATTGCCTTTTACAAAGTCTAAAGTATGGTATCTGCCAATATTTCCTGTCGTCAATAAAAAAAAGCCTGGAAAAACCAGGATTGTCTGGGATGCTGCAGCGAAGGCGAACGGTATATCACTGAACTCTCTGTTAATGAAAGGCCCAGATTTATTATCGTCTTTATCTTCGATTATCTACCGTTTTCGTGAAAAGGCTGTGGCAATTAGCGCCGACATAGAGCAGATGTTCCACCAAATATTTATAAGAGAAGCAGACCGCGATGTACAAAGATTCTTGTGGCGAACTAATGAAAACGATGAAAGTCCTGACGTATATGTATGTGATGAATGTCATGTTGTTTGGTGCATCTTGTGCTCCATGCACATCACAATATGTAAAAAATATGCACGCAGCGAAGTTTGACGACCAGTATCCATCCGCAGCGGCAGCCATTAAACAGAATCACTATGTTGATGACTTTTTAGCTTCAGTGGACACTTCAGAAGAAGCTATTACCCTTGCATCGCAAGTTAAATATATTCACGACAAAGCCGGATTCAACATTAGAAATTGGTTGTGTAATAGTATTGAGGTTCTAAGTGACTTAAATGAGACTCAGCTTCGGAATGAAAATAAAAATTTAGAATTGGATAATAGCTTAGGCATTGAAAAGGTTCTCGGCGTGTTCTGGAAGCCCTCTGATGACATTATTTATTATAAAATTTCCCCCAGTATATTGCAGAGCGAATTCTTCCTTAAAAAAAAAGTACCCACGAAACGTGGACTATTGAAAATTCTTATGACGATTTACGATCCATTGGGTCTTATTGGGCATTATCTAATGTACCTCAAAGTAATTCTACAAGAAGTATGGAGAAGCGGAGTAGACTGGGACGAGGAAATTAACGAGAAGCAGGACGTGAAGTGGAGAAAATGGTTATCGTTTCTAGCAGATATTGAGAATATTCATATTCCTAGATGTTATTTAAAATTTTTTAAGAACTATAATAGTTTGGAAGTACAGCTTCACACTTTTGCCGATGCTAGCGAAAGTGGATATGCAGCAGTAATATACTTACGAATTTCTGATAACAATAATGTTGTTGTGTCTCTAGTTGGCTCTAAGACAAGAGTTTCACCTCTGAAGATAATATCTGTCCCAAGATTGGAATTGATGGCGGCTGTAATAGCAGCTCGGCTTACCACTAGTGTATGTAAAAGTCAAACAATAAAAATCAATCGAAAAGTATATTGGTCTGACTCAAAAACTGTAGTTAGCTGGCTGAGGTCGGATCAGAGAAAATACCACCAGTTCGTAGCACTAAGAGTAAGCGAAATACTAGAAACTTCGAAAATAAAGGAGTGGAGATGGATACCAAGCAAGTTGAATGTGGCCGATGAAGCAACCAAGTGGTGCAAGAATGGTCCGGACCTAACAAGCAATAGTCGTTGGCTGAACGGACCCAAGTTTTTAATGGAACCAGAGAGTACATGGCCAATTGAAACGGACATTGGAGCACAAACCGAGTGTGAAATAAGAAAACACATTCTTCTTATACAAAAAAAAGACAATTTGTTTGACGTATCTCGATTTTCACAGTGGCGAAGGCTTTTAAGAATGGTAGCTTACGTATTTCATTTCATAGCTAAGCTTAGAAAAATAAAATTGCCCGAACCTTACAGCGCAGATTGCCTGCACCAAGTAGAGCTTAAAAGGGCTGAATTAACGCTGATTAAAGAGGCTCAAAAAGAGGCATATTCTGAAGAAATAACGCAACTACGGCAAGACCGGAAGGTGCTAAAACAAAGTACAATTTATAAGCTGTCACCATACTTGGACAATGATAATATTGTGAGAATTGATGGTAGAATTGATGAAGCCTGCGTTCCCGAGGAGTTTAAGCACCCCGCAATTATGCCAAAAAACAGCAGAATTACAGAGCTTTTGATACTACATTACCACCATCAATACCATCATGCAAACCATGAAACTGCAATCAATGAAATTCGACAAAAATATCACGTTCCAAGATTAAGAACAGTCTTCAGGAAGTTGAGGAGCGCATGTCAAATGTGCAAGATAAAGAAAGCTATGCCAAGCTACCCACAAATGGCAAAACTTCCTAGGGCCCGTTTAGCCGCTTATTGTTCTGCATTTACGTTCACTGGCGTCGATTTTTTTGGACCTTTAATGGTGGCAGTCAACAGGCATAAAGAAAAGAGGTATGGAGTTATCTTTACATGTCTAACAGTAAGAGCAGTTCATGTAGAAATTGCCCACTCATTAACTACGAACTCATGCATTTTGGCTATTCGCAATTTTATTGCCAGGCGCGGTACCCCTAGAGAATTCTTCAGCGATAATGGTACCAACTTCGTTGGAGCTGAGCGAGAATTAAGAGAGTGTATTAAAGACGTTGATCGTAATGAATTAGTTCGTGCTTTTACTACCGTAACATCAAAATGGAACTTCAACCCACCGTCCTCACCCCATATGGGTGGTGCTTGGGAACGTTTGGTACGCTCCGTGAAAACCGTCCTGTACAAAGTAATGCCCACAAGACTACCCAACGACGAAACATTGCGAGCCATGATGGCCGAAGTAGAAAACATTATAAATTCACGTCCACTGTCGTATGTGCCACTTGACGACGAAAATCAAGACGCTCTAACTCCAAACCACTTAATACTGGGATGTGCAAATGGCATGAAGCCTTTAGCATCTTACGATGACAGTAGAGCTGTATTACGAAGTAGTTGGCTTTGTGCGCAGCAATACGCAGAACAATTTTGGAAAAGGTGGTTGGCCGAATATTTGCCCTCACTTACATGTCGAAGCAAATGGTTCGAAAAGTCGAAACCTTTGGCTGTAGGCGATCTAGTGGTTGTGGTTGACCCTGCAAGTCCGCGCAATGTATGGCCTAGAGGAAAGGTCTTAGAAACGAGAATAGCTGCCGATGGACAAGTTAGAAGTGCTAAAATAATGACCTCTTGTGGTGTCCTAGATAGACCAGTCGCTAAACTAGCTGTACTCGACGTGGTTAAGGGGAAGTAAGCCGTCTAACTTTGTTCTCGTCATACTGCGGGGGAGTGTTACCACCACTGTCGATTACTAATTTATGGTTGTGCAGTGTCATCTCTAACCAAATGTCAAAAACCATTTAATGTAAAATTATAGAGAGCATTTTAAATATTCCTGCGTTAAGCAAGCGCCATATTTTTTGTAATTTGCTTATAATACTTAAAGTGTATAATTGTTCTATTAGCTTGTTTTATTAGCTTGAAGTAAATTTTCATTTGTCTGAATTGTCGCACTAAAAAAGTATGTATTGATTAAAACAAAACCATTTAATGAATTTATTAATGTATTGATTAAAATTATGATTAGGAATTATAACGTCCAGAAATAAAAGTTAAAACTGAATACAAATTGTGTTATTTCTACGTTAAAAATCTAGCGGAATTCAGGCTGTTTTGGATAACTCTCCCAACAAATAACTATTTAGCTCGCATGAGATTACGGTTGAAAACTAACCCTAAATAATTTTATAAACTTGTCAATTCAAAACGGCGTTTTTGTGGCTATCCCAAATACTTGAAATATGGTTCCTGTAGCAATAACATACTCCAAGACCACAATCGATTACAATTTTACTTATCAGTTTAATTTAGAACATTCATCTGGCATAACTTTTCCATTTATTGACAGTGAAACTGTTCTTTCAAATTCTTTGTTATTCTGATCCGGATGGAGTTCTTAGCTTAATTCTCAAATATTGCGCATAATCCTTGTATAATCTACTTACGATAATCTACAACAAGTCTGTCGATTTCAGCTATCTTCTACCTGAATGGAAAAAATCTTTCATTATTCCGTTGCTTAAATGTGAAGGCAAGTTTGACATATCAAACTGCAGAGGAATTGCTAAGCTAAGTGCTATTCCAAAACTTCTGGAAAAATTATTTATATCACCAAATAAATATCTTCACTGTTATCCACGTATCAATATGGTTATTGTAAGTCACGTTCCACCACTACTTAAATTTTGGAATTACAACTATGGTAAATGATGGATTTTTAAATAGCAAGCAAACGGATGTAATCTGCAAAGCATTTGGCCAAATAATTCACAACCTGTTGCTACACAAGATTTTATTAATAGGATTTAGCATTACCACCCCTAAATAGATTCGCTCATACTCGTATCTGTCTAATAGAACCCAACAAGTCAAGTTTAGAAATGTTATATCAATAAATCTGGAGGCTCCTTCTGTTGTTCCCGCAGGAAGCCATCTTGGCCCGTTGCTATTTACCCTTTTTATTATTGATCTGCCCTCTGCTGTCTTGCACTCAAGAATTTTAATATGTGTAATCTCCGTTTCACGCTGCAATACGGATTATTGGTGCTTTTTAGAACTACTCCTCTTATGAACATCTTGGACGAGGATGGAATGCCTTCAGTTAGAAACCGCACTTTTCTTTTAACACTAAAACTATTCCGTAAAATATTAATTTGCAGAAACTAAAATCTTCTCAATGAAGTAAAAAAACTATTAATCGTGTTAGAACTCCAACATGTCCATCCTCCGTTTTAAATGCATCAATTTGGTACAAAATCTTGGATATAATGTTGAACCAAAATTAATTCTAGAACCACTACAACCTCTTTGGGAATTGGGGAAAATCCTCATTGCTGCTAGATATAACTCAATTACCTAAATCATCAACATCTCCGACGGCTTACAAAAACATATGTTTTATCATCTATGTGATGCATTTCAACCAAAAGTTGGACTTATGTTTACCGATAGTTCCAATTCTAGAAACTTTACCTCTCTCGATGTTGTCGAAGAAAACGAAGATATTGCCAGTATTGGTCATTTAGACAATTGCTGCTAAAATTTTACTGCTTCAAAAGAAAATTGCAACACAATTTTCAAAAAAAATTGCAACAGTACCGACAATTTATCAACGGTGCAAGCAGTTAGAAATACACTGCATGATTCTTACCTTGTAAACTAAATAAGAGATCTTTGTGTTCAATATGGCGAACAAATAAAGATAGTGTGCCTTCCATTCAGTGTTGCCAGGAAATTTTTTGTGAAATCCCTACCTTACCCCATAAAAATCGTTATTTTCCCCTACAATCAAAAAAATATTTTATTCTATAATTACGTGTAGAAGTCCGTTTTTTATTTAATTAAATCTTTGCGACGAGATGTGTTTGTGTGAAATTTGTTAAAATCATTAACAAACTAAATT
Source organism: Thecocarcelia acutangulata (assembly GCA_914767995.1). Taxonomy (NCBI): domain Eukaryota; kingdom Metazoa; phylum Arthropoda; class Insecta; order Diptera; family Tachinidae; genus Thecocarcelia; species Thecocarcelia acutangulata. The sequence continues at coordinate 63,219,396 of OU612098.1, forward strand.
TTGGGAAAAATGTGACCTCGGGATTTTCTACCGAGACCAACGATATATAGAAATCCAATCATTTAATATGCTTAATTAGGAGATCTTTGTGATTATAGTTTTTTCAGGAGGTTAGGGAGTGTAATTCTAAAATGTATGCAATTAATTAAAAATATATAAATATATATAAAATTTGAATCTTCGCGGTTTAGTATTTTTTCTCTTTCTGTACGTCCGTTGGTAGTTAGAAAAAAACCCCTCCCACCAGTCTTACTACGATTTTAATAATTGTGGCGTAATTAGGAGCTACTTATTGTTAAAATATTTACCGTTGTATATACATTAGATGAAAATAGATCGATATCCAATTTCGGCAACGATTTTTCCTCATATAATAGTATAGTAAAAAATAGTAATAAATAATAATATTAATCATATTATAATAATAAATAATATGTTAGTCATAGTCGGGACAATTATAATAGTATAATAATAATTAATAATGTTAACCATTTGTGATAATTTAAAAATTACTTCCAGTTTCCACCCATTATTTACATTGATTTTTGGTTTCAGATGTATAGTGGTGGACCCACGTTTCATCAAAAGTTACTAATCGACGCCAAAAATCTACAGGATTACGCATTATCATGTCCAAACATCGCACTGTGGGCGAAATAGTCGATTTAGCGTTGTTTAATTCAATTTTCAAAATGTTAAACTGCTTCAAAACTGTGTATTTATTGATTACCACTGAACTTAAATATCGATTACATTTTGATTGTCATGATCTAGTTGAACAGCTGTGAGCTGTGAAATATAACATAAGTTTCAGCCGGTACATCACTAAGCTTTAACACGTGTTTTCTTTGCATTGCAAAATATTCTCTAAAGTTGCGTTTGTATCAATTAAGTAGAATAAAATTGGTTTTATTTATATTTAGAGGTATGTCTTAACTAAAAAAATTTTGTTTGTGTTGTAGAAAATATGTGGTACAAGTTGACTATACGACTAACTGCTTGAAAAAAAGCCAAAAAAGACTTCTGTGGACCGGAACTTCTGATATTCTTGGGTATTTGCGCTAGAATATTTTTCTAAAATTACTATGTTGTCCTGTGATTGCAAAATGTGCAAATTTGCATATTTGCAGCCATATGCGACTTTATATGATATTGCATTTTTTAGGGACAATGTCGGTGATTAGACGAGAAGTTTGTTTAATATGGCGCAACGAGCTCATGCCTACTAAAAAAATTTTCTGCCGTTGAAAGTCATATATTTAATAATATAATTAATATTAACACGTATAAAAGTAATAAAATTTATTTAATAAGCAAAAAAATTTGAAATTTTGTAACGAAATTGGTTGAGAAATGGAAATTGAATCATAGAAGTACCTACAAATTTGAAAAAAACAACAAGGAGTGGTTAGATGGACAACTTTTATTAGTTGACCTGCTGACTAGTCGTGGAATACCCGACAAGATGTTCGACGAATGTTCTAATAAAACGAAATTAAGTAAAGTCTCCCAAATTGTTATGGAAATACCTCACAGTGAGCTCGTAGCAGCTACCATGTGCACTTTATACAAAGCAAAAAAGAAGGATGCCGATAATGATATTTTACAGTTATTGTCACAACATAGTGTACCACCTTCCATCTTAGATTCATCTAGTAGTTCTGAATCGGAATAAAAAAAACTGTTAATAATATTGTTATTTTTTGGCATTATAATTAAATTTTTGTTACGAAAGCAACTGAAGCATATGAAGACGTAATAGGGTCAAAACAATTATTACAACAGAAAAAAATTTTAAAAAATGAATACAAATTTTTTTAAAAAATGTTTTTAATATTGAAGTTTAATATATTTTTAGAACAAAGGAATGAGAAACATTAAATGTATTAACTGTATTCTGTTTTCCTGAATGAAACAAACAATGTTTAAAATATGAAAAAAAGTTGAAACTTTCACAAAAAAAAATGACAAATATATTACAAAAAAAATATTTTTTTGTTTAACATCGTACCTTTATCTATTTGTGACTAAAAAAATATATAAAAGAAACAAAAAAAATTCTCTAAACGCTATTAATTAAACGCCGCTATATGAGCATTTTCGCCCACTGTGCATCGTTGTGAAGTGGTCTGTCGAACTCGTTTTTGCTCGACACTGAACAAACGTGGCACCCATCTTACCGATAGCTTTTTCATATGTAAAAGTTCATGCATAATGTTGAACACACGGTCATATGATATGTTTACTATTTCAACAATCTCATGTAACTTGACTCGGTCAAGTTACATGAGATAACGATATCGAGGATTTTCTTGATATTTTCTTCAATAACCACTTCTGTTGGCCTTGTTTTACCAATATTTTACTATGTAATCTGACGGAGCAGATTCACTGCAACGTTTATCGAGCTTTTCTTTTGTCTCTTTCGCCGTTTTCCTTTCCCAATAATAATGTTTAATCACTTCACGAAATTTACTTTTTTTTATTTTTCAAGAAACACAAAAGTTGCTTAATTCAAACGACTACAACAAATAAACTAATCGATGAATTTAGGTGAAATTTTAACCTTTGACAGATCGCTAGGTAGCTTCAATATCAATCCGCCCTTGTATATATGCCAACTGTGCCTAGATTAGCTTTGCCGTTATTTAGGTTGCAAAAATATTGATATGAAAAATGTAAACAAATACTATTTTTTGTATATTGGAAACAGAAAATGTATCATAAATGTTTGACATATACACGAATTTACGTAAGTTGCATGACTAGATCAAGTCGCGTTTTAGAACCCCAATTCTTTACGTACTCATCTATAAATTGGCTCGTTGCGAGTGAGCTTACTCGTGTCCTATAAACAGGCTGATATGCTTGCTCTTATTTGCAAGAAACTTACTTTATATATGAAAGTAGGAAACACACCTATTAAATAAGGATTATTTGTTGGTAGATATGCATGTATGTGCGTATGAATATGTGTATGTATGAATGTATGTATGGGATGTACATATCGTCATATTAAATGCAAACAGACGTAACTACACTTTTTATTATTTTACAGGAGAAGCGAAAAACGTCCTAAAATCAACAAATATTATGTTTTCTTTGCAATTTTTGTAAATTGTACTTAGATTGTAGGGATTTATTTATTGGTGAAGATATTTTTAATTTTTTTCGAACATTTAAGTTTTTATGTTAGTTACGTTCTTTTGACCTTCCATTTTTTTAAACAAAACGACGTAACTACAAAAAGTCACAGTAGTGGATGAAAGGTTTTCTTTTTGGTATGAATTCATTAACTTCTAAACTACTGAACGGACGAAATTGGGAGACTCAGCAGATGAGATGTTAGACTTTCAAAACGATGTTTCAGTACTTGTGTATTTCTAGCCCAGTGGAACAAAGTTGTCAATCGAGTATGTAAATTGTATTGGTCCGTATAACTTCCCGATTAAAAATAATTTTGTATTTTCGAAAACTACTTGAAAAAGTTAAGAAAACACATGCTCACTGTATACTAGTATTCTAGTCTCTTACAATTTAAGAGATATTTAACTTAATTATTTATCTCATATTTTATAGTTTACAAGAAATCCTCCAAAATCCTTACCTATTGTTTTAAATTTCATATTGTTTATACTTTTGGATAAAAATATGTTTCCTTTTTTTAACTTTTTTATTAAATTTTTATTATACATATTTTATTATAAAATAAAATGTAATTAATTCTAAAGTGAAAACTACAGAATTTTATATGAAAACAGTGCAGTATATTTTACAAAAAATTACATTTTATAAAAAAAAGATTCATTTAAAAGAAGTCGAAACCAAATAGTTAATTTTCGAAGGTAATATTGTCAGAAAAATTATGGCAATCGGCTGATATTAACGGTTTTAAGTCTTGGAGATTTTGCTACTTTTTTAATTCTCTGAGTATACAATGGGTTGGGTTCACGATCTACAAATGTCTATATAGTTCTTTGTGGAAGTAGTTCATAATCATTGTTAATATTTGTTTTAAAATAAATAACACCAGGGCCATCGTATCCCAAAGCACGAATCACGTTTACTGTGGAATCAACGGATTTTTCCCCTGTTCAAAATATATAGTTTAAAATCAATGAATATATGCATACTATTTGTATATTAAAATAAAATGTAATACTTTATCTGGTCTTATTGGTGAATAACGTTTTGCAACGGACTCAAAGTCAAGAAAATACTCATGGCTTAAATGGTGCACTTGTAGAGGAAAGCGAATTTTTCGGGCGTCTTTTATTAAGCTCTGCGATGGCAGATTTATTTGCTTTTTGTCGATTTATATGGGAATTTAAGAGTGGGTTGAGTCACACTCTTTTTGAGTGGGCCAGCTATTAAAAAGACAACAAAGCATTAGACAGAATAACGTTCCGATTCGGGATTTTGAAATTACAAATAATTTATAAATTATGAAATTAAAAAATTATAAAACTTTATAGTTATAATATTATTGAATTATAAATTCTTACTTACGACTTAATACATAATAATGTCTGCAAAATTCCGAAAAATTTCATGATTTTCGGGATTGTTCATAAATCCGAAAATGTAGGGATTATTTTTTGGTAAATCCTTGGATTTGGGATTTCCTAAATCTTGAAAATCATAATTGTCAGGATCGAGATATAAGGACTGGCATCTCTATATACAACAAATGAGTTTGTATGTAAGATTTTCATATAAATGTGTAGTTTGATATTTTGTGTAGTTAAGTCCGTTTGTATTTAATATGACGATATACTGTTTGACATCTAGATGAGATGTGACAAGGGAATATGAAGTTTCCACTTATCATAAGCATTTGAGCATCTTTTAAAGCTTCATTAATTGATAGAGATAATGTCGGCAATTTGTTGATTTATTATACTCGTATTATGTTTTGTTGTGTTGAGTAAAAAGTTAAATATTAAATTATCACTCATCTATATTTTTATTTCCAATGTGTCTTTAGAATTGTTCAAGTAATTGTGATGATAATTTGCTGTGTAGATGTCACTTAATTTTATTATCGTTTTTTCACAGTCAGTAGCTCCACATTTCGTGCTCTTTTGTTAAGATACTCCAACGTATTGCAATAGTTGTGTTTACTGCTGTTTACGTTAATGGCCTTCATTCATATTATGTCTCTACTGGTGAAGTATCTGATTTTTTATTTAGTAATTTATTGTTTGTCTACTGTTTTCTTCTTTAAATTGTTTCTGTTTCCAGTTAATTTTTTATTCTTTACAAGTTTAAGTTTGAATTGTTACTTACGACACTCAAACGTTATTCATATGTCTCGTATATACGTACGACGTATTTGCAAATAAGAACGTAAAATATTGACGTATAATTTTTTATTGTAAGTTACTAGCTCACGAAAGTTTGTCTTGAATAACGCTCTTTTTGTAAATAAAGTTTTGACATGTTGCCACCTTCTTTAAAAGTTTCAGTTTTATTTTAAGCGTCAGTCACTATTCTAAATGCCAATAATAATAAAATAAAATTGTGAAAGAACGTTCATTTTATTGTGTAAAAAAAATTAGAATAATTGTTCTTATTGCAGAATTCGTCAATTTTCTAAATTTTAACATGTAACTTATATTTTCCTAATGATATGACCATTAGGAAAATATTACCATATAAACGTGTTTTACCATTGCGCTTTGAACCTTCTTCGGCTATATAAACTGTGATTTAGCCATTTGCAAATAGTTTTTGTTCATAAATAACATTTACGTATAAACGAGACAATAGTCGCCACTCTTTTTAATTATCTTTTAAGCTATAATACACACGGTGGTCAGATATTACAATATTGTCAACAAAATTTACTTTAAATTGTCTTACAGCCGTATAAATTGACAATGTCTTACGAAAATGTCAGGATAAAACCATTGTTAGTTCATTGTATGACCAAATTATTGTCAATGTCAAATTTAATTAAATTCCACGATATTCTTGATATAATTGCACCAACTCGGATCTCGGAAATTAATTTTTGATATTATTTATGTCTATAGAAACACGTTATTTAAGACCCCTTTTTGGGCCGTACTACATCATGAATTTTGGAAAGCTATATACGGTTAACAAGTTTTTTTGAACAGATAGCATAGAAATTTAAACAGTTCGGTCAGTACCTTAGGGGCAATACGGCTTTCAACTTATTACTAACACTAACAAAAAGAAAAGTGTTTGTATGTATTCGACTTAACTACAAGTAACACAAAAACAGTGCGGCCAAATGTGAGGAAACATATTAGTATGTATATAAGAGGTATCCGCCGGGAAATGATACTACACGCAGCAACTCCATTGTAATTCTGGCTGTATGCGGTCTGGCATCGCCTTGATGATACCACATGTTAATCAATTCCAAAGCATGCAGTCATGACATTAAAAAGTTTTCAATCATATCACGATATCGCTCCGCATCGAATATTTTTCCACAATAAATTTACCACATGTCTACTTCACGGCTGTTAAATATGAACTGTCACGACTAATGTTTACTAAAGTGGCGGTAAAATAAAGTAGTATACCTTCCAGGCGGACACCCTATACAAATGTGGGTTTTCACTGTTTAACGGTTTGAATATTGGATTTTTTATGAGAGCGTATTATTTAAGAGCGGTAAAAAAAGAACATGGTCGATTGCGTTGACCGGTGACTGCCAGTAGTATACTAATGCCCATATTCATAAAAATTTTACTAAAATTCATTTCAAATACATTTTAATCTTTTATGAATATGCATATAAATATCGCAATTATACAATTGAGGACATACCTATTTGTTCAGGACATATTACTCCATTCTAAAATAGTCTAAGTCAAAAAAGCTAGTTTTGAAATAAACGTCTTCAAAGTTTATTGATGTTATTTCACGCGGTATTGTTAATGCCAAAAGAACTTTTTTGCACCCTAGCGTTAACAACAGTGATGAGCAACCAAAAAACGTCAAAACCTATATATGCTTAAGTTGAAACTAGCGAAAATAAAGCTGTCTGTCTAGCTTGCACACAATGCATAATTTTAAATGTTTTAATATGTCGTTTCCATTTTTCGTGTTCAGGAGGTCCGAATTAACGTATCTAGGTAAGTGGCGTTCTTGGTATTTTTTGGCTGTAAACTAGTGTTATTGGTGTTTTATTCTCCTCTTTATTTCTTTGCTTACTGGATTTATTGCCATTCGAAGAAAACGACAAACGGTTTAAAAAGAACCGTAATAGGCAAGCTACCTTTGCGAACTTCAACTGGCGACTGGGCAAGAAGCGATTCTGAAAAGGGAATGTTGTATGTCGATCATTTGAGAAACGTTTTTATTACAAATGATTCAGCGAATAATACAGCGGAATTACCACCACATGTTTTTAGACCTCCTGTGTCTTTGAGATTTAATTTTCAAGATGTCGAAAACGTTATAAATAAAGTAAACTCAAAAAAAGCTCCAGGTATTGAAAAAATTACTGGCAAAATGCTTGTACAATTACCCCGTGTAGCTAGAAGAGTTTTACTTTTTATTTTTAACGCTATTTTACGCCTTGAGTATTATCCTGCAGAGTGGAAGGTCTCTATGATTACTATGATACCCCAGCCAGGGAAGGCGCTGACTAAGGTTGAATCATATAGACCAATAAGTCTTTTACCAACAATTTCAAAAATATGCGAAAAATTCTTAATGGCGAAGTTGAGTCCAATGTTAAATAATGTCGGATGAATCCCTGATCATCAATTTGGTTTTTGGGCTAATCATAGAACAAACGTTCAGACTAGTCAGTGTCATACGACAGACCTGTGAGGAGAAGAAGTATTGCTCAGCTCTATTCATTGATATTTCTCAAGCTTTTGCTAAAGTGTGGCACGACGGCTTGATGCACAAAATAAAGTTAAACTTCTGGAAAGCTACTTATATGGGCGGCAGTTTGTTATCAGAGAAGGCGACTTTATAGCCCAACTCAGCCGATCGAGGCAGGAGTTCCCCAAGGCAGCATACTGGGGCCTACTTTATATTTGATTTACGCCTCTGATATGCCAACGACATCCGGAATCCACACTTCTACCTCTGCAGATGACACAGCGTTTTTGAGTGTTCATGAAAACCACCAATTAGCTTCACGAAATTTACAGGAATATACTTCCGTATTGGAGTCGTCATACTCCCATCGGACGCGTCCCCAGGTGGCGGATAGGGGAGGACGGGGGCATTCACATATATGACCATGACACAAACGTGGCTTATATGTGAATACTCCAGGTCCTGGGCTCGAGGGGAACATAAGGCAGAGGAATACACCAATCCGCTGTCATGTGCTAATCTCGGGTCAGGTGGCATACACCCCGAATACCACGAGGTGTATGAGACCCGCGGACCAAAATGTCCCACTGAAGGCCAAGGTTGTAGAAGCTGCGCCGAGGGTCTGTGTGGCTAGTCAGTGGATAAAAAAGACTAGTTGCGAGTAGTTTCTCCTCCGGTCTAGGGCACGGACCGGTTGTAGTTTGTAGTTGCCTAGTCCATACACGCCGTCACTGTATGGATGGTCCTTTCTTTACTGGCCTACTCGTGGGAACAAAATGAATTTAAATTTAAACACAAAAACAAATAAAACAGAACAAAACACGACAGTCCATCAGGCTGGACTGTCGTCAAAAACCGGTCAAATCCTCAATGGGAACCGGAAACTGTAGTAGTCAGATCTACGAAGCTGAAAGGCCTAATACATCGACTGCTGCAATACCAAAAACAAAAGCTGAAAACACAGCAATACAGTGCGGGGTGTGCCTAAAAAGCCAAAAACACTCTGCGAATTACTCGGACGTGCCAGGGAGCTCAAAACTGGTAAAGCCAACAACATCCGGAAAAACCCCGGATGTGCTAGCCAGCAGAGAGCGAACTGGACAATCCACGTCCAATACAACACAAATGGTGGAGCGGGAGCAAATCACCAGCTCCCGCAAAACCTTGTTGAAAATCAGAGCGGCTCGACGATATGTCGAAAAGCTCGGAAATGCAGCCGAAGAGTCTATGTCAAGCAATGACAAACAAGGCTTGGCATGGGCCAAGGCATATATAGCCGAAAACCCGGATCCGGATGTCGCCACTGTCGTCGAGGCAGCTTGCAAAAGGCAACCGTCCGCGGAAGAAACACCCAATCCGAGCAAAAAGCCGAGGAAGGGGTCCTTGGTCATCAACAGACCTTACAGTGAGGTTGCAAAAAACCCACTGAACAGGGCTGTTGTTGATCGAAGCAACTCTGACGGAGCAATCACCCGCGAAAAGTGGGGGTTGATCAGCCAGAGATTGCTGGATAACTTCGTAAAGGCGCTCGAATGTAGCACCGGTCCTCCACCACAATTCACTGATGCAGGGTGGATTCAGGGCCGAGTTAAACTTATTTCATGTGTCGACGAGAAATCGGCCAGCGCCATGAAAGAAGTTATAGCATCACTAGGGGAAGTGTGGCCCGGAGCACAGCTGGAGTTGATCTTGGTCACCGACATCCCTCGTCGGCCAAGAGCGGCTGCAGTTGTTCCTGCGGAGCCACATGAACCTGATGCGATTCTCCGGATCTTTCAGACCGCGAACCCTGACCTCCCCACACAAGACTGGAAGGTAGTCAGTGTCGCGGAGACTAAAGGATCCAGTAGGAAGGTGGTTGTGGTCCTTAACAAGGAGTCTCTGCCGTTACTCCGAGACAGACAGGGCATGGTTTTCTATGGATACCAAGGAACCAGGCTTTGTCTGTATCGGGGTGATGACAAGATGGACCACAACTCCGACAAAAAAGCCAAAGAGCCCACAGAAGTGCAGGATGTGGAGGTCGAGGGGGATTCCCATTCAACACAGAGCTCACAATCAAACTCTAGTTTGGTTGGAGGGTTCTTTGGAGGATTGGAAAACGCCACAGTTGATGATGAGGACAGTCTTCTGGATTCCGATCCGGAGAATGCCACCATCATCAACTTCGACCTCGACACCATATAAACGATGAAGGTTACACAAATTAACCTTCATCACAGTAAAGCAGCGTCAGCTAGCCTTGTGTATCGTCTCGCCAAGCGAGACGTTGATATTGCGCTGGTGCAAGAGCCATGGACAAACAATGGCAAGATCCTTGGACTAGGCGCGAAGGGCTACAAATTAATATATGCAGCAAAGTCAGGTAATGGGGATATAACCATAAGATCCTGTATCATAGCCAAAAAGCACATAAATATCTTCATTTTATCTGATTACAGTGATGAAGATACCGTAACTGCCACGACCGATGTAGGGGGATCCAACATATGGATCTTATCATGCTACATGGCTCATGGCAAGGATGAATCACCACCTGGAAAAAGCGGTAAGAGACGCCAAAACCAAAAGCATACCGTGCATTATAGGCGCGGATGCGAATGCACACCACCTGATCTGGGGAAGCTCAGACACAAACAAAAGAGGTGAGAATTTAATAGAATTTATTCTAGATAATGATTTAGTAATTTTAAATCAAGGGAACAAACCCACTTTCGTGACTTCGAACAGGCAAGAGGTGTTAGATATTACGCTTGCCAGTTCGAATATCGCAGATCAAATACAGGAATGGAGAGTGTCAGAGGACTGCTCCTTTTCCGATCACTGCTATTTAGATTTCAAAATAAGCAAACAACATAGAATAACATTCTATCGTAACAGGCGGAGAACGGACTGGGGAAAACAGAGAGAATTCCTGAGTAGAGACCTAGCCCAATTCCCGACCATAACCAATGTCATTGACATTGAAAGATCAGTGGGGAAACTCAATGACGCTTTCAAGAACGCCACAAGACGATCTTGTACACTATCTGTAAAAAGGGAAAATAGCAGACCTAAATGGTGGTCAGCAGAACTGTCTGAGACAAAAAAGAAATGTTGTAGGCTTTTTAATGAAGCTAAAAGAACAGGTAACTGGGATGACTATAAAGCTTCGGTGAACAAATACAAAAATCTCATCAGGAACTCGAAGCGAAGATCCTGGAAGGAGTTTTGTAGTAACGTGAATAGTACCTCTGATACATGCAGACTTCGGAGAATACTTTCTAAACAACCGACAATCCCAAGTCTAATACAAAAGGCAGATGGATGTTGGACCACAAATTGCGAGGAATCGCTAGAAGAATTAATGAACACCCATTTTCCGGGTAATCAGACATTGAGGGCGAACGATAGTTCTCCCCTGCCACACGCCCGGAATGCAGTATATCTGGTTATAACAAAAGAGATGCTGCACTGGGCAATCAAGAGTTTCCAACCGTTCAAATCACCAGGACCGGATGGAATCATTCCTGCAGATCTCCAGAATAATCTGGATCTGATCACACCCTGGCTCCTCGAGATATATAGAGCAGCCCTAAACTGGTCGTACATTCCAACAGAATGGACCAAAAGTAACGTAATCTTCATCCCAAAGGGAGGGAAAACGTCACATACTAAAGCAAAGGAGTATAGGCCAATTAGCCTGACATCCTTTCTTTTAAAAACGCTAGAGAGGATCATAGATATACATATAAGGTCCAATATAAGCAAAAACCAGTTGTCGCCATCTCAGCATGCTTACACAAAGGGCAGATCAGTTGAAACGGCGCTACATAGTTTGGTCAGTCATATTGAACGGGCCAATCAATACAAAAACTATACCTTAGTGGCCTTCATGGATATTGAAGGTGCTTTCAATAATGTCGAGACAAAGGCGGTCATAGATGCACTTGACGGTCTGAAAGTTGATCGACCTACAATCATGCTCATTACGAGCATACTAAAGCGCAGAACTATAACTGCAACAATGGGGAACTCCAGAATTACGAGAAAAGTATGCAAGGGTACACCCCAGGGAGGGGTACTATCCCCCCTCTTGTGGAATGTTGTAGTGAATACTCTGCTTAACGATCTAGATAAAAATAAGATAAAGACTGTAGCCTACGCCGATGACGTAGCGATTGCAGTCTCTGGTACCCGTTTAGACACCATAACAGAGCAGTTGGAATACGCTCTGAAGATGGTAAGTCAATGGAGCGTACAATGCGGACTAAAGACAAATCCAGCGAAAACGGAAATCGTACTTTTTACTAAGAAGTATAAAATTCCACATTTCACACCTCCAAAAATGGATGGTACCGCACTTATCCTATCGAATAAGGCAAAATACCTAGGCGTCATTCTTGACAGCAAACTATCATGGAAAGAGAACATACAGGCTAGAGTAACCAAGGCTACAATAGCCATCTATCTATGTAAAAAAGCAATAGGCTCAACATGAGGCATACAACCAAAAGGAGTTGTGTGGCTTTATGACATGGTTATAAAACCGATAATATTTTATGGAGTATCAGTATGGTGGAAATCACTGGACTCCGCAACCAATAGACTGCAAATTGAAAAAGTCAGTCGAATCATGGCAATACTGAACACAGGGGCCATGAGGACAACTCCAACCAAAGCACTTCTTGCAATTATGAGCTGGATGCCATGTGACTTAGAAGCCAGGCAGATAGCACTAAAAGCCGCGATCAGGTTGAACGCGACAGGAGCATGGACCCACAGACCGTGGGGACATGCCAATATACTGGAAATTGGAAGGGACGTAATCCCCGATCTAATTGACTACTGCATCCCAAAACCATTCCTCTCAAGGAGCTTTTGCTACCAAATTGAGGAATCCCCCCTAGAATCTGGATACTTCTATGTCTACACGGATGGGTCCAGAAAGGGGGAAAGGGTTGGGGGTGGCGTTTACATAGAAGAATTTAACACTAAAATATCCTTCAGATTATCAGATGGATGCAGTGTTCTTCAGGCTGAAATATCGGCCATAAATAAAGCGGCCAGATGGTTGACGTTTTACAAGATATTCGGTAGGGATATCATGATAGTAACGGACAGCAAAGCCGCCATCAAATCCCTGATTGGAATATACACCAATTCTAGTCTAGTCCAGGAATGCCGGACATCTTTAAACAAGATGGCGAGACATACTAACATAACCCTAAAATGGGTACGTGGACATGGGTCCAGCAATGGCAACAACATCGCCGACGACTTAGCCAAAAAAGGGACAGCCCTAGAAGATAGGGATATAGACCCCTTTTGCGGACAACCATTAACAGCGTGCTGGAAAAGAATAAAACTCCACACACTGGAACGTGCACAAGAAAAGTGGCTCACAGAGCCCACATGCCTTATATCAAGGAACTTGTGGCCGCATATTAACTCTAAGAGAACTAAGAGTGACTGTAGCAGTCATCACTGGCCATTGCCCGTTTGGGAACCATGCCAGGAGACTAGGACTACCCCATAACGACTTCTGTAGAAGCTGCCAAGACGAGGAGGAGGAGGAGACGATCCTTCACCTCCTCGGCACATGCCCGGCATTGGAGCATCATCGTCTAAGACACTTAGGCGAGCGGAGCTTCAATAGCCTATCTTGTCTGGCCTCGATCAAACCGACCGCGCTAGCCTCTTTCATAAGAAGCTGCGGATGGCTAGTATAGCAGCATGTAACGCTACACTAAAAGGTTCCCGCCTCTCCGTTCCACCACCGCCCATCCTTTCCTCTCACTATATTCCTATAACTTCTTTTCTTCACTCCACTATCCTATTTTTTCAGGCAATCACAAAGGGAACGACTACAGGACCCAAGTGAGCTGGACAACCTAGATTATTCCGGGGTACCCAGCGGCCTGCCTACCTAACCTAACCTACTTCAATATTAGAGAAATGGCTAAAACTTTGGAAAATCGAAGTTAATAAACAGAAATGTACTCATGTTGCATTCACATTGTGTAAGCAAACATGTTCGCCTATCCAAATTAGCAACTCACCTATTCCGCAGCACAACGAAGTCAAGTACCTTGGTATTCACCTGGACCGTAGGCTAGCGTGGAAGTCTCACATTGAAGCAAAAGTCACTCAGTTGAAACTAAAAGCAGCGCAACTAAATTGGCTTATTGGCAGAAACTCGGCATTGAACTTGGATTGCACACTTCTGTTACACAATGCAATTCTAAAGCCCATATGGCGCTACGGAATTCAGGTATGGGGCAAATATTCAATAAATGCAAAAGCGACAAAAGCAAATTCTTCGAACGATTACTGCAGCTCTACGGTACGTAAAAAATTCACGAGTTTATAACGATCTGAGTGTTCCGCTGGTAAAAGAGGAATTTTCTAAGTACGCGACAAAGTATGTCAGTAAACTGGAACTGCATCCAAACCCTCTTGCGCGCAATATACTTAATTTTGGCGGCCACACTCGCCTTAGAAGAAGTGATACTGTTGCCACCATCAGATTGCTCAATAGGTGATTTTACTGAAATAGCTCCCGCATAATAAAACGTTTTGTCTAGCATTGACCGGACTTAAGTAAAAATCCATTTTTTAATGTTAAAACACATTTTTTAATTTTAAATTTAGTATTAAGATTTTAATACTTATTGGTAGTTCATTTTGAAGATTCAATAAATAAAAAAATGCTTAAAACAAATCGGAGAAAACTTACAAAATATATTTGAAGTTTTTCTGCTTGCTATTTGGTTCTGATCTTTCTTCTATTCCAATTTCCAAGGATTCCTTCACCACTACTTTACTAAATTAACAGGTATGATTAAGCACCTTTAGCCTTTTTGTATTCATATCACCATTCTTATATAAATCTTTTAGTTTGTGTGACCTTTTTAAATTTGTACCATATCGTAGTTAAAAGTAACCAAGCATAAGTTTGCTTACACAAAAGTATTTTATGCAGTTGCCTAAGTGGACTTAACATATTTTTGTTAGTCCTTTCTACTTACATTGGTCTATCAAATACTAATACTTTTAGCATAAAAGAACAAATAAAATTCCAAGCCAAATCATGCTAAGTATTGTTACGTTTTTGCCTTTAGAAACAATCTTGCGGATTCTTCAATTGCAAACAAAATAAGGACACTAACACTTTTTCGTTACACTGTACTAAAATACTTCACAACTTTGTTTACACTTAATACCGCTGTGTATTAAAACACTAGACTTGCTTACTATTCTGATTTATGACAGTCTTGGACAAGGTTTGGAAGTAATCTGACTCTCTGCCGAACATCTGCCTGCTGTTTATACTTCTTTGTTTTCTTCTACAATCATTATGAAGTTTGCAGTTATTGATAATTCCAGAACCAAATGTACAAATACAATTCTTACGCATATACATATTCACACACACACATGCTGGCCAAGCTACACGAATGCAACAAACAATAAGAAACGTAATACCGAGAACGCAGTAACAACAATGGAATCATTTGTGGTTGAGTTACTTTGAGTTTTTTTCGGTCTGTAAATCATGTACGGTTGCTTGTTTGTGTATTATGCTTTTAGTTTTTATGTTGTTCGTGTGGACGTACATATGAAATAACAAGCAGATCAGTGGCTGGCACATTAGGTCAGTTTCGATAAAAATTCGTAACAGTACATAATCAAAACATTTTGAATAAGAGCTTTTTAAACTTGAGGAATTGTGCAGCATTTTGCAACATTTAAAACTTTTGATATGAAAGTGCGATTACTATCAACATTTTACAGGATTTAGTTAACAAAAGATGAACTCAGAAACAATATTCTCAGCAAACTCTGGTACTTCGACTTTAGAATGGTACCGTCGTATATCTTTAAAAATATATAAAAGAATCGGACTTATGAGAATGAAATTAGTATCCTGCACATTTTGTAAATAACTATGAAATAGTGAAAACTCTTTAGGATAAAACTATTTGTGCAATTACTGTAAGGCTACGAGTGTATATAAATACTAGCTTTATACTTCGTAGGTCCTGCAATCTTCTAGACATCAATTAGACAAACATTTTTGTCCATCTGCAGATATTTCATTCCAGGTTTTCACCTTCAATGCAGTTTTAAGCTCACATCTACTCTGGGCGTTCCTAAAAAGCGACTTTACGTTTTAAAATACACTAACAGTGCACGATAGATTTAATGTTAATTAAGAGAGGAGGCCGTCACTTCTTTGATAAGCTCTATGTGTCAAGTCTTGTTTGAATATAAACTGCGATCAAGACCAAATCCATCTATGGACTCCTTTAAGCTGCTATCCAACAAAAAAATTTGCAGTACTACAATAGGTTCAACAGAACAGAAAGACAAAGGAAATAGCCTTCCTGGTTCGACACTACTCCCTGTTGATTTGAATTTTCCGTCGTAATATTTAACCGGAAACATATCTGCTGGTAATTTGTTCCACAGATAAACCGAAAGACTGAAAAACTAAATCTCTATAATATCTTGAACGATTCACTGGGAAATCCACTACAAAGGGATGATAACAAGACGATGTACGTGTATTACGTAACAATTGTAATGAAGACTTTGTGTTACCGGCCCAAACATAAAAGTTATACTCCATTTTCTGTCGGATATGGCTGATATGAATTCTGTGCAATTCAGTCATCAGGTTAGCCATGCCAAGCGGGTGGGTGAATGTTTGGTCCTTCTTTACAACGGTTGGAATTGTTAGACTAACGTTATTCCTTATTCCCTTAACGAATAACCAAAAGCTTTTACTGGCTCTCTTTTGTTTAGAATAGTGTTATTAGTCTATAATAACACTTATAAGTACTAATCAGGCTATCTCACTTGCTGTCTCATACCATAGCACTACTGCCACTATGCTATACTGTTCACTTACATCTAATGCTGTATTTTTCTTGCGGCATATTTTCCATTACCAGCACTTCTGAAAAAGCTATTCGAAGGAGAGCGAAATATTGCCAGATAATAGAAAAACCAAAAGAGACATTAAGCTCAAAAAAATTATGTACTATATTTAATTAATATTAAATTTACGTTTCAGCAGTGAATAAAACCTTTTTCAATTCTATTCTAACAGCCAGTTCATAGAACACGACTCGCAACAAGCCGATATGTAGACGATTACGTAAAGAAATAGGTTTATATAACGCGGCTAAGTCGAGTTGTGCAGATTACTTTAATTCGTGTGTATGTCAAATAGTTAAGTGAATTTTTCCATATACAAATTTTCATTTTGATAAAGAAAACCAACCCTATTTTTGGCATGTGTACATATGAACTCGTAAATAAATAAAACAAACAAAATTTTTAAAATTTATAATTTTTTGTGAATTGGGTCATAAACCATTCTACATAAATAATCTGGGTCATCTTTGTGTTGAATACGTTCTCAAGATAATAAACAACGATTATGATAAACATTCTAAATTTGACTGGAGACTAAGCGAAGTGCAACATTATTATATCCTGTGTTGTGATCACAAAAAAGTTTTGTATTTGCGATATTGCGACTCTATCAAAATATTGCATCAATGTAAATAATGTAGCCATGGAAATTGAAAAACAGCAATCCCAGTATACCATAGACTATTTCATTCGCTGATTACAAAACTCGAACCCGAGATTTGAGTAAGTATGTAATGTTCATCATCATCGTACTTGCTCGAGATTTCTAATACATCAGAGAACAAGAACACTCCAACGAACCCACGATGGCGTTTTCTATTCATCGAATCTAGATATTTACCGATGCGAAATAACATTTGCTGCGAATAAAATTGAAAGCTTCAGAAAGAATCTTTAGTCATCTTTTCTATGAAGATGAATCAAATGGTTTTTAGTAATGTCGTAAAATGAAACTCGAATAAATTATGTTGCAAAATATTCGTAAATCTGCTTTTATTTTTAACATAAATTCTCGCTACTTTTGATACCGACAAATTATATTACTGTCTTTTGACAAATTCTTTTTGTGAGCCATTTTAAGTGTGTTTATAATTCGAAACACAAATGAAAGTATTTTTATTTAACCTGCAGCAATAAAGCAACACGCTGACTCAGCAATCTAATATAAAGAGTATCCAAAAGTTAATGCCAGATTTAAATTAATTAGAAAATACGGTTTTTAGTCTTTTGATTAGTATTTTTTATTGAGTAATAAAATACGTAGGATGGGGCTGTTTATGAAATAGCACATTTGATAATTGCCCTCCATGGCTGTGCATGCACATACACATCCGTTTGACGAAATTTTCCATTACCAATTTGCATAAGAGTGCCAGAATTCTGTTTGAGCTATATAGAAACCGGCCTTAGCGGCTAACATTTTCCATGATTTCGAAAGGAATGGACACAAAAACGACCGAGATCTTTATAGAGTAATTAAAGTATTGCTGAGCACTTGCACTTGGTTAAATTTCTTTCAGCACTTCTGTCTCTTCGTCATTTTAATCTTGCACTGCTTTTAATAAGAATGTATTCTTTTCGGAAACATATATACATAGTATTGTTTTAATAACTTTTCCCATCAACTTCGCTTTCATATCTTCCATCGGCAAATAGCTTGCCTCGGTCGAAGATAATCTCATTGATGCCAACACAAAACAAACCGGATTGAGATGGTTTTACATGTACAAAGCAAAGCGTGCTGTTGCCCACTTTTACGCCAAACCATGACCAAATTTTTGTAAATTAATTTAAATTTAACAGAAGTTTTTAAATGCAGTAAAAACTAAAACTACATTTATTTTTATAACTTTTTATTTTTTCAAAACACTATTTCTCCTGACAAATGTGTTTTTTTATTCGTCACACTTTGACACTTATTGTGAGTTAAGTCGTGTTGTACCAAAGTCGTCAATAGCCGTCATATGTAAACCAAAAACCGAAAAACGTTACTAACAGCCAGTTCATAGAACCCGACTAATCTCACTCATAACGAGCCGATTTGTAAATGACTACGTAAAGAAATAGGTTTATATAACGCGGCTAAGTCGAGTCGTGCAGATTACGTTAATTCGTGTATATGTCTAAAGGCAGAATTAGTTTGTGCGTTCTTTTCCGTTCTGACTCAGCTGTTTTGTTTCTGTTCAATATAAACTATATGTGCATGGTTTGTTTTTACTTGTTCGTTCTGTTCTGTTGCGGACTAATCTGTTGAAAATAGAATTCAACGTTAAGTGACGGCCATGCATGTTTTACTTTTTACAGGTATGGAAACATTATTTTTTAAGCAAAAAAAAAAAAAGTTGTTTCAGTTCGCTTACGGGACATTTTCATAAAAAACCCCGGTCTAGGCTATATCTCGGGTATCTATGGACCGATATCGGAAATATTCATTTTTTATATTTATATAACCTTATTTCATTATCAGAACTGCTTTTGCGCACAAAAAAGGTGTTTAAGTTCGCTTACGCGACATTTTCATAAAAAACCCGATTTGGGCTATATCTCGGGTATATATTGACCGATATATAAAAATTTTTTTTTTGTCTTTTAGTCAGCATGCTTAATGATTGTGTGAAGTTTGAAGCAAAACAAACAATTTTTTTCCAAACATTTCCATGCAAATTTGCAAAAAAAAAAAATGGCTTATTTCGAAATTTTGTATATATCTCAGCTATATGTGAACCGCTATTACTAAATTTCAATAGCAAACCCATGAGTCGATAGGGTAAAAGAATGGTGAAAGAAAAAAGATTGTAAGTCTAATGGTTTTCTCAGAAACGGTGTTTCAACAGCGGACAGACGGACATCGCTTAATCGACTTTTCCATTAATTCTGATTCAGAATATATATACTTTATAGGGTCGCAAATAAAAACTGTAGAAATTACAAACTTGTATATACCCTTTACATTTTTGTGAAGGGCATAAAAATTTAAATACCAGTGTATTGAAGTCATATGAATTAATAAAATCTGTTTTATTTGGTGAATATTTGTTCAACATTTTCATTTATCATAATTAGGTACAATTTCACAAAAGCAAGGAATAGTATTGTTTGTGTAATGAAATAAAGTATTAATGAATAAATGAAATAATTCCATTGATCTTATTACGTACATTTGTGCACATATTTTATTTATGTGTGTTATGATATTATTTCTTTAAACAAATGTAAATATTTCATTGATTTAATGTAAATTTTTCAGGTGCTCAATGAATAATAAAATTAGATAAATGAAATAACTTCATTGACCTTATGAAGGAGTATCATATTTTTAATGAATATATTACATTAGTACAAAGAAGTTGTTACATTAAATAAATATTACTTTTACATTAATTTAATGTACAGTTTTCATGTGCTTTGATCTAGAGAAATTATTTCACTAATCATATGATTTGTCTTTCATACTTTAAATGAAAATAAGTCATGTTTCTTATTAAAATGTTTCATTACTTTTATGAAGGTTCTCATTAAAATAATCTAATGAAATTCGTTTCATTATTTCTATGAAGAGTTACAATGGTTGAAAAATAATGAAAAAATTTATAAAAGTAATGTCAAAATTCAGAGAATTTCTGAACAAAATTTTTTCAGTGTCTGCATCTGGCTTTGCATGCACATATACACCCGTTTGACGAAATTTTCCATTGCCATTTTGCATAAGAGTTCCATAATTCCGTGAGAGCATAAGCTCGTAGAAACCAACCTTCTCGGCTTTTCCATGATTTCGAAAGGAATGGATGCAAAAGCGATCGGGTTCTTTATGAAATAATTAAAGTATTGCTGAGCACTTGCAATACTTTACTTTCGTGTCATAGAATTTTGTGTTACGCATTCAAAGCGTGCTGTTATTCACTTTTTTGCTAAATCTGGACCAAATTATTATTAATTTGACAGCAAGGCACTAAAATTTCATTTATTTTTATATCTTTTTATTTAATCAAAACATTATTTTGTCCTGACGAGTATGGTTTTTAATTGTCACACTTTGACATTTATTGTGAGTCAAGTTGTGCTATACAAACCAAAATAAATTGATAGCTATTACGTCTTTTAACAAAAATCGTAAGTAGTCGTCATGTATAAACCAAAAAGTTAGTGCTTTTTATCGACGTGTTGTGTTCTCTGAACTGGCTGTAAGTTAGTACTTTTTATATACGAGTCGAGTTTTATAAACAGGCTGTAAATCCGTATTTTAATTCTATTCTATCTATGAAGCGCCTGGCTAATTCTAAGCGTCATTGCTACTTTTTTGATTAATTGGTGATTCTGCCTAGCTTTTGGATGAAAAGTTGTTCCTGTGGCATTAGCAACTGGTTGTGCTAATTAGGTCCTAGTGAAAAATAAAGGACTACATAGTGTATGCTGATTTATCTCTCAAATGTGTCAGACGTCACGCACATTCTCAATTTCTTGTTTGGACAATCGGAAAATATAATAAAGGCAATAAAAAAATAAGTAAAATGATTACGAAAATTTTATGAGAATAATTTAAAGCGAATTACTATAAGTAATTTACCTAATGAGTTAAATAATTTATCCCTCCTACAAAGTTTGACACAAAAGCTTCCAATTTTGCATGAAATCAAAAAAAACCGCATCTCGTGGAATTTGACAAATGGGTTTTTAATGTTGGCATAAAAGCTCCTGTGCAAACAAACTAAAAGCAGAAACGAAAACAGAACAATAATACAACAGCAAAAAAGCTTTTATTCACTCTCATTCCCAACAAACATGCATTGCTTGTAACAAAACAACTATTCTAAACCGAAAGCTAATTGTTCAACGCTGTTCTCGTAATCACATGATTGCGGGAATAAGTGGAATATTATAAAATAAACACAATTACAGTTCACACTGTAATAGAAAAGAAAAAGGTTTGGTGGGGACGGTCGGATGTGCAATATTATGATCATGCTTCGTTACATCGATACGCTGAAAAGCCAAATAAACAAAACAAAGATGTAGCAGATAAACAAACTAAACTACAATAAATAATCATTAACAACACGCACACTGAAAAACAATTGCAAGAAGTTTTATTTAAAACTAGCTGACCGCGTCGACTTCGCTCGGAAGGTATTTATTAAAGATTATGTAGAACTGCTGGAAATTATACTCGTACAATAACACAAATACAATTTGTTGCTTAAAATTTTCTTCTAAATTAGATTAATAGTATAATTAGATACATATATAACAACAAATTACTTTTACAAGAAGGGTAAAAAATATTTCATTTTTAGTTTTTCTATCAGCTGGCCGTGTTCCCACGTTCCCAAACATTGAGATTCTAATCCATACAAACAATTGCGTTTGAGTTTTATTAATCGTCATCGTGATAAATTAGTTGATATCATGGGTATTCTATGAATAAATCTTTAGTATGACCCATTCTTGAATATGGGTAAAATTTGAGACCCACAGCACAACTTAAAAGAAAAGAATCAGTTTATTTTTGCCACCATTTTGCTTTATCCTCTTTTGCAGCTCGATTTATGACGTTGCAAACTGTTTGCGAAACTGTAAATATTTCCGACAACTCGTTCCTAGCATAATTGCCAGATTTGACCATAAATCGTCATATTGACGAAAAGCATGGAATTATTAAATTTTAAGAACTTTTTGTAGGTGGACACTAAGATGATATACTTTGTATACAAATAAATGCAACTCGACAACAATATAAAAATCAGGCATTGTGATTGCATAAAAAAATTTGCTTATGACAAAAGTAATTGGCAACAAAAGTAAAAAAGTATGCATAAAGTGATATCAAAAGCAGTGTAAAAATGTAAGCAACTTAATAATGCAACTTGCGGTAATTTCTACATTGAATTGTGCAACCAAATTTCGAAGATATTTGGTTCTGAAAAACTCTACTCATTTCATACATATGTATATGTATATGAAAAACAAGATCTGGATTCTGAGTGTGAAGAGTAAACTATTTAGATTTTGAAGCAATTTTTAAAACCTAGAAACAATATTATGCAATTTTTGGAACAACACAATGAATTGAAATGCGATCATTTCCAATATATTAGGTGTACAACTTTCCTTCCGCCGTTTTGCAAAAGTTGGATGTAGCGGTAAGTGGTAGTCGAAATAAATATATCGTATATGTCATACAATAAGCTTAGATATTTGTAAACATAAAAACATCAAAATATTAATCCCACTGCCACAACGGATAATAATAGGTTTGCTATCCCTCAGACAGATGAGCCAACAACATCCAAAAAAACCTATAAACCACCACCAACATATTTGAGAGAGCCGACTTCTAGTGAACTGGTAAGCAAACTTATTACGGCAATCGGTAAAGATACTTTCAACGTCACATCAGTGAAGCACGGCAGCATCAGTGAAACTAAAATACAGGTAAACCATGGAAACGATTACCGAAAATTGTTTGATGTTTTAGAAAAAGAGAAAAGATCATTTTACACTTGCCAGCTCAAAAGTGCTGAAGGTCTTCAGGTCGTTATTAAAGGTATTGACCCTTGCGTAGATATTGATGATGTCAAAACCGGATTGTAAGATAAAAGTTTTAAAATAAAAACCGTAGTAAACATCAGAAACTGTGAAAAGATCCCTCAAACCATGTCTAGGTTTAATCTAGAACCAAGGGATGTTGTACTAAAAAAGAATGAAATTCATCCAATATATAACCTCAAATTCCTTTTGCATCGTAAAGTTACCGTTGAGGAGCCATATAAGCGTTCTACATAAGCGTTCACATAAAGAAAAATATTAATCGATTTGTGTCTGCAATATAAAGTTATTTGGCTTACGATCCAAATTCTCGCCATTTACGGAAGATTTTTATTTTCCGCTTGATCTTGAAATACCTATGCTGAGGTCGCTGTTAGTAAAACATGAAGAAAAAGGTTTCAATGCTTGAAGAACGGTGATTTTGACGTTAAAGATTGAAGAGAGACGGGTTTCGAAGGTGCGAAATTCTAAGCATTACTTGATCAAGACTTGTGCCCAACGCAATAAGAATTGGCAGGATCATCGGGAGTGACACAGCAAGCTATTTCAAAATGCCTGAAAATCATTTATTTATTTATTTGTCTAATATATGTCTATGGAATAAAAACAAACCTTACAGGCAAACAGCATCTTAATTAAGAAGTAAATCATGTAAATCCCTTTAATCTAGTAACAATTTAAAATCATTAAATTGCAGAGAAAAATCAACACTTACAATATTATATTTAAAGTGCTCAAAGCACGTAACATAGTTCCCGCATAGCGTAATTAGTAACACGTGTTGCAATGTAGAATCAATTTTTAGATCGTAAACATCTATATAAATGGTACACAAAATATAATTAGCTTGAGTGTGAATACTCAATAATCTCATTTATCAAATTATTATAACAGAATGGCTTCAAGCCCAAAAGAAAACAACGAACATTATACGCACTTGACATTAGCATTGCTTGGCAATTACGAAGTGCAAATTTAACAAATTTCTTCTGTATTCTTTCAATTCTATTGGAATTTACATTATAAATAAAAAGGGTTCCAAACGAACGAACAATACTTTGATTAGGAGCGAATAAAAGCAGTATACAAGGTTTTTAATGTTCCAAGATCTGAAAAGTCAATTTCTTCTTATAAAAGCACAGGCAGCATAAGCGTTAGGTATAATATAGTCAAGATGCGCATTAAAGTTCGGTTCACAATCTAACGCAATACCAAGATCTAACATTTGACTTACAACTTTTAAATTATTATCATTTATTTTATTCTGGAAAATTTTAGCGTTACTAATATTTGACTAATGAAAGGTCATTTGGCAGCATTTATTACCATTTAAAGGCATATTATTGATATCGCACCAAGAGGATATTTTAGCGAGTCATTGTCTGATCTTATATCTTTAAAGATTTTGCGGTCATCAGCATATAATAAATACTGAGACCCATAACAGCAATTTCCAGCGTCATTTATAAAAATTTTAAAAAGTAACGCCCTAATATACTTCCGGAGGAAGCGTGTAGGTCAAAGACACGAAATTCTCAAGGACAACAGTATATCTCGTAACAGAAATAGCCAATTGATTAACGTATCGTATAGGCCGATTGTAGATAGCTTAAGATGTAGTATTTTATGTTATACTTTATTAACAAATGCTGTACATAGATCCAGCAACTTGCCTATGTCTCTTAAAGACAGAAATACAAAAATGATTAAAAACCACACAACTGGAAACAGTAGTACGACCAGGTAAAAATCCATGCTGTTCATTACAGATATATCGCTTTAGTGCAAACAACATTTTTTCTTTGATGATGCGTTAAAAAAGTTTTGAAATATTAGACAGCTTAGATATTGGACGATAAATTGTAACATCAGTTTTATCACTTCCTTTAAAAACAGGGATAATTGAAGCAACTTTACATCTATTAATAAAATATCTCTCATCCAAGTATTTATTGAGAAACAACCAAACTTTGCGACAATTTTTTTTATAAAAAGCAAGCTAAGACCATCGATATCAATACCACAAGAACTCTTAATATTTTAAATACTATTCTATAACATATTTCATCAGAAGTTAGCTGAACAAAACCAAAGTCAACACACGGATGCAAAAATTTCAAAACATTTGGATCAATAGAGTCATTGGCAGCTTCAAAGTTAGATTAGAAAGACTGTGTTCATGAGAATTATTTAGAAACAAGGAAATTAGATACCACACGAGTTGAAGCAGAGGGATGTTGAACGGCGTTTGTTTGCTTGGGATTTTTGCATCGCATTTTGATTAGGAACGAAAAATGGGTTTATTACGATAGCCCCAAGCACAGAAAATCATGGAATATCCCGGCCAATGTTATGCTCAGTATTTGGTAAGACCAGCTTAGCGTAGTGTTTTATGAGTTGGTAAAACCGACAATCACACAACATGATAAATCTATTTCATAGCATGACAGTGCTCGACCGCATCTTGTGCAAGTTGTCAAGACATGCTTGAAAACGTTGAATGGGAAGTCCTACCGTACTCGCCATATTCTTCAGACGTTGTTTCGTCGGACTATCACTTATTTCGATCTATGGCAGACGGCCGGGCTGACCAGAAATTTCGTTCTTATGAAGGTAAAAATTGGATGGATTCGTAGATCGCTTCAAAAGATGACCAGATCTTTCAACGCGGGATTCGGGATTCTTTTTCAACGTTGACATACATAAGTAATATTCAGCCATGTTAGTTAAAATAAGACAAAAATACGAAACTAATGAATGATTTTAACTAAACATTGACAGACTGTATGTTTGCATATATTTTTATGAATGAATTTATATTTTTAGTTTGTTTAAAATGTAATTGGTATCTTTTATTCCTTGACTCATCACTAGAAATTGTATACAAAAATGATAAACGCGCTGCGTATTGAGAAAGCGTCGTCAATGTGATAGTGTCTGGAGGTGTCAAAGAATAGTTTTTCGCTGTTTGGACATACAGAAATACTATGTTGAAGTTCATTTCCATGCAACCTAGCTGCATCTAAAGTAGGACAGATGTATGAGGAAATTTTCTAGCAATAATATTTATGTACTCGTACGTACATACATACAAATGTAAATGTATTTACATAATGGTTTTTGCTTCAATAAAACTCTCTTACTTAAAAACAAAACACAAATACATACTTACATATGTACTAATTTCCGTTATAGTATTTTGTTGTAATATCTCACTTTGAAAATCGAGCAAGCAACCACAGCTTTCACACACCGAAAGCTTACTTTGCAAAGTCTTGAGTTTGATGGTGGCAAGGGAAAATAAAGAGTGTAAGAGCGCAACCCTCTTTTCCCGTGCCACCACCAAGACTTTGCAATTTAAACTTTCCTTGTGTGGAAGCGGTGAATGTTTTGTATAATGAAAACGAGAATGGTATCGTTATTTTGTAATTTTCTGAAGGTATGTTCAAAATTAAAGGCCATTGTGGCCTCATAGATCATTCATTCAAGCTGCTGAAAGTACTTTGCAAAACGGCGGGATTTATTAAACAGACCACCTTAGAAGGAAACTCTGCGCGCAAAATACAGAGATTATTAAATAAAACTGAATAAAACTCAATCGTTATTTTCCATTTTTAAAAAGTATCTATTTATTCATCAATAACTATCTCGTCCCCTTCAAAGTAATCCCCTCAGATATAATACACATATGCCAGCGTTTTTTCTAATCCATGAAAAACTTCTGAAACGCACTTTTTGGTATCGCCAACTGCTTCTGTTTCGATTTTTCTTTTATCTCCTCAATCGTAGCAAAACGCTTTCCTTTCATCGGTGTCTTCAGTTTTGGGTAGAGAAAAAAGTCAGCGGGGGCCAAGTCCGGTGAATACTGTGGCTGAGGCATGATAACGGTTTTGTTTTTGGCCAAAAACTCACGCACAAGCATCGATGTGTGAGCTGGTGCAAAATCAATTATTGTTTTTTCCACAATTCTGTCTGTTTCAGTTGAATTGCTTCGCGCAAACGGCGTATAACTTCAAGGTAGTATTCCTTATTGGCCGTACGACCTAGTGGCTAGAATTTATGATGCACCACGCCATTGCAGTCGAAGAAAACAGTGAGCAAAACTTTAACATTTGACCGAACTTGACGTGCTTTTTTCGGCCTTGGCTCTTCTGGACGCTTCCATTGGGATGATTAGGCTTCGGTTTCAATGTCATAGAGCCATACGCCTATGATTCGTCACCAGTTATGACATTTTTGAGGAAATCTGGATCGTTGTTGACGATGTTCAACAGCTCCTGAGCGATGTCCATGAGACGTTGTTTTTGCTGAAAATTTAGTAAAAAATCGAAGGGCACTCCAAAACACGACTAACTTTTTTGTCTGTCAAAAACAAACTGACTATCTGAAATGGCTAATAATGCCAATATACATACTCGTATATAGCAGACATGTGTACCCAAATGCGAAAATTGCACATAAGTAACTGGCGAAATTTGAAAATAACAGTTATTTTTTGATCAGACCATGTAGAATTATCATTTGAGTGATGGTGCTGCATTATAAACGGTTATTAATTCAGATAGTAGTGATGTAGAGAAATGTTTTGTATTGTTTACTATGAATGTCAATGCTAAAATAAATAACTATGGAAATGAAACTCCTTATTGTTTTTGAATTGAGTAACAAAAAATAATGAGTCGGAAAAGTACTACTTTTGTTGCTTTTGCTTACGCATAGGAAAAATATAAACCACGAGCTTTTTTTATTGTTTCCTTTTTTACGCCTTACTAATGTACATTAAATTAAAGCTTTAAACACATAGACGACAGCAAGCAGCAATCTGTCAAAAATAAAATATATGTATGTGTTTAAATGCACACGATTATTTTGACATCACAGCAGCACGACTTCACAACAGCATTTGCTGCTGCTGCCAACTTAGATTAATTTCTATTTTCGTAAATTGGCAGCATTAAAAACTAAAATTTGTTTGAAATATTTAATAGAAATAAACATCATATAAATAAAATAAACAAATAAATTGATGAGTTTTTACAACTTTACGTGATATTATTACGTTTTCAGTCAGTAATTTTAGTTTTATTCATGTAAAATATATATGTGGCACCTCTGAAATTTGCATTGTTTAAATACACATAGTGCTGCTGCTGTCTTGAAAGTAATTATGTTGCTGACGAGACGGCAACTTTTAAAGCTAACTTCATTTGTAGCCGTGAAGTTGTGAAGTCTGCTGTTATCTAAGTGTTTAGAGCTTTACGTATAAAAATATTGTAAATAAATAAAGTTTTAGTAATAAATAAAATAAATAAATACAAAGAGTGATAAAATATGTAAAGCATAATTGCTTATCAGGAATCTGAAATAGATTGCTCGTATGTACTTTTCTTGAAAATTACCTGTTGCTGGCTATGCTAAATTTGAGCCAGAAGTTCTATTACAAACACACAGAACTAAAATTATCTGACGTTTTAAATAACAATGCTTTTTATCAATTCTTTTTAATTAAATGCAAGGGATCCATGATTAATCAACAAATTTTTAAATAGAAATAAAATGTTTTACAATGTATAAAATGTAAACCAACAGTAGTCAAAAAAACCCAAAATTCAGCTTAAAATTGTTTTAAAAATGGGCGCAATCTGTTTCAGAAATGCCTGACTTAAAAAAGTGCTAAATAACATTTTAATGTAAAATTCGTCTATGAAACAGTTTTATCGAATTTTCCCTAAAAATTATTTAAATAACTATTACACTTTTTTATGAATACAACTCTAGCCAATGTTAGACAAAATATTATTTTTTGTGAGTTACATTTACAAACTTATGTATATATCACCAAACACTTTTATCAAACGATAAATATCACCAATTTAACACTTTAATGGTGGAAAGGGCATCCCTCCTTGTCACGGTTGCCAGAAATGCAGATTTATTTTGCAGATTTTTCCTCTCTAAAAACACTAAATGAAGATTTGAAGATTTTTGGCCTAAAAACCCAGATTTTTTAAATTTTTAATAAAGTAACTTTTTGTACTTTTCGTCTTATATTTCTACTACCATTTCTTTACGTTATGTTAGAACGAAAATATCAATTGTTCATGTTATAAAATAGACAAAGTGGGATAACATCTGGCACATGTTTTTTAAGTGTTATGTAAGAAAATTAAGCGAAATTTCGAAAAAATTATAAAGGTTGACGTCTACCTACAATTGACTGTTTTTGGACTCAAAGTTTAAAAAGTTACCTTGTTAAAGCAACTTTGGCAAGTTTATAAAAAATAATATGAGCTCTTTATACGATAATTTAAATTATTTTTTTATAACACTCTTTTAAAGTTGCTACCAAAATCATGGCACGTTTTTACAACGATTTTTAATGAAGATAACATTTATTTATTTGTTTTATCATTGATTTTCATCAAACAATACAAAATATATGATTGCATGCAATACTGTTCCAATAGAAAATCTTATTGTTTGGTTTGTATATATGTACAACAGGTTTTTTGTTCAAGTTGTAATTTCGTATAGAGTTGCACACTTAGCATTATTTGCATTTTTCCATAAGCCGAAACAAAAATTTATGTTCTGTTTAGTTTGTTAGGGCCATTATTACAACTGAAGTTACAAATTTTTCAGCAGGAAATATGGCAGCTTCAAATGCTTAAAGTTAGCTTTGAAATTTACCATGAGAATAAACCTGCTGTTAAGTTATCAGTAACTTTTCATGTTAATGTTAACTTGTAATAACCACAAAAAATTAAAAATTTGTAAGATAAAATCCTAATGTTAACTATTCTTCAGTTGTAATAACCGCCGTTAGTGTGTTACTTATATCTTTTTGTTATTATAGGGTGTTTTTTTAAGCCCGATAGAACTTGAAATTGTAAAAAATAACACAAAAAATTAAATTGTAATCAAAATTTTTTTTTATTCGAAAGATCAATTCGTGACATTAACATTTGAAAATGATTTCGGGCATATGGGCACCGCGGCTGTTCTTGACGAAGCGCATTCTGGACGTCCAATTTTGGGCCACTTTTTCGAGCACTGCTGGCCGTATGTCACGAACAACACGAACAATGCTGGCCTCCAAGGCGTCAATTGTTGCTGGTTTATCAGCATAAACCAGTGACTTCACGTAGCCCCACAGGAAATAATCGAGAGGTGTCAAATCGCACGACCTTGGAGGCCAATTGACAGGTCCATTTCTCGAAATCAACTTATCGCCAAATTTTGATTTCAGTAAGTCGATGGTTGCGTTCGCCGTATGGCAC
Organism: Thecocarcelia acutangulata; assembly: GCA_914767995.1. Lineage (NCBI taxonomy): Eukaryota > Metazoa > Arthropoda > Insecta > Diptera > Tachinidae > Thecocarcelia > Thecocarcelia acutangulata. The sequence goes on from OU612098.1 coordinate 63,249,959, forward strand.
GTAGCGCCATCCTGTTGAAACCACATCTCCTCCGGATCAATGTCATCCATATTTTCAAACAAAAAATCATTGATCATGGTGCGGTAACGATCTCCATTGACCGTAACGCGAGCTCCGGCCTCATTTTTGAAGAAATAAGGTCCGATGATGCCACCAGCATGAAAACCGCACCAAACAGTGCATTTTTCTGGATGTAATGGAGTCTGTAGGGTCTATTGTGGATTGGTCTCACCCCATATGCGGCAATTTTGCTTATTAACAAACCCGTTAAGCCAAAAATGCGCCTCATCGCTGAACACAATTTTGCGATAAAACAACGGGACTGATTTTCAAAGTAAATTTGGATAATTTCGTAGCGTTGTTCAAGCGTGAGTCTATTCATGATGATTTGTCAGAGTATACTGAAACAAATAAAAAAAAATGTTTCATCAAAATTTAATTTTTTGTGTTACTTTTTACAATTTAAAGTTCTATCTAGCTTAAAAAAACATCCTATATTATTGAAACAACAATAATTTTTGGACACACCCAAACTTCAAACTTCTTTTATGTATGAAATTGTATTATTCCAAATGGAAAATGTTCAATAATAATTCTTGCCAAAAAATACTTCCGTATATAGGTTTATAAATGATGGAGTTATATTTAAATTACTTTAGTTTTCAAACAGTTCATTGCATTTTCTTGGTTTTTTCTTACTCTTCAATTAGGTGATATATTTAGAAACAGCTAAATGCAAAAAACCAGCTGTGTGATAAATCAAAAGTTTTGACTTTAATTGAGGATTTTGATTGTGATTTGCAAATATTAAATTTTTTCATATTTATATATATTGTTACATCGAATACTAAGTAGCTCGCACTAATTTAGCAATAGCTTGTATAGAATTTTCTAAATTTCCCTCAGCCATTTTATATGCACAAAAAGCTTTCTAATGTTTGTAAGGAGATAAAGAAAACAATATCAGCTGTTTATTATGTAGCTGCCGTCTTCAATGTAGCTGGCTACAGGCTACATTTGTAGCCAGCGGCACTTGTAGTCGTGTGTCCGTGTAGACTGCTATCTCGAATGTGTTTAATGCTTAAGTAACCAAGTAAGAGCATAAGACGCTGCGATACCTGTTAAGGGGTATCCAAAGAAATTTAGCGATGCTATGCTGTAGTGCAGTCCAGTGTCCGTCTATAATAGACATGAAAAGCTGTTAAGACAATTTTAATGTAATACTATTAAAATTGAAACTATTTTTAATTTTTTCATATTAAAATGTCGTTTCGTTTTCTGTTCAGACAGAGCTTTTAAAGCAGACGTCTTAACAGCCTTGTCAAGACGGCAAGAAAACAGTAACATTTGCAGTCTACACCTGACAGTAACAGTATTTTGCTGCTCCTGTTAATGTTCTCATGCCAGGTGTGGACAGCACTTTAAGTTAATCCCTATTGTACTGTACTCGTATAAGCAACATTCACGTTCCTCTTGAGTTTTTAATAAATTTTTATTCCTTTGTCTTGCAAAGACACTGTATGTTTGTATGTCAGACAATAAACAGCTATTTTAATATGACATCGAAATCAAATTTAAAGCAGAAAATTGGTGACTCATAAATTATTCTCTGTAGAAACTCATGAGAAGACTCAATCTGTGTACGAGTAATGCTTTGCAAAAGCAACAATAATACAAAAAAACTTAAATCAATGATGCCCATTTCACCAAACAATCGTTTAAAGGCCACACATACTTAATTTTTTTTTAAATTTAGTTTTTAGCAGAGATTTTTGCAAAAAATGAAGTAGAAAAAAACATACAGACTTTTTTATTTTATTGAAGTGTAGGGACTTATCATATTTTTTTCTTTCATACTAAAAATAAATGTTTCCTTTTGCCTACAACCACCAGTCTGGCAATTTGTCTGTTGCTGTGGCAAAAATATGTTGTAATATATGTATAAAGATGACAATATTTATCTCAAAAACTGCTAGATTTGTTACTACTTTCTGATGTGGAAATAACATTTTCAGTTCTCCGAGAGTAAAAAAAGAAACACGTTGAGTCACAACGGCCGTTGTAAATTCGATTTTGTTCATTAATTCTCATCTAAAGATTGATTCAACTATAAAGCACGATGTTAATTTTGAGTTATACCTTAACGTAAAGTTAGGTGTCCAACTTTATTTGACATTTCTTTGTTCCAGTGTTTGATAAACTCAACAATTTAGAGTAACACAATAGAGCAGCGCGTTAACGCTGCATTTACACACTCAGCTAGTGGCATGCAAATTTTGTATACGTATTATCGATGAAAAACAGTTCGAAATACTCGAATCTCTTGACACTCGCATTTCTGTTTACATTTGCCATTGCAATTTCATTTTTAAAATGTCGTCCAAGCGTATACTTCAAATAATTTGTTTATTTTCCGAATTTTGCCTCCATTTTGAATTTGTTTTCTATTTACAAAATAGAGTTACCGAGTTCATCACAGGAACATATATTTGGGAAAACGATGAAAATTTATTTTTATAAATATTATTTTAATAATCTAAAGCTTTATAATTAACGAAATTTTTTTTTCACATTTCAAGAAATAAATCTTAATAAAACATATGAGAAGCTAAAATTTTTAATTCCATTTTGCTATAATCCAGTTAATTTTCATTAAGTTCTTGGCAGGGTAACATTGTTTATCATCTTTATAAACTAAATTTTTTAAAAAAATTTTCACTCGCATGCAAAATTTGCTGCCACTGCAGCTGCCATTGCGAAAAATGTAGGTGTATTAGTGAAAAATTGTGAATGTATTGAGTTTTTCGAACTGGCAGTGGCATGTGTAAACTCTAAGTAAGATTGTTGAAGCCATTCACGAAAATGGGCATTTCGTGACTTTACAAAGAAAATCATCTTCAGCGAAGAGGCACACACCTCAGCAGCTTCATTGATAATAAGAATTTCCGCTTTTGGGTAAATGAGAATCTACGAGTGATTGTTGGAAAACCACTGTATTCACATAGAGTGGTTATTTGGTGCGGTTTGTGGGCTGATCGTGTAATACAGTCTGAATGGTGTTCGCTATCAGAAGACGGTAACGGAGTATTTCGCTAACAATTTCTTTTTTTGGTCGGGTTATAACCAAGAAAAAATGTGACATTAATTCACAATAAAAAGCTTTATCTCATCAAAATTTAGTCACTTTCCAAAGTTTGAAAATGTTTAAATATTAAGAACAGAAAATATTATGAAAATCGTTACATGTTAGATATTAGATATACACCAACAACACAGAAAATAAACTTTAAGGCAGACACAGAGAAGTTAGCGCAGAATGATAGATATTTAGTTAATAAGAAATTCTAGTTTTGAATATACACATATGAATGAATGTTATGCGGCATACAGACGATAGAACATTGAAGGAAACATATGAGAAGTCGCAGAACAAGACGTGCCGCCGTGCCTTCTTGATTACTTAAAAATGTTCGAAAATCAAAGATTATTATTTTACAGCATGAGTCCTTAGTATCAAACTAGTTCATTCCGTATTTTAAAATGCATGAGACGGCAATAACTCGCCCCAATAAATGTTGAGGTTTACGAAATTGAATGGCTTTTAATTTGCAAATAGCACGTTTTGTTAAAATAAAACAAAATATTCAAGTTTGGTTTAAAATAAAATGAAAATAGAGCGTTTTGATGTGCGTAGTTTTGATATGTATGTATGTATGTATGTATGCATGTACATATGTATGCATGTATGAATATGAAACTATTTTTGTTACTTGAGATTGAATGCATATACTTATATGTATATTTGACCTGAATTAAACTTTTCAATAAAAATATCAATTGGACTCAATAAATTAATATCTTATTTCTATTAAGTATACGATAGTTTAATTTAAATCAATTTCAATTTCGTTGAAAAAATAAAATTTTTAAACTTATATTCCAATATCTGCATTCGAGAGGGGGATCTCTCTATTACATTACTGTTACAATTAGAGAGGTGCGCGCGTGTGTATATTTTTTTGCATCGTGATCACGCACGCCCGCTCAACCTACAATCATGCGTGGTTCGAAAAATAACAACAAAAATAAATTGCTATGTATAAAAAACTACGTTTTGTTAAAATAGAAGAATAAAGCACGTTTTGTTCTGCATCCGTTTTTAAAGACAAAATTTTTCTATGAGAAGGGAAGAAACATTATGCAAACAAGATTTCTTCTAGTAAAACTTGGCTAAATTAATGCAAATACATCAAAAAAGCTTTTTTTTTAATGCAAAAAAGTGCGTTTTGTTCTGCGACTCCTCATATGTTTCCTTCGATGTTTCCATTTTCCATATACACGACGGAATCAAAAAGGAAACATCAGTTCTGTATGAATGGTTGTTGATAATACATCGATTAAACGCAGAGAAAATATTTAAAAAATGAGTGACTTGAAAAGTTTTGAAAATAAAGAAGAAAAATTAATTTAAAAAAAAGAACAGTTATCACAAGAGAAATTATTAAAGGAATTAAAAGAAAATGAGCCCAAAGATTATATAAATTACATGAGAATAAATGAAGCTTTATTTAATACCCAATTTTGACTATTTTTAATTGCTGACATCTTTTTGATTGATTATGATGTGATTAACCAAAATACATCTTTCCTTAAAATTTTACTTTCATATGTTCAAAAATACCGATTTTATTCATGAAACTCAAAAGGCCGCAACTACAATGTTAAGAAATGAATAAGCCAAAAAGCTTCCTACACGTTTAATTTAAAAAATAATATAAATTTGAACAAAGTTGGCATTTGTTTTTCGTTCAGTTACCGTTTTTGAAATAAAATTTTTTGCAAGATAGTAACAACAACGCTGAGACTACTTGTTCCTTACCAAAAAATAATAAAATGAGTATACTCGTATGGTTCCACGAACAAAGTTGAAGAGATAAATAAATAGTGCACAGAAAAAAAATTTTTTCGTGTTCAAAAGCGAAATTCGTTGAATCAATTAATAAATTATTTGAATGCGGACCTGTAAAGGAATTCGTGGATTCAAACAAAAGTTTAGCCAAAATAATTATTGATCGAAAACAACTATTTTTTTAAACAACAACAAAATACGATATTCATGGTTATTTTTTTGATATTTATTTATATGCATACAAATTATTTTTCCAGACAAAAATTTTGTTGATTTTTTTTTTTACTATAACTTTTTTTATGTGTGAAAGTAAAAAAAACAGAATGAAAGGAAGACAATAAACGGACCTAATAAAAGGAAATATTTGTGAAAAATCACCAAGGCAACTTAAAAACGCGTGTACTTCAAAATTGTTTGCGCAAAGTCCATTGCGACATTTCCGGAGACGATCGCAAGGAAATATTTAATAGCTTCTGGAAAATGTCTTGGGATCAGAAAAAAATATATGTTATTGATCTTGTTGAATGCACAAAGGTAAAGCGTGTTCACGTGGAAAACTCTAGAAGACCAATTTCGAGGAAACATTATCTAAAACATTATTCTGAGCGTGCGCAGGTGTGTTTTCACATGTTTGTGTCTACGTTGCGAATTAATGAGAAAATGTTACGAAGTTGGGTAATGTTCAATGAACAGATGGAATATCTAAACGTAGAGAAATTAGCAATCAAGGCATGCTATACAAAGATCGTTTAAATGGCTAAACGATATTCAGAAGCTAGAATCGCATTACCGCAGACAATACACGAAAAAAACTCCACTTCCAATCCGATTTTGAAAGCTAACCATATGTATATGAAGTTTGTTGCAATTACTGTATACTTCCAGTACTACTCAGAATAAATGCATTGTTTTTTCCATTAATTCAATAATGAATTTGCGTTGTTTATTTTATTATTTTTTTGATTTCTAAAATATGTAAAATGATTTTTTTCGAATTGGCAATTGAATTTTTTATCCTTTATATTGAAAATACAAAGAATACATGGAAAAACATAGTTTCACTAAATATCTGTTTAATCACGGTTGAAAACCATTATTTTTTCAAACTAATTAAAGCTTTTATTAAAGAAAAGTATTACGGCTTTTTGCTTTCAGAAAAAAAAACGATTCCAAGAGGCCCTAACCACCATTACTAAAGTTTTATAAGTTTTTTTATTAAACCAATTATTATTTATAAGTTTTATTCTATATTTATAAGTTATTTTATTAAACCAAATCTGCATTGATTTTTTAATAATAATTCTGAATAACAAATAAATAGTCTTAAATTCATAAAGTTTTTTTTTCCTGTAAAAAAGAAGAAGTGTACTTTGGATTTTAGGTGACGATATGTACTTTTGTCATATGTTTTTACAAATATTTCATATTTTTCCATTACTAAAAATATACTAATAGTACGACTGCTTTCAAGAACATCATTTTGTAAACGCAAAATATCAAAAATTTTTTTTATTTTGGAAACCAAAAAGGAAACATGATTTTCAACAAAAAACAACACCACAGACAAACATTAAAGGAAACATACCCATGTTTCTTTTAATGTTCCCTTGTCTGTATGATGCGTTAGGATAATTTTTGAAAATTATTTTAATAATTTCTCATGTTATTCTTTAAACAACATTTGTTCTGTTAACTTGTATAAAGTTGAGAATCAACATGTTGTAAATATTGGTAGAACACGTATTGGTAACTAATCCTAATATCTAAAAGCCTTCTACGCATTCTTCCACAATATCATTTGATTAAGGAAACTCATTTACGAGTTCAGTTGCACACCATTGACTTGGAACCACCAAAAAATTGCCTATGCTTCTATATTCGACAAGAGGTCCCAAGGTATACAAAGATATTGCTACTCTGTTTTCTGAGCTCTGTAAGTATTCACAAAGTATGTTAAACGTTTCACGAAAAGTTTCGAAGACGATTTCGTCTTCGTTTACTTAGCAACCATGTTTCCAAAATCTGGAAGACCGAACCTTTAAATTAAAAAAAATATTAAACAAAAATATGTACTAACGCTAATTAAGTTTCAAAATCCATGCGACTTTCTTACTATTGTTTTCGCAAGAACAATTAATTAAAAAAATTCCCACATCACTTTTGCTGTCAACAAAGCTAACAATATTTTATATTTTATTAAACGCTGGGCGAAGGAATTTAACCAAAATCACCAAAAATCTATTTGCACACTGGTGCGACCTATTCTTGAATACTGCTCAGTAGTTTGGGATCCGCAGTATAGCTTATATATAAATAAAAAAGGTGGAGTCAGTCCAAAAACAATTTCTGCTGTTCAATCTTAATCATCTCCATTGGAACCCAGCAATGAATTTACCATTATATCGCAGCCGAGTAGCTTTTATATAAAAAGACGAAGAATTACATCAAATATATTATTCATTTCAAAGTTATTACAAGCGGAGGGATACTGGTTCAATTCATCTTCGCGATAGAATAAAGAAACATCAATATACCTAACAGACAGCTAAGATTATACGTTCCACTGTATCTTCAATTTCATCGATCAAACTTCTTAAATTTGGATCCTTTCCGTAGAGTTTGTGGCGAAGTAAACAGATTTTATGATCTCATCGTCATATCTGACAATATTCATGTTACTAAGAGAAGACTCCTTTTGTATTTGAACTCTACTGATTATATTTATAACTGTTTGTAGTTTCTAATGAATTTTTTGTTCTATTAATTCTATCTATTTCCTTGTTATACTGATTTCTCAGCTGTTATTAACCATTTAGCTGAAATAAATAAATAAATAAATACTTGTTCATGCGATTTCTCCTGATACTTTGCAGACACAAGCATTAAACACATTCGAGACAGCAGCTACCGACTACAAAAGCTCAAAATTAAAATACACGCTTTCTTATGAGAATAAATATATTGACGACAGCACAGCTACAGGACCACATGACCACCGTTGTAGCTGTCGCCAAATTAGACTTATTTCTATTTTTGTTGGCTACAAACGTCATTTGGCGGTGACGTTGACACAAAATTGCAGCACCTGAATAGTATTTACAGATTTTTGCGATTTAAATCATTGTTGTCTTGAATAAAATCCAACAAAAACTCAATGTTATGTTCCACTTTTACAGCTTTTTTTATTTTGTATTTTATGTTTATTGAACAACTTTTTGATTTGGTAGGTACGATAAAATATAATCAAACAATACACACAGTATTGCCAGGAGATTTTTTGTGCTATCCCTACCATAGCGCATAAAAATCATCATTTTCCTCTTCAGCCCAAAATTTAGTTTTTTCCTAATTTTTCATTTAAATTTTGCGTAAATAAATTACAGGATTAAACTTGAGCCAGACGAATGATACCAACCCATCATATAATATTGGAAATAATAAATAAATTACGTTATTTCGATGTCGAAAGGATAAGTTCTTTCGCATTCTAGGCGAAAGAAAATTAGTTTGTGTTTTTCAAATTCTTTTATTCTATGCGAACGGTGTGCCAAAATTCAAGTCAAATATATAAGTACATGTGAACGATTAATAGTGACATAGACAAACTCAAATTGATTCGAATGTGGGAGACTAGCTTTCTTTCGCATACAATTTCATTCGATATCGGCGAACAGGCTGTTAATCATCCAAATTTGTTGAGTTTCTTTTGAAAACTTCTTAAACCGGTTATACCAAAATTTAACGCTCATAGTACACTCGCCAAACGCCACAGTCAATATTTCAAATATCCTTGCGCATGTACAGCCGGTTCGCCGATGTCGAAAGGATAGGTTCATTCGCATTCTAGGCGAAAGAAAATTGATTTGGGGTTTTTCTAATTTTATGTGTCAAGATTCAATTAAAATACATGCGAACGAATAATAGTGACATAGACAAACCCATAATTGATTCGAATGTGAGTGACTAGCTTCCTTTCGCATACATTTTCATTCGATATCGCCGAACAGGCGGTTCATTTCACTTTTTACACCAATCTTAATACAGTTTCTTTGATTCATTTTTTAGAATAGTTCAAAATCGAAGAGCACACCAAAATACGACTTAGCTTTTTATCAGTCAAAAACCAACTGGCAATCTAAAATGGCTGATATTGCCAACATATATAACAGATATGTATAACAGAAAAAAATGCGAAAATCGTAACTCACGGTGTTAGAAAATAACGGTTATTTGTTTATCAGACCTCGTATATGTTCAATCACATTGACAACAGCTTCTACCATTCCGGAACCTTTTTAAAATCCAAACTGATACTCAAACAACATTTAATCTAAGTATTCAGTTATTTGATAAGAAATAATTTTCTCCAAAACTTTATCATTAACTGATAAAAGATAAACTGGTTGAAATATATCAACTCTATTTGAACCAATGCCTTTAGATATAGGTACAATTTTGTGTATTTTCAATTCGTTAAAGTAAATACAATCATCCAGCATGTTATTACAAAATATCGAAAGCTTGGAGCAATTGTGTCATTATTTTTGACTGTTCACTTTGGTAAAAGTGGCGTCACTATCTGTCTCGGTCGCTCACGGCAAACATGTTCACTATCTATCTCTCTCCTCATTTTGCCGTAAAATTAAGAACCTAACAAATAGTCTTAATTCTAGAAAACTTGGGGCAATTGTGTTATTTTTGACTGTAGCTCTAGAAATGTTATTTAAGGTTACGGTTAAAATTAACCATAATAATTGAAAAATGGTTTTTCTTAAACGCCCATAACTTTGAAACTGCATGGTACAAATTTTTTTTTTTTATTTTCCACATAATGGTAACAATCAATCCTGTCACCTCGTTTCGACTTGGCATTGAGTTCTGGGACACCCTGCATTATAAAGATTTTTATAAACAAATTTCTGGCACCACTGTATTTAACTTAAAAATCAGGTTATCATTTACAACTGTTGACTTTTTTTGGAAAAGAAATCCCCATAAAAGTTTCTACAAACAAAATTATTCATTTAAGTTTGGTTATTTTTTTCACACTTGGTAACTTTGCCAAAGTTGCTGGTTATAACAATTTTTTGGTTGTGGCAGCACTGAGTGTGAGTGAGTTAGAAGTTGGTGGGAAAAGATGGGTTCAGTTTGGTTAACTACCAATATTTAAATAGCAACAAAACTTATTTGGAAAAGAGTTTAAAGAGAAAAATGAGTAAGCATGTGCTTGAAATTATACCGGTTTAAAAGATACACACACACACACACTCACATCTGTCCATAACTGAATGTTCGTTCGGTAGTGAATGTCGCATGTGATGTGAATCACGCTTACCGTGAGGGGGTCAGTAACAGAAATCTCGTAAATAAACGGTATCTTTGGTAAGTTAAACACAATTGCTGAGAGAAATTAATTAAACAACAAGAAATATGCACGACAACGATATTCACAACTAGCTTTTTTAAATGGCAAAGTGAAGTCATTAACTGAGTTCGCTCTTCAGTATCAAAAACAACTCCCGGTACAATCGGCGGCCGTTAATAAAATGTAAGCGTAACAGCAAATCAGTCTTTTTAGCTTAATTCATGGGCTGGGTTGCTTAGAACGTCAATAGCGAAATAAAACGGAAAATATTCGTCATTAAAGCAAATTTTATAAGTGTTTTATATAAAAAAAAAGTACAAAAGTAAATTTAAAAAGTAATTTATATTAGAAAACGACCAATTGTGTGACAAAAAGTTGAAATAAAAGGAATTGTTAATTTCGATTATAAGGAAATGTTAAAAATATCACAGTTTTCGAATGTGTTGGGCGCGATTGTATTTTTATGCTACTTAAGCCGTTATGCAAACTGTTACAATTTATCTCCCAAACCAAATGCCGTTATAAAGGATCCTCAACTACCAACCTACCAGGAAAAATATGAATCCTCTTATTTTGGTTTCAGTTTAAATTTGAGATCTAAAGGGTGAGTTCGAACTACTATGTCGTTTTCGAGTTTGAATGATCTTTTTTTGTGATATTAGCAAGATCCATGCGTTTGTATATTTTGCATGCATCAATTAATGATTCATCCATGTAAAGGTTGAATATCGTATTTTCTTTTTTTCAAATTCCATTATCATATCTTGATAAATATACATACATACATATGTGCTTACATATGTATATGTTAGCTTTTTTTGTCGTACAAGTCATTCATACTAGAAGCAAAAATAAATGTTTATCTGTGCAGGCAAACTCATGATAATAGGTACATACGAGTATGTATGTACATATGTATATACATGAAATTATAAAGTGGCCCACTCACTCATACACGTTTAATTCTAGCTCGTACTTAAATACATACGTACATACATATGTATGTGTGTAAGTATGTGTGGTGTACGTGTGCTCACTTAATCAATATCGAACTTGAATAACTTTATTTATTTTTTTTGGGAGTTAATTTTAAAATCGACTAATAGGTATGTAATCTATGGTTTTCTTTGTTTTCTTCGAAAAATCGAGTCAAAAAAATATGTTCTTATCATCAACAAATAAAATACTTCAATTTAGGTGTGTTCTGTTGTTATTCTTGTCCGTGAGAATTTTGAGACTAAAAAGCACACATAGGTATGTGTGTATGTATGTATGCATGTATATATGAAAGAAAATAAATATTAATTAGTCATCCCATAGTACTACGACAAAGAGCAACACATCTAAACTCAGAGAAATACGCTGATATGATGCGGTTTTCTTGTGGATTTTCACAAGACATGTTTTCATTGTTATAACAATAAGTATGTATGTAAATACGCTGGTATGAAAATTCCATCTTCCATTCCGTCAAAAGTGTGCCTTAAATCAAGTTGCGGTGCGCTTGATTCATGCTTAATTTCAGACATACTTAACCCCGAATCTGTACTCTAAATAAGCCGCCAAAGACACTTAGGCCTGTTCTGAGAAACGCAAATCGCTTAAATTTAGCGTTTTCGATTTGAAAACGTCCAATAGGTGTTCTGACAAACATGTAACGCAAGAAGTGTGGCTTTGCGATTTGAAATCGTCAAATAGCTGTTCTGGAAAACGCACATCGCTTAAACAGCAAAAAATAAACAGAACAATGAACAAAAAAGAAGATACTGACAACTTAAGCGCCATTTATAATATTATTATAAAAAATAGTGCTTAAGGAAATTAGTGTATAAATGTTGTATTACTTGACTATAAATATAATTTCAATAATTTTGTGTTTAATGTTGTAAAATCACAAAAATGTAAGTTTCTCAAATATTGTTTTCTACTTAAGATATTAATGTAATTTTATAAAAAACTTTCTTTTTAAAATAGACAAAATCCCCTGAAGAAGTGAACATAAAATTCACGAAACGTTGGGAAAAATATGTAATAAAGATATTGCATTTTATTGACATAAAAAAAGTTAGGCCTCACCAGCTAAGTATATACTAAAAACAAATAACATCGCTTAATATTGGCGTCTTCTACTCGCATATGTATATTGAAGTGAACTGATTGAATTTGCTAAAACTGAACTTGAAAAAAGAAATAAAATTATTCAAAATTAAAGTTTAATGTGTTTTCTTTTTATTTCAATAAAAAGTTGAAAGATTTTTACACATTTTCGATTAAAAAAACCCCAAATTAAAAATTTCTCTATATGTTATCAATTTTTTTTTTCGTTTTATATACACGTAACTACCCCTTATGTACATACATATGTACGTATGTAAAACACATGTATTTTTTCGTACAATACCCCGAAACTGCAGTAAAACGCCCGTTCCTTAGAACACCTAAAGTGATTTAAGCGTTTTTCAGAACGCTTTGCGATTTCAGCTAGCGCGTTTCTCAGAACATGGCTGATTTAATTTTGAAAAAAAGCTGAGATCGAACCAATCTTAAAATGCGATTGCGATTTATATTTGATTCGATTATAGATGATTGCGATTTTATATTTGATTCAACCCTGAATTCATTCTTGAAATTTTCTGAACAAAGGATTTAATAACACTCACATATTATTCTTAAAGAACAAATGAGTTTATAATTATTTTTCCTCTGTTAGCTACTAATATTTACACCAATAAAAATAAATATACAGCTTGGTTTTTGTATTTCCTGATAGAAAAACTTTCGTAGATATAACGATTTTTTGTATTCATGTTAGGATTTTGTATTTGGGCCAAACGCACCAAAATGGGGAAAATAGCGCGTTATTTCAGCAAAAACGCACCAAATTTAGAATGTTTCTTTTAATTTAAAAAAAACCCGTTTTGTATTATAAAAGCTATAATAAGTCGTAAAGCAGCTCTGGGCTCAAGAACTTCTCTCGCGTCATCGTAATTATTTCTTAAGTGCGGTCAGGCTTGTTGTTTTTGTTGTTCGGTCTTCGAGAGTTATGCGTCTCTTTCACGCTGGTTAACGGTTTGCCTCAACTAACTGTATAGGTTCACAGTTTTTTTTGAGGTATTTCATTGTTAACCACGCTGCAACTTTCTATGTGAAGGCATAGGTCGTTATAGTTACTCACAGCGACGTTACAAACGTACTGTTAATACCATATTGGGCATATGGTCTCCGTCACCCCACCTATGCTGTGCATCCTATACTTTGCAACTGTATAGTCAAATAGAAATAGATATAGCAATAAAAGGTATAATATTTTTACACTAAAAACTCGATAATGAAACAACCTTTTAAGCGGCTATTGATAGCCCAAGCTGATGGCCAGAAAACAAATGTTTGGGAACATTGAAAAAACGGAAAAAATGATTGTGCTTGTCTTTGTTCTTTTTTTTTAAGAAAAAGCTAATGTCAGTCAAATTCTATGAAAATTATTAATCGTACAAAATGTTATCAAGCACACATAAATACCCAGCGACAAAAGTTCGATTACAGAAGCACACATGTAAGACACTAATACACACCATCTAATATAGGAACCTAGTATACATTCTTAAACACATTGCAGTATTTGTGTGTGTACGCTTTCTGCATGTGCACGAAATAAACCAGATACTGAAGTGTTTATCCAGGGAACAAAAAGGCTCCTTTCTTCCTAGCATAATCGTACTTTGTGAGTTAGTAGTAGCTAACTCGAACATAATATCTCATACTTTTTACGCATGTCGAAGATTTATGCACACTTCTTCGCACGCGTTTTCTTTTTTCACTAAATGCAGGCAATGGTGATCACTCTGGATTCATGGCTATTGACTTTTTGTTTCATAAATTTTTTGTGCAGGAGTTGTGTTTTCAACAAGGATATGTTACACAGCTCGTGCCACAATTGATTTATTGAATAAAACGTTTGGTCACCGCATAGTTTCACTTCCGGTGGGGATATGTGAAGTCGCTAGTCTACGCCGATAAGCCCGAAACGATTGACCACCTGTAGGAAAAATTTCGCCGTGCTATTGTCTATATATGGTCATGTAATGTGGTGGAAAAGGTTATCGAAAACTGGACCTCCAGATTAGACTACATCAGGGCTAGCCGTCGAGCCAGAAGATTATCTATCAAATAAAGTAAATCTCATGTCCATTTAAAAAATTCGTTGTTTTATTCCATTGGGAAATTTTACACGTCAATATAGAAACACCCTTTATTTGGTTGTTCATCATATGTTTTGAATCTTATTGAACTTTGCAATAAATGTTTGCTGTGAAAATTAGTAAATACACAGTCATAAAGCTGTAATTTCGCTTTCTTTGTTCATGTTGTCATTTACTACAACTTAGATGGTACCGTAGATAGACGACAGCCTTAATTTGCATTAGAAGTCTTAATTCAAATTAACTTGTGAATCATTCCCATTCCAATTTATATTAGAATCGAGGTAAATGCACGAAATCAGTGTGAATTCATACTGAATTTAACTATTTCAATATGACAACATAGTCGACAATTATGGATTTAACGTCAGCAAGTCAACAAAGAAAACCAAAACTGTCAAGTGGATTCGATTCAATCTTATATGCCAAACAGGACGCAAACTTTTTTTTTTAATAAATCATCAAAATGTATTTATGTTCCTGCTGGGAACACAATAATAATAACAAGAATGAGGTCTGGTCCAAAAAGTCGGTCCTAGTGAAACACTGTGAATATTGTTAATGTATTGTGCTTTCTCTATAAACTCGATGATCTAGCAAGTGGGCTGCTTGGTCACCATTTCTAAATTATTAATTGGTTTCTTTTTTTGTTTTTTCATACAGCATAATATTTATGTACATATTTTATTCTTCATTCCAATGTTTTTCTTATATGCATGTTCTACTGTAAAAAACAGCTGAATATTTTCATGGAAAAAGTAATTATAAAATATTTGCCACAGAAATGAACGTCACAGAACGGCAACAGAAAGTGAAAACTAATGGGGCCTTTAATGAGAGTGATAGCAAGTTCTGATCAACCAACTTGTGAGCTTGTGGCAGTCCCAATGTCCCACATTACGTGATCAGACATGCTAGTAATCTCCGTTCAGCCAATTATTATTATACATAAAGTGTTCTATTGACTTTTGTTCCTCATAGTAATATCAGCAAATATATGTGTCAGGAATTCGTATTCCGTATGATGAGACCTGTAAGGGCACTCATCAGTGTTTTTTGACTTTCCCTATCCAGTCTTGGAGCAAGCTTCAGAGCTTAGAAATTTCTGGGAATATTCAAGACCATTTACCCCGTTCTAATATTCCCAAACGATTACCGCAGTCGATTTATCTACCTCTTTCTTGAGAGATTCTTGTTGAAGCATAGATGTCAGCCATTTCATTAGTACTATGTCATTCATATCCTGGCACCCACACTAGAGTAATCTGATTTTGGTTCGTCTCTTATCACATTATAGTACCAGTTTCGACGTCTACTACCTAGCGCCTTGAGGACCGCTTACTATCAGATAGGATAGGTCTTTTTCTGGTTTCTTAAATGCGTGGGGAAATATTGTTGTGTTCTCACTCAATGTGATTTTCCTGTGTGCCCATGCACCACTATTCCCACTCCCTGTGCAGAATGCAGATAATGAAACTTTATGCAACCCAGTTTATGGAAGTTGTTGAGCATATCGCTCACTAATTTTCATAATTTGGCCTTTTTTTATTTCGTAAAACATGTTTGACTACCTCTTTAATGACTTCCAAGTGTTCTCTTCGGTTTTGTTCATGATTATTTTCAAATTTGTCGTCTTGCACTAAGTGCCTTATCTCAGGCCCCAACAAAAATTCTATTTTTAATTTTTGCATCTTAAATTTATCACAGAGGTATACGAAACAGGGACCGTCTTTAGGTAGTGCCTTCATAAAATTGCTTCCTTGTACCTTATTTAATGTAAAGTGGAGGTAGCTGAAATTTTACCGGATCAACTAGCGCCTCTTTCAGAACGTTTTTATTTCTATGCTCCTTTTGACCAGTCGTTTTGACCCATTCCCATTTATTTTCACACAAAACTCACAAAAATATCGACATCCTATAAATGTAAAAACGTAATATGATTTTAATCGCTACAAAGAATGACTTTTTATGGCAGATGAATGTGAAAACTGACTATTAGCTTGTTCCGTTATTAAAGAAATTTGAAACTAACACTTGTAATACGGGGTAATACTAGAAAAAATTAAAAAAGTAATTTTTTTTCGGAAAATTTACGTGATGAATTTTTTTATAGTACTTTTTCTTAGTACCTAATACGTGTCCAAATTGCTAATTAGTTTTTTAATGGGAAAACCATCGCAGGCCTGTATTATCGCTTGTAAAAAGATTTTTGCATACTTACCAAACAACTAAAACGTTTCCAGAGCTGCTCTCAGACCAAAAATGTTCAAATATGCATCATGTACGTATAGAAAAAGTTAAGCTCGTCTGTGTTCCATAAACGGCACAATAAAATTCAGTCTTATAATAAGAACATACTTTTATTTGAAAATTACTAATAACACAAATCCACAGCTATATAATTAGACGACTAGACAACGTATACGACGTTAACAGGAACTTTTGAATTGATCAATTGTTTTTCTAAACACGTAGTTTGTTAATGCACCGGTCTGAAGATACTTTGTTGTTGTTTTATTTGAACTGGTGTTTTCTATTATTATTGAATATTGTCTGCAAGGATATACTCCACAGACAAACGATAATAATAAAATAAATGCCCTGCAGACAAAAAAACTATACTAGTGATTAGAAATATACTAGATGATTTGTGACACAGACTGGTTGTCCATATGTCCTTTTTTTCATGCGTCATACTATCGAATTGAATGTCAGATTGTGTTGAGGAGCCCAACTAGTTCAATTGTGCACAGTAGCTACACTCTGCATATACTATTTTTTATTTATGGGTTTTTAATAGAATTTTTTCGAAATCAGAATAGAAATTTCCTACCAAAAAATGTTAAAGAATTTAAAATGATCAATCAAACTACCAAAATTTTCACACATTAAATAAAATCAAACCATTTTGGTTTAATCAGATTCATATTGAAAGAAAATTATATCGCTCCTTTATTGCAAATCTCAAAAAATGAAGTTTTCGAGTTAACAATGCAGAATTGTTAACAGTACTACCTTTTATATTGAGGCAAAAATTTATTCAAATTATTTTTAAACTGTTTCCTTAAAGAGATATTTTCTAAACACATTTTCTAAGACTTATATGGGAACTAAAACTTTCCAATGTGTTTTTCTCGAAACCAGCTTTTTTTAGTTATGACTATGTTGCAATAAAGAGCGATCGTCGTTTGCAGAGCGCAACGTGTGGAAGTTTTTCAACCTTTTTTTTTTGTCTGTAAATTTTCCGACAGTCTCTCTACAACTAGTAAACATGACTGTGGCAAAACGTCACTGGTCACAACCACCTGCATCGTATTTTGTTTATTCATGAGTAAAATTGAAGTTTCTATGGAATTTAATTAATACTTTGTAATTCACTGCAGCAAGAATATTTTTTGTTTGAATTTCTTATTATTTCGTGGAAAAATTGCCGTCCACGCGTATTGGCAACAGATGATGAGTAGTGAGTGAGTAGCATTGCGTAAACTTGCAAATGTTCTGAACGGCGTTGTCAATTATTTAAAGGGTGTTTTTATAGTGGTGTACACATTTTAGTTATAATCTTGATATTGAAGAAATATTGAATAATATATCAAATAAAAATTTTTTGATATAAAAGCAACTTTATAGACCTCAAGCTTAAACAATATTTCAATTAAATTTTATGTTATCAATACTGGTGGTC
Organism: Thecocarcelia acutangulata; assembly: GCA_914767995.1. Lineage (NCBI taxonomy): Eukaryota > Metazoa > Arthropoda > Insecta > Diptera > Tachinidae > Thecocarcelia > Thecocarcelia acutangulata. The sequence continues at coordinate 63,268,117 of OU612098.1, forward strand.
ATTTAGTCAGCTGTTACATAGAGAGAAAAATCTCGTGTTAAATTTAAGTATTTTCTACTTTAATACGATTTGTTCTCAAAAATTTTAGTACGAATAACACACAATCCGAAAACCTTGTTCAAGGAATCTAATAATGCTATGTCTCAAAATCAGTATAAAATTCTTGAATCAAGTACAGAATTCTCAAACCGAGTACAAAATCAAAGCAAAGAGGCATACATATGATTGAATTGCTGAGAGATAGGAAGAAAAGGTTATGTTTTGTTTGCGGTTGAGAAATATAATAGGTGTACAACTTTGCTTCCGCCAGTTTGAAATAGATGACTTTAGCGGTAAGTGGTAGTCGAAATAAATAGATCCTATGATCTATTTATTTCGACTACATACAATAAGATTATGTATTTGTGAACATAACGAAATCGAAGTAGTAGTCGCCTTGTGTCAGTATCATAGAGTTGGTCTCGATTAAACATGTCAACTTAAAAGCCAAATTTTCTTCATTTGCGGAAAGTTTTAATTTTCTGTTTTAATATGAAGAAATCTGCGGCATCGAATATTACCAAATACATATGATGAGCCCGCTTTTAGTGAAAAAAATCGCTTAATTTTTTTTTTAACTTTTTTCCCTACACGATAATTAGTACATTCATATTAATTTTTAAATTATTATTTGAAGTACCATGACCAAACGAATGATGCAGAAGTTCTTCTTTTTGGGGCTACTTTCATAAACAATTATCAATCACCTGAAAATTTTTGTACTGTGTAATTTACACATTATCTATCCGAATTCCCAAAAATATTATTTTTCCAAAAACACCTCATTTTGTTTACAACTCTTTAAAAGTATGATAAAATCGTCAGACTGACATCTTTGCATACCCAGTGAAATTTTTGTCACATACATCTTCGATCTACGACCATTGACAATGTAAACGTGACCCATCCGAAGTCTGTATACAATTCCTACTTACATTTACAGAGCGATGGCCTAGGCCGTAAGATGCATCCAACACTGTATACATTGTAAGCGAAGATTGGATAAGTTCAAAACTATATTATTAGCATTTGTTTTCTTTGCTTCTTATGTACATTTAATCTAACAAAATGAGTAGAAAAAAAAGAGAAATCTGAAGCGGATGCTAGTTGTATGTAACATGTTTATTTTGATTTTTTCTGTTGACACAATCGCTTACAATCGGATGCTTTGCAAATTGTAATAACCCAGCAGTTCACAAGTTATTACAATTTGCAAAGCATCCGATTGTAAGCGATAGTGTCAACAGATAATATATAGATTAACTATGGAATGTTTTCGTACCACGTTTACTCTAAATGATAATACGCGTCTACAGCATCGTCGTACAATGCATGCAGAAGAAGTCATTGCTGCCGAGAGCGTAGTATCGGTATATCCACCTTCGTGTACAGCAATTGGATAAGTGTCTATCCTCTTACAAAATCCAACTCGTGCAACAATTAAAGCGACAAGATCACCTAGCAATGCATAGATTTGAAGAATGCTCTTTAAACAATATTGCCGTTGATTCCGGTTTTCAAAAGCGAATTTTGTTTAGCGATGAATCTCACTTTTGTTTGAACGGATGCATCAATAAACAAAACTGCCGTATTTGGGGTGATGATTATTTTCAAGTGTATTTCTTTTTTTTTTTTTATCTGGGACCAGTACTCAGGGGATGACCCCTACATATGCAGCGCATTGTACTGGAACTAGGAAAATAGGTTATGATGAGGAGGAAAGACAGAGTAGTGTTTGTGGAGTGTTAACAATAACAACTCGAATGACTAAACAGAACTCTATTGCAGCAATTGAAATGTTGGAATTAAATTAGTATTAAACTGTATGTTGAGCCACCGTTACATCTAAAAAAAACTGATTAATTGGTGTGGTTTATGACCTAGTGGAGTCATTGTACATTTTTTAAAACGATATTGCTCAGAACGTAACGGTTTCGTTCCTCAATTGAACAGCGATGATGTCAACAAGACGTTGGAACATTGCACGCAGCTCATTCCACAATTCGTTTATTGAAGGAAACGTTTAGTATTCGCATAGTTTCACGTTTCGGAGCCGTAAATTGTCTTTCAAGGTTGTTCGATTTAACGCCGCTAGACTATTTTCTAGTCTACGCCAATAAGCGCCACACGATTGACCACTTGTACGTCAATTTTAAAAATTTAACTTTGTTTTATTTCATTTCAACGTTCTAAACCTCTATAAAAACTCCCTTTATAAACAGAAATTGATAACTATAAATGTTAATTGATAGATAGCTAGATTTTTCGGCTCAGTAGGAAGTGCACTTTAATTCTTCTACAAAAATGTTTATTTTCGCCTATATGACGAAAGTTTTATATTCCGAAGAACTTCATTGCTTCTGTGTATTTCTGTAAACCGCAATACATCAATGTACTCGCTATTTTTGTTTACAAACATATTTTCTTTATTTAATAAGCTTTTGTTTACTGAATAGTATTTTATTTATAATAAAAGAAACAAACAACCACAAACAAATTATGGTAACAGAATATTTAAAAGTATAAATGGAAAATCAGCGGAATACAAATGAAGGAAAACAGCTGTTTGCTTGAACGTAAATTGAACACTTGTCTCGAAAGCAAATTTTTTTAAAGCGTTTTTAGTTTATTGAATCTTCAAAATGAACTAACAATAAGTATTCAAATCTTAATAATACAAAAATGGGCTTTTTACTTAAGTCCAGCCAATGCTAGACAAAAAGTTTTATTATACGGGAGCTATGTCGGTAAAATCACCTATTGAACGTTCTGATCCCTTTTTCTCAACCGAGTATGGCCTCCAAAATTAAGTATATTGCGCGCAAGAAGTTTAGAGTTTACTGTCATACCGTTTTGAGTACTTAAAGAATTCCTCATTTACCAGCGAAAGACACTGATCATTATGAAGCAAGTTCTCTTAGAGTAAATTCAAATTTAAAAGTGAAATTGAAAGAATTATTTAATGCATGAATTAGGTACACCAAACAATTACACTGGAGCAATGCAAGGGTTTTTGATGTTTCAATCGAGAGCTGCCAGTATCGGCAGTTTTGTTTGTTGACGTGGCCGTTTAATGAAAATGAGCCTTGTCGCTAAAAAAAAGTGATTTGCAGTGCGAAAACGCTCCAACATTGTTTACGTTTTGCGTAATTCAAATTTTCTTTCAGTTCTTGAACGATTTGAACTTTAAAAGGTTGGAATTTCAGGCTCTTTTTTAAAAATTCATGAATAAACGCTCTTGGAAGTGCCTGTGAGGCTGCTCTTTTCCGTATTCAAAGTCGCGGATTTTCACGTAAACTGTTTTCAATCAGTTCAATGTTTTCGAGAGTTCTTAAAGGTCGACTGGGACGAGGACGTAGGACATTCATAGCCGAAGCAGTTGCTTGGAATATTTGCACCCTCGGTCCATCACGTATTCGGCGAATACCGAACTTTCAACAAAATTGTCGACGAACAATTACCGTAAGAATCATTACTGTTAAAAAATGTCTCCTCAACGAACTCGCATTGCTTACTTGTCCACTGTGACATCGTGGTTGACAAATCCGCTCAATTGATAATTCCAACGGCGCTACCCCTCCGCCCGCACCGTTTATTACTTTTTGAAATAATTTTATTTAAAACTATAAATTTGCCACCAGACACCCTGTATTGATCGAACGTTTCAAAATAAAAATACAGAAATTTACAATATGCACACGCAAATGGGAAAACTTTTTATTGTAATTGTTCGAAATTTTATAAAAGGTGACTTACTAAGGGGGGCGGGTGAAAAAGTGCATTTGTTTGATTATAAGGACCACACTAATTTTATGAATAAATCCCGTGTTTACTTGGAAGTTTATCATATTTAAAAATATAAATTTGCCACCAGACACCCTGTATATTCTAAAATTATATACATATGCACACTAAAGACGTACAATGGTACAGCAAAAAGTATTGCGTAAACTGTTTCAATATGTCACTATTTATTGTTTTTTGAATAAATTCGAGAGCAATGTTTTTCTCCCAAAGTACACTTCCACCAGTGATTTACATTAGAAACGATGTACTTGAATACGTCTCGCATCACAAAATTCTTGGTATATACATTGATACTAAACTGGATTTTTTGCATCAGATAAACAATATTGTATCGCGTGTATCATTCATAATAAAACGTCTGTACAATACAGCTCTGTTTCTTCCTTTAAGAGTTAAAAAGCGAGTAGCCATTTCATTATGTCTTCCACTTTTCTTATATGGAATTGAAATTTTTTCTGGTACATCACAGCAAAATATGGCAAGACTTAGGATGTGTCTGAACAGAGTAGTACGATTTATTTACAATCTTAGGTACCATGACCACGTGTCGGCTTTCGTTGTTAAAACCATAGGTACGGATTTCGAAAGTTTTGTTAATCAGCGCTTAATAATTCAATTTTATAAGTTAATGAAAAGTGGAAAGCCCTCATATATTTACGAACGCTTTATATTTGGTAGTTCTTCAAGAACAACTGTTTTAATTTGTCCTCGGCATTCGAGTTTATATATGACCAGATCATTTGTTTTGAAAGTGGTTAGAATATGGAACAGTATGCTTCCATATTCGGCACGGAATTTTAATAAAACATTGTCTCAATTCAAGACCATGATTCAAAATATATAAAAGTACAATTCGCTGTAGCGCTCCAGGATTTTATTTATTTTAAACTTAATACAACATTTCAAAAGTATTTTTCATTATTTGTGCAAGAAAGGAAAAAAAAGAAAAAAAAATGGGGGGTAGTTTTAACTTTATTTTTATTAATTGATAGTATTAAATAATATCAATGTATGTACATATAGCATTTTGCCTTTTAAAAACTATGAATTAATTCGGCCTTTAAGGCTTATAATTCATTTAAATAAATAAATAAATAAATTAGATAATTATCTCATGCATATCACTTATTTATTGCAACATAGTCAGATCTCAAAAAATTAGCTTTTCGAGTTAATAATGCAGAATTGTTAACAGTACTACCTTTTATATTGTGGCAAACATTTATTCAAATTACTTTTAAACTGTTTCCTTAAAGAGATATTTTCTAAACACATTTTCTAAGACTTGTGTGGGAACTAAAAATTTGAAATGTGTTATTCTTGAAACAAGCTTTTTTTTAGTTATGACTATGTTGCAATAAAGGAGCGATATGTTTAGTGAGTTCTCTTGCTAATACACACGCGCACTACTCGTGCTAATCAAAGTAAACAAATTTATTGTGCTTTTGCACACAAGAAGACTTTTCTTCGGTTTCTTTCTTCAGACAAAACTGTTGTCAACTAGAGTTGCAAAACTATCGGTAGTCGTGCCCATTGACGTTTTCGATAGTTTCAAGAAAAATTATTGACACTATTGTTAAGCGCTACTTTTGGCAATAATGCCACCCACATTCTCAAGTCGAAGTTATACCATGTTAAGACAGTAATGTGAAACACTTGGTTCGCTCTCTGAACCACTATTGCGAAACTAGGTGTTCAGACGGTTGTTTTTTGCTTCACACGGATGTTCACATATTTTGTGCAAACGTTTCACTAATTTTTTTTTCTTTAATTTTTATTTAAATCTTTTTGCGAGTATCCAATTTTTATATGTTCCATGTGTTTCTTTTGATGTTACACACATTAATTATCTGTTTTTTCTTTCTTTGGATTTTTTTGGGAGCTAGTTCAGATAAACTAGCGATAATTTATTATCAAATTTCGAGATGATAGTAGTTTTTGCAAGGTTTGCAACAAGATTCAAAATGAACCAAGTTGGTTCGTTCATAAAATTTTGTGTGGCGAACAAGATTGGGCCGCGAACCACGAATGAGGGAGCGAACTTCGAAAATAAGCCTTCGTGTGCACATGCTATTAGTAAACACAGATACATATATGTGTGTGAAGTTAGCTCCGTCGTCAGCTACGTTTATAACAACCCTGTTAATGTATATAAGTATTAGCTGCTGATGGATGCCAGATAAATCTGGTTTAAAATAGTCAAGTTCGACGGAAAAAATCGTCAATATGATTATTTTTTAATAAAATATTTATTTCAATGGCGTAAAGTATAGAAAAACAAGTCATGGTTGCCTTTAATAAAAAACTACATTAATTTTTTCATTAATTTTTGTGACATATATTTTTAAAATAAGATTTCATTTAATAAAAGGTACTATTATTATACTAAACACCTCTGTTAAATCGGGCATATCTAAAGCGGCCCATACACGTTTCAATTTAAATGTAAATTGAGTCTTTCAACTGAATTGATTATTGCCCACACACTTCATAAACTGAACTGAAAGATTTTCTTTCAACTATTAAATTCAAGCAAATTATAGACAATTTTAAGAATATATAACATTCTCACAAATATAAATTTTGAGACCAGATCAAGAGACTCGAACACACACAACACAATCGAATTGAAAGACTTGCTAGTCAACTTGAAAATATCAAAACATTTTAATTTTTGTTCACCCAACTCGACAACTGCCAAACTAATCAACTGACAAAGGCATACACGCTTTGATTTGGACAACAACCGACCCAGTTGGCAACTGAGTTGAAACGTGTATAGGCCGCTTAAGACATACGAACCACAGTTGCAAAGTTTTAGATAGTATTTAGTATACAATATTTTTTCCGAAAATGGTCTCTTCAACTTAATTCTCACTTTGGTTTAAGTTTCATGTACCTGAATGCAAACCTACATGCATTTGCAGAAGACGGTAAGACTAATATTTTTACTATAAACTTAGTGATAAAAGGATACTTAATTTTATAGTGAAAATAAATTTTCCAAGTTTAATATAATGGGTGATTTTATAAGAACTATCGGAAATTTAAGAAAAAACACATAAAATTCAGAAAAATGCATGAAATATTTATTTGGATCGATAGTTGGTTCGATATAATTTAATGTTTGTAGATTATTTCACGCAAATGTTGGCCGCGGCTGTGCCTCAAATGGTCCATCCGCTTAGTCCAATTTTGGCATACTCTTTCCAACATTTCGGCCGGTATCTCACGAATAATGTTGGCAATGTTGGCTTCCAGTGCGTCAATCGAAGCAGGCTTGTCGCTACAGACATTAGCCTTAACATAGCCCCACAAAAAAATAGTCTAGAGGCGTTAAATCGCACGATCTGAGCGGCCAATTGACTGGTCCCAAGCGTGAAATAAACTGTTCACTGAACTCGCCTCTCAATTGGTCCATTGTTTCGCGTGCTGTGTGGCATGTGGCACCGTCTTGTTGAAGCCACATGTCATGCAAGTCAAGCTCTTCCATTTTGGGCAAAAAAAAAGTTTGTTATCATCGCACGGTAGCGCTCACCATTCACAGTAACGTTGTGATTCGCATCATCTTAGAAGAAATACGGCCCAATGATGCCGCCAGCCCATAATCCGCACCAAACGGTTTTTTTTGTGGATGTGGATTGGTAGCTCTTGCAATGCTTTTGGCTGCTCTTCACTCCAAATACGGCAGTTTTGCTTGTTCACGTATCCATTCAACCAGAAATGAGCCTCGTCGCTGAACACAATTCTTCGATAAAAAAGTGGATCTTCATCTAACTTTTCAAGAGCCCATTCACCAAAAATTTGGCGTTGTGGTAGGTCGTTTGGCTTCAATTCTTGCACCAGCTGTATCTTATAAGTCTTCACACCCAAATCCTTCCGCAAAATTTTCCACGTAGTGGAGTAACAGAGGCCCAATGCTGCGAACGGCGCCGAATCGATAATTCACGGTCATCACCAACACTGGCCGATACGGCTGCGATATTTTCTTCAGTTCGCACTCTACGTAAGCGTGTTGGTGGTTTAATGTCCAACAATGTAAATTTGGTGCGAAATTTTTTTTTACAATAGCCCGAATAGAAGCCTCAGTAGGTCGATTAAACTGACCATAAAATGGAAGAAGCGCGCGATGAACTTTCTTAACAGAGCACGCATTTTGGTAATAAAATTCAATAATTTGCAAGCGTTGTTCATTTGTAAGACGATTCATGATTAAATTATAGACCAAACTGAAGATGTTTGACAGTGACACAAGATACAAAACGTGCGTGAGCTGTCAAAACTAGTGTTGCCAAAAAGATAATAGCAAAAAAATCACTCGTTATATTACGTTAAATTAATTTTCTCTAAATTTGTCAAGATTTAAAATTTTTCTCAAATAAATTTTTCTCAAATAACTTTAATATTTTTAGAGTTACAGGTTTTTAAAAACGGAGCTGACAAAGCTAATTTCAGCTACGTTTTTAACATGGATAGGTAACCTTTAGTAGTAACCTTTTCCATTGAAACCTTTGATATGTTACTGAAATAAAATTAAAATGTTATCAAATATTTCAGTCTGTTAAGATAACAGATGCGGTATAGCAGACTGTTAAAAAGAATAGGGTTGTTATAAACGTAGCTGACGACGGAGCTAACTTCACACACATGATACATATATACAAGTTGACGAACAACTTAATCTTTTTAATGTTAATGTATATAAGTATTAGCTGGTGAGCATAGATGCCAGATAAATCTGGTTTAAAATAGTCAAGTTCGACGGAAAAAATCGTCAATATGATTATTTTTTAATAAAATATTTATTTCAATGGCGTAAAGTATAGAAAAACAAGACATGGTTGCCTTTAATAAAAAACTACATTAATTTTTTCATTAATTTTTGTGACATATATTTTTAAAATAAGATTTCATTTAATAAAAGGTACTATTATTATACTAAACACCTCTGTTAAATCGGGCATATCTAAAGCGGCCCATACATGTTTCAATTCAAATGTAAATTGAGTCTTTCAACTGAATTGATTATTGCCCACACACTTCATAAACTGAATTGAAAGATTTTCTTTCAACTATTAAATTCAAGGAAATTATAGACAATTTTAAGAATATATAACATTTTCCTTCCAAAAACACCACAAATATAAATTTTGAGACCAGATCAAGAGACTCGAACACACACAACACAATCGAATTGAAAGACTTGCTAGTCAACTTGAAAATATCAAAACATTTTAATTTTTGTTCACCCAACTCGACAACTGCCAAACTAATCAACTGACAAAGGCATACACGCTTTGATTTGGACAACAACCGACTCAGTTGCCAACTGAGTTGAAACGTGTATGGGCCGCTTAAGACATACGAACCACAGTTGCAAAGTTTTAGATAGTATTTAGTATACAATATTTTTTCCGAAAATGGTCTCTTCAACTTAATTCTCACTTTGATTTAAGTTTCATGTACCTGAATGCAAACCTACATGCATTTGCAGAAGACGGTAAAACTAATATTTTTGCTATAAACTTAGTCATAAAAGGATACTTAGTTCGAAAAGTCTAGCATTTTCATATTTATAGTGTAAAATAAATTTTCCAAGTTTAATATACTTAGTTACTCTTTCGAGTTCTACAATTATATAAGAAAACTCTTTTATTATTTTTTTATTATCTTGGACTAGTACTCAGGGGATGATCCCTACATATGCAGTGTATTGTACTGGAACTAGAAAAATAGGATGTGAAGAGGGGGAAAGGAGGAGTAGTGTTTGTGCACTTGAACTTTCCAACGTTATAGCAGGCAAGAATCGAACACCAATGGATGAGCTCTGGACGATGAACGCGTTCTTCATAAAAATGTGCGAGTTTCGGGAACAAGATCCCTAATAACGTCAGAGCAAAATCCATTGTAGTAACGATAGAAAAAAGACACTTGCTGCTTTTATTATATTGTAAGGTTTTATGAAGTTAAAGGTTAGAATTCATCTTCAAGCACACGCTTTTATATACAAATTTGTTATTATGATATTTTTAATTCATCTCTAACATATACAATATATGTATACTCTACTATAAAATAACTATCATATAATATTTCAGTATTACAAACATATGTACATATATATTTACGTACCATAAATATGACTTTCATTTCCTATATAAATTAACTTTAAGGAAGTATGCATGCAGTTGCTTGTAAGATATGACAGTAAAAATGTGATCTACAAAAATCGTCAAAAACAGACCTTAAATCGTCAAGTCGTCAAAGTGTTATTTTCAACCCCCAAAATCGTCAAAATGACGATAAATCTTCAAATAAGGCAACTATGCTGGTGAGGCTTTTTATAATTTCATGTCAATAAAAATCCAAATTTTTTATTACATGTTTATCCCGACGTTTCGTGCACCTCTTCAGGGAATTTGTTTTATATATTAAATATTTACTAATATGACTTCATCATAAAATAAAAAAAACTAATATTTATATGTAGAAATACATTAGTGAGTAAAAACTGCAAAATAAATAACCAGAAAAATGTTTTAATTTTTATCTTGTACTGTTTTTTTTTTATTATAAAACTAAATGCGGTGTTTAATCTTTTTAAGTTATATTCACAACATTTATATTTATGTACATATATAGCTTTAATTTTAATACAAGACAGTTATTGAATGTTGAAACGTAAATATTATTTCGCCAATGAATAATAAACTATTGATACATGTAACATATGTATTATATACAAAGTTACAAAACATGAAGACTATCACATTTCTTTGTTTTAAACTACGAGTAACGAACGTTAACGTTCGATATTGTGAGTCACGCAGTATTTTTTTTATAATTAAAGTTAAATAATAATGCAAAACCTAGTTTTGAAATCAGAAATTCATGTACATGAGAAAAGAAAGAAATATACTCGTACAGTTTGAAACATAAAAATACATGTTGAGATGCACAGCAGTATAATAAAAATCTAAGTTCTTAAACTTCCAATGAGTTCACACTAAAAAACAAAACTTTGATATATGTATAAAAATATTTGTTTTACTCTTATAATACGTTTCCATTATAACCAAATTAACTGGATTTGAGGAAATCATTTCGAAGTGTTTCCACTGTGTTGTAAGTAATTTTCTTTTCGAATTTTCGAAATCAGTTTGACGTTTGTATCATTTGATTAGATTTTATGAAAAAAATAAAATTGTTTTCAATAAATATTGTACAACATACTTTAGCATTTGGAACTGAAACGCGTTGAACACCAATGAGAAAGTCAATGAAGCTCTCGGTTATATGTTCTTTTTGGCTGCGATATATTGGTAATCGTGCCAGATACGTTTCATCGACGGTTGATGCCCAACTTTCTTTTAAAGCAAAAAGTGTAAAGAAAGGTTTGAAGTTGATTTCCTTATACGAAGATATGGGGATAGGAAATGAATGCATTCCTATTAAATTGGCTTCAACCGCACAAATTCTAGAATTCAAACATGCAGAATGTAGCTTGACTTTATTCTCATCGCTTGTGCTGAAGCAAATGTCACGTTGATTTCTCCATTTGTGAGCCGCATTCTTGATTGGTATGTTGCCAATACAGATAAAATGAGTCTAAAGAGGACCCACGAGTTGTATATCTAACCAAAAATTACACCCAACAACAACAGGGACGTATTGCGGGGCTTTCAGGACACTGTAGCGGAATATGAACGTCATCTACACAGCAAGATTTTAAGATTATCAATTAAGGAGAAACATGAATTACTGAAACATTTTCAAAGAGTGAGGGTAATGTATATAAGAAGTTTAGAGAGATTTTTAAGTTTAGAAGAAATAACTGAATTCTTATTTTTTGAGGAACGCTTATCAGTAATACACAATGAGAAGATAAAGCTAAAACATAAGAATAAATTTGAAAAACTAAAAAAGCAGCAGGTAAAAGATCTAGGAATTAGGTTTCATGATAAATGGTTTGTTAATAAAACAAATCTAGATTTCCCTACGGATATAAAATGGATTCTTTCGCTAGGACAAAAATATGCTTTACCTGTTAGAAGAGAGAATTTTCCGGTTATGAAAATTATTTCTGAGGGTGAAGATTTTGTACAGACAATTGATAATAAAGAGGAACAAGAAATAGCAAGAAATAGGTTTACAACTATTATTGACAACCATTTGAACAAAATGACATTAACTAGTAGGGATAGATTCATGTTGAATAGGGTTAAGGAGGCAGAAAGTTTTTTAAGAAGAAATAAGAATATTCTTATTTTAAACGCAGATAAAGGTAACACTACGGTAGCTATATATAAGCAGGACTATGATATGAGGATAAATAATATTGTTGAGGATATATCGAAATATGAGTTAATGAACAAGGATCCTACAGGCAGGCTGCAGAAGATAAATAATAGTTTAGTAGATGAATTATTTAAAAAGGAGATTTTAACTAATAATGAGAAAAATAGAATTAAGACTAATATTGCTGTTGCACCTAGATTATATGGATTGCCAAAGATTCATAAAGCAGATTTTCCATTAAGACCCATCTGTTCTTTTATTAATTCTCCATCTTACGAACTTTGTAAGTATGTAGTAAATATTCTTAAGAAGATGACTGATAATTCAAAATACAATGTTAAAAATTCTTTGCAGTTTAAGGAAAGGATACAGGGCCAAATTATAGATAATAATGAAAGATTAATTTCTTTTGATGTAGTTTCACTATTTCCAAGTGTACCGGTTGACTTGGCAATGAGCACGATAGAAGAAAAGTGGGGCTTAATAACCCAACATACAAGAATTGAAAAGAGTTTATTTTTGCGTGTTTTAAAATTTTGTATAGAAGATAATAGGTATTTTCAGCATAATGGAAAGATATATACACAGTTAAATGGACTCCCTATGGGATCTCCAGCTTCCCCAATTATTGCAGACATTATAATGGAAAAGTTACTAGACAGCTCTATAGATAAGTTAAATATAAAACCGAGATTAATGACTAAGTATGTAGATGATTTGTTTTGTATTATTCCTGACTTAGCCATTGAGAATATATTTTCAACTTTAAATGATTTTAATACTAATATTAAGTTTACTATGGAAAAGGAGGATAATTCAAGGCTTCCATATTTGGAAACAATGGTAATTAGGAAGAATAATAAGCTAATTGTAGATTGGTATCAGAAACCAACAGCATCAGGTAGAATAATTAATTATTTTTCAAAACATAGTAGAAGTATAATCATTAACACAGCTAGAAATTTTGTTGAAAGGGTGCTTACAATAAGTGATGAAGAGTTCCACGGAAGGAATATTATTAAAATCAAGGAGTTCCTGAGGGATAACGATTTCCCCGATGAATTAATTAGAAAATTTGTGAGTCAATTTAAAAATAGAGGTAGCCATAATGTAGTTAGCTCAACAGAACCAAAAATTTATAAGTCTTTGACGTATATACCAGGCTTAACAGAAAGGTTAGTAAGATCTAATATATTTAATAGGGAAAAATATGGAATGGCTCATAGGAGTTATAATACGCTAAATATATTATTTAGTAAGACTAAGGATAGACTTAGTAAATTAGATATTGCTAATATAGTTTATAAAATTCCATGTAAGGGAAACGATCAGGATAATTGTACTAAAGTATACATAGGGACAACAAAAAACAAATTAAGGACAAGGATTGCAGGACACAAATCAGACCAAAAATTGCTTTGGTTTAAATCACTATCCTCACTTCGAAAATGTTTCAATAATAAAAACAGAAACAAATTATAAGAAACGTTATATGTTAGAAATGTTAGAAATTATGAATACACCTACAGAACAGAGAATTAATTTTAAATTAGACACAGATAATTTAGCACATAGTTATAGGCATTTAGTTAGCAAAAAGTTAATACATTGAAATAAATAATACGTCTGTTTACAATGTTATTTATTAGGATATTGTTAATTTGTATAAAAAATTTTTTTATGTTATTTTTTGCTATTTTGTGAGCAACATATGCTATGTTAACCTGTTAAAGGTAGAGGTACAACATGTTGTAATTGTTAACAGAGCATGTGTTGTTTACAGAATAAGTTTAATTTAAATTATTTTATTTTTTTAATTTTTCAATTTGTTAATATTGTTAAGAATTTTTTCATGTGTATAAATTTTTTGTATGTAAAATTTTTTGACAACATTTTTTCAAATAATTTTTTATAACATTTTAATTTTCCTGATGATGATAACAAATTGTTATCGAAATATTGAAAATAAAATACCGTTAAACCTTTTTTATAAAAACAAAAATCAATCAAGATCTTTAGCTGGAAAATTTAGAAGAAATCAATATAAACAAGATCAAATAATACGAATATTCAAAAATTACACCTATAGAAATTTGGATATCAGGCTGTAGTTATGCGTGTCGGTTGTGGCTCGCTTACGAATGAACCTTCCCTACATAAGAAAATTGCAACCTCTTTTAGATAGATGCTTAATGAAGACGCTATGGCTACCCACAAGCTTTGGGAAGCAATTCGTATTTTTGCCGCTGCTTTAGGGAATCTAATTCGCAAACAAATAAAATAGTTTCTTTGATGATCGCGGCAATTATTGTTATAATTATAAATAAAAATATTTCTTGGCTTTAGCAAGACGAATGATACCAACCCATCATCATCATAATATTAGAAATATTAAAAATAAAGTTCGACTATTTAACATTAATACATACATATGTATATATCTAACAGCACAGAGATTGTCTACATACATACATACGTACGTTGATAAATAATAAAAAATAACTGGTTGTTCAGTGACAGCAAACTGCAGTACAAACAACTGGGATTATAACAAATTGCATATGTGATCAATATGAGACAAATATAGACGAAAAAATAAATAAGGGCTCAGTGGCTGAGTTGGTTAAGCAGCCGTATTAAAAATACATCATGTTTACATGGTACTGAGTTCGAATCCTAGTGGGTGCTGATGAACAGTGTAGCGACTGTGAAACAGCTAGTTGTCCCCCAGTTTTTTAGTGTATTCAATTAATTTTTCCTGTCTTCTTTGATCAAGAGTTATTGATCGCGGCAATTATTGTTATAATTATAAATAAAAATATTTCTTGGCTTTAGCCAGGATTGAACTCGAACTAGACGAATGATACCCACCCATCATCATATAATATTAGAAATATTAAAAATAAAAGTTCGACTATTTAACATTAATACATACATATATATCTCCCAGCACAGAGACTGTCAACATACATACGTACGTTGATAAATAATACAAAATAACTGGTTGTTCAGTGACAGCAAACTGCAGTACAAACAACTGGGATTATAACAAATTGCATATGTGATCAATATGAGACAAATATAGACGAAAAAATAAATAAGGGCTTAGTGGCTGAGTTGGTTAAGCAGCCGTATTAAAAATACATCATGTTTACATGGTACTAAGTTCGAATCCTAATGGGTGCTGATGAACAGTGTAGCGACTGTGAAACAGCTAGTTGTCCCCCAGCTTTAGTGTATTCAATTATTTTTTCCTGTCTTCTTTGATCAAGAATTAATGATCGCGGCAATTATTGTTATAATTATAAATAAAAATATTTCTTGGCTTTAGCCAGGATTGAACTCGAGCTAGACGAATGATACCAACCCATCATCATATAATATTAGGAAAATAGTTTCATTATTCATAATATTGGCATTGAATGGACATACATGTATAAATACTTTATTCCATAATTTTTTTTTCTTTAAAACTGGAAATAAAATGGTTTTCATACAATTAAGAAAACAATTTAATAAAGAAATATAAGAAAATAAACGCATAAAAACGGAAAATAACATTTAGTTTTTACTGAATTCAGCTTCATAAACAAATAAAATCAGTCATTTTGATTCGTAATTAAATGTCGCTTTTCGGACTGTAACTCACCAATAATAGATGCCTCAATGTTGCATTTGTAAAAATAATAGCCGCACAGCGTTGCATAGATAAATTTCGAGTTAATTTGAAACAATTTGATATTATGAAAAATGTATGGGAAATCATGTCGCAAATTACTTAATTTGGACAAATGAAATGATTTGACCCAAATCACCTATATGGAAACGTACTATTACAGTCACACCATAAAGTTTCTTTTCAATTCTCTTTCAAGTGCGTGTAAGAAACACATATTGCTTAAAATTTACAACAAATTTCAAGCAGTGACGTAGGCTGCATTCAATTTTAATGCAATTTTTTTAGCAAAATGTCTTTCAAATAATTTCGTATCTGCTGTTAGAGGTGGTGGTGCTTTTGGTGTTGCCAATAAGACTTTTGGTATCCAACAATTTGTAGTTTGTTGAAATTCGTTTTGATTTGGACTTCTATATTCATAAAAGGCTTCAAAAATCTTAACGCGCTGCTCAATTGTGTACCTCTCCATGGTTGAATCTATCACACATTGACGCAAAGAAATGTAAAATCAAGTCAGGCAAAAAACTTGACGTTAAGGTGTGACACACAATAAGCATCGTTCTAAGGCAGCTTTACCAGGGTAGTGGTATAAGCACAGCTGTCTTTCGTATCTTTGTAAAATTCATTGCTTTTTTAAACAAAAGAAAAACAAAATTTTTACAACCTTTCGCAATTTCTACCAACAAAATACATGTGATGTTTTTTGGTGTTGTATTTATTGTAATTCTGCCACTACCTATTAAAGCCGCCTTACATCCTGCATTATAGCTGGACCACCCCGTAGCTTTAATTATTTTGAAAGTTATTTGCAACATTTATTTAAATACACTTATAATTTATATATACTTTTCTTCAATTTCAGTGTTATCATTGGTGCACCACGAGCTCAATCCACTTTGGAAAAACAGAGGAATATAAGCGAACCTGGTGCTATATATCGGTGTGCGCTTGAAAATCCCAATACTTGCAATCTATACACTTTTGATGATAGAAGAAATGTGGATATCGAGTTTAATGAATACACGTACGAATCAGAGAGACGAGATTTTCAGTGGTTGGGTGCTGCCATGGATGGTGGTCTGAATGATTCCGATAAATTTATTGTTTGTGCGCCAAGGTTCATTGCGCCGGTGGCTAATATTGACTATTTAATGCACGGCTTGTGCTATTGGATAAATAATACATTGGACGACAACCCTACAAATATAACAAAAATATCACCTTTGCGCTTGAAAAAAGATCAAGTTCGCAGAGAGAAGGGTACAAAGTTCTATTACTACATGTTAGCAGAGCAAGGTTTAAGTGCCCATGTCACACCTGACAATGAAGAGTTTTTAATTGGAGCACCTGGTATTCACACGTGGAAAGGTTCGGTTATACGATATCGAAAAAAAGTTGTAAATGATGATCCCAGTTTAAGCCGCCGTGATACTGAAAGAGCGTTACGGAGACCCAGACAACTAAGTCCGGACAGTTCTATAGTTCAATATGAATCAGATGTTCCGAATCCGCAAACTTTCGATCAGCCTAGTGATTCCTACTTTGGTTATTCAGTTGGTTCGGGATATTTTGATTCAAGTAATAAGGAGAAATTATTATATTTGGCTTCTGCTCCTCAGGCTAATGAGCAATCTGGAGAGGTAAAATTTCCTAAATTGAAATGAAACGATTGTTAAAAACTTGTAATGAAAATTATACCATTTGTAGGCCTACATTTTCGACTACAGTGGCGATCGTATAATACAACATTATGTGTTTCGCGGTGCACAATTTGGCGAATACTTCGGCTATGCAGTTTTAGCCGAAGATATCAATGGCGATGGTCTGACCGATGTTATTGTATCAGCTCCCCAGCATCGGATTAATGGCCTATATGATGATGGTGCAATATACGTCTTTATCAATCAGGGATCAGTGAGTAACGAAAATATTTTAATTAGACAAATTTTAACAAAAATATTAGCTATAAAATTTAAAGAAAAAAAAATTATTAAGAACAAACCAGTAATACAAATAGAATGCTCGAGCATATGGCTGAGCATCGATGTTCGCCATGAAGTTGGCCATCACGTACAAAAATACACAAAATGGCGCCGATAAGGTAAATCCGCCACATACAGAACATGAACTTTTTTTTACATTCGCTCTGCCGACGTTATGTTCATGCCATGTTCAAGTCGATGGCACGTGAAGACACGGCGGTACAGCACCATCACATTTTGCTTGTCTGCTCATCAGTGTTGCCCATTTAGCGCCTTTCGCGCTAGATTTAGCGTTTTTCATTACCTAAAAATCCGAATTTTTTCACCACAGCGCTTTTTGAAAAAAATCCGCTAAAACAGCGCTTTTTTATACACTTTATGCATTTCTTAAAAAATCTGTGCTAAATTTTGATGTTGATATTGACTCCATATTAAATGATATTGTTATCTAGTATTTTTTATATCTTCCATAAAATCAATGTCAAAAATTCTGAAAAGGAATTAATTAATGAATATTTAGTTGCTTTTACAAAGGCCCTTATTTAAAAAAAGGTATAACAAGACGCATCTAGATATATGCTTATTATAAAGCGTTTTGAATTTGAAAACAAAATTGAAGAATTTTTAATGGTTTTTGTTGTTGCTTACGGGAAAATAGAAATAAAGCTGAATCATTTGGATTAAGCTAAATACATAATTCTAAAAATGTATTTAATGAAAAATAATATTATCGACTTTGTCATTATCTTATAAAGTTTTCCTTTTTTGAATGTGGAAATAAAAGATTTTTAATTATGATGATTCTTTTCAAATCAAAAGTAAAAATCGAATGGCACTTGTTACCGTGAGTGAACTCATTAATTTGTACAAAATAATGGCATAGAATGAAATGCACTTGCTGTAAAAAATACAGTATTCCATCTGATGTAAGTCAATATGTTAATAGTAAAAATACTTATGTATAAGAATTCGAAACCTTACTTTCAAACAGCTTTGTAGTAGAAGATGAGCATGGCTTGAAAGCTTATAATTTTAGTCTGATTATATGTTAATATCTTATATTCTAAAATATTGCTAAACTGTCACTACTTTGTATTTTGGCTCTTTTGTATGCCTGAACTTTAAGAATGTAAAAACGATTTTCAGTTTTAAGACTGTTATTGACTTTTTTGCTGTTTGTTAGTTAGAAGGTTGCTTACTTGAATACAAAATTCCATATATATTTATTAAAATTAAATTAAAAACTGTAATATCGTTGATATAAGCTCTCACGCATGTATTATAATAACCAGCAAACCAAGAACCATCCATCTAAGTCGAAATGAACTTTCGCCAAACTTTTCTTGCGAATATGTATTCTAGAGTCTTTTGGGTAAGTTCACAGCGCTTTTTGGCTATAAATAGTTGACAACGCTGCTGCCCATTGTCTGCCCAAATGTAAAAGCGAACTAGGAGAGAAAGCTTTACTGTCTCTCAGTAAAGTTCGCTTCAAAACAAATGTTAAGGGGGATAGACACGGTAAAAATGCTTGACAAGCATGGTTATAGTATGTGTGAAAATTTGCTAGTATTTGTGACACCGACGATGCTTGATGGAAAATCAAAAAATTTTGATTTTCTGGCATGCTTGCTGTCACGTGCTGGGTTGTGTCTAGTGCAAGCTATCAAGCACGAACAAATTTTTATTATTATTTTGTTTTCGTTGTGAATGGTTGGTTGCCAAGAAAAACATAAAAGCAGAAGAAGAAAATTGAATGAAGAAGTGTCGAAATAGAATATTTTGAATTTCAAGTGGAAATAAAATTTAACTATTGCTTTAAATTGTGAAGAATATTTTATGAAAAGAAGAAATTAATGATAATAAAGATACTTTGGAAGTTTACTCGTCTTTAGCTATACTCTGCGATGTGATATGCATACAATAAGCGATCGCTGCGTAAAAGGCGGACAATATAAAATTCGTTTTAAAAGCAACATCCAGATATAAAGCTACAGGTTCGAAAAACGAAAACAAATGTGTAGCGACTACGAAACAGCTAATTGTCCTCCAGCTAAAGATTTGATTATTATTTTTCTTGTCTTCTTCAATCAAAAATTATTGATCACAGCAAAAAAATCTTCTTAAGATAAAACTTAAGAAGGAAAAACTTTAACTAAAACCTGATGTACAAATGTACAAACAAAAAAACTAATTTAAAAATTATAAAAAAGTTCAACCACAATTCAATAAAATAAAAATTCAATAAATTAAAAGAAACAATTTCGTTTTCAAAAATTTTCATACAAAATTGCAAGAAAATAATTATTTTTTTCGGAATTTTGAAAGTATTTCAGCTATATGTGAACCGATGAATTTCAATAGCAAACCCATGAATCTGTTGAGTAATAGAATGGTGGAAGAAAAAAGTTTTTAAGTCTAATCGTTTTCTTAGAAACGGTATTTCAACGGCGGACAGACGGACATCGCCGAACTTATATATAGTCAATTTTGTTCGGCTAGATAATTGTTCTCTGGCAACGCTGATCCAATAGCAAAAGGTGTTTGCAATATAGAGCAGCCATTTTGCAAAAACTCCTTCTCAAAAGAAAAAAATATACAAGTGCGGTTAAGGTATCCTTACCAGGTACAGCGCCTTATCTTGCTATTAGAAAAAATCTAAACATTTTTTTTACAAGCTGCTTGACTCTGAAGAGTCAGATAAGAACATACGTATACATATATTGCGACTATCGTAAACAAAATAGAGTGTATCTTTCTACGATCAAAGTACGTGTGATGTTTTTGTTTTTGTTGTTTTCATTGTCGGACCGCTAGTACCTGGAAAAAGTGTCTTGCATGAGTGCGACAACTATTGAACAAGTGATATAAAAAGAATACGGTCACCAACACCTTCATATGAAAGTACAAATTATGCTGCTACTTAAATACATACATACATATAGTCATATTAAATACAAACAGACGTAAATACACTTTTAATTTTTTTACAGGAGAAGCAAAAAACCTTCTAAATTCAACAATTCTTTGCAATTTTTGTAAATTGTACTTAGATTGTAGGGATTTATTTATCGGTGAAGATATTTTTAATTTTTTTTCGAACATTTAAGTTTTTGTGTTAGTTACGTTCTTTTGACCTTCCATTTTTTTAAACAAAACGACGTAACTACAAAAAGTCACAGTAATGGGTGAAAGGTTTTCTTTTTGGTACGAATTCATTAACTTCTAAACTACTGAACGGACGAAATTTGGAGTCTCGGCAGAAGAGAGGTTAGACTTTCAAAGCGATGTTTCAGTATTTGTGTATTTGACAATCGAGTATGTAAAATCTATTGATCCGTATAGCTTTCCGATTAAAAATCGAAAACTACTTGAAAAAGTTAAGAAAAAATATGCTCACTATTCACTAGTATTGTAGTCTCTTACAGTTTAAGAGATATTTAACTTTATTATGTATCTCATATTTTATAATTTACGAAAAATCCGCCAAAATGCTTACCTATTGTTTTGAATTTCACCATTTTAAATTGTTTATACTTTTGGATAAAAATATGTTTCCTTTTTTTATGAAATTTTTATGCATATTTTATTATAAAAAAAATAAAATGTAATTATATAATTAATACTTAAAGTAAACACTACAGATACGTGAGAATTTTTATATAAAAACTTCAGTACATTTTATTTAAAAAAAAATTCATTTAAAGAAGTCGAAACCAAATAGTTAATTTTCGAAGGGAATATTGTCAGAAAAATTATGGCAACTGGCTGGTATTAACGGTTTTAATTCTTGGAGATTTTGCTACTTTTTTAATTCTCTGAGTATGAGGTTGGGTTCACGATCTACAAATTTCTTTATAGTTCTTTGTGGAAGTAGTTCATAATCATTGTTAATATTTGTTTTAAAATAAATAACGTTGAAAAATCAACGGATTTTTTCCCTGTTCAAAATATATATGTAGTTTAAAATCAATAAATATATGCATACTATTTGTATATTAAAATAAAATGTAATACTTTACCTGGTCTTATTGGTGAAAATACCCATAGGGACCTTTTCGGGCGTCTTTTATTAAGTCCACCAGTTGCGATGGCAGATTTATTTGATTTTTGTCAATTTATATTGGAATTAAAGAGTGGGTTGAGTTACACTCCATTTGAGTGGGACCAACTATTAAAAAGACAACAAAGCATTAGATAGAATAACGTTCCGATTCGGGATTTTGAAATTATAAATAGTTTATAAATTATGAAATTATAAAACTGTATAATTATAATATTATTGAATTATAAATTCTTACTTACGACTTTATACATAATAATATCTGCGATTTTTTTCGGGATTTTTCATGAATCCGAAAATGCAAGGATTATTTATTGGCAAATCCTGGGATTTGGGATTTCGTAAATCTCGAAAATCATAATTTTCAGGAATGGCATCACTATATACAACAAACGAGTTTGTATGTAAGATTTTCATATAAGTGTGTAGTTACGTCGTATTGCATTTAGAAATACGCCCACTTGTAGTTACGTCCGTTTTTCGTTAATAAAATCGCCATTTTTTATTGTAGGAATCTAAAATTTTGCAGAAACATGTATTTTGATAAAACGAACCATAATCGATAAAAAACTCTATTACGAAATTTTGTGTAGTTACGTCCTTTTGCATTTAATATGACGATATACATACCTAAGTCCATACGAGGACAGATAAAAAACCGTTGTTTTCAATTCGTTCTCATGTACGGAGAAAATTCTCCAAAATGACAGCTCTCGTAACCAGGCAAGCTTTGTTGAGCCGATATTTTTACACGTTCTACCATAAAAAACCTTTTTCCAATAATAATTCGATGCGGTAGTCCGCGGTAGAATTTAATTTAATAAAACGGTAAAACTTTAAAATCTGTTGAAAGCGTCACCATTGAATATGACTATACAAGGTCTGATAAAAAAGTAACCGTTATTTTAAATTTTTTCAAAAAGTATTTATTTATTCATCAATAACTATCTTGTCCCCTTCAAAGTAATCCCCCTCAGATATAATACACTTATGCCAGCTTTTTTTCTTTTATCTCCTCGATCGTATCAAAACATATTTGTTTCATCGGTGTCTTCTGTTTTAGGTAGACAAAAAAAAAGTCAGCGGAGGCCAAGTCCGGTGAATACGATTTTGTTTTTGGCCAAAAACTAACACACAAGCATCGATGTGTGAGCAAAATCCATGATTCTTTTTCCACAATTCTGTGCGTTTCTGACGCATTGCTTCGCGCAAACGGCGCATAACTTCAAAGTAGTATTCGTTATTGACCGTACGATCTTGTGGCAAGAATTCATGATGCACCATGCTATTGCAGTCGAAGAAAACAGTAAGCTACATATAACCGAACTTGACGTGCATTTTTCGGCCTAAGGTCTTCGAGATACTTCTATTGGGATGATTGGGCTTTGGCTTCAATGTCATGGCCATACACCCACGATTAGTCACCAGTTATGACCTTTTTGAGGAAATCTCAATCATCGTTGACGATGTTCAACAGTGCCAGAGCAATGTCCATGCGACGTTGCTTTTGCACTAAATTTAATAAAAAATCGAAGAGTTTATTTTTTTTATCAGGCAATGCATGTGTATATAGATATATTCCACGCACACATCTATATATGTAACTCTCGATTGACTAATAGAATGGTGAAAGAAAAAAATTTCTAGGTCAAATGGTTTTCTCAGAAACGGTATTTCGACGGCGTTCAGACTGATATCGCTTAATTGACTTTTCTATCAATACTGGTTCAGAATATATCTATAGGATCGGAAATGAAAATTGTAGAAATTCTAAACGAAACCACAAACTTATAAATTTTTGTGAAAGGTCAAAACAAGAACATTTGTAATGAAAACTTTACTCGCGCAATAAAATGAATTAAACATTCATTTAAAACAAAACCGAAATTTTTTTTATGCTTTTTAACATTTTTTTTGCGACAAGTATATAAAACTGTATATACCGTGTTGCCGCTTTAGTGCGAAAGTTTGATTGCCGCATTGCTTCCGGGGAAGTGGCCGGATTTTGGAGATTCACGAAGCCGGTTTTGGAAATTCCCAAAAAACTTCGGAACCCCTTCGCTACCCGGTTGTTCATATTCGGTTCGCGTTTTTGCGTGGAACATGCATTTGAGCTATAAACGGTCATTCGCTTTAGCGCGATAAATGCAGTTGTCGTATTGTTTCTGAGAAAGTATCCTGAAGCCGACTTTGTGAAATGCGAAAAAACTCGAAACCGCTTCGCTACCCGAATCAGAACCGGGTTTTTATATTCGGTACGTGTTTTGGCCGTGGAACGTGTATCTGAACTATTAACGGTAATACGATTTAGTACAAAAATTGAATTTGCCATATTGTTTGCAGTGACGTGGGGGATTTCGGTGATATCTGAAGCTGATTTTGGGAATTCCAAAACAAGTTCTGAATTATCCGGTTATATGGATAATTTAAGAAGAAGGTTAAACAATAGAGTACGAAAAATTTGAAATTTGATATCGAAGCGTGTTTTTTTAGGTTTTTTAACTATATTTATTTCGTTTGTTCTGCACATGATAGTGTATCAATTTCAGTGCTGATAGCACTGACACTTATAGTCGGGACTACTCCCGGTTTCAATTTTAGAGTTGCTCCATTACTTAATCCTATACGTAATTATTACACAAACAACTGCATAAACCAAAATACTTTTTTTAACGAACCCATTTCATATTGTAAGTATGAATTATCCTGTTTAAAGTATAATGGGCGAATTATGTAGCGCTTTCTTTGATGTTCACATTTTGAAAACCCATAAACGGGCATAGCTGAAGATTTGTTTAAAAAAAATGCACAAATTAACCTTTAGCACAATTTCTCGCTGGAATTTTTTCCATCGTTTTGCTTGTACATATTTGCCCACTGCACGTTTTATGTTTACAATATTCCTAGATTTTTTAAACAAATTTTTTTTGCACTGTCCAAGTGGTTTTTACTTTAGCGTTGCCAAATCTCACATAATATACAGACTTTTATATAGGATATATTGACTTCTTAGACTTCTTAAATTGTTTATTACCGATGATAAATTTGGCTTCACGAAACAGAGAAAGTTTTCGTCGGAGTCAAAAATAGTACCAGCTGAATATACTACGGCTTATGTCTAGTTTACGCACAGAGCTCCGAATTGAAAAAATTATATAGGGGGGTAGGAAATTGAAAAATAAGAAGAAAATATTAAGTGAAAAAGTTGGCGGAAGCGCATAGTTTCCGAGTTATGGACCTCTGAAAATTTGGTATATATGTACATAGAACTGCGATTTTTCAATGCATTTCTCAAGGTATTTAGACAAATTTCATATCATTTGAAAGCTCTTAAATAGGCCTATTTAGATATGCAATTTTTTTATATTTACTTTTTTAGCCCTTTTGGAAGCGGGACAAACACAATGGCTTTGTTAAGGCAATATTTTGTGGCCTAAGTCCAGTTTACGCACAGAGCACCGAATTGAAAAAAGAAAAGAGCAACATGTAAAGTGCAAAAGTTGGCGGAAACTCATAGTTTCCGAGTTATGAACCTCTGAAGTTTTGATATATACAAAGAAATTTTGGTCAGCGTAGCCGGTGTTTGTTGTACTATAGAGGAGAAAATCCTTCCGTCCGGCCGAAGGCCGGCTACGCGAAAACAATTTATTTAATTAATCCAGTGTTATTTACTGAAATTTCGATCACACTTTTGTTTTTCTAACAAATTATAATATTTATATATTAACCTCTAGTACTTTAATTTAAAATTTTTTAAGATATGTATTTACACTTGAGAAATTAAAAGGTTCTTGCATAATAATTATAATATATCTATTCAAAAGCTTTCGAATGATACCAATTTTGCATAAATACCTTGAGAAATGTAATGAAATATTGCAATTTCATATACACGTATATCAAAATTTCAGAGGTCCATAACTCGGAAACTGAGCATTTCCACCAATTTCTTTATTTAACATTTTCTTCTTATTTTTCAATTTTCCTTCGATATAATTTTTTTCAATTTGGAGCTCTGTGCGTAAACTGGACTTGTTCCGAAAATACTTCTATAAGGTATAAAAAGAAAAGGATCACTACCATACGCCACACCAATACTTATTTTTGAGCTATTTGCTTTCTGTTGGCATAGACTGGTTATTTTAGGCATTATTAAGAATTATAAAATATGTTTGATAATAGCAGCCACACAAGAGCCATAAAAACAAATTTTCAGGGCACATTTGTACTAAAAACGCCGATTAGAATTCCAGCAACATTCGGGCTGATGCGGGTCCGAATTTGAAAGCGTCTACTGCACATTATTTTATTCTACGAGTAATATTTGTTCTAATAAAAAATTTTAAATAGCTTGTTTTCTATGTTTCCCAGCTATCTATATGTCGATATTTCATAGGAACTACCCTAATCATCAGTAGACTTTGGAAATTTTTGAAAGATATTCTCAAACATTCAACTTTATATCCTAAAAATCTAAATAAATTGCTGAGAATTTAAAAAGAAAAATGCTCTAATAATACCTGTCAAAACGCAAAAACAAGCTTTTTCATTTACACATGTCTCTAACATTTCTTTACACCTTTCAAACAAATGAACAAAAATTCAAACAATTGAGCTATTTATAATTTTTTATTAGTATAAATGTTAGAAGCTAAAATAGCGAATAAAAACTCAATTGTTTGAGTAATATTTCTTCTTAAATTTTGTTGAAATTGCGCACAATAATAGAGCAAATGTTAGTTCTAGAATTTGCACTATTAGGTGTGTTCCAAGTGAATAACGAAACAGTCCGAACTAGTCCAAAAGCGTTCCACGTATAGATTTTTGTGTAGTTTTGAGAGAAAATGAGAGAGTAAGTTTTTTAATTTCCTGTACAAATTAGCCCGAATTTTTTTTCTGGGTCAGTTCGAACTAGAAAATCAGCTGTTTTTTGAGAATATACATAATAAATATAAAATTTGCAAATTGAAAAAGAGTTTTTGTTTAAGAGTTAGTTAAAAGTAAAACGGAAGGTTGGCCAAATTAAAAATAACGTCGTGAAGTTGTAAACAGAACATGCATTTGTTGTTTGGCTCTTCATTTTGTAAATAAGTACTATAAAAATCTATTGTAAATTTTACATTGCTTTTAATTTTACATCTGTTGCCAATAATGCAAATCTTTTCTTTATATGGTGTTATACGTTTTAAGCGTCTAAACTCACTAAAGTATACTTTATTCTGAAAAGTAAGCAGCACTGGCATTGCAAGATGTACAATTAAGCTTTTTGCATTCCAGCAGTTTTGGGTAAAATTTGCATATTTAGAGAGTAATTTGCTTTTTACTCCGAGATCTCGAGGAACACACCTATTGTTAGCACCATCTAAATGTTATTGCCATTTTTTCTTTAAGTTTGCATTTTAGTAACTTACATTTTTGCATGAAAAGAATTTTTAATATTTCTAATTTTTCCTGAAAATGCCAATAGACTTGTATTGTTAGCAAAATATCGATAAAAAGCTAAAAACTAAAAACAAAAAAATATCTAAAGCTGCAACATTTTGTTGAGTAAATGAATTTTATATAAAATCAATATTTCAGTTTAGCTTCGAGCCCAAGTTAGTTACCTCTCCGATACAAGGGAAAGCACGTTTTGGCACAACCCTTACAAGTTTGGGCGACCTCAACCATGACGGGTATAGAGATATAGCGGTGGGTGCGCCCTTTGCTGGGGATGGGTCAGTGTTCGTGTTCTTGGGAAGTAAAAGGGGTTTGCGAGATAACTACAGTCAACGTTTGGATTCCCCAAAAGCTTTTATCGAAACACCTTATGGAGCTCATATGTTTGGTCATGGCCTTTCGAAAGGCTCAGATATTGATGGCAATGGTTTTAATGATATCGCCATTGGCGCTCCAAATGCCGAAACAGTTTTACTTTACAAAGCTTATCCAGTTGTAAAAATCTTGGCAATTCTTAAGTCGGATACACGCGAAATAAAACCTGGTCAGTCTAAATTTCCCTTGTCTATTTGTTTCGGTATATCGACGACGTCTTCAAGAATTCGCTCACAAGAGTTGGCTATGCAGTTGGTGGCAGATCCACAGGTGAAGCGAGTAACAATATCATCAACGGGAAGTAACGAAATGAAATTTAATGCCGAGGCTCAAACGGTAATGCAGTGCAGACTGGTGGATTGTAATGTTAAATTTATTGAATCAGAGATTTTTAAGCCCATTGAATTGGAACTAAATTACAGTCTTGTTAAAGGGATACCGGATTCAGAAGGTAATTTATTATTTAAAGAGTTTTTCCGCATAGTTTGATTTGTTTTAATTATAAACCTAGAGTTTTGTGAAACTTGTGCTGCAGTGGATCCAGATGAACCTAAAGTTTACACGGAAAAGATTATCTTTAGCACAGGCTGCGCTTCTGAAATTTGTATTGCTGATATGCAAATAAAATCCAGTGGCGTGAAGTAAGTTCATTAACATATAATAATAATCCCTTGACTAACGTAGTTTTAATCAAAATATCTTTAGTCACTCCTACATCTTGGGCAGTAGTCGAAACTTAAAGGTTACTTATGAAGTTACTAATGCAGGGGAGACAGCCTATTTGCCGCAAATTAACATAACGTCCTCGAACCGCATGCCATTCGCTAAATATCCCCCCAATTGCAAGGTTCATGAATCTGTTATGTTGTGTGATTTGAATCAAGGTCAAGCCATGGTAAAAGGCGCAAAAGATTCAGTAACGGTTATATATGATGTCAGCAGTTTAACAGGCACCGCTGTGGTCTTAACGGCCGAAGTATTTAGCACCGGCAAGGAACAGTTTCCTGGAAATAATATTGTTAAAGATGTTATTACATTGGGAGAATATACACACGTTGAGGCGGTTGGGTAAGTAAAATTTGCTTGGGGAAAAAGTTGATTATTATTAGAAAAATTCTGTTTGAAGGCATCCCAAAACGCCGCATATTAATTTGGAGAAGATGTCTAACAAAGCTGAAGTTAAAAATTATTACGAAGTAAGTGTTGATTAATTCCATTAACAATTAGATAAGTGTAACTTTGCTTTCGCTGTTTTTTTTTTCCAAAATTCGTGGCTCTAGTGTAAAAACTTGGTTATACATTTATGATTCAAAGTATTGTCCACCGCTGGCCACGACTTTCTCACAGCTTTCGGGTAGCGTCTGAATCTTGTGTTGATGCGATGCGTGAATCGATTAAATTTTTTACTTGTTCATAAGACCGGAAGTGCTGCGGTATGCCATTGATAGAAACAAGTAATAGCCCGAAAGAGCAACGTTTGGATTATAAGGCGGGTGCGGAAGGACTTCCCATTTCAACATTTCCAAGTATGTTCTTTCATTTCCAATGAAAGAAAAGCATTTTGCAACATGGGCTCAAGCATTGTCATGCTGTAAAATCGCTTTATTATGTCTCTCGTTGTATTGAGGCCGTTTGTCTTTCACTGCTCGAGTCAGACGCCTTACCTCCGTTCGATAACGATTGCCTCATTATACACTACGCCGAACTGGACTCACCACATACTGTGAACCCATTTTATGCCCCAGCCACAATCCGAGGAAGAGATCTCTGCCATGCAGGCAGCTGTTCACAAGCAAACAAACGCCCTTGAACAATTTCCTTGTTTCTGAATCATTCCAATGACTTCCAGGTATTGTCAAATGGCTTGTTGTGTCATTCCCAACGATCTGGCCAGTTCCTGCTGCGTTTAGCACAAGTATGGATCTAGTGCTGCATTATCTCTACTCATAGATGGTATAAGTATTGAGGAATCGGGTGCTCTTGATGTTCTTGGAATGAAAGTACAGTGTGATGATCACATTTTTCATGTCTCTAAAGAAGCATTTAAGTGTCTCGGTTTTTTGAAACGGTGTAAGATGTACTTAACTCCATCTGATCTCCTTACTATTTATACCACCTACATCCGACCGAAAATGGAATACAACTCTCATGTTTGGGCCGGTGCCATAAAGTCTATTTTGGGGTTACTCGACCGTGTGCATGAGAGGGCGAAGAAGCTTAGCGGTGACAGTCGGGCACTCAACTCTATTGATTCACTGGAGCATCGACGCAGTGTGGGGTGCGTTACTCTGTTCTATCGTTACTACAATGGATTTTGCTCTGACGAGATTAGGGATCTTGTTCCCGAAACTCGCACATTTCTACGTATCACGCGTTCGTCATCCAGAGCTCATCCATTTGTGGTCAGAGCTTCGTCTTTCAGCCGTACGCTTCACCTATGGAATAAGTTGCCCACAGACGTGTTTCCTATCAAGCAATTCGTCAGAAACGCACAGAATTGTGGAAAAAACAATCATGGATTTTGCACCATGATAACGCACCAGCTCACACATCGATGCTTGTGTGTGAGTTTTTGGACAAAAACAAAACCGTTAACATGCCTCAACCACCGTATTCACCGGACTGGACTTTCGCTGACTTTTACCTCTTCCCAAAACTGAAGACACTGACGAAAGAAAAGCGTTTTGCTACGATTGAGGAGATAAAAGAAAAATCGAAACAGGATACCAAAAAGCGCGTTTCAGAAGTGTTTTGAGGATTGGAAAAAACGCTGGTGTAAGTGTATTATATCTGAGGGGGATTACTTTGAAGGGGACAAGGTGAATAAATAATTTTTTTTAAATTTAAAATAACTGTTATTTGTTAATCATACCTCGTATTTCGACTACCACTTACCGCTACAGACATTTTTAGCAAAACGGCGGAAGCAAAGTTGCACACTTAATAATATAACTAACAGAGCATATATTGATTCATTTTAGATTAAAAGCAATGGACCCAGTAAAGTCGGCGCTATGAAAGTTATTTTCAACATACCTGTGGCGTATAGAATAGGCGGATCCTCAGCTACAATACCGATCATTGATGTGGACAATATTACTATGCAAGCAACCTACAACTCACAGCTGGTGGTGTTCGACTTCTTTCAAAACAATGTTACACTTGTTAGAAACTCGGTAACTACCATGTCTAGTGAGTCATCTTCCATTACAAAAGAATTTATGGAAAGCAGTCATAGGACACACTATAATTCCATTATCGATGAAATTTCTATTAAAAATGACAATTTTGAAGGTAATTGATATTAAATATATACCCGTATAACTGATGTTTCATATGTATTTCTCCTTGCAGACTCTGTTATATCTGCGTCTGTGAGTCATAGTCGCAAAAGACGAGAAGTAGCTGCTCTCACCGCCAACAAAGATCAATACGCCCGTATTACGCAAGCCAAGTCATATGATCTGCTTAGCGAAGACATGAAGGGCACTTTACCAGTCAACCGCACCATTGTATTCAACTGCAATGATCCAGAGCGAACGGTTTGTGTGCAAGCTGTCATGAAAGTATACAATTTTAAACCTGATACTCCCATAATTGCGACAATGTCCTATATGGTCGATCTCAAGGAAGTCAATCAAATACTCACTGAGCCCTGGGAGTTCTTTGTCGTGTTGATAGGTGTGGATGTTGTGAAGACGACTGGTATGGCATCTTCGATAGCAGTTACCAAGAAAATAGAGTACAACATCATTTCCAAACATCAGCTTTACGGCACACCTATTTGGGTTATAATTCTGGCTATCTTGGGTGGTATTTTGGTTCTGGGCTTAATAACTTACGGCATGTATAGGGTATGTACTTTTTTATGTCATTATGCATTAGATAATCACAGTCTGATTTTATCCTCTAGGCTGGTTTCTTTAAACGTGCCACTAAAGAAGAAATGGATAAATTAGTACATCAAGCTCAAATTTCCAGTGATGGTGTAACGGAAGCCTCAAACCTCAACGATGGAACTGATTAAATAAAATGCAATGACTAACTACATAGTACTTCATCGTTATCATCATTGGTCGTACGGATGAATCATTGTGATCTTGTCATGTGTCAAAAGCTGTGAATGCACCTCCTATGCTATTTGTGTTTGTTTTTTACATAATAGCCGTATTTTAAATAGTGTTTGTTTATTTAATTTTATTTTTGACTAGTTTGTTTTGAACAGTTCAATTACGAAAACATCACTTAAGCCACCACCACAACAGTTGCCCAAGCAATTATACATACATATTTGTTGGTAATCAACTTTAAAAAAAAAAAATTTTTTATATTTTTTAGCGATTCCGATACCAAATGCTAGTATTTATACATAAGTACATATGTATATGTGTAAATAATCTTAGTCATTTTGTTTCAATATTTTTCTTTTACATTCTTTGTATTACTTCCGTTGTAAGTGTGTATATGTAGTAAATTTAAGTTAATTTATTTGTTTTAGATCGTTTTTTTTTTTTGATTCTAGATATTTAAGTAGTGTAAGATATACATACATCATAGATTTATCAAAAGAAAAAGAGCTGCCATGTGAATAAAGAAATGTCTTCGATATACATACGAGTACGTACATAATTAAATCGACTTTTGTATATTTATTTTTAACTCTTTTAGGAACATATTGCATTTCTTAATTGTCTTATATGTATCTTTATACTCGTAGAAATGAGCCAAGCTAAAAAAAATTGTAAATTTATATTTGTATAAGACTTTTATGATTATTAAAATATTTATATTTTCACAGTAAATAACAAATAAAACCTTTATTCATTAATAAACTTCCATAAGAATAATAAAATCTTTATGAAAATTCAAAAATGCTTTATGTGGTATTTGTGTTGGTTGATTCATTATTTTATAACCTTCACAAAACTGTTAAGGGATATAAGTTTGTGATTCCGTTTGTAATTTCTACAGTTTTTATTTGCGACACTATAAAGTATACGAGTACATATTCTGAATCAGTATTGATAGAAAATTCGATTAAGCGATGTCGATCTGTCGACCGTTGAAAACCATTAGACTATGAGAAAACCATTAGACTTGAATCTTTTTTACACGATTATATTACTTCACCGATTCATGGCTTTGCTATTGAAATAATTGAAAGAAAAAAACAAGTAAGGGTGTAGTATATTCGGCTAGGCCGAATATGAAATACCTTTCACGATAATCAGGTATATATTATGTAAGTTAATACACTTGTTCAACGGTGTAATAGAAATAATACAAATTTTTATATTTACTGTATTCATGTGCTTAATTGTCTTTTTTACATTGTTTTTCTAAAAAGAAACAACAACAATAATTTTAAAATGTAGAATATGCCTTTTGTTATATGCAACGTTAAAATGTATCATAATGCTGCATAGTAGCAAAATTAAAAAAAGGAATTAATAATGATTTTTTTGAATAAATAATTTTTCATTCTTGAGAAGCATCAGTTCGAGTTGATAGTTCTACATAGTAGAAAGACTGATTTAAGGAAAAATATATATAAAAAATTGTTGAACAATAGAAATAACTTGAAACTTTATAAACACCCAAAGGGGACAAAGTTTAATAAAAATGTATTTTAATTTAAAACTAAAACAAGAAAGAAAAACTTGAAAAAATATGAAATTCGAATGAATAATTAATTTGAAATTAAAACAAATAATTATAAAAACTTGAGGAAAATATAAGAACTTAATAAATTTAAAATACTGAATAAATTTAAAATTAAAAACAAATTATAAACTAAATCACTACTGAATCATCTTATTGCTACATTAGTGGAAAATTTAATAAAGAAAGGAAATCTTTCATGGAAAAATCGGTTTAGGATATATCTCGGTTATAAATGAACCGATATCGGAATTTTCCATTTTCTGTATTTTAGAGAACTGCTTTTAAGTACAAAAAAAAATGTTTCATTAAAAAATCGTATTTTATTACAAGGACTGCTGTTAAGCAAAAAAAGTTAATTAAGTTCCTTAAATCAGATATTTAGTTTTTGTGCATTTGTACAAAAGTCTTTCCTAAAGGGCACTTCAGACTATCCCATTTTGTATTAAGACTTGTCAAAAATTCAAATAATACGTGCATGTGGCATAGTGTGAATGCAAAGCGTTATTAAAAAAGAAAATTTCCGATATCGGTCAATATAATTCGAAAGTATAGCTTAAAAAGATTTTTCCATGAAAATTTTAATGTAAGATTATATTTCTGCCATGGCAAAAAAAATGTTTTCGCCGACATCGGTCCATATAGTATATCCGAGCATATCTAGTTGAAATTTATTATCTACTATATATTTACGAGACTATCATGAAGGGTATATAAGATTTTGCTCAGCCGAATATCCTACACTCTTACTTGTTCAAATTAATTTTTTTCCAATAAATTTTGCTTTTGTTAAATTGTTTGAAAATTTATATAATAATATTTTTAATGGATAGTAGATGTGAGCATTGTAATAGCGTATTTACACTTACTCACATCTTACATCTTTTATCATTTTGGCAAGATGTTAACATCTTCCTATATAAAGTCTATATGAAAAAAACTCAACATCTTTATTGCATGTTCACACGAAGGCTTATTTTCGAGGTTCGCTCTCTCATTCGTGGTTCGCGGCCCAATCTTGATTGAACCAACATGGTTCGCCATACAAAATTTTATGAGCGAACCAACTTGATTCATTTTGAATCTTGTTGCGAACCAAGCAAAAACTACTGTCATCTCCAAATTTGATAATAAATTATCGCTAGTTTATCTGAACTAGCTGCAAAATAATCTAAACAAAGAAAAAAAAATATATAACAATGTGTGTAAAATCAAAATAAACACATTGAAAATGCAAAAATTTGATACTTACATAAAGATTTAAATAAAAATTGAAAAAAGAATTAGTGAAACGTTTGCACAAAATATGTAAACATCAGTGTGAAGCAAACAACAACCGTCTGAACACCTAGTTTCGCAATAGTGGTTCAGAGAGCGAACCAAGTGTTTCATATTACCGTCTGAACATAGTATTACAAGATGTTCGTTTCTCATTTTGTTGGACTCAACATCTTTCGATTATTTTAGTGTCATCTCTAAAAAAGTTAAAAAAAAATTGTCAAAAATTCATGCCATCACTAGAAAGTATACCTACAAGTGTAACAAATTTTTACAATGAGCGGGAGCGAGCCATGTAAGTAAATTTTAATTTAATTAAAAATAATATATAATTAGAAATAATACATTTATTTATAGTATAAAAACTTCTTCCTGTTGTATGGCCTGCTGCTGACGAAAGTATGCTAATAGACCTTCGGCATGAAAAAATTGCAGAATTGCGGAACGAGAGGAAAAATTCGTATATTTCCAGGAAATAACAGTGAAGTTGCAAGATCGAAGATCTCTTTGAAAAACTGGGAATATCCTGTTCCCAAAAACTGCCATTACGATTCTAAGGTGTTATTATTTAGATTTATTAGTTCAAATCTTAATAATTTATTTAAAATTCTAACAAATGCCCACTCGGACTCGAAACACGTTGCGCATTTCATCCTCATCGTCGCAGTCGTCTTAATTTCTAACAATTCTGCAAACTGGAGCAGTATTTGTTTTTGCTCTCTTGGAGAAATAATTAATCCAATAATTGCAGAATCTTTTAACTCCTTTTTATTTAATGTTTTTTGTTTGCTCAAACACATGAAGTAATACTTGACAGATGAAAGATGTTGAAAATGTAATGTAAACAGCTTTTTTTTTAATTTTCAACATCTTCCACACGCATCTCTAAGATGTGTAAATACGCTATTACCCAGTAGCGGAAAGAAGGAGTAAACAGGCCTGCTGGAAGGCCTTATTTGGCAGACACAAGACCTTGCTACTGCATTCCATACCCATATATTTTTTACACACGTTGTCCTAGCCGGCCAAGGCCTTCCCCGTTCTCTTCCTCTGAAGGCCTGATATAAAGTCTTCTTCAACAGGCTTCATTTCTATTTAATCTGTGCGTTTGTTAGTAAAGTTTCGTTAGAATATTTTCTTTTTCGCCTTAGCGACCTTTTAATAACTTTTTTAAATTTTTATCACAAAAAGTTCACAAAATTAACAATGCGACCGACCTCTAACGCATTTTAAGCAAAACTATTTTAAGTTTACATCTTTTTTTTTCACTTTCTATATTTGCCGTTTTTCTTTGGAATTTTTATTTAAACGGTTCATCATTTTTTGTTGCTACAAACGTACGTTTGTACTCTTTACACGCATGTAGATACACATAATTAGAAACAAGCCTTCCTTTAGAAGGGAGTTAGTAGGCCTTCTATAAGGTCTTCCTGAGAAAGCAAGCGAGAATGAGTATTGGATAAAAAAATAGATGTGTAAGAAGGCCTTACAGGAGGCCATATAAATGAAGGACTACAAAAGTTTGCCACTGGGTATAAACAGTCACATTTTCAACATCTTCCATGTTGATTCGTGTCAAAAGCCTATAATATGAATGTGTGTGTAAATCCGAACCCTGGCTTGCAGTGTTGAAAAAATAATTAACAAATCCATAAACAAATTTATATTCTTTGGTAAAACTTTTATTGGTCTATTTCATATAATTTATTTTCTCTTTTTTTCTTAAATGCAATTTAATGACAGCAGGTCAATTACAAATTTGATTTACTATTTGATTTATTAAAAATATTAACAAATATAAAATAATTTTTGATCAGGTTTTCCAGCAAGTACATTGTTTGTTGCAATTTTTAAACATTTTGACATTCATATACATACATACATTACACATTTAACAACACATACATATGTTCATTATATACAAAAACTCATATACAGCTGCACAAATTGAAACTGGGGCAAACAGACAAAATTTTGAGTTTTAGAAAGAAAAGTGGAAAAATTTTATTTTATTTTTATTATAAGGAAATGAACCACTGTCCTGGGGGCTAATTCTGTCATTCGTGATCGAAATTACTATCAAGTAGAAAATAATTTCCATATCGTGTAAATTTCTAATGATGTGACTCGTTATGTATCGAGTCGAGTTGTCACTTCAGTGTTGCAAAATACAGACAAAATGTGTTTTATAACACTACCAAAAATCACATGTTTTGACAAAACAAGTTAAAATTTATGAGTAACAAATTCAATAAAAATATAAACTCAAAAGAAATGGATCCAATATTATTATTTTATGCATCATCGTCTGACTCCAACGAAATGGTTACCCTTAATACAATAAGGAAAAAAATTAGGGGAAGAGCAGATCCTTTAAATTTGCCACACAACAAGTAAGTGCAGTCAATATTTTGTTGCAATACGTCCATATCATAAAGAATGTTTATTTCATAGTTTCAAGAAACGACTTAGACTCGCAAAGGAAGCGTTTAACTATTTGTTGGGCCAATTAAATTTTGAGGCACAACTTTCCACCGCAGTTCAATTAGCAGCCACACTAGGCTTCAGAAGGATTCCAACACTTCGTTGGAAATAATTTTTAATGGAGATTAGCCATATGACAAAGGGAGTCATTGATGAAATGGAAAACAAGCTGTGTGGCCAATTTATAAATAAGTATGTAATGCCATAAAATTGGCCAAAAATTATTTTTGTGTAAAATTAATTATCGTTACTGCTGACAAATTTTCAACTTTTATTTTTCTTGTGTTTTTTTCTGTTTGTCGGGTTTTCGATAGTAATTTTGCTTACGAGTAAAAAGTTGCTGGGTTGCATTCGAATGGTTACTCGCTATCGAATGACACCATTAAAAATTTCGATACCTTTTACTCGATATCGAATGAGATAATCCCAAAAGTGTAAAAACTCGCACATTCGAGTAAGAACTCGATCGAAAGCAAATGACAGAATTAGCCCCTGGTTTCAATTTGAGTTGCTGTACTTATGTATGGTTCCACTGAATAAATACATTTAATACATTTTTAATTAGATTAACTAGTTTTAAGAAAAATGTTACATATACATTTATAAGATTCAGTAATAAATACAAAAGGTCATATTGGACTGTTGCAGGAAGATCTCTATGTAAATTGTTAGACAGGAAAGCTTTTTTTATACTAGGCGGCATAAAGCTCGTCTCTCTATCGGAGAGTTCTGCTCTCATAGTAAGATGCATCTTAATGACCACATACTCGTACCATCAGAATTATCACTTCAATATTTTGTAAATATTCGTCAGTAAAATAAATCCGGATGAATTCGGGAGAATTTTGTCATACATATACATATTAACCATTCTCGAACGAATGTTTTCATATTGCACTTATTACAAAAGAATTATGGAAACTCTGTTGTATCTTCAAATGTTTTTGCTGGGTAAATCAATTATAATACGAGGGCGGATTGATATTGAAGTTATTTAGCGCTAGATGGAGGACAAACATAATTTTTTTTTTTAAATTGCGATCTGTCAAATGTCAGCTGTTAAAATTTCACCCAAATTCAAATTTATTTTTTGTAGTCGTTTGAAGAAAGCAACTTTTGTGTTTCTTGAAAAATGGGGGAAAAATTAATTCCGTGGAGTGATTAAACACTATTATTTGAAAGCGAAAACGGCGAAAGAGACAAAAGAAAAGCTCAATAAATATTACGTTGATTCTGTTCCGTCAGATTACGTGGTAAAATACTGGATTGCTGAATTTAATCGCGGCCGAACAAGCACTGCAATAATACCATCAACAAGAAGGCCAAAAGAGATGAATGATTACTAAAGAAAATAGTAGTATCAAGAAAATCTTCAATATCGTTATGAATAATCGCCAAGTCAAGTTATGTGACATTGTTGAAATGGTAAACATACCATACGAGCACGTACACTCGAATTAACGGCAATATTTTACAAACATAAAAATAAAAAAAAATTACATACATAAGTGCTACCCAACTAACCAAACAATAGTAGTCACGAAAAATTTAACTAATTTAATTTGATAATATCACCATAACACATATCAAAATTAACACCAGAAATGAACTCACGGCCAGATAAGGGCTTTTATGGCCCTGTCGCATTGAATCATCCTACACCTAATATGTCCCTTTGCTAAAATAAAACCGCATTGCAGTGTTGGAGATGTCATATTGGTTCTTGTTGACAGTATATACACTGTGTTGAAGGTATATACACCGAATACTTTACAGTCAAATCAGCAACAATTAATACCGGCTTCATCAATACAGCAAAGTTAACGTTTGTCCCTTGGGCTTCCATCGTAGTGACAGGTAAATTTTAAATTGATTACTGTAACATGCGTGAGCTGACACTACAGTGATATCGGCTGGCAAGGTTATGGCCACTGTAATTTGGAATGCACATGGAAGATTGCTCATCGATTATCTTAGAAAAGGATACACAATCACAGGGAAGTATTTAGAGAAGCAAAAAGTGCTCGTTCTTCAAGACAACACACCGGTTCACACAGCATTAGTTACGACGCTAAAGTTACGTGAAATAAACTTCAAATTGGTTGATCATCCACCTTATAGTCCAGATTTAGCTACTAGTGACTTTTTCCTGTTTCAAAACTTGAAAACAGGCTCACAGGAAAAAGATTAATCTCCAAGGAAGAAGTGATTACCGAAACTAACGCGTATTTTAAGGGGTTCCCAAAATGTATTATTCAGATGGTATAATAAAAGTTAGAATATCGTCTTACTAAGTGTTTCGAGCTAAACTATGGAGACTATGTTGAGAAATAAATGGTTTTTGAAAAAATTTGTTTTTTTCCTGCTTAAGTAGCTTCAATATCAATCCGCTCTCATAAGTCTTCTACAAGAAATGGGTGACCAAAATGTTATTTACTTATCAAAAGTTATTTATTAACCTCTTTCCTCGTCAACGTCGGCCAAAATCTAAAATTCCTATGCTTGAGAAGATAGGATACTAAATTTAACTGCTGTGTTGCCTTCACTTGTACACTGGGGGAGACTTAGTGCACGGTTCATAACTGTCTCCGATTTGCTCTTAGGGGGTAAAATGTAAGACCGACCCCCACTAAAATTTCTCTCTCTACATTTCTTGTGCTCTTATCTACCCGCTAGTTGCCCGCCTCAAGGTGTTCCCAAACAATATATTAGGTTTTAACATTTTAACCTAGAGCTGCCAATTATTTGAAAGATTTCCAACGTTATTGTCAGAGCCAGAATGTTTGTAGTGCATACTTAGCTTGTATCTTCAATCATTGGGGTGGCCCCCATACAAAAACTTAAACTATTAATTATTATATAGTTTAATTAATATGTTTTCATTAAAAAAGTAATATTTCGTTCAATTTACAGCGACAACTTGAAGCAAAACCACTTTCTCTTTCCCGTTACGACACAATGTTGTATCCTTCTATTACTTTTACTCCTCTTTCAGCATCGCCATTAACAGTTCGTGATTTATGCAATATTTCTACCGCATGTGAAATTCTTCCCAAATTTCCGGGTCGGCAATCAGAAAATCCATTGATGGTTCTAATCGCAAGAAGAATTTGGTTGCTTTGAGTGTTACGTATTGTGTTACGTACATTATTTAGCAGTTCTTTCTTTATTTGTTTTGAGTCCACACTCGTTTTACATCTTTCAATCTGAAAATACCGGGTGTCCGCCGGGAAGATATACTACATTGTTTTGCCGCCATTTTGGTAAACATTAGTCTTGACAGTTCATATCTGGCAGTCGTGAAGAAGACATGTGGCAAATTTATTATGGAAAAATATTCGATAAACCAACGAGTTTTAATCGTTAAAACATTTTATCAAACTCAATCATCGATTACTGTGACGATGAGAAAGTTACGTAAACATTTTGAGAGAAAAAACGTTCCAATATAACGCACTATTTATCGTGTAGTTAATTGGTTTCGAAAAAAGAGGGTCTGCAGGTGATAGGCCCAAGCATGGACCGTAACGTAATGCAAGAGCGGCTGAGAACATTACTGCTGCTCAAGAAAGTGTTCAAAACAATCCATCAAACACAATTCGACGCCGTGCTCAGAAGTTTGGTTGTCAAAGAACAATTTTGGCCGCAATTTTGTACAAGGGTTTGCATTTGTTTCTATTTAAGATATAGTTCTTCCGCAAGATCATTTATATAGTCATTTCTGGGAAATGGAAACCCTTTAAATTATTCATCAGCCACCTTGCATCCATTCAAAGTGACAGTATGGTGTGCAAAATTCTCTGAAAATGAAAGCGGCGCAACGGTAACTGTGAATGAGGAGCGATATCGTGATATAATTGAAAACTTTTTAATGCCACAACCGCATGCTCTGGGCTGGATTAATATGTGGTATCAACAATACTGTGCCACATCGCTTACAGTCAGGATTACAATGGAAATAAAGTAGTATACCTTCCTGGCAGGCACCCTGTATATGATGGACGATTTTGATTGTCTAAGTATCGCATTCATTTCCATAACTCCATCCATATCGTCGTTTTCCTCATTGTCTTCGGTATTTCTATATTTTTCACTCTTAAATTCATGAATTGTGTTCGCTATTTTGTTTGTGGTGTCACAGGGGCGTATTTATCAAATAATGCGGAACGACAGCTTCACCATTGATATACTAAATATGTCCAGAGAATCTCTTTCTCTGTTTTTACGATACAGTGTCAACAATCAAGCAATAAGAAGAAATCATTTTGAAAAAATTTAAATCATTATTTGGAGCTTCGATTGTACTTATGTTGTCAACTATTATTTTTTTCTTTATTCAGGTCGAGATATTTTCGGAAAAAACCATATTATTGAGCAGTATATAGCTTTCGCAATCCGTTGAGCATAGCTGATGACTTTCACCATGGAATAATAAAATTATTTCAAGAAACTCTTTATAGTTTTATCTGGTCTGTGGCCTCATCTCGCTTTGAACTTCGATTAATATTTTTTATGCCAGAAGAATGCGGCGATGTCGGAGGCCATTAGGGTAGCTCCTATGAAATATCAATATATAAACAGCTAGGAAACATAAAAAACAAGCTGTTTGTATTTTTTGCTCATTATGATCATCAAACTCTGTCGTCTGAATTGTTTCACAAAATTTTCACACTGAATTCTTTTTTACGCAAAGTAAATATTCATAATTGAACGCAACAGGAACGTGGGCTCCAATATTATGAGATCAATTTAATATACTTGAAATCAATAAGACCTAGTCCCCGCTTTACTTGACTACTACAATTCAAAACCTCAAGGAGTTTTGGCTACCAAATTGAGGAATCTTCTTGAGCATCTGGATCCGTCTATGTTTACACGGACAGATATAGAAGGCGGAAAAGAGTTGGAGGATACGTCTATATAGAAGAATTCAACACCAAAATATCCTTTAGACTACAGGACAGGTATAGTGTTGTTCAGGCAAAAATATCCGCTAAAAATAAGGCAGCTAGATGGTTAACGTTTAACAAGATATTCAGCTGGGATATCATGATAATAAATGACAGAAAGGCCTCCATAAACACCCTGATCTTAATATATGTACGCTAATTCCAGTCTAGTTCAGGAATGCCGGGCATCTTTAAACTAGATGGCGCGACACTCAAACTTAACCCTAAATGAGTACGTTGATACAGTTCCAATAACGGCTGCGAAGTCGCTGACAACTTAGGCAAAATAGTACAATCCCTATCAGAGTGCTGAATTTCTGCGGAAATTGCCAAGACGAGGGGGACGGTCGTTCACTTCCTCGGAATATGGCCCGCATTGGAGCAACACCGCCTAGAATATCTAGACGAGCTGAGTTTCAATAGCCTATCATGACTGGCCTCGGTACGGCAATTACAAAGCGAACTAATAAGGACCCAAGTGAGCTGGACAACTCAGGATATATGTACTTGAGAATCTAGCGGCCTGCCTACCTCATCGAACACACAATTTGTATACTTGTCTCTAAATTGAATAACTTATTTTTATATGTATGTACCAGAGATTTAATTTCAAGTATTTATTAAGTACTTGTAGCCAAAAGTGTATGAATATTTTCAAATAAAAGTCAAACCACACACGTACACAAAATATTCACACCAACCCAGTTGACAAAATTTTTATACACGACAACATTGTGTTCGACGATATATGCACTAGAGTTTACCAACAAATGTATTTGAATTTAAATAAATTTATTTTTTAAACATTCCCTTTGGTCTAAAATTTCGTCAACGAGTTGTTTGAGGTGTCATTAACAAGTCTTATACGATTCTTCATAGCCTTGCACCCGTCGTTTCAGACATGGCCAACTGGGGTTCGAATGTAATTATATTTTTTGCCTATAAGTATGTATGTGTATACCCCATAAAAAGATTTGAGCAAATACTTAAGTATATATATTTTTTTATTAGTACTTATTGCCATTTTGTGGTATATAGATAAATATATATGTATGTATGTAATGCACACATATTTGTACATTTATAAATTTTGCTACAACATATGGCAATCCTTTTGGTCTTAATTTTAAGTACATTTTTTTTAAGAAATACTGGACTTTTTCGGGGGTTACACGATCAAGTTTTGCTTTTCAAGTTTTAATTCAATCATACTTAGTTTTTACTAATACACTCATACGTTAAACACATAGACCACAACAGACTTCACTACAGCATATGCCGTAACCGACAATTGTAGTTGTGTAGTCAACTACAGAATTATTTTGAATACGGCAGCAACATAAATTCATTTAAGTATTAAACACATAGACCACAGCAGACTACACAACTTCACAACAGCAAATGCTGCAACCGGCAATTGTAGCCCTGTAGTCGACTACTAAATTATTTTGAACACGGCAGCAACATAAATTCATTTGAATGAAAGTATACTTCAGTGTGACCACGTTAGAATTTTTAGCTTTACGAAATTCCATCGTTTTACAAAACGAGTTCTGTTTATTATATCAATCCTTCATGAAAAAAGTTCTCTCTATAAAAAGCATTAACATCTAAAAAGAGTAACTTAATTAAAAAAGTTTTTGTTTGCTACACTTTATTCAGGTTAGGCGGGTCTTACAAGTTTAAAATATAATCGGAAATATCTTCTGGTC
The DNA here is from genome assembly GCA_914767995.1 of Thecocarcelia acutangulata. NCBI lineage: Eukaryota > Metazoa > Arthropoda > Insecta > Diptera > Tachinidae > Thecocarcelia > Thecocarcelia acutangulata. Next base: position 63,311,877 of record OU612098.1, read on the forward strand.
TATAATGAGCAAAATATTAAAGAATTTAAATTTTATATCGAATTTTTCAAAATGTGAATAGTTCGATTCGAGAAAGAAAAATTTTTATAAATTATATAATTTTTCGTCAAAGATATGCAATTAAAACTACTCAAATAAAGTAACTGGTATATATATATATACATATATCTAAAGGGACAAATAAATTATGCAAGACTTTCGGCAAACACGTGCTTTCCGTTTGCCCATAAACGGTACAAATACAAACACAAATTATTTTTTTTTTTGTTTTTAATGACAGTACGCGGCGATTATGTTGCGGGAATTTACTCGCTGTATGTAGTTTACAATACATAAGTCATTTTATAATTCGTTTAAGCCACTATTTCTAGAGATTCTGTTTCTATAATCTTTGTTTTTTTTTTTTAATTTCTACAAAGAAGGTAAACGTTTATACAATACTAAAAATTCTAAAAAGAAAGCTTTCATGATTCATTTTGTTTGCTTTTTCCACCACTTCATTCTGCAAAAAATTCTTTGAAACGAAAAAATGTTAGACAACACAAATATTCAAGATGTTGGCACAAAAACCGTGCAAACGTGCTTCACATATTTGTAGAAACAAGCAAACACCCTCTTTAATAACGCTAAATGTTAGTACAAACGCTTTAGCATGTTTGTGTAGTTTGTTTCGCCCTTAGCTAGTTCTTTTATAAAATTAGGAATACTTATTTTGAAGATAAGTATGTATGCACATATTTAACAGTAGAACAATTAAACTTGTTAATTTACTTAAAACGGTATTTAAATTTTGTTCTTTTATTATGTTATAGTAGAAAAAAAAATATTTCCAAAAGCATAATTTTTTTTATAAAAATTTTTATTTTTTAAGCAAAATCTATTTTTGCTTTGAATTAGTTTAATTCGAGTGCGGCAAAAAAATCAGCATGGACAACAACCTGCAGTCGTGTCGTCTTGCTGTTGTCTAAATAAACGTTCGCATTTAAATGCATGCATTTTATGTTTGACATATTGAAGTCGGTTGTTTGCCGGCTTCAATGTGTTTAATGCTTTATATGAAAGTATATTTCCATATGGCCACCATAGACTTTCTTGCCTTACAAAATTCCGTTACTTTACAGAAAGAGCTCTGTTTATATAAAATTTTATGAAAAAGGTACTTCTTTAAAAAAAAATCTTAAAAAATTCAATTTTACCTAAAAAGAACTTTGCTATCTAACTTTCTGATTTATAGTGAGAGCAGGGTTAAAGAATTGCAATTTACGGCAAGAATCGAATGTTTTAAAATGTAGGCCAACAATTATTCGACTCGAGACACAAAAATTTATATCCGTCTCCTTCAAAATTCAAATATATACAATTTAAGGCCTTACCATAATGTGCAGTTTCTGAACAGTGAGCAGCTTTGTCAACTTTGAAATTTCAAAACGCACCAAAATGGTGAAAAAAGCGCGTTATTTCAACAAAAACGCATCGAATGAATTTTTTTCTTTCATTTTTAAAAACATATTTTGTATTTTAAGAATTACAATATTTTTACACTAAAAACATAATAATGAAACAGCTTTTTGAGTGGCTATTATACAATTAAACTGGGACTGATAGCACCGCATGATAGCATCCCATCAAATTTGTTCAATAGCTAGAATTCGTGTTCGGCAAACTTAGTTTCTAGTACAACTCTGTTAGTTTTATTAACATAATATTTCCAGTTTTATAATTATAGCGATATTTTATCAAATTTATTATTAAGCAATATCATTTAATTATATTTTCTATCGACCTATTATCAGGGACACAAAACAAAATACAGCTGCTTTACGTCACCAAAATTTATGATAGGAGCTTACAACAATTACTGTCGAAATAAGTTACGATTATCAGATCACTAAAATATACAGAACCGCACTACAAGCCTTCAAATTCGATTAATAGCAATTCTGTCAAACACAGTGTACATTTCATTTGTGTTTTCGTAAGCGGCGTCTTTAAAATAATTTATTGAAATATACAAAAATTTGCCAGAATTATAATAAATAGAAGGCGAAGTTTACATTACTCAATATTTAATGCAAAATTTATCATTTATTTAATAATTTGGTAATTTTTCAATTACTAATACCGTAACGAGTTCACGAGCCATCATAAATACGAACTTCACTGTTCAGAAACTGCATTTATTGCAATATTTGACAAACATGGCTTGATCGTTTAATAGCAAAACACTCTCTAAAAGCACCAAATTTTATAAAACGAAATGTTTCCTTTTTTCGATAATGATTAAACTTTTTTATTACATTAAAACAAAAAGTTGAGTTTAGTTTGATTTTGTGCCACCGAAATTTAAAAAACGCACCGAAAATAAACGGTGCGAAACGCACCGAGTTGACAACGCTGACTGTAAGCAACTGTGCGAATGCATGTAATTAAATGCGTACTCGTAATTATAACTATAATGTACTTAATGAAACTTTTCGTTTTAAATAAATAAAGAAAAATTGAAACAAACACATTTATATTTAATTTAATAGAAATGTGTTTTAGCTTTCTTTCAATTTTTAACTACACAAATTACTACAAAATTGTTTTTACTTTTTGTTTGGAACTTATTGCACACAAATACCTTGTTGTCATTTTTAGTACTTTTTTATATAATCTACTCAGAAAAGGCACAAGTATTACGAAGTTGTGCAACAATGGGTTTAAAATCATTAAGTTCACATAAGTACATTATGGCCAACTAAACGTCGTTTCAGATTCACATATGCATTTGACAGGCTTTACGTTTAATTTTGGCAAAAGCTTAAGCCAATCTATGCACATTATGTGTAGGCCTTCAGACTGCTCGTAGATGAAATAAATCAATTGGTATACAGTGGTGGCCACATAATTAAAACATTTTTAGTAGTAAATTGATTTATTGTTTTAATGGCATATCTGAGATTCTGTTGTTGGTTAACTTTCCATCTGATTCCCACCGGAAAAGCTTGGATTTGTCAATTCATAAAATATTTTTCCTCGAATTTTTTGGATTTGAATAGTTTTTCTGACAAAATTCAATGCAAAATAAAAATTTTTTTTGAAGACGAAAGTTTTTTCTATGGGATGCATCCCCGTAAGACACTTTCGTTTAGCTGCAGTCGAATAATTCTAGATGATATATGGATACCATATGGTGACTCTAATTCAACTTTTAGTTATTTAGAGCTTTTAATTCGCTCTGCTTTAGAGGCTCTTACGATTATTCTATCGTCTCTGGCTGTGATTTGACAGAATTTGGGGGCTCTGTGTACATTATGTGAGCTCCGAAAATAGTTCAAATAGTTCATTGCTTTATAAACTTTTCCTCTAGAGCAAATTCGTTAATGAGAAAATGTATTCAACATCTTCTCGGAGCATCTAAGATTAATCATCACCTTCCTTTCTTCTTCGAAGCAACTTGGTCTTTTTCCAATACCTAGTGGTTAATATTGGTATACAATTTTACTGATACCATTTGAAACATATCTATAAACAAATTTTCGCAATAAAACGAAATCAGATATTAGAATAACTCCGAACCGACGAACGAATAGATATTATCTATCAAAAAATTTTCGCAACATAACGAAATTAGATATTAAAATAACTTTATTTAAATAGCAGAACTGAAAATGCTTTAATTATGTGTCCACTTGATAAATATCAGTAAACTTAAAAAATATTAATGTAAAGAAAGAATCAAGTGCAAAAGAGATCAAACTTATCTTTGCAGTGGAAAAGTTCCGTTGAAATAACAATAGATCATATAATATAACGAAAGAATGAAAGATCATATTAATTTTTTAATTACATGTCCACCACTGTATATCCTACCACATGATACAAAAAACAAGATAGCCGCTTCGCTACAACAATACAACAATAAAAAAGCAACAGGTATTTTGTTTGTGTAGAAGGCGAATTCACACTTCAGCTGTCAAAAGTAGCTGATAAAGAACATGTGCATTTTTAGTATAAACGATAATAACCATAATAAAAAAAAATTTGGATATTAATTTTCGTTTTGTTCCATTTCCCTTTTGAAATTTATTTTTCCAAACGGAAAAAGTTCTCATTTTTAATATTTTTCCCTCAGTATTTCTTTGTATAGAATAAAAAATTTAAATGGCATCGAAAAACATTACAAACCTGACAGAGGAAGTGCCGGCGAATTGACTGAACTCGCCTGAATTCAGCGATGCATCCACCTAATAATGAATTCGCCTTGATCCTACCGCATATTAGTTACTTTATAAAATTAAGATTTCTTCTTTTGCGTATAAGTATGTATGCACAATATGTGCAGAAAACAAAATTTATTAATTTATTTAAAACATCATTTACATTTTGTTGTTTTTTACGTTATATTAGAAAATAAAATATTTCTAAGAGTTAAACTGTCTTACATATATTTTTTTTATACACTGGTCACACTGTTTTTATTTTGTAGTCAAGAAAAATAGAAAGTAGTTTAACTCGACAGCGGCAAAAAATCAGCATAGACAACAACCTGCAGTCGTGTCGTCTTGCTGTTGGCAAAATAAATGTTCGCATTTAAATACGTGTTTGTATTTTTTTTATATTTGACATATGGGCATTTCCATGAAAACGTCAACCACGATAGAAAAAATAAAAGCCTTTGAAAACTTTTCCAAAATGGTAATGATTAAACACTGGCACTCAAATTTTTTTATGTAGATGTATTATTGTTATAAACTATAAAAGCTTATAACAATTAATAAGAGCACAAATAACAGTTTAAGCTGACAGTATCTTTGGATAATTTCAAGAAATTGCAATCAGTTACTTTCTCTTAACTAACGACTAAATTAAAAAATTTGTAATTGCAATTACAGTTTGAAGTCACAACAAGATTCATGAGGAAAGAGAAAATAAAGAGTTCGATTAGCGGTAGTTTTTTGGTTTGCTATTCTAATGTCACGTACGTAGTGCAAAAAACATCATATGTCTACGTCAAAATGTCATAAGGTCCATAATTAGAAAAGAAGTTATATATGAAAATAACCGTATATTTTAGTGATAATGTGAACCAATAAAAGCCGTTCCCATTATCAAATTGGCCCACATTTTCGGTGGCAAAACTTTGACGCATAAATCTTGCTTATATTGCCTAAAAGAATTTAACACTTTCACTCTTTTTGACTAAAGAAGTAATTATTTTAATACAGAACTTTTTTATATTCTCTTTAAATCTACGAATTAGCATTCCCTTTAAAAATTGAACCAAAAAATTTAGTTTTTTTTTTTTACAGAAATGAGTTTTCACAGAAGTAAAAAGTACTTTATTATCAAAATAAATAATCGCTTATTTAGATATATTTAGGAGTATATTACGTTCAAAAAAATTTCTATAGTAAGGGCAAAGCAAGACTGAATTACGTTTCTTAGATTTAGTGTCCGAACTTTGAAAACAAGGAGAACAAATTGTAAAATACCAGCATTTCTTAGCTATGACAAGCATGTAACGCATTTTAAGATTTCTGTCACCTGACTGTTGATGTTGACAGCAGTTTCTTCGATATTTTTTTTCTGAATAGCTTTCTTCTCCAATATCTTTTTATTTTTTATTTAATAATCTTTATTACTTTGCATTGCTTGATTACTTATAAACGAAGTATGAATATAAAGGGAAGTATAATAATATAAAGGACAAGCAATTTGATTTATCTGATAAGCAATCAAATGAAAGAAAATAGTTTTATGTATTGATAGTAATATTAAAAACCTCAGTTACTGATATATGTACGTCCAATTGCTGATCAAGTTTTTGGTTTGATAATCTTTATTACTTTGCATTGCTTGATCAGTCATAAAGGAAGTATGAAGACAACAAGACATTCTCTATTTAATACCGGTGTTTTTGTGCCATCTATTCGCAATTTGACGGCGGTATGTTCACAGTTGACAACGATGTGTCCACAATTTAACGAGATATGCATTATCATTCGCTGACTAAAATTAAAGAACTTCTTTTTTCTCTTTGTGTACCTATACGTTCAAAAATCGTATATAGTTATGATAAAGGTATTAAAATCAAAATTTTCAACTTCTAAAAATTTTTTATTATTACTTAAGTTATGGATGTTATGACACTCCGCAAAGTAACATAGTGTCCGCGGACTTTACGACATCTCCCTCATGGACATTATGTCACTTTCAAAAGTGTCTTAACGTCCATGGACCTTATGACACTTTTAAGTGTGTCATAACGTCCATGGACTTTATGTCACTGGACGTTATGACATACCACCATTTTAACGACGGTAAACAGCTGTATTGTTGTGTACGAGATAATATTCAGTAAAACTAACAGCAGATTTCGGTTGACAGCGAATATTATTGAATATTGTTGGTGAATACCAAATTTGATTATCAATATTACAGTATCGAATATCGTTAAAATTATTGTAAACATGCCATTGTTTTAATCTTAAAAGTACCACAATCGCACTAGAGGCCAAGTTTGACAAACACGAGTTCTAATTACTGAACGAATTTGATGACAATGCCATCAGCCGGTACTAACAGGCCCAGTTTGATCGTCTAATAGCTGCTTAAAAGGCTGTTTCATTATCATTATTATATTTAATGTAAAAATATTATACTTTTTAAAGTACAAAATGAAGTTTTAAAACAGAGAAGACAAAAATTGTAACTTGGTGTGTTTTTGCTGAAATAACGCGCTTTTTTCTTCATTTTGGTGCGTTTTGAAATTTCAAAGTTGACAACGCTGGTAGTGGTGGACAAATTTGTTTTTCACTTGTGTTAGTGAGATAATTTGAGAGTAATTTAAAGTACAGTGACAATCAAAACTAACGCAAAGATTTTCGTACGAAGAACAAAATCGTCTACGGTAATACTATTATGACAGTTTCGTAAGAGCAATATATATTTCAAAGACGTAAACTAATTTTATTACGTTGCTAAGTACAAATGAATTTTAAGTCCGAATAAATTTTTTCACATTAGTATGTTGTTGTATTTATTCATATTGGAATGGAAGGAATCATCTCATTCATTTATGTCAACCACCATAATTGGGGGAAAAAGTTCTAAGCATCTACCTAGCATGTGCATTCGCCAACGGCTGTTGAACGGATAAATTAAACAGCATAAGAAAAAGAGGCGTTGTTTATAAACAATTGTTTGACTAAAAGTCCGCCGCAGGTCTAGAATTGTGAATCACTAGATAGATCATGACGATTGCAGAAAATGATAAAGACGTATAAATAGCTTGCAGGTAAAACAGTCATAAAAGTAAGCAAGTCTAGAATGTGTTTCTACACAGTGTTTATACAAAGTGTAAATAAAGTTGTGAACTGTGTAACGAACAAGTGAGAGTGGTATTATTTCATTTGCAATTGAAGGATCCTCAAACCCTTTTTAGAGGCAAAAACATAACAATATACGAGTGCTACCGAAATTCGGAGTCCGCAACTTTAAAAGCATTAACCCCAATTTTCGGTCGTTATTCGCGCCCTAGTAGACAAGCAAGACGAAGTCTAGTGCAAAAATTTGAGTCTACATAATCATTATATGATGCTGCCGTGCCAGTAAGACAACTGAATGGTCAAAGTGACGAAAATACGAGTATCGCTGCCATTCAGGCGTCCGTAACAAACGATTTTAATCAGTCGATTCCGTGGCTTTCTTAAGAACTAGATTGGATCGCTTTATGGCACAATTTGCGAAAAGATCTTGGTTTTTACCAATACAAGATCAAACTGACTTATGATTTGAAGCCGATGGACCTTTTCACACGATGTACGTTCTCCGATTAGGCTCTGGCGAAGATGCGCCAAGATGATGAATTTAAATTTTTGGCTAAATGGGTTCGTCAGTAAGCAAAATATGCATTATCGGTCTGATTGAAGATCCATATGTGCTTCATGAATCACCACTTCATTCACAAAAAATAACTCTTTGGTGCGGTTTTCATGCCGGCAGCGTTATTGGACCATATTTTTTCATCGACAATAACGATCGTCACATTAATGTGAATGGTGATCGCTATCGCGACTAGATTGCAGATTATTTTTGGCCCGAATGGGAAAACATAGACTTGGATGACATGGAATTTCAACAAGACGGTGTCACAAGTCACACACTACACGTTACAATTGATTTATTGAAGAGTTAGTTTGATGAGTGTGTTATCTCAAGAAATAAACCAGCCAATTGGACACCTCGATCGTGCATTTTAACGACGCTAGACTTATTTCTTTATGAATACGTCAAATCATTGATCTATGCCAACAAGCCGACGACGTTGGAATAACGCAGAGGCAATTCTAAACGTGAAATAGCGGTCGGTACGGATGAAATGTGTTACCAAGTGTCAGCGGTAGTCGAACGAACTTAGTCAAATTCCATTCATAAATATTTTGATTGTATTTCATTCAAGTCGATCATAAAGTTTTGGAAATAACTCAAATGATTTGCATTTTATTAAAGAAAAAAAAACTTGTTCAGGCCTCATTGGAAAACCCGATATTTATTGGCAAATACTTGGTTGACTAATATTTTTAACGATGGCAGCTTGAAAATAAAATTGCTTTCAACTTGCTTGCAAGTGTCTGCGGCACAGACATATATTTAAAAAAAGGTGTTGACAATCAGTACATATAAAAACGTTGAAAGCAAAACTTGAACGTGTGGCACGGAGAGACACATAAAACTAAAAACATTTGTTATTACGAGTACATAATTTGAAAATTTGTTTATATTAACTAATCAATTACTTTACGGATAGCTAACTTACTTAAGTAATTTTGTATATATAGTTTTTGGAATACGGATTTCATTTAAGCGATTTGCTAAAACTATTTTTTAATTTTGCGGTTTAAATAGTTATTTTAAAAACGCTTACATATGTATTTATAAATAACAAAAGGTGGTTTTTAAAACAGGCATTGATTTGACTTTGTCTTTATATTGTTAATGCACGTTTTTCTACTTACAAAAATTAGATTAGAAAACAAGAACGCAAATGTGTCAATTGATACTTTTAAACGTCTGTATCAAAAAAAGTAATCAGCTGAAACTCTCGAGCGCCTGGCGAGTGACGTAATCGTGGAGTGGCGGTGTTGGACGTTATCCCTGTATAACGATGCAATTAAGGTTGCGAGTTTACATAAAAATCAGCACATTGTTTCATTATAGGGTGGATCTTTTTCAGATTCAGTGCTGCTCTTAATATTCGATGACAGTTTCGCAATTTCATCTTGGACCAAATCTGTGCTAATTTGTGGTATCATGACTGCAGTGCTGCTGGAAGCAGCCGCAGGTAGATTACCATCTTTTGATTCTTCGGTGCTTGAGCTACTCTCTTTGAGTATGTTCATGCCAAGCTTGCTAGTGAGTGGTGGTTTCAATGAGGAAATCAATTTGGCCGGAACCAACGAAGGCAATACAGCACCTGCTAAAACTGAAGTTTCTTGTTTAGAAGGTGTTTGAAGTTTGGACAGCGCCGATGTTGATGCAGAGGTGGAAGATGATGATGAGGGTGTCATTTCTGTGGTGGAGGTGGGCATTTTGACGGATGATAGACGGGATGTTGGTGGTATCGGTGGAGGCTGTTGCTGTTTGCCTTGGTCCAAGCTAAACTGTTTCTTCAATTGCATAGCTCGTAAAGGTATTTGCACCTGCTCCAATATACTCTTTGCTCCAAAACCAAGGGAGGCTGATCCCTCATCGATTGGTCGCTTCAAATCAGAGGTCCCAACGGATGAGGAGCTCAGTAGTTGATAACGTGCAGATATGCTAAGACTACTTCCTCTACTTAAACCAACACCACCCTCTAACACTGTCGGCGCAAATGCTTGTGTTGGAGATTGTGATGTTTGAATATCTACAGCATCGAGCGAGGGTTCAGCAGTTAAGGATGGTGTGTCGATATTGTATGAGCCGGTCATCGAGGTGGTTGTATCATTGGAACTTTGTTTTATAAAACGATATGGATGAGCTGAGTAGTCAGTGTCGGTACTGGAGTTTTTCTGTAAGCTTTCACTAGACTTTTTAAATAGACGGCCAGCGCTTTCATACGATGGATTTAAAAATTCACTGGTAGCACGTTGCGGTACTACAGGCGACTGATATGTTTGTTGTTGTTCCATGGAAGCATTTCGTTGCCAGTGCAGTTCATTCTTTACCTGAAAAGCACCGGCTGCTGCACAGCTTGTGTCACTGCTATCACACGTGCCAATTATTCCACCACTGGCAGTTGGTTTGGACGGCGATAATTCGATAGCGGTCTCACGTCTCAAAGGATGCCGATGGTCAACGGATGCACCAGCCTGAATATAGATAAATTAGTTAAAATGATATAAATATATTTATGTATGTATGTAGATGTAATAAAATATTTGAAAGAAATCTTAAGGCCATTATAATATAATATATAATTATAAGAATGATAAAAAAATCAAGGCGGCAGCACTAGAGGAAAATTACAACAATATAACCAGACTGACTTTCTGGTTAGTGTTAGCAAGTTCTTATCAAAAACATTTGACATAAGTTGCTCAACAAATCCAAAATTACAGGAATGAGGATTAAAATTTATAGTGTATTCGAAAGAACGCTAGTCACTCGCATTCGATTCCATTTGGGTTTACCTATCTCACAATTATTACATACATATGTATTCTGATTGCGTTTTAACACCTCGTTCGCGTAGAATAAAAATAGAGACAAACCCAAATCAATTTTCTTACGCTTAGATTGCGACCGAAAACACTCCGTCAAGACAACTAAACTGACTGTTAATTACTTTTTCGTTTACATATATTTTTTTTTATTTAGATTATTTTATTTTTAGCTTTTATTTATTTATTGAATCTTCACAATGTGAAATTTAGATTACAAAATAGAGAAAATAAAAATACTTTTACAAAAGTATGGAAAATAATAACTACTTAGTTAATATCGTGCATACATATGTATATAACTAAAAGTTCACTTATTAACGATTTATATATGGAAAATAATGTCACTTTAATAACGTCTCGAGCTTTACAATATTGCAGTCGTTTAACAGTAATTTCTTTAGCATTTTCCGAAATTAAGCAGCGGCCTGGAATTTCTGCATGAACATTCTCAAAATAATTCCGACTTACTCACATATATGAGGGCGGATTGATATTGGAGCTACCTGAGTAGAAAAAAATAAATTTTTTTTAAGCATTTATTTCTTAGCATAGTCTCCTTTTAGCTAAATACACTTAGTACGACGATATTCCAATTTTTTTAAACCATCTGAATAGTACGTTTTTGGAACCCCTCAAAATAGGCGTTAGTTTCGCTAATCACTTCTTCGTTTGAGGTGAATCGTTTGCCTTCGAACCATTTTGCTTAAGTTTGACAACAGGAAAAAGTCACTAGGAGCTAAATCTGGACTACAAGGTGAATGATCAAACAATTCGAAGTGTATTTCACGTAATTTTAGCATCGTATCTAATACTGTGTAAGTCGGTGCTTTGTCCTGAAGAAAGAGCATTTTTTCTTCCCTAAATGTGGACGTTTTTTCTTGATTGCAGCAATCAATTGACCCAATAATGTACAATAACACTTTTCCGTGATTGCAGATAATCGATAACCTTGCCAGACAATTTTACTGTCTTCGCCTTCTTCGAAGCACTTCCATTCATTGTTTCGAGTGATGTTTAGTTTCAGATGTGTAGTGGTGGACCCATGTTTCATCAACAGTTATTAATCGACGCCAAAAATCAACAGGATTACGTTTCATCATGTCCAAACACCGCCTATCCGAGATCGTTGCCAAGAAGCAAAATATGAAATACTCATTGAATAGTGATTTTCTATTAATCTCGGAGTGGGGTCGTAAAATCAGGGTCGCCTTTAACGTTCGTAAGACCCAATGTTGCTTATTAGCACACAAACAAACGACCGCAAATTCTGCTTCATCTGTACTCATGGATGGTATAAATATTGAGGAATCGGATCCTCTTGATATTGTTAGAATGAAAATACAGTGTAACGTTCGCTGGACTGAACATATTTTTCATAGCTCCAAAGAAGCAACCAATTGCCTTGGTTTTTTAAACGGTGTGAGATGTACATCACTCCATTCGATCTCCTCACTACTTATACCACATATATCCGACCGAAAATGGAATACAACTCTTATGTTTGGGCCGGTGCCTCAAAAACTATTTTCTGGTTACTAGACCGTGTGCAGGAGAGAGCGAAGAAGGTCATCGGTGACAGTAGGGCACCCAGCTCTATTGACTCACTGGAGCATTGACGCAGTGTATTACTCTGTTCTATCGTTACTGCAATAGATTTTGCTCTGACGAGATTAGGGATCACATTTGTACGTAGTACGCGTTCATCGTCCAGAGTTCATCCATTTGCGATCGATTGCCCGGGGAGCTTTTTCATGTGCAAATCTACATGCAAAATGTTGAACACAGGTTCATATTTTTAGGAATATTTTGTCACATCTAACCCTAGTGTGGAGCTGTTGATCTGCTTATTATAAATATACAAACACATTCACCTAAACAAGATAAAACTAAAAACCATAACACACAACCAAACAAACATACATGATTCAAAGTACGTAAAATTCCAAGTAAATCAACTACAAATGATGTTATTGTTTTTCTTGTATTCTTGGTATTCGGTTTATTATTGTTTGTTGTTGTGACTTGCTTATTGTTCGCAAGCATGTGTATGAATGTGTATGCGCGAAAGAAATACATTTGTGCATTATGAACGACTGGAATATTCATGTCGTTTGTAGAAACTGATAAAGACGCATAAATAACATGCAGGTCAGCACCAAGCAGTCAGTTTATTTTTCAACTTTGTGTTTTAGTACACAGTAGTACTAAGTGTAAATAGTGTTGTGAATTATTTAAGTACTGTATAACGAACAAGTGTGAGTGTCCTTAATTCATATACAATTGAAGAATCCGTAAAAGCGTTTTTAGAGGCAAAAATCCGAGGTCTTCAGGAATAAGCCAGCTAGCTGTTGATTGACGCTTTGAAACTCAACGTTACGTAAATCGCGAGATATTAGTCGCAATGTTTGAACTAGTCGCCCAAAATTGGAACTTCCCAATGGATCACCTCAAACGTAATCGTGGCCAATATTTACAAGATATCATTTTCAACAACAAACAGCAAATGTCATAAATTGTTCTTTTAACAGATAACGAAATTTTTTAGCTCACTTTTAAATGTATGTATGTGTTGCTTTTTTTACATTATAAATCCTACCTCATGATGAATTACCCAATATAAAATATTCTTATACAAGAGGAGAATATTTTGTTTATTGCTCATTTGCACCAATATGTGGTAGATTTTAATTAAAATCTTCAACAAAATCTTAGGCGTTTACAATTTCGCTTTTTGATATATTTGTTTTCACGAAATTTATTTGCTTTACTGATTTGACAAGCACAAATTAATCATAATGAATTCATCTTGTTGTTGACCATAGTTCTTTTAGTGTAATATTTTCAAGTACCGCTTCAAGGCAGCTTTACCAAGATAGTGGTCATTCATTTCTTTTGCGTAAAGTTGTCAAAATTTTTTATACAAAATACATAATTCTAAAAAAGCACAACACTTCCGTGCTTTTGCAAAAAAAAGTAAAGCAATATTTTGACAAATTTTTGTAATTTCTACCAACAAAACACATGTTAATGTTTTTTTATTGTAATTCTGTCACTACATACTAAAGCTGCCTTGTACTGCTTTGAAAAAATCACAGTTGTACAACAGAGTACTTGCAAAAATTTACCAAATTTTGTAAAAATTTAGTTGCATTTTCCGTTAATTTTTATGGGTAAAAATAACTAGATATACAGGTGACGCAAAAAAACCCTTCCGATGTTTTTTTGGCTGTAATTAAAAAAAAAAATAAAAACTTTGATTCTTCTTGTGGATTATTTTTATTTGGTCTTTTAATTTTTTTACATCAAGTCGAGAATATGATGTCATGTAAATGGCCGCCGCCACAGTTGATTGTCACTTGAGCCCTTTTTATAGTATTTTCCATCACATTGGCCAAAAAAACGTCTGCAGCGGTCAAATCAGGCGATCTTTCTGGCCAGTGCAAATTGCCAAATCGGGGGATTAGGCGCCCGGGAAATGCATTCTTCAGCATATCGGTTGTGGCACGTGCAGTGTGTGCTATAGCACCGTCCTGTTGCAACCACATGTTTCCCAATCCCAATTCATCAAGTTGGGCCAAAAAATAACTTGTTGATCGTTGCTTTGTAGCGCTCACAATTCACAGCAACGTCTTCGAAGAAAAAAGGTCCGATAACTCCTCCAGCGAAAACAACACACCATACAGTGACTTTGAGCGCGTGTAATGCCTCTTCGTCGGTTACACGCGGATTTTCAGTGCCCCAGAAGCGTAAATTTTGCTTATTTACGTACCCGCTAAGATGGAAATGGGCCTCATCACTCATGATTATTTTTGATGAAAAATCATCTTCCTCTTGGGGACAAATAAATAGTCACCAACATTCCGCGTTCTGGAGCAGTGTAGCGTAACATTGTTTACTAACGTGTACTTCGCATGTGTTTGCTACACAAATGTCAAAACAGAACTGACATTAGGGGCCAATCGCATAATTTATAGCATTTTCTGATAGGAGGATTACTTTTGCGCCACCTTGTACATAACTGGAAGTTTCTTACGAACTAGATTTCTTTTTGGTGTAAATGGACTATCAAATTCAATTACGTTACAAAAGAAAACATATATTTTATTTTACCTCATAGGAGTCGTCCGTATCATCAACAGAGGCACGCGCAGTGAAGAGGCCTTCAAGCATTTGGTAGTCATTTTCTTCACATTCCTTCAAATGCTGTTTTTCCAGCAGAGCTGCTCTTTCAGCCTTTGACATTTCCTTTCTTGGCCGATCTAAGGATGCTTTAAAGAAATTGAAATTTATTTTTATTAATACCTAAATTGTGCTTTTGATAAAAAAAGTGCGCAATTTTTCTAGTTCTGCGTAAAATCTAGAAATACTCGTAAATAGATTAGAGTTTTTTTTTTTTTATTAGCTTTTTTTTATTTATTGAATCTTCACAATGTGAACTAACAATAAGTATTCAAATCTTATTACTAAATACAATAAATTAACTAAGTCCAGCCAATGCTAGACAAAAAGTTTTATTATGCGCATATTATATCGGTAAAATCACCTACTTAACGCTCTGATGGTGGCAACGGTATCCCTTCTTCTCAACCGAGTGTGACCACTAAAATTAAGTATGTTTCGTGCAAGAGGGTTTGGGTGAAGTTCCAAAACTCATCTTTTACCAGTGGAACACACAGATCCTTGTGAATTCGGGAGTTTTTTACGTACCATGGAGCTGCAGTAATTGTTCGAAGAATTTTGTTTTGTCGCCTTTAAATTTTTTCAATGTTTGACGCTGAGGCTGTGCCCCATAATTGAATTCCGTAGCGCCATATAGGCTTTAGTATTGCGTTGTATAACAAAAGTTTGCAATCTAATTTCAATGTAGAATTTCTGCCCATAATCCAATTTAATTGCGCTGCTTTTAATTTTAGCTGAGTGACTTTCGCGCCACGTTAACCTACGGTCGAGATGAATACCAAGGTACTTGACTTCATTTTGCTGCGTAATAGGTGAATTATTAATTTGGATAGCTGAACATGTTTGTCTACGCAGTGTGAATGTAACGTGAGTACACTTTTGTTCATTAACTTTAATTTTCCAAAGTTTGAACCACATCTCTAATATTGAAATATACTCCTGCAAATTTCGCGAAGCTGCTTGATGGTTTTCATGTACGCTGCAGAATGCTGTGTCATCTGCAAAAGTTGAAGTGTGAATACCACATCTGGTTGGCATGTCAGAAGTGTAAATTAAATATAAAGTGGGTCCCAGAATGCTACCTTGGGGAACTCTTGCCTCGATTGGCTGTAAGGGGCTTATAAAGTCGCCTTCTCTGATAACAAACTTCCGGCCGCATAAATAGCTTTCCAGAAGCTTGTTCATCTTTATTTTGTGCATTAATCCCTCGTGCCACACTTTATCAAAAGCTTGGGAAACATCAATGAATAGAGCTGAGCAATACTTCTTGTCCTCAAAAGTCTTCCTTATAACATTAACTAGTCTATGCGTTTGTTCTATGGTGCTGTGTTTAGCTCGAAAACCAAATTGATGATCCGGGATGCATCCTACATCATTCAATATTGGAGTCAACTTCGCCATTAACAATTTTTCGAAAAGTTTTGAAATTGTTCGCAGTAGACTTATTGGTCTATATGACTCTACTTTAGTGGGATCCTTCCCTGGCTTGGGTATCATAGTAACCATAGACACCTTCCACTCTGCAGGATAGTATTCTAGGCGCAAAATAGCGTTAAAAATGAAAAGAAGAATTCTTCTAGCAACACGAGGTAACTGTACAAGCATTTTGCCAGTAATTTTGTCAAAACCTGGAGCTTTTTTTGAGTTTACTTTATTTATAACGTTTTCGACATCTTGAAAACTAAGTCTCAAAGGTACAGGCGGTCTAACAGCATATGACGGAAATTCAGCAACATCATCCACTGTATCATTTGCAATAAAAACGTTTTTCAAATGATTAACATACACCATCCCTTTTTCAGAATCGCTTCTTGCCCAATCGCCAGCTGAAGTTCGCAAAGGTGGCTTACCTATTACGGGTCTTTTCAGACCTTTTGTCGCTTTCCATAGAGAATAGTCGCTTTGCGGGATACCATCAAGACCTTCTAGATAGTTTTTAAGGGAAGCCATTCTTTGGATTTGAAGCAGATTTCTTAACTGAGTTATGCACTCCCGTAGCCTGCTTTTAAGCTGGGGAGACCTGCGAAGTTGCCATTCTCTTCTAACTCTTCTTTTTTCTGACAAAAGTTGCTCAATTTCAGACGAATAAGTTCTATTGTTCTCATTTCTAAACCTCGTATGGGTAGTGGTAGCATGTTGCACGGCCAGTTTAAGGTCTTCAGAAAAATCTTTTATTGATATATCAACATCCTCAGGGGTTCTCAAGGCAATATTTTCTGTACAATGAGTACTCAAATATTTCTTATATTTTAGCCAATTAACTCTAGTGATTGCGAACGCCAAGTCACTATACGGGGAGCCAACCTCCTGGGGGAACGAAACGGATATTATAGTGAGTGGTCCGATGACAAATCTAATGAAGACTCTACTTGCATCCATTCTAAAGGAAAATTTTTTGAAACTCCAAAATCTATAACATCTGGAATCTTTCGCCGGTCCGAGGGTCAATAAGTGGGATGTCCGCTTGAAATCACGTCTAAGCCCAGTTTGGAGACTGTGTCAAAAAGCACACGGCCTTTTGGGGAAATTAAACGTGATCCCCAAAAAGTGTGCTTAGCGTTATAGTCACCAGCCGCTAAAAATCGAGAACCAAGTGATTTGAAAAAAAGTGAATACTGATTTTCTGTTATTGAAAATCGTGGCGGTGAGTAGATCGAAGAAATAACGATTTTTTCATGCAAATATGCAATGCATATATTAGTTGCTTGGAGATACTCCTCACGTGTCTCATGCAGACAATAGTGCTTAATTCTATTTGTTATTAGAATTGCTGAGCCTCCACAAGACCTTCCACGAGGATCTTTAGTGTCATACAGTGTGTAGCCATTAATTTTGAAATGACTATTGCTTGTCAAATGAGTTTTAGCAATCATCATTATATCGATTTGCTTTTCCATAAGGAAGTGCTCAAGTTCATTTTTGTGTTGGCGGATGCCGTTTGCGTTCCAGAAACATATTTTAAACCAATTCATTTTGTTAAAATTGCCTGCAAAATAGTGGATTGCATTTTCAGCATTTCCTGCATCATGTTCGTCATAGAAACCGTAAATGTGTTTATGGACTGAACAAGAGTCTGCAGAGTTGCCTCAAGATTGGTAAAATTTTGATCGGAATTTTGGGGCTTGGGCTCCTGATTCAAGTTTTGTGTATCGGTTTTGACCACACTAGCATATGAAACTTGTTTGGGGTTTTGCATGATTATGTGGCTGGTTGACTGGCCTATCTGCGGAAAATTGTTTGTATGAATTATGTTTGGCTGCTGGGGTTGTTTATAGGTGATTGATGACTTATTTGTCATTGACTGCTTAAAGTGAGTATAGACAGGGCAGCCCCTGTAATTTGCAGTGTGGTTGCCTCCACAGTTACTGCATTTTTTAACACTTGAGTCAGTTTTTGAAATAGGTTAGAGTGGCATGGAAATATAAGAGTGAATTCAACTTCGAATTTACGTAAAGTTCCTCGCAGCTTTTAGAGAAAATTTAAGCAGAATCGGACAACTCTTTGACGTGTCCATTTCAGGTCAAAGATAATATCTACCATTTAATTTTTTTCGATGACTCTTTTATTACATACTGGCCCGCATAATTATTCGTGCAAGAATAATAATTAAAAAGAATAATAATTAAGAAAGTATTAAACTTTGTTACTTAGCAGAGTAAAGGCTGGGGCACATAGAATCTGTCGTACTTTATCCGGCTCCTTTTTCAACTGACATCAATGTATACAAAGTATGAAGTTGCCACAATCAGTACTTTCTTAGCGGATATAAAATCAACTGTATTTTATTTTAATTTGATTAAAATCTTTAGATTTATTTTTAATGGGTTTTGCAAGTGGCTAAGTGCACATATAAAATTTGTAAAATTAATTAAATTAGATGCAAATAGTGTATATGAATTTTAATCGCTTAATTTTTTTTTACTTCTTCTTAACACACTTATGTATATTAGTTTCACTTGTATGTTTGTTTGTATTTTTGCAACACTCGAAACCTATGCCATATGGGTGATTATTACATATATAGGCATATAAAACTGTATATACGAGTACAGAGTTGCTGCTTTAGTACAAAAATTGGAACTGCTGTATTGCTTCCGGAGAAGTGGGAGATTTTGGGGATTCACGAAGCCAATTTTGGGAATTCCAAAAAAATTCGGAACCACTTCACTAACTGGTGCGCCTTTTTGCCGTGGAACAATCATCTGAACTACAAAAGGTCTTTCGCTTTAGTGCGAAAATTGAAGCTGCCATATTATTTCCAGGGAAGTGGAACATTTTGGCGATTCCAGAATCCGATTTTCAAAGCTTCAAACAAAAACTGGGAATGGGTTATTCTGGATATATTTTATGTATATACATATGTGGGATCAAAATTTGTCTATAACCAATCTAGACTCTTGTGTTAACCATTCTTGATCATTTTTAAATTCCTATAATTATGCCTAATCATATAAAATTTTCCCTTTTTTCCTAAAATGCTGAAATAACAAAATTAATCTGTATAAAAAGATAAAATCCCTACGCTCCGTAATACTGCGTCACCCGTATGCAAAAAGAGCAAAGTTTGTTAAGTTGAAGTCGGCATTTAGTCGCAGCTGCCAGATACGAGTATAAATAAGTAGCTATGTTTTACTAAAAATTTTTATAAAAAAAATTAGTTTATATGAGACAGAAGTAATAAATTATATAATACAATATGATTTATTTTCATTCTAATGTTATATAATTATATAATAAATTATATGATTTATATAATAAATTATATAAATCATATAATAATATGATTTATATAATTTATTTTCATTTTAATGTTATATAATTTTTGAGTTTAAGGTCTGTCTTTGTTTTTTTAAACTTCTTTTATCTGGCAATATTTCGCTCTCGTTCGGATAGCTTCTTCAGGCCAAATAATATTTATTTTATTTCAG
The DNA here is from genome assembly GCA_914767995.1 of Thecocarcelia acutangulata. Taxonomy (NCBI): domain Eukaryota; kingdom Metazoa; phylum Arthropoda; class Insecta; order Diptera; family Tachinidae; genus Thecocarcelia; species Thecocarcelia acutangulata. The sequence continues at coordinate 63,331,675 of OU612098.1, forward strand.
TTTTTATATTTCTACAAAATTTTTGAAAAACAAAAACAAATAACTTGAAATAAAAACTTTATCTTTGTTAAATTTTTGTTTAACTTTATAATTTTTAAATTAAAAATCTTTTTGGTTTGTACATACATATGTACATCGCGTTTTAGTTCAAGTTTTTCCTTTCTTAAGTTTTTCTTAAAGGCCCAATCAGACTATTATACAAGTATAAATACTTTCATTAGATTTTGTGAGATAAAAGTCTAAACACATTTCTTGCGACTGTCAAAAAGTCTAACGTAAACTAGATTTTGCATTCACACCATCACACTTGATATAAACCAACATGGATGTGCCATCATAAAACTTTTCACGGCGGCAGGTGCGCTATTCGTCGTAGGCGATAGACGTGCCGGCGCGTGAAATTCTTCAACAGTTAAAATAATAATTATGTGTCATACACACATCCAAATTCAATAGCACAAACATATTTTATGTTCTAAATATAGCATGAGCGAGTAGTCGCTGGGAGCCAAATCTGGCAAATTCGAAGCTCAATTCATGTAGTTTTGCCACTGTTTTGATTGACTTGTGACACGGTGCGTTGTTTTGATGAAACATAATATTTTTGTTTGTCATATGCTGTAGTTTCTTTGCTATTTCGGCCTTCAAACGCTCCAACAACGCTATATAATACACACTGTTAATGGTATTTCCTTTCTCAAGGTAGTCGATGAATATTACACGACGCACATCCCAAAATATCGAGGCCATAACCTTTCCAGCCGATTGCGTGCTTTCAGGCGCTTTAGACGAGGTTCACCAGTTGCTGTTCACTCAGGTGTCAAATGCTCATGCACTATAAAGCCAACACGTTCTTTTGATATCTTAACGATGTCGCCTAAATCACGCAACTTCACTTTTCGATCATTCAAAACGAGTTTGTGGATTTTTTTTTTAATTTTCTGGTGTTACCGCCTCATTTGGACGTCCACTGCGTCCTGCATCATCGGTGTCTCTACGACCACGTTTGAAGTCAGCAAACCAACGTTTTATTGTTGTTTCTGATAGAGCGGAGTCCCCATAACACTTGCTTCGCTTGAATGGTATGTTTTTCCCATCAAATAGCAGAGTAAAATTAAAACACGAAATTGTAGTAGCATCACTCTTAGCACAATAACTCACAAACTAATGAATAGAATATCATAAAATTTTAACACCTGTCTTTTGAAAGTTAGTATTAACTGAAAAAATTTGCGCCATCTATGTGTTAGGCCCGGGACTTTTCAGCCCATGTACTATGCATAAATTAAGACAACCTTGCTGTTGTATACGAGTACATACAAGTATTTTCGAAAGAAAAAATTTCGGTTTATAAAATTTGCTGCTTTTAGAGAATGTTTTGCTTTTAAACGATCAAGCCAAGTTTGCCAAATATTACAATAAATGCCGACACTGAATAGTGAAGTTCCTATTTATGAAGACGCGTGAAGTCGTTAGTACTTTGGTAATAAATAAGTTGCCATATTTTTAATATAAATTATTCAATTTATCCAAAACACTTGCATTAAATTTTGATTATGAAAAACTTCATCTTTTCTTTGTTATATATAATTCTGGCAAATTTTGGTATATTTCAATATATTCTCTTAAACAAATCCACTCTAGTGAACTGATTTCACTGTTCGCTTACGAATACACAAATGAAATTTACACTGTTTTTTATAAAATTGCTGTTAATCGAGTTTAATGGTTTGTTAACGATCCGTTAGTAGATAATGATCCGATAGTCGTAAATTTTTTCGATATATGTATTTCATCGCAATGCAGTAACGATTGTATGCTCCTGCAATATAATTTTAACGACGGCAAGCAAGTTGTACCTGATAATAGGCAACTAACAGCCAAGTTCGGTCGGCAGGGAATGTAGTTAAATAATGTTGCTTAATGACAAGTTTGATAAGATATCGTCATAATTATATGGCAAATTTTGCAAACACTAATTCTAGCTATTGCACGAATTATTGGCATACCGTCAGCCGGTGCTACCAGACCCAGTTTGATCGTCTAAAGATGTTTTAAGACGGTTTCATAATCGTGTTTTTAATGTAAAAGTATTATACTTCTTATAATACGAAATGTGTTTTTAAACACATTCGCTGAAACAACGTTTTGAAATTCCAAAGTTGACAACGCTGACAAGTCAGTAGTCAAACATTAGCAATTCTTTTCCCTTCAAGCTGCTCTTACCTCTCACATATCTACCTTCCTTATTCTAGTGGCAGTTAGTGTATTTACAACTATTAAACTCTCCATGAAAATAGTTGAACGCGTTAAGATATCGGGTAAACTTCATCTTTCTAAAATAATTTTAATTTGCAGAATGAAATATATTTAATTGATTATGGACTAGTAAAATGCCCTCTCAATTAGATTGTCTTAAAGGTTTGTTTGTGTAGTTTTTTACATACATATGTACATATTCTCTAATAAATCCGTAATATTTTAGCAAACTTCAATTTTTCTATATAGTATCTTACAAATAGGCCTCTTTTGTGGGTTCAAGAAGATTCTTCTAGCTTTATATTTGCGGAATACAATTTGATTTACAAATAATAATTTTAGTGATTGAAACAAATACTTACACTTATGACTTGGAAGCGACGCTGTTGGTGATGTCATTAAGTGGCAAACACTCTCCAATTCATCTGTAATCGAAGTGTATTCACTGTGCAGTTTTAAGAGAATATTTCTCGCAGGTTTCGTATGAAGCATGGTTTTTCCTAAATTATAGCAAGTTAGTTTGAAAGTAAAATATTGGTATTAATGTCACAATAAAACACATTCTTGTGGTCACAAGTAATAACAGCCTAACTCGAAAAACGTACTTTTGAAAAAAGTCGATTTTAATATTCAAAAATATTTCTGAAAAGATTTCAAGTTCACCGTTTGGAAGAAAACCTAAAGAATTAAATAAGTAAATTATTTTGACTACATTTATGAGATTTAAAGGAAAGGACGTACGAGTATAAATCATTATTGCAAAAAAAAAAGTTTATAATGACATACATATATGTACATAAGTATGTATTTTTATGTTGATTGATTTTTTAATAATTTCTTTTTGTGAATACAGATTTAACTTAAAAAGCTCTCTTGTAAAGGCAGAATTATTTATTTATTTATGTAACTATACAGTTGCAAATTAAATTTGCAAAGGATGCAAGGCATGGGCGGGGTGACAAAGACCATATGCCCAAGATGGTATTAACAGTACGTTTGTAACGTCGCTGTGACTAACTATAACGAGCTATGCCTTCACATAGGAAGTTGCAGCGTGGATAACACTGAAATACCTCCAAAAAACTGTAAACCAATACAGTTAGTTGAGACAAACCGTTAAGCAGTGCGAGTGAGATGCAAAACTCTCGAAGACCGAACAACAAAAACAACAAGCCTGACCGTACTTAAAAAATAATTACGATGACGCGAGAGCTGTTCTTCAGCCCAGTAGTGCAATTCACTAACTTTTAACGATTTTAAAAGAGCATGACTTAACGCGAGCTATTGTGGTTTGCCATAAGGCTTATGTGATTCACTAACTTATTCTTAACATCTCTGATTGTATGTTAACAAAATTTGAAATAATGTGCCAGCTTTGTTAAAAATAAAGAAAACCACAAAGAGAAACAGAAAAACAACAAAAAAATTTGCAAATAATTCCAAGTTTAGGGTAAGTAAAACCATTTATATGTTTATTATTTAAAATATTTTTTGATAAATAAGATAAGTTCTTCTCACGGAGAACACGCCGACCGACTGTTGGAGTCTTCCGACCAGTCGTATGCCAAATAGAGTGAAGTTATTCTAGTAGAAATTTTGCGACATTGTTGTTAAGATAAACTCGACAAAAATAATTGGTGTTTAGTTAACGCTAATCAGTCAGGCTATAAAAACAGCTGATTTAAAACGAAAACAAAAACTGTTATAGAATCGCGAAAACACCAACGCTAGTGTAAATTTCTCTAAACGAATTTTATTAGCGTTAAAACAGGTTAGTGAATTGAACTACGGAGCTGCATTACGACTGAGGCAGAAGTAGCTTGTAGGTTCTTTTCCGTTCTGGCTCAGCTGTTTTGCTTCTGTTCAATATGAACTATATGTGCATGGCTTGTTTTTACTTTTTCGTTCTGTTCTGTTGCGGACTAACCTGTTGAAAATAGAAATCAACGTTAAGTGACGGCCAGATATGTGTATGTTTTACTATTTTCAGGTATGGAAACATTAATTTTTTATTCAAATATATAGAATTTTTTTTTGTCAAAAGCTAAAAAAAATTGTTTCAATTAAAGATTTTTAAAAGTTAATAAATTTTTATCAATTAATGGCGTTTTCTTTTCTAAAAAAAAGTGTAACATTTTCAACCTTTTTTCAGATATTTATAGTTATTGCGACATCTTCTTTTCATCTCAAAAAAACTTAAACTTAAAAATTTGAATTTTAAGAAAAAAAGTGCAACATAAATGCAAAACTTTTTCACAAAAGAAAACTGCATAAGCAACTATGGATCGTCAAAAGAATATTATTTTAGCGAGGAAAAGATTTATATTTTATAGGTATAAGAAGTGCCATAAACTCTGCAGATTGTGAGAAAGAAGTGGACTGTTTGATCACCATTTCTAAATTATGAATTTGCTTCTTTTTTTTTTTTGTTTTTTTACACAAGATAATATTTATGTACATATTTTACTCTTCATTCGAACATTTTTCTTTTATTTATGCGCTACTGTAAAAAACAGCTGAATATTTTCACGGAAAAAGTAATTGTAAAATATTTGGTACAGAAATGAACGTCAGGAAAAGGCAACAGAAAGTAAAAACTAATGAGGCCTTAACACATAATTTAATTCGCATTAACAAGTTTTTTACAACAAAATAATAAAAAAATTGCAAAAATAAATAATTAAATGCAGTTGGATGCTTTTTGTTATTAAGTAATTAAGGTGGAAAAAAATGGCATTTGGAGAATAAGTAAACCATGTTTATATAGAAGTCTTCCCTTTCTTACATCGGGTTAGACGGTTTATGCTGGTGACCACATATTTAAACTTAATTATAATATTATTCATTAAATATAATATTATTCATTAACATTATTAAAACACAAACATCCATATTTACCTTTACCGAAAAACATGGACCATAAGAAATTTGCAAAAAACTCTATATTACCTGTTTGAGCTTCTTTGTCACTGTCTGGTTCTGATTGCGTGAGACTCATTTGACGGCGTGGTATATGTAGTTGGTTCAGACTTATATGGGATCGACTTATTTCGCCAATTATAGAACACGTCTCAGAATTTCTGCGACATAGAGAAACAGTACGTTGACGCATAGCTCGGTGCCTAGCAGCTAAAATTAAACAAAAATGGCGATCAAAGCAGTAAAAACAATTCTATAAATATGTTATTTACCTTCAAATGCAATGTCTGGTCCTGTTTCATCGGAATTTTCACCCACTAAAGTTTGATCGTCTTCATTCCCCAATGGCGTAAGAGTATCTTTACTTTCCGTACTTGCTCCAGTATCCTGCCGTACGGTTAGGTATGGTGTACGTTTGACAGTTTCACAAGTAGACGGTCGTTGTGATAGAGGCACATAAACATCCGAATCTGATTCGGATTGTGTCGATATTTTACGTACATGCTCATTAAGAGCTTCCCTAGATTTAGCCACTTCATCTGATTCTTCCGGAACTGGCACTACTTCAAAATGTGTACCATCGTCGAATATATATGCATCTGGACGGATCTCAGTTAGTGAACGATTAAATTTTCGACGTGTTGATACCTATTTACAAACACCGAATTTATTTTCAGGTACTAGTTTAACATGACTTTGAGTAACCCACCTGTAATAAGTTGCCTGTTGCACCACCTCCTCCACTACCATAGCCATTGCCTGCTGGACCACCAGCCTCATTATCAGACATTGAAATGGTGCGAATTCGTTGGACGTCTCCAGGTATATTAACATTTGAAGAATGATAATCGTCTGGGCCTTCTGTGTGCATCGACATGAAGCGATGTATTACCGCTAAATGATTTAAAATTTGCTCAGACGATTCTTCAATTTTTCTGAGACGAAAATCAATATTCTGAAATAAGTCATATATATTTTATTAAAAAAATTTTTTTTAGTAATTTTTGCGTGCATGTACTATACTAAATTACATTTTTTTATTCGTTTCAATAGGGGTTAGCTACGGGCTAATGTTGGTCAAATATTTGTTTTAAATTTTAAATAAATTAAAAACAATTTTTATGAGTTTTTTACTCGAAGTTTCGTTCGCTTTTTTCGAACATCTTCAGGAGTATATTTTATTCAATCAGGTCTCGGAGAAGCTTGTGGGATGCATAGAATATAAAACCAGCACAAAGATAGTTCATGGCAAGAAGTTGCAGATACTATTCTTGCGAATTTCAATGACTGCAAAGGGAAGTGGGGTGATCTTTTTTTCCAAGAATAATTATGCATAACAAATCTGGCAACCGTGTGAACTGGCAATACTTTTCATGCCAACATTGCCAGATAATGTAGTTGTCAGATAATTGTCTTATAATAGAGTTGGCAGTTTTTCTGACAATTGTATAGCAAGCGGGTAAACTGACAATTTGTATTGTTCATTGTCATGCAATTGTTAAATAAGACAATATTATCAGATTTGACAACCGCCTGAACAAAGCTTAAGTATTATATTGTTGCTTTGAACATGAGAGGACTTGTTTGTTAAGACAAACTACATGAAGGTACCCATTAGACGCAATTCTCAGCGGCGAAAATTTTGATTGCAGCAGCGATGACCCAATACACACAAGTGTATTGGGTCAGTAAAGCAGACCATCTGTACACAGTGTTATAGTGAAGTGTTTATCCAACGAATACAAAAGCGCAATACTTTCTAGCATACTTGTACATTGTAAGTTAGCAGCAGCCAGCTTTAATGCTGATCCTGATCAACATTTATAGCGCCACTTGTAGACCCACCCTTATATTGAAAAGGAAAGGCAGTAGAATGCTATTTGATTCGACTTAAATGTACAAGTTGGCATCTACCTGTGGAGTGGAATTTTTGTGAAGTAACGGTATTTTTTTTTTTTTTTTGCAAAATCAAAATTCTCTTTGTTCAATACTTATAACGCCAACAGCAGCTGGTGCTAAAAATATGACAATTAGTGACGCAACTGCATAGTTTGCGAAAAGACCATTAACTTGTTTTTAGAATTATTCATTATGGCGCAAGGTATAATGCTTTCAGAGCTTAAATTTGTCGTTCGCATGAACTTATCTGTGGAAATTAATATTTTTGCGTAATATCGATGTCGCCATATTAAATAATGTCAGTGTGCTTGGAGATTTTTCCGAAAAATTAAAAAAAAAATAATACTACATTGCTTTAAAATAAATAAATACTGGGTGTCCGACGGGAAGGTATCCTGAGATGTAGCACCGTCTTGTTGACACCACATGTTAATCAGACCAAAGGCATGCAGTTGTGGCGTTAAAAAGATTTCAATCATATCACGATATCGTTCCTCATTCACAGCTACCGTTACGCCGTTTTCATTTTCAAAGAAGTAAGGCCCAACGCTTCTCCATCCTAAATGTCCATCGCTGCTTTTGAAGCATATTTCCACATGTTGATGTAACAATATCAGTGGATAAATTTTTCGGTAAAAGGTTTTCTTATTCTCTCCTGCTACTAACTTGGTTTTACCGAAGACTAATGGCCAGAAATGGATTTTTTTCTATATACAGCCCAAAGCAACTTTACTAGGGTAAGCAGAGCTGTTTTAAAATGATGACTAATTTCCGTTTCAAAATCTAGTTTACAAGATACATAGTTCTGAAAAAAACACATAGAAAAACAAAATTTTGACAACTTTTCGCAATTTTTACGAACAAAATATATGTGATGTTTGTAATTCTGCCACCAGAGATCTGCAACCGATGCCTTTTTTAATTATCTACGTACACCCGCGTAAAATTGAGTTGCGGTGTGATTGGCCACCGCATATTTTTTGCGCAAGTATGTTTTCTACTCGTTACAGCTTGCGTTTGTTAACTAGAGTATATTACATACCCAATCAAGTTTATATGCAGTGGCTGCTTGATTTGAATTGAGAAACCAAATTATCTTTTTAACAACGAAAATAATATTTGTATGCAAGAATTTGCAGTCACACATTTACCTTACCCATGAGAGAGAGTATGTTCAATTTTATGTATGTACTCATTCACACTCGGTAAACGTATTTGTACTAAGCGTGGCGTTGCCAGTAGGTTTTTTAAACATCATGTTTTGGCGATCGTGCTTTAAACAAAATATATATATACACACATTTTATTTTAACATATTTAGTACAAAACCGGTAAATATAATAACTTTTACTGTAAAAAAATATATATATTTTTATGAAGCACAACTTCATCAAATTTCTTTCATTTTATGTTCCTTCATTTATAATAATTCTTGGTTTTAATCCAGAACCACATTAAATGCACAATTACACATGCATATAGCCAACTGTGGAAAAAGAAAATTTTGTTTGAATTCAATTTTCGTTTCAGATTTTTCATAAAAAAAACTTAAAATCATTATTCATTATGCTACTTTCAAAATCGTCAACATGGTTGTAAATTATTAAATCTGGCAGCTGCGATTTCAGTTAATGTTAAATAAAAGATGGCGCATATACACAAGAAAATAATTTGTTGGGAGTGTTGTTTTTAAAAGCTTTTTTGTGACGACGTCATTTATGTATTGTTAAGAAAACGATTAGAAACGGTAATAGAAAATATGAAAAATGTTTCTCTTACTAAGGCCTAGTAACAACAACACGCTTTTTTTTTTGTCGTTTCTTTTACTCTTAAAAGAAACTTACAAGATAGGGAAGTGCTTGGATACATTTTTGATGTATCAAGATTTCGCAAACGAACGACAGGTGGATATACTGAAGCATTAATTTTTAAGAGTGTTTAAAATTCTCGGATGTGAAAATGATTGAAAATGTCTGCCATTACCTGTCAAAGCTGCCGTGATACAGCCCAAAAGCCAGTAGTTCCTGTGAAGTCAACGTCTTCAGAGTAATAAAGAAACCTTATAAATTTTTATGAAATTGATTCACACTTACATATGTGCATATGTACGTTTCTATTTTAACTTACTTAAAATGTTTTTGCAAATTTTGTTTTCTTCAATAATAGCACTTGTAAAAATAACTTGATTGTTAAAATACTTCAATGCGAAGGCAAAACAGCAAGTCCGTGATTTTGCCATTTGCGTTCGTACTATTGATAACACCTTCGACGTGACAACCTTTACGTTTTCTTTTGCTCTATCGTTCAAGTATCTGGTGGCATAGAACTCAGATAGAGAAACGGAAATTAGTTTTCGTTCGCTTAGAATGCGAATGAAAACTTTTCTTTGAGATTGCAAAACAAGCTGTAAATTGCAGGTTTCAAAAAGACTGAAAGTCTTGTGTAAGGGACAAGGAAATTAAAAATGTATTGTAAATAAACGTACCTGTACAGTGGCCGTTTGTAAGTTCTCCTTTTGATTTATATCCTCAATTTTCTGGGCCATTGTGTCAACACGCTCTGTTGTATACTTGACGCGTTCCTCAGTTGACTGATTCAGAATGATTTCCTGTTCGTGAAAGAAACCTTCAACGCATTCCTCTTCAAAATCGTACAAGCGTTCCAAATCGTCTTTTTCAAGGAATAGCTTTAAGCCGTTGTCCCGCTGTACCTCCAATCCTATTCATTTACATATTTAATTAAATGTGAGTATTTTTTTATTAATTGATCAATTGATGTTGAAGCATAAAAATTAATAAATTCCACAATACAGTTTAGAAAGCAATTTTTGTTTAAAAGATTAGTTGATCAAACAGTTATTGGCACACAAAATACGAGTAGTAATTAATGTTATTCGAATATAAAAAGTTAATTATTGTACACAAAATGTATGTAATAAGTTTTCCAACAAAATTGTTTAGTAAAACGAAATAAGCAGTGTAGAATCAATTTGTATCAAAAGTGTTAACATATTCAAAATATTTATTATTTTTAATTTTTCCACGAGTAAAGATTTACACATTTCCATAGATTTGATACCGCAAAAAGCCAGCACATCAAATGGGCATATTGTAAAGATCGATTTTTTCAAGTGTAATTCAGAACATATATGTATAGGTATTGTACGAGTAATTCAAAGTCAACCAACAAATTCAATATTTTCATGTTCATATTGGTTGTTGATTGCAAGTGTGTAAATTTTCGTGTGTACATGTAGTTGTAAAGTACGAGTAGTAGTAGACAAAAACAAATAATGAATGAATAAAAGTAAATAGAACAACGTTATTGGTTAAATATAAATATTTACGAGCTTATAAATGAAAACTCACAGGGAATAAAATTTAACTTTCTCATTCCTCTCTCACCTTTGGCTTTGCGTATACAATACTTGAGCAGCGAGTAAAAATGGCAAAGTGCTATGAAAGGGGGTGGCAGCACTGGCTTCTGTTGGTATTCCATCACCACAGTAAAACGTTGGAACATCCATACCTGGATTCAAGAAATTAAAATAGTCCGAATAAAAATCAATTCTGGTACATATGCAAATAAATAAAGGGTGTTTTTTCATAGAGATATACTAATATACTTGAGATTGAAAATGACCTAGTCCACGACTTGACCACTGCGTCGCAAAACAATTCTTCTCAAGGAGCTATGGCTACCAAATTGTGGGATATTCTTTAGAATCTGGATCCTTCTATGTTTATACGAACGGCAAAAAAAAAAAATCTGCTATAAATAAAGCGGCTAGATAGCGTTTAACAATATATTCGACAGGGATATTATGATAATAATGAACAGCAAGGCCGCCATAAACAGCTTGATTTTAATATACACCAATTCCAGTCTTGTCCAGTAGTGCAATTCATTAACCTGTTTTAACGCTAATAAAATTCGTTTAGAGAAATTAACACTAGCGTTGGTGTTTTTGCGATTCTATAACAGTTTTTAACACTATTTGTCTTTGTTTTAAATCAGCTGTTTTTATAGCCTGACTGATTAGCGTTAACTAAACACCAATTATTTTTGTGGTGTTTATGTTAACAAAAATGTCGTTAAAATTTCTACTAGAATAACTTCACAGTATTTGGCATACGACTTGTCGGAAGACTCCAACAGTCGTTCGGTGTGTTCTCCGTGAGAAGAACTTATCTTACTTATCAAAAAATATTTTAAATAATAAACATATAAATAGTTTTACTTACCCTAAACATGGAATTATTTGCAAATTTGTTTGTTTTTTTCTGTTCCTCTTTGTGGTTTTCTTTATTTTTAACAAAGCTGCCACATTATTTCAATTTTTTTTAACATACAACCAGAGGTGTTAAGAATAAGTTAGTGAATCACATAAGCGTTAGTGCAAACCACAATAGCATGCGTTAAGTTATGCTCTTTTAAAATCGTTAAAAGTTAGTGAATTGCACTACAGGAATGCCGGACATCTTTAAACAAGATGACGAGACATTCAAACTTAACCCTAAAATGAGTACGTGGTCACAGTTCCAATAACGACAGCAACATTGATGTTGAATTAACCAAAAAAGGGACAACCCTAGAGGACAGGAATATTGATCTCTTTTAAGAACAGCCCCTATCAGCGTGCTGAAAACTAAAAAAGCTCCACACGCTGAAATATGCCCAAGAAAGATGATTCACAGAGCCCACATGCCTTACAATAAGAAACGTGTGGCCACGCATTAGCTTTGTGGGAACAACAGAGCTCTTAAACTTGCCCAGATCTCACGTGAGAGTCCCTGTAGTAGTCATGGACACTGACCGTTTGGTAAGCAGTAGTTTGCAGGACGAAGACGAGGAGCATATGATTTTCTACATTCTCGGAATATGCCCGGCGCTGGAGTAGCAGATGGCTAGTATGTGAATGCCACAAATACTGTATACCCACCTTCTCTTTCGCCTAGAAGCTATTTTCATCTAGCTTATATAATCTCTTTATATTCAGGCAAACACAATTGGATCTATTGCGGACCCATGTGTTCTAAACAACTCGAAATATGTATACTTGGAGAATCCAGCTGCCTAACTAGGGGAGGTGTGCATTAGAAGTGAATTTACAATGTATAACTTCTAAATACAAGGTAGTTTCATTCTCTTTTTATTATTTGTAATAAGGGTTTTTGAAGTTTATTTTTAGAGAGAAATATAAAAAGGCGTTGCCACACAGTTGAATAAGGGAATTTACTCCTAGAATGGATTTTTTCTGAAATGTGTAGTGCATTGTTCATATTAAAAAAAAGCTAGAAATAATAAGCTGATGTAAGTAGGTATCTGTGGTCGTTTTGAAACCCGTGTTAGGTTAGGTTTAACAGGCTGCCAGCTATTTGCCCACTTGAGTTCAATTTGGTCCCAAAAACTAAAAGCACGAACTTCTGCTTATCAGTAAACTTTACAATAGCATTCAAACGAATGCCTATTTTAAAGAAAATATTATTACATTTAAAAGAAAATACTCCTTATATATTAAAAACAAAGGGAAACGTTTGATGCTTGTGGTTTAAAAATATATAAATAATTATTTCTACTAGAATGAGCCAGGAAGCAGCCACAAAACTTTTGCACGTAACCTTGAATATTCTTCATTAGTTACAATAAGAAAAACCTACTTCCAAAAGACGTCATTATTTGTTTAAATATCAAAGTAAGCATGTATAGCTAAAATTTGCATGTAGTTTTCCGTCGTTTCCGTGCCTTCAAACTTGTTCTGGACGTGACTTGTAACTTCTCTAACAAATGGCGCGAAATAATTATTCTGTGCATTTAAGAGAAAAAATAATAGTTGATTTTAATAACGGCCAATTAGTGACCACAATTGCAAAAAAATTTGACATTCACCAAGAATTCAAAGCCGTTTTCGTTGTTCGGGTACTTTGGTTACAGAGCATAAAGGTGGACGTTCCTGAAAAAACAGTGTACGAGATGGCCAGGCAATAATACGTTTTAAAAAAAAAGACCAATTCGGGTCGTCAAGAACCATCGCCACACAATTGTCATTAAATGCTACCCCCAGAAGGATTCAAAGACAGTCTGCAGAAGGTGGACTAAAATTATGCCATACCAAAGTGTAAAAAATATCTTTGTATCACGGAAAAATAGACTGGCCAGGTTGGAATTTGCAAGGGAACACATTAATTTGGCTACCAAACAAAGGAATTCCATACAATTCTCCGATGAGTCCAAATTTAATTTAAAAGGTTCCGATAGATTAAGACAGGTTAGATGACCGAAAAGCTAACATTTAAATCCAGGTTATACTAAAGGCACATTGAAACATGGTGTCGGTAGCATTTTAGTCTGGGGATGTTTTTCAGTCCATTTTTATATATTTTAGATTTATGTATTTTATTTAACCATTTTTTTTTTTGTTTGAAGTCACAAATTATTATTATTTTCAGACATAACTTCAAAAAAAACTGAAAACAAGGGAATGTATAAACTAATACGGTAGCACAATTTTATGAAAAATTTCACAATCCTTATACTTGTCAGATGGTGATTGTTAAGGAAAATTGAGAGAATAAAACCACCTTGTATTTTTTATATCATGCTTATATGTATGTTCTTAGTTAAGTTTGTATGTGAGAGGCATAAAAGTTAGTCATGTTTTGCTTCTTCGTCGATTTTCTATTGTAGAAAGAAAGGAAAAACTCTCACTCGTTATTGCTTGTTCGTAAATTTTTGGCCGAAAGGAATACCGTAATCATGCCTACCATATCCGCCAGATATGGCCCCTACGAGTTTTTCCTGTTTCTAAAAATGAAAAGACTCAAGAAGAGATAAAGGCCGTATTACGAAAAGAAGGAGGATTGAAAGAAAAAATCGCTAACACAAGTACAAAAAATGTACAAAGCAACAGCACCCTTTTTTACCCAATAGAGTAAAAAGTTATCTTATTCTGACCTATAATATAACGGCCGTACGCAAAAAAACTTAACAAAGCTTGGTAAACAATTGTTAAGAAAAATGTCCTAATGTTTTATGCAAAAACAATTTTTAGCTTACCTTGCGCTTAAAGTTAAATTGGGTACACTTTAACTCTACGTTAAAATGACAGTTGACTTGCCGATTGTTATTTTGCTTAAAAATTGAAATTTTGCGAAAACTAAAGAATAACGGCCGTATGCAAAAAAACTTAACAAAGCTTGGTAAGCAATTGTTAAGAAAAATGTCCTAATGTTTTATGCAAAAACAATTGTTAGCTTACCTTGCGCTTAAAGTTGAATTGGGTACACTTTAACTCTACGTTAAAATGACAGTTTACTTGCCGATTGTTATTTTGCTCAAAAATTTAAATTTTGCCAAAACTAAAGAATAATACTATTTATTACTTTCATTATATAAAGAAATAAAAGCATTACATTCTCAAACTATTAATTTTGAAAGAATAATATAAATTACAATTTGGCTAGTGATGCACTTTCAATCAAACGAATACAATGAAAAACTTTATTCGAATAATGAAAATATTTCTAGTAAGTAAACCTATTAATTTTTCTCAATTTCATTAATATACTACATATCATATATTCAGTATTTATTAAAAAGGTAAATCCAGGAAATGTTTGCCAAAAATGTGCTATTTTATGTCTTAATAATAATTTTTTATTTTTTAAATTTGTTTTTCGGTTTTCGAATATTATTTTTCTTGCATCACTATTCAAAATATTACAACTGAACATAACGGCGTTGCCAGAACAAAACAATTACTACATTTAAAAGTTAACGTACTGTTTTTGCATAAAAGTTTTTAACAAATGTATGGTAGTGCTAATGTGTTTGGTAACTAACGTATGCGTTAAAACTCAAGTATGATTTTTTTTGGATATGGCCCTAAATGTTTAGCTTAAAAATCGCATTTAAACTTAACGCAAAGGTTTTTAGCTAATAGTTTTTAACATAAAAAATGAAATTGTTGTTAATTTTAGACGAAATATTTGTATTTATGTCATTGACTGTTGAACAATATTAATAAATCAAAATAATCAGTTAAACTTACTTGATGTGATACCGAATTCACTTCGTTGAAGATGTTGTTAAACACCGCAATGAGTAAATTTATTAATAAAATATTTGCTATCAACAAATACATTGACATTGTTATTGGTGTAACCCAGTGTCCTGTTGGAAAAAGAAGAGAAAGAAAAATGTAATTAAAAATAAATTCATACGTATGTGTACTTAAGTTGATCTACATGTAAATAATTTTCCTACTCGGTAATGGAATACACGTTGTAGGGTATCATGTATTACCGATCGGACTTCCACGACGACGTTTTATGAGAGTGATTGACACCGGCCTTATCTGATGATTGACCAATTTCACGGAGTGAATTATTCACAATTCACCAGTGACCCCGTGTGGCTTACCAGGCGCTAGATTAACTCATTCAACTGCGCTTTTTTTCTTTTGTTTGTTGCTTTGGACTAAGAATTTAATTGTAGCGGTCTATATTTAGATAATATGCTAGATGAGGTTAGATGTGTCATTGATCTACATCAGCATCTGCCTTGACGGTCATATCTGATAATAAAAAAACCCCACAGAACTCAATGGAAGACAAAGTTGAAAGAATTGGCGGGCCGAAGAAGTCCTTTAAGAGCATTAGTTTTTAACTATCTCACCTTAACTGGTTCCGTACAGTACGTTTATCGTTTGCAAGATAACAGCACCTCGGGGGGTTATTACCCTCCGAAAACTGACATTCATAAAAGTTATCAAGGAAACTAAATCCCCAAAACGTTTCAGCCAAGGTAAGCATCTCAACCATGATTAGTGCGGAAATGGCCTGCAATCAGAACCACCCGGGGCTTCGCTGATCTTCATTCTGCCTATTAATCCTTACTGAAGGTTTCGGTAGTCCAACACAACATAAGTCATGCGGCTTTCTACAGTTTTACTTGCTACAATAAACGAAGAACTTCTACCCCTTTATGCCCCAGTATGCAGAGTGCACTGGCTTGGTGTACGCTTAGGCAAAACAAGCCCTCCGCGAGGGGAGGAGGAGGGCTAGAGGAGGTAGAGAAAATGAAAAGGATTTAGAGTAGCACCTGTCTTTATGGCCTTATCTGATGATTGACCAATTTCACGGAGTGAATTATTCACAATTCACCACTGACCCCGTGTGGCTTACCAGGCGCTAGCAATTTTTGCATATGTTTGTATCCATATGAGCTACTTCTTGTTGAGGAGTTCAAGCCTTCTAATCCTTCCTGTATGCAATTTCCCAGTAATCAATGGAAGACAGGGCTTAATGAGTAGGTAGGCCGAAGCCCACTAGCATGAAACAGCACAGTTAGATGAGGTAGCATGAAACAGCACTTTTTCCCCAAAATATAGCCGGTTTTGCTCTAAATCTATATAGTCTGTGTAAAAACTCTGAATTATATTCGTCGATGATCGTTCTACTCTTCTCTAGGTACTTTATGTAAAAGTCACAGCGTGTATCAAAAAAAAAAAAACTGTGGCTTAGCCTGTTTGCTAAGAGACCCACCTGGGTCTTCTTTAATGCACGTTCACCTGGTGCAACTCCCTGTTTTTTGTTTTTTTTTTTTGTTTTTTTTTTTGGTTATATATATCCAAGAGAGAAAGTTTTAGGGTATATTGATGAATCTATGTTTGGTCTATGATTATATAACAGCGAAAAACTTGATTATTGTTCTTGCGGTCGAATATCGCCAGACATTCCTTTAGTGTAGTCATACGGTTGTGCACCCCCGGCACACATCTCTCGGATATCTTTTCAATGCACATATATTCATGTAAATTATGCTGTACTCGCTCGGTTGAGATGCTTAGAGCTTCAGCCACCCCATGGACTTTTATTTTCCAATCGTTCATGGCTTTTATCGAATTTGTTTGTCGTTATGTCTACATTTGGGCGAACTAAACGCCTGCGTATCTCGTACTAGAGCAACCACAATGACACTCAGTAAAAACTTCATAACGATTGAAATTGATGGTGTAGAGTTCCCCTAGTATTTGTCAAGTCCTTCATTGGTTTTAGAAATGAGTTTTTATGCCAAAATTAAAAACAATACACGAAATTCGTTTTAATTTCCGTTTTGTTAAAATTCACGAAGCTGTCTACTTTTAATGACTGTCAAGCAGAAATTAAATAAAGCAGCTTGCTGAAAATTTAACAGTGATGGTTGATAGGAGTAGTAGTTGCATTCAAAGTTAATACGTGGGTAGTCAACCCTCGTATTGTTTGGAAGGAATAAAAGAATTGGACCGAAAAGAATTGTAATAAAACACTAACACTGAAAAGAAATTGTTTTAAGCAAATATACCCAAAGGTATTATTTTCCTATAGTCTTGCTAATCAATTTATTTAGTTTGAGCCTGTCAAATTATTTAGTTTTAAGGTTTCGGTTAATATATTTAGGACGGCTTCAAAACGGTTCAATTGATTTTTCAATTTGCAACAACGAGTCTTCTGTAATTAAACTTCAATCAGTAAAAACTATACTTATAATGATGTTATTGCAGTTTTTAGAGCTTTGTAACGTTATAGCACTAGAAAGTATGGTAGACTTTCTATTAAAGTTTACAAAGTCTTAGAAGTATGGAGGAGTCTTTTTGTAATCCTTCTTCATTCCCGGTTGTATTCTATTCCACACGAGCGATTATATGTTTGCTGTAGTTATAAATCCAACTTATTATTTTTAGCGACTCGGAACTTTAAGTTGGCAACACTGCTTAATTTGACAACCCATTTAACAGCTGATAGTTTTTGTTTGTTTGGTTTGACATCCACTATGGTAACTTACACCAGAGCAACGCTTACAAATTATTGAATTTTTTTGTCAAAATAATGAATTGGATTTCCATTCAAAATTTCGTTCTCCGTAGAGAGGTTTGAAAAAAAATGTGTCAGTCAGCCCCTTGGATAAAGTTCGTTTTACTGATATCATAGAGCCTTAGCTTTTTTTTGGATTCGGTTTAAAATGTTTATGTACCTGTGACACAAGCCGGTTGACTCGGATTTTCTCCACATGCTGGATCAATATCATCTGCAAACACTTCACCGTACAACATGAAGTAGGGTTGATAAGTAACCTAAAAATAAAAGTATTTCAAAATTAATACTAAGAAATTCAGTTTATTTGTACAGGAGGGATAGCACATTTACGAGGATAGAACATAAAAACATTGACGATGACAAGCAAAACATTTTCTTAGTTTATGAAGCAAGACGTGTATTTACGTAGTTATTTTGTTACATGGATACGAATAGTTTCGAGTATTTTACAGGATTTTCATTGAGAAATAAAATAGGAAGAACTTAAATCTGTGGAAATATTTCTACACCAATAATACGAATGCGAAATAAAAACATATATTATGTACATATATTACGAAGAAAGTTGATATAATTTCGAAGAATGAAATTCTTATTTAATCGAAATGAGAAGAAAAACTTCCAAAGACATTTAAAATAATAAATAGTCAAATTTAAAGTTCTATGAAAACCATAAATACAACAAAATAGACATTTAAGAACTTATTATGCTTTAAAATATGGATAGCTTCCTTGGGAAAATCAGAACAGAATACTCGTAAGTACGCACACTTATTTCTTTTTGCCTCTATTGGTAAATAAATTGTACTAGTGGGAATCACCGGTCGACGCAATTGATCGCCTTCTTTTTTTACCGCTCTTAAGTAATGAACTCTCATATAAAATCCAATGTTGAAATCAACAGTATATTCTTTACTCATATTTGGTCACACTGTTTTTGTTTTACTTGCATTTACGTCAAACACATATACATATTTTGTTTGTTAGCGTTGGTAACAAATTAATAGCCATGTTACTCGTATATTACTGTACCGATCAATATAATATAAAGCTCGTTCACTTCTGTGCAGAAAGAGTTTTAATATGATACATAATTTTTCTATATCGGTGCAGTAGTACGGCTACAAAAGGGATTTTGCCTATTAATTATATAGATATATTCCTATAAATGGCAAATGGTTCGGATCTGTGATGAGCGAATTCTTACAGACCAACCTAAGTTAAGCTGAAGGTCCATGCCACGCGTTCTACACTTTTCTAAACTCAACGCTTTCCTTGCGATACGTTTTTTTGTTATGTTTGAAGTATTTTTTAAATAAAACAATCTACGGCACAAATATTCTTGGCGAAAACTTTGAAAAAATAAAATGAATTGTGATTTATAACGTTTATGGCGCGTGCAAAAGTAGAAAGAAAACCTACTTTTTGCGTCGTACGCGTCTATGCGTTCAATGCTTTGTGATGTGTAACGTTCCTTATACAATTGCACTGGTTCTACTTTTTTGACAGATGCTTAGAAAGCGTTAACGCGTATAACGCGTGGTATGGAGCTTCAGCTGTAGAGCGCCTTGATTTAGTGTTTAGATTTAACGCTGCAATGAGCAACTTAAGTAGGGCGTTAGTATTGTGCTATGGACAGAAATGTTCTCTAACCTTGTTGGACAAAAATTTGCAACGAAAAAAAAAAGAAAAAATCTCAAAATTGACCTGAAAGCATCTCAATTGTAATCACTAATTATCAAATTTTTATACCAAAAATGAGTTTTTTTTGAAGCCATCTTTGCTGAAAGTAAAGCATACGGATTTTCTAATTATAAACAATCGTATGTACATGAAAATTTTTGACATAGAAATTACGCCTTATAGCGTTACCTAAATTAGTGTGTGATCAGATTTGCTATGTAATGAAAATTTCGAGTTCCAAAATATTTACATAAACATTTAGTATATTCGATGCACACAAAGATATGAGGGCGGGAGTAATGATGAAATCACTCGGTACTAAATTTGGTTAATAGGGCGGATAAGGGAGCAATTCGTAGCCCAATTCATGGATTTTGGCCACGGAATGTGCACATCAGGGTGGTTCGCCTTCAGTCACGCCTTAGGCTTAAAGACAATGTAAAAACAATTCCAAATTTAGTTTTTTTATATTTTTAGCACGCCTAAAAATACCGTCCTCTTAGTATTTTGTCGATTGTGTCGCCATTTTTAGTCCAATCATAACAATTTGTCTAATGGTGTTCAAGGCTCTGTAAAGGTTACATTTCTGCCTTTAACAGTTTTTCGCTACCACGTCAAATTCTAATAATGACTTTAAAAAACTCGATTACTACCCACCCTAATAATAAATATTTTTCAGCGAAAATAAAGCCGTGTGATTAAAGGCAATAATACACATGTATGCACCTTTGCATTGTCCTGGTGTAATAGAGCTTAATTTGGCCAAATGCGGTAGTTTGGTTTTCAGTTCCTCGTTGAATCGAAACAATAACTTGGATACTGTTCGCTATTGATTGTTTTCCCTCTTTGCATATAGTCAATGTAGATTATACCACGTGCTTCAGTCGCCATACCTTTGTTGACTCAAAAGCTAATTTTTACCTCCTTTAGTACCGATTCATCCCTAAAAACCCACTGTTTTGACTGCTTTTTGATCTCTCAGATGCAGATAAATCTGCATTTCGCCCAACGTTACAAAATGCGTAAAATCTTGTCCGTATTGCGGTTGAATCAAAGTTGACCATTGCAGCGAAATTATCTGATGTTGCATTTGAAGTCGATTGTGAGCGAACGCGTCAGCCACTATGCGGAAAGCTTTCCACTGAGCAATGTGAGATGCCTGTGGCTTCTATAATCTCTTTCACTTTCCATCTCCGATGGACTAAAACCATGTCGTAAATTTTTCAATTGCTACGGATGTAGAGACCTCAGCTGTCTAAAACATTTGGCATCTTCCGTGTGTGTACGGATATGGCGAAATTCATTGAACCAATTTTTTGCCATCATAGCCTTGGTTTGATCGATGGCCTTTTTTCGCAAGAAATATTGCTTAATGAGCACACGAAATTCACTTTTTTCCATTTTCTTTCTAAAACGCGCGGTAGTCTGCTATCAGTGACAAAAAAAATGACGCAGCTTGTTCAAATTTAGTCAGGAGACAGACAACTGACAGTTACCTGTTGACAGGAGCAGTGTTGCCATTTCATTGAAAATTGAAAAGTCGGGGACGTATTGAAAATTCAACAAATTAGGGACTTATTGACCCGACCTCGTTTTATAATTTTTTAAATAAAATTAGAGCCTATTTCACGATCGTCAACGGTTAATAATGCTAAAAATAGATTTGTGAACAATGAAATAGAACTAGAGAAGCAAAATACAGAAAACCACATGGATGCTGCAATGTTTTGCCAAAGAAAAGTCTGTTATTGGACCGGAAATCAGTTCTTTTATCGGTTCGATGTTGTGAAATAGGCACCTACTGTTTACTATTTGATTAAAATTTTCACTATATTTGATATTCCAATAAATGTTTATATACTACTAGCTCGTATCCAGGCATTTGCCTGCGGAGAATAGGTGCTTTTAGTAATTCGTTTTGATGTTAAAAAAAAAAAAAACTTAAAACAAAATTTATTAGTTGGCGAAGTCTTTCAAATAATATAAGAACTTAAATGGCGAAATTATAGAAACAATTTTTTTTCTATCCGATTTCCAAAAACGCTTTTAATTTTGAGTACTCGTTCGTTGGCAAACACTTTCACATACAGAGTTTTAAAAACCGCTTCATAAATGACGGTCGATTTGGAGTCTAGCTTCGATAGTGAACGAGCGTGTTTGTGTTTGATCGGAAAGTAACAAAATAAAACAGGAATAAGTAAAAATTGGGAATAGGTGACTGTATCTATCAGATGTAATTCTGAGAAAGAGCTTAGCTCCGCTAGAAAAAGTCTTTGGATTTCTGAGAAGGAATCTGTGAAAAAATCACTGGTAAATCTTCTGCCTCTAAGAAATAGGAAACGCGAAATATTTTTGTTACAACAGAAGAAAAAAGAAAGCACGAACACCGCTTTAGCGGTCTGAAATCGTTAAATTTCTCTCGTTTTGGTTTGTCAAATTGAAAATGCTTTCAGAACATAGACGGATTAAATAAATGAAAAAAAAAACTTTAAAGGAGGACCTAATTCAGCACATTAACATCACTAAGCCTAAATTATGTGGCGAGCATTTGGCCGATATATTGTTTCGCACATACTTATCACAGATCCTTCTATCGGGTGGCCAAGTCAAGTTTTTTTTCTACAATTCATTTAACATTCCTCCATTTCAGACTAACTGAATTTGAACCATGGAAAGACACACAATTGGGCGTTAAAGTTATTTACGCTTATTATAAAAATGGGCGTTCAAGTCAAAATGCATATCGTACACTTTGTGATTTTTTCGGTAAAGTTAGTCGTTCAAATGTGCTTACAATCTGAAAAATCGTGCAAAAATTCTGTAGGAGATGTGAAAACACCAGCGCATGATCGTTCGGCCCGCTCTGCAGTAAATATTGTTGATGGTTGATCGATAGTGTGGCTAAAGAGCCGTCCACCTCAAATCGTCATCGTGTCCAATAATTTCCCCTCTCACGCACGTCGTTGATGAACACTATGCATAAAGACTTGCATTTACACACTTGCAAGGTGCAATTGACTCAAGAACTAAAGCTTCTTGACCATTCCAAGTGTTCTCAATGGGTAGAATGGTGGCAAAAAATGGCAACAGTGGATAATGAATTTTCGTAGCAAATCGTATTCAGTGATGAGGCACATTTTCACCTCAGTGGATTCGTCAGAATAAGCAGAATTTGCGCGAATGATTATCCAAGAGTGATTGTCGAATTACCAATGCACCCATAAAGAGTGATTGTTTGGTGCGGCTTATGGGCTGGCGACATCATAGGGGCGCATTTTTTTCCAAAACAAGGACGGTCAGCGTGTGGGAAAAAAATAAAACTGCACACACTGAAACGTGACCAAGAAAAATGGCCCACTGAGCCCATATGCCTTATCTCAAGGAACCTGTGATCGTATATTAACTCTAACTGCCTGGCTCACGATGTCGTTTCGTAAACGCTCGTCATAATTTTTATAGTCAAAAAACCTATTGCGAGGCCGTTTATAAGTTTTATTTTTCCCTGATCTTTTATCAGTTGTCTTGTCGACCTCCGATGTATCGGTTAGTTGAATAAAAGTTGACTATAAGTCACTTGTTTTTAATATAAAAGTAATATAAAACGTAAACGAAACGACATCATGAGCCAGGCAGTAAGAGAACGGAGGAACTATTGAAACTACCCAGATCGCACCTGAGAATCACTGTAGAGTCATCACTGGACATTGTCCGTTTGTGAAACATGCCAGGAGACTAGACTTACCCTGTAACGACTTCTGCAAAAGTTGCCAAGACGAGGAAGAGGACAATCTTTCATCTCCTCGGAACATGCCCGGCATTATAGCAATACCGCCTAAGATATCTAGGTAGCTTCAGTAGCCCATCATGTCTGGCCTCGGTCAATCTGACCGCGCTAGTCTCTTTCATAAGGAGCAGCGGATGGCTAGTGCATCAGCATGTAATGCCACAGTAAAATGAAGCTTCCCAGTTTTCCTGTCCTACCCCCTCCTCTCCACCCACTATATTCCAATACTTTCTATTTTTTACCCTTTTCAGGCTAGCACAAGGGGAACGATTTCAGGTGAGCTGAAGAATCTAAGCTACTTTTTAGGGAGTCTAGCGGCATGCCTACCTAATCTAACCTAAGGACGGTCAGGCAGTTACTGTGAATGGTGTTCGTTATATTCGTGTGATGATAAGGAACTTTTTATGACTTAAATTGGAAGATATGGATGTGGACAAGATGTGGTTTCAACAAGACGGTGTCACTTGCCACACAGCTAATGAAACGATGGCTGATTTGCGCGACAAATTCAATAGCCGTATTATCTCGCGTGGTGGCCGCCAGGATCATATGATTTGACACCGTTCGACTCCTTTCGTTGGGATTATTTGAAAGAAAAATTATACGCCGACAAGCCAGCAACAATTCAAAAGCTAGAGGATGTGATAATTCGGCACATTAACGGCATAGAACCTCAATTATGCCTCAGCGTCATTGAAAATGTGGAGTCTTGGATGGAGGTGTGTTGCTATAATTAAATTATCATAATAAACTAAATTCCTAAACAATTTGTCGTCTATTCAACAGCAACATCAGCCCTTAAAATTTTATCCACCCTTTATCATAAGAAAAAATATATTAGGATAATTCTCTGAAAACGTTTTGTTTTATTCATAGTTTTTATAACATCGTGTATTATTGAAGAATGTTATGAATAGTTTGCAGAACGCAGACGAGCTACTCGTTTAAAAAACCTGTATGGAAACCGTGCTCGTCCGTGCTCTGTAAACAGCACAATAGTCATGCTGAGCAAAGTTACCAATCTATGTAATTTCGTTGTAGCTGAAATTTAGCTTTTAAAGTTTGTGAGACCAAGAAATTTCTTTTAAATTTTCAAAGTTGACTTAGATTAGAAAATAGAGCTATACTTTGCTAGAGTGAACAAAAATTCAATTTATGCAAATTAGTTCCAAAAAAAAATTCAAAGTTTTTCACCCAAATTCAGTTTGAATAAGAGCATAAGGAAGGAGGATAAAATAAGGTTTAATTGTAAATTTCCATATAAAAGAGGAAGAGTACACACACACACACACACACACACACTTATATTGACATCTATTTTTATACGAGTATTTCTGTGTGATAAATATTCATGCAACAAATTAAAACAAATATTCAGATTTTCCTCATTCAAAGAAGCAAATATTACAAAAGTAATTGGTGGTGGCAAATTATTATAAGAATGAAGGGAGGCAAATAAAAAGAAATCTTAAAAAGACGCATTTAAAAACCAAGTGAGTGAAAAACTGAACGGACAGTTGTAGGAGGAAGTAGAAGACATACGAGTACATACATATGTAAGTAAAGTAAAGAGGCAAAGCAAGAAGAACGAGTACCAAGATGCTTTCACAACATCAAATCTCTCAAGATTTATTTTTAAATGAACTAAATTTTTTGATTAAATGATTCTTTGCTTCGTTTACATTATTGGTCATATTGTTAGTTAAAACACTAGGGAGCTCAGATCTTTGCAATACTTCTCCAGTTGTTGTGGCATGTTGTGCTGGTGTTGAAGAAGTTGTTGATGGTGTTTGATATGACATTGATGAGTGGCCACGATGATGGGACGATGGCGGCAAGTGACCACCGCTGCCACCACTAAAGTCTCTGGAGCCATGTGACGGACTGTTATGTCTTAAGGCTCCTAAGAATCCTGGAGCTACTATGGAACCGGCAATAACCTGGGTTTTGTACACAATTTATCCAGTGTGTGCGTGTGTGTTTTCAATTGAATTAATTTTTTTTTTTTTAGCAATTTAGAATTACAAACAACGTGTAAATGAGAGCGAACAAGGATATACATATGTACATTAAAAAATATTGTTATATTGAATGCAAATAAATATATAAACAAAATTTACATGTGTTGCAGTAATGCACAAAATAGACAGAAATAGAAAATATTATTATTAAGTAAAATGTTATTTTGAATATAATTATTAGGTGTACAACTTTGCTTCCGACATATTGCAATAGACGGCTGTAGCGTTAAGTGCTAGTCGAAATAATTAGATCGTAAATGTCATACAATAAGCTGTGGTTATAGCGCCACCGAAATATTGCTCGTAAGCAGACCGCATTAAAATACATCTTGTTTACATGACCCCGAGTTCGAACCTTAGTGGGTGCTGATGAGCACTGTAGCGACTGCGAAACAGGTAGTTGTCCCCCAGCTTAGTGTATTCAATTATTTTTCCCTGTCTTCTTTGGTCAAGAGTTATTTAGCGATGGCAAACGTCCTGTCCGACCAGCATTTCCGGCCTTATGAATAATAAATAAATCATAAATGTATAACCCGGTTTTAAAACAAACCCTCGAATTTCGGCTAAAATAGCGGAAACAATGTTGTACACATATTAACATTGAAATATGTGTAATGCCAATATTATTGCGCATACTATAATACTAATTGTGTATGCACTCCACTAGTATTTCTTTTCTGAAATTTATTTACAGGGTGGCCTATAAAATGTGCTACAAATATAAAACGTAATAATTTTTTCCTATTATTTAAAGAAGTTGAAGTAGGATTTTAGCTAGAACAGCGTGTCCGTTTGAACACCCCCGGGGAATAGGTTTTGCCTTGGCGTATTCCTAACTTGGGCACTCTGTTTTTCGGAGAAAAGAGAGGAAGGGGCAAACAAAACTCTAGGAAGCCGCATGACTTATGTTGTGTTGGCTTCCGAAACCCTTACCAAGGGTATAAATTGGCAGAACGGGGATCAGCATGGCCCCCGGGTAGTTCTGCTTGCGGTTCTACCCGGGTTGATCATGGTTGAGATGCCTACCTTGGTTGTAACGTTCTGGCTGTGGTTGAAACCTAAAACGCAGGAAGGGAGTGTTAGTATTCTTGATAATTGTTTGACGTGGCTTTTTTCGGGGACTAACAACCTCCCGAAGGTCTGTTGCCTTTACAACAGATACCTGAACTGTGAGGAACCAGTGGTGATGGTTGACGTGTGAGTTGGTTTAAGAGCTGATGCTCTTAGTGGGCTTCGGTTTACCAACTCATTAAGCCTTGTCTTCCATTGATTCCTCGGAAATTGCATACAGGGGGGATTAGAAGACCCGAACTCCACACGGGGCGCTAGTGAATCGGGGGCGCTAGTGAATCGTGAATAATTCACTCGGGGCGCTAGTGAATCGTGAATAATTCACTCGTGGAACTGGTCCATCATCAGATAAGTACGCATGGCAGGTACTGATGTAAATCTTTTTCACAACTGTCCGTTTCAACAGCATTTGGAGTAACTATAGCTTTAACTAAAATTTGCAATCAAATTAATTTTTAAGCAAATATACCTCCTTTACGCAGGCTCCCAGGTTTACCAGACCTGGCTTCGCCAGTTTTCTTTATACCGATTTTTCAAACCAGGGGTGTACCAAATGAAACCTAGAAGTTTGACGGAATTAAAAAGGTCCATGAAAACAATAACTGAGCCGGTCTCAACTTTATTCGCAAGGGGCACGGAAGTAGCTTTCGCTCTATCATTTTGCGAAACAAATATTTATACAAAATAAATTTGGATTTCCCATTTTATAGACAAATAAACATAATAAATCTACATGTTGTACAGCGATTAAAAAGAAGTTATTTGATTTATTGTAGCTCGATTGGTGCGGCACGTTGCAGTAGACTAATAGACCAATCTAAATAAGTAAGTTAAACGCAAGTATTTCTCTGGCAAAGTATTCTGGGGAAATACTAGCACAATGCGTCCACCAATTTTAAAACTTTAGTATTTTCTTTATTTCCAATATTATATGATAGTATGTTTCTGGATCAAATTCAAGTCCAGCTTACGCCAAGAATTATTTTAAAGGTAACAATAATTACCTCTTGATCAAAGAAGACAGGAAAAATAATTGAATACACTAAGCTGGGGGACAACTAGGTGCTACACTACTTATCAGCAGCGACTAGGATTCGAACTCGGTATCATGTAAACATGATGTATTTAATACGGCCGTTTAACCAAAGCCGGATTTAAACTTGAGCCAGAAACATATTATCATTAATATTTTCTTTAGTTTCAATACAAATTTTTGCAATTTACAAACAATACATAAATATATCCGTGAGTTTTAATTATGTTGTCATATGGATGACCAGCAAAACGTCGTATTTAATAAATTTTTTAAAATGGAAATGACATAATTTTTAGCTAATTGAAATATAAATAAATGCACATATAATTAACTAGCTGAAATACAGGGTGGCTGATGAAAGCTGCTACCAAAAAAAAAAAAAAAAAGTAATAACTTATTTTCTGTGTAACTAACCGGTTCCATTTTTATTGTATTTTATAGATTGATCTTTGAATTTAATTAAAATGGAGAATTGGGACAATGAAACAAGAATTTGGATAGTGCAACGCTTTCACGCTTTAAGAGTAGGCGCACGTTTGGCGGCACTCCTCCTAGCAGATGGACTATAATGAGCGAGCGTGGTACAATCGCTAGAATGCCTTATCATGGAGATCCCTTAGTTCGGACGCAGAAAACTATTGCTGCTGTAGCTGCTGCCATACAATCCATTCCTAGAGTTTGACATACAATCCAGTCCTAGGGTTTTTCAAATGGGTGTCAGCAGACAGTCACTGCAGATAATTTTGCACCAAGACTTAAACTTATTTAAATTCAAGATTTAAACTTATTTAAATTTCGTGAGAAGATCATCCCAAGTGGTGTCAGAGGATGAAAACTTCTTGAACTGTATTTTAATGGCTGACGAGGCACATTTTATTTTAAACGGCAATGTTAACAAACAAAATTGTCGAACACGGAGTAATTCTAATCCACAGATACTCCATCAGATGTAATTACATCCACTTCGCATCACGGTGTGATGTGCAGTTTCTTCAATGTTCATTGTCGGGCTTTACTTTTTCGAACAAAACGGTCTTACTTTTACGGTAACTGAACACCGTTACTCAAAGATGTTGAAGGAGTTCTACTTTTCAGACTCTGTTTGGTTTTAACAAGATGGGACAACTTGTCACATAGCCACGCCTGTTATGACAGAATTGAGGCAAAAATTTCCCAATAAACTGGTTTCAAGAAACTCCACATTCCGTTGGCCTCCCAGGTTTCCTGACCTCACTGTACCTGATTATTTTTGCAAACAAGAAGTTTACAAAAGAAATCCAAAAATTTTGGATGATTTAAAGCAATCCATTCGAACGGTAATTGAAACAGTTCGCGCTGCACACTCCAGGTAGTAATGAATAGATTTTTGATAAGATGCCGCTCACGTGTCACCGAATTAAATTCGGTGAATTAAATTATTTTCAAAACTTCATGAATTACTTTAATAAATATGTATTATTTTTCAAATGAATTATTAAAAAAATGAATTACATACACTTTACAAAAAGTTATTTGAGTTTCTTAATGTAGCATAACTGATCATCCACCTTGTATAAATTGAGTTTCTATGAGATAGATATTTTTTGTGTTCGTGTGCTTTTATTGAAAGCTTGAAAAATTGTGTAAATTAACAACAAAAATTCAATGCTCTTAAGACCTTTTTTTTAACCGCAATCCGGGTTTTTTTAAATTTCCCCTATTAGATCTATTCAAAAACCGATTTTAAAAAATCGAGTAATCCAATACACTTGTTTGAAATGGATTTAAATGAGGTAAGGTTAGGTTGTACAGGCCGCCAGTTTCATTACACCAGGTCACTTGGGTAATTTCTTGGTCCCGTTGTGTTGCCTGAGGGAGGAGTGCAGCCTTACACTTCCTCCGACGGTTCAGATCCAAATCAACCCGAAAGCCAGATTAAGAAATCCAGTCCCTTTACTTGGCATATATCTGCTAGCCCATGCAGCATCGGTCCGCTTAGATACAGCACTCTCATAGAACAGAGAACCGGGCACCGACAGAGGAAATGCTTAAAACTTTCTTCCTCGTCCTCATTCCTACAACTTCTACAGAAATCATTAAATGGAAGTTTTAGCCTACTAGCATGTGTCGCTATGTGACAATGTCCTATCAGAACTGCCAGCAAGGTACGCAACCTTTGACGGGGAAGACCTTTTAAGACCGTAGTATTCCCACAATCATACGCAGACCATGTTAGCCTCGCTACTCGGCAGGTAACCTCACCAGACCATCTCGCTCCTTTATTGCAACATAGTCATATCTCAAAAAATGAGCTTTTCAAGTTAACAATACAAAATTGTTAACAGTGCTGCCTTTTATATTGTGCCAAAATTTTATTTAAATTACCTTTAAACTTTTTCCTGTAGAAGATATTTTTTAAAAAATTTTTCTAAGTCTTGTATGGAAACTAAATATTTGAAATGTGTTTTTCTCGAAACACGCTTTTTTGGGTTATGACTCTGTTGCAATAAAGGAGCGATCTGTCCTGTGCAGTCCTTACTAGTTGACGCTGTACTTGTTTCTTACAGCTGCTAAGCGGGACTCCTACCATCGTATCAATGTCCCCTCGCTGTAGACGAGCCCCGGCTTTCGCCAGTTCATCCGCCACAATATTTCCGGACACTCCACTGTGCCCAGGTACCCAGAAAATCTCCAGGCTTGAATGTCCCGCTCTCTCATTAAGAGATATCCCGCATTATTAAACCAACCTGGACGTCGTATAGATACCCACAAGCGCATTTAACGCAGCCTTACTATCAAGACAGATTCGGACATCACCCCGTATATCCTATAGCTGCAATTTCAGCTTGTATTAAGCTACACTCATCATATAGCTTAAAACTGATCCTGCTCTGATACTGGGGCATAAAGATGCCGCCACGAACTCCCATGTCTGACTTGGATCCATCTGTGAAAATTTCAAGCACGTCCTCTTGGCGACCTATTTGGGTCACTGCCAAGGCCGTCCTTGATCGATCTTTTCGGGCAGTAGAGCTGGTACACAGTTATCAATATACTCTGGAAGGTCCATTATACCTTCTATTATCGAAGCATGACCTTCTATCGCTTCTTTCCCTATCCTACTTTACATACGCACTGCCTGGCTCGTTCATGTAATTAGCTATATTTTGTTTTAAATGATAAATCACAAGGCTAAAATCTAGTTCCGTACTTAATTCCATGACGTTGAAAATTAATTTTTATGACAAATGTTTTTAAGAATAATACTGAATATAAAACTTTTTGAACTTTCATACTGCACAATATATTAAATGAATGGTTTTGGAGGCAAGAAATCAATTTTCAAGGTGTACTATTTCAAAAAAGTGATAATGGCGTTTTGTAATGAATATTTTTAAATACCCAAAAATACAAAAATGAGAGTGAGGTGGCAACCCACGTGTTAAAGCCAAGCTGTCAAAGTTGTAGTAATTTTTTGGTTTCTTTTGTTCTCTGATATTCAGCTTTTTAGTGCTAACATTTAATGCATTGTTTAACAAAATATTATAATTGTATACAATTTATATAAAATGGAAAATATTAATTTTGGTATGTAAAGAAATGGTATTAATAGGTTTCATAAAAATGTTGTTGTAACTTTTTTGTTGTACTAAAGTATATCGTATTTTCTGTGTAGTTTTGGTTATTGACCGCGTGTTTCTTGGAGTAGTACTCGTACTTTGTTTATTGGGACGCATTTGTTGAACAGTATATATGTGGTAAGAAAGGTAATTATGTGTACTTTCATGTGGTTGTACTTTCAACTGCAGCCTTTTTCCTTTTAAGATTGCGTAAAAATAAAAAATACGGATATAGTTAAATTTTGGTTAGATAATAATCGAAATGCTACAACTGTTGTCAACTGGGTTTTCACGAAATTTAATAGAAGTGTGGATAACGAGTGTATGACATTAATCAAAAAGAAGATGAGCAATTTTTGTGCAAATGTTACCCAAAAGTTGAACAAGAGGAATTTGAGAACAACTATAGAATTTCTGAAAGTGATGGCGCAAACAAAAAAGGTCACCCTCGAGGGAAGTGCGAGGCAAAAACGAAAACTTTCTTCCAAAGCATCGTCCACACAGGGTAACGGAATCATCAGCACAAATTCCTCTAATATTAAAATATTTTTCTTTTTAAATTCTCAATAATTTATTTAGATTGTTGGGATATAAAGTTGAATGTTTGAGAATATCTTTCAAAAATTTCCAAGTCTACTGATGATTTGTGTGGCTTCTATGAAATGTCGCTGGGAAACATAAAAACACGCTGTTTATAAAGTTTTTGATTGGTATCAATATTAAAAGCTAATATAGTGAATAAAACTCAATTGTTTGAAAGCGACTTTTCTCAAAAGCATAATTTTCGACTTAGGCTGTTATTGCTTATCAACACGGGGATAATTAAGCGTATATTTGAATTAAAATCATTTAACTTTGAAATATATATAATTTTGATGATTTAAAATCACTACTTTTAGTTTCATTTTATGCCTTTTTTGTGCATTTTAACGTCTTTTCGTGCATTGTTATTTACATTTTTAAACATTTTTCGTGCCAATTAGAACCTTTCTGCTTCTACTTATATCAGCGATTTTATCGTTAGGCTTTGGAAAATTTTTCACATTCGTTGAGTCATTCTAATGTTACTCGTATGTGAAATGAAATCTTATAACATACATATGAGTCCTATTCACAATTTTGAGTTTGCATATTTTTGCAATTGCAAATTTATTTGGGTGTATTTTATAAGCGCAAAGTAAAAATATGTTCCACTATTTTGACATTGCAATGATGCAAAGTCATTTGCATCAGTTTGTGAATTGGGCTATTAATTTGCTGCAAATAACTTAAAATGCATTATTTGTTGACTTTGAATTTTTGGATGATTAAACACACACGTAATTTACACACACGCACACACATTTAAATAATGAAAGTAATTTTGCTCATATATTTGAAAGAGGTCATGAGCAGAAGGTCTTCTACATACCTCCCTTATCAGGCGCCATGTTGGTTCCATATTGGGAAATAGTATTGCTTGACGACTAACACCAAAGCTCATTAACACCACGCCCAAGAGGACTACGAAATATATCATGTTCTTCACCATTTTGCCCATCATTGTCACCAGAGGACCTATTAGTGTAAAAAGGTTTATTATACTAGTTTATTTTATTAAAATATAAAAGGTAATTTAAAACTAACCCAAATATTTGTTTACACCCAAAATATTTAATATTCTTAAATACCAATAGATGCTGTCAACACAATAAATCACTCTGCCGATGTCCATAGTATTTGGCCGAAAACGCAACGAAAGTCCGATAAAAAACAGTATTATTGCTGCCCCATCACAAGGATTCCACATGTTCCAGGCCCAAACGGAAAACTTATGGCTGTTGAAGTAAAATATTTTAATCAATAGTTATATATTCCAAGCCCTACACTGAAAAATATTTGCTTCATATTTCTAATGAACCCAATTCATTAGATAATTTTCATTAACGGAATGAAAAATTACGTTCCATCAATGAAAATTCATAGCATTAATGAAAATATTCATTCAAATTGATTCATTAGGTTTCATAATTTCATTAAAAAATTTCATTGGATTTGTAATAAAAAATTTTTGAAGGCTTAGTGCAAAATTTTAGAGATTTAGTAAAAGTGAGACGATAAATATATTACAACTCCTAACTAAATGATAAAGTAAACTATTTTATACATTAATTACTGTGTAAAAAATTGTTTAATAAAAATTTCAATAGTGTATTAAAACAATAAAAAATTATTTTATGTTTAATATGAAAAAATTGTTTAGTTTCTCTTCAGTAGCACAATTCTAATGAAAAACGATCATTAGAATAATGCAACTCTTCCTTAAACTAATTACTTTATTTCGTTAGAATGAAGAATATTTTTCACCAAATTATTGAACATTTTCATTGGTTCAACAAATGTATTCATTACACTAGTGAAAATATTTCATAAAAATAATGTAACACATTCATTGGCCTAATGAAAAAATTACGTTTGAATGATGAAGAAGATTCATTAAAGGAATGAAAGTTTTACTTAATGTTAATGTACCAAATTCATAAAACTAATAAAATTGAGTCGCTAACTTAATGAATATTTTCATTGTTTTAATGTAAACTATTCATAAATATTATGATTCATGTTTCATTAACTTAATGAAGTTATCATTAATCTATCGAATATATTCATTACATAATTTTTAGTGAAACAAGATTCATTATATTAATGAAGGAATTCTTTTCAGTGTAGAGCAATTAAAATTGTCGGCAGTTTCTAGACTTTCCTTGGACTCCCTCTCAGTTGGATTGTTAAATTGCACGGACATGATCTTTAGATTGCTCTGAATATAAAAATGTAAAGACTCAAATGTGGTAACAAGAAGCAGCGTTTTAAAAAAAAGTGAAGAAAACCAAACGTGAGACCCCTTATCAAATTAAGAATGTGCTAGCAAAAGCTCCGGCTAAAAGCGTGGTTAAATTGGACAATCCGAGGAGCCTATAGGCTCCTCTTATGTGACTGAAAAGTATTGATGTTC
Source organism: Thecocarcelia acutangulata (assembly GCA_914767995.1). Lineage (NCBI taxonomy): Eukaryota > Metazoa > Arthropoda > Insecta > Diptera > Tachinidae > Thecocarcelia > Thecocarcelia acutangulata. The sequence goes on from OU612098.1 coordinate 63,365,797, forward strand.
GTATCTCCTTCTTGGTTACGAATTTGAGTTGTAGCGATTGGTACGATATTGGTTTGTGGATCGGTTACGCTTTTGATTTGGTTACGATTTTGGAATGGCAGTTGCAGCATTTGCTTATTTTCTAAGTTTTGAGTGCCGGTTAACGAAAGGGCGATAAACCGAAGGTGAAGGGTGACGCAAGCGACATAGCAGATTACGAACCGAGGGGTCACCGCAGAAAATCCAGCACATAAAGTCAGAGTTCTCTTCAACTGAAGATAATTTCCCCGAATTCGTGAGAAGGATACCACGAGACTAGAGGTGGCTCCACCTGTTGTTGGTGCCGCGGAAGTATGAAGGGATAGTACTGCAGTTGCTCACTGGTACTAATCGTTCCGGTACATATCATGGGAGTCTTCTATAAGTTTAGGAAATGGTGAATAAAAACATAGTACGTCATCGTGTTAGATAATAGGGCGGCGAGCTCAAGATGAAAACGAGGATGCTTTTATGTGGGGCGATGAAATAAAAATATTGCGGTTGTGGTCATGGGCTTGGTTGTAACAAGGGCAACGAAAAGCATCACGTATTTGGCAGGAGCTTATAAGGCCCTCCTTACGCAGTTGGTGGCTGAAAATGAGCGCCTGAAGAAAAGATTGGGAGCTGAACCTATGGTGCTTACTGCTGCTCTGACAACAGTGCTAGCACCTGCTCTTTACGAAAATATACTACAGGTTCATTGGCATATTAAAACCACACACTAGATATGTGGATACGGCCTACAGAAGTAGTACAGTAGGTCAGGAATACTCTTGGTTATCGGAACTACGCTAGAGGCTAAGGAAATTCCTGGTCACAGTTGGTGCTTCGGTAAGTGATGTAAACGCAAAGCTCCATCAGTGGTCCATTTATATGGAACCACTAGATTGATTTTTTGCTGAGGTTTTAGCAGGTTGTCTACAAATTGTGATCACATCTGGACAACTTGCTCATCTTCTCTGAAAGACAGTCTCGTGCTGATACGGAAAGCCAGAGTATGGGGGACATGTGTATGGTGCGTGAGTGGGATGAACAGGTGGATGTGAAGGTGGATATGGACAAGACTGTGATAATCCTTTCCTATGGCGGCATTAGTCTTCGACATGTAACGTAGGTCAAATACCTGGTAATTGAACTTTACAGCTCACCTCTCACATGTTAGGGAAAAACTGAATGCGGTAATGAATAAAGCTAGGCTCTTCGCAAACGTACTACTCGTGTCGTATATGGCAAACCATAAATTGCATGAGCAATTTACGGTTTGCCTGTGTAGTCGATACAAATATATCTATTGCTCTGCTCAGGATCTTGCGGGCGGTAGGGAATCCAGGCAGATCACGGCACTCCTATGGAAAAAAACTTATACACACATCAAAGAGACTAACAACGTTTTAGCAGTTAACAATTTTGACAGTTTTAATTGCTCTCGCACATATAATATGCAACTAATTATTAAGTGTAAACACAAAAAGAATTATTCTTCACTTACAGCCAGCAAAAGGAAATTACAAACTTACGTTATTGCTACCGGTTCGGAGGAAATAATTTCTCGTATCTTCTCGAATCCCAGTGTTGCAATATAAGCAATCGAATACATTTCCTGCCAGCGTGGTTTTTGTTCCATTTTAACTAAAACCGTGAACGTGAACATCAACAGAAAAAACATGTAGGCCATCTAAAATAAAATAAACATATTGTTCAAGATTACAAGAAAGCAAGAATATAATTCTTCGTTTTATTAAAAAATTTTTTTGACTATGAATACGGGTTCCCTACAGACAAGCTTATTACGTTATTAATGCGTTTGTATGTACATTAGGGGTGATTTAGTGTTATATGGAAAATCTTAGAAACATGATTTGAATACCCTATAACCTCTTCTTTTGTGGGGTTTGGTAAAAGAAATGCATTATTCAACAAATTTTGACGGTAGGATGAGGTAAATGGCTTTGCATCGGGGTCAAAAGACGAGCAAATCGGCAAAAACTTCCTTAACTATATCTGAGTCGCTCTTAGGAGGTAAAATGTAAGAACCAACCTCTACTACAACCTACTATTTCTCCCTCTATATTTCTTGTGAAAATATATAACTGTCCGCCTTAAGAGGGCTCCCAAGCAATATATGGAGTACCATTAATAAGAGGATACAACACATTGTGGTGTAATTAGGAGAAGAAAATACAGGGTGGCTAATGAAAGCTGCTACAAAAAAAAAAACGTAAGAACTTATTTTCTGTATAACTAACCTGTTCCATTTTTATTGTATTTTATAGATTGATCTTCAAGTTTAACTAAAATGCATAATTGGGACAATGAAACAAGAATTTGGATAGTGCAACGCTTTCACGCATTCGAGTCCGTTGTTTCCGTCCAAAGAGAATATAGGCACGCGTTCGGCGGCACTCCTCCTAGCAGATGGAGTATAATGAGGCTCGTAAAAAATTTTGCCTAGCGTGGCACAATTGCAAGAAGGCCTTATCATCGAGTTCGGAGGCAGGAAACTATCGCTGCTGTATCTGCTGCCATACAATCCAATCGTAGAGTTTCGACAAGGAGATTATCTGTTCAAATAGGTGTCAGCAGACAGTCACTGCAGACAATTTTGCAGCAAAATTTTTATTTATTTCCATATAAGACTCAATTAACAAACAAACTGAACCCTAGAGAGTTCCCGATTTGCTTGGAATATTTTGAGAAGATCATTCAAATGGTGTCAGAGGATGAAAATGTCTTGAACTGTATTTTTGTGACTGACGAGGCACATTGTGTTTTAAGCGGCAATGTTAACAAACAAAATTGTCGAATATGGAGTAATTCTAATCCACAGATACTCCATCAGATGCCATTTCACCCACTTGTCGCATCACCGTGTGGCGTGCAGTTTCTTCAAGGTTCATTGTCGGGCCTTACTTTTTCGAAGTAAACAGTCTTACTGTTACAGTCAATGGAGACCGTTACTTAAAGATGTTGAAATAGTTTTTCTTTCCATAATTGCGCCGAAATAGAATCTCTTTCAACAAGATGGGGCAACTTGTCACATAGCCACACCTGTTATGACAGAATTGAGGCAAAAATTTCCCAATGAACTGATTTGAAGGTAGTCTTCTACTTTACCCCCTTAAAATCGGCTCAGTTATGAAGCTTTTCGTGGATTTTCTGCCGTTTTGCTCTACCTGTGATCCCGATGCGAAACCATTTACCCCCATCCTATTGTCCTAATGTTTTGGCTCGTGCATTTTTACCAAACCCCACAAAAGAAGAGGTTCTATCGAATCCAAATCCAAAAATTGTACATTAAATTCACACCCAATGTACATTCGCATCTTAAGCGTAAAAAACTTATTTTTGTTTCTATATCTGTGTTCTATACAGCAGGTCACACGAACGGCAGTGTTAAATAAAACTAAATAAAAAATAAAAGTGTTTTCATATGAATTTGTGTTTTACAATAGGAGGGAGTGTTTCTTTACTCTACTTTGGAATCGCAATTTGCAAGAAAGACGTTCCCGCACTTTAAAATTCGCCAAATGAGAAAGATTTTCATTGAACAATATCGATCCTCTTCTTGCGCGAAACATTCCGTACTTTCTCTATGTGTTATCGGGTGATTCATTGTGAAATTTGATTTATAATGTAACATCCAACTTTTACATTCGACAGTGAGCTTAAAATTTTTATTATCGGTTAAAAGGATAAATTATGTTATTAACAGTGTAAATGTTGGATACGACAACGTCTGAGGTGGTCCATACGGAATGACCCGTTGTTGCATAGTGACTGGTATATCGCGAATAACACCAGTAATGTTGGCTTTCACAGTGTCAATTGTAGCTGGCTTGTTCCTGAACACACCACACTTTACACAAAACAGCCCAAAGGTATGTTATCGCACGATATAGTTGTCTAATTTACCTTTGCAAAACGTGAAATTAAGTGCACAAAAAAATTATTTCTCAACAAGTCCATTGTTGCATGCGCTGTATGGCTCGTAGACTTTTTTTTTTTTTTTTTTAACTTTATTATTTTATTTATTGAATCTACATAAAAAAATGTAATGACAATAAGTATTCAAATCTTAATACTAAAAAAAATTTTAATTAAAGTCCTGCCAGTGCTGGACAAAAATTTATTTTTATGCGAATATTATTTCAGAATTCAGTTATCTGTTTAGAGCTCTAATGGTAGCCAAAGTATCCCTCCTTCTCAGACGGGTATGACCACCAAAGTTAAGGATATTAACTGCAAGTGGATTTGGATGGATTTCAAGTTTGTTAATATATCTTGTCGCGTACTTCACAAATTCAGATTTCACAAAAGGTACGTTCAGATCTGCGTGGATTCGTGAGTTTTTAACGTACCATGGAGCATTTGTAATTCTACGGAGAATTCTATTTTGACTTCTTTGAATTTTTTCAATGTTAGATGCAGAGGCTGTGCCCCATAATTGAATCCCATAGCACCATATTGGCTTTAGAATCGCGTTGTACAGCAAAAGTTTACAATCAAGCTTCAAAGTCGAATTTCTGTCTATTAGCCAGTTAATTTGCACTGCTTTCAATTTCATTTGCGTTACTTTTGCCTCGATGGGCGTCTTCCATGTTAGTCTACGGTCAAGATGAATACCGAGGTATTTGACTTCACTGTGTTGAGGTATTACTTTATTGTTAATAGTAATGGGTGAGCATGTTCCTAGACGCAGTGCGAATGTAACATGGGCACACTTTTGTTCATTAACCTTGATTTTCCAAAGCTTGAGCCATTTCTCTAGTTTGTCGATATGTTCCTGTAAGTTTATTGATGCTTGCTGGTGGTTACTATGTATGCTAAGGAATGCTGTATCATCTGCAAATGTTGAAGTGTGAATGTTGGTGCTTGTCGGCATGTCAGATGCGTAGATCAAATATAAGATAGGCCCTAATATGCTGCCTTGGGGAACTCCAGCTTCAATAGGCTGGGCGGGGCTTATGAAATCGCCTTCTTTTATTATAAATTAAATTATAAATAGCTTTTCAAAAGGTTATGTATGTTTGCAGGTAAGTTAAACTTTATTTTATGCATTAGTCCATCGTGCCACACTTTATCAAAAGCCTGTGAGACGTCGATGAATAAGGCAGAGCAATATTTTTTATCTTCAAATGCCTTTCTTATGACGTTAACTAACCTGTGTGTTTGCTCAATGGTGCCATGTTTCGCTCTAAAACCAAATTGGTGATCAGGAATACATTCAACCTTATGAAGCATTGGATCCAACTTCGCCTTTAGCAATTTTTCGAAAAGTTTTGATATTGTTGACAATAGACTTATTGGACGGTATGATTCTACTTTCGTGTGATCCTTCCCTGGCTTAGGAACCATTGTTATCATGGACACCTTCCACTCTGCAGGGTAATACTCAAGCCGTAAAATAGCATTAAAAATAAAAAGAACAATTCTTTTAGCTACACGAGGCAGCTCTACGAGCATTTTGTTGCTGATTTTATCCATACCTGGAGCTTTTTTAAGGTTTAGATTGCCAATAGCATTTTCAATTTCTTGGAAATTGAATCTTAAAGGCACAGGAGGTCTACTAACGATAGGTGGCAACTCATTTGCATTGTCAGACCTATTTGTGGTAAAAACGTTTTTCAAATGGTTAACAAATAAATTACCCTTTTCCGAGTCATCTCTAGCCCAGTCACCAGACGGTTCTCGCAAGGACGGCTTACCTCTAACTGGCCTTTTTAAACCTTTAGTCGCCCGCCATAAAGAATAGTCGCACTGAGGAGTACCATCCAGACTTTCTAGATACGTTTGTAGAGAAGCCGTTTTTTGGGTTGCAAGCAAATTTCTTAACTGACTTGTGCACTCACGTAGCCTTGTTTTTAGTTGCGGAGATCTGCGAAGTTGCCACTCTCGTCGAACTCTTCTTTTTTCTAACACAAGTTGCTCGATTTCTGAAGAATATGTTCTATTTTGAAGGTTTCTGCGTGTTAAATAAACGCTAGAACCAAGTGCAGCGGCTTGTTTAAGGTTTTCGCTAAAGTTGCTTAGTGACGCATTAATATCTTCAGGTGTTCTTAAAACAATATTCTCAGTGCAATGGGTACTCAAAAATTTTTTATATTTCAGCCAATTCACTCGGGTGACAGTCCTATGCAAATTGTTAATCGGGGACCAAGTCTCCTGGGGAAAACGAACTGAAATAATAGTTGGTGAATGATCCGATGACAAGTCTAACGAAGGCTCAGCTTGCATCCATTCTACTGGAATACCCTTTACCACTCCAAAATCAATCACATCAGGAATCTTTCGCCGGTCAGTCGGCCAGTAAGTGGGATGTCCGCTTGATATTACGTCTAAGCCCATTTTAGAAATTGTATCAAAAAGCACTCGACCCTTCGGTGTGATTAAACGTGAGCCCCAAAAAGTGTGTTTTGTGTTGTAATCTCCAGCTGCTATAAAACGAGGTCCTAATGAGTTGAAAAAACTTGAATATTGTGATTCCGTCACTGAAAATCGAGGCGGCGAATAAATCGATGAAATAACCAATTTGTAATGAAAATTTTCCACACAGATATTAGTTGCTTGAAGATAGTCCTCGCATGCGTCGTTCAACAAAAAATGCTTTATCCTAGATTTTATCAAGATTGCAGAGCCCCCACAAGCTCTTCCACGGGGGTCTTTAGTATCGTATAGTACGTAGCCGTTGATTTTGAAGAAGCTTGTTGACGTCAAGTGAGTTTCTGCAATCATCATTATATCGATCTGCTTATCCATCAGGAAGTATTCGAGTTCATTTTTGTGTTGGCGGATGCCGTTCGCGTTCCAGAAACATATTTTTAACCAAATCATTTTTTCGAAATAACCTGCAAAATGGTGGATTGCATTTTCACCATTTCCTGCATCATCGTCATCATAGACGACGTAAAAGTGTTTATAGTTTGAATTAGGGTCTGTATTGTTGCCTCAAGGTTACTAAAATTTTGATCGGGCGGTTGAGATCTAGATTCCTGATTCGGGTTTGCGAATGTAGACTTAACTACATTAGCATAAGAAATTTGTTTTTGATTTTGAACGGTTATGTCTGCGGTTGACTGTCCTGTCGGAGGAAAAGAATTAATAGAAAAAGTTTGAGTCTGCTGTGGTGGCTTAGAAGCAATTATTGGTTTGTTGTTCATTGAGCGCTTGAGGTGGGTGTAGACGGAGCAACCTCTATAATTAGCTGTATGGTTTTCACCGCAATTACTGCATTTTTTAATTTTTGGGTCGAATTTCGGCTTATTGCATTGTGCTGTACCATGGAATTCTCCACACACAACACAAACTGTAGGCAACTTGCAATAGGTCCTAGTATGGCCAAATTCTTGGCAGTTATGGCACTGTACGGGTCCTAAGCGCTTATGCGGTTCCTCTACGGTTATTTTACGATGTAAAAGGTATTTTATATTATATATAGGATGAACTTCATTCTTCCTTAAAGTCACATCTCCTGGCTCTAATTCAACCCTAAACATGGGTTGAGGGATCTTTTCACGATTTCTGATGTTTAAAACATTTTTTACTTTGAATCCCTTGTCTGTCAAACCGGTCTTAACTTCATCAATGTCTACGCAAGGGTCAATCCCTTTTATTACGACTTGAAGACCTTTAGCGCTTTTAAGCTGATAAGTATAAAAAGCTTTTTTTCCTTTTCAAATTCATCAGACAGTTTTCGGTAGTCATTTTCATGGTTAACCTGAATTTTAGTTTCGTTAATATTGCCGTGCTTGATGGAGGTAACGTTAAATGTATTTTCTCCGATTGCTGAAACAATTTTTCTTACCAGTTCATTGGAGGCAGATTCTCTTAAATAAATTGGTGGTGGTTTAAACGATTTTTTTGACGATGCTGTTGGCTCATCCGTTTGAAGAATGGAAAATCTGTTGGTCTAGCGGTGTCGGCATCTTTAGAGATTTTAGATTTGGATGCAATTTGAGCAGATTTAGGGCTTCGCTGACGTTTGGTGATGGTGATATACCTATCCATGCCTACTTGCGTTTTTTGTTTATTGGCATTAGTTAGAGTAGAAGATCTTTTATCTTCTGTTGTAACATCTATGTTAGGCGAGCCGGAACAGGAGCGGATTTTATCTCTTGTAGAAAGAAAATTGTCCAATGATTGCCTTATAGATTCTTCTTCAGAAGTCCATATATTTTTGCTGGTGGCGCTAGGCTCTTTTTCAGAATGATTTCTGATGGGATTACTCATACAGAAAACAAAAACTTTAATGTATATTTTTTTTCTACTGGGTAGGTAATCTTCACGCACAATTACAACAATAACAATGCACTGCCACCGCACTTGTTTTATTGAAATTGATTTTATTGTTTAGTTACTAAAATGTGATGAATTTATTTTCCCGTTGTTTTTTAAAATAATTTGTTCTTGTTTTTACAATTTAATACAATATATTATTGTTTTTGTATGAAAGTTTAAAAATATGTAAGCACAATGATTATTTGGTTTGTTTTTTTTTTTTTTTTTTTTTTTTTTTTGTTCACTTTTTTAAAAACACGACCGTGCGGTTGAAGAATCACAGAGTGAATGGCTCGTAGACTTGTCAAATTGTATTTTGTACGCTTTAAGGCCGAGATTCTTGCGTGAATATAACAAGCTAAGCTGCCGAAAGCGGTGACGAATCGATTTGCCATGGTCTTCGCGCACACTCTCAGCTACAGCTGCTATATTCTCTTTACTATGTATTGAATGTAGTATAATAATTCGAGTATCACCCACTAATGTAAACTAGGAATCAAATTTGCAATGATATTGTCCGAAGTGCTTTCTGTGGGTTGATTATGCGCACCGTCAGCTCCTTGATGCGCACGAAAAATAATTTTTACAGAAATTTGTTTTGATGATGACTTGGTAAATGATACTGAACAAACATTACAAACTAGTTTGATATAAGTCTGGCGTGATCTGTCTAAAATAGCTTGCCCGATGCACTGTATTTATATCCACAAAATGTACAGCAATGGGTAAACTCATAACAATAGATAGATAAAGTTTTTATTTTTATAATTCTTAAATTAAGAAACAATTTTTTTTCTTTTGTATAAACTTTTTGTATTCGTGAAATGAAATGCCAAGTGCTGATATCATCTGTGTGAAAGTTGATATGATTGGTAGAACAAAGAACAAAGCCTTGGGGCGGTGAGTAAGTTTGAGCAAATTCAATAAACTAGTACACCGCGATAAACAATCACTAAAACCAATATAAATAATTCCTTTTTTACAAGTTTAAGGTTTAACCAAATATACCGATATAAAGTGAATACTTCTTTGGGTGTTGACTAAAACTTTTTCCTCTCTTTGAAAAGCATTTTTCTGCCAACCACTCAGCACAAATTCTATTTCACAATTTTTTTTAAACAAAATAACAAATAAAATACAATTTTGATTGCAAATATTTATTTATTTATTTTTTTAGTAACTATACAGTTGCAAAGTATAGGATGCACAGCATGGGCGGGGTGACAAAGACAATATGCTCAAGATGGTATTAACAGTACATTTATAGCGTCGCTGTGACTAACTATAACGACCTATGCCTTCACATAGGAAGTTTCCACGTGGTTAACAACGAATAACTTCTAAAAAAAAAACTGTAAACCAATACAGTTAGTTGAGGCAAACCGTTGACCAGTGCGAGTGAGACGCAAAACTCTCGAAGACCGAACAACGAAAACAACAAGCCTGACCGCACTTAAGAAATAATTACGATGACGCTAGAGCTGTCCTTCAGCCCAGAGCTGCTTTACGACTAATTGATTGCAAATATATTTTAAAGTTATGTAATGCTCGTGCTCGTATTTACTTACCGAGTCAGCCCAAAATTTTGTTATTGGCGCCGTATAAAATTCATAGACTTTCTTTTTTAATCTTAAGGGTTGATGCTGTTTTACTTCGTAATCAGTTGTATGGGAGAACCCCTGAAACTGGGAAGGATCCGAGTCTGTCAGTGAAACCTGTATTTTAATTTTGTTTTTTTTTAGTTTGGTAAGAGAAGCAAAAAATAATATTAGATCAGAATAAATGTTATGTTACATATTATAAAAATACATGATCTTAGATTTTGAGCTACACACATATATTAAAACATATTTGGGCAATTCAAACGGTGTCATTTCATGTCATAATTTCCTAATAATGTTATTAATTTATAACAGCTTGAAAATTTTATCGAAAAAGTCACAACATGAAATCAACCAAAAAAGTCACAACATAATAAGATTTATAAATAGTTTTTATTGTTTTGTCATAACTAAAACGTAAACAGCTGAGCTGAAGGGCTGGAATTTTTTAGTTTAGCCTGTGACAATGTCAACCTCTCACCTAATACAATACATGATTTAAGAATAAACCTTATGTATAAATACAGCAACTGTATTGGTTAAAAAAATTTGAATCTAAATTAAACAAGTGATTTTTTTGCTATTATCTTTTTGGCAACACTAGTTTTGACAGCTCACGCACGTTTTGTATCTTGTGTCACTGTCAAACATCTTCAGTTTGGTCTATAATTTAATCATGAATCGTCTTACAAACGAACAACGCTTGCAAATTATTGAATTTTATTACCAAAATGCGTGCTCTGTTAAGAAAGTTCATCGCGCGCTTCTTCCATTTTATGGTCAGTTTAATCGACCTACTGAGGCTTCTATTCGGGCTATTGTAAAAAAATTTCGCACCAAATTTACATTGTTGGACATTAAACCACCAACACGCTTACGTAGAGTGCGAACTGAAGAAAATATCGCAGCCGTATCGGCCAGTGTTGGTGATGACCGTGAATTACCGTTCGCAGCAATTGGGCCTCTGTTACTCCACTACGTGGAAAATTTTGCGGAAGGATTTGGGTGTGAAGCCTTATAAGATACAGCTGGTGCAAGAATTGAAGCCAAACGACCTACCACAACGCAAATTTTTGGTGAATGGGCTCTTGAAAAGTTAGATGAAGATCCACTTTTTTATCGAAGAATTGTGTTCAGCGACGAGGCTCATTTCTGGTTGAATGGATACGTGAACAAGCAAAACTGCCGTATTTGGAGTGAAGAGCAGCCAGAAGCATTGCAAGAGCTACCAATGCATCCACAAAAAACAACCGTTTGGTGTGGCTTATGGGCTGGCGGCATCATTGGGCCGTATTTCTTCAAAGATGATGCGAATCACAACGTTGCTGTGAATGGTGAACGCTACCGTGCGATAATAACAAACTTTTTTTTGCCCAAAATGGAAGAGCTTGACTTGCATGACAACAAGACGGTGCCACATGCCACACAGCACGCGACACAATGGACCAATTGAGAGGCGAGTTCGGTGAACAGTTTATTTCACGCTTGGGACCAGTCAATTGGCCGACCAGATCGTGCGATTTAACGCCTCTAGACTATTTTTTGTGGGGCTATGTTAAGGCTAATGTCTATAGCGACAAGCCCGCTTCGATTGACGCACTGGAAGCCAACATTGCCAACATTATTCGTGAGATACCGGCCGAAATGTTGGAAAGAGTATGCCAAAATTGGACTAAGCGGATGGACCATTTGAGGCGCAGCCGCGGCCAACATTTGCATGAAATAATCTTCAAACATTAAATTATATCGACCCAACTATCGATCCAAATAAATATTTCATGCATTTTTCTGAATTTTATGTGTGTGTTTTTTTTTTTAATTTCCGATAGTTCTTATAAAATCACCCATTATATACATAGAGAATAAGTAGATTTGAAGACGCAAAATTACAATTTGTTTTTAATTTTTAATACACTGGGATGTTTCGGCTGTTATAAAGGCGAGTATGCTATATACTAATTTCATAATAATGTGGGAAAAATTTACATAGATTAATTATATTTTCAGTTTTGAAGAAATTTACAAATTGTTTGCGATAAAATTTCATGTACTTAGTAGGTGTACAACTTTGCTTCAGATGTTTTTTTTTCAGAAATTAGAGGCTTTGCCAGTTAGGTCAGTTACACCGTGTGCCATTGATCGAAACAAGTGATAGTCCGAACGAGCAACGTCAGCAGAATACAGCGGGTGACATAGGACTTCCCTTTTTAACGTTTTCAAGTACGCCTTGACCACTTTCGTAAAATCACTTTATAACAGTGGTGGACAAATTTGTTTTGCACTTGTGTTAGTGAAATAATTTGAGAGTAATTTAAAGTATAGTGACAAGCAAAACTAACATAACCATTTTCGCTTGAACAATTAAATCGCGTACGTTAATGCTGTTATGACTGATTCCTAAGAGCTATAAATGTTTCAAATACGTAGAACCAATTTATTATGTTGTTTGCTACACATGAATTTTAAGTCCGAAAGTCTTTTTTCACGTAAGTATGTTATTATATTTATTCATATTCGAATGGAAGAAATCATTATACCTTCCAATAACATTTTCTGTACACATTTTAAATTTTTGATGGCATAAAAGACATATACAAACCCATTTTTTATCAAAAAAAATTTTTGTGTTCCATTTATATTATCTACTGTACGTGCAAAAAAGCTACTGTAAGTGAGCTAAGCTCCCAGCTGACATGTGCATCCGCCAACGTCTGTTGAACGACTAAACTAAAGAGCATAAGAAAAAGAAGACGTTGCTTACAAACAATTGTTTGACTAAATGTCCATCGCTGCTTTATAATGTCTTTTGTTGTATTGCGCCCGTTTGTCTTTAAATGTTTAGCGCAAACGCATTAATTTCGTTTTATAACGATGGCCTGTGATTGTTTTAGTCGGTTTTAACAACTCATAATATACTACGTCGAGCTGGTCTCAGTAAATACTGCACATGACCTTGGAACCGTGAATATTCGGTTTGGGCGCCGAACTGGAATCCATGATTTTCTGTGCTTGAAATTATCATAGTGAACCCATTTTTCGTCCACAGTCTTTGCCTTGCTGTTCACAAACAAACAAACACCGTTAAACATCTATCTGCCTCAGCTTATAAGGCACCAAATTGCTTTGCTTCTGAACCATTCCCATGACTTTCACGCGTTTTGAAATGGCTTGTTGTGTTACTCCCAATGATCCTGCCAATTCATGTTGCTTTTGACACGAGAGTTGATCAAGTAATGCCTTTAATTCTACATTTTCGATAACCTTCTCTCCTGCACCGCCATGCTGGTCTTCGATGTCAAAATCGCCGTTCTTGACGCGTTGAAACCATTCTCGGCACGCACGTTTTTTTCACTACAAGCGGACTCATCATATCTATTTGGCAGCATTCAATGAGCCTCATTCGCAGATTGCTTCATATTAAAGCAGGAAATTAAAACCTCCCGCAAATGATGAGAATTTGGCTCTTAAGCTGATATGTTTAATCGAGACCAACTCTATGATACAGACACACCCCGACTAAAATTTCGATGACGTTATGTTTAAAATTACTTAAGCTTATTGTATGGCCTACGATCTATTCGCCTACCATTTACCGCTATTGCAAAATGGCGGAAGCAAAGTTGTACACCTGTATAAAAAATATGTGCTTTCGTTTTGCTTTGGAATATTTATCAAAAAGATGATGAGCGCAAAATTGTTCCATTTTGACTAATTATGAGAAAAACAAATATGTTCGTACTACGAGTATGGATTTGGAGGCTGATAACTTCCATACATTTTCGCCCTGGCCGACGTCCATAATATCAGTCGGCTTATTAATTAGTTTTTGCGTTAAAATGCAAAAAGGTAATAAAAAACGAAAACTTAATTTTCACACAGAATGGCACAAAATTAATCACCCTATCGTAAGTTTATTATGGTATTATTTCATTTGGCCAAATTAAGTAATTTGCGACATGACTTCTCATACATTGTTCACATGACCAAATTATCTCAAATGACTTAATTTATTTCTAATTAAGTCGAAATTTGTCTTGGCAACTGTGCACGGCTTGTATTCATACAAATGTAACCTTGGGACAGCCATTATTGGTGAGTTACAATCCGAAAAAGTGACATTTAATTACGAATCAAAATGGCTGATTTTACAGATTATTGAGACAATTTACAGTAGATTAATTATGCTGGCATAACATGGCTTGTAGGCATTTTCGGTGAAGAGGGTCGTTTTTGGTTGGCATAATTTTTCAACCAGCTTCATACCCGCACAAGCAGCACAAAACCAATTACAAACACAAACCATGCAATCAAATAAATACAAAAATACTAAACACGCACAATGTTTTGTTTGCAATGTAAACTTTACATATATGTACATATATGTTATGCCAGATGAATTAATCCAGTGTGTTTTGGAAAGAACAAAAGTTAAGCGGACTAAAAATTAATCTAGTGTGAATTAGCTGATTGTCATTAAATCCCTGTTGTGTTGAACATACATACATACATACATATGTAATTCAACAAAAGCTCAATGCTACTTTTTATTTTTACCGGATTTTTATTCTTATTTATATTAAATGTTTTTTGTTTTTTTTAATTGCATGAAATCCATTTTATTTCCTCTTACACAAAAATATTATATGTATAGAGAAACGCAGAGAGAAAGGGTTGAGCTAAAGAGAGTAAAAAAATTGCTCTACACTTTCTACATTTGTTTCGAGTTGAATAAAAAGCCGTATATCTTCCATTCGGCGTGTTAATGTTCGGCGAGATAATGGTGTTTCATTAACTATAAAAGAAAATAAAAAAGATTTCCAAACTCTACATCCCACAATACTACTGAAAAACAACATGAAAGAAACATAATTAAGACAGCTTTATCTCGACAGAATCTATATTTTGCCAGTATACGACAAACAAAATGCTGTACCAATAAAGAAAGTAAAGAAAAGGACACTTTATGTGTTTGCAAAACAGATTCTTCAAAGCATTGGTATATACAGCAAATTTATGAAGACCTGCCGAGAGCTTGTCGGTAGTCATAGCGTCTTTATTGAGCATCCACCTAAAAACAAATTTTTCCAATATAAGATTTGTTGCTTGATCTTTATTTGATAGTTGCGTAACCTCATCAGCATCATTTTGAGTTCTTTAAGTAGAGAAAGTCTAATTGTAAGCAAGTCACAGCCGGCTAGGGCTTTAATTTCTCAAATATTTCTAAAGGGCGCACCAGTAACCAATCTGATATCCATATTGTAAATTTTTGTAGCAGATACTACTATTGGATCTTCCTTAGGTTCATATATCTTCTTATTTGTATTGCCAACAGTGCAATTCAGAATGCGGCCCACAAATGGGGAAATGATTGTTAGATCTGCATCAGCTTACGCAAATGAAAACAGCAAAGCCAAATTACATTTTACATAATGTTTGGATTCTACAATTTCTGCGGCTTGAATACCATCTCATGTTGAAACCAATTTAAGAAGAATGCGCTCCTTTCCTATCCCCATATCTTGGTATAAGGAAATCATCTTCATGGCTTTATTTATGTTTTTCTTGGCATCACAATTTTAATATGTCGCAGTCACAAAGAACAAATAAATAATCGAGAGTATCGTTAATTTTCGTTGATGTTTAATCCCGTTTTATTTCCAAATGCCACAGCTTTTTGCACAATGTTCATTGAAAATGGTTTTGTTTTTTTTTTTTTTTTTTTTTCTATGATAAAATATAATCAAATAATAGAAACCTCAAACTGATTTCGAAAATTACTTACAACATAATGGCAACACTTCGAAATGATTTTCTAAAATCAACTTAATTTGCTTATAGTGGAAACGTACTATTAATAGCTTTTGCAAATGGCGTACTACGTCAATCATATTTGACATTTGTTGACAGCTGCAGTATACAAACAGAATAACAGTAGAGCGCTATACTCTACAAGAGCGTGAAATAATTGTGTCGATTTTTTTAACCACGATTTTGAGCCGAAAATTATCATGAACAACGAAGCGCATGTTTATTTAAAGTGGAAAATCGTCGTTTCTGGAGCACTGAAAATCCTCGTATTATACATGAGAATCCGTTACATCTGCTCAAATGTACTGCACGGTGCGGTGTTTACGAGAGTGGATTGATTGGGTCGCATTTTTTTGAGGACGCCATCGCCAATGTAGTTACTGGCGAACGTTGCAGGGCCATGACGTCACGAGCGACTTCTTGCTGCCGAAATTGCATGACGAGACTTCGTGAATATGTGGTTTCAATGTAACTGTACACACCGCATTAGCCACAAAGGGTATTGTGAAGGAGCCATTTTTTGGTGGCGTAATCTGCTGTTTTGGCGATTTTTCATGGCCAGCAAGGTCGCCCGATTTAACCATCCCAGACTTCTTTCTTTGGAGCTACTTGAAGCTGCGGACTTGTGACAACAAGCCCCAGACAATCGCAGGCTTAAGAATAATATTCGACAGGATGGCGAAGTTATCACCAAAAATATTTCAGACATATATACAAAATGCGATCAAACGGGCACAAATATACATCAATGCTGATGACAGCCACTTGACTAATACCATACTTTCCAATTAACAGAAAAAATTGTACAGGTCTAGATAAAAATTTCCGACTCCTAAAATAACTTTTATTTAATTTAGTAAAACGAAATTGGATGATTAATTTTGCACAACCTTGTATTCGGTTTTTCATTTATTTTTAGCATTTTAATAGGTAGCTTTAATAGGTAGTGGCAAAATTACAATAAATACAACACCAACAAACATCAACATGTATTTTGTTGGTGTTGTACTTATTGTAATTCTGCCACTACCTTCATAAAGCTGCCTTGTATAAAATAGCACACTAATCTACAATATGACAGAATGCTCGCAGCTGTCATATGTTTTCATGCTATTAATTTAAGACTCTATGACCACCATTTGATTACCATAAATATGTTTTAGTTTAAAATAAATTAAATTGATGGCTATTTACAATTAGATAAAAATATGTTGATATTAAAAAAATTATATAATTTTCTCGAATGAATAATGATTGAAAATATATGACTTGATATGAATATATTTGGCCTGCAAACTGTAGAATGAAATTGCGAATAAAAGAACACAATTAAACCGATAATAACTGTGCACATATATAACAGAGACTGACAAAAGTATCATTTTAAGTACTTATTGAGTATTTGTAGGAAAACGTGTTTGAAGATGTACAAATAAAAAATCAAGCTATACACATACACAAGATATTCATGCCAAACTAAGTATGGGTGTGTATGGGTAGAAGAACTCATTGGGTATTGGCATTCTCATACACATAGCGTGTGTATTGGGTTTTTTTTTTCTTATTGTATATACATAAGTACACTTATGTACACACTCGAGTATTTACAAACGCGTACCGTGACAGGGATGGCAATAGCAATTTTAAAAATGTTCACTTTAAACACCGTTACAATATCAGATTGAAGGAGGTTTAAAAACTGATTTGGTTGCAAAAACATTTGTTTTCTACCTATAATTTTCAACACTGTTTTTATCAAATTTTAAAAAATTAAAAACAATTTCAAAAATATTTAATGTTTTCTTTGCAAAAAAAAGACTAAAAATATTAATTTTGAGAGATGATAAAGAGACTCGAACACACACAGTACAATCGAATTGCGAGACTTACTAGCCAACTTCAAAAAATCAAAATCGTTTGACTAAGCCATACACGCCTTAAAAAAATTATATTTGTGATTTTGAGCTCACAAGCAGTATAAGGTTCAGCTTGTTCAAAACTTGAAGCCAATAGACTACAAACAGGGTCTTAATTATGCAATTTCATTCCGACAAAAACCAGAAGAATATTGCAATTTCATTCACAATTTGACAACGAGCGATGAAGCCCATTTCCAATTGAACGTTTTTGTAAACAAGCAAAATTGCAGGACATGGACTACGAAGAATTCAAGGATAGTTCAAACCATTTCGCCCAGTTAAATGTACTGTTTGGTGCGGTGTATCGTGGCAAAGGGCCCATATTTCTTTGAAAATGCACATGGCGTTTTAGTTACCGCTAGTGGTGCTGAATATCAAACCAAGCTGAAAATTTTTTGCGGCCAGCTATAGAAAAACATCCACACACAGAAAAATTATAGTAAAAATAAAATCAACAAAATTTTTGTCGGGAAAAAATAATTTGTATGCATACATATATGTACATAAATATCAAAAAAAAAAAATAATAACCTCGGATATCGTGTTTTGTTGTTGTTTAAAAAATAGTTGTTTTCGATCAATAATTATTTTTACTAAACTTTTGTTTGAATCCACGCATTCAAACAATTTATTAATTGATTTAACGAATTTCGTTATTGAACACGAACAAAAATTTTTTCTGTGCAGTTATGGTTTCAACAAGATGCAGCCCATACTACAATGGACACAATAACTCTGCTACGGGACCTTTTTGGCGAACGCATTATTTCGCGCAAAAACGATTTCAAATGGTCCCAACGTACACCGTCAGACTTCTTTCTTTAGAATTATTTGAAAGAAAGAGTATACGTGAATAAGCAAGCTACCATATCACGACTAAAAGAAAACATACGCAATGAAGTTCAAGCTAAAATACTGGAAATTTTACGAAAAGTTATGGAAAATGTGTTGGAAAGAGCACGAATGTGCGAAGGCGAAAATGGCCACCACTTGCGGGTAATTTTTCATAGCTAAGCAAAAAATTTCCTGGCTAATATACTGTGTAAGAAAATAGTAATAATAATTAACAATTAAATAAAACAGTTATTAAATATTTAAACCATAAAGGTAGTTCTGTACATTTGTATTTTGATTAAGGCGGGAAAATTATTTCACGATGAATGTTAAAATTCAATGCATTGCTGAAAATAGTTCTCACATTACATATTATTTACTAGAATACAAAATCTGCAAAATCTTAATTTTGAGAAAAAGATCTTTAAATCTTATTTTGCTTGTAAAATCTTCAAAATTAAGGTAAAATCTTCATTCTGCCAACACAGCTTCAAATTATGACTTTCTCAGCACATGAGCGAATATGCACTCAAGCAACTGAGTGGCTTTCATACAAATGTTCTAAACGAGTTGCTCTTGTCAGTGTTCTGCAAACATCACATTAATTTTGTGTGCTGCTGGCATAAAACTTTATTTACTTTATTCTTTTATATTTTCGATGCCACGGACACAAGACTTAAACTCTTACAGCCACATTCATAAAAAATACTTTATTACAGACTTACATATTTGACAAATTTCTCTATAAAATTAGTCCAATAAACATAAAACATTTTTTATGAATATGTCTGTTATATTGCAGTAAGAAAGAGAATGAGTAAAAAGTACATAATTATTATTAAAAAAATTTTTATAAAATATAACTGAATTATTTTACTTTAACAAAGTGAGTGGATTGTGCATTGTCTTTGTGCATTAAAATCTACATAAAAAATATAAAAAAATTTAATAAATAATCAAAACGAGCATCATGCATTATTATTTGTCTTAATAAATAACAAACAATATTCTATTGGGATTTAAGCAGAGAGTTTGAAAATTTAGAAATTCCAGAAGCTTATTACCTCCTGGTAATTCCCTATTCACACAAAATAAAAGTATTATTGATATTCCAATTATAATTTATTCTTTGAACTTTCTTTGACTTTCACACAGTTTCACGATCTCGAATGTTAACGTTCGCGAAGATAAACATAATTATAACTTAAAAATTAAATATTTGTTGATGAGGTGGTATGTACATACATATGTATATCTATTGTCACGTTTTCTTAGATTATGTTGCTCTGCAGCTTAGATGTAGACTGTAAATAGGCAGTTTTATCTGTTAACATGCTTGCGAACGATAATGTTCGGTATCGTAACAAAGGTTCTACTTTTTTTTACAAAAGTATACAACACTTAATGGCCCTATCACAATCTAAAATTAAGTTTCCATTAAAAAATTATTAACTAACTGCCAGTTTGCTTAACAGGCATTATTTAACCAACAGTTAGTGATTTGGATTGCACCATCTTTCGGCTAATTAACAGAAAAAAATGTAAAAAGTATGACAATGTAAAACAAAATTTTTAGAAAGAAGCTTTTTTTTATATCTGCGCCGTTCACGTAATTAAAAAAATGTTTAATTTAAAAATTTTTTTTTTTGCAAAAATATAAATATTAATTTCTATTTACGTCCATTTTATCATTATTTGTTTGTTTTTCTTTCTTTGAGTTCTGATTAACTTTTTAACCAGCGAATTTTGATCAGTTAAATTTAACAGCAATAGTAGCGTTTAAGACTTAATTATACATTATGAAATATATTTTTCTCTAACTAGCGGTTAAAGTCCCAATTAAAATATAATCAGACTTGGTTTAAACGGCAATTACTCGTTAACCCATCCCTTAACTTCGCAACCTAAAAGTAAAAAGTTTCATTGTGTGAATTATAACTAAATGTTGAAAAGCTTAACCGTTCAAATGCGAGGGTGGATAGATATTGAAGCTACCTAAGTGGGGGAAAAAAATATTTTTTTTCAAAAACCATTTATTTCTCAACATAGTCTACTTCTAACTCAAATCACTTAGTAAAACGATATTCCACCTTTTCTATACCATCTGAATAATACGATTTTGGGAACCCCTCAAAATACACGTTAGTTTGGGTAATCACTTCTGTAGTGCAATTCACTAACTTTTAACGATTTTAAAATAGCATAGCTTAACGCGAGTAATTGTGGTTTGCACTAACGCTTTTGTGATTCACTAACTTATTCTTAACACCTTTGGTTGTATGTTAAAAAAAAATTGAAATAAGGTGGCAGCTTTGTTAAAAATAAAGAAAACCACAAAGAGGAACAGAAAAAAACAAACAAATTTGCAAATAATTCTATGTTTAGGGAAAGTAAAACTATTTATATGTTTATTATTTAAATATATTTTTTGATAAATAAGATAAGTTCCTGTCAGGGAAAACAAGCCGACCGACTGTTGGAGTCTTCCGATAAGTCATATGCCAGATACTGTGAAGTTATTCTAGTAGAAATTTTAACGACATTGGTGTTAAGATAAACACCACAAAAATAATTGGTGTTTAGTTAACGCTAATCAGTCAGGCTATAAAAACAGCTGATTTAAAACGAAGACAAATAGTGTTAAAAACTGTTATAGAATCGCGAAAACACCAACGCTAGTGTTAATTTCTCCAAACGAATTTTATTAGCGTTAAAACAGGTTAGTGAATTGCACTACTGGGCTTGAGATAAATATTTTTCCTACGAGCCATTTTTTCAAATTTAGAAACAGGAAAAAGTCATTTGAAGCTAAATCTGGACTATAAAGTGGATGATCAAACAACTCGAAGTGTATTTCACGTAATTTTAGCATCGTATCTAATGCTGTGTGAACCGTTGCGTTGTCTTGAAGAAAGAGCACTATTTTCTTTTTTAAATGTCGTCGTTTTTTTCTTGATTGCTTCAATCAATTGCTCCAATAATGCACGATAATACTTTCCTGTGATTGTGGATATTTTTTCAAGATAATTGGTGCGCAATATTCCGTGTGCATCCCAAAATACAGTGCTCATAACCTTGCCAACCGGTTTCACTGTCTTCACCTTCTTCGGAGCAGTTCCACCAGCTTCCACCCATTGTTTCGGGTGATTTTTGCTATCAGCTGTGACGTAGTGGTGGATCCACATTTCATCAACAGTTATTAATCGACACCTAGAATCAACAGGATTATGCTTTATCATGTCCAAACAAGGCTGTGAAGTGTGTCGAACTCGATGTAGTTATACACTGAGCAAACGCGGCACCCATCTTACCGATAGCTTTTTCATATGAAAATGTTCATGCAAAATGTTGAACACACGTTCATTTACACAATCTGACGTAACTTGACTCGGAGATCATTCATAATGATATCGAAGATTTTCTTGATATTTTCTTCAGTAACCACCTTTTTGATGGTATTCTTGCAGGGCTTGTTCGGTCGTGTTTAAATTCAGGAATCTAATATTTTACTATGTAATCGATTATGTTTTCTTTTGTCGCTTTCGCCGTTTTCTCTTTCAAATAATAGTGTTTAATTACTCCACGAGTTGATTTCTTCAAACAAAAAATGATTTCGACTAGAGCAAATAAACTAATCGATGAATTTGGTTGAAATTTTAACAGCTGACGACTGGCAGATCGAGATTAAAAAAAAAATTGTTTGTGCTGCCATCTAGCGCTGGGCAGCTTCAATATAAATGTGCCCTCGTAGATATTCAAGGTAACGAGTACTTATAATTTTATAGTCTGCATTTAGACACGAAAACATTTTTAAGGGAAACGTTTAGTTTGGTAGCAAATTACCGGTGGGGAAGGGAGAATCGATTTTGTGTTCAGTACTCGGCAACACGCTTTGTTGACATTTACTCTATTGACATATAATTTACTTTTTGACATTTTAATTTAATTTACATTTTCTAGAAATTTTAATAAATATGAAATATAAATATTTGTACAAGAAAGAGATTATCGGTACAGTGTGTGATCCAAAGAATATATGGACCGAATAAAAAAAGCACAGGCATTTAATGAAATAAAAAATATTTTGGAGAAGGAAATGTTTGGTGTGACTGTAGCAGACATTAAAAATAAATTTATTTATGAAAAACTTCAATTTTATTATTTTTTATAATTTAAATTAATCATATGTCAAAAAATTAACAGACAACATAACGAAAAATGTGAAAAACAAATAATAATGGAATGTTGCCGGCAACATGTTCGACTGTGTGAATACGAAAGAAAAATCAAAAGAGAATTCCAAATGTTTTTCTTCCAAATGTACGCTCGTCTAAATTCAGACATACATAAATTGTAAAATATAAATTTTCAAATAGTTATTGTTACTTATATCATAAAGCAGAATGCCCAAGCCCTATGCGCTTGATGCTCAATTGTTTTCGCAAAAGCGCTTAGCTATAGGGCTGTGTTCTTTGATGCATACATGCTACACTCAACACTAGCAATGGAAGGTACACAAACAACTTTTTCTTAAGCGTATAACCACGCGTTCTAAGCGTCTGTCCAAAAAGTAGAATCAGTGCAATTGTATGTAACAGGTTACACATCACAAAGCATTGAACGCGTAGAAGCGTACGACGCGAAAAGTAGGATTACTCTCTACTTTCGCACGCGTCATAAGCGTTATTGAAACTGTCAGTTGGTTTTGATAGCGGCAGATCACAATTCATTTTAAATTTTTTAAGCTTTCGCCAAGAATATTTGTGCCGTGGATTGGTATTTTATGTTTTTGTATATAAAAAAATTTTTTTATTTAAAAAATAGTTCAACCATAACAAAAAAACTTATCGCATGAAAAGCTTTGCATGTAACTTCAGCTTTATATATTATTTTGTCGTTCCTCACTGCATACACACAAGAGCAAAGCAACAACACTTTCGCATGCTTTGCTAGTAAACATTGGCGACAGCGATTATAAATGTAAATTTAATATATAAATAATAAAAATACTTTTTTTCCATCTTAGCTGGTAAATCGCTCGCAGCTATACAATAAAACCGATTAAGATAGAATTTGACAATAAGTATTTTAATTCTATTGCACGAATCGTTGGAGTACAGTACACTGTTTGTCAATCATTTCTGAATAATGTATGTAATAATTTCATATCAGATTGCTATTTCAATTTGCAGTTGAGATGTAAAAATGTGTTGCTGTTTAGTCAGCTATGATACAAGATATCTTTCTGCAATAGCTCCGAAATGAGAAATTATATAAGAGAAGTAGCATTTTCAAATTTAAGAATAGAATGTATAGAAACGGTTTCATAAGAAATTGTTGAGAACACTCGAAACATCATCTCCTACTGATTACAAAAATGAACGGATTCTGTAGTTTGTTTTAAAAAGTTAATCCGTTTATCGAAAAATTAATTACAAGTATGCGGGATTTCCCCTCTTCCTAGCGGCTGGTCAGAGTTAAGTCAAAATATCTAACTTGTATAAGTCAAAGATCTTTACCTAATTGTAACACCACAACAAGCCTTTTTAAAAATACGCATTCTAACCAAACAATCATCAGCGTTTACCTGCTTTCGCTATTACACTAGTATGATTGCACACCATTCTCACATACCAAGTATGACCGTATAAAAGTAGTTTAAATTGCAATCAAAATTCAACAAGAGTCTTCAAATAAAACTCTTGCTAGAAGTAACGCTGGTGTTTGAGTGGCCATTGCAAGCGAAGCGAAGGTAGAAGCGATAATAAATAGTTTGTATCTATACTAGAGGCTGTCAGAGTGAACACCATGATATAAAAAATACAAGGTGGTTTTATTCTCTCAATTTTCCTTAACAATCACCATCTGACAAGTATAAGGATTGTGACATTTTCCATAAAATTGAGCTACCGTATTAGTTTATACATTCCCTTGTTTTCAATAATAAAATTGTGACTTCAAACAAAAATAAATAAAAAATTTTAAAATAAAATACATATGTACATAAATCTAAAATATATAAAAATGTCCTGAAAAACATCTCCAGACTAAAATGCTACCGACACTATGTTTCAATGTGCCTTTAGTATAACGTGGATTAAGACGTTGGCTTTTCGGTCATTTAACCAGTCTTAATCCATCAGAATCTTTTAAATTAAATTTGGACTCATCGGAGAATAGTATGGAATTCCTTAGTGTGGTGATCAAATTAATGTGTTCCCTTGCAAATTCCAACCTGGTCAATCTATTTTTCCGTGATATAAAGATCTTTTTTACACTTTTGTATGGTATGCTTCTAGTCCGCCTTCTGCAGCCTGCTTTTGAATCCTTCTGGGGGTAACATTTAATAACAATTGTGTGGCGATGGTTCTTGACGGCACGAATCGGTCTTTTTTATCAAAAGTATTATTGCCTGACCATCTCGTTTACTGATTTTTCGGGAACGAACAACGAAAACGGCTTATAATTCTTAATATAACGCTGTGGTGAATACCAATTTTTTTTTTTGCAATTGTGGTCACTGATTGGCCGTTATTAAAATCAGCTATTATTTTGCTTTTAAATGCACTGAATAATTATATCGCGCCATTTGTTAGAGAAGTTACAAGTCACGTCCAGAACAAGTTTGAAGGCACGGAAACGACGGAAAACTATATGCAATTTTTCGCTACACATGCTTACTTTGATATTTAAACAAATAATTACATCTTTTGGACGTAGGTTTTTCTTATTGTATGTAATGAAGAATATTCAAGGTTACGTGCATTAGTTTTGTCGCTGCATCCGCGGCTATTCTAGGAGAAATAATTATTAATATATTTTTAAACCACAAGCATCAAACTTTTCCCTTTGTTTTTAATATCTGAAGAGTATTTTCTTTTAAATGTAATAATATTTTCTTTAAAATGGGCATTCGTTTGAATGCTTGTTATTTCCAGCTTTTTCTAATATGAACAATGCACTACACATTTCAGAAAAAATCCATTCTAGGAGTAAATTTCCTTATTCAACTGTGTGGCAACGCCTTTTTATATTTCTCTCTAAAAATAAACTTCAAAAATCCTTATTACAAATAATAAAAAGAGAATGAAACTACCTTGTATTTTTTATATCATGGTGAACACTATTAAACTAATCGATTTTTTTTTCTTTATATTAGTTTTTCCGTTATTTTGTTTAAGTTTTTTATTTATTTAATTTGACACATAAAAAGATGTTACCAAATTGCCACAACATGCTAAAAACCATTACATAACCTACTTTGTAGCATAAGCTCGCATTAAGTTTCGCCTTCAGTCTGTCGCTTTTAGATCATATATTTTAGGAGTAAATTAGTGGTATATGGGAACTCTTAGTAACAAAGGGAAAATTAAAAAAACGCATACACATACACATTTGTTTGTAAAAATTTTTTATGAATATTTTAAGTAACTGTGGCAACTTGTCGTGCTGATATAGATCTGTGATTTCAAATAACCCCATAAAAAGAAATCTAATGGTGTTAAATCACACGATTTTGATCACCGAAATGAGAGACGTGGAACTATCTCCTGCAGTAATTGAACTGTTTTACGGGCTCTACGGCATGTGGCATCATCTTGTTGTAATCGCATATAGGACACTTCAATATTAATCAGAAAGAACTGTGTTATCAAGTCGCGACAACATGCAACAGTCATTGCTTGCCAATATGGTCCAATTATGATTTTAGCCATAAACCCATCAATCATCAGATTAGGCCGACAAGGCTATTGCTGATGTAAATCAATTTCAACATCTGTCACATATAGCATTGGAAGAATCAAGTCAAACGTCCCCAAACACTACTCGTACTATTCTTTCGTTCTCCTCGTAACGTATTTTCCTAGTTCCAGGATTATGCAATGCATATGTAGCGGCCGTCCTCTGAGTACTGGTCCAAAATAAAAAAAAAAAATATCCTAGACATATGTAAAAATTCGTAGTATAATGTTTTGTTTTGCGATCCCTTACTTATGAACTTCGTCTAAGATTACACGTCAGCATTTCAAATACTGCAAAAAAAGGTATTTTGAATTTTTTTTCAAGTAAGTTTTCTAAATCATAAGTGCAGGCATAACCAAACAAATTTCACTACATATTTTATTTGGCAGTGCATTGTTTTCATACTCGATACTGCATAAAAAGCAAAATTATAAAACCGCATGAGAATTAATAAAACGAAAAAATCAAAAGAGTCTTATTGTAACATCTACTACTCTACAAATAAAATATTCACAATACTACTAGGGCTATAAAAAAAACTCAAAAAAATGAAGCTGAAATATTCAATAAAAAGTTAAGGAGTACTAAGTGTAACATACAACAACAGGAATAATATTAATACGAACTAACTTTGGAGGGTGGTTCTTCCGCTCCGGCTGTGATATTAACCTGAAATAAACCGTGAATAATACTAATGCATATAAGATAAGTAATGATTTAAAACATTCATTGGGTGGTATTATTGATTCCACGCGGAAAGGAAAATTCTAATTATTCATTCTTGCGGTATACAATTGCAGATTTTCCAGGATGTAAATTTAACATCTCTTGTTTAAGTAACTTTTGGATGAGTTGATAGAGTGATCGACTAACAGTCTCGGAGCTGTAGATTGATTTCCAGCCAGAGATTCTAGAAGTCTCTTCAGCCAGTCAAAAACTTTCGGTGTTTCGTGTGCCGTTATTTAAAGAAAGTAACTACGAGTTGAAATTGTGTCAGATAATGATGAAAAAAGGCATTTCAAGAACACTTTTTATAGCTTCAAACGTTAAATAGAAGAGTGTTTTATTGTGTTTGTAACAATTGGTGTGTTTCTTCACATTCCGGGCAAGTTTCGTGCAAAAGCGAGTGTCTCTGAAATACAGATAAAATTTACCTAAAGTACGGGAACTTTTGCGTAAATTTTAACATCTGTTGTGTGTTGATGTGGCAACACTATTGGCATTTAGTTTTACGAAAACATACTATGATATTTTACACTTTTGGACTTTAAAAGTTTTTTGCACATTCTTTTTTACTTAATATTTATATAAAAACACTGAAATGATTTGTATACGATTTGATTCAATTGAAGTTTGTTATTGTTTATTTGTCGAACAGCTGATTGCTTAACTACTTTCCCAAACTAGCCCAAAGGAAAAGTACGGGCTGTTTCGTGCAAGAAGAGTAAGCAAGCTATTCTCTCAAAAGCACTTTCATTTGCCCAATTTTAAAGTACGGGAACGCGGGATCCCAAAGTAGAGTAAAGAAACACACCAAATATATTTTTGTAATATATTAAGATAGTATACGCCTGACAAAGAACTACGAGACCTGTTTGATAACTCCGCGACTATATAACAAAATTTTTTTTCGGCAAAACAGCATTTTATTTTTCAGCATAATCTACTTCCGGAGCAATACATTTAGTGCAACGTTGTTTAAATTTCTTTAATCCTTTCAAATAGTAGATTTTCCCAAAGCTCTCAAAATAGGTGTTTATGAATCGAATGAAAACATCATTATGTTTTCATTCGATTCAAACCTGGCCAATTCTTCGAATTTGGAAGGGCATAAAACTGGGCATCACGCAGGACCAATTAGCAGTTCATACACTACACACTTGCGGATTGTCTTGATGGAACAATACTAAATATGGTAAAATTTTGCTTTAAATGAAAACTCTGCATAATATTTGCCAGTGGTCGTTCCGCTCCTCTTCAGGTGATATATGCAAAGTAGGCTTGTGTCATTCATGAATGAATTACTTCAGCTGAATGATTCTTTCAAGTGAAAGAATGAAAAATTTCTATATTACTGTTCTATTTCTTCCATCAGTTTCCTTCCTTTCGTATTTTTTCATTCCTTGATTCATAGCCCGTAAACACTGCAAATCAATTGAAGGATATCCTATTCAATTTATTTTATGCTTTTTAATTTATATTCATTTAATAAATGAATAGTAAGATGTTTTGCATTTAAGCAAACTGAAATACATAAATGAATTATGCCTGTAGCCCCATAATACCTCGTTAAGCTGCCATCTAATTTACAAAATTGAAACATTTTCATTCATTTTGAAATATGTGGCATAAAGAAAGATGAAAGAAAAGAATGAATTAATTCACTTAACCTTTCTGAAAGAGAATGAAAGATTCACCCAAATGAAAGATTTTGTCCATCACGCAAATCACATTGCGTGAAACCAAAAAAATGTATCCATAGCCTTGTTGGCTGACAGACGGCTAAAACCGACTATTTTGAATGTTCCCTGAACTTAGGGGTATTGTGAAGGAACCCATATTCCGTCTATGGTTATAAAACGGAGTAAGTACTCATCCGGGTTGTGATTGAACACCGTCTAGCACTTCTTGGGAGTAGTTGTACCGTTGTGTTTATGGACTAGTGCGAGCAGTCGCTACATCTATATCATGAACAGCTTATTTAAGTCTAAATTCTAGTACTATTCCCTGAATTTTATCCATGATTCCTGATCGCTTATGGGCGACTTGATTGTACGGCGTCACTCATGCTGGTAAAATCACAATGGAACCCTTTAAGCCACTTTTTAACACGCTTATGTTAGTTTCACTTGTATTTTTGTATGTTAAAAACACCATATAAAACTGTATATATAGTACAAGAAAATCGGAGTTGTCGTATTGCTTCCGGGAAAGTGGGGATATTTTGGGGATTCACTAAGCCGATTTTGGGAATTCACAAAAAAAATTGGGTCCTCTTCGCTAACCAGTTCGGTGTGCGTTTTTGACGTGCGTCTGAAATATAAACAGTAAATCGCTTTAGTGTGAAAATTGAAGTTTCCGTATTGCTTCTGAGCCGACTTTGGGAATTTGCAAAAAACTCGGAACCGTTTTGCTAACCGAATCGGAACGGAGTTTCCATATTCGGTGCGTATTTGGCTGTGGAACGTTTATCAGAACTAAAAACGACCATTCTATTTAGTGCCAAAATTGACATATTTTTTCCGTGGAAATGGAGGATTTTGGCGATTCGTGAAGCCAATTTTTGGAATTCCAAAACAAACAAAAAAAAAAAAAAGCTTGGAGATAAATATAATAATAAATATTAGTTTGATATCGAAGGGTGTTTTTTTTTTAATTTTTAAAACTATATTTATCTTTTGATATTAATGGTGCAGTGTTTATCAAGTTTTTCCTTTCTTGTGTTGTTTTTTTACATAAACAATAATGCTTAATCAGATCACGTTTTCTCGAGGTTTTGTGCTTTTAACGGCTGTCGAAATAGAAATTAAGAAAGGCAATTTACTCAAAAGTTGACAATAGTGTGTTAAAAGCTGGTGGTACATGACAGCAGTATTGAATTTACAGTTATGCGCGAGAGATTGCAAAAATTGCGGAATTATCAAACAGCCCTCGTATAATATGGATACAATTGTTTTTTAACAACAGTAGTAACGATGGTCTTTGGACAATCGATTAGAGAGAAGAGTTTCACGTTAAAAATCTAAGGAAGTGCTACAAATGAATGAGAGAGAGAGAGACAAAGTTCAAAAATAATGCTCAAACATATATTCGCTTTAATAAAGTAGCGCTTAAATATAATTTGTCTGAACTGCACTCTGCAGTCGGCAAGAAGCATTTTTTGCACAGATATGCTCCGTGCTTGCTTTAGATTATTTAAGTTTAACACAGAACTAAACTCTTTTTCTGTTTCAGTTAGTGAAATTTCTCTGTTTGGTCCTCCTCCCGCTGCAAACTTATTCTGAGAGTTGAGTTTTTACTTTGCTTTTGTAGTCCGTCAATACCCACAATACAACGGCAAGTTATGCTCACTTTGACCATTTTGTGTTAAAAACTGCATCCCATAGAATACGTCGTGCGTTAATTATCGACGTTTTCAAAAGACATTAAAGAAACGACGTAGGAAGCTGACACAGTGAGTACTTTGCAGAAGGATATTTTATCAATCAACCAACACACAAAAAAGCTAACAGAGTGCTCAATGTACTTTAAAAGTTATAAGTGATTCAACTTTACGCTGACGAAAACGTACGTGATAGCATATGTTTTAATTTAAATGTCAGTTGAAAATGGCCACGGATGACGTACGATGGATGTGATTCGGTGCTTGAGCGCAATGGCTAAGTACACAATGTTTTGACTTTTTTTTATATCGGTCATTGCTTCCATTTGCAACTCAGTTTACTTTTACTCGCAAAACATTTTAAGATATTATATACCAACCTAAATTAGCGCGCAAAGTGGCACGTAATGCCAAGATTTTAACCTTAAATAAGCCCATCAATGTTGTGCCATGAGCAGTAACGGTTATATTTAAATTGGCGCGTAAAGCGCAACGTAATTGGGCGCTTAGGTTTTACGCTGAAGTAGGTAACTTAAATAGAAACGCTAACACAGTGCCATGAATAATATTCATTAACCTTGTTCGAAAAATCGCAGTGAATATGTGTAATTACTTTTTCATTTGCTTTGACTTCTAATTCGAAACATGCAAACAGTCGCAGTAAAGCTACAGGCAAAAAACGAAAAGTTATAGGCAACGAAGACTTCTGCAGTCGGCAGGTTTTGGTTTGACCGACTTAAACTTTTAATAAGTCGCAATTTCTTATTGTTGAACTAATTAAACTTTTAGAGAACGGGGGGAGGAATTTTACCTCATAAGTAAAATACCTGACTCCGTTTTCTAATACTTTAACCAATTCAGAAATAAGACTAGCATAGTGGAAATTGCGAGTAAGTTCCGATGTTAAAGAAAAGTTGTGTGTACTTTTTATTTTTATTTAATTTCAAATTTCAAAATATACACCTTGAAAGAACTGTTCAAACATATCGACTGCAAATCTACAGTTTATGTTTGAAGAGGAGAAAATTATAAAGTCGAAGAAAGATTACACTCTTACGACATCTGCTACTTTGACCACGTCGTAAAGCAGCTCTAGGCTGGGGAACAGCTTTTGCGTCATCGTAATTATTTCTGAAGTGCTCTCAGGTTTGTTGTTGTTGTTTAGCATTCAAGAGTTTTACGTTTAGTTTACAGTTTTTTCGAGGTATTTTTGTGTTAACCGCGCGGCAACTTCTTATGTGAAGGCATAAGTCGTCATAGTTAGTCACAGCGTCGCTGCAAAATACTGTTAATATCATCGTGGGCATAAGGTCTCCGTTACTCTGCCCATGCTGAGCATCCTATTCTTTGTAAATTTATTTGCAACTGTATAGTTAATATATACAAAAATACTTTGTCCAGTGTTGCCAGAACTTTTGGCCAAAAAATCTTAAGTTTTCAAAAAGAAAAAAATCTTAAAATGCACTATTATTCTAATGTAACTCAATAAAAGAGAAGTAACAATTTAATTCAAGTTTCATTTTATGGAAGAAGTTAAACTTCATTATATATTCAAAAATAGTTGGCACATTTATTAAAATAGTAAGTCCCCAAAATTTGGGAAAAATATATTTACATATATCTTATTTTGCTACTAACATCTTCAAAATTAAGGTAAAATCTTCATTCCGGCAACACTGACTTAGACTGCTGTTTTTCAAACGCTGGTAAAGTTTACTCAAAAGAGTAAGCGACGACGCCGCACTATTTCGGTTGGCCTCATACATTTTGTATGTGCAAAAGGAGTTTTGATAGACAAATTACGCTTTACGCGCTAATTTGGGATGTGGTGTAATATGCACTAAGTTTATTTGAAAAAAATCAAAAAATAAAGATAAAATCGCTAAAATGTTCTGAAAACACCTCAATTACTATTAGGTGGTACAACTTTGCTTCGGCTGTAGCGGTAGTCGAAATAAATAGATCGTACATGTCATACAATAAGCTTAGGTATTTGTAAACATTACGCCATCGAAATATTACTTGATTTGTGTCTCCATCATAAAGTTATTCTCGATTAAACATGTCAGCCGAAGGAGATTTTAATTTTCTGCTTTAACAGGAAGAAATCTGCGGCTGAGGCCTATCGAATGCTCTTAAATACCTATAGTGAGGCCGCTATTAATGAAAGCTCGTGCCGAGAGTGGTTTCAAGGCTTCAACAACGGTAATTTTGCCGTCGAAGAGTAGCACTGCGGTGGAAGTGAGAGAGAGTTTTCGAAGATGTAGAATAGGAGGCAGTATTTGATCAAAACTCATGTCAATCGCAACAAGAATTAGCAGGATAATTGAAAGTGACGCAACAAGTCATTTCAAAATGCCTGAAATTCATGGGAGTGATTCAGTGACAAGGAAATTGGGTGCCGCGCGAGTTGAAGCCGAGAGACGTTGAACGGCGTCTGTTTGCTTCTGAACAGCAAATGCGATAAGGACTTCAACATCGAATTGTGGCTGGGGATGAAAAATGGGTCATTACGATAATCCCAAGCGCAGAAAATAATGAGGAAATTCTGGTCAAGAGTTGTTAAAACTGACTGAAACAATTACAGACGGCCGTTATCGAACACAGTTAATACGTTTGAGTATTGATTTGAGCATTGAAACGCAAACAGCCGCAATACAACGAGAGACATGATAAAGTGACTTTACAGCATGACAATGCTCGAACCTATGTTGTGAAAGTGGTCAAGACAGACTTAGAAACGTTGAAATGAGAAGTCCTACCGCAACCACTGTATTCTCCAGGCGTTGCTCCTTCTAATTATTACTTGTTTCGATCAATGTCACACGACCTGGTTGGCTGACCAGCACTTCAGTTTTTATGAAGAAGTAAAAAATTGGATCGACTCGTGGATCGCTTCAAAAGATGGCCAGTTTTTCACCGTGGGATTCGTACGCAGCCCGAAAGATGGGAGAAAGTATTGGCCAGCGATGGACAATACTTTGAGTTATAATTGTATACTCAGTTTTTTACAATAAAGCTCCAAATTCTGAAAAACTTGCGGAAGCAAAGTTGTACTCCTACATATGTACGAAGAAATATGAGATTAAAAGTAGTTTTGGAACTTTATCGAGTTAAGTATAAAGTTTTTCAGTTGCGATTCGTTAACGCTGTTGGTCTCATATATTTTTTATGTGCACGAGAGTTAATAACGCTTTACGCATTACAAACAACAATTTTTCTCACAAATTTTACAAATCCTCTCTTACGCTTTTTTTCATTCTATTCGTTAAAAAGTTAAGAAGAATCAATAATATGGCAACACCGTCAGAACAGAGATGATACCGCACAATGGAATGAATAATTTAAAATTTTACTTCCACACGGAAAATGTTTCCTGCAATTGCGGAACGGAATGAATAATTATACCCATTATGTATTTTATGTTATTAAGAACAAAACGAAAAAATAAAATTAACTAAAATATTTAGTATAGTGTTTTTGCTTTCAGTTATTATTCGTGAAAAGGAATGAATACGTGTTACACTAATTTTCAAACTAAAGTACTATACAACTTTACGGGTTTTGTCGTTTTCAATTGTACTAGTATCGAACCCAACTCAAGTTTTTAAATGAATATGAGAAAGAAAGATTATTAAAATTGAATAAAACTTTATTGTTTGCATATTGAATATTTCGTGTTAGTAGTGGAGAGATTGGAAATGTCCACGTGTTTCTATGTGTACGTGAGTGCCAAAATTAAATTATAATTTTGCATTATTCGTTACAGTTTTCATAAAAATTTGTCAACGTCATTATAATAAAAATATATATATTTTTGTTAGTAGTACTTGTATTGCAGATATGTTTGTATATTTAAAAGAAATCTCAAAAAAGTTTTACTCACTTTTCCGTTTTCATGAACTTTTGTGTCACGCAATAAATATGTATCCGCCAAAAGTGCCTGGAAAGGGGTTAATGCGGAATTTCTCGATAAATCAAATCAGAGCAAAATGTAATAAAAGATAATTAGCTACAATAATATAAAATAGGAACTAAATATATCTAAAAGTTTCTAATAAATAATTCGAAAAGTATACAGTGAAAAACTAGATCTGCAGTTCAGCGGCCTGCTCTAACTCTTTTGGTTGAAGTAAATTATTTTGCGGCTACTAGTTGCTTAGGATTTTGACATCCAAACTAGGCACATCCTAAAAGGTGTTTTTTATAGAAATATAAAATTTTAAGCTGTCAAAACCGGCTCACCCCCACCCCCTCCCCCACCCGGGGAACAGGTTTTGCCTTGGCATATTCCTAGCCAGGGTACTCTGTTTTTCGGGTGAAGAGGGGAAGGGATCCCTCGTTTGTTGCAGCAAATAAAACTCTAGGAAGCCGCATGACTTATGTTGTGCTGGCTTCCGAAACCCTTACCAAGTGTTTAAATTGGCAGAACGGGCATCAACATGACCCCGGGTAGTTCTGCTTGCAGTTCAACCCGTGCTGGCTATGGTTGAGGCGCCTACATTGGCTGAAACGTTCTGGCTGTAATTGAAACCTAAAACGCAGGAAGAGGGTGTTAGTATCCTTGTTAATTATTTGGCGTGGATTTTTCTGGGGACTAACAACCTCCCGCGGGTCTGTTGCCTTTACAACAGATACCTGTACTGTGAGGAACCAGTGGTGATAATTGACGGGTGAGTTGGTTTAAGGGCTGATGCTGCTAGTGGGCTTCGGCCTACCAACTCATTAAGCCTCGTCTTGTCAGGAGGGATTAGAAGGCCCGAACTCCTTAACAAGAAGTTGCTCATATGGCTGCAATTATATAGCAAAAATTGCTACCTGTGTGAGCCTAGAAAGCATGGGGGCGCTGGTGAATCGTGAATAATTCACTCCGTGGAACTGGTCCATTATTAGATAAGGCCGTAAAGGCAGGTGCTGATGTAAATCTTTTTTGACAACTGTCAAAACTGGTTGGTGGTAATTTTATCAGCTGTTAAGTGATTTAAGTTAAGTTAG
This sequence comes from Thecocarcelia acutangulata, assembly GCA_914767995.1. Taxonomy (NCBI): domain Eukaryota; kingdom Metazoa; phylum Arthropoda; class Insecta; order Diptera; family Tachinidae; genus Thecocarcelia; species Thecocarcelia acutangulata. The sequence continues at coordinate 63,401,091 of OU612098.1, forward strand.
GGCACACTATAACCGTTTTACAGGCACTCAGTTTAGTTTCAATAGATACTTCAGTAAACAAACCTGCTATACGAGTATTTGGGATGATGATAATCCTCAAGTGTATGTTCAGACATCGTTACATCCAGAACAACAGACTGCTGGGTGTGCTTATTAGTCCGGACTTCTTTAAGAACCATATTGGTCAAAAAGTTACGGTCAACGTTGACCGCCATAAAGCCATGATTACGGATTTTTTCATTCTTCAATCCAACAACCGTGGAGAGCAAGAGGGCGCAAAATATCACACAGTTCATTCCGCTATTGATTTATTGAAAGAAACCTCGTAGTTTCACGTTTTGGAGCCGTGAACCAGCCTCCAAGATCTTGCGATTTAACGCCGTCGTGAAATTGTTTAGTTAGACATATACAAGAAAATAGTGATTAGTTATAATTCTTAGTAGTGGTAAAAGAAGCCAGAGTAAAAACCCATCCAGGCAGTAAGTCGAAGGAATTGGAAATGGAAGTATTGAGAAATACTTTCGATCAGGTTTTCCCTCAGGGGGATACGTTTTACTAAGTCCCAATTTTCGGGAGGCAAGTTTAATTGCGCAATTCTTATCAAATTTTCTTTTAAACTTGCATTTATGTTCAGACACAGCAATATCACTTGGGCAACTTTAATTTTCTATTGCTTACACTTTCTTAATCTTGTATGTACTGCATTCTCAAATTTTTTCATTTAATTTTCACTTCTTTCAAAGTACTGCTGCTGTCTGTTTTTGAGGTTGTGCATAATATTATTAAACGCTTCAGCTTTCTTTAGCCGGTCTATTTAAATTTATTTGTTCAAATGAATTAATATATCACAACTTCGCGCCACTATTGCTTTCACCACGAACAACAATTAAATACATAAAAGAAACACAAATGAAAGAAAATGTAAAATTTCTGACATTACGAATGATAGCACAAAACGACTTTTCGAGTACAAGCAAGTCTGTACTCAGTTTTACACTCCCCACTACACTCCTCACTTATTTATTCTCAAACTCAAGACTTACGCAATTAAAATTGCCTCGTGAAAATTGGGTGCAACTGTATAGTTACAAATACAATACAATATTTACCTATCAAAAAACACTTCTATACAAGTAAACAGCTGTTTATTAAATGCAGTTACTGTTGTCTGTCAGGCTAAAAGTTTAAAGCACACTAGTGAGATTTTAATGCGCATTAACGCTGTCATCTGTCTACGGTATTACGAAGAAGAAGAAGTCGAACTGCAATTATCGTGCGCCAAATCACGTTTTTAACTTATCATTCTTGTTATATTATTTATTGAACATATAGAATTTGGACTTTTGTGAGCCTCAAAACAGAAAAATCTAATCTTGTTATTTTTTTTAATGTTGGTGGACCCGTAAGTCATTTTATTGCTACCTACATAAACTACAAACATATTCTTACGATATATAAAATTTGGCCCTGCCTCACGATTTTAGCAAACTATTGATAAAGAGCAAACCTAATAATCTAATCGCGGCGTGGCCGAATTCATTAATTTGAGGGATAGATTCACTTGTCAGCAGATTGTGTATAAAAAAGTATTCAAAAAATTTTTCTGATCCTCAACATAATGGCGAATGTTAAGGTTCGATATCGTGGGACAGATATATTACACTATACGACAGTAAAAATATCATCTAAACAAAATTATGAGGACTATATGGATTTCTGTGCGCTTAGCTCAAATCTGTTTTCAGTTTATCTCCCTCACGTAAGGATTTTCTCTTACAGGCCTGATTAATTGGTTAAGTACTTTACCATAAACTCAGAACTGCTTCACCTTCCTTCCATTTAATGAATAAAAAGCCAGAAGATGCGTTAAAAAGTTCTGTAATTCAACACTTTCTTTTTCTATTACTTATCGTTTCGTAGTTATTTAGAAACTAATGGCGAAATGAAAATTTTCATGGAGAAAGTTTTTAATTTCTTTTGTTTTAAAGCAACAAGAAAATCAAACGATCAGTTAGTTTACATGTCTTGGATTTTTCTAAAAGTTATATATCCTGAGATTAAATTAAGCTATAAATCATAAAAACTCGTCATACTTAAATAAAAAACGTAATAATTGACACAAAGTTTTATTAAGAGCATTAAAGGATAGAATGGAAATGCGGAGATGCCTGGAGCATGTCATCCAGGTGTCTTCCATCGAGTTGAGCAAACTGTTCAAACCAGAGCCTTGTATTCTGCCCCACACGCTGCAGTAAACTTGGATCAATTTCTCGACGAATATTTTCCTTTAAAGCCACAATAGATTGGGGTTTGTTATTATAAACCTTCGCTGTGAGATAAACCCATTAAAAAAACAAGTAAGAGTGTGGTAAATTCGGCTGAGCCGAATCTAAAATACCCTTCACAATAGTCACGTATAAAAACGCGATTTAGGCTATATCTCCGCTATATATGTACCGATATTGGAAATTTCCATTTTTCATATTTATATTACCTTATTTCGTTACCAGAACTGTTTTTAATGAAAAAACGTTGTTTAAGTTCACTTACGCGACATTTTCATGAAAAACCCGGTTTAGGGTATATCTGGGGTATATATGGACGGATATCGGAAATTTTAATTTTCCATATTTATATAATTTTATTTTATTACCAGAACTACTTTTAAGCAAAAAAAGTTGTTTAAGTTTGCTTACGCGACATTTTCATGAAAAACCCGTTTTAGGCTATATCTCTGGTATATATGGACCGATATCGGAAATTTTCATTTTCCATATTTATGTTATTATCAGAACTACTTTTAAGCAAAAAAAGTTGTTTAAGTTCGCTTACGCCGCATTTTCATGAAAAACCCGGTTTAGGCTATGTCTGGGGTATATATGGACCGATATCGGAAATTTTAATTTTCCATATTTATATAACCTTATTTTATTACCAGAACTATTTTTAAGCAAAAAAAAAGTTGTTTAGCTTCGCCTATGCGACATTTTCATTAAAAATCCGATTTGGGCTATATCTCGGGTATATATGGACCGATATCTGAAAAAAAAATTTTTTGCCTTTAAGTCACCATGCTTAATAAGTGCGTGAAGTTTGAAGCAAAACAAACAACTTTTGTTTTCAAAAATTTTCATACAAAACTGCAAAACAAATGTTTTTTTCGGAATTTTGAATATATCTCAGCTATACGTGGACCGATATTACTGAATTTCAATAGCAAACCCATGAATCGATGGGGTAAAAGAATAGTGAAAGAAAAAAGTTTCTAAGTCTAATGGTTTTCTCAGAAACGGTATTTCAACAGCGGACAGACGGACATCGCTTAATCGACTTTTCCATTAATTCTGATTCAGAATATATATACTTTATAGGGTCGCAAAAAAAACTGTAGAAATAACAAACGGAATCACAAACTTATATATACCCTTTACATTTTTGTGAAGGGTATAATTAATGCGATTAGATCGCGCGACTTCGGTGGCTGTGGAATGTACCCAGAGCTGGGCAACTATTTGAAATACTTGTATTTGAAATACATTTTTATTAGGCCGAAATACAAATTTTTATTTTTTTTTAGTTGTATTTTGTTTTTGAAATACACAATTTGAAAGTATTTTGTATTTAAAATACACATATTGAAAGTATCTTGTATTTTGTATTTGAATTACATAATGTGAGTATTTTGCTCAGCCCAGAATGTCGCCAAAACGACTGATCAGGTTTTGGGGGAAATTTTCCCGAAGCAAATTCATCGAAGCTCTGGCTGCGTGTGCAGTCGTGTGTCCGAAGAGCACGATGGATGAGCTCGCTAGTTTGGCAAAAAGAATTCCGTAATCATGCGTCGATAATTTTTACCGTTGGCATTTGTCGCCGGCCTCGAGAATTTTCGAACAAAATTGTCCAATTATTTTATGCGTGAATAAGAGACACCAAACAGTTACCTTGCAATGCTTTTGATGTCAGATATTCAGGCGTTAAAATCAAAATGCATACTTGTTCGGCTCGTTTTGCAGAAAATATTACTGCTGTTCGCGATAGAGCCATCGACCTCAACTCGTCGATCTGCCCAACGATTGCATCTCTCACGCTTGTCATTGGTGAACATTTGCCTAAATGCAAATTTATACATTTACAAGGTGCAATTGAATCAAGAACTAAAGCTTCTTGATCATTACAAGTGTAGTCAATGGTCGGAATGGTGGCAAGTAAGGGATGATAAATTTTCGATAAAATTCATCTTCAGTAATGAGACATAAATTCAGCTCAGTGGAATCATCACTAAGCAGAATTGCCGCATTTGGGCGAATGATAAAAGTGTTTGTCGAAAAGCCAATGCACCCACAAAGAGTGACTGATTGATGCAATTTATAGGCTGGCCGCATCATCGGGCTGTATTTTGCCAAAATGAGGCCGGTCAGGCAGTTACTGTGAATGGTGTTCGCTATTGTCAGGTAATAACGAACTTTTTGTGACCCGAATTGGGAGAAATGTATGTGGACGAAATGTGGTTAGGATAGTGACGCTTGCCACACAGCTAACGAAACAGCTCTTTTGCGCGAAAAATTCAATGGCCGTATTATCTCACGTGGTGGCAACGTCAATTGGCCGCCAAGATAATGTGATTTGACACCATTGGAGTTTTTTCTTTAGGGTTATTTGAAAGAATAGGTGTACGCCAATAAGCTAGCAACAAGTTAAGAGCTAAAGGATGAGATAATTCGGCACATTAACGGTAGAGAGCCTCAATTATGCTTCAACGTCATCGAAATTTTGCACCATGGGATAGAGGTGTGCCACCGACGTTGCGGCGGCCATTTGGCCGATATTTTGTTTCACACATAATTGAACCATACCAGTATTATGATAATAATAAAGAGAAATGACAATAATTCCTAAACAATTTCTGTTTTGTTCAAAATTAACATCGGCCCTTAAAATTTCACCAACCTTTATAATCTTGATTTATGATCTCCATTAAATTCTTTTGTTTTAAGCTTATTTATTTATTTTTATTTACAAAATTATAAATAGCTTGTTTTCTATGTTTCCCAGCTATCTATATGTCGACATTTCATAGGAACTACCCTAATCATCAGTAGACTTTGGAAATTTTTTAAATATATTCTCAAACATTCAACTGTATATCCCAACAATACAAATAAATTGCTGAGAATTTAAAAAGAAAAATGCTCTAATAATATCTGTCAAAACAAAAAAAAAAAGCTTTTCTATTTATAAACGTCTCTAACATTTCCTTACACCCTTCAAACAAATGAACAACCGTTGGTTGCTATGATTTGCTTTTTGAAAGTATCGAAAAGCAGAGAACAAAAATTCAAACAATTAAGTTTTTTATTCGCTATTTAAGCTTCTAACATTTATACCAATAAAAAATTATAAATAGCTTGTTTTCTATGTTTCCCAGCTATCTATATGTCGACATTTCATAGAAACTACCCTAATCATCAGTAGATATTCTTTCAAAAATTTCCAAAGTCTACTGATGATTAGGGTAGTTCCTATGATATGTCGACATATAGATAGCTGGGAAACATAGAAAACAAGCTGTTTATAATTTTTTATTGGTATAAATGTTAGAAGCTTAAATAGCGAATAAAAAACTTAATTGTTTGTATTTTTATTTTATTTGTAGTTTTGATTAGTTTTGATTATTATTTCCAAATGACTAGATTTTTTCGAAGCGATAACTTAATAAATAAACGATCTCCATAAAACACATATCAATTTTATATTTATTACACGCGATACATCTTTAGGATGTAGCGTTATCTATACCGTTCAAAAAACAATGTTACGTTTCTAGGGGTTAATAAACATTATTATTATTATTATTATTATTATTTATTTTATTTAGTTATTATAACTATTTAAATACAATATATTATTATACATTTTCTTTAACATACTCAAAAGTTAATTTTTTAAAGTAATTAAAATTCCGCTCGGTTTTTATCAATGTGGGTAATTCATTAAATACAGCAAACCCTTTATAAATTAAACTATTTTGTGCTGATGCATTTCTAAATGACACAAGTCTAAAATCTTCATTATTTCTTAAATTGTAGGGTTGAACATCCCTTATTATTCTTACATATCTAGTTAGGTATGGTGGCAACATGTTGTGTTTTATTTTAAATACGTATATTAGCACATTAAAGTATATTCTTTGCTTCACACTCAACCACATTAACAAGTTCAGCATAACTCGGATAGGTGTTAATATATTACATTTTAAAATAATTCTCATAGATTTATTTTGTAATTTTTGTAGGGTCTCTAAGGCGGTCTGACTAGATAAAAATAAAATTGTGGAACAATATTCAAAATGTGGCTTTATCATTACGTTATATATTTTAACAGCAGTGTTATAGCTTATAAACCTTTTTATTCTTTTAAAAAATCCTACTTTTTTTGAAACTTTTTTTACAATATATTGAATATGCGTGTCAAAACGTAATCTATTATCTATTATCACCCCCAAATATTTTATTTCACATACATTTTCAATTTCTTCATTATCAATTTTTAAATCAAAATTTGTATTGCTATTTATTAACATACATTTTGTTTTTTTTACATTTAATTTTAATTTATTAGTTTTTAACCAGATATTAATACTTTCTAGTTCTAACTGCATTATTTGTCTACATTCTTCTGCCGAGTCTGCTTCAACGAACACCAACGCATCATCCGCAAACAGAGCCAGCTTTACATTATTTACAACTTTGCACATATCATTAACATATATTGCAAAGAGTAACGGTCCCAAAATAGATCCTTGCGGAACACCAAGTTTTACTAACTGCAGTGAGGAATAAACATCTTGTATTCTTGTTTTTTGAGTTCTTCCAGATAAATAGCTCCTAAACCACTTTAAGGCATTTGGCCCAATTCCATATGTTTCTAGCTTCATCAATAAAATATCTCTATCAATTGTTTCGAATGCTCGTTTTAGATCTAAGAAGACACACAATACAACTTTTTCCCCCGCCACTGATTCTTTCCACGATGTAATCACCATATTAAGCGCTGACTCACATGAATGTGCTTTTCTAAACCCTGATTGGTTTTCAAATAAAATATTATTCACTTCAAAAAATTCTTCCAACTGATCATACGCTATTTTTTCCAATAATTTTTCATACACCGGCAAGGAGTTAATCGGTCGAAAATCTTCACATTTTTTGGAATTTTTTACTTTTAAAATTGGTGTAACAATAGAACATTTCCAACTTTCTGGAGCTACGCCTGCTTGTAATGAGTTGTTGATTATAGCCAATAAACTGCTACCAATAACACCAAAACACTCTATTATTAAGCCCGGGCTAATGAAGTTGAAGTCTTTTTTATTTTTTATTGTGCATAATGCAATTTTTAAGTCATTTAATGTTACAGTCTGAAATTCGAATTTATTTGTTGTGTATGTGATTAAGTTCGTATATGGCATTAAAGGAATTGTATTATTTATCACCCATACACTGTCTATAAAAAACTTATTAAACTTTTCTGCGATTGACTTACGGTCTAATTCAGTTTCTTTTTGAAAAATAACTTCTTTTATCTCTTCTCTGTCTTTTTTTAATATAAAATTTTTTATTTCGCGCCACAATTCTTTTTGATCATTGCACCGTAAGATTCTATTTTGTACATAAGTTTTCTTCGCTGAATTTAACGCATTTCTGTATTTATTTCTCGCTACTTTATATAAATGCCAATCTATAATACTTTTTGTAATTTGCGCTTTCTTTCTTAGATTTTCTTTCACAATTTTTTTACTATAAGTATCGTAATTATACCAACTTCCACTATTATGTATTTGTTTTTCTTTAACGTACATATTAACTGTTGCTATTAGTTTATTTGTGAATTGCTCCACATGATCATCGAAATTAAATGCAAAGTTTTCCCAGCATAGACCTTCCAAAATCATTGAAGCACATAACTGATTTCGATTATATTTGAGAACCTTTACGGTTCGTTTTGTTTTAACTTTTTCTTGAAACCAATCTAAGCTTATTAGAATAGACTCATGATCACTTATTGCTGTTGTTGAATCAATTTTATATCTTATATTAGTAAAATTTGAGAATATTAAATCTATAATTGTTTGAGATGTTGGAGTTATTCTTGTTGGCTTTTCTATTACTTGTTTGTAACCGTTTTCATTCGATATACGCGTTAGATCTCTTTTATAAGTATCATCCCTCTTACTCCAGTCAATATTAAAGTCACCCATTACACATGTATCATATTCAAACTCATTTATGTATTCTAGTAGTTCCGAAAAATGTTCACAAAATCCTCTTTTTGATGACGTCGGCGATCTATACAGTCCTACTATTATAATATTCTTATTTCTGTGGCAAACTTTTACAGCTTTCCACCAAATTTCTCTGTTAACTTTATTTTCTGCTAACACTTCAAACTGAAAACATTTATTTATATAAATAACTACACCGCCTGTATATCTGGATTCACTATCACATCTTACTATGTTATAGTCAGTTATATAAATCTCACTGTTTAGTATATCTTCTGTTACACGAGTTTCCGTTAAAACGATAATATCCAAATTTTTTTCAACACACATATATTTTAACTCTTCAATATTAGCTATCAAGCTTTGAATGTTTTGACACATAGCTAACAATTCAGTTTGTTGCTATATTTTAATTCTATTTTTTTCAGTTTGGATTTTTTTTATATACAAAGGACAATCTTTGCTACGGCAATCATGGTGTACGTTTAAGTCAAGATTTAACTTAGTGTTTGCTTGCACGCAATTGTTACATTTTGCATTGTTACCACACTCTTTATCAACGTGGTCTTCACCACATCTTGGACAAACTCTTTTATTTCTACACTCTCTAGCTACGTGATTGTAGCCCCAACAGTTATAACATCTTTTAACAAACACATATGGGAAAACTTTACAAGAATCCCAACCAATGTTAAGCTTTTGTCTATTCATTATGTGTTGATAATTATCAGCACTTGTTTTTATCACAGCTCTGTATGGATTGAAACGTTGACTTTTTATTTTAAAGAAATGAACACATTCAATAGGGTATGTTATATCATTTTGATTTTTTATTGCTTCTACTAATTTATCCTTCTCCCATTCTGAACTAATACCATGCACCATGAAGCAAGGATCTTTTATTTTCGGAACTTTTACCACATAATCCTTTGCTAACTTATTTTTCACTTCATTTTCAATTTTTTCTCTTGAATCCACATCTTCACAGTTTATAGCTATTGCACCATCTTTACGATTAGTTACACTTTGCACTTTTATCGATAATGATGATGGGTCAATACAATTTGCAACTGCTTGTTTTGTTTGGTTACTGTTTTGTTTCACTTTTGGCATTATTATTACTCGCGGCTCATTTGTAACAGCCATTGCATATGTTGGTTTTTGCATTTGCTGTAATTGCTGATGTTTGTTTACATTTACTATGTCATTGCATTTATTTTTCACCATGCGTATTTCATCATTATTCTGCTTTAATAAGCTTTTAATTTCTTCCATATTTTCATATATTTTTTTCATCATTTGCTGACATTTCGGACACATAAATATTATATACTCTTTTTCGTTTATAATTCTGTACTCATATTCACTCAATTTAACACAACTCAAATGGAATATTCCGTTACAGTACCCTTTACATGTTATACTATCCCTTTCTCGCTTTAAAGGTTTATCACACTTTTGGCAAGAAGTCATTGCTCTCTTATGTTCCTTTATTTTATTTGTATTTTTTTTTTTTTTTTTTTTTTTTTTTCTTTCTTATATGCCTTGCTTTTGGTTAATTTTATTTAATAAAAAGTTACTTTTTCAATCCAGTTTTTAGAAAAAAGTTTTTATATTACATATCAAATTGGCACAGAAAAGTTATCCACATTTGTACGTTTAAAACCTTCAACGATTTGATGCAGAATTGAAATTGTTATTTAATAAACTTTTGGTGTAAGTAAAAAAAACACGTCTGATCTCTCTCACGTCTCGTTATTAATTTAAAGAATTAATAACGAAAAATATTGTTTTATAAATAGGACCGTAAACTAATTCATTTATTGCTTTATTATTATTATTAGTGTCCAGCCTACGAGTATATTTTAAAGAAAATCAAAAAAGTATAGTTTAAGACATTATTACACGTTAAGAAATATTACGTTACTTTTAATTAAAACTGCTTTTTAGTCCACTATAAACACTTAAAAGCGTACTTTAATTAAACATTTTAAAATCATCAAAAACGTTTAGTTTAACAAATTATTTCACGTTAAGAAATATTACGTTACTTTTAATTAAAACTGGGGGCTAATTCTGTCATTCGTGATCGAAATTACTATCGAGTAGAAAATAATTGCGATATCGTGTAAATTTCTAATGATGTGACTCGTTACGTAACGAGTCGAGTTATCACTTCAGTGTTGCAAAATACTGACAAAATGTGTTTTATAACACTGCCGAAAATTGTATGTATTTGCATACTTTGTATACTGGTTGTACATTAAAAACTATATAAACACACATACGTTCACAATAACAATTCATTTAAATCAGTCATGTTGCGTGGTTGTACATTAAAAAGTAAGTAAATAGAAATAACAATTCAATAAATATTTATGTAAAAAACAACCATTTAACTGTGTATAAGCATATGTATATATGCATTTCTAAAATAAAAAACAAAAATAAATTCTTGAATATAATAACATGTGACTTCAAATATAAGTTTTTGTGTTCTTAGTAATACTCATCTTTATATACATATACCTGTATATATACGTCTATACATCATCATATGAATTGAAAAAAACCTTAAGAACCAAAAATTCTCAATTTAATTTAACTACTATTGCTATTCAAAACAAATTTTTAATTTACATTTCTTTTGTGTTTTTCTGTTTGGCTGGTTTTCGATAGTACTTTTGCTTACTAGTAAAAAGTTGCACGGTTGCATTCGAATGGTTACTCGCTATCGAATGCCATCATTAGAAATTTCGAAACCTTTTACTCGATATCGAATGAGATAATCCCAAAAGTGTAAAAATTCGCACATTCGAGTAAAAACTCGCTCGTAAGCGAATGACAGAATTAGCCCCCTGCTTTTTTGTTCACTATAAACAATTAAACGCGTACTTTATCTAAACATTTATGAGTCAAAGCTGTTGTTACCTATTTTGGTTTTAAGTCTAGAGCAGACTGTTGAAGTTAAAGTACCCTTTTAATTATTTAAATTAGGCAAAAAATACTTTTAATTGAAAGAGACAACATTTCTTAAAGGATAATTTTTTATGGCTGTATAGAGTTATAGTCGTATATTGATTTTTTCGCTTGAGAAGAGTCTAAAAAAATTGACAGAACAGTAGTAAACAAATACCTTGATTAACGGAGTTTTGTTATAGAAAATAAATTTAAAAAAAAGATGTTATAAAACATATCATTCCTACCAATAAAAGTGTGAACTAAAAGAACACATTGAAATCGCATTTTAACTTTCAGAAAAATTTAATTTAAAAAGAAAAAAAAAGCATTGTTGTATTACATAAATATATTTACATACAAATTAAAACGCTCTTAACGAACACAAAATATTAAAGAAAATTTGTAAACACCAATAACGAATTGTTATTAAAAAAATTTAATTAACAAAAAAATAAATATATTCATAATTTCAGAAAATTTTAAACTTTTCTTACCTCCGCGTCCGGGTGTGAACGGTCAGAGTCGTCATTATCTAAGTTTTGATTTTCTAAATGTTCTTCTTCCGTTTGAGGCATTTGCTGAAGTTCTTCCTTCGATTTAAAATCTAAATGCTTAATATATAATGGCAAGACTAGTCCAAGTATAACCTAGAAAAGAAAAAAAATAGAAAATCAAATAAGAGCACAATACGAGTATAATAAAAGCAACACTGCGCTAAATTAATCCTAGAAAACTAAACCGTTAAAACTAAATACAGTTAAAAAAAATTGTTTCTAATTTTTGTTATATTTATGTATTTGTTAAAAAAAAAACAGCGTATGTATAAATTTTGGCGTATTTAATTATAAATAAAAATATAATTCACAATCGCAATTACCGATCCTCTAGCACTAGTCATATAACATAGTAGATAGAAATCAGGGTTGTCAACTCGGTGTGTTTCGCACCGTTTTTAGTAATTTTCAAAATTATTTTTGCGAAATAATGGGTGCGTGGCCGCTTTTTTAAATTTTCGGTGCGCTTTTTAAATTTCGGTGGCACCAAATCAAATTCAACTCAACTTTTTGTTTTAAATTTTTACGTTTCATTTTGCACAACACAAAACGCGCCTTATTATAAGCACAAAGCAAGACAATCATCCAATTAAGTCAAGTTTGTCACATATTACAATAAATGCAGTCACTGAATGGTAAAGTTCATATTTATAATGGCGCGTGAATTCGTTAAGCATTAAACACATAGACGACAGCAGACAGCAATCTGTCAAAAATAATATAAATGTGTTTAAATGCACACGATTATTTTAACGACATCACAGCAGCACGACCAAGGCGAATTTATAAGGTGAATGCAAGCGGAAAGGCGAATTCAGTGCTATGTATTTTGTTATTGTAAAACATATCGTGAATGTCAAAATCTAAATTCGGCTAAGATTGTTCAGCTGGGAAACAAATTTTATATAAACGTTAAATATAAATTTTTATAAATTTATTGAATTTTTGATGAACTTTTTATAATTTTTTAAATTAAATTTTTGGTTTGTACATTTGTACAACGGGTTATAGTTCAGGTTTTTTCTTTCTTAAGTTTTTTTTTTTTTTTTTTCTTAAGAAGGATTTTTTACAATACAAATCTGCTGTGATCAATAATTTTGATTGAAGAAGACAAGAAAAATAATAATCAAATCTTTAGCTGGGGGACAACTAGCTGTTTCGTAGTCGCTACACTACTCATCAGCACCCACTGGAATTTGAACTCGGGTCATGACTGCTTTAACCACTAAGCCACCGAGCATTTAATTATTTTCTATCTATATTCATCTCATATTGAATCACATATGCATTTTGTTAATTGCCCACATTGTTTGTACAGCGTTTGCTGTCTCAGAACTAGCGGTATTTCTTTTTAGCTATTAACATACATATTTTTGTATTTTAAGAATGGGGAATTTTCGTTTGTCGCAAATCGGCAGTGCGAATTTTGGTCCTAATGACAATAATTTTTGTATATTGTTTGGAATGTCTATATTTGTTTTATTTATGAACCAATCTTCGTTAAATTTTATGTGTTTCCCTATGATGGATAATTTTTAAATCTTGCAATTTTTTAATTTGGCTTATAGTTTTTGTTCTTTTTATATGATTGGAAATATTTTCCTCACTTAAGCCTAGTATTGAGATTGAATGTGCGAAAATTTTTCAGCAACATTAGTTATTTCGTACGGAAAATTTGAGATGTACTCAGTGTGGTCTATTTTTTCTCTTATTAATGTTTCTTTTTTAATTTTAAGGATACATGTTTGTACCTCGTGCAAAAAAAGTTTTGCTTATGTTATTTCGCAGCTGAAAAAACGAATAGTCCCAGAAACAATTTTAAATGAAAACATGTTGCAGATACATATTGTGTGTTTTTCGCTTTAATAAATCAATACTACATTTCTAAAATTATTTCGCAGTTATTTCATACTAAACACTTTTGTATGCAATTTGAGAGAATTTTGCACGAAATAATGAACTCAATATTAGCCTTTAAACATAACGTGTTGAAATCTCTCTCTCTCTCTCTCTCTCTCTCTCTCTCTCTCTCTCTGAAATTTTTGTTGTCCGTATGATTTGTTCCTTTCTAATGCAATTTCCTTGATTTTAATTTTATTCTATATTCTATATATTCGCATAAAAATAAATTTTTGTCCAGCACTGGCAGGATTTTAATCACAATTTTTTTTAGTATTAAGAATGGAATACTTATTGTCATTACATTTCTTATGTAGATTCAATAAATAAAATAATAAAGTTAAAAAAAAAAATTTTTATTCTCCTACTGAATGCACTTTTACACAGTAAGATTAGATTTACCTCATTCCCCACAAATGTTTGACAGATGTAAATTTTATTTTTATCTATTTATTTATATGAATGGCAAATAAATTTACACAATTAATATCACAAGAAGAAAATTATGGAACTGGCTGTAGAAGCCTTCGTCCTGTCTTAATAATAAAATACGTTTTTTTTTTTCCTGAAAAAACAAATTTTATAATTTTCTACGGTTTTCTGGTGGAACGTGTTTTTTATGTTCTCAAAATTCGCTGTTTTAATGGATTTTAATAGGCTTTTTGCAATCGCCCGATTGTTGAAACAAGATATTAGGGGCGACATTGTTAGCTAGTTCTTACATTTTGGACAGAGGCGTTGGTTGGGGTCCTTTAAAATATGCTCGTGAGTTTGCTGTAGCCAAGTCTTAGTCGGGTGATAATTTTTTATTGATACTTGGGTCCATTGATAGTTTTCGTTCTTATAGGGTTTATCATTTTGTAGTATCTGTTCGGGGGATAATCGACTTTGGAGTTTTATTTGAGTTTCCGCATGTCTTTTAATATCTTTTTTGGTGTAGTTATTCAAAAAATTTGTGGGTGACCGAACCACTTCTTTGGCATTTTTATCGGCAATCTCGTTTCCCCAAATATCAGTATGTTCTGGGGTATTTAGTAGTTTGGTATTGTTCAGTTTTATGAGATTCTCGTGAATTCTGGATCATTGTTAAATGTAGTTTTGAGAGATTTAATTGCCGATAGACTATCAGAGCATATTAGTAGTTTTTTTCCTAGGTGATTTTAATTCTAACAAAAATTGATGTGTATTGCGGTAGTAAGCCCTTTTTGAGTTGATTGCCGTTTCCCTCAATTGCTGCAAAACTATTTCCGTCATCGGTTTTTAACGCATCACAATACCAAAACAGAAATGTAAATATTTGTATTACCATCCACGTAAAAGTGCGTCAAACACGTGGAAGTATTTTTTATCGTAAAAGCGAATTAAAATTGTTAAACAAATAAATTCTATCTGATATTTAGATAAAAAAATAAGTTATTTTTAGTTTTCAAAACGTATTTATTATTTCGTACGTTTTTGAAGTTCAAGGCTTTCTTTTGTTTCTGGTGAATATAAAAACCCTTCAACTTGGAACATAAGGCATCAGTTTTCGTTTCAACTACAACACGTAACACGTTCTATTGCGTTCAATTCAAAACTTTCCTATTTGTTCTCGTTGCTGTTTGCTACATTTTTGGTCTATCCAATTGTAAGTGCGAAATCCCGATAAATATTTTAATATTCTTAACAAAAAATTTTTGATTCTCTTTAAGGTAAAGAAACCTGTGATTGTGAGCAGAAGAAGCTGTCGTCTATTAGTTAGTGTGAACCTCTTGAAAAACATTCGAATAGTTTTAATTTTTTGTTTATTTTCTTCAAGGAGGAACACTTCGATGTGAGGAAGAAGATGGTTACTACGAACACGAATCTGAATGTTCAAAATACTATTCCTGTTTGGGTCATATACGTCACGATTTCGAGTGTTTCCCTACTAATTTGTACTTCAACTATAAAACCCAAGCATGTGATTCCCCAGAAAATGTTAAATGCAACAAATAATTTCCTTTAATAATATTTATTATGTTTTTATTTAGTAATTTAAAATATATAGAAATGTTATAAATTTTGCTTGTAAATGTAGTCGTTAAATAAAAATACCTTTGGAAAATTACTATTTGCCGATAACAAATTTTTACATCAATAATTTTGATCTAATTCGCAAATCTTTTCTCTGCATAAACGTAATAATAATTGGAAAGTTTTAAATTTCATAAATTTTTAATAAATAAACCCAGTTCATCATTTATAACGTCATTTTCAAATCTGCTCTTTTATTGAAAACGACAGACAGTGGAACGATATTTTATTCGCATTAAATTCACAAAAATAAACAATGGAATTGAATTTTTTTTGGAACATCTTAGAGCAAATTTTCACGATGATTTAAAGCCATGTCTGAAAGGCATGTATTTTCTTTTGTACTGAAAATTTTTTAAAATTAAAAAAGCCATGTTTTCTGTTTTTCAAGTTTTTTTCTCTAATTTTTTTATGACTCGTTTGTTCCCCCCGGGGAACAGGTTTTGCCTTGGCGTATTCCTAACTTATGCGCTCTGTTTTTCGGGGAAAAGAGGGGAAGGGGTCCTCGTTTGGTGCGGCAAACAAAACTCTAGGAAGCCACATGACTTATGTTGTGTTGGCTTTCGAAACCCTTACTAAGGGTATAAATTGGCAGAACGGGGATCAGCATGGCCCCCGGGAAGTTCTGCTTGCGGTTCGACCCGGGCTGATCATGGTTGAGGTGCCTACCTACATGGCTGAAACGTTCTGGCTGTGGTTGAAACCTAAAACGCAGGAAGGGAGTGTTAGTATCCGTGATAATTGTTTGGTGATGGCTTTTTTCGAGGGCTAACAATCTCCCGAGGATCTGTTGCCTATACAACAGATACGTGTACTGTAAGGAACCAGTGGTGATGATTGACGGGTGAGTTGGTTTAAGGGCTGATGCTCTTAATGGGCTTCGGCCTACCAACTCATTAAGCCTTGTCCTCCATTGATTGCTGGGAAATTGCATACATGAGGGATTAGAAAGCCCGAACTCCTCAATAAGAAGTTGTTCATATGACCGCAATCATATGACAAGAATTGCTACCTGTGTGAGCCTAGCAAGCCACACGGGGGCTGTGGTGAATCGTGAAAAATTCACTTCGTGGAATTGGTCCACCATCAGGTTAGGCCGTCAAGGCAGGTACTGATGTAAATCATTTTCACAGTTGACTCGTTTGTTATTTTTTTAAATTATTTTATTTTCATTCGGCTGGCAAGGTAACCACATCGATACTACCAAGGCAGCTTAAAATAGGTAGTAGCAGAATTACAATAAACACTACACCAAAAAACGTCACATGTATTTTGTTGGTAGAATTTTCGGAAAATTGTCAAAATGTTGTTGTACTTTTGTTTGAAAAGGGAAGGAAGTCAATGTGTTTTTTCAGAATGATGTATACAAAATATTGACAAATTTACGCAAAGGAAACTAAAGACAGCTGTGCTTATACCACTACCCTATTAAAGCTGCCTTAGATACTACCAAAAGGGTAAAAAGAGAGAAACGATTATGTTTAACGACAACAATTAAAAAAACGACATGGCTTAAAAATCATCGTAAAGATGTAACATGATTTTGGTAGGAGCTTTAAAAGACTTTAAAACACCATATTAATCAGCCTTTATTAAAAAAAATAATCGTCTCTATTCGCGAAGTCACCTTCACCACAAATACACGCTCATTTAATTTTTTACTATTCTAAAATACATATCTACTATATTCGTTAGAGATGAGAGTAATATACAAACAGAAAACATATGCTTTCTTTTACATCGTCTGCATTCTAAAATACATTGTCACTGCATTTTAGTTCCAATATTGTTCGACACCGATTTTGCCGCGTAAAAAGAAAAAAATATATATCAAAAATGTAAGTAAATATGAATATTAACGATATTTGGCAATAAAATATATACATATGTATACATTTCTTTTTATTGCATATATACATATGTATGAAGGTCAAAAAAGCAAACATCGCCACAACAATTTGGAGCTATGATAGAATTCATGCTGGCACATCCTGCCATTGCTACAGGAAGCAGCCAACAAAGGCCGGAAGAGCAGAGTAAGCTATGGGAAGAGCTGACCCAAAAACTAAGCTCCATTATCATCCCAATAAGAGACGTATCGTCGTGGAAAAAGGTAAGTTTCTATATTGCTTATATGTATGTACATATGTATGTATGTAATAATATGCTTTTGCACAATGTACGTACTTAAAAGGAAACCACAGTTAATAAGAATATTTTACAGATTTGGAGAGATTTCAAGGCAAATACCAAAAAAGAACTAGTTGCTAACAAGCAGCAATTGGAGGGTACCGGCGGAGGTCCAAACAGAACCGTTGTTTTAAACGATTTGGAAGAGGCTGTGTCGACTTTACTTAGTTTGAAAACATCGGTGTCTGGAATACCGAATGTCAAACCGTTTGTTATTGACGAACCAATGGAAAGCGTAGAATTCCTATAAGACGAAAACATGCTAGACGACAATTCAAATTTCCAAATAGGAATTCAAGTTTCCAAAGAGACGTAAGACTGAGCAACGAAACATTTTGCAGCAACAAATAGCATTACAGGAATCGTTTTACGACAACTATATTGCTTTAACAAAAGAAGAGCTCGAATACTTAAAGAAGATTGCAGACGGAATTCAATTATTGCAAAATAAGTAAAACATTCGGTAGCAACAATGAATACAAATTATAGTCTTTAACTGTATGGAGTAAATACAAGAAAAGGTCGGATAATACTTTAAAGAAAGTTTGTCGTTCACAAACGAGCCAGTAAGGCTTAATTAAGAAAAGTTATTTGTGCTTTAGTTGAGAACATTTTATGTTTTTATTAAGTTATTAAAACCCTCAGGCAACACAACGGGACCAAAGGGACCCAAGTGGGCTGGTTTCATGAAACTGGCGGCCTGTACAACCTAACCTAAGTTACTAAAATTAAAACACGAGTTCAGTTATAAGCAAATTTTTACTGCCTGGCCCACGACGTCACTCGACATCGCTCGCTTCCATAAATACATGCAAACCAAAAACATTTAAAAATTTTTATGTGTTCTAAACGTATTTATGCGAGCGAGCGATGCCATTCGACACTTACTAATACAACTTCATAACTCAAAATTTGAAATTGTGTAGTTATTCGTACAAAATTGCTTGCTGCTTCAGACTTTATATTGTGTATACGTTTCATCCTTATACCTTTTGTAAATAAGCAATATGAACACATATCCGCACACAAATAAGTTTTCTTAATTACTTCGTATTGTATCGTTTACTTCAAAGTAATGGGTTAGCTTGGCTTGGAGATACTCAAGTTCCTTATTTTAAAATATGTTAGTAAATGTACAAATTTGAATTGAAGAGACTGGTACAGACATATGTAATAAAATTATTTTTTTGTTTTTTATTAAAATCCTTGTTTTATTGTGACTTCAAATTATAAATTGAATGGCAATTAAAGCTTTGCATCGCTTCAAAAATAAAATAAAAGCAGTATTTCATGTATATTGTTTTAAAATGTATTCAAGATATCATCTCTCAGCAAAATAGCTTGGCTGGAATGAGTTTGGTAGTCCTCGTCTGCTATAATAATTTCTTCATTATCTGAAATCATTTCAGGATCATCTAAATCGTCTTCGGGTTTCAAAAAATGTATTCTAATGTTATGCAAGGCACAGCATACGTTTATAACACGTGCGGTCTTTTCAGGGCTATAAAGGAGACCTCTTTCATTTAAAATACATCGGAAACAGTTTTTTAATATGCCTATCGTCCTTTCTATTTTATTTCTCCTTTTGCAATGTGCAGTATTGAACTTTGACTCTCTGCTTCTAACGGCTGGTGACCTATAAGGAGTTAAAAGCCACGGCTCTAGTGGGTAACCAGCATCACCCAATATGCGGCAAGCGTCACCACTGATTTTCAAAGTATCTCCTTGCATTTGACAGCTTCCAAATATGGGAGTCATGGCAGCTGCCGGGGAAAGTACTGTTTACGAAAAAAAAAAAAATATCCGACCGAAAATGGAACACGACTCTCATGGTTGGACCGGTGCCCCAAAATCTATTTTGGGGCTGCTCGACCATGGGGCTGCTCGACCATGTGAGAAGGCGAAGAAGCTCATCGGTGACAGTAAGGTATCCAACTCTATTGACTCACTGGAGCATCGACGCAGTATTGGATGCGTTACTCTGTTCTATCGTTGTTACAATGGATTCTGCTCTGACGAGATTAGGGATCTTGTTCCTGAAACTCGCACATTTTTACGTAATACGCATTCATCGTCCAGAGCTCATCCATTTGTGATCGATTGCCCGGGGAATCGTACAACGCATTGCACATAGGGTTCGTTTTTCAGCCGTACGCTTCGCCTATGAAATAAGTTGCCCACAGACGTATTTCCTATCTGTTATGACGTCGGAAAGTTCAAGTCAACTGTTCACAAACACTACTCCTTCTTGCCCCCTCCCGATAACCTATTTTCCTAGTCCTGGTACAATGCACTGCATATGTAGGGGTCGTACCCTGAGTACTGGTCTAACATAAAAAAAGCACTAGTGCGTACGTAAATAAATAAATCCATACATACTATGTATAAATTCTTCTTTAGATTTCTGCCTTTGATAAAAAAGATTATTATTAAATCTGTCATTAAATTAAACTTAGCCGTCAATAAAAAGTAAACTGAAATGCGGTAACTTAAAGAGAAAAAAATTGTTTACATTTTACCTTGAAATTAGTGTTCTTTCGCGTCCTCAAACCACCCATCCACAGATCTGCTAATATTACTTGACTACAGGGATGGGCAAGCAGTGCCCTGTGATTTGCTGCTACGGCCAGAGAAAGGCAACTTTGATTGGACCATGAGTGCAGTTCACAAGTCAGCAGCCGCTGAGCCTTCTCACCATCTGTCCTGTAACTGAAATCTAGCAGCTTTATGCCTATTTGATAAGAAAATACAAGTTTAAGTAAAAACAAGAGTTTAGTAAATTAATTTTAACAGCATATTTAAAAAAGAAACAATTTAAGAAAGTTTTCATATTTTTAACATCCGTTCAATTTGATTAAGTGAATTTCTAACAAAAAGTACTGAAGAGATTTAAGGTACTGGTAAGCCGTAAAGGAAAACATTATAAAACATTGTGTCTGTAACTTTAGTAAGTATAGTTCGTATTGATATTATTATTAGTCACCGAGAAATCTGAGAATCTCTGGATTAAGCCAATAAAAGAAATATAGTGCGGAAACTTTCAAACTTTCTATGAATTTTCACCTAATACTGTCATGTTTTATTTATATTAACAAATAAATCGCAACTTCAAGGTAATAAATGATATAAAGTAATAAATGATATAAACTAATTTTATGGTTGATATACGGCTCGTTTTGAGGTACTATAACGTTTGACTAACGTTGGAATCTTCAAAATGAACCAACAAAAAGTATTCAAATCTTAATACTAAATATAAAAATAAATCTGCCCATGTGTCGCAATTTTGCTTATTATTTTGTATTGTAAAAAAATGCAAGTATTCTATATTTGATTACTACAGGGTGGCACAGAACTACTTTTATTTTTTGATTGTTCAATAACTTTATTAGTTTACATATATAAATTTTTTTATTATGACCGAGTTTATTATTCACTATACTAGCATCTAAAATTGACACAAATCAAAAAATTATAAACAGCTTGTTTTTTTATGTTTCCCAGCAGATATAAAGTTGAATGTTTGAGAATATTTTTCAAAAATTTCCAAAGTCTATTGATGATTATGGTAGCTCCTATGAAATATAGACAACTGGGAAATATAAAAAACAAGCTGTTTATAATACCAACAATACATTTTTTTTTTCATGTGAAAAATGTACAGAAAATCTGATGATATGTCTCGTACTGCTGTTAATATTCAACCGAGTAAAAATGCGTACTCAAATTTTATACATTTTTGTTGTATTTTTAGACTCCCGCTAATTTTTTTGTAGACATATTTTACTTGAACGATTAGAAGACTAGATTGAAGACATTGTCGTCCATCGTGTCGCTCATTTAAACACAAATATAAATTCTTGTTCAGCTTTTTTTGGAATGCCGTTACTTTTTTGAAATGTCTACATGAACAATTTGTCATCATCAACATTGTCGCCTCATCTGTCCCCCTACAGATGAGCGGACAGCTTGAAGACATTGTCGCCCATATACTCGTAGTCCTCTTTTCATTACAAAACCTAAACAAAAGAGGTCAAATCGTGCATATAAACATCTTGGAAGAAAAAGTCGCCTAAGATTATTTTGCCAACTGGGTACTTTTGTATGAGTTATAACAAATATATGTATGTATTGCATTTATAAAAACTATAATTTTTACAATATAAAAACTGTGCTCTCTATAGTTTTTCAAATTTATGCAGTACGGCAACACTATTAATTGTTATAGTTTGTATGTATGTGCCTGTATAAAAACATATATCAGCTGTTTATGATTATGGGTGCACTAATCGACAGCAAAATATTGCTGTATTTCTATGATTATATTGGTGGCATTATGACCACCAATATAATCATCGTTTAAATGGACCTTAAGTCACGTCTACTCTATTTAACAAGTTGTTTGCTAATTTAGATTTAAGTACAACTATGTATGTACGTTCAAAGGAAACCTCTGTCGATTAACAGCTAGATTATTAGCTTAACGCCGTGTCAGATAAAGCATTTGCTTCGCTTTGCGTTGCGAATTCGCTTTGACATCTAAGATAAAATACGAGTATACATACTTATATGAAACATGCCACATAAAGTACTTTTAACTCAACGTGAAGCGAAAAGTTTGGCAACACTCTTCTTTTTATGCGTTGAAGTTTTTTTAATAGCTCCAAAGAACCAATTCCAGTAGTTCGTCCAATAATATTTCTAACTTCTATTATCATAAAAAATTATTAAATATAAAAATTAACAACCGTGGCCAAAGTTTTTATTGTGGGATACACCTTTTGCTTTGCGCTTTTCTATTAAAATTTTAAACGTCACGAAAAGCGACAACGTGTTATCTGACACGTTCTTTAGTTTTGAAAAACCAAAATGTTCTCTCTCATACCTTTACTTTCGAACTCTTTGGCGTAGGAACGTAACTCTTCGTAAATTTCTGTATCCAAATCATCTTCAGCTGCCTCATGAGCCATGGCCTTGTAGAGCTTACAAGCTACCAACGATTTGGCTAAAGCCTCCTCACCATGTGTCCACATCAGTAGAGCCATCTGTTGACGCTTCGTTAAAACAGCCCAAATCTATTAAAGTTCAATTACGTAGAATCAGAAATAGAATTTAAATTGTATTTTGTGTTTGTGCAAATATTTTTATACAGTACACTCTTGATAGACAATCAAGCACTCACCAGGAGTTCATTAAACGGAAATTCAAAAAGAGCCATTTCTGATGTGAAGGGCAAAAGACCTGTTACCAAACTCAAAGAATTTGCACCCGCAAAACGTTGAAAAGTGGACGATTTTCGATGTGCGTTTGCGTAACTATTCATCACTTTGGCATAAATAGGGCGAAATTTCCGGCGAGTATAATAAGACCTGAAAAAATTAAAATTTTTATTAAGTACATTGGAACAGAAAATATATTTATAATCCATTATTTCACATATATAATAAAAGGCGAGTCTCACAAGTGCAAATCAAAATAAACTAAAGAAATATATTTTTCAAACAATTAAGTTTTTTATTCGCTATTTTTAGCTTCTACCATTTATACCAATAAAAATTATAAATAGCTTGTTTTCTATGTTTCCCAGCTATCTATATGTCGACATTTCATAGGAACTACCCTAATCATCAGTAGACTTTGGAAATTTTTGAAAGATATTCTCAAACATTCAACTTTTGATTACAATTTAATTTTTTGTGTTATTTTTTACAATTTCAAGTTCTATCGGGCTTAAAAAAACACCCTTTACTTAGGTGAGATATATCCAAAATTCCAAAAAAGGCAATTTTTTTTTTAATTTTTTATGAAATTTTTTGGAAAAAAAAAATATTTGTTCTGCTTCAAACTTGACACGATTATTTGGCCTGGCGATTAAAAGACAAAAAAAATGTTCCCTGATATCGGTCCATATATACCCGAGATATAGCCTAAACCGATATTTTGATGAAAATGTCGCAAAAGCGAATTTAAATAGTTTTTTTTTTTTTAAAGAAGTTCTAGTAATAAAATAAGGTTATTTTAATATGGAAAATAAATATTTCCGATATCGGCCCATATACTCGTACACCCGAGATATAGCCTAAACCGATTTTTCCATGAAACTTAAGTTATTTTAATTTGTTAAATTTTTGTTGAACTTTTATAATTTTTTCAAATTAAAAATTTTTTCAATTTTAAAATTATATTATTTTTGCTTGAAAAAGGTTCGGGTAGGGGAAGCTTACTAAAATGCAGAAAGTGGAAATTGCAGATATCGGTCCATGTATATCCGAAATTAGCCTAAACCGATTTTTCTATGAAAATGTCGCCTAAGCAAACTTAGACAACTTTTTTTTTTTGCTAGAAAACAGTTCTGGTAAAAGGAGCTTACTAAAATACAGAAAATTAAAATTTTCGATATGGGTCCATATATATCCGAGCATATTTAGTGCAAATTTGCACTGTGCAGGAGAGGGCGAAGAAGCTCATCGGTGACAGTAGGGTATCCAACTCTATTGACTCACTGGAGCATCGACGCAGTGTGGGGTGCGTTACTATGTTCTATTGTTACTACAATGGATTTTGCTCGGACGAGATTAGGGATCTTGTTCCCGAAACTCGCACATTTTTACGTAGCACGCGCTCATCGTTCAGAGCTCATCCATTTGTGGTCGATCGCCCGGGGAATCGCACTACGCATTACAGAGAGAATTCGTTTTTCAGCCGAACGCTTCGTCTGTGGAATAATTTGCCTGCAGACGTGTTTCCTGTCTGTTATAACGTTGGAAGGTTCAAGTCAAATGTTCACAAACACTACTCCCTCTTTCCCCCTCCTCACAACCTATTTTCCTAGTTCTGGTACAATGCACTGCATATGTAGGGGTCATCCCCTGAGTACTGGTCCAATATAAAAAAAAAAAAAAAATATACTATATATTTACGTGACCATCGTGAAGGGTATTTTAGATTTGGCCTTACGCATACTTGTTTCTTCTTATTATTATATAATTTTTCAAGCTTAAGGTCTCTTCAGATATTGGATTTTTTGGTTTTTTTTATTATTATCCGGCAATATATCGCTCTCCTCTCCTTATTAGTTTAAATTTTTAAATATTTCTAATATTATATGATGGTATCATTCGCCTGGCTCAAGTTCAAACCTGGCTTTAGCTAAGAGATATTTAAATTTTTACAAAATTTTGGAAAATTAAAACAACAACAAACAAATAACTAGATATAAAACATTTTCTTTTCCTGGAATTCCAAACGGTCCAACGTCAGAATGGTGACATCACGTGGCAACATTGGATACTAAATTTTTTAAGAAAATCATTTTCGGTGATGAGGCACATTTTTACCTCAGTGGATTCGTCAATAAGCAGAATTGCCGCATTTGAGCCAATGATAATCCAAGAGTGATTGTCAAAAAACCTTTGCACCCACAAAGAGTGACTGGTTAGTGAGTTTTATGGGCTGGCAGCATCATCGGGCCGAATTTTTTCCATAATGAGGACAGTCAGGCAGTTAGTGTGTTCGCTATCGTGAGACGATAATGAACTTTTATGGTCGATATGTGGTTTCAACAGGACGGTGCCACTGGCCACACAGCTAACGAAACAATCGCTCTTTTGCGCAACAAATTCAATGGCCGCAAGATCTTGTGATTTGACACAGTTGGACTTCTTTTTTTGGGATTATTTTAAAGAAAACGTGTACGCCGATAAGCCAGCAACAATTCAAGAGCTAAAGAATGAGATTTATCGGCACATTAACGGTACACAACCTGAATTATGTCTCAGCGTCATTGAAAATTTGAACCATCGGTTGGAGGTGTGCCGCCGAGGTTGCGGCGACCATTTGGCCAATGTTTTGTTTCATGCATAATTGAACTATACCAGTATTACCATAATAACAAGAAATAGTATATTATATTCGGCTGGGCCGTTTGAAATGAGCTTTGAAACACAAACGGCCGCAATACAACGAGAGACATGATAATTGAGTGATTTTACAGCATGACAATGCTCGAACCCACGAAAGTGGTCAAGATATACGAGTACATGGAAAAGTTGAAATGGAAGGTGTTACCCCACCCAATGTGCTCTCGAATCACTCGGACTATCACTTGCACTTCCGGTCTTTTGAAGAAATAAAAAATTGGATAGATTCGTGGTTCGCTTTAAAAGATGGCCAGTTTTTTCAGCGCAGGATTTGCATGCTGCCTAACAGATGGGAGCAAGTACTATCCAACGATGGGCAATGCTTTAAACCATAAATTATAACCAGTTTTTTACAATAGGCCCTCAAATTTCAGAAAAAGCAGTTCGGCGGAAGCAAAATGGCACACCTATGTCGGTTATGAGGAATGGAAAAGAGGGAGTAACATACGGAAAGACAAACGTTATCACAGCATTTAAAGTGTTGGAATTAAATTAGTTAAAACCAATCAGTGCCCAGTGTATATATTTTCGACAATGCTCAGACTAGCAAAATTAGTCCAACACCATCGAAATAAATCACGAAGATTTAAAGAAAACATGGACGAAAATTTTGACATTTTTTTATCCAAACAATGGTTCCGTTCGCCAACTGATACCAAACTTCCGCTCAAAATTTTGTTATTCGAGGAAGCATATTTTAATTGAATGGGTGCGTAAATTTTGTATCTCAAGCAGCTGCCATTAATCTTGGTGACATATGGTTTAAACATGATGTGTTTACATACAAGTACGCTACACAGCACGTACTACATTTGATTTATTTAAAAAAACTTCTGATGAAAGAATAATTCTACGTAATTAAAATCGTGTGATTTAACACCATGGAATTATTTTTTTTTTTCTTTAGGGTTATGTAAAATCACTTTTCTACTTCGATAGTCCAACGACAATTGAACAGATGTCTAACTGATTTGCGTTAGCAACTGCTACAAACACGGGAAGTTAGGTCATTAGCCCTTAAATAATTCACATGTCATTCCTCCACTGCTGGTTCCATACATTACAAGCATCTATCAATATTATTTAGTTATCCGAAAATCGGCATGTATAATAGCTATCAGCGAATATTCATTACACTTCCCTGTGGTTTTAGGCCTAAAAGACAACCAGAATGTTTCAACTACGATGAAGACACCTAAATCACGGTCAGCGACAGAATCGATTGCAAAACAGAACCACCTGGTCCCATGCTGATCCCCTTTCTATTAACCAACCCTTGAAGTTGGAAGTTTTTTGGGAAGACTCAACACAACTTTAGTAATGCTAGGACTTTCCAAAGTTTTATTTGCTATCCCGAAAAGCAGAGTGCTCAATTTAGGAATACGCAATGGCAAAGCCTTTGCGATGGGAAGAGAATCGAAAATTGGTGTTCCAGATAGCGGCCATTGTTCCATTGACGCTGTTATAACATTTTCTATCCAATAAAGCCCGTTTGCTTGATATTAACAATATATTTCTCTATTTTATTATAATTGAAACTCGTGTTCATCTAAAAAGCATCCTGTACGGGAATGGAAATATTTGTTTTTGTCCATAAGAAAATGTGTCTCTAGTAAAGAAAATTAAAGCTTAAAGTAGACATACCTGTAGGCACCACCCATTAGTTTATTTATGACTAAGCCTATATCATGAAGTGTAAAAATGTACCCTTTGGGTATATGAGGACGTACATCACGTAAAATGTAACTGTAAGATGAAATATTTAAAAAAACACATATTAATTTAAAAATAAACAAAATAAATTTAAAATAGAAAATCGGCAAATAATAATTGTTTATAATGATCAGCAAGATCGAGGCCTCTTATTGTTTTAATAAACAAATAATGTATAGCATCCTCTTTTTCTAATCTAGGTCCCCTTTTTAATAAGAACTTTATTTACATATTTACATACTCGTATGTCTATTAAACCAAACTTTTCCAGACAATATATTAAGCAATTATCATATATGTATATAAACTGGTAAAAACGTAAAATTTTATTTGACATAATCATAAATTTTTGTTTCAATTTACATATTTATTTATTGCTGCCTCAAAATAAATAAATATGTAGTATATAATTCTTAAAGCTGACAAAAAAAAAATATATTATGAAATATTTTCCAAATTCCAGTCGCTGCTAGTCCCAATCAAGGTGAATTTAGTACCAGGTGGCTTCGTTAGTGTAGGTGATCGATAGCTGTTTTAGGTGCTCATTATCAAACAAAGCAGCTTTATTAAAGCTGAATTGTTTTATAAAAAGATCTTTTCCACTTAATATATTCAAAAGTGGGAAAATTTAGAGACAATTGATTATAAACAATTGAGTTTTATTCACTATATTAGCTTCTAACATTGATACCAATCAAAAGAGTATAAAAAAGGCTAATTGCGTCACTTTCAATGATCCTGCTAATTCTTGTTGCTTTTGATAAGAATCTTGGTCAAGTAATGCCTCCAATTCTGCATCTTCCAAACCCGCCTCTCTTCCTCCGCCACGCTAGTCACCGACGTCAAAATCAGCGTTCCTAAAGTGTTAAAATCACTCTCGGCACGTTCTTTCACTAATAGCGGCCTCACCGCTATGAGAGAACATTTGATTAGCCTCAGCCGCAGATATTTTCATAGTAAAGTAGAAAATTAAAAGTTCCCGCAAATGACGAGAATTTGGCTCGTAAGTTGACATGTTTAATCGAGAATAACTTTATGATGCAGACGCAAATCGGCTAAAATTTTGATGGTATTTATTTCGGCTACCACTTACCGCTACAACCATCTATTGCAAAAACACGGAAGCAAAGTTGTAGACCTAATATTTAAAAAGCGAAATTAAAGGTTTTCCAAACAAAAATTGAACTTGTGAAGTTGTAAGGAGAGCATGAGATGGTTATCTAGCTTTCTATTTTGTAAATATGTATTATAAATACCTTCTAAAAATTTACGTTTGCTTTTAATTCTTCAGCTGTTGCCAATAATGCAAATGATTTGTTTTTATGATGTTGTAAGTTTTAAGCGTCTAAAATCACTAAAATATACTTGAATCTAAAAAGTAAGCAGCATTAGTATTGCAAGATATACAATTGTGGGTTTTTGCGTTCCAGCAGTTTTGGTCAAAATTGACAGATTTACAGAGTAATTTGCATTTTACTCTCATTAGTCCGAGATCTTGTAGAACACACTGAAATTAAAATGTAAGCAATAGCTGATTGGAATATTGGGTTTATTTGCATTAGAAAATAACAAAATCGACTTGGTTTCTTAACACCAATTGAATCCAATACTGGTTTACAAAACCGACAACCAGCAAAACCAACTTGGAATCTATGATATCCCCGAGTATGGTATAGTTGTGTTTACTGAAGAGAATAATTTACACCAGATAACTGCTTAAGCATTTTGTTAATAGTGCTTTCAATTTCTAATAACTTTTTGAAGAATTAAAAGGGCTCGGAGTGTTGAAATTGGATTTCTGATTCAAATTTAGTAACTCAGTCTTCACCACATGATGATCATGAGAAATTCTACTAAAACTTTGACTTATTGACTCGCCTGTCTGAGAAAATTATCACTAGAAATGTAATGGGTTTCCTAGGGCTGTTTAGGAGTTTGAAATATGTATTGGCGTGACAACCCCAGTATAGATGTCTTCACGGTTACTGCATTTTTTACAATTTGAGTCTGTTTGCGACTTATATCACTGTGATGTACCATAAACTTCACTGCATACGTTACAGTTGATGGGCAATTTCCAATAACCCAAATTTTGATAGTGTAGACACTGAATGGAACCTAAAGACTCATACAGTACACCTACGGCAACTTTACGAAGTAGAAGCTACTTGTGACTATAGATTGGACGAACTTCATTCTTCTCCAAGATAACATGTCCTGGGTTTACTTCTACTTTACTCGAGGTAGGATTGATATTGAAGCCACCTAAGTAGGAAAAAAACATTTTTTTCCAATAACCAGTTGTTTCTCAACATAGTCTCCTTTTAGCTCAATACATTTAGTAAGACGATATTACAACTTCTTTATACCATCTGAATAACACGATTTTGGGTATCCGTCAAAATAGAGCCATTTTTTCAAGTTTGAAAACAGAAAAAAGTCACTGGGAGCAAAACCTAAACTATAAGGTCAACCAATATTTCACGTAAATTTAGCTTCGTATCTAATGCTGTGTGAGTCGGTGGGTTGTATTGAAGAAAGAGCACTTCTTTTGTTCTTTAAATGTGGTCGTTTTTTCGTGATTGCATCAATAAATTGATCCAATAATGTGGATCCTTTTTCAAGATAATCGATGAGCAATATTCCGTGTGCATCCCAAAATACAGTGGCCATAACCTTGCCAGAGATTCCGTCGTCTTCACCTTCTTTGGAGCACTTCCACCCAATGATTCCATTGATTTTTCAGGTATGTAGTAGTGGACCACGTTTCACCATTTATTAATCGAGGCCAAAAATCAAGAGCATTACGTTTAATCATGTCCAAACATCGCTGTGATGTGGTTTTTCGACTTCGGTTTTGTTCGACACTGAGCAAACGTATGCAAATGTACATGCAAAATGTTGAGCACACGTTTATGTCATATGTCTACCTTTTCAACAATCTCACGTAACTTGACTCGGCGATCATTCATAACGATATCGAGGATTTTCTTGACATTTTCTTCTGTAACCACCTCTTTTGGTCTTCCTGTTGATGGTATTGTTGCAGTACTTGCTCGGCCGCATTTAAATTCGCCATGTTATCTGACAGAGCAGACTCACCATAATGTTTATCGAGCTTTTCTTTTGTCTCTTTCGCCGTTTTCCCTTTCAAATAATATGTTTAGTCATTGCACGAAATTCATGTTTTTCCATTTTTTAAGAAACACAAAAGTTGCTTACTTCATACGACTACAACATATTGCTCCTTTATTGCAACATAGTCGCAACTAAAAAAACTTGTTTCGAAAAATAAACATTTCAAGTTTTTAGTTTCCATACAAGCCCCAGAAAATTTATTTAAAAAATATATCTTAAAGGAAAAGGTTTAAAAGTAAATTGAAGAAATTTTTGGCACTATGTAAAAGGCAGTACTGTTAAGAATTATTCATTGTTAACTCGAAAAGCTAATTTTTTAGGATATGACTATGTTACAATAAAGGTGCGATATATACAAATCGATGAATTTGGGCGAAATTTTAACAGCACATGTTTGACAGATCGCCATTTAAAAATAAAATGTGTTGGTGCTGTGAGGTATCTTTTCACGACTTCTTCTATTCGGATCTGCGTATGTAGATCATGAGGGTAAATATTTTTTAAATTAAAAGGCTTAGCGCTTTTAATCGGTAAGTATAAAATTACCTTTTTTCTTTCCAAGACGTCAAACAATTTTCAGAGATCATTGCATTATTAACTAACCTAATTAATATATATTTTCAAGTAAATTTTTTCTAGTCTGAATCTTGCTGATCATTAGAAGGATATATATATATAAGAAAAAATATTAGCAATTTATCAGCAAATAGTTTTCGCTTAACATATTACTCACCCTAAAGTATTTGCTGGGCCATGCCTTGTATTGTAAAGTTCTTCAAGGCGTGGTATTGTCAAAAATTTTTTCATTGAGACACCGTTTTCTAAAAGTAATTTCACAAAGTCAATTCTATCGTGTTCTAGCGCCTGCATCATGGCTTCGTCCAAGGCTCCTTAAAAAATTAGCACACGCCCACATTAAACGAAAATATAAAGGACAAAGAATATCAGTCAAATGATGAAATTTTAATTAATAAAAGTTTATTTTTGAAATAGAGCAAAATACAAATTAAAAATCTAAAATTTGATTCATGAATTTTTAATTTTGTTATTCAGATGCTTACCTATTGGCCATTCTTGTCCGTAGACAAAGATTTCACTGCGAGCAATATCTACACGATTCCACGTTAATGCCAAACTCAGTTGTTCAGGCGGGCTTAAATGCTGTGATTTAAAAAGTGCCGTTAAAATAGTTTGATCCAATTCTTGGGCTTCCCCGTCAGGTTTCTCTTGGATACGGAATATTGTTATCTTTAAAAATAAAAGAAAAAAACATATACATAAAATGGAATTTATGTGTTATAGGTTCTGTATCTTGCATGACAATGCTTTATTATACAATAATCCAAAATTACATCATATCGCTCCTTTATTGCAACATAGTTATATTTCAAAAAATGAGCTTTTCGAGTTAACAATGCAGAATTGTTAACAGTGCTACCTTTTATATTGTACCAAAATTTTGTTTAAATTACCTTTAAACTGTCTTCTTTAGGAGATATTTTGTAAACATTTTTTCTAAGACTTGTATGGAAACTAAAAATTTGAAATGTGTTTTTCTCGAAACAAGCTTTTTTGCGTTATGACTATGTTGCAATAAAGGAGCGATATCTTAATATCTAATAACTATATCATGATACAAAAAAAGCAAGGTAGCCGCTTCGCTACAACAATACAACAATAAAAAAACAACAGGTATTTTGTTTGTGTAAAAAGGCGAATTCACACTTAAGCTGTCAAAAGTAGTTGATAAAGAACATTTAAAATTTAAATGGTGCCGAAAAAGGACTGAGGAAATGCCGCCATATTAACCGAATTCGCCTGAATTCGCCGATGTATCCACCTAATAATTAATTCGCCTTGTAACTATATAATTACAGAGTGACTCTTATAACTCAATGTAGTATGTAGTTTACATAACATCTCCCTTTTCTTATAGTTAAGTGCTATCTTCTCTAAATCTTAGGAAGGAGGAATCACATAAATATCATCAGAAGTATTCCCTATAGCCACTGGCAAGTTTTCTTTATATTCTACCGTTTCTACATTATCGTCTCAGTTCGACTCGGAGAATCAATCAGAGTAGACGTCTTCAAAGTAAACCCTTATGACAAATATTAAATAATCACTTAACTTGTAATAAAAACAAGTGTATAGGTACTACAAAAACCTCCAAACCAAATAAACGATAAAAAAAACCAATTAAAACAATAAATCATTATCTAAAACAAAATTTCTTACGTGAATAAATAAAAAAACACCTTTGTTGCAAAATTTACTAAACTTTTGATCTTAGAATGGTATCATTTAATGAAAAAAAAACAAAATTAAAAAACAAAAGAAAAAATGAATAAACCACCAGACAATTACTCAAATGAAAAAGCATCTCCATCTCTTCAATGGGACAAAACTAACAGCCTGTTTATAAGACACGACTCGTCGATAAAAAGCGCTAACTTTCTAAGTTTTTTCTGGTTTTGGTTTACAAACCGCGACTATTGACGATTAGTATTGAAAAACGTAACATCTGTCAATTTATTTTGGTTTGTAAGACGCGAATCGTCTCACCATAAATGTCAAAATCGGCGAATGAAGAAACATGCTCGTCAAGAGGAAATATGTAGAAAGTGTTATAAATAATAAAAAATTATAATAAAAATAGTTTATAAGTGGTAATAAAAAAAAAAGAAAACTTGGAATGGAAATTGCAACAGAACGTTCTAAGAATCTCTCAGATTTCTGGAAACATGAACTGAAATCGTTTTTTCGTTGCATACAAATGATTTGTATACATATGTGTATACATACATAATAAAACATACACATATACAAAATAAAACTTGCAGTTAATATATACAATTTTTGTTTGTTTATTCATTTTTCTCAATTAGACCGCCATAAAAAAAGCCTTTCCACAAAATTTGTATTTTGTTTTATTTATTTACTTATACATACATGCATATGTATGTATGCATGTCAACTGTGCCTAGAATAGGATTGCCGTTTTTTAGGTTGAAAAAAATTCTTTTGGTATGAAAAATGTAAACAGATACTATTTTTTCACATGATGGCAACAAAACAATATCATAAATGTTTGACATATACGCGAATTTACGTAAGTTGCACGACACAATCAAGTCGCGTTTTATAAACCCAATTTCTTACGTGCTCGTCTATGAGTAGGCTTGTCGCGAGTGAGCTAACTCGTGTCCTATAAACAGGCTGTAAGTCACAAAACTTTTCACAAACTGGCCCAATATTTTTATTAATGAATAGAATTAACAGCGAAGACACACTTACCAATGTATCCCCCTTTTTAATAAAAAAAAAGCAATCGATCACACCTGCAACGGTGAAGTAGAAGAGTGCAAAAAACCGATAAATGGAAGTATTTTAATAAAAACAAAAACCTGTGCTCAAGCCAATAAACTAACTACTTTGATTGCTCTCTCAGACTCAATCTCAGTAGAAATAACAGAATATAAAGCCCTTAACCAATCAAAAGGTGTAATCTACAGTAACGATTTACGGGGAATGTCTGAAAATGAAATTAAAGACGAACTTACTCACCAGAATGTATGTGAAGTTAAAAAAATTATGAAGTTTGCAAATAGCCAATGAGTTGAATCAGGTCTAATTATCATTACCTTTGCATCTTCTACCTTACCAAGTGATATTAAAATAGGATACCAAAAAGTTAATATATGGCCCTATATCCCGCTTCCAATGAAATGTAACAATTGTCAACTCTTCGGTCATATCGCGAAATACTGCAAAAACCAAAAAATCTGTTACCATTGCGCTAAAGAATTTCACACCAATCCAGACAGAGACGAGGAATGCAGTAATGAAGTCAACTGCATAAATTGTATGAATAATATGAAAGAGGACACTAAACATTCGTCCAAAGATAAGAAATGTCTAATATTCATTAAACATAAAGAGCTACAAGCCATTAAAACAATTGAGAAAGTTGATAACAAAACTGCTCATAAAATTTACAACGAACGCCATCAACACGACGGATCTTTATATGCCTCTGTCGCCAACAACAGTACTAAACCACAAGCCACTGGACAAAACTCTCAATCACCAACCCAACCAAAGCAGGTATCTTCTGCTACTCCTGTGTTTATTACCCCTACTGCAACTACAAAAATTACACCCACTAATTCTTTTACGTATGATTCATTATCGGACCTCGAATCAGATCTATTTTTACAACCTACCACATCCGAAGCAGCTAAGGGGAAAAAAGTAAAAATTCTGCCAAGGAACACCTCAAAAAGACTACAGGCAAAATTAAAAGCCAATACAAAAACTTCTAAAGCAACAAAGGATAAAACAAAACCAAACAACAATACAATTAATGTCTTCGAAATGGATTATTAAAACTCTTCCTTCTCCCTCTTCAATTAACACATTCATTACAGAATTTATTTATATCTCAATTTATTACTTTAATTACAGCACTCTCTTCAATTACAAAAATTATCTCTTTGCATTTAACATAATTCAACGCTTAATAAAAACTTATTTTACATGTATTATTATTTTACTCCAAGAGAGGAACTTCTCTTGGAGAAAAAAACCGTACATGTACAGTTTAATTATTTTATATTACTTTTATAATCTTAATTCTGCAGCTTATATTACGAACACCTATACTAAAAATTTAACAAATGTCTTTAACATATATTTTGTGAATTGCAAATGACATTAACAGTTTTACAATATAATATAAATATAAATGGATATTTAAACAACTTCAGTGAGCTACAGATATTGATAAAGAAGTACTGTCCAAAAATAATTTTGTTACAAGAAACACATATTCATAACCAACCTAACCCCACCCAACCCCAATAAATTACTCAATATACCAAATCAATACATCTCTAACCAGGTATGGCGGTGTAGCCACCCTCGTCCACAAATCTGTAAAACATAACCAAATTAATATACCCAACGACTTTGATGCACTTTGCTTTTCAGTAACGTCAAAATTACAATTTAATATTACAAATTTATATATCCCACCCAACAAACATTTGAGTATAAGAAACCTAAGAAGCACAATTAATAACACGAGTATACCAAGCATTATAGCTGGCGACTTTCATAGCTCTCACGTAAGTTGGGGCTCTCACTCGAGTAACAAAAAAGGTCATATTTTTTTCAAGTACATTACTGACTCTAACTTTGTCCTTTTAAACGACAAGTCTCCCACGCACCTGAATACTCATGGTACGTACTCTTTCATTGACATTAGCTTTTGCTCTTCAAACTTAGCTACCAATGTTACTTGGAAAACTGAAAACAACCTCTATGGAAGCGACCTATAATTATGTCACTTTTCCCCGATACCGTCACGAACGATAACTTTATCCCTAAATTCAAAATAAAAAATGCCAACTGGCAAAAACATCAAAAAAAACTGCGACATCTTTGAAAAGAGTCGCCCTTTCAGTTTTAATGTAAATAAAGTGCAAACATAACCAAGATTATTCTGCAGACGGCTAACTTATCCATCCCGCAATCAAAGAAAACGAAATATTTCATAGTCCCATGGTGCAAAAAAAAGCTAGAAGAATTAAAATTAAAAACAAAGCATGGCTTTAAGAAAAATATGATTCAAACCGACCTGCTGAACTACAAAAAAAATAATGCACTTTTTAAGCGGGAAGTTAAAATAGCAAACAGAAAATCTCTAGACATATTCACGTCATCCATTAAACCCTCATCCCCAGTAGAAAAAATTTGGAATAATATAAGATCACTTACTAGGTACAGAATCAGTCATAAAATTCACTGTATAACATCTAATGACACCCCCAATATCAACTTTACAGACAAAAGAGAAATAACGAACGAATTTGCAAAATTTTGGTCAAACAACACTGCGGACAATAACTTTGGTACAAACTTTCGTTCCAATAAAGACAAATATACATATGGACCTCCTATGACCATAGCCTATCCAAAAGCAGCCAAACTAGAAGGCGAAACATCTTTCACAGAGTTTGAATCAGTGCTAACTAAACTAAAGGGAAAAACTCCTGGTATCGACCAGATCTCATACCCAATGCTCAAAATGCTTCCAACTACAGTAAAAAAAAGAATCATACAGCTCTTTAATAGAATTCTCTCCAGTCACATTCCACAAAAATATAAAATCAGTGCAGTTGTCCCCATCACCAAACCTTGCTCTGATAAGACTGATACAAAATCCTCTAGACCTATATGTCTCAACTCCTGCATATCAAAGGTTTTGGACAAGATTATAGCCAACCGTTTGTGGTGGTTTGTAACAACTCACAAACTACTCAACAACCATCATTTTGGCTTTAAAAGGAGAAAATCGACAATTGATAATCTACTGTACGTAGATTACCAGATTGCGAATGCCCTATCTTTACGAAAACACCTCACAATCACATCCCTCGATTTCCAACAGGCTTTCGATAAGATAGGTATACATTCCGTTCTGGATCAACTCGTCGAGTGGAAAGTAGGTCCCAGAATTATGAAATATATTTTTAACTTTATGACAAATAGAAAAATCACTGTAAGAATTGATAATCAGTACTCTACTCATTACCCTATACAGAATGGAATACCACAGGGATCCCCTATTTCTGTAATCCTATTCCTAATAGCCTACAATAAACTATATTCTCATATCACGTTAAATCGTGACATAGGTTTCACTGCGTATGCTGATGATGTCAATATAATTGTGAAATCAAAAAATAAAAACCCAATATTGCACCTTAACAGTCTCTTTGAAAAAATACACCAATGGTGTCGGTATTCCGACGCATCTCTGTCACAAACAAAATGTAAATATTTGCACATATGTAGAAAAAAAATGTTGCCATTGCTCAATACAGTCCGGAGGATTTAATATAACTGAAGTGAGTTAAAGGTACTCGGAATCTATCTCAATAAAAGATACAACTGGAAAAGTCATATATGTTACCTAACTGCTGCCCTGTCAAAGAGACTCAAAATTATAAAATGTCTCTCAGGCTTTACACTGCGTTTAGACATACAAGTAACTTGTTACAAGTTGTGTGTACATATTAACAACCAATACATCGAAAAAAATAATAAAAACACTTGCAATTTGCACGATTGTTTACACACTCAAGTGCAAGTTCATTTTCAAAATGTCGTCGAAGACAAACGTTGTACGCCTTTGTACTACATGCGCTTCTAATGTCTGTGCTGCCAAAGTTTTAGCATAGCAATATTACAGGGGAATTATATTATGCACACAATTTTTTCACAATTTAAATAATAAATTTGTATTCCAAATAAAAAATAAGTTATAGATGTTTATTTATTTTCGTGTTTTTATATTATGTTTTCCGCATACAATTAAAAATTTTAATATTTTAAAAAAATTTCCTTGAAAAATATCCATTAAGGTTAAAATGAAATATCTATTGGCAACACTGTTTGTTTCTGCTTGCATGCAAGTGAAAAAATCACTGCCAACCAAAATCAGTTGCAAGTGAGGCTACTACTTGCAGGTGTGTGAATGTATTAGTAAAAATATGGGTATGTATTGGGTTTTTTGCACTTGCACTTGCGTGTGTAAACATTGAGTTAAACTTAACTGTAACTCAAAAACTCTCGTGAGCGTTGCCAAAACAATTTTGTTTTCCAAAATTAATTACCTATTACCTGTATATGGATTTTCAGCCAAAACCAACTTAAAGAAAATTGAAAAAATAATGAACTCTGCTATTCGATGTGCTCTGGGAGCATTTCCAACTACACCTATAAAAAATCTTCAATTTGAATCTAACACTCTACCACTTGAAACCCAACGAAATATCCTTACGGCCAAACTCTTTAAAAATATTTTATACGACACATCTTCCCCTCTTAAACAAATAGTCAACAAACTTATTAAAACAAAAAAAGCACCTAAGATCCCTTCAGCTATTTACCAAGCAATACAATATTCCGCTCATTGAATATACCGCTTAAACTTATTCTTCCATCGAAAACAAAACATCCCCCCTGGAATTTTAATAATAATATAAGCAACACATCAATGACCAAGATACCACGAGACTCTACCAATTTATTTCAATACAAGTCCATCTTCAACGAAACAAAAGAACATGAACATAAACTTGTGTGTATTAAGTTACACACAAGTTTATATTCACAGACGGGTCCAAGACAAACAGTTCAGTATCTTTTAGCGTTACCACTGAAAATAAAATTATAAAAAGGTGTTTATTACCATCATTTAGTTCGATATATTCCGCTGAATTAATTGCTATTTACCAAGCGATACTGTATATTTCATCGCAAGCAGGCAAATACGTCATTTGCACAGATTCTTTGTCTTCAGTAAAATCCATCCTTAATACCAACAATAATAATATTTATGCAACACAAATCAGGAGTATTCTCATAGAAAAATATCCGAAGATCTTGTTGCTGTGGTTACCGGGTCATTGCTGCATTAACAAAAATTCCCCCTCCACTTTCACACAAACGCTGACTGCAAGGATATAAGCAAATTTATTTACACATATTATCTAACCAACGATAGAAATCTAACTTTCGAAAAAACTTCAGCATGGTATAAACGAATTAATAGTAATAAAACATCACTTAACAATTCTCAGTCCCCTGACGTCAGCACGTTGGACCTTGTCAAATTCACTCGTCTTAGACTTGGGCACACAAAAATATCTCACGGAACCCTAATCAACATTGATTGTCCGTCCCCCTGTGACTGCAACACACAACATACCAACCAGCTTTATTTTTGGGAACACTGATCCAAAATCCTTCCTATCCATCCCAACCACAGAAAATATTTTACGAATTTCCCAATTCCTAAAAAAAGCCAACATTTATGATAAAATTTAAGAAAATTTAAACGCCTTATAAAACTATTTTAATAAATTTATATTCATATAACATTGAAGGAGCTGAAGGCCTATGATGCCATTGCTCTTTAAATATTAACATATAATTTGTAATTATTTGTTAATAAATAAAATAAATAAAAATAATAAATAATACATTATCGTCAACCTTCTCAGTCTTCGCTAAGTTCTGTGTCTTCCCGAATATATGTTCTTCATATTTTATTGTATACATAGTAGGGCATAATTTTCTTTTCAACCAGTCTTTTATAATGAGGCCATTCGTTTTGCCCATGAAATTTTATTCTCTGAATCATATGATCTATATTCATATGCTCTCGAATATCCTTAATAATAGAAAACGGTATTTCTAGGTCAGACATAAAAAGGTTCCTGTAGAGTATAATCTCATCATGAGTGTCAATAAGTGTGCTAGTTTCTAAAGGGCATCTTGACAACGTATCAGCTCTATATACTTTCCAGGTTTAAATATTACTGTGAGATCATAACTTTGAAGACGCAGTATGACCAAACCTAAATTAACCAGCAACATATCGCTTCTTTACTGCAACATAGTCATATCGCGTTTGAAGCCGAAATTGCAAAGAAACGACCGCTGGCTGTTCGCAGACCTGAAAAAAATGCTCGCCGGTAAGAAATTTCGCTCGAATGAAGAGGTTATATTGAGGCATATTTTCTACAAAAGTAGTGTTGAAATGTTAGAGCAGCATTGGAATGATTGCGTTGCTCTTTATGGAGACTACGTTGATGAATAAAGTAATTTAAACCAAAAGAAAGTATGTTTTCTTTGTTAAGCCCGCGGCAAATAAAAAGGTTAGTAGTATTTTGGTGTGGTCTTCGATTTTTTACTAAATTTTGGGCAAACACAGCGTCGCATCGACATCACTCAGGAGCAGTTGAACATCGTCAACGACGATCCAGATTTCGTAAAAAATTTCATAACTGGTGACGAATCATGGGTGTTTGACTATTACATTGAAAGCAAAGCCCAATCATCTCAATGGAAACGTCCAGAAGAGTCAAGACTGAAAAAACGACGTCAAGTTCTGCCAATTTGAAGATTTTGCTCACTTTTTTCTTTGACTGCAATGGCGTGGTACATCATGAATTCTTGCCACAAGGTCGTACGGTCAATAACGAATACTACCTTGAAGTTATGCGCCGTTTGCGCGAAGCAATTAGTCAGAAACACACAGAATTTTGGAAAAAACAATCATGGATTTTGTACCATCCCAGCAAAAATTTCTATTGCAAAGTAATGTGTTAAAATATTAAAACACATACTCTTCACTACTTCTATTTTGACATTTTAAGTCATTATTTTAACACTGCGATGTCATTCTCGCTTACGAATAACTACTTCAAAATATCATTACATAGAGGTCATTAAAAAAGCTAATTGCTTACAAGTCTTAGATTTATGAGTTGGTGTCGATAAAAACTATCAAAATGATATAAATGCATAAAATATAATTAATAACTTTATTAATATAAAAAGACATGACTCTAAATCATGGTATAAATGCCAGTTTTATAAATGGAGTCTTACAAACAATATCTCCTAATATTTTTCTTAAAAACCTTTTCCATAAAAATTAATTTTTAACGTCATGGAATTAAGTACGATTTTACCACTGCGATTTATCATTTTCAAAATTTATAGCTAATACATTTAAACGAGCCTGGCAACGCGTATGTAATATTTATACCTCTTTTACACCAAGTATTCATAGTGGTTAGGAGTCGTAATAACAGCAAAATAAACGACACGAATAGTAAAATTGCCCGAACAGCAAAATTTATAAAATCAATTTTTGATTTACTACATTTTTCATTTTTTAGACATTTTTAAACCCGTTTCTATAACCTTATCTTAAGTTTTAACAAATCCAATCGAAAATCATATCGAAAATTCTTATCCAAAAACTCTTATATTCAAATTTAATTGCAAATGTTGTTTATGTATATTTGCCAAAAACAACTGCTTACGTACATACATATACAACAGTCATTACTTAAGTAATTCTAAGTAATGCAGGCGGTAAATACTATGATATTGAAAAGTATGTTCATAGGTAACCGTTATCATGCCTCAACCACCGTGTTCTCCGGACTGATGACATCGATGAAAGGAAAGCGCTTTGCTACGATTGAGGAGAAAAAAGAAAAATCGAAACAGGAGCTGTTGGCGATAACAAAGACCGCGGTTGAGAAGTGTTTCGAGTATTGGAAAAAACGCTGGCATATGTGTATTATATCTGAGGAGGATTACTTTAAAGGGGACAAGATAGTTATTGATCAATATATAAATACTTTTAAAAAAGTTTAAAATAGCGGTTATTTTGTGATCAGCCCTCGTATGTATGTTTGTTTCAAAGTCTCAAATAAGCTTAACCTAGCTTAACTTAAAAGAAAATTTAATTTTATGAAAGTAAAATTAATTTGCAGATAATATTTCCACTGCAAATCAGAGGAATCTATAATAAATGAAATAGAAAAAAAAACACTCACCAAGTTTTTGTTGCGCGTGCATTGCAACAGTTCCTGATAAAGCTTTTCGGACTGATCGGAGCCGACTTCGAATGTTTTTTGTATTGTACTAACTAAATAGTCCCGCATAGATTCTAGAACTGGCTGTTCGTCGCCATCCGATGCATATCTGTAAAAGTGAAGGGAGGTGAGTATACATAAATGCATTTAGTTATGCGTTTTCAAAAATCGGTTTAGAATATTGAAACATGGGAACTTCAATTTCTACGCAAGTCTAAATCACAAAAATTTTTTTTTTTAAATTTCTCTCCAAATACATCGATACACGATACGACTGAGTTTGTGAATTCAACAATTGTTTCAAAATATGTATGTATGTATATATACATTTATTCTTATAGCATTTTGTAGTGTGTTTGTCATGTGTTTACAGCAACACATCATTTTTACCAAATGTGTTTACAATAATAAATTGTACCGGACTATATTTGTAAATAAAGAAAGATAAAAATACACTCGCAATTGACCGACTAACAAAACTGTCAATGAACACTTGATTGACGCATAATATTTACTTTGAACTAGAAGCACTTACTCGTATAATTATAATTATATATTAATCTTGACTTCAAAATTATTGTTATTCTCAATATTCGTATTCAATGCGTGCACTCTAACGGGTGTCCTAACTGAATTAAAACCTGTCTGCAGCTAAGTGCAGCATACAAAACTTCTTAGCAATACACTAACACACCTCAGACACGATATGGCGATGCTGGCCAACTAACTTGGAATCCTTCGTAGGATTTACGAGTGCAGGTCATTTAAAAAGCCATTTCAACACTACACTGCATTAAAATGCCGTTAAATCAAGTGGTAAATCTGATCCTGCAAATTTACCGATGTCTGCTCATCATCATCCAACCTGGGATCATACTGGCAAAACAGGTCGGGGTAGAGGAGTAAATGCTGCAGGTAATGCTCCCAATAATAATGGTCAACAACAGCAACAACAACATCAAGCCATAATATTCCAAG
The DNA here is from genome assembly GCA_914767995.1 of Thecocarcelia acutangulata. NCBI lineage: Eukaryota > Metazoa > Arthropoda > Insecta > Diptera > Tachinidae > Thecocarcelia > Thecocarcelia acutangulata. Next base: position 63,444,247 of record OU612098.1, read on the forward strand.
AAACATCAAAACACACTCGATTACTCATTCGCTTTCGACAAAAATTATGTGTTCTTCGATAGATAGAAGCAGTCGACAACATTCAATTGTTTTTGGCAACGAGTAAATAAATGAAAAAATGTTTGTGTCGACTTATGGAATATGGAAGAATATGTAGCTCGGGTTCAATCCACAACAAGCGCATCGCCACATCATGATACTTCTATGCGTAACCACAATTTACTTCAGAGCCTGCAGCAAAGGACATTATAAATTCAAACGACTACCTTTTAGTTTCAAAATTTTATTCAATAGTTTTCAATAGTTGCTTAATGATACCTTAAAGTTAAAATAAAGTAGAAAAATTATTATAAATCAAAGCAGAGGGTTGTGTTGTTTTTAATTTTGTGGGAAATTTCACCAGTAACATCTATCCTCACCACCTGCACAATTCATCATCACCATATCGTCGACCCCATTCAGCTTTATTAAGGTCATCAGTCCTCACCGCAGCCCCCAAAAGACACATTCATCCAACAGGCATCAGCAGCTTAACATTTCCAACAGAAGCCTGTCCCACACCCCCTCCAGATATCGGAGTCCTCTTTTCTTTCTTTGCAGTTTTACTTTCCTTATCCTCCATGTGCCACGCACATATGGCATATCTTATACAGGGTGTCTGGTAGAAAATTTATATTTTTAAACTCAAATAAAAAAACGTAATAATTGACACAACGTTTCATTAAGAGCATTGAACGACAGCCATGCTGCATTTTATTTTTTAAAGAGTATGTCATCTAGATCCAGGGGAGATAGCGTTGGCGTTTACATAGAACAACTCAACACTAAATATCCTCCATTAAATATTCCGCGAAAGAAACCACTTATATCACCAGCTAAATAAAAAAGGCCAATACGTCAAAAACTATCAACATAAAGATATTTCTTTGTAGAAAAAAACCGAATAAAAGTATGGCGAACAACAAATAATCAATGTGCTGACAAAAATTTAATAACCACGGTTAAGCATGGAGAGGGTTTGGTGATGGTGTGGGGGTGTATGGCTGCAAGCGGAGTTGGAAATTTGGTTTTTATTACAGGTATAATGAATAAGATGGATTGACTACCTGAACATTTTTCAAAACAAAATGCCAGGCAGTGTGGACAAATTGGGGTAGGATACATATTAGATTTTTCAACAGGAGAACGACCCCAAACATACATACTATATAGTAAAAGAATGGCTGCTGTATCGCACTCCCAAAATAGTGGATCATCCTCTCCAATCACTGGACTTAAATCCAATTGAACATTTGTGGGAACATTTGGACCACAAAATATGAAAAAGGACGATTAGACGATTAAGGATATGCTGAAATCCGTTATAGTGGAGGAATGGCAGAAAAGTTCATCTGATATAACTAAAAGATTAGCAGAATCGATGCTCAGAAGACTAAATGCCGTAATTAAGGCAAAAGGAAAATCAACTAAATACTAAATTGATTTTATTTTAATTTTGAAATAGTTTGTACACTTCTTTTTGACGCGTAAATAATGACTTAGTTTTTATTTTTGTTGTAAAACTTTTGTTGTTGTAAATATTTTTTGCTGTTTTGTTTAGAATAAGGTAGAGAGCTAAATACTGATTCAAAAATATCTAAATGTAAAATTTTATCATAAATAAAAAGACTGAAATAAAAACAACATTTTAAGAAAAACTTGTGTACACTTTGTTTTGACGCTCACAGTATAAAGTTTCTATAACTATTTTCTGTATTCAATATGAAAACATGATTAAATCTGTGTTATGATCTAACGCACGCTGAGTAGATAAAGCCGTCTTCTAAGATAACTTATAGATAGATAACAATCAACTTATCTAAGTTATTCAATTTCTCTTTTGTTTTACTAAATAATCCACCTAGTGTTTAATAAATCTTATGTTACAAACATTTTGTAATGTTTCAGGCATTCCAGATACATACATATATAATTTATACATTTTTTTATATACACTAATGCCCTTATTCATAAAAAATATTGTATGTTTATTAAACTGTTATTTGACAAATTTCTATGGAAGATTTGTCAAATAAGTGTTTAATAAACATACAATATTTTTTATGAATAGGGCCGTAAGTCTCATCTACTTTTATTATCATATTGAAAAAAATAAATAATTAAAAAATTTTGTATAAAAAAAAAAACTAGCAAATTATTAAGTTTGAATGAACGAGTTAAAAATTGTATGGAAAAAACACAGGTTTGGTGTTCGTTTAAAAAGAAACCCCTTGAATAAAGTTAAATATATAAAAAGGGTGTTATTTATAGAGGTATAAAATTTTAAGTTGGCAGCCAGCATTTATTTAACTGACGGCTGTTTTGTCAGATGTTAAGACATTTACTGCTTAGTTTAGTTTGACATTTCAAGGTGAATACACTGCAGTCTGAACAACGCCTGCAAATAGGCCCAAAACAAGATTGCCTACCATTGAACCCGATTTTCATAAGCAAAACTTGTTCAGCGATGAAGGTCCCTTTTGTTTGAACCCAAATAACTTTCGTATTTGGAATGATGATAGTCCTTAAGTGTAAGTTGAGACGCCGTTACATCCAGAGAAAAACTAACTGTTAGGTGTATTTTATGGGCTGGTGGAGTTGTTGGCCCTCACTTCTTCGAAAACAACCATGATGTGCTGGAGCTGTAGTTTCAACAAGACGGCGCAACGTCTCGTGCCACTATTGAATTCTTGAAGAACACGTTTGATAGACGCATATTTTCACGTTTCAGACCTGTGAATTGGCCTCCAAGTTTGTGTGATTAATGCCGCTCAGGGGGTATGTGTAGGTTTTGAAACGTTTGACCACTTGGAGGACAATGTTAGCCGCTTTATTGCCCATATACGAGCGCAAATGTTGGTAAAACTCATCCAAAATTGCACCTCCACATGCAGTAGTAGTAGATGTAGTCCAATCACATCCGAGCTAGCCGTTTCAGAAGTATTATTTAAATTATAATGCGAGAAGATTAGCTTTCGTAAATTTCATATTAATTAAAAAAATTCATCTTTGTTTTATTCCATTTCAGTTACAGAAGTATACAGTTATATAAAAAAAAACACCTTAAATAAAGTGGTCAACATAAAGCAGCATTTAAAAGCACTTCAGACTGTTGTCTTGTTTCACTTAACAGAGATTTCTGAACTTACTTGTGAACAAAAGCTATTAGATCGGCCGCACGCCCTGAGCCATCGCACACCACCACGGGCACAGGTGGTGTATCTGTCACGTATTCTAAGACTGCACGTATAGTGTTCGTGCCACCCTCGATAACGAGACAAACTACGGGTGTAGTGGAATGTGTAACTGTAAATTTAAAATGATAAAAGAAAAATGAAATGTAGTAAAAAGTATGAAGAATAGGATAGGAAGAAAATACTTATAGACACAGAAAAAATAATCACGAAAGCTTTTCAGTAGAAATATTTGCTGTGGAAATATGTACTTACAAGGAACTATGTTTCATTCCTATTTACAACAAAAATATACACTTAATTTTTTTTTAGCAATAAGTGTTTGATGATTCAGCGAAATCCCTTTACTTGTGACTTGAATTGTTATTGATTGTGAAGTACGCTACAATTCACAGAGAAACTGTAGGTCTTTATACAGACAACAAATTTGCTATACCAGTGAATCCACCATCACACTACAATACACCCTAGACCAGACTATTAAATTCCCAAGTGTAGCCTTTACACAGCCATGAACACTGGTAAATAAAATGTTATGTCGGATTAAAAATGGCGACATAGTGCACAAAATACTGAAAAAGCGGTACTTTCAGGCGTGGCAAACACAAATATTTTTGGAATTAGATTTTTGGTTTTTGTACATCGGGTTTTAATTCAAGCTTTCCCTTTCTTTAGTATTTTTTTTTAAGAAGGATTTTTTACAATACAAATTTGCTGTGATCAATAATTTTTGATTGAAGAAGACAAAACAAATAATCAAATCTTTAGCTGCAGGACAACTAGCTGTTTGGTAGTCGTTACACTACTCATCAGCACCCATTGGGATTTGAACTCAGGTCATGACGTATCATGATCTGCTGCTTTAACCACTCAGCAAGTTCAACAAAAATTCAATAAATTACTCAGCCCAATTAGGAATATTTTCACGGAATTTATTTCTCTCGGAATTTATTCCTCGCGGAATTAATTTTTCACATAAAGTGCTTTTTCAATTTCTTGCTTCTAATTTTACGACCCTTTTTGTAAAAAGTGTAGTTTTTTATTTTCTTCAATATTTCGACACCCCATTGTGTGTCTTCTTCAAGAAATTTTGTTAAAATTTTCTTGAATTTTTTCAATTAACATTAAAGAAAAAAGCGCAATTTTTGCCCGCAAGAATTGAAGAGTTGATCTCCCTTTAGTATTTTCAACGAATAGAAACAAGAAAATATAAAAAAACCTCATACTTACTTTTTGTTCATAATTGGAAAAGTGATAAAATTCCTACTGAATTTTTATTTATAATTGGACTGAATATTTTTGGAATCGTTTTTACATTATCTTTAATCCTATGGGCTGATTGTCACATTTTTTTGTTTTTTTTTTTTTTTTTTTTGTTTGAAAGGCGAACCACTCTGCACATAACAATACAATAATATTTACAATAATATTGTTATTCATTTTTATCACACCTAACCCAATGTGCGAGCCGTTGATCTGTTATAAATACACGTGCATATTCTCACAAATGAGATAAAACTAAAAACATAACAATCGAACATACATGATTTAGAGAGCAAAAAATTACAATTGAATCAAACTCACATTATTTTATTGTTATTTTTGCGTTCTTGGTATTTCGTTGCTTATTGTTTGTTGTTGTTGCGTTCGTATTGTTCAGCAAGCATGTGTGAGAGTGTGCATATGTATAAGAACTACATATATTTGTATATTTGATTCTAGACTTATCAATAACTAGTTCATGATGATTGTAGAAGATAGTAAAGAAGTAAAAATAACAGACAGATCTTCTGCAGCAAGACAGTTTATTTTTAAACTTTGTGCAAGACAGTTATTATTCAGCGAACAAAGTGATGCCAATTCGAAGAAAATGGATCACTTCGTTAGAAGACTTTTCTGGAAGATAACGAAAGGGTTTGATGATGGGGAATCTCCCAGAACAGATTATTGTAATTATCTCGATGGATGAGGAAATTACAATATGGGCCGGGAAAATACATACATAATAATTGAGATTGAGAATTTCCTTTAAATTGATATTTATTTTCAACTTTACCTTTTTTGTATGGTTACAATTAGAAAGTTGTAAGGAGAAAAATTATACCGATGTTCAATTTGGTAATGGTAAGTAGCACTCTACCACACTGCTGACGATTTTCAAGTGCCGTTTTACCCACGAGCCTCAGCAGAACAAACTTCAGTCTTGACATTTGCAAGCTTTCCAGCCGCCAATGTGACCAGCTTTACATTACTTTTTACAATATTTAATAAAGTTGGTAATATTAAACAGTCGAAACAAAGGTAAGTCAAATATGTAAATATTCGTGCAAAGAACAAGAATATTCGTACAAAAGGGTAATAAAAATAGGTAAGTATAGTAAAGGTAGGTAAGTATAATGAAAATAGGTAAGTATAAGAAACGGTAAGCAAGTATATTCATATTATTATTAACAATATTATCATATTATTTATAACAATAAAAATGCTCTTGAACTGTAAATATAATACTTTGCTATTTAACATACAAATTCAGTGTGGTACTTCACGGAAAATAGTTCAAGCAGAAAATTATTGTCCAAATTATTTTGAACATTCAGAATAATAAACAAGTGTTAATACACAGAAGTATGAAGTGTAAATAAAGTTGTGAGTTATTGTAACGAAAAAGTGTTTGTAACATTATTGCATCTGCAATTGAAGAATACACAAAAGCGTTTTTGACGGTAAAAATTAATGACATACTGATCAATCAATAGTTTGAGTGACACTAATGCAACATTCTGCGATTGGCCATTGGACGATTGTAGCTTTAATCCTTTTGCATTTCCGTAAATGAACCTGAAACAGAATTGTATGTATAGGTTAGAACGCCAGAATAGGTTCGAAGGGCTGAGTCGAATTTGTGAACGTAATATATATGCTCCAGTAAAGTTTAAAAAAAGCCCACGAGGCTAAATCACCGCAATCGATATCAAGCAAGACATACGATATCGAATGAACTGTATTGTAATAATAAAAATTGTATTATAATAATATATGTTTTTTGTGCTGGTACTTTTAGGAAACGTATAAAATTGAATCTATTCCATTTTGTTTATATTACGACCTGATACGTATTGTTTACCATAATCTACATGCATAGTAATGTTATTCGATACGCTAGTTAATTCGATAACGTTTGCGGTGATTAGACTCCAGATTTGATTGAAAGAATATAAATTGGCAATATCTGTTTTGTCTTTTAAATTGAGTTTTCGGCAGTTCTTTTGAGTACCTAGTGTTGATCTGAAAACCTTCAGCTGTATAAAATAAATAAAGAGTTTTGGGATAGTTATAAAAACTTCCGCATACTTACACTAATGCTAACCTTATAGAAGGATATCCTGGTAAAAGCCGAAATATATTGTATAGAGGAAGAATCTAATACAGGATAGTGCAAAAATAATTACCCTATCGTAAGTTGTTGGCGTTTTACATCCATCATATTTGACATTTGTGGACTAGACAGCTTCAGAATACAAACAGACAAACAATTGAGTGCTATACTCCGCAAGTCCGTGAAAAAATTGTGTCGATTTTTTAAACACGATTTTTTAACCATGACAAGCGCGGAGGCGCATTTTCACTTAATTGGTTACGTCCATAAACAAAATCTTCCTTTTTTGGGCACTGAAACGAAGATTTCTTCACTTCTAGGGGTACATGGCAAGCCATTATATACACTCAAAGCTACTCTGTGGTGCGGTGTTCTTTTTCGTTTAATTTGCATTTATTAGTTTTTTAACCATTTTTTTTTTTTATTTAAAAAAAAAATTTTTTTTCTAACAATAATAAATTTCGAAGCCCCAGCGGCAATAATGGAACTAAGGCCTCATTAGTTTTTACTTTCTGTTGCCGTTCTGTGACGTTCTTTTCTGTAGCAAATATTTTACAATTACTTTTTCCGTGAATATATTCATGTGATTTTTAAATCAAAGCATAGTCAGAAGAAAAACATTGGAATGGAGAATAAATAATACAATAAACAAAAAAAATTCAAACAGCCCACTCACAAACTGCAGGGGTCTAATCACCGAATAACATTACGATACATCTAAATTATGGCAACCGATGCATATTGGATCGTAATTTAAACAAAATGCAATAGATTGAAGACCATACGTTCCCTAAAAGTAGGAATACAAACAATAAATCCTTTAACTTTTTTATATTATTGCAATACAGTTTATTCGATATCGTATGCCGTGATATCAAAATGAAAAATTTCGAAAATTTTGCTCGATATCGTATGCGGTGATTTGGCCCCAGAATTTATGACACTTATACAAAATATAACTTTCGCTAATATAATATTCTTTTGATCATCCATTGCTCAAAATGTATTAATTTTTAAAAATCTTTACTTAAAACCAAATTATTTTAGCTATCGATAAAAAAAAATTATATGCATATGAATAAAAAAAATTAAGTTTTCCATACCAGAAAACAGTAAGGGATACACAGTCACTTAAGGTTGAATTTTATTTTCAATAGAACAGAACGAAAAAGTAAAAACAAACCATGCACATATAGTTTCAATTGAACAGAAACAAAACAGCTGATTCAGAACAGAAAAGAAAGTACAAACCAAGGCGAATTCATTACTAGGTGAACTTAACAGCACAGGTGATTATATTTTGCTTCTCGCGTTTTTTCCAATGAGACAAATTTTCTTTCCTTTGTTTATAAACTTTTTCGCGTCATTTTAATCTGAAGATTTTTTTGTATGATTTAGAGCAATTTCAAGAAATTTGTGTGAGTTTAAAAGTATAAAATAATTACAAACAATTATAGAAATTTATATTTAACGTTTATATAAAATTTTTTCGCAGCTGAACAATCTTAGGCGAATTTAGATTTTGACATTGACGATATGTTTTACAATAACAAAATACATAGTACTGAATTCGCCTTTCAGCTTGCATACACCTGTATAAATTCGCCTTGGTACAAAGTAATTCTGCCTTTAATGAGGCATAAGGCATTCAAACAAAAACACTCTAAATTTTGAATTTATTTGCAAGAGTAAGAGCGTAGAAAATTAATTGAATGAGTTTTTAGCAGCAAATTTACTGGCATACCGTCTGATATCATCTTAGTTCTTTCTTTTATCTTGAGTAAAATTATGAAACTTTAAATATAAACTGTAAGCATTTGAAGGAGACTACATTTGAGATATAGCGTGTTCAGACATGTAATCTTAATTGAGTCAATTTTCGGTTAATTGGCAATATTGTGCATACATGTAAAGACATTAAAAGGTTAATGATTTTTACTAAACATACGACACAGCCGTAACGATAAAGAGACAGAAAGAAGTAGTTAAGAAAGATAATAATAAGGGAACAAGAAAGGACAGTAGTACAGAGTCAGTCGAGCGGTGATAAGTAAAAGTTGTCGAGATCTAACTTGTTCAAAAGATTGTTTGAAGTTGTGCCGGTTGAGAAAAAACTTAAGTGAATCGACTGACTGAACGTGAAATTTCTACATGTATTCTGTAAATTCTAACTATAATTCTCTTTTAAAAAATTTACAACAAATAAAATATTGAACTAATTGAATAAAAGAATTTATTTCATTTGAAAATTTAAAACATTTACATACATACAGATTAATCAATTAGTATTTGACAGCTAGCAAAAACAGCCATGAACACCGGTACGTCTTTACAAACAGCATATGGTCAGAGAAACTAGTTATTTCTAAAACTGTGCATCACGTTTCTATTTTGGGTGCGCTTTTATTTTCTTTATGTGTAAATGATTTGCCAAGCCAACTTGCAAAGTGACAAATACAATTATACGCAGATGATATGCAATTGTAATTAAGCCACTCGATTCGCAATATAAACACCTGTAAACAGCTGGTTTTCTGTGTTTCGCAGCTGTCTATATGACGACATTTCATAGGAGCTACCCTAATCATCAGTAAAAAGATATTCTCAAACATTCAACTTTATATCCCAACAATCTAAATAAATTATTTAGCGTTTGAAAAGAAAAATGTTTTAATTATACCAGTCAAAACACAAAAAACAAGCTTTTTTCGTTTATACACGTCTCTTCCTTTCTTGTTTTTGTGTGTTTTGACAGGTATTATTAAAACATTTTAAAACCTTTTTAAATTCTCAATAATTTTTTTAGATTATTGGGATATAAAGTTGAATCCTTGCCATCAACACCTTTCAAAAGTTTCCAAGTCTACTGATGATTAGGGTAGCTAATGTGAAATGTCGACATATAGACAGCTGGAAAACATAGAAAACAAGCTGTATATAATTTAGTGAATAAAACTCAATTGTATGAGTTATTACTTTATAATATAATATATTATTCCAACAGTATTACGAGTATGTAAATGACTCACATGGATGCAGTTTTAAATTTGATATGAACTTTTCTAATTTTCTTCGTAGCACCAGCTCAGCACCATATTTTGCTTGCGTTCCATTGTCGACCAAAAGAAAGTAAGCGTGACGATTATTTAACACAGCCAATTTAGATCTGGAATGGTGAAACATATAATTGAGTATTAAAAGAGAACGAAATAGTAAAAATTAAGATAATTAAACAACTACATACAGTACGAGTATGCCTAGAATGTTTTTACAGTAAAAGAAAACAAAAGCTGTTCATTTATTGACTAAAAATAATAAATACCATGAAATTTGGTTACAATTTTTGTTTACAAAGTGGTCAAACAATGCTGCTATGACTGTAATAAAAATAATAAATAGAGATTAAAGCTATTACTCGTAATTAGAGATCAAACATGAAATACACTACAGTATTTTTCTGTCAAGAAATTCTCTTTATAAAGGGCGGTCCAAACAAAACTCACGATGTTTATGGCACAAAAAGAAAACTAAAATATCGACTAAATGGTCGCCACAACTCCTGTGGCATACCTCTATGCAATGGTTTATATTTTCAATGATTCTGAGACATGATTGAGGTTAAACGTCTTTCATGTGCCGAATTATCTCAATCTTATCATGCCAGAAATATCAGACGTACACTTTTTCTTCTAAATAACCCCAAAGAAAGAAGTCCAACGGTGTCAAACCACATGACTGTGGTACAAAAAAACATCGCCACGGCGTGAGATAACACGGCCATTGAATTTCTCACAAAAGAAAGCCATCGTTTCGTTGGCTATGTGATTATGTATCCTATTGGAATCATATACTGGGCAAGCTCATATCTTCACTTTCTAAACACAAGACAACGAACTTCTTTTGTTTAGAAAGTTCTATGTGGATGCATCGGTTCTATGTGGATGCATCGGCTTTTGAACAACTATTCGTGGTCTCCCATTTGCTTAAATGTTGGAACCCTGCTTGCTGGCTAACCCACCGAAGCCAAAGTGTCGCTGAAGGCAATCTTCTTTGTAAATCCATCATTCACTGTGACTATTGGTCTGTTCAACCAACTACTTGGCATATTGACTTCGCTTCAAATCTCTAGTCAATTCTAGATTGTAAGCGTGTAAATTCGAATCTTCTCATGAGTATGTTCATGATGGTTCCTCTTCTGTCATACTATTGCCAACATCAGCAATGTTTTCCGGAAAACGAAATGGGTATTTTGACAGTTCCTACAAATCTGGTGGGCTGATATTTGCGTATTTGAATGTTTTTGTTATGTGCAGAATAAGTGGCAAGCAGGAATAGATAGCGTTTAGTCTTCCACGAGAACATGTGTGTTTTTTTTTTTTGTTCTTTTTTACATTCATCCGTGTTTTCTATGTGTGTTCATTATTAATTTTCTTTGACTACAATTTACTACCTTGCAGTATGGGATATGTTGGACTAATTTTTATTGTCTGAGCACTGTCGAAGGTGTATATAATGGACACTGATCAGTTGTACCAAATTTAATTCTAACACTTTAAATACTGTGATAATGTTTTTTTTTTGTCTTTCCGTGTTGTAATTGATAGGTTCAAATCCAACGTCCACAAGCAATACTTCTTCTTTCCTCCTCCCCATAATCTATTTTCCTAATTCCAATATACTACATTGCATATGTAGGGCTCATCACCCGAAATACTGGTCCAAAAAAAAAATTTGGTCTGTAAAACAATTTAATGCGCTGCTCAATTGCGTACGCCTTCATTAATCATCCAATTTCAAAACGGAGATTACGCGACCAGGAAAGGCTTTCTTTACACTGTCTATTATGGTTCCTGCTGTTTGCGCAGTTGTACTGTCTTGTTGAAACCACATGTTCACTTATCCCCCCTCATTAAATTTCGGCAATAAGAAGTCAGTTATCATACATAGCCCGATAGCTTTCACCAGTAACAGTAACTGTTTTGCTGTTAAATAATGCCGTCCAATCACACTCCCTGCGCGAACACCACAATGGACGTATGTTCAGTACCCCAAAAACGAAGATATCATTTATTTACGTAATTATTTAAATCCGCCTCGTTGCTCATAATGATTTTCAACTTAAAATCAAATCAAATGGTCACATAATGAATACCTTTTAAAATTTAGACGTGGGAATAATATTGTTACGAATTTGTATGACTTCTAACCCACGGTGCAGTCGTTGTTCTGCTTATTATACATGTGCACACAAATCCATACATACAATATAAAGGTAAAAAAATAGTACACAAATAACGTTAAGCAATAAATGATTTTATTGTTTCGCAAGCACTTTTAAAATTAGCTTTGTGCATTTGAGCCTGGAATGATCATTAGCGAATAACTAGATATTTCATGAAGAATGCAAAAGGTAACAAAGAAGTATAAATAGCACGCAGATGTTCGACACAGCTAAATTTTACTCGTTGTGGGAGTCAGACATAAGTCAGAAAAGTAAGCCAGTCTAGTGAGTTAACATGCAGTGGTATTAAGTATAAATAATGTTGTGAAGTATTTAAGTGCTGTGTAGCGAACAATTGTTAGTTTCTTAAATTAAATTTTTGGTTTGTACATTTGTACAACGGGTTATAGTATATAAGAAAGAAAAAACCTGAACTATAACCCGTTGTACAAATGTACAAACCAAAAATTTAATTTTAAAAATTATAAAAGTTCATCAAAAATTCCATAAATTGTTAGTTTCATTATTTCATTTGCAATTGAAGAATAAACAAAGCGTGTTTAACGGTAAAAACGTAACAATATATCGGTTTTCCACGGCCTTGAGAGGTTGCCGTCATGGTCCGTTGGGACCATCATAATAATATAGCTTTATTCTGTTCTTGTATGACGTCGTATCTAAATGCAGCAAGATAATCGTTTTTCAATGTTTTGTGCAGAAAGGAGTGTTTTCCTTCTAGTAGCTCTTGATGAAGACTTATTTTTATTTAAGGAGTTCCTTACTGCTTCGTGTGATACACTAACTAAATATTAGTGGATTTTCTTTACCTTTTTTTTTAATTAAACGTTATGCTCTGCCAGATATTTTACGCGAGGGAGCATTTGAAGCTTTCAGCTCTAAACTATATTAATTCTCAGTAGGATTCAACATGTTGCAAACAGTTTGAGTCTGTAAGGAAAACATACATATCTGCACACTTTCGTAAACGCTAATAAACCAACTGGATTATATACAGAGTGGAGCAAAAATAACCTTACGATGTTTTTTGGCTGTAATTAAAAAAAAAAGAGATAAACTTTGATTCTTCCTGTGGATTATTTTTATTTGGTCTTTAAACCTTTTTAAACTCAAGCCGAGAAAATTATGTCATGTAAATGGTCGCCGCCACAGTTGATTGTCATTTGAGCCCTTTTTGTAGCATTTTCCATCACATTGGCCAAAACTTCCAGCGATAGGTGCTCACATTCTTGACGAATATTGTCTTTGCACTGTGCAAAAATTATCTAGGATTTTGCAGAGTATATTTTAAATAGTTATTCATATATTTTGCTATTTGCATTTGATATGCATACATACACTTGTATGCATTTGGCATTTGATAATAACAAATTAAGTCGAGTTTTGAAAATTTGCGAGAACGCGCGTTCTGAAACCGCAATGCGTTTTGAAAAACGCCTAATTGATTTTTAGGTGTTCTGAGGAGGTATGTGGTAGTAATATAAAACGAAAAAAAATTTTACAACAAATAGAAAAAATTTTCAATTTAGTTTACTCAATGAAAATGTGTATTGGTAGGTTGTGTTTATAGACCTAATAATCATATATGTATGGACAGTTTTATGAGCACTCTAGAAACACACACAGTCTCTTCTGATGAAGTCATTATTACAGGAGATTTTAATTCAAATATTTTAGTGAACCCTTTTCTAACTGACAACATGCTTGCTCTGGGGCTTAACACACCGAACACAAGTATTGCTACACATTTTACGAACACCAGCAACACACTTCTTGACCTTTTCTTTGTTAGTGATATTTCGAAGGTGTTACTTTATGACCAGTTATCGGCACCTTGTTTTTCGCGCCATGACCTAATTTTTATGACGTATAATTTTCAGTTAAGTGTACATGAGGAATTTGTTAGATATCGGGATTTTAAGAACATTAATTATAGTAGCTTAGAAGCAGAATTCTTGAGAATTGATTGGAGTGTGACATATAATCTAATTTCTGTTGACGACCAGCTCTCTTTTCTACATAACAATCTTGACTACTTATACAATCTTGCCGTTCCCTTAAAAACAAAAATTGTAAGTCGACATAGTAAACCTTGGTTTTCTTATGCAATAAGACAAGCGATTAGTCGCAGAGATATTTTGTATGCTCGGTGGAAGCGTTTCAAAACAGTAGAATTCCATGAAGAATACAGACTATCACGTAAGACAACTAACAGGCTAATTAAAAAAGCAAAATCTGACTACTATGCTACGAAGTTTTCCACAGCCATAGACTCCAAAAAAAAGTGGCAAACGATTCGTGAGATCGGAATTGGAAATCATGGTAGTCAAGAGAACTGTACAACCGATGCTAACACCTTAAATAAACAATTTTTGAATATCCCAAATGTTCAGCCAAATTCTGCTTACTATAATTTCCCTAATGGTATTTTGGACACCAGGTTCAGTTTTGCAAACGTAAGCCAAACTGATGTATTATCCAGCCTGCTATCTACAAGATCCAATGCAGTTGGTGTGGATGGAATGGATCCCAGATTTGTTAAAATTCTTATTCCAAGACTTCTTCCCATTATAACGTTTATTTTTAATAAGATTTTTACTTCTAGCTGTTATCCCAAAATTTGGAAAATTGCGAAGGTCATTCCTGTACCGAAATCTAATTCTGATTTCAGGCCAATAGCGATCTTGCCTTTTCTATCTAAGGTCTTTGAAAGATTAATTCACGACCAAGTTTCACAATATCTTGAAGCCGCCAATATGCTTTCTGATCGTCAATCTGGTTTTCGTAAAAATCACAGTTGTATAACGGCTCTCGTTGATGTTTCCGAGGATATAAGGCAACAGGTGGACTGCGGAAACGTTACTTTTTTTAGTTCTCTTGGATCATTCTAGAGCTTTTGATATGGTCGACCATAAAATTTTGTGCCTTAAGCTTAATCATATGTTTAGATTTGCTACTAGTGCAACTAAACTTATATGTTCAAATCTAGCAGAGAGATATCAATACGTTGAAACAACTACTTCAGTCTCCAGCTTTTTGCCATTAAGTCGAGGTGTTCCGCAAGGATCAATCTTAGGCCCGCTTCTTTTTTCATTATACGTGAATGATATTCAGGATAAACTTCAACATTGCAGGGTTAGATTGTATGCTGATGATGTTCAGCTTTATTTAAGTTGTAGCAATAATATGGTTCCTGATTGTGTTAGAACCTTAAACCAGGAGTTAGGAAGGATTCATGAGTGGGCAACCACTAATGGTCTAGTGATTAATCCTACCAAGTCTAAATGTGTGATTATTAAGAAGAGATTACTAAAACTTGATTGCAATACTATTTTAACTTTAAATAACCAGGTCATTGAAGTCGTTACCTGTGCCAAAAATCTTGGTATATACTTTAATGACACCCTAACTTGGTCAAACCATGTTAACTTTGCTTGCGGTCGAACGTTTTCAATGCTAAGGAATCTATGGCAAACTCAGTACTGCACTCCTGTCAATATTAGAGTACTTATTGCCAAATCGTATTTAGTGCCGGTCTTATTATATGGCTGTGAATTATTCGCCAACTGTGACTGTGAAAGTAGAAGAAAACTTAACGTGGCATTTAATAGCATTATACGATACGTATATGGTCTAAGAAGATTCGATCATATTTCCCCCTACGTAACTTTACTTTACGGAGTTACTCTTGACGACTACCTGAGAGTACGTAGTTTGCTGTTTATGCACAAAATTATTTATACACATAAGCCTGAACATCTCCATACACGTTTAAATTTTTCAACACTTGATAGAGGTAAAAGAATCCTAGCATTTGGCCATCGATCACAGATTTCTAAATATCACTTCTTTATTTATGCTATCAGTCTCTGGAACAGAATACCCTATACACTACAAACCGTTAGTAACGCACATCAATTCAGAAAATATATTTTTTCTCATTTCTCGTCGTAAATGCTAATACATATGTTTAAATTATAATTGTATGAATAATAATGTATGTTTTAAACATTTCTGATTTCACATTTTTAGTTTTCTCAGCCTAATGTTGTTAGCTTTATATAATTAACTATTTTATGGAATTTAAATTTCTTTGTTTTTATGTATATATGTATGTGTATTTGTTCAATTGATCTGTACTATAATTATTGTTATTATTAATTTGTTAAATTTTTGTTGAACTTTTATAATTTTTTAAATTAAAAATTGTTTGGTTTGTACATATGTACAACAGGTTTTTAGTTCAAGTTTTTCCTTTCTTAATTTTTTCTTAAGAAGGATTTTTTACAATACAAATTTGCTGTGATCAATAATTATTGATTGAAGAAGACAAGAAAAATAATAATCAAATCTTTAGCTGGGGGACAACTAGCTGTTTCGTAGTCGCTACACTACTCATCAGCACCCACTGGGATTCGAACTCGGGACATGACGTATCATGATCTACTGCTTTAACTACTAAGCCACCGAGCATTTAATTATTTTCTATCTATATTCATCTCATATTGAATCACATATGCATTTTTTGTTAATTGCCCACTTGTTTGTACAGCGTTTGCTGTCTCTAAACTAGCGGTATTTATTTTTATTTATTAACATACATATTTTTGTATTTAATATTCTCCGGACCCAGAGATGTAAATATTAATTTGTTAAATTTTTGTTGAACTTTTATAATTTTTTAAATTAAAAATTGTTTGGTTTGTACATATGTATATGTCATGTCCCGAGTTCGAATCCCAGTGGGTGCTGATGAGTAGTGTAGCGACTACGAAACAGCTAGTTGTCCCCCAGCTAAAGATTTGATTATTATTTTTCTTGTCTTCTTCAATCAATAATTATTGATCACAGCAAATTTGTATTGTAAAAAATCCTTCTTAAGAAAAAATTAAGAAAGGAAAAACTTGAACTAAAAACCTGTTGTACATATTGTTATTATTGTTATATATACATATACATACATATATTTTATTTTATTTATTTTTTGTTGTATCTTTTTACTTACTCAGTTTCACAATGCGATTGATTTGTATTTGTATTTTAATTATTATTATTTCTATTATTATTAATATTTTTGTTAAATTTTAATTAACTAGTTTCATACTGCAATATAAGACTTGGGTCTTGTGTATGAAATAAATAAAAAAAAAATAAAATAAAAATAAATAAAAATAAAAAAATGTGTAAAATTCTTTAAACTTTGTATTGAAATAAAAAGACAGCATTACATTTTAATTGTGAATAATTTTATTGGCTTTTGCAAGTTCAGTTTTAGTAAATTCAATCAGTTCACTTCAATATATACATGCGAGTTGCATTTTCTGATAGGAAAATTACTTTTGCGCCACCGTGTACATGCACACTAGGGTGATCGATTATTTTACATTTTTCTAAAACCGAAAAACCGGTTAACCGGGTTTTTAATGAAATAATTAGAAACAAATATGTTAATGAAAAAACAGTTGATTTTAATGGTTAGAGGAATATTTGATCAGAAACAGTAATTCCCAAAAAGAACAAAGTTAGTCCCAGTTTACATTGTGCAATTTTTGCGGCTGCAATTTTAAAGAAGAAACGATACAACCTGTGACGAAAAAAGTTGTAGAATGTAAACTGGGACTATAAAAAACTTAAAACTCTTTAATAACTCTGTGTTTTTCGTTGAACATATGAAAAGATGCAAAGCATATATGTATGTATACTGCTTGCCACTTGAATAAGGCTTCACTTTATTTTTATTTAATTAAGTATACCTATCTCCCAAATTAAAGTTCTGAAAAATATTTTTTTTTTTTTTTTGCTGAACCGAATTTCAAGATGTTGCTTTAGTTTCCTGAAGAAAAAAATATATACATATTTTAATACCCTTCACAAAAATGTTAAGGGTATATATAAGTTTGTGATTCCGTTTGTATTTTCTACAATTTTTATTTCCGACCATATGAAGTATATCATATCAGAATCAGCATTGATAGAAAATTCGATTAAGCAATGTCCGTCTGTCGGCCGTTGAAATACCGTTTCTGAGAAAACCATTAGACTTAGAAACTTTTCTCTTTCACCATTCTCTTACCATGGGTTTGCTATTGAAATTCAGTAAAATTGGTTCCCATATAGCTGAGATATATCCAAAATTCCGAAAAAAGCCCTTATTTTTTGCAATTTTTATGAAAATTTTTGAAAAAAGAATTCTTCCTCATCATCACTATTTTTAAAAATAAATGCTTTTAAAATATCTTAATCCATATCCTAAATAATTTTTTGTCAATTTTCCAAACTCGAAAGAACAATTAAATTTTTATGTAAATATTTTGTTTTGATTCTGACAATTTTTGCTGCATAAAAATCTGACAACCGTGTGAACTGACAATATTTTTCATGCCACCATTGTCAGATAATGGAATTGTCAGAAAATTGACTTACAATGGAATTGATATTTTTCTGACAATTGTCTAGCAACCGTGTAAACAGACAATTTGTATTGTAAGAGCAATTGTGCATTGTCATGCAATTGCCAGCACATTATTAGATCAGACAATATTGTCAAATCTGACAGCCGTCTGAACAAAGCTTTAGGAAGGCTATGATTTCAATTTCTTTCAATACAAACGGCTAGAGAATTTTTAATTCGATAGTTTTTATTCAAAATAGGACGTGGTAAGGCTCATAATAGCTCTGAAAAAGTAAAAATTCTGATTTTGAAAACTCAGGGTCAGAATCCAGTCCAAATAGCTATTCCTAAAAATGGTGGGAGTACTCATTACTATGTCCATGGTAGAAGATAATAACTTTCGTTTTTATAACCTAAAATTTAAAAATAAATTACAGTTTGCTTTGTTTAAAATAGTCCTTATCCAAAACTAAATCCAACCCCTTGAAATTTGGTTCTGTAAAAAATTATGTTTTTTCTGTATGTGATTCCTTATTCAAGTGGCAGTCAGTGTGTACTCAGAGCTTGATTTCATTGCATATTGCATCTGCATGTATTTCGATCAGTGGTCCCTACAAAGAGAACACTTGTTATATACTCGTAAATATGTATATGCGCGATTACCCTTCATTGCGTGCTGATCAATGATTTTTATATACACTCCGGTTCACATATTTTAAAGCACTAAAAATTCCATTCAGAAGCCTGTATCTTTTGCAATTATTAACCGGTTACAAAATTTTAAAACTGAAGTAGAAGCTAGACAATTTGAGATATAAAAAAATCATAACAAAAGTGGTTTCTTAGCTAAAGAACTTTTTTTGAGCAATTTATAAAAATAATTCCAAAAATGTGCTTTCTTTTTTGGTTCACTTGCATATTTTATTTTTTATTATTTTTAAAGTAAGAGATGATTTTCTTGTACGGATGCGTACAATGGATTACATCTTAATCAATTTACAAGTCAAAATGGCAAAACAAATAATTTTAAATCTATCTGGAAAAACTAAAATCTATGTTTTTGAAGTTTATTCCGCTTCCATTCCGAAAAATTGGACGAGACCCATGAAAAAAAAAATATTAAAGGAAGGGTTTCCTCGTCTTTATCTACGTATCATCTAATTCTGTCTTATACTTGTCAAAAATAAAAGCTCAAGCTGGTGTGTACTTGTAAGCAAGCAGGTTATCAGTACGCAGAGTAATTAAAAATTATATACGGGAAAGTACAAAAAAAAAGCCGCCACTTAATGCTCTTCGTAAGGAAAAGCGGCTTCAATTCGCGAAATACTACATGGCAATGGATACGTAGCAAAGATATCATATAAATGACTGGAGGACCGTTGTATTTACGGATGAGAAGAAATTTAATTTGGATGGACCTGATGGCTATAACTATTGTTTCCATGATTTGCGCAAAGAAAAGCGATTTTCGAACCGATATCACAGCCGAGAAGGAGGCGTTGAAGTTTTTAAAAACAAATGGGGTTTTACCCAATACTAATCGTTCTTAAGTAAATTAAGCAATAATAAGAAAAATGAATTAAAAAGACAAGGAAAACAGTTTTTACTTAAAATTAGTTAAGGTGTATTTATTCAAATGAAACAAAAGAAAACAGCACATTTTTGGACCTTTCTTTAAATAGCTCAGAAAAAGTTGGTGTTCTGTTTTATATCTCAAGATGTCTACCTTCCACTTCTCTTTTAAAATTGTCCAATCGGTAAAAATTGCAAAAGATACAAACTTCTGAATGTGGAATTTTTAGTGCCTTTAAATAAGCGAACCGTGTATAAGTGTATAGTCGTAAAACGCACTTAATAGGACTGAGAGGATGAATGTAATATATACGTATTCTTAATATGTACGACTGTTTTAACTAATCTTTCAAAAACAATATGCAGTTCAAATGTTTTGTAGTATACCTACTCGTAGTTGTTTCTCATGTTTTTATTAAACTTGACACTGAATTTGACCTTTCTCTTAACGTGTTTGTTGAGCTTATTGAATACAAACCATTAAGTAATCGGGTATGTTTTTGATTCTACTTTGTAGTGAAAATAGTTTGAAATCACTTCAATTTCAAGCTTTGGTGTTGTACATTCTGCTCTTTACTTTTCATTTGTGTATTGTATTCGAACATTAATTTGTAGTGAATTGTCTGGTTCTTGAAACTACTTTTATATAAAAAGTAGTAGTTTGAAACCACTTTTTAATTTCATTGTGAAAATGAAAACTTTTACAGAAAAA
This sequence comes from Thecocarcelia acutangulata, assembly GCA_914767995.1. Taxonomy (NCBI): domain Eukaryota; kingdom Metazoa; phylum Arthropoda; class Insecta; order Diptera; family Tachinidae; genus Thecocarcelia; species Thecocarcelia acutangulata. The sequence continues at coordinate 63,464,770 of OU612098.1, forward strand.
CTGAGTATAATTACAATCCCATTGAAATGAAAGGGCTAGATGACGAAATATTTATTTGAGATACAATTGTACATATATTTATAGGCAAAATAAGGAAAATATTATATAAAAAACTAATAATTGTTATTTTATTAGCTAAAGTCGATTGGCGACATCATCTCTTATTACAGCGGTTACGGAATCACTAACTCATCTGAATCATCGTCATCACTTTCATGTCTTGGGTTTACAACCACAGGCTATTCCACGTTTTAGCATAAAATTTGATAAACCTAACTAAATTTTGATCTTATAAAATAACAAGCATTAGATTAAAAATTTTGCACGTCGTTTTTTGGGCAAAACGCATATCACAAAAAAATAAAATAATATTGAAAATATCGTTCATTTCAGTACTAGTTTATATAAAAATACAAATAAAACTGAAAACGTGGTTCGTGTCAGTACTAGTTATTTGTACATTTATCCAAGTTCAATTCGAACGAAAGAATAAAATACCCAAACTACTACTTTTTCAGAACAACCTAAATGAAAATGTTAACTTTTCAAATCATTTATTTTATTTTAATTCTACTACTTTTCTAAAACATGCCGGAATATTTCTAGTTTTTTAAATCTTAGTGTTATAGTGCGTTTCCATATAGGTGTTTTACTCGAAAATACGTGTTTTGCGTAAAACATGTAAAAATAAACAGGTTTTCCCATACATTTTTGAAAACAGCAAAATTAACGTGTTTTGGAGCAAAACACGAAAATGATCCGTACAACAATGCTTGTACTGAATAAGGAAAAATAAATATTGTGCTATCCATTCAAAGTGATTGAAAAACTCGAAAAAAATTATTAATTCATGTGTCATTAAAAATAACCAAACAAAACAATTACAATATTTATTTTCTATAGGTATATAAGTTTATAATCAAAGGAAATCATTTGCGGAAAAACAATAATGTAACTAAAGGTTTTAAGGTTTTTATGGAATTTTCCAACCACCATGACAGTTGGGACTAAAAAGAATTGTATGTACATAGTACATAAATACATATATATGTATATGACAAAATTTTTATATTTACCTACTGCAAATAAAAAACGGATCGAATGCAATAACATTAGAGTATTATCTTAATCGCACAAGTGCTTTTCCAGCACAAAACACAAAAAGTAAATTGAGCAAAACAACAGCACATGCAATTATCAGAATCGCAACAGCCGTCCTTTTTCCCATTCGTTTACCTTTTAAGGAACTGCTGTTTTGCTTTACCATTCATGTTGCAATGAAATTCTGACCTAATATTCTTTGCAACACTAAAACCTTATATCCTTTCCTACGTCTTTAACTAATTATTCCATACTATATATCATTCTATCAACATTAACCATTTAAACTTAAAAATATTTATTTAATATTCATACTCCTATATTACACGTATATTCGGTGGTAGTCAAATGCTTGGCTCCAATCAAAGAAACTCAGTTTTCATTGATAAATTCTTTCAATGTGCAGATAATTGTCTCTGAGAAAAAGTTGCAATTGAGCATAAATGCAACCCTATTAATGCATAAACCCAATATTATTGAATTCTTATAGCTTATACAAAACTGCCTCCATATGATAGATCCAACCTACACAAACTCCTTGCCGAATGTTAAAACCGCTAAATGCTATTAAGAATCAAAAACCATATTTGCTCTTATTCCAAGAGCTGTCATTGTTATCCCATTAAGTCGACATGTCAAAATGACCGTTATTACATTCCTCGTTGATGAGAGCTATCTGATCTGTACTTAAAACAATATATAGAGAACTTTAATGGCACTCAATTGTTGTGGGCAACGATTGCAAAGCAGCTAATTATTTTCTGTGACTATGATGACAACTCTTGGAGTACGGGGTATTAAATAAAACTCTAGCAAATATATAGCATTATACATTTTTTTGTTTATAATTTCTTGAATCGATGCTTTAATCTTCTTGTTTTTTTTAAATTTGTTTTAAATAACTCATACGAGTACATATGTATATAATAATTTTGAAAAATTACAAATAAATTGAAAATAAGTTGACGTCAAGCTGACTTCGAAAATTCGAAATTAAAAACACTTCGTACTATAATGGAAACACTTCGAAATGTTTTGCTCAAGACAAGTGTTTTGAGCAAAATGTTTATAGTGGAAACATGGTATTACAAAATGTTTTCTGTATGATTAACAGTAGTTCATTTTTCGAATTATGTTCATAGTTTTTAAGCAACCTGTCGTGGTAATATCTTTATCCACAATCTTTTACGCTGAAGTAAGTAAATCAAACTGTGTCATAAATGTAAGTAATGTTCACTATCCCTGCTTGACAAAAATCACTAAGAAGGAGAAATGGAGATAAAGTCGCTAAAGCGATCTTCAAATGCAGAATCAACTGCACTGACTAATCCAAGTCTGCCCAGCCATATGCGCTTGATACTCAATTGTTTTTGTAAATGCGCTTAGCTATAGGGCTGTGCTCTTCAATACTCAAATACTGCGCTCAGCACTAGCAATGAAAAATACACAAACAACTTCGTCTTTTATATATATTTTTTTCGTTCTTCACCGCATACACACAAAAGCAAAGCAACAACATTTTCGCATGCTTTGTTGGTAAACATTGAGGACAGCGATTATCAGTGTGAACTTTGTTTTTTTGTAAATGTTTTTTCTTTTTACAACAAAAAATATTAAATAAAAATAGTGTTTCCTTAAATGTATTGGTGTTTACTCTTCCATATAGAAGTTGTGGGCACCCCTTGGCTAAACAGTTAGGTTTACTCTCTCAAGCGCTGTTGGAATTAGATTTTTTAGTTTCAAAGTGTTTACGCCGTGTCAAGTTGGTCTAATATATTTCGTGTGTGTATGAGAATTTATGATAAAGAAAATTTTGTTACGAGTAGACATCAAACTGTAGTGTTATAATAATTTATCTGAGCTTCTACTAATTGCAAAGAAGCATATTCTTTTCTAGGTTGTCACTCTTAAAAGTACTTTACGAGCATACCTATCTGTAATTAAAATAAAAATGTAAAAGTATAATATTTAAATATTCTAAAAATAGTCATTTAAAAAAACCGGTTACTGTAAAACCCCAGTCGAATAATAACCGCTCGATCACCCTAATAGATATGTACATTGAAGTACTCGTGCCTGCCATTTTTACCACAACCTTTAATTTTTGTTAAACTTAAAAGCATTACAACAAAGAGTGTATGGCGGTACTTATCTAAATACATTTCCAATAGTCCAAGAATTGAAAAAATTGCAACAAAAATTAAATTTGTAAAAACAATTTCTTGACAGCTAAATAATTGAATATGTGTTGTTTTTGTTATTTTTTCTGCTCAATTGTGTACATTGCTAATTTATTTATTTATTTATTATTATTTTTTTTTTTTTTGTTAAAGTAGTTTTAGAGAATAAGGAATAGAATGACCGAAAATATCCATTAAATGACTCACCTGGGTGAACTGATACTATGACATGGTACCTCACGATTATGGCCCAAAAGTTCATGATTACGCTCAACAATACCCCAAGGTGCAATACCAATACTGACAACCCGGCCAGTCCGTTGTTGGCCTTCCAACAGCAAAGCATCACCAACTTGTTTTGTTACACCTTAAAAAAAAAAATGAAGTAAAAAATACGTAAATACTGAAAAATATTTTTGTGGAATAAAAGTTGCCTGCCCGTTATAGTACTAGTATTAATGGAGGAAGTTACAATACTCCTTCAATACAACAATACCTTGTTAAAAGGTAAACACAAACAACTATCGTTGACAATTCAAGAACGTTTCGTTGTCAAATCGAGAACGAATAGTGCAAAAATACGAGGTGGTGTCAAATCAAGAACACCTGTTGTCAAATTATGAACGACCAGTTGTTAAAATAAGAACAAATGTGGTCACCTCCGAAATCAAGAACGATTCGTTCTCAAATTGAGAACAATCCGTTGTCAAAAGCAGAACATCAAATGCAAGTTCCATTATTTGGTTTGTAAATTTTCTCATTGTGTTTTCAGTACTTTATAAGTGCGATCTATTATAAAAATTAAAAAATGAACGAGGTAAAAAAAATATTTTCAATGATGAAACTAATTTGTTTTATATAAATGTGGACGAGAGTTTTATATTTGAAAACTCCAACATTACTCGTAAAACGGAAGTAAATGCAACTCCGGATCTTGTTAGTTTTTTTTTTTTAAATCGGTAGACATGGAATACATTTATGATTTATTAAAAGGTAAGCTGTTAACTAAAAAATCTTTATATATAAATACAAATTTACATTTAAAGTCGCAGTATCGCATTTGAGTTCGGAGCTCGGTCTTAAACTGTGCAAACGTTTGTCGCTCTTTTTGGGAAATAATGTTGAACTTATAGGATTCCATTGCAACGTTTCGTTGTGGCAAACAGTGTCGATCGAATTTCTCTAGAACATCTTCTAATGTCCTTTGCAATTCCGCTCTCCTGCATTCACGGTTTCCAACAATGACTGTTCTGTACCATAAATATTTGCCCCAGCCGTACCAATTAACCAAATGAAATTTGTAACCTTGGTCTTTTCCGATTCATTCACTTTACCACTGGCTATCATGTAGACCAAAAAATTCCTCCTCCAGTTTGGCCACCCATTTGCCAGGTTGGGGCAATCCAGTTCTGCCGGTAAACGGTCAGTTGTTGACATTTCGATTACAATTGTCTTTTATATAACTTCTCTTTTTAAATAAAAACAAACAATTCTTATAATCTTGGCTTCTACACTCTTTTTCAATAATGATGTGCACCACAATACAAGATTCTTTTTTTTAGGTTATCTAGTTTTTTCCTCGTGTCTTCACTTCTGACACCATGTTTTTAGTTGTACCCGCCAATGAAATAAAAGTCTTGCACGCTGTTTGCTTGTCATACAGAGAATGAATCTCTTTTGTTTTCTTTTATTATACTTCAATTGCCATCTTATAATTTATACTAACAATGTTGTCAACTAACTACTTATTAATACAAAGCACGTATCTACATTTTATTCCTTTTGTTCAAGCTGCCCATATCACCTTTAGAAGTTCGCAGTATATCAAGAAGGAAGATCTAAAAGAAGCAGTACCGCCCTTAAGCGTCCGCATTGAATTCAGGGCAAAGTTGTTTGGAAAAAATTAAAATGTTTCTATATATAGTTGGGAATCGATGACGAAACCATTTCAGTACCATCCAAAGTAAAGCTATGGCTCAACAAAAACAATAACATATATTAGATTTAAGTATCTATATTTTTTGAATTTATTAAATAAAACATATAAATATTATTGAAAGTGTATATAAAAAATTACAAATAGCTTGTTTTCTATGTTTCCCAGCTATCCATATGTCGACATTTCATAGGAGCCACCCTAATCATTAGTAGACTTTAGAAATTTTTGAAAGATATTCTCAAACATTCAACTTTATATCCCAACAATCTAAGGTTGTTCATTTGTTTGAAAGGTGTAAAGAAATGTTAGAGACGTTTATAAATAGAAAAGCTTGTTTTTTATGTTTTGACAGATATTATTAGAGCATTTTTCCTTTTAAATTCTCAGCAATTTATTTAAATTGTTGGGATATAAAGTTGAATGTTTGAGAATATCTTTCAAAAATTTCCAAAGTCTACTCATGATTAGGGTGGCTCCTATGAAAATTCTTTCAATGTGCAGATAATTGTCTCTGAGAAAAAGTTGCAATTGTGCATAAATCCAACGCTATTAATGCATAAACCCAATATTATTTAATTTTTATAGCTTATAGAAAACTGCCTCCATATGATAGATCCACCTACACAAACTCCTTGCCGAATGTTAAAACCGCTAAATGCTATTAAGAATCAACAAGTAAGAGTGTAGTATATTCGGCTGGGCCGAATCTAAAATACCCTTCACGATAGTCACGAATATGTATAGTATATTAAAAATGTGGCCTAAATATGCTCGGTTATATATGAACCGATATCGGAATTTTCTATTTTCTGTATTTTAGTAACATTCTTTTATAAAAAAAAAATTTTAATGAAAAAATCGGTTCAGGCTATATCTCGGGTATATATGGACCGATATCGAAAATTTTAATTTTCCATATTTATATAACCTTATTTCATTACCAGAACTGCTTTTGAGCACAAAAAATTGTTTAAGTTCGGCTTAGGCTATATCTCGGGAATATATGGACCGATATCGGAAATTTTAATTTTCACTATTTTCGTAACCTTCTCTTATAACAAGAACTGCTTTTCAGAAAAAAATGTAATTGGAAAAATCGGTTCAGGCTATATCTCGGGTATATATGGACCGATATCGGATATTTTCTTTTTCCATATTTATATAACCTTATTTCATTACCAGAACTGCTTTTGAGCACAAAAAAGTTGTTTAAATTCGCTTACTCGACATTTTCATCAAAAAACCGGTTAGACTATATATCGGGTATATATGGACCGATATCGGAAATTTTTATCTTCCATATTTATATAACCTCATCTTATTACCAGAACTGTTTTTAAGCAAAAAAAAGTTGTTTAAGTTCGCTTACGCGACATTTTCATGAAAAACCCGGTTTGGGCTATATCTCGGGTATATATGGACCGATATCGGAAATTTTCATTTTCAATACCTATATAACCTTATTTTACTATTAGAACTGCTTTTAAGCAAAAAAAGTTGTTTAAGTTCGCTTACGCGGCATTTTCATGAAAACCCCGGTTTAGGCTATATCTCGGGTATATATGGACCGATATCGGAAATTTTTATCTTCCATATTTATATAACCTCATCTTATTACCAGAACTGTTTTTAATCAAAAAAAGTTGTTAAAGTTCGCTTACGCGACATTTTCATGAAAAACCCGGTTTGCGCTATATCTCGGGTATATATAGAACGATATCGAAAATTTTCATTTTCCATACTTATATAACCTTATTTGATGACCAGAACTGCTTTTAAGCAAAAAAAGTTGTTGAAGTTCGCTTACGCGGCATTTTCATGAAAACCCCGTTCCAGGCTCTATCTGCGGTATATATGGACCGATATCGGAAATTTTCATTTTTCATATTTATATAACCTTATTTTATTACCAGAACTGCTTTCGAGCAAAAAAAGTTGTTTAAGTTCGCTTACGCGACATTTTCATGAAAAACCCGATTTGGGCTACATATGGACAGGGTACATATGGACCGATATCGGAAATTTTCATTTTCCATATTTATGTAACCTAATTTCATTACCAGAACTGCTTTTGAGCACAAAAAGTTGTTTAAGTTCGCTTTCGCGGCATTTTCATAAAAAACCCGATTTGGGCTATATCTCGGGTATATATGGACCGATATCGGAAATTTTAATTTTTCATATTTATGTAACCTAATTTTATTACCAGAACTGCTCTTGAGCACAAAAAAGTTGTTTAAGTTCGCTTACGCGACATTTTGATTAAAACCGCAGTTTAAGCTATATCTCGGGTATATATGGACCGATATCGGAAATTTTCATTTTTCATATTTATGTAATCTTATTTCATTACCAGAACTGCTTTTGAGCACAAAAAGTTGTTTAAGTTCGCTTTCGCGGCATTTTCATAAAAAATCCGATTTGGGCTATATCTCGGGTATATATGGACCGATATCGGAAATTTTAATTTTTCATATTTATGTAACCTAATTTTATTACCAGAACTGCTCTTGAGCACAAAAAAGTTGTTTAAGTTCGCTTACGCGACATTTTCATGAAAAACTCGGTTTGGGCTATATCTCGGGTATATATGGACCGACATCGAAAATTTTCATTTTTCATATTTTTATGACCCTATTTCATTACCAGAACTGCTTTTGAGCACAAAAAAGTTGTTTAAGTTCGCTTACGCGACATTTTCATGAAAACCCCGATTTGGGCTATATCTCGGGTATATATGGACCGATATCGGAAATTTTCATTTTTAATATTTATGTAACCTAATTTTATTACCAGAACTGCTTTTGAGCAAAAAAAAAATTTATTTAGCTTCGCCTATGCCACATTTTCATTAAAAATCCGATTTGGGCTATATCTCGGGTATATATGGACCGATATCTGAAAAAAAAATTTTTTGCTACTATGCTTAATAAGTGTGTGAAGTTTGAAGCAAAACGAACAACTTTTGTTTTCAAAAATTTTCATACAAAACTGCAAAAAAAAATGGCTTTTTTCGGAATTTTGAATATATCTCAGCTATACGTGGACCGATATTACTGAATTTCAATAGCAAACCCATGAATCGATGGGGTAAAAGAATGGTGAAAGAAAAAAGTTTCTAAGTCTAATGGTTTTCTCAGAAACGGTATTTCAACAGCGGACAGACGGACATCGCTTAATCGACTTTTCCATTAATTCTGATTCAGAATATATATACTTTATAGGGTCGCAGAAAAAAACTGTAGAAATTACAAACGGAATCACAAACTTATATATACCCTTTACATTTTTGTGAAGGGTATAAAAACCATATTTGCTCTTATTCCAGAGCTGTCATTGTTATCCCATTAAGTCGACATGTCAAAATGACCGTTATTACATTCCTCGTTGATGAGAGCTATCTGATCTGTACTTAAAACAATATATAGAGAACTTTAATGGCACTCAATTGTTGTGGGCAACGATTGCAAAGCAGCTAATTATTTTTTTCTGTGACTATGATGACAACTCTTGGAGGTTGTTCATTTGTTTGAAAGGTGTAAAGAAATGTTAGAGACGTTTATAAATAGAAAAGCTTGTTTTTTGTGTTTTGACGGATATTATTAGAGCATTTTTCTTTTTGAATTCTCAGCAATTTATTTGGATTGTTGGGAAATAAAGTTGAATGTTTGAGAATATCTTTCAAAAATTTCCAAAGTCTACTGATGATTAGGGTGGCTCCTATGAAAAGTCGACATATAGACAGCTGGGAAACATACAGAAAACAAGCTATTTATAATTTTCTATTGGTATCAATGTTAGAAGCTAAAATAGCGAATAAAAACTCAATTGCTTGAAAGTGTATATATTACATCTGTTTTTATTATATACGGATCCGCAATGGATAAGAACGTATCGTTGTCAAAATGAGAACGCAACGTTCTCAAAACAAGAACGGTTCGTTCGTGAGAAAGAAGCGTTGTCAAAACGAGAAGAGGACGTTGTGAACATAAGAACGCTTCGTTGTCAAAATGAAAACGCTTCGTTACAAAAATGAGAACGAAGCGGAATCACGCCAAGAACATTTGTTGACAAATTGTAAACGAGTTGTTCTTAAAATGTTGACAACTTCCGTTGTCAAAGTGAGAACAAACGTGCTTAACTCTCTTTTGTTAACGAATGGTATCATTTTCGGTGTTTTTCTCTCTTTGTTTTTCCCTCTGTGTATTTACTGCCTGCATTACTTATATTTAGTTAAGTATTGACTTGTTGTATATGTACGTAAGTAAGTAGTTGTTCTTGACAAATATATATATTTGAAAATTTAATGAAATAATTTGTGTAATTCTCGGATTTGCTAAGATAAGGTGATAGACATGGGATTAAAAATTTTTATTAAATGAAAAATGTTTCTGGAACGCAAACGGCATCCGCCAACACAAAAATGAACTTGAGCACTTCCTTATGGAAAAACAAATCGATATAATGTTGATTGCTGAAACTCATGTGACAACCAACAGTTATTTCAAAATTAATGGCTACATACTATAGGACACTAAAGAACCCCGTGGAAGATCTTGTGGAGGTTCAGCAAGTCTAATAAAAACCAGAAAAAACCACTATTTGCTGAATGAGACTCGTGAGTAGCATCTCCAAGCAAGAAATATATGCGTTGAACATTTTCATGGAAAAATAGTTATTTCAGCAATTTACTCACCACCGCTATTTTCAGTAACAGAAAATCAATATTCACATTTTTTCAAATCACTTGGGCCTCGATTTTTAGCGGCTGGAGACTATAACGCTAAACAGACTTTTTGGGGATCACGTTTATTTTCCACGAAAGACCGTGTGCTTTTTGACACTATTTCCAAAATGGGCTTAGATGTGATTTCAAGTGGACACCCTACTTATTGGCCGTCAGACCGACGAAAGATTCTTGACGTTATAGATTTTGGAGTTGCAAAAAATTGTCTTTAGAGTGGATGCAAGTGCAGCCTTCATTAGATTTGTCATCAGATCACTCACCCACTATAATATCTGTTTCGTTCCCCCAGGAGGTTGGTTCCCCGTTTTGTGAATTGGCGTTGACCGTCACTAGAGTTAACTGGTTAAAATATAAAAAGTATTTGAGTGCTCATTGCACGGAAAATATTGCCTTGAGAACGTCTCAAGATATTGATGTGTCGACTAACGAATTTTCTGTAAAGCTTAAACTGGCCGTACAACATGCTACCACTAGCCATACAAGATCCAGAAATGTGAGCAATAGAACGTATTCGTCTGAAATTGAACAACTTCTAACAGAAAAAAGAATAGTTAGAAGAGAGTGGCAACTTCGCAGGTCTCCCCAGCTTAAATCCAGGCTACGAGAGTGCATAACTCAGTTAAGAAATCTGCTTCAAATCCAAAGAATGGCTTGCCTTAAAAATTATCTGGAAGGTCTTGATGGTAGCCCGCAAACCGACTATTCTCTATGGAAAACGACAAAAAGTTTGAAAAGACCCGTTAGAGGCAATCCAACTTTTCTTAATTCAACTGGTGACTGGGCAAGAAGCGATTCTGAAAAAGGGATGGTGTATGTTAATCATTTGAATAACGTCTTTATTACAAATGATACCGCGGATGATGCAGCTGAATTTCCGCCATATGCTTTTAGGCCGCCCGTGCCTTTGCAACTTAGTGTTCAAGATGTCGAAAACGTCATAAATAAAATAAACTCAGGGAAATCTCCAGCTATTGATGAAATCACTGGTACAGTTGCCTTGCGTGGCTAGAAGTATTCTTCTGTTTATTTCTAATGATATTTTACGTCTTGAGTATTATCTTGCAGAGTGGAAAGTGTTTATGATTATTATGATCCCAAGCCAGGGAAAGATTCCACCAAAAGTAGAATCATACTGACCAATAAGTCTACTGCCAACAATGTCAAAACTGTTCGAAAAATTGTTAATGGCGAGGATGACTTCAAATATTGAATAGTGTGGAACGTGTCTTTGATCATCAATTCGGCTTTCGGGCTAAACACAGCACAATAGAACAAACACACAGACCAGTTAATGCCATAAGACAGGACTATGAGGAGAAGAAGTATTGCTCAGATCTATTCATTGACATTTCTCAAGCTTTTGATAAACTGTGGCACAACGGTTAGATGCACAAAATAAAGTTGAACTTGCCTGCAAATACTCACAAGCTTCTGAAAATTTGTTTATGTGGCCGTTAATTTGTTATCAGAGAAGGCGATTTTATAAGCCCACCTCAGCCAATCGAGGCAGGAGTTGCCCAAGGTAGCATTCTGGGACCTACTTACATTTGATTTACGCCTTAGAAGCCAACGAGATCTGGAATTCACACTTTAACTTTTGCAGATGACACAGCATTCTGCAGCGTACACGAAAACCATCAAGAAGCTTCGCGAAATTTACAGGATTATATTTCAATATTAGAGGAATGGTTAAACTTTGGAAAATTAAACTTAGTGAACAAAAGTGTGCTCACGTTACATTTACACTGCGTAAACAAACTTGTTCGGCTATCCAAATTAACAATTCACCTATTCCGCAGCACATTGAAGTCAAATACCGTGGTAAGTCGAGAGACACCAGTTTCGCGAAATGTTAAATTTATGATTAGATAATAAATTAATGGCGGCAGCATGTAAACATTGCCATCATCTCGGCCAACGAGTTTCAGCTCTGATTTTAAAGCAATGGCAAAGGATGACTTTGTTGGCAATGATGCTGGGTTAAGTTTACGATCAGTTTGGCTTCTCTGCTGAAGGATTCTACAAAATTACGTCATAAAATAACAAATAACTATTTTTTATCTTGTACTAGTAGTCAGGTTTTCTTCTAAATTCCCAACTTTTTATGGATTTCTTGTGGTCAAATTATGACGTTCTTAGTTTTGTTTTTTCAATATACCTAAACTCTTTGCTCTTAATAGTAATTTCAATTCAAAAATTTTGAATTTGGTCCACATACACGAAGTTTGTTTAAAAATCATTTATTGTAGCGCGTAAGAGTCTTTCCCTCCTCCTTTTTTCCAAAAAAAAAATAAATATAATAAAAATTAATGGAACTTTTCTGTATCCAAAAAGAAGTTTAAAAATTAGTCCACAAAGACCGTAGTTATTTGATAATGAAATTTTAGGGCGGGCAAATTGCGACAACCTCCACCAATTATAATTTTGAAGAAAACAATTTGGTGGATATTTTTGATATGAAAAAAGAATTGTGAAAAATTGGTCCAAATGACGAAGTTATTTGATGATCAATTATTGGGGAAATTTAAAACACACACTCTCCCTAATGAAAAAAAAAAACACAAGGTGTACAACTTTGCTTCCGCCATTTTTTTACCGAAATTCGAGACTTTATTGTAAAAAAACTGGATGTACTCGTACATTTATGACTCAGAGCATTGTTTACCTTCTCGATTAAAAAACAAGAATATGGTCAATATCCTACCTGTATTTGTTCCTCCCGTAAAAATCCAAGCACCTGTGGTTTTAGCAGCTTTCAGCAATCCTTTCCGAATTTCCTGAAAATAAAGAAAAGGAAAACATACAATTGAAATTTTTTATATCAAGTATTTGCTCGTGTAGACAAAGGCGGAAATTCAAAACTGGTGCGCACTTAGAAAAAAGTATAGCAAAAATAAAATCAACAAAATTTTTTATCTGAAAAAAAAAAAAAATAGTCTGGTGGCAAATTTATATTTTTATAAACGATTATATCAAAAAGCAATAAACGGTGCGGGCGGACGGTGACGCTGTTGGAATTATCGACTATTATTTTTTTTTATATTGGACCAGTACTCATGGAATGACCTCTTCATATGCAGTGTATTGTACCAGAACTATGAAAATAGGTTGCAAGGAAGAGGGAAGAGGAGTAGTGTTTGCTAACATTTGACTTGAACTGTCCAACGTTATAACAGACAGGAAACACGTCTGCAGGCAACTTATTCCACAGACGAAGCGTACAACTGAAAAACGAACTCTCTTTAATGCGTAGTGCGATTTTCCGAGCAATCGACCACAAATGGACGAACTCTGCACGAAGAACACGTGCTTCGTAAAAATGTGCGAGTTTCGGGACCAAGATCCCTAATCTCGTCAGACCAAAATCCATTGTAGCAACGATAGAACAGAGTAACGCACCCCACACTTCAACGATGCTGCAGTGAGTCAATAGAGTTGAATACCCTACTGTCACCGATGAGTTTCTTCGCCCTCTCCTGCACAAGGTTGAGTAACTTCAAAATAGAATTTGGGTCAACGGTATTCCATTTTCGGTCGGATATATGTGATATAAGTTGTTATGGTATTTCCTGGAGGGTCGCTTATGAATCGCAAGAAATACTTTATTTATTAGTTTATTTACTATTTAAATAAAAACGCGAGAGAAGTTAATATTAATTAATATTGTTTATTGATTATTAATTATGATCTAATCTTATTCACTAATTTCTAGCTTATATACATTTATTATTTTATACAATTATTTTGCTGCTGTTATAATTGTTGCTGCCTGTTTTGTCAGCATACCGTGTTGTCAGCAGTTATAACTTTGTTGGTTGTTGCGGCATAATTGTGTCGCAACTGCTTGATTTCATATTTCGCAATGTCAACCAATTGTGCTTTTGTTGATATTGTTCAAATAACTCACAACAAAGTAGTGAGGAGATCGAATGGAGTGAAGTACATCTTACACCCTTTCAAAACCCAAAGCACTTGCATGATTCGTTAGAGACATGAAAAATGTGTACAGTCCAGTGAATATCACACTGTATCTTCATTTCAAGAACATCAGAATTCCTTAATATTTATACCATCCATGAGTACAAATGACGCAGCAGCCGCGGTCGTTTGTTTGTGTGTTGATAAGCAGATTAATAGAAGAATTCTATTCTCTATTCAGTGAATCATTCATATTTAACCTCTTGGCAGCAATCTCTGATAGGCTGGGCCTATAACTAAAAGAGTACGAGTCGCAACTGCTGCTGTCATCCGCGAAAGAGTGTATAGGGTTAAAAGAAGGTCGTTGAGAAAATAAGATATAAGGTAGGAAATGCAGTGCGGTGGTGCTGATTAGTCAATCACAATGACGCAGTGGTCGAGTACGAGGTCCATTTTTTGGAGCGACGAGGCTTTTTTTTCCTTTAAACCGTCACGTCAACAAGCAAAACTGCCATTACTGGTCTTCAAGAACCCACAACCCTCGATTGAAACGTCAAAATCCATTGTACTGCCTCAGAGTAACTGTTTGATTTGCCTAATGAACGCAAGATATGTTTGGACTATTTTTTGTCGTAAATTCTCAGGACACAAGGCACCACTTTAAACAGTGCGTTTAACTCAATGGAAGCCATTTGGATGACATACGCTTTAAAAAATAAAATCTGCAATTTCACTCTATCGTTCAGCGCTCTTAATAAAATTTTGTGTCAATTATTACGTTTTTTGTTTAATACCAATCAAAAAAGTATAAACAGCCTGTTTTCTATGTTTCCCAGCTATCTATATGTCGACATTTTATAGGAGTTACCCTAATCATCAGTAGACTTTGGACATTTTTGAAAGATATTCTCAAAGATTCAACTTTATATACCAACAATCTAAATAAATTATTGCGAATTTTAATTCTCAATAATTCTTGGGATATAAAGTTGACTGCTTGATTCTCTATAGAAAAAATATCAAATTAAAATTTATGTGCTTAAAATCACGATATATAAAACACTCTTCTACCTGTTGAATTTTGAAGTCATATGTTAGAAAAATAGGTTGCTGAAATCTGATCATACAGATCACAAAAGTGTTCCCAAATATTATTCACAATTAAAGTAATTGCCTTTGATTGAGCAAAAGAGCCATTTTAATAGCAAAAAATAAGAACGTCGATGACATAAACTTAAACGACGAAAACTTAGTGCCAGTTCACATATAACGAAGCTTTCGTTCACACAATAATAAAACTTTTAACATTGTTTTTGTTTTAAATGTATTTGTGCGAACGAACGAACCAGCTTCGTTATCCGTGAACTGACACTTAATTAATGGCGAATTGTGTTCGTATCGATCAATCGATTCGATTACAGACCCTGTTGATGTTGTTACCTATCCGATAAAGTTTCTCAGCTCATTTTACTTATCACAAGTGCTCCCCAATGACTTGCATGAGGTTGGATCAGTAGTTGTGATGTTAGGAAACCTGAATCAGCCAACAATATGCAATGATACTAGATCGATTGTTAAAACGTTGATGCCAAACGCTATAAAACTAAACTGAAACACTATAAAACTATAGTAGGAAAGTTTAAGAGCGAATAAATTATTATTCCTGGAATAACTACTTCTACATTTAGACGTGCAGGCTATTTGCAAATATTATTATTTTTATTAGTGGATGGGATATGGCCCTCATCGGCCATTTGCACTGCGACCAATACTCATCTATTGTGCGTCCCCTTGCCCCATTATGGGTTGAGTATGTCAAGAATACGGACAAGTTCCTTCATTGGGAGTGATATTAAGTCACATTCACTTAACATATAAGCTTGTAGTAGCCTATATCTTCTGTGTCCCAGTGCTCCACAGTGGTTGATTAAGTGCTCCATTGACTCCTCTTCATCACCGCAGAATCTGCAAATATCTGTGTTGGAAATGCCCATCCTGTGCAGGTGCTTGTACCAGTTCTACCTGTCAATGTTGTGAGACTTTTCCTGTCCAGTTTTAAAGCACGTTCGGCCCTCTTTTTATCAAAGTTTAGACATTTCTTGGAAAGGCTCGTTCCAATGTTGTTCAACGATGGATTCCGTCCATTTCTTTATCTCCTCACTCAGGAGACCCTTATTGAAGCCAAAAGTTGGAGTGGGTCCAATGTAAGTCCCTTCTGCTCCTTTCTTGACATAAGTGTCAGCCATTTCATTGTCGTGATGCCCTTCATGTCCTGGCACCCAGATACTGGCTTGCTAGTATTTGCAAATAAAAACATTGTAAATAGCTAAAATTGCCGCATAAACAATAAAGTGTTTATTTGCGAATAGCTAACTCACGAAAACAATTACTGACTAAAAACTTATTTACAAATAAGACTTACAAAGTTGCCAATTTACTTCACAACTTGAACGATTTCGTCTTGCAGCACATAAGAATTATGGTAAAAATTACGCGCAGAAATAAATATTCAAAATATTTCATTTTTATTATTATTTGCTTTAATTTATTTACAAAAAAAAATCATTTTTGATTTTTCTTTTATTATTTTAGTAAACAAAGTGCTGTTTCCATTAATAGCGTTACTAAATATTTACACTTTCAACATATGGCATACTAAAGAAATCATACGTATCCAAATACACAAGTGGCGCATAAACAGTGAGTTGACGGCCAAATAAACTACGCAAATCGTTTGGCAAACATACGCTTTCAGCTTGCACGTAAACCATACACTTACAAATTCATGCAAACACAACTTAATCATTGTTTTTTTTTTTTTGTTTTTAATGAGAGTAGACGGCCGTTGTTTTGCGGCATTTTGCTCGCCTTACCCATGCCATAGACTATGCGACCGTCGCTACAACACGTTGGCTTGCCGAATTGTGTGTTTTGCGCACAAACTGTGCGACATCTTGCCGATAGCTTTTTCTTATACAAATGTTCATGTAAAATATTGAACACACGTTCATATGATATGTTTGTCATTTAAACAATCTCGCGTAACTTTACTCGGCAATCATTCATAACGATATCAAGGATTTTCCTGATGTTTTCTTTAATAACCATCTCTTCCTGTTGATGGTATTGTTGCAGTGTTTGTTCAGCTGCGTTCAAATTCAGCAATCCAATATTTACCATGTAATCTGAGCAGACTCACCGTAGAGTTTGAGCTTTTCTTTTGCCTCTTTCGCCGCTTTAACTTTTTTTAATATTTGAAGAAAAAGTTGCTTATTTCAAATGACTACAACAAATAAACTAATCGACAAATTTGGGTGAAATTTTAACAGCTAGCGTTTGACACATCGCAATAAAAAAAAATTGTGTTTATGCTGCCAGCTAGCGTTAGGTAGCTTCAATATCAATCCGACATCGTATCTTGATGTTGATATTCATCATCGCTTAAGTTATCCGCTTGCCATTTGAATTTCTCTCTTAGCTACGTTACAAAATAAGGCTGCTACCTTGGTACACAAAAATTAACAACAATTGGAAAAAAATTTAAATAAAAATATAATAAAATATTATAGCATAAAAAAATTTGTTTAATTAAAAAAAAAATACGACACAATAGCAAACAAAAATTAAATATTTGATTCTCAATTTGAATTCAAATTTTAAAACCAAACCATTGAGAAAGGTTTGAAAACTTTGTTTATAGCAAACATGCTAAATGATAAAGTCAGTTTATAACGAAGGTTTGATTTTGTGTTTGTTGTGTGTATATCCAAATACATATACGTATACGAGCAATCAAAAACAGTTGAATCCAACTCTGAGTATTTCCAACCCGAATTTTTTGCATCTTTTCGTATGTTTAACCATAACAACTAAGTGGTGGCACATATAGATGTCGTGGGAATTTTCATATAAAGTGATATTAGGGCATAATTATTAAAATGTATAAGGCTTTTATGTAATAAAAGCAATAAACCAGATACATATGAGCACTGCCGGTAGGCTAAGCAATTATTTGAAAATTTCATTTTTTAAGGGTATCCTCCCCGAAAAAACACACAGATAACCCCATGTAATAACATCAAGCGCATGCACTGCTGGTACTTTTTCAAATATAAAAGCCACAGTAACTTTAATAGGGCAATTCTTGACTTTATGTGAGTGGAGTAAGCAGGAAAAAAAGAATTGCCAGTGCTCTGCAATTCCTTACTCTCCTCCCATGTTTTAATGTGTTTGTGCACATACAATGCAAATTTTAAGAAATAAGAACTAGAGAAAGCTCAAAAATTGCCGAAAAAGTTTTTGTGCACATAAAGCAAGTTCAAAGGAAATTTATGAGAAAATTGGTCAACCAAAATTGGAAGTGGGGGCATTTTGGGGGTTCACAAAGACGATTTGAGAATTCCAAAAAAAAAAAAAAAAAAAAAATCAGTGGTATTACTCTCTATTCCGATGCGAAAGAAAAGTGGTTTGTAATCGCAGAATTGATATCCTGTATTGCGTATTCGTATTTTCCTTACTCATTTAATTTTTCTCTTTCGAAAATTTTATTTCATCATTCTTCGCTTGTTTATTTTGTGGTACCACTGCTTCATTTGCAAACTATTTCGCGAAAAAGTTTGCGCAAACGGCACAGAGTACCAAATTATATTCTTATCGCATTTACTTTTCGCATCGAACTTACTTTCGTATCGCAATAGGGAGTAACCCCCAGAAACACTTCGCTAACCGGTTTTCCATATTCGGTGCGCGTTTTTGCCATGAAACATGCATCTGAACTATAAACAGCCATTCGCTTCAGTGTGAAAATTGAAGTTACCGTTTGACTTCTGAGTAGAGGGGATTTTGACGTTTCCTGAATCCGACTTTGTGAATTCTCAACCAACTCATATCCGTTTTACTAATCGAATCAGTACCAATCAAATTCGGTGCACTTTTTGGCCGTGGAATGTGTTGTTATAGTATTTCCTGGAGGGTCCCATAGGATTCACAGGAAATACTTGTTAATTATTATTATTATATAGGTAAGTATTATTTTATCCTGGAGGATCCCTTGGGAACCGCAGGATTTACTATTATATTATATTCCTATTCTAATTTAAATAAAACCCTTTTTTTATTATCACGCACTTTAATTATTGATATTATAATTACTTAATAGCTTAACTGGTTACTTCTGACTTCACTGCCTCTGACTACCAATTCTACTGCCCATTTTACTGCTCATGACTGCCCATGGCTACTGCTCATGACTACTCATCTTGAGTACTGCTCATGAGTACTGCCCATGGCTACTGTCCCTGACTACTGCCCCTGACTACTGCCCATTCTACTTAATTCTACCTCTTCTTTTATACATGCTGCTGCCGCAAACCTGGAGCTATAGCTGAGTGTGCCCGAATTCATGACCCACATCAATATTCCATCGGGTCAGCAATTGCTATAGTTTATGCCATTTCCGGGTTGTAGCAGTTTTTGCTGGTACTGCTGTTCTTTCTTTTGTTTAACACATATTTGCTGCCTTGCAATATTGGGCCTGACCCCAATATTCTTTTTATTTGTTATTCAGGCAGCAGTTGATGGTTGCTGGTTTTCAACATTATTAGTGGGGGGAAGAAGTGAGTACTGACTCCCAACAGTGTATCTGAACAATTAACGGTAGTTCGATTTAGTGCTAAAATGGAAGTTGCCATACTTTTACCGGGGAAGTGGAGAGATTTTGCCGGTTTTGGGAATTCCAAAAAAATAACTCGGAACGCGTTATACGGATATTTCCTAATTTTTAGTTTTATATCGAAGCGTGTTTTTTAGGTTTTTAACTATATTTATTACTTTTATAACAACTGAAATCACTATATTTTCAGCAGATAACATGGCAGCTTCAAATGTTTTAAGTTTGGTAACTTTTCAGTTTAATGTTAACATTTAATAACAAAAAGAAAAAAATGTATCTGCAAGATAAAATCCTAAGTTTAACCATTTATCAGTTGTAATAATGGTCCTTGTAGAACCTTATTCGCAAAACTCAGGACACACATAATTGACATATTTCTTTGTGTTCGTTAGCGTTAATTGAAAACATGAACAACTGGTGGGTGGTAAAAGCAAAAATTAAAATAAAACAGCATTTACTAAATAACATTGTATTGTATTTTAATTATTGTATTGTAAAAACAACAGTTAACCGGGTTTTCATTAACTATGAACCGGAAATAAGGTTTTATTAAATTCTCACTGTACGAATTATTTGAAAACCGGTTTTAGAATAGAGTCGCAGTTGTATACATTTCAACAACTTTATTGAAGTAAGATCTCACTGCGTAGCTGTACAAAATTACATCTTCGTTTTTTGCTGTTACTAATACAGGAAGTATGAATGTATGTGCTTGGCCACCACTGGTATAGATAGATACCAGATAGATAATACATGAATATAGATGTATGATTATGATAAATTTCATCTATCTTTTTTTGTTACTTACCTTTTTTAATTTTGGTTGCAGTTCAAAGTTTGCCTTTCCACCTTGAACTGTTATCAGCAGCTTTGGTAACTCTAGATTCCATTCTTTGGTAAAGAGCTGCACAAGCAATTCAGGACGGGTATCAAATGACAAGCGGATATACTAAAATGATAAAATAGAGTAAAAGTAGTTTATAAAAACATGTTATAGCTAATATAGTAAATCATAGTAAAAAAACTTTCTTATCGTTTTCAAATCAGAATAATTGTTTCAAAAAATTTATACGTATTTGCTATGCTCTTTTAAAGAGTTTTGTTCATTCATCATTGAGCACGTGATAGAAACACATGTGCTGGACTATAATTGTTTTTCGCGGATACGTATTAAAGTCTTAATACTCACAAAATTTAAGCGCGTAACATTAAATTTGCGGAAGGAGTGTCATTTATACAAAATTGACAAAATTAACACGAACAAGGAAGAAATTTGTAGGTAATAAAAACGAGGTCTACCCTCGTAGCATATTCATTGCTATCATAATCCGATACTTATTACTTACATGGCCATCCTCTTCCTAGCTTTTGTTACTTCTTAGTTTTTTTTTACTCGCGATTTCGCCTAAAAATGATTTTCCCAATTTGGCTTTAGCCTGTATAGCAATTACTAATAGTTTGGGAAGTTTTTTTTTTTATATGGATTTAAAAACTACATTCACATTCACCTAAATAGCGTTGTCACTAGCTTATAGCGAGTGATTTTTTTGCTATTATCTTTTTGGCAACACTAGTTTTGACAGCTCACGCACGTTTTGTATCTTGTGTCACTGTCCAACATCTTCAGTTTGGTCTATAATTTAATCATGAATCGTCTTACAAACGAACAACGCTTGCAAATTATTGAATTTTATTACCAAAATGCGTGTGCTGTTAAGAAAGTTCATCGCGCGCTTCTTCCATTTTATGGTCAGTTTAATCGACCTACTGAGGCCTCTATTCGGGCTATTGTAAAAAAATTTCGCACCAAATTTACATTGTTAGACATTAAACCACCAACACGCTTACGTAGAGTGCGAACTGAAGAAAATATCGCAGCCGTATCGGCCAGTGTTGGTGATGACCGTGAATTATCGATTTGGCGCCGTTCGCAGCAATTGGGCCTCTGTTACTCCACTAAGTGGAAAATTTTGCGGAAGGATTTGGGTGTGAAGCCTTATAAGATACAGCTGGTGCAAGAATTGAAACCAAACGACCTACCACAACGCCAAATTTTTGGTGAATGGGCTCTTGAAAAGTTAGATGAAGATCCACTTTTTTATCGAAGAATTGTGTTCAGCGACGAGGCTCATTTCTGGTTGAATGGATACGTGAACAAGCAAAACTGCCGTATTTGGAGTGAAGAGCAGCCAGAAGCATTGCAAGAGCTACCAATGCATCCACAAAAAACAACCGTTTGGTGCGGATTATGGGCTGGCGGTATCATTGGGCCATATTTCTTCAAAGATGATGAGAATCACAACGTTACTGTGAATAGTGAGCGCTACCGTGCGATGATAACAAACTTTTTTTTGCCCAAAATGGAAGAGCTTGACTTGCATGACATGTGGTTTCAACAAGACGGTGCCACATGCCACACAGCACGCGAAACAATGGACCAATTGAGAGGCGAGTTCGGTGAACAGTTTATTTCACGCTTGGGACCAGTCAATTGGCCGCCCAGATCGTGCGATTTAACGCCTCTAGACTATTTTTTGTGAGGCTATGTTAAGGCTAATGTCTATAGCGACAAGCCCGCTTCGATTGACGCACTGGAAGCCAACATTGCCAACATTATTCGTGAAATACCGGCCGAAATGTTGGAAAGAGTATGCCAAAATTGGACTAAGCAGATGGACCATTTGAGGCGCAGCCGCGGCCAACATTTGCATGAAATAATCTTCAAACATTAAATTATATCGACCCAACTATCGATCCAAATAAATATTTCACGCATTTTTCTGAATTTTATGTGTTTTTTTTAAATTTCCGATAGTTCTTATAAAAAAACCCATTATTATTTTAATAACAAACCTTCCACTCTATAGGGTAATACTTAAGACGTAAAATAGCGTTAAAAGAAGAATTCTTCTAGTAACACGAGATAGCTGCTGAAGTATTTGGATAATAATTTGGTAAATACCTTGAGCTTTCTTGAAGTGTCTACTACTGATTACGTTTCAGTCATATGCAATTGTTAGGCTATGCTTTGTATCATCGTACAAAAGTACAAAAAAATGTCAAATACTTTTGAGCAACTACTTACTTGAGCTTTTGTAGGATGTGCTCCACCTTGAAATTCTATTGTACCGTAAGCATCTGTAGGTTGAGGTCTCGTATGTTTTGTTGGCAGCCATAAATCTCCCGGTGAGCCGCTTTCGATTCCGGCGATAGTTTGATGTGTTTGCCGGGCTTGGCCACAACAACACCTAAAAAATACGAAATAATAGTAAAATATGTAAGTTTTTCTACAAATCGAAGAATAAATGTTATGAGAAAATTAAACCGAAGTTTTTAGCATTCGCAGGTTATTTCATTTACATTCAAAACGTTCGAAATGTGACCAAAGCTCATAAATAAAGCACTCCCTTTACAGACGATGTCATAAAAATACGAAAAATTTATTAAGAAGATAAACAAAATCTATGTATCTGTGCAGGGGTGTTGATAGCATTGGAGTTTTATTTCTGGAGGGTTAAAGATTTTGCATTTCTGCTTATTTGTGCAACATATCGGTTACGAAACTGTCTCGATATAACATGTTCCTTAGAATTCCGAACGAAATAAACATTGATCTCTTTATCTGAGCTCTATGTGATTTCACTCGAACGACACAACGAAGGAAGTTTTCAATATCGAAAGTGCTGTCACCAGCATGAAAGCCAATGCCATAAATATACATAATACTCGTAATGTGCATATTATGGAACTATCAGGCCTGTCACAGAAATAATTCGGAATGGTTTTGATCACGAATTTTCCTTTCTATCGATTTTGTTTTCCCTTCTTCAGACTTCGATCGATTTACTTCATTCCGACAAAGTTTATCATTGGTATTTATATGGTAAGTGTGGCAATATTTTTCATTACACGTGGTAACAAATCGCATTTACGTCTGCATGGTGGCAGCACTAGAACCAGATTACAACAAGACAACAAAAACAGGCATGTGGTAAGCTATGCTTGTCAAAAATATTTGTAACTTTTTTCACAATTATAAACTATGAAAATACCTTTTCACAATTTTAAATTATTTTTATTTGAATAATTTCTATGTTCACAAAATAATTTTTATATTTTTAATTCAGAATAAACCACCAAACTCACTTTCAAAATTGTAGGCAATAAATTTGACGTAAATGGCGTACCATATTGCTAGTAGCAAAAAACTATCACATGCCGTAGCGCTGCCACTTTGTAGTCGTAATTGGGTGGTAAAGTAGATAACATACGATATATTCTTAACAATGTAGATGTCATTTTTCACAATGTAAAATGCCTACATGTCGTCTGTTACAAGGGCGGTACGGAAACTTTTAGCCTAGCGCAAAAAGCGCGGTATAAACAGAAAAAATTTAAGTTTTTTGAAAACTTCCATCTCTGCCATGAACATGTTAAATTTTGTTTTGATCTGGTAACTCCTTCATATAGAAACAGGTGTTCACAGAAGACGCATCCGCGATTTTTTTTACAATGGAAAAATTAGAAATGCGTGGTGTCATTAAATATTTACATAAAAAAAGTTTATCGGGACAAGAAATTCATAACGATATGGTGATTGTGTTAGGTGAAAGTGCTCCTTCATATGCAATAGTAAAAAATTGGGTTGCTGAATTTAAACGTGGCCGTACAAGCATTGAAGATGAACCACGTAGTAGACATCCAAAAAGAGCAACAACAGCAGATATTGTAGCCAAAGTACATGATATGGTATTAAATGATCGACGAATAAAAGTGCGCGAAGTAGGTAATATCATGGGCATCTCAAATGATCTAGTCCACTTAATTTTGCAAGAAGAACTACTGATGAAAAACCTTTCTGCAAGATGGGTGGCGCATTTGTTAACAGTCGACAAAAACGCATAAGAATAAACATCTTAAGCGATATAAAATGGATTTTAAGCGTCGTTTCATAATTGTTGATGAGACATGGATCTACCACTATACTCCAGAGACAAAAGAACAATCCAAACAATGGACTGAAGCTGCAGGAAGTGCCCCAAAGAAGGCAAAAACAATTCAATCGGCAGGTAAGGTTATGGCAATGGTTTTTTGGGACTTCAAAGGTATTTCATTGATTGACTATCTGCAAAAGAGTAAAACAAATGTACAAATTCGAGAAAACGTCCTGGCTTACAACACAAAAAAATAATTTTTCATCAAGACAACGCTCCAGCGCACAAGAGTGTTTTAACAATGGCTAAAATCAACGAATTAAAGTACGAGTTGCTTGACCACCCACCTTATTCTCCTGATTTAGCTCCCAGTGGCTTTTACCTGTTTCCAAATCTAAAAAAAATTCCTTGCTGGCAAGCATTTCACCTCAAATGAAGAAGCAGTTGTAAACCACTATTTTGAAGACCTTGAGGAAAACTATTTTAATCAAGGGATAGAATTGCTAGAAAAGCGTTGGACTAAGTGTATTGAAGTTTCAGGAGATTATATTGAAAAATAAAAATATGTTTGAAAAACTACTATCCTCTTTCATTGATAGGCTACGAAATTTCCGAACCGCCCCCGTAGTAATTACACTTTAGGGGCTTTCATACTAATGTAGCATCTTTGTCTTTGTTTCTATTTAGTGGCACGAAGTTAACGCTCTTATTTAACTTACTACCTACAGAGTAAAATCAAGGCGTTAAATTACGTTGCGCTTTACGCCCTAATTTAATTTTCCCAGTTCGCAACAATCCCCCCATATTCCATAAGGCGTCATCATCTTCACATGAAGTCGACACAAACATTTTTTCATTTATTGACTTGTTGCCAAAAACAATTGAATGTTGTCGACAGCTTCTATCTATCGCGTAGATCTAGGAAATACCGAAGGCCTATCAAAGAATACTTAACTGCTGTCGAAGGCGAATGTGTAACCGAGTGTTATTTGATGTCGTCTTGGTGTGACGACGTTGACGCCTCTTGGAATATGGGCGATTGTCTGTTGGCTGGGATACGAGTATATTTTTGAAGAAAATAATGTAAAAGAAACCCTCACCTGGGTAACTACCTTGACGTGGTGTGGGGGCTTAAGTGTATGCTGGACGTCTATTCTCTTTCGAGGGCTTAATCATGGGAGTTCTGTTTCAGGCTCTAATGGTTGAGCCCGAGGAGAGGATAGGGTTTTTTAAGCCGGCCTACATACTAAAGGTTACCCAAACCCTCAAACAGGGGTGTCATGCGACCCGTGCCCATCTGTTCTCTTTGCAGTCGGGGGTCAAGAGACTGTATTCGAACGGAGCTTTGCTGATACCTGGGCACCTCAGCAAATAGACCACGCCCCCTCCACGTTACAGGGGGCTATGACGTGGAGGAGATCCCCTTCCCCCACACTCGTGGGACCAAAATGAACCGTTCTAAAATTAACTCCAATACCCAAATTGACATGACGACGACTATGGACAAGACAACGGACTACGGCAACGATGGTACAAGGACCGAAACGCTGACTGCAGGAGGTGTCTTGGGGCAACCTAAGAATACCAAATGCGTGAAAGCATCTTCGGATAGCTATCTTGGCAGTGAGGTGTCCATGGACTTTGAGCCGAACACCTCGAAGGCTGCACTGGCCCGGGCCTTCACGGCACACACCCTTCTTTTGGGAGCTGCTCGTGCTAGTGACAGCGCTGCAACAGCTGCCCAAGTGCCTATTGTGGGAAAGATGACTGCGAGCAAGTTCTCGGGTCTTCGAACTCCACCACCCTCCATCAAC
Source organism: Thecocarcelia acutangulata (assembly GCA_914767995.1). Classification (NCBI taxonomy): domain Eukaryota; kingdom Metazoa; phylum Arthropoda; class Insecta; order Diptera; family Tachinidae; genus Thecocarcelia; species Thecocarcelia acutangulata. Next base: position 63,491,074 of record OU612098.1, read on the forward strand.
AAAGGCGCTGCGAACAAGATTTCGGGTTCCCGCGTTGGTGGTCATCAGGGAAATGTGAGTAAGGGAGCTGCGAACCAGTTTTCGGGCTCTCAAGCTACATCCCTGATACCTTGCTGAAAGGGTAGTAAGGAAACTGCGAACTTGTTTTCGGGTAACCAAGCTGCACCTCAAGCAATAGATAAAAAGTCTCAAAGCCACACAAGTTCCGCGAGACGGGCCTATTTAAGGCGGCGTGCTGCCAGTAAGATCTATGGGGAGCTGGGGAAGAAGCCAGCGGATGCCTTAACGGCAGAAGAGAAATCCCGGTTATCATGGGCAGGATCAGTTTTAGCTGAACTGCAGAATTCGCCTCCCCTCGCATCTAAGGATGCACCTAAGCGGCAACGCTCTGAGGAAGAGGCAGTGTTGCAGGCACAACAGCCTGCGAATAAGCGTTTAAGACCCCAAAGGTCAATGGACAAATCATTTAGCGATGTCATAAAGGACAAGCTTGTGATGGCTGTCATTGACAGGGGCAACGCGGATTTTGCCATAACCCCTTCGAACTGGGTTATGGTGAAGAAAGAAGTGATGGGGTTAAACATGATCCGGAGAGTTCTTAAAGACAATCCGGGTCCGTACCCCAGGTGTGAGGAGGCTGGCTGGTATCGGCGGCGTATAAAGCTTATGGCCTGTGCAGATGAGCGATCAGCAATGTTGCTTAAACAGGCAGTCGGTCATGTGGGCAAGCCATGGGAAGGTGCCAAGCTCGATGTGATTCCTCTCTCAGAGGTTCCACGTCGTCCTAGAGCTGTTGCCAAGATACCAGACATCTCTGGGTCTGCAGAGGAAATCTTGGAGGTCCTGAGAGGCGGAAATCCTGATATACCTACCCATGATTGGAAGGTAGTCAGGGTCTCCGAACCGAAGGGCAATTCGAGAAATGTCACCATCCTGCTGACTCAGGAGTCACTGGCGCCACTCCGCGCTAGAAAGGGGAAAATGTATTTCTGCTTCGATGCAGTCCTTCTCCGAGTATACCGGGGTGACGACAAGGGCGGCCTGATTCGGGAGGATGTGGATCCTGGTGTGGAAAGCATGTCCGTTGAGGAGACTGCTAGCTTAACATCGTGCGAGGACGCCCTTTCCAACTCTGAGTTGGTAGGGGAGTTCTTCGGGCATGTTGACGAAGCAGTTGACGAGGACGCCCTCTTGGAATCTGATCAGGATGACCAAGAGGACGTCGACGTCACAATCGTGGATAATGAGGGGAAAAATGGTGAAGGTAACTCAAATTAACCTTCACCATTCGAAGGCAGCTTCGGCTGCATTGCTTCTCCGGATGGCGGAGAAAGCGGATGATGTTGTCTTGGTTCAGGAACCCTGGCTGTGTAAGGGCAGGGTTTGTGGACTAAGAAGGGAAGGCTACAAGCTACTACATGTGGGCCAAGGTAGGATTAGGTCCTGTATAGTAGCGAGGAGCAATTTGAATATCTTTATCCTGTCTGATTTCAGTGATGAAGATACAGTGACGGCAGCCTGGGAGACAAGTGTAGGCACCTGCCTGCTTGTCTCAAGTTATATGACATATGAGAGCGAACCACCACCAACTAAAGTTCGCGATGTTGTTCGGATGGCTGTTGAGAGAAGCCTGCCAGTAATAATAGGAGCCGATGCAAACGCACGTCACATGGTGTGGGGCAGCTCCGACACAAATGCAAGAGGTGAGTCGATTTTTGATTTCATACTATGCGCAAATTTAGACGTTGTGAACGTTGGGTCGGAACCTACTTTTGTTGTGGTAAATAGAAGAGAGGTTCTGGATATTACGCTAGTTAGTATTAGGCATGCTGATATGATCAAAGGATGGAAGGTGTCGAATGACTGTTCATTTTCTGATCACAGGTATATTGAGTTTGAAATATGAATTCAGGAAATAGGGTTAGTCCCAAGAAGAAACAGGAAGAGGACGAATTGGGAGGAACAGGGTAGAGTTCTCTCGAACCTTCTTCCGGATCCTCCTACTATAAGAGGTTGTGAGGATATTGAGAGAGCTGTAGACTTACTAACTGAGTCTTTCGATACAGCTATCTCGGAATCGTGCAGACCTAGCGTGTGCCGAGGTAAGAGTAAACCACCATGGTGGAACTTAGAGATAGCAAGAGCTCGAAAAGAGTCTCGCAGACTTTTCAATGAGGCAAAAAGACTGGGAGACTGGTCGGAGTACAAAGCCTCCGTAAACAGGTTTAAAAATATGATAAGAAATGCAAAGCGGAGGTCTTGGAGATCCTTCTGCAGTGGCGTAGAAGGAGCCTCTGAGACAAGTAGGCTTCGCAAAATCATATCGACCACGCAGTCCATACCAGGTTTCATAAAGAAACAATGTGGTAATTGGACAACCAGCGGCCAGGAGACCCTTGAGGTACTCATGGATACGCATTTTCCAGGCTGTACACCCTACACGGGGGCAGGTATGGCCGTTGAACGAAACAGACAAGGAGAAGTATGTTTCTCTGTCGATAGGAACCGGGTCCTTTGGGCGTTGAAGAGCTTTGGCCCATATAAATCACCGGGTCCGGATGGTATTATACCAGCAGACTTGCAAAATAATGCGGAACTGATCATGCCATGGTTGATTCGGATTTTTACGGCCTGCCTTAAATGGTCCTACATACCGAAAACATGGCGTAGATGTGTAGTGGTCTTTATTCCTAAAGGTGGAAAGACTTCACACACAGCTCCGAAGGATTACAGGCCGATAAGCCTGACATCCTTTCTCCTAAAGACGTTGGAGCGGATGGTTGATCTACATCTTAGAATGTCAATAAATCCGTGCCGTTTATCTGCATCTCAACATGCCTATACTAAAGGAAAATCCGTTGAGACTGCGTTGCATTCGCTCGTGGGGTACATAGAAAATTCTCTAGAGCAAGGGGAGTATACATTGGTGGCCTGCCTTGACATAGAGGGAGCCTTTAATAATGTTGCGCCAAAAATCATTACTATGGCTTTAGAAAGGCTGAACATTCGTCAGCCGATTATAAGTCTCATATGGAGTCTACTGACTGAAAGGGTCATAACATCTAGTATGGGACGGGCCACCATATGCAGAGTGGCAAACAGGGGTACTCCGCAGGGGGGAGTTTTATCTCCCTTCCTATGGAATCTTGCCCTAAACTCATTACTGGTGGAGTTAGACTTCATGCGTTTCAAGACTGTGGCATATGCCGATGATATTGCTGTGGCGGTGTCGGGTAAATATCCGGACACCCTCTCACAGTGTTTGAATTCCGCACTGAGGATCATAGATGGGTGGAGCACCCATAGTGGTCTCAGTGTGAATCCACAAAAAACGGAGCTTGTACTTTTCACCCGAAAATACAAGACTCCTCCTTTCGATCTGCCAACCCTAAAGGACGTTGAGCTTAGTTTGGCAGATAGTGCCAAATACCTGGGAATCTATCTTGATTCAAAACTGTCTTGGAAGAAGAATGTCCAATTTAGAGCGGACAAGGCGGCTGTTGCCTTGTACCTGTGTCGTAAGGCCATTGGGAAGACCTGGGGTATAAATCCTTGGAATTCTTGCTGGCTATTTAACATGGTAATAAAGCCCATATTAATGTATGGGGCGCTTGTTTGGTGGACAGCTTTAGAGAAAACCACCTATTGCAGATTCATAGAAAGGATACTGCGGTCATCTGCTTTGATGGTAACTGGTGTTTCTTGTACTACGCCAACTAAAGCACTAATTACAATGATGCATTGGCTGCCAGCTGATCTCATGGCGAAGGAAGTGGCCATGTGCTCGGCAATTAGGTTAAAAGCCAGTGAGATGTGGAAAGAAGCGACAGAAGGTCACTGGTACTGTGCACCAGCTCTAATGCCCGACAAGAGATTTGACGTGATCTCATCAAGGACGGCCTCGGCAGCGAACCAAATGGGTCGCCAAGAGGACGTGCTTGAAGTTTTCACAGATGGATCCAAGTCGGACATGGGAGTTGGTGGTGGTATCTTTATGCCCCAGTATCAGAGGAGGATCAGTTTTAAGCTATACGATGAGTGTAGCGTAATGCAGGCTGAAATTACAGCTATTTTGAGAGCAGCTAACTGGCTGAGGTACTATAGGGTATGCGGGGTGAATATCCGAATCTGTACTGATAGTAAGGCTGACTTAAATGCGCTTGTGGGTGTCTATACGACGTCCAGGTTGGTTCAGGAATGCCGGATATCTCTTAATGAGATAGCGAGACATTCGAGCCTGGAGCTTTTCTGGGTACCGGGGCACAGTGGAGTGCCCGGAAATATTGTGGCGGATGAGCTGGCGAAAGCCGGAGCTCGTCTACAGAGAGGGGACATTGATACGATGGTTGGAGTCCCGCTTAACAGCTGTAAAAACCAAGTGCAGCGTCAACTTGTAGGGACTGCGCAGGACAGATGGTCTGGTGAGGTCACCTGCCGAGTAGCAAGGCTGACATGGCCTGCGTATGATCGTAGTAGAACTGCGGTCTTAAAGGGTTTTCCCCGTCAAAGGTTGCATATCTTGGTGGCAGTTCTGACAGGACATTGTCTCATAGGGACGCATGCTAGGAGGTTAAATCTTCCATTTAATGATTTCTGCAGAAGTTGCGGGGATGAGGACGAGGAGGAAAGTGTTGAGCATTTCCTCTGTCGATGCCCGGCTCTCAGTTCTATGAGAGCGCTGTACTTAGGCGGACCGATGCTGCACGGGTTAGCAGATATATCGGAATGCCGAGTGAACGGACTGGATTCCTTTATCCGGTTTTCGGGTTGGTTTGAATCTGAACCGTCGGGGGAAGTGTAAGTCTCGCGGGCTGCACTTCTCCCTCAGGCAACACAACGGGACCAAAAGGACCCAAGTGGGCTGGTTTCATGAAACTGGCGGCCTGTACAACCTAACCTAACCTAATGTAAAAGAAATCAATTTATTTAATACTTACGTTGTATCATCTTTGGGACTTGGAATAAATTTGACGCATTCACGCTTTTGAAAATTTGTTTCGATCCAACTGCGAGGCTGATGCTGTTGTTGGTGTTGTTGTTATCGTTGGTATCACAGCAACGCATTTAACATCCAATAAGTCAGTTTTTGCAACAAAATTTCACAATTCAGAAGGAATATGAAAAAAGAAATAAACAACTAAAATTAATATAAGTCCAAAAATGAATATAAAATTAAACAGGAATGAGAAGAGTACTTTATTTGTTATTTTAAAGCTTGATTTATATCTTTTTACGTTTTGCTCTCCGTAATTACGAAAAACGCAAGTTTTTCGAACAAAAGCCTCAAACAAATTTTAAAGAACTTAAAAATTTATTGTAAAAAAAAGAGTTTCAGTCATGTGCAATTAAAAAAAAACATTTTAATTTTGTTAATTGTAAAAATTACGAGTATTACAAACTTGGAAAAATTACATTTATATCAAAAATACAAAAAACGGTAAAAAATATTTACAATTAGTGTACAAAACGAAGGGATGTAGATACAAAAAAACTGTTTTTAAAACTAGCATAGACCATTTCTGACAGCAAAGAAATTGACATAATATACATTTTCCTGTAACCACAACCTGAGCGTTAAGCGAATTTCTAAGAAATTTGACAGTGTATGCTCATCATTTTTGAACATTTAAGACTTGATGAATACAATAGGATCTCAGCGCTGCCAATTTGAATGGTTAAGAAGTGATTTACTGGGCTCCTTTATGGTCGTCCCGGTACGAATAGCACCGGACGTTCAGATCTTGCCAGAAATCAACGGAGTTGATAGTACGTAAGCTGGCTGAGGATGTAGGCATGCCAACTGAGTATATTTATCGCATTTTTCAGGAATATTTGGACAAACATACCGCAGGATGGGCAAGATCTGATTGCTGACAGTCGACAATTAGCGCGACTTTGTGGCCACTTCAGAAGAATGTTCGGCGATGTCCATGCACACTCTGGACCTGCTGTTATGCCGTTATATAATCGTTGATGACCCATCGCAATGCCTCCGAAACGAACGAAAAAACCAAACAGTGGGTTTCACTGGGTCAACGTGTAGCAAAGAAAGCCAGCAGTCATGTGATCGAACGGCTATTATTCGACCGATTTTTGGTTTAAATAAAGCCGCTTCTTCTAAGTGACTATTTTTCGAATATTGAAAAAGAACGGTTAAGCGGAGGTTTGATATATAAAACTATATATTTTTATGACATTTTATACAAAAATGTATTTGTAATTGAAGTGTATTTATTACTGCAATATATTGAATTCATGTTCCAAAATCTTTGAGATTTTAATAAATTCTCATACACAAAATTTTTAATGTCGAATAATATGCTTAATCCTTAACAATCCGGCTTTAGAAGAGAATGTAACACAGGCGGTTTGCTAATGGATATTTTAGATAATATAAGGCAAAACGTTATTTATGTTTTGATTCTTTAAGCTTTAAATTGCTCAAAAAGAAACTGTGTAATGAATTAAAATTTGGAAATTCTACCTGTTGTTTGTTATATTCCTACCTTGTGAGCCGATTTCAGTATGTTGGTCAGCAGTCAAATACTTTAGAATTACATAGGAGTGTACCTCAGGAATCTGTTTTAAGCCCTTTACTGTTTATGATGTATATGAATGATCTTTGTAATGTAATTGATTTCGGTAAATGTTACACATTCTCGTATGCTGATGATATACAACTTCATGCTGACGACAAGGAGCTGGACTTAGATTACGTTGCTTCAAGTACCAATTGTATTCTTCAGCTTATTGCAGATTGTGATGACAAAAATTATTTGTCTTTGAACCCGGCGAAAACTAGCGCTATATGCTTTGCTAATAATATGTTTTGTGTCGCAAGGTTTGGGGCTTATTTATTGATAACAAATTGGACTTTCACTATCAAGTCAGTTGAATTATATCTAAAGTTTCCTTCTCTCTACAGAAATTATACCATTTGGCTATTTTCCTACCGATAAATGTGAAAAAACGTGTAGCTCTTTCTTTATATTTGAGGTACATCTCAACAAAATATTTGTAAGCTCAAACTTGACTTCAACAGAGTTATCACAAGGATCTGTTGGCAAAAAAAGACGAATTTTCGAAGCACGCTTCCAAAATTCGTCGTGACCCAAATTTTTTTGCACTCAATATACTTAATTACGGCGGCCCTACACGCTTGAGAAGAAGGGATACCCTTGCCACCATCCGAACATTAAATAAGTGATTTTACTGATAAAGTTCCCGCAAAATAAAATTTTTCGTCTAGCATTGGCCGGACTTAATAAATAAGCAAATCTGTTTTAGTTATATTTTCGTATTAGTATTAAGATTTGAATACTTATTGTTAGTTCACTTTGAAGATACAATAAATAAATAAATGCTTAAAAAATAATAAAAACAGAGTTATCCGTTATTGCCTACGCTATACACTTACGTAATAGAATGTTAGGTTCAGACTTTCCAACTATCATCAACCAGCAACTTATCCTGCAGTTTTATAAAATAATTATATATAATAAACTCTCATCCTCGTTCATTTTAGAAAAATTTGTCTTCGGACGTTCTTCAAGAACTAATATGCTGACCTGTTCTCATCACACCACTTTAGTGATGAGCAGATCTTTTGTTGTGTCTAAAGAAGATTCGGATAGCACATCGAGGAATCTCTCTTAGAAGATGGACCCTTATATGTTTACACGGATGGATTCAGAAGGAGAGATAGGGTTTGGGATGGCGTTTATATAGAAGAATCTAACACTAAAATATCCTTCAGAGTATCAGACGGATGTAGTGTTCTTCAAGCTGAAATACTGGGCATAAACAAAGCGACCAAAGGGCTGACGCTTCACAAGATATTCGGTAAGGATATCATGATTATAACGGACAGCAAAGCCGATATCAACTCCCTGATTGGAAAATACACTAATTCCAGTCTGGTCTAAGAACGCCGGACATCTTTAAACAAAATGGCGAGACATCATAACCTAACTCTAAAATGAGTATATGGACACGGGTCCAACAACAGCGCTGATGACGTAGCCAAAAAGGGAATAACCCTAGAGGATAGAGACATAGATCCCTTTAGCTGACAACCCTTATCAGCGTGTTGGAAAAAAATAAAACCGCACACGCTGTGGTTCACAGGGGCCACATGCCTTTTAACAAGGAATCTGTTGAAGTATAATAACTCTAAGAGGGAGCTATTAAAACTGCCCAGACTTCACCTGAGTCACTGTAGCGATCATCACTGGGCATTGCCCGTTTGAAAATCATGCCAGGAGACTAGGCTTGCCCTATATTGACTTCTGCAGAAGTTGCCAAGACGAGGAAGAGGCAATCCTTCATCTCCTCGGATCATGCCCGCCATTGGAGCATCACTGCTTTTTTTTTATTTTATTTTTTTTTTATCTGGGATCAGTACTCAGGGGATAGCCCCTACATATGCAGTGCATTGTACTGGAACTAGGAAAAATAGGTTATGATGAGGAGGAAAGAGGGAGTAGTGTTCCCGGAGTGTTAACAATAACAACACGAAAGACTAAAACAAACTCTATTGCAGCATTTAAAATGTGGGAATTAAATTAGTTAAAACTGATATATACCTTCGACAGTGGTCAGATTAACAAAATTTAGTCCAACACCTTCCACACCACAAGGCAATGAAATGCTTTGAAAATAATATTAATATTGAACATATAAAGAAAACACGGACAACGGCGAAAAAAAGGAAAAAAAACACGTGTACACATACTGCTACCTATTACGGTGCACTTTGATTTCATACGAAATTAGTAGTGAATATAAATACATATGTGTATAGAAAATACGGACAACGGTAAGAGAAAAAATAAACACGTGTACACAACTTTCTACCTATTACGGTGCAATTTGGTTTCATACGAATTTAATTAATGAACATAAACATATGAGCTCGATTCACAATCTTGTGCATTTGAGATTGCAAATTTCTGCAATTGAAAAAGTGAAATTTTTAGGTATATTTTATTAGTGTAAAGTTAAATATGCTCCAATATTTTGCAAATGCAATGATGCAAGGCCATTTGCACAAGATTGTGAATAGGGCTATAGAAAATACGGACAGCAGTAACAAAAGACGTATGCACCTGACGAGAGACAAAACACTACCACCAATCCGACCGCGCTAGCTTCATTCATGAGGAGCAGCGGATGACTAGTACATAAGCATGTAATGCTACATTCAGCGGCTTTCCACCTTTCCTACCCTACTAACCTAATCTTTGTGCTGAGAGTAGCACGGATTTGGAATACAGTAATTGCGTATGAGCAACGGAACTTTAACAAAGCTATTCCCTAGTTCAAAATATTGTTCTATCAGTGTTTATGAGGGTTTCCACTGTTACAGCAAACTTCATTAATAATACCGTGCGTTAAGTAGTTTTTAAATTTAATTTTTTAATATTGTAAGTAATTTTTATATTATGCAATTGTGTAAACCATTTGAAATTCTGAACTAATTTGGCCATAAAAGCTTGTAGTTCGTAATAAATTAATAAAAAGAAAGAAAGAAAATCATTCACGGTAACTGCCTGGCTGACCTCACTTTCGAAGTAGTACGACCGGATGACACTGCACCAAAAAGTCGCTCTTTGTGGATGCATCGCCTTTTCAACAATCACTCCTGAAGTCTCATCCGTTCAAATACTGCAATTCTGTTTGTTGACGAATTAACTGAATTTAAAATATGTCTCGTCGCTTACGACGAAGTGCACGAAATTAATTTTGCCCATTTCCGTTAAAGGCTTCAACAATCTTAACGCGCTGCTCAATTGTGTACCTCCCCATGGTTGAATTTGTCAGACATTAAAACAAAGTAATGTTAAATTAAGTTGGGCAACAAAGCTTGTAGTTAAGGTATGACTCTCGTGCATTATCGTTGGACTGCCCGTTCGTAAACTTTTACGAACTGCTTTTGTAAAATAAAAGTCCTTTTTCTTTTCTGTGTACTTATAAATCCTATTCAACATTTATAATGCCCCTTTTAGACTCACCCTCTTATTGAAGACGAAGGACAGTAGAGTGCTATTCAAATGTGATAAACCAGTGGAATGTAATTTTTATGAAGTAACAGGAAAAAAATTTTTTTTTGTTTTTTTCAAAATAAGAAATTATTTTTGTTTAATATTTATAGCGTCAACAGCAGCTGGTGCTAGTAATGCACAGAGTGTAAAAAATTGACTTTTGCCAAAGACTTAATATCAAATGGTAGAGAATTGCATTGCAGAGACATTTACGTTACAGTTACAATTTCTACGGTCGACTAAATGGGCCTTAAGAACTAATGCGTAGTAACTTGTTTAAGCTGTTTTCGGTACTTTCTGTTCCACTCTAGCAGATGTTTAGTCCATATATATCCGAGCGTATTTATTTCAAATTTGTAATATATAACATATATTTACGTGACTATTGTGAAAGATACTTTATGTTCGGCCCAGCCGAATATACTACACTCTTACTTGTTTCTACGCTCCTCTGCGCGTAGTTTTTTTTTCTTCTGTTCTTCTTTGGTCTTATTATTGCACAGTAATTATTGTTATAATTTAAAAAAAATAATCCTTCTCCTTGACTGAAGTTGGACTCGAACTCACAACTAGTTAGTTAATATCGTACATATGTATATAACTAAAAAAGTTCACTTATTAATGATTTACGAGTACATACAAAATCTACTACACTTAAAATTTTCCAATAATTACTATATTTATGCAGAGAAAAGATTTGCGAATTAGAACAAAATTATTGATGTAAAAATTTGTTATCGGCAAATAGTAATTTTCCAAAGGAATTTTTATTTAACGACTACATTTACAAGCAAAATTTATAACATTTCTATATAAATGACTAAATAAAAACATAATAAATATTATTAAAGGAAATTATTTGTTGCATTTAACATTTTCCGGGGAATCACATGCTTGGGTTTTATAGTTGAAGTACAAATTAGTAGGGAAACACTCAAAATCGTGACGTATATGACCCAAACAGGAATAGTATTTTGAACATTCAGATTCGTGTTCGTAGTAACCATCTTCTTCCTCACATCGAAGTGTTCCTCCTTGAAGAAAATAAACAAAAAATTAAAACTTTTCGAATGTTTTTCAAGAGGTTCACACTAACTAATAGACGACAGCTTCTTCTGCTCACAATCACAGGTTTCTTTACCTTAAAGAGAAACAAAAAACTTTTGTTAAAAATATTAAAATATTTATCGGGATTTCGCACTTACAATTGGATAGACCAAAAATGTAGCAAACAGCAACGAGAACAAATAGGAAAGTTTTGAATCGATACGAGTACATTTTATTTCTGCAGTAGAATGTGTTACGTGTTGTAGTTTAAACGAAAACTGATACCTTATGTTCCAAGTTGAAGGGTTTTTATATTCACCAGAAACAAAAGAAAGTCTTGAACTTCAAAAACGTACGAAATAATAAATAAGTTTCGAAAACTAAAAATAACTTGTTTTTGTTTTTGATCTAAATATCAGAAATGACCAGATAGAATTTATTTGTTTAATAATTTTAATTCGCTTTTACGATATAGCAAACTTCCACGTGTTTAAGGTACGTTTACGTAAGTGAAAATACAAATATTTACATCTGTCAAAAATTTGTGGGGAATGAGGTAAATCTAATCTTACTGTGCAAAACAGTATTCAGCAGGAGAAAAAGCGTATAGTACAGTAAATGTTAGTTTTCTAAAACAACTCAGAAAACTTTGTGTTCTCTTTACATCAGCCTTGTATTTTTAAGCTTTCATTGGCAGCACTTTGAATATCTAAAGCAATGGTGCCCACAAGTTCTATATGTAAGAGTAAACACCAATACATTTAAGGAAATTTTTTGTTGTAAAAAGCAAAGCATTTACAAAAACAAAATTCACACTGATAATCGATGTCGTCAATGTTACCAGCAAAACATGCGAAAGTGTTGTTGCTTTGCTCTTGTGTGCGTGCAGTGAATAACGACAAAAAAATATATAAGACGAAGTTGTTTGTGCAGTATTTCTTTCGTTCTTTTGAATAAGTAAGAAATTGAATCGAAAAAGTTCTATAACTATCTAAACGGCTGTACGTTAAGTTTTTCTAACATCAAAATTCGCATAACAAGGTCTTTAGTGACCACAGCTGCGATAATATCTAAGATGAGAACGTCAAATTCAATCGCAAAGAGAATTCTGTTACGTGTAGACTTAAAATCAGTGTTATCACAGTCTTATAATTATTTTTATGACAGCGTTCTTATGAGAAATCTCATGGCAACGCTCTTATAATAAGAGCTGTCAAAAAAGCGACTATCTTTTAAAAAACACCTTTTGAATGGAAAATATGTAATTTGTTTTTATGCATTGAATATTTTCTATAAGTGATTAATTTTGTATAAAATGTGCACATATACAAAATTCATACAAGATTCTATTGATCGCTAAGATGCGTTTTCTTCTCGGCTTTCAATGATTTCTGAATTCTTATAAGATTAACAAAAATACATATAGTCCTTGTTAAATATTAAAATGGACACAAAGAAATTCATTCTTACATTCTGCCGACGATTCCTCAGATATTATGTTATTAGGTAAAGGCACCTTACCTTTACATGGTAATACAAGTATTTCGATCTGACAAAAAGGTGTGTAAAATAAAGGAAATCTTATCGTGTAAAAACAAAATGTGTTCTGTAACACAGAAATCCAAATGGAAAAATTGACAAGCGGTCGGCATATATACATATATTCATTTTCTAACCCATTTCAGAAAATTCTGTACTTCCAAAAGGAAGAGTCTCAGAACATTGACAGGTGCACTGTGGAGCACGGGAACACAGAAGATATAGGCTACTACAAACTTATATGTTAAGTGAATGTGACTTAATATCACTCCCAATGAAGGAGCTTGTCCGTTTTCTTGACATACTCAACCCATAATTGGACAAGGGGACGCCAATAGATCAACATTGGTCGCAGTGCAAATGGCCGATGAGGGCTTGGAGCTACTGCATGATAGAAAGCTATGTTCTTTCTTTAGAATATTTTACGCAGCTTTTTAATAACAATTTTCAATTCTTAATTTCAGACAAAAATATTGATGACTTCATTTTATATATTTATGTAAAAACAAATCGCTTTTCAATCGGCTTAATATCAATGACAGTTTTCCAAACCGCGCTAAATAATGTTTAAACCGTGCCCTTGTTCCGTCCTGTTCTGATTATTTTCTCTGGAACTGTGCAGATTATTGGTGATTCTTACCAGTTTTTCCACACAAGTTTCAGTTTAATGCAATTATTTCAGAACTACAAATACATATTCAAATACTTTTATTATCGAATATTTCGTCTTTACGGGAGGTGCTGCACCCACTGTTCTAATTTTGACCACGCTTCGTAGAGTCTACGTATAACAATTATTTGCGTTATTCGAAAAACCAACATTACTTGTATGAAGTGTAAACATTTCAACATTTAAAGGCTGCTTTTGCTTCTGTTAATAGCTTTGCTTTGGTATTTGCACGAGTACATATTAAAATATATTCTACTTACGTATTTATTTATATAACGATTATTTTGAATGTGGTTCAAGTTTATTTATGCCAATAACAAAAAAGTAAATAATTTACTTCCATTTTAATGTCGTTATATAAACATTATTCTGCACTGCTTAAAAACTCAACGCTGTGATAGACAACCCTGCTTCGAATCTGTTTCACACAACGGCAACTAATTCTATTCTTATTTTAGCTGTTTACTTTTTTCTTTTTTTGGAAGTAAACAAATTAACAATATTCTGCTTTAGATTCTGTTACACAAAGTTTCAAGTTTGAATTTAAAATTTCAGCCTAGCAAAAAAAAAGCAGTAAGGGCCATTCTTACAACTTGCCTGTAAGGTAGGTGTTAGTTAAAGCTACCGTTAGCAGAAGTGAGCGATAAACTGACCGTTAACCATTTTTATACACTTCACAAAAATGTTAACGGTATAAATAAATTAGTCATTCTATTTGTAGAATACATATTCTGAATCAGTATTGATAGAAAAGCGCTGTCCGTCTGTCCGCCGTTGAAATACCGTTTCTGAGCAAACCATTAGACTTGGAAACTTTGTTTTATTCCTCCATCGAATCATGGGTTTTCTTTTGAAATTCAATCAAATCGGTTCACGTATAGCTGATATATCCAAAATTCCGAAAACAGTAATTTTTTTGCAATTTTGTGTAAAAATTTTAATAAAAAATAAATAAAAAAAAGTTTTTTCTCGATATCGGTCCATATATGTATATCCGAATATATTTACTTCAAATTTTTAATATATACTATATATATATATATATATATATATATATATATATATATATATATATATATATATATATATATATATATATATATATATATATATATATATATATATATATATATATATATATATATATATATATATATATATATATATATATATATATATATATATATATATATATATATATATATATATATATATATATATATATATATATATATATATATACGTGACTATCGTGAAGGGTATTTTAGATTCGGCCCAATCGGATATATTACACTCTTACCTGTTCATTATTACATTTTGCCTGTACAATTTATCTTTTTTAAACTATGACAACAAAACGCAAATTAAAGACTGCTTTTAGGAGGTAAAAATTGTAGTGGCAACAAAAATTCACTGTAATTGTAAATCTTTGAGTAAAATATACGGTAGCATGTACAAATATGGCAACTTAAAATATAAATAAAAGCTCTGGTTGAAAGGTACAATTATCTTTCCGGTAGGTTATCGCTTGCTTTCAAGTTAAAAGTAAGTTGTAATAGTGAAATGCGATTTATCCGGCCGATAAAATACTACCTCTAACTAACGTTAAGTTGTAATAACGGACCTAAAAGATATTTAAAAAAAGTCTCCTAAAATTTTTTTCTCATATTTGCTTTCCGATGTTGAACAATGTGGGATGTATCCCTGATCATCAATTTGGCTTTCGGGCTAAACATAGCACCATAGAACAAACGCACAGACTAGTTAATGTCATAGGACAAACCTTTGAGGAGAAGAAGTATTGCTCAACTCTATTCATTGACATTTCTCAAGCTTTTGATAAAGTGTGGCACGACGGCTTGATGCACAAAATAAAGTTGAACTTGCCTGCAAATACACACAAGCTTCTGGAAAGCTACTTCTATCGGCGGAAATTTGTTATTAGAGAAGTCGACTCAGCCCAACTGAGCCAATCGAGGCAGGAGTTCCCCAAGGAAGCATTCTGGGACCCACTTTATATTTAATTTACGCTTCTGACATGCCAACCAGATCTGGTATTCACACTTCAACTTTTGCAGATGACACAGCGTTCTGCAGTGTTCATGAAAACCATCAACTAGCTTCACGAAATTTACAGGATTATATTTCAATATTAGAGAAATGGCTAAAACTTTGGAAAATCAGAGTTAATGAACAGAAATGTACTCATGTCACATTCACATTGTGTGCACCTATCCTAATAAACAACTCACCTATTCCGCAGCACAATGAAGTCAAGTAATTTGGTATTCATCTGGACCGTAGGTTAACGTGGAAATCTCACATTGAAGCAAAGGTCACTCAGTTAAAACTAAAAGCAGCGCAGCTAAATTGGCTTATGGGCAGAAATTCTACATTGAAATTAGATTGCAAACTTTTGTTATACAACGGAATACTAAAGCCTATATGGCGCTATGGAATTCAGTTATGGGGCACCGCCTCAGCGTCAAACATTGAAAAAATCCAAAGGCGACAAAACAAAATTCTTCGAACGATTACTGCAGCTCCATGGTACGTAAAAAATTCACGAATTCATAACGAATTCATGAGTGTTCCGCTGGTAAAAGAGGAATTTTCTAAGTACGCGACAAGGTATGTCAATAAACTGGAACTTCATCCAAACCCTCTTGCGCGTAATATATTTAATTTTGGCGGCAACACTTGGTTGAGATGAAGGGATATCGTTGCCACAACCAGAGCGTTAAGTAGGTGATTTTATCGCTATTGCTCCCGCATAATAATACTTTTTATCTGGCATTGGCGGGACTTAAGTAAAAATAATATTTTTTTTAATTTTAAATTTAGTATTAAGATTTGAATACTTATTGTTAGTTCATTTTGAAGATTCAATAAATAAAAAATGCCTAAAAAAAATATTTGCTTTGCATTAGAAACAACTGGATAGCAAAATAGCTGCTATAAAATCTCTAGCGCAACCGAAATCCACGCAGGAAATTGTGTTGCGCTTTGGCGTGAATACAGCTATTGCAAGAGGTATTGCGTCACGTTTCAACGCGCAGAGGAGTGTAGAAAGAAGTAGGAGTGCAGTATATTCGGGTGGGGCGAACATAAAGAACCTTTCACAATAGTCACGTAAATATATGTTATACTCGTATATTACAAATTTGAACTAAATATGCTCGGATATAAGTATATGGACTAAACATATGCTAGAGTGTAACAGAAAGTACCGAAAACAGTTTAAACAAGTTACTACGCATTACTTCTTAAGGCCCATTTAGCCGACCGTAGAAATTGTAACGTAAATGTAATGTAAATGTATCTGTAGTAGCACTTATAGAATACTTAAAACCGTATCATGTGTTTTTGATACAAACAAAAAAACAAAAGTGCATGTGAAGAAAAAGTGTTCACTTATTAATGATTTACAGAAAAAGTGTTCTGTTTTTCATTTTTATATTATTGTATGTTAAAGAAAATAATTAATTTTTCATCGTCCATAGCCTTTTATCAAATAAATTACAAAAATAAAATAAAAGCAATACAGCTGCTCGTAGCAGTGATGAGAGTTCATAGTATTCATTACATACACAAAAAGTACGAAAATGGTTTAAACGGCACCTAAAATTTCTAATATTTCTTTTTCTGTCGATATTTCATACGAGCTACAATTCTTTATCTTCTTAATATATAAAATTGAATATATGTTTGTTCGTACCTTAAGATCTGCCAGTAGTTGAATGGAACACGTGCAAATTATAGGCTACTTTATTTTCAACCACACCTCTTTTACGCCTATGTTATTTCTTTCACAAAATTTTTAACAGATTTTTTAATATAAATGAGCATAGCTTCTACATTTTTTAACCAAATTTCAAAATTTTGGAGGGATGAAGTTATCGCTAATTGCCCACAACAATAACTAATTGATTGGCAAATAACTTCAGTATTTATGGAGCAATTTTCAAAATTCCTTTTGTGTATGGAAGAGGTCAATAATTTTTTTATTTACTTCTTTTTGGAAAATTGGGGGCGTGTACCAAATTGTCCTCCCCACAACTGATTATCAAATAACTTCGTTATTTGTAGACCAATTTTAAAAATAATTTTTTCATATAAAAGATATCTCATCAAAATTGAACACGCCCCAAAAATTAATTTGCAAATAACTTCGCAATTTGTGGAGGGAAGGAAAATTACCAGCTCCAATAATTGATTATCAAGCAACTTCATTTTTGAACCAATTTTCACAATTTATCACGACTAAGAGTACTTTTGCGGGATGAAGTTATCGCAAATTGACCACCCTGATAATTGATTGTGAAGTAACTTGATCATTTATGATTCCTTTTGTATATGGAAAAGGTCAATAATTTTTTTTTCTGTTTTGGAAAATTGGTGGCGTGATTGCCACATAATTAATTACCAACTAACTTCGTCATTTGTCAAAATTCTTTTTTCATATAAATTATTTTTTTATATAATAAATATCGACAAAACTGTGTTCTTCAAAACTCAAGGTGACAGAGGTTGTTGCAATACGCCCGCCTCAAAAATTCATTATTAAAGAACTTCGGCATTTGTGGTCCAATTTTTAAAATTCTTTTTGGATGCAGAAAAGCTGTACTATTTTTTTTTTTTTTTTTGGTAATTAATTATCAAGCAACTTCGTCAAATGTGGACCAATTTTGAAAATTATTTATTGAGAGGAGGACGGGTCAAAATGAGGATAGAATCGCTAATGGATTTTATTGTTAAGTTACGTGTTTTCGGAGAACGTGATGCTGGATATATTTTATTTATTGAGTGGCAGAAACGTGAAATGCCTCATTTCCACATTCGGTATGGTTGGTTGGCAGATGAAATTATACTGATACTTATATTGATCCACACTGACATGAAGTTGTGGTTAAAAACATACTCCATGGTATTAATTCAAATCCGCCATGCGAGTTACATATATATAAAAAATTACCCTATTGATGATTTTTTAGCAAACATACAAACTGCCAATAACTAAAGTAATATAAAACCCACTTCCCTTTTGTTTAAACAAATTAAAAATAAATGCATAAAGCAAAGCTATTTTTCGATCGCAATTCTAAGAATTGCAACGACCCCAATTAAACTCAAAAGAATTAACTTTGGAAATATTTTAACAAAATAAATTTTAATAAATATTTGTAAAAATTGCATTTTCGTTTCGATAACGAAAAAGCAATGCTAAGGAATTATCCAATACAGTCAACATACAATAATTTAAAGATATTAATAAGCATTTTTCTAAAATAAGAATTTTTGTAATATTGAACAGTCAGTTCTGTTCCCATCATAGGCCGATTAAGTCAAATAAAAACTTGTTTGCTTTATCTTTTTTAAAAACGTAAAACTAGAGAGTTGTTACGAAGGTTGCGTGGTCGATGGGAAATGCACGAAAAGGTATGCTAGAGAATCGCTTGAAGAAACAATCTCTGGTGTTGATGGCTACACCCGCTTTATCGTCATAGATCAACGGTGGTGGACAATCAATTACATTAAATGTGCAAAACAATGAAATTGATGTTGACAATCGTTCGATAGTGCTACATTGCCCAGTGATTTCAAAAACGTACAAAACCTATATTAATGTCGAGTATTATAATTTCGTCAAATCAATTAAGTATGTCTGCAAATACGTAACCAAACGATGAAATTATACAATATCAAATGGCCCGATACATTAGCAGCAATGAAGCTGTTTGGAGAATTTTGGCATTCCCAAATGTTTGAGCGTCATCCAACTGCTGTGCATTTATCTGTTCACCTTCAAAATATATATGTTTTGTTTAGTCTTAAGACTTGAATACTTATTGTTAGCTACCTTTTTGAAGATTCAATAAATAAATAAATGCTGCAATGGCACCAGCTACAACGTAAACTTCCTTTTTCGATACGCTGCTATATGCTCAAATTCTAACATACAAATGTGTGCCAAAAGCTAAATTTATTAGAAAACGATTCACAACGCAACTGTATCAATATCTAATCATCTAGAGCCAGAGGAATATTATTTGCTATCTTATTGGTAGCATGCTTTCCATCCGAAACAAATCAAGTTTGAAATACATATCAAGAATTACCTGCAACAACGCAACAATTGAATTTTCACGTGGAACTTATAATGAGGCGTTGGTTCTATTATGAGATAATTGTTTGCAAATAAACAACAAGACACTCTCGGAAGTTGTTATGATAAGTCCTAATCAAGCAGGCAATGATGATGGTCTGAGGAAGATCTACGATGAGATTGCAACCCACACTTACAGCAGGTGCAACTCTCGGCATACAATATTTTAATGTGGATGGATCAGATGGAACAGAAAAAATTTTTTTGTTTTGGTTAATTTGGCTAAAGTTCAATCACAAAATAATACTGCACTAGCCCTAGCATCGTCCGTCCACCATACTTGTATGGTAGCAGAATAGCGTTTTTGTAACTTGAGTTACCTCTAAAACCACACTTCTGAGATACCCACACATACAATATTAAAAAAAACACTCCTCAAAAGGTAAAGTGTTGCAAATTTTTAAGATCATAGTATGGGATAAATGCACAATGACCCACAAAAAAAAAAAACGTTAGAGACCCTTGATTGCATGTCACAAGATTTTAGAAGCAACAAAAATTTATTTGGAGAAGCACTATTTGTGGTAGCCGGTGATTTCCAACGAAAATTGCCAGCAATTAAACTGATTATGAGCTTAGTGCGTGCCTCAAATCACATCTTCTTTGACGTATTGAAATTAACAACAAATATGTGAGCTGTAATATGATGTACAAACTGCATTATTTGTCCATCGAACTTTTATAATATGACACAATGCATTGAAGAGTTACTTAATTGTGTATTTCTAAATGTCGAACGCCATTTAAAAAATGAACAGTGGTTACGTGAGCGAACGTCGCTTGCTGCCAAGAACAAAGATGCCAATTCATTAACAATAGAATTTTAAATAAAATCAGTGATAAGAGATGAGGATGCTGTCAATTATCCTTTTGAGTTTTAGAAATCACTTGATATTTCAGGACTTCCATCATATGTGCTG
The DNA here is from genome assembly GCA_914767995.1 of Thecocarcelia acutangulata. Lineage (NCBI taxonomy): Eukaryota > Metazoa > Arthropoda > Insecta > Diptera > Tachinidae > Thecocarcelia > Thecocarcelia acutangulata. Next base: position 63,511,459 of record OU612098.1, read on the forward strand.
CAACTCAAAATTGGAAGTACCAATTATTGTACTGCGCATCAGCTTTCCACTATAACTTTGCAATGGCACTCGACTTGCAGTAAGAAAATTGCGACACAACTTAATCGAAGGGATCATTATAAAGAGCAAAAATAAAAGTACAAATATGCTATTGTCACGATTCCAACCGACTTGCCATCTGATTTCAGAAGATTGTAGTTTTCTGTTCGTTTAGTGTTTGCAAAGACAATATTAAAGTTCAAGGTCAATCCGTGCAAGTTTGTGGCTTGAATTTGTCATGTTTCTCCCACTGACTGATTTGCGTAGCATGTAGGAAAACCTAAAGACTTATTTGTTTATGTTTCATACAGACAAGCTAGAATAATTGTATATCCCAGCGCGCTATAATGGTTATCAAAATTATCATCAGTATAGCAAATAAAATATTTTTTAACCTATTTACTTTTTATTTCTTTGTAGTTATGGGGTAGCAACGCGCACTGGGTTAAGCTAGTTCTATATACACTTCAGATTTTACACTCAATGGTAATAATCAGTTTGCTCTTTACGCCGAGGGCAACGTATTCATAACAACGGGGAAAGTATCAAACGCCATTGTTAAAAAAAAGATGGCCAAATGTTTTGCAGCGAGTTTTAAATATTTTAAATGTAATGTAACATAAAAATTAATCATGAAAAAACCCAGACTATAATTTTTTCATTAAATAAATCGCCGAACAGGGTTCCTGAAGTCCAACTGAGAGCTCTGGGAAATATCATACCCATAAATGACAATATAAAGTACTTAGGGGTAATATTAGATAAAAAGCTTACGTTTAAAGAGTGTATTGAAAGGGCTATTCTTAAAGCGTCATATTGTGGTATAGCACTGTTTCCACTCCTTAATAAGAAATCGTATCAAAGCGAAAAAAACAAACTACTGTTATATAAATGCCAATCGTGACGTACGGCTGCCAAGTGGGGCACCCAGAAGCATCTAAAAACCAACATAACAAAGTTACAAATTATACAAAATAAGAATCTAAAAATTATTTACAAACTAAATAGAAGATTTGGAACAGTTCGTTTACATGAGAACTATAATCACAAAACTATATTTATGATATTGAGCAGTTTGACGATTGCATTCGAATCCCGATGCAGAATATTTAAATTTGATCATATCAGCGAATTAATATAATGACTTCTTATTTTACCCATTTTTTTTTTTTATAAAAGATTATATTGAAGATGTTCCATTATAGTTATCCCATTTATATTATTGTATGTAACAAGGTTTTTTCTAAATTTACTTTTCCTTAAATAAGTTTTGTTTTTCTTTATCTTTTACTTTTCGAACCCGTATTAAAATGTTTTTACTTGTAAATTATATGTAAATTTTGCACTCAAACGTAATTAATGTGAGTCAAACATTAAATATAAAAAAAAATTAACACGGCGGCACAATTTAGTAAAAAGTATACTTTATATACTTTTATTATACTTTTCAGATAGCGAATGTCAAGGACAATTGAGAGAATGCAATTACCTTGTATTATTTGTATCATGATTTATATTTTTGACAAAAATAAAAAGAAACTTAAGCTTTAAACACATAGACCACAGCAGAGTTCACAACTTCACGACAGCAAATGCTGCAACCGGCAATCGTAGTTGTGTAGGCGATTACTGAAGTATTTTGAACACGGCAGCAACATAAATTCATTTAACAGGCAAATCGCTTAAATTTAGGTGTTCTGAGTAACGTATAACGCAAGAAGTATGGTTTTGCGATTTGAAATCGCCAAATAGCTGTTCTGTAAAACGCATATCGCTTAAAATTGGCGACTTCAACTCGCATGTGTATATTGAAGTGAACTGATTGAATTTGCTAAAACTGAACTTGTAAAAGGCAATAAAATTATACAAAATTAAAATTTAATATGTTTTCTTTTTATTTCAATAAAAAATTGAAAGAATTTTACACATTTTCAGTTAAAAAACTAAATTAAAAAATTTTTCTATTTGTTGTCAAATATTTTTTCATTTAATATAAATACCACATACTTACGAGTATATGCGTATGTAAAACACAAGTAGTACTTTTTCGGAAAAAACTCCTAAACGCCAGTAAAGCGCGCGTTCCTTAGAACATCTAAAAATCAATTAAGCGTTTTTCAGACCGCCTAGCGGTTTCAGAACGCGCGTTTCTCGGAACATGGCTGTAAATAAAAGTACACTTCAGTGTGGCCACCTTAGAGTTTTTAGCTGTACTGTAGTAGTTGTAGTAGTATGTAATACATATATACACACATGTGTATATGAATATTCTAGAATAACTGATTTGATTCGTTAGCCACTGTTCTTCTGGAGTATTCGATTTACATTTTAATATACATACCTGTCCTTTTTATTTTTCTTGAATACAGTGTAGATAATAAGCTAAATAATAAGTTTGAATTTTATGTATGGATTTATATTTCAAATGTCATATGTGAAAAAACGGTAATTAAAAATTGGTTATTGAACTAGACAGACGTGTCCTGTTTTATTTAATTCGCGTACAGTACGAAATTCCATTGTTTTACAGAACGAGTTCTGTTTATATCAATCCTTCATGAAAAAAGTTCTCTCTAAAAAAAGGCCTTAAAATCTAAAAAAACAAATGAATTAAAAAAGCTTTTGTTTGCTACGCTTAATTCAGGTTAGGCGGGCCTTAAAAGTTGAAAATATAATCTTTTGATCTACCATGGGAACAATATTAAAGAATTGAACATTTATACCGAATTTTTCAAAATTTGGGCAAAAAATATTCGAAAAATGTATGTATATAACTTACATAATGAAGTAACTGGCAGATATCTAAAGAGACAAATAAACTATGCAAAACTTTCGGCAAACACGCGCTTTCCGTTTGCTCATAACGATACAAATACAAACACAAATTAATAAATTTTATTTTCAATGAGAGTACAAGGCGATTATGCCGCGGAAGTTTTCTCGCCATATGAAGTTTACAATACATAAATCATTTTATAATTTCTTTTAGCCTCTATTTCTTGATATTCAGTTTCTATAATCTTTGTTTGTTTTTTCAATTTCTACAAAGAAGGTAAACTTTAATACAATACTAAAAATTCTAACAAGAAAACTTTTTCATGATTCATTTTGTGTGCTTCTTCTTCCATCACTTCATTGTGCAAAATTTTCTTTGAAATGACAAAATTTTGCGTTAGACAACACAAACATTCAAGATGTTTGCACAAAAATCATGCAAACATGCTTGAAATAAATGTACAAACAAGTAAACAGGCCCTTAAACAACGTTAAATGTTTGTACAAATCGTTCCTTTATTGCAACATAGTCTTATCTCAAAAAAGCTTTTCGATTTAAGAATGCAGAATTATTAACAGTACTACCATTTATATTGTGCCAAAAATGTATTCAAATTGCTTTTAAACTGTTTCCTTTAGGAGATATTTGCTCAAAAAATTTGCTAAGACTTGTATGGGTACTAAAAATATTAAATGAATTTTTCTCGAAACGAGCTTTTTTGCGATATGACTATGTTGCAATAAAGGAGCGAAATGTTTTTGCATGTATGTTAAGCTGTTTATGTAGTTTGTTTGGCGTTTAACTAGTTCTTTTATAAAATTAGGCATTTTTACTTTAGTGATAAATATGTATGCACATATTTAACAGTAGAACAAATAAATTTATTAATTTATTTAAAAGCCCATATAAATTTTGTTCTTTTATTGTGTTTTATTAGAAAATAAAATATTTCTAAGAGCAAAATTTTTTTATTACATATTTTTTTTTATACATTGGTCACACTGTTTTTATTTTGTAGTCAACAAAAATAGAAATTGTTGAATTAGAGTGCGGCAAATAAATCAGCATGGACAACAACCTGCAGTCGTGTCGTCTTGCTGTTGTCCAAATATACACTCTCATTTAAATACATGTATTTTATATTTGACATATTGAAGTCGGTTGTCTGCTGGCTTCAATGTGTTTAATGCTTTAAATAAAACGTATACATACATATGTACCTCATAATTTTCATTTGGCTCGGAGACGTTCAACAAATCACGCACATTTAGTATCAAAACTTTTGTTAAAGTCGACGAAATCGATGAACGTTTACGTGCATGTTTCCGTAATTGAATTCGGCGTATTGACTGCCTGTTGGTACAGGAATTGGGGGAGTTGGCGATATCGGCAGAAATTGAACTAAAACGACGTATTGTTGAATGATCTTTTGAAATACTTCGTATATATTTTAGTGTCTGTTGTGGAGAATCTATCGCCATTACGGTTTTTGGTGTAGACGTTTAAAACCAAGACACAGGATCAAATAGACAGGATTATTTGAACTAGTTAGGTTGTATTTGTTTCACAAATAAAAAGTTTCTCAGGCATTAATGCAAATCTCTTTTACTTTAAATAAATGTGATTTGAATCAAAAAAGTTTTCATAACTTTTGAGCGTTTTGAAAGTATTTTCACACACACACATAGACAGTTGTTTAACGTTTCACTAGGCCGCACTTTTATCAATTTGAAACCAACTCTCATTATGATCAATAAGCGAATGAATGTATTGATGCTAATTTGCTGCCAACATTTTACAGTTGATTATACTGGAGGCTTAACTGACTGAGTGATGATTGTTTGTCGCGACTGTCCCATCCCGCTGACTGACAATGCCAAATCCAAGTTATTTCTTGTTAATCTTTTCACATACTCTACGCTCACTCACAAATGAATTTGAATTTTAATAACAAAATGTTAATTACTTTTTACCAAACACTACAGATAAGATTAGAAGGTACATACTCGTAATCATATTTGTAAAAGATTACATTTTTCAATTCCCTACACAGCGAAACATTCTGAGATGTTCCTTTGTTTAGATTTTAATTTTGGCAATTAGCGGACTTAGCAATAGCGAATAGTGTATAAATCATGGGGACAAACGTTAAAATTAATGGCGCTGTTAAAAAGAGGGTCTAAAAAATCGTATGTATATAAAAAAAAAAAAAAATTAATTTTAATTGTCAAAGAGATTGCGAAAAGCGTAGAACTTTAAAAATCACCTGCGTATGAAACACATACGAGTATGTATGTACACTCCATTAACATAGAATAGCTACACTTAAAATTTTAAGTATATCATGAAACAGAATACGACTGCAACTTCAAGCAACAACGACTCTCAGAGAAAACACGTCCATAATTGAAACGACGGCTGCAACTTCAGAAACTATCGTTTAATGTTCTTATTTTATTAGGAAAAAAAGCTTTTTCTTTTATTCTTATTTTTCTTTGCGTCAAAGCTTTTATTACAAAGTACAGGCTCTCCGCCGGAAAGGTATAGTACTCGCAACAATTCCAATATAATCCTGGCTCTATGTCTTGTTGATACCACACGATAATCAAGCTCAAAGCATGCAGTTGTGGCATTAACAAGTTTTCAGTCATATCACGATATGGCTCCCCATTTACAGTTAAAGTTATGGCGTTTACGTTTTCAAAGAAGTAAGGCCCAATGATTCCTACTAATCAAATTGGATACCAGGCTGTCACTTTTATTGGATGAAAAGGTGAATGGTGAATAATTTGAATTGTTTCCCCAGAACCGAATATTCTATTTATTTATATACGGGGTATGATCTAAAAATAACCATTATTTTAAACTTTTTCAAAAAGTATTTATTTATTTATGAAAGTAGTCCCCCCGCAGATATAATGCAATCCTCACAACACTTCTGAAACACGCTTTTTGGTAGCGCTAACAGTTCCTGTTTCGATTTTTCTTTTATCTCCTCAATCGTAGCATAACGCTTTCATCGGTGTCTTCAGTTTTGGGTAGAGGAAAAAGTCAGCGGAGGTGAAGTCTGGTGAATACGGTGGTTGATGCATGATAACGGTTTTCTTTTTGTCCAAGAACCAACGCACAAGCTTCGATGTGTGAGCTGATGCGTTACCATGGTGCAAAATACATGATTGTTTTTCCACAATTCTGTGCACAATTCTGTTTTGCTCAATTCTGTGAGCAAAACCTTCACATTTGATCCAACTTGACGTGCTTTTTTCGGTCTTGACTCTTCTGGACGTTCCATTGGGATATTGGGCTTTTGTTTCAATGTCATATCCATACACCCACGAATCATCTCCAGTTATGACCTTTTCGAGGAAATCTTGACCGTCGTTGACGATGTTCAACACCTCCTGAACGATGTCCATGCAAAGTTGTGTTTTCTCAAAATTTAGCAATTTTGGAACAATTTTCGCTGCCCCAGTTTTCACGCCTAAAACATCCGAACGATATACCAACATCATCAGCAACCTCTCTGATGGTGATTCGACGATTATCCAAAATCATTTTCTTCACTGCTTCAATGTTTTCATCGGTTGTTGACGTGCTCGGGCGAGCAGAACGAGCATCGTCATTGATATCTTCTTGGGCTTCCTTTAACCGGTTATACCACAATTTAACTTGTGTTCTGTTCACAGTAGACTCGCCAAACACTACAGTAAACATTTCAAAGGTTCTTGCGCATTTCATTTCATTTTTTCCATAAAACTTAAAACAAACTTAAAATAAACTGACAATTCAAAATGGCTGATATTGCCAACATATATAACATATATTTGTACCAACATAACAGAAAAAAGCGAAAATCGAACATACGTAACTCACAGAATTTGAAAATAACAGCTATTTTTTTAATCAGACCTCGTATCCATTCATGTTGTCACGGACAAGCTTTAACATCCTATTGGCATATGCACGGTAAGAAGCTCTTCTGTCAACTAAATCTTAAATGGAAACAAATTCAAATCCTTGTGCAAAATTGTGGTCAAAGTAGATTTTTGAAGACCAAGCTCCTGAGCATGGCGTCGAATTGAGGTTGCTGGATTGTTTAGAACACTTTTTCGAGCAACAGTAATGTCTTCAGATGATCTTGCCACAACGTACTCCATGCTTGTGCCTAATAAAATTGATACAGACTTTAAAAGATTGAATTCTATTTTGATTTTGCTGCAACAATTCCCTCCTCCGTAAACGAGATCGATGGGTCGAGTTTACTTTCGACTGTTCCGCTTACATCCAACACGGCTAACTTCGCTGCAGGTCGTTGATAAATACCGTTTATGGTTTTAACGGTTGCTCGTCTAACTTGACCATCTTTTGCAAGTATGACGTCAATTACTCTTCCCTTGGGCCAACAGTTTCTTGGTAGGTCGGGGTCCACGATAACGACCACATCTCCAATCTTGATGGGCGGTTGTTTGTTAAACCATTTACTACGTCGCGAGATAACGGGTATATAATCTTTGAGCCATCTACGCCAAAATTGATCGGCAAACTCTTGCGTCTTGTACCACCTGTGTCGGAGATCGATATCATTATTGGCAACTGGTTTGTAACCATCAGAAGAGCCGATAAGTAAGTGATTGGGTGTGATAGCTTGATCATCGCCGCACTCAATAGAAACAAAAGTCAGCGGGCGACTGTTGATCGTAAATTCCGTTTCGCATAGTGCGTTTTTTAAACTTTCATCACTAAATTTCGTCGAAGCACATATGCTATACAAAACGGTTTTGACTGACCTTACTAGCCTTTCCCATGCGCCGCCCATATGTGGCGCACATGGTGGGTTAAATTTCCATTTGATTTGCTCAAAGGCTGTTTTGATTTCGGATAAATCTATGTTTTTTAGCTGGCTGCAAAGGATTTTCTCGGCTGCCTTAAAATTGGTTCCATTATCGGAATAAATTTCCCTAGGAGTTCCGCGTCTCGAAATAAAGTTTCTTATTGACATGATACACGAGCTCGTGTCGAGGCTATGTGCAACTTCTATGTGGATTGCTCGGATGGACAAACATGTAAAAATTACGCCCCATCTCTTCTCATATCTTCTACCAACAGTTACACTTATTGGGCCAAAATAATCCAAACCAACGTAGGTGAATGGACGTTCAAACGCAGCAAGCCTTGCTGATGGTAACGCTGCCATTTGTGGGGTTTGCGGCGTGGCATAATTAATCTTGCACCATTGGCACGTTCGCCGTATTTTACGAAATAGAGTTCGTAATTTCGGGATATGGTATTGACCTTTAATTTCATTCAGTGCAGTTTCATGATTCTGATGATAAAATTTTTCATGAAATTGCTTTACCAATAAAAACGTTATGTGATGGTTAGTTGGCAAAACTACAACGTCCTCATGGTTATTTAAGTATTCTGCTCTTCCTCGGGCTCTTATGACACCATGTTGATCCAGATAAACGCTTAATGAAATTAATTTGCTGTTCTTTTGAACAGGCTTATTGAGAGTCAAATTATTTATTTCGACGCTATATTCTGAGTATTGTGCATATTTGATTAAGAACATTTGTGCCTTTTTTATCATATGGCAGTCTATTTCAACATATTTTTTTATAAATTTATGCCTTACCAATTCCATAAGACGAAAGCAATACAGCATAATAATGGCCATAGCACGGCATAAGCGTCGCCAATCGGAGAAATATTCAACATTTATTTGTAAATGAAAGACATTTTTAATCACCAGAGTGCAGTGTTTAATTTCAATATTGTCTTGTGGTCCAAGGTCAGAACAATTTGGCCATTCACTAGCGTCGGCGTTTAAAAACTGCGGGCCGTTAAACCATATTTCAGTGCTTGATTGAGATGCTACTTTAGTGGCTAGGTCGGCGGGATTTTGCTTTGATGGGACCCATTTCCATTGATTGATGTTAGTATTTTCATGAATTTCGCCAACGCGATGCATGACGAATTGATGAAACCTTTTTGGGTCAATTTTTAACCACCTCAAAACTGTTTTTGAATCGCTCCACCAGAATTGGCTGTCAGTTTTTATTTCGCGAACTTGTAGTATACTTTTCGCCAGCCTCGTACCAAGTACGGCAGCCTGTAACTCGATCCTAGGGACTGAAAGCGGTTTAAGTGGCGCGACTTTGTTTTTTGCTGCGACCAGAGACACATTAATGACATTGTTTTTCTTGATTCGCAGGTAGCACACAGCAGCATATGCACTTTCGCTAGCATCAACGAATGTATGTAATTGAATTTCATCAGCAGTCGGCATCAATGGAGAGTAACATCGGGGAATTCTTATTAGAGTTATTTTTTCAATAGTGAGTTTCCATTTGTACCACTCTTTTTCTAACGTTCCTGTAAGTTTTTCGTCCCATGTTATTCCGGACCGCCATATTTCCTGGAGAAGTATTTTCAAACCTATAGTGTAGCAAGATGCAAAACCCAAAGGATCGTAAAGAGACATCAGTATTTGCAACGTTTCTCGTTTAGTTGGTGTTAGTGAGTCACCTAACACGTTTCGGCGTAGCCTCGAAAATCTGCAAATGTATCTAAATTCATCATTATTAGCGTCCCAATACAAACCTAATATTTTGGTGGTTGAGCACCAATTCTTCATTGTCTGCTCTGATGAAATGTTCGCGTGAAGTTGTTCAAGGACTGTTTTTGAATTGGACGCCCAGTTGTGCATTTTAAATCCGCCTGCTTCGTGAATTTTTTGTACATTTGTTGCCAATTCTATTGCTTGCTGTTCGTTTGGAGCGCTATCGATGAAGTCATCGACGTAATGATTTTCTTGTATAGCTTGGACCGCTCGAGGATATTTGTTTTTGAAAAATTCTGCATTTTTATCGCGCATGTAGTGGGCAATGCAGGGCGCACAGTTAATACCGAATGTTAATGCGCGCATTACGAAAATGCTCGGCGGCGAGTGTTTATCTCCAGTTTCGCGCCACAGAAAACGTTGCGCATGCATGTCTCCTTCTCTGACATTAATTCTGTGGAACATTTCTGATATGTCGGCACATATAGCAATTTTCCCTATTCGAAATTTCAACAGAATTTCGACAAGCGGCCTTAAAAGATCGGGGCCGACGACCAAAAAATCATTTAGAGACACGCCATTGGATTTTGCAGCAGCATCCCAAACTAGCCGAATTTTTTCGGGCTTATTTGGGTTCAAAACAGTGAATATTGGTAAATACCAAGTTTTCTGGTGATGCATTTTTATCTCTTCTGGTTTAAGCTTAATGGCGTACCCTTTTTGTAAAAGATTATCAATTTGTGATTGAATAATGGTTCTTAAAGATGGGTCTTTGCTGAATTTGTTTTCTAAACAGTTCAAACGACTTAGCGCAAGATTATAACTGTCTGGCAAACATACACTTTGGTTACGCCACAACAAGCCAACTTCGTAGCGGCCTTTTACCTTCTTACAGGTATCTTTTAAAATTGTTAGAGCTTTGCTGTCTTCAGAGGAAAATAGCTGCATCGGCCTACTAGATTCCATATTGAAGTAGTCCTTGACCATCTCATGAAGCTCGTTGTATTTTGGTTGACAGTCACACACATGAATATTAATTGGATATTCCATAGTGCCATTATTGCTGCGGCCTTGCAAGGTCCAACCCAGCCGTGTTTTGGAGGCGATAGGCTGTTGCCATGACCCTTCGCGTATCTTTAGTGGAACCGCCAAATTCCAATTATCAGCACCAATTAATATTGATGGTGTGGCATTACGATAAGACTCTATTGGCAATTTTGCCAGGTACGGGTATCTTTTTGAAATTTCTTCTGCGTCGATTGTCTGAGCGGAAAGTCCCAAGTTGGTAACTGTATGAACTGAGCTCAACTTAAACTTTTTGTTGTTGGCTACGTTTGATATAATAATATCACCTTTTTTGGATTCGCTCTCCATTCGTGTTGTGTCACCTGTCCACTTAAGGCATATGGGATCGCTCTCGCCTGTAAAGCCCAATTCATCAAAAACACTTTCTTCGATGAGACTTACTGCAGATCCTTCATCGAGGAATGCGAATACTTTCTTTGTTTTGTTTGACGAGTGTATATTTACAGGTATTATTCTAAACCATGGTTGCAATTCGCTAAATTGTTTGCTGTGCGCATTTACATTTGAATTTGGCTTTATCTCAGCAGAGTTTGAAGCAGTGCCTGACATTTTGTGAAGCAAAGAATGATGCTTAAATTTGCACTCATCTATGCCACATTCTTTATTGTAAATGCATTTGCGCCTGTGTCTACTCAAACATTGTCTACACAAATGATTCGCTTTTACGAATTCCCATTTATTGTTGAGCGACATGTTCTTAAAAATGTTGCATTGAGCAACTTTGTGACTACCCTTGTTGCATACAATACAAGTAGTACTTACTGCGTGTTTATTAACTTTCGGTTCACTTTTATCTTCTTCGCGCGTGTGCGTATTTATGGAAACAGTAGATTTACTATGTAATTGAGTTACGCTGCTAGCCGCCTCGGCTAAGCTATACAACCAATCGCTAAAGGATTTAACCACTGGAACACGGTCATCTTTATGGCACATCGCCCAGCTCAATTTATGATTATTTGGTAGCTTGTCTACCAGTTCTTTGACAAGCAGCGGGTTATTTAGATGTGAGTACATTTGGCACCCTTCCATTGTGGAGCAAATGTTTTGTACACAAACTGCAAATTCAATTAACATTTCCAATTTATCTTTAATTGGTGGGAACCCTTTGGCTCTGTTAATAGCTCGCTCTAGGATGTGTTCGGGCCTACCGAAGCACATACGTAATGTTCGTAATATTTCAGGCACCATATGAGGTAAAAGCAATTTATTTTTTACCATTTCGCGTGCCTTACCTTTAAGGGCTGATTGTAGCCTAATTAAATTTTCGGCGTCCGTGTAGCCTGCCAACTTTGTGCTGTTTTCAAAGCTGCTAATGAAAAGCGGCCATTCATCTGGGTCGCCGTTGAAGTTCGGAAGCTGTTTCGGAAAGGACTGCCTTGCTGCTAATTGCGCTGGTGTTGGTCCTACGCTTGCCATTGTTGGTAACGTTTGCCCCACATTGGAAGTAAGATTCTGAATGTTTGGAGTAGAAGATTCGTTTGATTCAGATAGAATTTTATATTTTGCTTCCAAGTACTGCTGTCTATATTGCATTTCTTCTTCGAGTCTTTTTAGCTCTAAATTTCGCTGCCTTTTAACGTTGTCAAGATTGCTGTCTACTGTTGAACGCGTAGTTCGACTCTGTACTTGTGGGTAAAACGTTGATGAATGCGAACAATTCACTGAGAAATTTGGTTGTGTAAATGCGGGTATAAATTGGTGGTGGTTGTTTGGCCGAGATACAAGCGGTTGAAACGACATGATGGGTGCTGTGTAAAGTGAAGGGAGTGGCGCCAATGTTTGAAAGGGCGAAAATGAAGTTGTTGTTGCAACGGCTTTTATGATACGTTCATTATTTACAAACGTATGTGCTGGATCAGCCAGTCCTGTGGTAGGGAGTGACAAATCAACTTTCCGATTTATTTCCGGAATATGCAGTGGTGGTCGTTGGTAGTTTCCATCTTGTGCGTTTCCGGTAGTAGGTGTAGACGCATTTGTTACAAAACTTGTGGTGGCTGTAGGTACTGCGCCTCTACAATACTCACAACTCCAGCTTACGTTAGCCACATTTTGATCGACTCCGGCACATTCGAAGTGATACCAATGATCACAAGTGTCGCATTGTACCATATCCTCCGTATCTACTTCGGAGCACTTGTGACAATTATTCTCTGCCATTTTTACCTCTTTTTATGGCCCGTTTGTTCGCGAAGTTTCAATTAAAAACTTTTAAAGAAATATAAATTATTTTTAAAGAAATGTTAAAAAATTTTAACTGAGGTATACAACTTTTAAGAGCGCCTGACTTCTTCACTTTATAATGAAACACTTGTTATACTTTTTTAATATAAACTTATGTGATTTATTTCATTAACTTATTTTAGAAAAACAGAGCGCTTTAAAAATAATTTGTATGTTCTCGTATACGTTTGAAACTTCAATGTCTTTTCTTTTTAAATAAGTGCAAATTCAAACTGTAAGTGAGTTTAAATCAAATTATTAAAGTAAGGAATTCTACCTGCTATTTACAGCTATCAATTTTTACAATTGTAATAAAAATATGAATGTGTTGTTGCTATTTACAGCTACCAATTTTTACAATTGTAATAAAAATATAAATGCATATGCATGTATGTATATATGTATGTGTTGTTAAATAAAAATAATATACAAAAGCAATTTCAAGTAATAAAGAATTTGAATACAACATATGTAAAGCTAGTGTATAATACAAAAAATTTATGTGCGAATGAGTGGAATTAATAAAATTGATACAGACTTTAAAAGATTGAATTCTATTTTGATTTTGCTGCAACAGTGCCTATCACCAAAAGACCGTCTTTCTTCGAAATCATTCACTACACGGTAAATAGTGAGTTTTCTTGGCACGCTTTCTCCCAAAAATTCCGATATCGGAATTTTTCTGTATTTTCGTAACCATCTTTTATAAACAGAACTTTTTTTAAGCAAAAAAATCAGCTTAGGCTATATATCGGATATATGTTAATAAGCCGATGTCGGGAAAAAATTTTTGCGTTATAATCGCCCTGCTTAATAATTGTGTGAAGTTTGAAGCAAAATAGTAGTAGATGCATTGTATTCACCCGGTGATTAGATCACCGTGGGGTAAGGCCATACTAGCAGGTACCCATGATAATCGTTTTCACACCTGTTAGCTTCAGGCGCAGAGTTGAAATTTTATCATGGCAAACATATTCTCCTTACTTAAACATTGATTAAAACGTTTGGGAGATGGCTAACGCACAAAGTTTATGAAGGAGGAAGGCAGTTCTCTACAAAAGAGGAGCTAATCGATACTATAAAATCGGCCACGCTTGCAAAATCGTTAAATTACATCAAATTTCTCTACGCTTCGATACAAACCTGAATTTTTGACATTATTTCTAACAAAGGCCTTTATGCAGAATATTAAATATCTATTAGGTCGTGGAACAGACCTCGCATTAGTTGGGACTAATGAGAGTAAAAAGCAAATTACTCTCTAAATTTGCAAATTTTATCAAAAACTGCAGAACATAAAAAACCACAATTGTACGAGTACATCTTGAAATATTAGTGTTGCTTACTTTTTAAATTAAAGTATATTTTAGAGGCTTAAAACGCATAACATAATAAAAGCAAATTTTGGCAACAGCTGCAAAATTAAAATCAAAGTAAATTTTTCTATAGATATTTATAATACATAATTACATATATGGAAACCCAAACATTACATGTTCTGCTTTCAATTTCATAGCTTTAAATTTAGCTTTGAATTCGTTTTTAAACAAAAACATTTCTCCAATTAGCAAATTTTCCCATTACTTGTTCAATTTATTTGGAGTCTAGCTTCGGCAGTGAACGGATGCTTTTGTTTTTGATCGGAAAGTAATAAAATAAAAGCGGAATAAGTAGAAAACCGGAACAAGTGAAAAAGAGTGGTCTTATAAAAAAGAAAACGGAAAGAACTGCATGAGTATACCTAGCGGGTGTAATTCTGAGAAAGAGCTTAGCTCCACTTTGGATTTCTTAAGAGGACTCGTTGAAAAAATCATTGGCGCAATCTTCTGTCTCTAAGAGATAGAAACCGCCCGCGTTCGTGTTCGCAATATACGAGTATACTTGTTACAACAGACGACAAACCAGTTCAGTTATTGCAGATAAGCCGAAAACACAAGTAGGCATGGATAGGTATGTAACCGTGGTTAAACATCAGCGAAGCCCCAAATCCGTTCAAAAATCATCTCAATCGAAAATATCTAAAGGTGATAATACTACTACGAAAACGGATAGGAATAGGTTTGCTATCCTTCAGACTGATGAGCCAACAGACGCTTTCAACATAACATCAATTAAGCATGGCCGCATTAACGAAACAAAAATTCAGGTTAACCATGAAAGTGATTACCGAAAATAGTGTGACGTTCTGAAGAAAGAGAAAAGATCGTATCAGGTTAAAAATGCTAAAAAATGTTATTAAACGAAAATGATTATATTATGACCCTTGTGTAGACACGGATGATGCTAAGACAGAAGATAAAGGCTTAAATTAAAATATGTTGTGAACAGTAGGAACCGTGAAACGATCCCTCAACCCATGTTTATGGTTGAACTGGAATCAGTGGATGTTGTCATAAAGAAGAATGAAGTAAATTCAATTTATACCCTCAAATTCTTTTTGCATCGTAGGGTTACCGCAGAGGAGCCACATAAATGTTTAGGTCCCGTTCAATGCCTAAACTGCCAAGAGTTTGGCCACACTAAGGCTTTATGTAAATTGCCCGCAGTTTGTGTTGTATGTGGCGAACTTCATGGTACATATACAATGCAAGATGTTAAAAACTGACTCGAGTGTTAAAAAATGCAGCAACTGTGGAGGTAACCATATTGCAAATTACAGGGGTTGTCCCGTCTATTCATACATTCATTTTAAGCGGCTAATGATAAATAAGTTGTCAAGAACTTGAGCAGTTCCTTATGGAGAAGCAAATTGATATAATGCTCACTGCTGAAACTCACTTGACGCTCACAGGTTACTCGTATTTCAAAATTAGTAGCTTTACTCTATGACACTACAGATCCCCGGAATTTTTTTTTGTTTTTTTTAGCTTGGACCAGTACGCAGGGGATAACCCCTACATATGCAGTGCATTGTACCAGAACTAGGAAAATAGGTTATGAGGAGGGGGAAAGAGGGAGTAGTGTTTGTGAAATTTTGACTTGAACTTTCTAACGTTATAACAGATAGGAAACACGTCTGCAGGCAACTTATTCCACAGACGAAGCGTACGGCTGAAAAACGAATTCTCTCTGTAATGCGTAGTACGATTCCCCGGGCAATCCACCACAAATGGATGAGCTCTAGCCGATGAGCACGTGCTACGTAAAAATGTGCGAGTTTCGGGAACAATATCCCTAATCTCGTCAGAGCAAAATTCATTGTAGTAACGATAGAACAGAGTAACACACACCACACTGCGTCGATGCTCCAATGAATCAATAGAGTTGGATACCCCGCTGTCACCGATAAGCTTCTTCGCCCTATTCTCTATACGGTCGAGTAACCCCAAAATAGACATTGAGGCCCAGCCCAAATATGAGAGTTGTATTCTATTTTCGGTCGAATGTAGGTGGTATAAATGGAGGTCGGATGGAGTGAAGTACATCTTACGCCGTTTCAAAAACCCGAGACACTTGAATGAGTTTTATAAAAAATCACTATTCAGTGAGTCAATCATATTTTGACTCTTAGCAACGATCTTGGATAAGCTGAGCCTATAACTGAAAGAGTACAAATGGCAAATGCTGCTGTCATCTGCGGAAAAGTGGATAGGGTTGGAAGTTTGATACAAGTTACAAGAAGTTTGAAGGTCGTTGAGGAAAATAAGAAATAGGATAGGAGAAAGAACGAAACCTTGCGGTACCCCTGAATTAATCTTGAACTCAATTGATGAGACTCCATCTATAATAACTAGTATAGTGCGGTCTCTGAGAAAGCTCGATATAAACCGAGAGAAGTCATCACCGACACCAAAAGCAATAAGTTTTGCCAGTAGTGCTGCATGCCACACTATGTCAAAAACTTTAGAGATATCTAGAGCCACCACCTTACTTTCACCGAAATGAAGCATGGAGAGATAAGCTAAAAGATTGCCAGTAGAGTGACCCTTACGAAATCCGTATTGACGATCAAAAAGTAGTTTATGCGACTCTAGATACCTCACAAGGTGTGATAATTCACTCCGTAAAATTGGTCCACCGTAAGATTACGATATTATGACAGATCATGACGTAAATCAATTACCCATCTGTACTGTCACTCAGTGCCACCATCTCAGATATATTTCGAAAAATATGTGTTACTCTTTTTTGCCGCGTTTAAAAAAAATTATAGGTAAATTAATAGAAAAAGTAAACAATATATAATGTAAAAGGCAACGGTACTATATTGCAGGGTTGTGTTTACACGGAATAAAATAAAATCATCTATAAACTTTTATTTTCTCAAAAATCAATATGCTCGCCACACATAATTTTGAGAGTGAAATATAGATATTTTCTCAGTTTGAAACTAATGAGTGATTTTTTTGCTATTATCTTTTTGGCAACACTAGTTTTGACAGCTCATGCACGTTTTGTATCTTGTGTCACTGTCAAACATCTTCAGTTTGGTCTATAATTTAATCATGAATCGTCTTACAAACGAACAACGCTTGCAAATTATTGAATTTTATTACCAAAATGCGTGCTCTGTTAAGAAAGTTCATCCCGCGCTTCTTCCATTTTATGGTCAGTTTAATCGACCTACTGAGGCTTCTATTCGGGCTATTGTAAAAAAATTTCGCACCAAATTTACATTGTTGGACATTAAACCACCAACACGCTTACGTAGAGTGCGAACTGAAGAAAATATCGCAGCCGTATCGGCCAGTGTTGGTGATAACCGTGAATTATCGATTCGGCGCCGTTCGCAGCAATTGGGCCTCTGTTACTCCACTACGTGGAAAATTTTGCGGAAGAATTTGGGTGTGAAGCCTTATAAGATACAGCTGGTGCAAGAATTGAAGCCAAACGACCTACCACAACGCCAAATTTTTGGTGAATGGGCTCTTGAAAAGTTAGATGAAGATCCACTTTTTTTATCGAAGAATTGTGTTCAGCGACGAGGCTCATTTCTGGTTGAATGGATACGTGAACAAGCAAAACTGCCGTATTTGGAGTGAAGAGCAGCCAGAAGCATTGCAAGAGCTACCAATGCATCCACAAAAAACAACCGTTTGAAGCGGATTATGGGCTGGCGGCATCATTGGGCCGTATTTCTTCAAAGATGATGCGAATCACAACGTTACTGTGAATGGTGAGCGCTACCGTGCGGTGATAACAAACTTTTTTTTGCCCAAAATGGAAGAGCTTGACTTGCATGACATGTGGTTTCAACAAGACGGTGCCACATGTCACACAGCACGCGAAACAATGGACCAACTGAGAGGCGAGTTCGGTGAACAGTTTATTTCACGCTTGGGACCAGTCAATTGGCCGCCCAGATCGTGCGATTTAACGCCTCTAGACTATTTTTTGTGGGGCTATGTTAAGGCTAATGTCTATAGCGACAAGCCCGCTTCGATTGACGCACTGGAAGCCAACATTGCCAACATTATTCGTGAGATACCGGCCGAAATGTTGGAATGAGTATGCCAAAATTGGACGAAGCGGATGGACCATTTGAGGCGCAGCCGCGGCCAACATTTGCATGAAATAATCTTCAAACATTAAATTATATCGACCCAACTATCGATCCAAATAAATATTTCATGCATTTTTCTGAATTTTATGTGTTTTTTTTTAATTTCCGGTAGTTCTTATAAAACCACCCATTATTATGACCCTTGTGTAGACACGGATGATGTTAAGACAGAAGATAAAGGCTTAAATTAAAACATATTGTGAACAGTAGGAGCCGTGAAAAGATCCCTCAACCCATGTTTAGTGTGGGTGTTGTCATAAAGACACTTTCTAACGTTATAACAGACAGGAAACACGTCTGTGGGCAACTTATTTCATAGGCGAAGCGTACGGCTGAAAAACGAATTCTCTCTGTAATGCGTAGTACGATTCCCCGGGCAATCCACCACAAATGGATGAGCTCTAGCCGATGAGCGCGTGCTACGTAAAAATGTGCAAGTTTCGGGAACAATATCCCTAATCTCGTCAGAGCAAATTCCATTGTAGTAACGATAGAACAGAGTAACGCACCCCCATTGCGTTTGTTTTTCTCTGAATATGCTTTAGAGCAATTATAAATAGCTCATATCTAACCATTATTTCTTATCAGTCCCAAAGAGCCAGGAAGGCAGCGAATTAAAAACTCAGTTTTATATCGTTGGAAAGGAAGAACGTAAACCAGATGAAGCCGAGTTCCGCTAGCTTTGGACCTGACCTAAAGGATCTCGGCTTTTTACGCGCAATTCAATCGTTGGGCGTTTAATGAACAAAATTTTAATTTAGCTGCCATTTTTTATGCTTGAAATTTTTATTCTAAATTTTTATTGTATAATTCAAAAACAATTGGTTTAGTTACGATTGTCGTAATATGGGACCATTGCACAATAATATACCATGTACGAGTATGGGACGTTGCAATAAGAAACAATGTGTTTTTATTATTATTAAAGTTAAAAATATAATACAAACTCGAAAATCGCATTACTTCTCATAGAGGTAGAGTAAAAGGCCACAAAAATCGTGCGATTTGGCACTTTTAGGTTTTTTTGTTGGGTTTTGTGAGGTCTAAAGTGTACAAAAATAGTCCCACAACAGTTCAAGAGCGTAGAACCAACATTAACGAACAGATATCAACCATTGACAACAGCTTATTAAAAATGCTGGTAAAAGATTGGGAGACCGGCGAACAGAAATCTACTTGTAATAAACTGAAATAAAAATATTTTTAGTATCTGACTCAACGCCACGCTACGAGTAAATATCATATACTGCAGCTTCATCAATAGACCCGAGCTAGGCCTGGGCTGTTAATTCCGCATCATTTAAAAGGTGTACCTAATTATTAGTCAGCATAGTAATACTACACATGCGTCAACGCCGCATTGAAAAAACTTTTGAAGCGATCCACGAATCGATCAAATTTTTTTAATTCTTCATAAGACCGTAAGTGCTGGTCAGCTAGGCCGTGAGCCATTGATCGAAACAAGTGATAGTCCGAGGGAGTAACGTGTGACGAATACGGCGGGTGGGGTAGGACTTTCAAAATTTCCAAGTATATCTTGACCGCTTACGAAACATTAGGTCGAACATATGCCGTAAAATCACTTTATCATGTCTCCTGTTGTATTTCGGCCGTTTGCCTTTCAATGCTCAGCCCAAGCACATTAACAGCATGCGATAACGATCGCCTGTAAATGTTTCAGTCGGTTTTAGTAACTCATTATACACTACTCCGAGCTGGTCCCACCAAATTCTGAGCATGGAACCACGAATATTCGATTTGGCCGTCGACGTGGAAGCATGGCCAGGATTATGCCCATGATTTTCTCCACTTGGGATTATCGTAAGGAACCCATTTTTTGTTTTGAAAGGTAGGTAGCTAGGAAACATAGAAAACAATCTGTTTATAAGATTTTGATTTGTAACTAAAAACTATACACGAGTATATACACAATACGGTTGCGAAACCTGTATGCATTGTTACAGAAAACATAATGTGGTTGTCACAAAAATCTTTGCTTGCAAAAGGTTTTCTTCATGTTCTACAACAGTATTCACTTAATCAGCTAATAAACTGTTTGAATACAGACGAAAGTTCAGAAAAACTGATGCAAAATTATATTCAAAGGAAAACTTTGTTGAATTATTAAAAATATTTATTCAAAAGAGATTATTAGGTGAGGTTTGACAGACTGTTAGCTATTGTAAAGCCTGCCTACTTGGGTCCAATCTGGTCCCGTTGGGTTGAAAAAGATTATTACATCAATAAAAAAATTTTATGCTAACATTGTTTCTGTGCTTCGATCTTTTTCAATTCATGCAGAGTGTATCACACTTTGCCAGTAAAAGCATGCTTTTAATGTCATTAAGTTTTTAGTAAATATAGTAAATCTAAACTGTAGCATGAAATAACCAGATAAACGATATTTACACTTTGAGTGATTATGTATCTTTTAGATAACTTACAGCTTGGCGTCATAACACACAAACATGTTTTATCAAGTTTTACTGTGGAATGGACGGATTTGAAGCAGAGATGCCAATATCATAGGTTCGTCCTGTAAGCCCGCAAGAATTTCCCGGAATTTGATTATCTCGATTCTAGGGACAATCATTTTTTAATGCGTTACTATCTCTCCTCCCGGAGAAGAAATCACTTAGAAAATGTTGTTTGTAAATATTTGCCGCTGTTGCGATGAAAGAGAATTCTCGCGTGAAACACAAAATATTTATAAACTCAACTGCAATTGTGAAATTGATTTTCATCAGCCCTTGCCATTGCCTAATCTGATAATGGAACAACTCCACGGGGTGAATTATTCACCAGCGCACCCGTGTGGCTTGCCAGTCTCATACAGATCGCAACTTTTTGCTATAAGTTTGTAGCCCTATAGTCAAACCCCATGCTTAAGAGGTCGGCCATTCTAATACCTCCTGTATGCAATTTGCCAATCAATGGAAGACAAGAGTTAATGAGTTGGTAGGTCGAAGCCCATTAAGAACCATTAACCGTATTAGTACAAGCTGTTTATGATTTTTAATTGGTATCAATATTAGTAGCTAATAAAGTGAATAAACTCAATTGTTTGTATATCTAAAAAGTATACTGCTGCTGAGACACCCTATATTTATAATTTTGGAAAGAAATTTGGTTACATTTTTATTTTCTAGTATTGCAACAGTAATCAATCACTTTGTAATAATTAACTATTTGGCGTCTATAAATAAGATTTTTTTTTTTTTTTTTAATAAATATTTTTCTACAAAAATTTCTGGCACCGCTGAATACAAATACGAGTGTATTAGTCGATTAAAATTCCATAACGCAAATCTGATATTAATTGTTCGAACGAAATCCGGTGATAAGAGAATATGCACCGACTATGGAGCCTTAAATCGAGTGAGCAGAAAACAGGAGGAAAATAAAGGCTGATGTAATTACACTAGTGGATTCTTGTATATAGTGGAATTTCTCTACAAGTATAAGAGCTTTGTCATTGTATTGCTGTTAAAGTATATCGCAGCTATGATGACATTTCTACGAATGTGAATAACTTAAGGTAGGATTACACGATTGCCGCAAATAGACGAATCTGAAACGAATCTTTATTGTGGCGAATAGACGAATCTGAAACGAATCTTTATTGTGGCGAATTGTTGCCCAATAACAAAACTGTCCCAATTAAATACTCTGCAGTCACATGATTGCCCCATTTTTCACAAATTTAATTATCGCGAGATTATAGAAATTGATGTTGAAGCAATAATTGCCCCATATCAGTCACAAAATGGTTCTAAATTACGGCAACGCCAAGAATCAGCTGTTGCGCTTTTTTTTATTAATAGGTTATCCAGCGGTTGAAAATGTTTCATCAAAAAAAAAAAAAAAAAAATTAGCGTCAGCCAAACATAAAGACACTTCAAAAAGGAAGTATTTTTTTAGAGAGTTGAAGAGAAACCAGCGATGGGAAAAATATCGAAATTTCGCAGATAAGCATTTTTGTTTTGTTTCACTTTTAAACCATTGTACTTTGTCTAAGTCTGCTATTGAACTTTAAATATACATACATACGTGCAGACAAAATTATAATGTAAAATAAATAAATATAAATTAATTGAAAAAACACAATTTTTTTTAAATTGCGATCTGTCAAACGTCAGAGTCTTAAAATTTCACCCAAATTCATTGATTAGTTTATCTGTTGCGGTTATGTGCAGTAAGCAGTCTTTAAAAATGGAAAAAAGTGAATTTCGTGCAGTGATTAAACACTATTATTTGAAAACGACAAAAGAAAAGCTCGATAAATACTACGGTGAGTCTGCTCCATCAGGTTATATGATAAACTATTGAATTGCTGAGTTAAAACATGACCGAACAAGCACTTCAACAACACCGTCAATACGAAGGCCAAACGAGGTGGTTACTAAAGAAAATGTCAAGAAAAACCTCGATTTCGTTATGAATGATCGCCGAGGCAAGTTATGCGAGATAGTTGAAAAGGTAAATAAATTATATTACATGTGCTAAAAAGAACCCATAGATGGCGCTAGTTTTATTGCTGTCACCTTTTTTCAGTCAATACTCACCTTCAAAAGACAGCTGTTAAAATTTCATGATATTTTGTTATTTTCAAAACAATAGATCAAAAACAATTTCGTGTTTTAATTTTAGGCTGCTTCTTGATGGGAAAAATATGGTTAAAGCGAAGCAAGGGCTTGAAGAGTGTTATAGAGAAAGAAAAATAAATCGTTGGTTTGCTGACTTTAAACGTGGTCGTAGAGACACCGATGATGCAGAACGCAATGGACGTTCAAATGAGGCGGTAACACCAGAAAACATAAAATAACATCCACCAAATTGTTTTGAATGATCGAAAAGTGAAGTTGCGTGAGTTAGCTGACATCGTTACGATATCAAAAGAACGAGTTTGCTTTATGTTGCATGAGCATTTGACTATGAGTAAGCTCTGTTCCAAGTGGGTGCCGTGTTTGCTCACTATGGACAAAAAACGAGAACGTGTTAATGATTCTGAGCAGTGCTTGGCCATGTTAAAACGTAACAAACCGGAATTTTTGCGTCGATATGTGACAATGGATGAGACATGGATCAATCACTTCACTCCGGAATCAAAACAATCGCCATCTGAGTGGACAACAACTGGTGAACCTTGTGAATATAACGCTATAGTTGTTGGAGTGTTTGAAGACCGATTTCGCAAAGAAACCAATTTTGTTTCATCAACACAAAGCACCGTGTCACAAATCAACCAAAACCATGGCAAAACTGCATGAATTGAATTTTGAATTGCTCCCACATCCACCATATTCGCCAGATTTGGCTTCCAGCGACTACTGACTGTTCACAGACGTGAAAAAAGTGCACGCCGGTAAGAAACTTCGCACAAATGATGAAGTTATCGCTGAAACTGAGGCATATTTTGAGGCAAAAGATAAATCATTCTACAAAAGCGGTATTGAAATGTTGAAGCGGCGCTGGAATAATTGCGTTGATCTTGATGGAGCTTACGTTGGTGAATAAAGCTAATTTTGAACCAAAAAAACTGTATTTTCCTTGTTAGGCCCGGGGCCTTTCAGTCAATGTGTATGAAATTGTATTCAAGATTTTGCTTGAACATTAGCAAGTGGAAAAGCTATCGGCAAGATGGGTGCCGCAGTTGCTCAGTGTTGAACAAAAACGGGTTCGACGGACCACTTCTCAGCGGGGTTTGGACATGATAAAACGTAGTCCCCTTGGTTATTAACTGAAACATGGATCCACCACTACACACCTGAAACCAAAAAGTGGAAGTACTGCGAAGACGGCGAAGACAGTGAAATCAGCTGGCAAGGGAATACTGGTCATCGATTATCTTGAAAAAGATCAACAATCACAGGAAAGTATTATCGTGCAATATTGGATCAATTGATTGAGGCCATCAAGAAAAAATGAACACATTTAAAGAAGACAGTCGTAAAGCAGCTCTGGGCTGAAGAACAGCTCTCGCGTCATCGTAATTATTTCTTAAGTGCGGTCAGGCTGGTTGTTTTTGTTGTTCGGTCTTCAAGAGTTTTGTGTCTCACTCGCACTGGTTAACGGTTTGCCTCAACTAACTGTATTGGTTTACAGTTTTTTTTAGAGGTTATTCATTGTTAACCACGTGGAAACTTCCTATATGAAGGCATAGGTCGTTATAGTTAGTCCCAGCGACGCTACAAAAATACTGTTAATACCATCTTGGGCATTATGGTCTTTGTCACCCCGCCCATGCTGTGCATCCTATACTTTGAAAATTTACTTTGCAACTGTATAGTTACTAAATAAATAAATAATAAATAAATACTCTCATTAGTCCGAACTAATGCGAGGTCTGTTCCACGACCTAAATAAATAAATATAATAAATAAACATTTAGACAACGCACCGGTTCACACAGCGTCAGATACGATGCTAAAATTACGTAAAATACACTTCGAATTGGCTGATCATCCACCTTATAGTCCATATTTAGCTTCTAGTGACTTTTTTCTGTTTCCAAACTTGAAAAAATGGCTCGCAGGATAAAGATTAATCTCAAACAAAGAAGTGGTTAAACGAAACTGACGTGTATTTTGAGGGGTTCCTAAAATCGTATTATTCAGGTGGTATAAAAAAGTTGGAATATTGTCTTAATAAATGTATTCAGCTAAAAGGAGACTATGATGAGAAATAAATGATTTTTGAAAAAAACTTAAATAGATTCAATATCAACCCGCCCTCGTATTAAAAATATTGGTATTTAGTGACCACTTGAATTGCAGCACTAGAATATTGGCGCACTTTGGCATTTTTATTGTAGCACGATTGCGTATCAAGTAGTCACAATATGTTGCATCAGAGTTGCATTTGGTTGATCAAAACAAGAACAATGTTGGCCGCGAATGCGTGATTATGCAACCACATGATGTAGGTAAAAAGATGTGTAAAAATTGGTGCGGCAATCGTGTAATACTGCGTTTTTAGCATATGTCAGTGTAGCTTTATAAGAGAAAATATTTGCTGAATTCACAAACTCAGTCGTATCGTTTATCGATGTATTTGGAGAGACAATTTCAAACACAAACATAAAACTCACAAAAAATATATTTGAAAATTGGTTTTGCTTTAAAGTTTTGTGTTTGAAATTGTCTCTCCTAATAAATACATCGATAAACGATACGACTGAGTTTGTGAATTCAGCAATTGTTACGTAATAGGTTTAACGTAATAAAAGTTAGCTGGAAGAAGAGTTTGGGTAAAAGATATGTAATCCTTTTTAATTGTTTAACACTCTGCTTAATATTAAATGAAACTTAATAAGAAAGTCTATGGGCAATATTTAATTAAAAGCAAGTAACACAAACAAAAAAATCAAAATAACAACACAAAAATAATTAAGTAGAGAACAATGATTAAAAACATAAACATAAAGAAAAACAAAAAGAACGAAAGCATATTGGTGAATTTTTAATACGTATTTTAATTGAATAGCTTACCCTGGGCACAGTTATATTTATCAGTCCCCAACAGATTTTTTTCAATCCCCATGGTATCTAATTATTTGATTTGATTTGAATCATTCATTTTATTATTATTATTATTATTTTTTTTTTTGTACATGTTTTAAATATTAATGTTAATTTAAAATGTTTTCGTCGTTGAGATGATACAGGCATAAGCGTGGTGGGACGAACGGACGAACGAACGATCGAATCGAGTTGATGGTTGGTGGTGGTGGTGGTGGTGGTAGAGGTGGAGGTGTGAGTGAAAAAGAAAAATTTGTAAATAAAAATGAACATGATTGTGCGTTTAACGGATTTTAGTTATTTTACGAATATTTAGGTGGGGCGGGCATAATTTGTTGGGGAGGGTTAGTTAGTAATTTATTCCATATGATATTTTACATTTATTAATGAAATTAATTTTTTTTTTTAGATGCGGGGCACAATTGGGTGGAAATTTACTTTTTCGATACGGAAGTATGCGTGCAAGGAGAGTAGTATGTTTGTATGTAAACGACCACACACACACACACACATACTCAAGCAATAATGCATATGTAGAAGTTGTTGCAAAAATAACAGGGGATTTACAAATTTCAGAGTTTTTGAACAGGTTGTTATTAGAAAAAGTGGAAAAATATTATTTCATTCAATTAAGACAAAATAATTATTTGTGTTAAATTTAGTTTTATAAATAATTTTTAATGTTAAAAAAAAGTATTGAATAATCAAAAAAGTATGAAGTAGAGAGACAGATGTGCAAAGAAAAAAAGAGGAAGAAAAAGAAGTAAGAAAACAAAAGATTGAAATTATTTCAAAACAATTTATCTCTTTGGATAGCTTAAAGTAATTTAAGATCTAATAATCTGTAGGATGGGAGTTAAGGAAATCAGCAGGGAAAACCATTAAACTAAATACTTACGTCAACCATTTCAACTAACAACCAATTCACTTTTTCTAAATAAAGTAGAACAAATTATTATTATTATCGGAGTTAGTTTTATGGCTATAATTTTTGCCATTTCCTCAATTATTTCGTTAAAAAATCATTTTTACTTGACCTTTCCATAAAATACGCTTTTATAATAGATCTGTTCGGGGTGATCCAACCATAATACATGATGTTAATTATGTCACATCTTAACTTCAAGTTTTTTGCCCAACTTCGATAACTTCAAATATGGAGCCTTTTAGGCTCTACACTTCGAAATTTGTTTGTTCAGCACAACCGTTTAAATAAGTCTACAATCGGGAGAATTATGCGCAAATTTCAGCAATCCGAGATTTTTGAAAATATTTGTCATGCTCGCCCAGTTAGCTTTCCGAAAGACCATGGTCTTGGTGGATATAGTGTGACAGAAGTGCTGTAAACCTCAACTTGTCGGCGTGTCTGACAACTGAACATCTCAAGAACATCACTCAATGATGAATGGTGATTTACTCGTACAAAGAAAATAATCTTAATGACGAGGCACATTTTCGTCTCAGTGGATTCGTTAAGAAGCATTTGCACATTGAGAATCCACGAAATATTATTGAAAAGCTGATTCATCCTTAGAGAATGACCGTTACAAAAAAAAATTTTATACTTAATAATTTTATTTTAAAAGTCATTTTCGATCAGAGTTGAATTTGCCTCTCTATTTAAAATGTAGGTAAGTACGCTCTATTCTGTGTTAAATGCAATCGGTAACGACTATTTTTAAAAGTAATCGTTTATCTACGTTTTGCTTAATGACGCTTAAAGAGGACGTGCGAGGACAGAATAAAGTAAATGGCTTTTTCATTAATAACATGCGTGTATACAATTTAATTAATTTTCAATAGATAATAAAACGCGCACAACATAATTCTGACGCCGAAAAAGTTTTGTTATACCATTCGCAAAAATGTAATGGGTATATTATATATAAGTTTGCGATTCCGTTTGTAATTTCTACAGTTTTCATTTGCGACCCTATAAAGTATATATATTCTGAATCTGAATTAATAGAAAAGCCGATTAATCGATGTCCGTCTGTCGGTCGTTGAAATACCGTTTCTGAGAAAACCATTAGACTTAGAAACTTTCTACTTTAACCATTCTTTTATCTCATCGACTCATGGGTGTGATATTAAAATTCAGTAATACTGGTTCACGTATAACTAAGATATATTCAAAATTCCGAAAAAAACATGAATTTTTGCAATTTTGTATGAAAATTTTTGAAAAAAAAGTTGTTTGTTTTGCTTCAAATTTCACACGATTATTAAGCACGGCGACTGGAAGACAAAATTTGTTTTTCAGATATCGGCCCATATGTACCCGAGATATAGCCTAACCCGGGGTTTATGAAAATGTCGCATAAGCGAACTTAAACAACTTGTTTCGTGCTTAAAAGCAGTTCTGGTAATAAAATGAGGTTATATAAATATGGAAAATGAAAGTTTCCGATATCGGTCCATATATAACCGAGATATAGCCTAAACCGGGTTTTTCATGAAAATGTCGCGTAAGCGAACTTAAACTACTTTTTTTTTTTTTTTGCTTAAAAGCAGTTCTGGTAATAAAATGAGGTTATATAAATATGAAAAATTAAAATTTCCGATATCGGTCCATATATACCCGAGATATAGCCTAAACCGGGTTTTTCATAAAAAAGTCGCGTAAGCGAACTTAAACTACTTTTTTTTTTGCTTAAAAGCAGTTCTGGTAATAAAATGAGGTTATATAAATATGGAAAATGAAAATTTCCGATATCGGTCCATATATACCCGAGATATAGCCTAAACCGGGTTTTTCATAAAAAAGTCGCGTAAGCGAACTTAAACTACTTTTTTTTTTTTTGCTTAAAAGCAGTTCTGGTAATAAAATGAGGTTATATAAATATGGAAAATGAAAATTTCCGATATCGGTCCATATATAACCGAGGTATAGCCTAAACCGATTTTGCCATTAATATTTTTTTTATATGCTGAAAAGCAGTTCTCGTTATAACAGAAGGTTATTAAAATACAGAAATAGAAAATTCCGATATCGGTTCATATGTAACCGAGATATAGCTTAAACAGACTTTTAAATGAAAATGTTCATGAAATATTTCTTTTTTGGAATGGTGATTACAAGGCAAAAATATGTTTTCTCCGATATCGGTCCATGTATATCCGACCACATTTAATTCAAATTTGTAATATACATATACGTGACTTTCGTGAAGGGTATTTTAGATTCGGCCCAGCCGAATATACCACACTCTTACTTGTTTTAAATAAGGTCCTTTGTAAAAGCAACTAAATAGTATTTAATTCCTTTTCAGAATTTTTGACATTGGTTTTACGCCAGACTTTTATAGATATAAAAATACTAGACATCAGTATCATTCAATTTGGAATCAATATCAATATCAAAATTTACCACAGATTTCTTAACAAATGCATAACGTGTATAAAAAAGTGATGTTTTAGCGGATTTTTTTTCAACAAGCGCTGTGGTGAAAAATTACGGATTTTTGTGTAATAAAAAGCGCTAAATTGGCAACACTGGCTAAAAACACATGTTTTACCAAAATAAATGAAATAAAAAAGAAATTGGAAATACCGGCAGCAAAAAAGTGCAATCAAATAATGAGTCCGTAGAAGTTTATTTCCAGATATACAAATTGCGTTTGGCTAGTGTTTTAAGAACATTTTTTAAATTGCATGTATTTAGCAAAAATTGTCTAGTTTTGACACCAATCTAAAGAAAATACACTTAATTTGATATAAACGTCATTTTATTCTTAATTTAAGGTTTAGTTTAGTGCAAATTCATCAATTCATTTTGGTATACTCTTGTAATTTGAACTCGCCAAGAATCTGGCGATTGTGATTTATAGAACTCCTCTCTTGCGAGTTTAACTCACAATCATAAATTTCATGCGAGTGTCAGAACATACCCGAACGCACAACGAGAGACAAGTTAAAGTGATTTTTTACAGCATGATAATGTCCGGCCACAAGTAGCAATAGTGGCCAAAACATATTTGGAAACATTGAAATAGGAAGTCCTATCCTACCCGACTCTCCAAACCTTGTACTCGCAGACTATCACTTTATTCTTCCAGTCTTATGAAGAAGTAAAATATTAGATTGATTTGTGGATCGCTGTAAAAGACGACCAATTTTATCAACTCGGGATTCATACGCCGCCCGAAAGATGGGAAAAAGTAATGACCAGCAATGGACAATACTTTGAATCACAAATGTATAACCAGTTTTTTGGTACAACTTCGGGGGAAAAAACGGGGAAAGCAAAGTTGTACACTTATGTAATTTTTTATTTGTATAAGTTATTCAAACAATACATACAAAATTAGACGTGAAAATTGGTTTTGTAACTACCAGGTATTATTAACCGACTACCGACAGTAATCGGTACGAGAACAAAAAGTTGGGCGCGAAAAAAGAAGTTTCTCGATCTATTCACCTGTCGGCAGCGAACGAACGTGGAACATCGAAAATATTTAATATTAAATTGTGATAGTATAAATAAATACAGTTTTCCTCACTTTTAATAAATAAAATAAAACCAAATAATAGCCAAATACATAATATTGCTCCCAACTTCCTTGTTTGTGAATGAAACCCAATGCATTTTAACGTAGCTTTTCCTTCATCTCCTCGGTACATGCCCGGCATTGGAGCATCATCGTCTAAGATGCTGAGGCGAGAGGAGCTTCAATAGCCTATTATGCGTGGCCTTGGTCAAACCGATTGATATAGTTTCTTTCATAAGAAGTAGCGGATGGCTAGTAGATCAGCAAGTAATGCCACATTAAGCAGTTCCAACCTTTCCTTTCCCTCTTCCTTACTCCTTCTATATCCTTATAACTTTTACTTTTTCTTCTATTATACCCTAACTTTTCAGGCAATCGCAAAGGGAACGACCTTCAGGACCCAAGTGTGCTGGAGTAACCAGGTAATGTAGCTTGTAGTGTAAGTTTCAACGATAATACGAGACAGCAAACGCTGTACAAACAATGTGGGCAATTAACAAAATGCATATGTGATTCAATATGAGATGAATATAGATAGAAAATAATTAAATGCTCGGTGGCTTAGTGGTTAAAGCAGTAGATCATGATACGTCATGACCCGAGTTCAAATCCCAGTGGGTGCTGATGAGTAGTGTAGCGACTACGAAACAGCTAGTTGTTCCCCAGCTAAAGATTAGATTATTAATTATAAATAGCTTGTTTTCTATGTTTCCCAGCTATCTATATGTCGACATTTCATAGGAGCTACCCTAATCATCAGTAGACTTTGGAAATTTTTGAAAGATATTCTCAAACATTCAACTGGAAAACATAGAAAACAAGCTATTTATAATTTTTATTGGTATAAATGGTAGAAGCTAAAAATAGCGAATAAAAAAACTTAATTGTTTGGATTAGATTATTATTTTTCTTGTCTTCTTCAATCAATAATTATTGATCACATTGTATTGTAAAAAATCCTTCTTAAGAAAAAAAACTTAAGAAAGGAAAAACTTGAACTAAAAACCTGATGTACATATGTACAAACCAAACAATTTTTCATTTAAAAAATTATAAAAGTTCAACAAAAATTTAATAAGATAATACGAGTTGTTCGTGCGTTTGACAACAATATGTGTTGGGCAATGCTTCCAATTCCTCATCTTCAAAAATTGTCTACTAAGCCGACCTCTCCTTGTCTTCTGTGTCTAAATCAATACTTTTCAATCACTCAAAGCATCGTTTTTGAGTTGGCGCATGTTGAACGTAAGCTTCTTCTACCTACAGTCGATAACTTGAAGCAGCCATTTTCTTTAGACAAAAGCCTTCCCCGCAAAACGATTGAAATATATGAGTTTATATTTTAGAAAATATCAAATACTGAACTATAATTCCACTCAAAAAAAAAAAAAAAAAAAAAAAAAATTGTTGACGCAAACCATATCGCTCTTTTATTGCAACATAGTCATAACTAAAAGAATCTTGTTTCGAGATAAACATATTCCAAATTTTTAGTTTCCATACAAGTCTTAGAAACTTTTTTAGAAAATATCTCCTAATTTAAACAGTTTAAAAGTAATTTGAATAAATTTTCGGCACAATACAAAGGATAGTACTGTTAAGAATTCTGCATTGTTAACTCGAAAAGCTCATTCTTTGAGATAAGACTATGTTGCAATAAAGGAGCGATAATGGTAGTCCATAAATTTACTTTTAAATACATTAACATTAGTTTTAGAGTTATTGGAGCATTAAATATATTTAGACGGTTATAAAATGATCGGACTAAAATTTGTTGTCGTGAAAAATTATCTGCCGCATTCTCATTTGTTTAGTTATACTGCTGGATTTCTAATACGCAGCCTAGTCTGGCACCTCTGCTGCTGAGATACTCTTCGAAAATGTTCAATTTGTAGTCAGTGTGACCATATTAGCTTATTATGAGTTAAGTTAAGCTTATTAATTTTTCGATTTAACTTTAGTATTTTTTTGTCTCTTCCTATTTTTTTAACTCTTTCAGCCGTTTCTTTAATCTCAGTAGAAATTGCTAGAAAAAATCGTATGTGACAGTGATGAGTAGTTGAACGAGAATTCATTGGTAGGTACTTGGTATCATTAATCCACATTTATATATCAGATCTCGTTCCAAAAATAAATCAATTAATATCAAAGCTTAATATAACGAAATGTCTCTTAACAAAAATGTATAACAATATTTATAAAAGCACTGACGACTCTTTTGATAATATATTTTATATGAACATAACTGTTTTTTGATATGTTTAAAAAAATAGAGTTGTACAGAAAAGTACGATTAACACACAAGTGTACTTAAAATAAGTCGAAAATTGTGTTAAAAAAAACAAAATCCTGGCATGTCTTAAAATAAATATAAAATTATTGAATCAAGTGAAGAATTATTATACCAAGTAAAACAACCAAAACAAACACACAAAAATATATCCGCTCTGTAGATTGATATTTTCAAACTCCAACAAAAACCGTAATATTTGACACAAACTTTTATTAAAAGCATTGAGCGATAGAATAGAAATGCCACACTGTTTAAAACGTAGCATTGTGTTGTGCACCACACGCTGTATTAATTGGTCCAATTGAGCTAATTTCTTGACCAATATTTTCCTTTGAAGCCACAAAATATTAAGAATTGTCATTATAAACCCTCTCTTTGAGGTAGACCCATCAACAAAATCGGGCGATCCTGGTGGCCATTGGATGTCTCCAAAGCGACTGATCAGTTTTTGGCGGAAATTTTTTTAAAGCAAATTCATCGAAGATTTGGCTGTATATGCAGTCGACCCATTTTGTTGAAACCACGTGCGGGAAGAGTACAATGGATAAGTACAGGTTTGCGGAAAAGAATTCCGAAATCATGAGTCGATAATTTTCACCGTTGACATTCAGCATCGACAATTTTCGAAAAAAATGGTCCAATTACCTCATGAGTGGATAAGGCATACCAAACAGTTACTCTGGAGCAATACAATGATTTTTAATATTTCAATCGAGGGCTGCAGGTTTCTGGAGACCGTTTATAAGATTTGCATTACGAAAACGCTCCAACATCGCGACACAAAATTGTTTCCATAAATCAAAGTAACTTTCTTTTAGTTCTCGAACGTTTTGCATGTTAAATACAGAATGGAACTTCAAATCCTTTTTAAAATTTCATGAATAGTCGCTGTTGGAAATCCCAGTGAGACTGCTTGCAACCAGTTCAATGTTTTCGGGAATCCTTAAAGATCGACTGGGCCCTGGCCGTGGGACATTCATAGCCGAAGCAGTTACGTAAAAATCATTAATTTTAAAAAAAATTTCCACAGTGAACGCGTGATGGTATTTAAAAATATAAATTTGTCACCAGACACCCTGTATGAAAAGATCTTAAGCGATATGCGACAAATATAAATGAAAATATAAATATAAGAAATCGGTAGT
This sequence comes from Thecocarcelia acutangulata, assembly GCA_914767995.1. Taxonomy (NCBI): domain Eukaryota; kingdom Metazoa; phylum Arthropoda; class Insecta; order Diptera; family Tachinidae; genus Thecocarcelia; species Thecocarcelia acutangulata. Next base: position 63,545,093 of record OU612098.1, read on the forward strand.
TGAGTTGTTGTTAAGCGGCCGTATTAAAAAACAATCTTGTTTATATGATCCCGAGTTCGAATCATAATGGTTGCTGATGAGCAGCTTAGTGTATTCAATTATTTTTATACCCTTCACAAAAATGTGATTCCGTTTGCAATTTCTACAATTTTCATTTCTACAATTTTCATTCTGAATCAGCATTGATAGAAAATTCGATTAAGCGATATCCGCCTGTCTGCCATTGAAATACCGTTTCTGAGAAAACGATTAGACTTAGGAACTTTTTCTTTCACTATTCATGGGTTTGCTATTGAAATTCAGTAACATCGGTTCACATATAGCTGAGATCCAAAATTCCGGAAAAGCCATTATTGTTTTTTTATTTTTGTATGAAAATTTTTAAACATGGCGATTTAAAGGCAAAAAAAAACTTTTCTCCAATATCGGTCTATACTCGTATATACCCGAGATATAGCCTAAGCCGGGTTTTTAATGAAAATGTCGCATAAGCGAACTTCAACAACTTTTTTTGATAAAAGCAAGTCTGGTAATAAAATAAGGTTATCTAAATATGGTAAATGAAAATTTCCGATATCGGTTCATATATACCCGAGATATAGCCTAAATCGATTTTTTGAATGAAAATGTCGCATAAGCGAACTTAAACAATTTGTTTTGCTTAAAAGCATTTCTGGGTTTAAAAGGAGGTTACTAAAATACGGAACATGAAAATTTCCGATATTGGTCCGTATATACTCGAGATATAGTCTAAACCAATTTTTTCATGTAAATGTCGCGTAAGCGAATTTAAACAACTTTTTTGCTTAAAAGCAGTTCTGGTAATATAGAGGTTACGAAATACAGAAAATGAAAATTTCCGATGTCGGTTCATATACATACATACATATACCCGGGATATAGTCTCAACCGATTTTTCCATGAAAGAAATTGTTTGGCTTAAAAGCAGTATTGTTTATAAAGGGAGGTTACTTAAATACAGAAAAAGAAAATTTCCAATATCGGTATATATACTTGTATACCCTAGATATATCCTGAACCGTTTTTTTTTTCATGAAAATGTCGCGTAAACAACTTTTTTTACTTAAAAGGACATCTGGTATTACAAGGATGTCACCAAATAGAGAAAATGGAAATTTCTGATATCAGTCCATATACAAATGTATGTACACGGAGACACGGACCAAACCGACCTTTTCATGAAATTTTTTTTTTTTTACTTAAAAGCAGTTCTAATAATAAAAGAAGGACATATAAATACAGAAAATGAAAATTTCCTATATCGGTCCAAATATACTCAAGATATAGCCTAAACCGATTCTTTTTTTCTTGTGCTTAAAAGCAGGTTACTAAAATACAGAAATTGAAAATTTCCGATATCGGTCCATTTATATCAGAGCATATTTAGCTGAAATTTGTAATATATACTATGGGCCATATCCAAAAAAAATTCTTACTTGAGTTTTAACGCATACGTTAGTTATCAAACACATTAGCACTACCATACATTTGTTAAAAATTTTTATGCAAAAACAGTACGTTAACTTTTATATGTAGTAAGGAATTTAATTATTTGTTATGGCAACGCCGTTTTGTTCAGTTGTAATTTTTTGATTAGTGATGTATGAAAACTAATATTCGAAAATCGAAAAACAAATTTAAAAAATAAAAAATTATCATTATTACATAAATTAGCATATTTTTGACAAGCAGTTCTTGAATTTACCTTCTTAATAAATAATGAATGTATAATATGTAGTATATTAATGAAATTGAGAAAAAGTAATAGGGATACTTATCTAGAAAAATTGTTATTATTCGAAAAACGATTTTCATTGTATTCGTTTCATTGAAAACGCATCACTAACATAATTGTTATTTATATTTTTCTTTCAAAATTATTATTTTCAGTTTATATAAAATGTAATGTTTCAATTAATTTATGTAATAAAAACATTAATATCTTTTGTACATACATATGTACATCAGGTTTTTAGTTGAAGTTTTTTTTTCTTAAGTTTTTTCTTAAGAAGGATTTTTTACAATACAAATTTGCTGTGATCAATAATTTTTGATTCGAAAAGACAAGAAAAATAATAATCAAATCTTTAGCTGGGGGACAACTAGCTGTTTCGTAGTCGCTACACTACCCATGAGCACCCACTGTACACACTTGAACTCGGGTCATGACGTATCATGGTCTGCTGCTTTAACCACTCAGCCACCGAGCATTTCATTATTTTCTATCTATAGGGTGTTTTTTTAAGCCCGATAGAACTTGAAATTGTAAAAAATAACACAAAAAATTAAATTGTAATCAAAATTTTTTTTTATTCGAAAGATCAATACGTGACATTAACATTTGAAAATGATTTCGGGCATATGGGCACCGCGGCTGTTCTTGACGAAGCGCATTCTGGACGTCCAATTTTGGGCCACTTTTTCGAGCACTGCTGGCCGTATGTCACGAACAACACGAACAATGCTGGCCTCCAAGGCGTCAATTGTTGCTGGTTTATCAGCATAAACCAGTGACTTCACGTAGCCCCACAGGAAATAATCGAGAGGTGTCAAATCGCACGACCTTGGAGGCCAATTGACAGGTCCATTTCTCGAAATCAACTTATCGCCAAATTTTGATTTCAGTAAGTCGATGGTTGCGTTCGCCGTATGGCACGTAGCGCCATCCTGTTGAAACCACATCTCCTCCGGATCAATGTCATCCATATTTTCAAACAAAAAATCATTGATCATGGTGCGGTAACGATCTCCATTGACCGTAACGCGAGCTCCGGTCTCATTTTTGAAGAAATAAGGTCCGATGATGCCACCAGCATGAAAACCGCACCAAACAGTGCATTTTTCTGGATGTAATGGAGTCTGTAGGGTCTCTTGTGGATTGGTCTCACTCCATATGCGGCAATTTTGCTTATTAACAAACCCGTTAAGCCAAAAATACGCCTCATCCCTGAACACAATTTTGCGTCTATAAGTTGCGCGAATCGACGACTGATTTTCAAAGTAAATTTGGATAATTTCGTAGCGTTGTTCAAGCGTGAGTCTATTCATGATGATTTGTCAGAGTATACTGAAACAAATAAAAAAATGTTTCATCAAAATTTAGTTTTTTGTGTTACTTTTTACAATTTAAAGTTCTATCTAGCTTAAAAAAACACCCTATATATTCATCTCATATTGAGTAACATATGCATTTTTGTTAATTGCCCGCATTGTTTGTACAGCGTTTGCTGTCTCAGAACTAACGGTATTTCTTTTTAGTTATTAACATACATAATTTTGTATTTTAATATTCTCCGTACCCAGAGATGGAAATATTAATTTGTTAAATTCTTGTTGAACTTTTATAATTTTTTGAATTAAAAATTGTTTGGTTTGTACATATGTACATCAGGTTTTTAGTCCCAGTTTTTCCTAACGTTGTATGCTTTTGCATACATAATGCATGCATAATTTGTATTAACAATTGCTTACCAAGCTTTGTTAAGTATTTTTGTATACGGCCGTATATATTTAAGTGATTATCGTGAAGGGAATTTTAGATTCGGCTCAGCCGAATATACTAAACTCTTACTGGTTTCTGTCTTATTTGATCAAGATTTATTGATCACGACAATTATAATTCACCAGAAAAATTGCATCATATAATAATGTAAATGGAGTAAAATGTTTGAATATATATATATATATATATATATATATATATATATATATATATATATATATATATATATATATATATATATATATATATATATATATATATATATATATATATATATATATATATATATATATATATATATATATATATATATATATATATATATATATATATATACCATGTTGGAAAATATAATAGAAACGACGTCCAGTGTTCTTTATCTTTAGAATATTTCTTATAAAAAAATTTTATTTTGGGAGTCTATATATTTGTTTTATAACAGAACACATTTATGTAAAAAAAAATAGAAAAACTCAGCTAAGTTGTATTTGTGTAACAAGATATATGACGGGACTCATTTCATTGCCCTTGGAAAAAATAATAGAAACAACAAACTTAAAACTCATTAACATAAAACTTTTTCTTTAAAACAATAAATAAAAAGTTTAAATGAAATCTAAATTAATATTTGGTTGTTCCACCCTTGTTTTTGATAACTTCGGTACAACGTCGGCCCATTGAGTCTACCAACCTAGCACAAACTAATGGGTCTATATTGTACCATTCGCCCTGGACTTTCTCCCACAAATCGGTTTTATTTCTAGGCTTATATCTAGCAATTTTCTTTTTCAGAATGCCCCAAAGGTGCTCGATGGGGTTTAAGTCCGGGGACTGCGATGGCCATTCCAACAGGTGGACATTGTTGTCTTTGAACCATTTTTCCCCATTGTTTGGGGTCGTTGTCCTGCTGAAACTGCCACTTCAAAGGCATTTCTTCCCGGGCGTATGGATGCATGACTTTCTCTAAGATGTTTGTGTAGTCGACAGCACACATCTTATCCTTTACCCAGAACAACGGCCCAACACCTGACGATGAAAAGCATCCCCAAAGTATTATATTCCCTCCCCCATGTTTAACTATTTTCAACGTGTGCTTTGGATCGTATGCAGTGTTTTTTGGGCGTCGCACATGCACCTTGCCATCAGAGCCAAACAAATTAATCTTCGTCTCATCAGACCATAACACGTTTTTCCAATTTCTGCGCAGAAGATGTTTCCTTGCAAACGATAACCTGCAGTTTAAGTTCTTTTGGCTAAGGTATGGTACTTTCCTTGCACTATATGCCTTCAAACCCGCAGATATCAATCTATTTCGGATTGTACGACTGCTTACTGTTGCGTTTAACGCATTTTTTAAGTCTTCTGAGGACAAAAATGGATTTTTTTTTTTACTCTCGTATGAGCGGTTGATCAAATTTCTTTGATGTTGCGCGTTTTCGTCCTCGGTTTTCCTCCGTAGGTTTAAAATGAACCGCAGAAAATACCTTTTTTTCGAGCATTTCATCAAATCAGCAATCTGAGACATGGAAAGGCCATCATTTTTTAATTTTTTTATAACTTCCCTTTCTTGAACTGTACAATGTGTACTACGACCCATCTTGAATGAGAAATTAATAATTTATGAAAAATTTACTGCTGTAATGTATCACTGTATTACATACCTTCCCCACAAAGTACAAAACACTTTTTAAAAAACAAAATTTTATTAATTTAAAGCGGAATTATTTAAAGTTTCCGAAACGTTTCTATTTTTTTTTTCCAACGAAACCACGTGGACACTGCACTAAATGAATACTAAACTCAAAATCTTTGCGATCATGCATACAAAAATGAACTCAAAATTAGGTACCGTTATCAAAGAGTAGAATACAGTACGTGTCTGGTGAAATGATTACCTTACAAGCTAAAAATTTGATATAAAATGGGCAAGTAGTTGTCGTTTCTATTAATTTTTCCAGCACTGTATATATATATATATACAGTGCTGGAAAAATTAATAAAAATTAAAAAATTAATAGCACGTGATTAACTTAACGTTATTTTACAATCTGGTCACACTGCTTATAGTTTTCTCAATTTCTAATCAATAAAAAACAGAGAAACACATTTTGTTAAAAGAATGCGTTTACTAGCAAACATGTACATACATATGTACATACTTACATCTATTGTTAAGTTGTGCTATCTAAAATGTTCCATATGTACAAATAATAATTGTTATTTACTTACAAATACCCATTTCGTGTGAAAAAACATTTCTCTTACTTGAAGGGGGGGTTGAGCGATCGAGTTTTGAGTTTCTAGTTTAAGTACACACACAGTTTCATATTAAGACACAATCACACTTATAAATATTAAGAGTAAATTTGCTATCAAGTTTTGTGCTCAATTTTCACTGGCCCGATACACATTGCTGCAATATGAATACCTATTTGTATTTTGTTTGGCAAATATTTTTTTGACGATGGCGTCTTGATAGTTAAATTTGTTTTTAAACTACGCTACACGTACGCTACGTCATAGATATTAATTAAAAAGAATTTTGAAAAATAGTATTTACTCATTGGACCGTCCAAACTTCAATCGATTTGAAGTTGTACTGGCGTTAAATTGTTTTCAGAGAAATGGAAACACAATATTTTTATTGATTCTCTTTAATTAGCAAATCTATATTCCAGTGTTGCCAAATGAAGAATAAAGTTGCCACAACAACAGCTATTGAATTGGCCAAAATCGACTTTGAAAACATCATTATATGCGGCAAATTTTCAATCAAATGCAATCACAAGCCATCTCTTTAATTACAACAAATACAATACCAAAAAAACATCGCATATATTTTATTGGTAGAAATTACGAAAAGTTATCAGAATTTCGTCTTTCTTTAGCTTAAAAAAAACAACAAAGTATAACAACCTATTTTTAAAGCACGACTTTAAAAACTTAGCAACGTTTTTCTGTTTCTGCTTTATATATGTCGACTATTGAAGATCTTTGTTAAAAGACGTAACAACAATTACTTTATTTAGGTTTGTAGAACACAACTTGGCACACATAAGTGTCAAACTATAACGAATAAAAAAACATATTTGTCAGGGAAAAATATCTAGAAATAGTCTTATGATAAAAATAAATATATAAAAAGACATAAAATCTAAAAACCCTTAACGATAGTCACGTATACAAGGTCTGACCAAAAAATAGACGTTATTTTCAAACTTCATGAGTTATGTATGTTCGGTTTTCGCATTTTTTTCTGTTATATTGGTAGCGCCAACTTGGTACATATGTCTGTCGCCACATATGAAGCTTTGGACACTATTTTCTTCGACTGCAATGGCGTGGTGCATCATGAATTTTTGCCACAAAGTTGTACTTCCCAAAACTGAAGACACCGGTAAGAGGAAAGTGTTTTGCTACGATTGAGGAGATATAAGAAAAATCAAAACAGGAGCTGTTGACGATACAAAAAAGCCCGTTTAAGAAGTGTTGCAAGGATTGGAAAAAACGCTGGCATGTGTGTATTATATCTGAGGGGGATTACTTTGAAGGGGACAGGATAGTTATCAACGAATAAATAAATATTTCTTGGAAAAAATTTTATATAACAGTTATTTTCTGATCAGCCCTCGTATATTACAAATTTGAACTAAATATGCTCCGAGATATATGGAACGATATCGCGGAAAAAATTCTTTTTTGGTTATAATCACCATTCCAAAAAAGAAATCCTTCATGGACATTTTCGTGGAAGTTTGTTTAAGCTATATCTCGGTTATCTACGAACGGATATCGGAATATTTCATTTTCTGTATTTTAGCAACCTTCTTTTATAACGAGAACTACTTTTCAGCAAAAATTAATGAACCGATATGGAAAATTTTCATTACCTGTATTTAAATAAAATGTAAATCAGAACTGATTTTAAGCAAAAAATAAAATTTTTTATGGAAAAATCGGTTCAGGCTATATCTCGGGTATACGAGTACATGGAACGATATCGGAGATTTTCTGTATTTTACTAACTTCCTTTTATAATCAGAACTGCTTTTAAACAAACACCAAAAAAATTTAATTGAAAAATCGGTTTAGACTATATTTTGGGTATACTGGTATATGGACCGATATCGGAAATTAAAATTTTTTTTAATAATTAAAATTTTCATTTTGTTTATTTTGGTAACCTTTATAACCAGAACTGCCTTTAAACAAAAAAAAACGTGTTTTCATGGAAAAATATGTTTAGGCCATATCCATGGTATATGTGGACCAATATCGGAAATTTTAATTTTCTCTACTTGGGAACCTCCTTATATTACCAGAACTGATTTTAAGCAAAAAAATCAAGTTCGCTTACGCGACATTTTCAGGAAAAAAATTAGTTTCGACTATATCTAGGATGGACTGATATCGGAATTTTTATTTTTCAGTATATTTGTGACCGTCTAAGCAGAACTGCGTTTAACCACAAAAAAAAAATTTTACTGAAAAAGTCGGGTTAGACTATACATACATACATATATAAACAGATACTAAAAATTTTAATTTTCTGTATTTATGTATATAACCATCTTTTGTCACCACTGTTTTTAACAAAAAAAAAACTTTTTTCATAAAAATATCGGTTTAGACGACATCTCGGATATACATATATGGACCGATATCGAAAATTTTAATTTTCTGTTTTTAGATAACCTTTCTTTATTACCAGACTTGCTTTTAAGCAAAAAAAGTTGTTTCACTTATGCGACATTTTCCTGAAAAAATCCAAAATTGTTGGAAAACAGCTACGTACATCATAATAAATCCACTTTCTCTGTTTATGTTTGTTTTAGCTCAGCCCCTACTAAATTTTACACTTATTTAAAGTGTTTATAAATCGTTCGGCAGCAAAATATTAGTTTAATACAATTTTAGCGGCATACAAAAGTTTTATTTATGTGGTGTCCATGAGACGCGAATACCCTCAAAATATTGAGTATACTTCCTTCATACAAATTGTCTAGACGCATCACTCATTCGCGTCTCATAAACAAACAATTGTATAGGGTGTTTTTTTAAGCCCGATAGAACTTGAAATTGTAAAAAATAACACAAAAAATTAAATTGTAATCAAAATTTTTTTTTATTCGAAAGATCAATACGTGACATTAACATTTGAAAATGATTTCGGGCATATGGGCACCGCGGCTGTTCTTGACGAAGCGCATTCTGGACGTCCAATTTTGGGCCACTTTTTCGAGCACTGCTGGCCGTATGTCACGAACAACACGAACAATGCTGGCCTCCAAGGCGTCAATTGTTGCTGGTTTATCAGCATAAACCAGTGACTTCACGTAGCCCCACAGGAAATAATCGAGAGGTGTCAAATCGCACGACCTTGGAGGTCCATTTCTCGAAATCAACTTATCGCCAAATTTTGATTTCAGTAAGTCGATGGTTGCGTTCTCCGTATGGCACGTAGCGCCATCCTGTTGAAACCACATCTCCTCCGGATCAATGTCATCCATATTTTCAAACAAAAAATCATTGATCATGGTGCGGTAACGATCTCCATTGACCGTAACGCGAGCTCCGGCCTCATTTTTGAAGAAATAAGGTCCGATGATGCCACCAGCATGAAAACCGCACCAAACAGTGCATTTTTCTGGATGTAATGGAGTCTGTAGGGTCTCTTGTGGATTGGTCTCACTCCATATGCGGCAATTTTGCTTATTAACAAACCCGTTAAACCAAAAATGCGCCTCATCGCTGAACACAATTTTGCGATAAAACAACGGGTCTGATTTTCAAAGTAAATTTGGATAATTTCGTAGCGTTGTTCAAGCGTGAGTCTATTAATGATGATTTGTCAGAGTATACTGAAACAAATAAAAAAAATGTTTCATCAAAATTTAATTTTTTGTGTTACTTTTTACAATTTAAAGTTCTATCTAGCTTAAAAAAACACCCTATATATGTATTTTAATTTTATTTTACAGAAAACGGTAACACCGTGTATCTCTTTTAATCGATAATATTTCTCACTAGTAGAGCTGCCGTTTAAGCTTATTATTAACCAAAATTGGTAATATATTTTTCAATGGGGAGAGTATTTTCATGTTGCTAATTTTTTTTATTGAAAAGACATCAAACTCAAAGAATTATTGAATTAAAAAAAAAAGAAACCAGTAGCAGTGTTCTGTAATTCACGGTACGACAAACTTTTCCGATTGAAACGTGTGGAAAGAAACAAAAATATAAATTGAAACAAACAGCTGTTCTTCTCACTAACTGTAGCTGTATCTTTTGTAGTGAGTAACAGCTGTTACTCACTGTGTCTGTAAAACTTATTCGGAAAAAGTTCTCGCTTTGTACTTCACAAATATGAACAAAGCCATATATATACATAAAAATAATTTTTCTGTTCTCGAGTGAAAATTTATGCGAAAGAAAGCCAGCCACTCATATTCGAATCAATTTGACAGCCTGTTCGACGATATCGAATGAAAAGTTACGCGAAAGAAAGCTAGTCACTCACATTCGAATAAATTTGGGTTTGTCTATGTCACTATTATTCGTTCGCATTCACTTATGTATTTTAATTGAGTTTTGACACACCGTTCGCATAAAATAAGGTTAGAAAAACCCCAATCAATTTACTTTCGCCTAGAATGCGAATGAACTTATCCTTTCGACATCCGCGAACAAGCTGTAAGTATTCTTCAGTTAAGTAGCATTTTAACAATGCACGAATTTATACGAGAAGCAATGGAAAATGATCACACTTTCGATTTAACTTCTTTGGTTTTTATGTATTTTTATAAATTACAAAAATTTCTTGTTATTAATTTGTTATAAATAAACATTAAAGCAACTCTTCAAATTATTTTATGTGGCCGCGACTTGTACGTTTGACGTCGTTGCAGAAAATTGTTCAATTTTAGTAAATTTTAATCACTGTCGATAATTGTAGCTAACATACTTAGGCGCTATAGTTACATCTCGGTATCGGGGTATATTTTCTGACATATATAACGTAACGAAGATAATATTTTTAATATAATAATAAAGGATATTTTTAAAGAGGTATATGGAATATAACTCTATATATGAAATGGAATTATACAAAGATGAATTTTTTAAATTGACATGAAATTTACTGTATACGAAAGAGAGTCTTCTGACATTATAATTTATATAAACTTCTAGCATATGACCGCGAGGTCTACTTTTCGATTATTTTTTGCAATGCCGATATATGTTAATAACGCGGCGAATGTTGCCTTCCTGGTATCCAAACATTTCCTTCAATAGGTCCATTGTAACATATTGCACTGCGCTGTTGAAATAGATTAACGAAAACATAGGTATCAGAATGTTGAAGCCATTCCCCTTTAATTAAAACCATGTGTCTTCTCTTTAAAAACTTTTAGTGAAGTGAAGTGTTTTTTATACAGCCACATCAATATGTTGCATCATTTAGTGTTACCAGATCAAATGATTACAAATAGAAATGTTAATGTTTTATATAAAAGATAAAAATAATTTACGACATAAGTAATCATGTCTGTATAGCGTTCACAGTTGACCGTAACATCGTTTTTAAAGAAGTACGGGCCAACAATTCCACCAGCCCATAAAACACTCTAAACAGTCAGTTTTTCTCGATCTAACGGTGTCTCCACATACACTTGAGCATTATCATCACTTCAAATTCCGCAGTTTTATTTACTATCCATTCACGCAAATGTGATATTAATCGCTAAACAAAATTCGCAAATTGAAACCGGCATCAACGACAATTTTGTTTTCGGAGAATTTTCACAATTTGAAAGCGTTGTCAGGTGTCAGTCTATTCATGTTGAAATGCCAAACCAAGTTAAACATAAATTACTTAACAGCTGAGAAAACGGTCGCCAATTAAAAAAAGCATTGCCACCTCAGAATTTTATATCCCTATAAAAACGGCCTTCTTATGCATAAGATCTACATACTTTTAAATTGGTTTTTCATTCCTTTCCGGGGGGGAAAAAACCTTCTTTAAGTGGACAATAAAGTAAACGGTCGACTCTAAACCACTGGTTGCCAAATTCCGAATTTCCCGTACTCGGGATGCTTGTGGCATCGTGTGACTGTATATTTTATAATGCCAAATAATTATAAGGAAAAGAGTACCAGGTATCGGTAATGTTAGCCGTCGCATTGACACTGTTTTGTCTATGATAGTTCAAGTGCATGAACTATCATAGACATAGAACTGTTAATATAAGTAGGTCAGTAATTTGAAGTAGAATATACATTGTATAAATAGAAAATAAGGCAGATTTAAGATCTGTGTAAAAGAAAGAATATTTTATTCAACATAATACAGATTAATTGCTTGACTCGTAGAGAATTTATGATAAAAAGCTCCGAGTTCCATTCTGTTAAAGATAAGTAAACTATTTCTATATGTGGCGATCCTATTTTAATATACGCTTTTAAGGCCCAATCAGACTATTATACAAGTATAAATACTTTCATTCGATTTTGTGAGATAAAAGTCTAAACACATTTCTTGCGACTGTCAAAAAGTCTAACGTAAATTAGATTTTGCATTCACACCATCACACTTGATATAAACCAACATAGCCATAAGCCATCATAAAACTTTTCACGGCGGCAGGTGCGCTATTCGTCGTAGGCGATAGACGTGCCGGCGCGTGAAATTCTTCAACAGTTAAAATAATAGTTATGTATAACACATCCAAATTCAATAGCACAAACATATTTTATGTTCTAAATATAGCATGAACAAAATACATTTATAAATGACAGCTAAATTCCAAATTTCGAGCTTTTTTATAACGAAAAAAAATACTATCAGTGACGGCACCCCATCGGCTACGAAATAGCCGACTACTCAATTTTTAATTAGCTGGTTTGCTAAAAAACACAACCCTGATCCAATGTAAAGTATTATCGTTTTGAAAAGTTTCAAAAAACAACAAAGTCGTATGGGATGTCAAATTTTTATCGTATTATTTTTCGTATGTATGACAGATAACATTCAGACTATCAGACTTGCACGTATTATTTAAATTTTTGACAAGTATTAATACAAAGTATAATAGTCTGAACTGAGCTTTACATGTACACTATTAAAAGCTTTGCACTAACGTCATATGATTAATGCGTTGGTTGCATATCAGCAAAAATCATCAAATTAGTACCTCTGAAATAAGATTTGCATAGTGTTTAAGCCAAAATTGCGTGTTGTGTCTAATCAACTTAAAGCTGTGGTGCCCAATTTATCACTTGTGGAATCTGACTCCAAGGTGGCGCTGTAGCCGTAATGTTTTTTGACACTTACTACTTTATATACATATGTATAAGCGCTTTTTATACACTTATATTTTTGTGGTAAAAAGAAACTGTTCGTTTTTCAATATATATAATATAACCAGTATCAGTGCAACTAATGTAAGTTTGAAATTAATAAAAATTAATTTGTGAATTACAAGTTACAAGGATGTCTTTTTTTCTTTTTGCTTTTCCTTTCCTTTCGGCTGAGAGAAGCAGTCCGAATAGCTTTAGCTTTTTAACATAGATTTTCAAAAATGCCCATTTGGGTTGTCCTGTCACTAGTATATACTAATATATAAATATGAATGTATGTGTTTGGGCACCACTGTTTTAAGACCAACTAGCTAATTTGTGGTAACTAAGGTAAGTTACACTCACCCCAGGGTATACAAGGTTGCAATAAGTGGCGTACGTATAAAACAAAAGTAGATATAAGAATTTTGGAAAGATTTTAACGCAGGGATGGCAAAAGTATACGGCCATGTCACAGAATTCACTTCCATTCGGAAATGGAATTAAATCGGTTTTTTAATTCTTCAAAAAACGAAAATTAAAAATGTTTTCGGAATGAAATTAATTCTATAAGATAATACTAGTTTCGTTCTTGCAATTAGAAATAATTTCATTCCGAAAAGTTTTTTGGTTTTTCGTTTTTTGAATAAGTAAAAAACGAATTCAATTCCGTTTCTGAATGGAATTAAGCTCTGTGACATGGCTGATAGTATTACTTTTACCAATTTTCGTATATTTTTAAGACTACAAAATTCTCCGTTTACGAATAAAAGCACAAAGCGTAGGAAGAAAAATTGAGAGAGAATTACGTAGTTCAAAGTTTTTTCTGTCCCTTTTTGGTCTTCTGCTTACTTTGTGCTACACAATTTGGACCACAAAGTAAACAGAGATGAAACAAAACAAAAAATTGTGAAACTACGTGTATATGTATATATTTCATTACTTCTCTCCGCGCCTTGTGCTTTCATTCTTAAACAAATAACTTGGCAACAGCAAAAGTATACCTTAGTAATAGTCGTAAAGCAGTTCTAGGCTGAAGAATACCTCTCGCGTCATCGTAATTATTTCTTAAGTGCGCTCAGGCTTGTGTTTGTTGTTCGGTCTTCGAGCGTTTTGCGTCTCACTCGCACTGGTTAACGGTGTGCCTCAACTAACTGTTTTGGTTTACAGTGTTTTTTTAGAGGTTATTCATTGTTAACCACGTGGAAACTTCCTATGTGAAGGCATAGGTCGTTATAGGTAGTCACAGCAACGCTACCGAAGGACTGTTAATACCATTTTGGGCAATTATGGTCGTTGTCACCCCGCTCATGCTGTGCAAATTTGCTTTGCAACTGTATAGTTACTAAATAAATAAATACCTTAGTAAGAGAAATAAATAATACACTATCTGCTGTCTCTGTTCTGACATCTCTCCGAAAATTAAAAACCCCGATTTTATTACATTCAAATGTCACTTATTTTATCTCTGTGTACTTTGTGCTTTAGACATTGCACTAGTATAGTGTAATAATTGTAAAGAAAAGTTGACAGAGGTACATGTAGTTCCAGTCTTCTTCTGTCTCCTTTTTTGTACTGGTTCATCTCTGTTCACTTTGTGCTACGCGCTTTGGACTTTGGCGCTAGTAAACTGTAATAATTGTCTGCTAAAAACGAGTATTTTATCTTCAAGGACTGCTTTAATAATGCATTTCTAAAATACGTTTAACAATTTACCCGTATTGAACGAATATAAAAGTGAATTGGCGGTTAGTCGAGTTATACAAAATAAAACAAAAAGAAGTAGTAGAATGTATCTATATATTAATAAGGATATGTATAAAATATTTTTCACAAAATTACTTAGGGATAAAAATTTCAATATAGATACAGATATAAAATAAAATTACTTAGTAGAAATATTAAAATACATACAGAAAAAACAGTCATTGTAAAATTAACGTGATTTCAAATCCCTTGTTTTTACGCGTTTTTAATTCAAAAGCAAAGAAGTACTTATTAAAGTCATAATGGTACACACCTTTTCCGTCTGTTCATAATTATGGAGCAGAAGTAAGGCATGAATGTTTACATCGTAATACAAGATATTCAGATTTTGTGGGAGCGAAATATTACGAAATTCTCTCAACAAAAATGTGTTGTTAGTATTTTGCATGTTTACATATGTAGGATAAGTAAAATCGAAGTATTATTATGAAAGTACATTATAAAGTAAAACTACTGATTACACGGTAAGATTTCCTTTGTTCTGCACATATTTTTGACAGATTTAAAGACTTATATTACCATGTAAAGTTACCTTTAGACTGAATGTTTTTTTTTTTCTAAAATATTTTAACCATTTGACGACCGTCGGGCAAGCAAACTTGCCGTGGCGTGCGGTGGCCGATGTTGTTTTTGAGTAAAATATAAATTACACTGGTTTACAGCCAAAACAAAAATACCAAGAACGCCACATGCCTAGATAAGTTAAATCGGACCTCCTGAACACGAAAAACACTGTACTTTTTTTTTCTAAGTACCGTTTTTAGATAACGGTACTTTTGCGTTTTTCGGTGTAAGCTACCACTCAAACCCTTGTGGAGCCCAACCAAAAAGTCCGATCGAGATAAATGGCACATCGTTGGAAAGATAATTGAACGCCTTTGCGAATTTCTATCTGGCAAGAAATGGCTGCGTTATGACACTCAAAAATTCAACATTTGCCTATTTTTTACGTTTGGTTCAAAATTTTTAATTTTTATTTAATTTTTTTTTTCTACGTTGTATCTGCAATGTTTTATTTCTTTACCAAATAGTGTATTTAATTACCAACATTTTAAGCATAATTTGAACAAAAACGGATGAAAAATAAAGTTTTTGTTAAGGATTTTGTGGAACGAAAATATTTTCATTTTTATTGGTCACACACTATATTCGGTGTAAATTAAAAAACATTTTAATTAAAATGACGAGCGAATTGAACTTTTGCGTTTTTTTTCAGATGGATCTTCGCCATCATTTTTTCATCCCACCAGCCTTTGTAGCGTCTACGTCGATTTCTTCCATTTGCTGGTGAAATCTTTCACCTTGTTCATAACTTTCGAAGCCCAAGTTCGTGGGGAAAATATCCAAATGACTGAATAGGATATGCCATTTATCTCGATCGGAAAATCGGTTCATCCTATATCTCGGGTATATATGGACCGATATCGGAAATTTTATTTTTTTGTATTTTGGTAACTTTCTTTTATTACCAGAAAACAAATCATGGAAAAATTGGTTACGCTAGATCTCGGGTATATATGAACCGATATCGGAAATTTTCGTTCCCTGTATATTAGGATCCTCCTTTTATTACCATAACTGTAAAAAAATTTATTTAAGTTCGCTTACCCGACATTATCATGCAAACTCGATTTAAACTATATCTCGGTTATATATATATGGACCGTTTTTTTTATTGCATTGTTATCGCCATGCTTAGAAATATTGTTTTAGGCAAAAAAAAACTTTTTTTTTAATTTTCATGCAAAATTGCCCGAAAAATGGATTTTCTAGGAGTTTTGGATATGTGAGCCGATTTTACTGAATTTCAATAGCAAACCCATGAATCGATGGAGTAAAAGAATAGTGAAAGAAAAAAGTTTCCAAGTATAATGGTTTTCTCAAACAGACGGACTTGGTTTAATCGACTTTTCTATCAATACTGATTCAGAACATAAGTATATACTTTATAGGGTCGCAAATAAAAATGATAGAAATTACAAAAGGAGTCACAAACTTATATACGATTATACCCTTTTTGTGAAGGGTATAAAAATCGAGAATCGGGTTTTCCATTAAAGGACTTGACGTGAATGTGAACTAAATTTCCACATATTTGGAATTAAAATATATATTATCGGTCATGTCACAGAATTCACTTCCGTTCAGAAATGGAATTGAATCGGTTTTTTAATTCTTCAAAAAACGAAAATTTAAAACTTTCTCAGAATGAAATCATTTCTATAAGATAACACTGGTTTCATTCTTGCAATTAGAAATAAATTCATTCCGAAAAATTTTTTAGGCTTTGGTTTTTTGCAGAAGTAAAAAGAATTCAATTCCGTTTCCGAACGGAACTAAGCTCTGTGACATGGCTGTATATTTATATAACACTTATATTTTAAAATACCGGTTAACCTTATGTAAAAACCCGGATATATTCGACATTTTTAAAAAACCCGGTTTTAGAAAAACAAAAAAAAAAAACCCCGGTATAATAATTCAATCACCCTAGTATTAACCGGCATATTAGACAAATTAGTCTATTACATATACCGGGTGTCCCAGAACTCAACGTCAAGCCGGAACCGTGAGACAGAATTGATTGTACCCATCAAGAGAAAAAAAAAACATTTTACTCAGTTCAAATATTCTTGTACGACGTTGTATTTTTTTTTTTTTTTTTTTTTTTTTTTTTTTATTAATTTCTGATTTTTCTCGAGATGGATACAATTCTGGAACACCCTGTAAGTATAAAAGTTTTTTTTTCAAATTCGAGAGAATATTATTTCAAAGAAATATACATACGAATATTATAAAAAATTTTTTTTTGTATTTAATTTGATATAAAAAATTGAGCAATGTAAACTTTTTATTATCACGTTAATTTTAAACTGACTGCGTTTTCTGTTTGGAGGAATTTATCACAAAGAAAATATCTATATAGAAGAAATAAGAAATATTTAAGAGTTTTAAAAAAAGGCAGGGAAAAAATATTCTAAATTAAGTTTAAGTTTAGTTGAGGTTTTTTTAGATAAGGAAAAAAGCAGCAGGATATTTAAAAACCAAGAGGAGCTACTGTTGTAAACAAGTGATTGCTTTTTGTATGCTTACCGGTTTAGCTTTAGGTTTCTGTTTGGCCTGACGTTTCGGCTTCAACATATTCCGGAGTTGTGGAATTTTCGCAATTTTTTCACTTCTCCCAAAAAATGTTAAGCCGACGTTTTTTCAAAAAACGTCAATTGTTGCGCACTTGCAGCCAAAGTACTTTCACGCTCAGCCTCACACTTAAGCGTGATGTTTCAATTGGATTACTGAGTTGCTGTTATTGTTGCTTGGTGGAATAAAAGTTGTTAATGATGTTGTTGTTCGTACCGCCTGCTTTTACAGATGCTGTTAACGGAAAATGTTGGTTTATTTGACTCCAAAATGTTCGTTGTTTTATTTATTCTTGTTTTTCCAGTCATGTGAAGCTTCCGCTTGCTGTTAAATTTTATTTATACTATTTTTTTTCATACGGAAATGGTGTACCTATAATAAATTCCGCTTTACGACCTTCTGCGAATGTATCCTTAACATCCTTTTCCGTCTGAGTGTTTCATTTGTTGCTTAATTGTGCTGCTTTGTACATATTATTTTTCACTTTTCCTATATAAAACAAGCTGCACTTAACGACAGCTGCTTTTAATTTGTTAAATTAAGTTTTCGTTAAAGGAGGAAGACAAAGAAAAAAACAATAAAGAGAAAAAAGAAATAAATTTTTTCAAGTTAATACACATCAGTAAATTTATTTGCAGCTTTTCAAATTGTATAAAAAAAAATACCTTGTTACAACACGCTACATCTACTTCAAGCTACAAATACATGCATTTTAGTGGATTTCAGACTTAAGCAGTTTTTTAAGACCTGCCAAAAACGCATCTACAACGCCCAACTTAGATAGCATGCAAGCAAAGTAATATTAAAAGCAAGTTTGTTATGTTTATGTGTTACCACGTAGTTCAAGTGTTTAAATCTGTCAATTGTTGGATGGAATGAAGAAAATCTTACCGTGTGTAAGCAAAATGTATTGAGTGGGTGATAAAACTGTATAACAAATTTTACACAAATTAAGAAAGAAGAACAGAGAATCATCATCCGAGGATTCCATCCTTTCTTACCAAAGGCTTGAATTCTCCCCGGGGAACAGGTTTTGCCTTGGCGTATTCCTAACCAGGGCACTCTGTTTTTCGGGTAAAGAGAGAAAGGGGTCCCCCGTTTGTTGTAGCAAATAAAACACTAGGATGCCGCATGTCTTATGTTGTATTGGACTTCCGTAACCTTTACCAAAGATATAAATTGGCAGAACGGGAATCAGCATGGCCCATGGGTTGTTCTGCTTGCAGTTCAACCCTAGCTGATCATGGTTGAGGTGCCTACCTTGGCTGAAAAGTTCTGGTTGTGGTTGAAGCCCAAAACGCAGGAAGCGGGTGTTAGTATCCTTGATGTTAGTATCCTTGGTGTGTGGCTTTTTTCGGGGAGTAACGACCTCCTGAGGGTCTGTTGCCTTTACAACAGATACCTGTACTGTGAGGAACCAGTGGCGATGGTTGACGGGTGAGTTGCTTTAAGGGCTGATGCTGCTAGTGTTCTTCGGCCTACCAACTCATTTTGCCTTGTCTTCCATTGATTGCTGGGATATATCATACAGAAGGGGTTAGAAGGCTCGAATTCCCCCTGGAGAACAGTTTCGCCCTGGCCAAATCAGGGCACTCTGTTTTCTGTGGCATAGGAAGGGAAGGAGTCTTTCGTTTGCTCAGAAAACAGAACTCTTGGAAGCTGCATAGCTTATGTTGTGTTGAACTTCCCTAACCAGTACCAAGGATTAAAATTGGCATAACAGGGATCAGCAAAGTCCCTGGGAGATTCTGCTTTACATGTCTCTCGGTACTGATCATGCCTGGCTTCGCTGAAACGTTCTGGCTTTTGTTTAAACGTAAAACCGTAGGAAGGGAAATTATTTTCCCTGATAGCTGTGGTGCATGCCGGTTTTCGGAAGCTAATAACCCTGAAATGCTATTGTCTTGCAACAGATACCTGTACTGTAAAGCACCAGGAGTGATGATTATTTAATCACCAGGAGTGATGATTATTTAATCACTCCTGGTGATTAATTAATCACCAGGGTGAGTTGGCTTAAGACTGATGTTTTTAATGGATATGGGTCTACCAACTCTTTAAGCCTTATCTTCTTTTGACTGTTGGGATATTGCACAAAGAGGGGATTAGAAAATGCAAACTAGGGGGTTGTCTTATGGTAAAAAGTTGCGACGTGTATGATTAATGCAAGCCACACGGATCCGCTGGTGAATCGTGAGTAGTTCCGTCTGTGGAGTGGGTCCATCATCAGATTAGGCCTACAGGGCAGGTGCTGATGTAAATCAATCTTACAATCTGTTTTCTTACTACCCCGGGCGAGCAAGTTTTGCCGTGGCGCACACAAAACTAGCGCACTATGCTTTCCGGTGAATGGAAGGGAAGGCGTCCATCGTTTGTTGTAGCAAATAAAACTCTAGAAAGCCGCATGACTTATGTTGTGTTGGACTTCCTAAGTCCATACCAAGGGCTAGAATTGGCAGAACGGGGATCACCAAAGTTTCCGCGAGATTCTGCTTTACAGGTCTCTAGGTGCTGATCATGGCTGAGCTGCCTGCCTTGGCTAAAACGTTCTAAAATCGCAGGAAGGAGAAATATTTTAGTTTCTCAGATAACTTTGGTGCATGCCGGTTTTCGGTTGCTAATCAAAAGAAAAGTTCGGTACAAAAATTGCGGAAATATTAAACAAAAAGCTTTTTTGACCGGTCATTTCACCCTCTTTTGACCCTTTTGTGGCTTAAATAAAAATTATCCTATAACGAGTGTCGGACCTCAAGGTATCAGCATACCGATTTTACTTTCACATTTATAATACTATTAAGAATTAAACAAATTGTTAACAAAATATCGGAAATAAAAAATAAAATTTCTTAAATTTCTTTATAAAAAAACAATTATCAAGATCTCAAGCTGTAAAAATTTCAATGCTTTGTGCGGTAAATATTTTACTTTTTGTTCCAGTATCACCAAGATTTTCTTTTTCTCGCAAAGTATGTATGTATATAAGTATATATAGACTATGTAGACGGTGCCCTTTACCTGACTTATTTGATAGAAAGTTTTTAAGCAAAAATAAATATAAAAAAAAAGTTGCGAAATAAATATAAAAAATAAAGTTGCGAAATGGTGCATATTGCAAAGCGAACAAAAAAGAGATAAAAATCGAAAGTAAGATTAGATAGAAGAGCAGTATTTAGTTGCTTTATAATTGCATACACATATCATTCTAAACATGTATATTGTACAATATATGTATACGTAAAGATAACTCAGGTATGTCTGAATCATAATTATAAGGTCACTCTTGATTTTAGATTTTGTTTTATATATTATTATATTCCTACATCCTAAGTCTCAGTTTACACACATCAGGTTTTCTTGATCAACACTGCTACAATTTGCTTTTGAACTTGCATTTATGTTCACACCCAAAAGCTTTGTGTCATCAAGTTTAAGTTTTTTTGCCTTAGGGCAGACCTGCCCAGGCCTATGCGCTTGATACTCAATTGTTTTTGTAAATGCGCTTAGCTATAGGGCTGTGCTCTTTAATACACACATACTGCGCTCAGCAATAGCAATGAAAAATACACAAACAACTTTGTCTTATATATTTTTTTGCCGTTCTTCACTGCATACACACAAGGGCTAAGCAATAACACTTTCGCATGTTTTGCTGGTAAACATTGACGATATTTGTAAATTGTTTTACTTTTGACAACAAAATTTTTTAATAAAAGTAGTTTTTCCTTAAACGTATTGGTGTTTACTCTTCCATATAGAACTTGTGGGCACCACTGCTTTAGAGTCTGAACACTATGTAGCGAAAATTTGAAACTGACACTAAGCGGCTGACGATTATAATACTAAACACACTTTTTGGTTAAATTTCCCCGAAAGGCCATGTGCTTTTTGAAACTATTGCCAAAATATGATTTGAAGTGGACACCCCACTTATTGGCCATCGGTCCGACGAAAGATTCTAGACGTTACAGATATTGGAGTTGCAAAACATTTTCCTTTAGAATGGATGCAAGTGGGGCCTTCATTTGATTTGTCATCATATCACTCACCCTCTAAAATCTTTGTTTTGTTCCCCCAAGAGGCTGGTTCCCCTAGTAGTGAATTGGCGTTGACCGTCACTAGAGTCAGTTGGGTAAAATATAAAAGATATTTGAGCACTCATTGTACGGAAAATATTGCCTTGAAAAGGCCGGAGGATACTTAATATTTTTTTAAGCGTTTTTTATTTATTGAAATAAAACAAAAATTTGCTTTTTACCTAAGTCCGGGCAATGCTAGACAAAAAGTTTTATTATGCGCAACGGCATCCCTTCTTCTCAGCCGAGTGTGGCCGCTAGAATTAAGTATATTGCGTGGATTTTGGGTGAAGTTCCAATTTACTGACATCACTTATCGCGTACTTAGAAAATTCGTCTTTTACCAGTGGAACACTCAGATCTTTATAAATTCGTGAGTTTTTAACGTACCATGGAGCTGCAGTAATCGGTCGAAGTATTTGATTTTGTCGCCTTTGAATTTTTTCAATGTTTGACATTGAGGCGGTGCCCCATAATTGAATTCCGTAGCACCATATGGGCTTTAGAATTGCATTGTATAACAAAAGTTTGCAATCCAACTTCAAGGTAGAATTTCTGCCCATAAGCCAATTTAGTTTCAACTGAGTGACTTTTGCTTCAATGCGAGACTTCTACATAAGCTTACCGTCGAGGTGTATACCTAGGTACCTGACTTCATTGCGCTGCGGCATAGGTGAGTTGTTAATTTGAATAGGCGCACATGTTTGCTTACACAGTATGAATGTGTCACATTCATAGTACATTTTTGTTCATTAACTTTGATTTTCCAAAGTTTTAGCCATTTCTCTAATATTGAAATATATTCCTGCAAACTTCATGAAGCTAATTGATGGCTTTAATCGACGCTGCAGAAAGCTGTGTCATCAGCAAAAGTTAAAGTGTGGATTCCGGATTCCGTTGGCATGTCAGAAGCGTAAATCAAATACAGGATGGCTAATCAATTTTGCTACATTAAGAAACTGAAATAACTTTTTGTAAAATTTATGTAACTTATTTCTTAGTAATTCATTTAAAAAATTATACGTTTTTATTAAAGCGATTCATTAAGTTTGGAAAATAATTGAATTCAAATGGTATCCACCCTCGTTGACACGTATACGACATCTTATCAAAAAGTTATTCATTACTGCCTGGAGTGGTGCAGCGGGAACTATCAAATTACCGTTCGAATGGATCGCTTTAAATCGTCTACATTTCTTGGGGTTTTTTTAAGCGTCTTTTTTGTAATAACCCCACAAAAAAAACAGCTACAGTGAGGCCCGGAGACCTAGGAGGCCAACGGAATGTAGAGTTTCTTGAAATCGTTTTATTGGGAAATATTTGCCTCAATTCTGTCTTAACAGGCGTGGCTATATGACAAGTTGCTCCATCGTGCTGAGACCTCTTTCTCTTTCGGCGTGATTCTAAAAGGAAAAACTTTTTCAACATCTTTAAGTAACGGTCTCCATTGAACGTAACAGTAAGACCGATTTCTTCGAAAAATTAAGGCCCGGCAATGAACCTTGAAGAAAGTGCGCACCACACCGTGATGCGTAGTGGACGCAATTGCATCTGATTGAGTACCTGTTGGTTAGAATTACTTATTTATCGAAAATTTTGTTAGATTTAAACTTATTTCTATATAAATTCGTTTAACAAACAAACTGAACCCTAGAAACTTCCCGATTCGCTTAGAATTTTGTGGGAAGATCATTCAAATGGTGTCAGGGGATGAAAACGTCTTGAACTGCATTTTTATGTCTGACTAGGCACATTTTGATCAAAATGTGCCTAGTCAGACATAAAAATGCAGTTCAAGACGTTTTCATCCCCTGACACCATTTGAATGATCTTCCCACAAAATTCTAAGCGAATCGGGAAGTTTCTAGGGTTCAGTTTGTTTGTTAAACGAATTTATATAGAAATAAGTTTAAATCTTGGTGCAAAATTGTCTGCAGTGTCTGTCTGCTGACACCCATTAGAGCAGATAAGCTCTTTGTTGAAACTCTGGGATTGGATTGTATGGCAGCAGCGTCCGAATTGAGAGATCTCGGTTCTTATCGATGATAAGGACTTCTTGCTATTGTGCCACGTTCGCTCCATCTACTAGAAGGAGTGTCGCCAAACGTGCGCCCAACGAACTCTAAAGCGTTAAAGCGCTTCACTATCCAAATTCTTGTTTCATTGTCCCAATTCTCCATTTTAGTTATATATAAAGATCAATCTATAACACACAACAAAAATGGAACAGGTTAGTTACACAGCTTTCATCAGCCACCCTGTATAAAGTAGGTCCCAGTATGCTACCTTGAAGAACTCCTGCTTCGATCGGCTGAGTTGGGTTTATAAAATCGTCTTCTCTGATAACAAACATCCGCCTACGGGCATACAAACATATGACTACGGGCATGCACTATGTAGCTAAGAAATATGCTTGATATCCAGAGCGTGCATACCTTTTAAAATTATCTGGAAAACCTTAATGATATTCTTACTATTCCTTGTGAAAAGCGACATAAGGTTTGAAAAGACCCATTATAGGTAAGACACCCTGGCGAATTTCAACTAGTGACTGGACAAGAACCGATTCCGAAAATGCGATAGTGAATGTTAATTATTTAAGAAATTTTTTTATTACAAATGATACAGCAGCTGATACAGTTAGTTACCGCCATATGCTGTTAGACCACCTGGGTCTTTGAGATTTGATTTTCAAACTGTAGAAAATGTTATCAGTAATACAAAGCCCAGGGAAGGTCCAAGTATTGATAAAATTACTTGTGAAATGCTTGAACAGTTACCTCGTGTAGCTGGAAGAGTTCTCCTCTTTATTTTTAACGCTATTTACGTCTTGAGTATTATCACGTAAAGTAGAATGCACCTATGATTACTATGATATTCAAGTCAGGGAAGTATCCCCTAAAGTGGAGTCATATAGACAAATAAGTCTGCTACCAACAATTGAAAAACTGTTCAAAAAATTGTTAATGGCAAAGTTGACTTCCATATTGAATGATATAGGATGTATCACCATCAATTCGGCTTTTGAACTAAACACAGCACCATAGAAAAAAGTATGAAGACTAGTAAATGTCATAAGAAATATTTCTGAAGACAAAAAGTATTGTTCAGTTCTATTCATTGACGTATCCCAGAAACAAGGAAATTGAGTGCTGTACGAGTTGAAGCCGAGCGATGTTGAATGGTGTTTGTTTCCTTGTAAACAGCTGCTTGAGAGGAATAGATAGAAAAGATATCTGCATCGCACTGAGACCGGGGACGAAAAATGGGTTCATTATGATAATCCCAAGCACAGAAAATTATGGGCATATCCCGGCAATGCTTCCACGTCGACAGCCAAACGGAATATTCATGGTTCCAAGGTCATGTTTAGTATTTGGCATAGTGTATTATGAGTTGTTAAAATTTACTCAAACAATCACAGGCGATCGTTATCGAACACAGTTAATGCATTTAAGCCGAGCATTAATAAACAAACGGGTGCAATACAACGAGAGACAGGATAGAAGTGATTTTAAGCATGTCAATGTTCGACCTCATGTCGCAAAAGTGATCAAGACATATTTGGGAACGTATTCTCCAGACATTGCTTCCTTGTTTCGAGCAATGGCATACGGTCTGGCTGGTCTTATGAAGAAGAAACCATGGGATGGATTTGTGAACCGCTTCCCGTGTTTTTTCAACACAGGATTCCCCCGAATGATGGGAGAAAGTAGTGACCAGCGATGGACAATACTTTGAATCATAACTGTATAACAAGTTTTTAACCATAAAGCCTCGATTTTCGGAAAAAAATGGCGGAAGCAAAGTTGTACACCCACGTAAATAAATTAATGAGAATTTAGAAAGAAAAATCAAAAGGAAAAATATTCTATAGGGTGTTTTTTTAAGCCCAATAGAACTTGAAATTGTAAAAAATAACACAAAAACTTAAATTGTAATCAAAATTTTTTTTTATTCGAAAGATCAATACGTGACATTAACATTTGAAAATGATTTCGGGCATATGGGCACCGCGGCTGTTCTTGACGAAGCGCATTCTGGACGTCCAATTTTGGGCCACTTTTTCGAGCACTGCTGGCCGTATGTCACGAACAACACGAACAATACTGGCCTCCAAGGCGTCAATTGTTGCTGGTTTATCAGCATAAACCAGTGACTTCACGTAGCCCCACAGGAAATAATCGAGAGGTGTCAAATCGCACGACCTTGGAGGCCAATTGACAGGTCCATTTCTCGAAATCAACTTATCGCCAAATTTTGATTTCAGTAAGTCGATGGTTGCGTTCGCCGTATGGCACGTAGCGCCATCCTGTTGAAACCACATCTCCTCCGGATCAATGTCATCCATATTTTCAAACAAAAAATCATTGATCATGGTGCGGTAACGATCTCCATTGACCGTAACGCGAGCTCCGGCCTCAGTTTTGAAGAAATAAGGTCCGATGATGCCACCAGCATGAAAACCGCACCAAACAGTGCATTTTTCTGGATGTAATGGAGTCTGTAGGGTCTCTTGTGGATTGGTCTCACTCCATATGCGGCAATTTTGCTTATTAACAAACCCGTTAAGCCAAAAATACGCCTCATCGCTGAACACAATTTTGCGATAAAACAACGGGAAATCGACGACTGATTTTCAAAGTAAATTTGGATAATTTCGTAGCGTTGTTCAAGCGTGAGTCTATTCATGATGATTTGTCAGAGTATACTGAAACAAATAAAAAAATGTTTCATCAAAATTTAATTTTTTGTGTTACTTTTTACAATTTAAAGTTCTATCTAGCTTAAAAAAACACCCTATAATAATATTTCTCAACAACAAAATTTATTCCTATAACTCAGCAATTCATTCATAATGTGTGTATTTCTTTTGTTTAATCGGGTTAAGAATTCTGCACTTGAGGCAAAAACTCTGTACTTATTTTCAAACATCGCAGAATTGGTTTTCTTTCCGGTTTTCGGTTTATTTAAGTGCACTTGTGTGTTATTCGTACTTAAATTTTTGAGTATGACTCGTATTAAAAGCAAGTAGAAGATACTTAAATATAGTACGAGCTTTTTCCTTCTGTGCACATGCCAATACACAAAACTCTTCTCACGTCGATAGCAATAAAACTAAAAGATAAGAGTGACCTTATAATTATGAGGCAAGGTGTATATAGTAAAATAAAAATATTATGTAATACAGGGTGGGCTAGAAGTTACCATGGGGCTTAAAAATTTAATAGAGTTATAATTAAAAATAAAAATATTTCTTGGCTTTAGCCAGAATTGTACCCATCATATAATATCGGAAATATTAAAATAAGTTCGACTCTTTATCATTAATAACTTTTTCGTTTATTAATTTTTTTATATTTTTATTCTCAAAATGAAAATTTTATCACACTAAGCATGAAAAATAATGTCTCTTAAATGGCCTTCGTTTTCAGCTTCGCTCTGATGGGCTCGTTTAAGAGTGTTTCCTATAATATCTTTCAATATTTGCAAATAATTCGTTCAGCTCAAGTTTCTTTTTGTTTTGTTAAAAAATTTTTAATGTATTTTTCAATATTTCGTCGTCCTTTGAAAGACTTCTTCAGGAAAATTTGTTTTTTTTTTGTGTGTAAATTCAATGAATAAAGCTGAACGAATTATTTGCAAATATTGAGTTAAATAAAGATCAAAGCAAATGGGATCAAGAATTATAATATCTTTCTAAATTTTTATCTGTAGCGTTCGAATTTCTGCAACAATATTTGCCTTGAGTTCAAAGATTGTCTCTGGTTTGCTCACATACATTCGCTTATTTAAATAATCCCAAAGAAAATAGTCGGGTGCTGTCAAATCTGGCGATGGTGCTGGCCAAATAATTTCCGAATTTTTGGAAACTATTCGCTCTCAAAAAATTGTACTTAAAAGTGCCGTTATTTCTCGGGCCTTCTGAAACCACATATCAGGTCTGTTTTCAAGAGCAGGATGTAAACAATTTTCAAAAACCGGTACCGCTCTCCATTTACGGTTACAGCACTTCCATCTTCATTCTCGAAGAAGCAACGTCCAATGATATTTTCAGATGAGATCCCACACCATATTGTACACCTCATGTGGTGCAATTGGCGTTGATGACTGGCTCTTCGATTTTCAGAAACTATAGTTCTGCTTATTAACAAAGCCATTCAAATGATCTCCATCACTCATAATCAAATTTTCAATAAAGTTGATTTCATTTCTGGCCAGCAGTTGAAATTAAACCGCAAAATTCAGACGTTACCGATGAGCTGAGAGTTTTAGCCCTCTTGCAACAATCGCCCCGTATAACAGTAAACCTTTTTTTTTTAATTGTGCGGTAGTGACGTGCGAGACATTCCTAGCTGAGCAGAACGCCTTCTAATAGATGTTTCTGGTGTGACTTAAACGTTGTCAGACGGTTTGAGGCAAATCTGTTACGGCGCCATGTTGGTGATGACGATGAACTAAGAAACGAATCTTTGCTTCAGAGGGTTAAATTCTGACGTTAAAATGTCAAGGATATTTTTTTGCGTTAAAATAATTCATCTCTAATTTATGTATTAAAATTCCTATTATTTTGGTTCTTTGTTCGGTTGTGTATCTGTGCATTATTTTTTCTCCAAATGTTATTTACTCGTATAGAATATGAGAAAATAAAATATAAAAAAAGTATATAAACGAAGTTATTAGAGTTTTAAATCACATGGTAACTTCTGCACCACCTTGTATGAAGTGGTTTAAAATCATTTCTTTTATCATTCTACAACAAAAAGAATTTGTATTTTTTTTTTTTTTTTAACGAAACCAATTTTTTTGAGTGAAAACTTGAGAACGTTTTTATTATTTTATTGTGTTTCTGAAAAAAATGTTAGAGGAAAATGCTTTATATAAAAAAACGTAATAACAAACAACAAAACAGAATCCACATTTAAAGGAAGAATTTAACTTAATTGTTTTTCTATGATGATACACACACACGCGCGCACACACACACACAAACATACGTAAGACATTCAGCTACACAACAAGGAAATTTTATATTTTTAGTCATTCCATATTAGATTTCAAGGCGAATTAATTATTAGGTGGATGCATCGGCGAATTCAGGCGAATTCGGTTAATATGGCGGCACTTTCGCTGTCAAGTTTTGTTTACGTTTTTCGGCGCCATTTAAATTTTTTACATGTAATTTATCAAATACTTTTGACAGCTTAAGTGTGAATTCGCCTTTTTACACAAACAAAATACCTGTTGTTTTTTTTATTGTTGTATTGTTGTAGCGAAGCGGCTACCTTGTTTTTTGTATCATGATTAGATTTCGATTGAAATAAAAACGTGTGTTTCTCAATTAAATTCGATGTTATTTTTAAACGATGTGGATTAAAGTTAAGAAACTTCACTTCAAACTTTTAATTGCAGTTTTGGGTGATTATTTTGTTGAGAACATAAAAATTAAATGCTAACAAAACTACAACATTAACTTAAGAAGAGTAAGTAAGTGTTTGAGCGATTCGTTTCAGCGGAGGTAAAAAAAAGTTTTTTAATTTTCCATCGGGGTTTTGTAGGAATTTTCAAAAGATTATGAGTAATTTTATAAAAAGAAACTTAAATTTTATTTTATATTTTTGTGTATTGTTTCTTTTGTATTTCACTCTTCACTAGATACAAAATTGTCTGAAAAACCAACAAAATAAAAATGTATTTACGAGAACTGTGTAGTATCAATCAGGCTAATGGCTTGTATAATGAATTGCAAATGCTCTTTTAGGTCTTTAATCTGAAAACTGAATCTGTAGATTAAAGAAATAAATAATTATCCCATGTACATAAATAGTACATAAATAGTACATCCCATGATATTTTATAAAAACTATCGGATTTTACAGAGCCATCGTTTTTCTCTTCAAACGCCGCATAAAATTTTGGTTGAGGTAACCGCAATTTGCAATGACGTTGTGCATAAACAAAGAGTGGTACGAGTCACAAAATCCGAATCATAATTGTGTGTAACATACTTATTCTTTTTTTCGTCTCCTCGAAAGAGTTAATAGCTGCTCTTCTGCAATTTCGATTAACTTTTTTCAGATTCTGCGGTACTATAAATAGAAACACT
Organism: Thecocarcelia acutangulata; assembly: GCA_914767995.1. Taxonomy (NCBI): domain Eukaryota; kingdom Metazoa; phylum Arthropoda; class Insecta; order Diptera; family Tachinidae; genus Thecocarcelia; species Thecocarcelia acutangulata. Next base: position 63,575,040 of record OU612098.1, read on the forward strand.
TTGTATGTTTCAAAATAATAAATAAATTAACCCTTAATGGGCAATCTTGCGTTTTATGTTTGTGTTAAGTGTGGAGTTTTGGTGTGCTCTGACATAAATAGTTAAATTTTATGACAAATATTTTGTAGAACATTTCATTTCCTCCCTAGCTTTTTTCGGCGGTTTCTGTACGATTTGTTAGAATAAAGCCAACAAATGCAGTTATGAGGGGAAGTTAGGGGGTTAATGTGTTTCACAATAATATTTGCCATAACATTTTCTACAACGTTGCTATGCATACCCTACACCTCAGAAGTAATGAGAACATAGTTTTATTCCGATATTCTGGGAAACTTTACCACTTCAAAACTAAAATTTCCATTATGTATATCCGCTACCAGACCCAATCGTCGGAACAGGGTAATTTTTTAGCACGCTTATATTAGTGTCTCTTGTATGTTTGTTTGTATGCTCGCAACTTTCGAAACCCATTCCATATAAGTAATTATTACATACGTAGGTATATAAAACTGTACATACATAATCTGGTCAAAAAATAACCGTTATTTTCAAACTTCGTGAAAACTTCCGCATTTTTTGTCTGATATATATGTTGGCAATATCAGCCATTTTGGATTGTCAGTTTGTTTTTTACAGATGAAGAGGTTAGTCGTGTTTTGGTGTGCTCTTCGATTTTCTAATAAATTTTGAGCAAAAACAACATCGCATGGACATCGCTCAGGAGCTGTTGAACATCATCAATGACGATCCAAATTTCCTCAAAAGGGTTATAACAAGTGACGAATCATGGGTGTATTGCTATGAGATTGAAACCAAAGCCCAATCATCTCAATTGAAGCGTTCAGCCGAGCGAAGACCAAAAAAAGCATGTCAAGTTCGGTGAAATGTGAAGGTTTTGCTCACTGTTTTCTTCGAGTGCAATGGCGTGGTGCATCATGAATTCTTGCTACAAGGTCGTACCGTCAATAAGGAATACTACTTTAAAGTTATGCGCCGTTTGAACGAATCAATTCGTCAGAAACGCACAGAATTGTAAAAAAAAACAATAATGGATTTTGCACCATGATTACACACCAGCTCACACATCGATGCTAACAATTTGGCCAACAACAAAACCGTTATCATGCCTCAACCACTGTATTCACCGAATTTTGCCACCGCAGACTTTCCTCTTCACAAAACTGAAGACACCGATGAAAGGAAAGCGTTTTGCTACGACTGAGGAGAAGAAAAATGGAAACAGGATCTGTTGGCGATACCAAAAAGCGCGTTTCAGAAGAGTTTTGAGGATTGTAAAAAACGCTGGAATAAGTGTATTATATCTGAGGGGGATTACTTTGAAGGGGACAAGATAGTTATTGATGAATAAATAAGTACTTTCTGAAAAAAATTTAAATAATGGCTATTTTTTTTACTAGTGTGGTACAGTGTTACCGCTTTTGTGTGAAAGTTGGAGCTGTCCTATTGCTTTCATGGTAGAGAGAGGACAGGGGTTTTTCAGATTCACGAAGTCTACTTTGGGAACTCAAAAAAAAAGTCGAAATCACTTCGTTAACCGGTTTTTCATATTCGGTACGCGTTTTTACCGTGGAACATGCATCTGAACCGTATTGCTTCTCACGTTTCTCGATCCCGACTTTGGCAATTCCAAAAAAGCACTTCGCTAACCGGTTGGGAACCGGTTTTTCTTATTCGGTTCGCATTTTAGCCGTAAAAAGTATATCTGAATTATTAACAATCATTCGATTTAGTGCGAAAATTGAAATTGCTATATTGTTTCCGGGTAAGTGAGGGATTTTGGCGATTCCTAATAAACTCCAAAAAAACTTGGATCGTGCTGTACGGATAATTATATGGTTATATGGATAATTAGTTTGATATCGAAACGGGGTTTTAGTGTTTTAAACTATATTTATTCTTTTGTACGATATTAACTAACTAGTTGTGAGTTCGAGTCCAACTTCAGTCAAGAAGAGGGATTATTTTTTTTAATTATAACAATAATTGCTGTGAAAGAATAAGACCAAAGAAGAACAGAAAAATAATTGAATACCATTAGCTGGGGGACAACTAGCTGTTTCGTAGTCGCTCACTGGAAATCGAATTCGGGATCATGTGAACATGATGTATTTTTTAATACGGCCACTTAACCTAGCCAACGACACGGGGGAGCTGGTGATTCGTCAATAAATCACCCCTTGGAGTTGATCCATCATCAGATTAGGCCGTAAAGGCAGGTACTGTTGTAAATCAATTTCACAACTGTGAAATAATTGTCAGGAAAATTATTTTTAAAAAATCTTTTCCTTAAAATGCTTTCCGGAGGAAAAAATTTTTATGAAAAACTAAAAGTTCTAGATCACACTTTATTTAACAGGAAACATTGAGCCTTAATGCAAGCTTTACATGTTTCGACCGTTCGTACAACCCTCCGAGGTGCTGTTTGTTTTATCAAGTTGTGTGTTTTGCGCAAAAATTATACATTAGTACTAAATGTTAACAAAAAAAAAATTGCTTTGAACTTCTCTTAATCGCCTGCCCCCGCATTAACTGTCAAGAAAATAGGATTTTGCAGAAGTTAAGGAATTCGAAAAAAATAAACAAATGGTAAAAATTTTTTGGAAATCATTATAAAACAAATCAAGCTGAGCCGACAAGCAAGCGTATGTATGTATACGGTTATATAAGTGTGCACATTAAGCTACAAAAGATTAATTCGAACAACAAATAAACACTTAAGAGAAAAATATAAAGTTTCTTACCTTTTTGGTTTTCTTTAGTGAAACAGTGCGTGAATACTGATGATAAACCTGAACATGGTTTGATGTAAATTTGCCCAACATGGAGGAGTGCTTCGAATGATTGTTTTATCTTTGTCCAAACTTAATTCTGCGTTGCAATATAAACTTCATCAAAGGCCTGAAAGAAAAGAAATTTTTATTTTTTAGATTAGAAATAATTCGAAAATTTCCAACGTAGAAATTCTAATTTTATTCAACAATTTGTTACAAAACAACTAAGAGTATAGTATATTCGGCTGGGCCGAGTCTAAAATACCCTTCACAATAGCTACGTACATATATAGTATATAATACAAATTTGAACTAAATATGCTCGGATGGACCGATATCGAGGGGAAATTTTTTTTTGCCTTGTAATCGTCATGCGAAAAAGGTAATTTTTCATGGAAAAATCGGGTTACGTTATATCTCGGGTATATGTGGACCGATATTGGAAAATTAATTGTCTGTATTTTAGTAACCTCCTTTTATTACCAGAACTGCTTTTAAGCAAAACAAAAAAAAAAAACGTTTCATGGATAAATCGGTTTATGCTATATCTTGGATATATATGGACCGATATGAGAAATTTTAATTTCCTCTATTTTAGTAACCTACTTTTATTACCAGAACTGTTTCTAAGCAAAAAAAGGGTATAAAAATTGTTTTACAGCAAAATAAGTTTTGGCTATGTCTTGGGTATATATAGACCGATAATGGAAATTTTCATTTTTTGTTTTTTAGTAACCTCCTTTTATTAACAAAACTACTTTTAAGCAAAAAAAAATTGTTTAATTGCTTCCGCGACATTTTCATGAAAAAATCGGTTTAGGCTATATTTCTGTATATATTGACCGATATCGAAAATTTCCATTTCTGTATTTTGATAAGCTCATCTAATTACCAGAACTGCTTTCAAGCAAAAAAAAACTTAGTGTAAGTTCACTCACACGACATTTTTATTAAAAAATCAGTTTAGGCTATATCTCGGGTATACATGGACTGATGTCGAAGATTTTCATTTTCTATATTTAAATAAATTTCTTTTATTACCTCAATTGCTTCCAAGCAAAACAACTTAAGTTCGCTTACACGACATTTTCATTAAAAAATCGGTTAAGGCTATATCTCAAATTGTTAAAATCGAGTTTCCTAAACTTGAAAAAAATTTTAGTTAATCTATTTTGAATTTAATGATCCCAATCGTGAATTGAATAACTATCGTGATTTTTTCGTTAGTTAACGACTTTGTGACACAACTTAACGAGTTTTTGACGAATGAGCGAACATTTTTTTCCGGTTTTAAAAGCGGGGTTTGGTGGCTTTCCGGTTAATCTTCGTATCGATAAGTTCCAAGAAGTCATCACTAAGCCAATAAGTATTTAACCATTTAACTCATATTTTGAAAATAAAGTTCTCTTTATGTAAGTACCCAAAATTGAAAAATATATGTATTTTGTTTTGGAGTTGAGTGAAGTTCTCTAGTGTTCCCGCAATTGGTACCTAAATCCCGTTAGGTTATTCCCAATTTCTAGCCCCGTCGCCCGGTTTACCCGAAAACCGAATAGTTAAATGTTAGTTTTGCCTATAGATGCAACAGGTAATTAAACAAATTTGGATTTTTTTTTTGGTCCGTTATCTATACAGTAAAAATATTACGTTATCTGTCTTTGGCTTGCTAGCAGCTGTTCATAAGCAAACAAACACCGTTCAAAATTTCTCGGCTGCAACTCGTGCGGCACCCAATTTTCTGGATTATTTCCATGACTTTCAGGCGTTTTGAAATTACTAGTTGCGTCACTCTCAATGAGCCTACCAATTCTTGTTGCGTTTGACACGAGTCTTGATCAAGCAATGCCTCCAACTCCACATCTACGAAGACCGCCTCTCTTCCACTGCCATACTGCTCGTCGACGTCAAAGGCGGTGAAAGCATTCCCGGCAGGTTTTTCCCCCACTGGTAATAGCAGCCTGACCCTAGGTATTTGAGAGCATTCGATGAGCCTCAGCCGCAGATTTCAGCATATTAAGGCAGAAAATTAAAACCTCCCGCAAATGACCAGACCTTGGCTTTTAAGCAGCGTTGTCAACTTTGAAATTTCAAAACGCACCAAAATCAAGAAAAAAAAGCGCGTTATTTACGAAAAAAGCACCGAATTTTGAATTTTTAAAAAACTATTTTAGATTATTAAAGGTATATTTTTATATTAAAAACACGACAATGAAACATCCTTTCACGCGGCTCTTATACACTCAAACTGGGTCTGACAGGACTGCTTAATGGCGTGCCATCAAATTCATTCAATAGCTAGAGCTCGTGTTTCTCAAACTTGGCCTCTAGTGCGATTCTGTTACTATTATCAAGACAATGTTATCTTTATAATAATTATAACGATATTTGATCAAATTTATTATTTAATTATATTCGCTGTCGACCCAAATCAGATGTTAGTTTGACTGCCTATTATCAGGTACACAAAAATACAGCTGATTACCGTCGTTAAAATTATATTGCAGGAACATACAATCGTTACTGCAGGGGGGATGAAATATGTCCAAGAAATTCATGATTATCGGATCATTGAAAGTTACAATTAACAGCAATTCTATCAAACGCAATGTAAATTGCATTTGTGTTTTCGTAAGCGAACAGTGAAACTCAGTTGGCTAAAGTGGGTGTATTTAAAAGAATTTATTGAAATATACGAACATTTACCAGAGTTATAACAAATAAAAGTAGAAGTTTACCATAATCAATATGCAAACGTTTTGGAAAAAATTTATAATATTATTAATAATTTAGTAATGTATCAATTACCAAAACAGTAAGGAATTCACGCGCCATCATAAATACGAACTTCCATATTCGTGTTTGCATTTATTGCAATATTTGACAAACCTGGCTGGATCGTTTAATATCAGCACATGGTCCAAAAGCAGCAAATTTTAGGAAACGAAATGTTTCTATTTCTTTCTAGAATATGTATAACAAAGCACCTTCGTCTTACTTTTGTGCATATAATAAGGTGCGTTTTTCACTATTATAGCTCCGTATTCTGATTGTGATCTGCAAAATGAAACGTAAAAATTTTGGACACTTGATTTTATTTTTTCTTGTATTAAAACAATAAGTTGAGTTGAATTTGATTTGGTGCCACCGAAATTTAAAAAGCGCTCCGAAAATGTAAAAAAACGCACCACACACCGACTAAAGAATTTTTCGCACAAATAATTTTAAAAAGCACCAAAAACGGAGCGAAACGCACCGAGTTGACAAAGCTGCTCCTAAGCTGACATGTTTAATTGAGAATAACTTTATGATGCAGACTCAAATCGACTAATATTTTTATGGCGTTATATTTACAAATACCTAAGTTTACGATCTACGATCTATTTATTTCGACCACCACTTACCGCTACAGCCATCTATTGCAAAACCGTAGAAGCAAAGTTTTACATCTAACACAATATAAGAAACAAGTGTTTTTCTTTTAAACAAAAACCGCAAAATATATCCTAATACCGCCAAAACATAGAAATAAGAACATTTCCCAAACCAAATTGTTCATCCCCGAAAAAAAAATCTCCTATTTGGGGATAAATTGACTAATCTGACAACACCGGTGATAAGATGCGAGTAAATTTAACTGAATTATATTTTATACGATCAAAAGCCGAAGATATAAAATAATCTTATATTTTAGCCGTGTGCGAGTATTTGCATTATAATACGCAGTAATTGGTATAAACTTTTACTGGATTGCGTTCATTTAATTATTATTAAAATATGTACACAATATGGAATTTGCAGTTCTTTATTCAAAGTTGTCTGTACTCGTTTATTGCTTTCGCTGAGAAGTAGATGTGGGGACGAGGAACCTGAAGTTTGCCCTAAATGTGTTTTACTTTTGATTTTATTTACATATTCATAAGAACTTGTATGCAATATTTATTTTAATTGTTTATAAAATGAATTTCAATTTAATCTCCAACCCACGTCATTGCGCTAAAATATAAAATATTCGGAAAAAAGGAAAAACACAGCTGCAATCGCTGAACTGAATTAAAATGTGATTATGAAAATTTTATTCAAAAGCTTTAAGAAAGAAAGATTAGTTTCCAAAAATTTATCTTCTGCAAGTAATGTTGATATTTTCACATACATACATATACTTATACAGTGGCTCACAGCTTGTTTCGTGCAGCTTTAAAATCCATCTTTCAAATCTTACATCAAGTAAATTTAAACTTAAGCAGATTTTCCGTCGGGAATATAAGTTTTTGTGTAGTTCCACGGGGAGTGGTATTGTTATTAATCTACCTTTTTCTTATCGCCAAATTCAGAATGGTCCTCAAATTTAATATGAGGTTTAAGTCAGGAGGTTCCATATCAAATCAATTTCAATTCAAATATATATTTATTTATAATCGATAAGCCAAGGCATGACCAATTAAAAATGGCACAGAAGTGAAAAAGATTTACATCAGCACCTGCCTTTATGGCCTTATCTGATGATGACCCAATTCCACGCAGTGAATTATTCACGATTCACCAGCGCCACCGTGTGGCTTACCAGGCTCACACAGTTAGCAATTATTGTCATATATTTGTAGCCATATGAGCAACTTCTTGTTGAGGTGTTCGGGCCTTCAAATCTTTCCTGTGTGCAATTTCGCAGCAATCAATGGAAGACAAGGCTTAATGAGTTGGTAGGCCAAACCCCACTAAGAGTATCACCAACTCACCCATCAACCACAACCACTGGTTTCTTGCAGTACAGGTATCTATTGTAAAGGCAACAGATCCTCGGGAGGTTGTTAGTCCCCGAAAAAAACCACACACCAAATAATTATCCAGGATACTAACACTCCCTTTCTGCGTTTTAGGTTTCAACTACAGCCAGAAAGTTACAGCCAAGGTAGACACTTCAACCATGATCAGCCCTGGTTGAACCGCAAGCAGAACTACCCGGGGGCCTTGCTGATCCCCGTTCTGCCAATTTATACCATTGGTAAGGGTTTCGAAACCTAACACAACATAAGTCATGTGGCTTCCTACAGTTTTGTTTGCCGCATCAAACGAGGGACCCCTTCCTCTCTATACCCGAAAAACAGAGTGCCCAAGTTAGGAATACGCCAAGGCAAAATTTGTTCCCCGGGTGGTTGAACATGGCTCAGTAAAGCATTAAACACATTCGAGACAGCAGGCTACACGAACACACGACTACAAATGTCGCTGGCTACAAATGTAGCCTGTAGCCAGCTACATAATTATATTGAAGGCAGCAGCTACATAATAAACAGCTGATATTGTTTTCTTTATCTCCTTGCAAACATTAAAAAGCTTTTTGTGCATACAAAATGGCTGAGGGAAATTTAGAAAATTCTATAGTAGCTATTGCTAAAATAGTGCGAGCTACTTAGGTTTCGATGTAATAATATATATAAATATTAAAAAATTAAATATTTGCAAATCACAACCAAGATCCACAATTAAAATTAAAACTTCTGAAATATAAACAGCTGCTTTTTTGCATTTCAATGGTGTCACTTATAATTTTTTTAGCTGTTTCTAAAGCTATCACCTAGTTGAAGAGTAAGAGAAACTCAAGAAAATGCAATGGACTATTTGAAGACTAAAGTAATTTAAATATAACTCCATTATTTATAAACCTATTTGCGGAGGTATCTTTTGGCAATAACTGTTATTAAACATTTTTTATTTGGAATAATACACTTTCGTACGTAAAAGAAGTTTAGGTGTATGCAAAAATTATTGTTTCAATAATAATAACAAAAAGAAATAAATAAAACACTAACAAACAAAGGAGAGCATAAATTTTTGTTTCGGTTTACGGAAAGTGCAAATAAAACGCATTGCGCTACTCTACACGAAACTTCAGGTTACAAAAATCAGTTGTTATAAACGAAAAACTATCATAATGATTTTTGCAGACATGAAAATTTGTTGTTATGTATTTTAGTTACGAGTATTTAATAATTAAATTTAAAGTTATGTTCTTATATCTAAAAGGTTCATAATTCAAAAACTCAAGGAAAAAGCATTCGACTTGTTATTTTAACATACCAGTAATTAGAAAAAAACAAGAATTTACCAAACTGAACTATTAGCGTTTTGTAGCTATAATTACTTAAAGACACTTCAGTATTAAGACTTGCCCAAAATTCAAATAATACGTACAGGGGCGAATTTAAATTAATAATAATATTAAAAGCAGACGTTGACCAAATTGGCTGTTTATTTTCTACACATAGCTATCATTAACAATTCTCATCTGAATCATAGTGTTATACTAAAAATGATTACTAGTTCACATGACTACTATATGCAATTATATATTTTGTATTTTTTTATGAAAATTAATGCTAAAACAAATAAATAAATGTTAACTTCATCTTGTCTTTCAATTGAATTAATTGAAAAATTAATTATCAAAAAAGTTTTCATCAATTGTGTTTGCGCATGGAAGAAAATATGAAAACGAGCTTTTTTACTGTTTCGTTTTTTTAAACATCACTAATGTACATTACATATTTTACGTATTAATAAACATAATCTTAGTAATAATAAAATGATAAAGGGGTAAAGTATATAACGCGTAATTGCCTGTCAGGAATCTAAAATTGATTACTTCTTCTCTTAGGCCGTATTTTCTTTTAATAAATACACAAAACTAAAATTATCAGACATTGAAAAGATACTTTTTAACAATTATATGATAATAACCAAATTTTTAGAATTAAATAAGAATTCACAATATATAAAATATAAAAAAACAATATTTAAAAACACTAATATCACCTTAAAATTGTCTTAAAAATGGGTGCGATCAGTTTTAAAAACAGGACATTTTAGCTTAAAATTCTTTTATGAATACAGATTTATCGTGTTTTCTCTAAAAATGATTTGAATAACTGTTTAACATTTTTATGAATGCATTTTGTGAATTTGTTCTCAAAGCGCTAATTTAGTTGACTTTGCTTGATACACTGACATCACTAACAAAGCTTTTGTAGCCAACAAAAACAGAAATAAATCTAAGTTGGCGACAGCTACAACGGTGGTCATGTAGTCGTGTAGCTGTGCTGTCGTCAATATATTTATTCTCATAAGAACGCGTGTATTTTAATTTTGAGCTTTTGTAGTCGGTAACTGCTGTCTCGAATGTGTTTAATGCTTAAGATATTATCTTATAAATGTGTATTATCTTATAAATGATATGATCTGTGGTTGGTGTATACTTCGTAACATTATGATTACCGATCCGACTTTAAATTGCAGATTGTGAGGTAGCAATCCGGGTAATTCTAGTGAGCTCAAAAATAGGATTGTATCATCTTGGCAAGTAAAGAGAGCGACTGATTTCTACATTACCAATTCGCGAGCAATTTAGCATTGAATTCGAAAATTCAGATCGACGACATCACATTCGCTCAACCAATCATGATTTTTGTAATTTTGTAAAATGTTAGAGAGCACATTGGGGATGAGCTTAGAATTCGATTCGGTCAAATGATAGAAAGCGTCAGGAAACTGAATACAGTCGGTAGAAATGCCAAACTGGAATTTACGATTGCCAATATCCAGTAATTTATTTCAAAATGCTTGAACATATTGGTCATTCTGCAGATCGACATACACGTTCGTAGACAGTTTAAGTTTCTTTATGCGTTTCAAAAACAAAACGGGCGGCTTCGAACATGCATTAAATTCACCGAATGTTAAGCTAAAGTATTAAAAATGAATAAATCTACTGTGTCGTGGCACCAAACGTTTTTCATGGCAGTTGCTGATTGTGAAGTGGCAACCTAGGTAATATCGGTAGTATAGTTGATTCAGAAAAAAACGGTAAATTGAATACAGCCAGCTTATTGGTGGAATAGATGGTAATATTTCAAGATATGATTGGCCTTATTATCACAAACTATCAATCTGATATGAATAGTAGTAAGCTGAACATACTTTTTTGTTAACTTCAGTATATAGAACTCACAGAACGCAATGGTTGAGTTCACAGAAAATGAATTTTACGTTATACTTTAAAGTAGACGTTGAAAACTTTGGACAAAACTTTTTCTCTGCGTAAAAACTGTGTTTAAAATAAATTTTAAAAGTGGATGTGATACAATAAATTTTTCGTTCCGAAAAACTTTTAGGTGGGTTATAACGAACACTTGATAAAAAATATTATCCCAATCATCGGTCCAGACGTCCCATTTAGACTTAATATTTTATTTCTTTCTGTTAGTTCAATTAATTACAAATATCAAAGATAGACATATAGAAGCTAAAACATCCGCGTTATCTTTCGTGGTATCAGGTAACTTTTTAGGAAAACTTAAGGCTTATAATATATTCTATCTCGATCTTGTCGCACCAAAAGAAGTCAATCCATGTAGACTGCCATAAATTGCGCGGTTATAATTAAGAACCGCATATTCCATATCCCGTACAACACGATGTGCAATTCCTGTTAATTATAGCGATACTGGACTTCGTGGATTTGGAATTGGATCCGCAGATGTACTTTGAGATCGTACGTAGCATTACAATTAGTTTTGAGATACTTGCAATCGATCAGTTTGTGATCTACTTTGAAATTCGAGCAAGAAATGGTATTACTTTCAAAATGAAAAAAAAAATCTAAAGATTTGTAACAAGAATAATAACACATATATAGGGTGTTTTTTTAAGCTAGATAGAACTTTAAATTGTAAAAAGTAACACAAAAAATTAAATTTTGATGAAACATTTTTTTTTATTTGTTTCAGTATACTCTGACAAATCATCATGAATAGACTCACGCTTGAACAACGCTACGAAATTATCCAAATTTACTTTGAAAATCAGTCGTCGATTCGCGCGTTGTTTTATCGCAAAATTGTGTTCAGCGATGAGGCGCATTTTTGGCTTAACGGGTTTGTTAATAAGCAAAATTGCCGCATATGGAGTGAGACCAATCCACAAGAGACCCTACAGACTCCATTACATCCAGAAAAATGCACTGTTTGGTGCGGTTTTCATGCTGGTGGCATCATCGGACCTTATTTCTTCAAAAATGAGGCCGGAGCTCGCGTTACGGTCAATGGAGATCGTTACCGCACCATGATCAATGATTTTTTGTTTGAAAATATGGATGACATTGATCCGGAGGAGATGTGGTTTAAACAGAATGGCGCTACGTGCCATACGGCGAACGCAACCATCGACTTACTGAAATCAAAATTTGGCGATAAGTTGATTTCGAGAAATGGACCTGTCAATTGGCCTCCAAGGTCGTGCGATTTGACACCTCTCGATTATTTCCTGTGGGGCTACGTGAAGTCACTGGTTTATGCTGATAAACCAGCAACAATTGACGCCTTGGAGGCCAGCATTGTTCGTGTTGTTCGTGACATACGGCCAGCAGTGCTCGAAAAAGTGGCCCAAAATTGGACGTCCAGAATGCGCTTCGTCAAGAACAGCCGCGGTGCCCATATGCCCGAAATCATTTTCAAATGTTAATGTCACGTATTGATCTTTCGAATAAAAAAAAATTTTGATTACAATTTAATTTTTTGTGTTATTTTTTACAATTTCAAGTTCTATCGGGCTTAAAAAAACACCCTATATATGACTTCAATGCACGTGAAACCACTTCTCTTTTTCATTAGAAAAATATTTAAACTTGCATGAATTTCAGAATAGACCGAAATTATATACGTTTAAACCACCGCCCTAACAACATTAATTTGCCACTATTTTGTTTGCATTGTGTTTTTGTCACTCAATCAATCAAATAAATTAATGATTGAAAATACTGGCACGAAAAGTTTGAAAATTTTTCCTGTATAAATTCGCTTGAAATTTCTTTTGAAATGAGTGTAGGCAAAAAGTATTGGAATGAATGATATAAAATAGAGCCAAAGGAAAAATAGCATGTCACCAGCTTAATGTTCAAATAAGAGAGACCGAACGTCCTTACTCAATAAAAAATATTTTGATTTGCATAAAAGTATCGTTTTAACAGCAAGAACAACAATAACGCCTACATATGATACAATGCAGGTGTATAGCAAGTGGAAAATTTAATGGTCAGCGCACGAACAAAACGACGATCGAAACAATACCTGAAGAGATTCAGCTGAACAGGCCGAATATCGCCGTATTCATAAGACATTACGATGCGTGGTTTGGTACCTTTTCAAGTGATAAATGAAAGACATTTTGTTAACATTTATATGGGAATATATAGAATAATCTAAATGTCGTATCGTCGAAACCACTGGACCGATTTTGTGCCAACTTCACATAAACCATATACTGACCATCGCCAACGTACTTTTAATTTTGGTTGATATCGGTCGACCCGTTTTCGCAGTTAGTGGTGACATGCAAGTATACACTTATTTTTATATACGTAGTATAAATATAGAATATAGATGTATGTGTGTGTATATAGATTTGAAGTAACCCGTTTAGTTATAGCCCGTTTAATTGTGTAATTACACAATTTAAAAGTAAGCTTTAAAGAGGGTACGGTAAAAAAAAGTGTTCTTAGTTATGCCTGTGGTCTGGTCTTCTCGGTAAGTGTCGTCTCTGATGAGATCGGGCATGAAAATGGGTGTGGCACATGAAACTTTAATATTTGCCTCGCCTACAGTAAGATTTGTGTGTATGCAATTCGAAGTAAATCTGTTAAAACCCTTTTGGAATCAATTACTTAATTAAAAAAAGTGGGCGTCAAGGTGAGCATGGTCAAAAGAAAGAAGAGTCTTATAAAAGATACCAGAGTGGTATGCTGTGAAAATTTCAGGCAGATCGGTCCAGCGGTCTAAACTACCCGGCAAGCGTTCTCGCGCATGACATGGGGCGTAAAAATGGGCGTGGCACATAAAACTTTTATTTTTACCTCGCCTACAGTAAAATGTATATACATTTGAAGTAAATCTGTTAAAACCCATGTATTACTCAATTAAAAAAAAAAGTGGGCGTTAGAGTAGGTGTGGTCGCACTAACATAGAAACCTTTCCGGGCTCATGCACAACAACTTTGCCGAAGATCATCCCATGCTCAAATGCATAGTTTACGAGTCTATAAAGGACAAACATACATACATACAAACAATCATTTTTATTTAAAGGGTGTTTTTTTAAGCCCGATAGAACTTGAAATTGTAAAAAATAACACAAAAAATTAAATTGTAATCAAAATTTTTTTTTATTCGAAAGATCAATACGTGACATTAACATTTGAAAATGATTTCGGGCATATGGGCACCGCGGCTGTTCTTGACGAAGCGCATTCTGGACGTCCAATTTTGGGTTGATGGTTGCGTTCGCCGTATGGCACGTAGCGCCATCCTGTTGAAACCACATCTCCTCCGGATCAATGTCATCCATATTTTCAAACAAAAAATCATTGATCATGGTGCGGTAACGATCTCCATTGACCGTAACGCGAGCTCCGGCCTCATTTTTGAGGAAATAAGGTCCGATGATGCCACCAGCATGAAAACCGCACCAAACAGTGCATTTTTCTGGATGTAATGGAGTCTGTAGGGTCTCTTGTGGATTGGTCTCACTCCATATGCGGCAATTTTGCTTATTAACAAACCCGTTGAGCCAAAAATGCGCCTCATCGCTGAACACAATTTTGCGATAAAACAACGGGTCAGTTGCCAACTGCTCTAGAGCCCAATCGGCGAAAGAACGACGCATACAATGGTCTCGTGGCTTCAATTCCTGCACCAGCTGGATCTTATACGGGTGTAGGCCGAGATCTTTGCGCAAAATTTTCCACGTAGTGGACGGACAGAGCCCCAATTCATGCAACCGACGACGAATCGATAAATTTGGATCTTCTTCCACACTTTCGTTTACAGCGGCGATATTCTCTTCAGTACGCACATTCCTTCGACGTGCTGGTGTTATTGCATCCTCTAGAGAGTATGTGGTACGAAATCTATCCACAGTTCGACGAATGGCTTGTTCAGATGGACGATTATGTACGCCATACAAATGACGAAGTCGTCTATAAGTTGCGCGAATCGACGACTGATTTTCAAAGTAAATTTGGAGAATTTCGTAGCGTTGTTCAAGCGTGATGATTTGTCAGAGTATACTGAAACAAATAAAAAAAATGTTTCATCAAAATTTAATTTTTTGTGTTACTTTTTACAATTTAAAGTTCTATCTAGCTTAAAAAAACACCCTTTATATAGAAGAAGAAGATAGAAGAAGAAGATTAGATTTTTGGTTTTTGCACATTTGTACATCGGGGTATAGCTCAAACCGTTCTTAAGGTTTTTGAGAAGGAATTTTTCGATACAAATTTGCTGTGATCAATTATTTTTGATCGAAGAAGACCAGAAAAAAATAATCAAACCTTTTTAGCTGGGGGACTATTTAAATCCCATTCGAAAGAGGGATCTTTGAACAAATTATCTGAGGTACTTTATACTCGTATTTTAAGAACATCTTCATAAATTTTTTACTAATGAATTAATATAAATGTAAAAGATATTATTTCGTGAAAAATCCTTTTTTTATTTAAGAAACGTGGTCACCTGATACTGTTTTGTTCATCGTTCACTGACAAAGCAATTAGAAATAAATCTATTTCAACTGAGTATGACGAATTTCGACCAACACCACGATTGTGAGCGTTTTCATATACACCAATGTGCAGCGTTGAAAACATTGAAATTTCAAAAAGCACCAAAATGGGGAAAAAGCGCATTGTTTCAACAAAAACGCGCCAAGTTTAGAATTGTTATTTTCATTTTCAAAAATCCCTTTTTCTTTATAAAAAGTATTAATATTTTTTTTTTTATATTAAGAACACGATAATGAAACAGTTTTTTAAGCTTCTAATAGACTATCAAACTGAGTCTGATAGCACCGGCTGATGGCATGCTATCAAATTCATTCAATAACTAGAGATATTTTATCAAATTTGTTACTCAGCAACATTATTTAATTATCTCCGCTGTCAACCGAAATAAGCTATTAGTTTTAAAATTGTATTGCAGGAACATACTCGTACAATCATTACTGGATTAAATATGTCGATAAAATTGAGGATTGTCGGATCATTAATAGTTAGAGAACCGCACTACAAGCCATCAAACTCTATTAATAGCAACTCCATCTAACAGAGTGTAAATTTCACATCTGGGGGCTAATTCTGTCATTCGTGATCGAAATTACAATCGAGTAGAAAATAATTTCGATATCGTGTAAATTTCTAATGATGTGACTCGTTACGTAACGAGTCGAGTTATCATTTCAGTGTTGCAAAACACTAACAAAATGTGTTTTATAACACTGCCGAAAATTGTATGTATCTGCATACTTTGTGTACATGTTGTACATTAAAAAATAAATGAACACACATACGTTCACAATAACAATTCATTTAAATCAGTCATGTATGCGTGTTTGTACATTAAAAATAAAGTGAATAGAAATAACAATTCAATAAATATGTATGTAAAAAACAGCCATTTAACTATGTATGAACATTTCTAAAAAAAAAAAAACAAAAATAAATTCTTGAATATAATAATATGTGACTTCAAATATAAGTTTTTGTGTTCTTAGCAATACTCATATTTATATACATATTTTTATGAATTGCAAAAAGCCTTAAGAACCAAAAATTCTTAATTTAATTTAACTACTGTTGCTATTCAAAACAAATTTTTAATGTACATTTCTTTTGTGTTTTTCTGTTTGGCTGGTTTTCGATAGTACTTTTGCTTACGAGTAAAAAGTTGCACGGTTGCATTCGAATGGTTACTCGCTATCGAATGCCATCATTAGAAATTTCGAAACCTTTTACTCGATATCGAATGAGATAATCCCAAAAGTGTAAAAACTCGCACATTCGAGTGAAAACTCGCTCGTAAGCGAATGACAGAATTAGCCCCCTGTTTACGTAAGCGAACAATGAAAATCAGGGGGCTAATTCTGTCATTCGTGATCGAAACTACTATCGAGTAGAAAATAATTTCGATATCGTGTAAATTTCTAATGATGTGACTCGTTACGTAACGAGTCGAGTTAGCACTTCAGTGTTGCAAAATACTGACAAAATGTGTTTTATAACACTGCCCAAAATTGTATGTATCTGCATACTTTGTGTACATGTTGTACATTAAAAAATAAATGAACACACATACGTTCACAATAACAATTCATTTAAATCAGTCATGTATGCGTGTTTGTACATTAAAAATAAAGTGAATAGAAATAACAATTCAATAAATATGTATGTAAAAAACAGCCATTTAACTATGTATGAACATTTCTAAAAAAAAAAAAACAAAAATAAATTCTTGAATATAATAATATGTGACTTCAAATATAAGTTTTTGTGTTCTTAGCAATACTCATATTTATATACATATTTTTATGAATTGCAAAAAGCCTTAAGAACCAAAAATTCTTAATTTAATTTAACTACTGTTGCTATTCAAAACAAATTTTTAATGTACATTTCTTTTGTGTTTTTCTGTTTGGCTGGTTTTCGATAGTACTTTTGCTTACGAGTAAAAAGTTGCACGGTTGCATTCGAATGGTTACTCGCTATCGAATGCCATCATTAGAAATTTCGAAACCTTTTACTCGATATCGAATGAGATAATCCCAAAAGTGTAAAAACTCGCACATTCGAGTGAAAACTCGCTCGTAAGCGAATGACAGAATTAGCCCCCTGTTTACGTAAGCGAACAATGAAAATCAGGGGGCTAATTCTGTCATTCGTGATCGAAATTACTATCGAGTAGAAAATAATTTCGATATCGTGTAAATTTCTAATGATGTGACTCGTTACGTAACGAGTCGAGTTAGCACTTCAGTGTTGCAAAATACTGACAAAATGTGTTTTATAACACTGCCCAAAATTGTATGTATCTGCATACTTTGTGTACATGTTGTACATTAAAAAATAAATGAACACACATACGTTCACAATAACAATTCATTTAAATCAGTCATGTATGCGTGTTTGTACATTAAAAATAAAGTGAATAGAAATAACAATTCAATAAATATGTATGTAAAAAACAGCCATTTAACTATGTATGAACATTTCTAAAAAAAAAAAAAAAAAATAAATTCTTGAATATAATAATATGTGACTTCAAATATAAGTTTTTGTGTTCTTAGCAATACTCATATTTATATACATATTTTTATGAATTGCAAAAAGCCTTAAGAACCAAAAATTCTTAATTTAATTTAACTACTGTTGCTATTCAAAACAAATTTTTAATGTACATTTCTTTTGTGTTTTTCTGTTTGGCTGGTTTTCGATAGTACTTTTGCTTACGAGTAAAAAGTTGCACGGTTGCATTCGAATGGTTACTCGCTATCGAATGCTATCATTAGAAATTTCGAAACCTTTTACTCGATATCGAATGAGATAATCCCAAAAGTGTAAAAACTCGCACATTCGTGTAAAAACTCGCTCGTAAACGAATGACAGAATTAGCCCCCAGTTGGCTAGAGTGGGTGTCTTTTAAAGAATTTATTGAAATATACGAAAATTTGCCAGAATTGTAACAAATAAAATCTGAAAACTTCTGTAATTTGAGGGAGAAGATTTTGAAACAATTAAATAATTTTATTAATAATTAATTGGTGATGTATCAACTACCAAAACACTAACTAATTCCCGCGTCATCGTAAATACGCACTTCACTATTCAGTGTCTGCATTTATTGTAATATTTGAGAAACATTCTCTAAAAACAGCAAATTTTATAAAACGAAATGTCTCTTTTCTCCAGATAATAGGTGTAATACACAACATCAAAATTGTCTTACTTTGTGCATATGATATGGTACTTTTTCCGCATTATTACTCCGAGTCCTGATTGTGATCCACAAAACGACTTTAAAAATTTTGGACACTTAAGCAATAAACACATTGAAGCCGGCAAACAACCGACTTTAACATGTCAAATATAAAATACATACATTTAAATGCGAACATTTATTTTGACAACAGCAATACGACATGAATGCAGGTTGTTGTCCGTACTGATTTTTTTGCCACAGTCGAATTAAACTACAAAATAAAAACAGTGTGACCAATGTGTACATGTACATGCTGTTTTAAATAAATTAATAAATATTTGTACTATTGTTAAATATATGCATACATACTTACATACTCATTATATGTTTATTAAACACTTATTTGATAAATTTTCTATAGAAATTTGTCAAATAACAGTTTAATAAACATACAATATTTTTTATGAATAAGGCCATTAGACTCAAAACAAGAAATCTTAATTTTATTAAATAAGTAGGATGTGATTAGATACATATGTGTATATACCAGTTGATTTTACATCACGTACAAGTAGTTCATTTCTTTAACGCTGTTCTCATTATAGATCAGAACTTATATCCGATTATATTTTAAGCTTTGAAGGCCCACCTAATCTGAGTTAATCGTAGTAAACGAAAACTTTTCTAAGTTAATTTATTCTTTTTATCTTTTTAAGACGTTACTTTTTAGACAGAAGAACTTATTCATGAAAGTTTGAGAGAAACAGATCTTGTTCCGTAAATCAACAAATTTTGTGAAGCTAATATCTCTTAGGTGGCCACACTGAAATATAATTTTTTGAAAATGAATTTATGTTGCTGCCGTGTTCAAAAGAATTCAGTAGTGCCCTTCACGACTACAATTGCCGGTTGCAGCATTTGCTGTTGTGAAGTCGTGTAGTCTGCTGTGGTCTATGTGTTTAATACTTTAAATCAACTTTTTTCTTATATTGAAACAAAATTTTAGTTGAATGTTGCCTCCAAAATTTAAAAAGCGCACCGAAAATTATAAAAGCGCGCACCTCGAACCCACTAAAGAATTTTTCGCACAAAAAATTTTTAAAAGCACCAAAAACGGTGTTAACCGCACCGAGTTGACAACGCTGCCAATGTGTTTTATTTTTGGCGACGAATATTCGCGACTAAAAATTCGGCATTCGTCGCAGTTTTAGCAACAACCGTAAACACATGATAGAAAAAACATGAATTCGCCTTGCGTAAACAGTTGGTTGGTTTTTTGTTAGTACACATTCTTCAATGTTGTCGATTAAGAATTTTTCATCATAATGAATATGTCCCTAGATTAGAGGATTTTTAAAAATGTTCTTTAAAACAGAAAAAATCGTGAAAACAGGCACGTTTTGAAAACTATTGTAATATATTTATTATTGAAATATACGAGTATTTACAAATTAATTATTTTCATATCTCCGTCATTTTTTTTTTTTTTCATTGAGCTTTCCGAACAACATTTTTGAGGAGGTTATTATAATTTTTAGTATATTTTAGTTATTGACAAAGATAAGATGCATATGTGATTCAATATGAGATGAATATAGATAGAAAATAATTAAATGCTCGGTGGCTGAGTGGTTAAAGCAGCGGATCATGATACGTCATGACCCGAGTTCAAATCCCAGTCGGTGCTGATGAGTAGTGTAGCGACTACGAAACAGCTAGTTGTGTCCCCCAGCTAAAGATTTGATTATTATTTTTCTTGTGTTCTTCAATTAAAAATTATTGATCACACCAAATTTTTATTGTAAAAAATCCATCTTAAGAAAGGAAAAACTTGAACTAAAACCCGAAGTACATATGTACAAATCAAAAATCTAATTTAAAAATTATAAAGTTCAAAAAAATTCAATAAATTGATAAGAAAAGAAATTTTGGACACATTGCAGGCATTTTCTTGTGAATAAATGAATAGTATGATCGTGTACGATAGTAAATCAGGTCCTTTAAATGTATTTTTAAAAGCCCTTTCATTGAGTTTAGTTTTTTTAACAAGCTGTTTTTAGAACTATTCTGCTTTAAGAAACGCGAAAATTTTTTGAAATATTTGCAAAATTTTTATCAAAATTTGTAATCAATTTCATTTTGCTTCTTCTACCTGTAAACTTATTTTTTCATTTTTGCATAATAGAAAGAAGAAGATCAATGACTTTGTTCATGAATCGTGTTGTGCCTCAAGGCTCATATTGGGACCACTATTTTTTATAATGTATATCAATGATTTGGTAAATATTATTTCGTTTTGTCAACGGTATATTTATGCTGATTACATACAGATAACAGCTTATCTAGAAAGGGAGAAAACTTGCGTTATGGTGTTCGGTAACATTTTAGGGGAAACATCTTTACTATTTATAAATGATGTACCAATTCAATATGTATCGCATGATAAGATCTTAGGTATTTACTTGGATGAGAAGCTTACTTTCAATTTTCATATAAATAATGTAGTTTTAAAAATCTGCTTTTCTTTAAGGCATTTGTATTGTGTAGGGCCTTGTTTTTCTTTAAAAATATTAATACTAATTATTTTGTATGGACTGGAAATTTATTCATGTGGAAGTTGTTCGAACTTTGATAAATTAACCAAATGCTTTAATCGCGTTATAAGATTTGTTTACTGCCTAAATTTGAGAAATCATGTTACTCCTTATGTCATTGAATTCTTAGGGTCAAGTTTTGAGAATTTTGTGAAATTGCGCTCGCTTTTATTCTTCTTTAAGATAATAAAATTTGATTTGCCAGAATACCTGGCGAGATTATTTGCTTTCTCAAACTCATCTAGAACAGCAGCGTTAATATCGCCAAGAATAGATACAATGGTTATGCATAGATCATATGTGGTAAAAATATATAGATTGTGGAACGCTTTAATTCCATATAGTGAAAGAATTTTTGCAGCGAGTTTATCTAAATTTAAAAAGATGGTATTAGAGAATGTTTGAGCTTTTGGATTATGTTTGTTGCTAGGCTGTATTGGATGGTTCTCGGGTGTGTAGTAGGTAGGGGAAAAGGTTGAAAATAGAAATTAAGGTTTGATTCTATTACTATTTTTTTACTTTTTTTTTTTAATTTAAGCATTATATATTTATATAATAGTTTATATGTTATAATATACATTAGATGAGATCTTACTCTCACGTTATCCATGTAATCGTTTCCGCCTATGAGAAGCTTTTTGGTTATTGAAGAATAAATAACAAAAAAAAAATTTTCTTGTAAAAAGTGCTTGTTTCGTTTCTTAAGGTGCTTTGTTTATAAGTACTGCGAATTTGTTAAACATGTATATTGATTGTATTTATAAAAAGAATATAATTTTGTATAGTTTTTCAAATTCCCGCAGTTCGGTAACGCTGATATGTACTATTGTTTGTATGTATATTCATATATTAAAACAAATATCAGCTGTTTATGGTTATGGCAGCACTAATCGACTGCAAATATTGATATGGTTGTTTTTATAGTTATGGCTATTTCATTATGGCCAAGTCACGTTTAACCGACCCAAAATTGTATTCAAAAGCCACACTATTGTATTAAAGAATCAAACAATAGAAAAAGATTTCGTTAAAAGTTACATAATCGCACTACAGGCCATCAAATTCGTTTAAGAGCAAGTCTGTCAAACACAGTGAAAATTTTAATTGTGTTTTCGTAAGTAAACAGTGAAGATATATTGGCTAGGGTGGCTGAATTTATTGAAATGAAAGTTTGCTAGAATTATGACAACTGCATGGAAAAGAAAATGATAATTGAACGTTAGGCAGAAGATTTTAAAGTAAGTAAATAATTTTATTAACAATTTGGTAAATGATTAATTGCCAAAATAGTAACTAATTCACGCGTCATCATAGATAATGAACTGAACACCTTTAAAACATTTTGTGCTGAGTTTCAACGCATTGATTGCACTCAAGATATGATAAAGCAGGAATACATCTTGCTTACATATATATTTCATATGGTAACTTTGTTTGGGGAGAACAAATGTTCGAATCGTTTCGGAACAAACTCTCAAAAGAAACTAAAATTGGGTGAAACCAGCCTTGGTGCCACTGTGTTAAGCTGGATTCACCTCTTGTTTCCGAACAAAATTTTTGTCCGGAAAAAATTTTTTTATATGTAGTTTGCCATCTCTCTTCTTGAGAGAGAGAAAATATTTTTGACGAACAACTCCCAACTTGGTTTAATTTTATATTTTGTCCGGACAAAATTGAACTGAGATGCCAATAGGATACATTTTT
Organism: Thecocarcelia acutangulata; assembly: GCA_914767995.1. NCBI lineage: Eukaryota > Metazoa > Arthropoda > Insecta > Diptera > Tachinidae > Thecocarcelia > Thecocarcelia acutangulata. Next base: position 63,597,923 of record OU612098.1, read on the forward strand.
TCGTACAAAATTGTATTGAGTTGTCCCATGGAATAAAATATTTACATAGTAATATTATTCTGATGAAATTTCGATTGTGGTTGCCATATGATATATGTACATAGTTTTAATAGTTATTAAAAAATAAGTAAAATGGAAATAAATGAATTCATTGCCCAAAAATTTATTAAAAACATGAAAAAGCCAGGAAGAGAGTGTATGTACGTTATAATGTGTAAAAATAACCCATTGCTCTTCTTTGATTTAAAAGTCTTTTCACTGTAACTCTTTTTTTAATTTTTTTTTATATACATATGTATACACATATGTATTTCAATGGCCATAAGCAAAATCAGTTTTCTTTTTTCCACTATTATCACACAATATTTATATATTTCGTGAAGGTGCTACAAAACTATGAAGTGTTCTGTTTCTAAATATTCTACAGCTTGTTTGTTTTGTTTTAAAGATACTCGTAGTTCCAAAATACTGTTACGTTTTTGCGGATTCTTCAATTGCAAATGAAATAATGACTCACACACTTGTTCGTTATACAGTACTTAAATAATTCACAACATTATTTACACTTGATACCACTGTGTACCACAGTACTTCTCTACAATGATGTGTGCAACACTTTGTAATCAATTAATGCTAATTTACAAAGTGTATGACAGTAGTATATGGAGTTCCCAGAAATGAATTAAGTTCATATTTTGTATCACATTTATATGTACATATGTGTTTTAATTTTTGGTTATAAATCGCCGTGTTTGTCAGACTACGTTGCAAATATTTTAATGAACAAAATCAGTGTTAAATGTAAGAGTGCCTAGAAAACATTATAAAAAGGGTACATAAAATATCAAACATTTAGTGTAATAAGAAACGAATGCAGTAAGTCTGAATTTAGACGAGTGAACATTTGGAAGAAAAACAGTTGGAATTCTCTTTTGATTTTTGTTTTGTATTCACACAGTCGAACAAGTTGCCGGCAACATTGCATTATTATTTGTTTTTTACATTTTTCGTTATGTTGTCGGTTTCAGCAAATATTTCGATGTGTAAAAATTACGTCAATATCATCTTCACTAAGATTAATTTTTCCACAATTTTTCTTTCTTATTTATATTCCATATTTATTAAAATTTCTTTTTCTTCAACAGAATTAACAAAATTTTTAAAACCACACAAAACTCCAGAAAATTTAAATTAAATTAAAATGTCAAAAAGTAAATTATATGTCAATAACGTAAATGTCAACAAAGCGTGTTGCCGAGTACCGAACACAAAATCGATTCTCCCTTCCCCACCGGTAATTTGCTACCAAACTAAATGTTTCCCTTCCAAATGTAAACAAAAAAACAGAACAAATTTATGTACGTCTTCGACCTCCTTACAAAGTAAGCCAAATTGTATACGAGCTGCCTACTTCCGACTTACAAAGTATGCGAGATTGTACTCGAGCTGCCTACTGATAACTTACAATGTATGTTAGGAAGTAATGAGCTTTTGTTGAATGAACACCTCGCTAACTGGCTTACTTTGCGTGCAGGTGGTAGGCGTTCACTCTACAAATGCGGCAATGTGTATGAAAATGTGTACTAGGTTCGTATATGAGATGGTGTGCATTACTGACTTACAAGTGTGCATCTGATCATCGCTTCTATAAGCGAAACTTTGGCCGCTGGCCACTATCTCACTTACTTTGTATGCAGCGTTCTTGCAAAATGTTGAACACACCTTCATATGATATGTTTACCATATCAACAACTTGACTCGGCGATCATTTATAACGATACCGAGGATTTTCTTGATATTTTCTTCAGTGTCCACCACTTTTGGCCTTCTTGTTGGTATATTGCAGTGCTTGTTCGGCTGCGTTTAAATTCAGCAGTCTAATAGTTTACCATATAATCTGACGTAGCAGACTCACCGACCGTAATGTTTATCGCGCTTTTCCTTTGTCGCCGTTTTGCCTTTCAAGTAATAGCACGAAATTCACTTTTTTTTCATTTTTAAAAAAACACAAAAGTTGCTTGCTTCAAGCAACTACAGCAAATAAACTAATCGATGAATTTGGGTGAAATTTTTACAGTTAACGTTTGACAGATCGAAATTTCAAATATGTGTTTGTGCTGCCATCTAGCTCTAGTTTTAGGTTTAACGGGCTGCCAGCTATTGTAAAGCCAGCCAACTTGGGTCCAATTTGGCCCCGTTGTGTTGCAGCTAGGTAGCTTCAATATCAGTCCGCCCTCGTAAACTAGGTTCATGAGATGGTGTGCATTAGTAACTTACAATTATGCATTGGATCATCGCTTTTGTAAGCGTAACTTTGGCCGCTGGGTAGTAATTGCCATAAAAAATGTGTACCAGTTGTTTTGAAACCAACTTCACTGAGTAAAGAGTACTCTTAAGGCCATGTCAGTTAACACTTTGTCGCTTTGCATGACGTTTAAAACTTTAACAGAAAAGCCCAAAGCAAAAGATGTATGTCACCATAAAAAGTTTGGCAACGCTCACGATTTATTTATTTATCTAAAAAATGGTTGTTAATTTTTATATTTAATTATTTCTTATGATAATAGAAGTTAGAAATATTATTGGACGAACTACTGAAATTGGTTACTTTGGAGCTATTAGAGAAAACTTCAACGCGTAAAAACATGAGAGTTGCCGAACGTTTCGCATCACGTTGCGTTAAAATTACTTTATGTGACATGTTTCGTATAAGTATGCATATTTTATGTCAGATGTCAAAGCGAATTTGCAACGCAAAGCGAAGTAAAAGTTTTATCTGACACGGCCTTAATACTCCCTGCCAAAATTGGATTTTCCACTGCCCTATTTTTGGTTTGTCGCATGCATTTTGTAAATGCATGAGAATTTTTGACAGATAAATTACACCTTAAGCGATAATCAAGGTTGCGGTGTTACTGCTGTCAAAATAAACGTTCTCATTCAAATGCAGGTGTTTCATATTTGCACATGAGAAATCGGTGGTATGCTGGCATTAAAATGCTAAAGCCATTGAGTTTAACTCATTTACCATATGGCTTTATGTGTTTACTTTTGCTGTTGTGCAGAAGAAAAAAGTAAAATAAACAAAACATAAATGCGAGAATGACCTTTTGCCTTTACAGGATATTTTAAAATTAGTTTGAACTTTTGCAACAGCACGAAAACAAATTTAAATCAAAATAACATCGCATGACTATTTTTAATTAAATTCTCTTTTGCCGACAACTGAGTTAACGTTAATTTACTTTAATAATTACATTTAAACAGGGTGGTCCAAAATTAATGAGCGGGTGGTGGGTCCTTTAATTAATCGTCTCTATTCGAGAAGTCACTTTCACCACAAATACGCGCTCGTTTCATTTTTTACTATTCTAAAATACATATCTGCTATATTCGTTAGAGATGGGAGTAATATACAAACAGAAAACATGTGTTTTCTTTCACATCGTCTGCATTCTAAAATACATTGTCACTGCATTTTAGTTCCAAAATTGTTCGACATCGATTTTACCGCGTAAAAAGAAAAGATGTAAGTAAATATGAATATTAACGATATTTGGCAAAAAATATTTACATATGTATGTATACATTTCTTTTTATTGCATATATACATACATATGTATGAAGGTCAAAAAAGCAAACATCGCCACAACAATTTAGAGCTTTGATAGAATTCATGCTGGCACATCCTGACATTGCTACAGGAAGCAGCCAACAAAGGCCGGAAGAGCAGAATAAGCTATGGGAAGAGCTGAGCCAAAAACTAAACTCCATTAGCATCCCAACAAGAGACGTACCGTCGTGGAAAAAGGTAAGTTTCTATATTGCTTATATGTATGTATTCATATGCTTTTGCACAATGTATGTACTGAAAAGGAAACCACAGTTAATAAAAATATTTTACAGGTTTGGAGAGATTTCAAGGCAAATACGAAAAAAAAACTAGTTGCTAACAAGCAACAAATGGAGGGTACCGGCGGAGGTCCAAACAGAACCTTTGTTTTAAACGATTTGGAAGAGGCTGTGTCGTCTTTACTTAGTTTGAAAACATCGGTGTCTGGAATACCAAATGTAAAACCGTTTGGTATTGACGAACCAATGGAAAGCGTAGAATTCCTATATGACGAAAACATGCTAGACGACGATTCAAGTTTCCAAGTAGCAAGTTCCAGTACAAAGAGACGTAAGAGTGAGCAACCAAATCTTTTGCAGCAACAAATAGCATTACAGGAATCGCTTAAAACAAAAATTTTTTTAGACATGTTATGCACATATCCGTACATACGCATACATATATTTCGGTGCATGTTATATACTTACCTGTTATCATTCATTAAAAACACATCCATTGTTTGTTTCCTTAAACTTTTCATGTGGCCTCTAAGATTATCGGGTCTTTCATTAATAAAAAACGCCACAGAATCCATTTTAATTACATATATAAATTTCTATTTTCAATTTAGACTAGCAGAGTCAGCTGTGATTAAATTTTGTTTATATTTTTACTAGAGGTAACAAAATTCGATTACTGAAAACGATATTTGTTCGCGCGTATTTTAGAATCTATCGATACCGAGCCGACGAAAGTGAACGTTCGACGGCGACGAAGTGAAGGGTGAATTCTCGAATAGACCTGAATATTTAATAACTTTATTCCTTTTCCTTTTTTTTCAGACTATAAAACCTTTAAACCTTTTGGGGGACCAGACCAGTGGTCCAATCATCTTGAAATTTTCACATCATTTAACTGGGACTCTTGTATGAATTATAATCTCTTTTTTTCAGCCACGCCCACTTTTTTATATTATAATATTTCTACTACAAGGTTTTAAACAGATTTTATAACACACGGTGGCTGATGAAAGCTGCTACCACAAAAAACCATAATAACTTATTGCAAAATGCATAATTGGGATAATTAAATTTAGATAGTGCAACGCTTTCACGCTTTCGAGTCCGTTGTTTCCAACCAAAGAGAATATAGGCGCACGTTTGGCGGCACTCCTCCTGGCAGCTGGAGTACAATGAGGCTCTTAAAGAAATTTGCAGAACGTGGCACAATCGCAAGAAGGCCTTATCATCGAGATCCCTCAATTCGGGCGCAGGAAACTGTCGCTGCTGCAGCTGCTGCCATACAATCCAATCCTAGAGTTTCAACAAAAAGCTTATCTGCTTAAATAGGTGTCAGCAGACAGTCACTGCAGACAATTTTGCACCAAGATTTAAACTTATTTTACTTAACAAACAAACTGAACTCCAGAGACTTCCCGATTCGCTTGGAATTTTGTAAGAAGATCATTCAAATGGTGTCAGGGAATGAAAACGTCTTGAACTGCATTTTTATGTCTCACGAGGCACATATTGATTTAAATGGCAAGGTTAACAAACAAAATTGTCAAATATGGAGTAATTCTAACCCACAGATACTCAATCAGATGCAATTACATCCACTTCGTCTACGATCTTACTGTTACGATCAATAGAGGCAGTTACTTACGGTGAAGATGTTGAAAGAGTTTTTCCATTCAATTCTGTTTGCTTTCAACAAGATGCAAACAGAGAAAAAGCAATTTCGAATATTGTTGTGGCAACGCTAGTATTTATTCTCTCATATTTGAATTGTTGCCGGTGACAGTGTATTATCGTTTGTAATATAGTATCGTTCACTCTAAACATAGTAATATTGAAAATTCTACATTTCTACTCTTATATTTCGATCATTTCAAAATATGGTTGAATGCAATAATAACGTTTTAAAAACCAGTTTGTATACAACAATAGCTTTTGTAGTATACAATAATACTTTTATTATTTTTAAACGTGTGTATGGTTATTGTTTGTATAGGTAATACATGTGCGTTTAGAAAATATTATAACTATTGTTGTTTTCGTGAAAATCTTTGACAAATGCATTTATAATCATTTTGAACGAATCAGTTTTTAGTGTGTAACACACATTATTAATTTTAATAATAAAAAAAAAAATTTAAATTTATAATTTCTGGTGCAAATAAATATTAATAAACATAAACATAAAAATAAATATTTGAAATCGAAAAGGTTTGGAAAATAATTGATATCAAAAAAGAGTTTTATTGTTTAATATTTTTGAATGTATGTATGTTTTTGCAGATTTATGGGCCAGAGCAAACATGCAAGAATGTTTCCAAAACTTGACAGCATCTGAGTTTTTTTCTATTCTATTTTTTCAAATATTGTTAAAAAACATATTGAATAAATTACATAAATATGATTTTAAGTAATGTATGTGTATTTATGCTATCATTAATTTTGTGGACTTCAGCATTACTACTATTGACCATTTTTTTTTTTGTAGCGTGTTTTATTTATTGAATCTTCAAAATGAACTAACAATAAGTATTCAAATCTTAATACTAAATTTAAAAATTAAAAAATGTGATTCTTAAGTCCGGCCAATGCTAGACAAAAAGTTTTATTATGCGGGAGCTATTTCGGTAAAATCACCTATTGAGCAATCTGATGGTGGCAGCGGTATCCCTTCTTTTAAGCCGAGTGTGGCCGCCAAAATTAAGTATATTGCGCGCAAGAGGGTTTGGATGAAGTTCCAGTTTACTGACATACCTTGTCGCGTACTTAGAAAATTCCTCTTTTACCAGCGGAACACTCAGATCTTTATGAATTCGTGAATTTTTTACGTACCATGGAGCCGCAGTAATCGATCGAAGAACTTGGTTTTGTCGCCTTTGAATTTTTTCAATATTTGACGCTGGGGCGGTGCCCCATAATTGAATTCCGTAGCACCATATGGGCTTTAGAATTGCATTGTATAACAGAAGTTTGCAATCCAACTTCAATGTCGAGTTTCTGCCCATAAGCCAATTTAGTTGCGCTGCTTTTAGTTTCATCTGAGTGACCTTCGCTTCAATGTGAGACTTCCACGTTAGCCTACGGTCGAGGTGTATACCAAGGTACTTGACTTCACTGTGCTGCGGAATAGGTGAGTTGTTTATTTGGATAGGCGCACATGTTTGCTTACACAGAGTGAATGTGACATGAGTACATTTTTGTTCATTAACTTTGATTTTCCAAAGTTTTAGCCATTTCTCTAATATTGAAGTATATTCCTGTAAATTTCGTGATGCCAATTGGTGGTTTTCATGAACACTCAAAAACGCTGTGTCATCAGCAAAGGTTGAAGTATGGATTCCGGATGTCGTTGGCATGTCAGAGGCGTAAATCAAGTATAAAGTAGGCCCCAGTATGCTGCCTTGGGGAACTCCTGCTTCGATTGGCTGAGTTGGGCTTATAAAATCGCCTTCTCTCATAATAAACTTCCGCCCATATAAGTAGCTTTCCAGAAGCTTGTGAGTATTTACAGGCAAGTTTAACTTTATTTTGTGCATCAACCCGTCGTGCCACACTTTACGGAAAGCTTGAGAAATGTCGATGAATAGAGCTGAGCAATACTTCTTCTCCTCAAAGGTTTGTCTTATGACATTGACTAGTCTGTGCGTTTGTTCTATGGTGCTATGTTTAGCCCGAAAGCCAAATTGATGATCAGGGATGCATCCCACATTGTTCAATATAGGACTCAACTTCGCCATTAACAATTTTTCGAATAGTTTTGAAATTGTTGGTAGTAGACTTATTGGTCTATATGATTCTACCTTTGTCAGATCCTTCCCTGGCTTAGGAATCATGGTAATCATTGATACTTTCCACTCTGTAGGATAATACTCAAGGCGTAAACTAGCGTTAAAAATAAAAAGTAGAAGCCTTCTAGCTGCACAAGGTAACTGTTCAAGCATTTTACCAGTAATTTGATCAATGCCTGGGGCTTTTCTTGGGTTTGTATTTGCGATAACGTTTTCGACATCTTGAAAATTAAGTCTCAAAGATACAGGGGGTCTAACAACATATGGTGGTAATTCCGCTGTAAAATTCGCTGAATCATTTGTAAAAAAAACGTTTCTCAAATGACCGACATACAACATCCCCTTTGCCAGTTGAAGTTCGCAAAGGTGGCTTACCTATTACGGATCTTTTTAAACCTTTTGTCGCTTTCCACAAGGAATAATCAGATTGAGGAGTACCATCAAGGCTTTCCAAATATGTTTTAAGGGAAGCAATTCTATGGATTTCAAGCAGATTTCTTAACTGAGTTATGCATTCCCGTAGCCTAGTTTTAAGCTGCGGAGATCTGCGAAGTTGCCACTCTCTTCTGATTCTTCTTTTTTCTGACAGAAGTTGCTCAATTTCAGACGAATAAGTTCTATTGGTTTCATTTCTGGATCTTATATGACTAGTGGTAGTGGCATGCTGTACGTCCAGTTTGAGGTTTTCAGAAAAATCGTTAATTGAGACATCAATATCCTCAGGCGTTCTCAAGGCGATATTTTCAGTACAATGTGTACTCAAAAACTTTTTGTATTTTAACCAATTAACTCCATTGACAGTTAACGGTGAGTCAATCTCGTGGGGGAACGAAACAGAGATTATAGTGGGAGAGTGATCTGATGACAATTCTAATGAAGGCTCCACTTGCATCCACTCTAAGGGAAAATTTTTCGCACTCTAAGGGAAAATTTTTCGTCGGTCTGCCGGCCAATAAGTGGGGTGTCCGCTTGAAACCACATCTAAGCCCATTTTGGAAACGTTGTCAAAAAGCACACGGCCTTTCGGGGTAATTAAACGTGATCCCCAAAAAATGTGTTTAGCGTTATAGTCGCCAGCCGCTAAAAATCGAGGACCAAGTGATTTGAAAAAATTTGAGTATTGGCTTTCTGTTATTGAAAAGCGTGGCGGTGAGTAGATCGAGGAAATAACGATTTTTTCATGCAAATATTCAATGCGTATATTAGTTGATTGAAGATAATCCTCACATGTCTCGTTCATTAAAAAGTGTTTAATTCTGGATTTTATTAGAATTGCCGATCCTCCGCAAGATCTTCCACGGGGATCTTTTGTGTCGTACAGTATGTAGCCATTAATTTTGAAATAACTGTTGATTGTCAAATGGGTTTCAGCAATCATCATTATATCGATCTGCTTTTCCATGAGGAAGTGCTCAATTTCATTTTTGTGTTGGCGAATGCCGTTTGCGTTCCAGAAACATATTTTTAACCAATTCATTTTTTTAAAATTGCCTGTAAAATAGTGGATTGCATTTTTAGCATTTCCTGCATCATGTTTGTCATAGAGACGGTAAAAGTGTTAATGGATTGAACAAGAGTCTGCAGAGTTGCCTCTAGGTTACTAAAATTTGGATCGGAAATTTGGGGCTTGGGTTCCTGGTTCAAGTTTTGGTCGGATTTAACCACATTAGTATATGAAAATTGTTTGGAATTCTGCAGATTTGTGAAGTTGGTTGAATGGCCTACCTGGGGAAAATTGTTTTTACCAATAACATTTGGCTGCTGGGCTGCTGGAGAAACCGATGACTTATTTGTCATTGACCGCTTAAAATCAGTATAGACAGGGCAACCTCTATAATTTGCAGTGTGGTTACCTCCACAGTTACTGCATTTTTTAACACTTGCGTCGGCCTTTGGCTTATTGCACTGAGTTGTGCCGTGAAGTTCGCCGCATACAACACAAACAGCGGGCAACTTACAGTAAGCCTTAGTGTGGCCAAATTCTTGGCAGTTAAGGCACTGAACGGGTCCTGAACGCTTATGTGGCTCCTCAACGGTAACCTTACGATGCAAAAGAAATTTGAGGTTATATATTGGGTGAATTTCACTCTTTTTTAGCAGAACATTCCCTGGTTCTAGTTCAACCCTAAACATGGGTTGAGGGATCTTTTCACGGTTCCTGATGTTTACTACTGTTTTTATTTTAAAACCCTTATCTTCCAATCCGGTTTTGACATCATCAATATCTACGCATGGGTCAATCCCTTTAATGACGACCTGAAGACCTTTGGCACTTTTGAGCTGGTAAGTGTAAAATGATCTTTTCTGTTTTTCTAAGACATCAGACAATTTTCTGTAGTCGTTTTCATGGTTTACCTGAATTTTAGTTTCACTGATGCTGCCGTGCTTCACTGATGTGACGTTGAATTTATCTTTGCCGATTGCCGTAATAAGTTCTTTCACCAGTTCACTAGAAGTCGGCTCTCTCAAATAAATTGGTGGGGGTTTATATGTTTTTTTGGAAGTTGTTGGTTCATCTGTCTGAAGGATAGCAAACCTATTATTATCCGTTGTCGCAGAGGTAATATCGTCCTTAGACATTTTTGGTTGCGACGCCATTTGCGCGGATTTAGGGCTGCGCTGACGTTTAACTACGGTTATATACCTATCCATACCCACTTGCGTTTTCGGTTTATCAACAATAGCTAGACTGGAAGATGATTTGTCGTCTGTTGTAACAACAATGTTTGGCGAGCACGAACGAGTGCGTTTTTTATCTCTTAGAGACAGGAGATTGTCCAATAATTTTTTCAATGATTCCTCTTCAGAAATCCAGAGGTTTTTTTTAGTGGAGCTAAGCTCTCTTTCAGAATTGCACCTACTGGGTACACTCATGCAATTTTTTTTTATATTTCTGTTGCTTTAAAAGTATATAAAAATAATTGTCACAAAGTTTTTATTTTGTATTAATTCACTCTTCACTTATTGCGGTTTTCTACTTATACCGTTATTATTTTTTTTTTTTTTTTTTTTTTTTTTTTTTTTTTTTTTGCAACACTCCGATCAAAAACAAATACGTCCGTTCACTATCAAAGCTACACTCTGACTCAACTATTGACTGACTCTGACTCAACTATTGACTATTGACCATGACAATAGAATTCACAATTTTTATAATAACAGTATTGGTCATGATACAATTTTTGGAACTTTTACCAAATATATGGTTATGTGGTATAAGTTTGGTTTATGGCTGTACTATGTTTTGTAAATAAATTTCAGATTGAAACCATATTATGTGGTTGTGTTCAACCATACAATTCAACAATAGTATTTTGCCCTTAGAATATTGTGATATCAACCATATTTTTTCTTCTACGTGTGGGGTAACTTGTCACATAGCCACGCATGTGATGACATATTTGAGGCAAATATTTCCAAATAAACTTCCATTTTTATTGTATTGTATTGTAAACTGATTTCAAGAAACTCATATTCCGTTGGCCTACCAGGTCTCCTGACCTCACTGCACCTGATTTTTTTTTTTTTTTGTGGAGTTATAGCAAAAACAAGAAGTTTACAAAACAAATCCCAACAGTTCCCGCTGCAACACTCCAAAGCAGTAATGAATAACTTTTTGGTAAGATGTCGCGCATAAAAACAATTGAATTCAATTGCTTTTAAAACTTCATGAACTACTTTAATAAAATTGTATTATTTTTGAAATAAATTACATAACCTTTATCTTAATACTTTTTAATCTTTCTTTATTAAATATATATAAAATTGAGCTTGAGATCTTGTTTTTTATAAAAAATGTATTTACTATTGTTTCGAAATAGAAAGTTTGAATATAAAACCGAGAGCAATGACTAAATACGTTGACGATTTGTTTTGTATCATTCCTGATTTAGCAGTTGAGGATATGTTTACAGCTTTGAACAATTTCAATCCTAACATTAAATTTATTATGGAGAAGGAGAGTAATTCAAGACTTCCGTTTTTGGAAACAATAGTAATTAGAAGGGAAAATAGACATGTTATGGATTGGTATAAAAAGGCAACTGCATCAGGAAGGATAATAAATTATTTTTCAAAACATAGTATAGGGTGTTTTTTTAAGCCCGATAGAACTTGAAATTGTAGAAAATAACACAAAAAATGAAATTGTAATCAAAATTTTTTTTATTCGAAAGATCAATATGTGACATTAACATTTGAAAATGATTTCGGGCATATGGGCACCGCGGCTGTTCTTGACGAAGCGCATTCTGGACGTCCAATTTTGGGCCACTTTTTCGAGCACTGCTGGCCGTATGTCACGAACAACACGAACAATGCTGGCCTCTAAGGCGTCAATTGTTGCTGGTTTATCAGCATAAACCAGTGACTTCACGTAGCCCCACAGGAAATAATCGAGAGGTGTCAAATCGCACGACCTTGGAGGCCAATTGACAGGTCCATTTCTCGAAATCAACTTATCGCCAAATTTTGATTTCAGTAAGTCGATGGTTGCGTTCGCCGTATGGCACGTAGCGCCATCCTGTTGAAACCACATCTCCTCCGGATCAATGTCATCCATATTTTCAAACAAAAAACCATTGATCATGGTGCGGTAACAATCTCCATTGACCGTAACGCGAGCTCCGGCCTCATTTTTGAAAAAATAAGGTCCGATGATGCCACCAGCATGAAAACCGCACCAAACAGTGCATTTTTCTGGATGTAATGGAGTCTGTAGGGTCTCTTGTGGATTGGTCTCACTCCATATGCGGCAATTTTGCTTATTAACAAACCCGTTAAGCCAAAAATGCGCCTCATCGCTGAACACAATTTTGCGATAAAACAACGGGTCTGATTTTCAAAGTAAATTTGGATAATTTCGTAGCGTTGTTCAAGCGTGAGTCTATTCATGATGATTTGTCAGAGTATACTGAAACAAATAAAAAAAATGTTTCATCAAAATTTAATTTTTTGTGTTACTTTTTACAATTTAAAGTTCTATCTAGCTTAAAAAAACACCCTTTAGAAGGATAATCATCAAAACGGCTAGGAATTTTGTTGAAAGGGTACGTAGAATAAGTGATGAAGAGTTCCATAGAGGAAACATTATTAAAATTAGGAACTTGCTAAAAGATAATGATTTTCCAACTGGGCTAATTCATGAATTTGTAAATCAATTTGGAAATAGATATACACATAATGTAGTTAATTTAACAGAACCAAAAATTGTTAGACCTCTAACATTGTACCAGGATTAACAGAAAGGCCAGCAAGATCTAACATATTTAACAGAGAAAAATATAGAATGGCTCATAAGAGTTACGAGTATAATACGTGCGATACATTATTTAGTAAGACTAAGGATAGACTTAGTAAATTGGATATTGAGAATATAGTTTATAAAATTCCATGTCAGGGAAATTATCATGAAAATTAAAATAAAGTGTATATAGGAACAACAAAAAAAAACAATTTAAGGACAAGGATTGCAGGACATAAGTCTGACCAAAAATATAGGCATGTTAATTCACAGAAGACTACACTATCTTCTCATTGTTCCAGATTAAATCACTACCCTCATTTTGAAAATGTTTCAATAATAAAAACAGAAAGTAATTTGGAAAAACGTTATATGTTAGAGATTATTCCTTCACCTGCAGATTAGAGAATTAATTTTAAGATGACTGATAATTTGGCACAGAGTTATAGATAGACACTTAATTATCAAAATAATTATCAAAAAAATTAAAACATTGTGTCCACAGTAATTTGGAAAATTACCATTAACATGAATTTCCATATATATATATATATATATATATATATATATATATATATATATATATATATATATATATATATATATATATATATATATATATATATATATATATATATATATATATATATATATATATATATATATATATATATATATATATATATATATATATATATATATATATATATATATATATATATATATATATATGACATTAACAAAGAAATAAAACATAACTAAAATTTTGTAAAAAACATCATCCGGCATGTTCCAGGAAAGTAGTGGAATAAAAATAAAAAAATGATTTGAAAAGTAAACTTTTCATTTTTGTTGTTCTGAAAAAGTAGTAGTTTGTGTGTTTCATTCTTTCGTTCGAACTGAACTTCGACAATAAAACTTGGATAAATTGTGCAGTAACTAGTACTGAGACGAACCATATTTTCAATTTTATTTGTTTTTTTATACAAACCAGTACTGAAATGAACCATATTTTCAATTTCATTTAATATTTTTGCCCAAAAAACGACGTGGAAAATTGTTTATCTGATGCTTGTTATTTTATAAGAACAAAATTTAAGGCCATGACAGATAACACTTTGCCGCTTTGCTTTGCTTTGCGAAAACTTTAACAGAAAAGCGCGAAGCAAAAGGTGAATGTCACAATGAAAACTTTGGCAACGCTCACGATTTGTTTATCTACAAAACTGGTTGTTAATTTTTATATTTAATTATTTCTTATGATAATAGAAGTTATAAATATTATTGGACGAACTTCTGAAACTGGTTCTAATGGTTTTCTTAGTGCATAAAGCTTTGGAGCTATTAGAAAAAACTTCAACGAGTAAAAACATGAGTTGCTGAACTTTTCGTTTGACGTTGCGTTAAAAGTACTTGACATGTTTCATATTAGTATGTATGTTTTATCTTCGATGTCAAAGCGAATTTGCAACGCAAAGCGAAGAAAAAGCTTTATCTGATACGGTCTTTAGTTTATCAAATTCTCCGTTTGCAACGATGATCGTAATTTTTTATGCAAAAGTTTGATATAGCGGGTGGCGGTAAAACAAAGACATGTAAGTGATGACGATGATTCGGACGAGTTAGTGACTCCGTAAACGCTGTAATAAGAGATGATATCGCCAATCGACTTTAGTTAATAAAATAACAAATATTAGTTTTTTATAAAATATTCTCCTTATTATATAAATATATGCACAATTGTATCTCAAATAAATATTCCGTCATGTAACCCTCTTATTTCAATGGGATTATAATTATACTAAGTTTTTCTGTAAAAGTTTTTATTTTCACAATAAAATTAAAAAGTGTTTTCCAACTTCTACTTTTTGTGTAAAAGTATTTTCAAGAACCAGACAAATTAATGTTCGAAAACAAAACACAAATGAAAAGTAAAGAGTAGAATGTAGAACACCAAAGCTTGAAATTGAAGTTATTTCAAACTATTTTCACTTCAGAATCCAGAACATACCCGATTATATTAATTTGATAAAAATCAAAACTATTCACAAAGTCGATACAAATTATATTAAAATTATTATAACAAAATTAACAAAAGTATTAAATTGACATTAATTTATCTGGCTCAGGTAATAATTTCTTTGTATTTCAGATATAAAATTGAATAACAACTTTAGATCGGAAATTTTTCAGTTCGAACTTTATCTTTCTTTTTAACAATACTTAACTCTATTTTGAATCTATACATATATATATATATATATATATATATATATATATATATATATATATATATATATATATATATATATATATATATATATATATATATATATATATATATATATATATATATATATATATATATATATATATATATATATATATATATATATATATATATATATATATATATATATATATATATATATATATATATATATATATTATATAAATGTTGTTGGTAATTGGCAACCTTTTTTCAATATTTTTGATAATTAATTATGGTGTTTTCATATGCTATTATATGATATGATAGGCGGGGAAGAAAATTGCTAGTTCCAATAATTGATTATCAAGCAACTTCATTGCCCACCGCAAATTGGCCACCCTAATAATTGAGTATGAAATAACTTCATGGTTTATGGATCAATTTTCAAAACTTCTTTTGTATATGGAAAAGATAATTGTCGTTGCCATAAATAATTATTAAATAACTTCGTCAGCTGTACGAAGCCGTACAAATTTTAATTTTTTTTTTCGTAAAAGGAAGGAACGGAAGCAAATCGCCAGCTCCAATAATTGATTATCAAGCAACTTCGTCAAATGTGAACCAAATTCGAAAATTCTTTTTGCATATGGATAAGGTCCAAAAAAATTTTTTTATTTATTGAATTTTGACAGATCGTTCGCATAGAATAAAGTTAGAAAAAACCCAAATCAATTTTCTTTCGCCTAGAGTGCGAATGAACTTATCCTTTCGACATCGGCGAACTGGCTGTTAATTTTAGCAGTCACAATCGGTTGAGATTGTCACCATCAGAGTGTTAAATAGGTGATTTACCGATATAATTGAAGCAAAATAAAACGTTTTGTCTAGTATAGGCTGGACTTTGGTTAATTTTTTGTATTTGGTATTAAAACTTGAATACTTATTGTTAGTTGACATAATGAAGATTAAATAAATAAAAGCTAAAAAAAAATTTTAATTTTGGGGTAGCAAAGCACACCGGGCTAAGCTAGTTCCTTATATTTTTAAGTTCATTTATTGTTTTTTTTTAATTTTTTTTGTTTTTTTTTTTTTTTGTTTTTTAAACACAAAAACTGCTTTGTATTTTGCTTGTCTGCAGTAACACCCAGGGTCTGAGGCAGGAATCGAACCTACGGTATCGAGACTGTTGGTCGTATACTCTACCAAATCAGCCATCGAAAACAAATGGCTAAAAGAGTAATGTATATATTGCTGACTGATACGTTTTCAAATTTTGAAAATTAAGCAAAATACAATGGCAAAAAAAAACTAGGGTCATATTTATCCACCTGACTGTGGGTGTTACTTTTTTCACCTGTCCGACACCGGGTTAATTGACAACTAAAATGCGGGGAAACCAATAACAATTTTGTTTGATTACTTTTAGTTGAGTTAAATTTGATCCAAATCATCTTGCTTTAGAGAGTGTGCCATCCTGATGACACGCAGTGTATTTATCTCTCGGACATCTCAATCAAAACAATGGAAATTCGCTTTTATTGCAAAAGAAAACATTTCAAAAAACTCATGTGCAAAGAAAATATTTGATGTTAATGTTTTTGAAATTATTTTCCACGTACGACTACAGAAAAATTTTAATTATTTAAGCAGTAATTAAAACTGGAGCAACAACAATTAAAAAATAAAAATTAAATGTTTTCTGATTCACGGGTGGTTTTACGGCTTTGCACTAAATTGTTATATAAACAGAAGAAAAATTATTGGAAATTTCGACAAAACGTAAAAGCGACATAAATTACTTAGAATCGTAAAAATCAAATTTTGCTTTTTACGACTACGACTACTTACCAAACAATAAGCTGTTTAATGACCACGTTTGCTGTTGCTTTATTGTTGATTTATAAATATTTTATGGAGTGAGAGGCTTTTTGTGGCAGCAACATCGACATATACTTGGATACTCGTACATATACTTGGATACTCGTACTGTGATGGCACTTGCAGATTAAATTATTTGTTTAAATAATTAAGAACACTTCATTAGAACAAAATTGAGATGTTCAATGTGGCGGCGGCAAACACTCAACGGAAGTGATTTAGCTCGTCAGCTTTTAATCGATAACGTTTTTAACAACAAGTTGGATATCAAGTATGAAATGTGATGATTGATTAATTTTTTTATTTGATTTTATGTTTGTTATTATTGTAGTATATAAAAACATTTATTGTTAACAACACCAACCTTATTGGTTCTAATTTATTTATGTACTCGATTGTTGTAGCATAAAATATGTTGCGGCAGCATCAGCACAGCACTCACTGTGGGCATCAATGTCCGATGTAAATGTTCGAGTGCAGGAAATAAAAATTTAACACTTTATGAGTTTCCTCAATCTATCAAGCTGTTTGGCTGACATTAATTGTTCTAATATTCAGACAGTAGTAGTAGTAGTACATGTTAAATTTGTTTCATTTATCCTTGAAATTTTATGATATATGTATGTACACATATTATTAAATTGTTTGTTTATGTTTATATTTCAATTTGGATTTTCTTATTAATTGTTTTAACTTTTTGCATAATCCACTACAAGGCGGGTGAACTAGTAAGTTTCTTTGATTTGGATTTCCGATCAATTGTTTTACACTTATTTTTATATTATTTTGTTATTAAATAGATGTTGAATTTCCACTAAAAGATAAACAGAGAAAATAAACAATTAAAGATATTGCATATACACTAGGGTGGGTCGATTTAGCAATCGATATTGCGCCATAGATTTGCGATAGATTTTGGCGTGATCAAAAGAAAGTTTCACTACGACATACATGTAAAAAAAAATCATTTTGGGGACGAACACATTTTTTCTATCCATCAAAAATAATTCAGCATTAATTCTAAATAATATGAATTCAAAAGTAAAGTTCTTCTTGAAACGGTAATATAACAGAAAAAAACAAGTAAGAGTGTAGTTTATGCAGCTGGGCCGAATCTAAAATACACTTCCCTATAGTCACGTAAATACTTATATGGGTTATCGCTGATTAACACTCTATGCAAAATATTTAACACCATCATACTAAATCGTTTAGAGGATTGGATTGAACATAATAAGATTTTAAATGAGTTTCAAGCCGGATTTATAAAGAATTACTCAACTGATGACAACATTTTTAGCCTAGTTAACATTGTGTATCTCAATAAAGTCAACAACAAGAACACGTATGCTTTCTTTGTTGATTTTTCGTGCGCTTTTGACACAATTCCTCGTAATAGCTTGTTTTACAAGCTTTCTTGTCTTGGTCTGTCAACTAAAATAATAAGATTGCTGCAACTTATGTATCAAAATAATGAAAGTTGTATCTGGGATGGAAATTTGTATTCCGATTCCTTCGCTGTCGATATAGGTGTAAAGCAGGATTGTATATTAAGCCCTATATTATTTTCCTTATACATTAATGATTTAGTTGACGTGCTACCTGGGGGTGTTAATGTTGCTGATTGCAATGTAAAAGTACTACTTTACGCCGACGATATTGTTATTTTATCAGACAGTCCAACAGAATTACAAAACATGATTAACTGCTTATATAATTACTGTGCAATGTGGGGCTTGAAAGCAAATCTCGATAAATCTAAAGTAGTAGTATTTCGATCTGGTACAAGGATTTCTGCACATTTAAACTGGAACTATGGTGGCGTTAACATTGAAATAGTTAATAGTTATAAGTATCTTGGAGTCGTTATTACTTACAATATCTCTTTTAAAAAAACATTTGACTAATAAATTATCAACCTCAAAATTAGCGATTAACTCTACTTGGTTGAATTATATAAGCAATCCGCAGATATCGCAAAACAACAAACTAAAAATATTCCAGGCTGGCTCCAGGTCGATTATGTTTTATGCGGCTCAAGTATGGGGCTTTGAAAAGTTCGATGAGATTGAAAAACTTTTCAGATTTTTTATAAAAAAGATGCAGTGTTTGCCTAGCGCAATACCTAATTATATGCTGTATATTGAAACAAATCTTGCTCGCTTTATGTATCGACCTTAAAGCTTCATCTCTGTTACATTAATAACGTAGTAGATATGAAGCCACATAGATTACCACATATTTTAGGATTAAAAATTATAGAACAAAACATATATTGGGCCAAAGAATGGGAAAAGATTTGTCAAAATATACAGTTTTTTCCCGGTAACACTATGCTATGTAGAAAATGGAAACTTTTATTAAATCTTCTAAAAACTCAAGAATGAAATACTTGTGTGCAAAATGCTAAAAGTTCGCAATTTCACGACCTATATGCTAAATTAGATTACAATATTTCATCACTTTACTCTTCAAACTTTTCACCTTGTGTAGTCAGTTTAATAATAAAAGCTAGAGGTGGCTTATTAAACCTTAATGTAAAATCCTTCAGTAGCAATACTGTTGGTATTTATACTTTATGTAATTTAGATGCTTCTGAAAATACGGACTACTTTATAGGTGTTTGTCCAGCATACAAAGAATTCAGAGTGCAATATTTTAGTAAATCCATACTAAATGAAAATGAAGTTATATGTATACTAAATGGCTTAAATTTTGTTTCTCTTTATAAATACATTAAAGTCTGCTTAAAGTATAGAAAACTTATTTTAAATGAACTTGTACCTTAAACTTTTCTGTGATAAAATAAAATATCTTGTTTTCTTTTCTTTTTCTATCCAAGTATTTAAAATAATTTTGTTAAAAATTGCGCCAATCTGGTTTACAACTAATAAGTTATGCCATTTATAGATTTAGTTGCTAATCACATTGTAAATGAATTATAAAATATGTAGATACTTTCTAAATCTATTAATAAATAATAATAAAAATATATTACAAGTTTCAACATTTATTATTATTATTATTGGATGGGATATGGCCCTCATCGGCCACTTTTACTGCGACCAGTGTTGATCTATTGTGCGTTTCCACTAAATATGGTCGGAAATATATGGACCCATATCGAAAATTTTCATTTTCTGTATTTTAGTAACCTCCTTTTATTCTCACAACAGAAGTCATATGATGTCCTTGCTATTATTTTATGGTCAGCCTTTGAATTCCATGATTATGTATTGATATTTGTCACTGTGGCAGCATGATTTCTATTACTGTCACAATAATTTGTAGTAAGTCAATGGTAAATAAAAAAATAGCAACGGTAGATAACAACACAAAAGTTCAATTCCAAAAGATAGAAGCCAAAGTTGCAAAATCCAAGTCCAAAAACAGACAAAGTTGTCAGTACTAAATCAACACAAGCGAATACGGAAAGGTGCGCAGTAGATGAATGAGCAAAACATACTATCTGGTCTCAGACTGGTAGCGTAGCCATTTGCTTGGTATGGAGAATGTATCTGCTACATTCGCACGCGTTTAAACGAGGCATTACCGTCTCATTGACGGCGTCACTATCTGTTTCGCTTGTTCATAACGTCGAGATCTAGGGCACCCTGTACAGCTGTATACAAGATAACAAAATATAAGAAGGAACACTTTGGATATCGTGAGTCTGGCAATATTTTTATAATCAAAATTATGTAACAACACAAAATGTAATTTTTGTTGTTTCACTTTTATTGTTTCGTTTACATAAAATATAACGATCGTCTACGTATATAAAGGGTGGTTAAATTTTAAGGACCAATGTTGATTTTGAATAAAACATAAATTTTTAGGAATTATTGTCATTGTTCCATGTATGGAACAAAATAGAGGCACACCTCCATCCGATTGTCCAAATTTTTGATGACTTTCAGGCATAATTGAGATTCTATGCCGTTAATGTCCCGAATTATCTCATCCTTTGCATGTTGAATTGTTGCCGGCTTATCGACGTACAGCTTTTCTTTGAATGTGTCAAATTACATGCACTTGGCGGCCAACTGACATCGTCACCACGTAAGATAACACGGCCATTAAATTTTTCACGCGAAAAAGCCATTGTTTCGTTAGCTGTGTGGCAAGTGGCACAGTCCTGTTAAAACTACATGTGGTACACATCCCTTTCTTCCAATTCGGATCATAAAAAGTTCGTTATCATCTCACGATAGCAAACAGCATTCACAGTAGTTATATGATCGGCCTCAGTTTGGAAAAAATACGGCCCTTTGATGCCGCCACCAAATAGTCACTCTTTGTGGGAGCATTGGTTTTTCAATAAATCGCCCAAATGCGGTATTTCTTCTTAATGACGAATCCACTGAGGTGAAAATGTGCCTCATCACTGAATATGATTTTCTTTGTAAATTGATCATCCACTGTTGCCATTTCTTGCCACCATTCCGACCATTGAAGATGCTTTAGCTCTTGAGTCAATTACATCTTGTAAGCGTGTAAATGCAAGTCTTTCTGAATAATAACGACAGACATCAGAGGTGGAATTTTTGTCCTTGTTGTTTCTTTTACATAAAATACAATACTATTCAAAATTTTGCTGCTTTTATTCGACGTGATTTGGATTAGAATTAGGGAAAGTGGCTGTTCCTGCGGGATGCCATTCTTTAAAGAAAAAAATTTTTTGGCCGTTGTCCGTTTATTTTTATCTTGAAGTTTCCGTTTGCAGGAAAATATTGTCCGACATTGAATATATTAGATTCTACCTACCATGAGTTCAGGGAAATTAAAATCTTGTGTGTAGTAAGACATCGTTACAGCCCTTATTTGGCTTGCAGATAACCTGCCTGAAGTTCCAGTTTACAGATGTACATTGTCGCATACTTTGAAAATTCGTCTTTTACCAGTGGAACACACAGATCCTTGTGAATTCGGGAGTTTTTTACGTACCATGGAGCAGCAGTAAGCGTTCGCAGAACTTAATTTTATCGCCTTTGAATCTTTTCAATGCTAGATGTTGAGGCGGTGCCCCATAATTGAATTCCATAGCACCATAGAGGCTTTGCGTTGTATAACAAAAGTTTGCAATCCAGTTTCAATGTCGAGTTTCCGCCCATAAGCCAATTTAGTTGCGCTGCTATTAGTTTTAACTGAGTGACCTTTGCTTCAATGTGAGACTGCCACGTTAGCCTATGGTCGAGATGAATACCAAGGTACTTGACTTCATTGTGCTGCGGAATAGATCAGTTATTGATTTGGATAGGCGCACATGTTTATTTACACAGTGTGAATGTAACGTGGGTACACTTTTCTTCATTGACTTTAATTTTCCAAAGATTTAACGATTTCTCTAATATTTAAATATAATCCTGCAAATTTCGCGAAGCTAATTGATGGTTTTCATGTACGCTGTGTCATCTGCAAAACTTGAAGTGTGGATTCCGGATCTCATTGGCAAATTAATTTATATATGAAGCAGGTCCTAGAATGCTACCTTGGGGAACTCCTGCTTCGATTGGCTGTAAGGGGCTTATAAAATCGCCTTCTCTGATAACAAACTTCCGGCCGCATTAGTAGCTTTCCAGAAGCTTGTGAGTGTTTGCAGGCATGTTTAACTTAATTTTGTGCATCAAACACTTTATAAAAAGCTTAGGAAATGTCAATGAATAGAGCTGAATAATACGTTTTGCCTTCATTTGGAGACTTTGTAGCAATAATACTTCTATGCTTTCTTCATGCCGAAATTTAGGAAACCTCTTCAATCAAAAAAATTCTCTTAATCGGCTCCGAACAGTTGTTTTTTTACGTGCATACTGGTACTAGAATATCACAACAGGCTAAACGAATTGATGAGCCGAAATCAGATTACTCTGGTTTGAGGACATAAGAAAAATGAGATGGCAGGCGTTGCGCCCAAAATGGAGGTTCCAACCTTTGGAAAGAGGTAACGAGACAAACCGCCTGGAACATTCCAAGATAATACTGATCTTTGATGCTAAGAGAGTCGAACTTGCTCTACGACTGAACAGTAAAAGCCTAAGAATACTGACAAGAGGTAAATATAGGGTCTACATTCATCGTTGGCAACTAATTTAACAAGACAAACGGTCTTGAACATTCGAAGAAATTTCTAATCTTTGATACTATCAGAGCCGAACTTGCTCTATGACTAAACAAGAAAAGCTTAAGAAAACTGACGAGTGCACTTACAGGTTATTATACCTGCCTTACGCATCTGCACAGAATAGATATTTCCAACACACGGTGAGAAAGAGGAATCAATGAGCTATTTACTGTGGGGCATTGGGGCACAGAAGATACAGGCTTTTACAAGGTCATACGTTAGGTGAACATGACTTGATAACACTCCCATTGAAGGAGTTAGTCCGCTTTCTTGCGGTTCTAAGCTCATGAGGATACAGAGGGAAACCCAGTAGATCAGCAATGTTCGCAGTGGAAAGGGCTGTTTTGGGTCAGCTCCGATTCTTATTATTATTATTAACCTTATTATTATTATTGTTTGGAAAAACAACCGTGTATACCTTTTAAGAAGTGCATAAATTTAAGTATGTACCAGAGTCAAACATAAAAAATTCTTAAAAGAAAAGTATTTAAGAATTATCTTATAATTTTTATCTTATCTTTTAAAGAATTATCTTAAACATAACTCTTGGTTAACACAAAAGAATATAGACTTTATATTTAATGCGAATAATTTTATATTAAAAAATTTTTGATGAACTTCAGTTGGTTTTAAGTTTAGTGCAGACGTTTGGGAATAATTTATAATTTTTTTTTTTTTTGTTTAAAATAGACAAAAAAAAAACGCTGTTTAAATATAAATGGCATGACTCTTTCAGAGCACACGCTTTTTAATGGGCATAGTTTAAAAAAAAAGAGAGCAACAGTGTATCATTTCTAGCGCCAGATTTAGCTTTTTTATCAATATGAATTAGAAAACGCTAATTTAGCACTTTTTTGATTAGCTCACAAAATTACTAAGAATTCAAAAAGTTCATGCAACCTATATATTTCCTCACTATAAGAAAAATATTCAGCTTGTTTTTTGTGTTTCCTAACGGTCGTTTCAGGCTAGCATACAAGTCTTAAGATTTTGATTAGATTTTGTGCGGCAGAAATCGACTGTCAAAAAATCTAAGGCACTATTACATCACACCTGAAGTAAAATGAAATATATGTGTATGAAATAAACAGCCAATTTAGTCAATATCTGGGGTTATTATTTCATTTATTTGTTTTTATACGAAAAAGGGAACTCTCATCTAATGCAAGATGTTATTGTTTAAACAAATTTCTAACAATTGTGAAGTGTTATGGGCTGTCAAATCTCTTATCGTATGGGTTCTCATTTTCCTAACGCTTTGCATGGAACCCATTTGACAACCAACAGTTTTTTTCAAAATTAATGCCTACATACTGTACGACACAAAAGATCCCCGAAGATCTTGCGGAGGATCGGCAATTCTAATAAAATCCAGAATTAGGCACTTTTCAATGAACGGCACATGGGAGGAATACCTCCAAGCAACTAATATATGCATCGAATATTTGCATGAAAAAATCGTTATTTCCTCATCTACTCACCGCCCCGATTTTCAATAACAGAAAGCAATTATTCCAATTTTTTCAAATCACTTGGGTCTCGATTTTTAGCGGCCGGCGACTATAACGCTAAACACACTTTTTGGGGATCACGTGTAATTACCCCGAAAGGCCGCGTGCTCTTTGACACCGTTTCCAAAATGGGCTTAAGTGTGATTTCAAGTGGACGGCACAGTTATTGGCCGTCAGACCAACGCAAGATCCCAGATGTTATAGATTTTGGAGTTACAAAAAAGTTTTCCCTCAGAACGGATGCAAGTGGAGCCTTCATTAGATTTGTCATCAGATCACTCACCAACTATAGTTTCTGTTTCGTTCCCCCAGGGGATTGGTTCCCCGTTTTGTGACTTGGCGTTGCCCGTTACTCAAGTTAATTGGTTAAAATATAAAAAATATTTGAGTACTCATTGTACGGAAAATATACCCTTGAGAACGCCTGAGTATATTGATATGTCAATTAACGAATTTTGTGAAAAGCTTAAACTGGCCTACAACATGCTACCACTATCCATACAAGATTCAGAAATGTGCGCAATAAAACATATTCGTCTGAAATTGAATAACTTCTAACAGAAAAAAGAAGAGTTAAGAGAGAGTGGCAACTTCGTAGGTCTCCCCAGCTTAAAATTAGGCTATGGGTAACTCAATTAAGAAATCTGCTTGAAATTCAAAGAATGGCTTCCCTTGAAAATAATTTGGAAGGTTTTGATAGTATTCCTCAATCCGACTATTCTCTATGGAAAGCGACAAAAGGTGTGAAAAGACCCATAATAGGTAGTCACCTATGTGAACTTCATAGAGATTGGGCAAGAAGCGATTCTGAAAAGGGAGTGTGGTATGTTAACTATTTGAGAAATGTTTTTACCACAAATGATACAGTGAATGATTCAGCTGAACTACCGTCATACGCTGTTAGACCGCCTATGTCTTTGAGACTTAGTTTTCAAGATGTTGAAAATGTTATTCGTAACACAAACCCCAGGAAAGCTCCAGGTATTGATAAAATTACTGCTAAAATGCTTGAGCAGCTACCTCGTGTAGCTCGTAGAATTTTTCTTTTTATTTTTAACCCTATTTTACGTCTCGAGTATTATCCTGCAGAGTGGAAGGTGTCTATGGTTACTATGATACCCAAGCCAGGGAAGGATCCCACTAAAGTAGAATCATACAGACCAATAAGTCTACTGCCAACAATTTCAAAACTGTTCGAAAAATTGTTAATGGCGAAGTTGACACCAATGTTAAACAATATGGTATGCATCCCTGATCATCAATTTGGCTTTCCGGCTAAACACAGCACCATAGAACAAACCCACAGACTAGTCAACGTCATAAGACAGACTTTTGAAGACAAAAAGTATTATTCAGCTTTATTCATTGACATTTCCCAAGCTTTTGATAAAGTGTGCACGAGGGATTATTACACAAAATAAAGTTGAACTTGCTGCAAACACTCACAAGCTTCTGGAAAACTACTTATGCGGCCGGAAGTTTGTTATCAGAGAAGGCGATTTTATAAGCCCCTTACAGCCAACCGAGGCAGGAGTTGCCCACGGTAGCATTCTAGGACCTACTTTACATTTGATTTACGCCTCAGACATGCCAACGAGATCCGGAATCCGCACTTCAACTTTTGCAGATGACACAGCATTCTGCAGCGTACACGAAGACCATCAAGAAGCTTCGCGAAATTTGCAGGAGTATATTTCAATATTAGAGAAATGGTTAAAACTTTGGAAAATTAAAGTTAATGTACAAAAGTGTACTCACGTTACATTCACATTTCGTAAACAAACATGTTCAGCTATCCAAATTAACAATTCACCTATTCCGCAGCAAAATGAAGTCAAGTACCTTGGTATTCATCTCGACCGTAGGTTAACGTGGAAGTCTCACATAGATGCGAAAGTTACTCAGTTAAAGTTAAAAGCAGCGCAACTGAATTGGCTTATGGGCAGGAATTCGACATTGAAGCTGGATTGCAAACTTTTATTATACAACGCAATTCTAAAGCCTATATGGTGCTATGGAATTTAACTATGGGGCACCGCCTCCACTTCAAACATTGATAAAATTCAAAGGCGACTCAACAGAATTCTTAGAACAATTACTGCAGCTCCATGGTACGTAAAAAACTCACGAATTCATAAGGATCTCTGTGTTCGTCTTGTAAAAGACGAATTTCAAAGTACACAACAAGGTATATCAGTAAATTGGAATTTCATCCAAATCGTCTTGCACGCAATATACTTAATTTTGAAGGCCACTCTCGGTTGCGAAGGAGGGATACCCTTGCCAACATCAGAACGTTAAATAGGTGATTTTACCGATATTGACCGTGCAAAATAAAACATTTTTGTCTAGCATTGGCTTTATTTAGTATTAAGATTTGAATACTTATTGTCAGTTCACTTTGTGAAGATTCAATAAATAAATGAATGAAAAAAAAAATTTTTTTTTGAATGTTCGAGCCATCTCAATAACCGTTCTGTTTTCTCGTTCACTAGCTGCATTTTGTTGTGGTGTATAGGGAGCAGTTAATCTTTGCGTAACTCCAAAGCTTTTAAGAATATTTCGCACTTCATTATTTTCAAACTCACCTCCATTATCACTCAAAAATTATTTTACTGGATTGTTCTGATTTTTATCTAGAGAAAAAAACTTCCTTTATAAGATCTCTTACCTCTGATTTTTCTTTTAGAAAATATCCGAAACAATATTTAGTGTACTGATCTTTGAAAATTACTAAATATTTCTTTTTACTAAAGGATAATGGAAAGGGACCACATATATCCGCTGACATAATTTCACCCGGATAACTTGCAATTTCTCTGGTTCTAAATGGAAGGCGATGAAAGTTCCCATAAACACAGGATTCACGTAATTTATTGTCCAATTTTATATTAATGCCTAGCTCAGTCTTCAGTTTCTTTTGAACATGATGTTTGTTCTGATGACTCCATCTCTCATGATATAACTGTAGAGTATTTTCACCTTCTGCTGAATTTACTTCGTTCCTTACCCCTGGCATTACCGGCTTGATTTCTGCTTTATAAAGACTACCTCCAGATTCTCGATGGCCAACTAACAGAACCTCATCTTTCAATAAAAGTTGACATTTTCTTGCTGTCGAGATGAATTTACTATTTTTCAACTTATCTTGAGCAGACAACATAGAAAACAGGTTTGTTGAAATGTTGGGAACATACCATACATCTGTGAGATCAAATTCAAGTATTTTGTTGTTCACTTTAGAACGAATCTCTATAGTACCTTTGCCAACAACTTCCAAAATTTCTTTACCAGCAGCTCTAAATTGACAACGGTCTTTAAATTTTTTAAACAAACTTAGATTATGTACAACATGACGAGTTGCACCATTGTCAATCCACCAATCATGTGAAAAAATCATTTAATTCATTGCAAAATAATGGAAGGATTCGTTGATTCGCTTTTCGTTTCATTTTTATTTTCTTTTGGTGGCTTACCGTCCCATAACCACCTTTTGCACTTACGTACCCAATGACCTTTTATGTTGCAATAATAATATCTATCAAACTTTTTATTCGGCTTACTGCTTGGTTGTTTCGTTGGCTTCTTGAAGTTGTTCACTAATAAAACTTCATCACTTGCTTCGACATTTGAGCCTTTGAAATTTCTTTGGTATAATTGGGCTGACATCATCAAAATTCTTTTCATTATCTTTTGTCAAAAGCATCCAGCTTGATTTAAAATTATCATAAATACTAGGAAGAATTTCAAGAACTTTACATACCAAAAGCACGTCCGGTAATGGATTTTCTTTTTTTTCCTTTTAATCCACTATTGAGATCTTGCCAAATGCTTTTCAGCTTCACTATATGTAGACTAACAACATCGTTCGAGTTCCATGAGAATTGGAAAAACTCACTGGATAATTTGAACAATTGATCTTTTGATCTTGCTTTGAATTGAAGCATTAAAGATTGCCAAGCTTCAGCAGCTGTATCCGTATCCATTATCTTTTGGTATACTTCATCACTAACTGCACTTGTTATCATCGATTTCGCATAACTATTTGCTCGTCTATATAAGTCTCCCTGTTCTTTGAAAATTTTCCTCTGTTCAGCTGTTGCTCCCTCTAATAATGGAAGAGGCTTTTCTAATTTTCCATCAATTACATTAATCGCTCCTCCATGGTGATCAAGCAAATCACGAATCTTACGCTTCCAGACTGGAAAGTCGTTTTCATTTTTAAGAGGCTTGATATGTTTGGCTAAATCCATATTGTTTTAAAATCTGTTTTCACGCTTCTTGAATCTTCAACAGAATTTTATTCTCCTTTGCTCTTTGATTTGCTCTTGAAAAAAAAATTTTTTTAAGGTTTTGCTCACTGTTTTCTTCGACTACAATAGCGTGGTGCACCATAAAATCTTGCCACAAGCTCGTATGGTCAATAAGGTATACTACCTTGAACCTTCGTTTGCGCGAAGCAGTTCGTCAAAAAAGCACAGAATTGTGGGGAAATAAATCATGGATTTTACACCATAATAACACACCAGCTCGCACATCGATGTTTGTGTGTGAGTTTTTGGCCAAAGACAAAACCATTATCATGCCTCAACCACCGTGTTCACCTGACTTGGCCCCCGCTAACTTGTTCCTCTGAAGACTGAAGACACCGATGAAAGGAAAGCGTTTTGCTACGATTGAGGAGATGAAAGAAAAATCGAAACAGGAGCTGTGGGCGACACTAAAAAGAGCGTTTCAGAAGTGTTTCGAGGGTTGGAAAAAACGCTGTCATAAGTGTATTATAGAAACCGTGAAAAAATTCCTCAACCCATGTTTAGGGTTGAATTGGAACCTAGAGATGTTGCCTTAAAAAAGAATGAAGTGCATCCCATTTATAACCTCAAGTATCTTTTGCATCGCAAGGTTACCGTTGAGGAGCCTCATAAGCGTTTAGGGCCCGTTCAATGCCTAAACTGCCAAGAATTTGGCCATACTAAGGCCTATTGTAAGCTGTCCGCAGTTTGCGTTGTGCGTGGTGAACTTCACGGTACATCACAGTGCAAAAAACCTAAGACTGACGCGAGCGTTAAGAAATGCAGTAACTGTGGAGGTAACCATACTGCAAACTACAGGGGTTGCCCTGTCTTCACTCACTTCAAGAGGACAATGACAAATAGGTCACCAATTTCAAATATGCCACCCCAGCAGTCAAACACCACTTCTACAAACAATTTTCCCCAGGTACGCCAGCCAACCAGCCATATAAACTTGCAAAACCCCAAACAAATTTCTTATGCAAATGTGGTAAAATCCGATAAACCAAACTTGGATCAGGAGCCCAAGCCTCCAAAATCCGATCAAAATTTTAGCAATCTTGAGGCAACTCTGCAGACTCTTGTTCAGTCCATAAACACTTTTACCGTTTCTATGACAAACATGATGCAGGAAATGCTAAAAATGCAATCCACTATTTTGCAGGCAATTTTAAACAAATGAATGGGTTAAAAATATGTTTCTGGAACGCAAACGGCATCCGCCATCACAAAAATGAACTTGAGCACTTCCTTATGGAAAAGCAAATCGATATAATGTTGATTGCTGAAACTCATTTGACAACCAACAGTTTTTTCAAAATTAATGGCTACATACTGTACGACACAAAAGATCCCCGTGGAAGATCTTGCGGAGGATCGGCAATTCTAATAAAATCCAGAATTAAGCACTATTTAATGAACGAGACACGTGAGGAGTATATCCAAGCAACTAATATATACATTGAATATTTTCATGAAAAAATCGTTATTTCCTCGATTTACTCACCGCCCCGATTTTCAATAACAGAAAGCCAATATTCAAATTTTTTCAAATCACATGGGCCTCGATTTTTAGCGGCTGGCGACTATAACGCTAAACACACTTTTTGGGGATCACACTTAATTACCTCGAAAGGCCGTGTGCTCTTTGACACCGTTTCCAAAATGGGCTTGGATGTGGTTTCAAGCGGACACCCCACTTATTGGCCGACAGACCGACGAAAGATCCCAGACGTTATAGATTTTGGAGTTGCGAAAAATTTTCCTTTAGAGTGAGTGCAAGTGGAGCCTTCATTAGATTTGTCATCAGATCACTCTCCCACTATAATCTCTCCACCGTTGACTGTCAATAGAATTAATTGGTTAAAAAACAAAAAATTTTTGAGCACACATTGTACTGAAAATATCGCCTTGAGAACGCCTGAGGATATTGATGTGTCAATTAACAATTTTTCTGAAAACCTCAAACTGGCCGTACAGCATGCTACCACTAGTCATTTAAGACCCAGAAATGAGAGCAATAGAACTTATTCATCTGAAATTGAGCAACTTCTGTCAGAAAAAAGAAGAGTCAGAAGAGAGTGGCAACTTCGCAAGTCGCCCCAGCTTAAAACTAGGCTACGGGAATGCATAACTCAGCTAAGAAATCTGCTTGAAGTCCATAGAATGGCTTCCCTTAAAACATATTTGGAAAGCCTTGATGGTACCCCTCAACCTGATTATTCCTTGTGGAAAGCGACAAAAGGTTTAAAAACACCCGTAATAGGTAAGCCACCTTTGCGAAATTCAACTGGCGACTGGGCAAGAAGCGATTCTGTAAAGGGAATGTTGTATGTCGATCATTTGCGAAACGTTTTTATCACAAATGATTCAGAGAATAATACAGCGGAATTACCACATGTTGTTAGACCTCCTGTGTCGTTGAGCTTTTATTTTCAAGATGTCGAAAACGTTATCGGTAATACAAACCCCAGGAAAGCTCCAGGCATTGATCAAATTACTGGTAAAATGCTTGAACAGTTACCTCGTGTAGCTAGAAGGGTTCTACTTTTTATTTTTAACGCCATTTTACGCCTTGAGTATTATCCTGCAGAGTGGAAGGTCTCAATGATTACTATGATACCCAAGCCAGGGAAGGATCTGACTAAGGTAGAATCATATAGACCAATAAGTCTTTTACCAACATATTCAAAACTATTCGAAAAATTGTTAATGGCGAAGTTGAGTCCTATATTGAACAATGTGGGATGCATCCCTGATCATCAATTTGGCTTTCGGGCTAAGCATAGCACCATAGAACAAACGCACAGACTAGTCAATGTCATAAGACAAACCTTTGAGGCGAAGAAATACTGCTTTTCATTGATATTTCTCAAGCGTTTGATAAAGTGTGGCACGACGGCTTAATGCACAAAATAAAGCTAAATTTGCCTGCAAATACACACAAGCTTCAGGAAAGCTACTTATACGGGCGTAAGTTTGTTATCAGAGAAGGCGACTTTATTAGCCCAACTCAGCCAATCAAGGCAGGAGTTCCCCAAGGCAGCATACTGGGGCCTACTTTATATTTGATTTACGCATCTGACATGCCAACGACATCCGGAATCCACACTTCTACCTTTGCAGATGACACAGCGTTTTTGAGTGTTCATGAAAACCACCATTTAGCATCACGAAATTTACAGGAATACACTTCAATATTAGAGAAATGGCTAAAACTTTGGAAAATCAAAGTTAATGAACAGAAATGTACTCATGTTACATTCACACTGTGTAGGCAAACATGTCCGCCTATCCAAATTAACAACTCACCTATTCCGCAGCACAACGAAGTCAAGTACCTTGGTATTCACCTGGACCGTAGGCTAACATGGAAGTCTCACATTGAAGCAAAGGTCACTCAGTTAAAACTTAAAGCAGCGCAGCTAAATTGGCTTATGGGCAGAAATTCGACACTGAAATTAGATTGCAAACTTTTGTTATACAACGCAATACTAAAGCCTATATGGTGCTACGGAATTCAGTTATGGGGCACCGCCACAGCGTCAAACATTGAAAAAATCCAAAGGCGACAAAATAAAATTCTACGAACGATTACTGCAGCTCCATGGTACGTCAAAAATTCACGAATTCATAAAGATCTGAGTGTTCCGCTGGTAAAAGAGGAATTTTCTAAGTACGCGACAAGGTATATCAGTAAACTGGAACTTCATCCAAACCCTCTTGCTCGCAATATACTTAATTTTGGCGGCCACAGTCGGTTGAGAAGAAGGGATACCGTTGCCACCATCAGATTGCTCAATAGGTGATTTTACCGAAATAGCTCCCGCATAATAAAACTTTTTGTCTAGCATTGGCCGGACTTTAGAATCACATTTTTTAATTTTAAATTTAGTATTAAGATTTGAATACTTATTGTTAGTTCATTTTGAAGATTCAATAAATAAAAAAATGCTTAAAAAAAAAAACAAAAGTGTATTATGTCTGAGGGGGATTACTTTAAAGGGAACAAGATAGTTATTGATGAATAAATAAATACATTTTGAAAAAATGTAAAATAACGTTTATTTCTTGATCAGCCCTCGTATTAATATTTTTCATTTATCATAATCTGAATTGTCACATCCTGACTTCGTGTTAGTACAAATATTATTGGTTTCATTAACGTTAACAGACCAGTATTTGACTCTCCAATACTGATTTCCCTAATAGTTCTCCAGGTTCGCTTGGATTCAACAGCGACAGCAAATTTATCAGAATAATATCGAGTTTTAGCCAATATTATCAATCTATTTGCATCCCTCCTAGGTGAACAGAAGCTAAGCATTAAATTATTTATTTGAAAACGGTAAATCTCTGTGCGGGAGACTCTTGAATCATTGAATTAAACTATTGTCTTCTTGTTGCTGCTATAGCCTTAGATCTAATGGGTACATCGTCATCATAGAGTTATATAATGTTATATTCAAGAAGCGAATCATCATCAAATCATGTTGCAGATACAGCCCCAGTTTACTTGAAGACAGAATGCAGCATTTTATGTGACAATGATTTTTTTAATTTAATTTCGAGTTAATATAATATTTATTTTAATGCATCGCTATTCAAAAAGATATAACTGAACATACCGGCATTGCCAGAATAAAACCATAAAATTCCTTAACACATTTAATAGTTAACGAACTGTTTTAGCATAAACTCTTGACAAACTGCATGGTAGTGTTAATGCGTTTGGTACCTAAAGTATGCGTTAAAACTAAAGTATGAATTTTTTCAGCCTATGACCCTAATTTGTCAACTATCAAAGAAACGGCTGCCGAAAAATTTCAAAAAAGTCAAAAATATATCTTTATTTCCAATTGTTAATTAACGTTGCCTTTACACAGGAAAGTACTTTCACGAAAATTCTGTATACGTATTATAAATAAAAAATTCAATGAAATAAACGTTTTTCTTGAAAATTTCTTGTTCGTCTACACAGGAAAGTGAAAGTACATTTTTAAAATGTCGCCGAAGCAGAGTCACAAAATTTGCCTCTACTTCTACATTCTTATGTTATTTGCTTACTAATTAGAGTTGCCAAACTTATTACATACACAGATTTATGGGGCAATAGTTGAAAAAACTTATTATTATAAAGCTTTTTATGAGACTATTTTTTATAAAAATACTTTAAATTGTTTTCTTTATATACATAAATGAAATGAAAAAAATATAACTCTTTTCATAACATGCAAAAGAAGTTAATTTTATAATAATTTCTATTTCTATCTAACTATACAGTTGCAAGGTATAGGATGCACAGCATGGGCGGGGTGATGGAGACCATATGCCCAAAATGGTATTAACAGTACGTTTGCTGTTTATAACGACCTATGCCTTCACATAGGAAGTTTTCACGTGGTTAACAATGAATAACCTCTAAAAAACTGTAAACCAGTACAGTTAGTTGAGGCAAACCGTTAACCAGTGCGAGTGAGACACAAAACTCTCGAAGACCGAACAACAAAAACAACAAGCCTGATCGCACTTAAGAAATAATTACGATGACGCGAGAGCTGCTTTACGACGTTTTATAATAATTCTTTTACAACATTGTATAATTCTTTGCATTTGGCAACAGTGTTTAGCAAATTGTCTTTAACTTTCAGAAAACTTCAAAAAATTTGTGTCATGAAATTTTTGATGAAAGGTAAGTAGAAAGTAAACAAAATGTGAGCGTGTTAGTGAAAAAGTCTGTGTATTGCAACTTTCATGAAATTACTTTCATGTCTTAGTGCTAAATAAAATAGATGTATATATGTATGCATGTTTTTGTTCTTTAAAAAGGCATTTATTTGTTCGTTTTATTAATTGTTGTAAAATGCAAAAATAATGGTAAAAAAAGTGACTGTTTTTATGTAAATTATTCATACATACTCCTGAAGAAGTCGACAACCCACATCGACGAAACGTTGAGTAAACACATGAAATAATTGGTTTTTATTTGCATAAACTCTGACCATATTAGCCCGTAAATATAATCAAATAAAAATAGATGTATATTTTTTAAGAAATATTTACGATATAACTTCCACACACTTCAAAATTCCGTAACTGACGTTTTACAATAGAATATGAACTCACGCTATTTTTTTCTTTTTTTTTAGCTGAAAACGCACTTGGCTACAAGAAACTGCAATGAAAAGCACATTTTGAGCTTTTTAAACTTTCCTATCTTTTATAAATATTTTAATACGTCGATCAGCAACTGCTAAGAATTTGTTTGAATGCTTCAATGCACGGTTAAGCATTGCAGGGTTAAGGTATCACTGACAAAGCAGTTGGTTCCAAAACAGTACAACCTAAATTAGGGCATAAAGCTGAACGTAATTTAACGCTTTGATTTTACGCTGTAGTAACTTCAATAAAAGCGTTAAAATTATGCAATGAACAGTATTGCTCACTAGCCTTGTTTGATAAAAATCACTAAGTAGAAATAATAAATAGTGATAAAATCGCCTAATTAGTTTGAACGCACTTAAAGTGTGACTGCTAGCTAATGGCAGCAAAATGAGTAACATACTGTGAGCGTCAAAATAAAATGTACACAAATTTTTCTTAAAATATTGTTTATTATTTCAGACTTTTTATTTATGATAACATTTAGGCATTTTAAATCAGTATTCAGTTCTCTACCTTATTCTAAACAAAACACCAAAAAAATATTTACAACAGCCAAAGTTTTGCAACAAAAATAAAAATTAGTTCATTATTTACGCGTAAAAAAGAAGTGTAAAAACTATTTTAAAATTAAATCTATTTTATTTTTAGTTGATTTTCTTTTTGCCTTAATTCCGCATTTAGTCTTCTGAGCATCGATTCTACTAATTTTTTAAGTTATATCAGATGAAATTTTCTCACATTCCACCATTATAACGGATTTCAGCATATCCTTATTGCCTATTGTCCTTTTTCGGATATTTCGGTCCAAATGTCAAATTTGGGGGAACCAAATGTTCAATTGGATTTAAGTCCAGTGATTAGAGAGGATGATGCATTAAATTGGAAGTACGATACAGGAGCCATTCTTTTACTATATCGTATGAATGCTTGGAGTCGTTATCCTATTGAAAAATCTAAGAAATTACCAACTCCGCTTGCCGCTATACACCCTTACACCATCACCCAACCCTCACCATGCTTAACTGTGGTTATTAAATTTTGTTCGCAATACTTTAACTGGTTTTTTCTTGGCAAACACCTTAATTTTACCTTCTAAACTAAAAAACACATTATTCCAGAAAGAAATATCTTTATGTTGATACTTTTTGGCGTATTCTAAGCGTCTTCTTTATTTAGCTGGACATGTAAGTGGTTTCTTTCGCGGTAATCGACCATGTAACCCGTTTTCGTGTACTGCTCATCGTGTTATACTGGCATTTAAGATAGTTCCTGATGTTGCCGAAACCTCCTCTTATATTTTAACGGCACTTTAAAAAAATATATATATGTTTTGCATCACGCATTATAGATCTTATTTCAGCCTCTTTCAATCGTTTTAGTCAGCCCGGCACTGCACGACTTTATATTTTGCCGTATTTTTCATATTTATTAAGATTTTTTTTTTGCAGCATTGTGGCTTCTGTTTATAATAGAGCCAATTTCTCTGAAAGTTTTTCCTTCATTCCGAAATGATGTTACTAGTTCTTTGATATCACTAGAAGTTTGTTGACCTATTCCAAAACAAATAAATTTACTTCACACGAGGAGTTTTTACTCTGCCGATCACAATTAATCAACATAAAACAATAAAAGCATTGCAGCAGAATGCTTAAATAATCAAATATAACGGTATTATTTTACAGAAACACACCGCTGATATGATGCACATGTACACTTTATTTTGACGCGTAAAATATGCATTCAAATTTGTTTTTGCTCTATAACTTATATAATTATAAGTAATTGCTCATTATCTTTTTACAGCTTATTAGAGAATAGTATACTAATACCAAAAACCCTAAATTTTAAATTTAGTCATATTTTAAAAGACTAAAAAGGGCTATGTTGAAGAAAAAGTTTTTGTACACTTTATTTTGACGCTCACAGAAAATTTTCTCTCTTACACTCCGTCAAAACTAGATTTTTCAATTGAAAAGCGTTGACGCCGCGATATTTGAGTTGGTCTCATACATTTTGTATGTGCATGAACATTTTTGACAGATAATTACGCTTGACGCTGTAATTTAGTTTGCGGTGTAAGCTTTTATCCGGAAGAAGCTGTGGCGGTTGGCAGCTGTTGTTTCCGTTTAAAATTTCGAAAACTATTCTGATCCCCATTATTCATCTATTTTATAACTAGTCAAATATTTTCATGCTGATATCAATATTGATATTGGCCAGTGAAATTTTGTTCAGCAGAACTGTCAATATTTTACTTACTTGTATGGAATTCTAGTTTTATTATTTTTTTGTTCAAAAGTTTCTTAAGCCAGCACTTTTATTATTGTTTATTTTTTTTTTATTTGCAAAATATTCTTTAATGAAAAATATAACAAAACAAAGAGCATGAAAAGGGGAAATAATAAGATCAGCACATGGTATTAACAGAATATCAACAAGAGAAGGGACTAAATATTTACATATCACCATATTTTCTTTTAACACACATGGAATGAGAAAAAAATCTCAACGCAATAAAACAATTACATATTTTATATGGATTGTTGTATTTTTTTCTTCGTTTGCTCATTTTTATAGACACACACAAACAAAACAATTTAAATAATCGTTTTATACAAATTTGTAAATTCTTTTGCTAAACAACTTTGTATTTCTTAACCGACGTAATAAAACGAAAAATATTTTTGCTGAAATTACCATTAGCATTAATTTTAATTAGACAATTTAGTCACTCTTTTTTTCCACTACAGCTTGTTGTTTTCGCTTTCAGCGCATAAATTCCTTCTTAATTGTTTTCAATTATTATTCAAAAACGCCACAAACTTAAACAAATCTTCGCCAAACAAACATGTTTCTTTAAGTTGTTTTTTCCTCAAATATTGTTATGATAACCGAAAAAAAAGGAATAATTTTTTTCTATTTTTATTTCAAAAGGGAACTGAATGTTTGTTTTCTAGTCAGTTATGTAGCACTCGAAACGTAAAACAACCGAAACAACATTTGCAATCTCCGAACACGTCGAACTCCAATGTGCAAATGAAAACATTTTACATGCTGAGAGAGTTCCATCTTTGAAAAATCTGTGAAGTAATTTTAAAAGAAACAAATCAAGATTTTTTGCCCAACAATGCCATAATCGTTCTCACGTCATGTCTCTTCCTCTATGGGGTTTTTGTTTTGTGCATTTTCACGGTTATTGTTCTCTGTTTACTTTGTGGTGGAATATTGTTGCTTTTTTCTAAAGCCATTTAGTTGATAGCTCTGCTTAACAGCTGTTTCGATAGCGTGTGCTAAAAGTAGTGAAGCAACAAACAAAAACACGCATGTACAGAAAACAAACTTTGGGCAATGATGAACTTTTTCACACAGTTACAAAAAGTACTAGTTTTGGGTACAAATACAAAAGAGACTGGTGTCATATACATTTCTGTTTAGTCAAAACGTTTGTAAATAGCTGTTAAATCTACATATGAAAAGGAAAAATAAAAAGCAATAAAAACTAAAATATGTACAGTTAAATGCAAAACTAGGACACATCATCTTTTTTCTTATGTCTTAATAATTTATTTAAATTTTAGTAAAAAGGTAAGGCAAAACAAGTGTTTATTATTCATTCAAAAGCATTTCTTTATTTTCCATTCCAAAAACATGCTGATATTTAAGTAAATTCCTAAAAAAAAATAGTAACATTCATAATAACTCATAATATGGCAACGAAAAACTATAGATACTTATTAGGTGTGTTTCTTTATTTTCCGGGCAAGTTTCGTGCAAACGAGAGCATACATAAGGGAACGCAAATAGCCAAATTTCTAGCCCGAAAAAAAACAAATGATGCGTTTTGATGTAGCAACAAAAATTGGCATTTAGTTTTACGAAAAAATATTATAACTTTTTGCGCTTTAAAGACTTTTGTACATTCTCGCCACAAATAATCTTGGATTAAATAATATTTAATCCAAGATTATTAAGAAATATTAAGATTACAAAGATTAATGAACTTATCAGAATGAAAGAAATCAGAAGAAGGGGAAGAAAAATAAGAAAGGTGGAAGAAAAAGAATTAATAGTAGTAATAAAAAGTAATAAAACAATGCTGCCAGATTAAAATAAAGTTTATAATTCAGAAAGTGAATATTCCAACACTTTTTATTTAATATTTATATAAAAATACTGAAATAATTTGGATACGAATTAATTCAAATGAACTTTGTTTCCTTGTTACTGTTTATTTTTTGAACAGCTGATTGCTTAACCACTTGCCCAAGTACGGGAAAAGGGTTCTCACTCACCAAATTTTAACTTACGGGAACGCTTTTCGTGCAAATTGGGATCCCAAAGTTGAGTAAAGAAACACACCAATTGTTTATTCAAAATAACTGTACAACAGAAAGTGCAAACAAACAAAAGCCAAGCGTATTTTGCTAAAAGCGTTGAAATTATCGCAAAAACATAAACTTATTGAATTCGTAATATTTTATGTTAAATATTATTGTAAAAAATAATGTCACGTAAGCAGCTACATAACTCTGGAGGAGAGAAAAATCATATTAAATTTGTCTGAAAAGGAACACAAATCTTATGGGAAAATTGTGTCTCGAAGCTGATTTACGGTAAGAAGAGTTATTCAGCTCAAACTTAAGGAGAATTATATCGAAAATTAACCTGTGAACGGTCGGCCGCCAAAGCTAAGTGGATGAGATAAACGATATATAAAGCGCACTACTGAGAAAATCCCGTTTACGAGCGCTACCAAAATTGCAGCTGATCTCGAAAAATACCAAAACACCTAAGTTTCAGAGATACCGTGCAAATATGTTAGGAAAAAACCAATTATAAGTAAACAGATGCACGCGAATAGACTCTGCAATAGAATATTTAAATAAACCTCGAGAGGTCTGTAGTGCAATTCACTAACCTGTTTTAACACTAATAAAATTCGTTTAGAGAAATTAACACTAGCGTTGGTGTTGTCGCAATTCTATAACAGTTTTTAACACTATTTGCCTTCGTGTTAAATCAGCTGTTTTTATATCCAGACTGATCAGCG
Organism: Thecocarcelia acutangulata; assembly: GCA_914767995.1. Classification (NCBI taxonomy): domain Eukaryota; kingdom Metazoa; phylum Arthropoda; class Insecta; order Diptera; family Tachinidae; genus Thecocarcelia; species Thecocarcelia acutangulata. The sequence continues at coordinate 63,638,031 of OU612098.1, forward strand.
TTAACTAAACACCAATTATTTTTGTGGTGTTTATCTTAACAACAATGTTGTTAAAATTTCTATTAGAATAACTTCGGATTATTTGGCAAACGAGTTGTCGGAAGATCAGCCTAGTTTTACCGCTCCAACAGTCGGTCGGCGTGTTCTCCGTGAGAAGAATTATCTTATTTATCAAAAAATATTTAAAACAATAAATTTGTTTATAATTAGATTTACTTACCCTAAACATAGAATTATTTGCGAATTTGTTTGTTTTTTTCTATTCCTCTTTGTGGTTTTCTTTATTATCAACAAAGCTGCCACATTATTTAAATTTTTTTTAATATACTAACATACAACCAGAGGTGTTAAAAATAAATTAATGAATCACATAAGCGTTAGTGCACACCACAATAGCTTGCGTTAAGTTATGCTCTTCTAAAATCGTTAAAAGTTACTGAATCGCACTACTGGAATAAAGTAATATTCACAGACGAATCAAAATATAATATATTTGGATCTGATGGCCGTTTAAAAGTATAGCGTACGAAAGGAGAAGCATTAAATCATATGGTTATGGTTTGGGGCTGCATGTCTTCTTCGGGTGTTGAAAATTTCGTATATATACATATATTGAAAATTCAAGAATCAAGAATATTCATTTTGAAAGTCTGCGGGGAAAGACCGTCACAAATGAGTTTAGACAACGATTACTACTTCCAAGAAGACAACGCCTCGTAGCACGCAGCCCATAATGTAAGACTTTGGATCTTGTATAACACTCCACATATGCCAGTTACAGTAGCAGAAAGTGCTGACCTAAATTCCACAGAGCGCATTTAGACAATTTTGGAAAGATATGTGCGAAAACATGAAATTAGCAGCAACATTAAACATTATATTTTTTCTTTGTACATTTGTATAACGGGTTATAGTTCAAGTTTTTTCCCTATCTTAAGTGTTTTCTTAAGAAGGATTTTTTACAATACAAATTTTTTGTGATCAATAATTTTTGGTTGAAGAAGACAAGAAAAATAATAATAAAATCTTTTAGCTACTCATCAGCACACACTGGGATTTGAACTCGGGTCATGACGTATCATGATCTGCTGCTTTAACCACTCAGATCCCAGTGGGAGTAGTGTAGCGACTACGAAACAGCTAGTTGACCCCCAGCTAAAGATTTGATTATTATTTTCTTGTCTTCTTCAATCAAAAATTATTGATCACAACACATTTGTATTGTAAAAAAATCCTTCTTAAGAAAGGAAAAAAACTTGAACTATAACCCATTGTACAGATCAAAAATTTTATTTAAAAATTATTAAGTTTAACAAAAATTAATTTAATTAATTATATTTTTTTTCGTTTTAAGGTTTTATTGGTTAATTTAGGTAGAATAATTAAAGTTTTTTTTAAGAAAATCAAAATATATGTGACTGTGTACTTAGTTTTGCGGCCTACTGTATATATGTATATAGCTAACCTCACCAGTTTCATATACCAATTGTTACTTGTAGAAGTTACCACATATAACAAAACTGTAAAGCTCGGGTTTGGATTTCGTATTTAAAAATCGTGAATAATTAGTTTTTAGTACAAAGTTGTATCAGACTTTTGTGATCTTTATAGGACACGAATGAGTAATACGTCTAGAAAATTTCCACGAATATTTCTAGATGCATCACTCATTCAAGTCCTATACGTATCACATTTAATACCCATCTTCCTCCATTAAACTTAAGTTGATATTATTTGCCATATTTGTTTTTTTATTTATTCCAGTCTATGAATTTTAATTCATTTAAGCCTGTAAGGCTTTTAATACAAATCTATATACAGAAATTAATGAAAAATAGTAATAATCACCCTTATTGTGCTTAGCGTTTTTATGGCGAAAGACAGGCGTTTTTGGAAAACCGTACCGTGATTGGCGAAAAACGCCAGTGAATACAACAAATTTCAAACCTGTTATAAAAACGCCATTAAAATGCTTGGCGTATTTGTTTTTCAAACGAGAGCAAATTTATCGTCAACAAAAATATGATAAAACAAAGAAATATCAAAAATTAAAATATGAATTCTACTTTCTCCATTTTTACATATGATTGCTGTTATTTTGACTCATTTGGAATGAGTATTTATTTATTTATATGTGTATGTATATTTAAAAAAAAAAAATTGTAAATCGGAGGAACACAGTTTGCGAAAATTTTAATTATATTAGTCCACCATCCGTTCCGTGGAGAGTTGTACGAAGGCCTGGACTGATTTAAAACATATGTAAACAAACATTTATAATACAATATTTCTTTTTTTTCCTTTATTTATTTGTTGAATCTTCACAAAGTGAACTAACAATAAGTATTCAAATGTTAATGCTAAATACACAAAATTAATTAAGTGCAGCCAATGCTAGACAAAAATGTTTTATTTTGCACGGTCAATATCGGTAGAATCACCTATTTAACGTTTTGATGTTGGCAAGGGTATCCCTTCTTCTAAGCCGAGAGTGTCCTTCAAAATAAAGTATATTGTGTGCAAGAGGATTTGGGTGAATTTCCAGTTTATTGGTATACCTTGTCGCGTACTTTGAAAACTCGTCCTTAACAAGAGGCACACAGAGATCATTATGAATTCGTGAGTTTTTTACGTACCATGGAGCTGCAGCAATTGTTCGAAGAATTTTGTTTTGTCGCCTTTGAATTTTTTGAATATTTGATGCTAAAGCGTTGCCCCATAACTGAATTCCGTAGCGCCATATAGACTTTAGTATTGCGTTGTATAATAAAAGTTTGCAATCCAACTTTAATGTCGAATTTCTGCCCATAAGCCAATTTAGTTGCGCTGCTTTTAACTTTAACTGAGTAACTTTCGCATCTATGTGAGACTTCCACGTTAGCCTACGGTCGAGGTGTATACCAAGGTACTTGACTTCATTTTGCTGCGGAATAGGTGAATTGTTAATTTGGAGAGCTGAACATGTTTGTTTATGCAGTGTGAATGTAACGTGAGTGCACTTTTGTTCATTAACCCTGATTTTCCAAAGCATCAGCCATTTTTCAATATTGAAATAAATTTCTTGAAGCTAATTGGTGGTTTTCATGAACGCTCAAAAACGCTGTGTCATCTGCAAAAGTTGAAGTGGGGATGCCGGATGTCATTGGCGTAAATCAAATATTAAGAAGGCCCCAGTATGCTGCCTTGGGAAACTCCTGCCTCGATTGGCCAAGTTGGGCTTATAAAATCGCCTTCTCAAATAACAAACTTCCGGCCGCATAAGTAGCTTTCCAGAAGCTTGTGGGTGTTTGCAGGCAAGTTCGACTTTATTTTGTGCATTAATCCCTCGTGCCACACTTTATCAAAAGCTTGGGATATGTCAATGAATAGAGCCGAGCAATAATTTTTGTCTTCGAAAGTCTGTCTTATGACGCTGACTAGTCTGTGTGTCTGTTCTACGGTGCTATGTTTAGCCCGAAAGCCAAACTGATGATTACGGATACATCCCATTCCATTCAATATTGGAGTCAACTTCGCCATTAACAATTTTTCGAACAGTTTTGACATTGTTGGCAGTAGACTTATTGGTCAGTATGATTCTACTTTAGTGGAATCCATCCCTGGTTTGGGTATCATAGTATTCTTGGACACCTTCCACTCGTCAGGATAATACTCAAGGCGTAAAATATCGTTAAAAAAAAATAGAACTCTTCTTGCTACACGAGGTTCAAGCATTTTACCAGTAATTTGATCAATGCCTGGAGCTTTTCTTGGGTTTGTATTAGCGATAAAGTTTTCGTCATCTTGAAAATTAAGTCTCAAAGACACAGACGGTCTAGCAGCATATGACAGTAACTCCGCTGTATTATTCGCTGAATCATTTGTAATAAAAACATTTCTTAAATGATCGACATACAACATCCCCTTTTCAGAATCGCTTCTTGCCCAATCGCCAGTTGAAGTTCGCAACGGTGGCCTACCTATTACGGGTCTTTTCGCGTCTTTTGCCGCTTTCCACAGAGAATAATCAGATTGAAGAGTACCATCCAGGCTTTCCAAATATGTTTTAAGGGAAGCCATTCTATAGACTTCAAGCAGATTTCTTAACTGAGTTATGAGCTGAGTTTTAAGCTGGGGAGACCTGCGAGTTTGCCACTCTCTTCTAACTCTTCTTTTTTCTGACACAAGTTGCTCAATTTCAGCCGAATAAGTTCTATTGTTCTCATTTCTGGATCTTATATGACTAGTTGTAGCATGCTGTACGGCCAGTTTGAGGTTTTCAGAAAAATCATTAATTGACACATCAATATCCTCAGGCGTTCTCAAGGCGATATTTTCAGTACAATGTGTACTCAAAAATTTTTTGTATTTTAGCCAATTAACTCTATTGACGGTCAACGGGGAGCCAATCTCTTGGGGGAACAAAACAGATTATAGTGGGTGAGTGATCTGATGATAAATCTAATGAAGGCTCCACTTGCATTCACTCTAAAGGAAAATTTTTCGCAACTCCAAAATCTGTAACGTCTGGGATCTTTCGTCAGTCTGACGGCCAATAAGTGCGGTGTCCACTTGAAACCACATCTAAGCTCATTTTAAAAACGGTGTCAAAAAGCACACGGCCTTTCGAGGTAATTAAACGTGATCCCCAAAAAGTGTGTTTAGCGTTTTAGTCGCCAGCCGCTAAAAATCGAGGCCCAAGTGATTTGAAAAAATTTTAATATTGGCTTTCTGTTATTATTATTTCCTGCATCCGTAAATGTATTTATAGATTGAACAAGAGTCTGCAGAGTTGCCTCAAGATTGGTAAATTTTTGGTCGGAGTTTTGTGGCTTGGGCTCCTGATTCAAGTTTGGTTTATCGGATTTTACCACATTCGCATAAGAAATTTGTTTGGGGTTTTGCATGATTATGTGGCTGGTTGGCTGGCGTACCTAGGGAAAATTGCTGTTAGAAATGGTGTTTGTCTGCTAGGGTGGCATATTTAAAATTGGTAACCTATTTGTCATTGACCTCTTGAAGTGAGTGTAGACAGGGCAACCCCTGTAGTTTGCAGTATGGTTACCTCCACAGTTACTGCATTTTTTAACGCTCGCGTCAGTCTTAGGTTTTTTGCACTGTGATGTACCGTGAAGCTCTCCACACACAACGCAAACTGCGGGCAATAGGCCTTAGTATGGCCAAACTCTTGGCAGTTTAGGTATTAAACGGGCCCTAAACGCTTATGAGGCTCCTCAACGGTAGCCTTGCGATGCAAAAGATATTTAAGGTTATAAATTGGATGCACTTCATTCTTTTTTAAGACAACATCTCTAGGTTCCAACACTAATAATGGGTTGAGGAATTTTTTCACGGTTTCTAATGTTTACTACAGTTTTAATTTTAAAGCCATTGTCTTCTAATCCGGTTTTGACATCATTCGTATCTACAAAACGGTTAATCCCATTTATAACGACCTGAATACCTTTGGCACTTTTAAACTGATATGTGTATAACCGTCGTTTCTCTTTCTCCTGAACGTCAGACAATTTTCGGTATTCATTCTCGTGCTTGACCTGGATTTTCGTTTCTTTAATGCTGCCGTGCTTAACTGATGTTACGTTGAAAGCGTCTTTGCCGATTGTCGTAATAAGTTGTTCCATGTTCACAATTTACTTCGACTTTTTAAAAAATTGTTTTTGCACCTTAAGCTTTTATATATTTTTTATCTTGGAGCAGTACTCAGGGGATGACCCATACATATGCAGTGCATTGTACCGGAACTAGGAAAATAGGTTATGAGGAGGGGGAAAGATGGAGTAGTGTTTGTGAACATTTCACTTGAACTTTCTAACGTTATAACAGACAGGAAATACATTTGCAGGCAACTTATTCCACAGGCGAAGCGTACGGCTGAAAAACGAATTCTCTCTGTAGTGCGTAGTACGATTCCCTGAGCAATCAACCACAAATGGATGAGCTCTGGACGATAAACGCGTGCTACGTAAAAATGTACGAGTTTCGGCAACAAGATCCCTAATCTCGTTAGAGCAAAATCCATTGTAGTAACGATAGAACAGAGTAACGCACCCCACACTGCGTCGATGATCCAGTGAGTCAATAGAGTTGGATACCCTACTGTCTCCGATAAGCTTCTTCGCCCTCTCCTGCACACGGTCGAGTAACCCCAAAATAGACTTTGAGGCACCGGCCCAAACATGAGAGTTGCTTTCTATTTTCGGTCGAATGTAGGTGGTATAAATAGTAAGGAGGTCGGATAGAGTGAAGTACATCTTACACCGTTTCAAAAATCTGAGACACTTGAATGCTTCTTTAGAGACATGAAAAATGTGATCATTCCAGCGAATATTACACTGTATTTTCATTCCAAAAACATCAAGAGCATCCGATTCCTCAATATTTATACCATCCATGAGTGCAGATGAAGCAGCAGTTGCGGTCGTATGTTTGTGTGTTAATAAACAGCAGTGGATCTTACGAGCGTTAAAAACGACTCTTTGTCCCCACTCAGAGTTTAATAGAAGATCACTATTCAGTGAATCATTCATATTTAGCCTTTTGGCAGCGATCTCTGATAGGCTGGGCCTATAACTAAAAGAGTACGAGTGGCAAATGCTGCTGTCATCCGCGAAAGAGTGGATACACTTCACACAGGGTTTTATTATTAATATTAATTTTTTTATAGTGTGTTTTATAAATTTTAGCATAAAATTACTGATCTATAACGAAATATAATGAATTAATTTTTGAAGAACTGTCAAAATGGCTTTTACTACAGAGTTGCCAAATCTCACATAATATATGTAAAAAATTAGGAATTATTATAAAATATACTCACTTTTAAGACTTTTTTAATTTTTTTCCGACGATAAATTTGAGTTCACGAAACAGAAATTTTTCGTCGAAATTCTTAACTTAGCGAAGATGTAAAAAAAGGAATCACTACCAGTTGCGCCACATTAATACATATTTTTGCTCTTGATGAGCTATTTACTTTCTGTTGGCATAGACTGGTTAATTTAAGTATTATTAAAAATTATAAAATATGATACATGATATTAATTAAATTTTATATGATATACCTTTGTTTAAGATGGAGTACTCTTGTGATTTTCAAATTGTAAAAAATGTTGCACTCCTTATTATGCAGTTGAAATAAAACAAGAGTTTTGTACAATTTTTTATAAATAATGTATGTATTAATGATAAATAGTCGAACTTCATTTTAATATTTCTAATATTATATGATGGTATCATTCGTCTGGCTCAAGTTCAATCCTGGCTAAAGCCAAGAAATATTATTATTTTTTAATTATACCAATAATTGCCGCGATCAATAACTCTTGATCAACAGATATTTTGAAACAAGTTGCCAATTTTGCACGGGAAAAATATTTAATACAAATAAGGATTTATACTGTGATTTTAAGCCATGCCTTTTTATATAATATCCTTTTAAAGCTTTTCATTACATTTCATCGATGTTTTTGTTTTATTGTTTTCGTTAACAAAAATCGTTTGTCTCTTTTTATCCTTTGGCTAGTATCGATGTAGGCAACTTGCCAGTGGAATGAAAATATAACAATTTGAAAAAATAACAAATAAGTTAAAATGAAATTAGAAAAAATCTAAAATCATAAAACATGCTTATTTTGTTGTGAAAAATTTTTAGCACAAAAAACCCATGCCTATTAGACAGATGGCTTTAAAAATCATTATGAAAATGTGCTCTAACACCGCATGACTAGGCTTGCCACCCGTACTTTTTAATAAAGTATTGTACGCTATTTCGGTTAATTGTATTTTATGAGAGCAATAAAGTACGAGAAAATACTTTATTTCACACGATTTGATTTATCCAGAAATTAAGATTCCTGTTATATCAGTCAAGTTGATTTGTTAAATTAGCGATTATTTCTTAAGACCATGTCATATCGTTTTTTTTTTGTAGAAGATAATCTGGCAACACTAATTGTTTACTTCCTTAGTCCCCTTTCGCAGTTGAGAAATTGTTGGGCAGACAGACGAAGTTTGTAGGCGATGTATTTAAGAGGAAGAGTGTGCGTTAAACCTCTACTGTACTGGACAAGATCAAGGCGACTTTATACAGGTGAATGCAAGCGGAAAGGCAAATTCAGTACAATGTATTTTGTTATTGTAAAACATATCGTGAATGTCATAATCTAAATTCGCCTAAGATTGCTCAGCAGAGAAAAAATTTTATATAAACATTAAATATAAGCATTTATAATTGTTTGTAATTAAAATCACAGATTATATTAGTTTTTCACTTTTAAATTCATACAAATTTCTTGAAATTGCACTAAATCATACAAAAAAAACCTTCAGATTAAAATGGCGCGAAAAAGTTTGTAAACAAAATTTGACAGTGTCATTGGAAAAAACGCGAGAAGCAAAAAATAATCACCTGTGCTGTTAAGTTCACCTGGTAATGAATTCGCCTTGGACAAGATGCATTAATGTATACACAGTGGCAGCACTACGGCATGTGACAATTTTTTGCTACTGGCAATATAGTAAGCTATTTACGTCAAATGTATTGTTTACATTTTTGAAAGTGAATTAAGTGTTTTATTCTAAATTAAACATATACAAATTACTTTGTGAACATAATTGTTGTAATTTTGCTCTAGTGCTGCCACCGTGTATACGTTAATGCACCTTGGTACTGGACATTTTAAGGAATTTTTTGTTTGAAGTTACCTCTCTTCGCATTTTTTCATGTTGTTGCTTCATATTATTATTCTCATATCAACGTCAACTTCATATAAACACACTAGCTGAGCTTAAAAAACAACAACAACAAAAAAGAAAGAAAAGAGAAACGAAAAATTTCTGTTTGTCTATTAATTTCGCAACTGTAAAAGGTTTCGGCAAGTTCAAAGCAGAATGAGAAAAATGTCTATCTTTCAATTTCCAAACCCTAAAAGCGGACTTATTTGCCATAAGAATACGATAAGCTTTATATATTTAGTACAAAATGAGTGGAGCCATGAACAAGGACAACTTAGATATGAGTAAACGAAATACTCCCACAAAACGAAATTTTGATTAAATAAAAAAAAACAGATCAAATAGACAGTGAATATATTACTCCTAATAAGCGTAAAAATGTATGATGCGATCAAACCAAGGCGAATTCATTACCAGGTGAATTTAACAGCACAGGTGATTATTTTTTGCTTCTCGCGTTTTTTCCAATGAGACTGTCAAATTTTGTTTCTTTTGTTTACTAACTTTTTGGCGCCATTTTAATCTGAAGGTTTTTTTGCATGATTTAGTGCAATTTCAAGAAATTTGTGTGAATTTAAAAGTGAAAAACTAATATAATCTGTGATTTTAATTACAAACAATTATAAAAGCTTATATTTAACGTTTATATAAAATTTTTTCTCTGCTGAGCAATCTTAGGCGAATTTAGATTATGACATTCACGATATGTTTTACAATAAAAAAATACATAGTACTGAATTCGCCTTTCCGCTTGCATTCACCTGTATAAAGTCGCCTTGGATCAAACTGAAGAATAAAAATCCGTGGCAAATTGAACATGGTCACTGGCTAACTAATTGTTTAGCAATGACAATTATTTGATAGGATATACGTTTTTTTAATAAGTTTAACATTAAATAAAAACATACTGTACTTTACTTTTGTACAGTGTACTTTTTTTTATTTTTAAGCTTTAATAACCAATGTACTTTAATTGCAAAAGAAAAAGGTGGGAACCCCACGCATGACTGTTTTTAATTAATTTTTTCTTTGCCGGTAATAAATTTTTTAAGCATTCTGCTGTTCTGCCAATAACAAAGAGCTGTTATCTGGAATTCTCTGCAAAATATTTAGAAATAAAGAATTTTTAGAGCAAATTACTGCACACTAAAAACTGTATCACAAAGGACGTGGGCGAAACGGTAGCAAAGTACTATAATACTAAAATAATTTGTTTGTGGTAAAGAAATTTTATATTTTTGCTGTGTGAAATATATGTATTATATTTGACAACATAAAATTTTGACAAAACAGAAAAATATTTTAACAAAGCTAATAAAAAAAATAAATAAATAAAAATGACCAAATTAAGAGATAGTTATAATAGCGTCATTTTTCAATTTAGTATTATTTGATTTTTATACTTTTAATAATAAAATTTCCAATTATAATTTATTTTAATCAAATTCCTAAATTTCAAATATTTTTATTCTATTGTCAAAACTTATATTAGCCCCTAGAGCTAGTAAAATTTTATTCACCTCAGAAATGTCAAAATTTTACTTACGAGAGTACTTTTCTACCGTTTCACACTCGTCGAAATTAAAATAAAAGTGAAAAGCAGCGTTGTCCTTGGGGCACTAAAGTGCCTTCCTTCCTTCCTGATTAATATTAAAAGAATTCCTTATTCAAGTGAAACGCGAAAAAGTACCACAGAAATACATGTCTGTAAATAAATGTAGGAAACTAAGGCCAATGCCTTAAATTTTGGTTCTGAAAAAAATTATTTTTTGAACTTTAGTTTAAGAACTTATTTTAAGTTAATAAATGTGACTATTCAAGTGGCAGGCAGTGTACATGAGTATTTATGTATATTGTTTGCTTTACTCTGTCGACTTGGACAAACGTTATAACCAACGTGGCCATTTTAGATTTTTGCGGGTAAATTTAGCATTTATATAGCTGCAAATTTTTTATTTTTGATTTAGCTGCAAATTTTCTATTTAGCAGTATTTAACTTAAGAATGTTTAATTAAGAATGTTTTAAAATTTCTTATTTGAAAATCTACTACAAATTTTTCCTGATTACACATTCTAATCTTTAACCCCAGCCATACGAATGTAAATTAAAATCTGTGGCTGTGTTCTGTAACTCTCGCCACGAGAAACTTTTCGACTGAAACGTGTGAAATGAAACAAAGTTGAAACAAACAGCTGCTTTTCTCACTAAACTGAATCTATAACTTTTCTTGGTGAGTAATAGCTGTCACATAAGGCAATTACTCGCTATTTTACAGAAAAACTGTGTCTGTAAAACTATTGCGAAAAAATTTCCCGCTTTCAACTGTCATTATTTCTCGCAAATAAAAAGGCTGTGAGATAGTATTTCGAATTACAATAATCATCTTTATATGATTAATAATACTGAAAAAATAAGTATTTTGCTGTTAAATTAATTTTAATATATTTATTTACAGAGTTAAGAATGATTTTTTTTTTATTTTAACTTTTTAATTAATTTTTATACCCTCCACACAACAAGTTTTAAGGGAATACTTAAGTTTGTAATTTCTACAATTTTAATTTCTGACCTAACAAAGTATATTGTAATACTTTTATAATGTTTTTTTTCCAGATTTCATAAATTGCAATTGTTTCTTAATTTTACAAAACTTTGTACATAAGTATGTATGTATATATTTGTAAATAAAATGTAAACGTTAGAGCCATACCATACATTTTCTAGAATAGACGGCGGTTATATTATGACGCCGTCGAACAAAATTTCTTAACTTTTAGTAATTTTTGGTCAGCGGCGGTACTTATTGTGGCTGGCGCTTTCATTTTTATAATTGAATGTCGGCATAGTTTTATATTTTTAGACATTTCTAACGTAACGACGTAATCGCTTTGGGTAGTTTTCGACATGAGTTACAGTCGCAGTTTTTTCTCATTTTTCGAGAAACGATGGAATAATCTGTTTCACAAGTTTTCGACGCGAGAACTTCTCGCCAAAGTTACAGAACACAGCCACTGGTATCACAACATTTACGTCTCAAGAAAAGTTAGCTTGCTACTATATCCGAAAAGTGCGTTATAACGTTAATCTTTTCACATTGTTTCGAAGTTGCTACAGAAACATCTACCACCATTCAAGTTAAATATTAGAAAAAGAAGCTTCTTATGGCCTTATTCATAAAAAAAATTGTATGTTTATTAAACTGGTATTTGACAAATGAATACGGCCGTTAGTATAAAATCAAAATTAATAGTGTAATTGTAGACTAACATAGTAGTGACTGTGAAGAAAACTCATGCTGGCCAAGTACTAGCAAAAGGTAAAAATTAGACCTGTTTCATTCATGAACGAACGGGTTAAATTTAAGGGAGTTCCTTTTCTGTATTATATAAATTTATCTTGATCTATATATTTTTTATATCCCTTAATTTATTAAATAAAAGATTAGGGTGTTTTTCATATGATGGTCTCTCACTGTTTTTATTTATTTATTTATTAATTTATGCCTATGGAGAATAACTCCTTACAGGCAGATACTATATATGTACACGCATATAAGTTAAAAAATAATTAAAAATAATAATAACAAAAAGTAGAAAAAATAGCTAATTACTGGAAAAAAAATTTATAAGCAATAGAAAAATTTGTTAATTACTGGAATTTAATACTAAAATTATACTACGCTTAACAAAATTTAAGTTCATCGAAAAGTCAATAACGTGGTACAGGTCATTAAAACAACAACATAATCTACGGAAGGGATCTGCATTCGCTTAATTCTGACGGTAATAAAGGTTGATATTGACGAAGACTACGCTGTGGAACATCAAAATTTAGTTTAGACACCAGATACTCCGAGCAGATATTGCCGTTAATCAATTTAAAGACAAAAATGACATTTAACATTTTTCTGCGACTTGTCAAAGAAGGCAGCTTTATTTGTTGCAGTCTGAACTCATAGGATGGTAAGTTGGCTACAGTGCTCGGGTAGATATTGCGCAGGATGAAAAGAAGGATTTGTTTTTGGATAGACTCGATTCGATCTCTATGAACATTATAAAAAGGGTCCCATACAATCGAGCCATATTCATTTTCTTTCCGTTTTTGTTTATTTTAAAGAGCTGTCTCGACAAATGGCCGAAGAACTAACCTAAGAATAAGGAATAACTTCACTTTTGATTTGTCTGTAATTGTAAGAAGTTCTAAAGTACGGTGTGCAAATTAAAAAAAATGTGTGATGAAAAAAGAGAAGCTGTTGAACTTTTTGTTAAAATTGTTTATTTAAAAATTAAAAACGTTTTTATATAAAATCATCAATATAAATATAAAGACTTTATGTTCAGTAATGACCGTTTCGACCATAACATATGGATTTAAAATGAAAAATTGTGGATTACACAGCAGCAAATGTTCGCAATAAGAAAAAACTTTATAAAATAATATCTGTCACGGTAAGTTAATTTAAATTAGTTATAAAAATCACTATATATAAGTACCTGCACAAATAAAATGCAAATTTGACTACCATCCCTCTATTTTAAATTTTGCGGTCACTGTTCCACAGAGTCGAGTCAGTGTAAAGCAATTGTTGCAGCACAAGAAACTAAAGAAGAAATGAATATAAACTTAAATTTTATTGTGCACATTCGTAAAAAATTAAAATGTATTTGAAATGAATTTTAGTAAAATTTTGTATAGAATTTTTATAACACATTTCAAATTTATTTAAAATTTTATGAATATGCCCATAAAAATCTAACAGAATAGCATTCGTCAACCAAATTATCAAATATTACATTCACATAGGACAATGCAACTACTGAAGAGTATAATATGAATAACGGTTGTACATTCGGCACATGTTATTGCTAACAATGTCTTCGTATATTTTTAGCTGTGTTTAGCCAGTGAGTCCCATTCAACAACATATCTTTTCTTTGTTAGTGATATCGTTAACATATTCTTCCACTATTTACAACGCATACACACATGTCGCTCCTTTATTGCAACATAGTCATATCTCAAAAAATTAGTTTTTAGAGTTAACAATGCAGAATTGTTAACAGTACTACTTTTTATATTGTGCCAAAATTTTTTTTGTGCTCTTAACGTTCTTGGGATGAAGATATAGTGTGATGTTCGCTGGACTGAACACATTCTTCATGTCTCTAAAGAAGCATACAAGTGCCTCGGGTTTTTGAAACGGTGTAAGATGTACTTCACTCCATCCGTCCTCCTTATTATTTAGACCGAAAATGGAATACAACTCTCATGTTTGGGCCGGTGCTTCAAAGTCTATTTTGGGGTTACTCGACCGTGTGCAGGAGAAGGCGAAAAAGCTCATCGCTGACAGTAGGGTATCCAACTCTATTGACTCATTGGAGCATCGACGCAGTGTGGGGTGCGTTACTCTGTTCTATCGTTACTACAATGGATTTTGCTCTGTCGACACTAGGGATCTTGTTTCCAAAACTCGCACATTTTTGCGTAGCACACGTTCATCGTCCAGAGCTCATACCTTTGTGGTCGATTGTTCAGGGAATATTCGTTTTTCAGCCGTACGCTTCGTCTGTGGAGTAAGTTGCATGCAGACGTATTTCCTATCTGTTGGAAAGTTCAAGTCAAATGTTCACAAACACTACTCCCTCTTTCCTCCTCCTCACAACCTATTTTCCTAGTTCTGGTATGAAGGAGTCATCCGCTGAGTACTGGTCCAAGATAAAAAAACAATTTGTTTTTGTTTTGTTTTATTTCATAAAACTTTTTACCAATCAAAAAATATATACAACAGTTTTCTTTTTGTTTCTTAGCTGTCTATATACTGTCCTAGAAGCTACCCTAAATTTCAGTACACTTTGGAACCCTTGACAAATGTTTTCAAACATTTAATTATATATTCTGTTCACGTTATTATATATAAGGCTCTTTCTATGAAATCTTGACATATGTATAAACAATTAGGAAATATAAGAAACGATATGTATTACATATATATTTTTTAATTGGTATTAATATTACTAACTAATAAAGTTAATAAGAAATCATAAAAATTTAGAATTTCTTAAAGTAGGGTACTCATCTTTTAAACACAAAACAACAACTAGAAATTTCAAATAAGCTACGAGTATTATTACTATTATTTCTTTTATTGTGTTTCTTTTCTCCTTAAAGGGTAAATTAAGATACATTACATCCTCATGATATGACAGGTGTCCAAAATCACAGATTTTTGCATTGGATTGATGATATTTTCTGTAGTTTGTTTGTCGATGATGCCTTCTACACTAATTATTATGGGGATGATCTTAATTTCTTTCAGGTTTCAGTTTCTCTTAATCTCAACTGCTAGATCAGAGTATTTATTTATCTTTTCAACATATGTTCGAGAAACGTTTCTGTTGGCAGGTATTGCTACATCAATAAAAAAAAGGCCTGATCATTCTCTTTTGTTAATAATTGTTATATCAGGTCGGTTATGAGATCTCGTGTTATCAGTGTGTATTGTCCGATCATAGTAAATCTTTACATTTTCATTTTCTGCCACTGGTTGAGGGTCATATTTGTAGTACGGAAGCTTATCAGTTTTAAAATTATGCTTGAGTAGCAGATTTTTTATGTAGTATCTTGACTACATTATTATGTCTCCTTGTGTATTCATTTTGTGCTAGAGACGTATTGTGAGAATTATTTGATCCTGTGCAGCAATCATAAACGCCTCAGTTTCAGCATACAGCTTTCCATTTACTAGCCATTTGTTTGGCATTACTTTATACCAATCATATTGTCAGCATTTATGGATTTGTTGACCGACCATGAATAGGTTTTATTGACCACTTTTGCTGTCTTGTTCTTCTATCCTATGCATGTCTCTCAAAACGTCCACTTAAATTTAAAGGTGTAAGATTTATATCTGCTTCTAATATTACTTTAATCAATCTTGATCTTTCTCCTTTAAGTTGGAAATATTTTCGAAACGATTCAATTTGGATGTAGAGTGTTTGAAGATCTACTAAACCTCTTCCACCCTCGCACCTTGGCGTCATCATTCTTTCACACCATGATTTGGGATGATGAGCTTATAGGCCGTCAGCATTATCCGTAACATTCTTTGCAAGCTTTGTATTTCTGTTACGGTCCATTTAATGATTCCGAAACTGTACATAAGGATAGGTACTACATACGGCTTTTATTAAGTTGCTCCCATTTAAATTTACTTTAGCTATTCTGTGTATACGTTCCTTAAATTCTCTTGTAAGATTATTCTTAACCATTTTACTATTCATACGCCTACTCTGGGTTATACCCAGATATTTATACTCATCCCCTTCTTCCATTTGTGAAATTATTTGGGTTTCTTCATTTTCGGCTTCTGCTCTGGCAATTTTTCCTTTAAATATATGTATACGCTTACATTTATCTAAGCCAAATGCCATCGTTATGTCTTTGCTGAACATAACGATTATTATTATTTATTAATAGATATAAAATTTTGTACATATAATTATACAAGATTTCTTTATCTATATATGGCTAAACATAATGATTGTGTGCCAGATTGGCATGTTACTAAACATAATTGTAAAGTATATAACTTTGTTGGTCACCTTAAAGTTAACATTAGTGATAACAAATACAATTCATTTAGTTTAACTGCTCTCAATCTCTTATAATTGAGTATAAGGAATTGAAAGAATGTAAAAACCGCTATGGTCATAAATTAATTATATACTTATGTACATAGATTTTAAGCACTTAAAAATATATAATAAAGATCAGTCATGAAGTAACAAAAAGACCACACACACAGCTTTTACTAAATCAATGTGTTAATACATTACATAATTGGCGACGAGGATAAAATATAATAATTAATAGTCTAAATATGGCAACCAGTCCTGTTACGGTGCTACAGACGTCTAATTTTCCAGAATTTTCTCCCAACAACGATACCTGGACTGTATGGAAAGAAAGACTGGACATATATTTTTCAGAGATTAAGTGTGAGGACGATAACGTCAAGAAATCAATTTTATTAAAATTGATTGGCAGTAGCGCATATTCTGCCCTACATAGTTTATGCAGCCCAATTTCACCTGCAGCAAAAACTTATAAAGATTTGTGTAAAATACTTGAAACACAGTATACACCTCCAACAATAATATTTCATGAACGTAAAAAGTTTCATTGCTCTACAAAAAACGAGAGTGAAACAATTGCAGAGTGGTATGCCCGTGTTAAAACGTTGGCTCTGAATTGTAAGTTTGGAGCTAGTCTAGAGGCGTTTGTTTTAAATCAATTTGTTATGGGTTTACCGGATTATATCTATGAGAGGATGTGTGAGGAGGATGAAAACATCTCAATAGAGCAAGCATTACGTAAAGCGTTAATAATCGAAACGAAGTACGCAGCCAAACCACATAGTTCTCAAGACTGTGGTGTTAATTTTGTTAAGAAAAATCAGTGGTCAAACAAAAAAGGCAGCGCTTCTTCAAATAATTATGATTCTAGTAGGGGAAATAAAAGAAATGAAGGTAAACAACACAGTCCGTGTTCTCATTGTGGTTGGCGTAACCACAATTCATCGTTTTGCAAATATAAAAACAGCAAGTGTCATACATGTGGTCGCATGGGTCATTTGGCTTCTGTTTGTAACAAGAAAAACAGAAATGTGAATTATGTGTCAAATCATGAAGAAAGTAGTGATGACTTATTCAATTATTCTATTTTCAGTGTGGCTGACAAATTTTCTGGTGATGTTTATACTCTCTCTGTGCATATAGATGGTGTTGAATTACAGGCAGTTTGTGACACTGGAGCTCCTTGTACTTTAATCCCAGCAACATTCCTTGAAATCAACAATATTAAGTGAAAGCTAAGGCCTTGCAGTGTACCTTATGTTGATTATAGTGGTAAGCGTATTCCCATTGTGGGAGAGTATGATGCTTCAATTGAATATAAAGGTTTAAGTAAAAGTGTAGTTGTTGTGGTTTCAAACTCTAAGAGTCCGCCGCTTCTTGGTAGATCTTTTTTAAGAGCATTTAAGTTTGAGCTATTTCAAATTTGCAATATGAGCAAAGATACAGTAATCAGTCAGATCAAAAATAAGTTTGCTGACGTTTTTAATGATCAATTAGGGGAATTTAAATTAAACAAAATTTCATTACATATTGATAAGGGTGCAAAGCCAGTATTTTTTAAACCAAGACCTTTACCTTTTGCTTGGAAAGAAAAAGTTGAGAAACAACTGCATGCTTTAATTGAAGCTGATGTTCTTGAACCAATCGATACTTCTGACTGGGGAACTCCCCTTGTTCCAATATTAAAGCCCAATGGTGAATTAAGAATTTGCGGAGATTATAAGGTTACTATAAATAAATTCTTAATTGATTTCAAATACCCCCTACCAAGAATAGAGGAAATCTTTGCTGCACTGGAGGGAGGCCAGCTTTTCACTAAATTAGATTTATCAAACGCTTATAATCAACTAGTTTTGGATAATGAATCACAACTTTTATGTGCCTGGAGTACACACATAGGAACTCTTAAAGTCAAGCGATTACCGTTCGGTGTGAAAACAGCTGCAGGCATCTTTCAAAAAACTATGGAGAGTTTACTAAGAGATATTCCATTTGTTGTTGTTTACCAAGATGACATCACTGTCACTGGTAAAACAATGGATGAACATGTTAATACATTGAGGTTAGTGTTGGAAAGATTACAATCCGCAGGGCTGAAATTAAACATAAAGAAATGTGAATTTTTTCAAGAAAAAATATCGTATCTGGGATTCAATATTGACAAAAATGGACTAAGCAAAAACGACGACCGTATTTCAAGTGTGCTATCAGCACCCATTCCCAAAAATATATCCGAGCTTAGAGCTTTTATTGGAATGGTCAATTATTATTCTAAATTCATTGATAAATTTGCATGCAAAATGAGTCCATTGTACGAATTATTGCGTAAAAATGTAAAATATATTTGGTCTAAAAAGTGTCAAGAAGCGTATGATTTTATCAAGAATTCAATAACGTCTGATCAAGTTTTAGTACATTTCAACCCTAACTTACCCATCGTACTGACAACAGATGCATCTAATAATGCTGTAGCTGGAGTCTTGTCGCACAAATTTTCGAATGAAACTAAGCCAATAGCTTTTGTGTCAAGGGCATTGACAAAGAGTGAAAAAAATTATAGCACTCTTGAAAAAGAAGCGCTAGCAATAGTGTTTTGCGTAACAAAATTGAAACAATACCTATTAGGAAACTATTTTACATTGAAAACGGACCATCGCCCACTAATCACAATATTTGGATATAATAAAGGTTTACCAATAATGGCTTCCGCTAGAATACAAAGATGGGCGCTAACACTCTCTGGCTTTAATTATAAAGTGGAGTTTGTAAAAGGATGTTTTAATGAAGCAGATGGAATTTCACGTATGCCACAGAGCATTTTCATAAATGACAAAGAAGAAAACTCTTATGTTAACCTTATAGAGTCAGACACCAATGTGAATCTCAATTTTAAAGACATTGCTCGTGAAACAAAAAGAGATATTACCTTATCAAAAGTGTGTGAAGCTATTCTAAATGGTACTATTAATAGTTTAAAGGGAGATAATTTTGCGCCTTATAGAGAAAAACAAACTGAACTTTCAGTTGAATACAACTGTATAATGTGGGGTTACAGGACTGTAGTTCCTGAAAAGTTAAAAAAATCTATTTTAAATGAGCTTCACAGTTCTCATATGGGAATTGTAAAAACAAAGTCATTGGCCAGATCTTACGTTTGGTGGCCTGGTCTTGACAAAGACATTGAACGAATGATTCGTAATTGTAAATCCTGCCAAGAACTATTACCCAGTCCAGAAAAAAGTCATCTAGTTCCTTGGGTGCCTAGCATGTCCGTTTGGAGTCGCATTCATGTTGACTTTGCTGGACCAATAAATAATTTTTATTTTTTCATCATCATAGACTCATTTTCAAAATTCGTAGAAGTTTTCAAAACCAAAGAAATAACTACAGCTTTTACCATCGCAAAATTGCGAGAACTATTTGCACGCTATGGATTAGTGGATATACTTGTGAGCGACAATGGTCGACAATTTACCTCACATGAGTTTCAAAAGTTTTTATCAAATAATGGTATAAAACACATTCTCACAGCACCTGGTCACCCTGCTACAAATGGGCAGGCAGAAAATTTTGTAAAAACATTTAAAAAGTCTATAATCGCTAATATGAAGGAACAAAACAATGCCAACATTGATCAAGTTATATCAAGATTTCTTATAGATTACCGCAACACAATTCATTGCACAACTGGAGAGTCTCCAGCTAAAGTATTCTTTGGAAGAAGCTTAAAAACCAGATTCAGTGCTCTAAAACCACCAACAACAGCTAAGAAAATTTTAGATTCACAAGAGAGAAACATTTTATATCACAGAGGTAATCGTAACACCATATATTCTAAAGGTCAAAACGTGTTAGTTCGCGATTACAGAAACCCAAATAAACCTAGTTGGTCACAAGCTAAAATAAAAGAACGCCTTGGATCTCGATCATACTGTTGTATTTTAAATCATAATAACTATGAAATAAAGCGTCACCTTGATCAAATTAGAAACCTAGATCAAAATGAAGAGCAACATTTACAAAACTTTCATTCATTGCAACATAATCAAGATCTTCGACAAAACCAAACGCAACAAAATCAACAGCAACTTGATAGTAAACAACAAGAAACTTCTCAACAAAACCAAACGCAACAAAATCAACAGCAACATCAAAACCAACAGCAACATCAACAAACCAACCCAGAAAATGACAACTTAAGAGAGAACACCAATTATCACTCAAGTAGCACAGCAGAGAGAAGAGAGTTGACAAATGATAATGAAAAACACACCAGAAGAGAACTCAGACCACGAACTGGAGGTAGGGTTATTAATAAACAAAACTAAAACATATATAATGTTATCTCTTTGTAACACTTTGATCAATTTAAGAGAGGGCATGTAAAGTATATAACTTTGTTGGTCACCTTAAAGTTAACATTAGTGATAACAAATACAATTCATTTAGTTTAACTGCTCTCAATCTCTTATAATTGAGTATAAGGAATTGAAAGAATGTAAAAACCGCTATGGTCATAAATTAATTATATACTTATGTACATAGATTTTAAGCACTTAAAAATATATAATAAAGATCAGTCATGAAGTAACAAAAAGACCACACACACAGCTTTTACTAAATCAATGTGTTAATACATTACAATAATAATAAGCTACGAGTATATTATAATGGTGAAACCATAAACATAATTTATTTAGATTAAAAGCTACAGAAAACTGTTCAACATTATATAAGAAAAACTATCTGATATAAGATAGTTTTGTTTTATTTAAAATGAGGTACAAAAAACGCTGGTCGACCCTATTTGCTAATTACAGCACTTCAAAAATTTTTATGTTTCAGAAACCGAACTCGCACCGTATTTATAAATCTAAACTTCAGTACACACTTCTAAATAATTTTTAAAAAAATTTAGTTCATACGCCAAAGTCTTTGAATAGATATCTGACTTACATAAGTATGTATATATAGCTATGTATGTAAGTATGTGTAATGAGTATTTACTTACAAATATGCTTAATGTCAAACCACATAACTTACATACATGTGCTTACAAATTTAATGATAGATCGTATTTAGAAGACTTATTTACGAATCATGCGCTTTTGTTACCCAAAAATACTTCCTCAAATAACTTCCATACTTGCAAATCGTGAAGTAACACTGCCAAATACCTTTGCGACTTCATCTGCAATTGATCTTTTAAATATATGTATATCCTCGGTCACAATATATCTTCTTCTGAAATTCTACATCAATGCTGCAAAAAAAAACTTTAACTCAACCTCACTTGGAATTGTTTCTTTAAATACGCCGTTCTAATATATTTCTTCAGTTGTAGGCTCTAAGCGTATGCCTCAAAACAGCTTTAGTTCGATTTCAATTGGAAGACTAGAACGTTCTTCTGCCAAAACATCGCCACAATGTCTCTCGGCATCAATCGGAAATATCCGAAAATTTTACAGTCATGTGCTGAGAAACGCCAAATGTTTAAATCACTCGTTAGATCAAAATCGCAAATCCCATAATTCTGTGTGCTGAATATTGCACATTTTGTTTGAGCAAAAATATGTGCAAAACTTGGTAGCACTTGCTTGCTGTATACGAAAAAACTAGTTGTGCCATTTGAAGGCGCCATGTTTAAAGTAAACAACAGCAATCACATAAAAAGGTGTACAGTCGTAAAGCAGCTCTGGGCTGGGGAACAGCTCTTGCGTCATCGTAATTTTTTTTTATATTTTATTTTTTTTTTTTATCTTGGACCAGTACTCAGGGGATGACCCCTACATATGCAGCGCATTGTACCAGAACTAGGAAAATAGGTTATGAGGAGGGGGAAAGAGGGAGTAGTGTTTGTGAATATTTGACTTGAACTTTCCGACGTCATAACAGAGAAAAAAACACGACTGTGGGCAACTTATTTTATAGGCGAAGCGTACGGCTGAAAAACGAACCCTCTCTGTAATGCGTTGTACGATTCCCCGGGCAATCGACGACAAATGGATGATCTCTGGACGATGAACGCGTGTTACGTAGAAATGTGCGAGTTTCAGGAACAAGATCCCTAATCTCGTCAGAGCAAAATCCATTGTAGTAACGATAGAACAGAATAACGCACCCTATACTGCGTCGATGCTCCAGTGAGTCAATAGAGTTGGATACCCTACTGTCACTGATGAGCTTCTTCGCCCTCTCCTGCACACGGTCGAGCAACCCCAAAATAGACTTTGAGGCACCGGCCCAAACATGAGAGTTGTATTCCATTTTCGGTCGAATGTAGGTGGTATAAATAGTAAGCAGGTCGGATGGAGTGAAGTACATCTTACACCGTTTCAAAAAACCAATGCACTTGAATGCTTCTTTGGAGACATGAAAAATGTGATCAATCCAGCGAACATCACACTGTATTTTCATTCCCAGAACATCAAGAGCATCCGATTCCTCAATATTTATACCATCCATGAGTGCAGATGAAGCAGCAGTTGCGGTCGTATGTTTGTGTGTCAATAAACAGCATCGGGTCTTACGAGCGTTAAAGGCGACTCTGTTTTTACGACCCCACTCAGAGATTAATAGAAGATCGCTGTTCAATGGATCATTCATATTTTGCCTCTTGGCAACGATCTCGGATAGGCTGGGCCTATTACTGAAAGAGTACGAATGGCAAATGCTGCTGTCATCTGCGAAAGAGTGTATAGGGTTGAAAATTTGAAATAGAAGGTCATTGAGGAAAATAAGAAATAGGGTAGGAGAAAGAACGGAGCCTTATGGTACCCCTGAACTAATCTTGAACTCGTTTGATGAGATCCCATCTATAACAACTCGTATAGTGCGGTCTCTGAGAAAGCTCGATATAAACCGAGAGAAGTCATCACCGACACCAAAAGCAGTGAGCCTAGCCAGTAGCACAGCATGCCACACTCTGTCAAACGCTTTGGAAATATCCAAAGCAACCACCTTACTTTCGCCGAAATGATTGTTCGCAATAGACAATTGTGTTTGTTCGCAATAGGGAATTGCGATGAACACCAAAGGTTTATATAACTCATTACTCTTTTGTAAAGCAGTTCAGTAATAATCGAAATTAACATATGTATGTGACAAGTGCCAAATTTCGAAGGTTCCACTTGCACAAAAAAATAGTTACACCATACTTTGTCCGCGGAAATTCCGGGCAAAGTCCGGTAAAATGAGAGTAAACAAAAATTACTCTCAGAAGACAACAAATTTGCCCTAAATTGCTGAATCACAAAAAACCACATTTCAAGCCCGAAATTAAATTCCAAATTAAAAACGGCTGTTTATTATACAATTTTAAAATTCAGTGTTCTCAACGCGAAATTTTACAAAAATAAACGGAGTTGAGAATTATAATTATTATGCAAAATTAGCAAACAAACTTTATATTCTTTTTTTTTTTAATTTTTACATTTACATATATGAGAAAAATAACAATATATCGCATAGTAATTGTTTGAATTTTATTCGAGTTTGTTTTTCAGATCAAAAACAAACACGTCCGTTTGTCATCGAAGCTAAACTACCAATCCTATTAAATGAAAATGCACTAAAAATTAAAAAAAACCACTGTGGTTTTCAAATACTACTAAAAACGGTGTGAACGGTTGTAATTCAAGCAAAAATATTTGCGAATATAACTAACATTTTAAGCTTAATAAAAAACGGAAAATATGTTTTTTTCATACGTTATTTATGTAATGAAACTCCTTGATATATTGTCCCATTTTGCACGGAAGAAATGTACCTATGTATGTGTAAAGTCTGGTAAAATGAAAAACATGAATTACTCTATCAAGCTTTCTCATTTACCCAACTCGTCCAATTTTCAACACAATAAGCACTTTTCGTGCAAATTAGGAGCCCGCGGTTTCCCGCGGTAACGTACGTGGAACATAACTTACATATATTTAAAAAGTGCACTCTTGGTAAGGCACCCTATATTTTTATTTTTATGTTCTTGTATTGTCAAAGTAATCATATACATATTTCTAATAATTAAGTTTTTGGTGTCAGAAAAGATTTTTTATCTTGAACTACAACTTTTTCTTGAAAAGTGAAGATTTTTCTACAAAAATTTCTGGCACCACTGCTTATCATACTTCTAACAGACTGCAAAAAAACTAACGGTTCCTTTTCTTTTTGCTCTTTTTAAAACATTCTTTTTTCACCGTTCAAAGTAAAATAATTTTATAGCATATTGTTGTTATAATTTCAAAGTTTCGGCGCCTTCTTGTCGTCAACATACAAGACAACAGTTACATATGAAAAAAAGAAATGCAAAGTAAATAATTTTGTTTGTGTTATTCTACATACGAGTACATTTAAGTTGAAATACTTAACAAAAAATTTGTTTTGAAAAACTTTTTCTATAAACTGTATATTCAAAAGGAAACAAATGGCAGAAGAAATAAAACTTGGAAATATGTCTCAGGACGAGTGCGAAACGGTTGCAAAGTACTATGGCGAAAAATAATTTGTCTATGAAAAAGAAATTCCATGTTTTTGCTGTGTGAAAAAATATTGTATTTGACAAAAGAAAAATTTGTTTACATAAAACCAATCAACAAATAAAAATTAATAAATTAAGAAATAATTATAATAGAGCCATTTTTTTCAATATATTATTTAATTTTCACACTTTTAATTATAAAAATTTCAACTCAAGGCGAATTCATAACAGGTAAAATTGACAGCGCAGCTGATAACTTTTTTTAATTTTAATCTTTTTCAGATGTCAATGGAATAATTAAAACAAATTTGAAAAAAAAAAATTGTTTAAACAATTTTTTAAATTATTATTGTATCTTGAGCGCCAGGTATCATCAAGAATTCTCCCCAATCTGGCTGGCCATTTTCACCTCTTCAAGCTCTATCATCTGAGACTTTAAGTTTCACGAAGTAATTAAAACTTTCACGGAATAATTCAGTTTTTTTTTTGTTGTAAATTTTTTTTTAAAGAAATTTAAAAAAAAAATTATTTTTTTAAACAATTTTTTAGTTTTGTATTACAACTATCATTCAGAATCCTCCGCAATCTGGCTGGCCTCTTTCACCTTTCCGAGCTCTATAATCCCAGACTTTAATTTTCACGAAATAGTTAAAAGTTTCACGAAATAATTAAAAGTTTATCTTCTCTTGTAAATTTTTTTATAATAAATTTTTTTTAATTACTTTTTGTGTTTATATTTTTCCCTTGACGTTTGAAAAAGATTTATTTTTTGTAGTGTTGTATTTATTGCTCTTGCATATACCTGAAATGAATTTGCCTTGCCCTAGAGCATGACAAATTTTGAGCGCAAGCGGGAAGGCGAACTGATTACTATGTATTTTGTTGTTGTAAAGCTTCCAGAGAACATCAAAATTTACATTTGCCTTAGATTGTTCAGCTGGAAAAAAAATATATGAACGTTAAATACAAATTTGTATAGTTATTTGTAATGAAAATCCCATATTATATTGGTTTTACGCTTTTAAATTCACAAAAATTTCCTGACATTGCACTAAATCATACAAAAAAGTATTCAGATTAAAATGGCCCGAAAATGTCAATTAACAAAAGAAAAAAAATTTGATAGTCTCATTGGAAAAAACGCGGGAAGCAAAAAAAAATCATCACCTGCACTGTCAAGATCATCTAGTAATGAATTCGCCTTGCCCTAGGGCTAGTGAAATTTTTTCACCACAGGTATGTCAAAATTTTATTTGCTACGTTTTCGCACACGATGCACGGCGAAAAAAATTTTAAAACGAATAGAATTAAAATATAAGGAAAATTAACCTTATTTTTTTATATGCGTGAATCAAACTTTGAAGCCATTTAGAAGTGAAATTTTTTTTTATCTTGGACCAGTACTCAGGGGATGACCCCTACATATGCAGTGCATTGTACTGGAAGTAGGAAAATAGGTTGATGAGGAGGAAAGGAAGAGTAGTGTTTGTGGAGGTTAAACTTTAACAATAACAACATGAAAGACTAAAAAAAACTCTATTACAGCATTTAAGATGTTGGAATTAAATTAGTTAAAACTGACCAGTGTCCAGTGTATATACCTTCGACACTGGTCAGATTAGCAAAATTTAGTCCAACACCTTCCACACTACCAGGTAATAAAATGCATTCAAAAGAAATTACTATTGAACATAATAAGAAAACACGAACAACGCCGAAAAAAACAGAAACACTTGGTACCTATTCCGTTGCAATTGGTTTCATATGAAATTAATATTGAACTCTATAGTGGTCTAAGTACGGATAACGGTGAAAAAAGTGAAACAACGAAACACGTGTACACATCTTGCTATCTATACCGGTGAAATTTGGTTTCATACGAATTTTATAAATGAACAACCATACAGAGAAAATACGGACAGCAGTAATTAAAAACGTGTGCACAGGATGAAAGACAAAACACTACTAAATTTTAGTGAATGAAAAAAGGTTTTCTTAATACACGTCAAGAAATTTTTAATAATTTATTACAAAATTTCCTTTATGTAACCGCCCTACAAAAAATTTTTGAGAAAAGTTGATGTTAACTAATACATAAATAATTATTTTACAAACAAATGTATAACATGGCAACGTTGCCATTATAGTTTTTAAGCTATCACTTTTTACTTTTTGTTTATTTTGATTTTGTGAGTGTAATTTAATATTATTTTATCTTAAAAACACAGTTTTTTCCTTATTTTTTGTTACAGTCATCCGTATATTTGTTCTTTTTATTGTTTTATAAGAACTTCCAAATATATCCTTTTTTAGAAACAGACTTTGTGAATGTATATTAATTTTTTTTATAATTTATGATAACTTTTCAATTTAAAATTGAGTGGGTATTATGGAATTTTTGGCTCTTTTATTCGAAGGAAACATATTTTAACACAAGGTGTTGGCAATGGCAGCACTGAATTATACAGGCAAAAAATTCATATGACAGATAGAGACAACCATATATTAAAAGCAATACACCAAGGTGCATTAACTAGGTGGCATCACTAGCGCAGGTGACAATTTTTTATTTACAACGACCGGTAGAATCAAAAGTTGTTTATGTTTACACAAAGTGAAAAAGTAATAATATTTTAATCGTGAAAAAAAAGAAAGAAAAAGTGAAAAAGTGCAAAATAAAAATAATAAAGAAGTTTTCAAAAATATTTTAATTGCGTAGAAGCTGTTTATGTTTATACAAAGTGAAGTGAACAAATAATATTTTAAACAGTTTGAAAATGTGCAAAAGAAACAATAAAAAAGATTTTAAAAATATTTTAATTCCTTAAACTGCGTTGCTGTCTGCTATGTAAAAATAAAAATTCTACTGCTTATTCGACTTTTCTCGCTTCAAAAATAATTTAATTGCTTGCAATGCGTTAAAACCAATATATGAAAATAATAATACACAATTAATTTTCTTTATATAAATTTTCTTCTTCATTTTCCTCTGTTTCGTAAACATGTTTTTGACATTATGGTAGAATTTTTAAACAAACAAAATTATGTATCTAGTGCAGCAACTCTAATGCTGCCACCTAATAATTGCACCATGCAACACACAGTAATTCAAAAAATTTTAAACGCCATTCAAAATTTTGTGATAACCCGGCCCAGAAAAATTTCGTTTCGCTTATATTTAAAAACAAATATTTTTTACTTAAAAGTCGTGCGACAAATTTTGTTAAACAGAAAAATACGCGTTATTGTGTACATATGTATGTATGTAAACATAAAAAACTATTTTTTTAAATACTTATATGTAAATCAAAAAACAAAACATTCAAACAAAACGTAAAAAGACGTGTTAAGTAAAATAGAAAAAAATGAAGAAAATACATCTTCGAAATTGTGTATCAAAAGAAAAAAGGTCATTGGAGTCCAATTTGAAAAAATACAAAAATTTAGAAAGTGAATTTAATGAAAGTGTAGAAAATAATGCGCAGAAGGTAAGTGAAGTGATATCAGGTATAGTACCATCCACAGGTTATTTGAGTGATTTGGCTTAAGGAAATGGTCCTATTGATAATGTTCCAGGGCCTGTTTTTGAGGAAGCCATTTCGTGTTCTACAGGTAAAGGGTGTTTTTTTAAGCCCGATAGAACTTGAAATTGTAAAAAATAACACAAAAAATTAAATTGTAATCAAAATTTTTTTTTATTCGAAAGATCAATACGTGACATTAACATTTGAAAATGATTTCGGGCATATGGGCACCGCGGCTGTTCTTGACGAAGCGCATTCTGGACGTCCAATTTTGGGCCACTTTTTCGAGCACTGCTGGCCGTATGTCACGAACAACACGAACAATGCTGGCCTCCAAGGCGTCAATTGTTGCTGGTTTATCAGCATAAACCAGTGACTTCACGTAGCACCACAGGAAATAATCGAGAGGTGTCAAATCGCACGACCTTGGAGGCCAATTGACAGGTCCATTTCTCGAAGTCAACTTATCGCCAAATTTTGATTTCAGTAACTCGATGGTTGCGTTCGCCGTATGGCACGTAGCGCCATCCTGTTGAAACCACATCTCCTCCGGATCAATATCATCCATATTTTCAAACAAAAAATCATTGATCATGGTGCGGTAACGATCTCCATTGACCGTAACGCGAGCTCCGGCCTCATTTTTGAAGAAATAAGGTCCGATGATGCCACCAGCATGAAAACCGCACCAAACAGTGCATTTTTCTGGATGTAATGGAGTCTGTAGGGTCTCTTGTGGATTGGTCTCACTCCATATGCGGCAATTTTGCTTATTAACAAACCCGTTAAGCCAAAAATGCGCCTCATCGCTGAACACAATTTTTCGTCTATAAGTTGCGCGAATCGACGACTGATTTTCAAAGTAAATTTGGATAATTTCGTAGCGTTGTTCAAGCGTGAGTCTATTCATGATGATTTGTCAGAGTATACTGAAACAAATAAAAAAAATGTTTCATCAAAATTTAATTTTTTGTGTTACTTTTTACAATTTAAAGTTCTATCTAGCTTAAAAAAACACCCTATATAATAAATAGGAAGACAAAATGTAAGGAATTAATATATTGGGCAGTTAGGGATATAATTTCTTCAAACACATTAGAAGAAAAGATTAGTAAAAGAAGACATACTTATTTCGGCTAAAACTGTCTTGAATATCAAAAAAAAAAAATTGTATTTCAACAATAACTGTAGAAGAGTTTATGTACTTAGGTAATCAAAAATATTTTCTTTCAGAATCCCTTGATTATTTAGATGGAAAGAAGGTGGTTTCAATAGACGACAGCGTCGGTGGGCTTAAACTCTTTCAAAATTCGAACAGAGTTTTGTGGATTAGTTGTAGGATTTTCTTGGGTTAGCCCTTTTTAATAGCTTGCTTCTCAGGATTTAAGAAGCTAAAACATTTAGATAGTTTTATGGCCGAATTCCGCGCTTCCTTCAAGAAAGTGGTGTTAGAGTAGGCTCTAGTCAGAAGTTATTGTGCTTTTTTGTTTGTGATTCTCCAGCTTGAGCTTTTATCACAGGAGTTGTCTCCCATAATGCGAGAAATGGTTGCCTCAAATGTTGTTAGGAAGGTTTATATTTTTTTTTATCTTGGACTCAGGGGATAGCCCCTACATATGCAGTGCTGGAACTAGCAAAATAGATTATGAGAAGAAGGAAAGGGGGATTAATGTTTGTGAACTTAACACACGGAACGACCAAAACAAACGTTATCACAGTGTTACGAACGTTATATCAGTGTTGAAATTAAATTATATAAGAATCGAGGGGTTTGCTCTTCTAAAGAAGTCGGTCTTCTATGAACAGATACAACATTTGGTTCCAGTTAAGTTCTTCTCATCATATAGAAACTAAATAAAAGCATTTTGGAGGAAACAGCCAAAACATATACATAGTTTTATGGCCGAATTTTACTCTGAGGTCAAGGTTCTTCCAGAAAGTGGTGTTAGAGTAGGCTTTAGTCAGAAGTTGTTGCGTAACATAGCAATTAACCAGGACATTATTTCTGGGTCCTTAGATCCCATTAAAGCAAGTGTAAGTATACATGTATATTCAAATTCAGCTTTTTCCCAATTGCTTTATTCATTCACAACCTTTTTATGTATATGCCATTACAAAACACAATATACATTGTCGATGGAGACCAAGGTGCCCGTCGGAAAAGTCAGTGTGTTGTTTCAAAGAGGAAACCACCGACCAAAATTTGGATGACGTCATCACAATGCTGCCTCTCAAGGCTGTTGAAGCGGTGCAGGAGGTATAGCGAAAGCTTGAGAATTATGACTTCGCCTCTACAATGATATGGAATCAAAAATTATAATTAAATATATAAAAGTTTTTTACAGGAAACATAATTGTTTAAGTGTAACGGGCATCTGAAGACGTAAGCAGTGTCATCAAGGCACTTTTTAATATTGACTTTACCTGAGCAAATTGAAGCTGTCCGACAAAAATTTTTAAGAAGTATGTAATTTAATGACAAAATTATTATGTATAGACTCGCGCTGAATCAGCGTCAACTGATTTTGAGAGAAATGTGCGTAAAGTAGTTGACAAAAGCCACCGAAGCGTCTAAACAAAAAATTTATTCTCCCTTTCCACTTTAATTAAATTTTTTTTTATACCCTTCACAAAAATGTAAAGGGTATATATAAGTTTGTGATTCCATTTGTAATTTCTACAATTTTCATTTGCGACCCTATTAAGTATATACATATATTCTGAAGTCGATTAAGCGATGTGCGTCTGTCCGCTGTTGAAATACCGTTTCTGAGAAAACCATTAGACTTAGAACTTTTTTTCTTTCATCGTTCTTTTACCCCATTGATTCATGGGTTTGCTATTGAAACTCATTAATATCGGTTCACATATAGCTGATATATATTCAAAATTCCGAAAAAAGCCATTTTTTTTTGCAATTTTGTATGAAAATTTTGGAAAAAAAAATTGTTTGTTTTGCTTCACACTTAACACACTCATTTAGCATGGTGACTAAAAGGAGACATGAAAAATGTGTTCAGTCCAGCGGACATCACACTGTATCTTCATTCCAAGAACATCAAGAGCATCCGATTCCTCAATATTTATACCATCCATGAGTACAGATGAAGCAGCATTTGCGGTCGTTTGTTTGTGTGTTAATAGGCAACATTGGGTCTTACGAGCGTTAAAGGTGGCCCTGTTTTTACGACCCCATTCGGAGACTAATAGGAGATCACTATTCAGTGAATCATTCATATTTAGCCTCTTGGCAGCGATCTCTGATAGGCTGGGCCTATAACTAAAACAGTACGAGTGACAAATGCTGCTGTCATCCGCGAAAGAATGGATAGGGTTGGAAGTTTGATAGAGAAGGTCGTTGAGGAAAATAAGAAATAGAGTAGGAGAAAGAACGGAGCCTTGCGGTACCCCTGAATTAATCTTGAACTCGTTTGAAGAGACCCCATCTATAACAACTCGTATAGTGCGGTCTCTGAGAAAGCTCGATATAAATCGAGAGAAGTCATCACCGACACCAAAAGCAGTAAGTTTTGCCAGTAGCGCACCATGCCACACTCTGTCAAACGCTTTGGAAATATCCAGAGCCACCACCTTACTTTCGCCAAAATGATGGATTGAGTGGCACCATTTCTCTGACAGATATGCCATAAGATCGCCAGTAGAACGACCCTTGCGATGCTGGGATGCCATCCGGTCCAGGAGTCTTATTTATGTCGAGGTCGGCCAAAACCCTTTTAACTGCTCGAGCCCGGAAAAATATCTTTGGCATAGTTGCAGATACTCTTTCGAGCTCAGGAAGTGATTGACTGCTTTCCGGCAAGTAAGAATTGCTTGCAAAAATTTCAGCCAGCAGGTTAGCTTTGTCAACCGGGTCGGTGAATGCTTGGTCATTCTTTAAGAGAGTTGGAATTGACGAACTAGAATTGTTCTTTACCCTCTTAACGAATTACCAAAAGGTCTTACTGCCCCGGGGAGCTGTAAAGACCTTGGCACGAAGACGCTGTTCGTGAAGAAACTTTTCACGCCTAAGTACCTTGGCACACGAAGATCTTGCCTTTTTGCGTAGCAAATCAGTCTCTGGGTTTTTGTTTAAACGCCAATTGCTGAATGCTTCCTCTCTGGATCTGACTGCGTTTTTGCACGTCTGATTAAACCATGATTTCACTCTTGGTTTAACCGAAATCTGCTTGGATGGGATGAATGATTTCATCCCTAGCAATATAATATTCTCGACCATTTTTGCTGAAGCATTTATGTCGTTATCTAGAAAGCAAAGTTTCCAATTAAAATGCTCATAAAATTGATTGAGCTCGGCCCAACGCGCCTTTTCGTAAATAAATATTGAACGTTTCGTAGCTGATTTCGAAACGTTACGAAGTTCAGAGATCGAAAAGGAGGCAGAAATGGTGCAATGATCCGAATTGCCGAGAGGTGCACTAACTTTGACTTCATACTTTTCAGGGTGTGAAGTCAGGAATAGGTCAAGTGTGTTTGAATGGTGCCCTTCAACACATGGAATATGCGTTGGCTCATTCACTAATTGCGCTAGGTGGTTGTGTGCAGCGAATAACTCAACATATTGGCCTTCTGGAGTTGTATGACTCGAATGGCGAAGCCAAGATGAGTTGTGAACATTGAAATCGCCAGCAACAACGATTTCACTGCTCGGACAATCCTCTAGGATTTTCGATATGGAGTCAGAGAGGGTATCGAAACCAGAAATGGTAGTATCCCGCCCCGTATTTGGACTTCTATATAGAAACCCGAAATGCAAAAAGTGTGACCTGATTTTGAATTTAACCCAAAGACAGGTAAATTCGGCATCATGCATGCCTAATGGTTGCTGGCATTGGAACACAACTTCATTGCGAATGTAAATTACAAGGCCCCGATGGAAATTAAATAGGGATAGGAGTTGATATCCAGGTATATGAAAATCCTGTGGATCAGCATTCTCAGATACCTGGGTCTCACACAGGGCGAAAACATCCGGCCGATGGAGACAAGTGTGAGCATATGCAGAGAAAAACTTCGTTCTCAGCCCACGTATGTTGCAATATTCTATTTTAAAGCTGCCTGTCATCACGGTGAAAGACCAAAAAACAAATGTGTCCCCGCTGTGAAGGTGAAACCCGAGATATAGCCTAAATCTGGTTTTTCATGAAAACGTCGCGTAAGCGAACTTAAACAACTTTTTTTGCTTAAAAGCAGTTCTGGTAATAAAATAAGGTTATATAAATATGGAAAATGAAAACTTCCGATATCGGTCCATATATACCCGAGATATAGCCTGAACCAATTTTTCCATTAACATTTTTTTCTTTTAAAGTTGTTTGATTTATTTGACCTTAATGAGTTTAAGTTTTGTTTTTTCATTTATTTTCAGGCTCTAGGTCTGTGTATTTTAAATAAAACTTTTTTTTAATTTGTTAAATTTTGTTGAACTTTTATAATTTTTTAAATTAAAAATTATTTGGTTTGTACATATGTACAACATAAAATTTAAAAAATTAAGAAAGGAAAAACTTGAACTAAAAACCTGTTGTACATATGTAAAAACTCTTTTTTGTTTTATTTAATATTGGTTTCTTATTTTTTTATTTTCGATATTTCGAGTACCTTTGGTACTCTTCTTCAGGAACTAACAAAAAATATAAACAATTGTAAAAAGATTACGTTAACATTGAAAATGAAAATATAAATAATTTTATCAGAAATAAATTTTTATAAAAAGCGAAATAATTATTACATTAAATGTTTGCCTTACTTTTAGTAAAGTCGTCCGTCTTATTGTATTGCTATGTATATGCATGCTTTCAGTAAATATCTGTAGGTTTGCGCGCAATTCTCAGTGGCTGTTTTGTAATTCAGTCTAACTGTTCTTGCTGGGCGTTTATGAAAACGGTTTAGGAAATGTAGGTACAAATACATGTCAGCAGAGCGAGGCAATTTTTTAAATTCTTCTTTCGACTTTAGAAGCATTTTTACATTTGAAACAAGTTGATAAATTCAGTTGTGGTGCTTTTTGCTGCCAATTTGCAGAAGCTTTAACCCTTAAATTGTGCAATAGAATCGTTTAAGTTAATTAGTAGTTGGAAATACTAGGACAACTGTAGACATCACAATTATTGCAACCTATTTTGAACTACTTTTTTTTAACTGGAGTATACTAATGTCATGGTGAAGCTTTGTAATATCTTTAGGATGACTTCAAAGATAGACCACTGTACAAATCCTGCAAGAGTTTGCACAGCTTCCAAAGTACATCCTGAGTTAATTGGTCTGACAAAAAGTCGGAGGGGAGTAAAAGAGCATTCGTAAAACGTCTTCGAAGAAATTCAGCTGGAGTGCTTCTTTTGTCCGAGTCACTCCAACAGTATGAAGTATGCTACTAAGATTTTGTGAGTCTCAACAATTTATTACTCATTCTGAACTAATAATTGTGTGCCATGACTTTAAAAAAGTAATAAGAATGAATACATATTTGACTACTAGTACGCGACAAGGTATATCAGTTAACTGGAACTTCACCCAAATCCTCTTGCACGCAATATACTTAATTTTGAAGGCCACTCTCGGTTGAGAAGGGATACCCTTGCCACCATCAGAATGTTAAATAGGTGATTTTACTGATATTGACCGTGCAAAATAAAACATTATTGTCTAGCATTGGCTGAACTTAATTAATTTTATGTATTTAGTATTAAGATTTGAATACTTGTTGTTAGTTCACTTTGTGAAGATTCAATAAATAAATGAATGAAAAGAAAAATATTTGATTACTTGCATGGCATATGCGTTTTATTTTTCAAGTACTCGTATAGGAAAGGGTTAATAAAAAAAGAAACTCCCTTAGAGAATATAATGAACCCAAACACATACTGGCACGAAATGAAAAATAAATTGTTTAAATATAGCAAAGATGTGCAAAATTGCTAAGCCACATACAGTGCATTATGCAAACGGTGCAATACTTGACATTATTGATAAATACTGCTTCGAACAGTGTTACAAAGAATGCGTAGCAGGAGACCAACATTCCAACTGTCATCTATGCACTACCATAGTGCAATGCAGCTTTGCCAGGTAGTGTCAGAATTGCAATAAATACAACACCAAAAAATTTCACATGTATTTTCTTTGTAGAAATTACGAAATGCGGGCAAAACTTTTTCTCTCTTTTGCTTGAAAAAACAACAAAGTCTATTATAATTTTTTTCAGAATAATGTAGCTTTTAAACAAAATTTTGACAATCTTACGTAACGAAAACGAAAGACAGCTGTGCCTCTAGCACTACCTGGTAAAGCTGCCTTGGCATATTGTCAATATTTTAATAAAATCCTTTTGTTTAATCTTTGTATATATGTAAATCAATTTTCACAATCTGTTTAAGCTCTGTACAATTGTACTCCATTATGGCTTAACAATAAAGGCCGGGTTACATAGAGTTCGTCGTACGTTATTCATTGCCTTTTTCAAAACCGACAGTTGTTTGAAATACATGTAATCTTATAAGTTTTGTCACATTTGGTTGAGCAACTTTTAACAAACATACATACATACATACATATCGCTCCTTTATTGCAACATAGTCATATCGCAAAAAAATGAGTTTTTAGTTAACAATGCAGAATTGTTAACAGCATTTCCTTTTGCCAAAAATGTATTCAAATTACTTTTAAACTGTTTCCGTTCGAAAATATTTTCTAAAAAAAATTATCTAAGATTTGTATGGAAACTAAAAATTTGAAATGCGTTTTTCTCGAAACGAGCTTTTTTTCGTTACGACTATGTTGCAATAAAGGAGCGATATGTACATTGCAAAAAATGCCCCCTTAGAATTGAAACAAGTGAAGCTTTCATTTGATTTGTCATCATGAGGTTGGTTCCCCGTTTTGTGACTTGGCGTTAACCGTCACTAGAGTTAATTGGGTAAAATATAAAAAATATTTGAGTACTCATTGTACGGAAAATATTGCCTTGAGAACGCCTGAGGATATTGATATGTCAATTAACGAATTTTGTGAAAAGCTTAAACTGGCCTACAACATGCTACCACTATCCATACAAGATTCAGAAATGTGCGCAATAGAACATACAACAACAACAACAGTTTTCGTCTGAAATTGAACAACTTCTAACAGAAAAAAGAAGAATTAGAAGAGAGTGGCAACTTCGTAGGTCTCCTCAGCTTAAAATTAGGCTATGGGTAACTCAATTACGAAATCTGCCCGAAATTCAAAGAATGGCTTCCCTTGAAAATAATCTGGAAGGTCTTGATAGTATTCCTCAATCCGATTATTGTCTATGGCAAGCGAAAAAAGGTCTGAAAAGGCCCGTAATAGCACCTTTGTGAACCTCAACTGGCGACTGGGCAAGAAGAGATTCTGAAAAGGCCACCTGTGTCTTTGCGATTCATATTTCAAGACGTAGAACAACATCATAACATAGTAACATAGACCCCAGGAAAGCCCCAGGTATCAGGTATGATCAAATTACTGGCAAAATGCTGGAACAGTTTTCTCGTGTACATGGATGCCAGATAAATCTGATTTAAAATCGTGAAATTTGACGGAAAAAATCGTCAATATGATTGCTGCAAATCGTCAGCTAGTAAAATAATTTATTTTTGAATAAAAGATTTATTTCAACGGCGTAAACTATAAGAAAACAAGTCATTGTTGCCTTTAATAAAAAACTACAGAATTTAAAGCTATAACAACAAATATATACTCCTACAAACATGAAGTTAATTTCATAAGTATACCATTCATTAGTTTTTGTGACATTTTTTAATATAAAAAATAAGATTTCATTTAATAAAAGGTACTATTAGTATACTAAACACTTTTGTTAAATTGTGCATATCTAAGTCACAACAACCACAGTTGCAAAGTTTTCCGCGTAGTCTTTAGTATACGACATTTTTTCCGAAAATGGTATCTTCAACTAATTTCTCAGTTTGGTATTCCTAAGTTCCACGTACCTGGATGCAAAGTCACACATTTGCAGAAGACGATAATACTAATATTTTTGCTATAAACTTAGTCATAGAAGAATACTTTATTCCAAAAATCTAGCACTTTAATATTTATACGTAAAAGAAATTTTCCAAGTTTAAAAGACTTCGTTTCTTTAACTCGTCTTAAATTTCTTGTCTTTAGACAAGAAAAAAAGATACTTTCTTCTCTAATAATATTGTAAGGATTCATAAAAGTTAAAGTTTTGAATTCATCTTCATTTTTTTCTCCTTAAAATATGAGCACATGCTTTTAAACAAGTTTGTACAGTTTTAAGTTCATAATTTTTTTAAGCGCTATTCGCACATGATATTTAGAATTCAGCTCTAACATATGCAATATATGTATGTATGCTCAAAAATAACTATCATATAATATTTCAGTATTACAAACATACATATAAGTATATATTTACGTACCATAAATATAACTTTCATTTCCTACATAAATTAATTTAAAAAAAAAAATAAGTATGCATACAGTTGCTTGAAAGATATGACAATAAAAATGCGATTTGCAAAGATCGTCAAAAACAGACCTTAAATCGTCAGAGTGCTATTTTTAGCACCCAAAATAGTCAAAATGACGATAAATCGTCAAATATAGCAATTATGCTCGTGTAGCTAATAGAATTATGCTTTTTATTTTTAACGCTATTTTACGCCTTGATTATTATCCTGCAGAGTGGAACATTTCTATAATACCCAAGCCAGGGAAGGATCCGATTAAGGTAGAATCATATAGACCAATAAGTCTATTTCCAACAATTTCAAAACTTCGAAAAATTGTTAATGGCGAATTTGAGTCCAATATTGAACAATGTGGGATGAATCCCTCCCTGATCATCAATTTGGTTTTCGGGCTAAACATAGCACCATAGAACAAACGCACAGACTAGTCAATGTCATAAGACAGACTTGTGAGAAGAAGAAGTATTGCTCAGCTCTATTCATTGGCATTTCTCAAACTTTTGCTAAAGTGTGGCACGACGGCTTGATGCACAAAATAAAGTTGAATTTGCCTGCAAATACTCACAAGCTTCTGGAAAGCTACTTATATGGGCGGAAATTTGTTATCAGAGAAGGTGATTTTATAAGCCCAACTCAACCTATAGAGGCAGGAATTCCCCAAGGTAGCATACTTGGGCCTACTTTGTATTTGATTCACGCCTCTGACATGCCAACGACATCTGGAATTCACACTTCAACTTTTGCAGACGACACAGCGTTTTTGAGCGTTCATGAAAACCACCAATTAGCTTCACGAAATTTACAGGAATTCATTTCAATATTGGAAAAATGGCTGAAGCTTTGGAAAATCAGGGTTAATGAACAAAAATGTACTCACGTTACATTCACACTGCGTAAGCAAACATGTGCGCATATCCAAATTAACAACTCACCTATTCCGCAGCACAATGAAGCCAAGTACCAGGGTATACCCCTCGACCGTAGGCTAACGTGGAAGTCTCACATTGAAGCAAAAGTCACTCAGTTAAAACTAAAAGCAGCGCAGCTAAATTGGCTTTTGGGCAGAAATTCTACATTGAAATTAGATTGCAAACTTTTGTTATACAACGCAATACTAAAGCCTATATGGTGCTACGGAATTCAGTTATGGGGCACCGCTTCAGCGTCAAACATTGAAAAAATTCAAAGGCGAAAAAACCAAGTTCTTCGAACGATTACTGCGACTCCATGGTACGTAAAAAATTCACGAATTCATAAAGATCTGAGTGTTCCGCTGGTAAAAGAGGAATTTTCTAAGTACGCGACATGTTATGTCAGTAAACTGGAACTTCATTCAAACCAATTTCAAGGTTTGCAAACCAAATGCTGCGGAATAGGAGACTTTTTAATTTGGATAGGCGAACATGTTTGTTTACACAATATGAATGTAACATGAGAACTTTTTTGTTCATTAACTTTGGTTTTCCAAAGTTTTAACCATTTTTCTAATATTGAAATATACCCCTGAAAATTTTGATGGTTTTCATGAACGCTGCAGAATGCTGTGTCATCTGCAAAAGCAGAAATCTGTGTTTATGGTCACAGCGCTCAAAAGCTTGAGAAATGTCAATGAATAGAGCTGAGCAATACTTCTTCTCCTCAAGGGTCTGTCTTATGGCATTGACTAGTCTGTGCGTTTGTTCTATGGTGCTGTGTTTAGCCCGAAAGCCGAATTGATGTTTAGGGAGACATCCTACATCATTCAATATTGGAGTCAACTTCGTCATTAACAATTTTTTGAACAGTTTTGATATTTTTGGTCTATATGACTCTACTTTAGTGGTATCCTTCCCTGGATTGGGTATCATAGTAATCATAGACACTTTCCACTCTGCAAGATAATAACCGTGACGTAAAATAGTAAACAAGGAATAGTCAGATTGATGAGTACCATCCAGGCTTTCCAAATTTTTTTAAGAGAAGCCATTCTCTCTATATCAAGCAGATTTCTCAATTTTACATTCCCGTAGCCAAATTTTAAGCTGCGGAGTTGCCACTCTTTTCTGACTCTTATTTTTTCAGTCAAGTTGCTCAATTTCAGACGAATAAGTTCAATTGGTCTCATTTCTGGATGTTATTATATTTATGTTTGAGGTTTAAAAAAAAAATCCTTAATTGACACATCAATATCCTCAAGCGTTCTCAAGGCAATATTTTCAGTACAATGAGTATGTAAATATTTCTTATATTTTAGCCAATTAACTTTAGTGACGGTCAATGCAAAATCACTAAACGGGGAGCCAATCTCTTGGGGAAACAAAACATTCATTATAGTGGGTGAGTGATCCGATGACAAGTGTAATGATGGCTCCACTTGCATCCACTCTAAAGGAAAAAATTTTTCAACACCAAAATCTATAACATCTGGAATCTTCCGTCGGTCTGACTGCCAATAAGTGGGATGTTCGACTGAAATCGCATCAAAGCCCATTTTGGAAATAGTATCAAAAACGGCCTTTCGGGGAAATTAAACATGATCCCCAAAAAGCGTGTTTAGTATTATAGTCGCCAGCTGCTAAAAAACGAGGGCCACGTGGTTTAAAAAATGTGAATGTTGATATTCATTTGCTGAAAATCGAGGCGGAGAATAAAGTGAGGAAATAACAATTTGTTCATGAAAAATTTGTATTTAACTACTTTTGAATGAAAAGTCAGCGCAGATCTCTAAAGCCGAATTATGAATTTTTTATTTGGCATGTTTCTCTAGTTTGTCAATGCGACTAGTGTGAGCCAGCCATAGAAGGCGCATTGTTAACCTATTAATGTCAAAAATTGTCTATCCTAAAGCCCGTTTGATTGATGCTATACACGTATATACATATGTATTTTTGTTTTGTAATGATTTAAACTTGCGTAACTCTTAAAAAACAGCCTACAATAATGTTATCCATAAGATATTGTGTCTTGTATGAGAAAGGCAAAAGATGAAGGAACTCAAAAACAAAACTAACTTCTTAGTAGTGTAAAAGTTGACATAAGCGAGTACAGTGTCAAGAACAAGTCGTCTTTGGGTGGCCTTACAAGTTTTGTATTTATATCCTTTTTCTAAATCCTTGAAAATCTCAAGAGCTGAACTCTTTGATGCTGAGTTGTGATTATTCAAGTCAAACAAAATAATTTTAATTATGCTGCAATTAGCAGGTGTTATAA
This sequence comes from Thecocarcelia acutangulata, assembly GCA_914767995.1. NCBI lineage: Eukaryota > Metazoa > Arthropoda > Insecta > Diptera > Tachinidae > Thecocarcelia > Thecocarcelia acutangulata. The sequence continues at coordinate 63,679,076 of OU612098.1, forward strand.
CCACTTCATTAAAAACATTAATTTTTCATTGCATTTATTGCAAAACTTATTAGAACAAACAATTAAATCGATAAATATTTTATATTATTAGAAAAAAAAAGAGATAGATATTTCATATTATTTACTTATTTTTTTTTTTGTTTGTTCATATATTTAATTGAATTTTTAAAAATATATGAAAAAATTTTCGTTTGCTTTTCGCTCCATTGATTCACGTTAACGCACACACACACGCTTACAAATAACACGGCAAATCTTTAAAGTCACCTTCAGTTTTTCATGCCAGAATTAATATCGGGTTTTTTTAAACAAAATTGAACTTTTCCACTATAAAACAGTTGGGATACACATATGATGTATGTACTCGTATTAAAAGTTTATAATATACATGTGTATGAGTATGCTGACACACACACACATACAAGGCATAAAAATAATTTTAAATCCTAAAACTTGACGCTGCTAAAGTCCGCAAAGAACTAAATAAAAATCGAATTATGAAGTTTGCAATTGAGCAATTTGTTAAAATAAAAGTTCGGCAGCCTGCGAATTCTCCGCTTGGAAGCAGAACATGCGCTTTTGGCGTTTCCTAAAAGAACAAAATTAAAGCAAAAACCTCTTTACCTAAGACCCCTTCTTGTTCGCGATGGTTTGCAAACTATTATGTTTTCTTTTTCTAGTAAAAAAACTCTTTTGCCTTCTTCAATTTCTAGACAAATGCTTCGGAGGGCAGAATAACATCAATTGAAAGTGAAACCATGCATATCCTTTTAGAGTATCCTTGAGACTTTTTTTTCATTTTTAATCTTGATTTTCTTACAATTAATGAACTCGGAAGTGTCCATTTCCGTTTGCACCAAATTTAATCCAAAGCAAAAAGTGACATAAAAATATTAGTACAAATTTGAAAACGAGCACGAAAATGAGAATGTGTTTGTAGGTCAGTGATGTCGTTACATGCAACAAATGTACATAGATATGTATGTGTGTACATATGTATTTGGCCGTCTGACATTAAAGCACAACAACAAACAGCACACACATAACATTGTAAAAGCACGTGCTTTCTGTTTTTTATTTGACTTTCACTCCTCTCTTTTGCTGCTGTTCCGCATTCTAACGTGTGAAAAACACAAAGGAGAGTGAAAGTAAAGAAAGACAAAACTGAAATTAAACCATGACCTAACTTAACCGGAATTTCGTTCATAAACGTTGTTGTTCTATTTTTCATATCACTTGATGTTTCGTGGTGGTATAAATTTTCCAATACACAATCACATCTTCGCCTGATATTCTGAATATCATATTTGTGCTTTTGCATTAAGCACATTCAAGACAGCAGACCGGAGCCGTCGCCATGCCTGCTATTTCAAAATTTTCATCATCAAAATTCAAAGTTCCCATATTATCAAAAAAAAAAAAAAAATGTATATGTACAAAAATCAGAAAATAATACTACTTCATTAAAAAATACTACTTTCAATGCCAAATCATTAAAGCCGTTACGATACTTTTTTCTGTCTTTTTAAGATTTTGGAGAAGAGTATAGATAGATCCAAGGTGCATTAACGTATACACGGTGGCAGCGCTAGAGCAAAATTACAACAATACAACAAAAACAGGCATCTGGTAAGCTATGTTTATCAAAAATATTTGTAACTATTTTCACAATTATAAATTATGAATGTAAATTTTCATAATTATAAATATTTTTTTTTGAATTATTTTTATGTCCACAAAGTAATTTGTATATGTTTAATTCAGAATAAAACACTAAATTCACTTTCAAAAATGTAAACACTACATTTGACGTAACCCTACAAGAAATAGATGACCGAAACTAATACATATGAAACATTTGTACTAACACATTTGCAGCTATTTTTTGTAAAATCCCTGTCGTACATTCAGTTAACTTTAAATTAACTTAAAGCTAACTATTTCTCAAGCAGTGGTGGTTGACACTTGGATTACCTTTATATGGAATTAACTAACTATTTTAACATTGCGATGTCCTAGGAAGTAGTCAATTGTCCAACTCTGCATTACTTTTAATTAACTTAAAGTTAGTTACCAAGCCGTCAACTTAAAGTTAACTTATTGTAGCTAGCTATAAACTCACTACTTTCAATTAGCTTTAAGTTGGTTTTTTTAAACTGACTATAAGTTATCTACATTTCAGTCAGTAAAGTCATATTAATTATTCCTAATAAAACAGTTTTTAAAAATTTATATTTTAATAGAAAACAAAAATTTATTTATATAAATATTAACAGCCGTATTCATAAAAAATATTGTATGTTTATTAAACACTTATTTGACAAATTTCCTATAGATATTTGTCAAATAACAGTTTAGTAAACATACAATATTTTTTATGAATAAGGCCATGAATTAGTAACTTAAAAAATTCACTTTAAACACATATTTTGCACATTTGTTGATTTCTAAAGAGATAAAAACCAGTTTTTTGCGTATAATACATTTTACAATATATATAGGGTGTTTTTGTAAGCTAGATAGAACTTTAAATTGTAAAAAGTAACACAAAAAATTAAATTTTGATGAAACATTTTTTTTATTTGTTTCAGTATACTCTGACAAATCATCATGAATAGACTCACGCTTGAACAACGCTACGAAATTATCCAAATTTACTTTGAAAATCAGTCGTCGATTCGCGACGTTGTTTTATCGCAAAATTGTGTTCAGCGATGAGGCGCATTTTTGGCTTAACGGGTTTGTTAATAAGCAAAATTGCCGCATATGGAGTGAGACCAATCCACAAGAGACCCTACAGACTCCATTACATCCAGAAAAATGCACTGTTTGGTGCGGTTTTCATGCTGGTGGCATCATCGGACCTTATTTCTTCAAAAATGAGGCCGGAGCTCGCGTTACGGTCAATGGAGATCGTTACCGCACCATGATCAATGATTTTTTGTTTGAAAATATGGATGACATTGATCCGGAGGAGATGTGGTTTCAACAGGATGGCGCTACGTGCCATACGGCGAACGCAACCATCGACTTACTGAAATCAAAATTTGGCGATAAGTTGATTTCGAGAAATGGACCTGTCAATTGGCCTCCAAGGTCGTGCGATTTGACACCTCTCGATTATTTCCTGTGGGGCTACGTGAAGTCACTGGTTTATGCTGATAAACCAGCAACAATTGACGCCTTGGAGGCCAGCATTGTTCGTGTTGTTCGTGACATACGGCCAGCAGTGCTCGAAAAAGTGGCCCAAAATTGGACGTCCAGATTGCGCTTCGTCAAGAACAGCCGCGGTGCCCATATGCCCGAAATCATTTTCAAATGTTAATGTCACGTAAAGATCTTTCGAATAAAAAAAAATTTTGATTACAATTTAATTTTTTGTGTTATTTTTTACAATTTCAAGTTCTATCGGGCTTAAAAAAACACCCTATACATTTAAAATATTTTAATTTTGTGATTTTATGTTTTTATTTTTAATGCACTGAACGTAAATATAACGTTTCTTTATTATTTTTAAGGCGTTGCGTAACTCAGTTTCTATATCCTGAGGACCGAGAGAGATTGACGCCTTGGAGGCCAGCATTGTTCGTGTTGTTCGTGACATACGGCCAGCAGTGCTCGAAAAAGTGGCCCAAAATTGGACGTCCAGATTGCGCTTCGTCAAGAACAGCCGCGGTGCCCATATGCCCGAAATCATTTTCAAATGTTAATGTCACGTAAAGATCTTTCGAATAAAAAAAAATTTTGATTACAATTTAATTTTTTGTGTTATTTTTTACAATTTCAAGTTCTATCGGGCTTAAAAAAACACCCTATACATTTAAAATATTTTAATTTTGTGATTTTATGTTTTTATTTTTAATGCACTGAACGTAAATATAACGTTTCTTTATTATTTTTAAGGCGTTGCGTAACTCAGTTTCTATATCCTGAGGGCCGAGAGATCGACAGGCATCTGTTTAAAAGATTTGTAAATTCGTACATATTTTTAGACTTGGTGCATACTTATGTTTTCCACGGCCCTTCAACATTGATTTCATTGTATTTATCTGTAGAGAATAAACATCCAACCACACACAATAATATTAAATTAATTTTACTTTTAAAAACACTTTATACCTTTCGAATATCACAAGTCGTGTATTTTTTGGATTATTTTACGGAAGCAATATAATTTTAACAAAAACTTTTTAGTCGAAAAGATGACGCTCGGGTTTGTTTACTAATCAAATATCTAAGACGTTAACTAAAATCGACGGCCATTAAAATTGGACGGCGTCAGTGGCCGTTAGTTGATTTAGTCTGAATGAAGCCGATATTTAGCGATATTAATAAAAATAATTTTATTAAAAGAATACAAAAAGTACTAATAAAAACAAAATACTCTTCATATGTTAATTGCTGTATACATTCATATGTTAATACATATATAAAAACGATACTAAGGGCGATTGTTACAAATGCAAAATTATAAGTAAGTTCAACATAATCGAAAAATTTTATGTATTTATTTTTTAATTATACTATAAGGTGACGCTAACCGATTACCAATTTCTACTCCATAAGTTGTAATACTCGTAATGACCCCAAATAAATTAAATCTTTTTATGGGGTTTGGAGCCGTTTCTGTGCCAATCGTCTTAGTTCTCTCAATACTTCCAAACGTCATTTAAAAGAAACTCTGCAGTGTTTGTATACACTTTGATTAATGTAAATTTTGCATTGCGTAGTAGTTAGCTTTAAGTTAGTCTATACAAGCTAACTTAAAGTTGGTTTTTTTTGTAGTTAGCTACTCATTTGACGGCAGGGATGTTTATTAACAATGTTGACATTAATGTATTTGGTTTTATAAAACTGGTATAGTATTTTCCGTCTGTTATTTTTGGGGGTATAACATACGTAGGTTCCGTTAACACATACATTTTGGCTTAATAAATTAAGTAACACTACATACGAACCAAATTTGGTTCATATAACTTGGTTAATGTTTATTTAATTAGCTGTTTTTGAACCATTAGTGTTGATGAATTTTGGAAGTTTTTCGATAAGAAAAAATTGTTGGTTAAAATTTGTAGAAATGGTAACGCTGGTTTCGTGCAGACCATGAAATCTACGGTGCAGGGTTGCATTTTTTGTCTTCTATATGTTTAACGTCTTTTATAATTATGTGAATTCCCGGCAAAGAATTATTGTGAAGAAAAAGCGAAGTACGTATGCATAAAAGTTGCGAATTCTTAGTAAAACAAAAATAAAAAGTTAAAAAACAATAAAAACTTGTGACATTTTCAACAAAAAAAGAATAAACTTGACAAAAAAATACAATAAAGTTGTGAATTTTTAATATTACTATAAAAAAAAGTGTAAAAAACAAAAAAGGCACTAAAATAAAATTTTCATAAAGCCGAAAAAGGAAAGATTTTGATATTTTCAACAAAAAAACAATAAAGTTGACAAAAAATTGTAAACAAAGAATATTGGTAAAAAAAAATTTATATATATAGAGAAAAGCTGTAAAATAAAGCTGACAAAAAGATAGAAATAAAAACAATGAAAAAGGGCATTTTCAAAATTGCCTTTCAAAAGAAAGACGGACATTTGAGTCCAAAATAAAAAAGTTTAAAAGTTTACTTGAAATTGAATGTGGAAATAATGAAAGTGTTGATATTGAAAATGTTGGAGAAGTTGTTTCTCAGCCAGGGCCATAGACATCTACAGATAGGTTTAGTAGTGGAACAGTTTTAAGTGAAAATTTAACTAGAAATTCTATTGAAGCAGAATTAGACCCTAAAGAATCCGAAGAGGTTAGAGTTTTTTCAACGGGAAGTGTTGATAGGAAAACAAAATGTAATGAGATTAGATCATGGGCTGTTAGGAATAAAATTTCGCATACTGCATTAGGAGATTTGTTGCATGCTTTAAAAAGAGTAGGACTGCAGGATTTACCTTTGTCGGCTAAGAGTCTTTTAAAGACAAGTAGGAAAAAGATTGATATTTCGACGATTCCCATAGGAGAGTTTTTGTATTTAGGTATACAGAAATATTTTCTTTCAGGTTCATTCGACTTTTTAAATGGGAAAAAATAAGTTTTTATTGATGTGGGCATTGATGGCTTAAAGCTTTTTAAAAGTTCCAATAGAGTTTTGTGGCCTATACTTGGAACAGTTGTAGGTTTTGATGACGTTAGTCCTTTTATGATAGGTTGTTTCTCAGGTTTCAAGAAGACAAAAAATTTAGATAGCTTTATGTCAAAGTTTTGTTCAGAGGTAACGTTACTTAAAGAAAGTGGTGTCAAAGTTGGACACAATAACAACTTATTGCGGTTTGATGTTCGTTTATTAATCTGTGATTCACCAGCTAGGGCAATTGTAACAGGTATAGTTTCACATAATAGTAAGAATGATTGTCCCAAATGTTGTCAGGAAGGACTTTATAGGGAGAGAAGGGTGTGTTTCTCTAAGAAATTAGATGTTTTACGAACAGATTTTTCATTTAATTCAAGAGCTAATCCTGCACATCATATAGAAGAATATAAGGAGAAAAAAAGCATTTTAGAAGAAACAGGTTTAGAATGGTTTCTCAGTTTCCTTTAGATAGCATGCATTTGGTTGACTTAGGAGTTACCAAGAAATTTGTTAAACTTTTGATTAATAAAGGGAATACTGCTCGTATTAATGAAAAAATTAGTTTGGATGCTAATTGCATTCCATCAGAGTTTTGTCATTCTCCAAGAAGTTTGGATGAATTAAGTAATTGGAAATCCACTGAATTTAGACAGTTTTTGCTCTACAGTGGCATTTTTATTCTGAAGGATTGTATCAGTAGTGATCAATATTATCATTTTTGTTATTACATAGTGGTATAAGACTTTTGTCTTGTAAAGGGTCACATTTAAGATATTAAGATGGAAGAAGTAGCCCTCTTACTGCCACTAGTTAGTACCGCAGCCGTAGAAGAGCTAGAGACAAAACTCCAATCGCCAGATTTTGCTCAAACAATGGTAAGAAGCTAAAATTCATAGATATGTATGTATGTATATGTTCGTACTTAATGACTTTTTCATGTATTTTTCACAGAAAAGGTATTTGCACAAAATGAAGGGCACTACAGAGGACGTTGGGGCCATAATTTGAAATATTTTAACTGACGACCTTCTAAAAAAATATAATTGGGATGGGAGATGCGAAAAAAAATCTCTAGGAGCCCTTTCCTTATTCGAAAATATATTAAGAGGTAAGATAATATTTTCAAACATTTGTATATTCATCTAATAATTTATTAATACATATATTTCATCATACGTTTCTTATATTTCAGATGGTTTTCAGCAGCAAAGCTCCATAGAATTTGAAAAAGTGTGCGCAAAGCTGTAGAAAAGAGCCACCACCGTATAAAACAAAAAATTAAAAAAAAAAAAATAAGTAATTAAAAAACTTATTAAATTAAAGAAAAAAGATTTAACAAATTTTTTGAATTTTGAATTCAATGAACATTTAATTTTTTATTTATTTATTTTCTATTTATTTATATATGTATATATAAGCCTTTATTAATTAATTGAACTAAATAATGAATATATTTTAATTTTTATTAATTATTTATTTTATATTTTTTGAATATATATTTTAATTTTTAATATAATATATACATGTAAATAAAATTAATATATGTTAATAATTTTTTTAATAGAGTTTTGATGGGTTTTTGCATAAAATATGTTAGGTCAACTAAGATAGATATCTACATCAAGTATAACTGGTCATTTTTGACAGGTGTGGGCATCAAGCATGACTGGTCACTGGTGACACATTTAATTTCAAGTGTGACTAGTCACTGGTGACAAATATAACCGAAGGTGTGACTTGTCACTGTTGACCAACATACCTTCAAGTATGACTAGTCACTGTTAACCAACATGCCGTCAATTATGACAACTATTTGATTGAAAAAGCGTAGGTGAGTAAACAGTACAGATATATGTTTTATACTTCATGAAATTTATAAGTTCGAGTAGGATGGAAAATCACACGTATACGAAACTTTCGGTCATTTTTTTCATATTGCCCTTAATAACTTGATAGGAAGTTGTGACTTATGTTTCGATGTCAACAATGTTGGTCAAATGACCGGTCATTTGACCGTCACTGTTCTTGTAGGGAAATAGCTTACTATATTGCCAGTAGCAAAAAATTGTCACATGCCGTAGTGCTGCCACCGTGTATACGTTAATGCACCTTGGATAGATCACAATTGTTATCGACAAAGAGAGAGAGAAGTGTAAAAAAAAATCCCAAAAATGTGCAACCACACAGGCAATCTGTGCCTCGTTTCTGTATTACTCGCATCAAGAAATTTCTCACAAGAAACAAAGAAATTGACAGAAAAACTATGCGAATTGAAACAAAAAATGGAGTTTCTCACACAAATGTTTCTGTATCTTCTATATCTGTCAAAATAGCTTTTTTGACGTAATTCATTGGAAGTTTATGAGTAAAGTTGTTTCAGTATTAAACTTTTGTGAGAAGTTTCTCGCTAGAGCTGTCAAAACTTTTCACAAATAAAAGAATTGCGGAAGTTATAAATTTAAATAATATATAATTGACAAAATGGATGCCAAAAGTGTAGAAAAGTTAAAGTTTTTAAATATTTATACACATATTGCCGTATTCATAAAAAATAATTTGCAATTAGTAAAAGTTAATTAACATACATATTTCTGCACAAAATTTGGCAATTATACCTTTATTATATGTGAACTATTTTTATCTTCTTTTTATTTTAGAAAATTGAAAGAAATTCCAAGGAGTAGAATCTTTCTGATTTTTATAATGAATAAATAAAATTATGAATTAAATTTGTTTGGTTTTTTCTTTATTTCTTAATATTTATGTACATATGTACATATACAGCCATGTCGCAAAGTTTAATTCCGTTCGAAAACGGAATTGAATTATTTTTTTACTTCTTCAAAAAACGAAGAACTGAAAATTTTTCGGAATGAAATCATTTCTAATTGCAAGAATAAGACTAGTTTTGTCTTATAGCGTAGATTTCATTCCAAAATAAGTTTTAGATTTTTATTTTTTCAGAATTAAAAAAAAGATTCAATTCCATTTCCGAATGGAAGTGAATTCTGTGACATGGCCGATAGTATGATAAATTAAAAATTTAATGGCAAAATCTTAATTTTAGCCTGTCTCGAAAGCGAGAAGCTCCCCTCATCGGTTCAGGAATTGAAAAAGGGTTGCTTCCCTTAATCTCTGTAAATGCGCACCATGTTTCGTCAGTCATGTTGGTCAGCAACTATACATTATTGAAAGTTTTTATGAAATTTATTTATGATTTGAATGTGTATTTATGTACATATGTTACTGATTGACTTTTCGATACTTTCAAAAAGCAAATCGTAGCAACCAACGGTTGTTCATTTGTTTGAAAGGTGTAAAAAAATATTAGAGACGTTTATAAATAGAAAAGCTTGTTTTTTGTGTTTTGACGGATATTATTAGAGCATTTTTCTTTTTAAATTCTCAGCAATTTGTTTGCTTTCTTGGGATATAATGTTGAATGTTTGAGAATATCTTTCAAAAATTTCCAAAGTCTACTGATGATTAGGGTAGCTCCTATGAAATGTCGACATATAGATAGCTGGGAAACATAGAAAACAAGCTATTTATAATTTTTTACTGGTATAAATGTTAGAAGCTGAAATAGCGAATAAAAACTTAATTGCACTAATAAATTGTAAACAAACTCAAACATTAAAAGGTTTGCAATATATTTAATTTGTGAATAAATATTTAAGTTTTAAGTATCAGAAATTTTTATTTAATAAAGCAAGACATTTTAGAGTTATGCTTCAAAAGAAGCATTTAATTATAATCTTGGAGTGCTAGAATTTAATTGGCAACAACTTTATTGCTTTTAACGTCGAGAAGGGTGTTAAACTTTGAGAAGTGCCTATCTAACTTGTGTGGCCGACGCAGTTCTATACGCTAGTGTTTATTTTTTTTTTTTTTTTGCAGATGAATGCCAGGAAAAATTAAAAATGCCAATTAGAAGACAACATAATAATTATCCTTTATTAATAAAACTGCGGGCTTACGAGTATATATCCTTTTTTTTTTATCATATAAAATACAAAAAAAATGGAAACAATATTTCTGTAGCTACAAACAATTCGGGAACATTTCCAACTGAGTGCTTATAAGGCTACATTTAACAAAATTTAATAGTACGGTATTTATAATAATAAAGTAGGTATAAGTCGACTTATTTATACTTTATAGTCTCTGTACATTACAGTATACTAAATTGAACTATTCAGGGTTGTTGTAGAATCTGATTATCATCACAATCAGAATTGAAACCGGCAAAAATCTCATTTTGGTGTCACAGAAACCGATGATATCGGTTTTAATTTCGAATCGGAATTTTTGTCAGAATCTGATTTTATCGTTTTTTTTTTCTCAGAAACAATCCGATTAGTTGTCAGATTGCACTTGTTCCGATTTTTGTTGTAGGAGGTAAACGTATTTTGCTGCACAATGTAAGTAAAATTAAATTTTATTTCATATATTAAAAATAATTATGTGCATAGGGGCAAACATAGAAATGCAAATCAAAATGCCATAATTGTGAAATTTATGTAGGAATATAAAGATATCGCAACGGGTTATACAAAACGAGACAAGGTTGAAGTCTCTCTGACAGGAACTTACACAATCTATAAACAGTGCTGGACCACCCAGCAGAGATGCCAACGGAAAAAAAGGGTAACATCTTTAAATTTCTTAAATGTGACACTATTATTTTACACAGATATGGACCGAATGGAAGAGCGAAATAAAAAAGAAGTTAAGGCATAACAAAGCTGAATCTCTTGCTACTGGCGGTGGTCCGTTTAATAAATTCTACCTAACAAAAACAGAGGAAACAATTGTGTGAATGTGCGGAATTAAATTGACGGTAGATGGTGTCTCGGAAATAGAATTGGGCATAGTGGATGATGAGCTTAGCTTAAACGATAATACAATGGCAGCATCTACATCTAAAAGAAGACTGGAATCACCGATCGTTCTCTGTACACCAAAAAAAAATAAACAAAATCAGAGAGCACAGCACACTTCTTGAAAACATTTTTAAGTGAAGAAAAGTTGAGCTAAACGAGAAACTCCAACAGCTAATTTCAATATAAGAGGAAAATACATGCTCGCTAACACGTACTTATATGTATATCGAGCTGTAGAAAAAAATAGTCAGAATGTTGCTACATCTATCAAAAACTAAAATATGAAACAACAAATTTTAGCTCTCGGATGTTAAAAACAATGCAAAAAAAGAACGATATAAAAAAGCAACAACGAAAAGTGATAAAAAAAAATGATTATTTACTTAGCACATTTATAAGATTGCCTCAAGTACAAAAAAGTCAAAAACGGTGTTACTTTTTAATTTAAATAAATGAATTCAATTCTATTAAATAAAAATGTATGATAGTTTTATAACGTGTTTGCAATTCCATTTCTCCGTCATTTTGCAATGTTACTAGGGGAGCAACAAAGTATTATCTTCTAAGGTCTCCTTCACGCTCAACTGCAAATTGATCCACTTCGAATGAAATGTTGTAGCTTCTACAAAAGCTGTGCAAAGTGCAGCAAACATTTACAATTTTGACCACTTTTTGTGGAGTTTAATGTAATGTACCCGGCTCAAACATCGAAAACGGCTTTTTAGCACTCCTATCGTCCGCTCTACAATATTGCGGGCTGAAGCATGAGCAACATTAAATTTATACTCTCTTGTATTATAAGTTACATCTCTATATGGAGTCAGTAAAATAGCTTCAAGGGGGTATCCGCAATCTCCTAATAGTACGGAAGTTTGGTCGCCATTCTCGTATGCCCTAAGAAAATGCTGACGGGCTCCAAAAGCTTCGTGACTTGACCCGGGGTACCTCGAATCAGCATATCACTATCTCAAATCTTTGAATGAAAAATGAATACGTTTTATTTTTTCAAATATTTACCAGTTTCTACCTACTATCATCGCATTCACACTAAAAAAACCTTCCCTGTTAAAATAGAAATGCCAGTTGGTTTTACAATTTTTATATGAGTACCATAGATACACCCAATGATGGAAGGAATTTTATGTTTATTGAAAAAATAGTTTCGACACCTGCTTTTTTCATTCTCATTCATTTTAAGTTTCACCACTGAGGACATATGTATATGTCTTTGTAAAACATCCAGTACATTGGCCAACACAATTGACATCGTACTTCGGCCTAAACTAACGGTAGAATCTTTTCCAATTGACTTTTGATAACCGCCTTGCGCCAAAATCGTAATGTTGCTGCTAGCTGAATAGCACACGAAATATTTGACGGAGGCAAGTGAATTTCAACAATGTTCCTCAACATTTGGAATGCTTCTTTATTCACACGGTATTGACTTACGAATCTTCATCAAATTTTCGTACTTCGTTGCAATGTGTAAATTAATGAATAGGACTTGTTGGTCAATAATTTTTGATTTTATTGATTTTGCTATTTGAATGCTGACGGCTTGTCAAATATGTTACTTAATGTTTTTGAGCGCATTCCATGAAGTCTACAAAGAGTGCGTGTTGGATTTATTGGTTACCTTTTGAATTCAATTTCACAGGTGTATTATTTTTTATTCGCATAGTTTTTTATTTAATAACTTATAATAATACAAAAGAAAGTACTTATTAATTCTAAGTTTCCTAAATGTGTTTTTTTTAAATACTATGGGTTTGAATCTTTAAATTTATTTTTTAGTCAATGTTTCTTTTACTTTTATGTTAAATCTTTGTACGTAGTTCTTCTACTATGTAGAAAATTTCAGTTCACATATTTCTTTCCACATGTTAATTTTTCTAGTTGTAAATTAAAATTTTTAATTTTCTATGTAGAAATTTTTTATTTCGCAAAATCCTGTTTTCCACGATTACAAAAAAAGTTTAGATTTTCATATTATCTCTATAATTGTATTATAGTTTTAAATTTAAATTTTTTTCCTACTATGTGGAATTTTTTTTATATAACAAATTTTGTTTTAAACAAATAAAATAAAATTTGTTATTATTATATAATCTTTTTGTTTCGCTACTATGTAGAAATTTTTAGTTCACATACTCCACAAACTTTCCACATATTCAGTTTTCTAATTTTAAATTTAAATTTTTAATTTTCTGCTATGTAGATTTTTTTATTTCAAAAAATCTGTGTAGAATTTTTTTTCACAAATTTTGTTTTAAACAATTAAAATAAAAATTTAGATTATTATATAATCTTTATAATTTCATTGTAATTTATTTTATACTTTATTTTTTTAAAGCAAGAAGTCAAAATCAGTTCACATCAAATTTATTAATAATTTACAATCGTTTTTATGAATGAATGTTGTTATCAATTAGAAGTAAGGATGAGACACAAAGGATAATAAAAAGAGTAAATTTACAATTTAAGTTCTAAAGAGTATTAATTGTAACGGTAAAATTTATAATTTGATTACATACATTGCCATTGTTTATTATTATATTTAAGCAATTAGTAATTAAATACTGAATACAAAAGAAAATCAGCCTAGCAACAAACTAAAATCTCTTCAATACAGTTAACGACAAATACGTGCCACCATGTTCGTTAACTTACACTATCCACGGAATTTCTAAGGGATTCCTATAATCTCTCAATATCTTTCGTTTGACTTTTTCATTCGATTCTTCTCTCATTAGTAAAAATAAAACGACAGCCTCAGCCATTTTAAATTCCGTATAATTAATATCTCTTCAATAAATATGTTCAACATAAAAAAAAAACGCAAAATTTGAATGAAGCCAAAATCCACAATGATAGTAAGGTACGCAATTTTGGCGATGAGCTACAAATATGGGGGAGCCGCGCACGATTCATATGCTTCAGAAGTGAGAATTATGCTAGAGCAAGCGTACAACAATAATTCAAGAAATTTTTGGCTCTGAGGTGAGAGACAAATTGCCATAATATTTAATGAAACTTGCAACTAAAATTTTAATGTTATAGGCGATTCGGGATAACCACCTGTCTGGTAACACCTTATCGAAATCCGCAAGAAAATTCTGGAGTCACGATTTTACGAGTTCCATTCCAAGGCAAGGTGCGGGGTTGAAAGAACTATTGGCATTTTGAAAGCACGATAAAATATTTTGCGCCACTACAAAAGAAGTCGATCTGGAGCAGAAAGAGTTGCGCAGCACTACATAATATGTATATACATCCATTTTATTGTGCCAAATTCCTGATGATAACGTAAATGTTGTAATTATTTGATAACGATACTGAAATCTTGTACTTATGTTTTGAAAAAAATTAGAATGGTTATAATAAATATTTCAGTATATGTATGTATAACTGAAAAAGAACGAAAAGCAAGATATATCTACATACTTACATATATAAAAAGAAGTTTAACATAAAACAATTCAAGGCACAAAGGTGAGATTAATTGAATACATATGTATGTATATAATGACCGTACTCGTAAGTATACAAAATGTTTTCTTGATTTCAATATTACTTCTTTTTCAGAAATTCTGTTCTCTGAATTTGCAAATCCATTACTTTAATCTGCATTGTCATTTCGTGCTCAATTGCTTTCATATTTAGTTTTTTTTTCTTTGTTTCTAACAACTGGCTAGCAATCGCAATTTCCTTCTACTTCTGTTCCAGTGGCTGTGTTCTGTAACTCTCGCCACAAGAAACTTTTCGACTGAAACGTGTGAAATGAAACAAAGTTGAAACAAACAGCTGCTTATCTCACTAAATTCACTCTGTGATTCTTCAACCGCACGGTCGTGTTTTTAAAGAAGTGAACAAAAAAAAAAAAAAACAAAAAAAAAAACAAAAAACAAACCAAATAATCATTGTGCTTACATATTTTTAAACTTACATACAAAAACAATAATATATTGTATTAAATTGTAAAAACAAGAACAAATTATTTTAAAAAACAACGGGAAAATAAATTCCTCACATTTCAGTAAATAAGCAATAAAATCAATTTCAATAAAACAAGTGCGGTGGCAGTGCATTGTTATTGTTCGTGAAGATTACCTACCCAGTAGGAAAAAACTATACATTAAAGTTTTGTTTTCTGTATGAGTGATCCCATCAGAAATATTTTTGAAAAAGAGCCTAGCTCCACCAGCAAAAGTATATGGACTTCTGAAGAAGAATCTATGAGGCAATCATTGGACAATTTTCTTTCTACAAGAGATAAAATCCGCTCCCGTTCCGGCTCGCCTAACATAGATGTTACTACAGAAGATAAAAGATATTCTACTCTAATTAATGCCAATAAACCGAAAACGCAAGTAGGCATGGATAGGTATATCACCATCACTAAACGTCAGCGAAGCCCTAAATCTGCTCAAATTGCATCCAAATCAAAAATTTCTAAAGATGCCGAAACCGCTAGACCAACAGATCAAAACAGATTTTCCATTCTTCAAACGGATGAGCCAACAGCATCGTCAAAAAAATCGTTTAAACCACCACCAATTTATTTAAGAGAATCTGCTTCCAATGAACTGGTAAGAAAAATTGTTTCAGCAATCGGAGAACATACATTTAACGTTACCTCCATCAAGCACGGCAATATTAACGAAACTAAAATTCAGGTTAACCATGAAAATGACTACCGAAAACTGTCTGACGAATTTGAAAAGGAAAAAAAAGCTTTTTATACTTATCAGCTTAAAAGCGCTAAAGGTCTTCAAGTCGTAATAAAAGGGATTGGCCCTTGCGTAGACATTGATGTAGTTAAGACCGGTTTGACAGACAAGGGATTCAAAGTAAAAAACGTGTTAAACATCAGAAATCGTGAAAAAATCCCTCAACCCATGTTTAGGGTTCAATTAGAGCCAGGAGATGTGTCTTTAAAGAAAAATGAAGTTCATCCAATATATAGCATAAAATACCTTTTACATCGAAAAATAACCGTAGAGGAACCGCATAAGCGCTTAGGACCCGTACAGTGCCACAACTGCCAAGAATTTGGCCACACTAGAGCGTACTGCAAGTTGCCTACAGTTTGTGTTGTGTGTGGAGAACTCCATGGTACAGCACAATGCAATAAGCCGAAATTCGACCCAAAAATAAAAAAATGCAGTAATTGCGGTGAAAACCACACAGCTAATTATAGAGGTTGCTCCGTCTACACCCACCTCAAGCGCTCAATGAACAACAAACCAATAATTGCTTCTAAGCCACCACAGCAGACTCAAACTTTTTCTAATAATTCTTTTCCTCCGACACGACAGTCAACCACAGACATAACCGTTCAAAATCAAAAACAAATTTCTTATGCTAATGTAGTTAAGTCTAATTTCGCAAACCCGAATCAGGAATCTAGATCTCAACCGCCCGATCAAAATTTCAGTAACCTTGAGGCAACAATACAGACCCTAATTCAAACTATAAACACTTTTACGTCGTCTATGATGACGATGATGCAGGAAATGGTGAAAATGCAATCCACCATTTTGCAGGTTATTTCGAAAAAATGATTTGGTTAAAAATATGTTTCTGGAACGCGAACGGCATCCGCCAACACAAAAATGAACTCGAATACTTCCTGATGGATAAGCAGATCGATATAATGATGATTGCAGAAACTCACTTGACGTCAACAAGCTTCTTCAAAATCAACGGCTACGTACTATACGATACTAAAGACCCCCGTGGAAGAGCTTGTGGGGGCTCTGCAATCTTGATAAAATCTAGGATAAAGCATTTTTTGTTGAACGACGCATGCGAGGACTATCTTCAAGCAACTAATATCTGTGTGGAAAATTTTCATTACAAATTGGTTATTTCATCGATTTATTCGCCGCCTCGATTTTCAGTGACGGAATCACAATATTCAAGTTTTTTCAACTCATTAGGACCTCGTTTTATAGCAGCTGGAGATTACAACGCAAAACACACTTTTTGGGGCTCACGTTTAATCACACCGAAGGGTCGAGTGCTTTTTGATACAATTTCTAAAATGGGCTTAGACGTAATATCAAGCGGACATCCCACTTACTGGCCGACTGACCGGCGAAAGATTCCTGATGTGATTGATTTTGGAGTGGTAAAGGGTATCCCAGTAGAATGGATGCAAGCTGAGCCTTCGTTAGACTTGTCATCGGATCATTCACCAACTATTATTTCAGTTCGTTTTCCCCAGGAGACTTGGTCCCCGATTAACAATTTGCATAGGACTGTCACCCGAGTGAATTGGCTGAAATATAAAAAATTTTTGAGTACCCATTGCACTGAGAATATTGTTTTAAGAACACCTAAAGATATTAATGCGTCACTAAGCAACTTTAGCGAAAACCTTAAACAAGCCGCTGCACTTGGTTCTAGCGTTTATTTAACACGCAGAAACCTTCAAAATAGAACATATTCTTCAGAAATCGAGCAACTTGTGTTAGAAAAAAGAAGAGTTCGACGAGAGTGGCAACTTCGCAGATCTCCGCAACTAAAAACAAGGCTACGTGAGTGCAAAAGTCAGTTAAGAAATTTGCTTGCAACCCAAAAAACGGCTTCTCTACAAACGTATCTAGAAAGTCTGGATGGTACTGGATGGTACGGGCGACTAAAGGTTTAAAAAGGCCAGTTAGAGGTAAGCCGCCCTTGCGAGAACCGTCTGGTGACTGGGCTAGAGATGACTCGGAAAAGGGTAATTTATTTGTTAACCATTTGAAAAACGTTTTTACCACAAATAGGTCTGACAATGCAAATGAGTTGCCACCTATCGTTAGTAGACCTCCTGTGCCTTTAAGATTCAATTTCCAAGAAATTGAAAATGCTATTGGCAATCTAAACCTTAAAAAAGCTCCAGGTATGGATAAAATCAGCAACAAAATGCTCGTAGAGCTGCCTCGTGTAGCTAAAAGAATTGTTCTTTTTATTTTTAATGCTATTTTACGGCTTGAGTATTACCCTGCAGAGTGGAAGGTGTCCATGATAACAATGGTTCCTAAGCCAGGGAAGGATCACACGAAAGTAGAATCATACCGTCCAATAAGTCTATTGTCAACAATATCAAAACTTTTCGAAAAATTGCTAAAGGCGAAGTTGGATCCAATGCTTCATAAGGTTGAATGTATTCCTGATCACCAATTTGGTTTTAGAGCGAAACATGGCACCATTGAGCAAACACACAGGTTAGTTAACGTCATAAGAAAGGCATTTGAAGATAAAAAATATTGCTCTGCCTTATTCATCGACGTCTCACAGGCTTTTGATAAAGTGTGGCACGATGGACTAATGCATAAAATAAAGTTTAACTTACCTGCAAACATACATAACCTTTTGAAAAGCTATTTATATTGTCGCCAATTTATAATAAAAGAAGGCGATTTCATAAGCCCCGCCCAGCCTATTGAAGCTGGAGTTCCCCAAGGCAGCATATTAGGGCCTATCTTATATTTGATCTACGCATCTGACATGCCGACAAGCACCAACATTCACACTTCAACATTTGCAGATGATACAGCATTCCTTAGCATACATAGTAACCACCAGCAAGCATCAATAAACTTACAGGAACATATCGACAAACTAGAGAAATGGCTCAAGCTTTGGAAAATCAAGGTTAATGAACAAAAGTGTGCCCATGTTACATTCGCACTGCGTCTAGGAACATGCTCACCCATTACTATTAACAATAAAGTAATACCTCAACACAGTGAAGTCAAATACCTCGGTATTCATCTTGACCGTAGACTAACATGGAAGACGCACATCGAGGCAAAAGTAACGCAAATGAAATTGAAAGCAGTGCAAATTAACTGGCTAATAGACAGAAATTCGACTTTGAAGCTTGATTGTAAACTTTTGCTGTACAACGCGATTCTAAAGCCAATATGGTGCTATGGGATTCAATTATGGGGCACAGCCTCTGCATCTAACATTGAAAAAATTCAAAGAAGTCAAAATAGAATTCTCCGTAGAATTACAAATGCTCCATGGTACGTTAAAAACTCACGAATCCACGCAGATCTGAACGTACCTTTTGTGAAATCTGAATTTGTGAAGTACGCGACAAGATATATTAACAAACTTGAAATCCATCCAAATCCACTTGCAGTTAATATCCTTAACTTTGGTGGTCATACCCGTCTGAGAAGGAGGGATACTTTGGCTACCATTAGAGCTCTAAACAGATGACTGAATTCTGAAATAATATTCGCATAAAAATAAATTTTTGTCCAGCACTGGTAGGACTTTAATTAAAAATTTTTTTTAGTATTAAGATTTGAATATTTATTGTCATTACATTTTTTATGTAGATTCAATAAATAAAATAATAAAGTTAAAAAAAAAAAAAAAAAAAAAAAATCTCACTAAACTGTAGGTATAACTTTTTTTGGTGAGTAATAGCTGTCACTTAAGGAAATTACTCGCGTTTTTATAGAAAAACTGTGTCTGTAAAACTTTTGGGAAAAAATTTCCCGCTTTCAACTGTCGTTATTTCTCGCAAATAAAAAGGCTGTGAGATAGTATTTCAAATAACAATAATCATCATTAAATGAATAATTATGCTGAAAAAAAAGTATTTTGTTGTTATATTAAGTTTGATATATATATATATATATATATATATATATATATATATATATATATATATATATATATATATATATATATATATATATATATATATATATATATATATATATATATATATATATATATATATATATATATATATATATATATATATATATATATATATATATATATATATATATATATATATATATATATATATATATATATATATATATATATATATATAAAATCATATGTTTTGACAAAACAAGTTAAGATTTATGAGCAACAAATTCAATAAAAATAAAAACCCAACAGAAATGGACCCAATATTATTATATTATACATCATCGTCTGACTCCGACGAAATGGTTACCCTTAATGCAATAAGGAAAAAAAATAGGGGAAGAGCAGATCCTTGCCACACAACAAGTAAGTGCAGTCAATATTTTGTTCCAATACGTCCATATCATAAAGAATGTTTATTTCACAGTTTCCAGAGACGATTTAGACACACAAAGGAAGTGTTTAACTATTTTTTGGGCCAATTAAATTCAGCCTGGTTACCATCGCATGCTTTTATAAGTAATTAATCACAATAATCAACCTCGGCTGAGGTCGTAGGCAAATTAGGACAGATTTCAAAGTCGTTTGGCTGAGTCATGTCCACCACTTTCGCGACCCAAAAGTTTTAATGGCTTTTAACCCTTCAACACAAACTTCCAAGCCTACTGCGCCACTAATTGTTCCTCAAATTGGGAAAGAAATTTTTCTTCTAAGGCTCCACCTCCAGTTTTTTTTCAAGTATGTTTTATTAAGACATTTTTTTAACGTTTTGCTTTTGATCAGCATACACCTACGTAAATGAACATATGTATGTATGACTACGATCATTAGGATGAATATAAGCATGTGTATATACATTTTTTTTAAATTTTTTTATTTATTAAATCTTCAAAATGAACTAACAATAAGTATTCAAATCTTAATACTAAATTTAAAATTAAAAAAAAAGATGTGCTTTAAAATTAAAAAAAAAAAAAATGTGCTTTATACTTAAGTCCGGCCAATGCTAGACAAAAAGTTTTATTTTGCGGGAGCTATTTCGGTAAAATCACCTATTGAGCAATCTGATGGTGTTAACGGTATATTCTTCTAAGCCGAGTGTGACCGCCAAAATTAAGAATATTGCGCGCAAGAGGGTTTGGATGAAGTTCCAGTTTGCTAACATACGTTGTCGCGTACTTTTAAAACTCCTCTTTTACCAGCGGAACACTCAGATCTTTATGAATTCGTGAATTTTTGAGAAATGTCAATGAATAGAGCTGAGCAATACTTCTTCTCCTCACAGGTCTGTCTTAAGACATTGACTAGTCTGTGCGTTTGTTCTATGGTGCTATGTTTAGCCCGAAAACCAAATTGATGATCAGGGATGCATCCCACATTGTTCAATATTGGACTCAACTTCGCCATTAACAATTTTTCGAAGTTTTGAAATTGTTGGTAGTAGACTTATTGGTCTATATGATTCTACTTTAGTGGGATCCTTCTCTGGCTTGGGTATCATAGTAATCATTGAGACCTTCTATTCTGTAGGATAATACTCAAGGCGTAAAATAGCGTTAAAAATAAAAAGTAGAAGACTTCTAGCTGCACGAGGTAACTGTTCAAGCATTTTACCAGTAAGTTGGTCAATGCCTGGAGCTTTTCTTGTGTTTGTATTGCCAATAACATTTTGGACATCTTGAAAATTCAGTCTGAAAGACACAGGAGGTCTAACAACATATGGTGGTAATTCCGCTGTAATATTCGCTGAATTATTAGTAATAAAAACGTTTCTCAAATGATCGACATACAACATCCCCTTTTCAGAATCGCTTCTTGCCCAGTCGCGAATTGAAGTTCGCAAAGTTAGATTACCTATTACGGGTCTTTTTAAACCTCTTGTCGCTTTCCACAAGGAAAAATCAGATTGAGGGATACCATCAAGGCTTTCCAAATATGTTTTAAGGGAAGACTTCAAGCAGATTTCTTAACTGAGTTATGCATTCCCGTAGCGTAGTTTTAAGCTGGGGACATCTGTGAAGTTACACTTTCTTCTGACTCTTCTTTTTTCTGACAGAAGTTGCTCAATTTCAGATGAATAAGTTCTATTGTTTTCATTTCTGGATCTTATACGACTAGTGGTAGTGGCATGCTGTACGTCCAGTTTGAGGTTTTCAGAAAAATCGTTAATTAACACATCAATATTCTCAGGCGTTCTCAAGGCGATATTTTCAGTACAATGTGTACTCAAAAAATTTTTGTATTTTAGCCAATTAACTCTACTGACGGTCAACGAGGACCCAATATCTTGGGTCATATAGTGTGTAGCCATTAATTTTGAAATAACTGTTGGTTGTCAAATGGGTTTCAGCAATCATCATTATATCGATCTGCTTTTCCATAAGGAAGTGCTCAAGTTCATTTTTGTGTTATCGGATGCCGTTTGCGTTCCAGACACATATTTTAAACTAATTCATTTGTTTAAAATAGCCTGCGTCGTTTATTTAATTTATATATGTATGTCAGTCAGAGTGTAGCTTTGATAGTAAACGGACGTATTTGTTTTTGATCGCAGTGTTAAAAAAAAAGAAAAGAAACGGTATAAGTAGAAAACCGCAATAAGTGAAGAGTGAATTAATACAAAATAAAAACTTTGTGACAATTATTTTTATATACTTTTAAAGCAAAAAATATATAAAAAAAAAAATTGCATGAGTGTACCCAGTAGGTGCAATTCTGAGAGGGATCTTAGCTCCACTAGAAAAAACTTCTGGATTTCTGAAGAGGAATCATTGAAAAAATCATTGGACAATCTCCTGTCTCTAAGAGATAAAAAAACGTATGCGATCGTGCTCGCCAAACATTATTGCTACAACACACGACAAACTCAGTTAAGAAATCTGCTTGAAACCCAAAGAATGGCTTCCCTCAAGAATTATCTGGAAGGTCTTGATGGTACTCCTCAATCCGATTATTCGCTATGGAAAGCGACAAAAGGTATGAAAAGACCCGTAATAGGTAAGCCACCTTTGCGAACTTCAACTGGCGACTGGGCACGAAGCGATTCTGAAAAGAGGATGTTGTATGTTAACCATTTGAGAAATGTTTTTACCACAAACGACACAGCGAATAATTCAGCTGAACTACCGTCATACGCTGTTAGACCGCCTATGTCTTTGAGACTTAGTTTTCAAGATGTTGAAAATTTTATTTGTAACACAAACCCCAGGAAAGCTCCAGGTATTGATAAAATTACTGGTAAAATGTTCGTGTAGCTCGAAGAATTCTTCTTTTATTTTTAACGCTATTTTACGTCTCGAATATTATCCTGCACTGGAAGGTATCCATGGCTACTATGATACCCAAACCAGGGAAGGATCCCACTAAAGTAGAATCATACAGACCAATAAGTCTACTGACAACAATTCCAAAACTGTTCGAAAAATTGTTAATGGCGAAGTTGACTCCAATATTAAACAATGTAGTATGCATCCCTGATCATCAATTTGTCTTTCGGGCTAAACATAGCACCATAGAACAAACGCACAGACTAGTCAACGTCATATGACAGACTTTTGAAGACAAAAAGTATTGTTCAGCTTTATTTATTGACATTTCCCAAGCTTTTGATAAAGTGTGGCACGAGGGATTAATTTACAAAATAAAGTTGAATTTGCCTGCAAACACTCACAAGCTTCTGGAAAGCTACTTATGCGGCCGGAAGTTTATTATCAGAGAAGGCGATTTTATAAGCCCCTTACAGCCAATCGAGGCAGGAGTTCCCCAAGGGAGCATTCTAGGACCTGCTTTATATTTGATTTTCGCATCAGACATGCCAACGAGATCCGGAATCCACACTTCAACTTTTGCGGATGAAGCAGCATTCTGCAGCGTACATGAAAACCATCAAGTAGCTTCGCGAAATTTGCAGGAGTATATATCAATATTAGAGATATGGTTAAAATGTTGGAAAATTAAAGTTAATTTTTTTTTTTTTTATAATTCAATTATTTATTGTATCTTCTAAAAGAACTAACAATAAGTATGCAAATCTTAAAACTAAAAATTCATTAATTAATATAGAAGAAAAATTAATTAATGTTGAAAAATTTTATTTACTTAGGTCCAACCAATGCTAGACGAAAAGTTGTTTCTTGCGTGTATTTTGTTGGTAAATCACCTTTCCAACACTCTAATGATTGCAAGGGTGTCCATCCTTCTCAGTCGAGTGTGGCCACCAAAGTTAAGGATGCTACGTGCGAGAGGATTCGGGTGAGACTCCAGTCTGTTAATGTATCTTATCGCGTGTTTTGAAAATTCATCTTTCACTAAGGGTACACCTAGATCTTTGTGAATTCGAGAGTTTTTAACATACCATGGAGCTGCAGTAATTATACGGAGAATTTTATTCTGGCTCTTTTGAATTTTCTCAATGTTAGATGCAGAGGCGCTACCCCACAATTGAATTCCATAGCTCCATATTGGCTTTAGGATTGCGTTATACAACAAAAGTTTGCAATCTAACTTCAAGATAGAATTTCTGCCGATGAGCCAATTTAGTTGCACCGCTTTTAATTTCATCTTGGTGACTTTAGCGTCAATGTGAGACTTCCACGTGAGCCTACGGTCGAGGTGAATACCAAGGTATTTGACTTCACTGTGCTGCGGAACTACGTAGTGTGAATGTAACATGGGTACATTTTTGTTCATTTACTTTTATTTTCCAAAATTTCAGCCATTTCTCCAATATAAGAATATGTTGTTGCAAATTTTGTGATGCTAATTTATAGTCTTCATGGACACTGATGAATGCTGTATTATCTGCAAAAGTTGAAGTGTGAATTTTGCAGCTCGTTGGCATGTCTGAACCATAAATCAAATATAAAGTTGGGCCCAATATGCTACCCTGGGGAACTCCAGCTTCGATTGGCTGAGCCGAGCTTTTGAAATCACCTTCCTTAACGACGAATTTCCGGTCATATAAGTAGCTCTCTAACAGCTTGTGCGTGTTTGCAGGCAAGTTTAATTTTATTTTATGGGTTAAGCCTTTGTCAAAAGCTTTGGAAACGTCAATAAATAGAGCTGAGCAATATTTTTTATCTTCGAACGCATTTCTGATAACATTCACCAGCCTGTGTGTCTGTTCTATGGTGCTATGCTTAGCCCTAAAACCGAATTGATGGTTAGGAATACATCCTACTTCATTCAAGATTGGGGTCAACCTCGTCATTAGCAATTAAAGTTAATGAACAAAAGTGTACTCACGTTACATTCACACTGTGTAGACAAACATGTTTAGCTATCCAAATTAACAACTCACCTATTCCGCAGCAAAATGAAGTCAAGTGCCTTGTATTCATCTCGACCGTAGGTTAACGTGGAAGTCTCACATAGATGCGAAAGTTACTCAGTTAAAGTTAAAAGCAGCGCAACTAAATTGGCTTATGGCCAGAAATTCTACATTGAAATTAGATTGCAAACTTTTGTTATACAACGCAATACTAAAGCCTATATGGTGCTATGGAATTCAATTATGGGGCACCGCCTCAACTTCTAACATTGAAAAAATTCATAGGCGACAAAATCAAATTCTTCGAACGATTACTGCAGCTCCATGGTACGTAAGAAACTCACGAATTCATAAGGATCTCTGTGTTTCTCTTGTAAAAGACGATTTTTCAAAATACGCGACAAGGTATATCAGTAAATTGGAACTTCACCCCAATCGTCTTGCACGCAATATACTTAATTTTGAAGGCCACTCTCGGTTGAGAAGGAGGGATACCTTCTATGATTGTGCTGAGGAGAGAAGAAGACTGTTTTGCTACAAGTGTGGGTTAGAAGGAACGGTAACTCCGAAATGTCCATCGTGCCAGGGAAACCAAAACCTGAACGCGTCTCGGCTAGGGATGGAGTCGCGTTCAATACACCAGCATCCCCGACAACAGCAATAGCGGCTGAGTCGTCAACAACCTATTTTGAAGACATTGACAGCCAACCGGAGAAAACATTAACTTTTTTAAAACGACCAAAACCAGCTATAGATGCCAATGTACCAGACATTACACAACGATCGGTAAATAACAATAGATCTTATGAAGAGAGAGTAGAGAAATATGTGAGAGCACGGGAGAGAATCTGGAATGCACCTGAGAAAATTCGTAAAGCCAGGAAAAGATATGAAGCGAGAAAACACACAAGATTCGAGATTGCGGAAGCCAGCATTTATGAAGGTCCTGACACCAGGATATACACGACAATAGAAATAAAGGGTCATCCCATACAAGGTTTACTTGACAGTGGAGCAACTGTTACCTGCTTAGGCAAGGATTGCTTAGATTTCGTAGAAAAAGCTCAGATAATAGTACACCCATTTCAGTCAACCATCAGGACCGCTGATGGGCGCTTAAACCCTATCATAGGACGCATCCGAACAAATATTTCTTTTGGCAACGTAACAAAACCGGTTGATTTCTTTCTCGTTCCCTCTTTAAAACTACCACTATTCCTGGGACTAGATTTCTTGAAAAATTTTAATTTGTTGAGATGGGAAATCAACGCTTTATCCACCCAAGGTGTTCGTGACAACGACTACACCGAAAATTCGTATCCTCGACTACATATGTTGAACGCAAGGCAACAACAACTCCTTGAAGACGTTGTTAGCTTATTTCCATGTTTCACGCGAAAGGGCTTAGGTAAGACATCCTTAGAGACACACCACATAGATACAGGGAATTCGGTTCCTGGGAAAGAGAAGCACTACCCGGTATCACCGGCTGTACAGAAACTGATGTATGGAGAGCTGGACCGAATGTTATCGTTAGGCGTTATTGAACCCAGCGAGAGTCCTTGGAATAATCGAGTTACATTTGTACATAAGGGAGAAAAGGTCAGGATATGTTTAGATGCACGTCGACTCAACGAGCTAACCATTAAAGATGCATACCTTCTTCCCCACATTGAAGGACTATTAAGCCGGTTAGGTGACACCCATTTCATTTCCAGTATAGATCTCAAGGACGCATTCTGGCAGATACCACTGGCAGAGTCGAGCCGAGAGAAAACCGCATTTACAGTACCAGGCAGACCCTTGTATCAGTTCACAGTCATGCCGTTCGGGCTATGCAATGCCGCTCAAAGACTGTGTAGACTGATGGACAAAGTAGTTCCAGCGCGGTTACGTGAAAGGGTATTTGTGTATTTGGACGATCTGCTGGTGGTATCGTCAGAATTTGAAGATCACCTAGATCTACTAAGAGAAGTAGCACATTGCTTAGATAAGGCTGGACTGACTATTAATATCAGCAAATCCAAATTCTGCTGTAAAGAGCTTAAATATTTAGGATACATCGTGGGAGAAGGGAAGCTTAAACCAGACCGAGAAAAAATCCAAGCCATCGTAGAGATGAGATATCCAACAACACCGAAACAGGTAAGGAGCTTTATGGGAACTACAGGCTGGTATCGGCGATTTATCCCAGACTACGCGATAATGACAGCACCTATCACCGAATGTTTAAAGAAAGGAAAAAAATTTGGATTTTCTGAAGAAGCCAAAGAGGCATTTGATCAATTGAAAGACAGATTGACCAAAACCCCTGTTTTAACCCACCCGGATTTTAATAGAATATTTTATATCCAATGCGATGCATCAAACGTAGGGATAGGAGCGGTTCTGTTCCAAGAAGACGACTGAGGCGGAGAACATCCCATTGCATTTTTTTCAAAGAAACTGACAACAGCTCAGAAGAATTATTCTGTAACGGAGAGAGAGTGTTTGGCCGTAGTGTCAGCAGTAAAACGATTTAGACCATACGTCGAATTGATGGATTTTGTTATTATAACTGACCATTCCAGTCTTAAATGGCTGATGTCACAGCGTGACTTAAGTGGAAGACTTGCGAGATGGAGCCTTCAATTGCAGACCTATTCTTTTACTATAAAACATCGAAAAGGAACTCAGAATGTGGTACCGGACACACTATCGCGGTATGATATGGATGCGATAGAAACGATAAGGACTGAAGGCATAGATTTGATGTCACCAGAATTCAAATCCGATGAATATCTGGAAATATTAAAAATGATTTAAGAGAATAAAGAGAGTTTACCAGATCTAAAGATTGTCGATGGGTTAGTATTTAAAAGAACACATTGTTCTGACGGAGATCTTAGTAGAGAAGAACACATGTGGAAGTTGTGGGTACCACCCGAGCTAACTCGCAACTTAATAGAACAGTTTCACTGCTCAGCAACTGCATCACATGGAGGCGTAGGGAAAACCATACGTAAAGTCCGAGAATGGTTCTACTGGCCACATATGAACGTGCAGATACTACGTGAGTATATAAATGAGTGTGACACTTGCAAGGAGTGTAAGCCAGCCAACAGGATTTTAAAACCAACAATGGGCAGAGAACCTGACGCTCTGAGACCTTTTCAAAGAGTATATATTGACTTTTTAGGCCCGTACGTACGGTCAAAGAGAGGAAATTGTTTCATTTTCATTGTCCTAGACTATTTTTCAAAGTATGTTTTTCTAAAAGCAATGCCGAAGGCCAACACTAAAAACGCAGTACGTTTCCTAATCTCAGAAGTATTTTAAAAATTTGGATGCCCGGAGACGCTTATCTAAGATAACGGCCAGCAGTTTACAAGCAAGGATTTCAAAGAGATGATAGATACGTTCGGGATACAACACATGCGCACAGCCATCTATGCACCACAAGCAAATGCCTCCGAACGGGTAAATCAATCAGTTTTAGCAGCGATCCGTTCGTACTTGCAAGACAACCATACAGATTGGGATGCTCATCTCTGTGAAATAGAGTGTGCTCTAAGGTCAGCAGTTCACACCGCCACTGGAGTAACGCCTTATTTTCTCTTGTTTGGAACAAATATGATAACGCACGCGTCCGCGTATAAATTGGCACGGAAATTGGATTTATTAGAAGATAGTGAACATAGGATAGAGAACAAAAATATTTGTCTGGAACTACTCCGAGATAGTGTGCGCAAAAATCTCCATAAAAGTTACGAAACGGCAGCAAAACGTTATAATGTGAGAACCCGAGAAACGAAATTTAAGGTTGGACAAGAAGTGTTCAGAAGGAACTTCCAGCTTTCGGATTTTGGTAAGCAAATCTCTGCCAAACTATGTAAGAAATTCGTCAAATGTAGGACAGTACGAGCAGTAGGCAACAACTTATATGAGTTAGAGAATCTTCAAGGAAAACCCATAGGAACTTTTCACGCCAAGGACATAAAAGCTTAAGCCGCAAACCAACAAGTTAGCGTCTGGAGTTTTTATCATATTAGCAAATTGCGTTTGCTAATATGATAAAAATTTCCAAAACCAAGTAAGGGGGTGTGTAACGTTTCACTTTTGGCGCATACAGAAAGATAATTTATAGCCAGTGTAAGCCGGCAACACTAGCCTTCATACAAGGTCGCATGTATGCGGTCGAAAATGTAACTGTGGGAAATGAAGGTGGCTGCAGTTATTAAGGTACGTAAAATGGCTGACCGCCATGACAATGAACAAATGCGAGATTTCCGGTCCTTTTTACGATAGAGTCGGAAGCGTGTGGACGTGTTGTTAGAGGAAACCAGACCAAGCAGGGCAGTGTCATAACTTAGGCGTAGGCGGCCGAAAATTTTAGAAGAATAACCTCCGGGGGGACAATTGCTAAGAAACGGCTGAGCCGGGTGTATTAAGAACAGGCAATTGGGGGCTAAAACCCAGATCACGTATAGGAAAAACCACCATTGGTGCAGCAGCAGTCGCAACGTCCTTCGGTCATCTAAACTTTATTCACCTCTACGCCGTTGGTCTTGTGATGACCGCCATGACAATGAACGTATAAGCGTGTCAACACGTGTCTTATTTTGGCACACAGCAACGCTACAAGGAACTCCTAGTTTCCTAACTCCGCGACTGCGGTGACACGGGCTTCATCCTTGGCAACATCTTTAGTTCATCATAAGCCAGAAGACAACTTGCAAGACCACGCGACAACCACCAGCTAAACTCACCTGAGTAATATGGCAACAACAACCACCTGGGCACAACAACAATAAAATTCTATTGAGAAACCAGCTAACAACCATAACAAGATTTTGGCTAACAAGTATAGGAAAAAATAACAATCAAATAGATGCGGCAAATATACCAGCCACCTAATTGACTACAAATATACAACCAATCAATCTGTTGCAACAAAATTTTAATTCAACGAACATAAAAACAACCACCAAATTTCATCTAACAAGTATAAAAGCACACCAAATTTTATCCAACAAATTTAAAATACAAAAAAAAAACCAAACACAGAATTTTATTCCCTAAATATAAAAACAACAACAAGATTTGAATTCAATCAATATAAAGTTACAAGGCAGCAATCAACTTGATGCGGTAGATATATACCATCAACCAACTGGACGGGACAAAATACAAACCATCATCGCTATCACATCAAGGTCTACGTCACCAAAGGTAGCGCAACTGAACAACCCAGCAAACAACTGATGTAACAGCGGTGAGGACATCCGACTATTCGGCTAGTGTATCCCCCATTAACCAACCCATAGAAACAATCAGCAAGGGTTCAGCAGTGTAACCAGATAAGTATCAGTAGTCCTTGAATAAATTTTTATTTCGATAGTAAATTTGTAATATAATTCCGCCAGAGTGAATTGATTTTCGGGATTTTAACATTCGCGCGTTTTTCGATAAAACATTTTTTTTTTGATATTTAACTTAATTATGATAGTAACATGTAAGATGAGGCCAACCTTTCTTGGGAATGAAGAATCCTAGAAACGTTCGCCAGAACGATAACTTCCCCGGAAAATTTGAATTTTTACTTAATCTTGAGTGATCAATATGTACTTATAGTAGTAACAAAAAAAAAAAAAAAAAGATAGTTTATATATCTGATTAATTTTGAGCCCATAAGGTTCAGTTAGCAATAAGATTAATATTTGTGAACCATAACCATTTCCAGCTGGAAAAAAAAGAAAAGAAAAAAAAGAAGAAAACATAGCTTGTAAGTTTAGATGCCAATGCATATGCCAATTTGTGTCAATAAAAATTGAAATTTTCATGAAGTAATCTAATGATGGCCAAGTAAATCTCTTGATCTAGGAGGGTGAGTATTGGTGTGCGATATGTTAGGGGTGTTCCGATACTAGGCCAACGTGAACACCACGGTTAGCTATTACTAATGTAATAATAGGGAGGGTCGCCGGATGGAAATTAACACCGTATCCATCCAAAATCTAGCCAAATTGTAGGTACATTCAAATCATTGAAAATTCCCGTGCATAGGTTCAGCCCCGTTTTAATTTTGTTTTTTTGATTTTTAGTAATGTTCAGTGGTTGCACTGGTACAACTTTTATTGTTACCTCACGCACCCATACAGCTACTTGCGACGGACACCGCCCAAGCCCACTGAGTCCTAGCCGCAATAAATGAAAAGTTACCAGTGTAGCGAGTGCTGTAGGGGTGGCCATTCCGCTAACGGAAGGTGGAAGGTGGACAGAAATGTGTTGCGTTTTTTTTATATCGGACGCGTTTTCTATCCGTGTTTGAAGAGAAGGAGGAATCTATTCAGGAATTCTCTAAAAACATAACAAGGCAAACATAAATAAGAAATATGTTAGTGATGCACTTTAAATCAAATGAATACAATGAAAAACGTTATTCGAATAATAAAAATATTTTAAGTATAAGCAATCCTATTAATTTTTCTCAATTTGATTAATATACTACATATTATACACTCATTATTTATTAAAAAGGTAAATCCAGGAAATGTTTGTCAAAAATGTGTTATTTTAAGTAATAATAATAATTTTTTATTTTTTTAATTCGTTTTTCAATTTTCGAATATTAGTTTTCATACATCACTATTCAAAAAATTACAACTGAACATAACGGCGTTGCCATAACAAAACAATTAAATTCCTTAGTCTGTTTTTACATTTGTACAGACGATGGGCAGACATTTTTTCAATTCTCTTTTGGTCTTGCCTAAACCTTTTACATATAAGAAATTAATAGACAGACAGAAACTTTTCGTTTTTCTTTTGTTGCTGTTGTTTTTTTAAGCACAGCTAGTGTGTTTATATGAAGTTGATGTTGATATGAGAATAATGATATGAAGCAACAACATAAGAAATACGAAAAGTTAAAAAGAGAAACAAAGAATGTCCACAAATGTCTGGTACAGAGAGTCGTGTACTACACACTCTCCCCCACCGAAAATTTTCGTTACCGCACCAACAAATTTCGTCTGTCTGCCCGTCGTCTGTACAAATGTAAAAGCTGACTTACTACATTCAAAAGTTAACGTACTGTTTTTGCATAAACATTTTTAACAAATGTATGGTAGTGCCAATGTGTTTGGTAACTAACGTATGCGTTAAAACTCAAGTAAGAATTTTTTTTGGATATGGCCCTTAATTTTTTATTCATATACCTACTAAAGTTGAAAAAAATTTAACACACACAATTATTGTTTAGCAATTTTATTTTTGTTCTTTCAATTTAATCAAAAACAAAGTGAGCGCCATTATATTTTTAAACTGACAAATGTAACTGCCCATTTTTTCGAATTTGTCATTCATCAATAATGGTTGACCTAGGGTTGCATTTGTAATCATAGAAGCAACACAGTGTTGCACAGGTAAATTTCGACATGTTTTGGAGGAAAACCAGTTTTTGAGGTACTTTGCTCATATAACAAATGTATGGGAAAACCAGCAGCAGAACACTGGTTTTGCACCTAGTCCCCGATCTAATTGACTACTGTATCCCAAAACCATTCCTCTCAAGGAGTTTCGGCTATCAAATTGAGGAATCTCCCCTAGAATCTGAATACTTCTATGTTTACACGAATGGGTCCAGAAGGGGAGAGAGTTGCGGGTGGCGATTACATAGAAGAATTCAACGCTAAAATGTCCTTTAGACCATCAGACGGATGCAGTGTTTTTCAGACTGAAATATCGGCTATAAATAAAGCAGCCAGATGGCTGACGTTTTGAAAGATATTTGGTAGGGATATCATGATAGAAACGGGCAGCTAGGCCGCCATCAACTCCCTGATTGGAATATGCACTAATTCTAGTCTAGTCCAGGAATGGCGAGACATTCTAACCTAATCCTAAAATGGGTCCAACAATGGTGACGACTTAGCCAAAAAAGGGACAGTCCTTGAAGATAGGGATATAAATCCCTTTTGCGGACAACCGTTATCAGCTTTTTGGAAAAGAATAAAACTCCACACGTTGGAACGTGCCTAAGAAAAGAGGCTCACAGACCCCACATGCCTTATATCAAGGAACCTGTGGCCGCATATTAACTCTAAGAGAACGTGGGAGCTATTAAAACTGCTCAGATCCCACAAAAGAGTGACTGTAGTAGTCATCACTGGACATTGCGCGTTTGGGAACTATGCTAGGAGACTAGGCCTAACTAAGCGAACTTAAACAGCTTTTTTGTTTAAAAACAGTTATGGTAATAAAAAGAGATTACTAAAATACAGAAATTGAAAATTTCCGATATCGATCTATATATGTATGTATATCCGAGCATATTTAGTTTAATTTGTAATATATACTATGTATTACGTGACTATAGTGAAGGGTATTTTATATTCGGCCATACACTCTTGTTTATTTTAGATTTTCATTATGTACGTTAGCTGTCTCCTTTTTCAACTGATATTAACGTAGGTATACAATGTATATAGTTGGCACAATTAGCCAATTTGTTAACGAATATAATATCAATTGTTTTTTATTTGAATTTGATTAAAATCTTTTGATTCGTTTTTTAGACACAACATTGAAAATCTAACAAAATTTGTATTAATTTATTTTGGATCGAACAACTAAACCAAAATACTCGTATACAAAAAATATTATCTGATAGTTGTCAAAGTTCTCAACATACGTTAAAAATTGCCTAACTTTAATACTTTGCGTTGACGGAGAAGTACGGAATGTGACAAAGCTCATAACTTGGGGTCTTCATGCGCAATAAACTTGGAAATAATTACGTTTTCAGCTGTCAAATTCTATTGCCAACACCATATGTCCACGTGTGGACTGCAAAAACGTTTATTTGCAAATATATTGCGAAATAGTTGTTAACACTTTTTTAGAAGAAATGATGTCCAACATAAACTGTCAAATTTAGTTGTATTTTCTTCAACATTTGTTATTCGGGTATAAAAAAAATATTTGTGGTTATGGAATAATTATAAAATTTTTTAAAATAAAAATAAAAAAGATAAACATATACGGCCGTATGCAAAAAAACTTAAATAATAAATAAAGTAAATTTAATATTTTAAAGCAATAAATTTAAGACAAATTTACATTATTTTATTAGTATATTGGACATGTAAGTACATCTTTATGCGTTCGTACTAATGAAACCATTCGGGACGAAATTTTTAAATTTATGGCCAATAGTCAGCTTTTACATTTGTACAGACGACGGGCAGACAGACGAAATTTGATGGTGCGGTAACGAAAATTTGCGGTGGGGGAGAGTGTGTAGTACACGACTCTCTGTACTAGACATTTGTGGACATTCTTTGTTTCTCTTTTTAACTTTTCGTATTTCTTATGTTGTTGCTTCATATCATTATTCTCATATCAACATCAACTTCATATAAACACACTAGCTGTGCTTAAAAATACAACAACAACAAAAGAAAAACGAAAAGTTTCTGTCTATTAATTTCTTAAATGTAAAAGGTTTAGGCAAGACCAAAAGAGAATTGAAAAAATGTCTGCCCATCGTCTGTACAAATGTAAAAGCAGACTTACACAATACGTGTTCCACTCCTAAGTCAGCTTTTACATTTGTACAGACGACGGGCAGACAGACGAAATTTGATGGTGCGGTAACGAAAATTTTCGGTGGGGGAGAGTGTGTAGTACACGACTCTCTGTACTAGACATTTGTGGACATTCTTTGTTTCTCTTTTTAACTTTTCGTATTTCTTATGTTGTTGCTTCATATCATTATTCTCATATCAACATCAACTTCATATAAACACACTAGCTGTGCTTAAAAAAACAACAACAACAAAAGAAAAACGAAAAGTTTCTGTCTGTCCATTAATTTCTTAAATGTAAAAGGTTTAGGCAAGACCAAAAGAGAATTGAAAAAATGTCTGCCCATCGTCTGTACAAATGTAAAAGCAGACTAAGAACATAAGCTTGAACATGAACATATTTTTGCTGTTATTCTGCCGATTAAATAAATATTATTTGGCCTGAAGAAGCTACCTAAAGGAAAGCGAAATATTGCCAGATAACTAAAAACCAAAAAAACTAAAAATTCCAAAAAAGACCTAAAGCTCAAATAATTACACATATTAGTTTTAAAAATATTTTATTAGCTTTGTTAACTGTTATAAAGTTGACAGTCGCATTGGAAAAAACGCGGCAAGCAAAAAATAATCACCTGAGCTGTCAAGTTCTCCTTTTAATGAATTCGCCTTGGTTGTTATTAAACTCACCACGAGTAAAAAAGGTTTCCAACAAAGCGGATTAATTATTAGGTGGATGCATCGGCGAATTCAGGTGAATTCGGTTTATATGGCGGCACTTTCGTTGTCAAGTTTTGTTTACCTTCTTCGGCGCCATTTAAATCTTTTAAATGATCTTTATCAAATACTTTTGACAGGTTAAGTGTGAATTCGCCTTTTACACAAACAAAATACCTGTTGTTTTTTTATTGTTGTAGCGAAGCGGGTACCTTGTTTTTTGTATCATGGTTTCCAACAATAGCAATTGTGAAATGTTGATATGTTTTTTCACTTTTATCAGGTAGTAGCAGTTGTATGTGTATTTTCTTACAATTATGCAGCTTGTAAACCAAGGCAGCTTTATTACGGTAGTGGTATAAGCACAGCTGTCTTTCGTTTCTTCCGCGTAAATTTGTCAAAATCACATACCCCTTATTGCTTTCCAAACAAAATTTTAGCAACTGTTCGTAAATTCTACGAACAAAATTTACAGCCAGTTTACCAATTTCGAATGAAAACTAATGCGAAAGAAAGCTAGTCACTCACATTCGAATCAATTTGGGTTTGTCTATCTCACTATTATTCGTTCGCATATTCTTATGTATTTTCATTGAGCTTTGACAGATCGTTCGCGTAGAAAAAAGTTAGACGAACCCAAATCAATTTTCTTTCGCTTAGATTGCGAACGCAAGCACGCTGTCGAGATTGGTAAACTGGCTGTTATATTGATGTTTTTTGCTGTTGTATTTATTCTGCCACTACCTACTGTCACTGCACGCCTCCATTCGCAATATTTATTTTCGAACATAAGCAATAACATCGGCAGAATAACAGCAAAAATATGTTCATGTTCAAGCTTATGTTCTTAGGTGTGGAACACGTGTATTGGACATAAATTTAAAATTTCGTCCCGAATGGTTTTGTTAGTACGAACGCGTAAAGCTGTACTTACATGTCCAATATACTAATAACAAAATAAGGTAAATTTGAAAACAAATAAAACTTATTGTTTTAAAATATTAAATTTACTTTATTTATTTATAAATTTAAACTATCATGATTGCAATAAATAAATAAAAATATAAAAACATTTTTTAATTTATATTATATTTATAATAAAATAAATATTCACTTGATACATAATCAAATAGACATGTTTATCTTTTTTATGTTTAATTTAAACAAATTTATAATTATTCCACAACCACAAGGATTTTTTTTATACCCGAACAACAAATGTTGAAGAAAATACAACTAAATTTGACAGTTTATGTTGAATATTATTTTTTCTAAAAGTGTTAACAATAAATGTTTTGCGTTCGACACGTGGACATATGGTGTTGGCAATAGAATTGGACAGCTGAGATCATAATTATTCCAAGTTTATTGCGCATGGAGACGCCGAAGTGAAGTTGCCTTGGTAATAAACAAAGATTTGACATTTTTTTTTATTTTGGTACCAAGCCAAGATACAGCTGTGCAAGTTTGGTCACCTTGCATATACTTATCAGTTGAGTTCTGCAAAAGAAACAATTTCGCAAGATTTTTATATTTAGAATACGCAGTTTATAAACAAATTCTAATTAATTAATTAAAAAGTAATCTAAACAATGTAATCCAAATGCTACCAAATAAATAATATTCAAATATTTTGTTATTGTAAAAAATCAAAAGACGTCGAACGAAAATAAGGAAAAAATCAATAATATTTCTGTGAGGCAAATGTGAAAGATACAAAACATGTCGGACGAAGAGGACTCTATGTCGGAAGGATTTTCAGCTAGTGAAGATGAGTGGGTGCCAAGTAAAGATTTGAAGGGTGGCGAATCATCGGATGACGATGACAGCGACTTTGAAGAATCGCCCCTAACTGGGGCAACTAGTGTTGTTAGTGGCACAAGTGCTGGAAGAAAAAGGTAAATTTTTGATATTGTAATAGTTTCTCAAACTGCATGTATGTATGTATGTATGTATATCTTTCGAAGAGGTGAACCGAAAGCTCGCAGTGCCGTGAAACAAACATCGAAAAAACGATCTGGTTTATCGTTGCGTACTAAACTCTACAATAAATATCGGCCACCTCCAAAAACAGTTTCACCTTCTGGCAGCAGCGCTAGCGCTGGCAAAAATTCTCCAACTGCATCTACATCTCGCACGAATTTAAAAAACTCCACGTTGCCCAATGAAAGCAAAAATAAACGCACATCGAATGATGGCGAAGAGTCAGGTTCCAGTAGTGATTCCAGCATTGGAAATTATTTAGTGAATTTTGAAGATTTAGATATACAATCAAGTTTTTTTAACGTAGTTGAAAACTCGTCAAAAAAATCAGCATCACCTGCCCCGGCTTTTGATTGCAATGCTGGTCTTGAAAATCTTACAGATTCCGCCTCTGACGGCGAGAAAAATCTATCGAAGACGGATGAAAAGACATTTAACTTCAATAATTTACTAGAATACGCTAAAAATATGGAACGTCTTAAAGAAAGTGTCGCAAAGCATAATGCTGAAGAGGCTGATAAAAAATCTTCCGGAAAGAAAAATATTGATGCTTTGGATGTATATTCTGTGCTTGCATTGGGCGAAAAACAACACAACCGTTGCCATAATGATGGAGAAGATGAAGATGACGAAGATGATGAAGGTTTTGGTAATGAAACACGAGTAGACAAGAGTCAACCAGCGAAGCTTAGCAAAACGAAATCTACTCGCATTAAACGCCATACAAAAACTCGTCCATCATCAACTGTAGCTGTCAATGACACTGACGATTCTGATTGGGAAGAAGTTGCAGGTAGGAAACGCAAGTAGACATTCATAGAGTACGTATTTTTTATGCTTCATGACGTTATGAATTAAAGTTAATTTTCTCCGCTGAGTATAACTGCGTGCTTCCACAGGTTTGAATTTAATTGAAACTTTGCAAATCTAAATTTATTGCTATGCATAGATAATGTAAAAGAAATTAGAAAATAACTTAAACCTCTGAATACAAATAATTAAATAAGTGGAGATATAAGTTTGTGTTGAAGATATTTAGAGTAAACGTTGCATTTAAAAATGTATATAAAAAGGTTGAAGGATTCAACTAGAGTATTCAAATTGCTAGTGTTGACATTTTTAAAATTTGACTTGAAATTAGAATAACTCTTTATAATACAAGAAAAGAAGATAATTTCAACAAAAATTTCGACCAGACTGCGGATTTTTGAAGTTAACTTTATTTCAACATTATCAAATAAAGCCAATTATATGTAGAATATAACAATGAAGAGAAAGAATTACTAAAATTAAATTCGATCAACTTTCTGTGAATTCACATACAGAAGAAGTTAATATCTTTTTTTATTTGGATTGTATTTAATCAAGTAATTTACATTGGCTATTTCAGCTAGACAAATTAGCTGACCTCAGGTGTAGAGTACAGATTAATGGGCCTCTTAACAGGACCATATTTGAACGAACTTCGAGGCCAACTCCAGTCAGGCATTAGCAAAGTTCATATAGCTTTTATTTTCTTGTGTGCTGATTTGCCACGCTGTCCAGATTATTATAATGCTAATTTGTTTCCTGAATAACCCATTAAATATCGGTAGATGATTTTAATTCGCATTTGAAGATTCGCCTTATTATTCGTTCGGTATACTCAGTTTTATATTGGCCGAAAGTTGAAGATGAAATTATATTTGTTTATAAGCTGAAAAATGTAAACCACATTTTCTTGAACACTTAAGATGCTCTGCTATTTTTCTTATGGTTTTAATTTTTCTTCAAAATCAGAATGCAACTAGCCATAATTTGTAAAATATCTTTATTCCAATTCCATTAAAGTGTTATCCTTACCATACATGTTGATTCATTTTTTTATACTTTTTGCAAAATTTTCAACGTGTCCTGATGTTATATGCAAAATATATCGAATCATATATTATACTTACTTAATTAGTTGAAGTACGGTAATATTTGTAATGGAAATAAGTAAATATTGGATATTAAACACACGGTTAATTTTGTTGAAGAATACGGGTTCGAAAAATGGACATTTTGCAGAAAACGGCTGTAGAAAAATCTGTTGTTCCATATAGAAATGGTTATATGAGTACCGAACGGACGTGCTATCTATTACAGAAATTTCCCATAAACATAATGTTCTGGAAAATTTATAGGTATTACGTTTTATAAAATAATGAAATAGGCGGAAGAAAAAGGTGGCAAGAAATATGTTAAAGAGCTGACAAACAGTTCGAATGTGGCGGCGAGATCATTTTATTAGTAACCCTCCAATTAGATTGAACTCCATCTTGTCATCATGCTATGAACAAGGCGCATTGCCAGACTTAGTCACTTAAAATATCTCCACTGTAATGGAATAATATTTTATATCATTGGTCTCATGTAGAATGGCCGTAACTAACATATCGCTCCTTTATTGCAACATATTCATATCTCAAAAATGCGCTTTTCGAGTTAACAATGCAGAAATGTTAACAGTACTACCTTTTTTATTGACCTATCGTTTAAGACAGGAAAGTAATTTCATGAAAGTTGCAATACACTCACACTTTTTTATTAACACACTCTCATTTTGCTTACTTTCCACCAAGGCGAATTCATTACCAGGTGAACTTAACAGCACAGGTGATTATTTTTTGCTTCTCGCGTTTTTTCCAATGAGACTGTCAAATTTTGTTTTTTTTGTTTACAAACTTTTTCGCGCCATTT
The DNA here is from genome assembly GCA_914767995.1 of Thecocarcelia acutangulata. NCBI lineage: Eukaryota > Metazoa > Arthropoda > Insecta > Diptera > Tachinidae > Thecocarcelia > Thecocarcelia acutangulata. The sequence continues at coordinate 63,719,010 of OU612098.1, forward strand.
TAATCTGAAGGTTTTTTTGTATGATTTAGTGCAATTTCAAGAAATTTAAAAGTGAAAACTAATATAATCTGTGATTTTAATTACAAACAATTATAAAAGCTAATATTTAACGTTTATATAAAATTTTTTCTTTGCTGAGCAATCTTAGGCGAATTTAGATTATGACATTCACGATATGTTTTACAATAACAAAATACATTGTAATGAATTCGCCTTTCCGCTTGCACTCACCTGTATAAAGTCGCCTTGCTTTCCACTCAGCTTTCATCAAAAATTTCATTAAACAAATTTTTTGACGTTCTCTGAAAGTAAAATGACAAATTGCTAAACATCGTTGCCAGATACAAAGAATTATACAAAGTTTCAGCATTGTAGTAAAATAATAATTATAAAATTAACTTCTTTTGCAAATCTATGAAAATAATTATGATCATTTGTCATTGTATTGTATATTTAATACATAAAGAAAACAAAGTCTTTTTATAAAAACAACATCATAGAAAAGTTTATGATAAATTTGTATATGTAATAAGTTCGGCAACTCTGATTAGTAAGCAAGCAAAATAAGAGTGGAGAGAAGTAGAGGCAAATTTTGCAAGTCTTTGCCTCGGCGACATTTGTAAAATGAACTTTCACTCTCCTGTGTAGACGAACAAGAAATTTTCATGAAAGTCGTCTATTTCATTGAAATTTTTATTTGTAACACGTATACAAAAATTTCATGAAAGTACTTTCTTGTTAGGAGATGTTTTCTAAAAAAATACTTGTATGGAAACTAAAAATTAGAATTTGTAAACCCGAAACTATTCCATTTAATCTTTGTGACGAAGTGTATCTGTGTGATATACATATATCAATTCAATTCGGGAAAAATGCAAGTAAGATTTTCTACAAGATACCAACGTTATACCGATATAAGTTTAATGACTTAGGCTCTGGTGGTAGACCATACACTCACCGAAGTTCCAATAAAGAATGTGATCGAAAGATACGCAATAAAAACTCTCAAACACGGAGTTAGTAGTGGAATGGTCTGGAAAGGTTCTAATACGGAGTAAGTCTAATTGTACAAACAGAGGAAGCAACGAATTCGAAAGAGTATCTGTAATTATGTCAAGTATATTTTCCGGGTTCGATCAGTTCAAAGGGTTGTGGCCGACTTCGACATATATAAGCCTCCTGAACCAGATGACATTCTAGCACCGGTCTTGCAGGAGTGTTCTACGATTGCGCGCCTCTTCAGCATACTTTACCATGTTGGTGAGTTTCCATCGTGCTGAAAGGTTGCTAATGTAACACCAATCCCCAAAAAGGGTGAGGCAAATAACCCTGAAAATTACCGCCCAATTGCAATTTGCTCTGCGCTTTCCTTGTGAAGTATCTAGAATCGCATGAATTACTTTGTGATCTTTAACATAGATTTCGCAAGGATCGATTTACTGGTGATCTTTTGCCATATATCTCGGAGAAATTGTGCCACTTAATCCATCATTTCGGTGGTGGCTCTGCATATGTTCAAAGCGTTTGACAGTGTGGCATGCTGCATTGCTGGCAAACCGTACTGTTGGTGTCGGTGATGGTATAAATATTGAGGAATCCAATGCTATTAATGTTCTTGGAATGAAATGTCTCTAAAGAAGCTTTCAAGTGCCTCGGATTGTTGAAACGGGGTAAGATGTACTTCACTCCATCCGATCTCCTTACTATTTATACCACCTACATACGACCGAAAATGGAATACAACTCTAATGTTTGAGCTGGTGCTCGAAAGACTATTTTAGGGTTACTTGACCCTGTGCAGGTGGCGACGAAGAAGCTTTTTTATGACTGTAGGGTATTCAACTCTATTGACTCACTAGAGCATCTATGCAATGTGAGGTGCATTACTCTATCTACTACAATGGATTTTGCACTGACGAGATTAAGGATCTTGTTTCCGAAACCCGTACATTGTTACGAATTACCCGTTTTTCGTCCAAAGCTTATCCATTTGTGGTCGATTGCCCGGGGAATCGTACAACGCATTACAGAGAGAATTCATTTTTCGGCCGTACGCTTCGCCTGTGGAATAATTAGTCTGGAGACGTGTTTCCTGTCTTTTATAACGTTGGAAAGTTCAAGTCAAATGTTCACAAATACTACTCCCGCTTTCCCCTCGTCACAACCTATTTTCCTAGTTACGGTACAAAGCACTGCATATGTAGAGGTTATCCTCTGAGTACTGGTCCAATATAAAAATAAAATAAAAAATAAACCAAGAAGTTTATAAAATATGTAAAATGCTATAATACGTCAATGCAAAAGTGCCTCTGAAATGAATATTTGCTTAGCATAACGACGCAAAGCACACAGCCGCCAAGTCTGTGAAATCATTTTTGCAGCAGAAAAAAATCGGTATGGACACTGGCTGGCACAGACTGCATTTGAACTTTATCGAAAATTTATGGTATAATGCTTCAAACTTGGATGAGTAGTTTGTTTAAAATCGAAGAGTGAACTTTGTCACGTTTGGAGAGTGTTGTATCATTATCCACGGAACGAATATTATTAAGCCTAATAAAAAAAATAAAGGTTTTCCTTCCAAGTACTGAAAAAAAGAATATATATTAGACTCTTATTGAAATTCATTTTATGTTACATGCTTGAAAGACTGAAGTTATTTATTACATTGGTTTTCAGCGAAAGAAGAAAAGGTTTTAGTCGTCGGTACAAAAATTTTTGTGAAGTAATAAAAGTTACTCAATATTATAATATACAATGTAATGTAATATGTATACAATGTAAAAATCTATCTTATATAAACTAGTATAAAAATTTCTGAAATCGAAAATAATCGAGTAAATGGTGATGTGACACATGTTTCACACACAAAAAGTTTTCAGGTCTTGAGTTTTCCCTTGCCACCAACAAACTCATGACTGCAAAGTAATTTTTCCGCTTGTGAAAGCGGTGTTGCTTTAGTTTATCGGCGTAAAATGAGTTAAGATTGTTACAATTCCATAGCGATATAGAAACTAAATTATGTATTTTCAGATATTTCCAGTACAAACAAAACTGTCGGTATTAACCTCTTTCCTATATCAAATTGTTTAAAAAATTTTATTTTGTTGGAAGAAATTACCATGAAAATAAAAACAATTCATATTTGGATTGAAGAAAGGAAATAATGTATCAACTCATAAGAAAAATTGTATTTTTTTTTAGCTATAAAAATGTTTCTTGGCCGTTTCAAATGTGTGCGATCGTTAACGTTCGAAATAGTGAAAAAAGACATAAATCTATATGTACATACGAAATTACTCAAATTTTTTAACTAGCTTCTGTCTTCAATTATAAATCTATACATATGAAATTAGTCAAATTTTTTAACTAGCTTCTATCTTCAATCATTAGTGTCGCCATACAAAACTTTAATATTAAAAAAAATTCTGACTGGAATATATTTGTGTTATAAGTTCTCAGACTATGTTCAATATATATTTTATTATATCTCTTAATCAGTTTGTAGTATTATTTAAATGATGACCAATAAGTGTTAATAAGGAAGAAATATGAAAACTAAATAATTTTTAAAGATAAAATAGCAAAAATATAATTGAGTTAAAATTTTAGCATTATTTTTTGGCAGTTAAGATTATTTTTAGCATTATTTTTAAGGTGTGGCCACACTGCACGAGGAAAATTTATTATAGAAAAACGTGTTTTAATCGTTAAAACATTTTATCAAAATCAATCATCGATTTTTATGAAAAAATCATAATAAGTAACGAGGTACATTTTCATTCAAATGCATATGTGAATAAACAGATTAGTCGGTTCTAGACAATGAATACCCCTCATTTTGCAACCATTAAAAGTGATAGTCTGGTGTGGAATTCGATCAGAAGGAATCATTACCTTACATCTTTGAAAATGAAAACAGCGTAATGGGGGAGCGATATTGGGATATGATTGAAAACCTTTTAACGCCACAACTGCATGCTTTGGGCCTGTTCAACATGTGGTATCAACAAGACGATGCCACATCGCATACAGCCAGGATTACAATGTAATTGCTGCGAGTAGTATATCTTTCCGGCAGGGTTATAATACTTATGTTACATTCATCTACATATGAAGGATGTCTTAGTAAGAGTGTACTTTTTTTAATTTTAACATATAACACGTATTTTTTGAAAGAGTTGTCCTTTTTTTTATTGGATTGTAAAGAAAGCATGTTTCGATGATGTGTAAATTAAAATATCTGTCAAATGGCCTGATGACAGGACGTTAGTCTTTTTAGGAAAATTTCGAGGACTACTCCACAGTAATGCTGCTATATCCCACCTATTACGCATTTGATGTCTAAGAAGAAATTTGCACGACGCTAAATCACATGATCTTGGTGGCCAGTTGGTACTAGAATTTTTTAAGATTACTTGTTTTGGAAATTGTAGTTGATGCCACAAAAATTCCGTTGCCATGTTCCTATAACGAATTCAACCTCATCTTCTAAAAGTGAAGTCCAACCACGTTGCCTAACCAAAATTCACGCTAGACAATTGCTCATTGAGAGTGCAGTCCAAAAATCGGAAATTTATTGATTCACGAAGCAATTCGAATGGAAATGCGCTTCATCAGAGATTACTTTTTTCTCACCATAACTTACCAAGTTTTTATAATAACTTTTTAGAACTATAACGCGCTATTCTTTCGTAAAACATTTCATTTTTATTAATCAGAATAAATATATGTGGCGGAGGTTTTGCTTTCACAAAAATGTAATACTATATATAAATAGTACACTCTGAGAAAGAAATTTTATTTAATTGCCTTTTTGGTTTTATATTCTGGTATTGTTAAAGTAATCACTTCTTTGTAATAATTAACGATAGGTTAGGTTAGGTTGTACAGGCCGCCAGTTTCATGAAACCAGCCCACTTGGGTCCTTTTGGTCCCGTTGTGTTGCCTGAGGGAATAATTAACAATAAGGAGCCAGAAAATTCAAAATCAAAACATTTTAACATTTTTTATGTAAAATGAAGAATTTTTTTCGACAAGGAAGATCTTTGTACAAACATTTCTGGCACCACTACGGTCGATATAGAGGAGATGAGAAGGGGTGTGACTGAAGTTTCCTAACTACTAGGCAAATAGGAAGCACGTCGTTTATTTTTGCTACCTAGTCAGATCAACAATATACCCCAATTTTCACCGGTACATGTAGGCATAATTTTATCAGCTGTTTTCTAAAGTTTAGGGATTTTTATTAATTCTTCTTTTGAGTACTTTTTGGCACAAGAGACTTTTTAGAAAGTAATTTTTACAATTTGCCGAACAATTGCCCAATTGCTGCATTTTACTGAAAAAATAAACGAATGAATCTTATGTCATAACCTTAAATAACCGTGATAGCTTTTCACTTTTCCCTTTTCCCTTTCCTTCAATTGCGATCAGCAATTATATTTGTTTTCATTTACTAAAATTTTTTTTTACAAATTTTTAACAATTGTTGCTAGAAAGTCAAACCAGCGGAAAAAAATTGAGAGACCAAAAGTTTTTACAAGTAAAATTTTTTACTTGCAATAATTCAAATACTTGCAATAAATCCAACAGCTGGTTTGCATTTGTGTTAACAAAATATTTCCAAATTAAATTAAAAATAAAAATATTATGGAAAATTTAAGAAATTCTAAGTGTAATTAATCACAAAGGGAACGACTACAGGACCCAAGTGAGCTGGACAACCTAGACTATTCCTGGGTATCCAGCGGCCTGCCTACCTAACTGTATGTAAACTTTTAAAACGAAAAGTATTAAAAATATAAATATATTTTTGTGTAACTTAGGAACAACAAAGGTAAAATAATACGTCTAATAGAAATGAACGAAGCAACACAGTATCTGGCACATCAGTGGCAAAGGATGTTTCACAAAATTTACTTGCTTGAATGTGTTTAAAACTTTTAGGGGAGCAATACTTAGATTCTTCCATTTTTATTAATTATATTAATTTTTTTCTAGTTTTAACCTCTGAAAAGTTTTTGTGTTTTGTTTCTTTAATTTTTACAGTCCAACTGTTATTTTTAGTATTGTAAACATTATGAGTACCTAGCTACTCGGTACTACACTTTGAAATAAAAATGCTATGTGTATGCAGGCTGTTATAACGTATAAAGCGGCCCATACACATTTCAATTCAATTGCCAATTGAGTCTTTCAATTGAATTGCTTCTTGGCTCAATACTTCATGAATTGAATTGAACGATTTTCATCCAATTCAATGAAATTAATGACGATTTTAAAAATATTAGTATTAGTAGCTTTCTTTCAACACAACGGGACTGGATGTTTTCAGTATTTTTGTTAGTAATAAAGTCGTATATCGTCTATATAAGTTAAGATTAAACACCACTTTCGATAGTTGTTTTAATTCGTGACTGTAGTCAAAAAACTTGCACGATTTATCTAAAATTTATCAACTGGCCGAGGGGAAAAATGTTGAGATTCTAACCCATACACTTTCAACGATTGCTCTTAGTTTTATTAATCGCTAACGTGGTAAATCAGTTGGTATTAAAAGTATTTTAGGAATAAACATTTATTCCGCTTTAAACTTTCTTATTATTATGTATTTTAATAGCGTATACCATTAGCATTTTAACAACCAATCTAGTATCACTGCATAGTGCTGGCTAATTCAGGTTACGTAACAGCACAACTACTGATTCAAATTTATGCTGTAAGTCATTAGGTGGCATTTGTGATAAGTAAAATGAATTCAGGGACTTTATCGGATAGTTAACAACATCACCATGGTCTGTAATCGAAAAACAGCTGCAACTAAACAAAATTACTGTAATTTTGAATTATATATGTAAACACTTTTGTGGTTAATTATTTCATACAAAAAAATCTCGCCATATTTAAGTAGAGCAGGATTGACATTGTACATTCTGAAATGAAGCTCGTTCAGTCCCCTGGATTGCGTTTGTTTGGATTGCAGTAGGGCAAAATATATTATCAGCTTCCTTGCTGCTAATATATCTTCCAATATGATATGGGGAAATCATATCATTTCTATCCCTAGCTACAATACCAAAAACAGCCATGTCGCTTCCGTTCGTAACATACTTGAAAACGTATTTAATAGATTTAAAGGAGTGCAGTACATTACATTAAGTAAAATAATATTTTTTAATAGTAGATGTAATGAATTACAATCTGTGGAAAACAAGATTTTCATTAGGTTGACGATATGCACTTTTAGGTTTTCGACATTTAGCCGGTTTTACAAACATTTGAGCATGCACCCATTTATCCATGCCCACTTTTTGTTTGATGATTCTTTTCGACCATCATGTCATTCGTACCAAAATTAGGAACTTTAAATCAATATTTACTTTGCATGGGGCGTACCATGCCCACTTTCTCAACTCCATCTTCTTTTTATGTGATAGTTTGTATCATTCGCCCCAAATTTAGAAACTTTACAAAAATCAATATTTACTTCGCATGGAGGTGGTACCTTGGCCACTTTCCCAACCACACCCAATTTTTGTCTGACAATTTATATCAACCTCCATTTTATTCGTACCAATTTTAGAAACTTTAGCTTTAACCTTTCTTCAGATATAAAAAAATCAATATTCACTTTGCATGGGAGTTACCATGCCCACTCCCAACCGGTACCAATTTTCGTTTGATAATTCGCATCGACCGTTATTTCTTTCGCACCAAATTTAGAAACTTGGCTTTAATCGTTTTCAAGATATACAAAAATTAATATTTAGTTTGCATGGGAGGTACTAAGCCAACTTCCCCAACCACAATCACTTTTTCTCTGATAATTTGCAACGACCATCATGCCATTCGTACCAAATTTATAAAATTTAGCTTTAACCGTTTTCAAGATATACAAAAATCAATATCAATTTTTCGTAGGAGGTACCATTTCCACTTTCCCAACCACAGGAAAGACCACGCCCCCTTGTCCTGTTTCGCCTCCTTTTTGACCGATGATTTAATTTGGCTTTTAAGCAATCAGGACCAAATCAGAAAATCATACTGTTACCGTAAAACAAATCAATACTCGTATGTATTTTTTACAAACCATCTTCTGAAAATTCTAAACCTTATAGCAAAAAACTTAGTCAAATCGCTCCAGCCGTTTTCAAGTTATGCGATTACATACACTTGGTAATTCATTTTTATATACGAGTAGGTATATAAGATTATAAAAAGTTAAAACCTAACACAAAATATGTAAAGTAACAAAAATTGCAAAACAAATCACAAAAAAAAAGAAAATTCTTAAAGTAATAATAAAAAAAGATCTTAACGCTAAATTCAATGTAAAAAAAGTGATTGTATTAAGACTGCACCCATGAAAAAAAAGTAATTATTATTTTTGCGATTAAAAAATAATTAAAATCAAAGTTAAGTAAAGAAATAATTACGTCTATAAAATGGCTTTGAATACTCTAGTTTGAAAATAAATACTTCCTTTACAACACTTAACTTTTATGTTTATTTGAAGAGCATATCAATCTTGTATTAATACAATTTCTGAAAATGTCTGAGAAATCTTTAAAATGTCTTGCTGCCAATAGGATACTTTAATAAAAAATGATTTTATGAGATTTTGTAAATACTTTGTAATGGAAAAAACGGCATTAAATTTATACTTACTTAGGTATTTAAAATATTTGACAAAACAAAGTAACGTTATACTTCTTATAAAATGCGTACACCTATTAGCTAATGTTTTATACAAGACACTTGAAGATATTCTTCAGTCGTTTCGAAATTTCGAATATTGAAGTTGCAATGATCTCATTAGTTTTATTATTTTTTCCATAAAATTTTCATACATACTCGTATAGTCGCATTAAAAATAAAAAATTCAAAGTCATAACAGTACCTGAATATTATTCATTCATCTATCGAAACTTTTTTCTGTCCTCAATTTAGAAATCTGTTTTTATAGAATTAATTTGTTTGTTGTTTTAGTTAAATTTTTTGCAGGTTTTTTTATTTTTAATTAATATTTTTTTGTTGCAAGAATTCCGTAAAAGCAAAAAATATATATCCAGAGCAGTGGTTCTTGTTTTTGATTTATAATTATAAAAAAAATTAAGTGAAGTTTTTGTTGAATGTGCCACCTCTGTATTCAGAGAATTTTAAAAAACATTTATTGCAAAACAGAAACGAAGACTAAACTAAACTGGAAACTAAATACTTTATAATAAATTTTACGCCCTTTGACTGCGTGAAAAGTTTTTTTTTGTTCCGTTTGGAGTTCTTTGTTTTATGTTCAGACGTAACGAAAACAGTTTGTATTTACCGTGTTATTGAACAACGAGCTATAGTAAAAACAATAGCAACAATAGTTTAAGTCAAAATTTTTAGCTGTATCGAAACAGTTCTTGAGATGGCTAAAAAGACAATCTGGTACAAGTGCTAAAACATAAAAAGTAAAGTAAGCTGTTTTCGTTACATAGTAGGCGAAAATTCAATTGAAACTCTGTACAGCTCATTATCGTAATTATTTCTTAAGTACGGTCAGGCTTGTCGTTGTTGTTTGGCCGTCGAGAGTTTTGCGTCTCATTATCATTGGTTAACGGTCTACCTCAACTAACTGTATTAGTTTACAGTTTTTCTGAGGTATTTCGTTGTTAACCACACGGCAACTTCCTGTGCGAAGGCATAGGTCGTTACAGTTAGTCATAGCGCCGCAAAAAAAATACTGTTAATACCATTGTGGGTATAATGTCTACGTTACTCCGGCCATGCTGTGCATACAGTATTTGAAAACTTTGCAAATTTGCAAAAATACAATACAGTATTTGAAAACAATCTTTGCTACCCACGGAAAATGAAATATGTGTTGAAAAAAAACAGCAAATTAAACAAAAGGTCTTAAAGCTAATTACTTCTAATAAATATAAAAAATTAAAGTAAAGCGATGTAGAAGAAACCCTCAAAATAAATTACAAAAGAATAAAACAATTCTTTATAAAACAGTATAAAATAGATAATTTAATAATTAAGAAATAAGCTATAAAGTTAATAATAAAGTACTTGCATAAACTATAACGCGATTTTAAATTGATTGTAGGTTAGATTACCGGTCTGAAATTAAAAAAAAAAATCAGAAATATTTGCTGCAGTGTACTTCTAATATTCGACCATTACCAGTTAATTATGTCTTGTAACCGCCATAATTTATTACTTCTTTTTACTTGGAATATTTTGTTTATCTGGAAATACGATAAGCCTTAAATCAGCTTGAACTTTTATTTAAAAAGCATTCATCTGTCTTAAATAAAATAATAAAACGTATACTCCAAATATATATTCCCTTATATGGATCGCCATATAAGAGACGACGCAACGAATAAAACTTGCGTGGAAATGTATTTGTTGGTTGGCGCATAAAAACGCCACTAGCTTCAATTATAATAATTACTTTTTATTATTTTATTTAATGCAGCTGCATGTATATTTAGTTTTTAATAAAAAGCAGATGAATGAAACAAGAAAACAATTTTATTTCCAAAATCATCCTACTTATAAACAAAAATAACAGAATTCTATTTACTTAATAGTTTGATATTGTATTTCCAGATAAACAAAGTATTCAAAGCAAACAAATGAAACTAAAAAGAACGTAATAAATTATAGCAGTTACAAAACATAATTAACAGGTAGTGGTCGAATATTAGAAGTACACTACATTCGTCTGTGGGACACATTTTTGTGATTTCAAATCACTTTCACGTAAAGTGATTTGCAGAATAGGTCTGATAATTAAAATGAACAACCAAAACAGTTGTAAAAAGCTTTTTTAGGAATATTTTAAACATAAAGAACATTTTCAGGATCATGTCTAAAAGGCATATCGAAAGAAGTTATTTATGTATGTTGAAAGAAGTAAATCAAATTATCGTACAAACAACACAAAGTTTTCTAGAATAGCACTTGTGAATCAAACCCCCAAAGAATTCTTTTTTTATGGAAAACTAATAGCAAATAGCTGCACACCAGTTTCCGAAAACTTTTTTATGAGAAAGCTACTGGCAATTCATTTCAAATGGAGAAAAAATGTGTTTGCAGAAGTAAAGAAAATCTAATTATTCAGCTACTCGTATGTGGTGAAACTGACATTTAGCAAAAGAATGTTAAGTCACAAAATGTATGTTGAATTCGCAAACAAGGAATAAAGAACTGAAAAAACAAAAACTGAGTGTTAAACAGTGGGAAAAAGGACGATTCTTAAAAAAATTAATTGTGTTTATTAATTGTCTGTAAAAAATACATTATTATTATCAATATTAATAAAATGCTTTCGATTGAAAAATACATTCTATTTACGGCGACTTCAAAAGTGAACAATTTATTTTAGTCTCATACAAATACCAAGTGCTACCAAACTTTACATGTTTTCATGCTTAAGGCTAATATTGAGTTCATTATTTCGTGCGAAATCCTTCAAATTGCATACAAAAGTGTTTAATATGAAATATCTACGAAATAAGTTTAGAAATGTAGTACTGAGTTTTTAAAGCGAACAACACACAATATGTATCTGCAAGATGTTTTCATTTAGAATTGTTTCTGGGAATATTTATTTTTTCAGCTGCGAAATAACATAAGCAAAGCTTTTTTCGCATGAATTACAAACATGTATACTTAAAATTAAAAAAGAATATGAATAAGAGAAAAAATAGACAATACTGAGTACATCTCAATTTTTCCGTACGAAATAAGTAATGTTGCTGAAAAATTTTCGCACATTCAATCTCAATACTAGACTTTAAACGAAAAAACAAGTGAGATTTAAGATTTTCAACTCAAACGTAATTTAAAAGTTATGCGTTTCTCAGCAACTGGTCGAATGTTTTATTAAAATATTATTTTCCTGAAACCATACAGTGTGCAAGCATATGAAACGTATGATGGAATAAACGCAAGAAGTATAAACAATTTCTGAAATTTTGTAATAATTTTGTCTCAAATATGTTTGCAGTAATTATGCGAGTTATTGTAAACTGAGAACTTTTAGCTTATTTTAATTTTTCGATGTTTTTTTTTTGTATGAAAATAGTTTTTATATTTTGTTTTTAAAATTCAGTGACTTATTTGATTCCATAATCTATTTGTGGTTGTGATTCTTTTATATAATTATACATATTCATACATGATTTACATAAAATTTCGATTTTAATTATACGAGCTGAAGTTATCTCTCTTTTATAATTAATTGTTCTTTAATTTTAATATATCAATATACCCAAAGTATATCAGTCTATATTAAATACATGCACAAGCCCAGTTGATTCGCATATTTCATAAGATACTTATGTCAAAATTGTACGAAATACGTGTAAATCGATATAAAAGTGGTATAAATATGTAGGGGAATTTGTCTAATAAAGGTTAATAAACATGCAATATTTTTTTATAAATAACACAGATATTGTTTTCGAGTTGCATGTACTTGATGACATGGTAATAAGGATTTTGAACTTTGTTCTTAGAGAGAAATATCAGAAATATTGTAATCTACTCTTAAAATAATTTTTCTGAAATGTGTAATTATATTGCACAAATTAGAAGAAATTGTTAACAATAAGCTGACGTATATTGATGTTTGTGTAATTTTAGAAACCCATATTAATCACAAAAACAAACTTAGTTAATATACTACTAAAGTATTGAAAACAGCTTTCTGGTATTAAAATAATAAAAGTTAGTAAAGGGTGGTCCAACCAAAATACACGATCTTAATTTTAAATAAAACAAAAAGCTTTCAGAGAATTATCTTAATATTTGTTATTATGATGAATATGTGAAAATTATAAGTAAAACTAAATATCGGCCGAATGCTCGCCACGACTTCGGTGGCATACCTTTACCCGGTGGCCCATATTTCTCATGACTGTGATATAAATAATGTCGTTAATCTGCCGAATTATCTCATTATTTAGCTCTTGAATTGTTCGTGGCTTATTGATGTAAACATTTTCTCGAAAATACTTCAAAGAAAGAAGTCCAACAGTATCAAATTACATGGCCGTGGCGCCCAGTCATCAACGTGAGATAACAAGGCCATAGATATTCTCGCACACAAAAGCCACTGTTGATTACGTGGTAAGTGGCACCATCTAGTTGAAATTACATGTTGCCCAGGTCCTTAAGCATAATTTCGGGCCACAATAAGTCTGTTATCTTCTAGCACGACGACGAATCGAGATTGACAGCTCTTCAGCCACTCTAACGCCAACAACAATAATGTTTTCCAAAACACTTTTCGTCGGTTATGATGACCAAAAAAGTCGCGAAGGACACGAAAAATGTATTTTCACTTGCACCCTTTTTCATGAGTGTTGTTTTGTCGTTCGTCCTGTGTTGAACTAATTTTGTTAGTCTCAACAGTGTAGAAGGTATATATATTATACCAGTGATCACCAAAAATCATGTTTTTGCTTGATTAACTCATACACTAAAATTTGTAATCAACAAAAATCAGGCAACAATGTTCAACGCTGAGTAAAATTAACTCGTCTTGTAAACATTCTAAATTTGTAATCAGCAAAAATCAAGCAACAAAGTTCAACGTTGAGTGAAATCAACTCGCCTTGTAAACAATCTGAATTTGTAATCAACAAAAATCTAGCAACAAAGCTCAATGCTGAGTAAAATCAACTCGCTTTGTAAATATTGCGCATTCGTTTTAGTATTGAATCAAATCGGCTAATCGTTAGATGTTGCTACGATTTTGTGTTGCATAAACAAATTTGAAACATATTTACATACATATTTTGTATGTTAGTTTAAAGTGAAAAGTTAATTTAAAAGCGCAGTGAAACAAGTATAGATTTTGTTATATGTATACCATTGTGTTTTTTAACAAATATTCAAAAAAATAAATACATATATACATTTACACATTTGTTTTTTTTTCTATGAAAACCTTTTGTTTCTATGGATGTGAATTTTATTTTGATTTTTCTTTCAACAGAAGCATACAGAAAAATTGTTGAATACATGACTGCATTGATTTTTGTTAATTTTTTTTTTCTTTCAAAACAAAAATTCAAACACAAGAAATTAGTGCCGAACTATTTGCGTATTTATTTATATTCAAGCACGAACCTTAACGATTATTTCACTCACATAGCGAAGTTGTCGCTCATTGTGTTTACAGATTACAAATCAACTGTGCATTTGTGCGGCTGTATACAAAATCATATTTGAACGAAATGAAATGGTTTTCATGTTTTTGAGCAAGTATGATTTTTTGCAATCACTCAAAGTTATTCTCTGATACCAGAGATCTGCACCGGTGCACCGCAACCATAACTACACCGGTTGTTTACACAATCATTTTCACATCCGAGTATTTTAAACACTCTTGAAAATTGATGGGGTGGCATTTATACCTGTCGTTCGTTTGTGAAACAATATATCAAAAATGTGTCCAATCACTTTCATATCGTGATATTTTTTTTAGGAGTAAAAGAAACGACCACAAAAAAGAGTGTTGTTGCTACTAGTAAGAAAAATATTTTAAGAGTACATACATGGCGTCGTCACAAAATCATATATTTCATATATTTTTTAAAAGTAAAAATTATTTTTACCAGTTTTGTACTAAATATGTTCAAATAAAATATGTGTATATATTTTCTTCAAAACACGACCCCTAAAGCATGATGTTCAAAAAACCTTTGACAACGCCGCGCTTAGTACGAATATGTTTACCGAGTGTGAGTGAGCAAATACAAAAAACTGAACACACACACTCTCATGGGCAAGATAAATGTGTGACAGCGTGTCCATTGTTGGTTTTTTCCGCCCAAATTTGGCTAAACCTTATTTTGGTCTTTTTCAGAAAATTCAACTCTCCTAATTAAAAATTTTCCAGCGTTGTTGTTTGTGGCCCTGATATCATTATTACACAGTGGAATTTGTTGCGCTTAACAGAAATGAATCTACATGCAGACTTAAATATTTATTTATTTTGGGCACTAATTAATTTTATTGAAAACGTACTAAATCAGAAAAGATCTTGCTAACTTTGTATTTAATTTACTTTCGCTCAAACATAGTTCTGGAGCTGATGAATGTAAGTTTTTAACACTTTTTTTTAATTAAAACAAATATGAGGAATAAACTTGAAATAAATATATTTAGCAGTATAATGCTTTGTAAAGAAAAATAATGCTGCAATCATTGTGAGGTCAGCAAAAAGAGAGAGTTGTGAACAATTAACAAAATAAGTATGTACATATATGTATATGTATATAAAAGAAAAAAAAAATTGGGGCAACAATTGGCGATTAAATTTTACTATTTGTTTTCACAACATATACATATTGTGAGTATGAAACTAATGTTACATATTGGGAATGATCAATAGTAATTCTATTTTACACACGAGTGCATAAGCGTTATTAAATGAATTTTTTGTATGCTGTGACATCCTTTGTTTTCGTTACATTGTTGATATTTTTGTTATTCATTCTACAATTTCAAAACTTATACATATTTTTTTTCAATATTAAAAAATTGGTATTTTCGAAAGGATTTTGGTAGGATTTAGCTACCGGATTGAAAATTTTTAAGTGGCAACTCTGATTCTTACTTATAAATATTATTTTCGTTGCTAAAAATAAGTACGAGTTTGATTGCCGAATGTAAAAAAATAATTGAGAAACCAAGTCAAGCAGCCACCGCATACAAACTTGATTGGGTATGTTATATACTCTATATATGCAAACTCTAACGAGTAGAAAACTTACTTGTGCAAACAATATGAGACGGCCAATCACATCGCAACTCGATTTAAAACAGGTATACTTAGATCATTAAAAAGGCACCGGTTGCAGATCTCTGATATATACACTGAACACTAATCAGTTGTAACGAATTTAATGCACTTTAAATGCTGTGATATTTGTTTTAGAGTTTCCGTGTTGTCATTGCTACTTCTTCTTTCCTCCTTCTCATAACATATTTTTCTAGTTCCAGTACAGTGCTCTGTATAACAGATAAATGGTTCAACAATCTTAACGCGCAGCTCAATCTTGTCCCTCTCCATCATTGACTTTGTTAAACACTAAAACAAAAAAAATGTCAGATTAAATTATGCAAAATACTTGACATTAAAGTGTTAAGATCGTATATTACGGTTGGAACACCCTTTACATCGATGCTTACCAGAGTAGCAAAAAATTTTTATCAACTAGAAATATTAAAATATTTTAAAAAAAACTTGTTAATTTTCGTTATCTTGGAAGTTGCAATTAATTATAAATTGTTTGCCTAACTGGTCAAATATAAATAACCCTTAATACTCGTATAATAGCAAATGGCAAAAATAAGTAATATTCAAAATAAACAATTTAAAATTGTCAATCACATAATTACTTTTAAGGAAATCTGAAAAATTGCTATTAATTAAACGTTTTGAGAGCAACGAAATGAAATTTTGTTTTATTTTCACTAAATATTTTGTTAAAAACACCAATTATTGTTCACTGTATAAAAAGTGCCGGCAAACCAAAACAAAATTCAGCCGTGTTATTGTGTTTTCAAAAATCAAAACACTCATTGAAAAATAAAAAATGGTTGGGAAAAGTATAAATTGATAAAACCAAAATATATATTTGAAGATTTCACCAAGGTTAAATTTGCTGTTATTTTTATGTACTTTGTCAATTCAATGGAACTGAAATTAAATTTTGTGGGGATATAAGGTTTTATAAAATTAAACGAAAAGGAAAATTTGTTCATGTTACACGTCAGCATAGAAATATTTAAAATTAAATAAAATTTAACTATAAAACGTAGGTAACCTCAAGCTCGTATAGTTAAATTAAACAAAAAAATTCGAAAATTTTGGCTTCAAAAACATGTTTTATATACATTACATACACACATATTTATTTTTGATTAAAATTTTGTAATCGATGTAGACTTAACGTAATCATTATGTATAGTATATAAATTTATAAATAACGTTTTGGTGCATGCAAATTTTAGTGTTGTACTATAAATGTGTTTTTAAAGAATAGATAGGTATTAAATGAGTAACGTTTTTAAACTCGAACATGCACATGGGTTTACGTAACAGCGCAACCTAAATTACCGAGCCAAGCGTAATTTATCTGTCAAAAATCCTCATGCACATACGAAATGTATGAGACCAACAAAAATTGGAAAGTCCCATTTAGCCAGAGCATAAGAAAGTAAACTTTTTGCTCTCTCAGTAAAGTTAGCTTCAAATCAAATATTTCAAATTTTTTCGGCATCAATAAGTAATCACACTTTAGGTGCTTTCATACTAATTCAGCGATTTTATCACTATGTATAATTTCTATTTAGTGATTTTTTATTAAACAAGGTTACTAATCATTACTGTTCATGGCACAACGTTAACGCTCTTATGTAAGTTACTACAGCGTAAAATCAAAGCGTTATATTATATTGCGCTTTACACCCTAATTTAAGTCGCGCTGTAACTGAATAATCTTTTGTTTAATATTATTTTTTATAATTAGTTTGCAACAATATCAAAATCTAAAAGAAAATGAACAGAAATTTGTAAATATAAAGCCGTAGAAGTTTTTGCTTTTGCATGTTGAAAGCTTTCAACGCAAAAATTTTTCATTTAAATATGGTACGAAATGCAGTTTTATACTTATTCAAACTTCGATGATACATGATACAGCTGCTGCCACGTTTTATATAGTTTTTTCAATAAGCGCGTCTATTAAATAAATAAATATGGTACGAAATGCAGTTTTATACTTATTCAAACTTCGATGATACTTGATACAGCTGCTGCCACGTTTTATATAGTTTTTTTTTTTCAATAAGCGCGGCTATATGTCGGTGACTTGTGATCACCGTGTTGGTTTGGCAGCGTCTGTCTATGTCGCATATACTCCAATTTACCTTGTTATCATATTGTTTCATCAGAAAGTACGCCTCGTCCGAAAAGCTGTTAACGAAGTTTAATCATTTGGATGTGCTGCTCAACCGTGTAACTATTCAAGTAACAAGTAAAATTGGCATATATGCGATGACGTCAACCAACGTGCAGTTCTGGTGCAATGCAGCCACAAAAATTGACTTTTTGGTGCAAATTTTGCAGCGGCAGCGGCCTTAGTCTGTACTTTTGAAAACGACGTTGATAAGGCTATCACCGTTGCGAATATGATAACCGATTCTGGCTCAAATTGAACAATATGGACTTAGATGATATGCGGTTGTAGTAGTAGGATGGTGTTACGTGCCACACAGTTGAAGCCACCATGCATATTGTGCAGGAACTACATATAAGAATGTGGTTTATTTCTCGCAGACGTGATGTGAATTGATCACATCCGAGTTAAGTGGTTTCCTAGAGGTAGAATTACATAACACGTGTTAACTTTTCGACGATTATCATTAAAAAATTTAGTTCGCAAAAATTGTAAGTTACATGACACATCCCGGCCTTTTCCGTCAGCTGTTTTTATTTGCGTGCTATTAATATATTTCTTATTATATTATTTTTTATTATATTATTTTCTATTATATTATTTTTTATTATATTATTTTTTATTATATTATTTTTTATTATATTATTTTTAATGTATATTATTGAATTAAGATCGCAAACTAAGTGAAATATTTTACCCACAATTGCACAATCACTGTTGTCAACAAAAGGGTCTTCTGATAATATGCCGTTAGCCAGCATTACCTTCGCTTATGTCAACAGACTCCGATAAGATACTGCCAGTCTCACGTAGACTGTTTTTGATAGTCGACGAGCTCATTTTTTTTATCGTAGCAGATCCCTCGCACAGGAGTAACTTTTAAGAGCTGATTCTTCTATGAGGCTCTTAAATAATACTGCAAAAGACGCGTATGTTAAGCGTAGAGGGAATCGTCCGTGACTCGTGTAGGTAGATATATTACAACTGGTTAAGTAATCAGCCGTGTAATCCTTGTATGATTCATACAGGAAACAGCAATAGGTTTATTTAATTTTTTCATAATTTTCATGCTATAATTTTCACTCTACATAATTCATACTATAATATAGCCAAATACCAAACATGAAATGCTGTTGAACAATAAAAAACAGACTATTATACGCTGTTTGTTTCTGTTTTTTTATAATATAAAACTCAATTAAATACAAGTAAAAATAATAAAAATGTTAGTCCGTCTAACAAACATTCCAAGATTGAGTGTTTCAGAAAATGTTTAAAAAAGAAGTAAAAAAGTATATGTTTTTGTTATTGTTAGATAATCGTCAGAAGGTTCTTTTTGTATATTAGACACAATCTTCTTATAAACAAAATATGCTAGATGGTTTTATACTTACTTCCTTAGTTTTATTTGTTCACATAAGAATTTAAGCAGCCCAATTATGAATATTCTCACGGAATTTATTTCTCTCGGAATTTATTTCTCACATAAAGTAATTTTTTCAATTCATATAAAAAAAGCACAATTTTTGTCCGTGAGATTTGAAGAGTTGATCTCCCTTTAGTGTTTTCAACGAATGGAGAGAAGAAAAAATAAAAAACCTCATACTTAATTTTTGTTCATAATTGGAGGAAAGTGAAAAGTGATAAAATTCCTACGGAATTTTTATTTACAATTGGGCTGAATATTTTTGAAATATAACCGCTAGTTCTACAATTTCATAAGCACTTTCTGATGTAAAGTGGATTCTGTTAAACTCTTCCACAAAGTGGTCGCGCAAGGTCTTCCAGCGGGCTTAGCAAGAAGACTACGAAATATACATATATTTGCATAAACATGATCGTATTTTTTATAATTAAAATTCCAAGCTTCGGCTTTTTTTATTTTGTTTTTGTAGTCCTAATTTTCATAAAAAACTGTATGTTTCTTAATCTTTTC
The DNA here is from genome assembly GCA_914767995.1 of Thecocarcelia acutangulata. NCBI lineage: Eukaryota > Metazoa > Arthropoda > Insecta > Diptera > Tachinidae > Thecocarcelia > Thecocarcelia acutangulata. The sequence continues at coordinate 63,738,921 of OU612098.1, forward strand.
AATAATTTGCTCCTCCATTACTATTTTTAATTATTTTGGTTATTTATCAGCTGATTACTTTTCAAAAATTCACAACGCGCTAAAAAGTTCACAGTTAACCGGCTGGGTGCTTACCCGCTTCGAAATATTTTTTATAAAAAAACACTTGTTTAACTTTTTTAATAGAAGTCTATAGCGCCAAATCGCGCTAACGCGTGCTAAGTACTTTGACCTTAAAGTCGCACGTCTAATCCAATAAACCGAAAACAACTGCTGCCCTTAATGTCAAATTAATTGATGCAATCGGTCCAATTCTGAACGTGTACGGCAGTAATCAAAAGTTTTAACATTTGTATTCGTACCTTATTTTTGTGCTTGTACAGATTTGAAAAGTAAGACTATTGCCCAAATAACTACAAAACCAAAGATCCACAGATTGAATGCCAGCTGAGACATTTATTTGCTCGTTTTCTCTTTTTTTTAGTTAATTCCATTCATCTCATAGCCATACTTTTCTTTGGGACTCTATTGTCATAATTAAGTTCAATAAGCAGGTGAAATTTAGTTTTCTTGTTTTTATTTGGTCATTAGATGAAAACCTTTTGTTTAAAAAAATTATCTTAAAATTTATCAATGATTTCTTTTTTCTGTTTTTCAAAAGAATAGCATAAAATAATTATAAATGAAACAAGAGATATTGTTGTTTAAATTTATAAAATAAAAAAACACAAAACTTCATTTAGCAAATATTTTAGAGAACTGAATTAAAAACGATTTTACTTTAAATATTGTATTCACAGATAATTATTACAAAGAACTAAATATAAAATATTTAACAAATTATTAAATTGTTTTAAACAATAAATTAGTAATCTGAATTTACTTGCAATTTTCTAGTAAATATATAATTAAAATATCATAATGATTATAAAATTACCAATAAAAGTTATTTAAATAATTGTTAAGTTTATATCAATATAGATTATAAAAACACACACATATGTATATTAAATGTTCGTACTGTAAAAGCATTTGCAGATGTTTATATATTCGTTTAATGATCTCATAATACTCGTATTAATCTGTATATACATACATATGTATGTACATTACACATTCATAGTCGTTTTCTAAATTCGCCTCTTGTTAAGCTAAATTAATAAGCTAAATTAATAAATAATCTTTTGTATTCATAGTCGAAAATTAAAAAAAAAAAAGTACACTGACTTTAAATTGGTGTCCACATTTATTTGCCAGTTCACACACTTCAACTTTTGCCAGCAGACTATTTTTTCTGTGGGAAAAGAAAGGAGAATCAATAGTTGAGGAACTAAAGTTGATATGTATAAACGGACATTCGACATTAATTCTTACATTTCCAAAAAAAAAGTGGCCACTTTGAACAGCTGTTTTTCTGTTAAATGTAAAAATTTTCTTTCATTTTTTTTTTGTGTAAAAGTTGCTGAATAATGAAAAACTAGAACTAGTTAAGGTTCAACTACTATACATATAATATTCGAAACAAGTTTACTAAGAATCGAATTATAATTTTGTCAATGCCGTAGTGAGAATAAAAACCATTGTCACTTAGATCGAAAGAGCGAAACCCATTGGGAGTAACAATAAGTTTCTGCCATTTTTTTCTTTTTATATATTATTATAATATTTATTGTGAAAAAATGGTAATTTAAATTTAATCGAAGTATTATCCTTCACTAGCAACTTTCGTATTCCACGTATAAAGAATTATGTTTAAGTGAGATTTAATTTAATACATTTTTGTTAAGCTCTTTAGAGTTTGTGTAACTTCTTTTTTATACATCTATGGGTGGGAGTTTCTACGCAAATTCTAACGAGTTAACCGTTAATGGTAAAGCTACAAAGTTTGGTATATTGAGAAAAAAACTTACTTGTTGTTCGTTCGCCGCCATTTAATCCACATCAATTTCAATTTTGATTCTTATTTAAAAAATATTAAACCAATTGCTTTTGCTATTTATTCCACTCATACAAACTGCTTATCTTTTGAGCCTATGTACGAATGAAACCAATTACATTTTGATATCTTCATCTGATGTAAACTATTGCTCTAACAGAGCATGTGCCATGCAGAAGAATAATTATATCGTGTTTAAAGTAGTATTGAGGGCGTTTTGCTTCAGAGCTTGGCTCAACCACTTCAATTGAGTTCGATAGAGAGTTTCTGTGGTTGTTTGACATGGATTAAGCAACTCATACAATAACTACCTGATCCTATCAACATTTGGTGTTGGGGTTTAATATTGTATCCACTTTTTATCACCAGTCACGATTCGATGTACAAAATCTTTTTTTTTTCTCTTTTGTGCCTAGCTAGCGGCATTTAACTCATGCATAATTGGCATTCAACTTCTCTCGACTTTAATTGGTATGGAACCCAACTACGCGGCCGGGTCAATAAGTCCCTAGCTTTTTCAATAAAACACGGCGTTAAAAATAGTTATTTTAAATTTTATTAAGTTCCTTCGTCCATAGTTTCTCCAATTTTTTTTATACATTCAGAAATACATATATGCAGGCAAATCGCTTAAATTTTGCGTTTACGATTTAAAAACGCCAAATAGGTGTCCGGACAAACGTATAAAGCAAGAGATATAGTTTTGCGATTTGAAATCGGCCAAAAGGTGATCTGGTAAACGCATATCGCTTAAAATTGGCGACTTCAACTCGCATTGAAGTGAACTGATTGAATTTGCTAAAACTGAACTTGAAAAAAGAAATAAAATTATTCACAATTAAAATTTAACATGTTTTCCTTTTATTTCAATAAAAAGTTGAAAGAAGTTTACACATTTTCAATTAAAAAAAAAAAAAAAAATAAATAAATTAAAAAATGTCTCTATTTGTTGTTAATTTGTTTTCGTTTTATATAACTACCACACAAGTCAGCTTTATACAGGTAGTGGCAGAATTACAATAAATACAACACCAACAAAATACATGTTGATGTTGTATATAGCTGCCTTGCTACCACATATGTATATATGTACGTAAGTAAAACACATGTATTTTTTCGTAAAAAACTGAAACGCTAGTAAAACTCGCGTTCTTTAGAACACCAAAAAGTAAATTAAAAGTTTTTCAGAACGCTTTGTGGTTTCAGATCGCGCATTTTACGGAACATGGCTGACAATTTGCCGATATCTTCAAAATAGGTCTTTGTTTGTGAGATGATTTCATCTCTGGTGCCAAATATCTTTTGGTGAATAGAGCGGATAAGGGATCAAGTTGTGCCCCAATTCATGGTAACTGCACATGTGTGCACCCTTGCATTGTCCTGATGCAGAAAAACTTTTTTAGGCCAAATGCCGTGTTTGCTCCATTCCTCATTGAAACGACCCAAAAATTTGGTTAATATTCGCTATTTTCCATTTTTTCTTTTTTTTGGATATTATAGCGCGCATCCTAAAAAACGGTCGCCATTACTTTATTGGCAGACAAACTCACCTTTCCCTTCTTTGGCGACAATTCACCCAGAGAAACTCACTGTTTTGACTGCTGTTTGGCCTCCGGTGCCTTGTGTTTCGTTCACGGTTACGAAAGGCGTAAAAACTCGTACATATTGCGGTTAAAAAATGCCAAATATTCCTGCGAAATTATAACACGGTTGCGTTTGTGGAAAACTTGCTCATACTTAAGTGATCATTCAAAATTAAAACTGTTGAGCCATGTGAGATGCCTATAGCTTTCACAATCTCTCCCACTTGCGTGAATATTTTTTCGCCCCTCAACTGGGCGTCTAGGATGTTCGGCATCTTCCGTGTTTGTATGGCTACATAGAAATTCAGTAAATCAGTTCTTTACCATGGAAATGGATGGCGCAGGGTCCCCATAATATTTATGAAGCTTAGACGTGGCAACAGTGTTGCCAATTCTATTAAGAGTCGCGAAATTTACAAAGTCCGCGTACCTCGTGTACTCGTGTACGTATCATTTCTGACGAGTTTAAACGTTGTGAGACTGTTTGCCGAGTACATTACAAAGTAAGTGTAAGCTACTTTCTTGTAGCTTCGATCTCAAAGCGGCGGAAATTTATTTGTACTCCTAATATTTTAGTGTGATCGAAATATTTCTCACAATCTTCAATAGTTACAAAATCTCCTTTCAATGCCTTGAAATCCAAACATTTTTACAACTTTCATTAACTTTTCCAATCTACAATGAACAGCTGGAGGTGTTGTTAAATGATTTAAACATAGATTCAGCTGGTTATAAATCTAAAGCTGGTTTTAAGGTCTAAACCAGTGGTGCCCATAAGTTCTATATGGAAGAGTAAACACCAATACATTTAAGGAAAAACTACTTTTATTTCATATTTTTTGTTGTAAAAAGCAAAAAATTTACAAAAACAATATTCACACTGATAATTGCTGTATTCAATGTTTACCAGCAAAGCATGCGAAAGTGTTGTTGCTTTGCTTTTGTGTGTGTGCAGTGAAGAACGACAAAAAAATATATAAAAGATGAATTGCCACTTCCACTACTTCGAATAATAATTTTCATTCGTATAAAAACATTTGACGCAAAAACAAAATTTGAAAATTTGTTTTTGTTTTAAATGTATGCGAATGAAAATATTTATTCGAAATAGAGGAAGTGGCAGGAAGTTGTTTATGTATTTTTCATTGCTAGTGCTGAGCGCAGTATGTGTATATTAAAGAGCACAGCCCTGTAGTTAAGCGCTTTTACAAAAACAGTTGATCATAAAGCGCATACGCCTGGGCATGTCTGGTCTAAACTGTACGTACAACTGAGTTTATTCACTTTATTAGCTTCTAATATTCAGACAAATTAATAAATTATAAACAGCTTGTTTTCTATGTTTCCTAGCTGTCGACATCATCAATAGACTTGAAAATCTTTGAAAGGTATTCTCAAACATTCAACTTTATATCCCAATATTCTAAATATATTATTGAGAATTGAAAAAGAAAAATGTTTTAATAATACCTGTCAAAACACAAAAGACATGCATTTTCTTTTGCACACGTCTAAACTGTACTTAAGTTGTCTATGTTACAGTGGGCTCTTAAAAGGAGTGACTTTAGTTGTCTTAAAGTATAAATTATTTTTGACTATGAATACAACAGCCCAATGTTTTTATTATGCAATAGAATTCAAGTATTGTTTTGCTAGACGACAGTTACTTAAATAACAACACAATTTATTTTTTTTTAAATTATTGAATTGTTTAAATTTAAGTGCAAGCATTGGAATAAAGTTGGAGTTCTGCTGTCGAAAAAGAAACTACTGCACTGTCATAAAAGCTTCTCTAAACTAAGTTTAACAAAATGCTAAATTATTGTAATATTTTGTAGTAATTTAGTTATTTATCATGTTGTTAAAATATTATTTAGGTATTTTAATATTTTAATTAAATATGTAAGTAAATAAAGTATATATAAATTACAAAAAAACATGTACTCGTGCACAGACGGAAAAAGCTATTCAATCATGCCTTTAATTTTTAAATAACAGTCTATTATATCCTTACGGAATACATACATACATTCACATATAATTATTTAATTATAAAATAATAAAATTATTTAATGATTAATAAATGCATTTTTAAAGAGAAATTTATGAATAAACATGATTTACAGAATTCAGTTTCTTGAGACTAAAATATTCATGCAAATAAGATTACAATGCGCCCGCGGTTACTGCATCTAATAAAAGCTAACCAAAGCAGCTGCAATAACCGCGGTTGTTGCATTGACTGAGTTACAAATTTTAATTAGCATTTACATATCTTTAATATACATACTCGTATATATGTTGTTATAGCTATTTATATTGAACCCTATCATGAATAATTTTTCCCCTAAAATTTGTTCCCATTTCCCAAAAGTGTGATCATGAATAATTTTTCCCATGAAACGTGTCCCTATTTTCTGATATGTAATTCTGCGGTGAATGACATGCACAAAAATATGTTATTCAAAATTTCGCCTTATCGTGAATATATTATACAAAGACATTTTTCCCATTTTTTGTGTCAATTTGTTCTTTTTATTTTCTTTGGGGAACCAGAAAAAAATGTAAGTGGTTGTTACATTTTAATGGATATATAAATTAACTAAAAACTATTTTTACATCTAAATCAATAAATAATCTGCAACATGACATGCTTCTCAATAGGATGCAAAAAAACCGACCAATTGCATGTGGTTTTCTGAATTTTTTTGTTTCATATTCCATATAAAGGAATAGTGGCAGGATCTGGAATAGGTCCATATGAAGGAATTGTAACATTAACGAAAGTAATTCTCATGTTACTATCACATATCTAAAAACTCGTGCAATGTATATGTAGTTACAAGATATTTTATTAATGAATCTGTAAAGCTATGTACACACGGTTGTCAGATGTTACAATATTGTAAGATCTGGCAACATGCTGACAATGTAGCGGCAATGAAAAATGGTCACGCAGAAGTAAATTGTGTATTCAGACGATCGTAAGAAAATTTTACAATTTCATTGTCAGGCTATGGTCTGACAAATAATTTATCTGACAACAAAAATTGTTAGTTCACACGGTTGTCAGATTGTTAGATGAAAATAATTGCCAGACATGTTGTAAGGCATTGCCACTTATGTATATCAACAACCATCTGTTTGGCAGTGTTGCCCATCAAACTTTTTTCTGACAATTAAGTCTGAGCTTACCAGCCAATTATCTGGCAACGCCGACGAAGAGTGTTCTCACGATTGTCAGATGCCTGACAACATTGTCGTCTTACAATTGATTGACAATGGTTTTTCTGACAACGTTGTAAGTTAAAAATTGGCTGCTCACATGATTGTAATACATTTTCAGACAATTTTACTAGCAATATTGTAAGATCTGACAACCGTGTGTACGTAGCTTAATTTCCCTTTTTGTTGTAATAAAAGTGGTTGTCTTTTTTTGGACTTACAATTTTGATAAGTGCTTTATCAATACATCCGATGACGACGAGTATGCCAAAGTTTCGGTAGAACTCCTGACAATTAGCTCCGGTTTCTTCTTCTCACGGATATTTTATCCATTCTTCGCAGAGACTTTTTTCTAAAGCATCCAACACATTAGAGAGCACCTCGTAACAAGTGGATTGCGCAGTTCTTATTTTGTAATCTCTTCCAACACCTTTTTGTATCCACCCTCTTAAGCATGCGCTTAGTTTTACGATGAGGGGAATACCAAATGATTTTTTTGTTTTCGGCAGAGAATCTGTCAAAAAATGCTATAAAAACGCCTTATTATTCACCCTGTAATGTTGAATAAATCTAAAATGGAAACAAATTGATTTAAATTCTTTTAATAAACTTAACCCACGCACAATGTATCTGGCAACTCTAATGGATTATATGCATCTTGAACCCACGATCAGCTACCCGCTGTTTCTGAATCTCCTCCTCTTGCAGTGATATAATGGCACCAATTCTGAACATTTTTTTTACCTTTTAAACTACAAATTTGTGTATATTAATTATAAAACTTAAATTGAATTACTTTTTACATCACTTACCCACAAATTTTCAATAATTTTTACTTGTATTTATATATTTTTTTCCCTATTGTCTACTCACTACAAAAGGCCCAATCAGACTATTATACAAGTATAAATACTTTCATTAGATTTTGTGAGATAAAAGTCTAAAGACATTTCTTGCGACTGTCAAAAAGTCTAACGTAAATTAGATTTTGTATTCACACCACCACACTTGATAAAAACCAACATAGATGTGCCATCATAAAACTTTTCACGGCGGCAGGTGCGATATTCGTCGTAGGCAATAGACGTGCTGGCGCGTGAAATTCTTCAACAGTTAAAATAATAATTATGTATAACACATCCAAATTCAATAGCACAAACATATTTTGTGTTCTAAATATAGCATCAGCAAAATACATTTATAAATGACAGCAAAATTTCAAATTTCGAGCTTTTTTATAACGACAAAAAGTACTATCAGTGACGGCACCCCATCGGCTACGAAATAGCCGACTACTCAATTTTTAATTAGCTGGTTTGCTATAAAATACAACCCTGATCCAATGTAAAGTATTATCGTTTTGAAAAGTTTCAAAAAACAACAAAGTCGTATGGGATGTCAAATTTTTATCGTATTATTTTTCGTATGTATGACGGATTACATTCAGACTATCCGACTTGCACGTATTATTTGAATTTTTGACAAGTATTAATACAAAGTATAATAGTCTGAACTGGGCTATATTGATAGCAAAACAAACGTTCCCATGATATTCGTGATAACAAATTTCCCTACTTGGGAAATGAAAATTTTATGGGAATAAAATGTTCACATTTTATTCACGATAGGGGTGATTATGGACTTCCTTCGTTTCCCCTAATTTCCAATAGTAGCACGAGTTGTATAGTATGAATTTTTTTTTCATTTCAATTATTTGTCGTATAGTATAGTACGAATTAAACATTTTTTCTATTCGACTACGAGAATAACAATAGCTTTCAGAGAATTTGGTTTTTAATCTTAACATACATATCGTCAGCTAAAATTTCAAACCGTAGTTTTGATTGAATGAGATGTTATGAGTAGGGTTATTAATCGTTTCAACCGGCTTCTTTCATTTTATTGAATCCGGTTTTTTGTAAAATGTCTGTTTTTCGCATATCAATTAAACCGGGGTTTTAACATATTATTATTTTTTTAAATTTTTTTTTTTATTTATTTATTTTTAATAATGGTTTTATTTACAAGTTTTAATTTTACAATTGACATAATTAAGTATTTAAATACAATATTTTTACGTTTCTATTTTAATTACAAATATGCTCGTAATTCAAGTATGTTTATGTGTTGTAGCTTCAATCCCTATCGTTAATAAAATGTGAAAATCAAGCGACTTGTCTAAAGGATTTATATAGAAATCACTCGAAACAATTGAGTGCTTTTCATATAAACTGTCTTGACAAGCATAGTTGCCATATTTGACGATTTATCGTCATTTTGACGAATTTGGGTGCTGAAAATAGCGCTTTGGGTGCTGAAAATAGCACTTTGAATTGGAATCGGTTTTTCATATTCAGTGCGCGTTTTGGCCGTGGAACCTTTATCTGAACTATTAGCGGTCATTCTACTAGTGCGAAAATTTAAGTTGTCATATTTTTCCCGATGAAGTGTGAGATTTTGGCGACTGCTGAATTGTGGGAATTCCAAAAAATAAACTCGGAACGCTTTATACGGATAATTATTAGCTATATGGGTAATTAGTCTGATATCGAAGTGTAAGTGTAAACTATATATATATTTAATCTACTTTTTAAAAGATTCAATATATCATCGAAAAGCTTTCATTCTTTAATACTGTTTAGATCAGAATACTCGTATCTAACCGATCATATTTTCAACTTCGATGGCCCGCATGTCCTAATCTGGACGTAGCAAACAAATACTTTTGTATCAGTCTCTAGAAAACTTTTTTTGAACTATTGACATGAACAGAACTTCTTCTGTAAATCAACGGAATTCTCTAAAGCTAAAAACTGTAAAGTGGTGCCAAAGAAAAATATACTAGTATACAAATTAAAAGGCTGCATAAAATTATTTAAAAAATACAACTCACTGCATAGAAGTAGTTCCAAGCACTGTATTTCAGCTGTAGAACATTTAGAACTAGAACAAACACTTCATGTTTTGAAACACATTTGCAACAGTGGTTGACAGTACTTGAATTCTGCTTCATAGCAAAAACCAAAACGTAACATCAAAATGAAGCAAATAAACGATAACTGATTGTTAGTTATAGGCCCAGCCTATCCGAGATCGTTGCCAAGAGGCAAAGTATGAATGACTCACTGAATAGTAATCATCTATTAATCTCCGAATGGGGTCGAAAAAACTGAGTCGCCTTTAATGCTCGTAAGACCAACTGTTGCTTATTAACACGCAAACTTGCGGTCGTTTGTTTGCGCAAACAAACGACCGCAATTGCTGCTTCATTTGTACTCATGGGTGGTATAAATATTGAAGAATCGGATGCTCCTGATGTTACTACAGTGTGATGTTCTCTTGACTGAACACATTTTTCATGTCTAAAGAATCATTCAAGTGCCTCGGTTTTTTGAAACGGTGTAAGATGTACTTCACTCCATCCGACCTCCTTACTATTTATACCACCTACATCCGACCGAAAATGGAATACAACTCTCATGCTTGGGCCGGTGCCTCAAAGTCTTATCGGTGGCAGTCAACTCTATTGACTCACTGGAGCATCGACGCAGTGTGGGTTGCGTTACTCTGTTCTATCGTTACTACAATGGATTTTGCTCTGACGAGATTAGGGATCTTGTTCCCGAAACCCGCACATTTTTACGAAGCACGCGTTCTTTGCCCAGTCATCCATTTGTGGTCGGTTGTCCAGCGAATCGTACAACGCATTACAGAGAGAATTCGTTTTTCAGCCGTATGCTTCGCCTGTAGAATAAGTTTCCTACAGACGTGTTTCCTATCTGTTATAACATTGGAAAGTTCAAGTCAAATGTTCACAAACACTACTCCCTTTTTCCCCCTTCTCATAACCTATTTTCCTAGTTCCGGTACAAAGCACGGCATAGGTAGGGGTCATCCCCTGAGTACTGGTCCAAGAAAAAAAAAAATAACAAAATGTTGAATATTGGGAGACACTAAAATTAAAACTATTGCAAGATATTAAGGAAGATCAGATGTAGCGGCTTAAAAATTCGTTTTTAATATTAATATTAATATGCGTACATTGCATCGATATAAGAAAAGTATGAACGTCAGGGTTGGATGTTTTTCAGTTCATAAAAAAAAAATATCCCAATTGCCAAATGTAAGTAAGGAGAGAAGGCGATATTAATATGACTGGCAACGTTGGAAAATCTGATGATGTTTGCTGCAAAGAACTCATTTTTATTCCAAAACTTGGCGTGAATCTCTTATCACTTTCAAAAATTATTCAGTATTTATTTCAGGGTTATGAAGTGATCTTCAATAAGAAAAGATGCAAGGTTGTAAACAGTATGGGTAATACCATTGTAATGGACGATTTAGTCAAAGGTAAGTTATCAAGGTGTCCATTCAATGTTTCAGGCACGGGGGAACTTAAAATTTTAATTATAACACATTCAGGCATTTGTGGGCCTTTGGAAGTACCTTCAATAAGTGGCTCAAGGTACATGCCTAAATTTATTGATGGTTGTAGTAGAAAAGTGTTTCATTCATATTTCATTTAAACAAAATGTGAAGAAACAGAAAAATTCTTAGAGTTTAAAAATTTTGTAAAGCATCAAACGAGCAAAGGAATTGGAGCTTTGAAAAGCGACAATGTATCAGGGGGGTTACTCGCTTTTGCGATGCGAAAGGAAAATCGAAGAATTGGTACCCTGTATTGCGTTTTCGTATTTTCTTTTCGCATTTAATTTTTTCTTTCGCACATTTTGCTTTATCATTCTTCGCTATTGTTTATTTTGTGATACCAGTGCTGCTGTTTCACTTTTAACCGTTTCGCGAAAAAGTTTGTGCAAAGAGCACTGAATACCAAATTATACTCTTACCGCATCTACCTTCCGCATCGAACTTACTTTCGTATCGCAATAGAGAGAAACCCCCCAGACTATTGCAGTAGTAGAATAAACAATGTATGCAGCACAAGTGGAATTGATCATCAAACAATAGTTTCATACACAATCCAGCAGAATGGTATTAACACTGAATGGAGAGTTTTGGGCTAAAATTGCAAATACAGCAGTATATTTAGTACATCGCACGCCGTACAATACACTAAATAATTTCACCTGAAAAGTTTGGTCAGGTAGAAAACTAAATTTGAAGTACCTCAAAGTCTTTGGATGTAAAGCTAAAATCCACATCCCGAAGCAAAAGAGAAGCAAACTAGATACAAAAGGAAAATAGTGTATTTTTGTTGGTTATTGTGTAAACTCAAGAACTTAATGTTTTTATGGCGCCAAAAAGAAACCGTCGAACTGAGTAGAGATGCTAAGTTTTTGGAAATTTCATATTGCAGTACCTACTGATGATTCAAAATTTTTTATATTTCCTAGGCGTGATTCAGTGGGGAAAGTCGATGATCTAGTAAACACCATGATGGAGGGAGTAGATGATGTTTAAATTTCCGATGCTGTGGATGAAAGCAGTTCTAAAGAAAAACCGTATTACTCCATGTTAACTGGACTGTTGGACCGTCTATTACTAGAATCACATCACCAGAATGTGTAAGGAAGTTTCAAAACCAGTGCAGAAGTTTGAGTGTCGTATGGCTCAATTTGACGATTCGCCGAAGATAATGAAGAAGGCATCACAAAGTCCCACTAAAAAACAGAGGTTACAAGCTATAAATAAGGAACTGAATGCTTTAAGTTAGAATAAAAAGTGGGAAATTGATAAATCACTAAAAGGCAAGAAGCATATTGATTGCAAATGGTGTGGTTAAGTCAAGAAAAATTCTGAAAGCAATATAAAACGGTACAAAGCAACATTGGCTATAAAATTCTCAACGATATGGAATCGGTTGCGAAGAAACGTTTTGTAAAGTAGTTCGATATTCATCAATTCGACTATATTTTAGCTTGGCAGTTCGGAGCAATTTGGACATAGATAGATTGGACGTAGTGACAACATTTTTGCAAAGTGAAATACAGTAAATGAGAAAATATATATGATGATTACATAAGGTTGTAATGAGGATAAGACTGATACTGTCTGTTTGCTTAATTAGATCCTGGAATCAAAAGATGGATAGAGTTCTGAAAGTCATGGATGGGTCTATTGTAATCTATGATCGAACCTTGTGTTTGTTATAAATTAAAACATGAGAAATAACTTACGTTGTAGTGTACGAGTATGTTGACGATGTTTTAGTATTTACAATCAACCTGGAAAATAATATTAATATAAAGAAAAAATTTTAAAATGAAAGACATCGCTCAGCAAATTATATCTTGAGAGAGAAAATTAAAGGATATCGAAGTATAGAAAAACTGTGGATTGATCAGAAACAATATTTAAAAAATATTGTAATACAATTTGGCTTGAGTGACTGCAAACCTATTTCAACTCCATTGAACTTAAAGAGTTTCTAAGGAGATGTGTCCAAATACTATAGAAGTAAGTGACCAAATGAAGAATATACCTTATCAAGAAGCAATCGGAAGTTTAGTGATAAAGCACAAGTAAGTCGACCGGATATATCGTTTGCAGTGGGTGCTTTACCCAGATTCAATACCAATTGTAGTCAGGCACTTTGGTCAGCTTTAAAGTGTGTTATGAGGTATCTCAAAGGTACTATAAAGTACAAGCTACAATATTCAAAGGACGACAACCAGTGCATTAAAGTATCTGCAGATGGTGATCTAGATGACAGAAAATCAACATCAGCATAAGCTCCAAAGAGGGTGTATTTTATCACACTGATCTTCAAGGACTCCCGAAAACATTGAACTGGTTGAAAGCAGTTTACGTGAAAATCTGCGACTTTCAATGCGGAAAAAAGTAGCCTCACTGTGACTTCCAAGAGCGAATATTCATGAAATTTAAAAAAAGGATCTGAAGTTTCATCCTTTTAAAACTCAAATCGTTCCATTACTAAAAGAAAGTGACTTTGATTCACGCAAAAAATTTTGTGAAACGATTTTGGAGCGTTTTCGCAATATAAATCCCATTTTTTTGAGCGACGAGGCGAATTATTAATTAAACGGCCTCGTCAGCAACCAGAACTGTCGTTACTGGTCTCTAAAAACTCACAACCCTTGAATTATTAAAAACCATTGCTTGCCCCAGGTAATCGGTTGGCGTGCCATTTTTTTTTTTTTTTTCGAGAATTCTCAAGGCCAGGCTACAAATGTCAATGGTGAAAATTATCGACGCATGATTACGGAATTCTTTTTGTCAAACCTGCAGCTCATCCATCGTATTTTTCGATGAACTTGCTGCGGGAAAATTTCCCTCAAAAATTGATCAGTCGCTTTGGGACATCCAATGGCCATCGAGATCGCATGGTATTTTTATGAGGCTACCTCATGAGAGGGTTTATAATGTCAATCCCCAATCTCTTGTGGCTTTACAGAAAAATATTCGTCGAGACATCAGCTCAATTGAACCAAGTCAAGTTTACTGCAGCATGTGGCGCAGCACACAAGGCTCCATTTTTAACAGTTTGTTCGACGGAAGATATCTGAATGATATCATAATTTCATTCAATCGTTTAATGCTTTTAAGAAAACGTTGTGTCAATCATTACGTTTTTTATTAAAGTTTAAAAATATAAATCTGCTACCAGACACTGTAGTTGGTAAAAGTTATTTTGATGCACAATGTTAACGTTCGCTAATCGTTCGTATCGTAAGTAGTTAATATAAATAATATTTATGAATGTAATTATATCTAACTTTACACACATAAGGGAAATCATAGAAATCCGATACAATGTGGCATATTTTTGAAATTTTGTATAGCAATCGAAGGTACTGCAAGTGCTAACTCAAAAAAAATTGTTCCTAGACCATTAAATTGTTTTCATTGTCTTCTATTTGCAAAATTTTCAGTATTCTGTCCAGCAGAGATCTGCATGGGTGCACCACAACCATAAATACACCGGTAGTTTACTCTATGATCCGAGTGTTTTAAACACTAGTAAAAAATTATGCGGTGTTTTTTTATACTTGTTCTTAGCTTGCATAATGTTAATGTTGATACAACAACATTATCTAGCGATGCCCACCCATGGTATTAAAGTGGTAAACAAAACCAAACACGATCTTACTCTCATTAGTTTAGTCGTCAATGAGACAGCGACGAATGAACATGCACACAGGTGTATGAATTTATTCCTTGTTTTATCTTTGTATTTTGTGTATTTTTTACTTTTTTTAATATAAAATTTATTACAAATACTAAACAGATAATTTCATATATTTATTCTTTACTTTAATTTTAAGTAAATTGTAGCTAAAACTATTTTTTTGATTTGCTTACTTTTTCTCCCAGTGCAAATTTATTTGCGCTCAGAGCGTAACTATGGATTTCTCTTTGAGCATCACTAAACCAATCATTCCCGAATTTTGTACATTTTTATAAAAGAGAGTATTGTTGTTACTTGCACTCAGTAAAAGCAAAATTTTTAGTATTTTCTATTCGCGTTTTTAATAATATTAATAATACCTACATGACGTTTGTGTTCACAATCAACTTGTAAAAGCAACACTTTCGGCAAATACCTTTGTTGTGTATATGGTTAAAGGCTGCACAGAATGTTCTAAAGAACACTGTTCACTACTGTGCAGTAGTTCCAAGCACTGTATTTCAAAACAATTCTTAAAACAAAACAAACAAGTTTCATAGCAAAATTCAAAACAAAGCAAATAAACGATGAGCATACTGCGTTCATGTGTTTAGAACATTTCGGCACTAAAGTGTTTGTTTTGAAATGTAAAAGAAGACGATGGATAGTACTTAAAAATACTACGATGTTTTGTAAGACATTTTTATTGTGCTTGAGCAGCCGTCTAGTATATGCGTCATATTTAAAATTAAATGGAACCGCGACTGCGCCTTTAATGTTTTATCGCTATTTCGACGATTTTGAAAGCAACATACTGAATCATGATTTTAAGTTTGTTTTCGCTGAAAAATTTGAAACGAAAATTCAATTCAAGCTAAATACTTACCACAATTATTTATATGCAAGTATATGTAACTATACATTTATTTTGGTTCCGGGTTGAAACAAAGAGATAAAAATTATTATATATGAATAAGCACGAGCTAAATATGAACTATAAGATGGATGATCAACTAATTCGAAGTGTATTTTATGTAATTTTAGCATTGTATCTAATGCTGTGTGAACCGGTGCATTGTATTGAAGAAAGAGCACTTTTTTCCTTTTTAAATGTAGTCGTTTTTTCTTGATTGCATCAATCAATTGATCCAATAGTACACGATCGTGGAACCTTTTTCAATATAATCGATGAGCAATATCCCGTGTGCTTCCCAAAAAACAGTAGACATAACCTTGCCAGACGATTTCACTGTCTTTACCTTCTTTGGAGCACTTCCACCAACTTCCACCTACTCGATTGGTGTTTTGTTTTCAGGTGTGTTGTAGTGAACCTGCGTTTCATTAACAGATATTAATCGACGGCAAAAATCAACAGGATTAAATTCAGGTCGTTAAATTCAACAATCCAATATTTCACCATGTAATTTGACGGAACAAACTCACCGTAAACTCGATAATGCCTCTTTCGCCGTTCAAATAATAGTATTTAATCACTGCACGAAATTCAGTTTTTTTATTCTTCCAGAAACACAAAAGTTGCTTACATCAAGCGACTACAACAAATAAACTTATCGATGAATTTGGGTGAAATTTAACAGCTAACGTTTGAGAGATAGAAAAAAATGTGTTTGTGCTGTCATCTAGTGCTAGGTAGCTTCAAATTCAATCTGCCCTCGTACTCCAATAATAAAAATAACACTTATAATTTAGAAAAATGTGTTTCACACTAAAACCACAAAAAAAAAATGTTAACAAGAGCAAAATTCAGATAAGAATCAATTTTCTGAAAAATGACAGTTCTGACTGGCATTCGACAACAACACTGAATAATATATTCTAGCGGTCTCTGATCTGAAATCTCTCCGATAATTCAAACATCTGAATTTGTTATATTCGAACGCCCGTTTTTCACCTTTGTCTACGTTACTAAGTTAAATTTAATATTTTCCTAGTTGCGATTATTATTTTCATGCGGAAACAAACAATAGGTGTGTTTCTTTACTTTTCGGTCAAGTTTCGTGCAAAAGAGAGCATGTTTCTAAGTTTCTCTCAAAAAAGCCAAATTTCTAGTCCAAAAACAAACATTGCTGTTGCATTGATGTGGCAACAAATGATATTTTACACTTTTGGGCTTTTAAAGTCTCTTGCACATTCCTTTTTATTTAATATTTATGTAAAAACACTGTAATGATTTGTATACGAGTTGATTCAAATGAACTTTATTATTGTTTATTTGCCGAACAGCTGATTGCTTAACTAAAGGGTGTTTTTTTAAGCCCGATAGAACTTGAAATTGTAAAAAATAACACAAAAAATTAAATTGTAATCAAAATTTTTTTTTATTCGAAAGATCAATACGTGACATTAACATTTGAAAATGATTTCGGGCATATGGGCACCGCGGCTGTTCTTGACGAAGCGCATTCTGGACGTCCAATTTTGGGCCACTTTTTCGAGCACTGCTGGCCGTATGTCACGAACAACACGAACAATGCTGGCCTCCAAGGCGTCAATTGTTGCTGGTTTATCAGCATAAACCAGTGACTTCACGTAGCCCCACAGGAAATAATCGAGAGGTGTCAAATCGCACGACCTTGGAGGCCAATTGACAGGTCCATTTCTCGAAATCAACTTATCGCCAAATTTTGATTTCAGTAAGTCGATGGTTGCGTTCGCCGTATGGCACGTAGCGCCATCCTGTTGAAACCACATCTCCTCCGGATCAATGTCATCCATATTTTCAAACAAAAAATCATTGATCATGGTGCGGTAACGATCTCCATTGACCGTAACGCGAGCTCCGGCCTCATTTTTGAAGAAATAAGGTCCGATGATGCCACCAGCATGAAAACCGCACCAAACAGTGCATTTTTCTGGATGTAATGGAGTCTGTAGGGTCTCTTGTGGATTGGTCTCACTCCATATGCGGCAATTTTGCTTATTAACAAACCCGTTAAGCCAAAAATGCGCCTCATCGCTGAACACAATTTTGCGATAAAACAACGGGAAATCGACGACTGATTTTCAAAGTAAATTTGGATAATTTCGTAGCGTTGTTCAAGCGTGAGTCTATTCATGATGATTTGTCAGAGTATACTGAAACAAATAAAAAAAATGTTTCATCAAAATATAATTTTTTGTGTTACTTTTTACAATTTAAAGTTCTATCTAGCTTAAAAAAACACCCTTTACTTGCCCAAACTAGCACGAAGAAAAATAACGGACTGTTTCGTGCAAGAAGAGGATACATAATATTTCCTTAAAAGCGCTCTCATTTGCCCAATTTTAAAATACGGGAACGCTTTTCGTGCAAATTGGGATCTTCCGGGGGGTCCCAAAGTAGTGTAAAGAAACACACCTAATATAGAATGTTCTGTTATTGGGGAGTAGTTAAATACTGCTGAACTTACTTGCTGAAAACCAGTTCATACTTTTTTTTTTAATCTAAAAAGCGGTGTAATAAAACAAGTGTAAGGAATTGTGGGAAAATGTTTGGCAGTAAGGCAAAATATTAAAACCATAGATAAACCACGGAACATCGGCTTACTAGATTTTCGTAGTCTGATTCGAAAGTTCCATTGATTTCTGAAGTAAAACGGTTGTTTGGAAAACGTCGAACTAAATAGACATATGCACATAATTATAATTTTATGCTTTCTATATTTACAGATTCATCGTTATGTGCCAACAGCGCCACCACTTCAGGTGATATTTCAAAAACTGGCAATATCGAAATTCACGTAGAATTACCGTCGCACAGTCGCGAAAAGAAGACAAAGACTCAACAAGACATAGAAATGGCTTTCAAACGCAAATTAAATCGGGACATAAAAGAACGCCAAGTCCTTCTGCACAAAGCCAGCTTATTGTGCCGCTTCGGTCGCACATTCTTTTACAATCGTTTGCTGAACAATACAATTTTAATGCAAAATACTTTGAAACTTTTACCGAGCAAATCCGCTTACCCACCGGAGAGAGGAACTGAAATTAAATATTTTCAGTCAATAGTCACATGGTTCAAGAGCACTATTAAATTAAAAACTCAGAACTTATATCCCCCTGACTCGGCATCGAAAACTAAGTCCAAAGCTCTGGTAGAGCTTTTAAAACAAATTGAAGCTAAAGAAGCCCGCTGCAAGCAAGATATGATATTTATATTTATAATTCTTTTACGTGGCATGGGACTACAATGCCGTTTGATCGAAAATATGCAACCGTTACCTTTAAAGCCGGCACAATCTGATTTACTAACGATCAAACTGAAAAAGGATGATGAAAGTAAAGATAAAAGCATAAAAGTGGATAAACCTTGTTCAGGCAGTGGAAATGTTACAGAAAAAAAAGTTTCAAAACAAAAAATTGATACAAAAGATATTGAAAATAAATCACCAAAAAAGAACTCAAACAATCCATCTAAAAATCAAGAATCCTCCACAAAAAGAAACATTGTGGGCGACAATTTGAAAGACAAAACAAAATCCAGTAAAATCCAAGATAAACGCACTGAGAAAGCAGAGCAAAATGTTGAGTCTAAACTAAAAACTGATGATATTGGGAATGAGAAAAATAAAAAGGAGGCTGCTACCAAAATTGCAAAGCAAACTAAAAATAAAACTAAAAAAAGTAATGACGAAACGCATACATCTTCCTCAAACACGAATTTAAATCTAGCCAGATTGCATAAGCAAGCAAACGCGGGCAAAACTCCAAAAGCAACGAACTCCTCTTCTTTACTTACAAATGAAGAAGCTCTAACTTCAACAGAGCAGGAAATTAACAAATCCGCACACGATTTAACTGGAGAAGAGCCAAATAAGATGGAAATAAGTGAAAATTCAGAGGAGCAGGAAAATGCACTAAAAGAAAATAAAAAAGTTGTTGGACATCAGCCATCATTAGCTCGCTTAAAACGAGCAAGACAAAAAGACGGCAATCAAAGAATAGAAGAGGTACCAAACAAAAAACCTATCATTGAAAATGGATCTGCTATTATACCAAAAGTTGTCGTACGTGGTGGAGGAGATGAAAAAAAAGCTGCAGGACAGCCACCAAGTAGCTCATTATTAACGCGTAGAGCTCGATCCGGTAGCAAATCACCACAAGCTCACATATCTACTACCTTTTTGTTTCAGGGCACAAACTATAAAGAGAAATTTCTTGGCAGTGTAGACCAAAACACGAATGCTAATAAGAAAACTGCACGAGTCAAAAGTTCTGCTAATAAAGCGAAAATATCAACAGATTTTCTAAAGAATACTCAACCCAACGGTGATAATAAGCGTGTCTTACGTTCAAGACAAAAAACAAATGAAGAAATGAAGAAATCTGAAGCTTCAAAAACTATTTTAATACCACAACTAGATGGCGCAAATGATGCTGATCACGATGATGATAATAATGAAAAAGCTTTGAAATCTAAAAATACCAAGAAGAATCTAAATTTAAAGAAATTAAAAGTTGCAAGCTCAGCAAACTCTGATGAAGATTTTGAACATTCACCACCTAAAAAAACTAAGAATGCACCTACTTTATCGAAAAAAAATCGTCGTGTTGTCTCATCTGAAGATGAAAGTGATAAAATTTACAACAACACAGACGGAACAAAACAAAAACCTACAGCAGGAGATATGTGGGTGGAAGTATGGTGCGATGTTGAAGAGCAATGGGTTTGCGTAGATATTTTTAAAGGCAAAATTCATTGTGTTGATACAATAAGGGTAAGTTATATTTTCAGAAAAGTTATATAGAATCACCAGTGGTAGCGAAAACGAAAATTAAATGTTCATGCAGTGTATATTAAATTGCCAGTTAATTTAAAATCCAAAACAAAAGGAGGAAATGTAACTATTTTTTGTGTTTTCTACCTGTCTTTTATCGTCTCCCTCCCCAGGGAGTAGATTTTTCCTTGGAGTATTCCTGAGCAGCGCACTCTATTTTTTGGGCATAGAGAGGTAGAAGTTCCTCTTATGTTGTAGCAAATACTACTGTAAGAAATCTAGCACGCTTAGGTCGTGTTGGGTCTTCCGAAACCCTCAACAAGGATTAAGGTGGTTCTGTTTTACAGATCATCCTGGCGCTGATCGTGTTTGATATGCCGTTCTAGCTGTTGCTTAAATCTAAAAGGAGTATTCCCCAATAATTATGTTGTATGTTCGATTTTCGGGGAACTAATTGCAATCCTTGAGTTGCTGTTACTTTGAAACAGATACTTACCTTTAACGTAAGAAACCAGAAGTTGTGGAAAGACGGGTGAATTGGTTAAGGGGCCGATGTTCTTTTATTGACTTGGGGACCAACTGACTGTCTAACTAGGAAATTGTGTACAATTGGGATTCAAAGATCCTATCTATTAAGCAAGACTACAAACATGTGGTAAAAAGTTGTCACTTGTGTGAGCCCTGCAAGCCACATGTGACGCTCATAAGCCGTAAACACTTTCCCCCCGTGAAGTTGACGCACCGTAAGATAAGGTCATAATAGCAAGAGCTGGCACATATCTGTTTATTTTAATTTCATAGGCAACCTAATCTCCAGTAGAATTGAAAAGCTTTGAAAATTATGTTCAAATTATTATCTTTGTGCGAGTCCTATTGTCTTCAAGAAAATAATGAAAATTAAAAGTAAAACGTTTAAAAAATACAAATAACGGCATGTAGTCTTCTTTTTTACATTTAACTCTTCTATCTTTGGTTCTTAATTCTTTAAAAGCAATGCTGATCAGAACATTACAGTCAGTGGTGACGGCTATAGAGCCGTGATTACTGACTTTCGTTCATCAATTGAAAAACCACGATTTACAGAACCGTTGTCTCAACAAAATGGTGCAATATGCCACACAGCTCGTGCCACAATTTATTTATTGAAGGAAACGTTTGGTAACTGTGTTTGTGTTATCATATTATTTGAGCGCTTTCTCTGTCGGTGTACGGCGCATTATTTTATGAGAGCATTGCGTCTGTGCAGAACGATACAGCATGGGTTGGAAGAAACCAAAATGCGGGGTCAGCTAACTGCATTCTTTTATTCGGTTTTTGTGTTAGTTTGAATAGAAACCGTCGGTGTATACGTAAGTCCCACAGGCTGCATATTTCCCTCAGGCAACACAACGGAACCAAAACAGGACCCAAGTGAGCTGCTTTTATGATACTAGCAGGGTGATTAAATAAATAAAATAATAGGTGTACAAGTTTGCTTCCATTGTTTTTTCCCCCGAAATTCGAAGCTTTATTGTAAAAAACTGGTTATACATTTATGATTAAAAGTATTGCCCATCTCTGGTTACAACTAAAAGCTGGGGTCTAATCACCGCATACGATATCGAATTAACTATCGTATCGAATAACATCACGATACATCTAAATTATGGCAACCGATGCATATTGGATCGTAATTTAAACAAAATGCAATAGACCATACGTTCCCTAAAAGTAGGAATACAAAAAATCCTTTAACTTTTTTATATTACTCCAATACAGTTTATTCGATATCGTATGCCGTGATACCAAAATGAAAAATTTCGATAATTTTGCTCGATATTGTATGCGGTGATTTGGCCCCTGATCATATTTTGAAGCGATTCACGCACGAATCGATCCAATTTTTTACTTCTTCATAAGAACGGAAGTGCTGGTCAGCCAGGCCATGTGTCATTGATCAAAACAAGTGATAGTCGGAAAGAGAAACGTCTGGAGAATTCGACGGGTGAGGTAGGGTTTCCTATTTCAACGCTTTCAAGCCGATTGTTTCTCAAAGTTCAGCTCAATCGCATTAATTTTGTTCGATAACGGTCGCCTGTGATTGTTTCAGTCGATTTTAACAACCACCAAATACTGAGCATGAACTTTGAACCGTGAATATTCGGCTTGGACGTCGATGTGGAATCATTGCCGGGATATCCCCACGATTTTCTGTGCTTGGGATTATCGTAATAATCCCAACCGCATTTGCCTTGCAAGCAGCTGTTCACAAGCAAACAAACGCCGTTCAACATCTCTCGGCTTCAACTTGTACAGCACCCAATTTCATTGTTTCTGAATCATTCCCATGTTATACAACTCCCAATGATCCTGTCAATTCTTGTTGCGTTTGACACAAGTCTTGACTAAATAATGCCTCCAATTCCGCATCTTCGAAAAACATCGATCTTCCACCGGCATGCTGATCTTCGACGAAAATTACAGTTCTTGAAGAATTGAAACAACTCTCGGCACGTTCTTTCAGTAATAGCGGCCTCACCATAGATGTTTGAGAGCATTCGATGAGCCTTAGCCTCAGACTTCTTATTAAAGTAGAAAATTTAACCCTCCCTGATGAGAATTTAGCTCGTAAGCTGGCATGTTTAATCGAGAATAACTTTATGATGCAGATATAAATCGACTAATAATTCGATGACGTTATGTTTATAAATACCTAAGCTTATTGTATGACATGTACGATCAATTTGTTTCGATTAACACTTACGGCTACGGCCATCTGTTACAAAACAGTGGAAGCGAAGTTGTACACCTATTATATAAATAGTTTAGAAATTTATTCCTTTGGTACAGCCGAATCTAGATGAACAACTGAAAATGATTGCATAAATAGTCTTGATGTAGTATCTCATGAAATGAAATAAGAAAATGTAATAATTGGCTACTAACCTCTGAATGATGCTGACCTTTTTTTAATGCTCACCATTGTTTATAATGTCCTGTTTATAATTCTTAATTTACTTATGCTTACCAATACTTACATTTACCTTCTTTTGTTGTTTAGAAATCAGCTTCCCCGTCCATGGCTTATGTTTTCGCTTTTCAAAATAATCTAAGTATAAAAGATGTTACAGCAAGATATTGTCCAAATTGGGCATCCGTTATACGTAAATCCAGGGTGGAGAAAACTTGGCTGGATGCCGCTATTTCCAAATACCTGGGTGGTCGTACTAAACGTGACATAAAAGAAGACCAAGAATTGCGCCGAATACATGAAGAGAAACCGATGCCAACTGCTATAAGTGAATATAAAAATCATCCGTTTTATGCGCTAGAAAGACATCTGCTAAAATTTGAAGCTTTATACCCACCTAATGCTCCCGCGCTTGGTTACGTTCGTGGACTACCAGTATATTCCAGGGATTGTGTTCATACCCTGCACTCACGCGAAATATGGCTTAAGCAAGCTCGAACCGTTAAATTGGGCGAAAAACCGTACAAAATTGTAAAAGCTAGACCGAAATGGGACAGAGTAAGTTTACCAAGCTAATTGTCTAAAAAAAAACTTCAAAATTTATTTAATATCTTAATTTTATACAAAGATAACCCAAACTGTCATTAAGGATCAACCTCTTGAAATTTTTGGCTTCTGGCAGACACAAGACTATGAGCCACCAACAGCTGAAAATGGATTAGTGCCGCGTAATGCATACGGCAACGTTGAGCTATTCAAACCTTCCATGTTGCCGAAGAAAACTAAACACATAAAATGTAAGCATTTTTGTCTAGTCAAACAAACATATACATTTATTCGTTACGTATTCATGTACCCAACAAACACGAAATCAAACCTTTGATATAAATTGACTTAATCATATTTTATTTTGTCTTAATTTTTTTTTTATCTTTGTTTGTTAAATATATTTAAGTTTTGCAGATTAAAATCTTGATTTTTTATAAAAAATTTTAAAATTTTTTATAAACAAGTAAGAGTGTAGTATATTTGGCTGGTCCGAATCTAAAATACCCTTCACGATAGTCTCGTATATGTATAGTATATTTAAAAATTTTAACTAAATATGCTCGGTTATATATGTACCGATATCGGAATTTTTTATTTTCTGTATTTTAGTAACCTTCTTTTATAACGAGAATTGCTTTTCAGCGAAAAAAAAAATGTTAATGGAAAAATCTGTTTAGGCTATATATATCTCGGGTATATATAGACAGATACGGAAAATTTAATTTTCCATATTTATATAACCTGATTTTATTACCAGAACTGCTTTTGAGCAAAAAAAAGTTGTTTAAGTTCACTTACGCAACATTTTCATGAAAAACCCGGTTTAGGCTATATCTCGGGTATATATGGACCGATAAAAGAAATTTTCATTTCCCATATTTATATAAACTTATTTCATTACCAGAACTGCTTTTGAGCACAAAAAAGTTGTTTAAGTTCGCTTACGCGGCATTTTAATGTAAAACCCGATTTGGGCTATATCTCGGGTATATGTGGATCGATATCTGAAAATTTTCATGCTTAATAAGTGTGTGAAGCTTGAAGCAAAATAAACAACTTTTTTTGAAAAATTTCCATACAAAATTGCAAAAGTTCATGGCTTTTTCGGAATTTTGAATATACCTCAGCTATACGTGAACCGATATTACTGAATTTCAATAGCAAACACGTGGCAATATGGAGTAATAGAATGGTGAAAGAAAAAAGTTTCTATGTCTAATGGTTTTCTCAGAAACGGTATTTCAACGACCGACAGACAGACAGACGGACATCGCTTAATCGACTTTTCCGTTAATTCTGAAGCAGAATATATATACTTTATAGGGTCGGAAAAAAAAAACTGTAATTTCACAACTGTTTGTAATTTCACAAACGGAATATATACCCTTAACATTTTTGTGAAGGATATAAAAACAAGATATCAAGATGCAAAAATTAAATATATATAATAAATATTTTTATCAATTTGTTTTTAAGTGTAACTACTATCAAGTTAAAAACAAACTTGTCGGAACTTAGGTTAGGTTAGGTTAGGTTGTACAGGCCGCCAGTTTCATGAAACCAGCCCACTTGGGTCCTTTTGGTCCCGTTGTGTTGCCTGAGGGAGAAGTGCAGCCCGCGAGACTTACACTTCCCCCGACGGTTCAGATTCAAACCAACCCGAAAGCCGGATAAAGGAATCCCGTCCGTTCACTCGGCATTCCGATATATCTGCTAACCCGTGCAGCATTGGTCCGCCTAAGTACAGCGCTCTCATAGAACTGAGAGCCGGGCATCGACAGAGGAAATGCTCAACACTTTCCTCCTCGTCCTCATCCCCGCAACTTCTGCAGAAATCATTAAATGGAAGATTTAACCTCCTAGCATGCGTCCCTATGAGACAATGTCCTGTCAGAACTGCCACCAAGGTACGCAACCTTTGACGGGGAAAACCCTTTAAAACCGCAGTTCTACTACGATCATACGCAGGCCATGTCAGCCTTGCTACTCGGCAGGTGACCTCACCAGACCATCTGTCCTGTGCAGTCCCTACAAGTTGACGCTGCACTTGGTTTTTACAGCTGTTAAGCGGGACTCCAACCATCGTATCAATGTCCCCTCTCTGTAGACGAGCTCCGGCTTTCGCCAGCTCATCCGCCACAATATTTCCGGGCACTCCACTGTGCCCCGGCACCCAGAAAAGCTCCAGGCTCGAATGTCTCGCCATCTCATTAAGAGATATCCAGCATTCCTGGACCAACCTGGACGTCGTATAGACACCCACAAGCGCATTTAACGCAGCCTTACTATCAGTACAGATTCGGATATTCACCCCGTATACCCTATAGTACCTCAACCAGTTAGCTGCTCTCAAAATAGCTGTAATTTCAGCCTGCATTACGCTACACTCATCGTATAGCTTAAAACAGATCCTCTTCTGATACTGGGGCATAAAGATACCACCACCAACTCCCATGTCCGACTTGGATCCATCTGTGAAAATTTCAAGCACGTCCTCTTGGCGACCCATTTGGTTCGCTGCCGAGGCCGTCCTTGATAAGATCACGTCAAATCTCTTGTCGGGCATTAGAGCTGGTGCACAGTAATCAATATACTCCGGGAGGTCCGTTATACTTTCTATTATCGAAGCGTGACCTTCTGTCGCTTCTTTCCACATCTCACTGGCTTTTAGCCTAATTGCCGAGCACATGGCCACTTCCTTCACCATGAGATCAGCTGGCAGCCAATGCATCATCGTAATTAGTGCTTTAGTTGGCGTAGTACAAGAAGCACCAGTTACCATCAAAGCAGATGACCGCAGTATCCTTTCTATGAATCTGCAATAGGTGGTTTTCTCTAAAGCCGTCCACCAAACAAGCGCCCCATACATTAATATGGGCTTGTCGGAACTTACTGCAAACAAATTTTAACAATTTATAGTTGGATGAGAAAGTCAATTAACTGAAAATTTTAAGAATTCATGGAAAGGGATAAATGTGATTATTTTGTGAGCAAAACTTAATTATAATAAGAAAAAAAAAAAGACGTGTAGAAAAATATGAAAACGTAAAATAATAAGAAATAATGAGTCTGATTGTGGTGTCTGATTAGAACCAAGAGGATTCAACTACTTCGCCCTTTCGAGAATTTCGAGACTAAGAAAAATAAAAATAGCAGAAAATTCATATCAAACATAACAAATAAATAATAAAATAATAGAGCAGAAATTAGTTTTCATTTGTGTTGCACATCACAATCCAAATTTCAAACATTTAAGAATTACATTTAAAAGCAATTGGAGAATAAATGAATTTCCCAATTTGCAAATCATTTCCCCTTTTTGTTGAGAAAACAGTTTTTCAATTTGATTTCAGATCGGTATCAAACGTTTGACGTTTGATTCCAAATCAGTATCAATTTGAAATCAAACCTTAGTGTTTGTTGGGTATGTATTACTAAGGTGATCGATTATTCGACTTTTCGAATACCTCGAGTAGTGGTTTTAGGTAGAAAATTTATGAGAAACCCGTTTAATCGGTTTTTTAATAAAACAGCTAGAAATAAAGAAAACCCCGGTTAAGGCTGTTTAATTAAGTCTTTAACCCCGGTTAAAAAATTAATTAAACAGCTGATCAGTTTTGTTATGTGTAAAGCAGTTAGAATAGTTATTGAAATGTAATGTAACGTAATCGGAATATATGAACCGGTAGGAAACAGAATATCTTACAGCTTTACGTTACATTTTTTTCGAAGTGTTGTCAACATCGTGATATAAAAATCACTTAAATTAAAACTACAATTTGTTTCATTACTTCATGACTCTAATTTTAAAAATTGTACTTATTATATTAGAAATTAAATACATTAAGCAATGCCAATGTAATTAAAGGTAGTGGGCATACATACTTTCACGATCATGTGTGCTCACGAGAAAAGTTGTGTGGTATTATGTGTGATGATGTGAATTAAGGAAATCAAGTTTTATTTTAAAAATCGAAATTTACTTCTCAAACTGCATTTACAGACTCAATTAATTTTTTTTATTCCGTATTAAGTTTTTGATATCTTTCTCATTTTCTTAATGCATTATTTTTTGTGCATAATCAGAACAAAAAGGATTATTCAGCTGTCGTATAATGTTACTTCATTAACATTGGTTGTTTTCGTGAGCATGGTACGCGTATTGACGAGAGCGAAGCCCATTTATAATAGAAATACATATATTTCATTTGTGTTAATAATTAGCTTATGTGTGTAATATTAAATAATCTAAATTAATGTATTCTAAAAATATATACATATGTATATATGAGATACATACATACATTCAAGGCAGCTTTAATAGGGTAGTGGTATAAACATAGCTGTCTTTCGTTTCCTTTGCGTAAATTTTTCAAAATTTTGTTTAGAAGATACATAATTCTGAAAAAATACAAAGACTTCAGTGCTTTTTCAAACAAAAGTAAAACAAAATTTTGAAAATTTTTCGAAAATTCTACCAAGCGAAACCAAAAAAGCGGTAAAAACCGGTCGAATAATAACCGTTTAATCACTCTAATATATGCGTATATGTATTTTTGCCTAAAATATTTAATTTCTTTTTTCAGTGCCCGGACTCAATAGAATATGCAAAAAGCTTGGTATTGACTGTGCCAATGCAGTTGTGGGCTTTGATTTTCATCAGGGAGCTTGTCATCCTACTTATGATGGTTTTGTGGTTTGCGAAGAGTTTGAGGATCAAGTTGTTGCCGCCTGGTATCAAGACCAAGAGGAGCAGGAGCGCAAAGATAGAGAAAAATATGAAACTCGTGTTTATGGCAACTGGAAAAAACTCATTCGTGGTCTTTTAATTCGTGAACGTTTGAAACATAAATACAACTTCTAAAGCAAGCTGAAACGAATTATTAATAAAATTCGCTGCCAATTACTACTTAATCGAAAAGTGAAACACAAAAATACAGATTTTAGTTTAGCCATACCTAAAAAATACATATAATAATAAAAAAAAGTTGCAATTTCGCAATTCATTGTATGAATAATTTAAAAATAAAAAATAATATAAAAAGTCAATTATGTGAAAAGTTGTAATATTTGGCAGATTTATTATCTTTTTTGCAACATAATTCATTAACTTGGCAAAAATTGCAAGATTGCAACTTGTTACAATTAGTTACATATAGTTTTTTAAGAACTGTTATATTTTACATTGGCCCTTCCCTTTTTAAGTATATTGCCCTCAATCCATTCTATTATTAACTCGCGTCTTGCATGTTTCGGAAATGGTAAAGTTTTTGAAATTTGGATACAACACGAAGTTACTTGCAGTTTGATAAATTATGCAAGGGTCAGGTGTGTATTTTAACTAATTACAAAATTATATTCTTACCAACTAGTGCTCTAATATTATTTTCATGCCGCAGCTGTTTTGCATAAAAATTTTCAGGCTTCAAATTATATTTTGTATTATTATTTTTATATTTTGTATTATTAGTTTTATATTATTATATTTTTCGCATTAATATGTAGGTATATAAGTATATCGTAACATATGTGTACAAACTTTTGAACTTCTGCTACCAAAAACACCTAAATTATTACCATAATTCAAAACAACGTACCAATAAAAAATTCAAAGCCATTTTTTTATTGAATACGTCTTATCGCATAAGTATGCACAACTTTAAGCTTCAATTATCAAAAATACCTAAGTTAAAAAAAATCCGAAGTCAAATTCAAAATAAAAAATCATCAAGTGTATAATTTTCTTACTCTGCAGTCACCCCATCAAGTTTCAAAATTTCTTCATGCTTTGTACATATTGTTTTTCAAAATTTACAAAAAGTGAAAGCCGCGTCGTATGTCGCATGTAGTTTCAAAGAAATTTTGAAAGTGCGTTGACGTTTAGAAGGTGGCTTTTACAATAGCGAGCGTATTGTTAAAATTTTCATTGGCAATATTCTGACAATGAAAAATTTGTCTCAAACAATTGTCAAAAACTAAAAATCCTATTGTAAGGCAGATAACACACGATATGTTTTTAATAATGTAGATGTAATTTTTCACAATGTAAAATACCTAAAATACCTCGTCTGTTACTAGCGTTGTCAACTTTCAAATTTTAATACACACGGAAATGAAGAAAAAAAGCGCGTTATTTCAATAAAAACGCACCAAATTTAGAATTTTTCTTTTCAAGTTAAAAAATCCGTTTTGTTCTATAAAAAGGGTAATATTTTTATATTAAAAATATGATAACGAAACAACCTTTTAAGCGGCTATTAGACGTTGAACCGGGTTTGAAAATCGAGTTTGCCAAAATTGGCCTCTAATGCGATTCTATTACTTTTATTAAGGCAATGGTATCTTTACAGTAATTATAACGATTTATATTGGTTCTAGTTGCTTCGACCTTTATATTAATCAGTGTTTGCTATAAATTTGTTCGGCTTAAGGTCTTTTTGTTTTTTTATTTTATTTTTTTATTATATATTTTAAATCATTTAAAAATAATATACAAAATTTTTACAAAAAAACCTTATCAGCTACATCAAAATTATATTTGAGGAGCTTACAATCGTTACTGCAAGGGATGAAATATATCGATAAAAATTACGATTATCGAATTATTAAAAGTTACAGAATCGCACTACAAGCCTTGATGGCTTGTAGATTTAGAATTTAGTCAATAATTTGGTAATTTATTAGCTACTAAGCAGTAGCAGCGAATTCACGCGCCGTTATGAATACGAACTGCACTATTCAGTGTTTGCAATTTTCGTAAAATTTGACAAACTTGGATTGATCGCTTAACGGCAAACACTCTGCAATAACAGCAAATTGTATAAATGTTTATATTTTCTTTCGAGAAAGTGTTTAATATACAACAGCAAGATAGTCTCACTTTATGTATATGATGTGATACGTTTTCTACATTATTACTCGGTGTTTACATTGTGCTCTACAAAATGAGATGTAAAAATTTTAGACACTTGAATAAACTTTTTTCTTACATTAAAACAAAAAGTTGCATCGAATATGATTTGGTGCCACCAAAATTTGAAAATCGCACCGAGAATTAAAAAAAAAAAAACGCACACCACACCGACTAAAGAATTTTTCGCACAAAGAATTTAAAAAAGCACCAAAAACGGTGCGAAACGCACGAGTTGACAACACTGTCTGTTACCTCAAAAAAATTGCGTCTGTAAAAAACATGAGCAAAGTCATCTGACCAAGGCGAATTCATTACTAGGTGAACTTGACAGCACAAGTGATTATTTTTTGTTTGCCGCGTTTTTCCAATGAGACTGTCCATTTTTTTTCTCTTTTGTTTACAAACATTTAGATTTTGGCATTCTCAGTACGTTTTACAATAACAAAATACATAGTATTGAATTCACCTCCCCGCTTGCATTCAGCCAAGGCGAATTTATACAAGTGAATGCAAGCGGGAAGGCGAATTCAGTACTATGTGTTTTGTTATTGTAAAACATATCGTGAATGTCAAAATCTGAATTCGCCTAAGATTGTTCAACTGGGTAAAAATTTTATATAAACGTTAAATATAAATTTTTATAATTGTTTGTAATTAAAATCACAGATCATATTAGTTTTTCACTTTTAAATTCACACAAATTTAATGGAATTGCACTAAATCATACAAAAAAATCTTCAGATTAAAATGGCGCGAAAATGTTATTAAACAAGAGAAAGAAAAAAAATTTGACAGTCGCATTGGAAAAAACGCGAGAAGAAAAAAATAATCACCTGAGCTGTTAAGTTCACCTAGTAATGAATTCGCCTGCCTTGCGAATTTTGTTTGTTATGTTTAAACATCTGAAATTAGAAATATCTGCCTTGCGGTATAAGTAGTCGGCTTGAGAAAATTTTAATGTACTAATATTTTAATATATTTTAAAAATTGATTTTTTTATAATAATAAAAAGCATAGATAATGTCAGGCATAAATGTACATGTACGTTTGTGAGCAAGTTTTACAAACCTTCGTAAAAATGAAAAATTTGAACAGACATGAATAACTACATGAGGAATTACATATTAAAAAACAGACGTAAAAACATATCGCCTTAAGTTAATTATATGAAAATGTTGGCAGGAGTGGCTATCCTAGCGTTTAGACATGAAAGTTGCAATGCACTCACAGTTTTACACTAATACGCTCACGTTTTGTTCACTTTCCACTCAGCTTTCAACAAAAATTTTAATGAAACAAATTTTTTGACGCTTTCTGAAAGTAAAATGACAAATTGCTAACCACTGTTGCCACATACAAAGAAATATATATAGTTGCAGTATTGTAGTAAAATAATAATTATAAAATTAATTTCTTTTGCATATATATATAAAACAACTAAAAAAGTATTTATCTCATAAAAAAATCTATAATGATAAGTTTTTTCAACTATTGTCCCATAAATTTGTAAATGTAATAAGTTAGGTAACTCTAATTAGCAAGCAAACAAAATAAGAATGGAGAGAAGTAGAGGTAAATTGTGCGATTCTTTGCTTCAGCGACATTTTCAAAATAAACTTTCGCTTTCCTATGTAGACGAACAAGAAATTTTCAAGAAAGTCGTCTAGTTATTTCATGAAAGTACTTTCCTGTGTAAAGACAACGTATGTTACAAAAATGTTTGATAACTTTTTTTTTTTTAATTTTAGTCTGTTTCAGACGTCAATGGAATAATTAAAAGAAATTTGGAAATAAATTTAAAACAATTTTTTTAATTATGTATTGTAGCTTGAGCGCCAAGTATGATCCAGAATCCTCCCCAATCCGGGCGGACTTTGGCATGTCATTGTATAGTTTAGTTCGCCATTTACATATGTTACTAATTTTAAGAAATGAAATTTGATTGAATTTAATTTTTACTTCAAATTTTTGTTTTTATCTTTTGTTAGAACAGGCCTCCTTTTGTAATAATTAACACACATTAGACATAAAAAAACGGTTTAAGATTTTTTCCTTACAACTAAGATTTTATATATAGAAAATTAAGATTTAATGACAAAAATTTATTTTAATGGCATCACTGATGCGCAGCGTTGTCAACTTTGAAATTTCAAGACGTACCGAAATGAGACATGCAGCAGCATGTAATCGTTACCGCAAGCGACGAAATATGGCAAAAAAAAGTTTCGATTATAGCATCATTAACAGTTACACAATCGTACTAGAAGCCGTCAAACTCGTTTAATTTAAATTCTAGCAAATATAGTGTAAATATCCTGGAAATCAATTGGGTAGAGTGGTTGTCTTTCAAAGAATTTTATGGAATATACGAAAATTTGCCTGAATCATAACAACTTAAAGGTGATGTTAACCATAATTAAAATTTAAAACAAAAATTTTGAAAATACTTAATAATTTAATTAATAATTTGGTAACTTATCAATTACCAAAGCAATAACTAATTTGCGTCATCATTGATACGAACTTCACTAAGCAGTATGTGCTTTTATTGTGATATTTGACAGTCTGCCCCGATCATTTAATGGCAGAACTCTATCCAAAAACAGCAAATTTTGTAAATCGAAATGTTTTCTTTCTTTAGAGAATATGTATAATATACAACAGAAAGATTATCCTACTTTGTGCACATGATATATGTTTTCCACATTATTACTCCGTGTTCTGATTGCGCTCTGCAAAATGAAATCTGAAAATTTTGGCGACTATTTACTTACATTTAAATAAAAAGTTGTGTTAAATGTGCGAAATGCTCATGCCATTAGCGTTCCCAACTCGTCAGTTGAAGTACCGCTGATTGCGTTCGACAGCGAATAATGTTACTGAATAAGAAATTTGAAAAAAATCGTTAAATTATTGTAATGATACGATTGTCTTAATAAAAGTAACATAATCGGACTACAGGCCAAATTTGACGAGCAAGAATTTTAGCTATTGAACTAGTCTGATGATAGCATGCCATTAGGTTTATTCGTTTACTTTACAGTAAAATGCAGTAAATAAGTAGTTTTTCATCAAATTGTAAAAATTACTCTTTTTTTTCATTTCAAATTTGTTTACAAGTCACTTGCTTGTGATATGGAAACATCATATTAGATTTTATTCATAAGTAAAAAAAAGTATTTAATAGTGTTGTTTTTAGTTATTGTTTGTCGTAATAAAAAGCAATACACAACTTAAATAACACAAAACTTAAATAAGTTTTAGGCAGCCGGATTTGCGAAATACCCCTATATGCTGCGTCATAATCTTTAACTACTTCTTTTACATGCTTACTGAGTTCTAAGTGATTACTATAAGCGCACAATTGTTTTATTACCTTTTAAATTGTTTGCCAATTAATTTTTAAAAACAATAATCATTTAATTTTATATTATTCTTAACTTTTCTAAAAATGTTTCTATTTTTGCTTACATTTGTTTGCAAGAAATTTTTGCAGTAAAAATTTGTAAGTACTCAGTAAAAGAACTGTTACTTTACTCTCTTTTTTGTGTTCACATTTACTGCAACTTGGGTAAACGAACAGCATTCAGTAAAATGCAGCAAAACACAGTAAACACTTGTACACATTTTTGGGTAAACGATCAGACATATTCACCCTTATTGTGTTTGGCGTTTTTATTGCGAAAGACGGGCGTTTTTGAAAAATGGTACGACAAATTTCAAATCTATTACAAAAACGCCATTAAAGTGCTACCGTGCTTCGCGTATTTGTCTTTAAAAAGGGAGCAAATTCGTCGTCAACGTATTTGCTCACGACAGATAACTAAAATCTGATCAAATAAAAAATTATCAAAAATAAAAGTATGAAATCTACTTTCTCCATTTTTTTACATATGATTGCTGTCATTTTTTCTCATTTGAAATGAGCATTTATTTGTTTATATATGTATGTATATTTAAAAAAATAAATAGTAAATCGGCGGGACACACCCTTTGCGAAAATTTAAATTATATTGGTCCACCATCCCGTTCCGTGGAGTTATAATACAATCTTTTCTAACATACAGCCAGTTTACCAATGTCGAAAGCGTGCTTGCGTTCGCAATTTAAGCGAAAAAAAATAAATTTGGGTTCGTCTAACTCAGTGGTGCCCACAAGTTCTATATGAAGAAGAGTAAACACCAATACATTTAAGGAAACACTATTTTTATTTAATGTTTTTTGTTGTGAAAAGCAAAATATTTACAAAACAAAGTTCACACTGATAATCGCTGTCGTCAATGATTACCAGCAAAACATGCGAAAGTGTTTCTGCTTGGCTTTTGTGTGTGTGCAGTGAAGAAAGACAAAAAAATATATATAAGACGAAGTTGTTTGTGTATTTTTCATTGCTAATGCTGAGCGCAGTATTTGTGTATTAAAGAGCAAAGCCCTATAGCTAAGCGCATTTACAATGGGGGCTATTCTGCGTTTCGATTCGGATCGAAATTTTCTCCGTCTGGCAACTTGGGTATTCTGCGTTTCGATTCCGCAGAGTTTCTTTCGATTGTATGTATTCTGCATTACGATCGGAACTCCGTTTTTTTCAGTTGTTTTTTTTTTTTGTTGACGGAGAAGTTTTCGTTATCTGTTTTTTAGTTAAAAAACTAAAAAAAATGTAAGTAGGAAATGATATAAAATGTTCAGTAACGATTAAAAAAACATTTTAAATTATTTTATTTAATTAAATTTATTTATTTATTTTATTTTTTTTTTTTTAATTATTAATTTTTGTACCCGAATCTGATGTGTTTTTTATGTATTTCGGGTCAAAAACAAGAACACCAGAGCAGTATGAAAAATTGGCAAATTTAACGTCATCTAATGCAGACATTGCATGTGGATCTCACAAGAAGTAGCAGTGTTCTGGGAGGAAATAGCTGGAATCATCAATACACTAGGCCCTCCAACAATAAAATGCCTGCCTCATTATTTCTCATGTTGTTCTGCTCTCTGAAATTAAAAAAAAATAAAATAAATAAATGCAACACAGTGGATTAATCCCCTACAATTTTTATTAAATATGATCTTCCATATTTAATCACAACACTTAATTTTTTTTTATAATGTGCCTTTATCTTCACAAGATTCTTTGCACTGTAATATACATATATGTGAACAATTAATTGTGGTTTGTTTTTGTATACATATTTCTTTTTCTTATTAAACTTTATCAAGAAATTATTTTTAATTATGTATACAAACAACTTTTTGTATTAAATTTGACATTTGTTTATGAAAACGATAACAAACTTGCATATTTTGCAATTTCATTTCCACATTCCACACTGATGCTATTAATTGTATAAACATTGTTGTCTTCTTCTTTTTCTTTCGATTCCGTTTTTTATCAGAATACCAATTTTCGATCGCAACGGAACTGAATGCGGAGACAATCGAAACGCAGAATAGGGGTGAATAACAATTGAGCATCAAGCGCATATGGCTGGGCACACTTGGTCTAACTTTTTTCTATGCGAATATGTGTGTCAAAACTCAATCAAAATACATAAGAATATGCGAACGAATAGTAGTGAGATAGAGAAACCCAAATTGATTCGAATGTGAGTGACTGGCTTCCTTTCGCATTCATTTTCTTTCGAAATTGGTAAACTGGCTGATATATTTTGTTAGAAAGCAAAAATATTTTCACTTGCTGCTGCCTCAGTTGCTTTTTATTATAGAATTAGTTTAATGTTTGCTTTTCCACTTTGTATTCAGAGGATGAGTAAAATGCACATTTACAAAATTTATTTGCACAAATTAAATGAACAATATCAAAAAAAAAAAAATATTACTATTTTTATTCTCCTTGTTATTTATAAAAATTTTTTTGCACTTCTTTAACAGGATGCTTCATAATCATTTAGTTTAGCATAATCTTTTACATTATGATTCATTTACAAAATTTTGCTTGTCGGAAATTTTAGACGGTAAGATAAGAGTGTAAATGCGACAGCTACTACGAGAGCTGTCGTTTTACGACTACGCCAAACACAATAAGGGTGATTATTCGGTGCTATCAGGCCTAGTTTGATTGTCTAATAACCGCTTAAAAGTTTGCATCGATATCGTGTTTTTAATAAAAAAAATTTAATTTTAATCATAATAAAAACTGGATTATAAAAAAGAAAAATTCTAAACTTGATGCGTTGTTCTTGAAATAACGCTCCTTTCCCCCCATTTTGGTGCGTTTTGAAATCAAAGTTGGCAACGTTGGTTGCCATTTTCAGATGTTTTAAAATTTGCGTATCTGATAATATGAAATACACTTACAATAAGCAGAGACTAGTGTCCGCAGCTGACAAAGCTTTTTCTGGCAATATAGTCCGCTAAAATTGTAACTTTACACGATTTTAAGATATTTTCTGTATGTTTTTCTATCACTGTTGTCAGGTCTGACAACCACCTGAACAAAACTTTACCGAGTACATATCTAAGCATTAGAAAAACAGTATTATTTACAATATAATCTTAATCATATTTATCAAATAAGTTAATTTTTTCATTAATTACTTCGAGACATATAAATTAAGGTATCATTTGCTGTAGTGTGTTCACATGCATGGCGAAAAGAATCGTTATTAATTTTAAGAATTTAAAATTACGGTTTGGTCTCACTGTGACATTGATTCTGAATAAACATCAATACGTACTAGGTCCAGAACAAATAGTACACTCAGTATAAATCGTCACTTTTTTAGTGTCGGCAACCTAATCACAGCAAGCTTGAGGCCAGACTCGCCAACCATGAATTTTTTTTTACCAGTGAACACTTAAAACGAGATTCCGTAAAAATCAATGAATTTTTGCGCTGAATGATGTGCTGATTTG
Organism: Thecocarcelia acutangulata; assembly: GCA_914767995.1. Classification (NCBI taxonomy): domain Eukaryota; kingdom Metazoa; phylum Arthropoda; class Insecta; order Diptera; family Tachinidae; genus Thecocarcelia; species Thecocarcelia acutangulata. Next base: position 63,776,735 of record OU612098.1, read on the forward strand.
TCAAATCACGTTTGTCACACAAGTTGTATAGTACATAACTTTAATATACTCGTACATACATACTTTTGTTTATTTTTTTCAACTTTAAAACATTTTACAAAAAACCAAAATTCACCGCAGATTTTTGAATGAAAAACTCATTTCTTAAGTGTTCACTGTAGCTGTCAACATTATTCATTCTCATCATTGTCGATGCAAAAATCAAAAGTAAACACTGACATTGGTGAACATAAAATATATATAAGACGGTTGTAAGATATAAATGTTCCATCCAAGTCCACGGACACTGAAAATTAAAAATTCTTTTTGAAATGATTCAATTGTTTGGACTAACGTTTCATAAATCCAAGTGTTGAATGGGCTTTATCTACCGTTGTTGAAATGTGATTACGAAAGACAAGCCTGTTGTCTCGTTTATACGTATGACTCATTTGCAAATAAGAAAGTAAAATATTGCCGTATAATATTTTAATTGTGAGTTACTAAAGGTAAGTACTCTGTTCAAATCGACGAAAAATGTTGAGCAACATTAATTCTTTGACTCGGGAAATATGACATTTAAAATGTGGTGCCTATTTCGCGTTTTAGGCAAATTTCACGGTTTTCTTGTTTTTATGTAGATCACATTGTTTTGCAATTAAAAAAATTTTTTTTTTTTCTGTGAAAAAAGGAAATCGTTTCCGGTTTAATAATTTTCTTTTTCAGTTGTTATTAACTGCCACTTTCTCTATTTCGAATAAATATTTTCATTCGCATAAATACATTTAAAACAAATTTTTAAATTTTTATTCGAAATAGTGGAAGTAGCAGTAAATTTAAGTTCTCTTCCATTTTAGAAATTTGCAATTGAAAAAGAAGAACTTTTAGCAAACAAGAAATTGATCAGCTGGGGGCTAATTCTGTCATTCGCTTACGAGCGAGTTTTTACTCGAATGTGCGAGTTTTTACACTTTTGGGATTATCGCATTCGATATCGAGTAAAAGGTTTCGAAATTTCTAATGATGGCATTCGATAGCGAGTAACCATTCGAATGCAACCGTGCTACTTTTTACTCGTAAGCAAAAGTACTATCGAAAACCAGCCAAACAGAAAAACACAAAAGAAATGTAAATTAAAAATTTGTTTTGAATAGCAATAGTAGTTAAATTAAATTGAGAATTTTTGTTTTTTTCAATTCATTTCGGCTTTTTTCAATTCATAAAAATATGTACATATATAAAGATGAGTATTGCTAAGAACACATAAACTTATATTTATATTCAAGAATTTATATTTGTTTTTTTTTTTTTAGAAATGATTATATACATAGTTAAATGGTTGTTTTTTACATACATATTTATTGAATTGTTATTTCTATTTACTTACTTTTTAATGTACAAACACGCATACATAACTGATTTAAATGAATTGTTATTGTGAACGTGTGTGTTTATCTAGTTTTTAATGTACAACAAGTATACAAAGTATGAAAATACATACAATTTTCGGCAGTGTTATAAAACACATTTTGTCAGTATTTTGAAACACTGAAGTGATAACTCGACTCGTTACGTAACGAGTCACATCATTAGAAATTTACACGATATCGAAATTATTTTCTACTCGATAGTAATTTCGATCACGAATGACAGAATTAGCCCCCTGTTGTTTGAAATTTCGCGCGAAATAAGCACCACTCACATTATCTCACAACTACAACACAATGTTGCCAGAAACATTTCATAAGTTTTTCACAAATTGAACAGAGTACCACTTCAGCAACGTTATGTCATAGATATTTCACACAAGTTTTTTTTTTATATAGAGCTTTAACAGCGTTTCGCACGAAATGACGAACACAGTACTTAGCTCACGAACTCACGAAAATTTGTCTTAAATAGCAGTGTTACCTAAATTAGCGCGTCAAGCGTTATTTAGGTAACACTAAGTGCCAGGCCTGTGTTTGGCCTGGCACTTAGGAAAAGCTTTTCCTTCATTTTTATTCGCGCTAAAGTTTTGACGCTTTGATTTTGTTTACAAAATGTATGAAATTTGCTAAAAGTATGATAATATTGTTGAAAGCTTTTCTGTTTCAAAGTGAGAGCATAAGAAAAATCGTTGCCAAAATAGAGTAGATTCTATTTTACCACCGTATTCTTTGGCATTATCTTATGCCAAATTGTATGGAGAAAATCGTCATGCCCTAGTTATGCTTCATCATTAACGCTCTTATTTAAATTTCTTACTTCAGCGTAAAATAAAAGCGCTGTATTACGTTGCGCTTTACGCCCGAATTTAGGTTGCACTGTAACGCTCTTATTTGCAAATATAGTTTGACATGTTGCCACCAACTTCAAAAGTTTCAGTTTTGTTTGAAACATCAGTCACTTTTGTAAATATCAATAATAATAAAAATAAAATTGTGAAAGAACGTTCATTTTATTGTTTGAAAAAAGTAATTGGAATAATTGTTTTTATATGCAGAATATTTAACTTATATTTTCATAATTACATATATGACCGTGAGGCGCTATATAAACTGTGAGTTAGCTATTTACAAAAAGGTTTTTTTTCGCAAATAGCTTCTACGTATAAACGAGACATGCGTTTTTTATGTAATTTGAATTTTACTCAAAACAGTGGTAACAATACAATCACCCATATTCTGCTTGTCGGCGGCAATACAAGACGACGCCGATTTTTAAATTTTGCTGCGAATCGGCATTCCTGTTGTCAATATTGGCATGTATCGATAACTGCCGACACATATTTGATATTCTACAAGAGAAAATGGCGGCAATATTGTCTTTAATTGCCGGTTATTTTGTCGTCACAGTTTCTAGCGTTGAGTTCGAACAAAAACATCAAAAAAATTAATAAAGAAAGTTAAAAAGTTGGAATAAAATGGAAAAAATTAAAATTACGAATCCCGCCCAATTTCAAAAACTAGTAGAGGGGCTGGAAAAGAGCCTGGATTGACCAGAATTAAAAATGAACGACTTCAGTTTGTTTTGTTTACTTCGTCACTGGAGTCTGAATATGGCAGGAAAAACATTTTGTATTTAAAAACTTCCTCAATTTTCTTTTTCCACAAACTTTCTTATTTTGCACAAAATTTTGTTCTAATTTATCAGAGATGTGTGCAGGGTTGCATTAACATTATCGATAAACCGGCAACATCAATACAAACTGTTAAATGCCGTTTAAAAAAACACGTCAATCAGTGCATATGTGTGAGTATCGTGTTTTTGTCGTTTAAAAGGAGACGTACGAGTACAAAGAAAATCGTCAATCATCATTTGTATTTTGATTTCGCTGCGTTCGTTTCTAAACATGTCATCATCGGATGATGAATTATTGTTATCTTGTGCAAATTTGTTAAAAAAACATGAAAAGAAGAAAAAAAACTATGTATGAAAAGCAGTAATATATGAAAACTAGTAATAAATGTTTATATAATATATATATTTATACATAAGTATAAACAAAATAAAATTCAATAATCATAATAAATATGCAGGAATGTTCTGAGAAACGTAAATCGCTTAAATTTAGCGTTTTCGATTTGAAAACGCCAAATAGGTGTTCTGAGAAAAGTATAACGCAAAAAATATGGTTTTGCGATTTGAAATCACCAAATATGTGTTCTGGAAAACGCATATCGCGTAAAACTGGCGACTCCAAGTCGCATGTATATACTGAAGTGAACTGATTGAATTTGCTAAAACTGAACTTGCAAAAGGCAGTAAAATTAATCACAATTAAAATTTGACAGAATTTTACACATTTTCAATTAAAAAAAAACTAAATTAAAAAATTTTTCTCATGGCCATGTTTCGTTCAAATGGCGCCGAATTGAACACTTTGATAAGGTAAATCCGAACATACGTATTCGCCACATACAGAACATGAACTTATTTTTTACATTCGCTCTGCCGACGTTATGTTCATGCCATGTCCAAGTCGATGGCACGTGAAGACACGGCGTTAGGGAATGGGAGATTAATATTGATGTCGTCTTAAATTGATGTTGCCATAGTTTTGTTGACGGTATTGTCGCCGACAAACAGAATATGGGTGAATTGAAAGTATCAACAGAGTTGTATCTAAAAGGAAATGTCTTTTATATTTTTAAACTTTTAATTCCATCATATTGATTCTTGTTGAATTCCTTGTATCAGATAAGAATTTAAGCATTTTAATGCAAACATTTAAATTATTAATGCATTTAAATTGATCATGAAATATTGCAGTTATTGTGAACCAGAGTATTATAATAGCGTGTAAAATAAGGTTATGAAAACATAACAATAAAATATAACACTTTTAAATTAAAAAATTTTCGGTTTGTACATATGTATGTACATCGGGTTTTAGTTCAAGTTTTTCCTTTCTTAAGTTTTTTTTTTCTTAAAAAGGATTTTTTACAATACAAATTTGCTGTGATCAATAATTATTGATTGAAGAAGACAAGAAAAATAATAATCAAATCTTTAGCTGGGGGACAACTAGCTGTTTCGTAGTCGCTACACTACTCATCAGCACCCATTGGGATTTGAACTCAGGTCATGACGTATCATGATCAGCTGCTTTAACTTTAAAAATCATGATACGTCATGACCCGAGTTCAAATCCCAGTGGGTGCTGATGAGTAGCGTAGCGACTACGAAACAGCTAGTTGTCCCCCAGCTAAAGATTTGATTATTATTTTTCTTGTCTTCTTCAATCAATAATTATTGATCACAGCAAATTTGTATTGTAAAAAATCCTTCTTAAAGTCTAATATAGAGTTCATTATTTCGTGCGAAATTCTTTCAAATTGCACACAAAAGTGTTTCGTATGAAATATCTGCGAAATAAGTTTAGAAATGTAGTACTGAGCTTTTAAAGCGAAAAACACACCAAATGTATCTGCAACATGTTTTCATTTAAAATTGTTTCTGGGGCTATTTGTGTTTTCAGCTGCGAAATAACACAAGCAAAGCTTTTTTCGCACGAAATACATACATGTTTACTTAAAATTACAAAAGAAACATGAATAAGAGAATAAATAGACAACACTGAGTACATCTCAAGTTTTTCGTACGAAATAAGTAATGTAGCTGAAGAATTTTCGCACATTCAATCTCAATACTAGGCTTAAGAGAAAAAATTGACAGCAATGAGCACATCTCAATTTTTCCGTACGAAATAAGTAATGTTGCTGAAAGTTTTTCGCACATTTAATCTCAATACTAGGCTTAAGAAAGGAAAAACTTGAACTAAAACCCGATGTACATATGTATGTACAAACCAAAAAATTTTTAATTTTAAAATTATAAAGTTCAACAAAAATTTAACAAATTAATATAAGAGTTTTACTTTTAATTATACTTTAAAGAAAAATAACTTTAAACATAAAATTAATAATCTATTATAATAGTAAAAAAAACTAATAAGCTTTATCGTTTGAATAAAGTTCGTCCACTTCTTAATAATTAAAATAAATAAATTTAGATTTATGTTACGTAAATGGAATAAATCAAAAGTAAAGCATAAACTATTCATTAAACAATACAACTAAAAATAATCTCTTAAGTTTGTATAATAGCACTCAAATTAAAACAAAACAATAAAACAAACCTAACAGTAAAATAATGGAACCATCACCAAAACCTAAATAAAACTTTTTCTCTTTCAATAGTAAAACAAACAGACTTCCGCACTCGTTTTGCTCTTTGAGCACTCCTTGCATGCAGTGTTGCCCTCGACTTTTAAAAAAGCGTCACAAAAACGGCATTTAAAAAAAAAAATGGTTCACAAAAAGGATCAAGTTTTTCAAAAACTATAAAAACTAAACAAAAATTCTTCAAAAGTTAATGTATTTGAAGGAAAATACGAATATAATCTAATAATTATAATTAGAAATATGATTTAAATATAATACGAGTATAATCAGTTTAAATGATATTAATTTTACTCAGATCCAGTTTTTGGCTTCGTATTTGAATACAAAACTAGTTAGTTTTCATTTAAATTTAAATGAAAGTGCAATCTTCTTAGTCTTAAGAAATTCCTCTTGTATAAAAGCGACAAAAGTGTGGCAGCTGGACTTAAATTCCAAATATTAAGTTTGTTCCACGAGATCTCGGACTAATGAGAGTAAAAAGCAAATTACTCTTTAAATTTGCAAATTTTACCCAAAACTGCTGGAACGCAAAAAGCCACAATTATACAATGCTGCTTACTTTTTGGATTAAAGTATATTTTAGTGATTTTAGACGCTTAAAACGCATAATAAAAGATTTGCATTATTGCCAACAGCTGTAAAATTAAAAGCAATGTAAAATTTTCAGTACATTTTTATAACACATATTCATTAAATGAACAGCCATATAACTATTGCATGTTCTCATTACAACTTTACAAGGCTATTTTTAGTTTGGGCAACCTTCTATTTTGCGTTTAACTAATTTTTAAACAAAAATTTGTTTCCAATTTGCAAATTTTCTGATTACATTTTCAGTTTCAAATGCATGTAAACATAAAACAGCTGATTATTAAATTCTAGTCCGAAGTTACCCAAAGAAAAAGTTCGGGCTAATTTGTACAGGAAACGAAAAATATTACTCTCTCATTTTCTCCCAAAATTGCACAAAAAATGTTACGTGGAACACTTTTGGACTAGTTCGGACTCTTTCGTTATTCACGTGGAACACTCCTATTGTGGAAAGTATTCCATAGAACAGCTGTTTGTTATTGAAAAGATAGAACATTTCTTAAAGAAAAATATAAAACGCACAAGTCGTAAAGCAGCTCTGGGCTGAGGAACAGCTCTCGCGTCCTCGTAATTTTTTCTTAATTGCGGTCAGGCTTGTTGTTTGGCCTTCTAGAGTTTTGCGTCTCGCTCTCACGGTTAACAGTTTGTCTCAAAACTAGGTGTGTTTATTTACTTTACTAGTAAAAAGTAGCAACGAGAGAGTAACAAGAAAATTTTCAAAATTACTCTCAAAAATGTGAAAAAGTAAATGAACACTTTACTAGCTGAAATTTTCAAGTTAGAGTAGTATTGTTGTGTTTAGGTATATATAAGTACCTTATAACTACCATTATATCCTTTGGACAAATTATACATATGTGTATGTTATGTATGTATAAAAATAGTGTGCTTATGGTCATTTATATTCAGCATTGTCTTGACTGGTGTTTTTCGAGTACAGCTTATAGTAGAATAATGAAAAGTTTTACAATTTTATTTAATCTAGTACTAGACATAGTCGAAAAGCGCTAAGCACTATAAGGGTAATTAGCTACTTTTGAATAAAATATCTATCGGTTGTTGCGCAAATCAAGGCGTGTATGGCTTTGCGAATTGATTAGTTTGCAGTTGTCGAGTTGGCTGAAGCAACATCAAAAGATTTTGATTTTTTCAAGTTGGTAAGTCTCTCAATTCCATTGTACTGTGATATATATCATTGTCCTACGCAACTAACAGACTGTACTCGTATATTGAGAAAGTCAGCCTATCCATTGGCAATACTAACTAAAGCATTTATTGAAAACCGCGATCAGGCTGAAAGGCGACAGAACCTCCTCGGACCGCGCTAGCCTCATTCATAAGCAGCAGCAGATGGCTAGTAGTATAATAGTATGCAACACCACACTAAGCGGTTTCATACCTTTCCCCTTCCCACAACAACTATACCCACTATTTTCTATTTCACACACTAAACTATCTCCCCTCTATCTTTACCTCTATATTTCATGCAATCACAAACGGAACTAATAAGGATCCAAGTGGCTCAGAATATACTACCATGTAACTATGATGTAATAATAAAAACTTTTCTTTCAGTTTTGGCTTCACGCCGTAACAGACTACTGAAATATCCTGTCCTCCGCAGACAAAGATGCGGATAAAAGCTAGTAAATAATAAGAATTAATTTAAATCGATAAATAATAAAATTTGTTTATTGATTTTTAAAAGCGAATTCGGAATATACTTATGTTTTTTGTTTTTATATTTTACTTACTAATATAATTGTAAACTTCAAATATTCCTGGCTTTTCCATTAGATATAATTACACATAATAAATAACATTATTAAATTGAGAGAGAATTTCACATTGAGCAAGGCAGCTGCCTCGACATTGAGTTATTGGTTTTTTGCTTAACTGTTGCCATGAATCATTTAACGTGATTGTTTAGAAAAATATTTAATTTTAAAACATATTTATTTATACATAAGTACATATGTTTGGAATGATTTAATCAAAATAATATATGAAAGGAAATTACAATTTGAAGTACATATATTGTTAATAATATTTTTTGTTTGTAATCTCAAAAGTCAACTTATGTCAAGAATATTTATGTTAAAACAAGTCTTTTTTGAATGAAAGCTTTGGTGTTTTTTACTGGTCGGTCGTAGCCATTTCACTCGGAATTTATAAGTACATAGTATAACGTTTTATGAGCGCTTCCTATGAAATGATGATAAAGTGCTAGCTGATGAAGTTTGATCATTTCTCGAATGTTTTTTTAGTTTACTGCTCGATGCTGTGTTTCTGTTCACATCACTTTTTGGCTGTTGTTCATCACTAATTGGGTTTGTGCATTGCAAGTTCTGTTGGGCGCTGCAGGATGTTTGATTTTTTAGATAATCAATATACATGCGTCTGGCCTGGTTTAGTACTCTTGTGACATTGTGTTTGCGTACCATTTTATCGAAATGCATGGCAATTTCATTGTAATCCATATTACATTTCATTATGGTATTGCGATGTTGCAGCAACAAAGTGAGGCATAAAAACATTAAAAATGGATTACCGCCACCGAATTCTGAGGGTGGTGGCAGCCTTGGCGAAGATGCAAAGTTACTCGAGCTATTGCTTGAAAATTGTGCAGATTTGTTCGAAAAAGATACTTCATCTTCGGCCGCCGTTGTTGCCGTTTCGTCAATTGCTGTTGAATCTGGAGTAGCTGTTGATGACACTGGCATCAATACTTCCGGCAAGGAGGTTGGGATCATTGAATTGTTATATGAATTGCTACAGCTGCTTAAAGGGTTGGGATTTTCTTCACTTACTGGTAAAACTGCATCTTTTAGCAGCAAATTTTCACCAATAAAAGGATTCAACTTTGAAGCATGAATTTTTTCCTGTTCATTATTGCTGCTATCATCACGCTTTACGTTTAAATTGCTGTCGGTTTGCCCGTTTAACAAATATAAAGACTTGGTTTGATCAGTCTTAGCTATTAATAATTTATCAAGCTGTCGTCGTCTTTGTAAAAGTTCACTAATTTCGGGGCAAGTGATAATTTCGCTTTCCTTTAAATCTTCTACCAGGTCAAGTGAATCTTTGCCCAGCTTTTCGTATTCAATTTCACTATTCACTGAGTCCACGGTTGCGTCGCCAATTTTCATTGAAATAAAATCTCCAAACAATTGACGATCCAAGTTTTCAGATTCTAGACGCAGTTCGCGAGTAATCGCTGTTGTCATTGGACAATAATCTTGATATTGGCTTTCATCCGGCGTAGTGCTAGAGTCTTCTTGACTTTGTGATGTTTGATCTCTTTGGCATACAGCTACTGGTGTGCGCTCCAGAATGTGCGTTAAAGGCAAGAATTTAGAATTTAGTTCCTGGTGTAAACCATTATTACTTAAATTATTTGCTTGTTGTATTGCTGGAGCTGTTGTTGAACAACTCCTAGTGTTATTTGTATCTGATATAGATGTGGAGTCCCAGTCGTGAGATAAAGCAAATTCTCCTTTTGTAAATTGTAAAAGAGGATGTAACGTTGGTGTTGGGGAGACTTGATGGTGTGTTGGCGAAGGAGTTTTTGATTTATTTTCTTTTGTTAGCATATGATCCGCAGATAGTAATGTTTCACCTATTTTTTCAGCATTTCGAATTCGACTTTTATTTGTTGAAGCAAAATTAAGAAATTCGTTAAAGTTTTTTACCCGTTTCTGTTGGGATTTTTCGTTGCATTCGTCCAAACTTAAACCTTAGTAAAACAAAAGTAAAGTATAGTTAAATTTACTTGAAAATAGTCACAATTATTGTTTGTTGCTGGAGCTTGAGATAATTTATCATAAACTTATGCAACTAGAAAGTCGAAAAAATTACAGAAATCTAATGTATACGTTAATACATAGTATAAAATTTCGCATGAAGTTCAGACTACTGTTGTGGTAGAGTTTTCAGTAAAATTAAAGACACTTGTAAGTTGAATTTAGTACATAAAATGGAAATGCCTAGTGATACAATATATTTAGGAACAACAGGAAATATAATATAAATCTGACTAGAATTCTTCTTTAAATGATTATGCAGATTTTGGGAGTACATCTATTTATTTTTAATAAGCAAAACTATTAGATACATAAAAGAAATGTTATAGATAACCAAGTTCCGGCAGAGAAAGAATGCATTTTTATAAGAATATAGACGGATTAGCTAAAAATTATAGAACTTAAAGGTCTTAAAGGTATACCCAGCAGATTCGGGTGACAGTTCGCCTAGCGGCCTTCTGCTAGACTGTTGACATAACGGCTTCGGCTGACTTTATTATACCCAGCAGCTTCGGCTGACTGTTCCCCAAAGCGTCCTTCGGGCTAGACAGCCCGCATAGCAGTTTTTCTGTTCTCTATTTCGCAGGTGCTCAAATTTTGGCGAGAGTAGTACGGAGATACACCTGACCTGTGCACACGTATTTTGTTACTGCTGGCCGTATTTTCTATTAGTATATGTATGTTTATTATTAAATTCCTATGAAACCAAATTGCACCGGAATACGTTCATTAATAATTTATTTTTAAGTGCATTTCATTACCTTGTAGTGTGGAATATATATGGACTGATATCGGGCAATAAATATTTTTGCTTTGTAATCACCATTCCAAAAAAGAAACCTTTAATGAAAATTTTCATGGAAAAGTTTGTTTCAGCTATATCTCGGTTATATATGAACCGATATCGGAATTATCTATTTTCTGTATTTTGGTACCCTTATTTTATAACGAGAATTGCTTTTCAGCAAAAAAAAAATGTTAATGGAAAAATCGGTTCAGGCTAAATCTCGGGTATATATGGACCGCTATCAGACATTTTCATTTTCCATATTTACCTAACCTAATTTTATTACCAGAACTGCTTTTAAGCAAAAAAAGTTTTTTAAGTTTACATTTTCATGAAAAACCGGTTTAGGCTATATCGCGGGTATATATAGACCGATATCGAAATTTTTCTTTTTCCATATTTAAATAACCTCATCTTATTACCAGTAGTGCAATTCACTATCCTGTTTTAACGCTAATAAAACTCGTTTAGAGAAATTAACACTAGCGTTGGTGTTTTCGCGATTCTATAACAGTTTTTAACACTATTTGTCTTCGTTTTAAATCAGCTGTGTTTATAGCCTGACTGATTAGCGTTAACTAAACACCAATTATTTTTGTGGTGTTTATCTTAACACCAATGTCGTTAAAATTTCTACTAGAATAACTTCACAGTATTTGGAATACGAGTTGTCGGAAGATCAGCCTCCAACAATCGGTCGGAGTGTTCTCCGTGAGGAGCACTTATCTTATTTATCAAAAAATATTTCAAATAATAAACTTATAATCAGTTTTACTTACCCTAAACATGGAATTATTTGCAAATTTGTTTGTTTTTTTTCACATAATCACATAAGCGTTAGTGCAAACCACAGTAGCTCGCGTTAAGTTATACTCTTTTAAAATCGTTAAAAGTTAGTGAATTGCACTACAGAACTGCTTTTAAGCAAAAAAAAAAAAGTTGTTTAAGTTCGCTTATGCGACATTTTCATGAAAACCCCGATTTGGGCTATATGTATCTCGGGTATATATGCCGACCAATATCTGAAAAAAAAAAATTATTTTCCTTGTAGTCACCATGCTTAATGAGTGTGTGAAGTTTGAAGCAAAACAAACAATTTTTTTTCAAAAATTTCCATACAAAATTGCAAAAAAATTGGGGTTTTTCGGAATTTTGTATATATCTCAGATATATGTAAACCGATATTACTGAATTTCAATAGCAAACGCATGAATCGATGGTGTGAAAGAAAAAAGTTTCTAAGACTAATGGTTTTCTCAGAAACGGTATTTCAACAGCGGACAGACGGACATCGCTTAATCTATTAATTTTGATTCAGAATATATATACTTTATAGGGTCGCAAATGAAAATTGTAGAAATTACAAACGGAATCACAAACATATATATACCCTTAACATTTTTGTGAAGGGTATAATAATGATTACACATAAACATATGTATGTAACGAAAACGATTTGACAGAACAACTTTGATTGTTTGTCAGAACACATATTTGGTCTTTTCAAATTGAAAACGCTAGTTTTAAGCAAATTGTGTGCGTCAGTACATGCCTGATAAAATATTTATTATAAATAAGTCAAATAAGGCCTGCTAAGGCCTGTCGGCTGCTTTTATCAACTGACAAGTTAGTTGAAATACATGTAATCTTATGAGTTTTGTCACATTCGGAACTTCTCCGTGAACAAAAAGTATTTAAATCCGAAAATGGGTGCTAATGAGTAGTGTAGCGACTACGAAACAGCTGGTTGTCCCCCAGCTGAATTATTATTTTTCTTGTCTTCTTCAATCAAAAATTATTGATCACAGCAAATTTGTATTGTAAAAAATCCTTCTTGAGAAAAAACTTAAAAAAAGGAAAAACTTGAACTAGAACCCGATGTACATACATATGTACAAGCCAAAAAAATTTTTAATTTAAAATACCTGTTGTTTTTTTTATTGTTGTATTGTTGTAGCGAAGCGGCTACATTGTTTTTTGCATGATACAAAAAACAAGGTAGCCCCTCCGCTACAACAATAAAACAAACAACAGGTATTTTGTTTGTGTAAAAAGGCGAAATAACACTTCAGCTGTCAAAAATAGTTGATAAAGAACATGTTCAAAAATTTTAATGGCGCCGAAAAAGGTAAACAAAATTTGACAGAGGAAGTGCCGCCATATTAACCGAATTAGCCTGAATTCGCCGATGCATCCACCTAATAATGAATTCGCCTTGGTTTTTTGTATCATGAGCAGTACTATGTATTTTATTATTGCAAAACTTCCTGAGAATCGCAAAAACTAAATTCGCCTAAGATTGTTCAGCCGGGAAATAAAAGTTATATAACCGTTATAAAAAATTTTTATAATTGTTTCTAATTAAAATCACGGATCGTATTGGTTTTTCACTTTTAAAATCACAAAAATTTTTTGAAATTGCACTAAATCATACAAAAAAACTGTTCAGATTAAAGTGGCGCGAAAATCTTTGTAAACAAAAGAAATAAAAATTCGACAATCTAGGGAAGAAAAAGGAGGGAAGCAAAAAATTATCACCTGCGCTGTCAAGTTCACTTAGTAATGAATTCGCTTTGATGAAAACATTCATTTTCACGAAATAATTAAAAGTTTTTATTCTCCTGTTAATACTTTTTTATTATATTTTTTTAATCCTTTTTTGCGTTTATACTTCCTCCTGACATTTGAAAAAGATTTGTTCTTTGTATTGTTGTATTTATTATTCTTCTGCATTTACCTGTTATGAATTCGCCTTGTGTATATAACTTTCAAAAATTTTCTATTTTCTTAAAGAAGACACTCAAAGTAAATATTGAACAATAAATAGCAATAATTTTTGTAACAATTGACCTCAAGATCAAACAACAAGCAATAATTAAATTAAAAAAGTTGGACAAATTAGCATCAACAAATTACAAAAATCATATTTACCTTTTCTGCTAGTAGCAGCAATTTTTTCTTTAAGATCCCTGAAATGTCCACCTCCACGCTTGACTCCTTCGCTGACATTCGTTACCAGTTGATTTGCAATTACATTGGTGACAGCATTGCAGTTGGAGAGAATGTTCTTGTTTTGCAACATAGAAATCCCTTTTTGAGTTTGGAGATTTTTGCCATCAGGCCTATTGCATTCACCACTACTGTCTAATACACATGCTGTGGCTGTGGTTGAAGAGGACGCAGTGTCATCGGCGTAAAGCGATGAAGAAGAACTGCTTAAAAAAGCTTGAGGAATTTGTTTATCCCGGCCTGTACTCACAAGCATATCATCGCCACCGTCTTTGAACGGATTTGTATCGTGAAAAGTAAAATGGTTGGAATTATTAAAAACATTATCATCATGGCCTTGGTCGTTCGTTACGCACATTCCTGCATATTCTCCTCGACCCTGTAAGAGTTGTAACATTTTTGTTTCATCTAAAGATAAATGAGCTTTGGAAGATGTTCTACAACGACGTCGCGTAGCGTGATGTGTTATATTATCGTCTAAACTTTGATTAAGACGTTTTGCTGCATCCACTTTAGAACATTCCCCAGTAGCCGCATAATTTATACTTGCGCTTAGAGATGAGCTAAGAGAATTCAGAGAAGCAGAAGAACTTTGGCGCCTTAAAGCACAAACTTTGGTGTAAGCGTTTTCTCTTGGTTTGGCCAATAAATACGATGGACTGATTGGTGTTCGACCGTTACCACATAATATACTTGACTGAGTTGGAATACCATTCATAGTACCTATTGCTAGCGGGGTCTCAGACGTAGGTACAAATTCTTTTTCAAATAGTTTTAATTCTTCACGTTCTCCCCCTGTTTCATATTTTAAAGAACTCCATTGTACTTCTAACATACGCAATGCGTCTTCAAACGGAAATTCTCGTTTTAACTCTAGCAGCAGCCATCGATAACAAAATAATAAATCATCTGCTTGTTGAGCCTTTAAATAATCCCAAAACTCAGCATCATAAAAACTTAGCGCTTCTGTAAGATGTGCGAATTTCTGTGTCATAGCAATACCATCGAGCATAAAATTTCCTCGCACTCTACTCATGATAGCACAAAAACAAATATAAGCTTGAGCTTCATTATTCATGGTTACTAGCAAAGGAGACGCTATATCAGACATTCCCTGACAATAGCTGACGGATGGATGGTTAAGAGCATATGTTGTGAGTATATTGAAGAGGGCTGCTATATTTTGATTGTCATCACTGCCTGCATAGAAGGGATGCAATCTATCAGTTCGTAGAACATCTTTTTTCACCATACTTGTTACATACGCCAGTTCGCCAACAACATATCCTGTGAAAAAATAAATCATGCGTGACGTACGCAGAATTAATAACAACATATTTTTTAATTCTCTACAGCGAATATTATTAACGTGTAACGACGTAAAAAATTAAATTTTAATTATTTTTCATATACCTACATACATAAGCTTTTGGAATAAAAGGTCTGTTGCAAAGCACTTGCGGATTAAAACCGGAAGACATATGTATATAAGTAAACTAAAATCATTGGTTTGAATTCAATGCGGATTTTAGAGAACAGTAGGGTTTCGAAAGAGAACAACGGAAACATATACTTTAGTGTGAATAGCCCTCCATGCGTAATGTTTAAACCTCCTGTGGAGTTTGTTTTTTAGCCGATTAGCCTGACATAAATAACATAGAGACATTCAGAGGGTGCTAACACTTCAAAACTAAATGAAAAAATTAACTAAAATAGAACCTTGTTTTCACATAAGTCCAAATAATGCTCCACAAAAAGTTGTTGTTTTTTGTTATATTTTATCGGTAAAATTATCTTTCTAACGCTCTGATATTGGTAAGGATATTTCTCTTTCTTGACCAAGTGTGGTCGGCAAAGTTAAGGATGTTGCCTGCGAAAGGATTTGGATGAAATTCAAGTTTACTCTTATACCTTGTACAGATTTTTCAGTTTTTATGAATAATTGTACCGAAGATTTTATTTGTATGCGGAAGTGATACCCTACAACCTGATTCTATGGCTCTACATAGGCTTTATAATTGCATTGTACAACTTTAAATTGGATAACATAAGCCATCTTAAATCTACTCTTTTTAATTACATCTGAGCGGCTTTTGCTTCATGTTCCACGTCTGCCGACGGTCCAGGTGAATACCAATTTATTTGACTGTGACAATGTGCAAGAAAATAATTTGATTGTTAATTACAAATATACAGTTCAATTACAAATGAAAATTTCGAGGGAGTTTTTTGACTTTTCCTCTTCCTCCAATTATGAACAAAAATAGAGTTCTCTGCATTTTAATTTATTGAATTTTTGTTGAACTTTTTTATAATGTTTTGAAATTACATTTTTGGTTTTCACATTTGTACAATGGGTCAAATATTCAATTCCTTATGTAAATTTAACAAAACTTTAGCATTTCTCTGTAATTTGAATCGAAAAAGTACTTTACGTAAGATATAAACAAACAAACAAATGGATGGAATAATACATGGAGTAGGCTATAAGTTTATAAATAAGATTGTTATTGTGAATTTCTTATTTTGGTATATACTAGTGAATTTATTATTTTCTATAAGCATAACCTTATGTAAATATAATTGAAAGCTCAGATTACTTGTGCGCTGTAATATATTATTTTGGCCCTATGGGCTTGTATTACATATGTGTTAGAATTTATTCGTTTATTTTATTTGAATTTAGATGCGTACATGTGCAGAGTTGAAAAAGAACAGAAAAGTTATTACATAGATATAAAAAGATATTGCCAGAAGGGCACAAAAGATGTGATGCCAGATTTGTTACTTTTGGGCGATTTTCAACACTTCCCCTCAAATCTGACTTCATAGCTGTATTAGTAATTAGATTAATCAGAACACTTTTTGTGCTTTGGAGCTACTAAACCCTTGGTTAGGACATCAGCCGGCATGTCATCAGTCCTCACGTACTCAACTTCAACCTCTCCTTTCAAAATGGAATCACGGATGAAATGGTGACGTATGTCTATGTGTTTTGTTCGATTGTGAATGACTGGATTTCGGCTTAACTTCTCGGCACTTTGATTGTCGTTATAAATACATATCGGATTATCGCCACCTAGTATTTCATTTGCAAAACACCTGAGGTAGATAGCTTCCTTAGTAGAGTCTGATAGGGCCATATACTCAGCTTCAGTGCTGGACACGGCTACAGTCTTCTGTTTTCTGGATTCGCAGCTGATAGCACAATTTGCGTACGTAAAGGCATAGCCAGTGTACGACCTTCTGTCGTCTATATTCGAGCCCCAGTCCGCGTCAGCATATCCTTCTATTGGACTGTCATTTGAAGAAAACATTAGGCCAAAGTCTTTAGTATGTTTTAAATAGCGTAAAACTCTTTTGGCCGCTATCCAGTGTGTTGATCCATAATTAGTGTTAAATTGGCTTAAAAGGCTAACAGCATGTGCAATATCGGGTCTGGTGCAAGTTGTAAGGTACATTAACGATCCGATCAAACCCTGATACGGTAGTTTTTCTGCTTCGATTTTTTCTTTTTCGTTTTTCGGACACATTTCCTTACAAAGTTTTATGCTTGTATTAATTGGGGTGCTAACGGGCTTGCAATCTTTCATAACAAATCGTTCTAATAAATGTTGAATGTATTTTGACTGTGACATACTCACTGTGCTTGATTTTAAATCTTGACAGAATTCGATACCAAGACAATATTTGATTGGACCTAGGTTAGGTTAGGTTTAACAGGCTGCCAGCTATTATAAAGCCAGCCCACTTGGGTCCAGTCAGGTCCCGTTGTGTTGCCTGGATCTGATATGTATCTCAGTAGATCTACATATCACTGGCTTAGAACCAACCCGAGGATCGGATAAAGGAGTCCAATCCACTTACATCGCATTCCGATACCTCCGTCAAATCATGCAGCATCGATCTGCCTAGGTACAATGCCCTTATATAAGAAAGAGCTGGACACTGACAGAGGAAGTGCTCAACGCTCTCTTCTTCCTCCTCGTCTTTGCAACTTCTACAGAAGTCATTAAATGGAAGATTTAACCTCCTTGCCTGCGTCCCTATGTGGCAATGTCCCGTCAGAACCGTCACAGCAGAACGAAACCTCCGTCGGGGCAAGCCCCTTAGGATAATAGTCCTCCTGTTATCATATCTGGGCCATGTCAGCCTTGATATTCGACAGGTACCCTCATTAGACCATCTGTCTTGAGCGGTCTGAAAAAGTTGGCGCTGTACTAGTTTCTTACAGCTCGCAAGCGGGATTCCAACGATCCCATCAATATCTCTTTGTTGTAGCTGGACACCGGCCTTTGCCAGTTCATCCGCTACTAGATTTCCGGACACTTCACTGTGCCCTCGTACCCAGATAAGCTCCAGGTTCGAATATCTCGCTATCTCGTTTAGAGATATCCGGCATTCACGAACCAACCTGGATGTCGTATAGACTCCAGCTAGTGCATACAACGTAGCCTTACTATCAGTACAAATTCGGATATCATTCTCATATATCCTGTAGTACCTTAACCAGTTAGCTGCCCTCATAATGGCCGCAATTTCGGCCTGCGCTACGCTACACTCATTTTGCAGCCTAAAACTCATCCTCCTCTCATACAAGGGGATAAAGATACCCCCACCGACTCCCGAGTCCGACTTGGATCCATCTGTAAAAATTTCAAGCACGTCCTCTTGACGATCTGTACCAGTCGTCTCCGAGAACGAGCCTGATAAGATTACATCAAATCTCTTGTCGGGCAGTAGAGCCGGCGAGCAGTAATCAATATTTTCCGGAAGGTTCACTATTCTTCCTATTATTGAGGCATGACCATATGTCGCCTCCCTCCACGTCCCGCTTGACCACAGCCTGATAGCCGAATTCATGGCTATTTCCTTCACCATGAGATCAGCCGGCAGCCAGTTCAGCATAGTGAAAAGTGCTTTCGATGGCGTAGTGCCGGAAGCACCAGTCACCATCAAAGCAGCAGTACGCATTATCTTTTCTGCGATTTTGCAGTAGATGGTTTTCTCCAACGACTTCCACCACACAAGCGCTCCATATGTTAGAATGGGCTTTACAACCGTGCTGAAGAGCCAGTAGGAGTTCCTAGGATTTATTCCCCAGGTCTTTCCAATGGCCCTTTTGCACAAGAATAAGGCGATAGCCGCTTTTTCTGCCCTTGACTGGACATTATGCTGCCAGGATAGTTTGGAATCCAGGTAGATGCCCAGATATTTCGCACTGTCTGACAACACTAGCTCAACCCCCCTTACGGTTGGCAGAGTAAACGATGGAGTCTTGTATCTTCGAGTGAAGAGCACAAGCTCCGTTTTTTGCGGATTCACACTTAGACCGCTATTTGTACACCATCCTACTATAAGGCTTAGCGCAGAGCCTAGTTGCTGTGATAGTATATCCGGGTACTTACCCGACACAGCAACCGCAATATCATCGGCATATGCCACTGTCCTAAACAGCATGGAATCTAATTCCATCAATAACGAATTCAGAGCTAAATTCCATAGAAGAGGAGATAGAACCCCTCCCTGTGGAGTGCCCCTTCTAGCCACTCTGCAAATTGTGGCTCGCCCCATATTGGAAGTAATGACCCTATTGGTCAGTAAATTCTTTATGAAGCTAACAATTGACTGATGAACGTTCAGTCTTTCCAGAGCGATTATTATAGCCCTTGGCAACACATTATTAAATGCCCCCTCTATATCAAGGAAGGCAACCAATGCATACTCCCCCTGCTCTAGAGCTCTCTCTACATACCCCACAAGCGAATGCAATGCAGTCTCAACAGATTTGACTTGGTATAGGCATGTTGAGATGCTGATAAATGGCTCGGAATAATTGACATTCTAAGATGTAATTCAATTATCCATTCCAGGATTTTAAGCAAGAAGGATGACAAGCTTATAGGCTTGAAATCTGTCCAACTTCGTTGGACACTAAATATTTAATATGAATTTTTGTTACAATGTAAAGCTGGTAACACTGGTGGAAAGTGGAGAGTTTCCAATTGTCAAATTTTTACTTATGAAATTTACTGTTTTATTTTATATTCTTGAATTTTTAAAAGTGGTAGTATGCTCTAGAACACTTGCCACGGTGCTACCAGCTAAAACCACATAAGGTAAATCTTCTTGAATTCCATCGAATAAACTGTTACTATTCTCTATAACGGTTTTCTAATTTCTTTAACCCCCAAATTATAATTACCCCTACGGAGTAATTATAATTATAATCTCCAGTTTAGATAGTTTTACCCGCATTGAATGGCTAGTTGGAGATTAATTAAACATCAATTTGTTCATTGTCCTTAATTGAAGCTGGTAACAACACCAGAACCGCAAAAACCACCACTAAAAGCAACTGAGGTGAGCTTTACGGTAGAATCCAGTATAAGTGAGTGCCAATTGGAAGAGTTAAACATCTGGTCGTGCGCGAGTTAAAATAAAGATTTTATATTGTGGTTCCCGCCAAAAATAAAAATTAATAGAAGAACATTTAAAAAAGCATCAAAGTGAAAACGGAGGTGACGTGTGGAAAATTGTACAAAAAATTCATATACAACCCGTAAGAATATAAATGGCCAGGTATTTAAAATTACATATTTTCACGTTAAAAGCTTATGTATGTATATATGTAGGTATAGTAGCACATTTTAACATTGAAAGCAAACTTATATTTTTCGGTTTTTTCACAACTGTCGAAAATTTCAGACTAGCACCCATCGCTGCCAAAGGGATTTATCTTCTGAAGAGATGAAAGCGGTAAAAACGAGATTTTTGGTTTTGGCACAGAAAACATTCTTCTCTGAAGAATATGGACTGTTAAAAAGCTCCCAACCTATACCCAGCAAAAGCTCGCTCAAGACATTAAATCCTTTTTTAGACTCGAGTGGAGTAATCCGTGTAAATGGTAGGCTATCTCAGTCCTCATTGCCTTATAATGAAAGGTACCCAATAATTCTACCAGGAAAGTCCCGGTTATGTTACTTATACTTAACATATTTGCATGAATTTCTGTACCATGCGGAATGTACTCAGATGTGCCGTATGGTACAAAATGAATTTTACATATTTAGACTTAAGCTACGAGTCAAAGCAATTATTCGCCGTTGCAAAGTTTGTATCGTTAATAAACAGCCGTCATGTAACCAATTAATGGCTCCCTTACCACCTGAAAGATGCAGTTTATCGGTTCCATTTCAAATTACTGGAATTGATTTTGCCGGGCCCTTTGACACAAAATCGTCTCCTCTAAGAAAAGCTCCCACAATTAAAGGCTACGTTTGCGTGTTTGTATGCTTTAGCACAAAAGCCGTACATCTTGAACTTTGCTCAGATTTGACATCGGCGGCCTTTCAGGCGGCATTTGCGCGCTTTGTTGGGAGGCGAGGTCTACCCAAAAGGGTAGTAAAAGACAACGGCCGAAATTTTTTAGGTGCCAGTAAGTCACTAGAAAAAGAGTTTTCCACTTTTGTAGCCACTGCAGCTCAGGATGTGGCTCAAAAATACATTACACTTGGGTTTGAGTGGAAGTTTATTCCACCGTATGCTCCTCATATGGGGGGGCTGTGGGAAGCTGCCGTCAAAAGCTTCAAATTTCATTTAAAACGAGTTACTGGGTCTCAAAAATTCACGTTTGAAGAATTCTCTACAATTTTAGCACGGATTGAAGGCATATTGAATTCTCGTCCAATATCCGCATTGTCTGAGGACCCAGCCGATATGCGAGCATTAACGCCTGGGCATTTTTTGAGAGGTGCTCCCTTGACAGCGTTCCCAGAACAAGGTTACGAGAGCATGTCGCTTGTTAATAGGTGGGAAAAACTGAAGGTTCTGCAGCATCAATTCTCCATTCGATGGAAAGAGGACTACCTTAAATCATTACAAAAACGATACAAGTGGAAAAACTCGGCCCCAAACCTTCAGATAGGCGACCTTGTCGTCATAATAGATGATTTATTGCCACCCTACGAATGGCGTCTTGGAAGAATTGAGAAGACGTTCCCTGGCTCAGACGATAGAGTACGAATCGCAGATGTGCGTACTGCTTCAGGAACGGTTTCTAGGCCAATCGTAAAATTGTGTTATCTTCCTATTTTGGAAGAGGGCAACTCTAGCTCAAAATCGATCGTTGACTTTAAGTGATAATCTTCTAAACATACAAAACACTTCTGTTTACAAACAAATCTCTTTTTATAATCTTTACGATAATCTCTAATCTCAATCTTTATATTTTACTAGAGACAACCGAAAAATGGTAAAGAGAAGTCGCAGCCCTAGCCCTGCCAAGAATCAGAAAAACCATCGGAGATACTGGAAAAATCTTAAGTGCGCGGTCTGCAAGCGGTTTCACTCAATAAGGTTTTGTTATACATTTTTAAAAATGTGCGTGAGTCGCAGAAAGGAGGTGGTAGATAAATACCGATACTGCTCAAATTGCTTGGCAAAAAGCCATACTATTGGGTCTTGCTCATCTATGGGGCACTGCAAAAAGTGTGATAAGCTGCACCACACATTACTTCACGAAGGTCGGCGGGGTGGGAGACAAGCTAGGGCAAAACCACCGCACCAAATACGCCAGAAACGAGTTTCCAGTCCACAAGTGTCATCAACACCGCAGTCATCAAAACCTGACACCAAATTGTTAGTAGAGGCCATCGTGTCATTGGCAAAGGTACTTGGCGGGAGCGAAACCGGCCAGAAATCTTAACCCTGGGGTGGCGGCATGTTCAACTTCGTTGGACACTAAATATTTAATATGAATTTTTGTTACAATGTAAAGCTGGTAACACTGGTGGAAAGTGGAGAGTTTCCAATTGTCAAATTTTTACTTATGAAATTTACTGTTTTATTTTATATTCTTGAATTTTTAAAAGTGGTAGTATGCTCTAGAACACTTGCCACGGTGCTACCAGCTAAAACCACATAAGGTAAATCTTCTTGAATTCCATCGAATAAACTGTTACTATTCTCTATAACGGTTTTCTAATTTCTTTAACCCCCAAATTATAATTACCCCTACGGAGTAATTATAATTATAATCTCCAGTTTAGATAGTTTTACCCGCATTGAATGGCTAGTTGGAGATTAATTAAACATCAATTTGTTCAAAATCATTCGGAGTGGTGTGTGAAGCCTTCCCCCCTTTCGGAATAAAGACTACAACACACCTTCGCCATGATTGCGGAATGTAGGACCAACCAAGGCAGGCCGAGAAGATCCTTATCAACCATGGCACTATAAGTTCCGCATTTTTCTGCAAATCAGCTGGTATAATACCATCTGGACCCGGTGATTTATATGGGTCAAAGCTATTCAACGCCCAAAGGATTCTGCTTCGATCAAAAGATAAGCAGATATCCCCTTGGCCATTGTCTATACCGGTCATGCAGTCTCCCATAAAGGGTGTGCATCCAGGGAAATGCGTGTCCATGAGAACTTCTAGAGTCTCATGTCCGCTGGTTGTCCAGCTACCACACTGTTTCTTAACGAAACTTGGTATGGGCTGGGTGCTAGATAGGATTTTGCGAAGCCTACTAGTCTCAGAAGCTCCTTCCACACTACTGCAAAAGGACCTCCATGAACTCCGCTTCGCATTCTTTATCAGGTTCTTGAATTTATTATTTATTTACTGAGGCTTTTACTCTGACCAGTTACCCAGTCTTTTGGCCTCATTAAAAAGCCTACGAGACTCTTTTCGAGCCTTCGCTATCTCAAGATCCCACCATGGTGGCTTACTCTTACCCCGACACAGACTAGGCCTGCATGAACCTGAGATGGCCGTTTCGAAGGACCCAGCCAATATCTCCACAGCTCTCTCAATGTCCTCACACTCCTGTATAGTCGGAGGATCCGGAAGAAGATCTGAGAGAATTCTACCCTGCATCTCCCAATCCGTCTTCCTCCTGTTTCTTCTGGGTATTAATCCTCTCTCCTCAATTCCTATTTCGAATTCAATGTACCTGTGATCAGAAAATGAGCAATCTTGCGATACTCCCCATCCTCTAATTTTTTTTCGGACACATTTCCTTACAAAGTTTTATGCTTGTATTAATTGGGGTGCTAACGGGCTTGCAATCTTTCATAGCAAATCGTTCTAATAAATGTTGAATGTATTTTGACTGTGACATACTCACTGTGCTTGATTTTAAATCTTGACAGAATTCGATACCAAGACAATATTTGATTGGACCTAAATCTTTCATTTCAAAAGTGTTTGCCAATTCGTTCTTTGTATTTCTAAGGGTTGTGTCTGGTCACTTGAAGCTACAACAAGGTCATCTACGTAAATTGCGATCAATGTTATTTTGTTCTTGTTTTTATTTATATAAACGCATGGGTCACAGTTTGATGGAATTATATTCATTTCCTTTAACTTTCTGTCTAGTTTTTCATACCACAATCTTCCAGATTGCTTCAGGCCATAGATAGCCTTTTTAAGTAGGCATACTTTATTATTGTACTTTAATGCTTCGTTTTTATGTAAAATTTTATTCAAATCATTAGGCATTTCCATGTAAATTTCTTTTTCTATAACACCATTCAAATAAGCTCCTACAAAGTCGAGTTGATGTACTTCTAAGCCGAATTTAGTAGCGACGGCAATCAAAAATCTTATTGAGCTCATTCTGGCGACCGGAGCAAAAGTTTCGTCATAGTCAATGCCTGGATGCTGAGTGAAACCTTTTGCTACAAGTCTGGCTTTTCTACACTCAATTGAATTATCAATTCTGTATTTGGTGCGATGTGCCCATTTTGATTCAACAATTTTCCTTCCGATAGGTCTATCAACAATTTCCCATGTTTTGTTTCTCATCAATGTGTTATATTCTTTTAGCATAGCGTTACGCCATTCTTCGGCTTCAGGACCAACTAGTGCTTCAGAACTAGATTTTGGATCAACGTTTTGAATCAAATTTGCTGACTGATAATCATCTTCATCTGAACTGTTGAATCCTACAAACTCATCCATATCGTCGGAGCTATCATTATTTTGTGAGATTTTCTGAATTTTTCTTGGTCTACCTCTTTTTCCAGTTACTAGCTTCTTAGGACGACCACGACTTCTCATACTATTGTTCTTACGTTTGATTTCAGATTCTTTAGTGTTACTGGTTGTTACGATAACTTCGTCACCCTCATGTTGTTGATTTGATGTACTCTGTTCTGATATTTCATTAAAGTTGTCACGTAAATATATTTTAATATCATTTGGTGTAAACTCTTCAGACTCGTTCAGATTGACTTTTAATATTTCTATTTTCGGCAATTTTTCCTGAGATTCGATGGCAATTCTAAAATTTTCATACTCATTCGGGATGCTATACAGTAAATGTATAGCCAGCAATTCATCTATAATGACGAGCTGCATTTCGTTGAGCTTATCAACTATCTCAAAGAATTTGTTTACATGTTCACGCATGTCATCACCATTTTGCATTTTCGTTAGAATGAGAGACTTTAAAAGCATTGCCTGAAGCGCAGGCCCTTGTGATTGGTATACAGACTTGAGCTTGTCCCAAACATCTTTTGATGATTCACAATTTTTGATCTGCCGTAGCTCTGATGAACTCATTGATAAAATCTAATCTGATTTGGCCTTTTCATCATTTGCCTTCCATATTGTTGCTTGTGATGCATCTTCCGGCTTGACACAAGATCCACTCACGTATTTCCACGTTTCGTTTTTTATCAAAAGTGCTTGTACTTGGATTTTCAAAGTATCATAATTTTCCTTGCTTAAAGGATCGATTCTGACCGCTGCGTAGCTCATTATTGTTAAAAAAAAACACTATGGTTTTCCGTGCACTTTCCTTTCGATTTATTTTGTACACTTGACAAATTTACAACTTTTTATTTCTTTCTGCGCAGTGGAACAAGGTTGGGACCATAACCTGTTAGAATTTATTCGTTTATTTTATTTGAATTTAGATGCGTACATGTGCAGAGTTGAAAAAGAACAGAAAAGTTATTACATAGATATAAAAAGATATTGCCAGAAGGCACAAAAGATGTGATGCTAGATTTGTTACTTTTGGGCGATTTTCAACAAAATGAATTGAATAAATAATAATAATAAAATCCGCGAGAAATAAGTTCCGTGAGAAATAAGTTCCGTGAGAATATTTATAATTGGGCTGATAATATACATAAGTATATTTTTGTATATGCTCAACGTTCTGGAGAATGAATATGCATGACAATTTATTAATGCGCCAATAGATCAGATTTCTATATAATTATAAATAAGCAAACGCAAAACTTTACATCCTTTTCCCTTTTCTATTTACCAGCCCATTTTGTTACCACACACATGCCAAAAATACACACAAATGAGTATGATTGTGTATCTTCGCACAAAATCATGCATAAAACAACATAGCGCGAGTGTGTTTTTAGGTGTGTTCCACGTGAATAACGAAACAGTCCGAGCTAGTCCAAAAGCGTTCCACGTAACAATTGTTACGTGCAATTTTGAGAGAAAATGAGAGAGTAATGTTTTTCATTTCCTGTACAAATTAGCCCGAACTTTTTTTTTGGGTAAATTCGGACTAGAATTGAATAGTCAGCTGTTTTATGTTTACATACATATGAAACTGAAAACTTGCAAATTGGTAAAAAAAATTAGAGCCAGTTCTCCGATGTCGAAAGGATTAGTTCATTCGCATGCTAGGCGAAAGAAAATTGATTTGGGTTTTTTATAACTTTGTTCTATGCGAACGATGTGTCAAAATTAAAGGTTGCCCAAACTAAAAATAACCTTGTGAAGTTGTAAGGAGAACATGCAATTGTTATTTGGCTTTTAATTTTACATCTGTTGCCAATAATGCAAATCTTTTGTTTATATGATGTTATGCGTTTTAAGCGTCTAAAATCACTAAAATATACTATAACCTAAAAAGTAAGCAACCCTACTATTGCAAGATGCACAATTGTGGTTTTTTGCGTTCCAGCAGTTTTGGTTAAAATTTTGCAAATTTAGAGAGTAATTTGTTTTTACGCTCATTAGTCCGAACTAGTCCAATATCTCGTGGAACACACATTTTATGCACCTAAATGCTGCGTTGCCAGAATGAAGATTTTAACATAATTTTAAGATTTTTCAAGAAAAATAAGATTTGAAGATCTTTTTTTCCAAAATTTAGATTTTTGGCTTTAAATAAGTGAACCGGAGTGCATACATATTTATATCTATCTTCTTAATATATAAAATTGAGTGTGTGTTTGTATGTTTGCTTGTTTGTACCTCTTCCTGAAATTTTCACCGTAATTAACTGGAACACTTGAATGAATTATAGGCTACTTTTTTCAACTACGCATTCTTTTACGCCCCCTGTTTTAAATTATGTTATTTCTTTCAAAAAGTTTTTGACAGATTTTTCAATATAAAACAGCATAACTTCTGCATTTTTGAACCAAATTTCAATATTTTTTGCGCACATGCTAAAAGACCAATACAACTAAGATTATTATTTAGATAACGTTATTTTAGATAAAGTTGTCGATAAGTTATCGCCAACTGCCCACCCCAATAATTGATTGTCAAATAACTTCAGTATTTATGGAGCAATTTACCAAATTACTTTTGTATATGGAAGAGGTCAATAATTTTTCCCCAAAATTGATTATCAAATAACTTCGTTATTTGTAGGCCAATTTTTCAAATTCTTCTTTTATATAAAAGATATTTCATTAAAATTGAACACACATTAAAAAATTATTTTCAAATAACTTCGCATTTGTGGATAAATTTTTAAAATTCTTTTTATATACAGAAAATATCGACTAATTTTTTTTTTGTTTTTGTAAAAAGCGGTGGAAGAAGAAATTGGAGAGGGCTGGTCGGAATAAGGATAGGATCGCTAATGGATTTTATTGTTAAATTATGTGTTTTGGGAGAACGTGATGCTGGATATATTCTATTGAATTTCAGAAACGTGGATTTCCTCATGCCCACATTCGGATATGGCTGGCTGACAAAATTGCATCCGATAAAATAGATGAAATTATCATTTCGAGTTAGGAAATAGATCAAAGAAACTGTGTTAACAGGCCTGTTCTAAAACTCACGTGATTTCAAAGTACGTGCCGTTTTAAAAGCACAAATGTGCTTTGTGCCTGTTCTGAAACTACAATTTTTTGTGATTTTCGATGTGAATTATACTCTTGTGCAGCACAGCTGTTTTTTGCTTCAATTTACTGATATTTTTATTTTCGGGTTGAATCTTTTTATTCGCGGTATTATTTGGAAAATAAAGTTTATTTCTTCTAATAAATATAAGAGGTAAAGTAAAATAAACCAAATCACAAAATAATACAACAGATCTTGCAACAAAATAGGCATATTTAGTTTTTTCTTAATTTAGGGAACTATTTCGTATAAAAGAAATAATTTTACTTATTAATTATTAATGTAATAAATTATGCACGTACTTTATTATGAATTAAAGTACGTGCAAAAATTAGGATGTGATATTAAATTGCTAGCAAGTTACCTTATCGGTTTAAAATCACAAAATCAAAAATATTTTGTGTGCAGTAAATAGAATGCATGTGCAGAAAAAAAATTTTTGCTAGATCGTTGTTTCTAGTACGCTAAAGCGTCGTAGTCACACTTCAAACTATTTTATAAAATGTATGTATACGTGGGTTAAATTTAATTTCATTTAGTTCACTCGAATTCTTTCCGTCAGACTTCCTTTTTAAACTGCCTTTAAAA
The DNA here is from genome assembly GCA_914767995.1 of Thecocarcelia acutangulata. Taxonomy (NCBI): domain Eukaryota; kingdom Metazoa; phylum Arthropoda; class Insecta; order Diptera; family Tachinidae; genus Thecocarcelia; species Thecocarcelia acutangulata. Next base: position 63,805,289 of record OU612098.1, read on the forward strand.
GCATTTTTCGTTTTGAAAAACGTTTTGTTATTAGTTTTTCATTTCTTGCTCAGGAATAACGTGTTTATTAGCTGGTATCTATTGGGTGTATTCATAAAAATTCAAATGCAGTTGAAATGAGTTTTAGTTTTAAAAAACCATACAAAATTTTACTAAAATTCATTTCAAATACCTACATGTTACTTTTTGTGAAATTCGCACAATTAATATCCGTTATTTAAATTGAAATTCGTTATAAACATCAATAAATTCCAAAATTAGTTTTTTTTTTAAATTTCATCTTCGTCACCAAAACCATTGATGCTGTCGCTGCTCACAAAAATTTAATTTGAATTATGCGTACACAATCCCATCAAAAAATACCAGTCTAGTTTGAAAAAACAGACTGGTATTTTTGGTGGCTATGTCCTTTAACAAAAACTTGTAGATATATCAATGTTTTCCTTACCCTGCTTAATAGCTGTTTTCCATATCTCACGAAGTTTATAGTATTGCTCTGATTTACGACGCATGTAATCCATACGCTGATTACCGCTCATTACATTCGGGTATACATTAAGAATATGTTTCCACACAACTTTGCGCAAGCTAGGGTCAATGCCACCAAAAAATATTACCTTGCGTAATTCATCGGAACGCTGTATTTGTCCTAAAGCATCAAGAAACATACGGAACTCGTCATCGGCCAATGGTGGTCGTGGCGGTAAGGCTACCGTTGTTTCTTCATTCATATTGAATGCCTTTTGCACCATCGAAAAGGTTTTTTCCATTTGATTCATGATCAATCCAGGCAGTTTATTTTGCATTTGCTGTACATACTTTTGGGAAACACCAAACGATTGTTGGAGTGGAGACATTAATTCTCGTGTTGCCGACCCAGTAGGAGTACCACCGGTGTTATTCGAACCAATCATTGTTGTGGAAGGGCTACAAGACGAATCCGAGTCCCAATCTTTAACCTCTGTAAATGGTTTAATATCAATTTGTAGCATTAGGCATGGTTCGGTAGCGGTCTGTATGGAAACGTTATGAATTCTCAAAAAAGCTGCATCCAAGTCCCAGTCTGACAATACGGACAAGTATATCTCATTTCCTGCGGGATCAAATGCTTTATATTTTATAGAAAAATCCGATTTAATATCGAAGGCTTTGGCCAACAAGGAATACAAAACTTCCAGCGAAGTGATCTGTGGATCGACACTAAATTTACGCCATTCGGGTGGTAAATTGGGATCACATTTCTGCAAAAGAAATCAATTGTGACGTGACTTCGAGTTACGATTAATTGCTTTTAGTTTGAATATTCATCACCTTCACTTTTACTCGTACTGCCTCTCTTGTATGGGGAAAAATATTGTTGGACATTTTGTTAAGGCCAACAGAGCAAACTTTCCCTGCTGGCTTCACTCTAAATTAAATGAAGTCGCTGCTACCTTTTTTTCTTCCATGGAGTATTTAACTTTGCACAAATTTTAGCAAAGAATAATTCAAAATTAATACATTTGTACCAAATATACACCTTTTATAACTTTATTAAAGAATATTTAAAATAAGCTTTCCCAAACACACTACAATATAACAGGTGAAGGTTTCTTTTTTTGTCATTAATGGAAATAAAATCACCCAAGTGAAAAAATCATACTGTGGCCATAACAGCTGTGCATTGTTTTCTAAGAAATTTTTATGCGTGGTGAGTTTTTCCATGTAAACAGACACCAACCAAATATACAGCGTTGTCAACTTTGATATTTTAAAACACCCCAAATTGAATGTTGCGTATATATCCTCGTAAGCATATATAGCAAGGCAGCTTTATACAGGTAGTAGCAGAATTACAATAAATACAAAACCAACAAACATCAACATGTATTTTGTTGGTAGAATTTACGAATAGTTGTCAAAATGTTGGCAACTCCGCGTTCAAATCCCAGTGGGTGCTGATTAGTAGCAAGGCGAATTAATTATTAGGTGCATGATACAAAAAACAAGGTAGCCGCTTCGCTACAACAATACAACAATAATAAAAACAACAGGTATTTTGTTTGTGTAAAATGGCGAATTCACACTTAAGCTGTCAAAAGTAGTTGATAAAGAACATGTAAAAAATTTAAATGGCGCCGAAAAAGGTAAACAAAACTTGACAACGAAAGTGCCGCCATATTAACCGAATTCGCCTGAATTCGCCGATGCATCCACCTAATAATTAATTCGCCTTGATTAGGTGGATGCATCGGCGAATTCGATTAATATGGCGACACTTTCTCTGTCAAGTTTTGTTTACCTTTTCGGCGCAATTTAAAATTTTGTACATGTTCTTTATCAACTACTTTTGACAGCTTAAGTGTGAATTCGCCTTTTTACACAAACAAAATACCTGTTGTTTTTTTTATTGTTGTATTGTTGTAGCGAAGCGGCTACCTTGTTTTTTGTATCATGATTAGTAGTGTAGCGACTACGAAACAGCTAGTTGTCCCCCAGCTAAAGATTTGATTATTATTTTTCTTGTCTTCTTCAATCAATTAATATTGATCAGAGCAAATTCGTATTATAAAAAAAATCCCGCTTAAGAAAAAACTTAAGAAAGGAAAAACTTGAACTAAAGCCCGATGTACATATATATAATATATATATAGATAAACCAAAAAATTTTTAATATCAAAAACAGTTAATTTTATATCAGTAACAAAGTACTGATTGTGCTAACTTCATACTTCGTATACGTGAATGCCAATAGAAAAAGGAGACGGATAACATGCGGCGGATTCATGCTCCCCGGCCTTAATATGCATAAATTGGCATAAGCTTATGTCAAAATTACACGAAAAGTCAAATACACATGTGCATTCAGTTTCAACTGACATTAGACGAAACTTAACGAATAGTTTCATTAAGTACATGATATTTACATGATAATATTTGCCCAGTTTCTTAAGCTAACTTAATTCAGTTTATGACCATTATAGTTAGGCCTTTAAGCCTTTACTTGCCAGTTTTTCAAAATTGCCTGATATAGTAATTCATTGAAAAGTGATTTTCTTAAAATTGTACTGTATTCCTGGATATTCTGCTATAAAAATGAGGACGTATTGATATTGAAGCTACCTAAGTAGGGAAAAATTTTTTTGCAAAGACCATTTATTTCGAAACAGATACTACTTTTATACGTGCAGGTTATTTGCGATTAAAAATATTGTAAATAACAAAAATTGCCGTATAAACAATAAATAAAATTTTTATTTGCGATTAGCTAACTCACGAAAACAATCTGTAGTGCGATTCTCTAACTTTTAACGAATCGATAATCGCAGCTTTTGTCATAAAATTTCATCGCTTGCACTAATAGCCTTTTTACACCTACTCACATCTTGGAGATGTGTGTGGAAGATGTTGAAAAAAGCTGTTTACATTACATTTTCAACATCTTTCATCTGTCAAGTATTACTTTACGTGTTTGAGCAAAGAAAAAACATCAAATAATATGGAATTAAAAGATTATACATTTATTGGATTAATTATAGCTCTTAAAGAGCAAAAACAATTACTGCTTCAATTTTCAGAATTATTAGAAAATCTTGCTTTATGCGCAACGTGCATTTGTTAGAATTTCAAATAATTTATTAAGATTTCAACTCATATGTACATATATATAAATAATAACAACTTAGAATCGAAATGGTAATTTTTTTTAAAAAGGATATTCCAAGACTAACAGTCCAGAGCTTTTCAAAGACAGCTTACGAATGGATCTTGTAACTTTACTGTCATTTTCTGGAAAATATGCGAATTTTTCCTCTCACTCCGCAATTCTGCAATTTTTCTTGCAAAGGTCTATTAGCATACTCCCTGTAATATTTATATAATAAAAGCCAACTTTTAAGTATTCAATAAAAGTTAATATATATTTATTAAGTCTTCGTACAATCAAAGTTCTATATAAAAAGCGTGTTCCTCTATCAGAGTTGCCATCTAGTTCCCCTATATGCTTGGTTGCCAGATGCATATATAACATCTTCCCTTTTCAAACGATCAATGAAAACTACATCAATCAGAAGAACAGTCATAGTCGGCGAATCGTATAGGCGCTCTAGTCTTCCTCTTCGGTCTTTCTATGTTGGGATTTTTTCGTGGTCTCTCATCTGTAGATATCGGCTGTGCATCAGAGTCTTCCATGTTAGTGTCTGCGACGTTATCTGTTGGTTGACCACTAGTCCCAGCATCCGCTGCCCTGTTCGAGTCGGTCTCTGCGGATAGCAGTGGTGGCGAAAACTTTATATGCGCTCTATCTCGTCGATATGGGGTACCGCCTACATCTACGACATATGAACGGTCTGATAATTTATCCTTTACGATACCCTTCGACCATGTCTTTACCATATCTGGCCTCAGCTGTACTCTAACACCCTGACCAATATCCAAGTCCGGCAATGCCTTCGTTGCTCTATCATAATAATATTTGCTCTTCTGTTTTTCTATCTCAATTTTCCTGGAGACGTTCTCAACAATCATTGGTTTAAAACTTTCAGCTATAGCTGGTAAGCCGCACCTTGTCTTTTTAGACATTAGTCTCTGAGCAGGGCTGCTTCCAACTTTGTTCGGTGTGTTACGCCAATGTAACAATGCCCACCACATGTCTTCATTTTCTCTGTCAGCTTTGCTTATTATTCCCTTAGCTATTTTAACTGCTGATTCGGCTTTTCCATTGCCTTGCTGATGATATGGCGACGAAGTAACATGTTTGAAACCAAATTTTGAAGCGAATAGTTTCATCTCTTTATTTACAAAATGTGTACCGTTATCGGAAATTACCTTCTCAGGTACTCCATACCTGGCAAATTGTTGCTTCATGTTATTTATTACCGAATGTGGAGTTAAATCTGGCAAGCTACAGCACTCAAAAAAATCTGAGAAATGATCAATAATAACAAGCATTTTCCTAAGCTTATTTTTATATTTAACAAAAAATATGTCCATCGAGACAATCTGCCATGCATAAATTGGTATTTCGTGTGATTGCATTGGCAACTTTTGTTGTGATTCTGCCAATTCAGCGCATATTCCGCAGTTTCGAACCTTTTCCTCTATTTGCTGTGCCATCCCCGGCCAGAAAATATTTTCCTTTGCCAATCTTATAGAATTTTCAATCCCGGAGTGGCTGGTGTGAGATTTATTAACCATCATTTTACGTAACTTTTGAGGTATTACCACCTGCTGCAAACGAAAAATTAACCCATCTTGATATGTTAGCTCATGTTTGAATTTGAAGAAGCCTTTTATTTGGCTATTTACATCCTGTATATATGAAGGCCACCCGCTAATAATATATGACTTTAGAATCTGTAATGGCTCATCTCCAGATGTTTCCTTTCGGAGTACTTCTAAGGTATCTTCCGATATGCTTACATTTTTTATCAACTTTTGATTGCTTATGGATTTAATAGAGAATATGTTGTTATTGTTCATCTGTTTCCTTAACTCGTTATCATCCAATTTCATGGCGGCCCTTGACAGCGTGTCAGCAACAACGTTTTCTTTTCCCTTTACAAATTTCATATCAAATGTATATCGTTGGAGCATCATAAGCATTAATTGCAACCTTTTTGGTGCCTTCAGCAATGGTTTTTTAAAAATGTTTATCAACGGTTTGTGATCAGTTACTAAAGTCACAGATGAATTTCCCACGATAAGCTGGTCGAACCTAACACAAGCAAAAACAATGGCCAGGAGCTCTTTCTCTATCATGGCGTAATTCTGCTCCGCTCTTGTCAACTGTCGGGACGCAAATCCAACTGGTCCATTTTTTTGAAAAACTGCTGCACCGATGCCTGTTGAAGAAGCATCGAAATGAATCTCAAGGGCTTCTCTCATCTTGTAATATTTTAGGCCCTCGCTATTTACTATAATCTCCTGTAAAGCTCTAAATTCGGATTCCGCCATCTCTGACCATACCCATGGAGATCTTTCTAACGCAAGTTTCCTCAATTCAACATTCTTCATTGTCAGATTTGGAATAAAACGACTTAAATAATTTACCATCCCAAGGAACCTCTGTAGGTCCGATCTATTCTTTGGTACCGAAAAATTGGATATGGCTTTAATCTTTGACTCATCCGGCTTAAACCCTTGTTCCGATAAGACATGCCCATAATATTTAACCTCAGGCTCGCACAACTTCATTTTTAATTTATTTAACTTACAATTCCATTTGCTGCATCGCTCAAGTAGGAGTTTTAACTTTCTGTTATGATCTATCATTGCTTGCTCCAATGTTTCACCACAGCCGTAAATCAACATGTCATCAGCCATTATTTCTACACCTTCTAGATCCTGCGTCATTTCACGAATTTTGATTTGGAATAATTCTGGAGCTGGCGAAACCCCAAAGGGTAAACGCTTCCAACGATATCGACCAAATGGAGTCCAGAATGTAGTCAAAAAACTGCTTTCCTCTTCTAATTCGAGTTGCCAAAACCCCTTTTTTGCATCTAGCGTTGAAAAAACCTTCGCGTTTGACAACTCCGGTAACATCTCGTCTATTGTCGTAAATTGTAGATTAGGTCTCTTAAGAGCCTTGTTAAGCGGAACCGGGTCAATGCATATGCGGAAAGAATCAGTCTTCTTTACTAATAAAATATTACTTACCCAGTCAGTATGGGTTTCTACTTTAACCAATATGTCACCCTGTTCCAAGCGTTTTAACTCCTCTTTCAATTTATCCCTCAAAGCCATAGGAATTCTTCTAGGCTTTTGAATCACTGGCTGAACCGTTGAGTCGATTTCAAGTTTAACTCTACCTGGCAGTCGACCATAACCTTCAAAAACCTTACTATATTCATCAATTATTTTACCAGCCTCTAGTCTTAGGTCATTAACTGTCTGCGAATAACAATCCTTTCTTGAAACTGAATGACAGTATCTAATCAGGCCAAGTGATACACATGCACCTTCTGACAGCAAAAATCCGTGGTCCACATCCACAACCTGAAAATGAATATTATATTTTCGCCCCTTATAACGACAAGGAATTCTTACTTCCCCTAGCACTTCAATATTCGTGCCACCAAATGCTCTAATACTACACTCTGAAGGTTTCAAATCTGGTTTCTTTCTAAATATTTTACACAAGTTAGCATATCCCACGACACAAACATCAGCCCCACTATCCATATCACACTCATATGTATTCCAATGTCCACAAATCATTAACTCCAACACGGCCTTTTTACCCTTACGGTTATTTTTGGTAGCGAGCTTGTATATTGATGCATCTGAACCTGAAACTTCATCATCTTCTGCCTTGACGCCAATGGTGTGCATTTTCTTCTGTTTGTTCTGACGATTTTTTGAATAGCAACATTTGGCAAAATGGCCCTTCTTTTTGCAAATATTGCAAGTTTTGTCCGAAGCTGGGCAGCTGCCACTTTTAAAGGAATGCAAGTTTCCGCAAAATTTACACTGTTTCTTATGCACTGTTGATGATGTCATTTTATGTACCGCATTTTTATTGTCATTCATCATCTCCCCGTATCGGTCTTCTGTAACCTCATTTATTTTGCACCTGTTGACGACTTCCTCAAAAGTTACTTTCTTAAGGTCTTCTTTTAAAAACTGTTTCTTTAAACCTTCATCACTGATACCAAATATCAACCTATCTCGAATCATGGTTCTCTTAATCGTGTTTTGAGGAATTGTATCAAAATCACAACTGTCGGCCAGCTTATTCAATCGACGTAAATATTCTTCGAATGTTTCAGTCTCCATCTGATTACATGTGTGGAACGCCCACCTGTCAAAAAGGGTGTGTTTGCTAACCGTAACACATAACTCTATTTTCTTGAGCAGCCGCTCGCATGAACTTCTGTCCTCCTCGTGAATATCAAAATTGTCATATTTCAATTTGGCTTCATCGCCTATTAATGACCACAAAATGTTAACTTTCTTCTTCTCATTTTCCGCAGACCACCTTGCAGCGCCAGTAGCTTCAGCATATGCAATCCAATTGCTTTTAAATAATTGAAAATTATCACTCATGTTTCCACCTATTTGCAACGGCCTTGGGAATGGAACTTGCGCTTCTATTGAGCTATGTTGCGCGCCGGTTTAGTTCATGCTAAATGAAATAATTTTAGTGGAAAAAACCGCTCAAAACTGTCGTCGTCAAGGGGCATGTAGAGGTTGGCCAGCTAGCTTAAAATAGGTATCGTTGGATCTTAACCCGAGTCTTGACGCGTAACACATAGCACATTCTCACACCCGTAGAACGTGCGAAAATTTACAAAGAAAACTGCTAGATTATTACATGGTTAGGTGAAATACCATGTTGGGTACATTTTTCCCTCCCAGCAAAACTCCAATGACAGATTGGATACCCATGAATTTAAATCTGTCCCTTTAAAAGATCTGACTAGATGTTAAAATTGTTCATTATATGACTTGGCTATCATTCCCTTGGAAAAATTATTTAAAAATACATTTTAAGTTTTATAAAACCAAAAAAAAAAAGGCATAATTCATATATATGTATACATATTTATATATATTTTCTTTTCTTCTTTGTAATAATATTGTTTTTTTTTTTTTTTTTTTTTTTTTTTTTACAAATTAAAATTAGGTGTACAAAAGGAATATGTATATTATTTTATAATAAGTATTTTAATATTTACTCACATGTCATTTACTGTGCTCGTGGTACAAATTTGTTGTGTTGCATCGTCATTGATGGGCCCAGCAATTACTGCATACAACTTGGTGTCTTTTGCATCACGTGAAAAAAAAATTTACTTATATATAAAAGTAAGAATAAATGACAATATTACAGAATGATTCCAAATTTCCAATAATCAAACACATTAGGAAGTTTTGCAATTATACGAGCTATATATGAACTTACAGTAAACCAATAACGTTTTATTATAATTCGTTTGTTCTAATTGTATTAATATTTTAAGAAAAATTAAAAAAAAATACCCTTAATTTTTTTTTCTGTTCGCTTAAAAGAGGAAAAAAAAAATTCAGTTCAATTGGGTTTGACTTAGGTAAATCTTTCTTTCCTGGTAATCTTTTCCTTTCTTTTGTATTAGATCAATTCCCAATTTTTCTTTTCATTTTTAATTATCAAATTCATTTGCTGAGTACTAAAAGTAGTACTAAAATTCTTTATAGTATACAAATGTAATTAATTTACGTCTTAGAAATTTAGTTAATATACATATAAGTAATCAAATCTGTTTAACTGTAAGCTGTGGTGTTTTAATTAAACCATTATTATCTTTGTTTATCAATTTGTAGGCTAAATTAACTTTTGTGAATTTTTTTTTTCTTATTCTTCCAGTTATTATATTCAATCTACTTTTCTTTAAAAAAAAAACAATTTACATATGTGTGCACATATTTTTATATGCTAATATACATATCTTTTTATGTTGATGCACACACACATGCATGAACTTTCAATAAGCAAACTAACGCTGATCACTTTAATATGGGTGGATGCTAAAATATCAGGATAGATGGAAACTCCCAACCCGTGAAGTTTAAGGTTCAGGCAATCAATGGATTTTGGTTGTGGCTTTGGGCTTTTCTCTCCGCAAATAGAAATCCCACTTACATGTATATACTATGTACATATATGTCTGTGGAGACATGAACAGTTAGTTGTTCTGGAAAATTCCTTATAGATGTAAAATTAATTTAATTTCACTTTATGATTTAAATTGTTCAATCTCTTATACAGCTTGATTAAGAAAAATTTTTCTTTTGCTTTTCTGCTTTTTTTTATAATAGTAATTCTTTTCTGCCTGAACTGTATGAAACTTACTTCACAAATAAACGTGTGCAAGCTTGAAATTTATGAAAAAGACCTCAGAGCAAAAAAAAGGTTCCGTTAGGAATTCAAAAAAATCATATTGTCTTTTATAAGAACAATGCAAAATGAAACATTAACTTCATATAATTTTGTTTCTTTCTTTTCGGAGAGAGACAAGAAAATAATTCGCAGGGATGTAAAAGTTGGTGAATTTAACAATGCAAGGTATATAATAATATTTACGTCAAATTTATTTGTGATATATTTATGTGTATACATAGATAAAAAAAATATATGGTGAAAATTAGGTTACAGACCAACAATAACAACATTGCGTTGACTAAGGTAACATCGCAATTCACAAATTATAAAATTTTATTGAATGGAGTTTAATTTCATACCTACATATGCATGTAAAGGCTTCTTGATGTGCATTGTCGATATTTTAGTCCCGCAAATGTTAGGGTTTTAATTTTATTGTTGAAAGCTTTCTTATTTATTTTTTTCTAAGTCAAAATTAAGCATTTTCCAGGCCTGTATTGTGTGAGCAAATTCTAATGTGAAGTGTTTCTTTGTTCAATGTACCTTCTTTTTTTCTGTGCTCTCTACATATTCGTGAATAAGAGCGAATAAACAACTTCCAAATAGATCCATGTCACAATGCTCTTTAGCAGGATTTAGAGAATTTACACGAGTATGTATTTGCATATGTATGTGAAATATGTGATATTGAGTAAAACGATAACTTAACCTTGACATTGAAATTTAATATGTAGGTCAGTAGAACAATAGGGGAATGATACCCTAATGTGAATGTTCAACGACTATATAAAGCAGTTATATTATTTTTTTTTTTATTATTATTATTATTTCTGTTTTCCACAGCCTAGAGAAAAATCGTAACAGCTAGCGGTATTTTGTTGCAACGTGTTTAACTGTTGCATCATCTGTTGCATCAGATGCATTTGGCTTCTAAAAAACTCCTGTTCTGCCATCATAGCTCGCTATGTCCAACACCTGACACCATGTAATATTTATATAATAAAAGCCAACTTTTAAGTATTCAATAAAAGTTAATATATATTTATTAAGTCTTCGTACAATCAAAGTTCTATATAAAAAGCGTGTTCCTCTATCAGAGTTGCCATCTAGTTCCCCTATATGCTTGGTTGCCAGATGCATATATAACACTCCCGTCAGCAGCAGACGATACAACACGATTTTTTTTCTTTTTAACTATAAATATATGTATTGTATGTATTATTTTTAATTATATATTATTTTGAATTAAATTAAAATTTACTTACATTGTTCGCTCCCGATCATTGTAAAAATTTTCTAGTGATGGTATGAATTTTTGATAATTTCTTCAAACTTTTTTAGTGATGACACTAAAATAATCGAAAGATGTTGAGTCTAGCAAAATGAGAAACCAACATCTTGTAAAGATGTTGAGTCTTTTTCATATAGACTTTATATAGGAAGATGTTAACATCTTGCCAAAATGATGAAAGATGTGAGTAAGTGTAAAAAGGCTATAACGATTGAGTGATTCTGTAATAGCGCATTTACATCAACTCAAAATCTAGTAGATTTGAATTGAAATCTACAACGAAATCTATATCGTTTACACCACCGTTTTTTGACATCTAGGGAGATTTCATTTGCTCAAAAATAATTTATGCATGCGGGTTTGACAATACAATATTATCAGAGACTGAATACACCAGCATTAAAGTGCATATTTTTTGTGCCCAGAGACTGCATACACCACATTATAGTGTAATTTTTGTTGCAGCGTAGTATTTTTAAGTAACTTTTGCAAGAAATCACAGTTGCATCGCTTAGTACTGAGTAGATTTCAGGAGATTTCGTCGAAATCTACTAATAAAGTAGATTTCATTTTGTATGGGAAATCTTCTCAAAATCTACTAGAATTGGCTTGAAATCTCGAATGAGCAGATTTTGCTTTGGTGTAAATAGGCTATAACTTAATTCTAACGATGGTAAACAGCTGTATTTTTCTGTTCTTTCATATAAACATCTGGTGGCATCTCTGCTAGATAAAAGCGAAAACCACAAAGAAGAAAAGAACAACAATAAATTTGTCCATGACAATATGTATAACTATTGATTTTTATTTGTTGTGATTTTAGTTTTTAAGTGACAATAAATATTATTTAATTTGTAATAAGGAAAGTAAAATAAAATATGTGTCCACATGTTTCATTTATTTGTTTATACATGTATTTACTAAGTTCTGTATGTTAAGAATTACCACAACTAAGACTGGTGATAATATAACTTTTTAAATTCATTAACTGTCAACTCAAAGGAAATGTCCAACTCCCGATAAAAAAAAAAAAAAAAAAAAACTTGTTTCTTCCCTTGCAAATGCGAATGCCAAAGTTCAAAAGCTATTTCAACACAAAATACACTTTACCGGTTAAAAAACTATACTGATATACATAAAATATTTTTTAATAAATATTTTATGTACATATTTATTTATGTATTTACGGCCGTATTCATCAAAAAAAACTTGAGTCTTATTGAAATGCATTTTAACTAAAACGCATTTTAAGCGATGAAATGCTTTTTAAGAAAGTCGTATTCATAAACAGTTTTTTAACTAAAAATTGTTTTAGGGAATTTGTCGATTATTGTCTGGCAATACTATTATTTTTAGTTGTCATTTTACTCTTAGCGATATGAAACAATAATTACTAAGTTAAACGGTAATCGAATATGAAACAATTATTTTGTTACATTTAAGGAAAATATTGTTTCAATGAAATAAGAAATGTGCTATAACTACTTTAGTTATAAAACAACAACAAACCCCCTCACAAAAGCTAAATAAAAGTAAGTTTTATAAACGGTGTTTACGAGAGGTGAACAAAGTATTTGAATAACCAGCTTTACTTTATTTGTTTTGATTTTTTATACATCACTATATCAGTTTGTTGAAATAAAAGTTATTTTACAATCTTTTCAAAATTAAGTTGTGTTTTTGTTTTAATTACAATAAATTAAAATGGAAGAAAAAGAATGTGCAAGGCGCAAACGTGCCGAAAACTGGAATGAAGATGATAAGGTAAGTAATGGTGTGTCTCAAAGTGTGAAATATTTCATATAAATAATTTTTATGCAGATACCGCTGAAGGATCTCATCAGAAAAAGGGTTGGTCAAATTGAAAATAAAAACATTGGCACAAATACCAACCAGATGAAGAAAAAATCTAGGCTAGAAGTCGAAGAAAGGTATTGTATACATATACATTTATTTTAATATCTTTTGTCTAAAATGTATAAATTACAATTTTATATTAGTTTCAATCAGTTTTGCACGGGTGGAAAAAGAAGCCAGGCACAATTGAAGACACAGTGAGATGTCTCGCAACTCTTCAACCATACGGTCGTGTTAATTGTAAGCGGACAAAAATAATTTTTTATACATGTTACATACAAAAACAATAATACATAGTGTTAAATTACGAGCATAAAAAGAAAACAAAATACGTTGTAATAAATTGTGCAAACAAGAACAAACTATTAAAAAAAAAAAAAAAACAACGGGAAAATAAATTCCTTAAACTTTTAATAATAAAGCAATAATATCAATTACAAAACAAGTGCAGAGACAGTGCATAAATTTTATTGTTGTTGTTGTGCGGAAGATTATGAAGGTAGTCTGAGAAAAAAACTATAAGTTAAAATTTTTGTTTTCTATAATAAAAAACTTTTTTCTTTAATAAAACACTGCATGAGCTTACCTAGCAGATGTAGTTCTGAGAACTCTACTAGCAAAAATTTATGGATTTCCGAAGAGGAATCTATTAAAAAATCATTGAATAATCTACTTTCCGTAAAAGATAAAAAACGCCAGCCTTCGAGCTCGCCAAATATTGTCCTTACAACAGAAGACAAACAATCATCCATTATAATTGTTGCAGATAAGCCGAAAACACAAGTAGGCATGGACAGGTACGTAACTGTAGCTAAACGTCAGCGAAGCCCCAAATTCGCTCAAGTGCCGTCTCAATCGAAACTACCTAAAAATGATAGCCCCAAAACAACAACTGAAAATAATAGATTTGCTATCCTTCAGACTGTGGAGGCAGCATCATCTAAGAAAACCTTTAAACCACCGCCAATATATTTGAGAGAGCCTACTACTAGTGAGCTGGTAAAACAACTTATCACGGCGATCGGTTAAGCATGGCAGTATCAGTGAAACAAAAATCCAGGTAAATAATGAAAGTGAATACCGAAAACTGTCTGACGTTCTGGAGAAGGAGAAAAGATCTTTTTACTCTTATCAGCTTAAAAGTGCTAAAGGTCTTCAGGTCGTTATAAAAGGAATTGACCCTTGTGTAGACACGGATGATATTAAGACTGGATTGCAAGAGGAAGGCTTTAAAATAAAAAAATGTAACCAACATAAGGAACCGTGAAAAGATTCCTCAACCCATGTTTAGGGTTGAAATGGAACCAGGGGATGTCGTTCTGAAGAAAAATGAGGTTCATCCAATTTACAACCTCAAATTTCTTTTGCATCGTAGGGTCACCATAGAGGAGCCGCATAAACGTTTAGGCCCCGTTCAATGCCTAAACTGCCAAGAATTTGGCCACACTAAGGCATATTGTAAATTGCCCGCAGTTTGTGTTGTGTGTGGAGAACTTCACGGCACATCACAGTGCAAATAATCAAAAACTGCTTAAAAAGCTTCAAATAGAGGCGGAAAAAAAACGACTAAGAAACCTTGATATCGAGTATGATATGCTGCAGGCAAAAAAACATTTTTATGAAAATAAATTGTTTGGTAAGTACATTTGTTTGTTAAGGGAGAAACGATTCTTTTAAATTTATAGTTATATAAAAGTATAAATTTATTCGGCCGGTTTCTCACATATATTTATTTCTTTCGCATAAAAACATATAGTACAGCAAAAACAAACTCTTAAATTTCGTTTTTTAATTACTGTTCTTATGCGAAAAAAACATTTATTTCAAAATAGAGAAACTGACCAGTAATATCATGAATGTTTCAATTTGTAGCTACAGTAAGACTAAGTTATAACGAATGGCGGTTGAAATAATTATTTTCAACCGCGATCATAGCACATTGTAACCAAGTTTACTGCTTATTTTATATATTAATAACGAATTAATAAAACTGAATTTTTCCAGATATAAGAAAATAGCAAGTATCAAGAAAAATATGGACATACCTATATAAATAAGAAATTTTCATTAATATATATGTTATTTTATTTAATAAATTAAAAACTTTCATGACATTTAGTTTTATAAATGAAATATGTTCTAGTTTAAATAAATGAACTATTTTTGAAATTAAGTCGAATTTTAATTTAATCTGAAAGGTTTGTGACGTAAGTGATTGTCTACCACTCCAGGTATAAGTAAAATGCACATAGGTTTCCGTATATGTACATTTGTTTATTTTTATTAATTTAGGGAAAAGTAATGTACTTAAAAATATTTTTGAATAAAGTTCCTCAAGATAATACTTTCTCTTCTTGTTATGCTGTCTCTGCGTAAATCATTGTCGGCCATTTCAACTATAAAATCGTTAGCTTCTTTGAAATCGAAGTCGTCTGAAAATATTTTTTTATTATAATTCTAAAAATGCTTCGTATAGTAGTAAGTATTTATATTACCTGGGATGGTATCGTTTTCTTCTATAGCGATATTATGAAGAACAGCTAAAGCAATAATGACTACTTTTACGTTTGCAAATGTTACGGTCATCCTATCCAGCAAGCATCTGAATCGCTGTTTCCACATGCCAAAGCATCTTTCCACAGTGTTTCGGGTAGCAATGTGAGCAACATTATACTTGGCTTCTTTATCGCTACCTGGTCGGAGTATGGGTGTAAAAAGATATGGCGTAAGTTTTTAGCCAGAGTCTCCAAGTAGCCGTCCTCTAAATTCAGCATTTTCAAATCGTTCTTTTATTCGCGATTCATTAAATATACGGCAATCATGGGTACTTCCCCTCCACCTTGCCACAATGTCCAAAATTTTCAACTGTGCTTCGCAAACCACATTTAAAATAATTAAATAGTTGATTCCAAAGTGGTTTAATTAAGCTTTAACCGCATTTTCTGAAAATTAACATATACATATCGCTCCTTTATTGCAACATAGTCATAACAAAAAAAATCGGACCCATAAATAGCTATGTATTAGTAAAACTTGCATTTTTTATTGTTATAATTATTACAAATAAAAGTATTTAATGGATTGAGTTTTTTATTCGCTATTTAAGCTTCTAACATTTATACCAGTAAACAAATTATAAATAGCTTGTTTTTTATGTTTCCCAGCTATCTATATGTTGACATTTCATAGGAACTACCCTAATCATCAGTAGACTTTGGAAATTTTTGAAAGATATTCTCAAACATTCAACTTTATATCCCAACAATCCAAATAAATTGCTGAGAATTTAAAAAGAAAAATGCTCTAATAATATCCGTCAAAACACAAAAACAAGCTCAATTGATCCACCAACTTTTTTATTTTTATATGGGTCCCATCTATTGCTTCGATAATTCCGGGAAAGTTTCTTATTTTTCTGAGCTTTCTCTTCTAAATTTCTTGGCATTTTAATATATGTTTTGCTATGTTTGATCACGGCACGAGCAACTTTGGCACATATCCTACTCACCATAGGTTGGGCAAGACCATGGAGGTCTCCAGCATCGTCCTGAAACTAGTAATACATTTTTTGCTCTTATCATACCAATCAAATAATATATGAACTTACTTCTCTGCGGCCCCAACATCTCAAAACGACCAAGACCTGTAGTTCCGGAGAAGTTCCACATCCTCTAGGGTCCACAGCAATATCTTCGCGTACCAGATCAACAATCTTGTTTACTGTTTCTTTATTAAAACGGTACTTTAATTTAAATTGATTGTCTAGGATAGAAAACGGATTGCTCCTTTCTTTATAAATTTTCTTTTGCCGCCTATTTGAAACTTGAGCAATATCTTCTATTTAAAAAAAAAACACACACACACAACTGAAATTATCACACGTTTCTAAATAAAAATGTTTTTTTACCAATTCTTTTTATTAAAAGCAGCGTATCCATTATTAACAAAAAATTTTATAATTAAATTAAACTTTATATTAATATGTCAATATCAACAACAAACAATATCCAAAAACACAAACGTCACCTTAAAATTGCCGTAAAAATGGGTGCAATCAGTTTTAAAAACGGTTGACTTAAAAAGGCGTTAAAAAGAGCATTTTAACGTAAAATTCGTTTATGAATAGTTTTATCGAATATTGCCTAAAAATGATTTGAGTAACTGTTTAACTCTTTTATGAATACGGCCGTTAATATATAATAAATATTTTTATTTCTTAAAAATCAGATTGTAAGCAGTTTATTTCATGGAAAAAATGCACTTTAACGATTGAAGAAACAGCAAGAAAATTTTTTGTCTTTAAGAAATCGACAATCGGCAGTAAAATTAACAGCTGATTTTGATCGACTACGAATATCGTTAAGAAAATGTTACAGAATAGCAAATTCGACAAAATATCGTTATAATTATTTTAATGATTCGATTATCGTTATATGAGTTACAGAAACTTATTAACTGATTAAAAACTTATTTGCAAATAAGACATAAAAAGTTGCCACTTTTTTTCATAATTTCAAAGATTTCGTTGGAACACATGAAGTCTAGTAAAAACTACGTACAGAAGCAAATATTCAAAATTTTTCATTTTTAATAATCTTTGGTTTAATTGAATCACAGAAAACATTTAATTTTTCTGCTATAATTTCAGTAATCAAAATGCTTTTTAAAGTAGATAGCACACGATATGTTTTTAACAATGTACATGTCATATTTCACAATGTAAAATGCCTACATGTCGTCTGTTACCTCAAAAACATTGCGTATGTAAAAAATGAGCAAAGTGGTCTGACAAAATTTCAAATAGAGTGTGTTCTGTTTTATTATGTTTAATCATCTGACATTAGAACTCTATGCCTTGCGAACAATTCAGAGGCCGTTTTTAGGCGGTATAAATAGTCTACTTGAGGAAATTTTAATGTATTAATATTTTAATATGTTTTAAATAATTATTTTTTGTAGTAATAAAAATGTCAGACAATAATAGACAATGTCAGACGTAAATGTACATGTACGTTTTTGAGCAAATTTTAAAAACCGTCTGTAAAAATGAAAAATTTTGACAGACATGAAAAAATACATGAGGAATTACATGTTAAAAAACAGACGTAAAAACATATCATCTGTGGGTGCCTTAAACTAACAATGCTACCAATTATTTATGTTTTGAAAATATGCCATACTAAAAACATAAAGCTTTTCCATATACAAATTGACGCATAAACATTTTTTTTGTTAAGCGTTTTTATTTATTGAATCTTCAAAATGAACTAATAGCGCATTTACACCAACTCAAAATCTAGTAGATTTGAATTGAAATCTACAACGAAGTCTATATCGTTTACACCACCGTTTTTTGACATCTAGCAAGATTTCATTTGCTCAAAAATAATTTATGCATGCGGGTTTGACAATACAATATTATCAGAGACTGAATACACCAGCATTAAAGTGTATATTTTTTGTGTCCAGAGACTGCATACACCACATTATAGTGCATTTTTGTTGCAGCGTAGTATTTTTAAGTACTTTTTGCAAGAAATTACAGTTGCATCGCTTAGTACTGAGTAGATTTCAGGAGATTTCGTATGGGAAATCTTCTCAAAATCTACTAGATTTGGCTTGAAATCTCGAATGTGCGGATTTCGCTTTGGTGTAAATAGGCTATAACAATAAGTATTCAAATTTTAATACTAAATATAAAAATAAAAGAATTGATAAAAAAATAATATGTGCTTTTTACTTACGTCCAGCCAATGTTAGACAAAAAGTTCTATTATGCGGGAGCAATATCGGTAGAATCACCTATTGAACGTTCTGATGGTGGCAACGGTATCCCTTCTTCTCAACCGACTGTGGCCGCCAAAATTAAGTATATTACGCGCAAGAGGGTTTGGATGAAGTTAGAGTTTACTGACATAACTTGTCGCGTACTTAGAAAACTCCTCTTTTACCAGCGGAACACTCAGATCTTTATGAATTCGTGAATTTTTTACATACCATGGAGCTGCAGTAATCGCTCGAAGAATTTTGTTTTGTCGCCTTTGGATTTTTTCAATGTTTGACGCTGAGGCGGTGCCCCATAACTGAATTCCGTAGCACCATATAGGCTTTAGTATTGCGTTGTATAATAAAAGTTTTCAATCCAGCTTCAATGTAGAATTTCTGCCCATAAGCCAATTTAGTTGCGCAGCTTTTAGTTTCAACTGAATGACTTTTGCTTCAATGTGAGACTCCACGTTAACCTACGGTCGAGATGAATACCAAGGTACCTGACTTCATTTTGCTTCGGAATAGGTGAATTGTTAATTTGGATAGCTAAACATGTTTGTTTATGCAGTGTGAATGTAACGTGAGTTCATTAACTTTAGTTTTCCAAAGTTTTAACCATTTCTCTAATATTGAAATATACTCCTGCAAATTTCGCGAAGCTACTTGGTTTTCATATACGCTGCAGAATGCTGTGTCATCTGCAAAAGTTGAAGTGTGGATTCCGGATCTCGTTGGCATGTCTGAGGCGTAAATCAAATATAAAGTAGGCCTCAGTACGCTGCCTTGGGGAACACCTGCCTCGATTGGCTGAGTTGGGCTTATAAAATCGCCTTCTCTGATAACAAATTTCCGCCCATATAAGTAGCTTTCCAGAAGCTTGTGAGTATTAGCAGCCAAGTTCAACTTTATTTTGTGCATCAAGCAGTCGTGCCATACTTTATCAAAAGCTTGAGAAATGTGAATGAATAGAGCTGAACAATACTTCTCCTCAAAGGTCTGCCTTATGACATTGACTAGTCTGTGCGTTTGTTCTATGGTGCTATATTTAGCCCGAAAGCCAAATTGATGATCAGGGATACATCCCACATCATTAAGTGTTGGAGACAACTTCGCCATTAACAATTTTTCGAACAGTTTTGAAATTGTTGGTAGTAGACTTATTGGCCTATATGACTCCACTTTAGTGGGATCCTTCCCTGGCTTGGGTATCATAGTAATCATAGAGACCTTCCACTCTGCAGGATAATACTCAAGGCGTATAATAGCGTAAAAATAAAAAGTAGACTTCTTTTAGCTACACGAGGTAACTGTTCAAGCATTTTGCCAGTAATTTGATCAATACCTGGAGCTTTCCTGGGGTTTATGTTACTGATACCTTATTCTACATCTTGAAATATAAATCGCAAAGACACAGGCGGTCTAACTGCGTATGGTGGTAATTCAGATGCATCATTTGTTATATCATTTGTAATAAAAACATTTCTCAAATGGTTAACATACACCATCCTCTTTTCTGAATCGCTTCTTGCCCAGTCGCCAGTTGAAGTTCACAAAGGTGGCTTACCTATTACGGGTCTTTTCAGACCTTTTGTTGCTTTCCACAGAGAATAGTCAGATTGCGGAGTACCATCCAGGCTTTCCAAATATGTTTTAAGGGAAGCCATTCTGTGGATTTCAAGCAGATTTCTTAACTGAGTTATGCACACTAGTAGCTTGCTTTTAAGCTGGGGAGACCTGCGAAGCTGCCACTCTCTTCTGACTCTTCTTTTTCCTGACAGAAGTTACGCAATTTCAGACGAATAAGTTCTATTGCTCTTATTTCTGGATCTTATATGACTAGTGGTAGCATGCTGTACGGCCAGTTTGAGGTTTTCAGAAAAATCGTTAATTGACACATCAATATCCTCAAGCGTTCTCAAGGCGATATTTTCAGTACAATGTGTACTCAGAAATTTTTTGTATTTTAACCAATTAACTCTATTGACGGTCAACGGGGAGCCAATCTCTTGGGAAAACGAAACAGAGATTATAGTGGGTGAGTGATCTGATGACAAATCTAATGAAGGCTCCACTTGCATCCACTCTAGAGGAACATTTTTCGCTCCAAAATCTATAATATCTGGAATCTTTGGTCAGTCTGACAGCCAATAAGTGGAGTGTCCACTTGAAATCACATCTAAGCCCATTTTGGAAATAGTGTCGAAAAGCGCACGGCCTTTCGGTGATATTAAACGTGATCCCCAAAAAGTGTGTTTAGCGTTATAGTCGCCAGCCGCTAAAAATCGAGGCCCAAGTGAATTGAAAAAATTTGTATATTGATTTTCTGTTACTGAAAACCGGGGTGGGGAATAAATCTATGAAATAACAATTTTATGATGAAAATGTTCAATACTCCACACATGTCTCGTTTAGCAAATAGTGCTTGATTCTAGTTTTTATCAAAATTGCTGAGCCTCCGCAAGATCTGCCACGGGGATTTTTAGTATCATATAGTCTGTAACCATTAATTTTGAAATAGCTGCTGCTTGTTAAGTGAGTTTCAGCAATCAGCATTATGTCGATTTGTGTTGGCGGATGCCGTTTGCGTTCCAGAAACATCTTTTTAACCAACTAATTTAAAAAAAAAATGGTGGATTGCATTTTCAGCATTTCCTGCATCATGTTCGTCATGGAAACCGTAAATGTATTTATAGATTGAACAAGAGTCTGCAGAGTTGCCTCAAGAATGCTAAAATTTTGGTCGGAGTTTTGAGGCTTGGCCTCCTGATTCAAGTTTGGATTATCGGATTTTACCACATTCGCATAAGAAATTTGTTGGGGGTTTTGCACGTTTATATGGCTGGTTGACTGGCGTACCTAGGGAAAATTGCTTGTAGAAATGCTGTTTGTCTGCTGGGGTGGCATATTTAAAATTGGTGACCTATTTGTCATTGACCTCTTGAAGTGAGTGTAGACAATAATGTTTGGTGAGCACGAACGCGTGCGTTTTTTATCTCTTAGAGACAGGAGATTGTCCAATGATTTTTTCAATGATTCCTCTTCAGAAATCCAGAGGTTTTTTTGAGTAGAGCTAAGCTCTCTTTCAGAATTGCACCTACTGGGTACACTCATGCAATTTTTTTTATTTATATTTTTGTTGCTTTAAAAATATATAAAAATAATTGTCACAAAGTTTTTATTTTGTATTAATTCACTCTTCACTTATTGCGGTTTTCTACTTATACCGTTATCTTTTTTTTTTGTAACACTCCGATCAAAAAACAAATACGTCCGTTTACTATCAAAGCTACACTCTGACTCGGATAAACATTGTGTTAGTTATTTACAAATAGTTTTTATTTGCGAATAAGCTGCGTATAAACGTACTAATAGTCTCCTTTTACATCCATACACTTAGTAAGATATTCCATCTTTTTTATACCATTTGAATAATACGACTTTGGGAACCCTTCGAAATACGCGTTACTTTCAGTAATCACTTCTTCGTTTGAGATGAATCGTTTTCGTGCTAGCCATTTTTTCAAGTTTGGAAACAGTCACTAGGAGCTAAATATGGACTATGATCAACCAATTTGAAGTGTATTTCACGTAATTTTAGCATCGTATCTAATGTTGTGTGAACCGGTGCTTTGCCTTGAAGAAAGAGCACTTTTTTCTTCTTTAAATCTGGTCGTTTTTTCTTGATTGCATCAATCCATTGATCCAGTCATGTACGATAATACTTTCCTGTGATTGTGGATCCTTTTTCACGATAATCGATGGGCAATATTCCGTGTTTATCTCAAAATGCAGTGCCCATAACCTTGCCAGCCGATTTCACCGTCTTCGCCTTCTTCGGAGCATTTCCCCCAGCTTCCACTCATTGTTTCGATTGATTTTTGGTTTCAGGTGTGTAGTGGTGGACCCACGTTTCACCAACACTTATTAGTTGACGTCAAAAATCAATAGGATTACGCTTTATTATGTCCAAACACCGCTGTGAAGTGGCCTATCGATCTCGTTTTTGTTCGACACTGAGCAAATGCGTCACCCATCTTGCCGATAGCTTTTTCATAAGCAAATATTCATGCAAAATGTTGAACACACATATCGAGGATTTTCTAGATATTTTCTTCAGTAACTACCTCTTTTGGCTTTCCTGTTGATGGTATTTTTGCAATGATTTTTCGCTCGCGCTCAAATTCAGCTATCCAATATTTTACCAGGTAATCTGACGTAGAATACTCCCCGTAGTGTTTATCAAGCGTTTCTTTTGACTCTTTCGCCGTTTTCCCTTTCATTTTTTTCCATTTTTCAAGAAACACAAAAGTTGCTTACTTCAAACGACTACAACAAATAAGCTAATTGGTGATTTTGGGTGAAATTGTAATATATCAGCTTCTGAGCGATATCCATGCGACGTTGTTTTTGCTCAAAATTTAGTAAAAAATCGAAGAGCACACCAAAACACGACTAACCTTTTTATCTGTCAAAAACAAACTGAAATGGCTGATATTGCCAACATATATAACAGACATGTGTAACAGACATGTTGTGTACCAACATAACAGAAAACAAATGCAAAAATCCATTTTGCTTTTAACTAATTTTTAAGCAAAAACTTTTTTTCCAGTTTGCAAATTTTCTGATTACATTTTCAGTATCATATGTATGTAAACATAAAACAGCTCATTACTAAAACTTTTTCTTTGGGTAAGTTCGGGCTAATTTGTACAGGAAATTTAAAAATTTACTCTCTCATTTTCTCTCAAAATTGCACAGAAATTGTTACGTGGAACGCTTTTGGATTAGTTCGGACTGTTTCGTTATTCACGTTGAATACACCTATACTTTGCTTTGTAGTATAACGAGTGAAATGTACATTCGAATTATATTCATTTTATTCATTGATTCATTTAGTATTTCTTGCACTCTGTCCAACAGTCTTTCGTTAAGAGAGTAAAGAATAGTGCTACTTCATCAATTCCAACTCAGTTAAAGAATGACCAAGCATTCACCGACCCGGTTGACAAAGCTAACCTGTTGGCTGAAATTTTTGCAAGCAATGCCTGCTTGCCGGAAAGCAGTCAACCACTTCCCGAGCTTGAAAGAGTATCTGTAACTATGCCAAAAATATTCTTCCGGGCGCGAGTAGTTAAAAGGGTTTTGACAGACCTCGACATAAACAAGACTCCTGGACCAGATGGCATTCCAGCACTGGTCTTGAAGCAGTGTTCTTCTACGCTTGCGCGTCCATTAGCACGCCTCTTCAGCATGCTTTACCATTTTGGTGAATTTCCATCATGCTGGAAGGTTGCTAATGTAACACCAATACCCAAAAAGGGTGAGGCAATTTGTTCCGCACTGTCCAAAGTAATGGAAAGCATGGTAAACCATCACCTTATGAGGTATCTGGAGTCGCATAAACTACTTTGTGATTGTCAATATGGGTTTCGAAAGGGTCGTTCCACTGGCGATCTTATGGCATATCTCTCAGAGAAATGGTGCCATTCAATCCAGCATTTCGATGAAAGTAGGTTGGTGGCGCTTGATATTTCAAAAACGTTTGACAGAGTGTGCCATGCAGCACTACTGGCAAAACTTATTGCTTTTGGTGTCGGTGATGACTTCTCTCGGTTTATATCGAGCTTTCTCAGAGACCGCACTATACGAGTTATTATAGATGGGGTCTCATCAAATGAGTTCAAGATTAATTCAGGGGTACCGCAAGGCTCCGTTCTTTCTCCTACCCTATTTCTTATTTTCCTCAACGACCTTCTCTATCAAACTTCCAACCCTATCCACTCTTTCGTGGATGATAGCAGCATTTGTCACTCGTACTCTTTTAGTTATAGACCCAGCCTATCAGAGATCGCTGCCAAGAGGCTAAATATGAGTGATTCACTGAATAGTGATCTTCTGTTAATCTCCGAATGGGGTCGTAAAAACAGGGTCGCTTTTAACGCTCGTAAGACCCAATGTTGCTTATTAACACACAAACAAACGACCGCAGATGCTGCTTCATCTGTACTCGTGGATGGTATAAATATTGAGGAATCGGATGCTCTTGATATTCTTGGAATGAAGATACAGTGTGACGTTCGCTGGAATGAACATATTTTTCATGTCTCTAAAGAAGCATTCAAGTGCCTCGGTTTTTTGAAACGGTGTAAGATATACTTCACTCCATCCGACCTCCTTACTATTTATATCACCTACATCCGACCAAAAATGGAATACAGCTCTCATGTTTGGGCCGGTGCCTCAAAGTCTATTTTGGGGTTACTCGACCGTGTGCAGGAGAGGGCGAAGAAGCTCATCGGTGACAGTAGGGTATCCAACTCTATTGACTCACTGGAGCATCGACGCAGTGTGGGGTGCGTTACTCCGTTCTATCGTTACTTCAATGGATTTTTCTCTAACGAGATTAGGGATCTTTACGTAGCACGCGTTGATCGTCCAGAGCTCATCCATTTGTGGTTGATTGCCCGGGGAATCGTACTACGCATTACAGAGAGAATTCGTTTTTCAGCCGTACGCTTCGCCTGTGGAATATGTTGCCTGCAGACGTGTTTCCTGTCTGTTATAACGTTGGAAGGTTCAAGTAAAATGTTCACAAACACTACTCCCTCTCCTCACAACCTATTTTCCTAGTTCCGGTACAGTGCACTGCATATGTAGGGGTCATCCCCTGAGTACTGGTCCAATAAAAAAAAAATTATTTGTGTGCTTTTACATTTCAAATAAGAGAAAATATATGTTTGAATTAGAAAGAGTTTATGAAAGAATCTATTTCTCACGACCAACTATAAAACGCAATTCAGCCTTTTTTCTGTTTTTCCTCGTTTTACTTTGTTAAAAGTAAAAGTATTCAATATTTGAATTAATATTGTATTTTTAGAGTGTGTACAAACAAATGAATGTATTCTTGCGGCCTATTAGTATACATATATAGTTTAAACAAAAAATAAACGTTATTTTCAATTATCATGAATTGCGTGTGTTTGCCTAAACTAGAAATAACGTTGAGAAGTTGTAAACAGAAAATGCAATTGTTATTTGTCTTTAGATTTTATAAATATGTACAATAAAAACGTATTGAAGTTTTTACATTGCTTTTAATTTTACAGCTGTTGCCAATAATGCAAATCTTTCGATGATACACGTTTTAAGCGTCTAAAATCGCTAAAATATACTTTAATCTAAAAAGTAAACAGCACTTGTATTGCGAGATGTACAATTGTGGTTTTTTGCGTTCCAGTAATTTTGGGCAAGGCGAATTCATTACTAGGTGAACTTAACAGCACAGGTGATTATTTTTTGCTTCTAGCGTTTTTTCCAATGAGACTGTCAAATTTTTTTTCTTTTGTTTACAAACTTTTTCGCGCCATTTTAATCTGAAGATTTTTTTGTATGATGTAATTTCAAGAAATTTGTGTGAATTTAAAAGTGAAAAACTAATATACTCTGTGATTTTAATTACAAGCAATTAAAAAAGTTTATATTTAACGTTTATATAAAATTTTTTCGCAGCTGAACAGTCTTAGCCGAATTTAGATTTTGACATTCACGATATGTTTTACAATAACAAAATACATAGTACTGAATTCGCCTTTCTGCTTGCATTCACCTGTATAAATTCGCCTTGGTTTTGGGTAAAATATGCAAATTTAGAGAGTAATCTGCTTTTTACTCTCATTAGTCCGAACCGAATGATTACCGAAAACTTTCTGCCGCTCTGGAAAAAGAAAAAAGATCTTTTTATACTTATCAACTTAAAAGTGCTAAAGGCCTTCAGGTTGTTATTAAAGGTATTGACCCTTGCGTAGATATTGATGACGTTAAAACCGGATTGGAAGATAAAGGTTTTAAAATAAAAACCGTAGTAAATATCAGGAACCGTGAAAAGATCCCTCAACCCATGTTTAGGGTTGAACTAGAACCCAGGGATGTTGTCCTGAAAAAAGGTGAAATTCACCCTATTTATAACCTTAAATTTCTTCTGCATCGTAAGGTTACCGTTGAGGAGCCACATAAGCGTTCAGGACCCGTTCAGTGCCTAAACTGCCAAGAATTTGGCCACACAAAGGCTTACTGTAAGTTGCCCGCTGTTTGTGTTGTATGTGGCGAACTTCACGGCACAACTCAGTGCAATAAGCCAAAGGCCGACGCAAGTGTTAAAAAATGCAGTAACTGTGGAGGTAACCACACTGCAAATTATAGAGGTTGCCCTGTCTATACTCATTTTAAGCGGTCAATGACAAATAAGCCATTGATTTTAAATATGCCACCCCAGCAGTCAAACACCATTTCAACAACCAATTTTCCCCAGGTACGCCAGCCAACCAGCCATATACACGTGCAAAACCCCCAACAAATTTCTTATGCGAATGTGGTAAAATCCGATAAACCAAATTTGAATCAGGAGCCCAAGCCTCAAAACTCCGACCAACATTTTAGCAATCTTGAGGCAACTCTGCAGACTCTTGTTCAATCTATAAATACATTTACGGTGTCCATGACAAACATGATGCAGGAAATGCTGAAAATGCAATCCACCATTTTGCAGGCAATTTTAACAAAATGAATTGGTTAAAAATATGTTTCTGGAACGCAAACGGCATTCGCCAACATAAAAATGAACTTGAGCACTTCCTTATGGAAAAGCAGATCGATATAATGATGATTGCTGAAACCCATTTGACAACCAACAGTTATTTCAAAATTAATGGCTACACATTATATGACACAAAAGATCCCCGTGGAAGATCTTGCGGCGGTTCGGCAATTTTGATAAAGACCAGAATTAAGCATTATCTAATGAACGGGACACGTGAGGAATATCTCCAAGCTACAAATATATGCCTTGATTATTTTCATGAAAAAATCGTTATATCCTCGATTTACTCACCACCACGATTTTCAATAACAGAAAGCCAATATTCAAATTTTTTCAAATCGCTTGGTTCTCGATTTTTAGCGGCCGGCGACTATAACGCTAAACACACTTTTTGGGGATCACGTTTAATTACCTCGAAAGGCCGTGTGCTTTTTGATACCGTTTCCAAAATGGGGTTAGATGTGGTTTCAAGCGGACACCCCACTTATTGGCCGTCAGACCGACGAAAGATCCCTGATGTTATAGATTTTGGAGTTGCGAAAAATTTTCCTTTAGAGTGGATGCAAGTGGAGCCTTCATTGGATTTGTCATCAGATCACTCACCCACTACAATCTCTGTTTCGTTCCCCCAAGAGATTGGCTCCCCGTTGACCGTCAATAGAGTTAATTGGCTAAAATACAAAAAATTTTTGAGTACACATTGTAGTGAAAATATCGCCTTGAGAACACCTGAGGATATTGATGCGTCAATTAACGATTTTTCTGAAAACCTCAAACTGGCCGTACAGCATGCTACCACTAGTCATATAAGACACAGAAATGAGAACAATAGAACTTATTCGGCTGAAATTGAACAACTTCTGTCAGAAAAAAGAAGAGTTAGAAGAGAGTGGCAAACTCGCAGGTCTCCCCAGCTTAAAACTAGGCTACGGGAATGCGTAACTCGACTAAGAAATCTGCTTGAAATCCAGAGAATATCTTCCCTTAAAACATATTTGGAAAGCTTGGATGGTACCCCGCAATCTGACTATTCTCTGTGGAAAGCGACAAAAGGTCTGAAAAGACCCGTAATAGGTAAGCCACCTTTGCGAACTTCAACTGGCGACTGGGCACGAAGCGATTCCGAAAAGGGGATGGTGTACGTTGATCATTTGAGAAATGTTTTTACGACAAATGATTCAGCGGATGCTGCAGTAGAATTTCCGCCGTATGCTGTTAGACAGCCTGTGTCTTTGAGACTTAACTTTCAAGATGTCGAAAACGTTATCAATAACATAAACCCCAGGAAAGCTCCAGGTATAGATCAAATTACTGGTAAAATGCTTGAACAGTTACCTCGTGTAGCTAGAAGAGTTCTACTTTTTATTTTTAACGCTATTTTACGCCTTGAGTATTATCCTGCAGAGTGGAAGGTCTCTATGATTACTATGATACCCAAGCCAGGGAAGGATCCGACTAAAGTAGAGTCATATAGACCAATAAGTCTACTACCAACAATTTCAAAACTGTTCGAAAAATTGTTAATGGCGAAGTTGTCTCCAATACTTAATGATGTGGGATGTATCCCTGATCATCAATTTGGCTTTCGGGCTAAACATAACACCATAGAACAAACACATAGGCTAGTCAATGTCATAAGACAGACTTTTGAAGACAAAAAGTACTGTTCAGCTCTATTCATCGACATTTCCCAAGCGTTTGATAAAGTGTGGCACGACGGACTGATGCACAAAATAAAGTTGAACTTGCCGGCAAACACTCACAAGCTTCTGGAAAGCTACTTATACGAGCGGAAATTTGTTATCAAAGAAGGTGACTTTACAAGTCTCTCACAGTCAATCGGAGCAGGAGTTCCCCAAGGTAGCATCCTAGGACCCACTCTATATTTGATTTACGCATCTGACATGCCAACGAGATCCGAAATCCATACTTCAACTTTTGCAGATGACACAGCTTTTCTTAGCGTTCATGTAAACCATCAAGAAGCTTCACGAAATTTGCAGCAGTATATTTCAATATTAGAGAAATGGTTGAAACTTTGGAAAATAAAAGTTAATGAACAAAAATGTACCCACGTTACATTCACACTGCGTAAGCAAACATGTTCGGCTCTCCAAATTAACAATACACCTATTCCGCAGCATAATGAAGTTAAATACCTTGGTATTTACCTCGACCGTAGGCTAACGTGGAAGCCTCACATTGATGCAAAAGTCACTCAGTTGAAATTAAAAGCAGCGCAACTAAATTGGCTTATGGGCAGAAATTCGACATTGAAGTTGGACTGCAAACTTTTGTTATATAACGCAATTTTAAAGCCTATATGGTGCTATGGAGTTCAATTATGGGGAATTGAACTCCATTGAAAAAATTCAAAGACGACAAAACCAAATTCTTCGTACGATTACTGCAGCTCCATGGTACGTAAGAAACTCACGAATTCACAACGATCTGTGTGTTCCGCTGGTAACTGACGAGTTCTCTAAGTATGCCACAAGGTATATCAGTAAACTGGAACTTCACCCAAATCCTCTTGCACGCAACATACTTAATTTTGGCGGCCACTCTCGGTTGAGAAGAAGGGATACCCTGGCCACCATCAGAACGTTAAATAGGTGATTCTACCGATATTATTCGCGCGAAATGAAACTATTTTGTCTAGCAGTGGCTGGACTTAAATAACTTTTGTATTTAGTATTAAGATTTGAATACTTATTGTTAGTTCATATTTTGAAGATTCAATAAATAAATGAATGACAAAAAAAAAAAAAAAAAAATTAGTCCGAACTAGTCCGAGATCACGTGGAACACACCTTATATTTAATAAAATGGCCGCTTCGCTACAATAGCAACAACTTCAAGAAACATTGCATGTATTTTGTTTTTGCAATGAAACCAAACTGTCAAAAGCATTTGACATAGAAGAAAAAATAAAAGAAATAAAAAATTCGGCAACTCATGATTAAAAGTTAATAGAATTTTATGAATTAAAAGTTAAATTGAAAGAATTCAAATATTAAAAAATAAAATTAAATCTAATAAAAAAAATATAATATATATAATGCTAGGAGCACAACTGCGACAAACTTCGCCCATCGTGACGAATTCGCCGGTAAATATTCGTTGCATAAAGTCGTAGTTTGAAACACAACGAACATTATTTACATTCCGTGAAAAAAAAAAATGAATATAAATACTAAGGTGACCATATTAAAAGTAAACCTATATAAATCTCATTCGAAAGAGGCATTTTTGAACAAATTATCTGAAGTACTTTATATTTTGAAAACATCTTCATAAATTTTTTACTACATGGATTGAAATAAATTATAAACAGTATTATGTCGTTAAAAACCCTCTTTTTATGTAAGAAACTTGGTCACCTGATCGTCGTTCGCTGACGAAACAATTAGAAATATGTAAATCTATTTCAGCTTTCGCTGAATATGACGAATTTCGACCAACACCACGATTGTGTGCATTTTCATATACACCAATGTGTTTTATTTTTGGCGACGAATATTCGCGACCAAAAATTCGTCGTTCGTCACAGTTGTGTTCCTAGCATAAGTTTATACAATTGAGAGTGTACTGTTCTTACGCAAAATACCAATTGGTATTTTTTGTAGTTCTGGTGAAGAGCAGGAAATAGATCGTTTACACAAACTAATACAATCACTGCCGAAATATACACAACATTAATTAGTTTTACTATATGGTACATTACGTGTAATTGCCAGCAATGCCGCTGATGCAGGTACTGGTATGACTAGCGAAGTTTTGGGTGTTTATGTTGCCCCTAGCAATCGTGTATTAGTGATGGCAAAACGGAACGTATGGAAGATGTGCTTAAGTTTAAAGTTGCTACAAAAATTATAAAGCATATAATTGATAAATTCGCTACCGACGATTTATTCGGTCGGGAAAACTATGAATATTATGCTCGCGTGACCGGTCGCATATTAAAAGTACAAGATGAATAGATATGCAGTTTTTAGTATCCACTGCCTCCAATAAGAAAACAGGTACAGGTACAATACGCATTACAACATTCGCTGGAAGCACAAAAAACATGGTTGCAATGTCAGTGCCAACGCTGGGGTTTACTTGCTCAACAAGAATCACGCTCCACCCCTTTCTGGCACCCAAGTTCGAAATCTACTGTAGATAATAGTGTAACACCTGAACATTCATTTATGGAATCATGTGCTATTGCATTGACTTTGTCACCTTTACTGGGACATAATCTGTAAAACAAATTTTTAATGGTTCGAAATTAGTGTTTCAGTTTTATTATTTCAAAATTGTGTCTTTTCATAATCTTAAAAATTAAATAAAAGAATATTTTGTTTTTATGTATAAAAAAACAAATGAAAAAGAATATTGAACTTATTTATTTACAGATGGTTATAAAAATAAATACATTATTTTATCACTATGGTCGTTGTTTTAAGACTTATAAAATCATGAATTTGTATTGTAGATACTATTGAATTTTGAGCTATTTGAAAATAACGATTTTTTTTTGTATGTTTTATAAGTTCAAGCCTTAAGCTTAAGGTATATTTACGTCATATAAACAGTAGTAGCGAGATTGGAATTCTGCGGCTTTTGAATTATTTCGGGGTTTGTAGTTTTGTAATCGTGAACGATGTTGCAGAAATCCAATCTCTGTTTTTTATTCTTTAACCTGGTCTACTTTGACACTATTGTATTTTCAATTTGAATTCTTCTTTTCCCATAATCACACCTATCAGGTTGTATTTATTTAGTCTAAGTTTAACTTAATAAAATTGTCTGAAGATTATTGTAAGCTATTAAGTTGAAGGCGTTTTCATTTATTTGGTGTGCACGTAACAGCATAATTATCTACATACTTACATTCAAGAAATCATCCCGACTTATTGCTTTTGTCTCAACTCCATTTTCTCTGCGTTTATTTAAAATAATACATTTCATATTGCAAATTTTAACAGTCGTATTAAAAAATAGTATTTTAAGATTGCATTTTTCACCGATTGACCCACATCAAGTTGATTAGTTTCATTTAAAGTTTCCTCCAGAGTGAGGGGAGGATCATCATCCTGACTTTTCTGCCCGATCCTCATTCAGCAGAATCAGCTTTGCAAGTTTCTTGAATATATTTTCAGAATTTTCTGCCTTATCCATTTCCAAAGCTGTTTGTATACTTATTTCAGGAGAATTATTTCTGTATATCGTCTTTAGTTTGTTTAATGTTGTCAGATTTCGAAGATTTATTAGACTTTTGTATCGCTTTTCGTTTCACAGATGTTAATCACAAAAAAATTTTCTTTTCCAATAAATAATTTTGGCGCGTGCAAAATTGTAAAGAAAACAACAATGTAAACAAACAAGAATATAAACAACTTTTGACAATTTGGCCGTACCAGATGAGTAACGGTTCGACTGACGAGGCTACGTTATTATCCTGCTACAAGGGAAAACGTTTTGTTAAAACGCAATTTGCTTTTACGAAGTGTGCGTAATAAGATCTGAAAATTTTGAATTGAAGTTGGTAAAAGAACTTTGATGATATGTTATTGTACACACTTCCATACATACATACATCATACATAAGTACATACATGCATGTATACATACATACATACAATATATGTTATTATATTTTTTACATGTTTCATAGAAATACATATGTATATATAGATACGTACATACTTATATAAGAATACATTCGAACTCTACTTACATTCATTCGAATGACAATATATTTAAAAAGTTTTCTTCTTGTTTCCGGTTTATTCGAATGTGGTTGGATATGTTTCTCCACGAATCGAATTATTATCATTACTCATTCGGCTTGTGTATTCGTTTATTTGTTTTTATTAAAACATAGTATGAGTCACTTTCTATTCAATTGTTTATGATACGAAGCTTTATTCATTCGAAAAGCAAATGAATATATTCAAATACCGTTTCAGCATAATAATGCAGACGTTTAATATATACATACATACTTACAATTTGAAAAAATCAGTCTTAGTAATGTTGCTAGAAATCTTTTTCAATAAATTTTATTACTTTTTATTTCAGTAAACCTTTTGTACCTATATATGGGTTTCTGACATTTATTTATACTTATATACATACATATATATAGATATAGCTATATGATACAAATAATTTGCTAATTCTGCAGAATTTTATGAACTTTTTATGAAAATTATTGATTAAGATTTTTCCCCGCACTTGGGTTTCGAAGTTAAATGACTTAAATACATACATATGCTTTGTTTGTATGTACATACATATGTATCTTACAAAGAAACGTTACAAGAACACGTGATACATATATACATACATATACACATACATACGTACATACATATGAAAAATTACAAAAAAGAATACAAACTAATGGGTTATTCAAAATAATATTTTCTTAGGTAGGTAATGCAAGTCTTTAGATCTGTCATAAATTTGTGTAGAATGAAGGAAATTTTGCTGTGTGAACGCTAAATTTTTTCAGAAGAAGAGAAATCCAAAAGCAAAAGTTTACAAGCGGATAGAAAATCTTTATTTGCTAAATTGTTTTAGAAAACGTTGTATTCGCATCAAATCAGAGTTGTACTTTTGAGTTCAGATTGTCAAAACCTTGAATTTTATTGATGATCGTTTTACGTTTACAAACCCAACCAATTAAAATTTAAAACCATTACTTAGTGTCTACAACTGCGGTTAACTCTGGCATAATAGCTGAGTAAACGTCGGCAGATTGAGAGAATGACAGTAGCTGCAAAATTTTTTTTATGCACAACTTAGTGTTCACACCTGTGGTAATATCTAAGATGAGAACGTCAAATTCAATCGCAGAGAGAATTCTGTTACGTGTAGACTTAAAATCAGTTTTATCGTAGTCTTATAATAATTTTTATGAGAGCGTTCTTATGAGAAATTTCATGGCAACGATCTTATAATAAGAGCTGTCAAAAAAGCGATTGTGTGTGTGTTTGTTTACAAAAGGACGCCATTGCAATTTTACCGATTATTAGTTTTGCAAAATATTAAAAAAAAAAACATTTTAAATGGAAAATAATTTGTTTTTATGCATTGAATACAGTAAAGGCCCTGATTCACTACCCTACATGAGCGTACGATTCATTCACAAGAAATTGTTTCAAAAGTCTGGCCGACTTGAAAAAATCGCTTCAAAATGGCGTTGTAGGTCACACTATTATTCAAGTATGATTGCAATAATTTATATACGCAATAAAATATTGAAAAACTTTTATTAACATAATAATTTCACATTACTTAAATTTTTTTTCTCGAGGCACCAACAATATTCTCATATTTTTCACAATATATACTCGTACCACACTGATCACACAGAAACTATAATGTTTTGAAAAGTTTCATAAAATTTTTAAAATCGCACGATTTTTCAAAAACTCTGTCGCACCGTTGCTTTTTTAGTACTTTTTCTGCACACATGCTTTATTTAGTAGATCGCACGATCGTGTATGATAGTGTAGCAAGGTCTTTAAGGGTGAAATACATATGTTAAAAGTGTGGCAATGCTACTTGTATTTGTTTACGAAAATTTTGTAACGACAGACAAAAACAATAAGAAATAATTTATTACACAAAATGATCAAACCATTAATAAATAAAATATTAGTTTGCAAAATTTAATAACGAGATGTTTAGTAAGCATCGTAAATATGTAGATCTAGATTTGTGTATACTATGTACATATTGTATGTATGTATACTATGTACATATTGTATTGTATTAGAATATTTCTTTAATTCTATAATTAAAAATATTGGAAGAATAAAAATGTTGATTTGCATATATTTTCGCCTATTTGATTAAATTGTGTTATTTTGCTTTTCGTTTATTCGTATTTACCTGGCTTTTAGTTCTGATTAACATTTTAATCGACAAATTTTGATCGGTTAAATTTAACAACAACTTCTTCGTTAAATAATGACAGTTAAGAGTTAATTACTCGTATACATTGTGAAATACATTTTTGCCACCAGATTGGTGGTTGAAGTCCCAATTATAATTTAATCAGACTTCGTGTAAATGGCTGTAAAAGCAATAATTTTGTAAATTTAAAAAAAAAAAAAAAAAACAAAAAATGTCTGAAGTGGAAAATCAATAATTTTTGCTTGAAGTGCGGTGGTGTGCTGTTTCACCCTTTAATTGTTGAAGAAATTTTGATTATTTCAAAATAATCATCGACAAGTTTGTCGATATCTTCTCTACACAAAAAAGAAGAAATCGTAGAAGACGATTATACTACATTTACACCAACTCAAAATCTAGTAGATTTCAATTAAAATCTATAACGAAATTCATATCGTTTACACCGCCATTTTTTGACATCTAGCAAGATTTCATTTTCACAAAAATAATTTATGCATGCGGGTTTGACAAAACAATTTTATCAGAGACTGAATACACCACATTGAAGTGTAATTTTTGTTGCAGCGTAGTACTTATTTTTAAGTACATTTTGAACAAAATCACGGTGGCATCACTTGGTATTGAGTAGATTTCAGTAGTGCAATTCACTAACTTTTAACGATTTTAAAAGAGCATAACTTAACGCGAGTTTTTGTGGTTTGCACTAACGCTTATGTGATTCACTAACTTATTCTTAACACCTCTGGTTGTATGTTTAAAAAATTTGAAATAATGTGGCAGCTTTGTTAAAAATAAAGAAAACCACAAAGAGGAACAGAAAAAAACAAACAAATTTGCAAATAATTCCATGTTTAGGGTAAGTAAAACTATTTATATGTTTATTATTTAAAATATTTTTTGATAAATAAGATAAGTTCTTCTCACGGAGAACACGCCGACCGACTGTTGGAGTCTTCCGACAAGTCATATGCCAGATACTGTGAAGTTATTCTAGTAGAATTTTAACGACATTGTTGTTAATATAAACACCACAAAAATAATTGGTGTTTAGTTAACGCTAATCAGTCAGGCTATAAAAACAGCTGATTTAAAACGAAGACAAATAGTGTCAAAAACTGTTATAGAATCGGGAAAACAGCAACGTTAGTGTTAATTTCTCTAAACGAATTTTATTAGCGTTAAAACAGGATAGTGAATTGCACTACAGGAGATTTCGTCGAAATCTACTCATAATGATCATGATTTCATTTTGTACTGGAAATCTTCTCAAAATCTACTAGATTTGGCTTGAACTCTCGAATGAGCAGATTTCGCTTTGGTGTACATAGGCTATAAAAAATATTTTCTCTCTCTCAAGAAGAGAGACGTCAAACTACATATAAAAAATTTTGTCCGGACAAAAATTTTGTTCGGAAACAATGGGTAAATCTAGCTTTAATTGTTGAAGAAATTTTGATTATTTCAAAATAATCATCGACAAGTTTGTCTATATCTTCTCTAGACACAACAAAGACGAACTCGTAGAAGACGATAACAATTTATTTCTGTTCTATATGTGTTTTTGCCAATTTAAGCTTACTAAAAATTATACTATTAAAAAAGTGGGCAAATTAAAAGATAAATTATTATAATAATTTTATTTTCATTCCTGATATTTTATACTTCTAACATTATTTTCTTCTTTAATTTTTATGCAATAAAATTAAATAAAATAATTTATTTTTGTGTAATTTTGACTGTTTAAAGTTAATTTGCGCTGCCGGCAACACTCCGTACTCACAACACACTGTTGCTGTCTTTTTAAAGTTCGGAGTGAACTTCATTATATTTTGCTCCTACAAAATCTAAATATCTCACGTTACCATGTAAACGTACCTTAACCGGCATTTGATATCGGAGGGCTTAAGACACGTATACATGGTAAAAATACAACCTTGATGTGACGAGATACAATGTTTTCTAAAATAGTTCAGAAATAGATGATTTATTTTCTATTTCATTTATCTGTTTTTGCAATCCAATTGTTTTCGTACTGAATAGATGTTTCTTTTACGCGGTGAGATTTTTGACAGATCTAAATATTTGTATTACCATGTAAAGATGCCTTTATCGTGATTCAAGCGCAGCGTTCGTAGAACTTATGAAATGACTTTCAACTCTAAAGCAACAATTGACCTGTGTAATTAGTTTTAAACAATAGCTATGTTATTCATTTTTTACTTTTTTACTAGAAATATTTTTAAGTTTGCAATGTGCATGCACACAACTACTTACATACATATGTACAAAATTTTATAATTCATA
The DNA here is from genome assembly GCA_914767995.1 of Thecocarcelia acutangulata. Classification (NCBI taxonomy): domain Eukaryota; kingdom Metazoa; phylum Arthropoda; class Insecta; order Diptera; family Tachinidae; genus Thecocarcelia; species Thecocarcelia acutangulata. The sequence continues at coordinate 63,842,870 of OU612098.1, forward strand.
CTTGTTTTAATTATTTGACTTATTTCAGTGGCTTGGATCCTTGTTGTAATCCACGTAAACTCGTACTACTTCTCCAGAATATTTACGTTGGGATGGCATAAAGTAGAAATCGGGTGTATCGGCGCCACCATTCGATACTAAGCGCGGATCTTCACGCGATCTCTCACGATGTTGACGTCGTTCGTCGCTGGCCGAATGTCTTTGGGCGCTTCTATCTCGACGATCTTGTGTGTAATAGCCGGGAGGCTGCATATTTGCTTGCTGTTGATGTTGCTGGCGTGGTAAAGAGTAGGCTCGGTCAGCATACGAATTTCGGGAATAACCCGATGAAGCTTGCTGATAATGATGTTTTGGTTCACCTCGTTCATTACGTTCACTACGATCATATCTATCCGGATTATTTTCATGACTTCCCGTAGCAGAAGATTTGCCAACTCGTTGCTGTGAACGACCATTAGAGCGATATTCTTGGACGCTTGAGGAAGCGTTCCCGTTGACACGGGTTGCTCCGTTACCACTTTCACCATTTGCTGTGTTGTCATAATACATTTGAGATTTACTTGTGGGTGAATGGGACATTTGTAAGGTGGTTTGTTGACTACTTGATGATGAGCGTTGGTTTCGGGTTTTTTCCTTCTGTGAAGTTCCGCTTGCTGATGCCATAGCTTTCTCTTCCGTCTCGCCATAAGGATCAAAAGCATAGTTTGTATTTGATGTGTAATCTTTCCATGGTGAATTTTTTATAAGATTTTCCTGAAAATTGAATAGATAATTAATATAAATATTGGCGATATTTCTTGTTTACGTTTAATATTCTCGATCAGTCAGCATTTTTTTTATACAATTGTAAATATTTAAAATTGAAAATTTTCCTCACAAATTGGCTTAAATGTAGTCTACACAGACACCCCCTACATTCAATATTTACATAGAAATCGAAAACATTTTAAATGCTGCAATAGAGTTTGTTTTACTCTTTCGTGTTATTATTGTTAAATTTAAACTTCCACGAACACTACTCCCTCTTTCCTCTTCATCAAAACTTATTTTCCTAGTTCCAGTACAATGCACTGCATATGTAGGGGTAATCCCCTGAGTACTGGTCCAAAAAAAAAAAAAAACATAGAAATCGAAAATGTATAAGAACACATCAAATAGGGAGCGTTGGAAGAAACGAATAGTTCCATGTTATGGACCTGTGAAATTTACATTATATGTACATGTGACGTTTTTTATTGTTATTGGTAAGCTTTTGCTTTTTTTTAATTTTTTTAATCTTCAGGAACTAAATCAGTTTGAACTTACATTAAAATTAGGCGTAAGTGCACAAGAACTTACATTAATAACTATAATATGCAATAAAGTTCAGTTAGACGTAACTTTGACGATTTTTTTTCTAAAAATATAACATCTATGAAGGATATGACGTTCTTTTCAAAATATTGTTACGTTTTTGTCTCTAAAAACGCTTTAGCGAATTCTTCAATTGTAAATGAAATAATGACTCACACCCTTGCTCGTTATACAGTACTTAAATAATTCACAACTATATTTACACTTGATACCACTGTGTAACACTAAACTTGCTTACTTTGACTTTACTCTTGCACTAAGCTTAAAAATAAACTGACTCGTTGCTGCCGACCTGCCTGATATTTATACGTCTTTATCAGTTTCTACAATCGACATGAATTTTCTAGTCGTTCATAATGTATAAATGTATTTCTATCGCACATACACATTTATACATATGCTTGCTAACAATAAGCAAGTCACAACAACAAACAATAATAAAACGAATACCAAGAATATAAGAAAAACAACATCATTTGTAGTTGATTTAATTGGAATTGTACATACTTTAAATCATGTACGTTTGTGTGTTACGGTTTTAGTTATATAAGTAAATATTGCACAGTGGTTTAAAACGCAAAAATAATTTTTGCCAAATTTAAAAAAAAAATAAAAAAATGGGAAAAATAGTAATTATTCGATGCGAATATGCCTTTTTTATAATTATTAATAATTTTAAAAATATTAACAACATACTGAAAGAAATTATGCATTTTAGAATATTGAAATGCAGATAGATTTAATGAGAAAAACATAAGTGAAGGTGTTCTAATTATTTAATGACTAAACACGTATACCGATGCAAGAGTATATTCGGATTTCCGTGTAGTTAAAATTTACCTAGCTGAAGATTCTCTCCACATTTGCTGATGAATGTGGTAAAAGCACTATATATTTAATTGTTGTAAATATATATTGAAGTTTTTAAATAAGCAACACACAAGTTCATGTATGTATACACAGTCTGAAACTTATGAAATCGACATCAAATTTTATTTGTATTAAATAGAAATAAGTTATTCTTGTAAAATATTATTTTTTGTCGTAATAAAGAATTCAAAGAGAAAAGACCTCTGGTTTTATTTGCAAGATTAATAAACTCCGTTAGAATTTGAAAATTATGTCAGAAATAGCTGGTTTTATTTTCGACACAGCTCTGGACTGAAGAGCAGTTCTCGCGTTATCGTAATTATTTCTTAAGTGCTGTCTGGCTTGGCGTTGTTGTTTGGCCTTCGAGAGTATTGCGTCTCACTCTCACTGGTTAACTATATAAGCCTCAACTAATTGCATTAGTTTACAGTTTTTTTGAGGTGCTCCTTTCTTAACCATGCAGCAACTTCTTATGTGAAGGCATAAGTCGTTATAGTTGGTCACAGCGCCGCTGCAAATTACTGTTATTACTATCCTGGGCATAATGCTGTGCATCCTATACTTTACAAATTTATTTGCAACGAGTATAGTTAAATAAATAAATAAATATTTTAGATAAAGAAGATTTTCAGAATGATTTTAAGTCATGTCTAAACGTCATTTATTCTTGTACTGAAAAATTGTCACAACGGAAAACATTTGTCAAGTTATTTTTCTATACTAATTTCCCTTTAACTCATTTGCTATGTTTTTAAAATTGTTTTCTTTTCATTTGACTGACATCGATATTATCGAAAAAATGAAAAGAGAAAACGAACTTTTTATCGACAATTAAATAAAATTAAAGAAAAAGACATGACTTACAAATCGTTATAAAAATGTAATATGATTTTGGTAGCAACTTAAAAAAAGTATTGTAAAATAGACTTTAACAAAGTAACTTTTTAAACTTTGAGTCAAAAAAAAAGTCGATTGCAGGTAGATTGCAACCTTTATAATTTTTTTCGAAACTTCGCTTAATTTTCTTACATAGCATTCAAAAACATGTGCAAGATGTTATTCCATTTTGTCTATGTTATAACATGAAAAATTGATATTTTCGTTCTAACGTAACGTAAACAAATGGTAGTAGAAATATGAGGGGAAAAATACAAAAAGTTACTTTTTTATTAAAAGTTTTTAAAATCTGCGTTTTTAGGCCAAAAATCTTCGAATCTTCATTTAGTGTTTTTAGAGAGGAAAAATCTGAAAAATGAAGATAAATCTGCATTTCTGGCAACCGTGTATATCACTATGATGGCAATCGGGGAAAAGAAAGCACCATTAGCCATAATGTCTAAAGTGCCCTGGAGACGATAAAAAAACACGTCAATCAGTGCATATGCATGTGTGAGTGTCGTGTTTTTGCCGTTTAAAAGGAGACGTACAAATAAAACTGTAAACCATCATTTGTTTTTTTTTTTGACTTCGGTGCGTTCGTTTCTAAGCATGTGACCATCGGATGGTGAATTATTGTTATCTTGTGCAATTTTGTTTAAAAAAAAAAAGAAAAGGAAAACCTATGTATGAAAAGTAGTAATAAATGAAACATAGTAATAGATGTTTATATAGTATATACTCGTATGTATACATTTAAACAAAATAAAATTCAATAATCATATAAATATGGATGTAGTTTTCTATTTTACTTGTTGTCTCTTTCGATAACAAATCTGAGATTTTCTATCGTCAATCCCAATTGGAGACTATCAAAATAATTACACGTCAAAATAAAATATCAAAAGTTTTTGATTTTCATTAATCAGTGGCTGTGTCCTGTAACTTTCGCCACGAGAAACTTTTCGACTGAAACGTGTGAAATGAAACAAAGTTGCAACAAACAGCTGCTTTTCTCACTAAGCTGCCGTTTAGATAGGAAAGTAATTTCATGAAAATTGCAATACACTCACACTTTTTTACTAACACACTCACATTTTGCTTACTTTCCACTCAGCTTTCATTAAAAATTTCATGAAACAAATTTTTTGACGTTTTCTGAAAGTAAAATGACAAATTGCTAAACATTGTTGCCACATATAAAGAATTATACAAAGTTGCAGTATTGTAGTAAAATAATAATTATAAAATTAAAACAATTAAGTTTTTTATTCGCTATTTTTAGCTTCTACCATTTATACCAATAAAAATTATAAATAGCTATTTAGAAAACAGGCTATTTATAATTTTTATTGGTGTATAAATGGTAGAAGCTAAAAATAGCGAATAAAAAAACTTAATTGTTTGAATTTTTGTTCTCTGCTTTTCGATACTTTCAAAAAGCAAAGCGTAGCAACCAACGGTTGTTCATTTGTTTGAAAGGTGTAAAGAAATGATAGAGACGTGTATAAATGAAAAAGCTTGTTCTTTTGTGTTTTGACAGGTATTATTAGAGCATTTTTCTTTTAAATTCTCAACAATTTATTTACATTGTTGCGATATAAAGTTGAATGTTTGAGAATATCTTTCAAAAATTTCCAAAGTCTACTGACGATTAGGGTAGTTCCTATGAAATGTCGACATATAGATAGCTGGGAAACATAGAAAACAGGCTATTTATAATTATTATAAAATTAACTTCTTTTGCAAGTCTATGAAAATAATTATGATCATTTGTCATTGTATTGTATATTTATAAAAATAACATCATAGAAAAGTTTATAATGATAAGTTTTTTCAACTATTACCCCATAAATTTGTATATGTAATAAGTTCGGCAACTCTGATTAGTAAGCAAACAAAATAAGAGTGGAGAGAAGTAGAGGCAAATTTTGCAACTCTTTGCCTCGGCGACATTTGTAAAATGAACTTTCACTTTCCTGAAAGTGAGTTTTTATTTGTAATACGTATACAGAAATTTCATGAAAGTACTTTCCTGTGTAATGGCAGCGTTAACAACAAATCCATTCATGCAGAGGTTTAGTGTATAATGCTTTTTACTAAAACAAAAAGTTGTGTTGCCACCGCAAGATAAGAAACACACCAAAAATTGAAAGAAGCGCAACGCGCTTCAGCTAAAGCTATGTACACACGGTTGTCAGATGTTACAATATTGTAAGATCTGGCAACATGCTGACAATGTAGTGACAATGAAAAATTGTCCCGCAGAAGTAAATTGTGTGTTCAGACGATCGTAAGAAAATCTTACAATTTCATTGTCAGACTATGGCCTGACAAATAATTCATCTGACAACAAAAATTGTCAGTTCACACGGTTGTCAGATTGTTAGATGAAAAAAATTGCCATACATTTTGTAAGGTATTGCCACTTATGTATATCAACAACTATCTGCTTGGCAGTGTTGCCCATCAAACTTTTTTCTGACAATGATGCCATTGTCAGGTGCATTAATTTTACACATCTGATAATTACAACTGAGCTTACAATACCAGCCAATTATCCGACGAAGAGTGTTCTCACGATTGTCAGATGCCTGACAACATTATCGTCTTACAATTGATTGACAATGGTTTTTCTGACAACGTTGTAAGTTAAAAATTGGCAGTTCACACGATTGTAATACATTTTCAGACAATTTTACTGGCAATATTGTAAGATCTGACAACCGTGTGTACATAGCTTAAGTAATTTCTCACAAGAAAAGAAAACAAATTTAAAAGCACAAAAAAAAAGCAGCGAGTGGACAAGGCTGAACATTGCGTTACGATGTCTCTCTAATGTATAATCAGATGAAAGAATGAAAATACACAAAGATATGATCATGATTTTTAGTATAATTCAAGATAAGGAACAAAAATTGCATAAAGTAAATGCTGACTGATTTTGAATGAAAAATATAGAAAAAGACAGACAAAAAGAATTAAGGAAGAGTTAGAAATAGATACGAAGAAAAAGAAGCTTTTAAATTTTTGTAGAAAGTTTCCAATTAAAGTAATTAGTATAGTAATTAAACAAACACTACAAAGCAAAAAGGAAAAGGAGTCACAGTACAATACAGAATAGTTAAATCGAGTTTTAATTACCAATTTTTATAGCGCGTTTGATAATTTAAATGAAGATATTATATTTTTGTTGTTTCACTTATTGAATAAAATGCCAATATTTGAACAATATATTCGTAATCTCTTGGCAGTAATGGCTTTTATTTGAAATACTTTATTGTGATGGTGGAAGGAATGTGATGTATTGGATAATATATTTTTCTCATAATATTATAGGATTTGTTTATAAATCGCTAGAAGGTTGATAATAACGTGGATGTTGCCGTTGCTGATAAATCCGCCATTCGTCGGGTATTACATAAATAAGCTTTGATATATAAATATATGGATGATTTAATTTAACTTTCAATTCTATCAGAAATCAATTTAACATGATATACAATTACATAAATAAAAACGCAATTAAAGTGAATGATATTAATATATTATTGTCATACCGATTCCGTCCTACTTTTGAAGACCATTATTGTATATATTAATTTCCGTCATGCCGAAGCTATCTTTACGTATGTACGATGGCGGCTCGGGAACTTTTTAGCCTAGCACAAAAAGCGCGGTATAAACAGAAAAAAGTTAAGTGTTTTGGAAACTTCCATCTCTGCTATGAACACATGTTAAATTTTGTTTCCATCTGGTAACTCCATCATATAGAAACAGATGTTCACAAAAGACGCATCCGGAAAAATTAGAAATGCGTGGTGTCATTAAATATTTACATAAAAAAGGTTTATCGGGACAAGAAATTCATAATGATATGGTGAATGTGTTAGGTGAAACTGCTCCTTCATATGCAACAGTAAAAAATTAGGTTGCTGAACTTAAACGCGGTCGTACAAGCATTGAAGATGAACCACGTAGTGGACGTCCAAAAATAGCAACAACAACAGAAATTGTAGCCAAAGTGCATGATATGGTATTAAATGATCGACGAATAAAAGTGCGTGAAATAGCTAATATCATGGGCATCTCAAATGATCCAGTCCATTTAATTTTGCATGAAGAACTACAGATGAAAAAACTTTCTACAAAATGGGTGCCGCATTTGTTAACAGTCGACCAAAAACGCATAAGAATGAACATTTCTCAAGCTTGTTTGAATCGTTTTAAGCGAAATAAAATGGATTTTAAGCGTCGTTTCATGACTGCTGATGAGACATGGATCCACCACTATACTCGAGAGACAATAGAACAATCCAAACAATGGACTGAAGCTGGAGGAAGTGCCCCAAAGAAGGCAAAAACAATTCAATCGGCTGGTAAGGTTATGGCAACGGTTTTTTGGGACTTCAAAGTTATATTATTGATTGACTATCTGCAAAAGGGTAAAACAATAAATTCAGAGTACTATTGCAACCTTTTGGATCAGTTAAATGAACAAATTCGAGAAAAACGTCCTGGCTTACAACACAAAAAAATAATTTTTCAACGCACCAGCGCACAAGAGTGTTTTAACAATGGCTAAAATCAACGAAAAAAAGTACGAGTTGCTTGACCACCCACCTTATTCTCCTGACTTAGCTCCCAGTGACTTTTACCTGTTCCCAAATCTAAAAAAATTCCTTGCTGGCAAGTGTTTTACCTCAAATGAAGATGCAATTACAGTTGTAAACCACTATTTTGAAGACGTTGAGGAAAACTATTTTAATCAAGGGATAGAATTGCTAGAAAAGCGTTGGACTAAGTGTATTGAAGTTTTAGGAGATTATATTAAAAAATAAAAATATTTTTGAAAAACTAACTATTCTCTTTCATTGATGGGCTAAGAAGTTTCCAAACCGCCCTCGTATATCAAAAAATCAAAATAAATGAGATAATACCATTTTATAGTTTCAATTTTGAGGCATTTGTGCCTCATGGGTTTTGAGATATGAGACTTTTGATAAAGATTTAACTCGTTATAATAATAATATAATAATAAAAAAACAAATTGTGGCAATACGTGTAGATAATTTCTGCACAACGAAATCACAAAATGAAGTGTTCCAGTCTAATAAAACACTACTCGTATTGTAACTTTATTGTAGGAATCCCTTATTTGTTGTAGAAAATAAAATTCTTGACAATGTTGCACGTCAATTTTCGGGTGCAATTAACTCCTCTACTGTAATGACTGTTGCGCGGGTGAATTGGTTAAGAGCAGCTGATGCAATTAATGGGGTTCGGCCAATCAACTCACGAATTTTTGTCTTCCATTGAATGTCTGGAAAATTGCATACAAGGACTTTTTTTTCGAGATCTTCAACAAGGGGTTTGTCCATATGACTAAAAATGACGACCTGTGTGAGCCTTGCAAGCCACATGAGGATGCTGGTGAGTCTGGAATAATACACCCCGTGGAGTTGGTCCATCATCATATTAGACCGTCAAAACAGGTGCTGATGTAAACCAGTGATACATCATGCTTAGATAATACATGTGTTATCGCAATAGTTTTTTTTGTTTTATCTTGGACCAGTACTCAGGGGATGACCCTTTTACATATGCAGTGCATTGTACTGGAACTAGGAAAATAAATTATGAAGAAGAGGAAATAGGGAGTAGTATTTGCGGACTTTTGACTTGCACGGAATACACGGAAAGATCGAAACAAATATCACAGCATTTAAAGTGTCCAGTGTACTATACTTTTGTCACTGATCAGACTAACAAAATGTAATCCAACTGCTCTCACACTGCAAGGTAATGATTAACATTGAAACGAAATTAATAGTGAACATATAATGCTTCGTGTAATAAGAAAAACAAGAATACTTCTAATCAAGGCGCATTTAACTGAGAATATTTCGCTTTGCTTACTTTTGTACGAACTTATTTCAAAAAGTATTTTATGCTAGTACAAGGAAAAATGTTAAAGTTAGTAAGTAACAATTTAAGAAAGTGAAAAAGAAACCTGTAATAAAATAGTTTTGAAATACAGATGTGTTAAAATATATACGCACAAGTTTCGCACAAAATTCGTTACTAGCTATTGTATTATCTAAGAAGCGTGTCTATTTTCTTGCGTTGCGTGTTGTTATTCTTAAAGTAAAACCTTCACGAACACTACTCCCCTTCCCATCATAACCTATTTTCCTAGTTCCAGTACAATGCACTGCATATGTAGGGTTCATTCCCTGAGTACTGGTCCAAAATAAAAAAAAATAAAAAAAATGGGTGGAAGCTGGTGGAACTGCTCCGAGGAAGGCGAAGACCATAAAATTGGCTGGCAAGGTTATGGTCACTGTATTTTGGCATGAACACGGAATATTGCTTATCGATTATCTTGACAAAGGATCCACAATCATTATTATTGTGCATTATTGGATCAATTGAATGATGTAATCAAGGAAAAACGACCACATTTAAAGAATAAAAAAGTGTTCTTTCTTCAAGACAACGCACCAGTTCACACAGCATTAGATCCGATGCTCAAATTACGTGAAATATACTTCGAATGGGTTGATCGTCTACCTTATAGTCCAGATTTAGCTCCTAGTGACTTTTACCTGTTTCCAAACTTAAAAAACCATAGTTTGAGGGGTTTTAATTTAGTTTTTTAATACTGTTTGTTAAGAAAGTTCAAAAAAGAAATATGTCCTGAATATAAATGAATGCGCATGTAGTTCGCAAATGGTTTCTTGCGTTTGAATTCTTGTTTGGGAAGAGAAAAAAATTAAGAAAAATCAATGATGTTATGTTAACAGGTTTTCTGTATGTTTCTTAAAAAACATTAAAATAAAATACACATATGTAGGAACATGTAAAACAAGAATTCGAACGCTATAAATCACTGCCGAACTGCATGCGCATTCATTTATATTCAAGCACGAACACCTTAACGATGATTGAACTCACACAGCGAAGATGTTGCGCATTGTATTACTGATTAAAAATCAACTGCTCATTTGTGCGGCTGAATATACAATCATGTTTGAAATTTAATGTTTTTCATCATGGTGCAATTATTAGGTGGCATCATAAGGAGTTGCTATACTACATACATAATATTTTGTTTGTGTAAAAATTACGGAGGCCGTCAAAAAAATTTTTACATAACTGAAGAAAATGAAGAAAGAAAAGTGTATATAAAGACTGCTCATTTGTGCGACTGAATATAAAATCATGTTTGAAATTTAATGTTTTTCATCATGGTGCAATTATTAGGTGGCATCATAAGGAGTTGCTATACTACATACATAATATTTTGTTTGTGTAAAAATTACGGAGGCCGTCAAAAAAATTTTTACATAACTGAAGAAAATGAAGAAAGAAAAGTGTATATAAAGACTGCTCATTTGTGCGACTGAATATAAAATCATGTTTGAAATTTAATGTTTTTCTTCATGGTGCAATTATTAGGTGGCATCATAAGGAGTTGCTATACTACATACATAATATTTTGTTTGTGTAAAAATTACGGAGGCCGTCAAAAAAATTTTTACATAACTGAAGAAAATGAAGAAAGAAAAGTGTATATAAAGAATATAAACAAAGAAATTTAATTTTTTGTTTTCAATTGTTTTCATAAATTGTTTTCAATGCATTTAAAGCAATTAAAATATTTTTGAAAACTTTTTTATTGTATTTCTTTGCACTTTTTCAAACTGTTTAAAATATTACTATTTTTTCATTTCACTTTGTGTAAACATAAACAACTTTTGACACCATCGGTCATTTGAAACAAGAAATGGTCACCTGCGCTGGGGATGTCACCTGGTTAATTGCACCATGGTTTTGCATGTTGTTGAGAAAGTATGATTTTTTTTGAAATCGCTGAAAGCTGTTCTCTGATGTGTATGCACATGTTTTTTCTGTACACACCTTCAAAATTGTTATGCATTGCAAATTTTCACTTACATACATACGTCGTTATATATATGCGTATGTAACATGCAGAAAAATTTGTATGTGTTGTATTTGTGCCATTATATTTCTTCTCTTAAGTAAGAAAACTTATTATTTTCAATTAAACATCTGCTAGAGTGTGACAGAAAGTATGCCGAAAACAGTTCCAACATGTTACTACGCATTACTTTTTATTAAAATAAGCATATTATATTGTATGATGTTGGTTTGCTTTATTACTGCTACCACACTACAACTTATCCAGGCAACAAAATATTTATGGTTTCTTGTTATTTTTTTGTTTAAGACAAACAACCCTTTGTAAAACTTCATCGTACAACTCAAGGTGCATTAACGTATACACGGTGGCAGCACTAGAGCAAAATTACAACAATACAACAAAAAGAGGCATCTGGTAAGCTATGTTTATCAAAAATATTTGTAACTTTTTTCACAATTATAAACTATGAATGTGCTTTTTAATAATTATAAATTATTCTTATTTGAATTATTTTTATGTTCACAAAATAGTTTGTATGTGTTTAATTCAGAATAAAACACTAAATTCACTTACAACAAGTAAGAGTGTAGTATATTCGGCTGGGCCGAATCTAAAATACCCTTCACGATAGTCACGAATATGTATAGTATATTAAAAATGTGACCTAAATATGCTCGGTTATATATGAACCGATATCGGATTTTTCTATTTTCTGTATTTTAGTAACCTTCTTTTATAACGAGAATTGCTTTCCAGCAAAAAAAAAAAAAAAATTTAATGGAAAAATCGGTTCAGGCTATATCTCGGGTATATATGGACCGATATCGAAAATTTTAATTTTCCATATTTATATAACCTTATATCAATACCAGAACTGCTTTTGAGCACAACAAATTGTTTAAGTTCGCTTACGCGATATTTTCATGAAAAACCCGATTTAGGCTATATCTCGGGTATATATGGACCGATATCAGAAATTTTAATTTTCTCTATTTTCGTAACCTTCTTTTATAACAAGAATTGCTTTTCAGTAAAAAAAAAATGTTATTGGAAAAATCGGTTCAGGCTATATCTCGAGTATATATGGACCGATGTCGGATTTTTTCTTTTTCCATATTTATATAACCTTATTTCATTACCAGAACTGCTTTTGAGCACAAAAAAGTTGTTTACTCGGCATTTTCATCAAAAAACCTGTTAAGCTATATATCGGGTATATATGAACCGATATCGGAAATTTTAATTTTCCATTTTTATATAACCTTATTTTATTACCAGAACTGCTTTAAGGTGAAAAAAGTTGTTTAAGTTCGCTTACGCGGCATTTTCATGAAAACCACGGTTTAGGCTATATTTCTGGTATATATGGACCGATATCGGAAATTTTCATTTTCCATATTTATATAACCTCATCTTATTACCAGAACTGTTTTAAGCAAAAAAAAGTTGTTTAAGTTCGCTTACGCGACATTTTCATGAAAAACCCGGTTTGCGCTATATCTCGGGTATATATGGACCGATATCGGAAATTTTCATTTTTCATACCTATATAACCTTATTTCATTACCAGAACTGCTTTAAGGTGAAAAAAGTTGTTTAAGTTCGCTTACGCGGCATTTTCATGAACCTAATTTCATTACCAGAACTGCTTTTGAGCACAAAAAAGTTGTTTAAGTTCGCTTACGCGACATTTTCATGAAAACCCGTTCTAGGCTATGTCTCGGGTATATATGGACCGATATCGGAAATTTTCATTTTTCATATTTATATGACCCTATTTCATTACCAGAACTGCTTTGAGCACAAAAAAGTTGTTTAAGTTCGCTTACGCGACATTTTCATGAAAAACCCGGTCTAGGCTATATCTCAGGTATATATGGACCGATATCGGAAATTTTCATTTTCCATATTTATGTAACCTAATTTCATTACCAGAACTGCTTTTGAGCACAAAAAAATTGTTTAAGTTCGCTTACGCGGCATTTTCATTAAAAATCCGATTTGGGCTATATCTCGGGTATATATGGACCGATATCGAAAATGTTCATTTTTCATATTTATATGACCCTATTTTATTACCAGAACTGCTTTTGAGCACAAAAAAGTTGTTTAAGTTCGCTTACGCGACATTTTCATGAACAACCCGGATTGGGCTATATCTCGGGTATATATGGACCGATATCGGAAATTTTCATTTTCCATATTTATGTAACCTAATTTTATTACCAGAACTGCTTTTGAGCAAAAAAAAGTTATTTAGCTTCGCCTATGCGACATTTTCATTAAAAATCCGATTTGGGCTATATCTCGGGTATATATGGACCGATATCTGAAAAAAAAATTTTTTGCCTTTTAGTCACCATGCTTAATAAGTGTGTGAAGCAAATGAAGTTTGAAGCAAAACGAACAACTTTTGTTTTCAAAAATTTTCATACAAAACTGCAAAAAAAATGGCTTTTTTCGGAATTTTGAATATATCTCAGCTATACGTGGACCGATATTACTGAATTTCAATAGCAAACCCATGAATCGATGGGGTAAAAGAATGGTGAAAGAAAAAAGTTTCTAAGTCTAATGGTTTTCTCAGAAACGGTATTTCAACAGCGGACAGACGGACAGACGGACATCGCTTAATCGACTTTTCCATTAATTCTGATTCAGAATATATATACTTTATAGGGTCGCAAAAAAAAAACTGTAGAAATTACAAACGGAATCACAAACTTATATATACCCTTAAGGCCAGGGCACATAGAATCCGTCGTACGTTATACTTTGCCTTTTTCAACTGACAGCTAAGTTGAAATACATGTAGGCTTATGAGCTTTGTCACATTCGGTACTTCTCCGTCAACGCAAAGTATTAAAGTTGAGCAACTTTCAACTTTTAACGTACGTTGAGAGCTTTGACAACTATGTGGTAATATTTTTTGTATATTTTAATATAATTTTTCGTTCAAAAATTAAATAAATTGAAAAAAAATTGTGTTAGATTTTGTGTGCTGTGTCTGAAATATAAATTCAAAGATTTTAATCAAGCTAAAGTAAAATGCAGTTGGTTTTATATCCGTTATCAAAGTGCTGATTGTGCCAATTTCATACTTTGTACACGTGATGTCAGTTGATAAAAGAGACGGACAAAGTACGACGGATTGTATGTGCCCCGGCCTTTAACATTTTTGTGAAGGGTATAAAAAGTGTAAACAATACATTTGACGTAAATAGCTTCCTATATTGCCAGTAGCAAAAAATTATCACATGCCGTAGTGCTGCCACCGTGTATACATTAATGCACCTTGGTACAACTTGTCTGATGCTTTGCTGGCACGCACGCGTGGACACATACATATACACACGCACACATAGTTTGTCAATGGACGCGGCATATTGATCGAACTTTTTTTTTCGTTTAATTGGTGACAAAAAGTATACTTCGGTTCTTTATTGCATATTTATTTTCTCATACGAAGTAAAACAATTATGTTAGAGTCATACGCGCTGGCATGTATAGGCATTCATTTTATGTAAAAAAGAACAATAACCATCCGTAAAAGAAGCATTGAAAAACTCACAAACAATTACAAGCATATGAAATTTCAAAAGTTTGTATGCTTTGAGTGTATCCGCTCAGATGTGTATTTTCAATGTCTTGTCTTTTTTTTTTTTTTTTTTGCTAAAATTTATAACATTTAGGTACATTCTGAAAAAGTAAAAAAATTAAATAAGGTTATCAAAAATACTAGTTTTTTTATATTCCTTTTTGAATCGCACTGCTGGTATATGTTAGAGATCTACACATTTCTGGAAAATATGTACGAGTAACTTAGAAAGTTACTGATAATAATAGTTTATCCTTTTGGTAAATTTCAAAGTGAACTTTAAGCATTTGAAGCTGTCATACTTTCTGCTGAAAATGTCGCTACTTCAGTTGTAAAAATGGGAAAAATTTAATGGTGACTTTATTATGTACGTCGACTTTCCGTTCTCTATTCTTTCTCCTACCTTATTTCCTACTTCCCTCAACGACCTTCTATTTCAAACTTCAAACCGCTCCACTCTTTCGCAGATGACAGCAGCATTTGTCATTCGTACTCTTTCAGTTATAGAGAAAAATATTAATGACTCACTGAAGAATAGTGATCTTCTATTAATCTCCGAATGGGGCCATGAAAGCAGGGTCGCCTTTAACGTTCGTAAGACCCTGTGTTGTTTATAAAAATACAAATAAACGACCGCAAATGCTGCTTCATCTGTACTCATGGATAGTATAATTATCGACAAATCGGATGCTCTTGGAATGAAAATACAGTATGATAAGCGCTGGAGCAAACACATTTCTCATGTCTCTAAAGGAGCATTCAAGTGCCTCGGGTTTTTGAAACTGTGTAAGATGTACTTCACTCCATCTAATTTCCTTACTATTTATACCACCTATATCCGACCGACTCAACTCTCATGTTTTGGGCCAGGGGCTCAAAATCTTTTTTGGGGTTACTCGACCGTATGCAGGAGAGGGCGAAGTAGCATATCGGTAACAGTCGGGTATCCAACTCTATTGACTCACCGGAGCATCGGCGCAGTGTAGGGTGCGTTACTCTGTTCGATCGTTACTACAATGGATTTTGATCTGACGAGATTAGAGATTTTGTTTCCGAAACTCGCACATTTTTATATAGCACGCGTTCATCGTCCAGAGCTTATCCATTTGTGGTCGATTGTCCGGGGAATCATACTACGCAATACATAGAGAAAATGTTTTACAGATAACCTGTTCCCTCGCCTGTGGAATAAGTTGCCTGTAGACGTGTTTCCGGTCTATTATTCAAATGTTGATAAACACTACTCCCTCTTTCCCCATCCTCACAACCTATTTGCAATGCAGACTCGTATATAGGGGTTATCCCCTAAGTACTGGTACAAGATAAAAAAGAAAAAAAAAACTAATGTTCAGTTTATCTTTTAGAAACTTTATCGTTATTAGGTTGTAATAATGCCCATACGTATATATTTTCAAAAAATTTTAGTACATCTAACCCATTGTGCAGCGGCTAATTTGCTACTAAAGATAATATACAAACTAAAAACATAATATAGAAAAAAACAAACATACACACTCATAGAAAACCCGTCATAGCTGTGATATATTTTATCATCAATGTAATGCCAAATGTCATCGTTTTTGACCCCATGACACTTTTCATCATGGTGATGTCAACCATTACATTATTTGCTCTAATTATCATTAGCAATAACTATGACAATTATTCCATCGATGACATGTCATACTGACATCATGGTGATGCTTAATTGGAATACGTTTGATGTGACCATGTGATCAATGCAGTGGCACTCTAATATCGAAAATATGAATAAACGAAGTCAAAATAATGACAAAATATTATCAATAGAATAGCACACTAATATCAGATCAACTATAATTTAATGTAAAAATCGCATTGATGTGAAATTTTATGGCAAAATGTTATCAGTACCATGACACGCTATCATCAACCAAACTTAAGCTCCGGTTAAATATAATAATTTCAAAAATATGTTCAATCATGTAACTTTATATTTTACTATTTTCAAGAAACCAATGAAAATTAAAAATGTTCTAATATTTAGTTTTGCTGACTTACTGTCATCAATATTTATAATGTCTGCGTGTCGCATTATCATATTTTAATTGTGTGTATGCTGTGTATGAGAAACTACTCGTAGTTAGTTTTGTTATTTTATTGTCTACGCTCTCATTGTATTTGTTATTTAACTAACGCCGCATGTGATGACAAAATGTCATCAATATGATATATTATCGTTCATTGATATATTCGCTTTATAATTTTACGTATTTGCCTTTGCATAAACAATAAGTGCTATACTTACAAATTTACATCAATATGATGCATTTTTTTAT
This sequence comes from Thecocarcelia acutangulata, assembly GCA_914767995.1. Taxonomy (NCBI): domain Eukaryota; kingdom Metazoa; phylum Arthropoda; class Insecta; order Diptera; family Tachinidae; genus Thecocarcelia; species Thecocarcelia acutangulata. The sequence continues at coordinate 63,859,833 of OU612098.1, forward strand.
ACTTCTAAAAAGTTAATCTAAATTTAAAAATAATGATTTAACAACAAAATTATTTTTCAACAATAAATAGAAAGTATTATACTAGTTATGCTTTTTTTTAAATAAATTTTGTCAAGTTAAATGTATTATAATTGTTAATAAAATGTATCATTGAATTGATGTCACCCCAATGCCATACATTGATGATACTCAATGTATGGCAAAATTCTCTGATGACTTTTGTCATTGAAATTGATGTCAGTTTTCACATTAATGATGACTATTTACATAATATTAATGTCACAATTCTGATGACGCGGCGTCATCAATATGAAGATGCTATTATGATGATACTCAAATTGATTGTGCTTTTAGCGCCCTAAAAAAGCATCAATTTGTTCATGGCAGAGTTAAAGTTTAAACGTTGTGTAAGTTATAAGTGTAAGCAAAGCTTAGTGCTTCAGTGCAGAGTGGTATTAAGTGTAAAAAAATTTGTGAAGTATTTAAGTACTGTGTAGCGAACAAGTTTCTGTGTTATCATTCCATTTGCAATCGAAGCATCCGTAAAAGCGTCTTAGAAGATAAAAGTGCCCAAATAAAAATGGGCTGATATTGCACATTTCAGAATATGTTTTAAAAATGATCCCAAACATTAAGAAAATATAAAAATTTTTACAAAATATAAATATTTAACTGCAATACACATATTTCAAAAGATACTTATATGTATTCCAGAAAAATTATTGCACAAAATTTTCTCTCTTGATTATTTTCTTTTTTTATTTGTATAATAATTGCTTTTTGACAGCTATTTAATGGAAATATTCCAATAAAAGTATAACTAGTGTTGCCCGTGTTCACTTGGAAATACACAAACGCCGTGTTTTCACTGATCGAGGAACGATTGAATTTTTTGTTGTTTCATAGTTTTCGTTGTAAAAACTTATGACAAAAAAAAAAAAAAAAAACAGAAACGAGGTGGAGGTTTCGACAAAACACAATAAAATTACATAAATAAAATATGTAGATAAATTATGAATATTAGGGTGGGTCGATTTAGTAACCGATATTGGGCCATAGCATGAGGGGAAGAAAATTCCACTGTGACATATGAAAAAAAAGAAAAAATTTCGAAGCGAACAAATTTCATTGATAAATAATTCAATTTCATCAAAAATAATCCAGAGTAATAATAATTAAATAAAATTTCACGTTGGAAAGGTAATATTTAAAAAAATTAAATAAATTTCTTATTACCTACTAAAAAACTTGAAAAATAAAAGTAATAAAATTTGAATTTGGGAGCATCGAAAAGGATTTTTTTGATATGTCGTAGAGGAACTTTTGTTCCTCATGCCAAAGACTATACACAAATTGAGGGCGCAATATAGATTGTTAAATCGACCCACCCTAATGTACACACATACATACATACATACATGATATAAAAAATACAAGGTAGTTTTATTCTCTCAATTTTCCTTAACAAACACCATCTGACAACTATAAGGATTGTGACATTTTCCATAAAATTGTGCTACCGTATTAGTTTTTATTATTCCCTTGTTTTCAGTTTTGTTTGAAGTTGTGTCTAAAAATAATAATAAAATTGTGGCTTCTAGCAAAATCAAATAAAAATTTTAAAATAAAATACATACATAAATCTAAAACATATAAAAATGGCCTAAAAAACATCCCCAGACTAAAATGCTACCGACACCATGTTTCAATGTGCCTTTAGTATAACGTGGATGAAGACGTTGGCTTTTTAGTCATCTAACCTGTCTTAATCTATCGGAGCCTTTTAAATTAAATTTGGATTCATCGGAGAATGGTATGAAATTCCTTTATGTGGTGGTGAAATTAATGTGTTCCCTTGCAAATTCCAACCTGGCTAGTCTATTTTTCCGTGATACATCTTTTTTACACTTTTGTCTTTTGCCTTTAAATCCTTCTGGGGGTAACATTTAATGACAATTGTGTTGCGGTGGTTCTTGATGACACGAATTGGTCTTTTTTTATTAAACGTATTATTACCTGACCATCTCGTTTGCTGGTTTTTCGGGAACGTCCACCTTTATGTTCTATAACCAAACGGCTTATAATTTTTGGTGAATGTCAAATTTTTTGCAATTGTGGTCACTGATTGGCCGTTATTAAAACCAGCTATTATTTTTTCTTTTAAATGCACTGAATAATTATATCGCGCCATTTGTTAGAGAAGTTACAAGTTAGTGACATCTTTTGGTAGTAGGTTTTTCTTATTGTAAGTAATGAAGAATATTCAAGGTTACGTGCATTAGTTTTGTCGCATTCTAGTAGAAATAATTATTTATACAGTTTTAAGTCACAAGCATCAAATTTTTCCCGTTGATTTTAATATCTAAAGAGTATTTTCTTTAAATGTAATAATATTTTCTTTAAAATAGGCATTCGTTTGAGTGCTATCGTAAAGTTTACTGGTAAGCAGAAGTCCGTGCTTTTAGTCTTTGAGACCAAATTGGACCTAAGTGAGCTGGCTGGCTTTACAATAGCTGGCTGCCTGTTAAACCTAACCTAACGTGGGTTTCAAAACAACCACAGATACCTACTTACATCAGCTTATTATTTCTAGCTTTTTCTAATATGAACAATGCACTACAAGTTTCAGAAAAAATCCATTCTAGGAGTATATTCCTGTATTCAACTGTGTGGCAACGCCTTTTTATATTTCTCTCTAAAAATAAACTTCAAAAATCCTTATTACAAATAATAAAAAGAGAATGAAACTACCTTGTATTTTTTATATCATGCATACATACATATGCCTTCATTTGTACACAATAATAAATAATTTAAATTAATTTTACAAACTCTTCACAACTCTAATTTAAGAGAGATCAAGGATTTCTATTCAAAAGTTAATGAAAGTTTGAAGTTTTTCTTTTTATTTAAAGATTTTTATAAAAAGCACAATTACAGTATTCAAAGGATTGTTATAAAGTCATGTCATAAAATATTATTATGAAAAAATATGAATACTGTGAGCATTCTGACATAAAATTATTTTAAATTTGTGTCAGCAGAGATATTTACGGTTTAGTTGCGGCAAACTCCGTTTAAAAAGTCTTATTACAAGTACTTTCTGACCTTTTTGTTCGAAGCATAAAATAAAATATTATGACATTATGCGTGATATGACTCCGTTTGAATCCCCCAAATAATTTTAGATTTAAATCATAAGAATAAAACAGAAAATTTTACGACAAAAACAATTATGTATGAATATACTTTAAAAACTGTTAGTTATAAAGTAAAAATTTTTTTTTCTTTAGATAATAAAGGGTCTCCCATATGAACGCAAGATTTGAATTAAATAGAAAACACAGTTTTCGATTGATAATTTTTTATTAAATCATTAAGTGGTTAAATTTTAAGGGCTGATTTTCACCTTGAATAAAACACAAACTACTTAGAAATTATTGCTATTTCTTTTTATTATGATAATAATATAAATGGCCGTCGCGACGTCGGCGGCACACCTCCATCCGATGGTCCAAATTTTCGATGATGGGGAGTAAATTTGAGGTTGTGTGCCGCTAATGTGCCGAACTACCTTATCCGTTAACTCTTGAATTGTTGCTGGCTTATCGGCATATAACTTTTCTTTCACATGACCATGCCACCATTCTGACCTCGGAATGGTCAATAGGCTTTAGTTCTTGAATCAATTGCACATTGTAAGCGTGTAAATGCAAGTCTTTATGAATACTGTTCATCAGAAACGATCGTGAAAAGTGCAATTGTTGGGCACGACGACGAGCTGAGGTGGACGGCTCTTCAGCCTCACTATCGCGAATAGCAGCAATATTTTCTACAGAACGAGCTGTACGAGCATGCAGTGGTATTTTCCATCTCCTACAGACCCGCTTTGCTCAGATTTTTTGCACGATTTTTCCGATTGTACGCATATTTGGACGATCAAATTGACCGAAAAAAGTCACGAAGTGCACAATATGCATTTTGATTTGAACACCCAATTTTCATAACAAAACCCGAATAACTTTAACGCGTTGCTCAATTGTGTATCTTTCCATGGTTAAAATTGAAAATTGTCAATAGAAATTCAGTTGTGAAAGAGATTTACATCAGCACCTGCCTTATATAATGATGGACCAGCTCCACGGAGTGAATTATTAATCAACTTCTTGTTGATGAGATGTATGCAATTTCCCAGCAATCAATGGAAGACAAGGCTTAATGAGTTGGTAGGCCGAAGCCGACTGGCAGCATCAGCCCTTAAACCAACTCATCCGTCAACCATCACCACTGGATCCTTATAGTACAGGTACCTGTTGTAAAGGCAACAGACCCTCGGCAGGTTATTAGTCCCCGAAAAAAGCCACACACGTTTTAGGTTTCAACCACAGGCAGAACGTTTCAGCCAAGGTAGGCACCTCAACCATGATCAGCCCGAGGCCATGAACGGAACCCCCCGGGGGTCATGCTCCGTTCTGCCCTTTAAACCCTTGGTAAGGGTTTCGGAAGCCAACACAACATAAGTAGGGCTTCCTAGAGTTTTATTTGATACAACAAAAGATGGACCCCTATCTCTCTTTACCTGAAAAACAGAGTGCCCTGGTTAGGAGTACGCCAAAGCAATACCTGTTCCCCGGGGGTAAAAAGAAATACAGAAAAGAATTTGACGTTTAGGTGTGGTTTACTTTCAACCCAATTGCCACACTTTATGAAGCGCTTGGGAAATGTCAATGAATAGAGCTGAACAATACTTTTTGTTATAAAACTGTGTCTTATGATGTTGACTAGTCCGTGTATTTGTTTTATGGTGCTATGTTTAGCCCGAAAGCCAAATTGATGATCAGGGATGCATCCCAAATTGTTTAATATTGGAGTCAACTTCGCCATTTCCAATTTTTCGAGCAGTTTTGAAATTCTTGGCAGTAGACTTATTGAGCTATATGATTCTACTTTAGTGGGATCAGGCTTGGGTATTATAGTAATCATAAACACCTTCCACTCTGCAGGATAATACTCGAGACGTAAAATAGCGTTAAAAGTAAAAATAATAATTCTTCTAGCTATATGAGGCAACTGCTCAAGCACTTTACCAGTAATTTTATCAATACCTGAAGCTTTACTGGGGTTTGTCTAACTAATAATGTTATCGAGGCCTTTAAAAATAGGTCTTAAATACTTAGGACCATTATTACAACTTAACGATAAAGTTCTTGATAGTTAACCTTAACATTAGTTAACGTGAACGATTAAGTCACCATTAAAATTTTCCAATTTTTACAACTGAAGTTACAATTTTTTCAGCAGAAAATATGGCAGCTTGAATTGCTTGAAATTTACCATGAGGATAAACCTGCCGTTAAGTTATCAGTAACTTTTCAGGTTAATGTTAAATTGTAATAACCAAAAATAAATTATTTATAAGATAAAATCCTAATGTTAACTATTCTTCAGTTGTAATAACGGCCCTTAGGAGCATATGGCGGAAGTAATAAAAACGTTATTCAAATGATTAACATACAACATTCCCTTTTCTGAATCGGTTTTTGCCCAGTCACCAGTTGAAGTGCGCGGGGCTTTTCAGACCTTTTGTCGCTTTCTACAGGGAATAGTCAGCAAGGCTTTCCAAATATGTTTTAAGGGAAGCTATTCTCTGGATATCAAGCAGGTTTCTTTATTGAGTTATGCATTCCCGTAGCCTAATTTTAAGCTGGGGGACCTACGGAGTTGCCACTTTTCTTTTACCTGACAGAAGTTGTTTCAGACGAATATGTTCGACTGTTCGCATTTCTGAAAATAATACGTTGTACGGCGAATTTAAGGTTTTCAGAAAAATGGTTAATTGATACATAAATATCCTCAGGGGCTCTCAAAGCAATATTTTCCGTGTAACGAGAACTCAAACATTTTTCATATTTCAACCAATTAACTCTAGTGATGGTCAATGTCAAGTCACTAAACGGGGAACTAATCTCTTGGGGAAACGAAACAGAAATTATAGTGGGTGAATGAAGGCTCCACTTGCATCCATTCTAATGGAATATTTTTTGCAACTTCAAAATTGATAACATCTGGAATTATTCGTCAGTCTGACGGCCTGTAAGTGGGGTGTCCGCATGAAATCACATCTAAGCCCATTTTAGAAACAGTGTTAGAAGGCACACAGGGTTTCGGGGAAATTAAACGTCACCTCCAAAAAGTGTGTTTAGAGTTATAGTCGCCAGCCGCACAAATGGAGACAAATTCGATCTCGTGTTAATTTTACGGCATCCTATACACATCGTCTGCAGCAACTAGACTATTTAACTTTGTGTATATGATTTAGTGCGTTTTAAGCTTCATTACTCCATGTTGTTGTTGTGCTCTGTAATATGATATATAATTTTCTTTGCACAAAAACGTTTTCCTGAAGCTAAACTTTTTTCGTGCCATCAAAAATTAGAAAGCGCCAATATCTTATAGACGGTAATATACCTAACGAACACCCATGTATTCAATGCGTTGCTTGATAGTATAGTCTAGAGGTTTTGTTGGTAACTAGTATTAAAAACTCTCTGACAAATCTAATGGTATTATAGCCAATATAATTCAGGGATTTATATACGTTCAATAGAACTTGATATATACACAACCTTTGTATACGTAAAAAAATATTGTTTAAATATTCATTTATTTATTGAATCTACAAATTGAACTAATAATAAGCTTTCAAATCTTAATACTAAACCTAAAATATATACCACAAGAAGATGTGCTTTTTACCTAAGTCCACCTAATGCTAGACAAAAAGTCACCGGTTCACCATCTAGCTTCTGTAAACCCGAAAATGTCTCATCTAATTTTCATACAAAGGATTTCCCAAAAAAGTCATATATTTCTTCCAATGGTTTTCAAACACACTGCTGAGCTTTTCTCAGTCTTTTATCGTGTAAAATGCCTAAATTGACTTACGGCCCGGTTCTGAAAACCGCGTGCAAATCGCGAACCGTTTTGAAAACACTGACAATTTGAAGCTGTTCTGTCAATCACGCGATTTTATGGTTTTCGACATGCTTTCAATTTTTATTTACATTTTTGCTTTGTTTGTTTATAGTTTTATATTCTCAATTACAATACAAAGTGAAAATTAAGTAAAAAAAAAATATGCCGTGTGCTAGTTTATTGGCAATAATTGCTTTAAGAAAACGACATTTAAAATATGAGTGTGTTTGGAGATCCTGATGCGATGAGTTTGTCTGCCAATTCTCAGAAAGTACTCTATCGCCTCTGATCAAGTCTGGATCAAATCAAAATTGTGGCGTCTAAAAATAATTGACCAGCAAAAATAATAATAAATGACCATAAAAAAGAATACAAATATAACTAAGTTGCCACTGTTTTCATTGCTGAAATTTGCTTACATTTTGCACTTGCTTATTTTTACCTTTTCACAAAAATAACGACTGGCAACTTCAGAAATATTTCTGAAAAAATTAAACCAGCTAACTTTGAAAGAGAAAAATTTAAATCACGACACACAATACAATCAATGTCTTTATAATTTTATCAATATTATCTATGAATAAAATTAAAATTTTTTTACAAACAAACATAAAGAAACAACACATCAATTTAAATATATAATAACTGTTTTATTAAATTCGTAATGAAAAACACAGAGAAAATTACCAAGTGATATCAAAAAGCCAGCCATTTGTCTGACCGCTTTAAAATCACGTGATTTCAATATTTTCTGTGCGCAGAACACATTTTGCGTGATTTGAAATCACTTTGACAAAAAAATGATTTTCAGAACAGAGCTGTTAAACTTTCTATGATCTTACAACTAACACATAAAGGCACCCACAGACGATCATGTTATTTTCATGTCTGTCAAAATTTTTAATTTTTACAGACGGTTGTTAAAATTTGCTCACAAACGTACATGTACATACATTTACGTCTGACATTGTCTATGCCTTTTATTATTATAAAAAATAATTATTTAAAACTTATTAATATATTATTGCATTAAAATATCCTCAAGCCAACTACTTATACTGCCCAAAAACGGCCGCTTAAATGTTCGCAAGGCATATAGTTCTAATGTCAGATGTTTAAACATAAAAAAATAGAACAGGCTCTATTTGAAATTTTGTCAGTTGACTTTGCTCATGTTTTTTACAGACGCAATGTTTTTTAGGTAACAGACGACATGTAGGCATTTTATATTGTGAACCATGACATCTACATTGTTAAAAACATATCGTGTGTTATCTACTTAACTCCTCAAGTATATCAGCTAAAGTTTTCTAATTAAGAAACATTCATTCAATTCGCCTCTGCCGACAATCACAACACAAGTTCAAGATTTTGACCTTTTTGCTCGCACGATGTTTATTAATGGAGCGCAATTTTATATGAAAGCTATTACGTTATTGCTCGCATTCATTCTTGATCGACTTGTCGTGCCAAAAAGTTTAATAGGTCGCAAATGTTTCTCATTGGAAATGCATGCGAGCGATATCGACTGACATCGTGGGCCAGGCTGTTAAATTTAATGCGAGCTTTCTCTTTCTGTGTATTATGAATTATTATACTGTTAAATTGTCGGTAAAGATACGATATTCAGACATTCTGGACTGAAACTTAACACTTCAATTTAAGTTTGTGAGAGCTTAGATGCCAATCCATTATATTCAATCATTCGCTTTAACTGTGTTTTATATTCATTCAAAAATAGACAATCTTCTGACATTTAATATACGAGTACTTACCTTATGCGATTTATTGTTTTTGGAAGTTTTATAAATTGTACATGAAGCCTGAATGAGTGCTATAAACACTAAAGCAGCGATTAGGCCTAAAACGGTGTATAGACGTACTTCTGACAATTCGAAAAATGATAGTTTTGTGTCTTCAGTATCATCCACCGCTTTATCTGGAATTGTATTACAGGAAAAGGTTAAAAAAAATTAAGTACGATAACGAAAAAACTTACACTCCAAAGCTTGAAAATCTAAAAATTGCGGATCAACAGTGAGAGAACCGACTTTGCCAGAAGAAATTTCATCCAATAAAGCCATTTTTATGATGTCTCCGTTTTTGATCGCGTTCTCTTTAGCATCAACTGGAATGGTATTTGTGACTAAAGCACTCCCCTTTTCGTATTCATCCTTATCGAACATGGCTTGGAAATTAGCAATCATGGAAGTGGTGTCCGCCCTTCGAAAGAAAATAGTGTTGTAAAAGTGATTCAGCTAAATAATAAATACTTGTTCCAACCGATTCATCGTGAGATTTGATTAATAACAGTTTATTTTTTTTTTGTAGATCACGCGTGACTTATATCAAACTGAATTTTTATTTTTGTTCAGTATCGTTTAGCTAGTCATCATGGAAAGACTTACTTACGAAAAACAAGGTTCTGTGAGAAATATTTTTCGTTAGTTTCAGGGAACATAATCGATCTACTAAAACCACTAATGCCCATATCAGTCGCAAATTTGAGTCCCAGTTTACACTAGTGGATGATACGCACACAGCTAGACCCCATCTAGCACATATAAAAGAGCATATAGCTGAGAATATAGCATATAGTGGCGAATCGATACGCCATCGTTCTCAGTAGCTTGTCTTGTCGTATCACACAACTTGGCGTTTTTCACGTAGATATCTTGGCCTAAAAGGCATTAAAAATTCAGTTTGAGCAAGAATTGAAGCTAGCCGACTAGATTTGGCGTCTTGTTTTCAGTGAATAGGCTTTGGAAAAACTCCATCAAAGCCCGGTGTTTTGTTGTGAAATTTTGTTCAGTGACGATACACATTTCTGGTTCAATGGATATGTCAATAAATAAAATTGTTTTATTGGATTGTTGAGCCATAGGAGTACCAAGAGCTAGCATTATATACATTAAAACCAACGGTATGATGTGATTAATGGGCTAGTGGAATCCTTAAACCATATTTCTTCAAAAATGAGGCAAATCGGAATGTTTCAATCGCAACCGTTATCGCATCATGTTAATGGATTACGTGCTTCCTGAAATTCAGGCGTATAGTCACGGGGGGCTCTAGTTTCAACCAGACGGAGGTACGAGCGATATAGCGAGTGAAACAATGGACTGGTTAAAAAATTATTTTAATAGGTACTTCATATCACACCTTTCGACTATTTAGCTGGGCATATGTAAATTCTGAGGTTTTCAGGAACAAGCTAGTTATAGTTGACGATTGGCAACACTTTTCGTGTTATTCTAGATATACCAGTCGATAGTTTTCAACGAGGAGCCCAAAATTGAACCTTGCGAATGGAACACCTCACATTTATGTGATTTTTAATGAAATTGTTCTTTTAGCCGATAATAAAAGCTTCAAGTTAACTTTTAAATTTATGTGTTTTATTTTACATTATAAATCAAAACACACGGTGAATCACTGGATATACGAGGTCTGATCAAAAAATACCCATTATTTAAAATTTTTTCAAATAGTATTTATTCATCACTAACTTCTTCTCCCTCACATATAATACACTTATGCCAGCGTTTTTTCCAATCTTCGAAACACTTCTGAAACGCGTTTTTTGGTATCCAATAGCCTATAGCTTCTGTTTCGATTTATCTTATCTCTTCAATCGTAGCAAAACGCTAATCGGTATCTTCAGCTTTGGAAAGAGGAAAAAATTAGCGTGGCCAAGTCCGGTAAGTACAGTATAATATAAACTCACGCACAAGCATCGATGTGTGAGCTGGTGCGTTATCTGGTGCAAAATCTATGATTGTTTGGTTCCATAATTCTGTGCGTTTCTGACGAATTGCTTAGCGCAAACAGAGCATAACTTCAAGATAGAATTCCTTATTGACCATACGACCTTGTGGCAAGATTTTATGATGCACCACGTCATTGTAGTCGAAGAAAACAGTGAGCAAAACCTTCACCTTTGACCGAGCTTTACGTGCTTTTTCCGATCTTGGCTCTTTTGGACGCTTCCATTGAGATGATTGGGCTTTGGTTTTGACGTAGTTATCATCTTTTTGAGGAAATCTGGATCGTCATTGACAATGTCCAACAGCTCTTCAGCGATGTCCATGCGACGTTGTTTTTGCTTGAAATTCAGTAATTTTGAAAGAATCTTTGCTGCCGCACGTTTCATGCCTAAGACATCAATAAAAATTGCTTGGCATGAGACGAACGATATGCCAACATCATCAGCAACCTCTCTGATAGTGATTAGACGATTATCCAAAACCATTTTCTTCATTGCTTCAATGTTTTCATCGGTCGTTGACAAGCTCGGGCGACCAGGACGAGCATCGTCATTGACATCTTCTCAGCCTTCCTTAAACCGGTTATACCACAATTGAACTTGTGTTCTACTCATAGTAGACTCGCTAAACGCCACAGTCAATCATTCAAATGTCCTTGCACATTTAATTTTTTGCACACAACTTAATGCTGTTTTTTTTATTCCATTTCAAATACTCGTAGTAAAAAATCGAAGTGCACACCAAAACACGACTAACCTTTTAATCTGTCAAAAACAAACTGACTGATATTGCCAACATATATAACAAAAATGTGTGCCAACACGAAATTTTAAAATAAGAGTTATTTGTTGATCAGACCTTTAGGAATAGTTTGCTTTCAGAAAATTAAATAGTTCTAGTACTTACTTTTTGAAGCTTAATATCTCAGTCTTGTAGTAGCCGGGAATATTGTTCAGTAGTCCATTGAATGAATCTGATATTGTGGCAGCAAGATTTTTAAACTCAACAGTTCCCGGTTTGGGTGCTTCAAACGATTCGGCCAAATTCATAAGTTTTACACCCACCACATAAACTAAGCGATTGTGTTCTGGAGTTGCCGGAGCATTCGAAATTTGTTCAAGTTCTGTAAATTCATGTTGTATTTAAGTGCAAATTTAAAACGTTTTTAAGCCGGCAACATTGAACCTTTCCCATAGTAACACAAATTGAACGACTTGCGGTTAAAATAATTTAACTTTGTACAGGGTTTTGGTTCCGTTCAGTTTGTGTGTATGTACGCGCAAAACCAGGGATATTGTTAAAACAAATGTTGTCTTACCTTTTCCACACGACTTAATGCAAACTCGTGTTGGAGAAATTACAGGTACGCCTTCATGCTTGCGTATTTTTTTATTAACAGCGTTAAAAGCGCCACCCAACACAGGGAAGAACAGGTACAAACAGTGGTCATCGGTAAATGACAAATCCTAGAAAATAATATTGTAAAAAAATTTAAAAGTCAATAAATTTTAATTAGGAGTGCAATGACAAAATTTCATCACATACTCGTATGTGCATAAATACTTTAATTTGAAACTGTCATTGAGAGGAAACTAGCTATAAACATTTTAAATATTTTTGGCAGAAAACTATCAAAAACGATTTTGGATTTTCTGATTTAATTATTGAAACATGATTGAACAACTGTTATTGAAATATTCGAATATCATTCGAATGTCTTGATATGTAAAATTTATTTGAGCATATTTTGTTTGCCCAGATCTTGTTTTCCTTATACTCGTACCATGTTCAATCGGTAGTATGAAACATATGCTTCGCTTGCTGAATTATGGCTGTGGATCGTCCTTTTCACACGGAATATTCGTCTTTCATGTTTATATACATGAAAGCGTAAGCTAGTTCAGATAAACTTGCAATTGTTTGCCATCAAAATTAGAGAAGACAGTAAATTCTTCGTGTTTGGCAAGTAGTTTCAAACTGAAAAAATATCTATTTTTCACTCTCAAAATTATGTGTGGCGAGCATATTGATTGTTGAGAAAATAAAAGTTTATAGATGATTTTATTTTATTCTGTGTAAACACAACCCTGCAATATAGTACAGTTGCCTTTTACATTATCTATTGTTTACTTTTTCTATTAATTTACCTATGATTTTTTTTAAACCCGGCAAAAAAGAGTAACACATATTTTTCGAAACATATCTGAGATGGTGGCACTGCGTGACAGTACAGATGGGTAATTGATTTACATTATGATCTGTCATAATATCGCAATCTTACGGTGGACCAATTTTACGGAGTGAATTATCACATTGTTCACCAGCTACCTTGTGAGGTATCTAGAGTCGCATAAACTACTTTTTGATCGTCAATACGGATTTCGTATCTTTTGGCTTATCTCTCCATCCTTCATTTCGGTGAAAGCAAGGTGGTGGCTCTGGATATCTCTAAAGCTTTTGACAGAGTGTGGCATGCAGCACTACTGGCAAAACTTATTGCTTTTGGTGTCGGTGATGACTTCTATCCTATTTCTTATTTTCCTCAACGACCTTCAAACTTCTTGTAACTTGTATCACACTTCCAATCCTATCCACTTTTTCGCAGATGACAGCAGCATTTGCCATTTGTACTCTTTCAGTTATAGGCCCAGCTTATCCAAGATCGTTGCTAAGAGGCAAAATATGGTTGACTCACTGAACAGCGATTTTTTATTAATCTCATTCAAGTGTCTCGGGTTTTTGAAACGGTGTAAGATGTACTTCACTCCATCCGACCTCCTTACTATTTAAACCACCTACATTCGACCGAAAATAGAATACAACTCTCATATTTGGGCCGGGGCCTCAATGTATATTTTGGGGTTACTCGACCGTATAGAGAATAGGGCGAAAAAGCTTATCGATGACAGCGGGGTATCCAACTCTATTGATTCATTGGAGCATCGACGCAATGTGGGGTGCGTTACTCTGTTCTATCGTTACTTAAATGGATTTTGCTCTGACGAGATTAAAGATTTTGTTCCCGAAACTCGCACATTTTTACGTAGCACGCGTTCATCGTCCTAAACTCATCTATTACAGAGTGAATTCGTTTTTCAGCCGTACGCTTCGCCTGTGGAATAAGTTGCCTGCAGACGTGTTTCCTGCCTGTTATGTTGGAAAGTTCAGTTCAAATGTTCACAAATACTACTCCCTCTTTCCGTCTCTTCACAACCTATTTTGCTAGTTCTGGTACAATGCATTGCATATGTAGAGATAAAAAAAGCAGCCCTTAAGTGACTTGCAAGGCTCATATAGGTCGCAATTCGACTTTTCCCATAAGTTTATAGAAATATGGACAAACCCCTTGTTGAAGACCTCGGGTCTTTTCTAATCCCTGCTGTATGCAATATCCCAGACAGGCAATGGAAGACAAGACTTAATGAGTTGGTGGGCCGAAGTTCATTAAGAGCATATACCAGCCCTTAAGCAACTCATCCGTCTACCCATCACCTCTGGTTACTTACATTACAGGTATCTATTGCAGGACAACAGCACTCTGAAGCGGAGGCGGGGGGGGGGGGGGGGGGGGGGGTTATTGGCATGCACCAAAGTTATCGGGAATCTAATTCCCTTTCTTGCGATTTGAGTTTTTAACCAAGGCCAGAATATTTCAACTAAAGCAGGCATCTCAACCATTGTCAGCACCGAGATGGGTTACAAGGCAGTACCTCCAGTGGGCTTTGCTGATCCCCTTTCTGGCAGTTCTAATCCTAGGTTTCGGAAGTCCAACGCAACTAACAAGGGACTTTTCTCCTCTTTGCCACAGAAAACAGAGTGTCCCGGGGGACAATTCCCCAAACAGTCAGAGAAAGAATAGGCTTTGCGAGTTGGTCGATCCAACACTTCTGTTTTCTTATATTTGTTGAAATATATTTGACATTTACATTTGTTGACAGTTTTCCCAGCAACTTCGGTTACTGTTCTTCCAGTGGTTTTCGGACTGATTACTCGCAAGTAAAAGATATTGCGATTGTGGCTGGAGTAATAGCCGTGGTACCTTCTGACTGGCGTTTTAACGAGGCAACGACAACGACCGTTTCCATATCGAGTATGAATAATTCCAAGCGAGTCAGTACGAGGATATATATCATTCCGCCGATTAGAACTGTACGAAGGAGCATACTAAACAAAAAGTCAGCCGACAATAAAACTAAATTAGAAGCTTTTTAAAATTATTTAAATGCTTGTACACAGAAAGCCAAATTTTCTCTAATACTGGATAGGAACACTGACGGGTGCACTTGCAAGTACAATGACCTGCCTTAAGCATCTGTACAAAATGTTATTGTCTGTTTTGTACATTTAGCACTGAGGAAGAGGAGACCATGCAGAACTTTATTACCTATTGTGAAGCAAAGGAACCCAGAAGACACAGCATGCTAACCTATACGTTAGGTGAACAGGATTTGCTAACTATCTCATTGAAGGAGTTAGTCTGGTTGCCTGACGTACATAACCCGTGCCGGTACAGGGCCATATTGGGCCTCATCTTATTCTAATTATTATTCTTTTACATAAAATATGTTTAATATATTGAAATTTGATTCTACTCTTCCTCTTACCTTTAATTTTTCTTTAATTATGATAAATATTTCGAATTGTATTAGCAATCTGGCTTTTAATATATAGACATACATGCATATATACGCGCTACAATACCTTATTCAAACGAAAGAAAGACATGTAGTTTAATATTATTTCAAATCACCTGCTCATCATTGCTTATGCGTTTTCTGCTGAACTCCAAAATGGTGACACCCTTCTCAATACGCCCGGATGCATCGACGATATCCTGTCGATCGTCTAATTTAGGCGAAGAATAGCCATTTATCCAAGTGTCCATTAAAAACGGTCGGCCATTGCGATCCACCCACCCAATAATTGAATCCGTTTGCGACATTTTCTCATCATTACTGAAACCAATGCCAGTCCATGTTTGAGTATTAGTGGTCTCGATATGCCAGCGCATGTCATCGCCGCGACCACTAGTTTCCCATGATGCGTAGTATTGACATGTATGATTTTGCGGTACACAATTTGAGGGATATTTCCAATGACCGTGACAATCATTATCCAAAACATTACTATTTTCATCATCTTCAACTTGGCTGTCCTTGGCTTTTTTTCTTTCTTCAGAATAAAGAAATCAATTATTTACAAATTTTTATAATTATTCTGAAATTTACCATAGAAATTGATATTTGCAACACCTCTTTGCATTTTGTGGCCATGATATTTCAGCTCGTCTGGTTGATAAAATTCCTTAACAGTAGACATTTCGGTTTCGATTCCGGAATCAGGAACATGAACATAGTTACCAGATTCTTGTCCTTTAGCCCAAATTACATGAGTCAATTCATCGTCCAGAGTATGATCAGTAGGCTCAGAAGCAACTAGTTTCTTACGGAAAACTATGGTCGTTACACCATCTTCTTCAAAGCCTGTAGCTAATGTCAAATCGCCTTTGCCTCCATAAAACTCATCGCGACGAGGAGTAGACCTGTCACGTGTATAATAGTCACCTACCCGACTTGCCATACCTCGTGCAGAGCCAATTACTATATCCGTACAATCCATGGGATTAAAATCATGAATAGGTGTAAACGGACTTAGCTTATATTTTTTAGAATCTGAAAAATTTACAAGCGATCGTTTCCATTAACTACTTACGAATGCAAAAGTTATAAGCAGTGTGAAAAACAAATGTGTAAGTGATGTCTTATCCATATGGCAACTCTCTTCATAATATATGTATACTAAGTATCAAGACTAGTGTTATATGGCTACACTAATAACTTACACGTTAAATAACGGTATTCATATACTACATAGCTAAGAACCATTTAAAACTGTTGTTGCAGTTGGTGAAAAGGTTAATAAAGTTGTTTTCAAAAATTAAAAAGTAAGAAAATCACAACTTTTTTAGTAGGGCAATTAACGGAAAATTAATACATTAGTACATTTTCCTAATAAGCTTCGCCCTTTATGCTTTCTTCGGGTAGGTTAAACATGAAGAGGACAAGTGTCGAAGTGAAAATATTTGCTACCGAGGTGCTTAAAACTAGTTTTTCATGCAGACGCATAGTCAGAAAATTTAATATTTTATATAAATAAATAGGTTAGACTTTTCGAGATCCAAGGTATGGTCGAAATTTCATTCTGTTCTTACGAGGCGCACTGCACATTGTCTAATACCGTCTGGAGAAGCAAATAATACTCGGAAAGTGTGAGAAAAAAATGCTGCCACATTAATATATATGCAGATGAGATCAGCATTTGTCTTTGATACTCATTCTGTCTAATACAGTCTGGAGAAGCAAATAGTTCTTGAAAAGTGTAAGAAAAACTTTCATGCTACTCTATATTCCTATAACTTCTTTTCTTCACTCCACTATCCCACTTTTCAGGCAATCACAAAGGGAACGACTTCAGGACCCAAGTGAGCTGGACAACCTATACTATTCCGGGGTATCAAGCGGCCTGCCTACCTAACCTAACCTTCATGCTATCATATTAATATGCATACATATATGCGGATGATAGCAGCATTTGTCCAACAAATCTGAAATTATTTCCAAAAGCTAAAATGTGACTGACTATTTCCAACGATCTTCTGACAATATTTGAATGATATCGTTTGAACCCGCCGGCGATCAGGTTTTCGGTTGGTGTGCGTCTAACCAAGGCCCTCTGCTTTCTGGGGTATAGTATAGGATAGGAGTCCCTTATTTGTTGTAGTAAATAAATCGCTAGGAAGTTCCAGCATGAATTAGGTTGGCTTCCAAACTCCTAACCAAGGTATTTAAAACGAAGGGTTACCACCATATTGCATTTTTGTCAAAACGCAAACTAGCATGAATTTCAAAAAAAGCTGAGACCCGTATTTAATTAAATCGCCCAAAGATTAAAATATGTTAATTTACCATTTTTATTTATGTAAAATTTAAAAAGCGTTCTTTTTTATAGCTTATCCTTAAAAAAAGGACATGGATGATTATCCTTGGACAAATTTTATTGTATATACAATTGAACGAACCTTAAGAAACCTTTCTTATGTCACCCATATTGTATATGTTGGTAAGGAAACAGATTCCCAAATTGACAAAACATGTAAAAACAGGCCCTTTTTCAAAATGGTCCAGCTTACGAGAGATCAAAGCTAGACCTGAAATATTTTAGATGTCATCATAATAATAATAAAGTTTACTTTGTACACCTTGCACGAATTTCGCTTCCATACAACTTGAGTCTAGAGATGCCAGATAAATCTGGTCTAAAATCGTCAAATTCGGCGGAAGAAATCGTCAAAATCGTCAATATGATTATCGCAAAATGAGTAGTTTTTAAATAAATTATATGTATATTTATTTCAATAGCGTAAAACATGGAAAACCAATTCATGGTTGCCTTTAATAGAAAACTACATCATTTAAAGCTATAACAACATATATATACTAGTGCAAGCATGAAGTTATTTTTGTACATTACACATTTTTAAAAATATAAGATTTCATATAATAAAAGATATTTTGAAATTTCCTTTCATACACTTTTAAGTATTTCGTTGGGCATATCTAAGTCAAAATAACCACAGTTGCAAAATTTTAAGTGGGCTTTAGTAGGTACATAACATTTCTTCTGAACATGGTTCCTCCAACTAATTTCCCACAGGTTCAAGTAACTGGATGCAAACTCTTACATTTGCAGTAGAATAGTTTTGGTAATTTATTTCAAAATTTTGCAATTTTCACATCTATAACGTACAACAAATTATTCAAGTTTAATAGAATATGTTACTTTTATTTAGATTAAATTTTTTGCCTTTCGAAATCTACGATGAATTAAGAAAATTCCTTCTCTGTCCTTGCTTTTGGAATTTTAAATTTTCAAAGGAAACGACATATTCTTCTCTTATAATACTGCAAAGATTTATAAAGATAAATTGGAGTATCACTTTTACATAAAAATTTTGTAGAATTCTTAGCTTATAATTCTTTCAAGTACTATTCACATATGATCTTTTAAATACATCTCTAATATATACAATATACGTATGTATACTCCCAAATAAATATCAGGTAACATTTCAAGTATTACATACATATTTACTTACGTACACATTTATTTACTACGGTTTTCTTTTCTATCCTTAGATATTATTTTCATACGATTACTTCAAAAATGAGGTACTCGTAGGTATAAAAACAGGCCTTAAATCATAAAAATACGATTTTCAGCACCCAAAATCGTCAAAATGACGATAAATCGTCTAATATGTATATTGCTCTCAGAATTTTTTTTTTTTCATTTTTGTTAATTTAATATTTACAAGATGATCATCCTGAATTACACATTTGTTTCTCACATTGAATATTTGACCACAAAAGTGTGAGTAACTATTAAATTAGTAAAAGTTTATGTATGTACCTGAATCCTGCTTTTGTGGAGAAATCTGAGCAGATTTTTGTTCTGGCTTAGAAGAAGGTTCAGGCTCCGATTTAGGTTCTGGTTCGGATTTAGGCTCTGGTTCGGATTTAGGTTCCGGTTCGGATTTAGGTTCGGGTTCAGATTTTGGCTCTGGTTCAGATTTTGGTTCGGGCTCTGATTTTGGCTCTGGCTCGGATTTTGGCTCTGGCTCCGATTTGGGCTCTGGCTCAGGCTTAGAACCCGGTTCTGGTTTAGAATTGGGCTCCGGATTTGACTGCTGGTCTTGAGTAGCATAATTTACAGATTCTGTTGTAGCTGTTTAGTATTAGTTGATAAAAACCGCAGTAGAATAGCAAAATTAAAACAAGGAAAATAGTGTAATAGTTCTGTAAAGAAATCTTTTTAATGCAAGTGTTTAATAATTACCTGGAACTTCACGTCGTCTTCGGCCACTGGAAGCGCTAACCCGGTATGAAATGCTGGTGGCAACAGAAGTAACTCCATCCATGGCTAATGGATTCTCTATTTCAGCAACACGCTTAGACTTAGACGTTGGTTCAGGTTCCGATTTAGGTTCTGGCTCTGTGACTGGTTCAGGTTCAGATTTAGGCTCCGGCTCTGAAGTAGGTTCGGGTTCTGATTTTGGTTCAGGCTCAGCAGAAGGTTCTGGTTCAGCAGATTGAGACTTTTCTGTGCCGTTCGCCAAATCTTCCATGTTTCCAATTAAGGGGAAATTTTTACATTTTTTTGTAAGACCACGTGGCCTCCAGCCAAAACCAACCCATGTTGTACTATTCACCTTTAATACAATTTCAATTTCTTTCTGTTCTTCTAGCAAACGCCAATAAGCTCTATAGTCCGGCGACAATTGTTTCATTGTGTAGGCACTTAAATCAAAATCAGTGTTTTTGTATGGCGATCTCTTGTTACAGCCCACGCCATACCAACCATAATTGCAATAGCATTGCTTACGTGGCAAGGATGTGCCCTGTAAGTCTATACACTTACCCTGAATGCCACAATCTTGGTTGCTCGAACACTCATCTTTGTATTGGCACTGTGGCCCATAAAAATTTTTTTCACATTTACAACGTGAGGGAAAATATTTTCCATTTCCCGAACAAGTTTCTTTAAATTCTTTGCGCTGTTTTATATCAACATCGGCACACGACCAAAAGCGATAAGCGCTAGACCACTCATCGGCTTGTCGTAACAAGCGTAGCGTGCAGTTATGACAATCAAAGTCATTAGGCAATGTTATCTGATATGATTGCGCTCTAAGAACGATAATTATAAAATCAATTGCAAACGATTATAATAAAAACTATATATGTATGGTTATGAACTTACGTAGCATCTGTTCTGACAAACTCTGAACCATTCACTTGAGGCGTTAAATCAACCAGTGGCCGGTCAAGTGCGTCTAATAGTTGCAGACGAAATCCACCCTTTAAAGAAAGAAAGGAAAAACAAAAATACTTTAGTATGATAACAACCAGTTGTGGG
The DNA here is from genome assembly GCA_914767995.1 of Thecocarcelia acutangulata. Taxonomy (NCBI): domain Eukaryota; kingdom Metazoa; phylum Arthropoda; class Insecta; order Diptera; family Tachinidae; genus Thecocarcelia; species Thecocarcelia acutangulata. Next base: position 63,880,550 of record OU612098.1, read on the forward strand.
AATAAAAATTATTATTTATACACGCAAAGAAAATATAATTATAAAAATATTTACTCTGACACACTGTGTATTGTTGCAGCAAGCGTTGTATTACCATTTTTAATATACATATTTTAATCCATTATAATAATATTAATGTTGAACTTTTCGCATTTCTAAAACAGGATTGAGTGCAATACTAACGTTTTAAAAGAAGTTTGTATACAACAATAGTTTTTCGAATGTACAATAATAGACTGTTAATTTTAAACATAAGTATGGTTAATGTAATTAACTGCAACACATGTTTGCTTACAGAACGATCTAGATGTTGTTACATAATTTACTTTTAATATTATTAAAAATAATTAAAGAAATACATATAAATCTGTAAGAGTTGGTTAAAATAGTTCCATCATAAAAATAAACATTTGAGTGTATTAATGTTAAATAGTCGAACTTTATTTTAATATTTCTAATATTATATGATGATGATGGGTTGGTATCATTCGTCTAGCTCGAGTTCAAGAGTTGATAAATAATAAAAAATAACTGGTTGTTCAGTGACAGCAAACTGCAATACAAACAACTGGACAAATATAGACAAAAAAATAAATAAGAGCTCAGTGACTGAGTTGGTTAAGCAGCCGTATTAAAAATACATCATGTTTACATGGTACTGAGTTCGAATCCTAGTGGGTGCTGATGAGCAGTGTAGCGACTGTGAAACAGCTAATTGTCCCCCAGCTTTAGTGTATTCAATTATTTTTTGCTGTCTTCTTTGATCAAGAGTTATTGATCGCGGCAAATATTGTTATAATTATATATAACAATATTTCTTGGCTTTAGCCAGGATTGAACTCGAGCTAGACGAATGATACCAACCCATCATCATCATATAATATTAGAAATAATAAACATTTGATATTTAACAAGTAAGAGCGTTATACAGTACTTAATTATTTTACAACTTCGTTATACAGTACTTAATTAATTTACAACTTTATTAACACTGTGTATTAACACACTAGACTTGCTTACTATTCTGACTTATGACTGTCTTGCACAAAGTTTAAAACTGAACTGTCCCCCTACCGAACATCTGACAGCAATTAATACTTCTTTATCATCTTCTACAATGATAATGATCTTGTTAGTTCCGGAATCAACAGTACAAATGTAATTCTTATGCATATACACACTCCCACACACGCTTGCTGAATAATTCGAACGCAACAATAACAATCAATAAGAAACGCAATACGAAGAACGCAAGAGCAACAATAAAACCATGTGTGGTAGAATCAATTGGAATTTTGCTTTCTTTAAATCATTCATGTTTGTTTTTTCTATTATGTTTTTTTAGTTCTTTTTTATTATGTTATAACTAAATATATTTTACATACAATTCATTGGGCCTCAGCGCCATAAAGGCATTTTTGAGGCAAGTTGGAAGAAGGTAAATTACTACACAGTTTATCACATATATGATTATACGTTGCTTTGTTCTTTAAAGTCCACATCTTGGAATTCTAAGTATGAAACATATCTGGTATTGAAATGTGCCTGGCTTTGGATAGATGGAATTGCATGGTTACCTATGTTGTGCAGACTTTTTAAAACGAAAGGCAAACTTTGATATTTAAATAATTAATTAGCAAAATATTTGTACAAATATCTTTATATAAGTTTTTCACAAATTATAAACAATTTTTAATGCTTTATTTTTAAGCGTTGTAAAGATTTCAAAGCAATATTATTTTTATTGCAAGCGTAAACACTTAAGGCCCATTTAGCCGACCGTAAATGTAGAAATGTAAATGTAGTCGTAACAGCTGATCGTTTTTGTTATACGAGCAACAATGAAATCGCTTATCTGACTGTAATAAAATGTAACCGTAACGTCTCAACCTGTAGAAAATAGAATTTCATTACGTGTTTACGTGACAAATGTAGTCAGTGATGGTATACATTATTGTGAATGGCAGGATGGCCCAAAAAGCCTGTTTTCGTACTTTTTGTTTATTTGATAATTGCAATATTTAAATAGTTATATTTGTATACACACATAATATGTTTTAATAAATTTAAGACTTTTCTGTGAAATACGCAAAATGGATAGACACGGTAGCATAATTTATACACAACGCACAATTTTTGCAACTGTCACATTATATGTAACCACAACATTTATTCGCCCGATTTCTAAAAATATATTTTTCAAGCACAATCTTCCAACGATAAAATGAATATTAAAAATTGGTTTATAATATAGAGTTATGCTGATATAAATGTAAGAAAGCAATACAGTATAAATTTAGATCTGTGATGAAATGAAAATCTAATAATAAAAAATTTTTAATATTTTTAAAGTATAATAAGCTAATAATTATATATAACTAGTATTTTAGTATTGTTATACACAAAAATGGTAGAGGTATATATAAGTTTGTGATTCCGTTTGTAATTTCTACAATTTTTATTTGCGACCGTATAAAGTATATATATTCTGAATCAGAATTAATAGAAAAGTCGATAAAGCGATGTCCGTCTGTCTGTCCGTCGGTCATTGAAACACCGTTTCTGAGAAAACCATTAGACTTAGAAACGTTTTTCTTTCACCCCATCGTATCATGGGATTGCTATTGAAATTCAGTAATATCGCTTCACATATAGCTGAGAGATATTCAAAAAAAATGTCGAAAAAAGCAATTATTTTTTGCAATTTTGTATGAAAATTTTTGAAAAAAAAAAATTGTTCGTTATGCTTCAAACTTCACACACTTATTATAGCAATAAAATGAGGTTACTAAAATACAGAAAAAGAGAAATTCCCATATCGGTCCATATACTCGTATACCCAAGATATAGCCTAAACCGATTTTTCCATAAATGTTTTTTTTTGCTTCAAAGCAGTTCTGATTATAAAAGGAGGTTACCAAAATACGGAAAATAAAAATTTTCGATATCGGTCCATATATACCCGAGATATAGCCTAAACCGATTTTTTAATGAAAATGTCGGGTAAGCGAACTTAAACATTTTTTTGTTTAAAAGAAGTTCTGATAATATAAGGAGGTTACCAAATAGAGAAAATGAAAATTTCCGATATCGGTCCATATATATCCGAAATATAATCTAAGCCGATTTTTTAGTGAAAAATTTATTTTGCTTGAAATCAGTTCGGATTATAAAACGAGGTAATTACTCGTAAAATACAGAAAATGGAAAATTGCGTTATCGGTTCATATTTAACCGATTATAGCCCAAACCAATTTTTGCATGATAATTTCCATGAAAGATTTTCTTTTTGGAATGGTGATTACAAGGCAAACTTATTTTTTCCCCGATGTCGTTTCATATACATATATCCGAGCATATTTAGTTCAAATTCTTAATATATACTATATATGTATATAGGTGACTATCGTGAAGGGTATTTTAGATTCGGCCCAGCCGAATGTACTACGCTCCTGTTATATATTAATATTATTATATATTATAAGCAATTGAATTTGTTTTTTTAGAAGTACCAAAGAGCAGAGAACAAAAATTGAAACATTTGAGATTTATTCGCTATATTAGCTTCCAACATTGGTAATAATAAAAAAATTATAAACAGCTTGTTTTTTATATTTCCCACCTGTAGCTCATATGAAATGTCGATAATAGACAGAAAAAGAAATATTAGAAATTTTAGGTACCATTTAAACAATTTTCGTACCTTTTGTATATGTACTGAATACTATGAACTCTCATCACTGCTATGAACAGCTGTATTGCTTTTATTTTATTTTTGTAAATTATTTGATATAAAGATGATGGTGATGAAAACTTAATTATTTTCTTTAACATACAATGATATAAAAATGTAAAACAGAACACTTTTTCTGTAAATCATTAAGAAGTGAACACTTTTTCTTCACATGCACTTTTGTTTTTTTGTTTGTATCAAAAACACATGATACGGTTTTACGTGTTCTATAAGTGCTACTACATTTACATTTACGTTACATTTACATTTACGTTACAGTTACAATTTCTACAGTCGGCTAAATGGGCCTTTACAGCCTTATTAAAAATAAAAAAAAAAAATACTTTTGGATTCTTGTACATATATATTTGTTACTAAATGAGTAAAGCTTAAGAAACTGTAATTAAAAATTTGTATCCAGAAAACACATATTAATTAAACTGATATGTGATTTAAGCAATTTTGAGTTTTTGAACTGGTAGCAGCGTGATATAAAAAATACAAGATAGTTTTATTTCCTCAATTTTCCTTAACAATCACCATCTGACAGGTATAAGGATTGTGACATTTTCCATAAAATTGTGCTACCATATTAGTTTATACCAAGGCAGCTTTATATAGGTAGTGGCAACTATTTGTAAATTCTACCAACAAAATACATGTTGATGTTTGTTGGTGTTGTATTTATTGTAATTCTGCCACTACCTGTGTAAAGCTGCCTTGGTTTATACCAAGGCGAATTCATATCAGGTATATGCAAGAGCAATAAATACAACACTACAAAAAATAAATCTTTTTCAAACGTCAAGGAAAAAATTTTAACTATTTCGTGAAAATTAAAGTCTCGGATCATAGAGCTCGGAAAGGAGAAAAAGGCCAGCCAGATTGCGGAGGATTCTGAATGATAGTTGCAATACAAAACCTAAAAAATTGTTTAAAAAATTTTTTTTTCAAATTTCTTTTAAAAAAAATTTACAATAAAAGAAAAACTTAATTATTTCGTGAAAGTTTTAATTTTTTCGTGAAACTTAAAGTCTCAGATGATAGAGCTTGAAAAGGTGAAAATGGCCAGCCAGATTGGGGAGACTTCTGGATGATACCTGGCGCTCAAGATACAATAATAATATAAAAAATTTAAAAAAAAATTTTTTTTTAAATTTGTTTTAATTATTCCATTGACATCTGAAAAAGATTAAAATTAAAAAAAAAAGTTATCAGCTGCGCTGTCAATTTCACTTGTTATGAATTCGCCTTGGTTTATACATTCCCTTGTTTTTAAGTTTCAATTCAGTTTTGTTTGAAGTTATGTCTAAAAATAATAATAAAACTGTGACTTCTAACAAAAATAAATAAAAAATGTTAAAATAAAATACATAAATCTAAAATATATAAAAATGGACTGAAAAACATCCCCAGACTAAAATGCTACCGACACCATGTTTCAATGTGCCTTTCGCACAACGTGGATTAAGACGTTGGCTTTTCCATCATTTAATCAGTCTTAATCGGAACCTTTTAAATTAAGTTTGAATTCATCGGAGAATAGTATGGAATTCCTTTGTGTGGTGGTCAAATTAATGTGTTCCCTTGCAAATTCCAACCTGGCCAGTCCGTGATATAAAGATCTTTTTTACACTTATGCATGGTATACTTTTAGTCCGCCTTCTGCAGCCTGCCTTTGAATCCTTCTGGAGGTAACATTTAATAACAATTGTGTGCGGATGGTTCTTGACGACACGAATCGGTCTTTTTTTGTCAAACGTACTATTGCCTGGCCATCTCGTTTACTGATTTTTCGCTAATGTAAACCTTTATGTTCTGTAACCAAAGTACCCGAACAACGAAAACGGCTTTTAATTCTTGGTGAATGTCAAATTTTTTTGCAATTTTGGTCACTGATTGGCCGTTATTAAAATCAGCTATTATTTTTTCTTTTAAATACACTGAATAATTATATCGCGCCATTTGTTAGAGAAGTTACAAGTCACGTCCAGAACAAGTTTGAAGGCACGGAAATGGCGGAAAACTATATACAAATTTTCGCTATACAAGTTTACTTTGATATTTAAACAAATAATGCCATCTTTTGGAGGTTTTTCTTATTGAAAGTAATGAAGAATATTCAAGGTTACTTGCATTAGTTTTGTCGCTGCATCCTGGCTCATTCTAGTAGAAATAATTATTTATACAGTTTTAAGTCACAAGCATCAAATTGTTCCCTTTGTTTTTAATATCTAAAGAGTATTTTCTTTTAAATGTAATAATATTTTCTTTAAAATAGGCATTCGTTTGAATGCTATCGTAAAGTTTACTGGGACCAAAATGGACCCAAGTGGGCAAATAGCTGGCAGCCTGTTAAACCTAACCTAACACGGGTTTCAAAATGACCTACTTACATCAGCTTATTATATCTAGCTTTTTCTAATATGAACAATGCACTGCATTTCAGAAATAATCCATTCTAGGAGTAAATTCCCTTATTCAACTGTGTGGCAACGCCTTTTTATATTTCTCTCTAAAAATAAACTTCAAAAATTCTTATTACAAATAATAAGAAGAGAATGAAACTACCTTGTGTTTTTTATATCATGGTTAGCAGTATACATAAAATTGCCTCTTAAGTTCCAAAAAATTGTGGCTTATGTTCTAATGATGCAAAAAATATGTATTATATAAATCTGTAACCGAATTTTCGAATACTTTTTCGTTGTAAAATAATAAAAAAAACATTTGCATATAATAAACATTTCTTTGCTTTTATCTTTTAGTGAAAAGTTTTAGTGAATAAAGTTAAAAAATGTATTAATAAAACCAAATTGAGCAGATTTTCGAAGGCGAATGAGATGTACTTTTTTCATTACGAATAAAAGAAACTCGAATAACTTTACTATTAATTTTTTGTACATCACTTTTGTGTGTGTTAGTTTTTTTCATTCAAAATACAAATTTATTAAAATTGAAACATGAATGGAAGAACTACATACATACATACAAATTCATATGTATATTTGGACACATTTTTTAATATCAAATAAAATTTTTATTTCAAAAAATCATTTTTTTTCTTATATAAATACATATCGCTCCTTTATTGCAAGATAGTCATATCTCAAAAAAGCTCGTTTCGAGAAAAACCAATTTAAAATTTTTAGTTTCCACACAAGTCTTAGTAAATTTTTTGAGAAATTATCTCCTAAAGTAAACAGTTTAAAAACAATTTGCATAAATTTATGGCACAACTACCATTTATAGTACTGTTAAAAATTCTGCTAATTTTTTGAGATATGACTATGTTGGAATAAATGAGCGATATGAAATACATATCTACACAAAAATCCATGTTCTCACTTTTTTATGACCAAATAGGATTTTGTCCTAAATAATTATATTGAGGACAAAAACCAATAAGGGGAATTATGACAAAAAGTAGGTTTAAAGATGGGCAGAAGGTTTATTAAGATTTCAGCATTTGACAAAGAGTTAATATCAGTATATTAAACAAATATTAGTTTTTGAATAATACTTTAAGGAATTTTTCTTAATAACAATAAGTAAACGTTTAGTAAGTTTTTTTGAACAAGACTGTTATTAAACAGTTTATATCAGATTGTATTAATGAAATATAAATCAGTAGCTTTGATCTTCTACATAATTTATTCTTAAATTTATATAAAATACCAATAGCTGTGGCTATCTGGTTCTTCACGGTCTTAACATGACAATCCCAGTATAATATCGTATACTTTGTAATATCGCTCCTTTATTGCTACATATTCATATCTCAGAAAATGAGCTTTTCGAGTTAACAATGCATATTGTGCCAAAAATTTATTCAAATTTCTTTTAAAGTGTTTCCTTTAGAAGATATACGGCCATGTCACAGAGCTTAATTCCATATGGAAACGGAATTGAATTAGTTTTTTACTTCTTCAAAAAACGAAAAACTAAAAGACTTTTCGGAATGAAATCATTTCTAAATGCAAGAATGAAACTATAGGGTGTTTTTTTAAGCCCGATAGAACTTGAAATTGTAAAAAATAACACAAAAAATTAAATTGTAATCAAAATTTTTTTTTATTCGAAAGATCAATACGTGACATTAACATTTGAAAATGATTTCGGGCATATGGGCACCGCGGCTGTTCTTGACGAAGCGCATTCTGGACGTCCAATTTTGGGCCACTTTTTCGAGCACTGCTGGCCGTATGTCACGAACAACACGAACAATGCTGGCCTCCAAGGCGTTAATTGTTGCTGGTTTATCAGCATAAACCAGTGACTTCACGTAGCCCCACAGGAAATAATCGAGAGGTGTCAAATCGCACGACCTTGGAGGCCAATTGATAGGTCCATTTCTCGAAATCAACTTATCGCCAAATTTTGATTTCAGTAAGTCGATGGTTGCGTTCGCCGTATGGCACGTAGCGCCATCCTGTTGAAACCACATCTCCTCCGGATCAATGTCATCCATATTTTCAAACAAAAAATCATTGATCATGGTGCGGTAACGATCTCCATTGACCGTAACGCGAGCTCCGGCCTCATTTTTGAAGAAATAAGGTCCGATGATGCCACCAGCATGAAAACCGCACCAAACAGTGCATTTTTCTGGATGTAATGGAGTCTGTAGGGTCTCTTGTGGATTGGTCTCACTCCATATGCGGCAATTTTGCTTATTAACAAACCCGTTAAGCCAAAAATGCGCCTCATCGCTGAACACAATTTTGCGATAAAACAACGGGTCAGTTGCCAACTGCTCTAGAGCCCAATTTCGTAGCGTTGTTCAAGCGTGAGTCTATTCATGATGATTTGTCAGAGTATACTGGAACAAATAAAAAAAATGTTTCATCAAAATTTAATTTTTTGTGTTACTTTTTACAATTTAAAGTTCTATCTAGCTTAAAAAAACACCCGTATTATCTTATAGAATTGATTTCATTCCGAAAAGTCTTTTAGTTTTTCGTTTTTTTAAAGAATTGAAAACCCGATTCAATTTCATTTCCGAACGGAAGTAAATTCTGACATGGCCGATCGTCTAAAAAAATTTTCTAAGACTTGTATGGAAACTAAAAATATGAAATGTGTTTTTTTCGAAACAAGCCTTTTTTAGTTATGACTATGTTGCAATAAAGGAGCGATGTGATTGTTTTATGGAATTACCATCAACATAAACAAAAAATTTGTTATTTGAACTTAGAGCATGAGGTCTAAATCTGATTAATTGCGTTTTCTCAGAATTAGGTAGTAATCTATTTAAGCGAACACATTCTGTTAATAATGACGTGTCTCTTTCTATTTGTGTTTTCAAAACTAAATAATAATTATATGGGTAAAATAAGAATATGTCATCAGCGAACATAAGCAAATGGCCTTTAGTATAGATTTTTAAAATCATTTAAATAAATTGAAAATAATAGAGGAGCTAACCCTCTCCTTTGCGGAACACCATATTTAACAGTGGCAATAAAACTTTTGCACTGATTAATTTGTATAAACAGTTTTCTATAAATAAAATAATTCTTAAATAACATAAAATCGAATACCATAAAATTTTAACGTATCTAACATTTTCCCATTTAGGCCATCTCAATTTACAAAAGGGAACAACTAAAGACAAGTAACCTTATTGGTCATCTTGCAATCCTACAGGGTATCTGAGACGTAATCGATATGTCTCAAACAAGTGACCTTATAGATCCGACCAGGAAGTTTAGGATTATTTTCCCAACAAGGGAAGAATAAGGCACGAACTCAAGATGATTGCGGGATGGTTCACAAAATTGGTACACGGATGGATCCAAAACGCTCCAAGGTGTTGGAGCGGGAATAGCGGGGCCTAGAGCACGCAGGTATATAACTGTTAGTAAAGAGTTTCCTCCTCCTCACAACCTATTTTCTTAGTTCTGGTACAATGCACTGCATATGTAGAGGTCATCCCATGAGTATTGGTCCAAGTTAAAAAAAGGCACCACAATCTTCCAAGCGGAATTATGCGCAATAAGCGAAATGTTTGAAATACTCGCTCATAAGGGACACAAGGGAGTGCTGGTAAAAATACTCTCTGATAGCCAATCAGTACTAAAGGCCCTGGGCAGTTGTGCCTTTACATCCAGGCTAGTACTAGAATGTAACAACAGGCTAAATGACCTGGCAATCCAGCATCAGGTTACTCTGATTTGGGTGTCAGGACATGAGGGGCAATGAGATGGCTGGCATCTACGCAAAAAAAGAGCAGAGAGGACTTTATTGACGCCATTTGGCTTCAATAAGGGTCCCTTTAATGAAGATATGAAGAAATGGACGGAGTTCATCGTTGGGTAACATTAGAACGAAACAGCTGGCCTTGAACACTCCAAGAAATTTCTAAAATTTGATACTAAGAGAGCCGAATGTGTTCTAAAACTGGACAGGAAAAGCTTTAGAACACTGACAGGTGCACTTACAGATCATTATATATGACTTACTGGGGGTCTCCATTAGCCATGAACTATGAGTATATGTCGACCATTGCAAATGGCTAGTGTTGACCGTTTATGTTCATGTTTCTTTTATGCTCTGATATCGATGCTCGAGTATATGGCTGAGCATCAATGTTCGCCATAAAATTGGTCATTACGAACAAAAGTACACAAAATGGCGCCGAACTGAACACTTTGATAAGGTAAATCCAAGCATACGTATTTGCCACATACAAGAACGTGAACTTATTTTTACCTTCGCTCTGCCGACGTTATGTTCATGTCACGTTCGAGTCGATGACACGTGAAGACGAGGAGGTAGGCACCTCCTCGAGGAAGAGCAGTCAATGGAGCACATGATCACCCACTATGGAGCATTGGGACACAGTATATATAGGCTGCTACAAGCAGATATGTTAAGTGAATGTGACTTAATATAAGTGGCCGATGACCGCCACATCCCATCCAATAATAATAATTCCGTGACCTATTCCAGCAACTTCGCTGAACCCATTATCCAAACTATTGCATGTATATCTAACAACATTTAGGAATGCATCTTGAGTACTTATACCTTTTCTAAATCCGAACTGGTACTTATACAACATATTTTACTCTTCCGTGATGTCAAATTTTATCATAGAGCAATTTCTCAAAAATTGTATCACATAGAACGCGAAATAGCGGTCGTTATGACCGAAATAAATCAAGGAATAAATGTCAAATGAGTCGACCTCTGCCGACATCTCGCGGTTAACATATGAGCGAAGTCGGATTCCAGTCATAAATTTTTGATTTTATTTCAAATGGTTCATAAAGTTTTGAAAATATCTCTAAAATCTGCAAAAACATACGATCGCAAGTGCTGCTTCATCTGTACTCATGGATGGTATAAATATTGAGGAGTCGAATGCTCTTGATGTTCTGGGTATGAAAATACAGTGTGATGATCGCTGGAATGATCACATTTTTCATGTCTCTAAAGAAGCATTCAAGTGCCTCGGGTTTTTGAAACGGTGTAAGATGTACTTCACTTCATCCGACCTCCTTACTATTTATACCACCTACATCCGACAGAAAATGGAATACAACTCTCATGTTTGGGCCGGTGCCTCAAAGTCTATTTTGGGGTTGCTCGACCGTGTGCAGGAGAGGGCGAAGAAGCTCATCGGTGATAGTAGGGCATCCAACTCTATTGACTCACTGGAGCATCGACGCAGTGTGGGGTGCGTTACTCTGTTCTATCGTTACTACAATGGATTTTGCTCTGACGAGATTAGGGATATTCTTCCCGAAACTCGCACATTTTTACGTAGCGCGCGTTTATCGTCCAGAGCTCATCATCGCCTGTGGAATAAGTTGCCTGCAAACGTCTTTCCTGTCTGTTTTAATGTTGGAAAGTTCAAGTCAAATGTTCACAAACACTACTCCCTCTTGCCCCCTCCTCATAACATATTTTCCTAGTTCCGGTACAATGGACCGCATATGTAGGGGTCATCCCCTGAGTACTGGTCCAAGTTAAAAAAAGAAAAAAAAAACAAGTTAAATGTGCATTTCTGGCAACAGTGCGTACACTAACTTTACCTTCTAGATGAAGAGCTAAATCACACATTACACCAAACGGTTTTGCACGCAAAGTTCATGAGTCATTAGCTCTATTCACAGTCCCATGCAAATGGTATTGCATCATTGCATTTGCGAAAAGGTTTAGCATATTTTTACTCTATACTAACAAAATACACAACAATACACTTGCTAGTCTTATGTGTATATGCAATACTTAAAACCTATAGTTTTTATTTGCTCTGCTTATGCACAAGTTAATTGCAAATCGACAGCTGACAATCTGCGATCCAAGCCAATTAGTTCGTAGTCGCCACTTAGCTGCCGTCGCTCATCCCGCATTAAAACCACACCAATCGATGTCTTTATTTAACTTACACTAACTTTTCCTATTAAAAAGTTTACTAGCTGCTCCGTAAAGCTTTTTTTCGACATATTTATTTGTGACTAAAATTTTAGTAAATTATTTTCTACTCTAATTATCAATCAGCTGTGACTTTCGTGCTTTGCAAAAAGTAGTGCAAACTTAAATAACAGAGATGGTTCAGAATTGATAGCATATATTTTTAATTACATAAATGTGTAATAACAAACAAGATTGTGAATAGAGCTATTATAATGACATATATTTTTTTTTTGTTAGAAATAATCAGCGTTAAATTCTTTCTATTCAATTCAACTAACAGTGAATACCCTAAAAACGCATCATCTATTCACTTACTTGGGGAATTTAAAATCATAAAAACATTTAAACGCATTGACGGAAGAAACTCCAACACTGCGATTTGCTATTCCAAAGATGACTAATTCTCGGCAAGAACCAAACTAGTATCAATGCATTTGTCAATTCTATTTTACTATCAGTAATTTTCAAGTATGTGCTTAAGTTTCTCAGATCGAGTGTCAAGACAATAACATTATTTCTGTGTTTGTGTAATTTTAAGTTTCGAACGTCAATTGTGTTTCCATCAACTTTAGATTTTAGTCGTTACGAACACATCGATTCGAGAGGTTTTCACTGCTCGTGAAACTCGTTTTTTCTTCTTCTTGTTATATGACTTATCATAATGTTAAGTAAATATTTTAAATTTTCAGCATTTATCCTGATTGTGGGAATTGCGCATAGCGCGTTGTCGAAGGAGTGCTACAGTTGTGAAGGAATTAATTGCTTGAGAGCTTCCAAAGTCAACAACAAAGCAACTTGCACCGATCCAGTGGATAATTGCGTAACGGTTTTTGAAGGATGTAGGAGTGAAAAGTTAAAAGAAATTGAATAACAACCAAAATTAAATAAAACTATTTTTGGTCTTGTTTTAGTTACTATTGCCGCCCGAGGTTGTTATTCCTCACTTCCGGAAGAACAGCGGAGCAAATGTGATGACATGTCTAATTCTCAGTGTCATAAATGCTATAAGAGCCTGTGCAATGATAAAGGAGCAATTTCTTGTCTCCAATGTACTTCAGAGGAAGTAAGATAAAATAAACTTTATTTTCTTTAAACTTTAATTCGTTTCTCTTTATTTCTAGAATACAGATTGCTCTAGAAATGTTTCCAGCATTGCACCATCACGCTGTCCTGTGTCCACTAGTACAAATAGTTATTGTTTTACTCGTAAGTCTGCGGATAAAATCGAACGTGGTTGCTTAACAGATACAAATGAACAACTCCAGTGTCTCGGGGACAGCTCATGTGAACTGTGCGTTGCTGATGGTGAGGACTCTTGCAACCGGGCGTCCATTGAAGACGTACAACCCAGTGGTGGTGAACGTGTTACTGTTCATAGTGTTCTTTTATTGTCCATTTCGGCAATTTTAATGTTGTTGCAAATATATTAATTTTATCGTACGAGTGAAAAAAATCACAAAGGTGTTGTTAAAAAATAACTGATTAGAGGTTTTTATGTTGATAAAATTTAAAAAAAAAGAAATAAAAAAAAAAAACAGTTCCATAATGTACACGTGGTTTCAAATTAACTGTTTAATAAATATTTAATAAACGATTGCACGGGTTTTGAACTACAAATAGCTTTTCTGTGCGTTGCGAAAAATGATTCAATTTGCTATAAAAAATAAACTTCAACTTGATTTACCAGCATTATGTTGGTCATTACCAGGGCGAGGATTTTTATGCACTAAAAAGCTCAAAATATGCTCATAAAACACGCTTTAAAAACTCAAACTATGCACTTAAATATGCACTTTGAACTATGTAAAAAGGCGTAAACAATTTTTATATAGCATAATAATCACTTTTATTCCTAGAGTCGTTATCGTAGGCGCACGATGTCGAAGTTAAAAATTTGGCACGTCGCCAACGGCAATGGAATGTTGGTGACAGCCTCTATCTATGGCGTAGGTTTAGAAAATATCGAGGGTGTATTGAAGAATACATAAAGAGTGTACAACTGAGCAATTATTGATGTTGTCTTGATCTGATGCCTCTTGAAATATGGGAGAATATCTAAACATACGTTTAAAAATACTAAAAGTACGCTTCGACATCGGACTAAAATCTAAGAAATATTTTTAATAATAAGCTTAAAACAATAGTGAACGAAAAATACTAGCATTATCGGGGGATATAGCCGGGTGTTCGAGCGCACGCCTTTTACCACAGTTGTGAAAAAGATTTACATCAGGACCTGTCTTGCGGCCTTATCTGATGATGGACCAGTTCCACGGAGTGCATTATTCACGATTCACCAGCACCCCCGTGTGGCTTGCTAGGCTCACATAGGTAGCAATTTATGCCATATGTTTGTAGCCACATGAGCAACTTCTTGTTGAGGAGTTCGGGCCTTCTAATCCCTCCTGTATGCAATTTCCCAGCATTCAATGGAAGACAAGGCTTAATGAGTTGGTAGGCCGAAGCCCACTAACAGCATCAGCCCTTAAACCAACTCACCCGTCAACCATCACCACTGGTTCCTCACAGTACAGGTATCTGTTGTAAAGGCAACAGACCCTCGACAGTTTGTTAGACCCGAAAAAAGTCACGGCAAGCAATTACGCTTTTTACCACAAAAATACACAATATTTTGTCTTACTTTTCTTGCCGCTAATTTTTCGGTGCTTTTTATTTAAACTAACCGTACCCGCGACGTTGCCCACCTTGTATTCATGTTTGGTATTTATCCAAATCCTTTCTTAGGGGATGCCTACGTCATAGTAGCTTTATGCATGCAAAGTCTCAGCCCGATCGGTTTAAAATTAACAAAGTTGCATACAAACTTTCATCCCCTTGGACTAGAACTAATCAAAATCCTTTCTCAGCGGGTACCTACGTCATCTACCTGCATCCTAAATTTTAACCTGGTCCATCCAGTGGTTTGGGTTGTGCGTTGACAGATCACTATATCAGTCACTCAGTCACCTTTGAGTTAAACGAGTATATATCACTTATAAAAATTATCGTTGTTTAATTATTTTAATTTAATTTAACAATTAGGGATGAAACGATACGAGTAACTACAAGTAAATACTCGATACTTTTCTTTCGATGCCAAGTACTTTTGGTATCGATCCTTTACTATCGAGTACCAAGTAGGTATCGGTCAAAGCTACTAGTATCGGTCAGAAATTCCTTTTTTCAAATCAAAAGGCTGAGTTGGTCACTATTTTTACCATAATTTTATTTGTTTTCAAAGTTTTTATAAAATAAATCGGTGCCACCCGTGCAAGCAAATGGGACTACCAAAATCGCAGTATGGTTGCATATCATAAAAATAATGGTGACCGCAATCACGATCTTAAGATACTAAAATAAATAGTCCAGTTACTAAAACCATTCGAATTTGTCACTAAAAGATCTTCAGGAAAGAATTATGTGACTTTGTCGAAGGTTATACTAATACATTGATACATTCTCTTACATCCAAGCTACACATTTTTACTTCCTCCTTTGAATGTGTCAGACAGTTACAAGCCAAACTATTGGGTGAATGTAGCAGAAGAAATGTTAGGATAGGATTCCTGCATTTTAAAAATCTTCGCTTCCGGGATCCTAATTAAGACACCTCAAATTCAGCCAGTGGATCAAAAGATCAAGCCCATAACGAAGATTTTAATTGTTGATTCCATATGTTCCTCCCTGCCACTAATCGTAAGAAGAAATCGACGGATACAAGTATGTAGCGATACTTTTTATTCGATACCGGGTAGGTATCGATAGTTTGCGATCGATACCGAATCGAGTATAAGTATCGATACCCTACTGGTGTCGTTTCATCCCATCGTTTGATCGTAAAAACTCAAATGTGTTTACATGTATTTTTCTTGTTTTTCACTGTCGCCCATGTTTTCTTTATATGTTCATTAATTTCTTGTGTCTGGAATGTTTTTGTTATGTTATCCATTACCTTGCGGTGTAGGAGATGTTGGATTAATTTTTGTTATTTTGAGCAGTATTGAAGATGCAGGGTGTCTGGTAGCAGTTTTATTAAGAGCATTGAACGATAGAGTGGAAATGCAGATCTCATTTTTTAAAGAGTATGCCATCTTGATGTCTTCGGTCGAGTTGAACACACTGTTCAAAATGTAGCCTTGCGTTATGCTCCATACTCTGCAGTATACTTGGTTCAATTGAGCAGATTTTTCAACGAATATTTTCCTTTAAAGCAACAAGAGATTAGTGATTGTCATTATAAGTCCTCTCTTGGAGGTAGCATAATAAAAAGAATACATGGAAGCCAGATCAGGCGATATCGGTGGCCATGGGATGTCCACAAATTTTCCCGAAGCAAATTCATTGAAGCTCTGGGTGTGAAGGCAGTCGCAACATTCGCTTAAAACCAGGTGTGTGAAGAGTACGATAAATTAGCTCACAGGCTTGGCAGAAATAATTCCGCAATCATGCGTCAATAATTTTAACCGTTGACGAATGTCAATGGTAAAAAAATTATCCAATTATCTCCTGCCTGGATAAGCCACACCAAACAGTTACCCTGAGGTAATGCAATGGATTTTTATACTTCAATCGATGGTTACGGGCTCTTGGAGACCAGAAACGGCAGCTTTTCTTGTTAAGGTAGCCGTTTAAGTGAAAATGAGCCTCACCGCGCAAAAAAATAGGATTTACAGTGCGAAAACCCTCCAACATAGTTTCACAAAAACTTTTACGTAAATCAAAGTCACTTTCTCAATTCTTGAATGATTTGCGGTTTAAAAGAATGGAACTTCAGATCCTTTTTGAAAATTTCATTAATATTTTCGATATTGAATGTTGGGGTGCGTTACTCTGTTCTATCGTTACTACAAAGGATTTTGCTCTGACGAGATTAGGGATTATGTTCCTGCAACTCGCACATTTCTACGTAACACGCGTTCATCGGCCAGAACTCATCTATTTGTGGTCGATTGTCCAGGGAATCATACAACGCATTACAGAGAGAATTCGTTTTTCAGCCGTACGCTTCGTCTTTGGAATAAGTTGACTACAGACGTGTTTCCTGTCTGTTATAACGTTGGAAAGTTCAAGTCAAATGTTTACAAACACTACTCCCTCTTTCCCCCTCCTCATAACATATTTTCCTAATTCCAGTACAATGCACAATATGTAGGGGTCATCCCCTGAGTACTGGTCCAAGACAAAAAAAAAAGTGCCAACCAATTTGTCCATCACTGATTTACACGCTTACAAGGTGCAATGGCCGCAAGAACTAAAGCCTCTTGACCATTCCAAGCAAGAACAGTGGATAATCAATTTTCACAGAAAATCATCTTCAGTGATGATGCACATTTGCACTTCAGTGAATTCGTCAATAAGCAGAATTGCCGCATTTGGACGAATGATAATCCAATAGTGATTGTCGAAAAATTCATGCACCCACAAAGTGTGAGGTTTATAGGCTGGCGGCATCATCGGAGCCGGTCAGGCAGTTACTGTGAAGGACGTTCGCTACCGTGAGATGATAACGAACATTTTATGGCCCGAATCAGAAGATATGGATGTGGGCGATATGTCGTCTCAACAGGACGGTGTCACTTGCCACACAGCTAACGAAACAATTGCTTTTTGCGCGACAAATTCTTTAACTGTGTTACCTCACGTGGTGGCGATGTCAATTGGCTGATCATGCTAATTGACACCGTTGAACTTCTTTCTTTGGGGTTATTAGAAAGAAAAGGCGTACGTTGATAAGCCAGCAACAACTCAAAAGCTAAAGTATGATATAATTCAGCACATTAACGGCATAGAACCTCAATTATGCCTGAGCGTCACTGAAGCAAAATCATCATCGGCCCTTAAAATTTAATTACCCTCTACACATACATTTTTTTTTTATCTTGTAGCAGTACTCAGGGGATTACCTCTGAGTCTTGATAATGAAATGCCAATGTGCTAGTGCACTCGCTTTGCTTGCTATGATTCATCGTTTATTTACTTTATTCTGTAGTGTTTGTTCTGTTTCTATATGTTCTATGGCTTGTTTGTTTTAAAATACAGTGCTTGGAACTACTGCATGGCAAGCGGCGCTCTTTAGAGCATTCTGTGCTGCCTTTTAATATTTTTGTACATAATTGGTATAAAACTTCACACAATTTTTGTTTGTTTATTCGTTTTTCCAAACAGAACACTATAAGAAAAAGTTTTTCAACAAAATGCTTTGTTTTATTTATTTACTTGAGTGTATGTATATATGTCTAGAACACGATTACCTTTTTTTAGGTTGAAAAGAAAATCGTATGAAGAAATAAATACAATTTTTTGCATGTTGACATTAAAACGATTTCATTATTGTTTGATATATGTACGATTTTATGTAAGCTGCATGACATGATCAAGTCGCGTTATACAAACTCAATCCTTTAAACATTCATTAATGAATAGGCTCATCGCGAGTGAGCTTATTCGTGGCCTATAAACAGGCTTTAAGTGCAGAGCAACTTATTTACTCCCTTTTATTCAACGCGCTCTATCTGCCCATTGCTGTTTCATGTATGTATATACATATCGCTCCTTTATTGCAACTTAGTCATAACTAAAAAAAGCTTGTTTCAAGAAAAACACATTTAAGATTTTTAGTGTCGATACAAGTCTTAGAAAATTTGTTTAGAAAATATTTCCTAAAGGAAACAGATTAAAAGTAATTTTAATACATTTTTGGCACAATATGAATGGTAGTACTGTTAACAATTCTGCACTGTTAACTCGAAAAACTGTTTTTTTGAGATATGACTATGTTGCAATAAAGGAGCGATATGTATGTTTTTCAAAATGTTTGTCAATAAACATATTTTTCAAAGGTCAAGTTCATACTTTTATCAAGTGAGCGTTTGTTGAAGTGGGACATTTTCAACTCAAAGAGCTTATCTTAAATACAATATGATATTGACAAAAATGTTATTTTTATTTCCAAAGTTTGCTGATGATGTTAAATTTTTTAAACATCTATATGTCCCCAAAAATCAACTTTTAATTTAAACTTAATTTAATGTAACTTAACATAAAAATGTAAACATATATCATTTTATCGAAACAACTACGAGTTCTCAAAGTCTTGTTACCACATTGGTGGAATAATGCAAGAAAGGGATAACACTATTTCAGATTTGGGTTTAATTCTTGAACATAAGCTTGACTTTCGGGATTAGGCTGCGCGCTAAAATAAGGCTTGTGGAGTTCTTGGATTTATTTATCTAAAAGATTTTCGAACCCATACATGACAAAGCAACTCTATATTTTTTAGTCAGCCCCATTCTTGAATATGGATCAACTATATGGGATCCTTCTTTCTCGATTCACATACATAGTATTGAATCTATCCAAAACCCATTTCTTATTTTTTGTCTACGTGGCCTTGGATGGAACTCGTATGTTGTTTTTTTTTTGAATCTTGAAAATATTCAAATCTTAATACTAAACAAAAAAAATTATTTAAGTCCATCCAATGCTAGACAAAAAGTTTTATTTTGCGCGGACAATATTGGTAAAATCACCTATTTAACGTTATTATTGTGACAAGGGTATCTCTTCTACTTAACCGAGTATGGCCGCCAACATTAAGTATATTGCATGCAGAAGGGTTTGGGTGAAGTTCCAGTTTACAGATATACCTTGTAACGAGATTCCTATGAATTCGTGAGTTTTTTATGTATACTGGAGCTGCAGTTCGAAGAATTTGATTTTGTCGCGTTTGAATTTTTTCGATGTTTGATGTTCAGGCGGTGCCCCATAAATGGATTCCTTAGCACCATATACGATTAGGCTTTAGAGTTGCATTGTATAACATAAGTTTGCAATCCAAGTTCAATGTAGAATTTCTGCCAATAAGCCAATTTAGTTGCGCTGCCTTCAATTTCAACTGAGTGAATTTCGCATCAATATGAGACTTCCACGTTAGCCTACGGTCTAGGTGAATACCAAGGTACTTGACTTCATTGTGCTGCGGAATAGTTGTTAATTTGGATACCCAAACATGTTTGTTTACGCAGTGTAAATACAACGTGATTACACTTTTGTTTATTAACTATGATTTTCCAAAGTTTTAACCATTTCTCTACACGCAAATAAAAGACAGTTTGAAATATGGTTACAGCAACATTAGTATATACGCCGTAAGGTTGTGTATTACTGTTAAAACAGCCGATTATCGATTTAATTATAGTTTGTTTCCACATAAATATGTTTTCGTGTGCATTTCTGCAAATCTATTATTACCACCTACTAGTTTCCGAATATGGTTGCATGCAATGTTAGTATTGTATGTAATTTTTTAAAACCCACAATAGCTTCTGTCACACCCAATGCTGAAATATTTGGTTTTATCATATGTATGATACGGTTATTAACATGTAACAAATATTAGTTTACAAAATCAACTTACTATTGTTAGCATTAGCATTTTATATTAGTCGTTGATATATAAATTTCTTTTAGTTTTATGAAAAAATTTGTGTTGTGGATTTTAAGTAAAAAAAAAAAAATAAATAAATTGTTGATCTACAGTTGTAGGTTGTGTAATGAAAGTAATATGATTGTTTGGCACAATAACATGGTAGGTAACTTTTATTAATACTGTGGTTGCTTCCAGTTATAACAATGTTGAACCAGAATTTAGTATAGTTATTTATAACATTTTTCTTACAAAACTATGTCAAGGCAAATCAAACATAACAATATAATATTTTCCCTTCCAACCATATAATTCAACAATAGTATTTTGCCCTTATAATATTGTCATATCAACCATATATTTTTTTCTACGTGTAATATTTAAATATACTAATGAACATTTCGCGAAGCTAATTGATAGTTTTAATGCACGCTGCAGAATGCTGTGTCATCTGCAAAAGTTGAAGTGGAGATTCCTGGTCTCGTTTGCATGTCAGAGACGTAAATCAAATATAAAGTATATCCTAGAATGCTACCTTGGGGAACTCTTGCTTCGATTGGCTGTAACGGGTATATAAAATCGCCTTATCTGATAACAAATGTTCGGCCGCATAAGTAGCTTTCCAGAAGCTTGTGGGCGTTTTCATGCAAGTTTAACTTTATTTTGTGCATCAATCCGTCGTGCCACACTTTATCAAAAGCTTGAGAAATGTCAATGAAAAGAGCTGAACAATACTTTTTGTCCTCAACTAGTCTGTGTGTCTGTTCTATGGTGCGATGTTTAGCCCGAAAGCTAAGTTGATGAGTAGGGATGCATAAGCTATCATTCAACATCGCTATTAACAATTTTTTTTAAATTGCTGGCAGTAGACTTATTGGTCTGTATGGTTCTACTTTAGGGAGATCCTTCCTTGGCTTAGGTATCATAGTAATCATAAACACCTTCCACCTTCCCTGAGTACTGGCCCAAGATAAAAAAAAAATATACTCAGTATTTTTACTGGACATGATGAAAAAACTTCTCGCTATTATTAAATTTATTTTTATCTTGTGGCATTTATAGTATTCCGCGCCAATTTCAATCTTTTTTAAGCCGAAAATTGATTAGCCTACTATAAATTAATGGCAAGGAAGTAGTGGTTTCCTTTCCATCCTGTGTACACATTTTTTCAACTGTCGTCCATGCTTTCTTTATTTGCTCATCATTAATTTCTTTTCAACGCCCTTGCAATGAAATTCATTACCTTGCAGTGTGAAAGGTGCTGGATTATTTTTTTTTAGTCTGAGCAGTGTCGAAGGTATATACACTGGGCACTGATCAGTTTTAACTAATTTAATTTCAACATTTTAAACGCTATGATAGCATCTGTCTTGGTCTTTCCGTGTTGTTATTAATAGGTTCAAGTCAAACGCCCATAATTACTACTCCCACTTTTCTTTTCCCCATAATCTCATATGTAAGGGATTTCCCCTGAGTACTAGTTCAAGATAAAAATAAAAAATAAAATTACGAGAGCTGATAGAAACAGATTCAAAATTAAATGAAATCGAAAATTGAGTACTTGACTCGCGTTAATAAATAAAAATAAATACATGTGTAATTTAGTCGTATGTTTTTATTTTTTCAGACTAAAAGAGTTTATTAATATTAAATATTTCCTGCCTTTCGAAGCCAACTTGAGCCGTATTTCAAATTTATTCATATCGATTATTAACAATATCATAAAGCCATAAAACTTTATTAAAGCAATTCCAAATTTTAACTTATAATTTATTGCTTCATACGATTTAAGTGAAGAAACAACAATAAAACATTGCGCGTCTTATTGTTGTATGACCGGATCAGTGCAAAACATTTTAATTAGTAGTGTATGTATTTATTTATAAGCATATTTTTACTATTCGCATTTAAAGGCGGTTGGCTCTTGTGCCGGGTGTGAAGTCTACACTGTTGCAACCACTGATATCACCCGCTAAGCAAAGTGAGCAATTGGCATCCGAATAACAGGCAACCTGGTCAGCCACCGTGGTGTAGCAGCCACGTTTCGTGGCTCCATTTTCATATTTAACATAGCAGTAGGAGTTGGGAGCGGTTGGCGAACTACAACGCTCTGCTGTTAGTTGGGAGGCGGAGGAAGCGCAATTTTTATCCTATCAAAAATATTTTCAATAAATGTCCAAAAGTGTTTTTTTCACTCTCGTCAAGACTTA
The DNA here is from genome assembly GCA_914767995.1 of Thecocarcelia acutangulata. Lineage (NCBI taxonomy): Eukaryota > Metazoa > Arthropoda > Insecta > Diptera > Tachinidae > Thecocarcelia > Thecocarcelia acutangulata. The sequence continues at coordinate 63,903,348 of OU612098.1, forward strand.
CCTTGCTGGAATCACATTGTATGCAGGCAAACTGTATTTGTCCCAAATTATTGCAGCGATCTGAATTACATTTGTGACACTCCACTGTATTGGCATCACACCGTTTACGCAAATGTTCGGGAACTTCGTAAGAACATCCCTTTTGTATGACACTAACTGAAGATTAAAAACTCAGTACAATTGTTTTTTACTCGTCATTTAATCGAAAAACTTACGAGTATTTCACTTACATTTGTCAAAGACGGTTACACAATAGTCCAGCGAATCCAAACATGTTTTAGTTGAAGTCAGCGAAGTGCGCATGCAATTTATACCTTCGCAAGTATAACAGGTCTTGGCTTTGTTGGCGGCACTAGAGTCCAATATAGCCAGCAAGGCCAACGCTATTGTCAAAGTCGCTTTCGTACACATTATTTTTCCATTCAACATTCAGCTAACATTGCAATTGAATTTTCGAATTTTTCACCTTTTTATAGATTTCGTTTGACCAAATGATTGTTTATCAGTGTTTATCAGTTGAAACCCCCTCATGGTTATCAATAAACTCAATAGAATATCACAGTTTTCGTTTAATTAATACCTCTCCACTGCTTTATGTAAAGATATCAAATAAATTTGTTTTACAATTCGAGTGCGTTTGTGTGTACGAGTAGATAATAAACAATTTACTGTTTACTAATCTTTTGAATGATATAAACAAATAAAACTAAACAACTTATTCTTTTTTTCATTTTTTTACAGGTGTAACTGAATTTTTATGCTACAATTGATTGACAATCCAAAATATTTTTATTTTATCTGATTTTAATTAATCATTGTTTTTTGCTTTAGCTTGAAGTCACTTATTATAAAAATAATCATATCTACAGTGTCGAGCACTTGTGGATACACAACAAACGGAATATTATTTTAAAACAAATTGTAACCTAGCAACTGAGTTTATTTGTTTTATTAGCTTCTAATATTAATACCAAGCACAAACAACTGTGTGTGAACATTTCATAGGAGCTATCCTAATCATCAGTAGACTTGGAAACTTTCGAAAGATATTTTCGAACATTTAACTAGATACATACGAGAACGGTTCGGAAACTTCTTAGCCTACCACAAAAGGCGCGGTATAAACAGAAAAAAGTTAAGCGTTTTGGAAACTTCCATCTCTGCTATCAACTCATGTTAAAGTTTGTTTCGATCTGGTAACTCCTTCATATAGAAACAGGTGTTCACAAAAGACGCATCCGCGATTTTTTTACAATGGAAAAATTTGAAATGCGTGATGTCATTAAATATTTACATAAAAAAGGTTTATCGGGACCAGGAATTCATAATAATATATAATGTGTTAGGTGAAAGTGCTCCGCTTCATCATATGGAACAGTAAAAAATTGGGTTGCTGAATGTAAACGTAGTCGTACAAGCATTGAAGAATAACCACGTAGTGCACGTCCAAAAACAGCAACAACAACAGAAATTGTAGTCAAAGTGCATGATATGGTATTAAATGATCGACGAATAAAAGAGCGTGAAACAGCTAATATCATGGGCATCTCAAATGATCGAGTCCATTTAATTTTGCATGAAGAACTACAGCATTTGTTAACAGTCGACCAAAACGCATAACAATGAACATTTCTTAAGTTTAAAGCGAAATAAGATGAATTTTAAGCGTCGTTTTATAACTGTTGATGAGACATGGATCCACCACTATACTCCAGAGACAAGAGAACAATCCAAACAATGGACTGAAGCTGGAAGGAAGGCAAAAAAAATTCAATCGGCAGGTAAGGTTATGGCAACGGGTTTTTTGGGACTTCAAAGGTATTTTATTGATTGCCTATCTGCAAAAGGGTAAAACAATAAATTCAGAGTACTATTGCAACCTTTTGGATCGATTAAATGTACAAATTCGATAAAAATGTCCTGGCTTATAACACAAAAAAATAATATTTCAGCAAGACAACGCACCAGCGCACAATAGTGTTTTAACAATGGCTAAAATCAACAAATTAAAGTACGAGTTGCTTGATTTAGCGCTCAGTGACTTTTACCTGTTCCCAAATCTAAAAAAAATCCTTGCTGGCAAGCGTTTTACGTCAAATGAAGATGCAATTACAGTTGTAAACCACTATTTTGAAGACCTTGAGGAAAACTATTTTAATCAAGGGATAGAATTGCTAGAAAAGCGTTGGACTAAGTGTATTGAAGTTTCAGGAGATTATTTGAAAAACTAACCGAACCGCCCTCGTATACCAATATTATAAATAAATTATTGAGAATTTAAAATGAAACATATTCTAATAATACCTTTCAAAAACAAAGGCCAAGCGTTTTCTTTTACACACCTTTCTGCTTTTCTTTGCAACTTTCAAACTAATGAACAACCTCTGATTGCTACGATTTGTTTTTTTGAAAGTATATATTGTTACGAATTTTTAACACATCTAAACCAATGTGCAGCTGGTGATGTGTTTGTTATAAATGTACATGCAGATTCACAGAAACAACATAAAACTAAAAACATAATACAGAATGCGCTTTTACATTTAGACAGACGATGGGCAGATCTTTTTTCATTTCTCTTTTGGTCCTGTCTAAACCTTTTACATTTGAGAAATTAATAGACAGACAGAAACTTTTCGTTTCTCTTGTTTTATTGTTTTTTAAGCTTGTATGAAGTTGACGTTGATATGAGAATAATGATATGAAACAACAACAAAAAAATGCGAAAAGTTAAAAACAGAAACAAAGAATGTCCACAAATGTCTAGTGCAGAGAGTCGTGTACTGCATACTCTCCCCCACCGCCAATTTTCGTAACAGCACCATCAAATTTCGTCTGTCTGCCCAAATGTAAAAGCAGACATAGGGATGAAACGATACCAGTAACTACAAGTAAATGCTCGATACTTTTCTTTCGATACCAAGTACTTATGGTATCGATGCTTTACTACCAAGTACCAACTAGGTATCGGTCAAAAATATCGATCAGAAATACTCTTTTTTTATTGACAGGCAAAAAAACTGAGTTGGTCACCATGTTTTTCATAATTTTATTTATTTTCAAAGTTTTTTGTAAAATAAATCCATGCAACACAAGGCAGTTTTAATAGGCTAGTGGTATAAGCACAGCTGTCTTTCGTTTCCTTTGCGTAAGTTTGGATACATAATTCTGAAAAAACACATATACTTCCTTGCTTTTTCCAGGAAAAAAAAATTTTAACAATTTTTTGTAATTTCTATCAAGAAAATACATGTGATGTTTTTTGGTGTTATATTTATTGTAATTCTGCCACTACCTGTTTAAAGCTGCCTTGATGCCGTGCATGCATATGGGACTACAAAAATCGGATATATGGTTGCACATTTTTACAACTTATCGGTAAGATTGGCGATAGAAGTGAGCAAAAAACAGTCCGTTAACCATTGCTTTTAAAATAAAAGTTATCGTTTTCAAAGTATGGCAAAAAAACACAAATTAAAGACTACTTTTACGAGGTAAAAATTGTTGTGCCCACTAACTTCACTTTGATTGTAATCCTTTAAGTAAAAAATATGGTAGCATGTGCAAATAAGGCAATTTCGTTAAAATTTACAGGTAGGATTGTATTCCCGGTAATTTATCGCTTACTTTTATGTTAAAAGAAAGTTGTAATAAAGAAATGCGATATCCGGCCGATAAAATCCTACCTTTAACCAACGCCAAGTTGTAATAATGGACCTTACAAGACTAACAATTGGGTGAATGTAGCAGATGATAGAATTCCTGGGTTTTAGAGATCTTCGCTTCCGGGATCCTAAATAAGACGCTTCAATTAGAGTTAGCGGATCAACAAAGATTTTGATTTTTGGCTCCAAGTGCTCTTCGACCGATGCAATTATTTATCGATGCTTTTTCTTCGATACCGAGTAGGTATCGATACTTTGCGATCAATACCGTATCAAGTATATATATCGATTACCCTAGTGGTATCGTTTCATGCCTAATAATACACAAACAAACATACATACATGGTTTAATGAACGCAAAATTCCAAGTATCCAATCAGCCATACAAGATTTTATTGTTGTTCTTGCGTTCTTATGCAAGCCACAGACTATTCGACTAGCTGTATAACATGGCAATGTTGATTATTAGATTGTAAAGAGCGTGATGAAGTTGTGTCTCGGTTGTACGAAGGATTAAAAAGTTTTGATTTTTTGGGTAGTTGTATCGACTGGTTGTAAAATTTAGGAGCATGTTGTACAACTTTATTTTTATTTGCTATTATTTTGCATATACAATTGTTGCCTCTGCGGTCATCTTTACTCAACAAAATTTTGTAAGAAATATAATTGTGAATTAATGTTCCACAGTTTGTGCACAAAACGTGTAGTAGCGACGGTCGCATAGTCTATAGCAAGTGTGCCCAGCCCTATGCGCTTGATACTCAATTGTTTTTGTAAATGCGCTTAGCTAGAGGGCTGTGCTCTTTAATACACAAATACTGCGCTCAGCACTAGCAATGAAAAGTACGCAAACAACTTCGTCTTATATATTTTTTTGTCGTTCTTCACTGCACACACACAAAAGCAAAGCAAAAAGACTTTCGCATGTTTTGCTGGTAAACATTGACGACAGCGATTATCAGTGTAAAATTTGTTTTTGTAAATGTTTTGCTTTTTACAAAAAAAAAAAAAAATATTAAACAAAAATAGTTATTCCTTAAATGTATTGGTGTTTACTCTTCCATATAGAACTTGTGGACACCACTGGTCTATGGCATGGGTTTGTATTGTGTTTCTTATTGTTTGTTGTTGTTGCTTTTGCGTTGTTTGACAAGCATGTGGGTGACTGTACATATGCATAAGAATTATATTTGTACATTTGGTACTGGAATCATCAATAACTAGAGGGCTCACGAAAAATGTAGAAGGCAATAAAGAAGTATAAATAGCGGGCAGTTCTTCGGCAGAGGTAAAGTTTATTATATTAAACTATGTGCTAGACAGTTATAAGTCAAAATAGTAAGCAAGCCTACTGTGTTAATACACAGTGTCATTAAGTGTAAATAAAATTGTGAATTATTTTAGTACTTTTTTTTTATTATTTAGTACTGTGCAAGGCGAATTCATATCAGGTATATGCAAGAGCAATAAATACAACACTATAAAAAACAAATGTTTTTCAAATGTCAAGGGAAAAATATAAACCCAAAAAGGAATTCAAAAAAATATAATAAAAAAAATTTACAAGAAAAGACAAACTTTTTATATCGTGAAACTTTAATTATTTCGGGAAAATTAAAGTCGCAGATCATAGAGCTTGGAAAGGTGAAAATCGCCAGCCAGATTGGGGAGGATTCTGGATGATAGTTGGCGCTCAAGATATAATACACAGTTTAAAAAATTGTTTTAATTTTTTTTTTAATAATTTTCTTTAAAAAAATTTACAATAAAAGAAAACTTTAATTATTTCATGAAACTTTTAAATATATTGTGAAACTTAACGTCTCAGATCATAGAGCTTGAAAAGCTGAGAATGGCCAGCCAAATCGGGGATGATCCTGAATGATATCTGGCGCTCACGATACAATACATAATTTAAAAAGTTGTTTTAAATTTTTTTTTTTCAAATTTGTTTTAATTATGCCATTGACATCTGAAACAGATTAAAATTAAAAAAAGTTATCAGCTGCGCTGTCAATTTCACGTGTTATGAATTCGCCTTGGTACTGTGCAACGAACAGTGTTGCCACGACCAAAAAAAATTATTACAACCCAAATTTTTGAAAAAGCTACCAAATGTGCAAAAAAGTTACCAATATTAGTATGATTTTTTTTTTACTTAACAAACATATAAATTTATTTTAATTGGCATTATAATACAAAGATTTTTGCACCTTATAACAAAATATTGTTATAATTATAAAACAATAAAACAAATAATAATTCATTATATGCTTCAAATTGGCTGTAAATTATAGGAAGACACACTTTTTGGAAATTCAAATTCCTTATTTAAATCATTTTTTATAGGGCGGACTGATACTAAAGCTACCTAGCACTAGATGGCAGCATAAATACAATTTTTTTACACCCTGTACAAAAATGTAAGTTTGTGATTCTGTTTGTAGTTTCTACAATTTTCTTTTCCGACCCTACAAGTTATAATCCGTTATTTAAACTCCTTTCAAGGAACAACAACAACCCTTCAAAGTAGTCCCCCTCAAATATAATACACTTATGCTACCGTTTTGTCCAATCCGCGAAACGCTTCTGAGACGTGTTTCTTGGTATCACCAACAGCTCCTGTTTCGATTTTTCTTTTATCTCCTCACTCATAGCTCTCGCTGTCTTCAGTTTTGGAAAGAGGAGAAAGTCAGCGATCCAATTTTAAATTTTCTTTTTTTAATATTAAGAAAAATTCCAAATTAACTTATTATTTTACAAATTGCTGTTGCATAAATAGTAATTCTAAAACCTTTGATACTCTTCTCAAACATTTTATCTCACTTATTATTTATTAGTTTTATGAGTAGATAATGTGTAGTGTTAAATTATTTTAAAGATTATGATTTCATAAATAAAAGATTTTTAAGGGTGTTTTTAATGTTTTTTCCTTCCATTTAGAAGTAATTTATTTCATGATTATCGCCATGCAATAAAACCAATAAAGCAACATTAAATGCGAGTCGACTACTTATATTAAAATTCATCCAACACAAACCAAACTAAATCTAAATAACCGGATACCAAGGCCAAGAGTTATGGTTGAAAAAACTGTTCTGTTATATTCGCACATAATTAAGTATTATTGCTCAAGAAAACTCTTAATAACCAATGTGACCAGATCTAAATAATTTTTGGAGCTAAATTAGCACCACAATAGTGCTGAAAAGTGCTAATAAAATTTTTAAGTACTAAAACATAGTGCTAAAATTTAAATATCTTAATTTTACGCAAATTCTTTTGGAGTTCGTTGTTTTATCATTTGTGCTTATGTTGCCCTAGAAATATTTATTTCCATTGAATAAAACGAAATTTCAAAAATGTATAAACAGCTTGTTTTCTATGTTTCCCAGCTGTCTATATGTCGACATTTCATAGGAGCTAAACTAATCATCAGTAGACTTTGGAAATTTTTGAAAGATATTCTCAAACATTCAACTTTATAATATACCAACAATCTAAATAAATTATTGAGAATTTAAAAAGAAACCAACCAACGGTTGCTCATTTGTTTGAAAGGTGTAAAGAAATGTTAGAGATGTGTACAAATGAAGAAGCTTGTTTTTTGTCTTTCGACAGGTATTATGCAGCACACACATTCTTCAGATGTGACAGGTGGAGGCAAGAAAGACATGACTTAGAGAAGAATTTTGGTGTAATAACACCGGAAAACGTCGTAGAAGTTATGATGGAAAGTGGGAGGAAATGGAGTCAAATAGTGACTTATATTGAGAAGATCCTACGAGACAAGAAGTAAGATATAGACGTGGGCATGTCACGTGCAATCCGGTAGGAATAAAGGAGGAGCCTCATTCTGAAGCAATGTGAAAGCTGTATCGGGGTGGAGACAAGGCTCAAAAAAAAAAAAGGGAGGGGTGTTAGTGGGTGCAAGCCCCACATACCGGATACTGTGTGGTCACAGTATCTGATGATGTGTAGGCATTTCCCCTCTCCAAAAAAAAGAATTATTTCTACTTACAGCGCAACCCAAACTAGCGCATAAAGCATAACTACGCTTTGCTATTGGAAAATCTTATTTTGACTGCTTGTAAGGGAGTAAACTTTACGCTCTACTAAGTAAGGTTAGGTTATGTTGGCAGGCTGCTAGATTCCCTAATATATCCTAGGTTCTCTAGCTCATTTGGGTCCTAAATTCGTTCCCTTTGTGATTGCGTGACAAAAATAGAAAGGTAGAAGGTAGAGAAATAGAAACTAGAGGAATATAGTGGTCATCGGGAGAGGGAAAGGTAGGAAACGCTTAATGTGGCGTTAAATGCTATTATACTAGCCATCTGCTACTTCTTATGAATGAGCCTAGCATGATCAGGCTATTGAAGATTCGCTCTCCTAGATATATATCTTAGGTGCTCCAATGCTGGGCATATTCCCAGGAGGTCTGGATGACTGTCTCCTCCACGTCTTCGTCTTGGCAACTTCTGCAAAAGTCGTTATAGGGTAAGCCTAGTCTCCTCACATGGTTTCCAAGCGGGCAATGTCTAGTGATTACTGCTCTCAAGTGGGATCTGGGCAGTTTTAACAGCTCTTTTGTCCTCTTAAAGTTAATATCGTTGATATAAGGTATGTGGGCTCTGTTTACCGTTTTTCCTGGGCACATTCCAGCACTTTATTTAGTTGGCGGTAAAACATATGTGGTAATTAGTAATCACTCTTTAACCACTTTCAAGTCAATTCAGCGCTTTTTCTCCATTTTTTTCTATTTACCGCCCCCTGGGGAACAGGTTTTACCTTGGCGTAGGGCACTCTGTTTTTCGGGTAAAGAGGGTAAGAGGGCATGCGGCAAATAAAACTCTAGGAAGCCGCATGGCTTATGTTGTGTTGGCTTCCGAAACCCTTACCAAGGGTATAAATTGGCAGAACGGGGATCAGCATGACTTCGGGTGGTTCTGCTTGCGGTTCAACCCGGGCTGATCATGGATGAGGTGCCTACCTTGGCTGTAACGTTCTGGCTGTGGTTGAAACCTAAAACGCAGGAAGGGAGTGTTAGTATCCTTGATAATTGTTCGGTGTGTGGGTTTTTTGGGGACTAACAACCTCTCGAGGATCTGTTGCCTATACAACAGATACCTGTACTGTAATGAACCAGTTGTGATGGTTGACGCGTGAGTTGGTTTAAGGGCTGATGCTCTTAGTGGGCTTCGGCCTACCAACTCATTAAGCCTTGTCTTCCATTGATTGCTGGGAAATTGCATACAGGAGGGATTAGAAGGCTCGAACTCTTAACAAGAAGTTGCTCATATGGCCAGTCAGCCACACGGGGGCGCTGGAGAATCATGAATAATTCACTCGAGGAATTGGTCCACCATCAGCTGGTGCTGATGTAAATCTTTTTCACATCTGCTCTATTTACCGATTTTTGTCAAACAAGATTTTTTTGTTGGCGTTCAAGCATAATTTAAAAGCTTGTAGAGTGTAGTATTTTTGAAATATTTTTTCAGGCTCTTCTGAAGAGATTTAGCTTTCTTAAGACGAGTTTTCATTAAAAATCAGATTTTCGACCGTTTTTCTTACTTTAGTCATGTTTTGCTCAACAAATACGTTGTTTTAATATTTTCACAAAATATGCTTAAAGAAAGATGTCCAAGTTTCACTGAAAATTACTGTTCATGGCCCAGCTTTAATGCTTCTATTAAAGCTACTCATTAAGTACTCATCGTAAAAATACTTTGCGTTTCACGCGCTAATTTAGGCTGGTATGTTTTTATGTTTTTGGCAGCGAAGCTGAAAAGTACGTTTCCTCTGTGTTGCTGAAATCTCCTTGTAAAGAATTATTTAAAGTTTGTTAATAAAAGGAATAAAATAGTTTATAACTGGTTTTATTATTTTTTATTCTGGTCAGACTGGACTATCCGGGAGTATTCATAACAAAGTTAATGTAATTTTTCAATTGTTATTGAAAGACAAGGAAAAGAATTGCAAACCCCCAACTGAAGAACAGCGGTTCCGAGTACGGGAAATGTATTTTCGTCATATCTTAAATAGAAAATACAAACATATGAATACTTTGTGTTTTGTTTGCCAAGTTTATTGATAATTCCGGATTAATCGGCAGTGATATACCAATACCATCAAAAAATATTTCATTTATAAGCGCATGATGGCAATTGTAAATAAAACAAAAAGTTTTCAGAGAATTATCTTAACATTATTTTATTATAATTGTTGTTTAAAAGAGCTTGAGGTCACTTGTTGTAGAAAAAATTAATAGTTTAATAATCGATATTTCGACACCCCTGTGTGGGTCGTCTTCAGGAAAATTTTTTGTTTACAAACTTTATAAAATTTAAACAATAATTATACTTTGAAAAGGTCGAAAAATTATGATCAATATACGAATTATTTTATTATGAGAGAAAGACTATTGAAAATTATATGTGAGGAAAAATATCGGCCAACTACTCGTCACGGCTTCTTTGGCATACCTCCGATGGTCCACATTTTCAATGTCTCTGGGACATAATTGGAGTTCGATGTTGTTAATGTGTCGATTTATATTAGCTCTTTAGTGATCTGCACCGGTGCACCGCAAGTTCAAACCACAACCATAATGTTCCAGTCAAGGTACTCGTAGGCACCTCAATCATGATCAGCCTGGATTGAGCTGCAAGCAGAACCATTCGGGGTCATGCCAATTTGTTCCTTTGGTAAAGGTTTCGGAAGCCAACACCATATAAGTCATGCGGCTTCTTAGAACTTTATTTGCTACAACCACTCTATGCCCGAAAACAGAGTGCCCTGGTTTGGAATACGCCAAAGCAAACCCTGTTCCCCGTGGAGATTATATGATAAACAGTTTGAAACTGCAAAATCTAATTAATAGGCTAGTAAAAATTAATGTTCATGGCACACGTTTAATTCAATCACTTCAGCGTAAAAGATTGTTGATAAAGATGTTATCACGACAGATTTGGTTAAAAAGCTTAAAACTAATACCAAAATCACTGGTCACCAATCAATGCGCTAAGGGCAGTCACGCTTATGCATTTATATACTGAGTGTTCCTCTTTGTAGGGATCTACAAGGCGGCTGATGACAACTGCTACAAAAAAAAAAAAAACGTAATAACTTATTTTCTGTGCAACTAACCTTTTTAATTTTTATTGTATTTTGTAGATTAATCTTTAAGTTTAACTAAAAATGGAGAATTGGGACAATGAAACGAGAATTTGGATAGTGCAACGTTTTCACGCTTTAGAGTCCATTGTTTCCGTCCAAAGAGAATATTGGCGCACGTTTGGTGGCACTCCTCCTAGCAGATGGACTATAATGAGGCTCGCGAAGAATATCGCCGAGCGTGACATAATCGCAAGAAGGCCTTATCATCGAGAGCCCTCACTTTGGACACAGGAGCTTATCTGCTCAAATGGATGTCAGCAAACAGTCACTGCAGACAATTTTGCATCAAGATTTAAACTTATTTTCATATAAGATTCAATTAACAAACAAACTGAACCCTAGAGACTTCCCAATTCGCTTCGAATTTTGGGAGAATATCATTCAAATGGTGTCAGAGTATGAAAACGTCTTGAACTGCATTTTTATGTCTAACGAGGCACATTTTGGCTTAAACGGCAATGTTAACAAACAGAATTGTCGAATATGGAGTAAATCTAACCCACAGATACTACACCAGATGCAATTATATCCACTTCGCATCACAATGTGGTGTGCAGTTTCTTCAAGGTTCATTGTCGGGCCTTACTTTTTCGAAGAAAACGGTCTTACTGTTAAGGAGACCGTTACTTAAAGATGTTGCAAGAGTTTTGCTTTCCAGAATTATGTCGAAAGAGAATCCCTTTTAACTTTGTTTGGTTTCAATAAGATGGGACAACTTTTCAGATAGCCACGCCTATTATGACAGTATTGAGGCAAAAATTTTCCAATAAACTGATTTCAAGAAACTCCTGCCACCGGAATGTGGCCGCCTAGGTCTCCTGACCGGCACCTGATTTTTTTATGGGCTTATTGCAAACAAGAAGTTTACAAAAGAAACCCAAGAAATTTGGATGATATAAAGCAGTCCATGGGAACGGTAATTGGGACAATTCCCGCTGCAACACTCCAGGCAGTAATGACTAACTTTTCGATAAGATGTCGCACATGTCTCACCGAGAGTGGAGGCCATTTGCATTCAATTATTTTTAAAACTTCATGAATTACTTTAATAAAAATGTGTTATTTTCGAAATGAATTGCTAAAAAATAAATTACATAAACTTTACAAAAAGTTATTTGAGTTTCTTAATGTAGCAAAATTGATTAGCCACCCTGTATATACATGCATACGTGTGTGCGACGTGCAGTGGAATCCAACTCGGAGTTTTAAAGAAATACTCAGATTTGTTAAAGATTTTTGAAGTCTTTTTTACTTTGTGCAAATATTATTTTTGTGCTAAATTTACTTCCATTTTATTAAAAAACTGGGTAACTGGCTTTTTCTTTAATTTTTTACCGAAGACCTTGATTTTTTAAATTGCCACTATTCGAGGAATTGGAGAGCCGAGTTTAGAAAAAAGTCGTATAATTGATCAAGCTAGTACGAACCGGCTTGTTAAATGTAGTCATGACTTTTGCATGATTACTTTTGAATTTGTCGTGATATTGAAAAAGTATTAAAGGTAGAAATACAGCCCTTACAGAGCCGGGTACACCGATGTATAAAATGTTATGATCGAACTAAAATTGGTAACACAGTGAACAGAATACTACAAGGGCGGCATTTATAGGTGTGGCAAAAATATAAAAAAATTGTTTATAAAATGGGGGTGACTGACATATTTTTTTTTCGTGGAAGGCGAACCACTCTAATGTACAATACATGTACGACTACGTATTCTCTTTTTTATAATTTCGGTTTGCATTCTTAACTTGAGTTCTGATGATTTTATTTTTAAAGAAATTTTTTATTGGTTTGGGACACTTGATTTTAATGCATTCTAAGTACATTTGTTTTGTTTGTGATGCAAATATTTGCTTAAGTGATTACAATGAAAGCGCTTCAGATATAAAGTGGCTTTTCGAAATAGTACGGAAAATTCTGTTAATTAAGTTACACTCGTATCTACCTGCTTGAACAAGTACAGCACAGCGATACATATGTATGTGTGTGACTAATAATGTGTAATGGCAAAATAATAATACCAATCAATCTAAATGCCAAAAACCAAACCAAAAAAATAACATGTAAGTAAATTTCTTTTTATTTTATTATTAGAGGCCAGAAAATGATGTTGTCGGTTGCTCGAATCATGAACACAACAACAGCACCAAAAATTTTATCGAACAAATTCGAGCTGGTAATCATCCTTGTGTTTCATGTTGTGTGTCATATCGTAAGAGTCACAGCTAACTTAACTTGTCATCAATGCGTCGGTATAAATTGTTTGAGAACCAGCTATGACGTTACACAAAATTGTCTTAACGCTTTGGACATCTGCGTAAACGTATTTGATGGAGGTAAGTGACATGAAGTGAAATCAGTTTGGAAGTATTTGAACACAATAAAGAAATTACTTTTATTTTAGAAACGTTGCTGGCTCAAGGTTGTTGGGAGCAACTTCCTGAAGAATTTCGTGACAAGTGTAAAAGTGATGGAAAAATGAAAGATCTTAATGAATTAAATGGATGCTATATGTGTAATGAAAATATGTGCAACAAAATGTCGTCGAGCTCATTTGAGTGTATACAATGTGATTCAGAAAGTGTATGAAAGTGGACCAAGAACAAGGTTTTACTTATCAGTGAATTCTGGAAAAGACAAAAAACTATATGTGTTTCAGTATTTCAGAATGATTTGGAATTAAAATGCTGCCATTTTCCCTACCTTTTGCACAAAACTAACTTTATTTATAAAATAACTAGTTTATTTTGTGATAAAATTAAGACCAAAAATGAAAAATTTTCTAAAATTTCCTTGAACGTTTAAATTCTTCTCCACTTTTGCTGCGCCACAGACTCGCTTTGAGATTTATATCCGACCGAAAATGGAATACACCTCTCACACAAATGAAAGATTTTGCCCAACACTAATCTTGTTCCCGAAACACGCAAATTTTTCAATAACACCCGTTCATCGTCCAGCGGTCATCCATGTATGGTCGATTGCCCTGCGAATCGTACAACGCATTACAAAGAGAAGTCGTTTTGCAGCCGCGCGGTTAGTCTGTGAAATAAGTTGCCTGCAGACGTATTTCCTTCTGCTATAACATTGGGAAGTTCAAGTCAAATGTTCACTAACACTACTCCCTCTTTCCCTCTCGTTACAACCTATTTTCCTACTCCTGGTAAAATGCACTAAATATGTAGGGATTATCCCCTGAGTACGGGTCCAAATTAAAATAAAGATAAATGTACATGCATACGTATACATAACACGTCACCTAAAGTACTTTTAACGCAGCGTGAAGCGAAAAGGTTTAGCAACTCTCTTCAATTTACACGTCGAATTTTGACTAATAGCTGCAATGTTCCATGCATTAAGTGCCCAGTTACATGTTATTGGTTTGCTGCTGCATCTGCTATGATGACCTAATTTGATAGTCGACCAATTCCATGGGTGATCCAGTTTCCCGGTGTGGCTTGCTCAAACAATTGGTAACTTTTTTCATATATATAAATAAGAACCTCTGAGTTAAAATGCAAGCATCTTAACAACGATCAACAACAAGATGGTCTGTAAAACAGAACCTCCTAGCACTCTGAAGATCCCCATTCTATCAACTGACTCTTGGTGAAGGAATTTGGAAGTTCCAACCTAAGTCATCTTGGGACTTCCTGTAGTTTTATTTGCTATTCTAAATGAGGGAGTACGTACTGATCTATGCCTTAGAAAACAGCGCTCTTGAGATAGCCATATGGCAAGGGAAATCCTGCTGTCCGGGGGGAGCAATAAGAGCATAAATATGCAATCGATTTGCGTCAGCATCTGCCTTTACGGAGTTATCTGATGGTGGAGCAATTCCTCAGGGTGAGCTATTTACGATTTATCAGCGCCTCTATGAGGTTTACAGGGCTCACAAAGATGGGAACATCTTGTCAAAAGCTTGTAGCGATATCGCTCCTTTATTGCAACGTAGTCATAACTCAAAAAAGCTTGTTTCGAGAAAAACATAATTCAAATTTTTAGTTTCAAAACAAGTCTTAGAAAATTTTTTTAGAAAATATTTACTAAAGGGAACAGTTAAAAAGTAATTTGAATAAATTTTTGGCACAATATAAAAAGTAGTACTGTTAACAATTCTGCATTGTTAACTCGAAAAGCTCATTTTTTGAAATATGACTATGTTGCAATGAAGACCCCTTGCTGAAAAGCTCGGTCTTTTTAATCCCTTCAGCGTGCAGTTTCCCCGTTAGCGTGAGGAAAACTAATTTTCGCAAGTTGGTAGCCCGAGGTCTACAAACGTCATGAGCCCTTAACCAACTCGCTTGTCTTTCTTCCACTTTTTGTTCCTTAAATTACAGATATCTGCTGCGTATCTACTGCAAGACAACAGCACGTCAACAACTGCAATTACTTCCCCGATAATCTGCAATGCACCATAATTATACTAATAACCCCTCCACTTCAACCAAGATCAACGCCAGTGTGTAAAACTGACCATGTGGTTTGCAAGGCTCATGTGGAAACTTCTTGTCATATGCTTCTAGCCATATGAACAGACCTCCTGCTGAAGAGCTAACCAATGTACAATTTCCCCAATAGCGTGCGTAAGACTAATCTTCGCAAGTTGGTAGTCCGAGGTCTATAAACGATATCACTCCTTAGCCAAGTTACTTGCCTTTACTCCACTTTTGGTTCCTTAAATTACAGGTATCTATTGCAAGACAACAGCAGTTCGGGAACTACAATGCGCCATAATTATCAGGAAATACTAATAACCCCTCCCTGAGCCAGAAAGTGTCGGCCGAGCTGCAGGCAGTTCAACCAAGATCAACGCTATTGTGTAAAACTGAAAATCCTGCAGGCATGCTGGCTCTTCTCCTGTCAATTAACCCTTGATAAGAGTTCTCGGAAGTCCCAATACAACCTAAGTCTTGCTCGTTTTATTTGTTACAGCAAATGACGAGCTTCCAACCCTCTATGCACCAGACAGCAAAGTGCGTTCAGAAGGTAAAATCACCTCTCCAGAACAGCATTAAGTGCATAGTAAGAACCAATTCCAATAAATCATCAAATAACATATTTAACTTTTATTTTCATAATAAATAATTATGCGTAAAAACTACGAATCGCTCTTTTAGGTACTCGTATGTAAACAATGCGTAAGCGATATTAAATATTTTATTGCACCATTAAAATTTTACTTTATGATTTTTTGTTAAAGCTAGAAACGCCGCACAAAGCAACAAAGTCGTATCTAACACGATATTTGTAAACTTTAAGTGGAGTTTTACAACAAGCTCCCCTCGTGTCTACGGCCGCCTCAGAATATATTTTTATCCATTCAAGCAAGGCTGCCTATTGAGATTCTATATCTTAAATTATTATGACTTCTAAAGTCATAAATTTTATTTACAGATTGCACGGACTTTCAAAACAGCTAAAAGCTAAAGCTTTATTTTGCTCACCTTTTCCAGAATAAAATAGTAAAACCTTGTTTTTTGAAAAATTCCTTATTTACTCGTAGTTGAATAATTGAGTTTTAAACGATTTAATTTTAATCTATTCTAGAATGAAAATTGCCTCACCAATCCACTCAGTATAGCACCAAATAGATGTGGGATTTCGAGAAGCCCCAATCAATACTGTTTTGCAAAAAGAGATGGAACACGTGTGGTTCGTGGCTGTGCTTACAACTTGCAAGAACAAATGTCCTGTTTAAGTAGCGCTGATTGTGAGATTTGTCAGCCAAGTGAATTGAGTTCGTGCAATAGTATGGAAATAGGGAAAAGCGAATGTGGATCTGATGGCGATCATTTGGAGGACGGGCGGCCTGAAGAGGACTTAGATCAAAGAAATGAGAGAATTTGTCATCACTGCAGTGGTATAAATTGTTTGCGTACCAGTTATGAGGCAACACAAAAATGCCTGAACAATGTCGACATCTGTGTCACCGTCTATGACGACCGTAAGGTACATAACTCGAATGGTAGAAATTTTTCACTTAAAACTTTTATTCTTTCAATTAAAGAAACTATACTGGCTCAAGGCTGTTGGGAGCAGCTGTCGGAGGAAGTACGAAGAAAATGTAACGATGATTCTCAGTGTTTAAAATGCAATGACAATTTATGCAACAGTTGGGGCTCCGGATCATTTAAATGCCTTCAATGCGATTCGAATGATGTATGATACGAGTAACATAAAATACCAAAGATAAAATTTATTCAAGTTACTCTTACTTGCAGGATGAAAATTGTCGCACAAATCCACTTGAATTGGTTCCGTCCAGATGTGATATTTCACGAACTCCTAATGAGTATTGTTACGTAAAGCAAGAAGGTGATCGCGTAATTCGAGGCTGCTCTCACACTCTGGAAGAGCAAATTTCATGTTTGTCAAGCGACAATTGTACGATATGTCTGCCAAGTAGTATAAGTGACTGTAATAATATTAGTGTAGAAGAAAGCAATAATGGCGGATCTGAAGAAGGTTCTGACAACGGCTCGAATGGTGGAAATGATGGATTTGAAAATGGTTCGGATAGCGGTGGCTCTGATCATGATAATTCTCATACAGAAAAAATACCCTCTGAGGGAGAAGAAAATGGCAACAATAATGGCTCAAGTACGGAAAGTTCACATAATACCAATAATGATAAAGGACAGGGTGATAATAACACTAATGATAATAATAATAATAATAATAATCATGATGAAGGGCAGGGTGATAATAACACTAACGATAATAATAATAATAATAATAATAATAATAATAATAATAATAATAATAATAATAATAATAATAATAATAATAATAATAATAATAATAATAATAATAATAATAATAATAATAATGGACAGAGTGATAATAACAATAATGATGAAGGACACACTAATTCAGGAGATGAGGGAGCAGAAAATGGTTGCGCTAGTGCAAATTCACTTATCAATTTTGTTTTGGCAAACACAGTACTAGTGTTTCTTGTAAAGTAACCCTCTGATTTCTTCAAAAACACTTCTCACGTCGATATCAATGATGCTATTAATTTTACAAGGTAAAAACAGATGCAAAGGATATCCGTTTTCTTCATTAGTTTGTATGTAGGCAGGATATAAAAATGTATCCTTTAAACTCATTGAAACGCTTTTAATATAAACTGGTCCAATATATATTTTTATAAAATAAATTGTTTAGAGAATGTTTCAAGAAAAATATAGAGATGATTTTTTTCAACGCAGATGACTCAAAGATGATACAAACACAATCACGAACAAAATAAATTATAAACGTATATATATATACTCGTATGTGCTTTAAGAAACTAATTGCAATTATATTTGAATTTTAAACTTTAAATTAAAGTGGGAGAACTTTTAAATTAAAAAAGGTATGAAATCAACATTATACAATGACTGTTACTTTTTTCATAACCAAAAAAGATTTTTCTTAATTAAAAAAAAATGTTATCTGGCCAGTGAATTCAGTGAAGGGTTGTTGGGTTTCAGAGAACTTCAAAATCATCGTTTTTCCTGATTTTATTCAGCACAAAAATATATGTTTGTATCGTTGAATAACGATATATTCAATGATGCTTAAAAATCATATTCATTCTGCTGCATACATCCAATTCTGATTATGAGTAGAATTTACAAAAGCATTTTATGAACAAGTTCGCGCAGACACGACAAAGGCTTGCAGTAAATTCATCGTGTCCAAACGCTGTTATTCGAATTAACTCATACAGCATACAGTATGGCAACAAAACATTGGATAAAATAGGAATGCCAGATTTAAAACACAAAGTATGCAAAAATAGCCAACTATTTCGCCACATGATTTTTAAAATCGCCAACAAATCGTCAGTCGCCAAACTAAAAATTTTGTCGCCATAGAAGATAAAAATTCGCCACGTTTGGCGAGAAATCGCCATATCTGACAACACTTGCTTTTTTTATCATAGGTCTAATCAAAGTCGTCAACTCAAAAGATAGAATTCATTGTGTATGAACTCGTTCATTCCTATCAGAGCTCTGCACCGGTGCACCGCAACCGCAAGTACACCGGTTGTTTACCTAATTATTTTCACGTTCAAGTATTTTAAACACTCTTAAAAATTGATGCGGTGGTGTTTATACCTGTCGTTCGTTTTTGATCACTTTCGTATCTAGTGTATTTTTTTAAGAATAAAATAAACGATCACAAAAAAGTGTTGTTGTTACTAGCGTTTAGTAAGAGAAACATTTTGAGTATTTTCTATGTTTCTAATTGTTTTCTTAATAATACATACATGACGTCGTAGCAAAATCAACACTCTCGACAAATTCTTTTGTTGTGTATATGCGGCACATTTTATTTAACATTAAGTGAAAACGCGGCTGCCAGATTTAATAATTTACAACCATGTTGACGATTTTGAAAGTAGCATACTGAATAATGATTTTAAGATTGCTTTTGCTGAAAAAATTTGAAACAAAAATTCAGTTCAAATAAAATTTTTCCCACAATTGGTTAGATGTGTAACTGTGCATTTATTTTGGTTATGGATTAAAACCAAGAAATGAAAAGTATTACAAGTGAAGGAACATAAAATAAAAGAAATTTTATGAAAATAGAAAAAATCTATTTTTTTTAAGTAAAAATTATTTTTACCGGTTTTGTACTAAATATGTTCAATTAAAATATGTGTATATATTTTCTTCAAAACATGAAGTTTTAAAAACCTGCTGGCAACGCCACGCTTAGTACGAACACGTTTACCGAGTGTGAGTGAGTACATACATAAAATTGAACACACACACTCTCATGGGTAAGGTAAATGCATGACTGCAAATTCTTGCACAGAGATATTATTACCGTTGTTAAAAAGAAGTACGAGTACGATTGCCGAATGTGGAAAAAATAATTGAGAAACCAAATCAAGCAGCCACCGCATACTCTAGTGAACAGACAAAAGCTCTATCATACTTGTGCAAACAATATGTCCACCGCAACTCCATTTAAGAAGCGTGTACTTCATTAAAAAAGGCACCGGTTGCAGATCTCTGGTGTAAACCATGAGAACCATCAAAGAGGCATATTTTCGATTGATTTAAAATGACCAACAAAAAAAAGTGTGTTGGCAAGTTTGATCATTTGCAAATAAAAGACAAGTTTTTTGTGCCTTTGTTATTGTTTAACGATATTTCAATAAACAAGTGAAGTTTTTTATTGGGTTTATTAATTTTAGTACGAGACAGCATTGGCAGAATGAAGATTTTACCTTAATTTTGAAGATTTTACAAGCAAAATAAGGTTTGAAGATCTTTTTCTTAAAAAGTAAGATTTTAGAAATTTAGTATTCTAATCAATGTGTCAACTATTTTCGATTATTTAATGAAGTTTAACTTCTCCCGTAAAATAGGACTTGGAATAAGTTGTTACAAATGATATTAATTTTGCAAAGATATTTCATTGAGTTGGCTATTTGCTTTAAATTTATGTTGTATCTTCTTATTATATTAGAATAGATATCAATTTTAAGATTTTTTTTCTAAAATTAAGATTATCTTTTCGAAAAAAGAAGATTTTTCGACCAATAGTTCTGGCAACACTGGTACAAGGTCAACTTGACTACCGCCCGAAGACTTACTCAAGAATGATAAAACTAGAGATAACGCCACGCGCATGAGTTCCCATTAGATGACGTAGTTTAACCTATGCAAGAGAACATATTTAAAAATCATCTAGGGCATTGTTTCGCGACGTCATTTGACCAACATGTGCGGAAAATTTTAGTTTTGTGTAAGAGTTATCGTAATCATGTATTCTATCGTTCTTGTTAGTTGATTATAAGAAAGCGAGAGAGAGAGAGACTTTCTGTCTAAACCAGCGTCAGCCGAAATGTGAATTTCTTAGCTTGCGAGTATAGGATACAAAATTCAGCTGCTGCGACAACCAGCGTTGTCAAATTTAAAATTTCAAAGCGCACCAAAATGGGGAAAAGTATATTATGTTACTTTTACTCAATCCGCTGTTTGTATGAAAATTTTTTTAAATTATTGAGTATTTTTCATAAAAGTTTTCTAAACGAGTCGCCTTCTGTTCTCTGTGGGCAGCACATAAATATTTTTATAAAAAGTATAATATTTTTGTATTTAAAACATGAATATAAACTTTTTATAATATAGGGT
Source organism: Thecocarcelia acutangulata (assembly GCA_914767995.1). Taxonomy (NCBI): domain Eukaryota; kingdom Metazoa; phylum Arthropoda; class Insecta; order Diptera; family Tachinidae; genus Thecocarcelia; species Thecocarcelia acutangulata. Next base: position 63,924,340 of record OU612098.1, read on the forward strand.
GTTTTTTTAAGCTAGATAGAACGTTAAATTGTAAAAAGTAACACAAAAAATTAAATTTTGATGAAACATTTTTTTTATTTGTTTCAGTATACTCTGACAAATCATCATGAATAGACTCACGCTTGAACAACGCTACGAAATTATCCAAATTTACTTTGAAAATCAGACCCGTTGTTTTATCGCAAAATTGTGCTCAGCGATGAGGCGCATTTTTGGCTTAACGGGTTTGTTAATAAGCAAAATTGCTGCATATGGAGTGAGACCAATCCACAAGAGACCCTACAGACTCCATTACATCCAGAAAAATGCACTGTTTGGTACGGTTTTCATGCTGGTGGCATCATCGGACCTTATTTCTTCAAAAATGAGGCCGGAGCTCGCGTTACGGTCAATAGAGATCGTTACCGCACCATGATCAATGATTTTTTGTTTGAAAATATGGATGACATTGATCAGGAGGAGATGTGGTTTCAACAGGATGGCGCTACGTGCCATACGGCGAACGCAACCATCGAATTACTGAAATCAAAATTTGGCGATAAGTTGATTTCGAGAAATGGACCTGTCAATTGGCCTCCAAGGTCGTGCGATTTGACACCTCTCGATTATTTCCTGTGGGGCTACGTGAAGTCACTGGTTTATGCTGATAAACCAGCAACAATTGACGCCTTGGAGGCCAGCAGTGTTCGTGTTGTTCGTGACATACGGCCAGCAGTGCTCGAAAAAGTGGCCCAAAATTGGACGTCCAGAATGCGCTTCGTCAAGAACAGCCGCGGTGCCCATATGCCCGAAATCATTTTCAAATGCTAATGTCACGTATTGATCTTTCGAATAAAAAAAAATTTTGATTACAATTTAATTTTTTGTGTTATTTTTTACAATTTCAAGTTCTATCGGGCTTAAAAAAACACCCTATACAAACAACTATGTACGATAACGTACTGTAAAAAAATAAAAACATTAAACTTATGCGAGTAGTACAAAGCAAACTTCACGACAGCAAATGCAGCAACCGGCATTTGTAGCCGTTTAGTCCACCACGGAATTATTTTGAACGCGACAGCGGCATAAATTTATATGTAATAGAGGGCTGCACAAGCACAGAAAAATGTCTTACAAGACATGGTAATATCTTCAAGTAATATCCATCTTCTTCTTTCACATTTCAAAACAAACACTTCAGTGCCGAAATGTTCTAAACACATAAACGAATACTGTCTTATAATAGCGGTTCACACTCTTTGTATTACATTTAAAATTCTTTAAAATACCCGTATAATAATATCATACATGCCAGATAAATCGAGATTAAAGTTGGTAAAATCGCCAATGAAGTTATTGGAAATCGTCAATAAGTAAAATCATTAGTGTCTAAGCAAAATTAATGGTCAGAACGATTACAGTTACAAAGTTTTAAGTAGTATTTAGATTAATATTTCTTCAAAGAATTTTTTCTAAATGATTTCGCAATTTGGATTTGCTATAGTTTGAGTACTTGACTACTGTAACCTCTTTCTGGATCAAGAGACACGGATCGCTACGAGCTCGGCCATAGTAAGAATGTTTAGTGAAGAATAATTTTTGATTAGTTATTCAAAAACATTAGTATCTTTATATTTTTATCAATAATAAATTTTCCAAGTTCAATGGAATTAATTGCCTGAACTCGAAATAAATTTTCTGCTTTTCGCATTCTACGACAAAAATTCTTTGATTGTAACAGTAAAAGAGGCGTAAAGCTTTGAATTCATCTTCAAAATGAAAACTCATTAAAATTCAGTTACACACTTTTATATACACAAATGTATATATAGTTTTTAATACATAATTTGTTTAAATGCTAATCACATATAATCTTTCAACGACTTGTTTTATGTATGAGTATACTGCCATTATCATTAAAGACAATTTTTAACAATTTGTCCACTAACAGAGGAACAACTACTGCCACAGTCCAAAGTTGTTAATTTCATTTAAAGATACCAAAAAGAAAAACATTTATTTTAATACTGTTGTTCTTTATATATTCAAACATTACAATATATTTAAAAAAATCGTATTATAACTTTTTTTTTGCTTTTTATTGATATCTTCAAAAATTATTATCAATGACCGGAAATTAACTTTTAAAAAATGAAATCATGTAGTTGTAAAATCAAAGTTGCTTGGAAGATAAGAAATTAAATATGTAATCTACAGAAATCGTCAAAGACGAACCTAAAATCATCAGCACGCTATTTTCAAAATCGTCAAAATAACGATAAATTGCCAAATATGGCAACCGTATTGATTTAAACTTTCAAATGTGAGCGATTTTTTCTTTGGTTTAGTAAAAAACCTGAAACTGCTGACAATTGCTTGCCACAAATATACAAATTTTTTCATAATAAATAAAATTATAAAAAAATGCCTAGTCCCATCTCTTATTTGAACTGTTTTCTTTTTGTGAAGTAAAGTTAATTTACATTTACTCCATTAACAGAAAAAAAATGTGGCGTTTTTAACAAACACCTTTTTGTAAATAAGAACGTATAATATTGCAGTATAGCTTTTTATTGTGAGTTAAGCTATGTACACACGGTTGTCAGATGTTACGATATTGTAAGATCTGGCAACATGCTGGCAATGAAAAATTGTCCTGCAGAAATTGTGTATTCAGACGATCGTAAGAAAATCTTACAATTTCTTACAAATAGTTCAACTGACAACAAAAATGGTCAGTTCACACAGTTATCAGATTGTTAGATGAAAAAAATTGCCAGACATGTTGCAAGGCACTGCCACTTATGTATATCAACAACCATCTGTTTGGCAGTGTTGCCCATCAAACTTTTTTCTGACAATGATGCCATTGTCAGGTGCATTAATTTTATACATCTGACAATTAAAACTGAGCTTACAATACCAGCCAATTATCTGGCAATGCCGACGAAGAGTGTTCTCACGATTGTCAGATGCCTGACAACATTTTCGTCTTACAATTGATTGAAATGGTTTTTCTGACAACGTTGTAAGTTAAACATTGGCAGTTCACACGATTTAATACATTTTCAGACAATTTTACTGGCAATATTGTAAGATCTGACAACCGTGTGTACGTAGCTTTACAAACTCACGAAAGTTTGTCTTGAATAACGCTCCGACTTGCAAATAAAGTTGAACGACATGTTGGCACCCCCTTTAAAAGTTTCAATCAATAGTTTAGAATAAAGAGAATAAAACAAAATTAGAGGCAACTGAAGTACTCGTAACTGAATAAAATTGTAGTAGAACTTCAACCATTGAATGTTCTACTTCAGTTTTGTTGTTGTTGTTGTTCATGGTTTTTTTCTTTGGATTAAACACAAGTATTTAAGACGCTATGTCTTTTTTATCTTGGACCAGTACTCAGGGGATGACCCTTAAATATGCAGTGCATTGTACCAGGACTAGGAAAATAGGTTGTGAGGAGGCGGAAAGAGGGAGTAGTGTTGTGAACATTTGAATTGAACTTTCGAACGTTATAACAGACAGGAAACACGTCTGCCGGCAAATTATTCTACGTCTAAAAAACGAATTTTCTCTGCAATGCGTAATACGATTCTCTAGGCAGTCGACCACAAATGGATGAGCTCTCGACGATGAACGCGTGCTACGTAAAAGTATGCGGGTTTCGGGAATAAGATCTCGTCAGAGCAAAATCCATTGTAGTATCGATAGAACAACGTAACGCACCCCACACTGCGTCGATGCTCCAGTGAGTCAATAGACTTGGATGCCGTACTGTCACCGATAAGCTTCTTCACCCTCTCCTGCACACGGTCGAGTAACCCCAAAATAGACTTTGAGGCTCCGGCCCAAACATGACAGTTGTATTCCATTTTCGGTCGGATGTAGGTGGTATAAATGGAGTGAAGTACATCTTACACCGTTTCAAAAAACCGAAGCACTTGAATGATTCTTTAGAGACATGAAAAGTGTGTTCAGTCAAGAGAACATCACACTGTAGTAACATCAAGAGCATCTGATTCTTGAATATTTATACCACCCATGAGTACAGATGAAGCAGTACTTGCGGTCGTTTGTTTGTGTGTTAATAAGCAACAGTTGATCTTACGAGCGTTAAAGGCAGCCTGTTTTTTCGACCCCATTCGGAGATTAATAGATGATCACCATTCAGTGAGTCATTCATGTTTTGCCTCTTGCCAACGATCTCGGATAGGCTGGTCCTATAACTAACTGTCAGCCCTCGTTTATTTGCTTCATTTTGAAGTTCTGTTTTGGTTTTTGCTATGAAACAGAATTCAAGTACTGTCAACCACTGTGGCAAATGTGTTTCAAAACATGAAGTGTTTGTTCTAGTTCTAAATGTTCTACAGCTGAAATACAGTGCTTGGAACTACTACTATGTAGCGAGTTGTATTTTTTAGATAATTTTATGCAGCCTTTTAATTTGTATACGAGTATAATTTTCTTTAGTACCACTTTACAGTTTTTAGCTTTACAGAACAAGTTCTGTTCAAGTCAACAGTTCGCAAAAGAAAGTTCTCTAGAGACTGATACAAAAGTATTTGTTTGCTACGCCCAGATTAGGACATGCGGGCCATCGAAGTTGAAAATATGATCGGATATATACGAGTATTCTGGTCTAAACAGTATTAAAGAATAGCTTTTCGACGATATATTGAATCTTTTAAAAAGTAGATTAAATAAATATAGATTAAAAAAGCAAAAAACACGATTCGATATCAGACTAATTACCCATATAGCCAATAATTATCCGTATAAAGCGCTCCGGGTTTTTTTTTGGAATTACCACAATTCAACAGTCGCCAAAATCTCACTCTTCGTCGGGAAAAAATATGGCAACTTTAAATTTTCGCACTAGTAGAATGACCGCAATAGTACAGATAAAGGTTCCACGGCCAAAACGCGCACTGAATATGAAAAACCGATTCCAATTTGCTTTTTGGGAACTCCCAAAGTCGGCATAAGGAAGGGTCAAAATCCCCCCACTTCCTCAGAAGCAATAAGGCAACTTCACTTTTTGCACTAGAGAAGTAACACTGTATATAGAGTTCAATACCCGTATAACGCGATTATTGCATATGTAATAATCACTCATATGGCTTCGAGTGTTGCATACATACAAACATACAATACAACTTCCACTATCAGGCCGTGTTATGAAAGAATGATAACTACTGCAATCATAAGCAGAAACTACTCGCCAAGACAGGAAAAAGCGGATAAAAAAAAAGCGTCTGTATTTGTATCTCCAGCTGTAACAATTGGAGAACGAGCATGAGTATTCAATAGCTCATCGATAGCAGGAACAAAATCGAAACTATATTTTAAGATTTATTTTAAATTCGAAAATCATTTAAATTTATAAAGCGTTTAACTGTACATTCAAATTTGTTGCGAATATATAAAGATGTTCCACCTTACCGCTAATTCCTACAACTACGAGGGCGGACTGATATTGAAGTTACTTAGCGCTTGATGGCAGCACAAACACAAACATCTGTGCGCTCTGTCAAACAAAATTGTGGTCTGTCAAACGTCAGCTGTTAAAATTTCAATTAGCTGTAGTCATTTGAAGTAACCAATTTTTTTTGTGTTTCTTGAAAAATTGAAAAAGTGAGTTTCATGCAGTGGTTGAACACTATTATTTGAAAGGTAAAACGGCGAAAGAGACAAAAGAAAAATTCGATAAACATTACGGTGAGTCTACTCCATCAGATTACTTGCTAAAATATTGGATTGCTGAATTTAAACGCGACCGAACAAGCACTGCAACAATGCAAACAGCAGGAAGGCCAAAAGAGGTGGTTACTGAAGAAAATATCAAGAAAATCCTCGATAACGTGAGATTGTTGAAATGGTAAGCATATAATAGGAACGCGTGGTCAACATTTGCATATGAAAAAGCTATCGGCAAGATGGGTGCCGCGTTTGCTCAGTGTCGAGCAAATAAGAGTTCGAAAGACCACTTTTTGGGCATGATTAAGCGTAAGCCTATTGATTTTTGAAAGTGCTCCGAAGAAGATGAAGACAGTGAAGTGCTCCGAAGAAGATGAAGACAGTGAAATCGGTTGGCAAGGTTATGGCCACTGTATTTTGAGATACACACGGAATATTGGTCATTCTCAATTATCTTGAAAAGGGATTTGCAATTACAGGAAAGTATTATTGTATATTATTGAATCAATTGATTGATGCAATCAATAAAAAAACGACCACATTTAAGAAGAAAAAAGTGCTCTTTCTTCAAGACGATGCTAAAGTTACGTGAATTACACTTCGAATAGGTTGATCATCCAACTTATAGTCCAGATTTAGATTCCAGTGACTTTTTCCCGTTTCCAAATTTGAAAAAAATGGATCGCAAGAGAAAGATTAATCTTAAACGAAGAAGTGATTCCCGAAACTAACGCGTATTTTGAGGGGTTCCCAAAATCTTATTATTCGGATGGTATAAAAAAGTTGGAATATCGTCTTACTAAGTGTATTGAACTAAACGGAGACAATGTCGAGATATAAATGGCTTTTGAAAAAAGAAATGTTTTTTTTCCTACTTAGGTAGCTTCAATATCAATCCGCCCTTGTAAACATCGGCACTCTTTTATTTTTCCTCATGGTTGATTAAAAAGCATATTTACTGCAACTTGGGTAATCAAACAACATTCAGTAAAATACAGCAAAACACAGTAAAAATTTCCACAAATTTTTGGGTAAACGAATAGACTATTTGCAAAAAAGCAATTAAATTTAAACCCCATTCTCTGTTAAGACGGAGCTTATTGAACAGACGTCTTAACAGCCGTGTTAAGACGGCGAGAAAACAGTAACATTTACAGCCCTTTCAGGTAACACAATGTGCTCAAAAAACGCGAAGAAACCTGACGTTTTTTCTATTTGGGTTCATGCAACGCATATGTGAAACTTTTTAGATGAAAATCATAATAACTAACATCTGCTTTCTGTTTGTGTATTGCGTTTTTAAATATCAAACAGGCGAATGGTATGGGAATGAAAATTTTTATTCGTTGAGAAGAGAAAAAGAAGAGACTTGAACAAAAATTAATAATCAAATCAATAAAAATGGCAATAATATATATTTACATAAATAAATGTTAATATGCATGTTAGTACGTATATATGTATGTATATACATACTAAAAGGCTGCGTAGAATGCTCTAAAGAACACATCCCACTACTATGCAATAGTTCCAACCACTGTATTTTGGAATAATCTTTAAAACTAAACAAACAAGCAGTAGATCATTTGGAAACAGAACAAACAGCTGTGAGATGTGTTCTTTAGAATATTCTATGCAGCCTTTTGTTACAGACCTATCATTAGTTCATATATTGAAGGTTGTTGATAAAGTAATTGAAATAGAAAAATATGAAAACAGTTAGGTGAAGTAGTTATTGGAAGAATTAACCAAATTTGCTGAGAGAACAGTCAATAGATGCCGCTGCGAGATCGGTTAGTCGAAGTCGAAAGAATGCAAGCGGAAATATGCAACTATTCTGTCGACTTAAAAATACATTTACAAATTGATTTTGCTTTAATTGCAAGTGTATAAAAGTACTTTTGTACCTTTTTTTTCTATAAACACTTGAGAATGTGAGAAGTACGCAATTTGTACTTTGAATATACTTATACGTACTCGTATCTATGTACATATAACCCAGTGGTATAAGCAGAAACCATTGATACAAGTGGCTAGCGAAGTGGTGGACTTGTCTATGATAACATTCTGGGAGGTTTGAACTCCTGATACCTTTTTATATCCTTCACAAAAATGTAAAGGGTATATGTTAGTTTTTGATTCTATTTGTGTAGTGTAGACTAGTGTAAAATATATAATTATATTTATATAAACAGATGTAAATAGGAATCATAAAATGTATCATTATAACTGAACATACAAACATACGTCATTGTTACATGTTAAAAACAAAACCGGTTTTTAGTACATCGTTATAACGGTACACAAATTCTTTCGTTACGGTCAATTATTACAATTCGCTATTAAGATTTATTTGTAATGGCTTTTGGGTTTTTTTAGTCAATAAATAGCAGGGGAAGAATACACATCAATTTTTAATATCTACAATTTTCTTTTCTGATCTTATAAAATATATATATTCTGAATCAGATATAATAGAAAAGTCGATTAAGCGATGTCCGTCTGTCCGCCGTTGAAATACCGTTTCTGAGGATACCATTAGACTTACAAACTTTTTTCTTTCACAATTCTATTACTCAATCGATTCATGGGTTTGCTATTGAAACCGATTATAGTAAAACCGATTCACAACTTCTAAACTTCCGAAGAAAAACTTTTTTTTTGTTGCAATTTTGTATGGAAAATTTTGGAAAAAATAGTCTGTTTTGTTTCAAACTTGACACAATTATTTGGCATGGCGTTTAAAACGCAAAAAAATTTCACATACAAACACATTTCCAATATCGGTCCATATATACACGAGATATAACCTCAACTGATCTATCCATGAAAATTTCCAAGCCTTTTTTGGCGATTACCAGGCAAAAAAAGTTTTCCCCGATATCGGTCCACATATATCCGAGCATATTTCCAACTTGTAATATTGCTGCGTTTTTGCCTCTAAAAACGCTTTTGTGGATTCTTAAATTGTAAATGGAATAAAGACACTTAGACTTGTTCACAACTTTGCTTACTTTCTGACTTATGACTGTCTTGTACAAAGTTTAAAAATAAAAAAACAAACTTTATTTAAAAAGAATTGCTTTCCACAATTCTAAATGAAGAAATACATGTTAATGAACACAACGTTGGTCTCATGTAGAAAGGCCCTAACAAAAATAACTGCAATTTTACAGGAGAAGGAAAAATCGTAATGAAAACTATATAAATATAGGGTGTTTTTTTAAGCCCGATAGAACTTGAAATTGTAAAAAATAACACAAAAAATTAAATTGTAATCAAAATTTTTTTTTATTCGAAAGATCAATACGTGACATTAACATTTGAAAATGATTTCGGGCATATGGGCACCGCGGCTGTTCTTGACGAAGCGCATTCGGGACGTCCAATTTTGGGCCACTTTTTCGAGCACTGCTGGCCGTATGTCACGAACAACACGAACAATGCTGGCCTCCAAGGCGTCAATTGTTGCTGGTTTATCAGCATAAACCAGTGACTTCACGTAGCCCCACAGGAAATAATCGAGAGGTGTCAAATCGCACGACCTTGGAGGCCAATTGACAGGTCCATTTCTCGAAATCAACTTATCGCCAAATTTTGATTTCAGTAAGTCGATGGTTGCGTTCGCCGTATGGCACGTAGCGCCATCCTGTTGAAACCACATCTCCTCCGGATCAATGTCATCCATATTTTCAAACAAAAAATCATTGGTCATGGTGCGGTAACGATCTCCATTGACCGTAACGCGAGCTCCGGCCTCATTTTTGAAGAAATAAGGTCCGATGATGCCACCAGCATGAAAACCGCACCAAACAGTGCATTTTTCTGGATGTAATGGAGTCTGTAGGGTCTCTTGTGGATTGGTCTCACTCCATATGCGGCAATTTTGCTTATTAACAAACCCGTTAAGCCAAAAATGCGCCTCATCGCTGAACACAATTTTGCGATAAAACAACGGGTCATAATTTATAATAATTCATGGATAATTTCGTAGCGTTGTTCAAGCGTGAGTCTATTCATGATGATTTGTCAGAGTATACTGAAACAAATAAAAAAAAATGTTTCATCAAAATTTAATTTTTTGTGTTACTTTTTACAATTTAAAGTTCTATCTAGCTTAAAAAAACACCCTATAGGTACATCTAAAAGTGACTTTTTTTGCTCAATTGCTTATAAGAGCGATATGTATGAAATTATATAATCAAATCTTTATGGCAATGTGTACTTTTGTGAAACGAAGTAGAATCCCTAAAAGAGCTTAATTCAGAGAAAATACGAGCTAGGGCCTTTCTACGTGAGACTAACGATAAGTTGTTTCTTTGCAAAGTTATACTGTTTTAATCTGTCGGCGGTTATTAGCCCCCGAAAACCGGCATGCACCAAAGTTATCATGAAAACTAATTCACTTTCCTGCGATTTAGGTTTAAACCATAGCCAAAACGTTTCGGTCTAGGTAGGCATGTCAACTATGATCAATGCCGGGATGGTCTGCAAGCAGTAACTCTTCGATCTGCTAATTAACGTAAAGTAAGGGTTTTGGAACGTAACATAAGTTTAGCGGTTTTTATTTGCTATAACAAAGGAGAAACTTCTACCCCGCTGTACCCCAAAAAGCTGAACGACCTGGTTAGGCATACACTTACTAGTGCTTTTCGGGGGGCACTAGACGATTTAGCGAGACAAGGTGAAGTGATCGGTTGAATTTGGGTGGCTAAAGATTATGCAGAAATGCAATAATCGCTACTTCTAATGGCAGCCCATTTTAAATTCACCATTCAGATGCTTGTGAGGTGGATTGTAGCGGGGCCAGAGGAGATGGCCGAATAAGTCGCTTATACCTCCGGGAATTTTTTGGTATACCACAGCAATATTAGAATCAATACAATTGAATTAACTAACATTGATATTGAAATCGTAAATTATTTTTAAGTCAATTCAGAACATGCTTTAAAAGTCATTTTTCAGTTTAGCGAAAGTTTTACTGGCGCCAACAACAACCTTATTAATAAAAAATTTTAACTCTCGCACAAATTTAATCTTGTTCCATAAAAAACTAAATTTAATCTAATCAATGATTGTATTGATACCAAATCTTTGAGATTAGCATATTATAATATTAGTTTGAATGCACTTGCCCAAAAAACAAAAAGGGAGTTGTGTAGTTGTGAGGAAAATATACTTTGAAAAAACCCATGTAAACCTAAAAAAGATATAATTAAAAATAAATGGAAAAAAGAAGAAAAAAAGTCACTACTAGTTAACAGTGCATTCACACACGGCAAGTTTACTGTGTAAAGTCTTGTGGTTGTTGGCTCAAGAGTTGCAAAGTAAACTTACCACGTGTGAAAGCGGTGTCAACTAATTTCAGCACACATTCAAAGTTCTTTTCCTTTAATCGATCAAATCGTAATAAACTAATAACTTTCAGCGATAAATACAAATATTGCTCTTGTTGTTTTTGTTGTTGTTCGTATATTATGAAAATTAATCTATAAAATGCCGTTTACTCAAGTGGCACAAATCAGTTGGCCAAAATTTTTTGGTCGCGCTTAAACAACATTTTCTCAGGACAAAATGTTGCTCCGAAAACTTTCAAAAGGAGCCGCGTTTGGATTCTTTCTAATACTGTGTCTACAAAGCGTAATCGGTAGGTGATTTAAGAAAAAAAAAACAATTTTAAACCATAATTGAAAAAAAAAAATATTTTAAAAGTGTTTAATATTCAAGAGAACTTTAAAAATATGTGACAATTTTACAACTCAATTAAAAGTTGAAATAATTTTAAATGTGATCTTATGTTTGATAAATTACTCGTATTATAACATGGATATACATATATGTATATTTGGCGTGCGATAAGTGTGTATAAACATAATTTTATATATGTATATAAACAATTTAATGTAAAAAATATTAACAGACGACTTGCGATTACAACTAAATTAAATTTTGCTGTTACTATTATTGATTATACCTACAGTGGGCTCACATTACTGATTAATTTATGTCATTCATTTGATAAAATCTTGGTTTTTCTGATGGGCAGCTACATGCTGCCTTATCCACGCAAACCACATATAATACGAGATCTTATACTGTATACCAGCAAGCTCTACGGCACACCTAATGTCTTTCAATATTCGGTCCACGGCTTCGTTGTCAGATCTTTGCCTCACTGCACACATGTTCCCGACTATTGTTGAAGTGTTTTCTAGAACTTTTGTACACTCAAACAAATATGATCGATCATGTCCTTTTAAAATTGTTGCTATACAAAACTTGTTGATGCAAATAGGACTACAGAAGTTGCAATTAATATATTCGGTAAAGAAGTTAATAATGACGATTTAGACAACATATAGCATAACTATTACAAATGGTTTGCGTTAATAAGAACAAGTATTTTGCTTTTTTTGGTCTGTCATTATATCAAATTTTGTGTCTAAAAAAGATGTTTTGCGGGCAAGTCTGATAACCTTCTTTCATTTGAAGAAAACGGCTGCAGAATTCATATTGATTGTTGGTGGAAGCTTATGGTCAATATGCACCAACTCAAAGAGTTTGTCGACGGCATTCTAAAGTGGTGACTTCGATACAGAAGACAAGGAGATACCTGCTCAACCAAAAAAAGTTGAAAAGGAGGAATTAGAAACATTAGTCGACCAAGATTGTTGTCAAACTCAAGAAGAAATTTCATTATCATTGAGACTCACACAACAAGTAATTTCCCGACGTTCAAAAGCATTGGGATTCAGTCAAAAGGAACTTAATTGAACTAAAGCCGAGAAACGTTGAAAGGTGACTTTGCATGTCTAATATGATGCTTGATCACTACAGAATATGGAATTGATTTACATCAGCACCCGCCTTGACGGACTTATATGATGATGGACCAACACCATGGTGTGAATTATTTACGATTCATCAGTGCCCCATGTGGCTTGCAAGACTCAAACAGTTCACAACGTCTGTCATATGTTTGTGGTCATATGATCAAACTCCTTGCCTCCTGTATGCAATTTACCAGACAGTCAATGGAAGACAAGGCCGAAGTCCATCAAGCGCACCTCATCCATCTAACCATCATTTCTGGTTCCTTACATCACAGGTATCTGTTGCAAGATGACAGCACATCGAGGGGTTATTAGACTTCGAAAACTTGTATTGCACCATAGTTATCAGACAGAACGTTGTAAGGTAGGCACCTAAGCCATGATCAGCACCGAGATAAACTTGAAGCAAGACCTCCAGTTGGTTTTGCTGATCTCCTTTCTAGCTACTAACACTTGGTAAGGGCTTCGGAAGCCCTACACAACACAAGTCATGCGGCTTTCTAGAGTTTTATTTGTTACAACAAGGAACTCCTACCAGTCTATGCCCCAGAAAGCAGAGTATACTGACTTGGTGTACACCTGGGCAAAATATGCTCATTTAACGCTACAAAAAGAAGTGATGTAAAATAGATACATTACGATAACCCCAAACACAAAAAGTCATATGTAAAGCCCAGCCAAATTAACGCCAAAGTCGTATAGCTATGACGCCAAGGTGATGCTCTGTAGTTGGTGAGAGCAGAAGTGTCTTTTATACTATGGGCTGCTAAATTCGGGCCGGACGGTGACAGGGGACCTGTACAGATGACAATTGATTCGCGTAATACAGCAAACAACGAAGAACGACTACAACATTCGACCAGAACGAGGCAATAATCTTCCATCATGACGCTCGGCCACATATTGCAAGACCAGGAAAATGGTGGTTTTAGCTCACCTGCGCCTTCTGTTTCGATCGATGCAGACCACCTTTACTGGAATACGCTTCACGTCAAAATTCCTGTTCAATGTAATTCATTACCTTGCAGTGTAAAGCTCTAAACACTTAGACGACAGCAGACTTCACAACTTCCACGTAAAACTGTAAAAACCCATCAATTTATTTGTTTATTTTATTTATGTGATGTTTATTTCTATTAAATATTTCAAACTAATTTTAGTTCTTTTTGCTGGCAATTTATATTTATAGTGGCAGCACTGCATTTACTTTTTGCTGCCTACGAAAATAGAAATTAGTCTAAGTTGGCAGCAGCAGCAAATGTTGTTGTGAAGTCGTGCTGCTGTGATGTCGTTAAAATAATTGTGTGCATCTAAACACATGTATTTTATTTTGACAGATTGCTGCTTGCTGTCTGCTGTCGGCTATGTGTTTAAAGCTTAAGAGGCGTTGGACTGCTAGTCTGGGCAGTGTCGAAGGTATATACATTGGGTACTGATCAGTCTTGACTACTTTTAATGCTGCGTTAATATTTGCTTTGGTCTTTCCTCCTCATAATATATTTTCCTAGTTCCAGTACAATGCACTGCATATGTAGAGGTTATCATCAGTTTACCGGTTCAAATTAAAAAAGGTCTCAGAGAAATTAGCTTGATTTATTCTTTACTTCATACCCGGAGCAGTTCTTCTTGTGCGTAATCCGTATGCTACCAGAAAGATGCAAAGAAGTGGCTGACGATGGACACTGCGTTGAGTAATGAGACAATAGCGTTTATGTACGTTTGACTTGCACCCATCAATAACAACACAGAAATACCAGAACAAATCTGCATTATGAATTTCATTTCTGGTTGTCTAACTACTTGCAAAAATTAGAACAAAAATAAAGTACAGGCTGGTTCGTACAAGAAGAGAAAACATGCTGATCTCTCACAGTCACTCTGTGTCACTAAAAAAAAACACACCAATTAATAATCCATTTTGAGATATTTTTTTTTTTGCTACTGTGTGAAAAATTGGGGTAGTTTTATTAAAATACTCGTACCTTAATTTTGCCTGTAAGTCAAATTAGCTGTAATTTTATAAAACTATTTTTAATCGAACAAGTCGCAATTGGCAGTTGTGTAAGAAGGTTATTAGTTTCTTCTCTAAAAAATATTTTCTCTCAATAAAAACAACTTAATGCCATTACACTATATAATTATTATACGAGGGCAGATTGATACTGAAGCTACCTAGCACTAGATAGTAGAAACACAATTTTTTTTTTTAAATTGCGATCTGGCAAACGTCAGCTGTTAAAATTTCACCCAAATTCATCGATTTGTTTATTTGTTGCAATCGTTTGAAATTAGCAACTTTTTGTTTCTTGAAAAAATGGAAAAATTAAATTAAATAGTATTTTTTGAAAGGGACAACGACGAAAGAGACAAAAGAAAAGCTCGATAAACATTACAGTGAATCTGTACCGTCAGATTATAATGTAAAATATTGGATTGCTGAATTTAAACTCGGCCGAACAAGCAACGACCGCAACAATACCATCAACGGGAAGGCCAAAAGGTGGTTACTGAAGAAACTATCAGGAAAGTCCTCGATATCGTTATGAATGATCGCCAAGTCAAGTTACGTGAGATTGCTGAAATAGTAAACATATCATATGAACGTGATTTCGACATTTTGCATGAGCATTTGCATATAAAAAAGCTATCGCCAAGGTGGGCGATAGGTTTTTGCTCAGTGTCGAACAAAAACGAGTTCGACAGAACACGTCACAGCGGTGTTTGGACATAATAAATCGTAATCATATTGAGTTTTGGCATCGATTAATAACTGTTGATGAAACGTAAGTTCACCACTACGCACCTGAAACCAAAAATCGATCGTATTAATGAGTGAAAGCTGTTGGAAATGCTCCGAAGAAAGCTAAGACAGTGAAATCGGCTGGCAAGGTTATGGCCACTGTATTTTGGAATGCACCTATCATAGATTAGCTTGAAAAAAGATTCACAATCACAGGAAAGAATTATCGTACATTATTGGATCAATTGATTGACGCAATCAAGAACAAACGACCACATTTACGAGTAACGAATCAAAAAGTGCTCATTTTTCAACACAACGCACAGGTTCATACAGCATTAGATACGATGCTAAAATTACGTGAAATACACTTTTAATCGGTTGATCATCCACCTTATAGTACAGTGATTTTTTACTGTTTCCAAACTTGAAAAAATGGTTCGTAGGAAAAAGATTTATCTCAAACGCAGAAGTGATTACAGAAACTAACGAACGGAGAGGTTCCCAAAATCGTATTATTCAGATGGTATAAAAAATTGAAATATCGTCTTACTAAGTGTATTGAGTTAAAAGGAGACAATGTTGAGATATAAACGGTTTTTGGGGGGAAAAATATTTTTTCCCTACTTAGATAGCTTCAGTACCTATCCGCCATCGTATTTGCCTTGATTCAAGCAAGAACAATAAAAAGTTTACAAATGTGTACATGCTTTTCATATTGTCATAGATTTTCAAAACAGTCCTAAGTTATAAAAAATATCGAAATCGACTTTTTCAGGCCTGTTCTGAAAACGTGCGATTTGAAAACGCCAAATAGGTGTTCCGGTAAACGCATATCCCTTAAAATTGGCGACTTCAACTCGCATCTGTAGTGGAGTGAACTTGCAAAAGGAAATACAATTACTGACAGTTAAGATTTAATATGTTTTCGTTTTTTTTCAATAAAAATTTAGAAGAATTTTACACATTTTCATTCAAAATTATTATATTAAAAAAATTTCGCTATTTGTTAACAATTTGTTTTCGTTTTGTATAACTACATATGTAAAATACATGTTGTATTTTTTCGTAAGCAACTCCGAAACGCTAGTAAAACGCGCGTTCCTTAGAACATCGAAATTTAAATCAAGCGTTTTTCAGAACACTTCGCGGGTTCAGATCGCGCGTTCCTCAGAACATGTCTGTTTGACTAATCCTACTGTACCATGTCAATACGAGCTCATACATGTTCCCGCAAAAGTTAAATTTTTTTTCAATTCAAAATAATGATAATATGAAAATATTTAGTTAATTTTTCTTATTTAGAGAGTTTTCTTATCTCCTGTAAAATTTTATCAATGTCCGTCAGGGCTGCATATTACGACTTTATATGACGACATGCTTTTTTTAAAAACTTTTTTTGAGTAGTAAAGTTTTCTTTGGAAAATATTAAGTTATGAATCATATTTAATTTCACAATGCACTTAAAGGTAATTCAAATATGATAAGGAAGATAATCTAAGCGATGTAATCGATAAGTTTTTTATTTTAGTAATTGATATCTTACCAATAGATCGGACAATGCAGATAAAGTAGAACATTTAACCCTCTGACAACCGGAGGAAACTACTATCAAATATATCAAAACCCTTTTTATTTAATTAGAGTATTCGATTTCCATGATTTGTACACCCTTTACAAAAATGTTAAGGGTGTACATAATAGTGAAAGGCCAATGTAAGCGGCATGCAGCAACCAACTGTTGTAAATGCTGCTTGAATTTGTTTGATGTAGGCAAATGAACGCGGCTGATTGAAGTAAACATGTATATGCGGGAATATAAATAAAAAAATATTTTGAATAAAATATAAATATAATTCTTAAAAATTTTAAAACCGAAAATAAAGAAAATTAGTTTTTTTCTTTTCTCTACATTTTTTTCCTTTACTTTTTGGTTTGACAAATTGAAGCGGCAGAAGAAAAACTTAAATTGAATTCAACATTGCCGCTCGGCCGCCTTTAACGGCATTGCCAAATTAAATTAAATTCAATATGTTGAAATTTGTGTACGAATATTTTTATAAAAAAACTAATTTCGTGTAAATGGGTCTCATTGCTGCCGACCGCTACCGCATGCCGCTTACATTGGACATTTCTACAATTTTCATTTTCGACTCTATAAAGTATACGAATATACATATATTCTGAACCAGAATTGATAGGAAATTCGATTAAGCGATGTCCGTCTGTTGGTCGTTGAAATAATATTTCTGAGAAAACTATTAGACGCAGAAACTTTTTTTCACCATTTTGTTACTCCACCAATTGTTATTGAAATTCAGTAAAATCGGTGCATGTATAGCTGAGATATATCCAAAATTCCGAAAATAGCTATTTTTTCTGCAATTTTATATGAAAATATAAAAAAAAAATTGTCTGTTCTACTTCAAATTTGACACAATTATTTGGCATGACGATTAAAAAGCAAAAAACAATTTTTTCCCGATATCGGTTCATATATACCCGAGATATAGTCTAAACCGAATTTTCCATGAAAATGTCGCGTAAGCAAAATTAAACAATTATTTTTGCTTAAAAGCTGTTCTGGTTATAAAAGGAGATTACTAAAATACAGAAAATGAAAATTTCCGATATCGGTCATTATATATTCGAGCATCTTTAGCTCAAATTTGTAATATTTACATGACTATCGTAAAATCTTCATATGATATGGCAGCATAAACACAAATTTGTTTTTTTTTCAATTGCGATCTGTCAAACGTCAACTGAAGAAAATATCAAGAAAATACTCGATGTCGTTATGAATGATCGCCGAGTCAAGTTACTTGAGATTATTGAAATGGCAAATATGTCATATTAACGTGAGTTCGGCATTTTGCATGAAGATTGGCGTATGGAGAAGCTATGGGCAAGATGAGTGCAGCGTTTGCTCAGTGTCGAATAAAAACGAGGTCGACAGACCACTTCACAGCAGCGTTTGGACTTGATAAAGCGTAATCCTGATGATTTTTGGCTCGATTAATAACTGTTGATGAAACGTGAGTCCACCACTACACACTTGAAACCAAAAATCAATCGAAACAATGGGTAGAAGCTGGTGAAAGTACTCCGGAGAAATCGACGACAGTGAAATCGGCTGACACACAGATTAGCTTGGAAAAGGATCCTCAACGACAAGAAAATGTTATCGTGCATTATTGGCTCAATTGGTGCAATCAAGAAAAAACTACCACATTTAAGGAAAAATAAACTTGTTCTTTCCTCAAGACAACGCATCGGTTCACTCGACATTAGATACGATGCTAAAATTACGTGAAATAAACTTCGTATTCGTTGATCACCTGTCTTATAGTCTGGATTTAGTTTCTAGTGACTTTTTTCTGTCTCCAAACCTGAAAAAATGTCTCGCAGGAAAATATTCATCTCAAACGAAGAAGTGATTACCGTAACTAACGCGTATTTTGAGGGGTTCGCAAAAACGATTTATTCAGATGGTACAAAAAAGTTAGAATATTGTCTCACTTAGTGTATTGAGCTAAAAGAAGACTGTGTTGAGAAATAAGTGGATTTAAAAAAAAAAAAACACTTAGCGAATTGATATTGAAGCTACCTAAGTACCTTCCACGTTATAACTCCGTGCTCTGTGAAATGAAACGTAAAGATTTTGAACACTTGAATACTTGTTTTCTTACCATAAAACACCCACTGAAATTTACAAAGCGCCCCTAAAATTTAAAAAAAGCGCACACCGCACCGACTAAATAATTTTCTTAAAAATGATTTCATAAAATTAAAAAAAAAAAAAGAAACAAAAAATTTGTATAATAAAAAAACCTATTAAAATAGCAAACAACATTTAACTTTTGTTGAATTACTTATATTCAACACAATAAAGATTTGATGATAATAATCTGTTAAATCGGCCATTTTCATTCGTAATTAAATGCTACTTTTTCGGATAGAAACTCACCAATAATGGTTATCCCAAGGTCGCATTTGTAAGAATAACAGCCGCGCAGTGTTGCAAAGACAATTCGACTTAATTTGAAACAAATTAAGTTATTTCAGATAATTTGGTCATATCGCTCATTTATTGCAACATAGTCATATCTCAAAAAAAAAAAAAAAAAACATATTTCGAGAAAAGCACATTTCAAATTTTTAGCTTCCATACAAGTCTTAGAAAATTTTTTCAGAAAATATCTTCTTAAGCCCAGTTCACACTATTATACTTTGTATTAATACTTGTCAAAAATTCAAATAATACGTGCAAGTCTGATAGTCTGAATGTAATTCGTCATACATACAAAAAATAATACGATAAAAATTTGACATCCCATACGACTTTGTTGTTTTTTGAAACTTTTCAAAACGATAATACTTTACATTGGATCAGGGTTGTGTTTTTTAGCAAACCAGCTAATTAAAAATTGAGTAGTCGGATATTTCGTAGCCGATGGGGTGCCGTCACTGATAATATTTTTGGTCGCTATAAAAAAGCTCGAAATTTGGAACTTAGCTGTCATTTATAAATGTATTTTGCTCGTGCTATATTTAGAACTTAAAATATGTTTATGCTATTGAATTTGGATGTGTTATACATAATTATTATTTTAACTGTTGAAGAATTTCACGCGCCGGCACGTCTATCGCCTACGACTAATAGCGTACCTGCCGCCGTGAAAAGTTTTACGATGGCATATCTAAATATGTTGGTTTATATCAAGTGTTATGGTGTGAATGCAAAATGTAATTACGTTAGACTTTTTGACAGTCGCAAGAAGTGTGTTTAGACTTTTATCTCACAAAATCTAATGAAAGTATTTATACTTGTATAATAGTCTGATTGGGCCTTTAGAGGAAACAGTTTAAAAGTAACTTGAATAAATTTTTGGCACAATATAAAAGGTAGTCCTGTTAACAATTCTGCATTGTTAATTCGAAAAGGTAATTTTTTGAGATATGACTATGTTGCAATAAAGGAGCGATATGGAAAATCATGTGCATTTGATCTCTTAAACTACGAAAGGTTCCAAATACAAAATTATATTTCAATAAACGTCATATTATCTATTTACAGTTAAAGCTGCTGATACTCATTCCTGTTATTACTGCGAGGGAGAAGAATGTGAAGATCCTGTAATATCCGAATGTATCAAACTAGTAAATAATATCAACAACGGCAAATGTTTTATTCAATTTGACTCAAGTAATAACGATGTTGTTCAAATGGGTTGCCTATCCCGATTTGCGGAGCAGGACAAAATAAAAGAACACATTACAAGCAAAACGCTGTTTGTGTGTTCTGGTGTGAATTGCAATGACTTTGCAAAATTACCCAGTCCCAGTCTGTGCACGGAATGTTCGTCTTTAAATGAGGAATCATGTGCCAGTAAGCCAGCGACTGTTACAAAGCAACAACTTTGTAACAGCTTTCCTTACAGCCAGTGTTACCAGCGTGTTAACGATTCAGTAACCTGGCGTGGTTGTCTGAGTAACTTAATAGGTGAAGAATTTTATAAATGTTTGACCGGAGATGACAAAAACTGCAATATTTGCGAAGGCAAGAATTGCAACACAGAGGTAGATGAAGTTAAAAGTGACTGTTGTAATAAATTAATTTAAAATCTTTATCATTATCTAGATTATTCCAAGTGATCGCAAAAGATGCCAGCGCTGCAACTCACAAACGGATATCACTTGTGAAAGTGCGCCTTCAGCGTTATCAGTGTGCCCATCGTACAGCAAAACCGATTTGTGTGTCGCTACATTCGAAAATGGCGTAACAAAACGTGGATGCCAAACAGATTTTACTTGTAACTATAAAGCGAAAAATTGCCAACTTTGCGCAAGAGATGGTTGTAATTCAGACAACATTAAGAGACGCTTTGATGACCTTTATGGCATTTTCCAAGATCTTCCTCTGAACTGTTACACGTGTAAAGGAAGTGACTGTGAGCCCGGCAAGCCTAGAAATCCAAACAAATGTGAAAGTGATGCCTACCAAGATTGCATGACGGTCTTTGATGACAGAGAAAAAGTAATACAGCGTGGTTGTGAATTCAAAGTTTTGGCTGAGCAGCAGTCACATTGCAGCTCGAACCCTAATTTGTGCTTCAAATGCAAAGCCAATGGTTGTAACGATATGACGGATGCTTCCGTTTATCAGGAATGTCTGTACTGTGATGCTGCTACGAATCCTGATTGCCTATTCAAGCCAAATGCGATAACAACAACACGCAAATGTACACTCGGCTGCGTTTCGTCTCTTTATCCACGCAAGACAAGTGTTAGCGGTAACACAAAAGATTTTGTCCGAACATGCTTTGAAGATATTGAACCGGATAATCGTGAAGCGTGCGTGGAGGAAAATAACTGCATTAAGTGTTTGGGTGAGAAGTGCAATAAGGCA
Source organism: Thecocarcelia acutangulata (assembly GCA_914767995.1). Classification (NCBI taxonomy): domain Eukaryota; kingdom Metazoa; phylum Arthropoda; class Insecta; order Diptera; family Tachinidae; genus Thecocarcelia; species Thecocarcelia acutangulata. The sequence goes on from OU612098.1 coordinate 63,946,010, forward strand.
ATTTTGCCCGCTAAAGAGCGCCTTTCATGTTTGCACTGCAATGGTTCTGATTGCGACATGCCTACTTCCAGACAGTGCGTGGGGTACAATCCTAATGACATGTGTTACATTTATTTCGACAACACAACGTTGAGTGCTGTGCATATGGGTTGTCGCAGTGACATTCCTGACGATCGACTGAGAAAAGAAATAAAACAATTCTTTCTTTGTGACGGAGATAATTGTAATGATTATAGCAATCTTCCAGCACCCCTTTTCTGTATCGATTGTGATTCAGCAGATGATGTCAATTGCGCTGTGAATGCTTCTAATATATTCAGCTTCAAGAGGTGCAGTTCGCTTCCGTATACTCAGTGTTATTCTCTTATCCATTCTGGTAAGTAAAAACAAAATTTCAAAATTGTTTCTTTTATAAATCTGGTAAGTATTGCAGACATGTTGATATCCAATTGATATCCTTTATGATTGAGTTGAATGTTTGCTTAAGATTTTGATTTCTTTTTTATTGTTATGTTTGAATAATCATCCTTTAGTAATAAATAAAAAACATTATCATCCATGTTACAGAGCTCAGTTTCGTTGGGAAAAGTAATTCGATTTGTTAAATTTTTGTTGAACTTTATAACTTTTAAATTAGATTTTTGGTTTTTATGCATTTGTACTTCGGGTTTTAGTTCAAGTTTTCCCTTTCTTAATACCATGTTCCTACTGCAAAGAAAAACATACAACTTTAACGAAAACATGTCGAAGTGTTTCCACTATGACATGAAGTGTTTTTAATTTTTGAAATTAGTTTGACGTATATTTCCTTCAAACAGAACAAAACCTAACTAACAAAAAAAATATATTTTGGATGATACCGGAGGGGATGGTAAGGATACAAGAGTATTGTCAAATGACGATGACTGAGATACATTTACCAAGTGTGATAGTGCGACACGTGTTTTAACGTTTAAATTGCATTAGTTGTCAGTAGATGATTTAAATATTAAGATCAAGATTGGTACCAACCCATCATATAATATTGCAAATATTAAGATTAACAGCCAGTTTGTCGATGCCGAAAGGATAAGTTCATTCGCATTTTAGGCGAAAGAAAATTGATTTGGGTTTTTTCTAACTTTATTCTATGCGAACGATTCGTCAAATTTCAATTAAAATACCATGATACAAAAAACAAGGTAGCCGCTTCGCTACAACAATACAACAATAAAAAAAACAACAGGTATTTTGTTTGTGTAAAAAGGCGAATTCACACTTAAGCTGTCAAAAGTAGTTGATAACGAACATGTAAAAAAATTTAAATGGTGTCTAAAAAGGTAAACAAAACTTGACAGCAAAAGTGCCGCCATATTAATCGAATTCGCCTGAATTCGCCGATGCATCCACCTAATAATGAATTCGCCTTGTTAAAATACATAAGTTCATGCGAACGTATAATAGTGACATAAAAAAACCCAAATTGATTCGAATGTGAGTGACTAGCTTTCTTTCGCGTACATGTTCATTCGATATCGCCGAATAGGCTATAAGTGAATATGAAAAAAAGAAATGTATGTAGAGCATGTTATAAAAATAAAAACAAACGTACATATTGCAATAAAACAATTGACATTTATTTCAAATTAAGTTATTGGTTTTTATGGTCTTTTTTTTCTGGCAAAAAAGGAAATCAATGCTTTGAAATTACATGCATACTTCTAAGCTGCTAGAGGTGTATATCAAGCCTGACCGATATCGGTCAAATTTAGTACATATTTGTAATATATACTATACGTATACATGACTATCGTGAAGGGTATTTTAGATTCGGCCCAGCCGAATATACTACACTCTTACTTGTTTAAACATAAGACAGTAAACATATTGTCATGAGCAAGGGAATTATAAGTTTAATACAGTCTTTAGACAATACCATTATATACATGTTATTGCTTAAACACCCGTTGATATAATTTAAAAGGTTCCTCAAAGTTGACTGATATTTTTATCTTTTTGGCACCATTATTGATTTACAAGTATCTTGATTATATCATATTTTAGGGGAACATCTGTAAATCTTCCAACAATAATATTTTCAAATACCTCATCTATTGCCGAGAGATTAGCTGTTGGTCTATAATTGAGCTGTATAGTTTAGCACACTCAAATGAAGCGAGGGCATCAGCGTTGTCAACTTTGAAATTTCAAAACACATCAAAATGGAGAAAAAAGCGCGTTATTTCAACAAAAACGCAACGAATTTTGAATTTTTGTTTCCATTTTTAAAACTCCGTTTTAATATTTTTATATTAAAAACTGGGTCTGGTACCACCGCCTTTGATGGTATGCCATCAAATTCGTTCAATAGCTCGTGTTTGCCAAACTCGGCCACTAGTATGATTCTGTTACTTTTATTAAGATAATGGTATCTTTACAATAATTATAACGATATTTTATTATTCAGCAATATTATTTGATTATAGTCCCTGTCGACCGAGTAAGCTGATACTTTTAACTTTTACAAAGTTATAGCTGCTTTCCTGTCGTTAAAATCAAAGAAATTTACGATTATCTGATCATTAAAAGTTACAGAATCGCACTAAAAGCCATCAAACTCTGTTAATAGCTATTCTATCAAATGTAGTCTAAATTTCATTTGCGTTTTCTTAAGCGAGCGGTGAAAATCAATTTGGTGTCTTTAAAAGAATTTGGCAGAATTATAGCAAATAAAAGATGAAGTTTACCAGAATCAAAATTTAATGCAAACGTTTTGGAAAAAATTTATAGTTTAATTAATAATATATCAATTACCAAAACAGTAACGAATTCACGTGCCATCATAAACACGAACTTCACTGTTCAGAGACCACATTCATTGTAATATTTGTCATAATTGGGTTGGGGAACGCTCTAAAAGCAGAAAACTTTAAAAAACGAAATGTTTATGATCCTTTGGAGAATATTTTTTATTTAGGAAGATTATCTTCTTTGTGCATATAATATGGTGCGTTTTTCATATTATAGCTCCGTGTCCTGATTGTGCTCTGCAAAATGAAACCTAAACATACTGGACACTTGAGTACTTTTTTCTTATATTAAAAAAAAAAGTTCAGTTGAATTTGATTAAAAAACGCACCGAAAATTTAAAAAAGCGCACCACGCACCGACTAAAGAATTTTTCGCACAAATAATTGTAAAAAGCACCAAAAACGGTGCGAAACGCCCCTAATTGACAATGCTGGAGGGCATATATGGTAGCCAGAATGATTTTTTACACGGTGTCCAAAACTGATTAATGTTGAGGTGCCTCATTTGTCTAAGACCTTTTTACTCCGAGGGAAGTTTTAATTTCGAGAATAAAATGTTAAAGGAGAACTGGGTCCCATTTGCGAGATACGAAGTATTGCTGTAAGCCTTCCGGAGAGTCTTGGAACTGAGCGGAGAGATGTCGATTATTTTGTTTTGTTTTCTTTTAAGTGACGCACTAAATTCTTTTTTCGAAATTGTTCCTCACTTTTAATGGATAGTTCAGTGTTGTATATTTTATTATTAAGAGCACTTTTGTACGGAACATTTTCGAAGTGTTTTGCTCCAAATCAAGTAGTTTGAGGTAGTTGGGAAAACATGATTATTTCTACATGTTTTGCCCAAAAACGCGTGTTTTCCAGCAAAACACCTATGTGGAAGTATTTTTTACAATAAAAATTTGGTGTGATAAATAATTTTTATTTGAAGAAGACAAGAAAAATAATAATCAAACCTTCAGCTTGGGGTGAACTAGCTGTTTAGTAGTCGCTACACTACTCATTAGCACCCATTTTCGGATAATACGTCATGACCCGAGTTCAAATCGGAAAATTGGTGCTGATGAGTAGTGTAGCGACCTGATCATCAGTATACTTTGAAAATTTGTGAAAGATATACTCAAACATTGAACTTTATATCCCAACAATCTTGGCTCTTCTGGATGATTGGGCTTTGGTTTCAGTGTCATAGCCATACACTAGTTATGACTTTTTTGAGGAAATCTGGATCGTAGTTGACGATGTTCAACGGCTCCTGAGCGATGTCCATGCGACGTATTTTTTGCTCAAAATTTAGCAATTTTGGAACAATCTTTGCTGCCGCACATTTCATGCTTAAAACATACGTAAAAGTTGCTTAGCATGAACCGAACGATATGCCAACATCATCAGCAACCTCTCTGATACGACGATTATCCAAAATCATTTTCTTCACTGTTTCAATGTTTTCATCGGTTGTTGATGTGCTCGGACGATCAGGACGAGCATCGTCATTGACATCTTCTTGACCTTCCTTAAACCGGTTATACCACAGTTGAAATTGTGTTCTGCTCATAGTAAACTCGCCAAACGCCACAGTCAACATTTCAATTGTCCTTGCGGGTTTAATTTCATTTTTTACACAAAACTTAATACAGTTTCTTTGATCCATTTTCTCGAATAGTAAAAAAAAGCTGTTGAACGTCGGCAACGACGATACTGATTTCCTCAAATATATGATAACCAGGTCGAAACTAAAGAATAATCATCATAATGGAAGCGTCCAGAAGAGCCAAGATCGAAAAACGCACGTAAAGTTCGGTTAAATATGAAGGTATTGATCACTTTTTTCTTCGACTGCAATGGCGTGATGCATCATAAATTCTTGCCACAAGGTCAAGCCGTTTGCGCGCAGCAATTCGCACAGAATTTAGCACACAAAGAAACAAACTTACATGATTTAAAGTACGTAAAATTCCAAGTTGTGATGCTGTTGTTTTTCTTGTATTCTTGATATTCGTTTTATTATTGTTTGCTGTTGTGACTTGCTTACTGTTTGCAAGCATGTGTGTGGGTGTGTATATGTAAAAGAAATACATTTGTACATTATGAAAATGCTATTTATACGACATGAATTCATGTCGCATAAATAGCAGGCTGGTCGGCAGCAAGCAGTCAGTTTATTTTTAAACTTTGTGCAAAACAGTCTTCATAAGTCAGAAAGTAAATGTTTTAGTACACAGTAGTATAGGGTGTTTTTTTAAGCCCGATAGAACTTGAAATTGTAAAAAATAACACAAAAAATTAAATTGTAATCAAAATTTTTTTTTATTCGAAAGATCAATACGTGACATTAACATTTGAAAATGATTTCGGGCATATGGGCACCGCGGCTGTTCTTGACGAAGCGCATTCTGGACGTCCAATTTTGGGCCACTTTTTCGAGCACTGCTGGCCGTATGTCACGAACAACACGAACAATGCTGGCCTCCAAGGCGTCAATTGTTGCTGGTTTATCAGCATAAACCAGTGACTTCACGTAGCCCCACAGGAAATAATCGAGAGGTGTCAAATCGCACGACCTTGGAGGCCAATTGACAGGTCCATTTCTCGAAATCAACTTATCGCCAAATTTTGATTTCAGTAAGTCGATGGTTGCGTTCGCCGTATGGCACGTAGCGCCATCCTGTTGAAACCACATCTCCTCCGGATCAATGTCATCCATATTTTCAAACAAAAAATCATTGGTCATGGTGCGGTAACGATCTCCATTGAGCGTAACGCGAGCTCCGGCCTCATTTTTGAAGAAATAAGGTCCGATGATGCCACCAGCATGAAAACCGCACCAAACAGTGCATTTTTCTGGATGTAATGGAGTCTGTAGGGTCTCTTGTGGATTGGTCTCACTCCATATGCGGCAATTTTGCTTATTAACAAACCCGTTAAGCCAAAAATGCGCCTTATCGCTGAACACAATTTTGCGTCTATAAGTTGCGCGAATCGACGACTGATTTTCAAAGTAAATTTGGATAATTTCGTAGCGTTGTTCAAGCGTGAGTCTATTCATGATGATTTGTCAGAGTATACTGAAACAAATAAAAAAAATGTTTCATCAAAATTTAATTTTTTGTGTTACTTTTTACAATTTAAAGTTCTATCTAGCTTAAAAAAACACCCTTTACTATGTGTAAATAAAGTATTTAAGTACTGTATAACGAACAAGTGTTAGTGTCGTTATTTCATTTACAATTGAAGAATCCGCAAAAGCGTTTTTAAAGGCAAAAACCTAACAATATATTATTTTAGAACTCTTATTCGTGGACATCTTATTACAGGCTTTAATTCTATTAAAGTTGGTTAAACAGCTCAGGAATAGAAAACGTTGTCCACCCAAACACCCTTTGTCCTAGTTTAAAAAAATTAAATGTTATTGAAGTTAGTTGTGTACTGATTAATTCTCCTATCATAAAATGTTATAAATTTTGCGATTAGCGCCTAATGTCAGTTCTGTTTTGACATTTGTGTAGTAAACACATGCGAAATACACGTTAATAAACAATGTTACGCTACACTGCTCCAGAACGCGGAATGTTGGTGACTATTTATTTGACCCCAAGAGGAAGATGATTTTTCATCAAAAATAATCATGAGTGATGAGGCCCATTTTAGCAGGTACGTAAATAAGCAAAATTTACGCTTCTGGGGCACTGAAAATCCGCGTGTAACCCACGAAGAGCCATTACATCCGCTCAAAGTCGCTGTATGGTGTGCTGTTTTTGCTGGAGGAGTCATCGCACCCTTTTTGTTCGAAGATATCGCGGGATAAACGGTTACTATGAATGGTGAGTGCTACAGAGCAATGATCAACGAGTTCTTTCTGACGCAACTTGATGAATTGGGATTGGAAAACATGTGGTTCCAATAGAACGGTGCTACAGCAGTATGTACGTGCCACAACCGATATGCTGAAGGATGCATTTCCCGGGCGCCTAATCTGCTGTTTTGGCGATTTGCACTGGCCAGCAAGATCGCCTGATTTGATCGCTGCAGACTTCTTTTTGTGGGACTTGTTGAAGTTTGAAGTTGTCTTAAAGACAATATCTGTCAAGAATGTGAGGACCTATCGCCGAAAGTTTTGGCCAATGTGATGGAAAATGCTATAAAAAGCATCAACTGTGGCGGCGGCCATTTACATGACATCATATTCTCGACTTGATGTAAAAAATTAAAAGACCAAGTAAAAGTTCTTAATTTTTTTTTTAAATTACAGCCAAAAAACATCGGGAGGTTATTTTTGCGCCACCCTGTATATCAAAACCCAGAACTAAAAAACAAAAAGTAAAAAAAAAATTCAACTAAAAGTGGTAAAATAGAACTAATCGTAGGGTGCATGCTTATTATTCCCTGTATAAAAGACTATTGGTCACAAAACTCTCGGCAATCAAAGGTATTTTATCGATTGCTATTGATTACTACTGTTACTACTGGGACGATTTACAATGATCTTAACAGAATATATTCCGTTCAAGCAATTATTGGGGAGCATAGCTGAGACATTGATACTACAGCAGTTCGAAGACGTCCTAAGGCCAAACAATCACTACATCTTCCCATTCAGGAAAATAAAAAGAGTTGTTATATCTGTTGCAGACAACAAAAACACAAACATTGCAGTGCAACCAGGATACATTTAACAGGCCGTCAGCTATTGAAACCTTTGGATCTAATTTGATCCAGTTGTGTTGCCTGGTGTGATATGTATCTAAGCAGATCTACATATGACTGGATCAGAACCAACCCGAGGATCGATAAAAGAGTCCAGTCCACTTTTTATCACCTTCCGATACTTCTGCCAAATCATGCAGCCTCGGTGTGCCTAGACACAAAGCTCTTATATAAAAAAGAGCTGGACACCGACTTCTACAGACATCCTTGAATGGAAGATTTAACCACCTAGCATGTGTCCCTATGTGACAATGTGCCGTCAGGATCACCACAGCAGAACGCAACCTACATCGGGGCAGTTCCATTATGCAAAAATTGTTTTGCCTTTTCCTTGACTTTTCACCGCGCATACCTGAGTTTATTGTCATATTTTATTTTCGTTTTATCATTTCATTTTGATGTTTTTTTTAAGTTTGTACAAGTTTGTATAAAAAAGAATTGCTTTATTTTCAATTTTACTGATATTGTTTTTATTTTGTATATACCAAATTTGTGTTTTTAAAGACGGTTAGTACAACGGTGTACCAGCCCCTCTAAGACTTCCCCGACATAGGAGCGCTACTTTTCCCTACCAGAATGTTGCATATGAATGGTAGATATTCGAAAGCCGTCCCGAAAGGCTTAGAGTTATGCTGTTTCAATTTCAACTCAACTGAGTTGAGTCGTAAATCACAATAGAGGCTCATGTATTTTTTGTAGAGATACAGCAAGGGTTTTAAACACTTATATACAGTGGGTTCCAGCCTACTTCAACCAGCATTTTTTAAAGAGATATAGAGCATATAATTTCCAAGAGAAGCGTATTGTACACATTTTGAAAAAAAAACATTGATGAATGAAGTAAGCAAGTTTACACACCATGTTACGGAAACCTTAAGCTAAAAAAGCTTATAAGTACTCCTACACATGTGTGTATATAAGTAACAACTTAGTTCAAAGTCGCATTAGAGTTTTCTTTCAAGCAGCTCCGGAAACCGCTTACTTGTGCTACTGGCTTTGAAGCTTCTATCAGAATTTAATAACTAGAGCAATGAGAAACATCGAATTCACTACATAACTATTGAATTCTGCCAAAATAACACATCACCGACCATATTTATAAAAATAAATATTGTTAACGCTAACACCAAAATAAAGCGACTTCTTGTTTTATAATTAATCTGGCATCACCAAACTCTGTGATGAAAACTTTCTGACTGTAACATTTTTTTGATTTAAGGAAAGAATTTCTCTTTAAAGGTCAGCTTAATAATTGGCGCCTTTTTACCGCCATCTTTATTTTTAATAAGACATCGTACGAGTTGGTAGTGCTCAATTGTATTTCAATTATATGTGTACAAAGTTCAATATTATATATTGAAAAGTCAGTAGCATTTTCTAAAGCTAAGAATTCCTGGTGATTTCTATACCAAAAAAATATGCGCCTCAATTTTATACTTTAGATTGAATTAATTATTATAATTTCCAATTTGTTACATCTCATATAAATGCAGAGTGAAATCGAATTGTGTGTTTTATTCAAGATCCCTGTGGGAGTCACCAGGACTTGTGGCTGCCGTGCCTTGTTTACAAATATTGTATGTTCATTTGACGAACTTTGTACAGGAAAATGTCAGCCAAGCCTTTAAGAAACATAAATATTTTTTATAAATGTGACAAGATATTTTTATAAAATTAGAACAAAATCGTTTTTTCACGTCATCTTTAATATGCTTAAAATAAGAACAATAAATCTTTTTTTTTAGATGTGTTCACGAAGCGTGGTTGCCTGGGTATCTAACTGTTGAAGATTTTATCAGCGTGTTCATGAAAAACCCGGTTTAGGCTATATCTCGGGTATATATGGACCGATATCGAAAACTTTTATTTTCCATATCTGTATCACCTTATTTTATTACCAGAACTGCTTTAAGGCGAAAAAATTGTTTAAGTTCGCTTACGCGGCATTTTCATGAAAACCCCGGTTTAGGCTATATCTCGGGTATATATGGACCGATATCGGAAATTTTTATCTTCCATATTTATATAACCTCATCTTATTACCAGAACTGTTTTTAATCAAAAAAAAGTTGTTAAAGTTCGCTTACCCGACATTTTCATGAAAAACCCGGTTTGGGCTATATCTCGGGTATATATAGACCGATATCGAAAATTTTCATTTTCCATATTTATATAACCTTATTTCATTACCAGAACTACTTTTAAGCAAAAACAGTTATTTAAGTTCGCTTACGCGACATTTTCATGAAAACCCCGGTTTGAGCTATATCTCGGGTATATATATAACCTTATTTTATTATTAGAACTGCTTTTAAGCAAAAAATATTGTTTAAGTTCGCTTACGCCGCGTGTTCATGAAAAACCCGGTTTAGGCTATATCTCGGGTATATATGGACCGATATCGGAAATTTTCATTTTCCATATTTATGTTGCCTTATTTCATTACCAGAACTGCTTTTGAGCACAAAAAAGTTGTTTAAGTTCAGTTCGCTTACGCGACATTTTTATGAAAAACCCGATTTGGGCTATATCTCGGGTATATAGGGACCAATATCTGAAAAAAAAATATTTTTGCCTTTAAGTCACCTTGCCTAATGAGTGTGTGAAGTTTGAAGCAAAACAAAGAACGTTTTTTGTCAAAAATTTCCATACAAAATTTCAAAAATTCATGGCTTTTTTCGGAATTTTGAATATATCTCAGCTATACGTGGACCGATATTACTGAATTTCAATAGCAAACACATGGCAATAAATAAATCTTTTTTTTTAAGATGTGTTCACGAAGCGTGGTTGCCTGGGTGATCTAACTGTTGAAGATTTTATCAGTTGTAATGATGGCCATCCAAACTCTAAGTGCACAGTTTGTACTGAAAACGACTGTAATAGATATGTTTTCCCATCTAGTCGTCGAAGATGTCACCGTTGCAATTCAACCACAGATGACAATTGCGCATCAACACCAAAAGTCGTACAGGCGTGCCCGCTTTATGTGGAAGATGATGCCTGCGTCACACAATGGATTAATGGAACAACGCTAAGAGCATGTGCTTCTGAAGTAACTTGTGAGGGCTTAAGTTATAAGAACTGTCGAAAATGCTCTGGTCATGCATGTAACAAGATTGACTTGGCTAATGAAGACATCGGTGAACTAGGACTATTTACGAGTCTGCCTCTTACGTGTCACCAATGCAATGGTACAGCAGAATGCAGATATAACAACAATTCGTCCGAGATTTGCGGTGATAATGTGTACCAACCATGTACTACAGCCTTTAACAAAACAGGAGAAGTTATAGCTCGTGGATGTAGCGACAAGTTAGAAGGTACATGTTCTGATGCAGGAAATCAGTGTTTTGATTGCAAATCCAACAACTGTAACTCTGGCAACAAACTAAGTGACTTTGTTACTTGTTTGCATTGTGATGCTAAAGACAATGAAAATTGTGTGTTTAATGTTACTGCCATAGAGCGCACACGCACATGTCACAAGAGCTGCATGACTGCTCTTTATCCTCGCACTGATGATAAAGATCCAGTTTATGAGTTAGTACGCACCTGTTTCGACGATAAAGATTTAAGCGATCGAAACAAATGTGCATCCTCCAAAGATTCTATGTGCATATCGTGCGGGGAGGAATATTGTAACAAAGCTCTTTTAGGATCACGCAAGTCATGCTATCAGTGTAAAGGCGATGAATGCAAGTCCCCTAAGACTAAAACATGCCGAGCTGTGGCTAAGAATGATCAGTGTTTTATTGAATATGATGAGAATGGAAATCTTGTGGAGATGGGATGCAAGAGCAAGTATGATCCCACTGAGGTAAACTCTTTGTTAACACAAAAGAAATTATGGTTGTGCGACGGGGATAACTGTAACAATAAAGACAACATACCGCAACCGCATGTTTGTGTCACGTGCAGTTCCACTACTGATGAGAAATGTGCAACAGAACCAAACGCGGTAAATAGCTCAAGAACATGCAGCATTGCACCGTATACCCAATGTTACCAGCGCGTTGATGATTCAGTTACCGAACGTGGTTGCGCTCACGATTTGCCGAGCGATAAGCTTAACAAGTGCCTGGCTGGAAGTGATGATAATTGTAAGATTTGTGAAGGCAAATATTGTAACGGAGATGTAAGTTTTCGAAATTTCTGCCCCTTTAATGTTTATAATAAAAATATGTTAAATTTTGCAGATTTTCCCTAGTAACCGTAAAAGATGCCACCGCTGCAACTCACAAACGGATTTCATTTGTGAAAGTACGCCTTCAGCGTTATCAGTGTGCCCATCGTACAGCAAAACCGATTTGTGTGTAGCTACATTCGAAAATGGCGTAACAAAACGTGGATGTCAAACAGATTTTACTTGTAACTATAAAGCGAAAAATTGCCAACTTTGCGCAAGAGATGGTTGTAATTCAGACAACATTAAGAGACGCTTTGATGACCTTTATGGCATTTTCCAAGATCTTCCTCTGAACTGTTACACGTGTAAAGGAAGTGACTGTGAGCCCGGCAAGCCTAGAAATCCAAACAAATGTGAAGGTGATGCCTACCAAGATTGCATGACGGTCTTTGATGACAGAGGAAAAGTAATACAGCGTGGTTGTGAATTCAAAGTTTTGGCTGAGCAGCAGTCACATTGCAGCTCGAACCCTAATTTGTGCTTCAAATGCAAAGCCAATGGTTGTAACGATATGACGGATGCTTCCGTTTATCAGGAATGTTTGTACTGTGATGCTGCCACGAATCCTGATTGCCTATTCAAGCCAAATGCGATAACAACAACACGCAAATGTACACTCGGCTGCGTTTCGTCTCTTTATCCACGCAAGACAAGTGTTAGCGGTAACACACAAGATTTTGTCCGAACATGCTTTGAAGATATTGAACCGGATAATCGCGAAGCGTGCGTGGAAGAAAACAACTGCATTAAGTGTTTGGGTGAGAAGTGCAATAAGGCAATTTTGCCCGCTAAAGAGCGCCTTTCATGTTTGCACTGCAATGGTTCTGATTGCGGCATGCCTACTTCCAGACAGTGCGTGGGGTACAATCCTAATGACATGTGTTACATTTATTTCGACAACACAACGTTGAGTGCTGTGCATATGGGTTGTCGCAGTGACATTCTTGACGATCGACTGCGAAAAGAAATAAAACAATTCTTTCTTTGTGACGGAGATAATTGTAATGATTATAGCAATCTTCCAGCACCCCTTTTCTGTATCGATTGTGATTCAGCAGATGATGTCAATTGCGCTGTGAATGCTTCTAATATATTCAGCTTCAAGAGGTGCAGTTCGCTTCCGTATACTCAGTGTTATTCTCTTATCCATTCTGGTAAGTAAAAACATTTTCAAAATTGTTTCTTTATAAAATCTGGCAAGTGTTTAAAACTTGTTGATATCCAAATGAGAATTATGATTTTTTTTTCGTATTATTTCTGTAGATTTCCGTTTGTTTATACTTGTAGAACATACTAAAGTAGTTATATAAGTCAACTTCATACAAAAGATTACATTACATAGAACTTGTTCCAAATTTAAACGAAATTCTAATGTGATTGCCTTATTAAAGTTACCATAATGTATTGCATCAAAACTGAAGTGCATTTGAAGTAAAAAAAAAAAAATACATTAGCGCGGTTGTTTTTGCGTTACATTGTTTTGCATATTCCTCAAAACAAACAGAAAAAATCTAGCGTTTGAGAAAAGCCAACATCTGCATTAAATACATACTAAAGTAGTTTCACACTGAGTTTACACAAGCCGGTTAACTTGTCACAGGTTTTCTGTTCGTATTAGCAACGCCAGTAAAACTCGCGTTCTTTAGTGCGCTTTTACATGTAGACAGACGATGAGCAGACAGACGAAATTTGACGGTGCTGTAACGAAAATTGTCGTTGGGGGAGAGTGTGTAGTACACGACTTTCTGTACTAGACATTTGTGGATATTTTTTCTTTCTCTTTTTAACTTTTCGCATTTTTTATGTTGTTTCCTTATATCATTTTTCTCATATCAACATCAACTTCATAATTATAAACACACTAGATGTGCTTAAGAAAACAACAACAACAAAAAAAAAAAAAAAGAAAGAAAAGAGAAACGAAAAGTTTCTGCTTGTCTGTTAATTTCTTAAATGTAAAAAGTTTAGGCAAGACCAAACGAGAAATGAAAAAATGTCTGCCCATCGTCTGTCTAAATGCAAAAGCAAACTTAGAACTTAGTTAAGCGTTTTTCAAAACGCTTTGCTGTTTTAGAACGCGCGTTTTTCGGAACATGGCTGATAATAAACTAATAATAATAGATTATAAACAATTGAGTTTTATTCGTATATTTGAGTTATATTCGCTATATTAGCTTCCAACATTGGTACCAATCAAAAAATTATAAACAGTTTGCTTTTTGTTTTTTTTAATATTTATTATTACTCAGTATTACAATTTAAAAAACGTTAATAGTTATACATATTTTGAGATATTACTAGAAAGTATTGCACCAAATATATAAAACTTATTTTAACATTATATTTACAGTAAAAAGATATTTACAATGTACAAGGAAAACGATAGGCAAAAACCTTGTAATGGTTGGTAAGAAGTTTGCTTAAATTAATGCTTCATTCAACTTCACTATGAAGCTGAAGAAGATACTAATATGGCAAATTTCTTATTAAATCAAAATTTGAAAATCTGTTCCGATTTTCAAATCTTTGAGTAATATTTTTTTTTTTTTTTTTTTTTATATTGGACCAGTACTCAGGGGATGACCCCTACATATGCAGTGCATTGTACCAGAACTAGGAAAATAGGTTGTGAGGAGGGGGAAAGCGGGAGTAGTGTTTGTGAACATTTGACTTGAATCTTCCAACGTTATAACAGACAGGAAACACTTCTGCAGGCAACTTGTTCCACAGACGAAGCGTGCGGCTGAAAAACGAATTCTCTCTGTAATGCGTAGTACGATTCCCCGGGCAATCGACCACAAATGGGTGAGCTCTAGACGATGAACGCGTGCTACGTAAAAATGTGCGCGTTTCGGGAACAAGATCCCTAATCTCGTCAGAGCAAAATCCATTGTAGTATCGATAGAACAGAGTAACGCATCCCACACTGCGTCGATGCTCCAGTGAGTCAATAGAGTTGGATACCCTACTGTCACCGATGAGCTTCTTCGCCCTCTCCTGCACACGGTCGAGTAACCCCAAAACAGACTTTGAGGCACCGGCCCAAACATGAGAGTTGTATTCCATTTTCGGTCGGATGTAGGTGGTATAAATAGTAAGGAGGTCGGATGGAGTGAAGTACATCTTACACCGTTTCAAAAAACCGAGGCACTTGAATGCTTCTTTAGAGATATGAAAAATGTGTTCATTCCAGCGAACGTCACACTGTATCTTCATTCCAAGAACATCAAGAGCATCCGATTCTTCAATATTTATACCATCCATGAGTACAGATGAAGCAGCATTAGCGGTCGTTTGTTTGTGCGTCAATAAGCAACACTGGGTCTTACGAGCATTAAAGGCGACCCTGTTTTTACGACCCCATTCAGAGACCAATAGAAGATCACTATTCAGTGAATCATTCATATTTAGTCTCTTGGCAGCGATCTCTGATAGGCTGGGCCTATATCTAAAAGAGTACGAGTGACAAATGCTGCTGTCATCCGCGAAAGAGTGGATAGGATTGGAAGTTTGGTAGAGAAGGTCGTTGAGGAAAATAAGAAATAGGGTAGGAGAAAGAACGGAGCCTTGCGGTACCCCTGAATTAATCTTGAACTCGTTTGATGAGACCCCATCTATAACAACTCGTATAGAGCGGTCTCTGAGAAAGCTCGATATAAACCGAGAGAAGTCATCACCGACACCAAAAGCAGTAAGTTTTGCCAATAGTGCACCATGCCACACTCTGTCAAACGCTTTTGAAATATCAAGAGCCACCACCCTACTTTCACCGAAATGATGGATTGAGTGGCACCATTTCTCTGAGAGATATGCCATAAGATCGCCAGTTGAACGACCCTTACGAAATCCATATTGACGATCACAAAGCAGTTTATGCGACTCCAGATACCTCATAAGGTGATGGTTAACCATGTTTTCCATTACTTTGGAGAGTGTAGAGCAAATTGCAATTGGGCGGTAATTTTCGGGGTTATTTGCCATACCCTTTTTGGGTATTGGTGTTACATTAGCAACCTTCCAGCACGATGGAAACTCACCAGTATGGTAAAGTATGCTGAAAAGGCGTGCTAATGGACGCGCAAGCGTAGAAGAGCACTGCTTCAAGACCAGTGCTGGAATGCCATCCGGTCCAGGAGTTTTGTTTATATCGAGGTCTTCCAAAACCCTTTTAACTGCTCGCGCCCGGAAGAATATCTTCGGCATAGTTACAGATACTCTTTCAAGCTCGGGAAGTGGCTGACTGCTTTCCGGCAAGCAGGAATTGCTTGCAAAGATTTCAGCCAACAGGTTAGCTTTGTCAACCGGGTCTGTGAATGCTTGGTCATTCTTTAAAAGAGTTGGAATTGATGAACTAGCACTGTTCTTTACTCTCTTAACGAAAGACCAAAAGGTCTTACTGCCCCGAGGAGCTGCAAGGACCTTGGCACGAAGGCGCTGTTCGTGAAGAGACTTTTCACGCCTAAGTACCTTGGCACACGAAGATCTTGCCTTTTTGCGTAGCAAATCAGTGTCTGGTGTTTTGTTTAAACGCCAGTTACTGAATGCTTCCTCTCTGGATCTGACTGCGTTTTTGCACGTCTGATTAAACCAAGATTTTGCTTTTGGTTTAATCGAAATCTGCTTGGAGGGGATGAATGTTTTCATCCCTAGCAATATAATGTTCTCGACCATTTTTGCTGAAGCATTTATGTCGTTATCTAGAAAACAAAGTTTCCAATTAAAATGCTCATAAAATTGGTTGAGCTCAGCCCAACGCGCCTTTTCGTAAATAAATATTGAACGTTTCGTAGCTGATTTTGAAACGTTACGAAGTCCCGAAATCGAAAAGGTGGCAGAAATGGTGCAATGATCCGAATTGCCGAGAGGTGCACTAACTCTGACTTCATACTTTTCAGGGTGTGAAGTCAGGAATAGGTCAAGTGTGTTTGAATGGTGCCCTTCAACACATGGAATATGCGTTGGCTCATTCACTAATTGCGCTAGGTGGTTGTACGCAGCGAATAACTCGACATATTGGCCTTCTGGAGTTGTATGACTCGAGTGGCGAAGCCAGGATGAGTTGTGAACATTGAAATCACCAGCAACAACGATTTCACTGCTCGGACAACTTTCCAGGATCTTCGATATGGAGTCGGAGAGGGCATCGAAACCAGAAAAGGTAGTATCCCTCACCGCATTTGGACTTCTGTATAGAAACCCGAAATGCAAAAAGTGTGATCTGATTTTGAATTTAACCCAAAGACAGGTAAATTCTGCATCATGCATGCTTAATGGTTATTATATTACAAATTAGTGATGTAAACAATGGTTGTTTGATGTTTCCATGTAGTCTGTTGGTTGGATATCGGTTAGGTAAGTTACAGCTGATTTTTAGGTGTTTATTCTGTATCACCAGAAGTTTTTTGATATAAATATGTTATAGCACATATTTTAGACCAAACTTGACAACCATATGTCATAATTGGCTGTATGCACATTCTGTAGAGTAAGATCTTATTTTTGTAATTTAGTTTTGAATATCTGTTTAGTAAAGGAAATAAGGACCTGCCGCAGCGTAAAGCTTTATCACATATTTCAAGAACATGATGCTTAAAAATAAGCTTTTTATCTAATAAAACTCCTAAATATTTAATAGTCTCAGCAATGGGAATTTCTGCGCCGTTAACAAGCAGCGGAATTGTGGGTATTCGCTTAGGTGATTTGTTAAAAGAAAATATTATTGCCTGAGTCTTTCCTTCGTTTGTTTTGATTTTCCATCTGGAAAAGTACTTTTGTGCATGTAATAAGCCTTTTTTCATACTTTTAACTATTGTATTTGAAATTTTTCCAGTAGTTATTATGGCGGTATCATCTGCATATAACGCTGACGAGTGAACTTAAAAATCTGATATAAACAATGAGTATAACGTCGGCGATAGTACTGACCCTTGAGGTACCCCGGCAGCAATATATCGTTCAGACGAATACTCATTGTCAACGCTCTCCACAAATGACCTCCCGGATAGAAAACTTTGTAAATTCTATCTTCTGCATGTAAACTGGAACACCAAACGTATGAAGTTTATATATAAGACCGTTGTGCCACACAGAATCGAAAGCCTTTTCAATATCTAGGAAAACGATTCCTGTACTTCGCCGTAGGTTTTTATTTTTTAACACAAAATTAATTATTCTCTCTACTTGATGTATTGTAGAATGATCTTTTCTAAAACCAAACTGCTCTTTTTGTATTAATGAAATCGTTAAGCCTTCTAAGTACAATTTTCTCAAATACTTTATCAAGACAATTTAACATACTTATTGGTCGATAGCTATTTGGAGAATTTACATCCTTTTTATTTGGTTTTAAAATGGGCATTACTTTTGCTTTTTTAAATTGTTGTGGAAAAATGCAGTTGCTTAAACACCAGTTATTTCCCAGCTGTAGCTCGTATGAAATTTCGCACATATAGCCCTTGAGGCTTTGTATTGCATATGTTTGTAAATAAATGAAATGAAATGAAAAGAATAATCAGAAAGTTTTGGCACAATTTAAACAATTTTCTTACTCTTTGTATATGTACTGAACATTTTGAACTCTGATCACTGCTATGAACAGCTGCTTGCTTTAATGTTATTTTTGTAATTTATTTGATATGGACGATGAAAAATTCTTTATTTTCTTTAACACACAACAATATAAAAATGAAAAACAGAGCACTTATTGCTCACATACAATTTTGTTCTTTGTTTATGTCAAAAACATATGATACGGTTTTAAGTGTTCTATAAGTGCTACTACATTTACACTTACGTTACAGTTACAATTTCTACGATCGGCCAAATGGGCCTTTACCATTGGCTTGCTAGCAGGGTTGCCAGAATTTAAAGAGGTTAAATCTTCAAAACTCGAGAATTTCTCATGAAAAAATCTGCAAAATCTGCACATTATTTTTTAAATCTTCAAAAAATCTTTAAACTCTTATTAATATGCCTTTTTATAAATAATTTAAAAAAACTAACAATATATTGAAGGAAGTTATGCATTTCAGAATATTAAAATGCAAATAGATTTAATGAGAAAACAAACATATATGAAAGTTCTTAAAATTAAATATTCGTATTATTTGATCTTGTTTATATTGTTTTCTTCTAAATTTTCCTGATGATGATAACAAATTGTTATCGAAATATTGAAAATAAAAATACCGTTAAACCTTTTTTATAAAAACAAAAATCAATCAAGATCTTTAGCTGGAAAATTTAGAAGAAAACAGTTCTTAAAATTATTTAATGCCAAAACACGTATACCGATGTACGGGCATATTTGGACTTCTGTATCGTTAACATTTACCTAGCTGAAGATTATCTGCACATTTGCGGATGAATGTGGTAAAATCATTATATATTTAATAAACTCGATTAGAATTTGAGCATTATGTTAAGTGGCTTTATTTTAAATACAGCTCTGGGCTGGAGAACAGTTCTCGCGTTATCGTAAGTGCGGTCAGGCTAGTCGTTGTTGTTTGGCCTTCGAGAGCTTTGCGTCTCGTTCTCACTGTTTAACTGTTAGCCTCAACTAAGTGTATTAGTTTACAGTTTTTTTGAGGTATTCTTTTGTTAACAACGCGGTAATTTTTATGTGAAGGCATAAGTCGTTATGGTTAGTCACAGCGCCGCTGTAAATTACTGTTATTATTATCGTGCGCATACGGTCTTCGTTACTGCCCTCATACTTTACAAATTTATTTGCAACTGTACGAGTGTAGTTAAATAAATATAAAAAATTATAAATAGCTTGTTTTCTATGTTTCCCAGCTATCTATATGTCGACATTTCATAGGAACTACCGTAATCATCAGTAGACTTTGGAAATTTTTGAACGATATTCTCAAACATTCAACTTTTTATCCCAACAATCTAAATAAATGGTTGAGAATTTAAAAAGAAAAATGCTCTAATAATATCTGTCAAAACACAAAACACAAGTTTTTTCATTTATACACGTCTCTAACATTTCTTTACACCTTTCAAACAAATGAACAACCGTTGGTTGCTACGATTTGCTTTTTGAAAGTATCGAAAAGCAGAGAACAAAAATTCAAACGTTAGAAGCTAAAAAAGCGAATAAAAAACTCAATTGTTAAATAAATATTTTAGATGTCTAAACCGCATTTATTATTGTATTGAAAAATTGTCACAACGAAAAACATTTTTCTTGTTTTTTTCTAATTTCCTTTTCACTTATTTGTTATGTTTTTAAAATTGTTTTATTTTCATTTGACTGACTTCGATATTAGCCAAAGGATGTAATGTAATGTAAAGACATGATTTAAAAATCGTCGTAAAAATGTAACATGATGTTGGTAACAACTTTAAAAGAGTATTATAAAAAAACTTTAAATTATCGTATAAATACGAGTAAGCTCATATTACTTTCTAGAAACTTGCCAAAGTTGCTTTAACAAAGTTACTTTTTAAACTTCGAATTTATAGTTTTTTCAAAATTTCGCTTAATTTTCTTATATATATAACATTTAAAAAAATGTGCATGAACGCTTGATATTTTCGTTCTAACTAGAAACTTCGTAGAAATATAAGGGAAAAAGTGCAAGAAGTTACTTTATTATTAAAAATTTTTAAAATCTGCGTTTTTAGGTCAAAAATCTTCAATTCTTCATTTAGTGTTTTTAGAGGGGAAAAATCTGCAAAATGAAGATAAATCTGCACTTCTGGCAACCTTGCTTGCTAGTTTATTTTCAAAATGTTGTCGAAGCAAACGTTGTATGTTTGTACCAAGGCAGCTTTACCAAAGTAGTGGTGGTATAAGCATGGCTAGCGTTGTCAACTTTGGAATTTCAAAATGCAACAAAATGGAGAAAAATCGTGTGATTTGAACAAAAACGCACCTAATTTAGAATTTTTCTTTTCATTTTTAAAAGCGCATTTTTTATAAAAAGTATATTTTTTTTTATTAAAAACACGAGAATGAAAAAGCCTTTTAAGCGGCTATTAGACGATCAAATTTGATCTGATAGCACGGGCTGAGGTCATGCCATCAAATTCGTTCAATAGCTAGAGCCCGTGTTTGTCAAACTTTGCCTCTAGTGCGATTCTGGTACTTTTGTTAAGGCAATTGAATATTTATAACGATATTCTATCAAATTTCTTATTCAGCAACATTATTTAATTATATTCGCTTTCGACTGAAATCAGCTGTTAGTCTTAGTGGCTATTCATTACTGCAAGGGATGAAATATGTTGAAAAAATTTACGATTATCGGATCATTAAAAGTTACAGAAACGCACTATAAGCCATCAAACACGTGTATTAGCAATTCTATCAATCACAGTGTAAATTTCATTTTTGTTTTCATAAACGAACAGTGAAAATCAGTTGGCTAGCTTGAGAATTTATTGAAATAGCCGATAGCCTTTTTATATGCAAATGTTCATGCAAAATGTTCACGTAACTTGACTTTGATGATATTCATAACGATATCGAGAAGTTTCTTGATATTTTCTTCAGTAACCACCTCTTTTGGCCTTTCTGTTGATTTGTGGTGTTGCGGTAAATTCAACAATCCAAACATTGTAATGTTTATCGAGCTTTTCTTTTGTCTCTTTTTATTATATTTTTGAATATCGCTATGAAAAATATGATAATGCCGTCTGATAACAGAATCCCAAGGTTCTTTAAATATTTTATAGCACAAAAAGCATTGAGGAGTACCAAATGTTTAACAAAAGTTATCACGAAAAATTTTCGTAGTGGTGCCACCATTTTTGTTAAGCACTATTTTTAAAAAACAGCCAAAGAGCATAAAAAAATGATGGGTGTGGCCAATAGGCAATTGCTGTATGAAACGAGCTTATGAATGACTAGGAAGATCATGTCGATTGTAGAAACTTATAAAGACGTCGGCGGCAACGAGTAAGTTTATTTTTAAGCTTTGTGCAAGACAGTCATAAGTCACAAAATAGCAAGTCTAGTGTTTTGGTGCAC
The DNA here is from genome assembly GCA_914767995.1 of Thecocarcelia acutangulata. Lineage (NCBI taxonomy): Eukaryota > Metazoa > Arthropoda > Insecta > Diptera > Tachinidae > Thecocarcelia > Thecocarcelia acutangulata. Next base: position 63,967,674 of record OU612098.1, read on the forward strand.
AGTGGTATCAAGTGTAAATAAAGTTGTGAATTATTTATGTACTGTATAACGAACAAGTGTGTGAGTCATTATTTCATTTGCAATTGAAGAATCCACAAAAACGTTTTTAGAGGCAAAAACGTAACAATATGTAATATCTTAAAGTTAATTTGTTGCAAAATTTCAAAGAATTCAGTACCAGGGAGACGTTTTTGTTTTCCCAGGACAACAACTCAAAACTCGCAACATGTTGTCATGGAAAATTTGGAACTGGGGACAATGATGCAACCTGCATAATCACCTGATCTAAATTTAATTGAAATTTTTAAGCAATTTCAGACCAAAAGGTCAGACGACGAATAAATAAATAAATGAGTGAAAATAACTTTCGAAATTTTGTTTTAAGTTTTTGAGAATATAAAGTTAAGTCTATAATATTTTCAAATCATTTTCCGTTTCAAAGTTGTGTAAAATTTATCTCTTTATATATATATATATATATATATATATATATATATATATATATATATATATATATATATATATATATATATATATATATATATATATATATATATATATATATATATATATATATATATATATATATATATATATATATATATATATATATATATATATATATATATATAGGTGGTATAAATAGTAAGGAGATCGGATGCAGTGAAGCAAATCTAACACCGTTTCAAAAGCCGAGGCAATTGAATGCTTCTTTAGAGACATGAAAAATGTGTTCACTCCAGCGAACATCACACTGTATCTTCATTCCACAAACTCCAAGAGCATCCGATTTCTCAATATTTATACCATCCATGAGTACAGATGCGGTCGTTTGCTTGTGTGTTAATAAACAACACTGGGTCTTACGAGTGTTAAAGGCGACTCTGTTTTTACGACCCCATTTGGAGATTAATAGAAGGTCACTATTCAGTGAGTCATTCATATTTTGCCTCTTGGCAACGATCTCTGATGGGCTGGGCCTATAACTGAAAGAGTACGAATGGCAAATGCTGCTGTCACCCGCGAAAGAGTGGATAGGGTTGAAAGTTTGATATAGAAGGTCGTTAAGGAAAATGAGAAATAGGGTAGGAGAAAGAACGAAGCCTTGTAGTAGCCCTGAATTAATCTTGAACTCATTTTATGAGACCCCATCTATAACATCTCTTATAGTGCGGTCTCTGCGAAAGCTCGATATAAACCGAGAAAAGTCGTCACTGACACCAAAAGCAGTAAGTTTTGCCAGTACTGCACCATGCCACACTCTGTCAAATGCTTTTACTTTCACCGAAGTGATGAATTGACTGGCACCATTTCTCCAAAGGATATGCCAAATGATCGCCAGTAGAGCGACCCTTACGAAATCCGATTCTAGAGTCGCTTCAAAAGGTGGTAGCTAACCACACTTTCCGTTACTTTGGAAAGCGCAGAGCAAATTGCAATTGGGCGGTAATATTCAGGGTTATTTACCTCACCCTTTATGGGGATAGATGTTGCATTAGCAACCTTCCAGCACGATGGGAACTCACCATTATGGTAAAATTTGCTAAAGAGGCGTGCTAATGGACGCGCAAGCGTAGAATAACACTGCTTCAAGACCAGTGCTGGAATGGCATCCGGAGCATGAGTCTGGTTTATGTCGAGATCGACCAAAACCCTTTTAACTGCTTGAGCCCGGAAAAATTATATTTGGCATTTGGACTTTTATATAAAAACCCGAAATGCAAAAAGTGTGACCTGATTTTGAATTTAACCCAAAGACCGGTAAATTCGGCATCATGCATGCCTAATGATTGGTATCTGAACACAACTTCATTGCGCACGTAAATTACAAGGCCCCCATGGAAATTAAAGCGGGATAGAAGTTGATACCCAGATATATGAAAATCCTGTGGATCAGAATTCTCAGATACCTGGTTAGCACATCCGGCCGATGGAGACAAGTGTGAACATAAACGGAGAATAAATTCGTTCTCAGCCCACGTATGTTGCAAAAGTAAATTTTAAAGTTTCCTGTCATTATTATGGAGAATCAATGAACAAATGTTCCTTTTGCTATGTAGGTGAGGCAGGAATTAACCGCTGTGTGTTTGACTATATAGCATCTAGTGTACGCACTTTCGATACTACTCATATATAGTCAACAACAGTGAACCCGACATGCCCAACATCGCAAAAATAATTTTTGTTTTTTTTATTTAAAAATTAGGACAAAAGAAGAAGGAAGCTATGCCTGAAGAAGAGCCGAAAAAGCCCTGATCTGATCATGAAATCATATTATTATGTGTGGTTTTTGTTATTTTGCGGTAATTTTTGCCGTTTGGTTTGCTGGGTGTATACATGAATGTTTTGTGTTGTTGTTTTTCTTATATTTTTGTTTTATTTAATTTGGTTTTCTTTTTTTACTGTATATTTTCTTGTAATTTTGTTTATTGTTAGCGTAAAAGTGTTTGCAAAATTTATTAGTACTCATACACAGGCGCGTTTATATAAACAACATATGTGTAGAAAATCGCATTAGAGTTTTCTTTAAAGTAGTTCCGGAAACCGCTTACTTGTGGTACTGGCTTTGAAGCTTCTATCAGAATTTAAGCAATAACTAGAGTATTCAAACAAAATTGACATACTCGTATGTATATGGGAAACATCGAATTCACTAGATAACTATTGAATTCCGCCAAAATAACACATCAATAATAGCGTTAACAAAAATAAATATTGTTAACGCTAACACCAAAATCAAGCGACTTTTTGTTTTATAATTAATCTGGCATCACCAAACTCTGTGATGAAAATTTACTGGTTGTAACATTTTTCTGATTTAAGGAAAGAATTTCTCTTTAAAGGTCAGCTTAATAACTGGCGCCTTTTTACCGCCATCTTTATATATTTTTTTTAATAAAACATCGTACGAGTTGGTAGTGCTCAATTGTATTTCAATTATATATCTACGAAATTCAATATTATATATCACATTCACTCTGTGACTCTCCAACCGCACAGTCGTATAATTAAACAGTGAACAAAAAAAAAAAAAAACAAACAAACAAAAAAATCATTGTGCTCACTAATTTTTAAACTTATATATAAACAATAATATATTGTAATAAATTGTAAAAACAATAACAAATTATTTTAAAAAACAACGGGAAAATAAATTCCTCACATTTCAGTAACTAAACAATAAAATCAATTTCAATAAAACAAGTGCGGTGGCAGTGCATTGTTATTGTTGTAATTGTGCGTGAAGATTACCTACCCAGTAGGAAAAAAATATACATTAAAGTTTTTGTTTTCTGTATGAGTAATCCCATCAGAAATAATTCTGAAAAAGAGCCTAGCGCCACCAGCAAAAATATATGGACTTCTGAAGAAGAATCTATAAGGCAATCATTGGACAATTTTCTTTCTACAAGAGATAAAATCCGTTCCTGTTCCGGCTCGCCTAACATTGTAACATCTACAGAAGATAAAAGATCTTCTACTCTAACTAATGCCAATAAACAAAAAACGCAAGTAGGCATGGATAGGTATATCACCATCACCAAACGTCAGCGAAGCCCTAAATCTGCTCAAATTGCATCCAAATCAAAAATTTCTAAAGATGCCGAATCCGCTAGACCAACCAATCAAAACAGATTTTCTATTCTACAAACGGATGAGCCAACAGGATCGTCAAAAAAATCGTTTAAACCACCACCAATTTATTTAAAGGAATCTGCCTCCAATGAACTGGTAAGAAAAATTGTTTCAGTAATCGGAGAAAATACATTTAACGTTACCTCCATCAAGCACGGTAACATTAACGAAACTAAAATTCAGATTAACGATGAAAATGACTATCGAAAACTGTCTAACGATTTTGAAAAAGAAAAAAAAGCTTTTTATACTTATCAGCTTAAAAGCGCTAAAGGTCTTCAAGTCGTAATAAAAGGGATTGACCCTTGCGTAGACACTGATGAGGTTAAGACCGGTTTGACAGACAAGGGATTCAAAGTAAAAAATGTGTTAAACATCAGAAATCGTGAAAAGATCCCTCAACCCATGTTTAGGGTTGAATTAGAGCCAGGAGATGTGACTTTAAAGAAGAATGAAGTTCATCCAATATACAGTATAAAATACCTTTTACATCGAAAAATAACCGTAGAGGACCCGCATAAGCGCTTATTACCCGTACAGTGCCACAACTGCCAAGAATTTGGCCACACTAAATCGTACTGCAAGTTGCCTACAGTTTGTGTTGTGTGTGGAGAATTCCATGGTACAGCACAATGCAATAAGCCGAAATTCGACCCAAAAATAAAAAAATGCAGTAATTGCGGTGAAAACCACACAGCTAATTATAGAGGTTGCTCCGTCTACACCCACCTCAAGCGCTCAATGAACAACAAACCAATAATTGCTTCTAAGCCACCACAGCAGACTCAAACTTTTTCTAATAATTCTCTTCCTCCGACACGACAGTCAACCACAGACATAACAAATTTCTTATGCTAATGTAGTTAAGTCTACATTCGCAAACCCGAATCAACAATACAGACCCTAATTCAAACTATAAACACTTTTACGTCGTCTATGATGACGATGATGCAGGAAATGGTGAAAATGCAATCCACCATTTTGCAGGTTATTTCGAAAAAATGATTTGGTTAAAAATATGTTTCTGGAACGCGAACGGCATCCGCCAACACAAAAATGAACTCGAATACTTCCTGATGGATAAGCAGATTGATATAATGATGATTGCAGAAACTCACTTGACGTCAACAAGTTTCTTCAAAATTAATGGCTACGTACTATACGATACTAAAGACCCCCGTGGAAGAGCTTGTGGGGGTTCCGCAATCTTGATAAAATCTAGGATAAAGCATTATTTGCTGAACGACACATGTGAGGACTATCTTCAAGCAACTAATATCTGTGTGGAAAATTTTCATTACAAATTGGTTATCTCATCGATTTATTCGCCACCTCGATTCTCAGTGACAGAATCACAATATTCAAGTTTTTTCACCTCATTAGGACCTCGTTTTATAGCAGTTGGAGATTACAACGCAAAACACACTTTTTGGGGCTCACGTTTAATCACCCCGAAGGGTCGGGTGCTTTTTGATACAATTTCTAAAATGGGCTTAGACGTAATATCAAGCGGACATCCCACTTACTGGCCAACAGACCGACGAAAGATTCCTGATGTGATTGATTTTGGAGTGGTAAAGGGGTTCCCTGTGGAATGGATGCAAGCTGAGCCTTCGTTAGACTTGTCATCGGATCATTCACCAACCATTATTTCAGTGCGTTTTCCCCAGGAGACTTGGTCCCCGATTAACAATTTGCATAGGACTGTTACCCGAGTGAATTGGCTAAAATATAAAAAATTTTTGAGTACCCATTGCACTGAGAATATTGTTTTAGGAACTTCTGAAGATATTAATGCGTCACTAAGCAACTTTAGCGAAAACCTTAAACAAGCCGCTGAACTTGCTTCTAGAGTTTATTTAACACGCAGAAACCTTCAAAATAGAACATATTCTTCAGAAATCGAGCAACTTGTGTTAGAAAAAAGAAGAGTTCGACGAGAGTGGCAACTTCGCAGGTCTCCGCAACTAAAAACAAGGCTACGTCAGTGCACAAATCAACTAAGAAGTTTGCTTGGAAACCAAAAAACGGCTTCTCTACAAACGTATTTAGAAAGTCTGGATGGTACTCCTTAGTCCGACTATTCTTTATGGCGGGCGACTAAGGGTTTAAAAATGCCAGTTAGAGGTAAGCCGCCCTTGCGAGAACCGTCTGGTGACTGGGCTAGAGATGACTCGGAAAAGGGTAATTTATTTGTTAACCATTTGAAAAACGTTTTTACCACAAATAGGTCTGACAATGCAAATGAGTTGCCACCTATTGTTAGTAGACCTCCTGTGCCTTTAAGATTCAATTTCCAAGAAATTGAAAATGCTATTGGCAATCTAAACCTTAAAAAAGCTCCAGGTATGGATAAAATCAGCAACAAAATGCTCGTAGAGCTGCCTCGTGTAGCTAAAAGAATTGTTCTTTTTATTTTTAATGCTATTTTACGGCTTGAGTATTACCCTGCAGAGTGGAAGGTGTCCATGATAACAATGGTTCCTAAGCCAGGGAAGGATCACACGAAAGTAGAATCATACCGTCCAATAAGTCTACTGTCAACAATATCAAAACTTTTCGAAAAATTGCTAAAGGCGAAGTTGGATCCAATGCTTCATAAGGTTGAATGTATTCCTGATCACCAATTTGGTTTTAGAGCGAAACATGGCACCATTGAGCAAACACACAGGTTAGTTAACGTCATAAGAAAGGCATTTGAAGATAAAAAATATTGCTCTGCCTTATTCATCGACGTCTCACAAGCTTTTGATAAAGTGTGGCACGATGGCTTAATGCATAAAATAAAGTTTAACTTACCTGCAAACATACATAACCTTTTGGAAAGCTATTTATATTGTCGCCAATTTATAGTAAAAGAAGGCGATTTCATAAGCCCCGCTCAGTCTATTGAAGCAGGAGTTCCCCAAGGCAGCATATTAGGGCCTATCTTATATTTGATCTACGCATCTGACATGCCAACAAGCACCAACGTTCACACTTCAACATTTGCAGATGATACAGCATTCCTTAGCATACATAGTAACCACCAGCAAGCATCAATAAACTTACAGGAACATATCGACAAACTAGAGAAATGGCTCAAGCTTTGGAAAATCAAGGTTAATGAACAAAAGTGTGCCCATGTTACATTCGCACTGCGTCTAGGAACATGCTCACCCATTGCTATTAACAACAAAGTAATACCTCAACACAGTGAAGTCAAATACCTCGGTATTCATCTTGACCGTAGACTAACATGGAAGACGCACATCGAGGCAAAAGTAACGCAGATGAAATTGAAAGCAGTGCAAATTAACTGGCTAATAGACAGAAATTCGACTTTGAAGCTTGATTGTAAACTTTTGCTGTACAACGCGATTCTAAAGCCAATATGGTGCTATGGGATTCAATTATGGGGCACAGCCTCTGCATCTAACATTGAAAAAATTCAAAGAAGTCAAAATAGAATTCTCCGTAGAATTACAAATGCTCCATGGTACGTTAAAAACTCACGAATCCACGCAGATCTGAACGTACCTTTTGTGAAATCTGAATTTGTGAAGTACGCGACAAGATATATTAACAAACTTGAAATCCATCCAAATCCACTTGCAGTTAATATCCTTAACTTTGGTGGTCATACCCGTCTGAGAAGGAGGGATACTTTGGCTACCATTAGAGCTCTAAACAGATGACTGAATTCTGAAATAATATTCGCATAAAAATAAATTTTCGTCCAGCACTGGCAGGACTTTAATCATAATTTTTTTTTTAGTATTAAGATTTGAATACTTATTGTCATTACATTTTTTTTTTATGTAGATTCAATAAATAAAATAACGAAGTTAAAAAAAAAAAAAAAAAAATATTATATATTAACAAGTAAGAGTGTAGTATATTCGGCTGGTCCGAATCTAAAATACCCTTCACGATAGTCACGAATATGTATAGTATATTAAAAATGTGACCTAAATATGCTCGGTTTTATATGAACCGATATCGGAATTTCCTATTTTTTGTATTTTAGAAACCTTCTTTTATAACGAGAATTGCTTTTCAGCAAAAAAAAAAAAAAAATTTTTTTAATGGAAAAATCGGTTCAGGCTATATCTCGGGTATATATGGACCGATATCGAAAATTTTAATTTTCCATATTTATATAACCTTATTTCATTACCAGAACTGCTTTTGAGCACAACAAATTGTTTAAGTTCGCTTACGCGACATTTTCATGAAAAACCCGGTTTAGGTTATATCTCGGGTATATATGGACCGATATCGGAAATTTTTATCTTCCATATTTATATAACCTCATCTTATTACCAGAACTGTTTTTAATCAAAAAAAGTTGTTAAAGTTCGCTTACGCGACATTTTCATGAAAAACCCGGTTTGGGCTATATCTCGGGTATATATGGACCGATATCGAAAATTTTCATTTTCCATACCTATATAACCTTATTTTATTATTAGAACTGCTTTTAAGCAAAAAATATTGTTTAAGTTCGCTTACGCCGCGTGTTCATGAAAAACCCGGTTTAGGCTATATCTCGGGTATATATGGACCGATATCGAAAACTTTCATTTTCCATATCTATATCACCTTATTTTATTACCAGAACTGCTTTAAGGCGAAAAAATTGTTTAAGTTCGCTTACGCGGCATTTTCATGAAAACCCCGGTTTAGGCTATATCTCGGGTATATATGGACCGATATCGGAAATTTTTATCTTCCATATTTATATAACCTCATCTTATTACCAGAACTGTTTTTAATCAAAAAAACTTGTTAAAGTGCGCTTACGCGACATTTTCATGAAAAACCCGGTTTGGGCTATATCTCGGGTATATATAGACCGATATCGAAAATTTTCATTTTCCATATTTATATAACCTTATTTCATTACCAGAACTGCTTTTAAGCAAAAACAGTTATTTAAGTTCGCTTACGCGACATTTTCATGAATAACCCGGTTTGGGCTATATCTCGGGTATATATGGACCGATATCGAAAATTTTCATTTTCCATACCTATATAACCTTATTTTATTATTAGAACTACTTTTAAGCAAAAAATATTGTTTAAGTTCGCTTACGCCGCGTGTTCATGAAAAATCCGGTTTAGGCTATATCTCGGGTATATATGGACCGATATCGGAAATTTTCATTTTACATATTTATGTTGCCTTATTTCATTACCAGAACTGCTTTTGAGCACAAAAAAGTTGTTTAAGTTCGCTTACGCGACATTTTCATGAAAAACCCGATTTGGGCTATATCTCGGGTATATATGGACCGATATCGGAAATTTTCATTTTAGATATTTATATAACCTTATTTTATTACCAGAATCGCTTTTAAGCAAAAAAAAGGTTGTTTCAGTTCGCTTACGCGACATTTTTATGAAAAATCCGATTTGGGCTATATCTCGGGTATATAGGGACCGATATCTGAAAAAAAAAATTTTTTTTTGCCTTTGAGTGTGTGAAGTTTGAAGCAAAACAAAGAACGTTTTTTGTCAAAAATTTCCATACAAAATTTCAAAAATTCATGGCTTTTTTCGGAATTTTGAATATATCTCAGCTATACGTGGACCGATATTACTGAATTTCAATAGCAAACACATGGCAATATTGAGTAATAGAATGGTAAAAAAAAGTTTCTATGTCTAATGGTTTTCTCAGAAACGGTATTTCAACGACCGACAGACGGACATCGCTTAATCCACTTTTCCATTAATTCTGATTCAGAATATATATACTTTATAGGGTCGCAAAAAAAACTGTAGAAATAACAAACGGAATCACAAACTTATATATACCCTTTACATTTTTGTGAAGGGTATAAAAAGTCAGTAGCATTTTTTAAAGCTAAGAATTCCTGGTGATTTCTATACCAAAAAAATATGCGCCTCAATTTTATACTTTAGATTGAATTAAATATTATAATTTCTAAATTGTTACATCTCATATAAATACACAGTGAAATCGAATTGTGTGTTTTATTCAAGATCACTGTGGGAGTCATCAGGACTTGTGGCTGGCGTGCCTTGTTTACAAATATTGTATCTTTATTTGACGAACTTTGTACAGGAAAATGTCAGCCAAGCCTTTAAGAAATGTAAATATTTTTTATAAATGTGACAAGACATTTCTATAAAATTAGAACAAAATCGTCCTTTCACGTCATCTTTAATATGCTTAAAATAACAACAATACATCTTTTTTTTTTAGATGTGTTCACGAAGCGTGGTTGCCTGGGTGATCTAACTGTTGAAGATTTTATCAGTTGTAATGATGGCCATCCAAACTCTAAGTGCACAGTTTGTACTGAAAACTACTGTAATAGATATGTTTTCCCATCTAGTCGTCGAAGATGTCACCGTTGCAATTCAACCACAGATGACAATTGCGCTTCAACACCAAAAGTCGTACAGGCATGCCCGCTTTATGTGGAAGATGATGCCTGTGTCACACAATGGATTAATGGAACAACGCTAAGAGCATGTGCTTCTGAAGTAACTTGTGAGGGCTTAAGTTATAAGAATTGTCGAAAATGCTCTGGTCATGCATGTAACAAGATTGACTTGGCTAATGAAGATATCGGTGAACTAGGACTATTTACCAGTCTGCCTCTTACGTGTCACCAATGCAATGGTACAGCAGAATGCAGATATAACCAAAATACGTCCGAAATTTGCGGTGATAATGTTTATCAACCATGTACTACAGCCTTTAACAAAACAGGAGAAGTTATAGCTCGTGGATGTAGCGAAAAGTTAGAGGATACGTGTTCTGAGCAAGGAAATCAATGTCTTGATTGCAAATCCAATAACTGTAACTCTGGCAACAAACTGAGTGACTTTGTTACTTGTTTTCATTGTGATGCTAAAGATAATGAAGATTGTGTGTTTAATGTTACTGCCATAGAGCGCACGCGCACATGTCACAAGAGCTGCATGACTGCTCTTTATCCTCGCACTGATGATAAAGATCCAGTTTATGAGTTAGTACGTACCTGTTTCGACGATAAAGATTTAAGCGATCGTAACAAATGTGCATCCTCCAAAGATTCTATGTGCATATCGTGCGGGGAGAAATATTGTAACACAGCTCTTTTAGGATCACGCAAATCATGCTATCAGTGTAAAGGCGATGAATGCAAGTCCCCTAAGGCTAAAACATGTCGGGCTGTGGCTAAGAATGATCAGTGTTTTATTGAATATGATGAGAATGGAAATCTTGTGGAGATGGGATGCAAGAGCAAGTATGATCCCACTGAGGTAAACTCTTTGTTAACACAAAAGAAATTATGGTTGTGCGACGGGGATAACTGTAATAATAAAGACAACATACCGCAACCGCATGTTTGTGTCACGTGCAGTTCCACTACTGACGAGAAATGTGCAACAGAACCAAACGCGGTAAATAGCTCAAGAACATGCAGCATTGCACCGTATACCCAATGTTACCAGCGCGTTGATGATTCAGTTACCGAACGTGGTTGCGCTCACGATTTGCCGAGCGATAAGCTTAACAAGTGCCTGGCTGGAAGTGATGATAATTGTAAGATTTGTGAAGGCAAATATTGTAACGGAGATGTAAGTTTTCGAAATTTCTGCCCCTTTAATGTTTATAATAAAAATATGTTAAATTTTGCAGATTTTCCCTAGTAACCGTAAAAGATGCCACCGCTGCAACTCACAAACGGATTTCATTTGTGAAAGTACGCCTTCAGCGTTATCAGTGTGCCCATCGTACAGCAAAACCGATTTGTGTGTAGCTACATTCGAAAATGGCGTAACAAAACGTGGATGTCAAACAGATTTTACTTGTAACTATAAAGCGAAAAATTGCCAACTTTGCGCAAGAGATGGTTGTAATTCAGACAACATTAAGAGACGCTTTGATGACCTTTATGGCATTTTCCAAGATCTTCCTCTGAACTGTTACACGTGTAAAGGAAGTGACTGTGAGCCCGGCAAGCCTAGAAATCCAAACAAATGTGAAGGTGATGCCTACCAAGATTGCATGACGGTCTTTGATGACAGAGGAAAAGTAATACAGCGTGGTTGTGAATTCAAAGTTTTGGCTGAGCAGCAGTCACATTGCAGCTCGAACCCTAATTTGTGCTTCAAATGCAAAGCCAATGGTTGTAACGATATGACGGATGCTTCCGTTTATCAGGAATGTTTGTACTGTGATGCTGCCACGAATCCTGATTGCCTATTCAAGCCAAATGCGATAACAACAACACGCAAATGTACACTCGGCTGCGTTTCGTCTCTTTATCCACGCAAGACAAGTGTTAGCGGTAACACACAAGATTTTGTCCGAACATGCTTTGAAGATATTGAACCGGATAATCGCGAAGCGTGCGTGGAAGAAAACAACTGCATTAAGTGTTTGGGTGAGAAGTGCAATAAGGCAATTTTGCCCGCTAAAGAGCGCCTTTCATGTTTGCACTGCAATGGTTCTGATTGCGACATGCCTACTTCCAGACAGTGCGTGGGGTACAATCCTAATGACATGTGTTACATTTATTTCGACAACACAACGTTGAGTGCTGTGCATATGGGTTGTCGCAGTGACATTCTTGACGATCGACTGCGAAAAGAAATAAAACAATTCTTTCTTTGTGACGGAGATAATTGTAATGATTATAGCAATCTTCCAGCACCCCTTTTCTGTATCGATTGTGATTCAGCATACGATGTCAATTGTGCAGTGAATACTACTAAAGTATTATCTAGAAAAAGATGTAGCCAGTTTCCATATACTCAATGTTATTCGCACATTCACGATGGTGAGCTTAAACTTGAATGAAAGTTTTTACATTTTCTGAATAATTTGATTATTTTAGGATATACGGCGCGTGGTTGTGTCGCTGATCTACCTACAGATGATTTTATTAGTTGCCATGACGGTCATCATGATTCTCTTTGCAAAATTTGCACTGAAGACTCTTGTAACAAATACATTTTTCCATCTAGACGTCAAAGGTGCCATCGTTGCAACTCAACCACCGATGCGGATTGCGAATCTGCGCCAAATGCTTTACAGGTCTGTCTACTATACCTAGAAAATGATGCATGTGTTACACAGTGGGTTAATGGAACTACAATACGAGGGTGTGCTTCAGAAATAAGTTGTGATGGTTTGGGTTATAAGAATTGCAGGAAATGCTCTGCCATTAGCTGTAACGACGTTGACCTGGCTAATCAAGATATTGGTGATTTAGGGTTATTTGCCGGCCTGCCACTCGATTGCCACCAATGCAATGGAACAACAGAGTGCGGCAACAGTACAGAATCTCCAGTGACTTGTAAAAATAATACCTATCAGTCATGTACTACAGTATTTAATAGGAATGGAAAGGTGACAGCCCGGGGTTGTAGTGACAATTTGGAGCAAACTTGTTCAATGGAAAATAATGAATGCTACCACTGCAAATCGAATGGCTGTAACATTGTGAAGGATAAAAAAGAGTACGTTAGCTGTATTCATTGTGACGCCAAGTACGATGAAGACTGCGTTTTTAATGTTCAATCTGTAAATCGCACACGTAAATGTAACAAGAGCTGCATGACTGCTCTTTATCCCCGTACTAATGACAGCAACCCTGTTTATGAACTAACACGCACCTGTTTAGATGATAAAAACTTGGATGATCGTATTATTTGTGAGTCTTCAAATGATCCGAAGTGCCAGTCCTGTACAAGTAACAATTGTAATACAGATCTTTTGGGTTCACGGATGTCATGCTATGAATGTAAGGGTGATGAATGTAAGTCCCCTAAACCTAAAACATGTCGGGCCGTGACTCAAAACGATCAGTGTTTTATTGAGTATGATGAGAAAGGAGTTCTTATTGAAATGGGATGTAAGAGCAAATATAATCCTTCCGAAGTGGACACATTGATCAAACAAAAAAGATTGCGTTTATGTGACGAAGATAACTGCAATAGCATTGATAAATTACCGAAATCACAAACTTGCGTGCTTTGCAATTCAAAAACAGATAAAAATTGTGCAATCAAACCAAACATGACCACAGCTTCAACAATATGTGACATGCTACCATACACAGATTGTTATACACGAGTACTGACTGGTATGGCAATAAGAATAGTATAATTAATTGTATATATTGATAACTAAATTTAATTTTAGAAGGACACACTGAACGAGGCTGTCTCTCAGCTTTAGAAGATCTTGATCTATTGCTCTGCATTGCCAATAAAAATAGTAGCAGGTGTTCGGCCTGTGTCGGAAATAAATGCAATCAAGAGGTAAGCAACAGGAACTTTGGGGCCCGTTTGAACCTTTAAAATGGAAAAAATTTCTTTAAAAAATCTCAAAACAAAAATTGAAAAGTGAAGGTAAAAGAAAACACGAGTTTGGATAAAAAATTACTTGTGTAGAGACAAAAACAGTTCCATATAAAATTGTTGAGAGATTCTAAATATTGATTTACATCAGCACCTGCCTTGACGGTACAATCTGGTATAAAATCAGCTCCTTGGGGTGAATTATTCACGTTTTATCAGTGCCTCCGTGTGGCTTAAGGCTCACACAGGTCGAAATTTTTTGCAATAAGTTTGTAGCCATATCGACAAATCTCTTGCTGGTGAGTTCGGTCCAGTTGCCAGTTAAAATTTCTTGACATAATTTGTTCTGGAAATCGTAGCTGTAAATCATGCACAACGTGGCAAGTGGTAGTACCGTCTTGCTGAAACTACATATATTCCATATTCATGCCATCAAGTTGATGCCATTAGAACTGTTTTATCGTATTTCTATAACAAATGCCATTGACAGTCACTGCAATTTTGGCCTCATCTTTGAAAAATTAAAGGCCAATCACGTTGCTTCGTATCATATTTTTGTATATCGAAGACCCAACACTTAATTATAATACTAGTAATTTTCACTATTGTTTGAGCTTATTCACAAAATTAGTTCTTACTTTTAGTCCAAAATCGAAGCGTTCATTTCAGTTCCTAATGAAATTGTAAATTAATAGCCTATTTACACCAAAGCGAAATCTGCTCATTCGAGATTTCAAGCCAAATCTAGTAGATTTTAAGAAGATTTCCCATACAAAATGAAATCTACTTTATGAGTAGATTTCGACGGTATCTCCTGAAATCTACTCAGTACTTAGCGATGCAACTGTGATTTCTTGCAAAAAGTACTTAAAAATACTACGCTGCATCAAAAATTGCACTATAATGTGGTGTATGCAGTCTCTGGGCACAAAAAATATACACTTTAATGCTGGTGTATTCAGTCTCTGATAATATTGTATTGTCAAACCCGCATGCATAAATTATTTTTGAGCAAATGAAATCTTGCTAGATGTCAAAAAACGGTGGTGTAAACGATATAGATTTCGTTGTAGATTTTAATTCAAATCTACTAGATTTTGAGTTGGTGTAAATGCGCTATAACATAAAAATTATCTACATATTTCTAATATTATATGATGATGGGTGGGTATCATTCGTCTAGCTCGAGTTCAATCCTGGCTAAAGCCAAGAAATATTTTTATTTATAATTATAACAATAATTGCCGAGATCAATAACTCTTGATCAAAGAAGACAGGAAAAAATAATTGAATACACTAAAGCTGGGGGACAACTAGCTGTTTCACAGTCGCTACACTGTTCATCAGCACCCATTAGGATTCGAACTTAGTACCATGTAAACATGATGTATTTTTAATACGGCTGCTTAACCAACTATGCATATGTGATCAATATGAGACAAATATAGACGAAAAAATAAATAAGGGCTTAGTGGCTGAGTTGGTTAAGCAGCCGTATTAAAAATACATCATGTTTACATGGTACTAAGTTCGAATCCTAATGGGTGCTGATGAGCAGTGTAGCGACTGTGAAACAGCTAGTTGTCCCCCAGCTGTAGTGTATTCAATTATTTTTTCCTGTCTTCTTTGATCAAGAGTTATTGATCGCGGCAATTATTGTTATAATTATAAATAAAAATATTTCTTGGCTTTAGCCAGGATTGAACTCGAGCTAGACGAATGATACCCACCCACCCATCATCATATAATATTAGAAATATTAAAAATAAAAGTTCGACTATTTAACATTAATACATACATAATTATTTATATACTTTAGTAAACACGAAAAGAAAACTTGAACAAGCGGTTCAATTTTCCAAAATCTTTGTTATAGATGAGGTCTCACCAAACGAGTTCTCCTATCCTATTTCTTATTTTCCTCAACAACCATCTCTATCAAACTTCGAACCCTATCCACTCTTTCGCGGATGAAAGCAGCATTTGTCACTCGAACTCTTTTAGTTATAGGCCCAGTCTATCAGAGATCTTCTATTAATCTCCGAATGGGGTCGTAAAAACGGGATTACCTTTAACGCTCGTAAGATCCAATACTGGTTATTAACACGCAAACAAACGACCGCAAATGCTGCTTCATCTGTAATCATGGATGGTATAGATAAAATAAGGAATTGGATGCTCTTGATGTTCTGGGAATGAAAATACAGTGTGATGTTCGCTGGAATGATCACATTTTTCATGTCTCTAAAGAACCATTCAAGTGCCCCTAGTTTTCTGAAACCGTACTGATGTACCTTACACCATCTGATCTCCTTACAACTTATACCACCTATATCGGACCGAAAATGGATACAACTTTTATTTTGGGGTTACTCGACCGTATGCAGGAGAGGGCGAAGTAGTATATCTGTAACAAAGGGTAGCCAACTCTATTGACTGGAATATTGACGCAATATAGGGTGCGTTACTTTAGTCTTCGTTACTACTTCCCTACTTCGTTTTACTCCGACGAGATTAGGAATCTTGTTCCCGAAACTAGAAAATTTTTAAGTACCACACGTGCATCATCCAGAAGTCATCCTTTTGTGGTCGATCTACGTGTTTCAGCCATACGCTTTGTTTGTTGAATAAGTTGCCTGAAGACGTGTTTCTTGTCTGTTGTAACGTTGGAAAGTCCCAGTCAAATGTTCACAAACACTACTGCCTCCTTCCCCCTCCTCATAACCTATTTTCCTAGTTCCTTTACAATGCACTGCTTATGTATGGGTCACTGGTCCAAGATAAAAGAAATTACTGTCGCAAATCATATGTGATACTATCCAAATCAACATTATTAACTTGTACGCCAGTAAAACATTTTTCGTATTGAGGGAAGTTTGCTGTAATTTTGATTTATTTCCAATTGACAATAATTTGGTCATTTCATAATAATGTGTTAATTATTCACTTTCTTTTAAGATTTTCCCAGCCGATCGCCGGAGTTGCCAAAGTTGCAACTCTAAAGATGATCCAGCATGCGAAAATTTACCAAACTTTGCTTCGATATGCCATATTTACTCAGAAGAAGAGCATTGTGTTACAAAAATAGCTAATGGTCACACATATCGTGGGTGCAGCTCTGAGTTGGGATGTGATGGTAGCGATACACAGAGTTGTCGTGTGTGCTATAACGCCAACGATTGTAATACTGTTAATCTGGCTGCATCGTCTGTTGGTGAGCCAGGCAAGTGGCAAGAATTACCGCTAAGTTGTCGTACTTGCGTGGGCAAAGAGTGCGGAGGCGGCAATAGCACTTTAAAAAAATGTGAAGGCAATAACCTGCAAACATGTATGACTGTTTTTGACGCAGAAGGTATTGTGGTACAGCGAGGTTGCAGCGATGATATCACACGCTCATTATCCGAGTACTGTGAGAAAAACATAGATAAGTGTTTAGCATGCAAATCGAATGCTTGTAACAATGCAAAAAGCTTAGAGGATTACATTGATTGCTATTTCTGCGACTCTTCTGAAAGTAGTAGTTGTGCCATTGCATTCGATGCCAATAACTCCAAGACTCGCAAATGTCACAAAAGCTGTATGGTAGCACTTTATCCCAGAAGCAGTGAAAATGATACATCGTATGAGCTTTCCCGCTCTTGTACGGATGACTTGGATTTAAATGATCGTAAGAAATGTGCCAAAGGCAATAAAGAGTTATGCAAAACATGCGATGAACCACTATGTAATACTATGAATGTACCCGACGAGCGCTTCGAGTGCTACAAGTGCATTGATGATGATTGCGAAGATATGGCGCCACAGCAATGTGCATCCTATCACCCCAATGAACAATGTTACGTTTTGTATAATAACGAAAGCTCTATTGTGTCGATGGGATGTCGCAGTGATTTCAAGTCGGATGTTGCTACTGAGTTAGTCAAACAAAAGCAGTTGTTCTTGTGCAAAGAAAAGAAGTGCAATGCACCGGAGAACCTTCCTTCGGCAAAACTTTGTTCCGTGTGTAACTCTGCCCTTAACCCTTTCTGTGCAACGAATCCAAATTTGGTGAATAATATTGCACGTTGCGCGACCTTGCCATATACTGAATGTTTTATGCGTGTTACTGGCGGTAAGTAGCATTCGGCTTAGAAATATGAATTTTTGAAAAAATTGCTTTTACAGATGGATATACTGAACGTGGTTGTGCGGGAAATCTTCCACAGGATGAGTTTTATGGTTGCGTAATGGGCGAAGATGATTTATGTAAAACTTGTGTCGGTGACAAATGTAACGAAATTGATGTTTACCCAGAGAAACGCAGGAGATGTTACCAGTGCGATTCTGCCTCTGATCCAAACTGTGCTTCCTTACCTAATAACAATAAAGTTTGTGAATTATATAAAAAAGATGACTATTGTATAACTAATTATCGCAACGGGACCACAACTCGAGGCTGTAGGAGCAGCTTTGAATGCGATAATGAAAGTGATCCTCTATCTTGCTGGACATGCAAGGGTGATAATTGTAATACCATTAATATGAAAACAGTCTTGGAAAATGGTTACCCTGGCAGGTGGCAAGATACTCCCATTTCGTGTTATACTTGCAAGGGTGAAGCGGACTGTGCTGGCAAGGGTGACTTCCGTCCATGTTTGAGTGATCCCCTGAGAAACTGTATGACTGCTTTCAATTCAACCTCAGGCAAAGTTATTCAAAGAGGATGCAGCGACTTGGTCGAAAAAGACAACCGGGCATATTGCGAACGAAATCCAGATAAATGTTTACGCTGTAATTCAAACGGATGTAATGAAGCTACCAGCTTGGCTCAATATGTTGAGTGTTCATATTGTGACTCTGAAACCAACGATAACTGCATCTCAAACCCTGGCGGAATTTCAGTAACTCGTCGCTGCTACAAATATTGTATGACTGCATTATATCCCCGCTTCAAAGAAGAAAATCCTTCGTATGCACTATCAAGGTCCTGCTACGATGATATGGACTATGATGATCGTGAACTCTGTGCAGCTGGAAATAAGGAGTATTGCAAAGTTTGCAATACGCCAAAATGCAACTTCATCGACATGCCTAAAAAACGCCATAGCTGCTATTTCTGCGAGAAGGATGGATGCAGTGATCCAAAACAACAAACATGTTCCACATATCGCCCTGAGGATAAGTGTTACACACTTTTCGATGAAAGCAATAAAGTTACATCACTTGGCTGTAGCAGTCGGTTCAGCAATTCGGAAGCAAACTTTTTGTTAAAACAAAAACGCTTATTTGCCTGCAATGGCGAGAACTGCAATACTCTCAATAATATTCCTGAAGTCCAAACATGTGTTTTGTGCAGCTCCCGCACCAACAAAAATTGCGCTGTGAATATTACCGCCGTAAAATCAGGAACGGAGTGTGGACCTCCACCATATACACATTGTTATTCACGAGTTTTACCTAATGGTGCAACCGAACGTGGTTGTCTCTCCAATTTGTATGACGATGAGTTTTTAGATTGTTTGAGTGGCACATCAAAAACTTGCAACTCGTGCAGAGGTAATAACTGTAACAATGAAACTTATCCCGCTAGCCGTCTTAAGTGCCATATTTGTGACTCTAATGTTGATCCCAACTGCGAAGCCAGGCCCAATAATTTGACTATTTGTTCTAAATATGATCACGAGGATACTTGTGTGACAGCGTTCCGCAACAATGTTACTTATCGTGGTTGCAGTTCTGATTTGATTTGTGATGTTACAGATCCTTTAGCATGCATTAAGTGTTCCGGAGAGGGCTGTAACACCGTTAATTTGGCCACCAAACAGGATACCAACTTTGGTATGTGGCAAGATCTTCCCTTGACTTGTCTCAGTTGTTCTGGCAATGACTGTAACTCGGAGGCAACTACAAAGTCCCTGGTCTGCCAAAATAACAATAAACAAGATTGTATGACAGTCTTCAATGACAACGGCAGAGTAATTGCCCGTGGCTGCTCCGATACCATAGAAAGCGAATTTTGTTCAAATGATGATGCAAATTGCTATAGATGTAAGTCAAATAAATGCAACAAAGCTAATTCCAACTCTGTTTTTGAGGAATGTGTGTACTGCAACTCTTACAATAATCAGGATTGCGTCTGGGATCCTTTGAGTCACGCACATGAGAGAAGAAAATGTGATGGTGGTTGTATGACCGCTCTTTATCCGTCGTATGGCGCAAACAATTCAACATTTGAGTTGATTCGTAGTTGCCTTAACGACAAAGAGTCGCGTGCACAGAAAGCTTGTAAAAATGGAAAAGATAAAAACTGTTCCGCATGTAGTGGCAATAAATGTAACACAAATCAATTTCCAGAAAATCGTCTTTCATGCTTCGCGTGTGAAAAAGAAACTTGCGTAGAGCCTGTAGCAAAATTATGTCCGTTATACAGGGAAAATGATAAATGTTTCATCAGATACGATGATACGAATAGGATTTCTGAAATGGGTTGCATCGGTTCATTTAGAAATCAAGATCTGGAGACTATAATTAAAACAAAGAGAGTTCAAGTCTGCTCGGGTATGAACTGTAACAGTCTAAGTCAACTCCCTGGGCCGCAATCATGTGCAGTCTGTCATTCGTCAGACAATGTATCTTGCGCAGTCGATCCCTCCGCTATAGGAACATTTAAAACTTGTAGTATGCTACCATTTACCAGTTGCTACAGCAAATTAACAGAGCGTAAGAAACCCTATTTTCAGTATTACCGATATTTTAATACATACATATATTTATTAATATCTTACTAGAGGGAGCAACTGTAAGAGGATGTTTGGCAGACTTGCCGGAAGCTAACTTTGCTGCTTGTGTTTTAGGAAACGATGATAAATGTGGTGTTTGCAATGGCAATGGCTGTAATCGAGACGTATGTTGTCTAAATACTACTTTTAACAGTAACAAATCTTTAAAATTTTCTTATTATTTAGATATTCCCATCGAACCGTCAACAATGCTACACTTGCACAACTTCAGAAGACGAATTTTGTGACTCTTTCCCTTCGACCAGAAAGGCCTGTCCAATTGTCAGTGATAATGAATCGTGTGTGACTGCTTTAAGTAGAAACGTCACCGTTCGTGGATGCAAATCCTTAGTTTACTGTGATGCAAATGACAGTGCTACTTGTCGCTCGTGCTATGGCAGTGGTTGTAATTCCATTGATTTGTTGAATAAACAAGATGATGGATATCACGGCGTGTGGCAAGAACTGCCTCTTAAATGTCATACTTGTGAAGGAGACCACTGCTTACATTCTTTAGGACCTTTAACTACTTGTTCCAGTCGAAACATTAAACAAGATTGTATGACAGTTTTTGATGGGCAAAATCGAGTTGAACGTCGAGGTTGTTCAGATGATGTTGAGGACTACAGAGACTTGTATTGTAGAATATATCCTAAACGCTGCTTTAAATGTAAATCAAATCAATGTAACATTGCCTGGTCTATGGACGAATATGTCGACTGTTTGTTCTGTGACTCTGTAAACGAAGCTTTATGTGTGCTTAATCCCGATTACGGTCGTTTTAAGTCCAGAAAATGTTATAAGAACTGCATGGTTGCTATGCAGTCCGAGAGTGTTATACGTTCCTGCTTAGATGACAAAGAAATGTGGACGCAACAGCAATGCCAACTCAATACAACCAATGACTGTACAGCATGTTCGGGTGACAATTGTAACAACTTTGCATTGCCAACGGACCGACTTAAGTGTCATGTTTGCTCTGGTCCATCCTGCAGTAGCAGCGTGAGCGAGTATTGTAAAAAATATAACAGCAATGATTTTTGCTTTGCCAAATACGAAAATGGTTTAGTCAATTTAATGGGCTGCGCCTCCTCCCAAAAAGCAAACGACATTGCTGAGTGGACTGCTCATAATAAACTCTACAAATGTGACAGCGATGACTGTAATGCTCTTTCGACTTTGCCTGTAGCAGTTTGTTTGTCATGTGATTCCAGTAAGAATCCCAACTGCGCACAAAATCCTTTTGAAGTTAGCACAACTGAAACTTGCGCGACTCCAATCGAAAAATGCATTACACGAATTAATAGCAGAGGTTACACATTTAGAGGCTGTCTTAGTGCATTTAATGCTACCGAGCAAATTTGTGAATTATCAGGCACCTGCACTAGTTGTCAAGGAGAAAAATGCAATAATCAGGTAACATCAAACAATATGCATTATACTATATTTTCTATAATTTGCATCATTTTTGTTACAATTATGTTTGCTATTCGATTTAATTTATATTAAAACTAGTTGTTGCCTGCCCGGATTTAATTTTTGACTAACTTACTACAAGAGTATAAGCAAAAAATACTAAACTCATGTACGCAGTGATAAATCAACATAAAGAACTCAATGACAGACCGAAACTGGGTGATAAAATTCATTGTAACCATCATGAGTAAAATCAGAAAAAAAATCTAAAAAAAACATTTTATTCAGTTCAAATGTTTTTTAATTGCAGAAGCCGATGACGCGAGAGCTTCAGCCCAGAGCTGCTTTATGATGAACAACCAGCTATTTTTTATTTATTTATCATCGTACGTATGTACATATGTTGATAGTCTCTGTGCCATGAAACATATACATATGTATGTATATTGATGATAAATAGTTTAGTTCTCTGGGTCAAGTTCAAACCTGGTTTTCGCCAGCAGCTATTCTTAACTCAGTAGCTGAGTTGGTTAAGAGGTCGTATTAAAATACATAATATTTACATGATACCGAGTTCGATCTCTAGTGGGTGCTGATGAGTAGTGTAGCGACTGCGAGACAGCTATTTGTAGCCCCCTTTAGTGTATTCAATTATTTTTTCCTGTCTTCTGTGATCAAGAGTTATTCATCGCGGCAATTATTGTTATAATTAAATAAAATTCTTGGCCAAAGCAAGGTTTTATTATATTTTTCTGATTTTTCTCATGGTGGATACATTCAATCCTGTCACCCTGTTACGGCTTGATGTTGACTTCTGGAACACCCTGTTAAGTTGTCATCGGGAAGTTCGTTTTGCCTCGGCGTATCTCTAAAGGAGCAAACTCAATTAGCGCGTAAAGCGTAATTTATTTGTCAAAAAGCCTCATGCACTTACAAAATGTATGATACCAACCCAAATAGCGCGACATAAATGCTTTGCAATTCCAAATTTTATAGAATGTAAGAGATTAAACTTTACTCTCTCTCTCTCTCTCTCTCTCTCTCTCTCTCTCTCTCTCTCTCTCTCTCTCTATAACAACTTTTACTCATTTTAGTGATAATTAGTAACGACTTATGCCCTACTATTGGAAAATTTCCAATATCGGTTCACATATACCCGGGATATAACCTAAACCGATTTTTCCATGATTTCCCCCGATATCGGTCCGATAATATTTAGTTCAAATTTGTAATATAAACTATATATTTACATGACTACTGTGAAGAGTATTTTAGATTCGGCCCAGCCGAATATACTACACTCTTACTTGTTTATATTTTATTTGTCTTCTTTATCCAATATTTCGATATCCACATCGGAGATCATTATCAAAGAAAGCTTTATTTTACAATAATAAAAGTAATCAAAAATCAACGTCTGTTCTGTATAAGAATGTAAAGCTTTGTTCAAACAGCTGTCAGATCTGACAATATTGCCAGAAAAATTTGCAGAAAAGTTCTAACAATCGGGTGAACTTACTATTTCTGTCTGACAATGTTGTCAGAAAATCATTGTCAGACAAAAATATTGTCAGAAACCTGACAATCGTGTAAAGACTTTTCTTTGCCGTTGTCAGATCATTGTCAGACGTTCTTAGTTTATTTCATATTGTCAGGAGCTTGAATTTTTTAACATCTGACAATGACAATTACAATTATGAAAGATGAAAAAAAAAACAACTGAAAAATAATTTTTTTAGCGCGAAACAAAAAATTAAAGTTAATTTTCTGAAAACGTTATTTTAAAAACTCAAGTATGGATTGTTATCATGATTGGTCTATAGATGTTGAAGATGGAAAAGTGTTTTGAAGTGAAGTCTTCTGTTGCCCAAAAACAAAAAGCCAAAAAAATCGTTTCGGAAAAAAGTAGAAACTTCATGGTCTCATGAAAATATTTTGAAACTAATGCAATAGGTTGCGTGTCGGAAAAGCTTATGGAATGTGGGATGCTTAGAAAACAAACTACAGAAAAAAAGTGCATGGCAAGAATACGCAGATGATATTCTTGTGACTTTCAATAGCAGCAAAGGTACAATTATCCGCTGCAACTTAAGCTACGTACACACGGTTGTCAGATCTTACAATATTGCCAGTAAAATTTGTCTGAAAATGTATTACAATCGTATGAACTGCCAATCTTTTAAGTACAGGGTGTCTTGGAAGCAGCTTTATATTTTCAAACATAAATAAATAACCAATTAAAACGATGAATTTTTTTTGAGCTCTAGGCCTGTTTGATTTCATACTTTTCTTGTTGTTTTTATCCAATGATAATGATATCTATTGGATATCATTATCAAGGAAAAATTTATTTTAAAATAATAACAAGTAAGAGTGTAGTATATTCGGATGGGCCGAATCTAAAATACTCTTCACGATAGTCACATACATATATGTATAGTATATATTACAAATTAGAACTAAATATGCTCGCATGTACATATATGGACCGATATCGGGGACAAAAAATATTTTTGCCTTGTAATCATTATTCCAAAAATGAAATCTTTCGTGAACATTTTCATGGAAAAGTTTGTTTAAGCTATATCTCGGTTATATATGAACCGATATCTGAATTTTCTATTTTCTGTATTTTAGTAACCTTCTTTTATAAAGAGAAAATGTTAATGCAAAAATCGGTTCAGGCTATATCTCGGATATAAACCGATATCGGAAATTTTAATTTTCCATGTGTATATAACCTTATTTTATTACCAGAAGTGCTTTTAAGCAAAAAAAAAATTTCATGAAAAAACTGGTTTACGCTATATCTCGGGTATATATGGAGGGATATCGGAAATTTAAATTTTCCATATTTATATAACCTTATTTCATAACCAAAACTGCTTTGAGCAAAAAAAAAAAAATGTTTAAGTTCGCGACATTTTCATGAAAAACCCGATTTGGGCTATATCTCGGGTATATATGAACCGATATCAGAAATTTCATATATTATGAATATTTTTTGGTTTGAATAATTTTTTTATATATTTTTATTTTATTTTAGATTTACCCTGGTAATCGCCTAGAATGTCATATATGTGATTCCACGACAGATACAAATTGTAAGCAATGTCCATCTAATCTGAAAGTGTGCCCGATCTATGATGTCAACGACAAGTGCGTAACCACGCTTGACGCTAATGGATTTGTCAAACGAGGCTGTGCTTCCGAAGTGCAATGTTCCATAAATAATAACGAGAATTGTAATATCTGTAATACGAACGGATGTAATACTGTCGAATTTACGGGCTCAGCCGGCGTTGTTACCAATAGTATTTTCCTAACGCTTGCACTGGCATTTGTAACACTTTTTATGTTGAAATATTAAGAAAGAGAAGAAGCTTTTAGGACTTATCAGATATTAGAAGCGCCTTCATAATTCAAAACTTCATAATTTAGGAACTAAACAGAGAAGAAACTCGTTTTGCCAACAGATATACTTGTCTTATTTCATCGCGATCAGTCATTAGCAATATGTTGATACGTATATTATTATATAATATACTACATTTCCGTTGCAAAACAATCTTTTTTGATTTTGCAAAAACAAATTTTTTTTAATTATTAATTAATTTAAAATTAATTTAATATAATTTAAGAGAAAATTATATGATCAAATCTTCACAAAATTATTTTGTTTTATTTTTAAACTTATTTCCAAAATGCAAGTTTTATAGGGATCTTTTATATCAGCGTGAATGAATTTATTTTGAATTTTAACTCAGTAATTTTATTATAATGACTTAAAAAATTCAATGAGATTTCTTGTTCATAAAACGGAACAAGAGCACACGGAGAATAATACGAATTTACAGGGAGTCCTATTTTGACCATGCCGCAAACGAGGGTTCTCTTGACTTTGTTCAAATTTATTATATCGCTATTTATTATAGTCTAATTTCATGAGCTACATGCAAGTTAAAGTTAACGCTAAAAAAAATTTCAACAAATTGAAAAAAATGGTTTAATGTAAAACATAATTTGTGCTTGAGTGATGTTTATGATTTTATTTGATAAAGATTTGCAAGAAGTATCAAACATATCATTAGCACACGCGTTCTAATCCATGATATAAAAAATACAAGGTAGTTGTATTCTCTTTTTATTATTTTTAATAAGGATTTTTGAAGTTTATTATTATCCAAGCCATAGACTATGCGACCGTCGCAACAACACATTGGCTTTCCGAGTTGCGTGTTTTGCGCACAAACTGTGCAACATTAATACACAATTTCATTTTTAAAAAATTTTGTTGAGTGAAGATGACCGCAAATGCAAGAATTGTTTAAAATAATAGCAAATCAAAATACAGTTGTACATCATACTTCTAAATTTTACAACCAGTCGATACAACTACCTGAAAAATCAAACCTTTTTAATCTTTCGTACAACCGAGACACAACTTCATACGGCGACCCCACACACTTTACAATCTAATAACCAACATCGTCATGTTATACAACTATACTGTGGCTTGCATTGCAGAGAAATATAAAAAGGCGTTGCTACACAGTGAAATAAGAATTGGATTTTTCCGCATTTGGTCCGACTTCTGATTCCAACCATGCCAACAGTCGCAGTTAAGCTACAGACAAAAAACGAAAAATTATACGTTACGAAGACTTCTGCAGTCGACATGTTTGAGCAGTTTTTGGTTTGACTGACTTCAACTTCAAATAAGTTGGGAAGTTAAAGTTAAAGAAAAGTTGTAGTTTTAATAAGTTCGGAAGCTAAAGTTAAAGAAGTTTTGCTTTCTTTTGCCTTTGATGTTTGAAGTGCACTTTAAGTTAAAATCTTTGTTGATGCTTTATTTTGGTTGGATGTTGTTAAATAATAATATATTCCAATGTTCACCACTTTTAAAATTTATTTGAGAAGTATCTTTATAAGGTAAATAAATAGATTTTAAAGCATTTTGAAATTCGTATGTATGCATCTTTTTGAAATAAATGCATTGAAAAACAAAAAGATCTCCAAGCACATTCTGAACTACAAACAAAGTAAATAAATTTTACGTTTCAAAAACAGTTATTAAAAAAGGACCTAATGTGTTCATCTTCTTGGAAAAAAAAAAAAATTCTATATCAGAATCGGTGAAATAGGTATTCTTCGCTAGCTCACTAGCAGTATCTTTTTTTTTAAGTGTTTCCTCATTTAAACAGTTTTTATACTCTATTAGTGCGATCTTTAACGCAGAAAATGCTCGTGCAAAAGTTACCTGTAATAATTTAAATTTATAAAATTAGCTCTAATAAGTGTTTTATTATTTTGAACAGAATAATATTTTCAAACTTCAATGGGCGTATTGTACGTAGTGATGTAATATTTATTATTTTTTTAATATTTTTCCATTTTGATTAAACATTATAAAAAAGTAAGCTGCAAAAATTTCAAAAAAAAACTTTTTTCATAGAAAAATAAAATTAAAATCTCTTCAGCATCTCAAAAAGGATAAATCTTACGATCTGACAACAATTTCAGTTGTAAACAAAGTAAAAAAGAATACACACAACTTTTCTTTAACTTCTGGACTTATACGAAGTTGAAGTCAGTCAAACTAAAAACTGTTCAAACGTGTCGATTTCAGAAGTTTTCATAGTGTACTTATAACTTTTTGTTTTTTGTCTCTAGCTTACCTGTGACTTTTTGCATGATTGAAATCAGAAGTCGAAGCAACAGTTTATATTTGAATAGCAAAAAATTGAAAAGTCGAAGAAAAAGCACAATCTTACGACTTTTGCTACTTTGACTGCAGTTTTTTAAAAACTGGGCTTAATTATAGTTTGTTCCTCTATAAATATGTAACTGTTTCATGCATTTCTGTAATTCTATTGTCACCGTCTATAAATTTCAAGATACGGATGGCTGCATATAATAATAGCAATTGTGAACATATTTTTAAAAACAACCATAGCTTTTATCATATCCAAAATAAAAATGTTTGTTTTTATAATATGTATGATATGCTAATTCATATCCAACAAAAGAGTTTGAAAAATAAATTTTTACTATTGTTGTCATTAATAATATTTTCTTACAGTCTCTGACACATAATTTTTTTTTTTTTTTTTTTTTTTTTTTTTTTTTTTTTAAATAAAAATATGTTTTGTGTACTTGTAATTTGAAATATATATATTTGTTATGCTTTATATAAAAAGGAGAAAAAAAGAACACGAAATTGGCGAATATGTAAAGGTAAGTCTTTAATATTAAGGAAAAAAAACATATGCAACAATACAACTATGTGCAACCATATTAATGTGGTTAAATATTACTTTTAAAATTGCAATCGCAGACGAAATTCTTAATAACTATTTTTGTTTTATTGCAGCAGATGCCGGCAGAGAAAATGCATTTCTTCATATTGTTATGGCAACATTAATATGCATTCTGCAATATTTTGTATTGAGACATATTATTATTTTTAACATAGTATAAGTCTTAACAAATATATTAGTGTAGAAATGTTATCGTATCTATTATGACTCTTTTATTTTCAAATATGGTTGGATGGAATAATAGTATTTAAAAAATATAGTTCGAATACGACAATAGCAGTTGTTGTATGTATTTAAAAACTTTTTATTTTGAACATATGTATATTAGACTTATTCACTGGCAACACTTGAATGTTTTACAGAACAAACGTACTATTGTTGGGTTTGTTCAAAACTTTGACACATAATTTTATTTCAGTTTTATTATATTTTGCCATGCCAAGCAGTAAATTTTTTTGTGTGTTTAATTATTAACAAATATAAAAAATAAAGTATAACTCGACGTGACAATAGTAGTTTAGACTTTCACAATAAGAGCGATAGTATAATGTGGTTGTCGTACTAATATTATTAAATCTTTTACCAAACATATGATTACACCACATAATGTGGTTCTTGAATCTACTTAGTTTAGCAAAGAATATTTCTGACTGAAATCATTTTATTTGGTTGCCTTCAACTATATAATTCAACAATAGTTATTATATGATTATTGTTTAAAATTTATATTAAACATAGTATTAAAATATATTATAAGCTGTATTTTTCTTGTAATTAATTAGCATATGTATACATTTGTGCTAATTATAACAAATATATGGTGCCATTACAATAAAGCTATTTGTGACATTAGTATGGTTATTTCATGAAAGTAACATGGCTACATCTGAGAAAAGTATGAGTGGTTAGTATAAAAATATGGCTGAGTATGACAATTATTTGAGAACTTTAATCACTACTGTGGTTACTTATTATTATAATAATGTTAAACCAAAATATAGTATGGTTACTTATAATATTTTTTCTGTCCTATCAATGGTGTTTTAAATGTAACAATGTGGTATTATCAAGTGCAACCATATAATCCAACAATAGTATGGTTGATATGACAATATTCTAATGTCATATCAACCATATATTTTTCTACGTGCATGATCTATTGTTTTTTTAAACGGAACTTTTCCACTACAAAGATAAGTTTAATACCTTTTGCACTTGGCTCTTTCTTTACATTCATTTTTTTTTTTCAATTTTCCTTAAAAAAATAGGACATTATTTAGTGAAAGGCATGCTTTGCAAGTGGACACATAATTAAAATATTTTCAGTTCGCCTATATAAATACAGTTATTCTACTATACATGATCGTACGATTAATATTCTTAATGTTCTTATGATGAAATAAAATAAAAAAAAGTATTACGTAGGGACAAAAACGTACGATACGAACAATGGTTATGCATTCCAATGATACGAGTATGCATTCATTTCATTTACTCGGAGTTCTATATACTGAAGCTAAGAAAAAAGTAAGTTCAGCAAACTATTATTCATATCGAACTGATAGTTTGTGGAAAATAAGGGCAATCACATCTTGAAATATCGCCGTCTATTCCACCAATGATTACAACCAGTATGTATTCAATTTCCAGTCTCTTTCTCCCATTTTACAGAATCAATCCACATTGTGCCCACATTTCACAAAATAACAAAAATTATAATTGTAAAAGTTTTGTAATTTTGTGAAATGTGAGTTACAAAGTAAACTTTTCGTATTGTGAAAGCAGCGGTTTTTGCACGAAACCCAAACAATTTTAATTTTCGTGCAATCATCTTGAATGTTTGTGTCGTCTGGCGCAAAATTTTGTCACTTCAATGAACATTTTGCAAAGAAAGAAGAACTATCATACAAAATGAATCAAAATGAAAAATGTGTCTTATTAGAATTTTTAGAACTGTATAAAAGTTTACCTTCTTTGTAGAAATTAAAAAAAAAACAAAGATTATAGCAGCAGAATCTCAAGAAAAGAGACTAAAACAATTTATGTCCTGAAAACTTTATATGGCGAGCAAATGGCCGCATTACAATCGCAGTGTGCTTTCACTGAAAAAAATAATAATAATTCGTGATTGTATATTTATCATTTATGTGCAAACGGAAAGAGAGTGTTTGCCAAACGGTTTGTGTAGTTTATTTAGTCCTTTAGATATATATCTGTTGATGTTACTTCACTTACGGGTAGTTTTATGTGGTGTTTATTGGACTCGAATGAGCGATACGTCTAAAAATTTGTATGATATAGACTCAAAACATTGCGTATATTTCATACAAATTTTTTAGACGTATTACTCATTCGTGTCCCATAAACACAACATTAATTGCATATTTCTGAACAAAAATTTTAAAAGATACGGGTATAAGTTTTTCTTTCTCGAGTCCAATTTTATTTTCGTCCACATTTGGGAAAATTTGATATCATGTTTTAAAATTTCAATTCTTTATTACTGTTCTCATTATAGATCACAAGATATATGCGATTATACTTTCAACTTTAAAGGCCTGGCGAACTTGAATTAAGCGTAGCAAAAACAGTTACTCTTTTAATAGTATATGATGGTATTGGTATATGTCTGGCTAAAGTTCAAACCTGGTTTTCGCCAAGAATTATTTTTATATTTGCATTATAACAATAATTACCGCGATCAATAACTCTTGAACAAAGACAGGAAAAAAATAGTTGAATGCACTAAGCTGGGGGACAATTATCTGCTTCGCAGTCACTACAGTGCTCGCTCATCACCACCCACTAGGATTCGAACTTGGTATCATATAAACATGAAGAATTTTAATACGGCCGCTCAACTACCTCAGCCACAGAGATCTTATTTATTTTTATACCCTTCACAAAAATGTAAAGGGTATTATATGTATAAATTTGTGATTCCGTTTGTAATTTCATTTGCAACTCTGTCAAGTATACGAGTATATACTCTGAATCAGAACTGATAGAAAATTCGATGAAGCGTTGTCCGTCTGTCGGTCGTTGAAATACAGTTTCTGAGAAAACCATTAGACTTAGAAACTTTTTTCTTTCACCATTCTATTAACCCATCGATTCATGGGATTGCTATTCAGTAAAATCGGTTCATATATAGCTGAGACATATCCAAAATTCCGAAAAAAGCAATTTTGTTTGAACATTTTTGAAAAAAAAATTGTTTATTTTGCTTCAAACTTCACACAATTATTAAAAATAGGGATTAAAAGGCAAAAAAAAAGAGAAAACATTCCTATATCGGTTTATATATACCTGAGATATAGCATAAACCGATTTTTTTAATGAAAATGTCGCGTAAACAAACTTAAACAATTTTGTTTGCTTAAAGACAATTCTGGTTATATAATGAGGTTACTAAAATACAGAACATGCAAATTTCCGATATCGGTCCACATATACCCGGGATGTAGCTAAACCGATTTTTCATGAAAATGTAGCGCTAGCGAACTTAAACAAAATGTTTTGCTTAAAAGCAGTTTCGGTAATATAAGAAGGTTACCAAATATAGAAAATTAAAATTTCCGATATTGGTCCACATATACCTGAGATGTAGTCTGAACCGATTTTTCCATGAAAAAAAATTTTATTTCGTTAAAAGAAGTTCTGATAAAAGAAGGTTATATAAATATAGAAAATGAAAATTTTCGGTATCGGTCCATATATATCCCAGATATAGTCTAAACCCATTTTTGTATGAAACGTCGCGTAAACGAACTGAACCATTTTATTTTTTTTTTTTTGCTTAAAAGCAAATCTGTTTATAAAAGGAGGTTACTAAGATACAGAAAATGAAAAATTCCAATAACGGCCGATATATACCCGAGATATAATAATATATTGATTTTTTTTTATAAATACATGTTTTTTATGAAATTTATGGGGTGTCCTTAATTATATGCAGGACTTACATTTAACTGACTTAAGAATATGGCTAATAGTTTTAAAGATACTAATGCATTTGGCACAATAACCAGTTATTTTGTAGTACAAAGAGGTGAGTTAACTAAACTATGACCAATTTTGCAAACATCACACAACTTTTCGTATTATTTTACTCATGCTACTATGTTTATTGAGTGCCCTTAATTAGCTGTACGTTGCTGTATATAGCCTAAACCGATTTTTTCATTAAACAATTTTTTTTTTTTTGGCTTAAAAGCAATTCTGGTTATATAACGAGGTTACTAAAATACAGAACAATAAAATTTCCGATACTGATACATATAAGTATATCCGAGCATATTTAGTTCAAATTTGTAATATATACTATATATCTACGTGACTATCTTAGATTCGACCCAGCCGAATAAACTGCACTCTTACTTGTTTCGTCTATATTTGTATCATATTGATCATATATGAAATTTTTTAGCTTTTTACGACTTTTTAAAGAGAAATTTTTTTTTTATGAAAGGTTGATATAAGCAGAACTTGTTTGGTAAAGTAATGGAAGTTCGTAAAGCTAAAAACTCTAAGGTGGCCACAATGAAGTATTCTTTTATGTAAATAAATTTATGTTGCTGCCGTGTTGAAAATTATGCCTTAGTCGAATACACTACGACAATTGCCGGTTGCAGCAGTTGCTGTCGTGAAGTCTGCTGTGGTTTATGTGTTTAATACTTCAAACTTACTACTCCCCACTCCCTCGTTTCTCCGCTTCATAACGTTTTTTAATAATAATTAATAACGCAAAGAAAACGCAGTTTGATATATGGTTATGGCACCACTAATATACTCGTATATGCAATAACGTTGCGTATTATTGTTCAAAACAGTCTGTTGTTAATTTAACTATAGTATACATTGTCATAAGTATGTTACTGTTTGCATTTCTCTAATTCTATTATAACCGTCTATAAATTTCAAAATATGGTTATACACAAATGTAACATTTAAGAATTTGCATTTAAAAACGACAATAGATTTTGTCACACCCAATATAAACATATTTGATTTTAACATATGTATGATACAATAACTCGCATCAGCAAATGTAAGTTTACAGAATAAAATTGTTATTGTAACCATTTATGATAGTATCATTTTAGTTGTTGACATACTCCTACATACAAATTTTCCTTCAGTTTTTGTTTTTCTTTAGAAGTTAAAAGATAGTTTGCATGTTCTTTAATATAAAAGAAAATTATATTGATTAAAAACAAATGAATAAGCATATAATTGTATAGCAAAACAAATGTTTGTGGAAATGAAAAGGTAAGTTTACATATTAAGACGCAAGTATACATACATATGATGATATACTTTGATGTAGTCAAACATATTATGGTTGTATCCACTCATACTATTATTATATCCACAAATTTTTTTGTTTAACTATATTATTGTTGTCTACAACCATACTATGTGACATCCAACCCAATTAATATGGCTGTATATGACTTTTGTATTTTCAATCTGAGGAAAAAATTTTAATAAATATTTTTTTATTGTAGCTAACAGATACTACAATTTCGAACAGGAATTATATACGTTCATTACATTGCTATTCGTATAGCAAAAATCATCACTATTAGGGCAAAAATCGTCATTTTGCTAAATTTGAGCATGAAAATCGCCAAAGTTACGATTTATCGTCAAATCTGGCAGCTATGATTAGACTTAGTCCATTTGTTATTTGATCCTGTTCTTTTAAAATTTTTCTTAATTTAAAATTCTACTTACTCTATGCGGATACGCCAAGTGCCAGGTTACGTTAACTTTGGAACCAGACAGCAACGAAGTTCGTATTGATCCTGAAAAAAAGAATTGTGGTCATTAAAAATGCAAAATATTAAAATCTCAAAAGTTTTAAATTTGAATTTTTTTAACTACATATCTATCATTCAATATTAATTTTAACAAAAGATGAGACTCGCAATTAATATCTTGTATTATGGTCGGGCCACCTTTTAGAAACGCCCTAACTAACTTAATTGCAACAGCAGAAGGAAAACACATAATAGAAACTGTCCTTATCAGCATATAACATTTTTTGGATAATTGCTTGTGCATCCGGTATGAATGAAACTATATTATTAAATCTTACTACCGAGGTGTATTTGTGTAAAATATACTAATAGTTAGAATTAATAAAAAAAATACCTCAAATTCGTGATAAATACGAATTAGCGTTTTTCTACACGTATGATATATATATGGTCTAATCAAAAAATAACCGTTATATTCAAATTTTGTATGTTCGATTTTAGCATTTTTTTCTGTTATGTTGGTACACATGTCTGTTATATATGTTGGCAATATCAGTCATTTTGGATTCGGTTGTTTTTGACAGATAAAAAGGTTAGTCGTGTTTTGGTGTGGTCTTCGATTTTTTACTAAATTTTGAGCAAACACAACGTCGCATGAACATCGCTCAGAAGCTGTTGAACAGCGCCAACAAAGATCCAGATTTCCTCAGAAAGGTCACAACGGGCAACAAATCATGGGTGTATGGCTATGACATTGAAACCAAACCCCAGTCATCCCAATAGAAACGACCTGAAGATGAAAGACCGAAAAAAAGCACGTCAAGTTCGGTCTTCGACTGCAATGGCGTGATGCATCATGACTTCTTAAAGTTTGCGCGTAACAATTCCTCAGAAACGCACAGAATTGTGGAAAAAACGATAATCGTAACGCACCAGCTCACACATCGGTGCTTGTGCGTGAGTT
Organism: Thecocarcelia acutangulata; assembly: GCA_914767995.1. Taxonomy (NCBI): domain Eukaryota; kingdom Metazoa; phylum Arthropoda; class Insecta; order Diptera; family Tachinidae; genus Thecocarcelia; species Thecocarcelia acutangulata. The sequence continues at coordinate 64,002,844 of OU612098.1, forward strand.
TTTGGCCATAACTAAAACCGTTATCATGCCTCAACCACTCGGTTCACCGGACTTGGACCCCACTGACTTTTTCCTCTTCCTTTTTGCTACGATTGAGGAGATAAAAGAAATATCGAAACAGGAGCTTTTAGCGATAACAAAAAGCGCGCTTCAGAAGTATTTTGAGGATGTATAATCTTGGTGGTCTTCCTACAATGTTGGCATCTTTAGCCAAAACAGAAGCACCGTAAATGGTTTGAAGATGAGTAAAAAGCGCAAAATAGTTGAGAAAAGGGTAAAAAAACCATTTTGTATTTTAAGCAAATACATACACAGGGTGTCTAGAGGCAAACTTATATTTTCAAATACGAATATTTCAGTAATTTCAGTAATCAACAGTGTGGGTGGAGAATGCCGCTGTTGGAATTATCGATTGTGCGGATTTGCCAGTCACGATGATGCAGTGGTTGAGTGAGTATTCCACGTTAGCTGTGGATAAATTTTTGTTTGAAGTGTTTTCACGCTATAAATCCCATTTTTTGGAATGACGAGGCTCATTTTTACTTAAATGACCACGTCAACAAAGTAAAACTGCCATTAACTGCCTGCTACTCTAGATAGAAACCATTACGTTGCCCCAGAGTAACTGTTTGTTGTGTCTCATCCATGCATAAGATTGTTGACCAAGGCTCCGTTGTAAACAGTGTGTTCAACTCGACGGAAGACATCTGGATACTATCGTTTAATGCTCTTAATAAAATTTTGTGTTAATTATTACAATCTTTAATTTTGAAAATATAAATCTGCTGCCAGACACCCTGTATAACAAAATATTAAACAACTTACAAACCAATAACTACTTCAGTCACATTTAGCTTGTTTTTTTATGTTTCCCAGCTGGTTATATGGACACATTTCATAACAGCCAGTCTAATTGGTAGACCTGTAAACCTTAGTGAAGTATGCTTTAAAATAAAGGTTTCGAAGATTGGCTTATGTCCAGTTTACGCACAGAGCTCCGAATTGAAAAAAAAAATTTATAGAGGGGTAGGAAATTTGAAAAAGCAAGAAGAAGATGTTAAGCTCCATCTTGACTTTTTCCAACCAAAAAGTCACCACAAAAACTCGTCTCTTCGTTTTTCTAGGCATACAACTTACGGCCAGTGTTGCCTGCCTAAACTAACTTTTTCTGCCGCTGTTGTGTCAGCCCACCCACAAAATACGTATTCGCACCCCACAAGGTTTACATGACAAACATTACACATTATATGAACTGAAAATATTATTTTTTCTCATATTCAGCCCAATTACAAATAAAAATTCCGTGGGAGTATTTAACCTTTCTCTTTTCTCCAATTATGAACAAATATCAAATACAGTGATGTTAACTGTACAGTAGTTTTATTCATTTGGTTTCACTTTTAATACTTCTAAAATCATAGTTGCTTTATTATACTTATCTTAGTACATCTTTACAAGAATCGTCAAAACTAATTGGCGTGGTCACTCCAGCCATGAATTGTTAAAAAATTACATCGTCGAAAAGCAGAACACATCTATAGTTGTGTGATAAGTAAACTCAGGGGTTAATACAATATAATAAAATTACTGATGGTTGTACAACATATACAAAAACAACATGAAATATTCTTGACCTGTAATTGGTTAGGTTTGTAAATGCTATACCACCTTCAGCGGATACTCAAATTGCTAACAATATAAATTTAAATTGTTGCGCTGAGACTGAAGAGTTTTCTGAAATGCTTTCGAAAACTTAGATTTACACCCCACTTCTTGCATTTAGATTTCTCTCACTCTGAATACAAAAATTTTTAACAAATCTATTAAATTATTGCAGATGAGATTTTTTTATTAAAGCAACCAGAATTAAATTAAAATTATTATTTATTATTTTTGTGACATTTGTTCGTTTAGTTCTTTTAATAAATTTTTACAGTTTTGGTTTATTAGCATCGGTGCTATTACGAGCAGTTCAGCTAAATACTTTTTGTACGGTAATTTTGCTCAAATATGATGCTTTTTTATTTTTTCTTTCTCTCCATTAACTGAAAACACTAAAAGGAGATTAACTCTTCAATTCCTAGGGCCAAGTTAACAAAAAAAAAAAAAAGTTGTGGTTTTCTATTTTATTTGAATTGAGAAAAATACTTTAAAAGATAAATAATTTCCCAGAGGAAAAAATTCCGTGAGAACTAAATTCCGTAAGAATATTCATAATTGGGCTAATTATATATTAATTATTTATTAAAATAAAAAGAAAAATCCTGGAAATGCCTGTCAACAATTTTATGTAATAATAACTTTTTTTAAATTTGGTCTTCGGTTTTAGGTAACATTCGTTTTCATGCTTCACTATTCAAAATATTACAACGACGTTGCCAGAATAAAACAATTAAATTGCTTACTGCATTTAATAGTTGTTATTTGATTTTATAATGTTGGCAGTAGCAAAGCACACCGAGTTAAGCCAGTTGTTTAGATTTTATACTTTCCAATATTTTGTCGCTAGAGCAGTGATCAAGTATGATGAATATTTTGTCATCGACAACTGCTTTGTTAAGTGGGATTGTTTATTCTAAACAATTACAAACGTGAGTGTAAATGTGAGTGAATCGAACAATCTCAATCCATCCGTATTGGATGCATGCTGTGAATGTGCTGATGTTGGTGTTGGCTCAAGGTTAAATACTTCAGAGCATTTGTAACCATCAAAAGTTTCAAATAATTGTATATTCAAGATCGTTAACTACATACATACATGCATACATATGTATGTACGTCGTACATGCATAGAAATATTTTCAAATATTATTAGTTCCTCAAGTGCAGTGTGGAGAAATAATTATTTTTTACATTTATTTATTTCTAGCAAACCTGTTATTGGAGATGAGCTAAGTTAATATTTTAAAATATGTTTAAACTGCTTTTAATTATTTATAGACAGACTTACATACTCGTATACACCTGGGCAAAAACTCATGATTTGTTTTTTTTTACATTTAATTTATTTATTGTATCTTCAAAATATGACACAACAAAAGAATAAAAAATGTAATAATAAATTTAAAAAAAAGCTAACTAATAAAGAAAACCTTTTGGTTTTCTTCAGCCCAGACAACAACGAAAAATGTGTAAATGTCGCTCTTCTAAAACACATGCGTGATATATTTTCAGTGTTGCCACTTGTATAGTTTTAAATTATTTATACAACTTTCAATTATGTTAGAAAAGCTGTAGTTTAATTTTGTCAGTGTATTTCGCTTTCGACAAAAATATTTATATTTTTTTTTTATCTTGCACCAGTACTCAGGGGATGACCCCTGCATATGCAGTGCATTGTACCAGAACTAGGGAAATAGGTTGTGAGAAGGGGGAAGGAGGGAGTAGTGTTAGTGAACATTTGACTTGAACTTTCCAACGTTCTAACAGACAGGAAACACGTCTGCAGGCAACTTATTCCACAGGCGAAGCGTAGGGCTGAAAAACGAATTCTCTCTATAATGCGTAGTACGAATCCCCTGGCAATCGACAACAAATGGATGAGCTCTGGACGATGAACGCATGCTACGTCAAAATATGCGAGTTTCTGAAACAAGATCTCTAATCTCGTCAGAGCAAACCCCATTGTAGTAACGTTAGAACAGAGTAGGTTAGGTTAGGTTAGGTAGGCAGGCCGCTGGGTGCCCCGGAATAATCTAGGTTGTCCAGCTCACTTGGGTCCTGTAGTCGTTCCCTTTGTGATTGCCTGAAAAAAATAGGATAGTGGAGTGAAGAAAAGAAGTTATAGGAATATAGTGAGAGGAAAGGATGGGCGGTGGTGGAACGGAGAGGGGGGAATCTTTTAGTGTAGCGTTACATGCTGCTATACTAGCCATCCGCAGCTTCTTATGAAACAACAGAGTAACGCACCCCACACTGCCTCGATGCTCTAGTGAGTCAATCGAGTTGAACTGTCACCGATAAGCTTCTTCGCCCTCCCCTGTACACATTCGAATAACCCCAAAATAGACTTTGAGGCACCGGCCCAAATATGAGAGTTGTATTCCATTTTCGGTCGGATGTAGGTATAATAAATAGTAAGAAGGTCGGATGGAGTGAAGTACATCTTGCACTGTTTCAAAAAACCGAGGCACTTGAATGCTTCTTTAGAGACATGAAAAATGTGTTCAGTCCAGCGAACGTCACACTGTATCTTCATTCGAGAACGTCAAGAGCATCCGATTCCTCAATATATATACCATCCATGAGTACGATGAAATCGATTTTATTGCATAATTGAAATTACAAAGCAAATCTCTAAGGACTACACAAACATTTTTGGCAACTGGAAAAATACTCTTATCATTTTTTCTGTTATTTGTGCCGTTTGTACATACTTACTTGTAATCAACTAAAGAATACTATCAACGTGCATTAACAGCAACAACGTGGCAGCTCCACGGTATGTGGCAGTTTTCTGCAACTTTTAATATCGTAAGAACTTAACCAGAGGTCTGCAACCGGTGTTTTCTTTACTGATCTAAGTATGCTAATTATAAATCGAGTTGTGGGCAGATTGGTCACCACATTTTGTTTGCACAAGTACATTACAGCTCGCTTTTGTAAATTCGAGTATATAACATACCGAATCAAGCTTGTACGCGGTGTCTTCTTAATTTGGTTTCTCACTTATTTTTTACACATTCGTACTCGCACTTCTTTTTAACAACGGAAATAATATTTATGCAAAAATTCGTAGTCACACATTTACCTTGCGCATGAGAGTTCTTCAGTTTTAAGCGTTTATTCTCTCACACTCGGTAAACGTACAATGAAGTACATGTTCATAAAATTCCTTTTGTAATGCGTATGTTCACTCATTTATATTAATTTTTCTCTTGATTTTAACCCATAACCGCAATAAATGCATAGTTAAATACAAATAATTGTGATAGAAAATTTGGTTAAATTGAATTTTCGTTTAAAATTTTTTGCCAAAAGCTAACTTAAAGTCATAATTTAGTATACTGCTATGCTATGCTATAAGGGTAGTAAGTCAATTAAGGTCCATTTAGCCAACCGTAGAAATCGTAAATGTATCGCAAATGTAAATATAAGTGTGATTATAGAATACCTGAAGTCGTGTCATGTGTTTTTGGCATAAACAAGTTTTTTATTTCGGGTTTTTATCTCCTGGATAATCACCCTTATTGTGTTTGGCGTAGTCGTAAAACGACAGCTCTCTTATTAGCTGTTGCATTTACATTATTATGTTACCGTCTAAAATTTTGGACAAGCAAAATTTTGTAAATGAATCATAATGTAAATTATGCTAAACTAAATGATTATGAAGCATCCTGTTAAAGAAATGCAAAAAAATTTTTATAAATAACAAGGAGAATAAAAATAGTAATATATTTTTTTTTTAATTGTTCATTTAATTTGTGCAAAAAAATTTTGTAAAAATGTTGTGTTGTATTTTACTCATCCTCTGAATATAAAGCGGAAAAGCAAACATGAAACTAATTTTATAAAAAGCAGCTGAGACAGCAGCAAGTGAAAATATTTTTGCTTTCTAACAAAAAATATGTTAGAAAATATTGTATTTTAAATGTTTGTTCACATATGTTTAAAATCAGTCCAAGCCTTCGTACAACCCTCCACGGAACGGGATGGTGGACCAATATAATCTAAATTTTCGCAAACGGTGTGTCCCGCCGATTTACTATTTATTTTTTTAAATATACATACATAAATAAATAAATACTCATTTCAAATGAGTAAAAATAACAGAAATCATATGTAAGAAAGGAGAAAGTAGAAATCATATTTTTATTTTTGATATTTTTTTATTTGATCAGATTTTAGTTATCTGTCGTGAGCAAATACGTTGACGACAAATTTGCTCCCTTTTGAAAGACAAATACGCCAAGCACTGTAGCATTTTAACGGCGTTTTGTAATAGATTTGAAATTTGTCGTATTCACTGGCGTTTTTAGCCAATTACGGTACCATTTTTTCAAAAATGCCCGTCTTTCGCCATAAAAACGGCAAACACAATAAGGGTGAATATTTGCTATACAGGCATTGATTTGTCTGCACCAAAAAAATTTAATTTCCGCTCTAAAAATATATATTTTTTTAACATTTTTATTAAAATTTGCTATTTATCTTAACCTAAGATTACATTTACAAGTTTTAATGTAGAAGGGTACGTTTTCTAACATACATGCGTACATATATTTAACAAAACAAGTACAATTAATCACAGTACGCACAACATAGTCGTTAACAGCATTCAAAGCTTGACTTATTAGCTCGTGTTTTTTTGACATTTTACATTTACGGTCGGCTAAATCTCCTTTGACTGTTTATTGCAGTTTATGGGCCTGCGGCGTGGTTAGCATTTGGCCGATATATTTCACGTTTCCAAGATCGTTCTATCATAATAAAAAATATTAACATAATGCTCTGAAAACTTTTGTTTTATTTATTGTTCTTAACATCGTTCGTTTTATTGGGACCACCCTTTAAGTTTGGTTTCTTAAGGCCTAACCATAATGTCCGTAAACTGAACATATCGTCACCTAAAATCCAAAAGACCGCAAGTACAGTTTTTGCTTTTTTACTGGAGAAGAAAAAACTTTATAAATTTATGACTATTATTTGTTAAGTGCGAAATTTCAGAATTATTATTAAAAAATCAATGCGGATTTGGTTTAATAAAAATAAACTTATTAAATAATAGTAGTTTTTTTTAGTAATGGTGCTTAGGGCCTTTTGGAATCCTTTTTTCTGAAACCGTAAATACGTTAATATTTTTAATAAAAGTTATATTTAGTTTGGAAAAATAATGGTTTTCAACCGTAATTAAACAACTGTTTTTCAATGTATTCTTTGTATTTTTAATACAAAATATAAAAAATTCAATTGCAAATTCGAACAAAAATCATTTTACATTTTTCTTTTTTTTTTACAGTCATGAATTTTTGAAAAGATACGGGAGTTACAACATTCTGTTTACTAGACTTGCAGTAATTACAATAAACTTCATATACATGTGCTTAGATTTCAAAATCGGATTAGAAGTAGAGTTTTTTTCGTGTATTGTCTGCGCACAGAAAAAAATAGATGCCATATTGATAAAAAAAATTGCACTATTTTTATCAAATTTCCTGTGAAAAAGATTTTTTGTCGGATTGATAATTCAAATTATAAAGTAGAAATAGCTTTTTCACTTAAAAGCAAAAATTATTAAGTTGAAAAAAATTTTTGTTAATATGTAAAATATACTTAACAAAAAAAATTGTTAAACAAACAACAACTCCTCACTGTTATATGACAACCTTTTAAATTTATTTATTGAATAACAGTCAATAATTCGGAAAACTTTTTATTAATTGCATTTTATTAAGAGATATTTCCAAAAATTCAGTATTAATAATAATTTAATTAAGTCAATGCAAATTTTATTAAATTGATGGTTTTTTTTTATTAATAACATAACTTGATTGAAAAAAAATCTCATTTATTTTTTTCTGTGCGATTATGCGATTCTAGCTTCAGAATATCGTTTAGCCATTCAAACGTTCTTTGTTGGAATATCAACGTTTTGATATTCCATCTGCTCCTCTGTCGAAATATTAGCGTCATGTAAATCATTGAAGTTTACCCAATTTCGTAACATTTTCTCATTAATCCCTAACGTAGATACAAACATGTGAAAACACACCTGCGTACGTTTAGAATAATATTTTAGATAATATTATCTCGAAATTTGTCTTCTGGAGTATTCTACGCGAACATGCTTTACCTTTGTGCGTTCAGCGAGAGCAATAACATACATATATTTATTTCTGATTCCAAGACATTTAAACATTAAACACTTCCTTGCGATCGTCTTCGGAAAACATAGCACAATGTCGCAATGGACTTTTTGCACACTATTTTTAAGTCGTCTTGGGGATTTTTAACAAATATTCCTTTTGCCCGTGTATTGTTTTCCTTTCATTCTGTTTGTTTTATATTAACAGTTTTTATTAAATAATTAGTAATTGTTACTATCTTGCAAAAAGTTTTATTTCAAAAACTTAAGCTGAACAAATGTAAAACGGTAACTAGAATAAATGTCAACTTCGTTCAAATTTATTTATTTATTTAGTAACTATACATTTGCAAAGTAAATTTGCAAAGTATAATAGGAGGCACAGCATGGGAGGGGTGACAAAGACCATAATGCCCAAGATGGTATTAACAGTACTTTTGTAGCGTCGCTGTGACTAACTATAACGACCTATGCCTTCACATAAGAAGTTTCCACGTGGTTAACAATGAATAACCTCTAAAAAAAACTGCAAACCAATACAGTTAGTTGAGGCAAACCGCTAACCAGTGCGAGTGAGACGCAAAACTCTCCCGAACAACAAACACAAGCCTGACCGCACTTAAGAAATAATTACGATGACGCGAGAACTGTTCTTCAGCCCAGAGCTGCTTTACGATTGATCGTTCAAATTTATATTCACCCCTATTCTGCGTTTCGATTAAGTCTCCGCATTCAGTTCCGTTGCGATCGAAAATGGGTATTCTGATAAAAAACGGAATCGAAAGAAAAAGAAGAAGACAACAATGTTTATAAAATTAATAGCATCACTGTGGAATGTGGAAATGAAATTGCAAAATAAGCAAGTTTGTTATCGTTTTTATAAACAAATGTCAAATTTAATACAAAAAGTTGTTTGTATACATAATTAAAAATAAGTTCTTAATAAAGTTTAATAAGAAAAAAGAAATATATACAAAAACAAACTAAAATTAATTGTTCATAAATATATTACAGTGCAAAGAATCTTGTGAAGATAAAGGTACATAATAAAAAAAATTAATAGTGTTGTAATTAAATATGAAAGGACCAAAGTAAAACTTTAATAAAAATTGTACGGGATTAATTCAGTGTTGCAATTATTATTATTTTTTTTAATATCAATAATTTAAATTTTTATAACAGCTGCATTATTGTTGGTCAGAGAGGAGAACAATATGAGATATAATGCGGCTGGCATTTTTTGTTGGAGGGCCAAGTGCATTGATGATTCCTGCAACTTCCTCCCAGAACACTGCTACTTCTTCCTTTGATCGCTGGTGATATCCACATGCAATGTCTGTATTAGATGACATTAAATTTGCCAATTTTTCATACTGCTCTGGGGCCAAATCACCGCATACGATATCGAGCAATATTATCGAAATTTTTTATTTTGGTATCATTGCATACGATATCGAATGAATTGTTTTGCTACATTATAAAAAAGTTAATCAATTTCTTTTTTGTATTAGTACTTTTAGCAAATAGTAGTGTTCTGTCCGTTGTGTTGTGAACACGTATTAAGTGTTATCCGCGTTCAGTGTTTTTTTGTTTTTTTTTCCCCTTAATTTTTACTTTGTGTGTTACTTTTGTATTGCAAATTAAATAAAACCAAATAAAATAAACAGTTAAAAATCTTTTTAAAAATAAAACAACAACATACACGGATAAATGGCCAGATCAGGGCTTTTATGGCCCTTTTACAGGCATTGTTCCATAATCCTGCAACATACCTTTTAAAAAAAATAAAAACAAATAATTATTTTGCAATGTTGGTGATATGGGGTTAACTGTTGTTGACTGTATAGTATCAAAGGTATATACACTGGATACTATACAGTCGAATGAACAATTAAGTTAACTTCGGCCTCACCAGCACAGCAGAATTAGCATTTGTACATGATTTTTCTATCGCAATGGCGGGAAACTTTAGAATAGACTTTTGCAACATACGTGGGCTGAGAACGAACTTCTTCTCCGTCTATGCTCACACGTGTCTCCATCGGCCGGATATTTTCGCCCTATGTGAAACCCAGGTATCTGAGAATGCTGATCCACAGGATTTTCATATACCTGGGTATCAATTCCTATCCCTCTTTAACTTCCATCGGGGCCTTGTAATTTACATTCGCAATGAAGTTGTGTTCCAATGCCAGCAACCATTAAGCATGCATGATGCAGAATTTACCTGTCTTTGGGTTAAATTCAAAATCAGGTCACACTTTTTGCATTTCGGGTTTCTATACAGAAGTCCAAATGCGGTGAGGGATACTACCTTTTCTGGTTTCGATGCCCTCTCCGACTCCATATCGAAGATCCTGGAAAGTTGTCCGAGCAGTGAAATCGTTGTTGCTGGTGATTTCAATGTTCACAACTCATCCTGGCTTCGTCATTCGAGTCATACAACTCCAGAAGGCCAATATGTCGAGTTATTCGCTGCGTACAACCACCTAGCGCAATTAGTGAATGAGCCAACGCATATTCCATGTGTTGAAGGGCACCATTCAAACACACTTGACCTATTCCTGACTTCACACCCTGAAAAGTATGAAGTCAGAGTTAGTGCACCTCTCGGCAATTCGGATCATTGCACCATTTCTGCCTCCTTTTCGATCTCGGGACTTCGTAACGTTTCAAAATCAGCTACGAAACGTTCAATATTTATTTACGAAAAGGCGCGTTGGGCTGAGCTCAACCAATTTTATGAGCATTTTAATTGGAAACTTTGTTTTCTAGATAACGACATAAATGCTTCAGCAAAAATGGTCGAGAAAATGATATTGCTAGGGATGAAAACATTCATCCCCTCCAAGCAGATTTCGATTAAACCAAAACCAAAGTCTTGGTTTAATCAGACGTGCAAAAACGCAGTCAGATCCAGAGAGGAAGCATTCAGTAACTGGCGTTTAAAAAAAACACCAGACACTGATTTGCTACGCAAAAAGGCAAGATCTTCGTGTGCCAAGGTACTTAGGCGTGAAAAGTCTCTTCACGAACAGCGCCTTCGTGCCAAGGTCCTTGCAGCTCCTCGGGGCAGTAAGACCTTTTGGTCTTTCGTTAAGAGAGTAAAGAACAGTGCTAGTTCATCAATTCCAACTCTTTTAAAGAATGACCAAGCATTCACAGACCCGGTTGACAAAGCTAACCTGTTGGCTGAAATTTTTGCAAGCAATTCCTGCTTGCCGGAAAGCAGTCAGCCACTTCCCGAGCTTGAAAGAGTATCTGTAACTATGCCGAAGATATTCTTCCGGGCGCGAGCAGTTAAAAGGGTTTTGGAAGACCTCGATATAAACAAAACTCCTGGACCGGATGGCATTCCAGCACTGGTCTTGAAGCAGTGTTCTTCTACGCTTGCGCGTCCATTAGCACGCCTTTTCAGCATACTTTACCATACTGGTGAGTTTCCATCGTGCTGGAAGGTTGCTAATGTAACACCAATACCCAAAAAGGGTATGGCAAATAACCCCGAAAATTACCGCCCAATTGCAATTTGCTCTACACTCTCCAAAGTAATGGAAAACATGGTTAACCATCACCTTATGAGGTATCTGGAGTCGCATAAACTACTTTGTGATCGTCAATATGGATTTCGTAAGGGTCGTTCAACTGGCGATCTTATGGCATATCTCTCAGAGAAATGGTGCCACTCAATCCATCATTTCGGTGAAAGTAGGGTGGTGGCTCTTGATATTTCAAAAGCGTTTGACAGAGTGTGGCATGGTGCACTATTGGCAAAACTTACTGCTTTTGGTGTCGGTGATGACTTCTCTCGGTTTATATCGAGCTTTCTCAGAGACCGCTCTATACGAGTTGTTATAGATGGGGTCTCATCAAACGAGTTCAAGATTAATTCAGGGGTTCCGCAAGGCTCCGTTCTTTCTCCTACCCTATTCCTTATTTTTCTAAATGATCTTCTCTACCAAACTTCCAACCCTATCCACTCTTTCGCAGATGACAGCAGCATTTGCCACTCGTACTCTTTTAGCTATAGGCCCAGCCTATCAGAGATCGCTGCCAAGAGACTAAATATGAATGATTCACTGAATAGTGATCTTCTATTGGTCTCTGAATGGGGTCGTAAAAACAGGGTAGTCTTTAATGCTCGTAAGACCCAGTGTAGCTTATTGACGCACAAACAAACGACCGCAAATGCTGCTTCATCTGTACTCATGGATGGTATAAATATTGAAGAATCGGATGCTCTTGATGTTCTTGGAATGAAGATACAGTGTGATGTTCGCTGGACTGAACACATTTTTCATATCTCTAAAGAAGCATTCAAGTGCCTCGGTTTTTTGAAACGGTGTAAGATGTACTTCACTCCATCCGATCTCCTTACTATTTATACCACCTACATCCGACCGAAAATGGAATACAACTCTCATGTTTGGGCCGGTGCCTCAAAGTCTGTTTTGGGGTTACTCGACCGTGTGCAGGAGAGGGCGAAGAAGCTCATCGGTGACAGTAGGGTATCCAACTCTATTGACTCACTGGAGCATCGACGCAGTGTGGGATGCGTTACTCTGTTCTATCGATACTACAATGCTCTGACGAGATTAAGGATCTTGTTCCCGAAACGCGCACATTTTTACGTAGCACGCGTTCATCGTCTAGAGCTCACCCATTTGTGGTCGATTGCCCGGGGAATCGTACTACGCATTACAGAGAGAATTCGTTTTTCAGCCGCACGCTTCGTCTGTGGAACAAGTTGCCTGCAGAAGTGTTTCCTGTCTGTTATAACGTTGGAAGATTCAAGTCAAATGTTCACAAACACTACTCCCGCTTTCCCCCTCCTCACAACCTATTTTCCTAGTTCTGGTACAATGCACTGCATATGTAGGGGTCATCCCCTGAGTACTGGTCCAATAAAAAAAAAAAAAAAAAAAATATGGTCTCCAATCTATTACATTTTATTTAAATTACAATCCGATAGGCATCATTTGCCATAATCTAGATGTATCGCAATGTTATTCGATACGATAGCTAATTCGATATCGTATGAGGTGATTATACCCCTGGTGTTGTTGTTTTTGACCCAAAATACATAAAAAACACATCAGATTCGGGTACAAAAATTAATAATTTAAAACAAAACAAAAAAATAAATAAATAAATAAATAAATTTAATTAAATAAAATAATTTTAAAAGTTTTTTTACTCGTTACTGAACATTTTTTATCATTTTCTACTTACATTTTTTTTTAATTTTTTAACTAAAAAACATATAACGAAAACTTCTCCGTCGAAAAAAAAAACAACTGAAAAAACGGAGTTCCGATCGTAATGCAGAATACATACAATCGAAAGAAACTGAGCGTAATCGAAACGCAGAATACTCAAGTTGCCAGACGGAGAACATTTCGATCCGAATCGAAACGCAGAATAGCCCCCATTATTTTTTTTTTAAATAAAACGTGTAGTTACGCCTTTTTGGTTTATTCATTTGTTAACATTGTAGTTCCGGCCTTTTGATTTTCTTGAATAAAATAGGTATTTTCGCACATATGAAAGTAATATGTTGTTCATACATACACTTTTTAATTAATTCAACTAACAGTTAATTAAAATTTTTTTCAAGTGTTCATACATACTTAATATTGCTAATAAAATTAACGTTTGGCAACTGCTGAAAAGTTGTTTACATTTTGTTTGTGAATATTTCTTCTTGTTGACTCGCCATCTTTTGTTTGCATTTGTTTAGATTTTAGTTAGTCTAAGCTCAGACAGAGCGATTTTTATTGCCGAATTTTTTAGCAATTTTCTTTTGGAATTGCTTCCTTGTCCACACACAAAAACTTTTTTTTGACAACTCTTGAGCCTTCCTCTACTTGTTATTCCATACAATTTACATTGTAAATGCAAACACACATGAGTAAGGAATTGCTGAGAATTGCCGAGTACCGGCAATTCTTTTTCCCTTCTTATTCCCCTCACCGAAAGCTTCTATAACGTCAAGAATTGCCCAACTAAAGTTGCTGGCACTTACCAAATTTGAACAAAGTGTGTTCTTGTGCTAACTAAACACGGTTGCCACAGGGTTGTATATTTTATTTTACTAAATATTAGAATAATTACAATTGGCAATTAAGTTAATTAAAATTTTGTATGTGTAATTAAAATCAATTAAGGCGTTAATTGCAAAATTTTAATTAAAAGTATGAACAGCATATAAAATTTTAAGAAAAGATGTATTTTGGTTAATCACATCATAATCAATCAAAAAGCCCATTTTGAATTTTTAGGTTGTTACGGCCTTTTAGAATTTCATGAATAACATCGGTATTTTTGAACATATGAATGTAAATTTTGAAGAAAAAACGTATTTTGGTTAATCACATCATAATCAATCAAAAAGTCCATTTTGAATTTTTTGATGAGTACAACTAACTATAAGGAACTTAATGAAACCTTTCGTTAAGTTTCGTCTAATGTCAGTTGCTGAAGCAAAGTACGAAACTTAACGCACTTTCTGTAAGAAATTGTTTGTTTTCAGAAGTTTGTACGTATGATTACAAAAATTATTAAAATAAGTAAAAATTGAAAAGGAGAAAAACACATTTGTATTGAATTCAATAGAAATATGTTTTAGCTTTCTTTAAATTTTTAATTAAACATATTGCCAGAAAATTCTTTTTATTTTTTGTTTGGGAATTATTGCATGCAAATATTTTGTTGTTATTTTTAATAATCTTTTGTATAATCTACCCAGAAGAGGCACAAGTATTACGAAGTTATGCAACCATGGGTTTAACATTATTAAGTTCATTATGGCCAACTAAAAATTTGTTTTAGATTCACATATGCATTTAACATATTTTTCGTTTAATTTTGACATAAGCTTAAGCCTGTCTACTCATATTGTGGTTAGGGCTTTAGTCTCGTTGGGTAAGTTCTCAATTCCAATGTTATTATTTAATGATATCCTTGGTTGGTTCGAAATCATCCTCCATAAATTTTTCTATATCTTTTCTACCAACGAATATATTTCTATTTTATTTCTGTTTTTTTTTTTATTAATTTTAGTTAATTAAACATTTTTTCCACTGAACAATTAAAAAATTACGAAAATTAAGAGATAAGCTTTTATTGTTTTGTTAAATTGTTTTCTTTATTAATTTTTAAATTGTCAAAAAATTATATCAAATTTAATTTTGTGTAATTTGTGAATTTTTTTACAAGTTTTAGGGCTTGACTGTGTAAAATTAATTTGTGCTGCCCGCAGCAATGATTTAAAAAAATCATTCAATTAACAATTGTTTATTGAAGAACCTTAATGGGTTAATATTTATTTGCTTTAAAATTAAATACATAATTGCTTTTCATTAATTATTAACAATGCTTGAAACCAAAATTCCGCCAGTTTTATTACAAGTTTATTACCTCAGTGAATAAACAAAATTCAAAGTAATTTTGTTTTCTGATCAAAAAATTGTTATTCGTATTCAAAAATTGTATAAGAACAAGTTTCTTGTAAACAATGTTCCGATGAAAACAAAAACAATAATCCACAGAATTACATCAACTTCAAGCTCATTACCCACAGTGATACTTTGATGAATAGCTTAATAATTATCAACCAAACAAAAAATTACAAAAGGTTTTGATATACAAATGTATTTATTTAATTGAGTTTGTTAAATTTCAAGGCCATATCGAATTTTCGATAAAGAAGAGATATTTATTTAATACGTTTGTCAGCCTTTAACATTTTTTGATAATTCTTTTCATGGAATCATTGATTTGAGGTGGCAACACCGCTTTACTTGACAACCCATTTAACAGCTGATTAATGATTTATTAGCTAGCATGCTTAGGGGAAATTTACAGCAAGGATTCAACAGGGGTGATATCAACTTTATAGTGCTTCTTGACTAACCAAAAGTCTTCGACACGGTCAGCCATGAAATTATGGCAATGAAACTGAAGTTCCTTTTCCGATTCACCGACCTGTCAATCAAGCTTGTTTCCTCCCACTTATCGAACCGCATGCAATCGGTCAGACAGACTATCTCCATTTTCTATTTTCTCTCTTTGTGAATAATTTGCCGGAACAACTCTCCAGATGCGGTATACACTTAAGTATATGCGGATGATGTGCAGTTTACAATAAGTAGCAGTGTTCATGATATTGACTACGGCATATCCTCCTTGACCAACGGCTGGAAGAGAATATATCTTTGGGTAAATGCAAATGGCCTCTAGTTGAATCCATCCTCGTCAAAATGTATTGCTATATATAAGAGAAGCTTTCATCCTGTGTTTTCACAAGATATTGTACTGAATAATGAGGGAATTGAAATAGTTAAATTCGCAAGGAACCTCAGTATAGTATTCAATAGCAACCTAACATGGACTGATCATGTGAACATGCTGTTGGGTCATTATTATATAAAGCTCTGTATACACGCAGCATTTCACTTCTCTAAGGATACGCATCTTGCTTTATAAAACGTATTTTTTTATCTTGGACCAGCACTCAGGGGATGATCCCTACATATGCAGTGCATTTTATTTTACATTATATTTACATCAGCACCTGCTTTTATGGCCTTATCTGATGATGGACCAATTCTACGGAGTGTGTTATTCACGATTCATCAGCGGCTCCGTGGGGCTGTCTAGGCTCATACAGGTAGATATTCTTGCCATATGTTTGTAGCCATATGAGCAACTCCTTGTTGAGGAGTTCGGGCCCTCTAATCCCTCTTGCACGCAATTTCCTGGCAATCAATGAAAGACAAGGCTTAATGGGTTCGTAGGCCGAAGCCCACTAGGAGCATCATACCTTAAACCAACTCATCCGTCATCCATCACCACCGGTTCCTTACAGTACAGGTATCTGTTATAAAGGCAACAGACCCTCGGGAGGTTGTTAGTCCCCGAAAAAGTCTTGCAGCAAACAATTATTAGAGATACCAACTCCCCCTTCCTGCGTTTTGAGTTTCAACCACAGCCAGACTGTTCCAGCCAATGTAGGCACCTGAACCATGATCAGTCCGGGTTGAATTGCAAGCAGAACCACCCGTGGACATGATGATCTTCTTTCTGCCAATTTATACCCTTGGTAAGGGCTTCGGAAGCCAACACAACATAAATCATGCTGCATCCTAGAGTTTTATTTGCTATAATAAAAGAGTCCAATTTAGGGAATTCCCAAAAAAAAAAAAAAAAAAAACTCGGAACCAGTTCGCTAACCGGTTTGGAACCCTCAATTTTAGCATTAGTGCGAAAATTGAAGTTGACGTATGACGTATTTAATGGAAAATTAAAAAAAAAAACATTACCTGTATATAGATAATAATAATACCGTCTAAAACTAAACCGAATCGGAATTGATTTTTCATATTCGGTGCGCGTTTTGGCCGTGGAAGGTGTATCTGAAGTATTTAGTGCGAAAATTGAAGTAGCTACATTGTTTCCGAGGAATGGGTGATTTCGACGATTCCTGAAGCTGATTTTGGTAACTCCAAAAACACTTGAAATGCGTTATACGGATAATTATCTGGTTATATGGATAAATATCGAAGAGTGTTTTTTAGTTTTTTAAACTATATTTACAATTTTTTTTTCAACTAAACTTGACACTTGAACACACTGTTCAAAACGGAGCCTTGTGATCTGATTTACACACTGCAGTATACTTGGTTCAATTGAGCTGATTTCCCAACGAATATTTTCCTTTGAACCCATAAGAAATTGGGGATTGTCATTATAAACCCTCTTTTTGAGGAATTCAAAGATGCAATACATCGGGGGCATTAATAAACCAAGACACTGTCGTTTGTCTTGTTATGAGTATGGACGAAAGGATTGAAAAACTTTACGCAGCAAAAGGAGCTTTGATTGATTAGATTTTCATGTAGCTTTTTCTGATATATATGATATCATAGTTAGTACAAGTGGGGCGTTACGCGGTAGAACAACGTGGCTTCATTATTGAATATCACAGAATTTACATCCATTCGGAAACGGAATTGAATCCATTTTTTGATTGTTCAAAAAACGAAAATTTTAAAAATATATTTGGAATGTGATCATTTCTCAAAGATAGCACTAGTTTCATTCTTGAAATAATAAATACTTTCATTCCGGAAAGCTTTAAAGTTTTTCATTTTTTGAAGAACTAAAAAAAGAAATCAATTCC
The DNA here is from genome assembly GCA_914767995.1 of Thecocarcelia acutangulata. Classification (NCBI taxonomy): domain Eukaryota; kingdom Metazoa; phylum Arthropoda; class Insecta; order Diptera; family Tachinidae; genus Thecocarcelia; species Thecocarcelia acutangulata. The sequence continues at coordinate 64,020,831 of OU612098.1, forward strand.
ATTTCTAAACGGAATTGAACTCTGCGACATGGCTAAATATTTCAGATATAATAAAAGTTTGGCGGTAATAGTTCGGAAAAATATGATCGGAATATTGTATTAACTTCGTCAATTGTGGAGAGAATAATTGATAAATTTAGGGAAACTGAGATTCGTTGGAGACTCTAAACACACTGGTCATACAAAAACGAACCATTCAAATTTTATTATCTAAGCAGTGCGTGAGAGTATCGGTGACAATCCATGAACCTAAATTCGCCGTCGTGGATAAGAATAGTAAATTTCAAGAAGCTCTCTACAGTGCATACTCACTAAAGATCTGAAAGAACTGGAGCCAAACGACCATATACATCGAAGATAGTTCATTAAATGGATTACAGAACCTCAAGAAAAGTATACTGATTTTTTAAGCAATCATCTTGATGGTTTTGTGGTTCTGAAAACTCGCATGAAATTGTCGAAAAACAAATGCATCCACAACATGTCACCGTTTGGTGTGCATTTTGATCTGGAGTCATACTTGGACCATAGTTTTTTGAAAATTAGACTGTTTAGTCACTGCTTAGACTGTTACTGGTGCTCCATACCGCGGCAAGATGACACAATTCTTTCCTCCGAAATTAGATGAAATTGGATGGATGTGATCAATATGTGGTTTCAACAAGAGGATACCACATGCCACACTGCCCGTGAAACAATTCAATTACTGCATAAGAATTCCAAATTGTCTACTCTTTCCTTTCGGTGATTATAATTGGGCCCCAATATCGTGCGGCATAACAAGTTCAGATTTATTTTTATGGGGTTATTTGAAATACACAACCACCTGCGTATTAAAAGAAAGTATTAAACACTGCATCAATGAAACTCAGCCCCATTCATGCAAAATGCTCATGGAAAATCTTGACCAATGACCGCTTTGCATCTACATACGCAGATGTACAAATGTGTCTGCGCTCTTTGTCATTTGAAAAAATTCTTTTCAGTTTTGCTCATTGTACGAAAGTAATAAAAAACGGTTACAAGATTTTGTTTTTAGTGGAAATGTTTGTGAAACGTACCATTTATTGCCATTTTTTTTATTCTGACTTAAATACGAGAAGTCTTAAACCAGAAATTCTATTTTAATCTATCGAAAATGCAATTTAATAAGCTTGAGGCAGATTAACCTTCATACAGCTTTTCAGTTTTAGTTTCATATAGTTTCTTCATTATACTGTTACAGTTTGTTGCTCCGGCTGCAGCAGCGAACCACAAATAGAACGCTCGTTAAATTTCCCACGACTTTTTCCAATTGTACAATATCAAAAAGAAAGAAAAGAATAAACAATAGCTCTGTTCATAATCTTGTGCAGATGTTATTGCATCATTGCAAAAATATTTAACATAATTTTTTCAATCTGTTGACTTATCCTTTGAAAAGAAGGAATAACTACTAAAAATTGGTTCATAAATGTAGGTATTACTCAAAAACTTTTTTCGGGCAGCCATTTTGTTTAATCGATATCAGTTCATACGAGGGCGGATTGATATTAAATCTACCTAAGCAAAGAAAAAAAAAATTTTTTTTTAAACCATTTATTTTTTAACGTACATGGCCTGTAGTGCAATTCACTAACTTTTAACGATTTTAAAAGAGCATAACTTAACGCTAGCTATTGTGGTTTGCACTAACGCTTATGTGATTCACTAACTTATTCTTAACACCTCTGGTTGTATGTTAAAAAAAATTTGAAATAATGTGGCAGCTTTGTTAAAAATTAAGAAAACCACAAAGAGAAACAGAAAAAAACAAACAAATTTGCAAATAATTCCATGTTTAGGGTAAGTAAAATTATTTATATGTTTATTATATAAAATATTTTTTGGTAATTAAGATAAGTTCTTCTCACGGAGAACAGGCCGACCGACTGTTGGAGTCTTCCGACAAGTCGTATGCCAAATACTGTGAAGTTATTCTAGTAGAAATTTTAACGACATTGCTGTTAAGATAAACACCACAAAAATAATTGGTGTTTAGTTAACGCTGATCAGTCAGGCTATAAAAACAGCTGATTTAAAACGAAGACAAATAGTGTTAAAAACTGTTATAGTATCGCGAAAACACCAACGCTAGTGTTAATTTCTCTAAACGAATTTTATTAGCGTTAAAACAGGTTAGTGAATTGCACTACTGATCGAATAATAACCGTTATTTTCAATTTCGTGTGTAACGTATGTTCGATTTTGCCATTTTTTTTTTTTTTTTTGCTCTTATGTTGGTACACATTGTTTGTTATATGTGTTGGCAATGTCAGCCATGTCGCATTGTCAGTTTGTTTTTGACAGATAAAAAGTTTAGTCGTGTTTTGGTGCGGATTTCGATTTTTTTTACTAAATTTACAAAATTTTAAGCAATAACAACGTCGCTGGACATCGCTCAGGAGCTGTTGAACATCGTTAACGACGATCCAGAGTTCCTCAAAAAGGTCATAACTGGTGACGAATCATGGGTCTATGGCTATGACATTGAAACCAAAGCCCAATCACGGCAAGTTCGGTCAAATTGGGGTAGTGTTTTGTCTTTCGTTCTGTACACACGTGTTTTTTCATTGTCGCCCGTCTTTTCTATACCAACATATATTTATGTTTATTAATTTGTAAAAAAACGAAATTTTACGTGTTTTTTTTTTTAATTATTTTTTTACTGTCGTTTGTTTTTTTTTCTATTTGTTATTATTAATTTCTTTTTTATGTTCCTTCTATGTATTTTATCATCTTACGGTGTGCGCGGTGTTGAAATAATTTTTGTTAGTCTGCTCAGTGTCGAAGGTATGTACACTGGGCACTAATTAGTTTTAAGTAATTTAATTTCAACACTTTAAGTGTTGTGATAATGTTTGTTTTGGTCTTTCCGTGTGTTAAGGTCACAAACATTACTCCCCCTTTCCTCCTTCTCACAATCTATTTTCCTAGGTCCAGTACAATGCACTGCATATGTAGGGGTTATCCCCTGAGTACTTTTTTTTTTTTTTTTTTTTTTTTTTATATTGGACCAGTACTCAGGGGATGACCCCTACATATGCAGTGCATTGTACCAGAACTAGGAAAATAGGTTGTGAGGAGGGGGAAAGCGGGAGTAGTGTTTGTGAACATTTGACTTGAATCTTCCAACGTTATAACAGACAGGAAACACTTCTGCAGGCAACTTGTTCCACAGACGAAGCGTGCGGCTGAAAAACGAATTCTCTCTGTAATGCGTAGTACGATTCCCCGGGCAATCGACCACAAATGGGTGAGCTCTAGACGATGAACGCGTGCTACGTAAAAATGTGCGCGTTTCGGGAACAAGATCCCTAATCTCGTCAGAGCAAAATCCATTGTAGTATCGATAGAACAGAGTAACGCATCCCACACTGCGTCGATGCTCCAGTGAGTCAATAGAGTTGGATACCCTACTGTCACCGATGAGCTTCTTCGCCCTCTCCTGCACACGGTCGAGTAACCCCAAAACAGACTTTGAGGCACCGGCCCAAACATGAGAGTTGTATTCCATTTTCGGTCGGATGTAGGTGGTATAAATAGTAAGGAGGTCGGATGGAGTGAAGTACATCTTACACCGTTTCAAAAAACCGAGGCACTTGAATGCTTCTTTAGAGATATGAAAAATGTGTTCATTCCAGCGAACGTCACACTGTATCTTCATTCCAAGAACATCAAGAGCATCCGATTCTTCAATATTTATACCATCCATGAGTACAGATGAAGCAGCATTAGCGGTCGTTTGTTTGTGCGTCAATAAGCAACACTGGGTCTTACGAGCATTAAAGGCGACCCTGTTTTTACGACCCCATTCAGAGACCAATAGAAGATCACTATTCAGTGAATCATTCATATTTAGTCTCTTGGCAGCGATCTCTGATAGGCTGGGCCTATATCTAAAAGAGTACGAGTGACAAATGCTGCTGTCATCCGCGAAAGAGTGGATAGGATTGGAAGTTTGGTAGAGAAGGTCGTTGAGGAAAATAAGAAATAGGGTAGGAGAAAGAACGGAGCCTTGCGGTACCCCTGAATTAATCTTGAACTCGTTTGATGAGACCCCATCTATAACAACTCGTATAGAGCGGTCTCTGAGAAAGCTCGATATAAACCGAGAGAAGTCATCACCGACACCAAAAGCAGTAAGTTTTGCCAATAGTGCACCATGCCACACTCTGTCAAACGCTTTTGAAATATCAAGAGCCACCACCCTACTTTCACCGAAATGATGGATTGAGTGGCACCATTTCTCTGAGAGATATGCCATAAGATCGCCAGTTGAACGACCCTTACGAAATCCATATTGACGATCACAAAGTAGTTTATGCGACTCCAGATACCTCATAAGGTGATGGTTAACCATGTTTTCCATTACTTTGGAGAGTGTAGAGCAAATTGCAATTGGGCGGTAATTTTCGGGGTTATTTGCCATACCCTTTTTGGGTATTGGTGTTACATTAGCAACCTTCCAGCACGATGGAAACTCACCAGTATGGTAAAGTATGCTGAAAAGGCGTGCTAATGGACGCGCAAGCGTAGAAGAGCACTGCTTCAAGACCAGTGCTGGAATGCCATCCGGTCCAGGAGTTTTGTTTATATCGAGGTCTTCCAAAACCCTTTTAACTGCTCGCGCCCGGAAGAATATCTTCGGCATAGTTACAGATACTCTTTCGAGCTCGGGAAGTGGCTGACTGCTTTCCGGCAAGCAGGAATTGCTTGCAAAGATTTCAGCCAACAGGTTAGCTTTGTCAACCGGGTCTGTGAATGCTTGGTCATTCTTTAAAAGAGTTGGAATTGATGAACTAGCACTGTTCTTTACTCTCTTAACGAAAGACCAAAAGGTCTTACTGCCCCGAGGAGCTGCAAGGACCTTGGCACGAAGGCGCTGTTCGTGAAGAGACTTTTCACGCCTAAGTACCTTGGCACACGAAGATCTTGCCTTTTTGCGTAGCAAATCAGTGTCTGGTGTTTTGTTTAAACGCCAGTTACTGAATGCTTCCTCTCTGGATCTGACTGCGTTTTTGCACGTCTGATTAAACCAAGATTTTGCTTTTGGTTTAATCGAAATCTGCTTGGAGGGGATGAATGTTTTCATCCCTAGCAATATAATGTTCTCGACCATTTTTGCTGAAGCATTTATGTCGTTATCTAGAAAACAAAGTTTCCAATTAAAATGCTCATAAAATTGGTTGAGCTCAGCCCAACGCGCCTTTTCGTAAATAAATATTGAACGTTTCGTAGCTGATTTTGAAACGTTACGAAGTCCCGAAATCGAAAAGGTGGCAGAAATGGTGCAATGATCCGAATTGCCGAGAGGTGCACTAACTCTGACTTCATACTTTTCAGGGTGTGAAGTCAGGAATAGGTCAAGTGTGTTTGAATGGTGCCCTTCAACACATGGAATATGCGTTGGCTCATTCACTAATTGCGCTAGGTGGTTGTACGCAGCGAATAACTCGACATATTGGCCTTCTGGAGTTGTATGACTCGAGTGGCGAAGCCAGGATGAGTTGTGAACATTGAAATCACCAGCAACAACGATTTCACTGCTCGGACAACTTTCCAGGATCTTCGATATGGAGTCGGAGAGGGCATCGAAACCAGAAAAGGTAGTATCCCTCACCGCATTTGGACTTCTGTATAGAAACCCGAAATGCAAAAAGTGTGATCTGATTTTGAATTTAACCCAAAGACAGGTAAATTCTGCATCATGCATGCTTAATGGTTGCTGGCATTGGAACACAACTTCATTGCGAATGTAAATTACAAGGCCCCGATGGAAGTTAAAGAGGGATAGGAATTGATACCCAGGTATATGAAAATCCTGTGGATCAGCATTCTCAGATACCTGGGTTTCACATAGGGCGAAAATATCCGGCCGATGGAGACACGTGTGAGCATAGACGGAGAAGAAGTTCGTTCTCAGCCCACGTATGTTGCAAAAGTCTATTCTAAAGTTTCCCGCCATTGCGATAGAAAAATCATGTACAAATGCTAATTCTGCTGTGCTGGTGAGGCCGAAGTTAACTTAATTGTTCATTCGACTGTATAGTATCCAGTGTATATACCTTCGATACTATACAGTCAACAACAGTCAACCCCATATCACCAACATTGCAAAACAATTATTTGGTTTTTATTTTTTTTTTTTTTTTTTTAAAAGGTATGTTGCAGGATTATGGAACAATGCCTGTAAAAGGGCCATAAAAGCCCTGATCTGGCCATTTATCTATATTATTTAGATTAAAAAGTTAATTATTATTATTTTTATTATTATTATTTTATTATTATTGTTGTTGTGGGTGTTTTCTATTTTTATTTTTATTTTTTTATTTTTTTATTTTTTTATTTTATTTTATTTTATTTTTTCTGTTTGTTGATCTGTCTGGTTTATTGGGTAGCAGCATGTATGCATAATTGTTTGTATTTGTTAATTGTATGGTTTATTGCATTTGTTGTTGGTAGTCGTATTTATATTTATATTGTTGTTGTTTAGATGCATGTTTTTAAGAGTTTTATGTTATTTTTTTTTCACCCGTGTATTTTGTTGTTTTATTTTTAAAAAGATTTTTAACTGTTTATTTTATTTGGTTTTATTTTTATTTATTTTATTTGCAATACAAAAAAGCAACACACAAAATAAAAATTAAGGAAAAAAAAAACAAAAAAACACTGAACGCGGATAACACTTAATACGTGTTCACAACACAACGGACAGAACACTACAAGTACTGGTCCAAGATAAAAAAAAATGTGAAGGTTTCGCTCACTGTTTTCTTCGACTGCAATGGCGTGATGCATAATGAATTCTTGCCGTAAGGTCGTACGGTCAATAAGGAATACTACGTTGAAGTTATGCGCCGTTTGCATGAAGCAATTCGTCAGAAACCCACAGAATTGTGGAAGCAAACAATCATAGATTTTGCACCAGATAACGTAATAGCTCACATATCGCTCTGTTGTCCGCGAGTTTTTGGTATTGACTGGACTTGGCCCCCGCTGACTTTTTCCTCTTCCGAAAACTAAAGACACCGATGAATGGAAAAAGTTTTGCTACGATTGAAAAAGAAAAATCGAAACAGGAGCTGTTGGCGATACGAAAAAGCGCGTTTCAAAAGTGTGTCGAAGATTGGGGAAAAAAACGCTGGCCTAAGTGTATTATATCTGAGAGGGATTACTTTAAAGGAAACAAGATAGTTATTGATGACAAAATAAATACTTTCTGAAAAAAATTTAAAATATTTAGAATATCCTTCAGAACGGTAAACATCGATTATAGTTTTTTCCGATAGACATAAAATTTTTTGTTTTGCCATTTTGACTCGTAAATTAATTAAGACGTAATAAATAATCGCTCCGTACAAAAAAATTATCGCTTATTTTAAAAATAATAAAATATCTTTATTCCAGTGAAATAAAGAAAGCACATTTTTGAACTTATTTTTATAAATTGCTCAAAAAAAGTTCTTTAGTTAAGAAACCACTTCTGTCATTTTCTATTTTAAAATTTTGCAATCGGTAAAAACTGCGAAAGATACAGGCTTCTCAATATTTTTAGTGCCTTTATATAAGTGAATTGGAATGTATGTATGGTTTGTTATACAAGTTTGTTGCCGTATGCAGGAGTTTAAAAAGGGTTATTATTAAAGAAGCCCAACAATGTTGTCCAGTTACACATACGAGTATACGAGATCTGATTGATTGAAGCTACCTACTACATGGTCTGTAGTAGGTAGCTTCCTTTTCAGTTAATACTAAACTTCAAAAGACAGCTGTTAAAATTTCATGATATTCTATTTATTAGTTTGCGAGTTCTTCTGTACGCGCATGATGAATCTCCCAACGCAGCTCTTCAACGGGTATCTTTGCATCTTAGGAAAGTGGACGAATTTTATACGCATTGGGGATTAAAAATAAACATTTTAAAAAGCTCTGCTATTTGCTTGCGAAATGCGTCTGGGAAATGTAAATATACGGTTGTACCGGAGAGCAAAAATCTTAGGTTGATGCTAAATGGTATTGAGATACGTTTTAAGGACAGCATTAAATACCTAGGAATTCATTTTAGTAAACTCATGAAATTTGGAAAAGGCTAATCGGGTAAAGGGGGCATTTAGTAAATTGTTCAATAGTAAATTTTTGCCAATTAGAACTAAATTGCTTTTGTTTAAGGTAAGCATTAAGCCAATTCTCCTCTATGCATTTCCAATTTGGTTTACCATCTCACGGACTGTTATGAAGAGAATGGAGATTTTTGAACGGCACATAGTGCGGAATTGCATAGAGAAGAATTTTAAAGCTCTAAATAAAAGATTTTCTAATGTGTTTATTTATGAGAAGGCCAAAATTTCTGCCTTGTCTCAATACGCTTTCGGGCTGATGAGCAGTTTTGTTAGAAGATTGTCTTGTTTTGAAGGCAATGTTATTCAGAATGTTTTATCTAGCAAGCGAGATTTTGGTTGGTCAAATACGCAATATATTTCTTGTATTGGAATTTTACGAGAAGAGGACAATGGTTTTGCTGGTCAAAACTTTTACTTACACTGTACTCCCGGCATTCACAGGGGATAGTTTTAGTTTTTTGGTTATTTAATTTTTTTTTTTTGTCTCTTTTGTTTTTATTATAATTTTTAGTTTATAAATCTAGTTTAAGTTAGTGTTGTAGGTTTAGGTTTAAGTTTTTTTCTTCTAGCTTTAAGTGTATTTTCTGTAAACATGGCGTTACAAGTACTGTCAAGTGCCGGGAGCAAGCATTGTAATCTACACTAATGTTAAAATTGCAAAATTTTTGTTTTAATCTTTTAATTTTAATAAGCATGTCGCATATTCATACCGAATGTTATTAAAACAATACATAATAGTGTTCACTGAATTTATGTTGATTTTTCCTGTTTTATGAAAAAAAATATTAAGTCTCAATAAAACCTAACTAACTAACTAACTAGTTTGTGAGTTATTGTGCTAAGAGTGACGCTACTCTTGCTATTTTCAAAACAAACGCTGGCCCGAATGAAGATGTTATCGCTGAAACTGCAGCCTATTTTAAGGCAAAACATAAATCGTGCTAGAAAAGTGGTATTGAAATGTTAGAGCGGCGCTAGAATGGTTGCGCTGCTCTTGTTGGAGATTACGTTAATGAATAAAGCTAATTTTGCACCAAAAAACTGAATTCTCTTTGTTAGGCCCGGGACTTTTCAGCATATGTGCTAAGTAGAAAAAAAATCTTTTTTTTGAAAAACTATTTACTTCTCAACATTGTCTCCTTTTAGCTCAATACACTTACACGGTATTCTAACTTTTTTATGCCATCTGAATAATACGATTTTCGGAACCCTTCAAAATACGCGTTAGTTTCGGTAATCACTTCTTTGTTTCAGATGAATCTTTTTCCTTCGAGCCATTTTTTCAAGTTTGGAAACAGGAAAAAGACACTAGGAGCTAAATCTGGAATATAAGGTGGATGATCAACCAATTCAAAGTGTATTTCATTTAATTTTAGCATCGTAACTAATGCTGTGTGGACCAGTGCGTTGTCTTGAAGCAATAGCTCTTTTTTCTGTGGTCGTTTTTTCTAGATCGCACCAATCAATTGATCCAATAATGTATGACAATACTTTCCTGGGATTGTGGAACCTTTGTCAAGATAATCGATAAGCAATATTCCGTGCGCATCCCAAAATACAGTGGACATATCCTTACCAGCCAATTTTACTGTCTTCGCCTTCTTTGGAGCACTTCCACCAGCTTCCACCCATTGTTTCGATTGAGTTTTGGTTTCAGGTATGTAGTGTGGACCCACTTTTCATCAACAGTAATTAATCGACGCCACAAATCAACAGGATTACGCTTTATCATGTCCAAACACCGCTGTGAAGTGGTCTGTCGAACGCGGTTTTGTTCGACACTGAGCAAATGCGGCACCCATCTTGCCGATAGCTTTTTCATATGCATATGTTCAGCCAAAATGTTCAACACACGTTCATACGATATGTTTACCATTTTAGAAATCTCACGTAACTTGACTCGGCGACCATTCATAACGATATCGAGGACTTTCTTGATATTTTTTTCCTTAACTACCTCTTTAGGTCTTCGTAGGTGTGCAACAATACCATCAGTACTGTCGCAGTGCTTGTTCGGCCGAGTTTTCCCTTTCAAATCATAGTGTTTAATCGCTGCTCAAAATTCACTTTTTTCCATTTGCTTACTTCCAAGGACTACAACAAATAAACTAATCAATGAATTTGGGTGCAATTTTAACAGCTGACGTTTGACAGATAGCCCCTTCAAAAAAGTCTCGCACTAGGTAGCTTCAATACCAATCCGTCCTCGTAAATGCGGGGATATTTAAAAAATATGTTAAAAGATATAGTCACATTGCACTCCTTTTTCCCTCTTATGGGGTAATTTTCAGAATAAAAACTATCGTATGTTGATTGTTGGACCGCTTACCAAATTTCATTTAAATTGGTTCCGCAGCTTAGACGTAAAAACTTAGTCAACAGGAATATTTGTAAAGATGGATTATGAAGAAAATATATGCCAAAGACTTTAAAACACAAAAAATGTGAACAATTCTTACTACAGCATTAAACCACTGCATGTATTTTTTTTTTGCGCTAGAAATTTTCTCCGCTCCCATACCTTTGGTAAATTTTATATCTTTTTAGGGAAATGGTTGATTTTATTAGCATGAAATGTATCCGTAAAGCACAGAAACACACCTATTATAAGTGTTCTGAGCGACGAGTTCAGACTTATTTTAGCCCTATGCTAACTGATCTGCATCCTAATTGCTTTTGTGTTAAATATCTAAAATGTGTTAAATATATAAAAACATGCACCCAATATCTTGTACTTTCGATGAATATAATCTCTTTGAACTATCAATCCGCTGTGGATTTCGTTTTTGCAATATGTAGTGTTAAACGAATCGGTAGCACATACTTACAATTGCAAAATTTGCAATTACAAATGCGCAGTATTGTGAACTGGGCTAATGTTTAATATAAATTCTGTTAAAATTGGACAGAAAAAATGTTTACTGAATCTAGCACATAATTTAAGTGAGTTGTAATCAACCAACATTAAAACAAAATAAGAGCAAAAATGAGAAGCATTTAATTCTTTTAAAGCAGACTGACACAGACAAATATAATAAACTGAATACATATTAAGTGTGCAAAAATAAAAAGTAACCAGCTGCTGAAAATCATGTGCTTCAAAATAGAACTTTAATGAATTAAACAGGACTGGCTAGAATTGCTCGTAGCTTCAAAAGTATTTAGCAAAATTGCATATTATAAATAAATATTTTAAGATATCTTACAGCGCGACCTGAATTAGGGCTCGAAGTGCAACGTAATTTAACGCTTAAATTAAGAACGTTAACGCTAAGCGCGTTAACATTGTGCCATGAACAGTCCTACTCACTAATCGTGTTTAATAAAAGTCACCAAATAGAAATAATAAAAAGTGATAAAGTCGCTAAATGAGTCTGAAAACACCTAAAGTATGATAACTAATCGCCGCAAAAAATTAGTAACATTTGTTTGAAAGCGAACTTTAGAGAGGGACAGTAAAGCTTTCTCTCTTACGCTCTACTTAAATTGGATTTTCCAATTTCAAAGCGTTGACGCCGCGCTATTTGGGTGTGTCTCATACATTTCGTAAAGCTGGTAGCCCCAGTTGCTAGTGCTTTATTAAATATAGTTTATTATAATTTAAATTATAATAAATTTGTAAATAAATAAATAAAACATTTTGTATGTACGTGAGTGTTTTTGACAGATAATTTACGCTGGATTGCGCAGTTAATGAAATAAGATAGTATTTTGCTCGAATTTGAAGGCACGAGTAGTGTGTAAAGAAATGCACAAAAAATGGGTTAGTACAGAGCGGGGCGATCGGCGAGTGGGAAGGGGGGGGGGGGCTATGAAACAGGAGACCGACATTTAAGGATATAGTGCCATGGGGAGCGCAACGCGAATTTTGCGTACGCAATTGCTATCGCAACAACAATTCTGCGGCCGAAGCGATCATTCTCCAACGATTTAAACCACTAAATAATGGGTCCAAAAGTACGACATAACTGGATCAACATTATCAAAATAAAGATCCGGGCGCCGTAAAACATCGAGGGAACCGGGAAAATTAGAGCGAACACGAGCAACTTCTCTACTAAGCGGTCTGCGATTTGAAATATGCCTTTATCACCTCTAAATCGCATTTTACAAGATGGAGCAACATGGCATACGTCAAATGACTCGTTGGCTGCAGTTCGTCAAATGTTTGCTCAGAAAATCATATCGAAAAGAGGTAACCAACTGACTTTTTCATATGGGGATATCTAAATTTCAACCGATACCTGTTCATGGAAAATTTGCAGTCTAGGTTGCATCAGCGCCAGAGTGAGCAAGGATCGCACTTACGTGATGTAATTTTGAACAGTTCTATAAACATGTGGTTATTTGTTTTTTATTGATCATTTCAAATGTTAAGAGACTTATAGTCCACCCTGCATAATATTATTTCAACTAATTAACTTTTTTAATAGAATAATTGAATTTTTCATGAAACTTTTCCAGCCTGCATTTCACAGGGTGCAGTAATTCCTACTTAGTGCACGCAAAGAACAAAAAGCTTGGAATATGTTTAAAGCAATATTAGCATTAGAGGGACTGCTCAAGCACAAGAATATTGTCTGAAAAACATTGTAATACAGGGTGTCCGCCGGGAGGGTATACTGCTCGCAGTAATCCCACTGTAATCCAGGCAGTATGTGATGTGGCACCGTCTTGCTGATACCACATATTAATCAAGCACAAAGCATACAGTTGAGGCGTTAAACAATTTTTAATAATATCACGATATCGCTCTAGATTCACAGTTACCGCTACGTCGTTTTTATTTTCAAAGAAGTAACACAATGACCCGAAATATAGTTTAAACCGATTTTTCAATGAAAACAGTTTTTTTTGCTTAAAACTAGTTCTGATTATAAAAATAGGTTATTAAAATACAGAAAATAAAAATTCCGATATCGGTCCATATACTCGTATGGTGTATAAGCGAACTTAAAATAATTTTTTTTTGCTTAAAATCTGTTTTGGTAATAAAAGGAGGTTAAAAATACAGAAAATGCACGTTTTCGATATATGTTTATATATAACCGAGATATAGCTTAAACCGATTTTTCCATAAAAATTTTTTTTTTTTTTTGCTTAAAAGCAGTTCTGATTATAAAAGGAGGTTACTAAAATACAGAAAATGAATAATTCCGATATCGGTCCGCATATACCCGAGATATATATATATTTTTTTTTTGCTTAAAAGCTGCTCTGATTATAAAAGAAGGTTACTAAAATACAGAACATGAAAATTTCTCATATCGGTCCATATACTCGTATACCCGAGATATAGCCAAAAGCGATTTTTCATGAATATGTCACGTAAGCGAACTTAAACAACTTTTTTTTGCTTAAAAGCTGTTCTAGTAATAAAAGCACGTTACTAAAATACAGAAAATGAGAAATTATATATATAATATATACTCGTATGCCCAAGATATAGCCTAAACCGATTTTTCCATGAAAAAACAATTTTTTTTGCTTAAAAGCAGTTCTGATTGTGAAAAGAGGTTGCTAGATCACAGAAAATGAAAAATTCCAATATGGGTCCACATATACCCGAGATATAAGTTAAAGCGATTTTACCATGAACACTTTTTTTTTGTTTAAAAGCAGTTCTCGTTATAAAAAAAGCCTACTAAAATACAGAAAATGGAAAATTCCGATATCGGTTCCTATATAACCGAGATATAGCATAAACCGATTTTGCCATGAAAGATTTCTTTTTTGGAATAGTGATTACAAGGCAGAAATATTTTTTCCCCGATTTCGGTTCATATATACCCAAGCACATTTAGTTCAAATTTGTAATATATACTATAAATATACGTGACTATCGTAAAAGGTATTTTATATTCGTCCCAGCTGAATATACTATACTCTTACTTGTTTAAATTAATAATTTTCCAAAGAGAAAACATTTTATACCAATATTTATTTTGTATTGTAAACTGTTCTAAAACTATTTCTTATACGAAATCTTACCTTTCGGCATGCCACAGGGTGCTTTTGTACGTGAATTATCTAAAAAATCTAAATCGTATTTGCGTGCAGGTGGATACGTAAGCGCCACATGTGCTGAGGCAAACTGAGAAAAGCAGCTTAAATACAAAACGTAAACGACTAACAGCCGCGTCCAGTTCGTTATCCAATCTCGTTGGTATTTGTTGTGTTGCTGTTGCATACGTTCGCATTGTGGTCTTAACTGATGACCAATATGTTTTCTGTTATTAACAGCCATATTTAAATTTTTTTTTTTATTTTTTTAATTTATTATTATTTTTTTTTTTTTAAGAAAGACCATATACAACCGACTTGGCAGCTCACCGTTTGGCTTAAAATAATATTTTTGGTATGATTCCTTTGCTTTTGGTGTAGAAGTTGTTTCTTGTTTTGCGCGTTTAAATAAATATTTGTTTATTTTATGTTATTAACAATTTGCCATATTTTTCACTTTATTTTTACATAGATGAATTTTATTTTTAATTGATATTTTTTCCTTAAGAAATAACTGCAATATTTTTAATTTACTATAATTTTAAACTGTTCAGCACCGTAATTTTTGTGACCTAAAAAGAGAGAGAGAGCAAAATATTTGATATTAAAAACAATGTGATATTCAGAAGTTTTACGGCCGTATTCATAAATATTTTAAAAGGATGTTCGAATTATTTTTAAGGAATTTTATGTTCCTCCTTCTCATAATCTACAATATTTCCCCAATTCCAATACAATTCACTACATACGTATGGGTCATCCCCTGAGTACTAGTCCGAGATAAAAAAAATCGTTTAAGTCAGATATTTTTGTACTGATTGCACCCATTTTTTAGGCAACTTTACAGAGATGTTTATGCTCTTTGGGTTATTGTTTGTTTATATTGACACAATTTTATTAAAATTGAAATATTTATTTGATAATATTCGACACGTTACTTTGATAAAAGTATTTTTTTTTTTTATTTTACTTACAAGTCTATGACTTACAAATTCTTACAGACTTTCTAAATAGAACTTACAAATAAATTTTTTAAATTATGTATTCTACTTTGAGTGCCAGATATCATCCAGAATCTCCGCAGTCTGGCTGGCCATTTCCACCTTTTAAAGTGCTATGATCTGAGACTTTAAGTTTCACGAAAGAATTAAAAGTTTCACAATATAATTAAGTTTTTCTTTCATTGTAAATTTTTTTTGGAATAGAAATTTGAAAAAATTTTCAAAAAATTTTTTAAATTATGTATTGCATCTTGAGCGCCAGCTATCATCCAGAATCCTCCTCAATCTAACTGGCCATTTTCCTCTTTCCAAGCTTTATGATCTGAGACTTTAATTTTCACGAAATAATTAAAAGTTTCACGAAATAATTAAATGTTTGTCTATTATTATAAATTTTTTTTATTATATATTTTTTTAATTCCTTTTTGTATTTATATTTTTTCCTTGACATTTGAAAAAGATTTATTTTTTGTGGTGTTGTATTTATTGCTCTTGCATTTACCTGGTATGAACTCGTCTTGGCTATAACTATTATTTCCATGATTTGTGCAAAGAAAAGCGATATTTGAACCGACATCACAGCCGAGAGGTTGGCATCTCATACCATAGTGCTATTACATACGTACTACAGCACCATCGATCTTGAGTTTCAAAGTGCAAAAGTGACCGGTACTAGCAAGATTTTCCAAAGTTCAATGAACTATTTGGTCCCATATCTTGGATTATACAACAGGATAATGCCACTATACACAATGTTAGAGTAATAAAGGAGTTCATTGCAAGCCAAAATTTTGATATTCTTAACTGGCCACCCCATTCGCTATCGAAAATGTCTGGGGCTGGTTATCTCGCAAGGTCTATGAAGGAGGTAGACAATATGATGACAAGCAGTCACTACTAATTCAACTTATTAAGTATACTTGGAGCCATATTTCGTTGGATACATAAATTCTTTTTATCCGTCATTGATTACCCATTACTAATCGTTCTTAAGTAAAGTCAATAAAGCAACAATAAAGAAAAAATAATTAAGAAAACAGGAAAAACAATTTTTCATTAAAATTAATTAAGGTGCCGTTATTCAAGTGAACCAAAAAAATAGCACATTTTGGATTTTTTTCTTAATTGCTCAGAAAAAGTTGCTTAGTCACTATTGTCATGATTTTTTTATATCTCAAGACGTCTAGCTTCCATTTCTATTTTAAAATTCTGCAATCGGTTAAAAATTTCAAAAGATACAGGCTTCTGAATATGGAATTTTTAGTGCCTTTATACAAGTGAACTGGAGTGTATGTACTCGTACGAACGCCGTTGTTTGATACGAGTAAAATATTGATAACTAAAAGCTCTTTTTAAAGAATTCTTCGATTAAATCAACAGATAACCGGTTTGCAAAAACAAAAGAAAACAAAAAACATGAAATACCTTAAAAGAAAAATATTTGAAATACCTTCCAAAGTGTTGTTGTTGTTGTTTGTCTAAAACCAACAAGTCATTCAGTTAAACATACAAACAGCCAACAAGCAAAAGCTGCAAGTTGGTCAATGATTATTTTAATTTTTGTTTTTACAATTTTATTTTGGTATAAAACTCCAGCCGTTCATGGGCCACAAACTTGAGAAAGAAAATTACAGCAAGAAACAGCAAAAATTTACAATTTATAAACAAACAACTTGTGGTCGTTTACTACAAAACAACCATCAATGAGCGTTGAATAACATAAACAAATATTTTTTTCAGACCAAAAACAAAGTGTATAAAAAAAAACCAGTTAGGCAACAATCCTTTCGTTATCTATGATTTTAATTTTAAAACATTTCAATACAAAGTTCTTTAAAATAATGTTTTCAATATTTGAGAAAATATTTTACTCGTACGCGTAACCAGTAAATACTAAACGTCTGCATGATTACGCTCAAAAGGCATTAGAATATAAACATTTGTTTTTTGAACAAATAAAGCTTCTTGCCATACACAATTAAACACGAAGTGACTCATATTCTGTTTTAATAAAAACAACTGAATACAGAAGCCAAACAACACTGAATACACGAACCGAATGAATAATGATAATAACTCTACTCGTGGAAAAACAAATACAACCACACTCAAATAAAACGAATATAAGAAGAAAAAGTTTCGAATGAATGTAAGTAGTATTCGAATGTATTATTATCGATATGCAACGGGAACTACAGCTAAATATTCAGCTTTTTCTGCATTTCATTTTACATTTCTCAATTTCAGACTAACTCAATTTGAACCGTGAAAGTGTACACAATCAAGCAACGCGTTAAAAGTATTCAGACTTATTATGAAAATAGAGGTGCAAACTAAAATGGAATGGTCAAAAGGCTTTAGCTCTTGAGGCAATTGCACCTTGTAAGTGTGTAAGTCTTTATGCAAATATTGTGGGCTTCATGATTTTCTCGGTCAATTTAGCCATCCAAATGTGAGTACAACCGAAAAAATCATGCAAAACTTTGAGCAAACCGGGTCTGGAGGAGATGTAAAAGCACCAGTGCATGCTCGTAAGCTCGTTCTGCAGAAAATGTTGCTGCTGTTCGCGATAGTATGGCTGAAAAGGCGTTCACTTCAACTTGATGAACATTATGCATAAAGACTTACACTTACAAGGTGTAATTGACTCAAGAGCTAAAGCCTTTTGACCATTCCAAGTCTCACCGATGATCAGAATAGTGGCAAGAATGGCAACAGTGGATAATCAATTTTCGTGCGAAAATTGGAGTTGCAATACTTCCGGGGACGTAGGGGATTTTGGGGATTCGCAAAGCTGATTTTGAGAATTTGCAAAAATTCGGAATCACTTCACTAACCGGTTTTCAATATTCGGTGCGAGGTTTTGCACTGCAATATGTATCTGAACTATAAACAGTCATTCGCTTTAGTGCGAAAATTGAAGTTGCCGTTTTGCTTCTAAAGAAGTGGGGGGCTTATACGTTTTCTGAAGCCGACTTTGGGAGTTCCCAAAAAAACTCAGAACCGCTTCGCTAAGCGTATCGGAACCAGTTTTTCATGGAATGTATATCTGAACAATTAGCGGTCATTCGATTCGGTACGAAAGTTACCATATTGTTTCCCAGAAAGTGAAAGATTTTGGCGATTCTTGAAATTGATTTTGGAAATTCTAGAAAAAAATCGGAATGTGTAACTATATTTAGTAGTTATATATATATATTAGTGAGAACAGCGAAACAAAAAATTCCATCGTTTCTCACTTAGTAAAAAAAACGTAATTTCTGTATTTTAAAGTGAAAATTTACGACACTTGTGCTTTTATTGAAATATTTCTATTAAGCAGCTGTCAAAAATCAATAAACAAAGAAATAAAAAAAATCATAAGAGCAGAGACAAAGTAAATACCAGTTTTACTAACGCTCTGTCAGGTGTCGAACTATTTTTAGGGTTGTCAATATTATACTGTGAAAATAAGGACAAATGCACATCTTGCATTACTTTTGGTACACCATTTATAAAGTAAAATGCTTACATACGAGGGCGGACTGATATTTAAGCTACCTAAGTAAGAAAAAAACAATTTTTTTCAAAAACCATTTATTTCTCAACATAGTCTCCTTTTAGCTCAATACACTTAGTAAGAAGATATTCCAATTTTCTTATGCCATCTGAATAAAACGATTTTGGGAACCCTTAAAATAGCATCGTATCTAATGCTGTATGAACCGATGCGTTGTTTTGAAGAAAGAACACTTTTTTTCTTCTTTAAATGTAGTCGTTATGTCTTGATTACATCAATCTATTTATCCAATAATGCACGATAATACTTTCCTGCGATTGTGAAACTTTTTTCAAGATAATCGATGAGAAATATTCCATCATCCAACATCCCAAAGTACATCCAAAGTACATAATCTTGTCAGCACGGTATTCACCAGCTTCCACCCATTGTTTCGATTCATTTTTTGGTTTCAGGTGTGTAATGGTGGACCCAAATTCATCCACAGATATTAATCGACGCCAAAAATCAACAGGTTTACGGTTTACGCACCGTTGTGAAGTGGTCTGTCGAACTCGTTTTTGTTTGATACTGAGCAAACGCGGCACCCATTTTGCCAAATGTTAAACACACGTTCATATGATATGTTTACCGTTTCAACAATCTCATGTAACTTGACTCGGTGATCATTCATAACAATATCGAGGATTTTCTTGATATTTTCTTCAGTAACCACATCTTTTAGCCTTCCTGTTGATGGTATTGTTGCAGAGCTTGCTCGACTGCATTTAAATTCAGCAATCCAATATATGTTCATGCAATCTGATGGAGCAGACTCACCGAAATGTTTATCGAACTTTTCTTTTGTCTCTTTCGCCGTTTTCTCTGTCAAATAATAATATTTAATCACTGCACGAAATTCACTCTTTTCCATTTTTCAAGCAACACAAAAGTTGCTTACTTCAAAAAACTACGGCAGACCGCAATTTCAAAAAAAAAAAAAATGTGTTTGTGCTGCCACCTAGCTCTATGTAACTTCAATATTAATCCGCCTTCGTACATATTATACGTACATTATCAGGCATAATATTTTCTCTAAGGGATTTTACCATTTTTGGGTAAACATTTTGCAGACGCCTTTGCATGGTTGGAATAGACTTTTGTTTGATTTTGTGCATTTATCATTTAGATTGTTTGGCAGCGACACCATATGATTTCTGATGCGCTTAATTCAAATCTGTTTTCAGTTTTTCGCTATCACGTAAGAGTGAGAACACAATGTAACGATAATTTATTGCGGTGCGGTTTTTCATACGATTTTGAAGTAAAAAATCGCAGTGCGGAGCGGCATAAAATTAAAATATACAGCCAGTTCGCCGATGTCGAAAGGGTAAGTTCATTCGCACTCTAGGCGAAAACAAATTGATTTGGATTTTTTCTAAATTTATTCTTTGCGAACGATGTGTCAAAATCCAATTAAAATATATAAGTTCATGTGAAGGAACAATAGTGACATAGACGAACCCAAATTTATTCAAATGAGAGTGACATACATTTTCATTCGATATCGTCGAACAGGCTGTTATTTTATTTTCATTGCGGAGTTTTTTATAATATAAATTTTCGACTCTCGTTTCTTTCCGATGTTGCCATAGTTTTTGAATAGTTGGCGATTTTCACAACATTATTGTAAACAAAAAAACATGATTTTGAAATTTATAAATTTTTGTCGTGAAATGTAAAGTTGTAAAGCGAAAAAAAATGGTAAAAGTATGACTATTTTTATAATATGCAGACGTGAAGTTACAAAAACTTCCAGTGTAAAGAAGATTTGTAATAGTGATGTGTTTGCCATCTATGGCCCCCAAACAATGAGGAAAACCATTTGTTTAAGATGAGATGACATTTAGGACCAATCGTTTATGTTAGGATTAGCCACATAGACTACATTGAATTCTTTCCATATTACTTCGCATGTTTCATAAACAACCTTCCTTAACGTGGATACTCCAATTTTATATGCCCAAGCAAAAACTTGCATACTACACCCGTGAGCACGGCAAATTTGTTGGGAATTCCCAAAATCAGCTTTTGGAATCACCAGAACCTCCTTACTTTCCTGCAACAATCCCGAAAGCAACATGGCAACTTTAACTTTCATACTAAAGCGGCAACCCTTTTTTCCAGCAGAATACAAATTCCTCATAACACATGGGCTGAAAACTACCGGGCCTAACCAAAAAGGAACACAGTTTTTTGGTTCAAAATTAACTTTATTCATCTCTTGATTCCTGCGAAATTTCTTACCGGCGAGCATTTTTTTCAGGTCGCTAGGACCTAAATCTAATGAATACGATGGATGTGGGAGCAATTTAAAGTTCAGTTCGTGCAGTTTTGCCATTGTATTGATTGAGTTGTGACACGGTGCGTTGTATCTTTGCCATATGTGATCGTTTCTTTGCAATTTCGGCATTCAAACGCTCCAATAGCTTAATGAAAAGTTATAAAAAACTAGGTTTGGAGATGTTGAAGCAAGAAGTATTTAATTAAATTTCTAAACATATTGCAGACTTGACATTATACATTATCACTTCTACTTACAGTAAGGTAAATGATAATCGACAACCGGAACTATGCGCTTTTATAAACATTAAGGATCTTACCCACCATCACCTGTTAGTATTTGTCGTGGTTTCAAATTCCACACATAAAACAAACGTGGCTTCTACCAAATTAACAATTTCTTCTAAATTCTTCTAGTTAAAGATCATTGTTTTTGTTGTTTTTATAAGAAAGTTATAACAATTGTTATTTTTAACATTTCGATAGCAGTTTGTTGTCATCCTTTAGCTGGAAGAGTTTAGAAAAAAATTATAATATAAACAAGATCAAATAATACGAATATTGAATTTTTTAACCGCTATAATTTTTTTTATTTACTGTCATTTCAAAATACTTAATACAAACAGTAAATTTTTTAAAAAATTTTATAAAAAAACAAATAAATGAACAAAAATGTAATAGTGACAAGTATTGCCGTCACTGTCTTTCGTTGTATTATGTTTATTTTTCTCTCCCGCAACGGAAAATCGTACAGCACCGCAAACATTGTGTTCAGACTCTAAAGAGTTATTTTTACCGGCCTGGTTAATTTTACCCCTTAAATTAGTCGATTAAGCTTATGTTTTTCCCCATATTTTTCTTTATTTTATATAATAAAAACTTTTATTTATTGTATCTTCCTTACAGAACTAACAATAAGTTTTCACATCTTAATTTCAATAAGTAATCAATTTTGTAGAAATTTACATTTGTTTGCCTATCTATTACCATTTTACTGTTGTTTAGAAATAAATGGCGAAAAAAAATGTTTTTATAAAATAATTTGTTAACTTTTTTTATTTTCCAAATGCAATAGAAAAAAGTCATAGATTTGACTTTTTAAAATTTCATCAAATTTCATTGACAAATGTTGATTTCATTCACAATTGAAAACAAGTACCGCACATTGAAAAAAATTGCGTAATAATGTATTAATTGCGGACTGAATCCAGTTACACGTAAACGTGCAATTAGTGCATTTTACATTTATTTGTAGTATCATAATTTCTACAAAATATGCACATACATAATAAGTATGTATGTACACGTACATGTATGTTTACATAATAAAATATTGTTCAGTAATAGTTTAGAAATAATATTACTGATCATAACCATAGAACTCAGCAACAACAGTATGTTGCGCTTGGAGTATTGTCAGGTCAACCATATATTTTATCTAGATGTATAAAAGCTAAATGTTCTGTGAATAAAATTCATTATTTTAATCACCACGGATTAGAATAAAACAAACACACATTCATACACACATACATACATACATATGTATCTCAGGCAGGTGTTGCTGGTGTCTTATTTTTTATAACAGTTTGCTTTTGTTTTGTAATTGAAAGATTGTTGGCAATTAAGACCAAGAAAAGCACGTTTATACCCTGCAAACATTTTCTATCAATAAATATCGTTGAAAAAAAACCAACTAAAAAACACGCTTCAATATTGAATAAGATGTAAGAAAAAGCAATAACTTTAAAAATAAGCTTGAAACAATAGTGAAAGAAAATTCTTAGTACTATTGCTAAAAAAGTGTCGGGCGCTTGATATACGAAAATTATGGCACAAAGCAGTCAGTCCACACAATAACTTTTTGTTTCCACGATAATACTAGTATTTTTCATTCGCTATTTTTTAAGCTTCTTTCTGAAAATTATTTCTTACTTAGTTTAATATCGAAGCGTGGTTTTTAGTATTTTTTTTTTTAACTAAGAGTATATTTATTTTATTTTTAGTTTCATAATGCTATAAAAGCGAATATGAATATACGTATTAGTAACATTGGTCTTATCTCTCCATATAAATAATCACTCATACGACAATGTGTTGCGAGCATTACAAACATATCCACATACAAAGCTTTAAGTGAAGCTAATATAAGCGTGTTAATAATCGCTTCTGTCGTGTAGATACCACAATTCAGCCACTAAAAATCGGCAGGAAACGTTGAAAATTGCTACTGCCTTGCACACAAAATGCACAAACACGGCAACAATCAAAAAACCCGGCAAAGACTCCAAACCCCGATAAAAATCCGGTTGCATGGCAAAAACGCACCCCGAATATGATTTGTTGGGAATTCCCAAAATTGGTTTCTGGAATCACCAAAACCTCCTTACTTTCCCGCAACAATCCCGAAAGCAACACGGCAACTTTAATATTCATACTAAAACGGCAACACTTTTTTCCAGCGGAATACAAATTCCTCATAACACATGGGCTGAAAACTCCCGGGCCTAACAAAAAAGAAACACAGTTTTTTGGTTCAAAATTAACTTTATTCATCAACGTAAGCTCCATCAAGAGCAACGCAATCATTCCAGCGCCGCTGTAACATTTCAATACAACTTTTGTAGAACGATTTATCTTTTGCCTCAAAATAGGCCTCAGTTTCAGCGATAACCTCTTGATTCCTGCGAAATTTCTTACCGGCGAGCATTTTTTTCAGGTCAGCGAACAGCCAGTAGTCGCTAGGACCCAAATCTAATGAATGCGATGGATGTGGGAGCAATTTGAAGTTCAGTTCGTGCAGTTTTGCCATTGTTTTGACTGACTTGTGACACGGTGCGTTGTATCTTTGCCATATGTGATCGTTTCTTTGCAATTTCGGCCTTCAAACGCTCCAATAACGCTATATAATATTCACTGTTAATGATATTTCCTTTCTCAAGATAGTCGATGAATGCGCGGTGTAGCACATTCCAAAATACCGAGGCCATGACCATTCCAGCCGATTGTTTGGACGAGATTCGCCAGTTGCTGGCCACTCAGATAACGATCGTTTTTATTCCGAAGTGATGTCATGGATCAATGTTTCATCCATTGTTATATATCGACACAAAAATTCCGTTTAAACAAGGCCAAACACTGCTCAGAATCATCAACACGTTCTCGTTTTTGGTCAACAGTGAGCAAGCGCGGCACCAACTTTGAACAGAGCTTTCTCATAGTCAAATGCTCCTGCAATATAAAGCCAACATGTTCTTTTGATATTTTTACGAAGTCAGCTAACTCACGCAACTTCACTTTTCGATCATTCAAAACGATTATCTGGATTTTTTTATGTTTTCTGGTGTTACCGCCACATTTGGACGTTCTGCATCATCGATGTTTCTACGACCACGTTTGAAATCAGCCAACCAGCATTTTTTTTGTTGTTTCTGATAGAGCGGAGTCCCCATAATACTTTTCAAGTCATTGCTTCGCTTGAACGGCATTTTTCCATCAAGAAGAGTGTAAAATTAAAACGCGGTATTATTTTTGATCGATTGTTTTGAAAATAACAAAAGTAGCGTCACCCTTAGCACAATAACTCACAAACTAATGAATAGAATACCATGAAATTTTAACAGATATATTTTGAAGTTTAGTATTTACTGAAAAAAGGTGACTGCAATGAAACTAGCGCCATCTATGTGTTAAGCCTGGGACCTTCCAGCCCATGTAGTAGTAACCTCTTTATATGCAGGTCTATTCGAGAATTCACCCTTCACTTCGTCGCCGTCCAACACTCACTTTCGACGGTCCGGTATCGACAGATTCTAAAATACGCGCAAACAAATATCGTTTTCAGTAATCGAATTTTGTGTTATCTCTAGTAAAAATATAAACAACATTCCACACAGCTGACTAGCACAAAACGAAATTCAAAATAAAAAAAATTGTAAAAATAGAAAATATTTCTTATTTTTGCAGCTAAAGATCATTTTTTATAAAAAATTCAACAATATTTATTTTCAAATATTTCGATAACAATTTATTATCATATTAATATTTATTTTCAAATATTTCGATAACAATTTATTATCATCGTCAGGAAAATTAATATGTTAACAAATTTTTGTCGAAATATTTGAAAATAAATATTGTTGAATTTTTTATAAAAAATAAAAAACGATCTTTAGTTGAAAAAATAAGAAATATTTACTTAAACAAGATCAAATAATTAAATATCGAAAATAGAAAATCATATACCTTTAATTTCTTTGTCGAGTTTGCTTCTTAATCCTTCATACATATGTATATATTTTGTTGCCAAATATAGTAAATATGCATATTTCCTTACATTTTTCACAAATAATTTAAGTTGTTGGTGGAAATTTGTGCTTTACGAGGTAAAATCGGCGTCGAACAATATTATGGCTAAAATGCAGTGGCAAGGTATTTTAGAATGCAGACGATGTGAAAGGAAACATATGATTTCTGCTTGTATATTATCTCTAACGAATGTAAATACATACTTTAGAGTAGTAAAAAATGAAACGAGCATGTATTGGTGGTGAAAGTGACTTCTCGAATAAAGACGATTAACAGAACTCCTTTTAAGCAAAAAAGAGTTGTTTTAATTCGCTAACGCGAATCGGCTTAAGCTATATCTCGGGTATGTATGAACCGATAACGGAATTTTTCATTTTCTGTATTTAAGCAAAACGAATTTTTTAAGTTCGCTTATGCGACACTTTCATGGAAAAATTGGTTTAGGCTATATCTTAGGTATATATGGACCGATAACAGAATTTTTAATTTTCTGTATTTAAGTAACCTCTTTCTATAACCAGAATTGCTTTTAAATAATAAAAAAAAATTTTCTTGGACAAATCGGTTCAGACTATGTATATCTCGGGTATATATGGACCGATATCGGAAATTTTGATTTTCTGTAGTTTGGGAACCTTATTATATTGCCAGACTGCTGTTTAAGGCCTTGCTACACTATCATACACGATCGTGCGATGTACTAAATAAAGCATGTGTCCTGGAAAAGTACTAAAAATTTAACCGTGCGACAGAGTCTTTGACAAATCGTGCGATTTGAAAAATTTTATGAAACTTTTCAAAACATTATGGTTTCTGTGCGATCAGTTTGGTATATATTGTGAAAAATATGAAAATATTGTAGGTGCCTCCAGGAACAAATTTAAGTAATGTAAAATTATTATGTTAATAAAAGTTTTTAATCGTTTTATTGTGTATATAAATTATTTCAATCATACTTGTATAATAGTGTGGCCTACAACGCCATTTTGAAATGATTTTTTCAAGTCGGCCAGACTTTTGAAACAGTTTCCTGTGAATGAATCGTACGCTCATGTAGGATAGTGGACCAGGACCTTTAGCAAAAAAAGTTGTTTGAGTTCGCTTACAAGATATTTTCATTAAGAAATCGGTTTAGGCTATAACTCGGGTTATATGGACCAATATTGGGTATATATCGACGAATATTTGCCTTTTAGTCGCTATGCCAAATAATTGTATCCAGCAGAACAAACAACATTTTTTTTCAAAAATTGTATCAAAAATATGTAAAGTTTATAGGGTCGGAAATGAAAATTGTAGAAATTACAAACGAAACCACTAATTTTTGAACCCTTAATATTTTTGTAAAAGGTATAAAAATTAATAGAAACTAGAGAAGGAAAGAGTTCTTCTAAAGAAGGCTCCCAATTAGAGCTGCTGAGAAGGCCCTAAATGAGGCCAAAGTACTCCTTCTATGAGAACTGCTAGACCTGCTGCTTAAGGGAGTGTGGAAGGCCTTGGCAGTCTAAAACATCGTGTGTAAAAAATAAATTAATATGGAATCGAGAAAGAAGGATTTCTGTCTGCTTCCCCAGGCATTGCGGAAGGCCTGCTTACTCCTTTTTATCGGTGGGCAGTTGCAGTTATTGAGAAACAATATAACACACATACACACTTGTGTACATATATGCGAGAATATTTATTTTAAAAATATTTATATATTATTATTGTATTTAAATGCTGTGGGTCAGTGTACGTTATTAACACTATTAACAAATCGTCCATACCTATTTCTTTTATGTAATTTCATTTAAGTTGGTCGAAAGTTGGCTTTGCCATTTGCGTGTTAATTAGTTGTTTAAACAAGCAAATAAATCACAAATAATTATGTACATATGTACACATATAAACATACATATGTACAACATACATATGTACACAATATATTTCCACAGTTTATTAAAAACTCGTGTTTTGAAAAAGTACGATTAAAAATTGCAATTTTAGGAAAATTTTTTTACTTAAAATTTTTAAATTAAACAGTAATTGTTGTAAATTTTTGCAACTATTCGTATTAAACCAACTGCTAAATATACATAGATGTACATGCTCGTACATACATACATATGTATGTACATATGTAGTTACGAAACTGATAAACAAGCACATATCCATATGAACAGACATACTCGTATTGTGTGTATGAATAAACCGAAATACACCTGTATGTACAATTATACATTTAACGCAATAATACGTGTATTAATTTAATTAAATATTTAATGACTGCTTACCAACATTTTTAGAGTTTCGCTTCTGCGCTAAGCTGAGTTAAATAAATTGGTTTGAAGAAAATGCAAGAAAATCAATCAGAAGCAAAAACTTATTTATTTATATTTTTTTGTAATGCAGTTTCTTTACATATGAGCACATACCATAAATAGGTGTTGTATGCATGCACCTGTCTCTCCAGTTTCTACCTTTTTCAGAAAGAAATCCATATCAAAAATTTTAATAAATATTTCTTATTTGTACATATGTACTAATCGGGTTATAAGTTCAAGTATTTTTCCTTTTTTAAATTAAGAAGTTTTTTTTTATTTCAAACCAGTTGCTGTGAACAATAACTTTTGGTTAAAGAAGAGTAAAAAATAACTATAAACTTTAGCTGGTAGACATCTACACTACTCATTAGTATCAGGCTTTGAACTCGGGACCATGACATAAGTTGACCGGCCCACTGAGCCACCTTTCAGCCACCGAGTTCATTAATTATTATTTGTCTATATTTATCTCATATTGATCACATATGCAATTTTTAATTGCCTATATTATTGTCTGTACCAGTGATGCCAGACATTTTTGTCGAAAAATCTTCATTTGCCAAAAAAAAAACAAAAATATATGTGTATCTTAATTTTAAATTTTTTAATTTTGTTTTAAGCAATTCACATTTTATTTTTGATTTTTTACATAGTACAGGGTGTCTGTTAGCAGATATTTGTATATTTTCAAACTTAAATAAAAAACGTACATGTGATATATCATCCAGCTGTCTTCCGTCGATTTGAACACACTGTTTAAAACGAATATGATCCACATGCTGCAGTAAACTTTGTTCAATTGAGCTGATTTCTCGACGAAAATTTTCATTTAAAGCCACAAGAGATGGCGGATTGTCATTATAAACTCGCTCTTTGAGGTAACATTTAAAAAAAAAAGTTCATGGGAGTTAGATCGAGCAATCTCGGGGGCCGTGGAATGTCCCAAAAGCGATTGATCAGTTTTTGTGAGAAATTTGGAAAAAATAATGCCGTAATCATAATTTTCACCGTTGATGCTCGTCGCCTGGGCTCGAGAATTTTCGAAAAAAAATTTGTGCAATTATCTCATGCGTGAATAAGGCACGCCAAACAGTTACCTTGGGGCAATGCAATGGTTTCTATACTTCAATCGAGTGTTGCGGGTTCTTGGGGACCAGTAACAGTAGTTTTGTTCGTTGACGTTATAGTGCAAAAACACTCTTACAAAAGTTTTTGCGTAAATTAAAATCACTTTCTTTCAGTTCTTGAATGATTTGAATTTTAAAAGAATGGAACTTCAGATCCTTTTCTAAAATTTCGTGAATAATAGCTCTTGAAAGTCCCAGTGAGGCTGCTCTTTTCCATATTGAAGTCGCGGCTTTTAGCGCAAACTATTTTCAACCAGTTTAATGTCTTCGGAAGTCCTTGAAGATCGAGTGGGCTCTGACTATGGGACATTCATAGTCTAAGCAGTTGCGCGGAATCTCTGCACTCACGAACGAATTATATTTACACTCGGTCTACCCCGTATTCGCCAAATATGGAACTTTGAACAAAATTGTTGACGCAGAATTACCTAAGAATCATTGTTCTTAAAAAATGTATTCACAACGAACGCGCGATCCCCACTCGACCACAACGATATCGTGACGAAAAAATCCGCACAATCGATAATTCCAATGGCACCACCTTCCGCCCGTACTGCTTATAAATTTTTGAAGTAATCGTATTCAAGAACTATTGGAAATCGCCGGTCGTCGAAATCGACCGCATTCTATTTTCACCGCTTTTTTTTTGTTTTACTTGTATTTAAGTAAAAAAACATACACATATTTTGTTTGTTAGTATTAGTAACAAATTAATAGCCGTATCATTCTTAAGATACAGTATCTTCATTAATAACTATAGGGTGTTTTTTTAAGCCCGATAGAACTTGAAATTGTAAAAAATAAGACAAAAAATTAAATTGTAATCAAAATGTTTTTTTATTCGAAAGATCAATACGTGACATTAACATTTGAAAATGATTTCGGGCATATGGGCACCGCGGCTGTTCTTGACGAAGCGCATTTTGGACGTCCAATTTTGGGCCACTTTTTCGAGCATTGCTGGCCGTATGTCACGAACAACACGAACAATGCTGGCCTCCAAGGCGTCAATTGTTGCTGGTTTATCAGCATAAACCAGTGACTTCACGTAGCTCCACAGGAAATAATCGAGAGGTGTCAAATCGCACGACCTTGGAGGCCAATTGACAGGTCCATTTCTCGAAATCAACTTATCGCCAAATTTTGATTTCAGTAAGTCGATGGTTGCGTTCGCCGTATGGCACGTAGCGCCATCCTGTTGAAACCACATCTCCTCCGGATCAATGTCATCCATATTTTCAAACAAAAAATCATTGATCATGGTGCGGTAACGATCTCCATTGACCGTAACGCGAGCTCCGGCCTCATTTTTGAAGAAATAAGGTCCGATGATGCCACCAGCATGAAAACCGCACCAAACAGTGCATTTTTCTGGATGTAATGGAGTCTGTAGGGTCTCTTGTGGATTGGTCTCACTCCATATGCGGCAATTTTGCTTATTAACAAACCCGTTAAGCCAAAAATGCGCCTCATCGCTGAACACAATTTTGCGTCTATAAGTTGCGCGAATCGACGACTGATTTTCAAAGTAAATTTGGATAATTTCGTAGCGTTGTTCAAGCGTGAGTCTATTCATGATGATTTGTCAGAGTATACTGAAACAAATAAAATAAATGTTTCATCAAAATTTAATTTTTTGTGTTACTTTTTACAATTTAAAGTTCTATCTAGCTTAAAAAAACACCCTATATATTGTCGCCTTTACCGTAATCCCGCTCAGATATAATATACGTATGTCAGCGTTTTTTCCAATCCTCGAACCACTTCTGAAACTCGCTTTTTGGTATCACCAACAGCTCCTATTTCGATTTTTCTTCCATCTCCTCAATCGCAGCAAAATGCGTTCCTTTGCTCGGTATTTTCAATTTTGCGAAGAGGAAAAAGACAGCGGGGGCCAAGTCTGGTAAATACGGTGTTTGAGGCATCATATCGGTTTTGTTTCTGGCCAAAAACTGACGCACAAACATCGATGTATGAGCTGGTGCGTTCTTATGATGCAAAATCCACACCTTACCAATGGGCGCTTTCATTGGGATGGTTGGGCTCTGGTTTCAATATCAGAGCCATACGCCCATGATTCGCCACCAGTTATAACCTTTTTGAGAAAATATGGATCATCGTTGACGATGTTTTGACAAACTTTTGTTTTTGACAGATGAAATTTGCAGGAGTATATTTCAATATTAGAGAAATGGCTAAAGCTTTGGAAAATAAAAGTTAATGAACAAAAATGTACTCACGTTACATTCACACTGCGTAAACAAACATGTTCAGCTATCCAAATTAACAACTCACCTACTCCTCAGCACAATGAAGTCAGCTTGGTATTGTAAGTCTCACATTAATGCGAAAGTCACTCAGTTGAAACTAAAAGCAGCGCAATTAGTTAATTAATTATTTTGTTATACAACGCAATACTAAAGCCTATATGGCGCTACGGAATTCAATTATGGGGCACCGCCTCCGCTTCAAACATTGAAAAATTCAAAGACGACAAAAGCAAATTCTTCGAACTATTACTGCAGCTCCATGGTACGTAAAAAACTCACGAATTCATAAGGAACACACAGATCCTTCTGAATGAATTTGTATTGTAAAAGACAAATTATCAAAGTACGCGACAAGGTAGATCAGTAAACTGAAACTTCACCCAAACCCTCTTGCACGCAATATACTTAATTTCGAGGGCACTCTCGGTTGAGAAGGAGGGATACCCTTGCCGTGAGGGTACACCCATGATTCGTCACCAGTTATGACCTTTTTGAGAAAATCTGGATCGTCGTTGAGGATGTTTTTGACATTGTTTTAGTTCAAAATTTAGTAAAAAATCGAAGAGCACATCAAAACACGATAAACCTTTTTATCTGTCAAAAACAATCTGACAATCCGAAATGGCTGATATTGGCAACATAATATAACAGACATGTGTACCAACATAACAGAAAAAATGGGAAAATCGAACATACGTAACTCACGAAATTTGAAAAAACGTTTCTTTTTTCAGACCACGCATAATTTTTCTAAATCGGTGCAGTAGTACTGCTGCAAAAAACGTGTTTGCGTATTAATTACATAGATAATGCTTCGGATGTAGCTGGGCGTCCAGAACGGTTGACATCTCCCGTGCGTGTACCGCGTTATAAAAATTCAATAAACCACTTCTTTACCATCAAATAGATAGAGCAGAGTCTCTATAATATTTATCAAGCTTAGCCTTTGTTTGACTGATGACTTTTTTTCATATGAAATATTGTGAATGCACGAAATTCATATTTTTCCATTTTCTTCCCAAAACGCGCGGTTGCAAACGTAAAATAAATGACGGTGCTTGTTCAAATTTAGATAGGAGTCCACTGAAAGTTTCCTGTAGACAGAAGCAACGTTGCCATTTCAATTAAGAGATGGGGAATTCAAAAAGTAACGGACTTATTGACTCGCTGTTATATAGTAAGTCTTTCCTTGCTTTGAGTGATGGTTTTTTTACGCAAAAAATAATGTTCAGATCAACACACAATAGTTCACTTTTTTGCATTTTTGTTGAAATTTACAAGGTTACAAACTAAACGACGCAGGTTATTCAAAATTTGACAGTAGCCCATTAAAAGCTGGTGATTAGCGGCAACAGTGTTACATTTAAAGTTACTGCGCGCTGAATTAAAAAAGCTTCAGAGCTACTGGACAGCCCACGTACGATCCCAGCTCGTTATTATAAAAAAAAAACTTTCAATAAAACACACATTATTAGAGGAGCAGGTTATTTTCCTACCCAGCAAATATATTGGGCACATTTGCCAACACTAAAGATACAGACATTGCATCATGTAGGCATGTAATAACGAGTTTCCGGATAAGTCCTTTCTATGAGGTAGTTAAAGAAAAAGAATACACGCTTATATAATTTTATGAATTATGTTTCTTTTTAAGTGCATCAGCTATCCCTTATCATAAGGCAGGATTTTAAGGGTGCAATAACAGACAATTTGAAAAAAGAAATCAAATTTTAAATCATAACACAAATGCAACATTCCCTTACTGAATAATGTCAAATAAGTCTTTACTAACCTAAAGTTATTTTTTATGCCAATAAAAAATTATAAATAGCTTGTTTTCTATGTTTCCCAGCTATATATATGTCGACATTTCATAGGAACTACCCTAATCATCAGTAGACTTTGGAAATTTTTGGAAGATATTCTCAAACATTCAACTTTATATCTCAACAATCCAAATAAATTGTTGAGAATTTAAAAAGAAAAATGCTCTAATAATACCTGTCAAAACACAAAAAACAAGCTTTTTCATTTATACACGTCTCTAACATTGCTTTACACAGGTATTATTAGAGCATTTTCCTTTTAAATTCTCAACAATTTATTTAGATTGTTGAGATATAAAGTTGAATGTTTGAGAATATATTTCAAAAGTTTCCAAAGTCTGCTGATGATTAGGGTAGTTCCTATGAAATGTCGACATATAGATAGCTGGGAAACATAGAAAACAAGCTATTTATAATTTTTTATTGGTATAAATGTTAGAAGCTAAAATAACGAATAAAAAACTTAATTGTTATTTTTTATGAATATGAACCATAATATTGTTACGTTTTTGCCTCTAACAACGCTTTACGAAATCGTCCATTGCAAATTACACACCACACTTGCTTACTTTTATGACTTATGACTGTTTTGCACAAAGTTTAAAAAGAAATTGACTCGTTGCCGCCGACCTGTCTTATATTTATACTTCTTTATCGTCTTCTACAATCATCATGATCTTTCTAGTGATTCAGAATTCTAGAATGTACAAATATAATTCTTACGTATAGACACTTCCACATACATGCTTGTGAACGTTAAGCAAGTGAAAACAAATAATAAGAAACGAAATACTAAGAATGCAAGAATAACACCAACATTATTTGTAGTTGATTTACTTGGAATTTTGCGTACTATAAATCATGTATATTTGTCTGTTTGTGTATTATGTTTTTAGTTTTATCTTGTTTGTGTGAATGTGCTGTACATTTATAAGAAGCAGATCAACAGCTGCACACTGGGAGAAATTTCGTTCGTGATACAAAGTTCGTCGATGTCGAAAGGATAAGTTCATTCGCATTCTAGGCGAAAGAAAATAGATTTGGTTTTTTTCTAACTTTATTCTATTCGAATGATGTATCAAAATTCAATTAAAATACATAAGTTCATGCGAACGAACAATAGTGACATAGACAAACCCAAATTTATTCGAATGTGAGTGACTAGCTTTCTTTCGCATACACTTTCATCCGATATCGTCGAACAGACTGATAAAGAGAAAGTTAATTAATAACATACGTACATACATGCACCAAAATTATTTTATTATTTTAATAATTTTTAATTTTAAATTGTTTTTTTTATATAACTTATATAAGAAGCAAAAATTGTTTGTATTAAAGAGGCTTCAACCGGTTAAATTTTAAGCGCCGATTTTGATTTTGAGTAAAACCCAAATTATTAAGGAATTATTGTCATTTCTTTTTATTATGATTGTTAAGTCGCGTTAGTTTACGGACCTCTAAAAAACCTAAAGACGAATACACTTATTCGGGTTTATTCTTTATTTAAAGTCAAATTTCAATCAGTAGCTTCTTTCTGCTAGAACCGCTAACCTGTCGACTTTGTGACAACTTCACACCGACTGCGACTAATCACATGTAAGCTCTCCCTCTCTCTCTCTCTCTTTATTACAGGCGCTCTGTTTTTCGGGAAAAGAGGGGAAGGGGTCCCCCGTTTGGTGCGGCAAACAAAACTCTAGCCACATGACTTATGTTGTGTTGGCTTCCGAAACCCTTACCAAGGGTATAAATTGGCAGAACGGGGATCAGCAGGGCCCCTGGGAAGTTCTGCTTGCGGTTCGACCCGGGCTGATCATGGTTGAGGTGCCTACCTTGGCTGAAACGTTCTGGCTGTGGTTGAAACCTAAAACGCAGGAAGGGAGTGTTAGTATCCTTGATAATTATTTGGTGATGGCTTTTTTCGAGGGCTAACAATCTCCCGAGGATCTGTTGCCTATACAACAGATACGTGTACTGTAAGGAACCAGTGGTGATGATTGACGGGTGAGTTGGTTTAAGGGCTGATGCTCTTAATGTGCTTCGGCCTACCAACTCATTAAGCCTTGTCCTCCATTGATTGCTGGGAAATTGCATACATGAGGGATTAGAAAGCCCGAACTCTTCAACAAGAAGTTGTTCATATGACCGCAATCATATGACAAGAATCTCTACCTGTGTGAGCCTAGCAAGCCACACGGGGGCGGTGGTGAATCGTGAAAAATTCACTCCGTGGAATTGGCCCACCATCAGGTTAGGCCGTCAAGGCAGGTACTGATGTAAATCGTTTTCACAGTCTCTCTTTATTACTTTAACTACATTAGCAGGCAGGGATTAAATATTTCAGCTAATATTAGCTTATAACTAAAAAATACATCACAATATATTCAAGTGCAACTAACAACTCTACTTCAGCTAAATTCCAATATCTATATTTTTAAATGCCATTGTTATTCTTAACAATGATAATATTAGATGTTTCAATTATTGCAATTATATTTGGAACGAATGGCCGCCGCGACCTCGCCGGCTCACCTTCATCCGATAGTCCAAGTTTTCGATGACTCTGAGGCATAATTGAAGTTCTATGCCATTAATATGCCCAACTATCTCATCCTTTAGCTCTTCAATTAATACTGGCTTATCAACGTATACCTTTTCTGCAACGATGTCACATCACATGCTATTGGCAGCCAAGTGACATCGCCAGCAGGTGGGATAACACGGCTATTGAATTTGTCGTGCAAACAAGCCATTGTTTCATTAGCTGTGTGGCAAGTGTAAACGCTCTGTTTAAACCACGTACCGTCCACATCTTCCAACTCGGGCCATAAAAAGTTGTTTATCATCTAACGCTAGCGAACACCATTCACAGTAACTGCCTGACTGCCCTCATTTTGAAAAAAAAAAAAAAAAATACGGCCCGATGATGCTGCCAGCCTATAATCCGTACCAAACAGTCACTCTTTGTGACTGCATTAGTTTACCGACAGTCACTTCTAGATTATCGTTCGCCCAAATGCGGCAATTCTGCTTATTGATTATCCACTGATGTGAAAATGTGTCTCATCACTGAAAATGATTTTCTTCGAAAATTTACTATCCACTGTTGCCATTTCTTGCCACCATTCTGACCAGTGACGACACTTGGGTTGGGCGATAAGCTTTAGTTCTTGAGCCAATTGCACCTTGTAGACTACACACTGCACGCAAACCTTTTTGCATAATGTTTGTCAACAACGAGCCTGAGAGGTATAATTGTTGGGCATAGCGACGTGTTGAGATGAACAGCTCTTCATCCACGTTATCGCGAACAGCAGCAATATTTTCTGCAGAACAAGCTGTACGAACATGCACTGGTGTTTTCCTACAGACCCGCTTTGCTTCAATTTTTTGCACGATTTTTCCGATTGTACGCACATTTGGTCGATTAAATTGACCGAAAAAGTCACGAAGTGCACGATATGTATTCTGTTATGAACGCCCATTTTCATAATAAGCCTGAATAACTTTATCGCATTGCTCGACTGTGTATTTTTCCATTGTTCAAATCGCGTTAGTCTGAAGTTGAGAAATGTCAAATGTAATGCAGAAAAAACTTGACGTTTAGGTGTGGTTCACATTCAACATCGGCCCTTAGCACCACCCGATATAAGAGCAATTTGAAAGCATTTAAGCAAACGCTTTCTTCGACTTAAGCGCATTAAGGGATGTCAAATATCATTACACATACTCAAACATTAAATGAGCGCTTTGCAGCGTAGTAGAGCACGTTTTTTAACAGAAATGTAGTGCTTCCGTATGGGAGCTTCCCACACAAAATTCATTACTCGTATCAGCAGATTTGTAAGCGAGTCTGTTTTGCGCGAAGAAGTATATTTGGGTATTTTGATAATACAAATTTTGTCATTTATAAAACATCTTTAATATAATAATAAATATGTTAATTTTGTACCATAAAGTTTTTTTAAGTTCTTTCTTATTTAAAAAAGTAAAAGTTTTTAATATAAATACGCAAAAAGATTTAAAATCTAGCAAGAAAATATTCACATAAAAATGTATTTTTTATTGCGATTGCTTTGATTTTTCTAGATTTAAATTTCTTCTTGCATTAAATTGTAAAGAAAATGTTTAAACAATAACATCACAAACTCGTTTTATTTACATATGTACGAGTATGTAGATTTCTTTACCTTTACATTTTATATGATTATTATTATCACATAACGAGTTTCTTTAAAGCCAAGACTCATTTCATTGTATGACGCTTTCTTAATTTTTGTGGTGACTTATATTTTGGCTCAAACACAAAAAATGTTTAAAGTTTATAATATTAATGTGTCCCAATGAAATTGTTTGTTGGAATTTTTTAAATACGGTTGTATGATGCCGTCACGCAGTGCTGTGTCCCATAGAAAAAATAAAAAAAAGATCTTATATTATACAGAAAAATTCATAGAAGATAACGATATAATTCAAATAAATTTTAAAGAATTTTTTAGATTGATTTTGGCGGCCCAAGAAGGCACCAAAGTCAGAAAATTTGAAGTAAAATTGGCTAAGCAACTGCTTGAGTTTTACAGTTGTAAAAGAATCATGGTCTGGAGTACAAGGTTGAAATTTTTTCTGTAGTTGTTGTCTGTTAGACAACAAAAATCATCTGATGATTATCTGACGAGTTCAAGATTAATTTCATTAATTAATTAATTCAGGGGTACCGCAAAACTCTGTTCTCTCTCCTAATCTGTTTCTTATTTTCCTCAATGACCTCCTGTATCAAACTTCCAACCCTATCCCCTCTTTCGCGGATGACAGCTTTTAGCTATAGACCCAGCCTATCAGAGGTCGCTGCTAAGAGGCTAAATATGAATGATTCACTGAAAAGTGATATTCTATTAATCTCCGAATGGGTTCGTAAAAGCAGGGTCGCCTTTAACACTCGTAAGACCCAGCGTTGTTTATTAACACACAAACAAATGACCGCAAATGCTGCTTCATCTGTGGTCATGGATGGTATAAATATTGAGGAATCGGATGCTCTTGATGTTCTTGGAATGAAGATACAGTGTGATGTTCGCTGGACTGAACACATTTTTCATGTCTCTAAAGAAGCATTCAAGTGCCTAGGGTTTCTGAAATGGTATAAGATATACGTGAAGTATATCCGATCTCCTTACAATTTATCCGACTGAAAATGGAATACAACTCTTATGTTTGGGCCGGTGCTTCAACGTCTATTTTGGGGTTACTCGACCGTGTACAGGAGAAGGCGAAAACAGTAGGGTATCCAACTCTATTGACCCAATGGAGCATCGACGCAGTGTAGGGTGCATTACTCTATTCTATCGTTACTACAATGGATTTTGCTCAGAGGATATTAGGGAGCTTCTTCCCGAAACTCGCACATTTTTACGTAGCACGAGAGCACATTCATTTGTGGTCGATTGCCCGCGAAATCGTAGAACACATTGCAGAGAGAATTCGTTTTTCAGTCGTACGCTTCGCCTGTGGTATAAGTTGCCTGCAGACGTGTTTCCTGTTATAACGTTGGAAAGTTCAAGTGAAATGTTCACAAACACTACTCCCTCTTTCCCCCCTCCGCACAACCTATTTTTCTAGTTCTGGTATAATGCATGCTTATGTAGTGGTTATTCCCTCAGTACTGGTCCAAGATAAAAAAGTAACAATAACGATATATTTTCATTTTACATTTATTGACAATCATTTTTTAGCCTTGAAATTTTTAACATACGAATCTTCGAATGATTATCTGAGGAGTACTAAAACAAAATGTTTAGAGGATGATGTTTAAAAATGTATTTTTATTTACACGCAATTATACCTAGATAAGAAGAAAAAAACCGCGTATTATAATTTATTTTTCGGTCTTCGTGTTAATGATTTCAGATTTAGGTTCAAAATATGCAGGTAGTGAATGGCAATGCGGATTTTATTTTTTAAAGATTATGTCTCTAGATGTCTTCCGCCCAGTTGAATACACTGTTCAGAACAGAACGTTGTGTTCTGCACCAAAAACTACAGTAAAGTTGGTTCAATAGGTTGGGGATTGTCATTATAAACTCTCTCTTTGAGGTAGCCCCTTTAAAAAAGCCCATAGAATCGGGCAACCATGGGGATGTGCCCATGGCGACTGATCACTTTTTGATTGAAGCAAATTCATCGAAGAGTACAATGAATGAGCTCACAGGTTTGAAAAAAAAGAATTCCACAAAAGTCACAAGAGATTGGGGATTATCATTATAAACGCTCTCTTTGAGGAAGCCCCTAAAAATTCCATGTGAATTAGATTAGGCGACCTCTTATGTTATTTATTTACCTATTTTTATGAAAAACGTATATCACATAAAACAAAATATAAATCTTTTCAATTAGCAAGCAAAACAAAAAGTATTATTATAAAACAAATTATTGAATAAAATATAAAGCAAGGCGGCTTTAACACGGTAGTGGTATATATATATGGCACAGCTATCTTTCGTTTCCTTTGCGTAAATTTGTCAACAACACATAGACTTCCTTGTTTTTTCAAACAAAATACATGTTGATGTTTTTTGGTGTTGTATGTGTTGTAATTCTGCCACTACCTAATAAAGCTGCCTTGATATAAAGGTTCAAACTTAACAAAAAAAAAAATCAGTTGGCATGGGATGTGCCCAAAGCGACTGATGAGTTTTTGAGTGAAGCAAACTCATCGAAGCTCTGGCTGTGTATGCAGTTACCCCATCATTTTGAAACCGCCTGTGTGAAGAGTACGATGAATGAGTTCACAGCATTGGCAAAAAGAGTTCCGTAATCATGCGTTGATAATTTTCACCCTTGACATTCCTTGCCTGGCCTCGAAAACCTTAGAAAAATAAATGGTCCGATTATCTCAGGCGTGTATAAGGTACACCAAAAATTTACTCTGGGGCAATAACGATTTTTGGTGTTTCAATCAAGGGTTGCAGGTTATAATGAAAATGAACCTCGTCGTACCAAAAAATAAGATTTACAGTGCGAAAACGCTGCAACATCTCTTCACAAAAATATTTTCCTAAATCACAGTCACTTTTTTTAAGTTCCTAACCGATTTTAATTTTAAAAAGATGGCATATCAGATCCGTTTTTAAAATTTCATGAATAGTCATAGTCTTAAAAGTCTTAGCGAGGTTGATTTCTTTCGTATTGAATATCGCGAATTTTGACATAAACTACTGTGACCCATTCTATGTTTTCGGGAGTCCTTGAAGATCGACTGTGCCCTGGCCGTCGGGCAATCTGAGCCGAAGCAGTTCGAATATTTGCACCCACGAACGAATTAAACTTTCACTCGGTCCATCACGTAATCGCCGAGTACCGAACTTTAAACAAAACTGTCGACTGGGAATTATGTAAGAGTCATTACTTTAAAAAAAGTCGACACTGCGACATCGTGACTGACAAATCCCCACAATCGTAAATTTCAACTGCGCCACCCTCCACCCGCACTGCTTATTACTTTTTGAAATAATCGTATTTAAAAATATAAATTTGCCAGCAGACATCCTGTGCGATTAAAGAGGTCCTAAATACCAACGTTATACACATACTTTAGTGAAATCAAAGATTTCTTTAACTTTGTAGAAACCTTGCACATTACGGATTCAATAAGTTTATACATAATACACTTATTAAAAACTGCGCTACCAGCAAGACCATACGGTGGCTTTAATGATCATATTATTATAATTGTAAATAAAAAGCAAAAGGCTATTCGATTTTGGCCAAAAATTTAGCAAATAGATAATGAATAACAAAAAGTTCAGTTACAGGCTTAATAATTCACAATAACAAATATTCATAGTCATAGGTTCAACAACGATTGTAGAAAGAGGAACTGTATCAGAACAACCACTAACCCCTAACCTTCTCTTAAGACCAGATTAGTATTGTTTTCAACAACCAAAGTACACAATTTATTTTATACAAATACATATCTGCATTAAACGCATCTACATATCGTTGGTCTCATGCAGAAAGGTTCTAACTAACATTTTTTTCCATTCATTTATTTATTGAATCTTCACAAAGTGAACTAACAATAAGTATTCAAATCTTAATACTAAATAAATCAAATTAATTAAGACCAGACAATGCTAGACACAAATGTTTTATTTTGCACGGTCAATATCGCTAAAATCACCTATTTAACGTTCTGATGGTGGCAAGTGTATTCCTCTTTCTCAACCGAGAGTGGCCTTCAAAATTAAGTATATTGCGTGCAAGAGGATTTGAGTGAAGTTCCAGTTTACTGATATACCTTGTCGAATACTTAGAGAATTCGTCTTTTACAAGAGGCACACAGAGATCTTTACGAATTCGTGAGTTTTTTACGTATCACCAGTTTAGGCATTGAACGGGCCCTAAACGCTTATGAGGCTCCTCAACGGTAACCTTACTATGCAAACGGAATTTAAGGTTATAAATTGGATGCACTTCATTCTTTTTTAAGACAACATCTCTTGGTTCCAATTCAACCCTAAACATGGGTTGAGGAATTCTTTCACGGTTTCTAATATTAACCCCATTTTTAATTTTGAAGCCATTGTCTTCTAGTCCGGTTTTGACCTCATTTGTGTCAACAAAAGGGTCAATCCCTTTTATAACGATCTGAATACCTTTGGCACTTTTAAGCTGATAAGTGTAAAACGATCGTTTCTCCTTCTCCAGAACGTCAGACAATTATCGGTATTCGTTCTCGTGGTTGACTTCGATTTTCGTTTCATTGATGCTGTCGTGCTTAAAAGATTTTACGTTGAAAGTGTCTTTACCGATTGCTGTAATAAGTTGCTTTACCAACTCACTAGAGGTAGGCTCTCGCAAATATATTGGTGGCGACTTAAAGGTTTTTTAGGTATTTTTGGCTCATCAGTCTGAAGGATAGCAAATCTATTACTATCCATTGTCGTGGTAGTCTTATCATCTTTAGCTATTTTGGACTGAGATAACATTTGAGCGGATTTGGGGCTCCGCTGCCGTTTAACCACGGCTACATACCTATCCATGCCAACTTGTGTTTTCGGCTTTTCTACAATAACTGAACTGGTAGATGGTTTGTCTTCTGTTGTAACAACTATATGTGGTGAACACGAGCGCGTGCGGCGACAGTAGATTGTCCAATGATTGTTTCAAAGATTCCTCCTCAGAAATCCAAGGACTTTTTCTATTGAGCTGAGCTCTTTCTCAGAACGACATCTGATAGGTACACTCATGCAGTCTTTATTTAATATTTTTATACCCTTCACAAAAATGTAAAGGGTATTTATAAGTTTGTGATTCCGTTTGTAATTTCTACAGTTTTTTTTGCGACCCTATAAAGTATATATATTCTGAATCAGAATTAATGGAAAAGTCGATTAAGCGATGTCCGTCTGTCCGTCTGTCCGCTGTTGAAATACCGTTTCTGAGAAAACCATTAGACTTAGAAACTTTTTTCTTTTACCCCATCGATTCATGGGTTTGCTATTGAAATTCAGTAATATCGGTCCACGTATAGCTGAGATATATTCAAATTTCCGAAAAAAGCCATTTTTTTTGCAGTTTTGTATGAAAATTTTTGAAAACAAAAGTTGTTCGTTTTGCTTCAAACTTCACACACTTATTAAGCATGGTGACTAAAAGGCAAAAAATTTTTTTTTTCAGATATCGGTCCATATATACCCGAGATATAGCCCAAATCGAATTTTTAATGAAAATGTCGCATAGGCGAAGCTAAATAACTTTTTTTTGCTCAAAAGCAGTTCTGGTAATAAAATTAGGCTACATAAATATGGAAAATGAAAATTTCCGATATCGGTCCATATATACCCGAGATATAGCCTAGACCGGCGTTTTCATTAAAATGCCGCGTAAGCGAACTTAACCAATTTTTTTGTGCGCAAAAGCAGTTCTGGTAACGAAATTAGGTTACATATATATGAAAAATGAAAATTTCCGATATCGGGCCATATATACCCGAGATATAGCCTAGACCGGGGTTTTCATGAAAATGCCGCGTAAGCGAACTTAAACAATTTTTTTGTGCTCAAAAGCAGTTCTGGTAATGAAATAAGATTACATAAATATGAAAAATGAAAATTTCCGATATCGGTCCATATATACCCGAGATATAGCCCAAACCGGGTTTTTCATGAAAATGTCGCGTAAGCGAACTTAAACAACTTTTTTGTGCTCAAAAGCAGTTCTGGTAATGAAATAGGGTCATATAAATATGAAAAATGAAAATTTCCCATATCGGTCCATATATACCCGAGATATAGCCCAAATCGGGTTTTTCATGAAAATGCCGTGTAAGCGAACTTAAATAACTTTTTTGTGCTCAAAAGCAGTTCTGGTAATGAAATTAGGTTACATATATATGAAAAATGAAAATTTCCAATATCGGGCCATATATACCCGAGATATAGCCCAAACCGTGTTTTTCATGAAAATGTCGCGTAAGCGAACTTAAACAACTTTTTTGTGCTCAAAAGCAGTTCTGGTGATGAAATTAGGTTACATAAATATGAAAAATGA
This sequence comes from Thecocarcelia acutangulata, assembly GCA_914767995.1. Lineage (NCBI taxonomy): Eukaryota > Metazoa > Arthropoda > Insecta > Diptera > Tachinidae > Thecocarcelia > Thecocarcelia acutangulata. The sequence goes on from OU612098.1 coordinate 64,064,182, forward strand.
AAATTTCCGATATCGGTCCATATATACCCGAGATATAGCCCAAATCGGGTTTTTCATGAAAATGCCGCGTCAGCCAAATTAAACAACTTTTTTTGCTTAAAAGCAGTTCTGGTAATCAGATGAGTTTATATAAATATGGAAGATAAAAATTTCCGATATCGGTCCATATATACCCAAGATATAGCCTAAACCGGGGTTTTCATGAAAATGCCGCGTAGGCAAACTTAAACAATTTTTTCGCCTTAAAGCAGTTCTGGTAATAAAATAAGGTGATATAAATATTGAAAATGAATTTTTTGGATATCGGTCCATATATACCCGAGATATAGCCTAAACCGGGTTTTTCATGAACACGCGGCGTAAGCGAACTCAAACAATATTTTTTGCTTAAAAGCAGTTCTAATAATAAAATAAGGTTATATAGGTATGAAAAATGAAAATTTCCGATTTCGGTCCTTATATACCCGAGATATAGCCCAAACCGGGTTTTTCAGGAAAATGTCGCGTAAACGAATTTAACAACTTTTTTTTGCTTAAAAACAGTTCTGGTAATGAGATGAGGTTATATAAATATGGAAAATGAAAATTTCCGATATCGGTCCATATATACCAGAGATATAGCCTAAACCGTGGTTTTCATGAAAATGCCGAGTAAGCGAACTTAAACAACTTTTTTCACCTTAAAGCAGTTCTGGTAATTAAATAAGGTTATATAAATATGGAAAATTAAAATTTGCGATATCGGTTCATATATACCCGATATATAGCCTAACAGGTTTTTTGATGGAAATGCCGAGTAAACAACTTTTTTGTGCTCAAAAGCAGTTCTGGTAATGAAATAAGGTTATATAAATATGGAAAAAGAAAATATCCGATATCGGTCCATATATACTCGAGATATAGCCTGAACCGATTTTTCCAATAACATTTTTTTTTGCTGAAAAGCAGTTCTTGTTATAAAAGAAGGTTGCGAAAATAGAGAAAATTAAAATTTCTGATATCGGTCCATATATACCCGAGATATAGCCTAAATCGGGGTTTTCATGAAAATATCGCGTAAGCGAACTTAAACAATTTGTTGTGCTCAAAAGCAGTTCTGGTAATGATATAAAGTTATATAAATATGGAAAATTAAAATTTTCGATATCGGTCCATATATAGCCGAGATATAGCCTAAACCGATTTTTTCATTAAAAAAATTTTTTTTTTTTTTTTGCTGAAAGGCACTTCTCGTTATAAAAGAAGGTTACTAAAATACAGAAATTAGAAAATTCCGATATCGGTTCATATATAACCGAGCATATTTAGGTCACATTTTTAATATACTATACATATTCGTGACTATCGTGAAGGGTATTTTAGATTCGGCCCAGCCGAATATACTACACTCTTACTTGTTTATTTTCAATTTAAAATATATAACGGTAAAAGTCACAAAGTTTTTTTTGTTTATAATATAAAATCACTCTTTTTCAATTATTCCCGTTTTTACTTATTCCGGTTTAATTTTATACACTCCGACCATAAACAAACACGTCCGTTCACTATCGAAGCTAGACTCCGCCACTGTTGAAGCTAGACTGCCTAACAAACATAATCGTAATTTTACAGGAGAAGGAAAAACCATAATGGAATCTGTATACCTAGATACATCTACAAGTAATTTTTTTGTTCAATTGTTTGTAAAATCGATACTCGTATTTATAAAAATTATTTAATTAAATTTTTGTGACGTTGTATATTTATGTGAAACGTAGTAGAATCCCCAAAAAAAAAATCGATGCAGGGAAAAATGCTAGTTAGGGCCTTTCCACATGAGACTAACGATATGTTAGTATACTAATAACCAAAAGAAACATTCTAATAACCTTACAATTAGATACGGGAGCATAATAAAAACACATATCCAAATAAATACTAATGGCCTGTAAAAAAATATTTTTAGTTTTATGTTCATATTAGATTATAGTGATAGTGATTAAAGCATAATAAAAATTATTTGTAAATATTAGCATTTATAAAACGCTTATTATCTAATCGTTTTCGCGGACACCTAAGTGCCAGTTCATGGATAACGAAGCTGTTCTTGCGTTCGCACGATTACGTTTAAAACAACAACAAAATTTTAAACGTTGTTTTTTTTTTAAATGTATATATGCGAACGAACGAACCAGCTTCGTTATCCGTGAACTGGCACTAAATTTGTACTCCGCTCTGTCATTCGTAATTCGCACTCTAGTCTTTATTGAATCAATCGGTTTCGCCATAAAAGTTTTGAGAGCGAAACATCTTGTTTCGGTTTGAAGGATTTACTGTCTTTTCTAATTTTTATAGCAAATAAAGGCCAGGGAACATAGAATCATACGTTGACTATTGGCTTTTTCAACTGACAAATAAATTTAAAAAAGGGTGTTTTTAAAGAGGTATAAAACTTTCAGTTGGTAAACCGTTTTTAATTGGCGTCTGTTGAGTTATTTAAGTTTATCTTGATACTTCAACATGAATAGACTGAAGCCTAAACAACGTTTTCAAATTGCACAATTGGACCCAAAACAATATTGGCGTTGATCCCGATTTGCATAAGCGAATTTTGTTTAGTGACGAAGCTCAATTTTGTTTGAATAGATCGTCAATAAATAAAACTGCCGTATATCGTATAATGATAATTCTCAAGCGTATCTAACGCCGTTATATCCAGAAAAATAGACTGTCGGATATTATTTATGAGCTGGTTGAATCAGTCGTCCCTATTTCTTTAAAAGTAATACTGCCCAGAAAGTTACAGTCAATGGTGACCGCAACGGGCCATGAGTACTGACTTTCATTTATTAATTGAACAGATTATAAATACAGTGTAGTCTCGTTGAACGCAACACTCGATATGCGCAACTCGTCGATTAACGCAACACCCAATTTCTTATCATGGGTGACTCTGTAAATGCAAGTTTTCAAAAAGCAAAGCCTCAACTAACGCAACTTTTATTTTTGATAAATAAATTCTAAGCATTTAAAGGATTTGCCAATATATATTTTTTAAGCGCTTTTTTATTTATTGAATCTTCAAAATGAACTAACAATAAGTATTCAAATCTTAATACTAAATATCAAAAATAAAATAAAGAGTTTTTTACTTAAGTCCGGCCAAGGCTAGACAAATAGTTTTATTATTCGGGAACTATACCGGTAAAATCACCTATTGAACGTTCTGATGGTGGCAGCGGTATCCCTTCTTCTCAACCGAGTGTGGGCGCACTGTTGCCAGAAATGCAGATTTATCTTCATTTTGCAGATTTTTCCTCTCTAAAAACACAAAATGAAGATTTGATGATTTTTGTCCTAAAAACGCAGATTTTTATAATGTTAAATAATAAAGTAACTTTTTGTACTTTTTCACTTATATTTCTACTATAATTTGCTTACTTTATGTTAGAACGAAAATATCAATCGTTCATGTTATAAAATAGACAAAATGGAATAACATCTTTACATGTTTTTGAATGTTATGTAAGAAAATTAAGCCAAATTTCGAAAAAATCATAAAGGATGAAAGCTACCTGCAATTGATTGTTTTTGGACTCGAAGTTTAAGAAGTTACTTTGTTAAAGCAGCTTTGACAAGTTCCTGGAAAGTAATATGAGCTTATTTATACGATAATTTAAATTCTTTTTTTAATACTCTTTTAAAGTTCCTACCAAAATCATGTTACATTTTTACCACGAAATTAATTTTATTTTTTTTTTAAGTCCATTAAAAATTCGTTTGCCTCTTTTTATCCTTTATCTAATACCGACGTCAGTCAAATGAAAATAAAACAATTTTAAAAACATGATAAATGAGTCAAAAGGAAATTAGAAAAAAAACATGAAAAATGTATTTCATTGTGGCAATTTTTCAGTACAACCAGAAATGCCGTTTAGACATGGCTTTAAACCATCCTGAAAATGTGCTCTATATAAAATATAAATAAATAAAATTTTTAAAGTACAGAATGCACAGCATGGGCGGAGTAACGAGGATCTTATGCCCACGATAGTACTAACAGTAATTTGCAGCGTCGCTGTAACTAACTATAACGAATTATGCCTTCACATAAGAAGTTGCCGCGTAGTTAACAAAGGAGTACCTCAGAAAAACTATAAACTAATACAAACTAATTAGTTGAGGCTAACAGTTAACCACTGAGAGCAAGATGCAAAACTCCGAAGGCCAAACAACAACGACAAGACTGACCGCACTTAAGAAATAATTACGATAACGCGAGAACTGTTATCCAGCCCAGAGCTGTATCTTAAATAAAACCAGCTATAATGATTTTACCGCCAGCAAATGTGAAGAGAAACTTCATCTAGGTAAATTTTAACGACACAGAAATCCGACGACACTTGCATATACATATGCTTGTTTCCTTATTAAATTTATTTGCATTTTAATATCCTGAAATGCACAATTTCTTTCAATATGTTGTTAATATTTTTAAAATCATTTATAAAAAAAAGGCATATTAATAAGAGTTTGAAGATTTTTTTAAGATTTGGAAAACAAAGTGCAGATTTTGCAGATTTTTTCATGTGAAGTTCTTGAGTTTTGCAGATTTTACCTCTGTAAATTCTGGCAACCCTGTGTGGGCGCCAAAATAAATTATATTGCGCGCAAGAGGATTTGGGTGGAGTTCTAGTTTAATGACATACCTTGTCGCTTTTGAGTGTTTGCAGGCAAGTTTAACTTTTTTTTTTTTTTGTGTATTAGACCGGCGTGTCACACTTTATCAAAAGCTTGGGAAACGTCAATGGCAAGAGCCATTGTCTTCGAAATTCTGTCTTATGACATTGACTATTCTGTGCGTTGGTTCTGTGTTGCTGTGCTTAGCCCGAAAACCAATTTTTTTTTTTCATTCATTTATTTATTGAATCTTCAAAATATGAACTAACAGTGTGGGCAAATATGAGTAAAGAACAAATTAATTTGTAAGTATATACTTACATATGTGTGTTTTCATAGTTTTAACTGCATTATTTAAGAGCAGCAAAAAAAGAATGCGGTCGGTTGGATCGTCCGGTGTTTCGCACTAGTATTTAATTATCTCAATGTAAGTAGTGTTTTTTTTTTTATCTGACGTATGCGAAGAAAAGAAATTTAATATATGTAATACTCGTACATTAATATTTAAATACTTTTTTATTTAAACTATTTAAGTTTTGCTTTATCATACTTAAACCTTTTTAGCGTTTTTCTAATACTTATAATGTGGCGCTTTTTGGATACATATAATTTAGCGTTCCGCTTCGAAATTCGCTTTTTGCTTCGTGGTATCGCTGTATTGAATCACCCCGTTAATCGAGGTTTAGTTGTATACAAAAGTAAATGTTGTCATCTATACATTCGAACGTTTTAATTGTAATTGTGATTGTGCGTTTTGCTTCCAAAAGAATCAGTTGTTGCTGGTTGGTAAAATTTGTTGTTGCTCAAGACGTCAAGTGAAAGTTGTAATTTTTAACTTGGCATTGATTTCTTGTATTTTTCTTTTTTCTTTAATTCATTTTCAAATGTGAATTGATTTTTGTTGTTGGATTGTTTTTGTGCATGAATATACATATGTTTCTTTGTATAGGCGTGTGTATGTACATATATATTTGGTGCGTGCTTGTTGCATTTTTTCTTATGCATTTTACTTTAAAATTTCAAAACTTGGGTGTGTATTAATATTAAAATGATTTAATAAAAAAAACCATAATTGAAAATGCTTGAAATTATCTTTCTGCAAAATAAGGAAATACTATTTATTAACCCGCCGATGGAGAGGATGGATCAAATTTAGCCGTCACTTTTTGAATTGATTGTGTGTTTAAAACTGTAATTCTCTTCTATACGCTCTTCTCAGTAGCTGAAAATATTGAATCGCTCTGAATGTTATATATTTCAAATTGCCCATGCCATAGACTATTCGACCGTTGCTACAACACATTGGCTTGCCGAGTTGTGTGTTTTGCGCACAAACTGTGCGACATTTACTCACAATTTCATTTCTTAAAAAATTCTGTTCAGCAAAGATCACCGCAGATGCAACAATTGTATATAAAAATTAGAGCAAATCGGTATAAAGTTGTACAACATGCTTCTAAATTTTACAACCAGCGATACAACTACCGAAAAAATCAAAACTTTTCAATCTTTCGTACAAACGGGACACAACTTCATACGACAACCTCACACACTTTACAATCTAACAACCAACATCGCCATGTTGTACAGCTAGTCGCATAGTCTGTGGCTTTCTTTAGGCGCACGTCTAATGATGTACTTCGAGCAATAGGTGATAAAAGTTAAAAGAGTAAATATAAAAGAGTAAATATTATTTTATTTAACTTACATATCAAATGCGTTTTTAGTTGTAAAACTTTACATTAGTATTCAATATAACGGTATCTTTAAATATACTTTTATTGTAACAAAGTAATCTTATTCTTTTCTATATACTCGTAGTTGGTAGTTGGAACAAAGATGGATAATGCAGAAAATCAAATGCAGGACATTTTGTCAATTCTCGAAAAATTTAACTCGGCTGATCCACAGGCAATTGATGCCGATATCCTAAGTGAGCGTAGTATCACCAGTGTGGCCATATCCAAAAATATTTTGCAGCTAACTCGATTTTAAATTTAATTTTTCTGATTTTTTAATAATTTAAATGCTAAACAAAATCCTAAACTGCCAAAAAAAAATAATGCTAAAATTTTAATTGAATTATACCGGGTGTCAGCCGGAAAGGTGTACTACTTTGTTTTGCCGCCACTTTGGTAAACATTAGTCTTGACAGTTCATATTTGGCAGCCGTGAAGCAAACACGACATAAATTTGAAAAATCAAAACGTTTTAATCTTTAAAAAATATTATCAATGATCGATTACTGTGACGATGAGAAAGTTAAGCGAAATTTTTGAGAGCAATAATATGCCAACAAAACGCACTATTTATCTATCACCTATTGGTGATAGGTGCAAGCATGGACCACAACGTACTGCAAGATCGAATGATGCGCAAGAAATTGCTCAAAACAATCCATCAACCTCAATTTTGCACAAGGATTTGCATTTGTTTCCAATTAAGATTCAGTTGACACAAGAGCTTCTTCCACAAGACCATTTACGACCCCGTACACATACCAATAGGATGTTACAGCTCGCTAGGTCCAACCCAGATTTTCATGAGTAATGAGGCACATTTTCATTTGAATGGTTGTGTGAATAAACAGAATGGTCAATTCAGGGCAATGTAAAACCCTCAAATTATTCATCAATCACCTTTTTGCATCCATTAAAAGTGACAGTCTGATGTTCAATTTGTTCAGAACCTTATTTCTTTGAATATGTAAACTGCGTAAACTGTGAATGGGAAGCGATATGGTGATATGACTAAAAACTTTTCAACAACTACATGCTTTGGGCTTGATTAAATTGTGGTATCAACAAGACGGTGCCACATCGCATACAGCCAACAAGTTATTTGAAGAAATGGTGATATGGATTATTGGCCTCTACTGTCGCCTGATTTGACTGTTTCGAACTTCTTTTTGTGGGGATATCTGAAAAACAAAGTTTATACAAGCAAAGCAGAAACGCTTAAGCAACTCAAACAAAATATTCGTAATGAAATTAATGAAACATCGCGTGAAATGTGTGGGAATGTAATGAAAATGAGCTCAAGAGAGCTTGCATTTGTGAAGCTAACAAAGGCGGATATTTATCTGATATGGTATTCCATACATAATTGCCGACATTAAATAAAACATTTATCAATATAAGACCCGTTCTCTTTCATTTAATCAAAAATTATAAAAAAGTAGTATACCTACCCAGCGGACACCCTGTATTTTTGTTAGATTAGTTAGCATATCTTTATAAATTATTTATATTTCATAATTCCTATGAACACTTATTGGCCATTATTTAAATAAAACTGATTAAAAAAAATAACAATAAAATATTTACTAAACATAAAGTTTTAAATTCATTAAAGGGTTTCAAACAAAAGGTAGCATTGAATTCAATATCGCATTTATTTATATTCATAAGCAAACTTAAATTAATATAAAATTAACAAGAAAACAAACAAGAAACTTGAAGCATAAATGGATTTTTATTAGTATCTCAATATAATATATAAACATATTAAATAATAAATTACTAATTAAACCCGTTATCGAAGAAATATTCTTCTTCAGTTTTATTGATTTTTTGTATATCTGGAGAACGGTTAAAGCTAAAGTTTCTAAATTTAGTACGAATGACAAGATTGTAGATATAAATTATCAGACAAGAAGTGGACTTCAATCATGCTCATGTTTCCTTTAAGCTTCCCTCGTCTGTATGGTGCATAAGGAGTGCAAACCCCTTGTGCCACCCTGAAGTTAGGCCTTAAGTAACCTTAAATACTTCTGGGATTAAACAGAAGAAACAAAGTGCATATTTGGAGACTACCAATTTTTGTTGTACTAGTGGGCGTATATTTCTTGAATTCAGATTTCTCATGAATCAACGGATAAACATTTATGTATAAATATAAAATTCACTTTTCGTTATTTGCGTGCTGAAATTCACACTGTGCCAAATCAACAATAGAAATTAAAATTTGAATTCCAAACACACAGCAAATTCCTTTACGCTTACAAATTGACTGTCTGTTTGTCCGTCCTTATGACTGTCTGTTTTGCAGCAAAAGTGCGATAATATGCTGGCACTTACAGTCATATATAGACAAAACGAATATTATATCGCTCCTTTATTTCAACATAGTCATATCTCAAAAAATTAGCTTTTCGAGTTAACAATGCAGAATTGTTAACAGTACTACATTTTATATTGTGCCAAAAATCTATTCAAATTACTTTAAAACTGTTTCCTTTAGGAGATATTTCTTTAAAAAAAAATCTAAGAGTTTTATGAAAACTAAAAATTTGAAATGCGTTTTTATCAAAACAAGCTTTTTTTTAGTTATGACTATGTTGCAATGAAGGCGCGTCATATATTTTTATATTAAGAGTTCAATTTTTTATACAAACGTCATGAAACAAATTGTTAGAGCTTAAGATAAAAAAAAGAAACAGATGCACAATCAGTGTAGTTCTGAAATTATTAGCTGTGCAACTTTGCTTCCATCGTTTGCCAATAGATGGCTGTAGAAGTAAGTGGTAGTCAAAATAAATAGATCGTATATATCATACAAGGTATTTGTAAACATAACGATGGCGTTCTGTTTACGCCATCGAAATATTTATATATTTGTTTTTATTTTAGCTTTTATTTATTTATTAAGGGCCAAAAAAAATAATTCTTACTTGAGTTTTTACGCACACGTTAGTTACTAAACTCATTAACACTACCATACATTTGTTAAAAATGTTTATGCAAAAACAGTACGTTAACTTTTATATGTAGTAAGAAATTTAATTGTTTTATGCTGGCAATGCCGTTATGTTCAGTTGTATTTTTTTGACTAGTGATGCATGAAAACTATTATTCGAAAACTGAAAAACAAATTTAGAAAATAAAAAATTATTATTATTTCATAAAATAACACATTTTTGACAAACATTTCCCGGACTTACTTCTTTTAATAAATAATGAATATATAATATGTAGTATATTAATAAAATTGACAAATATTAATAGAATTACTTATACTAGAAATATTTGTATTATTCGTATAACGTTTTTCATTGTATTCGTTTGATTGAAAGTGCATCACTAGTATAATTGTTATTTATATTATTCTCTCAAAATTAATATTTTCAGTTCAAAGAAAATATAAGTTTTTATTTATTTATGTATTAAAAATAATAAATAGTTTTCTTTAAAAATTTTCGCAAAATTGCGATTTTCAAGCAAATTAAAATCGGCAAGTCAAGTGTCATTTTAACGTCAAGCTAAAGTGTACCAAACTCAACTTTAAATGAATGGTAAGCTAACAATTGTTTTTGTATAGAACGTTAGGAAATTTTTGTTAACAATTGCTTTGTTAAGTTTTTTGCATACGGCCGCAAATCTTTACAATGTGAACTAACAATAAGCATTAAAATCTTAATACACTGAAAGAATTATGTTTCATATATTTATATTTATATTTTTTTTGGCCTGAAGAAGCTATCCAAAGGAAAGCGAAATGTTGCCAGATAATTAAAAACCAAAAAAAAACTAAAAATTCCAAGAAAGACCATAAGCTCGAAGAATTACACATATTAAAAAAAGATTTATATATATTTATATTTATATTTATATTTATATTTATATTTATATTTATATTTATATTTATATTTATATTTATATTTATATTTATATTTATATTTATATTTATATTTATATTTATATTTATATTTATATTTATATTTATATTTATATTTATATTTATATTTATATTTATATTTATATTTATATTTATATTTATATTTATATTTATATTTATTTATATTAGCTGCACAACAAGACTAAGGGCCATATCCAAAAAAAAACCTTACTTGAGTTTTAACGTATACGTTAGTTACCAAACACATTAACATTACCTACCATACATTTGTTAAAAAAAGTTTATGCAAAAACAGTACGTTAACTATTAAATGTAGTAAGGAATTATTTTTTTTTATTCTGGTAATGCCGTTATGTTCAGTTGTAATTTTTTGAATAGTGATGCATGAAAACTAATATTCGAAAATCGATTAAAATAAATTTAAAAAAAAGAATTAATATTATTACCTTAAATCACACATTTTTGACAAACGTTTCATCGATTTAGCTTTTTAATAAATGACGAATGTACAATATTTGGTATATTAACAAAATTGAGAAAAATTAACAGGATTATTTATACCTTAAACATTTGTATTATTCGAATACCGTTTTTCGTCGTATTCGTTTGATGGAAAGTGCATCACTAACATATTTCTTATTTATATTTCCTTTTCAAAATTATTATTTTCAATTCATATAAAATGTAAAGTTCTAATTTACTTATCTACCAAGCATAATCCATTGATTTTGTTAATATTTTCACTATAATTGTGAATTTAAAGTAAAATCAAAGTCAACAAATCAAATGTCATTTTAACGTACAGTTAAAGTGGCTTATTTCAACTTTAAACATATGGTAAGCTAATAATTGTTTTTGGATAGAACATTATGTAAATTTTCTTAACAAATGCTTACCAAGCTTTGTTAAGTTTTTTTGCATACGGCCGTAAGTCTTACAGTTACAGTACAGGATTTTGTATATGCACAAGCAAGTAGTATTCAGATGTAATACATATTAGGTAATTAAAATAAGAATAATTTAGAAACTAAACAATTTGATAGAATTAATAAAAAACTTGCTTAAAAATGAATTAATTACTCAAAGAAATTAAAAAGGAATTTCCTAAAAGATATTGCGTTGTTGTTTGTCTGTTGATTATTTGGAAGACCATTCCAAAGACGAACAGCGTTAATGAAAAATTGCCATTCAGAAACAAGGCCACGAAATTTGGGAACAATAATCTTTCTACCCCTTGCCGATTTAGCGAATAATATTTTCTCAAATAGATATTTCGGTTCTCCAGTATTAATCAGCTTGTATAAAAACAAAACCACTTTTATCTTAAGAAGGTTTTTAAAGTTAACTCCATTCTTTGAGTATGCAGAGACCTGCTCACGCTTTTTGAGTCCATAGATATATCTCATGATGTTGTTATATAAGACTTCAAGTTTCTTCTCACACAGTCACAATTAGAAAATAATTCACATCCGTATGTTGGCTTGGGATTAAATATTATTTTGCAAGTAAAATTCTTACATTCAATGGCGTAAAATATTGTACGGACCACAAGGTTCTTAGTTTAATGTAATTTTGTCCAACCAGTGTATTAGTGTGGTTTGTCCATGTTAAGGTGCTATCCTAGGTTTTTTGCCGTGTGTACAATATCAATTTTCTTGTTGTCTATTACGATATCATCTTCTATTAAAGGGTAACTGTTTTTTTGTGAATTAGAAGACATTTAGATTTTAATGAAACTGTTTCATAAAATTTTTTTCATTAATCCAAAGGACACTCTCGGTTGAGAAGGAGGGACACCCTTGCCACCATCAGAACGTTAAATAGGTGATTTCACCGATATTGATCGTGCAAAATAAAACATTTTTGTCTAGCATTGGCTGGACTTAATTAATTTTATGTATTTAGTATTAAGATTTGAATACTTATTGTTAGTTCACTTTGTGAAGATTCAATAAACAAATGAATGAGAAAAAAAAAAATTAATTCAATGCAAACTTTTCACAATACGCATGAAATTTCATATATATTATGAAACAGTTCCATTAGCATTGTTTCATTAAGTTTCATAGTTTCATTAAAAAAAAAATCATTGGATTTATGATTACAATAAAATTTAATTTTTTTGAAAACTCTTTGAATTTTGGTAAGACTATTAATAGGCATTTATTAATCTTAAGATATAGTTTAAAAAATGGCGAGTTTTTTATAAAAAATTAAGTTTTATGAGTTTCATAAATCCAATAAAACAGAATTCTTTACATCTATGACAAATAAATTTCTGTCTACCGAACTTGGGTATGTATGTACATATGTGCATGTACTCAAATCAGCATAATAATAATTTAAAGGTTTTTTTAATATAGTTAAATAAATTTCAAGTTATAAAACAAATAAAAATTTAAATTTACCCTTTAAAAAGATTTTAAGTTCCATAAATTCTATGAAAGATTACAGACCCTTAATGACAAAATTATTTCTTTTTCATAACCACCGTTATTTGTTTCATTGGATGTCAACCAAAAACGAACGCAGCTATGCTTTAACTACGCCTGCGCGGCACAACAAGTGTTTATAAACAAAATTTTTTGTTAAGAATACGGTGTAATTTCGAAGTGAGAAAGCTAAGGAAGTGGTTATTCTTCGGCTATCAAGCGAATTAAAATAATTTTAAGTTAAAAGCAAAGAAACGGTTTTTTTAAGTGAAAAAAATTACATACTTTATTTAATTTTAAAGTGAGGAGATAAAAAAAGTGGTTAGTCAATAATAATGGATTGCTTGCAAAAATTCATATACGTTTCAAAGGGACGTAGAATTCATATACGTTTCAAAGGCAAGTAAAAAGAAAGCACAAGTGACGCAATTAGAACTACTGAAAATATTTCTATTTGCCCAGTTTATGAAAGCCAAGAAATATCGAAACTTTTAAGCGAGATGTCGGTTGCAGATGCTAACAAAGGTAAGTTGGTCTTGTATTGTTCATATCAGTTCTTTTTTTATACCTTAAAACTCAAAACATATTACAAAACTAATTATGCAAATGCCCAGAAATAGTTATTTTCAGCAAAAATTATGTGGATACTTCACTTCTTTCTTATCCCAACAGGAAAATGTGCTAGGAAAACAAATGATGGGAAAAAAGAATTGGCTCGCTTAACTATGAGGTACTCACAAGTTTCATTTATGTTTGTGAGAAGCTGCATGCAAGAATTGCAGGACCACATATCATTCCTTACCAAAAAGGTAGAGAGCATACAACCTCTTATACTCGCGATAGGCAGCCTCAAAAATTTTCTAGCATTCTTTGTCTGTCTTGATGGGACTATATCGCACTTTGCGAATTTTCTGCGTGCACTTGATATCTGCTTCAAAATATTTCACGTATTTCATCTTCAATAGCCTAAGGCTTCCGAGATATCGTAGATATTAAAATCAACATACATACATATACCTATGTACTTATTTAACAGCATGTACATATATACATATACAGTAGTGTATATTGAACGCTTTGTTATTATTTTTTTAATGAAATTGTTAATGCTTATTTCTGTTTTGGTTCTTTCTAGTATGAATACTCGTATGTGTTTCTATCCAAAGTGCTTTTGTATTTAATTTAAATAATAGTGTATTGAAGTCATTTAAATTAATAAAATCTGTTTTGATTGGTAAATACTTGTTCAACATTTTCTTTTATCAAAATTAGGTACAATTTCTCAAAAGCAAGGAAATAGTATTGTTGGTGCAATGAATTAAAGTATCAATGAATAAATGAAATAGTTCCATTCATACGATATTTATAAGAACCTTAGTTCTTTCTTTAGCTAATTTGACCTAAATTTTCCAATGTAAATTAAAACAATTTTATTTACATTTTTTCCCCAACGTTTCGTCAATTCTTTGTTGACTTCTTCAGGGGAATCTGTTTAATAAATATTATTAAAAACAATACATTTAACAATATGTTTATATATTTTTTGTAATTTTAATTTACCTGGTTAATGTGGAAAATAACACTAATATCACATAAATTTCTGTAACAGATACATTAAAAATGAACTTAAAAAAAAAGTTCCATTCATCTTAATTCAAAGTAATAGATTTGCAATCCTCCAGACTGATGAGCCAAATACAGCAAAAAAAACATTTAAACCGCCACCAATATATTTGAGAGAATCTACTTCTAGTGAGCTGGTAAAACAACTTATTACGGTAATCGGTAAGGACAATTTCAACGTGACATCAGTTAAGCGCGGAAACATCAATGAAACAAAAATTCAGGTAAACCATGAAAACGACTACCGAAAATTGTCTGATGTCTTAGAAAAACAGAAAAGATCATTTTACACTTACCAGCTCAAAAGTGCCAAAGGTCTTCAGGTCGTTATTAAAGGGATTGACCCATGCGTAGATACTGATGATGTAAAAACCGGATTGGAAGATAAGGGTTTTAAAATAAAAACAGTAGTAAACATCAGGAACCGTGAAAAGACCCCTCAACCCATGTTTAGGGTTGAACTAGAACCAGGGGATGTTCTGCTAAAAAAGAGTGAAATTCACCCAATATATAACCTCAAATATCTTTTGCATCGTAAGGTTACCGTTGAGGAGCCACATAAGCGTTCAGGACCCGTTCAGTGCCTAAACTGCCAAGAATTTGGCCACACTAAGGCTTACTGCAAGTTGCCCGCTGTTTGTGTTGTATGTGGCGAACTTCACGGCACAACTCAGTGCAATAAGCCAAAGGCCGACGCAAGTGTTAAAAAATGCAGTAACTGTGGAGGTAACCACACTGCAAATTATAGAGGTTGCCCTGTCTATACTCATTTTAAGCGGTCAATGACAAATAAGTCATCGGTTTCTCCAGCAGCCCAGCAGCCAAATGTCATTGGCAAAAACAATTTTCCCCAGGTAGGCCATCCAACCAACTTCACAAACACGCAGAATACCAAACAATTTTCATATGCTAATGTGGTTAAATCCGACCAAAACTTGAACCAGCAACCCAAGCCCCAAATTTCCGATCCAAATTTTAGTAACCTAGAGGCAACTCTGCAGACTCTTGTTCAATCCATTAACACTTTTACCGTCTCTATGACCAACATGATGCAGGAAATGCTAAAAATGCAATCCACTATTTTACAGGCAATTTTAAAAAAATGAGTTGGTTAAAAATATGTTTCTGGAACGCAAACGGCATTCGCCAACACAAAAATGAACTTGATCACTTCCTTATGGAAAAGCAGATCGATATAATGATGATTGCTGAAACCCATTTGACAACTAACAGTTTTTTCAAAATTAATGGCTACATTCTGTACGACACAAAAGATCCCCGTGGAAGATCTTGCGGAGGATCGGCAATTCTAATAAAATCCAGAATTAAACACTTTTTAATGAACGAGACATGTGAGGAATATCTCCAAGCTACAAATATATGCCTTAATTATTTTCATGAAAAAATTGTTATATCCTCGATTTACTCACCACCACGATTTTCAATAACAGAAAGACAATATTCAATTTTTTTCAAATCACTTGGTCCTCGATTTTTAGCGGCTGGCGACTATAACGCTAAACACACTTTTTGGGGATCACTTTTAATTACCCCGAAAGGCCGTGTGCTTTTTGACACCGTTACCAAAATGGGCTTAGGTGTGATTTCAAGTGGACACCCCACTTATTGGCCGTCAGACCAACGCAAGATCCCAGACGTTATAGACTTTGGAGTTACAAAAAATTTTCCCTCAGAATGGATGCAAGTGGAGCTTTCATTGGACTTGTCCTCAGATCACTCACCAACTATAGTTTCTGTTTCGTTCCCCCAGGGGGTTGGTTCCCCGTTTTGTGACTTGGCGTTGACCGTCACTCGAGTTAATTGGATAAAATATAAGAAATATTTGAGTACACATTGTACGGAAAACATTGCCTTGAGAATGCCTGAGGATATTGATGTGTCGATTAACGAATTTTCTGAACACCTTAATCTAGCCGTACAACATGCCACCACTAGCCATATAAGATCCAGAAATGTGAGCAACAGAACATATTCGTTTGAAATTGAACAAATTCTAACAGAAAAAAGAAGAGTTAGAAGAGAGTGGCAACTTCGCAGGTCTCCCCAGCTTAAAAGCAGGCTACGAGAGTGCATAGCTCAGTTAAGAAATCTGCTCGAAATCCAAAGAATGGCTTCTCTTAAAAATTATCTGGAAGGTCTTGATGGTACCCCTCAAACCGACTATTCTCTGTGGAAAGCGACAAAAGGCCTGAAAAGACCCGTAGTAGGTAAGCCACCTCTACGAACTTCAACTGGAGATTGGGCAAGAAGCGATTCTGAAAAAGGGATAGTGTATGTTAATCATTTGAAAAACGTTTTTACTGCAAATGATACAGTGGATGATGTTGCTGAATTTCAGCCATATGCTGTTAGACCGCCTGTGCCTTTGAGACTTAGTTTTCAAGATGTTGAAAATGTTATTCGTAACACAAACCCCAGGAAAGCTCCAGGTATTGATAAAATTACTGGTAAAATGCTTGAGCAGCTACCTCGTGTAGCTCGTAGAATTCTTCTTTTTATTTTTAACGCTATTTTACGTCTCGAGTATTATCCTGCAGAGTGGAAGGTGTCCATGATTACTATGATACCCAAACCAGGGAAGGATCCCACTAAAGTAGAATCATACAGACCAATAAGTCTACTGCCAACAATTTCAAAACTGTTCGAAAAATTGTTAATGGCAAAGTTGAGTCCAATGTTGAACACTGTGGGATGCATCCCTGATCATCAATTTGGCTTTCGGGCTAAACACAGCACAATAGAACAAACGCACAGACTAGTCAATGTCATAAGACAGACCTTTGAGGAGAAGAAGTATTGCTCAGCTCTATTCATTGACATTTCTCAAGCTTTTGATAAAGTGTGGCACGAGGGCTTGATACACAAAATAAAGTTGAACTTGCCTGCAAATACACACAAGCTTCTGGAAAGCTACTTATGTGGGCGGAAGTTTGTTATTAGAGAAGGCGACTTTATAAGCCCAACTCAGCCAATCGAGGCAGGAGTTCCCCAAGGCAGCATACTGGGGCCTACTTTATATTTGATTTATGCCTCTGACATGCCAACGACACCCGGAATCCACACTTCAACTTTTGCAGACGATACAGCGTTCTGCAGCGTACATGAAAACCATCAAGTAGCTTCGCGAAATTTGCAGGAATATATTTCAATATTAGAGAAATGGTTAAAACTTTGGAAAATTAAAGTTAATGAACAAAAGTGTACTCACGTTACATTCACGCTGCGTAAACAAACATGTTCAGCCATCCAAATCAACAATTCACCTATTCCGCAGCAAAATGAAGTCAAGTACCTTGGTATTCACCTGGACCGTAGGTTAACGTGGAAGTCTCACATAGATGCGAAAGTTACTCAGTTAAAGTTAAAAGCAGCTCAACTGAATTGGCTTATGGGCAGAAATTCTACATTGAAGATGGATTGCAAACTTTTATTATATAACGCAATTCTAAAGCCTATATGGTGCTATGGAATTCAATTATGGGGCACCGCCTCCGCTTCAAACGTTGAAAAAATTCAAAGGCGACAAAACAAAATTCTTCGAACAATTACCGCAGCTCCATGGTACGTAAAAAACTCACGAATTCATAAGGATCTCTGTGTTCCTCTTGTAAAAGACGAATTTTCAAAGTACGCAACAAGGCATATCAATAAATTGGAACTTCATCCAAATCGTCTTGCACGCAATATACTTAATTTCGAAGGACACTCTCGGTTGAGAAGGAGGGACACCCTTGCCACCATCAGAACGTTAAATAGGTGATTTTACCGATATTGATCGTGCAAAATAAAACATTTTTGTCTAGCATTGGCTGGACTTAATTAATTTTATGTATTTAGTTTTAAGATTTGAATACTTATTGTTAGTTCACTTTGTGAAGATTCAATAAACAAATGAATGAGAAAAAAAAAAAATCTTATTATATACATTTGTGAATATGTTTTATTAATGTGCGTAATGATATTATTTTATGAAACAAATGTAACTATTTCATTGATTTAATGTAAATTTTTCAGGTGTTAACTGAATAATAACATTAGATAAATGAAATAACTTCATTGACCTTATGAAGCCGTTTCATATTTTTAATGAAGTTATTCCATACATCTATGAATACATTACATTAGTATAAAGAAGTTATTTCATTAAGTTTTCATGTGCTTTATGAAATTTGTTCTTTGATTTGGAGAAATTATTTCATTAATCACATAATTTCTCTTTCATACTTTTAATGAAAATAAGTCATGGTTTTTATTAAAATGTTTCATTACTTTTATGAAGGTTTTCTTTAAGATAATCTAATGAAATTTGTTTCATTATTTCTATGAAAAGTTACAATGGTTGAAAAATAATTAAACAACTCATAAAACTAATGTCAAAATTCAGAGAATTTCTGAACAAAATTCTTTCAGTGTACTGAACAAAAAAATTTAAACAAAGTCCAGCTAATGTTAGACGAAAAGTTTTATTTTGCGCGAACTATACCGGAAACATCACCTCTGATGATGGCAAAGCTTTCCCATCTTCTAAATCGAGTGTGACCGCCAAAATTAAGTCTGTTACGTGCAAGAGGATTTGGGCGAAGTTCCAGTTTACTGATATACCTTATAGTGTCCGAAAGTGTCCTTTTACCAGCGGAACACACTGATTCTTGTGAATTCGTGAGTTTTTACGTAATATGGAGCTGTAGTACTCGTTCGAAGAATTGGGTTTTGTCGCCTTTGATTTTTTTCAATGTTCGACGTTGAGGCGGTGCTCCATAACTGAAATTCGTAGCACCATATTGGTTTTAGAATTGCATTGTATAACAAAAGTTTGCAGTATAACTTTAATGTAGAATTTCTGCCCATAAGCTAATTTAGTTGCGCTGCTTTTAATTTAAACTGAGTGACTTTCGCATCAATGGGAGGCTTACACATTAGTCTACAGTCGGGATGAGTACTGAGGTACTTGATTTTATAGTACTGGGAAATAGGTGAATTGTTAAATTGGATCATTATCCAAATTAACTTCATTAAAACTTAGCAGAAATACATAAATATTTGACAGCTTAAGGGTGAATTCGCCTTTTTACACAAACAAAATACCTGTTGTTTTTTTTATTGTTGTATTGTTGTAGCGAAGCAGTTAACTTGTTTTTTGTATCATGGATGCATGCACCTAATAATGAATTCGCTTTGGTACTCTCGTAAGTAAAATTTTGACATTTCTCAGGAGAAAAAAATTTTACTAGCTCTACTAATATAAATTTTGACAATAGGATAGAAATATTTGAAATGTAGGAATATAATTGAAATAAATTATAGTTGAAAATTTTATAATTAAAAGTATAAAAATCAAATAATACTAAGTTGAAAAATGGCTGTATTATATTTCTTCATTTATTCATTTTTATTTACTTTTTTTATTAGTTTTGCAAAATTTTTTTCTGTTGTGTCAAAATTTTATGTTGTCAAATATAATATTTTTTCACACAGCAAAAACATCAAATTTCTTTACCACAGACAAATTATTTTTCACCAGAGTACTTTGCTACCGTTTCGCACACGTCCTTAGAAGAAATTAATTAGCTAAAGTTGAATTTTCTGGTTTTATTAATTTCCCAGTGATTAGCAACATAGTAAAAGCAAGAAAATTTGACCTTGACGTAAAGGCTGTCCCAAAATTAATGCATAATTTTAATTTGCTGTCATTTGCACGGTAAAGTGTTGCCATGTTGGGATTAGTAAAACTGGAGCGTTGCACATCAAAATTTGTTAACCGCCAAAATTGCCGCTTTTGGTGTTCAAGAACCAACCATGCATGCAACTGTCGAAAAACACATGTATCCACAACGAGTCGCTGTTTGGTGTGAATATCAGTGACTGTTACTGGTGCTCGAATCTCAATATAATAGCACAGTTGGTTTTGGCCAAATTGGATGATATTGATGTGGCCAATATGTGGTTTCAACAAGTCTGTGCCACGTGCCATACAGTTCGTGGAACCAAACAATAACTGTTTTAACGTCGCATACGCTCTCGTTTCGGAGATCGGATCGTGCGATTAACATCATTAGACTTTTTATGGGGTTATTTGGAGTCACAGGTTTACGTCAACTATCCTACAACAACTCTTCATCAACCAAATTTAGCCACGTTTATGCATGCAAAGCTGTAGAGGCCATTTGTCCGATATGTCTATCCTAAGTATTTTATAAATTAGATTCAAGCTCACAGGTTCAGTACCTGCCAAAGGCCCTGCATTTTTCTTCAGCCAAGAAAAAAGCTTCGCAGTTTATGTGTTTGTTAAAACAATAATTGCCAATTAGATTAAATAAGCATTTGTTAATAAAATAAATAAACTCGTGCCGAAACATCATTTAAATTTTCTCTTTCTTAGTAAACAATATTTTCAGCACAAAAGAATTTAAGTAAATAAGTAAGTATGTGCTTGTGTACGAAAACAGCTGTGCTTGGTAACATGAGCCGGCTAATTTTCTGTACGGCAACAAGTGCAAAAACATTTGGTGGCTGCCAGTCACTCAATCAACATTTGGCAACCGATTTTTAGCGTTTAAGGCTTATTTGATTCGTAATATATTTGATGAACAATCAAAATGTAAAACTTTTACACTTATTGCTTGTTTAATGAATTTTTGAAACGATTGGAGCTCTGTAGTCAACCACTGAACTACATATTTTGCACACGGCAGAAACATAAATTTGTTTACTCAAACGTATACTTCAGTGTGGTCACCTTAGAGTTTTTAGCTTTGCAAAATTCCGTTGGCTTACACAATAAGCTCAGTTTATATCAAATTTTCATGAAAAAAGTACTTCTCTTTAAATAAAAGTCTAAAAAATTGCAGTTTTATCTAAAAAAAAAAGGCCTTTCTTTGCTACGCTTGATTCAGGATAGGCGGGATTTCAAAGTTTAAAATATAATCGGATATGTCTTCTATCTATCTATTATGAGAGCAGTTTTAAAGAATTGAAATTTTATTATAATATTTGAATTTATCAAAATGTAGACCAACAATAATTCGACTAGAGAAGCAAAAATGTATACCATCACAGTAAAAATTTTTCGTCAAAGATATACAATTAAAACTACTTGTAGGTATATTTCTAACCGCATACTAGTTTCAAATAGAAATTAGTTTAATTTGTTAAATTTTTGTTGAACTTTTATAATTTTTTAAATTAAAAATTGTTTGGTTTGTACATATGTACAACAGGTTTTTAGTTCAAGTTTTTCCTTTCTTAATTTTTTTCTTAAGAAAGATTTTTTACAATACAAATTTGCTGTGATCAATAATTTTGATTGAAGAAGACAAGAAAAATAATAATCAAATCTTTAGCTGGGGGACAACTAGCTGTTTCGTAGTCGCTACACTACTCATCAGCACCCACTGGGATTTGAACTCGGGACATGACGTATCATGATCTACTGCTTTAACCACTAAGCCACCGAGCATTTAATTATTTTCTATCTATATTCATCTCATATTGAATCACATATGCATTTTGTTAATTGCCCACATTGTTTGTACAGCGTTTGCTGTCTCTAAACTAGCGGTATTTATTAGTGGTTAAAGCAGTAGATCATGATACGTCATGTCCCGAGTTCAAATCCCAGTGGGTGCTGATGAGTAGTGTAGCGACTACGAAACAGCTAGTTGTCCCCCAGCTAAAGATTTGATTATTATTTTTCTTGTCTTCTTCAATCAAAATTATTGATCACAGCAAATTTGTATTGTAAAAAATCTTTCTTAAGAAAAAAATTAAGAAAGGAAAAACTTGAACTAAAAACCTGTTGTACATATGTACAAACAAAACAGAAATTAGTTTAATTCGACTACAGCAAAAAGAAAATCAGCATGGACAACAACCCGAAGTCGTGTCGTCTTACTGTTGTCAAAATAAGCGTTCGCATTTAAGTATGTGTATATTATATAGGGTGTTTTTTTAAGCCCGATAGAACTTGAAATTGTAAAAAATAACACAAAAAATTAAATTGTAATCAAAATTTTTTTTTATTCGAAAGATCAATACGTGACATTAACATTTGAAAATGATTTCGGGCATATGGGCACCGCGGCTGTTCTTGACGAAGCGCATTCTGGACGTCCAATTTTGGGCCACTTTTTCGAGCACTGCTGGCCGTATGTCACGAACAACACGAACAATGCTGGCCTCCAAGGCGTCAATTGTTGCTGGTTTATCAGCATAAACCAGTGACTTCACGTAGCCCCACAGGAAATAATCGAGAGGTGTCAAATCGCACGACCTTGGAGGCCAATTGACAGGTCCATTTCTCGAAATCAACTTATCGCCAAATTTTGATTTCAGTAATTCGATGGTTGCGTTCGCCGTATGGCACGTAGCGCCATCCTGTTGAAACCACATCTCCTCCGGATCAATGTCATCCATATTTTCAAACAAAAAATCATTGATCATGGTGCGGTAACGATCTCCATTGACCGTAACGCGAGCTCCGGCCTCATTTTTGAAGAAATAAGGTCCGATGATGCCACCAGCATGAAAACCGCACCAAACAGTGCGTTTTTCTGGATGTAATGGAGTCTGTAGGGTCTCTTGTGGATTGGTCTCACTCCATATGCGGCAATTTTGCTTATTAACAAACCCGTTAAGCCAAAAATGCGCCTCATCGCTGAACACAATTTTGCGATAAAACGACTTTGCGAATCGACGACTGATTTTCAAAGTAAATTTGGATAATTTCGTAGCGTTGTTCAAGCGTGAGTCTATTCATGATGATTTGTCAGAGTATACTGAAACAAATAAAAAAAATGTTTCATCAAAATTTAATTTTTTGTGTTACTTTTTACAATTTAAAGTTCTATCTAGCTTAAAAAAACACCCTATATATGATATATTAAAGGAGAAATTGGCAGAGATATAGGCATAGGCACTATAAACTTGAAATGAATTTTTTGAATAAAATAATTCGGGAAGCTATATTTGATTTTAGGAATGAAAACTGGAATACCATGTTAAAAACCCCTAAAAAATCTTCCCCAGCTTTCTGGAATATTGCGAAAGTTATAAAGAAAAAATCAAAATCTATTCCAGTTCTAAAACATAATGGGTTAACATTCACTACTAATGTAGACAAATCCGAAATACTTGCTCAAAAATTTTATTCTAATCATTTAATTTCTGCTCATTTAAGTGACCCAAATACAATACAAACAGTGGCAAACACATTGTCTAATCTAAGTGTTGCAGAAGAAAATTCAAATGTACAGCTAGCCACTACAGAAGATATAAAATGTATAATTATAAATCTAAAAAATAAAAAAAGTCCAGGCCCTGATGGTATTTCAAATAAATGTTTAAAAGCATTACCCCCAAATGGAATAAAATTATTGACAAAATTGTACAATGCTTGCATAAAACTTTGTTACTTTCCGAAAAATTGGAAAATCTCGAAGGTTATTGCACTACCTAAACCAGGTAAACCTACATCCAGTACCGATTCTTACCGTCCAATAAGTTTACTTAATACAATGAGTAAAATATTGGAAAAGGTCATTATAGGAAAAGTTGTAAAGTTTATAGATGAAAGAGGCATTTTACCCAATCAACAGTTTGGTTTTCGAGCAGAACATAATTCTATGCAACCTTTAAGCAGAATAAAAAATATAGTAAAAAACAATTTTTCGATCGGGAACTCCACAGCAATGGTTTTATTAGACATTAAAGCAGCTTTTGATTCTGTCTGGCATGATGCATTTATTCATAAATTAGTTATTATAGGCTTAGATACTTCTACAATTAGAATAATTAAGAGCTACTTAGCAAATCGAACGTTTAGGGTTCACATTATTAATAAAAAATCTAAAATATTTAATATTCCGGCGGGTTGCCCACAAGGCTCTTGCCTATCTCCTGTGTTATACAACATTTTTACCCACGATTTCCCAAATCTTAGCTATTGCGAATCATCCATTTTCGCTGATGATACAACAATCATCCTATGTTCAAATATTTACTCTGCAGATATTTTATTGAACTTACAAAAATCGGTAGATGATGTAATTAGCTACTTCAATAAATGGAAAATTCTGGTAAATCCGTCTAAAGCTCAAGCTATTTATTTTTCAAGAAAAAGAAAAAATTGTTTTTTGCCTAGTTCATGTATTAAAATGAATAATACTGAAGTTCCGTGGGAAGCTAAAGTGAAATATTTAGGAATGATTTTCGACAAAAAAATGTTATTCAACGAGCATGTTAGTTATATAATCAATAAAATCAATATAACTATAAAAGTCTTATATCCTTTCATAAACAGAAAATCTAAACTAAACATTAATAATAAACTGATTATATTTAAAGTAATTTTCCAAGCCATTCTTTTTTACGGATCTCCGGTATGGAGTAGCACATCAAATTGCCACATTAAACGCCTTCAAGTTTGCCAAAACAAAATTCTAAAGTTGATCTGTAACCTGCCTTACTCATTTTCAACAGCACGTCTTCACTCACAAGTTAATTTGTTATTAGTTAAAGATAAATTAGTAGATTTAAAAGAGAAATTTAATATTAAATGTTCGAATTCCAAATATGATCACATACGATCCCTTTGTTCTTAAAATAAGTTTACTTTTATTCTCTGACTTTTCTTACTCTTAAAATTCATGGGTTTTCTATTGTAATCTATTTTTCCCAAAATTCTAATATTATCTTTGTAAATAATATTTAATATTGTTATTTTATGTTTAAGAAGAAAAGTTGATATAACTGAACTCTTAATTTTAATTCTAAATTATTGCGAATATTCAAATTATCTTGTCAATAAAATATACATACATACATAAAGTCGATTGTTTGCTGGCTTCAATGTCTTTAATACTTTAGTAATATGTGTAAACTATACACATAAATATACAGTATGACAGAGATTTGAAACCAAGGAGTAAAAATTTTTTAAGAAGTAAAAAATTATTTGTTTGTGAAAAAAGTTAAACTTTGTTGGATATTTGAAAAATAGTTCATACATACGTATATTAGACTACTAAATCTCAAAAATCTTAATTTTGAAAGAAAAATTTTCAAATTTTATTTTGCCTAAAAAATCTTCAAAATTAAGATAAAATCTTTATTCTGGAAACGCTGGTGGGGACATAAATTCAATGGCACATTTTATTAATAATTATAGTAAATCTGATGTAAGTGAGTTATCATGTCAATAACATTTTTACTTTAAATTAATAATTATAGTAAATCTGATGTAAGTGACTTATCATGTCAATAACAGTTTTACTTTAAATTAGATCCAAGTTATAGTTGGTCCCATGTCAGCATGCCATTTTGTCAATGATATTCTGTCATTACAACTTTATTTAGTAATTTTTTCGATATGAAAGTGTCATTACATTGATCACATCCTTGCATCAAACGTATTCTTCTAAAGCGTATTCATGATGTCAGTATGACATTCCATTGATGAAATAATTATTCATAATTGCCGCTACAGCGATGCAAAACGCCATGGGGTCAAAAATGAAGACACTTGTCATTGTATTGATGTTAAAATACATCACAGCTATGTGATCTATGAGTAAAAATTTTACCCTTCATAAATCCACACAGTTTAAAAAGTTTTATTCGATTTTTAGCCATCAATAGCTACAACGGCAGATTGATATTGAAGCACTAGATGGCAGCACAAATACAAGATTTTTTAATTGCGATCTGTCAAACGCCAGCTGTTAAAATAACACCCAAATTCTTCGATTAGTTTATTTGTTGCAGTAGTTTGAAGTAAGCAACTTTTCGAGGGAAAACGGCGAAAGAGACAAAAGAAAAGCTCGGTAAACATTACAGTGCGTCCGTTCCTTCAGATTACATGGTAAAATATTGGATTGCGGAATTTAACCAACAACACCATCAACAGGAAGGACGAAAGAGGTGTTTACTAAAGAAAATTTCAAAAAAATTCTTGATATCGTTATGAATGCCCTTCGATCAAGCTACGTGGGATTGCTCAAATGGCAAACTTATCATATGAACGTGTGTTGAACATTTTGCATGAACATTTGCATATGAAAAACTATCGGCAAGATGAGTGCCGCGGTTACTCAAGGTCGAACAAACAACGAGTTCGACAGACCACTTTACAGCGGTGTTTGGACATGATAAAGCCTAATTCTGTTAAATTTTTGCGTCGATTAATAACTCTTGATGAAACGTGGGTCCACCACTACACACCTGAAACCAAAAATCAATCGAAACAATGGGTGGAAGCTGGTGGAAGTGCTCCACGGAATATTGCTCCTCTATTATCTTAAGAAAAATGTCGAAAAATTAGGATAAACTAAAACATAACGTTATATGACCCCGTTTGACTTCCCCAATTATATAACATTTAAAATAGACTGCGCTATTAAAGAAGTCCATATCTTGTAATACAGAAAGTAGCAAAAATTAAGGAAAAAAAATACGGCATCAAAGAAGTTGTTGGTATTGAAAAGAGAAGAGTTTGTGTTTGCTGGGAAGTAAATGCGGATATTTGTTGACTCATTTTGCATTTTAATCGTTTTCTTTTTGAAAATAAAAATTGTGAAATCAAAGCCAATACTAGTATGTGAGAAACTGGTGTGTGCACTAATCTTCGATAGAAAATTCACACAATTTTCAAATGATAATTAATTTACTTAAGTAATATTTGTGGTTCCAATAAAAAAAAGTGAAAAAAAGTTCATATGGGCATATTTATACGAAATAAAATAAATTTGAAAGTAGTTGAATTACACACTACGTAACACGCAAAAAACTTTAGTTAACCAATATATTTTTTTAAAATCTTTATGGTCACCCAAATACAAAAATTATAAATATTTCAAATTTTATTATTAAATTGTTTTAATAATTTTTTTTTATAAAATATGAGATTTTTGAGAAGGCTGCTTAGCACAACTTATGACTTTGAACCATCGTAATAGGGGATTTACATCTACCCAAAATCTAGTAGATTTGCATTAAAATCTTCAACAAAATCTTAACCGTTTACACTTCCGTTTTTTGACATCTAACCAGATTTCATTTTCATAAAATCTTTTTTTTTTTGCGAAGGGTTTCACAGCAATAACTATATCACAATGAATTCAACATGTAAAAGTATAGTTTTTTATTACAGGGTAGTCTTTAAAAGTATTATTTTGAACAAAATCACAGTTGTGTAATAGAGTACTTACAATAATCTACCAGATTTCGTCAAAATCTAATTGCAATCTAGATTTCATTTTGTATGGGAAATCTTGTCAAAATCAACAAGGTTTGATTCGAAATCCCGAAAGTAGTAGATTTTGCTTAGGTGTAAATGGAATATAATTGATTTTGTTACGAAATTGAGCAGATTTATACAGCTGTTACACCAAATTTTAGTATTACCTTTTGAAGTTTGAAAATTTTATACTGTCTTTCATTATAGACTCTACTCCTAAGGAATAGAAAGTATTTTCTTGATCTAAAAAGCCGTTTTAGATGTACGTATATTTCTTACCAGCTAAATAACCTGACGATGGAGCAAATTTGGGACCAGAAGATTCAATAGATGGCAAAGGGGACCTAGGTCTCTTCAATGACTTATAGGGCATTTACATCTACCCAAAATCTAGTAGATTTGCATTAATATCTTCAACAAAATCTTAACCGTTTACACTTCCGTGTTTTGACATCTAACCAGATTTCATTTTCATAAAATCTTTTTTTTGCGAAGAGTTTGACAGCAATAACTATATCACAATGAATTCATCATGTAAAAGTAAAGGGTTTTTATTGCAGCGTAGTATTTTAAAGTATTATTTTGAACAACATCACAGTTGTGTAATAAAGTACTTACAAAAATTCGTCAAAATCTAGTCGCAATCTAGATTTCATTTTGTATGGGAAATCTCGTCTCGTTGTGATTCGAAATCCCGAAAGTAGTAGATTTTGCTTAGGTGTAAATGGCCTATTACTCAATTTCGCAGATTGCGTAGTACTTGCATGGGTAGGGCTGACTACATTTTCTAATTCGAAAGCATCTACATGAGGTTCTTCTTCTTCGCTGGATTCGCTACTCAAATCTTCATCTATTTCGGCTTCCTCAAACAATTTTTCTATCTGCTCATCGCTCAAATCAGATAATTTAAAACGTTTATTCATTCGACAATCCATTGTTTTTATTCTAATATAGCGAATTGTAAATCGAACCAAAGAAGACAACTATTTGCAAAATGGTTGGGAAATTTTCCATGCAATGCCGAAGAGTGCCTTAAAGCTCTTATAAAAAAAACCACTGCTCCAAAGCAAAACTTACCTTTTTTAACAAAACTAACCCACTAACTAATAAAATAGATGCATATTTTTAATAGAACAAAATATGATCGCCACTAATAACAAAATGTAAAAATCCCCTAATTATTTGTTTGAAAATGCTCTTGGTAAGAAAAAGTGTAGCAAAATTTATAAAATTGAGCTTTCAAAAGCTTTCAAAGTCTTTGGAAATATTTTTTTGTTCGCCTATAGCAACTGTTAAATAAGCTTTTGGAATAAAAAATCAGTTACATTTCTCACCATTGCCACTTTTGTGATGAGTGCCCTGAGGCATGGTTAAGCATTAGAGGGTTAAGAGACAGGTGATAATTCCTCTTTTTTTATTTATGAAATTTTTGTTTTCTAACCACCAGTCTTGTTACGCAGTTTCAGATACTTTGCATTTCATATAATTTATTAAATCAAAATGATTACAATTTTAAATGCTTTTGCACACATTGAGAATTTCGGTTATTTTCAATATTTTTTTCGTCCTTGTATAACCAACCAAGAGTCTAAATACAATCTTAAGTATTTACTGTCTTCAATCGAATTATATACGAGTTTGTGAATTTAAAAAAATAAAATAAAATTAAATATTGCAAAATACCATAATTATACACTTTTTTGACGCCGAAGGTAACTCTTTATTGTATCTGTGAAATCATTGTTAATTATAAATTTTGTTAGATATTTGCCATGGACTCTGCTGTGAAAAATAACTACAATTGTGACGATTATGGAATTGAGTCGAATGATGGAGTTAAAGGTCTGGATCCCCATGTATTTAACAGTGATTCCCATGATTCGTATGAGTTACCGTCGACATCGAAAAAACGCCAAAACATAAAAAACAAAAGGCTTTTTGCTAAGCTCGAGCAAAAACGTCGGCAAAATAACAGCACAGCGATTGCAAATTGCTTTAGGTGGCGTAAATGTAATATTGCTTCATCACAAATACAAAAAAAAAATCAACGTGAGAAGTTGTATGAACAACACTGTGTTTGTAGTATAAACAACAATGCTAGGAACACAACTGCGACAAACGAATTTCGCCCAGCGAGACGAATTCGCCGGCAAATATTCGTTGTATAAATTCGTCGTGTGAAGCACAATATCAACGAACTTTTTTATAGATATAGATAGACATAAATACTAAGGAGGCCATTTTAAAAGTCAACCTATATTAATCCCATCCGAAAGAGGGATTTTAGAACAAATTATCTGAGGCCCTTTATATATTAAGAACATCTTCATAAATTTTTTACTACATGGACTAACATTAATATAAAAAGTATTATTTCGTGAGAACATTTTTATTTTTATATAAGATAACTTTTGATCGTCGTGCGTTAACGAAACAATTATAAATAAATCTATTTTAACTTTCGCTGAGTATGAAGAATTTCGACCATTTTCATATACACCAATGTATTTTATTTTTGACGACGAATATTTATGACCAAACATTTGTCGTTGGTCGCAGTTGGGTTCCTAGCATTTGTTATACTTTTATACCAATAAAGGGCGTTTCAGACTATCATACAAGTCTTAAGATTTTGATTGGATTTTGTGGGACAAAAATCTAAAGATATTTGTTGCGACTGTCAAAAAATCTAACGTACCATTACATTTTGTTTTCACACTATCACACCTAAAGTAAAAAAAGGAATATGACTTGAAAATAAACAGCCAATTTACTTAACGTCTGGTTTTAATATTTTTATTATTTGCTTTTGCAAAAAATACATCCCTGATCCAATGAAAAATCTTATTGTTTAAAAAAATTTCTAAAAATGGTGAAGTGTTATGGGATGTCAAATCTTTTACCGTATTATTTCTCATTTTCATAACGCTTTACATTCACACTATCACACTTGCACGTATTATTTGATTTTTTGACAAGTCTTAATACAAGGTGTGATAGTCTGAAGTGCTCTTAACTGACAGCTTGCTACCTATTTGCGTTCTACACATCGCAAATTTTATGGACACAAACAAATTTAACAATCGCAGCAATACACATTGCTACGTGAAATCGCTATGTCAATAATTTAAAGCTCAATCGACCAAAGGGCGGATTTCGCAACGATGATTTTTTTTACCGGTGAACACTCCAAGAAAAATTCACCGACAAGCATAGTGTTCATTCTTAATTAATAAGGGATTCCTTAAATATCAGTGCGCTGAATCTGTTAGCTCAGGCTGAATGATGTGCTGAATGGTCAAATCTGTTGTCACACAAGTTTTCTAACAGAAATTTTGTTTTATGTATATAATATATACTTTTGTTTATTTATTTCTATTCTTCACAAAAACCCAAAGCTCCACGCAGGTGTAATATAGTTACTCTGTCTGACGCTGTTAGGAATGTATGACAATGATTTTTGGGTTCATTAGATTCTCATGGTTTGTAATGAGCAACGGTTAGTACAATCATCTCCTTCCAATCCACATATTAACATAGTATAATTTTAATGATTATATTCTAACTCATTTATGTATGTAATATATATATATATATATATATATATATATATATATATATATATATATATATATATATATATATATATATATATATATATATATATATATATATATATATATATATATATATATATATATATATATATATATATATATATATATATATATATATATATATATATATATATATATATATATATATATATATATATATATATATATATATATATATATATATATATATATATATATATATATATATTTATATCAAGGTAGCTTTAATAGGGTGGTGGTATAAACACAGCTGTCTTTCGTTTCCTTTGCATAAAGTCGTCAAAAACTTTGTCAAAGACTTCCTTGCTTTTCCAAACAAAAGTTTGACAACTATTCGTAAATGCTACCAACAAAATAATGGCGATGTTTTTTGGTGTTGTATTTGTTGCAATTCTGCTACTACCTATTAAAGCTGCTTTGATATACAGTGGTGGACATGTAATTAAAACATAAATGTGATATTTCATTCTTTCGATATTTTATATGATCTATTGTTATATCAACGGAACTTTTCTATAGCAAAGATAAGTTTCATAGCTTTTGTACTTGGCTCTTTCTTTACATTCAGTTTTTGTTCAATTTTCTTTTAAAAAAATAAGCTGTTATTTAGCGAAGGGGTAGTTTTTCAAGTGGACACATAATTAAAACATTTTCAGTTCTGCTATTTAAATAATTCTAATTTTGTTTTGTTGCGAAATTTTTTTGATTGGTATGTACACCAATATTAGCCACTAGATATGGGAAAGAGACCAAACTGCTCCGGAGAAGAAAGGAATGTAGTCATTAGATTAATGAGGCCCAGAGAACATGGTGATCGAATTTTCTCAATTATTTATTTGCTCTAGGGGAAAAATGTATAATGCAATTAACCATTTTGGTAAATTTGAGAACTGAAATAATGTACCCAGAGCCTCCAAATCACGTAAAAGCACAGCCAGAGACGATAGAACAGTCGTAAGTGCCTGCAAAGCTGACCGATTTAAAAGCTCTAAAGAGCTAAAAATGAATTTGAGTCATCATATGGTATCCATATATCATCTAGAATGGTTCGACGGAGGTTTAATGAAAGTGCCTTACGTGGATGCATCGCACAGAAATATCTTTCGTCTTCAGAAAAAATTAAAATCCGGATTGCATTTTGTCTGAAAAAACATTAAGAAACCAATGACTTTTGGAAAGATATTTTGTGGAGTGACGAATCCAAGTTTTTCCAGTGGGGATTAGATGGAAAACGCTATGAATGGCGTCTAGTTAGCCAACAACAAAATCTCAGATATACCATTAAAATAATGAATTAATTTACTCTCAAAAATGTTTTAACTATGTGGCCAACACTGTATATATTAATATATATTCTGACAATTTTCTAGATTTAAGGTTGCTTAAATTTAATTGTTAAGAGAAAAAGGATATAATAAAACACGAGGCACACGTGTCTTATTTTATTCGGTAAATCCTATAAAAATTATTGCTTAAGTGTTCACTGTAAGTGTCAAAATTATTCATTTTCATCGTTTTTGAACAGTGAAAAGTGAACACTGAAATTAGTGAATATTACAAATGGAAATGCGGAGTTTATTTTTTTTTTAAATATGTTAAAAAAGGAGCCATTGTGTTTGTAGCAAACTTATTATGATGCATCAAGTAACTAGATACAAAAAACTGTAGTTTTATAAATAATAAATTTCTTAGCAGGCTGTGATGAAATGCCAACAGGACTGAAAATAGGTTAATTGAAAAGAAAGAACATTTGAAATTTGGTTTTTGATTTTCGAGTGGCATTGGACTTTTATTTGGGAAGAACATTTACAGGTTGTTACAGTGTTCAATGTTTTCAGGAGTCCTTAAATATCGACTGGTCCCTAGTCATGGGACGTTCATAGCCGAAGCAGTTGCTCGTAACGAATCAAATTTGTACTCCGCCCATCACGTATTTGTCGAATACCAAATTTTGAACAAAATTGTCGACGAGCAATTACGTAAGAGTCATTACTCTTACAAAATGTCTCCACAGCGAATGCACGATGCTCACTCGACCATTGGGACACCGTGACTAACAAATCCGTATAATCGATAGTTCGAACGACACCACTCTCATCCACCCGCATTATTTATTACTTTTTGAAATAATTGTATTTATATTACTAAAAATGAAAGAACGGCAACTTGAAGTTGTCACTATTTAGAACTTTTGGACATATTACGTAACAAAATCGATTACGACATTTCAGAGTCATAATAAGACGTGTTATGCAGCCTCCTCCAAAAATTCATATAGTTTAGAAAAAAAAATCTCAAATAAACTTATCCATAGAATTTTAAATACTTATGGTTTTTATGTTTAGGCGACCATAGTGCATTTGTTGAGTAGTGTAGTTTATTATTCATTTCAATTTTTTTGATACACTCCATAATCTTTTATTACTTTTTATATCAATTAATTTTTTTTTTTGGCTCAATAATGGTAATAAAAACAAATTTAACCGTGTTCTTAACTTTGTTACAAAAACAAACAGCCACTCAAAATAAGAAAAACAATTGTTTTCGTTTATAAATAAGAAGTGGTTGTTGTTTTACAATCTTTGTTGCTTTTAGTGTTTTTAAAATTGCTACTTGTATAATTTTTTTTTTCGAAAACCACACAAAACTATTCGTCTTTGGCTCAAACTAAAACGCAAGCCAAAAAAAAAAAACGAATTGTTTTGAAATAATTTTCTTTGTGTGAAACGCAGATGCATTTTCGCAAAGTGTGAGTAATCAAAATAGTTAATTCATAAATGTACATACATACGTAAAGCGTTGGCGTCACGTAGAAAGGCCCTAACTGACATAATTGCAACTTTACAGCAGAACGCAAACACATGTGGTTTTTTCCGTACAAAATCTTGTAAAACCGTTGCTTGTGAAACTATTCCATTAAATCTTTGTGAGTAAGCGTATTTGTGTGGAATGTACTAGAATCACTAAAACAAACTCATAGACGAGAATAATGCGAGTTAGGGCCGTACACCATCGGTATGTAACGAGTGTCCGCCGGGAAGGTATACTAATTTGTTTTGTTGCCATTTTGTTAAACATTAGTCCTGACAGATTATATTTGGCAGTCGTGAAGTAGACACGTGGCAACTTTATTATGGAAAAATATTCGATAAACCAACGTGTTTTAATCGTTAAAACATTTTATCAAAATCAATCATCGATTACTGTGACGATGAGCAAGTTACATGAAAATTTTGGGAGAATCAACGTGCCAATTTTTCGTGTAATGAACAATTTCAAAGATAGAGCATGGACTACAATGTACTGCCAGATCAGCCGAAAACATTACTGCTGCTCAAGAGAGTGTTCAAAATAATCCATCAACCTAATTTCGACGCCGTGCTCAGGATCTTGGCCACAATTTTTCACAAGGATTTGCATTTGTTTCCATTTAAGATTCAGTTGACACAAGAGCTTCTTCTACAAGATCATTTACGCCGCCGTACGTATGCCAATAGAATGTTACAGCTCGCACATGATAACCCCGATTTTCATGAAAAAATCATGATGAGCGACGAGGCACAATTTAATTTGATTGGATATGTGAATAAACAGAACAGTCGGTTCTGGGCATTAGAAAATCCTCAAATTATTTTTCAGTTAATGGCGCATCAAATATAACTATATGATATTAGCATTAACAGCCACATAATTCAACAGTGTGTTGCCCTTATAATATTATCATTTTAAACTTTGTCTAACCATAGACCGGCGTCAGCCGAAATGTGATTTTCTTATGATCATGAGTATAGGACGAAAATTCAGCGGCTACTGTGCTCTCACAAATACACTACAACAAACTTCGTATACGCTATAAACGACTTTTACCGAATGACAAAGTCATACATTCAGTTGATGTTTTGTTTAGATTTCAACAACTTGACTTTAGTCAAGTAAAGATCACACCATTGCTGACCCAATTTTTATTGTGGTGAATTGGTGAACAGTAGGTTAGGTTTACCAATCTGCCAGCCCACTTGAGCCCAAATTTGGTCCCGGTGTGCTACCTCGGTGTGATATGTATCTCAACAGATCTACATATCACTGCTGCAGAATCAACCCGAGGATGGGATAAAGGAGTCCAATACACTTACATCACATTCCGATACATCCGTCATATCATGCTGCATCGGTCTGCCTAGATACAAATCCCTTATATCAGATAGAGCTGGACACCATCAAAGGGTTTGCTCAACACTCAGCCATTAAATGGAAGATTTATCTTCATCGCATGCGTTCCTATGTAGCAATGTCCCGTCATGACCGCCACAGCGTAACGCAACCTCCGCCGGGACAGGCCCCTAATGTTAATAGTCCTCTGGTTTTCATACCTGGATCATGTCAGCCTTGATATTCAACAGGTAATCTTTCCAGACCATCTGCATGGAGCACTCTCTAAAAGTTGGCGCTATACTTGTTTCTTACAACTCCTAAACGCTACTCCAACGATCCCATCTATATCCCTTCGTTGTAGCTGGACACCGGCTTTGCTTGTTCATCCGCTGCAACATTTCCGGGCAATTCGCTGTGCCCTCATACACAGGAAAGCTCCAAAGTCAAATGTCTCGTTATCTGGTTTAGAGGTATTCGGCATTCACGAGCCAACCTTGACGTCGTATATCATTACAAATTCGGATATCTTCCCCGCATATCCTGCAGTACCTTAACCAGTTAGCTGCCCCTCGTTATGGCTACAATTTCTGCCTGCGCTACGTTACACTCATTTTGCAGCCGGAAACTAGTCGTCCTCTCATACAGGGAGATAAATATACCCCGACGAAATCCCGAGACCGACTTGGATTCACATTCTTATTACGGATGTTACGAAAAAAGGTAAATTGCTAGAAGAAATTAAAAATATTGGTGTGTATCGCCCACCTGAATTACCGCACTAGAACACAATAAAATTTTATGAATTTGTAGCATTTTTGATACTGCATGATAGCATTTCAAGTGGTCGCACGATTGCCACATCAGGGTTGCATTTGGCTGGTCAAAATAAAAACAATGTTGGCCGCGATTGCTTCATGTGCTAATTGATTGTGCAATCACACGATTTGGGTATAAAAGTGAGTGAAAATTGGTACATTGCAGCAATCGTGTGATCCTCCCTTTATATATTTTTCTTATTGATATTACGAACAAAGAAGCACACAAAAAAAAAATTAATAATAGAAATTAAAAAGATTGGCGTTTATCGCCAATATCGTAAATTACCGCACTAGAACACACACAAATTTGGTGCATTTGTGGCATTTTTTATGCTGCACGATTGCATTTCAAGTGATTACACAATTGCCACATCAGGGTTGCATTTGATTGGTTAAAATAAAAACAATCTTGGCGACGATTGCCGCATAAGCTAATCAATTGTATAATCACACGATTGGAGTATAAAAATGAGTTAAAATTGGTACATTGCAGCAATCGTGAGATCCTCCCCTTATATATTTTGTATGCTAGAAAAAAAGGAACACACAAAAAAGTAAATAAATAGAAGAAATCAAAAATATTGACGTATATTGCTCACTTGAATTGCCGCACTAGAACACAATAAAATTCGGTGCATTAGTGAAATTTTTATTGCTGCACGATTGCATTTCAAGTGGTCACATGATTGGGGTATAAAAATGAGTGAAAAATTGGTGCATTGCGGCAATCGTGTGATCCTATCTTAAGATTCTACTACGTAGCTATTGAAAAATATTCCACTGGTAAAAAGAAGGAGACATGCGGTGATTGACTTCATAAATGCAGTTTGCAATGTAACTTGACAATGCATTGTGTTCATAAAACCAGTAAAATTAGTTTTGACATCATGTTCATTATTGCATGGCAACACTTTTCAATCAAAAATTGTCAATTTCTTGCATGGTTTTTATTTGTGATTCTTTGTAAACATTTAAGTACACAACTTTAATTGTGCCAAAATTTTGTGGTAGAAATGGCAGATTTCTGGTAAATAAAATCGAATTCAATATAAATATGTGATTTAACATTAAATTCTTTATATATAGTGAAACAAAACTTTTGTCAATTTTGGTGTTCATAAATGTATCAAAATGTTACCGAATTATTTTACAAAAAAGCAGTGTTGCCATTCAATATTACTTTACCTTGTGAATATGTTTCTTTGCAATGTTACAATGCAAACTGCATTTATGAAGTCAGCCAGTCCTTCTGAAATGCCTGATTTGGCAAACATATTCATGTATTTTTTACATACAAAACCACGCTGCATTACGCGGTTGCACTAATTGAAGGTCTGCCTTAGCAGTTCTCATAGAAGGCGTACTTCAGTAGGCCTTATAGAAGCCATTCCTAGCTGTTCTAATTGGAGGCCTTCTTTAGAAGACCTCATTCAGCTAATTAAGTAAATGATAATACAGTAAAGCAAAAATTAATGTAAATGAAAGTAATAACGAAAACATAATAATATTTGTAAAGTGTATTCTGTTCATTACAAAAAATTTTCCTTCCATTCAATGAAATGAGTTGTATACAAGTGTGTACATATTTATGTACATACATAACAAACATAGTTTTTGTTGTTTTGTCATTGGAATCTGATCTCATTATTGTAACGGCGTTTCCATCAAAAATGTTTTACTCCTTCCTGTAATAGGGAGTTTGTAGGCCTTCTAGAAGGCCTTCCTCAGAAGGCAGCAGGAATTAGTATGGGATCTAAATTAATGCTTTAGAATAGAACTCTCAAGCTCTATGCGCTTGATGCTCAATTGTTTTTGTAAAAGCGCTTAGCTATAGGGCTGTGCTCTTTAATACACACATGCTCCGCTCAGCACACTAGCAATGAAATATACACAAACAATTTTGTCTTATATATTTTTTTGCCGTTCTTCAAAGCAAAGCAACAAAACTTTCACATGCTTTGCTGGTAAACATTGCCGACAGGGATTATCAGTGAAAATTTTGTTTTTGTAATTATGATTTGTGTTTTACAACAAATAATAGTAAATTAAAGTCGTTTTTACTTGTATGTATTGGTGTTTGCTCTCCCATATAAAACTTTTGGGCACCCCTGCTTTAGAAGGTTTTTTTTTGACGAAGACCTTTCGAAGTTTTCCGCTGGGATGCGTATAATTTTGAATGTATGTAAGTGGCAATTAGTGCTATAGATCCACTTATTTACTATTTTCTATTCAATGCGTTTTATTTGCCCATCGCTGCTTCAGCTGTAGAAAAATTCAAAGGAAATATTACATAACGGAGTAATCATTATGTGCAATGTTCACATCAATCCACTTCGCTTACACGGTGTTAATTTTTGAAGAACTCATCGTAAATAATATAAATTAATCAAATATAAATTAATTATAATAGGGGTTCCTCGAATCCTTCTTGAAGGTAGAAAGAAGTATTTACACCTTTAGATTTAAAAATGGAACCTTATGGTTCGTTCAGGTATGTAAAGTATGCAATGAAACACACTGTCAAGTTTCTACAGCATTCCAACGAAGAGTGCGGGTAAGAAAAACAACTTATGCAGTCTGATTATTTGGATGGGTGGTTGGTTGCTGCAATATTTCAATGAATGAATGAATGAATGGATGGATGGATGGATGCAACAACAACACTCAACCAAAACCAAGTTCTAAGCTTAAAAAACTGTTTGATTGTTTAAAAAAATATATGAAAATCGTTGTTTAATCGCAGTTCGTGTCTTTTCTTTTTCTTTTGTGTTTATGCATTCTCATTTCCAGTAGGTTGTGTAATGTAATAATATTTTTAAACACATACACACACATACTTACATACATCTTCAAGGCAAGTTCGGATTTGTAAGCACGCAAAACGAATGCACACAGAAAAGAGTGTTTATTTCTAATGTTGTGTTGTGTGGTGTTGAGTTCATAAATTTTTTTTTTTTCGGTTTGTGTGCAGTTTCTTATTGATTCTAAGTTATTCGTTGGCAACGTTCTGCGAGGGCGAATAAACAACAAAAATAATATAAACATAATTAAAAACTTACGTCTTTAAACAATTCATTTGTGTTTTGAAAGTTATTGTTGAGTTGCTGTTTTGCTTTCACACAAAAGCCTGTCTGTCTATCTGTCTGTCACTTGTTCAGATTTGAACCTTCAAGATGTTGTTTTGCTGCTGTTGTTGTAGCCGATTGCGATGATTCAAAAATCAAGTTTTGTTATTTATTTGTATGCTTGACTGATTTAAAGATTCACTGATATTCTATTTTCAAACGCGGTATTTTGTAAAAAATTTATAATTTCGTAAAATCACCGATGTCTTACAAAACGGCACTTATACACTTTTCTCTCTTACAACATCTCAATTCAATAATTTTTTTCAGTTTCTATTTTACTAGTTGGCTTATTTATTAAAATATTTATACGAAATATCTTACAAATGCGGTTGCGTTTTTTATTGAAGAAAAAAAAAACAAATAAAAAAAACAATTAACTCTGGTTTGTTGTTCAGTTAGAAAGACCTGTTTCCAACACCCAAACACACGAACATTTTTTTTTCTGCTCCAACACCAATTTATAATTTTAAAAGCGACGTCAACATATTTATTATTATTATTTTTCTGCTTCTCTTTTCGAGCTTTATTCCTTTCTTTTTGCCTTATTATTCTTTTTTTGCTTACTTTTCGTTTGAAGCACTACTTAACAGCCGAAAATCTCAAACCCGACTAAATGTATTTTGGTTTAAGGTTATAAATTTTGGCTTAGACAAAGCTATGCAACACAATCGAACCAATTTTGGCTGAGACTAGTTTCAAGCTTTGATTGATCTATTCGACCCAACCACCAGCTGCAACTTGTTTTAAAAGCGGTGGAAAGCAGCAAATATTTTGTAACTAGCCAACAGTGTTGCCGCATTATGAGAATTTTCTCTTGAAAAAACATTTATAGGGCATTCACACCAAAGCAAAATCTAGTAGATTTGAGTGAAAATCTTAAAAAAAATTTTATGCTAGGAACACAAATGCAACGAATTTCGCCCTTCGCAACGAATTCGTCGGTAAAGATTCGTTGTCTAAATTCGTCGTGTGACTGACAATATCAACGAACTTTTGTGTAGATAACATTGTTTACATTCCGTGCAAAGAAAAAATTTTAATATATATATATATATATATATATATATATATATATATATATATATATATATATATATATATATATATATATATATATATATATATATATATATATATATATATATATATATATATATATATATATATATATATATATATATATATATATATATATATATATATATATATATATATATATATATATATATATATATATATATATATATATACCACTTAAAAAATTATAAACAGTTTGTTTTCTATGTTTCCCAGTCCTGCCTATATGTTGACATTTCATAGGAACTTCCCTAATCATCAGTAGACTTTGGAAATTTTTGAAAGATATTCTGAAACATTCAATTTTATATCCCAACAAACTAAATAAATTATTGAGAATTTAAAAAGAAAAATCATCTAATAATACCTGTCAAAACATAAAAAACAAGCTTTTCTATTTATAAACGTCTCTAACATTTCTTTACACCTTTCAAACAAATGAACAACCGCTGGTTGTCACGATTTATTTTTTGAAAGTATTGAAATGCAGAGAACAAAATTTCAAACAATTGAGTTTTGTTCACTATATGAGCCTCTAACATTGATACCAATCAAAAAATTATAAACAGCTTATTTTTTATGTTTCCCAGCTTTCTATATGTCGACGTTTCATAAGAGCTACCCTAATCATTAGTTGACTTTGGAATATAAAATTGAATGTTTCAGAATATCTTTAAAAAATTTCCAAAATCTACTGATGATAAGATAGTTGGGCATAGATGCGTCTATAATAATGCACCTCAGTGTATATGGTAACCCCCGCTTAACTACCTCACCCAAGTTGCTGTAATTTTTGGGTAATTGAGCGAATAAGGTATTAAAGCGGAGACGTTTAATTACCTCATAGAGGTAATTATGCGAAGACGCTTAAGTACCTCTACGAAGGCATTTATCCAAACGGACTTAATTAAATCAAAGTCGGAACTAACCTGAAACTGAAGGATAAATATTTAGGGCCATATAGGGTAGTTCGAAAGCTAAGACATGGCAGGTATGAGGTTGAGAAGGTCGGCGAGGGGGAGGGACCTAAACGTACTATCACTATAGCTGAGTACATTCGAACCGAATACTCGGTCAGGAGGGCCAGCACTGCATTTCCTTTTTGTTGCTTACGAAAATAGAAATCAGTCTACGTTGGCAGCAGCAACAAATGCTACTGTAAAGTCGTGCTGCTGTGATGTCATTAAAGTAATCGTTTTCATCTAAATACATGTATTTTATTTTTGACAGATTCCTGCTTGCTGTCGCCTATGTGTTTAAAGCTTAAATACTTTTCGTACTCTAATTTTGCTCAAAAAGGGAATTTTTTTAAAGTCGTACAGTACTTTGAAAATAAAAGATAACATCACTGCCTGATACTGTTTTGTTCGTCTTTCACCGACGAAATAATTAGAAATAAATCTATTTTAGCTTTCGCTGAGTATGAAGAATCTCGACCAACACTACGATTTTTCATATACACCAATTTTTTTTGGTGATGAATATTCGCGACCAAAAGTTCGTCGTTCGTCGCAGTTCTGTTCCTAGCATTAAGCGTTTACACTTCCGTCTTCTGACACCATGCAAAAATTCATTTTCTTTAAACTTATTTTTGCAACGGTTTTGACAGCAGGAACTAAAGTGTGGTTAAATCTTAAGATCCGATGTTGATTTTAAATAAAACACAAATTATTAAGGAATTATTGTCATTTCTTTTTGTCATGATACTATTGGTATGGTTCAATTATGAATGAAACAAAATATCGGCCAAATGGCCACCACGGCTTCGACAGCACACCTCCATCCGATGGTACAAATTTTCGATGACGCCGAGGCATAATTATTATGCCGTTAATGTGACGAATTATCTCATCGCATAACTTTTGAATTCTTGGTGACTTATCGACGTACAGCTTTTTTGTTCAAATAACCCCAAAGATCAAATCAAATCACATGGTCTAGGCGGCCAATTGACATCGAAACAACGTGAGATAACACGGCCATTGAATTTGTCGCGCAAAAGAGCCATTGTTTCGTTAGCTGTGTTGCAAGTGGTATCGTTGAAACCACATATCGTCCACATCCATATCTTCCAATTCGGGCCATAAAAAGTTCGTTATCAGCTTACGATAGCGAACACCATTCACAGTGACTGTCTGAAGGACTTCATTTTGAAAATATACGGCCCGATGATGCCGCCAGCCCATAAACCGCACCAAATAGTCACTCTTTGTGGATGCATTGGTTTTTTAACAATCACTCTTGAATTCGCCCAAATGCGGCAATTCTGCTTATTGACGAATCCACTGAGGTGAAAATGTGCCTCATCACTGAGGATGATTTTCTTCGAAAATTTATTATTCACTTCTTACCACCATTCTGATCATTGAGGACGATTGGAATGGCCATGAAGCTTTAGTTCTTGAGTCAATTGCATCTTGTAAGCGTGTAAATGCAAGTCTTTATGCATAATGTTCATCAACGACGAGCGTGAGAGGTGCAATTGTTGGGCACTACGACGAGTTGAGGTGGACGGCTCTATAGCGACACTATCGGCAACTGCAACAATATTTTCTGCAGAACAAGCTGCACGAGCATGCACTGGTGTTTTCACATCTCCTGCGGACCCGGTATTCTCAAATTTTTGGACGATTTTTCGGATTGTACACACTTTTGGACGATTAAATTGACCGAAAAATCATGAAGTGTACTGTATGCATTTTGATTTGAACACCCATATTCATAATAAGCCAGAATAACTTTAAAGAGTTGTTCGATTGTGAATCTTTCCGTGGTTCAAATTGAATTAGTCTGAAATTGAGAAATGTCAAATGCAATGCAGAAAAATACTTGATATTTAGGCGCGATTCCTAACCTAACTTGAAACGCTGTTAAAACATGAAGTTAAAACTTGCTATTTAAATATCTGTCTGTTAAAGTCGGCGTACACGTAGTGATGTTACAGTTATAACTTGTCATAGTAAAAAATAAAAATGGCGAAAAACAACTACAAATAGCATGCTGTTGTCAATTTAAGTTATAACAGAGTTTCCAAATGAAATGTTTTAACAACCAAGTTATAACTTTAACCAAACTTCAACATGAGCGCTCCACATTTAACTTTAACTTGAAGTTCGCGTTAAAGTTAGTGTTTTCATGTCAGGTGGAGACTGCACTTTAAAATTTAACTACATAGTTTTTTGTTATTGCAGCGTAGTATTTTCAAGTACTGTTGTGAACAAAGTCACAGTTGTGTAGTAGAGTATTTACAAAAATCGACTAGAATTCATCAAAATCTAGTCGCAAAGTAGATTTCATTTTGAATGAGAAATCTCGTTAAAATCAATTAGATTTGACTCGAAATGCCTTATGTACTAGATTTGTGTTAGGTGTAAACACCCTATGACCAGTTTTAGATTTCGAATTAAAAATTACAGCCAAGACACTAATCATCAACAACAAGCGTTTGCTTTGCAACATGTTTCTTGTTTTTGGTTTATAGGTCGTGACTATTGACGATATTTGTTAAAAGACGTAACAGAGTTCATTTTAAATTTTTTTTTGTTTTTTTTTTTTTTTTTGTTTATAGAACATGACTTATCTCACTATAAGGGTCGAAGCTGGGTGAAGAAAAATATTCTCGCCAGAAGAAAATACGTAAAAAACATTGTTTGCATAATAAATAGTCAGAAAAACTTAAAAGGAAATATCAACAGGGCCTTTGAAGAATCTCCCATATTTTTGT
Organism: Thecocarcelia acutangulata; assembly: GCA_914767995.1. Classification (NCBI taxonomy): domain Eukaryota; kingdom Metazoa; phylum Arthropoda; class Insecta; order Diptera; family Tachinidae; genus Thecocarcelia; species Thecocarcelia acutangulata. The sequence continues at coordinate 64,108,301 of OU612098.1, forward strand.
TGACATTACCGTCAACAGTTTTTAAAAATTTATTTTCATATTTTTATATTATACCCTTCACAAAAATGCAAAAAATTATGGATTTTTTTCGGAATTTTGAATATATCTCAGCTGTATTTGAACCGATATTACTGAATTTCAATAGCAAACTCATGGCACGATGGTGTAATAGAATGGGGAAAGGAAAAAGTTTCCATGTCAGAAACGGTATTTCAACGACCGACAGACGGACATCACTTAATCGACTTTTCCATTAATTCTAAATCAGAATATATATATATATATATATATATATATATATATATATATATATATATATATATATATATATATATATATATATATATATATATATATATATATATATATATATATATATATATATATATATATATATATATATATATATATATATATATATATATATATATATACTTTATAGGGTCGCAAAAAAAACTGTAGAAATTACAAACGGAATTACAAACTAATATATACCCTTCACATATTTATGAAGGGTATAAAAATTTGTTTGTTTTGCTTCAAACTTTACACAATTATTAAGCATGGCGACTAAAAGGCAAGATATCGGTCCATTTATACCCGAGATATAGCCTAAACCGGGTTTTTTTTTTGTTTAAAAGCAGTACTGATAATAAAAGAAGGTTGTATAAATATGGAAAATGAAAATTTCCGATATCGGTCCATATATACCCGAGATATAGCCAAAACCGATTTTTCTATTAATATTTTTTTTTTTTTTTTTTTTTTGAAAAGCAATTCTCGGTATAAAAGAAGGTTACTTAAATACAGAAAATAGAAAATTCCGATATCCTTTCATATACATATATCCGAGATATACAGCCCAACAAATTCCTACGGAATTTTTATTCATAATTGGGCTCATAACTTAAACAAACTTTTCCACGAAAATGTTCATTAAAGATTTCTTTTTTTGGAATGGTGATTACAAGGCAAAAATATGTTTTCCCCGATATCGGTCCATATATATTTTTGTGTTTTTTACAATTTGTGCGCAAAAATTCTTTAGCCGGTGTGCAAAACGCTTTTCCCAAATGCAAGACTGTAAGAGAAAAGTTTTGCACAGCGGTTTTAATACCACTTTATTCAAGTTACAATATTTTTCAATTTTATTTTATAAAGCAAAATAAGAACACACATAATAATGTAGACAGACAATGCACCAAGTCAGGTGCGCAAAGTAGGGTAGTCTTGCTGGTGTACATTACACATATTCTCTAAAGAAAAAGGAGCATCATTTTATAAAATTTTCTGCTTAGAGACTGTTTTGTTATTAAAAGATCAAGATAAAAGTTTTGCTGTACGTTGGCGATTTGATATACGAATACGAGAGCAAAACAAATTGCACGTACTAGCAAGTGAGTACCCGTTAATTTTACCCTTCCGTTGCTTAAAAGAGAATCAGTTCTCCTTATAGACTAGAGGGCTGCTCAAGCACAAGAAAAATGTCTTACAAGACATGGTAATATTTTACAGTACTATCCATCCTCTTCTTTCACATTTCAGAACAAACACTTCAGTGTCGAAACATTCTAAACACAAACGAATACTGTCTTACAAGCGTTTAGAGCAAACAGAACCAAACACAAGTAGAACCAACTGAAGTAGAACAAAATTGAAATAGAACTTCGAGCACTGAAGTAACGTTCTACTTCTGATTTATGCATAAATTTTGTTGTTGTTGTTCATGGCTTTTGTCTTTACATTAAGCCCACGTATTTAAGACGAAGTATGCTGAAATGCCAATGTAGTGGTGCCAATTTCGTTTATTTGCTTCAGTCTAATGTTTTGTTTTGGTTTTGCTACTAAACAGAATTCAAATACTGTCAATCACTGTCGTATATGTGTTTCAGAACTATGAAGTGTCTGTTCTGTTTCTAAAGATGTTCTACTGGTTGTTTGTTTTCTTTTAAAGATTGTTCTATAAATACAGTGCTTGGAACAACTACATAGTAGTGATATGTGTTTTTTAGAACATTCTATGCATCCTTTTATTATAGACTGAACTGCGAATGACATAATGGGTTAGTTGAGGCACTTATTGTTGAAAAGGTTTATGGCGGGAATATTGTAATTAAGAAAACGCCTAGAAATATGTGAATGTTCAGAGCTAATTTGCGTGTTTCAGTTTTGTGGCATTTGTTATCATATTGTTAGAGTTTTCTTTTCTAACAAAAATGTTGCAATTATTCTAGCCTATGCCCGTTTTTATGTTCTTTTCTATTGATTGAAGATAATTGAATAATTATTGATCACAGTAAATTTGAAGTAAAAAACTTAAGAAAGGAAAAACTTGAACTAGAACCCGATGTACAAACCAAAAAATTTTTAATTTGGATCTGTTTCACATAATTACTATTTTAGCTGCTGAAGATTTTCAAGCGAAAGCACGTCTACCGCCTATGGCGAAGAATTCACCTACCGCCATGTAAAGTTTTCTGTTAGCACATCTATTTGCTGAATAAATAAAATATATTTTATTTACATATTTAGGTGCGTATTATAATAATTAAAATTCCCGAAATAGGCAAAGATATTGTCGAAGGTATGTTACGTAAGTATTGTATTTGTATTTATAACTATACAGTTGCAAATAAATTTGCAAAGTATAGGATGCACAGCATGGGCGGAGTAACGTAGACCTTATGCCCACGATGGTATTAACAGTATTTCTTTTGCGGCGCTGTGACTAACTGTACCGACCTATGCCTTCGCATAGGAAGTTACCGCATGGTTAACAACGAAATACCTCACAAAAACTGTAAACTAATACAGTTAGTTGAGGTAGACAGCTAACCAATGAGAGTGAGACGCAAAACTCTCGAAGGCCAAACAACAACAACAAGCCGGAGCGCACTTAAAAAATAATTATGATGACGCGAGCGGTGTTCCCCAGCCCAGAGCTGCTTTACGACTGTTACGTAAGTATATAAATACATACGCATGTAATTGCAGAAAATTTACTGCTGCCACAACTCCTGAAAACATATATTTTTCGGCTCATAATTTTTCAAATTTGTTAGTTTTATATATATTATAATTTAATTTCCTTTTAAAAAATGTTCATCACTACATTTTTGTCACGAACAAATTTTTCCCAATTTTTAGGAAGTTAAATCAAACTTGAACACGATAAGGGACGTGTGTGAAACGGCTGAAAAGTACTCTCGTAAGTAAAATTTTGACATTTCTGAGGTGAATAAAATTTTACTAGCCCTAGAGGCTAATATAAATTTTGACAATAGGATAGAAATATTTGATATGTAGGAATTTGATTGAAATAAACTATAATTAAAAATTTTGTAATTAAAAGTGTAAAAATGAAATAATATTAAATTGAAAAATGGCTCTATTATAGTTATTGCTTAATTTGTTCATTTTTATTTATTTGTTTATTAGTTTTGTCAAAAAAATTTTTTCTGTTTTGTCAAAATTTTATGTTGTCAAATATAATATTTTTTTACACAGTTAAAACATGAAATTTTTTTATTACAGACAAATTATTTTTCACCATAGAACTTTGCTACCATTTCGCACACGTCCAAAATAATTAAAATTTATTGTTTTGTAAAAACAATATGAACAGCTGTTTTCTTTTCTACTCAAATTAGCTGGTTTATATCAAGTGTGATCTAATTTACGATAGATTTTTAGACAGTCGCAAGAAATGTGTTTAGACTTTGATCTCACTAAATCGAATGAAAATATTTATACTTTTATAATAATCTGATCGGGCCATTATGAATACAGCCCATAATGAATACAGCCCATGTGTTTTAAACTAGTAATGCCAACGTTTTTTTTTTTTTTTCTTTACAGCAAGTTTTGATATAAAAGCACTTCAAAACTGAAACGCTAATGGCACTTTATTGTTTTATACAATATTTTGCGTTCTTTTGTAAACGTAAAATATGTAAAACTTTTTAAAAATTGTGTTAGTATTTAAAAATGTTGCACAATCACATGTAACATTTTATTTTTAAGAAAAGAAAACGCCATGTGATATATAGGAAATAAGAAACCTTTTTGCTACCTAAAAGTAACTACACGAAAAGGTTTTCAAGGCGCGTTATTTATACAAATATTTGGGTTCCAGATAGTGAATAACTGTCAATGAGCCTTGGATAGCTTTTTCAAGGCAGACTGTAAATGAAAGTTTAGCCACATATTAATTTACTGAATTTTTGTTAAACTTTATAATTTTTAAATTAGATTTTTGCGTTTTGTATATTTGTATATAGGGTTTTAGTTAAATTTTTTTCTCCCTTAAGTTTTTTTTTTTAAATAATTTTTTTACAATACAAATTTACTGTGATCAAGAATTTTTGACTGAAGAAGACCAGAAAACTAATCAAATCTTTAGCTTAGGGACAACTAGCTGCTTTGTAGTGGCTATACCACTCATCAGCACCCATTTTAATGAACGAAAATAGGACTAAAGAAAAAAAAGGAATGATCCACGACTTTTTGGCGGCATATTTTTTTTCGCAAATTAATACGCATATTGTTCTTTCTTATGATACCCATATCGTATATGTTGATAAGAAAACAGATTCTAAAATTGACAAAACATGCAAAAGTCAAAATGGTTCACCTCACGAGAGGTCAAAACTGGAGCCGAAATATTTTAGATGGCACACATCTTAGAAAGTCGAAGTTTCATTTTTAAGACGGTACATCGAGCACTTTTTTTGGTGAGTCTGTCTAATGTAAACGTGAACATGTGTACACACACATGCATGTTCGCTCATATATATTACCAAGTAGGATTTTGAATAGTTATACATACATTGAATAGTTATACATATGTATATTGAGGGCAAAAACCAAATAGAAAAGTTATGACAAAAAGCATATAAGGTTAGTTTAACCGTTGGTTTAAAGATAGGCTGATGGTTTATTAAAATTTTAACATTTGAAACTGAGTATATTAAGTAAATATTGGCTTTTGAATAATACTTTAGGGAACTTTGCTTAATAACGATAAGTTATTTTTTTGAATGAGGCTGTGAAGCTTAACAAACTGTTATTAAAAATTTGTGATTAAAAATACGCATTCACTGTTAAGTGATTTAAGCAATTTTAAAATTTTGAACTAGTAGCAGTAGATATACATAAAATTTCCCCTTACATGCAGTCTACACCTAACTTCAAATGCAGTTAAAACATGAAGTTAAAACTTGCTGTTTAAATCACAGAATACAGTTTAAATATCTATCTGTTTAAGTCGGCGTACACGTAGTGATGTTAGAGTTATAACTTCTCTTAGTAAAAAAATAAAAATGGTGAAAAACAACTACAAATAGCATGCTGTTGTCAATTTAAGTTATAACAGAGTTTCCAAATGAAATGTTTTAACAACCAAGTTATAACTTTAACCAAACTTCAACATGAGCGGTCCACATTTAACTTTAACTTGAAGTTAGCGTTAAAGTTAGTGTTTTCATGTCAGGTGGAGACCGCACTTAAAGTTCCATAAAATTATGGCTTATGTTCTAACGCTGCCATTACACATGAAAGTACTTTCATGAAATTTCTGTATACGTATTACAAATAAAAATTTCAATGAAATAGACGACTTTCATGAAAATTTCTTGCTCGTCTACACAGCAAAGTGAAAGTTCATTTTACAAATGTCGCCGAGGCAAAAAGTTGCAAAATTTGCCTCTACTTCTCTCCACTCTTATTTTGTTTGCTTACTAATCAGAGTCGCCGAACTTATTACATATACAAATTTATGGGGCAATAGTTAAAAAAACTTATCATTATAAACTTTTCTATGATGTTATTTTTGTAAAAAGACTTTAATTGTTTTCTTTATGTGTTATATATACAATACAATGACAAATGATCATAATTATTTTCATAGACTTACAAAATAAGTTAATTTTATAATTATTATTTTACTACAATACTGCAACTTTGTATAATTCTTTGTATGTGGCAACAATGTTTAGCAATTTGTCATTTTGCTTTCAGAAAACGTCAAAAAATTTGTTTCATGAAATTTTTAATGAAAGCTGAGTGGAAAGTAAGCAAAATGTGAGTGTGTTAGTAAAAGAGTGTGAGTGTATTGCAACTTTCATGAAATGACTTTCCTGCCTAAACGGTAGGTAATGATGCAAAAATTATGTATTATATTAGTTGGTAGTCGAACTTTCGAATATTTTTGGTTGTTAAATAATAGAAATCGTTAGTCTCACGTAGAAAGGTCCTAACTCGCATTTTCCCTGAATTGACCTCTTTTGGGGACTCTACAACGTTTCACACAAATACACAGTGTGATTACTAAAAAAATAAATCTTTAGCTGGGGGACTGATGAGTAGTGTAGCGACTACGATACAGCTAGTTGTCCCCCAGCTAAAGATTTGATTATTATTTTTCTTGTCTTCTTCAATCAAAATTATTGATCACAGCAGATTTATATTGTAAAAAATCCTTCTTAAGAAAAAAACTTAAGAAAGAAAAAACCTGAACTATAGCCCGTTGTACAAATGTACAAACCAAAAATTTAATTTAAAAAATTATAAAAGTTCATCAAAAATTCAATAAATTTAAAAATTTTTTTTTTGCCTAAAAGATAATATAAGGAGGTAAGCAAATAAATTAAAATTTCGGATAGCGGTATATGTATACCCGAGATATAGCATAAAACGATTTTTCCACAAAGGAATTTTGTTTTTGCTTAAAATCAGTTCTCGTAATAAAAGAAGTCTCCAGTATCGGTCCATATATAACCGAGTTATAGCCTAAATTGATTTTTCCATCAGCATTTCTATGAAAGATAACCTTTTTGGAATGGTGGTTACAAGGCAAAAATATTTTTCCCCGACGTCGGTCTATATATGTATATACGAGCATATTTAGTTTAAATTTGTAATACACACTATATATACATATGTAAGTGACTATCGTCCAGGGTATTTTAGATTCGACCCAGCTGAATATACTACACTCTTATTTGTTTTTTCTATTAAAACTGAAATATAGATGGAAATGCATATGTAACATACATACAATGTATCTCTACACATTTTTTTAATATATTTTCAAATTTAGAATAAAGTTTATATTTCACAAACTTTTTTTCATATTTGTGAATGTATGTATATAAATATGTAAGTATACAAGGCAGCTTTATATAGGTAGTGGCAGAATTACAATAAATACAACACCAACAAACATCAAGATGTATTTTGTTAGTAGAATTTACGAATAGTTGTCAAAATTTTGTTTGAAAAAGCAAGGAAGTCCTTGACAAAGTTTTTGATAAATTTACGCAAATGAAACGAAAGACAGCTGTACTTCTACTACTACCGTATTAAAGCTGCCTTGTATGTATATGAATACATACACACAGGGCTGGGCAGTATTTGAAATACAAATACGTATTTTGTATTTGTAATTCAAGTACGCGACCAAGAAGTATTTAGTATTTTATATTTCAAGTACATAACTTAAAAGTATTTTGTGTTTCAAATACATGTGGCTCAAAAATGCATTTTTACAAGATACATTTATTTATTATAATAAATTGAAAATAAGTTGTATCACACAAAAGCTAAAATCAATAGAAACTACGGCCATTAAAATGTTTATCATTTAGCAACACTGCAATTTAGCATTCAATTGTTTTTTCCAGAGCGAATTCATTTTGCACTAACCAGGAGCAAGGCGAATTCATTATTAGGTGGATGCATCGGCGAATTCAGGCGAATTCGTTTAATATGGCGGCACTTTTCCTGTCAAGTTTTGTTTACCTTTTCGACGCCATTTACATTTTTGTACATGTTCTTTGTCAACTACTTTTGACAGCTTAAGTGTGAATTCGCCTTTTTACACAAACAAAATGCCTGTTGTTTTTTTTATTGTTGTATTGTTGTAGCGAAGCGGCTACCTTGTTTTTTGTATCATGACCAGGAGATATCAATAAGAATTTCCACATATTCGCCTCTAGCTTTTTCTGTCAAATTTTATATATCGCTCCTTTATTGCAACATAGTCATATCTCAAAAAATGAGCTTTTCGAGTTAACAATGCAGAATTATTAACAGTACTTCCTTTTATATTGTGCCAAAGTTTTATTTAAATTACCTTTAAACTGTTTCCTTTAGTTTAGGAGATATTTTCTAAAAAAAATTCTAAGACTTGTATGGAAACTAAAAATTTGAAATGTATTTTTCTTGAAACAAGTTTTTTGCGTTATGACCATGATACAAAAAACAAGGTAACCGCTTCGCTACAACAATACAACAATAAAAAAAACAACAGGTATTTTGTTTGTGTAAAAAGGCGAATTCACACTTAAGCTGTCAAAAGTAGTTGATAATGAATATGTACAAAAATTTACATGGCGCCGAAAAAGGTAAACAAAACTTGACAGAGAAAGTGCCGCCATATTAAACGAATTCGCCTGAATTCGCCGATGCATCCACCTAATAATTAATTCGCCTTGGTTATGACTATGTTGCAATCAAGGCGAATTTATAAAGGTGAATGCAAGCGGAAAGGCGAATTCAATACTATGTATTTTGTTATTGTAAAACATCGTGAATTTCAAATTCTAAATTCGCCTAAGATTGTTCAGCTGGGGAAAAATTTTATATAAACGTTAAATATAAACTTTTATAATTATTTGTAATTAAAATCACTGATTATGCTAGTTTTTCACTTTTAAATTCACACAAATTTCTTGAAATTGAACTAAATCATGCAAAAAAAAAATCTTCAGATTAAAATGGCGCGAAAAAGTTTGTAAACAAAAGTAAAAAAAATTTGACAGTCTCATTGGAAAAAACGCGAGAAGCAAAATATAATCACCTGTGCTGTTAAGTTCACCTAGTAATGAAGTCGCCTTGGTTGCAATAAAGGAGCGATATGTTTATAATACAACTGTTGTGTTTGTAAATTTTGTGCATGTAGTTGAGTGTCATTGCTGGCTTTTTGCTTTTACGTACTTGTCACTTTCATTTTTATTACATTATTTTTGCTTGTGCTGTTTTCGCTACCCAACAAGAAGTTGTTTGTCGGATGGCCCATTAAAGTATCTAGTTTTTATTAAAGTAAATACTTATTTTGCCGAATGAATCTTTTATTTACTATCTAAATATTAGCTTTGTTTCTTTAACTTTCCAGCTTGTGAGCTTAGAACGTATGGCATACGTGTATACTTATACTTATGTAAAATTTATATAATATTAAATGTATATAATAAAAAAATTAAACATTTTTTATATAATATTACACAACTTTATTCCTAGTATTTGAATACATATACTACGTTTATACGTGCAGGTCCTTTGCGAATAAAATATTGTAAATAGCCAAAATTGCCGCATAAACAGTTATTAAAATTTTTATTTGCATATAAGACATACAAAGTTGCCAATTCACAATTTCAAAGATTTCGTAAATGTGGCACACATGGAATATGATAAAATTGCGTGCAGAAACAAATGTTCAAATTTTTTTTATTATTATTTGCTTTAATTGAATTACAACAAGCATTTAATTTTTTTATATATATATTTTTATTTTAGTAATCAAAATCGATGTGGCAGTGCTGTCAATTATTTACATTTTTCACATATGCCATAACAAAAAATCTAACTTTTCCATATACAAATTGGGGCATAAAAACTGAATTAGTTATTTGCGTGTAAACGTAATAATAAATAAGTATACTCGTATATGTAGTGGTAAGTATGAACCACAGAATATATAACAGTGGTATGAACGTACATACTGTCGCCTAAAACGCAAAAGAGGGTAATTGACAAACATTTTCTAGTCCCTAGTTTTTATTACATGAGATATTATTATCAATAATAAAACTATCCACAAATTTTAATAGGCTTTTAAGTTTTTGAGTTTTATGTGACAATGTACTATATTAGTTTTATTAAATTTAAGTGCAAAAGTAAAATATAATAGCTCTATTCACAATCTTGTGCATTTGTGATTGCAAATTTATGCAATTGCAAATATATGCTATCAATTGTGAACCACCTCTGTTGGTTTAGTTTGCACCACTTTTTGCCAAGCACGAAATTCACAGCTGATTGATAATTGGAGTAGAAAATAATTTGCTAAAATTTTAGTCACAAATAAATATGCTGAAAATAGCTTTAAGAAGCAGTTAATGGACTTTTTAATAGAAAAAGAGATTTTAAGTTACATAAAGATTTCTATTTGATTGGGATTCCGGGATAAGCGACGGAAACTAAGCGGCGATTGCGAACTAATTGGCTTGGATCGTTGATTGCCAGCTGTCGATTTGCAATTAACTTGTGCATAAGCAGAGCAAATAAAAACAATAGTTTTTAGGTGTTGCATATACACATAAGACTAGCAAGTGCATTGCTTTGTATTTTGTTAGTGTAGAGTAAAAATATGCTAAACCTTTTTGCAAATGCAATGATGCAATACCATTTGCACGAGACTGTGAATAGAACTAATATGTATCTAAAACTAGAGAGGTACATTTTTATGAGACCGAAATACAAAAAGTATTTATATTTTTTTAGTTGTATTTTGTATTTGAAATATACAGCTGGAAAATATTTTGTACCTTGCATTTGAAATACATAAATTGTGTATTTTGCCCAGCCCTGCATACACTCATATACATTTGCCTATACATATTACCAAATAGGATTTTGTCCTGGATAATTATATATTGATAGCAAAAACCAATAAAAATAAAATTATATTGTCGAAAAATTTTCTTTATCGTAATTTTTCGACCTTTTTATTAAATTAAGATGAAATGATCCTCTGTCTATAAGATTTTTTGCGGTATTTATTATTACTCTCTTTGGATGTTTTGAGTAATAATTAATTATTCTTCCAGAAGACGTTGGTTTCTGATACCAATCTATTAACAAACTATTATCTTTTCTTAAAACTAATGTATCTAAATATGAAATTCTGTTGTTTGATTCTGTCTCAATTGTAAATTTAATGCAGGGGTCAAATGAATTTAAAGTTGACATTAGCATATCAACTTCTTCTCCTTTTATGATACAAAATTTAGAAAAAAACTAATGTATCTAAATATGAAATTCTGTTGTTTGATTCTGTCTCAATTCTAAATTCTAAGACGAAATATTGAATTAAATAAACACATTTTTTTAAAAAATTTTTATAAAAAAGACCTCAAGCTTGAGGATCATTTCATCTTAATTGTCGAAAAATTTTAGGTTCGTTTTACCATAGGTTTAGAGATAGGCTGGAGGTTTATTAAAATTTCAACATTTGAAACGGAGTTAATATAAGTATATTAACATATTGGTTTTTGAATAATACTTTATTGATTTTTGATTAATAACGATAAGTAAACGATTAGTAAGTTTTTTTGAATAAGGCTGATAATTTTTACCAATGAAAACAAATAGTAACAAACTCAACTGTTTGAATATATAATTCTTATTTTTCACGTATTGAACAGTTGTCTTTTGCACTCGTTTTTTGTACTAACTTTAGTTACTTTCAAACAACAGTTACAAGAATAGGTGCTGCCATATTGCAATTTGGCATTACACAAAGTGCTGCCTTATTGTTTGTAATGTTCAATCGATTAAAAGTGAGTGAAATTTTCGATTTTTATTTTTCATGTACAAAAAAAAAAAAAAAAAAAAATCATGGCGAAGATAACCTTAAAGAAATTATTACCGCTCTGTAGTTTTTGTTCTCCTAAGTGAACGAGAGTTAGGACTGACACTTCACCGAATTCTTTCAGGCGGGTGCCAACTTTTAAAATGTTTTCACGAGTATATAGTCTGATGCAAAATATAATCACAATATAAGCCCAGATGAAACAAGCCAAAAAAGAGACAGACAAAATTGCAAAACTATATGTATCTTTATCATTTCTTCTTCCCATGCTTTGTACTTTCATTTGTATACACATAACTTCGTAGCCTCAAAAGTATACGTAAGTAAGAAAACCAATACTACGCAATCTGTTCTGCCATTTCACCGAAAATAGTAAACCTAATTTTGTTAAAAAATTTACTTTTTTTTCATCTGTATGTATTTTGCGTCATAATAGCGTGGCGTCAACGTCATACACAAGGTGCGGTAGCATGAGCGCTTAACGTCAAATATATTGTTTACATTTAGTGGTCAATGACAAATAAGTCATAAATTACCTTTAAGCAACGCCAGCAGTCAAACATAATTCCTACAAACAGTTTTCCACAGTCAGTCAACCAGGCACATAGTAATGCGAAACCCCAAAAAGTTTCTTATGCTAATGCAGTTAAATCCGATAAACAAAACTTAAATCAGGTCTAAACGCGCCGATCCAAATTTTAACAGTCTTAAGGCAACTCTTCAGACTCTTTTTCAATGCATAAACACGTTTACGGTTTCCATGACAACCATAATGCAGGAAATGCTGAAAATTCAATCCACTATTTTGCAGGCAATTTTAAACCAATGAGTTGGTTTAAAATATGTTTTTGGATCGCACGGCATCCGCCAACACAAAAATGAACTTGAACACTTCCTTATGGAAAAGCAAATCGAAACAATGGTGATTAATGAACTCAGTTGACGCTCACAAGTTATTTCAAAATTAATGGCTACACACTATATGATACTAAAGATCCCCGTTGTAGATCTTGTGGAGACTCGGCAATTTTGATGAAAACTAGAATTAACCACCATTTGCTAAACAAGACACGTGAGGAGCATCTCCAAGCAACATCTATGTATATGCATTGAACATTTTCATGGAAAAATAGTTATTTAATAGATTTATTCATCGCTCCGATTTTGAATTACAGAAAGAATCGAGGCCCAAATCCTTTGGGCCTCGATTCTTAGTGGCTGGCGTCTATAACGCTGAACACACATTTTGGCGTGTTTTTCGACACAGTTTCCAAAATGGGCTGAGATGTGATTTCAAGCGGACACCTATTGGCCGTCAGACCGACGAAGGATTCCAGATGTTATAGATTTTGGAGTTGCAAAAAATTTCCTTTCGAATGGATGCAAGTGGAGCCTTCATTAGATTTGTCATCAGATCACTCACCCACTATAATATCCGTTTTGTTGGCCCATGAGATCGGTTCCCCGTTTAGTGAGTTAGCGCTGACCGTCACTAGAGTCAGCCAAAATATAAAAAAATATTTGAGTGCACATTGTACAGAAAATATCGCCTTGAGAACCCCCGAGGAGGATATTGATGTGTGTGTGATTTTTCTGAAAACCTTAAACTGGATGTACAGCATACTACCACTAGCCATATAAGATCCAGAAATGAGAACCATAGAACCTATTCGGCTGAAATTGAGCAACTTCTGTCAGAAAAAAGAAAAGTTAGAAGAGAGTGACAACCTCGCAAGTCTCCACAGCTTAAAAGCAGGCTATGGGAATGCATTACGCAATTAAGAAATCTGCTTGAAATCCGTAGAATGTCTTCCTTTAAAAATTATCTGGAAAGTCGTGGTGGTACTCGAAAAAGACCCGCAAGAGGTAAGCCACCTTTGCGAACTTCAACTGGAGGCTAGGTAAGAAGCGATGCTGCAAAGGGAATTGTGTATGTTAACCATTTGAGAAACGTCTTTACCACAAATATCACAGCTAATAGTGCAGCTGAACTATCGCCATATGGTGTTAGGTCGAAAACATTATTAGTAACACAAATCCCAGGAGAACTCCAGGCATTGATAAAATTACTGGCAAAATGATTGAGCACCTACCTCCTATAGAAAATACTGTCCTTTTAGTAATACTACCCTTTTAGTGTCGTCATTTTTAGTCTGATCAATATATTTTATATATCCGCGTTCGTAACTCGCGTCAAATAATAGTCATGACTATTAAAAATTCAGTTTAAAAACTTATAGTATCAGGACTGGTACGAAGAAAGTTTTTAAAAATCATGGGTGGAATATAACGTGGTAGTGACAAACTATTAAAGACAGAAATGTAGGCTTTAGAGAGCCGCGAACGTCAATATATAAAATGTTATGATCCGACTAAAAATGGCGACACAGCGAACAAAATGCTAAAAGGATGGCGTATGTAGGCGTGGCAAAAAAATAAAAAACCTAATTTTCGAATCGTTTTTTACTTACACAATTTTTTTCGAATCACTCTAATGTGAACTGTTACATATCCTATCAATTTTTAAGAAAAATTTGATTGAATCGAATTTTATTAAAATTTTATATGGAATTTTTAAGTTAAAACACATTTCAAATTCACTTAAATTTTTATGAATATGCCCAATAATATGTAGTATATTAATGAAATTAAGAAAAATTGATAGGAATATTTATACTAGAAATATTTTTATTATTCGAATAACGTTTATCATAAAATGCATCACTAACATATTTCTTATTTATATTTCCCCTTCAAAATTAATATTTTAACTGCCTTATTTATAAAATTTTTTTTTCAAGTTTGTTAAGCTTTTATTGCAGTGTTTTCCGTACAAAATTTGTGTAATAAGAGCTTAATAAACATGAAATTTCTTTTATAAATAAGACCGTAAGTTTATATAGAATGTAACGTTCTAATTTATTTATCTAACAATTATAATACATTGTTTTTGTTAATATTTTGCTTAAAACTGTGAATTTAGAGAAAAATCATAATCAAGAAATCAAATGTCATTTTAAAGTGCGGTCTCCACCTGACATGAAAACACTAACTAACTTCAAGTTAAAATTAAATGTGGACCGCTCATGTTGAAGTTTGGTTAAAGTTATAACTTGGTTGTTATAACATTTCATTTGGAAACTCTGTTATAACTTAAATTGACAACAGCGTGCTATTTGTAGTTGTTTTTCGCCATTTTTATTTTTCTACTATGAGAAGTTATAACTCTAACATCATTACGTGTACGCCGTCTTAAACAGACAGATATTTAAACAGCAAGTTTTTACTGCGTTTCAAGTTAGGTGCAGACTGCAAGTAACGTACAGTTAAAGTGGCTTATTTCAACTTTAAATGTATGGTAAGTAACAAGGTGCATTAACGTCTACACGATGGCAGCACTAGAGAAAAATTACAACAATACATCAAAACATGCATATAGTAAGCTATGTGTGTCAAAAATATTTGTAAGATTTTCCACAACTAAAAACTATGAAAGTACTTTTTCACAATTGTAAATTATTTTTATATGAAGTATTTTTATGTTCACGCAATAATTTTTCAATGTTTAATTCAGAATAAATCACTAAATTCACTTTCAAAAATATAAACAATACACTTGACGTAAATGGCTTACTATATTGCCAGTCACATGCCGTAGTGCTACCACCTTGGTAAGTAATAATTAGTTTTGGATACAACGTTAGGAAATTTTTCTTAACAATTGCTCACCAAGCTTTGTTAAGTTTTTTTTTTGCATACGGCCGTAGAATAGCAGGTCACAAGACAGACCAGAAGTATAGGAATATTAATTCATCTCAGAAGACAGCTTTATCACTGCATTGTCGTGATTTTAATCAAATTTCAATTTTAAATACTGAAAATAATTATAAAAAACGATATATGCTAGATATGTTGCAGACAATAAACACACAATGGATTTTAAGAAAGACACCGAAAATTCAGCACATACTTATACGCATTTAATTTATAAAAATAAATTAGGAAATTAACATTTAAAATATGTAGTTTCTTTTATGTACATAAATAGGTTTAAGTATATTGATATTAACTATGTTAAATATGTTTAATGTTGTTTTTCATATCCTGATTCATACTTTGTAATAAATTAGCAGATTTAGAATATATAATTATGTTTATAGCATTATGTAAAAATCTTCAGATGTATTTTAAATTATTCGTGAAAATGTAAGTTAATTTGTATTTATATATGTATGTTAAGATTTGGTTTTCATTGCACTTGAAATATTTTTTGAATTTATGTATGTTGTTTGTATGCATGTTAATTTTATTTATGAATGTTAAAACTTAGTATAGTTGATTGTATTTTTGTACCTTAAACATTTTTTCATTCAATTCAAATATTTTATTGAATTTATCACACAAAAAAAAAAAACAAAGTTTCCTGAAGAAGTCTTCCAAAGGAAGACGAAATATTGAAAAATAAATTAAACATTAAAAAAAAAACAAAAAGAGTCTTGAGCTGAAGGAATTTATTGCAAATATTGAATTAAATAAAGGTCAAAGCAAATAGAATCAAGAATTCAAATTTTACATTATTTCAATTATTTCTCGAGGCGCCAACAATGCTCTCATGTTTGTCATACCACACTGATCACATAGAAACCATCGTGTTTTGAAATTTTTCATAAAATTGTATGACTCGCACGATTTGTCAAAAACTCTATCGCACATTTGCATTTTTAATACTTTTTCAGCACACATGTTATATTTGGTAAGATTGCACGCCGTGTCTTCACGTACCATCGACTTGAACATAACATGAACATAACGTCGGCAGAGCGAATGTAAAAATAAGTTCATGTTCTTGATTTACTTTATGTTCCGATTTACTTTATCAAAGTGTTCAGTTCGGCACCATTTTGTGTATTTTTGTACGTGATGGCCAACTTCATGGCGAACATCGATGCTCAGCCATATGCTCGAGCATCGATGTCAGAACACGAACGTAACATGAACATCAGCGACCCACATTAGCCATTTGCAATGTTCGCCATGATGCTCATACCCTGTTCATGGCTAATGGAGACCCCCAGTTAAGACATACGGTTGAAACATACATATGACGGTTAGATTGCTACATGGTGGTGTACACGTATGTCTTGATTTTTTGTTATTTTATCTTCGTCAACAAAAGCATATCATCACTTTGTATGCGCTTTTTTATTGTTTGGGGAAAACAAGTATTTTTATTGCAAAATTTACAATCTAATATTAAACCTTTTTTGGCAATTGGTTTTAATATTAATATATTTTACTTTTTTCTTATTGAAATGTAATTTTCTGTTAAGACAGAGCTTTTAAAACAGATGACGGCAAGAAAACAGTAACATTTGCATACACCTGACAATAATGGAATTTTGCTGTTCCTGTTAGTGTTCTCATGTCAGGTGTAGACAGCACTTTACAAATGATGATTTTTCGACAATAAAATCTGGCACCACTATTTTAAACTTGGTTTGGTACATTATTATACAACCCTGTAAATGTCGAGAGTAAAACAAAATGATAAAAATATACGTCAGTTGAATTTTGTTTCTTTCTGCCTCAGAGTACTGAGAGACTTGGAATTTAAAATAATTGAAATATTCGGTTAGTCGGAGGCAGATCGTTTTATTTTTGTCTATATAAATAAATTCTCCGATGCAAAATATTATATTTAGTATTAATACTTGAGTAATATACAACAAGTGATAAATAATAAAAGAAAATACTTTTTTGCAATAAAGAGTTCAAATACGCAAGTGAAAGATTGACAATACGCCACAGAAAATTCATAAAAGTAGGTTGGAAAATTTTTTTAATAGATTTTCAAGAAGACGAAAATAGGTATAAAGAGAAGAAACGGTAATAAAAGATATTTATTGCTTATACGTCATTAATCGCTGCTGACGTTTTTGTGAATATTCTTATAATTTTCTGTAGTCTTGAAAAGAGTCTGATAAAAATAAAACTGCAAATGAAATATAAATAAAAAATTTTACAGAGGATTCAAAGATTTTGTACAAATAAACAACGTAGACTTGTAAAAGATAAACAATTTTTTTTTTTTGGATTTAATTCTATTACTGAGCAAATAAAATAAAAAGTTTACGCGTGAATGTCTTCCACAAGTAATCAAAGATTAAAAGCAACTTTACTGCATAACACGTATCAACCGATACCACAGACAGTTGGCAGCAGTATGGATAATCCAGCTATGACACGGAGCACAACAAGTGCAGACGATCCTTTAGATCGTACCGGCTCCGGCACTTTACCTGCTACAAACTCTTCACAACAACTTATGCCTCCATGGGATAGTGACAGCATTGAAGAAGGTGAAAGATTGCGAACAGGCAACCTACCAACAGTTAATTGTACTTCAGCAAACGTGCTCCGTATAACACGCAACCAATGGTTTACAGTTGGTGTTTTATGTTTTGTTAACTTAATTAATTACATGGATAGGTTTACAATAGCTGGTATGTATATTAACTGAAACTCCTATAACATATAGCATATAAGTTTAGGTTCATATTTTACTTTTTGCCTTGGGGTTGAAAATAAATAGTATGTATTGACTGAATTTAGTGTAGCGAAAATTTGTATACGTACGTATACAAACTCATTGTAGAATAACTAACCGGTTTATAAATAAACATTCCTTTTTGTACTAACAAGCATTCGGAAAATATATGAAAGAAGCTGGTTCAGTCACAACTTGAGTTAGAAACATAAATTAAAGGGGGAAAGTGATGCTCATGCATAAAAATAAATAATATATTATTTGCCTCAAAGCAGCTCTACTAGGTATTGTTACTATTATAATAAATGCAACATTAAAACATAAAACTTTGCATATTATAAATAGAAAGTAAAAATATTGCAAAAATCAGCGTTGTCTTTTGCTTGCAAAACCAACAGATTCCATCAGCCAGTTTACCAATACCGAAAGAAAATATATACGTATACGCTTATATATATTTAGTACCAGTTAAATGTTCTTGTTTTATAGCCAGTTTACGAACCTCGAAATAAAGTGAATGCGAAAAAAGTCACTCACATTCAAATTTTGTCTATTTCACTGATATTCGTTTTCGACACATCGTTTGCATAGAATAAGTTGGGCAAACCCAAATCAATTTTCTTTCACTTACATTGCGGACGCAAACACTCTGTCGAGATTGGTAAACCGGCTGTAATATTTTATTATGTGAACGAACGAACAAGTTCTTTATTGGCAAACTAACAACCAGTTTACCAATCTCGAAAGAAAATAAATGAGAAAGAAAGCTAGTCACTCATATTCGAATCAATTTGGATTTGTCTTATTTATTTTGAAAAATTTGTCTTATGTAAAAAAAACGTATGTATTTTAAATGAATTTTGATACATCGTTCATTGGGTTTCCACACATCCATAATTCGCATAGAATGCTGTTAATAGCGTATTTACACTTGCTCACATCTTAGAGATGTATGTGGAAGATGTTGAAAATTTTAAAAAAGCTGTTTACATTATATTTTCAACATCTTTCATCTGTCATGTACTACTTCACGTGTATCCAAATTCATTGGACATTATTTATTATAAATTTTGTAGTTATTTTGTATTTAAAAATCATTTAAAGTCATTAAAATGTGAATTATTTGATATCGTAAAAATGTGTTATCAACATTGAAATACTTGCGCCACAAGTAAAGTATGTTGTAGCTTTTAGTTGATTATAATTTTAAAACTACTTTTTGTATTACCTTTTTTTAATGAATTGCTTTTGAACTTCGTTGCTTTAAAGTTTACATTAATAAATCCCATTGAATTCAACTGAACCAAAGGTATTATCCTTTTTAAGTGTTTTCTAAAGGATAAGCATATCCACCCAGTTAAACCTAAAGAAACTAATAATTTCTTTCTTTTGGCTTCCCATAACCAATAGTAAATATAATCAATATCGAGTGATTATAATTAGCCATCCACATTAGCTTGGCATTAATCCATCTCTTATTCCTTACCAACCTATGTGCACATTTATCATTAAAATTTAATTTATTTCAACGTTAAATGAAATGGAGTAAAAATATTCTGCAATTATTGCATTAATTATTGTTCTTAGAGAGCAAAAACAGTTACTGCTTCAACTTGCAGAATTGTTAGAAATTATGCAAAACGACGGCGACAATGAGGAATAAATCTTGTATTATGCGCAACGTATTTCTAGTCAAAGATGCCTGCAGATATTTGTTAGAATTTTAAATAATTTATTAATATTTTAATTAATAAATATAAATAATAACACCTTAGAATCGAAGTGGCAATTTTTGGGTAAAGGATATTCCAAGACTACTTGTCCAGAGTTTTTCAAAGAGAGCGAATTTTTCCTCTTCCTCCGCAATTCCGCAATTTTTTCATGCCAAAGGTCTATTAGCATACTCTCGTCAGCAGCAGACTATACAACACGAAGTATTTTTTTTTTAACTATAAATAGATGTATAGTACATATTATTATTTCTAATTATGTATATATTATTTTTAATTAATACAAAATTTACTTTCATTGTTCTCATTTTAAGAATTTTTGACACTTGTAATTTTTATAGTGATGGTATGAATTTATGACAATTTTTTTTAACCTTTTTTTAGTGATGACACTAAAATAATCGAAAGATGTTGAGTGCAGCAAAATGAGAAAAGATCTCTTATAAAGATGTTGAGTTGTTTTCATATAGACTTTATATAGGAAGATGTTAACATCCTGCCAAAGATATTAAGAGATGTTGATGTTAACATCTTGCCAAAATGTTAAAAGATGTAAGTGTAAATACGCGTTAAAGGGCACTTCAGACTATCACACCTTGTATTAAGACATTTAAAAAAATCAAATAATACGTGCAAGTGTGATAGTGTGAATGCAAAGCGTTATGAAAATGAGAAATAATACGGTAAAAGATTTGACATCCCATAACACTTCACCATTTTTAGAAATTTTTTTAAACAATAAGATTTTTCATTGGATCAGGGATGCATTTTTTGCAAAAGCAAATAATAAAAATATTAAAACCAGACGTTAAGTAAATTGGCTGTTTATTTTCAAGTCATATTCCTTCTTTTACTTTAGGTGTGATAGTGTGAAAACAAAATGTAATGGTACGTTAGATTTTGTGACAGTCGCAACAAATATCTTTAGATTTTTGTCCCACAAAATCCAATCAAAATCTTAAGACTTGTATGATAGTCTGAAACGCCCTTAAGCAAAAACATGTTAGATGTCTGTATTTGTTTTCTGAAAATTGTGTACCTTTCAAACAAAATTTTAACATTTTTCTTATATGACAACAAAAGACAGCTGTGCATACACCTAGTAAAGCCTCCTTGATTTACCTTCCATTTTTAGTGCTTTCCAGATGATATACTCGGTCGATTTTCTCAAATTGCTTGCCCCTGAAATTTTTTTTTAACTCTCAATAATTTGGATGATGGTTCAGAATAGCTTTCAAAAATTTCCAAATTCTACTGATGACTAGGGTTGCTCCTATGAAATGCCGCCATATAGGCTGGGAAACATAAAAAACAAGCTGTTTATAGTTTTTTGGTTGGTATCAATATTGGAGGCTAATATAGTAAATGAAACTCAATTGTTTGTATTTAATATATTTATACCAATAAAAAAATATGTAACTTGTTTTGGGTTTCGTAACTCTTTATTTTTCAACATTTCATTGGTGCTTCCCTAACGATAAGTAGATTTGGAAAACTTTGAAAAATATTTTCAAATACTTGACTATGCATTTTAAACAAAATAATAGGAATTAAAAAAAAAGTAATAAAAAATTTTTCTTGCTACGTTTCTGCTATTCTTATCAACTTTTATACAAAATAACTGTATTTCTTTGCTAGGACTTTTATTCCAAAAGTACCAAAAACAGACATTCAAAAGATTAAGTTCTTAATATTTACTCTACTAGCTACTAATATTTATACCAATCAAGTTACTAGTTATAACGGAAACACCTATGAAATGTCGACGTGTAGACGGGTAGGAAAAACGAAAAACAAGCTGTATATATATTTTTTATAGGTATGAGTGTTAGTATCAAATAAAGTAAATAATAATTCTTTGAGTATTTGAAATATTTTTATGTGTTGTTTATACATAGAACACAGACCTGCGATTTGTATGATTAACTCAAAATATATCTACCCAAGTACGTGTAAGAGGTGATTCATGTTGTTTACAAATTATGTTAAAAATTTTTTTTTTACAAAATATTTGTATACAAATCAAGATATCTTACAAAAAAAAAACACAAAAATGTCCTATATTATTTTGGGATGTTGTATCGAATGTATCCAACAGGGCTGTAGTTGGAATAACTGAGCTCAAGTACCGTCAAATATGTACAGGGTGGCGCAGAACTACTTTCAGGCAAAATGCCTGTTGTTTTAATAATGTTGTCGAGTCGCTTATACTATAATAAAGACATAATTTGGACTAACTGTAACCAACAACTAAAAGCATCTTTAAGGAAAGGTTTTGCGAATAACTAAAAAAATTATGTTACAAGCACGAAAATGCGAGATGAAAAATAATATTAAATTAGGGCTTACTGGCTGCCCAATCTATTGAACAGTGTAGAATTATTTAGTATACCTTGTATATTAAAGCCAATCTCTTTTTGTTTGTTTTTCGTGGAATCACATTTTGATCCATGTAATATTTAGTTTATCATGTGTCAACTGATTCCCACCCAATACCAACTGAATTTTTTATTTACTTACACACAGTTTACATAATAATATTAATAACATGAATGTTATTAAAATATTATCTACGTAAATAAATACAAACAAATCCCTAAATATGTTGCTAAGTGCGATTAAGCTGGTTAATTTTTCTTGTTATATTTTCGCTATGAAATAAGAAATGTTTTTATGGGGCGAAAAAACGTAAAAATTCCATTGAAAATAGTAAAAATACGATGCAAAACGCAAATTATTTTTTTATTTGTTCATTAATATGACACACGTATCCATTTAAGCCAATTATAAAGACGTTCATATCGTATTCTTTATGCTATCACAATATATAAAAATTATCCAATAAAAAAATAATTTTTAAATATATTATTATCATTTAAAAATCTTTATAACATTCATACTGCTACAACACAATTAACCAACATACAGTAAAAATAAAACTCCCATATAATTAGTGGAATACAATCAACAGGACAATCAATATAGAAGGTTTCGTTTATACGTTCTATACATATGAACAAAGCAGATAAAAGAGTAAAAAATTTTCACAGACGAGCTGTATGTGCAACAAAATAATGCTCGTACAAAACAGTATACATTCGAAGAATCAAAATTTGAGAATTTCTGATCGATCTAGCTAAATATATCAGTCGCGCTGTAGGTATGTACTACTTGTTGCAATACAACTTTGTATTTAAAAATTATTTTTAATCAATATATCATTTTTTATGTTGTTAATATTTTTTCATACAACTTAAAAAATGAGCAGTCAATTCTCATCAGTCAAACTGTTTTTTCCAACAAATTATAAATAAATTTATTATTTGATTTTATAAAATATAAATGCGTATTCATTTATAATTGGTAACCCGAGTTGTAACTTTTATGTAAGTCAAATAATTTGAGTACTTCCAACAATCAACATGCCAGTTTTTGGGGACGAACCGCAAGCAAGTTCATCGCGATATCTGCCAAGATTGGATAATGAGCAACTGCCAACGGAGCCTGCAAATGTTCCTGAAATTGCATCAGCAAGATCTCCTAAGATACCTATGTTTTGGAAAGAGGAACAAGAGGTTTGGTTTCTTCCAGTTGAAGCAAGTTTCCGTATGTGTGGGATTACTCAAGATACTACAAAATTTGAATATTTGCTAACAAATTTGGATCAGCCATTGCTGTATTTAGTGAAGGATATAATTATTTCTCCACCATCTTCCGGTAAATTTGACGCCCTTAAAAATCGAGTCATGACTTCGTTTGCAGAGTCTGCTGAACAACAATTAAAACGCTTGCTGACCGGGATTGAAATGGGGGATCAAAAACCATCAAATTACCTACAGCGGATGAAATCACTTTCAAATGGCAAGGCAAGCAATGATGTTTTGAAAACTTTATTTCTGGAACGTTTGCCAGTAATGCGCAAATGAAACCTTAAATGCTAACAAATGCATTGAAACATTAGCTCTAAGCCTTAACTTAAAATCAAATAGTACAACTTTGTTAAAAGTATTATATATTTTATATGCTACAGCTGGAATGGACTTCGACCCAATATCACAATTTTACACATGCAGAAACATATAGTATATAAATTTAAGCGGTGCAATTTACGTAGATTCTAACAGACCGTTGTTTACAATATATTCCAGTGTAAATCTAGACAAGCAAATTTTTTAGATCTCAATATGATAAACTTTGTTTTTGGAGGGTTTACCTTAAAGTACTTAACGAATATAATAAGTAATGGTTTCCAGAGAATCAATAAGTTGTAGTTCCCCTAAGTACAGTAACTGAATCAATAAATAAAAAAAGCTTGTCAAATTTAAAATGATGGAATAAGCCATTAAGGTACAAAGTAAACTAATTAGGGCCCACCGCAAAGCCTTCAGAGACACCAGACCGAACTGATTTAGTTTCATATGTAAGAAAACAATTTTATTTAATTAATCAAATAAGACTATATTAAACCATAGCCCGATTTAGAAATTAGAATAGTTTGACTTTACTATGCTTTCAAACTACTGGCATATACGAGGGTGGATTAATATTGAAGCTACCCAGTGCTAGATGGCAGCACAAACACAATTTTTTATTTCTAACTGCGATCTGTCAAACGTCAGCTGTTAAAATTTCACCCAAATTCTTCGATTAGTTTATTTGAGGTAATCGTTTGAAGTAAGCAACTTTTGTGTTTCTTCAAAAATGGTAAAAAGTGAAGTTCGTGCAGTGATTAAACACTATTATTTGAAAGGGGAAACGGCGAACGAGACAAAAGTAAAGCTCGATAAACATTACCGTGAGTCTGCTCCGTCAGATTACATGGTAAAATATTGAATTTAAACCTGGCCGAACAAGCACTGCAATACTACCATCAACATGAAGGACTAAAGTGGTGGTTACTGAAGAAAATATCAAGCAAATCCTCGATATCGTTATGAATGATCGCCGAATCAAGTTACGTGAGATTAATGAAATGGTAAACATATCGTATGAACATGTGTTCAACATTTGGCATGAACATTTGCATGTGGAAAAGCTATCGGCAAGATGGGTGCCGCGTTTGCTCATTGTCGTACAAAAAGGAGATCGACAGACCACTTCACAGCGGTGTTGGGCATGATAAAGCGCAATATTCAGGGCTGTTCTGCAAATCACTTTTTGTCAAAGTGATTTCAAATAACGCAAAAGGTGTTCTGCACACAGAAAATATTCAAATCACGTGATTTTAAACCGGTTAGCCAAATGGTTGGCTTTTTCATATCACTTGGTTATTTTCTCTGTGTTTTTCAATACAAATTTAATAAAACTATTTTTATGTATTTAAAATGATGTGTTGTTTGTTGATTTTTGTAATAAAATTAAGTTTTATTCACACAGAAACATAAATATTAATAAAATTATTGACACTGCTTGTTTTTTGAGAAATTGTTTTGCTGTGTTTACCTGATTTACATTTTTTCTTTAGCAGTCAGCTGGTTTATTTTTTTTACTTAATATTCACTTTTTATTGTGGTTAAGAATATAAAACTATAAATAAACAAAACAAAAATGTAAAAATAGCTGTTTTTTCGTGCTTTCGACAAATTAAAAGCACGTCGAAAACCGTAAAATCACGTGATTTGCAGAACAGCTTAAAATTGTCTGCGTGTTTTCAAAACGGTTCGTGATTTGAAAACACGCCGTTTTCAGAACAGGCCTGATTGTTGAATTTTGGCGTCGATTAATAACTGTTGATGAAACTTGGGTTCACCACTACACATCTGAAACTTAAAATAAATCGAAACAATGGGTGGAAGCTGGTAGAAGTGCTCCGAAGAAGGCGAAAACAGTGAAATCGGCTGGCAATGCCACTGTTTTTTCGGATACACATGCAATATTGCTCATCGATTATCTGGAAAAAGGATCCACAATCACACTAACGCGTATTTTCAGGGCTTCCCAAAAAGTTGGAATATCGCTTTACTAAGTGTATTAAGCTAAAATGAGGCTGTGTTGAAAAATAAATGACTTTTGAAAAAAGAACTGTTTTTTTCCTACTTAGGTACCTTCAATATCAATCCGCCCTCGTATGTATATAAAATAATCACTCTGAACTACGTTCTGTGTATTAATGGTGGTTTTTTTTTTTAATTTCATTCTCTTTCTCTGGCCGCAGCCTATGAAATATCTTGCCATGTACTGGGTGAATTTGAGCTCACATCTCTTTTTCGCCTACTTTTTTTCTGTTGTCATTCTCACTAGAAGCTTATCTCAAAATATGTGTCCGATAACACACTGTGCGGTCGGTCTTTCGTATTTTACCATACGAATATGTTAACCAGAGATCTGCACCGGTGCACCGCAACCATAAGTACGCCGGTTGTTTACCCAATCATTTTCACATCCGAGTACTTTAAACACTCTTAAAAATTGATCCGGTGGTATTTGTACCTACCTGTCGCCTGTTTGTGAAAACTTGATACATCAAAAATGTATTCCACCACTTTCGTATCTTGTGTATTTTTTTAAGAATAAAAGAAACGACCACAAAAAACAGTGTGTTGCTACTAGCTCTTAGTAAGAGAATCATTTTGAGTATTTTCTATTTTCGTTTCTAATCGTTTCAAATACATGACGTCGTCACAAAATCATCTTGCAAAAACAACACTCTCGACAAATTCTTTTGTTGTGTATACGGGTCCCCTTTTATTTAACATTAACTGAAATCGCGGAAAACATGCTTGTGCAAACAATATGCGGTGGCCAATCGCACCGCAACTCGATTTAAGACGGGTGTACTTAGATAATTAAAAAAGGCACCGGTTGCAAATCTCTGATGTGAACTTATTGATAGAAATCATGAAATTAAGTACCTTTCAACTTTTAATATTTTTCGCTATTCGTGAAAAAGTTCTGAAAGTGCTTTACCTCGATACATTATTAATTATTTTCATTTACGCAGTACAAACAATGCGGGCAATTAACAAAAATGCATATGTGATTCAATATGAGATGAATATAGATAGAGAATAATTAAATGATCGGTGGTTGAGTGGTTAAAGCAGCAGATCATGATACGTCATGACCCGAGTTCAAATCCCAGTGGGTGCTGATGAGTAGTGTAGCGACTACGAAACAGCTAGTTGTCCCCCAGCTAAAGATTTGATTTGTATTTTTCTTGTCTTCTTCAATCAATAATTATTGATCACAGCAAATTTGTATTGTAAAAAATCCTTCTAAAGAAAAAACTTAAGAAAGGAAAAACTTGAACTAGAACCCAATGTACATACATATGTACAAACCAAAAAATGTTTAATTCAAAAAATTTTAAGTTTAAAAATTATAAAGTTCAACAAAAATTTAACAAATTAATATTTTCATTTAAGTTACGATTTTTGCACTAATATTGAAAAATTTTATCGATGTGTGCTATTCAAGTGTATATATTTTTTATAATAATATCCAAACAATAAAACACGATATTACAATAAAAATCATTCTTAATTTAAAAAAGTGGAAAAAATGAATTCAAACCCAATAATTACATACTAACATACATATGTATGTACAAATAGTAGTATTCATATAAAAATTCTACAATAAAAGTTCGACTATGAAATTATAATTGATACTTGATAAATACCTCTGTATAGAAAATTATTAACACGCATACATTGATAAACTAAAATAATGATCATTTGTTGGTACGCTTATCTCCTACATATTTATGTAGCAGCAGAAGAATGTATTCCCATGGAATATGGTAATTAAGATCTACAATTACTTTTTTAGAAAGAGAATACTCGTACATGCGATTATTTATTTATAAAAATCTACAATCTTATTTATTTCAAAATAAATATTTATGAAAAACTAAGATATTGTAAGCTTTTAAACAATAACTTAAGATTTATATGCACCCAAACTAAAGTAAGTTTCTTTGCTATACTATAGAAGAAGTAGACTTAATGCGATTGTGTGACGCAATAGAGACTAGAGCTATATAGATCTAGTCACCGTTATTTAACTTGGTGAAGTATCACAAGATTAAGTAATAGTCTAGAACAACAAAATTCAATGTCTGCCGAAACTTATTATTTGTACGGAACCTGCGTGCCCTACCAAAGATGGTATCTAGTTACCCGTAAGACAAATACTATTTCATACGTATCGTAAGTAATATGTGATTTGTTGAAAAGTAAACAGAAGCTTTTCAGCACAATTTAGATCTGTTAGCAACTAAATTGGAATTTGAATTCTGCTCCTATATGTCATCTATAATCAGTGTTGTCTGAAATAAAATATTTTGAATTAGATTTGTTAATTTATAACTTATTACACCTACAGCAACTCTACTATAGAATATACGGAGAGCATTTGGTTCTGATAATGTGAAAGAGCTACAATCTGATATGCACACAAGCTTATTGGAAAAGAAAACTATATACGAGTACATAGTAGGTGGTGCTTTTAGTAGCAGAAAGCAAGCATGGGATTGTTTAAGGTTTAATAAGGTGGATTAATATTTGAAAGGAGAAAGTGCATTTTAAAGCGATGAAATTACTTTCAGCTCTAGTCCAGTTTTTATATTTTATATTATTTTATTTTTTGATATTTTTATTTTATTATTTATTTATTTTATTTCATTTTTTTGCAATACCAAAAATCCTATTAGGCCAAGACCGTATTGCTAGGATACAATATATATCAAATATACCTAATTATATATATAAATATACATAAATAAATAACTTAATGAGTATCTTATGAATTAGTTGAGATCTTTATTATAGGAAAGGGAAAATGGGCTTTCGGTTCTTTACATTCAATTCTGTACTATGTTCTGGCTATGGTTCCTCCTCCAAAAAAATACAAAAAAAAGAATAGGAAACTACAACATGATTTTTTCCTAGCCCCTACGTTCATCTGTAGTTATAAGTAAAAATATGTTTCAAATATGTGCTGTTTTGTTTTGTAAAGCAAATCTTATTTAACTTTTATGTATATCTGTTACCGTAATTTAAAGTAACTTAATAATTTATACTTAAACGCAGAAACCGTTAGCATAAAGTTTTGCAAATAACTTGGTAATGAGTTCCAGATTCTCGCTATTTTCACGTGAAAAGATCGCTCAGACAAAGAAGTACGGATGCTTGGAACAATAACCTGAGGATAAGTAGTGTATCTAGTGAAATTAAACTTGGCATACAAGTAGTAGGGTACTCTCCTGCAAATAATTTTGTAAAAGATGGTTAAACAACGAAATTGCAAAGTATAAAGCCATTTACAGCGGCTGAGATGTGATACAATATTTGGGTATGCATCGAATATCTCTATCAAAGAAACAATTTACAGGTTGTCCGCCGAGAAGGTATACTACTCGTAGCAATTCCATTGTAATCCTGGCTGTATGCAATACGGCACCGTCTTGTTGATACCACATGTTAATCAAGCCCAAAGCATGCAGTTGTGACGTTAAAAACTTTTCAATAATATCACGATATCGATCCCCATTCACAGTTACCGTTACGCTGTTTTCATTTTCAAAGAAGTAAGCTAATAATCCTCCTGACCAAATTGCACACCAGACTGTCACTTTTGATGGATGCAAAGATGATTGATGAATAATTTGAGGTTTTTCCATTGCCCAGAACCGACTATTCTGTTTATTCACATATGCATTACAATAAAAATATGCTTCGTCACTTATTATGATTTTTTCGTGAATATCGATGATTGATTTGAATAAAATGTTTTGACGATTAAAACACGTTGGTTTTTCCATAATAAATTTGCCACGTGTCTACTTCACGATTAAGCTGGATTCACCCATTGTTTCCGAACAAAATTTTTGTCCGGACAAAATTTTTTTTTATATGTAGTTTGACGTCTCTCTTCTTGAGAGAGAGAAAATATTTTTTACGAACAACTCTCAACTTGAATTGGTTTAATTTTATATTTTGTCCGGACAAAATTGAAATGAGATGCCAATAGGATACATTTTTACATACAAAATTGTATTGAGTTGCCCCATCGAATAAAAAATTTACATAGTAATTAAATATTCGTATTATTTGATCTTGTTTATATATTTTTTTTTTTCCTAAATTTTCCAGCTAAAGATCTTTATAGTAATTTTATTCTGATGAAATTTCAATAGTGTCTGCCATTTGATATATGTATATACATAGTTTTAATAGTTATTAAAAAATAAGTAATAATTTTAATATGGAAATAAATGAATTGATTGCCCAAAAACTTATTAAAGAAATGAAAAAGCCAGGAAGAGAGTGTATGTACGATATAATGTGTAAAAATAACCCATTGCTCTTCTTTGCTTTAAAAGTCTTTTCACTGCAAATCTTTTTAATTTTTTTTATATATATGTACTTGGCTAATAATAATGCTTTATGTACATATTTCAATGGCCATAAGGAAAAGCAGTTTTCTTTTTTCCATTATTATTATTATTATTTACTAATAATTGAGAATATGTAAAATACGCCAGAAAATAAACCAAAATAATAACAAGCAGTACTGCCACCTTGTAAAACTAATAGATTTTGTTTATATATGGCAGCTCTAATTTTCCGGAACATTTTTTTGCAATGGGTGAATCGAGCTGCAGAATACTCTCAGAAAAAAATTTTTGTCCGGACAAAAATTTTGTTCGGAAACAATGGGTGAATCCAGCTTTACCGAATATGAACTGTCAAGACTAATGTTTACCAAAATGGCGACAACCTGTATTTTACTGTAGATGTACAATATAACTTCTTAACTTTTTCATTTAACACAATACATTTTTTTACTTTTTGCTTTAACTTTCGTTCGTTACGAATTTTTGTTATCCTCTTGAAGGTGTTCATATATGTACATGTAATTTATTTTTGTAAAACTTATAGCTATCAAGTTATGAAGTATTCTTGCAATACATTTCTTTTATTTTTTGCTTTAACTTTCGTTTGATACGATTTTGGCCTTAAGAATACATCCTTGATATCAAGCAAAACTGATCAAAACGTCCGATATCTCGCCACTGCAACGATACAAAGCTCTGAACTCCATGACTTAATTAATTTTAAATATATCTTCCTTTTCAAATATTTTAATTTGTATGCTTTTTGAAAAAATTTCCTGGAGCAGTTTTCCAAAGAAAACTGAAATATTGAAATTTTTATAAAAAACGCAGAAGAGACCTCAAGCTTGGACAAAATTCAATTAGAATAATTCAGTTAATTTGTTGTTCAGAGTAACTTTCTGTGGGAATGCCAATATTTAAATGTTCTAAGAAGCAATATATTTATTCACCTTTCTAAGTAACAAGTACTTAACGATTAAAGGCTAATATTGAGTTCAGTGCGAATTTGCATACAAAAGTGTTTCGTATGAAATATTTGGGAAATAAGTTTAGAAAAATAGTTCTAAGTTTTTAAAGCAAAAAACACATAAAATGTATCTGCAACATGTTTTAATTTAAAATTATTTCTGGGATTATTTGTTTTTTCAGCTGCGTAATAACATAAGCAAAGCTTTTTCGCACGAAATACATACATATGTACATGTCTACTAAAAATTAAAAAGAAACATTAATAAGACAACAAATAGACAATATTGAATACATATCAATTTTTTCGTACGAAATACATAAGTAATGTTGCTGAAAAATTTTCGCACATTGAATCTCAAGACTAGGCTTTAAAGAGAAAAAAGATTAGCCTCGTTCAAATTCGAGTGTTTAAACTGAGTCTTGCTCATCGATTTCAGTTGAATTTTTCAGATCTTACTAAATAAGTAGTTTTACCTAAAATACGTAGAAAAATAATGCAGTAAAGCTGTTTCTTATAAATACATATACATATGTATATGCTTGCATATGTACATATGTATGTATGTTTGTACATGTGCATGAAAATTTACTTCAAATTATAATGAAGAGAAAACTCAAAACATTTTTCAACCTTCAAAATTTGCGTATATATGTATACGTGTATACATAAAGAAACATGCGATGGTAAGCAGAAGTTATTGTGTCTTAAAAGTGTGGAAAAAGACAAGTAAAAGATAATGAGATGAAAATAAAAACAGAAACGAAACATTTTTTAAGAAAAATACCTATAAAATAAAAACAGAAGAATGCACATACAATTGCGCTTTTTATACAATTCGAAAGAGACAATATGAATAAAACAAATTTAAAACAATAAATATTCGGATTTTAGACCACTTATAAAACATAGATACGTATGTATACATGTAAATATGTACATACATATATATGTACATGTAGGCGATTCACACATCGCACTTACACGCTACAGTTTCATATCTCAAATATACATACATACATATGTACCTATTTAGATACATAAGTTTGTAAACACCCAGTGGCAAACTTTTGTAGTCCTTCATTTATATGGCCTTTTGGTAGGCCTTCTTACACATTTTTTTTATCCAATACTCATTCTCGCTTGCCTTCTCAGGAAGGCCTTATAGAAGGCCTACTAACTCCCTTCTAAAGGAAAGCTTGTTTTTAATTATGTGTATCTACATACGTATAAAGATACTACATTCTTGTACGCGTACTAGGTATATAACGAGTGATTTTTTTGCTATTATCTTTTTGGCAACACTAGTTTTGACAGCTCACGCACGTTTTGTATCTTGTGTCACTGTCAAACATCTTCAGTTTGGTCTATAATTTAATCATGAATCGTCTTACAAACAAACAACGCTTGCAAATTATTGAATTTTATTACCAAAATGCGTGCTCTGTTAAGAAAGTTCATCGCGCGCTTCTTCCATTTTATGGTCAGTTTAATCGACCTACTGAGGCTATTGTAAAAAAATTTCTCACTAAATTTACATTGTTGGACATTAAACCACCCACACGCTTACGTAGAGTGCGAACTGAAGAAAATATCGCAGCCGTATCGGCCAGTGTTGGTGATGACGGTGAATTATCGATTCGGCGCCGTTCGCAGCAATTGGGCCTCTGTTACGTGGAAAATTTTGCGGAAGGATTTGGGTGTGAAGCCTTATAAGATACAGCTGGTGCAAGAATTGAAGCCAAACGACCTACCACAACGCCAAATTTTTGGTGAATGGGTTCTTGAAAAGTTAGATGAAGATCCACTTTTTTATCGAAGAATTGTGTTCAGCGACGAGGCTCATTTCTGGTTAAATGGATACGTAAACAAGCAAAACTGCCGTATTTGGAGTGAAGAGCAGCCAGAAGCATTGCAAGAGCTACCAATGCATCCACAAAAAAACAACCGTTTGGTGCGGATTATGGGCTGGCGGCATCATTGGGCCGTATTTCTTCAAAGATGATGCGAATCACAACGTTACTGTGAATGGTGAGCGCTACCGTGCGATGATAACAAACTTTTTTTTGCCCAAAATGGAAGAGCTTGACTTGCATGACATGTGGTTTCAACAAGACGGTGCCACATGCCACACAGCACGCGAAACAATGGACCAATTGAGAGGCGAGTTCGGTGAACAGTTTATTTCACGCTTGGGACCAGTCACTTGGCCGCCCAGATCGTGCGATTTAACGCCTTTAGACTATTTTTTGTGGGGCTATGTTAAGGCTAATGTCTATAGCGACAAGCCCGCTTTGATTGACGCACTGGAAACCAACATTGCCAACATTATTCGTGAGATACCGGCCGAAATGTTGGAAAGAGTATGCCAAAATTGGACTAAGCGGATGGACCATTTGAGGCGCAGCCGCGGCCAACATTTGCATGAAATAATCTTCAAACATTAAATTATATCCACCCAACTATCGATCCAAATAAATATTTCATGCATTTTTCTGAATTTTATGTGTTTTTTTTTTTTTAATTTCCGATAGTTCTTATAAAATCACCCATTAGTACAAACGTACGTTTGAGCAACAAAAATTTATGAACCGTTTAAATAAAAATGCCAAAGAAAAACGGCATACACAAAAACAGGAAAATGTAGAAAGAGAAAAATAAAAAAGATGTAAACTTAAAATAGTTTTATGTAAATCATTAATGAGTGAACTTTTTTAGTTATATACATATGTACGAGATTAACTAGTTGTGAGTTCGAGTTAAAATAGTTTTGCTGAAAATGCGTTAGGTGTCGGTCGCATTGTAGATTTTTGAGACATTTTTGTGTTAAAAATTAGAAAAAGTGATTAAAAGGTCGCTAAGGCAAAAAAGAAAATATTCTAACGAAAGTATACTAACAGGCGCACAAATTAAATAGAAATGAGGCCAGTTGAAGAACGCCTTCTATCAGGCCTGTTGAAGAAGGGGTTACATCAGGCCTTCTGAGGAAGGGAACGGGGAAGACCTTGGCTGGCTAGGACAACGTGTGTAAAAAATATATGAGTATGGTCTGCTAAATAAGGCCTTCTAGCAGGCCTGTTTACTCCTTCTTTCCGCCACTGGGCACATGCATATATATGTATGTATGGGTGTGCTGTTGATAAAATATTAACATACATGTACATATATCCATGTACATACATATATATGTACATATGTATGTACATACATAGATTTTTGTTTTGAAAATCTTGTATGTACTACAAAAAAAATTTCCGAATTTTTATGAATATCAGACATAATTAAAGAAGTATGTATGAGCAATACGATTACGAAGAATAAAAAATTAAATCTATTACATCTAAAGTGCAAAACCAAAAAATAAAATGAAAATTAAATTTGGGATCTGTCTTACGAAGTCGAACGTTAAGCTGAAAGTCCATAACACGCGTCCTACGTGGCAACGCGTTCTAAGCGGCTATCAAAAAAGTAGAATTAGTGTAATTTTATGTGAAAGGTTAAACAGCACAAAGCGCAGGACGCGTTAAACGCGTACGACGCCAAAAGTAGGTTTACTTCAGAGTCCATCTATTACAAAATGTTGTATTGTATCTAGGTGTTTTGATGTTCCGGATTCTTCGTCATTTTGCATTTTTCGTAGAATTAAAAATGTTCAAATACGTTGGTTTAGGTTTAACAGGCTGCCAGCTATTATAAAGTCAGCCAACTTGGGTCCAGTTTGGTCCCGTTGTGTTGCCCCAAAAAATAATGTTGAGTATTGAGGGAAATTTACTACTAGTGATGATAAATGTAGTATTTTTTTCAATTTTATCCTAATATTATTTGATCTTCTTTTATGTTAAATTATTAAAATTTTTTGCAGCTTAAGATCTTTTGTTGTTTTTTTTTATAAAAAAGTAACGTATTTTTATTTGTTTCGATATTTCGCTAACAGTTTGTTAGCATCGTCAGGAAAACATTTTAATTTTCGTGACGATGCTAACAAACTGTTAGCGAAATATCGAAACAAATAAAAAATATGTTACTTTTTTATAAAAAAACAACAAAAGATCTTAAGCTGCAAAAAATTTTAATAATGTAGTATTTTTTTTTTTATCTTGGACCAGTACTCAGGGGATGATTCCTACGTATGCAGTGCATTGTACCAGAACTAGGAATATAGGTTGTGAGGATTAGGAAAGATAGAGTAGTATTTGTGAACATTTGATTTGAACCTTACAACGTTATAACCGTAGGTAACTTATTCCATAGACGAAGCGTGCGGCCGAAAATCGAATTCTCTCTGTAATGCGTAGTACGATTCCCCGGGCAATCGGCCACAAATGGATGAGCTCTGGACGATGAACGCGTGCTACGTAAAAATGTGCGGGTTTCAGGAACCATTTCCTTAATCTCGTCAGAGCAATCAGAGCAACCCTACACTGCGTCGATGCTCCAGTGAGTTGGATACCCTACTGTAACCGATGAGCTTCTTCGCCCTCTCCTGCACACGGTCGAGTAACCCCAAAATAGACTTTGGGGCATCGGCTCAAACATGAGAGTTGTATTCCATTTTCGGTCGAATGTAGGTAGTAAGAAGATCGGATGTGGTGAAGTACATCTTACACCGTTTCAAAAACCCGA
This sequence comes from Thecocarcelia acutangulata, assembly GCA_914767995.1. NCBI lineage: Eukaryota > Metazoa > Arthropoda > Insecta > Diptera > Tachinidae > Thecocarcelia > Thecocarcelia acutangulata. The sequence continues at coordinate 64,144,163 of OU612098.1, forward strand.
GGCGCTTGAATGATTCTTTAGAGGCATGATAAATGTGTTCAGTCCAGCGAACATCACACTGTATCTTCATTCCAAGAACATCAAGAGCATCTGACTCCTCAATATTTATACCATCCATAAGTATAGATGAAGCAGCATTTGTGGTCGTTTGTTTGCGTGTTAATAAGCAGCATTGGGTCTTACGAGCGTTAAAGACGACTCTGTTTTTACGATCCCATTCGGAGATTAGTAGAAGATCACTATTCAGTGAGTCATTCATATTTTGCATCTTGGCAACGATAGGCTGGGCCTGTATCTGAAAGAGTACGAATGGCAAATGCTGCTGCCATCCGCGAAAGAGTGGATAGGGTTGGAGTTTGATATAGAAGGTCGTTGAGGAAAATAAGAAATAGGGTAGGAGAAAGAACGGAGCCTTGCGGTACCCCTGAATTAATCTTGAACTCGTTTGATGAGAACCCATTATAACAACTCGTATAGTGCAGTCTCTGAGAAAGCTCGATATAAACCGGGAGAGTCATCACCGAAACCAAAAGCAATAAGTTTTGCCTGTAGTGCAGCATGCCACACTTTATCAAACGCTTTGGAGTCACCTTTTTACTTTCACCAAAAGATCGCCAGTAGAACGACCCTTACGAAATCAATATTGACGATCACAAAGTAACTTATACGACTCTAGATGCCTCACAAGATAGTAGTTGACCATACTTTCCATTACTTTGGAAAGCGCAGAGCAGATTGCATTTGGGCGGTAATTTTCGGGGTTATTTGCTTCACCCTTTTTGGAAATTTGCTTTACATTAACAACCTTCCAACATGCTGGAAACTCACCACCATTGTAAAGAATACTGAACTGGTGTGCCAATGGACGCGCAAGCGTAGAAGAACGCTGGTTCATTCATCTAGTAGCGTCCCTTATTCGTCTTATGCAAACTGCACTTTTTATTTTGTGATAAAGCTTTTTTATCTGTTTTATACCTTATCCTTCGCCGATTTTTCCAACGAGCTTACAGTTAGTGCCAGAATAAATGTTCTCGTGTGTTAAGGCTCAATAATTTTTGAATAAATGGACTGACCGCTGGTGAGACCCAGTACCAGTTTCTTTTCATTTTTCTCTCATTCTAATAATGTGCTTCGCTTGAAACTCTTATTAAATAACTTTTACGATCTTTTATGTATTAATTTCGATTCATTTTAATTTTCCTGGGGATGATAACAAACTGTTACCGAAATATCAAAATAAAAAAAAAAACCCCGGCACTTTTTTATAAAAAACATAATAGATGTTAAGTTGCAAAATCATAAATTATTTAACATACTTACATACTTATAAGAAGTATTGTACCTAATGAATGTAATGAATGAATAAAATAAAGTGAATTACTTTTAACGCTCAACTTTATGTTTGCTGGGATGTTGACAATAATAGTTTTGATTGTTTGTTAATCCAAGATGATACATAAATTTGTAAAGACCAAACAAAACACATAATCTAACTGCAATTTGTTGTATTTTGGCTACTCGTTTCTACTCTAAAAATTATTAGAAATTGCTCTGCGTCCAATATATTTTTGTCCGAATGTTGATTCATAAGTTGGTTTATATCGTGTTTTATCAGTTCCTAGTCATTGCTTACTACAATTGTGAATCTGCTGTGTTGTTTCTTTTATTTTTTAATGAAAAATTTATCGTATGATTTTATTCAACCAATCAGCGCTCGATACCGTTTGCAAGAAATGACGTAATGCAACACGACGTTGTACGCAAGCAACTTTGTTCATACATACATAAATACATACAAATGTATGTATGCACATGTTTTAGTTTGTTTTAACCAAAAGTCAGTAGAAAGCTGAAATACAGAAAATTAATAAACAAAATAAAAGAGCAAACATATGGACATACCTACGTTTGAATCGGATGTTTTTCTTTGCTATGTGGCGTGCTGAACTTAAAAAAAATATATTTCTACATACATACATATGTATGTACATATACATATATATATATATATATATATATATATATATATATATATATATATATATATATATATATATATATATATATATATATATATATATATATATATATATATATATATATATATATATATATATATATATATATATATATATATATATATATATATATATATATATATATATATATATATATATATATATATATATATATATATATATATATATATATATATATATATATATATATATATATATATATATATATATATATATATATATATATATATATATATATATATATATATATATAATCATACTTATACACTTATAATATGGTCATGCATATTTGGTTGACGTTTTCCTTCAGTTCGGAGTTCAATAATGTAGTAAAAGTAAAACAGAACATAATATTGTTTATGATTAATGTTGTTGGATAAAGCCTAGGCTCACTATTCACGTTATCAGACCGGCAAGAGAGAGAGAGAGAGTGAGTGTTTTGCCTCACTTAGACTCAGCGTTGCCAGAATGAAGGTTGTACCTTAGTTTTGCAGATTTTTCAAGTAAAAAAATAAGATTTGAAGATCTTTTTTTCAAATTTGAGATTTTTGAAGTTTAACATTGTAACGTTTTTTAAATATCCAATAAACTTTGACTAATTTTATAATATGAATTTTGGAATACAGAGGTCCTAGTTGCACAAAGAAATGATGCTATATTTAAAAAGAATGTCCTATATTTCTAATTTTGAAAAGAAATATGATTGCATTTGTTTAATTGAGATTTAATTTTATACAATTTTGTTAACTCCTTTTTTATACATCTTTGAGTGGGAGTTTCTACATAATTTCTAACGAGTTAACGGTAATCTTTTATAGTGATTGTAGGCTACAAAGTTTGGCACATTGAGAAAAAACCTTACTTGTTGTTCGTTCGCCGCCATTTAACCAACATCTTTTTCAATTTTGTAAGCAAAGGTAAATATAAACAAGTAAGAGTGTAGTATATTCGGCTGGGCCGAATCTAAAATACCCTTCACGATAGTCACGAATATGTATAGTATATTAAAAATGTGACCTAAATATGCTCGGTTATATATGAACCGATATGGGAATTTTCTATTTTCTGTATTTTAGTAACCTTCTTTTATAACGAGAATTGCTTTTCAGCAAAAAAAAAAAAAAAAATTTTTTTTTAATGGAAAAATCGGTTCAGGCTATATCTCGGGTATATATGGCCCGATATCGAAAATTTTAATTTTCCATATTTATATAACCTTATATCATTACCAGAACTGCTTTTGAGTACAACAAATTGTTTAAGTTCGCTTACGCGATATTTTCATGAAAAACCCGATTTAGGCTATATCTCGGGTATATCTGGACCGATATCAGAAATTTTAATTTTCTCTATTTTCGTAACCTTCTTTTATGACAAGAACTGCTTTTCAGCAAAAAAAAAATGTTATTGGAAAAATCGGTTTAGGCTATATCTCGAGTATATATGGACCGATATCGGATATTTTCTTTTTCCATATTTATATAACCTTATTTCATTACCAGAACTGCTTTTGAGCACAAAAAAGTTGTTTAGTCGGCATTTTCATCAAAAAACCTGTTAGGCTATACACCGGGTATATATGAACCGATATCGGAAATTTTCATTTTCCATATTTATGTAACCTAATTTCATTACCAGAACTGCTTTTGAGCACAAAAAGTTGTTTAAGTTCGCTTACGCTGCATTTTCATGAAAACCCCGGTCTATGCTATATCTCGGGTATATATGGCCCGATATCGAAAATTTTTATTTTTCATATTTATATGACCCTATTTCATTACCAGAACTGCTTTTGAGCACAAAAAAACTGTTTAAGTTCGCTTACGCGATATTTTCATGAAAAACCCGATTTGGGCTATATCTCGGGTGTATATGGACCGACATCGAAAATTTTCATTTTTCATATTTATATAACCCTTTTTCATTACCAGAACTGCTTTGAGCACAAAAAAGTTGTTTAAGTTCGCTTACGCGACATTTTCATGAAAAACCCGATTTGGGCTATATCTCGGGTATATATGGACCGATATCGGAAATTTTCATTTTTCATATTTATGTAACCTAATTTCATTACCAGAACTGCTTTTGAGCACAAAAAAGTTGTTTAAGTTCGCTTACGCGGCATTTTCATGAAAACCCCGGTCTAGGCTATATCTCGGGTATATATGGACCGATATCGGAAATTTTCATTTTCCATATTTATGTAACCTAATTTCATTACCAGAATTGCTTTTGAGCACAAAAAAGTTGTTTAAGTTTGCTTACGCGGCATTTTCATGAAAACCCCGGTCTATGCTATATCTCGGGTATATATGGACCGATATCGGAAATTTTCATTTTCCATATTTATGTAACCTAATTTCATTATGAGAACTGCTTTGAGCACAAAAAAGTTGTTTAAGTTCGCTTGCGCGACATTTTTATGAAAAACCCGATTTGGGCTATATCTCGGGTATATATGGACTGATATCGAAAATTTTCATTTTTCATATTTATATGACCCTATTTCATTACCAGAACTGATTTTGAGAACAAAAAAGTTGTTTAAGTTCGCTTACGCGACATTTTCATGAAAAACCCGATTTGGGCTATATCTCGGGTATATATGGACCGACATGGAAAATTTTCATTTCTCATATTTATATGACCCTATTTCATTACCAGAACTGCTTTTGAGCACAAAAAAGTTGTTTAAGTTCGCTTACGCGACGTTTTCATGAAAAACCCGATTTGGGCTATATCTCGAGTATATATGGACCGACATCGGAAATTTTCATTTTCCATATTTATGTAACCTAATTTCAATACCAGAACTGCTTTTGACCACAAAAAAGTTGTTTAAGTTCGCTTACGCGGCATTTTCATGAAAACCCCGGTCTAGGCTATATCTCGGGTATATATGGACCGATATCGGAAATTTTCATTTTCCATATTTATGTATCCTAATTTCAATACCAGAACTGCTTTTGACCACAAAAAAGTTGTTTAAGTTCGCTTACGCGGCATTTTCATGAAAACCCCGGTCTAGGCTATATCTCGGGTATATATGGACCGATATCGAAAATTTTCATTTTTCATATTCATATGACCCTATTTCCTTACCAGAACTGCTTTTGAGCACCAAAAAGTTGTTTAGGTTCGCTTACGCGACATTTTCATGAAAAACCAGGTTTGGGCTATATCTCGGGTATATATGGACCGATATCGGAAATTTTCATTTTCCATATTAATGTAACCTTATATAATTACCAGAACTGCTTTTGAGCAAAAAAAAGTTATTTAGCTTCACCTATGCGACATTTTCATTAAAAATCCGATTTGGGCTATATCTCGGGTATATATGGACCGATATCTGAAAAAAAAATTTTTTGTCTTTTAGTCACCATGCTTAATAAGTGTGTGAAGTTTGAAGCAAAACGAACAACTTTTGTTTTCAAAAATTTTCATACAAAACTGCAAAAAAAAATGGCTTTTTTCGGAATTTTGAATATATCTCAGCTATACGTGGACCGATATTACTGAATTTCAATAGCAAACCCATGAATCGATGGGGTAAAAGAATGGTGAAAGAAAAAAGTTTCTAAGTCTAATGGTTTTCTCAGAAACGGTATTTCAACAGCGGACAGACGGACAGACGGACATCGCTTAATCGACTTTTCCATTAATTCTGATTCAGAATATATATACTTTATAGGGTCGCAAAAAAAAACTGTAGAAATTACAAACGGAATCACAAACTTATATATACCCTTTACATTTTTGTGAAGGGTATAATAAAGTTGAGTTTATTAAACCAATTGCTTTTATTTATTCTACGCAAACAGTATTTTTATTTTGATGTTCGTGGTATAGTAATCATTTCTTTATAATAATTAACTATTTGGTGTCAGAAAAGTCAAAACCAACAGATTTTAAGATTTAGGTATTTTCTAAATTTAAGATTTAATTTAAAGAAATGGAAAGATTTTTCTACACAAATTTCTGGCATCACTGCTTAGACTTGATCTTTTGTATTCTTATCAGCCCCAAACCAGCAAGGATAAATAATGCCAATTTTTAGCAATATAAACTAAAAGAATAATAATCACATATTGTGTAGTAGTTATGTACACACATAAACACTCGTAAAACGTAAACAATAATAAACACAACGTAAATGGGAACGATATTTTAGACTGAATAAATATGTATGTGTATGTATACAACGACAAATTGTCGACTGATTCATTTGTTGACTTAAATCTAGTTTGCGCACACACCTCCAAATAAAAAATCAAGTACAATAGGGCGGTAGCAAAATAATAAAAAAATATAAAATCTATGGTGTTCGAGTTATGGAATTCTTAAGTTTTTATATGTATTATGTATGTACATGTATGCGATTTTCCGCTGCTAATATTGGTATGACTTGAAAGCTCTGGAATATATCTTTCCGAATATACAAAATGTATTTTAAGAATCTATCTTATGTAATAGAATTATTGGCCCTATGTGCTTAGTATTACATATTATGAATGAATAAATAAATAAATAAAAATACATTTTCAAATGTGCCAATTTAGATTTATTTGTAGGTATGCATTAGTGTTTTTTTTTAGTCGACGAGTCAAAATTGTTTGTACCTACATTATTATTTTCTACGTTGGATTTCTGCTTGTTTACAAGCAGAATAGGGAAAAAGATTGGTCCCCTTTTCGCTGCACTGCCAAACTAAAAACTTCGCAAAGTAAACAGAAAAGTGGTGTTAGATTTAAAAAAAAAAAATACCGCTACATTCTCTTTATATAATTACTTTTTTAAGTTTGGAGCAATTAGCAAATCAAATATGGGCAAGCTAAAGAAGTTAAGCTTGGACATCAAGAACATTTTGGTGAAAAATTTCCACCTCGTGACCATTTCATAGGAGTGCATGTGTAATCAGTACGAGCTCTTACGCGAAATGTGGATCTATCACATTATCCTAAAGACCAAGGAACAATAAAAATAGTTATGCCCACGATGGTATTAACAGTACTTTTTCTTGCGGCGCTGTGACTAACTGTACCGATCTATGTCTTCGCGTAGGAAGTTGCCGTGTGGTTAACAACTAAATACCTCACAAAAACCGTAAATTAACGCAGTTAGTTGAGGTAGACAGTTGACCAATGAGAGTGAGACGCAAAACTCTCGAAGACCAAACAACGACGACAAGACTGACCGCACTTAAGAAATAAATAATTACGATGACGCAAGAGCTGTTCCCCAGCCCAGAGCTGCTTTACGACTGACAGCCAATTGTTACTCAAAACTTTTAGGTATATTCAATATTGATTTTAAGCCAAAACAGCCACGTTTGACGTAAAAGTGTTCTTTCATCAAGATACCACGAGCACCAAAATATATAAATTGGGCTTCGAACTCCTACCTCAAATTGGTTTAAAGCGTACACGTTTACATTTGGCGAAAAAAAGTGCTTTTCCATTAAGACAATACATAGATTAGGTAAGCAGGTCGCTGGATTCTCCAAAAGTAGCTTAGATTCTCTAGCCCCTTTGGATTGTAAAGATCGTTCCTTCTGTGTTAAAGACAATGCATGACTATGCACGTGCAAAAATCCATAAATTGCGAATATTTTCTTCCTCCACATCTGAGGAAATGGTTGAGTGGAAAGAGATTGAAGTAGGTAGAATGAAGCGGTCTTTACCGAAACAAACGCCTATTTTGACGGATTAAACAAATTGGAATAACGCTGGACTTCATGTATTGATCTGAAAGGAGATTATTTTGAAAAAAAAAACAGTTATTTCGGAAGAAAATTAACTTTTGTAATCATCACAAAGTTATCAAACGGACCTCGTATATTATAATATAACACAAATACATATAAAATGATACAAATAAATATTAGGTTCTGATAATAGGTAAGAAAACCCTCTGCTCTCATTTTACTGTTCCACATACATACTTAAATATCTCAATATTTGCTCGGAGAAGGGAGTATAAAGGGAAAAATAATTGCCAGTACTCAGAAATTTCACAGTTTTCTCTCATGTAGATATGTATGTATAAGTGTGCATAGACGATCTGAATTTTAAGAAATAAAGCTGGAGAAAACTAATTTACTCAAAAAATTGTTCCGGCTGTGAACTTAAAAGTAAGTTTAAAAAAAATTGAGAAAAAGTTGACAATTAATATGAGCCTGTGTGATCTTACACTAATAAATTGTATCTTGCACTAAATAATTGTATCATGGATTTCATAGACATTGACATGGACATAGACATGGAAAAGTGTGTTTAAGCTATATCTCGGTTATATATGAACCGATATCGGAACTATCTATTTTCTGTATTTTAGTAAACTTCTTTTATAACCAGAATTGATTTTCAGTAAAAATCAAAATGTTAATGGAATAATCGGTTCAGGCTATATACAGCTATGGACATATAAATGGCACATCTTACAGAGAGTTCATTCGTATGCTACTATTGGGTAAAAACAATTAACAAGCAACAAGTTTTTAGTTTTTTTCTAAGAGTTATTGAGTATATTTATTATTGATAAGAACTAAAATAAAAATTCATTAGTTAAAAAAAATTTTATTATTAAAAGAAAAAAACACCAGTGAAAAGAACTGGACACATAAATGGCACAATATCTAAATATAAGAAAAAAATGATTTTAGTATTGAATTATTTGGGTTTTTTGTATGTAAAAGTATTTTACTGTTAATATTTGGTACTGTAACCTTTATTTCCGATAACCGCTTCGCACCTACGACCCATACTTTCCACATGTTTTTGGCATTTTGCTTTGGGTGTGGCATACCAAGCTTCTTGCGCGGCTGACCACAAATCGTCCATATTTTTATAATTTTTTTTCGCGATTTCAACCTTGACTTCGTTCCAAAGGTTTTCTATTGGATTTAAGTCAAGACTCTGGGCTGGCCAATCCAAAACGTCGATCTGCTTTGCGCTAAACCAATTTTTTATTAGTTTGGAGGAGTGTTTGGGGTCATTGTCTTGCATGAATTTCCACTTAATTGGCATCGAATCGAAAGCGTATGGTTCCATATGGTTTTTTAAATTGTCTAGGTACTGAAACTTTTCCATTTTCCCATAAATTTTTACAAGAGGACCTACGCCATGCCAAGAAAATGCACCCCATACCATAATGCTACCTCCGCCGTATTTTACCGTCCTCTGAGTGAACCGATGATTGTATTCTTGTCCTTTAGGACGATGTACAAAGGTTCTGCCATCTGGTCCTATTCTATTTATTTTAGTTTCATCACTCCATAATACGTTTTTCCAAAAACTAATAGGTTTTTCTTTGTGCGTTCTGGCGAAGACTAGTCGTTTGCCAAGTTGATGCAATTTTTATGGATCTATGCAAAGCATTTGATAAAGTATCACATAAAATACTACATCTTAAGCTATCTGCAATTGGCTTTTACGGTACGTTTCTCAGTTGGCTCAGTTCTTATATTTCTGATAGGAGATATACTGTTGTCCTTGAGAATTTTGTGTCTTTGCCCTACACAGCTTCCTCGGGTGTACCCCAAGGTAGTATATTAGGGCCGTTACTTTTTCTAATTTTTATAAATGACATTGGAAATTGCTGTCATGGGTCTCAGTTTTTATTATATGCTGATGACCTCAAAATTTTTAAAGAAATAAAGTCAGAGAATGACTCGCTATCGCTTCAACTTTGTATCGATAGAATATCCTCTTGGTGCGATATCAATAATTTGCCTTTAAATGTAAATAAATGCTGCCAAATGACCTTTCATAAGCCAAATATTAGTAACGCTAAAGTTTTCGAGTATAAATTAAATGATAATAATTTAAACGTTGTAAGTCAAATGTTGGATCTGGGTATTGTGTTGGATAGTGAACTTAACTTTAATGCGCATCTTGACTATATTATACCTAAAGCTTATGCTACCTGTGCTTTTATAAGAAGAAATTGTAAAGACTTTTCAGATCCTGGTACTTTAAAAACCTTGTATACTGCTTTTGTTCGTTCTAAATTAGAGTATTGTTCTTTCGTTTGGAACCCTTTTTATAATGTACATTCCAATAGAATTGAAAGAATACAGAAGAAATTTGTTAAATTTGCACTTCGTAATTGCCAAGTAATGCTAATGTCAAGTTCGTATAATGCTCGTTGTTTTCTTTTGGGCTTGAAGCCATTGTATGTGAGACGTACTATTCATTCTGTTATAATAATTTATAATTTGATTAATGGGATTATTGATTGTGAATACCTGTTAAAGTTAATTAAATTTTGTGTACCATTTAGATATTTAAGATCAAAAAATTTATTTTATATTTCAACACGTGTTACTAATTATGCTATGCGGGAACCTATATTACGTGCTTTGAGCACTTTAAATAATATTAATAATATTGTAAATGTTGATTTTTCACTTGCACTTAATGATTTTAAATTGTTACTAGATTATAAGGATTTATATGATTTACTATTTAATTAAGATTTTGTCAGCCTGTAAGGGTTTTATTCCATAGGCATATTAGAAATAAATAAATAAATAAATAGATATCTGGAAAAAAAATTTTCTTGCCTTCTAGTCTCCATGCTGTGTTTTGTGTTCAAAAATTTTCATACAAAATTGCAAAAATTAATGGCTTTTTTTCGGAATTTTGAATATATCTCAGCTATGCGTGTACCGATATTACTGAATTTCAATAGCAAACACATGGCACGATGTAGTGATAGAATGGTGAAAGAAAAAAGTTTCTGTCTAATGGTTTTCTCAGAAACGGTCCCAGCGGCCAAAGTTTCGCTTACAGAAGCGATGATCCGATGCACACTTGTAAGTCAGTAATGCAGACCATCTCATATACGAACCTAGTATACTTTTTCATATACATTGCCGCATTTCTAGAGTGAACACCTACCACCTGCACACAAAGTAAGCGAGGTAGTGAGGTGTTCATTCAACAAAAGCTCATTATTTCCTAACATACATTGTAAGTCATCAGTAGGCAGCTCGGATACAATCTCGCATAAATTGTAAGCCGGCAGTAGGCAGCTCTTACGTACTGTGCATTTCAGTTTTTTTTTGTAATATTTCATTAAATAAATTTGTTGTGTTTTTTGTTCACTGCATTCTTTTCTTTTTCACTAAATGTTTTATCTTTCTTGTACCTTTTTTATAAGGTTTTCTTACCTTTAACACTGATTTTGTTAATAAAATTTTTGTAACGTGCTCTGACAAAGACGGCGAACGTTTGTATTACATCGAATAAATAAAATACGTTCATATAAATGTGATACAAAAGATGAACGTAATTCATTTTTGGGAACTCCATATACTACTGCTATACACTTTGTAAAATACCATTCATTGATTACAATGTGTGGCACACATCATCGAAGAGAAGTAATGTGGTAGGCAATGTTCGCCGCTGGGGGATGTCAATATTGATATTTCGCAAGCTACCGCAACAACAATCAGATACTTAAACATGCTAATGAGTAATGATATGCAATTATTAAACCAGTGGTCGCCAGAAAGAAAACACTCAGTATGTAAATGTATAGGCTCGATTACTCTTGAGGGCATTGCATGGTAATCAATGTTGTAATCGTAGAAAATACTCGCAAAGGCAATAAGATGCATAGATCATCTCATATTATAAATATTTAAAACAACAATAAATGCATACGCTGCAATAATAAGTAATTTATCAGACTACTTACAACTGTGAAAAAGTAAATAATGAGGGGAAGAAAAATACAAATATAAAAGCACACGGACTGCAATTGAGTAATTACAAAATTAACAAATTGAAAAAAACATTTAAAGTATAATTAACCAAACGGTTAACGCTAATAACTTATAAAATCAAACAAAAATTTTATGAAATACTTTATATTTATTTATTCAATATCGATACAAAGAAAGCCTGTAAAGCCAATTATAGGTACATGTATGGTTAGTGGAATTTCCATGTAAAACTACTAACTAAATCAATAAAAATAATACTAATAATTAAGAATAATTTCGATTATTTTAACAATTTAGCATATAAATGAGAAATAAATAAATAAATCGGCTCACTAGCCAAAATGTTATCACAAAAAATTAAAACATATGTATGTATGGAAAGAAAATAAGTATTTCAAGATCCCAATTTGTTCATGCTCACAATTTGCTCATTCTTAAGAGGCTCTTTCCTGAAGACAGGTGTTGTGAAACAAGCAAATTGATTCAAAATTCGGCAAATTCTAGCATAAAATGAGCGCTCTATAATAGAAAAGTGAATTCTAGCGGCCTTATGTATAATAAAAAACCTTGTGCTAAATAACTTGCTGCTATCTTTCCCTTATGAGAATTTACACGCAAAAAACTTAGCAGCTAGTTAGTTAGCATTAGGCTTTTGATTATACATATTGCTGTAGGTATTTCAATTTGTGCATTATGAGTAGAACAAATATAATAATATTGACACTTTTATTATTCGAAGTTTTAATAATGTAAATTTAAACTCTTTGGGTAACTTTTGTAGATGGGTGAAAAAGGTAATACACATCTGCCATATAAAGACGATAGAAAGTTGCTAAAGACAATATGCGTTGAAGGGAGTAAAATTTGCTTTCTTTTGAAAAAAAAAATACCCAGGCTAAGACAAAATTCGTCCAAGAGATCTTAACTCAAATGCTATTCACTCAAAACCTGTTTTGAACAAAATTCTAAATTTACACATTGATGATACAGTCCCAGACTTATTGAGAAATTCAATAATTCGGCTAATTTACAAAGACGGAACGCAATGTGAAATATATAATTATAGACCAACAGCTAATCTCTCGGCAATAGATGAGGTATTTGAAAATATTATTGTTGGAACATTTACAGATGTTCCCCTAAAATATGATGTAATCAAGATACTTGTAAATCAATACTGGTGCCAAAAAGATAAAAGTGTCAGTCAACTTTTAGGAACCTTTCAAATTATATCAACGGGTGTTGAAGCAATAACATGCATATAATGGTATTGTCTATAGACTGTAATAAAACTTAGAATTCCCTTGCTCATGACAATATGTTTACTGTCTTATGTTTAAACAAGTAAGAGTGTAGCATATTCGGCTGGGCCGAATCTAAAATACCCTTCACCACAGTCACGTGTATGTATAGTATATATTACAAATTTGAACTAAATATGCTCGGATATATATGGACCGATATCGGGGAAAAAATATTTTTGCTTTGTAATCACCATTCCAAAAACGAAATCTTTCATGAAAAAATTTGTTTAGGCTATATCTCGGTTATATATGAACCGATATCGGAATTTGCCATTTTTTGTATTTTAGTAACGCAATGTTTTTGAGGTAACAAACGACATGTAGGCTTTTTACATTGTGAAAAATGACATCTACATTGTTAAAAAAAACATATAGTGTGTTATCTACTTTTAGAAAAACCCAAAAAGTTTACTTTGTTAATCATTTTCACTATATTGTAGCAGAAAAAAGAACTCTTGGTAAAATGTGTCATTTATATGTGCACAGCTGTATGTACATATTTTAATGGGGGTTTTCGTGGATTCCTACATATGTAAACAGCTTGCAATACTAGTAGATTCTAATATTGATTGTTTGCTTAAGTTTAAATTTCAATGACTTCATACACTTTTTTTATTCATGCTTAATCATTAAATATTCTCTTTCTCTTTTAGGTGTTTTGGAGGATATACAGACCGATTTCAGTATAGGTGATGATGACGCAGGTCTTTTACAGACAGTATTCGTGTTTTCTTATATGATATGTGCCCCAATATTTGGTTATTTGGGTGATCGCTATTCAAGGCGATGGATAATGGCAATAGGCGTATTTCTGTGGTCTACCACCACATTACTTGGATCATTTATGAACAATTTTGGCTGGTTTATAACATTCCGAGCCTTGGTGGGAATTGGTGAAGCCTCATATAGTACTATAGCACCGACAATAATTTCAGACTTGTTTGTTCACGATTTGAGATCGAAAATGTTAGCCGTGTTCTATTTTGCCATACCAGTTGGTTCCGGTTTTGGGTAAGTAAAAGATACAATAAAAAAGGTAGTTTAATTAATTTTTCGGGTTTATTTTATAAACTTTTTCACTTGATTAGTTTATCAAATGTAAAGTTCTTCAACTTATGACACATGGTTTTTTTTTATACTAATTTAAATAATTTGCACATAACATAAAATGTGTTTATATTACGTTAAATTTTTTGAACCACCATTTAACCCCAGTTTTCTCCTTTTTCATTTAATCAAGTTTTAAATAAATCAATTTAGTTACTATAATACAATTAAACGTCAATGCTCGATCAAAATTGTCAACTATGTTGACTATTGGAGTGTATAATAATTTTATGAACGCTCGTTTTACTCGTATCAATGTGTTTTGTTTTCAATCAAGTATAATTTTTCAATTTGCTCTAAAGTGTGTTTCTTTTATATTGAAATCGAAACCTTTTAACCTTTTCAAAATCTTTATAAAATTTGTGGCTCGAAGTTGAATGTACAACAATAATTAAAATCGCTTTTATTTGTATAAAATGATTCTCGCTGTAAGCAGCGATGTCAGGCCTTTGGTCTTTTCCGGCCAATTTTTTCATTTTGAGAAATTGGTTGTTGTAAAATTTTTTTCGAAATTGTTATCGAAGTATTGAAAATAAATACTGTTGAATTTTTTGTAAAAAATAAGAAATTTTTGCTTAAACAAGATCAAATAATTAAATATCAAATATAAGTACATACATTTAAAATAGTTTGCACTAATTTTATTCTTATCAGATATTTTATTATGTTCCTTTATTGTGTGTCTATATATGTGTGCGCAATTGTCTGTGCCTGTTTTGTAGTTGATACTTTGGGATATTAATAATATGAAGCATCTCTTGGAAATATCTCTTTCTGCAATTTATCTCTCTTTCAAGTATTCTTACTTTGTTCAACTCTAGTATATGTCCAGTTCTTGCACAATGGGCTCAAATGCAGTTTTTTGGGGCATTTTTTGTTCTGTCATGTTTGCTATTAAATCTGATTTGTGAGATGATAGTATTGTCTTTAATTTTGTCCACATATACCTTTTGGCATAAGGTATTGTTGTCCCCATTGCATTTTTTTTTTCATACACTACATCCGACTCGCACATTATGTCAATTTTTGATTTCATGAAGCTGAATAACTTTCCTGTAGTGTTTGTCGTTCTTACTGCAAGTTTGTACTCTTCTTTATTATATATCATATGTCTGAGTATTTTATTATTTCTGATAATGCTGGTATAGGGTGTTTTTTTAAGCTAGATAGAACTTTAAATTGTAAAAAGTAACACAAAAAATTAAATTTTGATGAAACATTTTTTTTATTTGTTTCAGTATACTCTGACAAATCATCATGAATAGACTCACGCTTGAACAACGCTACGAAATTATCCAAATTTACTTTGAAAATCAGTCGTCGATTCGCGCAACTTATAGACGAAAAATTGTGTTCAGCGATGAGGCGCATTTTTGGCTTAACGGGTTTGTTAATAAGCAAAATTGCCGCATATGGAGTGAGACCAATCCACAAGAGACCCTACAGACTCCATTACATCCAGAAAAATGCACTGTTTGGTGCGGTTTTCATGCTGGTGGCATCATCGGACCTTATTTCTTCAAAAATGAGGCCGGAGCTCGCGTTACGGTCAATGGAGATCGTTACCGCACCATGATCAATGATTTTTTGTTTGAAAATATGGATGACATTGATCCGGAGGAGATGTGGTTTCAACAGGATGGCGCTACGTGCCATACGGCGAACGCAACCATCGACTTACTGAAATCAAAATTTGGCGATAAGTTGATTTCGAGAAATGGCCTCCAAGGTCGTGCGATTTGACACCTCTCGATTATTTCCTGTGGGGCTACGTGAAGTCACTGGTTTATGCTGATAAACCAGCAACAATTGACGCCTTGGAGGCCAGCATTGTTCGTGTTGTTCGTGACATACGGCCAGCAGTGCTCGAAAAAGTGGCCCAAAATTGGACGTCCAGAATGCGCTTCGTCAAGAACAGCCGCGGTGCCCATATGCCCGAAATCATTTTCAAATGTTAATGTCACGTATTGATCTTTCGAATAAAAAAAATTTTGATTACAATTTAATTTTTTGTGTTATTTTTTACAATTTCAAGTTCTATCGGGCTTAAAAAAACACCCTATACATAGGTCAACGACTTATAAGTTTTAGCTGGTTCAGCATTTGAAGTGTTGTCCTTTTGTTTTATTCTCTTTTCTCCCACCTGCTTTAACAATTTGTTTGCTACTCAGACTGGAAAATCGTTTTGTTTTGTTTTTTTTTTTTTTTGTAATATGGACCTTATTGTTTTCATGAAATTCTGTATTGCTTACTCGTATATCTAGCACTCTGTCTATGAAGCTTGTGGCGGTGTTTACAATTAAGTTTCTAGAATGTTTAGAATGGAATTTTATTAATCTCTTCTAGACGCCATAAATTTCTGATACCAGTCTGAGATCAAATTATTTATTCTTCTTATAACTAGTGAGCCCAAATTTAGAAGTCTATCGTCAATTTCTTTTTCCATTGTGAATTGTATTTGTCTATTAACACTGTTTAGAGCTTTTAGTGTATTCTCTAATTGACTAGATTTTACAATTGCAAAAAGGACATCAACATATTTTGTTACAATTCTAGATTTGATTTCCATTTGAGCAATTATTGTATTTCGTAGTTCGTCAATTACTATGTCTGCTACTATTGGAGATGCAAGAGATCCCATAGGCATTCCATTGTGTATAATAAAAGTCCTTGTATTTCAAATATCGGGACTCTCGTATGCATAATATTATTTCCATACAAGTTTTTTTTTTTTTATTTTTTTATTTTTTTTTATTTATTTTTTTTTTGTATCAATAGCAAAATTTACAGGAATAGTGGGAAATAATTAAATTACATCAAATGAAACTAGTAGTTCGTCGTCATCTATTTGAATGTTATCAATTTGAGATAAGTTCTATTGCAACTCTTACAATATATATCGAGTCTTTCGTCAAGCTTTTTAAAATATGCCACGAATTTATAAAGCTGTTGTGCTGGTGAATTATTCCACGAACAAATTGATCCTAAAGATGTGTTTTTTTGTATTCTTTCGGTAAACCATAAATCATTGGTGATACAGCAGTTCTTGTTATCAATTTGTACTTCGTTTGTAAATCGATCAGATTTGATGTCAATAGGTTTTCTACCGAAGATGTGTCTTATTTTGCAAGTTTAATATAGGGTCTTTCTTAATGCACATATAAGTGAATATATCTCCTAATATATATTTTATATATGTCCAAACTACTTTGGACAAAACTATTTTGGATTTAATATTATATAGCTATATTAGTATATTATGGGTTGAATTTTTTATATATATCCCTATAGTTTAATGATTAATTATGAATTATTATAATTATGAAGTGTTAATGAATTTAATTATCTGATACTTACCATTATATTAACTTATTTAATACTTACCAATTATTTATTTGAATTGCCTTATGTGTATACTCACCACTATGTAAAGTTGTTCGCAGTGGCAAGTCTAATCAATTGGAAACTTTCCAAGTGTCAATTTGGATAATTTCCGTTTTTTTTTGAAAAAAAAAACTTACTTACCATCGAGATAGCCTGAAGACTGCTAGTGCGATCAACAAATTTTTTTCCCTACTACAACCCATTTGTTAACATACGAGCACTACCCTGCAACTCAGGTGAATAATAAATATAACCTATTAGATTTATTGGAAAGAAATAATAAATCCTCTTTTATTTTATTTCTTTTCCCCACATCATTATCATTAACTCAACCCGAGTTAATCATATTCCCAATTCTGCTTTGCATAAAGCAGAGTTGGTTAACACAAAAGTTTGCTTTTAGCACTCAAAAAGCATCATTTTTGTTCAATATATGCTTTCCACTTTGGCGGTTCTAACGGGACATACGGTGGCATGCGAGGAATTTAAATCTTCCATGACTTCTGTATAAGTTGTAGGCCGCCCGGGGAACAGGGATTGCCTTGGTGTACACCAAACCAGGACGCTTTCTGGGGCATATAGGGGTAGGAATACCTGGTTTGTTGTACCAAATAAAATTCTAGGAAGCCTCATGACTTATGTTGTCTTGGACTTCCGAAACCCTTACCAAGGGTTAAAAGTGAGAGATGGGGGATCAACAAAGCCCTCGGGAGGTTCTGACTTGCAGATCATCACGGTGCTGATAATGGTTCAGATGTCTGCCTTGGTAGAAACGTTCAGGTTCTGGTTTAAAACTAAAATCTCTGAGAACTTTGGAGCATGTCGGATTTCGGGGGCTAATAAGCCCCGAGGTGCTGTTGTAAATATTTTCGATATCCTAGTAATTTGGTGGGCTACTGTATATATAATAAAGTAGATTGCTATTTTATATTTTTGTAAAGTGTTTTAGTAAGACTGCACTTTTCCATTTAATGTAATAACGCCAATATTTTGAGCGAGTTGTGTTCTTTATTTGATTCTAAAGAAAATATGTTCCGAATAAGTAAAGAATAAAATAAATGTTAGTGGCTCCATGGCGCCGAAGATAGGCGGTCACTCTTTTCATGTAATTTTTTATTTTATTATTAATTTGTTGCAGAGCTCAGGAATTGTTTTTATTCCCTTGAACTCGAAATCACGCAATACACCAGAGAAAAGCAATCACATGACGTTAAATTACATGATCTTGGTGTAAAACTGGCCTCAGTAGTTATTAATTACAATTTGCTCTGCAAACCACTGCACTCATAAATTGATTGTTCCATGAGTGGTAAGGCAGCTCATGTAGTATTACTGAAACAACATATCTAAATTCATGCCATATAGATAGAACTATCAAGCCATATAGATAGAGGTATCAAGTTTCTGTAACAAATGCAATTAATTCACAGTCACTACAATTTCATTTGCATTTGCCCATTGTGGGTGAATTTTTGTCTTTATGGATTGCATGAAAATTTTCTGTGACACAAATTCGACAATTTTGTGATTCCGATAAAAATGCGCTTGACTCCATAACTCATTGAACGAATTTTTCAGTGGCAACGCAGATTGTAACAAAGCCACTGTGTTTTGTCTTCGTTTCTGTGTACACGCGTTTTTATTTCAGTCGGCCGTTTTCTTTATATGTTCAGTATTAATTCCTTTTCAATGTAATTCACTACCTTGCAGTGTGAGAGGTGTTGTACTAAGTTTTGTTAGTGTGAGCAGTGTAGAAGGTAAATATTTTGGGCAATAATCAGTTTTAACAATTTAATTCCAACACTTTGAACGTGTCAAACGTCCACAAGTTCTACTCCCTCTTTCCTACTCCTCATAACATATTCGTATATTCCTAGTTCCGATACAATGAACTGCGTATAGGAGTCATCCCTTGAATACTGGGCCAAGATAAAAAAATCTTCAAAAAAATGTTAAGAGTATATATAAGTTCGTGATTTCGTTTGTAATTTCTACAGTTTTTATTTGCGACCCTATAAAGTATATACATATATTCTGGATCAGAATTAATGGAAAAGTCGATTAAGCGATGTCGGTCGTTGTAATATCGTTTCTGAGAAAACCATTAGACATAGAAACTTTTTTCTTTCACCATTCTATTACTCCATCGTGCCATGTGTTTGCTGTTTGAAATTTAGTAATATCGGTTCACGTATAGCTAAGATATATTCAAAATTCCGAAAAAAAGTCGTGAATTTTTGCAATTGTGTATAAAAATTTTTGAAAAAGAGTTTTTTGTTTTGCTTCAAACTTCACACGATTATTAAGCATTTTTTCAGATATTGGGCCATATATACCCGAGATATAGCCTAAACCGGGTTTTACATGAAAATGTCGCGTAAGCGAACTTTAACAACTGTTTTTTGCTTAAAAGCAGCTCTGGTACTAAAAGAAGGTTATTTAAAGAAAGAAAATGAAAATTTCCTATATCGGTCCATTTATACCCTAAACCGGGTTTTACATGAAAACCCGGTTAAAATTAGTTCTGGTAATAAAAGAAGGCTATATAAATATGGATATGAACATTTCCGATGTCGGTCCACATATACCCGAGATATAGCCTAAACCGGGTTTTTCATGAAAATGTCGCGTAAGCGAACTTAAACCACTTTTTTTTTGCTTAGAAGCAGTTCTGGTAATAAAATAAGGTTATATAAATATGAAAATATTTCTAATATTATATGATGATGGGTGGGTATCATTCGTCTAGCTCGAGTTCAATCCTGGCTAAAGCCAAGAAATATTTTTATTTATAATTATAACAATAATTGCCGCGATCAATAACTCTTGATCAAAGAAGACAGGAAAAAATAATTGAATACACTAAAGCTGGGGGACAACTAGCTGTTTCACAGTCGCTACACTGTTCATTAGCACCCATTAGGATTCGAACTTAGTACCATGTAAACATGATGTATTTTTTAATACGGCTGCTTAGCCAACTCAGCCACTAAGCCCTTATTTATTTTTTCGTCTATATTTGTCTCATATTGATCACATATGCAATTTGTCATAATCCCAGTTGTTTGTACTGCAGTTTGCTGTCACTGAACAACCAGTTATTTTGTATTATTTATCAACGTACGTATGTATGTATGTTGACAGTCTCTGTGCTGGGAGATATATATGTATGTATTAATGTTAAATAGTCGAACTTTTTTATTTTTAATATTTCTAATATTATATGATGATGGGTGGGTATCATTCGTCTAGCTCGAGTTCAATCCTGGCTAAAGCCAAGAAATATTTTTATTTATAATTATAACAATAATTGCCGCGATCAATAACTCTTGATCAAAGAAGACAGGAAAAAATAATTGAATACACTAAAGCTGGGGGACAACTAGCTGTTTCACAGTCGCTACACTGTTCATCAGCATCATGTTTACATGGTACTAAGTTCGAATCCTAATAGGTGCTGATGAACAGTGTAGCGACTGTGAAACAGCTAGTTGTCCCCCAGCTTTAGTGTATTCAATTATTTTTTCCTGTCTTCTTTGATCAAGAGTTATTGATCGCGGCAATTATTGTTATAATTATAAATAAAAATATTTCTTGGCTTTAGCCAGGATTGAACTCGAGCTAGACGAATGATACCCACCCATCATCATATAATATTAGAAATATTAAAAATAAAAAAGTTCGACTATTTAACATTAATACATACATAAATATGAAAATTTCCGATATCGGGTCATATATAACCGAGATATAGCTTAAACAAACTTTTCCTTAGAACTGTTCATGAAAGATTTCTTTTCTGGAATGGTGATAACAAGGCAAAAATATTTTTACCCCGATATCGGTCCATATATATCCGAGCATATATAGTACAAATTTGTAATATATACTATAAATATACAAGGGTATTTTATATTCGGCCCAGCCGAGTATACCGCACTCTTACTTGTTTTTATTCAAATTAAACTTTATACGAATTTAAAATCAGTTTTAATAAAAATGTATTCTTCTAGATATATTGTGGGTTCAGAGACTGCACATTTGGCCAACAATTGGCGTTGGGCGTTACGGGTTACACCTATCTTGGGAATAGCCGCTGTATTACTACTTTGGATGATTAAGGACCCCCAAAGAGGTGAAAGTGAGGGATCACATAACATGACCACCACTACCTATAGTGAAGATGTTAAATATTTATTGAAAAACAAATCATTCATGCTGTCAACAGCTGGTTTTACCTGTGTAGCATTCGTCGCTGGTGCCTTGGCCTGGTGGGCACCCAAATTTATCTTCCTTGGTCTTAAAATGCAGTCGGGCAATGAAAATCTTACACAAAATGAGTAAGTATATATTTGGATGTTGTTTAACGTTCAAATATCGTATAAAACGAAATTTTTTTTATTGAAAAGAAATTCTATTTTGTTAAAATATAAAAAATTAGCGTATCGTACAAGTTTGGCATGATAACTATGTTAGCAGGACTTATTGGCGTACCCTTAGGATCAATTCTGGCGCAACGTTTAAGACTAAAAATTGAAAATTGTGATCCATACATATGTGCTGCTGGATTATTGGCGTCAGCACCCATGGTGTATATGGCTTTGGTGCTGCCTCAAACCAGTGCTACGATATGTTTTTTCTTTATTTTTGGTGCTCAATTAGCACTGAATCTATGCTGGTCAATTGTAGCTGATATTTTACTGGTAAGATTATTATTTATTTTATTACATGCTGCAACATGGTCATGCGGGAAAGTGAGTTACTTCCCTTTCGCTCCACATATGAGTAATTTACCATCGCTTTTTCTCGACAAATACTACGAAATTTGATCTACTTGTACGAACGCTACTTCCTTAAAGATGATGTTTTATTTGGTTTTACTTCAAAATCCTTATCAAATTATCTAAAATTTTTTAATTTCTATTCTTTTTCCTCTTTGCGCCATTGAACGAAAAAACGACAGCGTTTCGTTCAAATTCGGTGCTATAACAATGGTGGCAGGTATAATTGGTGTACCTTTAGGCTCAATTTTGTCACAAAAGTTGAATAAGCGTCTTCCAACCGCCGATCCTCTTATATGTGCCTTTGGATTAATATTTAGTGTGCCACTTTTAACGGGCGCCATGATTATAGTCACAGAAAGCACTATTTCTACATATGTCTTGATATTTTTGGGACAATTAAGCTTAAATATGAATTGGGCAATTGTTGCTGATATTTTGCTGGTAAGATATTGAAGATTTTGTTTATTTTTTTAATTTTTTTCAATTTCCTAAATACTGTTTTGATTGTGATATTTTATTTTTGAAAATAATGTAACTGTTTTAATTACTACTGCTAGTTATTGTATTTGTTCGTTGTAAAGTAGTAAAATTTGAAAGAGCAAAATTCGTAGTGTGAACCATTAAGCAAATATTGCTAAAATTTCGTCTTCTTTTGTCAATAACGTTAAGCTATATTATATGGAAGCAATTTTTCAGAGAACATTTTTATGGCTTATTTTTTATTCTTTGCTTTTAATGCGTGTGGTAACAAGGCTTAAGGACTCTGCAAATATGTAGAGTCCTTAAGCCTATAATTCTATTATTGTTTTTTTTTTAACAAAATAGCCTATTTTTACAGAATACTGGATCTGAGCTGTATTTCAAAAACAGGTTAGGTTAGGTAGGCAGGCCGCTGAATACCCCTGAAGTCCTGAAGTCGTTCCGTTTTTGCTTGCCTGAAAAGTGGGAGAGTAGAAGTGAAGAATAGAAGTTAGAGTGATATGGGAGTGGTGGAGAGGGATGGAAAGGAAACAAAAACTGACAAAAATGAATATAGGGTTTTTGTTAAAATGTTTTGCAATGCCTTTGCGCGAGATTTCTTGCTTGGTCATATAATAAGTCTCTTTCCATGGTGCTGTAACGAAGATTCTCGGTGCGGTAAAGGGTATAATACACGATTCTCTCTACTAGTTATTTGTGGACATTTGTTTATCCGTTTTACATTTTATATTGTTGCTTCATAACATCTTTCTTGTGCTGGCAGATTCAGAGGATTACACTATTACCGATTCGCATCATTCTCCTAGTAATATTGAAAACGAAAAGTACTGATCCTTTGCAACATATTGTTTTTCAAAATGCTTAAACATTTATTTTTGCCCATTGAGCCTTCACTGAAAACAATATTTCCAACTCCAGAGGCAACCGTTCAAAGCCAATAACTTTGCGCTTCACGCAACCTGATCAAAGATTTTACATCTTCCCAAAAGGGTTTTTTGTTTTTTACATGATACCTTTGCTTGGCATCAGCCGATCTACTCGGCCGATCGAACAATGTTTGCTTAGGTTTGGCTGTTAGTACAGTGTATAATAATTCAGAAATATACAAAAGGCTAAATAAAAATATATAAGTAAACACTTCATGCTTAGATATCGAAACACAGTGTCATATACTTACTTATCTAACTTAGGTAGGTGTGGTGCCAACAGATTAACACTGGATGTACGGAACGAGCCAATTTGACTCATTAAAGATTTGACCACTATATATATCTTACTTTTCAAAGACATACGTTGGTTTTTATCTAATGTAATATATGTACACGGTCATTCCTCTTCCCTACAGACCCTTTAATTTCCCATTATCGAATGTGGTATGCGTAATTAATTGCATAACATGAAATTTATTGGTGATTTATACGCTATTGATACATCTTCTGATAAAGAAATTTCAGCCGAATGATGATGGCACTTTATGGGAAACATGAACGAAGGCAGAAGCGTAGGTAGATCCCCGATGCCTATGCTAAAATGCATATTATCCTTGGCTCAGCAAGTAGCGCATTCAATTTGATAATTGATGACGGTATGATGGCGTACATAAAATCATGTACCGGACTCGAAGCTCGTCAAGTTTTGAATAATAAGAAATGGACGGTTACAAAATCACAATTATGGGCCTTTGTAGCAATTTTATTTGCTAGAAGTGTTCATATTTATGGTCTGCGAAGATAGTTCCGGCATTTTTCGCCCAGACAAAGTCTAGAGATAATTTTATACATATTTTGGTTGATACGTTTTGATAAAAAAAAATTAACGCAGTGAAAGGCTGAAGACAGACAAATTTACCTTCATTTTAAAAAATATGGGAAAAATTTATACAGAATACTCAGGCTTGTTACAAACCTGACGCAAACATAACGATCGATTCCCTACTAAAGCTAGATGCCCATTAAACATTCCTTTGAGCGAAGTAGTAGTAACTAATCTTGCAGAGCCATATTTAGGCTGTGGACGAAATAATACCCTAGATAATTTTTTTTCTAGCATTTCACTTGCAAAAAAGTTACTTGCAAAGAAAACTACTTTGATTGGCACTATCCGTGCAAACCGAAAAGAATTACCTAAACTTACGAAAGCCAAGAAAGATAAAATGACACAGTTTTCTACAAAACTGTATAGATCTGAGAATTGTACCCTGACCATTTATAAAAGCAAGCCTAATAAAAAAGTTTTACTACTAAGTAAAAAACATAAAAATGTAACAAAAAAATTTAACAAAATAAAAAAAACTTGTTCCATAAACAGTAACCTATTATAATAGCAGCAAGAATGCCTTCGATGTACTTGATCAAATTGCCCGGAAATATAGCGTTAAAGCAAGTTCTCGCAGATGGCCTCTACAAGTTTTCTACAACATTTTACAAACTGTTTTCTTAACAAGAAACTTCAATTTTCTTGTTTGCGTCATATTGGCGCACTTCAGTATAAATAGGTATATATCAACATCCGTAAATCTAACACGTGCGGTGTTAAATAACTTTTTTTGGTTAATAACTTTTTTTGGTTAAATTTAAACAATTTAACAAAGGGTTACTGCTAGACCAGCCAAAACAAACTGGGAACTCTCAACAAGGCGGTTTTTAAAATTTTGCTCTTTCATTTTAGTAATGTTGTAATAATTATTGGTGTTGTAAGATGAGCTATTTGTATAAAAGCACTTTTGTACCTTTTACTTTTGTGTTTAACATTGAATTATTTTTGTAGATGCAAAATGGTGTTGGGTAAAATAATATACATATGTAACTAATAGAGCAAGAGCCCGTGAGAGCCAGACCTTCGTAATTTAATAAAAGCTGAAAGTTATTCTATGTGTGCCCCTAGTGCAAGTAAGTATGATACCCGCCCATGCAACGTGGGTAGTGGTGGCTTTGGCAGGTAACATGTAACGAAGGTGTATAAAATTTCATCACAAATTTATCATAGAATAAAACTCAATTTTTTTATATTTGGTTTGTAACAATATCAAAACTCTCGTTGCTCATTGCCAGACACATAGTATGGTTACAAATCCCTGCCAGACACCCCTAAACTATTATAATTTGTAATTATACTTACGTTATATTATAATAGCTGAATTTTATATATATTTTTTGGGGCACTATTAAACAATGTTTCCTTAATAGCCAGACAGTTTCGACTGTTCTATCATCTTGCCAGACGCATACAAAGTGCACAATTACTGAAAAAGTAAGAGGCTTATGCAGTAACTGGTGCGAGTGAAGCATTGTTTGGCCCATTGCGAATCTTTCTTGCGCATACAATGTTGCTCATTCCAAATTGTCTAGCTATATTTTTTACAAGCAATTTTATTAAACAAGCAATTTTATTTACAAGCAATTTTATTAAAATTTGGAATAATATATAAAGAATATTTCAAGTTTATTAAGCTCTTATTGCACAAATTTCTCTATAAAACTAGCCTGATAAGAGATAAATAGACATGATAAACACATCTCCAAAGTAAAAAAAATAGCTGAAGATTTACAGCAACCCTACATACAGGTAACCTACGATCTGGCAAAAGTAGCGTTACAAGCTACGGAAAAACCAACATTTGATCATTTGTTCATTCATTTTGGACCTTTTCATATAATGATGGCCTATTACAAAGCTGTCGGTAAAGTCATTTGTGATTGTGGGCTGACTTATGTAATGGTTGAGAGTAGTTTGCTGGCAAAAGGTTCAGTTAATGGTAAATAATGGTTGGGTTCTGCAGGATGACCAATACTATTTTAAATGGTTTGAAGGAGATCAACTCTATAATTCTGTTAGTGAATCTTTGAAAACAGAAACAGATGAGGTCGACAATGTTAATGACGATCAATCCGTGGATTGGAGTAGCAGCGACGAGGAAAGTGAAAAAATCGACTAAAACGATAACAATAATGAAAATAGTTTCAATATTTGATTAAACTAGCTTCATTTTTCTGAATTTTTTTATTTATTTTTTAATTGTTCCTTCAGACAATAAATAATATGATTTAATTGAATTGAATTTAATGTCTTTTTAAAATTTTAATCGAATTGAATAAACTAATTTTATAAAAATTAGAAACAACAGGATTGACATATCATTAGAAAAATTCTAGTAAGTATTGATTTAAATATTTACGGTTTTATTTATAAAGAAATATTTCATGTCTATTTATCTCTTATCAGGGTAATTTTATAAAGAAACTAGCTGACCAGGCAAACGTTGTTTTGCCTTCAAATTTTATTTACATGATAGGAATGACTTTAAATTTTCAAATTGTCATTGCCAGTGCAAGCCGTATATTGACAACTGCAAATGTTTAAAATGGAGTGTTATGCCTTTCGCAACCGTTAGGACTCATGGTATCAAAACGTCCTCATCTCTTAAACTATCCTTTAAGTACTCTTTTTTTTAAAACGTTAATTATCAAATATTTCACCGGAAGCCAAATAACATTACAAATGCATAGTTGGTCTATACTTCATAATATTATGTTTACCGATCTGACTTTATCTAATTCTAGCGAGTTGAAAAACTGGGTTGTAGAGTTGACGACCTTATCTTGGGAAGTAAAGAGAGCCATCAACTTCTACATCATTTCTTCGCAAGCACTTTAACTTTGAATCCGAATATTTAAATAGACAACACGTTCGGTCAACTAAACATGATTTTTGTAAAATGTTTGAGAGTATATTGCTGATGAGCTCAGATTTTGATTCGGTAAAATAACAAAAAGGGACGGCTAATTGAATATTGCCAGCGTATTGATGGAATAGACGGCGATATTTCAAGATGTGATTGTCCTTATTTTCAGAAACTGTCAGTCCGATATGAATAATAATAACCTAAACTTACTTTTTTGTTAACTTCAGTATTTAGAACGCCGCGTATATGAAATGAATGCATCCATTGTTTGTATTGTACATTATGCATTCGCGTTCACAGAAAATTAATTTTACGTCATACTTTAATTTTTCTTTTCTAGGAAAAATTCTCAAGTATCCGCCAGGCAAACGGGAAACAGGAAAATGATATTTGGCCTATGAAAGTTACATAAAAATATTCGGCGGCTTATATTTATCTCTCATCTTTGTTATCACCTCGAAGTAAGTCATATTAAATGTCAAATTGTATGAATATGAACCAAAAATATTTGGAACTTGGTGACGTTCCAAAACCCAATGAATGGAGTCGATCGGATGGAGATTAAAATTGTAACAACTTCACTTTACGTTAGCACAACACAGGCCAATGGTTCCATCTGGAAATGTGAACATCTCAACGTCATTCTACCGATACATTCATGTACACTGCAACCACTTTCACACTCATAATTAAAAGCAGCATCTTCCATGTATTGTACAACACGACTGGAAGTCGTGTTAATTAGCCCGATGTCCGATTCTATCCGCAGATGTAGTTTGAAATCGTGCATCGCATTGCAATTGGTTTTGATGTAATCGTTCAGCTTGCCATCTCATGGCGTTACCTTTGATACAATAATCGTATGTAGCAAGTGAAAAATCGAATGGTCAGCGTAGAAATAAAATGGCGAAAAGTATCAGCTCAGGAGTCCAAATGTCGTTGTCTAGATATTACGATACACGGTTTGGTATTTTTTCAAGTGACAATAAAATATCATAATATGAAAAATCAAAGCCATTTTGTTGATATATGTATGGGAATATATAGGAAAATCTTAATGCCATATCTTTGGAACCACTATACCGATTTTGTAAACTATCTACAGTTCATGGCCAACGTACCTTTAAATTTTGGTCGAAATCGGTCGGCCCGTTTGGCCAGTTAGTGGAGACATAAAAGTGTACACTTCTTTTGTATATATTTGTGCAATAAGAGCTTAATAAACTTGAAATATTCTTTATATATTATTCCAAAGGTAACTATTTTGTTTAATAAAATTGCTTGTAAAAAATATAGCTAGACAATTTGGAATGAGCAACATTGTATGCGCAAGAAAGATTCGCAATGGGCCAAACAATGCTTCACTCGCACCAGTTACTGCATAAGCCTCTTACTTTTTCAGTAATTGTGCACTTTGTATGCGTCTGGCAAGATGATAGAACAGTCGAAACTGTCTGGCTATTAAGGAAACATTGTTTAATAGTGCCCCAAAAAATATATATAAAATTCAGCTATTATAATATAACGTAAGTATAATTACAAATTATAATAGTTTAGGGGTGTCTGGCAGGGATTTGTAACCATACTATGTGTCTGGCAATGAGCAACGAGAGTTTTGATATTGTTACAAACCAAATATAAAAAAATTGAGTTTTATTCTATGATAAATTTGTGATGAAATTTTATACACCTTCGTTACATGTTACCTGCCAAAGCCACCACTACCCACGTTGCATGGGCGGGGATCATACTTACTTGCACTAGGGGCACACATAGAATAACTTTCAGCTTTTATTAAATTACGAAGGTCTGGCCCTCACGGGCTCTTAGACTATAATGAAATAATTCACCATTTCTTCACACAAACAACACTAAAAACACACAAAAATAATCCACACTACATCACCAAGAACACAGAAAACAAATGCACTGAATTTTTAATTTTTATGATATTTTATTATTAAGATCCACAAATTAACGCTTTGTAAAACCATCTTTTAAGGCAATTAGTAAAGAAGAGCTTCTATAATCTATAACTACTGTAACATTTTATGTAGAGCTTTTTGGTATTAAGTGAATCAGTTAGCAGATATTAAAAAATGCATTTTGAATAACTTTAATGGCGCAAGTTTTACTACCACTTTGCTATAATGCCACTTTCATTTATATCAAAAAGAGAAATACAAAATGTGCTGATGCAAATTATGCGATTTGTTGAATAAGTGCGCTTAAAAGATTTAGTGGAAAACAAGAGAAAAATATATATTTCACCCGCATTAGATAGAAATATTTCATCGTATCAACCCAGATTCTTTAATAGAAATGATTACTGCTTGTTTTAAAATCATGGAACAAAGCGAAAATTCAAGAGCAGCCTATAGCGTTGATCTTTCGATAGAAAATAGGAGTTTAATGCAGTGTTTTCCTCTAGAACTTGCAAGAGTAGAGCACCAATCGCAACCGCTAACGAATTATTGTTTCAGTGCTGAATGAATTGTTACTTATTTCGTTTTATTTATTTACCTTCATATTTTGAACTAACGATAGGCATACACATTTTTACACCGAAAAAAAAAAAAATTAGCGAAAATAGATAATTTGTTCAAACAATTGAGTTTTATTCACTATACTAGTTCCTAACATTGATACCAATCAAAAATTATAAACTGCTTGTTTTCTATGTTCCCCAGCTGTCTATATATCGACATTTCATAGGAACTACCCTAATCATCAGTAGACTTTGAACATTTTTGAAAGATATTCTCAAACATTTAACTTTATATTCCAACAATCTAAATAAGTTATTGAGAATTTAAAGAGAAAAATGCTTTAATAATACCTGTCATTTTTATTTGCAAATTTTCAATAATTTACTAAAACTGATTCAATTCGTTTGCGAGCAGAATGAAAAAATTTCCGAATTTAAAATAAATTTCTGCTCGCGAATATAAAAATAAAATTCGTGAGCAGAATGTTACAAACAAGAAGAACAAAGAAAGAATAATTATTTTAAACATTTAACCGAGCATGACGGGAGTTCTTTTTGTTTTGCAGCGTTGCCAGAATGATAATTTCAATACATTTTTGATGTGATTTAATCATTTTCATTATTTGTTCGGGAATAATTCGCGACTTTAATTCTCTTACTAATTAAATTAATTTTATCACAAATTGCATTTTTAAATTTGCGAACAGAATTTAATTCTTCTGTGCTCTTTAAGCTCGTGCACGAATTTATGGATAAACGAAAAAAATAATTCTTTGAAATATGAAAAACCAAATTGGTTCATACTAAATTCGTTTGCGAACAAATTTAATTTGAGCATTACTCCTATTCTGGTGTTTATTTCATGGCGCTGCGCCTTGAAGCTGAATTAGTTATTAGGAATACATTCTACACCATTCAGTATGGGAGTCAACTTCAGCACTAAGCAATTTTTCGAACAGTTTTGAAATTGTTCGCACCAGAGTTAGTAACCTATATAACTCTACTTTGGTGGCATCCTGGCTTAGATATAATAGTACCCATAAACATTTTCGAATCTACAGACAATACTCAAGACGTTCAATAGCGTTAAAAATAATGAAAATAGTTTTTTTTAGCTACACGAGGTAACTGCGCGTGTATTTTACTAGTAATTTTATCAATGCTTGGAGCTCTTCAACGTCTCAAAAATTATGTTGTAAGGATACAGGAGGTCTGACAGCATGCTGCAGTAATTTAGCTGCATCATTCGATCTGCTTAGAATAATTCTCAAATGGTTAATGAAATGGGATGTTATAGCCCTTTTTTGAAATCGCTGATTGTCCAGTCCCCAGTTTTATTTCTCAAGGGTGGTTTAATACGCTTACCTCTAAGGGATCTTTTTAAGCCATAAATAAAGAATAATCGGATTGAGAAGTGCATTTGAGGCTTTCCAAAGTTTAAATGGAAGCAATTATTTCTAACTCTTCTTTTTTGCTGGCAGAAGTTGTTCAACTTCTGAATAATATTTCTGTAGCTTATAAGATTAGTGGATAGCATGTTGCACGATTTTGATTAAGGTTCTTTAAAATTGTTAACTGAAGTTATATTTATTTATTCTAATGACGCAACTACCTGGGAAAACAAACAGCAATAATAGTAGTTGAATGCGAATTCAAAGACAATTTTAAAATCTTCATGTAGCCATTAATTTCGCATTAGCTTGTCAGTCAGGAAGTATTCAAGTTAAATTTTTGGCTGGCGAAAGCCGTTCAAGCTCCAAAAGTATTCAATTTTGATGGATCAAAACTAAATCTCGTTTTGCGAGTCGAGTTGAATCGAAATCATTCTCAAGATTTACTTTTTCTTATAATTTTCTTGTTGAATCGATTCTTGTTGTGACGGTTTGTATGTTACCAGGGAGAAAAATGAGAAAAAGAAAATGTTACAAAGTTCGTATATCTGCATATAAGAGAATTATATGCTCGTTTCGCGTTCGCAACTTAGTGTTTTACATATTGAAATCTATGTTTGCAAGCCACGAATTTAATTCGTAAGCACGAATCTACGAATCATCAAAAACTTATGCTTGCAAGATAAATAATAATATTTCCAAAAACAAATTTGATTGCAAACAGAATTTGATCAAACATTCAACTTTTAATATCATTTCAATATATCTTTCAAAGACAAATATGAGTCATTAATGCGGCCTAATCTGACGGTGGAATAATTCCACGGAGTGAACTAGTTCATGGCTCAATAGCACCCCATGTGGCTAGACGGTCTCACACAGATGGCAAATTTGTTATGTTTGTAGCCATATGAACAATCGCCTTGCTGAATAGCTCAGGCAACCTAATCCCTCCTGTATGCGACTAGACTTCGCACTTGATTGTCCTAATTAAAAAAAAAAATTAGCCCTTAACCAACTCACCCGTCATTCCACCATTTCAGGTGCCTTATAATTCAGGTATCTGTTACAAGACAACAGCACGTCGGAGATGACAGTTAGATTCCAGAATATTTACCACTCACTATAATTATCAGAGAGTACTAATAACGCCTCCTTGTTCTAAAATACAACCATAACGTTTCAGTCATCCCAACCTCGATCAAAACCAGAATGGTATCAGGACTTCCTAGTGCCACACTGAACCCGGTATGCCCACACTCTCTGTGTCATGCTAGAACTTTTTAGTTTTTTTTTGTGCTACAGCAAATGAGGGACTCTCACTCCGTAACCCAAAAGCAGAGTTTGAGATAGAAATACTCCAAGAGAGAATAGAATAGAGAGAATAGCAAAAAAAAAAAAAAAAAAAAATAGTAATAATAATAACAATATTCTAATATACATATTTCAAACATATTTCTAATATTATATGATGATGGGTTGGTATCATTCGTCTAGCTCGAGTTCAATCCTGGCTAAAGCCAAGAAATATTTTTATTTATAATTATGTATATCAATAATTGCCGCGATCAATAATTACAACAATAATTAATTCAAGTTGGTTAAGCGGCCGTATTAAAAATACATTATGTTTACATGGTACTGAGTTCGAATCCTAGTGGGTGCTGATGAGCAGTGTAGCGACGGTGAAACAGCCAGTTGTCCCCTAGCTTTAGTGTATTCAATTATTTTTTTCTGTCTTCTTTGATCATGGCAATTATTGTTATAATTATAAATAAAAATATTTCTTGGCTTTAGCCAGGATTGAACTCGAGCTAGACGAATGATACCAACCCATCATCATATAATATTAGAAATATTAAAATAAAGTTCGACTATTTAACATTAATACATACATATTTCAAATAAGATAGTCATCTTTTTATAGTCTTCTTTTTATGTTTTACTTTTCATAAGCTTATTTGATTTTACAGCAATTGTTAATGTTTTATAAAATTAAAACAAAAATGCAAAGCTGTTTTTGTGTTTTGCAGCTGTAGCCTTTTAAATACACTTATGCTTTAATTGTATTTTCTATTGCAATTTTTTATTAATATGTATCTATTTACATGTATGTATATGCACATGAGTATATGCCGTTCAATTCGAAATCGTATCAATACAAAATCTGTATTTAAGTGTGCTGCGGTTTTTAAATCATGTAAACATACATAATTCCGATACAACCACGTGCGCTTTTTATTTTATTATTATGACATAAATGTGAGGTAATGGTTTACATTTATGTTGTACAGAAGTAAAAAACATGTTTAATTTATTAAAAAGTTCTAGTTTTGTAAAAAATTCGATAGTTAATACATATGGCCAAAATAATAAATACACAAGTGCTTTTCAGACTTTATGATAGAAATTTTTTTTTTACTTTTTTCAAACAAAATTAAACTCTTCTAATTTAATTTCTTACGAAATTTCAAACATAAAAGAAATAATTTATTTGATAAAGACATAAAAGAACTTATTCAGGTTATTGAAAGAAAAAAAAATACCGATAAAAATAGTGGTCAAAATAATATGTACATTCTATATATTGTTATATTAAAGGATGTTGTTCAATACTCAAATCGAGACATACTGTCATTAACACGAAAAATTGGACCCACGCCATACCACGAAAAACAGCCCCACACCATGATATTGCCACCACCATGTTTAACGGTTTTTTAGTGAACCGCACATGGAATTCTTTGCCTTGGGGTTGATGTACGTTACGGCAGTTATAGTTACCAAATAAATTTATTTTGGTTTCATCGCTAAAAAGAATATTATGCCATTTATTTCTAGACAATGGTTCGCCCCAACTGAAATTTATTTTGGCAAAATCTAGCCTCCTCTTCAAATTTTTTGTCCGTGGTATGGCGTGGGTCCAATTTTTCGTATTAATGACAGTATGACCCGATTTGAATGCAAAGTTATACTCTGCAGAAGAGAATATGCCGCTTCGATGGGTCTTCCAGCAGGATAACGACCCAAAGCACACATCACGATTTGTAAAGCATTGGTTTGAAGCTAACAATATTAATTTGCTGGAGTGGCCAAGTCAGTCACCGGACTTAAATCCAATTGAAAACCTTTGGGGAGACCTAAAGAGAAGGATATCAAAGAATGTCTTTGAAAACAAAGACCAATTTTGGAATTTTGTTAAAAAAACTTGGTACGAAAATCCTTTAGATACTTGCTGCAAGCTCATAAACAGTATGCCAACAAGGCTGCGAAAAGTATTGCAAAATAAGAGAGGATATACAGGGTATTAACCACACAGCAAAAATACTAAGAACAAATATTGAACAACACTCTTTAATATAACAATATATAAAATGTACTTAATGTTTTGACCACTATTTTTACCGGTATTTTTTTTTTCTTTCAATAACCTGAATAAGTTGTTTTATGTCTTTATCAAATAAATTCTTTTTTTTTGTGTTTGAAATTTCGTAAGAAATTAAATTAGAAGAGTTGTATTTTGTTTGAAAAAAGTAAAAAATAAATTTCTATCATAAAGTCTGAAAAACACTTGTGTATTTATTATTTTGGCCATATTATAAATGTCCCTAAAATAATTGTAACGAAGAAGTGTTCCCACTTCTTTTCGTAGAAAAATATATTCAAATATAAATTTACTGAATTTTTGTTGAACTTTATAATTTTAAATTAAATTTTTGGTTTGTACATATGTACATTTAGTTCAAGTTTTTCCTTTCTTAAGTTTCTTCTTAAGAAGGATTTTTTACAATACAAATATGCTGTGATCAATAGTTTTTGATTGAAGAAGACAAGAAAAATAATAATCAAATCTTTAGCTGGGGGACAACTAGCTGTTTCGTAGTCGCTACACTACTCATCAGCACCCACTGGGATTTGAACTCGGGTCATGACGTATCGTGATCTGCTGCTTTAACCACTCAGCGACCGAGCCATTTAATTATTCTCTATCTATGTATATTCATCTCATATTGAATCACGTATGCATTTTGTTAATTGCCCACATTGTTTGTAGAGCGTTTGCTGTCTCAGAGGAAAAACTTGAGTTAAAACCCGATGTACATATGTACAAACCAAAAATATGTTAATATATTTTTGCTGTGTTACTTAATAAACTAAAACTTAGTTTACATATGTGAGCCGTTCACATTTTCTTATTTTAACAAGCTCGCGTCAACTTGCACATATCAAAGTATCAAATTTAAAACCGATGCCCTAATTGCTGTTTTACTGCGTAAGTGCCAGTCATCACTTTAACTTGGTCAGTTATTCTTCAATTTCCTTTTGCATTTACGTTCGTACCCGAAAAGTTTCTTTCGTAAAGTTTTATTTTTTTGCCATATTTTTTGAACATTCATATCAAACTAGAAGTTGCATTTCAAACTTTACGTTGCAGTCAAGTCTGTACCCCTTTCCATTCCTTTCTCACCATTCACCAAATACTAAAGACTTGACAATTTAAACTTGAGATGTGTACGAGTAAACTGGCACTTACTAATACTTGTCGGCGACGTTTTGAAATAAGCGTTATTAATGTTTTCTATTGCGGCGTTTTGAAGCACTGTTAAAATGGCTCGACAATTGATGGTTTGAAAATGTACTTGTTTCTTTACTCCACTTTGGAATCCTGAAGTATCCAAATTTGCTTAAAAACCGTTACCGGACTTCAAAAACGGGTAAATTCGAATGGTTCTCGTGTGGCTTAAAAATAATTTTTTACGTAAAAGTGAAGAAAATCTGTTGCATAAAGAAATAATACTAAAATGGATGATTAACGTCAAAATCTTTATGTGATGAGGCAAAAAACACTCATTGCTAAAATGTCAATTTACAACAGTATTCTCTTAGTATACGGTGTATGTGTGTTAATATGGGAAAGTGCTTGCAACCCTTACAAAATTATTTCGTTTTAACCCTGAAGATTTGGCCCAAAATGTTGAAGCTTTAACATATTTCTTCTAAGTTAATTCTACAAATAGTTACTATTATTATAGCAGCAAAAATAACCATAGTTAAATAGGAATCTAAAACAACACTAAACGCTTACAATTGAGAAAACACATATCTCTTTTTTGTTTAAACCACAGTGATATAAAGCAGAACAACACAGCAATTGGCCGAAATTCATATGACTGCCTGAACGTATGCTACGAAATTGTGAAACAAATATTTTAGTACTATGGCTTACCTACCCTTTAGTACTGTCAAGAAAAAGTAATGGTAAATTATGCTCAGTTGTTATTTTTACCGCTTATTATTGTCATGTTTTAATATAGCAGACAGTGAAAAGTGTCTTCCTGTGGAGGAAGAGTGTTATGAAATAAAAAGCAAATGTGTGTGTGTCAGTTTGTTATTCGTTTCAGTAGCGCCATCTTTTTAATGCTTTTTGCACTTAATGTTCTAAATTTGTTGAAGTATATTAAACGGGTGCATGATTAAGAAAATGTTCTAAAGCTTTTTGTTATGGTTTGCTTATTATCTGCAGAATAGTTAAATGTTGTCAATTAAAACTTTTTTTGTTTACTAATTTAAGCAATTTCTTTCTAAACCTTTTTTTTAGTATGTTGTTGTTCCCACACGCAGATCAACGGCTGAAGCATTCCAAATATTAATATCACATGCTTTAGGTGACGCTGGTAGTCCGTACTTTGTTGGAGTGGTAAGTTTGAAATATTCTGATAAAACATATTATATCACACTCTTAATACACTTTGTTCTATTTTTTTGCCGCGTCTTTAATAGAAATTGCGTTCTTATATTCACAATTTCTTATTTTGAATTCAATTATGTGTTGTAAATTTTTTTATTCCCATCACAAAAATGTAAAGGGTATACATATGTACATTTTTGAGTCCGTTTGTAATTTGCACAATTTTTATTTCCGACCCTCTATAACGCATATACATACATATATTCATAAAAAAAATGTCGATTTAACGATGTCCGCCGTTGAAATGCCGTTTCTGAAAAACCACTGTACTTAGAAATTCTCTTCTTTTATCATTCTATTATATAATCATGATTTATGGGGTTTCTATTGAAGTTCAGTAAGATCGGTTCACGTATAGCCATTTTTCCGAAAAGTGCAATTTGTTGGGCAATGAAAGGTTTTGAAACTTATAATATTATATGGCATGGCTATTACCATTTCGCCGATGTCGGTCCATATATACCCGAGATATAGCCTAAACCGATTTTTTCATGAAAATGTCGCGTAAGTAAACTTAATATAAAGGAAGTTACTAAAATACAGAAAATGAATATTTCCGATATCGGCCATATATACCCGAGATAGGCAAAACCGATTTTTCAATGAAAAATATTTGTTTTGCTTAAAAGCAGTTCTGGTTATAAAAAGAGGTTACTAAAGTACAGAAAATGAACATTTCCGATATCGGTTCATATATACCCAACATATAGTCTAAACCGATTTTTTCTTGAAAAATATTTGTTTTCTTAAAAGCAGTTGTGATTACAAAAGGAGGTTACTAAAATTCAGAAAATTTCCAATATCGGTCCATGTATATCCGAATGTATATAAAAAGCAGTTGCGGATAAAAGAGTGGTTCTCTTACACACTTTATTTTCCCTTGCCACCATCAAACTAAAGACTTTGCAAAGTAAACTTTCTGTGAGTGAAAGTGGTGTATGTATATACTAATATTTTGCATGAATATATTCATTTGTTTATATACAGCATTCCTATATTGAGTACAGAGTAAAACGAGTGAAAACAGAAAAGAAAACGAATTGCGTTTTAAAGTTAATCGTAATAAATAGATTCTTTTGTGTACTCTTTTTAATTCGAATATTCATTTATTCAATTTGCAAATGCAAAGCCGGGCAAGTAAACGATTTCAATTTGACTGAGTACAAAAAATAACCAATAAATGAATGGATAAAGTGAATATATTATACAGATGCACATTACATTCATTATACTACAAAGTAAAACACTCTGTTAAAACGATTTTGCTTTTAAAGTGTATGTGTAATAAGGCCAGAAAAATGTTGTTAAGCTATCGAAGCTTAATAATTTATGGCATATTATATTAATTTATTTCTTCTTTCCTTTAGTTTTCAGAAGCAATAAAGAAACATCTACGATCTGCTGCCCACAAAGGCTCACAGTTAGTCATTAATGGCAACTTTGAAAGTCTTTCATTGACAATAGGCGATCTTATAAACTCAGGTAACGTGACAACTGAGGCAACGTCAATAATTGCACCTACATTGCAACCGAAAAGTTATGGTTTAATCGAGGTAATTGTAAACAAATATTAACTATCAATAAGATATTTCCTTCATTAATTTTATATACATACATATTATTTCAGGACACCGATTTAGTGAAATTCGAGGCTTTGCAATATTCTCTTTTCTCAACCAGTTTTGTAGAGGTTATTGGTGGTATCTTCTTTCTCATAACAGCAGCTTTTATCATTAAAGACAAGAAAAAAGCTAGTGAAGGTGTTCGTGGTAAGTAAGAAGCAATTAACATATCCTGAGACTAATTTTTAACTGTGATGGAATTTACAAAAACAACAATCAGATTTTAATGCAAGCGGCAATAAAATAATATTAAGGAATTATATATAAAAAAAAATTGTTCAAAGGCTGTTTCTTTTACTTAGAGCTGTGCCGCATTGTTCATTTTAGTGACCGGTCACTTTCGTTGAATTATAAAAGACTGATCCATTCGTTAATTTCGTTCACTTTCGAACGAACGAAACGACACCACTTTTTATTGCTGGTCAAAACATAAAATTCTCGAAACCAAATGATCAAGAAAAAAATAATACCAAAAAAATGACAGAATGAAGAAAAATTTATTTAAAAGTTTTCCAACCAATGCCGCATATGAATTTCAAATACGACTTACTTCCTTAAGGCGGGGGCACATAGAATCCGTCGTACGTTGTCCGTCTCCTTTTTCAACTGACATTATCGTTTACGAAGTATGAAGTTTGCACACTCGGTACTTTGTTAACGGATATAAATTCAACTGTTTTTTTTTTAATTTTAATTTAATCAAAATCTTTTGACTAATTTTTCAGACACAGCCCAGAAAATCGAACACAATTTGTTTTTAATTTATTTTATTTTTGAACGAAAAAATAAATCTCAATACAAAAATATAAACCGATAGTAGTCCAAAGTTCTCAACGTACGTTAAAAGTTGTTAAACTCTAATACTTTGCGTTAACGGAGACGTATGGACAAGTAAAAAGACTACATGTATTTCAACTTAGTTGTCAGTTGAAAAAGGCAGAATGCAGTACAAATAACTGGGATTATAACAATTGTATATCTGATCAATATGAGACAAATATAGACGAAAAATATAATAATAATTTTTAATAATCCTCTATTAAACACAGATTAAAACACGAGCGTGTCAAAAAAAGTGTGAAGAAACAAAAAGAGATGTTTTTTATGGTTACTCGTCAGATAATCATTAGAATATTATTTTAAGAGTTGTATAATAAATACAATCGTCTAACAAATACATATATTTTTGCGCAACACTCGTTCATCGTCCAGGACTCATCCATTTGTAGTCGATTGCCCAAGGAATTGTCTCTTAAGTATGTTGCGCAGGTGTTTGATATTGATGAAGAATTTGAAAACCTTTTGAAACACGCACATTCATGTTTAGCTTTTCTTAGATGCAGATAGATAAGGAATTTTAAAAAATTCTAATTGGAATTTTCAAAAATTATGTTTTTTTTTTTATAGATGCACACATACACATACATATGTATATATTTATAAGGATCAACCTTTTATACATAACTTCTTATAGAGCACATACTTACACAAATATAACTTTATATCCCCTTAAAAAAGACGGGCCCTTATGGAAAAAATGCCCTAATAATTCGTATTCCTAGAAACTACTCTCGATATCGAATGCGGTGATTTAGCTCCTGCTCAGCTTTATTGGTTGGTCTAAAATAAAGAATACCTATAGAAGAAGGAAATACGAATAAATTTCTTCGGTTCTCTTTGACACTTTGACAGCTAGTAATTCCAAGAGGATGCTGACGTTGCGTCCAGATCTTCTCCTCTGAATATTTTGAAAATTTCCTTTGTTCATTTTATATAAAATTTCGCAAAATATTCTAGTCTTTAAAACCGAAAGTAAAATTCCTCCTTCTTTTTCTTCACTGAATTACTTAAACTACTATTTAGTTGAAACATTGACAACTTAAATTACATATTTCCCCACATCAATTAAAAATTTGCTATATGTATTTCTATCCATAGTTCTCGAATTAAAAAGTTTAACTACCGTAACTGAATCAAATGAAATTGAAATGGACGATTCATCTTCATGTTCTGAAAAAGTTGAAGTCTGAAAGAGTAAAAAGTTTTGGGTAGGTTTTTTTGTTGGCTTGTGTTTGTTGATTTTGTTTTCAGCAATTTAAATGTAATAAATAACCTGTTTAATAGTTTGACTAACAAAACTTCTTACAGATTGCATTATAATTAAAAGCTAAAAATACTCTTGTGTTCATATAAACACCTCTAATTATAAAAAAATTTTGACGTTGCTTTTTTCCATTTCATATGATCTTTTTTAACAAAAATTATGAAAGATTATCAGCCAGTTCGCCGATATCGAAAGGATAAGTTCATTCGCATTCTAGGCGAAAGAAAATTGATTTGGGTCTTTCTAACTTTATTCTATGCGAACGATGTGTCAAAATTCACTTAAAATACATAAGTTCATGCGAATGAATAATAGTGACGTAGATGAACCCAAATTGTTTCGAATGTGAGTGACTAGCTTTCTTTCGCATCATTTGATATCGCCGAACAGGATGTAAATATGTCAGCTTATGAACCAAATTCTCGTCATTTGCGGGAGGTTTTGATTTTCTGCTTTAATATGAAGAAATTTACGGCTGAGGCTGATCGAATGCTCTCAAATATCAATGGTGAGGCCGCTATTGTTGAATGAATGTGCCGAGAGTACTTTCAGCGCTTTAAGAGTGATTTTGACGTCGAAGATCAGCATGGCGGTGGAAGGGAGACGGTTTTCGAAAATGAAAATTGGAGGCATTACTTAATCAAGGCTCGTGTCAAACGCAACAAGAATTGGCAGGATCATTGGGAGTGACGCAACAAGCCATTTCAAAATGAATGAGTCATGTGAATGAGATGTTGAACGGAGTTTGTTTGCTTGCAAGGCAAAAATAGACGAAAAATGGGTTCTTAGGATAATCCCAAGCGCAGAGTACTTTCAGCGCTTTAAGAGTGATTTTGACGTCGAAGATCAGCATGGCGGTGGAAGGGAGACGGTTTTCGAAAATGAAAATTGGAGGCATTACTTAATCAAGGCTCGTGTCAAACGCAACAAGAATTGGCAGGATCATTGGGAGTGACGCAACAAGCCATTTCAAAATGAATGAGTCATGTGAATGAGATGTTGAACGGAGTTTGTTTGCTTGCAAGGCAAAAACAGACGAAAAATGGGTTCTTAGGATAATCCCAAGCGCAGAGTACTTTCAGCGCTTTAAGAGTGATTTTGACGTCGAAGATCAGCATGGCGGTGGAAGGGAGACGGTTTTCGAAAATGAAAATTGGAGGCATTACTTAATCAAGGCTCGTGTCAAACGCAACAAGAATTGGCAGGATCATTGGGAGTGACGCAACAAGCCATTTCAAAATGAATGAGTCATGTGAATGAGATGTTGAACGGAGTTTGTTTGCTTGCAAGGCAAAAACAGACGAAAAATGGGTTCATTAGGATAATCCCAAGCGCGGAAAATCATGAGGAATATTCATGGTCATGTTCGGCGTAGTGTATTATGAGTTGTTAAAATATACTGAAATAGTCACAGGCGTTTGTTATCGAACGCAATTAATGCATTTGAAAGACAAACGGCCGCAATACAACAAGCGAAGTGACATGATAAAGTGATTTAACAGCATAACAATGTTTGACCCCATGTTGCGAAAGTGGTTAAGAAATACTTGGAAACGTTGAAATGGGAAGTCTGAACCCACTTGCCGTATTCTCCAGACGTTGCTTTCTCGGACTATCACTCGTTTCGACCAGTGACACATCGCCTGGCTGATCAATACTTCCGGTCCTATGAAGAAGTAGAAAAATTTGATC
This sequence comes from Thecocarcelia acutangulata, assembly GCA_914767995.1. NCBI lineage: Eukaryota > Metazoa > Arthropoda > Insecta > Diptera > Tachinidae > Thecocarcelia > Thecocarcelia acutangulata. The sequence continues at coordinate 64,186,724 of OU612098.1, forward strand.
GATTCGTGGATCACTTCAAAAGATGACCAGTTTCTTCAACGCGCGATTCGTACGTTGCCCGAAAGTTGTGAGAAAGTAGTGGCCAGCGATGAACAATACTTTGAATCATAAATATATGATCAGTCTTTTACAATGAAGCCTCGAATTTCGGAAGAAAAAACGGCGGCAACAAAGTTGCACAGCTATGTAAATTTCGTCAAAATCTAGCCGCATACCAGATTTCATTTCGTATGGGACCAATAAGCTCCCAGGAGGTTCTATTTTGCAGACCATATTTACGGTGATTGTGGTTGTGGTAACTGCATACTTGCTGAAACGTTCTGGTTGTGGTTGAAACCCCCGATATTCGTCCTTGAGGTTCTGTTGTCTTGTAACACTTATATAGAACCGGAAGTGATGGATACACGGGTAAGTTGGTTAAGGGCTGATGTTCTTTATGGACTTCGGGGCACCATTGACTGTCTGGAAATTTGCTTATAGAAAGAATTAAATGACACAGGCGTGCTGGTGAACTGTGAGTAGTTCTCCCCATGAATATGACAGTCAAGTTAAATGCGAATACATTTTTTATTTACATTTGCAATATAGGAAAGGTGTCAAGGCCAATAAGGTATTTCTAGAATACTCCATAATTTAATAGCAATAGATTTTACATAAATTTCTTTGAATGTGTGTGAAAACTTTCAAGAGGATAATGAAAGAAACGCTCCAAGCTAATTAGTTATATTGTACACCTGCTGAATGCGAATGAAAAAAAGTAAAAATTTTGGAATAGTCCGTAGCGAGAAACAGGTTCTTATTAAACGAATGAGGTAAAAGCTTTTTTTAAACATTGCATGAAAAAGTGAAAAATCGTAACTCAATCGTTAAGGAATCCATAGTCATAGTCTAGCAGTTCTTATAGGAAAAGATCGTTCATACATCGCGCAAGTTATTAGAGGAACACTAATCTGCGGGTTCCTATCGGAATATGAGAACTCAAACATAGATCTTAAAAAGCTTGGTATGGTAATGCAAGTAATCTAATAAAACAAAAACTACACATCCTATCCTATAATCCGACATTCACGTAACCAACGCTAGTCGCTTAGACCCCTTAGCTTAATACATTCAACACGGCATTGTATACTCTATGGTTCCTCAACCAATTAGCTGCTCTTATGTCGTGTGTTAGCCTCAATTCTTGAAAACGTTCCAGCAGTCCCTCATGAAGGTTCAAGTCTTTAAACCAAATGGAAATGTGGGTTTCAATTAACGATTGCCAAAGCTTTAAATCTCTCATGTTAGAAAGCCTCTGTTGTTTTTTTCTGTAAAAATGCTTTGCAAATTTTTCTTAATAAAAATTTTCTACTATTTCCACTCTTAAGTTTATTTCTTTTGTCATTGAAGATATAAATATGTTTGTTATTTGCGCAAAACAAAGAAACCACAGAAATTTACGAAAAAAAAAAACAAGTAACAGTGTAGTATATTCGGCTGGGCCGAATCTAAAATACCCTTCACGATGGTCACGTAAATTTTTAGTATATATTACAAATTTCACCTAAATATACCCGGATATATGTGGGCCGATATCGGAAATTTTCATTTTCTGTATTTGGTAATCTCCTTTTATTACCACAACTGCTTTTAAGCAAAACAACAAAAAAAATATATACGAGTATATATGGTATATATACGAGTATATATATATGGACCGATACCAGAAATTTTCATTTTCTGTATTTGGTAACCTCCATATATTACCAGAATTGCTTTTGAACAAAAAAAATTGTTTTTATTAATAATTTTAATAATTCAATCTCTAAATTAAATATCACATACACTTGCATACCTTGCCATTGATGTTCCAAAGTTGTTATATTCTCTACCGTATAGTCTAGCATTTATCCCTTAAAATGTTCGTGCAACTTACACTTATCAACTTTTAGACTATTTTCTAGAGAAAAACAAAATCCGGCGTGTTCCAGAAAAGTAGTAAAATGAAAATAAAAAAAATGGTTTGCAAATTTAAGTTTTCATTTTTGTTGTTCTGAAAAAGTAGTAGTTTGGGTGTTTCACGGGTATGTTCTTAATTCTACTTTGAAGTGAAAATAGTTTAAAGTCATTTCAATCGCAAGCTTGGGTGTTCTACATTCTACTCATTACTTTTCATTTCAGTTTTGTTTTCCTCCGCAAGATCCCCGTGGAAGATCTTGCGGAGGATCGGCAATTCTAATAAAATCCAGAATTAAACATTTTTTAATGAACGAGACATGTGAGGAATATCTCCAAGCTACAAATATATGCCTTAATTATTTTCATGAAAAAATTGTTATATCCTCGATTTACTCACCACCACGATTTTCAATAACAGAAAGCCAATATTCAAATTTTTTCAAATCACTTGGTCCTCGATTTTTAGCGACTGGCGACTATAACGCTAAACACACTTTTTGGGGATCATGATTAATTACCTCGAAAGGCCGTGTGCTTTTTGACACCGTTTCCAAAATGGGATTAGATGTGGTTTCAAGCGGACACCCCACTTATTGTTCGTCAGACCAATGAAAGATCCCAGACGTTATAGATTTTGGAGTTGCGAAAAATTTTCCTTCAGAGTGGATGCAAGTGGAGCCTTTATTAGATTTGTCATCAGATCACTCACCCACTATAGACTCTGTTTCGTTCCCCCAGGGGGTTGGTTCCCCGTGTTGTGACTTGGCGTTGACCGTCACTCGAGTTAATTGGTTAAAATATAAAAAATATTTGAGTACACATTGTACGCAAAATATTGCCTTGAGAACGCCTGAGGATATTGATATGTCGATTAACAAATTTTCTAAACACCTTACAGCCTGTTCGACAATATCGAATGAAAATGTATGCGAAAGAAACCTAGTCACTCACATTCGAATAAATTTGGGTTCGTCTATGTCACTATTGCTCGGTCGCATGAACTTATGTATTTTAATTGAATTTTGACACATCGTTCGCATAGAATAAAGTTAGAAAAAACTGAAATCAAATTTTCTTTCGCCTAAAGTGCGAATGAACTTATCCTTTCGACATCGACGAACTGGCTGTTAATCTAGCCGTACAACATGCTACCACTAGCCATATAAGATTCAGAAATGTGAGCAATAGAACTTACTCGTCTGAAATCGAGCAATTTCTGTCAGAAAAAAGAAGAGTTAGAAGAGAGTGGCAACTTCGCAGGACTCCCCTGCTTAAAATTAGGCTACGGAAAAGCGTAATTCAGTTGAAAATTATAAATAGCTTGTTTTCTATGTTTCCCAGCAATCTATATGTCGACATTTCATAGGAACTACCCCAATCATCAATAGACTTTGGAAATTTTTGAAAGATATTCTCAAACATTCAACTTTATATCCCAACCATATAAATAAATTGTTAAGAATTTAAAAGAAAAATGCTCTAATAATACCTGTCAAAACACAAAAAACAAGCTTTTTCATTTATACACGTCTCTATCATTTCTTTACACCTTTCAAACAAATGAACAACCGTTGGTTGTTACGATTTGTTTTTTGAAAGTATCGAAAAGCAGAGAACAAAAATTCAAACAATTAAGTTTTTTATTCGCTATTTAAGCTTCTAACATTTATACCAGTAAAAATAAATAAATAAAAACTTTATTTAAATTACTTTTAAACTTTTTCATTTAGGAGATATTTTCTAAAAAAAAATGTTCTAAGACTTGTATGGAAGCTAAAAATTTTAAATGCGATTTTCTCGAAACAAGCGAAATATATTCTAGAAAAGGTCTATGTAAGGAAGTGTACAGCTGCTTTGTTAGAGCTCGATCGTTGTATGCCCAACGTTTAATAAAACCAAATATTCCGAGCGATTTATTGATACTTGCATTAATATGACTAACAAGAATGTGATCAACACACTCCAATAACCGACCACCTAACGTAAAACAACCAATATAATTGTTGTAGAAAATTTAATATTTTTCCCTTTTTTAAGATTCAAATCCAACAGATTTACATTACACAAATGAGAAATGAGTGCAAATCTCTATGTAAACACGATTGGCTATAAAGATTTTCCGAATTTAACATACAGGGTGTCTAGTAGTAGATTTATATTTTCGAACTTAAATAAAACACATACGTAATATTTGGCTCAAAGTTTTATTAAGAGCATTTAACGATAGAATTGAAATTCGGATATTATTTTTTAAAGTGTATGCTATCCAGATATGTTCCGTCGAATTCAACACACTGTTCAAAACGGAGCCTTGTGTTTTCTGCACCACACGCTGTAATAAACATGGTTCAATTGAGCTGATTTAAAGCCACAAGAAATTACGGATTGTCACTATATTATTATATATTTTGAGGTAGACCTCAATGGGTGTTAGATTGGACGACCTCAGTATCCATACGATGTTCCCAAGGCGGCTGATCAGTTTTTGAAGGGAAATTTTCCCGAAATAAATTCATCGAAACGGCTGTGAAACCACGGGCGAGATGGCAAGTTTGGCAAAACGAATTTCGTAATCATGCGTCGATCATTTTCACCGTTGACACTCGTCGCCTGGTCTCGAGAATTTTCGAACAGAAATGCTCAAATTATCTCATGTGTAGACAGGGCACACCAAATAGCTACCGTTGGGCAATGCAATGAAATGGGAGAAATATTAGTAAATAAAATATTAAAAACTGGTTGTTCAGTGACAGAAAATCCTGTACAAACACTGGTGTTATAAAAATTGCATATATCTTTGGTCTCATGCAGAAAGGCCCTAACAAACATAATCGCAATTTTACAGAAGAAGGAAAAACCATAATGAAAACTGTATACCTAGATTCATTAACAAGTATTTTTTTGCTCAATTGTTTGTAAAGGCGATATCTATGAAATTATTCAATTAAATTTTTGTGACGCTGTATATTTATGTGAAACGTAATAGATTCCCTAAAAAAGTTCGATTCAGGGAATATGCGAGTTACTGCCTTTCTTCATGAGACTAACGATATGTGCTCAATATGTGGCAAACTTTAACGTAAGAATAATTAAAGAGCTCGGTGGCTGAGTTGGTTAAGCGGCCGTATTAAAAATACATCATGTTCACATGATCACGAGCTGATTAGTAGTGTAGCGACTACGAGCTATATGGTACTCAATTATTTTTTCTGTTCTTCTTTGGTCTTATCGTTTCACAGCAATTATTCTTATAATTAAAAATAATCCCTCTTCTTGACTGAAGTCGGACTCCAACTCACAACTAGTTAGTTAATATCGTACATATGTAATAACTTAAAGTTCACTTTCTCTCAGTTCTTGAACGATTTGAATTCTAAAAGGATGAAAAAAAGGTTCTGAAGCTTTTTTTTTTAATTTCTTGACTACGAGCTCGAATTGATTGAGCTATCTAAGTAAGAAAAACACATTTTTTCAAAAACCATTTATTTTACAATATAGTCTCCTTTCAGCTTAATGTACTTAGCAAGACGATATTCCTACTTTTTTATACCATCTGAATTATACGATTTTCGGAACCTCTAAAGATACTCGTTTCGGTAATCACTTCTTCGTTTGAGATGAATCTTTTACCTGCGAGAAATTTTTTCAAATTTTGAAACAGGAAAAAGTCACTATTTCACGTAATTTTAGCATGGTATCTAACGCTGTGTGAACCGGTGCGTTGTCTTGAAGAAAGAACACTTTTTTTTTCTTTAAATGTGGTCGTTTTTTCTTGATTACATCAATCAATTGATTCAATAATGCATGATAATAGTTTCCTGTGATTGTGGATCCTTTTTCGAGATTATCGATCAGCAATATTCCGTGTGCATACCAAAATACAGTGGCCATAACTTTGCCAGCCGATTTCGATAAATTTTTAAATTCAGGTGTGTAGTTGACGCCAAAAATCTACAGGATTACGCTTTACTTGTATCATGTCCAAACACCGCTGTGAAGTGGTCTGTCGAACTCGTTTTCGTTCGACACTGAGTAAATGCGGCCCCCATCTTGAACACGCGCTCATATGATATGTTTACCATTTCAACAATCTCACGTAAATTGACTCGGCGATCATTCATCGTTATGAATCGAAGATTTTCTTCCTCTTTTGGCCTTCCAGTTGATGGTATTGTTACTGTGTTTGTTCGGCCGCGTTTAAATTCACCAATCCAATATTTTACCATATAATCTGACATGGCAGACTCACCGTAATATTTATCCTGCTTTTCTTCTGCCTCTTTTGCCGTTTTCCTTTTCAAATAATAGTTTTTAATCACTGCACGAAAATCACTTTATTCTGTTTTTCAACAAACGCAAAAGTTGCTTACTTCAAATGATTACAACAAATAAACTAATCGATGAATTTGGCTGAAATTTTAACAGCCGACAGACAGATCGCATTTTCAACAAAAAAAAAAATGCCGTGTTTGTGTTGCCATCTTGCGCTAGGTGGCGTCGATATCAATGCACCCTCGTAATCGCTCTTGGAAGTCTCAGTGAGACTGCTCTTTTCCGTATTGAAAGTCGTAAACTGCTTTCAACCAGTTCAATGTTTTTGGGAATCCTTAAAGATCGATTAGTTGCGCGAAATCTCTGCACCCACGAACGACTTTAATTTAAACTAGGTCCATCACGTATTCGCCGAATACCGAACTTTGAACAAAATTGTCGACGAGAATCTTTACTCTCAAAAATGTCTTAACAGCGAACGCGTGCTGCTCACTCGACCACTGCAACATCATGACAGACAAATCTACACAATCTATAATTGTAACAGCGCCACCCCTCCGCCCGCACCGTTTATTACTTTTTGAAATGATAGAATTTAAAAATTTGAAATTGCCACCAGACGCTCTGTAGTTGGATCTAATTGTTTACATATTTTACGTATAAAATTATATCGAAAAGAAAAGATCTTATTTATGCTGCTTCAAATTCCATTCTAGCCTTTTGCCCAAAGCATGTTATTGTTCCTTTGTTAATACATATTTGTCTTGTTTGATTGCTTATTAAATGAACACATTTTTAACCTTCTTTCCTTTTCATTTTTATTTGCAGAAAACCAACTAGCTGTGCCCGTTTCTCCTGTTGACATTAATGAAATTTCATAAACTTCAGTTATGCAACCAAAATGTTCTTTTATTTACAATTAAAATTAAGAATTTTTATCAGTTTCATGCGTGTACGTTTAGTATTCAAATGTATGCCCGGAATATTGATACTGACTGATGATAACATTTTTAAGGCAAAAGGATTTCAAAAACAAAACTGTTAACGTTCTGCGCATCATTTTAATTTGATTACGAGTATTTCTTTTTTTTTTTTCTTTTTATCTCAAACATATGAGTTTGTTTGGCAAATTACAAAGCATAGAAAGTTAACAAATAAATTGTGTACAATTCCTATAATTAGACAACAAAATTTGTTTTCTAGTGCCTTGTACATACGTATATTAAGTTTGTAACAAATGTAAGGGTGTGACTGCGCTACCTGTTCCTAAAATGTAAAAGAAAACCTCGAAGAAAGGAAGGAATATAATAATGAATTGAAAAGGCCTATCAAGTATCTCGTTATTTTTATACTTATCTCAATTTATTTAATATTTAAAACATTGTTCAATTTATTTTATTAATATATATTTATAATTATACGTATATTTTTATTTACACAATCCCACTAAGAGACAAAATTGTATTATAGTGAAAGGCCAATATAAACGGCATGCGGCAGCGGGCGGCAACAATGTGACTTATTTACATAAAATTAGTTTCTTTATGAAAATATTCATACAAAAATTTCAACATGTTGAATTTAATTTAATTTGGCAATGCCGTTAAAGGCGGTCGAGCGGCAATGTTGAATTCAATTTAACTTTTTCTTCTGCCGCTTCAATTTGTCAAAACAAAAAACTTAAATTCCGGCGAATAAATTTTTACTTGAATTAGCCGCGTTCATTTGCCTAAATCAAACAAATCCAAGCGGCAAATAGAACAATTGGTTACCGCCCGTTGCCGCGTGCCGCTTACATTGGCCTTTCACTATTATTATATAAAAATTAGTGTATAAATTACTGCCTTTTTTTACTGGTATTAAAAATTATTTTTATTTTTCTTTTATTTAATGCAAATCGCAGTGCACTTTAAGGCACTTTTACATGTTGGGTGTGTTCCACCTGAATAACGAAACAGTCCAAACGCGTTTCACGTAACAATTTTTGTGCAATTTTGAGAAAAAATTAAAGAGTAATTTTTTTCATTTCCTGTACAAATTAGGCCGAACTTTTTCTTTGGGTAAGCTTGGACTAGAATTAAACAATCAGCTGTTTTATGTTTACGTACATACGAAACTGAAAATGTAATCAGAAAATTTGCAAATTGCAACAAGTTTTTGTTTAAAAATTAGTTAAAAGCAAAATGGAAGGTTGTCCAAACTAAAAATAACGTTGTGAAGTTGTAAACAGAACATTCAATTGTTATTTGGATTTTCATTTTATAAATACATACATATGTACTATAAAATTCTATTGAATATTTTACAGCTGTTGCCAATAATGCAAATCTTTTGTTTATGTAATGTTATGCGTTTTAAGCGTCTAAAATCACTAAAAAGTAATCATCACTAGTATTGCAAGATGCACAATTGTGGTTTTTTGCATTCCAGCAGTTTTGAGTAAAATTTGTAATATTAGAGAGTAAGTTGCTTTTTACTCTCACTAGTTCGATATCTCATGGAACACACCTGGTAATACAAGTATTTAGATCTGACAAAAATGTGTGTAGAATAAAGGAAATCTAACCATGTAAAACGAAAATGTATTCAGTAGTAGAGAAATACAATAGCAAAAATTGACAAGCGGACGGTAAATCTTCATTTTCTAAACCATTTTACCCAATGTCTAGATTAGCAATAAATATGTTAACATTTATTGCAACAAACGTCAAAATTGTGTTATTGCCAGTGAAGACAGCTTATTGCTAGTGGTTGAAATTGATGCTGCAATAATTGTCAATGAATTTTCGTTAACAATTATTGCAGACACAAAACATCAAAATTGATTGTCATTTGAATTTGACATTAAAAAATATTTGAAACATTCTTGTTTGTGCATAATTTTAGTAAATTTCTCTTTTGCAAAAGTTATTTATATAATTTTTATTACTTAAAATAAAGTGTTTTTTTTAATGGATTGGTTCATTGAGCATGTATTCCAAGTAATCACGCTGATAAATATGATAATTTTTAAAAGTAAATAAAATAAAATTTTAAGTTATTTTGCTTCTACTTTGCACATTTCATCGTTATAAAATTTTGCTATTTGCGTTTACTTTGGAACTTTGCCTTGCAATAAAATTTTGCTCTTTGCGTTGAACTTTCCTATTCGGGGGTTTTTCTGCGATTATGAGTTGACATAAATACGTGTTCCCATATCTTTAACATAAGCAAAGCAATTTTGTACCGTTGTTTTGCCGGCGTTGTTGCTTTATTGCGAAGACATTTATTGCTAATCTAGACGGGGGGCAAGGCGAATTCAATGAACTTGACAGCGCAGGTGATAATTTTTTGCTTCCCTCCTTTTTCTTCCTAGGGCTGTCAAACTTTTTTTCTTTTGTTTACAAAAATTTTCCCGCCATTTTAATCTGATCTAATCTTATTTTAAAGTGAAAACCCAATATAATCTATGATTTTAATTACAAACAACAATGCACATTTTTTATAGCGTTTATATAACATTTTTTTCCAGCTGAACAATCTTAGGTGAATTTAGATTTTGACTTTCTCAGGAAGTTTCACAATAACAAAATACATAGTACTGAATTCGCCTTCCCGCTTGCATTCGCCTATATAAATTCGCTTTGACGCGGAGTTAGAAAACTGTGTTCTTATCAAGGCGACTTTATACAGGTGAGTGCAAGCGGAAAGGCGAATTCCGTACAATGTATTTTGTTATTGTAAAACACATCGTGAATGTCATAATCTAAATTCGCCTAAGATTGCTCAGCAGAGAAAATATTTTATATAAACGTTAAATATAAGCTTTTATAAATGTTTGTAATTAAAATCACAGATTATATTAGTTTTTCACTTTTAAATTCACACTAATTTCTTGAAATTGCACTAAATCATGCAAAAAAACCTTCAGATTAAAATGGCGTGAAAAAGTTTGTAAACAAAAGAAAAAAAATTTGACAGTCTCATTGGAAAAAACTAGAGAAGCAAAAAATAATCACCTGTGCTGTTAAGTTCACCTGGTAATGAATTCGCCTTGGTTCTTATCACATCAGAGGTGTATTTATAACTTTGCATGGGCAGCACTTCAAGTATTTACTGAAGGTGGTACAACATTTACAAACTCAAACAATTGCAGTTCAAGAATATTGCATGTTGTTTTTGTAAATGTTGTAGAATTGTAACCATCAGTACTTTTATTAGACTTTCATAATAATACTTTGATTATACTTATCGCACAAGTGTAAACGTAAAAAATACTTACAACACATTTTTGTCCTTTTTTTTAACTACGGAGGGAATTTCGTAATATTTTGTTCCCACAAAATCTAAATATTTTGTATTACCATGTAAACGTGCCTTTATGAGGCTTGTTCTGAAAATCACAACATTTCAAATCACTTCATTTTTGAATTATAAATGTGATTTGATAGTATTCTACAAATCACAAAAGTTGTTGCTTTTCGATGTGGCTTTAAATTTTTTTAAAAATCACAAAAAATGTGATTTATATAAAAAAAACCGATTTCTATAAAAAAAACCGTTGGAAACTTTCATTTTAACCAAAATATCAAGTGGAAATAAACTTATTAAAAATTTGTGGTGTTCCGTTAAAAATATTCTATTTCATTCGCTTTCCTATACTGATACATACGAGTACTTCTATGCCAAACAAGAAGTTGGCAACTTCAGTTGCCACTGCTCCCAATCAATAATTATTGCCATTTTCTCTTAACTTTATGCACAATTACTTTAAAGTTTAAGCAAAGGCGAATTCATTTCTACTAGGTCTAACCATGACACAAACCACATTCATATTCAAATAGTTGCATGTGCTGAACAAAACATATTTGTGATTTCAAATTACTTTCGCAAAAAGTGATTTGCAGAACATACCTTTATATAAAGAATTAAATGCTTAATTATCATAAAACATTACTTACATACTACTCGTATCAATCATTCACAACCCAATTAATCGTTATTGTGCCGCCAAAATAGTTATCTTAATATTTTGTATATATGTAGATTAAGAAACAATTATTTAATTATCAAATCAATACTGAATTATTAAGCATAGAATTTGTATGATCCTGTAGATAGTAAATTATGAACTAAGAAAACGGAAGGAAATGATAGAATCAGACAAAAACTAATTTCATTTAAAACAGTTGAATTTCGGCTCACATACAAATTTAAGAGTTTTGCACATACAGTCAAATCCCGATAATTCGTATCCCGCTAAATCGAATGCCGCTATAATTCGTAACAAATGGCCGGTCCCTTGCGATTACGATTTTATCGGGTGTCCACTGTAATATAATTATATATTAAATACCTGATTCATAATACAACTTTTATGCTAACTTCTCAGCCAGGATAAATTTAAGAAGGCGCCAACACTAGCAGCCTCTTGCACAAGATCTTTGCTGGTAGAACTTTAAACGGTCAACTCCGTGTACGAGTAAGTGTGCTTGATATTTTAAAAACTTCATTGATTGATGACCCATCAAGCACTAATTTTGATTTTTCGGTGTTCATTTGGCAGGCAAACTTCATTAAGTTTCAAATCATCTTAATTCTCTACCACTTATTTTTGTTGTTTGATTTCTTAAGAAGATATTTTTCACAATTAAAAATCGCAAATCAAAAAAATAAATTAAAACAGATGTTCTGAGTGATAAATGTCGAAACAAAAAATATTTACTATGTCAAAACATTATCTTGACTGTATGTATGTAATTTCGAACATACATATATACAAATAGAAGCGAACCATAATAAAGGGCTAAATAAACTACATAAACCGTTTGGCAAACACAAGCCTTCGCACATAAACGATACAAATAAAAACACAAATTAATCACTTTTTTGTGCTAGAATACATGAAGCAAAATTACGACTATACAACAAAAACAGGCATGTGGTAAGCTATGCTTGTCAAAAATATTTGTAACTTTTTTCACAATTATAAACTATGAAAGTACCTTTTCACAATATAAAGTTTTTTTATTTGAATTATCTATATGTTAAAAAAATGATTTTTAAATGTTTAATACATAATAAACCGCTAAATTCGCTTTCAAAAATGTAAACATTACATTTGACGTAAATGGCTTACTATATTGCCAGTAGCAAAAGATTGTCACATGCCGTAGCGTTGTCACCTTTTAGACGTTAATGCACCTTGGTTTATAGTCTATTTACACCAAAGCGAAATCTGATCATTCGAGATTTCAAGCCAAATCTAGTAGATTTTGAGATTTTCCATACAAAATGAAATCTAGTTTATGAGTAGATTTCGACGAAATCTGAAATCTACTCAGTACCAAGCCATGCAACTGTGATTTTGTTCAAAATGTACTTAAAAATACTGCGCTGCAAAAAAACAATATACACTGTAATGTTGGTGTATTCAGTCTCCGATAAAATTGTTTTGTCAGCGCCCCCATATGTAAATTATTTTTGTGAAAATGAAATCTTGCAAGATGTCAAAAAACGGTAGTGTAAATGATATAGATTTCGTTGTAGATTTTAATTCAAATCTACTAGGTTTTGAGCGTAAATGCGCTATTAGGTGATTGCCAAACGATTTGCGTAATATATTTGGCCCTTTAAGTTGTTTGAGTTTCAACCCACTCGAGTTGACCTGTAAACCATAATAGATTCCTATTCACCCATATTCTGCTTGTCGGCGGCAATGCAAGACGACGCCGATTTTTCAATTTTGAGGCGAATCGGCATTCCTGTTGTCAATATTGGCATGTATCGATAACTGCCAACACATATTTGATATTCTAAAAGAGAAAAAGGCGTTAATATTGTCTTTAATTGCCGGTTATTTTGTCGTCACAGTTTTTAACGTCGAGTTCAAACAAAAACATTAAAAAAATTAATAAAGAAAATTAAAAAAATTGGATTGTCAAGTTTTGTTTACCTTTTTCGGCGCCATTTAAATTTTTTACATGTTCTTTATCAACTACTTTTGACAGCTTAAGTGTGAATTCGCCATTTTACACAAACAAAATACCTGTTGTTTTTATTATTGTTGTATTGTTGTAGCGAAGCGGCTACCTTGTTTTTTGTATCATGATTGGAATAAAATGGAAAAAATTAAAATTACGAATCCCGCCCAATTTCAAAAACTAGTAGAGGAGCTGGAAGAAAGCCAATCAAAGGCCAGGACTTCTGTCTAAGCAGTCACTGGAGTCTAAATTTGGCTGGAAAAACATTTTGTATGTAAAAACTACCTCATTTTACTTTTTCCACAAACCTTATTATTTTGCACAAAATTTTGTTCTAAATCAAAATGTAAACAAAACGAAGCTACCGACACATACATTAAAGATGTGTGTTGGGTTTTATTGGCATAATCGATAAATCGGCAACATCAATACAAAACTGTTAGAGAATGCCAGATTAACATTCGAATCAATTTGGGTTTGCCTATCTCACTATTATTCGTTCGCATATTCTTATGTATTTTCATTGAGTTTTGACACATCGTTCGCATAGGAAAAAGTTAGACGAACCCAAATCAATTTTCTTTCGCTTAGATTGCGGATGCAAGCATGCTGTCGAGATTGGTAAACTGGCCGTAATATTGATGTCGTCTTAAATTGATGTTTCTATAATATTGCCGCCGACAAGCAGAATATGGGTGATTACGAGTATTTGCTGCTGTTTATGTTTATTTGCCCTACTTTTTGCTGCTAAAGATCATGAGTAGGTTCATTTTTTATAAAAAAGGTTTAACAATATATTTTTTAATCAGTCATGTGCTGAAACTCACATTTCGCAAAAATAATGTGAGTACGATTTGAAGTCCCAAAATTAGTGTGCTGAAAGTCGCAATCACAAAAAATTTTGCTATTTCAACTCGCAAGCAAATGATAAATGATGAACTAGCTTATAATATGAAAATTGATTATCAAAACGTGGAACTGGAAGCGTCTAAATAAAATTTGACCTGTTTTATGTATTTTGACCAAAAAAAATTTTTGAATTTTCATATACATATGTATTTTAATAAAAAATTTGCAATTAAAAAATACACCTTTGTTTACTTTAAAAATGGCGACTTCAGATGGCACAACTAGTTTTTTCCCATACGAAAAGCAAGTGCTGCCAAATTTTACACATATTTTGCTCAAACAAATCGCGCGATTTTCAGCACTCAGACATATGGGATTTGGGATTTTGTCTTAACAAGTGATTTAAAAATTTTGCGTTTCTCAGCACATGGCTGAATATTTCGCTAACAAACATGTTAGTATCCGCTGAAAATATAATTTTTAATAGTTAATTTGATTATTATCAATAACTTTATTTTCCTAAGGACACTAACAAATTGTTAGCGAAATATTGAACATGAATATTGTTAAACATGTATTATAAAAAGCAATCTAATCAAGATCTTTAGCAGCAAAAATTAGGAAAACGAATTACTAAGTAGAAATATTAAATAGAAACGAACTCACTAACTTGGCCTGAAAGTTGCTGCTAAAGTGTGGTTACTAACTACCACAAAAAATAATCAAAATTGTTTTGGAACCAACTTCACTTGCTGTCAAAATTACATTTTTCAATTACAAAGCGTTGATGCCGCGCTATTCGGGTGAATCTCATATATTTCGTATGTATGTATATGTATGCATCATGGTTTTTGACCGTTATATAGCGCTTTACGAGCGCTATCGTGCTTTTCAAAACAGTGACGCTTCTATTGGAATATGTTACTTAAGAGTTGAAGCGTGACGAAGCCAGCCAACGCAGTGCTCAACGGGTTTAAATTTCTGTACCTACTTTTTTACATCAGACATAAGAATCTTGTTTACATAAGAGTTGTGACAATTAGTTCTTATTCATTAGGAACATATTTTGTAACTATTTTATAGTGCTGGGGGGTTACTCTCTATTGCGATGCGAAAGGTAGATGCGATAAGAGTATAATTTGGTATTCTGTGCTGTTTGCGCAAACTTTTTCTCGAAATAGTTTAAAAATGAAGTAACACTGGTATCACAAAGTAAACAATAGCGAAGAATGATAAATTAAAATGTGCGAAAGGTAAAATTAAATGCCAAAAGAAAATACGAAAACGCAATACTGCGTACCAATTCTTCGATTTTTCTTTCGCATCGCAATAGAGAGTAACCCCCCTGTTTCTTAAATTCCTTATGGGAATATTTTTATATAAATTAGTACATATGTACATAGATAAAAAGTTTGTACGTTAGCATAAAGTTGTTTATTATGAATAACGTTGGATATTCTCCAAATAAATTTGCATATTAGTCATTAGTTTTAGATCTTCCTACTTTCTCTTTTTTTCCAATCTAGCATAATTTTTTGTTTTGTTTTATTATTATTTCTATAAATTTTAATATTCTACATTTTGAAAATGATAATGTTTGCATATTATGCAAAATTATATTAGAGAAGAAAAATTAAAAGACTGTTTACTACTCTCGGCAATTTGAAAAATAAGATGTTTTTATAATTTTAATTACATAAGAAAATATAAGAATCACTACCATTAAATGAACTCTTTTACGTAAAATAACATACAGATGTAGAAATAGTTGAATATTATACTTTTAATCTGTATTTATGCTCTTGTTTGGAAAATAAAAATCTGAATACAAAAAATGTGTTTTAGCGTTTTAAATTTCGGGTTATAACAATTTAAGGGCGTCTCGGTAAGACAGACTTTTTCATTTTAAATATAAAAATACCCAGCTAGCATTTTCAATCGTCGAAGACTCTACTGGGAATCGCATGAATAGTGTTTTTGATCGTCGACGAGCTCATTTTTTAATCACAGACGTACATAAGTGTTACAAAAGCTGATTCTTCTATGAGACTTAAACAACTCAGCTTGAGTTTTTATGTTAGAATCAGCCGTGTAATCCTTGTATAATTCATAAAGGAAACAGCACAAAGCTCATTCGATATTTTCATACTATATATAATTCGCACTAACTTACCACCATAGTCACCACTCACACTTTTTATATTCAAAAGGTTGTTAAGCAATAAAGAAAAAAACTGCGAGTATTATACGCTGTTTGTTTCTGTTTATCTATAATATAATTAACAAGAGTATAGTTTATTCGGCTGGGCCGAATCTAAAATACCCTTCACGATAGTCATGTATATATCGGATATACATATGTATATGGATCGATATCGGGGAAAAAAATATTTTTGTCTTGTAATCAGCAATCCAAAAAGGAAATAGAAATTTTCGTGGAAAAATCGGTTTGGGCTATATCTCGATTATATATGTATGAACCGATATCGGAAATTTCCATTTTCTGTATTTTAGTAGCCTTCTTTTATAACGAGAACTGCTTTTAAGCGAAAAAAAAGTTCATGGAAAAATCGATTTATCCTATATTTCTGGTATACAGTCGACTCGCGAAAACTTGAATATCCAAAAACGTGAACACTTTTATTTTAACATTGACTACCCTAAAATGTGAAGAAGTGCTGCTGATGGCTCTAAAACGTGAACTTTTTTTTAAAGATTTTTTTATTTCTAAAGTAACTTCTGTAGTTTTTATTAGTTTTGGGAATAGCGATATTATAATTTCTAGTAGAGAAATGAATCAATGTGAAATTACGAGTACAGTGTTGCGAAACTTGAAAGAAAAAGCGGCGTTGCAGATACTCAATCAAAAACACCGTCAATAAAAAATTACCTCGTTTTTGGTTTAGTTTACAAATATTTTTCCAGTTTTTTGAATAAGATATTTTATTAAGTTCCTTTCATCATTTTTTTTTATCAATAAAAATGTTGCAAAACGTATTTACACTTTTATTTATTTACGTATTTACCCTTTTATTTCATGTAGATTTAATTCAATGTTAAGTCGGAACAAAGTATCTACACTATAATAGCTTTACATCAATTGAATTCAAATATTACAGTAAATTTATTGAACAAAAATTTGTTATATAGGTACATAGTCTATTAAACTGTTCCATTAACATATCCATGTAAAAAAGTCCAATCTATAACGTGAACAAAATCAAAAAAGTGAACACCCTCGGTAAAAATTAGTTCACGTTTTCGCGAGTCGGCTGTATATGGACCGATATCGGAAATTTTTATTAAGAGTATTTTAACTACCTGGTTTTATAATCAGAACTGATTTTAAGCAAAAAAAAAAAAAAAATTCATGGGAAATCGGTTTAAACTCTATCTCAGCTATATATAGCTGATAGCATATATACCCGAGATATAGCCTAGACCGGGCTTTTCATTAAAAAGCCGCGTAAGGGAACTTAAACAACTTTTTTTTACTTAAAAGCAGTTTTGGTAATAAAAGAAGGTTATATAAATATCCGATATCGGTCCATATATACCCAAGATATAGCCTGAACCGATTTTTCCATTAATATTTTTTTTTTTTTTTTTTTTTTTTTTTGCTGAAAAGCAATTCTCCTTATAAAATATGGTTACTAAAATATAGAAAATTCCGATATCGGTTCATATAAACAGAGATATAGGTTAAACAAACTTTTTCATAAAAATGTCCAAGAAAGATTTCTTTTATGGAATGGTGATTACAAGGCAAAAATATTTTTTCCCCGATATCGGTCCATATATAGGGTGTTTTTTTAAGCTAGATAGAACTTTAAATTGTAAAAAGTAACACAAAAAATTAAATTTTGATGAAACATTTTTTTTATTTGTTTCAGTATACTTTGACAAATCATCATGAATAGACTCACGCTTGAACAACGCTACGAAATTATCCAAATTTACTTTGAAAATCAGTCCCGTTGTTTTATCGCAAAATTGTGTTCAGCGATGAGGCGCATTTTTGGCTTAACGGGTTTGTTAATAAGCAAAATTGCCGCATATGGAGTGAGACCAATCCACAAGAGACCCTACAGACTCCATTACATCCAGAAAAATGCACTGTTTGGTGCGGTTTTCATGCTGGTGGCATCATCGGACCTTATTTCTTCAAAAATGAGGCCGGAGCTCGCGTTACGGTCAATGGAGATCGTTACCGCACCATGATCAATGATATTTTGTTTGAAAATATGGATGACATTGATCCGGAGGAGATGTGGTTTCAACAGGATGGCGCTACGTGCCATACGGCGAACGCAACCATCGACTTACTGAAATCAAAATTTGGCGATAAGTTGATTTCGAGAAATGGACCTGTCAATTGGCCTCCAAGGTCGTGCGATTTGACACCTCTCGATTATTTCCTGTGGGGCTACGTGAAGTCACTGGTTTATGCTGATAAACCAGCAACAATTGACGCCTTGGAGGCCAGCATTGTTCGTGTTGTTCGTGACATACGGCCAGCAGTGCTCGAAAAAGTGGCCCAAAATTGGACGTCCAGAATGCGCTTCGTCAAGAACAGCCGCGGTGCCCATATGCCCGAAATCATTTTCAAATGTTAATGTCACGTATTGATCTTTCGAATAAAAAAAAATTTTGATTACAATTTAATTTTTTGTGTTATTTTTTACAATTTCAAGTTCTATCGGGCTTAAAAAAACACCCTATATATTCGAGCATATTTAGTTCAAATTTGTAATATATACTATACATATACGTGACTATCGTGAAGGGTATTTTAGATTCGGCCCAGCCGAATTATAACAGTAAGAGTTGCATGATACAAAAAACAAGGTAGCCGCTTCGCTGCAACAATGAAACAAACAACAGGTATTTTGTTTGTATAAAAAGGCGAATTCACACTTCAGCTGTCATAAGTAGTTGATAAAAAACATGTAAAAAAAATTAAATGGAGCCGAAAAAGGTAAACAAAACTTGACAGAGGAAGTGACGCCATATTAACCGAATTCGCTGATGCATCCACTTAATAATTAATTCGCCTTGCTTACTTGCGTATATTGTTTCTTGTTAAAAATATTATTACAGTATAGTGGAAGAAACAACAAAAAGAGTTACAAAGGAGCAAACACATATGATTATTCAGTATTTGGAGGCGCACAAAGAATTTGCCCACGACAGGTAAAAACTTAATTTCAACTTAAAGTGAAGCAAAACCTAAAAATTCTTGTTTTTAAAATTTGTGAATTCCACAGGTGCGAAAAGGGACTTTTTTTTTCTTTTTTTTTATTGGACCAGTACTCAGGGGATGACTCCTACATATGCAGTGCACTGTACCAGAACTAGGAAAATAGATTGTGAGGAGGTGGAAAGAGGGAGTAGTGTTTGTGGACATTTGACTTGAACTTTCCAACGTTATAACAAACAGGAAACACGTCTGCAGGCAACTTGTTCCACAGACGAAGGTTACCGCTGAAAAACGAATTCTCTCTGTAATGCGTAGTACGATTCCCCGGGCAATCCACCACAAATGGATGAGCTCTGGACGATGAACGCGTCTTACGTAAAAAAGTGCGGTTTTCGGGAACAAGACCCCTAATCTCGTCAGAGTAAAATCCATTGTAGTAACGATAGAACAGAGTAATGCAGCCCACACTGTGTCGATGCTCCAGTGAATCAATAGAGTTGGATACCCTACTGTATTTTGGGTTTCATATACGGTGACTCCACCACATAATTGGACAAATATTTGTTTGATATGTGTGTGCTCTAAACTAAATGAAAATACTAAAAATATTTTTTTTTCACATTTATTTATACACTACACTTAAATCTTACAAAATTATAATAAAACGACAATATTTTCATAATAACGGTAAATTAACAAAGAAAAACAAAATCTACTTCATTTTTTTTCTTTTAAAGCGGCCCATACACGTTTCAATTCAATTGTGAATTGAGTCTTTCAACTGAATTGATTATTGCCCACACACTTCATAAACTCAGTTGAAAGATTTTCATTCAACTACTAAATTCAATGAAATTATAGACAATTTTAAAAATATATAATGTTCTCTTTGCAAAAACACTGCAAATATAAATTTTAAGACCTGATCAAGAGGCTTGAACACACATAACACAATCGAATTGAAAGACTTGCTAGTCAACTTGAAAAAATCAAATCATTTTAATTTTTGTTTAACCAACTCGACAACTGCCAAACTAATCAACTGACAAAGCCATACACCGCTTTGATTTGGACAACAACCGACTCAGTTGCCAACTGAGTTGAAACGTGTATGGGGCGCTTAACATTGAAAAAATTCAAAGGCAACAAAATCAAATTCTTCGGATGATTACTGCAGCTCCATGGTACGTAAAAAACTAACGAATTCATAAGGATCTCTGAGTTCCTTTTGTAAAAGACGAATTTTCAAACTACGCAACAAGGTATATCAGTAAATTGGAGCTTCACCCAAATGCTCTTGCACGCAATATACTTAATTTTGAAGGCCACTCTCGGTTGAGAAGGAGGGATACCCTTGCCACCATCAGAACGTTAAATAGGTGATTTAACCGATATTGACCGTGCAAAATAAAACATTTTTGTCTAGCATTGGCTGGACTTAATTAATTTTATGTATTTAGTATTAAGATTTGAATACTTATTGTTAGTTCACTTTGTGAAGATTCAATAAATAAATGAATGAAAAAAAAAATTTTTTTTTCTATACTCAAAAGCATAATCGGACACATAAAAACAGCAATTCTTTAAATCCCGTTAATTTACAAATATTCTCTTGAAAAGTATTCTTTTTTGAAACATTTAGTCATAGGTTGGATGTATTGCCAAACAATTATAATTCTTAAATAAAATTTTTTTTGGAAAACATTCTTCTGTTGAATTAAGACAACTAATTGTAAAATTGAATTTTGAAGGTAAAACAGCGAGAGAAATTGCTAAATTGCAAATAAAATAAATAAAAATAAAACCAAGTAAAATAAACAGTTAAAAATCTTTTTAAAAATAAAACAACAAAATACACGGGTGAAAAAAAAATAACATAAAACTCTTAAAAACATGCATCTCAACAACAACAATATAAATATAAATACGACTACCAACAACAAATGCAATAAACCATACAATTAACAAATACAAATAATTATGCATACATGCTGATACCCAATAAACCAGACAGATCAACAAACAGAAAAAAAAAATAAAATAAAATAAAATAAAAATAAAAAACACCCACAACAACAATAATAATAAAATAATAATAATAAAAATAATAATAATTAATTTTTTAATCTAAATAATATAGATAAATGGCCAGATCAGGGCTTTTATGGCCCTTTTACAGGCATTGTTCCATAATCCTGCAACATACCTTTTAAAAAAAAAAAAAAATTAAAACCAAATAATTATTTTGCAATGTTGGTGATATGGGGTTGACTGTTGTTGACTGTATAGTATCGAAGGTATATACACTGGATACTATACAGTCGAATGAACAATTAAGTTAACTTCGGCCTCACCAGCACAGCAGAATTAGCATTTGTACATGATTTTTCTATCGCAATGGCGGGAATCTTTAGAATAGACTTTTGCAACATACGTGGGCTGAGAACGAACTTCTTCTCCGTCTATGCTCACACGTGTCTCCATCGGCCGGATATTTTCGCCCTATGTGAAACCCAGGTATCTGAGAATGCTGATCCACAGGATTTTCATATACCTGGGTATCAATCCTATCCCTCTTTAACTTCCATCGGGGCCTTGTAATTTACATTCGCAATGAAGTTGTGTTCCAATGCCAGCAACCATTAAGCATGCATGATGCAGAATTTACCTGTCTTTGGGTTAAATTCAAAATCAGGTCACACTTTTTGCATTTCGGGTTTCTATACAGAAGTCCAAATGCGGGGAGGGATACTACCTTTTCTGGTTTCGATGCCCTCTCCGACTCCATATCGAAGATCCTGGAAAGTTGTCCGAGAAGTGAAATCGTTGTTGCTGGTGATTTCAATGTTCACAACTCATCCTGGCTTCGCCATTCGAGTCATACAACTCCAGAAGGCCAATATGTCGAGTTATTCGCTGCGCACAACCACCTAGCGCAATTAGTGAATGAGCCAACGCATATTCCATGTGTTGAAGGGCACCATTCAAACACACTTGACCTATTCCTGACTTCACACCCTGAAAAGTATGAAGTCAGAGTTAGTGCACCTCTCGGCAATTCGGATCATTGCACCATTTCTGCCACCTTTTCGATCTCGGGACTTCGTAACGTTTCAAAATCAGCTACGAAACGTTCAATATTTATTTACGAAAAGGCGCGTTGGGCTGAGCTCAACCAATTTTATGAGCATTTTAATTGGAAACTTTGTTTTCTAGATAACGACATAAATGCTTCAGCAAAAATGGTCGAGAAAATGATATTGCTAGGGATGAAAACATTCATCCCCTCCAAGCAGATTTCGATTAAACCAAAAGCAAAATCTTGGTTTAATCAGACGTGCAAAAACGCAGTCAGATCCAGAGAGGAAGCATTCAGTAACTGGCGTTTAAACAAAACACCAGACACTGATTTGCTACGCAAAAAGGCAAGATCTTCGTGTGCCAAGGTACTTAGGCGTGAAAAGTCTCTTCACGAACAGCGCCTTCGTGCCAAGGTCCTTGAAGCTCCTCGGGGCAGTAAGACCTTTTGGTCTTTCGTTAAGAGAGTAAAGAACAGTGCTAGTTCATCAATTCCAACTCTTTTAAAGAATGACCAAGCATTCACAGACCCGGTTGACAAAGCTAACCTGTTGGCTGAAATCTTTGCAAGCAATTCCTGCTTGCCGGAAAGCAGTCAGCCACTTCCCGAGCTCGAAAGAGTATCTGTAACTATGCCGAAGATATTCTTCCGGGCGCGAGCAGTTAAAAGGGTTTTGGAAGACCTCGATATAAACAAAACTCCTGGACCGGATGGCATTCCAGCACTGGTCTTGAAGCAGTGTTCTTCTACGCTTGCGCGTCCATTAGCACGCCTTTTCAGCATACTTTACCATACTGGTGAGTTTCCATCGTGCTGGAAGGTTGCTAATGTAACACCAATACCCAAAAAGGGTATGGCAAATAACCCCGAAAATTACCGCCCAATTGCAATTTGCTCTACACTCTCCAAAGTAATGGAAAACATGGTTAACCATCACCTTATGAGGTATCTGGAGTCGCATAAACTACTTTGTGATCGACAATATGGATTTCGTAAGGGTCGTTCAACTGGCGATCTTATGGCATATCTCTCAGAGAAATGGTGCCACTCAATCCATCATTTCGGTGAAAGTAGGGTGGTGGCTCTTGATATTTCAAAAGCGTTTGACAGAGTGTGGCATGGTGCACTATTGGCAAAACTTACTGCTTTTGGTGTCGGTGATGACTTCTCTCGGTTTATATCGAGCTTTCTCAGAGACCGCTCTATACGAGTTGTTATAGATGGGGTCTCATCAAACGAGTTCAAGATTAATTCAGGGGTACCGCAAGGCTCCGTTCTTTCTCCTACCCTATTTCTTATTTTCCTCAACGACCTTCTCTACCAAACTTCCAACCCTATCCACTCTTTCGCGGATGACAGCAGCATTTGTCACTCGTACTCTTTTAGTCATAGGCCCAGCCTATCAGAGATCGCTGCCAAGAGACTAAATATGAATGATTCACTGAATAGTGATCTTCTATTGGTCTCTGAATGGGGTCGTAAAAACAGGGTCGCCTTTAATGCTCGTAAGACTCAGTGTTGCTTATTGACGCACAAACAAACGACCGCTAATGCTGCTTCATCTGTACTCATGGATGGTATAAATATTGAAGAATCGGATGCTCTTGATGTTCTTGGAATGAAGATACAGTGTGACGTTCGCTGGAATGAACACATTTTTCATATCTCTAAAGAAGCATTCAAGTGCCTCGGTTTTTTGAAACGGTGTAAGATGTACTTCACTCCATCCGACCTCCTTACTATTTATACCACCTACATCCGACCGAAAATGGAATACAACTCTCATGTTTGGGCCGGTGCCTCAAAGTCTGTTTTGGGGTTACTCGACCGTGTGCAGGAGAGGGCGAAGAAGCTCATCGGTGACAGTAGGGTATCCAACTCTATTGACTCACTGGAGCATCGACGCATTGTGGGATGCGTTACTCTGTTCTATCGATACTACAATGGATTTTGCTCTGACGAGATTAGGGATCTTGTTCCCGAAACGCGCACATTTTTACGTAGCACGCGTTCATCGTCTAGAGCTCACCCATTTGTGATCGATTGCCCGGGGAATCGTACTACGCATTACAGAGAGAATTCGTTTTTCAGC
The DNA here is from genome assembly GCA_914767995.1 of Thecocarcelia acutangulata. NCBI lineage: Eukaryota > Metazoa > Arthropoda > Insecta > Diptera > Tachinidae > Thecocarcelia > Thecocarcelia acutangulata. The sequence goes on from OU612098.1 coordinate 64,211,116, forward strand.
CGCACGCTTCGTCTGTGGAACAAGTTGCCTGCAGAAGTGTTTCCTGTCTGTTATAACGTTGGAAGATTCAAGTCAAATGTTCACAAACACTACTCCCGCTTTCCCCCTCCTCACAACCTATTTTCCTAGTTCTGGTACAATGCACTGCATATGTAGGGGTCATCCCCTGAGTACTGGTCCAATATAAAAAAAAAAAAAAAAAAAAAAAAAAAAAAAAAAAAAAAATTGGTAGGAAAAAGCAAATCGACTGTCCCAAGACATCATGAAAAGGTTCCGTGATGAGGGAAGAATTTTTCTTTTTTTTTTTATCTTGGACCAGTACTCAGGGGATGACCCCTACATATGCAGCGCATTGTACTGGAACTAGGAAAATAGGTTATGATGAGGAAAAAAGAGGAAACAATAACAACACGAAAGACTAAAACAAATTCTAGCAAATAAATGCCGAGAAGGTCAAGACAAAATTTTAAATAAGCGAGAAGAGCGGTTTTTAGTAAAACAAGATCATTTTGAAACTGCAAAAAAAAACTACAAATATCGTTGAAAAACACCACCTTAATACTGTTCGTATATATTACATATGTATGTAAGTATAACTACAATGGTAGAATATCTAGAAAAAAGCACAACGAACAACAACTTGAGGATAAAATTTGCTAAGTAGTACTTGTTAAAAACAGACGATTTTTGGAACAAGGTAATTTGGCGTAAATTGTCTTAAATATGTTTATATTGATAGGTTTTATTAATTTTAAGGTTCTGTTCACTGACGAGAGCAAATATAATTTGCATGGCTCAGATGGCAAGATGTTTGTGTGGTGTAAACCGAAAACAGAATTTAACCACCAAAACACAATAGCCACTGTTAAAGGGGGGCTCTGTTATGGTTTGGGGGTGCATGTAGATAATGGACAAATTTGGCTACCTCAACATTTTGAAAGAAAATGTCAAGCAAAGTGCAAAGAAATTGAGCATTGGACGCGATTTTGGTTTTTATTAAGACAATGATCCCAAACGCACCTCAGATGTGGCAAAACTTTGGTTGATACATAACTGTCCCAAACTTATACCAACACCAGTACAGAGCCCAGACCTTAATGTAATTGAACATCTCTGGGAGGAAAGAGTTGGCAACTCTGAGTGAATACATTAAATTTTTTTCAGTACGTGGTGGAATTTTATCACATCAATATAAAGTTTTATCTCCAATAAAAAAAAGAGAGTGGAAAAACAATATATAAAAAGTTCGAATTATATTAAATAAAATGAGTAAAGGCCGTAGGAACGTTAAAATCAATCAAATACTTTGCGGTCATTGCGAATTAGTGGTTAAAGAAGATTTTATTGAGTGCGACAAGTGCAGGAAAGTTTACCATGTAATTTGCACTACATTAGATAAACGTAAATACGAACATTTAGTAAAACATGAGAAAGAGGAGTATATATGCCATCTGTGTGATAATAGTGGTACTTTTAAAACAGATATAAAAGAGATTAAAGTGGAATTAAAAAAAAAATTAGATCAGCTGACGGCTATGAACGAAACGATAATGTTTATGTCTAAACAATACGATGACATTTTAAAAGGTGTTGCTGAAAATAAAAAGAAAATAGAATGTATTCAAAAGGAAAATAAACAATTGAAGGCTGAAGTAAAAACATTAAAGAGCTCTATCAAATTTTTGAACGATCAAAGAGTTAAACATAATTGTTTAATAAGTGGAATAGAGGTACCAAATGGATCTACAGTAGTCGATGCAGTTATGAAACTGACCAAAGATGCTGGTGTAGAACTAAAGCCTGAATGTATTGAAGAAGCTTATATTATTAGAAAAAAACGTAACAGGCTCGCAAATGTAAACAAAAGTGATAAGCAGACAGTCGTAGTTAAATTAAATTCAAAGGAAAACAAAAACAAAATAATGTCTCTAAAGCCAATATTGAAAGCCGGCGAAGCTTTTAAAAACAAAAACATTTATGTTAATGACTATTTAGGTAAAGAAACTATGAGTCTTTTAAATCATGCTAAATCTTTGAAAACCGTTGGTTATCGTGCCGTCTATGCAGTTGGTTCAAAAATTTTTGTTAAAAAAAGTGAATTATCCAAACCGAAATTTATTGCTAATGAAAGTGAAGTAGACAACCTTTTACTGGAAGCTACAACAAATAGGATGACCGGGCGTAGATCCCATTTTGAGGTAGCTGATGATGATGGTGAATTGGCTGGTGACGAAATTTTATCTCCATAATATTTGTATTTGTAAAATTATTAACAATGAATATATTATATTTTGGAGTAATTGTTATTTTTATTATTTTTCTTATGGATATGCAATATTTTAAAAATTTAAAATTGTATACAAATTATAATAAAAACAAACGCAATTTGACATTCAATTGTATGTCAATTAATATTAGGAGTGTTTCATCTATTGCAAAATTCAATAAGTTTAAAGCGTTCATAGCAAAATTACCGTGGCTACCCAATATAATTTCTATCCAGGAAACATGGTTTAACGCAGATCTTGTTCAACTTTATAATATAACTGGATACAAAAGTGTGCATTGTTGCAGACCGGGTGGTTATGGAGGAACTTCGCTATATATTCGTGAAAATCTTCGATATACAGTTGAAATCTGTGAGAGCAAAAACTTTTTTGATTTTATTGTTATAACTTTAAATAGTCTAAAAATAAGAGGAATATCACTTAAAGTGATATCATTTTATAGATCACAAAAATGTAGTAAGAATGCATACCTTTCACACTTAGAAAATTTGCTAAGTTCCTACGGGCGAAATCCTTGTATATTTGCTGGTGATGCTAATATATGTAGATATTTTAAATGCACCCTCATCGGAAGATCTGCTTAATCTGATTGCTAATTTTAATTTCATTAACTGTCAGCAATGTTAAAGAATGTTTTGTTGAATCACTGGAATGTGAATTATCAGATCATAATGTTATTATTTATAAAATTCGAAGCAAAATTAATGATCGTAGCTATATAGAAGATTTTAAAACTTGTCGTGATTATAATCGCTTGGATGAAATTATAAGTAACACGTTACCACAAGTATGTACAACAGGAGACCCCTCAACCGATATAAACAAATTAATATCATGTGTGAATTCTGCTTTGGAACTCTCCTCATTTGTAAAAAGGCGTAATAGAACGATAAGACAAGAAATAACTCCATGGATAAATGTTAACTTACAGAAATTAATGGATTATAAGAAAACAATTTTGAAAAAGCGTAGGAAAAACCGTAACATTCCCTATATTGAAGAAATGTTGAAAAGAATTAGCAATGTAATTAAAAAAGCTCATAGAGAATCTATGAATAACTTTTATACAAACAACTTACGAAAATTTCAACACGATCCGAAAAAATGCTGGAAATTTGTAAACGAAACTTTAGGAAGAAACCCTTCCAAGTCAATCATTGTAAACGATGATAATGGTAAATCAATTGAAAGTGATATTCCAAAAGCAGAGAAATTGAATAGATATTTCCTAAACTCAGTAAGGGAGCTTAAAGCAGAAATTCCGCAGCTGCCTGATGACTCTTGCAATTCTTTACGAACATTAATACAAACAAACGAGAGATGTAGCTTTCGATGCACAACATCAAATGAAGTTTACGATGTTATAGCTAACATCGCCCCATGCAAAAGTGCTGGCCATGACAACTTCATGCCAAAAATACTTTTAAATAACAGATATAAGTTTACACCATACTTAGTAATTATCTTCAATAACATTATTAGTAAAGGCGTCTATCCAGATATTTTAAAAATTCATAAGGTGGTTCCAATACCGAAGGGAAATAACTCCTGCACAGCAAATATGTATAGACCCATATCTGTTTTGTCCGTCATCGATAATGTCTTTGAACGACTTCTGTACAATCAAATATCAAATTATATGGAATGTAATAATTTTTTAAACGATTTTCAGTATGGATTCAGGAAAGGATGTGGTACAGAAGAAGCGGTAGTAAATGTTATTAATTATATTTGCAAAAGCTTAGATGATGGGTTTTCTGGTGTGGTTGGCTTGTTTTTCGACTTATCGAAGGCCTTTGATATTTTAGATCATGAAATCTTGATAAAAAAATTAAGATATTATGGCATATGTGGCAGAGAATTGACTTTACTAAAAGACTATTTAAGAAATCGCACACAGTTTGTTCAAATTAACAGCTGGAAAAGTTCACCTGGTAGAGTGGAACATGGCGTTCCGCAGGGCAGTGTTTTGGGGCCACTATTGTTTTCAATATACATCAATGATATCAAAAATCTTGAAGTTACTGGAAAGCTTTTTATTTATGCCGATGATATTTGTTTATTGTATCCATATAAACACAAAACAGTTGCTAAGGCGTACTTAGAACGTGATGCAGATCTTGTATCGGAATTTATAAGGATTAACAAACTTTATCTAAATGCGAATAAGACCAGTCTATTAATATTTAAACCCAATTATCAACCTGACAGCAACTTCAGCGTGTGTGTGGACGGCAAAGAAATTTTTGAAAGCAGTTCAGTAAAGTATTTAGGTTTACAGCTACAGAGCAACCTTGTATGGAATCAACACATCCAATGTATAAAGCGTAAAGTTGCGCAAGCAACGGGTTTACTTTTCAAATTTAAAAATAAATTTGATCAACGCACTAAACGTCTAATTTATAATTCTTTAATTCAAAGCCAATTCAATTACCTGGCCATTATATACGGCTATAAAAATACTATGGAATTAAAATTATTACAAAGAATGCAAAATAAAGCATTGAAAATAGTGGCTAACCTTCCAGTTAAATATCCAACAATATCTCTTTATAAAGATGTATTTAAAAACGTTTTACCAATTCACTTGGTTTATAAAATGTATCTTTTAATATATGTACGTGTTCAAGTGTATAAATAATATGGGACATCACACAATATGTTTTTCGAGAAATCGACATGCAGTCAATACAAGGAACATAAACAATCTAGCAGTGCCCCGATGCAGACTCGAAACTACCAAACAACGGATAGAATTCTATCCGTTGTTTGGTATTTGAATTCATGGGTAGCCATGAATTCAATAAGTTGCCCACATGTTTGACAAATATAATAAGAATTTCAAGATTTAAGGAACACTTGAAGAATTACATATTTATTGCAACAAAGCGTAAATTTTCTTACATAGTAGAATCCACTCCAATATTTCAATACATATATTTAAATAAATTGTCTAAATTTCTTTAGTTTACCTAATTGCTTTTTTATTTTATTTTTTGCCAACTTGCATATACAGTAAAATTCGCTTATAGTCCATTGCTTCAAATGCACGCTTTTTGTGGACTGTAAGGCGAATTGGACTATAATTAGATTTTTATATAAGCCACTTTTTGGCTTATAAGTGAACTAGCATATAATAATTTATTTTGACTATATAAAATCTGAAAGCCGATATTTCAATGCTCTCATGGATGAAGAAAAAAAAACACATTTAACACTGCAAAAATGAAATACATATGTACATATAAAAAAGGGTTGCATTTTTGCGCTCCGTTTTTGTCTAGGAACATTTTTTTTTTAAATTTGCATTTTGGATTATATAATTAATAACTTGCATGAAATTAAGTTTTTTCACACCGCATCTAGGTGGAATATAAGCGAAAATGGACTATAGCGCTAATGGTCTATGTAACAAATATTTTGCAGGTATTTTATTTATTGATGCCAAAAAATTACAAATTTTGGACTAAATCGCTAATTCTTCTATTTTAAGCGATGTTTGATATTTTTCCCTTGACATTTGAAAAAAAATTTTTTTTGTAGTGTTGCATTTATTGCTCTTGCATCTACCTGGTATTATGTATGTTAAATATTTTTTCCATGTTTTTATTTTTTCTGTCACAACATGTTTTTCGTATTTTATGTAAAAAAAAAATTATAACAATTATTGCTGAAGAAGTTTTGCAACGGAAAAGGAAATGTCGAAGATATTTATACATACTTATATTAAAAGGACTTCGGATTTGATAATTATTTAAAAAGGTCAATAAATTAGGATCAATATAAATTGAAGAAAAAGCAAGAAAATAGATAATGACGTACCAATAACAAATAGTAGTCGCTGTGATCGGACGTGTTCTTAAAGAGCTCTAAAGTTTTTCAATATTTTTCACATAATTAACAATATATTTTAAATGAATTTTGTAAGATCTTGTCTTCTGAATAAAATGGTGTAAACAAATTAGTTAGTAAAATTAAAAGGATTTATTTTTCCTAGAATAATAAACATTAAAATTGCTGTATATACATACCTACATATGTATGTTTGTATATATGTGAAACATACAATTGATAGAATTACACAAAACAATAATAACAAAATTTGCCGCTTAAATGTTTAACATAATCAACACCAACAACGGCAAAACAGTAGTCCGAAATTCCAAAAATCAAATATAACATCAATTGCAATAAAATAAAACAAAAACAATTTAAAGAAGTACACAAAACAGAATTAACAAAACTTTAAATTTTTTAGCACGATCTAGAACTAAAAACCACTAAACAATTATCTGAAATTTACAAAGAGCAAATATAACATTAACAGAGATAAAATAAAACAACAACAATATTTGCAAAATTTTGCCGGCCAAAATATTAAAATTTTTTATGCACAATCTAAACTAAAAACTACGAAACAATAATACTAAATATAATATTAACAGGTTCCTAAGTTCTAAACTTGTAAACATAAATAATTAACAAACAACAAATTAAGATCATAAATAAACATTATTAAACGCATTCCCTACACTTGCAATAATGGAAAAAAATTTAAGATCGAACAGTAATAAAAGAGATAATACAACTCCTCTCAGAAACGAAGCAAAAATTGCTTGTGCTTCATTTTCCCCATCTCTTTTGGAGTCAATGTTTAAGAGGATCGATAAACAATTTGACTCATTAAGCTTAAAAATCAAAGAGAGTGAGGAAAGAATTCTCGTTAGCTTAAATGAAAAAGTTAATGATGTCGAAACTAGACTTTTAACTGTGCTAGATAAACATGTTTGTGATATAGTGAGTGAGATAAAGAATGTTAAGGAGAGGGTCTCTTACTTAGAACGACAGTGCACCGAAATAAAATCCCTCCAGACAGAAATTAAAACTTTAAAAGCACAAGTAAGCCGACAAGAAAACATATCTGTGGCATGTGACTTGCGTATTAATGGTATACCATACATGAATAACGAAAACCTTAATGAGATTTTTGGTACCATTTGCTCCGTCTTAAATATATCTACACCTGCGTACAAATCAATTTTTCGCCTACAGAATAAAAACAACAAAGAAGTTAATTCTCCGGATGCAGTTATTATTGTTAAGCTTCATTCACCTTATGACAAGAATTTTATTTTAAAATCATACGCACAGTTTAAAAAAGCAAGTAGCAGTCATCTGTGCTTGCAACATATTGGCTTTGCCACGCAACCGCAGAATTCATCTAAAATTTATTTAAATGATAATTTAACATCAAATAATTTTAAACTTTTAAGCACCGCAATATATCATCGTAAAAAGGGCCGTTTAGCTGCTGCATTTAGTTTGCGTGGAGTAGTTTATATAAAAGTTAACCAGGCTGATGAACCTTTACGCATTGAAGACCTGTGGCTGTGTTCTGTTACTCTCGCCACGAGAAATTTTTCGACTGAAACGTGTGAAATAAAACAAAGTTGAAACAACAGCTGCTTTTCTCACTAAACTGTAGCTATAACTTTTCTTGGTGAGTAATAGCTGTCACGTAAGGAAATTACGCGCCATTTTACAGAAAAACTGTGTCTGTAAAACTTTTGCGAAAAAATTTCCCGCTTTCAACTGTCATTATTTCTCGCAAGTAAAAAGGCTGTGAGATAGTATTTCAAATAACAATAATCATCATTAAATGAATAATAATGCTGAAAAATAAGTATTTTGTTGTTATATTAAGTTTGATATGTATATTTACACAGTTTAGAATGATTTTTTTTTTATTTGAACTTTTTAATTAATTTTTATACCCTTCACACAATAAGTTTTAAGGGAGTACTTATATAAGTTTGAAATTTCTACAATTTTAATTTCCGACCCGACAAAGTATATTGTAATACTTTTATAATGTTTTTTTCAGAATTCACAAATTGCAATTGTTTTTTAATTTTACAAAATTTTGTGCATAAGTATGTATGTATTTGTAAATAAAATGTAAACAGAGCCATACCATACAATTTCTAGAATAGCCGGCGGTTATAATATGACGCCGTCGAACAAAATTTCTTAACTTTAGTAATTTTTGGCCGGCGGCGGTACTAATTGTGGCTGGCGCTTTCATTTTTAAAATTGCATGTCGACTTCGTTTTATATTTTCAGACATTTCTAACGTAACGACGTAATCACTTTGGATAGTTTTCGACATGAGTTACAGACGCAGTTTTTTCCCACTTTTCGAGAAACAATGGAATAATTTGTTTCACAAGTTTTCGACGCGAGAACTTCTCGCCAAAGTTACAGAACAGTATCTGATGGAGTCGTGCAGAAGGAAATGCCGAATCGATGTTGATGTGTTTCCAGCTTTGTATTTCTACCTTCTCGTAGTTATTTGCTATATAAAATTTTTAGTAAAATCTTTCTTAAATTTTGCGTTGTATTTTCCTCATTTTTCTGCAATTAAATGTCATGTCACCTTATATTTTTATAATCTTTCTGAAATTACTTATTTCTTACTCAAAATAGTAATATGGGAGTGTTTGATAAACAATTTTGAAATTATTATAAAGACATTTCTTCTTACCAGAAGAATTGTGCTGTTATACTGTAGTGTCAGCGTTGCCGTAACAGATTTCTATGTCATCCTCAAATAGATGGGGGTTGGGTTCCACAGTGAATACTAGACATATGATTCAAATACTCGCTAAACAACGCGATGGTCTTAATATTTGCCATATTAATGCCCAAAGTTTGGTACACAAAATTGATGAATTCCGATTTTTGTTTGAGGACTCTAATATGGATGTTATTTGTGTATCCGAAACGTGGTTTTATAGAGATCTGCCAGATAGTTTAGTTGGGACAAACGGTTACAAACTAATAAGGAGGAATAGAATGGGTTATGCAGGTGGGGTGGCAATTTATATCAAGAATGGAATAAATCATAAAGAAATAAAAAGATCGAAGGACAATGAGCCAGTTGAATATCTTTTCATTGAAGTATTTGGTGGTGAGCGTAAATTCTTATTAGGTTGTACTTACCGACCCCGTTCAGACGTTCCCTATGATACATTTATGCGTGAACTAGAGATGCTATCTACACAATATCAGGATATTGTTATCGCAAGTGATTTCAACTGTAATGTTTTATCAAAATTAAATTCCAATTTTTCTAGTCAACTTGCATCAATTGGTTTACATATTGCAAATACTCAGCATCCTACGCACTTCACTAATACTACCAGTACCTTACTCGATATTTTCGTATTAAGTGATGAGTCAAATCTGTTACTTTTCGATCAAATTTGTGCCCCCTGTTTTTCTAAACACGATCTAATTTGCATTTCATATGACTTCAAAGTAAAAAATACTGCAAATCCAATTAGTTTTCGTGATTTTCAAAATATTGATCTAAACATATTAGATGCAAGTTTCAATACTATCGACTGGAACGAAATATACAGATTGGCATCTGCTGACGAACAGCTCCAAGTTTTTAATTCAAACTTACTCCAACTGTTTGACATTTCCATTCCCTTGCGAAGGTATTTTGGAAATAAAACAAGGAAATGTTGGTTTAATCCTGTAATTAAACGTCAAATAAATGTTCGTGATGAACTGTATAGGCGCTGGAAAAGATTCCGAACGGCGGAATTACATGAAGAGTACCGTAGAGCTCGCCGTATTGTCAATAAAAGCATTAGTGACGCAAAAACTAACTTTTATGCGAATCGCTTCAAATTAGCTGTTAATTCAAAAAGGAAATGGCAAGCAATCAGAGAGATAGGTATCGCAAATAAAATTACCTCCTCCTGTAATATTGATGTCAATGAATTAAACAAATCATTTATTACCATTCCGTCATGCACGTCGGGAAATACCAATCAGGTTAACGCCTTAAATCTAACTCAGCAGCAATTGTTACCCCCCACATATCGTTTTAATTTTGTGGGTGTACCCCCAGCTGATGTTTTATCATGTATTCTATCAGTGACATCAAATGCTGTCGGGTTCGACCAGATCTATCCAAAATTCATAAAACTCCTTCTTCCAAAAATTTTAATGCTCATAACACATATTTTCAATACTATCATCACTACAAGTATATTTCCAAGCTGTTGGAAATATGCAAAGGTTATCCCTGTGCCCAAAACTGGTAATGAATATCGTCCCATTTCAATACTACCATATTTGTCCAAAGTCTTTGAGCGGTTGTTGCATGTGCAAATATGCAAATATTTGACTAATTATCAGCTTCTAGTAAGGAATCAATCTGGATTTAGAGGTAAACATAGCTGTGTTACATCGCTTATCAATGTAACAGAAGACATCAGGGGCAGTCTTGATGACGGTTGTGTCACGTTTCTTGTGCTCTTGGATCACTCCAAAGCATTTGATTCTGTTGATCATGAAATTCTTTGTAGTAAGATATACAATACATTCAAATTTTCTCCAACTTCCACTTCACTCATTGCAAGTTATCTTGCCGATCGTTACCAATCTGTATGTGCTGGTGATTCAATATCTTCTGCCTTACATGTTTCTAAAGGAGTACCGCAGGGTTCTATTTTGGGGCCACTTTTGTTCACTCTGTACATTAATGATTTACCTAAGCAACTATTACACAGCAGAATCCATATGTATGCAGATGATGTACAAATATATATAAGTTGTAAGAAAAATTTGATAGAAGAGTGTATTGCCAAGCTTAACGCTGACCTAAATAACATATTTTTATGGGCATCATCTAATGGGCTATACTTAAATCCTAAAAAATCTAGATGTCTCATTATAGCCCAAACAAATCAGAGCATAACCATAGATACTCCGATATCTATAGGGAATCAAGACATTGCTATAGTCGACTCCGCTAAGAATCTTGGAATTATTTTTAACAAAACACTTCAATGGGATACACACATAAACTCTATCTCTGGAAAAATATTTTCAATGCTTCGAGTGTTATACTCTTCACAACAGTTTACACCGACTTACATACGCGTGCTTCTTGCGAAATCGTATTTAATGCCTATGTTTGTTATATGGCTGTGAAATTTTTGCGTATTGTGACTCATATAGCAAGAGCAGATTAGTTGTAGCCTATAACGCAATTTTGCGATACGTATACTGTATCAAGAGATATGAAGGTACTTCACAGTATTCAAAATCTTTATATGGAGTTGAGCTCTTGGATCTGCTTAAGATTAAGTCTTTAATATTGCTACACAAAATTATTTACACGAAAGAACCAATTTATTTATTTGAACGTCTTCAATTTGCACGGTCTAATAGAGGTAAAAACATTATTAATTTTAGATATCAAACATTAATCTCTGAATGGCAATTTTTTACAAATACAATACGACTGTGGAACTCACTTCCTAATTCTTTGCAAATCACAGGCAACGTTGTACGCTTTAAAAAGAAATTGTTCTCAAGTTTTTAAGTATACTTTAAAATTCCCGTATTACCATTTTTTATTACTATTTTTATTTTTTTTTTTTTTGTTTTTTTTACTTGTTTGCTATAGAAATTGAAGTCTATTTGAAATTCATTTTTTTAATACAATTTATTTGAAATAAATGTTAATTTTCCTTTTCTCTTATTTTACTTTTGCATTTTTGCACTTTTTTTTGTATCTTTTATGTTGTAATACTGATATTATAAACTGTTTATTTTGTTTTAAGCTTGTTGTATGTGATACCCACTTTTAATAAATAAATACATAAATAAATCTTAAGAGGAATGAGGGCGCAAGAAGATTAAACAATAGATTCAAGATTGTGGGGGGTAAAATAATGAAATGTCAGGCAACTATAACTTTTTTAATTTGTTGACGAAGCTCAGGTATAATCCCAAAGTTTATTAAAAATTCTACTAAAAATATTTGTAACCCTTTTTATGAAAACACTTTTGGTGAGTCAATAATTTTCCAATCAATTGAGAGACATACTCAAATTATGCAGAGCATGATTCTGAATTTGGCATTATGGATAACAGCAATCAAGTAAAGAATACCAATGGATTGAATATAATTTAAGATTAATTTTAAGTTATGAAGAAATGAAAATGCTTTTGAAGCATTTTATTACAGAAATTAATATGGGAGGAAAAAACGGTATGTGCATTAAAAGAAATTTGATTGTCTGATTTAATCGCAGAAGAAGGAATTAGGAATAATATGTATATAACAGAAAATGGTTCGAAAATAAGACAGGTTGACACATTTCTGTTGATCTCCAATGAGCTTTACCTAGATCTCATTTTGTGACTATTGTTGATAATCAAGTCAATAAAATGAGATTCTTGAAATAGAATAAGGACATAATAATTTTGAAAGCGGACAAAGAATAAGTAGTATATTGGATGATACCACCATTTCAGTTATTAAATAAAGATCCAACTAGCAGGTTACAAAAATTAAATAATAGTTTAGTCGATGAACTTCTTAAATTGAAAACAGTTACACCTTTAGAAAGGAATAATTTTAAAACAAATGTTACATTGTCTCCTCGTTTATATGGCTTACCGAAGGTCCATAAAGCTGATTTTCCTCTAAGACCAATTTGTTCTTGTATATATTCTCCATCGCATGATCTTTGTAAATTTTCAACTCATATTCTCCAGAACTTATTGGAACATTCTAAATATATTGTGAAGAACTCTCTCCAGTTTAGGGATAAAATTGAAAATGTTAGAATTGAAAATAATGAAAAATTTGTTTATTTTGAAGCTCTTCTCTTTTTCCAAAAAGTTTTCCAATGGAAAACGAAATATTGAAAAAATGTATACATACTCGTACATATAGTTATGTATATTAAAATTTTCTATAAAAAACTTTAATATAAAAACTACCTCAGATTTGCTAATTATTTAAAAAGGTCAATAAATTAGGATCAATGTAAGTACTTACCTATTTAAAATCATTTGTTCAGCATTCAAGTAAACGTTACAAAATGTATATTTAGACAAATCTATCTTTAAGCTAGTATTTCTACTAGACTATGACCTAAAGTATTTCCATACTTCAGAGAACCCAATTCCGCATATAGTTTTGGAACTCTTTTTCAAATCATCATTTTGTTTTTAAATATCGTTGTAGTACGCCAAATCACCTGCATTATTTACAAATTTGTCCAAATTTTATGATTCGTTTGAGGTTAACTCACTCTATTGCAAAAAAATAATTCTTGATATTAAATTGAGCCATTTTTTTGTGGCACTTTATTAAGAAGCTTTTTATCACTGTAGTTAACAAGAATTTATGTACACAAAAATTTTATTATACAGTACTCGTTTTCACAAACAATATTCTCAAAATGAAAAAAATATGTAAGCTGAAAAATAACGGGGCTTTTCTAATAAAATACCATAAAATACAAGGTGACCCCAAATATATCGTAATAATAACAACAAACAGATTGTGGTATAATCAGACTATCAAACTCTTACATGAAACATGTATAGAATACATGAAAAAATTTCATTTTCATAGAATTTGACAACTTCCTGAAGAAATCTTCCGAAGAAAGACGAAATATTGAAAAAAATCAATAACAAATTTTTTAAAAAACCAAAAAGGAACTTGAGCTGAAAGAATTTATTGCAAATATTAAATAGAATTTGGCAGTGACGGAGTAACATTCTGCTATCACGACAATGCCACCTTATAAAGCTAAGTCGGCTGAAGCTTTCGATTGTGTAGCGGCGACATTTGTGTAAAATAAAACAAAGCTGGCTGTCAGCCACTCAACTTGAACCTCTGATGATGACGCAATATCAATGTTAATGAGGGGATATTAACAACTGTGTTAGATTTCGGATATGGACAGTGAGGACAAAATAAGCGTGCTAGCCTTTCATGAAATAAAAGCGGGGGAAAAGGTCACCTATGATGCAGCTCAAGATGTAGTGCAAAAACCTGCAAACTATGCGCAATTGGTTATGGCGAGAGGCTTGCGAAAATCGTGGACTTTCCGGTTGTAGAAATAGTGTGCGGCAACTGTCCTTCGAATCGTCAGCTGCGGAAAAATTTAGGCGTTACTCTTGGTAAGTTGTGTATGTAGCATAATTTAGCAAATTTAAACTAAACACTTGTAATGGGAAGATATAATATTGACACTAATTGCGACGTTGCTTCATGTTTTTACATACATATGTATGTATGTTCGTACTTTTCAAATACATACCAACATAAATTGTCAAACAAAATTTGGATTTTGCATATTATCCTGCAAACTCAGTACATAACCAATTATGTATTACAGGCAGTTCGCCGTTGTCGAAAGGATAAGTTCATTCGCATTCTAGGCGAAAGGAAATCGATTTGGGTTTTTCTAACTTTATTCTATGCGAAAGATGTGTCAAAATTCAATTAAAATACATAAGTGCCTGCGAACGAATAATAGTAGCATAGAAAAGTGAGTGAATAGTTTTCTTTCGCATACATTTTCATTCGATGTCGGCGAACAGGGTGTTAATAATATTGTAAGCTTTAATACAATTTTAATTAACAACAAGAATTATTATATGGCAATACAATTTATTATACACCCTTTGCACACCCGGCAAATTCCAATCATAAGGTTTTCGTATTTTCTGATGCCTCTCACGTTCTTAAATTTGTAAGAAACCATTTTATCGACAGTCGATTCGTCATAAAGAACGAACTCTTGACGTCTCGTACAATTTCCGATGTGTTGAAGCATGCCGATTAACATCTATCTGCCAAAGATCCAGGTAAGTAAGTATTCGTCTTGAGTTTTAAATTTTATTCTATATAAATAAGATATATGTATGTATGTATACTAACAAATTTTCAGGACGACAAAAGGTAAAGCCATGCCGTGCATCTTTTTTCACATACCACTGCCAGCACAATTCCGTGGAGTTACTCTATTGGATGTATAT
Organism: Thecocarcelia acutangulata; assembly: GCA_914767995.1. Classification (NCBI taxonomy): domain Eukaryota; kingdom Metazoa; phylum Arthropoda; class Insecta; order Diptera; family Tachinidae; genus Thecocarcelia; species Thecocarcelia acutangulata. The sequence continues at coordinate 64,226,274 of OU612098.1, forward strand.
ACATATATATTATCTAGTTAAGAAGGCAAACATAATGCAGTACAAAAGTCAATGCAAGAAGTATTTGATGTTACAGAGCGAATTCGGATATGTACTAAAGTAGTCAAATATTTCAAACTCTTAATTCAAGCCTTAATACGACACTAAAAAGCTTTTCACCTATTCGGCGGAATTCCACATATATCGGGTGGTTAAATTTCAAGGGCCGATGTTGAATGTGAACCACACCTAAACGCCAAGTTTTTTTCCGAATTTTATTTGACATTTCTCTATTTCAGACTTACTCAATTTGAACCATGGAGAGATACACAATCCAACAACGTGTTAAAGTTATCCAGACTTATTATGAAAATGATGATCAATTTTCGAAGAAAATCATCTTCAGTGATGAGGCACATTTTCACCTCAGTGGATTCGTCAATAAACAGAATTGCCGCATTTGGGCGAATGAGAATCCAAGAGTGACTGTCGAAAAACCAATGCACCCACAAAGAGTGACTGTTTGGTGCGGTTTATGTGCTGGCGGCATCATCGGGCCGTATCAAGTAGTTACTGTGAATGGTGTTCGCTATCGTGAGATGATAACGAACTTTTTATGGCCCGAATTGGAAGATATGGATGTAGACGATATGTGGTTTCAGCAGGACGGTGCCACTTGCCATACAGGTAACGAAACAATTGCTCTTTTGCGCAACAAATTCAATGGCCGTGTTATCTCACGTAATTGCGATGTCAATTGGCCGCCAAGATCATGTGATTTGACACCGTTGGACTTTTTTCTTTGGGGTTATTTGAAAGAAAAGGTGTACGTTGATAAGCCAGCAACAATTCAACAGCTAAAGGATGGGATAATTCGGCACATTAACGGCATAGAACCTCCATTATGCCTCAAGGTTATCGAAAATTTGGACCATCAGATGGAGGTGTGCCACCGTGGCCGCGGCGCCCATTTGGCCGATATTTTGTTCCATACATAATTGAATAATACCAATATATCATAATAAAATAAAATTACAATAATTTCCTAAATAGTTTGTGTTTTACTCAAAATCAACATCGGCCCTTGAAATTTAACCACCCTTTAAATTGTTAATTTCAGTTGAAGCAAATTGACCCAATATAATACAAACATCGAAAGAACATAATGAAGTAAATAGAATACATAACATCAATTTAAGTCACATAACTGCAATCATCAAAGTTTTAAAGCCATTTCAGAAAGCATTTTTAAAGTTAGAAGGAGAAAATTATGCAACTAATAATCTAGTTTATATGATAATACGCCACTTACAAAAAAAAGTTTGTTTCGAAGAACTCCGATTTGGATATAGCATGTTTTGTTAGTATCAGAAAAATTAAGCATTATGTAGATTCTCTAGCATTACAAAATTTGACCAACATAATATTGTAGTATTCCTTTTTCCTCCAGCGAATAAATGGTTTAAATTTAGTGAACATAAGAAGACGGAAATAAAAGATGAATATAGACAAATTATGATACATAAATTACCTTGAAGAACTAACTACTTCAGAAACACAACATAAAGTTCCTGGGTGACACAAAATTGTAGCAAGTGCCACAAAGTGATATTGTATTTGGCCCAATAAGAAATGAAATATCGAAGTGTGAAAATAATGACCTATCAGGCTTTTCGCCTGATTTTAACATTCTACAATGGTGGAATTTACATAAACGGCTTCTGAACGTGTTTTCTCCTCCCCTTTAATTTCAGAGAAAATATATTGTATTGCTTTTAACGATGATTCCATTAATGCAATAGTTTTCTTACATTCGAACATCATTATATTTTGTTATATTGGAACAATTATTATTTTCTTAACAAAATTGAATTAATATACACACATGATTTTAATTTTTAGTTAGTTTTTTTTTAAAGAAATTGCTCTAAATATTGACCTACATACATACTTATGTAAGTACGAGTATGAGCATATACAATTATTTTTCAAAATCTCGGAGATAAAAAGTTTACAAACAAATTACTAATATTGATCCTAATTATTTGACCTTTTTTTATAAATTAAATTGAAATATTGCTTACGCTTGAGGTCAGTTTTGTTTTTCATGTAAGAAATGTTTTAATTAAATTCGATATTTCGTCTTCACTAAACACTAAAGTCAATTCTATTTAAAAACAACTTAAATTTTAGCATCTGCAGCTAATTTTTTTCAACTATAGTCAAAGTTAAACCTGGTTCCAAGTTGAACTGGCTCTAAATGGGCGATGAGTCAAATTCATTAAACATTTGCATACAATCTAATATAAAATACAAGCAAGTGGCATCTCTGATCAGCTGAAAATAAGAAAACAAACGGTTAACAAATTAAAAAAAATACGTTTTTAAAAACGATTATAAATTATTATTTACAATGGAAAAGGTAAGTTCTGTATGTTATAAATTATATAACTCTATATATTTGCGCTTTTATTGCCAGGGTCAACATAAAAGGCAACGGGAGGCTAACTAGAGCACAAGCGAAAAAGAACTGCTACGTGAATTCATTAACATGCACTTGGAAGTTATTGAAAACAAAGGCAACGACACTTCCATGATTAATAAGAAGAAAAATGCATCTAAAGTATGGCTTCCGCAGGCTATTGTCATGAAATAGGAAAACTTATAGCTCAGTGGGTTCAGATGAAAATAAATGCCAGAAAAGCTGTCGCAAACGTGAAGCGTGTCTCCGTCGCAACAGGAAATTCAGTGGCTACTCCCGAACTGAGTACGGAAAACGAATTAGTAGTGCAAGGTATGATTTCACATGAATTTATAGAAGATGATATTTTGATGACAATAACTGTGCGTTTGAATAAGTTGAGAGTCCACCTGTTGAATTCTTAGTTTTCTATATGAAGAGCCAGATAACGAAGAATTTTTGAAACCTAAACAAAGTGCACTAACTAATAACACTAAATGTAGCGAAAATGTTAGTACACCGCAGCAAAATATTTTTGAGAAACGAAAAATGAAGCAATTTGTTTCGTTTTCCGAACTTAAACGCCTAAAAACCCTTTTCAAAACTCCATCAAAAACTGATATACATAATTCTAAAAAGGCAGCGACAAATAAGTAAAGAATCTTCGTACTCTGAGGAAATTAACGACTTAAGAAAAAAAAGTTGATTGCTGAAATTGAGCATATGGCACGTAGTCCCACACAAGTCGCTTGAAATTCAGCAACAAGAACTTCACAGTCTTAAATTGCAGCAACTTCAGAGGCAAATAGAATACGATTAGGAAAGATATGTTTGAAAAGTTAACCTGTTACGTCGTACAATGAATGTTAAAAATTTGGAAATTTATATACAAACTAATTAATAGTTATTTTCAAAAGACCAATTTCTTTTTTAAGAGATTTTTACATTTTGTCAATTAACGGCGAACATGATTTATTTAGAGTTATGTTAATTTAATTAAAAACAACTTTTTCTTCTTTTAATTTATTTTTTATGTCAACTGCTGATAAAAGTGGATCTTTCTCGATAAGTTTTAAACAAAACCGCTTATCCCGGTCCAACAACTTGCATCTTTTTGTACAGTTTCTCTTTTTATTTTCTACATTGTTGATAGCTTTAAAGCGTTTTATGATATTAAATACAGTACTTTTACTTTTATTTATTATTTATGCAATTTCTCTGATTGATTAAATTGTTTATGATAATTTGTCTTTCTTCAACTGTAGTTTGATGTTTAGGTATCTAAAACCCTGATTTGATGTCATGATGCGTCATTAAGGTTTTAAAAATAACGGTAATTCAAAAAATGCACGTCCCACTTTGAGAGTGAGTATAAAGTTGCTAAATAAATTAGAAAAAAAGTTAAAAAAAAAATTCTTAGTACACGGTAAAAAAGATATACCGACAGATTTAGTGAAGTCTCATTATGGAGAAAAAAATTTAACAAAATTTTTGAAGAAAATTTAATTTATGCAAAAAATAATTATAGCAATGTTAGCCAACTAAGTAATATTCAGTTGTGTCCCACTTTGTATGTGAGTAGCTGTATATTTATAAATATAATTGGTGTTTAAAACAAATATGAAGTGAAGTCTATGAGGAAAAAGAAATAATAAATATGATATATAATAAAAATAAAAGAAAAATACAAAAACATAATTATCAACGCAAAAAAAGTATTATCATAGGTATTATATATGAATGTGAAATCAATCTAACGATTGACAAATAATATTTTTTTGGAATTGTTGTGCGTTAGCAATAACTTAAGAACTATAGGGTATATCGTTCCAGAGACTTATTGCAAAAATAAAGAATAGCAAGCAACCGTTTTCCTCTATTAAGAGTTGAAAAATTTAATCGCGCAAAAAGGTGATAGGGTTGACACGTGTAAATTATCTTATGGATTAATATTAAAACTCTTACCTTCAAATAGTCATCGAAGCACATACTATATAGCTTTTCACATAAAAAGAAACATGATCATATCTTCTCAAATTATATACATAACGAACTATATTATTAAAAGTAACATTAAGTTTTCGAAAAGTTCACATCCGTGCAATAAAATTGGCATTAAATATGTTTTAGCGAGAAGCATTCGAGTATTTACCGGAGGGCACTGATGACTTTGCCATAGATTTCTTAACATGGAAAACACACGACCACAATTGAAGTTAAGTGAGGGTGTTACAAACTAAGTTTGATATTTGATTTTTAATTTAACAGTCATTTTCGACCAGAGTCGAATTCTGTTTCTTTCTCACTATTAATGTAAGTACGCTCTATTCTGTCGCAAAGTAGTCAGTAACGACTAATTGTGAATGTAACCGCTTACCGGCGTGATCACGCTCAGTTGAAGGAAAACCACGAGACAGAATAGAGTAAGTACATTTTATTTTTATATAGTACGAGGCATTTTACTTTATATTAATGTACTTGACATTTTTTTACCAGATAATAAAACCGCTCTAAAATAGCCGAGCCGTTCTTGTTATTATTTTTTTGTGCGTTTTCCCAAACAGAACCATTGAAGTTGCTGCCGCAACATTTTTTATTATTCTATTCATAAATTGAATAGATGCCACGACGGAGCAACAGAATTTTGGAGAAAAAGATGTCCATGAAGTCTGCGGAAAATCTTGTGGAAGATTCCACATCAGACAGCGAAGGCGAGAAAACTGTCATAGAGGACAAAAATATATCCGTTGCTGAACTGAAGGAAGAAATTTTAGCGCTAAAAAGCACCGTGGAATCCCTAGTTCATCTTGCTCATAAGCCAACTGCCGAACCACTTGCCCACGCGTCCGCTGTTACAACACTTGCCCACTCGTCAGCCGGTACAACACTTGCCACAAACACATTTTCAACATCAGACGCCGCTGGAGTAAATGTATGTGAGTATACAATGCCTTTTAAAAAATATATGCCATTTGCCACCGCACAATCATTCGTATCGGCACCAATGCCCTCGCCCTATACAACCGCACAAACACATGTGCCTGTAAATTATTTGCCAAACTATGCCACACAAGCCTTTGCGACAACCTCTTTATACCCCTACACAGTCACACAAACAACCGCGCCAATAACAACCCCTTTGCTTTTGCCGCCTACTTTATCAAATTATTCACAACGACGCCCAATACAAATTTGTGCATCTGAACACTCTCGAGTTGCACCGGCGGTATCAGCATATACGCCTTCGCAGAGTTCACAAAGACTAGAAACTTGTAACGATAGTCGCCAACTCCGTAAGCTCCACGACTTACCCCACTTTTCAGGCCACCCAGAAGAGTGGCCTATGTTTATAGTTGCGTTTAATGAAACAACAGTTAGTTACAATTATTCTAATCTTGAAAATTTAATTCGGCTACAAAAGTGTTTAAAAGGGGAAGCCAGGTCCAAAGTGGAGTCATTTTTGATTCACCCAGATAACATTAACCAGTTGATCAGCACACTGGAGTTTTATTACGGCCGTCCCCAACTTTTAATCCGCAGCCAGATTGCCAAAGTCCGAGCGTTTCCAGCTATAACAGAAAAGAAAATTTATGATTTGGTGAATTATAGCACAATGGTGCTTAACTTGTCTACGTTTTTAATAAATGCGAATGCAATACCACACTTGAATAATCCTACATTATTAGAAGAGTTAGTTAATAAACTGCCGCTTCAGAAACGTGAAGAATGGACAAAGCACTCCATCAACAATCTTAGATCGTACCCTAGTGTTAGTGATTTTAGCCTGTGGTTGCAAGAGGTTGCAACATACATTTCCCTTTCTATGGACGGCGAAACTGGCACTGCAGGCTGTAATAAAAAGGAGAAAATGAATCCGTCTTTTACAATTATGAAAGACGAAAGTAGACTCACCAAATGCCTCATGTGCCAAAAGTCCCATCAACTATACCAATGCCAACAGTTCAGAGAAATATCCACTAAAGGCCGATGGAATTTTGTTAAAAGCAATTCTCTTTGTTTTAGTTGTTTGCGCCCAGGCCATAATTCAATTAGATGCAAAAATAAACGCCAATGTGGGTTGTCAAAATGTATTAAATACCATAATAGACTATTACATGAAGAGAGTGAACAGCACAACACAATAAAGTGCATAATTAACAAACCAGAGTTGATAAACAATAGTAATGAAAATTTTCGCCGTGAAATTAAAGAAAGTAAACAAGAAAATAGTGGCTCTGTTAACACAATCGTTGAGAACTTTTTGGACAATGAAACTTTATTTAAATATTTGCCGGTAGAAGTAAAAGGCCCAAAGGGAACTGAGAGAATTGTAGCCTTCATAGACGAAGGCTCTAAAATTACTCTTTTGGAGGACGAAGTTGCTAATGCTATTGGTCTACAAGGTTCACCAAACAGTTTATGCCTTGGCTGGATAGGCGGTAGAACGACAAATGAGAAATCAAAGAAAGTGGACTTGGAGATTAGTGCTGCTGGTAAAGGGAATTTAAGTTTCCAAATGAGAAATGTTTATACTACAAGAAACTTAAAGCTACCTGCACAGAACATGCAATTTGAAAAGTTTAAGAAAAAATTTCCAATTTTAAATAAATTTGCTATTGACAATTATTCAAATGCTCGCCCAAGATTACTAATTGGTTTGCCACACATAAGGCTTGTTCGTCCATCTGAAGTTTTGAATTTGGACAGATGCTTTGCCCTACATAAGACTAATTTAGGAAACGTAATATTTGGGTCAAATGAAGATTCGTCAGAGGCAACGGTGTGCAGAATCGATGTAGATATTCTGAACAATATTAACAAGCAGGTTTCTGAGTATTTTGCTTTGGATAATTTAGGAGTTAAATTAACTAGCCCATTGGTGTCTCATGTTGATAAACGAGCTGAAGATATACTTCGTTCTACAACTGTTAGAAAGGGCTTCCAATTTGAAACAGGTCTTTTGTGGAAACATGATATTTTTGAAATTAGAAACAGCTACACAATGGCGCTTAAGCGGTTGCATAATATGGAGGCCAAAATGAAAAAAGATAAAGAATTAGAAGAATGGTATACAGCCAAAATAAATGATTATATTTATAAATCCTATGCCAGGAAATTGACACCTCAGGAATCTGCAATCAAAGATTGCCGCACTTGGTATTTGCCCCATTTTGTGGTCACGAATGCTAACAAGGAAAATAAGAAGCGCCTCGTTTTTGATGCCGCGGCGACTGTAGATGGTGAATCATTCAACACGAGGCTAATGAAGGGACCTGCCGAATATCAACCAAAATCACTATTATCAATATTGTTTCGCTTTCGCCAAGGGAAAATAGGTGTTTGCGCCGACATAGAGGAAATGTTTCACCGTATCAGAATCCGAAGCGAGGATCAGACAGCCCAACGATTCTTGTGGCGAAACCACTTCAATGATCCTCCAAGTGAATACGTAATGCAAGTGATGATATTCGGCTCAGCCAGCTCCCCGTGCTCTGCTCAATTCGTCAAGAACATTAACGCCGAAATGCACCGAGTCAACAATCCTAAGGCATATAAAGCAATTGTTGACAATCATTACGTAGATGATTATGTTCAATCCTTTGATGATATAGGGGAGGCAATTAGTGTTGCCAAGGATGTAGTTAATATCCATAGCCAAGCTGGATTTAACCTAAGAGGATTTGTTTCAAATTCGAACGAGCTGTTATCTGCCTTGAACAACAATGAGATTTTACGTGATGATCTAGCTTTAGAAAGTTTATTCGAAGACGAAATTAGTACGGAAAAAATTCTTGGAATGCGTTGGAAGCCTTCTGACGACTCTTTCTGCTTTGTTTTGAAATTTTCGAGAATACCTGAGGCCGTTCTAAAAGGGTTTCGCAAGCCGACAAAAAGTGAAATGTTAGGGCTGACAATGTCAATATTTGACCCAATCGGTTTTTTGGCAAACATTATAATTAAATCAAAGATTCTGCTTCAAGAGCTGTGGAAAATCAAAATTGATTGGGATTCGCCAATTCCAGACGAAATTTATGAAAAATGGTTTGCATGGTACAAAAGTTTATTTGACATACAACTTGCCAATTTTCCTAGGTGCTACGATGATAATTTTTTAAATGCTGAATCAGTCATTGAACTCCATATTTTCGTGGATGCTAGTGAAGTAGCATATGCAGCAGCAGCGTATTGGAGAATATCCTGCAATGATGACGTAAAAGTTATTTTTGTGGCAGGAAAATCGAGATGTGCTCCACTGAAACCGCTATCTATCCCGCGCCTCGAGTTACAAGCTGCTGTGTTGGGCGTACGACTGAAGGACTCAATAATATCATGTCATGATATAGAGCCAGGCAGCATAACGTTTTGGTCAGATTCTAAAACGGTTATAAAATGGATTCAGTCTGACAGTAGAATGTATAAACAGTTTGTTGCACACCGCATTGCCGAGGTATTGGAATCGTCTGAAGTGAAACAATGGTGCTGGCTTCCAGGTACACTTAATCCTGCGGACGACGCTACAAGGCCGCAAAATTTCTCTAATTCGTACTCAAGATCGTATTGGTTAAATGGACCTGAATTTTTGAGACATTCTAGAACAAATTGGCCTAGGCTGCCTGACGACATTAATAAGCATGAGTGCGGGGAAGAGAAAAGATCAAAATTTGTTTTTACAATAAACGAAAGTTCGTTTATTTCGCTGGACCGATATTCATGCTTTAATAAACTGGTTCGAGTAATGGGTTGGATTCGGCGTGCTGCAAAGATATTCAAGTCTATCAACTTAAAAAACCAAACGGTAACGATGCAGAGGCCCCAATTAAGTGCAACAGAGATCAATGAAGCAACTGAACATCTATGCAGAATGGTACAGCGCGATATTTTCCACGCGGAATATAACCAACTGAAAATAAATAATAGCGTATCTAAATCAAGCCAGATATTTAAACTCACCCCATTTTTAGGCAGCGATAATTTGATTCGTTTATCTGGCCGTATCAATAATGCCAGCTGTGTTAATCAGGGTACAAAAGAACCGATTATACTGCCCAAAAACCACATGGTAACAAAGCTGATTGTGAAAAAATATCATGAAGACTTCAAGCATCAAAACCAGGAGTCTATTTGTGCCGCAATAAGAATCAAGTTCTGGATACCGTGTTTACGACAATTAGTAAGGTCTGCCAAAAGAAATTGTCAGGTCTGCAAGAATATGTTTGCTGTTCCCAAACCACCCTTAATGGGGCAACTTCCGGAAGACAGGCTTACACCAAACGTTAGGCCGTTCTCCTACACAGGCTTGGATTATATTGGCCCTTTTTCTGTTACAGTAGGTCGGCGAAACGAAAAGAGATGGGTAGCTCTCTTTACATGCCTAACCGTAAGAGCAATACATCTGGAAGTCGCGAGCAATTTGTCAACGGATGCGGTCATATTATGTATACGCAATTTCATTAATAGAAGAGGGTTACCTGTGCGCATAAGAAGTGATAGGGGTACTAACTTCGTGGGGGCAAGCAAAGAGAAATTTGTTTTGGATGAGGATAAATTGATTGATGAATGTACACATCGTGGAATAGAGTGGGTGTTCAATAGCCCGGCAAATCCATCGGCAGGTGGGGCATGGGAGCGAATGGTGCGTTCCGTTAAGAGTGTACTGGCATTTACACTGAAGGAAAAAGCTCCTCAAGTGGATACATTTTGCAGTCTGTTAATAGAGGCAGAAAATTTGATAAACTCTCGACCTCTAACACACCTTCCAATTGATAGTTCTGAAGCGGATCCATTAACACCCAACCATTTCTTGATAGGGTGCCCAAACATAATGCAAACACCTAGTTTGGATGCAAAAATATGTTTACGAAAGCAGTGGCAAATATCACAACAATTAAGGCAAACGTTTTGGAAGAGATGGATACTAGAGTATCTCCCGGAGTTGACTCGCAGATCGAAGTGGTACCAACTGGTTACGCCAATAAAGGTAGGTGATGTTGTAATAATTTGCGATGACAACGAAACGCGTGGGCAGTGGAAGCGTGGTGTTGTTGAAGAGGTCTATCCTGCGGCGGATGGGCAAGTTCGTTCGGCACTGGTAAGAACAGCATTAGGCAAGCTAAGACGACCGGCCTCAAAGCTAGCGGTACTTGACGTGAGTGGTGTGTCTCCCAAATCGACACACGGGGCCCGGGATGTTACAAACTAAGTTTGATATTTGATTTTTAATTTAACAGTCATTTTCGACCAGAGTCGAATTCTGTTTCTTTCTCACTATTAATGTAAGTACGCTCTATTCTGTCGCAAAGTAGTCAGTAACGACTAATTGTGAATGTAACCGCTTACCGGCGTGATCACGCTCAGTTGAAGGAAAACCACGAGACAGAATAGAGTAAGTACATTTTATTTTTATATAGTACGAGGCATTTTACTTTATATTAATGTACTTGACATTTTTTTACCAGATAATAAAACCGCTCTAAAATAGCCGAGCCGTTCTTGTTATTATTTTTTTGTGCGTTTTCCCAAACAGAACCATTGAAGTTGCTGCCGCAACAGAGGGTGATATTAAAATAAATTCCGAGATTTTTAGCGGTATTAACAATCTCAATAGGTTGGTTATTTAAGCATTATGACGGGATTATTATCAAGTTTCAATTAATTATTTTTGATAACCAAACATTTCGCGTTGGTAGGATTTATTCCTAGACCATTAGCGGTTGCGCATTCAAAGACACAATGAAGCTCCTCATTTAAAGTTGTTACACATCGAGCGACTGATGTTATGCCATAACTTACATATATAAAGCTGTACATCGTCTGCACACAATCTAATTTTGTAATGTTCAAGTTTGCTCGACAGGTCATTGACATATAAAGAAAACAATAGAGGACCAAGAATTGAGCCTTTAGGAACACCACGACTTAGAGGCAAAGAAACTGATTTTGAGGTGCCTGATTCTACAAATTGATATCTGCCTGTTAAATAAAAATATATCAAATTATCAATTATTAACGAAATAAAATTGAATAATTAATTGGCAGTCTTCCAGTGATGATTGTCAGGACTCTCATATAATAAAAATGCCTCTAGCGGAAAAGAAAATTGACAATTGGAAAATTTCCAATTGGTGCGACTTGCCAATGCTTTTCAAGTTTTTCAGCGTTACAGAATGGTGAGTATAAATATAAGTAATTCAAATGAATAAGTGGTAAGTGTTAGGTAAGTAAATGTTAAGCAAAACAATATAACTGGTAAGTATTAATATAAAAATTCATGCAAAATAATTAATATGTACAGTTAACTCCGCATAATTACACCTCACTCTAATTGCTGTAATTTTTGGGTAATTGAGCGAGTAAGGTATTAAAGCGGAGACGTTTACAGTGCGACCACACAGGCAATCTGTTGTGTCTTAATACAAGCAATAACGCCGGGAGAATTACGTCATCAAATTGCTAATGTTCGACGCTTTACTTTTAGATGGCGAACATGTAAATATCTTAAAACATAATTTGACAGTTTTCGTAAAAGAAGGTTGTATGTGTTTCACAGTGATTGTTTGTTGTACTTTTTAAAATGAGTGCATCAAATAAAAATTTAAAGCTTTTAATTGCTTTAAAGCAAATAATTGAAATTGTAGAAGAGGAAGAGTCTTCCGAAACAAGATATTGGGTTAACCCATTTCTTCAAAGAAGGGAGGTTCATAGCTTAGAATCTCACCTTTTAAAAGACTTAATGTGGGACACCAATGAATACAATAATTTTTGCAGAATGAGCATTGAAAAGTTTGAGTTTCTTCTTAATTTGGTAAGTATGATTACAGACATTTTATTTTCAAAATCTAAGAAAGTGAGCTTATTCAGTTGTATGTAGATGTACGTACACGTAGATGTTATCTATAAGGAATTTTTGCTAATTTTGTTATTCCTTACATGTAGGTTGACTGTAAAATAAAAAAACAAAATAATGCAATGCTGTGCGCAATTAGCTCTCGCATTCGACTTGCGGTTACACTTCGATTTCTGGCTACTGGTGACTCTTATAGCTCCATGGATTATTATGTAAATTTGTTCCGGAAGTTTTAAACGCTATTATTGAAGTTAAATTAAATTAAAATTGAATTAAATTAAATTTAAAACAAAAATTTGCATATTGTGCTCAAAGCGAATATTGTGTTTAAGAAATTCTAAAAATATTTAAGATGTTTTCATTATTTACTTAATACATATTTAGTACTTACTGGTTAACCATTACAAGATGTTCAGAAATTATTATAGTTATTCTCATTTTATATGTATTTAAATCGTACCTTGACATTCTTAACCAATAACAAGCAAATGGGTGTTATATAAATAATGAAAATATCTTATTTTTTTAACAATTATCCACAATTAGTGTATATAAAAATAAATAATTAAAATAAGGCACTTTAAATTTCTTATTCAGAAAATAAAAAAAATAACAAATAACAATGAAAAAATAACGGAAAACAGTTTCAATTCAGGAGATCAAATGCATCTGAAATAAAAGTTAATATTACCTTAGAATATATAAAATCAAATAATAAAACTAGACTTACTTTTCTAGATTTATGTACATACATAAAATTGTTTAAATATCAGCCGCTATCATAGAAGCCTCCAGAATGTCTGTTTTGTTTATTGCTGTTGTTAAAAGTTTTTGAATACCAGCCATCGCATCCATAGCCGTGCTCAAAGGCATTTTTTCCAATTGAAGGCCTACCGATTTGCCGAAGCAGGTGAACATTGTTTCTTTTTCTTCCTCTTCGTTGGTTTTGCTGATAATGGCATCTAAAGGGGTATTTATTTTTTTATCACGTTTCTTGAAGTGAATGCTGATTTTTGTATCGTAGGAGTTTCAATTATTTGTGATTCACTTACAGTAGACTTTGGGCTATTATATGCATCATATGAATACTGTGAATCTGAGGTTGAGAATTCGATGATGGGTTCGGTAGCAGGGCTAAATTCAAAAATATGTGTTTCTCCCTGAAAATGAAAAATATAATGAATTAGTTACCAAAAACCGATGTTTATGTTATTTATATAATTATACTAACTGTTGGTAAACTGCTGGTCGTTTGCCTGAGACAAATTGCACGATCTAGGAAACGCATTTCGTTAAAATAATAAAGGTGAGGAATATATAAATCATCTACGGAAGATCCTGACTTTTTCGCCGATCCCACCTTCTTTTTTTCAACCAGATAGGCTGATCTCAAATTTTTCATTTTCTTTTTAACAGTTTCTTCATTTTTGCCCATATGCTTTGCAATTTCCTCCCAAGCATGCTTTTTCTTGTCCACTCTTATAAAATTGGCTTTGGAAGTCCCACAAACAAAGAAATTGGCTGAATAAATTAATCAATTTAAATACGTCAACCTCTGACCACTCCATTTCTTTTTTTTAATAAATTAAAAAATGTATGTAAATAACAATTCCAGTTTTCCATTAATATACTCACTATTTATAATTAATTGCACTTTATTATAATATTTTGTACTTTTCTTTAACATTTAATTATTTGATCTTGTTTCGGTAAATATTTCTTATTTTTGCAGCAAAAGATCGTTTTATGTTATGTAAAAAATTTAACAGTATTTATTTTTTATTTTGTTAAATTTTTTACATAACATAAAACGATCTTTTGCTGCAAAAATAAGAAATATTTACCAAAACAAGATCAAATAATTAAATATTAAAGATAATTCAATGAGCACGAATCAAGAGGGACTAGTAATCAATTATCAAGTTTTCAAGAGAAGTCAAGATGCTAGGAGTCTAATTAATCAGTTAAGATCAATAAGGAGTAAAATTATTAATACAAAATCAAGCATATCGTTTTTGATAAGATGCAGGAATGCAGGGATTATTCCGAAGTTTATTGATAACTCAACGAAGAATGTATCAAGAATTTTCAATAACGTTTGTTTACAAGGGTTTCAAGAAACAATTTTGGACTATCGGCAACATCTTCATATCAAAATCTTAAAATTAGTAATTAAAGAGAAACACGAGTTGCTGAAACATTTTCAAAGGGAGAGGGTAAAGTATTTACGGTTATTAGAGAGATTTTTATCTATAAGAGAAATAGAGGAATTTTTAATTTTTGAAGAACGCTTATCGGCAATATACAATGAAAAGATAAAAAGAAATTTGAAACACTTAGGAGACAGCAGATCAAAGACTTAGGTATTAGATTTAATGATAAGTGGTTTGTTAATAAGACAAATCTAGATTTTCCAAAGGATATAGAATGGGTTCTTTCACTTGGACAGAAATTTGCTTTGCCAGTTAGAAAGAAAGATTTTCCGATTTTGAAAATTATAAGTGAGGGTGAAGATTTTGTTCAAACATTAGATAACAAGGAAGACCAGGAAATAGCTAGAAATAGGTTTACATCAGTTATTGATAATCATTTGAATAAAATGACTTTAACAAGTAGAGATAGATTTGTGATTGATAGAGTAAATGAAGCAGAGAAGTTTTTAAAAAGAAATAAGGATATTATTATTTTAAAAGCTGATAAAGGTAATACTACAGTAGCTATGTACAAGCAAGATTATAAATTAAGAATTAATAATATTGTAGGCGATATTTCTAAATATCAGTTAGTAAATAAAGATCCAACGAGTAGATTACAGAAGATTAATAATAGTTTAGTTGATGAGCTATTCAGAAAAGAAATTTTAACTAATATTGAGAAGAACAAAATTAAAACGAATATAGCTATTGCTCCTAGGTTATATGGACTGCCAAAAATTCATAAAATAGATTTTCCTTTTGTAGCAGGGCTGTCTTATAAAAAAAATATTATTTTGTTAGAGTGCTGGCTGTGCTGGCATGCTGGCGGATGCTCCGGCTTTGGCTCGCCGATGGGGTGTGGTTCTTGCCAGCCACCTCTGACTATTAGCAGCTACAAATGAAAATCATACCAGCCTTTGTAGTAAACACCAAAAACAGAAGTAAAAATTACGAGGCCCGAAAGTGGAATAACCTGAAATATAGACAAAATTGAAACAATTTACCCACCACAGCTGCTGCTCCTCCAACATGCAGGCTGATGTTGTGCCTGTTTCGGCTGCCCTCCCTCTTGGAGCTTGACGTGCTGTCCACGCCCCACCATGATGACTCTTGCCGAAAATGAATATGTTTGAGTCATCCCAAATCTGACCTCAGCCTTCTTGCATTATCGCCTTGCCTATCACCTTACCTGTATTAACTTCCTATTCGCTCATAATGATTGAACAACTAAACATTTTTCTTTAAAAAATAATTCCGGTACATGTTTATTATATATTTCTTAAATGTAAATATTACCAATACGATTGTATACAAAATTTCGTATTTCCAATATAAAGCAAAATTCAAATGAAGACAAATGGAAAAATCTACGATTTACAAAATCGATTTTATTTTATTTAACCTTTTAAGGTAATCTACAAGTTTTTGGTTTTTGCCGCTAAGTCTGACGTCTCTGCCAACAGCAGGGCAAACGTGTTTATGGGTCGTACCTATATATGTATATTTTTCATCAAGATAACAGAGATATCTATTCCAAGGTAGCCTCATATATTGGCCAATTGGCCTATCGCTGCGAAACGCTACGAACCTGCCTAAAACTGAGCTCAGTTTATAGGGGTGTACCGGGTAAAAACACAACCCTAACGCGGTCTAAACAAAAGAGACGTTACCCTGAATACAGGAAAAATACAAATATATAAATTGAAATGAAACAGTACGTGTGTTGTTTGTCTTTTCAGTCCAGCGTCTGGCAAAATACCTGTTGACCTTTTTCTTGTTTACTTTGACCTCGGGCAGTGAAGGATTCTCTTCTGGAAGGGTGTATGATGGATGTTGGTGTTGAATAGTTCCCTCGTTTCCTCCGCTTCTAGAAGGATGGAAGCTGATGTTGTTGCTGACCAGTTCCCTCGTTGGGTGCGTTGCGCTGCTGGTGGTGGTTACGGTGCGTGGTTTAAACCCGGTTACCGGATCAGTTGTCGGTTTACTTTTCTTTGTATTATTTGGGCTTTTATAAATTATGTTTTTCTGCTGTTTTTTCTTGTTCGCACGATTTCAGTTTTATAATTTTTAGTTTTGTAAATTCGTTTATTTCCTTCTTTGCACAATTTTAGTTTTATAATTTTTGGTTTTACCTTCGTTTCTTTCCTTCTTGGCACAATTTAGTTTTCTAATTTTTGGTTTTTTAAATTCGTTTATTTTCTTCTTTTCACAAATTTAGTTCTATAATTTTTGGTTTTTAAATTCGTTTATTTTCTTCTTGGCACAATTTAGTTTCATAATTTTTGGTTTTACCTTCGTTTCTTTCCTTCTTGGCACAATTTAGTTTTATAATTTTTGGTTTTTAAATTCGTTTATTTTCTTCTTTTCACAAATTTAGTTTTATAATTTTTTGGTTTTTCGATTCGTTTATTTTCTTCTTGCTGCTACCACCACCAAAAAACACCTTCTTCTCCCGGCAACCACGTTAACAATCGCCAACTGCTCCCGTTTTCGAACCTGCAAACTATCCTGTTTCTGCCTATTTCTCCCGCTGATCACCATCTTTTATTACGGTATTCCCATATCTTTCTCTTTCTGGCCATCGCCGTCTGCGATACGCAACACTATTGTTGTCTCTCATTCACTCCATATTTTATTTTTTCGCGCCGAACAGACATCTTTCTTTTCTTTAATTTTGACAGATATCTCGTACTTGGCTTTACCTACACACGTCAGAAAACAAGTGCTGCCCTGTACTGGTGCTGCCATATGTGCCACTGTGTTTACACACGACAGAAACCCGTACATTCTAGAGTCCTTCACCGGGCCTAGAATGGGTGGGCGAGAGTAGCTATTAACTGCCAGTCGTTGGTATCTTGTATGTTGCTTCTCCCCGTAGATCAAAAGTTAGGCTGTAGTATTATTCTAATGTCGCGTGAACCGACTTAACGGGTGTTAAAACTATACAGACAACTGAGGTTCAGGTACCTATTTTTTTCTTCGGAGTCGCTGGGACTAAGTATACCAAAGATGTTAAAGCTATTGCTTTAGATCTTTGGCATGAAATACCCCCACCGACTTCCCTTTCAGATCTTCTACCTCGTAGAGACTATTTCCTATAGGACGCACGATTCTGCACTTGAGGAATTTCCTAGCAAACTTGGCGTTAAAGTTGTTCTTAAAATCGCTTTGTTGAAAATTTCTGCGATACACCTCTTGCCCTGGAATGAATTTAATCGGACGGGTTCTCACGTTATAGGCGTTGCTGCTACGCAAATAGCTTTTATGTAGATTTTCTCTTATTTTCCGTCTTATCAAGTCCAACTTTTCTGATTTATGCAAGATATTTAGCTCAGGATCTTCTAGACTTTCCAGCTTCCTAGCCAGCTTATACATCCGGCCTTGACCGATCATATGGACACCAAAAAGTGCAAAGTACGGCGTAACACCGATCGAGGTTTGGACCGACGATCTAAGGGAAAATTCGATTTCCGACAAGTATTTGTCCCACTCGGTGTGGTCGTCTTGCAAATACGTACGTATGGCTGCCAAAATCGATTGATTTACGCGTTCAGACGCGTTCGCTTGCGGAGAATGTATCGCTGTTCGGACATGTTGTATCCCGAAATTTTCCACCAGGGTTCTGAACTCGTTACTAACGAATTGTTTCCCATTATCGGAAACTATAGTTTCAGGTGTGCCAAACTTATGGAAAACCTCGGTAATTAAAAATTTCACCACATTCGTTGAACTGGCTTTGGGCATAGCCTTTAGCAACACGAACTTCGTTAGATGGTCCAGGACGATGAATATAACACTATTTCCATTTTTGGATCTCGGATATGGGCCTAAGAAGTCGATAAATAAACGTTGGAATGGTCGTTGTGTGTTTGTCTCTGCCCCCATTGGTGGTTTCAAAACCGTGTTGGATGGTTTAGTCTCGCGACAATCTTTACACTTCAATACCATAGCCCTAACTTGCGCATTTTGATTCGGCCAGTAAAAATACTGTTTCACCCTGTACAAGGTTTTTCCAATCCCTCCGTGCGAGGATTCTGGGGGATTGTGGCATTTTTCAATTATCTGTGCGGTCAATTCAGCGGGAACCCAGAGCTTCCACGAGAAGTCTTCGTTTACTTCCCTACCGTCATAATGATGCATACGCTTATACACAAAATTGTCTACCACTTTCAAATCTGGCAATCGTTCAGCATTTTCGACTACTGTTTCTAAGAGTTCCTGATAGCTGGACGATTTAAAATATTTCGAATCTAAATCAATAAGGTTACCGACCGTTGAGGAAATCTCTTCCATGTCGTAACGTGACAATGTATCAGGCACTATATTTCGTGAACCTGGCCTGTGCTCTATGTCAAACGAGTAGGATTGTAGATGCAAGCTCCATCTGGCTAGACGTCCACTCAGGTCTTTATGAGTCATCAGCCATTTCAAACTACTATGGTCTGTAATGACTGTAAATGGCAAAAGCTCAATGTAAGGCCTGAACCTTTTGATAGCTAACACTACCGCCAAACACTCTCTTTCCGTCACGGAATAATTTTTCTGTGCGGCTGTAAGTTTATGTGAGAAGAATGCCACTGGCCGTTCACTCTTATCTTCATCCTTTTGAAACAGAACGGCACCGATGCCTATGTCAGATGCGTCGCACTGAACATAAAAAGGTTTCGCGAAATCCGGGTGTGTTAAAACTGGACTGGTGGTTAATGCAGTTTTCAATTTGTCGAAGGCCTCTTTCGCCTCATCCGTGAATACGAAGGACTTGCTCTTTCTCAGGGTATTAAAAATGGGTGTGGCTATCGTGGCAAAATCCGGGATAAAGCGCCTGTACCAGCCAGTTGCCCCCATAAAGCTCCGGACTTGTTTGACCGTCTTCGGGTAGGTGAATTTTAAAATGGTTTCCACCTTACTCGGATCCGGCCGCAACTTCCCTTTGCCTACGATGTACCCCAAATAACGAAGTTCTTGAAAGCAAAACTTCGACTTGGCGACGTTGATGGTCAAACCGGCCTTTACCAGACTCTCTGCCACCTGTTCCAGCAACGACACGTGTGTTATAAAGTCTGGCGAAACAACCAAGAGGTCATCCAAGTAGACAAAAACCCGATCACGAAGCGCCGCTGGGATCACTTTATCCATTAAACGGCAAAGTCTTTGGGCTGCATTGCACAACCCAAAAGGCATTACCGTAAAATGATAAAGTGGTCTGCCGGGCACGGTGAAAGCGGTTTTTTCCCTACTGGATGCCTCTAATGGTATTTGCCAGAACGCGTCTTTAAGATCGACGCTCGAGATAAAAAAGGTATCTCCTAACCGACTGAGCAGACCTTCGATGTGCGGCAGAGGATAGGCGTCCTTGACCGTGAGGGCATTCAACTTACGAGCGTCCAAGCAGAGCCGGTTTTTCTCGCCCTTGCGAACGAGTGTGACCGGATGACTCCAAGGACTTTCGCTTTGCTCAATGACCCCAAGGTCAAGCATCCTATCAAGCTCTGCGTACATCAACCTCTGCACAGCCGGTGAGACCGGATAGTGTCGGTCTTTTACGGGTGCAGCAGCGCCTGTATCGATGGTGTGTACCTCCAGGCTGGTTTTCCCCAAGCCCATACTTGTGAAGCATGGAAATTTGGCTACCACCTTGTCCAATTGCTCCCTTTGTTCTCTTGACAACTTATGCATATTGACTGGGTCCGTCAAAGCGTTGGCATCGGAGCACAGAGGTACACCATTCGTGGTTAGGCTACTAACATCCGCAAAAAACCCGAACTGACGAATAAAATCAACACCTAAAAACAGCTCCCTACTCAACGTGGGTACTAAATAAAAGGTGACTTCGTGTGAAGAATCGTTGAAACAGATTGTAGCTTTAACACGGCCAATGATTTTATGCGGGCTGCCATCCGCAGTTTTAATGAAAGAGTGAAAGTTCCTAACTTCGAGACCTGTTTTCTTGATAAACTCGACGCAGTTTTTACCCAGGCAGGAAACCGTAGCGCCACTGTCAATTAACCCATCTATTGCATAACCATTTATGTTTATTTTCGCATAAAATCTAAAGTCTGGCCCTTCATATAGAGACGCAGCATTGAGTTCTTTTCTTAATTTCTTACGCCGCCTATATCGTTCTCTCGCTTTCTTTATTCGGTTGGACACTTCGCCGAATATCCTTCGTTTCGTTGTATTCCACAATGCGTTGGTGTAGTGGTTTAAGTTTTCGTAATTTTGGTTTTTCATTATCTGATCTTTCCTTATCTAAATTTTGTAAAATGGTGACTGATTTGCTAACTTCTTTTGGTGAAATATTCATTGCTGGGTCTAAATCTGGGTTGAACGAGCCTGCCCAGTTTGTGGCTGGTTCCTCCGCAGGTTTCCCCGACATGTCGGACATTGAGGGGTAATTACCTTCTCCCGCCCACACTTGTAACAAAAAATCCTCCTTTCAGGCGCTGGACAATCTACATAGAAATGACCAAGCTGCTTACAGTTCCAACAAATAATGTGGTTATTGGCGGACACTGCTTCCACGTCTAAGTCAATCCCAGGCCATTCTTCTGGTGGTTCATGGAAGATCTCATGAACTCTTTGTGGTGCATATGGGCGGTGTTGGTATTGGGATCGCTGACTGATAACCAGGTTTTCAGCCTTTTTGGCTTGTTGGAAAAAATAAAATAAAAGATGTGACAAAGCCGGTTTCAAATTGCCTCTCATAATTTCAACTAAATCTTTTTCGGCGTAAGGTGACCTCATCTGGTTTCTAAGTTTTAGGACGGTATTGTAAAATTCCTCAAAAGTCTCCTGAGGGCCTTGGCGACAATCCATAATGGTCTTCTGTAGCTGGAACTCATTTTCATATCGCCTATATTGCGACAGCAAGGCGGCTACCAACTCCGCAAACGTTTGTACTGGATTTAATTTACGCCACGTCCAATACCATTCTAAGGCTTGACCCTCCAGTAGTGAGTGGAAACTACGATGTACCTCCTCTACTGGCAAGCCATAATCCTGTCGTAAAATATTTACACGAAAAATAAAGTCTTCGGCACTCATTGAACGAGAACTGCCGTCAAATTTTAAACCCCATTTGGTCAAATCAATTTTATTCCGGTCTGCATGTGAAACTTCCGCCAACCTATCTGGTTGCTGGCTTACTTGAGTGAACCCTGAGCGCGGAGCAAAAAAATCCGTTTGGGCTCGATTGCGTTGCACACTTGGAAATTGTGAGAGCGGCCGTCCATTTTGCACTCGCGGTTGAAAGCTGTCATTCAAAACATTTGTTCCCCCCGCCGTAAATTGAGGTGGTTGTCTGAAAGGACACGCTGCGGAATCATCGTAATGTTGGTTTGTAAACGGACAAGGTGACAAGCCGGTGGCAGCATCGGGTGGCAACTCATGCTCCATTGAACCTCGCATTCGAGCATTATTACTAGCATCTAATTGCTGTGACATCGCTCGACTCACTGACTTTGCAATTTCGTGATTCAAGGAAACCTGTAAGCCCTGCAGCTGTCGGGCCAGTTCACCACAAATGAGCTCTGCAACTCCCGCGGCATCTTTCGCTGCGGACTGTGGTTGGGTTGATTCTGAATTCGCTTCTACCCGAGGCTGGCCGCTATTCCTACGTGTGGTTGTGTCGCCCCCCAAAGATCTGATCGGGCTATTCGCCATATTCCTTTCGATAGCGGAACTATTACGATCTTGAGCCAAAGAGAAAAACTGTTGGACCGAAGGGTCAACTGCAGCAACCGCTCGCGTAAATGCGAATCGAGGAATTGCACCCGTGGCAGCTATTGACGTTTGTGGTACATCGTCGTTTGCTCTCACTGCTGAGTTGCTATACCCTTCTCCCCCCATAGGTTTTTTTCCCGACCGAGTTAAAACCATTGCCGAAATATTTAACCGCTGAAATGTCAAATCTGCCAAACAAAAAGTTGTGGTTGCTACCCTGTAAGGCAACAAACTTGAAGAAAAATTCAGAAAAAATTCAAAAACACCTAAGTGCCAAAATGAAAAATCAGCAAACGAATAATGGAAAAATGGTACACTAACCTTACACTCAAACACTGTGTCGGTTAAGCACGAAAAAGCGAAAATGTGTGTAACTATAGATGTACACCTCTATATTTACTTACATACGTGTCTTAGCATAGGAGTAAGAATTAGCAAAATCGAAAATAAAAGAAAAATAAAAAATGAAAAAAAAAAAAAAAAAAAAAAAAAAAATGAACGTAACGCCAATGAACATAAGACCTAATATAAGTCGCGAGAAAAATAGAAAACAAGTTTAAAAATTAATTTTTAAATTTCGATGTACATGCGCGTATAAGGCAGGTTATAGGACTTTTTCAGGCGATAACGAAGAAAGCGTGATACAATTATCGTTTTCATTTAAAATTCGTAATAAAAAATTTTCATGTTGGAGTTGACTTAACCCCTTTCAGGTTCTACTGGCAAACTGTGGTTGGTTGAGGAGGTGGTGTTCAGTTTCATGACCAAATAACCGAAATCGACGAAGTTGATGCAACTGAAATTTGTGATTCAAATCACTCTATCAGGACTCTTCAACACTACACTCGGTGTAAACTAAACGGTTCTACCGATTTAACTGCTTACTGGAAACTGAATAAGTCTATTGATATTAACTAACTTTGATATAATTCAAATGTACAACGAACTGTCGCTTAACGGAAACAGAACTATGCTATCAGTCAACATTGTCGCAGCGCGTGTGATACATTTGAACTTACTACTCTTGTGAGCATATCCCCATATGTCTGAGCAACATCCGTCTGTCGCATCGCGAGAAAATTTAGGAATTCATTCCCGGGTCTTACAAACGGCTGTAGCCCCACACACACAAGGACTATTCAACAAGGCTATTAAAACAAAAACAACATTGGTACTGGCCAAAATCAGACTGCTAAAGAAGGTCAGTTGATGTCACAACGTACTGAGGACTCTTAATTTACTCAGTAGGTACTTACACCAATCGATCCACTCGCCAGTGTGATTTCGCGCCAAGAAAAAAAAATATAAAGCTAACCAAATCCACTTTCGGGCCCCACGTTGGGCGCCAATTTGTAGCAGGGCTGTCTTATAAAAAAAATATTATTTTGTTAGAGTGCTGGCTGTGCTGGCATGCTGGCGGATGTTCCGGCTTTGGCTCGCCGATGGGGTGTGGTTCTTGCCAGCCACCTCTGACTATTAGCAGCTACAAATGAAAATCATACCAACCTTTGTAGTAAACACCAAAAACAGAAGTAAAAATTACGAGGCCCGAAAGTGGAATAACCTGAAATATAGACAAAATTGAAACAATTTACCCACCACAGCTGCTGCTCCTCCAACATGCAGGCTGATGTTGTGCCTGTTTCGGCTGCCCTCCCTCTTGGAGCTTGACGTGCTGTCCACGCCCCACCATGATGACTCTTGCCGAAAATGAATATGTTTGAGTCATCCCAAATCTGACCTCAGCCTTCTTGCATTATCGCCTTGCCTATCACCTTACCTGTATTAACTTCCTATTCGCTCATAATGATTGAACAACTAAACATTTTTCTTTAAAAAATAATTCCGGTACATGTTTATTATATATTTCTTAAATGTAAATATTACCAATACGATTGTATACAAAATTTCGTATTTCCAATATAAAGCAAAATTCAAATGAAGACAAATGGAAAAATCTACGATTTACAAAATCGATTTTATTTTATTTAACCTTTTAAGGTAATCTACAAGTTTTTGGTTTTTGCCGCTAAGTCTGACGTCTCTGCTAACAGCAGGGCAAACGTGTTTATGGGTCGTACCTATATATGTATATTTTTCATCAAGATAACAGAGATATCTATTCCAAGGTAGCCTCATATATTGGCCAATTGCCAATATATGAGGCTACCTAAAACTGAGCTCAGTTTATAGGGGTGTACCGGGTAAAAACACAACCCTAACGCGGTCTAAACAAAAGAGACGTTACCCTGAATACAGGAAAAATACAAATATATAAATTGAAATGAAACAGTACGTGTGTTGTTTGTCTTTTCAGTCCAGCGTCTGGCAAAATACCTGTTGACCTTTTTCTTGTTTACTTTGACCTCGGGCAGTGAAGGATTCTCTTCTTGAAGGGTGTATGATGGATGTTGGTGTTGAATAGTTCCGTCGTTTCCTCCGCTTCTAGAAGGATGGAAGCTGATGTTGTTGCTGACCAGTTCCCTCGTTGGGTGCGTTGCGCTGCTGGTGGTGGTTACGGTGCGTGGTTTAAACCCGGTTACCGGATCAGTTGTCGGTTTACTTTTCTTTGTATTATTTGGGCTTTTATAAATTATGTTTTTCTGCTGTTTTTTCTTGTTCGCACGATTTCAGTTTTATAATTTTTAGTTTTGTAAATTCGTTTATTTCCTTCTTTGCACAATTTTAGTTTTATAATTTTTGGTTTTACCTTCGTTTCTTTCCTTCTTGGCACAATTTAGTTTTCTAATTTTTGGTTTTTTAAATTCGTTTATTTTCTTCTTTTCACAAATTTAGTTCTATAATTTTTGGTTTTTAAATTCGATTATTTTCTTCTTGGCACAATTTAGTTTCATAATTTTTGGTTTTACCTTCGTTTCTTTCCTTCTTGGCACAATTTAGTTTTATAATTTTTGGTTTTTAAATTCGTTTATTTTCTTCTTTTCACAAATTTAGTTTTATAATTTTTTGGTTTTTCGATTCGTTTATTTTCTTCTTGCTGCTACCACCACCAAAAAACACCTTCTTCTCCCGGCAACCACGTTAACAATCGCCAACTGCTCCCGTTTTCGAACCTGCAAACTATCCTGTTTCTGCCTATTTCTCCCGCTGATCACCATCTTTTATTACGGTATTCCCATATCTTTCTCTTTCTGGCCATCGCCGTCTGCGATACGCAACACTATTGTTGTCTCTCATTCACTCCATATTTTATTTTTTCGCGCCGAACAGACATCTTTCTTTTCTTTAATTTTGACAGATATCTCGTACTTGGCTTTACCTACACACGTCAGAAAACAAGTGCTGCCCTGTACTGGTGCTGCCATATGTGCCACTGTGTTTACACACGACACTTTAAGACCTATTTGTTCGTTTATTAATTCACCATCATACGAACTTTGTAAATATGTCGTAAATATTTTAAGAAAAATTACTGATAGTTCTGTATATTTTTTTTTTTTTTTTAACTTTATTATTTTATTTATTGAATCTACATAAAAAAATGTAATGACAATAAGTATTCAAATCTGAATACTAAAAAAAATTTTAATTAAAGTCCTGCCAGTGCTGGACAAAAATTTATTTTTATGCGAATATTATTTCAGAATTCAGTCATCTGTTTAGAGCTCTAATGGTAGCCAAAGGATCCCTCCTTTTCAGACGGGTATGACCACCAAAGTTAAGGATATTAACTGCAAGTGGATTTGGATGGACTTCAAGTTTGTTAATATACCTTGTCGCGTACTTCACAAATTCAGATTTCACAAAAGGTACGTTCAGATCTGCGTGGATTCGTGAGTTTTTAACGTACCATGGAGCATTTGTAATTCTACGGAGAATTCTATTTTGACTTCTTTGAATTTTTTCAATGTTAGATGCAGAGGCTGTGCCCCATAATTGAATCCCATAGCACCATATTGGCTTTAGAATCGCGTTGTACAGCAAAAGTTTACAATCAAGCTTCAAAGTCGAATTTCTGTCTATTAGCCAGTTAATTTGCACTGCTTTCAATTTCATTTGCGTTACTTTTGCCTCGATGTGCGTCTTCCATGTTAGTCTACGGTCAAGATGAATACCGAGGTATTTGACTTCACTGTGTTGAGGTATTACTTTATTGTTAATAGTAATGGGTGAGCATGTTCCTAGACGCAGTGCGAATGTAACATGGGCACACTTTTGTTCATTAACCTTGATTTTCCAAAGCTTGAGCCATTTCTCTAGTTTGTCGATATGTTCCTGTAAGTTTATTGATGCTTGCTGGTGGTTACTATGTATGCTAAGGAATGCTGTATCATCTGCAAATGTTGAAGTGTGAATGTTGGTGCTTGTCGGCATGTCAGATGCGTAGATCAAATATAAGATAGGCCCTAATATGCTGCCTTGGGGAACTCCAGCTTCAATAGGCTGGGCGGGGCTTATGAAATCGCCTTTTTTTATTATAAATTGGCGACAATATAAATAGCTTTTCAAAAGGTTATGTATGTTTGCAGGTAAGTTAAACTTTATTTTATGCATTAGTCCATCGTGCCACACTTTATCAAAAGCCTGTGAGACGTCTATGAATAAGGCAGAGCAATATTTTTTATCTTCAAATGCCTTTCTTATGACGTTAACTAACCTGTGTGTTTGCTCAATGGTGCCATGTTTCGCTCTAAAACCAAATTGGTGATCAGGAATACATTCAACCTTATGAAGCATTGGATCCAACTTCGCCTTTAGCAATTTTTCGAAAAGTTTTGATATTGTTGACAGTAGACTTATTGGACGGTATGATTCTACTTTCGTGTGATCCTTCCCTGGCTTAGGAACCATTGTTATCATGGACACCTTCCACTCTGCAGGGTAATACTCAAGCCGTAAAATAGCATTAAAAATAAAAAGAAAAATTCTTTTAGCTACACGAGGCAGCTCTACGAGCATTTTGTTGCTGATTTTATCCATACCTGGAGCTTTTTTAAGGTTTAGATTACCAATAGCATTTTCAACTTCTTCAAAATTGAATCTTAAAGGCACAGGAGGTCTACTAACAATAGGCGGCAACTCATTTGCATTATCAGACCTATTTGTGGTAAAAACGTTTTTCAAATGGTTAACAAATAAATTACCCTTTTCCGAGTCATCTCTAGCCCAGTCACCAGATGGTTCTCGCAAGGGCGGCTTACCTCTAACTGGCCTTTTTAAACCTTTAGTCGCCCGCCATAAAGAATAGTCGGACTGAGGAGTACCATCCAGACTTTCTAGATACGTTTGTAAAGAAGCCGTTTTTTGGGTTGCAAGCAAATTTCTTAGCTGACTTGTGCACTCACGTAGCCTTGTTTTTAGTTGCGGAGATCTGCGAAGTTGCCACTCTCGTCGAACTCTTCTTTTTTCTAACACAAGTTGCTCGATTTCTGAAGAATATGTTCTATTTTGAAGGTTTCTGCGTGTTAAATAAACGCTAGAACCAAGTGCAGCGGCTTGTTTAAGGTTTTCGCTAAAGTTGCTTAGTGACGCATTAATATCTTCAGGTGTTCTTAAAACAATATTCTCAGTGCAATGGGTACTCAAAAATTTTTTATATTTCAGCCAATTCACTCGGGTGACAGTCCTATGCAAATTGTTAATCGGGGACCAAGTCTCCTGGGGAAAACGAACTGAAATAATAGTTGGTGAATGATCCGGTGACAAGTCTAACGAAGGCTCAGCTTGCATCCATTCCACAGGGAACCCCTTTACCACTCCAAAATCAATCACATCAGGAATCTTTCGTCGGTCTGTTGGCCAGTAAGTGGGATGTCCGCTTGATATTACGTCTAAGCCCATTTTAGAAATTGTATCAAAAAGCACCCGACCCTTCGGTGTGATTAAACGTGAGCCCCAAAAAGTGTGTTTTGCGTTGTAATCTCCAGCTGCTATAAAACGAGGTCCTAATGAGTTGAAAAAACTTGAATATTGTGATTCCGTCACTGAAAATCGAGGCGGCGAATAAATCGATGAAATAACCAATTTGTAATGAAAATTTTCCACACAGATATTAGTTGCTTGAAGATAGTCCTCGCATGCGTCGTTCAACAAAAAATGCTTTATCCTAGATTTTATCAAGATTGCAGAGCCCCCACAAGCTCTTCCACGGGGGTCTTTAGTATCGTATAGTACGTAGCCGTTGATTTTGAAGAAGCTTGTTGACGTCAAGTGAGTTTCTGCAATCATCATTATATCGATCTGCTTATCCATCAGGAAGTATTCGAGTTCATTTTTGTGTTGGCGGATGCCGTTCGCGTTCCAGAAACATATTTTTAACCAAATCATTTTTTCGAAATAACCTGCAAAATGGTGAATTGCATTTTCACCATTTCCTGCATCATCGTCATCATTGACGACGTAAAAGTGTTTATAGTTTGAATTAGGGTCTGTATTGTTGCCTCAAGGTTACTAACATTTTGATCGGGCGGTTGAGATCTAGATTCCTGATTCGGGTTTGCGAATGTAGACTTAACTACATTAGCATAAGAAATTTGTTTTTGATTTTGAACGGTTATGTCTGCGGTTGACTGTCGTGTCGGAGGAAAAGAGTTATTAGAAAAAGTTTGAGTCTGCTGTGGTGGCTTAGAAGCAATTATTGGTTTGTTGTTCATTGAGCGCTTGAGGTGGGTGTAGACGGAGCAACCTCTATAATTAGCTGTATGGTTTTCACCGCAATAACTGCATTTTTTAATTTTTGGGTCGAATCTCGGCTTATTGCATTGTGCTGTACCATGGAATTCTCCACACACAACACAAACTGTAGGCAACTTGCAATAAGTCCTAGTATGGCCAAATTCTTGGCAGTTATGGCACTGTACGGGTCCTAAGCGCTTATGCGGTTCCTCTACGGTTATTTTACAATGTTTTTATTTTTTAAACATTTTTTTATTTATTGAATCTTCAAAATGAACTAACAATAAGTATTCAAATCTTAATACTAAATTTAAAATTAAAAAATGTGATTCTAAAGTCCGGCCAATGCTAGACAAAAAGTTTTATTATACGGGAGCTATTTCGGTAAAATCACCTATTGAGCAATCTGATGGTGGCAGCGGTATCCCTTCTTTTAAGCCGAGTGTGGCCACCAAAATTAAGTATATTGCGAGCAAGAGGGTTTGGATGAAGTTCCAGTTTACTGATATACCTTGTCGCGTACTTAGAAAATTCCTCTTTTACCAGCGGAACACTCAGATCGTTATGAATTCGTGAATTTTTGACGTACCATGGAGCTGCAGTAATCGTTCGTAGAATTTTGTTTTGTCGCCTTTGGATTTTTTCAATGTTTGACGCTGAGGCGGTGCCCCATAACTGAATTCCGTAGCACCATATAGGCTTTAGTATTGAGTTGTATAACAAAAGTTTGCAATCTAATTTCAGTGTCGAATTTCTGCCCATAAGCCAATTTAGCTGCGCTGCTTTTAGTTTTAACTGAGTGACCTTTGCTTCAATGTGAGACTTCCATGTTAGCCTACGGTCCAGGTGAATACCAAGGTACTTGACTTCGTTGTGCTGCGGAATAGGTGAGTTGTTAATTTGGATAGGCTGACATGTTTGCCTACACAGTGTGAATGTAACATGAGTACATTTCTGTTCATTAACTTTGATTTTCCAAAGTTTTAGCCATTTCTCTAATATTGAAGTATATTCCTGTAAATTTCGTGATGCTAAATGGTGGTTTTCATGAACACTCAAAAACGCTGTGTCATCTGCAAAGGTAGAAGTGTGGATTCCAGATGTCGTTGGCATGTCAGAGGCGTAAATCAAATATAAAGTAGGCCCCAGTATACTGCCTTGGGGAACTCCTGCCTTGATTGGCTGAGTTGGGCTAATAAAGTCGCCTTCTCTGATAACAAACTTCCGCCCGTATAAGTAGCTTTCCAGAAGCTTGTGTGTATTTGCAGGCAAATTTAGCTTTATTTTGTGCATCAAGCCGTCGTGCCACACTTTATCAAACGCTTGAGAAATATCAATGAAAAGAGCTGAGCAGTACTTCTTCGCCTCAAACGTTTGTCTTATGACATTGACTAGTCTGTGCGTTTGTTCTATGGTGCTATGCTTAGCCCGAAAGCCAAATTGATGATCAGGGATGCATCCCACATTGTTCAATATTGGACTCAACTTCGCCATTAACAATTTTTCGAATAGTTTTGAAATTGTTGGTAAAAGACTTATTGGTCTATATGATTCTACCTTAGTTAGATCCTTCCCTGGCTTGAGTATCATAGTAATCATTGAGACCTTCCACTCTGCAGGGTAATACTCAAGGCGTAAAATGGCGTTAAAAATAAAAAGTAGAACCCTTCTAGCTACACGAGGTAACTGTTCAAGCATTTTACCAGTAATTTGATCAATGCCTGGAGCTTTCCTGGGGTTTGTATTACCGATAACGTTTTCGACATCTTGAAAATTAAATCTCAAAGACACAGGAGGTCTAACAACATATGGTGGTAATTCCGCTGTATTATTCTCTGAATCATTTGTGATAAAAACGTTTCGCAAATGATCGACATACAACATTCCCTTTTCAGAATCGCTTCTTGCCCAGTCGCCAGTTGAATTTCGCAAAGGTGGCTTACCTATTACGGGTCTTTTTAAACCTTTTGTCGCTTTCCACAAGGAATAATCAGATTGAGGGGTACCATCAAGGCTTTCCAAATATGTTTTAAGGGAAGCCATTCTATGGACTTCAAGCAGTTTTCTTAGCTGAATTATGCATTCCCGTAGCCTAGTTTTAAGCTGGGGCGACCTGCGAAGTTGCCACTCTCTTCTGACTCTTCTTTTTTCTGACAGAAGTTGCTCAATTTCAGATGAATAAGTTCTATTGCTCTCATTTCTAGGTCTTAAATGACTAGTGGTAGCATGCTGTACGGCCAGTTTGAGGTTTTCAGAAAAATCTTTAATTGACACATCAATATCCTCAGGCGTTCTCAAGGCGACATTTTCAGTACAATGTGTGCTCAAAAATTTTTTGTACTTTAACCAATTAACTCTATTGACAGTCAACGGTGAGCCAATCTCTTGGGGGAACGAAACAGAGATTATAGTGGGAGAGTGATCTGATGACAAATCTAATGAAGGCTCCACTTGCATCCACTCTAAAGGAAAATTTTTCGCAACTCCAAAATCTATAACGTCTGGGATCTTTCGTCGGTCTGTCGGCCAATAAGTGGGGTGTCCGCTTGAAACCACATCTAAGCCCATTTTGGAAACGGTGTCAAAAAGCACACGGCCTTTCGAGGTAATTAAGCGTGATCCCCAAAAAGTGTGTTTAGCGTTATAGTCGCCAGCCGCTAAAAATCGAGGCCCAAGTGATTTGAAAAAATTTGATTATTGGCTTTCTGTTATTGAAAATCGGGGTGGTGAGTAAATCGAGGATACAACGATTTTTTCATGAAAATGTTCAATACATATGTTTGTTGCTTGGATATACTCCTCCCGTGTCTCGTTCATTAAATAGTGCTTAATTCTGGATTTTATTAGAACTGCCGATCCTCCGCAAGATCTTCCACGGGGATCTTTTGTGTCGTATAGTATGTAGCCATTAATTTTGAAAAAACTGTTGGTTGTCAAATGAGTTTCAGCAATCAACATTATATCGATTTGCTTTTCCATAAGGAAGTGCTCAAGTTCATTTTTGTGATGGCGGATGCCGTTTGCGTTCCAGAAACATATTTTTAACCAATTCATTTGTTTAAAATTGCCTGCAAAATAGTGGATTGCATTTTTAGCATTTCCTGCATCATGTTTGTCATAGAAACGGTAAAAGTGTTTATGGACTGAACAAGAGTCTGCAGAGTTGCCTCAAGATTGCTAAAATTTGGATCGGATTTTGGAGGCTTGGGCTCCTGATCCAAGTTTGGTTTATCAGATTTTACCACATTTGCATAAGAAATTTGTTTGGGGTTTTGCAAGTTTACATGGCTGGTAGACTGGCGTACCTGGGGAAAATT
Organism: Thecocarcelia acutangulata; assembly: GCA_914767995.1. Lineage (NCBI taxonomy): Eukaryota > Metazoa > Arthropoda > Insecta > Diptera > Tachinidae > Thecocarcelia > Thecocarcelia acutangulata. The sequence continues at coordinate 64,258,428 of OU612098.1, forward strand.
GTTTGTAGAAGTGGTGTTTGACTGCTGGGGTGGCATATTTGAAATTGGTGACCTATTTGTCATTGACCTCTTGAAGTGAGTGTAGACAGGGCAACCCCTGTAGTTTGCAGTATGGTTACCTCCACAGTTACTGCATTTCTTAACGCTCGCGTCAGTCTTAGGTTTTTTGCACAGTGATGTACCGTGAAGTTCACCACACACAACGCAAACTGCGGGCAGCTTACAATAGGCCTTAGTATGGTCAAATTCTTGGCAGTTTAGGCATTAAACGGGCCCTAAACGCTTATGAGGCTCCTCAACGGTAACCTTGCGATGCAAAAGATACTTGAGGTTATAAATGGGATGCACTTCATTCTTTTTTAAGGCAACATCTCTAGGTTCCAATTCAACCCTAAACATGGGTTGAGGAATTTTTTCACGGTTTCTAATATTAACCACATTTTTAATTTTGAAGCCATTGTCTTCTAGTCCGGTTTTGACCTCATTCGTGGCAACAAAAGGGTCAATCCCTTTTATAACGACCTGAATACCTTTGGCACTTTTAAGCTGATATGTGTAAAATGATCGCTTCTCCTTCTCTAGAACGTCAGAAAGCTTTCGGTATTCATTTTCACTGTTTACCTGGATTTTCGTTTCATTGATGCCGCCGTGCTTAACCGATGTTACGTTAAAAGTATCTTTGCCGATTGCCGCAATAAGTTGTTTTACCAGCTCACTAGAGGTAGGTTCTCGCAAATATATTGGTGGCGGCTTAAAGGTTTTTTTAGAAATTGTTGGCTCATCTGTTTGCAGTATAGCAAACCTATTGCTATCGGTTGCCGAAGTCCTATTATCATCTTTAGAATATTTCGGTGTAGATGATATTTGAGCTGATTTGGGGCTTCGCTGCCTTTTAACCACGGTTATGTACCTGTCCATGCCTACTTGGATTTTTACCTTATCATCAACAATTAAACTGGAAGATGTTTTGTCTTCAGTTGTAACAACAATATTTGGCGAACACCATCGCGGGCGTTTCCTATCTCTTAGAGACAGGAAATTTTCCAATGATTTTTTCACCGATTCCTCTTCAGAAATCCAAAGGTTTTTTCTACCGGAGCTAAGCTCTTTTTCAGAATTACATCTGATAGGTACACTCATGCAATTAATTGTTTCTATTTTTTATTTACAATTTTAAATGGTATTTAAAAAAATGTCACAAAGTTTTTTTTTAAACAAAAACACTCTGTTCACCTATTACGGTTTTTACTTAATCCCGTTTTTTTTTTTTTTTTTTTTTTTCTTACTTGCGATCAAAAAACAAACACGTCCGTTCACTATCGAAGCTAAACAACGACTGTTTTACGATGTAAAAGGTATTTTATATTATATATAGGATGAACTTCATTCTTCCTTAAAGTCACATCTCCTGGCTCTAATTCAACCCTAAACATGGGTTGAGGGATCTTTTCACGATTTCTGATGTTTAACACATTTTTTACTTTGAATCCCTTGTCTGTCAAACCGGTCTTAACTTCATCAATGTCTACGCAAGGGTCAATCCCTTTTATTACGACTTGAAGACCTTTAGCGCTTTTAAGCTGATAAGTATAAAAAGCTTTTTTTTCCTTTTCAAATTCGTCAGACAGTTTTCGGTAGTCATTTTCATGGTTAACCTGAATTTTAGTTTCGTTAATATTGCCGTGCTTGATGGAGGTAACGTTAAATGTATTTTCTCCGATTGCTGAAACAATTTTTCTTACCAGTTCATTGGAGGCAGATTCTCTTAAATAAATTGGTGGTGGTTTAAACGATTTTTTTGACGATGCTGTTGGCTCATCCGTTTGAAGAATGGAAAATCTGTTTTGATCTGTTGGTCTAGCGGTGTCGGCATCTTTAGAGATTTTAGATTTGGATGCAATTTGAGCAGATTTAGGGCTTCGCTGACGTTTAGTGATGGTGATATACCTATCCATGCCTACTTGCGTTTTTGGTGTATTGGCATTAATTAGAGTAGAATATCTTTTATCTTCTGTTGTAACATCTATGTTAGGCGAGCCGGAACGGGAGCGGATTTTATCTCTTCTAGAAAGAAAATTGTCCAGTGATTGCTTTATAGACTCTTCTTCAGAAGTCCATATACTTTTGCTGGTGGAGCTAGGCTCTTTTTCAAAAATATTTCTGATGGGATCACTCATACAGAAAACAAAACTTTAATGTATAGTTTTTTCCTACTGGGTAGGTAATCTTCACGCACAATAACAACAATAACAATGCACTGCCACCGCACTTGTTTTATTGAAATTGATTTTATTGCTTATTTACTGAAATGTAAGGAATTTATTTTCCCGTTGTTTTTTAAAATAATTTGTTCTTGTTTTTACAATTAATACAATATATTATTGTTTTTGTATGTAAGTTTAAAAATATGTAAGCACAATGATTATTTGGTTTGTTTTTTTGTTTTTGTTCACTTTTTTAAAAACACGACCGTACGGTTGAAGAATCACAGAGTGGAATAATATAATATTAAAAATTCTTTGGAATTTAAGGATAGAATAAAAGGTCAGAATATAGATAGTGATGAAAGATTAATTTCTTTTGATGTAGTTTCTTTGTTTTCTAGTATGCCAGTTGATTTAGCAATGAACACAATAGAGAATAAGTGGGATGTAATAACTCAACACACAAGAATAGAGAAAAGTCTATTTTTGCGCATTTTAAAATTTTGTATAGAAGATAACAGGTATTTTCAGTATGATGGTAAGATATATTCACAGATAAATGGACTTCCTATGGGATCTCCAGCTTCTCCAATTATTGCTGATATAGTAATGGAAAGACTATTGGATAGTACAATAGAGAGATTAGATATAAAACCAAGATTAATGACAATGTTGATGTAGATGACTTATTTTGTATTATTCCAGACTTAGCAATTGATAATATGCTTTCAACTTTGAATAGTTTTAACTCAAGCATTAAGTTTACTATTGAAAAGGAATAAAGTTCAAGATTACCATATTTGGATACTTTGATAATTAGGAGAGATAATAAACTTGTAATTGATTGGTACCAAAAACCAACTGCATCAGGGAGATTAATTAACTATTTTTCAAAGCATAGCAGAAATATAATAATAAACACAGCTAAAAATTTTGTAGCAAGGGTTCTTACAATAAGTGATGAGGAGTTCCATAGAAAGAACATTATAAAGATTAAAAACATATTGGAAGACAACAGTTTTCCAGCTGAAGTTGCTTCTAGATTTGTAAGTCAGTTTAAAAATAGGAATGTACAGAATTTAGGTACCTCATTAGAACCCAAAATGTATAAATCTTTAACATATATTCCAAGTTTATCAGAAAGATTAGCAAGGTCTAATATATATAATAAAGAAGGATATAGAATGGCTCATAGAAGCTATAATACGTTAGGTAAATTATTTAGTAAGACTAAAGATAGACTTAATAAATGGGACATTTCAAATTCGGTTTATAGAATTCCTTGTCAGGGTAATGACCAAGAAAATTGTAGTAAAGTTTACGTCGGAACTACAAAAAACAAATTGAGAACGAGAATTGCAGGACATAAGTCAGATCAAAGATATAGGGATATTAATTCACAAAAAACTGCTTTATCTTCTCATTGTTCAAAATTTAATCACTCTCCAAACTTTGAAAATGTTTCAATTTTAAGAACAGAAAATAATTATAAGAAGCGTTACATGTTAGAAATGTTAGAGATTATAAACACACCAACAACACAGAGAATTAACTTCAAGGTAGACACAGAAAAATTAGCACAGAATTATAGATATTTAGTTAATAAGAAATTCTAGATTTGAATTGTTGTTAGGAGAATGAATGTTAGGATAAAAATTTTTTAAATTATGTTAATAATATTTCCATGTTATTCTGTAAACAACATTTGTTTTGCTAGTTGAGAAACAACATGTTGCAAAACATGTGTTGGATGCAGAATTAGGTTATTTTGGTTTTTATGTTATTTTTTATGTTTGTCATTATTGTTATTAATATTATATTTTTTCTTTTTTGATTTTTTAATAACCCAAAAATGTTTCTGTCAGTATATTAAATAGATATTTTTTAAGTTTTCAATTTAAAATTTTTCAATTTGATAATATTGTTAAGAATTTTTTCTTTGTGTATGAATTAATAATTTTTCTTGGTGTAAAGATTTTCTGTATATAGGAATTTTTTCACAATAATTTTTCAAATTGAAAAATTTTTTAATAACATATTAATTTTCCTGACGATGAAAACAAATTGTTATCGAAATATTGAAAATAAATACTGTTAAATTTTTTACATAACATAAAACGATCTTTTGCTGCAAAAATAAGAAATATTTTGTAGTTTTGTTACTTTTCACTTTTATTTTCAAGTTTAATAAAATAATTTGCAATTTGTGATTTGATTTGTTGACGCGCGTATTTGTATGTATGTACGTCAGTGATGACAACTGAATTTGACAGCTTATGTTCAAAGATAATTGCTCAGCAATATCTTCTAGCAATAATTGTTGAACATGTATTTGAACACATGTTCGTACGGTCCACACGCAAATATCTTGTGTCGGCAATCGATTTTGGCAGTTGCCACGGCAATAATTGCCAATCAGATTGCCTGTGTGGACGGGTAGTTAATTACCTCATAGCGGCAATTATGCGATTACGCTTAAATACCTCTACAAAGGCATTTATTCAAACGGACTGAAATTCAGTCATTACATACATACGTCAAAATAAAATGTAAACGCAAAAGAAGTTTTCAAAATAAAAACAAACAAAAACTAACACATTCATATAAAAATTATACGTACATATGTACATATAAGTATGTACATATATAGAAAACAATAACAGGAGTACATGTAAGTATGTATATAATAAAAGCGTATCAGAACGTTAAACAACAAATTAACTGGATGCACAAAAATTTACTTTTTATGTTTAACAAGTGACAAATTTGCCAACAGAGTTGAGTTAATTGGTAGGCAGTTTGGGTAAATAAATGAAGGAGTTTTTAGAAAGTTTTTGGTTTTGGGATACAATATTTTGGGTAATTACACAAAATGGGCAATCAAAAGAAAGTTAATTAACCATACAAGTGAAAAAAACCTGGATAGAATATAAGGGGTATATAAAAGAAAAAGGCATTTAAGCTATGGGTAAATATACGGGGTATTAATAATAAAATAAAAAACAATAATCTAAATTGAAAATTCTAGTTATATGTACATGTATAGAAATTCAAGTTAATGGTAGTTGTCCAAATTACTTTGGACAAAATGAATATATTCAAATGCCGATTGAGCGTAATAAAGCAGACGTTTATTAAGCACATTTTCATATCCTAGCAATGTAACTCCCAACAAATTAATATTTCTGCAAAATGTTATGAAAAGTATTATTTCAATAAGGAACCATTTGGCAATTCCATTCAAGTGCAACGAAATGAACCACTTAATGTTGTTTCTAATGTTGCCAAATAAATCGAAAACAGAACCCTTCCAAAAGGGGGTACTAATTACTAACAAAACCCTTATAATGGAAAACCGTGCAAAATAAAACATTTTTGTCTAGTATTAGCTGGATTTAATTAATTTTGTATATTTAGTATTAAGATTTGAATACTTATTGTTAGTTCACTTTGGGAAGATTCAATAAATAAATGAATAGGAAAAAAAGTTCGGTCAGGCTTGTCGTTGTTGTTTGTCGTTAAGTTTTTTGAGATATTTCGTTGTTAACCACGCGGCAACTTTCTATGCGAAGACATAGTTCGGTACTGCTAGTCACAGCCGCAAAAAAAAAAATACTGTTAATACCATCGTGGGCATAAGGTCTACGTTCAGGCCTAACCACAATGTGCATAGATTGGCTTTAGCTTATGCCAAAATTAAACGATAGGCCTGTAAAATGCATGTGAATCTAAAACGACTTTTACTTGGCCATAATGTTGCACAACTTCGCAACACTTGTGTCTTTTCTGAGTAGATTATATAAAAAGTACTAAAAATAACAACAAAGTATTTGTATGCAATAATTTCCAAAGTAAAAATAAGTTTGTAGTAATTTGTTTAATTAAAAATTGAAAGAAAGCTAAACCACATTTCTATTAAATTAAATATAAATGTGTTTGAACAATTAAGTTTTTTATTCACTATTTTTAGCTTCTACCATTTATACCAATAAAAATTATAAATAGCTTGTTTTCTATGTTTCCCAGCTATCTATATGTCGACATTTCATAGGAACTACCCTAATCATCAGTAGACTTTGGAAATTTTTGAAAGATATTCTCAAACATTCAACTTTATATCCCAGCAATATAAATAAATTGCTGAGAATTTAAAAGAAAAATGCTCTAATAATATCTGTTGCTTTTCGATACTTTCAAAAAGCAAATCGTGGCAACCAACGGTTGTTCATTTGTTTGAAAGGTGTAAAGAAATGTTAGAGAGGTGAATAAATGAAAAGGCTTGTTTTTTGTGTTTTGACAGATATTATTAGAGCATTTTTCTTTTAAATTCTCAGCAATTTATTTATATTGCTGGGATATAAAGTTGAATGTTTGAGAATATCTTTCAAAAATTTCCAAAGTCTACTGATGATTAGGGTAGTTCCTATGAAATGTCGACATGTAGATAGCTGGGAAACATAGAAAACAAGCTATTTATAATTTTTATAAATGTGTTTGTTTTAATTTTTCTTTATTTTAATAATTTTTGTAAACGTACACACACATTTCTGAATACAAATGATTCCGTACACAAGATGCGTTCAGTTTCGTACTTCGCTCAAGTAACTGACATTAGACAAAACTTAACGAAAAGTTTCATTACGTTTTTGAGTTCGTATTTAAATGCACGGGCGCCATTGTAACGACAGGTTTTCTCCCATAGGCTGAGATAGCTCAGGGCTGCCAGGATTCATTACAAAAATTTATATTTGTGACCAGAGAACAAGGAAAAAAACAACACACTCATTTTTCTATATAAAATGTAGTTTATTGATTAAAAGTTCATTCTATATAAAATGTGGTTTTTTGATTAAAAGTTCATTCTATATAAAATATGGTTTTTTTTTTTTTGATCAAAAGTTCATTCTATATAAAATGTGGTTTATTGATTAGAAGTTCATTCTGCGTTATACGACGGATCGCTGTGCCAAAACCAATACATCGCCCTTGGCCGACTGTGTATGTAGAAATACGTGGAGTTCGCGCTAAAACGCGGTGAGGGGAGGTTAACTCAAACCCTCGGGGAATTAGACGAATGCCGAATCATATACACGACACGAGGTTGGTTGGGCGTAGTGTCGAGAATGTCCGGAAGAGAGCTTTACTCAATCCTCTGAAGATTCTCTTAAAAAAAAAACGATTCGCGCTTAGAAAAACGATGAGGGGAGGTCAACTCTAAACCCTCAATAGGTTAATGAAGCGTTGAATTACGACGTGGAGTTGGTTGAGCGGGCTTATACGGACACGGATAGTGCGTACGGACGCGGATAATGCATACGGCCATGGAGAATGCCCTGAGGAGGATTTATATCCCGAACCCTCAGTGTATTCTCTTTTACATGGGAGTTCAGCCGTCCTGGAGACCACGGATGGTCACCAGGACAGCCGGCATCCCATGCCACCCTACCAGGTCACCCCGATAGCCAGTTCAGTGCGGAGAATACCCTGAGGAGGATTTATATCCCGAACCCTCAGTGCATTCTCGTTTGCATGGGAGTTCAGCCGATCTGGAGACCACGGATGATCACCAGGTCAGCTGGCATCCCATGCCACTTCCCCAGGCTGCCCCGGCAGCCAGTCCAGTGCGAAGAATACCCTGAGGAGGATTTATATCCCGAACCCTCAGTGCATTCCCTTTACCATAGGAATTCAGCTGATCTGAAGACCATTACAGGTCTTCAGATCAATGGCGCCCGAGCAGGGACGGCAACAAAAATTGTTGTCCCAGACTAGAGAACAAAAAAAAAAAAAAAAAATAAAAATAATAATTTTTTTTTTTCTCATATATAGTTGAAAAAAATTGAACAATATTAAACATTTTTAATCTTAAATAAATAAAAAAAAAAAAAAGAAAAAAAAAAAACTCAAGTTTTATTATCTAGAAAAATAATTTTCGGCAAAAAAAAAAAAATCCTTTTTTTTACTGGAAGAAAAATCGGACAATAAATATAAAAAGAGGAAAAAAAAAAAAGAAAAACGCAAAGTATATAAACATAAAATATAATTATTTAAACTCATACAGTTTTTTTATGTTACATTTTATTTCTTTTTAAAATTGAAAAATAATCTTAAATAATTTTAAAACTTTCGCAAATACATTATTATAAAAAACAAAAACAAACAAATTACTGATAATTTTTAAAACAAACAAATTTAAGAAAATTAAATTAGTTTGTAATTTTGCCTTAAGTTTAAAGCTGAAAAAAAACTTATTTTTACATAAAAATAAAATTATAAAATTAGTTATAAACAAACACAATATGATCATTGTATAAATACTACAAAAAAAAATAGTTATTTAGTTTATATAAAATAAATAAAAAAAAAACAAAAAAATAAATAAAAAAAAAAACAATAAATAAAATAAAATAAACTACACATACACCCACAATGTCCGATCGGTTTGAGCGCTCACGTCAACGATTCCGGAAGTCATGGGAAGAAGCGGAATCCAAGCGCCCCCGCACAATCTACTTGGACCATGATATGCCCACCACAAGTCGAAGGCGGCCAAAAACTAGCTCCACTCAGGCTACACCTGTCTACAACAGCCCACATACTCTACCCCCGCGTAACAAGCAATTTAAATGTTACCGTGCAGCTGGCCATCCGGAGAAACGGTCTCGGAAACAATACTCGGGTCAGCCCATTCACTCAGATAAGTGCACAAAGCCGCCGTCTGGTCGCAGTGAATTTACGTCACCTACCTACCCAAATAGACCCAAGGAGACGACCACAGTGGCACCACCCGTCTCAACGACAGGCTTACCGAGTTCGCTGCCTCATCCCACCAAAGATTCTAGCGGTCCAGACGAGAAGGTATCCCATCAGACCGGCACGGGTACACTCACCGAGATGGAATTTCGGGATACCCTTGCGAGTTTCGGTTTAATCCCCACCGAGATCGAGGAGATGAGCCGCACGTATATGGGTGAATTCGACCAATCAGTAGTAAGGCGGCCAACCTCTCCACCCTCTCCTCTCCCACCAAGATCACCGCCTTCTCTGGACTCCGAGGATGAGAGTTACCGCCCCCCGTCACAAAAAAAATGCGTTAAACTAGGGCAGGTCGAGGTGCGCGATTGCCGTTATAATTACACCGGATACCAGTGCTATGAGCGAGTCATGCGCGTACGCCTCTTGGTCCCGAATAAGGCAGACACAATATACACACCGCTTGACAATGCTCCCCATCATTCTCCCCCACAAAGCCTCGAACCAACTCCGGCATCCAGGAATCAGGACCCGCCAGAAGGCTTGAGTAACATAAGCGAGGCCAAAAGATAAGATTGCCGAATCCCGCTGCCGTACTCATGACGACTGTTTCGTTATTGTCCACCGCTTCGGAGCTCTCGTCGTCAGTATCCAGCCATGGCTCACCTGAGGTCAGCCAGTGGTTCAGCCAGAATGTCCAACCTCTCGCATGCCTAGGTGAAATAGAAAATGTGGCGAAGGAGTGTTTGGCACCACCGGTGTCCAACACGGACCAGATAAAGCGAACGATGCAATGGGTAGACACGCTAGACGCCAATGAGCCGGAAGCCCCCAGTACTCATGTGTGGGAACACGACACACCTCAAGCTCTTCAGGCGGAAATCGATGAAAGAGTTGAGCAGCGAAGACCAAACCAGCGAGTTAAATTCGTAAGGGTAATTGAAGGTGTGAGATATCAAATACATATTTTTAAGAGCGGGAATTACCGGGTAACCAGCCAAAGGCTCGAAGGTTGAGAGCAAGGAACCAGATTTTTCTAAATTGATTATTGATGTACTTTATATTATTAATTCACATTATTAACCATGAAGGACACAATGTTTTATTATTATGAATTATATATGTATGTCTTTATTTAATTTGATCTTAGAAGCTAATTGCCACTGAATTGTATTTTGTTGCTTCCTTTAAAGAAAAAAAACCCCTTTGAATTAACTATTAGTTTTATGAAATGAATTGTAAGAATTGATTTTTGAATTAATTATTAGTTTTGTGAAATGAATTGTAAGAATTCTCCAGCATTTGTTCCAGTTCAAAGGGAAAAAGGGGGGCAATGTGACGACCAGAAGTCGTGACCTCGTTTTTGGGTCACATACTTATAAAATATCGTTGAACATGACCCTATGTCATATTACCTTGACCTTTACACGCCTTGCCATTCTCCCTTTGAGCTGTTACATACATACATATGTCTCTTCATAAATCATTTTTAAGAATACATAGGTATGGATGTACATAACAAAGTAAGTAATGGCAACTTACATTAAAATGTATGTCTACAGAAAGATCAAAGTGCATATATTTACATATATACTTACATATGCACACATCAATGTATGTATACTAAATTCGTAATTATTAACGGGAATCTTAATAATACTTTTGGTTGTTAATTTTGAAAGATTCTTCAATTTTGCTGTTCACGCACTACATACACTGATGCACACACATACATATTTGCATAAGTTGTTGTTGCTAGCGGAATATTAAAATGTAAGCAACAGTGGAATACTCCGTTTACTTACATACATATAGTTTTCATATTATCAGGAATGAATGCTCCTGTATTTCTTTTGTATTTATGTTTGCATATATGTATGTAAACTGTATTCCGTTTACTTACATTTATTCACTCTTTTGATCATTTTTATTTTTATACATACACGTATGTATGTATGTAAACTTAGAACCTTCGTTTTTTTTATTATTAAGTATTTCATTCTTTTGTTGAATCGCTATGCCAACAACAAAGCATCTACTCAGCATATATTTTTCTCACCACGATGTGGTGTGTTTTTGTTACAGTTGGTGAGCAACCATATAAAAGGCGGCGCATCATGCAGAATCGGGGCAGTCAGTCGCCAGGCGAGCTGCTGAACACAACTCGCCTGGTAAAGTGGCATAGGATGCCGGCTGATCTGAAGACCTGTAATGGTCTTCAGGTCAGCTGAATTCCTATGGTAAAGGGAATGCACTGAGGGTTCGGGATATAAATCCTCCTCAGGGTATTCTCCGCACTGAACTGGCTGCCGGGGTAGCTTGGTGAAGTGGCATGGGATGCCGGCTGTCCTGGTGACCATCCGTGGTCTCCAGGCCGGCTGAACTCCCATGCAAAAGAGAATACACTGAGGGTTCGGGATATAAATCCTCCTCAGGGTATTCTCCGCACTGAACTGGCTATCGGGGGTGGCATGGGATGCCGGCTGTCCTGTTGACCATCCGTGGTCTCCAGGACGGCTGAACTCCCATGTAAAAGAGAATACACTGAGGGTTCGGGATATAAATCCTCCTCAGGGTATTCTCCTCACTTGACCGGGGGCACGAAGAACTGGATGTTCTGAAGGGGAGTGATTCTCTTCAGTAACCGCCAGCCTTTGTGGATGGAGAATACACTGAGGGTTCGGGATATAAATCCTCCTCAGGGTATTCTCCATGCCCGTATGCATTCTCCATGCCAGTATGCATTATCCGTGTCCCGTATGCATTATCCGTGTCCGTACGCACTATCCGTGTCCGTATAAGCCCGCTCAACCAACTCCACGTCGTAATTCAACGCTTCATTAACCTATTGAGGGTTTAGAGTTGACCTCCCCTCATCGTTTTTCTAAGCGCGAATCGTTTTTTTTAAAGAGAATCTTCAGAGGATTGAGTAAAGCTCTCCTCCGGACATTCTCGACACTACGCCCAACCAACCTCGTGTCGTGTATATGATTCGGCATTCGTCTAATTCCCCGAGGGTTTGAGTTAACCTCCCCTCACCGCGTTTTAGCGCGAACTCCACGTATTTCTACATGCACAGTCGGCCAAGGGCGATGTATGGGTGTTGGCACTGCGATCCGTCGTATAACGCAGAATGAACTTTTAATCAATAAACCACATTTTATATAGAATGAACTTTTAATCAATAAACTACATTTTATATAGAAAAATGAGTGTGTTGTTTTTTTCCTTGTTCTCTGGTCACAAATATAAATTCTTGTAATGAATCCTGGCAGCCCTGAGCTATCTCAGCCTATGGGAGAAAACCTGTCGTTACAAGCTTTAAGTTCCATTTAAATAAGAAAATCAGTTTTCCACTACAAATTTGGACTAAACTTAAATGGCCAAACGTCTTCAATTAAGTTTTTCTCATAGTCCATATGGTTTTTGTGTGCTTGCATTTGTATTAGTGCAAACAAGGTAAACAAAACACACATACGAGCTATTTCCTGTAGAAGATATTGGAAAATTAGTTGCTAAACAACAGCATAATATAATAATTAATTAACAGCCTGTTTATAGGACACGAATTAGCTCACTCGCGACGAGCCAATTTACAGACGAGTATGTAAGAAATTGGGTTTATAAAACGCGACTTGATTGTGTCGTGCAACTTACGTAAATTCGCGTATATGTCAAACAATTATGATATTTGTTTGTTGCCACCATGCGAAAAAATAGGATCTGTTTACATTTTTCATACCAAAAATTTTTTTTCAAGCTAAAAAACGGCAATCCTATTCTAGGCACAGTTGACACACATACATACATACGTATGTATGCATAAGTAAATAAATAAAACAAAATATTTTTTGGAAAGGCTTTTTTTATGGTGGTCTAATGGAAAAAATAAACGAATAAACTAACAAAAATTGTATATTGTAACTGCAAGTTTTATATTGTATATGTGTATGTTTTATGTCTGTATATATGTACAAAAACATTTATCTGCAACGAAAAAACAATTTCAGTTCATGTCTCTAGAAATTTGAGAGATTCTTAAAACGTTCTGTTGCAATTTCCATTCCTAGTTTTCTTGTTATTTATTATCACTTATAAATTATTTCTATTATATTTCTTATTATTTATAACACTTTCTACACATTTTCTATTGACGAGCATTTTTCTTCATTCGCCGACTTTGACATTTATGGTGAGACGACTCGCGTCTTACGAACCGAAATAAATTGACAGATGTTACGTTTTTTAATACTAATCGTCAACAGCCGCGGTTTGTAAACCAAAACCAGAAAAAACTTACAAAGTTAGCGCTTTTTATCGACGAGTCGTGTCTTATAAACCGGCTGTAAGATTTTTTCTATTCTTCCACTAACAATCAGCTGTTCTATGGAACACTTTCCATAATATTTGGAATTTAAGTAAAGCTGCCACACTTTCATCGCATTTAAATAAGAAAAATCATTTAAGGCCCAGTTTTTGAGTTCGTATGTAAATGTTATTTAGCTTTAAGATCCATTTTAATACGAAAATCAGTTTTTCACTACAAATTTGGACTAAACTTAAATGCCCAAACTTCTTCATTTAAGTTTTATTTAAGTTTTTCTCATAGTCCATATGGTTTTTGTGTGCTTGCATTTGTATTAGTGCAAGAAAGGTAAATAAAACACACATACGAGCTATTGCCTGCAGAAGATATTCGAAAATAAGTTGCTAATTTTGCACAAAACAACAGCAGAGTATAATAATTTATTAAAAATAACTTAGCGTAAAATAAAATTGTTAAGTTTTTCTATGCCTTTAATAAATTTAATATTTTTCTTTAAGAATTTTTCTATTCTTCCACTTACAAACAGCTGTTCTATGGAATACTTTCCATAAGATTTGGAATTAAAGTAGAGCTGCCACACTTTCATCGCATTTAAATAAGAACAATAATTTAATAGTGATAAACTGAAGCAGCATATAAATACAACTTAAATTTAAATGAAAATTAACTAATTTTGTATTTAGATACGCAGTCAAAAACTGGGCCTAAGTACATTATAGTTATACACATTTGATTACAAGCCACTTTCGCACAGTTTCTTAAAATGGCTTGAGCCAGTCTATGCACATTATGGTTAGGCCTTTACTCCGCCCATGCTGTGCACTATACACTTTTCCAATTTATTTTCAACTGTATAGTTACCAATACAATACAATACTGAAGTCGGAATCGAGCTCACAACTAGTTAGTTAATATCGTAAATAAGATTTAAGTTCAAGTACAAGTGTGAGTTGGTATTATAAATCTGTAATTTAGAGTGAATTTTTATGAATAAAATTTACAGATTTTAGCATTTTGTAATAAGCTGAAAAATACGCTTTTTCTGGTTAACCGACGTCTTAACAACTGTTTTTGTCAACTATTTAGTCTCAAAAATTTACTCTGAATTTCTAATATCGATAATAAAAATAAAAATGTAAAAAAATACTTAAAAAGAACAATTTGTTCCTCTTGACAACAATTTTGCAAGCCAACTGGCATGTCATTACAAAAAAAAAAAAAATAAAAATAAATAAATTCTTAATTACCCTGTTTCCGCATTATTTATTAGTATTTGTAATCTGATTCTTTATCAATCTAAATATGTAACCATTTATCTATTTATTTACGTTTGCTTAGGTCGGTTTCTTTTCATTTTCGGAAATTGCAGTAAATGTTATCCATTACTGCCGTCTGCCTTTAAAAAAGGGAGTTTTTTGCCGTTGTTGTTGTTGTTTAATGCCAGTCAAGGAGATCAATTACATGCAGACGGTTTAATCCTTTTTAATATTTGCTTAATCCACCTCAAAAGCAAATGTTTACTACCAACAATCATATTACTTACTTCCAGATACTCCTACATACTTACATATGTACATGCATTCTCGTACATCAAGCTTATTGTGCAGACAAGCATTTCTTGGTATGAGCAATGAGTTAGATAAGTTCAAAACAATGCCGGCCGAGACAAATTCGATTACTTATTCTCAATACAGTTTTACATTGATATTGGCTCACTTCATGTAAAATTGCACATGCATGGCAAAACAACTTACGCACATTATGCGATAAAACAAAATACCTTTTACTAAATTAAAATGACAATTATTGCACTATGGCCAGTTACCGCCATCGACTTAACAGTATCGAGTTTCGGCTGTTAGAAAATGTTTTTCCAGGGACGGTAACAAATGAAAGCATGAAAAGGGTGTCTCAGTAAGAGTGTACTATTTTGTTATAGGGCCATTATTAGAACTGACGAATAGTTAACATTTGGATTTTATTTATCGATTTACTCACCACCACGATTTTCAATAACAGAAAGCCAATATTCAATTTTTTTCAAATCGCTTGGTTCTCGATTTTTAGCGGCTGACGACTATAACGCTAAACACACTTTTTGGGGATCACGTTTAATTACCCCGAAAGGCCGTGTGCTTTTTGACACCGTTTCCAAAATGGGCTTAGGTGTGATTTCAAGTGGACACCCCACTTATTGGCCGTCAGACCAACGCAAGATCCCAGACGTTATAGACTTTGGAGTTACAAAAAATTTTCCCTCAGAATGGGTGCAAGTGGAGCCTTCATTGGACTTGTCATCAGATCACTCACCAACTATAGTTTCTGTTTCGTTCCCCCAGGGTGTTGGTTCCCCGTTTTGTGACTTGGCGTTGACTGTCACTCGAGTTAATTGGTTAAAATATAAAAAATATTTGAGTACTCATTGTACAGAAAATATTGCCTTGAGAACCCCTGAGGATGTTGATAAATCCATTAAAGATTTTTCTGAAGACCTTAAACTGGCCGTACAACATGCTACCACTAGCCATACAAGATCTAGAAATGTGAGCAATAGAACGTATTCGTCTGAAATAGAGCTACTGCTGTCAGAAAAAAGAAGAGTTAGAAGAGAGTGGTAACTTCGAAGGTCTCCGCAGCTTAAAAGCAGGCTACGGGAGTGCATAACTCAATTAAGAAATCTGCTTGAAATCCAAAGAATGGCTTCCCTCAAAAATTATCTAGAAGGTCTTGATGGTAGCCCGCAAACCGACTATTCTCTATGGAAAGCGATGTCGAAACCGTTATAAATAAAGTAAACTCAAAAAAAGCTCCAGGTTTTGACAAAATTACTGGCAAAATGCTTGTACAGTTACCTCGTGTTGCTAGAAGAATTCTTCTTTTCATTTTTAACGCTATTTTGCGCCTAGAATACTATCCTGCAGAGTGGAAGGTGTCTATGGTTACTATGATACCCAAGCCAGGGAAGGATCCCACTAAAGTAGAGTCATATAGACCAATAAGTCTACTGCCAACAATTTCAAAACTTTTCGAAATTGTTAATGGCGAAGTTGACTCCAATATTGAATGATGTAGGATGCATCCCGGATCATCAATTTGGTTTTCGGGCTAAACACAGCACCATAGAACAAACGCATAGACTAGTTAATGTTATAAGAAAGACTTTTGAGGACAAAACGTATTGCTCAGCTCTATTCATTGATGTTTCCCAAGCTTTTGATAAACTGTGGAACGAGGGATTAATGCACAAAATAAAGTTTAACTTGCCTGCAAACACTCATAAGCTTCTGGAAAGCTATTTATTTGACCGTAAATTTGTCATCAGAGAAGGCGACTTTGTAAGCCCAACTCAGCCAATCGAGGCAGGAGTTCCCCAAGGTAGTATTCTGGGACCCACTTTATATTTAATTTACACTTCTGACATGCCAACCAGATGTGGTATTCACACTTCAACTTTTGCAGATGACACAGCATTCTGCAGCGTACATGAAAACCATCAAGCAGCTTCGCGAAATTTGCAGGAGTATATTTCAATATTAGAAATATGGTTGAAACTTTGGAAAATTAAAGTTAATGAACAAAAGTGTACTCACGTTACATTCACACTGCGTAGACAAACATGTTCAGCTGTCCAAATTAACAATTCACCTATTACGCAGCAAAATGAAGTCAAGTACCTTGGTATTCATCTCGACCGTAGGTTAACGTGGAAGCCTCACATTGACGCGAAAGTCACTCAGCTAAAATTAAAAGCAGCGCAATTAAATTGGCTTATGGGCAGAAATTCTACATTGAAATTAGATTGCAAACTTTTGTTATACAACGCAATACTATATGGCGCTACGGAATTCAATTATGGGGCACCGCCTCAGCGTCACACATTGAAAAAATTCAAAGGCGACAAAACAAAATTCTTCGAACAATTACTGCAGCTCCACGGTACGTAAAAAGCTCCCGAATTCACAAGGATCTGTGTGTTCCACTGGTAAAAGATGAGTTTTCAAAGCATGCGGCAAGGTATATCAGCAAATTGGAACTTCACCCAAACCCTCTTGCACGAAACATACTTAATTTTAGTGGTCACACTCGGTTGAGAAGAAGGGATAGCGTTGCCACCATCAGAGCGTTAAGTAGGTGACTTTACCGATGTAATATGCGCATAATAAAACTTATTGTCTAGCATTGGCTGGACTTATGGCATGTTTCTATATACCAAGTCACTCAAAATTGTTTGTTGATTGAGTGAAAAAATTGTTTTGGGGTCAAACTACACACATATCAGTCTTTTTTTATTAACAACGTAAGGCTAACAATTTTGGGTGATTTCTGTATTGCAATTGTGACTACTGTCAAAAACAGACAAGCACAAAAAAGTGCTTGTGTACGTTATAAAATAATAAACTTTCAGTAATTTTCAAAAAAAAAAACAATTTTTTTTTTGCTAAAAGTAAGTAAAATTATATAAATTATATATGCAGATATGGACTTGAACGATAAAAAATAGTAAGTATGCATATATGTATGTATGTACGTACATGTATAAGAATCAATGATATAAAAAGAAACATTATATTATCGTATTCCAAGAAAACAAATGCTATAAAATTCCAAAAGCTGGTTGAACTAATGGAGGAACACCCACAACCGGTTTTAATTTTGGTTGTATTTCCTTAAGCAGCATTGCAAACACTTCTTTATTGATGCGAAATGTAGCAATGAATCTGTAAAAGTACACAAATGTTAATAAAATTAAATTATAGCTGACCACTCTTCCGGCAGCTCTAATATATTTAATGCATCACGGATATTTCTACGGTACAAACGAAAGTTCACAATATCACTTTCACTAGAGTCAGTATCGAAATTTATTTCAGTTGATGGAAACATTTTACTATATTTAAAATTAAACTTTAGTACACTTTTTATTCACAAAAAATTTTTCACATAAACAAATTTTAATTTATAAACAAAACCAGCTGTTTTTGTTTTTGTTCAAGAGTTGCCACTAAATAATGAAATTATTGTGGTTTTGTATGGAAAAAAGTAAACACAGTACAAAAATATTCACTCCGGCAATCCTGCAGCTTAATAACACGTAAAGTACTACGTAAGCTAGACAAGTGGTTTAAAAATACTCATATTTTTACGTACAGGGGCCAAATCACCGCATACGATATCGAGCAAAATTATCGAAATTTTTCATTTTGGTATCACGGCATACGATATCGAATAAACTGTATTGCAATAATATAAAAAAGTTAAAGGATTTATTTTTTGTATTCCTACTTTCAATCTATGCAATCTATTGCATTTTGTTTAAATTACGATCCAATATGCATCGGTTGCCATAATTTAGATGTATCGTAATGTTATTCGATACGATAGTTAATTCGATATCGTATGCGGTGATTAGACCCCAGGTCTGTGTGGCACTTGTTTGTCTGAACATTTGCCTGCTATGTGGAAACATGCCATTAGTTAATTTATTGTATGTAGTATTAAGATTTGAATACTTATTGTTAGTTCACATTGTGAAGATTCAATAAATAAATAAAAGCTACAAAAAAAACACATCTTCGATTTAAGACCATTGACAATGTAAGCGTGACCCATCCGAAATCTGTATACAATTCCTACTTACATTTACACTGCGATGGCCTAGGCCGTAAGATGCATCCAACACTGTATACATTGTAAGCGAAGATTGGATGAGTTCAAAACTATATTATTAGCATTTGTTTCTTTCTTTGCTTCTTATGTACATTTAGTTTAACAATATGAGTAGAAAAATACTAATCTGTGGCGGTGTTCTGTAACTTTGGCGAGAAGTTCTCGCGTCGAAAACTTGTGAAACAAATTATTCCATCGTTTCTTGAAAAGTGAGAATAAACTGCGTCTGTAACTCATGTCGAAAACTATCCAAAGCGATTACGTCGTTACGTTAGAAATGTCTGAAAATATAAAACGATGTCGACATGCAATTTTAAAAATGAAAGCGCCAACCACAATTAGTACCGCCGCCGACCAAAAATTACTATACTTAAGAAATTTTGTTCGACGGCGTCATATTATAACCGCCGGCTATTCTAGAAAATGTATGGTATAGCTCTAACGTTTACATTTTATTTACAAATGCATACATACATATTTATGCACAAAATTTTGTAAAATTAAAAAACAATTTGTGAATTCTGAAAAAACATTATAAAATTATTACAATATACTTTGTTGGGTCGGAAATTAAAATTGTAGACATTTCAAACTTATATATACATATATAAGTATTCCCTTAAAACTTATTGTGTGAAGGGTATAAAAATTAATTAAAAAGTTAAAATAAAAAAAAAATCACTAAACTGTGTAAATATATATATCAAACTTAATATAACAACAAAATACTTATTTTTTCAGCATTATTATTCATTTAATGATGATTATTGTTATTTGAAATAATGACAGTTGAATGCGGGAAATTTTTTCGCAAAAGTTTTACAGACACAGTTTTTCTGTAAAATGGCGAGTAATTTCCTTACGTGACAGCTATTACTCACCAAAAAAAGTTATACCTACAGTTTAGTGAGATAAGCAGCTGTTTGTTTCAACTTTGTTTCATTTCACACGTTTCAGTCGAAGGTTTCTCGTGGCGAGAGTTACAGAACACAGCCACAGCTGAATCGGATGCTAGTTGTTTGGTGAGCTTAATATGTTTATTTTAATTTTTTCTGTTGACACAATCGGATGCTTTGCTAATTGTAATAACTTATATTTAATATATTTAGATTTATACACAACTTCAAACAAAACTGAAAACAAGGGAATGTATAAACTAATACGGTAACACAATTTTTGGAAAATGTCACAATCCTTATACTTGTCAGATGGTGACTGTTAAGGAAAATTGAGAGGATAAAACTACCTTGTATTTTTATATTATGCTTTTAATTAAGTGTATTAATTACAATAAAAATAATTAAATGGAACTAAGTCAGGCTAAGGTAATTCAAAAAGGCATACAATTATTATTCACCTATTTCCAATTCTGAGTTCAGACCCATCAAAATCAGAACACAATAAAAATTCAAGTTCAAGTAATTTGAGAATTCAATGTAAACATTTTCTAAATTCCATGATTTATTTTATGCAACTGAACCCAGAACAAGAAATAAATTACTTATGAGATCATTGATTCAAAATCTATATGATTAAGTATACTTTATACACAAAAAGAAAATAGAACACTAATCAAATACTTTTTCCCAACAAATCAAAACATTGCTGCAGGTTGAAGGTTTTAAACTTATCCGATGTAAGTCCTTTGATTTTGCATTACCTTATTTACAATTCTGAAACTATGTATATTTTTTTCTTTAACAAGGGAGCGACTTGGTTTGAACAATTTAAACGCCAAACGAGTAAGGTTATCATTCAGATACACATGATTTTCAATATCTTTACCATTATTATTCGTGTAAAAGTCAGACAAGCTTAAAATCTTCTTTTTGAAGTAGGAGTGCATTAAGTTATCACGAACAGCAAGACTATTAAATTCAACTGAGAGCGATAAGCCATTACGAATATATGTAGTCTGAAGTATATCTTCTAATTTCATGTCAACTTTTAGAAAGGAACACAACTTTACAATAATTCCAGAAATTACAATATCAGCACGGTTCAATCTGTGATGTAACATATTATTGGCCAACTCCAGCTCAGACAGCATTTCATTGTTTTTAGCCTCAGACATAGTCACCATCATCCCTTACAATCATTAATTTCATCTTTCACACTGCTAATACTTGTAGATATTTCAGCTCTGAATTCAGCTAAACCAGCTTCAATTTTATCACTGATACCTTTGTGATCTTCACCCAAGCAGCTTAACGAATTCTTAAATTCCGCCAACTTTTTCTTTAATGAAAATCAATTCAGAGATGATCTCATTGGGTTAGCAGAACACTTTTTGCAAGTGAATTTAATATTTCTATTTTTGTCTAGCATTTGGAAAACTTCCTTAGGAACTAATTCGCATTCAGTATGGAACCACAAATCACAGCCAATACAAAGCTAAGAACATTTACAAGCCACACAACTCTCCAGCTATGTAGCCAACACACTTTCTTGATTTTTATTAGTAATTCTTTGTTAAGATGTGTAACAATATACTAGTTTTAGTTCAATTGAATTCTGCACATTGCATCACCCAATGAATTGCGGCATTAGAATATTATATACATCAACCAGAATGCACGCGTGTATGTATAGACAGAAAAAAATAGATGAGATTTTTTTTCAATCAAGTTATGTTATTAATAAAAAACCATCAATTTAATAAAATTTGCATTGACTTAATTAAATTATTATTAATAATGAATTTTTGGAAATATCCCTTAATAAAATGTAATTAATAAAAAGTTTTCCGAATTATTGATTGTTATTCAATAAATAAATTTAAAAGGTTGTCATATAACAGTGAAGAGTTATATATTAACATATAACTCTTCACATATTGAAGACATATTAACAACAAATTTTTTCAACTCAATAATTTTTGCTTTTAAGTGAAAAAGCTTTTTCTATATATAATTTGAATTATCAATCCGGCAAAAAATCTTTTTCACAGGAAATTTGATAAAAATAGTGCAATTTTTTTTTATCAATATGGCATCTATTTTTTTCTGTGTACAAGTAATAACTGCATATAAGATAATCCTTCCAAACCTCATATTTCTTCAATGTACATTTAATTCAGCTATATTTCCCCACACAGTTATTAATTTATTTATTTTGACTACAAAAATATTTATTTTTGTGTTTTAATTTTAATTTATTCAATATCCAAATGGCAGCGTGAATTTTTGCAATTAGCTCGACATAGTGTTGCCAGTGTTCTTTTTCTTTTTTCGTAGTGATACTGTTATCTTTCATCACAGCATGATGAGGAAAAAAGGAAAACAGAAGTTCATCGCGTACTTAAAAGGTAATTGAATTTTATGAATTAAAAGAACTTTAATGTTAGAAAACGACAATAAATCTCCTATATCATTAGTTTTTGAAATTGATATTAAAAGAAATTTGCCTGTAGACTTTAAAGTGATACGCATGAAGAACCGGCTGAAATGCGTGCATTTGTTAGTGCATCTATAGTGGGTGAAAATGTGATAAAGGAACCAGCTATTAACATTTCATACTGTAATTCTTTAGCTCCAGCCAAAGTATATTTAATAATAATTAAGTGTATCCTGGCTCCAGCAACCATTAAAGAATCTACTACAACTACAAAATCAGCCAAAAGTGTATATCTGCATATGAAAGATCAACTGATGTATCTGGCAAAATTTTTAGGATTTGATGTTGGGTTTTTGGATTATCCTAAAGGAAATCACAACGAATTTCTTAACATTGTTATGCTTTCCACCACACCACCACAAATTTGTCACGGTGTTAATGCAATAAATATAACAAATTAAAACATCAACACATGCAAATGAATATTCGCAACATTCTTCTATCACTTTAGTTCCAGGATAAATGAAAATTCTAGTAAGGAGAAGCCTGATGAGATATTAAGCAAGATACCCGTAGAGCATATAAGAAATTTTAGTATTACTGCTGATCAACTGATGTATCTGGCCAAAATTTTAGGATTTGATGTTGAGTTTTTGCATTATCCTAAAGGAAATCACAACAAATTTCTTAACATTGTTAAGAAATTCGTCGATCATGGAAAGAGTACTTTAGCTGACCGTTCGTTGGGAGCTTACAGGCGCCATATCGCTGAATTCCGGAAGCCAGGTTTTACACAGTTTACAAGTTGAAAAGGAACGTGGTATAGCTGTGAAAGCACAAACTGTTTCAATATTTCACACTTATAAAAATGTGAGGTATTTGCTGAATCTTATTGATACGCCCGGCCATGTCGACTTTTCTAATGAAGTGTCGAGGTCATTAGCTTCTTGCGAAGGTGTTATCTTGTTGGTTGATGCCTGCCATGGCGTACAAGTGAAGACTGTGGCTAATTATCATTCGATATCGAATCAGAACGCGTTTTGAAGGTTAGTATGACATTAAAGTAGTAACCAACTCTTTACCGAGTTTACTGCTATAACGTTTCAGATATTCGCGAAACTTGGAACTGGGGTTTGTGAAGTTTTAAATAAAGTCATTCACCCACCTGGTGTGTTTCCATCTGATCAATCGAAATATGTTGCTTTACTCAGACGCTGCTAAAAATGCTTTATAAATACTCAGTGAGATGGGTTGGAATAATGCAATTTATAGTTTATCAATTATCTGCATATATATACATAAATCTGTTATGAAGTTTATTATTAAATTCGATAATCAAATATGATTATGAAGTTTATTATTGAATTCGATAATCAAATATGAGCAACCTCAACTTTTCCATTTTTATCAAAATAAATTATACCTATTCAGCATAATAAACAAAATGAACAGGAAATAAATGTACTTGTTTGAGTTTGTTGATTATTGCTTGGAAACTGAAAAATATTTTCAAACATAAAACTATAGGTACCTATTTTCCATAATTTCAAATAAAAGGAAGCGTCTAAATAAATTTTAATAATAACTTTTTATTCGTTGTTTTTTTTTATATATTTATTTTTTTATTTATTATTATCAATCGAGCCTATAGGGCCGTATATGATTAAAAATAGGGTTTACAAACTAATGAAACAATAATACTACTAGATAATGAAATAAAATTGTTTATTGAAGATATATATTTTTTGAAATTTAACAGTTTTAAAAACATTTATTTTACTGAAACTTTTTTAGGTTACGAAACTATTATTATTTTTTTTTTTTTTTTTGCAATTTTGGTTATAGACATCTCCATTATACTTAGTTTAGTTTAGAAAACGGAAAATAAAGAAAATAATAAACGGAAATACTACGATATTAGTTAGGAAATTTAAATATGAAATTTTTTTTTATAATTAATATGTATTATTATTAAGAAAGAACACAATAACAAGAAACAAGTTAGAACATTTAAATCTAAAAGTTTTTTTTTATAATTAATATGTATATATGTACATATAATCATGAAGAAAAAGCGTAACCACTACATTCAGCTAAATGCAGTCTTTTGAAATGTACTTGTCTTCAAATTATAAAGAAATAAGGAAGAAGTTAAAATCTATATTTAAATAGTTAATTATTTTATACTTATCTTTGGACTTCTCATGAATAGGAACTTTCGTCTCAACAACTTAAGTGGCTGTCCTTTTCGATCATCGGGGTTGTTCCTCTGCCCTTTTTTGACCCATCGCTTTCTGAAATAAGAAATATGAGTAGGAAATAAGAAAAGTTAAAAGCTGGATTTAAAAAGTCAATTATTTTATACTTATCTTTGGACTTCTCATGAATGGGAAATTTCATCTCAACAACTTAAGTGGCTGTTAACAACTTAAGTGGTTGTCTTTTTTAATATTTTTCTGGTCATTAGTGTTGTTCCTCTGCCCTATTTTTTGCCCATCGATTGCTTATTTGCCTTCTCATCCCTCAAATTTTTATTTAATTGGCGTACTCTGAAATAAAGGCGACATTTGAAAAAGAATTCTTTTATATTTTCGCCAAGATTCACAAATTTGCTTCGTTGAAGAAGCTTTTGGCGAATATTTTGGCAATATGACAAGTTATCGCCATTTAAATTTTGAAATACTCCCTCTAACTTTTTTATTTCAATGAGGATACTTTCATTTGGCTTCTTTAATAAACAAGTTGCCACTTGATCAACCCATGAAAACGATTTTGAATGGCTTTCGTATTCTTGGAGCTTCAACTTCTGGATAATATACCCTGCAAAGTATTCAATGGCATCATCTACAAGAGTACCAGAGTAATTCAAATAGGACTCATTAATATCGCCAAAGTCAGTTTCCTCGATTGCCTCTGGACAGAGCTCAATTAAGTCCTCCGCGCTATCATCGAGCTCTGGACAAAACTCGACTAAGTCGTCTTCGGCGAGTTCTGGGCAAAACTCGACCAAATCGTCCTCGTCTACATTTTCACTGAGCTCTAGACAAAACCCTATATTCCTAACGTCTACAGATGAACCTAGCCACTCCGTTCGATCCTGCTCCCTTAACTTTCAAGAAGTTCGGTATTCCTTGCTATATAAAATTTAATTAATATATAAAATTAATTTCATATGCATACCGAGTTATTTAAGTATGTATGTGCATAAAAAAGATTAAAGAATATACGCACCTAATGTATATTTCCGCATCCTGTATTTAAATTCTCTTGGAGAAGGATGGTCATGTAAGCCGCCTTTACTCCTAATGGCACCAAAGAAATGCTCCACAATATCCTGGTTCAGACGGTTGGTCACCAAATATGACATTTCGTAGCGCTCAACATATTCGAGACGCATCATCAATGCCAAATTTGTTTTTAAAATACTTTTCTGAAAAGGTGCCAAACTTTTCCTCCCAGGTATTATACATATATGTTGACATGACCGAACTCATTTTCCTTAATATTTCATTTTGGCTTTCTAATGCTAAGCCATATGGTTGCTAAAGTTTAAAAAATATTAGAAATAAAATATTAAAAATATAAAATGTTAGAAATAGTTTTAAAAATATAAAATATTAGAAATAGTTTTCATAGAAATTAAATGAATTCGAAATGTGTTTTAATTAAAAAGTTCTAAACAAAATTTTACTAAAATTCATTTCAAATAAATGTTAACCTTTTATGAATATACGCATTAAAATTTAAAAACAATTTTTAATTAACCTTGCCAGGATAATTAAACGTATTGAAACTTGAATTTAATACGTCAAACCAATCGTTGACGAGTTTAAAGAAATCCGCTGTCTCTGTGGGATTATAATTCTCCATCCCCAATGAGTAGCATCTTCGTATAGCACTTGCTGTCGAATTTGAAAACAATTGTCCCGCTAACTTGACTTTTTGTCTCCCTAAAAGTTTCAGATTTTAGCAATAGTGTACCAACTCTTAAATTTTAACTTACCTGCGCCTCTTACTGTCAAATGTTCTTCTGTTGGCTTGAATGAATTGCTCAGGTCAGACTTCGAAGGCAAGGCAAGCAAATCAGAAATGGTTCGTGAAGACAAAACAGTGTTGTTTATTATAAGACCACTGTCCAAAAAGTGGTTTCTTAACAACTTCAGCAAGTGCGGAACATCGGCAAAAACAAACACCTTGTCGTCAACGCAAGCTGAGCTCAACGAAAGCCAAGGCTTAGCTAATGAGAATATTATTAGTAGACGGAAGAAAAAATTTAATAAAATTAGAATTTAAAAAATACGTTTATCATACAATATTGTAAATTTATGTCTGCTTTACAAATCATATTAAAGTTAACAAATCATATTAAAGTTAAATGGTATGTATATATCCCAACACCGACTTTATATTTAAAATATGATAAAACCGAATTTTAATCTTAGGACTATGTAATTATATTATGAAATTTATATTTTAAAAACCGAACTTTAATCTTAAGAGTATGTAATTATATTATGAAATTTATATTTTAAAAAAACTGAACGAGTTCATAAAAAAAAGAAATGGAGTGCTCGGAGATTAATGCATTTAAAACACTAATTTTTAAAAGAATAAAAAAATAAAACAATTACAATTAATTAAAATATCGCAACCTTCTTTGTCAAAATATCTTAAATTATGTTTTAAGATATTTACATGTTCGCCAACTAAAAGTACAGCGTTGAACATTAGCAATTTGATCTGCCGGCGTTATTGCTAGTATTAAGACACAACAGATTGCCTGTGTGGTCAAGCTGTAACAATTTTTTTTTTCAAACTAGAGTTTTTGCTTAATTTGATAGATTTTCGAAGATCTATAAAAATATGCAAAAAACTTTCCTCTAAAGAAAACATTTGTTATTGCAATTCTACATTAAGGTAACAGTATGTAGATAATTCTCCAGCTTTATTATAACTTACCTTCGGTGACACCAAATTCTGTCCACAACTTACTGTTACTTGGACCCACATCGCACACCACCGCTACCACTGGATATCCGACATTATTAAGTTCTTCTATTAAGAACTGAAATAAATCCGGTGTAACTTTAAAATCAAAGTCGTAAAAAATGGGCTGCTTCCATGACTTCTTTAATCCTCGTGCCATTACCACTTGGTTTCTGCACTATATCAGCAACCGAATCGTACACATACATTTCTGCTACCTTCATCTTGTCGAAGGCTAGTACACAGACTTTTTCATTGGCGGTTAGCTCATCTTTTTGCTGACCCATGACTTCAATCGAGGCTGAGAGAAGTACTTCGCTCACATTAACATTTTGGCACCATCGCTGCAAAGTTGTTTTGTGAGGGAGCGAAAACCCTTTTTCATACAGATGATTATAAGCCCTGGGTCCTGCGGCGTATAGACATATCGCACTTGATATGTCTTCACTTTTCCAATATACCCTGCCTGGTGAAATTATTGTTCTTATTTGCCCTTGGATGAAAATCTTATTCATCCCATCGGACAGTGCTTTTGAATCTTGAAGCTGATTTTTAAGCTCTTTGATTTCAGCTTCGAAGGCATGCACTTTGTCTATATAATCTTCTGCAGTGAAGTATCTAAGAAAAAAGTTTATTTCACCTCACTACTAACACATATTTTCCATTCCTAACACATATTTTCTTTGTCACTAAATACATTCTTATAGAATTTTAAAATTTTGCTTTTGTATTAAATGGTTGCATGCGGAAGAATATATTTGTTAGAAATAAAGGAACTGCCAGGTTAGCTTCAAAATTTTCAACTTTTTTTACAAGAAAAAATAAAATTTATTCATTATACTTACTCAGTTTGAGTTGCCTGTTCCGTCCGATATACCTCCGTTTTTGCTGCTTGATCGGTGAACTGCTTCACAACGCAATCTGAATTCAGATTCTTCATGCTGAACGACGGTGCTCCCATATTCGGACTTATGTTTTCAGACCTAAAAGAATACATACGTATGTATGTAATTATTAACTCGGTTAGTATCATTAGTTTAAAAAAAATTGTATCAAAGTGTTACATATGTATTATGTACGTACATATATATATAATAAAATCAAACAACGTACAAAATGTTGTGGCACATTGCCACAGAGTAGAACTTCTATGACAGAGTACATTGTGGCCTAATGTCAAACACTAAAAAAATTCCATTATATATTTATTTTAGCATCTAATAATGGCGGCAAAGGTTGTATGACACTTCATTTTTTCTTCATTTTTCTAGTATTGAAAAGTAGTAAGAACATATTGTAATAGAAAAATTACATAAGTTCGAAGAGTTCAGATATATTGAACAATATGTTAGAATGTCAAAAATTGTATGTTTGTTATCGATAAAAAATGGATAAGTGTCAAAAAAAATGTAAAAATGTTCACATTAAAATTGACAAATCCAGCTTGAAAATTTAAAATTGCTGCTAACTCGACTATTTATTTTTGAAGACAGCGCTTTACGTGATTTTTTTTTCTAATCTGCGTGTTTTGTTTCATGAATAAGAAATGAACGACACTTAGACCCACCATAATATTTTTACCGTGAAAAAACTAAAACATATCTAATATTTGCATAAAAAACTCATAATAAAAAACAAAAGTTTCAAAAAGATAAACGTTTATAAAATTGATGATACCATTATAGATTCAATTGCATTAAATACCTAAAATACAATAAGCATATTGATGGCCAGCAGGAGAAAAAAAAATCAAAAAAAAATTTTCCTCCCGATGGCTCCTTCTCAGAGAAGGCGATGAATTTAAACATAAACTATTCAAAGAAATTGAATGTGAAGGCTCGAAACTTTATAAAAACATTTTGAGGACTCCTCATCAATTCGCGAAAATTTTAGTAAAAGTAAAGCCCTATATTACACAGCAAGAAAGCAAGTTTTATGGCCAGCTCCTCCCAAAACTTAAATTTGTTTCGGTATTGCACCGATTTCATTTATTATATATAAAACTTCTTCTAACCAAATTTTTACCATTTTATTCTTTTATAATCCCTTTTTTCATATATTTACGTTTTCTCTTTTGGTTATTTTTGAAATGTCAATTTTTCAGCAACATATTTTGCCTACGTTTTATATAGTTTATTCATTCTAACATTTGCTATTTTTTTCTAACAATTCAATGAAATAAAAATGAAGTGTCATACCGCCTTAAATAACATTAAACGTCGTAAAAGTATACATGACCGCGAAACACCTCAGCGTGAAGAATCTGACCAAGATGAAATAAAAATTCGTGAAAGAAATTAAACTAGTAGATCCGAGTCGGATGAAGAATATGATAATAAAACTATATTAGTTTCAAAAAAAAACACACACACCCACAGTTTTGTGAAACAAAAAATTTTTGGCCTAAATCTAGTTTGCCAACGCAGCTCCAAATGAAATCAAAAGTACATAATGGTTATATGCATAGGATTTTCTCCTGTATGGTATAAGAGATCTGTTAATACGCTTTCAAATGATACCAATATTGACCATATGGATTGAAAAATGTAGTAGAAAATTGCATGTATGTATGAAAACTTCTTCGCTCCATAACTGGAAACTAAGCGTTTTCGCCAATATTGTCATTTAACATTTTCTTATTACATATTTTTCTATTTTCTATCGCCCTATGAACTTTTTATTTAATTTGCAGCTGCGTTGGTAAACTAGATTTGTATAATTGGCACTATAAAAAAGGCTACTTACTGTGCAAAAGAACACATTTGTGGCAACTTTACAATAAATGGTTCAGCATTTGGAAGGATATGGAAGCGTCCTCCAAGATGTTTAATGTTTGAAGGCAAAAAATGATTTGAGCAAATCCTTGCAGAAGCTGTAAATTCAACCCCACAAATTTCACTCCACTTTTTTTCCATCACCACATCTTTTGGGATACGAAACATAGTTCCGTCTCTCCTTTTGCACACAGCACAAATGGACATTTTTATTATTGTTTTGAAAAAAAAAACACAAAGAAAAACTTTTAACAAATTTTAATTTGACTTTTCACAATTTTTAACCACAAAAAGACTTGTCTTTCGCAATTAATAATTTTGGCGCGTGCAAAACTGTGGAGAAACCAACAATGTAAACAAACAAGAATATAAACAATTTTTGACAATTTGGCTATACCGGATGTTTAACGGTTCGACTGACGAGGTGTTACGGTCCGAAGCTAACCGCCTGATGAGATTACCGGCTAACTCAATTTGTCTCAGGTCGGTTCCAACCCTCTCGTCAGCCGTTGACAGCAACACTAAATTAAATACTATTTAACATTTAACTTCTACAATGCCCCCGCACACCTACCAATTTCAAAAGAAACGTATCTATCTAGAGATGGATGTTATTCTCTAGTGAATGCCCTCCCAACCGTGTCGTAAAAGGAACCGGAACTATATTTGTTTACGACCCATAAATAAGTCTCAGCTTCCCTCCACTTACCACTCTACCATTGCCACCCTTTTAATAAATTACACTTGCATTTTTTTGTACGTTATAATACCTCACATAATTTTTTTTTATTAACCTAAATATAATAACTTAAACCTACACTTTCACAATTTTTCTTATCTAACCTACACAAACCTATTAACACACAAAAATTAAACAATAAAATCTGCCTATACTAATATAACTATGGTTTTCCTATTTCTATTTTTTTGCTTTATAACTTATCTCCTAACTTCTCTGATTTAAAGCTCAAAGGTTATGCTCTCTGCTCCACAACAAAACTGAGCTTTACTTTTCTAGCTGACCGCGAAAATTACCCTGAAAGAGCTCCCTCAGAATATTTTAAATGCCTTAATTCAGGCCTACGCTTCAATCTTTTACTAAGAACTACACTTTGAGCACCTAAATCTTTCAATTTGTCCTATCTATAAACTAAACAATTACACGGACCAATAAATAAAATTATTAAATAAAACTTAAATATGTCAAAAGTATATAGTACACAACAAACACTTAACACTCTCGTTAACACACAATTTGTTCACAAAAACACAATATTAAACAAACAGACGTATTTTGCGTATGTTTTACGCTTTTCTGATGATTTTAATTATTCTCCTGGGGGTTTTAACTTCTTCAATTTTAATTTTACCCGTCTATTGCCTTCAATAAGCGCACTTTCTCTAATTTTTGTTTTAAATTCAAAACTTACCTGGCTATTGTTTTAGGCCTACCGCTTCGCGTGATAATCCAATAGCCAGCTACATTATCGAAAGGAATAACCAATTAAAAATTACCTATCGACCCAATCTTATATCTTATGCACACTTACGTTTTATTTTTCAATTCTATGTTTATGGGTTTTCCCCTTTGCACACCGTTTAGACAAATCTTCAACTGGCTTCTGGACATTCCCTGATTCTTGCAGGTGTCCAGATTTTTCAATTGTTTCACTGTCTCTAATTGGCTTATTATTTATTAATTATTATAATTTGATTTTATTTTTTTTTAATGTTTTTTCGTGCGCTATTTCTTCTATTTAGCTTGTAACTTTTCAAAATCCCCGTAGTCTTCTCTGATGGCCTCTTAAATACTCAAGAGCTAATCTCTATACACTCCGCTACCTGCCGTTTTAACACATACAATCACACCAATTACCGGATTTATTCCCACAGCTCTTTTTCTTCACGCACACATACATATTCATAAGTCCCGCCTCATTGAACGGTCATGACTTTATTTTTCTTCTTTCTTCCCCGTCAGTTCTGAAGGTCAGTTTTTTTTTTAAATTATTCATTTTACAACAACACAAAACCTACTTCACTACGGCGAATTCACTAAAACTCAGCCCTGATTTTTTTCCTATTATGGTCACTCTCTAATCGGTTCTTATCAAATTATTACATTCATGAGAGTCAGCTGTTCATTATAAAGCATGACACCATTCAACACGCAAGTATTATTATTGCTTTTTAATTTTTCTTTGGTTTTTCTTTTATTTTCAGGAATTTTGAGAACTCTTAACCCGCAGTCACTCTCTGGACATTGTTGTATCGTTCCAGTTCAATTTTTAAATCATCAATATTAATTAAAACATTTTTTTATCTTTACAGGTTTTCTATTCTTGTGGCTACCCTTCAGAACTACATATTTAGATTTAGACAAGGTTAGGGAAAACACAAGGGACTGAGCAGAAGTAGTGTCTCCATCCCCAATTCGCTCCTCCCTCAAACCAGATGCTGGTTTTATGTATGTAACGTGCATTTTTTTTCGGTTTCAGCCCAGCGTCCACGCCGAAAATTTTTTTCGTGCCAGTAGCTGAAGTACCCTATTTCTCGAGTGGTGCTGTCAGTACTTATAAGCTGTCACCCGTATTTGCATTCCTGTCCAGCAAAGCCGCCATTTTGCGGTTTTTTAGTACCCACGCAACAGAGGTTACCTTATTAAGTGTATCCTGGTAGCAAGCTGTGTACACGTGTTTATTTTCGTTTTCTCTCTTTTTTTACCGTTGTCCGTATTTTCTATATTTGTATGTTCATTATTAATTTCGTATAAAATAAAAGTGCACCGGAATAGGTAGCAATATGTGTACACGTGTTTCTTTTTTTTTGGTCTTTTTTCACCGTTGTCCGTGTTTTCTTTATATGTTCAATATTAATTTCTTTTTAATGCATTTCATTACTTCGTAGTGTGAAAGGTGTTGGACTAAATTTTGCTTATCTCAGCAGCGCCGAAGGTATATACACTGGGCACTGATCAGCTTTAACTAATTTAATTCCAACATTTTATATGCTGCAATAGGGGTTGTTTTAGTTTTTCGTGTTGTTATTGCTAAAGTTAAACCTCCACGAACACTACTCCCTCTTTCCTACTCATCATAACCTTTTTTCTAGTTCCAGTACAATGCGTTGCATATGTAGGGGCCATTCCCTGAGTACTGGTCCCTGATAAAAAAAAAAACTTTATATCTGGCACAATAGATAATGAGTACCCTTTAATTAAACGTATTATGTTAGACTGTTATGAACAAGGTAACTTGGCATAGCATAGCGAATCTGCGTTGGACCCAAGTAAAAATATATATCGCTCCTTTATAACAACATGGTCATATTTTAAAAAATAAGCTTTTTGAGTTAAGAATGCAGAATTGTTAACAGTACTACATTTTATATTGTGCCAAAAATTTATTAAAATTACTTTTAAACTGTTTCCTTCAGCAAATATTTTCTAAAGTATGGAAAATAAAAATTCGAAATATGTTTTTCTCGAAACAAGCTTTTTTCAGTTATGACTATGTTGCATTAAAGGAGCGATATACATATTTAACATATATAGTTATAATTGTTTATTTTGTTCAACTTTCAGATTCAAAAGATGCAGTTTTTATATGTATGATGCATGGAATTTCGAATCCAGAAAAAATGTCAAAAGAAAAAGGAAGACCCACTATTGCAGAATCCCAATTGTCTGCAATCAAATTTATAGGGTGTTTTTTTAAGCCCGATAGAACTTGAAATTGTAAAAAATAACACAAAAAATGAAATTGTAATCAAAATTTTTTTTTATTCGAAAGATCAATACGTGACATTAACATTTGAAAATGATTTCGGGCATATGGGCACCGCGGCTGTTCTTGACGAAGCGCATTCTGGACGTCCAATTTTGGGCCACTTTTTCGAGCACTGCTGGCCGTATGTCACGAACAACACGAACAATGCTGGCCTCCAAGGCGTCAATTGTTGCTGGTTTATCAGCATAAACCAGTGACTTCACGTAGCCCCACAGGAAATAATCGAGAGGTGTCAAATCGCACGACCTTGGAGGCCAATTGACAGGTCCATTTCTCGAAATCAACTTATCGCCAAATTTTGATTTCAGTAAGTCGATGGTTGCGTTCGCCGTATGGCACGTAGCGCCATCCTGTTGAAACCACATCTCCTCCGGATCAATGTCATCCATATTTTCAAACAAAAAATCATTGATCATGGTGCGGTAACGATCTCCATTGACCGTAACGCGAGCTCCGGCCTCATTTTTGAAGAAATAAGGTCCGATGATGCCACCAGCATGAAAACCGCACCAAACAGTGCATTTTTCTGGATGTAATGGAGTCTGTAGGGTCTCTTGTGGATTGGTCTCACTCCATATGCGGCAATTTTGCTTATTAACAAACCCGTTAAGCCAAAAATGCGCCTCATCGCTGAACACAATTTTGCGATAAAACAACGGGTCTGATTTTCAAAGTAAATTTGGATAATTTCGTAGCGTTGTTCAAGCGTGAGTCTATTCATGATGATTTGTCAGAGTATACTGAAACAAATAAAAAAAATGTTTCATCAAAATTTAATTTTTTGTGTTTTTTTACAATTTAAAGTTCTATCTAGCTTAAAAAAACACGATGACAAGACGATGATATTCTATTAAATTTTAAATTTATAAGATCTGTTTTTGCTGTATTTATATCGCTCCTTTATTGCAACTATAGTCATAACTCAAAAAATGAGCTTTTCGATTTAGCAATGCCAAAAATTTATTAAAATTACTTTTAAACTGTTTCCTTCAGGAGATATTTTCTAAAAAATTCTTCTAAGACTTGTATTTAAAATAAAAATTTGAAATGTGCTTTTCTCGAAACAAGCTTTTTTCAGTTATGACTATGTTGCAATAAAGGAGCGATATTTTTTTGTGTAAAGAAATAAAAACTAAATTGAAACTGTTATACATAAAAAAACAACTGTTATACATAAAAAAAACAAATGTGAAAATCCGTAATTTTTATAGAAACTGTAGTTAATTTTTTGGAGTTTTTTTTTACAATTTTTAAACGAAGGTTAAAATCAATATATACTACAGTGCTTGTTCAGTTATTTTTATTAACGTTTAAAAATAAATTGCTTTTTACTTTGTTTTTTAGGAAAAATCAGTTGACCGATTTTTAACTGCATTTTCATTTGTTTTATATTTCGTTTTCCGTTGATTTTACCTACATAATATTTTGAGTGTACTTACAGCCAGTTTACCAATCTCGACAGCGTGCTTGCGTTCGCAATCTAAGCGAAAGCAATTTGATTTGGGTTCGTCTATTTTTTTCTATGCGAACGATATGTCAAAGCTCAATCAAAATACATAAGAATATGCGAACGAATAGTAGACAGATAGACATTCCCAAATTGATTCGAATGTGAGTGACTAGCTTTCTTTCGCATTCATTTTCTTTCAAAATTGGTAAACTGGCTGTTAATGTTTTATACGTCTTATGGGTCATCATATGGTTTTGTTTATTATATATCTTATTATGCAAGCCTAGAAATCCAAATAAATGTGAATGAAGGTGATGCATACCAAGATTGCATGACGGTCTTTGATGATAAAGGAAAAGTTATACAGCGCGGTTGTGAATTCAAAGTTTTGGCTGAGCAGCAGTCACATTGCAGCTCGAACCCTAATTTGTGCTTCAAATGCAAAGCCAATGGTTGTAACGATATGACGGATGCTTCCGTTTATCAGGAATGTTTGTACTGTGATGCTGCCACGAATCCTGATTGCCTATTCAAGCCAAATGCGATAACAACAACACGCAAATGTACACTCGGCTGCGTTTCGTCTCTTTATCCACGCAAGACTAGTGTTAGCGGTAACACACAAGATTTGGTCCGAACATGCTTTGAAGATATTGAACTGGATAATCGTGAAGCGTGCGTGGAAAAAATAATTGTATTAAATGTTTGGCTGAAAAGTGCAATAAGGCATTTTTGCCCGCTAAAGAGCTCCCTTCATGTTTGCACTGTAATGGCTCTGATTGCGACATGCCTACTTCAAAACAGTGCGTGGGGTACAATCCTAATGACATGTGTTAAGCTACGTACACAGGTTGTCAGATCTTACAATATTGCCAGTAAAATTGTCTGAAAATATACTACAATCGTGTGAACTGCCAATTTTTAACTTACAACGTTGCCAGAAAAACTATTCTCAATCAATTATAAGACGACAATTTTGTCAGGCATCTGACAATCGTGAGAACACTTTTTGTCGGCATTGCCAGATAATTGGCTGGTATTGTAAGCTCAGTTTTAATTGTCAGATGTATAAAATTAATGCACCTGACAATGGCATTATTGTCAGAAAAAAGTTTGATGGGCAACACTGCCAAACAGATTGTTGTTGATATACATAAGTGGCAATGCCTTACAACATGTCTGGCAATTTTTTTCATCTAACAATCTGACAACCGTGTGAACTGACAATTTTTGTTGTCAGATGAATTATTTGTCAGACAATGAAATTGTACGATTTCCTTACGATCGTATGATCGGTATTTGACTTCACTGTGTTGCGGAACAATATGGTTGTTTAAATTAAATTTTTGGTTTCTACATTTGTACAACAGGTTATAGTTAAAGTTTTTTCCTTTCTTAAGTTTTTTTTTTCTTTAAGAAGGATTTTTTACAATACAAATCTGCTGTGATCAATAATTTTGATTGAAGAAGACAAGAAAAGTAATAATCAAATCTTTAGCTGGGGGACAACTAGCTGTTTCGTAGTCGCTACACTACTCATCAGCACCCACTGGGATTTGAACTCGGGTCATGACGTATCATGATCTGCTGCTTTAACCACTAAGCCACCGAGCATTTAATTATTCTCTATCCATATTCATCTCATATTGAATCACATATGCATTTTGTTAATTGCCCACATTGTTTGTACAGCGTTTGCTGTCTCAGAACTAGCGGTATTTCTTTTTCTATAACCTGTTGTACAAATGTACAAACCAATAATTAATATTTAGTTTTAAGATTTGCATACTTATTGTTAGTTCTTTTAGAAGATACAATAAATAATTGAATTGTTAAAAAAAATTACACAGTTTCTTTTTGAGCTATTTAAAGTTTAAAGAATCAAAGACCCTGGTCAAATCCAGTGTTACCAAAACATAAATAAAGGAACGATCCAAGTTTTGCCTTAAATTATCTACAACAGTGATGCCCTAAAGTTCTACATGTAAGAGTAAACACCAATACATTTAAGGAAAAACTACTTTTATTTAATATTTTTTGTTGTAAAAAGCAAAACATTTACAAGAACAAAATTCACACTGATAATCGCTGTCGTCAATGTTTACCAACAAAGCATACGAAAGTGTTGTTGCTTTGCTTTTGCAAAGCCTTAAAGGCCGAATTAATTGATAGGTTTTAAAAGGCAAAATACTATATGTACATACTTTGATATTATAAAATACTATCGATTAATAAAAATAATGTTAAAACTAGCATTTGGTGTACTTTATCTTCTTATAAAGGTCATTCATGTACATCATAAATAACATTGGTCCTAAGATAGACCCTTGTGGAGCTCCTGTTTCAACTTCCAACAAAGACGACTGCATGGTCTTCAGCTGCACGTATTGTTTCCTTTTATTTATAAACGAATTTATCAATGTAAAGTTTGTAACCATTAACAAACCGGTTGTGTTATATTTTCTCCTAAAGCAGGATTGATAAGGATTAATCATACTATTAGACATTAAAAAATTTTAGTATTTGAGACTTTATTAAAATCTCAATGATTTTGGAACATGAATTCAAAGTGCTTATTGGGCGAAAATCCGCATTACACCGAGGGTTCTTTACTTTAGGTATTGGTATTGCTTTTGCAATTTTCCAATGTTTAGGTTTTAATTGAATTCACGAAATGTGTGAAAGGTTTTGCACTAAACGAACAAATCTACTTAATAAATTTGATGAGAATGTCATGCGGGCCTACAGCATTCGATTTAATATTATTCATCAACTCACAAACTTCATATTCATCGACGTTTCTAAACGTAAGAGTTGAATTCCTCTCGAAATATAATTCTAAGTTGTCAGGTTCATCTACTGCTGCAATCACCAATTGCTGATTGAAATCATCAACATTTAAATCATCGGCCCTGAACTATTCGGTAGATGAACCTGCTGACTTAAGTTTTCTCCATAATTGTCTAGTTGTCCTTCAAAATAGTTCGTATAATATATCTTTCTGTTACGTCTAATGACCGATTTAAGTGTCATCCGCAAAAGTTGTTTCTATATCTACTATAAATTTTACTGTTCTCAGCAGAATTGCTTTCACATAAAAGACTTCTCATTTTCTCCTTCATTTTTCAATGGCCCAAGAAACGAACTGCCGAATCGTGTAACGTTACATCTTAACTAAAGCTTTAAGCACATAGACTTCAGACTTCACAGCTTCACGACAGGAAATGCTGCAACCGGCAATTGTAGTTGTATAGGCGACTACCGAAATATTTTGAACACGGCAGCAACATAAATTCATTTGAATAAAAGTATACTTCAGTGTGGCCACCTTAGGATTTTTAGCTTTACAAAATTCCATTGTTTTACAGAACAAGTTCTGTTGATATCAATCTTTCATGAAAAAAGTTGTCTCTAAAAAAATGCTTTAAAATCTAAAAAAAAACAAATTAATTAAAAAAGCTTTTGTTTGCTACGCTTTGCAGTTTAAGCGGGTCTTAAAAAGTGAAAATATAATCTTTTGGTCTATAATGGGAACAATATTAAAGAATTGAAAATTTATATCGAATTTTTCAAAATATGGACAAAACTGATTCGAGTTGAGAAAGAAAAATGTATGTATATATGTAAATTATAAAATTGTTCGTATAAGATATGAAATTAAAACTACTCATAAATGAAGACACAAACAAACTATACAAATTACAAAATTTTGCGTTAGACAACACAAACATTCAAGATGTTTGCACAAAAATCTTGCTGATACGCAGTGTAGTGTCTGCAAAACAGCTAGTGTATTAAATTATTTTTTCCTGTCTTCTTTGATCAAGAGTTATTGATCGCGGCAATTATTGTTATAATTATAAATAAAATAAAAACATTTAGCCAGGATTGAACTTGAGCTAGACGAATGATACCAACCCATCATCATGTAATATTAGAAATATTTGTACAAATGTTTTTGCATGTTTGGTAAGATGTTTGTGTAGTTTGTTTGCCGCTTAACTAGTTCTTTTATAAAATAACACGTAGAAGAAAAAATATGGTTGATATGGCAATATTCTAAAGGCAAAATACTATTCTTGAATTTTATGGTTAAATACAACCAAATTATATGGTTTCAATTTGAAATTTATTTACAAAATTAAGTACAGCCAACAACCAAAATTCAAATATATAACCATATATATAGTGAAAGTTATAGTAATTATATTATACCTAACACTGTTATTGTAAAAACTAAAGTTTTACTGTCATGCCCAACCATAAAATAGGATCACTCCCAACCATATCATTTAAAAATTGGAAATTCTATTGTTACAATGATCACAATCTTCTACGATAACATAAGTACACATACATACACACATAAGTATCTTCTATTTACAATTAAAACATCGTTTTTGTGTGATTTATTTAATTTATTTTTAATCAATATATTACCATATGGAATAGAAATTTTTTTTTTCTCATTCAATTATTTATTGAATCTTCACAAAGTGAACTAACAATAAGTATTCAAATCTTAATACTAAATACATAAAATTAATTAAGTCCAGCCAATGCTAGACAAAAAAGTTTTATGTTGCACGGTCAATACCGATAAAATCACCTATTTAACGTTCTGATGGTGGCAAGTGTATCCCTCCTTCTCAGCCGAGAGTGGCCTTCAAAATTAAGTATATTGCGTGCAAGAGGATTTGAGTGAAGTTCCAGTTTACTGATATACCTTGTCCCGTATTTTGAAAATTCGTTTTTTACAAGAGGAACACAGAGAATTCGTGAGTTTTTTACGTACCATGGAGCTGCAGTAATTGTTCGTAGAATTTTGTTTTGTCGCCTTTGAATTTTTTCGATGTTTGAAGTGGAGGCGGTGCCCCATAGTTGAATTCCATAGCACCATATATGTAGGCTTTAGAATTGCGTTGTATAATAAAAGTTTGCAATCCAGCTTCAATGTCGAATTTCTGCCCATAAGCCAATTTAGCTGCGCTGCTTTTAACTTTAACTGAGTAACTTTCGCATCTATGTGAGACTTCCACGTTAACCTACGGTCGAGATGAATACCAAGGTACTTGACTTCATTTTGCTGCGTAATAGGTGAATTGTTAATTTGGATAGCTGAACATATTTGTCTACGCAGTGTGAATGTAACGTGAGTACACTTTTGTTCATTAACTTTAATTTTCCAACGTTTTAACCACATATCTAATATTGAAATATACTCCTGCAAATTTCGCGAAGCGAAATGATGGTTTTCATGTACGCTGCAGAATGCTGTGTCATCCGCAAAAGTTGAAGTGTGGATTCCGGATATCGTTGGCATGTCTGAGGCGTAAATCAAATATAAAGTAGGTCCTAGAATGCTACCTTGAGGAACTCCTGCCTCGATTGGCTGTAAGGGGCTTAAAAAATCGCCTTCTCTGATAACAAACTTCCGGCCGCATAAGTAAGTAGCTTTCCAGAAGCTTGTGAGTGTTTGCAGGCAAGTTTAACTTTATTTTGTGTATCAAGCCGTCGTGCCACACTTTATCAAAAGCTTGCGAAATGTCAATGAATAAAGCTGAACAAAACTTTTTGTCTTCAAAAGTCTGTCTTATGACGTTGACCAGCCTGTGCGTTTGTTCTATGGTGCTATGTTTAGCCCGAAAACCAAATTGATGATCAGGGATGCATCCCACATTGTTTAATATTGGAGTCAACTTCGCCATTAACAATTTTTCGAACAGTTTTGAGATTGTTGGCAATAGACTTATTGGCCTGTATGATTCTACTTTAGTGGGATCCTTCCCTGGTTTGGGTATCATAGTAATCATAGACACCTTCCACTCTGCAGGATAATACTCGAGACGTAAAATAGCGTTAAAGATAAAAAGAAGAATTCTACGAGCTACACGAGGTAGCTGCGCAAGCATTTTACCGGTAATTTTATCAATACCTGGAGCTTTCCTGGGGTTTGCGTTACGAATAACATTTGCAACATCTTGAAAACTAAGTCTCAAAGGCACAGGCGGTCTAACAGCATATGACGGAAATTCAGCAACAACATCCACTGTATCATTTGCAATAAAAACGTTTTTCAAATGATTAACATACACCATTCCTTTTTCAGACTCGCTTCTTGCCCAATCGCCAGTTGAAGTTCGCAAAGGTGGCTTACCTATTACGGGTCTTTTCAGATCTTTTGTCGCTTTCCATAGCGAATAATCGGATTGAGGAGTACCATCAAGACCTTCCAGATAATTTTTGAGGGAAGCCATTCTTTGGGATTCAAGCAGATTTCTTAACTGAGTTATGCATTCCCGTAGCCTAGTTTTAAGCTGGGGAGACCTGCGAAGTTGCCACTCTGTTCTAACTCTTCTTTTCTCTGACAGAAGTTGATCAATTTCAGATGAATAAGTTCTATTGCTCACATTTCTGGATCTTATATGGCTAGTGGTGGCATGCTGTACGGCTAGATTAAGGTGCTCAGAAAATTCGTTAATCGACACATCAATATCCTCAGGCGTTCTCAAGGCAATGTTTTCCGTACAATGTGTACTCAAATATTTCTTATATTTTATCCAATTAACTCGAGTGACGGTCAACGCCAAGTCACAAAACGGGGAACCAACCCCCTGGGGGAACGAAACAGAAACTATAGTTGGTGAGTGATCTGATGACAAGTCCAATGAAGGCTCCACTTGCATCCATTCTGAGAGAAAATTTTTTGTAACTCCAAAGTCTATAACGCCTGGGATCTTGCGTTGGTCTGACGGCCAATAAGTGGGGTGTCCACTTGAAATCACACCAAAGCCCATTTTGGAAACGGTGTCAAAAAGCACGCGGCCTTTCGGGGTAATTAAACGTGATCCCCAAAAAGTGTGTTTAGCGTTATAGTCGCCAGCCGCTAAAAATCGAGGACCAAGTGATTTGAAAAAATTTGAGTATTGGCTTTCTGTTATTGAAAAGCGTGGCGGTGAGTAGATCGAGGAAATAACGATTTTTTCATGCAAATATTCCATGCATATATTAGTTGCTTGGAGATACTCCTCACATGTCCCGTTCAGTAAAAAGTGTTTAATTCTGGATTTTATTAGAATTGCCGATCCTCCGCAAGATCTTCCACGGGGATCTTTTGTGTCGTACAGTATGTAGCCATTAATTTTGAAAAAACTGTTGGTTGTCAAATGAGTTTCAGCAATCAACATTATATCGATTTGCTTTTCCTTAAGGAAGTGCTCAAGTTCATTTTTGTGTTGGCGAATGCCGTTTGCGTTCCAGAAACATATTTTTAACCAATTCATTTGTTTAAAATTGCCTGCAAAATAGTGGATTGCATTTTCAGCATTTCCTGCATCATGGTTGTCATGGAAACCGTAAATGTATTTATGGATTGAACTAGAGTCTGCAGAGTTGCCTCAAGATTGCTAAAATTTGCTTCGGATTTTGGAGGCTGGGGTCCTGATCTAAGTTTGGTTTATCGGATTTTACCACATTTGCATAAGAAACTTCTTTGGGGGTTTGCACGATTATATGGCTGCCTGACTGACTCATCTGGGGAAAACTACTTTTAGAAATGATATTTGACTACTGGGGTTGGTTAATGGGTATTGATGGCCTGTTTGTCATTGACCGCTTAAAGTGATTGTAGACAGGACAGCCCCTGTAATTTGCAGTATGATTACCTCCACAGTTACTGCACTTTTTAACACTTGCGTCGGTCTTTGGCTTATTGCACTGAGTTGTGCCGTGAAGTTCACCACACACAACGCAAACTGCGGGAAACTTACAATAGGCCTTAGTATGGCCAAATTCTTGGCAGTTAAGACATTGAACAGGTCCTAGACGCGTATGTGGCTCCTCAACGGTAACCTTACGATGCAAAAGAAATTTAAGGTTATAAATTGGATGAATTTCACCTTTTTTTAGGACAACATCCCTGGGTTCTAGTTCAACCCTAAACATGGGTTGAGGGATCTTTTCACGGTTCCTAATATTAACAACATTTTTTATTTTAAATCCTTTTTCTTCCAGTCCAGTCTTAATGTCATCCGTATCTACACAAGGGTCAA
Source organism: Thecocarcelia acutangulata (assembly GCA_914767995.1). Taxonomy (NCBI): domain Eukaryota; kingdom Metazoa; phylum Arthropoda; class Insecta; order Diptera; family Tachinidae; genus Thecocarcelia; species Thecocarcelia acutangulata. The sequence goes on from OU612098.1 coordinate 64,301,764, forward strand.
CACCTTTAATAACTACCTGAAGGCCTTTAGCACTTTTAAGTTGATAGGTGTAAAAAGATCTTTTCTCTTTCTCCAGAACGACAGATAACTTTCGGTATTCATTTTCACTGTTTACCTGGATTTTCGTTTCGATGATGCTGCCATGCTTTACTGATGTAACGTTGAAGGTGTCTTTGCCGATTGCCGTAATAAGTTGTTTTACCAGCTCACTAGAAGTAGGCTCTCTCAAATAAATTGGTGGCGGTTTAAATGTTTTCTTAGATGTTGTTGGCTCATCTGTTTGGAGTATAGCAAACCTATTACCATCCGTTGCCGAAGTCCTATTGTCATCTTTACAAATTTTTGGTTGGGATGATATTTGAGCTGATTTGGGGCTTCGCTGCCTTTTAACCACGGTTATGTACCTGTCCATGCCTACTTGTGTTTTCGGCTTATTAGCAATAATTAAACTGGAGGATTGTTTTTCTTCAGTTGTAACAACAATATTTGTTATAACTAGTCTATTATTGGACATAACAAAAGATATTGTTGTATTCAAAGTATCTTTCAACACAGTATTATTGTACCCAACTATGTTTTAAAATGGTAGAAATGTAACAATGGAAATGTGAACATTTTAACACTACTATATTTGTAGCAGACAAAACTACATTAATAATACACTGGCTAGCGCCAACAAATCAAATTATAACAGAGAAAATACTAACGTTGTCACAACAATATCCCAAACTGATTTTTCTTTAAGTGTAGGCATTCTTATTTTGAGGATAAATATGTATGCACATATTTAACAGTAGAACAAATAAATTGATTAATTTATTTAAAAGCCCATACAAATTTTGTTCTTTTATTATGGTTTACTAGAAAATAAAATATTTCCAAGAGCAAAATTTTTTTATTACATATTTTTTTGTATACATTGGTCACACTGTTTTTATTTTGTAGACAACAAGAGTGCGGCAAAAAATTCAGCTTGGACAACAACCTGCAGTCGTGTCGTCTTGCTGTTGTCTAAATAAACATTCGCATTTAAATGCATGTATTTTGTATTTGACATATTGAAGTCGGTTGTCTGCTGGATTCAATGTGTTTAATGATTAATGAATGTATTTAGAATTTGAAAATAAAAATTTAGAATAAAAATTACAATGGCAGCAAAATTAAAATGATACCTCAATTTTGTACACCCTGTATAAGTGAATATTTGCAATTGTGTATTCTCGTGCACCAAGTGATGCAATTAAATCTGTGGTGTTTTATCATAACAACTTAAGTCGAATTTTAAAAATTGAAAAAATTACAGCTAATTTTAATTTATTGAACTTTTGCTGAACTTTATAATTCTTAAATAGAATTTTTGGTTTGTATTTCCTTTCTTAAGTTTTTTCTTAAGAAGGATTTTTTTTACAATACAAATTTGCTGTGATCAATAATTTTTGATTGAAGAAGACAAGAAAAATAATAATCAAATCTTTACCTTTGCAATAATATTTTTTTTTGTATTGTTGACAAGATTTTATTACAATTTTGGTTCATTTTCATTTGTTCTTAAATATAGTTTTACATTGAAATTTTCTCCAAAAAGTTTTTTTATTCTTATCTCGACTTAAGATGTTATGATATAATGCCACAGAAATATTTTCCTTTGGATTTTATTATGTTTAAAGATTTTCTTTGACTTTAACCGTTTTATTGCGCAATATATTGTACATACATACATATGTACTTAAATAGTTGACAATTGCTTGCTATTAAGAAGCATTTGTTTGAAATTTCATTGGAACATTGCACCGCAAAAGACGCTAACAAAATACTTAGTTCCATCGATGTCATTACGATAAAACAACAAAACAATAGACACATAAAACAGATATTTATTTCATGACCAAATCATGATTTCGACATTGAACATAAACAAAAGCGGGAAAAATTTATAGAAACTGCTGTTTAAATATAAAATCGACATGGTTGTAAATGATTGAAAAATGCCAAAGAACACAGAACTTTTGAGCCAATTTAGAAAACCAAATTCGAATAGTCGAAACAAAATGTAATTCTTTGTTGTTTTGGAAAATTGCAAATCCCAGCGAATCTTTTTATTAATCACCCTTATTGTATTTGGGGTAGTCGTAAAACGACAGTTCTCGTAGTAGCTGTCGCATTTAAACTCTTATGGCTGGAACAGAATGAAGAAGTTGTAGTAGTAGCTGAAGCTCACGACGTAACTAGAAGCGCTGCAAGAAAGAATGCGAACACAATGTAGAAGTTTTCTCCATGGTTTCCAAATAACATATTGAAAAACTTAAAAAATTAATAAAGAATATTATTTAAATTTAACACCAGAATACGCCATAAATAGTTAAGTAAATGAATGTCCATCGGCAGGGACTAAAGTGTTCATGCATGCCGAAAATTTCATATATTTGCCAATCGAAGAGTGACCGAAAAAAATTAGTGAACCAAAATTTTTCAAGTCCATTTTATTTAATATATCGCTCCTTTATTGCAACATAGTCATATCTCAAAAAATGAGCTTTTCGAGTTAACAATGCAGAATTGTTAACAGTACTACCATTTATATTGTGCCAAAAATTTATTCAAATTGCTTTTAAACTGTTTCCTTTAGGAGATATTTCCTCAAAAAATTTGCTAAGACTTGTATGGAAACTAAAAATTTTAAATGCGTTTTTCTCGAAACGAGCTTTTTTGCGATATGACTATGTTGCAATAAAGGAGCGATATGGAAATGAAGTTTTTCATTCTTCTTTTAAAATAACGAAAAAAATAGAAAAAAAAACAAATTATAAGAAAGGACAAAAATGTTCATACATAACAGTAGACTTATAACATTTAGTAAAAATAGTTTGTAAATCAATTCTTTTTTTTTTGTAATTAATATTTTGTTGGTCCACCGTTAGTGTCAATCACTACCTGCAGTCGTCGTGGCATTGATGCAGCAATATTTTCGGTCACATCAGAAGCAATTTCGGATCAGGCCTTTTGTAGAGCTTCTTTTAACTTTTGCTTGTTGGTTATACTAACATGAGCAATTTTTCGTTTTAAAATATCCCAATAGGGTTTAGGTCTGGCGATTGGGGAGGAGATTTCAATTGCCTTGGTGCATGATATTTCAGATAATCTCTTACAATGATCACGGTATGTTTGGGATCGTTGTCTTGTTGGAAGATGCAGCTCTGATCAAGACCCAGCATAACAACTTATGGCTGCAAATTACATTCTATAAATTGTTTATAATAGTAGCGATCCATAATACCATCAACAAACACTAACCGTCCGACAGCTATTGCGCCCCAAGCTATAAAGTTGCGACCACTATGTTTCACTGTCAGTACAATATTCTATGGCTCAAGTGTTGCGTTCTTTTTACGCCAAATCTTTCCTTGCCCATCGTTTCCAAGCAAGTTAAACTTGCAAAAACTCTTTTCCAAAAATCAACTCTTTGATTTATGTCTGTCTTTGCAAATTCGAGTCGAATTCTTCGATTTTATTCAGATATAAGGGGTTTTCTGCGGGGAACTCGGCTTGCATAACCTTGAAATCGTCAGGCCCTTTGAATGGTTTTTACATGCACTTTTATATCCGTAGTATTTTCAACCCTCTCCACTAGTTTGGGCCCTGAAATTCTTGGATTTTTCGTCACTTCTCTTAATATAAGGCTGACGTCTCGCCTGGAGAACTTCTTGGGGCGCCCTGGTCTTGGTTTATTTTCAATAGATCCTGTGTTTGTATACTTTTTGATAATGTACTGGACCGTAGCAAAAGGTATACTAAAAAGTTTATTGATTGCGCGGTAAGATTTGAATGATAAGATTTGTTATATCGACACTAACTTCTTTTCGCATGCTCATTTCGACAATTTGTATCAATTTATTTTAATGATAAAATCCTAAAAGTAATTCAACAGTCACGCAGGCTACTTGATTTGGAAAAATCTAACGGTATTTCAGCAGTTACTGTTTCCAAATTATAAATATAGCAACGTAGAATGTTGTGTATGAACACTTTAGTTCCTCTTTGTTTTAGGTTTTTTTTCGTATATACCGTTATTTTCTTAAAGGAATAAAAATATATGCTTTGCTACAGTAGTTAAAATGGAATTCAATAATTTTTCCTTCAACAGTTTTTTTTCTGGTACTCTTTGATTGGCGAATATATGACATTTTGGGTATGTATGAACACTTTAGTCCCTGACTGTATATTTTTAAAGTAGTATTGAATTCGGTGTATTACATATTTAATTAAGATTTTGTACAAAAGCATGGTAACCCAAGTTACCATATGTAACTTAGAGTTTACACATGCCACTGCCAGTTCGAAAAACTCAATACATTCACAATTTTTCATTAATGCATCCACATTTTTCGCAATGGCAGCTCCAGTGGCAGCAAAATTTGCATGAGAGTGAAAATTTGGCATTTGCATGCCACCGAATGTCAAGATGATAAACAATGTTACCCTGCCAAGAACTTAATGCAAATTAAATGGATTATAGCAAAATGTAATTACAAATTTTAGCTTCTCATATGTTTTATTTAGATTTATTTCTTGAAAAAATGCAAAAAAAGAACAGTTTCGTTAATTGTAAAGCATTAGATTATTAAAATAATATATATAAAAATAAATTTTCATCGTTTCCCCAAATATATATTCTTGTGATGAACTCGGTAACTCTATTTTGTAAACAGAAGACAAATTTAAAATAGAGGTAAAATTCGAGAAGTAAACTAATTGCTTGAAGTATACGCTTCGACGACATTTTAATAGTGAAATTGCGATAGCAAATGTAAACAGAAAAGCGAGCGGCAAGAGATTCGAGTATTTCGAATTGTTTTTCGTTGATAATACGTATACAAAATTTGCATGCCACTAGTGGAGAAAAATAGAAAGTTTAGATTTTTGTCAACTGCAATAAATTTTTGTTATTTTGCAAATAAATATAAATATAAAAAAAAAAAAAAAGAACGGAAACACAGAAGACGATGGTGAATGGGACCTCTTTATACCGAAAGACGACAATTAGGAGTTTTTGAAACAACGTTCAGAGATGTTATATCAAACGATGCGGAACTCTCTTTTAGATATACGCGGATGAACTTGGCACAATATAATTTGGTATTGTGGTAGAAATCTAGGAAGTGCTAAAAACCTTGGTAGTAGTCGCAATAGTACACGTGAAGCTATCGCTACCCGGGAAGCATTGGCAGACTACTTTTGAAATGAGAACAATATTTGGACTTTCTAAATTTATATGTAAATGCATACATACATACATATGTATATACATACATCGATTTTTTAATTTAAATTGTCCATTATATATTAAACAAAACATAATAATAATTAAAAATATAAAAGCGGATTTCTTCAGCCATTTTATTTGCACGTTTGTAGATACATAAAAATCTAAACATGTATATGTTTCGTTATTAAATGTTGGTTGGAAACAAAGCTCTTTCCAAAAAGAGCTCTTCTTCCTTCGCATTTACAATTTGCAATAGTTTCACTTTTAATGCATTTTCTCCTTTAGCAGAAATTTTTTCAACTTTTGTAAAAGCGATGCACAAAAATGTTCATCTTCATCCCGCTCGTAATCATTTCCAATAAACGAATAAGCTAAATGAAGGACTTGTTGACGACAAAAAAACCAATCAAGGGATGAATCTAATTTATCAAGAGTTTCACTTTGCATGGTTTCGTCGTCATAATTTCCGGTAGATCTTAAAATAATATTAATTATATAGTTGGCTTATGTTGTCACAAAATTTATGCTCACAATCTGGTTTTTAGGGTGCTTCTTTGAAAATAAGAGCTGATCAAAATATTTTCAGCCTTCTGCTGGCTCCATTGCTCCTTGACTTGATTTTGTTTTTTTTCCGTTCACGGTTCAAACAATCTCGCAATGACATTTTTCTTACAAATTCAATTTACAAAAGGCCAAGCTTGAATTTTAAGGATATGTTATTTGTTTCAATAATCTTACCACACATTCCTATCTCGTCTGCAATTTTTACCCATGCTTGAATTTTCTGCTTACATATGTGTACTCCGGATGCCTCAAATTATACAAAATAGCATTTTTTTTTAACTAATTCAATTAAAATTTGTGTTTGTTTATTTCAATTTTGAAAATAAATAATTTTGACAAACAAGGCAGAGTCGCGCTACAAAGTTCGGGACCAAGGCGAATTCATATCAGGTACATATATGCAAGAGCAATAAATACAACACTACAAAAAATAAATCTTTTTCAAACGTCAAGGGAAAAATATTAACACAAAAAGGAATTCAAAAAAATATATAACAAAAAAAAAAAAATTACAAGAAAAGATAAACTTTTAATTATTTCGTGAAACGCTTAACTATTTCGTGAAACTTAAAGTCTCAGATGATAGAGCTTGGAAAGGTGAAAATGGCCAGCCGGATTGGGGAGAATTCTGGATGATACCTGGCGCTCAAGATACAATAATAATATAAAAAATTGTGTTAAAATTTTTTTTTTTTAATTTGTTTTAATTATTACATTGACATCTGAAAAAGATTAAAATTAAAAAAAAGTTATCAGCTGCGCTGTCAATTTCACCTGTTATGAATTCGCCTTGTTCGGGACTTTAAAATTAGCGGTTCAACTACTACTGCAGTGACTGCTACAAGTACACATTCTACGCACTTGCTTTAGAACGACAGTTTTTAACTTTTAACAGCTTGCAGCGCTACTCGTTACGTCGTACTACAGCGACAATTCTGTTCCCTACTTTATGGTACCATCTAAAATTGTCTACAAGCAAAATTTTGTAAATGAATCATAATGTAAAAGATTATGTTTAACTAAATGATTACGAGTATAAAATATCCTGTTAAAGAAGTGCCAAACAAATGTTTATAAACAACCAAAAGAACATTAAAATAGTAAAATTTTTTTGATATTGTTCATTTAGTTTGTATAAATAAAATGAGTGAAAATGCATTGCATTTTACTCATCCTCTGAATGTAGGGAAATTCAAACATTAAATGAATTCTATAAAAAAAAAACAGCCGAGACTGCAAGGGAAAATATTTCCGTTTTCTTCTTCTTAAAAAAATATGTTACAAAATATCTGTTATAAACGTTTTTTAACATATGTTGATTATTTTAAATCAGTCACGCCTTCGTACAACCCTCCACGGAACGGGATGGTTGACCAATATAATGTAAATTTTCGCAAACGATTTCTTACGCTACTTTACTATTTATTTTTTTAAATTCGTATCTTGATCTTAGTTTAATTATTAGTTTATTAAAGTTTCGATATTTCGACTTCAGGAAAATTTCTAAATTTTTTGTTTACAAATTTTTATAAAATTGAAAACAAATTGACAAAAAACAAATTATACATAGAGAACAATTTTTTATAAAACATAGTAGTAACATTAACAACATTCATACAGGCAGTTTACCAATTTCGAATGAAAATGAATGCGAACGAAAGCTAGTCACTCACATTCGAATCAATTTGGGTTTGTCAATCTCACTATTATTCGTTCGCATATTCTTATGTATTTTCATTGAGTTTTGACAGATCGTTCGCATAAAAAAAAATTAGACGAACCCAAATCAATTTTCTTTCGCTTAGATTGCGAACGCAAGCACGCTGTCGAGATTGGTAAACTGGCTGATAGTATATATCGAGGCGAATTCATAACAGGTGAAATTGACAGCGCAGCTGATAACATTTTTGTAATTTTAATCTGTTTCAGATGTCAACGGCATAATTAAAATAAAATAAGAAAAAAAAATTTTAAACAATTTTTTATGTTATGTATTGTATCTTGAGCGAGATATTGATTGAGTTATTGTGCAGAATCCTCCTCAATCTGGCTGGCCATTTTCACCTTTTCAAGCTCTACGATATGAGACTTTAAGTTTCACGAAATAATTAAGTTTTTCTTTAATTGTAAATTTGTTTAACAGAAATTTGAAAAAAAAATTAAAACAATTTTTTAATTTGTTCCGATAATTAATTATCAAGCAACTTCGTCAAATGTGGACCAATTTCAAAAATTCTTTTTGCATATGGAAAAGATCAAAAAAAATTTTTTTATTGATAGAGCAGGTGAGAATGAGGATAGAATCGCTAATGGATTTTATTGTTAAATTACGTGTTTTCGGAGAACTTGCTGATGGATATATTTTATTGAAGGGCAGAAACCCGGAATGGCTAATTTCCACATTGGAATATAGTTGGTTGACAAAATTACGCCAGATAAGATAGGTGATATTACTTCAGCAGAAATATGTGATACTAACATTGATTCACATGCTTAAAAACATGCTTCATGGTATTAATTTAAATCCGCCATGCGTGGTCGATGGGAAAAGTACTAAAATGTATCCTAGAGAATTGCTTCAAGACACAATCTCTGGTGTTGATGGCTACATCCGCTTTATCGTCTTAGATCAACGGTGGTGGACAATAAATTACATTAAATGTGCAAAACAATTAAATTGATGTTGACAATTGTTCGATAGTGCTACATTGCCCAGTGATTTCAAAAACGTACAAAACGCATTAATGTCGATTATTATAATTTCGTCAAATCAATTAAGTATATCTGCAAAAACGTAACCAAACGGTGAAATTGCATAACATCAAATGGCTCGATTTTTTAGGACTCCCAAATCCTTGAGCGTCATCCAACTCCAACAAAATATCTGCCTTGTTTAGTATTAAGATTTGAATACTTATTGTTAGCTGCCTTTTTGAAGATTCAATAAATAAATAAATGCTTAAAAAACATCGAAAACGGACACCACGTTTATTTTACAGAAGTTAATGCACAACAGGGGCTGCAACGGCACCAGCTACAACGTAAACTTCCTTTTTCGATACATGCAAACGCTGCTATATGCTCAAACATACAAATTCATATGCAACTTAACGGGATGCGTGGCAAAAGCTAAATTTGTTAGAAAACTATTCACAACGCAACTGTATCAATATCTAATCATCTAGAGCCAGAGGAATATTATTTGCTATCATATTGGTAGCTTGCTTTCCATCTGAAACAAATCAACTTTGAAATACATATCAAGCACATATCGAAAGAGAATTATCTGCAACAACGTAACAATTGAATTTTCACATGAAACTTATAATAAGGCATTGATTCTAATATGAGATAAATGTTTGCAAATAAACAAAAGGACATTCTCGGAAGTTGTTATGTTTAGTCCTGATCAAGCAGGCAATGATGATGGTCTGAGCAAGATCTACAACGAGAAAGCAATTGCCACCCACACGATTTAGAACTATTTATGGCTGTAAATCTACCACACTTACTCGTACAGCAGGTGCAACTCTCGGCATACAATATTTTAATGTGGATGGATCGGATGGGACAGAAACATTTTTTTATGATTTCGTTAATATTGTTTGAAATTCAATCACAGAATAATATTGTCTTAGCCCTTGCATCCATTGTGCGGCATAGTAGCAATACTTTTGTACGAGTATGGTGGAAAAACTGCGTATTTGGCACTTAAATTACTTCTAAAGCAACGATGCACACTTAAGGCCGTGTCAGATAAAACTTTTGCTTCGCTTTGCTTTGCAAATTCGCTTTGACATCTAAGATAAAATGTATATACTTATATGAAACATGTCACATAGAGTACTTTTAACGCAACGCGAAGCGAAAAGTTCGGCAACTCTCATCTTTTTACGCGTTGAAGTTTTTCCTAATAGCTTTATGCACTAAGAAAACAATTAGAACCAATTTCAGTAGTTCGTCTAATAATATTTCTAACTTCTGTTTCATAAGAAATGATTAAATATAAAAATTAACAACAATTTTTTTAGATATATAAACAAATCGTGAGCGTTGCCAAAGTTTTTATTGTGACATACACCTTTTGCTTAACGCTTTTCTGTTAAAGTTTTAAACTTCACGCAAAGCGACAAAGTTTTATCTGACACGGCCTTTAGTCAAACAATTGTTTTTATGCAACGCCTTCTTTTTCTTATGCTCTTTAGTTTAGTCGTTCAACAGACGTAGGCGGATGCACATGTCAGGTAGAAGCTTAGAGAGAGCCTTTTTTCGACTTACAGCAGCTTTTTTCCACTTACAGTAGATAACATAAATAGCAATGGAAAATTTTCTTATGATAAAAAATGCGTTTGTATATGTCTTTTATGCCACCAAACATTTAAAATGTGTACAGAAAATGTTATTGGAAGGTATTATGATTTTTTCCTTTCTAATATGCATAAATATAATAACATTCTTATGTGAAAAAATATTTTCGGACTTATAATTCATATGTAGTAAACAACGTAATAAAGTGGTTTTACGTCTTTGAAACATTTATAGCTTTTACAAAACTGTCATAACAGCAAATGTTTGTGTTAGTTTTGCTTGTCACTATACTTTAAATTACACTCAAATTATCTCACTAACACAAGTGCAAAACATATTTGTCCACCACTGCTCTAAACCCACCCAGTGGTGGAAAGGAGTAAACAGGCCTGCTAGAAGGCCTTATTTGGCAGACACAAGACCTTGCTACTGCATTCCATACTCATATATTTTTTACATACGTTGTCCTAACCAACCAAGGCCTTCCCCGTTCCCTTCCTGAGAATGCCTGATGTAAGGCCTTCTTCAACAGGCCTGATAGAAGGTGTTCTTAGTATACTTTCGTTATAATATTTTCTTTTTTGCCTTAGCGACCTTTTAGTCACTTTTTTAATTTTTAACACAAAAATACACAATGCGACAGATCTCTAAAGCATTTTAAGCAAAACTATTTTAAGTCTACATCTTTTTTATTTTTCTCTTTCTACATTTTAAAGTTTTTGTGTTTGCCGTTTTTCTTTGGAAATTTTATTTAAACGGTTCATAAATTTTTGTTGCTACGAACGTACGTATGTACTATGTAGTACGCGTACGAGAATGTAGTATCTTTATACGTATGTAGATACACATAATTAGAAAGGAGTTAGCAGCCCTTCTATAAGGCCTTCCTGAGAAGGCAAGCGAGAATGAGTATTGGATCAAAAAAGAAAAATGTGTAAGAAGGGCTTACAGAAGGACATATAAATGAAGGACTACAAAAGTTTGCCACTGGGCACAATTCTAAGACACACACACACACATGCGGTATTAGAAAAACACTCCTCAAAAGTGCTGCGAATTTGCAAGATCATAGTATGGGATGAATGCACAATGACCCACAAAAAATCTTTAGAGGCCCTTGCTCGCATGTTACTAGATTTTAGGAGCAACAAAAAATTATTTGGGGAAGCACTATTGTGTTAGCCGGTGATACCCGACAAAAATTGCCTGCAATTCCACTGATAAGGAGCCTAGTGCGTACCTGAAATCACATCTTCTTTGGCGTATTGAAATTAACAACAAATATGCGACCTGTAATATGATGCACAAACTGCATTATTTTTAGATCGAACTTTTGTAATATGACACAATGCATTGAAGACTTACTTAATTGTGTATTTGCAAATGTAGAACGCAATTTGAAAAATAAACAGTGGTTAAGTGAGCGAGCGGCATTTCACTTCCTGCCAAAAACAAAAATGTCAATTCAATAAATAATAGAACTCTGCATAAAATCAGCGAATCCACAGTTATACAAAAATCTATCGATACCGTGATAAGAGATGAGGATGCTGTCAATTACCCTTGAAGTGCCAGGACTTCCACCCAGTGTTGCCAGGAGATTTTTTGTGAAATCCCTACCATAGCGCATAAAAATAGTTATTTTCCCTACAATCAAAAAAATATTTCCCTACATTTTTACCTACGCAATTTTTCATTTAAATTTGGACAAATAAATTATTTTAATACGACTAAATATAACTAAAACTATTTATATGATTTTCTTAGCTCTATAAATAAATTCGTTTAAGTGACTTGGTCTACATTCTAATTCAAACTGCTATATGCGTTTTGTGATGGAATAAGTAAGAATATCACAACGTTAACATAAATGCAGATTTGCAGGAGTAGGAAAAAACAAAGCAAAAACTAGTTTCATCAATATGCGACTTCTACTGTTTATTCCATTCCATAAATTTTTGCGACGAGATGTATTTATGTGAAAATTGTTAAAATCATCAACAAACTTAAGTTCGGAAGAAATGAGAGTTAGGGCCTTTCTACTGAGACCAACGATATATAGATGTCCAATCATTAAACAAATGAGATCTTAGAATATATAGATATGGAATTTGAAACTTCACGGTTTAGTTTTTTCTCTTTCTGTACGTAGTTATAGAAACAAAACCCTTTCATCAGTCTTAAAATGATTTTAATAATTTTGGATTTTAAAATTTTTGGAAAATAATTATTATACCAATAAAAAATTATAAATAACTTGTTTTCTATGTTTCCCAGCTATCTATATGTCGACATTTCATAGGAACTACCCTAATCATCAGTAGACTTTGGAAATTTTTGAAAGATATTCTCTAACATTCAACTTTATATCCCAACAATCCAAATAAATTGCTGAGATAGCCTAATCATGCAAAATCTGTCCTTTTTTCCCTACATGTGGAAATTAACAAATAAATCTGTACAAAAAGGGAAAAATCCCTACGCTTGGCAACACTGCTTCCACCATATGTTCTGCAACTCAAAATTGGAGGTACCAATTATTCTACTGCGCATCAGCGATTCACTATAACTTTGCAATGGCACTCGACTTGCAGTAAAAAAACTGCGACACAACTTAATCGAAAGTATCGTTATAAAGAGCAAAAATAGAGATACAAATATGCTATTGCCACGAATTTCAATCCATCTGATCTCAAAATGTCATCTGATTTCAAAAGATTGCAGTATTAAAGTTCAAGGTCAATCCATGCAAGTTTGTGGATTGAATTTGTCAAGTCCATGTTTCTCCCACAGACTGCTTTACGTTGCATTTTCTCATGTAGAAAAAACTAAAAACTTATTTGTTTATTTTTCGTATAGACAAACTAAAATAATTGTATATCCTAGCGCGCTATGTATAATGGTTAGCAAAGTCATCATCAATATAGCTAATAAAATATTTCTTAAACTATATATAAGCACTTTTTATTTCATTGCTATTATGGGGTAGTAACGCACACCGGATTAAGCTATGTACACACGGTTGTCAGATGTTACAATATTGTAAGATCTGGCAACATGCTGACAATGAAAAATTGTCGCGCAGAAATAAATTGTGTGTTCAGACCAAGGCGACTTTATACAGGTGAATGCAAGCGGAAAGGCGAATTCAGTACTATGTATTTTGTTATTGTAAAACATATCGTGAATGTCATAATCTAAATTCGCCTAAGATTGCTCAGCAGAGAAAAAATTTTATATAAACGTTAAATATAAGCTTTTATAATTGTTTGTAATTAAAATCACAGATTATATTAGTTTTTCACTTTTAAATTCACACAAACTTCTTGAAATTGCACTAAATCATGCAAAAAACCTTCAGATTAAAATGGCGTGAAAAAGTTTGTAAACAAAAGAAACAAAATTTGACAGTCTCATTGGAAAAAACGCGAGAAGCAAAAAATAATCACCTGTGCTGTTAAGTTCACCTGGTAATGAATTCGCCTTGGTTCAGACGATCGTAAGAAAATCTTACAATTTCATTGTCAGACTATGGTCTGACAAATAATTCATCTGACAACAAAAATTGTCAGTTCACACGGTTGTCAGATTGTTAGATGAAAAAAATTTCCAGACATGTTGTAAGGCATTGCCACTTATGTATATCATCAACGATCTGTTTGGCAGTGTTGCCCATCAAACTTTTTTCTGACAATAATGCCATTGTCAGGTGCATTAATATTATACATCTGACAATTAAAACTGAGCTTACAATACCAGCCAATTATCTGGCATTGCCGACAAAAAGTGTTCTCACGATTGTCAGATGCCTGACAACATTATCATCTTACAATTGATTGACAATGGTTTTTCTGACAACGTTGTAAGTTAAAAATTGGCAGTTCACACGATTGTAATATATTTTCAGACAGTTTTACGAGCAATGTTGTAAGATCTGACAACCGTGTGTACGTAGCTTTAAGCTAGTTTTATTGTAATAAAAAGATATGACAATAATTCCTAAATAATTTGTATTTTGTTCAAAATCAACATCAACCCTATTCTATATTTTAGTTTATTTTTTTTTTTGTATTAAAATTTATTTGTTTACTTATTGTTAGTTTATGTTATGAAATTACAATAAATAAATAAAGTGAAAAAAAGTTGAAGCGTGTAGAAAAAATTATGTACTTGCGTGTATGTACGAGTATCTGCATAACTCAACAAGTGTGTGTATTTTACAAGTGACGTTAAAACAATGATGCCCTGTCATCTAGTGTATTATGCACGCATGTGGTTGTAATTAAAATACAAATTAAATATTCTTTGTACGAGTATGTGGATAAACAAATATGCAAACGGCACGTGCTGTTTATAAAAAAGTGGAGCAACATTGGAAAGGTTGCAAGCAATAAAATGAAATGTATATTAGACGGAAGTGCACTTCCCGCCATGAGACTAGTAAACAGAATTTATTGCTTATTAATATTGCTTGCATTATTCAACAAATGTTGCCAATGCAAACTGTTCCATTAATAGAGAATGTTTCCAACACACAACTGTTGCTCCGCTCGCATTAAAAAGGTTTGTTGTACGAAATGCATTCAGAGAGCGTGCACTCGTATGTACAGATACTTACATATGTGCAAACGTCTATGATAGTCTTTACATTAGAAATAATAAAAAAAAAAATAGCCCCGTTCACTATCTTGGGCAAATGGCTTTGCATTATACTTGTGGCAGCTGCAGCTGCTACATTCTTTTAGATATGCCAGAGTAAAAGTAATGGTTTACATTTGCACTCTGGACGTACAACAATTTTTGCATAAAAATCTTCTTTTTTTCAAAACTTAAGTATTTTTCCGATAACAAAACTTAAAATGTTTGGCTTTTGGCGTTTTTGACACCGAATGGTTAATAATTACAAAGAGATTATTATAAAGCTATAATAATATTATAAAGAGGGAAAGTTGTCACGTTTGCGATTCTATCATCATTGCTGTTAGAGGTAGTGTTTTGTCTTTCGTTCTGTACACACGTGTTTTCATTGTCGACCGTGTTTTCAATACCTATACTTATGTGTAGTATTAATTTGTAAAACACCCCATACACGTTTCAACTCGAAGCGTGTATGGCTTTGTCAGTTGATTAGTTTGGCAGTTGTCGAGTTGGTTGCAGAAAAATTAAAAAATAAAAATAAGAGTTCAGTGGCTGAGTTGGTTAAGCGGCCGTATTAAAATACATCATGTTTACATGGTACTGAGTTCGAATCCTAGTGGGTGCTGATGAGCAGTGTAGCGTCTGCGAAACAGCTAGTTGTCCCCCAGCTTTAGTGTATTCAATTATTTTTTCCTGCCTTCTTTGATCAAGAGTTATTGATCGCGGCAATTATTGTTATAATTATAAATAAATAAAAATATTTCTTGGCTTTAGCCAGGATTGAACTCGTGCTAGACGAATGATACCAACCCATCATCATATAGTATTAGAAAAAATAGAAAAACTAAAACGTTTTGATCTTTTCAAGCTGACTAGCAAGTCTTTCAATTCAATTGCGTTGTGTGTGTTCGAGTCTTTTGATCAGGTCTCAAAATTTATATTTGCAGTGTTTTTGCAAGAAGAACGTTACATATTTTTAAAATTGTCTATAATTTCATTGAATTTAGTAGTTGAATGAAAATCTTTCAACTGAGTTTATGAAGTGTATGGGCAATAATCAATTCAGTTGAAAGACTCAATTCACAATTGAATTGAAACGTGTATGGGCCGCTTAAAAAACGAATAGGTATGAGTTTTGTTTTGTATCATGTGTGCACGTGTTTTTTTTTTTATTTTTTTTTTTACTGCCGTTTGTTTTTTCTCTATTTGTTATTATTAATTTATTTTTTATGTTGATCCTATGTATTTTATTACCATACGGTGTGCGCGGTGTTGAACTAAGTTTTGTTATTCTGAGTAGTGTCGAAGGTATATACACTGGGCACTGATCAGATTTAACTAATTTAATATCAACATTCTAAATGCTGTGATAACGTTTGTTTTGGTCGTTCCGTATGTTAAGTTCACAAACATTACTCCCCCTTTCCTCCTTCTCATAATCTATTTTCCAAGTTCCAGTACAATGCAGTTCTAAAACCCATATGGTGCTACGGAATTCAATTATGGGGCACCGCCTCAGCGTTTAATATTGAAAAACTTCAAAGGCGACAAAATCAAATTCTTCGAACGATTACTGCAGCTCCATGGTACGTAAAAAATTCACGAATTCATAAAGATCTGAGTGTTCCGCTAGTAAAAGAGGAATTTTCTAAGTACGCGATAAGGTACGTATATCAGTAAATCGTCTTGCACGCAATATACTTAATTTTGGTGGTCACACTCGATTGAGAAGAAGGGATACCGTTGCCATCATCAGAACGTTCAATAGGTGATTTTACCGATATTGCTCCCGCATAATAAAACTTTTTGCCTAGCATTGGCTGGACTGAAATAATTTTTTATGTATAGTATCAAGGCAGAATTAGTTTGTACGTTCTTTTCCGTTCTGAATCAGCTGTCTTGTTTCTGTTCAATGTAAATTATATGTACATGGTTTGTTTTTACTTTTACGTTCTGTTCTGTTGCGGACTAATCTATGGAAAATAGAATTCAACGTTAAGTGACAGCCAGATATGTGTGTTTTACTTTTTTCTGGTATGGAAAAACTAATTTTTTTAGTCATATGAATACAATTTTAGCGAATAAACATATGAATATAATTTTAGCGAATAAACATTATATTTTGTATAAGATGTGTCGTAAATTCTGCAGATCGTAAGAGAAAAGTTGGCTGTTTTGTCACCATTTCTAATTGTTTCTTTTTTTGTTTTTTCAAATAAAACAATTTTTACGAAAAATCTTAATACCAATATTTTTCTTTTTTGCTTTACTGTAAAAAACAACTGAACTTTTTCAGAGAAAATGTAATTGAAAAATATTTGCTACAGAAAAAAACGTCACAGAATTGTTTGTTTTTGTGATCGGAGTGCTAAAAAATAAAACCGGAATAAGTGGAAAGAGTGAATTTACATAAAATAAAAACTTTGTGACGTGTAAAAAATATTTTTGAAGTGCAAATACACTAAATAAAGGAAAGAACTGCATCAGTGTAGCTAGCAGATGTAATTCTGATAATGAGCTAAACTCCACTAGCAAAAGCCTTTTGATTTCTGAGGAGGAATATTTAAAAAAATCATTGGATAATCTTCTGTCTCTAAAAGACGGGAATCGCCCGCGTTCCTGTTCGCCACATATAGTTGTTACAGCCGCAGATAAGCCATGTACAGGTATGTAGCCGTGGTTAAACATCAGCGAAGCTCCAAGTCCGCTCAAATATCATCTCAATCGAAAATTTCTAAAGATGATAATACCACTACGGCAACGGAAAGTAATTAATTTGCTATCCTTCAGACGGATGAACCATCAACATCCAGGAAAGCATTTAAACCGCCACCAATATATTTCAGAGTGCCTACCTCTAGTGAACTGGTAAGAAAACTTATTACGGCTATCGGTAAAGACACTTTCAACGTTACATCACTGTAGCATGGCAGCATCAGTGAAACGAAAATCCAGATAAGTAGTGAAAATGAATACCATAATAATCTCAATGAAATAAAAATATAAAAGTAAATAATGATGTCCATAGTTACGAGTTTACCCAGCGGCAACTATTTATAACCAGGGGATAACCCCTACATATGCAGTGAAATGTTGTTTCCAGTTTATTCCGATCTTATTTTGCAAAGGGTGTCAAACAATTCGTTTCGAAACTGGCAGTGATTTGGTAACTGGAGCACCGCGACAACATTTTTTTTATTATAACTTCACTTGTTCACACCTGTGATAATAGTTGAGATAAGAGCGTCAACATTCTGTTACGTGTAGACTTTAAATCAGTGTTATCGTAGTCTTATAATAATTTTTATGACAGCATTCTTATGAGAAAACTTATGGCAACGATCTTATAATATGAGCTGTCAAAAAAGCGATTGTGTGTGTGTTTGTGACGCCATTGCAATTTTGCTCATTATTAGTTTTGCAAAATATTTAAAAAAAAACTATTTTAAATGAAAAATAATTTGTTTTTATGCATTAAATAAATACTATAAATGATTACTTTTGTACAAAATGTGTACATAGAAAAAATTCATATAAGATTATATTTATTGCAAAGAAGTGTTTTCTTCTCGGCTTTTAATTCTTTATGAATTCTTATAAGATTAACAAAAATACGTGTACTCTTTGATATTAAGATGGACATAAAGAAATTCGCTCTCTCATTCTGCCGACGTTTTCTTAGATATTATGTCAGAGTTAATCGCAGTTGTAGACACTTGGTAAGTAGCCAAAAATTTATTGCCGCAGGGTCCAAAATGGGCAACTAAAATAACCGAAGGTACCAATTCCGGCTTTTGAGTCTTATACGATAGCGACGTAAATAACTATCCATAAGATCAAACCAACCCATGTGCAAGTACTCAAATTTTGATAATAAGCGTAAAAATAAAAAAGATGTGATTTTTACTTAAGTCCGGCCAATGCTAGACGAAAAGTTTTATTTTGTGGGAGCTAAATCGAAAAATCACCTATTTAACACTTCGGTATCCATTCTTCTCAACCGAGTGTGACCTATAAAAGTAAGTGTTTTGTACGCTAGAGCATTTGGATGAAGTTCCTTACTGCTATACCTTGTCGCGTACTTTGAAAATTCCGCTTTTACTAACGGAACTCACCGATTCTTGTGAAGTCGTAATTTTTTATGTTCCATGGAGCTGCAATAATCGTTGGAAGAATTTTGTTTTGTTACCATTATTGGATTCAGTAGCGCCATACAGGCTTTAGAATTGCATTGTATAATAAAAGTTTGCGATCCAACTTTAAGGTAGAATTTCTGCCCATAAGCCAATTTAGCGCTGCTTTTAATTTAAATAGAGTGACTTTTGCATCAATGTGAGACTTCCACTTAAGCCTACGGTCGAGGTGTATGCTAAGGTACTTGCTTCTTGTGCTGCGGAATAGGTGACTTTTTAATTTGTTAAGCGAATATGTTTATTTACACAATATATGTAAATATAACATGAGAATTTTTTTGTTCATTAACTTTGGTTTTCCAAAATTTTTAACTATTTCTCTAATATTGAAATATACTCCTGCAAATTTCATGAGGCTAATTGATGGTTTTCATGAACGTTGCAGAATGCTGTGTCATCTTCAAAAGTTGAAATGTGTGTGTATGGTGCTATGTTCAGCCCGAAAGCCAAATTGATGATTAGGGATACATCCTACATCATTCAATTTTGGAGTCAACTTCGCCGTTAAAAACTTTTCGAACAGTTTTGAAATTGTTGGCAGTAGACTTGTTGGTCTATATGACTCTACTTTAGTGGGATCCTTTCCTGGCTTTTTTATCATAGTAATCATAGACACTTTCCGCTCTGCAAGATAAAACTCGAGATGCAAAATAGTAAACAAGCAATAGTCAGATTGATGAGTACCATCCATGCTTTCAAAATATTCCAAATAAGAGAAGCCATTCTCTCTATTTTAAGCAAATTTCTCAATTTTACATTCCCGTACAGTGATGTTAACTTTTATTTTCAAACGACCTTAAAACAATTACCGTTTTTTGAGCAAAATTACCAAACTAACTAACAACGAAGTGGGTATTTTAAACATGTATTATATTAAATGAATCAATATTACAATAGTAATTATTAACAGCCAGTTTACCAATTTCGAAAGAAAATGAATGCGAAAGAAAGCCAGTCACTCACATTCGAATTAATTTGGGTTTGTCTATATCTCTACTATTCGTTCGCATATTCTTATGTATTTTGATTGAGTTTTGACACATCGTTCGCAATTGTATGAATTTTTGTTCTCTGTTTTTCGATACTTTCAAAAAGCAAATCGTAGCAACCAACGGTTGTTCATTTGTTTGAAAGGTGTAAAGAAATGTTAGACACGTGTATAAATGAAAAAGCTTGTTTTTTGTGTTTTGACAGGTATTATTAGAGCATTTTTCTTTCTAATTCTCAACAATTTATTTAGATTATTGGGATATAAAGTTGAAAGTTTGAGAATATCTTTCAAAAATGTCCTAAGTCTACTGATGATTAGAGTAGCTCCTATGAAATACCGACATATAGATAGCTGGGAAACATAGAAAACAAACTATTTATCATTTTTTATTGGTATCAATGTTAGAAGCTAAAATAAAATAGTGAATAAAAAACTCAATAATATATAATAATATAACCACAAAAATTTACTGGTTGTTTTTACGGCAAATATGAGGTGTCTCCCCCGCAGACTTCCCGAAACGATTCAGCAAAAATTGTTTTTATGTACTGTATAGTTTGAGAGTATTTATAGATTCGACCCGGTCGAATATAACGTTTACTTGTTTTTATTGATATATGTACCTTTTAGATTCATAAGTTTTTGTGTAGTTAACGTTTGAATACCGCTGTTCTTGAGCAAGTTTTATTTCTCCACCATTCGCCGGGAACTTAATCCACAGAAGCGCCTTACTCATAACCTTCTAAAACTTTTTACTGTTTTGCAAACAGTTTTGCGATGTATATCTTCTTCTTTTCCGACTCTCATTTGAAAATCAGGATGGTCAAGAAAGTGGAGAAAAATTTCCAATCTTTTAGTTCGCAACAGCGATGCTCCTCCCTTTTCTTAATTTTCTTCCAAAAAATGGTTGGCCAACAGACAAGAAAAATAATAATCAAATCTTTAGCTGGGTGATAACTAACTGTTTCGTAGTCGAAACACTACTCATCAGCACCCACTGGGATTTAAACTCGGGTCACGACGTATAATGATCTGCTGTTCGGTGGCTGAGTGGTTAAAGCAGCAGATCATGATACGTCATGACCCGAGTTCAACAAATGTACAAACCAAAAAAGAATACATTTCCTTTATTTTCAATATAGCAAAACCAATTTTACTACTTTTTAATCACACCTTTTTTAGCTCAACACTAGAAAAACTAGATTGCTAGGAAGTATAAAATATTAGCTTTAGCTGAATTTTTTATTCACCTCAAAGTTTTATCTAAACTTCAATATTTCCGGCATAAGCTTTAGCTACCATTTTATTCACACCACCCAATGTTGTAATTGATAAGTTACAGAATCGCACAATCTTTACTGCAAGCGACAATATTAGTTGAGAATTTAACATGTTTTGTTACTGTTAAAAGTTACAGTTGTGAATCTGGGTTTATGGAAATGTTTGCAATAGCAGATATTAGCAAACCTCAAATGCACAAGACTGTGAATTGCACTAATAATTTCATAGTGATACTCACAATCATTCGGCTTAAACCGGCAATCGAATAACAAACATAATCGTATTAATGCTTTCGGTAAAGTTTTCTTCGTTTCGTTTCAAGTTGCTCGTAGTGCCGATTAAAATGTTGCAGCCAGCAGTAGTCAGTCGGTCGGTGTGTTAATGTATTCCATGGATTTTGTTGGTTGGATTGCTTGTTGGGTAGTTGGACGAGTGGATGGATAGATGGATGGAAATTTGTCTTTTTCTTACGTAAATAACAATTTTGGTTTTTCAAAAACTTCAGTTTGTGTCGGACTACCAAATGCAACGCACGGTTTGAACGGAAATCTTCATTAAAATCTGCTCGTTTTAAAGCTAAAAAACACTCAAAAATTCAAAAAGAAAAGTTTTCTTAAAGAAAATAATTCGTCTTGCGAAAAACAGAAAGAAAATAAAGTGCATATTTCCACTAAATACAAAAAAATATGCAAAAATTTAGAAGTGAAAAAACTAAAAAAAAAATAAGTAAAACAAACAGAAGTGTTTTGAAGCTTGTGGGTGTTTATAGTTTCTTCGTGTAAAAATTCCGTCAGTCACTCGCTCCCACAACTTGTCCGTTAACATATAGGTACGAAAATAAAAACACAAAAAGAAAAAAAATACAAAAGTTTTTTGTTTTTAATAATTGTTTGTTTGTTCCTTTAGTTTCGCGCATTTCAATTCAATCGGAATTAAATCTTAAAAAAAAATAAACAAGCAACACGTTAACCAATTCAAGTGAGAGAAGAAAAGTAGCAAATTTTCATGCGTTTTATTAATTACAAATTAAGTGCAGTTTTTAAGTGAAAAACAGTTGAATGAGTGTTTCAGTTATAAAAGAAATTAAAAATAAATTAGCTCCACACACTCTGAGGTAATAAAAAATACTCGTACTTTCGTATAAAGAAGTAGCATCTGCAGTCGTAATAAAAATTTAAAAAAAACATCTAAAAGGTAATTTCAAATCTAATTCTTAATATCATTTTACAAAGCTTTCGTAGTTACATACATACTCGTGTGTGACTAAATATATTCACATACATAAAAATACGTACATGCAGTGGCCCACAAAAGTTTGCGTACGATCACTATTTTTGCAATCATGACCGTTCCGGACTATAAAGAATAAACATATTGTTAAGTTTGGTTTCATAGGTGTTTCAAAATGAAAACTAAATTTAATATAAACTTTAATTCCCAAAAAAAACTAAAAAAATTCGTTGACAGAAGTATACTTACGACCTAGACATCAGCATAACAAACTTGCTTTTAATATACTTATATTAGTACAAACCAAGAGTTTAATTTAAAAAATTATAAAAGTTCATCAAAAATTCAATAAATGTATACTTATATTAGTTTCACTTGCTACACTCGAAACCCATACATATGTAAAAATCACTCGTATGACGATTTTTACATATGTATGTAGGTATATAAAACTATATATGCAGTGTTGTTGCTGTAGTGCGAAAGTTGTAGTTGCCGTAATGCTTCCAGGGAAGTGGGGGATTTTAGGGATTCACAAAGCCGATTTTAGGAATCTCGAAAAAAATTCGGGACCACTTCGCTAACCGGTTTGGAACCGCTTTCTTGCCGTGGAACATGTATCTGAACGATCATTCGCATTAGTGCGTAAATTGAACTTGCCATACTGTTTCCGGGGAAATAGGGGATTTTGGCGATTCCTGAAGCCAATTTTGGGAATTCCAAAAATAACTCGGATAATTATCTAGTTATATGGATAACTAACTTGATATCGAAGCGTGTTTTTTAGTTTTTTTCAACTATATTTCTTGCTACTAGAGAATACGATTTTTTGCTGGTATTAATATTTCGTCGGACCCACACAAGCATCTATGACTGCCTGTAAACAATTAATTCAAGTTCAGCGGGTGTAATTTTTACCCATTCTTCTTGAATCTTCTCTCTCAGCATTAGGGCACTAGTAAAGTGATGGTTTTCGGACTTTTCGTTGAAGAATCTCCCAAACGTGCATAATAACACTTAAGCCCAGGCTTTGTACAACTGCCGAGATGCATGGTAAAGCAGTCAATCTGTTACAACTTGAGCCGTATGCTCTGGATCGTTATCGTGTTGAAAAATCCATGTACGAAAAAGCTATAGGATATCCACCGATGGCTTAAAATTTTGCTTTAATATACATTTATATTGGAAAGCAAGGCACAAAGATCCCAAACCATCATGCCGCTTCCACCCTGCTTAACAGCACCGACGAAGTTTTTCGGGATCATTGCTGTATTTCTTTTTTGCCAAACTTTATCTCTACCATGACTTCTGAATATATTATATTTGGACTGATCAGTGAATAAAACTGTTCTCCAGAAATCCAAATCCTTGTTTTTTTAAACTACTGTGAGGTTTTTGCAAGGTGTTCTGCTTTGGCAACCGTTATTCTTTAGGGCTCTTTGTACAGTGTGTGAAGGTATACTCAATTCTGATATTGTTACAACATCTTCAGCAAATTTTGCTGCATTTACGAGTAGTGCTGGGTTTTTATCCACTTCTTTTAAAATAAAGCTAACATGCCTACGACTACTACGCCGGCGACAGTGTGGTTTGTTTCCGACTGTTCCAGTGTTTCAAGTCGTTAAGTATTGTTTAGACTGTGGATTGGTGGACTTAAATACAAAATCTCTGATATCTTAATAAAAGATTTTCTTTTATTTTTACACTTTGTAATTAAATTTCGGACATTAATTGATATTTTTATACATGGAGCAATTGTTGCAACTATTGATTCGGCCTAAACTTCAATTGAATACTATTTTAAGCAAATTTTTAACTCATCAAGGGAAACTAAAATAACTAATGGTAATTTACTGTTATTTTTTTTTTATATTTTTAATAGATAATTATTTTACAAATATTTCTAATGTTAAACATTAACGGCCGTATGCAAAAAAACTTAACAAAGCTTGGTAAGCAATTGTTAAGAAAAATTACCTAATGTTTTATACAAAAACAATTGTTAGCTTACCTTGTGCTTAAAGTTGAGTTGGGTACACTTTAACTCTACGTTAAAATGACAGTTGACTTGCCGATTGTTATTTTGCTTAAAAATTTAAATTTTGCGAAAATTAAAGAATAATACTATTTATTACTTTCATAATATAAAGAAATAAAAACATTACATTCTCAAATTATTAATTTTGAAAGAATAATATAAATTACAATTATGCTAGTGATGCACTTTTAATCAAACGAGTACAATGAAAAATTTTATTCGAATAATAAAAATATTTCTAGTAAGTAATCCTATTAATTTTGCTCAATTTAATTAATATGCTATATATTATATATTCAGTATTTATTAAAAAGGTAAATGTAGGAAATGTTTGCCAAAAATGTGCTATTTTATGTCTTAATAATAATTTTTTATTTTTTAAAACTGTTTTTCGATTTTCGAATATTAGTTTTCATGCATCACTATTTAAAAAATTACAACTGAACATAACGGCATTGCCAGAACAAAACAATTAAATTTTTTTTTGGATATGGCCCTAAATGTTAAGGGCCATATCCAAAAAAAATTCTTACTTGAGTTTTAACGCATTCGTTGGT
This sequence comes from Thecocarcelia acutangulata, assembly GCA_914767995.1. Classification (NCBI taxonomy): domain Eukaryota; kingdom Metazoa; phylum Arthropoda; class Insecta; order Diptera; family Tachinidae; genus Thecocarcelia; species Thecocarcelia acutangulata. The sequence continues at coordinate 64,326,827 of OU612098.1, forward strand.
TACCAAACAATTAGCACTACCATACATTTGTTAAAATTTTTTATGCAAAAACAGTACGTTAACTTTTACATGTAGTAAGGAATTTAATTGTTTTGTTATGGCAACGCCGTTATGTTCAGTTGTAATTTTTTGAATAGTGATGAATAAAAACTAGTATTCGAAAACCGAAAAACAAATTAAAAAAAAAAAAATATTATTATTATTACATAAAATAACATATTTTTGACAAACAGTTCTTGGATTTACCTTCTTAATAAATAATGAAGATATAATATGTAGTATATTAATGAAATTGAGAAAAAGTAATAGGGGTAATTATCTAGAAAAATTGTTATTGTTCGAATAATGATTTTCATCGTATTCGTTTGATTGAAAGTGCATCACTAACATAATTGTTATTTATATTTTTGTTTCAAAATTAATATTTTCAGTTTATATAAAATGAAATGTTTCAATTAATTTATGCAATAAAAATAATAATAACTTTTGTTTTTAAATTTTCCCAATATTGTGTTTTTCAAGAACAATAATAATCGGCAAGTCAAGTGTCATTTTAACGTACAGTTAAAGTGTACTCAATTCAACTTTAAACGAATGGTAAGCTAACAATTGTTTTTGCATACAACTTTAGGAAATTTGTCTTAACAATTGCTTACCAAGCTTTGTTAAGTTTTTTTGCATACGGCCGTAAATGTTTAATTTATTTATCTATATTCGGCGTAACATAGTAGTTGTGTGCCGGAATCGGTTATTGTAAAGCTGTTAATTTTAAATTTATACAGATGTAATTTTAAAAGGTTTAAACGTTTAAAGAGAAGTTTAATCATAATTTTTCATGCATTCATTTAGAATTGATGAAACCCCATTTACATCTAGCGAGGTCTTTTTAAAATACTTTGCTCTGAATTCTCTGTATATAGGGCATATTCCAATAAAATGTAGTGTGTTCTCTGCAGCATCTAGATTACATATTGTACATAAACCAATTGTAGAATTTCTGAAAGCTCTTGCATTTATATCCAATAAGCCTCCTCTGGCTCTTATTATCAGGCTTGCAGCTCGAGAAGATAATTACAGCGTATGTTTCATACCATAATCTAATTGGCAGTATAAATCATGATATTGAGAATCTCTTGCATTAGAAATTAGGTCCTCATTTTCTTTAGCTTTTATAAGCTCGAGTATTGTTCTTTGGTGTATGCACGCAGGAAGATTATAATCCTCGGGTGTACAATGAATATTTTCGCATAACATAGCCCATTCGTTCGCCCAATATGTCCGTTTTGCGAGAATTTTTTCAGCTAGAATACGAGGTAGGTAAACTTAGAACCTTGTTTATGTAGTCAAAATGTAGTTTCAACGTATTCACGAATAGCGAATAAAATCCTGTTTCTAAATATAGAATGGAGTTTGGCGTACTTTTTGGTAGCATCAGCATTTTTTTAATGAAAAATCTAAAAAGTTTTTCCACTTCTTATTTTTTATAGCCCCAAATTTGGGCACCATAAAACATTATTGATTTGGATGCAGCATGAAATATTTTAAGTTTATTTTTATTAGATATATTAGGGTTATTTATATATTTCGACCATGTTGAGGCGATTGCCATTTTAGAGGTTTTTAATTTATTTTCAATGTGTTTTTTAAACGCCATGTTATAATTGAGATATACTCCTAGGTATCTGTAGGTATTAACAATGTCTATGCTATCTTCACCATAATTCCATTTTAGATTATTGGCTATCCGCGTTCCGGTGCGGAACACCAGTATTTTTGATTTTTCCATATTAACTTTTAAACTCCACATTTTACAGAAAGTATGTAGCTCATTTATCATGTTTTGTAAAATATCCGGAGCATCTGATACGATTACAATATCATCAGCATACAGAAGTAATTTAATTTGAACACCAGCGATATTAACACCACCAGACAATGCTTCAGCCAAGTCATTTATGTATAACGAAAAAAGGACTGGACTCAGAATACAGCCTTGTTTAACACCCTTGCTTATCTTAATGTATTCACCAAGAAAATCCATTGCAAGCTGATAGCATGTGGACTTTTGCCAATACGTTTTAAGTATTTATCATGGATAATCTTTAAAGCCATCTTTGTTAAAAAAAATGTTTTCACATCAATAAAAGTAGATTACAAACAAAACTGCTTCATTATTTTTTCATTCACCACCATGGCTAAAATTGTGGTCGTACGTAGACTTTTGTCGATCAGTGTATTTAGCTTTCTTACAAAAATGCAAGCTGACTTGCTTTTAAGACAGGAAGAAGTTTTTTTTTGCAAACTATTTGCAGTTTTCTTAAAAAGAAATGCACCAGTCAAAATCATTCATTTTAATAGATTAAGATTTTCTGGATTCTGGTAGCAATGTTAGAATAATTTCAATAGTTAAAATACGACTAGTAGAGGTCGGGGTGATGTGTACTCGTACTTTACATGAATAGCGCCACAAAAATTGCAAAACGAGCAGGAATAAAATAATGAAATTTATGTGTGTTAGGATCATGGCCTCAGCACACATCTTGAGTTGTACCAAAATTTATTGGAAGTAAGTTCCTTGCAAACATATGGAACCTAAAATTTGCATAGACTTATCCAAAGATGAGCTACCGCCTATTTTACAAAAAAAAAAAAAAAACAAAGGCAATAATCTCCATTTTTGAACTGCATTTTAAATATTAACGGCAGTATTCATAAAAAATTTAAATAGCTATTCAAATCAGTTTTAGAGAAAATTCCGTATAACCGTATTCATAAACGAATTTTACGTTCAAAAGTTTTTTTTAGCACTTTTTTAAGTCAATCGTTTTTAAAATTGAGTGCACACATGTTTAAGACAATTTTAAGGTGCCGTTTGTGTTTTTGGTTATTGTTTCTTTAAATTTTATATATTGTGCAAAATTTTATGTCAATTTAAAATTTTGTTTGTTAACCGTTGACACGCTGCTTTTGATAAAATATAGCGTCAGATAATTTTAGTTCGGTGTGTTTTTTAAAAGAAAAAAATATGGCCCAAGTTTGGAACGAGCATTCATGTAGAGTACTTACTTCAAGAAAGAAATCTGATTGGCAAAAGCGTCATTTGGCTCCAAAAGACTGTTATCACTAATAAATGCCGGCGTGCCAGGAATAAACTTCCATGACGATGTAACACGTATACATGGTCTGATAAAAAATAACCGTTATTTTCAAATTTTGTGAGTTACGTATGTTCGATTTTCGCATTTTGTTTTGTAATGTTCAGCCATTTCGGATTGTCAGTTTGTTTTTGACAGATAAAAAGGTTAGTCGTGTTTTGGTGTGCTCTTTGATTTTTTACTATTCGAAAATATGGATCAAAGAAACTGTATTAAGTTTTGTGTAAAAAAAATGGCATTAAATGCGAAAGGACATTTGAAATGTTGACTGTGGCGTTTGGCGAGCCTACTATGAACAGAACATTAGTTCAATTGTTGTATAACCGGTTTAAAAAAGGCCGAGAAGATGCCACTGACGGTGTTCGTCCTGGTCACCCGAGCACGTTAACAACCGATGAAAACATTGAAGCAGAAGATTTTGGATAATCGTCAAATCACTATCAGAGGGGTTCGGCTCACGCCAAAAACTTTTTACGGATGCTTTAGGCATTAAACGTGCGGCAGCGAAGATTGTTCCAAAATTGCTAAACATAGAGCAAAAAGAACGTCACATGGAGCTGTTGAACATCGTCAACAGCGATCCAGATTTCCTTAAAACCAAAGCCCAATCATCCCAATCGAAGCGTCCATAAGAGCTAATAAGAAAAAAGTGAAGGTTTTGCTCACTGTTTTCTACGACTGCAATGGCGTGGTGCATCATGAATTCTTGCTACAAAGTCGTACGGTCAATAAGGAATACTACCTTGAAGTTATGCGCCGTTTGCGCAAAGCAATTCGCCAGAAACGTACAGAATTGTGGAAGAAAATATCATGGATTTTGTACCATGATAACACACTACCTCACACATCGATGCTTGTGCGTGAGTTTTTGGCCAAAACAACACCGTTATTATGCCTCAACCACCGTATTCACCGGTCTTGGCCCCCGCTGATGTGTTCCTTTTCCCAAGACTGAAGACACCGATGAAAGCAAAGCGTTTTGCTACGATTGAGGGGTTAAAAAAAATGGAAACAGGAGCTATTGGCAATGCAAAAAAGCGCGTTTCAGAAGTGTTTCCAAGATTTGACAAATCGCTGGCATAAGTGTATTATATCTGAGGGGATTACTTTAAAGGAAACAAGAGAGTTACTGATGAATAACTAAATAGTTTTGGAAAAAACTTAAAATAACGGATATTTTTTTTTTATCAGCCCTGGTACATTCTCACAGTAATATATTTTCACACGTGCCTGGTTATCCTGGCATAGATAGATGGCAGCGGTATTTCATTAGTGCGATTCACTAACCTTTTTTTTAACGCTAATAAAATTCGTTTAGAGAAGTTAAACCTAACATTGGCGTTTTCGCAGTTCTGTAACACTTTTTAACACTATTGCTTTCGTTTTAATTAATCAGCTGTTCAGCAATCAGTTTATAACTTGACTGATTAGCGTTAGCTAAATACCAACTATTTTTGTGGTGTTTATTTTAACAACAGTGTTGTTAAAACAAATACGCGTTGTCGGAAGATCAGCCTACTTTAAACGCTCCAACAGTCGTTCGGTGTGTTCTGCATAAGTTATACAACCCACTAGAATTAAATTCAACAGAAATCCAAAAACTGTAAGATTAACAAATTAATGTTATTAATAAGAAACGTTTGAGGTATTTTCATATATTTATTATATTAAGGATTTTCATTATTTACAATATTATTATACGTTAATAAAATGTGATGTACGTTAGTGATGTGTAAAAAAACGAACGATCAAAAAAGCTTGTTATTCATATTTTTCTTCTTCGTAAGCAAAAGCATTCAAAGTAAAACTTTTCTGAGTCAATATATGTTGTTATTCATTTGAAAGACAAGATGGAGTTAATATTTATTTATTTGTTTTAGCGTTGATTTCCATAAAAAATATAAAGCATTTCTTTACATGACGATTATGTGAACTAATAACCGTTTTTAATGCAGCACTATGATTCAAATGAGAATTGTATATTATGGCATTGCCAGTCACAAATATAAAACTTCAATAACACTACATTTACACCAACTCAAAATCTGGTAGATTTGAAATAAAATCTATACTGTTTACACCACCGTTTTTTGACATCTATCAAGATTTCATTTTCGCAAAATTAATTTATCCATGGGGGTTTGACAAAACAATTTTATCTGAGATTGAATACACCATATTAAAGTGTATATTTTTGTTGCCCAGAGACTGCATATCCCTTTTGCGGACAACCATTAACAGCGTGTTGGAAAAGAATAAAACTCCACACACTGGAACGTGCACAAGAAAAGTGGCTCACAGAGCCCACATGCCTTATGTCAAGGCCGCATATTAACTCTAGAGAACGTGGGAGCTATTAAAACTGACCAGATCTCAATAAAGAGTGACTGTAGCAGGCATCACTAGCCATTGCCCATTTGGGAACCATGCCAGGAGACTAGGACTACCCCATAACGATTTCTGTAGAAGCTGCCAAAACGAGGAGGAGGATACGATCCTTCACCTCCTCGGCACATGCCCGCCATGGGAGCATCATCGTCTAAGATACTTAGGCGAGCGGAGCTTCAATAGCCTATCTTGTCTGGCCTCGATCAAGCCTCTTTCATAAGAAGCAGCGGGTGGCTAGTATAGCAGCATGTAACGCTACACTAAAAGGTTCCCGCCTCTCCTTTCCATCCCCGCCCATCTTTTCCACTCACTATTATATTCCTATAACTTATTTTCTTCACTACACTATCTTATTTTTTCAGGCAATCACAAAGGTAACGACTACAGGACCCAAGTGAGCTGGACAATCTAGATTATTCCAGGGTATCCAGCGGCCTGCCTACCTAACCTAACCTAAGTTCTCAATATAAAAATAATTTACTAAAAATTGTATAATATAATTAAATAAATAATATGGTTGGATGACAATATGATTGACTTCAAAATAGTATTGTTGATTACAACATACATACAAGGAACCTTCATAAGTTTCACAATAAGTACCACTCTGATCGCATAGAAACCATTATTTTATTTTCAAACCTTTTTCAAATCACACGACTTGTCAAAAAATCTGTCACACAGTAGAACTTTTAGTACACACTAGCATACTTTTTCAGCACACATGTCATATATGACGAATCCCACGAATGTGTAGTATAGTGAATCACGGCCTTAATTGCGAGTAATGATAAAAGATTTGTGAAATCGACACAATAAAATGTGCAATAAACATTTGCAGGCCAATAAAGCAAGAACATTGTATCCGAAAAAGTCGTTTATTTTTAAACATAAATGTGATACGTTTACGTGCGGTTCTTGTAAAGAATGCCGGGTGTTGAGTACTCGTAAACAGCAATCTATGAAGTAAATGAATGTATTGAATCTATTGTGACATATTTATTGTGTGGCTTTTGCTCTTGAAATATAAATCTAAATATAGGGTGTTTTTTTAAGCTAGATAGAACTTTAAATTGTAAAAAGTAACACAAAAAATTAAATTTTGATGAAACATTTTTTTTATTTGTTTCAGTATACTTTGACAAATCATCATGAATAGACTCACGCTTGAACAACGCTACGAAATTATCCAAATTTACTTTGAAAATCAGTCGTCGATTCGCGCAACTTTTATCGCAAAATTGTGTTCAGCGATGAGGCGCATTTTTGGCTTAACGGGTTTGTTAATAAGCAAAATTGCCGCATATGGAGTGAGACCAATCCACAAGAGACCCTACAGACTCCATTACATCCAGAAAAATGCACTGTTTGGTGCGATTTTCATGCTGGTGGCATCATCGGACCTTATTTCTTCAAAAATGAGGCCGGAGCTCGCGTTACGGTCAATGGAGATCGTTACCGCACCATGATCAATGATTTTTTGTTTGAAAATATGGATGACATTGATCCGGAGGAGATGTGGTTTCAACAGGATGGCGCTACGTGCCATACGGCGAACGCAACCATCGACTTACTGAAATCAAAATTTGGCGATAAGTTGATTTCGAGAAATGGACCTGTCAATTGGCCTCCAAGGTCGTGCGATTTGACACCTCTCGATTATTTCCTGTGGGGCTACGTGAAGTCACTGGTTTATGCTGATAAACCAGCAACAATTGACGCCTTGGAGGCCAGCATTGTTCGTGTTGTTCGTGACATACGGCCAGCAGTGCTCGAAAAAGTGGCCCAAAATTGGACGTCCAGAATGCGCTTCGTCAAGAACAGCCGCGGTGCCCATATGCCCGAAATCATTTTCAAATGTTAATGTCACGTATTGATCTTTCGAATAAAAAAAAATTTTGATTACAATTTAATTTTTTGTGTTATTTTTTACAATTTCAAGTTCTATCGGGCTTAAAAAAACACCCTATATATATTTTTTTTTTCAATTAAATTATTTAGAAGGAAATGCATTCAGCCAGCACGTTTGTAAACGTACGTACGTATTTGTTTTGTAGTATTTGCCAAAGAATATTTTTATGTATAGCAAGTAGATGCAAGAGCCCATGTGACTGCTATTGTTTACACGTTATTAATGGCAAAATTGTTTACTTTTTTTGCGCCCCAATATACAAATATACTTTTAAGTTTTCACTAAAGGTCTGCACTATTATATTTGTAATTGTGATATAGTGTAGAAAAGCAATATTACGAGTGCTTATCAAGTATCAAAACTCGAACACATTTGAAAACAAAAACCTATTTGGCTAAAAGTACTTGTTGTTATTGCCTTGTTGCTTGCTAATATTTAGTACAAGTATGTAGATATATATGTTCATCTATTTTCATGAACAGCAAACTATTGTTTTGTGTTCAAGTCGCGGAAAAACTGTAATATGAGTAAAAAGTGTTCACATCGAAACCCGTAAAACAAAAATTTCTGCTGGCACTAGTGGCGTTTTCTTTTCTGGACTAGTACTCAGTGCATTGTACCAGAACTAGGAAAATAGGTTGTGAGGAAAGAGGAAGTAGTATTTATGAACATTTGATTTTCCAACGTTACGAGTATAACAGACAGGAAACACGGCTGCAGGCAACTTATTCCACAGGTGAGTATACGGCTGAAAAACGAATTCTCCCTGTAATGCGTAGTACGATTCCCCGGGCAATTGACCACAAATGGATGAACTCTACACGATCAACGCCTGCTACGTATCAGTATGCGCGTTTCGAGAACAAGATTCCTAATCTCGTCAGAGCAAAATTTGTTGTAGTAACCATAGAACAGAGTAACGCACCCTACACGGCGTCGATGCTCCAGTGAGTTAATAGAGTAGATCCCCTACTGTCACCGATGAGCTTCTCCTGCACACGGTCGAGTAATCCCAAAACAGACTTTTAGGCACCGGCCCAAACATAAGAGTTCTATTCTATTTGCGGTCGGATATATGTAGGTGATATAAATAGTAAGGAGATCAGCTCAAGTGAAGTATATCTCGGAAATGCTTCTTTAGAAGCATGAAAAATGTATTCAGTCCAGCGAACATCACACTGTATCTTCATTCAAAGAACATCAAGGGCATCCGATTCCTCAATATTTATACCATCCATAAGTAAAGATGAAGCAGCACCTGCAGTCGTTTGTTTGTGTGCTAATAAGCAACAGTGGGTCTTACGAGCGTTGAAAGCGACCCTGTTGTTACGACCCCATTCGGAGATTAATAGAATATCACTATTCAGTCAGTTATTCATATTTTGCCTCTTGGCAACGATCTCGAATGGGAATAATTGAAAGAGTACGAATGGCAAATGCTGCTGTCATCCGAGAACGATTGGATCGGGTTGGACGTTTGAAATAGAAGTTCGTTAAGAAAAATAAGAAATAGGGTAGGAAAAAGAACGGAGCCTTCCGGCACCCCTGAATTAATTTTGAACTCGAGGGATGCGACCCCATCTATAACAACTCGTATAGTGCGGTCTCTGAGAAAGCTCGATATAAACCGCGCAAAGTCATATCCGACACTAAAAGCTGTCAGTTTCGTCAGTAGTGCAGCATGCCACACTCTGTCAAATGCTTTGGAGACATCCAATGACACCACTTTACCGTCACCGAAATGATGGATTGAAGGGCTCCATTTCTCGGAGAGATATGCCAAAAGGTAATCAACCCTTACGAAATCAGTATTGGTGATTACAAAGTAATCTATCTATCTATATCTATCGAGAAATTAAAAAACAAAAAAGTTTACGTCAATGGGCCCAGACCAATTCAAAAGCTGAACGATGAAATCATTCAACGACATTCATCATTCAATGACATTGAATCTCAATTTTGTCTCAGAGTCATTGAAAATAATAGATAAAGGTGTTCTACGGATGTCGTTACGTGCATTTGACAGATATTTTGTTTCACACATAATTGTCATCTATCATAATAAAAATATAAAATAATTCTATGAAAACTTTTTGTTCTGTTTACAATTAACACCGTGCTTTTTGCTTGGGCTACCTACCCATTATTATGGTAGCTAATCAAAAATTAAATAATTGACATATTAACACTTTTATATTAAATTTCAGAATAAATAGTGTCTACTAAAAACTTGAAAAAATGAACCTACTACCAACTAAACTAGCCAATTTTTCACATACCTGGTTGGAAGTCTCGTCGCCCATACGAAGCGAGAAAAATAGACGTTTGCAGTGGAAACAGAATTAAGAGGGGGAAAAAATATTCCGCTGCGGCAAGAGCAATTAAAATGAAGACAAACTGTAAGTACATATTTTCTTGAATATCCACCACAAATTTCACCAAATAACATATCAATATACAGAACGCAATAGGGCCTAAATCTTAGAAACTAAATTGTAATAAGAAAAGTAATGGACAACCGCCCTCCTTGGTTTAATAAAGCATTAGCATATCTAAAAAATAAATGGAATCGCCTTCATAAGAAGTTTAAAAAAAGTAATAGTTTGGTGGACCGCAGCTCTTATTTAGTTCCAAGTAGTCACTTTCATATTGAAAACAAAAAATGCTATGAAAGGCATATTAACAAAAAGGCATATTAACACTAAAAACAATCCAAAAATGTTTTTCAAATTTGTAAATGCTTATCATCTTATCCTAAAACTATAAAATTCTAACACTTTTGCTAAATTTTTTGCTTCTACATTTTCTGAAAAAACGTTTGATTGTTCATCATAACCATATGAAATTTCATCAACGTCGCCAATTTGCCTTTCTTCATTAGATACATCAGTTGTGTTCCAAAATCTTAAATTGATACAAATTTCATACAAACCCAGCCCTGATGGTATTCCGAGCAGTATTTTAAGAAATTTTGCCGAAGCATTGGCCAATCCCTTAACTTATTTATTTAATGTTTCATTGAAGATCGGATTATTCCCCTAAAAAACAAAGCCTTTGACAAGGTAAACCACAAACTATTGGCTAAGAAGCTTAATGCAATAGGCCGTAAAATCGGGTAATCTTTAATAACTCAAAATCAAAATACGTTGATGCTATTTCTGGTGTTCCTCAGTGGAGTCATCTTGGCCCCTTTTATTCCTTATTTTAATTTTATTTCTACTTTTATTCCTAACTTTAATTGGTGCAAAGTTAACCTCATGGAAATAAATCTAAGTAAATGCAAATCGAAGACTTTTACACGATATTCACCTCTTTCAACTAAGTATTTTATTAATGATACAGAACTTACAACTCATGACACTACTTTAGATCTTGGAGTTTACTTCGACAAAAAACTTATTTTTAACTCTCACTTCACTTTTGCTGTCAACAAAGCAAATAATATTATATATTTTATTAAACGCTGGGCGAAGGAATTTAAAGATCCTTACATCATCAAAAATCTATTTATTATACTGGTATTGAATACTGCTCAGTAATTTGGGATCCGTAGTACAGCTTTTATATAAAAAAGGTAGTCAGTCCAAAAACAGTTCTAGCTGTTCTATCTTAATCATCTCCATTGGAACCCAGCAGTATGTTAGGTTAGGTAGGCAGGCCGTTGGATACCCCGAAATAGTCTAGGTTGCCCATGGGATTGGACTTGGGTCCTGGAGTCGTTCCCTTTGTGATTGCCTGAAAAGTAAGATAGTGGAGTGAAGAAAAGAAATTATAGGAATATACGTGTATGTTCTCAAAAATGCTGCGTTTTCAAATCGCAAACACTTTGAAAGATGCAACACGCATATCAGCTTGTTCTGCAACCGCTACGATTTGCTAGCGTTTTGCTATTTTTCGAAGTTGTATATTTTGTGGTAAAAACGTAAACAGATATATCACTACATATGAGCAAAAGTTCTATTCCAGAAATAGTGCGTTTGGCTGGAGCTTTAAGATTTTTCGCAGTCGGGTCGTTGTAAGCTGTGTTAGCCAATGACCTTAATATTTATAAGTATGGGCCGTCGCACTTTCTGCAAAGTTTTATGGAACGTACTTAATATTCTTGAGGAGAAGCTGTGCCCGCTCTGGATTCAACTGAAAATTACGGAGTCAGAAACAAAAAAATCCAAAGTACATTTTAACGAAAAGTTTCAAATACCCGGGTCATTGGTTGTGTAGATGGCACACATGTGCGCCTTACTAAACCAGCAAAGGATTCTGAACTTTATTATTGCAGAAAGGGGTACTACAGCTTAACAGCCGTATTCATAAAAAACACTAATCTGCATTTTAACAACTTTTTAGTTAAAACAGAATTTTCAGCAAAAAAACACATTTTATAAAAACGTATTCATAAACAGCATTTTAGCTAAAAATCATTTTATTGAAATTTTATATTTGTGACTGGCAACGCCATCATATGCAGTTTTCATTTGAATCATAGTGCTGCGATAAAAACGGTTTTTTGTTCACATAGTAGTCATGCAAAGAATTGTCTTGTATTGTTTTTTATGAAATTCGACTTTAAAACAAATAAATAAATGTTAACTCCATTTTGTCTTTCAATTAAATAGCAAAAAATACTGAGTCAGAAAAGTTTTACTTTGATTCCTTTTGGTTAACCGTAGGAAAAAATATGAATAACGAGCTTTTTTTATTATTTCGTTTTTTTGCACATCACTGATGTATATGGCATTTTATTAACGTATATTATTTTAAATAAATAAAATGTTAGTAATAACTAAAATAAGAAGACTAGAAAAAATGTAAAGCGAAATTGCTTATCTGGAATCCAGAATAAAATAAATTACTTCTTTCCCTGATAGTTTTCTATTGCCAGCTATTCAAAGCTTGGGTCATATTTTCTATTAAAAACACACATCTATTGTTATCAATATCATGGGATTTCTGATAAATATGCAATACAAATTTTCGCAACATATAAATAAACAAAAACTAAAAAACACAAATATCACCTTAAAATTGTCTTAAAATTGGGTGCAATCAGTTTTAAAAATGGTTGACTTAAAAAACTGCTAAAAAGAACATTTTAACGTAAAATTCGTTTATGAATACAATTTTATCGAATTTTCCCTAAAAATGGTTTGAACGGCTGTTTAACTTTTTTATGAATACCGCCGTAAATGTTTTGATTGTGATTAGTTAGTTTCTGTAAAAGTAATTTTAATAGCTCCTACACATACATGTAATAACTATATAATGTATGTATGTGTTTTTATGTTTATTATCATGTAAATTTGTGATTACTAGTGCTGCAAAACTATCGATAGTCGTCCCCATCGATATTTTCGATAGTTTAAAGAAAAGCTATCGATACTATCGTTAAGCGCTACTTTTAGCTATGAATCTGTAACTCAAGTGGAAGTTAGTAAACATAGATACATACATATTTATATAGGTATATATAAAATCTTTACGTATTTTTATTCTATCAAAGCCATAGTTGTGTTACGCCTCTTGTCGAAGTGAGTGAAAACATACGACAGGGACTGGAGGCAGGAAATATTAATTTCTTAGTGCTACTTGACCACTCCAAAGCATTCGACACAGTAAACCACGCCATGTTAATCAAGAAATTAAAATACTTTTTCAGATTTTCGCATACGTCCGCTAAACTCATTTCTTCGTATATTTCAAATCGAACACAGTCGGTTTTTTAAACGATGTTTGGTCCGATAAATTGTCGCTTTTTAAAGGTGTGCCTCAAGATTTCATCTTAGGAACACTTTTATTTTCAATATATGCAAATGACTTGCCAAAAATTCTTTCAACTTACTTAAGTATCGCACTTGAAATCTTTAATACCGGTATATTACATTTAAATTATGAATTGAGGAAAATTTATGATTGGGCTAGTGCAAACGGACTCTGTCTGAACCCGGAAAAGTCGAAATGTGTTATAATCACCAAAAAAAAAGTGTAGCTCTATCTGGGAGTGTGGATATTGTGTTAAATGGCCAAAAAATTGAAATTGTTAATAGGTCAAAGAATCTTGGTATTATTTTTAACAACCATTTAACCTGGACAGATCATGTAAACTCAATGGTTGGCCAAACGTATTGCAAATTACGAGCCCTCTGGTTCACACAATATTTTACACCTCTCAAAATAAGAATTCTAAGACTTACCTAGTTCTTTCCCTTTTGTACGGGTGTGAATTATTTTCAAAGTGCGACTCGGTTAGTCAAAGAAAACTAAACATTTTGTTTAACAATATTATAAGGTATGTGTATGGATTGAGAAGGTTTTTTTGCATAAAATAGTTCACACTCGTATTCTTAATTAGTTATATGAAAAATTTAGCTTTTTTCAATCGCCTCGACACCAATATCTAGTGTCCGAATGGCAATTTTATATACATGCTGCCCGTCTTTGGAACAATCTATCACTATGTCAACAGTTGAATAGAAATACTAATAGTTTCAATAAAATTTTTATTCAACTTTTTTATATAATTATATAAATTGTGTTTTATGGGTATTTTTATGATAGTTTTATAATATTTTTGTAATATTTTCATTTCATTATGTTTTTACATTTTTTTTTATTTTTATATAATTTTTCTTTTCTTTTCTTTTAAATTTAAAATTTTGTTGTATTTTAACTTAATTTAATTCAATAATTGCGATTTCGCATATACCGTTTCTGTACTATAAATATAAGATTAAACCTTGTTCTACAGAAAATAAACAAATAAATAAATAATAAAATAAAAATTTAAAATAAATGAAAATAAAAAAAAAAATAAATAATATATAACTTTTAAATGCCTTTCTTTTTATTTTTGCTAAACACTTTGAGCTGCAGCAGCACCTGTATGCAAAGAGAACAAAGTTTTTTAAGTTACAGCCGACATTTAGCCGCAGCCGCCAGATATAAGTTGCCATGTTTAACTACCTTTGATATATAATATGATTTATATTTATATTTTCGTTTGTAAATTACGCTACAACTATAAAAATTTAAAGGCGGCCTGAATAAATGGCCAGAAACAAATATATGTACGTTCAAAAATTGTCGATAGTATCACTATCGAACGAAAAAAATCAATAGTTAGCTAAAACTATCGACACTATCGATTGTTTTGCAGATCTAGTGATTACCAAATGAGAGTTCACGCTGTGGATAGATGCTTGTAGGCCCGGTTCATGCCACGATGCTTTTGTCTGGAACCTAAGCAATGAAGAAATGTATGCTCATGGGAATCGCAATTCTTGGTTGTTAGCCGACTCTGCATATGCATTACAACCCCATATTTTGGTGCCATATAAATCAGCGGAGTTTGGTTCAATGCAATATAAATTTAATTTAGTGCACTCATCAGCAAGAAATATAGTAGAGAGAACTATCGGGAGTTTAAAAAGCCGATTTAGAAGCCTTCAGATGTGTCTTCCGTACAGTTCACTAAAAATAGTAAAAATTGTCAACGTTCCTATAGAAAACATCAAGTACCTACACCAAATGAAGAAGTAGAAAAAGACACTGATCAATTGCAAAATAATTGTTTAGGAGCGAAAATAAGAGATAGTATTGCAAAAACTTTAGTGTAAAAAAAATAAATATATCACCTTTTTCTCAAAGTTTTTATTGTGACATACACCTTTGGCTTAACGCTTTTCTGTTAAAGTTTTACAGTCTAATTTATAAAAAAATTTGACTGCTTTATTAAGAGTTAATAAGAAGAAATCGAAAAAACATTATTTATAAACACTTAATAGCACTATTCAGCTGTTATTAACGATTAATAAATTCCAAAAATTTATTGTAGCCTCTGCCCTTCTCTAAACCTTTAATAAGTTGAAATTTATAATTATAAAAAAATTTTGTGCGCAAATTTAGAGAATTTTTGAGATGAAAATAAAATAAGTTCAATTGATACTCGTACTATCGGTAAGTGTGCAACTAATATATACATACATATATACTATATTTGCAAATAATTTGTTCAGCCCAAGGTCCTTTTTGTTAAAAAAAAAATGTTGAATGTATTTTTCAATATTTCGTCTTCCTTTGGAAGACTTCTTCAGGAAAATTTGTTTTTTGTGGGTAAATTCAATACAAATTTTCCTGAAGAAGTCTTCTAAAGAAAGACGAAATATTGAAAAATTCTTTTTTTTTAACAAAAAGGACCTTGAGCTGAACGAATTATTTGCAAATATTGAATTAAATAAAGGTCAAAGCAAATAGCATCAAGAAGACATATATACTTGTATTTGTATTTCCAGCAAAAATTGTGTAGATATATCATTACTCAAAAGGCGCCGCAAAAGTTATAGCGAGAGAATCGATCTATTCGCTCTTTCAGGCAATGTATATAAAGTGAGCTATCGTTTTTATATATTGCGCTGTCATACAAATGGTGCTATTTCTTTCGAGTGGCTAAATTTTAAGAGCCGATGTTGAATATGAACCTCAGCTAAACGTCAAGTTTCTTTCTGTATTTCAATTTGTGTGTTACTCAATTTTCTTGCCTTATTGCCTTGTTTTTTGTAGAAATTCTTTAAGGGTTCAAATATTGTGTCTGAAACAGTAAATACACCGTTTTTTTTCTATGAAAATCTATAAGAAATAGCACCTCTGGTATGACAGCGCCGTCTAGTGTTAGTTTTAGGTAAAAATAAAACTCAAAAATTACTTCTTCGAATTAAAAAAATAGCAGATACTACAACTTTCCGAGACAATAAAAATAAATAAGCATTATTTGACCAATTTTATAATGATTCTTCTTTGCTAGACAGCGTTCTAAAATCGCCAACTTCAAATGTGTACAAAAAATCACTCACTGATCCAAAAAAAAAGGTTCTTGATGATTTTGTAATGCCAACACTCATTTCCAATTGGTCTCATCCCATTCCTATTTTGTTTCAAGTTGTATTTTATTTTTAAGCAAATTTTTAAATTATCTTTCAGAGTTGTTACCGTCTGCAGAAATTTTAAACTTTTACGAATTCTGTTTTTTACATAAAAAGTTCTTTTGGAAAAATAAAGAATTTCAGATATTTATTCACATTTACTGCATATCCTGAATTTTTATGTTCTTAGCCTGTTCACAAGTCCTTTCAAAAATAAAAAAATTATTTTCGACAATTTTTTACATTCTATTTTCAAAGAAAAAAACGCTATATTATATTTTTCCAAAACAAATTGACTCAAAAAAGTATAAAATTCGAACTATATAACAAGTATTGCCAACATATAGCCACAAGAATATTTAATAGTTAATTTGATATTATCAAGTATTTATAAATAACCGTTTTTATTACTGGTTAATAAGATGAAAACCGTCGAATAACTAATGTAAAGATTATCTTTATATTAAGATATTTTTATAAATTAAGCATTAAACACATTCGAGACAGCAGGCTACAAGCAACAAAAGCTCAAAATTAAAATACACGTGTTCTTATAAGAATGAATATTTTGAAAACAGCAAGCAGCACGGCTGCAGGATGTTGTCCATGCTGTTTTTGTCGTTGTAGTCCAATTAAACTAATTTCTATTTTTGTTGGCTACAAAAGCTTTGTTAGTGATGTCAATGTATCAAGTAAAGTCAAATAAATTAGCGCTTTGAGAACAAATTCACAAAATGTATTCATAAAAATGTTAAACAGTTATTCAAATCATTTTTAGAGGAAACACGATAAAACTGTATTCATAAAAGAATTTTAAGTTAAAATGTTCTGTAGAGCACTCTTTTCAGTCAACCGTTTTTAAAACTGATTGCACCATTTTCTAAGACAATTTTAGTGATTTTAGATATTGTTTTTTTTTTAATTTTATATATTGTGAAAATGCTTATTTAAATCTAAATTTTTTTATTAATCATATATAGGATGTTTTTGATAAAAAAAATTGATGAAAAGTATTATTTGAATGTCGGATAATTTTAGTTTTGTGTATTTATTGAAATAAGCAATTACGCTTTATATACTTTACCCCTTTTTCATTTTCTTATTAATAAAATTTTGTTAAGGAATTCATAAATATGTAACGTACATTAGTGATGTGTAAAAAAACGAAACAATAAAAAAGCTTT
Organism: Thecocarcelia acutangulata; assembly: GCA_914767995.1. Classification (NCBI taxonomy): domain Eukaryota; kingdom Metazoa; phylum Arthropoda; class Insecta; order Diptera; family Tachinidae; genus Thecocarcelia; species Thecocarcelia acutangulata. The sequence goes on from OU612098.1 coordinate 64,344,378, forward strand.
GATATTATCTTCCATGCGCAAACACAATTGATGAAAAAGTTTTTATCATTAATTTTTGTTGTTCAATTGAAAGACAAGATGAAGTTAATATTTATTTATTTGTTTTAGTATTGATTTTCATAAAAAACAATAAAAAATATATGTTATGATGTCAAATCTCTTGCCCTACAATTTATCACTTTATTACGCTTTAAACTCTAACTTGCAAGTATTATTTGAATTTTTGACAAGTCTTAATACAAAATGTGAAGAGTCTTTAAATAATTATAACTACGAAACGCTAATAATTGGTAGATTCTTGTTTTTTTAATGGTAATGTTATTCTGTGAGCAACATGTGCCATGTGCTTAAGGATAAGGTACAACATGTTGTAATCGCTAACAGGGCATGTGTTGGTTTGCAGAATAAGTTTAATTTAAATTATGTTATATTTTAATTTTCCAATTTGTTAATATTGTTAAACATTTTTCTTTGTGTATGAACTAACATATTTTCTTTGTGTATCAATTTAAATTTTTAATAACATATTAATTTTCCTGACGATGATAACAAGTTGTTATAGAAATATCGAGAAATAAAAGATTTTAAATTGTTATTTTTTTAATAAAAAACAAAAAAACAAAGATCTAAAGGTCTAAAAATTATATTTATTTAAATTACTTTAGTCTTCATATAGTTCATTACATTTTCTTGGATTTTTCTTGCTCTTCACTAGGTGATAGCTTTAAAAACAGTTTAAAAAAAAATTGTAAGTGGCACCACTGAAATGCAAAAAAGCAGCTGTTCATATTTTAGAAGTTTCAATTTTAATTTTAATTTTGATTGTGATTTCCTAATAATTTTTTAATATTTATATATATTACTACACCGAATACTAAGTAGCTCGCACTATTTTAGCAATAACTATAGGGTGTTTTTTTAAGCCCGATAGAACTTGAAATTGTAAAAAATAACACAAAAAATTAAATTGTAATCAAAATTTTTTTCTATTCGAAAGATCAATACGTGACATTAATATTTGAAAATGATTTCGGGCATATGGGCACCGCGGCTGTTCTTGACGAAGCGCATTCTGGACGTCCAATTTTGGGCCACTTTTTCGAGCACTGCTGGCCGTATGTCACGAACAACACGAACAATGCTGGCCTCCAAGGCGTCAATTGTTGCTGGTTTATCAGCATAAACCAGTGACTTCACGTAGCCCCACAGGAAATAATCGAGAGGTGTCAAATCGCACGACCTTGGAGGCCAATTGACAGGTCCATTTCTCGAAATAAACTTATCGCCAAATTTTGATTTCAGTAAGTCGATGGTTGCGTTCGCCGTATGGCACGTAGCGCCATCCTGTTGAAACCACATCTCCTCCGGATCAATGTCATCCATATTTTCAAACAAAAAATCATTGATCATGGTGCGGTAACGATCTCCATTGACCGTAACGCGAGCTCCGGCCTCATTTTTGAAGAAATAAGGTCCGATGATGCCACCAGCATGAAAACCACACCAAACAGTGCATTTTTCTGGATGTAATGGAGTCTGTAGGGTCTCTTGTGGTTTGGTCTCACTCCATATGCGGCAATTTTGCTTATTAACAAACCCGTTAAGCCAAAAATGCGCCTCATCGCTGAACACAATTTTGCGATAAAACAACGGGTCAGTTGCCAACTGCTCTAGAGCCCAATCGGCGAAAGAACGACGCATACAATGGTCTCGTGGCTTCAATTCCTCCACCAGCTGGATCTTATACGGGTGTAGGCCGAGATCTTTGCGCAAAATTTTCCACGTAGTGGACGGACAGAGCCCCAATTCATGCGACCGACGACGAATCGATAAATTTGGATCTTCTTCCACACTTTCGTTTACAGCGGCGATATTCTCTTCAGTACGCACATTCCTTCGACGTGCTGGTGTTATTGCATCCTCTAGAGAGTATGTGGTACGAAATCTATCCACAGTTCGACGAATGGCTTGTTCAGATGGACGATTATGTACGCCATACAAATGACGAAGTCGTCTATAAGTTGCGCGAATCGACGACTGATTTTCAAAGTAAATTTGGATAATTTCGTAGCGTTGTTCAAGCGTGAGTCTATTCATGATGATTTGTCAGAGTATACTGAAACAAATAAAAAAAATGTTTCATCAAAATTTAATTTTTTGTGTTACTTTTTACAATTTAAAGTTCTATCTAGCTTAAAAAAACACCCTTTACTATAGAATTTTCTAAATTTCCCTCAGCCATTTTGTATGCAAAAAAGATTTTTGATATTTTTTTTTTTTTTTATATTGGACCAGTACTCAGGGGATGACCCCTACATATGCAGTGCATTGTACCAGAACTAGGAAAATAGGTTGTGAGGAGGGGGAAAGAGGGAGTAGTGTTTGTGAAGACATAAAGAGAACAATATCAGTTGTTCATTATGTAGCTGCCGTTTTCATTATATTTAGGTAGCTGGCTACAGGCTACATTTGTAGTCAGCGGCATTTGTAGTCGTATGTTCGTGTAGCCTGCTGTCTCGAATGTGTTTAAAGCTTTAAACTTCACGCAAAGCGACAAAGTTTTATCTGACACGGCCTTTATGCTCTTTAGTTTAGTCGTTCAACAGACGTTGGCGAATGCACATGTCGGGTAGAAGCTTAGAGCTTTTTTTCCACTTACAGTATATAACATAAATGGCTATGCAAAATTTTTTTATGATAAAAAATGCGTTTGTATATGACTTTTATGCCAACAAATATTTAAAATGTATACAGAAAATGTTATTGCAACGTATTATGATTTCTTCCATTCTAATATGAATAAATATAATAACATACTTATGTGAAAAACGATATTCCGACTTAAAATTCATATGTAGTAAACAGCATAATAAATTGGTTCTACGTTTTTGAAAATGTCATAACAGCATTAACGTACGCGATTTAATTGTTCAAACGAAAATGTTTATGTTAGTTTTGCTTGTCACTATACTTTAAATTACTCTCAAATTATCTCACTAACACAAGTGCAAAACAAATTTGTCCACCACTGCTGTACGCACATCTTTTTTTTTATAATGATACAAAATTTATCTAACGGTTTTTACTTTTACTCTTGTAGTTAAAAAAACATTAATAAAGAGCGGGCAACGCCGCCGGTACGGCTAGTTTTAAATAAAACTATCAGCCAGTTTACCAATTTCGAAAGAAAATGAATGCGAAAGAAAGCCAGTCACTCACATTCGAATCAATTTGAGTTTGTCTATCTCACTACTCTTCGTTCGCGTATTCTTATGAATTTTGATTGAGTTTTGACACATCGTTCGCATAGAAAAAAGTTAGACGAACCCAAATCAATTGTCTTTCGCTTAGATTGCGAACGCAAGCAGGCTGTCGAGATTGGTAAACTGTCTGTATGAGAATTTAAAAAGAAAACTTTCTAATAATGTCTTCCAAACACAAAAACAGGCATTATCCGTTACGTTTGTTTATTATTAAAACATTTTAGTTTTTAAATTCTCTTTGTTTGAATAAAAAATATTGAGATAATTCCCTTAAAACTTTTCCTTTTATTGACAATTAACATCACGCATTTTGACAATTAAGTTTTTTATTCGCTATTTTTAGCTTCTACCATTTATACCAATAAAAATTATAAATAGCTTGTTTTTTATGTTTCCCAGCTATCTATATGTCGACATTTCATAGGAACTACCCTATTCATCAGTAGACTTTGGAAATTTTTGAAAGATATTCTCAAACATTCAACTTTATATCCCAAGAATATAAATAAATTGTTGAGAATTTAAAAGAAAAATGTGTTTTGACAGGTATTATTAGAGCATTTTTCTTTTAAATTCTCAACAATTTATTTATATTGTTGGGATATAAAGTTGAATGTTTGAGAATATCTTTCAAAAATTTCCAAAGTCTACTGATGATTAGGGTAGTTCCTATGAAATGTCGACATATAGATAGCTGGGAAACATAAAAAACAAGCTATTTATAATTTTTATCACGCATTTTGGTTGGACCACCCTTTATACTAAATTAAAATAGTTGTACTTTAAAAGTGAAATAACATAAACCTCAATGAAAAAAAATAGATAAAATAATAATAATAAACGTACACGTATTTAATGGTGCTACCATGGTACAGGCAACTGAAAGCACCTGTACTCTGCAAACAACGTCGCGTTGTTTAGTACGAAATAAAAATATGTTTTGAATTGTTACTTAATACATTGAGCTCTTAAATGCTTACACTTGAGTTTTCATAATTTCTCTTTAATTCCTATTTACAAGACAAAGTTGTGTCAAGCGCTTCAGTATGTTTCAACCTCATGTAGTGTTTTGTGTGGTCAGTTTTTATTTATAAGTATGTCACGCTTTGACTTTAATAAAAAGGTTTCAAATTTCAAAGCAGAAAAATATTATTAAATACGAAAATATCAAGAAAAACAAGTAAGAGTGTAGTATATTCGGCTGAGCCGAATCTAAAATACCCTTTACGATAGTCACGTATATGTATAGTATGTATAACAAATTTGAACTGAACTGAATATATTTTTGCCTTGTAATCACCATTCCATAAAAGAAATCTTTCATGGACATATTTTGTTTAAGCTATATCTCGGTTATATATGAACCGATATCGGAATTTTCTATTTTCTGTATTTTAGTAACCTTCTTTTATAACAAGAATTACTTTTCAGCAAAAAAAAAAAAAAATTTAATGGAAAAAACGGTTTAGGCTATATCTCGGGTATATATGTACCGATATCGGAAATTTCCATTTTCCATATTTATATAACCTTATTTCGTTACCAGAACTGTTTTTAAGCAAAAAAAGTTGTTTAAGTTCACTTACGCGACATTTTCATGAAAACCGTGGTTTAGGCTATATCTGGGGTATATATGGACCGATATCGGAAATTTTCATTTTCCATATTTATATAACCTTCGTTTATTACCGGAACTGCTTTTAAGCAATAAAAAAGTTGTTTAAGTTCGCTTACGCAACATTTTCATGAAAAACCCGGTTTAGGCTATATCTCGGGTATATATGGACCGATATCTGAAAAAATTCCTTCTAGTCACCATGCTTAATAATTGTATAAAGTTTGAGGCAAAACAAACAACTTCTTTTTCAAAAATTTTCATACAAAATTCCAAAAATTCATGGCTTTTTGCGGAATTTTTAATATATCTCAGCTATACGTGATAGAGTTGAGCTCATGAGCTCTTTTGAGAGAGTGCTCTTTTTAGTTCAGCTCTTTTTTCTGAATTATTTCTTTCTTTTAGTTCAATAGTTCAGTGCTCCGTGGATAATATTTTCAATGAAAGGCTTTATTTCAGCTTTCACGATAAAGAAAAGCAAAACAAAATTGGTGTAAAGAAATGAAAAGTACTATTATAAAGATTAATTAAAGATGAGATTAAAAATATTCAGGTGTGATGAAAAATAATTGTATTGAAAAGAAAAAAACAAACGAGTTATTTGTTTCATCATCATTTATGGTTTGCATTTTTGTAAAACATAATTGCATTGTCTAATTTTCTGAATAGTTGTATATAACATAGGTGTGTACGTAAAATTCTGGCAGCACTGTTTGAGTTCTTCCGTATACATATGTACCAGAAAGAAAGAAACATGAACGAAAAAGAAAACTTGAAGACAAAAGAAAGAAACATGAACTATGGAGCTAAAAGAGCTTGCCGAAATGATCGGCTCACTTAGCTCCCTGAAGTGAATAGTTCAGTGATAGTAGGTCGTTCGCGAACTACCCAACTCTAATACGTGAACCGATAGTATTGAATTTCAATAGCAAAGACATTGCACGATGGAGTAATGAATGGTGAAAGAAAAAACTTTCTATGTCTAATGGTTTTTTTAGAGACGGTATTTCAACGACCGACAGACGGACATCGCGTAACCTATTTTTCCATTAATTTTGATCCTGAATATATGTATATACTTTATAGGGTCGCAAATTAAAACTTTAGAAATTACAAACGGAATCACAAACTTATATATACCCTTTACATTTTTGTGAAGGGTATAAAAAAAGAAAAAAACAGAGTGCATTTTATTATAATAGGTGCACTATAATAGTATTTGCAGATACATACATATATCTGTGATCACAAGCAATAACAGCCTAAGTCGAAAATCATGCTTTTGAAAATAGTCAAGTTTAATATTCAAAAATATTTCTGAAACATTTTGGATATGAAAAGCTAGAGATTTCTATGAGTAGAATATTTTGGCTAAATATGCTAAATAAATTTATAAATTATGAGGTAAAAATGAAACTTAAATCTTTATCACAAACTAAAGATGGGAATCTGAAAATTGTTAAGTGAGTATATGCAATAATCACTTTGCAATTGAGTATAGTTTTGCTATATCTTAAAAAATACTAAAAGTAAAATTAGGGAGATTACGAGGAGCGTAATTTGTGTAAGAAATTGAATAATTGGGACGTGTAAGTGACTGATTCCACTGAGAGATGATGATTATTATTATTTGAATGGGCCTGTATCTCTTGTGTGTCAATCACTTACAGTGGGTGATCCAGTGCTCCATTGACTACTCCTCCTCACCTCAGAATCTGCAAATGTCTGTATTGGAAATGTCCATCCTGTATGGGTGCTTAAGGCAGGTATAATGACCTAATTATAAGTGCACCTATCAGCGTTCTAAGTCTTTTCCTATCCACTTTCAAAGCTTAAAAATTTCTTGGTATATTCAAGACCGGTTGTCTCATTCCAATGTTGCATCACAATGGATTCCGTCCATTCCTTCATCTCCCCATTAAAGAGACTCTTGTTGAAGCCAAATGTTGAAGTGGGGCCAATAAAAGTTCGCTCAGCTCCTTTTTGGTGCAGATGTCTGCCATCTCATTGCCATAATGCACCTCATGTCCTGGCATCCTGATCGGAGTAGTCTGGCGCTGGCTTGCCCTTTCATTTAGTTTGTAAATTTTTTAGCTGAATTAAACTTTTATACGAAAATATCAATAAAATTCAGTAAATTAATATTTTATTTCAATTAAGAATAATGTAGTTTTAATTAAATCAAGTTTGTTATTCTGAACAAAAATTAAAATGTTCATTCTTTTTTTCCTACATATTCTTTGACACAACTGCATTCAATATCTTCCTCTCTGTTCTCAATATTTTCGTTTTGACTGCAAATAAGTTCTTCCATTCAAAAGCCTTGTTTTCTATCCAATCATGTCCAAACTATTTGTTCAACAGATTTGGCAAATCCTTTCTCTTGTCAGCGTTAATCAAATGGTCTGTTATAACCTTTGTAAGTGAAATTGAAGAATACGTTTTTTTCGTGTTAAAAGGTTTAGACCATTAAAAAAAAACTACTTTTTGCTAAAAAAAAAAAAAAAATAAAAATAAAAAAAACAGCACGTTTTGTTCTGCTTCGATTTTTTAAAGACCAAATTTCAAAACAAAACGTTTTTGTCTAGCCATTGACTGCACTAACTTTGAGTCTGTGTGTTTAGTATTAAGATTTGAATACTTATTGTTAGTTCACTTTGTGAAGATTCAATAAATAAATGAATGGAAAAAAATGTCTATGCAAAATGTTCATATGATATGTTTACTATTTCAACAATCTCACGTAACTTGACTTGGCGATCATTCATAACGATGTCGAGGATTTTCTTGATATTTTCTTCAGTAACCACCTCTTTTGGCCTTCCTGTTGATCGTATTGTTGCAGTGCTTGTTCGGCCACATTCAAATTCAACAATCTAATATTTTACCATGTAATCAGACGGAGCAGAGTTATCGTAATGTTTCTCGAGCTTTTCTTTTGTCTCTTTCGCCGTTTTCCTTTTCAAATTATAGTGTTTAATCACTGCACGAAATTCACTTTTTTCCATTTTTCAAGAAACACAAAAATTGGTTACTTCAAATGACTACAACACATAAACTAAGCGATGAATTTGGGTGAAATTTTAAGAACTGACGTTTGACAGATCGCAACTTCACCTTGTTTTCTATGTTTCCCAATTGCCCATGTGTAATGATTTCATGTGAGCTATCCTAATCATCAGTTGACTTTGGAAATTTTTGAAAGATATTCTGAAACATCCAACTTTAGATCAAAAAAGCAAATCGTAGCAACCAACGGTTTTTCATTTGTTTGACAGGTGTAAAGTAAGGTAGAGACGTGTATAAACGAAAAAAGTTTGTTTTTTGTGTTTGACAGGTATTATTAAAACGTTTTTTTCTTATTAAATTTTCAATAATTTATTTAGGATATGAAGTTGGATATTAGGAATATTTTTCATAAATTTCCAAAGTCTGTCTACTGATGATTAGGGCAACTCCTATGTCGACATATGGACAGCTGGGAAATATAGAAAACAAGCTGTTTGTAATTTTTTGATTGGTATCAATGTTAGAAGCTTTGGTTTTTTCTCTACAAATAAGACAACCCTTTATACAATTCTAAAATTCTAACAAAAAAGTTTTTCTTGGTTAATTTTGTGAGCTTCTTCTTCCATCACAGAGAATTATATCATGTGTAGCCTAAAAAATGAGTATTATTGCAATATAATATCAAATATTTTTTGATAATATATAGTTAGAACCAAGGCGAATTCATAACAGGTGGAATTGACAGCGCAGCTGATAACTTTTTTTTTAATTTCAATCTTTTTCAGATGTCAATGGAATAATTAAAACAAATTTGAAAAAAAAAAATTTTTAACAATTTTTTTTAATTATTATTGTATCTTGAGCGCCAGGTATCATCCAGAATTCTTCCCAATCTGGCTGGCCATTTTCACCTTTTCAAGCTCTATCATCTGAGACTTTAAGTTTCACGAAATAATTAAAACTTTCGCGAAATAATTAAAAGTTTATCTTTTCCTGTAAATTTTGTTTTATTATATTTTTTTTAATTGCTTTTTGTGTTTATATTTTTCCCTTGACGTTTGAAAAAGATTTATTTTTTGTAGTGTTGTATTTATTGTTCTTGCATATACCTGTTATGAATTCGCCTTGGTTAGAACTGTGAAAAAACGTAAACAAAACTATTAAATATTCACGGTCTAATTCGTAAAATTTTATTATTTTAGTATTAAACTATATATTATTTCAGTGTTAAACTATATAATAGTTATTGGCGTATAATAAAAATGTATATTCAGAAACGTTTAATAACGCTAGATTAACAATGGAACACATTTATCATATTTTTCTTTTCTATTGGCAACCTTGTTGTAAATAACTGTCATATTTTGCTGATTTGAAATTTAAAATAAATGTTATAATCAATCAAGAAGAAAACATGGACAGCAAAAAATGCAAGACAGAAGAAAAAATCTAAATACTTACATGGAACACGGTCGTTTTCCTCAATAGCAATATTGTAGAGTACTGCTAAGGCTACAACTCATTTTATTCGCCTTGACTTCCCAGAAAGCCTATGCAGCAGGAAAGAATAATTGCATTTTGCATACTCACCAATATTTCTTATCGCTAAATTTTCCATTCCTTTAATAATCATTGTTAAATAATAATTAAATTATAACGGGTTGAAAAATTCACATCAAGAAATTTTATTGTATAACATCCAAAATTCGGTAGTTTTTCCACGTTGTTAACAAAGCGCCATCAAAAACGCCATTTCTCCCACTGTGCGTTGTAATAATTTTTTAGCAACAACTGAATGAATTGCTTTTATATAGCGGTGTGCGTATGTACACATACATACATATATATACATATGTATGAATCTGAGTTTGTTGTCTGTTAACGATGTTGTTATTATTGTTAGTATGTACAATGGAATTTCGTATAAGTGTACAATAGGATTGTACATATGGCTGCACTGCATGTCTTGCAGCACACACACACACACACACACATCCGTACATACGTTCTATTTGTTACGTGCAATGCTACGAGTATTTTGTTGTTGACGATAATGGGCCACAGACAACTTGCCAGACATACGACGAGTACATGCAACAAATGTTGTTAGAAATGCTGTTTGAAATTTTTCAAGTAAGTTTTGGCTCTTGTGTTTTGTTTTGTTGTTGTTGTTGTCGTCGTGGTTTATGAATTTCGATGCATAGAAAATTGAACGTGACTCAAGTTTGTTTTTATTATTGCATAAAAAAGTTAAGTATAAAATTGAAAAGTTCAATAAAATCGTATAAGAGCTTGACAACAGACGCAACAACGTCCTTGAGATGTTTTCATATCTCTTCCACAAAATGAAACATAATTTGTTGTGCAAAATGTCATATTGAGTTAAATAGTCGGAGTATGTTCGTTAACGAGTGACTAGGAATCTGGACTGCCGCAAGGCAAAATAAATTCTAACAAAACTTACCAATTCCTGTTTTTAACTAGAAGCGAGTTAATGAACAAAAAAATAATGGCAAAAATATGCAAACCAATGCTTAAGATGCTTTTATTAGCTGCAACAAATATTACTATTCACGGATGGTTCTTTATATGGACAAGATAGATTAATGTCTTTTCCGCGATTTTGCTGGAAACATTCCGTGGTCTTCGAAAAGTATTTGATATTATTACGTTGCTTCAAAACTTATTCAATATTTATTAGATTTTTATTAACTAGTTCATTGCAAAAAAAAAATAATAATAATAATAATAATAATAGTGTGGCCTGTGGCGATTTATCATAACAGCTTAAGTCAAGGTAAGGCCAAGAAAAATTTTGATGAAAAATTTTAATGTATAATTGTGTGAAATTTTTTCAGGTTACCATTATCTCATCTCCGCCATTAGAGTTTCAAGTTAACTTGCCCGAACTCCGAGATTCTGAGCAGCTGGAAGTGACACTTTCTCTCAAGTACAGTCATTTATTAGTTTTGTTATTCTGGCTTAGTTCGTCGAAGCCCTTTGACCATCACAAGCAAGAGAAGCTGAAGAATGTGTACCGACCAAAGAACTGCAGCAAGTGATTGTTTTGTTTAAAAATTTGAAAAGTACGCAAAAACAAAAAATTGTCAGGCGAATTAATTTAATATGGCGACACTTCCTCAAGCACACACCTGTGCTCTGACTTGCTGCGTTATTGTAGTTAGTATTTTCTCTGCTCTTACTTAAGCCTATTCAAAAAATATGCAAGTAAAATTATTACTGTGCTCATTTTTATTTGTGAGGCTCGCTGCATTGGAAAAACGTGTGGAAAAAACAACGCATCTGTGTGAGCGAGTGGTTTTAGTACTCGAGTGTTAAAATGACATTAGTAAAAAGTAAGTGCACTCGCGAGTGTAACACCTTGCCGCAGATCTCTGGTGCCGACATTCGGAAATTTGACCATCCAAATGGATTGTCGCTATGGCACAATCCCTATCATGGCCACTCACTATTAACACCACCGTAAGAGCCCCATAAAGTATGGCCTCACAAAGCATCTCGTTACGATGCTTCCTTACCTTTCCGTTCAATTTGTATCCTATTTTCCTTACTAAACCAAATCAATTATAAACAAATCCATTGCATAGCGTGCTTTTATAGAGATATAGAGCTTTGAAATGAAGTAAAACAAAGATGATGTTTTTAAAATGCCATAAAATTTACTTTATTCGAATGCAAATTTCATGGCACTTTATTTAAAACAAGTGGGAGTCACCGGACGACGCAATCGACCGCTCTTAAATACTACCCTCTCATATAAAATCCAATGTTAAAACCCCCCTCATATTTGGCCACACTGTTTTTGTTTTACTTACAGTTAAGTCAAAAACATATATTTTGTTTGTTAGATTTAGTAATAATTTGATAACCGTATTGCTCTTAAACAGAACTGATTGAATTTCAGATTGTGCCATCTGATCGATAGCCGTATTATTTATACCACCTATATCCGAACGAAAATGGTATACAACTCTCATATTTGGGCCGGTGCCTCAAAAACTATTTTGGGGTTATTCGTCACAGTGCAAGAAAGAGTGAAGAAGCTTCCCAGCGGTGAACTATGCCTACCGCATTACTTCTCTTCAATGATGTGTGCAACACTTTGTAATGAAAGATAAAACATTTACTGAAAAAAAAGAAAACAGTAAACGAAAAAAGAACAAAATTATATAATGGAATATACCCAAAAAACTGAAATGTGCAGTACGTCTTCGATCTACTATAACTTAAAATGTATGTTAGGAAGTACTGAGCTTTTGTTGGATGAACACTTTACTACCTCGCTTACTTTGTGTGCAGGTGGTAGGCGTTCACTCTACAAATGCGACAATCTATATGAAAATGTATGCTAGATTCGTATATGAGATGGTGTGCGTTACTGATTTACAAGTGTGTATCGGATCATCGCTTCTGTAAGCAAAACTTTGGCCACTGGGTTATCGGTGACAGTAAGGTATCCAACTCCATTGACTCATTAGATTAGGAATGCCGTTATGAGATTGGGAATCTGGTTCCCGGAACCTACATATTTTTACGTAATATACGTACATCGTCGAGACCTCATCCATTTTGCGTTGTCGACTGCCCAGTGAATCACATAACGCATTTTAGAGAGAATTCGTTTTTCAGCCGCACGGTTGTTCTGTGGAACGAGTTGCCTGCGGTTGTGATTCCAGTCACATATAACCTTAAAAAGGTTCAACTCAAACGTTCACAAACACTTCTCCCTTTTTCCTCCTCCTCCTCATAACCTATTTTCCTATTTTATATGTAGGAGTTATACCCAGAGTACGGGTTCAAGTCAAAAAAAGGGTTATTAAAAACCTGTTTGCCTATTAATTATAAAAAACGACTTCCGGCATATGACCGCCATGTCTGACCCGGACGCAGTGTAATCTGAAGATCCAATTTTCGCTGATTTTTTCACTAACCCATACAGCACACTACTGTCAGTTTTTCTGAACGTAACATTGTCTCAACATACACTTGAGGATTATCATCACTCCAAATACGAAGTTTTGTTTATACAAAGAAAAATGCGCTTTATTGCTAAACAAAATTCATTGCTAATGAAAATCGGGATCAACGACTGAATAAATTTGCACAATTTGGAACCCTTGTTCAAGCCTCAGTCTATTCATGTTGAAATGACGTACCAAGCAAACTTACGAGTGGCGGAATGATATTGAAGCATCTTTTTTCAAAAACGATTTATTTTTCAACATAGTCTCCTTTCAGCTCAATATACTTCGTAAGACGATATTCCAACATTTTTATACCGTCTGAACAGTACGATTTTGGGAACCTCTCAAAATACTTCACTTCTGCGTTTAAGATGAATCTTTTTCCTGCTAGCAATTTTTTTATGTTTGGAAACAGGAAAAAGTCAATAGGAGTTAAATCTGGATTATAAGGTGTATGATCAACCAATTCGAAATGTATTTCACGTAATTTTAGAATCGTATTTAATGCTGTGTGAACCGGTGCGCTGTCTTGAAGTGGTTTGTCGTTTTTGAAATGGTCTATGTCGTTTTTGTTCGACACTTAGCAAACGCGCCCCCCATATTTCTATACTATTTCAACAAACTCATGTAACTTGACTAGGCGATCATTCATAACGATGTCGAGGATTTTCTTGATATTTTCTTCAGTAACCACCTCTTTTGGTCTTCCCGTTGATGGTATTGTTGCAGTGCTTGTTCGGCCGCATTCAAATTTAGCAAACCAATATTTTACCATGTAATCCAGCGGAGCAGACTCACCGTAATGTTTATTGAGCTCTTTTTTTGTCTCTACCGCCGTTTTCCTTTTCAAATAATAGTGTTTAATCACTGCACGAACTTCACTTTTTTCTATTTTTCAAGAAACACAAAAGTTGCTTACTTCAACCGACTGCAACAAATAAACTAATCGATGAATTTCGGTGAAATTTTAACAGCTGACTTTTAACAGATCGCAATTTAAAAAAAATAATTGTGTTTGTGCTGCCGTCTAACAATAGGTAGCTTCAATATCAATCCGCACTTGTATATATAAAAATGTTATGTATTTTTGTGCAGAGTTTATGGACAGTGTAAAATGAAGTAAACAATTGCTTTTGAAGTATTTCGTTTTATTTTAAACATATTAAAGTCTTTTTTTCGATACGATCTTAAATTTCTGAAATGAATACATAAAAAATTTTTCCTACAATAAAATCTCTTGAATTTTTTATTAATTTTGATTAAACCATGTTTGTTTTCAATGTGCAAATTCTTCATTGAGAGACTGTATTTTTGAAGAGTGGCGTATATATTCGTATAAATTTGTGGTATTTAAATCAACATTTAAGTTGAGTTGTTTTTTTATGCTATATGGTGTCTGGTGGCAGATTTATATTTTCAAAATTAAATAAAGAACGTAATAATTGATACAAAATTCAAATTCGTTGCCTGTCCTCGAGATTTCACGTAAACTGCTTTAGACCAGTTCAATGTTTTCGGGATTCTTTGAAGAGCTACTGGTTCCTGGCAGAAATAGTTTCGAGGAATCTCTGCCCCACGAAAGAATTAAATTACACTCGATCCATCATGTATTCGCCGAATACCGAACTTTTATTTAAATTGTCCATGAACAATTACGTAAGAATCTTTAGTTTCAAAAAATGTCTCCACAGCGAAGTCACAATGCTCTCACTCCACCACTGTGACGTCATGACTGACAAATCCACACAATCGATAATTCAAACGGTATCACCTTTCACCTGCACCGATTATTACTTTTTGAACCAATCTAAAAATATAAATTTGCCAACAGACTACTTGTGTTAGAAAATAAAATATTTCCAAGCGCTAATTTGTTTTTAGTATTTTGTTAAATTGTTAACCCTGTTTTTATTTTGTAGTCAATAGAAATTACTTCAATTCGAAAAATCAGCATGGACAACAACCGGCTGTCATCAAAATAAATATTCTCAATTCAATTTATTTCTTTAAATTTTTGGTATTTACAAATTTGCTTATAATAACACATACATATATTTACAAGAGTTTAAGAATTTTTCCTTGTTCTACTTAAATATAAATATTTTTTTTTCTATTTATAAGGAATTTCTATACTAATTTATAAATTGGAGGTGAAAATTCGTAAAACAAACTTTGTAAAAATGTATAATAAAACTTAAAAACTACTTAACATACTAACTAATCTAAAAGAGAGGGTCTGGTTCAACTATGTGCTCGTGTTTCGAATTTGAACATCTAAAATTAAAATTCTTGCAAAGTCCACCAAGTCAACACCCGCTATTTGGTGAAGTCTCTCCGTAGAGCATCGTCTAGGAAGGTTGTAAATTAACTTGAGCAGTTTGTTTTGAAGAATCTGGATTCTTTTAATATGGCAGCATGCACTATTTTCCAGACCGGTACTGCATAGAACATTACCGAATGGAATATTAGCTTAAAAATTAACATCTTGTTGTTAATATTTAAAGCTGAAGTTCTATTTATTAAGGGGTAAAGAGTTCTAATTAGGGCATTACATTTGTTGGCGATATATGATACATGATGCCTATACGTTAACTTTGGTTAACTACACCTAAATATTTCACGTTTTTCTCCCATATAACTTCCTTACCGCTAACGCTTAAATTACTCTGCGGGGTAAAAATTTCTTTCCTTTTCCTAGTGAAATATAGTGCTTGGCTTTTATCGCAATTTAATGATAATTTCCATTTTTCGAAATATTCAGACAGTGGTTTTAAGGTCAGCTTTGATATAATATCTGAAGACAGTTTACCGGAGCATAATACCGCTGTATCATCGGCGAATATTAAAATAATACAATTATCTATAATTGGTATATCAGCTGTATATATATTATAAAGTATTGGTGATAGACAGGGTCCTTGAGGGCATCCCGCTTTTAATTGAAATTCTCATTTATATAAATTTTCTTTATATTTCGTATATTAAAGTCGGTCGGTGTGCTGCTACGAGTATTAAATGTGTTTAAGCATTAGTGAAAAATTAACTCCGGGCAAGCAGCACCCTGGCCACAGCTACATAGTTGTTTAGAAATAAGTTTTTGGCTTTGAATTAGAAAAATTAACGGATTCTCTTAAGAATAAGAATAAAGTCGCAACTATGTATTTATTATTTCTTTTTTTTTAGGAAATACATCACATTCACAATATGAAATATTTAAGGCGGCGGCATTTAAACTTCAAAAGATCAACGATTAATAGGAAATATGGTGAATGTCTGCAGCATAAAATCAACATTATATCATTTTTAAAATCAAACTATAAGTACAAGCGAAGAAGTGGAAGTGTACAGCGACGGCAAATGCATCTGCCGTATCAGCAACAAAATCAAATACATCTACTTCCAGCAGGCGAGAGAATAATGTCTGATGATAAACAAATTTCAAAGAAAATTCCCTTTTATGAAAACATTAAACTTGATAAGCTTCTCAGAATGTTTATTTTAATAATGCAACAAGCAACGCCACACAAACACAGCAACTCTCGTAGCTCTTCTGCTGGTAAAAGTAAAAGCGATTATAACACACTTGCAATTAAACTCGTAGTAAAGCTAAAAGCGATTTATAAAATTAATGCGCATAAAAAATCTCCGGCAAACGTCGTATGGGAAAATAATGACATAGATGGCACTGATGCAAACAAGCATACCTACAAAGATGATACGAGTACTAAAGACACCGACCACAATGTTGACTTCAACAATATTACCGGGATAATAATCCATCAACAGCACAATTACGGCAAAGTGTCAACAATCACATCAACACCAATAACGTGCCAAAGACGCAACCATCACCAGATAAAAACGACAAATTCATCATCATCAACATCGCCATCACCATTATCACTATCGACAAAACACGCAATGAAAACAACTGCAACATTAAGAGTTTGTACGCTGTTACGAGTATCATTGCCGTCAATAGAAAAATATGAAAATTGCCCATGGACAGCTTTATTACGTCATTATGCTAACGACAATCCATCGATCCACGAACATCATCAGCATCATCACAAGACCAAACACATTCAACATAAAAACTCATTGACGACCAGAAAAGTGTTTGATATCAATAATTGCTGCAGCAGCAGGAGCGCCTCACCTGACACAACAGGTATGAGAACGAGTGTGCTGCAGTCGGTTGATCAATATGTCAATGCAATCTGGAGTCGAAGTTATGGGCTGTCTTGTTTACTATTCACGCTATTTGTCGTCTTAACAATCGGCATTCGCAGTGCAGCAGGTAAGAAGGAAAATTCATTAAAAAATCACTTCATTAACTTCACAAACACTTTATTTTAAGCACATGATTCCACATCTACTCGTACGAGTATAAAAAGATGAATGAAGAAAAAACACTTACTAAGAACTCGACAAGTTTTTCGTTCGTTTCACACACGCAGTGCTTTAGGAAGTTTCTTCTTTCGCTTCTCTTATTTATTAAATCGTCAAATTAATTTGAAATAGCAATAATTAATCAAATCTTAATTGTTAAATATTTATTTACTAATGCCCAGCCAATGATAGACAAAAAAAAAACGATTGAGTCTGTAGTTGTCCTATTTTTCAGCTGATAGTAAGGTTGTCCTTTATCATACTATAATTTAGAATGTTATCAAGCAGCAGGTTTGAGTGCAACTCTTTGTAAAAATTGCCACTAATTCAAATATGGGCTTGACCATCAGACCAACGAAAGAATTTTAGAGTTGTCAAAAATTTCTCTTCTTAATTATATTCGGGTCACTCACTCTAATATTATCTACCTAGGGAGAACAGGTTTTGCCTTGGCGTATTCCAAACCAGGGCGCTCTGTTTTTCGGGTTAAAAGGCAAGGAGTCCCTCTTTTGTTGTAACAAATAAAACTCTAAGAAACTGCATGACTTATGTTGTGTTGACTTCCGAAACCCTTACCGCGGCGTTACTCTGTTTTATCGTTACCACAATGGATTTTGCTCTGATGAAATTAGGGATCTTGTTCCCGAAACTCGCACATTTTTACGTAGCACACGTTCATCGTCCAGAGCTCACCCTTTTGTGGTCAATTGCCCGGGAGGAGAGAATTCGTTTTTCGGCCGTACGCTTTGCCTGTGGAATAAGTTGCCTGCAGACGTGTATCCTGTCTGTTATAACGTTGGAAAGTTCAAGTCAAATGTTCACAAACACTACTTCCTCTTTCCCCCTCTTCGCAATCTATTATCCTAGTTCTGGTTCAATGCACTGCATATGTAAGAGTCATCCCCTGAATACTGGTTCAATATAAAAAATAAATACGGAAATAAGTTGGCAGAACAGGGATCAGCTTGCCCCCGGGTGGTTCTGCTTGCTGATCATGGTGGTTCTGCGGGCTAATCCTGGTTGAGGTACATACCTTGGTTGGAACGTTCTGGCTGTGGTTTATGCCTAAAGACGCAGGAAGGGGTATTTAGTATGTCTGATAATTGTTTGGTACGTGCCTTTTTGGGAGCTAATAAACCCTCGAAGTGCTGTTGCCTGGAAACTGATACCTGTACTGTAAGGATGATTATTATATGGGTGAGTTGGTGTAAGGGTTGATGCTGCTAGTGGTATTCGGCCTACCAACTCATTAAGCCTTGTCTTCTATTGATTGCTGGGAAATTGCATATAGGAGGGATTAGGAGCTCCTGAGCAAGCGGTTGCCTATAAGGCTACAAACGTATGGCAAAAATTGCGACCTGTGTATTCCTGGTAAGCCATACGGTGGCGCTGATGAATCTTTCCACCCTGTGAAATTGGTCCATCATGAGACAAGGCCGTAAAGGCAGGTTAGCTCCTGTAGGAACGATAGCTATCACAAATATGTGTTCGCTAGTATATAAGGTGCTTCATATAGCACCCCATACACGTTTCAACTCAGTTGGCAACTGAGTCGGTTGTTGTTCAAATAAAAGCGTGTATGGCTTTGTCAGTTGATTAGTTTGACAGTTGTCGAGTTGGTTGAAGAAAAATTAAAATGTTTTGATTTTTTCAAGTTGACTATCCGTCTTGCACGCAATATCCCTAATTTTGAAGGCCACTCTCGGTTGAGAAGGAGGGATACCCTCAGAATGTCCAATAGGTGATTTTAACGATATTGATTGATAATCTTAATTTTAGAACCATAATTCTTAAGTCGAATTTTAAGTTGATTCATTCTGTTGTTAAGAAAAGTAATCTTGATCAGTTTTGTATTTCTGAAATAAATTTAATGGAAACTTATTTCAAATCTACTCAGGATTAATTTAAGAACGCTCAATCTCATTTCAGGAGTCTTATCAAAATAAAGATAGAAATCTTTTATTTCCACTTCCGATAACCCTACCAAAAGGAAAGGTTATATAGTTAATTTAGCTGGTTACAATTTCGTCGATTTGCTGTTGGTAATTATTAGTAGATGTCAGTCTCGAAGCAACTTTCTTCTGCATCCACTAAAGTTGCCTGGTTGTTTAGTTTTCCTGAACAGTTTCAGAATCGAGCTAGGTGCTCAGCATCTAGCATATATAGGAAAAATCGGTATTGGTTATATCTCGGGTATATATATATGGACCGATATCGGAAACTTATATTTTCTGTATTTTAGTAACCACTTTTTATTACCAGAACTGATTTTAAGCAAAAACAAATCTTAATTTTCATGGCAAAATCGGTTTAGGCTATATCTCGGCTATACATATATTTATTATTATTATTGGATGGGACCAATGTTGATCTATTGTGCGTTCCCTTGCCCCATTATAGGTTGAGTATGTCAAGAAAACGGACAAGCTCCTTCATTATTATATTAAGTCGCATTCACTTAACATATAAGCTTGTAGTAGCCTATATCTTCTGTGTCCTAGTGCTCTACAGTGGGTGATTAAGTGCTCCATTGACTCTTCTTCATCTGCAAATGTCTGTGTTGGAAATGCCCATCCTGTGCAGGTGCTTGTAGCAGTTATAATGACCTGTAAGTGCACCTGTTAATATTCTGAGACGTTTCCTGTCCAGTTTTAGAGTACATTCGGCTCTCTTCAAGGTTTAAAAATTTCTTGGAGTGTTCAAGACCAGCTGTCTCGTTCCAATGTTGTTCAACGATGGACATCGTCCATTTATTTATCTCCTCATTCAGGAGACCCTTATTAAAGCCAAAAGTTGGAGTGGGTCCAATAAAAGTCCCCTCTGCTCCTTTCTTGGCGTAAATGTCAGCCATTTCATTGCCGTGATGCCCTTCATGTCCTGGCGCCAAGATCAGGGTGACCTGGTTCTGGCTTGCCAGTTCGTTTAGCCTGTTGTGACATTCCAGTACTAGCTTGAACGTAAAGGCACAACTGCTCAGGGTCTTCAGCACTGATTGGCTATTAGAGAGTATTTTAATCATATCATATAAATATATGGATCGATGTCGAAAGTTTTCATTTTCTCTATTTAAGTAACCCCGTTTTATTACCAGTACCAATATCGGGGAAAACTTTTTTTTTTGCCTTTTAATCGTCATGCTTAATAAGTGTGTGAAGTTTAAAGCAAAACAAACAATTTTTTTTCAAACATTTTCATACAAAATTGCAAAAAAAAGGCTGTTTTCGGAATTTTGAATATATCTCAGCTAAATGTGAACCGATTTTACTGAATTTCAATAGCAAACCCATGAATCGATGGGAACAGACGGACATCGCTTAATCGAATTTTCTATCAATGCTGATTCAGAATATATTTACTTTATAGAGTCTCAAATGAAAATTGTAGAAATTACAAACGGAATCGCAAACTTATATATACCCTTTAAATTTTTGTGGGGGGTATAAAAATACAAAATAGAATTACTAAAGCTATGTACACGCGGTTGTCAGATGTTACAATATTGTAAGATCTGGCAACATGCTGACAAGGTAGTGACAATGAAACATTGTCCCGCACAAGTAAATTGTGTGTCTGAACTGATCGTAAGAAATTTTATTGTCAGACTATGGTCTGACAATGACAACATTGTCGTCTTACAATTGATTGACAATAGTTTTTCTGGCAACGTTGTAGGTTGGTGGCAGTTGACACGATTGTAATACATTTTCAGACAATTTTACTGGCAATATTGTAAGATCTGACAACCGTGTGTACGTAGCTTAAGTCTTATATACTGTCCATCAGTATAATCCTATCTTTATTTTCGGTTAATTTGACGTTAGAACATTGTTGCTTACAAAAATCATTACGAATGTGGTTTTCAGTGTAGCGAATTAGTTTCACCTTAAAATCCTCAGATGAAGAATATAAGGATTAGTTTTTTAAGTAACACTCAGTTTCCAGCCATCCTCTACTTTCGATGGCATTGACATATTAATCGCGTGCATGCAAATAGTGTTGAAATTGTTTTTAAAATATCATATATAAAAATCAAGAATCATAAAAATCAAAAATCGTAAAATAACGTAACTTTACTTACAGTCTGAGGTAAATAAAGGTAAGTTATGTTATAGCAGACTATAATGCATCTGGCGGATATTACCGCTAAGGAAAACTGTCTGGCAATATTAATTTTAAATTTCTAATACAATTTTGTAAAGTATACATAAAAATTAGCACTCAGACTTTAAGAAATGTGAACGATGTTTTTATGTATCTTTAGCACCTGGTATCTGTGAAACATCTGGTGGCCCTGCGCTCTTGCTCTATAAACTATAACTTACCAAACCGAAAAAGTGAAATAAGTGAACAAAAAGTAAAATAAAAGCAAAAACAGTGTTGATGAACCAACGGTTGTTCATTTGTTTGGACATGTTTGTATAGAAACGTAGAGACGTGTGAAAAAGAAAAGGCCGTGTGAAAAAACATTTCTCTTTTTAAATTATCAATAATTAAATTAGAATATTGGGATCTAAAGTTGAATGTTTGAGAATATATTTCAAAGGTTTCCAAGCCTACTGATGATTAGGGTTGCTCCTACTGAAATGTCGACATATAGATAACTGGGATACATAAAAAACAAGCTCTTTATAGAAAACATTTATGTATACTTTTTGATTATTTTGAATACAAAATTTAAACAAAAATACACTTTTTTTCAGCTGGAGCCTGCTGGCAGACGGTGCTAGAAAATGGCAAGTGCAATGAAATATTTTCACTAAATATTAGCAAGAGTGAATGTTGTGACGTCAATCAAGAATTCGCCTACACGGATCGTGAACCAACAAATGTTGAATATTTTTTTGCGACAGCAATTGGAGGCGGCATGGAGTGTTCACCTTGCTTAGGTAGCTAAATCAAATAAAAACTCTTACAAGACAAAAACAATTTGCAATTTTTCATTGTTTTTAAATATTATTAGTTTTTACCAATAAAAAATTGTAAATAGCTTGTTTTCTACAATTTTTTATTGGTATAAATGCTAGAAGCTAAAAATAGCGAATAAAAAACTTAATTATTATTAGTTTTTTTTATAATAGTTAAAAATAGAAATCAAATTAGATATACGAGTACATATGTATATGTAAAATCAAAAAAATTATTAATTCCTTGAAGGGTTTTTTTTACTTATTTTTCATTTTACAGAAAGTTGCGCGAATGTAAAATGTGGAGTAGATAAAAAATGCGTCAAACGAAGAGGAAGACCGAAATGTGTTTGTGCGCCCGAATGTGGAGCAGCAAGAAGAAAACGCAAGCAAACAGAAAATTTGAACCATCAAACACAACATCACTCATTGCCTTTAGTTGGCAACCAAGACTACGACGGCTATTTTCAAAATGTGGCCTCGTTTAACGCCTTTAATATTAAGCTAGAAAAATCACAACAATCACGTGATATACGTAGTTTAAGTAGTGAAATAGCAAATGCTAACTTAGGTTTAGGAACTCGCAAAGATGCACTGATCAGTAGTGACATAACGTCACCGGCAGAACGGCATCGTTGCAAAGAACACAATAAAAACCAAAGAAAATCAATTCATACTCATAAGCATCACGAACATAAAAACGAGCACCAGCACCAATATTCCGATCAACCAAACCATAAAAATCAAGAGCCAAAATCAAGCAGAAGACTGTTAATAACCGCCAATGTAGAATATACGGAAAAGCCCATCACTAGACGAATACAAGTCTTTAGTAATGTAAGAACAACACAAGCCAGACGGCTAAACAACAACAAAAACAATTATGATCGCCAGGAGGAACCACTTTCCACAAACAATGATGCTAAATATAATAAAGATAACAACCACAATGATCCGGAAGACAATGCCAAAGATGCCAAAATAAAAAACACCAAACTCGAACGCGGGAAGAGTGGCAAGAAAAACAACCGCAACAACGATTCAAAAGAGCTTTTCGACCAGTCTTCGTCTAGACATAAGCTTAAACCTAATGTTAAACAAAATAGTAGCAGCATCAATAACAAAAATAGAAATAAAAACCGTCATGATTTAAAAACAACCAAAAAACGACAACATTCTATTGACAACAATCCGCAACAAAACGAGCAACATGCTGAGAACTCGTCTCATCATCGCCATGATAATGACAATCACAATCGCCACCTACCCCACCGCCCCCACCAGCAGAAACAGCCTCAAGAACATAAATTCCACATCCAACGACAACAAAGCCAGAATCATGGCAGACATAAACACAATAACAAAAGCGAACATCATCAAGAACATACCAGCAGTACCAGTGCAATAAAGAAGCCAAAGAATAACAACAAGGACTACAACATCACAACCACCAGCGCCAACGTAAAGAGCAATAACAATAGAAAAATTACCGCAACTATAACTACTACAGCTAAAGGCGAGATTCTGTCTAATAGTGATGCAAATTTAACTCCAATTTATGCATCCTCTCCCCCTATGCTTGATTCGGTAATAACATCACCAACACCACTGAATTTATCAGTTCAATCAACAGCAATTGCAGCAACATATAGCACACGAACATCCCCGCCAGACACACAAACACCACAGTCGCCGTTGCCATCACCATCGCCTGCGAATTGTTCCTTTTCCCCGACCACTCCTTCAAATTCCACAGTGTCAGCAATTGATGATGCATCTGCCGACGATCATTATCATAGTCGGTTACAAAATCACGGAAGTAAAACTGCAACTTCATCGTTATTATCGGTAACCTCCTCATCATCATCATCATCATCATCATCACCACCGTCATCATCATTACCCTCTTCATCTTCATTATATTCACAAATGTCTGCAGCAGCATCAGCAGGTTTTTCAGCGCAATTGTCAGACGTTACAACAATATCTGCAGAAGACGAAGGTGTTTCACTTCATGATCATAACCGCCATACAGAAATAGCCAGGAATTCAACGTACAACAATAAAAATAACAATAATGATGATATAACTGCTACATTGCAATCAAATTTGCATAAAACTGAAGAGCAATCGCAACAACAAGAACAAGAACAACAGCAACGACAACAAAAGCAACTACAGCAGACACAGCCACAGCCAGAATTACAACATCACTATCAGACTTCATTGTTCGACGGCATTTCAGAACAATTTAATTTGATTGGATTTCAAAATAACAAACAGCAACAACAACCACGCATAACGGTAAGTTTTCAAACTAACATACATACATACACGTATTGTATGTACTCGTACATACAGAAAAGGAGAAATGAGCTGTAAAATAGTCAGCCTTCACATCTCGTATTATAGCAAGTGGTCTGCAAACATTTTTAGGCTTATTTCACAATTTTAGTTTTTGTTTGTTTAACTACTTACATATTAGAGCCGCACAGTAGCTCTCAATGACATCTCAACAAAAGTAGTTATTTTGTTCTACCACATACATACAGTGGTGGCCACGAATTTAGGACACGACATTTTACTTATATATTTGTGATAATTTTTACAACTTACCGAAAAACTTTTGCGGCCATGATAATTTTTTAAGGTTTTAGTAATATTATGAAGAAAAATTAATACTATTTTGCTACCTGTATTTGGTTAAGAATTTTTATTTACTTATTATATAGAATTTGTTTCCTGTAGTGCAATTCACTATGCTATTTAAGCCCCAATTATTTCGGTTAAAATTATTAACCACAAAATTAACCTTTTTCCTATTCACAAGTACTTTAAACACCATATACTGGGGTTTAAAGTCAGCTGTTTGAGGCAGCTGTTATATTTAACCACATATACAGTTGTTAATTAACACCCCAATTTTTTGTGGGTTTAAAAAAAGTGTTGATATTGTTTACATATTCATTTCATTTAATTTATGTAATAAACTATTTGTCTAATAAAAAAAAAACAATAAAAGTTAGCAAACAACAAAAATAAATCTTGGAAATAATATTTTTGTATAAAACAATAATTAAAAAATTTTTTATTCATTATGTATTTCGTTTTCCTTTAGAAAACTTCTTAAGGAAAGTATTTGTTGATCGATTATAAAATCAAAAATGTTTTGATAGGCAATAAAATAACATTATTTTTATATTAAATGTAATTATGTATGGATGTATGTATGTGCTAAAGCTCTTCATGTTATTTTATTTCCTATCACAAACATGTTTTTGATTTTATAATTAATCAACAAATACATTCCCTAAGAAGTTTTCTAAAGCAAAACGAAATATTCAATAAAAAACTTTTAATTATTGTTTTATGTAGAAAGGATTTCGAGCTCACATATTATTTTCAAGATTTTTATACATATGTATGTATATAAAAAGGTCAAAGTTACAAAAGATGAAGAAAACATATAAACAAAAAGAGATTCAGTACAATAGCTAATAAAAATGAAATGGAGAGTTGCCACGTTATAACAATCTGAACGTGAAGAAAAATAAAACCCTTTACGGTGGCGAAATATAGTTAGTGAATAACGTAGGGGTTAGTGCAAACAACAAAATGTGTGGTTAAAGTTAACACTTCTAATTGGGGTGTAAAGTTAGTGAATTGCACTACTGGTCATGAATTTAAGACATATGCAAAATAAAACTTAATTCACTAAAGTAAGGCGCAGCTTCATAAAAAATCCTAGTATTTGGTGGGAAATGCTTTATTTTGGATCACATCTTATGGGTAAACTTGCGACTAATGCCATACAGCGTTGCTTTAGAATAGCATACCACGCTTTTTGGATTTGTTGCCACAAATTGTTTAAATTTTTTGGTTTTACTACTCGTTCATATTCCTCAACATCATTCCACAAGTTCTCAATTGGATTGAAGTGCGAGGATTGAGCTGGCCACTTTAGAACAGTGACATTATTTTCCTCTAAGCAAGTTTTCACTAGACGTGAAGTGTGCTTAGGTTCATTATCATGCATAAATTTCCATATTAGAGGCATGTTATCTTCAGCAAATGGTATCATAGTGTCTGTTAGAATGTTGTTGTAAACGTGCAGGTCCATATTTACATTAATTTTGTAAATGGGATCTACACCATACCAGAAAAATGCTGTCCACACCATCCCATTTCCTCTACTATGTTTGATCGATTTAAGGGTGTATTTTGGGTGATGCTCTGGGTTTGGAGAGCGCCATACGTACTGTTGTCCATCAAAGCCGAAGCGAGAAAACTTCGACTCGTCGCTCCAAAGTATATTTTTCCAAAATATCTTCGGTTTATTGCGATATTCTCTCGAAAATGCTAGACGGGACTTGATACTTTTTTTGACACAAGTGGTTTTCGTTGTGCAATACACCCACGTCAGTCTTTTTTCATTTAGACGCCTTCTTGTTGTCCTAGCTGAAATATCGATACCAAAATCCGATGCTATTTTAGTTTTTCTTTTATTTGAGCTACTTTATAAATTAAACTATTCTCCTGGGGTGTAGTTTTACGAGCTCTAGGCTGCAGTTTAATATTTTTATGTTGCTTGATGTGTTCCAACGCACTGTAAATCTTACATCTCGAACATTTAAGGAGCTTGGATATCTCCATTACTGTTTTTCCCTCGGATTTTAGATGTTGGATCAGTTTTCGTTTGGCATCGGAACTCCAAGTACCTTTGGCCGTTTCTAATTAAATATTTCAATGTATTCCAACATAAAATAAAATTAAACAGTCGTTACTCACCGTTTAGCTTCAAAAAACACAAAAAAGTCACTTAAAAACCAGATATTTCTGAACTGTCTTAAATTCGTGACAAGTTTCAAATACACGTTTTTACAATAATATGTTCAAAGGGCAACAAAATTTTAAAAAGGAACAAAATAAAATAACGGTAATTTTTCCTAACATGACAGGTTATACAGAAGGATAAAGAATTTCTATTTTGATATAACAGGGTTGTAAAAATTAGCACAACCAAGTCAGTCATATGTCGTGTCTTAAATTCGTGGCCACCACTGTACATATGTATGTATGTGGGTGATTCTTCGTGAGGTTTGATTTCTAATGTAAAATTTTTGTTTTAGATTGAAAGAACAATTTATGCCATTTACTGCAAGAAAATGATATCATGTAAATGTCGGACATAACTGTGTTACATCGGAGGTAGCCCACTCTAAAGGTCAAATTTTAGTAGCCTCGTTCAAGCATAGCGACTAGTATCTCGTGAATAATAAAAGTCAATCATAGCTGGCTTATTCCGGCAGACCTTAGATTTTAATTCTCCTAAGAAAAAATAGTCTAAAGGTGTGATATTGCACGATGTAGGAGGCGGTTTATTGTTTCACGCGCTTTATGGCTTATAGGCTCTATTCTCTGGTTGAAACCAGAGTTCATCGAGACCATGTGCTTGAATTTCAGGAAGCACATCATGAGATATCCATTCTGCCAAACCAAGACAATAAAATATTCTCATAAAAACAGTTCTACCGCCAGAAAAGTTCTTAAACTCTGTGGCGTTTTATCATAACAGTCTCAAAGGCACAGGCGGTCTAATAGCATATGGTGGCAATTCAGCCACATCATTTGCTGTATCATTTGTAGTAAAAACGTTTCTCAAATGGTTAACATTCACCATCCCCATTTCAGAGTCGGTTCTTTCCCAGTCCCCAGTCGAAGTTCACAAATGTGGCTTACCTTTAATGGGTATTTTCAAACCTTTTGTTGCTTTCTATGGAGAATAGCCGGACAGAGGAATATCGTCAAGACTTTCCAGATCATTTTTAAGGAAAGCCATTCTACGGATTTCAAGCAGATTTCTTAGCTGCGTAATGCATTCCCGTAGCTTGCTTTTAAGCTAAGGAGACCTGCAAAATTGCCATTCGCTTCTAATCCTCCTTTTTTTCTGAGAGAAGTTGTTCAAGTTTTGACGGATAAGTTCTATTGTTCTAATTTCTGTAACTTATATGGTTAGTGTTAACATGTTTAAGGTCTTCATAGGAAAAGTTAATTGATATATCAATATCCCCAGGCGTCTAAGGTAATATTCTTCGTACAATGAGTACTCAAATATTTCTTATATACAGGGTGGCTGATGAAAGCTGCTACCAAAAAACCGTAATGACTTATTTCCTGTTCCATTTTTATTGTATTTTATAGATTGATCTTTAACTTTAACTAAAATGGAGAATTGGGACAACAGAACAAGAATTTACTCCGTTATTTCCTTCCAAAAAGAATACAGGCGCACGTTTGGCGGCACTCCTCCTAGCAGATGGACTATAATGTGGCTCGTGAAAAGTTTTGCCGAGCGTGGTACAATCGCAAGAAGGCCTTATCATCAAGATCCCTCAGTTCGGACGCAGGAAACTATCGCTGCTGGCATACAATTCAATCCTAGAGTTTTGACAAGGAGCTTATCTGCTCAAATGAGGGTCAGCAGACAGCTACTGCAGATAATTTTGCACCAAGATTTAAAATTATTTCCATATAAGAATTAATCAATAAGCCTAGAGACTTGTGATAATATCATTCAAATGGTGTCAGAGGATGAAAACGTCTTGAACTGCATTTTTATGTCTGACGAGGAACATTTTGATTTAAACGGCATTGTTACAAACAAAAATGTCAAATATTGAGTAATTCTAACCAACAGATACTCAATCAAATGCAATTACATCCACTTCGCATCATGGTGTGCACTTTCTTGAAGATTCATTGTCATGCCTTACTTCTACCGTCAGTGGAGACCGTTACTTAAAGATTTTGAAAGAGTTTTAATTTCCAGAATTACGCCCAAAAATAATCCCTTTCAACTCTGTTTGGTTTCAACAAGATGGGGCAACTTGTTACATAGCGCCACCTGTTGTGACAGAATTGAGACAAAAATTTCCCAATAAACTGATTTCTAGAAACTCCACATTCCGTTGGCCTCCCAGGTCTCCCGAGCTTACTGCACCTGGTTTTTTGTGGGGTTATTGAAAACAAGAAGTTTACAAAAGAAAGCCAACAAATTTGGATGATTTAAAGCAATCCATTCAAACGGTAATTAAGACAGTTCCCACTGCACCACTCCAGGCAGTAATGAATAACTTTTTGAGTAATGTCGCACATATGTCACGTTGTTGTCATTTGAATTCAATTAATTTCAAAACTTCGTGAATTACTTTAATAAAAATGTATAGTTTTTCAAGCGAATTACTAAAAATAAATTACATAAACTTTACAAAAAGTTATTTGAGTTTTTTAATGTAGCAAAATTGATCTGCCACCCTGTACAGTACTACAGTACAACAAGACTCATGAGGTGTTTATGGGACACGAATGACACGAATGGTAAGTGTAGAAAATTTGACACTCAAAATATTGAGTATATTTTATAAAATTTTCTAGACCATAAATACCACATTAAATTTATTTATCCGTACTGCTTTGACAGCCACCCTGTATTCTGAAAAGTTCGCGAATTCCACTCATTAAAAATTTACTACAGAATAAAAAGTTTCTTTTGTTATTTTTTAGTAAATACTTTTTTTTTTTATTAGAACGAAGATAATATGAGGCCGCTTAATCCAGTTTGTGGAACAGACGGTCGCACTTATAAGACTGAATGTCAGCTCAGGAAAAGAGCTTGCAGAACGGACAATCCAAACTTGCAAATAGCATATAATGGTCACTGCAGAAGTAAGTAAACTTTTTAGCTGACATAAAAATTTAATTCAAATATGTATGGGCACGCAGGCAAAAATATATGCTTGAAGCAGCAATATTGTAAGGTCAGCATACAATTGTTGAATTGTATTTTTGTTGCTGATAATATTATATTGCTATGATGACTCATTATAGTTGTGTAAATAAAGGTTTTATAAATACCTATACAATATTCTGGTATAAAATTGCCTTAATAGTAAGTAAACATTAATTAATTAATTAGAGCCACCATGACATTACCACACACAATCATATTATTATACTAACCAATCTTACTTTTACCACATATAACATTATGACTTTTATTTATTAATTTATGCCTATGGGGAATAACTCCTTACAGGCAGATACTATATATGTACACGCATATGAGTTAAAAAAAATTACAAAAATTAATAAAAACAAGTAAGAGTGTAGTATATTCGGCTGGGCCGAATCTAAAATACCCTTCACGATAGTCACGAATATGTATAGTATATTAAAAATGTGGCCTGAATGTGCTCGGTTATATATGAACCGATATCGGAATTTTCTATTTTCTGTATTTGAGTAACCTTCTTTTATAACAAAAACTGCTTTTCAGCAAAAAAAAAAAAAAAAAATTTTTTTAATGAAAAAATCGGTTCAGGCTATATCTCGGGTATATATGGACCGATATCGAAAATTTTAATTTATATAACCTTATTTCATTACCAGAACTGCTTTTGAGCACCACAAATTGTTTAAGTTCGCTTACGCGACATTTTCATGAAAAACCCGGTTTAGGCTATATCTCGGGAATATATGGACCAATATCAGAAATTTTAATTTTCTCTATTTTCGAAGCTTTCTTTTATAACAAGAACTGCTTTTCAGCAAAAAAAAAAAAAAAATTTTATTGGAAAAATCAGTTCAGGCTATATCTCGAGTATATATGGACCGATGTCGGATATTTTCTTTTTCCATATTTATATAACCCTTTTTTTTACCGGAACTGCTTTAAGGTGAAAAAAGTGGTTTAAGTTCGCTTACGCGACATTTTCATGAAAAACCCGGTTTGGGCTATATCTCGGGTATATATGGACCGATATCGGAAATTTTTATCTTCCATATTTATATAACCTCATCTTATTACCAGAACTGTTTTAAAGCAAAAAAAATTGTTGTTTAAGTTCGCTTACGCGACATTTTCATGAAAAACCCGGTTTGGGCTATATCTCGGGTATATATTTACCGATATCGGAAATTTTCATTTTCCATACCTATATAACCTTATTTTAATATTAGAACTGTTTTTAATCAAAAAAAGTTGTTAAGTTCATGAAAAACCCGGTTTGCGCTATATCTCGGGTATATATGGACCGATATCGGAAATTTTCATTTTCCATACTTATATAACCTTATTTGATTACCAGAACTGCTTTTAAGCAAAAAAAGTTCTTTAAGTTCGCTTACGCGGCATTTTCATGAAAACCACGTTCCAGGCTATATCTGCGGTATATATGGACCGATATCGGAATTTTCTATTTTCTGTATTTTAGTAACCTTCTTTTATAACAAGAACTGCTTTTCAGCAAAAAAAAAAAATTTTAATGAAAAAATCGGTTCAGGCTATATCTCGGGTATATATGGACCGATATCGAAAATTTTAATTTTCCATATTTATATAACCTTATTTCATTATCAGAACTGCTTTTGAGCACAACAAATTGTTTAAGTTCGCTTACGCGGCATTTTCATGAAAACCCCGCTCTAGGCTATATCTCGGGTATATATGGACCGATATCGAAAATTTTCATTTTTCATATTTATATGACCCTATTTCATTACCAGAACTGCTTTTAAGCAAAAAAAGATGTTTAAGTTCACTCACGCGACATTTTCAATTAAACCGCAGTTTAGACTATATCTCGGGTATATATGGACCGATATCGGAAATTTTAATTTTCCATATTTATGTAATCTTATTTCATTACCAGAACTGCTTTTGAGCAAAAAAAAGTTGTTTAAGTTCGCTTACGCGACATTTTCATGACAAACCCGATTTGGGCTACATATGGACCGGGTACATATGGACCGATATCGAAAATTTTCATTTTCCATATTAATGTAACCTAATTTCATTACCAGAACTGCTTTTGAGCACAAAAAAGTTGTTTAAATTCGCTTACGCGGCATTTTCATGAAAACCCCGGTCTAGGCCATATCTCTGGTATATATGGACCGATATCGGAAATTTTCATTTTCCATATTTATGTAACCTAATTCCATTACCAGAACTGCTTTTGAGCACAAAAAAGTTGTTTAAGTTCGCTTACGCGGCATTTTCATGAAAACCCCGGTCTAGGCTATATCTCGGGTATGTATGGACCGATATCGAAAATTTTTATTTTTCATATTTATATGACCCTATTTCATTACTAGAACTGCTTTTGAAAACAAAAAAGTTGTTTAAGTTCGCTTACGCGACATTTTCATGACAAACCCGATTTGGGCTATATCTCGGGTATATATGGACCGACATCGAAAATTTTCATTTTTCACATTTATATGACCCTATTATATTACCAGAACTGCTTTTGAGCACAAAAAAGTTGTTTAAGTTCGCTTACGCGACATTTTCATGAAAAACCCGATTTGGGCTATATCTCGGGTATATATGGACCGATATCCGAAATTTTCATTTTCCATATTTATGTAACCTAATTTCATTACCAGAACTGCTTTTGAGCACAAAAAAGTTGTTTAAGTTCGCTTACGCGGCATTTTCATGAAAACCCCGGTCTAGGCTATATCTCGAGTATATATGGACCGATATCGGAAATTTTCATTTTCCATATTTATGTAACCTAATTTCATTACCAGAACCGCTTTTGAGCGCAAAAAAGTTGTTTAAGTTCGCTTACGCAGCATTTTCATGAAAACCCCGGTCTAGGCTATATCTCGGGTATATATGGACCGATATCGAAAATTTTCATTTTTCATATTTATATGACCATATTTCATTACCAGAACTGCTTTTGAGCACAAAAAAGTTGTTTAAGTTCGCTTACGCGACATTTTCATGAAAAGCCCGGTTGGGGCTATGTCTCGGGTATATATGGACCGATATCGGAAATTTTCATTTTCCATATTTATGTAACCTAATTTCATTACCAGAACTGCTTTTGAGCACAAAAAAATTGTTTAAGTTCGCTTACGCAGCATTTTCATGAAAACCCCGGTCTAGGCTATATCTCGGGTATATATGGACCGATATCGAAAATTTTCATTTTTCATATTTATATGACCCTATTTTATTACCAGAACTGGTTTTGAGCACAAAAAAGTTGTTTAAGTTCGCTTACGCGACATTTTCATGAAAAACCCGATTTGGGCTATATCTCGGGTATATATGGACCGATATCGGAAATTTTAATTTTCGATATTTATGTAACCTCATTTTATTACCAGAACTGCTTTTGAGCAAAAAAAAGTTATTTAGCTTCGCCTATGCGACATTTTCATTAAAATCCGAT
Organism: Thecocarcelia acutangulata; assembly: GCA_914767995.1. Lineage (NCBI taxonomy): Eukaryota > Metazoa > Arthropoda > Insecta > Diptera > Tachinidae > Thecocarcelia > Thecocarcelia acutangulata. Next base: position 64,377,795 of record OU612098.1, read on the forward strand.
TTGGGCTATATCTCGGGTATATATGGACCGATATCTGAAAAAAAATTTTTTTGTCTTTTAGTCACCATGCTTAACAAGTGTGTGAAGTTTGAAGCAAAACGAACAACTTTTGTTTTCAAAAATTTTCATACAAAACTACAAAAAAAAATGGCTTTTTTCGGAATTTTGAATATATCTCAGCTATACGTGGACCGATATTACTGAATTTCAATAGCAAACCCATGAATCGATGGGGTAAAAGAATGGTGAAAGAAAAAAGTTTCTAAGTCTAATGGTTTTCTCAGAAACGGTATTTCAACAGCGGACAGACGGACAGACGGACATCGCTTAATCGACTTTTCCATTAATTCTGATTCAGAATATATATACTTTATAGGGTCGCAAAAAAAAAACTGTAGAAATTACAAACGGAATCACAAACTTATATATACCCTTTACATTTTTGTGAAGGGTATAAAAATAACTAATTACTGGAATCACAAAAATTTATAAGCAATATAAAAAATTGTAAATTACTGGAATTTACTACTAAGATTATACTACGCTTAACAAAATTTAAGTTCATCGAAAAGTCAATAACGTGGTACAGTTCATTAAAACAACAACATAATCTACGGAAGGGATAAAGCACTGACAAAGGTTGATATTGACGAAGACTACGCTGGGGAACATCAAAATTTAGTTTGGACTCCAGATAGTCAGAGCAGATATTGCCATTAATCAATTTGAAGACAAAAATGAGATTTAACATTTTTCTGCAACTTGCCAAAGAAGGCAGCTTTATTTGTTGCAGTCTGAACTCATAGGATGGTAAGTTGGCTACAGTGTTCGGGTAGATATTGCGTAGGATGAAAAGAAGGAATTGTTTTTGGATAGACTCAATTCGATCTCTATGTACATTATAAAAAGTGTCCCATATAATCGAGCTATATTCCAGTATTGACCTGACTAAAGATGTATACAATTGCTTCACAACAGTGGAGTCAGCAAATTCGTTAGACCAGCGCTTAACAAAGCCAAGCACCCCCTTGCTTGAGCAAAAGCTAATGTGTTGGTTGAATGTAAGTTTTCTATCAAATGAAACACCCAGATCCAGAAATTCTTCAACTGTGTCTAATACGTGGCCACCAGGCCTAAAATGCCCATGAGGATAGATTTTCTTGAGAAGTGCATATGCTTGCACTTGCTGAAATTTAATTTTAAAAGGTTATGCTTAGACCAATTAAAGAAATTGCCCAAATCCAGTTGGAAGCAGTTTTGGTTCCAGAGCCCACATGTTGAAAAAATTTTTACATCGTCTGCATAGATTAAAATATTGGAAAATTTTATGACATATAGTAAATCATTGATGAACAATATAAAAAGAATTGGTCTGGAGTCCTGCGGTACTCCAGAGCTTACAAGTATAGATTTAGATATATAATTGTTGAAACGTACACGTTGTTGACGACCAACAAGATATGATTTGAGCTAATTTACAGTAGTTTTAGAGAACCCCAAACCATCAAGTTTTTTAAGTAAAAGAACGTGGTCAACACTGTCAAAGGCTTTACTGAAATCTGTATAGATAACATCAGTACCATTTCGTTATACAACCATAGCTTTATTGCAATAAACACCCTTTTGCGTCACACTCGTAGTTAATAAGATATGCATACATGTGATATAATATACTATTAAAATAAAGCGACAGGAAATGACATGAAGGCTGCTCCAATCGAAACGTACGAATTAGCTTGATATTTTTTTATTATGCTACAAGGATCTATGACAATTATGTGTAAAACAAACTATCAGCAAAATTCTCGCCACGGCTTAGGTGGCTTACGACGGTCCATAGTTTTCATTGCCTCTAACAGATAATTGAGGTTCAATATTGGTAATGTGCCGAACTTATCTCATCTCATAGCTCTTAAATTGTTCTTGTCCTAGTGGTATACACTTTTTTTCTGTTAATTTATCCCCAAAGAAAAAAATACAACGGTGTCAAATCTCATGATCGTGGTGGGCAATTAACATCGTCACTGTGCGGCATCGCACAGTGTGGTAGATCGCAAATCTAACTAGAGGAAATTAATAAATCGTGTTGTGTTCACTGCTCCGTTAAGAATTATATAAAAAAAGATAATAATAATGAAAGAACTTATTTTGTTATCAAACCTCGAACTCAAAAGGGAGTGTGACATAAATTTGCGATAAAAAGATGTGAAGAAATTAAGGGTGTTTTCTTTTCTGATAAAAATGGCTGCCCATTTAATGTTTATAATTTTTTTTCAGTTTACCTTCATCCTTAAAAAGTTATACATTTGTTATTAACACAAAAAAAAAATGGCAACAAATTGTTCTGCATCTTGTAGGCGAACGGGGGGATGAAAGTGATATTTTATCGGCATAATTTTTTCAACCAGCTTTATGCCGGCACCAGCAGAACAAACCAATACAAATACAAGCCAAGCAATCAAATCCCTGCCGTCAAATGAGTAGCTAACTATAAACAAGCTAACTTGAAGTTAGCTTGTATAAACTAACTTAAAGCTAACTACTACTTAATGCAAAATTTACATTAACCAACGTGTTTTAAATGACGTTTGCAAGTATTCAGAGAACTAAGTCGATTGGCAAAGAAACGGCTCCAAAACCCATAAAATGATTTAATTTATTTAGAATCATTACGAGTATTACAACTTATGGAGTAGAAACTGACAATCGGTTAGCGCCACCTTACACACAGAAAAAAAATATGGTTGATATGACAATATTCTGGGGGCAAAATACTATTGTTGAATTATATGGTTGAACACAAACACATAATATTGTTTCAATCTGAAATTTATTAGAAAAGCTAAGTACAGCTAAGAGCCAAAACTATACTCTATAAACATATATTTGATCAAAGTTATATCAATTGTATCTTGACTAACACTGTTATTTTAAAAATTAAAATCTTACTGTCATGTCAAACCATATAATATAATCCCTCCCAACCATATTATTGAAAAAATTTTAATTGTATTGTCACGATTAATCGTAATAGTTTTGAACGTCACATTACTATGTGATTACATAATACATACACATATAAATAACTTCTCTAATAAAAACCACATGCTTTTGATTTATTCTATACAAATATATTTAATAACCAATATTTTAACAAAAAAAAAAAAAAAAGATCACAATTATTAGACAATTTTTCCAAAATCTTGAAATTAATGCACCTTTGTATCTGTAAAAAACATATACATTTAAATTAAATATATTGAAACACATACATATGTATATATTCTTTTACAAACCTTTTTGTATTTAAATCTCTTGTGACGTTGCTATTTTCGCCAAACAATAATTATTTATATATATATATTTTTTATTAAAATTATTAAATTTGAAAAACGCATATATGTATAAAAAAATTAAAAGAAGACTGTGTACGCAAACTACTATGTTTGTCAACGGCTTGCATAAAACTAACAATAGTAAGTTTATTCTATAACCAAACATGTGCCGCAGATAAATGCATTAACCATACGTATGCTTTAAATTAATAGTCTATTGTTGCACATTACAATACGTTTTGTTCTATTCAATAAATATTTTTAAACATTATTGTTTAAATAATAGGTTAAACATTATTGTTTTTAAATAATAGGAATGTAACCATAGAAAAGCGAAGATTTCAATACTAATATAATTACAGTGGATTAAACTATAATGAAAACGGTAATTCGCCGCAAGCGGCAACAAAACAAATTGTGACAGAGTATATACTAATGTTGTTACAACAATATTCCAAATTGCCTTTTCTCTGCGTGTGTGTACGCATTTCATTCGTCATATCGGTCGTCGCTGTTCTATTCTCTGAACAATCTCTTCGCGAAGCGTTTGAGGTGCGTCTTGTTCCCAAATATATTGGAGGCTTCTGGCTCACTATCATCTAGGGCTTCCAACCACTGCTTTATGCGATCTCGTGTTTCTGATGGGGCTTTGACGTAGTGATAGCGAGATACCGTCGCAGTTATGTAGGCAGTATCCGGCAATCTCATACCTTCGGCTTTGCTTGTGTTGGATGAGCCTTCTGTCAGATCGTGGTTGATGGGTGCTGAAGTCAGTACGGAGCTTCGGGGTGGCGAATAGTAAGAAGCATTCTTTAGCGGCATGAGTACGGCACTGCTTGTTAGGGACCAAGAGGCGTACGCGCATGATTCGTTCATAGCATTTGTATCCAGTGTAATTGTATTTGCAATCGCATACCTTGACCTGTCCCAATCTAATGCATTTTGTAGGTGTCGGGGTGGTAGTTTTCATCCCCGGAGTTCAAAAAAGGCGGAGGTCTTGGTGGGAGAGGGGAGGGTGGCGATTGTGTCTGATTTCCTTCGGTTCGATCGAAATTGCCCATATAGGTATGACTTATCTCCTCTATCTTGGCGGATTCGAAAGCCGAATATCGCAAGGGCATCCCGAAACTCGAATTTGGTGAGGTCATCAGTGCCGGTAAGATGGGATATATCCTCGGGTTGTATGAGACAGCGATTCCCATAATTTGGTCGTTGAGACAGATGGCACAGTTATGGTCGTCCCCTTTGATTCGCTCTTAGATTTATGGGTGTTTGGTGAGGCATACCTACTGCGAGCGGACGACGGCTTTGTGCGCTTGCCTGCGTTTACAGGCTGACCAGAGTTTTGTTGTAGGTATATACATTTTATGTTTGTTCATTTACATACATACCCATTTTAGAGCAACTTGCCATTACTTACTTTGTTTTGTACATTCATACATTTGTATGCTTAAAAATGATTTATGGAGAGAAATACTATATAAGTATGTATGTAACAGGTGAAATGGAGAATTGTCAGACGACTGAAGGACAAGATAGCATGATATAGGGTCATACTCATCAAAGTTTTTTTTACAGATATGTGACCCAAAAACGAAGTCACGAGTTTTGGTCGTCACAACATTGAAAGTTAAATAAATGGCGTTTTATTTTCTAACAAAAATATTACAATTATTGTGCCCTTTGCCCGTTTTTATGTTCTTTTCTAAAAAGAAAGCAACAGAATAAATAAAAAACGTGTTCTCTTCTAAATATACTGCATAAGGAAGGGCAATATATGAAGCCTATTTTATATATATTACCCTTTTTTACTAACCTGCATACTGATTTATACTGACCTATATTTATGTTTTATGTAAAAATAAGTATTCCTGTTTTCATAATTTTTAATAATTATTAAAAAATAAAATAAAAAATGCCCTAAAATTATTAATATGTATGTGTTTTAAATTAGTAATGTCAACGTTTTTTCTCTACACTGCAAGTTTTGATATAAAAGCACTTCAAAACTGAAAAGCTAATTGCTGCTTATTGTTTTATACAATATTTGGTGTTCTTTCGTAAACGTAAAATATGTAACCTAAGTCTAAATTTAGACGAGCGAACATTTGGAAGAAAAACCTTTAGAATTCTCTTTTGATTTTTCTTTCGTATTCACACAATAATAATAAAATTGAAGTTTTTCATAAATAAATTTATTTTTAATGTCTGCTACAGTCACACCAAACATTTCCTTCTCCAAAATATTTTTTATTTCATTAAATGTCTGTGCTTTTTTATTCGGTCCATATATTCTTTGGATCGCCCACTGTACCGATAATCTATTTCCAGTACAAATATTTATATTCCATATTTATTAAAATTTCCAGAAAATGTAAATTAAATTAAAATGTCAAAAAGTAAATTATATGTCAATGGAGTAAATGTCAACAAAGCGTGTTGCCGAGTACCGAACACAAAATGGATTCTTCCTTCCCCACCGGTAATTTGCTACCAAACTAAATGTTTCCCTTCCAAATGTTTTCATGTCTAAATGCAGACTAATCACATGTAACATTTAATTTTTAAGAAAGCGCCATAAATAAAGTTTAAACAAATTTTTAATCTGAAAACAACAAATTTTTAACTTTTTGTAATACTAAAAAGCAAAAAATAAATCTTATGATATGGCAACACTGCATACAAATGTGTTTATTTTAATTGCACTAAGAAACAATAACTTTCTTTACGTTTTTTGTTTTTGTTCTGAATGCAGCAACCTGCGCCGATGTCAAATGCTTAAATGGATTAACTTGTGTTGAGGATCAGTATTCAATGCCACATTGTATAACCTGTAAAATAGAGTGCCCGCAGGATAATTATGACAATAATGTTGATGCAAGCAGGACTGTCTGTGGCGCTGATGGAAATACTTACAAGAGTGTGTGTGATATAAATCGAATGATTTGTAAAATTGGTCGATCCATTAGTGTAGCATACCTGGGACCATGTCGTGGTAAGTGCAATAATAACAACAATAACAATGGAGGTTTATCTAACTAATTAATTTTATTTGTTAATTTACATTTAATGCACACACATATGCATATAAATTGTATGAAATTATTAAAAGGGTTTATGTGCTGTACATAGAACTCGTCTAAAATATTTTATTCGGAAATCACTCAAAAAATTGAGTAACTTTCATACAAACTTTCTAGACGGGTTGCTCGCCTGTGTTCTATGAACAGCACATTAATCTTTTATTTTTGACAAGATCTTTTATTTAAGGCGAGAAAATTCCTTTTCAACTACGAGTAAAACTATTCATGTTTATATTACTTTGGGGAAGCTCAAGGCTATATATTAATCAACTTAAGGAACCCATTCTTGATGCAATAGAGTCTAATGTGCAGTTCATAGAGCACAGACGAACACTCGTCTAAAAAAATTTATATGGAAATCACTCGAAAAATTGAGTAACTTTCATACAAATTTTCTAGACGAGTTCCTCGTATGTGTTCTGTGAACAGCACATAAATGTCTCTAATTTAAATTATAATAGAAGTTAAATCTAAACAACTTGGTTTCCTAAAGCGAAGATTCAACTGTAGCATGTTATGACTTAACCCTTTTGATGTTACGTAACTCCTAAATTTTAACAATGTATAAATTTATCTTTATTTAAAGTTCCGCTTTATATTATCTGAGCGGTCGGAGTCTAGTTTCGATAGTGAACGGACTTGTTTGCTTTTGATCGGAAAGTAATAAATTAAAACCGGAATAAGTGAAAAGAGTGATCTTATATAAAAGAAATTTGTTTAACACATTTTTAAATTATAAATAAAAAATTAAAGCAAATAAACTGCATTAGTGTACCAAGCAGATGTAATTCTGAAAAAGAGCTTAGATCCACTAGTAAACATCTTTGCATTTCTGATGAGGAGTCAAAAATCGTTGGACAACCTACTGTCTCTAAAAAATATTAACCGCTCGCGTTCGTGTTCACCACATATAGTTATAGTTGTTACAACAGAAGACAAACAATATTCCAACTTAATTTCTGCAGATAAGCCGAAAACACAAGTAGGCATGGAAAGGTATGTAACCGTGGTTAAACTTCAGCGAAGCCCTAAACCAGCACAAATAGCACAATCGAAATAATATCTAAAGATGACAACATGACTACGGCAACAGATAGTAATAAATTTGCTATCCTTCTAGTGAGCTGGTAAAACAACTTATTACGGCTATCGGGCGCTTTCAACGTAACATCAGTTAAGCACGGCAGCATTAGTGAAACAAGAATTCTGATGAACCATGAAAATGATTACCGAAAGTTGCCTGACACTCTGGAGAAAGAAAAAAGATCTCTACACTTATAGCTTAAAAGTGCAAAAGGTCTTCAGATCGTTATAAAAGGTATTGACCCTTGGGTAGACATTGATGATGTTAAAACTGGATTGGAAGATAAAGGATTTAAAAATAAAAACGTAATGAACATTAGGAATCGTGAAACGATCCCTTAGCTCACCGGACCGGGGGATATTATCCTAAAGAAGAATGAAGTACATCTAATTTATACCCTCAAACTCCTTTTTCATCGAAGTGTTAACATAGAGGAGCCACATAAGTGTTTAGGTCACATTTAATGCCTAAGCTGCCAAGAGTTTGGCCACACTAAGACTTATTACAAATTGCCCGTAGTTTGTGTTGTATGTGGCGAAGTCAAAGACTGACTCGAGTGTTAAAAAATGCAGCAACTGTGGAGGTAACCATACTGCAAATAACAGATTTTGCCCTTCTACACTTAATTTAAGCGGTCAATCACTAATAGGGACCCCAAGTTGTCTCCAGAAACCACAGCCCTCCAATGTAATTTCTACATATGATTTTCCCAGATGGGCCAGTCAGCAAGCTACATAAACATAGTTTTGAAACAAGTTTTTTATGCTAATGTGGTTAAATCCAATATAAAAAACTGAAATCAGGAGCCCAAATCTCAAAGCTCTGACAAAATATTAACAATCTTGAGGCAGCTATGCAGAATCTTGTTCAATCCATAACTGCATTTACGGTTTCCATGACAACAATGATGCTGAAAATGCAATCCATTATTTTGCGGGCCATTTTAAATAAACGATTTGCTTTAGATATGACTTTGAACACTTCCTTATGGAAAAGCAAATCGGCATAATACTGACTACTGAAACTCCCTTATTTCAAAATTAATGGCTACACATTATATGACACTAAAGATCCCCGTGGAAGACCTTGTGGAGGCGCAGAAATTCTAATAAAAAACAGAATTACGCACTATTTACTGAAAGAGACACATAAGGAGTATCTACAATATATGCATTGAACATTTCCATGGAAAAATCGAATTTTTTCAAAACACTAGGTCCTCGATTTTTAGCGTCTGATGACTATAATTTTTTTCCCCGAGAGGCCGTATGCTTTTTGCCACCGTTTCCAAAATGGGCTTAGATGTGATTTCAAACGGACACCCCACTTATTGGACGTCAGACCGATGAAAGATCCCAGATGTTATAGATTTTGGAGTTGCACAAAAGTTTCCTTTAGAGTGGATGCAAGTGGAGCCTTCATTAGATTTGTTATCAGATCACTCACCCACCAAAATCTCTGCTTTGTTTCCCTAAGAGATTGGCTCCCCATTTAGTGACTTAGCATTGACCCTCACTAGAGTTAATTGGCTAAAATACAAGAAATATTTCCGCGCACATTGTACGGAAAATATCGCCTTGAGAACGCCTGAGGATATTGATGTGTCAATTAACGATTTTACTGAAAACCTCAAACTGGCCGTACAGATGCAACCACTAGTCATATAAGATCCAGAAATGAGAACAATAGAACTTATTCGTCTGAAATTGAGCAACTTCTGTCAGAAAAAAGAAGAGTCAGAAGAGAGTGGCAACTTCGCAGGTCTACCCAGCTTAAAAATAGACTACGAGAATGCATAACTCAGTTAAGAAATCTGCTTGAAATCCAGAGAGTGGCTTTCCTTAGAACATATTGGATGGTACTTCTCAATCTGACTATTCCTTGTGGAAAGCACCCGTTAGAGGCAAGCCACTCTTGCGTACTTCAAGAACCTATTCTTAAAAGGGGATGTTGTGTGTCATTTGGGAAACATTTTTATTACAAATGATTCAGCGAATAATACAGCGGAATTACTACCATATGTTGTTTTCAAACCAGAAAACTGCAAGAATTGATCCAATTACTTATAAAATGCTTGAACGGTTACCTGGTGTAGCTAGAAGAATTCTTCTTTTAGCCGAATTTCTTTCTCTCCATATTTCAAACCGCTTGTCACTCCTGAGTATGTTGAACTCTGATTCGTCTGTAGATAAAATCTTAGACCAGAAACCCATACATTTGTCAATATGCACATGAGCAAAATCAAATCGAAGAAGCCGGGCTTTATCTAATGTGAGACGCTTTTTACGCAGTGCTCTGCTAAAAAAAAATCCACTGTTATTCTGAGCCCTTTTGACAGTTCTTGGATGGGCTATCTTATTGGAGACATACGCGATATGATCGGCTAAGTTTGGAGTGCTTATTCGAGGTTTTTATTCACTTCCTTTAAGATAGAACTAATGTTTCTCGTGGAAAGCTTCTTCGGCCTACCTGTTCGTGCTTTGGTATCAAGGGGGCCAGTTTTGTTGTAGTTCTCAATAATTGAAATCCAAAATAGACACATTGGACGAGTATGAAATAAAACAATAACTACCTTATGCCAAAAGGTAATATGTAGGTAAAACACGGACAAAATTTAAGACAAGATTTTCAGCTCACAAATCAGATTTAAAAGCAAAAATGATAGTACAATATATGACCCATTGCAGCCCATTGTAATAACTGGACATATACCGAAGTTGAAGAAAGTAAGATTACTTGAAATAGCGAAAAATTTCAGAAAGAGATATTTCCAAGAGATGTTTCATATTATTTATATGCCAACGAATAAACGCATCAACTACAAAACATACAATTGCGTACATATAAGTAGTTATATAGACACACAATAAAGAAGCATAATAAAATATCTGATAAGAATTAATAAAATTAGGAGGTGCATAGACTTGCAAATATAAACAGCTGACGACACTACGAACTATTTTAAATGTATGTATGTTGGATTGTTCAAAAATTTTGTTGTTAATGTGTAATGTATTATTATTATTGTTCGTAAAATTTAAGAACTCCCTGAGGATGCCCAAAAATGGGATGGCCGAAATATAGGAGAATAAAAATATATTTTTAAAATTAAATAAAGGATTTTTAAGTTTATAAAAAAAGGACCTCAAGCCAAAAACATATATATTCAACATTAGGCATTAAGGTTTGTTACTAGATGAGCCAGCATAATGAAAGGTAAATTTAAAATTATTTATTCCAATATATGTACGTCGGCTGAGAACGAATTTTTTCTGTCTATGCTCACACTTGTCTCCATCGGCCGAATGTTTTCGCCTTATGCGAGATCCAGGTGTCTTAGAATGCTGATCCACAACATTTTCATATACCTGGGTATCAACTACTATCTCCTTTCCATCTACATCGTGGCCTTGTAATGTACATTCGCAATGTAATTGTGTTCCAATGCCAGCAACTATTAGGTATGCATTGTGCCTGCCTTTAGGTCAAATTCAAAATCATTATTTGCACTTTGGGTTTCTATTCCTGACTTCACACCGTGAAAAGTATGACGTCGGAATTAGTGCACCTCTTGGCAATTCGGATCATTGCACCATTTCTGCTTTCTTTTTGATCTCTGAACTTCATAACGTTTCTAAAACGGCTACGAAACATTTGAAATACTTATACGAAAAGGCCCGTTGGGGTGAGCTAAACAAATTTTACGAGCATTTTAATTCGAAAAAGTATTATTCAGCTCTATTCATGGACATTTCCCAAGCTTTTGTTAAAGTGTGGCATGACGGATTGATGCACAAAATAAAGTTTAATTTGCCTGCAAGCACTCACAAGCTCCTGGAAAGCTACTTATGCGACCGGTAATTTGTTATCAGAGAACTCGTCTTCTCTATAAACCTCTCACAGCCAATCGGAGGATTACGAGTTCTCCAAGGTAGCATTCTAATAGATTGGAAGGAGTTTTAGGCAGACTCCGCCGCTAACCAAGGTTCAAACAACATGACATCGAATTGGTACTCATGCATGGCAGTTTGCCATGTATGGGGCGCTGCTAGACGAATTGTATTCACCCGGTGATTAAGTCACCGTGGAGCAAGGCCATACTGGCAAATACCCACGATAATCGTTTTCATAGCTGTATATCATGTATAATTGCCCACACTAAATAAAACATTATACTTGTATAAGATTCCTTCTCTTTCATTTAATTACAAATCATAAACAAACAAAGTATTATACCTTCCCGCGGACACCCTGTATGTCTAAGTATCTCACTCATTTGCTATGACTCCATTCACGTCGTTTTTTCCGCACTGTTTTCGATATTTCTCTATTTTTCATTCTTAAATCCACGAATTGCGTTCGCTTGTGTGACATTTTTATCAAATAATATGAGAACAACAGCTTCACCGCTGAGATACCAAAAATATCCAGAGAACATATTTCACATTTTTTGCGATACAGCGTCATCACTCAAGACATAATCAGAAACTGCTTTCCAACATTTACGATAGAATCTAGGTATGTTCTACAAAATTGTTGGGCTTACAAAAATATTGGAGGTCAGTGATACAGCGGCATTTTTATGAACCTTCTGGTGACTGGCCGTAAAATGTTAAAAACTAATATTTTGTATGGCAACCCCCCTAAGGAGAGTAGTTACGGGTGTGGGATCTTTGACACCGATGCGAAGCCATTTACCCTTATCCTACCGTCGTTTTTTTGAGCTCATACATTTTTTACCAACCCCAAAAAATAAGAGGTTCTAGCGAATCCAAAAGTCATGCTCTAAGCCACCCTAAATGTGCACACACAGTTGAAATCAGAGGTACTAATACTCGTATTTATAGAACGACAAACAACGTAGGATGTAGTAACATATTTTAACTTCATACGGTATTTTATGTGTTGCAGAACTGGCAACAAAGTTGCATTATCAATATCATACTTTCTTTATGTACATATGTATGTTTATTTGTAAATGCATGTGTGTCCATGCGGATTTGAGATACTGATGTTGTGCTGTTACGTTACTAACATACATAGTATAGTTTCAACACTGGATGCGAAAAAATTCTTAAAACGCATGCGCACTTATGCAACACTTTCACAAAGGTTTAAAAAGAGACTTCAATGCAACTCCAGTATTGGTTAAAATGTACTACTGGGAGAACTTTATTACTGTGAGTTTCAACGATTGAATAAAACTCTGTTTTGCAACAATCACCGGCATACGAGTTTCCGTAACGTTTCTTTAGCGTTTGACCCTCCAACGAAAATAAAAACGAGCTGTATAAACAACAATTGCGAAAACAGGAGACACCACGAACACACAAAAAAAATTGATTTACACCCAACTAAATTGTAGACACATTCATTTGTTGTCTTTCCAGTCTGGAAGATCAATTTTTTATTGCTACTGTGCTGCGCATGCGTATCCACAGATATGGTTAGCTGCATGCGCCGCAGACAGTTGAGGTATAAATAAAAAATAACCAAACGACATGCGAAACAACAAAAAACACTGAACCACGTTAATGACCAACAACTCAGCCTCGTGCTCTTGGGGCCGGACTTTGCAACCAACTAGCCAGCCATCCAGACAAAACAACAAAGTCTGTACACCAATAAGCCCGACAATAATTTTTTTTTTTTGCATTTGGCGGTCAGTTTGGAGTGCAACCAACGAACCAAGTGAACTTATTAAAGCGCAACAACATAAAAAATGTATGTGTGTGTATATGCACAAAGTAATAAACAACAACGCGCATTGGCAAAGCATTTAAAACATATGTACGATGCATACAATGTTGTACGCAATAAAGATATGCATATACAAACAAACGCACACCACGAAGCACAAGCTCACTAACTGTCAGAAAGCCACACTTCAAATTCGCAACTACTTAAATACAGTGAAAACCCTAATAAAGGATACCTCCCGCAGGCGATCACTACTTTTAAACGGACAATTTCCTTTTTTGTTTTGTTTGTACTTGTGTTTCTCTTATTTTTCTTTTCACCGTTGTGCGTATTTTCTCATTTATTGCAACATAGTCATATCTCAAAAAATTTAGCTTTTCGAGTTAACAATGCAGAATTGTTAACAGTACAATCTTTTATTTATTTATTTATTTAGTAACTATACAGTTCAAAGTAAATTTGCAAAGCATGGACGGGATGACAAAGACCATAATGCCCGAGATGTTATTAATAATACTTTTGTAGCGTCGCTGTGACTAACTATAACGACCTATGCCTTCACTTATAGCCTATTTACACCAAAGCGAAATCTGTTCATTCCAGATTTCAAGCCAAATCTAGTAGATTTTGAGAAGATTTCCCATACAAAATGAAATCTACTTTATGAGTAGATTTCGATGAAATCTCCTGAAATCTACTCAGTACCAAGCGATGCAACTGTGATTTCTTGCAAAAAGTACTTAAAAATACTACGCTGCAACAAAAATTGCACTATAATGTGGTGTATGCAGTCTCTGGGCACAAAAAATATACACTTTAATGCTGGTGTATTCAGTCTCTGATAAAATTGTATTGTCAAACCCGCATGCATAAATTATTTTTGAGCAAATGAAATCTTGCTAGATGTCAAAAAACGGTGGTGTAAACGATATAAATTTCGTTGTAGATTTCAATTCAAATCTACTTGATTTTGAGTTGATGTAAATGCGCTATTAGGAAGTTTCCACGTGGTTAACAATGAATAACCTCTAAAAAAAACTGTAAACCAACACAATTAGTTGAGGCAAACCCTTAACCAGTGCGAGTGAGACGCAAAACTCTCGAAGACCGAACAAAAAAAACAACAAGCCTGACCGCATTTAAAAAATAATTACGATGAAGCGAGAGCTGTTCTTCAGCCCAGAGCTGCTGTGCCAAAAATTTATTCAAATTAGTTTTAAACTGTTTCCTTTAGGAGATATTTTCTAAAAAGAATTTCCAAGACTCAAAAATTTGAAATGTGTTTTTCTCGAAACAAGCTTTTTTAGTTATGACTATGATGCAATAAAGGAATGATATGTTCATTATTAATTTCGTATGAACCCAAATTGCACTGGAATAGGTAGCAAGCTGTGTACACGTGTTCCTTTTTTTCACTGTTTTCCGTGTTCTCTATATCGCTCCTTTATTGCAACATAGTCATATCTCAAAAAATTAGCTTTTCGATTTAAATTGCCGTTAAACTGTTTCCTTTAGGATATATTTTCTAAACAATTTTTCTAAGACTTCTATGAAAACTGAAAATTTGAAATGTGTTTATCTCGAAACAAGCTTTTTTGCGTTATGACTATGTTGCAATAAAGGAGCGATATGTTCATTATTATTATTTTATTAATGTACTTCATTACCCTGTAGTGTGGAAGGTTTTGGGTCTGAGAAGTGCCGAAGGTATATACTCTGGGCACTGATCAGCTTTAGCTAATTTAATTACAACATTTTAAATGCTGTAATAGAGTTTGTTTTTGTCTTTCGTGTTGTTATTGTTGAAGTTAAACCTCCACGAACACTACTCCCTCTTTCCTCCTCCTCATAACCTATTTTCCTAGTTCCAGAACAATGCACTGCATAGGGGTCATCCCCTGAGTACTGGTCCAAGATAAAAAAACAAAACAAAAGAATTTTTAAAACAGATTACTATATTTTAGGGATATATATTTTTTCTATAAAATAACTTCACTAGACGGACAAAACTGTTAACAATTGTTCTGATAGCTTGACGGCGAAGGGAGTGAATGGAATATTTTTTCGGCATAATTTTTCAATCCAAACACACACCAAGCAATCAAATGTATGAAAATGAACATGCTACGGCAGATGAATTAGTCTCGAGTGTGATGAAATGAACAATAATTTTTAGTCGGAACTTTTGATAGTCATGCCCATCGATATTTTCAAGAAAAACTATCGATACTATCGTTAAGCGCTACATCTGGCAATACCACAATTTAAGTGGTAGTTAGATACTCACATGCTTATGTGGGTGTTAGCCAGTTATTTTTACGACAATTATATGTATATAGCTTTTACTTAAACAAAAAACAGTTAAGAAGATATTTTCTAAAAAAAAAATTGTATGGAAACTAAAAATTTGGCGATTCTATTTCCGATTTTGGGAGTTCCAAAAAAAAAACTCGGGACACGTTATACGAATATTTCTTAATTTTTAATTTGATATCGAAGAGTGTATTTCAGTTCTTTAAACTATAATTGTTGTATATAGATTTGTATTTATAAAGATACCGTTCTCAGCAGTTTTAATATGATTTTAATATAGTTTTTTTTTCGAAATAAGCGAATACTTGTTATTTGTAAACATTTTTGCCGTATATACATACATATATTGGATCAAAATTTGTCTATATGCTATCTAGACTCTAGTATTAACCATTCTTGATCACTTTTAAAACTCCTATGATATTCCTAATCAAATAAAATCTGCTCTTTTACCTTAAATAAATCTGTATAAAATGGTACGTCTGGCAACACTGCGTCATCTGTATGCAAAAATCACAAGTTTGTTAAGTTTTAGTCAGCATTTAGTCGCAGCCGCCAGATATAAGTAGCCATGTTTTACAAAATTTTTTTAAATTGGTTTTTTGTCACATATAAATAAAAAAAATCACATATAAAAAAATAAATTATACAATACATTAATATAAATTATACAATATGCTTTATATAATTTATTTTCATTTGTATATCGCACTACATCTACGAGTATAAAAAGAAATGTAGAGGCGGCTAAGAACCTGCCTGAACAAGTTGCCTGAAATATTATGCCGGCTACATTTAGCTGGCTTCGTATTTACTTATAGAAAAAAATTTATATTTAATACAGCTGTTGAGCATAGCTAAAAATTAGGCATTCAAAGGAATGCCGAAAGAGCGAAACTTAATAAATAAAACAAAGGCAGATAATGCCGGATTACGTTAACAATCAAAAGTCTAATTTACTTAACAAAACTGTCTTATATACTGCTTATGAAAAACGTTCTTAGCCTTTCTAACTTACGCCAGCTTATCTATTTTACATATCCTTTTCTCTCAATGCCATGAAGTTGGTATTCAACAACCAATCACAAATCGATTTCATATGATATTGACTCATAATCAATTGCATTGAAATGTCCTAAATTTAGTTAAGTCACACACGCTGACTGTCACACACTAACGTTGCAATATGCAGTGTGAGGCCAACATATTTGTTATTGTTTTGAGTGATTGTTGTTGTGGTACACTGCAAACGAAGGGGGGAGGTATATGCAAAAATTTGTTATGTCCGGTGTAAACTCATGATATGAAAGTCCCGACGACTATTAGAATGAGTTAGTAAGAGGTGCCGTAATTGTTGCAATAGGAGATGATATCGCCAATCGGCTTTTGTTACCAAAATAAACATTTTTTTATAACTACAATATAATATCTTGCTTGTGTTACCCTGTGAACATACGCCATTTCATCTCATTTATATATTTATTTAGTAACTCTAGTAACAGTAGCAAAGTAAATTTGCAAAGTATAGGATGCACAGCATGGGCGGGGTGACAAAGACCATAATGCCCAATATGGTATTAACAGTACTTTTGTAGCGTCGCTGTGACTAACTATAACGACCTATGCCTTCACTTAGGAAGTTTCCACGTGGTTAATAATGAATAACCTCTAAAAAAACTGTGAACCAATACAGTTAGTTAGGCAACCCGTTAACCAGTACGAGTGAGACGCAAAACTCTCGAAGACCGAACAACAAACACAGGCTTGACCGCACTTAAGAAATAATTACGATGATGCGAGAGCTGTTCTTCAGCCCAGAGCTGCTTTACGACTTTATTTCATCTCAAATAAATATTTCGTCATCTAACCATAGTTGCCATATTTGACGATTTATCGTCATTTTGACAATTTTGGGTGCTGAAAAGAACACTTTGACGATTTTTGTAGATCACATTTTTACTGTCATATCTTTACAGCAACTGCAAGCATACTTCCTTTTTATACCCTTCACAAAAATGTAAAGGGTATATACAAGTTTGTAATTCCGTTTGCAATTTCTACAATTTTCATTTCCGACACTATAAAGTATATATGTTCTGAATTAGCATTGATAGAAAATTCGATTAAGCGATGTCCGTCTGTCCGTTCTTCTGTCGGCCGTTGAAATACCGTTTCTGAGAAAACTATTATTTAGACTTAGAAATTTTTTCTTTTCACCATTGAAATTCACTAAACTCGGTTCACATATAGCTGAGCTATATCCAAAATTCTGAAAAAAACCCATTTTTTTTTTGCAATTTTGTATGATATTTAAAAAAATTGTTTGCTCTGCTGCAACCTTGACACCATTATTTGGCATGACAGTTAAAAGCCAAAAAAAAAAATGTTGCCCGATATCGGTCGATATATACCCGAGATATAACCTAAACCGAGTTTTTAATGAAAATATCACATAAACGAACTTAAAAAACTTTTTTTTCGTGAAGCTAATTGATGGTTTTCATGCACGCTGCAGAATGCTGTGTCATCTGCAAAAGTTGAAGTGTGAATTCCGGATCTCGTTGCACTGTCACAGGCATAAATCAAATATAATGTAGGTCCTACAATGCTACCGTGGGGAACTCCTGCTCCGATTGGCTGTGAGAGGCTTACAAAGTTGCCTTCTCTGATAACAAAATTCCGGCCGCATAAATAAGTAGCTTTCAAGAAACTTGTGAGTGTTTGCAGGCAAGTTAAACTATATTTTTTGCATCAACTTTATCAAAAGCTTGGGAAATGTCAATGAATAGAGCTGAACAAAACTTTTTGCCTTTGAAAGTCTGTCTTATGACGTTGACTAGTGTGTGCGTTTGTTCTATGGTGCCCGAAAGTCAAATTGATGATAAGGGATACATCCCACATCATTCGATATTTTAGGCAACTTCGCCATTAAAAATTTTTCGAACGGGTTTGAATTTGTTGGCAGTAGACTTATTGGTCTATATGATTCGACTTTAGTGGGATCCTTTCCTGGCTTGGGTATCATAGATATCTTCCACTATGCAAGATAATACTCGAGACGTAAAATAGCCTTAAAATTAATCGAATTCTTCTAGCTACACGTGGAAACTGCTCAAGTATTTTACCAGTAATTCTATCAGTACCTGGAGCTTTCCTGGGGTTTGTGTTACAAATAACTTTGTCAACATCTTGAAAACTAAGAGTCAAAGACAACGGCGGTCTAACAGTATATGACTGAAGCCGTAAAATAGCGTTACAAATAAAAAGTAGAACTCTTCTAGCTACACGAGGTAACTGTTCAAGCATTTTACCAGTAATTTGATCAATGCCTGGAGATGAATATATGTAAATTCGTTTTCTCATTCTGTTGAACTTCTCTCTGATATTATATCAGAGTTAAGGCCTAACCATAATGTGCATAAACTAATTTAAGCCAACTTAAGCAACTGTGCGAATACGTATAATCAAATGTGTATAACTATAATGTACTTAATGCAACTTTTCGTTAAGTTTCGTCTAATGTCAGTTGCTTAAGCAAAGTACGAAACCAAACGCATCTTCTGTACGGAATCATTTGTTTGCAGAAGTTTGTGTGTGTGTGTTTACAAAAATTATTAAAATAAAAAAAATTGAAACAAATACATTTGTATTTAATTTAATAGAAATGTGTTTTAGCTTTGTTCAATTTTTAATTACACAAATTACTACAAAATTGTTTTTACTTTTTGTTGAAAATTATTGCATACAAATGCTTTGCTGTAATTTTTAGTACTTTTTATATAATCTACTTAGAAAAGACACAAGTATTACGAAGTAGAACAACAATGGGTTTAAAATCATTAAGTTCATATAAGTACATTATGGCCAACTAAAAGTCGTTTTTTGTTCACATATGCATTTGACAGGCTTTTCGTTTAATTTTGGCAAAAGCTTAAGCCAATCTATGCACATTATGGTTAGGCCTTTAATTGCAGTTGTAGACACTGGGTAACAAGAGATTTCAGATGACAGTTATTTTTTACCACTTACGCAAGTAGTGGCATGAAAAACTCAAATACGTGTTACCAGCGAAATTAGTTCAAAATAGTCAAATGTCTTCGCCCCCGCTTTTCTGTTTACACATGCCGTTGCAATTTCATTTCTCAAATGTCGTCAAAACGTGTTGCTGGATATCGCATGCTGTGATTCCGTAACACATGTGCTTTGCACATTTCTTATTAACGCATTTTGTGATAGTCGATGTCCGCCTATAGTTGATTCCACTGTACATACGTACTTAAGTATGTGAGTGTTTCTCTCGTGGCTAAAGCACGTTAGTTTTGGCCACGAGATGTTTTCCTACAAAAAAAAAAAAAAAGATACATTAAATAAATGTGTATAAAAAACAATAAATTTTATGAAAGAATAAATGAAAAAAAAAAAACACCCATGCAGCTGCATTACATCAATTGTTATTCCTGCCATTTAAGAAGGCCTTTAAGCGTCGACACGTCTGTGGTATTCCGCGTATGAAAATACTCGTACATATGCAGCATACACGAAAGAAAAAGAAAAAAACTGCAAAATGTTTGGTTGTGTAATTTCTATTGCATATTGAAAAATTATTTAGCGTGATGACAATTACAATCCTTGTATAAATACATACATACTCGTATATGTACTTATGTAGGCTTGCATCCAATCACATTTACTGTCAATATTATCAGAAACCTCAAAAATAGGATACCCCACAGGGGGTTTTCATTTGTTTTGCTTTCTAAGCAAATCACTGTCTGGTTGAGGAGTTTCATTTACGCTACCTTGGAGAACCTCTGCCTTGATTGGCTGAGTTGGGCTTATAAAATCTAATAACATATAGATAAGTAGCTTTGCAGAAGCTTGTGAGAGTTTGCAGGCAAGTTCAACTTTATTTTGTGCCTCACACCGTCGTGTCACATTTTATCAATGAATAGAGCTGAACAATACTTTTTGCCTCCAAAAGTCTTTCTTATGACATTTACTAGTCTGTCTGTTTGCAATATGGTGCTGTTCAGAGATCTGCAACGAGCACTTATTTTGATGATACGAATATGCTCGCCTAACAACGAGTTGCAGTGTGTTTAACACAGCAATTTGCTCGCGTATCCACTCGTAACACTCGCAAGAATTTGGGTTTGTAATACACGAGCTTTTGACAAACACAATCAAATTTTAACAAGTTGTCTCTTAATCACTCTTTCGTTAGTATTTTTTTAACATACAATGACTGCATTCGTGCTTCAAATAACAAAAAAATGTTTATGTAAAAATTCGAACCTACACATTTACACTGGTAACGGCTGAAATTGAGCAACTTCTGGCAGAAAAAAGAAGAATTAGAGGAAAGTGGCAAACTCGCAAGTCTCCCCAGCTTAAAACTAGGCTATGGGAATGCGTAACTCGACTAAGAAATCTGCTTGAAATCCAGAGAATGTCTTCCCTTAAAACATAAAAGCCTGGATGGTACTCCGCAATCTGACTATTCTTTGTGGAATGCGACAAAAGGTCTGAAAAGACCCGTAATAGGTAAGCCACCTTTGCGAACTTCAACTGGTAACTGGGCACGAAGCGATTCTGGAAAGGGGATGGTGTATGTTAATCATTTGAGAAATGTTTTTACGACAAATGATTCAGCGAATGATGTAGAAGAAATTCCGTCATATGTTGTTAGACAGCCTGTGTCTTTCAGACTTAACTTTCAAGATGTCGAAAACGTTATCAATAACATAAATCACAGGAAAGCTCCAGGTATAGATCAGATTACTGGTAAAATGCTTGAACAGTTACCTAGTGCAGCAAGAAGAGTTCTACTTTTTGTTTCTGACGCTATTTTACGCCTTGAGTATTATCCTACAGAGGGGAAGGTCGCAATGATTACTATGATACCCAAGCCAGGGAAGGATCTGACAAAGGTAGAATCATATAGACCAATAAGTCATTTACCAACAATTTCAAAACTATTCGAAAAATTGTTAATGACGAAGTTGAGTCCAATATTGAACAATGTGGGATGTATCCCCGATCATCAATTTGGTTTTCGGGCTAAACATAGCACCATAGAACAAACGCAATGAATAGTCAATGTCATAAGACAGACTTTTGAAGACAAAAAGTATTGTTCAGCTCTATTCATCGACATTTCCCAAGCTTTTGATAAAGTGTGGCACGACGGACTGATACACAAAATAAAGTCGAACTTGCCTGCAAACACTCACAAGTTTCTTGAAAGCTACTTATTTATGCGGCCGGAATTTTGTTATCAGAGAAGGCGACTTTATAAACCCAACACAGCCAATTGGAGCAGGAGTTCCCCAAGGTAGCGTTCTAGGTCCTACTTTATATTCGATTTACGCTTCTGACATGCCAACGAGATCCGGAATTCATACTTCAACTTTTGCAGCTGACACAGCTTTTGGCAGCGTTCCTGAAAACCATCAATTAGCTTCACGAAATTTGCAGGAGTATATTTCAATATTAGAAAAATGGCTGAAACTTTGGAAAATTAAAGTTAATGAACAAAAATGTAATCACGTTACATTCACACTGCGTAAGCAAACATGTTCGGCTATCCAAATAAACAATACACTTATTCCGCAGTATAATGAAGTTGAATACCTTGGTATTTACCTCGACCGTAGGCTAACGTGGAAGCCTCACATTGATGCGAAAGTCACTCAGTTGAAATTAAAAGCAGCGCAATTAAATTGGCTTATGGGCAGAAATTCGACATTGAAGTTGGATTGCAAACTTTTATTATAGAACGCAATTTTGAAGTCTATATGGTGCTATGGAATTCAACTATGGGGAACATAATTGAATTCTCAACAATTTATTTAGATTGTTTTGATATAAAGTTGAATGTTTGAGAATACTTACAAAAATTTCCAAAGTCTAATGATGATTAGGGTAGCTCGTGTGAAATGTCGGCATATAGATAGCTGGGAAACATAGAAAACAAGCTATTTATAATTTTTTATTGGTATCAATGTTAGAAGCTAGTATAGTGAATAAAAAACTCAATTGTTTAGATAATATACATTACTTTGTGTATTGATTTGGTGCCTTTTATACATAATTACTCCATGTACTCTTACGAGTATTGTGCTGTGTAAGATCAAATATAATAATTATATCACTGATATATTGTACAAAAAGTATTTTCTTATACTGGAACAAAAGGTTGTGTTGAGTTCGGTTCGGTGCCACTGAAAATTAAAAAAAAAATGCACCGAAATTTGGAAAAAATCGCACCGGCAAAGGAATTTTTCGCAAAAAAAAAAATAAAAAGCGCCAAAAACGCGAAACGCACCGAGTTGGCAACACTGCTGAAATACGTCTGGCATACAGAAAGATGAAAGAAAATAATGAACTAATTCACTTAACCTTTCTGAAAGAGAATGAAAGATTCACACAAATGAAAGATTTTGCCCAACACTGCAAAGAATGGGTATAAGAAAGAATTATTTCAGCATTCATTGACGAAATTTTGGTGGCAGATGAATGAAGAAATATTATTAGTTGGTTAAATTTTTGTTGAACTTTATAATTTTTAATTTTTTGGTTTGTACATTTGTACAACGGGTTATAGTTCAGGTTTTTTCTTTCTTAAGTTTTTTTTTTCTTAAGAAGGATTTTTTACAATACAAATTTGCTGTGATCAATAATTTTTGATTGAAGAAGACAAGAAAAATAATAATCAAATCTTTAGCTGGGGGACAACTAGCTGTTTCGTAGTCGCTACACTACTCATCAGCACCCACTGGGATTTGAACTCGGTTCATGATCTGCTGCTTCTATTATTTTTCTTCGCGCTAAAGCTTTTGAAGCTTTGGTTTTGTTTACAAAATGAATGAAATTTACTAAAAGTGTGGTAATATTGTTGAAAGCTTTTCTGCTTCAAAGTGAGAGCATAATAAAAATCGCTGCCAAAATAATATAGATTCTATTTTACGACCGCATTTGATCCTATCTCTTAAGCTGAAAGTCCATACCACGCATTATATGCACTGCGCGTTTTACGCATTTCAAACTTTCTACGCGTTCTTTACTTTTTCTAAACTCAAGTTACATGCAACGCTTTTCATTCGATAAGTTTTTTGTTGTGTTTGAATTATTTTTTCAATAAAAACATTTTTTTAACACATAAACATAAAATAGCAATCCACGGTACAAATATTCTTGGCTATAACTTTGAAAAAATAAAATGAATTGTGATCTGCGGCTATCAAAAACAACTAACATTTTTATAACGCTTGTGACGCGTGCAAAAGTAGAAAGTAAAATTACTTTTGGTGTCATACGCGTTTAACGCGTCATAC
Organism: Thecocarcelia acutangulata; assembly: GCA_914767995.1. Classification (NCBI taxonomy): domain Eukaryota; kingdom Metazoa; phylum Arthropoda; class Insecta; order Diptera; family Tachinidae; genus Thecocarcelia; species Thecocarcelia acutangulata. The sequence continues at coordinate 64,401,646 of OU612098.1, forward strand.
GCTTGTGCTGTGTAACCTCGCACATAAAGTTACATTGTTTTTACTTTTTTGACAGACGCTTAGAACGCGTTGAGGCGTAAAACGCGTGTTATGGACTTTCAGCTTTAGAGATAGGAGATTATCCAATAATTTTTTCAAAGCTTCCTCCGCAGAAATCCGAAGGTTTTTATTAGTGGAGAAAAGCTCTTTCTCGGAAATATAAACGCTAGTAAGAGTAATAGAAAAATGTCACGAAGTATTTTTTTTTTTTCATCTTGGACCAGTAATCAGGGGATGGCCTCTACATATGCAGTGCATTGCACTGGAACTAGGAAAATAGGTTATGATGAAGTAGGAAAGAGGGAGTAGTGTTTGTGGATGTTAAACTTTAACAATAACAACATGACAGACTAAAAAAAACTCTATTACAGCAGTTAAAATGTTGGAATTAAATTAGTTAAAACTGACCAGTGCCCAGTGTATATACCTTCGATACTGCTTAGATTAGCAAAATTTAGTCCAACACCTTACACACTCCAAGGTAATGAAGTACATTCAGAAGAAATTGATATTGAACATTAGTATATAGAAAACACGGAGAACGGTGAAAAAAGAAACACGTGTACACATATTGCTACCTATTCCGGTGCACTTTGATTTATACGAAATTAATAATGAACATATCGCTCCTTTATTGCAATATAGTCACATCTCAAAAAATGAGCTTTTCGAGTTAAAAATGCAAAATTGTTAACAGTACTACCATTTATATTGTGCCAAAAATTTATTCAAATTGCTTTTAAACTTTAATTTGTTAAATTTTTGTTGAACTTTTTTTTTTATAATTTTATAATTAAAAATTGTTTGGTTTGTACATATGTACATCAGGTTTTTAGTTCAAGTTTTTCCTTTCTTAAGTTTTTTTTTTTCCTTAAGAAGGATTTTTTTACAATACAAATTTGCTGTGATCAATAATTATTGATTGAAGAAGACAAGAAAAATAATAATCAAATCTTTAGCTGGGGGACAACTAGCTGTTTCGTAGTCGCTACACTACTCATCAGCACCCACTGGGATTTGAACTCGGGTCATGACGTATCATGATCTGCTGCTTTAACCACTAAGCCACCGAGCATTTAATTATTCTCTATCCATATTCATCTCATATTGAATCACATATGAATTCTGTTAATTGCCCACATTGTTTGTACAGCGTTTGCTGTCTCAGAACTAGCGGAATTTATTTTTTAGTTATTAACATACATATTTTTGTATTTTAATATTCTCCGGACCCAGAGATGTAAATATTAATTTGTTAAATTTTTGTTGAACTTTTTTTTATAATTTTTTTTTAAATTAAAAATTGTTTGGTTTTAACTGTTTAAAGTGTTTTACCTCAAATGAAGATGCAATTACAGTTGTAAACCGCTATTTTGAAGATCTTGAGGAAAACTATTTTAATCAAGGGATAGAATTGCTAGAAAAGCGTTGGACTAAATGTATTGAAGTTTCAGGAGATTATATTGAGAAATAAAAATATTTTTGAAAAACTTACTATTCTCTTTCATTGATAGCCTAAGGAGTTTCCGAACGGCCCTCGTATAGAGTTTTGTTCAGAGACTTTTTTTGCGAAATATCAGTTTCAGCATATAGTATGCGTAACGAAGCTTGTCCGTGCGTAAGAATATATCAAAATACCCTTTTGCTTATAAATCCTTACATTGTTATAGTTGACATTTCATTCTACTATAACAATCAGTGTGGCCAGATTCAAATAGTTTTTGGTGTGCTAAAATTTAGTCAAAACCGATTTTTCATTGAAACAATTTTTTTTGTTGGCAACAAAAGTAGGTTATATAACCTACTTTTATTAGATTTATTAGATTTCGATTCATGGGTTTGCTACTGAAATTCAGTAATATCGGTTCACATATAGCTGAGATATATTCAAAATTCCGAAAAAAATCCATTTTCTTTGCAATTTTGTATAAAAATTTTTGAAAAAAAGTTGTTTGATTTACTTCAAACTTCACACACTCATTAAGCATGGTGACTAAAAGGCAAACAAAATGTATCCAGATATCGGTCCATATGTACGCGGGATATAGGCTAAACCGGTTTTTCATGAAAATGTAAAAACCGAAGATTTATTTTTATATTTTAAAAGTGTTTATTTTAAAATTTGATAATGATGACGAGCAACCCGATTGTTGCTCAAGTCAGTGAAAATTATAATTGTTCTTAAAACTAAAATTATGTCTACTTATATACTACTTATGGGAAGTTCAAGACGATTCATATTATTATAATTAATGTTTGGGAAACTAATTTGGTTCCCACGGCTTAGAGGTGAGCTGATCAGACTTTACCTATGCATACATAAATTTCCACTTTGGAATGTGCATATGTGTCGCGACTCAAGTGTTTAGATTTAATTGTAACAGTGCAACACACATGCATACGTACTTTCATAAACCGTATCATTCGTACCTCAAGTGTATCTTCACTTAGTAGGCACACTGTCGCGACAACGGCCAGTGACAGAAAAGGTGTCAAGTGACGAGGGTTATGAATTTAAAAGTAACTTAATATTCTTTTAGTTATTTCTTGTACATGCCTTTAATAGGATGCATTCATGTTATAGCTAAAAGAATGAATTTATGCCGCGATCATGCTACAAATGTCGCGTCAGCGAAATTAAACACTTTTTTTTTTTTGCTTAACATCAGTTCTGGTTATATAAGGAGGTTAACAAATATCGAACAATTATTTTAAATTTTTCAAAAAGTATTTATTAATTCATCAATAACTATCTTGTCCACTTCAAAGTAATCCCCCTCAGATGTGAAACCCTTATGCCAGCGTTTCTTTCCAATCCTCGTAACACTTCTGAAACGCGTTTTATAGTATCGCCAACCGCTACTGTTTCTATTATTCTTTTATCTCCTCAATCGTAGCAAAACGCTTTACTTTCATCGATGTCTTCAGTTTTGGGAAGAGGAAAAAGTCAGCGGGGGCCAAGTCCGGTGAATACGGTGTTTGATGCATGATAACGGTTTTGTTTTTGGCCAAAAGCTCACGCACAAGCATCGATGTGTGAGCTGGGGTTTTCCACAATTCTGTTCTGTTTCTGACGAATTGCTTCGTGCAAACGGCGCATAGCTTTAAAGTAGTATTCCTTATTGACCGTATGACCTTATGGCAAGAATTCATTATGCATCACGCCTTTGCAGTCGAAGAAAACAGTGAGCAAAACCTTCACATTTGACCGCACTTGACGTTTTTTTTTTCGTCTTGACTCTGCTGGACGCTTCCATTGGGATGTTTGTGCTTTGGTTTCAATGTCATAGCCATACACCCATGATTCGTCACCAGTTATGACCTTTTTGAGGAAAAGTCTGGATCGTCGTTGACGTCGTTCAACAGCGTCTGAGCGATGTCCATGCGACGTTGTTTTTGCTCAAAATTTAGTAAAAAATCGAAGAGCACACCAAAACACGACTAACCTTTTTATCTGTCAAAAGCAAATTGACAATCCGAAATGCCAACATTTTGGACTTAGGTAACTCACGAAATTTGAAAATAAAGGTAATTTTTTGATTAGACCATGTATGTAATTGTATAATAATGTACACTTAGCACAGCTGAATTTATCTGCACATACTATTGGAATAGGTCAAAACACAAAATTAAGTCAAAATATTCAATATATGCAGAAAAGTAGCTGCGCAATTATCAAAAATGTTCTTTAGGCGAGTATTCAAACAACCATGCGTCGTTATCTTTGAAAACTATTTTTTTTATTTCTTTAATTTCGATTCAGATAGTGAGTAGCTTCAACATATTCTGATAAAAATATATGATATTTATTTTACAGAAAACGAAATTACTTGCGACGACATCAGCTGTGGCCCTAAACAAGTTTGTCTAATTGACTTGTTGACATACAAACCCAGATGCACTTCGTGTCGCTATAAATGCTCGCGCAAAAGACGTCCACCTTCGGTAAGTTGTCTACAGTCGATAAACTATAACAATTAATTTGAACATTTATTTATTTCTTTGCTATATTATATTTTCTTTCATTTGTGTTTTTTGTTCTAATTTCACAGTCGCCACACTTTGACGAGGGAAAACTTTGCGGTTTTAATAATCGTTCTTATAATTCCTGGTGTGAGATGCGCAAGGATTCTTGTTCCACCGGCTTCTATATTGATGTAAAGTATTTAGGAGACTGTCATTAAACTGAGAGGAAGGAGCATGCGCTTAATTAAAACTTCAATTTCAATTCTCCAATTGCTGCTGAAATGATTTAACGATCTGGATTATGAACTTACATTGTTTTATTTATTTTATTGTAACGAATAGACGAATCAATATCAGCTTTAATTAAAAAAAAAACAATTTAATGTAAATTGGTAAATGATAATAAAATTACTTACTCTTAAATCAAGTTTGCGCACACAGCTCCAAATAAAAAGAAACGCCACTAATGGTCATACACATATGTACACAAATGTAGTGGAAAATCCCATATATAAAGGGTGGTCTAAACAAAACACACGATTTCAATTGCACAATAAATTAATTCAAAAGTTTTCAGAGAATTATCTCTTATAGTGTTTTTGTTTCTACACCAAAAAATACCGCCTTGTTCAAAGATTATTATTATTATTGGATGGTATGTGGCCTTCATCGGTCACTAGCACAGCGACCAGTGTTGATCTATTGTGTGTCCTCTTGCCCCATTACGGGTTAAGGATGTCAAGAAAACGGAGTGATATTATGTCACATTCACTTAACATACGAGTATGTGCTTGTAGCAGCCTATATCTCCTGTATCCTAATGCTTCACAGTGGGTGATCAAGTGCTCCATTGACTCCTCTTCCTCACCGCAGAATCTGCAAAATCCCTGTGTTGGAAATGCCCATCCTGTACAGGTGCTTATGGCAGGTATAATGAACTGTAAATTCACCTGTCAGTGTTCTTAGGCTTTTCCTGTCCAGTTTTAGAGCACATTCGTCCCTCTTTGTATCAAAGTCCAGAAAATTATTGGAATGTTCAAGACCAGCTGTTTAGCTCCAATGTTGCTCAATGATGGACTCCGTCCATTTTTTCATCTCTTCATTGAGGTGACCCTTATTGAAACCAAATGTTGGAGTGGGGCAAATAAAAGTCCCCTCTGCTCCTTTTTTGTAGATGTCATTGCCCTAGTGGCCCTCATGTCCTGCACCCACATCAGAGTAACCTGGTTCTGGCTTGCCAGTTCATTTAGCCTGTTGTGACATTCCAGTACCAGCCAGGAAATAAAGACACAACTGCTTAGGGCCTTCAGTACTGATTGGCTATCAGAGAGTATTTTTACCAGCACTCCCTTGTCTCCCCTATCGGAGAGTATTTCAACCACTTCCCTTGTTGCGCTTAATTCCGCTAGGAAAATTGTGGCGTCTCTACTAAGAGTTATATACCTGCATGCTATAGGCCCGCCCCAATTCCTTGGAGCTTTTTGGATCCATCCGTGTACCACTTCTGTGAACAATCTCGCAACTATCTTGGGTTCGTGCCTCATTCTTACCTAGTTGGGCAGATGATCATAAACTTCCTGGTAAATGAGTTAGTCGGATCTATAAGGTCCAGATGACCAATACGGTTACCTGTCACAAAGGGAACGCCTTAGGACCCAAGTGAGCTGGAAAACCTAGGCTATTGCGGGGGATCCTGCGGTCTGCCTACCTGTCTTTAGTTTTTCCCTTGTTCAAAGATAAAGACAAAAAATGTTCTGCAATCACTGTAAAAATGCAATTTGTCGTTTGCAACAAAACGCAGATTATCATCCACGTGCCGACGAATGCAAAATTTTTAAATCACTTGTGAGCTTAATATCGCAAATCCCATTTATCTGAGTGCTGAAGATCGCGCGTTTTGTTTGAGCAAAAATATGTGTCAAATTTGGTAGCACTTGCTTTTTGTATGGGAAAAAATTAGCTGTGCCATGTGATGTCGCCATTTTCAAAGCAAACAACTGCAACCAGGGATGTCAACTATTTATAACCAAAACGCGCCGTGAACTTACCCAAAAAGCGCTAAAAACGGCTAAACTATACATATTCACAAAAAAGTAACACAAACAAACATTTCGGTGAAATAACAAACATAATTTTAAAAACAATCTTTAAATTGAAATATTCTTTTCCATTGCTATAGTTGACCCATATAAAAGAGTAAAATACAATTTATAGCCACTTATGGCCCTGATTCACTATCCTACACGATTCTATTCATTCACAGGAAACTGTTTCAAAAGTCTGGCCGACTTGAAAAAAATCGCATAAATTTGAAATAATTGAATAAATTATTTCAATCATACAAGTATGAATAATTTATTTACACAGTAAAACAACTAAAAACTTTTATTAACATAATAATTTTACATTACTTAAATTTTTTCCTTGAGGCACGAACTATATTTTCATATTTTTTACAATATATACAACACTGATCGCACGGAAACCATAATGTTTTGAAAAGTTTCATAAAAATTTTCAAATCGGTACGATTTGTCAAAAACTCTGTCGCACGGTTGAATTTTTAGTACTTTTTCAGCACACATGCTTTATTTAGTAGATCGCACGATCGTGTATGATAATGTAACAAGGCCTTTAAGCAGTATTTTAGAATATAAAGTCTTAAAACATAATCAATCTAAAGTCGCTAGTTTCCAAAGCATGTTTATATTCTAGGTATTAAACTGTTTGGATATAATATTTCGAATCCTTATATGTATTTTTGTTATTTGGACTTACATCAGATGGAATATTATAATATTTATTCCGTTCTACGTCCTTATTTCAACGGGACCAAACTGAACCCAAGTGGGCTAGCTTTACAATAGCTGGCAGCCTGTTAAACCTAACGTCCTTATTTTATATGAATTTATTATATTTACCGATAAATATAAAAACAATTGCAAATTTTTCCAATTTCGTTTTCAAAATCAAAAATCTTTTTAAAAAATATCAGGATGCCCTTCTTAATCTTGTTAGATAAGGATCTCTGTACGGCAACAAAAGAAACATTTTTTTTACATTAATTATTTTTCAGAACAATTGATTTTTATTCACTATATTAGCTTCTAACATTGATACCAATCCAAAAATTATAAACAGCTTGTGTTCTATGTTTCGCAGCTGTCTACAACACTTACGCTTTATGCTGGAATAGATCAGCGTGGTCCAGGGTCGTTTCAATAAAGAAACAGAATTAGTCTTCAATGTTGGCTCTTTATTTTAATAAAATAATAAAAGAAAATCTTTCTTCTCTTTTTATGTGTTTGGTCACGTGGGGTTGTGGCACCACCTACGGCTGACGTTGGAGCGGGGTCGCGGGCCGCTATGGAGGAATTGAAAACTTCTACACGGCAGAACTCGCTTCCCCAACGATCCACTGCCTCTGGTGTCGCGCTCAAGTGGAATTAAAAACTCCTCTGGCGGATGGTGAAGGTATTAATAACACCTTCACTCTCCGTCGCCCTACCAACGTTGGCAAATACTCTCAGGAGAATTCACAACTATCCCTCGAATACCAAGCTGACGACGAGGCAAACCAGGCAAAGATGAACCACTCAAGAGTAAAATGTAAGGAATTGAAAACTCCTCACTAACCACTTGTTGGTTACTTCGCCACAGCTGTGATCACTCGCAAACAAGATGCTTTGAAATAGAATTAAAAAATCTGGTTTCAAGACACGTCTTACCTGCAGGCTAGTCACTGACCAAACTGCCATGAATATTCACCTCAATTCATATTTATTTCCAAAAATTCATTAATATTATAACAGAGTAGTTATATACACTTAAACTTATTTCCTTACGTACAAAATACTTTTCAAGGATTGCTCAATATAATTCTAAACATGCATTAAATTTACATCAATTGTCAAAGATTTTTCATTTAAAATCCCAAAAAAAAAAGGAATAAAAAAGGGATGCATTTAGGAATAGACTTAAAACTAAATAACAAATAAATATAATAAAAAATATGTATAACAAAACTCAAAATTTACACAACAAAATAATAAAAAACAAAAAGTTAAATTCACTTAAACAAGTTAATGTGCCGTCTTGTACACAACATTATAGTTGTCCAGAGTTCGGATAGAATAAAAGGTCCGTTCCGACGTAAATGAGACCGCCGTCCCTAAGGGTTAGTAGGTCCACAGGAGAAAAATAATTCTTACTCCGAACGGTATCGAGATCAGCCGCCTCTAAAAAGCTCTGACGAACATGAGCGTTGTTAAAAGTTTGCGCGCTTTCCAAGAATCTAATAGAATTCCCTATCATAAATCCATCTATCCGTCCAAAATCAATTTGATTGTAAATGGATATGCAGGATGGTCGATGGTATTGATCATTTGGTCCAATGTAGGGTCTAAGCCCAAGGCAAGATACCAAGATCTTTTCTTCCCATATCCTAAGCCTCTCCATCTGACTTGAAGTAATTCCAAACCAGACTGGAAACTGCCATGAATATGCTGATGCTCGTGGTTTTATATTCTACGCTGAGCACACATTACGTACTAACACCTACGCGCCAACTATGTGCGGCTGTGTTTAGCAAACATTGTCTCATGGTTGATATTTATTCATTGTGTGGTGGTGCCATCTACGCTGACCGTTAATTTTAAATACAATTTTCAAACTTAAAAATAATTTAACCTACATTACATGTAACTTTTTATACTACATTAATTATTAATTCAAAAGCAAACAGAACAACGCTTCTTGCGTTAATAGTTAATAATAAATGAAATAATCAAATGAATAACTAAAGGCTCCTAAAGATGCCGAATGTACGACCGACCTCCAATACTTTTGTAATCCTAGCATTTTAAAGGGTGTGCCCATACAAAAACTTAATTAAAAATTTCTTTTTAATTGAATAATGTTGAATATTATTTAGTTAAATTGATACGCGTTTAATATACGAGCTTTATATTTTCAGCAACAACCTGAAGCAAAATTACTTTCTTTTTCTCGTTGCGGCATAATATGTTGTATTCTTATATTAATTTTACTCTACTTTCAGCAGCGTCATTAACAGCGTGTAATTTATGCAATATTCCTATCGCTTTCGGGTAGTTGTCAAATTCTTCCCAGATTTCGTAATCCAAACCGCATGGAGAATTTGGTTGTTTCGAGTGTTACGTATTGACTCATTAATCAGCAGTTTTTTCTTTTCTTGTGTTGAGTCTACATTCGTTTTACATCTTTCAATCTGAAAATATATGATGGACGATCTTGATTGTATAAGTATCGCGCTCATTCTCAATAACTTCTTTCACGTCATCTTATTTTTTACATTTTCTTTTTTTTTTCTATTCTTAAATCCACGAATTGCATTCGCTATTTTATATTTGAAGTCATAGGAGACATTTTTATCAAATAATGCCAGAGCAACAGCTTCACCGCTGAGATGCCAAACATGTCCAGAGAATTTGTATCACAGATTTTGCGATACAGCGTCATCAATCAAGGCATAATCAGAAATCACTTTCAAAAAATTGAATCATTATTTGGAGCTTCGAGTGTACTTGTATCGTCAACTTATTATTATACAGGGTGGCTAATCAATTTGCTACATTAAGAAACTCAAATAACTTTTTGTTAAAGATTATGTAATATGTTTTTTAATAATTCTTTGAAAAATAATAAATTTTTATTAAAGTAATTCATTAAGTTTTGAAAATAATTGAATTCAAATGGCCTCCACCCTCGGTGACACATGCACGACGTCTTAGCAAAAAGTTATTCATTACTGCCTAGAGTGTTGCAGCGGGAATTGTCTCAATTACCATTCGAATGGATTGCTTTAAATCATCGAAATTTATTGGGTTTCTTTTGTAAGCTGCTTGTTTGCAATAACACCACAAAAAAAAATAAGGTGCAGTGGGGCCAGGAGACCTGGGAGGCCAACAGAGTGTGGAGTTTCTTGAAATCAATCAATTTATTGGGAAATTTTTGCCTCAATTCTGTCATAACAGGCGTGGCTATGCGACAAGCTGCCCCATCTTGTTGAAAGCAAACAGAGTTGAAAGGGATTCTCCTTCGTCGTAATTCTGAAAAGAAAAACTCTTTCAACATCTTTATGCTAGGAACACAACTGCGACGAACAACGAATTTCGCCCATCGCGACGAATTCGTCGGCAAATGTTCGTTTTATAATTTCGTCGTGTGAAGCACAATACCAACGAACTTTTGTGTAGATAACATTGTTTACATATAAATAATTAAGGGGGCCCATATTAAGTCAGCCTATATAAATCCCATCTGAAAGAGGGATTTATGAACAAATTATCTGAGGCATGAGAACATCATAAATTTTTTACTACATGGACTAATATAAATATAAAAAGTATGATTTCGTGAAAAATATTTTTTTTATATAAAAAACCTGGCCACCTTTTAAAATAAATCTATTTCAACCTCTGCTGAATATGACGAATTTCGACCAACGCCACGATTATGTGAATTTTCATATACACCAGAGTGTTTTATTTTTGGCAACGAATATTCGCGACCAAATATTCGTCGTTCGTCGCAGTTGTGTTCCTAGCATTAAGTAACGGTCTCCATTGAGCATAACAGTAAGACCGTTTTCTTCGAAAAAGTAAGACCCGATAATGAACCTTGAAGAAACTGCACACCACACAGGGATGCGAAGCGGATGTAATTACATCTGATGAAGTATCTGTGGGTTAGAATTACTCCATATTCGACAATTTTGCTTGTTAACATTGTCGTTTAAATCAAAATGTGCCTCGTCACACATAAAAATGCAGTTCAAGACATTATCATCCTCTGACACCATTTGAATGAACTTCTCACAAAATTCCAAGCGAATCGGGAAGTCTCCAGGGTTCAGTTTGTTTATTAATTGAATCTTATATGGAAATAAGTTTAAATCTTGGTGCAAAATTGTCTGCATTTGAACAGATAAGCTCTTTGTCGAAGCTCTAGGATTAGATTGTATGGCAGCAGCTACAGCAACGATAGTTTTCTGCGTCCGAACTGAGGGATCTCGATGATAAGGGCTTCTTGCGATTGTGCCACACTCGGCAAAATTCTTCACGAGCCTCATTATAGTTCATCTGCTAGGAGGAGTGCTGTCAAACGTGCGCCTATATTCTCCTTGCACAGACTCTTAAATGTGAAAGCAACGCACTATCCAAATTCTTGTTTCATTGTCTCCCTTTTAGTTAAACTTAAAGATCAATCTATAAAATACAATAAAAATGGATCAGGTTAGTTACACATAAATTAAGTTGTTACATTATTTTTTTGGTAGTAGCATTCATCATCAGATAATCTGTATTTCTTTATTCCGGTCGAGATATTTTCGGAATAAAAATAGTTTTGTATGAACTAACAATAAGATTTAATTTTTACCTTATTACTAAGCATAAAAAATTATATATGTAAGCCCAACCAACTCTAGACAGAAAAGTTTTATTTTGCGAAAGCAATATTGGTAAAATCACCTATTTAACGGTCTGATGGTGGAAAGGGTACCCCTTTTTCTCAACCGAGAGTGGCCGCTAAAATTAAGTATTTTTCGTGCAAGAGGGTTTAGGTGAAGTTCCAATTTGCTGATGTACCTTGTTGCGTACTTACGGAATTCGTCTTTTACCAGCGGAACACACAGATCCTTGTGAATTCGTGAGTTTCGTACGCACCATGGAGCTGCAGTAATCGTTCGAAGACTTTGGTTTTGTCGTCTCTTTGATGTTGAGGCGGTGCCGCATAATTAAATTCCATAGCACCATATAGGCTTTAGAATTCGTTGTATAACAAAAGTTTGCAATACAGCTTCTAGATAGAATTGCTGCTCATAAGCCAATTTTGTTGCGCTGCTTTTAATTTCAACTGAGTGACTTTCGCATCAATGGGAGGCTTCCACGTTAGCCTACCTACAGTCGAGGTAAATTTAATTTATAATTACGGTTGTTGCGTTCCAGCAATTTTTAATAAAACCAACAAATTTAGGGAGTGTTTTGCTTTTTACGCTCATTAGTCTGAGCTTGCGGCAGATCTTTTAGACAACTGTTTTTGGTTTTGATTGGTTGTTAAATAGTTTTATTAAGTTAATCTTGTAAATAGTTTGACATTCGATGATAATTTATTTCTAAAAGTAAAATAACATAAATAAATTAAAATGCTTCAGATTTAATTACTATCATAAAGATTAGTGAAAATATCAGCTGCTTCGTAACGTTCTTTAGTCTTCTTTATTAATTCTAGTTTCTTTTTATCTGAAGAAGTCAATATTAATCCTGCAGCTGGGTCATTGCAACCTAAACCTTTGAGGCCAACATTTGATTCAACGTTTATCTAAATGGAAATGGAGAAATATTTTTTAAAATTGAACAAATGAGTTTTATTTCGCTTTTAAATTATAAGATTCACATAAATCGAATATGCAATCGTAGATGTTTTTGTGTATTTTTCAGCTGCATTTGTGACGATATTTCATAAGTTTCATTCTAAGGACGTGTGTGAAACGGTAGAAAAGTACTCTCGTAAGTAAAATTCTGACATTTCTGAGGTGAATAAAATTTGACTAGCTCTAGGGGCTGACAACACGAGTAGGATAGAAATATTTGAAATGTGGAAATTTGATTGAAATATGTTATAATTGAAAATTGTATAATTAAAAGTATAAAAATCAAATAATACTAAATTGGAAAATGGCTCTAATTTATTCGTTTCTATTTATTTTTTTGTATTAGTTTTGTTAATTTTTTTTCTGTTTTGTCAAAATTTTATGTTGTCATTCAGCAAAAACATGAAATTTCTTTACCATAGACAAATTATTTTTCGCCATAGCACTTTGCTACCGTTTCGCACACGTCCTAAAATAGACAATTAGCATTAAAATACTTCAATAATATTGTTTAAAAATACAAAAACCAGGGAATGGATTCCGAAACGAAGAATTTTTTTTTACCAGTGAACACTCAGCGACAGGTATAGTGTTCATTGCTCATTAAAAAGCGATTACCTTTCTTGCCTTGAATGTGTTATATCAGACTGAAAGATGTGCTGAATTGTCAAATATACTTTGTCACACAAGTTGTCTGATAGAAATTTTAATTTATATAATTTTCTTTGTTTTATCCAAAAACCAAAACTAACGGACTTTTTAGTGAAAATTTATTCTTTATTTTTATACCCTATAGTTTGTGGTTCCGTTTGTAATTTCTACAACTTTCATTTCTGAATCAGATATAAAATTCGATTAAACCATGTCCGTCTGTCTGCCGTTGAAATGCCGTTTCTGAGAAAACCATTCAACTTAAAAACTTTTTTCTTTCGCCATTCTATTGCTCAAACGATTCAAGAGTTTGCTATTGAAATTCAATAAAATCGATATTTTGCAAATTTGTATGAAAATTATTGGAAAAAAGTTTGTTTGTTTTGCTTCAAACTTGACACTATTATTTGGCATGGCGATTAAAAGGCAAACAAATATTTTCCCGATATCGGTTCATGTATATCCCTAAACCATGAAAATGTCGCATAAGCGAGATTAAATAACCTAATTTTGCTTAAAAGTAGTTCTGGTAATAAAAGAAGGTTATTTGTATATAGAAAATGAAAAATTAGGTTTTCAGTCCATATATACCCGAGGTATAGTCTAAACCGATTTTTTTTCATGGAAATGTCGCGTAAGCGAACTTTAACAATTTTGTTTGCTTAAAAGCAGTTCTGGTATTATATATAAGAAGGTTGCCAAATACAGAAAATGAAAATTTCCGATATCGGTCTATATAGTATATCCCAGATTTTATTTTTTCTTAGAATCAGTTCTGGTTATAAAAGGAGGTTACCAAAATATCGGTCCAAATATACCAGAGATGTAGCCTAAAACGATTTTCCGTGAAAGATTACCTTTTTGGCATGACGATTACAAGACAAAAAAAATTTTCTCCGATATTGGTTCATATATGTATATCAGAGCATATTTGTAATATATACTATTGGCCTTATTATTCATAAAAAATGTTGTGTGTTTATTAAACTGTTATTTGACGAATTTCTATAGAAATTTTGTCAAATAAGTGTTTAATAAACATAAAATATTTTTTATGAATACGGCCGTATATATACATATACGTGACTATCGTGAAGGGTATGTACAGCTATTGGAAACTAATTAGAAACACTTTAAAGTTTAAAATAATATGTAGACATTTTTTATATTGTTTATACAATTCAAACTAATTGTTATTTAAATTTACAGAGACTTAAAAAGAGAGAAAAAAATTTCATATCTCTTATTAGTAAACACTTAAAAAAAAGAAAGAAGAAAAAATCCTTTTTCAAATATTGACTGCGACACCTAATCAGAAACATTAAAAACTATTACGAAAAAATTGTGATATTATGAGTTTTAACGATGGGTAACGCAAACTGTACAAACGATGCAAGTGTGAGCAAATACACTTTGTTTTTTCATGCAACAACAAAATGTATACTCGTATATTTGCAGTTTGCTTCACTTCTTTCACTAAAAAAATCTTGAGCAAAGATGTTTGCAAAAATACATAATTGCAAACGAATGTAAAATAACGGTCGACAACAAAAAATTAGTGCCATGTTGTTATTTGTGTATGCATAAGTATGTAGGTTGAAAATTTTAATACTCATTGATTTTTTCGCGTCGCCCTACAGGTGTTCGATGGGGTTTAGGTTTGGCCATGACGATGGCCGTTTATCTATATTTTTTTATACAATTAAGTTTTTATTCGCCATTCTAGCCTCTAACATTTATACCAATAAAAAATTATAAACAGCTTGTTTTCTATGTTTCCCAGCTATCTATATGTCGACATTTCATAGGAACTACCCTAATCATCAGTAGACTTTGGAAATTTTTGAAAGATATTCTCAAACATTCCACTGTATATCCCAACAATATAAATAAATTGTTGAGAATTTAAAAGAAAAATGCTCTAATAATACCTGTCAAAACACAAAAAACAAGCTTTTTCATTTATACACGTGTCTAATATTTCTTTACATCTTTCAAACAAATGAACAACCGTTGGTTGCTACGATTTGCTTTTTGAAAGTATCGAAAAGCAGAGAACAAAAATTAAATAACGGTTATATGATGTAAAAACACGATTGTTGAATACATTATTCAACATCCAAAAGTGATTGTCGAATACATTTCTAGGTCGTATGTTATCGTATACATTTCTAGGTCGTATGTTATCTTGTTTCGGTGATCAAAATTGACTAAAACCTGTGTTTTCTACTGAAATCTTGCGAAAACTTTAATGCCTTTTAATGCTCGATGTATTTTCGAAGGCAATTGAATACAAAGTTATAAGTTTAAAAATTTTTTCCAAGGTTTCCAACATTGGCTTCGCGCAATGTTGGCTTATAAGCAGCTGGAAACACACAAACACATCTTCTGTATGTTTTTAATTTTTTAGAAATATAAAATATTAAAAATATGTCCCAAAGACATACCGGTTGTAATAGGCCGCCACTATCTGGTGTTTTGCCCAAAGTTTCACCTTGACTCCAACCTAATTTTGAAAGCATTTTAAACCCTTTATTATCACTTGAGATGGCACTAAAATATATAATTTTGTGTAGTATTATTTAATTCAAAAAATTGCGATATAAAAAAAATCTTACGTGTCAACAGAAGCTGTTTGGGTCTTCTCTTTATCTGTACTACTGCCAAACTTCAAACGTCTGGTTGCAGCTCGATCTTGATAAGAGTTTTTACTATTTTTGCTTTTACAGTTTGCACTACAACCTCCGGCTTTAATATTGCCATTTCCACCATTTTGGTTTGCTGCAACAAACTCTATAAATTGAATCGAAAAGGTTTCATTAATGTTTATTATATTCGTGACATATTCGAGCATCTTACTCTCATTTTCTAAACCGTATTTCTTTTGTATTTTCTTGAGCTGCTCTTTGTACGAAAGTGCAGATCCAGATAGAGTTTCCTGCTGCTGAGGTTCTATTAATAGTCCAGGTTCACACAAGCCGCAAGTACTGTTGCCTTCATGCACATGACATAATAGTTTCGTTTGGGCAATTTGTATAATACTGCCGTGCACTAAATCGTATAAATTGCTTTCAGTCTTTGAGGCGGACATACGAGAACCATTTAATATTGTGCCGTTACGCGAACCCAAATCTATGCATTTGTATATAGATTCTTTTGTATCATATGTAAATTTTAAATGAAACTAAGAAGACAAAAATTGTAGAAAACAGTGCTGAAGTAGAACTTTTTAAACGAGGAATTTTGGTACCTTAGACACATTAACATCGGGTATTATAACATCATGATTTCCTTCGCGTCCTAAACTGCCGCCCTTAAAGGTAATCAAACTGAGATTGCCAACTTTCAAATCTTCTAAATTTGTTTCTTGCACAACAATCCGTAAAGAAGGCGGATACTTCTTAGCAATATCTTAAAAGCCAAAATAAAATAAATTGTTTTTACAAAGAATGGTAATCAATTAAATTAAGCTAGCGCGAATTTCCTGTCTTTTAAAAATAAAATTTTCATACCTTGGAACCTTCCACCACCCTGAAATATAGCGACCTTACGTTTTTCGTCTTCGGAATCAGACTTACTGTCACTGCCGCTACTTGAACTAGATGTGCTAAGTTCGCCATCTTCAAAATCTTCGCTTCTTTCTTTGCCATTCTTTTCACTTCCGGAATCGTTACCACTAGAGTTTTTGTGTTTTTTGGAACGTTTTCGTTTTTTAGAAGACTTTTTATGTTTTCGGTCTTTGTGCTTGTTTGTTTTCTTCGAAGATTTCTTTTTAAATTTGCGTCCCTTTTCCCGTTTTTCCAATTCGTTTTCTTCACGCAATCTTTTCAATTTTTCCAAATCAGTAACAACACCAAATTCATCGAAAACCACCACATCCATTTCATCGTCGTCCTCCTGTAACAGTAGAAAAGAAACCCGCGCTTTCATCCAACATTCTTTCTTTAATTCTTACCTAATGCATTTTTACACATTCGGTCAATATAAAGTTTTGAAAATCGATTAAGTGAATTATTTACATAATTCTCACAGATGTTGTCATCATTATTGAAATCCTGAAACAAATTCAAATTAACGAGTAACTAGCATTTTTATGGAAAGCTAAATAATAGGAAATAAAACTGGTTATTGGCGAGTCTTACAAACCGAATAGTTCTCTTTTGGCAGTCGAATTACATTTAGAATTTGACCGGAATCTAAATATTCGCTGCAGAAACATTCAAAACCACTAACCTTCTTTGTTGAAGCTGTTGGCTGCACTTGCACCTGAGAATGGAATTCGTAAGAGTTCTTTTTTTGATTAAAGTTGTAATAACATCCTGTATTGCCATCATAATAAAGGCCGTATTCCTGAGAAAACCGATAATCAGAATAACAATGAAACAGTAAAAATGTGATGGTTGCGGAATTGTGGAAATACATACCGCATTGTAGTAATAGCCAGATTTTTGATCGAAATATAGGCCAGAGGTGGGTTCGTAAATGAAATTGCTGATATTCTGAGCCTGTTCGGCAGCTTGTCGCATCTCATCCACAAAGTTAAACGCATCTTGGGCCACTTCTAAAAAAAAAAAAAACAATAATTAAACAAGAAACATAATCAAATAGAGAAATTTTGGGAACAACTTTTGCTGGAATTAAGACGGCGGGTAGATATTAAAGCCACCAAAGTAGGAAAAAAAACATTTTTTTTCAAAAACCATTTGTTTCTCTATAGCGGTTTTCACGCTTCGTATTAAATTACTATTGTAGAGCTTGTACATATTGTAGGTTTATTAAATCTTCAAATTACAACAACAAAATGATAGATTTATAATTTACTAAAATAACACCCTTTACAATACCAAAAACAGTAGTAGATTAACAGCCTGGTCGACGATATCGAATGAAAATGTATGCGAAAGAAAGCTGGTCAATCACATTCGAATAAATTTGGGTTCGTCTATGTCATTATAGTCCGTTCGCATGAACTTATGTATTTTATTTGAGCTTTGACAAATCGTTCGCATAGAATAAAGTCAGAAAAACCCCAAATTAATTTTCTTTCGCTTAGAGTGCGAATGAACTTATCTTTTCGACATCGGCGAACTGGCTGTAAGTAAATGTAGTAAAGTCAATTATTTACAAGTATGAAACAGCTGGCAGATTTGACACCATATTTATTTTTTTGCTGTTAATAAAATAAATGTGCATATAAGCTCTAAACACTTAGACGACAGCAGACTTCACAAGCACAAATGAAGTTAGCTTCAAATGCTGCCGTCTGGTCAGCAACATAATTATTTTAAAGACAGCAGCAGCACTATGTGTATTTAAACAATGCAAATTTCAGAGGTGCCACATATATATTTTACATGAATAAAATTAAAATTACTGGCTGAAAACGTAATAATATCACGTAAAACTGTAAAACCCCATCAATTTATCTGTTTATTTTATTTATGTGATGTTTATTTCTATTAAATATTTCAATCTAATTTTAGTTCTTATTGCTGGCAATTTATATTTATAGTGGCAGCCCTGCATTTACTTTTTGCTGCCTACGAAAATAGAAATTAGTCTAAGTTGACAGCAGCAGCAAATGCTGTTGTGAAGTCGTGCTGCTGTGATGGCGTTAAAATAATCGTGTGCATTTAAACACATGTATTTTATTTTTGACAAATTGCTGCTTGCTGTCTGCTGTCGTCTATGTGTTTAAAGCTTTATAACAGACAGGAAGCACGTCTGTAGGCAACTTATTCTACAGACGAAGCGTACGGCTGAAAAACGAATTCTCTCTATGACAAGAAGTACGACTCCCCGATTTACGATACGATTTGAT
The DNA here is from genome assembly GCA_914767995.1 of Thecocarcelia acutangulata. Classification (NCBI taxonomy): domain Eukaryota; kingdom Metazoa; phylum Arthropoda; class Insecta; order Diptera; family Tachinidae; genus Thecocarcelia; species Thecocarcelia acutangulata. The sequence continues at coordinate 64,420,536 of OU612098.1, forward strand.
TGCTGCTTGCTGTCTGCTGTCGTCTATGTGTTTAAAGCTGTACTTTGTTTAAAATGGAAAACATCAAAAAGAAATAAAAGAAAACGTGAAAAAAGTTCAAATAAAAAATGGGATTATGTATTTTTTAAACTTTTATCTCTTTTCGCGAAAATCCAACTGAAAAATTTTTTTGTGTATTTGTGTCGCAAAAATATCTAAACAAATTTCAGCTTTTTCGGTTTTTTACAATACCAAAAAAAGTCGATCACACTTAGAAATTTACAATAGTATTATATTCAAAAGCATTTTAAATCTAATACAAAGAGTGAAAACCGCTTATGTCTTTTTAGCTCAATACACTTAGTAAGCCGACATTCAAACATTTTTATACCATCTGAATAATACGATTTTGGGAACCCCTCAAAACACGCGGTAGTTTCGGTAATCATTTCTTCGTTTGAGGTGAATCTTTTTCCTGCAAGCCATTTTTTCCAGTCTGGAAACAGGAAAAAGTCACTAGGAGCTAAACTGGACTATAAGGTGAATGATCAATTAATTCGAAGTGTATTTGACGCAATTTTAGCATCGTATCTAACGCAGTGTGAACCGGTGTGTTTTCTTGGTCGTTTTACTTGATTGTATCAATCAATTGATCTAATAATGCACGATAATACTTTCCTGTGGATCCTTTTTAATTGCTGAGAAGTATTTCGTGTGTATCTCAAAATACAGTGGCCATAACCTTGCCAGCTGATTTCACTGTCTTCGCTTCTTCGAGGTACTTTCACTAGCTTCCATCCATTGTTTCCATTGATTTTTGATTTCAGGTGTGTTGTGGTTGACCCACGTTTCATCAACAGTTATTAATCGAGGGCAAAAATAAAAGTGAAGTGGTCTGTAGAACTCGTTTATGTTCGACACTGAGCAAACGCGGCACCCATCTTGCCGGTAGGTTTTTCATATGCAAATGTTCAACTCATCAAACGAGTTCAAGATTAATTCAGGGCTACCGCAAGGCTCCGTTCTTTCTCCTACCCTATTTCTTATTTTCCTCAACGACCTTCTCTATCAAACTTCCAACCCTATCCACTCTTTCGCGGATGACAGCAGCATTTGTCACTCGTACTCTTTTAGTTATAGGCCTAGCCTGTCAGAGGACGCTGCCAAGAGGCTAAATATGAATGATTCACTGAACAGTGATCTTCTATTAATCTCTGAGTGGGGTCGTAAAAACAGAGTCGCCTTTAACGCTCGTAAGACACAAACACACGACCGCAAGTGCTGCTTCATCTGTACTAATGGATGGTATAAATATTGAGGAATCGGATGCTCTTGATGTTCTTGGAATGAAAATACAGTGTGATATTCGCTGGAATAATCACATTTTTTACGTCTCTAAAGAAGCATTCAAGCGTCGTGTTTTTGAAACGGTGTAAGATGTACTTCACTCCATCCGACCTCCTTACTTTTTATGCCACCTACATCCGACCGAAAATGGAATACAACTCTCATGTTTGGGCCGGTGCCTCAAAGTCTATTTTGGGGTTACTCGACCGTATGCAGGAGAGGGCGAAGAAGGTTATCGGTGACAGTAGGATATCCAACTCTATTGGCTCACTGGAGCATCGACGCAGTGTGGAATGCTTTACTCTGTTCTATTGTTACTACATTGGATTTTGCTCTGCCGAGATTAGGGATCTTGTTCCCGAAACTCGTACATTTTTACGCAGCACGTGTTCATCGTTCAGAGCTCATCCATTTGTGGTCGATTGCTCGGGGACTCGTACTACGAATTACAGATAGAATTCGTTTTTCAGCCGTACGCTCCGTCTGCGGAACAAGTTACCTGCAGACGTGTTTCCAGTCTGTTATAACGTTGGAAAGTTCAAGTCAAATGTTCATAAACACTACTCCCTCTTTCCCCCTCCTCACAACTTATCTTCATAGTTCTGGTACAATGCACTGCATATGTAGGGGTCATCCCCTGAATACTGATCCAAGATAAAAAAAAATGTTGAACATACGTTCATTTGATATGGTTACCATTTCAACAATCTCACGTAACTTGACTCGGCGATCAGTCATAACAATATCGACGATTTTATTAATATTTTCTTCAGTAACCATCTCTTTCGGCCTTCCTGGTGGATGGTATTGTTGCAGATCTTGTTCGGCCGTGTTTAAATTCAGCAATCCAATATTTTGCCATGTAATCTGACGGAGCAGTCTCACCGTAATGTTTAACGAGCTTTTTTTTGTCTCTTTCGCCGTTTTCCCTTTCAAATAATCACTGCACGAAATTCACTTTTTTCCATTTTTCAAGAAACCCAAAAGTTGCTTACTTCAAACGACTACAGCAAATAAACTAATCTATGAATTTGGGTGAAATTTTAACAGATCGCAATTTCAAACAAAAAAAAATTGTGTTTGTGTTGCCATCTAGCGCTAGTCAGCTTCAATATCAATCAGCCCTCGTTAATGTTAATGAAAAGTTAAAGTATAAAAAATACAAGGTACCCTACAAGAACAATGACTGCCATTTGACAGGTAGTGCTGATGGAAATTCACATCAGAAGTTTCTATAATTTTCTTAGGGGCAATATGAAAAAATGACTGCAACTTTCGTGTACGTGTGACAATTCTTCCAACACATTCTAAAATAGATTGAACACATATAAAATTTTTGTGAATGAGTTTGAAAATAGCATTTGAGTGTATTAGTTATAAATATCTATTTCTTGTAGGCTAGTTGCATTCTCTTTTTATTATTTTTAATACGGATTTTTTCAAATATTTTTTAATATGCAGTGTGGCCATATCCAAAAATATTTTACGGCTTAATCGTCTTTAAAATAATGCGAAAAGAAAATCCTAAACTGGCAAAAAAAAATATAATACTAAAATTTCATTTGTATTATATTTTTGCGATTTTAGTTAACATATCTTTACGGCACGTATCCACTCGCAATATTTATTTCTGAACATACGCAATAACGTCGGCAGAATAAAAATACAAAAACGTTTATGTTCATGCTGATGTATGTTCTTAGGTGTGGAATACTTATCATAAAAGATTTATTTTTCGCACTTCTTCTCTATGAAGAATAATAACATAAAGTGATTAAAAAGTAATAAAATATTTACTGCTTTAATTTTTAAAAAATATTTCTTGTTTATTAAGCTCTTATTAGATAAATTTTGTACAGAAATTTGTCTAACAAGGGCTTAACTTAGAGTTTACACATGCCACTGCCAGTTCGAAAAACTCAATACATTCACAATTTTTCACTAATACATCCACATTTTTCGCAATGGCAGCTCCAGTGGCTGCAAATTTTGCATGCGAGTGAAAATTTGGCGTTTGCATGCCACTGAATGTCAAGATGATAAACAATGTTACCCTGGCAAGAACTTAATGCAAATTAGCTGCATTATAACAAAATGTAATTACAAATATTAGCTTCTCATATGTATTATTAGGATTTATTTCTTGAAAAACGCATAAAAAGAACAGTTTCGTTAACTATAAAGCATTAGATTATTAAAATAATTTTAATAAAAATGAATTTTAACCGTTTCCCCAAATATGGTGAACTCGGTAACTCTATTTTGTAAAGAAAATACAAATTCAAAATGGAGGCATTTTCGTTGATAGTACGTACACAGGACTTCCATGCAAGTACTTGTACGTGTAAACGCAGTGTAACATTCAAGCTCATACCATTTTTTATATATTATTTTTACTCGATTCTTTTGGTTCAAGAATTTTCTGTTTTATTTATTTTAAACAGCTGTTTCGATATAAGACCGGAATATTAATCAGCAATAAAAATTAATGTCATGCCGTTTATTCAAAGCGAACGATCGAACGAAATGAACGATCCGGTCGGCAATTTGTCATACAGTAAAACAATTTGGAAACGCTGATGTGGTAAGAAGCCTTCCATTATGACTGGCCAAACGATACCAAACTAAAAACAGTTTGATATGAGTCATGCGTGATCTGTCAAAAAGAGCCTATTGACAATCAATCTCGTGATGAATACCCCGATAGTTGCTTAAGCAACGTGAACTCTTAACTGGGATATTGTAGATACAAATCATGTGATGTCAAACGGATTGAGAACCGAGGAGTGCACCAATTTTCGCTTAAAAACCTGCTTCCAATATTTCTGCTGGGGATAATAAGTGATTTTCAATCCTGACGTTGAATAACTTAAAAAGCGTTACAATTATAATTAAACTCAGTTTAATAATTTAATTATTTTAACGAGAAACTAAGCAATAATACTATAACATTTTTCTATTCAGTACTCGTAAGTAAATCGCACATGCATCGAAGAATACATAACAACAAATTTAGTGCAAACGCTTAAATAAATAAATATTGAAGCAAAAATGTTTAAAAAGACTTACAACGGTCTTAATAGGATTAACTCAACTAATGCAGCTGAAACTTACGAGTAGTATGTGTTGTTTGGTTTTAAAATTTCTACATGTAATTTGCTTTTGGTTTAAAATTTACTGCCAACTCTTTGAAGAATTATATTGCTTAATTGCCGTACAGATAACTTTTTGCTTTGTTGTAAATGATAAGTTTAATAGAATTTAATGCACACGATGATAAAAAATTTAGGTGTGTTCATGTGTACATACCTCCGGTAGAGAAAGGTCATGGAAAAGGTGACATTGAAATACAACAACAAATATTTTCTAGAGTGATTGCAGCGAAAGCAATTAATGAAATATTATTTTGAAAAAAACTAAAACTTAAATTTTTTTATTTAAAAATAGATTTTTAGTAAACTTTATCATCATTATTCTTTATGGGCATAGTCATAGAACTTAAAAGGGATTTAAAATGAATTTTAGTTGAAAAATTTTATTAAAACTAATTTTGTTTAAATTCACATAATGAATTTTATTTTATTTTTTTTACATAATTGTGAATTTCTTCTTAATATTGTGTAATTGATAGAGCTGAAGGTCTTTTTGGAAGTTTTCGGTTTTTCGGGTTCTTTATTATCTGGCAATATTTCGCTTTCCTTTGGATAGCTCAGGCCAAAAAGACCTTAAACTCGATCAATTATACAATATTAAGAAGAAAAAAACAAGGGTCGAAATAAAGAAATAATAAGCATAATTGTGAATTTCTTAATTTTTATATAATTATTAATAACTGAATTTAATGAATTCACATTTTCTACACAATTCATATAATGAATTTCTTATTATGCTAAAAATTTTTCACTTCATTATCATTTCTCAAATCCTTAAGAAATTATAAGTAACAGGGATTTATTAACAGGATAATGTCGTCCAAATTTATATAAATTTCGAATACATTGTACATGGTGGCGTAAAATTAGTCGCTTTATCGTAAGAAATAATAGCTTTTGAAGGACCTTGGAATAATTATGTCAGGCGATTTTGAGTCGAAAATCTTCATGAGCGACAAGGCGCATTGTCATTTAAGCGGTTGCGTTAACAAACAAAACCTTCGTTGATAATCCTGATAATCCGCGTGTGATGCACAAAAAGCCGTTACATCCACTCAAAGCTACTGTGTGGTGCGGGAATCAGCTGAGAAGAGTGATTAGACCGTATTTTTTGAGAACGGGATCGGCAATACAGTTACTGTTATTGGCGAACACTACAGGGTCATGATAAACAACTTATTACTGTATAAATTGAGTAAGCGGGGCTTGGTGAACATGCGGTTTCCACAAATAGGTGCAACTGCTCATAGATCAGAAGCCACAATGAATATTTCCTGGTCGTATAATCTACCATTTTAGCGATTTGGCATGGTCAGCCAGATCGTCCGATTTAACTATCACAGATATCTTTCTTTAGGGCTACTTGAAATCGCAAGTTTATGCCAACAAGCCCCCGACAATTGCAGGAAGGAAAATACTCCACCGCGAACAGTTCTCCCCAGAAATATTGCAAAAGTTATGGAAAATGCAGTAAAACGGGCACAAATGTGCATCAACACTGGCAGTTGCCACTTGGCTGATATTATATTTTCTAAAAAGTTGCACAGATTCAAATAAAGATTTTCAACACTCAAAACGAAATTTGACGATTAATTTTGCGCCACCTTGTAGTATATAATAAAGAAAACATTTTAGTAGCAATATTAATAAGATAAATGGATAAAAAATTCTCGACAGGAATGCGGTGAAAGAGATGAAATGGATTAACACAGAGTTGAGCTTCCTAACTTGGCCAACAATTTACTGCGCTTCAACATAACTTCAACAAATAGTCATTGCCAACTGTGTGCTGAAAACCGCCACTAAATAGAAGCGATAGTATTACTGCCCGCTGCAGCTTGACAGGTAATGCTTTAGGTATACCCGTATGAGATAAAAACGTAGTTCAACAAACAGAAAATTGAACGCCTAAAGCCGTTTAATGAATCTTAAATATTATTGATGAAATCGGATGGTGGAATATATTTACGCAGCAGTCGGCGATGACAATGGATCCCTCTGTTCCGTATTTGTTTTTTAATACATACAGTATTTATTTATTTCTTTTATTTCATCTACAGAATTAATTAAAATATTTAATTAGCATAAATTTGAACGTATTAAAAATGACATTAAAATTTAACAAACGGAATAAGTTGTTACATAAATGTAAGCAACTTGCAATAGGTTCATTATTCGCATAGTCAGGCCTTAGACAGCTCTTCCTCTTTCCTCCAGTACAATGCACTGCATATATAGGGGTTATACCCTGAGTACTGGTCCAAGATAAAAAATAAAATAAAAAATAAAAATATTGTTAGATAAAATATTATAGGCCAGCAACAGCGCGGAACAAGTTCTGCGCTCATTTATTGATTGCAATCCTAATAACTTTCTCCTGATCTCATAAGAAGGCAGTTCATAAGGTCATATTAACTTTAAAGCGGTCTTAGTAAAAATTTTCTGAAATTTTCGTTCAATTTATCGTAATCGATTGTCAATTATAAAACTCCCAACATTGAAAAGCAGACGGATTGTATCCAACATCGCATTCTTCACAAGCTTATTTCAAGGAAAAATTAACTCCATCTTTCTTCTCAGTAAAATAAACATAAACATTCCCAGCAGACAACTTAGATCATATCACTCCTTTATTGCAACATAGTCATATCTCAAAAAATCAGCTTTTCGAGTTAACAATGCAAATTGTTAACAGTACTACCTTTTTAATTGTGCCAAAATTTTATTTAAATTATCTTTAAACTGTTTCCTTTAGGAGATATTTTCTAAAAAAATTTTCTAAGGCTTGTATGGAAACTAAAAATTTGAAATGTGTTTTTCTCGAAACAAGCTTTTTTGCGTTATGACTATGTTGCAATAAAGGAGCGGTATGAGTTCCCACATCTACATTTTAATAGAATAAATTTCCTGAACTTCAACACAATTCGTAGAGTTTGTCCGGATATTAATAAATTCTATTATCTTATAGAGTTATCTGATCATTTTATTATTTCTAAGGCAATACTTTTAAACAATTTAAATTCAAATGATTATATGTATAGTTGTTTATAATTGTTTTAACGGGTTGAATTATGTATGTATTTATTTTTGTTCTTTCTCAGCTGAAATATTTTATAGCTGTACAAATAAATAAATAAATAAAAAATACGATTAGATGTACCTACATGATAGGGATTTCAGATAATAGAACAATATTCCAAAATGCTGCGGACTAAAGAAATTTATAAAGATATCGGGGTATATGAATCCTTAAAATTTCTTCGTATGAAACCAAGTATCAATATGCATAGAAAAACTCAATTTATTATCAAAAAATACGCCATTAGGCCATTAATAGAATAATCTAACTTAAATGGGCTTAATACAGGGTGGCCCAGAAAGACCGAAGTGGTGTGAATTGCTTATAACTTTTTATTTAAGAGATATTTTTTTAATTTTTTTTTTTAAATACATTAAATTTATGGGGAATATTTTTGGATTAGTTATTAAAAATGATATCCCGCAAGTGGTGGCCATATTCTGCTTCGCACAAATGTGCTCTTTCCAACACATTTTCCATGACCTTTCGCAAAACTTCCGGTGGTATGTTGTTAATTTCTTCTCGAATATTGGTTTTTAACTCCTCAATAGTCCTAGGCTTATTAACATAAACTTTTCCTTTTAAATAGCCCCAAAGAAAACAGTCTGGAGCGGTTAAATCCGGGGAACGCGGAGGCCAATTAAAATTGCTGTTACGAGAAATTATTCTTTCACCAAAGATGTCGCGTAAAAGAGTCATTGTGGCCCTCGCAGTGTGCGCTGTGGCTCCATCCTGTTGGAACCATATTTGCGGATGGTTTTCCACGGCTGGCCTTACAAAATTTTGCAACATGGCCCGATATCGATCACCATTGACGGAAATGGCGACACCTTGTTCATTTTCAAAAAAAAAAAATGGGCCAATGATCCTTTCTGAAGAAACACCGCACCAAACGGTACACTTAACTGGGTGCAATTGTCGTTGATGAAGTACTCTCGGGTTTTCCGTAGCCCATATCCTACAGTTTTGCTTGTTAACGAACCCATTTAATTGAAAATGGGCTTCGTCACTCATTATTAAGTTATGAATAAAATTTGGATTCTCTTGTGCTTTTTGCTGGAAATAAATTGCATAGTCAAGTCGTTGCTGGTAATCTGTTGGTTTCAATTCTTGGACAAGTTGAATTTTGTATGGAAACAATCCTATGGTGTGCAAAATTCGCTGCAGCGACGTCCTTGAGAGGCCCAGTTGTGACGAACGTCTCCTGGTTGATGTTTCTGGATCCTCCCGAATACTCTCCTGTACCACTTGAATATTGTCAGCCGTGTGGACAGTTCGGTGTCTGCCGGGACCAGGAAGGCTCCTTACTGCTCCTTGTTCTCGAAAATTTGCAACCAGACGGTTTATTGTTGACTGAGAGGGTGCAACCCGCACATTAAATTGACGACGGTATGCACGCTGAGTCAACACAATGGACCGTTGATTTGAAAAGTAAATTTCAACAATTTGGGCACGTTGTTCAATTGTGTATTGCTCCATTATAAATTATCCAAGTCTTCTTTACAAAATACTGAAAAGAAAAGAAAAAAAAAAATTATAATAAAAAAGTTATAAGGAATTCACACCACTTCGGTCTTTCTGGGCCACCCAGTATATGAGTATAGGACACTGAGCAACATTTTGATATATTGATGTGAGTATCATTTTCAGAACACCAGTCAGATAATTTGTCAAGATCAGCTTGCATTTTATGGCACTCTCCCAGATTAGAGATACAAGAGTATAATTTTAAAGCAACAGCGAATAACAGGCATCTAGAAAATTCAAAAATTGATGGTAAATTATTGATAAAAACCAATGGCTCAATATGTGTTCTCTGCGGAATACCATAACAAGCATCTATTAAAAATGAAGAGGAAGCGCTTCCGATTTTAACTATAAGTTTTCTGTTAATAAGGAAACTTTTAAAAATAGTAATATATTATTTGAAAGGCCAAATTTATGAATCTTACGTAACAAAAGATAATGACTAACTGTATCAAAAGCCTTAGCAAAAAATCATTTCCAGACTCTGAAGGCGATGAGCACAGCATCATTGATGTTGCCACTATTATTAATTTTATTATCTTTAATTTATTATATTTAACGTTTTTACAAATAAACGTGGCAGATTTATTTTGGTTTTTTGCTTCATGTGCTTACAAACATATGCTGCTTTTACTAAAACATATGTTTGCTCTGTTACAAAGTAAGCAAAAATCTTTTACATTATTTTAGTAATTTCGATACGAGAGCTTTCGAAAGAACGAATCAGTGCACTCGATACGCAACAAAATTGTGATCGACACGAAAGCATACTCGATCGGGTATAGGATAACTTAACATCTGTATTGTTTTTTTTTATCTTGGACCAATAATCAGGGGATGACCGCAACATATGCAGTGCTTCGTACTGGAAATAGGAAAATAAGTTATGAGGAGAAGAAAAGAGGGAGTAGTGTTTGTGGAAGTTTGACTTGAACCTATCAATAGCATTTAAAGTGTTAGAATTATATCAGTTAGAACTGAGCAGTGCCCAGTGTATATAACGAGTGATTTTTTTGCTATTATCTTTTTGGCAACACTAGTTTTGACAGCTCACGCACGTTTGGTATCTTGTGTCACTGTCAAACATCTTCAGTTTGGTCTATAATTTAATCATGAATCGTCTTACAAACGAACAACGCTTGCAAATTATTGAATTTTATTACCAAAATGCGTGCTCTGTTAAGAAAGTTCATCGCGCGCTTCTTCCATTTTATGGTCAGTTTAATCGACCTACTGAGGCTTCTATTCGGGCTATTGTAAAAAAATTTCGCACCAAATTTACATTGTTGGACATTAAACCACCAACACGCTTACGTAGAGTGCGAACTGAAGAAAATATCGCAGCCGTATCGGCCAGTGTTGGTGATGACCGTGAATTATCGATTCGGCGCCGTTCGCAGCAATTGCGGAAGGATTTGGGTGTGAAGCCTTATAAGATACAGCTGGTGCAAGAATTGAAGCCATTCACGCCAAATTTTTGGTGAATGGGCTCTTGAAAAGTTAGATGAAGATCCACTTTTTTATCGAAGAATTGTGTTCAGCGACGAGGCTCATTTCTGGTTGAATGGATACGTGAACAAGCAAAACTGCCGTATTTGGAGTGAAGAACAGCCAGAAGCATTGCAAGAGCTTCCACAAAAAACAACCGTTTGGTGCGGATTATGGGCTGGCGGCATCATTGGGCCGTATTTCTTCAAAAATTATGCGAATCACAACGTTACTGTGAATGGTGAGCGCTACCGTGCGATGATAACAAACTTTTTTTTGCCCAAAATGGAAGAGCTTGACTTGCATGACATGTGGTTTCAACAAGACGGTGCCACATGCCACACAGCACGCGAAACAATGGACTAATTGAGAGGCGAGTTCGGTGAACAGTTTATTTCACGCTTGGGACCAGTCAATTGGCCGCCTCTAGACTATTTTTTGTGGGGCTATGTTAAGGCTAATGTCTATAGCGACAAGCCCGCTTCGATTGACGGGCTGGAAGCCAACATTGCCAACATTATTCGTGAGATACCGGCCGAAATGTTGGAAAGAGTATGCCAAAATTGGACTAAGCGGATGGACCATTTGAGGCGCAGCCGCGGCCAACATGTGCATGAAATAATCTTCAAACATTAAATTATATCAACCCAACTATCGATCCAAATAAATATTTCATGCATTTTTCTGAATTTTATGTGTTTTTTTTTTTTTAAAATTCCGATAGTTCTTATAAAATCACCCATTACATACACCTTCGACACTGCTTAGACTAAAATTAGTCCAACACCTCTCACACTGCAAGATAATGATTTACATTCAATAGTAATTAATAATGACAGTCGTAAAGCTGCTCTGGGCTCAGGAGCAGCTCTCGCGACATCGTAATTATTTCTTAAGTGCGGTTAGCATAGTTACCATATATGACGATTTATCGTCATTTTGGCGATTCTGGGTGCTGAAAATAACACTTTGACGATTTGACGATTTAAAGTCTGTTTTTGACGATTTTTGTAGATCACATTTTTACTGTCATATCTTTCGGGCAACTCCACGCATACTTCATTTTTTAAAATTATTTAGGAAATAAAAGTAATATTTATGATACGTAAATATACTCGTTATGTATGCTTGTAATACTGATATACTATATTATGATAGTTATTTTAGAGTATACATATATTGTATATGTTAGAGATGAATTTAAAATAGCATATGCGAATAGTGCTTAAAAAAATTGTAAGCTAAAAATTTTACAAATTTGTATGTAAAAGCGTGTGCTCCTATTTAAAGGAGACTAAATTTGAAGATGAATTCAAAATTTAACTTCTATAAATTCTTACAATATTATAAAAGAAGAAAGTGTTTTTTTTTTAACATAAAGATGAAAGAGTTTTCTTATTTTATCGTAGAATTCGAAATACGAGAAATTTAATACGAGTTAAAGTAACTAAACCTATTAAACTTGGAAAATTTCTTTTACGCTTTAAATATGCTTGATTTCTGGAATTTAGTATCCTTTTATGACTAAGTTTATAGCAAAAATATTAGTCTTATCGACTTCTGCAAATTTGTGAGTTTGCATCCAGGTACATGAAACTTAACAACACCAAACTAACAAATTAGTTGAAGATACCATTTTCGGAAAAAATGTTGTATACTAAAGACTATTCGTATCTAAAACTCTGCAACTATGGTTATTATGACTTAGAAATGCCCGATTTAACAGAAGTGTTTTGTATATTAATACTACCTTTTATTAAATTAAATCATATTTTAAAAATATATGCCAGAAAAATTAATAAATGGTACTAATGAAATTAACTTCATGTTTGTAGCCTACAAATTGTAGGAGTATATATTTGTTGTTATAGTCTTTTAGGCTTCTTGCATTAAATAAATTTATAAATGCTGTAGTTTTTTATTAAAGAAAACGCTGTTGACATAAATCGTTTATTCAAAAATAATTAGTTTTGCAGTAATCATCTTGACGATTTTTACGATTGTTTCCATCAAATTTGACGATTTTAAACCAGATTTATCTGGCATCTAGGGCGGTCAGGCTTGTTGTTTTTATTGTTCGGTCTTTGAGAGTTTTACGTCTCACTCGCACTGGTTAACGGTTTGCCTGAACTAACTGTATTGGATTACAGTTTTTTAGAGGTATTTCCTTATTAACCACGCTGCAACAAACTTAGGTCGTTGAAGGCATAGGTTGCCATAGTTAGTAACAGCGAAACTACAAACGTACTGTTAATAAAATCTTGTGCATATGAACTCCGTCACCCCACCCATGCTGTGCATCCTATACAAATTTACTTTGCAACTATATAGTTAAATAGAATTAGAATTAATAATGAACATGCAAAGAAACTACGGCAGTGAAAACAAAACGTATACAGGATGGAAGAATATTACACTTCTGTCGTCATCATGTCGTCATATAAACACGACAGATCCTTTACTCACGAGGCTGACACGGCTAACTGGTAATCAGTAAATAAGGCGAACATGCATGGAAGAATAACAATAAACTCAAATTTAATGTAACATTAATTCAACTAATGCAGCTAAAACTTGGCATTTGTTGCTTGATTTTAAAATGCTTTATTATAAATGTAATTTACTTTCGGATTAACATTTACTACCAACACTTCAAAGAATTACATGTCAGCCGTAAAGATAAGTTTTCGTTTTGTTGTGATAAGTTTAATAGAATTTAATGCACACGGTGATAAAAATTTAGGTATGTTCATACGTACACGCAAAGAAAAGTTTGCAATATTGTTGTGGCAACATTAGTATACTCTGTGTTATTCCGTATTGTTGCCACTAGCAGTATATTATAATTTTTAATATAGTGTAATCCTCTATTCTTACATTTCTATCATTTGAAAACATGGTTAAATGCAATTATATTGTTTAATAAAAAAAGATAATTTGAACACAACAATAGCTTTTGTTAAGTACAACAATTTTTTTTTTTTTTTTTTTTTTTTTTTTTTTTTTTGTAATTTCCATTCAACTAACTATTGTTGTTGAACATATTGAAATATATTTTTATTTAATTTTGAAGCAATCAGTTTATTTTCATGTGTGTGTTCGTGTTTTTTCATTATTAATAATATTAAAAATAGCGATGCGCACCCACGGTATTAAAGTGGTAAACAAAAGCAAACATAATCTTACGCTCATTAGTTTAGTCGTCAATAATACATCGACGAATGAACATTCGCACGGATGTTTGGATTTGTTCCTTGTTGTTTCTCTGTATTTTGCGTTCTTTTTACTTTTTTTTCAGATAAAATTTATTAGGATTACTAAAAACATATATGTATATACTTATATATTTATTATTTACTTTTACTTCAATTTTAAGTAAATTGTAAATAAAACCATATTTTGAATTGAGAACTTTTTCTCCCAGTGCAAATTTATTTACACTCAGAGCGTAACTATGAATTTCTCTTTGGGTATCACTAATTAAAAATAATGAAGATTATGTATACATACTCGTACATTTATTAATGAGAGAAAATGGGCATAAAAGTAAACATTTGATAGCAAAAAAAGTTTGCATACAAATTTATATATAAAATATGTACTTCAGCATCAAGATTTAGCCAAATTTTATGAGTTTTAATATTTTTGTTAAAATATGTATGTGTATACATTACGTAATCATATAATATTGTGACGTTCAACACCAGTACGATTGATCGTTATAATATAATTTACAGTTTTTCAAAAATATGGTCGGGAATGATAATATAATATGCTGGGACATGACAGTAATAGTATTAGTCATAATACAAAAATTATAACTTTCACCAAATATATGGTTATTGGGTATAAATTGGTTTTTGGCTGTGCTAGGTGTTGTAAATAAATTTCGTTTTGAAACCATATTATGTGGTTGTTTGCAACCATATAATTTAACACTAATATTTTGCCCTTAATATATTGTCATACCAACCATATTTTTTTCTACGTGTGCGTATATACCACCAATGCAATGAAAGGTCATTGAAAAGGTGCCATTGAAATGTAACAACTAATTTTTATTATTAGAGACTAGCATGCAAATGTATCACTGACTGGCATGCAAATGTATCACTGTGGCAATGGGATCTACATCGATGGTGGATATGGGACGTCTTTTGAACTTAATACCGCTTAACGTCGATGTTCTAGAAAAGACAACCGTTTAGGCTATCTCAATTTTCAAGAGGAAAAAACTAAAGCCGGATAATCTTATTGATCATCTTACAATACTTTAACTGACGGTACAACATGGCTAGTGGCATAAAGCCCCAGAAATAGAACTTATTCATCTGAAATTGACCGGCTTCTGCCAGAAAAAAGTAGAGCCAGGAGAGACTGCCCAGATCAACGGGAATGTTAAATCAACTGAGAAATCTGCTTAAAGTATCAATTGAGAAATCTGCTTAAAGTAAAGGGAATGTCTTCTCTTAAAAAATATTTGTAAAGCCTTGATGGTACTCCTCAATCCGACTATTTCTTGTGGAAAACGACAAAAGGATTGAAAAGGCCTGTTAGAGGTAAGCCATCTTCGCGAACTTTAACTGGGGACTGGACAAGAAACGATTCGGAAAAGGAGATGGTATACGTTAATCATTTGAGAAACAGTTTTATTACAAATGATGCAGCTGAATTGCCGCCATATGCTGATAGACCGCCTATACCTTTGAGATTTAATTTGGAAGACGTCGAAAACGTTATCAGTATTACAAGCCCCAGGAAAGCTCCAGGTATTGATAAAATCACTGGTAAAATGATTTTCTATCTATTTTCATCTCATATTGAATCACATATGCATTTTGTTAATTGCCCACATTGTTTGTACAGCGTTTGCTGTCTCAGAACTAGCGTTATTTCTTTTTTAGTATTTAAATAATTCTCCGTACCCAGTGATGTAAATATTAATTTACTGAATTTTTGTTGAACTTTATAATTTTAAATTAAATTTTTGGTTTGTACATATGTACATCGGGTTTTAGTTCAAGTTTTTCCTTTCTTAAGTTTTTTCTTAAGAAGGATTTTTTACAATACAAATATGCTGTAATCAATAATTTTTGATTGAAGAAGACAAGAAAAATAATAATCAAATCTTTAGCTGAGGGACAACTATCAATCAAAAATTATTGATTACAGCATATTTGTATTGTAAAAGGATTTTTTAAGAAAAAACTTATGAAAAGAAAAACTTGATCTAAAACCCGATGTACATATGTACAAACCAAAAATTTAATTTAAAGTTATAAAGTTCAACGAAAATTCAGTTAAAATTTAAAACTATATAATAAAATATATCTACGGGGGTTGTTTGATAGTTCCGCGAGTTTTTATATTTTCCGCACAATAATCGTAAATGCAACATTGTTGCCGTCAACCCCCATCTCTTAATAGACTAATTCATTTAGTTTGTGTCTGACAGCCATTAAACGCAGAATGAATTTTAGCAAACAAGGAAAAAATTCATTTCTTATGTTAATCAAGCATTATTTTTTGAATAAAAAATCCCCAACACTGAAAGCTAGGAAAGACCTGATAATTGCTATGGTAATACCGAATAATCAATTTCAATGGCTAAGAACAGGATTACTAATTTAAATTATGGTCTTACCATTACAACTGACGCTTAATGTTTAGGTCAACGGAAAAAGGTCATAGAGAGTATCATATTATTTTTGTGTTCAGATTCGCTGGTGGGTTGGAACTGATATATGTGGGTCGCACATAAATGTTGATATTGTAGGAAATAGGATGCGACAAGGTTGGGAGGGCAGTACAGAGTGTCCCATCCAAGAGCGATAGAATACAAGATTACGATAAACTTCAAGCAAAATTGAAGTATCCTGCGCATGTTCTATCTATGACGTCACTCAAAGTGTATTTCTACTGGCTGCTTACTTTCAGTTCCAAATTAAAAGAAAAACTTTTAATCAAATGACGGTGGGACAAGTTTTTATCTTTCTCTTAAAAAATTTAACTTTTTCTTCATTACGTTACCTTATTCCAAAATACATTTTCGAAATCTGCGAAAGATACAAATTTCCCACTGACTACAAAATAAGTTAGTATTTTTAGCACTACTCGCAAAATAAAATTTTTCTTAGAATCGCTCTTTATTTTTTGCTGCTCCTACTTACATTTGTTCGCTGACCATTTCAAGTTTATGTTTTTTACGTTATTTATTTCTGTTTTAGTATGGTTGCCACCTGCGTGTAACGTCAATTATAGAAATGTCTATTAAAGGCCCAATCAGACTATTATATAAGTATAAATACTTCCATTAGATTTTGTGAGATAAAAGTCTAAACACATTTCTTGCGACTGTCAAAAAGTCTAACGTAAATGAGATTTTGCATTCACACCATCACACTTGATATAAACCAACATAGATGTGCCATTATAAAACTTTTCACGGCGGCAGGTACGCTATTCGTCGTAGGCAATAGACGTGCCGGCGCGTGAAATTCTTCAACAGTTAAAATAATAATTATGTATAACACATCCAAATTCAATGGCACAAACATATATTATGTTCTAAATATAGTTACTCATGCTATAAATCACAACTAGTTAATCTCGTACATATGTATATAACTAAAAAAGTTCACTCATTAATGATTTACATACAAATACGTCTCACAGTTAGGAGAATTATTTAGTAAATAATAAAAAAATTAAAAACTGGTTGTTCGGTGACAGAAAATCCTGTACAAACAACTGGGGTTATAACAATTGCATATATGTGATCAATATGTGGCAAACATTAACGTAAGAATAATTAAAGAGCTCGGTGGCTGAAGTGGTTAAAGCGGCCGTATTAAAAATACATCATGTTCACATGATCCCGAGTTCGAATCCCAGTGGGTGCTGATGAGTATAGCGACTACGAAACAGCTAGTTGTCCCCCAGCTAATGGTATTCAATTATTTTTTCTATTCTTCTTTGGTCTTATTGTTTCACAGCAATGCAATTATTGTTATAATTAAAAAATAATCCTTCTTCTTGACTGAAGTTGGACTCGAACTCACAACTAGTTTATCTCGTACATTCACATTTTGTTTACGTTCCACTCAGCAAGGCAGCTTTATACAGGTAGTGGCAGAATTACAATAAATACAACACCAACAAACATCAACATGTATTTTGTTGGTAGAATTTAAGAATAGTTGTAAAAATTTTGACATTTAATGTTTGTTGGCGTTGTATTTATTTGTAATTCTGCCACTACCTGTATAAAGCTGTCTTGCCACTCAGCTTTCATAAAAAATTCCATGAAACAAAATTTTTTGAAGTTTTCTGAAAGTAAATTGACAAATTGCTAAACATTGTTGTCACATACAAAGAATTATACAAAGTTGCAGTATTGTAGTAAAATAATAATTATGAAATTAATTTAAGAAAAGAATTATCATATTTTTTCCTTTTAATGCATATAAAGAAATCAATTAGTCTTTTTATAAAAATAATCTCATAAAAAACTTTATAATGATAAATTTTTTCAACTATTGCCCCATAAATCTGTATATGTAATAATATTGGCAAAGAGAGAAGTAGAGGCAAATTTTGTGACTCTTTGCTTCGGCGACATTTTTAAGATGAACTTTCACTTTCCTGTGTAGACGAACAAGAAATTTTCATGAAAATCGTCTATTTCATTGATTTTTTTTATTTATAATACGTATACAGAAATTTTATGAAAGTAATTTCCTGTGTAATAGCAGCGTTATGTATTAAGATTAATTTTACTTATTAGTTGGAGATATCGCTTTTTATTGCAACATAGTCATATCTCAAAAAATAAGCTTTTATTTTTGAATTGTTTCTTTTAGGAGATATTTTCTTAGACTTGTATGGAAACTAAAAATTTGAAATGCGTTTTTCTCGAAACGAGCTTTTGTTTAGTTATGACTAATAAAGGAGCGATATATGAATGCAACAACTATAGTTCTAAACACCACAGCACTCACAATATACTAACAATATAATATTTTGTCTGCAAAAAAAACTCAAGACAAATATATAAAATATATTTAGATTTCTTTAATCAAACATTATTTCTATGTATTTTTGTAACATGTGAACATATGTGTCATACAATAGGACGAGCCGAAACGAGGAGACAGAATTGATTGTAACCATCATGAGAACAATCCGAAAAGAAATTTTTTCCATGCAGTTTGAAAATTATGGGCATTTTAAACAAACCTAGAAATTTTTATTATTTTCGTTCATTTAAACTTCGGCACCGTAACCTTAAAGAACATTTCTAGAACCACCGTCAGAAATAATGACACAATTGCCCCAAGTCTAGAATAGAGATTATTTGTTAAACTTATGAAGTTAAAATTTTCAAAATTTGTCGACTTTGAAAAGCCCTAAAAAAATGTACTAGTGCCGTGGAAAGTGCCATTTAATCAGGATTATAAAATGGTACAACACTTGTTAGTTTCGTAATAAAAAAAAAACAGGTAAGAATATAAAAACCTTAAGTAACTCATTTTTGCTAGCCTATTTTACTCAGTTGAAATGTTTTTAATTCGCACAAGCTCTTGGTAGGTTCTTAATTTTACGGCAAAATGATGAGAGAGATTCATAGTGGACATGTTTACCTTGAGTGAGCGAAACAAATAGTGTACCAGTTTCCGTGAGTTGCCTAATGTTATTGATCTTAATATAAATGTTATTGAGCATCATTTAATTTTATATATAAACAAAGAATCGACTAAGTTCTCTATAAGGATTTTTATGAATACGTAAAATAAATTACGTATTCATAAAAATGTTATATAAAAAGTATACGCCAAAACTCTACACAAAAAAATTTAGTTTTTTCTATAATAATTCTTTTTTATGATGTAAGGCAACCCTTACAATGGCAAAAAAACGTCATCTATCGGGAAATCATGCGCAAGACGTAATCTTGTACTCTTATCATTCTTGGTCCCATCTGTCTCTGGTCATGTATTGTTTTCTCCTTGTGTGTTTCCTTTATTGTTTGTTTTTTGCTGGGTTATGTTTTTTCCATATAATTTTTATTTTCAGCTTCGCGGCTGGTGGGAAGGGTTGGAACCTCCTGAGGCTTGTCAACTGGTCTGTGATATAAATGGCCATTACGCCAGAAGTTGTCGATAAAATTCATAGAATATTGGACGACCGGAGAACAAAACTACATAGGGCGGGATGAAAAATCACATGACAAATCTATCCGTGATACCTCCCTTTCAACCATAAGTGCAACCGTCTGAACATTTCAAGAGAGAGTTTTTCGATGTTCATCCCTAATACAGACGAGTTTTTATTATACACTTAGATCCATCATAAAATCCCAGATTCCAAAAAATTATCAAAGCGGTATCAGTGGCTGAACATGCACTAAAGAAAGAAAAGGGAAGGCCAAGTTAGATCTCACAGTATTTTGGGATGCACGCGGTGTGACTCACATGAATTATCTAGAGAAGAGCAGAAAATGCGCGAATGCATAAAATGCAAAAATTCTATATCTTCCAAAGGAATAGCTGGATGATAGCAGATTTGGAACATATTATTTGAAAACATTTTAAAAAAATTAGCTGAACTAAATGTTTTGATCTTAAAGGAGGGTATATTAAAAAATAAAACGCTTATTTGCAAAAAAAGAAATCAAATAGTCATGGAGCTATCAAACATCCCTCGTATATATTTGTGCCATGCGTAACAAATTATTAAGTAACCAATTTATTCGCTTTTATTTTATTTTTTTTTTGTAATAAATCGAATTTGTAGTACCGATTGAAGAGATAATCTTTTCTTCAATAAAATAATTAAAAGCCTCTTAAAAATACTTGAGAACGGAGATAAAGAAGCAATTCATAATTTTAAAGGTAACATATACTTGACTTATAATCGATTAGTGAATATGTTTATAGATTTGAAAAATCGAGTGATTATTGGGTCATATAATGTTATCACCTGATATTACACGTATTATTTTAGGACTTATTAAATGACTGCAAATAAATTTATTGTTGAGTTCTCAATATATTTGATAATTATTAAAATATTAACGTGTAATTTAATACATACATATGTAAGTATTTGCATACCAATATTTGTTATGGGCAGATTTGATCACTTCCTTCTTCAGTTTACAGTGTTTGCCAGTAAAATTCGTATAGAAACACTGTCTTCCTAATTAATAGGGCGAACAATTCTCAGCTTATTTTAAGTAAGCATGACACAAGTAAGAAACCTGCGTGGAATCCGTGGAATAACTTCCCTTAAAAATTATATCTCGTACTCCTCAATCCGACAATTCTCTATGAAAAGCGACAAAAAGTTTGAAAAGACCCATCAGAAGCAAGCCTCCACTGCGAACTTCAAGTGGGGACTGTTGAAGAGCCGATTCTGAAAAGGGGATGGTGTATGTTAACCACTGGAGAAACGTTTTTACTACAATTGATGCAGCTGAATTACTGCTGTTAGACCGCCAGTGCCAGTTTAAACTTTTTATAAAATGTTTGTACAGTTACCTCGTTTGGCTAGAAAATTTTTCGTTTTATTTTCAATGCTATTTTACGTCTTGAGTATTACCCAAGCCTGGGAAATACCACACTGAAGACCAACAACAAGTCTACTGCCAACTGTTTCAAAACTGTTGGAAAAATTGTTAATAGCGAATTTGACTCCAATATTGAACGCTGTAGGATGTATCTCTAATCATCAACTCGGCTTTCGGGCTAAACATAGCACCATAGAACAAACGCATAGACTAGTTAATGTTATAAGAAAGACTTTTGAAGACAAAAAGTGTTGTTCAGCTCTATTCTAAGATGTTTCCAAAGCTTTTGTTAAAGTGTAGCACGAGGGATTAATGCACAAAATAAAGTTAAACTTGCCAGCAAACACTCACAAGCTTCTGGAAAGCTACTTATGTGGCCGAAAATTTGTTATCAGAGAAGGCCACTTTGTAATCCCAACTCAACCAATCGAGGCAGGAGTTCCCCAAGGTAGCATTCTGGGACCTACTTTATATTTGATTTACGCCTCTGACATGCCAACGAGATCCGGAATCTACATTTCAACTTTTGCAGATGACACAGTATTCTGCAGCGGGCATAAAAACCATCAATTAGCTTCACGAAATTTACAGGAATATATTTCAATATTAGCAAAATGGCTAAAACTTTGGAAAATCAAAGCTAATGAACAAAAAATACTCATATTATATTCACACTTTGTAAACAATATATATGATGCTAGAGAATTCAATTATGGGGCGCTGCCTCAACGTCAAACATTGAACAAATTCAAAGGCAAGAAAACAAAATTATTGCCTTCTGATCTTGAAGCAGTGCTCTTCTATGCTTGCGCGTCCCCGTTAGCACACCTCTTCATCATACTTTACCATGTTGGTGAGTTTCCATCTTTCCAAAGTAATGGAAAGATGGAAAATGAAATATCTAGAGTCTCATAAATTACTTTGTGACCGGCAATATTGATTTTACTGGCGATCTTATGGCATATCTTTCAGAGAAATGGTGCCACTCAATTCATCATTTCGGTGAAAGTAAGACGGTGGCTCTGGGTATTTCCAAAGCGTTTGACAGAGTGTGGCATGATGCACTTCTGGCAAAACTTACAGCTTTTGGTGTCGGCGATGACTTTTCTCGGTTTATATCGAGCTTTCTCAAAGACCGCACTATACGAGTTGTTATAGATGGGGTATCAGCAAACGAGTTCAAGATTAATTCAGGGATACATCCATTCTTTGTCCAACCTATTTCTTATTTTCCTCAACGAGCTTTTCTATCGAACTTCCAACCCTATCCACTCTTTCGCGGATGACAGCGTTGAGTAGCCTTCAACGCTCGTAAGACCCAATGTTGTTTATTAACACACGTACAAACGACCACAAGTGCTGCTTCATCTAAACTCATGGACGGTATAAATATTGAGGAAGCGGATGCTCTGGGTGTTCTTAAAATAAAGATACAGTCTGACGTTCGCTGGACTGAACACATTTTTAATGTCTCTAAATAAGCATTCAAGTGCCTCGGGTTTTTGAAACGGTGTAAGACATACTTCACTCCATCCGACCTCCTCACTATTTATGCCACCTTCATCCGACCGAAAATGGAATACAACTCTCATGTTTGGGCCGGTGCCCCCAAAGTCGATCGTGTGCAGGAGAGGGCAAAGAAGCTTATCGGTAACAGTAGGATATCCAACCCTTCGCCTATGGAATATGTTGCCTACAGACGTGTTTCCTGTCTGTTATAACGTTGGAAGGTTCAAGTCAAATGTTCAGAAACACTACTCCCTCTTTTCCCCTCCTCACAACCTATTTTCCTAGTTCCGGTGCAATGCACTGCATATGTAGGGGTCATCGCATGAGTAATCGACCATAAATGGATGAGCTCTGAACGATGAACGCGTGCTGCGTAAAAATGTACGAGTTTCGGGACCAAGATCCCTAATCTCGTCAGAGCAAAATCCAATGTAGTAACAATAGAACAGAGTAACGCACCCCACACTTCGTCGATGCTCCAGTGAGTCAATAGAGTTAGATGTCCAATGGTCCAAGCTAAAAAAAAAAAAGTTCTTCGAACGATTACTGCAGCTCCAGGGTACATAAAAAACTCACGACTTCACAAGGATATGTGATACCGATATAATTCCCGCAAATTAAAACTTTTTGTCTAGCATTGGCTGGACTTAGTTAATTTTGTTTTGTTTAGTATTAAAATTTATATATTTATTGCCAGCTCACATTAGGCAGATTCAATAATTAAATAAAAGCTAAAAAACAAAAGTTAATTGGGAAAATATTAACACAAGCACAAGGTAGTTAATTTATGTTTCAAGAAGGACTTATTCGTCAGAGATTTTTTATTTCAAAAAGTCCTTAATTACTCCGAAATGTTTTTAATGAATTAATGACGAGTTGTCTAAAAACAAATAAACAAATAATGTGAATTAAGTTATTTGTTTCTTATCGCTAAGAACTGTGACTTTTGTTCGTAAGTAAGTAAGTTTGCTATAGCTAAATTCTATTGCCTTATCAAAAAATCATAATTTTCCTGCACCTTCACCGCAACAAGAGACTACGACGATTATAGCTTATAATTTTAGCTTGCTTAAAAGTAAACGTAACAAATAACGCTCATAAAAACGGCAAAGTTATAAAATATATACACAAATAAATTTGTGAGAAAATCAAGAACAATGAGAAAGTTAACTCTTATCAAAGTCAAATCATTCCAACCAACTTTGCGAAGGCATATTTTCCATATGACAGCAAATAAGTGTGCGAAGGCAAATTCTACTTTTGCCAATTAAGTTTTCACTGCCGGCCATAACAGTGCTCTAGCAGCGATCATTTGCAATATAACGAGCAAACGGAGAAAAAATATATTGAATAAAATCAAATGAATTAAACAATAACAGAACATTTTGTTGGCGTATAAAAAAAAAAAACTTCGAAAAAGGGGCAGGAACTACTTACTACACAGGCATCAAGTTTCAAATTCAACTTTAGTACAATAGGACAACATGAATGACGAACGCCTAAAGAAGTTTCTACAGCCATTTGTTCTGAGTGATTCCCAAATACAGGAAGTGTACAAACGGTTTTGCAATGAAATACGCAAGGGCTTGTCACGAACCGAACACAGTCAAGCGGATACAAAGTGTTATGTTACATTTGTTCAGAATTTGCCCACCGGCGATGAAGTGGGTAAATATTTGGCTTTGGATTTGGGTGGTACCAACTTTCGCGTTCTGCTTGTTACTTTGAAAGGTCATCATGAGGCTGTTGTAGAGGCAATGATTTATGCCGTGCCCAAGGAAATAATGTTGGGTTCTGGAGAAAAGCTGTTCGACCACATTGCCCAGTGCTTGTCGACTTTCGTCAAAGAACATCAAGTTAATAGCGAGCATTTGCCATTGGGTTTTACGTTTTCCTTTCCTTGCATTCAACTTGGTCTCACAAAAGCGCTTTTGGTTCGTTGGACAAAAGGATTCAAGTGCGCAGGTGTAGAACAAGAAGATGTTGGACGTTTACTGAAAGAAGCTATTGCCCGCAGAGGAGACTGTGAAATCGATGTTATGGCTATACTAAATGATACAACTGGAACTCTTATGTCGTGTGCACATCGTAATCCCGAATGTCGAATTGGGGTTATTGTTGGTACTGGCTGTAATGCTTGTTATGTGGAACGTTGTGAGAATGTGGACTTGCTAGCGCCTGATTATAAAAAAACCAGCAAAAATGTCTTGATAAACACCGAGTGGGGAGCATTTGGCGATAACGGCTGTTTGGATTTTATTCGCACAGAATACGATAAAATTATTGATAGGAAATCGCTTAATGCTGGCACCCAATTATTTGAAAAAATGATTTCAGGTAAAGTATTCTTATGAAAACCAGTGAGAATATTATTCGCTTTAGCAATAAAATTTGTATGTTAGTGTGCTTTCCAGCTGTCTATATGCCGACACTCAACATGGATAAAATTTCCAAGCATTAACCTGATCTCATGAAAGAGAAATAGTTTTTATGAAAACGCTTAAGTCTCGCAGCCTGTGCAAATGTCCACTCTCGTAAATGAACTGTCAGAAAAGTATATGAGAATTAATTGACACAATTTAGGGCCATTATTACAACTTACCGGTAGGGTTGGCGTAAGTTAAAGGTCCCATTAGCAGAAGTGAGTGATAAACTGGCGACCGTTAATATTTTTTCATTTTTACAAACAAGCTTGCCTGTAAATTGAAATTATCTTTTTCAAAGTATGACAATAAAGCTCAAATTAAAGACTACTTTTAGGAGGTAAAAATTGCAGTGGCAACAAGAATTCACTTTAATTGTGACTCTTTGAGTAAAAAATATGGTAGCATGTGCAAATATGGCAACTTCAAATATAAAAGGATCGTCTGCCCGGTAAATAATTATTTATTGTTAGCTTGAAAGGAAGTTGTAGTAATGAAATGCGATTTATCCGACAAGTAAAATTCTACCTTTAACTAACGCCAAGTTGTAGTAACGGGCCTTAGTCTCATAAAGTTGCACAGATTGAGTGTGCATTTGATGGGAAAACTGTTTACTTAAGGCACCCACGGGCGATATGTTTTTACGTCTGTATTTTAACATGTAATTCCTCATGTATTTTTTCACGTCTGTCAAAATTTTTCATTTTTACAGACGGTTTTTAAAATTTGTTCACAAACGTACATGTACATTTACGTCTAACTAACATTGTCTATGATTTTTATTATTATAAAAAATAATTATTTAAAACATTTTAAAATATTAATGCATTAAAATTTCCTCAAGCCGACTATTTATACCGCCCAAAAACGGTCTCTGAATTGTTCGCAAGGCATAGAGTTCTAATGTCAGATGTTTAAACGTAACGAAATAGGACACACTCTATTTGAAATTTTATCAGACGACATTGCTCATGTTTTTTACAGATGCAATGTTTTTGAGGTATCAGACGATATGTAGGCATTTTACATTGTGAAATATGGCATGTACATTGTTAAAAACATGTCGTGTGTTATCTACTTTAGTTGTGTTAAAAAACACAACGGGATCAAACCAACACAATGGGACCAAATTGGACCCAAGTGGGCTGGCTTTTCAGTGGCTGAGCTAGTTAAACCTAGTTGTGGTAAAACAGCAAAATCGTGGTGTAAAAATTAGTGGTTACAATATTAAACAAATTGCAAAGCATATATCGAGTGTAAAAGTTAATAATGCCGTTTCCCCCACGTTGGTAATTATAGACAAACTCATCTAGTATAGTCTTGAGTAATTTTGAAGTGCTAAGTTACTGTTAAAATATTTGATATTGTTTAAATCAAAATACATCAATATCCAATTTAGACAACGATTTTTGCTTCATAGTCGGAACATTTTTGCTATTATGTTAACCATTCGTGATAATTTAAAAATCTCTACAATATGCCTAAGCATACAAAATCTGTGGACATAAAAAAATAAATCTGTAAAAAAAGGACGAATCCATACGCTTGGCAACACTGGATCTACTACCGCCAAAAAATAATGCTTTAAGAGCTCACGAAATTCCTTTTTCACTTTTTCTAGAAAATCGCGGTAATCTGCTACTAGTGTTAACGGCTGCCAAACACAAACTAAATAATGTAGCTTGTTCAAATTAGACAGGAGTCATCTTACAGTTGCCTGTTGACAGGAGGAATGTTGCTGTTTCAGTTAAGGCGCCGAAAATTCAAAAAGTCATTATCGCTTAACATATTCTTTATTGTGCTTTCGCTCTTCTTAAGACTTCTACGATCAGTTATTGTGAATAATCTATATATTTAGCTTTTGGCAGTATTAATAATAACCGCTTTTGGATCTTTAGAAAAATATCTTATAATTCTATCTGAAGAAGTTGGCTTTTTGTACCAATCTACTAATAACCTAATTTCCGAGAGCGGATTGATATTGTATCGGATAATCTCATTTTAGCTCAATACACTTAGTAAGATGACATTCCAACTTTTTTATACCACCTGAATAATACGATTTTGGGAACGCCTCAAAATATGCGTTAGTTTCGGTAATCACTTCTTCGTTTGAGATGAATATTTTTCCTGCGTGGCATTTTTCAAGTTTGGAAACAGGAAAAAGTCACTATAAGCTAAATCTGAACTATAAAGTAGATGATCAACCAATTCGAAGTGTATTTCAAATAGTTTTAGCATCGTATCTTCCTTAAATGTGGTCGTTTTTTTTATTGCATCAATAAATTGATCCAATTATGCACGATAATACTTTCCTGTGATTGTGGAGCCTTTTTCAAGATAATCGATGAGCAATATTCCCTGCGCATCCCAAAATACAGTGTCAGCCGATTTCACTGTCAGCCGATTTCACTGTATTCGGCTTCTTCGCAGCACTTCCACCCATTGGTTATATTGAGTTTTGATTTCAGGTAGTGGTGGACCCACGTTTCATTAAAAGTTATTAATCGATTCCAAAAATCAACAGGATTACGCTTTATCATGTCCAAACACCGCTGTGAAGTGATTTCTAGAACTCTTGCCGATAGATTTTTCATATGCAAATGTTCATGCCAAATGTTGAACACACGTCATATGATATGTTTATCATTTCAACAATATCACGCTACTTGTCTCGGCGATCATCTATAACGATAACGTGGATTTTATTGACTTATTCT
Organism: Thecocarcelia acutangulata; assembly: GCA_914767995.1. Classification (NCBI taxonomy): domain Eukaryota; kingdom Metazoa; phylum Arthropoda; class Insecta; order Diptera; family Tachinidae; genus Thecocarcelia; species Thecocarcelia acutangulata. Next base: position 64,448,330 of record OU612098.1, read on the forward strand.
TCAGTAACCACCTCTTTTCGCCTTCCTGTTGATGGTATTGTTGCACTGCTTGTTCGGCCGCTTTTCAATTCAGCAATCCAATATTTTACCTTGTAATTTGATGAAGCAGACTCACCGTAATGTTTATCGAGATTTTCGTTTGCCTCTTTCGCTGTTTTTCCTTTCACAAATTTCAATTTTTTCCATTTTTCAAGAAACACAAAAGATATAGATATGATGGTAGAATTTATGAATAGTTGTAAAAATTTTATTTTTCTTTTGTACGAAAAAGCAAGGAAGTCTATGAGTTTCTATGTTTTCACCGGTACCAGAATTTTTGATTACCCGTGCTACGTCGAATCCAGAGCGAGACGCATAATTGAGTTTCAACTATATGACCAAACTTTTCATATCTACACATAACGAGTATGTATAGCTATGTTTAAATAAAATTAGCGATCTTCAGCGCATGAAACAATGAGACTTTCAATTTTGAATTCACGAGTGATTTATGTGCTTCTTACAAAACATACTCGTACAGCGACTCGTCTAGAAAATTTGTATGAAACGCACTCAATTTTTTGGGTGTATTTACGATTTTCAATACATGGACGTTAGTTTTTCATTTTTTTGTTCTTTCTTTTAACTGTTATATTTTTTATTAACACATTAAAATCTTCTTTAATCAAATATTTTTTATTTAGGCATGTATCTGGGCGAACTAGTGCGTTTAATACTAATCGATGCTATAGAAAATAATTTAATATTCATATTGTCACCAAACAAGCATCTATTGATCAAGAAGCTAACAAACGAAACTGAATGTTTTAAAACAAGTATGATTTCCGATATTGAAGACGACTCTTTTCCCGAATTTAAAAAAACCCGTCAAATTATTAAAGAAATATTTGGCATTGAGAAACCCACCATAGAAGACTGTCAAAAATTACGCTACATATGTGAGTGTATTTCCAAACGGGCAGCAAGTTTGGTTGCCGTGGGCATAAGCGGATTAATAAATAGAATTAACGAGGCTAAAGTGGTGGTTGGTATTGATGGTTCAGTGTACAGATTCCATCCCAAGTTTGATACCTACATGAGATCGGCCATAAAAAAACTAATAAATCCTAAAATTCAATTCGATCTAATGCTTTCAGAAGATGGTTCGGGCAGAGGAGCGGCGCTTGTGGCAGCGGTAGCAAGTCAAACTAATCGTATTTAAATTGTGATTGTTAAAATTTGTTTTAATTTTAAAAAAAGTGTTAAATAAACAAATAAGCCTTAATTATTAGGATATATTTATTGTATGTATACACTAAAAATGATATTGTGATATGTACTTTAAGCCTTCAAATTAAATATTAATAAATAAAATAGGAAAAAGGAGTATTATTGTGGAGTTGTATTTTTTTACACCGTAAATGTGTTAGTTTTTACTTTCAGTTGCTGTTCTGTGACGTGCGTTTCAAAAAAAGTTATAATTTAGAAACCGTGACAAAACAGCCCAGTCCTTTCTGAATATATCCAGAACACATTTTTCTGCCCCATCTGATCCATCCAACCATAAATAGTAGTCGTGTGGGTTGCAATTGCTTTCTCGTTGTAGATCTTACTCAGACCATCATCATTGCCTGCTTGATTTGCAAACATTTATCTTCTATTCGAATCAATGTCTCATTATAAGTTTAATGTGAAAATTCAATTGTTACGTTATTGCAGGTAATTCTCTTTCGAAATGTCATTCATATATATTCTATAATTGATTTGGTTCGGATGTTACCAATATGATAGCAAATAATACTCTTCTGGCTATAGATGGATTAGATATTGATACAGTTGCGTTGTGAATCGTTTTCTAATAAATTTAGCTTTTGGCACGCATCCCGATAAGTTGCATATGAATTTGTATGTTAGAATTTGAGGATATAGCAAAGTTTGAGCAAAAGAATCATTCGTGCATGTATCGAAAAAGGAAGTTTACGTTGTAGCTGGTGCCATTGCAGCCCTTGTTGTGCGTTAACTTCTGTAAAATAAACGTTCTGCCCGTTTTCGATGATTTTTAAGCATTTATTTATTTATTGAATCTTCAAAAAGGTAACTAACAATAAGTATTCAAATCTTATATATATTTATTTATTTATTTATATATAAGCCACAAGCCTAATTGGCAGAGTTTTGATATTATATATCACAATATTTTACAGTATTTTTATCTTAAAGTTAATCAATCGGCCGCATTCATAAGAAACTTTGTATGTTCATTAAATATCAGTCCAACAAAGACCCAATACTTCTCATGAATAAAGCCAAATATGTTTAATTTTTGCTTTTATGTTATTCCTCTCACCATTTCTTGCGCAAAATCAACTTACACATTTAAACTAAACTGGATTTGAAATAGTTCGAATAGATCAATCATAAACTGGATAGGAATATATTTTTAAAAGCACTAATAGAATATGAAAATTTTCTGTTTGAGTAAGGAATCACTGTGTTCCACAATCTTGAGACCTTAACGCCAAAAGCCGAGGTGCAGGAAAATACCTCAATCCCATACAAAAATAGCGGCCAACATATTGTTGCCATTGCAATTTTGTACCTAATACTTTGTGGTATATATATAATCTTAATAAAGGGTGTTTTTTTAAGCTAGATAGAACTTTAAATTGTAAAAAGTAACACAAAAAATTAAATTTTGATGAAACATTTTTTTTATTTGTTTCAGTATACTCTGACAAATCATCATGAATAGACTCACGCTTGAACAACGCTACGAAATTATCCAAATTTACTTTGAAAATCAGTCGTCGATTTCCCGTTGTTTTATCGCAAAATTGTGTTCACCGATGAGGCGCATTTTTGGCTTAACGGGTTTGTTAATAAGCAAAATTGCCGCATATGGAGTGAGACCAATCCACAAGAGACCCTACAGACTCCATTACATCCAGAAAAATGCACTGTTTGGTGCGGTTTTCATGCTGGTGGCATCATCGGACCTTATTTCTTCAAAAATGAGGCCGGAGCTCGCGTTACGGTCAATGGAGATCGTTACCGCACCATGATCAATGATTTTTTGTTTGAAAATATGGATGACATTGATCCGGAGGAGATGTGGTTTCAACAGGATGGCGCTACGTGCCATACGGCGAACGCAACCATCGACTTACTGAAATCAAAATTTGGCGATAAGTTGATTTCGAGAAATGGACCTGTCAATTGGCCTCCAAGGTCGTGCGATTTGACACCTCTCGATTATTTCCTGTGGGGCTACGTGAAGTCACTGGTTTATGCTGATAAACCAGCAACAATTGACGCCTTGGAGGCCAGCATTGTTCGTGTTGTTCGTGACATACGGCCAGCAGTGCTCGAAAAAGTGGCCCAAAATTGGACGTCCAGAATGCGCTTCGTCAAGAACAGCCGCGGTGCCCATATGCCCGAAATCATTTTCAAATGTTAATGTCACGTATTGATCTTTCGAATAAAAAAAAATTTTGATTACAATTTAATTTTTTGTGTTATTTTTTACAATTTCAAGTTCTATCGGGCTTAAAAAAACACCCTATACTAAACAAAACATATATTTTCGAGGTGAACAGATAAATGCACAGGAGTTGGATGACGGTCAAGGATTTGAAATCCTAAGAAATCGGGCCATTTGATGTTGTGTAATTTCATCGTTTGGTTACGTATTTGCAAATATGCTTAATTGATTTGACGAAATTATAATACTCGACATTAATATGTGTTTTGTACGTTTTTGAAAGCACTGGGCAATATAACACTATTTCGACATCAATTTAACTGTTTTGCACATTTAATGTAATTGATTATCCACCACCGTTGATCTATGGCGATAAAGCGGGTGTAGCCATTAACACCAAATATTATTTCTTCAAACAATTCTCTAGGATACCTTTTCGTACATTTCCCATCTGCGTGGTAGATGTCGGATTTGAATTAATACCATGAGGCACGTTTTTAACCACAACTTCATGTAAGTGTGGATCAATGTTAGGATCAGGTATTTCTGCTGAAGTAATTTCATCTATTTTATCTGGCGTAATTTTGTCAACCAACCATATCCGAATGTGGAAATGAGGCATTCCACGTTTCTGTCATTCAATAAAATATTTCCAGCATCACGTTCTTCCAAAGTATGTAACTTAACAATAAAATCCATTAGCGATTCTATCCTCATTCTGTCTGACCCGCCCTCTTAATAAAAAAAATTTTTGGACCTTTTCCACAGCCAAAAAGAATTTTCGGAATTGGTCCACATTTGACGAAGTTCCTTGATAATCAATTATTGGAGCTTGGATGAAGTTATTTCGCAATCAATTATTAGTTTGGCCAATTTGCGATAACTTCATCACGCATAAGTAATCTTAGTCCTTTGTATATGCAAGAAAAATGTTGAAAATTTGTTCATAAATGAAGTTGCTTGATAATCAATTATTGGAGCTGGCAATTTTCTTGTTCTCCCTCTTTTTGCCAAAAATAGAAAAATTAGTACAACTTTTGTGTATCCAAAAATAATTTTAAAAATTAGTCTACAAATGCCGGAGTTATTTGAAAATGAATTTTTGGGGCGTGTTCAACTTTGATGAGATATCTTATATATGAAAATGGAATTTTGAAAATTGGTCTACAAATAACGAAGTTATTTGATAATCAATTATGGGGAGGACAATTTGGTACACGCCCCCAATTTTCCAAAAAATCAAAAAGCTATTGACCTCTTTCATATACAAATGAATTTTGAAAAATAATAAAAATAAATACTGAAGTTATTTGACAAACAATTATTGAGGTGGTCAATCTGCGATAACTTCATCCCTCCAAAATAATCTTAGTCGTTTTGCATATGCACAATAAAATTTTGAAATTTGGTTAAAAAATGGAGAGGTTATGCTCATTTATATTAAAAAATCTGTTAAAAACTTTGTGAAAGAAATAACATAATTTAAAACAGGGAACGCAAAAGAAGGCGTGGTTGAAAAAAAGTAGCCTATAATTCATTCAATTGCTCCAGTTAATTACTATGAAAATTTTAGGAGATTGGTCCAGCGGTCTGGCCGACCTTAAGGTATAAACAAACAAACGTAGAAACGCACATTCAATTTTATATATTAAGATTAAATTTCTGCGAACATAAGCAGATGATATTCCAATAATTGCTTGCGCCAAAAGGTTGGGATTATATTATGTGGAGAATAATATAAATGCTGAATTAAGCATGATCATTGACTAGGCTGAGAACACTTATACGTCAGAAATTGAACACCTTCTGTCTGAAAAAAGGAGAATTAGAAGCGAGTGGCAGTGTCGTATGTCTTCCCAGCTTAAAATTAGGCTACAGGAATGCGTAACTCAGCTAAGAAATCTACTTGAAATCCAAAGATGGCTTCCCTTAAAAATTATCTGGGAGGTCTTGATGGTACTCCACAATCTGACTATTCTCTATGGAAAGCGACAAAGGCCGTAAAAGGCAGCGAATGATACAGCTGAACTACCTCCATATGCTGTTAGACCCAGGTCCCTGAGACTTAGTTTTTAAGATGTCTAAAACTTTATTTGTAACACAAACTCCAGGAAAGCTCCATGTATTGATCAAATTACTGGTAAAATGCTTGAGCAGTTACCTCGTGTAGCTAGAAGAATTATTTTTTTATTTTTGACGCTATTTTACGTCTCGAGTATTATCCTGCTGAGTGGAAAGTGTCTATGATTACTATGATACCCAGTGAATAAATCCACTAAAGTAATCATATAGACCAAGAAAAATTAATTCAAACAAACATTAAACATGATGTTTAAAAGCAAAAAAAAAAAAAAAAAAAAAGATATCGGTCCATATATACCCCAGATGTAGTCTAAACCGATTTTTTTATGAAAATGTTGCGTAAGCGAACTTAAACAACTTTTTTTTTTAAATCAGTTCTGGTAATATAAGGAGGCTACCGAATAGAGAAAACTAAAATTTCCAATATCGGTCCATATATACAGAGATATAGCCTAAACATAATTTTCCATGAAAAATTTTTTTTGTTTGTTTAAAGGCAGTACTGGTTATAAAAAAGTTTACTATGGACCGATATCGGTCCATATATATCCAAGACATAGTCTTGGAAAAAAATGAAAATGAAAAAAATTTTTTTGCTTACAAGCAGTTCGATTATAAAAGGAGGTTTGAAAAATAGAGAAAATGAAAATTTCCGATACCGGTCCATATACTCGTATACCCGAGATATATAAGATTTTTCCACGAAAAATTTGTTTTTGCTTGAAATCAGTTGATTATAAAACGAGATAATTAAAATACAGATAATGAAAATTTCCGACATCGGTCCATATATACCCGAGATATAGGATAAACCGATTTTCCCATGAACATTTTTTTTGCTTAAAAGCACTTCTCGTTATAAAAGGCTACTAAAATAGAGAAAATGGAATATTTCGTTCATATATAACCCATGAAAGACATCCTTTTTGGAATGGTGATTACAAGGCAAAAATATTTTTTCCTCGATGTCGGTCCGAACATATTTAGTTCAAATTTGTAATATATACTATATATGTACGTGACTATCATGAAGGGTATTTTAGATTCGGCACTACCGAAACTACTACACACTTGCTTGTTTTTTTTTAATTTCATACAAAATTGCAATAAAAAAAGTTTTTTTCTTCGTTTTGGATATATTTCAACTATATGTGAACCGATTTTATTGAATTTCAATAGCAAACCCATGCATCGATGAGGTAAAAAAAAAAAATGGTGAAAGAAAAAAATTTCGAAGTCTAATGGTTTTCCAAAAAACGGTATTTCAATGACGGACAGACGGACAACGCTTAATAGAATTTTTCTATCAATGCTGATTCTGAATATGTATACTTTATATGGCCGCAAATGAAAATTGTAGAAATCGCAAACTTATATACATATACCTTTTACATTTTTGAAGGGTATAAAGTACTCGGCGAGCAAAAAGTTCTCAACGTGCCACACACATACATAAACTTAATATACAGCCATAAGAGAAAAATGTAATCGTACATGTTCTTTTTTACCTTACCTACAGCCTTGTCCTCCATTGATTGCTGGGAAATTTTTCAAAAAGTATTTATTTATTCATCAATAACTATCATGTCTCCTTCAAGGTAATCCCCCTCAGATATAATACACATATGCCAGCGTTTTTTCCAAATCTCGAAACACTTCTGAAACGCGATTTTGGTATCGCTAACAGCTCCTGTTTCGATTTTTCTTTTTTCTCCTCAATCGTAGCAAAACGCTTTCCTTTCAACTCACAAGCATCGATGTGTGAGCTGGTGCGTTGTCATGGTGTAAATTTCATGATTGTTTTTTCCACATTTATATGCGTTTTTGACGAATTGCTTCGCGCAAACGGCGCATAATTTTAAAGTAGTGTTCCTTATTGACCGTATGACCTTGTGACAAGAACTCATGATGCACCACACCATTGCAGTCGAAGAACAGTGAACAAAAACCTTCAAATTTGACCGAACTTGACGTGGTTTTCCAAAAAACGGTATTTCAATGACGGACAGACGGACAACGCTTAATAGAATTTTTCTATCAATGCTGATTCTGAATATGTATACTTTATATGGCCGCAAATGAAAATTGTAGAAATCGCAAACTTATATACATATACCTTTTACATTTTTGAAGGGTATAAAGTACTCGGCGAGCAAAAAGTTCTCAACGTGCCACACACATACATAAACTTAATATACAGCCATAAGAGAAAAATGTAATCGTACATGTTCTTTTTTACCTTACCTACAGCCTTGTCCTCCATTGATTGCTGGGAAATTGCATACATGAGGGATTAGAAAGCCCGAACTCCTCAACAAGAAGTTGTTCATATGACCGCAATCATATGACAAGAATTGCTACCTGTGTGAGCCTAGCAAGTCACACGGGGGCGGTGGTGAATCGTGAAAAATTCACTTCGTGGAATTGGTCCACCATCAGGTTAGGCCGTCAAGGCAGGTACTGATGTAAATCATTTTCACAGTTACCTTACCTACCGGTTAGACAGGAAAGTAATTTCATGAAAGTTGCAATACACTCACACTTTTTTACTAACACACTCACATTTTGCTTACTTTCCACTCAACTTTCATCAAAAATTTCATGAAACAAATTTTTTGACGTTTTCTGAAAGTAAAATGACAAATTCTAAGCACTGCTGCCATATACAAAGAATTATACAAAGTTGCAGTATTGTAGTAAAATAATAATTATAAAATTAACTTCTTTTGCATGTATATGCAAATAACTATAATATTTTTTCTTATATTGTATATTAAACACATAAAGAAAATAATTAACGTATTTTTATTAAAATAATATGATAGAAAAATTTATAATGATAAGTTTTTTCAACTATTGCCTCATAAATTTGTATATGTAATAAGTTCGGCAACTCTGATTAGTAAGCAAACAAAATAAGACTGGACAGAAGCAGAGGCAAATTTTGCAACTCTTTGCCTCGGCGACTTTTTTAAAATGAACTTTCACTTTCCTGTGTAGACGAACAAGAAATTTTCATGAAAGTCGTCTATTTCATTGAAATTTTTATTTGTAATACGTATACAGAAATTTCATGAAAGTACTTTCCTGTGTAATGGCAGCGTTACACGAACACGAACATAATGTAAAGCTACACTCGAACTTGGCTACCGTACATGTACACTATTTTCGCTTACATACACGTTCTTAAAGTGTTGCTACAATCCTAACTTCTCATGTTGGTGTACGCAACTAAATATTATAATAAAATAACGTACATGCTTGTGATCGGTATCAAACAAATTTTGGAGTTGCGTTGAGTTATGTTCGTTTACATTTATGTACGAATTTTTGTACAATGTGCGCAATCTCCAGCGCATGTTGGTCAAATGACGTCACGAAACAATACAAACACAGCCCTAGACGAATTTAAGATACATACTCTTGAATACTACGCCATCTAACGGGAAATCATGCACGTTTTATAATTCTTGATACTGATCCGGGGAAAGCATTGAAGATTGTCAGTTTCACCAATGAGCATTCGAAGCGTATTTATTCGGCCAACAAAACAAAGCTTTTAGAGATCGCAAAGCGGTATTTCCATTAGTCAGGAGAGCAGTAGCTAAAATATTTGAAGCATCAATAATAAATTTAAATCCGATTAAACAAATTGTATACAATTATACTCCTCCTCCTATATTAGGTTACCAAAGTCAAACATGGTGGGGGATAACTAATGGCGCTGGATAAGCAGCGATATATTTAAAATTAAATCGCATGGTATTGTGGTATACGATAAATATTTATTTTTCTGTGATGAAGTCGGGCTAATGATAATATTGCAGGTGCTATGAAAGCAACTATATAATGTGATATACTTACTCATGCTTCCACACTGATGTGGAATGATGTGCATGTTTAGGGTTGACCCCCACAATTTCTTGATCTGGACTTTACAAAAGACCTATGGGAGCTTAAAGATCGGTAAGTTAAAATGTAAAATCTAGCCAAGAAAATAATTGGGATCAATTTTTGAAATACACAGATTCCTTTTATATTCAAAAATTGTACACCAGTTGAAGTTTATAGAAAACCACTATAAATAAGAGCCGTTTAGTAAAATAACTTAATATTGTTATGTATGTTGCTCCTAATGGTACTATGCCCATTAAGTTGTATGTGCTACGAACTAATCGGAATAAATCAAAATTGTTTCATTTAACATTAACCGAGCCGCTTTCTAAAGTCTGGTGTATTGTCATTAAAATTCAGGACTTACTTTGATCATTAGCTTCAAATTCATGTTTTTCCTTTGAATCTTTAGGAGTACTTCCCGTCAGTTCTGCATTGAGATCTGTCCGTGGTTCCGTCGCATCGTTTTTACTGCTGGCTTTCAAAATGTTGGTTTCTTTGGTCTAAATTTGAACAGTTTTATAATGTAACAACCAATTATATATATGTAGATATTCAAGCAGGATAACTTACCAACTCACATACTTTGTTTTTACACTTCTTTAACTTTTTTTCAAACTTTTTCACAAGCCCATGAAGAAATTCAATGTACTCGTACAGGCTTTCGTTCTCCATGACTTTAACTTCGAGCATATTTTTAGGTTTAAATTTCTTCAGATTTGACGATTTTTTCTCATCTCTATCGGTACTGTCTGTTTCACTACTCGACATTTTTACTTAATTTATTTTAAGTTTTTCCAAATCTTTTTACAAAATTTACTTTCGAAGTAAACCAGAATCCGGAACAGCTGTTCATTATTTATACCGGCACTGCCAACATTAAGAACAATACTCTGTAAAAAATAATCGTACTAAGGACGTGTGCGAAGTCCACGCAAAGTACTATGGTGAATAATAATTTGTTTGTGGCAAAGAAATTTCATGTTTTTGCTATGTGAAAAAATATTATATATGACAACATAGAAAAATTTTTAGCAAAACTAATAAAAAAAAATAAAAATGAATAAATTAAGAAATAGTTATAATAGAGCTATTTTTCAACTTAGTCTTATTTAATTTTTATACTTTTAAGTATAAAATTTTCAATTATAATTTATTTCATCAAATTTCTACATTTCAAATATTTCTATCCTATTGTCAAAATTTATATTAGCCCCTAGAGCTAGTAAAATTTTATTTACCTCAGAAATGTCAAAATTTTACTAACGAGAGAACTTTTCTACCGTCCTAAGAAGATAAGTATTTAAAAGCTGTTAATGTATTGTAAGCGGTTTTATGATTGGTGAGTTTACCACAATAAGTACATAAAAACTAACATATACAAAAAAGGTTATATGATTAATAAATGGTTAATTAAGGGATTGATTAATTATTAGTTAACAAAAAAAAAACTTGTCTCTCTTTTACTATAAAACTTCTCAAAAGAATAACCGGCAAAGTATATCCAATTCGTCGCTAATAAAAATGTTATTACCAGCATACCACTCAAAATAAAAAAAAGCCTCATGGAAAATTGTTTCATTACTTTGGCACTAATTTCTAAAGTCATACTTTTGTTTTTACTATTTTACTACTTTTATTGCTACTCTCTCCTTAAAACAAGAGATTCGCAACTCAAAATACCAAAATTTTCAGGAGAGGCAAAAACTATTTATATGTAAAAATGATTGTAATATTAAAGACAATTTTGTCTCATTATGAAAAAAATTCAATATTAAAGAAGGTTCTGCTATACTTTTTTCAATTTATATTATGTTTGCGAAAACATAAAAAATTGACTTTTGTTTATATAATAAGAAATATATAAGTGATGCACTTTCAATCAAACGAATACAACGAATAACGGTATTCCATTAATAAAAATTTTTTTTTCGAGTATAAGTTAATTATTAATTTGCTCATTTTAATTAATACACTACATAATACATATTCATTATTTATTTAAAAGATAAATCTAGGAAACGTTTGCCAAAAATGTGTTATTTTATGTAACAAAAATGATTTTTTTTATATTTAATTTTTGTGTTAATAATAAAACATTACAACTGAACATAAAGGAAGAGCCAGAATAAAACAATTGAGTTCCTTATTGCATATAAAAGTTAACATACTGTTTTTGCATAAACTTTTTTAATAAATGTATGGTAGTGTTACACCAAACTTTCACGACGACTTTTAAAGACATGTTTGTTTTTAATTTTATTTCAAACACAGAATACAATTTTAAAGCTGCTATCAAAATCATGTTACATTTTCATTATGATTTTTTAAGACATGTCTTTTTTCAATTGTAGTTGCAAAATAATATCGTTTATCTCTTTTTATCCTTTTGTTAGTATCGATGTAGTCATCTTGCCGAACGAACGTAAATGAAAAATACAAATTCTTCCTTTATTGCAACATAGTCACATCGCAAAAAAGCTCTTTTCGAGAAAAACGCATTTAAAATTTTTAGTATCCATACAAGTATTAGCAAATTTTTTGAAGAAATATCTCCTAAAGGAAACAGCTTAAAAGTAATTTGAATAAATTTTTGGCACAATATAAATGGTAATACTGTTAACAATTCTGCATTGTTAACTCGAAAAGCTCAGTTTTTGAGATATGACTATGTTGCAATAAAGGAGTGAAATGATAACAAAAAGGAATTAGGAAAAAACACGAAAAACAGAGTTCGTGTCTTTTTGTTTACCCCTCTTTCATTTCTATCAAATTTGCCCACAAATATCAAAGACATGACTAATAGACGTTTGAAAAAATCATCGTGCAAATTGGGTGTTAATCTGTTTGGTAACTAACGTATGCGTTAATACTCAAGTAAGATTTTATTTTGCATATGACCCTTAATTATTTCGTGAAACTTATAATTATTTTATGAAAATTAAAGTCTCAGATCATACGATCTTGGAAAGGCGAAAACGGTTAGCTAGATTGGGGAGGGTTCTGGATGTTAGCTGGCGCTCAAGATACAATACATGATTTAAAAAAATGCTTTAAAATTTCTTTTTAAAAATTCTTTAAAAAAAATTTATATTAAAAAAAAAACTTAATTGTTTCGTGAAACTTTTAATTATTTCGTGAAAATTAAAGTTTCAGATCATAGAGCTTGAAAAGGGGAAAATAGTCAGCCGGATTGGGAGGATTCTGGATGATATCTGCCGCTCAACATACAATACAAAATTTAAAAAATTGTTTTCATTTTTTTTTTTCAAATCTTGTTTTAATTATGCCATTGACATCTGAAACAAATTAAAATTAATAAAAAAGTTATCAGCTGCGCTGTCAATTTCACCTGTTATGAATTCGTCAAATCAGAGACCAACAAAACTGTTTTGTATGTGTTTTTGTTTTTGGTTTAATTTTATTTAAAACTATAAAAAAGTGAGCTGCAAAAATTTCCAGAAAACTTTTTTAAGAAAAATATACAAAACAGATATTCGGCATCTCAAAAAGCCAGCAAAAAAGTCGGATCTTATGATCCGACAACACTGATTGTGGGAAAAAATCAAGGGGTTTTATAAAAAATCTTCTGGCAGCACTGTTTTCAAGGCAGCTGCTTTGCTGCGTTTAAACATTTTCATAAGTTCATTTGTTTGGTACATTTTTATAGACAACGTGCTGAAATGGAAAAATACAGACTAATTTTTTGTGTAATATTACTGCTTTATTGTAATCAAAAATTAACAGAAGCAACTAAATTAAATTACCCAAGAGTTTTACTTCCCATATTTGACAAAATTTCTATAAATTTTACTTTGGAAGTAAAAGAAAAAGGATGTTATAAATGGTAAGTTTTTGTTAAAAATTAAGCACATTGCTTTGTTGTTTTTGTTTATGCCGGCTTGTTGGAAAGATTGACCGGTTTTGGCGGTCTTTTATTTTGAAATTTATTAAAAGTTTTGGCTAAAATTACGTTTTCAGGACATCATCACGGCAAGATTTGATTTTAATAACTCCGCTTTATGAAGATGCTGAAAATGAATGCTCTTATAGAGCCACAGTAACTGTTTTGTCTCGTGAACGCAGGCGAAACACTGCAATAGTTCTGGCCGAAGACTTAGCCACGGGAGAGTCCCTGCGTTGTGATGTTATTTTAGATGTTATTGACAAGTTAAGTGTTATAACCACTACAAGACAACTCTTTTTGGAAGAAGCTCCAGAGACATTTGTTATACATGCGGAAGACTCTCAAGGAAACGCTTTTACTACTCTGGAAGGTGTAGAATTCAACTGGATTATTTCTTCCTTGAATAAAGACAGCAAAGACTGGTCACCTGCTCTGAGATTTCTTACATTTACTGAAAGTTCATATCATGAAGTGCCCGAAGGTTTGGAGAAATTTGAAGCTCAGGGTCTTAAGGGTTATATGGTATTGTTAGAGGGCATAAATACGGGAACTGCAAAGGTACGTTCAAATATTGTGCTTGCTGTAAAAGCCGATTTCTATTTTGTTGTTTTAGGTTACAGTAGATCTACCTTACCCTGAGTATGGGCGCGTTCAAACTTTGCAAGTTTACATCAACGTTTTAGCTAACATTATACTGGAACCTTCAGATGTATTTATTTTACCAGGCGATACTATAAATTTTCGCATATTGCAGCTGAAAATGGGAAGACTGCAAGAAATTTCATTAAACAGCCAATATTTTTTGGAAATAGACGATGGTAATGTGGCAAACATAAAAGGCACAACAGTTACAGGTCTTAAAGACGGGAGGACAATCGTAGTTTTACGGGATCGCAATGCTCCTAATGCCGCAGGTTTCTCTTCTGGTCAAGAATTAACAAACACATCTGCACCAAGCGCAAGAATTACAGTCGCAAGTCCGAAAAAACTAGGTTTAAGTTTGCTGCCATACAATAACTGGATAACCGTGGAGGGCGAAAAACATGAAATAGCTGTGGATTTATATACACAGTAAGTGTTGAAAATAATGTGAATACACCCAGATATAATTAAAGTAGTAATTTAAAGATATATTTTATTTTAAATTGTATTTATTCAAAAACTTTGGGAACGCTTTTTCGTGCCATTGTTTCTAGGTCATCAGAGGAGCTAGCTAGTTGGCAATGTGTAATACGGATAATATTTTAATTCACACATAAAACTCAAGCTTTTTCTTTTGCACGCGTCTCTACTTTTCTCTATACCTTTCAAACAAATGAACAACCGTTCGTTGCTACCTTGTTTGCTACGATATGTGTATATGAAAGCATGTTGTTTGTGTTTTGACAAGTATTATTAAAACGTTTTCTTTTAAATTCCCAATAATTTATTTAGAATATTGGGATATAAAGTTGAATGTTTGAGAATATGTTTCAAAGAGTTTCAAGTCTATTGATGATTACGTTAGTTCCTATGAAATGTCGATATATATAGACAGCTAGTAAACATAGAAAAGCTATTCATAATTGTTTGATTGGTGTTTTTTATACCTCACTAAATATTCCATGATATTCATTTTATATCATGAAATATTCTGTAGGGCTTATTAACATAAAAAAAATGTGTGATGAAAATTTTGAATGAAATTTTTGAATTAAAACTCATTTGAAAGTCATTTATTTACACATTCATTCATAAATATAAAATTTATTTATTTTATTAAAAAACAAAGATTATACACAGCTTGCAAAGCAGCTCTAATACGTTAGTGGTATAAGCACAGCTGTCTTTCGT
Organism: Thecocarcelia acutangulata; assembly: GCA_914767995.1. Taxonomy (NCBI): domain Eukaryota; kingdom Metazoa; phylum Arthropoda; class Insecta; order Diptera; family Tachinidae; genus Thecocarcelia; species Thecocarcelia acutangulata. The sequence continues at coordinate 64,463,506 of OU612098.1, forward strand.
TTCCTTTGCGTAAATTTGCCAAAAACACAGACTTCCTTGCTTGTTCAAACAAAATTTTGACAACTGTTTGTAAATTCTACCATCAAAATACAAGTTAATGCTTTTTGGTGTTGTATTTATTGTAATTCTGCCACTACCTATTATAAAGCTGCTTTAATTTTACTTGTTTTAGCACAATACGCAAACTTATATATGACAGTTTTCCTCCCTTTTTTCCTTCAGAAATTAATAAAACAATTTTTAAAATTCCTTTAACCAATCTCTGAACAAGCTGCGATTTGTCCGAGTATTTTTTTATGTTTCTTCGCCATTTTTAAAATATATTAGCCCTATTCACAAATGCAAATGGCCTTGGATCATTGCGTTTGCATAATAGTAGAGTAAATTTTTACTGTACACTAACAAAATACACCCAAAATTATCACTTTTGCATTTGCAGAAATATGCAACCTCAAATGCACAAGATTGTGAATCGAGCTATCAATCCTTTGCTATTACGTACATATTAATTTTTTTTTAATCTCAGACAATTGCAGTTTTTTCCTCGTCGCCAGAAACGTTGGTAGGACGTGCCGAGTTCCACGCGTTAAAACTTGATAAAAATAATCTCTTTTAGTCTTGAAATCAGTTTTACAACTAAAACATTTTTTTTTGTGTATATTAATGATAAATAATTGAACTTATTGAATATTTCTAATATTATAACATAGTATGTTTTTGGCTCAAGTTCAAATCCGTCTTCCATCAAGAACTCTTTTTTTTTTAATTACAACAATAATTGGCGCGATCAATGATCAAAGAAGACAGGAAAAAAATTGAATACACTAAGCTGGGGGACAACTAGCTTTTTCGTAATCGCTACACCACTCATCAGCACCCATTAGGATTCGAACTCGGTATCATGTAAACATGATGTATTTAATACGACCGCTTAACCAATAAAAAATTATAATACCTTCTAAAATATTTAAATTTTAAGACCATGTAGCAGAGAAAACTAGAATGCAGTAATTTATTTTTGACATGATAAGCGCAGAACAAAGTCTTCTAAAAACTAGACAGCATTTGTTTGCGATAAAATTAATATGTTGTTGAAAATTAAATATGGAAAATACCAAGGCATCTGAAGGATTCAACAAAGTTAACTTCAGGATTGTTTAAGAAGACTTTTTGGTTTAGTCTAAACAGAGTTCTGCTTATGAAAATGCAAAGCTTTCGTTCATTTTCAAACAATGAATAAAAAAAAATTCTAACGTATTTCAGGGTTAGGTAATTATACGACACTAATATTATTCATATGTGTTCACACATACGATGTCTGATCAAAAAATGAATGTTATTTTCAATTTTTTCAAAAAGTATTTATTTATTCATCAATAACTATCATGTCTCCTTCAAGGTAATCCCCCTCAGATATAATACACATATGCCAGCGTTTTTTCCAAATCTCGAAACACTTCTGAAACGCGATTTTGGTATCGCTAACAGCTCCTGTTTCGATTTTTCTTTTTTCTCCTCAATCGTAGCAAAACGCTTTCCTTTCAACTCACAAGCATCGATGTGTGAGCTGGTGCGTTGTCATGGTGTAAATTTCATGATTGTTTTTTCCACATTTATATGCGTTTTTGACGAATTGCTTCGCGCAAACGGCGCATAATTTTAAAGTAGTGTTCCTTATTGACCGTATGACCTTGTGACAAGAACTCATGATGCACCACACCATTGCAGTCGAAGAACAGTGAACAAAAACCTTCAAATTTGACCGAACTTGACGTGCTTTTTTCGGTCTTGGCTCTTCTTGACGCTTTCATTGGGATAATTGGGCTTTGGTTTCAATGTCATAGCTATACACCCATGATTCGCCATCAGTTATGACCTCTTTGAGGAAATCCGGATCGTCGTTGACGATGTACAACAGCTCCTGAGCGATGTCCATGCGAAGTTGTGTTTGCTCAAAATTTTGTAATTTTGAAACAATCTTCGCAGCCGCACGTTTCATGCCTCAAACATCAGTAACCGAACCGAACCGAACGATATTCCGACACCATCAACAACCTCTCTGATAGTGATTTAACGATTATCCAAAATCATTTTCTTCACTGCTTCAATGTTTTCATCGGTTGTTGACGTGCTCGGACGACCAGGGCGAGCATCGTCATTGATACCTTCTCGGCCTACCTTACACCGGTTATACCACAATTGAACTTGGGTTCTGCTCATAGTAGATTCGGCGCACGCCAAAGTCATCATATCATCATGTGCAGGACATGTAATTTCATTTTTTACACAAAACTTAATATACGAGTAGTTTCTTTGATGCATTTTTCCGAATAGAAAAAGATCGAAGAACACACCAAAATACGACTAACCTTTTTATCTGTCAAAAACAAACTGCGAATCCAAAATGGCTGATATTGCCAACATACATGTATAATAGACATGTGGACCAACATAGCAAAAAAGAAGTGCGAAAATCAACATACGTAACTCACGAAATTTGAAAAAAACGGTTATTTTTTTTATCGTAACACGTTCATGTGTAGTTATGGTATATGTAGTGGTAACAAATTGATTAACTATGTACACCTTACACCGAAATATGTACACCGAAAATATGTACTAATCGGTAAAAGAAAGAACAAAATCGTTAATAAATAGAAGAAGGAAAGGGTTGTAAAGTTTTGCATTTGCCTATTTATGAGGGTGGAATGATATTGAAGCAGCACAAACACATTTTTTTTTTGGAAATTGCGATCTGTCGAACGTCAGCTGTTAAAATTTCACCCAAATTCATCGATTAGTTTTTTTGTTGTAGTCGTTTGAAGTAAGCAACTTTTGTGTTTCTTGAAAAATGGAAAAAAGTGAATTTCGTGCAGTGACTAAACGCTATTTTCTGAAAGGGAAAATGGCGAAAGAGAAAAAGAGCCCGATAAACATTACGGTGAGTCTGCTACATCATATTACATGGTATACTATTGGATTGCTGAATTTAAACGCGCCCGAACAAGCACTGCAAGAATACCATCAACAGGAAGCCCAAAAGAGATGACTACTGAAGAAAATAATAGAATCAATAGTAAAAAAAAATAGTATCGCCGGGACAAGTTATGTGAGATTGTTAAAATGGTAAATATGACATATGAACGTGTGTTCAACAGTTTGCATGAACATTTGCATATGAAAAAGCTATCGGCAAGATGGGTGCCGCGTTTGCTCAGTGTCGAACAAAAACGAGTTCGACAAACCACTCACAGCGGTGTTTGGACATGATAGAGCATAATCCTGTTGATCTTTGGCGTCAATTATTAACCGTTGTTGAAACGTGGGTCCACCACTACCAAAAATCACTCAATGGGTGGAAGCTGGTGGAAGTGCTCCGAAGAAGGCGAAGACAGTGAAATCGGCTGGCAAGCTTATGGCCACATTTAAAGAAGGTAAAGTGGTCTTACTTCAAGACAACTCACCGGTTCCTACAGCATTAGATACTAAGCTAAAATTACGTGAAATACATTTAGAACTGGTTGATCATCCACCTAATAGTTCAAATTTAGCTCGTAATGGCTTTTTCCTGTTTCCAAACTTGAAAAATTGGCTCGCAGGAATAAAATTAATCCTAAAGGAAGAAGTGATTACCGAAACTAACGCGTATTTTGAAGTTTTGGGAATCCACCTTCGTATTATTCAGATGGTATAAAAAAGTTGGAATATCGTTTTGAAAAAAATGTGTTTTCCTATTTAAGTAACTTCATTATCACTTCGTTCTCGTATATTTAAATTTCCAAATGATTAAAATATGTTTTTTCTTTATTGAAAGTAATCGTTTTTGAAATTGATTTCTACCACATACCTGAATATTTTGCATACGATATGATGCATTTTTAGGTTATAACGAAAGCAATTTTTACGTTGTACTTATATATGTCAATCATAATCTTATTTCAGTGACGATCATAAAATTACCTTAGGATCCCGTTACTCTGTGAGCTCCGAGCTAGATGAAATGCTATTCCTGGTGCAAAAGAGAAGCAAAAATGGTTCGCGTATTTTTGGTGAAGCAATTAGAGAGGGTACAACTCCCGTATATGGCTCATTTAATAATGTAAGTACATAAATATTTATATTTCATTGTTTGTTTTTTTAACAAACTGCGTTTTTTATTCAGTTGGCCGCACAAGCTGAGCTGCAGGTTTTCAGCGAATTGACTTTAAAGCCGAATAAAGTTATTTTACCATTTGACCCGAATGCTATAAAAACTCAAAAAATTCAATTCTTTGCACAAGGTGGCGATGGTAATTATATTTGGAAATCTCAGCAACCGCGTCTCTTAAACATTAACCAAAATGGTTTGGCTACAACCATTATTCGTGAAACGGAATCCAAACGCAATTTAGATACTTTCGATGCGTCCACCGGGTCTTTGTTAACTGCTCACGGTCTTATTAGAGTTGCTTTGTCTAAAAATCACAAAATAACTCGCCATGCTAATATTTACTTTTTGCCACCAGTCAAATTGGAAATTTTAAAGTATAACTTCGAAACGGCGCTTAAAGATTATGTCAATCTTCATGTGGCTGTTTACGCTTACGTGAATAAGACGTATGTACCGTTTACAAAGTGTGAAAATCTTGTTTTTGACTTCGAACTGTCGAATCAAATTTTTCAAGTTGATTACAACTATGTTGGCACTGAAATGGCCGCCGACGCCTGTCAAGTTGTACATATGCTTAGCACTGCTGTGGGTCTTACACACTTGAAATTGTCTTACAAATTTCAAGATAAAGTATTGAAGGATGAAGTTACATTGAGTGTTTTCGAGCCGTTGGCAGTTCTAAATCCAATTGAAAATTATGTCGTTTTACCAATTGGCGCTTCTCGTAATGTCATCTACACAAATGGTCCTAAAAAAATCTACACATTGGAAGCAGAGCTGACAAAAGCAGCGGACTATGACTTTAACATTGCTCGTGTTTCCGAAATTGAATTTGATACACAGAATAATCTTTATGCCTTCAGCATTTTGTGTAGAGAGGTTGGCGAAACAGCAGTGACATTTAGCGCATTTAATGCTTTAATGGCGCCCAATTTCCAACCTTATATCTCTTCAATTGTGACTAAAGTTTATTGTGTTAAACCACGTTTTCTCAATATGTATACTAGAGAACAAGTGCGTTCTTCGTGTCCTATAGAAATGAAAAATACACTTTTGCAACTAAAAGAACGAGATGACAAGTTCGAAATTGAAATTGAAGTACAGGATGCCAAAAATCGTAAATTAATGAACATAAGTTCGTTGTTTATAGATTGGGAATTCGCTTCTGGTGACCAGCGCTATCAAAGTGGAGCAATTGTATATAATCGACTATCTGAAGAAGAATATTTAGAAGGTGTCGCTGTGCCGACAAAAGACCTTTTGATAACCAGACTTACCGAAGTGACACCAAATTTCCGCATTAAAGGTGTGGTTACGAAATACGATGAAAAGCAGCTTAGAAAACAAGATATATATCCGGAGAAGCCGCCATTCGGCATTAAGAATGTAAAATACAAATTGAAGTTTGTAGTTAACGTTTTTAATGAAAATGTTTTATCTACTTTACAGCCAAAGTCTGGAGAATTGTTTACACCAGTTATTGAAAACGAAATACGGTTTACAACTGTTAACAGCACATTTTTCCCCACCGATCATGTTAGTGTATTTCTGGCTAAAAACAAGCGTGAACGGATTCCTATGTCGCAAGGCAGTGGTTTCTACGATTTCCAATTGTCAGAAGCCGGCATTGTAAAAGTTGAATTTGATAATAAAGAACAGGAACTAGTAGTTACGCCACTTCGTATCGGTCATGTGAGTCAGTAATTTATTCTTATCAAACATGTCAACATTTTGTTTTAATGTTGTTTTATAGACGCGTTTGGAACTTATTGATAGATGTTTAATGAATGAGCCTGCGCATCTCTCGATTTCTGTTGTAAGTATTGGCGCAGTTCGGGTTGTAGCTGCCGATCGCGTGGAAAGAGCAAAATCTATTGAAGCAATTGTAAAACTGTATGATTCCAATGACAATTTGCTTCATATTGATCCATTTAATTTACATATGTATGAGTTGACAGAGGAAGTCTTCAACTCAAATATTTTGAGCATTCAATTAGGTGATCAGATTGACTTGGATGCTGGTGAAATAAGGTAAGTTTATTGGTGTTTGTTTTCAAACAAACATGATGCGAAATTATTAACTTTTAGATACGTTATAAGAGGCAATAGTGTGGGAGAAACAAAGATTGTGTTTAGTGCCGGCAGCGGAGATTTAATGGTATCTAGCGAACCGATTAATGTGCAGGTACATCACTTAATTTTTTTAATCATATCTGTAACAAAAATTGCACGTTTGTTTATTTAAGGTATTTCCCCCATTGCGATTGTATCCTCGTAATTCGACATTAGTAGTGGGTTCAAGTGTGCAAATATTTTATCATGGTGGCCCTCAGCCTGACGTCAATATTGTGTACTTTGTGCATGACAAAAAAGTGATCAGTGAGTATAAATTTTGAATATTTATTAGGTGTATAAGTTTCCGCCGTTTAGCAATAGATGGCTGTAGCGGTAAATGGTAGTGGAAATAAATAGATCGTAGTTGTTAGGTATTTGTAAACATAACGCTATCGAAATATTAGTCGATTTGTGTCTGTATTATAAACTTATTCTGGATTAAACAGTCAGCTTGTGAACCAAATTCTCGTCATTTTGCGGGAGGTTTAATTTTCTGCTTTAATATGGAGAAATCTGCGGCTGAGGCTCCTCGAATATTCTCAAATACCTATGATGAGCCGCTAAAATTTAGTGAAAGAACGTGCCGAGAGTGGGTTCAACACTTCAAGAACGGTGATTTTGACGTCGAAGACCAGCATGGCCGTGGAAGAGAGAAGGTTTTCAAAGATGTCTTGAGCAAGCCTCGAGTCAAACGCAGCAAGAATTGGCAGGAACATTGGGGGTGACGCGAAAAGACATTTCAAAATGCTTGTTAGTCATGGGAATGGTTCATAAACAAGGAAATTTAGTGCCGTACGAGTTTAAGTTGAGATATGTCGAATCTAATTTGGAATTTGTTTGATTGTGAACAGGTGCTTGCAAGGCAAATACGTAACGGGACTTTTGCATAGCATTGTGAAAAAAACCTTTGTAATTTTTTTTAATATTTAGTTATTTGATTTCGTTTAAGTAATTAATTTATTTTTGCAGCTTTAGATCGTTTTTTGGTTTTATATAAAAAATTCAACAGTGTTAATTTTCGATATTTCGATACCAATTTGTTATCATCGTCAGGAAAATTAAAATGTTATTTTAATTTGAAAAATTATTGTTAAAAAATTCCTATATACAGGGTGGATGATCAATTTTGCTACATTAAGAAACTCAAATAACTTTTTGTAAAGTTTATATAATTTATTTTTTAGTAATTCATTAAGTTTTGAAAGTAATTGAACTCAAATGGCCTCCACCCTCGTTGACACATGTACTGCCTGGAGCGTTGCAGCGGAAACTGTCTCAATTACCGTTCGAATGGATTGCTCAAACATCAAAATTTCTTGAGTGGTTTTTTTTAAACTTCTTGTTTGCAATAACCAAAAAAAAAATCAGGTACTGTGAGGTCTGGTGACCTGGGAAGCCAACGGAATGTGGAGTGTCTTGAAATCAATTTATTGGGAAATTTTTGCCTCAATTCTATCATAACAGTCGTGGCTATGTGATAAGTTCCCCAATCTTGTTGAAACCAGTGTTGAAACGGATTCTCTTTCGGTGCAGTTCTGGAAAGAAAACTCTTTTCAGCATCTTTAAGTAACGGTCTTCATTGACTTTAACAGTAAGACTGTGTTCTTCGAAATGGTAAGGCCCGACAATGAACCTTGAAGCATGGGCACACCACGCTGTGATGCGAAGTGGATGTAATTGCATCTGATGGAGTATCTGTGGGTTAGAATTACTCCATATTCAACAGTTTTTTTTTTGTTAAGATTGCTGTTTAAATCAAAATGTCCCTCAACAGTAATTATTTTCGATATTTCGATAACAATTTGTTATCATCGTCAGAAAAATTAAAATGTTTTTTAAAATTTGGTATTTAATAATTTGATCTTGTTTAAGTAAATATTTCTTATTTTTGCAGCTAAAGATTGTTTTTTTTTTTATAAAAAATTCAACAGTATTTATTTTCAGTATTTCGATAACGATTTGTTATCATTATATAGGGTGTTTTTTTAAGCTAGATAGAACTTTAAATTGTAAAAAGTAACACAAACAATTAAATTTTGATGAAACATTTTTTTTATTTGTTTCAGTATACTCTGACAAATCATCATGAATAGACTCACGCTTGAACAACGCTACGAAATTATCCAAATTTACTTTGAAAATCAGTTGGCAACTGACCCGTTGTTTTATCGCAAAATTGTGTTCAGCGATGAGGCGCATTTTTGGCTTAACGGGTTTGTTAATAAGCAAAATTGCCGCATATGGAGTGAGACCAATCCACAAGAGACCCTACAGACTCCATTACATCCAGAAAAATGCACTGTTTGGTGCGGTTTTCATGCTGGTGGCATCATCGGACCTTATTTCTTCAAAAATGAGGCCGGAGCTCGCGTTACGGTCAATGGAGATCGTTACCGCACCATGATCAATGATTTTTTGTTTGAAAATATGGATGACATTGATCCGGAGGAGATGTGGTTTCAACAGGATGGCGCTACGTGCCATACGGCGAACGCAACCATCGACTTACTGAAATCAAAATTTGGCGATAAGTTGATTTCGAGAAATGGACCTGTCAATTGGCCTCCAAGGTCGTGCGATTTGACACCTCTCGATTATTTCCTGTGGGGCTACGTGAAGTCACTGGTTTATGCTGATAAACCAGCAACAATTGACGCCTTGGAGGCCAGCATTGTTCGTGTTGTTCGTGACATACGGCCAGCAGTGCTCGAAAAAGTGGCCCAAAATTGGACGTCCAGAATGCGCTTCGTCAAGAACAGCCGCGGTGCCCATATGCCCGAAATCATTTTCAAATGTTAATGTCACGTATTGATCTTTCGAATAAAAAAAAATTTTGATTACAATTTAATTTTTTGTGTTATTTTTTACAATTTCAAGTTCTATCGGGCTTAAAAAAACACCCTATATTAATTTTCCTGACGATGATAACAAATTGTTATCGAAATATTGAAAATAAATACTGTTGAATTTTTTATAAAAAATAAAAAACGATCTTTAGCTGCAAAAATAAGAAACATTTTGTTATTTAAAATTTTAATATAAAAAATTATTGTCAAAAAATTCTTAATTAATACACAAAGAAAAATCCTTAACAATATTATCAAATTGAAAAATTAGAAATAACGGTCGTATTCATATAAAATCTTGTATGTTTATTAAACACTTGTATGTACGAGTATACTAGCACGTATTTCTATAGGAAATTTGTCAAATAACAGTTTAATAAACAAGCAATATTTTTTATGGATAAGGCCATAACTATTTAATTTAAAAAACACACAAAAAATTTTGAGTTATTAAAAAGAAAAACAAAAAGGTATATTATTGGTGAAAACTTATTTGTACTCCCAATAAATAACTAAAGTTAATATTAAAATGTAATTTACATAAACAAACAACAGCAGTTGTTGTTGGACATTGCTAGAAATTCTTACATATTAGGATTATATTTATACTAGTTCAATATCTTAAAAAAAATTAAATTTTAATTGTGTATTATGCTAACATATCCTTTACATCAGGTATGGAATCAGCCGTCGTCACTGCTAATAAATTAGGTGAAACCAAAATCACTGGCAAATGTATAATGAAAAATCCGATTAGTGGTAAAGACATTGTTATATCCGAAGATACAATTGAAGTGTATGTGGTGCCATTATTGAATATTCAAATTAAAACTCCTCTTATTAGGATACGTACTGGCGCTGTAATGCCAGCTTTTATATGGGGTAATAAACATAGTTTAAGGAAATGTAAATTTATTTTTTAATTTTTGATTTTTTTTTTTTACCAGGAGCTCCAGATTTATCACCAATGGTGTTAGGAACACTAGCTAACATGCATATTGTTTGGTCCACCAATCAACCGGATGTTGTAAACATTTATAACATTTTTGCCGATGCTGGTAAGAAATTGTAAACAAAAATTTATTAATATCGCCTTTGAACTACGATACAGCATCAAGACTGATAAAGTAACCTGTTGATGCTCACTTAGTGTTCATATAGAAAAATGTTCTCCGATGAGCCTGAAAGTTCAAGTTACAATTCAGGAACAGATACGGAACATACAAATTGAGTTTACAAACTATCTAAAGTCATAATTTAAAATCTTAAATATATTGTTTATTTGTATGTATCACAACTTTTACGTACGGAAAATTTATTTTGCAAAGTCTCGAGTTTGGTGGTGCCAAAGAAAAATTGCCGTTGATCCCGATTTTCATAAGCGAAATTTCTTTAGCGATGAAACTCACTTTTGTTTGCAAGGATACGTCAATAAGGGTCATAACATCTAGTATGGGACGGGCCACCATATGCAGAGTGGCAAACAGGAGTACTCCGCAGGGGGGAGTTTTATCTCCCTTCCTATGGAATCTTGCCCTAAACTCATTACTGGTGGAGTTAGACTCCATGCGTTTCAAGACTGTGGCATATGCCGATGATATTGCTGTGGCGGTGTCGGGTAAATATCCGGACACCCTCTCACAGTGTTTGAATTCCGCACTGAGGATCATAGATGGGTGGAGCACCCATAGTGGTCTCAGTGTGAATCCACAAAAAACGGAGCTTGTACTTTTCACCCGAAAATACAAGACTCCTCCTTTCGATCTGCCAACCCTAAAGGGCGTTGAGCTTAGTTTGGCAGATAGTGCCAAATACCTGGGAATCTATCTTGATTCAAAACTGTCTTGGAAGAAGAATGTCCAATTTAGAGCGGACAAGGCGGCTGTTGCCTTGTACCTGTGTCGTAAGGCCATTGGGAAGACCTGGGGTATAAATCCTTGGAATTCTTGCTGGCTATTTAACATGGTAATAAAGCCCATATTAATGTATGGGGCGCTTGTTTGGTGGACGGCTTTAGAGAAAACCACCTATTGCAGATTCATAGAAAGGATACTGCGGTCATCTGCTTTGATGGTAACTGGTGCTTCTTGTACTACGCCAACTAAAGCACTAATTACGATGATGCATTGGCTGCCAGCTGATCTCATGGCGAAGGAAGTGGCCATGTGCTCGGCAATTAGGCTAAAAGCCAGTGAGATGTGGAAAGAAGCGACAGAAGGTCACGCTTCGATAATAGAAAGTATAACGGACCTCCCGGAGTATATTGATTACTGTGCACCAGCTCTAATGCCCGACAAGAGATTTGACGTGATCTTATCAAGGACGGCCTCGGCAGCGAACCAAATGGGTCGCCAAGAGGACGTGCTTGAAATTTTCACAGATGGATCCAAGTCGGACATGGGAGTTGGTGGTGGTATCTTTATGCCCCAGTATCAGAAGAGGATCAGTTTTAAGCTATACGATGGGTGTAGCGTAATGCAGGCTGAAATTACAGCTATTTTGAGAGCAGCTAACTGGTTGAGGTACTATAGGGTATACGGGGTGAACATCCGAATCTGTACTGATAGTAAGGCTGCGTTAAATGCGCTTGTGGGTGTCTATACGACGTCCAGGTTGGTTCAGGAATGCCGGATATCTCTTAATGAGATAGCGAGACATTCGAGCCTGGAGCTTTTCTGGGTACCGGGGCACAGTGGAGTGCCCGGAAATATTGTGGCGGATGAGCTGGCGAAAGCCGGAGCTCGTCTACAGAGAGGGGACATTGATACGATGGTTGGAGTCCCGCTTAACAGCTGTAAAAACCAAGTGCAGCGTCAACTTGTAGGGACTGCACAGGACAGATGGTCTGGTGAGGTCACCTGCCGAGTAGCAAGGCTGACATGGCCTGCGTATGATCGTAGTAGAACTGCGGTCTTAAAGGGTTTTCCCCGTCAAAGGTTGCGTACCTTGGTGGCAGTTCTGACAGGACATTGTCTCATAGGGACGCATGCTAGGAGGTTAAATCTTCCATTTAATGATTTCTGCAGAAGTTGCGGGGATGAGGACGAGGAGGAAAGTGTTGAGCATTTCCTCTGTCGATGCCCGGCTCTCAGTTCTATGAGAGCGCTGTACTTAGGCGGACCGATGCTGCACGGGTTAGCAGATATATCGGAATGCCGAGTGAACGGACTGGATTCCTTTATCCGGCTTTCGGGTTGGTTTGAATCTGAACCGTCGGGGGAAGTGTAAGTCTCGCGGGCTGCACTTCTCCCTCAGGCAACACAACGGGACCAAAAGGACCCAAGTGGGCTGGTTTCATGAAACTGGCGGCCTGTACAACCTAACCTAACCTACGTCAATAAACAAAACTGACATTTTTGGAGTGATGATAATCCTCAAGTACATGTTGAGTACCGTTCCATCCAGAAAAAAACTCTCTGTTTGGTGTGCCTTATAGCCTGATGAAATCATTGGTCCATACTGGCGTCGGTGATGACTTTTCTCGGTTTATATCGAGCTTTCTCAGGGACCGCACTATACGAGTTGTTATAGATGGGATCTCATCAAACGAGTTCAAGATTAATTCAGGGGTACCGCAAGGTTCCGTTCTTTCTCCTACTCTATTTCTTATTTTTCTCAACGACCTTCTCTATCAAACTTCCAAGCCTATCCACTCTTTCGCAGATGACAGCAGCATTTGCCATTCGTACTTTTTTAGTTATAAGCCCAGCCTATCAGAGATCGCTGCCAAGAGGCTAAATATGAACGATTCACTGAATAGTGACCTTCTATTAATCTCCGAATGGGGTCGTAAAAACAGGGTTGCCTTCAACGCTCGTAAGACCCAGTGTTGTTTATTAACACACAAACAAACGACCGCAAGTGCTGCTGCATCTGTACTCATGGATGGTATAAATATTGAGGAATCGGATGCTCTTGATGCTCTTGGAATGAAGATACATTGTGACGTTCGCTGGACAGAACACATTTTTCATGTCTCTAAAGAAGCATTCAAGTGCCTCGGTTTTTTGAAACGGTGTAAGATGTACTTCACTCCATCCGACCTCCTTACTATTTATACCACCTACATCCGACCGAAAATGGAATACAACTCTCATGTTTGGGCCGGTGCCTCAAAGTCTATTTTGGGGTTACTCGAACGTGTGCAGGAGAGGGCGAAGAAGCTTATCGGTGACAGTAGGGTATCCAACTCTATTGACTCACAGGAGCATCGACGCAGTGTGGGGTGCGTTACTCTGTTCCATCGTTACTACAATGGATTTTGCTCTGACGAGATTAGGGGTCTTGTTCCCGAAACTCGCACATTTTTACGTAGCACGCGCTCATCGTCTAGAGCTCATCTATTTGTGGTCGATTGCCCGGGGAATCGCACTACGCATTACAGAGAGAATTCGTTTTTCAGCCGTACGCTTCGTCTATGGAATAAGTTGCCTGCAGACGTGTTTCCTGTCTGTTATAACGTCGGAAAGTTCAAGTCAAATGTTCACAAACACTACTCCCTCTTTCCCGCTCCTCATAACCTATTTTCCTAGTTCTGGTACAATGCACTGCATATGTAGGGGTCATCCCCTAAGTATTGGTCCAAGCTAAAAAAAAAAAAAAAAAAATCATTGGTCTATACTACTTTAAAAATGATGCGGGTCAGAACTTTGCAGGGGATGGTGGCTATAGCCCAATGATTTCTGACTTTTTCGTTCTTCAGTTGTACAACCAAGATGTACAAGTACTGTGGTTTCAACACGAAGGCGCAACATGTCATACAGCTCAACCACAACTGGTTTTTTGAAGGAAACGACGTAACCGCATAATTTCATGTTTCGGATCAGTGAATTAGCCTTCAAGATCCAGCGATTTAAGGGCGCTAGACTAATTCCTGTGGGGACTATGAAATACTGATTTACATCAGCACCTGCATTGATAGTCGAATCTGGTCAGGGACCTACTCCACGGGGTGAATTATTCACGATTCACCAGCGCCCCCGTGTGGCTTACCAGGGACACAAGCTCTCAACTTTTTTCCATAAGTTTGTAGCCATATAGATAAACCCTATGCTTAAGAGGTCGAGCCTTCTAATCCCTCCTGTATGTAATTTCTCAGCAGTCAATAGTAGACAAGGTTGAAACTCTTAACCAACTCACCCGTCCAACCATCACTCCTGATTCCTTACATTACAGATAACTCTTGCAAGACAACGGCATCTCTGTGGTTATTAACCTCCGAAAACCGGCATGTATCATAGTTATCATGGAAACTAATGCCCCTTCCTGCGATTTTAGGTTTAAACCACAGCTAGAATGTTACAGTCAAGATCCCTAAACCATGATCAGCCCCGAGATGGTCTGCCGGCCTTCCGGGCGCTTTGCTGATTCCCGTTCTGTCAATTTTAATCCTTGGTTAGGGTTTCAAAAATCCAATACAAAATAAATCATGCGGCTTCTAGAGTTTTATTTGCTACAACAAACAAGGAACTCCTTCCCCTCTATGCCCCAGAACGCAGAGGGCTTGGTTTGGTGTACGCCAAAGCAAAACCTGCTATCTGAAGGAATTTCTGTGGAGTTAAGTGAAGTCACTTCTATACGTTGATTACCCCGAAATGATTGATCACACATAGAACATTCGCCACGTTATTGCCGATATAAGGCCACAAATGTTGGGGCACGAGTCATTGAAGTTTTGACCTCCAGATTAGATCAAGTTAGCCGTGGCGACTATATGCTGGAAGTCATATTTAAATTTTATTATCATAATCTTCCTTATCTTTCTAGTAAAGTAAATTTAATTTCAAATTATCGTGCTTGAGAATTTCGTCCAAATTCATAAGAACTCTTATGTTTTTATATGAAAATACTAGGAGTAGTCTTTGGGATGGATCCACATTTTCTGAATACTTTCCAGTGGAAACCGAGGTGAAACAAGGTTGTATTATGTAAGTCCAGTACTGTTTTCATTATAATGGGTGATATTATAAGAACTATCGGAAATTAAAAAAAAAAACACATAAAATTCAGAAATGAAATATTTATTTGGATCGATAGTTGGGTCGATATAATTTAATGTTTAAAGATTATTTTATGCAAATGTCAGGGACCTACTCCACGGGGTGAATTATTCACGATTCACCAGCGCCCCCGTGTGGCTTACCAGGGACACAAGCTCTCAACTTTTTTCCATAAGTTTGTAGCCATATAGACAAACCCTATGCTTAAGAGGTCGAGCTGCGCCTCAAATGGTCTATCCACTTAGTCCAATTTTGGCATACTCTTTCCAAAATTTCGGCCGGTATCTCACGAATAATGTTGGCAATGTTGGCTTCCAGTGCGTCAATCGAAGCGGGCTTGTCGCTATAGACATTAGCCTTAACATAGCCCCACAAAAAATAGTCTAGAGGCGTTAAATCGCACGATCTGGGCGGCCGATTGAATGGTCCCAAGCGTGAAATAAACTGTTCACCGAACTCGCCTCTCAATTGGTCCATTGTTTCGCGTGCTGTGTGGCATGTGGCACCGTCTTGTTGAAACCACATGTCATGCAAGTCAAGCTCTTCCATTTTGGGCAAAAAAAGTTTGTTATCATCGCACGGTAGCGCTCACCATTCACAGTAACGTTGTGATTCGCAATGTAGCTCTTGCAATGCTTCTGGCTGCTCTTCACTCCAAATACGGCAGTTTTGCTTGTTCACGTATCCATTCAACCAGAAATGAGCCTCGTCGCTGAACACAATTCTTCGATAAAAAAAGTGGATCTTCATCTAACTTTTCAAGAGCCCATTCACCAAAAATTTGGCGTTGTGGTAGGTCGTTTGGCTTCAATTCTTGCACCAGCTGTATCTCATAAGGCTTCACACCCAAATCCTTCCGCAAAATTTTTCACGTAGTGGAGTAACAGAGGCCCAATTGCTGCGAACGGCGCCGAATCGATAATTCACGGTCATCACCAACACTGGCCGATACGGCTGCGATATTTTCTTCAGTTCGCACTCTACGTAAGCGTGTTGGTGGTTTAATGTCCAACAATGTAAATTTGGTGCGAAATTTTTTTACAATAGCCCGAATAGAAGCCTCAGTAGGTCGATTAAACTGACCATAAAATGGAAGAAGCGCGCGATGAACTTTCTTAACAGAACACGCATTTTGGTAATAAAATTCAATAATTTGCAAACGTTGTTCGTTTGTAAGACGAATTATATTATAATTAATAATAAAAAAATAAAAATGATTAAATTATAGACCAAACTGAAGATGTTTGACAGTGACACAAGATACAAAACGTGCGTGAGCTGTCAAAACTAGTGTTGCCAAAAAGATAATAGCAAAAAAATCACTCGTTATATGAATGATTTGTCTAACGCACTTTCTGGTGGAGTAAATGGTGCGAATGTGAACGTTAAAATGTTGCTTGATGTTTGAATGCATCCTCCGTAAAAGTCTGCACTAAGAGTTGAGTAGTGTTTTGTCTTTCGTTCTGTACACACGTGTTTTTCATTGTCGTCCTATTAATTGGTAAAAAGCGAAATTTTACCGGAATAGTTAGATTTTTGCCTCATGTGTGCACGCGTTTTTATTTTTTATTTTTTTATTATACTATTTTTTTTACTGTCGTTAGTTTTATCTCTATTTGATATTATTAATTTCGTTTTTATGTTCCTCCTATGTATTTTATTATCTTACGGTGCGCGCGGTGTTGAACTAATTTTTGTTAGTCTGAGCAGTGTCGAAGGTATGTACACTGGGCACTGATCAGTTTTAACTAATTTAATTTCAACATTTTAAATGCTGTGATGTTTTCTTGGTCGTTCCGTATGTTAAGTTAACAAGCATTACTCCCCCTTTCCTCCTTCTCATAATCTATTTCCCTAGTTCCAGTACAATACATTGCATATGTAGGGGCTGCACTGCCTGAGTACTGGTCCAAGATAAAAATATTGCTGTACGAAGATGACATTCTAATTTTATCAGACTCTTCCAAAGCTCTTCAGGAAATGATTGACTCTTTGCAGGTATATTGCTCGTCCTGGGGCTTAAGGCTTAATTTGATAAAATTCAAAATCTTTGTGTTTCGCAACGGACCAAGAATTTTTAATGTTTTAAAGTGGCATTATACTCGTAGGAATTAAAATATTGAAACTGTCAACAATTATACGTATTTTGGTGTCAATCTATGCTATAACTTATTGTTTAAAAAACATCTACACAATAAGCTGTCAATTTCTAAGATAGCTATTGCTTCTACGTGGGCGAAGTATATATATTAACCACCCAAAAATAACAAACTTACTGCCTGGCCCACTATGTCACTCGACATCGATCGCTCGCAGAAATACATGCATACCAAAAACAACATATTAAAATTTGTTTTTGTTTCAAATGTATTTATGCGAACGAACGATGTCGAGTGACATAGTGGGTCAAGCAGTTAAAATATTCAATTCGTGCTCAAAATCTATAATGTTTTATGCCACACAAGTTTGGGGTTACGAAAGGTATGAAATGTCGAAAAATTATCCGCTTCTTTATTAAAAAACTGTTATACCTGCAAACTACTACGCCCAACTACATGCTAAATTTAGAAAGTAGATTTAAATCCTTGTACATCTCAACTTTAAAAATGCATTTTTTACGTCAATAAGATATTGTCATACACTCCGAACAGGATGTCGCGATTATTGGCAGATAAAATAATAGAACTAAAAATATTTTGGGCAAAACATTGGAAACTTTTATGTAACTCTATGCAGTATACTCCTGCTAATTCCAACGTTCCTATATTAGAAAAACATTATTAACCTCCTGAAAACAAAAGACACTAATGATTTCGCCTTTTTTGTCACCAGTTTACAGTTTCATGATCTTTACGCGCTACTTAACTTACACAACTTCTAAGCTCATTGTTAATCTTTCATTTCGGACTACAAGTCTGATTAATAAAGCCAGTGGTGGCCTACTGGATTTAAACAGACGGTATATGTACAATTTGTAATATAGACGCGCCTGAAAACACCTACCACCTCATCGGAATTTGTCCTTTTGGTAGAGAATTTTGAGTCATATACTTTGGCCAGTCTACACTATGCTACAATGATGTATGATGAATATATTAAACAACTCACGCACTACACAAATATCTTAAAACTTGCCTAAAATACAGATCTCTGATACTGACTGAAGTTAATAGTTAATACCAACTCATAATATTTTAAAATAGCACCATTACTAAACATAAACTGCCAACCTGGCTTACAGCAATAACGCTATGCCAAATATATATTATAAATGAAATAATTAAGTTATTGTTCTTATATTGAATTGTAGTTAAATTATTAAATAATAAAATAGAAAATAATTTCAATTTTTAAAATTCATGGTTTTTCCTTTCTTAAGTTTTCTTAAGAAGGATTTTTAACAATACAAATTTGCTGTGATCAATAATTTTTGATTGAAGATGACAAGAAAAATAATCAAACATTCAGCACCCATTTTCGGATTTGAACTCTGGTAATGACGTATCATGAACGTATATTCATCTGATATTGAATCACGTATGCATTTTTAATTACATTTCTTGTCTTCTTCAATAAAAAATTATTGATCACAGCAAATTTGTATTGTAGAAAATCCGTCTTAAACAAATTTAAGAAAGGAAAGACTTGAACTAAAACCCGATGTAAAAATGTACAAAAACCAAAAATCTAATTTAAAAATTATAAAAGTTCAACAAAACATCAATAAATTAATATTTAAAAATTCATTGTTTTATTCCATTTTAAAAATCTAAGCCTCTATAAAAACACCATTTACAAAAGGTTTTTTTTTTGCAAAATGTTATAATTATGCGTAATGATATAAATGTATAAATATCTATGTGTATATGTATTTTTCTTTCTTTAGGTATTGAATATTCCGACAATGATTTAATTTCTGTGCGCATCAAGGCCTTAAATCCTGGAAAAGCTAGAATTCAAGCTATGATTCAATTGCCTGGAGGCCAAAAAATTTCTTCCTTTGTTGAAGTTGTTGGTAAGTCTGTCTCATCGAGGGAAAAATCCACAACATTAACCCACTACAACTACATACTTATTTGTGTTTTCAGTTTTTAAACCTTTGGAATTGGAATATCCGAAACGTATTTTAACCGACTCCATTTTGTTGGCGCCACGTAGTTCTATTCAATTGAAAGCGAATTTGGAAGATGTTTTCTACCGCCTTTCCAGTGATAGTAGCTCCATTGTCAAATTATCATCAGATGGTATTGTACGCACGCAAGAAACATTGGGCAGAGATTTGATTATCGTAAGTATTCACAACAACAAGCGCATAAATCACAATTTCTACTAACACTGCGTGTGTGTGTCTCTTTTTCCAAAGGCAAAAACATTCGATCAAACATTAGCTATTGGTATTGAAGTCAAGAATGTCCAGTATATTTTAACCTCATTGGAATACCCAACATTGAAACTTAAACAGACCGAAGAAAAAATACCACGTGGAATGAATTTTATTTTGAAAGTTTCATTGCACGATAATTTGGGCAATGAATTTTCCCATAATATTGAAGATGTCAATGGTTTAAAATATGATTTGTCTCACAAGGACATTGTTGATGTACAAATTGGCAATAATTTATCTCTAGCGGTAAGTAGAAATCAAATTTTTTTTAGGTCATGCTTTGATATGCTGCTGTTGAATCTTTATCTCTACTTTTTATTTTATTTATTTCTTTTATGACATTATAAGAAACTTATTCATTTCAATTCGACAACTAAATTAAATTTGGAAAATTTAAATATGCATAAACATACACATATGGACATATTTATGTAAAAAAACGTCTTACGGGGCGGGCACAAGACAGTAGAAAATCACGAAAGACTTATTGACGACAGCTCAAACAAATCGTTGACGATGTTTTTGAACAAATGACAACGAAATCATGCAATACCATGCAAGGACAATTATACAAATGTTTACTTGAATTTTTAGTAAGCATTATTGGTGCATATCAGAAATCTGCACCGGTGCACTGCAACCATAAGCACACCTGTTATTTATCCAATCATTTTCACATCTAAGTATTTTAACACTCTTAAAAATTGATGTGGTGGTATTTATACTTGCCGTTCGTTTGCGAAATATTGATACATCAAAAATGTATCCATTCACTTTCGTATCTGTGTATTTTTTTAAAAGTAAAAGAAACGACCTGAGTAAGAGCAAGATTTTGAGTATTTTCTTTTCCGATTTTAATCGTTTTCTTAATAATACATACAAGGCGTAGTCAGAACAACACTCTCGACAAATTCTTATGTTGTGTATATGATTCACCTTTTATTTAACACTCACTGAAATTGGGGCTGCCAGATTTAATAATTTAAAACCGTGTTGACGATTTTGAAAGTAGCATACTGATGATTTTAAGATTGAGAAATTTGAAACGAAAATTCAATTCAAACAAATTTCTTTCCACACCTAGTTGTATGTATATGCAACTATGCATTTATTGTGGTTATGGGTTAAAACCAAGAAATAAAAATTATTATAAATGAAAGAAATAAAATAAAAGAAATTTGATAAAGATGTGCTTCCACAAAAAAAAAAAAAAAAAAAAAAAAAAAAAATTATAATAATAATTTTTTAACTTAAAAGTTATTTTGTATTGAAAATGCTCAAATGAAATATGTATATATACACGATTTTTTCATAACCTTATGGCAACGCCACCCATAGTACAAATACGTTTACTGAGTGGAGTGAGTACCCTGCCGGCAACACAGTTAGATTAAAATTAGCTTTAAACTAATTTTTTCGCAGCTAATGGTGGTTGACATTTACATAGTTTATTTTCAATGGAGATAACTGACTATTTTAACATGGTGATGTCCTAGGAGGTAGTCAATTGTCCGACTCTGCATTACTTTTCAACTAACTTAAAGTTAGTTTTCCAAAAGTAAACTTTTAACGAACTTATAGAAAATGTCTAATAAGAAGTTAACCGTTCATCAGTGGATTTAAGTTGTTTTTTTTTTCAGCTAGTTAAATACCTAACTGTCATCTAACTTCTTCCTAGCCAGCTATACAACTATTTACAAAAAAAAAACCCAACTTTTTCCTCTATAACGAACGACTTCGTTCAAAAACCATAAGTATATGCATCTAATAAAAATATGATTTAAAAATTAATACCAAAAGATTTTGGTCGCCATATACGAGTCTGATAGGTAAAATAAGAATTATTTCAATGTTTTATATTTTGTAATTTACATGATAATTCAACTCATTGTCATTTTACTCTCTATATATACAGTAAAATTTTAAAAAATAAATCTTATCTTTACTATCAGGAGAAGTTAAAATTTCTACTACTCGCTTGAAGCCGTCGTGTATTTAAATACATCGTCTTCCAACTGCTGCAAGCAAGTGAAGTATATATCATACGATCAACTAATGAAGAAACAATAGCAAAACTACGCATTAAAATAAACCAAAAGAAATTACAGAAATTGCAATGTAGGGGACGCCGAATTAATTGTTGTTGATTATAACAGTATTGAAGGTATATAGCACTGGATACTTTATAGTCAACCTAGCAACAATTAATTTCGGCCTCACCTATACAGCAAAGACAACATTTGATTGTTGGTCTTTTATCGTTGATGACAGGTAACTTTAAAATTGATTTCTGTGACATGCGTGGGCTGAAAACGAATTTCTTTTCCGTTTATGCCCACACATGTCTCCATAAGCTGGATATTTTTGCCTTATGTGAAACCCAGGTGTCTGAGAATGCTGATCCACAGGATTTTCACATACCTGGGTATCATCTTCTATCCCTATTTAATTTCCACCGGGGCCTTGTAGTTTACGTTCGCAATGAAGTTGTGTTCCAATGCCAGCAACCATTAGGCATGCATGATGCCGAATTTACCTGTCTTTGGGCTAAATTCAAAATCAGGTCACACTTTTTGCATTTCGGGTTTCTATACAGAAGTCCAAATGCGGGGAGGGATACTACTTTTTCTGGTTTCGATACTCTCTCTGACTCCATATCGAAGATCCTAGAGAGTTGTCCGAGCAGTGAACTAGTTGTTGCTGGTGATTTCAATGTCAACAACTCATCCTGGCTTCGCCATTCGAGTCATACAACTCCGGAAGGCCAATATGTCGAGTTATTCGCTGCGCACAACCATCTAGCGCAATTAGTAAATGAGCCAACGCATATTCCATGTGTTGAAGGGCACCACTTAAATACACTTGACCTATTCCTGACTTCGCACCCTGAAAAGTACCAAGTCAGTGCTAGTGCACCTCTCGGCAATTCGGATTATTGCACCATTTCTGCCTCGTTTTCGATCTCTGAACTTCGTAACGTTTCGAAATCAGCTACGAAACGTTCAATATTTCTTTACGAAAAGGCGCGTTGGGCTGAGCTCAACCAATTTTATGACCATTTTAATTGGAAACTTTGCTTTCTAGATAACGACATAAATGCTTCAGCAAAAATGGTCGAGAATATGATATTGCTAGGGATGAAATCATTTATCCCCTCCAAGCAGATTTCGGTTAAACCAAGAGTGAAATCCTGGTTTAATCAGACGTGCAAAGACGCAGTCAGATCTATAGAGGGAGCATTCAGTAATTGGCGTTTAAACAAAAACCCAGAGACTGATTTGCTACGCAAAAAGGCGAGATCTTCGTGTGCCAGAGCTCCTTACAGCTCCCCGGGGCAGTAAGACCTTTTGGTCATTCGTTAAGAGAGTAAAGAACAGAGTTAGTTCGTCAATTCCAACTCTCATAAAGAATGACCAAACATTCACCGACCCGGTTGACAAAGCTAACCTGTTGGCTGAAATTTTTGCAAGTAATTCCTACTTGCCGGAAAGCAATCAACCACTTCCCGAGCTCGATAGAGTATCCGTAACTATGCCAAAGATATTTTTCCGGGCTCGAGCAGTTAAAAGGGGTTTGTCCGACCTCGACATAAATAAGACTCCTGGACCGGATGGCTTTCCAGCACTGGTCTTGAAGCAGTGTTCTTCCACGCTTGCTCGTCCATTGGCACGCCTCTTCAGCACTATTTACCGTGTTGGTGAGTTCCCATCTTGCTGGAAGGTTGCTAATGTAACACCAATTCCCAAAAAGGGCGAAACAAATAACCCCGAAAACTACCGCCCAATTGCAATCTGCTCTGCACTTTCCAAAGTAATGGAAAGTATAGTTAACTACTACCTTGTGAGGTATCTGAAGTCGCATAAATTACTTTGTGATCGCCAATACGGATTTCGTAAGGGTCGGTCTAGTAAAGTTGTGGCTCTAGATATCTCCAAAGCGTTTGACAGAGTGTGGCATTTCAGGAAAAACTTATTGCTTTTGGTGTCGGTGATGACTTCTTCTTTTACTAGTTGTAATAGATGGGGTCTCATCAAACGAGTTCAAGATTAATTCAGGGGTACCGCAAGGCTCCGTTCTTTCTCCTACTCTATTCCTTATATTCCTAAATGACCTGTTATACCAAACTTCCAACCCTATCCACTCCTTCGCGGATGACAGCAGCATCTGCCATTCGTACTCTTTCAGTTATAGGCGCAGCCTATCCGAGATCGTTGCCAAGAGCCAAAATATGAACGACTCACTAAACAGTGATCTTCTATTAATCTCCGAATGGGGTCGGGAAAACAGGGTTGCCTTTAATGTTCTTAAGACCCAATGCTGTTTATTAACACACAAACAAACGACCACAGATGCTGCTTTATCTGTACTTATGGATGGTATAAATGTTGAGGAATCGGAAGCTCTTGATGTTCTTGGAATGAAGATACAGTGTGATGTTCGCTGGACTGAACACATTTTTCATATCTCTAAAGAAGCATTCAAGTGCCTAGGGTTTCTAAAACGGTGTAAGATGTACTTCACTTCATCTGATCTCCTTACTATTTATACCACCTATATCCGACCAAAAATGGAATACAACTCTCATGTTTGGGCCGATGACCCAAAATCGATTTTGGGGTTACTCGACCGTGTGCAGGAGAGAGCGAATAAACTTATCGGTGACAGTAGGGTATCCAACTCTATTGACTCACTGGAGCATCGACGCTGTGTGGGGTGCATTACTCTATTCTATCGTTACTACAATTGATTTTGCTCTGACGAGATTAGGGACCTTGTTCCTGAAACTCGCACATTCTTACGTAGCACGGGTGCATCGTTCAGAGCTCATCAATTTGTGGTCGATTGCCCAGGAAATCGTACTACGCATTACAGAAAGAATTAGTTTTTCAGCCGAAAAACTAATTCTCCGCCTGTGGAATAAGTTACCTGCTGACGTGTTTCCTGTCTGTTATAACGTTGAAAGGTTCAAGTCAAATTTTCACAAATATAGGGTGTTTTTTTAAGCTAGATAGAACTTTAAATTGTAAAAAGTAACAAAAAAATTTAATTTTGATGAAACATTTTTTTTATTTGTTTCAGTATACTCTGACAAATCATCATGAATAGACTCACGCTTGAACAACGCTACGAAATTATCCAAATTTACTTTGAAAATCAGTCGTCGATTCGCGCAACTTATAGACGAAAAATTGTGTTCAGCGATGAGGCGCATTTTTGGCTTAACGGGTTTGTTAATAAGCAAAATTGCCGCATATGGAGTGAGACCAATCCACAAGAGACCCTACAGACTCCATTACATCCAGAAAAATGCACTGTTTGGTGCGGTTTTCATGCTGGTGGCATCATCGGACCTTATTTCTTCAAAAATGAGGCCGGAGCTCGCGTTACGGTCAATGGTGATCGTTACCGCACCATGATCAATGATTTTTTGTTTGAAAATATGGATGACATTGATCCGGAGGAGATGTGGTTTCAACAGGATGGCGCTACGTGCCATACGGCGAACGCAACCATCGACTTACTGAAATCAAAATTTGGCGATAAGTTGATTTCGAGAAATGGACCTGTCAATTGGCCTCCAAGGTCGTGCGATTTGACACCTCTCGATTATTTCCTGTGGGGCTACGTGAAGTCACTGGTTTATGCTGATAAACCAGCAACAATTGACGCCTTGGAGGCCAGCATTGTTCGTGTTGTTCGTGACATACGGCCAGCAGTGCTCGAAAAAGTGGCCCAAAATTGGACGTCCAGAATGCGCTTCGTCAAGAACAGCCGCGGTGCCCATATGCCCGAAATCATTTTCAAATGTTAATGTCACGTATTGATCTTTCGAATAAAAAAAAATTTTGATTACAATTTAATTTTTTGTGTTATTTTTTACAATTTCAAGTTCTATCGGGCTTAAAAAAACACCCTATACTACTCCCTCTTTCCTCTTCCTCACAACCTGTTTTCCTAGTTCTGGTACAATGCACTGCATATGTAGGGGTCATCCCCTGAGTACTGGTCCAAGTTAAAAAAAAAAAAATAATAACTGCGTAGAATAATAAATGCAATTTCTTTTGGAAAATTCTGCGTTACATTGTAGCTAGCTAGTAGTTAGGCCAAAAAAGTGAATTGATTTTAATTGTAGTCGGCTACCAATTTGCTAGCAGGGTAAGTACCTAAATCTGGGGGGTTACTCTCTATTGCGATGCGGAAGTAAGTTAGATGCGCTAAGAATATAATTTAGTACCCAGTGCTGTTTGCGCAAACTTTTTCGGGAAATAGTTTGAAAATGAAGCAACACTGGTACCACAAAATAAACTATAGCCACGAATGATAAAATAAAATGTGCGAAAGGGAAAATTAAATGCGAAAAGAAAATACGAAAACACGATACAGGGTATCAATTCTTCAACTACGAAACATTTTTCTTTCGCATCATAATAGAGAGTAACCCCCCTGAACACACAAACACTCACGGCTAAGGTACATGTGTGACAGCAAATTCTTACATACAAATATTATTTTTATTGTTAAGCAATAAACACATTGAAACCAGCAAACAACCGACTTCAATATGTCAAATATAAAATACGTGCATTTAAATGCGAACATTTATTTTGACAATAGCAAGACGACACCACTGCAGGTTGTTGTCCATGCTCATTTTTTTGCCGCAGTCGAATTAAACTAATTTCTATTTTTCTTGACTACAAAATAAAAACAATGTGACCAATGTGTACAAAAACAATTTAGCTCTCGGAAATATTTCATTTTCTAATATAACAATAAAATTTAAATGGTGTTTTAAATAAATTAATAAATATTTGCACTATTGATACATATACGCATACATATCTACGGCCGTATTCATAAAATACATTATATGTATGTTTATTAAACACTTAGTTAAGAAATGTCTATAGAAATTTGTCAAATAACAGTATAATAAACATACAATATTTTTTGTGAATAAGGCCATTAGGCCCAAAACAAGAAATCTTAATTTTATTAAATAATTAGGATGTGATTAGATATATATGTATATACCAGTTGATTTTACATCACGTACAAGTAGTTTTAATTCTATATATATATATATTTTTTTTTTAATTTTAAGAGAGTTTTGGTCTCCGTCTTAAAAAATTCGGTAAATTGTCGTAAAGTTTCACTTTTTTAACACTGTTCTCATTATAGATCAGAAGTTATATCCAATTATATTTTAAACTTTGAAGGCCCATATAATCTGAATTAATCGTAGTAAACGAAAACTTTTGTAAATTAAGTTAACCTTTTTATCTTTTTAAGACTTTATTTGTTAGACAGAAAAATTTATTCATGAAAGTTTGATATAAACAGATCTTGTTCTGTAAATCAACAAACTTTTTGAAGCTAAAAACTCTTAGGTGGCCACACTGGAACATAATTTTTTGAATATGAATTTATGTTGCTGCCGTGTTCAAAATAATTCAATAGTGCCCTACACGACTGCAATTGCCGGTTGCAGCATTTGCTGTTGTGAAGTCGTGTAGTCTGCTGTGGTCTATGTGTTTAATGCTTTAAAAAGAAACACGAATACGATTGCCGAATGTGGAAAAAATAGTTGAGAAACCAAGTCAAGCAGCCAACGCATACAAACTTGATTGGGTATGTTATATACTCCAGTTAACACAGACGCAAACTCTAACGAGTAGAAATAATACTTGTACAAACAATATGCGGTGACCAATTGCATATATTCGCAGAAGTCAAATTTGCCAATCGTCACCAAATAATATAGCATTTTGTTTTTGCAGCAAACTTAGCTAACTAGATATTTAACTAGCTATTTAAAAGAACAAAGAAACTTATAATTATAATATGAGTATTTGACAATGGGCAATTTTAAAAGCTTTCGGATCTTACAAAAAGCATAACAAACAACTTGTTTTTCATGTTTCCTAGCTACCTATATGTTCGACATTTCACAGGAGCTACCCTTGTAATATAATTTCAGAGTGTTATACAGGGTGTCCGGTAGCAGATGTATATTTTCAAACTTAAATAAAAATGTAATGATTGACACAAAGTTCTATTAAGAGCATTGAACGATAGAATAGAAATGAGAATTTTAGTTTTTAAAGATTATGTCATCCACATGTCTTCCGTCGAGCTGAATACACTCTTCAAAATGGAGCGCCACACGTTGCAATAAACTTGGTTCAATGGAGCTTATTTCTCGATGAATATTTTCCTTTAAAGCCACAATAGATTGGGAATAGTCACTATGAACCCCCTCTTTGAGGCAGTCTCATAACAAAAAAAAAAAAAATCATGGGAGTTAGATCGGGTGACCTCGGTGGCCATGGGATGTCTCTAAAGCGACTGATCAGTTTTTGGCGAAAAGTTTCCTGATGCAAATTCATCGAAGCTCTGGCTATGTGCAGATGCCTCCCTCCTGTTGAAATCACGTATGTAAAGAGTACGATGGATGAGCTATTAGGTTTGGCATAAAAAACTTTAATCATGCGTCGATAATTTTCACCGTTAACATTCGTCATTTCGTTCAAAAATAGTCCAATTATCTCAAGCGTGGATAACAGAAAGTTGATCTTTGAAGTGAAAATGAGCCTCGTCGCTCCAAAGAATGAGATTTACTAAGCAAAAATGTTCAAACATCGTCTCCCAAAAATTTTGCGTAAATCAAAGTCACTTTCTTTCAGTTCTGGAACGATTTGAATTTTAAAAGGATGCAACTTCAGATTCATTTTTAAAAATTCATGACTAATTGCTCTTGGAAGTTCCAGTACGGTTCTTTTCTGTATTAAAAGTCGCGGACTTTTACGTAAAGTGCTTTCAAACAGTTCAATGTGGTGGAGAGTCCTTGAAAATCCACTGGGTCCTGGCCGTGGAACATTCATAGCCAAAGAAGTTGCGGAATCTGTGCACCTACGAGTGCATTAAATTTATACTCGGTCCATCACGTATTTGCCGAATACCGAACTTCGAACAAAACTGTCGAAGAGCAATTACGTAAGAATCACTACTTTTAAAAAAATGTCTCCACAGCGAATGTGCGATGCTTATTCGTCTACTGTGACGTCGTAACTAATAAATCTGCATAATCGATAATTCCAATGGCTCCAGCCATCGCCCACACCGTTTATTACTTGTTGTAATAATCGCATTTAAAAAGATGAATTTGTCACCAGACACCTTGTATATCTCAATACGTTAAATAATATGAAATTTAAATATTACTTGTGGCACATGACCGCTACAGCTTGCTCGGACGTTCGATGACTTTTTCCACCATTCGATAGAACATACTAAATAGTCAGTTTTTCAGGATATAACAGTGCCCCAACATACACTTGAGGATTATCATCGCATATTTATTTAATCAAAATTAAGCTTCATCATTAAACAAACTTCGCTTGTAAAAATCTGCATCAGCGGCTATCTTTCTTTGGGCCAAAAGGCGTCTGTTGAAATGCCAAACCAAACTAAACATAACACTGCATTTAAACATACGAGTAATGTAAAGCGAGTGTTGTTTACGTATTATTAAGGAAAATTTCTTCGAAAAACTCAAATCTCATGCAATTTTGTTTACTGTTTGCTTTGCGATGCTGAAGGGAATTCTGTTGTCTTACTCTACTAGCAATAACGCCGGCAGAAGTACGTCATCGAATTGCTAATGTTCAACACTGTAGTTTTAGATGGCGAACATGTAAATATCTTAGAACATAAATTTAACTGTTTTTGATAAAAAAGGTGTGCGTATTTTTGTATTTTTCTCCCAAAAAATATAAACATATGTACAAGGTCAAAGAAGTCAATAATGATAACTGATGTTTGCAGCTTTTGTTCAGAGATAATTGCTCAGTAATCTATTCTAGCAGAATGTGTGTTCGAACACATATTCGTGTGGTCCACACACATATACCTTGTGCCGGCAACCAATTTTGGCAGAGTCATCGGTCACCGCATTCGATATCGAATTAACTATCGTATCGAATAAAATTACAATACGTGCAGTTTATGGCAAACGATGCGTATCAGATCGTAATTTAAACAAAACGTTATAGATTTACGTCAGTATGTTTATTAAACGTAAACGTTTTGCTCAACTTATTTTGACATTTCTGTGGTTTAGTGTTTGACAAATTCAACCATAGAGAGGTATACAATTGGGCGGCGCATTAGGATCGCTGAAGCATTTTACGAAAATAAGCATTTAAATCAAAATGCGTTTCGTGTACTATGTGATTTTTTTGGTCAGCATAATCGACCAGATGTGTCAACAATTTAAAGGATTGTGCGCACATTTAAGCAAGCCGGGAAATTTGAAACACCAATGCATGCACGTCCATTTCGCTTGGTGCTGTTTATGGGATAGCGGTGTCAACGAGCCGTACTTCTTCCAAAATGTTGTTGGCTAAGCAGTAACCGTGAATGATGTTCGCTATCGCGAGATGATAACGGCCTTATTGTAGCTAGAAATTAGAGATATGGACTTGGGGTCTAATCACCGCATACGATATCGAATTAACTATCGTATAGAATAACATTACGATACATCTAAATTATGGCAACCGATGCATATTGGATCGTAATTTAAACAAAATGCAATAGATTGAAGACCATACGTTCCCTAAAAGTAGGAATACTAAAAATAAATCCTTTAACTTTTTTATATTATTGCAATACAGTTTATTCGATATCGTATGCCGTGATACCAAAATGAAAAATTTCGATAATTTTGCTCGATATCGTATGCGGTGATTTGGCCCCTGGATGATATGTAGTTACAATACGATGGTGCCACCTGCCACACAGCCATCTAAACAATAGCTCTTTTGCGCGAGAAATTTATTGACAGTGTTATCTCACAAAAAATGGTGGTGGGTTTCATTTACATATGTGATTGATATAAGAAGCTGTCCTCAATGCGTGGCGACAACATTTATTTGCAGAGAAAATGAAATGGATCGGTTATTTCGAAGAAATATAGCCAGCTCATTTTGCCAATTATTATTAAGTATCCCTGCTTGCCACCTATTTCGGTGCTATTTGGTTTCAAACAAAATTTGGCAATGAGCATATAAAGAAAACACGGACGACAGTAAAAAACATGTTCACATGATGGAACACAAAACACTATTCCCTCTTCCTTCTCTTCATAACTTACTTTTCTAGTTCCAGTACAAAGCACTGCATATGTAGGGGTAATCCTCTGACTACTGGTGGACTTTATCGCTTTGCATGACGTTTAAAACTTTAACAGAAAAGCACAACGCAAAAGGTGTATGTCACAATAAAAACTTTGGTCACGCTCACGATTTGTTTATTTATCTAAAAAATGGTTGTTAATTTTTATATTTAATTATTTCTTATAATTATAGAAGTTAGAAATATTATTGGACGAACTACTGAAATTGGTTCTAATTATTTTCTTAGTGCATAAAGCTTTGGAGCTAAAAAAAACTTCAACGCGTAGAAAGATGAGAGTTGCCGAACTTTTCGCTTCACGTTGCGTTAAAAGTACTTTATGGTTATATGGTTTCATATAAGTATGTATATTTTATATTAGATGTCAAAGCGAATTTGCAATCCAAAGCGAAGCAAAAGTTTTATCTGACAGGGCCTTTAGTGTTAATATTAGACGGTAATATTATCACGTACGTGTATCATTTGTCACAACAAGCGCCTTTATGGTTGTAAAAATGCAAGAAAACTCCTTGCACTGAAAAATGCTTTGCAAAATTTCGTACGTAAGTGACGATTTGGTTACACCGCTTTAATTTATGAAAAAGAAAATTGTACTTTTTTCTTTTATATGGAATATAACAAATAAAGAATTTTCAGTTTTAACCCGGTGGGTCTTGCTCGGGTCCAAATGGATTTAGAAAAACAGTCACCAAAATGAAAAAATACTCCACATTGACAAAAAATTACCAATTTTGCTATAGCGACATTTTTGCTGTAGCGACATTTAACGTAATGAAATATCTACGAAGTGACCTAGAAAAACTAAAGGTACGAGATCTCATTAAAAAATAACCATAATTTTCAAATTTCGTGAGTTCGATTTTTGCCTTTTCTTTCGGTTATGTTGGTACACTTCTCTGTTATATATAACTGGGGGTCTCCATGAGCCATGAACATGGTATGAGCATTATGGCGAACATCGCAAATGGCTAATGTGGACCGCTCATGGCCATATTTCGTTCATGCTCTGACATCGATGCTCGAGCATATGGCTGAGCATCGATGTTCGCCATGAAGTTGGCCATCACGAACAAAAATACACAAAATGGCGCCGAACTGAACACTTTGATAAGGTAAATCCGAACATAAGTATACGCCACAACAAGAACATGAATTTAGTTTTACATTCGCTCTGCCGACGTTATGTTCATGTCATGTTCAAGTCGATGGCACGTGAAGACACGGCGTAACAGCCATTTTGGATTGTTAGTTTGTTTTTGGAATAAAAAGGTTAATTGTGTTTTGGTGTGCGCTTCGATTTTTTACTATTCGGAAAAATGGATCAAAGAAACTGTATTAAGTTTTGTGTTAAAAATGGAATTAAATATGCAAGGACATTTGAAATGTTGACTTTGGCGAGTCTACTACGAGCAGAACACAAGTTCAATTGTGGTATAACCGGTTTAAGGAAGACCGAAAAGATGTCAACGACGATGCTCGTCCTGGTCGCCCTAGCACGTCAACAGCCGATGAAAACATTGATGCAGTGAAGAAAATGATTTTGGATAATCGTCGAATCACTATCAGAGAGGTTGCTGATGATGTTGGCATATCGTTCGGCTCATGCAAAGCAATTTTTATGGCATGAAACGTGCGGTTGTGGAACCAAACAATCATGGATTTTGCACCAGATAACGTACCAGCTCACACATCGATCCTTGTCCGTGAGTTTTTGGCCAAAAACAAAACCGTTATCATGCCTCAACCACCGTATTCACTTGGGCCCCGCTGACTTTTTCCTCTTCCCAGAAACTGAAGACACCGATAAAAGGAAAGCGTTTTGCTACGATTGATGAGATAAAAGAAATATCGAAACAGGAGCTGTTGGCGACACCAAAAAACCGCGTTTCAGAAGAATCGAGGATTGGAGAAAACGCTGAGGGGGATTACTTTGAAGGGGACAAAATAGTTATAGAGGAATAAATAAATCCTTTTTGAAAAACTTGAAAATTACAGTTGTATTTTATCAGACCTCGTCTTATCATTAAGTATTTATGACCATATCTTAGGCAGGCCACTAGATACCCCGGAATAGTTTAAGTTGTCCAACTCACTTGGGTCCTGTAAGTCGTTCCCTTTGTGATATGACCGTATCTTACTGTTATTAAAAAAAAGAACTGGTTTTTCCACGGGCTAATTATGGTCAGTCCAAAAACTAATAAAATAAAGTATTTCATTTTATTTTTTCTCCCAACGTTTCGCTTGTTTTTTACAAGCTTTTTCAGGGGTATATTTTTGTTATAAAATGAATTTTTGTTTAGGTTTTTGTTGATTAAGTTGATAAAAAACCGGACTTCACATGCAATTGTGTAATTGCAAATATAATTGTGTAAACATATGTAATTCTGTAATTGCAAATATAATTAAATGAAACAAAAATACTTGTATATGAAAAAACAACACCAATATTCCTTGTCAAACTTAACACAAAATACAAAAGGTATTTCCATTCTCTATGATCTTTAGCACAACAGAATTTACACATCAGAATCCCTGAATAACGTCGTGCCCACCTTTTCTTTACGTGTTACGGCTCTCAATCTGATGAAATCCAAAGCTACTTCTTAAAACTTATGCCAAAATCATCACCCAATAAATTCTTTACGCTTGACTCTGTTAAAGCATTGACAAGCTCTACACTGTTGGGCGATATTTGATCAAGTTGTTTAGTTGAAAAGTTTTCTGTTTTATTCAAAAAGTAAGAAATCCCAAAACTAAAACTTACTTTTACGTGCTATTAATAACTTTTTCCACGCTACATTGTTTTAAGTATGTCAACGGAACAGTAAACACTTGATTTGACGAATTGTTATAAATTATGCTGTAATTTTTTGATAGAATTTTTAAATTTATCACGTTATTTTGGTTTATTGCAGCATATTTGTTTTATGAAAGAAATGATTCAAAAGATTGTTCTCTTTTTATGAAAAAGCTGTTAAGTTTACTTTGCTGTCACAAATAACATTTAACTAGAAGAAAAGTTTTTTAGCATCTTTTTTAATGCAGTAAATATACTTTGGCCACAAGTTTTCAGTACAACTGACCGCACGTAAACCTGGAATTAAAAAGAAAAACTTCAACTAGAATGCAATAAAAAAAAAAAAAAAAACGTAAAAGATACGAGTAAGTAAAAGGAGTAAAAAAGTACTTACAATAAGCGTCTTACAATCTCAGGGAATTCTTCCATTTTATTTATTTATTTTTTTTACAAACACAAAGTGTGTTTGTCTTCGTAGGTGCCTTAAACGCACAACCAACTTGGTTTTGGCAAAACATTTTTTTTTTTGTTATGAAGTGCAACCACTTTGCATTTTTTAAAGGAACAAATCTAGTTTTTTTTTACTACATATGCATTAGGGGTGAATGAGTTAGTGCTATATGAAAAATCTTAGGAACGAGTTTTTTTTTGTTTTTTGATTTGGAATATAAATGCATGAGCCAAAAACCTGATTCTGGGTCGCTCATAGGGTGGGGAAATGCAAGACCGACCCCCACTAATATTTCTCATTCTACATGTCTTGTGAACATATCTATCCTCTAACTGGCTGTCTTAAGGGGGCTCCCCAAAATATTACTTTAGAGTCACTCCGCCCTAAGTAGCCCCAGCGGGCTCCTAAAGGTGCCGAATGTATGACCGACTTCCAATATTTTTTCTTGAATTTATTATTTATTTTGAATTTTATTATTAACTCTTGAAATTATAGAATTGAATTCGCCTGTCGATAAAACAGGCATCAGTATTGAAGTTTTGATTTTATGGATTTTTTAGAATTTATTGTACGCTCATCTAGAACAGATCATTTACAAGTTATGTGGCCCGTCATATGTAAGTATCCTAACGATAAGTAACATAAAGTAAAGCGGATTGTTATGTGAGTAAGAAATGCTTGGAGTTTTATTCTCTTCCATAAGTAGCTCAGTGACTCCCTCTTGCCTCTCCATACGAACTCTCCTTTCAGTTCTCAACTGGTTTAAAGAATGCACCCGGGCAATATTGTGTAAGATTAAACAAGTGTAACTTCTTAGTGGGCTGAAAAGTCCCGGGCCGGGAAAACACTGGTTTTTTGGTTCAAAATTGGCTTTATTCATCAACGTAACCTCCATCAAGAGCAACGCAATCGTTCCAGCGCCGCTCTAACATTTCAATAGCACTTTTGTAGAACGATTTATCTTTTGCCTCAAAATAGTCCTCAGTTTCAGCGATAACCTCTTTATTCGGACGAATTTTTCTTACCGGCGAGCAATTTTTCAGATTTGCGAACAGCCAGTAGTCGTTAGAACCCAAATCTAGTGAATACCATGGATGTGAGAGCAATTTGAAATTCAATTCATGTAGTTTTGCCATTGGTTTGACTGACTTGTGACACGGTGCGCTGTCTTGATGAAACAAAATTTTTTCTTTGCCATGCGCGGTCATTTCTTTACAATTTCGGCCTTCAAACGCTCCAACATAGTCATTGTTAATGGTATTTGCTTTCTCAAGATAGTCGATGAATATTACATCACGCACATCCCAAAATACCAAGGCCATAGCCTTTCCAGCCGATGGTTGTGCTTTCGTGCGCTTTGGACGAGGTTCACCACTTGCTGTCCACTCACATGACGATCGTTTTGATTTCGGAGTAAGGTGATGGATCCATGTTTCATCCATTGTCACATATCGACGCAAAAATTCTGATTTGTTACGTTTAAACATGGCCAAACACTAATTTATTAAATTTTTTTTGAACTTTTATAATTTTTTTAACACTGTTTAGAATCATCAACACGTCCTCGTTTTTGGTCAACACCGAGCAAACGCTGCACCCACTTTGAACAGAGCTTTCTCATAGTCAAATAGTTCTTTACGATGTCAGCTTATTCATGCAACCTCACTTTTTGATCATTCAAAACGATTTTGTGGATTTGTTTTATGTTTTCTGGTGTTACCGCCTCATTTTGGACGTCCACTGCGTTCTGCATCATCGGTGTCTCTACGACCACATTTGAAGTCAGCAAACCAATGTTTTATTTTTGTTTCTGATGGGGCGGAGTCCCTATAACACTTTTCAAGCCATTGCTTTGCTTGATCAGTATTTGTTCCCCATCAAGAAGAAGTGTAAAATTAAAACACGAAACTGTTTTTGATCCATTGTTTTGCAAATAACAAACGTAGCGTCACTCTTAGCACAATAACTCACAAACTAATGGATAGAATATTATGAAATTTTAACAGCTGTCGTTTGAAGGTTAGTATTAACTGGAAAAAGGTGACTGCAATAAAAATATCACTATCTATGTGTTAGGCCCGGGACTTTTCAGCCCATGTAGTACCTTTTTTAAACTTGCTTGTTAATATTATTCTTGGGATCTAAAAACTGCTTAATAAAACACGTTCATGTATGTATGTATACGGTGTTGGGAATATTAAGTAACATCTTGTTAGGAAAATATTTGACTTCGTAACAACTCTGTAAATACTCGAACAACTTCGTACTTCAGGCTAACCAGCGCCTTTCACTGTTCTAGAAACAGATATGTGCAGTTGTCTTATTTAAACATTCTACAAAATTGTGTCTAAATTTTAATATAAGTCGGCTAAAGATACGAGAAAAGTTTCTACCTCTTCATAATTTGAAATTTTGGATATGCATATCTGGTATATCTGCTCTTCATAATATATTTACATACCTTTGACGGTATTATGACATATACAATACAAGTAAGTATGAGCAAACGGCATAAAATTAATCCTTCCTAAAATATACGAGGTCTGTCATTAGCTATTTTTTATGTTGGCACAATTATCTCGATCATATGCTCTTATCAGCGTTGTCAACTCGGTGCGTTTCGCACCGTTTTTGGTGCTTTTTAAAATTTTTTGCGCGAAAAATTTTTAATCGGTGCGATGTGCGTTTTGTTTTAAATTTTTGATGCGCTTTTTAAAATTTGGATATTCAATGCAATTATTATCTAAAATTTTTACTTTTCATTTTACAAAATTTGATATTTTTATAAAATTGCTTTTTTGCTACTATGTTATTAAACGATCAAGCCAAGTTTGTCAAATACTACAATAAAAGCAGGCACTGAATAGTGAAGTTCGTATTTATGAAGGCACGCGAATTCGCTACTTTTGTAATTACTAAATTATGAACTAAATTCTTAAATTTTTCCGAAGTTTTGCATTAAATTTTGCGTATGATAAACTTTTCCCGTTATTTGTTACAATTCTTTTCAAATTTTCGCATATTTCAAAAAATTCTGTTAAGAGACACCCTCTCTAGCCAACTGATTTTCACTTTGTTCGCTTACGAAAACACAAGTGAAATTTATACTGTGTTTCATAAAATTGCTATTAATGGAGTTTGAAGGCTTGCAGTGGGATTCTGTAACTTCTAATGATCCGATAATCATAAATTTTTTCGACATATTTCATCCCTTGCAGTAACGATATAATTTTAAGGATGAAAAGGCATGAAAACTAATAGCTGATTTCGGTCGATACGGAATATAATTAAATAAAGTTGCTGAATAACAAAGTTTATAAAAAATCGTTATAATGGTTGTAAAAATGTATAAAAATACCAGAATCACTCTAGAGGCCAATTTTGACCAACACGAGGTTTGGCTATTGAACGAATTTGATGGCATGCCATTAGCCGGTGTTATCAGACCCAGTTTGATCTTCTACTAGCCGCTTAAAGGCTGTGGTTTTAATATAAAAAAATATACTTTTTATAATAAAAAAAATTTGATGCGTTTCTACTTTTTTTTCTTCATTTTGTTGCGTTTTAAAATTTCAAAGTCGACAACGCTGGTTCTTAGATCAGTTTGTTTGTGAAAACCATAAAACAGTTACTGCCAGTTCACCGATAACGACGCTTTAGGACAAAAGCAAGATTCAAAATATTATTGCTTTAATCTATATCAAGATTTCTCAGATACCGCTCTATACGAGTTGTTATAAACAAGGTCGCTTTCATCGCTTGTAAGACCGTAAATATTGCTTCATCTGTACTCATGGATGGTATAAATATTGAGGAATCCGATGCTCTTGATGTTATTGAAATAAAAATACAGTTTGATGTTCGTTGGGATGAACACATTTTTCATGCCTCTAAAGAAGCATTCAAATATCTCGGTTTTTTAAAACGGTCTAAGATGTACTCCATCCGATGGTCTTACCACTATTCGTGTTTGACCGTGTGCAAGAGAGCGAAGAAGCCTATCGATGACAGTAGGGCATCCAATTCTATTGACTTACTGGAGCATTGGCAAAACCTGCATATTTTTATTGCCCAGGGAATCGTACAGCGCATTACGTAGAGAATTCGTTTTCCAGACGTACGCTTCGTCTGTGCAACAAGTTGCCTGCTGACGTGTTTCCTATCTGTTAAAACGTTCAAGTTATAAAGTTTATGTCAAATGACCATAAATACTACTCCGTTTTTCTTCCTCATAACCTATTTGCCTAGTTCCGGTACAATGCACTGCATATGTAAATAAAATAGTGATTGTTCTATGAGTCAAAAAGGTATTTAAAATTGGTACAAGCTTTTCAAAGAAGGTCGAGAAGATGTGAATGACGACGCTCATCGCGAAGGACCTATCACATTAAATACCGCTGTAAATATTAAGAAAGTAAATTGTTATATAGAATCGGCGAATCACTATTAGCGAAGTTGTAGAGGATGTCCGCTTACGCCATACATTTTTTGTTGCAGCCAATTTCGTTCTAAATTTGATGAATAAAAAAATAAATAAATAAATAAAAAACGTCGCATGGGAATCACTTAGGAAATGTTAAATGACGCTAACGACGATCCAGATTTGTTTAAAAGGGTGACGAATGAAGGGTGTATGGTTTAATCGTTCCAATGGAAGAGCTAAGACTTAAAAAAAAGATCGATCAAATGTCAAGGTGTTGCTTACCGGGTTCTTTGATTACCAATGGCATAGTGCATTATGAGTTCTTATTACATAGTTATACATAAATAAAGAGTATTATCTAGAAGTTATGCGCCGCTTGCGAGATCCAATATGGAAAAAACGCCTGGAATTGTGTAAAAACACGATAAGGCACCTGCTCACTCGTCATTGCTTGTTCATAATTTAAGGGGCGAAAAGAATGCCATAATCGTGCCTCAGCCACCGTATTCACCAGATTTGCCCCCTTGCGACTTTTTCCTGTTCCAAAAATTGAAGAGACCTATGAAAGGACGTCGTTTTTCGGCGATTGAGGAGATAAAAACCCAATTGCTGAGAGAGCTCAAGGCTATACTAAAATTGAAGGCAATACTAAAATCAAAGAATGGAAGGCGTAATGTCACAATTGAGGAGATAAAATCGAATCGCTCAGAGAACTCAAGGCCATACTAAAAAATGCACATCAGAACTGCAGTGTAGTATTTATAAGGAGTAACACTTTGTATGGGACAAAATAGAAATTGATACATTAATTAAAATTTACCTTTTCTATTGGAAGGACTTCGTATTTCTTTTATTTTGTTGCACTGTATATTTGACGTCATAGTATTCTTATTCATATGTATGTATGTTCAACCTTAACCGAATTTATATTTCCAACATGTTACTCGTATTTAGATCCTCAAAGGCTTTTACAGTTAAGTAAGCACTTAGATGCTTATTCAACTGCTGAACCAACAAAGCTTCTGTTGATACATTTTACCATCCATTTATACAAGTTTTCAACGACAACGTACCAGTAACATATTTGTCTTTACTAAATTAAAGTAAATTATATTTATTTAATTTATTCTCTCTCTGTTAAGTCTATGTGTAAGTTTTATTTTATCATTTCAGATAAATCTGCCACGTGAGACGAACAACATGATTGCTATTAGTTTAAAAGATGCAACCGGAGTGCAACATGCTGAGGATTATATTAAACTGTCAGTTGGTGATTCCAAGCATGTTTATCCCACTCAGGTAAGTAGCAGTATATTTATGTACGAGTATAAAATTCTACTTGAGTCAACTGAATTTAAATCAAAATTTTTCTAATTTTGCTTGTTAAGATAATGAAAAATATTAGACACCAAACCAAAAATGTAACCAGTCACCAGCAAATATGCTTGCTGCTAGTCTATATCTGTTTGACTTGTGCAAGATTAGCTTTCTTCATCTTTTTGTTTTCCGATTTTTTTTTTACTTTATTATTCATAAGTTTCATGGTTTACCACATAAAAGTTTTGCTTGTTTCATCATTATTAGTGAAGTTTTGAGAATATCGCCACAATGCCGGTATGAAAATAAAGAAACCAACAAACGATTTTCTTCTTCACAACTTAAGAGCATGCAAAGAAAAAACTTGTGCATTAATTAAACTTTTCTTGGACACAACTATCTGTTTCATAGTCCCTACACTGCTCATCAGCAAATTGTAAATTGTGTTACTTCATTTTTAAATTCATTGTTTTTCTTTTTAATATTTTGTATTTCCGACAATATTATTTGAGTATAATGTAAGGACCCGGAACAAAGAAAGTTGACAGACAATCTTTGCAAGTAACAATTTTTAAAACAAACTAAAATTTGTGAACCGTGCATGAAGAATTGAAAAGTTTATGTCGATTTATTTTATTTTAAAATCAAAACTAAACTACGTTTAAAATCAGTTCATAAAGTACGAGGACTGCTTGATAAATCCGTGACTTTCAATATTAATGAACCACTCTCTTTTAGAAGACTACCTAGTAACAAATTTTAAGATTTTTGGAAGCAGTAAAAGAGATTTATAGTTTCCAATTGCGCTGGTTCCATAGAAAGGAAAGATGTTACTTACATATATCTATCTCTTAAACGCAAGTTATGTGTTTAAACGATTTCATATTAAAAGCAATGATGTTAAACGATCATACAATAAAGAGTATAGAGGCATAAAACTTTAAATTGGTAATACTTTTTTTGCATTTTTTTATTTATTGAATCTTCAAAATGAACTAACAGTATTCAAATCTTAATGCTAAACATAAAATTAAAAAAACGATTGTGTTTTTTTACGGGAACCTTATCGGTAAAATCACCTACTTAATTTTCTGATGGTGGCAAGGGTATCCTTTCTTCTCAACCGAGTATGGCTGCCAAAGTTAAGTATAATGCGTGCAAGAGGTGAAGTTCCAGCTTACTAGCGTAGCTTGTTGCGTACTTCGAAGTTCGTCTTTTAGCAGCGGAGCAAACAGATCCTTGTGCATTCGCGAGTTTATTACATACCATGGAGCTGCAGTAATCGTTCGAAGAATTTGGTTTTGTCGGCTTTGAATTTTTTCAATGTTGGACATTGAAAAAAATTGAAATTGACAACACTGGCGGCCATTTTGTCAGCTGTTATGTTTAACTAAATTTGGCATTTCAAAATGAATAGACTGATGTCTGAACAACGTTTCCTAATTGTGCAAGCTTATTTTCAAAGTCATTCTTCTGTTCGAATTACTTGTATGTATAGCACGTGTCGTATTTGGAATGATGATAATCCTCACGTATATGTTTAGGCACCGTTACATCCGGAAAAAACTTCCTGTTTGGTGTGCTTTATAGGCTGGTGGAATCATTGGTCCGTATTTCTTAAAGTCGATGCTGAGTCAATGGGGACCGCTCGATTACTGTATTTTTCGCTCATCAATTGAAGAACTATGATGTGCACGAGCTGTAATTTCTACAAGACGGCTCAACATGTCACACTGATTTATTACAGAAAACGTTTGGTAACCGCACAGTTTCACGGTTCGGACACGTGACGAAACATTAAAATTCCAATTGGGTAATGCAAAAACTAAAATAAAACAAGACACAATTGACTCTAGTTTATTATCTAAAACATGCGATAGATTTGAAATATCAGACAGGGCAGGAGCTGCTATTGAATCTACAGCTCTGCACACTTCGAGCTCAGTACGTATAGACAAAAAAAAGTCTCGTCGAGAAAGGAAAGAACAAAGGATATACGAGTACTCGTATAACTTTAAAACAAAGTATTTCACAAATACCTGCTTTATATTTCGATGGCAGGAAAGACCAAGCTTCAATTATATATTAGAGGAGCATATTTCACTAGTAAAAGAACCTAACACCGAGTTTTTAGGATATGGTTCACATTCTTCAGGCACTGCAAAGTGCATAGAACAAGAAATATTCGACTTCTTCTTGAATGCGGATACTCGTATATTGATGGATTTTTTAATTGCAATTGGTTGTGATACCACAAATGTTGTTAAATCTCTAGGCATTATGCGTATACTAGAAGCAAAATTGGGCAGTCCTTTACAGTGGATCATTTGTATGTTGCATATGAATGAACTGCCATTCGGACTCCTTTTTCAGTATGTTGATGGTGGTACATCAGGACCACAAATATTTTTGGCAAGGCACTTGAAGACTGAAAAAGTGAAGTTTCATCCAATTCCCATGAACTTACCAGCGCTTTGTGTTGAAGATATAAGTGCAGATCAGAAGTATTTGTAGAAAATTGTTTCACCGGCTATAGCTGCAAATAAATCACCGGCCAAAATTGTTCATGCTCGATGGCTAATCTGTGCCGTCCATATATTTCAGGTGACAACCTTTCTAAAAACTTTACCACTCTTGTCAAGGTTTACGCTCCTTTGTGGTTTTAACCAGGCCACGACACCTTTTTAAACTACTTTGAAAGCCGTTGTCGACCCAGTAATTCAAAGAAGCAGTTTGCACACTGTGAAAACTTATTACTTGCAATGTTGACAGATCCGCAGCAGCACATTCGTGACTTAGCAATTAACGATTTTCCAGATACCAACGATAAACTTCAATCCACTATCATATTTTGACCGCTTGATTTGGGAAGAAACGCTCCTAAATTTTAGAAAGAACGGTTAAAGTAGTGTGTGAAGCATCAT
Source organism: Thecocarcelia acutangulata (assembly GCA_914767995.1). Taxonomy (NCBI): domain Eukaryota; kingdom Metazoa; phylum Arthropoda; class Insecta; order Diptera; family Tachinidae; genus Thecocarcelia; species Thecocarcelia acutangulata. The sequence continues at coordinate 64,506,111 of OU612098.1, forward strand.
CAACTTAGTGCAATAAAACAACACATGAAGGCTTCATCAAAGCGCTGATAGAATCAAGAAAACAAATGCCCAAACTCGATAGCAAAAATGATTTTATCACAAATTAAACTCATACTATTCACTATTTTTTGATTACATTTTCTTGTACATTTAAAAAAATTTTCAATTCTTTTTATACCCTTCACAAAAATATAAAGGGTATAAAAAAAGTTTGTGATTCCGTTTGTAATTTCTACAATTTTAATTTCCAACCATATAAAGCATACATATTCAGAATCAGCATCGATAAAAAATTCGATTAAGCGATCGATGTCCGTCTGTTGGCCGTTGAATGACAGTTTCTGAGAAAATCATTAGACTTAGAAAATTTTTTCTCTCATAAAATTCAGTAAAATCGGTTCACATTGATATATATCCAAAATTATAATAATAAAAGCCATTATTTTTTGCAATTTTGTATGAAAATGTAAAAAAAATTGTTTGTTTTGCTTCAAACTTCACACAGTTATTAAATATGGGGATTAAAAGACAAAAAATATTTTTTCCCCGATATCGGTCCATATATACCCGAGATATAGCCTAAACCGTTTTTTTAAAAGAATTGTTTTTGCTTAAAAGCAGTTCTGTTTTTAAAAGGAGGTTACTATAATATATTTGCTCTGACGAGATTAGGGATCTTGTTCTTGAAACTCGCACATTTTTGCGTAGCACGCGTTTATCGTTCAGAGCTCATCCATTTGTGGTCGATTGCCCGGGGAATCACATTACGCATTACAGAGAGAATTCGTTTTTTAGCCGTACGCTTCGTCTGCGGAATAAGTTGCCTGCAGACGTCTTTCCTCTCTGTTATAATGTTGGAAAGTACAAGTCAAATGTTCGTAAACACTACTCCCTCTTTCCTCCTCCTCACAACCTATTTTCCTAGTTCTGGTTCAATGCACTGCATTGAACCTACTCAATGCACTGCATTGAACCTACTCAATGCACTGCATTGGACCAGTACTCAAGGGTCATCCCCATAGTACTGGTCCAAGATAAAAAAGCCGTTCTGGTAACATAAGGAAGTTACTAAATACAGAATATGAAAATATCCAGTATCGGCCTATATACATGTATGCGAGACATAGTCTAGACCGATTTTTCATTGAAAAAAATTTTTTTTGCTTAAATGCAGTTCTGATTATAAAAGAAGATTACTAAAATACTGAAAATTACAATTTTCGATATCGGTCCGAGCTTAAACCGATTTTTTAGTGAAAATGTGGCGTAAGCGAACTTAAAGAATTTTATTGCTTTAAAGCAATTCTGGTAATATATATAATGAGGTTAGTAAGTACAGAAAATGACAATTTCAGATATCGGTCCATATATACCCGAGATATAGTCTGAACCGATTTTTTCGTGAAAAAGAAAATTTTTAATTTATTAAATTTTTTGTTGAACTTTATAATTTTTAAATTAGATTTTTGGTTGTACATCATACATCGGGTTTTGGCTCAAGTTTTTCCTTTCTTAAGTTTTTTTCTTAAGAAAGATTTTTTTACCTAAAAATAAGTTCTGTTTAAAACAGAAAGTCACTAAAATACAAAAAATAAAAAATAGCCTAAAACGATTTTTTCATTAAAATATCGCGTAAGCGAACTTAAACAATATTTTGCTTAAAAGCAGTTCTGATTATATACCAAATATAGAAATGAAAATTTCTGATATCGGTCCATATATACCGAGATATAGTCTTAAACAGATTTATCCACGAAAAAAATTTATTTTTTTTGCTTAAAATCAGTTCTGATTAATAAAGGAGGTTACTAATATACAGAAAACGAAAATCTCCGACATCGGTCTATATATACCCGAGGTATAGTCTAAATCGATTTTTTCATGAAACAATTTTTTTTTTGCTTTAATGCAGTTGTGGTAATAAAAGAAGGTTATATAAATACAGAAATTGAAAATCTCCGATATCGATCCATATATAACCGAGCCTATTTAGTTCAAATTTGTAATATATACTATCTATATACTTGTGTTGATCCTAACTTTGTAGCATGATCACGACATAAATTCACTCTTTTAGCCATAACATAAATGCATCCTATTAAAGGCATGCATAAGAAATAACTAAAAGAATATTAGGTTACATTTTAAACAATTCATAACCCACGTCACTTGACACCTCTTGCTGTCACTGACCGTCGTCGCGACAGTGCGCCTATTGAGTGCAATCATTTGAAATTTACTTGAGCTGCGAATGTTATGGGTTGTGAAGGTATGTAAGCATGTGTGTGGCATTATAATAATTAAAACTAAAAACGCTTGAATCTCGCCGCACTCGTACATATGTATGCACGTACCAAAGAAACAAATTATGGCCTTGAACCATCTATGCATGTATGTGACGTCTGATCAGCTTACCCCTAAGACGTGGGAACCAAATTTGGTTCCCATACATTAATTTAGATAGTACAACAATTAGTATAGATGAGTCGTCTAGAACTTCTCATAAGTAGTATATAAGCAATTGTAATTTTAGTTTAAGTAAGAATTGAAGACACAAAATTGGTTCGAGCAACTTCCCGTTGCTCATCAATTAAATTAAATAAAATTTTAAAATAAATAAAGAAACAATTTTATAAATAATTCAATCTTATTAAATGGCGATCCTGCCAGTCTGGAGTGCTTAAATAATTAGAGCACCCAGCTGAGCAGAAATCTGGAGTGCTCAAGTAATTAAGCACCCAGATAACAAGAAGAAGCTATCCAGGATGGATAGTCCTGCCTAAGCCGAAGGCAGTGGAACCCTTTTACCGAAGGAGCCTGACAGACAGCCAAGTTTCTGTCAGAACAGTGTCTGGCCGATAGACACTGCGGCCACCTAAAACAAAAAAAAAAAAAAAAAAACAAAACAAAAAAAACAACACCCTTGTCGACTTCATGGAATGCGTACAAACATATACAACATTTGATAAGCTTTCTCAACTTAATAAAAATTTAACACAGAATTTCTTTTGTAAAGGAAATGCGCTAATCGCTGCGCACTCCTAGGGCCTGTAAGCGTTAACCGCTCGAGGCAAAATCAATATCATATAAATTAAAAATACTTTTAAATATGTCAACCCCAGGTCCTAAGCCGTTGACAATAGCTGAAGATAGAAAATGAAAAAACATACAAGTAAATAAAAACTCAGGGAAAAAGCTGACTTATTGAGGGAGCTGAACACCAAACCTTCACCAAGTAGGGAGCTCTCAACAAAAATCTGTATGCATATAAATAATATCGAAACAGTAATGAAGGTGAATTTATGTCGTGATCATGCTACACCTCCCTTTTTACAAGAATGTTCATATAACATTTTGTTTTATGGACATTCTCTTAAAATTTATATATGTGAAAATAGAAATTAAGTTTATTGATTACGCTTATTTGTGTTATTATCTTATATATATGTATATTTGTGATTGTAATTTTATATATATTCCAGCCGGGTATACATTTTTATTTATTGTGATATAAGTCTATTTTTATGTACTATTTGTTTATTATTAGTTTTCTTATCAATAATTGTTACATTATTTCTTATATCTATGTTTTGAATTTGGTATGGACCCTTGTAGTTTGGTTCTACCTTATGACCTGATTCATTCCTTAGTACTACTAAATCTCCTATTTTTAAGTTGTAGTCTATAATATTCTTATCATAATTTTCTTTTTGTTTAATTTTATTCTTATCTAGTAATTGTTGAGCTCTTTTATATGCTATTTCTAACCTATATTTTGCCTCTTTGGCATAGTCGTCTATATTATATAATGGTGCTATTCTGTCTATTTCATTAAAAATGTGGAAATTATTAGGTGTTTTTCCAAAGACTAACTCGTAAGGACAATAATTATGTACCGTTGATGGCGTTGTATTGAAACAATAAGTAAAGTACTTTAGCCATTCATCCCAATCGGATTTATCTACCGATATATAGGAGCGTACATATTCATTGAAAGTTCTATGACTTCTTTCTATTGTACCTAATGTTTGATGATGGTATGCTGTTGGAGTTAGTTTTTTAATTTTTAAAAGTTTACAGAGTTCTGTCAAAATTGAATTTTTGTATTCTGTTCCCATGTCCGAAATGAACGTCTTCATTGGATCATAGGTGAGTACAAAATTGTCAAATATTGCCTTAGCAATTGTTCTAGCACTTTTGTCAGGTATTGGTATTGTTACTAAATATTTAGTTAAATCGCATATCATGGTGACTGCGTACTCATTTCCAGTAATTGATTTCGGAAATGGACCTATCGTATCTACGTATACTGTATCAAATGCTGTGTTAGGTGTTTCTGTAATGGTCAGTGGAATTTTTAGGTGTTTTGTGGTTTTAGCCGTTTGGCATTTATGACATCTTTTAACATACTCAGTTATGTCTTTTGACATATTTTTCCAATAGTAATATCTTTTAATTTTTTCTAATGTTCTATATATTCCGCAATGTCCTCCTTCTATAGGGTCATCATGGTATCTCAGCATGATTTCAAGAATTGCCTTGGCATTCTTATTATTAATTTGGGTCACCTCATTCAGTAGCGCTACTTTAATTTTATTCAATATTTTATTGCCCATATTTTTAAATTCATTTATTGAGGCAAATTCGAAAATTTTCTCACTAGGTGCCACTTGTAACTTATTTATATTATATTTACCGGCCACATATTCGAGCCTAGGGAAAAATTGTCCTAAGTCAAAGTTCCCGTTAGTAAACAAATCATTAATTTGTATATATGTTACTATAGATTTTCCTCGTTTGATATAACATCTTCCGGGGGAAATCTTTAGTTCGTGATATTTTCTGACGTCAGTATTTTTTAATGGTACATATATACTGGGCTTATTATCATTTTTAACAATTTTCTGCTGAGTATTTGATTTATTACTAGTCTTTTTCTGTTTATTGGTCATCGATCTAGTCGTGACTCTTAATATAGAACAATTTTTATTATTGATGTCTTTTAAGTCTTGTATTGTAATTCTTGATAGGGCATCGGCCACATAGTTATCTTTTCCCTGTTTTTATTAACGAAATATCTGTAGCTTCATGGCTATTATTGATTTGACTAAGTATAGCGAATCAATGAATGGTTGTAGGTTTTCTGATTTACCATCAAAGTCAATAATCAGCTTTGAAGCTGTATTCAGAAATTCTACAACGTTCTGGCTCATCGTAGTTTCAGCGTTCCTATTTATAGTTAAATATTAAATTACTGTTATTGGTAGTCCTATACTACAAAAGCTCATACAAATTTGCATTTTTGTATTTATAAATGTATATGTATATACATTTTTTTCCATTTATTTTAAAATTTATTTAATTTAATTAATTGAAGTATATATATTTTTTGTTTTGTAAGCTTAATATATCTCAAAAGAAAATAATAGGATTATTCATACTAATAATTTATTTTGTAAAGGAAGAAAAAAAATTTTTGTCAACGGCGGTTAACCATTTACAAATTGTTAAAATATTTAGCCGAAAGTTAAAATAAATACAAACAGTTCTTAAGTTAAATTTTTTTTTTATATACTTTCATTACTGTTTCGATATTATTTATATGCATACAGATTTTTGTTGAGAGCTCCCTACTTGGTGGAGGTTTGGTGTTCAGCTCCCTCAATAAGTCAGCTTTTTCCCTGACTTTTTATTTACTTGTATGTTTTTTCATTTTCTATCTTCAGCTATTGTCAACGGCTTAGGGCCTGGGGTTGACATATTTAAAAGTATTTTTAATTTATATGATATTGATTTTGCCTCGAGCGGTTAACGCTTACATTTCTCGAGCGGTTAACGCGCATTTCCTTTACAAAAGAAATTCTGTGTTAAATTTTTATTAAGTTGAGAAAGCTTATCAAATGTTGTATATGTTTGTACGCATTCCATGAAGTCGACAAGGGTGTTGTTTTTTTTTTTTTTTTTTTTTGTTTTTTTTTTTTTTTTGTTTTAGGTGGCCGCAGTGTCTATCGGCCAGACACTGTTCTGACAGAAACTTGGCTGTCTGTCAGGCTCCTTCGGTAAAAGGGTTCCACTGCCTCCGGCTTAGGCAGGACTATCCATCCTGGATAGCTTCTTCTTGTTATCTGGGTGCTTAATTACTTGAGCACTCCAGATTTCTGCTCAGCTGGGTGCTCTAATTATTTAAGCACTCCAGACTGGCAGGATCGCCATTTAATAAGATTGAATTATTTATAAAATTGTTTCTTTATTTATTTTAAAATTTTATTTAATTTAATTGATGAGCAACGGGAAGTTGCTCGAACCAATTTTGTGTCTTCAATTCTTACTTAAACTAAAATTACAATTGCTTATATACTACTTATGAGAAGTTCTAGACGACTCATCTATACTAATTGTTGTACTATCTAAATTAATGTATGGGAACCAAATTTGGTTCCCACGTCTTAGGGGTAAGCTGATCAGACGTCACATACATGCATAGATGGTTCAAGGCCATAATTTGTTTCTTTGGTACGTGCATACATATGTACGAGTGCGGCGAGATTCAAGCGTTTTTAGTTTTAATTATTATAATGCCACACACATGCTTACATACCTTCACAACCCATATCATTCGCAGCTCAAGTAAATTTCAAATGATTGCACTCAATAGGCGCACTGTCGCGACGACGGTCAGTGACAGCAAGAGGTGTCAAGTGACGTGGGTTATGAATTGTTTAAAATGTAACCTAATATTCTTTTAGTTATTTCTTATGCATGCCTTTAATAGGATGTATTTATGTTATGGCTAAAAGAGTGAATTTATGTCGTGATCATGCTACAATTTATTGACCTTTTTTTAAATAATTTTCTTCTTTTAATAATTTGCAATATCCAAATTATATTAGTAATAAAAAAATGAAATAATTTATTAATTGATTGGTATCAAAAAAGAACTTCATCAGGAAGAATTATTAACTACTCGTATTTTTCAAAACATCCGAAAAGAATAATAATAAATAGAGCTAGAAATCTTATCTTTAATATAAGTGATAACTGTTTCCATAGGAAAAATGAAACAATAATTAAAGGTATATTACTACAAAATAGTTTTCCTGAAGAACTTATTTGCAAATTAATTAGACAATACAGTAGAAGGAGTAGATTAGATGTGAGACAGGAAAAGCAAAGATTTATAAATCAATAGCTTATATACCTGGAATGTCTGAGAGGTTGGAAAAATCAAGTATATTTGATAAGGAGAAGTACAAAATGGCCCATAAAATTTACAAAACGGTAGGCAGATTATTTAGCAGTCAAATTTAGTATACGAAATATCTTGTGGCGGTAACGATAATGGTAATGATAACCAACGATGTGCTAAGCTTTATGTAGGAACAACCACGAATAAATTGCAGACTACATTAGCGGGACATAAGTCTGATCAGAAATATAGATATATTAATTCTTCACAGAAAACAGCAATATCGAATCATTGCCGCGACTCAAATCATAATCCAGATTTTGAGAATGTTTCTATATTAAATACAGAGGATAGTTATAAAAACGATATATGATTGAAATGCTACAAATTATAAATGTACCAATAGAAAATAGAATGAATTTTAGAAAGAATACGGAAAATTTAGCTAGTAATTATAGGCATTTAATTTAATTATAAGCATAGAATAAGAAATTAACATTTTAAGAATGTTGTTGTATTAAAATATTTTCAGAAGCGGTTTTTGTACCTGTATGATTATTATTGTGACAATTTTTCTGTGTTAAATTCAATTTTGGGTGTAGATATGTATGTTAAATATTTTTTCATCTTATTTGTTTTTCTGTCACAAAAATTTTTTCGAATTTTTCAAAACATTATAACAATTATTTTCCTGAAGAAGTTTTCCAATGGAAAACGAAATATTGAATAAATTTATTAAACATTGTTATAAAAAACGACCTGGGATATTGCAAATTATTAAAAGAAGAAAATTACTATCTGTATATTTATGTGACTGTAGTGAAGGGTGTTTTAGATTCGGCCCAGCCGAATGTACCACATTATTACTTGTTTTTTTTTTTTGTTATATTTGATAAAAATTAAAAATTTTTTTTTTATAAAATGTGTAAAAAAACGGTTTGACAGTTAGTTTTGGTAGTATAAACAAGTTCATTTAGTGATCACTTCATCATTTGCTTGCGAGTTGAAATAGCAAAATTTGTTGTGATTGCGACTTTCAGCACACCAATTTTGTGACTTCAAATCGTAATCACATTTTCTTTTCGAAATGTGAGTTTCAGCTTATGGTTGTATGTGTTTTTTTTTTCAGCTATACTTATATTACCTTGGTTTAACTTATGTTGTTTTGAGTTTATTTGCTATTATCAAGGATTTTCACGATGGTTATTGTGTTTGATTTCTTTACACCTTTCAAATGTTAGAAACGTGTATAAATGAAAAAGCTTGTTTTTAGTGTTTTGACAGATATTAGAGCATGTTTCTTTTTAAATTCTCAACAATTTGTTTAGATTGTTGGAATATAAAGTGGAATGTTTGAGAATATCTTTCAAAAATGTCCAAAGTCTACTGATGATTACGGTAGCTCCTATGAAATGTCGACATATAGATAGATGGGAAACATAGAAAACAAGCTATTTATAATTTTTTATTGGTATCAATGTTAGAAGCTAAAATAACGAATAAAAAACTCAATTGTTTGATTTTTTAATATCTGAAATTTTTTTCTTTTTTAAATTAAAGTCTTCACAAAAATATAAAGAGTATATATAAGTTTGTGATTCCGTTTGTAGTTTCTACAATTTTGATTTATTTATAAAGTATATACATATATTCTGAATCAGAATTAATGGAAAAGTCGATTAAGCGATGTCCGTCTGTCCGCCGTTGAAATACCGTTTCTGAGAAAACCATTAAACTTTTATCCCATCGATTCATGGACTTGCTATTGAAATTCAGTAATATCAGTTCACGTATAGCTGAGCTATATTCAAAATTCCGAAAAAAAAACATTTTTTTTTTTGCAATTTTGTATGAAAATTTTTGAAAAAGAAAGTTGTTTGTTTTGTTTCAAACTTCCCATACTTATTAAGCATGGTGACTAAAAGACAAAAATTTTTTTTTCCAGATATCGGACCATATATACCCGAGATGTAGCATAAACCGGGGTTTTAATGAAAATGTCGCATAAGCGAACTTAAACAACTTTGTTTTGCTTAAAAGCAGTTCTGGTAAAAAAAGATGGTTATATAAATGAAAAATGAAAATTTCCGATATCGATCCATATAGACCCGAGATGTAGCCTGAACCGATTTTTCCATTAACATTTTCTTTTCTGAAAAGCAATTCTCGTTATAAAAGAAGGTTGCTAAAGTACAGAAAATAGAAAATTCCGATATCGGTTCATATATAACCGAGATATAGCTTAAACAAACTTTTCCATGAAAATGTCCATGAAAGATTTCTTTTTTGGAATGGTGATTACAAGGCAAAAATATTTTTTCCCCAATATCGGTCCATATATATCCGAGCATATTCAGTTGAAGTTTGTAATATATACTATATATTTACCTGACTAACGTGAAGAGTATTTTAGATTCGGCCCAGCCGAATGTACCACATTATTACTTGTTTTTTTATTATAGTTGATAAAAATTATAAGTTTTTTTTTATGAAAATGTGTAAAAAAGCGGTTTGACAGTTAGTTTTGGTAGTATAAGCTAGTTCATTTAGAGTTGACTTCATCATTTGCTTGCGAGTCGAAATCTCAAAAGTTTTTGTGATTGCGACTTTCAGTACACCAATTTTGTGTTGGTTTTATGTGTTTTTTTCAGCTATACTTATATTACCTTGGTTTAACTTATGTTGTTTTGAGTTTATTTGCTATTATCAAGGATTTTCACGATGGTTATTGTGTTTGATTTCTTTACACCTTTCAAATGTTAGAAACGTGTATAAATGAAAAAGCTTGTTTTTAGTGTTTTGACAGATATTAGAGCATGTTTCTTTTTAAATTCTCAACAATTTGTTTAGATTGTTGGAATATAAAGTGGAATGTTTGAGAATATCTTTCAAAAATGTCCAAAGTCTACTGATGATTACGGTAGCTCCTATGAAATGTCGACATATAGATAGATGGGAAACATAGAAAACAAGCTATTTATAATTTTTTATTGGTATCAATGTTAGAAGCTAAAATAACGAATAAAAAACTCAATTGTTTGATTTTTTAATATCTGAAATTTTTTTCTTTTTTAAATTAAAGTCTTCACAAAAATATAAAGAGTATATATAAGTTTGTGATTCCGTTTGTAGTTTCTACAATTTTGATTTATTTATAAAGTATATACATATATTCTGAATCAGAATTAATGGAAAAGTCGATTAAGCGATGTCCGTCTGTCCGCCGTTGAAATACCGTTTCTGAGAAAACCATTAAACTTTTATCCCATCGATTCATGGACTTGCTATTGAAATTCAGTAATATCAGTTCACGTATAGCTGAGCTATATTCAAAATTCCGAAAAAAACATTTTTTTTTTGCAATTTTGTATGAAAATTTTTGAAAAAGAAAGTTGTTTGTTTTGTTTCAAACTTCCCATACTTATTAAGCATGGTGACTAAAAGACAAACATTTTTTTCCAGATATCGGACCATATATACCCGAGATATAGCATAAACCGGGGTTTTCATGAAAATGTCGCGTAAGCGAACTTAAACAACTTTTTTTGCTTAAAAGCAGTTCTGGTAAAAAAAGATGGTTATATAAATGAAAAATGAAAATTTCCGATATCGATCCATATAGACCCGAGATGTAGCCTGAACCGATTTTTCCATTAATATTTTCTTTTCTGAAAAGCAATTCTCGTTATAAAAGAAGGTTGCTAAAGTACAGAAAATAGCTTAAACAAACTTTTCCATGAAAGATTTCTTTTTTGGAATGGTGATTACAAGGCAAAAATATTTTTCCCCAATATCGGTCCATATATATCCGAGCATATTCAGTTGAAGTTTTTAATATATACTATATATTTACCTGACTAACGTGAAGGGTATTTTAGATTCGGTACAGCCGAATGTACCACACTCTTACTTGTTAAAATTAAAATGATACCTCAATTTCGGAAACCCATATTATAAGCCAAAGTATTGGAACAGTTTTTTATTCTTGCGATTGATTTTGCTACTCCGATATGAAGTCGTCGAGCCAATAATATTAACTCACTGTGAAAGACTTACACTCTTAACTATTACGGTATCCAAATTAAGCAGGAAGAGCCGTCGACATTTGTTTATTTTGAATGATGTGGTCCGATCCTAATTTCCATAAAAAGTGATAGTATCTTCCTTAACTTACATAATAATATATCGGATGGTGAAATTTTTAAGGTCAATGTTGAATGTGTATCACACCTAAACATCAAGTTTTTTTCTGCATTTAATTTGACACTTCTCAATTTTAGAACTCTGGAAAGAATCGAGCAACGCGTTAAAGTGCATATTGTACACTTCCTGATTGTTTCAGTCAATTTAATCGGCCAAAAGTGCGTACAATTCAAATTGTGGGCCAACTCGGTCTGTGATGAGAAAACGTCACTTTGCTGCTGTTCGTGATAGTGAGATGATAACGAACTTTTTGTGGCCCGAATGGATGAAATGGATGTGGACGATATATGGTTTCAACAAGACGGCACCACTTGCCACATAGCTAACGAAACAATGGTACTTTTGCACGGCAATATTCTTTCTTTAAGGTTACCTGAAAGAAAAAGTATACGTCGATAAGCCAGCAACAATTCAAGAGCAATAGGATGAGATCATCGGTGTGCCGCCGGGGTCACAGCCACCGATATTTTGTTCCATTCAAAATTGAACCATACCAATATTATCATAATAAAAATAAATTAAAACAATTCCTAAATAATTTGTGTTTTATTCAAAATCAAAATCGGCCCTTAAAATTTAACCATCCATTGTTTTAAAAATATACAAGCAGACAAAACGACATTGTTCATTGATTGAAGTATAAGAACAACTATTAAAATTGTAATGCTAAACAACTTATCTAATTTTTATTTTTTCTTTTTCTTTACTCTCTCGCAATCGGTGTCAACATTTTCATAATCACAACTTTTGTCGTTATCATTCAAATTGATGTTGTACTCGTACTTTTATTGTTATCGTGAACTCTGTTGTCATTGTCACCGTTTAAATGTTTGTGCAAACAAATCTGCAAACATATAAAATGCACCATCTACTACTTTATTGATACTAAATAAAATGCATCCTGTGGTAAATAAAAACTTCTACTGTTCCTGATTTGATGCTTTCGGTTTTTATATTTCTTTTCGCCACAATGTTTTCTGTTTCAATGACGATGATGATGCTGGCATGGCGGTGATATGATGCTGTTGAATGTTAAACAAATAATCAACTCCACAAACACCCAACCAACATGTTGATTTTGCTGCGCTGCTGCTGTTGTCATTAATGTTCTTGAAATTCTTGTTTCACATTCAATGGTAACTCTGCGTTTTAATACCGAAACTGCGATTGAATTGCTTTCTATCTTCTTGCATCTTCTTCGATGTCATCGCTTTGCTATGGTGTTGTTGTTTGAATTAGACAATTTTTGCTGTTGGGGATGTTATATGTTTTGATTCTCCATTACCGTTGTCGTCACTTTGGATGAGTTCTGATGAACAAATTCTCTCCATTGATAGATACACAGGTATGTATTACATATATTTATTTTTCAATTACGTACATATATTAAGTGCGCTTCTGTTATTATTTTAAAATACATTTTTTTATCGTTACAAGTAATATTTTTACTTCACGACTGAATATGAAAGTCGTGCTTTGCAAAACAACTAGAGCTGTGTTGCTTATCGACGAAAGGGTTAAATTGAACAGCTCATCTAAGTGAACGAAGTGAGCCGGTCATTACACTGACCACTTTTCGTTGATAGTTTACGGTTCATTTTTTCTTTTTTTTTTTGTTATTATTAATTTACGAGGGCGGTTCGGAAACTTGTTAGCCTATCAATGAAAGAGAATAGTTAGTTTTTCAAAAATATTTCTATTTTTCAATATAATTTCCTGAAACTTCAATACACTTAGTGCGACGCTTTTCTAGGAATTCTATCCCTTGATTAAAATAGTTTTCCTCAAGGTCTTCAAAATAGTGGTTTACATCTATAATTGCATCTTCATTTGAGGTAAAACTCTTGCCAGCAAGGATTTTTTTTTAGATTTGGGAACAGGTAAAATCACTGGCAGCTAAATCAGGAGAAAAAGGTGGGTGATCAAGCAACTCGTACTTTAATTCGTTGATTTTAGCCTTTGTTGTGCGCTGGTGCGTTGTCTTGATGATAAATTATTTTTTTGTGTTGTAAGCCAGGACGTTTTTCTCGAATTTGTACATTTAATTGATCCAAAAGATTGCAATAGTACTCTGAATTTATTGTTTTGCCCTTTTGCAGATAGTCAATCAATAAAACACCTTTGAAGTCCCAAAAAACCGTTGCCATAACCTTACCAGCCGATTGAATTGTTTTTGCCTTCTTTGGGGCACTTCCTCCAGCTTCAGTCCATTGTTTGGATTATTCTTTTGTCTTTGGAGTATAGGGGTGGATCCATGTCTCCTCAACAGTTATGAAACGACGCTTAAAATCCATTTTATATCGCTTAAAACGATCCAAAAAAGCTTGAGAAATGTTCATTCTTATGCGTTTTTCGTCGACTGTTAACAAATGCGGCACCCATCCTGTAGATGGGTGCCGCATTTCTTCATGCAAAGTTAAGTGGACTCGATCATTTGAAATGCCCATGATATTAGCTATTTCACGCACTTTTAATCGTTGATCATTTAATATCATTTCATGCACTTTTTCTACAATTTCTGTTGTTGCTGTTTTTGGACGTCCACTACGTGGTTCATATTCAATGCTTGTACGACCACGTTTAAATTTAGCAACCCAATTTTTTACTGTTGCATATGAAGGAGCACTTTCACCTAACACGTTCACCATATCATTATGAGTTTCTTGTCCCGATAAACCTTTTTTTATGTAAATATTTAATGACACCACGCATTTCTAATTTTTCCATTGTAAAAAAATCGCGGATACGTCTTTTGTGAACACCTGTTTCTAAGGAGTTACCAGATGGAAACAAAATTTAACATGTGTTGATAGCAGAGATGGAAGTTTCCAAAACACTTAACCTTTTTCTGTTTATACCGCGCTTTTTGTGCTAGGCTAAGAAGTTTCCGAACCGCCATAGTATATTACAAAAGGTATATTCATTAACAAGAATTTAACATTTGACGCAGCGCCACTAAGGCTTGTTTGAGAGTTACTTGGCAGCGTTACCTAAGTATATAATTCCATAATATCAACGGTCTTATTTCTAAAAAATATTTGCCGTCTATTGAGCTCCCATTATACAAATTTTGCATAGAAATTCGTACAATAAGAGCTCAACAAACACAAAATACCTTTTATTAAAAAGAAAATAAATATGTAGAAAAATTAAAATTCTGTTTTAGTTAAATTTAACATTATAAACTATATTAGAAGCATTTCGATATTTTCCAATAAATAGGTTTTTAAAAGATGAAATTGAAATTTTTTCTTTTAAATATTGTGGTAGATTATTATATTCCAAACTGCCGATATAATCAATTTTTTGTTTGTGGTTTCTGTACGGCAACGAGAAATTCTCAAATTTGAACTGTTTCTTGTGTAAAATACTGTTTGGTTTGTGTAGAAGGGAATTGTATGATGCCCTACACTATCTAACGCTTTAAAAACATAAGTCAGTAATTATTAATTCAGTAATCAGTCAGTAATTGTTGCTTATAAATTCCTTAAATTGGTAATATATTTTTAGTGACCTGCTTGTAAAGTGATAAAGTAGGATATAAATAGGGGAGATTGAATACAGCTTTTAAATCTATATTTTTTTTAAAACCATAAACGAGTGCAATATAGTTCAAGTGACTTTGAATAAGAGCTTAAAAAATTACGAATTTAGTGTGCTCGTTTAGTTCATGCTTAAGCTTGTATAGGATTTGAAGAGCTGGTGATATTTTCGAATGAACATGTTTAATATGATTGTTCCAACTTAAGTTATTTTGAAGAAAAACTTCTAAATCAACTTTAATAATTTGCTATCCACCTACAAATATTCTACAGTTTTGTGTATTTCGAATTGGCTGTGGTCTGAACCGTATAAGTTTTTTTTGAGAGCATAGAACTAATTTGTTAAGTCTTGCAAACTCAAAAATGAGAGCTGCGTCTTTTTCAGCAGTTGTTTCCAGAACTAAAGTTTCTATGTATGGATATAATAAACATATGTCATCTGCATAAATAAAAATTTTTGCAATTAGCTGCAAATTAACGATGTCATTTATGTAAACATTAAATAGTAAAGGTCCCAAGACACTTCCTTGAGGAACCCCATGCTCTACACTCTCAAAAGTACTTGAACTATTTACCTGAACATATTGCCTTCGATTAGCCAAATAGCTTTTGAAAAAATTTAAGTTCATACACCTCACACCACAAAATTCGAATTTTTAATTAATATTGAATGTTTAACAAGATGGAATGCTTTAGAGAAATCGTAGAATAATCCTGCGACTCTATTAAAACCTTTGTCCAAACCATCACAGATGTAATTAACCACATTGATGATGGCCTCCGCTGTGCCGCTGCCCATACGAAAACCATATTGATGTGGATACATTAAATCCTCTTTTTCAAGAAATGTGTGCAATTCATTACAAAGTATTGTTTAAAAAATTACTGGCAATACTGCTGCAGGTCTAAACTTATGGGTTGTAATACAACGCGCTTCTCTAGGATTCGGAATAATTTTGTGGATGTTTAAATTATCAGGATATATTGATGAAGGTATCAACCATGGAACCAAATATTCTTGTTAATTAGGTGCTAAAAAGTTAAAAAAATTTTCTCGTACTTTTTATGTATTTTTTCTTCTTTAGTTGGAATTATATGTAGCAAATTAATTATCTGTAACTTCATGTAATCGGTGGAAAAACTTTCACTATTTTTTAAAATTTTGGGGTTGTAGTATTTATTACAAACGCTTCTTTATTAAATTTCATAGAATCCTTTCGTTTTATGATTTTGGTTGTTGTTTATTTTAGTCAGATATTTGATAAAAGAATTAATTTTGATAATAAGAATTAATGTCGGTTCAGTCTTATGAGTGAATTAGAAAATGAACGACCCGTCACAGCTCTACAAACAACGTAATACAGCGAATGTCACTGAAAATCTTTCCCTGCTAAGTATAATAAGACGAAAAATATATGCCGACTTATTAAAAAAGAACTTTATGCTTATTAAACGTTTGTTTGGCAGATATCTATTCTATTATTTTATATATTATATATTTATTGAAAATTATCAAATTACATTTTGGTTCAAAAATCATCGAAAATGTGTCAAAATTATTATTCAGACAGCGCTCCAAAAAAAAAAAAAAAAAAAAAAAAAAAAAAAAAAAAAAAAAAAAAAAAACATAATGCTCCGTTAAACGTTTAAAAGAATTTTTCTTCCTTTATTTTTCTTCTTGTCTGTAAAATTCTGCTCCCGAATTTTATTTTTGAATTCGTGAACTTTATTTTTAAATACGCGACCAGAATTTTATTTTAAATGCGAGAATCTGTTTATTCTGCTCGCAAACGAATTAAATTAGTTTTTTGTTTGTTTTTGTTCGCGAAAAGGATGAAAAAACCAAGAGAACGCAAAATAAAATTTTGCTCGCAAAATTTTATGTGCACCTGCTCCTTAGAATATTTGGACTTCCTTTTTTTATTTTTACCTTTCAAAATGCTTTCTTTACTCAATATTTCACAACTTAATTTACCCTTAATACCACTGCGTCTTAAAATACAAGACTTACTTACTTTTCTGACTTACGACTGTCTTGCACAACGCTTAAAAAGAAACTGTCCGTCTTCCGAACATATGACTGCTAGTTATACTGCTCATGCACTTTTTAGTTATGGATAATTCCACGCATATGCTTACTCACACATGCTAGCTAAACTATACGAACGCAACAATAACAAACAGTAGGAAACGTAATACCAAAAACGCAACAACAACAATAAAATCATTTGTGGGTTCCTCCATCGTTTATTTCATAATAAATTTATAACAGAAATACCTAAGTTGTGTTTTCTTACAATTTCTGTTCTAACAGTTTCGCACAATTCATTTGTTTTTACCATTTTATTACACAAACTTTTCCAATATTTTTTAATGAAAAGTGATAAAGAAATGAAAAACAGCGATTGCAAAATACTTACCTAATTATATTACAGTGGAAAAGTAAATGCTTAAGCAATTTCTTAAAAAATAGTTTGTACGTTTATTACTTAAAATATATACAAAAAGGAAAACACAGTAATAGTTCCGTTCGAACATAAACAATTAGCGAAAAGCCAATATTGGCCAATGTCAAAATACACTGGCTGAAACCTACAACGAAGATGAAGCATTTTGAGTTTATAACATGTTATTTTTTTACAACAGATAATAGTGTTTTCTATAGAAGATGGACATACTTACACAAAATAAAAATCCAATTTACTAGTCGTATGTTTGATTGGCTTTGAATTTCGTTAATAACTTAATTATAAGAAAATTTCTTTCTGCTATCCCTAAACAAGAGCGGCAAGCGGAACGTTTTTTTCCGGTGAGTTTTAACGCTGAAACGCCATTCCTAAACAAAAGCGGAACATGTAGGGCCCATCCCCTGAGTACTGGACCAGATAAAAAAAAGCGCCAACGTTATGTGAAAACAACAAAAACAGGACTATAAAAAAGCCGATACTGATTATTTTAACAACTGGACGGACGGCACTGTTGTTTGTGTTTTTTCTTTGTATGAAATTAAAATAAATATAAATAAGAGCTCGTTGGTTGAGTTGGTTAAGCGGCCATATTCAAATACATCATAGTTACATGATACCGAGTTCGAATCCTAGTGGTTGCTCATGAGCAGTGTAGCGACTGCGAAACCAGTGTTGTCAACACGGTGCGTTTCGCACCGTTTTTGGTGCTTTTTAAAATTATTTGTGCGAAAAATTCTTTAGACTGTGCGTGGTGCGTTTTTCTTTTTAATTTTCGGTGGCCTTTTTAAATTTCGGTGGCACCTAATCAAATTCAACTCAACTTTTTGTTTTAATATAAGAAAAAAGTATTCAAGTGTCCAATATTTTTTTACGTTTCATTTTGTAGAGCACAACCAGGGCACGGAGCTATAATGTGGAAAACGCACCACATTATATGCACAAAGTAAGATAATCTTGCTAAATTATACATATTCTCAAAAGAAACTAAACTTTTCGTTTTTTTAAATTTGCTGCTTTTAGAGCGAATCAAATATTACAATAAATGCAGACAGTGAATTTCGTATTTATTATGGCCCGTGAATTCGTACTGTTTTGGTAATTGATAAATTATTAATTAAATTATAAAGTTTTTCCAAAACGTTTGCATTATTTATATTTATTCTGGTAAACTTCACCTTTTTTTTTTTTTGTTATAACTCTGGCAAATTCTTTCAAAGGCACCAAACTGATTTTCACTGTTCACTTAAGAAAACGTAAATGAAATTTAGGCTGTATTTGATAGAATGACTATTAATAGAGTTTGATGGCTTGTAGCGTGTAAATTTCTTCGATTTTAACGACAGTAAGCAGCTGCAGTTTTGAATACCTGATAATAGGCAGTAAAAGTAACAGCTCACTTCGGTCGACAGCGAATATAATTAAATAGTATTGGTGAACAATAAATTTGATAAAATATCGTTATAATTATTGTCAAGATACCATTATCTTAATAAAAGTAACATAATCATACTAGTGGTCAAGTTTGACAAACTCGAATTCTAGCTATCGAACGAATTTGATGGCATGCTATCTGGCGGTGGTACCAGACCCACTTTGACTGTATAATAGTCGCTTCAGAGACTGTTTTATTATCGTGTTTTTTTTAATATAAATTTTATAGTATAAAATGGGTTTTTAAAAATGGACAGAAAAATTCAAAATTCGGTGCGTTTTTGTTGAAATATCGCGCTTTTTTTTTTCTTCATTTTGGTGCGATTTGAAATTTCAAAGTTGACAACGCTGTGCGAAACAGTTCGTTGTCCCCCAGCTTTAGGGTATTCAATTATTTTTCCCTGTCTTCTTTAATCAAGAGTTATTAATCGCGGCAATTATTGTTAAAAAAAAAAAATTCTTGGTGAAAGCCGAGTTTGACCTTGAGCCAGACGTATAATACCATCATATAATATCAGAAAAATTAAAATGAAATAATTAAAGCTTTAAAAATGAGTTATTTAGATGAGTTGGAAGAGTACTAATTACATCATATTGAAAAAAGTTTCTTACCTCCATTTTCTAATAAGAAATACAAAAATTTTTTATTGGCTTATTTATTTCACTTTCTTATATTTTTCTCTTTTTTTGTTTTGTTTAGAATTATTTTCTTTTGAAACTTACTTCACTGTAAAACGCATTGTCAAAATCGGATTTTCCTATAGCAAAGCGTTGCCGTTACGTCGCCGCCGCGTTGTTTCGCCATGCTCCATATAAAATGTACGCGCATAAGAACTTTTGACAGCTAAAACACGCTTGTCGCTCTTGTTTAGGGATGGTTGTTTATCGTAAACGGCAATACCATAACCTATCGGTTCTCAGACGTGGCTTGGGTGCTTTTTTTTTTTTTTATATAAAGGAATACAAATTAATATTGTCAACACAATATTAATTTGTATTTTGGCATTGCAACATGAATTGATAGATACTTCAATATGCAAAACTACCGAATTGAGAGTAATGATAATCCTCAAGTGTATGTTGAGACACCGTAACATCCAGAAAAACTGACTGTATTGTGTGATTTTTTGGCTGGAAGAATAATTGGTCCGTACTACAAATATACACGGATATACCGGAAACTTTTGATACTTCATGTAGTTGTTTGCAAGTTTTTCCATGTTTCTTGTAAGGATGGTTATTGTAGTTTTTTACATAAAAGGAATGTCTATAAATGCAAGTGCTTATGACTCTAATATAATTGTTTTACTTCGTATGAGAAACAAATATGCAATAAAGACCCGAGGTATACTTCCTGTCACGAAAAAAAAAAAAAAAAAATTGCGAAAAAATGCCACGTCCATTGTCGAACTATGTGTGCGTGTCTACAAAGCATCAGATAACTTGTACAATAAATTTTTACAAAGAGTTGTTTGTCTAAGCGTAAAATTACATGAAACCATACAAATTTTTTTATTTGGATAAGATGAGTGTGGTAGTTAGTGTAACGCAAAACATACTATTCTTATTTGTGCATAAAGTAATGTGTAGTAACTTGGTTAAACTGTTTTCGCCATACTTTTTGTTACACTCTAGCACATGTTTAGAACTAGCTGTTAGTATAGAAGATGGAAGGCTTGGCCACCTGTAGTCTAAATCAAATGATTATATACGGGGACTATTTGATAACTCCGTGACTACTCGAATAAAAACTATTTTAGCAAATAAACGTTTTCTTTTTCATCATAATCTTATATAAGAACAGTGCATTGAGTTCAACATTTTCCAATTTTGGTATTTCTTGCAAATAGTATCCTCAAAGCCCTTAAAAGAGGTGTTATCTTCGGTAATAACCTCTTCATTCCACCAAAACTTCGTACCACCCAACCTTTTAGGAAAATAAAATATTTCCAGGATAATATTCTGGATGTTGTAGCAGTTCGTACCCCAATTTATGGATTTTTGCCATAGTGACTACATACGTGTGAACATCACATGTTTTTCGGCAAACGTGGTAGTTTTTGTTTTAAATAGATATCTAATCTGTGTAAATACTGTGAATAATATTTGTTGGGGATCGTTCTACTCTTCTCTAGACAATCTATGTGTTGGATTTGTAAACATCAATAAATTCCCCACAAAATTAAATTTGATGTAATTACGCGCACTCACATCAAGCTAACTTCAAACTTCTGCTGCAATGTTGTTAATAATATATTAATAAACTAACTTCTTAACTGTGATCTTGGTTTTGTTGGTTTTTGTCTGGATAACTTTGAGTGAGGTAGTAAGAATAAACCTCATTGAACAAAGAGTAATGCGTAATAACTTAGTTGAACTGAATTTGCAATACTCTCTGTTACACTCTAGCACAAGTTTAGTCCGTACTTCTACGTACGATACTAATCGGAATGTTACAGTGGTGACCGCTATAGAGTCACTATTATTAGCTTTTTCGTTCATTATTTGAATAACCATGATGTGCAGCAGCTGTTCGTTTCGGCTTAGAGAATTGGCCTCCAAGGTCGTGCGATTTAATGCCGCTATACTATTTTCTGTGGGAATATGTGAAGTCATGAGTCTACGCCGACAAGCTCGATATGATTAATCAATTGGAGGACAGCGTTCGCCGTGTTATTGCTGATATATCGCCACAAATGTTGAAAAAGTGGTCGAAAAATTGGCCTCCAGATTCGACTACGTCCGAGCCACCTGTAGCGGTCATATGCCAGCACTCATAATTATAATGCCTGAATGTTAGCTTTCGAATAAAGTAAATTTCATGTCAATTTACCAAGTTAATTGTTCTATTCCATCTATACCCGCATAAAAAACACCCTTTAATAATGTAATTAAATGTTTCTTTTGACAGGGTTTTAAGTGAAAAAATTGGAATATGGTTTTAAGAAAGTAAGACAATTAAGTTGGTTTAAAATACAAGTGTTTTGTAATGCAAAAATCTAATTAGTTTTCTTTTAAGTTACATTTTCAACCATAAAGAATAATTTTAATTTTTTATATATGTGATGAATTTGTTGCCACCGTGGCACATAAAGATCCATTGCATCAAGCCTGTAACTGACTACTTGGAAAAAATCATTTTCATTATTATTTTTATCTAATTACTTACACCTTGTTTAACTCTGTTTTAAAATAATTTTTTCTGTAGCAAAAAGCATCCCTTTGTGTTCTCTAACATCGAACAGACTCATAGAGAAATAGAAAATAATAAATGGTAAGAATTAAGTAAAATTCATCCAGCTGTAAATCATTTCATGCAATTTTACAACCATTTTAATCTGTAAATCGAACAAGACCCTGAAAGTACTTTCAGCGACAATATTTCTTTGTCTCATAAAATGTTGCATTGAATGAAGGCAACAAGCAAAAAATGTTCTCAGTTGCAAAATTAACAAACTTTGTTGCCTGAAAGCAAAAAAAGGTGTCTATTTAATAATTTATTTTATACAAGTTCCTCAAAAGCAGATTGCGCTTTTTTCCATATAAATTTACAAATCTCATATTTCACCGAATTCTATGGTCTTTTTATAATAACTACAGGACCGTTCATATTGAGCAAATATTTGTTCAAATAAGTGTAACCGTTACTTTTGTGTTTTTGCCTAAAATATTGTAAAATAAAGAAGAAACGTTTTATACCTGTTTTGTTATTTCCTTCTTTACTTAATCTTAGCCATTAGCTAAGGACTGTTTAAAGAACCTAAAACTAGTGGTTATAATTATTTGATCAAATATATGCTTAATGTCAACATATTTTAAGTTTTATTAAATTTTTAAACACCTATATGATAGTTTGTTCGCTTGTCCTTTAATATCCAGTTTTTGTCTTAAAATATTTGTTTCTCAAGTAACACTGACCCACAAGCGAAATGGTAAAAGCAAAATACCAACTATTTTGAGAAAACATTGATATAAATTTATACGTGCGTATACGAGTATATTCACGTTTACTACAAAACTACTCGGGCATGGTATTGAATCAGTGATAGGCAGATAGAGCGTAACCAGAGAGTAAATAAGTTCATACAAATTTAAAACAACCTGAAAAAACTTACATTAGATAACTTCATTTCTACACAATCTGCGTACAGCAACAAAAATAAAGAAAACTTTCCAACACTTTTTGTTGAAATCTAACAATAAGCAGCGTTGAATATTTTACCTTAATTTTGAAGATTTTTCAATCGGAATGAGATTGAAGATCTTTTTCTCAAGATTAAGATTTTTGAAGTTTACCTTTCTAATAAATGTGTTTTTACAAATATTCGATGAATTTTGACTAACTTCATAAAATCTTGAAATAATTGCTACCTCTTAAACACAAAACTTCCATATATCGTATATACGCTGACTGCCACTTGAATAAGGAATCACATTTTTTTAACTTGTATATATACTTAATACAAACTGAAGTTCAGAAAAAAATAGTTTTTTGCACAACCAAATTTCAAGGTGTTGGCTTTAGTTTCACGCAGAAGTAAAAAATGTACATATTTTATTATACTAAATTATGCATTTATTTATAGACATGTATTTCTGTGGTATTTTTCGTGTGTCACTTGAATAAGAAATATTCTAAAACTAAGGAAAATGTGTTTATTTTTAAATTTTAGGCTATAAAAAAATGAAAGTTATTATCTTCTAGCATTCAGTTATTGAGTACTGCCACCACTTTTAGAAATAACATCAAACATGCGATTTGGCGTCGAGTCCTCTTTCATAAACTTTTCTTGCAAGCCAACCGACATTTTCCATTGGACTCAGGTCTGGTAAATATGGCGGTAAATCCAAAAGTTGAACACCTTGTTGATTAATCCATTGTTTTACTGCTCTGGTGATATGAATCGGAGAACTGTCCACGATTTTTTTTTATGCGAATATTATTTCAGAATTCAGTCATCTGTTTAGAGCTCGAATGGTAGCCAAAGTATCCCTCCTTCTCAGACGGGTATGACCACCAAAGTTAAGAATATTAACTGCAAGAGGATTTGGATGGAATTCAAGTTTGTTAATATATCTTGTCGCGTACTTCACAAATTCAGATTTCACAAAAGGTACGTTCAGATCTGCGTGGATTCGTGAGTTTTTAATGAACCATGGAGCGTCTGTAATTCTACGGAGTATTCTATTTTGACTTCTTTGAATTTTTTCAATGTTAGATGCCGAGGCTGTGCCATAGACAAATCTCACGGCTTCGCGTATGACTTTGGTGACCAGTTAGCAGTCGAATTTCTTGAGATAAGTCGGTCTGAAAATTGTTAGTTGTAATAAATCGATTTTTTCTTACGGGGTGTATCAGTTGGCGTCGGCTTGTTGAACCATATATCCTCCACATCCATGCATTCTAGTTTGTGCTACAAGAACTCCGCCAGCATGTTATTCACAGACATTGCAATTTCGGCGTCGTCTTCGAAAATGTGAAGCCCAAATATTTCATCTAACCAAAATCTATACATATATAATGATGTTGGTGCATTTATTTCTTACGAATTGTATGAGCATATTCTGGGTCCCAAAATCGATAATTTTGTGTGTTCACGAATTTATTCACATGGAAATGCGCTGCTTTAGAGAATATGAATTTTTTCCCAGCATAACTTTCCAAACTTTCGTTTTTACAATTATAACGCGTTGTACTTTCGTAAGGCATTCCATTTTTGATAATCGGAAAACCATTTGTGACAGCTGCCAAGTTTCCGAGGTGCCACTTCTTAGACTCTATTTACTTTTATGTTTCTGTGCTGAGATGATTGCTTACATCTCTTTATAATAATTAACTATTTTATCTAATATTAAGATTTTTGTATTTAAAAGTGAAGATTTTTCTACAAAAGTTTCTGCCATCACTCGTAATAAGCTACCACAATGTACACAGAGATGAAGAAATCATCTCAGGTTTTTACATTTTCAAAGAGATGTTAGAAGAGAGACAGCAAAAATATATTGTTTTCTCGTACTGTACCGACACCTACGCTTTATGCTGGGATAGCTCAGCGTGGTCCCTGATCGTTTCAATAAAGAATAAAGAAACGAAGAAACAGAATTAGTCTTCAGTGTGGTTTCTTTACAAAATCTTTCTTATGTGTTTGGTCACGTGCGTATTAATAACACCTTCACTCTCCGTCGCCCTCCAACGTTGGCAAAATGTTCTCAGGAGAATTCAAAACTCTCTCGAATACCAACCTGACGATGAGGCAAATCAGGCAAAGATGAACCACTCAAGAGTAAAATGTGAGGAATTAAGAACCCCTCACTACGCCTTATTGGTACTTTGTCACAACTATGGTCACTAAAAAAAAAAAAAAAAAACTAAATGCTTTGAATTAGAATTAAAAACTCTACTTTCAAGGCACTTCTTAACTGCAGGCCGGCCACTGACCAAAACTCTAGGTGCTTTGAATGAGAATTATAAACTCTTCTTCAAGGCACTTCACAGCTATGGTCACAAAAAAACTAGATGCTTTGAATTAGAATTAAAAACTCTTCTTCAAGGCACTTCTTACCTGCAGACCGTCCACTTACCAAACTCCCCAAAATGTTCGGATGCTCGTGCTTTTATACTCTACGCTGAGCACACATAAATGTACTAACACCTACGCGCAACCATATGTGCGGCTGTGTTTAGCAAACATTGTCTCATGGTTGATATTTATTCATTGTGTGGGGGTGCCATCTACGCTGACCGTTAATTCTAAATACAATTTTCAAAGAAATAATTTAACCTACATTACATGTAACTTTTTATACTACATTAATTATTAATTCAAAAGCAAACAGAACAACGCTTCTTGCGTTAATAGTTAATAATAAATGAAATAATCAAATAAATAACTAAATAAATAGAAATATATGAAAAAAAAAAAAACGGGAACACGACTTCACGTGTGTTGCTCCAAAACGACGCCTCCGACTTTGAACGTTACAGTACTTACATACACTTGAGGGGATAAATATTTTTTTTAGTTACTAATAAAACATGGAAAATAAAATGTAATAATAAATGAAAGAGATAAATATAATCGCCCATATTTCAACACGCGTCATTGTCGTCACATCGGCACACCTACAAATACTGCCATTTTAGTATTCTGTTTACTGTGTAGCCATTTTTAGCCCTTTCATAACATTTGATATACCGATGTTCATGGCTCTGTCGTTAACAGTTTTTCACTATCACGTCAAATTCTAGTCATGACTTCTAAAAACTCTGTTCGTACCAACCCTAATGCTAAATATGTTTGAACAAGAAGTGATGGACAGACGGGTGAGTTACGACATTGGAGACCACAACCCGTGAAGCATTGTCTTCAATTGAGTGTTTGGGGAATTGCATATAGGAGGGATTAGAAAGACCGAGCTCTTCAGCAAGGGGAGTTTTCATAAGACAAGAAGACTTGTGGCCTGTATTAGCCATACAAGTCAAGTGGAGCCGCTGGTAAGCCGTGAACTATATCACCCCGTGGAATAAGTCCACCGTCAGATTGATCAATTATCCATCTGTGCCAACTACGAAAACACGAATTTAGGAGTGAGCTTTGGAAATGTTACCTCATATATGAATATCACTCTAATCGTCTTTCTGCCTGCTTATATTCATTTCACTTGTATGTTCGTATTTTGTCAGCTCTCGAAACCCATGCTATATGAATGATTATTACATATGTAGGTATATAAAACTGTATATACAGTGTTGCTGCTTTAGTGCAAAAAATGGAGTTGCCATACTGTTTCCAGGAAAGTAGGGAACTTTAACGATTCCTAAAGCCGGTTTTAGGAATTCAAAAAAAAAAAAAAAAAAAAGCTTGGAACGCGTTATACGGATAATTATCTGGTTATATGGATAATTTAAGAAGAAGCTTAAACAATACTGAATGAAAAATTTTAAATTTGAATCGAAGCGTGCTTTTTAAACTATATTATTCCTATAATGTTTACAAATGAATCATCACAGACCATTAAACCGGCTCCTCTGTGTTTATCAATTTGCTTAACATTTGATGCATTTGGATCATTCCATGAAGTGGAAATATGGTTTGCCTTCGAACTGGAAACAATTTATTTTTGTTTTATCCCAGTCCTCAATTGTCGAATTTTTATGCTATTTCAAAACTTGCTTTTATTTCATTTTTTTTTTGTGACAAGGCTGGGTTGCTTTTTTTGATTGCTGATACAAACCTATCGATTATTTCAAAAACTAATAAACCGTGTGGGTGGAGGATGGCACCGTTGGAATTATCGATTGTAGGAATTTGTCAGTTACGATGTTGCTGTGGTCGAGTGAGCATCGCGTGTTCCCTTATTTAGAAAAGGATCTAAAGTTCCATCCTTTTAAAATTCAAATCGTTCAAGAATTGAAAGAAAGTGACTTTGATTTGCGCAAATACTTTTGTGAAGTGATATTAGACGTTTTCGCACTGTAAATCTCATTTTTGGATTGACGAGACTTTTTTCACTTAAACGGTCACGTCAACAAGCAAAACTGTCGTTACTGGTCTATTAAAACTCGCAACCCTCGATTTAATTATCAAAAACCATTGTATTGCCTCAGGGTAACACTTTAGTGTGCCTTATCCACGCATTAGGTAATTGGACAATTTTTTTTTTGTCAATGGTCAAAATTATCGACGCATGACTACGGAGCGGCAGTGCCCATTTTCACTTAAACTGCCACGTCAGCAAGCAAAACAGTCGTTACTGGTCTCCAAGAACCCGCAACGCTCGATTGACACTTCAAAAAACATTGCATTGGCTCAGGGTAACGATTTGATGTATCTTATCTACGTATGAAATAATTGGACCATTTTTATTTTCGAAAATTTTCGAGATTGAATATTATGGACGTATGATTACGCACTTCTTTTTGCCAGACCTGCAAGCTCATCCATCGTACTCTTCACACACGTGGTTTCAACAGGACAGTGCGACTGTATACTCATCCAGAGAAAGTTTCGATGAATTTGTTTCGTGAAAACTTCCTCCAACTTCCCATGGCCATCGAGGTCGCTCGATCTAACTGCCATGGTTTTTTTATGGGCTACCTCAAATGTCGGGTTTATAATGACAATCCCCAATCTGTTGAGGCTTTAAAGGAAAATATTCGTCAAGAAATCAGCTCAATTGAACCAAGCTTACTGCAGAGTATGATATACTTGTACTTTTTAAAAATTAAAATCCGTATTTCCATTCTATCGTTCAATTCACTTAATAAAACTTTGTGTCCACTATTACGTTGAAAAACACACACATTTCCGTGTGTGTTTTTCAACTTTACAGCTGCTTGGTGTATGTGGTGGAAATTTTAAAGAATATCGTCCTCCCGCTGTATTTTGTTTTAAGCCGTTTGCTCTTTCAAATTTCCCTTGAAATGTCTCATTCTTTAGGTGTACGAACTAGTGCATCCACGTTCTGTCTTTGCTAAGAACTGGCTTTTAATTTGAGGATCATAAGAAAATCATCTGAATCGCTTAACAATCTTAAACGTTCCCCAACATTTTTCACCGGCACAATATTCCGCCTCTTTTCAGCCACAATTACTGAACGTAATCGTACACTCATAGGAACCCCGTAATAACTGTGATGTATTTTAACATCAATTCAATTCCAAATGCCATCGTTTTTGACACTTTTCACTGCTGTGATGTTAACCATTACATCAGTTGCTTTAATTATCATTAGCAGTAATTATGACAATTATTTCATCAATGACATGTCATACTAACATCATAACATCATTATGATGTTATGGATTTATTGGAATACGAAGAAATGACTAAATGAAAACAATATAATGACAAAATATTATCAATAGAATGGCACAGTAACATCAGGCCAACTATAATTTGGATTCAATTTGATGTACAAATTTCATTGATGTGATGGCTCATTAACATAAGGAAAATGACTAAATGAAGTAAATTTTATGACAAAATATTATTTGTACCATGACACGCTATCATCAAATAAACTTAAGCGCCGATTAAACTAAATGATTTCAAAAATATGTTCAAAGATTTAACTTTATATTTGAGCATTTTAGGAAATCAATGAGAATTAAACATGTTCTAATACTTACTGTCATCAATATAGTGACTGTGTGTTGCATTATCATATTTTAATTAATCTTCTGTGCCTCGAAATTCCATTTTTTCATTTTACTCTCTACGCTCTCATTATATTCGTTATTTAACTAACGTCACATATGATGACTAAGTGTCATCAATTTATCTCTAATATTATCGTTCATTTATATATTCGCTTTATAGTTATATATATTTGCCTTTGCTGAAACAATACTTGGCTGTGATTACAAATTTACATCAATATGATGCATTTTACTGCTTCTCAAAAAGCAATTTAAGTTTAATAATAATTATTTTAACAACAAAATTTTTCAACAATAAATAAAAAATATTATAATAATATTTCTCTTCTTTTTGTTAAATCAAATTTGATAAATTAGATTTACTATAATTTTTAACAAAATGTGTCATTGAAGTGATCTCACCACATTTGAAGCATTGATGATACTCAATGTATTACAAAATTCTCTGATAATTTTTGTTATTGAGATTGATGTTAGTTGTCACATTACTGATGACTATGACGTAATATTGATGTCATAAATCTGATGACCCGCCGTCATCAATATGAAGGTGCTTTTTTCGATGAATGAAATGGTGTACTCGTATCACCGAGAATGAATGTTACAATTTTGTTTTCTGCTACTATTGAAACTTTTTCCATTTTTTTTATTTATAAATTTTCTGGCACACTTTATTTTTATCGTTACACTATTAAAATTATAAGCAAGACTGGACACTTTGCTCTTAAGAAATTAATATGGCGACTACAAGGTGGCGCAAAATTAATCATCCGGTATCTTTTTTTGTCATGATTGACGTAAAACCCAATTTGCAAAAGCTATTAAATATTACATAGGGTGAATAATTTTGCGCCACCTTATACAACGGTGCATTTCCAATCATTACTCATGGTTTTGAGGTGGCATTTGGAGAACAAAGTGCAAAACTGAGTGCATGTAATCGAATTCACTTGTGTATCATTTTCTATTAGGGAACTACTTTTATTAACACGCTTTTATTATCTTCACTTGTATGTATGTAGGTTTATTTGTTTGTTTGTATATTTGGAAATCTCAAAAAACTAAAAGGGCTCGCTTTCATAGCACATCAAACTGAAAAGTTAAAAATAAATATAATGTAAAAAACGCGCTCTTAAAAGATTTAAGAAATCATTTTAGAAATAAACTCAAAACAAATCAAATAAAATTATTTTTTACTGTTTAGATCTATGTCCTTTAAAAGCATGTTTTTTAGTTTTTTAAACTATATATATATATATATATATATATATATATATATATATATATATATATATATATATATATATATATATATATATATATATATATATATATATATATATATATATATATATATTTTTATTAATAAAACTATTTATTATAAAGTATACGAGTATATAGCCATTGACAGGAAAGTAGCGCACTTTTACATTTAGTACATAAAGACATATCTTTTATTTGCAAATACTATGAATCAGATATTTTTCGATAAATTCATTACATTATTCCATATTAAAGAATTCAAATTGAAAGTTGTCCAAATTCAGTAGTTTTAATACAAGAAAAAAGTTGAAGTTTTTGCCTTAAGCTGGATAAATTGTAAATATTGATTTACATCAGCACCTATCTTGACCGCCTCATCTGATGATGGACTGACCCTACGGGCTTGTAAGGCTCACCAAGGTCGCAACTTTTTGCGATAGGTTTGTAGCCTTCTTGAAGAGTTCGAGCCTCATCTGATGATTTACTAACCCTACGGGCTTGTAAGGCTCACAAAGGTCGCAACCTTTTGCCATAGGTTTGTAGCCTTCTTGAAGAGTTCGAGCCTTTCAATCCCTCCTAATTCCCAGAAGTTAATGGAAAACAAGGCTTAATGAGTTGGTAAACCGAAGCTCTTCACCAACTAACCCGTTCACTGCTGGTTTCTTAAGTACAGGTATCTGTTGCAAGACAACAGCACCTCTGTGTTCGTTTGCCCCCGAATACCGGCGTATACCATAATTATCAGGGAAACTAATTCCCGTTCCTGCGATTTTAGGTTTCTACCACAGCCAGAACGTGTCAGCCTCAATCATGATCAGCACCGAGAGATCTGCAAGGCAGGATCTCCCGGGAGCTTTGCTGATCCTCGTCCTGCCAATTTTCACTCTTGGTACGGGTTTCGGAAGTCCAACACAACGTAAGTCATGGGGCTGAGTAGAGTTTTGTTTGCTAGTACAAACGAGGGACTCCTTTCCCGCTATGCCTCTGAAAACAGAGTACCCTATTTTTGTCTACGTCAAGGCAAAAGTTGTTCCTAGCTATATATCGAAAATTTGAAGAAATTAATCACATTTTGATTTATGTGGGATAAAAACTGAGACTTAAAATATACAATCGATTACGCTCCCCACTGTATATGCAAGTACTTACTAATACGAACTTAAAGTGATTTCCCTTTTGTTTTACCGGTCCAACCATAGTGCAAGAAGTTAAAATTGATTCACGCATTAACGTCAAGTTTTTTGCCCAACTTTATTTGCTATTTTTTTGTTTCAACCATGGAGAGGTACGCAATTGAGCACCATGCGAGATTTTTGGTCAGCATAATCGACTAAATGTATCCCCAATTAAGAGAATCGGGCGCAAATTTTAGCAAGCGGGGTCTGTAGAAAATTGTAAAAACACCAGCCCGGTTTGTTTTCCGGAAAATTTTGCAGCTTTTCGCGATGGTGTGACTCCAACTCATTGTCTTACCCAATAATCGCGAGACAAGGGAATTCTTGTGACCAGAAATTGGGAATATGGATACGCCAGGAAGTCAAACACACTTCAAGAGCTAAAGGGTAAGGTAGTTCGGCATATTGACGATATTGAACCTCAATTACTCATATGTCTCACAGTCATTAGAAATACTGTTACGTTTTTACTTTTAACAATGTGTTTACAGATTCTTCTATTGCAAATGAAATAATGATCACACAGTACCTAAATGATTCACAACTTTCTGTACACTTAATACAACTGTGTCACATTAGAGTTGCTTACTTTTCTTACTTAAGACCGTCTTGTATAACCTTTAAAAATAAACTGTATCTCTGCTACTTATACTTATTTCTTACCTTTTACAATCATCATGAACTTTCTAGTTATTGATAATTCCAGACTTATATGTACAAATGTAAATTTTACGCTCATATACACATGTCTGCGAAACAATAAGAACGCAACAACAACAATAAAGACATTGGTTGCTTTATTGTACTTGGAATTTTGCATTCTTTAAATCATGTATGTATGTTTGTTTGTGTATGACGTTTTTAGTTTTTATGTCGTTTGTGGGGATGTGGGGATTTATAACAAACATATTAACGGCTCGCACATTGATATAAAAATTCGTAACAGTATTTATATTTAATTTATTGTTGTAGGTACTTTTATTATAATAAAATATATTCAAACAATTCTTTGAAAATATATATAATATAATAATTCTATTTGCAAGTAACATTGTACATATTGGTTTGTTTGGACCACCCTTTACAATCATGCTGAAAACGTGGTATTTTAAATATTAGGATCTACAAATGATATTGAAGCTACCTAAGTAGAAAACAAATTTTTTTTCAAAGACCATTTATTTCTCAACATAGTCTCCTTTTAGCTCAATGCACTTAGTAAGATGATATTGCAACTTTTTTTATACTATCTTAATAACATGATTTTGCGAACCCGTCAAAATACGCGTTATTTTCGGTAATCTCTTCTTCTTTTGAGATGAATCTTTTTCCTGCGAGCTACTTTTTCAAGCTTGGAAACAGGAAAATTCACTAGGAACTAAATCTGGACTATAAAGTGAATGATTAACCAATTCGAAGAGTATTTCACGTAATGTTAACATCGTATCTAATGCTGTGTGAACCGGTGTGTTGTCTTAAGAAAGAACACTTTTTCCTCTTTAGATGTGGTCGTTTTTTCTTGATTGCATCAATCAATTGATCCCACAATGCACGATGATACTTTCCTGTGAGTGTGGATTCTTTTTTAAGATAATCGATGAGCAATATTCCGTGTGCATCCCAAAATACAGTGGCCATAACCTTGCCAGCCGATTTCACTGTGTTCGCCTTTTTCGGAGCACTTCCACCAGCTCCATCCATTGTTTCGATTAATTTTTGGTTTCAGGTGTGTAGTGGTGGACTCCTCTTTCATCTACAGGTATTAATCGACGCCAAAAAGCAACAGGATTACGTTGTGGCATGTACAAACACCGCTGTGAAGTGGTGTGTCGAACTCGTTTTTGTTCGACACGGAGCAAACGCGGCGCACATCCTGCAAAATGTTTATATGATATGTATACTACTTCAACAATCTCACGTAACTTGACTCGGCGATCATTCATAATGATATCGATTTTCTTGGTATTTCTCTTTTGCTTGTTCGGCCGCGTTTAAATTAAGCAATCCAATATTTTACAATGTAATCTGACGGAGCAGACTCACGGTAATATATATCGGGCTTTTCTTTTGTTTTCCTTTTCCAATAATAGTGTTAAATCACTGCACGAAATTCATTTTTTTCCATTTTTCAAGAAACACAAAAGTTGCTTACTTCAAACGACTGCAACAAATAAAGTAATCGATGAATTTGGGTGAAGTTTTAACAGCTGACTTTTTTGTGTATTGTGCTGCCATCTAGCGCTAGGTAGCTTCAATATCAATACGCCCTCGTATCATATAGTTTTTTTTGAATAATTTCGGCCGTATTCTTAACGTTATAAACAACTTAATAAACCAATAATAGTGTAATTTTCCTAAAACTGTTTTCATAAACTGTTTTCATAAACAGTTTTAGGAACAAAAACAACAACAAATAAACAATTTTTATGTTCAATAATTTTATTTTTGATTCTACCCTTCTATAAATCAAAACTAAGGTGACATTTTATATTAAAAAAATAAAATTCGTGTTTGTTTAAAATTCGGCAATACATTCTGCCTGTATTGGAAGTGAAAAATCAAGTTTCTGCATATTTAATAACTAAAATTTATTGATGGATACAATAAATACAATAAAAACAATCTGAATCGTATTTATTGGTCTAGATAACGAATACGTTTGGCAGCCAAAGACATATCACTACCAGAATGAGCTATTTTGGCGGCGCTTCTCTTTCTCCTGTTTGTTTGGCTTTCAAACGAAACACCGCAACTTCGTTTTTGGCCTGAACTTCTATTGTACTTCGCAGCGAATTTAATTGGCACGAGCACAGACTGTTATATCTAAAAAAAACCAAAGCAAAATGAATACATTAAAACCATTCTGCAAATGAATAAAAAGGCAATATCCAGCCAAGCTTTCTTTTGAAGTGGTTGGTGTTTGTGTCCGTATTTTTATTTTCAATATCATTTACACTTTTTATTATTTTCACTATCTTATATATTTTTTTTGTTTTTACCAGATCCTTTAATAGCTCCTGCAAAACAGATTAGTGTTGTAGTTTAAAATCATAAATCATAGTCTTAGCTTATCCACTTCACTCCAATTTTCACATCGTGACCGTTTCAAATTGACCTTTTTTATTTTTTCAATCTATGGAAGCAATTAGTGTTGAATTCATCTCAGTGCCAACTCACGGATAACGAAGCAGTGCGTTCGTGCGCACAATGTTGTTTTTGTTTTACTACGTGGGCTAGAAAATCCCGGGTCTATAGATGGCGCTAGTTTTATTGCAGTCACCTTATTATAAAATGTAGACAAGCTCTGTATTCGAATAAGTTTTTCATTTAGCATTGCAAAAATATGTTTGTTCATTAATTCTTTTGTTTTGTTTTTTGCATATTTTTCAAATTATTTACAAAAACATTAAAAATAATTATTTTATGCATAAACTTAATATCAGCAATCATATTTTCTTCCCTTCCGGGTTCATCGAACAGTGGTTTTAAGCATCACTAACAATTGAAAATGAAAAGTATTGCCATACAAGAGAAGAAAATAAAGTAAAACACTGTATAACTACCCAGCAAGAACAATGACGGTCATATGATGCATCATCTGATGGGCATTGCTGATGTGAAGTTACATCAGAGTTTGCATCATTTTATTAAGGGCAATATGAAAAAACTGATGTGAACTTTTGTGTACGTGTGATTTCTTTTCTCTTTTAAACTTAAGTACTTTATGTATTTGTAATACACATAGCTGATCTGCTCACTCTGCAGTTTTTTTCGTACCCAGGAGTGATGCATGTATTATCTGTTCTGATGCATCATTCCTGATGTAATGTCAGGTTACAACTGATTAATCATTTCTGATGAATGTATAATCAGAACTGACAAATCAAGCCTGATAAATAAACGCATCATGAATATCCTAACAATACTGATGTACACATGAACAAAGCTTACTGATAATAAGAAAAAAAAAATGAGTTTTTAAAAATTTTAAAGCCAAATTTTTATTCATTAACATACATATATGAAATACACATTAGTTTTGCAAGTACCCATAAGTCATCTACCAGTTTTACGTCAACTGGAGATGCAAAATACTGCGATATTTGGTAGTTAACACCAGTACTGCTATTTATCGTGCTGCATCCAGTTATTTTTCTTTTCATCCGTATCTATCTCGAATTTGTGGGTATTGTTTGAACTTTAATACTTTTGTAGGGTGCTAGAAGTTGGCAAGCAAAAATTTCAGCGGCAATCCACATCACGGCATTGTGAATTAGATGCTAAAGTTTTAAGCAAACGCCAGCAACGTTAACATATTTTAGGACACTGTTTGAAAGCTATATTATGTACGATTTTGGTGAGTATAACACGGTAGCAGGAGTTTCCCATTAAAGGACTAAAAGCAACAAACATCTCTTGATAGTTCCTCAGCACTTTGATCATGTTGCTCCCAAATCATTTTAATAGATCTTGGCTCTAGGGCAGCATAACTTTTGTGATAACTCTGGATTATAGATAAATACATATGTTTAAATAAATTTTTCGTAAATGTATTTTTTACCGATCTTACCCGTGAATTAGCATTGAGCTCATCCCTTCCCGCCAAAGCTTCTGACATTCCATGCTCTTGATTGGTGTCTCAAACATAATTCCTGAGCCAACCATTAACGATGAAGTATGTGGTTGGTGTAGCAACCAAACTTAATTGTATGAGTTCCTGCTTGCGTGAATTCAATTGTGCCGTAGCAGCTCAATTGGACAGAATGCCGGTTGCCTTTTTACCACAAAGAATTTTTACACAAATTACTGCCCTTACTGTTTATTTCTAACACAAAGTAGCAATTTCTAATTTATTTGCTTCGATTCTTGATTTTGTAGATTTCTTCGTTGATTTACATTGTGTCCCGGACAACCATTAACAGCGTGCTGGAAAAGAATAAAACTCCACACACTGGAACGTGCACAAGAAAAGTGGCTCACAGAGCCCACATGCCTTATATCAAGGAACTTGTGGCCGCATATTAACTCTAAGAGAACGTGGGAGCTACTAAAACTGCCCAGATCTCAACTAAGAGTGATTGTAGCAGTCATCACTGGCCATTGCCCGTTTGGGAACCATGCCAGGAGACTAGGACTACCCCATAACGACTTCTGTAGAAGCTGCCAAGACGAGGAGGAGGAGACGATCCTTCACCTCCTCGGCACATGCCCGGCATTGGAGCATCATCGTCTAAGACACTTAGGCGAGCGGAGTTTCAATAGCCTATCTTGTCTGGCCTCGATCAAACCGACCGCGCTAGCCTCTTTCATAAGAAGCAGCGGATGGCTAGTATAGCAGCATGTAACGCTAAACTAAAAGGTTCCCGCATCTCCTTTCCATCCCCGCCCATCCTTTCCACTCACTATCATTTTCCTACAACTTCTCTTCACTCCACTATTTTAGTTTTTTCAGGCAATCACAAAGGGAACGACTACAGGACCCAAGTGAGCTGGACAACCTAGATTATTCCGGGGTATCCAGCGGCCTGCCTACCTAACCTATTGTGTCGAAATTATTCTTGGCCGGGAAATCACAAAGTTTGAATGACGTTTAAAAAATTTTAAATTACGGTGCCATACTTTTTAATATAATTCATATTTAATATAATAATATTCAGCGTTGCCATTATCAGCACCTTGTGTTAAAAAAGTTTTCATCCGGAAAAAACCCGAAAATCTCTTCTTAAAATTTAATTGAAAATCTATCATAAATTATTAAAAATAAGAGCAAATAGGGACAAAAAAAATTGTATAATAATGGAATAGCTGCTACAGCACCATATTTTTAAAGAAAAAAAGCACAAATCAGTTTACGATACATATATATATATATATATATATATATATATATATATATATATATATATATATATATATATATATATATATATATATATATATATATATATATATATATATATATATATATATATATAAACATAATCCCAAATTACATTCACAAAATCAATAAACAAAAAGTAAAAACTATAATGGCAACGTTGCCATGTTATGCATGTGTCTGTAAAATAATTGTTTATGTATTAGTTCACATCAGTTTTTATAAAAATTTCTTGTAGGGTATATTAGGTTTGTTGAGTGTTTATGAATACAAACTTTTATTATTAGTTTATTTGACAATAATACACTGAAAATAATTCCTTCATTAATATAATGAATTTTGACATTAATCTAATGAAAATTTTCATTATTTTTCGGCCAATGATGGCCTTCATTGGACTAATGAATCTTCTTTCATTAAAAATTATTTAATGAATACATTCGTTGGATTAATGAAAACTTCATTAAGTTAATGAAGCATAAATCATAATATTTATGAATACTTTTCCTTAAAACAATGAAAAAAATCATTAGGTTAACGTTATTTGTTCATTAGGCTAATGAATGTGTTACATTATTTTTATGAAATATTTTCACTATTTTAATGAATAAATTCGTTGAACCAATAAAAATCTTCACCAATTTGGTGAAAAATTTTCTTCATTCTAATGAAATAAAATCATTAGTTTAAGGAGGAGTTTCATTATTCTAATGACCTTTTTTCATTAGAATTGTGCTACTGAAAAGAAACTAAACAATTTTTTTTATATTAAGCATAAAATAATTTTTTATTGTTTTAATTATAATGCAAAATAAACTTAATAATATTAATACATTAAAAAGGAAATCAAAATATTTTAATTCAAAATCAAAACATTTTAATTCAACACAAAATAACTGAAAAAATAATATGTAATGTTACATATGTAGACATTTTGGATAATTAAGTATATTTTATTTTTCATAAACTTCATAAACTTTGTCTATTGACTTCAAAATCATTTTAAACAATGAACTGCAGCAAACTCATTTATTTTTTTTAAACGTTTGCTTCTGCTTTTGGAAACTTGTGATGTTTTGCTTTTTGAAGAACAAAAAAAAAAGTCCCGTTGCGTGCAAAAACAAAACGTTTGCTTTGGCTATAGAATCTACACTGAAAAGAATTCCTTCATTAATATAATGAATTTTGACATTAATCTAATGAAAATTTTCATTATTTTTCGGCCAATGATGGCCTTCATTGGACTAATGAATCTTCTTTCATTAAAAATTATTTAATGAATACATTCGTTAGATTAATGAAAACTTCATTAAGTTAATGAAGAATAAATCATTACATTTATGAATACTTTTCATTAAAACAATGGAAAAATTCATTAGGCTAACGACTCAATTTCATTAGTTTTATGAATTTGGTACATTAACATTAAGTAAAACTTTCATTTCTTTAATGAATCTTCTTCATTATTCAAACGTTATTTGTTCATTAGGCCAATGAATGTGCTACATTATTTTTATGAAATATTTTCACTATTTTAATGAATACATTCGTTGAACCAATGATAATCTTCACTAATTTGGTGAAAATATTTCTTCACTCTAATGAAATAAAATCATTAGTTTAAGGAGGAGTTTCATTATTCTAATGACCTTTTTTCATTAGCACTGTGCTACTGAAAATAAAATAAACAATTTTTTTATATTAGGCATAAAAGAATTTTTTATTGTTTTAATAATAATGGAAAATAATATAAAATTAATAATATTAATACATTTCATCTAGAATGATGGTTAAAAGAAAATTAAAACATTTTAATTCAACACAAAATAACTTAAAAAATAATATGTAATGTTACGGTACATACATAAACATTTTGGATAATTAAATAAGTTTAAACAATGGTTATTTGACATTTAATTATTTGATCTTGTTTAAGTCAATATTTCTTATTTTCAGCTAAAGATCGTTTTATTTTTTATAAAAAATTCAACAGTATTTATTTTCAATATTTCGATAACAATTTGTTATCATCGTCAGGAAAACATATAAAATATTAATTTTCCTTTAAACAATGAACTTCAGCAAACATCACTTTAAAAAATGAACTTCAGTAAACTCATTTCTTTTTTTAAACGTTTGCTTCTGCTTTTGGAAACTTGTGATGTTTTGCTTTTTGAAGAACAAAAAAAAAGTCCCGTTGCGTGCAAAAACAAAACGTTTGCTTTGGGTATAGATACATAATTGTTCACAACGAACGCTAAGGAAAAAATTAAGTGTGACTTTGTTGTTGCATTTGTAACGGAATAAATATTCTTTTAACCAAAAAACGAGAGAAGAGCCCATCTCTTTGCTTTTGATTTCAACTATGTAGGTATTTAAAATGAGGGTAGTTTATGAATTCTAATGAAAAGTTTAGTTAATATAATGAACATTTTCATACGAACTAAAAAACTATTGAAATTTTTATTAAAATCATTTTTTACACATTAATTAGTGTATAAAATAATTTACTTTGTCATTTAGTTAATAGTTATAATATATTTATTTTCTCACTTTTAATAAATGTCTAAAATATTGCACACAGCCTTCAAAAATTTTTTATAACAAATCCAATGAAATTTTCTAATGAAATTATGAAAACTAATGAATCAATTTTAATGAATATTTTCATTAATGCTATGAATTTTCATTCATGGAACGTAATTTTTCATTCCGGTAATGAAAATTATCTAATGAATGGGGTTCATTGGAAATATGAAGCAAATATTTTTCAGTGTATAGTATAAATACATAATTGTTCACAACGAAGGCTAAGGAAAAAATTAAGTGTGACTTTGTTGTTGCATTTGTAACAGAATAAATATTCCTTTAAGCAAAAAACCAAAGAAGAGCCCATCTCTTTGCTTTTGATTTCAACTATGTAGGTACTTAAAATGAGGGTAGTTTATGAATTCTAATGAAAAGTTTAGTTAATATAATGAACATTTTCATAACAACTAAAAAACTATTGATAAAATAATTTTTTACACAGTAAATAATGTATAAAATAATTTCCTTTGTCATTTAGTTAATAGTGATAATATATTTATTATCTCACTTTTAATAAATCTCTAAAATTTTGTACCCAGCCTTCAAAAATTGTTTATAACAAATCCAATGAAATTTTCTAATGAAATTATGAAAACTAATGAATCAATTTTAATGAATATTTTCATTAATGCTGTGAATCTTCATTCATGGAACGTAATTTTTCATTCGGTTAATGAAAATTATCTAATGAATGGGGTTCATTGGAAATATGAAGCAAATATTTTTCAGTGTAAGTCTATAATAGCTAATTTATTTTTTATTCCTTAAATTAGAATTTTTATGAATACGACTGTTTGTATTTCTAAATTCTAAATTTCTTTTTTAACTTTGAATACTGTTCTAAAAAAAGTTCGTGAGCCGATATTATTAGTTTTGTTTTTTCCACATTTTTGCAATTCTTTACTTGAGTATACGGACAAACGTTCTCCAAACGGATGATTAAATAAAGATTTTTTGCTTTATGGACAATCCTTTAATTTTAAATTCCTAGAATTAAATAAAGAAAATGCCAAGAAGCAAAGAAATTTTCCCAAAGGGAATGAAAAAATACATCTGCCATAATAAGGAAGAAGTAGTTTTAAGGTTGAAGGAAACAAAAAAAAAAAAAAATCAAATCCTACAAGCTATTTTCAAGTTACCTTTGTTTCTTTTAACTTAGTCCTTCTTCAATGCGAGAATACCTCCTTGCAACACATGCACTGAGTGAATGCTCATTTGCTCAAAACTTATATTGATTTTCTTAAAACTTCAGTAATCTTTGTTTCCATATATTTTAAAGTTTAAACAATATTACTTGTAAACGAAAAAGCTTTAATAAACTTTGGTAAAGTCTAATCTTATTATTACATAGCCAAGGATATGATGTTGCCGAATGTAGTCCCATTCCATTCACGTTTAGTTTCGCTCAATGATAAAGTTTCGTAGCTGTAGACTGTGGCAGTAGTTGTACGAGTACATTCAGTGTGTGTTTTTGTTATTAATGTAGCACAATATGGTCATGTGCGGCAGGCTGTCATAATTTTTGCTGTTTCGATGCGGAAACAAATAAAAAATCCCATAAAAGACTTTCATATAAGAACAAATACGTTAGAATTAAAAGACTCACACGATTTTATGGGAAGTACTGGTGTATGACGTTAGTGTTTTGTGCGGCGTTGTTTTAGTCTACGCATATACTTTGGGAATATCTTAATCTTGCCCAGAGGACAACAAGACAGCAAAAATTACAAAATGAAAAACATGTCGTAATTTTTCTTCTAGCTTAATGGAATAGATTAATCAAAGTTGAATGCAGATCATCGTTGATTACGTTTAAGCAGCAGATGTTTAAAGTAAGTTGAAAAAATATTTTGCAGCAAAAATGCTTTCAGGAACAATTCTATGATTATTATAGTGTAGATTTCCATAGTATTACTAAACAAATTTTCAAATCAATAATATTCAAGGAGCTGAATGCGAAATCGTTGTGCAGCTTAAGTTGCGTAAAACTTTAAATCAAAATCCAAGGACGTCCCAGAATGTAAAATATCTTGTAATTAGAAAAATTGCAGAACAAATCATGACGCGACATGTACCAGTTTTTTATTTATTGATTTTGTAGATGCTATTTTGTGATTTAAATTTGTCATACTAAGTTTGCGTGCACGAGTTTTTTGTTAAAAAAAACTTCTTTTTTGGAATATGAAAAGGTACCTATTCTTCAATTATATTAAATACAAGCACTGTTTGATGCTTTCGTGAATTTTTAAATTTCTCGCGCTGTACTTCTAAATGCAACACTGCTGCCTTCCTTTTTAGGTTTTCGAAAGTATTAAATGAATTTCGTGGCATCCAAATGCACTCATATAAAGCGTGTCTTTGTGTGCGCTAATAGAAAGGATAGATTTTTTTTAAATATACTGGGCTGTTCTGCAAATCACTTCTTGTGAAAGTGATTTGAAATCACAAAAAAGGTGTTCAGGCCTGATTTTCAGGCCTGTTCTGAAAACGGAGTGCTTTCAAATCACGAACCGTTTTGAAAGCACGCAGACAATTTGAAGCTGTTCTGCAAATCACATGATTTTACGGTTTTCGACGTGCTTTTAATTTGTCGAAAGCACGAAAAACAGCTATTTTTACATTTTTGTTTTGTTTGTTTATAGTTTTATATTCTTAACTACAATAAAAAGTGAATATTAAGTAAAAAAATAAACCAGCTGACTGCTAAAGAGAAAATGTAAATCACTACTTTTGGTAAACAAAGCAAAACAATTTCTCAAAAAACAAGCAGTGTCAATAATTTTATTAATATTTATGTTTCTGTGTGAATAAAACTTAATTTTATTACAATAATCAACAAACAACACATCATTTTAAATACATAAAAATAGTTATATTAAATTTGTGTTGAAAAACACAGAGAAAATAACCAAGTGATATCAAAAAGCCAACCATTTGCTTAACCGGTTTATAATCACGTGATTTGAATATTTTCTGTGTGCAGAACACCTTTTGCGTGATTTGAAATCACTTTGACAAAAAGTGATTTGTAGAACAGCCCTGTTTAATTCGGTTAGCTAACTTGCAATCAATTTGAAATCACATCCCAATTTTTGCACGCACTTTATTATGAATTTTATAATTTATTACATAATAAATAACTTAATTTGTTTTATATTGATTATTTAAGTAAAATCATTTATTTTATACGAAATAATAAATTAAATTAAGAAAAAACTAGATACGCCCATTTTTTTTTTGCAAAATTTGTTGTATTATTTTGTGATTTGCTTTATTGGTTTATTTTATTTTACCTTTTATATTTATTAGAAGGAATTAACCTTATTTTGCAAATAATACCGCGAATAAAAAAATTCAACCTGAAAAAGAAATATCAGTAAATTGAACCAAAAAACAGCTGTTTTTTGTGCTTTAGAAGAGTGTAAATCACATCGAAAATCACAAAAAATTGTGATTTGCAGAACAGGCACAAATCACATTTGTGCTTTTGAAGCGGCATGTGCTTTGAAATCACGTGATTTTTAGAACATGCCTGATAGATAGATTTGAGGTGCCATAACTCATCCATTTCTTGTCAGATAGACATTCGCATTATATAGGCTGAAAAGACATTCAATTACCTTTCCAACGATATGCCATTTATTTCGATCAGAGTTTTTGTTTGGGATCCACAAGGGTTTGAGTGAGACCATACACTAAAAAACACAAAAGTACCGTTATCTAAAAAACGGTACTTAAGAAACAAAAATTACAGCGTTTTTCGTGTCCAGGAGGTCCCAATTAACGTATCCAAGCATGTGGCGTTCTTGGTATTTTTCCAAATTTTAAATTTGTAAAGCAGTGTAATAAGACTTCGACAACTACAACTCAACTTCGATTCAGTTGTGAAGCATAATATGGCCATTATGTTGCGAGAAAAGGCACTTCCCTCTCTTAACATTTTCGTAATATCTTTAAGTCTTCCGGTGTTGGCTAATTACAAAAGTTATAAAACCTAGAGCTTCGATTTTGGCTTGGTTTTTACCCATTTCCAAAGGAAGTGACTTAATACATATAAATGCGTAGTGCCTTCTCAAAGTATAGTTTCTGGAGCGTTACCTTAGATTTACACAAAAATATTTGGTGCCTGTTTAAAAATATTTTTCGTTGCATACATTTTATTTCATTCGTTCATTTTAAACAAAAACTGAATCAGAATTAGCCAACAACTACTTATTAATTCTACATCTAATCAACTTTTCCATTTAATACGTTTTCTCGTCTTTGCCGCTTTGTTTAGTTGAATGGTATAAACTATTTCCACTTTTTTTTTAGGAAATTCTAGTAGATGATGCATCAGGAAGCCCAAATCGCATAATGTTGTGTTTCAAACATATTTAGCTTTTATTTTATTGTTGCGTTTACTTCGTGATCGTGAGTTATTTTAAAAGTAGTCACGCCTGGCGAACACTTACTAAAAGAAAAGCCTGCTCTGAAATCACTGCGATTTTAAATCATGAATGGTTTTAATTTTTCGAAGTGCTTTTCTTTTGTAAAATCACAGGCAAACTCGGAGTATTTTCGTACAAAATAAAACATCTGACTGTTAAAGAAAAATTTAAATGAAGATTTTCAAACTAAATTATTTTTTCTTTAGAGAAAAAGCGCAGCCTTCAAAAATTTGTAATTTGTTTTGCATATAATATACAAAATATTATTGCAGAAGTAAGTAAAATATACGTTATATTAAGTAACCAATCAGTTTTTTTGATCGGCATCATAGCAAAATAGCTGCAAAATGTGAGCAAGTGTATCGTTTGTACGGTTTGCAACACTCATCGTGAAAAAATTTTATATAAGTAAATGCAACTCGAAAACAGTATACAAGGGTGGATTGATATTGAAGCTACTTAGCGCT
The DNA here is from genome assembly GCA_914767995.1 of Thecocarcelia acutangulata. Lineage (NCBI taxonomy): Eukaryota > Metazoa > Arthropoda > Insecta > Diptera > Tachinidae > Thecocarcelia > Thecocarcelia acutangulata. Next base: position 64,550,905 of record OU612098.1, read on the forward strand.
AAATGGCAACAAATTTCACCCAAATTCATCGATTAGTATATTTTTTATGAAGTAAACAACATTTGTGTTTCTTGAAAAAGTGAATTTCTTGCAGTGATTAAACACTATTACTTGAAAGGGAATAACGGCAAAAGAGACAAAAGAAAAGCTCGATAAACATTACGGTGACAAAAATTAGTTTGTACAACAGCAAGTTTGCCCGAAAATCAAAAATTTTGAATTTTCATTAAGCAAATTTTCTCACATGCTTGTAAAGTATTTTGATCGTGTCTATCCCGCGTTAAAGTACACATTAGAGTGGGATTACACAGAATGTAAAAGTAATTTCAAAAATAATTTTTTTTGCCAGGCTTAAAAAAACCGCGTCAAATTCCAGTCCTGACTTTTAAAATCTCGGTTCAAAAATATGTAACATTAGGATGGATACGAACTAAAGATAATGTTACGAAATTTTCTCACATCAAACCCAATGTGCGATCTGTTGATCCGCTTTTTATATTATACGCACATCGCACTAATAACATAAAAACTAAAAAAAAAATCACCCAAATACGCAAAAAACGCCTTCAAAATAGGTGTTTCCTTCGGTAATAACCTTTTCATTCGACCCAAACTTCTTACCACTCAGCCATTTCTGTAGGATTGGAAAAATAAAATATCCTCAGGGGGCTAAAATTGAACAATATGCATGATGTGGTAACAGCTTTTAACCCAATTTATGGATTTGCCGTAGTGTCTACACACGTATGAACCTCCATGTATTATCTTCGCGGAACATCACATGTTTTTCGGCAAACGTGGTCGTTTCTGTTTCAAATAAATATTGAATTTGTTTAAATACTCTGAACAATATTTGCCGGGGACCATTCTACCCTTCTCTAGATAATCTATGTGATTTGTTTTGGCATGTATCCCACAACACTGCGACCAACACCTTGTTGGATTTATAAACATCAATAATTTCCACACAAAATGAAATTTGAGGTAATTACGCGCACTCACATCAAGCTAGCTTCAATCTTCTGTTGCAATGTTATTAATAGTGTATTAATTAACTAATTTCCAACTGTGATCTTAGTTTTGAGTCCATGGTCTTAAAAGTTTTAAAAATCTTCAATGCGGAGCACAAAAACCAATTATTTAAACTTTAAATATGATCGGCGATATTTATAAAAAAATATTTAATATTTATTAAAGGTGTATTTAACAAACTTTTTACAGAAATTTGCCAAATAGACCGTAAGAATTAAATTTCTTTTTTATGAATATGGCCGCATATCCTTAAGAGAAACGGTCCCTCAAAGCAATTTCCTTAAAAAATTTTCGCTGCTTAATTACATTTTATATATAGACGTCCTTAATTTTTAAACATGTTTTTTCCACCATGTAAATTAAATTCTTTGAGTATTTTCGCAAAAGGATTTGTGCATTCAGCGAAATAGAGATTATGTGTGGTTTTAGGCGTGAGAGGCACTTTTACGGAGGTGAGTGAAGTTTTTCTCACTCCAAGTAACGAAAATATACATTTAGATTTTAGGCGACAAAAATGAATTGTTATGATTAGCATGTGTGACTGTAAGAATTATCAAAATATCTATCAACAGCGTGTGTGCTCATCATCCAACACTTACTCACGTGCCCACCTCTAGCTTTTGGATTGGCACATATATATTCGTATATTGAATCTGTTGTATGAAAACCATAAACTCATTTTTACACCTACTTCGGATGCAAGTTATATAAATATGTGTATAAGGATTTGTGTATTGTAAGTAGTAGAGAGAATTAGCAACCCAGTTTGCCGCGCCATTCACGCGTCATCGGTGTACAAGATATGACGAAAACTTTTTTGAACTAGGGGGTTACTTTATTATTGCATGACGGCAGTTACGGGTGTTTTTTTATAGCGGTATAGAACTTTAAAATGGAATAAAAAAATTGATTTTTTAAAATTGTTATGAAATTTAATTTATTTGAGAGATAATTTTCTCGAATTATAATATAAATATGACTTCGGGCACGGCTGGCTCGGACGTGTTCTAATCTAGAGATCAAATTTTCGATGACTTTTTACAACACGTGGCCGTATATCGGTAATAGCAACGGGCGTATCGACGTAGACTAGCGACTAGATTAGCGACATTAAATCGCATGATTTTGGAAGTCAATTTACTAGCCCAAACATTGTCTTCAATAAATCCATTGTGGCACGACCTGTGTGACATATCGCGGCGTGTTATTAAAACCGCAGCTCCTACACATCATGATTGTTCGGTTGATGAACGAAAAAGTCAGTAATACTAATTTTTTAGCAGTCAACATTGATTGATTGTCACGGTCTGGCCAGAATCGCTTTTAAAGAATTACGAACCAATGATTCCCCAGCCCACAAAGCACAACCAAACAGTCCGTTGTTTTAGATGTAACGGCGACTCAAGATACACTTTCACAGGATTACGCTTTCTCATCTACAAACAACGCTGTGAAGTGCTTTGTCGAACTCATTTTTGTTCGACACTGAACAATCCGATATTTTACTATCTAATTTGACAGAGCGGACTAACTGTATTTTATTTTGTCTCTTTCACCGTTTTCCCTTTCAAATAATAGTGTCTAATTAATTACTGCACGAAATTCACTTTTTCCGTTTTTCACGAAACACAAAAGCTGCTTACTTTGAACGACTTCAACAAATAAACTAATCGATGATCGTAATTTCATAATTAGAATTAAAAATAAAGATAAATAAATAAATAAATAAATAAATTGTGTTTGTGCTCCCATCTAACGTTAGGTAGCTCCAATATTAATCCGCCCTCGTATATGTTTAAATACAACAGCGTTTCGCGAACTATAATTAGTTCCCCGAAAGCTGCGGTTTTAAGTGTAAATCATTGTCGGAACGTTTCAGTCAAGATGCATGAACCTCCAGCACGGTCAGCATCAAGATGATCTGTAAAACAGAACCACCTGAAAGCATGTTGATTCCCGTTGTTCTAATTAGCCCTTGAGAGTTTTGAAAGTCCTAAGACAATCTAAGTCATGCTGGCATTTGCTAGAATATGCACTAGAAGACAGAGTGCCCAAGGTACGAATACGCCAAATGGAAACCTGCTCTCCGAAGGACAGGGTACACTGAAAACTCTCATAACCGGAAACCTACTGTCACGAAGTGCTATGAGAGGTATTCGAGATATTTTATTATATAATGCTAGTTATGTTATATGCTAGGATAGTCAATGGTGGTTGAAAAAAGGTAACTGCACTAGTCTGTTTAGATCGCTTAAAGTTGAGCTGTTAAGTTTCGCAACGACTTTAATTTTTGTGTGTTGGAATGCGATAAAGTCATTTGTAGTAAAATGCTTCAAACAGGAAATTTCTTTTAATGATTCTTTATAAGACTTTTTGCAATAAAGGTTTTTAACAGTTACTTCATCTTCAGACTCTCCAAACTGAACTTATCTCCATAATAGCGCTTGAATTTATTGTTTCAATACAGGCATCCATCTTTAATGTAAACGCTACTTTTACAGATTCCTCAAAGCATTTTGATTGAGCGAACTGTTTTTTTTTCTTTTCAAATATTTATTTGTACAAAAATTCAATTAAATCTATAGATTTGACCTCAGCGCCTTTTAGGAAACGTTAGTAAAAAATTAAACCATTTTGTATAAAATACAAGATAATTAAATTTAAATTGTAAAATAAGTGGCAGATTAAATGAAATGTTTTTTTTTTAGTATTAATAAGTTACATCAAAAGCGCTTCAAATGATGAACATAAATATTCCTTGAGTAATATTTTAAATGTTGACATTCTGTTACAAGATTTTAACTCATTCGGTAGCTCATTATGCAAAACTCCACCCATGTAGTCAATGCGTAGTTTTGATTTCTCCAATCTACATCTTGGAACAGGCAAATTACAACTGTTGTGAGTATTAAAAACGTTTGATTTTGCTGAAAATAAAAGGTGCGGTGTCCAATGTTGTGAACGGATTTAAAAACATGTTTGAGAACTTGGTAGTTATAAAAGCCATAAACTGGTAGTATAGTTAAAGGCAAATTATATAATATTTAGCGCCTTATTTTGCAAACGTGGAAGGGATTTAACTTTAACATTTCTCTTATTATGCGCAGTGACAATAGTTAAATAATCTAAATGCGGCTTGATATACAGGGTGGCTGATAAATTTTACTCCGTAGTCGACAATTTTGTTTGTTAACATTGCCGTTTAAGTCAAAATGTGCCTCATCAGACATAAAAATGCAGCCATTTGAGTGATCTCACAAAATTCCAAGCGAATCAGAAAGTCTCTAGGGTTCAGTTTGTTTGTTAATTGAATCTTATATGGAAATAAGTTTAAATCTTGGTGCGAAATTGTCTGCAGTGACTGTCTGCTGACACCCATTTGAGCAGATAAGCTCCTTGTCGAAACTCTAGGATTGGATTGTATGGCAGTAGCTACAAAAGCGATAGTTTCCTGCGTCCGAACTGAGGGATCTCGGTATTGGTACCTAGGACTCTGTGTTCTGTTAAACAAAAAGTAGAAAAATGACAGATGATTGCTAGCAACCGAAACAACCGAATTTGAGCTGTAATTCTTAATACCAAAAATCAAACTTACAAAAACACAATTGAAATTTACACTATTTTTGACGGAATTGCTCTTTAATGAGTTTGCTAACCTGTAGTGTGATTCTGTAACTTTTAACGATCCGATAACCGAATCCTACAATACAAACTTCATCACTTGCAGTAAAGATGATGTGGTTCTTTAATATAATTTTAGAAATGGCAAACAGATGTGTTTTTTTTGTAAGAAATAGAAGACTGCAAAAGTAAGAGCTAATTTTGATCGGCAGCAAATATCGTTAAAAATATTACTAAACAGCAAATTGGATTAAGTACGGTTAAAATTATTTTATCGATAGGATTACTAGATCAAGTTTGACAAACACAAATTTTGGCTATTGAAGGAGTTTGATGATATGAAAACAGGCGATGCTCTAAAGCCTAATTTGATCGTCGTATTGTCGATAACAATTGTCTCCGACACCAACCTTGACAACTGGGAAACAGAAAGTTTTTGTTGTTGCATTGTTTGCCAGTAAATAAGTATAAGTGAAAATGTTTATAACAAAAAAAAAAAAAGTAGAATTTACCACAAATCCAACGCTAGCAAAATACTGGCAAATATATATGTACTCGTATGTATTAAAACTGCTTTACCAACACAACGCACACATCGCATATTTCTTATCAACTGTATCTGAGCAAACAACCATCCAATGCTCATGTTCTTTGTTACCTCCATGGCACACAGTTATGGGATTTCCGAAAATAAGTATATGCAGCAATTGCTTCATATTTGCCAAAACACTCGTATTCGTATCATGGCAATAGAAATTGTAGTGCAGCATGAAAAAAGCCAATTTTTTCACTTGTTATTCTTCATTCACATAAATAAAGGGTATCCTCAAAATGACCGCAAGAATTGAAATTGCCGTCATTTGTGTAGTAAAGTGTTGGCAGTCCTAACAAACAATTGGACGACGGATAGTTTAGGGTTAGTAAAAATGCAGCGATACATGACAGAACAACATGTCTTCATTATGGAACAATATTTAAAAAATAATGAAAGCTTTGCGGTCGCAGCTCGAAAATTTCATGGAAAATATGGTCGGAATGGTGTTTTAGTTGCATCATCTGGCGATGCCAAACACAGTGGTACAAAACAAGCCGTTTTAATATCAATATCAAAACAGTGCGTTAGAGTGTCGTTGACAATATCGAAACCTCAATTTGGCGTGGACTATAATGGCAAATTTCAAGAAGCTCTCTGCAGCCTCTACTTACTAATCATTTTTGTCTTACAAAATTCAGTTATCACAACATGCTCAGCGAAGAGAGTTCGTTGAGTAAATTATCGAACATCAACGAGTGGATGCTGATTTTTAAAGTGATCAAGGGAGCACATGTTCACCTTGATGGTTTTGTTAATCGTCAAAATTGTCATTTTTATTTGTTTTTTTTTATTTTATACATTGGAAACCTATAAGACCTATTATCATACATAGAGTATTATTGAGATTCTAAAAAAATTAGTTTAAATTTGTATGTAGTATATACATATAAGAAAAAAAAAAGATAATGGCTCGCTCTCCTGCTTCACGAACACTGCTAGAATTAAAACTAAATCGTTAATCATAAGTGTAACCAAAGATATTACTAATTAAAATTGAACAACCTCAAAAGCAAATTTTTGGCTCTATACATAGAATATAAAAATGATCTGAGGGCAATAGGTAAACTATTCCCAATGCGACAAACTCATCTGAAAAGAACGTTCAAAAATGGAAAGGAATATTTGAGGAATTTCAATTTTAGTATTACTGTTAGAGTTTATGAAAGATAATTTATTTACTAAAACGATAGGTTTCTCTACCCTAAAGATTTTATAAAAATGTAAAAGAACACGTAGATGGAGCCTGTAACGGAAACCACATCCCAAAAAACAAGGGAATAGTTTCTGATACTCATGATGAAAAACCCGGGTGTCTTTTAACTCACATATGGTTGTTAAAAATCAAATGCTTTCGTAAGTGGTTGGTGTGGATCTTAGGCTAGGTACATAAAATACTGGTAAAGCAGTGATTGTTACTGGTGTGGAAATTGGATGATACAGCCATGTGCTGAAAGTCGCAATCACAAAAAATTTAGCTATTTCAACTCGCAAGTAAATGATAAAGTGCACTCTAAGTGAACATGCTTATAATATGAAAATTAATTATAAAACCGTGGAACTGGAAGCGTCCAAATAAAATTTGACTTGTTTCTATGTATTTTCATTAAAAAAACTTAGAATTTTCATCAATTATAATAAAAAAATTTGTAATTAAAAATTATGATTGCTATGTTGCATTTGTTTACTTAAAAAATGGCGCCTTCAGATGTCACGTCTCGTTTTTTCCCATACAAGTAGTAAGTGCTGCCAAATTTTACACATAATTTTGCTCAAACAAAACGCGTGATCTTTAACACACAGAAAAATGCGATTTGCGATTTTGAACTAACAAGTTATTTAAAAATTTTGCAGTTCTCAATACATGGCTGATAATTATGTGGCCAATATGTGGTTTCCAAAAGACTGCGTCAAATGATACGGCTCGTAAAGCAGTTTCATTACTGCATGATTTGTTACCACGTCGTGAATAATATTTCAAACAGAATGCCGGCAGCGGTTCGAAAATTTCTTACGATATATGATCGAAATAGTGTTTTAACTTCGTCAACAGTGAAGAGATGAACCTATACAAATTCATCCTCAATGTGTCACTGATTGGTGTCGGTTTTGGGGTACAGACATGGTTCGACCACAACATTTTAAAAGTGAGGCTAGTCAAGCAGTAACTATTAACGCTGGGGCACATAGAATACGTTGTACGTTATATGTTGCCTTTTTCAACTGACAACTGAGTTAAAATATAATTAAAATATATGTAGTCTTATTAGCTTTCCCACATTCCGTACTTTTCCGTCAACGCCAAGTATGAAAGTTGTGCAACTTTTAACGCACTTTGATAACTTTGAGAAATATATGTAAATTTTGATTTAGTTTTCGTTCAAAAATAAAATAAATAGAAGACAAATTGTGTTAGATTTTCTGTGCTGTGTCTGAAAAATAAATCAAAAGATATTAATTACATTAGAGCAAAATCAGTTGATTTTATATCCGTTAACAAAATACTGATTTTGCCAACTTCATACTTCGTATACGTTAATGTCAGTTGAAAAAAGAGACGTAAAAGCCTCGTCCTTTATTGTTACTCGATATCGCTACACGAAATTGGATAATATTGATGTAGTCAATATATTGTTTCAACAAGACTTCGTCATATACCATACAGCCTGTGAAACAATTAAATTACTACTTCAGACATTTCCAGGTCATGTTGTTTAACATCATTAGATTTCACAGGTCTATGTCGAGAAGCCCGTCTGTACCAAGAATCCCACAACTATTCGTGTATTAAAGAAAGAGATAAAACGCTGCCTCAACGACGCTCAGCTACTAGTGCGGCTTGATATTGAAGCGACCTAGCGCTAGATGGCAGCGCACACAAATTTTTTTTTTCAATTTGCCATCTGTCATCTATCAGCTGTTAAAATTTCACCCAAATTCATCAAATAGGTTATTTGTTGTATTTGTTTGAAGTAATCAACTTTTGTGTTTCTTGAAAAATGGAAAAAAGCGAATTTCGTGCAGTGATTAAACACTATTATTTGAAAGAAAAACGGCGAAAGAGACGAAACATAAATCTTACGGTGAGTCTGCTCCATCAGATTACATGGTAAAATATTGGATTGATGAATTTAAGGCGGCCAAACAAGCACTGAAACAATACCATCAACAGGAATGCCAAAAGAGGTGGTTACTGAAAAATATATCAAGAAAATCCTCGATATCGTTATGGATGATTGCCGAGTCAAGTTAAGTGAGATTGTTAAAATGTTAAACATATCCCATGAACGTGTGGTCAACATTTTGCTTGAACATTTTCATATGTAAAAGTTATCGGCAAGATGGGTGCCGCGTTTGCTTAGTCTCGAACAAAAACGAGTTTGGCAGTCCACTTTACAGCGGTGTTTGGACATGATAAAGCGTAATCCTGTTGATTTTTGGCGTCGATTAAAAACTGTTGATAAAACCTGGGTCTACCACTACACACCTGAAACCAGAAATAAATCAATAGATCGAAGTTAGTGGAAGTGCTCCGATGAAGGCTAAGACAGTGAAATCGGCTGGCAAGGTTATGGCCACTGTATTTTGGGATGCGCATGGAATATTGCTCATCTTGAAAAAGGATCCACAATCACAGGGATCAATTGATTGTTGCGATCAAGAAAGAACGACCACATCTAAAGCATTAGATACGATGTTAAAATTACATGAAGCACACTTCGAATTGGTTGACCAGCCTCTTTATATGGATTTAGCTCCTTTTACATGGATTTAGCTCCTTTTCCTTTTACAAACTTGAAAAAATGGCTCGCAAGAAAAAGATTCATCTCAAACGTAGTAGTGATTACCGAAACTAATGCGTATTTTGAAGGGTTCCTAAACTCGTATAATTCAGATAGTATAAAAAATTTGGAATATCGTTGCTGCGGGATGGATCACAAAAGTGGTACACGGATGGATCCAAAACGCTCCAAGAAGTTGGGGCGGGAATAGTGGGCCTAGAGCACGCAGGTATTTAACTCTTAATAGAGACACCATAATTCTCCAAACAGAACTATACGCAATAAGGGAAATGGTGGAAATACTCTCCGTTAGTCAATCAGTACTAAAGGCCCTGAGCAGTTGTGTCTTCACATCCAGGCTAGTAAATGAACTGACAAACCAGAACTAGGTTATCCTGATTTGGATGCCAGGACATGAGGGACAATATGGCAATGAGCTGGCTGCCATCTTCGCCAAAATGGGAGCAGAGGGGACTTTTATTGGCCTCAAATTTAGCTGCAACAAGATTCTCTTTAATGAGAAGATGAAGAAATAGATGAAGTCCATTGTTGAGCAACATTGGAACGAGACAGCTGGTCTCAAACATTCCAAGAAATTTCAACTTTTAAACTTTGATGCAAAGAGGGCCGACTGTGTTCTAAAACTGGAGAGGAAAACACTCATAACACTGACAGGTTCTTATACTTACCTTAAGCACATTTCCAACACAGACCTTTGCAGGTTAAAGAGGAGACAATGGAGGACTTGATCACGCGCTGTGGAGCTTTAAGACACAAGAGACGCAGGTTGCTGAAATCGCATACGTTGTTTTGTTGCCAGTTCGGTTAGTTGACGTACTTAACCCGTAATTTGGCAAGGGGACGCACAATAGACACAAGTACACAAGAGACACAGGCTGCTGAAGTCGCATACGTTGAGTGAATGCGACTTACTATCACTCCCAATGAAGGAGCCAGTTCGGTTTCTTGACGTACTTAACCCGTAATTTGGCAAGGGGACGCACAATAGATCTGCAATGGTCGCAGTGCAAATAGCCGCTAATCCACATCCCATCCAAATAATAATAAGTGTATTGCGCTAAAGGGAGATTGTGTTGAGAAATAAATAGTTTTTGCAAATTAAAAAAAAATAATTTATCCCTACATTTATGCAAAATGGTCAAAGGATATTTCGACAAACGAGTGCGTTCTTCACACAAAGCCTTTTGCTCGATGTATTATTCCAAAAATAACCATGTCCTATGCACAGTGTAGACCATCTCTTCACATTTGAAATGATTAATAAAAAACAAATAGCCACATATTTATATAATGTTTATTTATTCCGAAAGTAAAGAAATAGGTTTTTATTTTTTGAAAATTTCATAACTTAAATGTGATCCTTGTTCACTCTGGCACTGATGTAACTTAGACCTGAAAATTTCCTTGATTGCTCTTCAAGTATCGGTTGGAATTGCATTTCCTCGCATATATTCTGCCTTAGTTTGGTAATGGTCATCGGGTTGTTACTTAGTTTGTCAGACAAGGAATCGGGGCTACGTGAGGCCTAGTTAATGTTACCTCTTTTCTGGCTAAAATTTTTACGAACTGCAGCCAACAAGTCATTTGACGTATGACATGGTGCCCGATCTTGTTGTAAAGTACGATTTAGAGATCATCGAGACATATTTAAAACCGCAGACCGCTTACAATTAGAGAGGTCGTACTCGATCTCCGTTTTCCAATTCCCTCGATGCTGCAGGACGCAAGGATCGTTGTTTTGGTAATGTTGATCCAGTAATTTCGAACTTCTGGACCCATGGCTTAATGCTTTGTATCATTTGCGAATGATTCCTGTCGCGAATATTAAAATGATAACAGAGTTTGCGTTTAGCTTCGGTCGGAGAATCGTTGTTGCGATAGTATTTGCCTACGCAAAATGCTTATGCTCCGCTATGGCTCTAAATCTCTTTCCGGTTTCGTAGCCCTGTCCCGAATCTCCCGCCCGCGCTAATTTTGCGGCCTGGCCGCAAAATGTGGTCCACCCTGTACTTTATGATTCAGATTTTCAAAAATTGTGTTTTTTTGCTATTTAATTCAAATTTTGCGTTAATTTTGCGACACCCGTTATGTACGACTAAATATTATTCTTTTGCATACTTTTGATTTCTATATTTTTGCTCTTGTTAAGTTGTATTTTTTCGTTATTGCCATTCTCTAAATTTCAAATACTGATTTTAATTTCATTTCTTTTTGGCCACATTATTACCGTTTTTGTTGTTGCTGTAACATTTACTTTAACTCTTTTTATTCTTTCCTGAACGCTTTCATTTAATAGGAGTTGGCAGAGTACTTGGAAATCGTTATAAATTGGGCGAAAAAGTGCTTGTTACCAATGGCGATAAGGGAAGCGGCAATTTTCTAAAATTCGATGTTGAAGTTCGTGATGCCGATGTGGTAAGTATAATTTTGTACTTTTACTTTTGAACAAATACGAGTGCACAAATAAATGTACGCGTATGTATGCATTAAACATTTGAAATTACGAACACTTGAATGAAAAAAAATTGATGTGGTATTTTTGATAAATGGATTTTGGGGGAGGCATGCACCTGGTGTCATGGCCATTAAGAACCAAAATTTTCCAAGTTTCGAACGATAATATCCAAGTGCCATTTAAAGTTTTAATTATTTTCAAAGTTTAAAATCTTCGGATTTACTGAATTACACAAAGCAAAATTAAAGTTTAGAAATATTTGAAGAAGTTAAGGTATCAGTAAAGCAAAGTACACAAACTGTTGCACAAACTGTTCCACTAGTGATGGGCAAAAGGAAAAAAAATGTATCGAAAATCTCATTTCTCCCTATCCTTACCAATATTATAAATGTGAAAGTTATCTTTGCCTGTTACCTTTTCACGCCTAAGCAGCTGAACACACTGAGATGAAATTTGGTATGCGGTTAAGCTGTAGAGCTGCAAAACAATCGATAGTACTATCGATAGTATCGATAGTTTTATTTGTAGCTAACTATCGATGGTTTTCGTTCGATAGTGATACTATCGACAATTTTTGAACGTGTATACGAAGCCGGTTACATGTAGCCGGCATAACGTTTCTGGCCATTTAGTCAGGCAGGTTCTTAGTCGCTCTCAAATTTTTATAGTTATAGCGTAATTTACAAATGAAAATATATTTTATAAATCATATTATATGTCAAATTAAAGTGTATTATATAATTTATTACTTTTATCTCAAATAAAAAAAAGAGTTTTTTTTATATAAAAAATGTAAGTTAAATATGGCAGCTTGTATCTGGCGGCTGCAGCTAAATGTCGACTGCAACTTAAGAAACTTTGTTCTCTTTGCATACAGGTGACGCTGCAGCTCAAAGTGTTTAGCAAAAATAAAAAGAAAAGTATTTAAAAGTTATATTTTTTATCATAGAATAAAAATACGTAAAGATTTTATATATACCTTTATAAATATGTATGTATCTATGTTTACTAACTTCCACTTGAGTTACAGATTCATAAGTAGCGCTTAACGATAGTAGCGATAGTTTTTCTTGAAAGTATCGAAAATATCGATGGGGACGACTATCGATAGTTTTGCAGCTCTAATAAGCTGTCCCATAAAGAGGAGAAAAGGGTAGACAATTTCAGTTGTTAAAATTACTGTTTTTTTTAAACACCGACATTTATGAACAGATTTTAAAAATGCGTTCTTCTAAAAGCTTATCAATAGCCTGAAAATATAGAAATTTTTGTGCATTGCACGGTGGTCGCAGATGTATAGAATCGCCGGCAAAAATACTGTTGTAGACATCCGGTAAACTCCGGTTACGTGTTTATAAATATGTCACAACTGATATGAAATAATAAAATTGGGGTGATTAATGATGATAGGTGGGTGGGGTGGGGAGGAGATGGGGGGCTTCTGAATGCTATAATCCACACTCACAAAACTTGTTTTTCATTCACATGTAAACTTTTTTACAAGAATAGTATAAAAAAATAAAAATATTCACAGAATTTAAAAACATTGAGTGGCATGTGCCTGTAAAGTATTAAAATTTAAGCAAACAAATTACTTAAAAATTTAACTTTTCCTTTTTTATGTTCTGAAATAGTAAGTAGTTTGTGGTTCATAGTTTCATTCAAAATGAAGCTGGAAAATAAAAATTTGATAAGTTTACAGACATGAACCGCATTTACAATTTTATTCTATTCTTTGTGGAAAACCTTTTGCCCCGAAGAACGACATGTAAAATTTTTAATATAACGTTCAATACTTTGTCAACAAAATTAAGCTAGGTGTATCAAATTCGCCAATAAAAAGGATAAGCGTTATTGGTTAAGCGTCATTAAATGCAACAATCTTGTATAGGCGAAGTAAAATCAAGACATGAACGTAACGACGACGACGAATAGGATGAGTTAGTGAGAGATACGGTAATCACTGGAAATCGCCAAGACTTAAGACTTTAGTTAACAATTTTTTTTACATAATAGTTTTCTTGTTTTCACCTATCAAGAATAAACGCAATATCATCCCAAATAAATATTTCGTTGTAATTCAATGTAATTGTAATTATATCTACTTTTTTTAGCAAAAGTTTTCAATTTCACGATTATTTTTAAAAGTATTGTCAAACTATACAACTTTTTGTGTAAAAGTAGTTTCAAGAACCACACAATTCACTCCGAGTGTTCGAAAAAAAACAAATAAAAAGTAAAGAGTTTTTTTTTCACTATTTTGGCTTCCAACATTGATACCAATAAAAAATTATAAATAGCTTGTTTTCTATGTTTCCGAGCTATCTATATGTCGACATTTCATAGGAGCTACCCTAATCATCAGTAGACTTTGGAAAATTTTGAAAGATATTCTCAAACATTCAACTTTATATCCCAACAATCTAAATAAATTGCTGAGAATTTAAAAAGAAAAATGCTTTAATAATACCTGTCATAGAAAACAAGCTATTTATAATTTTTTTTTGTAAAGAGTAGATTGTAGAACACCAAAGTTTGCAATTGAAGCGATTTCAAATTATTTTCTTTTCAAATTAGAATCAAGGACTTTCCGTATATATCTTTTTATAGCAGTTTAAAACATTATGCATAAAACACATTGAAGCCAGCAGACAACCGACTTCAAAATGCGAATGTGTATAAGTTGTTGCTTTTCGACTCGAATCATTTTTGGTTCACTTTTTAAAAAATTCTATATATTGGCGCAAAGTTTTAACTAAATAAAGCCCACCTAACCTGTAAAAATATGTTTTAAGTTAAGTTGCTCTTTTTAAGATTTTTTTTTAAGAAAATAACTTTTTCATGAAAGATTGATATAAAAAGAACTCGTTCTGTAAAGCAACGGAGTGTTATTAAGCTCAAAATTCTAAGCTGGCCACACTGAAGTATACTTTCATGTAAATAATGAATTTATCCTGTTGCCGTGTTCAAAATAATTCAGTAGTTGGCGTTGTGGAGTATGTTTTTAAGTAACAAACCTCTTAACCCTAGAACCGTACCCATATTTTGCATTGACTTTTCCTACCCGGGGTGCTAGAGCACCCATTTTTTTATGTGTAAAAATTTTTGGAAAAAATTTAAAAGCGTCAGTTTTTTTTTTAAATTCATGTATTTATTGCTTACTTATAAAATAATTTTAAAGGAAAAAAGTAATAAAATATGTTTTAAACACAGTTGGAACACATTTTTATATGATGCTCCCCACAGATAGGCATTTGGCACTTGCTGCAAAAAGTCTTATTTTTTCTGTCTTTCGAGGTAGGACAGAATCTGCACCGTCCTTGTTTAGTGGCCCTTGGCACTGGTCTTTCAGGCTCATTCTGCGTTTTTAGTATGCCATATATCATCTCGCGAATTTTTGTCGTCAAAGTGGGCCAATTTTTACGATCTTCAAGATGAGGCGTAATGAGCTGTAATGATAAAGTCTTCAAAAAGGTTCATCTATTCTTTGTATTTTCAGTAATCGTAGAGTCCCGCGTGTACGAAGGCCTTACACTTGTAGGGCTTTCATCAAGATCGTAGTTTTGCCGGTCGTTTTTGTATTTTTGACGTTGTACATTGATTTCAGCATTGGTGTAAAGCGAAATACGTCCCAGTATTTCAGCATCAAAAAATAAAGACCAAGTCTCTAGTATTGTAGAAACCTCTTTAGCAGGTCCTTAGTTACCTGGTGGGTGTAATATTATATTTCGTTGCGGAGTTCCTCCTGACGATTGCGGAACTTCTCCATTTATACCTGTTTGAACCATACATTCTTCTTGGCACACTCAACACTCTTAGAAAATTATTTGTTCTTGCTTGTAATTGAGCTAATGTTTCTTCATCTTCTGATTCTTCTTCTTCTTCTTGCTGAAAGTCTTGAATGACCTCATCTGGCTCATCGTCTGACTCCATACCTCCAACAAATTCATCCTCATCAGAATCGTCCTCGAGAATCCGCTCAATCATATCATCTGTAAACTGCCAACGCGAACCTGCCATTACGCTTTACTGTTCAACACTAAATAAATGCACTTAGTAACACAAAAGCAATAAATTTAGATAAATAATAGCAAATTACCTTCTTTATAGTAAAAAAATATACGAAACGACTATTTTGAAAAATTAATGAATTTACTACCCATGGGTGCTCCAGCACCCAGCACTAATTATTTCAACTACTTGTCGCTTTCAAAAATCTTTAACTATTAATGAAATATGAGCAGCATGCAATTTCAAGAAAAAAGACGAAAAACCAAACCTGTGTTGCCACATTTAAATGTATGACAATACTTTAAATATCAGGCTGGGTGCCCCAGCACCCAGGGAAGGGTTCCAGGGTTAAGTGAAGATCGGCTAAAAAATTAATCTAGCTATTCAAAAACAGGTTTTAACAAACTTGATTTGTCCTTGTTTCGTAGCTGTGTGGCAAAATATGGCCGTCCTCATTTTGGAATAAATACGGCCCGATGATGCAGCCAGCCCCTAAACCGCACCAAATAGTCACTCTTTGTGGGTGCATTGGTTTTTCGACAATTATTCTTGGTTTATCATTCGTCCAAATGCGACAATTCTGCTTATTGACGAATCCTTTGAGGTGAAAATGATTTTCTTCGAAAATTGACGACGGTTGGAGTGGTCAAGAGGAATTAGTTCTTGAGTCAATTGCACCTTGTAAGCGTGTGAATGCAAGTCTATGCATAATGTTCATCAACGACTAGCGTGACAGGTGCAATTGTTGGACACGACGGCTGGCTTCTTCTATCTGTACGAGCATGCACTGGTGTTTTTTTCACATCTCCTGCAGAACCGGAATTGCTAAAATTTTTGCACGATTTTTCCGATTGTATGCAAAATCACGAAGTGCATTTGGATTTGAATGCCCATTTTCATAATAAGCCTGAGTAACTTTAACGCGTTGTTCGATTGTGTATCTTTGCATGGTTCATGCAGAGTCTGAAATTGAGAAATGTCAAATGAAGCGCAAAAAAAGCTGATGTTTGGGTGCGGCCCTTAAAATTTATCCACCCGATATAATCGTAGTTGAAGGAAGTATATCAATTTAACTACTTCCGATGGCGACAGAGGACGTTAAACTCAGGACTCTTAAGAACTACTGGTGTTTTTGTTGCACATGTTTCCAGAAAATTATTGCTAAAGTTTAAATTTTCAAACAACGATTTGAAAGTTTTCCTGTAGTATGTAGTATTGTAACATGTTAAAATATGTATTCCTAAATTTTTTCTGATGCACTTCTTATTCCTTTTTTGCCTAAATATTTCTTATGCATTTTAACTGTATTATATACACGAGTACATACATACATCCGAGAACAAATTTTCAAATTCCATCGCAAACTTGCTAAAAATATATATATTTATACTTATACTTAATTCATAAATGTTTGAAAGTCGTTGCATGGCAATACTTTATCGTCAGTGTAGTATTTAGCATCGCATATTTCAACTTACGTTTTCGTTCTTTAAGTTTGTAGTTTTATGTGTCAATATGCAAAAAGTTCAACTATTGCAATTTCAATATCTTTTATAGTTTTATTTTTCTTTTTTATTTGCACTCAATTCGATTAAAGTACTTTTCTCCCAGAAAACGTTGTTATTAGATTCTTCGTTAATGGGAAAGTTGCCCACCAAAAATGTAAACATGTTTCGAGTTTGCTTTCTGTTTGTTTAATCAGGTATTTTTCTTTTAGAGCTGCACAAGTTTAAATCATAATAAAACAAAGAAATATTTCTATATTTTTTTGGATAGAAACTGTTGATATTAATATTTTATTATTAATTTTTTTAATTACAATTATATTCTACATTTCATTTAAGGTATAAATTACATAGTAACCAGTTCAAGATTTTTCATTTTCTGTTAAATACTCGTAGTTATAAATTTGTTCATTAGTTTTATGTGCATATATTAGCGTGATCGAATGGTTATTATTCGCCCTGTTTTTATCGCATTTTTGGTTTTACTGTAGTCGGTTTTTTCCGAATATCGAATAAACTGGAATTTTAAATGCGGTTAACCGGGTTTATTTTACTGTTTTATTTTTATTAGAGATATGCTCGTAATTAAGGTATTTTTATGAATGACAAACTAGAAAAGATTTTATTTCATAATTATAATATAACTAGCTTAAACACGTAATTCTATTAATACGACTGTCATAAAAATTCATAAATCATTAACAGCCGAGGAGAAAACGTTTCTTTGCGATAAGTAGAAATTTTTGTGGATTTTGTTAATGCATAAAGAAAACAATTTTTTCTTTATTAGTATTTTTTAACACTTAATTTGCATGACTAATTTGCCATGGTTCTTTTTACACGGGGTCTGACCAAAAAAATAACGGTTATTTTCAAATTTTGTGAGTTACGTATGTATGACTTTCGCATTTTTTTCTGTTATGATATCGTACACATGTCTGCTATATACATATGTTGGCAATATCAGCCATTGCATGGAAAAGGTTAGTCGTGTTTTGGTGTGGTCTTCGATTTTTTACTATGCGAAAAAATGGATCAAAGAAACTGTAACTCTTTTGTGTAAAAAAATGAAATTAAATGCGCAAGAACACTTGAAATGTTGACTGTGGCTTTTGGCCTGTCAACTATGAGCAACTGTGAACAATTATAGTATAACTGGTTTAAGGAAGGCCGAGAAGATGTCAATGACGATGCTCGTCCTGGTCGCCCGAGCGCGTCAACAACCGACAAAACATTGAAGAAAATAATTTTCAATAATCGTCGAATCACTATTAGAGAGGTTGCTGATGATGTTGGCATATCGTTCGGCTCATGCTAAGCAATTTTTACGGATGTTTTGGCATGAAACGCGCTGCAGCGCAGATTGTTTTAAAATTGCTCAATTTTGAGCAAAAGCAACGTCGCTCAAGAGCTCGTCAACGACCATCCACATTTCCTCAAAAAGCTCATAACTGGTGACGAATCATGGGAGTATGGCTATGACATTGAAACCAAAGCCCAATCATCCCAATAGAAGCTCCCAGGTGAGCCAAAACCCAAAAAAGCACGTCATGTTCGGTCAAATGTGCAGATTTTGTCACTGTTTTCTTCGACAGCAATGGCGTGGTGCATCATGAATTCTTGCCACAAGGTCGTACTGTCAATAAGGAGTACTATCTTGAAGTTACGCGCCGTTTGCGCGAAGCAATTCGTCAAAAACGCACAGAATTGTGGAAAAAACAATCATGAATTTTCCACCTTGATAATGCAAATACATGATAGTTTTTGACTGCCCTTATTATAAAATTATACTAAACGGATTTACCATAGCACCGCTTTCAGATAAATTATTATAACACTAAAGTCTGCACATAATCAAGTTTTCGCTGCGATTGAATTTTAAGCTCTAATTTTTGTTATGTTAAGCGTAAAGCGCTATTTTTCTACCATAAATTCTAACACATATACTCGTATAACACTTTGAAACTGAAAAATCTGTGTTGAACATAGCTTGAGAGAGCAAGCGTTACTGTTTAGTCGGTAAAGTTGACTCCTGAACAATGGTTACTCTTTTTTTTGTGGTAATCAGTAATCACACTTTTAGGTCGCTTTAACGACGTTAATCTCTATTTACTATTCCTACTTAACGATTTTTGTCAAGCAGGCTAATAAACATTATAGTTAATAGTACATGTACAGTTTACTTACTTCAGCGTAAAAGATTGTTGATAAACATGTTATTATGAGAGATTTGGATAAAGAGCTTAAAAGCGAAGGTAGTCAACACAATTCAGAAAACGAACTAGTGTTAATTATGCAGAAAACACTTTGGAAAACTAAGATTTGAAAAACTAGAAATATTATTTAATGCTTTGTATTCAATAAAATTAGCAAGCACACTATTCGTAAAGGAAAGTTAAATTTCAGTATCAAATTTAATAAAAACGAAAGAAAAACATTCAAATGAATATTACTTTTGAAAGATTATCTAAAAGAAGCAAGACCTTTTGTGTAAAATGATGTTTTGCCATTCGGAAAAAACTTACAAATATTTGGAAATAATTATTTGAAGTTTTCTGCTTTCTATTTGGCTCTGATCTTTCTTGTATTCCAATTTCCAAGGATTCATCCACCCCTACTTTACTAAATTAAAATCATTAAAAATCTTTTCGAAGATAATTTTTCTGTGAATTTTTTTTATTTTCTTATTAGCTTTCCAAAAACTTTAAATTTATTTAAATCATATAATAACTTAATGTACTGAGGCGAAAAAACTTTTTCATATTCGAGGTATTCAACTTTAAAAACCTGTAGGTCACCATGTGATATAACAAGCTGGTTCAAATATCATTATTCTTAAAGCTTATTTCCTCCTCTATGATAGGTTAGGTTTGACAGGCTACCAGCTACTGTAAAGCCAGCCCACTTGCGTCCAGTCAGGTCCCGTTGTGTTGCCTGCATATGATATGTATCTCAATAGATCTACATATCACTGGTTTAGAACCAACCCGAGGATCGGATAAAGGAGTCCAATCCACTTTCATCGAATTCCGATACCTCCGTCAAATCATGCAGCATCGGTCTACCTAGGTACAATGCCCTTATATAAGAAAGAGCTGGACACTGAGAGAGGAAGTGCTCAACGCTCTCTTCTTCCTCCTCGTCTCTGCAATTTCTACAAAAGTCATTAAATTGAAGATTTAACCTCCTTGCCTACGTCCCTATGTGGTAATATCCCGTCAGGACCGCCACAGCAGAACGCAACCTCAGTCGGGGCTAGCCCCTAAGGATAATAGTCCTCCTGTTATCATATCAGGACCATTTTAGCCTTGATATTCGACAGGTACCCTCACTAGACTATCTGTCTTGAGCGGTCTGAAAAAGTTGACGCTGTACTTGTTTCTTACAGCTCGCAAGCGGGATTCCAACGATCCCATCAATATCTCTTTGTTGTAGCTGGACACCGACCTTTGCCAGTTCATCCGCTACTAGATTTCCGGACACTTCACTGTGCCCACGTACCCAGATAAGCTCCAGGTTCGAATGTCTCGCTATCTCGTTTAGAGATATCCGGCCAACCTGGATGTCGTATAGACTCCAGCTAGTGCATACATACAGCCTTACTATCAGTACAAATTCGGATATCGTTCCCGTATATCCTGTAGTACCTTAACCAGTTAGTTAGCTGCCCTCATAATGTCCTGGAGAACGAGCCTGATAAGATTACATCAAATCTATTGTCGGGCAGTAGAGCCGGCGAGCAGTAATCAATATTCTCCGGAAGGTTCACTATTCTTCCTATTATTGAGGCATGACCATATGTCGCCTCCTTCCACGTCCCGCTATGATGCATACATTTATTTTATGATCAGATCGCACGTTTCGAAGAAGCAGATTTGTTACCCTTTTTTCGTGTGGTCCCACTGTGCGCCGCTAAGCCGCAAGATATTTTTAGTCGTTTGAGCCGCGTAATAACACACCACTCTATTTGCTTAACGTACTTAAACTCGTTTATTTTTTATTTTTAAAGACAAATATTTTTTTGACGTTACTTAAAACTATAATGCACGTAATCAAGAAACAAATTGTGCGTATTGTAACTAAATTTTAGGAAACTTAGTAAAGCAGATACTGAAAATGGCATAGGACTCAAATGACATTGAAATAACATCGTGGACAAAAATATAAAATGAATATAAAACGCTGTTCAAATGTGCACCTAAAAGGACCTTTTCGTACAATATCAACTTTTGTTATGCTGGCTTGCAAGGGAGAAGCGTGATTTTCAAGGCTTATACCACAAATACATAATAACTGGCCTTGAGATTTATTAATTCTCGTATAGAAAATTTCAAGAATTTAAAGTGGAAGGACATGTCAGGCGGACTCACTGGGATGCGAGGTATCAAAACGGTTTCTTCGTACTTTACTTATATTATTGATGCAATGTTCATCACGTATATATCGTCACATTATAATTCCTAATACGATTTTCAATTGGATGTTGGTACATGGTAATCCGGATAATTCCAGCGAATTTAAAAACTCAGTTTTAAAATGTAATATTGTTCAATGTTGGGAAGAATGAAAACTTTCCCTATTTTGCGAGACCGAAGTCCATTAAGAACATCAGCCCTAATTCCTTACAGTACAGGTATCTGTTGAAAGACAATAGCACCTCCAGACTTATTAGCCTCCGAAAACCGGCATGCACCAACGTTGTTGAGGAAACTAATTCCCGTTCCTGCGATTTGGTTTTAAACCCCAACCAGAACATTTCAGCTAGCGCCAAGATGGTTCGCAAGCAGAAGCTCCCGGGGCTTTGATGATGCTCGTTCTGCCAATTTTAACCCTAGGTACGGGTTCCGGAAGTCCAACACAACATAAGTCATACGGCTTCCTAGAGTTTTGTTTGCTACAACAAACGAGAGACTTTTTCTCCTCTATTCCCCAGAAAATAGATTGACTTTTTTTTTCTCGGGCCAGTACTCAGGGGATGACCTCTATATATGCAGTGCATTGTGCCGGAACTAGGAAAATAGGTTGTGAGAAGGGCGGAAAGAGGGAGTAGTGTTTGTGAACGTTTGACTTGAACTTTCCAACGTTATAACAGACAGGAAACACGTCTGCAGGCAACTTATTCCACAGACGAAGCGTACGGCTGAAAAACGAATTCTCTCTGTAATGCGTAGTACGATTCCCCGGGCAATCGACCACAAAAGGATGAGCTCTGGACGATGAACGTGTGCTACGTAAAAATGTGCGAGTTTCAGGAACAAGATCCATAATCTCGTCAGAGCAAAATCCATTATAGTAACGATAGAACAGAGTAACGCACTCTACACCACGGTCGAGTAACCCCAAAATAGACTGAGGCACCGGCCCAAACATGAGAGTTGTATTCCACTTTCGGTCGGATGTAGGTGGTATAAATAGTAAGGACGTCGAATGGAGTGAAGTATATTTTACACCGTTTCAAAAACCCGAGGTACTTGAGTGCTTCTTTAGAGACATTAAAAATGTGTTCAGTCGAGCGAACGTCAGATTTTATCTTCATTCCAAGAACACCAAGAGGATCCGAGTCTTCAATATTTATACCATCCATGAGTACAGATGAGGCAGCACTTGCGGTCGTTTGTGTGTTAATAAACAACATTGGGTTTTACGAGCGTTGAAGGCGACTCTGTCTTTACAGCCCCATTCGCAGATTAATAGAAGGTCACTATTCAGTGAATCGTTCATATATAGCCTCTTGGCTGCGATCTCTGATAGGCTGGGCCTATAGCTAAAAGAGTACGAATGGCAAAAGCTGCGGTCATCTGCGAAAGAGTGGATAGGGTTGGAAGTTTCATAGAGAAGGTCATTAAGAAAAATGAGAAATAGGGTAGGAGAAATAACGGAGCCTTGCGTTACCTTGAGTGGCACCATTTCTCTGATAGATATGCCATAACATCGCCAGTAGAACGACTCTTGCGAAATCTATATTGGCGGTCACAAAATAATTTATGTGACTAGATATTTATAAGGTGATAGTTGACCATACTTTCCATCACTTTGGAAAGCGCAGAGCAAATTGCAATTGGGCGGTAATTTTCAGGTTTATTTGCCTCACCCTTTTTAGCGATTGGCGTTACATTAACAACCTTCCCGCACGATGGAAACTTACCAACATAGTAAAGTATGCTGAAGAGGTGTGCTACCGGACGCGCAAGCGTTGAAGAACACTGCTTCAAGACCAGTGCTGGAATGCCATCCGGTCCAGGAGTCTTATTTATGTCGAGGTCGGCCAAAACCCTTTTAACTGCTCGAGCCCGGAAAAATATGTTCGGCATAGTTACAGTTACTCTTTCGAGCTCGGGAAGTGGTTGACTGCTTTCCGGCAAGTAGGAATTGCTTGCAAAAATTTCAGCCAACAATTTAGCTTTATCAACCGGATCGGTGAATGCTTGGTCATTCTTTAAGAGAGTTGTAATTGATGAACTAGCATTGTTCTTTACTCTTTTAACGAATTACCAAAAGGTCTTACTGCCCCGGGGAGGTGTAAGGCCTTTGGCACGAAGATGCTACTCGTGAAGAAATTTTTCACGCCTAAGTACCTTGGCACACGAAGTCCTTGCCTTTTTGCAAAGCAAATCAGTGTCTGGGTTTTTGTTTAAACGCCAATTTCTGAATGCTTCCTCTCTGGATCTGACTGCATTTTTGCACGTCTGATTAAACCAAGATTTCACTCTTGGTTTAACCGATATCTGCTTGGAGGGGATGAATGATTTCATCCCTAGCAATATATTCTCGACCATTATTGCTGAAGTATTTATGTCATTATCTAGAAAGCAAAGTTTCCAAATAAAATGCTTGTAAAATTGATTGAACTCAGCCCAACGAGCCTTTTTGTATATAAATTGTGACCGTTTCGTAGCTGATTTCGAAACGTTACAAAGTTCAGAGATCGAAAAGGAGGCAGAAATTGTGCAGTGATCCAAATTGCCGAGAGGTGCACTAACTCTGACTTCATACTTTTCAGAGTGTTTGAATGGTGCCCTTCAACACATGGAATATGCGTTGGCTCATTCACTAATTGCGCTAGGTGATTGTGCGCAGCGAATAACTCAACATATTGGCCTTGGATTGGTGTACGCCAAGGCGAATAACTCAACATATTGGACTTGACTTGGTCTACGCCAAGGCAAAACCTGGACTGCACAGGACGATTGGTTTAGTGAGGTTATCTGCGAAATATCGAAGCTGCCATGGCATAGGTATGATAATAGGAGGACTATTAGTCCAAGCGCACGTGTTCTTTTTTTCTTCTCTTTTTTGCACTGTTGCCCGTATTTTCTATATATGTTCATGATTAATTTCATATGAAAGCAAATTGCACCAGAATAGGTAGCAAGAGTTTCTTTTTTTTACCCTTCTCCGCGTTTTCTTTATATGTTCATTATTAATTTATTTTTAATGCGTTTCATTACCTTGCAGTGTGGAACGTTTTGGACTAAATTTTGCTAATCAGAGCAGTGTCGAAGGTATATACACTGGGCACTGATCAGTTTTAACTAATATAATTCCACCATTTGAAATGCTGCAATAGAGTTTGTTTTAGCCTTTTGTGTTGTTATTGTTAAAATTAAACGTCCACGAACACTACTCCCTCTTTCCTCCTCATCATAACCTGTTTTCCTAGTTCCAATACAATGTGCTGCATATGATAAAATTAGAATTCTTTATTTTATCGGGAACAATCTCAATTAAAGCGAATTTTTAAATACAAGTGAAAAATTTCTCAGTTAATTAGAATGATCTCAACTTCAATGAAAACTACCGCATTTTACCTTTCCTTTTATATTAATGAATACAAGTATATTCTAAAAATCTACTTTTTTCATTTATTTTCTCTGCCTATACTTCCCCCAGAAAACCCATTATATTGTATACATATATTTGATAACACATAAATATATTTTATTTTCTTATACACCACTTGTGTTTTTACTTCTTCTTTCAGATACAATTTGCAAAGTCGTATGATATTTTTAGTGGTTCATTGTATCGAGGACATTTCGTTGTACGAAATCATTTGCAAGTTGATAAATTTACAAATTTGGTAAGTTTTAATACCGATGAAATGTTTCCATTCAGCAGGATTTTTACAATTTATAATCATTTCGTTTTTTTTTCGTATTCCCACAATATTGCTAGAGTTTGACTTTTTCAACTTAGTTGCATTTTTGTTTGACGTTTTACTTTACAATTCGTTTATATAAGTTTTAATTTCATTTCTATTTACATACATACATATATATTTTGTGCTTAAACTGTGTTTTTTTATTTTTGCAGGTGGCTAAAAATATTTCAAAATGTTCAAATCTTTTAGAAAATATTCCAGTTAAATTGTTTACTTGTGTACTTAAATCAAAACAATCATTAGGCCAACATTTATTGGAACATTACAGAGTCGTTGCGGTATTTGAGGCCGAATCGGGACGTTATGCCTGTCAAATTGAATTAAAGACTTCCTTTAACGACATCCTTAGCATTGTTAAAACCAACGATATTCATTTTGAACTGGAGGTAAGTAATCCGCATTCAGTTGTTTGTATTTAGACAGTTAGTACCAATTATTCATCTCCAAGGTTTCTCTTCCAACTGGTTTGGCCGATAATCTGTCTTTAAAATTTATACCCGGAATTAAAGTCATGCCTGACACGTTAATAGCGGACGAGTTAAAAGAACAAGATTTGACGGTTACTGGTTTGGATAAAGTTTTACAAAAGATTGAGGTAAGTGTGCATTGAGTTTCTTACAGTCAAAATATTATTTTTTTCTTATTTGTGCATAAAATTGTTCACATGAAACAATGGAATTGAAAGAAACCCGATTTGAGTTGAAACAAAGCATCGTTTTCTCACATATGCAGATGTACGTGTTTCTGTAATTGCTTTGTGAAAACTATTTGTCAGTTGAGCTTTTTGAAGCAAGTTATTGGAAGATATATGGTAGTACATGTGTTTCTGTAGCAAAATATTTTCCAAATAAAAACTGTTCGAAATTGTTCATTTCACCAGTCTGTACTTTGAGCGTCAAAATAAAGTGTAGACAAATTTTTCTTAAAATATTGTTTTTTATTTCAGTATATTTATAATAACATTTTACATTTAGGTATTTAAATCAGTATTCAGTTCTCTACCTTATTCAAAACAACACAGCAAAAAATATGTACAACAAAAATAAAAAATAGTTCATTATTTACGCGTCAAAAAGAAGTGTACAAACTAAAAAATTTAAAATGAAAATAAAATCGATTTTGTATTTAGTTGATTTTCCTTTTGCTTTAATTACGGCATTTAGTCTTCTGAGAATCGATTCTACTAATTTTTTAAGTTATATCAGATTAAATTTTTTGACATTCCTCCATTATCCTTATTGCCTATTGTTCTTTATCGGATTTTGCGGTCCAAATGTCAAATGTGAGGGAACCAAATGTTCAATTGGATTTAAGCCCAGTGATTAGGAAGGATGATCAACTAAATTGGGAGTGCGATACAGGAGCCAATCTTTTACTATATCGTATGAATACTTGATGGCTGATTTGGTAGAGTACTCGACCAACAGTCTCGAGGTCGCAGGTTCGATTCCTGTCACAGACCCTGGGTGTTACTGCAGACAAGCAAAAAAGCTTCGCAGTTTTTGTGTTTGTTAAAAAAAAAAAAAAGAAAAAAGTCGTTCTCCTGTTGAAAAATCTAAGATCTTTCCAACCCCAGTTTCTCCACATTGGGTGGCACTTTGTTTTGCAAAATGATCAGGTAGTCCATTTTATTCATTATACTTTCAATAAAAACCAAATGTCCAACTCCGCTTGCCGCTATACACCCTTACACCATCACCCAACCCTCACCATGCTTAACTGTGGTTATAAAATTTTGGTCAGCACATTCATTATTTTTTGTTCGCCATACTTTAACTAGTTTTTTCTTGGCAAACACCTCAAATTTACCTTCTAAACTAAAAAGCACCTTATATCATTATGTTGATACTTTTTGGCGTATTCTAGGGGTCTTTTTGATTTAGCTGCCGATTTAAGTCGTTTCGTTCGCGATATTAGACCATGTAATCCGTTTCGTGTAGTGCTCGTCGTGTTGTACTGGCATTTAAGACAGTTCCTGATGTTGCCAGCACTTAAAAAAAAATTATTTTTTCTTATTTCAGCTTTTTCTAAAAGTTTTAGTCAGCCCGGCCCTGAATGACTTTATATTTTGTTGTATTTTTCGTATTTATCAAAAATTTTTTTTTGCAGTATTGTGGCTTTGTTTATAATAGAGCCAATTTCTCTGAAAGTTTTTCCCTCATTCCGAAATCATATTACTAATTCTCTGATATCACTTAAGTTTGTTGATCAAAATCAAATCAAAACAAATAAATTTACTTCACACGAGGAGTTCTTACTCTGCCGATCACAACTAATCTACATAAAACAATGAAAACGTTGCAGCAGAATGCTAAAATAAGCAAATAATCAAATATAACGGTATTATTTTACAGAAACACACCGCTGATATGATGCACATGCAACATGTACACTTTACTTTGACGCGTAAAATATGCATTCAAAGTTGTTTTTGCTCTATAACTTATATAATTATAAGTAATTGCTCATTTTATAACTTATTAGAGAATAGTATACTAATACCAAAAATTTAGTCATATCTTAAAAGACTAAAAAAAGTGCTATTTTTTAGAGAAAGTTTTTGTACACTTTATTTTGACGCGCACAGTATATTAAAATCGATCACAAAGATGGAGAAAAGATAAAACTTTTTACAAATTTTATTAATTACAATATATTAAAAAAAAAAAAAAAAATACTTAAAATTTATTTCGGAAACGTTAAAAAATTACAAAAATTTCAAAAACAAAAGCTGGTGGAGCATATGTTTTTATTTCAATGGTGTTAAATGTTTATTATCTCCTAAATTTATTTTTTATATCTGATTTTCTCTTATAAATGCGTGGGTAGGCCTATAAGTCAGCGACCTTTTGAATGAAACATAGGTTTTTATATTAATATATAAAGAGGACAAGTTTGTAAGTTGTATGTTTGCAAAAGGTAGTCTCGGGAACTACTGGTCCGATTTAAAAAAAAAGTTTTCAGCAAAGTGTAGAGTGATAAACCCTCCTTATGGCTTTCAGGGCTGTTCTGCAAATCAATTTTTGTGAAAGTGATTTGAAATCACAAAAAAGTTGTCCTGCAGACAAAATATTTTTGATATTTATGATTTCAAAACGGTAAGCTAACCTGCTATCAATTTGAAGTAACATTCTAATTTTTGCTGGTACCTCATTATGAATTTCACAATTAAAACATTATTAAATTATTAAATAACTTGAAAGTGTTTTCTATTAATTACTTGAGTAAAACTGTTTATTTTATACGAAATAATGCACTAAATTATGAAAAAACTGCTGTATTCTTTTGTGATTTGGTCTGTGGGTTTATTTAACTTTTTTGTACTTTACCTTTTATAAATTTTTTTTTTTAACTTGGACCACTACTCAAGGTATAGCCCCTACATATGCAGTGCATTTTACTGGAACTAGGAATATAGATTATTAGAAGGAGAAAAGGGGGAGTAATGTTTGTGAACTTAACACCCGGAACGACCAAAACAAACGATCACAGCATATAATTGTTGTTTATTTGAGCTTGAGGTCACTTGTTTCAAAATTATTCGTTTATTAATGTTTCGATATTTCGACACACCCTTGTGAAAATTTCTAATTTCTAAATTATTTTGTTTACAAATTTTTTTTTGTTTTCAATTTTATAATTGTAAACATGCCACTGTCTACACGCCAGTACCAGAATCGCACTATAAGCCAAGTTTGACAAACACGAGTTCTAACTATTGCACAAATTTGATGGCATGCCATCAGCCGGTGCATTCAGACCCAGTTTGATAGTCTAATAGCCGCTTAAAAGGCTGTTTCATTATCGTTGTTTGTTATGTAAAAAAATTATACTTTTTATAGTACAAAAAAACGGGGGAAAAAATCTAAACTGGGTGCGTTTTTGCTGAAATAACGCGCTTTTTTCTTCATTTTGGTGCGTTTTGAAGGTTCAAAGTTGACAACGCTGATATAGAACAATGTCGAGGTACAGGGTGTCCGCCGGGAAGATATACCACTTTGTTTATAATTTTTAATTAAATGAAAGAGTATGGATCTTATATTGAAACTGTTTTATGTCGTCAATTATGTATGGAATACAATATTAGATAAATGTTCGTCTCTATTAGCCTTAAAAACTCCAGCGCTTTTGAGCAAATTTTTCATTGCACTCTCACACACATTTCACGCTGCATTTAACTAATTTTATCACGAATATTTGAGTTTGAGTTGCTCAATCGTTTCGGGTTTGTTTGCGTAAACCTTGCTTTTCAGATATTCTCACAAACATAAATTCGGAGAAGTCAAATCAGGTGACCGTGGAGGCCAGTCAACATCACCATTTCTTGAAATTTCTTGTTGTGGAAAGAGATCTCGCAGTAATTCTATTGTAATTTTGGCTGTATGCGATGTGGCAACTATGTGTCTATTGATACCACATGTTAATCAAGCTCAAAGCATGTAGTTGTGGCGTTCAAAAGTTTTTAATCATATCACGATATCGCTCGCCATTCACATTATCAGATTCGATTTGAGAACCAAAAGAAAAATATTAATTATCAGAATTAGGGTGAAGATAAGAAGAATTGTCAAAATCCTGATTCCTGAGAACGTTCTAAATATTCGTATTATACAACTTTTTAATTTTTTCTTCTAATATTTAATCTTATGGCTTAAAAGTTCTTAACTTCCTTCTGTGCTTACAATATATCCCCCAATTATTTTGATTTATGTTCTCCTTATATGCTTTAAATGCTACGTCCGCCCGCAGTAATTCCATTGTAAGCCTGGCTGTATACGATGTGGCACCGTCACTTTTAATGAACGCAAAGGTGGTTGATGAATGATTTGAGGGGTTTCTATTGGCCAGAACCGACTATTCTGTTTATTCACTGTAACATCCTATTGGAATATATATGCCGGCGTGAGTGGTCTTGCGGGAAGAATCTGTTGTGTCAATTGAATCTTAAATGGAAACAAATGCAAATAGTTGTGTAAAATTGTGGCCAAAGTTGTTCTTTGAAGACCAAGCTCCTACGCGCGGCGTCGACTTGAGGTTGATGGATTGCTTTGAACACTTTCTTGAGCAATAGTAATGTTTTCAGCCGATCTTTCAGTACGTATTTTGCTCCTTTTTATTTCTACGTGAAAAACGTCTCATCTATGTATGTATGTATGTGCAAACACACTATAACTGATTAAATACATTGAACAATTGTATAAAAAATCCGAAAGTTTTATAAATATGATTATACTGTCATTCGTTCTTCAAATTATTCGGAATAAAATATCCGTTTGGGTGTCTCGTTGTTGCAATATAAAATTTGCATAAATATTTTATTCTACATTATAGCAGTTTTTTCTTTTGTTGGTTACATAAACTTTTAAATAATAATGCCTGAAAATAAAATAAACAATGTATTATATATTTTTCACAGTTTTGCTTTCTTTTATACTTCTTCGATATAATCTAAACAAAATATAGTTCGTCCTTCATATTCTATCATGCATTTATTTGTATAGCTTTACGTTTCCCTGTTGTGCTCTTTGGATTTTCCATGTTTCACTTTATGAAAGTTTATTATAAGTATTTACTTTTCATAAACTTTCAATAGAAACTGAGGTAATTGTGAAGAAAAAGAAACTAAAGAAAAGCAGCAGCAGCAACAGCAACATCAACAGAAAACATAAAAACTTTTTGTATATGAAAAGAGCAAAGTCAAAACTGCAATAAAAAATAGTTTGGAATAACTTAAAAATCCAATTTCTTTTAAAGATATTTGTTTAAATGGCTGTGTATATTTGACTCACACACACACACACACATACATATACATACATACCACCCAAACTATACGCCAATAACTTTGTATGCATGTTTCGAGAATATAAAACTTTTTACTTCGCATGCCATCACACTTGCACACAAATGCTTAAACTTATACTACGAGTACGAGTACATGATGATGAAGAATTCCTGTGGATATGAGCGGACGTTGACTTTGTGCCATTTGTGTTGCCTAAACTGTAAAGGCAGCAATTGACTGTGATACAATTGCACAACTGAAACTTGTTTAACTGCTGACCATTTCTACATACATACATATGTATGGATGTACGTCTTTTATTTAAAAAAAGGCACATTGAAGCCATCTAAAAGTCACCCCGTCAACTTGTCTGTTATATACACACATTGCCTTTTCAAATGTTTTACATATTCTTATTTTAGTGTTTTGTTGCGGTTGGTATTGTTGTTGCACACTTAGCGATTTTAACTTCTTAAGCGTCTATAAAAACGCCTATAGCATAAAATAAAACTAAACAAAAATATATCAAATGATTATGATCATACCTCTGCGTGATGTAAAACTCCCCTTGTGTCTGTCATCTTCATATTCTACAAGACTTATGTCTTGTAGAATACTTAAGTGCTAAAGTTTTTCTTCTCTTGTTGCTAAGAAATACTTAATACATTAGGTTAGCTTAAACAGGCTGCCAGCTATTGAAAAGCTTGCTCAGTTGGGCCCAAAATGTTCCCGTTATGTTGCCTGAGCATGATATACGAAGGCGGATTGATATTGAAGCTACGTAAGTAGGAAACAAAATTTTCTATTCAAAAACCATTTATTTCTCAACATGGTCTGCTTTTAGCTTTTTTATACCATTTGAATAATACAATTTTTTGAACCCCTCAAAATACACGTTAGTTTCACTTCTTCGTTTGAGATGAATCTTTTTCCTGCTAGCTATTTTTTTCAAGTTTGGAAATTGGAAATAGTTACTGGGAGTTAAATCTGTATTTCACGTAATTTTAGCATTGAAGAAAGAGTACTGGTTTCTTTCTTAAATATGGTCGTTTTTTTATTGCATCAATCAATTGATCCAACAATGCACCATAATGTAACCATAATATTTACCTGTGATTGTGGATCCTTTTTCAAATTACTCGATGAGCAATATTCCTGTCTTAGTCTTCTTCGGAGCGCTTCCACCAGCTTCCACCTATTGTTTCGATTGTTTTCAGGTGTGTAGTGATGGACCTACATTTCATCCACAGTTATTAATCGACGCCAAAAATTAACAGAATTACGCTTTATCATGTCTAAACACCGCTGTTAAGTGGTCTGTCGAACTCGTTTTTGTTCGATACTGAGCAAACGCGCCACCTATCTTGCCGGTAGCTTTTTCGTATACCTCTTTTCGCCTGTTGATGGTATTGTTGCAGCGTTTATTCGGCCGCGTTTAAATTCAGCAATCCAATATTTTACCATGTAATCTGACAGAGCAGACTTGCCGTAATGTTTGTCGAGCTTTTCTTTTGTCCCTTTCGCTGTGTTCGCTTTCAAATAATAGTTTATTTTTTTATCACGAAATTCACTTTTTTCTATTTTTCAAGAAACACAAAAGTTGTTGAGTTCGATGTATTTGGGTGAAATTTTAACAGCTGACGTTTGACAGATCTCAATTTAAAAAAGTGTTTGTGCTGCCATTTAGTGTTAGCTAGCTTCAATATCAATCCGCCCTCGTATATCTCAGCAGATCTACATGTCACCAGTCCAGTTCATAACCAAACCGTAGATCGTATGAAGGAGCAAAATCTGCTTACATCGTATTCCGATTTTTCTGTCAAATCGTACCGTACCGGTCTGCCTAGATACAAAGAAAGATTTGGACACCGGCAGAAGAAGTGGTCAATATTCTCAGCTTCTACAGAAATCATTAAATGGAAGATCTAATCTCCTCGCATGCGTCCTCATGCTGCAATGTCCCGTCAGAACTGATACGGTAGTACGCACACCTGGGTTATGTCAGCCTCGATATTCGACTGGTACCCTCTCTATACCATTTGTCATGCGCAATTCCTAAAAGTTCACGCTGTACCTGGTTCTTATAGCTCTTGAGCGGTATTCCCACAATTTCATCTATATATCCTTGTTGTAAACGTATCCCGACATGCCAGTTCGTTCGCTACTACGTTACCGGACACTTCACTGTGTACCCATTAAGTTCCAGGCTGGAGTGTCTCTCTATCTCCTTTAGAGATATCAGGCATTCACGAATCAACCTGACCATTATACAGACTCCCGCTAGTGCATACAACACAATCTTACCATCAGCACAGATTCGGGTATTCTCCCTGTATACCTTGTAGTACCTCGACCAGTTAGTTATCCTCATTATAGGCGTGTTTTCTACCTGCGTTACGCTACACTCATGTTACAGCCTGTCATATAGGAGGATAAAAATATCTCCATCAACTCCCCAGTTCGGCTTGATCTATCTCTAAAAATCGCAAGCATCCCTCAACGATTTATATCGACCCCCTCCGATACCGTGCCTGACAAAATTAAATCAAATCTCTTGAAGGACAGAACAGCCCGTGAACAGTAATCAATATTCATCGGTCGTTCCACTATGATGCCCTTTATTGAGGCATACCATCTGTCGTCTCCATTCAAGTCTTGCTTGCTTCACTATAAGAAACGCCGGTAGCCAGTTCAGCATTGTGAAATGTGCTATCGATGGCATAGTGCAGGTCATCATCAAAGCAAATGTACGCAATATCCTCCCTGTGATCTTGCAGTAGGTGGCTTTCTGCCTTCCGAATAGTCAGTAGGAATTTCAAGGATTTATTTCCCAGGTCTTTTCAATGGCCCTTTTGCACAAGAATAACGCCTTGTTAGTTGTTAGTTGCTTTGTCTTTAATAAGGGCGGGATTTATATCCCCTTGGACTGTGACCATCATAGATCTATTGGGCTTCCCCTTATTTCTCCACAGTCTTAGTGTGCCAAGGAACTAGACCAACTTCTTCAAGTGTTAGCTTCTCTTGTTCAACTAACGTATTTCCTTGTAGTAACCTATGTCAATGACTCTCATTAATTGATCTAGTGTTTCTCTTTATCACTACAAAATAAACAGACATGAAACAAGAAAAAAGGGACAGATAAAATTCTTAAGCTAGAGGTATCTTTTTCAGTTTTTCTCTGTGTGCTTTCATTCATAAATAAATAAATTTATAACCTCGAAAAATATATGGAACTAAGAGAAAGCAAGAATGCGCTGGTTTGACATCACTCCGAAAATTAAAGGCCTGATTTTATTTTATTCTAACGTCACTTTTTTATTTCTGTATACTTTGTGCTGCAAAACGTAGTGTTTTGTGTTAAAAATGCCTTTTCTGTACAGATTCTTAAGACACTGCGAGCGCATCTACCCGTCAATATTCTTAAGATTTTACTATTAAGTTTTAAAGCGACAAAGCATAGACATTTGTTGAAAAAAATTTAAGACTAGTGCCCTTGTTCCAATATTTTCCTTCTTAAGGTTGAAATCAAAGGAAGGATTGGATTTAATCAAAGTTCTTTCAGCTCCATTTTTAGCGCAGATAATTGACGTCTCATCGTCACTATGCCTCTCATATCCTGACACCGTCCAATTCTAAAACGGCGCAAGACATGTTTCACTTCAACCGAAGATAGAGTATAACTAATGACTGCTCTTTCAAAGTCTATTTTAGGGTTACTTGACTGTGTGTTAAAACTTGCCTTGAAGACCTTATTTCAAGATAGATCAACTCTACGGGGTATTATTCACGGTTCGCCTGTGGCCAGATGTGGCAAGGCTCACACAGATCGCAGCTTTTGTAACATGTTTGTAGGCATATGCACAGAGATCGGTCCTTCTAATCCGTCCTGTATGTAACTCTATAGACATCCAATGGAAGCCAAAGCTTAATGAGTTAGTAGGCAGAAGCCAAAAAATAGCGTCAGCCCGTCTAATCATCACTATTGTTTCCTCACATTACATTACAGGTATCTGTTGCAAGACAACAACGTTTTGGAAAGATCATACACTCTTTCCTGCAATTTTGGATTTACACCCCAGCCAGAGCCTTTCTGCCAAGGTGTAGGCACCTCAACCATAATCAGCGCCGGGATAGTCTGCATGTATGGACCATGCACGATAGAGTATTACTTTAAATTGCATGCTGAATGCGCATGTTCTCCCC
The DNA here is from genome assembly GCA_914767995.1 of Thecocarcelia acutangulata. Lineage (NCBI taxonomy): Eukaryota > Metazoa > Arthropoda > Insecta > Diptera > Tachinidae > Thecocarcelia > Thecocarcelia acutangulata. The sequence continues at coordinate 64,586,073 of OU612098.1, forward strand.
CATGGTTTGAAGTCGAGTCCTCTTACTGATTAATCTTAGCGTCACAACACACGTCTATAGTGCAACTGCACATCGAGCTGAATTCGTCCGCCATTTAGGTATCGAATCACAGCCACCGCGTTACGCCGAGCAGAAATAAAGTTCTCGCAGCTCCCGTGGCACCAGGCTATCGCAGCCTTAAAAAGAGCTTCTACAGTTTGGAGTAACTGTTACCCCTCATGATCACCAAGGACAATATAGTATCCAACTCTATTGACTCTCAGGAACATCGTCGCAGTGTGTGTTGCATTACACTGAGCTGACAAACGCAAGCTGTTGCCAGCCGTTCAAATGGTCTGTCAACACATTATTTTACAACAACATATTTTGCTCTGCCATGTTGATGAATATAATTCCCAAAATCCGAGGTTTTTTACATAAAGGTCATCCTACCAAAACGCAGGATGTCAATCGCAAATAAAAAAAAATGTTTTCAGTGTTTTCTTAATACCTTTTATTATAATAAAAGGATCTATAAAAAATATGTGCCAAACACAATATCGGCCAATAGCTCGCCACGGCTTCGGTGTTCCATATTTTCAATGACTCTTAGAGGTAATTGAGGTTCAATGTCGTTAATGTGTTCAAGTATTTCATCCTTTAGCTCTTGCATTGTTCTTGGCTTATTGAACTACACTTTTTCTTTTTAATTATTCCCAAGGAAAGAAGTTAAACGGTGTCGAATCACATAATCGTGATGACAAAACTCTGAAGAATATTTTCACGATGCAGGACATTGAATAATTTATGAATTTTGAAATTTGGCTTTCTGTGACAACTTTCATAATACCTTATGCACGAGTACTTCTGCCACTCATTCGCAGCTGAAACTTTTAATTTGAAAAGGTTTTACAGTGAATATTGTCTGAACTGAATTACAAAAAAGAAAAATTTGGTGAAATAATTTCAAAGCCATTGTCATCAGTGGTTGTTATTGTTTTTACAAAACATTTATATTTTTTTTCACCAGAGACAAAGTTTTACATCTGCATAAAATTGTAATTGCTAACTAAAAGGAAAACTAGATGTATTTATATACTTATGTAGACGTATGTATACATATGAGTATACATTAGAATGTATGTATGTGTCTATCTGATAACAGTGTGTCGGCTTAAATGCGTGTTTTATTGTGACTTGTGTTTCGGTATATATTTTTTTAATGCTTCGAGCATAAATTCAAAACTAGCGCAAGAAAACCAAAACGAAAAACTTTTGCATCAAAAGATTGATTACAGCAATCCATGAAAAGTTAGGTACATACATATGTATGTATGCCTGTACATATGTATGGAATGTACTTATGTCTTCTAACCAACCAACCATGCTATTGCGCAATTGCATGTGAATGTGTGTACATGGATATATGTTTGTAATTTTTTCATATCTTTTATTCCCTTTTGTAAAAATTGTATTTCAGTTTTTTCAAGAAGGGATGGAGCCTTATGGGAATATTAATTCTACGAAGTTGTTGGTTATCTTGAAAGACTTGTGTTTGTTGCTCTTATTGTCATAAACATTTTTTCTCTAACAATTTGGTTTTTTGTTGTAGTTGTTATCTTATAATACATTTAATATGAAAGCTTTTCAAACAATTTTGTGTTTTCTTTAATATAATATACATACATATGTGGCTCACATTTTTTAAGTCCAACTTTCAAGACATGTAGCAAGAAAACTGAAGATGATATCAAAAAGGCTTAAATGCACAATATTTGTCAAAATCTTTTATTTATCTAAAAAATAAAGACACTTAAACACCCCGTTTATGAATAAAAGTTTCCTGGGAGGTTTTTTTAAATTCCCAATTTTCCTTTTCTAAACAAAATCTCCCCGGGAGATTTCTCTCTTTTTTCTGTATTCTTAATAATGAGAAGTTCTTACCGTTAAAAAAGTAGGTACTATGAATGTATATTATAGGGAAAGTATGATGACATATTTTGGGAACAACTCCGCCAAAAAATTAGAAGAGATTTTTTATGTAATCATTTTAATTTGTTAATAATAAAAAATAAATATCGCAATTTTTACATTTCCATCAACATTTTTTTATATCCAAAACTGCAAAAAAGGGGGAAAAATAGAAATTATTTTGAACAGAGACCAGCCAGATATTGCAGGATACAGTAAAGAAAGAGGAGGTAAATCTGAGACTGCATTGAGCCAGCTATACGTCAGAATGTTGTACGCCTCTTTTTCAGGAAAAAAATTTTGTAAATTTTAATTTAAACAGCTTGAAGTAAAATAGGTGATTCCCAAAATTCAAAACTACGTTTGCCATAATGCAAATCTTGCGTCAATCATTTACCATCAACCTTTAAGTTTTCTAGATGTTTAGTATTCGCTGATGATTTAAAATTGTGTTATTTTATCTTCAATCTGGCAGATTGCCATAAATTACAAGCTGATCTTGACAGGTTGTCTGACTCGTGTTTTGGAAATAATATACATATGTCTGTACATATTAATATGTCCAAATGTTGCTCAGTGTCCCATACTCATCTTAAGCCCATATAAATTCGATTATTCTATTAGTGGCTTCTAAATTAAGCGTGTACGAGGGCGGATGGCTATTGAAATCGCTAGATGGCAGCTCAAAAACATTTATTTATTTATTATTATTTTTTTTGAAATTGCGATCTGCTGTCTTTTTTTTTTTTTTTTTTTTTGAAATTGCGCTCGGTTTCAGGTGTGTAGTGGTGGACCCACTTTTCATCAACAGTTATTAATCGATGCCAAAAATCAACAGGATTACGCTTTATCATGTCCAAACACCAATGTGAAGTGGTCTGTCGAACTCGTTTCGTTCGACACTGAACAAACGCGGCACCCATCCTGCCGATAGCGATATGAAAATGTTCGTGCAAAATGTTGAACACACGTTCATATGATATGTTTACCATTTCAACAATTTCACATAACTTGACTCGGTGATCATTCATAATGATATCGAGGATTTTCTTGATATTTTCTTCAGTAACCACCTCTTTTGGCCTTCTCTTGCCTCTTTCGCCGTTTTCCCTTTCAAATAATAGTGTTTAATTCACTTTTTTCCATTTTACTGGAAACACAAAAGTTGCTTACTTTAAACGACTACAACAAATAAACTAATTGATGATTTTGGTTAAAAGTTTAACAGCTGACGTTTGACAGATCGCAATTACAAAAAAATAAAAATTTTGAGTTTGTGCTGCCATCTAGCGCCAGGTAGCTTCAATATCAATCCGCCCTCGTAGTGTACGATATGTGATTTATTTTATGAATTTTTAATATATACCTTTGATTTTTCTAACAACATTATTTGAAAAGTTCTGCTTCTGCTTATTATTTTATATGACCTTACTTTTGCTTAGCTGAGTCTTTAGGTTGATTTTTCATACAGTCAACTAATTTTTGTGGAATACCTCTTATCTCGTGGGGTATCTTATCCACTCGTCACTCACAGCTAATCTGCCTTTGTCGTATCGTCAAATCCCAAATTGCCCACAAATTTTATCTGACGTCAAGTTTGTGGTGACGGATTCATCAGGTATGAGTAGTTCTATATCAGCCACGATTGAACAATTCCTGATCAATAATTCGAATCAGTGTCATAGTAATACCGAAAACGATCAGGTAAATCTAAAGTATTGGTTCTTTGCAAAAAATTTTCACTTAGTATGTTTAAGTACGTATTTTTGCCCAATGTGCTTTTAATGAAAACAATAATATCAACTCCAGAAACAACTATACTAGTCGTTACACATTCGCCAGCGCGTTTTACATTTGGGTTTACGCGCTAATTCTGAAACTCTGTATTGGATTTACGCCACACGTAATGCTTTCCATCCGGTTCAAAAAATATTTCGTTTCCACTCGTTTGCAAATATTATACACTTCCAAAAAGTTAATGCTTTCTTCACATGATTCCCGGCAAGTTTAAGCTGACTTTAGATATAATATCGCAATTTCTTGAGAACTACTCGGTCCTGAAAGTTAGGTACCGCAGATCTGCACAACATATTTTGACTATTTCCCTTTCTATCTCTACCGCTAATTTAGAAACCGGTATCTTTGGATTTTCTTTGACTTTGCGGAGCCACTCGGCTCCGCAAAGTTCTACCATCCCAGCTAATTTACTAAACCTAAAATATAAATCATAAAAAAGGGAACAAAGAATAATGTAAAAAATAAGGGTTTTCTATAAGGTATTTATACAGAAATGGCTTTTGCTTAAAATAGCTTAATGTAATTATAATTTTTACTTCTTTACATGAAGAAATGATTTATTGTTCTGAATTAACTAAATTAAATTTAAAAACGTTTTTGCGGATTCTTCAATTGCAAATGAAATAATAATAAACACTTGTTCGTTACACAGTAATCAGTACTTCACAAATTTATTTACACTTAATATTACAGTTTTACCACACTAGACTTGCTTACTTTTTTGACTTATGACTTGTCTTGTACAAGGTTTAAAATTAAACTCTCTGCCGCACATCTGTCTGTAAATTATTCACTTTTATTACCATCTACATTATTCGTGAGGTTTCTAGTTGATTTTTCATTTTTATTTATAAGTCTTATATTGAATATTCAAAAAGTGAACTAACAATAAGTATTCAAATCTTAATACTAAATACAAAACATTAATTAAGTCCAGCCAATGCTAGACAAAAAGTTTTATTATGCGGGAGCTATTTCGGTGGAATCACCTATTTAACCGAGTGTAACCGCTCAAATTAAGTATGTTTCGTGCAAGACGATTTGGGTGAAGTTCCAATTTGCTGATATACCTTGTCGCATACTTTGAAAATTCCTCTTTTACCAGCGGAACACTCAGATCTGCAGTAATCGTTCGAAGAATTTTGTGTTGTCGCCTTTGGATTTTTTCAATGTTTGACTCTGAGGCGGTGCCCCATAATTGAATTCCGTAGCACCATATAAGCTTTAGAATTGCATTGTATAACAAAAGTTTGCAATCCAACTTCAATGTCGAGTTTCTGCCCATAAGCCAATTTCGTTGCGCTTCTTTTAATTTCAACTGAGTGACTTACGCATCAATGTGAGACTTTCACGTTAGCCTACGGTCGAGTTGAATACCAAGGTACTTGACTTCATTATGCTACGGAATAGGTGAGTTGTTGATTTCGATAGGCGAACATATCTTTTTCGCAGCGTGAATGTAACTTTGATTTTCCAAAGTTTTAGCAATCTCTCTAATATTAAAATATATTCCTGTAAATTTCGTGAAGCTAATTGGTGGTTTTCATGGAAGCTGCAGAATGCTGTGTCGTCTGCAAAAGTTGAAGTCTGAATACCAGATCTGGTTGGCATGTCAGAAGCGTAAATCAAATATAAAGTAGGTCTCAGAATGCTACCTTGGGGAACCCCTACCTCGATTGGTAGTTGGGCTTAAAAAATCGACTTCTCTGATAACAAATTTTCGGTCGCATAAGTAGCTTACCAGAAGCTTGTGAGTGTTTGCAGGCAAGTTTAACTTTATTTTGTGCATTAAACCGTTGTGCCACACTTTATCAAAGGCTTGGGAAACATCAATGAATAGAGCTGAACAATAATTTTGCTCCTCAAAAGTCTTTTTTCTTATGACATTAACTAGTCTATGCGTTTGTTCTATTGTGCTGTGTTTAGCCCGAAAGCCAAATTGATGATCAGGGATGCATCCCACATTGTTCAATATTAACGTCGCCATCAACAATTTTTCGAATAGTTTTGAAATTGTTGGTAAAAGACTTATTGGTTTATATGATTCTACCTTAGTCAGATCCTTCCCTGCCTTGGGTATCATAGTAATCATTGAGACCTTCCACTCTGCAGGATAATACTCTAGGCGCAAAATAGCTTTAAAAATAAAAAAACAAGAATTCTTGTAGCCACACGGAGTAACTGCTCAAGCATTTTACCAGTAATTTTATCAAAACCTGGAGCTTTGCCGGAGTTTACTTATAACCTTTTCGACATTTTGAAAACTAAGTCTCAAAGGCACAGGCTATCTAACAGCATATGACGGTAGTTCAGAGGCATCCTTTGCTGTATCATTAGTATTAAGAACGTTTTTTAAATGATTAACATACACCATCCCCTTTTCAGGACCGCTTCTTGCCCAGTCTCCAGTTGAAGTTCGCAAAGGTGGCTTACCTATCACGATTCTTTTCAGACCTTTTGTCGCTCTCCACAGAGAATAGTCTGATTGAGGGGTACCATCAAGACCTTCCAGCTAATTTTTAAGGGAAAGCATTCTTTGGATTTCAAGCAGATTTCTTAATTGAGTTATGCACTCCCGTAGCCTGCTTTTAAGCTGGGGAGACCTGCGAAGTTGCCACTCTCTTCTAACTCTTCTTTCTTCTGTCAGAAGTTATTCAATTTCAGACGAATATGTTACAATCCAAACTTTGAAAAACAAATACGTATAAGGCGTACCCTAATGCACGTGCGTTGAAGTCGCCAATTTTAAGCGATATGCTTTTACCGGAACACCCATTTGGTGATTTCAAATCGCAACACATACTTCTTGCGTTATACATTTGTCAGAACATCTTAATTTAAGCGATTTTCTTTTCTCAGAACATACCTGCTTGTATTATTCAAAATCAACATCGGCCCTTAAAATTTAACCACCCTTTATAAGTTTTAAACCTACAATTAATTCGTAAAATAAATAATTCGTATTTCCTTATACAAATAAAGCAACAGATTATTTTAAAGTTACACCTGTGCCTATAGTTAAGTCCATAACTGTATGTACTCGTACGTGCGGTGTTCATCTGGTGTTTGCTCGGTGTAATTATCTCGAAAATAATTAATTTTGGTCCTTTTTTTTGTAAAGAACTATTAAAAATATGCTTTAAAAATATATGTATATGTATTTAATATCCGTTGCCACGAAAGTAATTGAACTTTTTTGTTATCCTCGATGAAAGAAATTTATTTGAGTAATGACCCGTTGCGGTGTTAGCGTTGTTTTCTATTTCGCACTTTTTACCAACTAATGTTTTATTCGTTCTTTGTTGTACGTTTGTTTTTGTACTGGAGCTTTACAAAAGTTGTACTGTCATTCAGCTGGAAAAAAAGAATTCTTGTTCATTTCTTACATTTATTCCTTTTGTTATTTACGATATTTTTCTTTTTTTTTTTATTTTTTATTTTTATTTTTTTACTTTCAAAAGATGCGGATTTGACTTTGTGCAATTATTATTATATGATGTGATGTCATGCAATACAATGCACGATCCAGTCAGTGTAACTGCAAATAAAATCCATGAAGAAAATGTTTTAACGACAATAAAATTTTATTTAAGATTGTAAGATTCTATTGCGTTTATGGTGAGTGCGCGCGTGTGTGTGTGTGTTTTTTTTTGTGTGCAAATGGGATGTTTTTCACAATCTGCATTAACTCCTTTTAGTTTCTTTTCTAATTTCCCTTCCGTTTCCTTTTCTGACATGTCGTTTCATTTGTTATACTTTTTCTTGCGAAAAGGAAATTTAACGAAATTCTCTGAATTCGTAGAGCATTTGTGTGCGTGAATCCTTGTCTCTTCCTTTTGCGTAGTTAATGGATAAGAATTCTTTTATTACATCCAAAGATTTGTATCAAACATTGCAGAGGTGTTTTTGTTGTCCGCATTTAAATGTTATTGACACTTAATGAAGCACAATGACGAATTCGAAAAAGAGCGTACAATACAATATAAAAGCTCAACTATGTTCCTAGAGAAAAATTGCTTAAATTTTCTAAATGGATAATAAAATTGTAAAGAACAATTGCATTCCCTTTTATTGCAGTTTTTAAAATGCACGTGTTAAACAATAGAAATGCGTCAAGCCACTGCACATATTTTTCTTTTATTGTAGAATAAAAAGCTTATTAAATTGTTAAAACAAATTTTATTTATATTAGAATGTTTTGTAAGCGAATTTTAACCCTAATCTTACCGATATATGAGGTCGGATAAAAAAATAACAGTTATTTTCAATTTTTTCAAAAAGCTTTATTAATTCATAAATTACTATCTTGTCCTCTTCAAAGTAACCCCCCTCAGTTCACAAACATTACTCCTTCTCATAACCTATTTTCCTCGTTCCAGTACAATGCGCTGTATATGTAGGGGCTATCCCCTGAGTACTGGTTCAAGATAAAAATAAAGAAATAGGTTATTTGTTGCATTTGTTTAAAGTAAGCAACTTTTGTGTTTGTTGAAAAGTGAAAAAAGTGAATTTCGTGCAATGATTAAACACTATTATTGAAAGGGAAAACGGCGAAACAGACAAAAAAAAGCTCGATAAACATTAATCTGCTCCATCAGATTACATGGTAAAATATTGGATTGCTGAATTTAAACGCGGCCGAACATGAAGTTTGCCAGCGTTTTTTTCTAATCCTCGAAACACTTTTGAAACACGCTTTTTGGTGTCGCCAACAGCTCCTGTTTCGATTATTCTTGTATCTCCTCAATCGTAGCAAAACGCTTTCCTTTCATCGGTGTCTTCAGTTTTGGGAAGAGGAAAAAGTCAACGGGGCCAAGTCCGAAGATAACGTTGGTTGAGGCGTTGGTTTTGTTTTTGGCCAAAAACTCGGACACAAATATCGATGTGTGAGCTGGTGTGTTATCATGGTGTAAAATCCATGATTCTTTTTTCCACAATTCTGCGGGTTTCTGACGTATTGCTTCACGCAAACGGCGCATAACTTCAAGGTAATCTTCCTTATTGACCATGTGATCTTGTGGCAAGAACTCATGATGCACCACGCCATTATAAACGAAGAAAACACTGAGCAAAACCTTCACATTTGACCGAAATTGACGTTCTTTTTTCGCTCTTGGCTCTGCTGGACGCTTCCATTGAGATGATTGGGCTTTAGCTTCAATGTCATAGCCATACGCCAATGATTCGTCACCAATTATGATAAGGAAATCTAGATCGTCATTGATAATGTTCAACAGCTCCTAAGCGACGTCCGTGCGACGTTGTTTTTGCTAAAAATTTTGTAAATTTAGTAAAAAAGAAGAAGAGCACACAAAAACACGACTAACCTTTTTATATGTCAAAAACAAACTGACAATCCGAAATGGCTGATATTGTTAACATATATCGCTCTTTTATTGCATATATCGCTCCTTTTTTTAGAAAATATCTCCCAAAGGAAACAGTTTAAAAGTAATTTGAAAACATTTTTGGCATAATATAAAAGGTAGTATTGTTAACTATTCTGCACTATTAACTCGAAAAGCTCATTTTTTGAGATATGAGTATGTTCCAATAAAGGAGCGATATGTACATATAACAGACATGTGTACCAACATAACAGAAAAAATGCGGAAATCGATCATACGTAATTCACAAAATTTGAAAATAACGGTTATTTTTGATCAGACCATATACATGCTTCCTTTTTTTGAGTTAAATATAAGTACGTAAATATGTATGTTGTAATATCGAAATGTTATATGATAGTTATTTTGGAGTATACATATATTGTATATGTTACAGATGAATTTAAAATATCATATGAGAATATCGCTTGCAAAATTATCAGCTAAAAAGTTAAAAAATTTTTATTGGGCGTGTGCCCAATATCTTTTTTCTGACCTAATGTAAGAGTTTTTTATTCTATCGTAGAACTCGAATGACGAGAAATTTATTCTGAATTAAAGCAACGAAGCCTATTAAACTTGGAAAGTTTTTAAATATGAAAATGTTAGATTTTTGGAATAAAGTATCCTTCTATGACTAAGTTTATAGCAAAAATATTAACCTTGTCGGCTTCTGCAAATATGAGAGTTTGCATCCAGATACATGGAACACAACAAAACCAAAGTAAGAAATTAGTTGAAGAGACCCTTTTTAGAAGAAATGGTATACACTAAAGACTACCAAAAACTTTACAGGTGTGGCTGTTTTGACTTAAAAAGATATGCCCGATCTAATAGAAGTGTTTACTATAATAATAGTAAGAGTGTATTATATTCGTCTGGGTTAAATATATGTAATAGCCACGTAACTATATAGTTTATATTACAAATTTGAACTAAATATGCTCGGATATACATATATGGACCGATATGGGAAATTTTCAATTTTTGTATTTTAGTAACCTCTTTTTATTACCAAACTGCTTTTAATTAAAAAAAAATTTTTTTTTAACTTCGCATGACAAAATCGGTTTAGGCTATATATATGGACTGGTATCGAAATTTTTAATTTTCTGTATTTATATAAGTTCCTTTTATTACCAGAACTGCTTGTAAGCAAAAAAAAAAAATTTTTTTTTCGTGAAAAAATCGGTTCAAGCTATGTCGGGTATATGTGGACCGATATCGGAATTTTTAATTTTCTATATTTTAGTAACCTTTTATAACCCAAACTGCCTTTAAGCAAAAAAAAAAAAAATTTTTTTTCATGAAAAAAAGCGGTTTATATCTGGAGTATATGTAGACCGATATTGGAAATATTAATTTTCTGTATTTGGTACCAGAACAGCCTTTAAGCAAAAAAAGTTGTTTAAGTTTGCTTATGCGACACATTCATGAAAAATCGGTTTTGGCTATATCTTGGACCGACATAGGAAATATTCATTTTCTGTATTTTAGTAAAAAACAAGTAAGAGTGTAGTATATTCGGCTGGGCCGAATCTAAAATACCCTTCACGATAGTCACGAATATGTATAGTATATTAAAAATGTGACCTAAATATGCTCGGTTATATATGAACCGATATCGGATTTTTCTATTTTCTGTATTTTAGTAACCTTCTTTTATAACGAGAATTGCTTTCCAGCAAAAAAAAAAAAAAAAAATTTTTAATGGAAAAATCGGTTCAGGCTATATCTCGGGTATATATGGACCGATATCGAAAATTTTAATTTTCCATATTTATATAACCTTATATCATTACCAGAACTGCTTTTGAGCACAACAAATTGTTTAAGTTCGCTTACGCGATATTTTCATGAAAAACCCGATTTAGGCTATATCTCGGGTATATATGGACCGAGATCAGGAATTTTAATTTTCTCTATTTTCGTAACCTTCTTTTATAACAAGATTTGCTTTTCAGCAAAAAAAAAAAAAATTTTTATTGGAAAAATCGGTTCAGGCTATATCTCGAGTATATATGGACCGATATCGGATTTTTTCTTTTTCCATATTTATATAACCTTATTTCATTACCAGAACTGCTTTTGAGCACAAAAAAGTTGTTTACTCGGCATTTTCATCAAAAAACCTGTTAAGCTATATATCGGGTATATATGAACCGATATCGGAAATTTTCATTTTTCATACCTATATAACCTTATTTCATTACCAGAACTGCTTTAAGGTGAAAAAAGTTGTTTAAGTTCGCTTACGCGACATTTTCATGAAAAACCCGGTTTGGGCTATATCTCGGGTATATATGGACCGATATCGGAAATTTTCATTTTCCATATTTATATAACCTTATTTTATTACCAGAACTGCTTTAAGGCGAAAAAATTGTTTAAATTCGCTTACGCGGCATTTTCATGAAAACCCCGGTTTAGGCTATATCTCGGGTATATATGGACCGATATCGGAAATTTTTATCTTCCATATTTATATAAACTGATCTTATTACCAGAACTGTTTTTAATCAAAAAAAAGTTGTTAAAGTTCGCTTGCGCGACATTTTCATGAAAAACCCGGTTTGGGCTATATCTCGGGTATATATAGACCGATATCGAAAATTTTCATTTTCCATACTTATACAACCTTATTTTATTACCAAAACGACTTTTAAGCAAAAAAAGTTGTTTAAGTTCGCTTACGCGGCAATTTCATGAAAACCCCGTTCCAGGCTATATCTGCGGTATATATGAACCGATATCGGAAATTTTCATTTTTCATATTTATATAACCTTATTTTGTTACCAGAACCGCTTTTAAGCAAAAAAAAGTTGTTTAATTTCGCTGACGCGGCATTTTCATGAAAACCCCGTTCTAGGCTATATCTCGGGTATATATGGACCGATATCGGAAATTTTCATTTTTCATATATATGTAACCTAATTTCATTACCAGAACTGCTTTTGAGCACAAAAAAGTTGTATAAGTTCGCTTACGCGGCATTTTCATGAAAACCCCGTTCTAGGCTATATCTCGGGTATATATGGACCGATATCGGAAATTTTCATTTTTCATATATATGTAACCTAATTTCATTACCAGAACTGCTTTTGAGCACAAAAAAGTTGTATAAGTTCGCTTACGCGGCATTTTCATGAAAAACCTGGTTTGGGCTATATCTCGGGTATATATGGACCGATATCGAAAATTTTCATTTTTCTTATTTATATGACCCTATTTCATTACCAGAACTGCTTTTGAGCACAAAAAAGTTGTTTAAGTTCGCTTACGCGACATTTTCATGAAAACCCCGATTTGGGCTATATCTCGGGTATATATGGACCGATATCGAAAATTTTCATTTTTCATATTTATATGACCCTATTTCATTACCAGAACTGCTTTTGAGCACAAAAAAGTTGTTTAAGTTCGCTTACGCGACATTTTCATGAAAAACCCGGTCTAGACTATATCTCGGGTATATATGGACCGATATCGGAAATTTTCATTTTCCATATTTATGTAAGCTAATTTCATTACCAGAACTGCTTTTGTTTAAGTTCGCTTACGCGGCATTTTCATGAAAACCCCGGTCTAGGCTATATCTCGGGTATATATGGACCGATATCGAAAATGTTAATTTTTCATATTTATATGACCCTATTTTATTACCAGAACTGCTTTTGAGCACAAAAAAGTTGTTTAAGTTCGCTTACGGGACATTTTCATGAAAAACCCGGATTGGGCTATATCTCGGGTATATATGGACCGATATCGGAAATTTTCATTTTCCATATTTATGTAACCTAATTTTATTACCAGAACTGCTTTTGAGCAAAAAAAAGTTATTTAGCTTCGCCTATGCGACATTTTCATTAAAAATCCGATTTGGGCTATATCTCGGGTATATATGGACCGATATCTGAAAAAAAAAATTTTTGCCTTTTAGTCACCATGCTTAATAAGTGTGTGAAGTTTGAACCAAAACGAACAACTTTTGTTTTCAAAAATTTTCATACAAAACTGCAAAAAAAATGGCTTTTTTCGGAATTTTGAATATATCTCAGCTATACGTGGACCGATATTACTGAATTTCAATAGCAAACCCGTGAATCGATGGGGTAAAAGAATGGTGAAAGAAAAAAGTTTCTAAGTCTAATGGTTTTCTCAGAAACGGTATTTCAACAGCGGACAGACGGACAGACGGACATCGCTTAATCGACTTTTCCATTAATTCTGATTCAGAATATATATACTTTATAGGGTCGCAAAAAAAAACTGTAGAAATTACAAACGGAATCACAAACTTATATATACCCTTTACATTTTTGTGAAGGGTATAAAAATAGTATGTATTTTTGCCCAATGTGCTTTTAATGAAAACAATATTAACTCAAAATTTTTTCTTGGAAAATTTAGGCTATATTTTGGGAATATATGGACCGATATAGGACATTTTCATTTTCTGTATTTGGTAACCTCATTTTATAATCAGAACTGATTTTAAGCAAAAAATATTTAAGTTCGCTTAAACGACATTTTCATGAAAAAATCGGGTACATATGGACCGATATCGAAAATTTTGATTTTCCATATAAGTATATAACTTTATTTTATTATCAGAACTGCTTCTTAGCAAAAAAAGGCAAAATTTTCATTAAAAAATTGGTTTAGGCTATATCTCGGATATACATATATATGTATATGGACCGATATCGGGAAATTTTTTTATTTGCCTTGTAATTGTCATGCTTAATAATTGCGTGGAGTTTGAAGCAAAACAAACAAATTTTTTCAAAAAGTTTCATACAAAATTACATAAAATAATGGCTCTTTTCGGAATTTTGAATATATCTTAGCTATACATGAACCGATTTTACTGAATTTCAATAGCATACCCATGAATCGATGGGGTAAAAGAATGGTGAAAGAAAAAAGTTTCTAAGTCTAATGGTTTTCTCAGAAACGTTATTTCAACGACCGACAGACGGACGCACAGGTGGACATCGCTTAATCGACTTTTCTATTAATTTTGAATATACATACTTTATAGGGTCGCAAATGGAAATAGTAAAAATTACAAACACAATAACAAACTTATATAACATTTAAAATTTTTGTGGAGGGTATAAAGATGCATATGCCAAAACTTAATGAATGGTATAAATATGTTGTTATAGCTTTAAATGTTGTAGTTTTGTATTAAAGGCAATCATGACTTCTTTTGATTCAAAAATAATTTATTTTCATAGCTGACGATTTTTTGACGAATGGCAATTATCATGTTGAAGATTTTGAGGATTTTTTTCCGCCGAATTCGACGATTTTAAACTGCCAGCCCGTGAAACTCAATGTTCTGATTGTTTCTTGGTCTTGGATACCATGATGGATCTAAGTTTCTTGTACGGCTTTATAAGGGCGTAAAAACTAGTCATTAATTTTTGTTTTAACAAACCCATAACCTGCGAAGGTTTTGTTTGCCTGCAGAAACACCTAGTATTGGTGGAATCGAACCTGCGGCCTCGACTCTACACACATTCAGGCCGTTGAATATCGTTAAATACCTTTTTGAAAAGGTCATACGGTTGCGCTAAATTGCGGAGTAGAAGAATGCCAAAGATTCCACGTGGCGAAACTGTCGCGGCGGTCGAGTTTGAGCTATCGCGGCACAGTTAAGATGCCTACAGCCTCATTCAACTCACTTTCCTTTCGTCCAATAATATTCTATGAATTTTATCGACGATTTGTGGCGTAATAACATCTTTTGGCCGATATGAACGTACGGCGTCACTTGTGTTCGGAAGACTACAATGGAATTTAGCCGTTGAAACTGATATTGAGTTCTCATAGCACACATCAAGTTCAAAAGCTTGGTTTCAGTGATGGTTTAGTTTTTTCCATTTTTGGTAAAATTCACGAGATTGTCTGTTCTTGATGACTGTCAAACACAAAAAAAAAATTACCCAGATTTTCTTTTGGAAAATAACCGTGTTGTCAGAAGAAAAAGAAAAACACCGCATTTCCCAATTACATTAGTTGACTTTCAGTGTCAAAGACATTTAACAACTAAGTTTTAGATTGAGCTAATCCGTTTTTTTAAAGGACAGAATGTTGAATATCTACTTTTCAATTAGTCCGAATAATTAATGAATTTGCTTCTGAAAATAAAAATAAAGAATCAGGTTATATATCACAAAGAAAGTTCCAGCACCTAATAAATTATATTATTTTCTTTCACATTGATTTGAGATTTTCCAAAGCTAAGAATTTGCTGTTCATTGTTGACATGCACAAACAAACAAAAGGAAAGAAGGAAACAAATAAAAAAACTTTGTTCCTTTAGTCGTCTCATTGTTTGAAGCAAAAAAAGCAAACAAAATTTAAATAGAGCAGAGAAACAATCGATTTGTATAGTCTAGAAAATTCTTGACTTTTATAAATTGTAGGAGTACTTGTTCTGTATTACAAATGCAATTTTCAACTCATGACCCAAATTGTCGTTGGGGGCTTACAGCAGTGCAAGAACCAACAAAAGCAAAATGCTCCAATTATAAGGTTTGGTCGGTGGTGGCTCTAATTCTATTTTAATTAAGTCTTTTGCTTACAATCTCTTAAATGTTAATTCTTTGTTTTGGAAATCACGGGATGGATTTTAAGTCTCTTGTATTTTTAAAAAGACAATTGTGATTTTAAAGTGCTCTACAAATCTCAATAGTTTTTACTTTGCGCTATCCTTTTTGATTTTCGAAAACACAAGAAAACAGCCGATATTTTGTTTTGATGCTACAACATTTTTTATTCGTTGAAAAATAATTCGTATATAAAGCATATTCGTATATAAAATTAAAGTCTCTGAAGCTTTATTATTTTTTTTTTTTGCAGTTATGCATTTTAAGTTCTGTACACAAATGCTCGCAATGCACAAATGAAGCCAAACTTTAAATCAGCGGTAACAGAAATTTTTGTGAAAAAGTTTTCATTAGTCAAAGAAACTTTTAAGTTTTAGAAACAAAAAAAAAAAAAAAAATCTTGAAAAGTTGTTATTTCTACGTATTTGAAACCACTCCGTGTCTTTCAATTTCCTGCGCAGTTATTTTAAATGCAACACTGCTGCCATCAGCCATCATATTTTCATACTCTACTGTAAAGTTTTGAGGAAGATGCGTCATTTAGTTTGCGTTTGACAGCCATTAAAACCAGACAACATCATGAATTCTAATAAAAAAAAATACCAATAAGTGAACTGCGTGTGTTGATGAAGGATTATTTTTTGCGAAAAAAACCACCTCTGAAACTAAGGAAAGACTTGATAAATACTATGGGAACTTTGTGCTATCAATTTCATTTGCTAAGTAGTTGAGTCGCACCACCACAAGTGATGCTGTAGCCCAAAAGTCACATCGCCGATAAAATTCATAGAATAATATTGAACTATCGGAGAGTGAAATGATGTGAGGTTGCTGAGCTTCTAAGCTGTCAACTGAGCGAGTATACTCATATTACATTCTCAATGAATATCTGAGCGTTTTTTAAGCATTTATTTGTTGGTTGATTCAAAATGAACTAACAATAAGTATTCAAATCTTACTAAATATAAAAAATTTATTACAAAAGATGTGCTTTTTACTCAAGTCCAGCTAATGTTAGCTGAAAAGTTTTGTTTTGAGTGAAGCGTGGTGAAGATGGTGGCAATGGTATCCTTTGTTCTCAACCGAGTATCACCGCCAAAATTAAGTATGTTGCGTGCAAGCCAGTTTATATGAAGTTCCAGTTTACTGATATAGCTTGCCGTATACTTTCGTCGCTTACCAGCGGGGCACACAGATCCTTGTGAATACGTAAGCGTTTAACGTGCAATGAAGCTGTAGTAATCGTTCGAAGAATTTGGTTTTGTCGCCTTTGAATTTTTTCAATGTTAGATGTTGAGGCGGTGCCCCATAATTTAATACCGTTGCACCATATAGGCTTTAGAATTGCGTTATATAACAAAAGTTTGCAATCTAGTTTCAATGTAGAATCTCTGATCATAAGTAAATTGATTTGCGCTGCTTTTAGTTTCAACTGACTTACGCATCAATGTGAGACTTCCACGTTTGCCTACGGTCGAGATGAATACCACGGTAATTGCTGCGGAATAGTGAATTGTTAATTTGGATAGATGAACATGTTTGTTTACGCAGTGTGAATGTAACGTGAGTACACTTTTGTTCATTAACTTTAATTTTCCAAAGTTTTAACCATATTTCTAATATTAAAATATACTCCTGCAAATTTGGCCAAATTACTTGATGGTTTTCATGTACGCTGCAGAATGCTGTGTCATCTGCAAGAGTTGAAGTCTGGATTCCGTTGGCATGTCTGAGGCGTAAATCAGATAAAAAGTGTGTCCTAGAATGCTACCTTGGGGAACTCTGGCTGTAAGGGGTTTATAAAATCGTGTTGATCAAATATAAAGTAGGTCCCAATACACTAGCTTGTGGAACTGCCTCGATTAGCTGAGTTGGGCTTATAAAATCGCCTTCTCTGATCACAAATTTCCGCCCACATCAGTAGCTTTCCAGAAGCTTGTGAGTGTTTGCAGGCAAGTTCAGTACCACACTTTATCAAAAACTTGAAAAAAGTCAATGAAGAACAATACTTTTTGTCCTCGAAAGTCTTTCTTATAACATTGACTAGTCTGTGTGTTTGTTCTATGGTACTGTGTTTAGTCCGAAAGCAAAATTGATGAATAGAGATACATCCTACATCATTCAACAGTTTTTCGAACACTTTTGAAACTGTTGGCAGTACACTTATGATTCTACTATAGTGGCATCCTTCCTTGGCTTTGGTATCATAGTTATCGTAGACACTTTTCACCCCGCAGGATATTACTGAAGACGTAAAGTAGCATTAAAAATAAAACTGTAAATCCTATATTTGAACACGATGATTGCATACACTTTACCGGAAATGTAACTGTGTGACAACCGCGGAGGAGTGTTCAACGGAGATTTAGGTTTAAAACACTGCCACAACGTTTCAGCCAAGTTGACACCTCCACCATTATCAGCGGCGTGATGGTCTGCAAGCGTTTCTTTCCCTTCCTTACAACCTAAAGTAGAACTTTTGCTGATCTCCGTTTTGGCAATTAACTCGTGATAGGGGCTTAGGAAGCCCAACACAACATCAGTCATGCGGCTTTCCAGAGTTGTCTTTGCTAGAACATACGAGAAACTCTTACGTATCTATGTTCCATAAAGCAGAGTGCCGTTATTAGGTGTACACCAAAGCAAAATTAAGGCAACGCACGAGTTCTCACGGCTGTAGTCAGTATGGCATATAAAAGAAAAAAACGGCGACATATACATAGCTGTTAAGCCGGCGCCACACAGTGTTTCAGAATCGTTTTTTATAGTCAAAACTAAGGAACTTCTAAAGTAATGAAGAGTTTTTAGTAAGTTCGTTTAGTTTTTTTTTTGTAGTCAATAGATAACACCTCAAGTTTTCATCGAGTTTAGGTTTTATTAAGATCGGTTGTTGCGAAAATTAAGGTCGACTTTCTATTTTGTTTGTTTGTGTGGAAATGCTTTTTTAAGACTTTATAATGAAAATTATATCATCTTTGTAAAAGCAACAAAATAGACTTTTGAAAAGCTAATAGAATGATTTTTTATATTCATAAAATAAAATAACATTTGATATTTAATTATTGATGATAACAAATTGTTATCGAAATATTGAAAATAAATACTGTTGAATTTTTTACATAAAATAAAACGATGCAAAATTAAGAAATATTTAAAATAAAATAACATTAAATATTAATGTTTTTATACTTTATTTTACTTATTTTCTGTAAATATTCTATATTCTGCTCTATATTACTTCTGTCTTGTAATGATCCAATTTCATTGATTTCGAATGCTAGAAATGAAGGGTTCTCACGTTGCCAATAATATATTAAATAAATCATCATTTGTAGAAGTTCATGACATTTTTCTGCTATTATGTTGTCATGTTTCTCTTTTCCTGGGCTTGGTCTGATAAATATCTGTGAATATGATTTAGAACATCTACTTCTTTTTTGTTTTTATTTGTTTTTAATATATTCTGTAGTCAATTCATTATAGCTGAAAGTAAAACTGCAAAAATTTATCAACCTTTTCAAATCGAACACTTGTTGGAAACTAAAATTTATTTCCAAATTATTGTTCTTATACACTCAATATAAAAATTTTAAAGCTAAACTAGATTACCTACTTAAATTCTCAATTTTCGAATAAAATTAACTTCTCGGCTCGCTCTGTCTACGTTTTGCTACCAGCGATTAGTACTTATGATTGCTTATTTGGAAATACAGGGTCTCTAGTGGTAAACTTATATTTTTAACTACGATTATTTCAAAAATTATTAGCGGTGCGGGCACAGGGTGGCGCCGTTGGAATTGACGATTGTGTGGATTTTTCAGTCACGATGTCGCAGTGACCAAGTGAGCGTCGCGCGTTCGTTGTGGAGACATTTTTAAGCGTAATTATTCTAACGTACTTGCTCATCGACAATTTTGTTCAAAGATTGATATTTGGCGAATACGTGATGAACCGAGTGTAGATTCAATTCATTCGGGGCTGCGGTGATTCCGCGCAACTGGTTCGGCTATAAATGTCTCACGGCCAGGGCCCAGTCGATCTTCAAGGTCTCCCGAAAAGATTGAACTGTTTGAAATCAGTTTACGTGAAAATCCGCGACTTTCAATAAGGAAAAGAGCGATTCCAAGAACGATTATTCATGAAATTTGCACTCAAATCATTCAAAAACTAAAAGAAAGTGACTTTGATTTACGCAAAAACATTTTTGAAACGATGTTGGCGCGTTTTCACACTATAAATCCCATTTTTTGGAGCGACCAGGCTAATTTTCTCTTAAACGGCCAGGTTTCAATCCTCGATTGAAATATCAAAAACCATTGTATTGCCCCAGGGTAACTGTTCGGTGTATCTTATCTACGAGTGAGATAATTCCACCATTTTTTTCGGGAAGTCTAGAGACCACGCGACAAACGTTTAACAGTGAAGATTATCGACGTATGATTCGATGAATTTGCTTCCGGAAAATTACTCAAAAAACTGCTTAGTCGCTTTTAATACCATGGGCACCGAGGTCGCCCCATCTATCTCCAATGGATTTTTTTATGGGTTTACCCCAAAGAGAGCTTATAACGACAATCTCCAATCTTTTGTGGCTTTGAAGCAAACCATTCGTCGAGAAATCAGCTCAATTAAACCAAGTTTACTGTGGCGCAGAACACGAAAGCTCTGTTTTGTGCAGGGAAGACACCTGGATGTCATACTCTTTAAAAATAAAATCTCCGTTCTATCGTTCAATGCTCTTAATAAAACTTTGAGTGGTTTTTTTTATTTAAGTTTACTATCACTTATTGGAAAACGTTCAAAAATTTTATAAAACTAAGTTTAACAATATTTTTTTATATTTTTTTTTCAAGTAAAATGGCTTTACGTTGTTTCTAAAGTAAATTTACTAGTGATATTGATAGAATTTATTTTTGTATAAATTTTGAGTATTTTCATCAAAATAAAGTGTTATATAGACCTAAAGAAGACACTTTTGCCTTTCTTTGGATGAGTTTGTGTCCTCTTTTGGCCTTTAAATGTACGGTAGTTTCGAATATATTCGTTTTAATTGGAGAGTGGTCAAGTGCTAACAACAACAGTTTACAAAAAAAAAAAAAAAAGAAAAAAAAAAACAACTATTGAGAATAGTTTTCCAGGAATCCTGATTTATTTCAGATTTTACTGGTTCTGTTTTCAATTTAATGTACCATACAGACGAGGGAATTAAAAGAAAAATGAGCATGCTTCATTTAATGTTCACTCGTCTGTAGCGATGTTTCTTGCTAAAAATCATGTTTCTTTGTTGGTTTCCAAAATTACAAAATTTTTTGATATTTTGCATGTTTCCAAAATAATGTTCCCTAGTCTGTATTGATATTTAGGCAGTCGTGCTGTTCACTATTTTTAAGTCGCCTAGCAAAGACAATTAATAGAATAGTTGTTGTAAAGTAGTTGTATCATTAACAGTTATGCACAACTGATATAATAAATTGTGCGGTTTTTGGTTTTTCTTTCATCCGTTTTCATTCAGGAAAGAGTTTGTTCAATCGGCTCTATCAAATTGAGCCAATTTCGTATATGTAGGATTGAGCAATATTGGGTTAATGGATTGAAGGGTTAATAAAATCGGAATTTTGTTGTTAGACTCGTATATTATTTTATTAATAAAAAGTTTATTGATTGGAACAGATTATTTGGCTTCTGCCGACAATATTTACGGCTGCGGTGAATACTAAATATTGTTATGCATAGTTTTAGATTTTGATTTATTAAACAAAATATTGAAAGAAGGGATTATAGTATGAAACAATTACATTAAAATGGGGTTGCGTTGTTAGGGCAAAATATCTGGTCCTAAAAAAAATGTGTGTAAATGTAAAAAGGCTATTGCGAATCATATCATAGTTAAACACATTTGCTGTTGTTTCCCTCAATTTCTATTGATTTTAATGATTGTTTTGTTCTGGAGAGCGCTTATGCCATTAAGCGAAGTTGCCAATGCTCTTGGACTAGACCTGAAGCCTTATTTACAAACACTAGTGCCAAAGAGACTGCTAATTAATCTTCATTAGCTGGAGCGGATTTGTATGCTTGTATTTGCTGCAGAAAAATACGAAACGTCTATAATATTTTCAGTCCCAACCGCAGCTCCATTTCACAAAAACTTTTAGCTACATTATAAATCTTAAACTATTTTTATTTTATTTAAAAAGTTTGCTTTGTTGCATTCTAATTGTTTATTTTTTTAATGACAAATGAAACTGTAATATTTTCGAGTTTTTCAATCACTTTGGATGAATAGCACAACGTTGTATTTCATACTATTGAGTAAGAGCAGTGTTGTTCAGAACATTTTCGAAGTGTTGTGCTTCAAAACACGTTAGTTGAGTTGTTTTGCTGTTTTAAAAAATGTATGGGTAAACATGTTTATTACATGTTGTGCGCATAACACGTGTTTTCGTGTAAAACACATATATGGAAACGCACTATTAAGTTGCAGTTGCCATGTTTAACAAAAATTTTTTATAAAAAAAAAACTTTTTTATTTGAGATAAAAGTAATAAATGATATAATACACTTTACTTTGATATATAATATGATTTATATAATATATTTCCATTACGCTATAACTATAAAAATATCAAGGCGGCTAAGAACCTGCCTGAATAAATGGCCAAAAACGTTATGCCGGCTACATGTAACCGGCTTCGTATATACGTTCAAAAATTGTCGATAGTATCACAATCGAATGAAAACAATCGATAGTTAGCTAAAAATAAAACTATCGATAGTTTCATCGATTGTTTTGCAGCTCTATTTCTGATGTCATAAAAATTTTAAATATCTATGTCAAGAAAAATATGCAGATTTTGGCCAATGAAAATTGATTCTGAACCACTGTGCGCCACTGAAAATATTTTCTCTTCAGCCGTAGCAGTATTTTTTTTTATCCGGCTTATGTCCCTGCTCTTTGACAACTGGGGGCTTATTCTGTCATTCGCTTACGAGCGAGTTTTTACTCGAATGTGCGAGTTTTTACACTTTTGGGATTATCTCATTCGATATCGAGTAAAAGGTTCCAAAATTTCTAATGATGTCATTCGATAGCGAGTAATTATTCGAATAATCGTGCAACTTTTTACTCGTAAGCAAAAGTACTATTGAAAACCAGCCAAACAGAAAAACACAAAAGATATGTAAGTTAAAAATTTGTTTTAAATAGCAATAGTAGTTAAATTAAATTGAAAAATTTTGGCTCTTAAGGCTTTTTTTAAATTCATATGGTGATGTATATGAAGATGAGTATTGCTAAGAACACAAAAACTTATATTTGAAGTCACATGTTATAATATCCAAGAATTTATTTTTGTTTATTTTTTTAGAAATGCTTATATACATATGCTTATACATAGTTAAATGGTTGTCTTTTACATATATATTTATTGAATTGTTATTTCTATTTACTTACTTTTTAATGTACAAACTCGCATACATGACTGATTTAAATGAGTTATTATTGTGAACGTATGTGTCTATATTTATTTTTTAATGTACAACATATATAAAAAGTATGCAAATACATACAATTTTCGGCAGTGTTATAAAACACATTTTGTCAGTATTTTACAACAGTGAAGTGATAACTCGACTCGTTACGTAACGAGTCACATCATTAGAAATTTACACGATATCGAAATTATTTTCTACTCGATAGTAGTTTCGATCACGAATGACAGGGGTCTAATCACCGCATACGATATCGAATTAGCTATCGTATCGAATAACATTACGATACATCTAAATTATGGCAAACGATGCATATTGGATCGTAAATTAAACAAAATGTAATAGATTGAAGACCATACGTTTCCTAAAAGTAGGAATACAAATAATAAATCCTTTAACTTTTTTATATTATTGCAATACAATTTATTCGATATCGTATGCTATGATACCAAAATGAAAAATTTCGATAATTTTGCTCGATATCGTATGCGGTGATTTGGCCCCAGAATTAGCCCCCTGGTCTTTTTGAATAATCTGGGTCTGAATAGCCACGTGTAAAAAAATTGATTTTCTTATCTAAAATTACTTTTATTATTTCTTGAATTTTTATGGTTTGCGTTTCCACAAATGATGTTACAGTACTCAATCGAATGTGTTTATATATTTATTTTCTTTGATAGAAGTATTGTCGTATAATTGTATATTACATTAGTCACAAGTTCTCCCTAATCATAAACAAGTACAAAGAAAAAAAAAAAATACGAGTATGTATATGAACCGTAAAACTTTAAAATTAAACATCTTTCAAGTGGTCATAAAGCTGCAATAATACCATACTTGTTGTAAAAACTTTTCAAAGTTGCCAGCAAACAACACATGAAACTCAAAGAAAAAAAAAATTTAAAGAAATGTTCGAAATATAGGAAAACACATAAAAGAAATCGTTAAAGATGTTTTTACAAGAATGTCTGCTGAAATGGAAGTTTTCCAAAGTAGATTTGTATTTGCATTTGTGTTTATAGAAAAAGTTTTAAGTCCACATTATACTGTTTCGAAAAAATAAAAAGGTTCAGTAATAAAGTTTAAATGGAATTCTATGCTTTACTAACAATTCCCAATAATTCCAAGCCAAACCTGTTTCTATATGTACCCAACAAACATATGAATGTTTAAATTTAGATAGACATATCCATAAAGTAACTTCTTTAACACTCATTTATGTGCTCTCGCCAATTTTACGAGTACAAAAAATCAAATGCTGTACACTCGTACAAAAATGCATCTTAATGTGAAACATGTACCCAACAAACATATGAATGTTTAAATTAAATAGACATATCCATAAAGCAACTTCTTTAACACTCATTTATGTGCTCTCGCCAATTTTACAAAAAAAAACCAAATGCAGTACACTCGTAGAAAAATTCATCTTAATGTGAAAAATGTCACCAATCTCAATGACAAGTCATTCGAAGATTTTGTTACACACCTCATTACTTCATAGTTCCTAATATCCATTACTTGGAGATTTTATGTGGGACGACCAGGACGGTGTCTGTAGTTTTCTATGTGTTAAATAGGATTAAAAGATTGAAGATATTTTTCAAAAGCTACCAAGTCTGATGCAATATCGATATATAGACGCTAGATAGCAGCTGTGCACATTTTTATTGATCTGTAGACACACTACTAGAAGCTGTAGACACATTGTTAGAAGCTTGTGAAAAATGAAGAGTTGTCATTTTATTGACATATTTATCGCTTGCAGTAACTATTTTGTGATTCTGTATATGATAATAGGCAGTAAACGAAACAGATCATTTTGATTGACTTATAATATCGCTAAAAAAGTGTTACAGAATAGCAAGTTTGACAAAATATTGCCGGAATTGATTTAACGATACTATTATCGTAATTAAAGTTACAGAATTGAACTACTGGTATTTATTAAAACAAGGCAAACATAGGGATGAATCCTAAATCAGTAATAGGGTTAGCTTTTTTCCATTAATGTAGTAACTAGCATTTAAATAGTTGTTTCGATAAGACTCAAGCACTAAATACTTAATTCTAGACATATGTACTTAATGCCAAATCTTTGCTTTAAATAAGCCGCAAAAAAGTTTTGTTTTGAGAAAATGTTTCTAGAATTTCGAAATTGATACCAAGGCAGTTTTATCAGTAAGTGGCACAGATATCTTTTGTTTCCTTGCAATAAAGCAGCCAAGATTTTCTCTACAAATTACATATTTCTGAGAACAGACATGGAAGCTGTTACTTCTGCAAGCAAAAAAGATCGCAGATTTTGATATTGTGGTATTTTCATATAACAAACTACATGTGGTATTTATTATAAAATTAATCTACATATTAAAGCTGTCATGGTTGATGCAATCCCTAATCCGTACTTAAAATAAGCCGAAAAAGAGATTAAATAACAGTTACATATTATTCTCAACGAACCATTTATTTCTATTTCTCAGCAATTCATTCCTGTGTATATGTTTGAAAGGTTGCCGATAACGGAACTGTTCGTTCATTCGCACAATTACATATAAAACAATGACAAAATTTTGAATGTTGTTTTTGTTTCACATGTAATTGTGAGAACAAAGGAACAGTTTCATTATCGCTCAACTGGCACCTTGTTTCTTTGCTTGTTTTTTTACTCAGTTTAAAAAATCTGCTCTTGGCTCAAACTTTTTTCCTTGATTCAAGCATTTTATACGCATTTTAAGACAACATAAGATTGGTTTTCTTGAACAAAACCCTTTTCGGCTTGTTTTAAGTAAACTTGTGTGTTAATCGTACTGGCACATATTAAAAGCAAGTAAAAAGAATTTAACAATATTGTGGTATGAGATATTTCTTTATTTGATTTTTTTTTTTTGACACTAAACTAGTAGTGACCAGATACGAGATTGATATTAAAGCTACCTAGCGCTAACTGGCAGCACAAACAATTTTGTTTTTAAATTGGGATCTGTCGTACGTCAGCTTCACCCAAATTCATCGATTAGTTTTTTTTTTTTTTTCTTTTTTTTTTATCTTGGACCGGTACTCAGGGGATGACCCCTACATATGCAGTGCATTGTACTGGAACTAGGAAAATAGGTTATGATGAGGTAGGAAATAGGGAGTAGTGTTCGTGGAGGATTAAATTAAACAATAACAACACGAAAGACTAAAACAAACTCTATTGCAGCATTTAAAATGTTGGAATTAAATTATTTAAAACTGATCAGTGCCCAGTGTATATATCTTCGACACTGCTCAGATTAGTAAAATTTAGTGCAACACCTTCCACGCTACAAGGTAATGAAGTACATTCAGAAGAAATTAATATTGTGCATATAAAGAAAATGCAGACAACGGTGAGAGAAGAAACAAAAAAACAAAAAGAAACGCGTGTACACATACTGCTACCTATTCCGGTGCACTTTGATTTCATACGAAATTAATAATGAACAAATGTATGTATATAAAAAATACGAACAACGGTAAAAAAGAGAGTAAGAAAAATAAACACATGTACACAGCTTACTACCTATTACGCTGCAATTTGGTTTTATATGAATTTAATTAATGAACGTACATACATATATAGAAAATACGGACAGCAGTAACAAAAGACATGTGCACACGACGAGAGATAGAACACTACTGTAGTCTTTTGATGCAAGCAACTTTTGTTTTTTAGCGCGAGTTCCAGCCTTGACGGCTGTTCATTCTAGAGTTAAACAAGTTTATTAACCTGGTATCCCTAACTTTAATTAGAAATAAAATAAAAAATGTAGCTTAGAAAACACGGCAAATTGGTGTCGCTGCATCGTAAGGTTACCGTAACTTTTAAAAACTTTTTATTTTATTATCACTTTTGAAACACAAGCCTATATGCACATCGGTTTTGCCTCAATTTTTCTTACCTTGACATAATTTTTCTTAAGTACTTAATTGAATTGAAGTACAAATTAAATTTATTGTTGTATTAATTAAAATCGTTGGATTAATAAGCGGATTGAAGAAAACCCCAAATAATCCGCTTTTTTCTTTATCTCGTGTATGGTCAGTATTCAACGGCCTAACCGCATGTTGATTCTCTCACAAGGAGAAAAAAAACGTTCACCCGGACGTCCCCATGCCTGACAAATTCCCATGCATGGCTACCATTTTCGATCACATAATGTAGGCCGCATGCTCTACCCCATGGTGTAGGTCGGAGCCCTCGTAAAACTCTTTCCGATCTCAGGGTCACGGCACCCGGTTGTCCACACCGAGTCCGTAAACTTTCCCCGCATTTGGGTATTAAACCACCACGTTACTCCCGAAGGACCTCACCATAGCCGGGCGAGAACAATGTTCCCGGAGTACCCATGGTACCAGAAAATAATAGCCTCTGGTCAGACTATCGCAGCCCTAAAAAGGGCTGCTACTGTTTTAAACCCCACACAATTGCAGGAACTGCTAGCCCCCGACGAAAGAAACAAAAAATAACCTCGATAAACATTACGATGAGTCTACTCCGTCAGATTCGACATGGTAAAATATTGCATTGCTGAATTTAAACGCGGCCCAATAAACACTGCAACAATAACATTAACAGGGAGGCCAAAAAGGGTGGGTCTACCACTACTCACCTGGAACCAAAAATTCGAAACAATGGGTGGAAGCGTTTCGACGAAGGCGAAGACATTGAAATCGGCTGACAAGGTTATGGCCACTGTATTTTGGGATGTATACTGAATATTGCTCATCGATTGTCTTGAAAAAGGATCCACAACCACAGGAAAGTGTTTTCGTACATTATTAGAGCAATTGATTGATTGATGCAATCAATTGCTTTTTGGTTTCCCAAAATCGCATTATCCAGATGGTATACAAAAGTTGGAATATCGTCTTACTAAATGTATTGAGCTAAACAGAGACTGTGTTGAGAAATAAATGGTTTTTGAAGAAAAAATTTTATTTTTCAACTTAGGTAGCTTCAATATCAATCCACCCTTGAACTTCAGTAAAATCTAATTTGGTGATCTTTATTGAAATGTAAACAAAGTATCATTAAAATGTATACCTTTGTGATTACCAGAAAGATTTTTCTAGTGTACATGTGACGACGTCACGGTAGCTGAGTCTTGTGACCTATATTTAGGTTAGGTCAGGTGGGCTGGCCATTATAAATAGAAATGTTGATATTCGCCGCACTAATTGCTTTCATTTTGTAGATGTGTTGCGCTATTCTTCCTGAATAGTTTCACTATTGTGGTGAGAAAGCGATCATGATATTCATATGATAGTTTTTGATAGAAAATGTTTGTAGGGCAATTATTTTACACACACTCATACCCAACCAAACTTACTTTTCCACATATGTGTCTTGTAAAAGTTAAAAAAAAAGAATTGTATTGAAGTTTTGCTTTTTAAAATCAAACTTTGTATACGAGTTTTATTTGTTTTCTTTTTAACAGTCAGTTGCTAAAGTTAGCACAGATTGAAAACTCGTTTGCTGCTTTAAAAAAGTATTTGCTTTTTTGTAGCAAATAAGAGTATAATGTATACTCGTACATATTTCATTAATTCACTATAACGCCGATTTTGAATAACAATTCCCTCGGAGTTTTTTTTCTCTATTTCCAATTCTTCTATTTCAAATACTTTTATTTCTCATTAGCAGATTTCTCTTTTATCTCGTATTGTAAAGTTTTAACTAATTTAATTCTAACATTTTAAATGCTGTTCTCATGTTGTTATTGTTCGACAAACACTACAGCTCTTTTCCTTCTCCACATAACCTATTTTCCTAGTTCCACTACAAATCACTGCATATATAGGAGTTATCCTCTGAGTACTGGTCCAAGATAAAAAAAAGGAAAAAACTAGTTGTTATGAATGTCAATGTTCAATAACAAACAGTTAGATATTCTTTTGAATAGAATGGAGCCGACTTAGATACAGCTTGAGACATATTCACAGGATGCAAACCTCAGACTGCATTGTGCCAGCAATGTTGGTTTATTGTTAGTTGACTGCCACGCTATACGTCTCTTCTTCATAAAAAGGTTTTGTAAACTTTAATTTAAAATACCACAGCTGATTTTCAAAATTCAAAGTTCCGTTTCCCATAAAGCAAATCTCCCATCACTTTAGAATAGGAAAAGCAAACTCTTCGGAAATTCATTTCTGCGGAAAGATTTATAAATGGTCTTTATGTCTATTTGGAGATTTTCGGCGGCTGAATTTCCCATTAGGGATTTTTTTGAGATAAGGACAAAATATTTGGTTCGGGGATTTTTTTAAAGATCGTATTTAAAACATAGAGACTTTCGGTGATTTTTTAGTGATTTTAGTTTTTCATTATATGTACTTTAAAAAGAGATGAAGAAGACAATGGGAATTCTTGAAGCAGTGAAGTTTAGTCAACGTATCTACCTTCAGTTGCAATGAATTAAGATTATGATTTTGAGGAAGAATTAAAGTCTTTGATATTGTTATGTTTTTATCTTTAAAACAATATCTTTGATATTGTTATATTTTTATCTTTAAAAACGCCTTTGCCGATTCTTCAATTGAAAATGAAATAATGACACTCACACCTGTTTGTTACACAGTACTTAAATACTTCACAACTTTATATACACTTACACACTTTATATCCACTTAACATAATGCTGTGACTTATTAAGTGTACAACTTTTTTGTTAACAACTTTATAGTAAACAGCTGGTTATACTTTAATGACTCAAAGTATTTTCCATCTTTGGCCACTACTTTAACCCATCTTTCGGACAGCGCACGAATACCGCGCTGAGTGCCATTGATTGACACAAGTCAACGTCTGGAAAATATGGTAGGTAAGGCTGGACTTCCCATTTCAACGTTTCCAAGTATGTCTTTACTGCTTTCACAACATTGGGTCAAGCACTGTCATGCAGTGAAATCAATCATGCCTCTCGTTGTATTGTGGAGGTTTGTCTTTCAATGCTCGACTCGCATTAATTGCGTCCCATAACGAACGCCTCTGATTGTTTCAGTCCATATTAACAACTCATAAGATACTACGCCAAGCTGGCCCTTTCAAATACTGAGCATGACGTGAAAAGATGACGGAGATACTCCATTGATTTTCTGCGCTTGCTTTTTTCGTCCCTAGTCACAATGCGATGCAGAAATCCTTTCCGTCTTTGCCTCGCAAACAGCAGTTCACACGCAAAGAAACGCCGTTCAACATCACTCGGCTTCAATTCGTACGACACCCAATTTCCTTGTTTTTGAATAATTCTCATGACTTTCAAGCATTTTGAAATGGCTTGTTGCATTACTCGAAATGATCGTGCCAATTCTTGTCGCGTTTGATACGAGTCTTGATAAAGTAATGCTCCCAATTATGCATCTTCGAAAACTGCCTCTTTTCCACCGCCATGCTGATCTTTGACATAAAAATCACCGCATTTGAAGCGATGAAACCACTCTCAGCACGTTAGTCCATTAAAAGTGGCCTTACAACAGGTACTTAAGAGCATTCGATGAGTCCCAGCTGCAGATTTCTTCATATTATAGCATATAATTAAAACCTCCCGCATATGAACTAGAATTTGGCTCGTAAGCTGAAATGTTCTAACGAGAATAACTTTTTTATGCAGACACTAATCGACTATTATTTCGGCGGCGTTATGTTTACAAATATCTAAGCTTAGTGTATGACATCTACGATCTATTTATTTCGACTACCACTTACCGCTACAGCCATCTATTACTATCTATAAAAGGGCGGAAGCAAAGTTGTACACCTAATAAGACTGCCTTGCAAAACTTTTATATTTAAACTCTGCCTCTACCGAACATCTGCCTGCTATTCATACTCCTTTCTGCCTTGGTCGCGAGGCGTCTAGCTAACGAGAATTCCATACAAATATAATTGCAGACACACAGTCGTAAAATAGATCTGGGCTTGGCTCAGAGCTATTTTAGCTCCCATCTCATCGTAATTATTTCTTAAGCGCAGTCAGGCTTGTTGTTGTTTGGCCTTCGAAAGTTTTGCGTCTCGCTCTCACTGGTTAACGGTTTGCCTAAACTAACTGTGTTAGTTTACAGGTTTTTTGATGTACTTATTTCTTTGTTGACCATGCGGCAATTTCTTATGTGAAGGTTGTTATAATTAGTCACAGCGCCGCTACAAATTACTGTTAATACCATCGTGTGCATAAGGTCTTCGTTACTCCGTCCGTCCGATACTTTGCATATTTATTTGCAACTGTGTAGTTAAATAAATAAATAATTGCTGCGTACAACAACAAAAGCGCATCAATAAAAACTTTTATGATTGATTTACTTGGAACATTGCGCTCTTTAGATCATGTTTGCTTGTGCTCTATGTTTGTAGCTTTATGTTGCTTGTGAGAATGTGCGTGTACATTTATAACAAGCAAATCAACGGCTGCACATTGCGTTAGATGTCATAAAAATTCGTAACATTATTTCGTAACGTTGTTGCAACGAATGCAATATGTCTCATAATTTTCAAAACGTATAAACATATGAAACGTTCATATGCTGCAAGTCATTAGCACAGCCCGAATTTAGTTTCAGCATAAAAATGCTGCAACTAGCATCAAATATCGGTGTTCTTTATATCCTTTGATAGATTTAAGTGACAGTAAAAAAATCTATGAGTGTTGCCACTTTTAGCAGTTTCCTGTTCTTGGTCCGTGTCACTAGTTTGCTGGCAAAGATTTTTAATCCTACCTTGAGTGGGTCTTGTTCGTGATGTCGAATCACCCGTGAAGATTATGTTGTTTGCTTATCTTATGTTTTGAATTCACGTGTGTTGATTGTTGTGGGTGTTCAGTGATGCTGTATTTTGCTGTTTTTCGAGTTTTCTGTTGTTGGTGGAGGTCACCAGTCCCCGAACAGTTTGAGGCGCTCCACTGCTACGAAGTCTTCTTGGGGATACAATAGACGGTAGCACCTGCACTTTGCTCCTGCCCATCTATTGTGTGACCTTGTGTGGAGTTTCGTAGTGGTTGCGCGTTAAACCCAAATCGCAGAGAGAGTTTATTTGAGGACGGTATGGTATTGTATTGCAATCGGGCGCCGTGAATCAAAGATCGTCAGAAGTTTTAGAAAAATTCTGCTTCCAAACAAAAAAGAGATCATGTTCAAACAACATGTAATCGAATTAGTACTCATGCAGTGCAATTTAACATGTTTTTTTAGCGTTTTCTATTTATTGAATCTTTAAAATGAATTCAAATCATAATACTAAAATTTTATTTTCCTACAATTATTTATTGAACCTTCAAAATATGAACTAACAATAAATATTCACATCTTAAATATAAAAAGTTATTTAAGCCCAAAGAATGCTAGACAAAAAAGTTTTGTTTTACGCGAATAATATCGGTAGAATCACCTATCTAACGTTCCGATAGTGGCAAGGGTATTCCTTCTTCTCAGCCGAGAGAGGCCGTCAAAATTAAGTATGTTGCGTGCAAGAGGATTTGGGTAAAGTTCCAGTTTACTGATATACCTTGTCGCGTACTTAGGGAATTCGACTTTTACCAGCGGAATACACAGATCCTTGTGAATTCGTGAATTTCTTACGTAACATGGAGCTGCAGTAATCTTTCGAAGAAGTTGGTTTTGTCGCCTTTGAATTTTTTCAATGTTTAACTTTTTTAACGCAGTTAAAGTAAAATCGTATGGAAATTAGTAGAAAAAGTTTCATTTAATCTTACTATTGACCAAGCTTTTGTTAAAAAAAAATGTAACAAATTTATTTCAAATTATAAATGTTATAGCTTTTTATCTGAAATTTTTAAAATGTAAAGGAACTTTTTTTGATACACTGCGTAGAAAATTTTCAAACTCTGTTGTATACTTCACTGAATGTTTACTTTTCGTATCAAGTGTAATATGGTTTTTCCCCATTTACTTCGTTATTTTAACAACTTTGTGTTCAAGTTTATTGTATAGTATTTTCGTATAGATTTTTTCTTTTGTATTCTGAGTTGTCAACTTTGTCACATTCGCATTTGCTGATGTTTCCTTCCTCGACCATCAATCTGGTTTTCTATTATTACAAGTTAGCAAGTTTTGAGATTTCTTTTCTTTCATTGTTTTACGTTTGGATTTGATAGACTATGTGAAATATGAAATCAAGAAATATATTTTTAATCACTTTTGAATTAAAGAGGTAAAACGAATTGCAATACTTAAACAATAAAAGTTAAATTTATTATTATTCAATTTTTGTTTTTTAGTTTGTTGCTAGTTAAATTTAAAACCAAAAAGATAGTTTAACGGAAAGCCTTTTGCTTAATGAAGATTGAAGAAGAGTTAGCACTGAAAAAAAATCGTGAACCAAAGTTGTGTTCATCAAATAAAATTTTGCCATTTATACCAATTATGAGACTATTTTATTTTTAATGAGTGGAGTAAAATTTGTTTGACGTTTAATTGTTATTTTTTGAATAAACATGAAAATACCACATTAAAATGTTAATACATTTTAATAAAATCTTACTTATTGTCTGGATAACCGGTTAGTATTAAGTGCCAACAAAAATAAGAGAATACCGTAGTAAAACTTTAATTTGATAAATTAAAATTTGAATTTTTAACGTAAAATGACAAACATGCACGTACCCCTACGTCCTATACTTGCTGCTACGACGTTTTCACGTTTACAATACAAAAATCTTTGTGCCAACCACGAAGGAATACATTCGGTTGACACTTTGTTTGCATTTCAACAAAAATCTTCAATTCACTCGTTCTTTCTCACTGCGTAGATTTTCAAAAATCCAGATTCGTTTCTTGTTGTTATTAATACAAGCGTAACACATGAATGTATGTGGTTGACTGTCATTAGTACGTTTCATTTCGGTGAGAAGTGAACAATACCAATTGAGAAGATTTCTCGAGATAGTCAAAATAATAGATAGGCAAAATAGATGTGTTATCTACTCCCGATAGCCTGATATATTAGGCTTGTGTACTACACTTAATAGTGTAAAGCTTCTCAACAATTTTAGCAGCTTAAAACGGTAATTTTAAATGCTGACATTCACCAACGGGCTGCAATTACATCAACTCAATAAAAATAGGGTGAATGATGGTTGACCTAAGTTTTTCACATTTTCCATATGATAAGATTAGGGTGGATAGCTACTGGTAAATCTAGCGCATTTGAGTCCGATTTGGTCTTGTTGTGTTGCCTGGGAGAGGCATTCTCGTACTTCTCCGTATGACTCACCGGTTGAGATCTGAACGTACCTGAATATTCAGTAAGTAAGAAAACGGCAGAATAAGCACTCAGCACTCTCTTCCTTTACTTTGTTCGCCAGCAAAAATAGTTTTTCCAATTGTACCACGTGTGCGCCAAGGGTTGTTAAATTTTAAGGTCCGATGTTGATTTTGAATAAAACAAATTGCTTAGGAATTATTGTAATTTCTTTTTAATTTTATCTCAATATTATTTGATCTTCGTTTGTTAAATAAATTTAATTTTTGCAGCTTCAGATCTTTGTTTTTTGTTTTTTATAAAACATTTACAATATAAAATCTTTTATTTCTCAATATTTCGATAATAATTTGTTATCATCGTCAGGAGAAATTAAATGTTATAAATTTAAATTCAATTTAAATTTAAATTTATAACTCATTAATGAGTGAACTTTTTTAGTTATATACATATGTACGAGATTAACTAGTTGTGAGTTCGAGTCCAACTTCAGTCAAGAAGAAGGATTATTTTTAATTATAACAATAATTGCTGTGAAACAATAAGACCAAAGAAGAACAGAAAAAATAATTGAATACCATTAGCTGGGGGACAACTAGCTGTTTCGTAGTCGCTACACTACTCATCAGCACCCACTGGGATTCGTACAAACAACTGGGGTTATAACAATTGCATATATGTGATCAATATGTGGCAAACATTAACGTAAGAATAATTAAAGAGCTCGGTGGCTGAAGTGGTTAAAAATACATCATGTTCACATGATCCCGAGTTCGAATCCCATTGGGTGCTGATGAGTAGTGTAGCGACTACGAAACAGCTAGTTGTCCCCCAGCTAATGGTATTCAATTATTTTTTCTGTTCTTCTTTGGTCTTATTGTTTCACAGCAATTATTGTTATAATTAAAAATAATCCTTCTTGACTGAAGTTGGACTCGAACTCACAACTAGTTAATCTCGTACATATGTTAAATTTATAACATTTAATTTCTCCTGACGAAGATAACAAATTGTTATCGAAATATTGAGAAATAAAAGATTTTAAATTGTAATTTCTTTTTATTATGATACGAGTAATATTGGTATGGTTCAATTATGTATTGAACAAAATAGCGGTCAAATGGCCTTCGCGACCTCGGAAGCACACCTCTATCCAATGGTGCAAATTTTCGGTCCATCTGTTATATATATTCTTACTTTGTTGCAGACTTTTTTTCACTACATACAGCAGTGACATATATGACAAAGATATTGAATATACGAGAAAGTTCTCACAATACGATACCTTTTGCATCTGTTGTTCTTCATAATTTAAAAAAGCTGATGATATCATAGCAAGGTAATCCTGACTGAGTTCCAAGCTCTATTTTGAATCGCTGTGCTGAGTTTTTAACCTTTTAACACTTTTCTTCAATATTTCAATCAAATATGTATTTTTTCCTATGTTTTATGTTATGTTCTTATGTTATACCTCTTTTTTAAACTGGTAATAAATCTGAGGTTACGAGAACAAACTACGGTATTGCAAAGCTAAGTGCTATTCCTAAACTGTTGGAAAACCTCACCACTGAATATATGTCACCAATCTTCTTCTGTGCTGTCAGTAAACCAACATGGCTTCAGAAAAGGCTACTGAACAACAACTAACGTTTTGCATCTTACGTCTTTAATTAATGCTGGATTTATTGAAAAGAAACAAACAGATTCTGTTTAAACAGACTTCAGCAAATCTTTCGACAAAGTTAACTACGACTTTGCTTCTGCACAAATTAAAATTGATGGGTTTTACCGATGTCTGCATCAACTGGCTGAGATCCTATTTAACACGTCGTAAGCAGAGTGTAATATTCAATACCTCGTCTTCAAGAAGTATTGTAGTTTTATTTAGTGTCCCTCAAGGGAGTCATCTTGGCTCTATTCTTTTTTCACTCTTCATCAACGATCTTCGGTTATTCACTTTTCAAATATTTTGATGTACGCCGATAATGTAAAAATTTTCTAGCTTCAAATACCATGCCGATTACGTAAATCTATAATATGACCTCCATAATTTGTTTTCATGGTGCAAACACAACATGATGGTACTGAATTTGAAGAAATGCAAACTTATCTGTTTTCCTAGAAATTCCTTTCTGTTGAATACTTCTTATAACTAGTCGACTCATTATTGGACCTGGAAATCTTGCTGGATCAGAAACTTAGTTTTTTATCACAATGCTTGCAGATAAAGTTAGAGGTGTTATTTTTTTTATAAAACGCTGGGCAAAAGAGTTTACCGACCTTTATATTGCTAAACGGCTGTATACAGCAATGGTGAGGCCTATTTTAGAATATGGTTCAGTAATCTGGGATTCTTAACATAACATCCATTCTCAACGTATCGAATGTGTCCAAAAACAATTTTTGCTGTTTTGTTTACATGGTATTGTAACGAAGTCTCGTTACATATAATATATTTTTTTACTGTTTTATTTTGTTTTGTATATTTATATACCAAAAGAATTTATTTGATTTAAAATGAATTATCAATTTTTCCTTTCTTATATTTATACCTACAAATATTTTATATTTGCAATATCGCTTGCTTATCATTTTTTTGTATTGAACAATTAACAATGTTAATTGTTCAATTTTACTCAAAGAGAAATTCCCTGTTAACTAACAGAGGTAGCAAACCCAGCAGCAGCCAATGCCCACATACACGTACATGTAACGAGGTATTTTTTTGCTATTATCTTTTTGGCAACACTAGTTTTGACAGCTCACGCACGTTTTGTATCTTGTGTCACTGTCAAACATCTACAGTTTGGTCTATAATTTAATCATGAATCGTCTTACAAACGAACAACGCTTGCAAATTATTGAATTTTATTACCAAAATGCGTGTTCTGTTAAGAAAGTTCATCGCGCGCTTCTTCCATTTTATGGTCAGTTTAATTGACCTACTAAGGCTTCTATTCGGGCTATTGTAAAAAAATTTCGCAACATATTTACATTGTTGGACATTAAACCACCAACACGCTTACGTAGAGTGCGTACTGAAGAATATATCGCAGCCGTATCGGCCAGTGTTGGTGATGACCGTGAATTATCGATTCGGCGCCGTTCGCAGCAATTGGGCCTCTGTTACTCCACTACGTGGAAAATTTTGCGGAAGGATTTGGGTGTGAAGCCTTATAAGATACAGCTGCTGCAAGAATTGAAGCCAAACGACCTACCACAACGCCAAATTTTTCGTGAATGGGCTCTTGAAAAGTTAGATGAAGATCCACTTTTTTATCGAAGAATTGTGTTCAGCGACGAGGCTCATTTCTGGTTGAATGGATACGTGAACAAGCAAAACTGCCGTATTTGGAGTGAAGAGCAGCCAGAAGCATTGCAAGAGCTACCAATGCATCCACAAAAAACAACCGTTTGGTGCAGATTATGGGCTGGTGGCATCATTGGGCCGTATTTCTTCAAAGATGATGCGAATCACAACGTTACTGTGAATGGTGAGCGCTACCGTGCGATGATAACAAACTTTTTTTTGCCCAAAATGGAAGAGCTTGACTTGCATGACATGTGGTTTCAACAAGACGGTGTCACATGCCACACAGCACGCAAAACAATAGACCAATTGAGAGGCGAGTTCGGTGAACAGTTTATTTCACGCTTGGGACCAGTTAATTGGCCGCCCAGATCGTGCGATTTAACGCCTCTAGACTATTTTTTGTGGGGCTATGTTAAGGCTAATGTCTATAGCGACAAGCCCGCTTCGATTGACGCACTGAAAGCCAACATTGCCAACATTATTCGTGAGATACCGGCCGAAATGTTGGAAAGAGTATGCCAAAATTGGACTAAGCGGATGGACCATTTGAGGCGCAGCCGCGGCCAAAATTTGCATGAAATAATCTTCAAACATTAAATTATATCGACCCAACTATCGATCCAAATAAATATTTCATGCATTTTTCTGAATTTTGTGTGTTTTTTTTTTTAATTTCCGATAGTTCTTATAAAATCACCCAATATCTGTAGAACAAATTATGCTCTAGCTGACCCGTTAACGCATTTATGTAATGATTTGATTTTAATAATCCTTATTGTTATGTTGACTTTGACCTAAACAAAAAATTATCATTTATTTAAATGCCATACCACGAGTTTTGAATTGGTGTAAACTTTTTGTAATAATAGCCTGTACGGATTTAATTTATTATCCATTGGCTAATAAATTATATGAAATTGAAAAGTCTGGCAGCTCGTAAATGAAACAAAACACATGTGCATATGGCACAATTCAAGTCAAATCGGATAATTCGGAAAATTTTTTTTTTGATATCCAGAAGAGCACATTTCACCAAATTTTCAGATTTTTTTGGCTTATGGTTTCAAAGTTATTGGGTTAAAATAAAAAAAAAATCGAATTATAAGAAAATCGTGTGCGAATAAATACACAGCGAACACTTGTATTGCTAAGTAATGTGTTAAAATATTATTTAATACACTCTTCATTATTCTACTTTGGCGTTTTAAGTCATCACGTAACATGGCGATATCTTTGGAGGCAACTACTTACGAATAACTATTTCACACTGTCATTACATAAAAGCACTTGATTTAGGAGTTAGTGTCGATAAAAACTATCAAAATGGCTAAAGATGTTTTGCATAAATGCGTAAAATGTAATGGATAACTTTATCAGGGCTGCTTAGTAAATCACTTTTTGTAATAGTTATTTGAAATCACAAAAAGATATTCAGCACACAAAATATTTTTAAGTTTTGTGATTTTAAACCGGTAAGATAACTTGCAGTCAATTTGAAATCACATGCTAATTTTTGCACGTACTTTATTATGAATTTTATAATTTATTACATTAATAAATAACTCAATGTGTTTTTTTTATTGATTATTTAAGTAAAATTATTTATTTTATACGAAATAAATTTCTAAATTAAGAATTAAACTAGATACGCTTATTTTGTTACAAGATTTGTTGTATTATTTTGTGATTTGGTTTATTGGTTTATTTTTCTTTACTTTTTATATTTATTAGAAAAAATTAACATAATTTTGCAAATAATACCGCGAATAAGAAAATTCAACCTGAAAATGAAAATATCAATCACATGAAGCAAAAAACAGCTGTTTTTGTACTTCAGAAGAGTATAAATCAAATCGAAAATCACAAAAAATTGTGATTTGCAGAATAGGCACAAATCACATTTGTGCTTTTGAAACGGCAAGTGCTTTGAAATCACGTGCCCTTTAGAAAAAGTCTGTATATAATAAAAAAAGGGAGTGACTAAATCATGATGTAACACATAGGCTGAAAAGTCCCGGACCTAACAAAGAAAACACAGTTTTTTTGATTATAAATTAGCTTCAAACGCTCCAACAACGCTATCATTTGTTGTAGCTATCATTTGTTTAAATTATAAATTAATTAAATTAACGCTATCATTTGTTTAAATTATAAATTAATTTACGAGGTCGGTTCGGAAACTTCTTAGCCTATCAATGAAAGAGAATAGTTAGTTAGTTTTTCAATATAATCTCCTGAAACTTTAATACACTTAGTCCAACGCTTTTCTAGCAATTCTATCCCTTAATTAAAATAGTTTTCCTCAAAGTCTTTAAAATAGTGGTTTACAACTGTAATTGCATATTCATTTGAGGTAAAACGCTTGCCAGCAAGGAATTTTTTTAGATTTGGGAACAGGTAAAAGTCGCTGGGAGCTGAATCAGGAGAATAAGGTGGGTGATCAAGCAACTCGTACTTTAATTCGTTGATTTTAGCCATTGTTAAAACACTCTTGTGCGTTATTGCGTTGTCTTGATGAAAAGTTATTTTTTTGTGTTGTAAACCAGGACGTTTTACTCGAATTTGTGCATTTAATTGATCCAAAAGGTTGCAGTAGTACTCTGAATTTATTGTTTTACCCTTTTGCAAATAGTCAATCAATAAAATACCTTTGAAGTCCCAAAAAACCGTTGCCATAACCTTACCAGCCGATTGAAGTATTTTTGCCTTCTTTGGGGCACTTCCTCCAGCTTCAGTCCATTGTTTGGATTGTTCTTTTGTCTCTGGAGTATAGGGGTGGATCCATGTCTCATCAACAGTTATGAAATGGCGCTTAAAATCCATTTTATTTCGCTTTAAACGATTAAACAAGCTTGAAAAATATTCATTCCTATGCGTTTTTGGTCGACTGTTAACAAATGCGGCACCCATCTTGCAGAAAGCTTTTTCATCTGTAGTTCTTCATGCAAAATTAAATGGACTCTGTCATTTGAGATGCCCATGATATTAGCTATATATTTCACGCTCTTATATTCGTCTATCATTTAATACCATATCATTAACTTTGGCTACAATTTCTGTTGTTGTTACTGTTTTGGACGTCCACTACGTGGTTCATCTTCAATGCTTGCACGACCACGTTTATATTCAGCAACCCAATTTTTTACTGTTGCATATGAAGGAGCACTTTCACCTAACACACTTACCTTATCATTATGAATTTCTTATCTCGATAAACCTTTTTTATGTAAATATTTAATGACACCACGCATTTCTAATTTTTCCACTGTAAAAAAATTGCGGATGCGTCTATTGTGAACGCCTGTTTCTATATGAAGGAGTTACCAGATCGAAACAAAATTTAACAAGTGTTCACAGCAGAGATGGAGAAGTTTCCAAAACACTTAACTTTTTTCGCTTTTTGTATATAGTAGGCTAAGAAGTTTCCGAACCGCCCCGTATTGTACATTTACATATATTTATTTGTCAAGAACAGTATAAACAACATATATTAAGCAAGTCATTACTTAACTTATTCTAAGTAATGCAGGCGGTAAATACTATGATATTGAAAAGTATTTTGTTATGTAAATGCATCACAATACCAAATTTTCGCTCATAACTTTTTCAATATTAGTCCAAACAGAATAAGTGTTTTCTACGTACTATCTAAAAAAAAAAAATATAAACGAATTGTGCAGTGTGCTATAATCCGATTTTCGAAATTTAATATTTTCAAATAATTTTTTTTACTGTTTGTACTCTTTGATTTTCTTTTTTTTTTTTTTTTTTTTTTTTTTGCTTTAAACTTAATTTACCCACAAATTTTAACTTTCTTGTTACTGAGAGTCGAATAACTAATATTTTTCCTAGTTTTTCAAAATTTTTTCAATATATTAATTTGTTAAATTTTTGTTGAACTTTTATAATTTTTTAAATTAAAAATTGTTTGGTTTGTACATATGTACAACAGGTTTTTAGTTCAAGTTTTTCCTTTCTTAATTTTTTTTCTTAAGAAGGATTTTTTACAATACAAATTTGCTGTGATCAATAATTTTGATTGAAGAAGACAAGAAAAATAATAATCAAATCTTTAGCTGGGGGACAACTAGCTGTTTTTTGAAAAAAAATTAAGAAAGGAAAAACTTGAACTAAAAACCTGTTGTACATATGTACAAACCAAACAATTTTTTCAATATATTTTTTCGTGTTAAAACACAGTGCAAAAATTTTCTAGAAACATCAATCCAGTAAAAACTAAAGCAAATCAAACAGTTTTACTTCAACCTGTCCGACTTTAATTGGATTGCATTTTTTTCAGAGTTTAGTTCGGTCTCTTATTCGACAACTTTTTCCCCTAAAAAGTACTTTGAAGCTTGTGGAAAAAATTAATTTTGTAGATTAGATATTATCTTTATACACAACTGGTGTTTTAATTAAAGGAACAATGTAACCGGCTACAGCTTCTTGTCATCAAATTAAAATAGTAAAATATTTTTGGAAATAATATTTTGTATTTCTCATTTTTGCATGCATTTCCTCTTTTATTGGTAATGTATTCAGTTGCGAAATAAATAATTTAACTAACTGCTATAAATCATTAATTTAGATTTTGCTTGTAAAGTGTTTTAATTGCTCCGTTTATGGCCGTTTTTTTTTTTCTTTTCTGCTTCAATTCATATTTTGAACCAAAAAAATTAAAAATTCATGTGCAAATTATTTAAATATCCTGTGTGAACGGTTGTGCATCTACATCGAATCCTCATATAACGTCGTATTTGTTTATGCAAAAAATTAAATAACTCTATATTACTCCTCTTTCACTGGAGGTAATAGAGCGTAGCTCTAACTTTAATTTAATCAATTTATAAAACTCAACTGGGATTAAGTATCAAAAACGCTTTAGTGACGTCAAACATTTTCAATATTTTCAGCAGGATGTCAATTGTTTAAAATACGAGTAAATTTAATTGTATTTATATATAATATTTTTTTTTATAATTGATAATTTTAATTTGCATGACTGTGACACGGTAGTCAACATAAATATATTGTATTAAAGGATTAAATTTGTTTATTTTGTTTTCATTGTTGTCTGATCAGGTTTAAAAAAAGTTTGCTTTAAATTATATATTACGAAATCGACAGATAATAGGGGTTTTCACGAAATTTTGCAAATGATGCGAATAAGAGCAAAAAGACTTTGTTTTTTTCACGCAACAACAAAATGCCTCGTAGACGGCGCAATTATAAAACTGATTCCAGAAACCCCACTTTTTACTGGCTCCCAATGCTTCCCCATGGAGAACAGGTTTTGCCTTGGCGTATTCCTAACTAGGGAACTTTGTTGTTCGGGTAAAGAGGGGAAGGAGTCTTTCATTTGTTGTAGCAGATAAAACTTTAGGAAGGCGCATGACTTATGTTGTGTTGGTTTCCGAAACAATTACCAAGGGTATAAATTGGCAGAACGGGGATCAGCATGGCCCCCGGGTGGTTCTGCTTGCAGTTCAACCTGGGCTGATCATGGTTGAGGTGCCTACCTTGGCTGAAA
This sequence comes from Thecocarcelia acutangulata, assembly GCA_914767995.1. NCBI lineage: Eukaryota > Metazoa > Arthropoda > Insecta > Diptera > Tachinidae > Thecocarcelia > Thecocarcelia acutangulata. Next base: position 64,629,398 of record OU612098.1, read on the forward strand.
CGTTCTGGCTGTGGTTGAAACCTAAAATGCAGGAGGGGTATTAGTATCCTTGATAATTGTTTGTTATATGGCTTTTTTCGGGGACTAATAACCTGCCGAGGATCTGTTGCCTTTACAACAGATACCTGTACTGTGAGGAACCAGTGATGATGGTTGACGGGTTAGTTGGTTTAAGGGCTGATGCTCTTAGTGGTTGACGGGTTAGTTGGTTTAAGGGCTGATGCTCTTAGTGGGCTTCAGCTTACGAGCTCATCTTGTCTTGAAATTATACACAGGAGGAATTGGCTACAAACATATGGCAAAAATTGCTACCTGTGTGAGCCTGGTAAGTCACACGGGGGCGCTGGTTAATCGTGAATAATTATAAAATAGTGGAACTATTCCATCATCAGATACGGCCGTAATCGCAGGTGCTGATGTAAATCTTTTTCACAACTGGCTCTCAATGCTCAGCTGACTATCGGACTTTTTAATGGGGGTGTATGATACAAGAAGTGTAGAAAACGAAGTCAATGAGTTTGACTGAATTTAAGCAGCCAATTAAAGCAATGTTTGAGGTAATCTAGATTTCAGGCCGTAATCAATAATTTCTGATCAGTTGTCAAATATGCATGGTTAAGCATAAAGGCCGTTCACGGTCTACCTTGCTTAAAATCTATTATATTCTTGCCTTTAACAACGCAATTGCAAATAATATAATGACACAGACGTTACACAGTAATTAAATAATTCACAACTTTACACTTTATACCAATTTGTATCAAGATCAAGATTTTGTGACTTATGTCTGTCTTGCACAATGTTTAAAATTAAACTGTCTCGCTGCGGAAGATCTGTCTTCTATTGATACTTCTTCATTATATGCTATGAGCACAAAGGTTAAAATTAAACCCTGGCTATGCCGAACATCTGCCTGCTATTTACACTTTTTTATTACCTTTTTGATAGTTCATCAAACATCTACTTATTTGCTTATGATCGTTCCAGATTCAGATGTACATATATAATTGCTACACATACTTGCAAAACAATAAGAACGCAACAACAACAACAAAATAATTGATGTTTAATTTACTTGGAATTTTGCGTTCTTTAGGTCATGTGTATTTGTTTGTTTGTGTATTATGTAGAGTACTGGGGATATGCAAGATCCCTCCGGGCAACCGGCCGGTATCGATGTTTGAGTAGAAATATTTGAGCTCTGAGAGAAAACTTTGTGTTATAAGAATTAATTCTACAGGAAAATTTAGCCTAATAATTTTGTATTTTGTATATATTTTGTATATGTTGTGCCAAACTAAATCGAAAGCGGATTTAATATCTAGTAATACCATACCAGTTGATTTTCCATTACTAAAATTTGCAGTTACTAATTTCCTAATTCCGATTAGTGGCTGAATGGTGTTGTGTTTTTTACGAAAACCAAACTGTTGGGTGGGTAATATGTTATTTGCGTCGCTAAAAGTCGGAAATTTTTTCTAAATTTCTTTTTTCAGTATCTTACTTAAAGATGATAAGACTTATTGGCCTATGCGAAAATATGCAGTTGACAGGTTTATTTGGTTTCAATATTGCCACAACTTTAGCACGTTTTCAAATTTTAGAAAAGTAAAGCAAACGCAGACAAGAGTTTATACTCGTTGTTATATACTTAATTCCTTTCTTAAGTAAAGCTTTCAGACATTTATTGTTTATTTGGTGCATACCGGGTGACTTCTTTTCCTTAAAATTTCTTATTATAGTAAAGGTTTGAACAGCGGAGATTTTTATATCTTGACGAGGGTGTATGGCAGATATAAAATTATTTACTGTACTGTTTACGTCTGTTACGGTTGTCTGGTCACTAAGGTTTGTATAACTTAAATGATTCAATCTGAACGTTTGAGCTAGTTTGTCACATTTCTCTTGTTGTTTTAATAAAAGCAGAACTGCCTTTTTCCAGGGATGAAAGTTTATTTGTCCACACATATTATTTTTAAATTTTCTTATTTCTTCGGAAATACGATAGTTGCACTCTTTAATTATCTCAATTATATCACGATATCGCTTCCAACGTCTTTTGTGCATATTTCTAGTTTGCGTCATATGTTTTATATACTGTAGAAGGGTTGGTGATTCAGTTGTATATACTTTACTTGAAACACTGTGCTTGACTGCCGCTGATATTGTGTCGATAAATGAAACAATCATGGAGTCGATGAGACCACTTGCAATGTATAAAAAATTCAAAGAATTCTTCCTTTTTCCTCCTCTCCATAACATATTTTCTTAGTTGGGGTACAGTACACTGCATATATAGGGGTCATTCCCTTAGCACTAGTTCAAATTGAAAAAATATATGTGAAGCTATTGAAGCTACCTAAATTTAAAAAACAATTTTTTTTCAAAAACCATTTATTTTTCAACATAGTTGAGCCTTTGGCTCTATACACTTAGTAAGACGATATTCCAACTTTTTTATACCATCTGAATAATACGATTTTTGGAACCCCACAAAGTAAGCGTTAGTTGCGGTAATCACTTTTTGGTTTTAGATTATTTTTTTCCTGCGTACCATCTTTCCAAGTTTGCAAACAGGAAAAAGTCACTAGGAGCTAAATTATAAGGTGAATGATCAACCAATTCGAAGCCTATTTCACGAAATTTTAGCATCGTATCTAATGGTGTGTGAATCGGTGCGTTATCTTGAAGAAAGAGCACTGTTTTCTTCTTTAAATGCGGTAATTTTTTCTTGATTGCATTAATCAATTGATCCAATAATGCACGATAATACTTTCCTGCGATTGTAGATCCTTTTTCAATATAATCGATGGGAAATATTCCGTGTGCATCCCAAAGTACAGTGGCCATAGCCTTGCCATTCGATTTCACTGTGTTCGCCTTCTGCGGAGCACTTCCACCAGCTTCTACCCATTGTTTCATCAACAGTTATTAATCGATGCCAAACATCAACAGGATTACGCTTTATCATGCCTAACCACAGCTGTGAAGTGGTAAGTTGAATTCATGTTTATTCGACACTGAGCAAAAGCGGCACTCATCTTGCCAATAGCTTTTTCACAGGTTGAACACACGTTCATATTGCTCCTTTATAGCAACATAGTCATATCTCAAAAAAGAAGCTTTTAAATATGCAGAGCTGTTAACAGTACTACATTTTATATTGTGCCAAAAATTTATTCATTGTTACTTTTAAACTGTTTCCTTTAGGAGATATTTTCTAAAAAAAATTTCTAAGACTTGTATAGAAACTAATAATTTGAAATGTGTTTTTCTCGAAACAAGCTTTTTGTAGTTATGACTATGTTTCAATAAAGGAGCAATGTTTCAATAAAGCAGCAATTTCGCGTAATTTGAATCGAGGATCATTCGATGAATTTGGGTGAAATTTTAACAATTGATAGATCGCAATTGGAAAAAAAATTGTGTTAGTGCTGTTATCTAGCGCTAGGTCGCTTCAATATCATTTTTTTTTGTTAAACCAATTTAAAGTTAAATCTTTGGAACACTCAATAGAGAAATGTTACCAATTTATCAAGGTAGATTCAATTATAAATTCAAAAGTACTTAAGCTAATAAATACCAACAGGCATCATTCAAACATCAATAACTCTATTTATGTAGAGCGAGTATATATTTAAGTAATGAAGCAGAGCATGGTCATTAATGTTTAATAATAAATCCTTTGTTTTTGAACCTCTTTATTACATTTATATCAATTGATGCGTGTCGTACATACATACTCGTATGAGGATTGCATTTCGTGCCAAAGAAATAATTAACAGAAAATATCGTTGCAAATAAAATACGAGGACTCCAACATTTCGCGAATGCTTAACTTTAAAAAAAATCTGCTGGCAAGTCTCTAAAGGGTTAATTGTTCCCTTTTGGGCCAAAAAGAAGAAAAAGTAAGAACTTCGTATTTGCTACATGCAAATTTTTGACATTATGATTTAGAGTTCAATTTATAAGATGCGGTTAAATTAAATTGTGGCAACTTCAGATCTTGATTGTTTGTGTAAACAGTTTGACAAATTTTGTTGCACTTTCAACAATTCATTAGCATCATTAGAAAACTTAAGCCCTTTTTCTTAAGCTAAGCATTAATTAATTGCTAAGATTCTCGTATTACTTGTTCAACAACATTTTCCGCTAATTACTTCTTTGGCGTAGAATGCATCTTCATGTTTATACATATACGTATGTATGTATGCATGAATTGAAATATCGAGGTGTTATAGATAGACGACACCGTTAATTTGCATTGAAAGCTCACTAATGTGAATTAAAATTTTACTCCAACGACACTTTTTGCATTTAGTAAAAAATTTCAATAGTTTTATTATTTTTTTTTTTTGTAATCGCATCGAGATGAAACGAATAGAAAGCGGAAAAAACGATTAACAGCATCCAACGCACTCTTTATTTTAATGAAAACACATACATTTCGTTGTAAATCTGTCCTTTTCTTTTTGCGTGCCTCAAATCGATGATACGTGCAGCCCTGTACTACCTTATCGCACTATTATTAACTATTAATTAAACTACTCGGGTAGAATAAAGCTAACCAAAGGTCAATAAAGACGAGCTTTCCGACAACTAGCAACCAGTCTGATCAAAAATAACCGTTATTTTCAAATTTCGTCAGTTACGTATGTTAGATTTTCGCACTTTTTTCTGTCATGTTGGTACACATGTCTGTTATATATGTTGGCAATATCAGCCATTTTGGACTCGCAGTTTGTTTTTGAAAGATAGTTTTGGTGTGCTCTTCGATTTTTTACTACTCGAAAAAATGGATCAAAGAAACTATTAAGTTTTGTGTAAAAACTGAAATTAAATGCGCAAGGACATTTGAATGTTGACTGTCACGTTTGGCGAGTCAACTATGACCAGAACACATGTTAAATTGTGGTATAACCGGTTTAAGAAAGGCCGAAAAGATGTCAATGACGATGCTCGTCCTGATCGCCCGAGCACGTTCTTCGACTGGAATGACATGGTGCATCAACAAGGTCGTACGGTCAATAAGGAATACTATCTTGAACTTATGCGCCGTTTGCGCAAAGCACTTCGTCAGAAACGCACAGAATTGTGGAAAAAACCATCATGGATTTTGCACCATGATAACATACCAGCTCACCCCCGCTGACTTCTTCCTCTTCCCAAAACTGAAGACACCGATGAAAGGAAAGCGTTTTACACGATTGAGGAGATAAAAGAAAAATCGAAACAGGACTTGTTTGTTGGCGATACCAAAAAGTGCGTTTCAGAAGTGTTTCGAGGATTGGAAAAAACGCTATCAAACTGCTTGTTCGGCTGCGTTTAAATTTAGCAATCTAATATTTTACCATGTAATCTGATGGAGCAGATTAATGTTTACCGAGCTTTTTTTTTGTCTCTTTCGCCGTTTACCATTTCAATAATAGTGTTTAATCACTGCACGAAATTCACTTTTTTCGCTTTTCAACAAACACAAAAGTTGCTTACTTTAAACAAATAACCTATTTTTTTATTTTTATCTTGGACCAGTACTTAGGGGATAGCCCCTACATATGCAGCGCATTGTACTGGAACGAGGAAAATAGGTTATGAGGAAAGGGGGAGTAATGTTTGTGAACTTAACTTATTCCGGTATAATTTCGTTTTTTAGAAATTAATAATAAATATGAAAATACGTGTGTACAGAACGGAAGACAAAACGCTATCCCTCACCCAAATTCATTTGATGAATTTAGGTGAAAGTTTAACAGCTGACGTTTGACAGATCGCAATTTCAAAATTTTTGTGCTTGTGCTGCCATCTAGCGCTAGGTAGCTTCAATATCAATCCGCCCTCGTAGGCTGCTGCAAAAACGCGTTCTCTGCACTCAGTTTCGCAGGCAAGCCTTTTAGCTAAATTGTTTTTAATTTATATTAATATAGCGTTTAAAGTAAATAATAGTAAACTAAGTTGCTTAAATGTTTGCGTTTTGCTTTTCGATATTTTTAAAATACATATCGTAGCAGTCAATGTCAGCTCCTTGCATGAAAGTTTATAAGAAAAGTAAAATGTAAAAAGAAAATTTTTTTTGAAGATGATACACAAAGGAGTGTCAAAATATGGAGAAATAAATAATAACAATTTTTATAACAAGTGACCTCAAGCTTCAAACAATAATTAAATTAAAAAGGGTAAAAAAATACCAACATGAAATGTCAAAAGAAGCGTATAAGCATTTTTTTGTGTTTGAAAGATTTGAGCAGATTTTCATAATTATTTTCATTATATTCTTTATTTACTGAAAATAATTTAATATAAAGTTTTTGAACTTATTTTTCAAAATGTGTTAAGTCTCTTAATTAGCGTATAGACAGCTAGAAACAGAAAAGACAGCTAACTTCTATAATTGAAGTTTAACGAAACTTGCTGCTAAAGTTTTTATACCGAAATCCTAGATCTGAAGGTGCCAGGTAAACAAGAATGAGACAAAAAGAAAATTAACTAGCTCAATTTATAATATTATATTCCTTTATATGTTAAAAATACAGAATGATAATAATTTATTTATTTATTTAAGTCTATAGACTATAAGTCCTTACAGACTAAAGACCAATTATAAAGGAGTACAATTACGTATTTAAGTACAAAATTATTAGAACATCATTAGATTCAGAGATATCTATAATATGATAAAATTTGTTAAATAATTCACATACTCGATGAAAGGGATCATTGTTAGCATAGATGGTCCTGTGATAATCTAGACTTAGTAGTTGAGAACGGGTAGCTCTTGTTGGCACACAGAAATTTATTTTGGTCAGCAGAAACTTTGAATCAACTTCACCGCGAATCAATGCAAGGATGAAAGAGAGACTAAGCATGGTTCGACGAATTTTCAAAGTTGGTAATTTAATGAGTCCAAGCCTACTTTCATATGATGGTAGCATTTGTAACGTGGTTTTGTCGTCGGCTGAGGTACCACAGCGACGTCCAGGGTCTACTTACGGATCCACCCAAGACCCCGTAGACAGAATATAAGAAATTGTTTTTGGATAGATTCAATACTATTTATGTGAATGGTGAAGTAAGGATACCATAAAATTGATTCATATTTAAGAATAGGGCGAACCAAGGAAATATAAATTCTTTAGACCATCGTTTCATAAATCCACAAGACTTATTAACAGGTAGCGCAATGTAATCACGAAAATCTAGTTTATGATTAAGGATGAATCCCAAGTCGGTAATAGTGTTAACTTTTTCAAGCATTATTCCATTAATGTGATAACAATAATTTGAATAGTTGTTTCGATAAAGCGACATTTGTTTACATTTTTTATGTTAAGATACATAAGATTAAGTTTGCACCATTCCTCAAGTTTATTGATATCGGCTTGAAGTAGAAGTCGATCTTTGGGGTCATTTAGGTGTTTAAATAGTTTAACATCATCAGCATACATTAAAATTCTTGAGTGCAAGACAGCAGAGGACAGATAATTAATAAAAAGGGTAAATAGCAACGTGCCAAGATGGCTTCCAGAAGAAACATCTAAATTTATCGATAAAACATTTCTAAACTTGACTTGTTGGGTTCTGTTGGACAGATATGAACAAATCCATTTAAGTGCTGTAATGCTAAATCCCATTAACGAAAGCTTGTGTAACAATAGATCGTGGTTTACTTTGTCAAATGCTTTACTAAAATCCGTGTAAATTACATCCGTTTGCTTGCTATTTAAAAATCCATCATCTACGATAGTAGTAAACTCTAGAATGTTAGTAGTGGTGGAACGTGACTTACAAATGCCATGTTGATACGTTGATAACAGTGAAGATATTTGGTGAGATAGACAACTAGTCAAAATTTTTTCCAGAAGTTTTGGAATAGCATTTGGCTTAGCAGTTCCTCAAACTTGCTTCCACATTTAAACAAAGGGATAATGAACCTTTTTTTTACATTCAGGAGGAAGGTAACATAGTTCAACAGACTTGTTATAGATTATCATATGTGGGTTGTACAAGGATTCTGCACAATGTTAAAGGAAAGTATGTACAAAGGGAGAGAAGGTTTGATACAGGCATGGAAGGCATGTTTGATAAACGCTCCGGCTGACATGCCGTTCCATATTAAGTATTTGCAGTTTCAGTCGTTGCATATTTGCGACATTAACTTTGAAACTCCATTCTTCTCAAGTGGGCAGTTGTTTGGCGCCTGTTCTCGTGTCGAAACACAATGGGCATTATTTGTTTACGCGCCAGTCAGCAACAAAAAAAAACCTAATTTTTCATAAAGCATTGCGATGAACTAGATTATGATAAGCGATAGCAAAGCATGAAAAAAGGTATTTGTTTATTTAAATTGGTTAAATACCCATTTATCAATCAGAATGTAATACTTTAAGATTCATTGTAATTGTATATCTTATATTTTTTTGAATTTACGCCAAACTTTTAAGTTAAAAACACGAGTACTTTTTGTTTCGCTCTTAAACCTACATAAATATATCAATGCAAACAAAGTTCGCAGGCAACAGAACGTTTGCCGAGTCAGCTTGTATAAAATAAAACAGAAAACTGTTAAAACCAATAAGTTATTTACGTGTATGAGAAATTATGCATAAATCAACGTAATTAGTGAAAATGTGTGTATTTGTATAAATAATGCCAGTGCAACCGCGCACGTATATTCATGAAATTCACACATGCAATTCTTTTCGTCCTGAACAGAAAAACGTTAAATTGATGCGTATGAACCACCACTAAACTCACATATGATATTTTAAATTTAGCTCTAACATATACAATATACATATGTACATATACTCTAAAATAACTATCACATAAATTTTCATGGGCTGATAAAAAAATAATCGCTATTTTCAAATATCGTGAGATTTTCGTGTTTTTTTTTTCTGTTATGTTGGTACACATGTCTGTTATACATATATGTTGACAATATCAGCCATTTTGGATTGTCAGTTTGTTTTTGACAGATAAAAAGGTTAGTCGTGTTTTGTGCGTCTTTCGATTTTTTTTTTTTTTTTTTTTTTGACTAAAATTACTAAATTTTGAGCAAAAACAACGTCGCATGGACACCGCTGAGGAGCTGTTCAACATCATCAAGGACGATCCAGACTTCCTCAAAAAGGTCATAAATGGTGACGAATTATGTCATATGGCTATGATATTGAAACCAATACCCAATCATCCCAATGGACGCGTCCAGAAGAGCCACCACCGAAGAAAGCACGTGAAGTTCGGTCAAATGTGAAGGTTTTACTCACTGTTGTCTTCGACTGCAATCGCGTGGTGAAACATGAATTATCAATAAGAAATATAACCTTGAAATTATGCTCCGTTTGCACGAAGCAATTCGTCAGAAACGCGCAGAATTGTGGAAAAAACAATCATGGATTTTGGCCAAATACAAAACCAATATCATGCCTCAACTACCGCTACTCACCTGACTTGGCCCCGCTGACTTTCCGCTTTTTGTTTTTTTTTTTGGACCAGTATTCAGGGCATGACCCCTACATATGCAGTGCATTGTACCAGAACTAGGAAAAAGGTTGTGTGGAGGGGGAAAGAGGGAGTAGTGTTTGTGAACATTTGACTTGAACTTTCCAAAGTTATAACAGAAAGGAAACACGTCTGCAGATAACTTGTTCCACAGACGAAGCGTATGGCTGCCGGGAATTTATAAACATATTGGTTATTTGTTTTTGCACAACTGTGCCTGTTTTCAAATTTGGATATGATTAAACTTTTTGCATTATTTTTATATACATACACTCGTATTATTATATGTATATACTATTTTTATATAATTTTTATCTTTTGCCTTTTCTAAAAATCTTTCTGCTTCGACACTAACCTCTTAGAAACCTCATTTCTTTCATGGTTTCAAATCGCTTACAAAAATTGTGTTTTTGAAAACAACTTTCCCGATGCATTCATCACTTTATTAAACACCATTAAATATAAAAAAAACGTGTATGCGCAAACTTTCACGACGATTTAAAGCCATGTCTAAAAGCATTCCTAATTTTGCTTTGAAAATTTTTGAAAATGAGAAAATGGCAAATGGTTTATTTTTCATGTTTTTTCTAAAATTAAAATTTTTTTTATTTTCATTCGACCGGCAAAAGCCTAAAAAGGACAAACTATTCTTTTAACGACTAAAACAAGTAAAAGTGTGTTATAATCGGCTGGGCCGAATCTAAAATACCCTTCACGATAGTCACGTCTATGTATAGTATATTTAAAAATGTGAACTAAATATGCTCGGTTATATATGAACCGATATCGGAATTTTCTATTTTCTGTATTTGTAAAGAGAATTGCTTTTCAGAAAAAAAATTGTTAATAAAAAAAATCGGTTTAGGCTATATCTCGGGTATGTATGGACCGACATCGGAAATTTTCATTTTCCATATTTATATAACCTTATTTCATTACCTTACCAGAACTGCTTTTGAGCACAAAAAAGTTGTTTAAGTGCGCTTACGCGACATTTTCATGAAAAACCCGGTTTATGCTATATCTCATGTATAGGGTGTTTTTTTAAGCCCGATAGAACTTGAAATTGTAAAAAATAACACAAAAAATTAAATTGTAATCAAAATTTTTTTTTATTCGAAAGATCAATACGTGACATTAACATTTGAAAATGATTTCGGGCATATGGGCACCGCGGCTGTTCTTGACGAAGCGCATTCTGGACGTCCAATTTTGGGCCACTTTTTCGAGCACTGCTGGCCGTATGTCACGAACAACACGAACAATGCTGGCCTCCAAGGCGTCAATTGTTGCTGGTTTATCAGCATAAACCAGTGACTTCACGTAGCCCCACAGGAAATAATCGAGAGGTGTCAAATCGCACGACCTTGGAGGCCAATTGACAGGTCCATTTCTCGAAATCAACTTATCGCCAAATTTTGATTTCAGTAAGTCGATGGTTGCGTTCGCCGTATGGCACGTAGCGCCATCCTGTTGAAACCACATCTCCTCCGGATCAATGTCATCCATATTTTCAAACAAAAAATCATTGATCATGGTGCGGTAACGATCTCCATTGACCGTAACGCGAGCTCCGGCCTCATTTTTGAAGAAATAAGGTCCGATGATGCCACCAGCATGAAAACCGCACCAAACAGTGCATTTTTCTGGATGTAATGGAGTCTGTAGGGTCTCTTGTGGATTGGTCTCACTCCATATGCGGCAATTTTGCTTATTAACAAACCCGTTAAGCCAAAAATGCGCCTCATCGCTGAACACAATTTTGCGATAAAACAACGGGTCAGTTGCCAACTGCTCTAGAGCCCAATCGGCGAAAGAACGACGCATACAATGGTCTCGTGGCTTCACTTCAATGATTTGTCAGAGTATACTGAAACAAATAAAAAAAATGTTTCATCAAAATTTAATTTTTTGTGTTACTTTTTACAATTTAAAGTTCTATCTAGCTTAAAAAAACACCCTTTATATATGGACCGATTTGCCTTTTAGTCACCATGCTTAATGAGTGTGTGAAGTTTGAAATAAAACAAATATATGTTTTTTAAATTTCGCACAAAATTGCAAAAAAATGTTTTTTTTTGGAATTTTGGATATATCTCAGCTATATGTGAACCGATATTACTGAATTTCAATAGCAAACCCATAAATCGATGGGGTAAAAGAATGGTGAAAGAAAAAAGTTTCTAAGTCTAATTGTTTTCGCGGAAACGGTATTTCAACAGCGGAAAGATGGACATCGCTTAATCGACTTTTCCATTAGCTCTGAATTAGAATATATATACTTTATAGGGTCGCAAATAAAAACTGTAGAAATTACAAACGGAATCACAAAGTTACATTTTTGTGAAGGGTATAAAAAAACATGATTAGAAATCATCCCAAAAATGTAACATGATTTTGGTAGCAACTTTAAGAGAATTTTATAAAAAAAAGACAAGGCTTTAAATTAACGTATAAATAAGTTCTGTATACTTAATTATGAGCTTGTTGCGTTGCGTTTGCAACCCTCGTTAATTTGGTTTCAAATCGCTCTGCATACGTGAGCACTCGTGTGTAAGTAAAATTCCTTTACAACGTGCACACACTTTATCCATTTCATTGAGCATTAAAAATCAATAAATTTACATAAATGTCTTTGTTAACACTTTTGTTTTTAAATAAATCTATATACGTATGTATATATTATTGAGCTTGTAAATTGGTGCCGCTATAAAAAGCTTTTTATACTTATATAAGAATACTTCCTGATAAACTCAGAAAAATATAGTTGCTTTAAGCGTATTGGTTGTTGCAGTAGAAGACTTAGGCATATGTTCTTAAAGCATGATCCGTCTGTGCTGAATTATTTATTACCAGCTGTTTTAAATATATTACATGTTTTGCTGTGAGTTCGTTGACCGAGTTCATAATCCTTTACAGAAAGTTGTATTGTACTGGTATTTACCACCATATTATTAATACATTTACAATATTTTAGATTTATGGTTGAAAACAATGTGCAGACATTTTTAGCTTTTGATTTTTTTTAATGATTATTGAAGAAGGAATTCAATGACTTGGTTATTCTAATTGAAACATTAATATTAAAAAATTTTTAAATTTAATGTAACTGTGTTTCTGATATTGATTGCCTGTACAATTCAATTAAACTTCGTATTTAAATGTCTTTTAGCTTTAACACGAACATCTATTTTTCAGGGCAAGGTTGAATTAAACTTACACCGCGAAAGTTTACATTGCAAGGTCTTGAGTTTGGTGTTGGCAAAGGAAAAGGAAGCGGCTCTCTTACATTTTTCGTGTGTGAAAGCTGTGTTGGATGCACAATCTTCTTCATCTAAGTTTAACTCACTTGCCATATGACTTTGTGTGCTAGCTTGTCACCCGGGGAACATGTTTTGCCTTGGCGTATACCTAACTTGGGCGCTCTGTTTTTCAGTGAAAAGAGGGGAAGGGGTCCCTCGTTTGTTGTAGTAAACAAAACTCTTGGAAGTCACATGACTTATGTTGTGTTGGCTTGCGAAACCCTTACCAAGGGTATAAATTGGCAGAACGGGGATCAGCATGGCTGATCATGGTTGAGGTGCCTACATTGGCTGAAACGTTCTGGATGTGGTTGAAACCTAAAACGTAGGAAGGGGGTGTTAGTATCCTTGATAAAAAACTCCTCCGTTGATAGAAAACTCCCGAGGGTCTGTTGCCTTTATAACAGATACCTGTACTGTGAGGAACCAGTGATGATGGTTAACGGGTGAGTTGGTTTAAGAGCTGATGCTCTTAGTGGGCTTCGGCCTACCAACTCATTAAGCTTTGTCTTCCATTGATTGCTGGGAAATTGCATACAGATGGGATTAGAAGGCCCGAACTCCTCAACAAGAAGTTGCTCATATGACCGCAATCATATGGCATAAATTGCTATCTGTGTGAGCCTAGCAAGCCACACGGGGGCGCTGGTGAATTGTGAATAATTTAATCCGTGGAACTGGTCTATCATCAGATAAGACCGCAAGGCAGGTGCTGATGTAAATCTTTCTCACAACTGTGCTAACTTGTGTAGTTTTGCACAAAAGATAAACAAAACTCACATATGAAGCATTTCTTTGAACGATACATATATTATTACGATACATATATTAGGTAAACAAAACACGCATAAGAGGGCTGATCAAAAAATAATTGTTATTATTTTTCAATTTTTTCAAAACGTATTTATTTATTCATCAATTAACTATCTTGCCCCCTCCAAAATAGTCCCCCTCAGACACATATGCCAGAATTTTTTCCAATCCTCGAAACACTGAGACGGGCTTTTTGGTATCGCCAATAGCTCCAATTTCGATTTTTCTTTTACCTCCTCAATCTTAGCAAAACGCTTTTCTTTCATCGGTATGTTCAATTTTGGGAAGAGGAAAAAGTCAGCGGGCTCCAAGTCCGGTGAATACGGTGGTTGAGGCAAGATAATAGCTTTGGTTTTGGCCGAAAACTCACGCACAAGCATCAATGTGTGAGCTGGTGCGTTATCATGGTGCAAAATCCATGATTGTTTTTTCCACAATTCTGTGCGTTTCTGACGAATTGCTTCACGCAAATAGCGCATAACTTCAAGGTAGTGTGCCTTACTGAACGTACGGCCTTGTGGCAAGAATTCATGATGCACTACGTCATTGCAGTCGAAGGTAACAGTGAGCAAAACCTTTACATTTGGCCGAACGTGCTTTTTTCGGTCTTCGCTCTTCTAGACGCTTCCGTTGGAATTTAGTAAACTTAGTAAAAAATCGAAGAGCAAGCACACCGAAACAAGACTAACCTTTTTATCTGTCAAAAACAAACTGACAGTCCGAAATGACAAAACAAAATAACAAAAAAGCGAAAATCGAACATACGTAACTCACGAAATTTGAAAATAACTGTTATTTTTTTTTTTTATCAAACCATATATGAGCTATTTATTGCCTTTTGAAGAAATTTTAAAATGTTTTTCTGTTTCTAATATTATATGATGCTATCATTTGTGTGGCTCAAGTTGTTTTAAATGATTTTGAATGCATGTATGGGAGACATGAAGCTTCTGTGCAATCTCACGTGTTGTACTGTGACGGTCCGAATAAATTATTGCTTTGAGTAGGGCGTCATCAAATTCAATTGCGCCTAAGAGTTTTTCATCTTCTTTTTCACAGTAAACCGTACATAACTTTTTATGGGCTTGCGATGCGTTTTTCCCTTTGCGGAAATAAAAAAGCAAAATGTGACGAAAATGTTCCTTTTGATTTTCCATTTTTCAACGAACGCCAAGCTAAAACTACGCAACCGGTAAAACACACTTTTTTTTACTGATTGAGAACTGAATTGCCAACTATCAAACAACAAACATTTTTAATACGTCTGCAAACCTAAAAATTCAACTGAAGCCATCTATAAGTGAAATCTGCAGATACTTAGTTGCCAACCCAATACAAAACAATCGCTCTAACGGAAAACATAGGAAAACAATAAAAAAAAGTAATTATAAATTTTAATTCGTAAAAAAAATTAAAATAGTGAATAAATGTTTATTGAAAGAGCAAATAAACGCAGTCAGATCCAGAGAGGGAGCATTCAGCAATTGACGTTTAAACAAAAACGCAGATACTGATTAGTTACGCAAAAAGGCAAGATCCAGGGTAGGCACACGCAGGCGTGAAAAATTTGGTCGCGAACAGCGTCTTCGTTCCAAAGTCCTTACAGCTCCCCGGGGCAGTAAGACCTTTTGGTCTCTCGTTAAGAGAGTAAAGAACAGTGCTAGTTGATCAATTCCAACTCTCTTAATGAATGACTAAGCATTCACCGACCCGGTTGACAAAGCTAACCTGCTGGCTGAAATTTTTGCAAGCAACTCCTGCTTGCCGGAAAGTTTTAAAATATCCCTAGCAGCAAGTGTTTTGGTTGGTAACTTTTTGCAAAAAAGTGATGTTTCATTAGCTTCGAAACCTTAGAAAAATGTTATGAGCATCTTCATCTCCACCATTTTTCCGTGAAGACTTTCAGTACAAGGTTGGAGTGCGGAGGGCAATTTGAAAGGTCTTCCCCGGAATTAAAAAAAAATATTCCACATCATGATCGAAAATTGTTAATCCTTGCTTTAAATTCAATATTTGATCCATAAATTTGGGTAGATAAAAGTTTAGCTTTTCGTCGAATGATTTCTGATGTAATTGGTGCGTTGTAATGCAAATTAAACATTTCATTTCTTTTCACAAATAAAACAAATCTGAGGGAATGTGTATTATTTGTGAATGTTAAATAGAACTAAAAACTGATGGTATAAAGAAACAAAGCTAAAAATAGACTGTTGAAGTTGTCTGAATTGTTGAGGCAGAAAAAAATTGATGGTGTTCGAATTAGAGAATACACTGTTGTATTAAAATAAGTGTCTGTTTTACAGAACTGTCCGGTTTTACGGTTGTCCAGATTATCCTGATTATACTGTAATTTAATTCCAACACTGTAAATCCTGTGATAATGTGTGTTTTGGTCTTTCCGTGTCCACAAGTACTCCTTCCTTTTTCCACTTCCTCAATATTTCCGACTTCCCTACTTCCAGTACAATATGTAGCGGTCATCCCCTGAGTACGGGTCTAAGATAAAAAAATATATCATCTTCGTCGATGAGATCCAATTTTGAATGAACGAATATAAGCGTTGCCAACTCGGGGTGTTTCGCACCGTTTTTGATGCTTTTAAAATATTTTGTGCGAAAAATTCTTTAGCTAGTACACTTTAGACAATATGTGCAGACTGTATTTTCATTCCAAGAACATCAAGAGCTTTCAATTCCTCAATATTTAATCCATCCATGAGTACAGATGAAGCAGCATTTGCGATCGCTTGTTTGTGTGTTAATAAGCAACATTGGGTCTTACGAGCGTTGAAGGCGGCTCTGTTCTTACGACCCCATTCGAAGATTGTAACGATGTCCGCTTGCTTAGGCGAGCGATAGTTTTAAGTCAAGCGACCACAAACTCTACTCCCTCCTTCCTCCTCCTCATAATCTATTTGTTTAGCTCCAGTACAATGCACTGCTGGTCCAAGATAAAAAAAAAAATAATAATAAAAAGACATTTGTGCCGGTGTTTTTTTCAATATTCGACAGCGAATATGATATTTGCTGTCGAATGTTACTGCATAATATATTCGAAATTATAGTTATTATAACGATATAATTATCTTAATAAAATCAACAGAATCACACTTCTGGCCGAGTTTGACAAACGCGAATTTTAGCTATTAAACGAATTTGCATGCTACCCTCATTCGATGCTATTAGGCCCAGTTTGATCGGCTAATAGTCACTTAAAAGGTTGTTTCATGGTTGTGTTTTCAATATAAAAATATTATACACTTTATAACACATATTGGGTTTAAAAAAATAGAAAGAAAAATTCTAGACTTAGTGCGTTTTTAAAATAACTCGTACTCGTATATAGGTATATAAAACTGTATACTCGTATACAGTGTTGTTGCTCTAGTGCAAAAATTGGAGTCGTCCTATTGCTTCCACGGAAGGGGGGAAGGGGGATTTTAGGGAGCCGCGAACTCAATTTTCAGAATACCAAAAAAAAATATATATATATAAAAAAATAAAAACAAATTCGAACTATTTTGCTAATCGGTTTGGAACCGGTTTTGCATATTCGGTGCGCGTTTTTGCCGTGGAACAACATGCATCTGAACTATAAACGAAAGATATATCCAGGGAAGTGGGGGATATCGGCGATTCCTGAATCCGATTTTGGGACTTCAAAACGGCGGTCGTTATACGGATAATACCCCATACTCTATAATTTAATTGCCAAAAGCAATTGAGTAGTGTCGACAGCTTCTATCTATCGCTTAGGTCTAGCAAACATCGTGGGTCTACCAAAGAATACATAATTGCTGTAGAAAACGAATGTATAACCGAGTGTTTTTTGATGTCGTCTTGATGTGACGACAATGACACCTCTTGGAATATGAAGGAATATCTGATATCGATGCGTGTCTTTTAAACAATATATATTCAGATAACTTACTTCACTGATCGATCGCAAGGCTCCACTCCACTGAATTATTGGATGAGCATTCTCGGATCAAAAGGAAATTGTATTGAGTGATGTACTATAGTGCGAATCGTAAAGATAATTTCTCAATTATTGCTTTTCACTTGTCTCCTGTTTGTACAAAAGTCTCATCACTATTTAGATGCTTCGACCAATGCACTCATCTCTGACTACAGGATGTATTTAGAAATTTAAATATTTATTTTAGATTTTTTTTTTTCGGAATTTTTATTTTCTGTTGGCACTGTTGGTGCCACAAAATAAAATCAGCATTAAATAACGCTTAACTGCACAAGTAAATCGCATTGGAAAAATATTCCACCATTTGTGCAATCAATGATTTCTAGTCACACTGACCGACAGTTGTTCTCGTCCTGTTTTAATCTCTTTAGAAACTAATAAAATAATACAACTATAGTTGGATTACGTGAGTGTTTGAGGTATTCAATCATCCAGCCAATCTGTTAAATGAACA
This sequence comes from Thecocarcelia acutangulata, assembly GCA_914767995.1. Taxonomy (NCBI): domain Eukaryota; kingdom Metazoa; phylum Arthropoda; class Insecta; order Diptera; family Tachinidae; genus Thecocarcelia; species Thecocarcelia acutangulata. The sequence continues at coordinate 64,647,446 of OU612098.1, forward strand.
AATATTTTTTCCAATTCAATAAAATTTAAAGTTGTGAGGCACACATTGTTACGTTAATATAGACACGCTATCACTCATTCTTTTTTCAAAGCCCAATTAGTTAATACATCAGTATAAGGTCCTTTTTTTCACTTTTTCCCGCAATAACTTTAAATGCAACATTGCTGTCATCAACCAGCAACTTTTAATAGACAGACTACTGTCAAATTTTGAATAAACTGGGTCATTTAATTTAATTTAAGTTTGACGCCATTGAAAACTGACAACGTCGTGAAATTAGAAAAATATACTTATACATAATATAATTTTAGCGTAAAAACCATCACTGAAACCACCGAAAGACTTGATATGGGAATTTTGGGGTATAAACTTCACTGGTTTACTAAGTTCCGCTGTGATCGTACCAGCAGAAGTGACGCTGACCAAAAAAGGCCAATGCGCCGGAAATTTTCTATAAAGGTCGTAGAATAATATTGGACGATGGGAGAATAAAAGTGCTTATAGTGGCTGCGGCTCTTAGCATCTCAACTAAGCGAGTACCTCATATTTTATATAAATATTTTTGCATGAAAATGCTATCCGCCAAATGAGCACTTGAAAGGAGTGCTTGGCAAATACATACGCAAGTGTGCTGACAATATACCTGGACTTTAAAATAACATCAAACTTAATAACGCTTAGTAAAAAAGAAAAAAAAAAAATTCAAGTTAGAAAATAAAGCTTAACATTTTCGTACTCCTAACACTTTTAAATAGCTTTAGTTTGGTACATTGACGTTCAATATATGGTGTTTTTATAGAGGTATAGAATAAAACAAAAATGACATGAAATTTACTTGTTTTTGTTTCTTATCATGGGCCAGTAATCGGGTGATGATCCGTACATACAAGTATACACTGGGCACTTATTATTAGTTTTAACTAATTTAATTCCAACATTTGAAATGTTGCGATATCATTTGTTTTGGTCTTTCCGTGTTGTTATTGTTAGGTTCAAGTTAAACGTACACAACAGTATCTCTACCTCCTCATAATCTATTTCATCGTTCGTACTCTGCACTAGATAAAGAAATGTCGCACCGTCGAGTTAAAACCATATATACTGCGGTTCACTTATTTAAAGGCACTAACAATTTCATATTGAGAAACCTGTATCTTTTGCAATTTTTAATCGATTGCAGAATTTTAAAATAGAAATTGAAGCTAGACATCTTAAAAATTATGAGAAAATTGGTTTCTTAACTAAACAATTTTTTTTGAGCAATTTATCAAAATAAGAGAATATAAAGTATGCTGATTCTCGGTATCAGGGGTCGAAAAAAATATAAAAAGTATTGAAAAAAATCGCTGACAGATGATCAAAAAGAGCACAATCGAAAGCTGGCATCATTTAGAATAAGAATGGAGCATAAAATTCGTGAAATTAAGGCTTTAAAAATCATGTCGCATACTTTACGCAATTTTGAGAGGAAATAAAGCATGAGATTTAACATAATTCCTGGTGTGGTAAACCTCAAACATGAGTTTTAATTGATCCTGCTGTTGACCTCACTCATGCTTCAATTAGTTCCATACCGTTCGCCGACTTCGCCATTGTTTAAAAGATGCAGCTAATGCTTTGTCAAAACATGAAATTAGTATTTCATAGTTCACTAAGCAAGCTAAAGAGTTACAAAGATTTATGCAATACTCCATGATAAAAATATCTTATATACTTGAAGCAAAAGGAGCTTCACGAACGGTAGAGGGTATTATCAAACCCGTGCCAATGATGTGGACATTTTTGGATGATTCAGAGAATATTCCACTAGAATAATCATGTTGAGCGACAACTACAGTGACAAAATGTTGTCTATGGTAAAACTTCATATTTTGCACAGTCAGAGCACGGGAATAGATTCCTTGAGCGGAAAATTTTCTTGTATCTCACTTGGAGGCAAAAGTTATATCCATTTCAATCTATCCTCTCTTAAGCCATACCTCTGAACACACAAAAATAGTACACTTACTAACCCCTATCATCAAAGAACGCTTGTAACATCATTTAAAACCCCAAGAAAGGTTACTCTTGATAACCCTACTTCACAAAACAAACTTATATGCAGGTGTAGCACGGCTTTATGTTCTGTAAAGTTTTTTCCCAAAAACAACTTTCAAAACAAATAACGGCATAAACTACCTCATGATACGGGAAGAAACAATTTGGAGTGTACTCGTATAGTACAGCCAGGCAAAACAATTAATAGAAGGAATGTCTATAGTTTCAAGAGAGGATAAGTGGCTTGACGTTATAGCAGGATCATTTGCTTGTGGTAAAGCAAAATTCACTCCTGAAACTGAAGATCTTAGCTGTAGACAAAACTTATAGCAGTCATATTTGAAAAAAAAAATTGCTTTTGGTTTCATATACATATTTGTTACCAAATGAGTAAAGCTTAAGGGCCATATGCAAAAAATATTCTTACTTGAGTATTAACGTATACCTTAGTTACCAAAAATAGTACGTTTACTTTTAAATGTAGTAAGGAATTTAATTGCTTTAATCTGGCAGTGCCGTTATGTTCGGTTGTAATTTTTTGAGTAGTGATGTAAGAAAATGAATATTATATTAACCCGAAAATAAAATTAAAAAAAATTATTATTTTTACTATTGCTATATAAAATGATCAATTTTTGACAAATATTCCCTGTATTTATCTTTTAAATAAATGGTGAATACATTATATGTAGTATATTAATTAAAATGAGGACAAATAATGGGGTTACTTTTACTAGAAAAATTTTTATTACTCGAATACCGTTTTTCGTTGTATTCGTTTGATTGAAAGCGCATCACTAATACATTTCGTATTTTTATTTTTATTTTTATTTCAAAATTAATATTTTCAATTTGTATACAATGCAATATGTAAATTTCCTTATAATAAGCATAAAACAGTACTTGCATTAAATTTTTTTTTACAAAATTGTGCTTTTTAAAAGAAATAAAAATGATGAAGTCAAATGTCATTTTAACGTACAGTTAAAGTGTACTCATTTCAACTTTAAAAGAATGGTAATTGTTTTTGCATACAACGTTAAGGAATTTTTCTTAACAACTGCTTACCAAGCTTTGTTAAGTTTTTTTGGATACGGCCGTAAGAAACTGTTATTAAAAATTTGTATTCAGAAAACACATATTAACTGATAAATGATTTAAGCAATTTTGAAATTTTGAACTTGTAACAGTATGCATAAAATTGCCTCTTAAGTTCCACAAAATTGTAGTTTATGTTCTAATGATGCAAAAAATATGTATTTTATTAATCGGTAACCTAATTTTCGAATACTTTTTGGTTGTAAAATTATACAAAAAAAAAAAAAAAACATTTGCATACAATAAATATTTCTTTGCTTTTATCTTTTAGTGAAACATTTTAATGAATAAAGTTAAAAAAAGAAAAAATTATTAGTAAAGCCAAATTGAGCAGATTTTCGAAGACGAATGAGATGTACTTTTTTCATTATGAAATAACGAAAAATACAAATTTATTAAAATTGAAATATTAATAGAAGAAGTACATACATACAAACAACCATTCATATGTATTTCGACACATTTTTTCAATTTCAAATAAAATTTTTATTTCAAAATTTTTTTTCATATATATACATATATACATACATAAATACATATGAACACACATGCATGTTCCCATTTGTATATGACCAAATAGGATTTTGTCCTGGGGGGTTACTCTCTATTGCGATGCGAAAGAAAAATTGGTACTCTGTATTGCGTTTTCGTATTTTCTTTTCGCATTTAATTTTCCCTTTCGCACATTTTATTTTATCATTCTTCGCTATTGTTTATTTTGTGGTACCAGTGTTACTTCATTTATAAACTATTTCGCGAAAAAGTTTGCGTAAACAGCACAGAATACCAAATTATACTCTTATCCCATCTACCTTTCGCATCTAATTTACTTTCGCATCGAAATAGAGAGTAACCCCCCCTGAATAATTATATTGAGGACAAAAAACAATAAGAGGAATTATGATAAAAAGTAGGTTTAAAGATGGGCAGAAGGTTTATTAAAATTTCAGCATTTGACACTGAATTAATACTTATTTAAGGAGCTTGATAGACTATCAGTATATTAAACAAATTTTGGTTTTTGAATAATGCTTTAGGGAATTTTGCTTAATAACGATAAGTAAACGTTTACTAAGTTTTTTTTTGACTAAGGTTGTAAGTCTCTAGCTTTTTTCACAAATTCCTTATACAGGTTTAAAATACTATTAATAGGGATTCTAAAATTTACTATCAGTTTTCCTAATATATTACCAAATTATTCATCATTATATGGCACAACTTACAGCGTATTTATAGTAAGCTGTTGATTATGAAAGAGGTAAAGGAAAATCCAGTAATTAGCTTAAAAGCCTCAGCTAAAGAGCGCAATTTTAGTAAGTTAAGAGCAGATCAAGAAAATAAATGATCGAATTTCGGCGAAACAATGCTCTTAGATTTTCAAAGGATAAATTTTATTATTAAAGGAAAACAAATAGATAAAAATTTTATCATTGCATTTAAGGAAGAAGCTAAAAATTATAGAAATGAGATTTTTAACCCTGATAAGTTTGATAATCTATCCGAGGAATGTAAAGCTTTTATGAAACCAGTACTTAAGGAGCTTGATAGACTATCTGAAGTTTGGGAAAATCATTGTAATGGCCCTACAGTTGCTGATGAGAAAAAAACTGATGATGATGTGCTTGTTTTTCGTATCACTTGAATAATGGCATTTTATTATTTTTAAATTAAGCGATAATTTTTTTGTACAATTTACAATTTATTGCATCTTAATCAATTTGTGAGTCATAATGGGGGAAAAAATTTGAAATTTAAATCTGTCGGAAACTATATCAAGCATCCCGAGGGGTATGGAAAAATTTTTAAAGGAAGGGTTTTATCGTCTTTATCTACGTATGAGAAAAGAAAAATCATCAGAATTGCTTCTACTTCTGCCTTATCCTTGTCAAAAATAAGAGCTCAATCTGGAGTGCAAGTAAACAACTCATCAGTACGCAGAGTAATTAAAAGCTGTGAGTATCTTATATACCGGAAATTACAAAATAAGCCGTCACTTAATGCTCCTCTTAAGAAAAAGTGGCTTCAATTCGCAAAAGACTACATGTCATTGGATGTGTAGCAAAAAGGTCATATAAATGACTGGAGACCCGTTGTATTTACGGATGATTTAATTTGAATGCACCTTATGGCTATGACTTATTGTTTCAATGATTTGCGCAAATAAAAGCGATTTTTGAACCGACATAACATCCGAGAGGGAGGCTGTGATGATAATTTTTTTTTTTTTTTTAAGTTTGTTTATTCGTTTTTAACTTATGATAAGCTTATACTATAATAAACGCTAGTACACATATTTACATAAATACATTGTCCCGAATGGGCACTCAAGTACTTTTTTTATACACCAATTTATTTTTTTCTTTTCTTTTTAAATAAAATATATTATTCTCGAGCTAAGCGAAGAATTTAATTAATTTGTAATGAAAATTAGACAAAAACATTACATGTTTATGAAGTTAGGTTAAAAGTTACGGTCTAGGCTTAAAAACAAAATGTAAGAAAAATGTATGTATTATACTATTCATGCATCCACCAGAATTTTCTGTTATTTTTACCTCGAAGTTCTCTAATACTTAAACTTCTATCGTATCTATTTGGATTACACAAAAAATTAGGATTGATAGCTTTATAATTAGCCCGTCCTTATTTGTGATATAGTATTGGAATACTATTTTCATCCTGTATTATATTTAAAGTATCTAAATATAAGAAAGACTCAGGTGGGCCTAATCCCTTTTCCAGAGCATTTGCAATGTAAGAAAAACTAGCGTAGTATGGCGTCATTATTAAATTATTTTCGGTGCAGCATGATGATTTCAAAATGTAATTCCTAATTAAGGTAATGATAAAGTTATCAATTCTAATAATATTTGCTTTGTTATATAAATGTTTGTTTGAAACATATCTTAGAAAATTTCTCTTAATTGATCTAAACAACGACGTGCAAGCGTTTTTCCATGTAGGATGGTGAGATGTTAAACCATATAGGACAATCATATGTAAGAATTGGTCTAATAAGCGATTAGTACATTATTATTTTTACTGAATGTTGTATATATTTTGAGCAATACAGAGATTTGTACATGAAAAACGCTTTTTGTGTCTTCCAAATGGTTTCTTTAACGTGTTCATTAAAGTGTAAAAATTTATCTAAATGTAGGCCTAAATATCAAACTGATTGCTTATTCGGAATTATAGTTTGGCGCAAGCTTGACCTTATACCAAACAGTTTCCAATTCTTCCTTATGTTGCTATTACATTTGTTTACAGAGGGTCTAAATAAAATTGTTTTACATTTATTTATGTTTATCTTCATAAACATAGTATAGGGTGCTATTAGATACTACGACACCATCGATATTGAATTTCGAAATGCAAAAATGACTGGTGTGGGAATCAGCTTTTCCGAAGTTAAATAAACTATTTGGTCCTATAACTTGGATATTGCACAGATTAATGTCCTTATACACAACGCTAGAGTAGTAAAGGGATTCATTGCAAGCCAAAATGTCGATATTGTTGACTGGCCACCCTATTTGCCAGATATAAACATTCCCCCATATTCCAAACAACGTCATCGTCGTCACATCAAGACTACATCAAAAAATGCTCGGTTACACATTCGTCTTCGACAGCAATTATGTATTCACTGATAGATAGGCCTTCGGTATTTCCTAGACCTAAGCGATAGATAGAAGCTGTTGGCAACATTTAATTGGTTTTGGCAACGAATGAAAAATGTTTGTGTCGATTTCACGTGACGACTATGACGCCTTATGGAATATGGGGTATTATCGAAAATATCTGTGGTTGGTTATCTCGGAAGGTCTATGAAAGGGGTAGACAATTTGATGGCAAGCAGGCTATTAAGGATGCGTGGAGTCAAATTTCGGTGAATTACATAATTTTCTTTTTGTCTGTAAATGAAAAGGGGGTTTTACGTATTTACCTCAACGAACTTCAATATCAAACTTCCGATCCTATTCATTCTTTCGCGTATGACAGCAGCATTTGCCATTTGTACTCTTTCCGTTATAGCCCCAGCCAAGAGGCAAAATATGAATGACTCAATGAGTAGTCATCTTCTTTAATCTCCGAGTGGGGTCGTAAAAACCGTGTCGCCTTAAACGCTCGTAAGATCCAATGTTGCTTATTAACACACAAACAAACGACTGCAAATGCTGCATCATCTGTACTAATGGATGGTATAAATATTGAGGAGTCGGATGCTCTTAAAGTTCTTGCAATGAAGATACAGTGTGATGTTTGCTGGAGCAAAGGAGCATTAATGTGTCTAGGATTTTTGAAATGGTGTAAGATGTACTTCACTCCATTCGATTTTCTTACTATTTACACCAGCTATACCCGACCGAAAATGGAATACAACTCTCATGTTTGGGCCGGCGCCTCAAAGTCTATTTTGAGGTTACTCGACCGAGTGTAGAAGAGGGCGAAGAAGTTTATCGGTGACAGCAGGGTAATCAACTCTATTGACTCACTATTGACGATGGATTTTACTCTTGGCATCTTGTTCCCGAAACTCGCACATTTATACGCAACACACGTGCATCTTTCAGAGCTCATCCATTTCAGAGAGAATTCGTTCTTCAGCCGTACGCTTCGTCTGTGGAATAAGTTGCCTGCAAACGTGTTTCCTGTCTGTTATAACGTTGAAAAGTTCAAGTCAAATGTTCACAAACACTACTAGCTCATTCCCCTTCCTCACAACCTATTCTGGTACAATGCACTGCATATGTAGGGGTCATCCGCTGAGTACTGGTCATACATAAAAAAAAAATTACTAATCGTTCTTAAGTAAAGTAAATAAAGCAATAATAAAGAAAAATGAATTAAGAAAACAAGATAAACTTTTTTGTATTCAAATTAGTTGAGGTGCCTTTATTGAAGTGAACGAAATAAAATACTCGTAGCTTGTTTTTGGGCATCTTTTTAATTGCTCAGAAAAAGTTGTTTAGCTTAGAGACCACTATTGGCAAGATTTTTATCTCATTTTATCTGAAAATGTCTAGGTTCCACTTCTATTTTAAAATTCTGCACTCGGTTAAAAATTGCAAAAGACTCAGGCTTCTGAATATGGAGTTTTTAGTGCCTTTAAACAAGTGAACCGGAGTGTATTGTCGAAGTGTGTTTTCATGTCGTGGCACCCTTCACAGTCACGGCGCGAGCAGCCTAATTTTCAAAAAAGGTATAATCCAATTATGCCACCAACACAAAATCCACACATCCAACATGAAAATACTTTCATCGCTTAGAACGATTTTGCTCGATGAATCAGCTCCCATTTATTGAATTATTCTTTATTGCAAAAGTATTTTTAAACATAGTGTTAATAATTTGCTTATTTTTTAATTTAGAAAATTTTATAAAGGATTTTTTCCTTTTTACACAAAGATAATTTTAATTGTTTTGTAAATTAAACAAACATCAAAATATTATATATCTACCAAATTTAAAATTAAACAAATTGTTATATTTTGAACTGCAACTTTAAATTGAAAAATAAATTGTTTCGAATTAAAATTTCATGGAAAAGCTATTTTTATTTATTTAAATCATTGCACATTTAAGCAAATAACTTTTATATTTGCTGTTTTATTTTATTTATTTTTATATAGAAAAAATGTAAATGAAGATTATTTTGATGGCCATTTATAAATCAAATGAATATTAAACTGGCTCTTTGTTCTGCCAGGAACACAGTAACGGTTTTGCATATATTTTACAAAAATATATACATATGTATACGAGTACATACTCAAATAGTGTTCCAGAATAGTTTTATGACACTCGTGAAATTAAATCTCATAAACTGTTTGAAGTGTGTGTGCGATATGTGTGTAAATATGTAAGTGTTTTAGTGGTATACGATATAACTTGAATTTTAGAATTTATGGTGATAAAGTTTATCGCTGCATTAATTTGTAAATGACCCAAATAAATTTACTCTTTCAAAGTCCAGCTTTTCATGAATATTTTGATAATTTTATTCTGAGCTTTTACATTAAGCAAAACAATCAACTCTTATTGGCGTTTTTTTCGTAAAGATTAGTCACGTGAAGAGTCAGCGTGGTAGTGTAGCATGTTGCTACACTAAATATACGAGTATAGAACATATTTTTAATATCAGTCAAACTCGCTTTATTGTTTGAAAAATTTTATGACATAATTCGTAAGAAAATACTGAAATATATTTGAAATATCAAACTCACTTTATGACATTCAGGCATATTCTGAAATCACGGTGATTTTAAATGAAGAGCAGGTTTAAAATCACGAAAATCACAAGATTTCAACATTAATTCATCTAAATTCTTTCAGCTAAAGGTGGCTTTTCTTACTAGAAAGATTTACCACAAAACCAGCAATATTTTACTGTGGAATTTAGCAGAAATTAATATAAACAAGATCAGATAATACGAATCTGGTAATCTGTGCCTCGTTTCTGTAATATTAGTGAGAAGTTTCTCGCATCGAACAACCATAAAACATAAAATTCCACCGTTTCTCGACTATCGAGAAAAGCAGCGTTTCTGCACAGAAAAAAATAGATGAGATTTTTTTTCAATCAAGTTATGTTATTAATAAAAAACTATCAATTTAATAAAATTTGCATTGACTTAATTAAATTATTATTAATAATGAATTTTTGGAAATATCTCTTAAGGCCCAATCAGACTATTATACAAGTATAAATACTTTCATTAGATTTTGTGAGATAAAAGTCTAAACACATTTCTTGCGACTGTCAAAAAGTCTAACGTAAATTAGATTTTGCATTCACACCATCACACTTGATATAAACCAACATAGATGTGCCACCATAAAACTTTTCACGGCGGCAGGTGCGCTATTCGTCGTAGGCGATAGACGTGCCGACGCGTGAAATTCTTCAACAGTTAAAATAATAATTATGTATAACACATCCAAATTCAATAGCACAAACATATTTTATGTTCTAAATATAGCATGAGCAAAATACATTTATAAATGACAGCTAAGCTCCAAATTTCGAGCTTTTTTATAACGACAAAAATACTATCAGTGACGGCACCCCATCGGCTACGAAATAGCCGACTACTCAGTTTTTAATTAGCTGGTTTGCTAAAAAACACAACCCTGATCCAATGTAAAGTATTATCGTTTTGAAAAGCTTCAAAAAATAAAAAAGTCGTATGGGATGTCAAATTTTTATCGTATTATTTTTCGTATGTATGACGGATTACATTCAGACTATCAGACTTGCACGTATTATTTGAATTTTTGACAAGTATTAATACAAAGTATAATAGTCTGAACTGGGCTTTAATAAAATGCAATTAATAAAAAGTTTTCCGAATTATTGACTGTTATTCAATAAATAAATTTAAAAGGTTGTCATATAACAGTGAAGAGTTGTTGTTTCATTAACAATTTTTTTTGTTAAGTATATTTTTCAACTCAATAATTTTTGCTTTTAAGTGAAAAAGCTATTTCTACTTTATAATTTGAATTATCAATCCGGCAAAAAATCTTTTTCACAGGAAATTTGATAAAAATAGTGCAATTTTTATCAAATTTGCTGTGAAAAAGATTTTTTGCCGGATTGATAATTCAAATTATAGAGTAGAAATAGCTTTTTCACTTAAAAGCAAAAATTATTGAGTTGAAAAAATTTTCGTTAATACGTAAAATATACTTAACAAAAAAAATTGTTAATGAAACAACAACTCTTCACTGTTATATGACAACCTCTTCAATTTATTTATTGAATAACAGTCAACAATTCGGAAAACTTTTTATTAATTGCATTTTATTAAGAGATATTTCCAAAAATTCATTATTAATAAGAATTTAATTAAGTCAATGCAAATTTTATTAAATTGATGGTTTTTTTTAATAACATAACTTGATTGAAAAAAAATCTCATCTATTTTTTTCTGTGTGTACATTAAATCGAAAAGAGGCAACACTAGTCACGTCTTTATTGGAATATTTCCATTAAGCAGCTGTCAAAATGCAAAAAGTAAACAATTTTTAATTTATCATACTGTGTGTATGTACATAAGAAATAAAGAAAAAAAAAAAAAAAAATTAGTTCATTATTTTTATTTATTCATTATAAAAATAAAAATGATTCTGCTGCTTGAAAATTCTTTCAATTTTCTAAATTAAAAAGAAGAAATGAAAAATGAACTACATTCATTATCTGCCATATTCTTAAAAGATAATTTACACATAATAAAGGTTTAATTGACAAATTTTGTGTAGAAATATGTAAGTATGTCAAGTGAACATTTACTAATTGCAAATTAATTTTTAGGAATACGGCAATATGTGTACAAATATTTAAAAACTTTACCTTTTCTACACTTTTGGCATCCATTTTGTCAATTATATATTTTTTAAATTTATAACTTCCGCGACTCTTTTATTTGTGAAAAGTTTTGACAGCTCTAGCGAGAAACTTCTCACAAAATTTTAATACAGAAACAAGTTTACTCACAAACTTCCAATGAATTACGTCAAGAAAGGTATTTTGACAGATATTTCTCGCTTCTCAAAGATACAGAAACATTTGTGTGAGAAACTTCATTTTTTGTTTCAATTCGCATAGTTTTTCTGTCAATTCCTTTGTTTCTAAAAGTATTTTTTTCTTTCAAAGACACGTGCAGTCCCTAAGCTTGCCGGGTTCAAATCATTAGATTATTAATATTTTTGTGCGCAGAACAACTTTACAATGATTTGAAATCACTTTCGTGGAAACACGAAATATAGACGCACCAAGCAATTATCGGGGATACTAACCTCTCTTCCTGCGTTTCCATAATCAGAGTATAGGAAGACTTGAATTAATATGACTCAATGTTTTAATTCATTTCCCTCGTACTCCAACAATCCTCATCGTAAACAGAAACAAATAGCTCGATTCGTACCCAAAGTTGTAGTACAAACACCACACTCGCGTTGTCTTAAAATGAGTATAAAATTATCGAGTAAAAAAAAATTATCTTAAATCAAATACAGAACTCTTAAAAGTAAAGCCACAAATGCATCTACTCGTGGTATGAATGAATTGCCGAGAAGTAAGAATAAAAGGGTCTCTGGGAATTATATGTGAGTGTTATTAAATATCTTTTTCGGCCTTTTTTATCTTGGCCCAGTACTTTGGGGATGACCGCTATATATGCAGTCCATTATACTGGACCTATGAAAATAGGTTGTGAGGAGAAGGAGGAAAGAGCGAGTAGTGTTTGTGAAAATTTAACTTAACCTTCCAACGTTATATGTGTCAGGAAATACGTCTGCAGGCAAAATGTCTTCTGCGATTCGCTGGTCAATCCACCACAAATGGATCAGCCTTGGACATTAAAGGCGTGCTACGCAAAAATATATAGGTTTAGGGAACAAGATGCCTAATCTCGTTAGAATAAAATCCATTGTACAAATAATAATACAAAGAAACGCACCTTTCACTGCGGCGATGCTCCATTAAGTTAATAGAGTTGGATACTCTGCAGACACCGACAAACTTCTTCGGTCTATCTTACGCACGGTCGTGTAACCCCAAAATAGACTTGGGGCATCGATCCTAAAATGGGTGTTGCATTGCATTTTCGGTCGGATATAGGAGGTATAAATATTGTAGTCAGGGGATCGGATGGAATGAAGTACATCTTACACCGTTTCAGAAAACCGAGACACATGAATGCTTCTTTAGAGACATGAAAAATGTGTTCACTCCAGCAAACATCTTACTGGATTTTCATTTCAAGAACATCGAGAGCATCCGATTCCTCAATATTTATACCATTCATGAGCACAGTTGAAGCAGCATTTGCGGTCGTGTGTTTATAAACAACACTGCGTTTAAGGGACGTTGAAGGCAACCCTGTTTTTACGACCACATTCAGACATTAAAACAGGATCGTTGCTCAGTGAGTCAATAATATTTTGCCTTCTGCCTATAACTGATTGAGTATGAATGAAAAATGCTGCTGTCATCCGCGAAAGAGTGGTTACGGTTGGAAGTTAGATAAAAAAAAGGTCGTTGAAAATAAGAAATTGGGTATAAAAAAGAACGAAGCCTTGCGGTACCCCTGAATTACTTTTGAACTCTTTTGATGAGATCCCATCTATAACAACTCGTTTAGTGCGGTCTCTGAAAAAGCTCGATATAAACCGAAAAAAGTCATCATCGACACCAAAAGCAGTAATTTTTGCCAGAAGTGCAGCATGCCATACTCTGTCAAATGCTTTGGAAATATCCAGAGTCACCACTTTACAAGAATTAATTATTGAGTGTCACCTTTTATGAGAGTTACTCGATTTTATGACCCCAATCAGAAATTAAAATAGGATCAAGCGATTCATTTATATTTTGCTTCTGACACCGAATTCCGATACGCTGGACCTACAACTGAATAATTACGAATGGCAAAAAGCGGCTGTCATCTTCAAAAGAATGGACAGCGTTATAAGTTTGAAAGTAATTTATACGAAAGATTTTAGTTTCCATCATATTTCTCATTACTTTGCAAAGAGCAAATTAGAATTTAATGGCAATCTTCACCATTTTTGGGGATTACATTACAAAAGTTCCAGCAACAGATTCGGGTTCGCATCAATTTCAAAATTCTGGAATCAACCTCATTTTAAGATTGGTTCGGTTTGAGTTTTTCTATTTTTGGGCTTACTTGGAGTACAGATTCGGTATTAAATTATCTTAATACAATTAGAATTAAGTTGATATAATATTTTTAAATTTTATCCAATGCCACCGTCAAACTAAAGAAACCAATCTGCTTTCATATGTTAAATAATTGTCTTCAAGCTTGATCGTTCTTTTCGGTTTGCCTGTTGCCTTTCAGGTGCCGTTTACATGTCTCCGCTTCTTGTAGAAAGCTACTGAGTTGGAATAGGAGAATTTTAAATCCAGCGTATTAACTTTAAATGCAACACTGCTGTCATCAATCACCATCTTTTAACAAATTGGTGCCAAATATATAAAACAGTTCTTTTTAAATTCAAGTCGAAAAATAAGTTAACAAAAATCGATGGAACGGCAAAGTCTATGAATGTAAAAAATTTACAAAATGTAGAAAAAAACTGTAGTACGGGTATAAACAGACATAATTATAATAAGCAAAGTTTGAACTCATAAATTTGCATAAAAAATAAGTGCAAAGAAAAACTTATAAAAATTAAACTTATAAGGGTATATATGCATGTAAAAATGTAAGCAATAAAATTAAACTCTATTTTTTCTGATGTTAGACATAAAATGTAAAAGGTGTTTTTTTATGGAGGTATAGAACTTTGAAATGGAATAAAATCAAACAAACGACCGCAAATGCTGCTTCATCTGTACTCATGGATGGTATAAGTATTGAGGAATCGGATGCTCTTGATGCTCTTGGAATGAAGATGCAGTGTGATGTTCGCTGGAATGAATACATTTTTCATGTCTCTAAAGAAGCATTTAAGTGTCTCGGTTTTTTGAAACGGTGTAAGATGTACTTCACTCCATCCGATCTCCTTACTATTTATACCACTTACATCCGACCGAAAATGGAATACAACTCTCATGTTTGGGCCGGTGCCTCAAAGTCTATTTTGGGGTTACTCGACCCTGTGCAGGAGAGGGCGAAGAAGTTCATCAGTGACAGTAGGGTATCCAACTCTATTGATTCACTGGAGCATCGACGCAGTGTGGGGTGCGTTACTCTGTTCTATCGTTACTACAATGGATTTTGCTCTGACGAGATTAGGGATCTTGTTCCCGAAACTCGCACATTTTTACGTAGCACGCGTTCATCGTCTAGAGCTCATCCATTTGTAGTCGATTGTCCGGGGAATCGTACTACGCATTACAGAGAGAATTCGTTTTTCAGCCGTACGCTTCGTCTGTGGAACAAGTTGCCTGCAGAAGTGTTTCCTGTCTGTTATAACGTTGGAAAGTTTAAGTCAAATGTTCACAAACACTACTCCCTCTTTCCCCCTCCTCATAACCTATTTTCCTAGTTCTGGTACAATGCACTGCATATGTAGGGGTCATCCCCTGGGTACTGGTCCAATATAAAAAAAAAAAATAAAAAAAAAAAGATGAATTTTTAAATTGAGACGAACTTTACTTCTTTCGGAAGACACTCTTCGGGCATTATAATTTAAATATGACTTCTGGCATATAACCTCCATGGCTGGTTCGGACGTAGTCTAGTTTGGAGGTCCAAGTTTCAATGGGTTTTCGACATTTGTTGCCTTATATCGGCAATAACGCAGCGAGTGGTTCGCTTATCGGCGCAGACTGCCGACTTCACATATTCCAGCAAAAAAAAAAAAAAAATGTCTTGCAGAGTTAATTCGCACAGCCTTGGACGTTTCCTTCAGTTAATCAACTTTGGCACTAGCTGTGTGACGTATTATGGTTGTTGAATTAATGAATGTAAAAGTCAGTAACCATGGCTCTATAGCGGTCACCATTGATTGTAACGTTCTGACCAGGATCCATTTTACAGAAGTATTGACACCAAATATTCAGTTTTTCTGGATGTAACGGTATCTCAACATATACTTGAGTACTATTATCAGTCCACGTATGACAATTTTGTTTGTTGACGTACCCTTTCAAACTAAAGTGAGCTTTAACTTCATGAACATAGTGCGCGAATAGAGTTATGATTTCAAAATAATTTCAGACGTCAGTCTATTCATGTTGAAATGTCAAACCAAACTAAACATAAGTCATTAACAGCTGACAAAATGGCCGCCTGTAAAATAAAAGTGTTTCCAACTTAAAATTTTATGCTACTATAAAAACACTATTTATATAGGGGTAAACCAAACATATCTTATGGAATTTTTTTAGTTTAAATATAAAAATCCTCAACAATGCGGCATTTAATTTGTGCTCGACAGCAATTAAAAATATTATTAGCAGAGTTTTAACAAAAATTGAAATAGGTGAATTTCGCATGATGATTAATAATTATTTAGTGCGCAAAAACCATCAATAAAACCAAGAAAAAGCTTAATAAATATGCGAACCATGGAATTTCAAATAATTTAGAGAGGTTTTTTGTCGTCGTATTACCACAACTGACGTCTTAAATATAAGTTGCTCAAAAGCGGTCACTGGGCCGCGCCAGTAATTGTCGATAAAATTAATAGAATAATAATGGACGATTGGAGAATGACAGTACGTGAGCTGGCTGAAGCTGTACGCATCTGCACTAAACGGGTTCATCATATTTTACTGGAAAAAGCTATCCGCGCGATAGGCTTGATGATAATGGCATCCATGTGACAATGCCCTAGAAATGCTTGGTGATGTTCAACTGCAGTCGGACGAGTTATTAGGCCGTTATATACCCGTAGACGAAATAAGGTTCCCTCACGCTGGCTCAAGAAAGCTATACACTATTAAAGCAGTGAGTTTCGCTACATGAACGTGCACCAAAAAAGGAAAAGGTGGGCCTGTCAGCCAAATAGGTCATGCCCACAGTTTTGTTTTGCGCATACACTCGGTGTCATTCACTAAGAGTAAAGTCGTAATTACGCTTTTTTCAACTTTTCTTTATATAAGATTGAAAGTGTGAAATAGCCAATAATAAAAAAGAGACGATTATAAAAGTTAGCTTATGTACACATAAATACGACATTTGTAAACAAAACAACATAATAATGTAATTTTGTTCAAAAATTTTTTTTCGCGTATTTTGTTGAATTAAATTAGTGAATAGTTATCATTACAAATCCAAAAGTGTAAGGACAAAAGCCTTTTCTTAATTATTGAAGTGAAACATTGGTATCGTTTATAGTTTTTCCTTTATAATCTGGCTAACACATTTTAATTATAAAATAAATTTTAATTATAAAATAAATTAGCTTATATTTTTTTAACATCCAATGATGCGTTATTATTATAAGCATGAAAAAATCGTTTCGTTGAGAAAAAATCTCTACATTCAGGCACAAAACTGAAAAGTTAACAGCACAATAGCATTTTAAGCTGCAAATGTCACTTTTAAGCAAATATCTCTTGGATTTTTTTTTTGACACTTCTCACATTTTATCGATAACATGTTGAAAAATTTTGACGTTTTTAGATTATTTTCAATATAGCCGAACTGTTTGCTCTTAATAATAATTGTAATGGTAATATATCTATACTCTTTTCCAAAAGCGTAAAAAGTTGATACAAATTAAATCGGCCTAACTAGAGAATGGTAAAACGATTATCGTCGAATATTATTCAGAGCATTTAGACAGATTCGATTTTTACATTTAAATCAATACAAACCCATTTGGCGAAGTGAAAAGTGTCGTTCATTCAAGGCGTAGGCACGACTAGTTAGTTACTATGACAAAAACTCATAAATGCGAACTGCTGCGGCATCCAGCACATTTAGCGCATTGCGATGATTTTCTTGTTTCAAACCGAAAGAAATGGCTGGCGTTTAGAGATTGATGTCGATTGAAGAGGTCATTACCGGAACAAACATCTATTTAGAGGACTTTGAAAAAGTCTATTATTTGGAAGGAATAAAAACTGAAAAAACGATAGAGTAAATTTATTGGAATAAAAAGAGTGTAAGACACTTTCTTTTATTAAATCAAACGATAGGTAATATCTTAACGATGATGAGTTTCGTCAGCCGTTTATGAACAGTTGTTTGTGCATAATTGGCGTTGCCAGACTTGACATATGTAAATAATTCCTAAAATAAAAGCAACTTATACATAATTGCCGTTGCCAGACATGAAATATTTAAACACTTGATATATACGAGTACAAATATTTACAGTTCCTACAAGAGATTGTTATTTTTTTTTTTTTTTTGTTTTTTTTTGTTTTTGTACATTGAATTTTAGTTCAAGTTTTTCCTTTCTTAAGTTTCTTAAGAATGATTTTTTACAATACAAATTTGCTATGATCAATAGTTTTTCAAGAAAAATAATCAAACATTTTTAGCTGGGGCACAACTAGCTGTTTCGTAGCCGCTGCACTACTCATCAGCACCATTTGTCTTTTTAATATAGCCATCAAGTTATTAAACAATCCTTTTATATAAACGTAGAAAGAAAACGTGCTTATCAAGGCTGTCCATTTGTTTTTAGACACGATCATTGAGTTGCCATACAAAGTTTTTTTTTTTTGTGCAAACATATGAAAATATCTGTCTATATATTAGAATCAAAACTAAAGCTCAGCATAAAATGTAATAAGAATAAGAAAAAGTACTTAATTTCACTATTTCTCTTTTAGTTAAAGTAAAGAAACAATTCAATCAACAAATTGCACTCGATTGCTTCATAATTTATTTGTTGTCTTTATCTTAAGGACCGAAGCAGCAGAAATAAAAAATAATGACACTAATGCAAGCTGAAGCATGGCTCTTATCTGTCTTCCAAGTTGTTTATTATGTATTATAATGCGATTACAGTCATTTTTGATTTATCTTGTTTATTTATTTTTGTTCGTTTGTGTGTTCATATCTCGTTTCATATTTGGATTTTATTTTTGTTTATTCTTTTTTAGGTTAAACCATCCGATAGTTCATTGTTAAAAGTGACAACACACACAAAAGCACACGGAACAGTACAATATAACATAAAAATAATAAAGGAACTTCCATTGGATGAACAATTATTTGTACATGTCCATTCACCGGCTACAATGCAGGATATTCAAGTAAGTGTTTATAAAATAAGAAGAAGAAAAAGAAGAAGAAGAAAGAATCTTTTTTTACACAAACAACACTAAATATTGAAATTTCTTAAATAAGTATGATAAGGAAAGCAACGAAAAAGAAAAGACACCAACAATCTAACAAACCTTTCAAAATTTCTTCTTAAGTGAGTTTAATATTGTGGCTTATCAGATTATGAGCTTTAAAAATAAAATGTTTGTTGTTTCAATAATAAAAATAAACTTCAGCAACTCTTCCCAACCATAAAAAAATCCACAGCTACGAAGTTCCCAAGTGCGTTTTTGGGTAATGAGATAGCAGGGTGTTTGACTCAAATTGCCAGTAAAAGCACCATGCTTTTTTATTGTCCCTTTTAGAGCCAAAAGATTAATAGTCTATTTACACCAAAGCGAAATCTGCTCATTCGAGATTTCAAGCCAAATCTAGTAGCTTTTGAGAAGATTTCCCATACAAAATGAAATCTACTTTATGAATATATTTCGACGAAACCGTGATTTTGTTCAAAAAGTACTACGCTGCACCAAAAATTACACTTTAATGTGGTGTATGCAGTTTCTGATAAAAATGTTTTGTCAAATCCGCATTGCATAAATTATTTTTGTGAAAATTAAATCTTGCTGGAAGTCAAAAAACGGTGGTGTAAACGATATAGTTGCAGATTTTAATTCAAATCTACTAGATTTTGAGTTGGTGTAAATGTAGTATAAGAGAAGTTGCAGAGGGGGGTGTCTCAGTAAAAGAGCACATTTTAAATTTACTGTCATTTTTTGCAAGTGTAACTGCGAAAACTTATACTAAAACACTTGTAAACTTTGATGCATTCTCAATTGAGAAAGAGTAAAGGCTGAGTCACATAGAAGCTTTCTTTACGGACATTAACGTAACGACAGAGGACGTTGTCACAATAGATATATTGCCGACGAATATCTTATCGACTAAAAAACACGAAACTAAATTAAAACATACCAACAAATCAACTGATAGCTGTCAAGGTACGAATCTATAGGACTAGGCCTTAAGACTCGTGTGCGCCAACGTACCGGGCAGTCACTTGAAAATATTGCTGCCGCAAACGAGAGCACAGCCGAAAACCCGAGATTTTCTTCATCGCTCGCAATATCCTTAAAGTTCACTAAGCACTACTCAAAGAATTTTGACAAGAGACTTCCGCCTTCATGCTTACAAAATTCAGCTTACTCAAACTACACGCAAAGATAACTCATCATATCTGTGATGTATTTTAGCATTAATACAATGACAAGCGTCTTTGTTTTTGGCTCTATGACACTATTCGTCGCTGTGATGTCTCTCACTATTTTCTTTTAAAATTCTCAATAATTTATTTAGATTGTTGGGATATAAAGTTGGATGTTTGAGAATATCTTTCAAAAATTTCCAAAGTCTACTGATGATTAGGGTAGCTGCTATGAAATGTCGGCATATAGACAGCTGATTGAATTCGCTAAAACTGAACTTGCAAAAGGCAATAAAATTACTCACAATTAAAATTTAATGTTTTCTTTTTATTTCAATAAAAAGCTTAAAGAATTTTATACATTTTCATTAAGAAAACTAAATTGAAAAACTTTTCTATTTGTTGTAAAATTTTTGTTCGTTTTATATTACTACCACATACATATACATATACGTATGTAAAACATTTCTTTTTTTTTTTTTTTATTTATTTATTTATTGAGTCTTCACAATGTGAACTAACAATAAGTATTCAAATCTTAATACTAAATACAATAAATTAACTAAGTCCAGCCAATGCTAGACAAAAAGTTTTATTTTGCGCCAATTATATCGGTAGAATCACCTACTTAACGCTCTGATGGTGGCAACGGTATCCCTTCTTCTCAACCGAGTGTGACCGCTAAAATTAAGTATGTTTCGTGCGAGAGGGTTTGGGTGAAGTTCCAATTTGCTGACATACCTTGTCGCATGCTCTGAAAACTCATCTTTTACCAGTGGAACACACAGATCCTTGTGAATTCGGGAGTTTTTTACGTACCATGGAGCTGCAGTAATTGTTCGAAGAATTTTGTTTTGTCGCCTTTGAATTTTTTCAATGTTTGACGCTGAGGCCCCATAACTGAATTCCGTAGCGCCATATAGGCTTTAGTATTGCGTTGTATACCAGAAGTTTGCAATCTAATTTCAATGTAGAATTTCTGCCCATAAGCCAATTTAATTGCGCTGCTTTTAATTTTAGCTGAGTGACTTTCGCGTCAATGTGAGGCTTCCACGTTAACCTACGGTCGAGATGAATACCAAGGTACTTGACTTCACTTTGCTGCGGAATAGGTAAATTGTTAATTTGGATAGCTGAACATGTTTGTCTACGCAGTGTGAATGTAACGTGAGTACACTTTTGTTCATTAACTTTAATTTTCCAAAGTTTTAACCACATCTCTAATATTGAAATATACTCCTGCAAATTTCGCGAAGCTACTTGATGGTTTTCATGTACGCTGCAGAATGCTGTGTCATCTGCAAAAGTTTAGGTGTGAATACTAGATCTGGTTGGCATGTCAGAAGTGTAAATTAAATATAAAGTGGGTCCCAGAATGCTACCTTGGGGAACTCCTGCCTCGATTGGCTGAGTTGGGCTTATAAAGTCGCCTTCTCTGATAACAAACTTCCGGCCGCATAAATAGCTTTCCAGAAGCTTATGAGTGTTTGCAGGCAAGTTCAACTTTATTTTGTGTATCAAGCCCTCGTGCCACACTTTATCAAAAGCTTGAGAAATGTCAATGAATAGAGCTGAGCAATACTTTTTATCCTCAAAAGTCTTTCTTATAACATTAACTAGTCTGTGCGTTTGTTCAATGGTGCTGTGTTTAGCCCGAAAACCAAATTGATGATCAGGGATGCATCCTACATCATTCAATATTGGAGTCAACTTCGCCATTAACAATTTTTCGAAAAGTTTTGAAATTGTTGGCAGTAGACTTATTGGTCTATATGACTCTACTTTAGTGGGATCCTTCCCTGGCTTGGGTATCATAGTAACCATAGACACCTTCCACTCTGCAGGATAGTATTCTAGGCGCAAAATAGCGTTAAAAATGAAAAGAAGAATTCTTCTAGCAACACGAGGTAACTGTACAAGCATTTTGCCAGTAATTTTGTCAAAACCTGGAGCTTTTTTTGAGTTTACTTTATTTATAACGTTTTCGACATCTTGAAAACTAAGTCTCAAAGGCACAGGCGGTCTAACAGCATATGGCGGAAATTCAGCAACATCATCCACTGTATCATTTGCAGTAAAAACGTTTTTCAAATGATTAACATACACCATCCCTTTTTCAGAATCACCCAGTCGCCAGATGAAGTTCGCAAAGGTGGCTTACCTATTACGGGTCTTTTCAGACCTTTTGTCGCTTTCCATAAAGAATAATCGGTTTGCGGGCTACCATCAAGACCTTCTAGATAATTTTTGAGGGAAGCCATTCTTTGGATTTCAAGCAGATTTCTTAATTGATTTATGCACTCCCGTAGCCTGCTTTTAAGCTGGGGAGACCTTCGAAGTTGCCACTCTCTTCTAACTCTTCTTTTTTCTGACAGAAGTTGCTCTATTTCAGACGAATACGTTCTATTGCTCACATTTCTGGATCTTCTATGGCTAGTGGTAGCATGTTGTACGGCCAGTTTAAGGTCTTCAGAAAAATCTTTAATTGATATATCAACATCCTCAGGGGTTCTCAAGGCAATATTTTCTGTACAATGAGTACTCAAATATTTCTTATATTTTAGCCAATTAACTCTAGTTATGGCGAACGTCAAGTCACTAAACGGGGAGCCAACCTCCTGGGGGAACGAAACGGATATTATAGTGGGTGAGTGGTCCGATGACAAATCTAATGAAGACTCTACTTGCATCCCTTCTAAAGGAAAATTTTTTGCAACTCCAAAATCTATAACATCTGGGATCTTTCGTCGGTCTGAGGGCCAATAAGTGGGATGTCCGCTTGAAATCACATCTAAGCCCAGTTTGGAAACTGTTTCGAAAAGCACACGGCCTTTCGGAGAAATTAAACATATGTTGTATTTTTTCGGAAAAAACTCTTGAACGCCAGTAAAACGCGCATTCCTTAAAACTCATAAAAATCAATTAAGTGTTTTTAAAAACGCATTGCGGTTTCAGAACACGCGTTCTTGGAACATGGCTGAAAAATTATTGGAAAAGCTATAATATGACTATTTATTTGAAAATGGTTTTCCTATAATGGGATTTTTTTTAAATCTGAATATTTTCTGGGATCTGCTGTTGAAAAGCAAAATCACTACAGTAAAAAATAAAGCAAATTAAAATTGTTTTTTTCCAAACTGTTAGATTTGATTTGGAATGCTCCATATAAAGGCCGTACTCTGAGTGCTTGTCGGGTTAATAATTCAGCCCTCTTGGGTCCAAGTTGGTCCCCTCGTATTGCCGGAGTGTGATATGTATCTAAGCAGATCCACATATCACTAGTCCGCTCTACAACTAACCCGAAGACCGAATCAAATAGTCAAAACCATCTAAATCACATTCCAATATTTCTCCAAAATCGTGCAGCACCGGTCTACCTAGATACCGAGTCTGTACTACATCTACAGAATCATTAAACCATCTCATCTATTCATATATGACTTCGTTGTAGTCGGACCTTTGCCAGTTCCCGTACCCAGGTTCGAGATATTGTTTAGTGATATCCGTATCTCACGAACCAACCTGCTTGCCGTATGAACCCCTCTATTGCATTGAACGCAGCCTTACTATAAGTACAAATTCGGATATCCTCCCTAATACATCAAATCTTTTGTCGGGCAATAGAGCCGGTGAGCAGTAATCAATATTTTTTGGAAGGCTCACTATTATTCTCATAATTGAGGCATGACCATACTCCTCCTTCCGCATTATGCGTGGCCATAGAACGAACGATGGAGTCTTTTACCTCCGAATAAATAAAACAAGCTCTGTCGTCTGTGAATTCACATTTAAGCATTAAACACATAGACCGCAGCAGGCTTCACGACTTCACGTCAGCAAATGCTGCAACCTGCAATTGTAGTCGTGTAGTCGACTGCTTAATTATTTTGAACACGGCAGCAACATAAATGCATTTACATAAAAGTATACTTCAGTGTGGCCACCTTAGAGTTTTTAGCTTTACAAAATTCCTTTGTTTCACAGAACAAGTTCTGTTTATATCAACCTTTCGTGAATACGTCCTTCTCTCTGAAAAAAAGATCTTAAAAAGATGAAAAGAGTAACTTAAAAAGGTTTTTGTTTGCTTTGTTTAATTCAGGTTAGGTTAATCTTCAAAGTTGAAAATGTAATGTGTTATATCTTCTAATCTATAACGAGAACAGTATTAAAGAATTGAAACTTTACGACAATTTATCGATTTTTCAAGTTGTGGACCAAAAACAATACGACTCGAGAGACAAAATTTTTCGTCAAAGACATGCAATTAAATTTACTTGTAAGTAAAGTAATATTAATCTAATCGCATACTAGTTATTTTTAAAATTAAGCTTTCTTGTTTTGAGTACAAGAATGTATGCAACATATATAGCAATGGAACAAATAAATTTATTAATTTTTTTAAGTCGTAAGCAGCTCTGGGCTGAAGAACAGCTCTCGCGTCATCGTAATTATTTCTCAAGTGCGGTCAGGCTTTTTGTTTTTGTTGCTCGGACTTCAAGAGTTTTGCGGCTCTTTCGCACTGGTTAACGGTTTGCCTCAACTAACTGTATTGGATTGCAGTTTTTTAGAAGTATTTCGTTCTTAACCACGCTGCAACTTCCTGTGTGAAGGCATAGGTCGTTATAGTTAGTCACAGCGACGCTACAAAAGTACTGTTAATACCATTTTGGGCATATGGTCATTGTCACCCCGCCCATGCTGTGCATCCTATACTTTGCAAATTTACTTTGCAACTGTATAGTTACTAAATCAATAAATAAATATTATTTTTTTTTAAACAACATTCAAATCTTCTTTATGCTTTTTATGTTGTATTAGAAAATAAAATATTTCCGAGAGCTAAATTATCTTACAATTTTTTTTTTTTTGCATACTGGTTACACTGTTTTTATTTTGTAGTCAATAAAAATAGAAATTAGTTTAATTCGTCTGCGGTAAACAAATTCAGCATGGACAATAACCTGCAGTCGTGTGGGTTAGCTGTTGTCAAAATAAATGTTCGCATTAATTTGCAGGTATTTTATATTTGCTATATTGAAGACGGTCGTCTGCTGGCTTCAATGTGCTTAATGCTTCAGACAAATATTCGTGCACCATCCATCTATAGGCTTTAGTGCAGAGCTCACTTGATGTGAAAGTATATCCGGGTAATTATCCAACACGACCACCGCAATATCATCGACATATGTAACTGTCTTAGGTAAGCTTAGGTAGGCAGTCTGCTGGATTCTCCAGACTTAGACTCCCCAGCTTACTTGGATTCTACAGATCGTTCCCTTTGTAATTGCCTGAAAAGTGGAAGAGTAGAGAAAAATTTAAGTTAGAGGGATATAGTCGGATTGACCGAAGCTAGACATGATAAGCTATTGAAGCTCCTCTCGTCTAGCTATCTTGCTCTGAAAAGATGAAGGATTGTCTCCTCCACTTCCTCGTCTTGGCAACAGATGTTATTACAGGGTAAGCCTAGTCTCCTGGCATGGTTCCCAAATGGGCAATGTCCAGTAATGACTGCTACAATGACTCTCAAGTGAGGTCTGGGCAGTTTTAATAGCTGCCCCGTTAATATGCGGCCACAGATTCCTTGATATAAGGCATGTGGGCTCTGTGAGCCATTTTTCTTGGGCACTTTTTAGCGTGTGGAGTTTTATTCTTTTCCAACACGTTGATAAGGGTTGCCCATAAAAGGGATCTATGTCCCTATCTTCTAGAGATGTTGTTGCCATTGTTGGACACGTGCCCATGTACCCATTTTAGCGTTAGCTTAGAATGTCTCGCCATCTTATTTAAAGATGTCCAGCGTTCTTGGACCAGACTGGAATTAGTGTATATTACAATCAAGGACTTGATGCCGGCTTTGCCGTCCGTTACTATCATGATATCGCTATCGAATATCTTGTGAAACGTCAGCCATCTGGCCGCTTTGTTTATAGCCGATATTTCAGATGGAAGAATGCTGCATCCGTCTGATAGTCTAAAGGATATTCTTCTATGTAAACGCCACCCCCCAACCATATCTCCCCTTCTAGATCCATCCGTGTAAACATAGAAGGGTCCAGCTTCTAAGGGAGATTCCTTGAATTGGTAGCCGAAGCTCCTTGTGCTTCTGTCTTAAACAAACTGGAATCTAATTCAACTAAAAAAACACATTTAATTAAAATATGTAAAAAAGCTAGAAGTGGTTTATTTGCAAGTTGTGTTTTTATAAAATAATATATTAATGAAACTGTGTTTATATGTATAAAGTGTACATTTTTGTTTTTATTTTCAAAACATGATTATAAATGTTTTCGAAAAATATGATTATATGTTTGCATAAAACAAGTTAGACATTTTTATTGCTGCAATGATTGTTAGTTTATTTTTCCAATCAACTTAACAAATTTTCATACTAATACAAATAAACAATATTAAATCATGTATGTCGCTGGAGGAAATAAACAAACACCTTTTAATAGTACAAAAACTCAATACCACGCAAAAGTATATATGTGTATATTTTTTTAAATCTTGGACCAGTGTTTAAGGGATGACCCCTACATACGCAGTGCATTGTACTGGAACTAGGGAAATAGGTTATGAGGAGGAGGAAAGACGGAGTAGTGTTTGTGGAGGTTTGAATGGAAAATTAACAACACGAAAGACCAAAATAATGGGTGATTTTATAAGAACTATCGGAAATTTAAAAAAAACACATAAAATTCAGAAAAATGCATGAAATATTTATTTGGATCGATAGTTGGGTCGATATAATTTAATGTTTGAAGATTATTTCATGCAAATGTTGGCCGCGGCTGCGCCTCAAATGGTCCATCCGCTTGACTGGTCCCAAGCGTGAAATAAACTGTTCACCGAACTCGCCTCTCAATTGGTCCATTGTTTCGCGTGCTGTGTGGCATGTGGCACCGTCTTGTTAAAACCACATGTCATGCAAGTCAAGCTCTTCCATTTTGGGCAAAAAAAAGTTTGTTATCATCGCACGGTAGCGCTTACCATTCACAGTAACGTTGTGATTCGCATCATCTTTGAAGAAATACGGCCCAATGATGCCGCCAGCCCATAATCCGCACCAAACGGTTGTTTTTTGTGGATGCATTGGTAGCTCTTGCAATTCTTCTGGCTGCTCTTCACTCCAAATACGGCAGTTTTGCTTGTTCACGTATCCATTCAACCAGAAATGAGCATCGTCGCTGAACACAATTCTTCGATAAAAAAGTGGATCTTCATCTAACTTTTCAAGAGCCCATTCACCAAAAACTTGGCGTTGTGGTAGGTCGTTTGGCTTCAATTCTTGCACCAGCTGTATCTTATAAGGCTTCACACCCAAATCATTCCGCAAAATTTTCCACGTAGTGGAGTAATAGAGGCCCAATTGCTGCGAACGGCGCCGAATCGATAATTCACGGTCATCACCAACACTGGCCGATACGGCTGCGATATTTTCTTCAGTTCGCACTCTACGTAAGCGTGTTGGTGGTTTAATGTCCAACAATGTAAATTTGGTGCGAAATTTTTTTACAATAGCCCGAATAGAAGCCTCAGTAGGTCGATTAAACTGACCATAAAGCGCGATGAACTTTCTTAACAGAGCACGCATTTTGGTAATAAAATTCAATAATTTGCAAGCGTTGTTCATTTGCAATACGATTCATGATTAAATTATAGACCAAACTGAAGATGTTTGACAGTGACACAAGATACAAAACGTGCGTGAGCAGTCAAAACTAGTGTTGCCAAAAAGATAATAGCAAAAAAATCACTCGTTATATTCTATTATAGTGTTTAACATTAATTAGTTAAAACTCATCAGTGCCAAGTGTATTTTTAGTCCAATACTTTCACACTACAAGGTAATGCAGTACACGTAGGAAAAAATAATGGTTGATCTGACAATATTGTATTGTCAATATACTATTGTTGAATCAAATGGTTGGTGCTGATAATTTTATATTGTTATATTTGAAATGCCATTCATATGCTTCACTATAGTTTAAAAAAAAGTGTTATAAATAACTACAATATATTCTGGTTCAACATTGTTATAATTGTGAACAACCACAGTCGTAGTAAAAGTTACGATATTAATATCGTACCCAATCATGCTTTTATGCCAACCGTTATATCATATAACCACATTAATGTCATTAAACAACCATACTAATGCCATATACTACGTTTATACGTACAGGTAATTTGCAAATAAAAATATTGTAAATAACAAAAATTGCCGTATAAACAGTAAATACAATTTTTATTTGAGATTAGCTAACTCACGAAAACAATTACTGATTAAAAACTTAATTGCAAATAAGACATAAAAAGTTGTCACTTTATTTCACAAGTGAAAAAAGAATTCACAAGTAGACTAAATATTTTAAAGTTTCTGGCGTCAGAAAAAAGTTTGATGCATATTAACATACTCATAAGATATGTTAAATCTGTTATGTTATCCAAAATAGAATATGGACTACCAATATATTGTAAGGCATCTAAATCTAACTTGCAGAAAGTGGAGAATATTTTGAACGCATCCCTTAGAACAAGCATAAGAGCATTTCGGACAACCTCAACAAAAAATTTACTCGCAGAGGCGGGAGTCGAAGAACTGCGCATACACGCAAATATATCTAAGTTCCGTTTACTACATAAAGTTTTATTCGCCAAAGGAACTATCCTTCAAAAGCATGTAATAAAACTTGATAAGAGGAAGACAGAATAAAAATTTCCATCCACACTCTCTCATCTGCATAAAATGACGAAAAAGTTTGGCTTTGGTAAATGTATTAAAACAAGAGAGAATTTTGCGCCCTGGCTTTTAAATCCTAAAACTTTCATAAATAACCTAGCTATCCACAACAAATCCACCACCGCGCCCGGAGTTTATCGACAGCTCTTCATTGAAATTTTTACAAAAATGAAGGCAAAAGACTGGCACTTCCTGTTCTCAGATGGCTCAAAAACAACACATCACGTTGGATTTGCGATTGTTGACGAAAATAGCTCCACTGTATTTTACCCTCTCGCTCTTCAATTTTTGAAGCAGAAGCAATTGCTGTCTATGAGACCCTAAATCGCTATAAAAATGAAAATAAGAAAATCGTAGTTTGTACGGACAGTTATTCGGTTTTTGATGCGGTCAAAAATTTAAGAAACAATAATGAAATAATATCATCTATTCGGCAATTACTTATCCAAATGAACGGTGGGGCAAACATATTTTGGATCCCTAGCCACACAGGAACAGTTAGGAATAAAGCGGAAGATTCTTTAGCCAAGCAAGCAAATTTGCACTCAACATTTACATTCATGCCACATTCGAAGAGCTTTGTGATACGAACGGCTTTAAATCACCTTAGGAACGCTCTTTTAAGATCATGGAAAAAATACGATCATCTACATAAAAGAATCAACCTCGATAAACTTCCACTGAAACTATCTACCACAACCAGTTTTTTCTCTGTCAGGCTTAAGTATTATACACCTCTTGAAAACGTGCGCTTCCTTAAGCTCCATTCGCCTCAGACTTTGTGGTACTGATGACATCACTAACCTCCTGCAAACCCCATCAGAACATAATATAAATATCACCAATGCTTTTCTAAATGGCTTAAATATCCGACACAAAATTTAAAATCTGCAGGTTAGATTCAGTCTAATATATATATTTTTTTTTTGTATGTAAAAACTAATTGTAATATTCCCAAGCCGATAGCCTCTGTTGCTAGTGCTGTATTGTTACAGATTTATTATATTTTAAATTGTAATAATATCTAAAGAAATAAATAATAATAATAAATTTCACAATTTCGAATATTTCGTCGATGTGTCACACATGAAAAATAGTAAACACTACGTACAGAAGCAAATATTCAAAATTTTTCAATTTTAATATTCTTTGCTGTAATTGAATTACAAAAAATGTAATCTTTGAGTTTTCTGTTACAATTTCAGTAATCAAAATGCTTTTTAAACTAACAGTTATTTATATTTTGAACATATGCTAAACTAAAAAAATAAACCTTTTCCATATGCAAATTGATGCATAAACAGTGACTTGGTTATTTGCAAATATCTTTTATTTGCGCATAGGCTGCGTATAAACGTAGCAATAAATAGCTTTATTGAGTTTAAGTTTAGCAATCCAATATTTAATATTTTTCCATGTAATCTGACGGAGCAGTACTGTTTATCGACTTTTTCTTTTATCTCTTTCGCCGGGTCCCCTTCCAAACAATAGTGTTTAATCACTGAACGAAATTCACTTGTCTTCATTTTTCCAGAAATACAAAAGTTGCTTACTTCAAACGACTACAACAAATAAACTAATCGATAAATTCGGGGGAAATTTTAACAACTGACAGCTCGCAATTTCACAAAAAAAAAAAAAAAAAAAAAAAAAATTATGTATTTGTGCTGCCATGTAGCGCTAGGTAGCTTCAATATCAATCCGCCCTCGTATTTTAGCACCTATGAAATGTAAACATATATACAGCTAGGAAACAAACAGAAGTATGTATATATTTTTTGATTTGTATAAACACTAGTAGCTAGTAAAGTGAATAAAGTAAAACTTAATTATTATTCGATTTAATTTTGGTCTTTTAACTTTATCCTTTAGTGTAAAAACAAACAATTTAATAATATGTTGCAGAAGAGCAGATGCATAGCTACACTCCTACACAAACATGAATACATGCAAATATAAAACATTTTATTATGCAAATATTGCAAACATTTTAACAACGAAATATTTTTCCATAAAATATTTGTTTGTTACTTAAATTAGTTCTACTATTTCAGATCTATGCATTTTAATTTAAAATAATATTTGTAATTGCAAATATGTGTCTTTACATGGTTTTAGTTTATTGCATTAAATATTTAGATTGTATGTGTTCAGAATTCTCATTGTATAGTTTTTGAAGTTAAGTTTTACGTTTTGATCGGTAATTAGGCCCGAAAAGCATATTTTTTCATTAGCCCGTTTTTTTTCTGAAAAGGTAAAATTATTTTATTTGGGTTGTGGTACAAATTCCATAAAAAGTATCTACTCTTAAGCAATTACTCGTCTTTTTACCATTTCTGGATCCTTATACGAGTATTACAGGTATCGCAAGACTGGGACTAGTTCCCCGTAAACTGGTCATGCTCCTAAGTCGTTAGAAAATACTAAAAGTCTTTCTCTGTGGCTTTAGTTCTAAACCACAACCAGAATCCCTGCAGAAATCGAGACTACTCCTTACATGCATGTAAAGAGTACTCCACAAGGGACTAATACTAGTCCAAAAGTAATCCAAATATATGGAAAAAACATGCTCCATTTTACATTATCCTAGGAGAGGACCATGTAATCCAAAAAAACATTACATCAGACTAATCCAAAAACTAGTCCAAGTAACTACTCCACGAATTATTAACACAGGGTTAGTCTAACTAAAAACAGGCTTGTTTCAAAAGTGTTTCGAGGATTGGTAAAAACTCTGGCATAAGTGTATTAGATTGCGCTACTGGTAAAACTCACTGCTTTTGGTGTCGGTGATGACTTCTCTCGGTTTATATCGAGCTTTCTCAGAGACCGCACTATACGAGTTGTTATAGATGGGATCTCATCAAACCAGTTCAAGATTAATTCAGGGGTACCGCAAGGTTCCGTTCTTTCTCCTACTCTATTTCTTATTTTTCTCAACGACCTTCTCTATCAAACTTCCAACCCTATCCACTCTTTCGCAGATGACAGCAGCATTTGCCATTAGTACTCTTTTAGCTATAGGCCCAGCCTATCAGAGATCGCTGCCAAGAGGCTATCTATGAATGATTCACTGAGCAGTGATCTTCTATTAAACTGTGAGTGGGGTCGTAAAAACAGAGTTGCCTTTAACGCTCGTAAGACCCAATGTTGTTTATTAACATACAAACACACGACCGCAAGTGCTGCCTCATCTGTACTCATGGATGGTATAAACATTGAGAAATCGGATGCCCTTGGTGTTCTTGGAATGAAGATACAGACGACGTTCGCTGGACTGAACACATTTTTAATGTCTCTAAAGAAGCATTCAACTGCCTCGGGTTTTTGAAACGGTGTAAGATATACTTCATCACTCCATCCGACGTCCTTACTATTTATACCACCTACATCTGACCGAAAATGGGATACAACTCTCATGTTTGGGCCGGTGCCCCAAAGTCTATTTTGGGGTTACTCGACCGTGTGCAGCAGAGGGCGATGAAGCTCATCGGTGACAGTAGGGTATCCAACTTTATTGAGTGGGGGTAATGTGGGGTGCGTTACTCTGTTCTATCGTTACTACAATGGATTTTGCTCTGACGAGGTTAGGGATCTTAATCCCTAACCTTACAAACTTTTCATAAGGAATTATTTTGGAGTATTGATGAAACCTCATAAAACAAAGTATTTTTATTTATTAAAAAATGAAATATGCTAAATTCATTTGTTTAATGCATCGATGCTCCTTTTAAAAATATGTTCCTTACGTTGAATATGTGGGCAAAAAAGTAAAATAATAAAAAGAGAGATGTTTATTTTGCTATTACACACTTAAGTTCATTTAGTTTATCTTATTTTGAGCTATTTTCAAAACAATACAAAATTTGTATCCTTTGAATAACATTAAGTATTCATCACTGCATGCATGCATGTCCTGGTTGCTTGCATGCCGCACAGCTTTTCTTAGTATTAGCATGTGTTCAGCAAAGTTTTTTCACACAAAAAAAAAGTTCAATTTTGGACTGAGCATTTGTCTTAGCACGAGCAGCAGAAACGGTTGCTCACATTTTGTATTTACTCGTATTTGCAAATGTATTTAATTTGCATGCAATTATATTTATTTCCTTTTCTTATTTTTGTAATATCGTATCAACCACAAATATAAATAACTAAAAATACAAGTTTTAACAATTACTTACATGTAACTGAATTCTGTATTTTATTATTGTTGTAAATAAATTTTATATAAATACTTAAAACTTTTATCTTTCGCCCATGTTAATACATGTTCATTTAAACAATCACACGAATAAAAAAACAATCACCCGTATAAAAAAACAACTTTGGCAACATTTGCTTGTACAGACATTCAACATCTCATTTCTGTTTGTATGCATATGTGTGTGTGTGTGTGGAAACAAATTATTTCTGCATAAAAATACTTTTATAGTGCATCTTTATAGTGCATCTTTATGCTTCCTGTTTTTTCTTGCTTTGACTTGAATTTAAAGGAGTAACATTTTCAAATGCTTCAAAGTTTAAGGTGTTGCGTAATTGAACTAATTTTGGTTTACTTAAACTGTCATATTCCCCCAAAAATGATTAAAATTGCAGTTATTTTTTCCTTTAAAGGTATTTTTCAAAAATATGTCTCTCTTTCTTTCGAACAAATTCATGGCGACGTAATTTTTAACCTTTTTTTACGTGATAAGCCAAACTTGTGTTACAATTCCCACAAATCTTATTTTTGCCACAATCTCGTATTTTTTGTTTTCGATTGAATTTACATTTCAGGCCCCTGAATTTCGTACTAACACCAAACTGGGAAATTGGTTATGCATTTAAGCTTTTACAGATGTCTGAAAAATGAGCATAGAGACTTGTATAGGAAGTGTTCTATGGGGAATATTGTGCTGTATAGAGCTTTTATAAGCGATAACAAGTCTAGGTAAATCTTGAATTGTACATTAGTGTACAGCATTCGAGGCTTTGTTATAAAAATCTGGTTATACTTTCTCCCATCTTTCGGGCAGCGTACTAATCTCGCTTTGAAAAAACTAGTCATCCATTGAACCGATCCACGAATCGATCCAATTTTTTCCTTTTTTATAAGCCGAGAGTGCTGGTCAGCCAGAACGTGTGCCATTGATCGAAACAGGTGATAGTCCGAGGGGGCAACGTCTGGAGAATACGGCGAGAGAGGTAGGTATTCTCATTTGATCAATTTCGCAACATGGGGGGAGTATTATCATGCTGTAAGAACCCTATATCATGTCACTGGTTGTTCCAGGTATGTCTTGACTCCTTTCGCAAAATGTGGTCAGGCATTGTCAAGTGATTGTAATATCACTTCATACGTAACAATTGGCATCTTGAAGGACATCATTTGCCGCGTTTATGCAGATACTTAAATATTAGGTGTACAACTTTCGCGGTTTTGCAATAGCGGTAAGTGGTAGTCGAAATAAATAGATCGTAGATGTCATCCAATAAGTTTTTGTATTTGTGTCTGCATCATAAATTTATTGTCGATAAAACACGTCGGCTTTTAGGCCAAATTCCCGCCATATACGGGAGGTTTTACTCTTCTGTTTTAATATGAAGAAAACTGCGGCTGAGGCTGATCGAACGCTCTTGAATACGTATGGTACGCCGGTACTAGTGAAAGAAGGTGCTGGGAGTGGTTTCAAAGCTTCAAGAACAGTGATTTTGACGTCGAAATCCTAAATGGCGGTGGAAGAAAAACAGTTTCCAAAGAAGCAGAATTGGAGGCATTACTTGATCAAGACTCATATCAAACGCAACAAGAATTGGCAGGATCATTGCGAATGATGTAATAAGTCATTTCAAATCCGCCTGAAAGCCATGGGAATGATCGAGAATCAAGGAAATTGGTTGCCGTACGAGTTGAAAGATGTTGAACGGCGTTTGTTTGCTTGTGAATAGCTGCTTGCAAGGCAAAGATGCACGAGATTTCTGTAGCGCATTGTGACGTAACGAAAAATGAGTTCATTACGATAATTCCAGTCGCAGGAAATAATGGGGACATTCCGGTCATACTTCACACATCGACGGCCAAACCGAATATTCACGGTTCCAAGGGCATGGCCATGGTGGGACCAACTCGGCGCAGTGTATTATGAGTTGTTAAAACCGACCTAAACAATCACAGGCGATAGTTGTCGAATAAAACTAATGCGTTTGAGCATTTGAAATACAAATGATCAGAATTCAACGAGTAGCATGATGAAGTGATTTTACAGCATGACAATGCCCGACCCCATTTTGCGAAAGGGGTCAAGACATACCTGGAACAACCAGTGACATGATATAAGTATTTTACAGCATGAGAATGCTCGACCCCATGTTGAGAAAGTGGTCAAATCATACCTGGAAACGTTGAATGCCTACTCCTCTCGCTGTATTCGCCACAATTTGCTTCCTCGGATAATCACTTGTTTCGATTAATGACACACGGCCTGGCTGACCAGCACTTCCGGTCTCATGAAGAAGTAAAAAATTGGGTCGATCAGTGGAGCGCTTCAAAGGATGGCCAGCTTTTTCAACGCGGGACTAGTACACTGCCCGAAAAATGGGAGAAACTAATGGCCAGCAATGGGAAAAGATTTGAATAATATATGTATAACCAGTTTTTTACAATAAAGTCTCGAATTTCGGAAAAATACGGCGGTAGGAAAGTTGTACACTTATGGGTTTCCACGAATTTAGAAAAGTCATCGAAAATTAGAATATAAGCAAAATAAAAACAGCTGTTGCCACTTTTCGATGGTTGATTACGAATTTTAACTGGCAGTTATTTAAAAATTTGCTTTAGAAAGAATCGGATTTAACAAACGACCCTGAATATGATTAGCATCGGGCGTGAGTTATTAAAAATTATACGCTTATGAAGACATTCTTTGAAATTCGTGCTTTTTTAATCTTTTTGGGTAAGTGTAATGCAAATTTCAGCTTGCCAGTAGTGTGTTGTTCTTAACAGTTTTTAATATAGCGTCACTTAAAATCCAAAAGGCCACATCGACACTTATTTAGTTCGTAATATGTAATAGATCTTAACAGCCTTTTGAATTTCGTTCGCAATAGGTGATAGGTACTTATGTTTACTACTATGATTTTCTGAGAGACTTAATTATCAATCAGAAAGTCTGTTTCGAATGTTTTAATGCTTACGGCCTTTCAGATTTTAGGTGTGGATGTGCTCACTCACTGTACTTTGATTGTATATGTTCGTGTCTATATGCGAGAGAGATTGTTTACTCTTCCTTTTGGGTGGGGATACCACTGCATAATTGTGTGTATGTATGTATGTATGTACGGCTGTGTGCGTGTGTTTTATATTGTAATCTTTCAGATTAATTTTAATAGTTTTTTCTACTTAAATTATTTTGTAAAAACTTTCAAAATGCTTTTTGCCGTATGCATTGAAAGTTTAATTAAAATTATTTCGTTTGCAGAATATTTAACTTTTTTTCTTGTTCGAGATGAAAAATTGAAGAAGAAAAAAACACAATCTGTACTTACCAAACATTTATTGTTGTTATTGTTGCTGTTGTTCGGGGAAAGTTGTTTAAAACTTTTTATGATTCGGTTCAATAAATAAAATTGTTAATTGATAACAAAACTGTTTCTAAGGGTCTTTTAACAACTGGGAGACTTTTTAGGTTGGATTGTGCAATCAAAAATGTGAAACAAATGTTATGACATTTTTTGATTTGTCGTTATTATTAGTGGCCACTACCACGACTTCCTTCCCAGCTTTTAACGTTGGTTGCATCCTCATTTCAATAACTTTGAACGCATATGAACAAAACAGTTAAGTGTCATTGGCATTAAAAGTAATAAAAAAAAACTTTTTATCAAACAAGAGCCAGTAATATTGTGCAAAGTAAAACATAATCTGAAAATCGTTATGTTTCCCATAAGCAAGCCCAACGAATATGGTATCTCCCAATGTTTGCTCCCGCGAACTTTTTTAAAAAATTAGCCTACAACAATTAAGGTATTATGCTTTTAAAACTACTTTTTTAAAGTCAGTGACTATTTGAACAAATGTTGTTTTCGCATATAAGCGCTTTTTAATATAATATTTTAGATAAATGTATTTAGTATAACATTTTTCGAAATTTTTTTATCGCTTTTAAATACATAATTAGTTTTGAAAAAGCATCAAAATATACGTTTGTTTCGGTAATGACATCGTTATTCGACCCAAACCTCTTACAACTAACATTTTCTTTAGGTTTGGAAAAATGAAATGCTCATAAAAGGTTGATCGACATCGAAAAACTCTGAATAATGCCTTTTTCTAGGTATTCTGTGGTAAAGGTGTCATTCATCATGCCTGCACCTGAAAACCCCCTGACTACGACTTGTTGGCTCACATACTTCTCCTTAGCCTATTTTGGTGTACGAGGTCTGATAAAAAAATAACCATTGTTTTAAATTTTTTTTTAAAACGTATTTATTTTTTCATCAATAACTCTGTTGTCCCCTTCAAAGTAATTCCCCTCAGATATAATACACTTATGCCAGCGTTGTTTCCAATCCTCGAAATACTTCTGAAACGCGCTTTTCGGTATCGCCAACAGCTCCTCTTTCGACTTTTCTTTTGTCTCCTCAATCTTAGTAAAACGCTTTCCTTTCATCGGTGTGTTCAATTTTGGGAAAAGGAAAAGGTCTGCGGGGGCCAAGTGCGGTGAATACGGTGGTTGAGGCATGACAACGCACAAGCATCGATGTGTGAGCTGATGCGTTATCATGGTTAGGCTAGGTAGGCAGGCCGCTGGATTCTCCAAAGAGTACCTGGATACTCCAGCTCCTGAAGGTCTTTCCCTTTGTGATTGAAATAATAGAAGAAAAAATAAAGTTGTAAGGATGTAGGAGTGCGGAAAAGGGAAAGGATAGGTGGAAAACTGCTTAATGTGCCATTACTTGCTGATTTACTAGCCATCCGCTACTTCTTATAAAAGAAGTTATAGCAGTCGGTTTGACCAAGGGCAGACATGATAGGCTATTGAAGCTCCTTTCGCCTAAGCAAATTAGACGATGGTGCTCTAAAGCCGGGCATGTACCGAGGAGATGAAGGATCGTCTCCTCCTCCTCGTCTTGGCAACTTCTACAGAAGTCGTTATAGGGTAGGCCTAGTCTCCTGGCATGGTTTCCAAACGGGCAATGTCCATTGATGACTGCTACTCTCATTCTTAGGAGAGATCTGGGAAGTTATAATAGTTCCCCCGTCATGGTGCAAAATCCATGATTGTTTTTTCCTCAATTCTGTACGTTTCTGACGAATTACTTCGTGCAAACAGCGCGAGGTAGTATTCCTTATTGACCGTACGACTTTCTGGCAAATAATCATGATGCACCACGCCATTAAAGTCCAGTGAGCAAAACCTTCACACTTGTTCGAAATTGACGTGCTTTTTTCGGTCTTGGCTCTTCTGGACGATTTCATTGGGATGATTGGGCTTTGGTTTCAATGTCACAGCTATATACCCATGATTCGTCACCAGTTATGACATCTTTGAGGAAATCCAGATCGTCGTTGACGATGTTCAACAGCTCCTTAGCGATGTCCATGCGAGCTGGGTTTTGCACAAAATTTAGCAATTCTAGAACAATCTTCGCAGCCTCACGTTTCATGCCTAAAACATCCGTGAAAATTCCTTGACATGAGCCGAACGATATGCCAACAATGCTTCAATGTTTTCGTCGGTTGTTGACGTCCTCGGGCGACCAGGTCGGGCATCGACTTTGACATCTTCTCGGCCTTCCTTAAACCGGTTATACCACAATGGAACTTATGTTCTGCTCGTGGTAGGCTCACCAAACGCCACAGTCAAAATTTCAAATGTCCTTGCGCATTTAATTTCATTTGTTACACAACGCTTAATACAGTTTCCTTGATTGATATTTTCGCATAGTAAAAATTCGAAGAGCACACCAAAACACGTATAACCTTTTTATCTGTCAAAGACAAACTGACAACAGACATGTGTACCAACATGATAGAAAAAAATGAGAAGATCGAACATACGTAATTCACGAAATTTGAAAATAACGGTAATTTTTTTTATCAGACGTAAGTCCACTCGATGAAGCCCACTGGATTGGTGATGCATCCATGCATCGACTATAGTTATAGATATGGGCGTAAAAACTCTTCTGCATTTCGGATGAGCATTGCCGAACACCTCTTTGAAGTGGTCGTGTGTGAGTAATTACTGCACCCATCTCCCTGATAGTTTCTTCGTGCCCAAACATTCATATAAAATATGATGTACATAGGTGAAATGCTTTGTGATTGAGCTATCTCAAGTGTTTTCATTCTCCAGCTTCCACCAATCGAAACGATGGGTGGAAGCTGTTGGAAGTCGTGCGAAGAAGGCGAAGACAGCGAATTCAGCTGACAAGGTTATGACCTTGAAAAAGGATCCAGAATCACATGAAAGTATTGTCGTACATTATTGGAGCAATGGATTGATGCAATCAAAAAAAAAAACTACCACATTTAAAGAAGAAAAGAGTGCTCTTTCTTCAAGACAACGCACCGGCTCATACAGCATTAGATACGATGCTAAAATTACGTGAAATACGCTTCGAATTGATTGATCGTCCACCTTATAATCCAAATTTAGCTCCTAGTGACTTTCCTGCTTCCCAACTTGAAGAATTGGCTCGCATGAAAAAGATTCATCTTAAACGAAGAAGTGATTACCGAAACTAACACGTATTTTTAGGGGTTCCCAAATAGTATTATTCAGATGGTATAAAAATGTTGGAATATCATCTTACTAAATGTATTGAGCTAGAAGGAGACTATGTTGAGCAATAAATGGTAAAAAGAAAATGTTTTTTTCCTACTTTGGTAGCTTTAATATTAATCCGCCGTTGCACATTCGTTCCATTTTAGCGACAGTTATTTGATTGTTTTGTTTATCGTAATAAATAAATTCATTAATATGACAAAAAATTGGAAAATTTTCGTATTAATTAATACAAAAGAGATCTAAAGAGATGCTACAAACGAAGGTTTGCTCAAGGGTTTTTAGTACTACAACATTTTTCATTAATATTTAACTTAATTTCGCCCTCTAGTGTAAACAAAATAAAAACCTTGCAATGCTGTGTAATAATAATAATAATATTGCCATAAAAAGCAAAAGCTGAAAAAAAATTTACTCGCAATTCTTCAATGATAAAAAGAAAAATAAACTCAACATTTACTTCCTGCAAGGCAATATTTATTAATAGTTTTGTCGTTTCCATTTCTGAAACTTTATAAACTGAATTTTTATTTATTGCCATCGTAGTTGACCACTTCCCAAAAAAAAAAAAAAAAAAAAAAAAAATCCAGTAAAAAATTTCAACTCAACGTACAAAAATATGTTGATATTCTGCCAACTCAAAGAAGCAATTCCATATTTCGATGAAAGGAAAGAATAAATAAAAAAGTAGTTTATTAAACAATAGTTTGGGAACAAATAAAAAGAACACATTTTATTGCCAAACACATGAAAAATAAAACAGCCAACATAAATTGTCATAAAATTTACTGCATAAAATCAAAGTGGCTGTGTTTATTTATGCCACTGTTGAGGCGAAATAATCATTTTCAAAAGAAGTACTCGCATACAGCATGTGCAGCAAACCACAAATAGGGCAGACATAAAAAAACACGACAAGCAAAAATCACGGGCAAGCAATTTGAATGTTTTTGCTTGAGGAACTACAGAAAAACCGATGATAATGTATTCACGACATATTAATAGTTATCGATTTTTAAAGCTTGCTAAACGTTTTATGAATACGCAATGTTTTCTGTATTAAGCAGTCGGTCGTATTGAGACAGCATTGTCTAAAAAATTATCGTTTAATACAAGTACTTTAGAGGAGCTACGAGAGCGATCTGTCAAACGTCAGCTGTTAAACTTTCAACCAAAGTCATCGATTAGTTGTAGTAGTATGAAGTAAGCAACTTTTGTGCTTACTGAAAAAAGGAAAAAGTGATTTTCGTGCAGTGATTAAACACTATTATTTGAAAGGGAAAACGGCGTACGCTTCGCCTGTGGAATAAGTTGCCTGCAGACGTGTTTCCTTTCTGTAAGATTCAAATGTTCACAAATACTACTTCCTCTTTCCCCCTCCTCACAGCCTACTTTCCTAGTTCTGGTACAATGTACTGCATGTGTAGGGGTCATCCCCTGAGTACTGCTCCAATATAAAGAAAGAAAAACTCGATAAATATTAAGGTGAGTCTGTCCCGTCAGATTGCATGGTAAAATATTGGACTGATTAATTTAAACGTAGCGGATCAAGCACTGCAACAATACCATCAACAGGAAGGCCAAAAAAGGTGGTTACTGAAGAAAATATCAAGAAAGTCATCGATATCGTTATGAATGACCTGAATCAAGTTACTTGAGATTGTTGAAATGGTAAACATATCATATGAAGGTGTGTTCAACAACTGCATGAACATTTGCATATGAAAAAGCTATCGGCAAGATGGGTGCCGCGTTTTCTCAGAGTCAAACAAAAACGACTTCGACAGACGACTTCACAGTGGTGTTTGGACATGATAAAGCGTAATCCTGTTAATTTTTGGCGTCGATTAACAACTGTTGATGAAACGTGGGCCCACCACTACACACCTGAAACCAAAAATCAATCGAAACTATGGGTGTAAGCTGATGGAAGTGTTGCGAGAAAGGCGAAGACAATAACATCGGCTGGCAAAGTTATGGTCACAGCATTTTGGTATGTACTCGTACACAGAATATTGCTCATTGATTATCTTGAAAAAGGATCCACAATCACAGGAATGTATTATCGTGCATTATTGGATCAATTGATTGATGCAATCAAGAAAAAACTGTCACAGTTAAAAAAGCAAAAAGTGCTCTTTCTTCAGGACAACGACCGGTTCACGCAGCATTAACAGTAGATACGATGCTAAAATTACGTGAACTACACTTCAAATTGGTTGATCATCCACCTTATAGTCCAGATTTAGCTCCTAGTGACTTTTTCCTGTTTCCAAAATTGAAAAAATTGCTCGCAGGAAAAAGATTCATTTCAAGCGAAAAAGTGATTAACGAAACTAACGCGTATTTTGAGGGGTTCCCAAAATCGTTTTATTCAGATGGTATAAAAAAGTTGGAATATCATCATATTAAGTATGTTGAGCTAAAAGGCTACTCAAGTAGCTTCAATATTAATCCGCCGTCGTATGTAGTCGGAAATTTTTTACCAACTCAGGCAACCGAGCCAGGAGTTCACCAAGGTAGCATACTGGGACCTACTTTATATTTGATTAATGACTCTGACATGCCAACGAGATCCGGAATCAACGAGTACACTTCAACTTTTGCAGATGTCACAGCATTCTGTAGCGTCTATCAAAGCCATCAATCTTAACGATTTGTGGGAATACACAGGGTGGCTGATCAATTTTGATACATTAAGAAACTTAAATAACTTTTTGTAAAATTTATGTAATTTCTTTTTTAGAAATTCATTAAATATGATAATGATTTAATTTTCATTCAGTTTCCTTTTTTCAAAGCACTCTTGCCTAAAAGCATTATGTAGAGAATGGCGCAAAATGAATTATTCTATAGTAAGATATAATACCTTTTCCAAATACCGTAAAACGTCAATCGTACTTGACATTTGTGTACTAGAAAACTACAGAATACAAACAATGGTGCACTATACTCTGCAAAAGCGTGGAATAATTTTGTTACTTTTTAACCTCGATTTAGAGTCTAAAATCATCACGAGTGTTGAGGCCAATTTTTGTTTACACAGCTACTTCACTAAACAAAATTTTCATTTCTGGGGTACTGAAAATCCGCGTGTGATGCATGAAAAGTCGTTACATCCACTTTTTTTTTTTTTTTTTTTTTTTTTATTATATTATTTATTGAATCTACATAACTAATGTAATGACAATAAGTATTCAATTCTTAATACTAAAAAAAAAAAAAAAAATTGTGATTAAAGTCCTGCCAGTGCTGGACAAAAATTTATTTTTATGCGAATATTATTTCAGAATTCAGTCATCTGTTTAGAGCTCTAATGGTAGCCAAAGTATCCCTCCTTCTCAGACGGGTATGACCACCAAAATTAAGAATATTAGCTGCAAGAGGATTTGGATGGAATTCAAGTTTGTTAATATATTTTGTCGCGTACTTCACAAATTCAGATTTCACAAAAGGTACGTTCAGATCTGCGTGGATTCGTGAGTTTTTAACGTACCATGGAGCATTTGTAATTCTACGGAGAATTCTATTTTGACTTCTTTGAATTTTTTCAATGTTAGATGCAGAGGCTGTGCCCCATAATTGAATCCCATAGCACCATATTGGCTTTAGAATCGCGTTGTACAGCAAAAGTTTACAATCAAGCTTCAAAGTCGAATTTCTGTCTATTAGCCAGTTAATTTGCACTGCTTTCAATTTCATTTGCGTTACTTTTGCCTCGATGTGCGTCTTCCATGTTAGTCTACGGTCAAGATGAATACCGAGGTATTTGACTTCACTGTGTTGAGGCATTACTTTGTTGTTAATAGTAATGGGTGAGCATGTTCCTAGACGCAGTGTGAATGTAACGTGAGCACACTTTTGTTCATTAACCTTGATTTTCCAAAGCTTGAGCCATTTCTCTAGTTTGTCGATATGTTCCTGTAAGTTTATTGATGCTTGCTGGTGGTTACTATGTATGCTAAGGAATGCTGTATCATCTGCAAATGTTGAAGTGTGAATGTTGGTGCTTGTCGGCATGTCAGATGCGTAGATCAAATATAAGATAGGCCCTAATATGCTGCCTTGGGGAACTCCAGCTTCAATAGGCTGGGTGGGGCTTATGAAATCGCCTTCTTTTATTATAAATTGGCGACAATATAAATAGCTTTCCAAAAGGTTATGTACGTTTGCAGGTAAGTTAAACTTTATTTTATGCATTAAGCCATCGTGCCACACTTTATCAAAAGCTTGTGAGACGTCGATGAATAAGGCAGAGCAATATTTTTTATCTTCAAATGCCTTTCTTATGACGTTAACTAGCCTGTGTGTTTGCTCAATGGTGCCATGTTTCGCTCTAAAACCAAATTGGTGATCAGGAATACATTCAACCTTATGAAGCATTGGATCCAACTTCGCCTTTAGCAATTTTTCGAAAAGTTTTGAAGTTGTTGTCAGTAGACTTATTGGACGGTATGATTCTACTTTCGTGTGATCCTTCCCTGGCTTAGGAACCATTGTTATCATGGACACCTTCACTCTGCAGGGTAATACTCAAGTCGTAAAATAGCATTAAAAATAAAAAGAAGAATTCTTTTAGCTACACGAGGCAGCTCTACGAGCATTTTGTTGCTGATTTTGTCCATACCTGGAGCTTTTTTAAGGTTTAGATTACCAATAGCATTTTCAACTTCTTCAAAATTGAATCTTAAAGACACAGGAGGTCTACTAACAATAGGCGGCAACTCATTTGCATTATCAGACCTATTTGTGGTAAAAACGTTTTTCAAATGGTTAACAAATAAATTACCCTTTTCCGAGTCATTTCTAGCCCAGTCACCAGACCACTTAAATTTAATTCCAACACTCTAAATGCTGTGATAACGTCTGTTTTAGTCATTCCGTCTCGTTATTCAAACATCAACTAACACTATCCTTCTTTCCTCCTCCTCATAATCTATTTTTCTAGCTCTCTTGAGTCCAAGATAAAAGAGGCTGTGCAATGTTGGATATTGTGAAGGTCGTATAATATGCCGTTTGGGCGACTTGCCATGGCGAGCTCCATCGCTCGATTTAACCAT
Source organism: Thecocarcelia acutangulata (assembly GCA_914767995.1). NCBI lineage: Eukaryota > Metazoa > Arthropoda > Insecta > Diptera > Tachinidae > Thecocarcelia > Thecocarcelia acutangulata. The sequence continues at coordinate 64,692,058 of OU612098.1, forward strand.
CCCAGACTTCGTTCTTTAATAAAACAAACGCTCTACTCTTCATAATCTATCTCACCGGGGAACAGATTTTGCCTTGGCGTATTCCAAACCAAGGCACTCTGTTTTCGGGGTAAGTAGGAGAAGAAGTCTGTCGTTTGTTGTAGCAAATAAAACTCTAGTAAGCCGCGTGACTTATGTTGTGTTGGCTTTCGAAATCCGAGCCCCCGGGCCGTTCTGCTTGCAGTTGAGGTTCCTACCTTGGCTGGAACGCAATTGCTGTTGCTAAAGTGGAAAGACGCACTAGGAGGAAGTTAGTAACCCTGATAATTGTGTGGTGCATGGCTTTTTTCGGGGGCTAACAACCCCCAAAGGTGCTGCATTGTAAAGAACCAGTGGTGATGGTTGGTTCAAGGGTTAATGCTTCTAGAGGGCTTCTACCTACCAACTCGTTAAGCCTTTTCTTCCACTGATTGCTGGGAAATTGCATACAGGAGGGTCTAGAAGGCCCGAGCTCCTGAGCAAAGGGTTGCCTATAAGGCTACAACGATATGATAAGAATTGCGACCTGTGTGTGCCGGATAAGCCACACGGGGGCGCTGGTGAATCGTGAATAATTCACTCCGTAGAATTGGATCATCATCAGATAAAGCCGTAAAGACAGGTGCTGATGTAAATCTTTTTCACTCTTTCTTCATAATGTGTTTTTCTAGTTTCAGTACAATTCACGGCATATGTAGGGGTCATCCTCTGAATACTGGTACAAGACAAAAAAAAATAGTTTTTTTCTGTTCATTGTAAAATTCGTGCTAAAAATTAAAAAGCATGTTAATCAACTCAGATATCAACGGTTGGTATCTGCCCCGTTCATGTTGGGTTTTAGCTCTTGAAATGGTGTGGGAATATTGCTGTAGACTTTCGGTTTCAGTAAACTCCACAAAAGAAATCTATAGTAAACAATACATTTCTCTACGAAAAAAAGAAATGCGATTTTGCAACTTTTCTCCATTCCATTGTTTCTCTCATATCCATTGTTTCGTTTAGATTGTCAATCCAACACAAAAGGTTCGAATCATCACTCTGTGGTGATTTCCATTGACCGATGATACCTCAATTTTGTACATCCTATATTGCCAGCATCGAAAAACGCATATACAGTTGTGGACATATAACTTATATATAAGAACTTTCCCACTGCAAAGATAATTTTGATATCTTTTGCACTTGGTTCTTTCTCTACATTAATTTTTGTTAAATTTTCATGTTTTTTAAGTGGACACATAATCAAAAAATTTTCAGTTCTGTTATTAAAATAAAGTTATTCTAATGTATTTAATATTTAATTATTTGATCTTGTTTTGGTAAACATTTCTTATTTTTGCAGCAAAAGATCGTTTTACCAGCGATCTTTTGCTGCAAAAATAAGAAATAGTTATTCTAATATCTTTTTTTTGAGCTAAGCCCAGCCAATGCTAGACAAAAAATTTTATTGTGCTTGATGGTGACAAGGGTATCCCTTTTTCTCAACCGAATGTGACCGCTAAAATTAAGTATGTTTCGTGCAAGAGGATTTGGGGGAAGTTTCAGTTTGCTGATATGCCTTGTCGCTAAAATCTAATTTCGTTTTGTTGCGAAAGTTTGTTGACAGGTATCTTTTAAATAATATTCGTAAAATTGTACACAAATATCAGCCACTATGTATGGGAAAATACCAAGTTGCTCAGAAGAATAAAGGAAGGTAATCATTAGATTAATGAGACTCTGAAACGATATAATAGTCGTAAATGCCTTTCAAGCTGACCGAATTAAAAGCTCTAAACAGCTAAAAGCTGAATTAGAGTCACCATATGGAATACCCCAGCGGCCAAAGTTTCGCTTACTGAAGCGATGATCCGATGCACACTTGTAAGTCAGTAATGCACATCATCTCATATACCATCCTAGTATACTTTTTCATATACATTGCCGCATTTGTAGAGTGAACGCCTACCACCTGCACACAAAGTAAGGGAGGTAGTGAGGCTCATTACTTTCTAACATACATTGTAAGTTATGAGTAGGCAGCTCGAATACAATCTCGCATACTTTGTAAGTCGGAAGTAGGCAGCTCGGATACAATCTCGCATACATTGTAAGCCGGCAGTAGGCAGCTCGTACGTACTGCGCATTTCAGTTTTTTGGGAATATTTCATTAAATAAATTTGTTGTGTTTTTTGTTCACTGCATTCTTTTCTTTTTCACTAAATGTTTTATCTTTCCTGTACCTTTTTTTATAAGGTTTTCTTACCTTTAGCACTGATTTGTTAATTAAATTTTTGCAACGTGCTCTGACAAAGACGGCGAACGTTTGAATTGCATCGAATAAATAAAATACGTTTATATAAATGTGATACAAAAGATGAACGTAATTCATTTTTGGGAACTCCATGTACTACTGCCATACACTTTGTAAGTTACCATTCATTGATTGCAAAGTGTGGCACACATCATCGAAGAGAAGTAATGTGGTAGGCAATGTTCGCCGGTGGGACATATATCATCTAGAACTATTTCGCGCAAGCCTAATGAAAGTGTTTTACGTGGATGCATGGCACAGTAAAAACATTCGTATCCAAAACAATTTAAAATTTGGGTTGGATTTTGTCAGAAAAACATTAAGAAACCAATGAGTTTTTGAAAATATATTTTATGGGGTGAAGTGGAAAACGCTATGAATGGCGTCTAGTTAACCAACAACAAAATTTTAGATATACCATCAAAACACTAAATAAATTTACTCTCAAAATTGTTGTAATTATGTGGACACCACTGTATATGTTTGAAAAGCTACGCAGAAAGATCTTGTTTTGGTAAAGTTTAAGGAGCATCTAACTTGGTGATTGCTGTTGAAATCTAAAAGAAGCATCAACCTTCGTTGTTCACATAAAGATTTTTGTAGTGAACATGCGGTATAGCAAATTGAGACTTTGGCCACCACTATTAAAAAATGTCTTTCTGAACACAACAGTCGATTGTATCCTTCCTTCAAAGCGACGCAAATCGATGCTCCATTGCTTTCAAATTTTGATTGTTGATTCCCAGTTAACTTTGATTGAATTTAATTTTTACCACAAACTTGACTTAAATAAATTAGGTGCCATGGAAAATTTCGAGTCAATGTCGACCTCAAAGGTACGTGCTCCTTTTGCAAGAAACCTCATAACACAAATTCAACTCGTTTTTTTTATTTTCTTCTGTGTTTTGAGTTTTGGGTCACGTTTCCGTTAAACAAACTTCTCCATAATATGTCAGATTCCAAAGCATGTGTTGGAAAACGGAAATCACAAACACCAGGACAAAAATGGCAAACAAATTATTTCATCCTTTCATGAACACACTCGTACAATAAACATTCCCGATGAATGTCACATTTTTGAACACAGTTTCGTTTAAATTCATTCTTCGCGACATCTCATCAATATTATTTTTAATTTGTTTTATATTATATTTTTTTTGCTAAACGCAACAGAATAAAGAAGAGAATGAATAGAGAAGCCTGAATGTGAGGTTGAAACAAAGGAATGCGATTAATAAAGTTAACCACTGTAGAGAGCAGATACGGGTCGTAATTTTTCATGATGATGAAGATGATGTTGTACAGTTGCATATTATTGCAATCGTCAATTTTTTTTTTCTTCTGTGTTTTGTCGTCTGCTGTTGCTCTTGCATCAGAGTGTCCTGTGTATTGTTCCCATACGCAAAACAAAAGCAAAATAAACAAAACGAAAAAAAAAAATAAAAAACAAAGACTGTGGACTAAAGTTTATTAAAGCTGTAAAAAAGTGCACGGATGAGCATGTAATTGCATGACATTGTTCTCCTCGATCCCACTTTTATATGAAACTCGTTTAAGTGTTGTGTTGCTATTGCTGAAATCGTTCAATATTTTTACTTGATTGTTTATTTTTATTTTATTTTTGTAATTGCTCTGTTGTCCTTGTTATTACCAGTGTCTTCGTTGTCTTAGTGTTTGTATTATTGTGTTAAGGAAACGGAAGCATGCAATTTGTGCTGCAACAGCAAGACAATGACAATGGCGGAAGTTTATTTAATCGATGACATAAATTTATACAATCAACATAAAACTCAACTTAAGCCATTTTTCTTTATTGTTGTATATTTTAATAAAAATTTTAGTTTTCTTTTACAAATCTTCCCTTTTTTTATACTCTTATAATGAAAAATTCTCAATTTGGCCAAGATAAAAAACGGACACAAGCAATAAGATTAAAAAATATTCTATCTTTTTTTTTTAACAAATTAGCTTAGCATTCCAATGAAAATATAAGATATATACGAGTATTTACATGAACCAAAAATTATATAGATTTTTTTTATTTCGAACTAAAATTATTAAAAACTTATCAGCAACAGTTTTTACATATTCACGGAAAAGAGAAAAATTAAAAGGCTGCTTACGCCAATCAGCGCTTACACTCTTTGCTTTACTTTCTGTTTATATTTATTTATTCACTATTATATCCATAACTGCACACTATTTTCTCCCATCTTTCCGGCACCATACGAATCTCACTTTGAATCGATCCAATTGTTACCTCTTCATAAAACCGGAAGTGATGGTCAGCCAGGCCATGTGCCATTGATCGAAACATGTGATAGTTCGAGGGAGCAACATCTGACGAATATGGTTGGTGTGGTAGGACTTCCCATTTCAACGTTTCAAAGTATGTCTTGACCAATTTTGCAACATTTGGTCGAGCATTGTCATACTGTAAAATCACTTTGTCATGTCTTCCGTTATATTGCAGCCGTTCGTCCTTCAATGCTTGGCTCAAACGCATTAATAGGCTTTTAAGAACACATAATACATTGCTTCGAGCAGATCACACTAACTACTGAGCATAACCTCGGAACCCTGAATATTCGGTTTGGCCGTCGAAGTGGAAGCATGGCCAGGATAATTCGCATTATTTTCTACACTTGGAATTATGATAATGGTTCTTTACAATGCAATGCAGAAATCCCTACCGCCTTTGCCTTTCAATCATTTTTTCCATTTAAAAAACGCCGTTCACTATCTCTCGGCTTCAGCTCGTATGCCACCCAATTTTCTTGTTTATGAAGAATCATTCCCGTGACGTTTAGACGTGACGAGAAATGGCTTGTTACGTTACTTGCAATGATATTGTCAATTATTGTTGCGTTTGACACGAGCCTTGATCTAGTAATGCCTCCAATTCTGCATCTTCGAAAACCGTCTCTCTTCCACCGGCGGGCTGATCTTCGACCTCGAAATCATTGTTCTTGAACCATTGAAACCCCTCTCGATGCGGTATTTCACTAATAGTGGCCTCACCATAGGTATCTGAAAGCATTCGATGAGCCTTAGCTCTAGATATCTTCATATTGAAGCAGAAAATTTAAACCTCCCGCAAACGATGAGAATTCGGCTCGTAGGCTGACATGTTTAATCGAGAATAATTTAATGATGCAGGCACAAATCGACTACTATTTTGATGGCTTTACGTTAACAAATACCTAAGCTCATTGTATGATTATGTATCTATGACTAATTTATTTCGATTGCCACTTACCGCTATATCCCTCTATTGCAAAACGGCGGAAGCAAAGTTGTACACCTGTTATATTTGTATAGATTTGGGGTGTTTGTTGCAATAACCATGAATGTTAAAAGGTGTTCTACTTAAATTCTGATTGATAAATGGATATTCCGGTAATCAATTAAAATAAATGAATACTTTTTTCCAGTTGCGTTGCTATCGTATTATAAATATTTATATAACGGATCCCTCCTTTTCCTTTTTTTCATTGTAGAATTTTTTTTTTGCCGATTTGTAACTTTCTGGCAACTTTGATAACAATACCAGCTTCTACCCGAAAACACAAGCAACAAATATTAACTAATATTAAAAATAAAACTTTCCGCATCTTGAGTGGTATGCGTAGAAAAAAAAAAACATATAACAGTTGATACGACAATATTTTAAGGACAACATATTATTGTTAAATTATATGTTTGTCATTAATAATATTATATTTTTATATTGTTAAAAGAAAAAAAAGTACTGTGATAGTAATAACTATAGTGAGTAATTGTAACACTAATTTTGACAATAGTATGGTTAGAAAACAGGCGCATTAAGGACAAGTCCTTTAAAGGCTGACTATTACTAGCTGTTCCCATTGATCTTCATATTGTGACCATCTCGCTGCTGCTGATCTTTAACCATTACTCCTAGTTCTGATTTTGAAAGATTGTTCATTCATAATGCTCTCAAAGAAGCAGTGGCATAAACCTAACCTGGGGGCTAATTCTGTCATTCGTGATCGAAATTACTATCGAGTAGAAAATAATTTCGATATCGTGTAAATTTCTAATGATGTAACTTGTTACGTAACGAGTCGAGTTATCACTTCAGTGTTGCAAATTACTGACAAAATGTGTTTTATAACACTGCCGAAAATTGTATGTATTTGCATACTTGTTGTATATACATTAAAAACTAAATAAACACACATACGTTCACAATAACAATTCGTTTAAATCTGTCAGGTATGGGTGTTTGTACATTAAAAAGTAAGTAAATAGAAATAAAAATTCAATAAATATGTATGTAAAAGCAAACATTTAATTATGTATAAACATATGTATATATGCATTTCTAAAAAACAAACAAAAATAAATTCTTGAATATAATAGCATGTGACTTCAAATATAAGTTTTTGTGTTCTTAGCAATACTCATCTTTATATACATATATCTCATATACATCATCATATGAATTGAAAAATCCTTAAGAACCAAAAATTCTCAATTTAATTTAAATACTATTGCTATTCAAAACAAATTTTTAATTTACAGTTGTTTTGTGTTTTTCTGTTTGGCTGGTTTTCGAAAGTACTTTTGCTTACGAGTAAAAAGTTGCACGATTGCATTCGAATGGTTACTCGCTGTCGAATGCCATCATTAGAAATTTCGAAACCTTTTACTCGATATCGAATGAGATAATCCCAAAAGTGTAAAAACTCGCACATTCGAGTAAAAACTCGCTCGTAAGCGAATGACAGAATTAGCCCCCTGATGTATGGGTACTCCACTAAACTATACAAGACGTCTCAACGGTGTGAATTGTGGCGTGTTCTGGGATGAGCGTGGGATATACAACAAATGAATGCCCTGTCTTTCACGGAGTCTGTTAGCTACCGGGAAAATTGTTGTCAAATTGAATATGGATTTACTGTGAAATTACGAGGGTGGATTGATATTGGAGTTACCTAGCGCTAGATGACAACACAAGCGCATTTTTTTGCGATCTGTCAAATGTCAGCTATTTCACCCAAATTCATTGATTGTTTTACTTCTAGCAGTCGTTTGAAGTAAGCAACTTTTGCGTTTATTGAAAAATAGAAAAAAGTGAATTTCGTGCAGTGATTAAATACTACTCGTATTATTTGAAAGGAAAAATGGCGAAAGAGACAAAAAAAAAAAAAACTAAATAAACATTATGGTGAATCTGCTCCGTCAAATTGCATGGCAAAATATTGGACTGACGAATTTAAACGTAGCCGAACAAGCACTGCAACAATACCATCAACAGGAAGGCCAAAGGAGGTGGTAACTGAAGAAAATGTCAAGAAAATCTTCGATATCGTTGTGAATTATCGCCGAGTCAAGTTACTCATACGTGAGATTGTTGAAATGGTAAACATATCATATGAAAGTGTGTTCAACATTTTGCATAAAGATTTGCATATGAAAAAGCTATAGGCGAGATGGGTGCCGCGGCAGACCACTTCACAGCTGTGGTTAGACATGATAACGCATAATCCTGTTAATTTTTGGCATTTATTAATAACTGTTGATGAAACTTCGGCCCACCACTACACACCTGAAACCAAAAATCAATCGAAGCAATGGGTGGAAGCTGGTGGAAGTGCTCCGAAGAAGGCGAACAAAGTGAAATCGCCTGGCAAGGTTAAACCACTGTATTTTGGGATGGAAACGGAATATTGCCCATCGATTATCTTGAAAAAGGATCCACAATCACAGGAAAGTATTATCGTGCTTTATTGGATCAATTGATTGATGCAATTAAGAAAAAACGATCAATTTTAAAGAAGAACAAAGTGCCATTTCTTCAAGACGGCGCACCGGTTCATGCATCATTAGACACGATGCTAAAATTACGTGAAATACGCATCGAACGTGAAATACATGATATAGTTCAAGGGGGCTATTATGTAATTTGATTTGAGTCGGAAACAAATTCGAAAGTAATTTCCGATTCGAAAAGAAAATTATATTATATAGTACGTTCGAAATTCTATGTAACGCCTATCTTTTATAGGTAAAAACTTGGCATCACTTTGAATAATTTTGTGTAAATGTCAAAATTAAAAATAATAATAATAATAAAACGGTCCTCGACGACTTTTAAGTCGGTAAATAAAAATAAATTACAAAATGTATTGTGTTTTGTTGTGGGAAAGTGATGAAGAAGATTGTGCTCCATTGAGAATCAAACGAAAGATTATAAGCGATTCGTAGAATATTATGAATCTGAATGAAAATTCGTAAAGGACCAATCAGACTATTATACAAGTATAAATACTTTCATTCGATTTTGTGAGATAAAAGTCTAAACACATTTCTTGCGGCTGTCAAAAAGTCTAACGTAAATTAGATTTTGCATTCACACCATCTCACTTGATATAAACTAACAAATTTGAGTAGAAAAGAAAACAACTGCTCATATTTTTTACAAAAAAATAAATTTTAATTATTTTCTCGTTTTTAAGTTTGATTTTATTTCCTAAAAATTGGGAAACATTTTTTCGTGATAAAAATGTAGTGATGAACATTTTTAAAGAAGAAATGAAATTATAAAACTAACAAATTTTAAAAACGATGAGACGAAAAAATATGTTTTTAGGAGTTGTGGCATTTTAACTAAAATGACAACAAATAAAACATCTTTTACGCAATGAGGTGCAACACGTTTCTGGAGCCGTGAACGGCTATTACGATGGTGCTCTGGAAGCGATCCTACCCACATTGCACCTGCTTGTTTGTTGTGGTATCATGGATCCTTCGTGTTGTACAGACAGTGTTCTCTTTTGAACAGCTCCATTAATTTGAGCACGACTTTTGGGGTCCAGTCAATCTGCAAAGAAGAATTATGAATTGTTATTCTTCACCAAGAGCTGTAAAGTCCAGAGGTAGATTTTCTGTGCAATCACATGAATATGTATTTATATACTTACTTAAATAAGCACATATGCATGTGCGTACGTGCTTAATTTTATTTATAATAACAAACCTTCGACAATATCTTCGCACATTTCAGGAATTTTTATTATTATAACACTCACCTAAATATGTGTAAGCTTTCAACTTTGTTTTATTTATTCAGCAAATAGATGTGGCAACATAAAACTTTACATAATTATTAGTAGGTTTGCTAAAAGACACAATCCTGATCCAATGAAAAGTATAATCGTTTTGAAAAGTTTCAAAAAACAGAAAAGTCGAGTGGGATGTAAAATTTTTCTTGTATTTTTCGTATGTATGACGGATTCCATTCAGACTTGCAGTTATTATTTGAATTTTTGACAAGTAGTAATACGCAGTATAATAGTCTGAACTGGGCTTAAGTAATATATTTTTATAAAATAGCAATATTATGTACATAGTAAGTTCGGATATATTATTTTTAGATTCGTAAAACATATTAGGCTAAATAAAAACGCATTTATGTAGGTGCTGAACTCTATAACTGAATATTTAAAAATTCCCCGAAGATCAAGTGCCATACCTCCAATGTTAAAATTAACAGTCGCCTTGAAATTTCTTGCACAAGGAGGCTACCAGCATCAGATTGTTCAAGACAGTCTATTGGGAATTTCTCAATCATACATTTGTTTATCGGAGATATGTGAAGCTGTAGATAAGACTCTTTGTCCTAAGCACATTGTTTTTGAAATGAGTGATGAGAAGAAAATGGAAGCAAAAATGGTAATAGTAAATGGGGAATACCCGGAGTTATTAGAGCCGTGGATGGAACTCACATACAAATAATCAGACCAAATAAAAATTAGCATTTGTATTTCAACAGAAAACTTAAACACAGTATAAATTCTATGGCGGTAGGACATGCATACAGTGTTATATTCACGTTACTGGCGATAATAACTGGGCATTAGGTATTAAGATGGCCTGCAACTTGGTCTCTCTTGTAATGAACTTTGCCGTAATTGCTAAGGTAGGGAGAAAGAAGAAACGGTCTTGCGCCTCTTCTTTGAATGCCCAGCTTTGGCTGTCAAGAGGATAATCTTTCTGGAAAACTATATAATCAATCTTGGCTAGCTTTACAGGCTAATTGCGATATCTTACAACCACAGGCAGGGTCTAATACTTTCATAATTTTACTGTATGTGAAGTATGATGACGGCGGTTTATCAAACCGGGGTCTTTTCGACACAACTTATTAATTTTATTTTTCTTTACCTTACATGATCTAAGCAGAAGGAGGAGAAAGAAGCAGGGAGTAGTGTTTGTGGACGTTTGGCTTGAACTAACGTCAGAAGACAGCAAACACGTTTGCAAGCAACTTGTTCCTCAGACAAATCGCATGCATTAAAAACGACTTCTCTTTATATGTGTTGTGCGATTCGTTTGAAAGTTGTCCACAAATAAATGAGCTATTAACGATGAACGCATGTTGCATAAAAATACATAGATTTCGGGAACTATATCCAGATGTCAGAGTAAATCAATTGTCACCGATAAGCTCCTTCGCTCTCTTTCTCTCTTGCACACAGAGTAAACTTAAAATAGACTGAGGCGCAGGCCCAAACATGACCATTGTATTCCATTTTCGGTCGGATATAAAAAGTAGGAGGTCGGATGGAGTAAAATATTAGAAAACCAAGTCAATAGATTGATTCTTTTGAGACATGTAAAATATTTTCAGTTAGCCCAGCGAACATCGCACTGAATTTTCATTCCAAGAATATCCATATTTATACCATTCTTTAATACAGATGAACGTGATACTGTACGCGCAGCATTACATAAGATGGTTGGTGTTAAATATGAGTCAGTGTGTTGTTGTATCTGACATGTATATCTCTACATCTTAATATAATATTCAAACTTCTTACTTTTTACAAAAGCCAAAAATTTTATTTACTTACTTTCGTTTTCCGAGAACACACAATAATTCTTTTTCCATGTAGACATGAAATATTTATGGGGGAATAAATTATAATTAAATTATACTTAAAAAATTTAAAAAAGTTTTATAATAAACGCCTAATATTGCTTTAGCTTTGCGTGTAGTTTCTAATATCAGCATCATTGCTTATAAAAAATTTCAAAATAATTATTATAAATCTTCTAGTTACTTGAGTTGCTTATCGTTTGTTTTCGCAAACTGTCTAACTACTCGTATCAACATTTTATAGATGAGCCCTTAACCATCTACAGCCGAATATTTTTATTAGCTGCGTTAAGCAAAGTTAAGATTGGGTTGGTTGAACTAGAGCGAACTATTCTACACATCTTAAAATATTTATATACAGTTGGATTATTTTTTCTTTATCTATGACCAGTATAAATATAATCATTTAACTAACTTGTAACTTTTGCTTCGTTTCAGATTCCAGTTTTGGGTTCGACAAATGTTCAAAAGTGTTCGTATCAGCCATTTACGACTTCAACTGCTGTTTTAGTGAAAATCTTATCAAATCTTGGCTTAATCGTTGTAGCAATTGTTGTTTTGGCAGCAACAGTTTGGCGTAAGTAAAGTTTCCTTTATCAAGCGTATTCGCTTAACATTTTTCAATATTTTGCTTCTTTTGCACAGTTAAATAAATGACCAAAAAGTTTTCTTTATAAAACATAGAAAACTTTATTTCATACATTAAAATAAATGGAATAATTTGTTCTACATGTCATAATCTTTTTTGCTTTTTTATTCATTTCTTGAAATTGGTTTTTGTGAAACTTTCCTTAAATCCCTTTGTAAAGCAAAAATACATCTAAACATTTAGTAAAATTGACGGAAATCACAAGGTTAAAATCAGCATTAAATGCGAGCATTAAATTTATTTTATATTCTGCATCGGTTTGATATAAAGGATTTATATTTTTCATAACCTACAAACATTTTCTGTCAAAAAAAGTAACAATAAGTGCATAACTATCATTCTGTCTGCCACCTGTTAGATGAAATTAGGTATACAGATATTTTTAAGTTTGGTAATTAACATAGGATAGTTTTTATGGTGAAAGTTGTCCCGTAAAAGAGACCAAATATTCGTCCAAAAATAAATTTTTAAATAATTCCGTCATAAATGAACAGATCAAAAAAAATTTTTTTTTTAGGGGTCGGCCTGAAAATAAGAAAACGTTCTCAGAAATAAGCTTTTAAGTTACTCCGCCATTAATGAACCGGTTTTCAGATTGAAAATTATTGCTTAATAGGTACTGCTTGTAGTTGAGTCTCATTAAATAGAAATTGAACAAAATATCCGTCTGAAAATTTTATTTTTTAATAACTCAGAGTTTGAAAACAAATAAAACTTTTTGGTTTTACGTCAAAACAAGTTACTGAAAACACCTGTTCTTTGAAGACCAAATACATGTACAAACTGGAATATGATCATTGCTTCTCGAAAAATTGAACTTGCTCAAGGGTGAAATGAAGAATGTAGATTCAAAATGGATTCATTAATTGTTACAAAGGTGAGTACAGATATGTAATTGAGATACATCAGCACGGTGGATCAACTCCACCGAATGAACTATCTCACCAACGCTACCATGTAGCTTGCAAGGCTCACACATTTGGCAGCTGTTCAGCATATAATTGAGCAGCACAGCGAGCCGTCTAGTCCTTCATGTATGTAACACTCCAGACATATAGAAGAAGGCTAGGCTTCGCAAGGTTGGTGACTCGAAGTTCATAAAGAATGTCAGCAATGATCATATTCCAGTTGTGGCATGTACTGTAATTATCAGAGAATACTAATAACCCCTCGCTATTTTAAGTCTAAACCCCAACCAAAACGTTTCAACCAAAATGCAGGTACCTCACCCACTCAGCACCAGGCTCGTTTGAGGTTCCTGGAAGGTTGAGGTCAAACGTCCACAAATACCACTAACTCTCTCTTCCTCCTCGTAATTTATTTTCCTAGTTCTAGCACAATGTATTGCAAATGCAGGGGTCATTACCTGTATACCAAAATTAAAACAGAGTGTCCTGGTGGTTTTTGCTGATCCCCGTTCAATCTCTTTTAGATATTGAATTGTCCTTATCCATAGATGGTAGAAAGTAATTTTTTTGATAAGCAAATCTTCACAAATTTAGATGGAAATTTATAAATCTTCGTATCGTTTTCTGCCAAAATAGTCTCACAGCCTGTGTTCTCAGATCGTAAGATATGTTTTGTTTTTTATAGAAGTTTCAAACTTTAAGTTGGTAACAGTTTTAACCAGCTTTTAAGTGATTTGTGCTCAATTTTATTTGGCATTTCAACATGAATGAACTGACGCAAGAACAACGCTTCCAAATTGAGCAGATAGGATTGAATTGCCGCTAATACCGATTATCATTATATGACACATTCGTCAATAAACAAAACTGCTATTTTCGGAGTAATGATAATCCTCAAGTGACTGTTTCGTGTGCTTTATGCGCAAGTGGAATCATTGGTCTGTAATTCTGTAAAAACGATGCTGGTCAGAACGCTACAGTTAATGATGACCACAATAGAGCCAAGGTTACTGACTTTTTCGGACATCAATTTAATAACCAAGAGCTGTGGTTTCAACAAGACGGTGCAGTATGTCACACAGGTCATACCACAATCGATTTATCAAGAAAAGGTTTGATAATCGCATAGTTTCACGTTTTGGACCCATGAATTGGCCTCCAAAATGATTAAAATGTTTGATAATCGCATAGTTTCACGTTTCGGACCCGTGAAATGGCCTCCAAATTGACAAAGCACACCATTTTCTTTAGAGATGTGCCATTGATTTATGTCAGCCCTGCTTTTACGGCCTTATATGATGATGGACTAAATTCACGGGTTGAATTATTCATGATTCACCTCTGAAACCAATTCTCTTTCCCGCGATTGTAGGTTCAAACAATATCCAGAACGTTTCAGCCAGAGTAGGCACCTCAAACTTGATCAGCGCCGAGATGGTCTGCAAGCAGAAACTCCCGAGGGCTTTTTCATCCTCGTTCTGCCAATTAAACCCGGTGACAATTTCGAAGTCCAACGCAACATAAGTCATGCGGCTTCGTAGAGTTTAACTTCCTACAACAAACGCGGAACTCTTACCCCTTCATGCCCCAAAAGCGGGGCACCCTTGTTAGGCATATACTAAGGCAAAATCAGGTCGGCCGCAAGAATTCCTGTAGGAATATGTGAAGTCGCTAGTCTACGCCGATAAACCTGAAACGATTAACTACTTGGAAGACTACATTTGCGGCGTTATTGCCGATATGCGGCCACAAATGTGAAAAAAAAGTCATTAAAAATTTGATCTCCAAATTGGCTAAGTCCGAGTCAGGCGTGCCGGTCATATGTCAGAAGTCATATTTAAATCATAATACCAGAAGATTATCTTTCATTATAAATTTCTGTTTTAAAACTTCATCTTTGTTATACCCTTTTTTACTTTATTTTAAAGTTGTATGCTTCTGTAAAAAACAATTTTTATAATAAAGAAAAAACCATGAGATTTCATGTGTTTTTTTTAAACATATGCTAAATAAAAAAAAAATTTTTTCACTCTTAATAAGATATTTTAAACTTTTTGAACTCAACTAATTAAACTGATACTTGTCGCACTCTCTGTAATCAAAAATAACTGCAATACAAAATAAATCTGTATATTGTTTTTGGTATTTCAATGTTTTTGAAAAGTGTTTGCTCTCTTCTCGCTCTTTTGTAAACAGAGTTTGTGTTTGTTTCGTTCTTGCAATTAACAGTTTTGTCTAAAGTCACACTTCTTCTCTTATATTAAAGTTTCCAATTATTAACTTTTCAGAAACTTTTTAGACATTTTACTTAATATCAAAAAATGTCATTAAAAGGACAAACTTTTCTTACCATCTTGAAATTAACATTTTGGTGACCTTTTTGTTTGTTGTCACTGATAATTAAATCTTTAAAATGTGGTTCAAAAATGCATATTATTGCATACATGCATGTGTATGTGTTTTGTAAAACCGGCGAGAGCACATAAATGTGTTTTAAAGAAGTTACTTTTTACATAAGTCTGTCCAAATGTTAACTTCGATATGTTTGCACAAGTTTAAGTTTGAATAAAAGAGTTTACACAGCCTCTTTCCTGTGTAAACTCTTTTACAGTAACAGGAATATAAAGTTCGAAGCATGATAAAATTTATTTAGCCATAATGTATAAATCAGATATTACACCATTTTAACATTCTTAAAAGGAACATATTTTCAGTAGAAAACCCATTCACAAATACCACTAAAACAAACATTCACAATTCTACAGTTTCTTTCATACTCGCTACAACTCAGATAAATTTCTAAACCGGAACCACAGCCGTAATCGAAATGCAGTCAACATTTTACTCGTAGTACGAGGACGGTTCGGAAACTCCTTAGCCTATCAATGAAAGAGAATAGTTAGTTGTTCAAAAATATTTTTGTTTTTCAATATAACCTCTTGAAACTTCATTACACTTAGTGGAACGCTTTTCTACCAATTCTATCCCTTGATTAAAGTAGTTTTTCTCAAGGTCTTCAAAATAGTGGTTTACAACTATAATTGCATTTTCATTTGAGTTAAAACGCTTGCCAGCAAGGATTTTTTTTTAATTTGGGAACAGGTAAAAGTCACTGGGAGCTAAATCAGGAGAATAAGGTGGGTGATCAAGCAACTCGTACTTTAATTCGTTGATTTTAGCCATTGTTAAAACACTCTTGTACGTTGGTGTGTTGTCTTGATGAAAAATTATTTTTTTGAGTTGTAAGCCAGGACGTTTTTCTCGAATTTGTACATTTAATTGTTCCAAAAGGATGCAATGGTACTCTGAATATATTGTTTTATCCTTTTGCAGATAGTCAATCAATAAAATACCTTTGAAGTCCCAAAAAACCGTTGCCATAATCTTATCAGCCCATTAAATTGTTTTTGCCTTCTTTGCGGCACTTCCTCCAGCTTCAGTCCATTGTTTGGATTGTTCTTTTGCCACTGGAGTATAGTGGTGGATCCATGTCTCATCAACAATTATGAAACGACGCTTAAAGTCCATTTTATTTCGCTTAAAACGATCCAAACAAGCTTGAGAAATGTTCATTCTTATGCGTTTTTGGTCGACTGTTAATAAAGGCGGCACCCAACTTGCAGAAAACTTTTTCAGCTGTAGTTCTTCATTCAAAATGAAATGGACTCGATCATTTGAGATGCCCATGATATTAGCTATTTCACGCACTTTTATTCGTCGATCATTTAATACCATATCATGCACTTTGGCTACAATTTCTGTTTTTGGGCGTCCACCACGTGGTTCACCTTCAATGCTTGTACGACCACGTTTAAATTCAGCAACCCAATTTTTTACTGCTGTATATGAATGAGCACTTTCATCTAACACATTCATGGTGATGAATTTATTGTCCCGATAAACCTTTTTTATGTACATATTTAATGACACCACGCATTTCTACCTGTTTCTATACGAAGGAGTTACCAGATCGAAACAAAATTTAACATGTGTTCATAGCAGATATGGAAGCTGCCAAAACACTAAACTTTTTTCTGTTTATGCCGCGCTAGGCTAAGAAGTTTCCGAACCGCCCTGGTATTTTCATTTTTTGTTATAAAAATGTAATTACCCACACACATTTTTTTCATGTTTAATAACAAAACTCATTGATTTAGAAAATAAATTGCTTGACTTCGTATTTGTAAAGGATTTTGCCAATTCTAACAAAAATTAAGTAAGAATACTTGTTGGATGAAAATAACAAATTTTCTAACAACGGGCATATATGAAATTTTTCGCCACGTACATCCGAAGGCTAATAAAAAAATAACCGTTATTTATAATTTTTTCAAAAAGTATTTATTTATTCATCAATAACTAGTTTGTCCCGTTTAAAGTAATCCTCCTCAGATACAATACAGATATGCCAGCATTTTTTCCAATGCTCGTAACACTTTTCGATATCGCCAACAGCTCCTGATTCGATTTCTCAATTATCTTCTCAATCGTAGAAAAATGCTTTCCTTTCATCGGTGTTTTCAGTTTTGGGAAGAGGAAAAGTCAGCGGGTGCCATAATAATAAAGAAAAATTAATTAAAAGAACAATAAAAACTGTTTTTCATTAAAGTTTATTTAAGGTGCCTTTATTAAAATGAACCAAAAAATAGCACATTTTTGGACATTTTTTTTAATAAATTGCTCAGAAAAAATTGTTTAGTTGGCATGTTTTTTTATATCTCAAGATGTCTAGCTTCCATTTCTATTTTAAAATTCTGCAATCCGTTAAAAATTGCAAAAGATACAGCCTTCTGAATATAGAATTTTTAGTGCTTTTCAATAAATGGACCGGTGTTTACGTAAATACATATATTAATTTGAGAAACATTAGAGAAATTTTATGAAAGTCCAGAAAATCTAGTACAAGATTGTACTGAGAGAAAACTGTTGCTGGCTCAGTAAAAATATTTATTGCGAAAAATATAAATAGTTTAATTACATTAAATAAATTAAATTTTTGCAGCTCTTTTATTCTTTTGTTTCTTATAAAAAATTAACAATTCAAATTCTTTTATTTCTCCATATTTCGATAACAATTTGTTATCATCGTCAAGAAAGTTAAAATGTTATTATTAATTAGTTTTCCTGACGATGACTTGTGACTTGGCGTTCACCATCTCTCGAGTTAATTGGTTAAAATATAAAAAATATTTGAGTACTCATTGTACGGAAAACATTGCCTTGAGAACGCTTGAGGATATTGATATATCGATTAACGAATTTTCTGAACACCTTAATCAAGCCGTACAACATGGTACCACTAGCCATATAAGATCCAGAAATGTGAGCAATAGAACTTATTCATCTGAAATTGATCAACTTCTGTCAGAGAAAAGAAGAGTTAGAAGAGAGTGGCAACTTCGCAGGTCTCCCCAGCTTAAAACTAGGCTACGGGAATGCATAACTCAGTTAAGAAATCTGCTTGAATCCCAAAGAATGGCTTCCCTCAAAAATTATCTGGAAGGTCTTGATGGTACTCCTCAATCCGATTATTCGCTATGGAAAGCGGCAAAAGGTCTGAAAAGACCCGTAATAGGTAAGCCACCTTTGCGAACTTCAACTGGCGACTGGGCACGAAGCGATTCTGAAAAGGGGATGTTGTATGTTAACCATTTGAGAAATGTTTTTACCACAAATGATACAGCGAATGATTTAACTGAACTACCGTCATACGCTGTTAGACCGCCTATGTCTTTGAGACTTAGTTTTCAAGATGTTGAAAATGTTATTTGTAACACAAACCCCAGGAAAGCTCCAGGTATAGATCAAATTACTGGTAAAATGCTTGAGCAGCTACCTCGTGTAGCTAGAAGAATTCTGCTTTTTATTTTTAACGCTATTTTACGTCTTGAGTATTATCCTGCAGAGTGGAAGGTCTCAATGATTACTATGATACCCAAACCAGGGAAGGATCCCACTAAAGTAGAATCATACGGACCAATAAGTCTATTGGCAATAATTTCAAAACTGTTCGAAAAATTGTTAATGGCGAAGTTGACTCCAATATTAAACAATGTGGGATGCATCCCTGATCATCAATTTGGCTTTCGGGCTAAACATAGCACCATATAACAAACGTACAGACTAGTCAACGTCATAAGACAGACTTTTGAAGACAAAAAGCATTGTTCAGCTTTATTCATTGACATTTCCCAAGCTTTTGATAAAATGTGGCACGGCGGCTTGATGCACAAAATAAAGTTAATCTTGCCTGCAAACACTCACAAGCTTCTGGAAAGCTACTTATGCGGCCGGAAGTTTGTTATCAGAGAAGGCGATTTTATAAGCCCTTCACAGCCAATCGAGGCAGGAGTTCCCCAAGGTAGCATTCTAGGACCTACTTTATATTTGATTTACGCCTCAGACATGCCAACGAGATTCGGAATCCACACTTCAACTTTTGCGGATGACACAGCATTCTACAGCGTACATGAAAACCATCAAGTAGCTTCGCAAAATTTGCAGGAGTATATTTCAATATTAGAGAAATGGTTAAAACGTTGGAAAATTAAAGTTAATGAACAAAAGTGTACTCACGTTACATTCACACTGCGTAAACAAACATGTTCAGCTATCCAAATTAACAATTCACCTATTCCGCAGCAAAATGAAGTCAGGTACCTTGGTATTCATCTCGACCGTTAGTTAACGTGGAAGTCTCACATTGATGCGAAAGTTACTCAGTTAAAGTTAAAAGCAGCGCAACTGAACTGGCTTATGGGCAGAAATTCTACATTGAAGCTGGATTGCAAACTTTTATTATACAACGCAATTCTAAAGCCTATATGATGCTATGGAATTCAACTATGGGGCACCGCCTCCACTTCAAACATTGAAAAAATTCAAAGGCGACAAAACCAAATTTTTCGAACAATTACCGCAGCTCCATGGTACGTAAAAAACTCACGAATTCATAAGGATCTCTGTGTTCCTCTTGTAAAAGATGAATTTTCAAAATACGCGACAAGGTATATCAGTAAATTGGAACTTCATCCAAATCGTCTGGCACGCAATATACTTAATTTCGAAGGCCACTCTCGGTTGAGAAGGAGGGACACCCTTGCCACCATCAGAACGTTAAATAGGTGATTTTACCGATATTGACCGTGCAAAATAAAACATTTTTGTCTAGCATTGGCTGGACTTAATTAAGTTTAGGTATTTAGTATTAAGATTTGAATACTTATTGTTAGTTCACTTTGTGAAGATTCAATAAATAATTGAATGAAGAAAAAAAAAAAAATTTATACTTCTTTATAACCTTCTACCATCATGATGAACTTTTTAGTTATTGATAATTCCAAACTCAAATGTACAAATATAATTCTAAGGCATATATAGGGTGTTTTTTTAAGCTAAATAGAACTTTAAATTGTAAAAAGTAACACAAAAAATTAAATTTTGATGAAACATTTTTTTTATTTGTTTCAGTATACTCTGACAAATCATCATGAATAGACTCACGCTTGAACAACGCTACGAAATTATCCAAATTTACTTTGAAAATCAGTCGTCGATTCGCGCAACTTTTATCGCAAAATTGTGTTCAGCGATGAGGCGCATTTTTGGCTTAACGGGTTTGTTAATAAGCAAAATTGCCGCATATGGAGTGAGACCAATCCACAAGAGACCCTACAGACTCCATTACATCCAGAAAAATGCACTGTTTGGTGCGGTTTTCATGCTGGTGGCATCATCGGACCTTATTTCTTCAAAAATGAGGCCGGAGCTCGCGTTACGGTCAATGGAGATCGTTACCGCACCATGATCAATGATTTTTTGTTTGAAAATATGGATGACATTGATCCGGAGGAGATGTGGTTTCAACAGGATGGCGCTACGTGCCATACGGCGAACGCAACCATCGACTTACTGAAATCAAAATTTGGCGATAAGTTGATTTCGAGAAATGGACCTGTCAATTGGCCTCCAAGGTCGTGCGATTTGACACCTCTCGATTATTTCCTGTGGGTCTACGTGAAGTCACTGGTTTATGCTGATAAACCAGCAACAATTGACGCCTTGGAGGCCAGCATTGTTCGTGTTGTTCGTGACATACGGCCAGCAGTGCTCGAAAAAGTGGCCCAAAATTGGACGTCCAGAATGCGCTTCGTCAAGAACAGCCGCGGTGCCCATATGCCCGAAATCATTTTCAAATGTTAATGTCACGTATTGATCTTTCGAATAAAAAAAAATTTTGATTACAATTGAATTTTTTGTGTTATTTTTTACAATTTCAAGTTCTATCGAGCTTAAAAAAACACCCTATACAAACTCAGCCAAGAACAACAAACAAATAGAATAAATCGCAGTAACAAAAAAAAAAAAAAAAAAAAAAAACAATGAATTTATTTGTGGTTGATTTGTGTTTTTTAAATGATGTATGTTTGTTTTTGTATTATGCTTTTAGTTTTATGTTGTTTGTGTGAATGTGCGTGCAAGATTATAACAAGCAGTTCAGCAACTGCGTAATGTGTTAGATATGATAAAAGTTCGTAACAATATAAACAACTTGCTTTTTATGTTTCCTATGTGTCTACGGGGCCTGATAAAAAAATACCCGTTATTTTAAATTTTTCAAAAAGTATTTATTTATTCATCATTAACTATCTTGTTCCCCTTAAAGTAATCCCCCTTAGATATAATACACTTATGCCAGCGTTTCTTCGAATCCTTGAAACTCTTCTGAAACGCACTTTCTCGTATCGCCAACAGCTCCTGTTTCGATTTTTCTTTTATTTTCTCAACTGCAGCAAACCGCTTGTCTTTCTTCAGTTTTGGGAAGAGAGGTCTGCAGGGGCTAAGTCCGGTGAATACGGCGGTTGGTGCATGCTAACGGTTTTGTTTTTGGCCAAAAACTCACGCGCTAGCATCGATGTGTGAGCTCGTGCGTTATCGTAGTGCAAAATCCATGATTGTTTTTCCACAATTCAATGCTTGGCATGAGTCGAACCATATGCCTACAACATCACCATCCTCTCTGATAGTAATTCGACGATTATCCAAAATTATTTTCTTCAATGTTTTCATCGGTTGTTGACGTGCTCGGACGACCAGGACGAGCATCGTGATTGATATCTTCTCGGTCTTCCTTAAACCGGTTATACCACAATTGAACTTGTGTTCAGATGTCCTTACGCATTTAATTTCATTTCTTACACAAAATTTAATATAGTTTCTTTGATCCATTTTTTGCATAGTAAAAAATCGAAGAGCACACACACTAAAACACGACTAACCTTTTTATCTGTCAAAAACAAACTGACAATCCAAAATAGCTGATACTGCCAACATATACGAGTATAACACAAATGTGTAGCAACATAACAGAAAAAAATGCGAAAATCGAACATACGTAAATCACGAAATTTGAAAATATTGGTTACTTTTTTATCAAACCTCGCACATTTAATGCTAAACACTAGTGTGTGTACTGTTGCTTCGTCCTTTTGGAACCACATGTCCTCCAGTCCTAATTCGTTCAATGCGGCAGAATAAACTCGGTTAACATGACCCTAAAGCGCGTGCCGGCGTCATCGAAAAAAAAAAACAACTCCTTCATCATCACACCATGCAGTCGCTTTGAGCGGATGTATTGGTTCCTCGTGCGTCAGTCGTGGCATTTCGGTGCCCCAGAAACGATAGTTTTGCTTTTTCACGTACCAGCTGAGGTGGAGATGAACCATATTGCTCATTATGATTTTGGTCGAAAAATCGTCCACTTTGTCCTCGAAATTGTAGCAGCTTCCGTGCGGGCGATATCATCTCGAACTGACTAATACAATTCTAAAGCAAAAACAGAATCAAAGTTTTTTATGTAAAAAAAAAAAAAAAAAATAGCCAAACAACATCGGATAACTTCTTTAGGCCCACCTTGTAAAATATTTTGCACTCTTTTGTAAACGTAAAATATGCAACACTTTTTAAAAATCAGGTTAGCATTTAAGAGTGTTGCCTAATCACATTTAACATTTTCTTTTCTAGAAAAGAAAATGCAAATAATTTTCATTTAGATTCAATTTGTTTGCTTGTGAATTAAAACTGAAATGTAAATTTTAAATATACATATACGAGTAATAGACAATCATTTTCATAAAATGTATTACAATTTTCTTTCATTTCAGTATATTTGTATTTGAATCCATATAGTGGCACAACCCAAATCAATTCAGACGGTAAGTTCAAGGCTTTCACTTTTTTATCTCTTTTTTTATGCAACAAGCATATTCTTCCACAGCGTGAAAAGTAAGCGTTACTCGTATTTTAACGTCTTTGACTTGAAATTAATGTAAGGAGTGAAAAAGAGGAAAGAGAAAAAATTGAAACTTTTATAAACTAAAAACTATTTTGTGAACAGATTTTAATTTTTTTAATTTAAAGTTGTTTTCCATTTTAGCATTATATTTAAGTTTCGCGTTTATTTCATGGCATTAAACTTAGTCGTAGTTCTTCAAAAAACAACAGCTCCGCTACGACGTATCGTTGCTATTTCGCTGAGCCACCCACATACCACAAGCAAAGTGCCAACGTTTTTTACAGAGTGGTAAAAGCAAAGCACTGAAAATATGTATGTGGCAGCAACAGCAGCAAGTCATCAACTTAACACTCGCTCGCACACGAGTGTATTTGGGGTCATACGAAAAATTTTATTTATGACTTAAGTTCAATTTTTTTTATTTTCTTTTTCTCCTGAAACGTTTCAACGCGATACTAAAATTCAAACTTATTTCAAAACTAATTTATTTTTTCTATAAGTTTGACTCTGTTTACGAGTATACGTGTGATTGTTGGTGTTTAGACGTTCCCGCAATTTGGTATTGGTGGAACTGAGTCAGCGCCACAAAAACTTTAGAAAATGATAAGCCAAAAACGGAAACAAGCGAAAATAAAATAAAAACTAAAATATAAAATAGAGAAGAACTTGTTACCTTTTTACTCTGCTCCAACATCTTACACTGACTCCACAGGGACAAAAACACTAAACAAACCAAACCAACATGAAAGAAATATTTATTGATGCTGTTGTAACAAAACATATCGATAATGTTTTCCTAGGGAGCTTTACTAATATATAAAACGATATAGAGAGACAAAAAAGAAAACTATTTACAGAATGAACTAATAGTTATTGTTGGTTAGCATTTGCAAAAACGATTTGAGTTTAAAAATAATTAATGTGCGTCTGATAACGAAGGACCAAAAAAAAGGCAAACTAAAGAGTCATTAGTTGAGGAGGCTTTTTTGCAACCTTTTACTTCACCTGCAAGTTTAAACTTTTCGTAAATCTTTGATTAAAAAACTGAAAGCATCTTTGATAACAGCAGCAAAATGTTTAAA
This sequence comes from Thecocarcelia acutangulata, assembly GCA_914767995.1. NCBI lineage: Eukaryota > Metazoa > Arthropoda > Insecta > Diptera > Tachinidae > Thecocarcelia > Thecocarcelia acutangulata. The sequence continues at coordinate 64,716,210 of OU612098.1, forward strand.
AGTAGTTTACTTACGAGAGCGGATTGATATTGAAGCTACCTAAGTAGGAAAAAAACTTTTTTTGAAACCCATTTATTTCTCGACATAGAGCAAATCTTCACAATGATTTAAAGCCATGTCTAAACGGCATGTCTTTTCTTTTGTACTGAAAATTTTTTAAGTTAAAATCATGTTTACATGGTACTGAGTTTGAATCCTATTGGGTGCTGATGAGTAGTGTAGCGACTACGAAACAGCTAGTTGTCCCCCAGCTTTAGTGTATTCAATTATTTTTTCCTGTCTTTGATCAAGAGTTATTGATCGCGGCAACTATTGTTATAATTATAAATAAAAATATTTCTTGGCTTTAGCCAGGATTGAACTTGAGCCAGACGAATGATACCAACCCCATCATCATATAATATTAAAAAAAGGCATGTTTTCTGTTTTTCAAGTTTTTTTTTTTCTCTAATTTCTTTTTGTCTTGTTTGTTATTTCTTAAAGTGTTTTATTTTCATTCGGCAGGCAAGGTAACCACATCGATACTACCAAAAGTATAAAAAGAGACAAACGATTATTTTTAACGACAACAATTCGAAAAACGACATGGCTTAAAAATCATCGTAAATATGTAACATGATTTTGGTAGGAGCTTTAAGAGAGTATTATAAAAAAAAAACATGGCTTTAAATCAGCATATAAATCGGCCTATCGTCTAATTTTAGCTCAATGCACTTAGTACGACTTTTTATACCATCTAAATAAAACGATTTTGGGAATCCCTCAAAATCCGCGTTAGTTTCGAAATCACTTCTTCGTTTAGGATCAATTTTTTTACGGCGAGCAATTTTTTTCAATTTTGGAAACAGGAAAAGTCACTAGGAGCTAAATCTGGACTATAAGGCGGATCACCAACCAATTCAAAGTGTATTTTATCTAATGCTGTGTGAATCGGTGTGTTCTCCTGAAGAAAGAGCACTTTTTTCTTCTTTAAATGTGATCGTTTTCTCTTTTGTTTGCATCAATCCATTGATCCAATAATGCATAATACTTTTCTGTGATTGCGGATCCTTTTCCAAGATAATCCATGAGCAATATTCGGTGAGCATCTCAAAATACAATAGCCATAACCTTGCCTGTAGATTTCACTGTCTTCTCCTTCTTCGGAGCAGTGCCACCAGCTTCCACCTATTATTTCGATTGATTTTTGGTTTCAGTTTTGTACGAGTAGTGGTGGATCCATTTTTCAATAACAGTTATTAAGCGACGCCAAAAATCAACAGGATTACGAATTATCACATCCAAACACCGCTGTGAAGTGGTCTGTCAAACTCGTTACTAACTCTCACGTAACTTGACTCGGCGATCATTCATAACGATATCCAGGATTTTCTTGGTATTTTTTTCAGTAACCACCTGTTTTGGCCATCCTGTTGTTGGTATTGTTGCAGTATTTGTTCAGCCGCGTTTAAATTCAGCAATCCAATATTTTACCATATAATCTGGCGGAGCAGACTCACCGTAATGTTTATCGAGATTTTCTTTTGTCTCCTTCGGCGTTTTCAAATAAACTGTTTACTCACTGCACGAAATTCACTTTTTTCCATTTTTCAAGAAACACAAAAGTTGCTTACCTCAAACGACTACGATAAATAAACTAGTCGATGAATTTGGGTGAAGCTGACTTTTAACAGATCGCAATTTAAAAAAAAAATTGTGTTTGTGCTGCCATCTAACGCTAGGCTGCTTCAATATCAATCCGCACTCGTAATTCCACTTGTTTAAAAAGAAGCAAGAACTATCTTGAGGGATGCTTGTGCGTAACTATGTAACTTAAGGCATTTGTTCTCCTGAATAAAAACTAAATAAATAAATACTTCTCAGCCCATAGTTAATTGCTACAGTTATAGGAAAATACTGCACACTGAAAGAATTTTAGCTATTTTGATGAAAAAAAGTAAAAATTGTGAAACAATTCTGTGTTCGTTAATTGCGAATACTGCGAGTACATAACGAAGCATTATTATTTTAACAAATAAAAATCTGAAAACTGAACAATTGACTGCTTATTATACAGGATGGAGCAAAACTAATCACTCAATCGTAAGTTGTAATAACTTTTGCAAATGGCGTTTTACATCAATTAATATTAGACATATGTATGTGAGCTTGACAGCTGCAGAATACAAACAGGCAAATAATGGAGAGCTATACTCCGCATGTGGAGTCATCCACAGTTATTCATAACGAAGAGAACGGTTGATTAATCCCAGAATAGACTTTAAGGCACCGGCTATAAAGTATATAAATATATTTTGAATCAGCATTGATAGAAAGTTCTATTAAGCGATGTCCGTGTTATCACTATTCTATTACCCTATCCATTCATGGGTTTGCTATTGAAATCGGTTCACATATAGCTGAAATATATCCAAAATTCCGAAAAAACATTAGTTTTTGCAATTTTGTATGAATATATTAAAAAAAATTGTTTTGCTTTAAACTTCACACAATTATTAAACATGGCGATTAAAGACAAAAAAAATTTTCTCCGATATCGGTCCATATATACCAAAGCCTAAACAGATTTTTTAATGAAAATGCCGCATAAGCAAACTTAAACAACTTTTCCTGCTTAAAAGCAGCTCTGGTAATAAATCTAGGTTACTAAAATACAGAACATGAAAATTACCGATATCGGTCCATATATACCCGAGATATACCCTAAACCAATTTTTCCATGAAAATGACACGTAAACGAACTTTTGCTCAAAATCAGCTCTGGTTATAAAAGTAGGTTACTAAAATACAGAACTTGAAAATTTTTGATATCGCTCCATATATACCCGAGATATAGCCTAAACCGGTTTTTTTCATAAAAATGTCGCGTAAGCGAACTTAAACAACTTTTTGCTTCAAAGCAGATGTAGTAAAAAAAAGAGGTTACTAAAATATAGAAATTGAAAATTATCGATATCGATCCATATATGTACATATATCCGAGCACATTCAGTTCCAATTTGTAATATATACTATATTTTTACGTGACTATCGTGAAGGGTATTATAGATTCGGCTCAGCCGAATATACCACACAATTACTTGTTTTTCTTTAGTGTTTAGATTAGTATACTTATTATTAGCTGATTTTGGAAAAACATTAATATTGTTGTTGCGTTTGTTCTGTGATATAAAAGTAATTAGAATTGTTCAACAATTTACGGCCCAAAAAAAATGCTGCAAGACAAATTTACCGTTTCAAGCACAAGAAAGTTTGCACTTCGTAATATACTCGAACATATACATTTTTTTCTTTAACACAATTTAACTATTTTTATTTTACGAGTATCAAAGTTGAGTGCAAAATATACAGTTATCTCTTAAACTTTTCGACTTTTCGCAACAATGAAGCATCATTCATACTCGTTTACACAAAACTTTCGTTCATTCATTTCACTGACTCCATTGAAATGGTTGCGTTAAGGCATCTAAAAGTTAAGTTCATAAATATGTATCTTTCTTGATTTTTAACATTTCGAAAATAATTTCTTTGCAAACTTTTAACAAAATTAATACTCGTATTGCTGTGCCTGTTTTATTTTTTTGCATTTTCGTTTATGTTTCTTTGGACATCAAAAGAGTTCTCCACATCAGAAATATGCAAATATGAGGCAAGTTCTGGGAATTTTTATTTGAAAATTTTTGGGCAGACTGACAATTTCTTCAATTTTTAACTGTTAATTAAGCGTCTTACAAAGCAAACTGTATTTTTTTTATAGGTATACTCGTATAAAACTTTGAAATGAATTTTTTTAATAACGTCGACTTGGGAAACATATGGCATAACTGTTACTTATGGTTTGTGTCAATGATAAGTTTTTATTTTATTTTTTTTAGGGTAATCATCTGCTATTAGAGTTTAGTGTTCGATAGACAGCAAACTATAAATATAAGTTGTTTTCAATATCGAATTTTCTGCCCAAAAAGATGTTTTGCGAGATTGGTTTTCATTTGAAGAAAACGGCTACTGAAAGTTATTAATAGGTAAAAGCTAATGGTCAACATGCACCACCTCAAAACACAAAAAAACTTGTGAGCGATGGTTTGCACGATTAAAAAGTGGTAATTTCGACAGAGAAGACAAGGAGGGATCTGGTCAGTCGAAAAACCTTGAAGATGAGGAATTGGAAGCTCGACTAAGATTGTTGTCAAACGTAAGAAGAACTTGCATTATCATTGAGAATTACGCAACAAATCATTCCCCTATGCGTAAAAGCATTCATTAAAAAGCAAGGAAATTGGATGACATATGAAGTGAGGCAGAGAGACGCTAAAAGGCGATTTCGCATTTCGAAAATATTACTTGAACGTTATAAAGTAATTTTTGCATCGTTTTACTACTGGCGGTGAAAATGGACACAGTGGATCTTAAGAATAAAAGGTCGTATGTAACCAGCCACAGTCCATATGCTGCCAGAAAGATGGGCAAAAGTTGTGGCTTACAATGGGTAGTAATTTGAATAATATTACAACAAATGCATTTTTCAAACAAAAGGAATCGACATTATTAACTTGTATACCCAATAAATTAAAGATGATTTTTTTTATGGTCATGCAATTTACTTTATTCGAAAGATAATCTTCTGGCATTATAATTTAAATATTACTTCTGGCATATGACCACCATGCCTGGATCGGACATAGTGTAATCTGGAGATCCATTGTTTGATGACTTTCTAACATTTGTGGCCGTATATGGGCAGTAATGCGGCGAATATTGTCTTTTAATTGGTAAATCGTTTGAGACTTATCATTATCACATTTTATTCATCGTATTCTATACGATGTGTCAAAATTCAATTAAAATCCATAAGTTCATGCGAACGAACCAAATTGATTCGAATGTTAGTGAATAGCTATATTTCGCATACATTTTCATTCGATATCGTCGAACAGGCTGTTATTGTTAGTTCACATTGTAAAGATTCAGTAAATAAAAAAGCAAAAAAAAAACATGAATCGTGGCTAATTCAACTCGTGAGTTGGTCCATCATCAGATTAGGCCGACAGGGCAGGTGCTGATGTCAATCAACTTCACAAACTGGCCGATGGATAACTTGCGCGTTAGAAGAAGAGAAGTACCGCTCTAATAACAATTTCGAATATCTGGTGTAATAGAGTGCTTTGATGGAATGCACAACAACAGTGTAGTCTCAAAGGAAAACAATCGGTTGTATGTTTCATTTGTAAATTAATAAGCATATCCATCTGCTTATTATTTACAAATATTTGTAAATTTAGGGATTTGTGATAGTAATATAATAATACGATTCGCTATTTATTTGTATGCAATATAAAAATATGTACATACAAGTGCAGTTAGAACTCATTGGAAAGATATTTCCGAAATTTCGTTACTACATCTTTTGATAAATTCTGAAAGCCATACGCAATTCACCTGTTATTTTTCATTTGATTGAGTATTATAGCCCATTGATATCTTATTATTGAATAGTATATATTATTATTGAATAGTATATATTAGTCAGAAGAAATTAACACATATATATACGAGTATATTATACGAGTACACAATTCGCCAGCATAAATGAAGTGAATAAATAAAAGGGAAAAGTGAACATATTTCAAAGTAAAATATTATCCACGATAAGGACAATTTCTTTTAGCAAGAAAACTTTATCAGGATATTATTCAAAACCGAGTTACCATTAAAAATTATTTCATGGGAATTATTCATGATTGTTGTTTCGTGAAAAATAAAAAAATTTAAGGGGAAACATTATTCATTATTAGGGCGAATGTCTCTTATTTTTAATTTATCGTTTTCAGTGCTCCAAGATGTTTTCACATTAAACGAATAAATCAAAAACTAGACACATTTTTAATACATATTTACATAAATAATTTCAAACGTTTTGATACGGTGCTTTCCGTTTTTTTTACATTTGTTTTTTGTTCTACGTCACAAAAATGTGTAATTTGTTTTGGAATTTTTTGCTACGAAAACCAGATTGTGGCTTAACCGAGACTCCTGCATTTTCCCACTTACTCGTAACTGGCATACTTCTGTTTAGCTTGCCATCCATTAACAACTGTTTAAATATTGTGGTAACATTTACATACTTTCAACAAAAAAGGCAGAAAAAAAATATTATAGGAGCAGACGCTTTAAATTAGAATGAGTTATTTTCCTGTCACATTGGGAATAAGAAGCTTGACCTAGAACACAATTAAAATGGAATGAAGAAATAAATTTGGAGAAAGTGATTTTAATGGAATGGAATAGAGTAGTGCGGCAAACAATAAGACAAGCCGCTGCATAAAAAACAGAACGCAAGTAGAAAAACGTGAAATATTTTTTATAATTGGAAGTAATTAAAATATACAAGGACATCTTATGAAAATAATTAAAAATGTAATTATTTTTATCGTTTTAACAACAAGTCCCAGCAAAACTTCAGGTGTGTTCCGTTACACTCCTTGAAGATCCCGCGGCATTCAATTTGCACGAAAAGCGTTACCGTAATTTCAAATTGGGCAATTGGGAGGACATTCTGCTTCCTCTTCTTGCACGAATCAGCCCTTATTTTTTCTTTGGGCTAGCTTGGGCTTGTAGTTAAGCCATCAGCTATTTGAGAAATGAACAATAACAAAGTAACAAACTGGTGTGAATCAGCGCCCATATAAAGGGTGTCACAAAATTATTATAATTTTGCTAGTCCCAGCACACTGCATAATCTAAAGCTCATCCCTGAGTAATGGTCCAACAAAAAAAAAAAAAAAAAAAAAAAAAAAAAAAAAAAAAAAAAAAAAATCAAGATTTTAATTAAAAAAAAAACAGTTTTTAACCTTCTGTCATTTTTTTTTATTGAATCATATAGTAAATAGGATAGGGTTAACACATCGGGCACGGCTTGGCATGCGCAGGCGGATTCGTCTGTCTCAATTTTCCATGAACATTTTGAATAAATGCTACTAAATTTTTTGAATCTCCTTTAATGCCGGGGTGATTGTGGGCTTGTTTTTTTTTTTTTTTTTTGTCTTGGACCAGTACTCAGGGGATGGCCCCTACATATGCAGTGCATTGTACCAGAACTAGGAAAAAAAGGTTGTGAGGAGGAGGAAGGAAGGAGTAGTGTTTGTGAACATTTGACTTGAACCTTCTAACATTATAACATACAGGAAACACGTCTGCAGGCAAATTGTTCCACAGACGAAGCGTTCGGTTGAAAAACGAATTCTCTCTGTAATGCGTAGTGCGACTCCCCGGGCAATCGACCACAAATGAATGAGCTCTGGACTATGAGCGCGTGCTACGTAAAAATGTGCGAGTTTCGGGAACAAGATTCCTAATCTCGTCAGAGCAAAATCCATTGTAGTAACGATAGAACAGAGTAACGCACGTAACGTAAACATTAGTTTACGATTTTAAACTTCATGCGATATAGGAGACCCATTCTGATCACGTTAAAACTCAAGAGTGTGAAGGCATAGTAGGGTTCTTTTATATCGTGGACCAGTATTTTGGGGATAACTTCTACATATGCAGTGCACTGTACCAGAACTAGGAAAATAAATTATGAGGAGGGCGAAACAGGGAGTATTGTTTGTGAATATTTAAATTGAACTATCTAACACGCCTGTAGGCAACTTATTCCATAGGCGAAGCGTACGGCTGAAAAACGAATCCTCTCTGTAATGCGTGGTACGTTTCCCCGGGCAATCAACCTTAAATGGATGAGCTCTGGACGATGAACGCGTATTACGTATAAATGTGCGAGTTTCGGGTACAAGATCCCTAATCAGTGTAGGGTGTGTTACCCTGCAACACACCCTTCACTGCGTCGATGCTCCAGTCAGTTAATACAGTTGGTTACCCTACTGTCACCGATAAGCTTCTTTGCCCTCTCCTGCACACGTTCGAGTAACCCTAAACTAGACTTTGGGGCACCGGCCCAAACATGCGAGTTGCATTCTATTTTCGGACGGCTGTAGGAGTAAATCTTGCACCATTTCAAAAACCCGAGGCACTTAAATGCTTCTTAAGAGACATGAAAAATGTGTTCAGTCCAGCGAACATCACACTGTATTTCATTCCAAAAACATCAAGAGCATCCGGTTCTTCAATATGTATACCATCCATGAGTTCAGATGAACAGCACTTGCGGTTGTATGGGTCTTACGAGCGTTAAAAGCGACCATATTTTTACGATCCCATTTGGAGATTAATAGAAGATCACTATTTAGTGAGTCATTCTCACTGACGTGAGTCATTGTTACATTTTTGCCTCTAAAAACGCTTTTGCGGATTCTTCAATTGTAAATTTAGTAATGACTCTCCCCCTTGTTCGTTATACAGTACTTAAATAATTCACAACTTTACTTACACTTAGTACTACTCGTACTGTGTACTAAAACACTAGATTTGCTTACTTTCTGACTTATGACTGTCTTGCACAAAGTTTAAAAATAAACTGAGTGCTTGCTGCCGACCCGCCTGCTATTTATACGTTTTTATCAGTTTCTACAAAGGAAATGAATTTTTTAGTCCTTCATAATGTAGAAAGGTATATCTTTCGCACATACACATTCATGCACATGCTTGCGAACAATAAGCAAGTCTCAACAACAAACAATAATAAAACGAGTACCAAGAATTCAAGAAAAACAACAACATCATTGTAGTTGATTTACTTGGAATTTTACGTACTTTAAATCATTTGTGTTTATTTCGTTGTGTATTATGTTTTTAGTTTTATCTTGTTTGGGTGAATGTGTGTGTTGTACATTTTTAACAAGCAGATCAACAGCTGCATACTGGATTAGATATGACAAAATATTCTTAACAATATTTTGTCTCTTGGCAACGATCTTGGATAGGGAAATAAGTGAAAGAGTACGAATGGCAAATGCTGCTGTCATCTGCGCAAGAGTGGATAAGGTTGGAAGTTTGATAGAGAAGGTCGTTGAGGAAAATAAGAAATAGGATAAAAAAACGAACGGAGCCTTGTGATACCCCTGAATTAATCTTAAACTCATTTGATGAGACCTCATCTATAACAACTCATATAGTATGGACTCTGAAAAACTACGATATAAACCGAGAAAAGTCATCACCTGCCAAAACGAAAAACAATAAGTTTTGCCAGTAGTGCAGCATGCAACACTCTGTCAAACGCTTTGGAAATATCCAGCGCCACCACTTTACTTTCACCGAAATGATGGAAGAAAATAAACAAATTCGAACAAAACACAGGTTAAATAGAAAACATGTGGCCTTATTCATAAAAAATATTGTATGTTTATTGAACTGTTATTTGACAAATTTTTATAGGAAATTTGCCAAATAAGTGTTTATAAACATACAACATTTTTTATGAATACGGCCGATAGTCTTTAATCATTTGATTGTTAGTTTTGTATTGAATCATAAGGTACATAGGATAGGGGTTCTTATGGAACAACACAACGGACAGATGTTCTCCACGGCTTTGCTTGCAAATACGCACTCGTTTTTCGAAAATTTTGCATAAAGGTGGGAAAATTTCGTTGATACAGCGTTAAATCTTCTTTACTGCGCAGGTGGTTGAGGGCTTGTTAACATGCCCTTATGAATAGCTTTTAAAAATAATAATAACTCAATTTGAACCATTGAAAGAGACACAATCGAGCAACGTGTTACAGTTATTCAGGCTTATTATTAAAATTGGCATTCAAATCATAATTAATATCGTGCACTTCGTGGTTTTTTCGAGTTAATGAAGAGCCGTCCACCTCAAATCGTCGTAGAGCTCAACTGCAACTTTCACGCTCGTCGTTGATAAACATTATGCATAAAGACTTGCATTGCCACGCTTACAAGGTGCAATTGCCTCAAGAACTAAAGCCTCTTGACCATTCCAAACATCGTCAATGGCCAGAATGGTGTCAAGAAATGGCAACAGTGGATGATTAATTTTCGAAGAAAATCATCCCCAGTGATGTGGCGAATTTTCACCTCAGGGGATTCGTCTATAAACATCATTGCCGCATTTGGGCGAATGATAATCAAAGAGCGTGTCGAAAAACCAATGCATCCACAAAGAGTGGCTGTTTGGTGTGGTTTCTGGGCCGGCGGCATCACGGGCCGTATTTTTTCCAAAATGAGGCCGGTCAGGCAGTTACTATCGTGAGATGATAACGAACTTTTAATGGCCCGAATTGGTAGATATGGATGTTTCAACAAGACGGTGCCACTTGCCGCACAGCTATCGAAACAATGCCTCTTTTGCGCGACAAATTTAATGAGCGTGTTATTTTACGTGGTGAAGATGTCAATTGGCCCCCAAGAGCATGAGATTTGACACCGTTGGATTTCTTGCTTTGGGGTTATTTGAAAGAAAAAGTCTACGTCGATAAGCTAGCAACAATTCAAAACCTAAAGGATAACGCAATTCGGCATAAAATCTCAGCGTCATCGAAAATTTGGACCATCGGACGGAAGTGTGACCGATATTTTTTTTTCCATACATAACTTAACTATAAATATAATAAAACGAAATATCATTAATGCCTAAATAATATGCGTTTTATTAAAATTTAACCACCCTTTACTATCATGTCGCGACATCGAGCACCAGTAACAGTCGTTTTTTTTAAGTTTGTCTTTCAAAAAATAATTGTCCAATTACTTTCTAGTATACAGCCCAAAATCCACACGTACAGTGACATGCTGTTAATGCATTTGTTTTTAGATCATCACATACGGTGCATTAGAGTCCCAAAGCCGACAATATTGGCGAATAAGGAAGCCATCAAAGTAAAAATGTGCCCCATCGCATAGAATTATTCTGCTCAAAAATCAGCATCAATTTGTTTACGTTCAATAATCCATTCAACCAACTCCCTTCACTGTGCATGGTCGTTAGGCTTCAGTGGTTGTGTTAAATAAATTGCACAGATATGCGGTGTTGAGAGCTACCTTAAATTTGCAATTTTGCCCCAACTCCCACGTACTGCTTTTATATTGCCATTTGAATGGTTTGGTTTTGGATGATCAGTGTGCTTGGCATCTCCAACGGATTCAGTCTATTTGGATTTTTCAAATAATCTCTTTGCAGTAGAATTTAAAACAGTACTCATATTCCGAGCAAATTTTGTATGAAATTTTCGAACAGCAGCCATCAAGCTTTCATTAACCTGTACAAGGTGGCAACGCTATGACAATCGATAATTCGAACGTAGCCACCCTCCACCGGCACAGTTTATTACCTAGTGTCTACAACTGCGATTAACTCTGACATAATATCTAAGAAAACGTCGGCAGAATGGGAGAGCGAAATTCTCTATGTCCATCTTCATAGCTAACAAGGAGTAAACGTGTTGTAGTCAATCTTATAAGAATTCATAAATCAATGAAAGCCGAGAAGAAAACACATCTTTGCGATGAATAAAATCGTATATGAATTTCGTATATGCGAACATTTTGTACAAAATTAATCACTTATAGTATATATTTAATGCATAAAAACAAATTATTTTTCATTTAAATAGTTTTTTAAAAGATATTTTGATAAATTAATAATCGTAAAATTGCAATGGCGTCTTTTTGTAAGCAAACACACACACAATCGCTTTTTTGACAGCTCTTGTTATAAGATCGTTGCCATAAGATTTCTCATAAGAACGCTCTCATAAAAAATTATTATAAGACTGCGATAACAGTGATTTTAAGTCTACACGTAACAGAATTCTGTCTGCGATTGAATTTGACGTTCTCATCTCAGATATTATCGCAGGTGTGGACAGTAAGTTACTTTTTAAATAATCGTAATTAAAAATATAAATTTGCCACCCTGTATTTTTGACAAGCTCAGTTTACCACTTCGACTTGATGAACGTTAATGCACCTTGCGTTCTGTTGTGTAACGCTCCGTTGTTACTAACCCCAAACAGTCAGGACAAATTCAAATGTTGTGTTAATGAAATAAAAATCAATGAAGTTTATAAAATTTAAAGAAGTTTAAATAAAAATAACACAAAAACGCTGAAAATATGCCAAAAGTAAAATGAAAAGTTCGCTGCCAAATGAAAATAAAAATGCTAAATTAAGCAGTGAAAATGCTAAATAGGTCACAGTGCCTGTAAACTGTTTTCTGGGCTTTAAAAGCAGATATCCACCAGAAGTACAATTCATAAATCGTTGGTAAGTGAACAAAATGTATGAATATACTCCTCGGAAATGTCTGTGATATATTTACTACACATATACGAGTATAAATACTTATGTACATACATATGTATATTCTCGTATATTCGAAGAAATTATGAACAATATTCACAATCAAATAAATTGGCTGGGCAACTCATTACGTGATTGTAATATTAACGTTACATTTTTTCTACTCGTATCTTTAAGAGCTGCTTGGTTGGGAAAATTAAATTGTTTTAAAATGGGGATAAATTAATTACTTTCTGCTTAAGAATGAATCACGATTTTTTTTATTAATACATACTTGTATTATTTAAATTCAAACTTTTAAACAAATTTCTGTTATATTTCACCAGTCTGAATGAGGTCAATTCGCATGCTATCGTATTTACAACTGATTTATGTAAATTACTTACTCAATAAACGAGCATGCTTCATGATTATTAAAGATTTTATTACATGGAAGTTAACGTCAATTCTGTATGGAAATTGCTGCATTGAATTGGATTTACTATTCGCGCTTGCAATAGCTTCCTATTTTTAATATTACGAGTTTTATTTACGTTGTACGAGTATAATTAACTTTACATATTGGGAGCACTCCGCCGTTACGTACAGATAAATTAAACTGTGGTTAGAGTGTACTTACACATATTGTAGCTAGTAATTGATAAGACAGAATTCAAATTTTTTTCTATCGTTGACTGAAACTTCAGAAAAACTATGACATATCGCTCCTTTATTGCAACATAGTCATAACTATAAAAAAACATGTTTCGAGAAAAAGACATTTCAAATTTTTGTTTCCACCCAAGTCTTAGAAATTTTTTTTAGAAAATATCTCTAAAAAGGAAAGAGTTTAAAAGTAATTTGAATAAATTTTTGGCGCAATATAAAAGGTAGTACTGTTAACAATTCTGCATTGTTAACTCGAAGGTCTCATTTTTTGAGATATGACTATTTTGCAATAAAGGAGTGATATGTTTCTATATGGAATTATTGGAACTTTTTACAGGCCATTCTTAAATAAAAGACAACGTGCAATTTTAATGATAAATGGCTGCTGATAAAAGAGTACAATTTGTTCAATATGAAATAAAAATGTTATGTTTCTAATTGTTAAACGTTAAAAATGAATTTTTAAATTTTTTTCAAAATGTATCTCTTTGGAAAAAAATGTATATTTTGGAAACTAAAATGTATCTTCGAAATTTTACTGGCAACACTGGTGTAAAAAAAATAGTGTGGCCAAATATTAGTATAGAACATGTTTGTATGTAGTATGCAGGTTTTCATGGTTTTTTTTGGGGTGCAACATTGGATTTTATATGAGAGTGCATTATCTAAGAGCGGTAAAAATAGAATGCGGTCGATCGGTAACTCTCGCTAGCAAATAATTTAATAGCTGAGAGAATGGCCACCACTTTGTGTTGCCAACTTTAAATTGTATACCATAAAGAAGTGCGGCAAGCGGGTTAGAGAAATATTTAGAGGTTGGATAATTAGAATTGAGTGTATTGTTGATTTGCCCCTAAATTAGATTGCCTACCACTTTTTTTAATACTTAGAAGGACTATGTTAGACAGCTAAATCCTCGTGGAAGAAAACACTCTTTCCAAGCATACATACACATATTATGTTCGGCTTAATAAACAATTTGCTGCTTACACTTCTTTAGACTCGTTTATTTTTATAGTGCGAAGGAGAAAATTGTCTCGACTTGGCAGCATAAGTTTTTTTTTTTCTTTTGGTATGATGTTTTTGACGGCTGTTTAATTTATTGATGTGTTGGTGTTTGTTGTCTTGAGCTTGTGGTTGTAATTTAAGTTAAAACTTTGTGTGACTCTTTCTATGAAAAATTATGCGCTTTTATAAGCGTCGCCAAGTTCGCATTTGAGTTTTCTTTTCAATTAAATTTGAGTTTTAACTTCATTTAAAAAATAGTTTTCATTATGTTTTTTGTTTTTTTCCTTTTTCACATCTTCATTTGGCTGTCGACTGTAAAATTCTGATGTTTTTTCTTTTCTTTCACTAAACTTTTTGGGTTAACAAAAAGGAGCATTGAAGTTAAGCCAACAATAATTGGGAAAACTTCTACGCATACGCTCTTTTTTTGTTTTTCTTGCCATTGCTGTTGACGATGTTATTTCACAATTCATCATCGCTCTGTCAGTCTCCTTTAGAAACTAAGGACGTGTCATCGTGAATGCATTTGCTAAAGCAGTTATGAAAATGTAGGCGTGCAAATGGGTGTTTTTTTTCGTATACTTGAGAGTGTTTGCAAAAGTTCATAGTCTTTTGGCAATCATTCAATGTGTAGAATGTGTACTTCGGGTCTGCATCTGGTGCTGAATCAATGAATGAGCCACAAATTGGTGGTTGACACGTTTTGTTTAAGTATCTGTATATTTGGCAGTGAAAACCAAAATATTTCGATTTTGCTTTGAATGAAAAATCAGAATCACTACCTCTAACCTTCAGCATTGGCGCTAAGCATTTACTCGAATATATAATTTACGGTTAGAGTAAGGTTTCAGAACGACAAATTGAGCACGAATGTGTTTCAATACTCGTAACACATCTAACAGTAATATTGTTGTGACAACTATGCGTATAGCTGTCGCAAAAATGTGTTTCTTTATAAAACAGAATCATTTATTTTTTTTTGTAGAGAAAATAACATAACGAACTCAAAATAACAATTTTGATAACTGATATAAAATTGCATTAAATATATGAAGCAAAATTATGTTTTAACGTAAGTAGGTGTTTTAATACAGAGTGTTTTTTATTTATTTATTTATTTTGTCTGCAATACCAAAGCCTATTACGCCAAAACGGTATTGCTAGAGTACAATATACACTCCGGTTCACTTATTTAAAGAGTACTAAAAATTCCATAGTCAGAAGCCTGTATGTTTTGCAGTTTTTACCCGATTGCAGAATTTTATAATAAAAATAGGAGCTAGACATGGTTAAAAATTCCAAAAGATACAGGGGCCAAATCACCGCATACGATATAGAGAAAAATTATAGAAATTTTTCATTTTGGTATCATGGCATACGATATCGAATAAATTGTGTTGCAATAATATAAAAAAGTTAAAGGATTTGTTTTTTGTATTCGTACTTTTAAGAAACGTATGGTCTTCAATCTATTACATTTTATTTAAATTACGATCCGATATGCATTGTTTGCCATAATCTAGATGTATCTTAATGTTACTCGATACGATATTTAATTCGATATCGTATGCGGTGATTAGGCCTCAGGCTTCTGAATATTGAGTTTTTAGTGCCTTCAAATAAGTTAAAAATAATTAATAAGCTTTTATTATATTGAACATCAAATTAACTTTAAATTAACATTAACACCGTAGGTATATTGTTTGGTCACGTGTTCTCTGCTTTTAAACTAAGTTAGAGTTTACACATGTTACTGCCAGTTCGAAAAACTCAATACATTCACAATTTTTCACTAATACATCCACATTTTTCGCAATGGCAGGTCCAGTGGAAGCAAATTTTGCATGCAAGTGAAAATTTGGCATTTGCATGCCATTGAATGTCAAGATGATAAACAATGTTATCCTGCCAAAAACTTAATGCAAATTAACTGGATTATAGCAAAATGTAATTACAAATATTAGCTAACAATTTCGTTAATTATAAAGCATTCAATTATTAAAATAATTTTAATAAAAATAAATTTTAATCGTTTCCCCAAATATGTGTTCATCTGATGAACTCGGTAGCTCTATTTTGTAAATAGAAGACAAATTCAAAATGGGGGGCAAAATTCGGGAAGTAAACATATGTTTCAAGTATACGCTTCGACGACATTTTAAAAATGGAATTGCAATGGCATGTGTAAACTGAAAAGCGAGCGGGAATAGATTCGAGTATTTCGAATTGTTTTTCGTTGATAATACGTATACAAAATCTGCATGCCACTACTTGCGTGTGTAAATGCAGCGTAAACTATTTCTTCATCGTCAAGTCAATTCGACCAGTGTTCTATTAGTTCCTGTACTTGCGTGCGCGTATATGTGTGTGAGAATAACATCAACATTGTTATTTCTTTAATAAAACAATATTCATAGTCCGAATGAAGCTTTACGTTGGCCCGTAAACAAGAACAAAATTGTAAAATTTACGCAAAAAATCTTTATGTTTACGAAAGTTTTTATATCCATCCAAAATTTAAAGCAAAAATTCCATTCATTCCAACTTCTTTTCAAAATTAGAGTGAAAGAGATTTGAAGCCAAAAAGTAAAGAACTTATGTCAAGAAAGAAGTTAAATTACTTTGGATATTTGATAACAGTCACTCGTACGTGTGTGACTCACTAAATCTCAAAAATCTTAATTTTGAGAGAAATATCTTCAAATCTTATTTAGATTATAAATTTTTCAAAGTTAATGTAAAATCTTCATTTTGGCAACGCTGCTCAGACATTCGTTTAGAAAGAAGAGGTTTACGCTGTAGACCAGAAAATCTCTTACAGATAAACTATAAAGATTAAGTTGGAATAAACACATTTTAATACATGTTTAAGATCACAAAAAAATTCTTTTAAATAAGGTAATAATTAAATATATTTTATCCGAACTAGAGTGTACGAGCTCAAAAAGCATTTGTCAAGGAGCTCTTGTTGATAATTTGATAAACTTTCTGGTTGTTTGAGATTTTTGCAGAAGGTAGCTACCAACTCATTATTGGCAAGGGCTGTAACGTACAATAGATCAACAAACATTTTGTAATGAAAAAAGATTTACATCATCACCTGCCCCTACGGCCTTATCTGATGATGGATCACGGAGTGAATTATTCACGATTCACTATCGCTCCCGTCTTGCTAACTACGCTCACATAGGTATCAATTTTTGACATATGTTTGTAGCCATATGAGCAACTTCTTGTTGAGGAGTTCAGGCCTTCTAATCCCTCCTGTATGCAATTTCAAGACAACTCATTGTTGGTAAGCCGAAGCCCACTAAGAGCATCAGCCCTTAAACCAACTCACCCGTCAACCATTATCACTGGTTCCTTACAGTACAGGTATCTGTTGTGAAGGCAACAGACCCTCGGGAGGTTGATAGTCCCCGAAAAAAGCCACACACCAAACAATAATCAGGGATACTAACTCACCCTTACTGTGTTTTACATTTAAACCACAGCCAGAACGACCCAGCCAAAGTAGGCACCTCAGTCATGATCAGGCCGGGTTCAACTGCTAGCAGAACCACCCGGGGGCAATGCTGATCCCCGTTCTGCCAATTTATACCCTTGGTAAGGGTTTCGGAAGTCAACACAACATAAGTCATACCGCTTCCTAGAGTTCTATTTGCTGCAAGAAACGAAGGACTCCTTCGCCTCTTTACCCGAAAAACAGAGTGCCCTAGTTAGGAATACGCGAAGGCAAAACCTGTTCCCTGGGGGAAGCATTGGGAGCCAGTGAAAAGTGGAGTTTCTGGAATCAGTTTTATAATTGCTCCATCTACGTGGAACCAGCTGCTGTTGAAACGGTTGAACTGCAAGCAGCTGATCGAAAAACAGAATGTCCTGGTTTGGAATACAAACCTGTTCCCTGGGGAAATTTCTTGAGCTATAAATGGATATCTAATAACTTGCGCAGAATTCCTTAAGAGCTGCGTTACCTTTCTCAAACCGCAACCATCTTTTAAGGGCGGTCCGGAACAATTCAATGTCAAGTCCTTGCAAAATTGTTCCATTTCTGCTGGAGAATGTTAGTTAAAATCACACGCTATATCTTGATTTTTTTCATTAGACTAACAATTGCTACAAGTATCAATTTGCTTGCGTATATCTCTCTTTTATTCTTACAAAAACATTTGTCAAACATAAAACAACAAAAATAAATGTTATTATTGAAAATTTCTTACATATTTTTATCTCCCCGCAAGCATTCCGTTATTAAAAAAGTGCGTAATCAAAATGAAGAAATATATTTATACTGTGGAATCAATAATATGGCAATACTGTCGCGGTAGAGTTGATACTGCAGCAGCGGAATGAATAATAGCAATTTTTTCTCTCGCACGACAAATAATTTCCGCAAGCACGGAACGGAATGAATGTCAATCATAAAAGGCCCTGCTACTCAACGATGTCACGTTAGTTTTAAAATTCCACATATGGTTTCGTAAAAAAACGGATACAATAATACGAGTATAAAATCAGACACAATAATAACAATAGTAGAAAAATTAAATTTTCAACGAACTTGCAACCAATACGGACTATAGAGTACGTAGTACGTCATAAATTCAATTCGGATTACTGGATAATTCGAATTACACAACTTCGTATTAGCGAGCTGGCACTGTATACGATTTTCACCGGAAATATGAACCCTTAATGGTTAGATTATTAGATTATTGTACATTAAACAAAATCATTTTATTAAATCATTTCAAGGCGATATCAACAGTGTTCTTTCACTTTTGTGGTTTTTCTATCTTTGCTTTCTTTCCCATAAGGATATGAAACATAAATGTCGACACTGTTTAAATAATTTAAATCTATATCTGTGTACTCGTATATACATACACCCATGTGTATAGTTGGGGGCATACAATTTACGATACATGCATATGTAAGTGCATGCACCCGTTTACATAAACTTTTAACACAGACTTTCACAAATTCAAATGTAGTTTTAATGAATGAGCAAACAAATAGCTGGTCTCAGTGTGAGATAGTGTCTCACTCTCTGATTTAAATTGCAAATACTCGTACTCTTAGTTGTACACCAAGATATTGAGATAAAAAGATGTAAAGCTACTATGTCGTTACTAAGGTGCATTTCATGGAGGTTTTTTTTCTTCCTTATGCTTTAGTTAGTTGGTTTTTACCTGCAGGCGGAAATTCTGTGACATACATACAAACACACATACACATACACACACACATAAGTTTGTAAATAGAATGTAACTTCCTGTTAACGGTAAAAGTAACAGCACAAATTTAGTTGTTATGGCACTAGTTTTTCGTCTATTCATTCCATTTTGTTTTTTGTTTTTTGTGTGTTAGTGGCTCCTAGATTTTGTTGTTCCTAAACAAAATCATCTATAAATTCTTTAAAGTTTCCTCATTCTTCACTACACACAGTCGACAGTTTATCTCTTGGCTACTGTTTCAACAGATGTTTTATCGCAAGGACTTTATTACAAGCAGTTGACATGCCAACCATATTTAAGCCAGCAAAGAGGAGGATGTTGTAGTGAGTTCTTGTACGAGTATTTAACGATATGGGCCCCATCTTGTGTAAGGTAATTGGAAATTGATTTTATAGATATCATTGTAGCAGATATACAACCTTTACTTACCAAAACCTTTTGCACAAAAGGAAATGATTTTCGAAATAATAAGAGGCTTTTGTTTGAGCTCTTGAAACAATACGAGTAGTGTTCAGGAGATGTGTCAAGTAAAATAGAATGTTTTGTTTTAAAGTGAAAATTAAGAAAACTGAAGTAATCTTAAAAATGAGTTGCGATAATTTTACTTATGAGAGAGTTATATTATGAGAAAGTTGGAATTATAAAGCAATTGTTGTTCTTGTAATGTGATACTTTAATTTCGTGAGGGGTTTTTTAAAATGTACAAAAGCATTTAAAGAATTTCAAAAGATATGAAAGATTTTGCAAAGGATAATTAATTATTCAATTTGAAGCTTAATATTTTCATTTTTGTCTACCTATTTTTTAATCTTATTAAGTTCTGTTATGAGTTTATGATACATTTTTTTGGTTTCAATCAAAGGTGGACTTTCTGCAGCGCAAAGAAACGTTTCTTATCAATTTGTTTCGTACTTTGCTGTGAGTAAAACAAAAAAAAGACAATCAGAACAATTGAGTGTTTTAAAATTTGTATTGTTTTGACTGAAAACGAACTCTGTACTGCAATTTTATACATTTAAACACTAGAAGAGAAGCTAATGAAAACAAAACCGAAAAGGGTTTGAGAAACATATACACGTTTTATTGAATTTTTGGTGAACTTTATAATTCTTTAAACTAAATTTTTTGTTGTTGTACATTTTTAATTCGGATTTTAAGTTCAAGTTTTTTCCTAAGTTTTTCTTAAGAAGGATTTTTTACAACAATAATTTGCTGTGATCAATAATTTTTGATTGGAGAAGACAAGAAAAGTAATATCCCAATCTTTAGCTGTTTCGTAGTCGCTACACTACTCATCAACACCCATTCGAATTTGCACGTTTGTAAACGTTTGTTGATTGATTGGCTCATTACAACACATAGTGTATTGAACGCACTGAGTAAAATTCGAAGGTAGCTTGTACGGATTTTTGAAGTTAATAATGCTTATTTTTTAATTACAAGAGTAGTCACAAAAATAATAGTTTATATCGTTTTGGAATTAGCTATGAGCTAAACAATCCACTCAGCATAAAACGTTTCTTCTATTTTGTTCTCAGATGTTTGATGGTAGTAGTATATTGAAGTAGCTTCAGTGGTTAGGGAAGCTCTTGACTTTCCTCAGAATAAGCGCCATTACAAATTTCTTTTCAAGAGTCTTGTTCCGACAAGACTAAAGAAAACGAAGGTAATTATTAAAGAAATCTCAAAATATGGATTTATGAATTTTAATAGGGACCATTCCGTTCGAATTTTATTTCGAAGGCGCTGTTATCAGCGTCGCCTGAGCAAAACTGCGCAAATTCACTAATCCCACAAAAAATCCAAACTTAAACCCAAAAGGAAAAGTTTTACAGATTTATTTTAGACATTATTAAAGGTTTATTTGAAACAATAGCAAAATTCAATTATTTATGAAGTTAAATATAAATTTTGCAAGATAACTAATAGAAAACAATTTGTTATAAGGTATGTGGGATCCGTGAGCCATTTTTATTGGCCACATTCCAACATATGAAGTTTTCTTCTTTTAAAACACGCTGATAAGGGTTGCCCGCAAAAGGGATCTATATCCGTATTCTCTAGGGTTGTCCCTTTTTTGGCTAAGGCGTCAGTGATGTTGTTGCCATTGTTGGACCTGTGCTCACGTACCCATTTTATTGTTAGGTTAGAATGTCTCGCCATTTTATTTAAAGATGTCCAGCATTCCTGGATTAGACTGGAATTTGTGTATATTCCAATCAGGGAGTTGATGGCGGTCTTGCTGTACGTTATTATCATATCTATTATATCTCTACCGAACTGAATGTTAACCAGCTGGCCTCTTTATTTATAGCCGACAGTCGTAAATCAGCTCTGGGCTGAAGAACAGCTCTCGCGTCATCGTAATTATTTCTTAAGTGCGGTCAGGCTTGTGTTTGTTGTTCGGTCTTCGAGAGTTTTGCGTCTCACTCGTACTGGTTAATGGTTTACCTCAACTAACTGCATGGGTTTACAGTTTTTTTTTAGAGGTTATTCATTGTTAACCACGTGGAAACATCCTATGTGAAGGCATAGGTCGTTATAGTTAGTCACAGCAACGCTACAAAAGTACTGTTAATACTATCTTGGATATTATGATCTTTGTCACCCCACCCATGCTGTGCATCCTATACTTTGCAAATAAATAAATACTAAATAAATAAATATTTATAGCCGATATTTCAGCTTGAAGAACACTACATCCACCTAGTAGTCTGAAGGATATATAAGTGTTGAATTTTTTAAGGAAAAATCTCCCCCAACCCTCCCGCCCTTTTGAATCCATCCGTGTAAACATAGAAGGATCCAGATTCCATGAGAAATTCTTCGATTTGGTAGCCATAGCTCCTTGAGAGGAAAAGTTTTGAGATGCAGTAATCAATTAGATCGGAGACTAAGTCCTTTTCAATCTGAAGTATATTGACTTGCTCCCATGGTCTATGGCTCTATGCTCCTGTCGCGTCAACCTGATCACGGCTTCAAAGTCACATGGCATCGTAAAACCCTCACGTAAATTTTACTTTGCTATCTTTGAATATTATTAGAAAATACAACTAGGCATAACCTGTTACGATACTTCATCTCCTCGGAACATGCCTGACATTGCAGCATCGCCGTCTAAGATATCTAGAAAAAAGGAGCTTCAATAGCCCATCATATCTGGCCACGGTCACTCCGACCGCACCAGCCTCTTTTATAAGGAGCAGCGGATGGCTAGTACAACAGCATGTAACGCGACACTAAGCGGTTTCCTACCTTTCCTTCTCTCCCACTATATCCCTGTAACTTCTATTCTTCACTTCTAGCCTCTACCCTTCCACGTGTCAAGTAATCACAAGCTGAACGATTTCAGGATCCAAGTGAGTTACATCAGGGAATCCAACGGCCTGCCTGCCTAACCTAACCTAGGGCTTTACGATAAAAGTAAAGGGCGTCACAGTAATAGTGAACTTTTTCGTGTTAAAATAACAATACGTATTTTTTTGGAGAGTTGTGATTTTGTTATTGGATTTTAATGTGTATTACGTATGGAATAAAATATTCACAAATTCATCCCCATGGCACTGACAATACTCTGTTACTTTTTATGAAATTTTCCATGATTTATTTTCGCAGAAATGTGGCTGTATTTCAATGATGACACGTTTGATCTCGGATTTGAACTAAGAAGTTGGTTCTGATTTATTCGCAAAACCTTAGATGTCATAAAACCTCTGACCAAAGCTTTTCAGAACGCGGCGGAAGTCGTTTTTATTGTACGCTGGATGCTTAACCCATTAGCGGACACGGGCTCTCCGTAGGGCGTTTATCACCAAACTTTACATATATAGTCATATGTATGTTCTACACTCAAATTTATTCTCGTCTTACTGGTAGTGTCAACATAGTCCTCCTCAGAGCAGAGTGTCATACGACACTTGTCCATTATAATAACTCGCTTTATTCAATAAATAGTTTACTTATTATTACTGTTTTTATTTAAAATTTATTAAGTTTATTAAAATTTTATTCAATTTTCGAGGACATTTCCTCCAGAATCCTCATTGGCGTCGTTTTCTCTAACTGCATAGTCCGGCGATGGAGGTTGAATAATAATTGCATCAATATTGTCTTCACTCTCTATTTCCCTCAAGCAATCTAAAATTTGTTGCGGATTGAGTCTAAAATTTGAAGAATTCTAGTTTATATAAGTACTGGACAAGGGATATGCCTCCCTTAAAATTTTAGAACAAAATTTTTAAGAAATATTTACAGTATTTGCAGAATTTCTTACTCGCCAACAAATAGTTAGCACTTTCCTGCGACTTCTCATGCTTCTGCAATATTTTCTACAAAAAATCACGATGCCTTCTATAAAAACTGCTACTGTTTCAACGTTTTTGAAGCGACTGAGTTACTATGTATATAATATATAAAACAATAACAACGCAACATGTTGTTTAAAGCATCTTAAACATTTCAATAATTTGTGGGCCATACGGCACTTTTGTCCATTAATGGGTTAAAGCAGTTTTAACATTACAAGGTGTTTTTTAACAACCGGTTTAAGTGTTAATTTCACAAGGGTTGCTATTGCCACCTCTTAACTATTTTCAGAAAAGATTTTATCAAACAAATCCTTTCTAATTAATGAAAGGGACAAACTTGTATCATGGACACGTGATGTTTATCATTTAAAGTTGATAAATTAAAAATTTCTTTTGCTTAAATATTTTTAGATGTGTGTATGTATGTATGTATGTATGTATGTACATAAAAAAGTTCCAGCAATCATTTGAAACTTTTATCTTTACCTTTTATAATTTTTCAATGTAAGATTTTGAGTAAAAAAAGTTTTCAAACTAACTGAGCAGACCGACGTTAATGTAAAGGGTGATTTTAGA
Source organism: Thecocarcelia acutangulata (assembly GCA_914767995.1). Lineage (NCBI taxonomy): Eukaryota > Metazoa > Arthropoda > Insecta > Diptera > Tachinidae > Thecocarcelia > Thecocarcelia acutangulata. The sequence goes on from OU612098.1 coordinate 64,740,205, forward strand.
GGTTTACAACTCTAAGTTGGCAACATAACTTTATTTGATAATAACTCTTAACAGCCTGCTATTAAGTTTCGTTTTATCACGATGAATAGGCTTACACCAGGGGGGTTATTCTCTATTGCGATGCGAAAGTAAGTTCGATGCGAAAAGTAAGTGCGATAAGAGTATAATTTGATACTGTGCGAAATAGTTTGAATATGAAGCAACACTGGTGCCACAAAATAAACAATAGCGAGGAATAATAAAATAAAATTTGCGAAAGGGAAAAACTAAATGCGAAAGAAAAATAGGAAAACGCAATACAGGGTACCAATTCTTCGATGACGAACCATTTTTCTTTCGCATCACAATAGAGACTAACCCCCCAGAGCAACGCTCGCAAATAATTGAACATTGTTTTATCAAAATAATAGGTCTGTTCGCCAATTCATATTGCATTATCATTCAAAATGTGTTTTCCGATGAGGCGAAATGGAAAAATTAAATGCGAAAAAATACGAAAACGCAATACAGGGTACCAATTCTTCGATGACGAACCATTTTTCTTTCGCTTTCAAAATATGTTTCTCCGATGAAGCCCATTATTGATTGAATGGGTAAGTAAATAATCAGAATAGTCGCACTTGTAGTGCAAATAGTCAACAAGCTTTTATCGTAATATCATTGCATTGACAGGAAACTACGTTGGGTGTGCTTTATAGTCTCGTCGTATGTTATAAAAACATGATGGTGAACATGATTAGAAATTCGGTCCACAATTAGTTGCTGTTAATCTTAGTGACACACAGCGCGGGGCACAGTTAATTTATGAGAACTCAAATTCGGTCCACAATTAGTTGCTGTTAATCTTAGTGACACACAGCGCGGGGCACAGTTAATTTATGAGAACTCAAAGAAACTCTTCATTAAAGAATAATTACAATAGTCAAATTAATTGGCCTTAAGAAATTGTGCGATTTAATAATATTTGACTACAGTAGTTTACCGATATGACGAATCTCACTAGGCTTATTCGTTAAAATGAAATGTTCTTTATATTCAGTACTAACCTAAAATAGAAAATGGAACAGTATAAAGGCCTCATTAGTTGTTACTTTCTGTTGCCATTCTGTGACGTTCTTTTCTGTACCAAATAATTTACAATTTCTTTTTCCGTGAAAATATTCAGCTGTTTTTTACAGTAGAACATAATTAAAAGAAAAACATTGGAATGACTAATAATATATGTACATAATTATTATCTTGTGTGAAAAAACACGAAAAGAAACAAAGTAATAATTTAGAAATGGCGATCAAACAGCCCACTTCTTTCTCACAATCTGCAGAGTTTATGACACTTCTTATACAAAATATAATTTTTTCCTCGCTAAAATAATATTCTTTTGATCATCTATAGTTGCTTAATTGATAAAAATGTATTAGATTTTAAAAATCTTTAATTGAAACAAATTTTTTTAGCTTTTGACAAAACAAAATTATATACATATGAATAAAAAAAAATATTTCTATACCAGAAAAAAGAAAAACATACTTATATCTAGCCGTCACTTAACTTTGAATTCTAATTTCAACAGATTAGTCCGCAACAGAAAGAACAGAACAAAAAAGTAAAAACAAACCATGCACATATAGTTTCAATTGAACGGAAACAAAACACTGATTCAGAACAGAAAAGAACGTACAAACTAATTCTGCCTCAATCATTCGTTGGAGTTTCTTTTTAAATGATTCTACCTCCTGCGTATTTGACTAAAGTTTTTCTCTACTCTATTTTAGAATTCGTATGCCAAATATGCCAACGAACCATGAAATTGGTTAAAAGATTTTCCTTTAATTGTTGGATTGTAATAAGTGTGGATTTTTGCAGTCCATTTTTTACACAAATCTGACACCCGCGAACCGTTTCAGCGATAATCTTTTAAGTTTTTGTTTTAAGAACAACTTTTCCCTTTTACTCATTTGCATGTTTGCAGCACCAAAAACTTCACACAACTGGCTCTCAAATAATATCAAACGAAAACATCAGAGGAAGGAAAATAGAGGTATATGATTATTTACATTCGATTTTGGTAGTTTTGTTACAAATTTTGTGTTTTATTTCAACTTTTTATTTAACATTTGCCGGCTTGCATCTGTGGAACAAATTGCCTGTAGACATTATTACTAAAAAGTTTTCGTACCTCAATAAGATGGTATTAATCTTGCTGACATATAATTTCTACAGGTCAGAGCCAGGTATCACTAGCGCACCATATCCGATTTACTCAAGGAAAATTTTAATGATATTATACCTAATGATCCAATTAAATGGCCACAAAGATCGTGTGATTTAACCCTATTAAATAGTTTTCTTTGTGATTATATAAAGTCAGAGTTGGGTAGATGTACAATTTATTAGTATCAGCTCTTTGTACAAATTCCACGTTCTAACCTATTTCACAGCTCACCAGCTAGCAAGGCCCTACATTTCCCAATTTCTTGGTACATGTTTGTAGTCATATGAACAAATGGGACTTTTAATCACTCTTGTATGGCAATCCCCAGACTAGACTTCGCGTGATGTTGGCTCAAAGTCTTAGCTTGCCCGCATTTCCAGAGCTTGTGATTCTTTACATTATAATTTCTATTGCGCTTCGGGAGCTACAGATTGTGAAATTGATTTACATCAGCACCTGTCCTGTCGGCCTAATCTAATCAGAACTACTCCACGGGTTGAATTATTCACGATTCACTAGCACCCCGTTGAGGCGCACCAGGCTAACACAGGTCGCAACTTTTTGCCATAAGTTTGTAGCCATAAATACCAACTCTTTGCTTAAGAGTTCGGCCCTTCTGATTCGTCCTGTGTGCAATTTTCTAGCAAGCAATGAAAGGCAATGCTTAGTGAGTTGGTAAATCAAGTCACGCGTCCAACCATCACCCTTACAGTGCAGGTATCTGTCGCAAGGCAGCACACGAAAAAGCCATGCATCAACAATTATCAGGGATAATAACTCCCTCTTCCAGCGTCTTTAGGTTTAAACCACAGCCAAAACGTCCTAGTCAAGGTAGGCAACTCAACATGATCAGCCCGGGGGCATGCTGATGTCAGTTCTGTCAATTTATACCCTTGGTAAGGACTTCGGAAGCCAAAAGAAAACAAGTCATGCGGCTTCCTTGAGTTTTATTTGCCTTCCACTCTTTACCTGTAAAACAGGTTTGGAATACGGCAAGGCAAAACCTGTTCCCCGGAAGGAATTCGGCAGCGACAATTAGTTCCCCGAAAATTGGCCATAAATATCGGGGAATACTAATAACCCCTCCCGCGATTTAGCCAGAATATTTCAGCCAAGATGCAGGCATTTCAAACAAGGTCAGCGCCAGAATGGTCTGTAAAACAAAACCTCCTGGGGATTTGCTGAACCCGTTGTGCCAATTAATTCTTGGTGAGGGTGTCGATAGTCCAAACACAATCTAGGTCTTGCCGAAACTTCCTAGAGTGTTTTTTTTACAACAAATGAGGGACTCTTATTCGTCCATACTCCAGAAAGCAGAGCGTTCTTCTTAGACATTCGCCAAGGCAAAACCTACTCTGGGGGAAAACATTGAACACCTGGAAATCAACGTTCAAAGAGTTACTGGCGAAATACGGCTGCAAATGCTGGGAAAATTTTGTGAAGATATGTATGCCAGATTGCGCCATCGCAGCCGTACGACCGCTTTTTTTAGCTTTTATTTATTTATTGAATCTTTACAATGTGAACTAAATATTCAAATTTTAATAAATAAATACAAAAATTAACTAAGTCCAGCCAATGCTAGACAAAAAATTTTATTTTGCACCAATTATATCGATAAAATTACATATTTAACGCTCTAATGGTGGCAAGGGTACCCCTTCTTCTCAACCGAGTGTGACCGCTAAAATTATGTATGCTTCGTGCAAGAGGGTTTGTTGATATAACTTGACGCATACTTTGAAAATTCGTCTTCTACTAACGGAACACACAGATCTTTGTGAATTCGTAAGTTTTTTACGTACCATGGAGCTGCAGTAATCCTTCGAAGAATTTTGTTTTGTCGCTTTTGAATTTTTTCATTGTTTAACGCTGAGGCGGTGCGCCATAATTGAATTCCGTAGCACCAGGCCTTGTATAACAAAAGTTTGCAATCCAACTTCAATATAGTATTTCTACCCATAAGCCAATTTAGTTGAGCTGCCTTCAGTTTCAACTTACTGGGGTCTAATCACCGTATACGATATCGAATTAACTATCGTATCGAATAACATTACGATACATCTAAATTGTGGCAACCGATGCATATTGGATCGTAATTTAAACAAAATGCAATAGATTGAAGACCATACGTTCCCTAAAAGTAGGAATACAAAAAATAAATCCTTTAACATTTTTATATTATTGCAATAAAGTTTATTCGATATCGTATGCCGTGATACCAAAATGAAAAATTTCGATAATTTTGCTCGATATCGTATGCGGTGATTTGGCCCCTGACTTTCGCATCAATGTGATACTTCCATGTTAGCGTACGGTCGAGGTGAATACCAAGGTACTTGGTGAGTTGTTAATTTGGATATGCGAACACGACCGAAATGATACTATGAATTAAAGCTTTGTAACTCTAAAAACAACACCCAATACAAACAAGCATACACATATGTATACAACAAGTTGTCGTCTCTATCCATCTCGTCAACTGCAGATTTAAACACAGGTTTATCTCTTTTTTTTCTCTTTTTGCTGTGTTGCTTTACTACTCGGAGAACTCGTATTCATTAATACCGGTGCTGATACTGCTATTGTCTATTATACCTTAGAATTTATTGATGGCAATGACAGCAATAAAAAAAGAAGAAGAAGAACAAAATCATTTAACAAATTTAAAGCCAGTCAAGTCAGCACGGAAGGAAAGGAAAGTAAACTAATTTTTTGCATTCCTCTGGTTTTGGGGCACATGTTTACGTTCAAGAGGTTCTTGCGTCTTTCTGCCTTTCAGTTTGATGTTGCTGTTCAAAATCTCGGTGTGTTTTAAATTCATTAGCGTGTAACCTACATTTTAATTATAACAACCCACAATGTATGTATCTAAAAACTACATACATACATACTCGTACATACTGTCATTTAACGATAAATGGATGAATGGATGGATGGTTGGCTGCTTGGATAGGTGGATGGATGCTGACTGCTGGTTGTATGCGGGCGTACACATATGTATGTGTGTGTGTGTGTGTGTCTGTATGGTTGAAAGTATGATGCTACTGTGGCATGTATGCTGGTTTTATAAACATCATTTTATAAAGTCGTTTGAGTTTAAATGCAAATTAATTACATAAATAAAGTGTCTTTAGTGTGAATATGGGGAATAAGTCTGATTTTGAATAAAAATAAAAAATAAAAGTTTCATAAAAAATTCTAACATAAACAGCAGTCATGTGCACTTTTGCATTTTATATTTATTTGTTTACTTATATTTTTTGTCACATCCATACATACTTACATATTTTGAATTATGTATTAAATCCATTTTGCATGTACACGTAGAAAAAATATATGATTCAGACGACAATGTTCCAAGATCAACATTGTTGAATTACTATTATTGTTGACAACCACATAGTCTGATATCAGTCAGAAATGTTATTTGCTAAACTAAGCCGATCCAAGAACCAAAATTAAAACAAATACCCATATACATAGACGTAATGCTTTGCTTTTTTTTCGAAATTCAGGGCTTTATTGTAGAAAACTGGTTATATATGTGATTCAAAGTATTGACCATCGCTGCCCACTACTTCCTCCCATCTCTCGGGCAGTGTACGAATCCCGCGTTGAAAAAACTGGTAATCTTTTGAAGCGATCCATGAATCGATCCAATTTTTTACTTCTTCATAAGACCGCAAGAGATACGTCAACCTGGCCGGGAAACCGGTGATAGTTCGAGGGAGCAATATGGTGGGTGTGGCAGGACTTCCCATTTCAATGTTTCCAAATATGTCTTGACCACTTTCGCCACATTGGGCCGAGTATTGTCATGCTACAAAATCACTTTATCATGTCTTCCGTTGTATTGCAGCCGTTCGTCTTTCATTAATTGCATTCGATAACGATCGCCTGTAATTGTTTTAGTTAGTTTAAACAACAGATAATACATTGAGGCGAGCTGACCCCACCAAATACTGACCATGACCTCGGCAGCCTAGATATTCGGTTTGGCCGTCGACGTGACAGCATGGCTGGGATATTTCTAAACTTGGAATTATGGCAATGAACCCATGTTTCGTCTCCAAATACAATGTGATGCCGAAGTGCGTTACGTCTTTGCCTTGCAAGCTGTTCTTCACAAGAAAACAAACGCTGTTAAATATCTCCCGGATTCAATTCGTATGGCACCCAATTTCTTTACTTATAAATCATTCCCGTCGCTTTCAGGCGTTTTGAAATGGCTTGTTGCATTGTTGCCTCCAATTCTGAATCTTCGAAACAGTATTTCTTTCACTGACGTGCTGGTCTTCGACGTAAAATTCACCGTTCTTGAAGCATTGAAACTACTCTCGCATGTTGTTTCCCTAATACTGGCCTCACCATAGAAATGAGCTTCAGTCGCAGATTTCTTCATATTAAAACAGGAAATTAAAAACTTGCAAGTGATAAGAACTTAGTTCGCAAGCTGACATGTTTAATCGAGAATGATGTAAACACAAATCGCATATTTCGATAATGTTATATTTACAAATACCTAAACTTATCGTATGTTATTTATGATCTACTTATTTCGACTACCACTTACCGCTACAGCCATGCAAAACATGCAAAACAGCGGAAGTAAAGTTGTACACCTAATGAAAAAATTGGTAATAGTTTTAACATTACTAGCGTAATAATCCCTGGAATATTGTCACTCTCATTTACATTATTGTTAAAGTCTAAACTACTACTACAAGGCCGCATTGTTATTGAAGCTACCTAGGTAGGAAAAAAATATATTTTGTTAAATCATTTATATCTTTTCTGCGAGCTTCTTTTTCAAGTTTGGAAACAGGAAAACATCACTAGGAGCTAAATCTGGACTATAAGGTCATATGATCAACCTATTCGAAGTGTATTACACATAATTTTAGCATCGTATCTAATGCTGTGTGAAACGTTGCCTTGTCTTGAAGAAATATCTCTTATTTCTTCTTTAAATGTGGTCGCTTTTTTATTGCATCAACCAGTTGATCCAATAATTTACGATAATACTTTCCTGTGATTGTGGATCCTTTTTCAGGATGATCGATGAGCAAAATTCAGTGTACATCCCAAAATACAGTGGCCATAACCTTGCCAGCTGATTTCACTGTCTTCGCCTTCTCCTGTGAAGTGGTCTGAAGAACTCGTTTTTGTTCGACACTGAGCAAACGCGGCACCCATCTTGCCGATAGCTTTTTAATATGCAAATGTTCATGCAAAATGTTAAACACACTTTCATATGATATGTTTACCATTTCAACAATCTCACGTATGAGTAACTTGACTCGGCTATCATTCATAACGATATCGAGGATTTTCTTCATTAACCACCACCTCTTTTGGCCTTCCTGTTGATGATATTGTTCCAGTGTTTGTTCGGCTGCGGTTAGATTCAGTAATCCAATATTTTACCATGTAATCTGACGGAGCAGACTCACCATAATGTTTATTTAGCTTTTCTTTTGTCTCTTTTGTCGTTTTCCCATTCAAATTATAGAGTTTAATCACTGTACGAAATTCACTTTTTCCAATTTTTCAAGAAACACAAAAATTACACATTTCAAACGACTTCCACAAATAAACTAATCGATGAATTTGGGTGAAGTTTTAACAGCTGACATTTAGCGGATCGAAATTAAAAAAAAAATGTTTTTTTGTTTGTTTTTGATGCCATCTAGCTCTAGGTAGCTTCAATATCAATCCGCCCTCGTATTATAAACTACTACTGCTACTGTTGAAGTTCACAACATTATGTGGTTACATAACTAAATATAAGTACATATGCCTACATATACGCGTATAATATTTGCAATAAAATATAAATTATTCAAAAAATATTGTATGAAAAATGCTTTATTTTCATTTATATCGCCGTGCCTTTGATACAGCTCTGTAAATTTAGCATACGAGAGCAGGTCAATAAGTCCGAGAATTTTAGAATTTGCCGGCTTTTAATTGAAATGCTTCTGACAGCGGGCCGCTGTGAGTTGACTTTGGTCATTTAGTTCAAGATTGTCTGCTGTTGATAGCGGATGAGCGCGTATTTTGAGAAGAAAATAGAAAAAGTGAATTTGGTGTTCTCTTTAAGTAGGGATGACCCCTACATATGCAGCACATTATACTGGTACTAGTAAAATAGGTTATACGGTGGAAAATACAGGGAATAGTGTTTGCGGACGTTTGGCTTGAATTAATCAATAACAACACGGGAAGAGCAAGAGAAGCGATATCGGAGGTTACTTTCTACTGTGGTGACCCTGAAGGGACATTGTCACATAGGGAAGCACGCGGGAAGGTTAAGTCTTCTATTTAATGATTTCTGTAGAAGATGTAGAGACGAGGAGAAAGTAGCGAGTGTTGAGCTCTTGCTCGATTTGACAAAGATATCGCGATGTGATATAGGTGGATTGGACTCTTTCATCCGATTTTCGGGTTGGTTCTGAACTTGACCACTGGTATGTAAATCTGCTGAGATACATATCATGCTCAGGCAATACAACGGGGCCAAATTGGACCCAAGTGGGCTGGCTTTTCAATGGCTGGCAGCCTAATTTCACTTATTCCTCATGACAATGTACTCAAATATCTTGTCATTCATCTCGACAGCCGGCTCACGTGGAAGTCTCACATTGATACAAGTCACTTAGATGAAATTAAAAGCAGTGAAACTAAATTGACTAGCGAGCACAAATTCGACCTTTAATTTGACTTAAAACCTTTTGTTGTCAGCGTAATTCAAATCTACTAGATTTCGAGTTGGTGTAAATGCGCTATTAATTAAAATTTTTTAAAATTTACCATGTGTTAATCAATTAAGCCACTATGAATGATCGAAAGAATTTTAGCGAATAAACATTTTATTTTGTATAAGAAATGTCGTAAACTCTGCAGATCGTGAGAGAAAAGTTGGCTGTTTTGTCACCATTTCTAAGTAATTAAATTGTTTCTTTTTTTGTTTTTCAAATAATTCCAATATTTTTCTTTTAATTTGGCTTTACTATAAAAATCAGCTGAAATTTTTCACAGAAAAAGTAATTGTAAAATATTTGCTATAGAAAAGAACGTCACAGAACGGCAACTGAAAGTAAACACTAATGAGGCCTTAAAAGTATTCTGCATAGATCGAAATAAATGGTAATCAGAAGGGGTAATATCTGGACTATAAGTCGGATGAGATAACCAATATCCGAGAGTGTTAGTGATTTTAGGGATGTAATACCCGCTAAAACTAACCTTGTGTCTAGCGTTGGCTGGACTTAAGTAAAACTATTTCTCCAATACTTATTAATTTTGAAGTTTTAAGATTTGTATACTTGTTTTTAGTTCTTTTTAGTGAAATAGAAAAAAAATTGTCTGTATACTCGTATTTGCCCTGTGGAGAATAATCTACATATCAATTATTTGTTTGAGTTTTATAAAAAGAATACTTCAGTTAAGTAATTAATTATTCAAATATATTATACTACGTATTTACTTGTTAGGAAAAAAATAATAATATCAAATTGCTTCGTTTAACTCATTGCACTTTCAGGATAAATGTTAGTTACATATGTTATTTCTAAAGTGGTAAATTAATTACTCGTTTAGCAATTAATGCATGCAAAATTAAATAATAATTAATATTGTCTAAACAAATAAAAAAAAAAATTATATTTACCAATAACTAAGTGAACCATTAAAATACTAAAGTTTGAAGTGTGATTCCAAACATTCAAATGATGAACAGACCTTAAAAACAGATTCGTATTATGAAATAGAAAATTAAATCAAAACAAATCAAACAAATGACTTACTTAACTCCCTCTATATTTAGTAAATCCATTTCGAGATCATCCAATGGCAGGCCTTGAGGTACTGAATCCATTACTAAATGGGCTGATTCTTTAAATAAAGTTATTGTTGTCATCACAACGATTACGGAAAAAAGCAGCGTACACAACGGATCAAGAAAAACTGCTTTTGGCTGAAACAAAGAAAAAAAAATCAAAAAGAAAAAATAAACTATAATTATGAACTGCTCCAGGATAAATAAATCTATTTGACTCAAAAATATTTTAATTCAAATTGCTGCCAAGAATACGCCCAAACTCTGTACTAAATCTCCAATCACATGTATCACGGCAGCACGAAGGTTGATGTTTTTTCACTCCTCAAAACAATTAAATATTTTTTGAATTATATAGATAAAAATATCTGCAAAATAATTAAATAACGTTCTGTGGAGAATGTAAAAGTAAATAGTGTCAATTATTGATTAAAAATGAGTTGAGCTCTGGTTCAAAATCCTTTTATTCGTTTTATGCAAAATCATACATACGAGTCTAATCAAAATATAACCGTTATTTTAAATTTTTCAAAAGGTTTTATTTATTCATCAATAACTATTTTGCCTCCTTCAAAATAATCCCCCTAAGATATAATACACATGCCAGCGTTGTTTCCAATCCCCAAAACGCGCTTTGCAGTATCGCCAATAGTCCGGTTTCGATTTTTGTTTTATCTCAATCATAGCAAAACGCTTTACTTTCATCGGCGTCTTCAGTTTTGGGAAAAGAAAAAAGTAATCGGGGGCCAAGTCCAGTGAATACAGGGGTTAAGGCATGCTAACGGTTTTGTTTTTGGCCAAAAACTCACTCATAAGCAGCGATGTGTGAGCTGGTGCGTTATCATGGTGCAAAATCCATTATTGTTTTTTCCACAGTTCTGTGCATTTCTGACGAATTGCTTCGCGCAAACAGCGCATAACTTCCAGGTAGTATTTCTTATTCGCCGGCGGACCTTGTGGCAAGAATTCATGATGTAACACGCCATTGCAGGCGAAGAAAACATTGAACAAAACCTTTACATTTGACCGAACTTGACGTGCTTGTTTCGTTCTTGGCTCTTTGGACGCTTTCATTGGAATGATTGGGCTTTGGTTTCAATGTCATAGGCAAACACCCAGATTCGTCACCAGTTATGACCTTTTTCAGGAAATCTGGATGGTCGTTGACGGTGTTCAACAGCTCCTTAACGATGTCCATTCGACCTGGGTTTTTGCTCAAAATTTAGCAATTTTGAGCAAAAACCTTCGTTGCCGCACGTTTCATGCCTAATACATCCGTAAAAACTGCTTGGCATGAGCCGAACGATATGCCAACATCATCAGCAACCTCTCTAATAGTGAGTCGACGATTTTCCAAAATCATTTTCTTCACTGCTTTATTGTTTTAATCGGTTGTTTACGAGCTTCAACAGCTCCTGAGTGATTTTGGAACAATCTTCGTTAACGCACGTTTCATGCCTAAAACATCCGTAAAAATTGCTTGGCATGAGTCGAACGATATGCCAACATCAATGTTTTCATCGGTTGTTGCTGTGCTCGGCCAACCAGGATGTTCATCGTCATTGATATCTTCTCGGCCTTGCTTAAACCGGTTATAATACAAATGAACTTGTGCTCCTCTCATAGTTGACTCGCCAAACGCTGCCGTCAACATTTGCAAATAACGCTTATTTTTTTTATCAGACCTCGTATCTATAAAGTCTTTATTATTCATAAAAAATATTTTTTATTTATTATAGGTTTATATGACAAATTTCTATACAAAATTTTTCAAATAAACTTTTAATAAATGCAAATAAAATATTTTCTATAAGTACATAAGTAATATATTAGAATAAATAATAATAAATATAAATACGAGTATATGTTAATACACGTATATGTTAATAACAGCAGTTTAATATAAAACCTCACTTAAATATGAATGAGAACTCGGCATTTATGCATATGCAAGAAGCTGTTCGATCGTTCTCAACAAAAAGTTCCATGTTTGAAAATAAGGGTCAAAAAGGGTATTTAAAAAAAGTGTCATACATATATACAAAAAAAAATTGCCCTTTAGTTTCAAAAGGGCAACGCTGGTCCCGACTGCTAGCCAATTTTTAAATTCATACTTTTCTCCCAGAGAATACATTTTGCTTTTACACAGTAAGTATAAGATCAGAGAGGGCGATTTAATTGTTCAACTTATTCACAATGAACTTGAACTTGCTTGCCGAGTTATATTTTTATGTGTGAATATAAACACATAAAAACATTTTTCGGCAACTTTTGCGTTTCTCTAGCTTTTATATCTTACAATTTGCATTGTACGAGTATATGCACATACACATACTTATGTACGTTAGAGAAGACTATGAAATTGCTGAGTACGCCTCTCCGAAAACCTCTATGTAGTCAAGAATTTCCCAACTAAAATTGTCTTGTCTAATCTAGTACTGAACTTTGCTGTATTCTGCATAAAGTTTTGACTGAAATAAATAAACATGTAAACGTGTCTTTATGAATAGCAAAAAAGAAAGTTATATTAAACGAATTCTTTTTATTGATAGTGGAAAAAAGCAATATCATTTGCCTTCAAAAACATTGTTAAGAACTTTTGTCACATCTAACCCAGTGTTCAGCTGTTGATCTGCTTGTTAAAAATGTAGAACACATTCACACAAACGCGATAAAACTAAGAACATAATACACAAACAAACAAACATACATGATTTAAAGTATGTAAAGTTCCAAGTGAAGCAACTACAAATGCTGTTGTTTTTTTTTTTGTATTCTTGGCATTCGTTTTATTATTGTTTGTTGTTGTTACTTGCTTATTGCTCGGAAGCATGTGTATAAATGTGTTTATGCGAAACATATACATTTGTACATTTGATTCTAGAATTATGAACGACTAGAAAATTCATGTCGATTGTAGAAACTGATAAAGACGTATAAATAGCAGGCAGGTACCACGGCAATCAGTCAGTTTATTTTTAAGCTTTGTGCAAGAAAGTCATAAGTCAAAGTCTGGTATTTTGGTACACAGTGGTATCAAGTGTAAACAAAGTTGTGAATTATTTAAGTACTGTATAACGAACACGTGTTTGAGTCATTATTTCATTTGCAATTGAAGAATCCGCAAAAGCGTTTTTAGAGGCAAAAACGTAACAATATGTTAAATTGATTTGTTAAAATCTTACTAAAAAGAAAAATTAAAGAATCTTTTATTATACGCAAATGATTTGTTTTTATTATTTTACTTCTAAAAGGTATAAAACAATACATATTTTGTGAGCCAAAATATGCATTAAATACACGCAAGACATCGGGCTACTGGCTACAGGCAACAAATTTCGCAGCTACATATATAAGTAGAAGCAGCTCAATAAACAGCTGGACTGTAATTTTGAATTTCAGCTCATTTACACTTTATTTCTGAGGTGTTTACATAGAACAATATTATAAAAGATTGAGTAATATAACTCAACTTTATTTACACCTAGACGCAATAAATATTATGAAAAATATCACAACTTAAATAAAAAAAGCCTGTACATTTTGTAAAAAAAAAGGCGGCCAAAAACTAATTTAATGAAAAGCGAAAAAAACAAATAAGCAGCAGCTAATTATTTTTCATATTGGCAATACGAACCTGCTTTCCGGCGCAAGCCAAATTAGAAATTCGTTTAATTTGGCGACATATTGTGTAAATTGAGCTCCCATGTGGCTTGTAAGGATCTCACAGATCTCAACTTCTGCTACAAGTTTGTAGCCAGTTGGACAAACCCCTTGCTGAAGAGTTTGGGACTTCTAATCCCTCCCGCATTTCATATCCGCAAAGGTCATTGGAAGATAAGACTTAATGAGTTCGTAGGCAGCAGCTTATTAAGAGCATCACTCCTTAACCAATTCACTTCGGGCGATTATTATTAGCATTGTATCATAGTAATCAGTGAAAGTAATTCCCTTTTCTGCGATTTTAGGCTTAAACCACAACCAGAACGCTCCAGCCGATATAGCCACCTCAACCATGATCAGCACCACGATAGCCTGCAATCAGAACCTCCCGGGAACTTTGAACTGCTACCCTTTTATACCCCAGAAAGCAGAGTGCCCCGGTACACCAAAACAAAAACTGCTGATTTGGCGATAGTTATAAATGTAGCCGTGCCGCCGTTAATATAATCATTTCCATATAAACGCATATATTCTATTTTTGGATAGGTTGTAGTCAGTCGGTAGCCTGCCGTATTTAGGGTGTTTAGTGCAATAAGCTAAAGTTTTTTAAAATATAACAACCAATTTTCAGGCATTTTTAACAAACGCAAATCTCAAAAAATTTGCGTTTTAAAAATGCCAAATAGGGGTTGTGAAGTATGGTTTGGCGATTTGAAATAGGTGTACTGGTAAACGCATATCGCTTAAACTTTTGCGATTTCAATTCGCTTGGGTACGGGTATTAGTGCCAATTTCACGACAACGAAGCTGTTCGTTCGTTCGCACAATTACTTTTAAAACAATAACAGAATGTTGAGTGTTGTTCTTGTTTTAAATGTATTTGTGCGAACGAACGAACAGCTTCGTTATCGTGAAATTGGCACTAAATTTTGCTCAAACTAAACTTACAAGAGAAAATAAAGTTATAAAAATTTAATGTATGGTTCTTTTTATTTCAATTAAAAGTTACAAGATTTTTACACATTTTTAATAAAAAATTTGTTTGCGTTCTGCAAAACTGTCACATATGTAATCTACATGGAGTATTTTTTTCATAACAACTCCGAAACGTCAGTAAAGCGCGCCTTCCTTAGAACACCTGAAAATGAATTTAACATATTATAAAACGCTTTACGGTTTCAGATCGCGCGTTTTTCAGAACTTGAATATTTATGGGTACTGCTGCCAGTTGAAAATCTACTTATTAAGTTATCTGCATTTACGCACGAAAACATTTGGAAGTGAAATATTTAGGTAGGTGGCTTATTATTGGTGGGGAAGAGAGAAGAACCGATTTTGTGCTTGTTATTTGGTGACACGATTTTTTGACATTTAATTTACTTTGTTGACATTTACTTTACTTTTTGACATTTGCTTTATTTATTTTTCTGGCGTTCTAATTTAAATTTGTGGAAGGAGAAATAAATATCTTCCATTAACGTGGAGCATAAATGAGGAAGGAAAAATGCGGAAAAATTAATTTCATTTCTTTCGCATTATTCAAATTAACAAAACGCCACACATTAAATTGCTGCACAAAGACAAATGTCAAAAAAAAGGAAATAAAAACAAAACTAATGTAATTTTGCTGACACTTGAACATGTTAACTGTGTGAACGCGAAAGAAAATGAGAATTCCAAATGTGTTTATTCCGAATGTTTGCTGGTCTAAACTCAGACTTACAGAATAGAATATAAATTAATGTTGTCACAATAATACGCGAAATATATTTCAATTTCTTTGCGTGCATGTATATGTGAATGTGTCACTTCAAACTGTTACATTTAATAATTATTTTCCCCCTTTAAAATTTAAATTAACTTGGATAATTTTAATTGATAAACTATTTATTCTATTGAAAAAAAAAATTAATTTTGTAATAATTATCCAGGTCGTTTGCTGACAATGTTGTTTTTCAATTAAAAGATAAAAACATCGCTGCTTAGTGCATTTCAATCTTCTTATTTTGAAGGGCTTTAATCGATTTTTTCCGTATGAGAGTTGTTAAGGCATAAATTTCAAAAAAAAAAATTAATTATATATTTCAGCTTTGACATGTAATTAAAATCGAAATATAAATTTTTTAGGTGTTTTTGTATGTGGCGAAATAAAGAATTAATTTTATTACAAGCCATATAGATCAAGGCAACCAACCCTGTCCGCAAAAGTGAACGGACCAATATATGATCGCAAAAAACCAATTTTTTCCGGAATGGGTAGCAAGCAGGATAAAGTAGATAAACACACATTTTTTTTAACAACGTACATATATGCTATTTTTCCCCATATAAATTGCCTATATGTCGTCAACAGTAAAGTCATCTGACAAAATGGCATATATTATTTTTTTTATCTGTAAACATCTGACATTAGAGCTCTATGCCTTGCGAACAATTCAGTGGCGGTTGAATTTGGGCGGTATAAGCAGTCGGCTTAAGGAAATTTTACCCGCAGTAATATTTTGTTATGTATTAAATAAATTTTTTTTATAATAATAACGAGCGCAGACCACGTCAGACGTACATGTACGTTTGTAAGCAAATTTTATGACAATTTTGACAGATATTAAAAAGTAGATGACGAATAACATATTAAAAAATAATAACATGTGTGCCCTAAACAAAGTGTTCCCTTCTTGTTTAATAGCGCATTTACACCAACTCAAAATCAAGTAGATTTGAATTGAAATCTACAACGAAATCTATATCGTTTACACCACCGTTTTTTGACATCTAGCAAGATTTCATTTGCTCAAAAATAATTTATGCATGCGGGTTTGACAATACAATATTATCAGAGACTGAATACACCAGCGTTAAAGTGTGTATTTTTTGTACCCAGACACTGCACACACCACATTATAGTGCAATTTTTGATGCAGCGTAGTATTTTTAAGTACTTTTTGCAGGAAATCACAGTTGCATCGCTTAGTACTGAGTAGATTTCAGGAGATTTCGTCGAAATCTACTCATAAAGTAGATTTCATTTTGTATGGGAAATCTTCTCAAAATCTACTAGATTTGGCTTGAAATCTCGAATGAGCAGATTTCGCTTTGGTGTAAATAGGCTATGAAGAGAAAAATTCGTTTTATTATTTTAAGGACGTCGGGTTAATTGTTGTGTACTGGATACAAAACTGTCAAACCAATGACAGGCAACTTAAGAATTAATTATATTCTTATTTATTGGTTGAGCTAGTGGTGCACTTGTAAAAATTATAGTTTCGTATTTGCTTCAATATTTCGACACTCCGTTGTGACGGCCAGGGCACATAGAATTCGTTGTACGTTATACGTTGTTTTTTTCAACTGACAACTAAGTTGAAATACATGTAGTCTTATGAGCTTTGAAACATTCCGTATTTCTCCGTCAACGCAAAGTGTTAAAGTTGAGCAAGTTTTAACGTACATTGAGAACTTTGACAAGTATCAGTTTGTATTTTTTGTAGGTATATATTGATTTATTTTTTCGTTCAAAAATATTAAATTAAAAATAAATTGTATTTGATTTTCTGCGCTGTATCTAAAAAATTAATAAAAAGATATTAATAAAATTCACTGCATTGATTTTTGTTAATTTTTTTTCTTCCAAAACAAAAATTCAAACACAAGAAATGAATACCGAACTACAGTATTGGGCAAAACCTAAGAAACTCTGCTTGATTTTAGCTTGTAGTCAAAATTATATTTAAATGAACATATTTCAATTCAATGCTTTAATGCAGTTTTATTAGTAAATGTGTCATACAAAATTACCAAAAAATATTTTTGTAATTATCTCTCACCTGACGGTTTTTTTAGTACAACAACAAAAAAGACTCAAAAAATCATTGGGCAAAACCTAAGAAACTTTTAATATTTGGTATAATAACCCTTATTTTTTATTACTGCGGCGCACCGACGCGGCATAGATTTGATTAAATTATCAATTATTTTTAATCTATGCGTATCCATTCATTCTCCAGACACGAAAATAAATCGTCTCTCTAGGAAAATCGTTTCGATCCAACATTCCTCTTCAATATGGAAAATAAATTTTCTATTGGGTTCAAATCGGGCGATGGAGCCGGCCAATCAAGCACTTGAATTCCTTTCGATTGTATCCAGTCCTTAACCAACTTCGATGAGTGTTTCGGATCGTTATCATGTTGAAACACCCATCGAAGTGGCATATTCCACTCGGCATATGGCAACATCTTATTTTCGAAAATGTCCATTTTGTTACAAATTCTGTGGAATGGCCCTAGACCATGACCTGAAAAACACATCTACGCCATCACACTACCACCCCCCATGCTTGACAGTTTTTTTACAATATCGGTGTTTAAGCCTTTCACCTGTATTGCGCCTCACACGAAATACGCCACCGGAGTTGAACAAATTTAATAATATAATGGTATGTATTTTTAAGCTATACAAGTCACCCATTGATATCTGATTTTTTTAGGCTCGAATTTGCAAAAATAAAATATTTTGATTGCTTACGAGAGCAAATTTAATTTGTACAACTGCGATGGCGTATGTCGTGTGAGGCGCAATACAGGTGAAAGGCTTAAGCCCCGATATTGTAAAAACCACTATCAAGCATTGGGGTAGCAGTGTGATGGTATGAACGTGTTTTTCAAGTCATGGTCTAGGGCCGTTCCACAGAATTTGTAACAAAATGGACATTTTCGAAAATAAGATGTTGCCATATGCCGAGTGGAATATGCCACTTCGATGGGTGTTTCAACATGATAACGATCCGACACACTCATCGAAGTTGGTGAAGGACTGGATACAATCGAAAGGGGTTCAAGTGCTTGATTGGCCGGCTCTATCGCCCGATTTGAACCCAATAGAAAATTTATTTTCCATATTGAAGAGGAATGTTGGATCGAAACGATTTTCCTAGAGAGACGATTTATTTTCGTGTCTGGAGAATGAATGGATACGCATAGATTAAAAATAATTGATAATTTAATCAAATCTATGCCGCGTCGGTGCGCCGCAGTAATAAAAAATAAGGGTTATTATACCAAATATTAAAAGTTTCTTAGGTTTTGCCCAATGATTTTTTGAGTGTTTTTTGTTGTTGTACTAAAAAACCGTCAGGTGAGAGATAATTACAAAAAAATTTTTTGGTAATTTTGTATGACACATTTACTAATAAAACTGCATTAAAGTAAATTTTTGGTTTGTACATTTGTACAACGGGTTATAGTTCAGGTTTTTTCTTTCTTAAGTTTTTTTCTTTAGAAAGATTTTTTACAATACAAATCTGCTGTGTTCAATAATTTTGATTGAAGAAGACAAGAAAAATAATAATCAAATCTTTAGCTGGGGGACAACTAGCTGTTTCGTAGTCGCTACACTACTCATCAGCACCCACTGGGATTCGAAATAAAGCATTGAATTGAAATATGTTCATTTAAATATAATTTTGACTACAAGCTAAAATCAAGCAGAGTTTCTTAGGTTTTGCCCAATACTGTATATGCGCATTCATTTATATTCAAGCACGAACCTTAGGGACGATTTCACTCACATAGCGAAGTTGTCGCTTATCGTACTTACTGATTAAAAATCAACTGCGCATTTGTGCAGCTGAATACAAAATCATATTTGAACGAAATGAAATGGTTTTCATGTTGTTGAGCAAGTATGATTTTTTTGCAATCACTCAAAGTTGTTCTCTGATCAGCACCCATTTTCGAATTTGAATTCGGTTCATGACGCATCATGAACGGCTGACTTCACCACTCAGCCATTTAATTATTCTCTGTCTACTCGTATATTCATCTCAGTGAATCACGTATGCATTTGTTGCTAATTGCCCGCATTGTTTGTACAGTGTTTACTGTCCCTGAACAAGTGGTATTAATTTTTTACTTATTTATTTTTTAGTTATTAGCATACTCGTAGTACATACATATGTATTTTAATAATTCCTCATACCCAATGCGCTCAATCAAAAATTATTGATCACAGCAAATGTTAATTGTAAAAAATTCTTCTTAAGAAAAACTTAAGAAAGGAAAAATTTGAACAAAAACCAAAATCTAATTTAAAAATATATAAAGTTCAACAAAACATCAATAAATTAATATGGTCGATTTGTGTTATCAATTAAAAGTATATATCATTTTACAATTTGTAAAACTTATATACTAATTATGAAAATAAATCTTAGTCTTTCTAACTTACTCTAGCTTATTTTAATTACGGGTTTCGTTTCGGTAACAAGCAATCAACAAAGTATTCATATTATTGATTAGTGCATTGAGTTGTACTCAACCAGAAAAAATGTGTCACTCAAACAATATGGTTAACCAGCATATGTTGTCAATTATTCTGTGTTTGGCCATTCTTCTATTGGTTGTGTTGGTTTGGACATATGAGGTACACTACATCATCTTCTCTAGTTTCGGTACCCTCATCGATTCCATATCGAAAATCCTAGAGAATTGCGGGGGCAATAAAATCGATATTGCTGATGATTTCAATAATCACAACTCAATCCTGGCTTCTTTATTATAGTCATAAAACTCCAGAATTATTGGCAGGGCACAACCAACTTGCACAGTTAGTAAATGAACACAACACATATTCCGAGCGTTGAAGGGCACTATTTAGACACCCTTGACCTATTTCCGACTTCAAATCCTCAAAAGCATGAGGTTAGAGTTAGTGCATTTCTCGGCAATTCCGATCATTGCCCCACTTCCGTCTCCTTTCTACCACTTACCGTTTCAAAACCATTTACGAAAAGGCTCGCTGAACTGTGCTCACAATCAAATTTTACAAGCATTTTTATTGGAAACTTGTCTTCTTTTGCTTTTTGCAATGATGAAAAATGTTAAAATATCATCTTGCGCGAATTTTAATTATTTCTAAGCGAATTTAAATTAAACTAAATACGAAATTTTAGTTTAATCAGACGTTCAAAAATACAATCAACTCAAGACAGGAATCATTCAGATTCTGGCGTGCAAACGAAAATCCAGATACTGACCTGCTGCGCAAAAAGCCAATGTTTCGTTGTGATAGAAAGAAAGCAGCAAGTTAGTTAGCATAAGTTTTTTTATTATACATAAGGCCGAAAGTATTTAAGTGTTGTTGTCATTTCTTTTTATTATGATAATATTGGCTTGGTTCAATTATGCATGGAACAAAATATTGGCCAAATAGCCGACGTGAACTCGGCGATGGTCAACATTTTCTACGACGCTGAGATATAATTGAAATTTTATGCCGATAATGTGCCGAATTATCTCATTCTTTAGCTCTTTTTCGAAAATTTATCATCCACTGTTGCCATTTCTTGCCCCCATTCTGACCATTGGCGACGCTTGGAGTGGTCAAGAGGTTTCAGTTCTTGAATCAATTGCACATTGTAAGCATGTTGATGCAAGTCTATATATAATTTTCATCAACGACGAGCGTGAGAGGTGCAATTTTTGGGCACAACGACGAGTTGAGGTGGATGGCTCTTGAGACACACGTGCCTGCCCTGGTGTGATCTCATCTTCTACTGATCAGGTTCACTCAAATTTTTGCACGATTTTTTCGATTGTACAATTAAATTTCGATTTGGACAATTAAATTTACCGAAAAAATCACGAAGTGCACGATATGCATTTTATTTTATTTTTTATTATTGGACCATTCAGGGGATAACCCCTACATATGAAGTGCATTGTACCAGAACTAGGTAAATAGCTTGTGAGGAGGAGGCAAGAGGGAGTAGTGGTTGTGAATATTTGACTTGTACTTCCCAACGTTATAACAGACAGTAAACACGTCTGCAGGCAACTTATTCCACAGGCCAAGCGTACGGCTGAAAAACGAATTCTCTCTGTAATACGTTGTACGATTCCCCGGGCAATCGACCACAAATGGATGAGCTCTGTACGATTGTTCGCGTCTTACGTATAAATGTGCGAGTTTCGGGAACAATATCCTTAATCTCGTCAGGGCAAAATCCATTGTAGTAACGATAGAACAGTGTAACACTACTGATACCCTACTGTCACCGATAACCTCCTTCGCCCTCTCCTGTACACGGCCGAGTAACCCCAAAATCGGCTTTGGAGCACCGGCACAAACATGAGGGTTGTATTCCATTTTCGGTCGGATATAGGTCGTATAAATAGTAAGAGTGAAGTGCTCGTAAATCTTATACCGTTTCAAAAACCCTAGGTACTTGAATCCTTCTTTAGAGACATGAAAAATGTGTTCACTCCAGCGAACATCACACTGTATCTTCATTCCAAGAACATCAAAAGCATCCGATTCCTCAATATTTATACCATCCATGAGTACAGTTGAAGCAGCATTTGCGGTCGTTTGCTTGTGTGTTAATAAGCAACATTGGGTCTTACGAGCGTTGAAGGCGACTCTGTTTTTACGACCCCATTCGGAGATTAATAGAAGGTCACTATTCAGTGAGTCATATTTGGCAGCGATCTTGGATGGGCTGGGCCTATAAGTGAAAGAGTACGAATGGCAAATGCTGCTGCCATCCGCGAAAGAGTGGATAAGGTTGGAAGTTTGATATAGAAGGTCGTTAAGGAAAATGAGAAATAGGGTAGGAGAACGGAGCCTTGCGGTACCCCTGAATTAATCTTGAACTCGTTTAATTTTGATTTGAACACCCATTTTCATTATAAGCCTGAATAACTTTAACGCGTTGCTCGAATGTGAAAGAAACTGCAGAAAAAAACTTGACGTTTAGGTGTAGTTTATATTTAACATCGGCCTTTAGAATTTAATCACCCGATACATGAGTATTTTGATTGTTTGCTGAAACAAATTTCATAATCAAATATTGGTTCAAGTTTAATGCACGGAAAACATACATATGTACGAGTATACTACCACAGTTCGTATTTGTGAGAGAAAACATAATTTATGAAATATTTGATTCTAGTGTGACGATGAATGCTAACATATAACGTATAAACATGTTCGAGGCCATTAATCTATTACCACCTACGTAAATTTTAGAGATTAAGAGTTCATAAAAAATTTTTGTTTATAAAAAAGTTATAATGTTTAGAAGCAAAATGTTAGCAGTAAAATATCTTGAAACTTTATCACAACTTGTGTGTCACCCATTCCCAATTTTGAAACTTTTGTAATAAAAACCTGTTTTATCACAAAAAAAATCAAAGAAAACTTGCGGTTTTCAAATCACTTTGAAGGAATATTTATTTATTGAAAAGAAAAATTTATAAACAGCAAACCATAAACTTGATTAAAGTAAGTTCATTAACTATAAACTCAACTTCTTTTCTGTACCTGTCAGAAGCAAAAGTTTTCGGGGTTTGAGTGGCTACACTTTTCTTTTATACTTTTTTAAATGAATAACAATTTACTAATAATCAGAGAACGTCCTGTTAATATATAATTTCTTTTTATTTTAGTATTTTCTACACCAAAGAAGAAGGACGGAAGCTCCTTACAAAACAGCACTTCAGGCTCACCAGGAAGTCCTTCAGCAGCCTCATCAGCACAACCTGTCATCAGATTCAGTAAGTTTTTATTTTATATTATTTGTTTTTGTATTTTACAAAAATTATTTTATTCATTAAGCATGTGAAAAACGTACGCATTATTGAGTCTCAACAAAAGATTAGCTAAAAAAACTATAAATACTTGTAATTACAATTATCTTAATAAAGTTATTTTGACCATTAGTTTTTCGATAACGATAAAAAAAATATAAAAATACAAAATATATTACTACTACTTAAAAATTACTAAAGAGAATATCAAGAAGATAAGCAAGAAGCGCCAAAAGTAAAATAAAACCAGTACGAATCATCCGGAACCAAGATTCATTTATCATATTTTCAACATGAATCAATATTGTTACGTGTTTTCCGTTTAAAAGCGATTTAATTGTAAATGAAATAAAAACCCACGTGGTTTTATCTGCAACCACTATTTCAGATTTATTTACCACTATTAACGCTTGTTTAATTTCACTGCGGTGTTTGTTTAATTTAAGCACTTCAATTTTATCACTTTTCTTTGTGGCAAGAAAACAAAAACTTGTCCACACGCAAGGCCCAGAGGCTGTTATCTCTGAGTTGTATCAAACGGAGGAAGTTCCGGACCAGTACTCAGGGGATAGCCCCTACATATGCAGTGCATTGTACTGAAACTAGGAAAATAGATTATGAAAAGGAGGAAAGGGGGAGTAATGTTTGTGAACTTAACACACGGAACAACCAAAACAAATGTTATCACAGTATTTAAAGTCTTGAAATTAAATTAGTTAAAACTGATCAGTGCCCAGTGTATATACCTTCGACACTGCTCAGAATAACAAAAATTAGTTCAACACCGCGCACACCGTTAGGTAATAAATACATAGGAGGAACATAAAAAAAAAAATTAACAATAACAAATAGAGAAAAAGAAACGGCAATAAAAACATCATTACTTCAGGGATGTTCTTATCTGTGGCACCTTACATGCTCTTGAGCTATAAAATACGATGATTTCAGAAAGGTGCGGGCGGGGGGTGGCACCGTTGAAATAATCGGATGTGCGGATTTGTCAGTCAAGATGTCGCGGTGGTCGAATGAGCATCGCATGTTCGCTGTGGAGTTATTTTTTAAGAGTAATGATTCTTACGTAATTATTCATTGACAATTTTGTTGAAAGTTCAGTATTCGGCGAATATATGATGGACCCAATGTGAATTTAATTTGTTCGTGAGTGCAAAGATCCCGTGCCATTGCTTCAGCTATCAATGTCCAACGGCCAGGGCCCAGTCGATCTTCAGAGACTCCCAAAAACATTGAACTGGTTGAAATCAGTTTACATTAAAATCCGCGATTTTCAATACGGAAAAGAGTAACCTCATTGGGACTCCCAAGAGTGATTATTCATGAAATTTTAAAAACGGATTTGAAACTCCATCCTTTTTTTTTTTTTTTTTTTTTATTTTTTTTTATTAAATGATTCATTTTGTAAATAAAAAACATATCGATAATAAGACCTCAGCGCCATAAAGGCATTGTTGAGGAAAGCTGGCAAATAATTTGTGCAATAATATTTACAATATTTACAAAATTTTAAATATAAGAATTATAAGCTAAGGTTAAATTTATGTATATATAAGTTTATCAATTCAAGAGATAATAATAATTATTAATTAACCGAGAAGCTCTTCAAGATTTGAAGTGATATACGATTTCAAAGAGTTTTTGAAAAGAGAAATTCTGTTCAAGGATTTCAAAGTCTGAGGCAAGTTATTGTATTCGCTTGTACCCATATATTCCACGCGCTGCTTGGTTACTTCGAGTCTACATCTGGCAACCATTAAATTACTGCTACTTCGTGTGATAATAATTTGCTGATTATAATAAAATTGTATTGTGTGGTGTCCAAGATTATAAACACATTTATACATATAAAGCATCATTTGCAGTTTGTAGACACCATGTATCGGCAGAATTGTATTAAACTGTGTACTATATAGCATAACTGTTGAGTAGGTGATGGGGAGATTCGCTACTATTTTCAAAGCCTTGTTTTGTAGGCGCTGCAGAGATTTCAGTTCATTGGTTTTTTTCCAACCGTACACAATTGCTAAATAGTTAAAGTTACTCTGTATTAAGGCATTGTAGATCATTAATTTTGTACCACGATTAAATTTATTCTTGAATTTATAGAGAAGACCAATGGCATGAGCAGTTTTTAATTTCAGACTTTGTATGTGTAGAGACCAAGAGAGATTACTTTGAAATTGTATGCCTAAGTATTTAAGAGAGTTGACTTCATGAATTATTTTACCATCAACAGATACACTGAAATTCTCATCTTGATTCCTAGGAGTGAATTTAACCTTTTTTGTTTTGGAAGTATTTAACACCAGTTTGTTTATTCTAAAGAATTTGACCAATAAAGCTGCATCACGTTCAACACTCGACTTTGCTTCTTCAATATTTCTGTAGGGATAAAATAACGACACATCATCAGCATATATGAAAAGTTTCCCAGATAGTGAAAGATTTTTTATGTCATTTAGGTATATTAAAAATAATAGCGGGCTCAGAACACTGCCTTGAGGTACTCCGCATTCAACAAGGCCAACAAAACTTTTGTGCGATTTGATTTGTACAAATTGTTTGCGGTTTTTTAAATAACTCTCAAGTAGAACCAAATTACTGTCAAGTATTCCATAGTCACGCAATTTGCTTAATAATATGTTGTGATCGACTAAGTCAAATGCTTTTGATAAGTCGTAAAAGATACCAATTACTCCATTGTTGCCGTTATCCAGTGATTTGCATATACAATTTACTATATTAATTACAGCTTCATCTGTCCCACAGCCTTTCCTGAATCCGTACTGGAAGTTAAACAGTAAGTCATTCGCTTGAAAGTAAAATAGTAGTTGGTTATATAGAATTTTTTCAAAAACGTTATTGACGACTGAAAGCACAGCTATAGGTCGATACGTATTAACAGTGAAAGTATTTATCTCTTTTGGAACAGGAATAACTTTATGCAACTTTAATGTGCTCGGATATTTGCTTGTATATATAATACAGTTGAAGATCTTGACTAGATATGGTATTAGTTCATCAACACATTCTAAAAGAATTTTTGGTGATATATTGTCATGCCCTGAACTTTTAGATGGCGAAAGACTAGATATTACGTTTTTCATATCATCAAACGTTGTGTTATAAAACTCAAAACGATGATCTATCTGGGTTATCGTACTTAACGATTTGTAAGAACTAAATATGCCCTGTTGAATTGTTGATCTTATTGTTTTGACGGATTCAAGAAAATATTTATTTAGGATTTCAGCCTTTGGGAAATCATGAATAATAATATCCCCATTTTCATCTTTTAATTTAATTGAGACATTTTGACGCCGCCCCAGGGTATCATTTAAAAATTTCCAACTCTTTCTGGGATTTTTATTAATGTCACTCAAGTTATTAACGTAAAAATTATTCATAGACTCGCTCAGTGCTATTTTTATTACCCTGCTTATACGCTTAATTTTATCCTGTATGATAGGGTCATTCAACTTTTTCTTCCTAAATTTGAGAAGGTTGTTTTTATAATTGATTAACTTCAGTAAATTTCCGTTTATCCATGGCGCAACTTTTTGTTTTACGCTTCTGCTTATTTTCTTCCTAAATGTGCAATGTTCAACACAATTTTGAAGGTTTGTGATTAAGGATTTAGTATCCTCGGATGGGTCACCTGTTTCACTTACTCTTGCTAAATATTGCAGAATAGAGAGCTTAACATCATTGTAATTGCAAGTTAGTTGACTTTCTTCTATAAACGCACAGATTTCTCTTCTAAAATCAATTCCACACGCAATAAGGTTATGATCGGATATGTTGCACTCCACGCTGTCAATACGTAATTTGTTGCTGATATTACTGTAAACATGGTCAATACTTTTTTGGCTCTCAGGCCTCGTTACTAGCTTATGGCTATTTTCAAAATCGTAGTTTTTAAGTAGACATTCTAAGTCTATAGACAATGATGCATTAAGGCAATCAATATTGGCATCACCAAGCATAATACATGGACTGCGACCATAGCATTGGAGCAAGTTTTGCAATAAGGGATAAAACTCATTGATTTGACATTTTTGCGATCTATAAAACGATGCAATTTTTAAACATTTGCCATTTATTTTGCAGCAAGTGAGAGTTAAAACAATAACATCAAGGTAATTTGTAGGTTAAACTATTAGATATATAAACGGAGGTTCCTCCGTAGCCATCACCACGACAGCAATGTATAGCAGTATAACTAGCTATGTTATACAATTGGACTACATCGTTTTGAAACCAAGTCTCTTGAACAGCTATTATATGTGGTAGGCGTGGTAGTGTTATAATAAAGTTTTTGAACTTGTTAAATTTATCAATTGAAGATATACTTCTCATGTTAATTGACATAATACTAAACAAGGGTTTACGGCAATTTAAAGAATGATAAAAAGAGTTTATATGCGAAAAATAAGTATTAGTATTCATTACAAAAAATAATTAAAAAGAATATATAACAATAATAATAAATATTCGTACAATATTTGTACGTACAAGCAGAACATATAAGAATGATCTAAGAAGTTAAATGGAATTCATTTGCTAGTTGTTGCTTGCAGTAGCAATGCATCCACATCTGCTTCACTTTGCAAGGTCATTATTATTTGTGTATTAATAAACTTTGTTCTTTAACACTAATTCACTGTGCTTTCTATTTTTTCATATCTTGGTTGAGGTTCGTTTCGTTCCGAGCGATTAAAGTGATCATCACATACTTTAGTTTCTCATTTTGGCTCCTGTGCATTCAATTACTTTTATTCCCCCAGTTTCTGGAAGACATTTCCCACATTTACATTTTAGTTTAAAATTCAAATCGAAAGAAAGTGACTTTGATTTACGCGAAATTGAAGTTCTTGTGGCACGATATTGGAACGTTTTCGTACTGTGAATCCCATTTTGTAGAGCGGACAGGCTCATTTTAATTTAAACGTCCACGTCAACAAGCAAAACTGTCGTTTCTAGCCTCCATGAACCCGCAACCATCGATTGAAGCATCAAAAACCATTGCATTGCTCCCGGGCCTTATTCATGCATGAGATAATTGGACTATCGCTATGAGTGACAACCTAAATTGTGAAATTGATTTACATCAGTACCAGCGCCGCCATGTGGCTTCGAAAATTTTTGCCATACATTTGTACTCTTTACTTAACCACAGTTTGTGCCCTTTATTCCTTTCGGTATGCAATTTTCCAGCAGTCAGTGGAATAGAATGAGTTGGTAGGCCTAAGTCTATTAAGAACATCTGCATTTAACCAACTCACCCGTCTTACCATCACCCTTGGTTCTTTACATTCAGGTAACAGCATCTCGATGGGTAGTTAACCACCGAGGCTAGCGCCTCTATCATAAGGAGCAGCGAATAGTGAGTACATCAGCAAGTTGTGCAACATTAAGCGGCTTCCCTTTTTTCCTACATTTCCCACTATATTCCGCTTTCATTTTTCACCTCTACACTTACACTTTTCAAGCTATCACAATGGAAACGATCTTTAGAACCCAAGTGAGCTGAAGAATCTAAGCTACTTTTTGGAGAATCCAGCGGCCTGCCTACCTAATCTAACCTAACCTTCAAGAAGTGTCTGACTTATAGACGCGAACTCGTATTTGTTAGTTATTGAAAAATGTTTTATGATTTTCATTGAAGAGTTTCGTTTAAACAGGAAATATGAATACTTCTATCCAAAGACAAATTTCAAATTGAATTAAATGTGAATATACATATGTATGTATAGCAGTGCCGTTAGCATTCCAGGTAAGAATTATTAAGCCCCAATTTGTTTGGGTCTGCTTGTGTATTTTTAAACAATTTCTGCATAAATTGGAGATTCTTAGATATACACATGTAGTTGCTTTCTCTGCTTTGAGTATTTCGCCAGGCACGTTGACACAATTTTCCCAAGAGTGAAATACTTTCAACCTTAAATACTGTTAAAAATATCTTTAACCTTGAATGCGTACGTACTGTTGGCAAATCTCCGTTTGACCAAATTCTTTTTAATTTATGTTTCTTTTTTACTTTATTTTTATTTTTTTTTTGTTTTTGTTTTATAAATTTTATGTGCTTATGAATAATATTTCTCATTTGTTTACTTAATTTTCGTTTGTTGGTTTTTATTGCAGGCATCGGTGGTACTCCGGAGAGTGTTGGCAGTTTATCGCCTGGAAATGAATCTTTAGTTTATGGTGACACAAGCTTAGTATCCCCCCAAAGAAGGATACATCGTAGATATTTATGAGATGATGATATATTATAATTTATTTCTATATTATATAAAAATAAGAAACAAAAAATATTTTTAAATTCCATAACAAAAACTCATATTCATACACATCTATACATGTACGAGTATGTATGTTTGTCGTCTGTACATATAAACTCCAGCAATGGTGAATTGTAAAAGGACAGCTAACATTAACTGCCATTTCACTTTTTTACTGAGATGCTAATTCTTTCTCCCTGAATGAAACAATTGTGCGTCTGCTTCTGTCTACCAAAATATAATACATATTTTTATTTACATATATTTACTTCGTATTCTACTAGTATTTCATATCTTGTGCGTTGAGAACTAAAAGGTCGTATGCACTCATACTTAAGTAACAAACTTTGAATTCTAGGATTTATTATTTAAGAAAATGTTTATGTATAATTTTATAGCAATCAATATTTTCGTAGTTGTCTTGTTATTCGATTCGTTTTTAATCTGCACATTTGGTTTTTTGTTTTGTTATTCGTTAATTCATAAATTAATCCGTCATGTCACAAAGCTCAATTCTGTTGGGAAACGGAATTCAAACCGCTTTTGGGCTCCTTGGAAAACGAAGGACTAAAAAGTTTTATGGAATGATAAAATCTTCTTAAGAATTAATCTATTGATTTTTGTCATTATTCATTTTGTTTTAAATATTCACACATTCACATAAAATTTCGTTGTATATAAAAGTCATGTCGCAGAGTTCTGTTCGGAAATGGAATTCAATCCGTTTTTGGACTCTATAAAACGAAAGTCTGAAAGGGAATAAAAAAAATCTGAAATTTCAAGAAAGAAATTTATATATTCAGCCATGTTTGCAAATCAGTATTTGTGAAAGTGATTTGAAATCACTAAAAAAATTATCTGCATATAACACTTTTTGGACTTTTGTGATTTTAAACCAGTTAGATAAGTTTCTAGCAACTGAAGCCATTAATCATAACGAAATGCCCTCAAGAATAATCGCACTTCTATATTGAGTTTTCTGTTTGTGGGGACCGCTGATTTAAAATCACTTTCATATTTTTGCAATCTTAACAAATTCATAATAAATTTATAATAAAACTTATTTTTAAATTAGATTTTTGTACATTTGTACATCGGGTTTTAGTTCAAGTTTTTCTTAAGAAGGCTTTTTTACAATACAAATTTGCTGTGATCAATAATTTTTTAATGAGGAAGACAAGAAAAATAATCATCAATCGGGTCATGATGTATCATAATCTGCTGCTTTAACCACTCAGCCGCCGCCTGTTCAGAGACAGCAAACGCTGTACAAACAATGCGGGCAATTAACCAAATGCATATCGTTAATCTCATGTAAAAAGGCCCTAACTTGCACATTCCCTGAATCAAACTTTTTAGATTTTTATTCTACTACGTTTCACATAAATATCCAGAGTCACAAACATTTAATTAAATAATTTCATAAAAATCGCTTTTACAAGCAATTGAACAAAAAAATTACTTGTAGATGTATCTAGCTATACAGTTTACATTATGGTTTTTCATTCTCCGGTAAAATTGCGGTTATGTTTGTTAGGGCTTTTCTGCATGAGACCAACGATATGTGATTCAATAGGGGATAGATATAGCCAGAGAATAATTCAATGGCTCGGTGGCTGAGTGGTAAAGGCAGCAGTTATGATACGTCATGATCCGAATTCAAATCCCAATGGGTGCTGGTGAGTAGTGTAGCGACTACGAAACAGCTAGTTGTGCCCCAGACAAAGGTTTGATTATTATTTTTCTTGCCTTCTTTAACCTCTAAACACCTAGCCGACAGCAGACTTCACAAGTACAAATAAAGCTAGCTTCAAATGCTGCCATATCATCAGCGACATATTATTTTAAAGACAGTAGCAGCACTATGAGTATTTAAACAATGCAAATTTCAGAGGTGCCACATAAATATTTTACATGAATGAAATTAAAATTACTGACTAAAAATGTAATAATATCAGGTAAAACTATAAAAACTAATCAATTTATTTGTTTATTTTATTTATGTGATGTTTATTTCTATTAAATATTTCAAACAAATTTTAGTTCTTATTGCTGTCAATTTATATTTATAGTGGCAGCACTGCATTTACTTTTTGCTGTTACGAAAATAGAAATTAATCTAAGTTGGCAGCAGCAGCAAATGCTGTTGTGAAGTCGTGCTGCTGTGATGTCGTTAAAATAATCGTGTGCATTTAAACACATGTATTCTGTTTTTGACAGATTGCTGTTTACTGTCGTCTATGCTAAGCTTTAATCAAAAATTATTGATCACAGCAAATTTGTTTTGTAAACAATCCTTCTTAAGAAAAACATAAGAAAGGAAAAGCTTGAACTAAACCCCGATCTGGTACAAAACCAAAAATCTACTTTAAAAATTATAAAAAGTTCAAAAAAATTCAATAAATTTATATTTAACTTATTTATTTTTTGCTATAATAAAACTTGTCGTTTTGTACCACAATTTGATTAAATTAAAAACATGAATACGCTTGTTCTTGGAATAAGTATTTTGCTTTCATGATTTTGCCATTTACTTTTTAATTATCAGCTGTTCAAAATCTTTGAAACTATATCAATGGTTGCCACACTATCAAACATTTTCCAGCATTGGATTTTAATTTAATTTAATTTGGTTTTAGTAAATTATTTCCAATAAAACTGAATTCAAACTTTAAATAGTTATAACGATCAATTGTTTGTCTAAAATAATGGAGCGTAAAGTTGATGAAAATGCCAATACTTATTCATAATTAACTATGGCAGTTTTAGTACCAGCTGTGGCAACGTCTTATTTAATATATATGTAAGTATGTTAGCTCTTTTATGCGTGCAACTTATTTGCAAATAAAAACTCAAAGTGTTACCATCTAATATTTTAATTAAGATTTGCTGGCTACTTGAAAATTTATCTTGAATAACGCACTTATTTGCAAATAAAGTGTAAAATGTTGCCACCTTCTTTCAAAGTTTCGGTTTTGTTTTAAACATCAGGCACTATTGTAAATGCCATTAATAATAAATAATAAAATTGTGAGAAAGAATTCGTCATTATTAGAATAATAATTTTTATTTTAAAATTATTCATAAGTTAACTTATATGGGTTGTATTCATAGTTCAGAATGAAGCATACTTTAAGATAACTAAAGTCAACTTTTCTAAGAGTCGACTCTAATTCATTCATAGACAACTTAAAGTACAGTTTTGACGTTAAAGCCAACTCTAAATTTAAAACCAGCTGAACCTGTGTTAACTCATTTAACAACACAGCGGCACTCCAATTTGTCTCTCTGTCTCTTGGTTTTTTCTCTTGCTGAATATAAATCATTGATTGACTGGCTAATCATATACATATGTATGTGTAACTACTTCAAACTTACTATTTCTACTTTTTCTATTTTCCATAATTTTTTTACAAATCAACTTTCAAATTATTAAAAAATAAATTTAAGTTTTTACTATATTCTTAAAGAAATGTAAAAAAAGAAAAGCAGCTATTCAAGGTTGCCACTTTCCAATGTTTGATTAGAAATTGTGAGTAAGCTTTTAGCAAATAAAAGTTAACGTCCATTTAAAGCCAGTTCAACTTAAAGTATACTTTTTTTCAACTATGAATACAAAAAACATAACGACAGCTTTTTTCTTAAAGAGTCGAATTTAATGATTGATTATGAATACAGCGCTATTTTTACAAATATATGACAGTGGCGGCGTTGCCATATAGACGCGTTTTTCACTTTGAGCCTTCTTTGACAGTAAAAATTGTCAGTTGTATGTACAAACGAGATATAAAATGGAAAGTGAATTAGTTTTTTTAAGGGAATATCATAACTTTTGTTAAGTTTATTTCCATTTGATATTTTAACTAAAATAATACATTTTTACACAGAAAAGTAAAAAAAAAATGTGCTTTACAGAATATTATCAAATCACATATGTGACTTTAAAACGAAAAGTGAATTGAAATCTTGTGACTTTCTAAACTATAAAAAAATATTGATTCCAAAAATGGATAGAACTCCGTTTCCACATAGAATTGAATTCTGTGTTATGATAGGATAATGCACAATTTAGTACACGTCCAGCATGTTTTTCAGAAAATCGAGCGTTTTAAGAATAAATCTAATGATTTCTGTCATGCATTTTTTTCAATACATATGTATTTTCTTTTGTAAAATTTTGTTGCCCTTACTTTTCTGTCCCGTTAATTTTTTAATAATTCTAACAGGCATGTTCGCTCAAATTTAGCGTTTTCGATTTGAAATCGCCTAATAGGTTTGCTAACAACAACATATAACGCAAGATGTATGGTTTTACGATTTGAAATCGCCAAAGAGGTGGTCTGTTCAACCTATATCGCTTAAAATTAGCGACTTCAACTCGCATATGTATATTGAAGTGAACTAATTGAATTTGCTAAAACTGCTCTTGCAAGAGGAAATAAAATTATTCCCGACTAAAATTTAATATGTTTTCTTTTTATTGCAATAAAAAGTTGAAAGAATTTTACACATTTTCAGTTAAAAAAAAAAGCAAATAAAAAAGTTTCTTTATTTGTTGTCAAATTGTTTTAGTTTTATATAACTACCACATTCATATGTACGTATGTAAAACATACATATGTTGTATTTTTTCGTAAAAATGTAAAACGCGCGTTCCTTAGAACACCAAAAATTGCGGTGACAGATCGTGCGTTTCTCCTAACATGGCTGTAACTTAATTTTCGAACATATTCTTATTTTTCTATATTATTATAAACTTTGCCCAACTTCTTTCAACAAACGTTTGTTGTCAAGTTTTTCGGACTTGTCATAATTTGAAATAATTTTTTTATGAAATATATTTTATTATTAAAAAAATTATTGAATGAAAATTACACAAAAATCTTTTAAGTAATCTTCTTTTAGGTAATTTTCTGCAATACATAGATCTGTAAGCCAGCTGTTGCTGACTTTCAATATACAGCCATATCACAGAATTCAATTCCGTTCGGAAGAAGAATTGAATCCGCGCTTTGTTTCTTCAAAAATTGATAAGTTTTTGGAAATGCATTCATTTCTATGAGAAATTAGAAATGATTTAAT
Source organism: Thecocarcelia acutangulata (assembly GCA_914767995.1). Classification (NCBI taxonomy): domain Eukaryota; kingdom Metazoa; phylum Arthropoda; class Insecta; order Diptera; family Tachinidae; genus Thecocarcelia; species Thecocarcelia acutangulata. Next base: position 64,774,892 of record OU612098.1, read on the forward strand.
TTTGAAAATCTTTGTTTTTCGTTTTTTGAAGAACACAAAAAAAATTTATTCAATTCCGTTTCCGAACGGTACTACACTCTATGACATGGCTGTTAAAAAGAAAAAAAAGTTGTGAATAGATATTGCATTGTTGCCAATTTCGTTGAATTTACTTTTATTCACATTTGTTTGTAGGGCTTGAATTGCAATAAAACTTCTGGTGTATGGGAAATCGAAAAAAAAAACACCAAATTATTTGTTCTCGGGTTACATAACAGGCATGTTAATTAATTAGTTCTCCTAATTTTAACTCTTGTCTCTAAGTTATTTCAATGTTTTTTGTTTAACTTTTATAACTTATTAGTATATAATGAATTTAATTTTAATCAATTCTATATTTAATGACTAATAATAATACTTAGCTGGTAAACTTTCTTTCGTTCAATAAAATGCATTCTAACATTTATTTTTTAATTTAACCATTTTTTTCATTAACTTTAATGAAGTAATGAATATAGATGATTGGTTTTTGAGGATTAAAATAGATGACGTCAAGAAAAAGAGCTTTTGATGTTTTCGAATGTTGTCGAAATTGGCTGCTGACTAAACACCTGCACGGTCACATTCAAATCAAACAAATTTCTAAACTCTCAGCTACGAGTAATTGCGAGTTTTAAAATTTTATGGAGTGTTGCTGCTAGTTTTTATATATTACATTGAGTCCAGTGTTGCCGGAAATGCAAATTAATGGCTCGTTTATCCATAGCAACCCAACTTAAGTTGCTAAAAAAAATTGTTTTATGTATGGCAACTATTGTTTAAATACACATAGTGCTGCTGCTGTCTTTAAAATAATTATGTTGCTGATGAGACCGCAGCATTTTGTGCTTTGACAGGTATTATTTGTGTTTTTTATTTTTTTGTGTTTTGACAGATATTATTAGAGCATTTTTCTTTTTAAATTCGCAACAATTTATTTAGATTGTTGGGATATAAAGTTGAATGTTTGAGAATATCTTTCAAAAATTTCCAAAGTCTACTGATGATTAGGGAAGTTCCTATGAAATATCGACATATAGATAGCTGGGAAACATAGAAAACAGGCTATTTATAATTTTGTATTGGCATTTTTTGACAATAATTTTTCCATTTAAATTTATAACATTTAATTTCTCCTGACGATGATAACAAATTGTTATCGAAATATCGAGAAATAAAAGATTTTGAATTGTTAATTTTTTATAAAAAACAAAAAACAAAGATCTGAAGCTGCAAAAATTAAATTTATTTAACTAACGAAGATCACATAATATTGAGATAAAATTTAATTATTATATTCATCATTTATTTTATCTTTGATTATATTAAATATACGTGTAAAAATTAGATAGTTTCACGAAAGCGAATTTTTTTTTAAATAATAAGTTATTAATAATTAATTATATTCAATAATATTAGTTATTAATAAATAAATAATAAAGTTGCTCGAGGATATATTTGCTATGAGAGTTACTCTGAGATGCTCGTAGTAAAAATGTTCAATTACTATGCTTGAAGCATAAACACTAATAACAGCCGAAAACTGTAGAGGTAACACCCCTACTCAGTGCTGTTTACAGGGTGAGAAGTGACACCGGAAGACACATGGAGGGGATAACTTACCAAGTGATAATAATTGATGTTATCGAGCGGGATAGAAAATGATAAAATTATCAAAATTACTATTAAAAAGCAAGGGTTGGTGATAAAAAAAGTGCAAATTTTTTGATGGCACATAATAAAAAAATGGGGGAAAAAATTTTATAAAAAAAAAAAAAAAAAAAAAATCAAAAGAAAACCGTTATCACTTAGAGGTTTGAAGAATAGATAGTAGCCGATTCTCAGGCTTACTGAATATGCATAAAAAATTTCATGAGAATCGGTCAAGCCGTTTCAGAGGAGTATGGGAACAAACATTGTAACACGAGAATTTCATATATTAGATTAATAAAAAACTTATTGAAAATATGTCCTAAAAATTTAAAATAACTAATTAAATTTCCGAAGGTCAATTTGAAGCCAATTATTCGAATTTTAATTGGATTATCCTACGAAATTTAGCTACAAAATTTTTTTTTTTAAGTTTTACTATTCTCAAAATCTACTTTAATTTGTTTTATCTGTAAATTTTTAGGAATGGTGGCTCAATTCTGTAACGCCTCGTCTTCACGTGCCATCGACTTGAACATGACATGAACATAATGTCGGCAGAGCGAATGTAAAAATAAGTTCATGTTCTTGTATGTGGCGAATACGTATGTTCGGATTTACCTATCAAAGTGTTCAGCTCGCCGCAATTTTGTGTATTTTTGTTCGCGATGGCCAACTTCATGGCGAACATCGATGCTCAGCCATATGCTCGAGCTAGTCATACCAGCAACCCTTTCAAAGTAATGAACGAATTTTTAATTTTTGAAAAGTTATTACAGAAAGACAAAAACTTTTTGAAATTCGTTGTAAGTTAAAAAAAAAAAACTTTCTCATAAGTTAGAACGACTAAAAATAAAATTTTTCTTTGAAGGAAAAAGAGCTTCTTATGGTAAAAAAAGCTCAAAATATGGCAAAAACTGTTGGCGTAAATTATTGGCAGCAAACTGCTGAGAAAAAGAGTGCGCACAGCCTCACTCCAGCTAGAGCTGTAAGAAGTAAAATACTTCATGCATTGTTTTCAGCATATTCATTTACTTTTTAATTTTTTACAGATTCTGCCATTTTTATTTGAGTGGGAGAGGACGAAAATGTGAAAGGCACAAACTCGTTTTCTCAGTTCGCCAAAAACAGACATGAATCTCGCAAGAAACATGTGCCGAAGGGAAAAAATAATTATTTATAAATAGAATATCTTATAAAGTAAAAAACAAATATTCTTACGAAAAAAACTGTACCTAGTTTACTGTGCAATAATTATTTGTTTATATTCTCAAGCTTACAAAAATATTAAGAATGTGAGCTTATTATAAGCATGATTATAAAACAAATTTTCTGCAAGTTTTTATAATTAGACTTCATAACTTGCTGTATATTATAGACAAGTAATTCAAACACTTGAGTTTTTTATTCACTATTATAGCTTCTAACACTGATACCAATAAAAAATTATAAATAGCTTACCCTATTGATGATTAGGGTAGCTCCTATGAAATGTTGACATATAAATAGCTGGGAAACATAGAAAACAAGTTATTTATAATTTTTTATCGACAAGTAATAATCGCAAGGGTTCAGTTTTAATTTCTATTTAGTGATTTTTGTTAAACAAGGTTAGTGAACAATACTATTCATTGTACTACAGCGTAAAGTCAAAGCGTTAAATTACGTGCGCTTTACGTCCTAGTTTATGTTGCACTGTAGGACAGTGACTTGAGTTGACACCTGTAATACCTTTTTAGCAACTGGCAAACGAAACTAAAGTTTGGTTCCTATCGATAATCGAGCAATAACTTTTTATAGTCAAACACGCACAATTCGATAAATTACACAAAACTGATTTTTTTACTTCTGACAATATAAAAATCAATTCTTTGAGCTTGTCAATTGTCTGTCTTAAATATTTACGTTTGAACTGACTATTTGTGTGAAAAACTTTTTGCTTTTAAATGTCAATACAGAAAGCAAGAACACTGCAGGCATTTTAAATTGGAATTTATGTTTTTTATGATATAACAAATTTTTAAATAAATTAATTAACTTGGAATAATAGCAAAAGGATAGTAAGTCGTGGTGGAGATATCGCCGTTCAAATTGCATACAGTTTGAAAACCGCAAAACAGACTACAGCGTAGTCTAAAAACACCACGATTTACCACCGTTTTGCAATTTTCCGAAGTTAATTTATTTACAAACATGTTATGTCATAAAAACGTATAAAAACAAAAACCTTTCAAATTAAAGTGTCCGCAGTGCTTTTGTTTTCTATATTGGCACAAATAGCCAGTTCAAACGCAAAAGTTTAAGACAGACAATTGACAAGCTCAAAAGAAATTTTCAAATTACAATTGTTTTATTAAACCCGCAAAACTTTTCAACAGTTTTCTTTCAAAGGAAAAGAAAATATATAAAATTTAATTCGTACATAATTTTTCTCTCGAAAGTGGAGTTTGTAACGAGAGATTTTTTTGCTATTATCTTTTTGGCAACACTAGTTTTGACAGCTCACGCACGTTTCGTATCTTGTGTCACTGTCAAACATCTTCAGTTTGGTCTATAATTTAATCATGAATCGTCTTACCAACGAACATCGCTTGCAAATTATTGAATTTTATTACCAAAATGCGTGCTCTGTTAAGAAAGTTCATCGCGCGCTTCTTCCATTTTATGGTCAGTTTAATCGACCTAATGAGGATTCTATTCGGGCTATTGTAAAAAAATTTCGCACCAAATTTACATTGTTGGACATTAAACCACCAACACGCTTACGTAGTGTGCGAACTGAAGCCGTATCGGCCAGTGTTGGTGATGACCGTGAATTATCGATTCGGCGCCGTTCACAGCAATTGGGCCTCTGTTACTCCACTACGTGGAAAATTTTGCGGAAGGATTTGGGTGTGAAGCCTTATAAGATACAGCTGGTGCAAGAATTGAAGCCAAACGACCTACCACAACGCCAAATTTTTGGTGACTGGGCTCTTGAAAAGTTAGATGAAGATCCACTTTTTTATCGAAGAATTGTGTTCAGCGACGAGGCTCATTTCTGGTTGAATGGATACGTGAACAAGCAAAACTGCCGTATTTGGAGTGAAGAGCAGCCAGAAGCATTGCAAGAGCTACCAATGCATCCACAAAAAACAACCGTTTGTTTCGGATTATGGGCTGGCGGCATCATTGGGCCGTATTTCTTCAAAGATGATGCGAATCACAACGTTACTGTGAATGGTGAGCGCTACCGTACGATGATAACAAACTTTTTTTTGCCCAAAATGGAAAAGCTTGACTTGCATGACATGTGGTTTCAACAAGACGGTGCCACATGCCACACAGCACGCGAAACAATGGACCAATTGAGAGGCGAGTTCGGTGAACAGTTTATTTCACGCTTGGGACCAGTCAATTGGCCGCCCAGATCGTGCGATTTAACGCCTCTAGACTATTTTTTGTGGGGCTATGTTAAGGGTAATGTCTATAGCGACAAGCCCGCTTCGATTGACGCACTGGAAGCCAACATTGCCAACATTATTCGAGAGATACCGGCCGAAATGTTGGAAAGAGTATGCCAAAATTGAACTAAGCGGATGGACCATTTGAGGCGCAGCCGCGGCCAACATTTGCATGAAATAATCTTCAAACATTAAATTATATCGACCCAACTATCGATCCAAATAAATATTTCATGCATTTTTCTGAATTTTATGTGTTTTTTTTTTTAATTTCCGATAGTTCTTATAAAATCACCCATTATAAAATCCTACAGATCACTTCAACATGGACTAGCGGTCTGAAAACGCCAAATGTTAAGCGATAAACGTTTTTCAGAACATTGACATGTGAGTATATGAAATAATACGGATGAAAATTGAAACTTTTAACACAACAATTTACAAATTGCAATAATAATTTATCTTTTAGTTTTCCCATTTTCTAAGTTGTTCTGTAGAAAAATTAACGAAAATAGAAATATATTATAGATCTCTTCACATACAAAATAGGAATGAAACAAGACACAGGAGAAGACGTCAGCCATTTCGGCTTGTCAGTTTGTTTTTGACAGATAAAAAGGTTAGTCGTGTTTTGGTGTTCTCTTTTTACTATTCGCAAAAATTAATCAAACAAACTGGGGCCAAATCACCGCATACGCTGTCGAGCAATATTACCGAAATTTTTCATTTTGGTACGATATCGAATGAATTGCATTGCAATCGGATCGTATTTATTACGATCCGATATGCATCGTTTGCCGTAGTCTAGGTGAATCGAATTGTTATTCGCTACAATAGTTTATTTGATATCGTATGCGGTGATTAGACCAGGGGGCCTAATTAAATTAAATGCGCAAGAACATTTGATGAGTGCGTTTGGTGAGTCTACTATGAGCAGAAGACAAGTTTAATTGTGGTATAACCGGTTTAAGAAAGGCCGAAAAGATGTCAATGACGATGCTCGTCCTGATCGCCCGAGCACGGCAACAACCGATGAAAATATTGAAGCAGTGAAGAAAAAGATTTTGGATAATCGTCGAATCACTAAGAGAGAGGTTGCTGATGATGTTGTCATATCGTTCGGCTCATGCCAAACAATTTTTTCGGATGTTTTAGGTATGAAACGTAAGGCAGCGAAGATTGTTCTAAAATTGCTAAATTTTGAGCAAAAACGACGTCGCATGGACATCGCTCAGGAGCTGTTACACATCGGAAGATGGTAACGAATCATATGACACTGAAACCAAACCCCAATCACAATGGAAGCCAAGACCGAGGAAGCGGTCAAATGTGAAAGTGTTGCTCACTGTTTTCTTCGATTGCAATGGCGTGGTGCATCATGAATTCTTGCCACAAGGTCCTACGGTCAATAAGAAATACAGTTCACACATCGATGCTTGTGCGTGAGTTTTTAGCCAAAAACAAAACCGTTATCATGCCTCAACCTTCGTAATCACCGGACTTGGCCCCCGCAGACTTTTTCCTCTTCTCAAAACTGAAGACAAGAAATCTGCACACAACTAGAGGAGGCAATTCTTCAAAATTCCTACTAAATATTCTATGACCTATTTAGGAAGACGGAAATATGCCTTAAAGCGGAAAAACACACACGGAGTTAAGAAAACTTATCCTATAAATGGTATTTTCTTACACTACAGGCGGCAAGTCTAAAAAATTAGAAGCCGCTGCAAAAGGAAAGAAAGAAAAAAGCAAGGAAACATTACAGCTTTTAGTGAAGAAGGAAACAAAATCCGGGAAATTGCACCTCGACTTTGCCGTAGCCATCGCGTGGTTCAAAAACATTCAAAATGTCCTTCAACAACAACTCTGAAGCTGTCTGGTACTATAAAACGAAAACTAACTGAGCACCAAGAAAGGCATATCGTCAGCTTAGCAAACAACAAATGTGTAAAACTTCAACGTATTCAATCGTCCATGCAGCATATATCAACAATGTACATATATCAACATTATAGAACATTATTAAACATTCAAAAACTATATCACACGAAAGAATGCAGCGTAACTCGAAGCTTAGTTAGCGTCATATTGAGGCTAGACTAAAGTTTGCTTCTGTTAACGTGAACACAAGCTAGGAAGAGGAAAGCTCGATTAAAAAAGTGTTTCCTACGAAAGATTCTCAGGTATTCCTAAATTATTTTTTCAGATCAGTAAAAATAGATTGCCGATGGACCAGGTGGAAATAATGTTCTTAATGGGATTTGCGAAATGATCTTTTAAATTATAAAACTCGAAATTTTGGAGCCGGAAGTCCAATGATTTGGGAAGCGGTTTCAAGAAACGTATGTCTAGATTTGATAGTAGTTTCATCTAAAATGAAAAGTAGCGACTATGTGCACAAGTTGAAAGAAAGTTTATTCCCTTTTTGGGTGCTCGCCACGACAAAAATTCGATTTACCAGCACGATAATGCACCGATTCGCATAAGCGGCGAGACCAAGTCTTGGTTTACTTCCAAAAAAAATTCTCTTTTGGAATGGCCGCCATGCTTTACAGATTTGAATCCAAATGCAAAACCCCAGATGGAGTACTAACCAACCGGAATTATAAAAATAACAAGCAATTCAAGTCTTCAAATGAGCTCGAAGACACAATATGTCGCGAATGGGTATTAAAAGACCTAGACCTTATCAGTAGTATCGTTACGAGTATGGACAAGATCGTTGGAAATCTTTATGCAGCAAAAGTAGCTGTCTTCGATTAATTCTTTTTGAGTTATCTTTTGCACTTTTTTTTAATTTAAATATTAGTGTTATATTTTTTGAAGTTATTTCAAAATTAATGGCTAAAAACTATATGACACAAAAGATCTCCGTGGAAGATCTTATGGAGGCTCGGCAGTTTTGACAAAAACCACAATTAAGCACTATTTAATGAACGAGACACGAGAGGAGTATCTCCAAGCAACAAACATACATATGTATTGAACATTTTCATGATAAATTTTCAATAACAGAAAACCAATATTCATATTTTTTCAAATCACACTTTTTGGGGATCATTTTTCCAAAATGGACTTAGATGTGGTTTCAAGCGGACCCCACTTATTGGCCGTCAGACCGACGAAAGATTCCAGATGTTATAGATTTTGGAGTGGATGCAAGTGGAGCCTTCATTAGATTTGTCATCAGATCACTCACCCACTATAATCTCTGCTTCGTTCCTTCAAGAGATTGGCTCCGCGTTGACCGTCAATAGAGTTAATTGGCTAAAATACAAAAAATTTTTGAGTACGCATTGTACTGAAAATATCGCCTTGAGAACGCTTGAGGATATTGATGCGTCAATTAACGATTTTTCCGAAAACCTCAAACTGGCCGTACAGCATGCTACCACTAGTCATACAAGACTCAGAAATGTAAGCAATAGAATATATTCTTCTGAAATTGAACAACTTCTGTCAGAAGAAAGAAGAGTTAGAAGAGGGTGGTAACTTCGCATTCCCCAGCTTAAAACTAGGCTACAGGAATGCGTAACTCGACTAAGAAATCTGCTTGAAATCCAGAGAATGTCTTCCCTTAAAACATATTTGGAAAGCCTGGATGGTACTCCGCAATCTGACTATTCTTTGTGGAAAGCGACAAAAGGTCTGAAAAGACCCGTATTAGGTAAGCCACCTTTGCGAACTTTAACTGGCGACTGGGCACGAAGCGATTCTGAAAAGGGGATGGTATATATTAACCATGTGAGAAATGTTTTTACCACAAATGATTCGGCGCATGCTGCAGCAGAATTTCCGCTATATGCTGTCAGACCGCCTGTGCCTTTGAGTCATAACTTTCAAGATGTCGAAAACGTTATTTGTAACACAAACCCCAGGAAAGCTCCAAGTATTGATCAAATTACTGATAAAATGCTTGAACAGTTACCTCGTGTAGCTAGAAGAGTTCTACTTTTTATTTTTAACGCTTTTTTACGGCTTCAGTATTATCCTGCAGAGTGGAAGGTGTCTATGATCGCTATGATACCCAAGCCAGGGAAGGATCCCCCTAAAGTAGAATCATATAGACCAATAAGTCTACTACCAACAATTCCAAAACTGTTCGAAAAATTGTTAATGGCGAAGTTGTCTCCAATACTGAATGATGTGGAATGTATCCCTAATTTGCCTCACCCTTTTTGGGAATTGGCGTTACACTAGCAACCTTCTAGCACGATGGAAGCACACCAACATGGTAAATTATGCTGAAAAGGTGTGCTAATGGACGCGCAAGCGTAGAAGAACACTCCTTCAAGACTAGTGCTGGAATGCCATCCGGTCCAGGAGTCTTATTTTTGTCGAGGTCGGCCAAAATCCTTTTATGTTTGGCATTGTTACAGATGCTCTCTCGAGTAGATATATTTGGACTATTTTTCTTTTTTTTTCGAACATTTCGAGACCTGGCGACGAATGTCAATGGTGAAAATTGTCGACGCATAATTACAGAACTCTTTGCCAAACCTGCGAGTTCACACACGTTGTTTCAACAGGATGTGGTGACTCCACACAGCCAGAGCTTCGTTGAATTTGCTTCGAGAAAGGTTTTCCAAAAACTGATCAGTCGCTTTAGAGACATCTCATGGCCACTGAGGTCGCCCAATATAACTCCCATGGACTTTTTAAGGCGGCACCTCAAAGAGAAGATATATAATGTAATGTAAGTTAAAGTATAAATCTGCTACCACTAAGATTCAATGGAATAGTTTAAAAAATAACGGCTGCAAAAAAACCCTAATTCATAAATTTTTCTTGGAGAAGTCCTAAGTGACCAAAGTGTGATAAGGAAACTGGCTTAAAAATGTTTTTTAACTATTAAAAAAGATAAATGCCTCGATTATCGATAGCAACCGTACAAAAATTTTTACTATGCATGGCAACTAAACCCTGTTCAACGTTTATAACTTCACTTTAAAACCCACTCTTTTATTGAAAACGAAACACAGTAAAGTGAAATTTTATTCGCACAGTTTATATCTAATGGAAAATTAAATAAAATGGCAAATTTTGTTAAAAAAAAAATAGAAAATTCTCGTTGTACAAAGAATATGTATTTTTTCATACAATTGTTTATTGAATTTTCAAAATATGAACTAACAGTAAGTATTCAAATCCTAATACTAAAAATAAAAGTTATTTAAGTCCTGCTAATGCTAGACAAAAAAAAATCATCTATTTAACGTTCTGATGGTGGCAAGGGTATCCCTTCTACTCAACCGATAGTAGCCACCAAAATTAAGTATATTGCGTGCAAGAGCATTTGGGTGAAGTTCCAGTTTACTGATATACCTTATCGCGTACTTAGAGAATTCGTCTTTTACCAGCGAAACACTTGGATCTTTACGAACTCGTGAATTTCTTTCGTACCATAGAGCTGAGGTAATCGTTCGAAGAATTTGGTTTTGTCGTCGCTGAATTTTTCAATATTTGACGCTAAGGCGATGGCTCATAATTGAATTCCGTAGCATCATATATGCTTTAGAATTGCGTTATATAACGAAAGTTTGCAATCCAGTTTCAATGTCGAATTTCTGCCCATAAGCCAATTTAGTTGCGCTGCTTTTAATTTCAACTGAGTGTCTTTCGCATCAATATGAGGCTTCCACGTTACGCAGTGTGAATATAACGTAAATACATTTTTGTTCATTGACTTTTATTTTCCAAAGTTTTAACCATTTCTCTAATATTCCTGTAAATTCCGTGAAGCAACTTGATGGTTTTCATGTACGCTACAAAATTCTGTGTCATCTGCAATAGTTGAAGTGTGGATTCGGGATCTCGTTTGTATGTCAGAGTCGTAGATCATATATAAAGTGGGTCCTAGAATGCTACGTTGGGGAACTCCTGCTCCGATTGGCTACGAGAGGCTTACAAAGTCAATGAACAAATGTCCGCCCATATAAGTAGCTTTCCAGCAGCTTGTGAGTGTTTGCAGGTAAGTTCAACATTATTTTGTGCATCAGTCCGTCGTGCCAGACTTTATCAAAAGCTTGGGAAACGTCAATGAATAGAGCTGCACAATACTTTTTGTCTTCGAAAGTCTGTCTTATGACGTTGACTAGTCTGTGCGTTTGTTCTATGGTGCTATGTTTAGTCCGAAAGCCTGAAAGTTACCGCCCAATTGCAATTTGTTTTGCACTATCGAAGGTAATGAAATTACTTACTACCTTGTGAGGTATCAAAACTCGCATAAATTTCTTTGTGATCGCCAATACCGATTTCGTAAGGGTCGCTCTACTGGCGTTTTTTTTTAGCATATCTCTCCGAGAAATGGTGCCACCCAATCCATCATTTCGGTGAAAGTAAAGTGGTGGCTCTGGATATTTCCAAAGCATTACACAGAGTGTGGCATGCTGCACTACTGGCAAAACTTACTGCTTTTGGTGTCGGTTATGACTTTTCTCGGTTTGTATCGAGCATTCCCAGAGACCGCACTATTCGAGTTGTTATAGATGGGGTCTCATCAAGTTCAAGATTAATTCAGGGATACTGCAAGGCCCCGTTCTTTATCCTATATCTTATTTTCCTCAACGACTTACTATGTCAAACCTCCAACACTATCCATATCTATATCTTTTGCGGATGACAGCAGCATTTACCATTCGTACTTTTTCAGTTATAGGCCCAGCCTAACCGTGATCGTTGCCAAGAGGCAAAGTATGAATGAATCACTGAATAGTTATCGTTTACTTATATCCGAATGGAGTCGTAAAAACAGTGTCGCCTTTAACTCTCGTAAGACCCAAAGTTGCTTATTAACACACAAAAAAGCTACTGCAAATGCTGCTCCATCTGTACTCATGTATGGTATAAGTATTGAAGAATCGGATGCTTTTGATGTCCTTGGAATGAAGATACAGGGTGATGTTTGCTAGAAGAAGCATTCAAGTGCCTCGGGTTTTTGAAAGGGCGTAAGCTGTACTTCAATCCATCCGACCTCCTTACTATTTATACCACCTATATTCGTCCGAAAATGGAATACAACTCTCATGTTTGGGCCGGTGCCTCAAAGTCTATTTTGGGGTTACTCGACCGTGTGCAGGAGAGGGCGAAGAACCTTATCGGTGACAGTAGGGTATCCAACTCTATTGACTGACTGGAGCACCGACGCAGTGTAGGGTGTGTTACTCTGTTCTGTCGTTACTACAATGGATTTTGCTCTGATCAGATTAAGAATCTTGTTCCCGACACTCGCACATTTGTACGTAACACACGTTCATCGTCCAGAGCTCACCCATTTGTGGTCGATTGCCCGGGGGAATCGTACTACGCATAATAGAGAGAATTCGTTTTTCTGCTGTACGCTTCGCCTATGGAACAAGTTGTCTGCAGACATATTTCGTGTCTGTTATAACGTTGGAAAGTTCAAGTAAAATGTTCACAAACACTACTCCCTCTTTCCCTCTCCTCATAACTTAGCACTGGTACAATGCACTGCATATGTAGGGCTCATCCCCTGAGTACTGGTCTAAAATAAAAAAGCCCGGGGGGCATTGCAATGGTTTTTGGTGTTTCAATCGAGAGTTCTGATTTCGAGGAGACCAGTATCGGCAGTTTTGCTTGTTGAAGTGGCAGCTTAAGTGAAAGTGAGCCTTGTCGCCCCAAAAAATAGGATTTACAGTGTGAAAACGCTTCAACATCGTTTAACGAAAATGTTTGCGTAAATAAGTCACTTTATTTCAGTTCTTGATTTGAATTTTAAAAGGTTGGCAATTCTGATCCTTTCTTAAAATTTCATAAATAATCGCTCTTGAAAGTCATACTCAAGCCGTTTTTTCGTATTGAAAGTCGCGGATTTTCACGTAAACTTTCAACCAGTTCAATGTTTTCCGGAGTTCTTGAATCTTGATCGACTGAGTCCTGGCCGTGAGAGACATTCGTAGTTGCGCGGAATCTCTGTACCCACGAACGAATTAAATTTGCACTCGGGCTATATCACGCATTTGCCAAATACCGAACTTTGAACAAAATTTTCGACGAACAATTACTTAAGATCATTTCTCTTGTCTCCACAGTGAACGCGCCATGCTCATTCGACCATTAAGATATCGTGATTAACAAATCCGCACAATCGATAGTTCCAACGGCGTCAACCTCCGATAATCAAGATTATCGTATTTAAAAATCTAGATGTCTAGCTTCCGATTTTTTTTTTTTTTTAATTCTGCAATCGGCAAAAAAATGCTTCTGAATATGGAATTTTTAGTGCCTTTAAATAAGTGAACCAGGGGCCAAATTCCACAACGATGAGTTTTGAAATGTTCACCAATTTCACTGTTCGTTTTTGATTTTTTAGACCGCAATGGTGAGAATGAATAATTTTGACACTTAAAGTGTACACTGAATAATAATTTTTTCAGTCAAAAATCTTCGCTGAATTTTGGTTTTATTAAAATATTTTTAAGTTTAAAATAATAAACAAAAGGATTATGTATGAATATTAAAATATCTTCTAAACAACTTGTGTGACATAGTTAATTTGACAAATCAGCATTTCATTCAGCCTGAAGAGACACATTCATTGTTTCTTTCGGAATCGATTTTTAATGAAAAGTGAACACTGTACCTGTTGGTGAATTTTATTTGGAGTGTTCACTGGTAAAAAAAAATCATAGTTGCGGAATCTGGCCCCAGAGTGTGTTTATTAAAATGTACAATAAGCTACTCGAACTAGTCTACTTATTGAATCACTCCATTTGTTGATGCATTCAATCATCCATTTAATCAGTCATGCATCGAGACATACATATGTAAATATGTATGTGTGCATATGCACTCTTTCACTCACCCCTCGACCAACAGCACGTGCCCTTCATTCATGTTAAAATCTCATGTTCGAACTTTTTTACTCTTGCAAAAAGCACCCGACAAACTTGTTCAAAGTTAAACACTCAACCTGCAAAAAGCACTCGCTTAACTAAACTAAATAAACTCAACCTACAAACATACATATGTATATACACACAAGTGCACGTACCTCATCCACCAATTTCTATATATGTACGAGTATGTAAGTACATATTTGCCGACAGCCATTGGTTCCAAATGCTGAACTAACACACAGACCGACCGACTTTCATGTAGAAGAACATTATTCAAATGAAACTCGCAAATAAACCCGTATATTGGTCAAGTCTAACAGTTTCAAAGTTAAAACAAATAAAATTTATTTCAACACGACGAGAAGAGGTCAGTTTAGGGAAATCGTTAAAACAATAATTATTGAACATGTTCAGAGTAGAGAGTGAGTGATGTGCACAAAGAGAAGCACGCCTAAAATAAGTGAGTGTTGCACTGAAATAACGGATGAGTTTTTCGATTTGTGGTTTCTTGTTTTCTTCGCTCTAACGATTATGCAATAAAAACAAATTAATAAAATTCGTGCATACATACATGCGAGTATATATCGCCCCTTTATTGCAACATAGTCATAACGCAAAAAAGCTTGTTTCGAGAAAAACACATTTCAAATACAATTCTTCGAAAAAATTTTTAGAAAATATCTCATAAAGGAAACAGTTTAAAGGTAATTTAAATAAAATTTTGCCACAATATAAAAGGTAGTACTGTTAACAATTCTGTATTGTTAACTCGAAAAGCTCATTTTTTGAGATATGACTATGTTGCGATATGTATGAATGTACATAGATGCCAGATAAATCTGGTTTAAAATCGTAAAATTAGATGAAAAAATCGTCAAAATCGTCAATATAATTATTGCAAATCGTCAGCTAGTAAAATTAATTATTTTTGAACAAAAAATGTATTTCAACGGCGTAAAGTATAGAAAAACAAGTCATGGTTGCCTTTAATAAAAAAAACTACACCATTTAAAGCTATAACAACAAAAAATATACTCCTACAAACATGAAGTTAATTTCATAAGTATATCATTCATAAATTGTTGTGACTTAAATTTAAAAAATAAGATTTCTTTTAATAAAAGGAACTATTATTATAAAACCCTTCTGTTAAATCGGGAATACCACCTTTGAAGATGTTCTTTAATATACAACATTTTTTCCGAAAATGGTCTCTTCAACTAATTTTTCATTGGGGGCTATTCTGCGTTTCGATTCGGATCGAAATTTTCTCCGTCTGGCAACTTGAGTATTCTGCGTTTCGATTCCGCTCAGTTTCTTTCGATTGTATGTATTCTGCATTACGAACGGAACTCCGTTTTTTTCAGCTGTTTTTTTGTTGACGGAGAAGTTTTCGTTATATGTTTTTTAGTTAAAAAATTTTAAAAAATGTAAGTAGAAAATGATATAAAATGTTTAGTAACGATTAAAAAAACAACATTTAAAATTATTTTTTTAGTTAAATTTATTTATCTTTTTGTTTTAAATTATTAATTTTTGTACCCAAATCTGATGTGTTTTTATGTATTTTGGGTCAAAAACAACAAGACCAGAGCAGTATGAAAAATTGGCGAATTTAATGTCATCTAATGCAGACATTGCATGTGGATATCACCAGCGATCAAAGGAAGAAGTACTAGTGTTCTGGGAGGAAGTTGCAGGAATCATCAATGCACTTGGCCCCCCAATAAAAAAATGCCAGCCTCATTATATCTCATATTGTTCTCCTCTCTGACCAACAATAATGCAGCTGTTATAGAAATTAAAAATTAAATTATTGATAAAAAAAATGTAACACAGTGAATTAATCCCCTACAATTTTTATTAAAGTTTTATTTTGGTCTTTCCATATTTAATCACAACACTGTTAATTTTTTTTTTTTTATTATGTACCTTTATCTTCACAAGATTCTTTGCACTGTAATATATTTATGAACAATTAATTTTAGTTTGTTTTTGTATATATTTCTTTTTTCTTATTAAACTTTATTAAGAACTTATTTTTAATTATGTATACAAACAACTTTTTGTATTAAATTTGACATTTGTTTATGAAAACGATAACAAACTTGCTTATTTTGCAATTTCATTTCCACATTCCACAGCAATGCTATTAATTTTATAAACATTGTTGTCTTCTTCTTTTTCTTTCGATTCCGTTTTTTATCAGAATACCAATTTACGATCGCAACGGAACTGAATGCGGAGACTTAATCGAAACGCAGAATAGGGGTGATTATGTTTTTGTTAAGTTCCACGTACCTCGATGTAAACTTACACATTTGAAGAATGTGATACTAATATTTTTGCTATAAACTTATGGTGTTTTCTTTTCTGATTAAAAATACTGCCCTTTAAATGTTTATCATTTTTTTCCGATTACCATCACCCTTAAAAACTTGTACATGTGTTATTACCACAAAAGAACAAAATATGCTGACAAAGTGCCATTTAATAATAATGTACACTTAGCGTTTCAAATATATGATGACTACTTTTAACATACCAACGTTTTAATCACTATGCATAGATGTAACATTTTTATCAGAAAAGAAATCACCATTAGTCGCAAAAGGATACATTATTCCAAAAATCAAGCGTTTTCATATTTATAGCGTAAAAGAAAATTTCCAAGATTAATAGACTTAGTTATTTTAACTCGTATTAAATTACTCGTCTTTAGCATTCTACGATGAAATAAGAAAACTCTTTTATTATATTAGAAAAGACACTTCCTTTTTTTATAATATTGTAAGGATTTATAGAAGTTAGGTTAGGTTAGGTTTAACAGGCTGCCAGCTATTAAAAAGCCAGCCCACTTGGGTCCAGTCAGGTCCCGTAGTGTTGCCTGGATCTGATATGTATCTCAGTAGATCTACATATCACTGGCTTAGAACCAACCCGAGGATCGGATAAAGGAGTCCAATCCACTTACATCGCATTCCGATACCTCCGTCAAATCATGCAGCATCGGTCTGCCTAGGTACAATGCCCTTATATAAGAAAGAGCTAGACACTGACAGAGGAAGTGCTCAACGCTCTCTTCTTCCTCCTCGTCTCTTTATTTTTAGATATATAGAAGTTAAAGTTTAGATTTATAGAAGTTAAAGTTTAGAATTCATCTCTAAAATTAGTCTCTTTGAAATACATATGAGCACATGCTTTTACATACAAATTTGTACAATTTTTGACTTATAGTTTTTTTAAGCGCTAATCACATATGAATTTTAAATTCATCTCTAACATATATAATATTTGTTATATTAAAATAACTCATATAATATTGCAGTATTACAAACATACATATGTATATATTTACGTGCTATAAATATTACTTTCATTTCCGACATAAATTAACTTAAAAAAAATGAAGTATACATGCAGTTGCTTGAAACATATGAAAGTAAACTTGTGATCTACAAAAATCGTCAAAAATCGACCTTAAATTTCAGCACCCAAAATCGTCAAAATAACGATAAGTCGTCAAATATGGCAACTATGTGTATGTACAATATATCCGAATAGAAAATTATTAAAGAATTGTTTCCTTTTGGCATTAGAGTATTTTTGTATCCTTTTTTTTTTTTTTTTTGTTAACTTCTGAGAAAAAGAATATCATATTAAGCTTTAAAGAATAATAGAAAACTAATCCAGCACTACTTTATATTATTACTACTTTTATTTCGAAACTAAAAGAAAAAATGGAAAACTATATTTGCTTATTATGGTAGAGCTAGCTGGAAAAAAGTAAGTGGCGTAAAAGTTAAGTAAAGGGTAGTCCAAGCAATGCTAATTGTAAATGAAAAATAGGAAAACACAATTAAACAGCAGATCGTTGAAGCTTTTTACGAAAATGGGCATCAAATCAAAATACACTTCGTGAACTTTGTAACCTTTTTGTCAACATAATCGATCAAATCTGTACACGATCGAAAGAATTGTTCGCAAGTTTCAACAAAGCCGGTCTGTAGGAAATGTGAAATGTTGGTGTATACACCAATATGACTATGATGCAGTTTATGGGCTAGCGGCATAATCGGGCCGCACTTCTTCGAAAATGGTATTCGCTATCGTGAATTGCTAACAGACTCCTTGTGGCCAGAAATTAAGGATATAGATTTGGACGATATGTCGTTGGAACAGGATGCTGCCACCTGCCAGCAAGGTGAAGTGATAGCCAACAAAACAATGTCTACATTGTGCAAGAAATCAATTAGCCGTGTTATCCCACATTGTGGCGATGTTAATTGGCCACCACATGTGATTTGATATCGTTGGACATTTTTCTTTGCGGATATTTCAAAGAAAAATTGTGCATCAATAAGGCAAGAATAAATCAAGAGCTAAGGGATGAGATAATACAGGACATTAGCAACATTAAAACTCAATTACGTTTCAAGGTCATCGAAAATATGGACCATAGAATTAAAATATGCCACCGAAGCCATGGCGAGCACTTGTCAATATTTTGTTGCACACATAATTGTTATTCATCCTTCCATTATAATAAATTATTGAATTACCAATTGACCTTAAAATATTGTAATCTTCTTTCTAACTCAATAAATAGATACAAAGCTTCTATAATACCTAATTTTGCGGTCATCTTGTTATCGTCGTTGTCATATTTCCACAGCTTTGATATTTGTTTGCGGTGTCTTGATTGATTCTTCTACCCTTCGTTTTTTCGTTTGTTCTAAAGACGCTTCAACTACAAGCTATGAAACAATTCAATTCCTGTATGACAGGTTTTGGTTTGCCGTATTCCAAATCAGAGCACTCTGTTTATCGGGCGTCGTTTGCAAATAGCAAATAAAACTCTATGAAGCCGCATGCCTTATGTTGTGTTGGCTTCCGAAACCTTTGCCAAGGTTATAAATTGGTTCAAGACGGTCTGATCTTGGTTGAGGTGCCTACCTGGCTGGCACTTTCCGGTTGTAGTTTAAACCTGAAGGTGCAGGAAGGGGGCGCTAGTATCCCTGATAATTGTATGGTACATGGTTTTTTTCGGGGTCTAACAACCCCCCGATGGCTGTTGCCGTGCAACAGATACCTGTACTACAAGGAACCAGTAGTGATGGTTGACGGGTGAGTTGGTTTCAGGACTGATGCTCTTAAATTTTTTGCTGCGGAATTACATACAGGAGGGATAAGATGGCCCGAGCGCCTGACCATATGGCTACAATCATATGGTCAAAATTGTGACCTGTGTGTAATTCACACGGGAGTGCTGGTGAATCGTGAATAATTCACTCCCTGGAATTCGTCCATTATCAGAAAGGGCCGTAAAGGCAGGTGCTGATGTAAATTTTTTTCACTCTCCTGTATGAGCCATTTCCAAGTCGTATACTCTCTCATTTTAGTTATCAGAAATGTTCTCCTAGAAAGTGTAATTTAACACCATTCCATTTTTTATTATGGGGTTATTTGAAATCACAAGTCTATGGCAACAAATCCGTAACTACCCGTGCATTAAAAGAAAACATTTATGCAAAATAGTCATGAAAAATTTCTACAAACGAGTATGTATGTGTATTTTGGATTTGCTAGAACCTCCTATTTTGTAGAATTTAGTTTTAAAAAAATGCATTCGCCAAGAACCAAGGTTAGTAGGATGATGGCACATAGCTTCGCGCCGAACGGCATCAGCAATACCTTTCCCTCTAGCCTGCAGTTCGCTCAGGCGTTGTTCTTTTCCATCAAATGTCGCAATAACAGGAACTCGAGGTATCGAGATCTTTTTATCTCATCATTGTAAGTCCGACAACAGTTTATCATCCCAGTGCACAACGAAAAATTGTGCTTCAGTCAGCTAACAAAGTTTACGTGCTAAATTTTAAAGAAGTTTCGTCGGAATAAACTCTTGACGTCAAAAACCATGACAGCGTCAGTAACCAGATATTAACTTTCATCAGCGTAATAAAAATGCAGCCTAACCACTTGTTGTCTAGATGATAACTTTCTTCCTGTTATACTCGAGCACGGCTGCTCAATCAAAAAGTGTCAGTTGTCATGCATTTTTTAACCAAATCCCACAAAATAAAGTGCGGTTTGAATAAAACACAAATTATTTAGGAATTATTGTCATTTCTTTTTATTATGATAATATTAGTATGGCGCAATTATATATGGAATAGAATATCAACCAAATGGCCGCCGGAAACTCTGCGGCCAGCTCCATCTGATGGTTCAAATTTTCGATGACTCTGAGGCATAATTAAGGTTCTATGTCGTTAATGTGCCGTATTATCTCATCCTTTAGCTCTTGAATTATTGCTGGCTTCGGGAAGTACACATTTCTTTCAAATAATTTCACAGAAATAAGTCCAATGTCAAATCAAATGACCTTGGCGGGCAAATGAATTATTGAATTTGTCGCGCAAAAAAGTGATGGTTTCATTAGCTGTGTGGCAAGTGGCACCGTCCAGTTGAAACCACACATCGTCCACATCAATATCTTCCAACTCGGGCCATAAAAAGTTCGTCATTTCACGATAGCGAACACCATGTGAAAAAATACGGCCCGATGACGCCGCCAGCATATACATCGCACCAAACAGCCACTCTTTGAGGGTGCATTAGTTGTTCAATAATCACTCCTGGATTATCATACGCCCAAATGTGGCAATTCTGCTTATTTACGAATCCACTGAGGGGAAAATGTGCTTCATCACTGGGGATGATTTGAAAACTGATCACCCATTGTTGCCATTTCTTGCCACCATTCTGATCATTGACGACGCTTGCAATGGTCAAGAGGCTTGAGTAAATTTCGCCTTGTAAGCGTGCAACTGCAATCCTTTAAGCATAATGTGCATCGATGAAGAGCGTGAGAAATGCAAATGTTGGAAAAAACGACGAGTAGAAGTGGACCAACTACACTATCGCGAACAGCAGCAATATTTTCTGCAGAACAAGCTATACGAGTAAGCACTGGTGTTGTCTCATCTTCTACTGACCCGGTTTGCTCAAATTGTTGCTCAATTTTTCCGATTGTACGCACATTTGGTCGATTAAACTGATCGAAGTGCACGATATGCATTTTGATTTGAACGCCAATTTTCATAATAAGCCTGAATAACTTAAACGCGTTGCTCGATTATGTATCCTTCCATAATTCAAATTGAGTTACTCTGAAGTTGAGAAATGTCAAATGAAATGCAGAAAAAAACTTGACATATATGAGGGCGCATTGGAATTGAAGCTACCTAGATGGCAACACAAACATCGTTTATTTTTAATTGCAATCTGTCAAACGTCGGCTATTAAAATATCAACCAAATTCATCGATTAGTGTATTTGTTGTAGTCGTTTGAGTAAGCAACTTTTGTATTTCTTGAAAAATGGAAACAAGTGAATTTCATGTAGTGATTAAACACTATTACTTGAAAGGAAAAACGGCAAAAGAGAAAGAGAAGCTCGATAAACATTTCGGTGAGTCTGCTCCATCAGAATATTGGGTTGTTGAATATAAACTCGCCCGAACAAGTACTGCAACAACACTATCTACAGGAAGGCCAAAAGAGGTGGTTACTGAAGAAAATATCAAGAAAATCCTCGATATCATTATGAATGATCGAAAGGTCAAACTGTTATATGAACGTGTGTTCAACATTTTGCCTGACCATTTGCATATGAAAAAGCTATCGGCAAGATGGATGCCGCGTCTGCTCAGTGTCGAGCAAAAACGAGTTTGACAGACGACTTCACAGCGGTGTTTGGGCATGATAAAGCGTAATCCTGTTGATTTTTGGCAGCGGTTAATAACTGTTTATGAAACGTGGGTCCACCACTACACACCTGAAATTAAAAATCAATCGAAACAATGGGTGGAAGCTGGTGGAAGTGCTCCAAAGAAGGCAAACCCAGTGAAATTGGCTGGCAGGGTTGTGGCCTCTGTATTTTGGGATGCACACCAACCATTGCTCACCGATTGTCTTGAAGAGGGTTCAACAATCAGCGGAAAGTGTTACTATGCATTTTTGGGCCAATTGATTGATGCTATCAAGACAAAATGACCACGTATAAAGAAGAAGAAAGGGCTCTTTCTTCAAGGCAACGCACCGGTTCACACAGCATTAAATACGATGCTAAAATACACTTCGAATTGGTGAATCATCCACCTTATAGTCCAGATTCAGCTTCTATTGATTTTTTCCTGCATCCAAACTTGAAAAATGGTCCGCAGGAAAAAGATTCATTTCAAACGAAGAAGTGATTACCGAAACTAACGCGTATTTTGAAGAATTCCCAAAATCGTATTATTCAGATGGTAGAAAAAAGTTAGAATGTCGTCTTACTAAGTGTATTGAGCTAAAAGGAGATATGTTGGTAAATAATTGGTTTTTGAAAAAAATGGTTTTTCCTACTTAGGTATGTTAGGATAGGTAGGCAGGCTGCTGAATACCCCGGAATAGTCTAGGTTGTCCAGCTCACTTGGGTTCTGTAGTTGTTCCCTTTGTGATTTTTTCCCCTACTTCAATATCAATCCGCGCTCGTAGGTGTGGTTCTTATTTAACATTTAACCATCGGATAAAACGTTCTAGCGTCTCCAAATCTCATTTCTCAAGATTTCCATATACTCTTAACATTTATTCATTCGTAATGTGCATTTGAAGCCATTTACGCGACGTATTATTCTATAAATAACTCTATCCAATGTACTGTGTGATTAAGTAAATTTTGACTATCAGAGGACTAAAAACTGTGTTTCATTTAATTCAAGTCTTTCTTTAAGTTTTCGATATAGGATATACTTATTTACGATAACTATATTGACGATTTCATAACCCGAATTCGACCATTTCAAACCCGATTAACTCTAGTGCGATTAAACATTTTGGAGATTTCACTGTATTTCTAAAAAAGCTAGATAATCAAAACTTGTGCGAACTGCAGGGATCTGTACGTATGATATCGTCTGGCATTAAGAAGTTTGACTTGAAAGCACACAATACCTACGCAGACTTTAGTAAACAAATGTCTGGATTGAAAATTCCGCATTTAAAATCAGATATTGATTGAGCCAAGTTACGAGTATTTACTCGTACAATGAAAAAACTTTAACTTAACCATTCCCATTGATTTCATTTGCATTTCATTACTGCTACCAGACTAAATTACATAAATCAAGTTCACTTGCATACACAGACACAAACATACTACACACATACATACATTGTTATATGTACTGCAGTGTAGCTGGAGCTCGAGCGCACACCTTCATACACATCACATCAACTTCGCCCACAAATATCCTTTTGAAAATCACTTTTATTTGGTTTGTGGTAGTTGATGTTATGTGTATTTGAAAGCGTCTGGCCTAAAGTGCTCATGAAATTTATTAAGTGATGAGCAAATTTATGAACGTCTTAAGAATTTTTCAAGAAAACTTGAGGTCATATTAAATGTTACGAGTACTTACTTACACCTAAAGAAATATAATATTTATGACTTTAAAGGTATGAATGAGTTATTCTGCGGAGGTATTTGCAGGAAAAATTTAAATTAATGACAAGCAAATCTAAAATGAATTTCATTTTCATTCAAAACAATTCTGAATTTTAATTTAAGCAGGATGTCTGTTAGCAGCTTTATATTTTCAAACTTAAATTCATACAAAGTTTTCTTAAGAGTATGTGAACGATAGGAGTTTAAATGCGGATTTTATTTATTAAAAAGCATTCCATTCAGATGTCTTCAGTCGAGAACACACTTTTCAAAACGGAGCCACACACTGAAGTGACCTTCGTTAAATTGAGCTGATTTCTCGACGAATATTTTCCTTTATTATTTATTAATATTTAGATATAAAATTTTGTGCATACAAGGTTTTATAATTATACAAGATTTCTTTATCTATATACACTGTTGCCAGAAATGCAGATTTATCTTCATTTTGCAGATTTTTTTCTCTCTAAAAACACTGAATGAAGATTTGAAGATTTTTGGCCTGAAAACGCAGATTTTTAAAATTTTTAATACTAATAAAACTTTTTGTATTTTTTCCCTTATATTTCTACTACCATTTGTTTACGTTATGTTATAACGAAAATATTAATCATTCATTTTATAAAATAGACAAAATGGGATAACATCTTGCACATGTTTCTGAATTTTATGTTAGACAATTAAGCGAAATTTTGAAAAAATTATTATTATTGATTGTTTTTGGACTCGAAGTTTAAAAAGTAACTTTGTTAAAGCAACTTTGGCAAGTTTCTGGAAGGTAATATGAGCTTATTTATACGATAATTTCAAGTCTTTTTTATAATACTCTTTAAAAGTTGCTACCAAAATCATGTTACATATTTACGACAATTTTTAAGTTATGTGTTTTCTTTAAGTTTAATTTTTTTTGTAGTTGTCGATAAAAAATTCGTTTGGCTCTTTTCATCTTTTTGCTAATATCGATATCAGTCAAATGAAAATACAAGTAAAACCATTTTAAAAACATAACAAATGAGTCAAAAGGAAACTAGAAAAAAAAAACATGAAAAATGTTTTTTGTTGTGACAATTTTTCAGTACAATAAGAAATGCCGTTTAGACATGGCTTTAAACCATCCTGAAAATCTGCTCTATCTAAAATATTTATTTATTTATTTAACTATAGGATGCACAGCGTGGGCGGAGTAGCAAAGACCTTATGCCAAGGATAGTAATAACAGTAATTTGCAGCGGCACTGTTACTAACTATAACGACTTGTGCCTTCACATAAGAAGTTGCCGCAAGGTTAACAAATGAGTACCTCAAAATAACTGTAAGCTAATACAGTAAGTTGACCAGTGAAAGCGAGACGTAAAACTCTCGAAGGCCAAACAACAACGACAAGCCTGACCGCACTTAAGAATTAATTACTATAATGGGAGAACTGTTCTCCAGCCCAGAGCTGTATCTAAAATAAAGTCACTTAATTCCAATATAATTTTCAAATTCTAACCGAGTTTATTAAATATATAATGATTTTACCACATTCATCAGCAAATGTGCAGAGAATCTTCAGCTAGCTAAGTTTTAACGACACAAAGGTCCGAATATGCTCGTAAATCGGTATTAAATTATTAAATAATTTTAAAAACTTTCATATGTGTTTGTTTTCTGGTTTTAATATTCTGGAATGCATAATTCCTTTATTTTTCAAATTATTTGTAAAAAATGCATATTAATAAGAGTTTCAAGATTTTTTGAAGATTTAGAAAATAAAGTGCAGATTTTGCAGATATTTTCATGAGAAATTCTTGAGTTTTGCAGATTTTACCTCTCTAAATTCAGGCAACCCTGTCTATATATGACAAAACATAATTGTTGTGTGCCAGATTGGCCTGCGACTAAACATACAGTACAAATGTTTATTTATGTATATTTTACTGAGTTGGCAAACATAAATTATATGGAAGTGTAAAAAATAAAATTAAAAAAGAAAGTTAACTATATAACAAATTCACTAGGTATCAGTCTTCTATACTTTAAACAGGATTCAAGATATTTATATAAGTTTTTCTCATTTTCATTCAGTTTCCTTTTTTGAAAGTACTGTTGTCTAAAAGCATTATATATGGGACATTCATCAATTACATGCAGGATATCTTCAGATTTGTCAAGGTTGCATACTGTGCATATACCAGTAGTGTTGTTCTGGAATGCTCTACCATTTATATCTAGTAGACCTCTTCTGGCTCGTATTATACGTCCATTCATCCTTGATGAATAATTTTGTGGCAAAATTGGTAACGTGTAAAAATTAAGCTTAGGGTATAGATCGCGAAATTGATATTTACGCGCATCGCTGATAAACTCCTCTCTCTCTTTATTTATTAGGTGTTGCAGTATGCTTTTCCAATTGCTGCTAATGAATGTATTTGGTACAGTATTAATATATAAGTCTTGCCTTATATATTCCCATTGCGCGAACCAATATATTTTTTTACAGATTACATTTTCCTTCAACCTTGTTGACATACAGTAAATGAAGTTTTAAAGCTGTAATGTATAGTGAGTGTAGTCCAGTTTCAAGATGTATTACATAATTTGAAGTCGTGGCAGGTAAACAGAGCATTCTTTTGATAAAATATCTGGATAGCTTTTCAACCTCATCGTATTTTTCAAGTCCCCAGATCTGTGCAGCATATAACATTATTGATTTAGAAGCAGCCTCAAATATTTTAAGTTTCTTGTATTTGGAGATATGAGGGTTTGACCAAGTTGAATTTATAGCCAGCTTGGCAGACGTCAACTTATTTTTTAAATGTTTCTTAAAAGACATGTTGTATGTGATTTCCACCCCTAGATATTTGTAGGCATTGACAATTTCAATTTGATTTTCGTCATACTTCCTGCTTAAATTTGCAGAAACAGAATTACTTTTGACTTTTCAAGGTTAACTTTTAGCGACCATGTTAAACAGTAACAATGGAGTTTATTTATCACGTCTTGTAGTCCATCCGGCGAGTCTGACAGTATAACAATATCATCAGCATATAGCAATATTTTTATATTAAGACCAGCAACATTAACGCCACCAGGAAGTTCATCGACTAAATCATTTGTGTACAACGAGAATAAAATTGGGCTCAAGGTACACCCTTGCTTTACACCAGCTTCGGCAAACTATATAAATATTTTCCTTTAAAGCCACAAGAGATTGGCGATTATCATTACAAATCCTCTCTTTGAGGTAGCCCCATAAAAAAAATCCATGGGACCTTGGTGGCAATGGGATGTGCCAAAGTGACTGATCAGATTTTATAGGAAATTTTCCCGAAGCAAATTTATCACAGCTCTGGATGTGTGGTTCCACACATGGGAAATTTTCCCGAAGCAAATTTATCACAGCTCTGGATATGTGGTTCCACACACGTGTGAAACCACGTGTGTGAAGAGTACGATGGATGAGCTCGTAAGTTTGGCAAAAAGAATTCCGTAATCATGCGTCGATAATTTTCACCGTTGACATTCGTCTCCTTGGCCTCGAGAAAAAAATTATGCGTAGATAAGGCCCACCAAACAGTTACCCTGGGGTAATGCAATTGTTTTTGATGCATCAATCGAGGGTTGCGGGTTCTTGGAGATCAGGTTTTGCTTGTTGACGTGTTTGTTTAAGTGAAAATGCTCGAAAAATTTTTGCGTAAATCAAAGTCACTTTCTTTCAATTCTTGAACGATTTGAATTTAAAAAGGAAGTTTCAGATTCTTTTTTAAACATTTCATGAATAATCGCTCTTGGAAGTCCCACTGAGACTGCTCTTTTCTGCTTTCAACCAGTTCAATGTTTTGGAGAGTCCTTGAAGATCGACTGGGAATTGGCCGTGGGAAATTCAAAGCGGAAGCTGTTGCGCGAAATCTCTGCGCCGCCGAACGTGTTAAATTTACACTCGGTCCATCGCGTATTCGTCGAATAGCAGACTTTGAACAAAATTGTCGTCAAGTATTGACAAATGTATCCAGAGCGAAACCGCGATGTTCACTGGATCGCTGCGATATCGTGACCGACGAATCCGCCCGTATATTTTGTTGCATTTTTAAATAAGCGTTTTAACAAATATAAATTTGCCACCTGTAGGGATGAAACTATACCAGTAGGGTATCGATACTTATACTCAATACGGTATGGATACCTACTCGGTATCGAAAAAATAGCATCGATACATACTTGTATCGGTCAATTTCTTTTTAGGGTTAGTGGCAGGGAAGAACACACGGAGCCAAAAATCAAAATCTTCGTACTGGCTGAAATTGAGGTGTCTTAATTAGGATCCAGGAAGCGAAGATATTTAGAAGGCAGGAATTCTATCATAATAATTCTTCTGCTACATTCACTTACTAGTTAGTCTTGTAACTGTCGAACACATTCAATGGAGGAAGAAAAACTTTGTAGCTTGGATGTAAGCCAATTTATCATTAGTATAATCCTGGAAAAAGTCACACATCAATGCTGACATGGCCCAGATATGATAACAGGACGACTTACATCCTTAGAGGCTTGCCCCGACATTGCTGCCGCGGTCCTGATGGGACATTGACACGAGGCGAGGAGGTTAAATTTTCCATTTAATGACTTCTGTAGAAGTTGCAGACAAGGATCGTTGAGCACTTCCTCTATTGGTGTCCAGCTCTTTCTTATATAAGGGCATTGTATCTAGGCAGGCCGATGCTGCATGATTTGTCGGAGGTATTGGAATGTGATATAAGTTTATCCAATCCTCTTGTGATACTTGGTTCTTAACTTGAGACTTATTGAGATACATATCACACCCAGGTAACATGACGAGGCCAGACTGGATAGCTGACGAATGTTTTTATGTAACTTTTATGCGCCATAAATCGAGTTACTGTGTTTCATGTTTGTCTGGTGGTTACTTGCGAATTTTTCTTACGAAAGAAAAATAAAAGTATCATTTAAATTTTATTTTCCGTGAACACGAGTCCATATGCACTCATTTATACGCGGCGTTCTATGTACTGAAGCTAACAAAAAAGTAAGTTCAGGTTATATGCCTATCGGACTAATAGTTTGTGAAAATAAAGAAAATTACATCTTGAAATATCGCCGTCTAATCCACCAATACGCTGGCAATATTCCATTACCAGGTCCCTTTCTGTTATTTTACCGAATCAAAATCTGAGCTCATCAGCTATGTACTCTCAAAGATTTTACAAAAATCATGTTCAGTTGACCGAACGTAATGTCGTCGATTTGAATTTTCGGATTCAAAGTTAAACTGCTTGCGAATAGATGATGTAGAAGTTGGTGGCTCTCTTTACTTCCAAAGAAAGGTCGTCAACTCTACAAGCCAGTTTTTCAACTCTCTAGAATCGGTAACCATAATATTATGAAGTATAAACCAACCATGTCTTTGTAATGTCACTTGGCTTCCGGTGAAAAATTTGATGATCAACGTTATAAAAAAAGAGTGCTTAAAGGAAAGCTTAAAGGTGAGGACCTTTTGATACCATGAGTCCTAATGTTTGCGAAAGACATAACATGCCATTTTAAGCATTTGCAGTTGCCAATACGGCTTGCACTGGCAATGGCAATTTGAAAATTTAAAGTCATTCCTATCATGTAAATAAAATTTCAAGGCAAAACAACGTTTGCCTGGTCAGCAGAAATACCTCAAAAAACTGTAAACTAATACAGTTAGTTGAGGCAAAAAGTTAACCAGTGAGAGCGAGGCGCAAAACCACACTTAAGAATAATTAGAATGACGCGAGAGCTGTTCCCCAGTCCAGAGCTGCTTTACGACTGTTCATAGCTGTGCGTTTCACTTTTTACTATTAACTCATTCCTGTAATAACCACCTGTGTAACCTACTAACATAAACCATGATTTAAGGATTAGGAAGCATCCTGTGTTTGCGATATGATGAAATGAAGGCGTATTGTCGGTGTGGTTATATTTATGTTACAATTTATATTATATTCTTGCAATTATATCTTCTTATTTCCAGCACATTATATCTTCTTATTTCCAGCGTTTCAAAAAATAATTTAAATAAAAATAGGTTGAATTATGAAACTTTAGTTCATGGAAGAAGAATTTGAAGACTAGAGAAAAAATTACAATATTTAACGAACATAACTACAGTAAACAAATCTCAAATTCATAAATTTGCTTGAAACAGAAACAAAGAAATATATTAACTTTTTATTGCAGCAGAGGTGGGAGTACTCGTATGTCGAAATGTACTCGTAATGAAATTAAACATCAGGGTGCCTGATGTTACAGATAAAAGATGTATTACGGGTTGCAACTAATGGCGTTTCTTTTTTAACAAAAATGTTATATGTTTTCCAATTTTTATGTTCTTTTCTAAAAAGTAGGCAACTTGCTCTTTTGTATTTGTGCTGCATTGAAAATTTCAATATATAAAGCATATTTTGCCCACAACTTCAAGTACAGGGTGAGATATTACCCATTTTTACCACTCTGTATGCCGACAACCGCGTCAAATAATAGATCACCCTAATCCCACTGCCTCACAGTAAGTGACCAAGTGTTCTATTGAGCTCCCTTCCTTTCCACAACATTTGACGCTTCTGTGTTGGATATGCTCTATAGATGCTTAATGTAGGTATCATGACCTGTAAGTGCATCCATACGACTTCTTAGGCTTTTCCAATCCGATATTCGAAAAATAAACATTTAAAAAAACTGACCTCATAAAAACCAAAATAGTTTCTTAAAAACCGGTCGAATAATAACCATTCGATCATCAAAATATTTATACAGAGTGTCTGGTGGCTACAGATAAAACAATGCGAGTAAATACTCGATATTTTTCTTTCGATACTAAGTATTTTTACTATCGAGTACCAAATAGGTATCGGTCACAACTACTAGTGTCGGTCAGAAATACTTCTTTTTTATTAACAAGCAACTAGAAACTTAGTTGGCCACCATTTTTACCATAACTTTATTTGATTTTTGATGCTTTTATAAAACAAATCTATGCAACCCGTGCATGCAAATGGGACTACAAAAATTGGGTGTATGGTTGCATATCATAAAAATGCCGATAAGATTGCGGTCACGATCTTGAAACACTAAAATAAATAGTCCAGTTACTAAAATCATTCGAGGTTGTCACTAAAAAATCTTCAGGCCAAAATTATGTTAGGTTAGGTTAGGTTTAACAGGTTACCAGCTATCTGAACCTTGCAAAGTCTTGATATGACTGTTACTGGTTTGGTTTTGCCCTGTGTAGTATGGTGGGTCTTACTATTTGAGTATATAACCAGTATGCCATCTTACGGCTTAGGACCCAGGATCTACCCAATAGTTTAGTCTACACCTAACTTGAAACGCAGTTAAAACATAAAGTAAAAACCTGCTGTTTAAATATCTGTCTGTTAAAGGCGGAGTACACGTAGTGATGTTAGAGTTCTAACTTTTCATATTAAAAAAATGAAAATGGCGAAAAACAACTACAAATAGCAGGCTGTTGTCAATTTAAGTTATAACAGTGCTACCAAATGAAATGTTTTAACAACCAAGTTATAACTTTAACCAAACTTCTTTAACTTTAACTTGAAGTTAGCGTTAAAATTAGTATCTTCATTCAAGTGAAGACCGCACTTTAAGTTAGTTGAAGTTAAATAAACTCTTGAATAAAGAAATAATAAAAGAGACAGCTGAGACTGAACAATATCAAAGAAAATAACAATAATATGTTGCTCTTAAAATATTGTTCTGCCAACCATATATATTTTTGCTCTAGTTGAGTAGTAGTAAACTTAAATTTAGTTAAAACTCAGCCTAGTTTCCAACAGGGATTTTTCTGTTTATTCACATGTGTTCTTTGATTTGAAAAGTTAACTACAACTAAACTAAATAAAATATATCATAAAGTTTGAAAAGCTGAACAACTTTCATATTGTGTAAAATTATTTATTTTCTTGGCTGAGCATTTTTAAATAATTTATTACCTTTTCATAAATCAGAAAATGAGCAAAAAACAAAAATTCATTTATCAAATCATTTTATTCAAAACCATAGAGTAAACAAAATTATTTTATTTCAAAAAACAGAAAAGGGTTCGAAAAATTACTGAAAGTGTTAGAAAAAATGTTAGTACCCTTTTTTTGCATTTTTCGTGCAAATAAGGGATTTGACAGAAATCCATTGTGAATTGAAACAAAAAAAAAAAAAAAAAAAACGTTTCTCAAATACATGTGTTTCCGCAATCCCTTTTGTGAAAACTGTCTGTCAATTGCGATTTCTGACGTACGAGTACATTGTTGGAAAAATTGGAATAAATGCGTTTTCCTTAGCAAAATTTGCGAGAAGCAGCTGTCAAAACACTTGCAAATAAAATTGTGGCGAAATTCTACGGTTCAGCAAAGGTGAAATACAGATAAAACGTTTTGCATATTTTAATAATTGAAATATATTTAAACAAATACTTATAAATAATCTATTTCAGAAAATTCGAAGATTTGCAAAAATTTCACTACGGAAATCTGCTCGAATACATGCTCACAAACTTTGAGTAGTATTGCTTTTTTTTAAAAGCTACTTCAAATGTTTAATTTTTACTTTTGTCTTCACACTTGTAACTCTCTTCTTTTTATTTACTTCTTTAATGTTTCTTTTTGACAGCTTTGTAATGGAAATATTTTAATAAAGGCAAAAACTAGTGCTGCCTGTTTTCACCTTGAAATATGATGTTGATCCAGTAAGCGCCAGTTTACACCCCATCAGGTTTACTTGATCAGGTCTATTATGTATCGCTGTTCCGAGAAAACCAAATAAAACAAAATTCAAATTAAAAAAAAATTTAATTGCAATAACACTGCATGTAGCAAGATGCTGCCAGATGTATGGCGTCGCTGGCATGCTGGCGTGTATGCTCCGGTTAGAAGCTTGCCTTTTTGTGCAGTGCATTGTACCAGAACTAGAAAAATAGGTTGTGTGGAGGGGGAAAGAGGTAGTAGTGTTTGTGAACATTTGACTTGAACTTTCCAACGTTATAATAGAGAGGAAACACGTCTGTAGGCAACTTCTTCTACAGACGAAGCATACGGCTGAAAAACGAATTCTCTCTATAACGAGCAGTACGATTCCCCGGGCAATTGACCACAAATGGATGAGCTCTGGATGATGAACGCGTGTTACGTAAAAATGTGCGAGTTTCGGGAGCAAGATCTCTAGTCTCGTCAGAGCAAAATCCATTGTAGTAACAATAGAATAGAGTAACGCTTATTGACAGAAACATGTAATTTCAAATAAACCCATAAAAAGAAATCCAATGGTGTTAAATTACCGAAATGAATGAGTATACGACCTGGATATTTCTATTGCAGTAATTGCATTTTTTCACGGGTCGTATTGCATGTGACATCGTCTTGTTGAAACCATATACGAAGGCGGACTGATATTGAAGCTACTTAAGTAGAAAAAAACGTTTTTTTTCAAAAACTATTTATTTCTCAACATAGTGAGCTAAACTCAATACACTTAGTTAGACGATATTCCAACTTTTTTATTCCATCTGAACACGATGATTTTGATAACCGTATATTTCGGTAAGCATTTCTTTGTTTGAGATGAATCATTTTCTGCAAGCCATTTTTTCAAGTTTGGAAGCGGGAATAAATTGAAAAAGGAGCTAAATCTGGACTATAAGGTGGATGATCAACCAATTCTAAATGCCTTTCACGTAATTTTAACATCGTATCTAATGCTGCGTGAACCGATGCGTTGTCTTGAAAAAAGAGCACCTTTTTCTTTCTTAAATGTAGTTTTGCATCGTATCTAATGCTGTGTGAACCGGTTGTCTTGAAGAAAGAGCACTTTTTCTTTCTTTAAATGTGGTCGGTTTTTCTTGGTTGCATCAAGCAATTGATCCATCAAAGCACTATAATACTTTCCCTTTTCAAGATAATCGATGACCAATATTCCGTATGCCTCCCAAAATACAGTGGCCATAACCTTGCCAACCGATTTCACTGTCTTCGCCTTCTTCGGAGCACTTCCCCCAGCTTCCACCCATTGTTTCGATTGCTTTCTAATTTCAGGTGTGTAGTGGTGGACCCACGTTTCATCAACAGTTATTAATCAACGCCAAAAATTAACAGAATTACGCTTTACCATGTCAAAGCACAGCTGTGAATGGTTTGTCGAACTCGTTTTTATTCCTCACTAAACAAACACGGCACCCATTTTGCCGATATCTTTTTCATATGCAAAATCTTGAACCATTTCAACAATCTCGCGTAACTTGACTCGGCGTTCATTCACAACGATATCGAACATTTTCTTGATATTTTCTTCAGTAACCACCTCTTTTGGCCTTCCTGTTGATGGTATTGTTGCAATTCTTGTTTGGGTGCGTTTAAATTCAGCATTCCAATATTTTAGCATGTTATCTGACGGAGCAGACTCACCTTAATGTTTATAGAGGTTTTCTTTTGTCTCTGTCGCCGTTTTCCCTTTGAAATAATACTGTTTAATCACATGTATTAGAAATTCCATTTTTCCATTTTTCAAGAAACACAAAAGTTACTAACTTCAGACGACTAGTACAAATAAAACAACTGACGTTTGACAGATCGTAATTTCAAAAAGAAAAAATTGTTGTGTTTGTGTTGCCATCTAGTGCTAGGTAGCTTCAATATCAATCCGCCCTCGTATTGTCCACACCTATATCGTCCAATTTCGGCAAAAGAATTGTGTTATCATGTCGTAATTTCGAGCAGAACACCCAGTCTCATTTTTAAAAGGCTGGTTCAATTGTGTCTCTAGCCCAAAATCCACAGCAAACAGTGACACGTTGTGGATGCACTTATTTTTCGAGTCACTTGTGCGTTTTCAGAACCCCAAAAAACGTAAATTTTGGCGATTAACAAAGCCATCAAGGGGAAAGTGTGCTTCATCGCTTAGGATGATTTGCTCGAAATATTAGCTGAATAATGAAGACACGATGTTCGCTACATTTTTAATTACCCAGCAAGAACAATGATGATCATATATTGCATCATCTGGTGGGCATTGCTGATGTGAAGTCACATCAGAGTTTGTATCATTTTATTAAGGGCAATATGAAAAAACTGATGTGAAGTTTCGTGTACGTGTGATGTTTTTTCTCTTTCAAACTAATGTACTTTGTGCATTTGTGATCCACATAGCTCTGCTCACTCTACAGTTTTTTTTAGTAACCAGCAGTGATGCATGTATTATCATCTCTGATGCATAATTGCTGATGTATTGTCAGGTTACAGCTGACAAATCGAACCTGATTTATAAACACATCATGCCTGCTGAATCAAACCTGACGAGTATCCTAACAATCCTGATGTACATATAAACAAAGCTCACTGGTATTGAGAAAAAAGATAATTTTTAAAATTTATTAAGCTAAATTTTTATTTGTTTGGTATAACTAAAAAAATATAAATGTATTAGAAAAAAACTAATAAACCATGAATTGTTCCTAAAAGTAGCTGCTTTTCATCTTAAATAGCTTAATAATTTTTAGCAATATTGCGCATGGTATAACATAAATGGCTGTAATTTGCCCCATCGCACACAAAATCTAAACACTCTTAGAAAAAGATTGCATCAGGGCCTTGTAAGAGTAAAGCTGAAAATCGAAATGTATTTAGTTGGTTTAGATAGAAATTATTGATATTTATTAATCCAATTTACCACAAAGTTTTCCCCTTTATTTACGTTTATAAAACATCCCTCGAAAAACCTCTCTAGTCTCATTACATGAAACAAACATTCGGCTTGGAAGTACACATCTAAGCTGATAAGTGTCCTAAAGTTTCACATAAGTCTTCTATCAGTTTTGGATCAACTGGAGATGCAAAATTCTGCCAAGATTTATAGTTAACACCTATACTGCTATTTGCCGTAGTGCATCCAGTTGCTTCTTCTTCATCCGTATCTAATTCGACTTCATTAACCAAAGTGTATGTAATTGAGCCACCCGAATAAAGAGCATAAGTTTTTATAGTCTAAAATATTATATATTTACATTCCTATATAGGAACGTAGCAAACCTCAAAGTTTTTACATTTATTAATTCCCATAATTTATAAGATTCATCTTCGGCCACTCGTGCAAAAACATCTCCTGATAGTTCAGCATGTTGTTCCCAAATGATAAATCTTGGCTCTAGGGTAGCATAACTTTTGTGAAAACGCTGAATTGGACAGAATTCCGGTTGCATTTTTACTCTAATTAGTGCCTGGTCACACACAGCAACTTTAGTTGGCCAATTCTTGACTTTATAGAAGCTTTCGGTGAGGGGAATAAGAAGGGGGAAAAAATTGCCGGTACTCGGCAATTCTCAGCAATTCCTTACTTTTGTCTCATGTATGTATGTGTATATGCATATACAATGTAGATTGCATGAAACAAAAGGTAGGGAATTGCTCAAGAATTGCCGAAAAAAGTTTTTGTGTGTGGACAAGAAAGCAATTCCAAAAGAAAATTGCTAAAAAGTTCGGCAATTAAAATCGCTGTGTCTGACCTTAGACTTACTGCCACTACTGTTTGTTTTTCTTTTGATTTCTCAGTCGATTTACATTGTGTCGAAATTTTATTGCCCGGAAAATCAAAAAATTTTGAATAACGTTTAAAAATTGTGAATTGCAGTGCCAATGTATATCGTTGTCTTTGTCTTACATATGCATTTTTTTCCTGCATTATTAAGCGTTGCCATTGTCAACACCTCATGTTACAAAAATTGTTCCTTAGATAATAGAACGAAAATCTCTCTTCTTAAATTTGTATTGAAAAGCTATAATAAATTATTAAAAGCTTAAAATATATTCATAACTATTATTTCTAAAAAAGGATATATTTGTAAGTTTTCATTAAACAATAAAAAGAACAAATTTACGGATGGCTTAAACAAAAAATAAAGAAAACACTGTCTTTTTAAGACAAAATAAGGAAAACAAAACTGTATAATAATGGAATAGTTGCTACAGTGCACAAATCAGTTTATGAAAAATATATGTATAAACATAATCCCAAATTACATTCACAAAATCAATAAACAAAAAGTAAAGTGGTGGTTTAAAAACTATAATGGCAACGTTGCCATGTTATACATGTGTTGGTAAAATAATTGTTTATGTATTAGTTCACATCAGTTTTTATTAAAAATCTCTTGTAGGGTACCTTTAACTACCATCTGTAAAATCGCTTGACGCTTAACTGTACAATTGGCGATAAATTCAAATCTTGCGGTAGTTTTGGCGAAACCTTACTTATCTGTAAAATAAAAAATCCTGGAGTCTGGGTGATAGACGTTACTTCGGAAAATAACTTTTGATTTCTATTAAATAAAAATAAGAGGAAGCAAATGAAAAAAGTTCCCCTGTAGTTTTAGTTGCTGCCTTCTGCATATTTTCTGGTATCTAACTCGTAATCAAACTTCGTTTTGAGAATATAATTCATATCGCCAATTAGTTTCAAGTTATAATGCGATTTTAAAACATCAAAATGCATGAAGAATTTAATTTTATATTTTATAGTTTATATCTGTTGCAATCAAATTCAAAATGTTCTCAAACAAAATGTGCAGCACATTCATTTTGAAGACTTTTCAGTAGAATCAGTCATGCGTGGTGCCTTTAGTCACTTGAACGTTGCAAACGAAATATTTTGATATAAGAAGCAATGTCGTTTTGTGAAAATACATTTATTAAAACATCCAAAGTGCATTTGTTTAAACTTTTTGTACTCGTACTGTCTGATTGTGAAGCGACAACTAATGGTTGAACTTACTTACAACACTTGTGGTGCAATTAGACACTCTTTTACATGCTGCTGATCCTCCTCATCCTCCTCCTCCTCCTCCTCGTCATGTACTGTCAATACTTAACAATTCAATTACAAAATACTCAAACAATTGTTAAATAAATTTTCATTCATTCGCATGTGAATAAATATGAAAGGATGCGTGTGTGACACTACTTAGTTGAAAGTGTGATGACGCACTTACTGCAATTTGCAATATAATAAGTGCAACATGCAAGCACAATAAACACATAGCATATGTGTGCGTTTGTGTGTGTGTGTGTGCGTTTGTGTGTGTGTGTGTTTGGTGTGCTGCAATTGAAATAAGTTAAATAAATTGTTACTGGTTGGCTACGCTTTCAAGTGGCACGCTTGTGGTGCTTTAAGTAGCGTGAGCTGTTTCTTTCTTTAAACCTTTAATATGCCCACACATGCCAGCCAATTGTGAAAGTTTCTTTGTAAATGTGGTTGTAAGAAAATCCTTTAACTGCGAGCATAATCATGAGCTGCACACTTAAAATCATTCAGAAATCAGCAAACACGACAACAAAAAGATACAACAAATTGTATATAATTAATTACAGTTCTTCCGAACGAAAAAAGAGCTTAACATTTTTCAATTTACTCATGTGAAAAGTTTCATGTAAACCACGAATGTGGCTGAGACAAATTAAAAAAAGAAAAAAAAAAATTAAATACATACGATGGCTCACAGCTTATTTCGTGCAGCTTTAAAATCCAACTTTCAAGGCTTATAGCAAGAAAACTGGAGATGATATCAAAAAGGCTTAACTGCACAATATTTCTTGTTCAACTATTATAAAAAGTTAATTTTCATTTGTTTAAACACTTGCGGAATAAAAACACAAAAATCTTAAAATGCGAAAAATTCAAGTCGGTTACTGTCGGTTGTCAAGAAAAGTAAAAATGTAAGAGAAAGCAGAAATGCAGATTTTGTGTTTGAATAATATTATTAGAACATTTTTCTTTTTAAATTCTTATTATTTTGTTTAAAATAGTTGAATATACCCGTTGGAAAAGATTTTTTAATATGAAAAGAACAGTGCAGACAATTCACTGAGGAGGATCTATATTCCGAACCCTCTTTCATGAGAAGAGAATCTCCGAAGGACTTAGAGTAAAGCTCTCTTTTGGATATTCTTGCCACTTCGCTCAACCATCTTCACCAACGTCGCGCCCCATTAACCCACTGAGGGTTTGGAGTTGACTTCCCCTCACCGTATTTTTGGCGCAATCCGGTTTCGTTAAAAGAGAATCTTCGGAGGACTTTGAGTAAAGCTCTCCTCCGGATATTCTCGAATCTACGCTCAACCAACCTCGTGTCGTGTATATGATTCAGGATTCGTCTAATTCCCTGAGGGTTTGAGTTAATCTCCCCTCACCGCGTTTTGCGCGAAGCCCACGGACTTCTACATGCTCAGTCAGCCAAAGGCGATGTATTGGTGTTGGCACTGCGATCTGTCGTATAACGCAGAAATAACTTTAATCAATAAATCACATTTTATATAGAAAGATGAGTGTGTCGTATTTTTTTCTTGTTCTCTGGTTACAAATATAAATTTTTGTAATGAGTCCTGGCAGCCCTGAGCTATCTCAGCCTAAAGGGGAAAACCTGTCGTTACAATCTGAATTATACGATTTTGGGAATACCTCAAAATACGCGATAGTTTCGTTAATCACTTCTTCGTTTGAGATGAATCCTTTTCCTGCAACCGTTTGGTTTCGAAACAGGAAAATGCCCGTAGGAGCTAAATCTGGACTATAAGGTGGATGGTTAACCAATTCGAAATGTATTTCACGTAATTTTTGCATCGTATCTAATGCTGTGTGAACCGGTTGTCTGGAAGGAAGAGCACTTTTTCTTCGTTAAATCTGGTCAGTTTTTCTTGGATGCATCAATCAATTGATGCACGATGAACAATATTCCGTGTGCACCCCAAAATACAGTGGCCATAACCTTGCCAGGCGATTTCACTGTCTTCGTCTTCTTCGGAGCACTTCCCCCAGCTTCCACCCAATATTTCGATTGATTTTTAATTTCAGGTGTGTAGTGATGGACCCATGTTTTATCAACAGTTCCCAGGTAGCAAAATCGTCCTAGACGACAGTGCCTTCGAAGATATACGCACGATTTGTTCTCTTTTGTTTAGGTTTTGTAATAAAAAGAGGACCATATGAGCGACAACGTCTTTAATCTGGCCGCTGTCTGTAGGGGACAGATGAGCGACAATGTCTACAAATTGTAGACATGTAGGCATTTCAAAAAAGCAACTGTACTTTAATAAAAAGCAGAACAAAAATTGATATATGTGTTTAAATCAGCGACACGATAAGCGACAATGTCTTCTATCTAATCTTCAAATCGTTCAAGTAAAATATTTCTGCAAAAAACTTACGGCACTCTAAAGTAACAACAAAAATATAAAAAAATTTGAGTATATATTTTTTCTCATTTGAATATTAGAATTTGAATCATGATATAAAAAATACAAGGTAGTTTCATTCTCTTTTTATTATATGTAATAAGGATTTTTGAAGTTTTAGAGAGAAATATAAAAAGGCGTTGCCACACAGTTGAATAAGGGAACTTACTCCTAGAATGGATTTTTTCTGAAATGTGTAGTGCATTGTTCATATTAGAAAAAGCTTGAAATAATAAGCTGATGTAAGTAGGTAGCTGTGATCGTTTTGAAACCCATGTTAGGTTAGGTTTAACAGGCTGCCAGCTACTGTAAAGCCAGCCCACTTGGGTCCAATTTGTTCCCAAAAACTAAAAGCACGGACTTCTGCTTAGTAGTAAACTTTACGATAGCATTCACACGAATGTTTATTTTAAAGAAAATATTATTAAATTAAAAAAAAAGTCTCTTTAGATATTAAAACAAAGGGAAAATTTTGATGCTAGTGGTTTAAAAATATGTAAATAATTATTTCTACTAGAATGACCCAGGATGCAGCGACAAAACTAATGCACGTAACCTTGAATATTCTTCATTACTTGCAATAAGAAAAACTACTTCCAAAAGATATCATTATTTGTTTAAATGTCAAAGTAAGCATGTCTAGCGAAAATTTGCATATAGTTTTCCGTCGTTTCCGTGCCTGCAAACTTGTTCTGGACGTGACTTGTAACTTCTCTAACAAATGGCGCGATATAATTATTCAGTGCATTTAAAAGAAAAAATAACAGCTGATTTTAATAACGGCCAATCAGTGACCACAATTGCAAAAAAATTTGACATTCACCAAGAATTACAAGCCGTTTATGTTGTTCAGGTACTTTGGTTACAGAACGTAAACGTGAACGTTTCCGAAAAACTAGTAAACGAGATGGCCATAATACATTTGATAAAAAAAAAATACACATTCGTGCTGTCACGAACCATCGCCACGCAATTGTCATTATATGTTAACCCCAGAAGGCTTCAAAGATAGGCTGCAGAAAGTGGTCTAAGAACATTTCATACAAAAGTGTAAAAAAGATCTTTATATGACGGAAAAACAAACTGGCCAGGTTGGAATTTGCAAGGGAACATATTAATTTGACCACCACACAAAGGATTTCCATACTATTCTCCGATGAGTCCAAATTTAATTTAAAAGGTTCCGATAGATTAAGACTGGTTAGATGACCGAAAAGCCAACGTCTTGAGCTCTAAACACTTAGACGACAGTAGACTTCACAACTTCACGAGTACAAATGAAGTTAGCTTCAAATGCTGCCGTCTGGTCAGCAACATAATTATTTTAAAGACAGCAGCAGCACTATGTGTATTTAAACAATACAAAATTCAGAGGTGCCACATATATATTTTACACGAATGAAATTAAAATTACTGACTGAAAACGTAGTAATATTACGTAAAACTGTAAAAACCCATCAATTTATCTGTTTATTTTATTTATGTGATGTTTATTTCTATTAAATATTTCGAACTAATTTTAGTTCTTATTGCTATCAATTTATATTTATAGCGGCAGCACTGGATTTACGTTTTGCTGCTTACGAAAATAGAAATTAGTTTAAGTTGGCAGCAGCAGCAAATGCTGTTGTGAAGTCGTGCTGCTGTGATGTCGTTAAAATAATCGTGTGCATTTAAACACATGTATATTATTTTTGACAGATTGCTGCTTGCTGTCTGCTGTCGACTATGTGTTTAAACCTTTATAACAGACAGGAAACACGTCTGTAGGCAACTTATTCTACAGACGAAGCGTACGCCTGAAAAACGAATTCTCTCTATGACGAGAAGTACGATTATCCGATTTACGATACGATTTGATTGCTGCTTGCTGTCTGCTGTCGTCTATGTGTTTAAAGCTTTAATCCTCGTTATACTAAAGGCACATTGAAACATTTTAGTCTGGGGATGTTTTTCAGGCCATTTTTATAGATTTTAGATTTATGTACGTATTTTCTTTAAAATTGTTTTATTTATTTTTGTTAGAAGTCACAATTTTATTATTATTTTTAGACACAACTGAAAACAAGGGAATGTATAAACTAATAC
The DNA here is from genome assembly GCA_914767995.1 of Thecocarcelia acutangulata. Taxonomy (NCBI): domain Eukaryota; kingdom Metazoa; phylum Arthropoda; class Insecta; order Diptera; family Tachinidae; genus Thecocarcelia; species Thecocarcelia acutangulata. Next base: position 64,816,688 of record OU612098.1, read on the forward strand.
GGTAATACAATTTTATGGAAAATGTCACAATCCTTATATTTGTCAGATGGTGATTGTTAAGGAAAATTCAGATAATAAAACGACATGAATTTGTTATATCATGATTTGTATATTATTTGAATACGAGACATATCGTCATTTTTTTCTGTATATATTTTCTAAATAATTTTTAAACTTTTTTATATTACTTAAAAAATGTAAAAGAGTTTTATATTCTCTACAAATTGTGCTATGACACTATTAATAATTTGAAAACATTTTAAAAAAGACATCGGAAGCTGAAGAAATTAATTAACAATTTTCATTAAATCACTATCAATTACGACAGTTTAGTGATTATATCGTCGGAACAATCGTCAACGAATACGTCACCTATGCAATCGTTGACGATACTGTGGTGGAAATTGTCGCCTGCACAATTGTTTACGAGGTAGTGTGGATATTGTCACTTATGTATTCTTCGACGACATGGACGGAAATGTATTGCATATAATCTTCGACGATGTGGTGAGGAAACTGTCTTTTTTGCGGTCTTGCGTGATTTCATGGCCATTAGTTCGAAAATTTTGTCAACGATTTGTTTGAGTTGTCGTCAGCATGTCTTCCACGATTTTCTATTGTCTTGTACCCATCGTTTAAGATGTCTTTAAGACATGGACAACTGGGTTATTAATCGAAAAAAAGACAAACTGTAAACAAATACAGACAGTTGAGGCATAGAGTTAACCAGTGAGAGCGAGACCCAAAACTCTCGAAGGCCAAACAACAATAACAAGCCTAACCGCACTTAAGAAATAATTACGATGACACGAGAGCTGTTAGTCGTAAACAGCTCTGCGCTTAAAATGTTTTTTTATACTATTTTTATAATTTATATCTTTCTTTTGTAATAATTAACAATTATTATCTGTCGATCTAGTTTTTGTTTGACACTGCACCCATCTTACCGATAATAGCTTTTTCATATGCAAATGTTCATGCAAAATGTTGAACACACTTTCATATGATACGTTTATCATTTCAGCAATCTCACGTAACTTGACTCGGCGATCAGTCATAACAATATCGAGGATTTTATTGATATTTTTTTCAGTAACCACCTGTTTTGGCCTTCTTGTCGATGGTACTGTTGCAGTGCTTGTTCGGGCGCGTTTAAATTCAGTAATCTAATATTTTACCATGTAATCTGAAATTGGACCTTTCAAATAATAGTGCTTAATCACTGCACGAACTTCACTTTTTTCCATTTTTCAAGAAACACAAAAGTTGCTTACTTCAAACGACTACAACAAATAAACTAATCGATGAATTTGCAATCTGTCGGCTGACGTTTGACAGATTGCAATGTAAAAAGGTGTGTTTGTGCTGCCATCTAGTGCTAGGTAGCTTCAATATCAATTCTCCCTCGTAGGTGTACAACTCTGCTTCCTCTAAATTTTTTCCGAAATTCGAGGCTTGCAATTTTTTACTTCTTCATAAGACCGGAAGTATCGGTCAGCTAGGCCGTGGGCCATTCATCGAAACAAGTGATATTTCGTGGGAACAACGTCTTAAGTATAAGGCAAGTTGGGTAGGACTTCCCATTTCAACATTTCCAAGTATGTATGTATGTCTTGAACAATACCAGGTCGAGCATTGTCATGCTGTAAAAGCACTTTATCATGTCTCTCGTTGTATTGCGACAGTTTGTCTTTCAAAGCTTAGCTTCAACGCATTAATTTGATAACGATCGCCTGCGATTTTTTCAGTTTGTTTTAATTACATATAATACATAACGCCGAGCTGGTACCACCAACCGGTGGGCATGACCGTGAAACCTTAAATATTCGGTTTCGCGGTTTTGTTTTTTATCATTCATTTATTTACAATAAGTACTCAAATCTTAGTACTAAACATATACAATTAAATAAGTCTAGCCAATGCTAGACAATAAGTTTTATATTGCCACTATCAGAGTGTTAAATAGGTGACTTTACCGATATAATTGGCGCAAAATAAAACTTTTTGTCTAGCATTGGCTGGACTTAGTTAATTTTTAGTATTTAGTTTTAAGTTTTTAATACTTATCACATTGTAAAGATTCAATAAATAAATAAGAGTCTAAAAAAAAAATAAATTGCGTGAATAATCAAAAAATCGTTATTTAACGCAGGGGAATCTCTTCTTCTCAACCAAGTGTGGCCGCCAAAATTAACTATGCTGCATGCAACGTAATTGGGCGAAATTTCAGTTTACTGATACTGATTCATCTTTTACCAGTGGAACACATAGATCCATGTGAATTCGTCAGATTTTAGGCACCATGGAGCTTAAGTAATTCTTTGAGGAGTTTTGTTTTCACGGCTATGAATCTTTTCAATGTTTGATGTTGAGGCGGTGCCCCATAATTGAATTTCATAGCTACATATAGGCTTTAGAATTGCATTGTATAACAAAAGTTTGCAATCCAACTTCAATGAAAAGGTCGAGGTGTTGGTATGTCAGGGGCATAAATAATATTATATTATTTATTATATATTGTGTCATTTCACTAATCCTAGATTGGTTAGATCTACATCCGAATGAATGTGAATGACGAATACTGCTATAATCTGCAAAAGGATGTGTCATTGAAGCCTTGACGGCTTTATCTGTTGATAGATCAACTCCACGGGGTGAACTATTCGCGATTCAGCAGCGCCCCCATGTGGCCTACAAGGGCCACAAAAGTCGCCTTGCAGAAGAGCTCGGCCCTTCTAATCCTTCGTATATGCAATTTCCTAGGCAGTCAATAGAAAGCAAAGCTCAATAAAAGCATCAGCCCTTAAACCAAATCACCCGCCGAACCTTCTCTACTGGTTTCTGTTGCGAAATAACGCTACCTCGGGAGCTATCCTCCCCCGAAAACTGACATGCACTATAGTTACCGCAATTCAAAAAAAAAATCTTTTATTTTAGTTATTGTTTCAAAACAAATTATTACACAAACTTTTTCCCCATTAACAAAAGATGAATAAAATTAAAAACACCCGCATGAAAAAAAGTGAAATATGTAAACTTATGAATGACACTTCAAGTACGAGCAAGTCTGTACTAATTTCTCACCCTCTTCACTTTTTTGACTACAACATTAAGACTTGCATAACTTTAATTGGCTTGTGAAAATTGGGTCTTAGCTTGTGTCTGTAACAGCATCTTTGCATGTATTTGTTTTGCTACTTTCTACTTCAGCTGCTTAAATCCCTATTAATACAAAAACTATCATCAATCAACAACTTTATACTACGTTTTTACATTGCCCCAACATTTCCGTGAAAAGCATTGGAGATGTTGAATATGTGAAATTGGAAGAAGCATCTTGCTAGAGATAAACATGTAAACCTTAATAAAAATATAATGTAGAAACTGTAAATATGTAAAACTTTAAGTTAATGTAGAGTTGGGTAAAACCTTAAGATAATATGCAGCATTGTTCTCTTGGGAGTATACCATTGTGAAAAGGCGCCTCGGTTTTGATTTTTTTGATATGTCATAGTGTAATTTTTTTCCTTCCCGCCAAAAGCGATCGCAAAGTCGGTTGCTAAATCGACCCACCCTAATGGGCATACATATGTATCTATTTTTCGAATAGCCTGTTTCTCAATTTCGACAGAAATCTGAGTTTAACGATCTCGCAAAATCTTTTTCGCTTGAAAATAGGAGTGTCAATTTATTTTATTTATGTAATAACAGGTATCGCCAGATCAATAATATGAGCGGGTTTAAGCAATTTTTTCAACTTAATTTGACAAATCTTTGTTTCAGTGTTACACAAGTTCAAGCGTGGAAAGGTATTTTTGGGCAGCGCGTTAAGATTGTTGAAGGCTTATACAACTTTTTCTTTGGGAAAGTTTGGACTATGGAACTCATATGGAATATATGAATAATGTGTTATAGCATTTTCTGGAGGGTCCCTTGGGAATCGCAGGAAATACTTATTTATTAGTTTATTGAAATAAAAACACAAGAGAAATGAAATTCAATTAATATTGTTAAACTCTTTTATTTTAGTTAATTGATTATGAACCCTTCTTGCTCACTAACTTCTAGCTTTTATACAATTATTTTTTTATGCAATTATTTTGCTGCTGCTGCTGCTGCTGCTGTCCTAATTGTTGCTTTGTCAGCATACCGTGTCTTTTATTTATTATTTTTTTTTATTATTGGACCAGTACTCAGGGGATGACTCCTACATATGCAGTGCATTGTACCAGAACTAGGAAAATAGGTTGTGAGGAGGAGGAAAGAGGGAGTAGTGTTTGTGAACATTTGACTTGAACCTTCCGACGTTATAACAGACAGGAAACACGTCTGCAGGCCATATAATCCACAGGCGAAGCGTACGGCTGAAAAACGAAATCTCTCTGTAGTGCGTATTACGGTTCCCCAGGCAATCGACCACAAATGTATGAGCTCTGGACGATGAACGTGTTCTACGTAAAAACGTGCGAGTTTCGGGAACAAGATCCTTAATCTCGTCAGAGCAAAATCTATTGTAGTAACGATAGAACAGAGTAACGCACCCTGAAAATAAATCTTTTTCCATCAATATGTGCTAGAAATACAAGGATTACTGTAACAGATATGACATGTAGTTTTTTTTATTTTTTTTTTATCTTGGACTAGTACTACATAAGTATGTAGTGCATTGTACTGGAACTAAGAAAATAGAGTATGAGGAAGAAGGAGAGAGTAATGTTGTGAACACACGGAACGACCAAAACAAACGAAACAATTTTTTTTATTAAGTTATTAATTTATTTTATGAAAACCAAAACACCAGATATTTGTCCGTGCTTGTAAACCACCTTGTAACAAATATATTTGAAATTCAGTTTAATCTGCTTTTTTTGTTACATAATCTGATGCAAAACCACATTAACAATTTTAAAATTCATAATTCCTTTCATAGAAATAGAATAAAATGAACCAAACGTGTAAATTATTTTAAGATTTTATATGCTTACACATACATACACACATACATATGTAAGTAGTTCCTAAAGACACTATTAATTATACTATAAGAACATTAGATGCTTAAGGAATATTATTTTACACAAATTCATATTTATTTATGTATGTAGTCGTTCGTATGAAGTCTTAATTGAATTGATTAAATGAGAAAACAAGAGACATATAGTAAAACGTTTATTCTTAAATATTTAAATGATTACCGAAATAACTACATTTGTATTTGTGTGGCATTAGAAGTCAACAAGCATCAATTTTGTAGTTTTGTGTATGTATCGGGTGATTCATCGTGAGCTATGATTTAGAGTGTAAATAAAACACATAAACTTGAAAGTGAAAATTTTTAATATCGGTTAAAACAACAATTTATGGTATTTTCTGTATGAATCATATTGTAACGACATCATTTTGTATGAAAAAATGTATCCTATTGGCATCTCATTTCAATTTTGTCCGGACAAAATATAAAATTAAACCAATTCAAGTTGGGAGTTGTTCGTAAAAAATATTTTCTCTCTCTCAAGGAGAAAAACGTCAAAATACATATAAAAAAAATTTTGTCCGGACAAAAATTTTGTTCCGAAACAATGGGTGAATCCAGCTTTATTGCTATATTTTTTATATAATATACAATTATTTCCACTCAAGAGACGAATTTCAATTTAAGTTAAGAGAATTGTAAAGTTAAGTTAAGAGATATTTGTAAGAGAACTAACCACAGAGGGAAAGATAAAGATGTAAATGAAAAAATGTAAATATAAGAGTATAGGTTGTGTTAGACGATGCCCTCTTCACAACACTACATATTGGTCTTGCTACTACTACATTGTTTAGTTGTACTTGGAATGTCTGCGTACACGGATGCTGGTGCAGGTTTTGACAGCCTCGCTAGTGTAAGTGAACGTTTACGTGTATGGCAACTCAAAGTAGTGGTGGAGGGGCTTACTGGTTTAGATAGCCATAATCCCCAGACCAGTTGGTGGTATAGGGTTTCGACAGGTTGTTACAACCTTCGTTCCCAGACCAGTATGCGGTGATGGTAATGGTGTAGTAGTGCAGAGAGATGCTACTGGTTTATACAGCCATAGATCCCAGGCATAGTTAACTAACACATTAACCCGCATAATAAATTTCATACAACCTCTGATCTTTTAAAGGAGATCAGAAGAACGGACGTTCTGTTGGTCAGTTCACCAATTGATTAAATTTTGAATTTTTTTACTTATTGCTTAAGTTTTTTTTGATCTGATAAATAAAAAACTATTATCCTACCTGGAATCACTGAGTTTTACCCTGGCAGATTACGTTATAATATAAATGCAAATAACGACTGCTTATGAGGTGGTCCAATCGTAAGGTCTAGTTTTGAGTTAGAGCGTTGTCATCGCGGCGCGTTTCACACCGTTTTTGGTGCTTTTTAAAATTCTTTTGCCGGTGTGTTTTTTTCCAAATTTCGGTGCGTTTTTTAATTTTTCGTGGCACCGGATCGAATTCAACACAGCTGAATTGTTCCAGTATAAAATAATTTTTGTTTACATATAATAAGGTTTACATTTAATAGCTTCTCATTCAAGTGCGCCAAATTTGTATATTTTATTTTACAGAGCGCAATAAGAGTACGTAGTAATGATGTATAAAATGCACCAAATTATATACACAAAGTAAAACAGTCTTGCTGTTTAAGTTATCTGTATTATCTACTAGCTTAACCCGGTGTGCGTTCCTACCCCATAATTACAATGAAACAAAAAGTGCTTATAAAGTTTAAAAAATATTTTATTTGCTATATTGATGATGATTTTGCTAACCATTATAGCGCGCTGGTATATACAATTATTTTAGCTTGTCTGTATGAAACATAAACAAATAAGTCTTTAGGTTTTCCTACATGAGAATACGCAACGTAAAGCAGTCTGTGGGAGTAACATGAACTTGACCAATTCAAGCCACAAACTTGCGCGGATTGATTATGAACTTTAATAATTGTCTTTGCAAACACTAAACGAACAGGCAGCTCGGTTGGAATAATTGAAATTTGTGGCAATAGCATATTTGTACCTTTAGTTTTGCTCTTTATAATGATCCCTTCGATTAAGTTGTGTCGAAGTTTTTTGCTGCAAGTCGAGTGCCATTGCAAAATTATAGCGGATAGCTGATACGCAGTAGAATAATTGGTACTTCCAATTTTGATTGGCAGCACATGTGGTGGAAGTCCTGAAACATCAAGTGAGCTAAAAAACTCAAAAGGATAATTGACAGCATCCTCATCTCTTATCATCGATAGTATCGATAGATTTTTGTGGACCTGTAGATTGGCTAATTTTATTTATTTTTCATTTCACATGTTTATTTTTGGCAGAAAGTGACACTCACTCACGTATCCGCTGGTCATTTTTGAAATTGCGTTCGATATTTGGAAATACACGATTAAGTAACTCTTCAATGCATTGTGTCATATTACAAAAGTTCGATGGAAAAATAATGCAGTTTCAGCTCGCATATTACAGCTCGCATATTTGTTGTTAATTTCAATACGCCAAAGAAGATGTGATTTGATTCATGCACTAAGCTCATCATCACCGGCTAACACAAATAGTGCTCCTCCAAATAATTTTTTGTTGCTTCTAAAAACTTGTAACATGCGATCAAGGGCCTCTAAAAATTTTTCGTTAGTCATTGTGCATTTATCCTATACTATGATCTTACAAATTTGCAGGAGTTTTTTTTTTTTTAAATATTGTGTGTGTGGCCTTAGAGGTAATTTTAGTGATATATACGCTGTTCTGCTATCCTACAAAAGTATAGATGCTCTGCCGGACGATGCAAGGGCTAATGCAATATTATTTTGTGATTCAACTTTAGCTAATATTCACGAAACCATAAAAAAGGTCTGCCCCACATTAAAATATTGTATGGCGAGAGTTGTACCTGCTGTAATTGTGGTAGATTTTTAGCCATAAATAGTTCCAAGTCATGTGAATTGCAATTGCTTTCCCGTTGTAGGTCTTGCGCAGACCATCATCATTGCCTTGTCTTGTTGTTTATTTGCAAACATTTATCTTCTTTTAGAATCAATATGCCGATTCACAATCTTGTGCACATAAAATTGCATATTATTGCAATTGCAAAAGTAAAATTTTTGGTTGTATTTTATTAGTGTAAAGCAAGAATATACTCCATTATATTGCAAATGCAATGATGCAAGGCCATTTGCACAAGATTGTGAATAGGGCAAATGTCTCATTATAAGTCTCATGTGAAAATTCAATTGTTATGTTGTTGCAGGTAATTCTCTTTCGATATCTGCTTCAATATGTATTTCAAAGTTGATTTGTTTCGGATGGAAAGCAAGTTACCAATATGATAGCAAATAATACACTTCTGGTTCTAGATAGATTAGATATTGATGCAGTTGCGTTGTGAATCGTTTTCTAACAAATTTAGCTTTTGCCACGCATCCCGTTAAGTGGCATATGAACCTGTATGTTAGAATTTTAGTGTATAGCAAAGTTTGAGTAAAATAATCATTTGTACATGTACCGAAAAAAGAAGCTGGTGTCATTGCAGTCCTTGTTGTGCATCAACTTCTGTAAAATAAACGTGCTGTCCATTTTCGATATTTTTTTAAGAATTTATTTTTTTATTGAATCTTCAAAAAGTTAACTAACAACAAATATTCAAATCTTATTACTAAACAAAAAATATATATTCTCGGACGAACAGATAAATGCACAGGAGTTGGATGACGCTTCAGGATTTGGGAATTCTAAAATTCGCCAAACAGCTTCATTGTTGCTAATGTATCGTGCCATTTGATATTGTGTAATTTACTCGTTTGGTTTGCAGACATACTTAGTTGATTTGACGAAATTATAATACTCGACATTAATATGTGTTTTGTACGTTTTTGAAAACACTGGGCACTATAGCACTATCGAACGATTGTCAGCATCAATTTCATTGTTTTGCACATTTAATGTAATTGATTGTCCACCACCGTTGGTCTACGACGATAAAGCGGGTGTAGCCATTAACACCAGATATTATTTCTTCAAACAATTCTCTAGAATACCTTTTCGTACATTTCTCATCGACCACGCATGTCGGATTTGAATTAATACCATGGACCATGTTTTTAACCACAACTTCACGTAAGTGTGGATCAATATTAGTATCAGTATAATTTCATCTATTTTATATGGCGTAGTTTTGTCAACCAACCATACCGAATGCGGAAATGAAGCATTCCACGTTTCTGTCATTCAATAAAATATATCAGGCATCACGTTCTCTAAAAACACGTAACTTAACAATAAAATCCATTGGCGATTCTATCCTCATTCTATCCCGCCCTCTCAATAAACAAATTTTGTTGGACCTTTCCCATATACAAAAAGAATTTTCGAAGTTGGTTCCCATTTGACGAAGTTGTTTGATAATCAATTCAATTATTGGAGCTGGCAATTTGCTTCCGTCCCCCCGCTTTTACCAAAAAAAAAGGTACACCTTTTCTGCATCCGAAAAGAGTTTTAAAAATTGGTCCACAAATTCCGAAGTTCTTTGATAATGAATTTTTTAGGTGGCCGTATTGCAACAACCTCTGCCACCTTCAGTTTTGAAGAACACAGTTTTGTGGATATTTTTTTATTTGAAAAAATAATTTTGAACATTGGTCCACAAATGACGAAGTTATTTGATAATTAATTATAGGAAGGACAATCACGCCACCAGTTTTCCAAAACAAAAAAATTATTGACCTTTTTCATATACAAAAGGAATTTTGAAAATTGCTCGATAAACGATGAAGTCACTTCACAATCAATTAGTGCGGTGGTGAATTTGCGATAACTTCATCCCGCAAAAGAAATCTTAATCGTTTTGTATATGTAAGAAAAATTGTGAAAATTGATTAAAAAATGAAGTTGCTTGATAATCAATTATTGGAGCTAGCAATTTTCTTCCCTTTCCTCTTGCCAAAACAAGAAAAATAAGTAGATGCTTTCTGTATCCAAAAAGAGTTTTAAAAATTGGTTCACAAATTGCGAAGTTACTTGAAAATGAATTTTTGGGGTGTGTTCTATTTTGATGAGATATCTTTTATATAAAAAAGGATTTTGAAAATTGGTCTACAAATAACGAAATTATTTGATAATCAATTATGGAGAGAACAATTTGGTACACGTCCCCAATTTCCCAAAAAAAAGTAAATGAAAAAATTATTAACCTCTTCCATACACAAAAGGAATTTTGAAAATTGCTCCATAAATACTGAAATTATTTGACAATCAATTATTGGGGTGGGCAATCGGCGATAACTTCGTCCTGCAAAAGTAATCTTAGTTGTTTTGATCGTTTTGCATATGCACAATAAAGTTTTGAAATTTGGTTCAAAAATGGAGAAGTTATGCTCATTTATATTAAAAAATCTGTTAAAAATTTTGTGAAAGAAATAATATAATTTTAAAGTAGGGGCGTAAAAGAAGGGGTGTGGTTGAGAAAAAGTAGCCTATAATTCGCACAAGTGTTCCAGTAAATTACTGTGAAAATTTTAGGAAGATTGGTCAGCGGTCTGGCAGATCTTAAGGTACAAACAAACAATCGTACAAACACACATTCAATTTTATATATTAAGAAGAAGAAAAAAGGAATATTTAATTTTTTAAATTGCTGTCCCTTCTCTTTTTTACATTACAAACATAATTGTTGTTTAGATATGCTTCCGTTTCAATTGATTTATAATGGTCAAGTTTTTCAAATTATTTACATGATGCAAATAAGACAAATTTATTTAATGTATTTGTAAGCGTTTCATCGGCTTTTTTCCGACTACCTCAGATAAATTTTTATTTTTCTTTACATTACTCAAAAATTATATAATAAACGAAAATGGACATCACGAGGCATTTATTTATTTACCAATTCACAAAATGATCAAAAGAAAATATAACAGTTTAATTTAAAACAAATATCTGAGAAAAAAAGTTGGTCATAAAACAAAAACATAATTATTTTTATTCTGTTTTTAATACAAAATTATTATACTTTTTATAAAAATATTTATCTGGTGACAATAGAGCGCGGGCAAACAACTTGCAAACAAAATTTGTAAGAAAAAACGCACAGTTTTTGAATGCTTTCTATACAAATTCATAAATGTATCGTTCATCTGTGTTCTGTAAACAGCATATTAAGTAAAAAGGAAAATTGCAATCGTTTATAAATGTTTTATTTTTTAGCAGTTTTGTGAACAACTTATAAAATTACCAAAAAAGTTTGTTGGTGCGTTTTTTCCCCCCGTTTTGGTGCGTTTTAAAATTTCAAAGTTGACAACGCTGGTGGGCGACTCGTTCGAGCATAATATATCCGCAGAGAAAGTACTCCAAAGACGAGATGTTGCACGACTTAGGTGGCCAATTTACGAGTATAGTAGCCTAATGTGAAACTAAATGCTCACCAAATAATTTCTCAACGCTATATTGATATGAGTCATTCCTATGATAAGTATTAAATACTGCTCTTTTTATTCTTTTATTTTGGACCAGTACTCAGGGGATGACCCCTACATATGCAGTGCATTGTACCAGAACTAGGCAAATAGCTTATGAGGAGGGGGAAAGAGGGAGTAGTGTTTGTGAACATTTGACTTGAACTTTCCAATGTTATAACAGATAGGAAACACGTCTGTAGGCAACTTAATCCACAGGCGAAGCGTGCGGCTGAAAAATGAATTCTCTCTATAACGCGTTGTACGATTCCCTGGGCAATCGACCACAAATGGATCAGCTCTGGACGAAGATTGCGTGCTTCGTAAAAAAGTGCGGGTTTCGGGAACAAGATTCCTAATCTCGTCAGAGTAAAACCCATTGAAGTAACGATAGAACAGAGTAACGCACCCCACACTGCGTCCATGCTCCAGTGAGTCAATAGAGTTGGACACCCTACTTTCACCGATAAGCTTCTTCGCCCTCTCCTGCACACGGTCGAGTAACCCCAAAATAGACTTTGAGGCACCGGCCCAAACATGAGAGTTGTATTCCATTTTCGGTCGGATGTAGGTGGCTCTTGATGTTCTTGGAGTGAAAAGACTAATCGTTGGACTGAATACATTTTCCGTGTCTACAAAAAAGCATTTATTTGTCTCGATGTTTCCAAATTTTATAAGATGTACTTAATTCCATTCGAACTCCTTGCTATATATACCATCTATATCCGATCTAAAATGGAATATAACATGTTTGGACCGGCACTTCAAAATTTATTTCGGAGTTACTCGAGCGTGTGTAAGAGAGAGAGAGAGAGAGAGACAGAGAAAAAGCTTATCGGTGACCGTAGGGTAGCAGACTTTATTGATTAACTTGAGCGTTGCCGCTGTGTGGTGTGCGTTGCTCTCTTTTATCGGTACTACAAAGGATTGGGGTAGTGTTCCCAAAGCCGACATATTTTTACACAATACGTGTTCATCGTTTGCGCCTAATCCATTTGTGGTGGACTGTCTAGCGAATCGCACACCATAGTACAGAGAGAATTAGTTTTTCAGCCGCGCTGATCGTCTGCGGAACAAATTTACCTACAGACGTGTTTCCTGTTATATATGTATGACGTTGAAAGATACAAGTCAAACTTTCACAAACACTACTTTTACTTTCCCCGTGTTCGTAATACATTTTCCTAGTTCCAGTACAGTTCACTGCATACGTAGGAGTCGTCCCCTGAGTGCTGGTCTAAAATATAAAAAAATGGAACCTCAGGAGGAATCACCCAATTCTACTTTGTTATGTACACCCAAACGTTCTATCTAAAATCAGAAGCTGCATTCGTACTTGAAGTGGTTTAATAACTGAATTCAAAATTTGGCGTAAATGACAATTCCATTTGCTTTGCACCGTTGTGAAATTTCACTCAATTGCAAAAATTCAAAGAAGCGAAAATTCTTATCTTCTCTTTATTCATTTTCATCTATTTACTTTAATAGCTACTAATATTTATACCAATAACTCGTAATATACGAGATCTGATCAAAAAATAACCGTTATATAAATTTTTTCAAAAAGTATTTATTTATTCATCAATAACTATCTCGTCCCCTTCAACGAAATCCCACTCAGATATAACACATTTTTGACGTCGTTTTTTCCATTTTTTCTGAAATGCGCTTTTTGGTATCGCCAACAGCTCCTGTTTTGATTTTTCTTTTATCTCGTCAACCGTAGCAAAACGCTTTCTTTTCATCGGTGTCATCAGTTTTGGGAAAAGGAAAAAGTCAGCGGAGCCCAAGTCCGGTGAATACGGTGCAAAATCCATTATTGTTTTTCCACAATTCTGTGCGTTTCTGACGAATTGCTTCTCGCAAACTGCGCATAACTTCAAGGTAGTATTCTTTATTGACCGTACGACAAGAATTTCTGATGCACCACGCCATTGCAGCCGAAGAAACGAGTGAGCATAACCTCCACATTTGACCGAACTAGACGTGCTCTTTTAGGTCTTGGCTCTTCTGGACGCTTCAATTGAGATGATTGTGATTTCGTTTCAATGTCGTAGCCATACATCCATGATTCGTCAAAGGTCTTGGCCTTCTTCGGAGTACTTCCACCATCTTCCACCCATTATTTTGATTGTTTTTTGGTGTCAGGTGTGTAGTGCTGGAGCCACATTTCATCAACAGTTATTAATAAATGCCAAGAATCAACAGGATTGCGCTTTATCATGTCCAAACAACGCTGTGAAGTGGTCTGTCAAACTCGTTTTTGTTCGACACTGAGCATACGCGGCATCGATTTCACCGATAGCTTTTTCATATGCAAATGTTCATGCAACATGTTGAATACATCTTCATTTCAACAATCTCACGTATATTGACTCTTTATATTTTCTTCAGTAACCACCTCTTTTGACCTTCCTGTTGATGGCGTTTATATTCAACAATCTAATATTTTAAAATGTAATCCGATGGAGCAGACTCAGCACAATGTTAATCATGCTTTTCTTTTGCCTCTTTCCCGTTTTCTCTTTCACATAACTAATAGCGTTTAGTCACTACACGAAATTCACTTTTTTCATTTTTCAAAAAACACAAAAGTTGCTTACTTCAAACGACTGCAAAAAATAAACTAGGAGTAATTGATGAATTTAGAGGAAGTTTTAACAGCTGACGTTTGACAGATTGCAATTTCAAAAAAAAAAAAAAAAAGTTTGTGCTGCCATCTAGCGCTAGGTAGCTGCAATATTAATCCATCCTGGTATTACTTTCAGTAAATTTCCGTTTATCCAAGGCACAATTTTTGGTTTTACGCTCTTACTTATAATGGGTGATTTTATAAGAACTATCGGAAATTAAAAAAAAACACAAAATTCAGAAAAATGCATGAAATATTTATTTGGATCGATAGTTGGGTCGATATAATTTAATGTTTGAAGATTATTTCATGCAAATGTTGGCCGCGGCTGCGCCTCAAATGGTCCATCCGCTTAGTCCAATTTTGGCATACTCTTTCCAACATTTCGGCCGGTATCTCACGAATAATGTTGGCAATGTTGGCTTCCAGTGCGTCAATCGAAGCGGGCTTGTCGCTATAGACATTAGCCTTAACATAGCCCCACAAAAAATAGTCTAGAGGCGTTAAATCGCACGATCTGGGCGGCCAATTGACTGGTCCCAAGCGTGAAATAAACTGTTCACCGAACTCGCCTCTCAATTGGTCCATTGTTTCGCGTGCTGTGTGGCATGTGGCACCGTCTTGTTGAAACCACATGTCATGCAAGTCAAGCTCTTCCATTTTGGGCAAAAAAAAGTTTGTTATCATCGCACGGTAGCGCTCACCATTCACAGTAACGTTGTGATTCGCATCATCTTTGAAGAAATACGGCCCAATGATGCCGCCAGCCCATAATCCGCACCAAACGGTTGTTTTTTGTGGATGCATTGGTAGCTCTTGCAATGCTTCTGGCTGCTCTTCACTCCAAATACGGCAGTTTTGCTTGTTCACGTATCCATTCAACCAGAACTGAGCCTCGTCGCTGAACACAATTCTTCGATAAAAAAGTGGATCTTCATCTAACTTTTCAAGAGCCCATTCACCAAAAATTTGGCGTTATGGTAGGTCGTTTGGCTTCAATTCTTGCCCCAGCTGTATCTTATAAGGCTTCACACCCAAATCCTTCCGCAAAATTTTCCACGTAGTGGAGTAACAGAGGCCCAATTACTGCGAACGGCGCCGAATCGATAATTCACGGTCATCACCAACACTGGCCGATACGGCTGCGATATTTTCTTCAGTTCGCACTCTACGTAAGCGTGTTGGTGGTTTAATGTCCAACAATGTAAATTTGGTGCGAAATTTTTTTACAATAGCCCGAATAGAAGCCTCAGTAGGTCGATTAAACTGACAATAAAATGGAAGAAGCGCACGATGAAAACTTTCTTAACAGAGCACGCATTTTGGTAATAAAATTCAATAATTTGCCAGCGTTGTTCATTTGTAAGACGATTCATGATTAAATTATAGACCAAACTGAAGATGTTTGACAGTGACACAAGATACAAAACGTGCGTGAGCTGTCAAAACTAGTGTTGCCAAAAAGATAATAGCAAAAAAATCACTCGTTATCTTTCCTAATACCATGTTCAGATGGTAATATGAAAGACTTGGTTCGCCCTCTGAACTATTGCGAGACTAGGTGTTCAGACGGTTGTTTTTTGGTTCACACTGATGTTTACATATTTTGTGCAAACGTTTCACTAATTCGTTTTTCAATTTTTATTTAAATCTGTAATGTAAGTATCCAATTTTTATTTATTTGACAGCAAGTTCAGATGAACTAGCGAGAATCTATGATCAAATTTGGAGATGATAGTGGTTTTGGCATGGTTCGCTACAAGATTCAAAATGAAACAAGTTAGTTCGCTGATAAAACTTTGTATGGCGAAACATGTTGGTTCAATCAAGATTGAGAGAGCGAACCTCGAATATGAGCTTTCGTGGGAACATGATATAAATGAGCAATGTGTTCAATACAATTTTCAAGATTTATGATTAAGGATTTACAATGGAATCCTCGCATGGGTCACCTGTTTCACTTACTCTCCTTAAATATTGCCGAATAGAGAGTTTAACTTCATTGTAATTGCAAGTTAGTTGACATTCTCCTATAAATGCACAGACTTCTCACCCTAAATAAATTCCACACGCAATACATAATACGATAAAGAACTTCGTACATAATATCTAACAAAAATGTTAGCCCACTTTCTTTGCGTGAACTTGTTTCCATATAATGTTGAAACTTTAGATGCCATTTTCCAAATATATATATATATTTTTTTTTTTTTGAGATACGTGAAAATAACTTTGGGGCGACGATATGACAGGTAAGATAAAAAAAAAAGATTTATTTTTTGTAGTGTTGTATTTATTTATTGCTCTAGCATATACCTGGTATGAATTCGTCTTGAATACAAGCGTAATTAAATGAATTTTTTGTATGTTCTGACATCCTGTGTTTTCGTTACATTATTGTTATTTTTGTTATTCATTCTATAGTTCAATAAATTTATAAAATAAAAACTATATTTCAAGCCTATGAAAAATATATATGTTTTTCAATATTCAAAAATTGGTCTTTTTGGAAGGGTTTTGGTAGGGTAGGTTCGCATTGAAAATTTTTGAGTGGCAACCCTGGTTGGTACACATGTCTGTTATATATGTTGGCTATATCAGCCATTTTGTATTGTCAGTTTGCTTTTGACAGATAAAAAGGTTAGTCGTGCTGTGGTGTGCTTTTCGATTTTTTCCTATTCGAAAAAGTGGATCAAAGAAACCGTCTTATAAGACACGCCTGTTTATAAGACACGACTCGTCGATAAAAAGCGCTAGGTTAGGTTAGGTTAGGTTGTACAGGCCGCCAGTTTCATGAAACCAGCCCACTTGGGTCCTTTTGGTCCCGTTGTGTTGCCTGAGGGAGAAGTGCAGCTTATGAGACTTACACTTCCCCCGACGGTTCAGATTCAAACCAACCCGAAAACCGGATAAAGGAATCCAGTCCGTTCACTCGGCATTCCGATATATCTGCTAACCCGTGCAGCATCGGTCCGCCTAAGTACAGCGCTCTCATAGAACTGAGAGCCGGGCATCGACAGAGGAAATGCTCAACACTTTCCTCCTCGTCCTCATCCCCGCAACTTCTGCAGAAATCATTAAATCGAAGATTTAACCTCCTAGCATGCGTCCCTATGAGACAATGTCCTGTCAGAACTGCCACCAAGGTACGCAACCTTTGACGGGGAAAACCCTTTAAGACCGCAGTTCTACTACGATCATACGCAGGCCATGTCAGCCTTGCTACTCGGCAGGTGACCTCACCAGACCATCTGTCCTGCGCAGTCCCTACAAGTTGACGCTGCACTTGATTTTTACAGCTGTTAAGCGGGACTCCAACCATCGTATCAATGTCCCCTCTCTGTGGACGAGCTCCGGCTTTCGCCAGCTCATCCGCCACAATATTTCCGGGCACTCCACTGTGCCCCGGTACCCAGAAAAGCTCCAGGCTCGAATGTCTCGCTATCTCATTAAGAGATATCCGGCATTCCTGAACCAACCTGGACGTCGTATAGACACCCACAAGCGCATTTAACGCAGCCTTACTATCAGTACAGATTCGGATATTCACCCCGTATACCCTATAGTACCTCAGCCAGTTAGCTGCTCTCAAAATAGCTGTAATTTCAGCCTGCATTACGCTACACTCATCGTATAGCTTAAAACTGATCCTCCTCTGATACTGGGGCATAAAGATACCACCACCAACTCCCATGTCCGACTTGGATCCATCTGTGAAAACTTCAAGCACGTCCTCTTGGCGACCCATTTGGTTCGCTGCCGAGGCCGTCCTTGATGAGATCACGTCAAATCTCTTGTCGGGCATTAGAGCTGGTGCACAGTAATCAATATACTCCGGGAGGTCCGTTATTCTTTCTATTATCGAAGCGTGACCTTCTGTCGCTTCTTTCCACATCTCACTGGCTTTTAGCCTAATTGCCGAGCACATGGCCACTTCCTTCGCGATGAGATCAGCTGGCAGCCAATGCATCATCGTAATTAGTGCTTTAGTTGGCGTAGTACAAGAAGCACCAGTTACCATCAAAGCAGATGACCGCAGTATCCTTTCTATGAATCTGCAATAGGTGGTTTTCTCTAAAGCCGTCCACCAAACAAGCGCCCCATACATTAATATGGGCTTTATTACCATGTTAAATAGCCAGCAAGAATTCCAAGGATTTATACCCCAGGTCTTCCCAATGGCCTTACGACACAGGTACAAGGCAACAGCCGCCTTGTCCGCTCTAAATTGGACATTCTTCTTCCAGGACAGTTTTGAATCAAGATAGATTCCCAGGTACTTGGCACTATCTGCCAAACTAAGCTCAACGCCCTTTAGGGTTGGCAGATCGAAAGGAGGAGTCTTGTATTTTCGGGTGAAAAGTACAAGCTCCGTTTTTTGTGGATTCACACTGAGACCACTATGGGTGCTCCACCCATCTATGATCCTCAGTGCGGAATTCAAACACTGTGAGAGGGTGTCCGGATATTTACCCGACACCGCCACAGCAATATCATCGGCATATGCCACAGTCTTGAAACGCATGGAGTCTAACTCCACCAGTAATGAGTTTACGGCAAGATTCCATAGGAAGGGAGATAAAACTCCCCCCTGCGGAGTACCCCTGTTTGCCACTCTGCATATGGTGGCCCGTCCCATACTAGATGTTATGACCCTTTCAGTCAGTAGACTCCATATGAGACTTATAATCGGCTGACGAATGTTCAGCCTTTCCAAAGCCATAGAAATGATTTTTGGCGCAACATTATTAAAGGCTCCCTCTATGTCAAGGAAGGCCACCAATGTATACTCCCCTTGCTCTAGAGAATTTTCTATGTACCCCACGAGCGAATGCAACGCAGTCTCAACGGATTTTCCTTTAGCGCTAACTTTGCAACTTTTTTTTTGTTTTTGGTTTATAAACCGCGACTATTGACGATTTTTGTTGAAAGACGTAACAGCTGTCAATCGAATTTGGTTTGTAAAACACGACCTGCCTCACTACAAGTGTCAAAGCTGCGCGAGTTAAAATATTTAGTCGTCAAATAAAAATATTAAAATGGAAAGTTCAACCCAAAAAAGGGTCAAAATTGATATGAATATCAGTTTATTAAAAAAAATATATACAAGTGTAATGTTTTTCGTTATCATATATTTGTTGCTTTTCTTACAAACTTTAAGATCTAGTTTTTTTTGCTCTGTTTTGATTACAGTAAAATGATGATTACTTTTAGCAAAACTTATAATATTAATTAAATCTTGAATATTGGTGTTGTTCGTAAAAGTAAAAATACAGAAGTAATTAACAATATATTTTTTACATGATTTCTATATTACAGTTTATATCTTCTTTTAACCCCAGGAAAACTCCAGGTATTGATAAAATTACTGGTAAAATGCTTGCGCAGCTACCTCGTGTAGCTCGAATTATTCTTTTTTTTAACGCTATTTCACGTCTCGAGTATTATTCTGCAGAGTGGAAGGTGTCCATGATTACTATGATACTCAAACCAGGGAAGGATCCCTCTAAGGTGGAATCATACGGACCAATAAGTCTACTGCCAACAATTTCAAAACGACATTAACAAAATTGTTAATGGCGAAGTTGACACCAATATTAAACAATATGGGATGCATCCCTGATCATTAATTTGGCTTTCGGGCTAAACATAGCACTATAGAACAAAGGCACAGACTAGTCAACGTCATAAGACAGACCTTTGAAGACAAAAAGTATTGTTCAGCTTTATTCATTGACATTTCCCAAGCTTTTGATAAAGTGTGGCACGAGGGATTAATTTACAAAATAAAGTTGAACTTGCCTGCAAACACTCACAAGCTTCTTGAAAGCTACTTATGCGGCCGAAAGTTTGTTATCAGAGAAGGCGATTTTATAAGCCCCTTACAGCCAATCGAGGCAGGAGTACCCCAAGGTAGCATTCTAGGACCTACTTTATATTTGATTTACGCCTCTGGTACATGCCAACGACATCCGGAATTCACACTTCAACTTTTGCAGACGATACAGCATTCTGCAACGTACATGAAAACCATCAAGTAGCTTCGCGAAATTTGCAGGAGTATATTTCAATATTAGAGAAATGGTTAAAACTTTGGAAAATTAAAGTTAATGAACAAAAGTGTACTCACGTTACATTCACATTGCGTAAACAAACATGTTCAGCTATCCAAATTAACAATTCACCTATTCCACAGCAAAATGAAGTCAAGTACCTTGGTATTCATCTCGACCGTAGGTTAACGTGGAAGTCTAACATAGATGCGAAAGTTACTCAGTTAAAGTTAAAAGCAGCTCAACTGAATTGGCTTATGGGCAGAAACTCGACATTGAAGCTGGATTGCAAACTTTTATTACCATATAGGCTATTCTAAAGCCTATATGGTGCTATGGAATTCAACTATGGGGCACCGCCTCCGCTTCAAACGTTGAAAAAATTCAAAGGCGACAAAACAAAATTCTTCGAACAATTACCGCAGCTCCATGGTACGTAAAAAACTCACGAATTCATAAGGATCTCTGTGTTCCTCTTGTAAAAGACGAATTTTCAAAGTACGCAACAAGGCATATCAATAAATTGGAACTTCATCCAAATCGTCTTGCACGCAATATACTTAATTTCGAAGGACACTCTCGGTTGAGAAGGAGGGACACCCTTGCCACCATCAGAACGTTAAATAGGTGATTTCACCGATATTGACCGTGCAAAATAAAACATTTTTGTCTAGCATTGGCTGGACTTAATTAATTTTATGTATTTAGTTTTAAGATTTGAATACTTATTGTTAGTTCACTTTGTGAAGATTCAATAAATAAATGAGTGAAAAAAAAATGTTTTTCTTCTTTTGAGTTTTGATATATGTACATATGTACGCACTTTTGGTAGAACTGGCGAGCCTTCAGCCGCTCTACACAATTTAACTATTGCTGCTGCTGTTACCACTTTAATTTATAAAAAATGAAGATAGAAAATATAAAAATTTGTATGTATACAATTGTCACACAAAAAAACGTCAACTGATCTTGTTATTACTCTGACAACTGTCCATCTTCCTCTTATTTCAAACACTGACTTCGGGAAAACATTATATTTAAAACTGTTTTTTGGAGAATTGAAAAAGAGATGAACGACCTTTGACTATTATTTGTGTGAATGTTCTGTTTTTCCTGTTTATAACTTTGTAGGTAGGTTGGTAGATAAATTGTAAATCTTTGTATTTGCTTGCTTCTGACTTGATTGAGTTTAGAAATTTTTTATAATACATATACATATAAATATTTATGGAACTGGCAGACAAAACCTTAAAAACATACAAATTGTATATATCTATGTAGCTAACAAAGCTACATATATGAAAACATTACATTAGACTATGACCATAAAAAGTATTTACTTATAGAAACTTTCCGCTCTTCCGGCAGCTTAACCTCATTTGAGACATCTCATGTTTCTTCGGCATAAGCGGATATCTTCAATCTCGCTATCGCTTGAAAATGCCAATTCCACCGAAAAGAACATTCTTTATAAAGAGGCTGTTGTTTTGAAAATAAACACCTAAACCTTTTAACATTTTAGCGAGTTATATAAAGGGTGGTTAAATTTCAAGGGCCGATGTTAATTTTGAATAAAACACAAACTATTTAGGAAATTAGTGTAATTTTATTTTATTATGATATATTGGTATTACTCAATTATGTATGGAACAAAATATCGGCCAAATGGGCGCCGCGACCACGGCGGCACACATCCATCCGATGGTTCAAATTTTCGATGACCCTGAGGCATAATGGAGGTTCTATGCCGTTAATGTGCCGAATTATCTCATCCTTTAGCTGTTGAATTGTTGCTGGCTTATCGACGTACACCTTTTCTTTCAAATAACCCCAAAGAAAAAAGTCCAACGGTGTCAAATCACATGACCTTGGCGGCCAATTGACATCGCCATTACGTGAGATAACACGGCCATTGAATTTGTTGCGCAAAAGAGCAATTGTTTCGTTAGCTGTGTGGCAAGTGGCACCGTCCTGCTGAAACCACACATCGTCTACATCCATATCTTCCAATTCGGGCCATAAAAAGTTCGTTGTCATCTCACGATAGCGAACACCATTCACAGTAACTGCCTGACCGGCCTCATTTTGGAAAAAATACGGCCCGATGATGCCGCCAGCACATAAACCGCACCAAACAGTCACTTTTTGTGGGTGCATTAGTTTTTCGACAGTCACTCTTGGATTCTCATTCGCCCAAATGCGGCAATTTTGTTTATTTACGAATCCACTGAGTTGAAAATGTGCCTCATCACTGAAGATGATTTTCTTCGAAAATTGATCATCCACTGTTGCCATTTCTTGCCACCATTCTGCCCATTCACGACGTTTGGAATGGTCAAGAGGCTTTAGTTCTTGAGCCAATTGCACCATGTAAGCGTGTAAATGCAAGTCTTTATGCATAATGTTCATCAACGACAAGCGTGAGAGATGCAATTGTTGGGCACGACGACGAGTTGAGGTGGACGGCTCTTCAGCCACACTATCGCGAACAGCAGCAATATTTTCTGCAGTACGAGCTGTACGAGCATGCACTGGTGTTCTCACATCTTCTACAGACCCGGTTTGCTCGAATTTTTCCACGATTTTTGCGATTGTACGCACATTTGGACGATCAAATTGACCAAAAAAATCACGAAGTGCACGATATGCATTTTGATTTGAATGCCCATTTTCGTAATAAGTCTGGATAACTTTAACACGTTGTTGGATTGTGTATCTCTCCATGGTTCAAATTGAGTAAGTCTGAAATAGAGAAATGTCAAATAAAATTTGGAAAAAAAACTTGGCGTTTAGATGTGGTTTGCATTCAACATCGGCCCTTGAAATTTAACCACCCGATATTTTTAAAGCAGTTTCGATATGCAAATATGTATGCAGTATGATGATATGTATTCATATATACATAATTTTTTTTTTATTAAACTTACGTATTAGGCACAAAACCACATAAATTTTACCAGTTTTTAGCACTTTAAACTTTTTTTTTATTAAAATGTAAACTTTTCACAAAATATTTCTTGTTATTTGTTTGTTTACATACAAATTTGTTTTGTATACATACATAGTATAGGGTTGCCGTCAATTTCAATTGAAACAAGGTTTTCATACGAGAAAATGTGGGCAAATTGCAATGTTTTACACATTGGCAACAAATAGAATTCATAAATATTTGACACATAGGCGAATTAACGTAAGATGCACAACACGATTAAGTCGCGTTTTATAAACCAAATTCTTTACGTGCACGTCTATCAATTGGCTCGCCGCGAATGAGCTTACTCGTGTCCTATAAACTGGCTGTTAAGTCTTGTGTAAAAAAATGAATTTAAATGCGGAAGGACAGTTGAAATGTTGACTGTGACGTTTGGCGAGTCTACTTTAGGCAGAACACAAGTTCAATTGTGGTATAACCGGTTTAAGGAAGGCCGAAGAAACCGATGAAAACAATGAAGCAGTGAAGAAAATGATTTTGGAAAATCGTCGAATCACTTTCAGAGAGGTTGCTGATAATGCTGCCGTAACGTTTGGCTTATGCCAAGCAATTTTTGCGGAAGGTTTAGGCATGAAACGTGAGGCGGCGAAGATTGTTTCAAAATTGCTAAATTTTGGGCAAAAACAACTTTAGACATTACTCAGGAGCTCTTGAACATTGTCAACGACGGTACAGATTTCTTCAAAAAGGTCACAACTGGTGGCGAATCATGGGTGTATGGCTATGACATTGAAACCAATGCCCAATCAAACGAAAAAAGCACGTCAAGTTCCCTCAAATGTAAAGATTTTGCTCATTGTTTTCTTCGACTGCAATAGCGTGGTGCATCATGAATTCTGGTCACAAGGTCATATGAGCAATATACATAATACTACATTGAATTTATGCGCCGTTTGCGTGAAGAAATTCATCGGAAGCGCACCGAATTGTGGAAAAAACAATCATGGATTTTCCACCATGATAACGCACCAGCTCACAAATCGATGCTTGTGGGTGAGTTTTTGTCCAAAATATTGACCGGACTTGGCCTCCGCTGACTTTTTCCATTTTCCAAAACTGAAGAGAATTGTGAAAGGAGAGCGTTTTGCTACGATTGAGGAGCTAAAAAAAAAAATGAAGCAAGAGCTGTTGGCGATACCAAAAAGCGCGTTTCAGAAATGTTTCAAGGATTGGAAAAAACGCTGAGGGGGACTATTTTGTAGGGGACAAGATTGATGAATAAATAACTACTTTTTCAAAAAATAACGGCTATTTTTTTGTCAGACCTTGTATGTATATTTATATATACAGTCGAACTTTCACAACGCGAATCACCATTATCCATTCGACTTACGGAAACTTCGAATTACAGAATTTTTTGACAAAATAGAATATAAAGGTTTTTGTATTTTTATTTAAAATAGCCTCTAATGGAAAACTTATACTTAAGAATATAAAAGAACACGGATATGTACTCACATAGTTAAAAAATTGTAGTTAAGTAAAATACATATTCTACAAATAAGTGACTGTGACATTTTACTTTTTTTTAAAATTCATTAAGTTAAATGAACTTTTCATCAATTAATCTTTTTCTTAATACCTCTGCTTCCATATATCAAGCCAACCTGTGCTTGCCTTTTCCTTTAATATTTCACCAGATATAGGCATGTTTGGGCTTCTAACTGCTGAAAACCAATCGTGGACTGCTTTGTCGACATTTTTGAATTTTGGGGTTCAAACTCTTTTACTACATAAACGAAATCCAGATTCAATCCATTTGATAATTGACTCCTTATTTTTGAAAATCGTTGAGACCGTGCTTGCTGGAATACCATATTTATCAGCTGCTTCCTTTTTTTTTAATCCATTTTTCTTCAATTGATAAGCATTTTAAAAAACGTTTAGTTGCCATAATAATAAAAAAAAAAAAACCGATACTTACGCAAACAAAAGGAAACAAATTTGTAATTCCCCGAAATAAAAATAATAAACAACAATAGCAAGCTTGTAAAATATACAAACCAGCTCAAGCAACAAAAGAGATCAAAACATACAAATCATAACTAAAACGAAAAATCATATAAACAAGCAAAATTCTTCGAGTTTAGAGTTCATGTACATGTTTTTTGTTCGAGTTATGGAGAACTTCGACTTATGGAAGTTCGAGTTACAGAAGGCAAATTGTATGTGACTTAACGCTACTGCCAACTAAATTAGTTCGAGAATCGAGTTAGAGAAAATTCGAATTAGAGCAGTTCGAATTATGGAAGTTCAATTGTATATACATAAAATCAGATATTTATTTTATAGAGACAATTGGGGGATTCAAACGGCATCATATCACGCATAATGTCATAATATTTTATATTGTACTTCGAAGAAAAAACTCAGAAAGTACTCTTAAAAAGACTTTTTAAACGGAGTTTGCCGTAACTAAACCGTAAACATCTCTGCTGACTCAAATTTAAAAAAATTTTTGGCAGAATGCTCACATTATTTACATTTTTTCATATTAATATTTTAAGACTTATGACGTTATGACAACTCTTTGAATACCGTAAATGTATTTTACGTAGATAAAAATGTCTTTCTATATAACAACATATAAAATTGCATTTTTACTTTCGCTAAAGATTAAAACAAATTAATATAGAGATCTTTATAAAACATACGAGTATCGATTTTTGCATCCACTCTTATACTTATACCCAAATTTAACACGGGGCGGACAACGCCGCAAACATGAAAGTAAACACTTAGTTTGAATATTGTATACAAAAATAAAAGAAATATATTTATTTATATAAAACATATTGATTATTTATATACTTATATGCATACTTATTATTGTATAGCATTTTAATGTTGTGAATTTGTTTAATACCCAATTTTTTAGATAATCTTTCCAAACGTCTTTAAGTCATGTCTCTTTAATGTTGTTGGTAAATTGGACAAAACGGAAGGAGGGGTAAAAAAGACACCAGTCAAGGTGTACAACGTCTACAAGGTGGCAGCACTGCGGCATGTGATAGTTTTTCCTATTGTATCGGGTGTCCACCGGGAGGGTGTACTACTTTGTTTAGCCGCCATTTTGGTAAACATTAGTATTGACAATTCATATTTGGTAGTCGTGAAGTAGACACGTGGCAAATTTATTATGGTTAAATATTCGGTAAACCGACGTGTTTTAATCGTTAAAACATTTTTCATGAAACAATCGTAATGAATGCCAAGACACATTTTGATGTGAATGGAATGTGAATAAAAAGAATATTCGGTTCTGGGCAATAGTAAACCGGCAAATTATTCAGCAGTCACCTTTGCATCCATTAATAGTGACAGTCTGTTATGTAATTTGGTCAGGAGGAATCATTGGACCTTACATTGAGCCAAACTTCGTCGGTATTCAAAACTAGAAGATTAGTAAAGCTTTTTCGAAAAAAAATTAATTCAAAAGATTATTTTTCATACCAGATCAAAATTTATTCAAATACATAAATACTGTTTGATTCAACTCCAATGCGGTTTGTTAAAAATATAAATTTGCACATTTGAATAAAGATTTGTTAAAAATGTGGGCAAAATTTTGTTGAATCAGTAAAAATTTAGTTAAAACAGTAGTAACTAATTGTAAGGCAAAACCACTCACAAATATTCAATTTAACATCGTGAAAGAATGTTAGCTTGACTAAATTTTGTTAATGAATTTCACCTTGTGGATTTGAATAAATTTTTTCTATATTCAACTAATTTTAGTTAAATAAATTACAACACGAGTAGTTGAAAATCCGGGTGAATTTGAATAAAATATTTTGTAGTTTGTACATAACCTACATTTTTTCAAGTTTACACTCCATTTTGCAGTATTTAGGTAAATTTTTAGTCCAGTATATTTTTTTTTTGAAAATTAACAGCGTAGCGGTGACTATATTCATACCAAAAGGGGGGAAATAAGCCTTCAGACTTTCGTAAGTCATACAGACCAATTAGTCTATCTTTCTTCATGCTAAAAACCATGGAGAAGTTATTAGATATATACCTTAGAGGAGAGGTAACCACTTTACGTCCGATTCATGGACTACAATTTGCTTACCAAAAGGGCAAATCTACGGTCATGGCCCTACAGAAACAGGTAATGGAAAGGCTCTGAGCTCCAAGAAGATTGCTCTATGTGCATTCGTGGACATAGAGGGTGCTTTCGATAACGCAAACTTCCTTGTTATGGAAACAGCACTCTCTAATAGAGGAGCTAACCCGGCAATGGTAAAATGGATTAGCAACATGCTTAATCAAAGGACAGTAAGAGCCTCACTTGGCTCTGCTGAACGATGTGTCACTGGGCCTTCAGGGCCCAGTGACACATCCCCTACTATGGTCAGTACTTGTTGACGACCTCATCAGGCTCCTTAACCGAAAGGGATACAAAACATCACATGGGATACGCAGATGACATCTGCTGATAGGCATGGAAGCTCTTTTGAATCTAACACCGCTTAACGCTTGCAGAGGCGGCCGTTCAGGCCATCTCAATTTACGAAAAGGAAAAACTTAAGACAGGAAACCTTCTTGGACATCTTGCAATCCTAAAGGATTTCAGAGACGTAATCGATATGTCTCAAACAAGTGACCTTATAGATCCGTCTAACTCCTTTGCCAGGAAGTTTAAGATCATCTTCCCAACAAGGGAGGAATGGAGCATGAACACAAGATGGTTGCGGAATGGTTCACAAAAGCGGCTCACGGATGGATCCCAAACGCTCCAAGGTGTTGGAACGGGAATAGTGGGGCCTAGAGCACGCAAATATATAACTCTTAGCAAAGACACCACAATCTTCTAAGCGGAACTGTATGCAATAAGGGAAGCAGTTGAAATAGGAACAAAATGAACAAAGGAGTGCTGATAAAAATACTCTCTGATAGCCAATTAGTGCTGAAGGTCCTGAGCAGTTGTGTCTTTACGTCCAAGTTAGTACTGGAATGTCACAACAGGCTAAACGAACTGGCAAGCCAGAACCACGTCACCCTAATCTGGGTACCAGGACACGAAGGGCATCACGACAATGAAATGACTGACATTTACGCCAAGAAAGAAGCAGAGGGGGCTTTTATTGGACCCACTCGAACTTTTGCCTTCAATAAGGGTATCCTGAATGAGGAGATAAAGAAATGGACGGAGCCCATCGTTGAACAGCATTGGAACGAGACAGCTGGTCTTGAACACTCCAAGAAATTTCTAAACTTTGATAAAAAGAGGGCCGAACGTGTTCTAAAACTGGACAGGAAAAGTCTCAGAACATTGACAGGAGCACTTACAGGTCATTATAACTGCTACAAGCACCTGCACAGGATGGGCATTTCCAACACAGACATTTGCAGATTCTGCGGTGATGAAGAGAAGTCAATGGAGCACTTAATCACCCACTGTGGAGCACTGGGACACAGAAGATATAGGCTACTAAAAGCTTATATGTTAAGTGAATGTGACTTAATATCACTCCCAATGAAGGATGAATAGAATTGCTTATTTCATTTTTAGAATCTGTTACAGTGTCATGTTTATAAGTACATTGTGTAATATTACACATTGTGTAACGTTACACAGTTGGCAGTCTAGATGGGGTACTGGCACTAGCGGCAGATGGACGGAGCGTCTCATTCATTGAATAGACGGCATGGGAATGTGAACTATTACCTAACTCAAATGCTGTCAGGTCACGGATACTACCGGAGCTACTTATGCAATATGGGCAAGTGTAAGACACCCTTTTGCTTATACGAAGAAAAAGTCCTGGACGATGTCGAACACACTTTCTTTAAGTGTATTCGATGGGCGAAAACTCGTAGAGAGCTGGAGATGGTAGCTGGCTCAATAACGGTAGAGAATGTTGCGAGGCCAACTTGTTAGCGGTATCACGATTCTGCGAAAAAGTTCTGCGGACGAAAAAGCCATATCTGGACGCCGCAGAATAAGATCATAATCAGAATTCCGGACGAAGGATAGTGTAACGAGGAGGGCTGATTAAACCATCGGGAGTCCACGCCGAAGCAATGCTAAGGCGGTCCCGGGGTGGAAATTTTTTTCCCAGGAAGAAGAGGGGGTTTTTAGTCGGGGATGATCAGTCCGACACAAAGCGTAAGGTACGGACCCTCTGGTCAGTGCGTAATGCATTTTTCCCCCTGGCCGAAAAAAAATTTACAATTTTTGTTTTTTGATACAGTAAAAAATGTTGCGCATTGGTTTAAAGTCAAATACATTTTTTTTACCAAATTTTGAAAACCAGAAAAAATAATGATTCGAATTCTACAACTAACTGGGTGTTAAAAAATCCTATTGAAATTATTTCAGGTTCATTTATAAATTTTTAGACATATTCAATGAAAGTTTTTGAATAAAACTTGCTTATATTTTTATATATGTATGTATAGTACATGCAAATAACAAAATTTGTGGACTAATATATAAAATATATTCTGTGAAGTACTGGAACATTTTTGCAAAGTGGTTTAACACGAAAAATTATATTAACAAATCTCTAAAAAAAAACGGGAAAAATAGTAATTATTCGAATTCCACTACCAGATGAGTCTTAAACGTTATGGAAAAAGTCAAAGTTTAACACAAAAAAAAAAAAAATAAAATTAAGGACAATCAAAGAGTACAAACAGTGAGAAAAATTGATTTTCGGGATTTAGTATTGTGCACAATTTTTTTCTATATTTTATTAGATAGTAGACAGAAAAACAATGCAAAAATAATGATATTTGGACTAATAATGAAAAAGGAATGAGTATTTATTCGGACACAGTTTTATTATAATTCGGTTTTTTCTATAACCCGACATCTCTGAAACCATAAGCCAACCAAATCTGAAAATTTAGTAGAATGTACTGTTCAAAGGGAACATCAATACAGTAAAAAACTAAGCAAATCAAAAAGAATTTTTTTTTTTCGAACTGTCCACTTTGACTTGGATTGCTGCATATAGAAAACTACTGTTTTTCTCATGTAGAATATGGAATCCAGAAAACCTTTTCTTGTTGTTGTTTTCTCGAAGAACAATAAGTAATAATAAAACTTGATGTAATAATAGAATTTTTAGTTTCGGTTTCATGTCAAAACAGGAGGCTACTAAAAACATCTGATAAAGTTGTGGGTAAAAGTTAGTAATTTACAACTGTAAAAATTTTTAGACAAGAAGAATTCTCTAATACGCCTATTGCAATTTTGCACTGGCGTTGCCATCTTGTAGACTTTAGTACACCTTGACACAAGCTCTGCTATTCATTTCGCTGTATGCGATGTGGCAACGTCTTGTTGATACCGCATGTTAATCAAGCCCAAAAGCATGCAGTTGTGGCGTTAAAACGTTTTCAATTATATCACGATATCGCTAACCATTCACAGTTACCGTTACGCCGTTTTCATTCTCAAACGTTGAAATATTCCTCCCGACCACATTGCACACCAGACTGTCACTTTTAACGGATGCTAAGGTAACTGACGAATAATTTGTGGGTTTTCCCTCAAATTATTCTGATATGTATATATTTATATGGCAACTCTATGTAGTATTGTCATACTCTTTTACTTTAAATAAAGTTAGTTTAAGACCAACTTCCAACGTGTTTTATTGTTCGCACTACATCACAGTGGCGACGAGGCAAAGGTGAATAAATTATGGCATATGAAGCTGGTGAAGTTAAAATGGCTGCAGAAACAACAATGTTCGTTGGACCTATTGAACCCTATACGATAGGAGGGGATTTTGCTTTGTATGTCTGATGCTTGAATCATTTGCTAACACTGAATAGAATTGAAGCAAATAGTTCAAAAATATCAGTTCTTGTCAGCTTGGACGGTCCCGAATTGTACAAAGTATTAACATCAATAATTGTGCCGAAAAAAGAAACTGATAGTGGCATATCGTACGAAGATTTAATTGAAAAGTTAACAGCGCATATACATACGTCCAAAGAAAAATATAATAGCAGAGTGTTTAAAATTTTTTAAAGGTAACCAACGACATGATGAAACGCTTCAAGAATATATTGTTGAGCTAAAGCAGATGGCACAAGATTGTGAATTCGGGTTGTTTGAAGAAAAGGCACTATTAATACAATTTGTTTGTGGAATAGAATCAAAAAAGATTCAGGCTCGGTTGTTAAATGAGCCAGATTTAAAATTGTTCGAGAAAGCAACACTCATTGCATCATCTATGGAAATTACTGGCAGGCAATTAGAAATGATCAAACAGAGTGAGTTCAATATAAATGCAATAACAACAAACAACAAAAATCAGAACAGTTATCCTCAAACATCACGCTATAATCAGCAGCAGCAGAGAAACAGAGGTGGACAGCGCAGCAAAAGTCGTAATTTTAGCGGAGGTAGATATCAAGGTCAAGCTCAAGATCATAGAAGAAGAAATGTAATTTGTTTTGCATGCGGTTTGTATGGACATATAAAAAAGAATTGTCGCACAAATCAAGAGAAAAATAAAATTAATAACATGGTAAGAGTACAACCGAATAAAAATGATGGTAAATATCATGATCTAGGATTTCTCAATAATTGTACGACAATTAAGTCGAATGCACAAAAAATAAGAGCAAAAGTAGAGAATGAAGAAATCGAGGGACCTGCGAAAGTGTTGTAAATAGGAATATTTGCGACCAAAAAATTCAAAAATTGTAAAATAATATCCTGTGATCGGGAAATGAAGTTAATTTCGGGGATAGTGTTAAAAACTTTTGGTAAAATAAAGGTAAATGTAACAGTAAATGTATTCCATTCGAATGAAAATGTGTCTCGTCACTCATTATTATTTTTTCATAAAAATCGATAATAGATTTAAATAAAATGATAATAGATTTAAATAAAATGCTTTAAACACGTTGGTTTATTAAATATTTTTTCCTAATGAATTTGCCACCTATCTACTTCACGACTGCCAAATATGAACAGTCAAGACTAATGTTTGCTAAAATGGCGGCAAAACAAAGTAGTATACCTTTCCGGCGGGCATCCGTTATGAAAATTAGTTCAAGTTCACACCTAGAATAACAAAGAGCAAGAACAATAACCTGTAGCCGTGTTGTGTCTATGGTTGTTATAAAAAGGTACGAGTATGCATGCCTAATATTTCTGACACACGAGGCGTCTGTAGTCTGCTGTTGGCTATGTGTTTAATACTCGCAGTTTGTTTGCTGGCGCCCTGTTTTAGTATCAATGGCATCTGTGCTGTGATCTATAAGTAGTATTTGCACAAATAGCTACGTGTAGTCGTACTTATATTATATAACAGATAATAATAACTTATGAATCTACGCCTGAATATTGCTTAGGAACAATAAATATTTGGTTTACTTTGGCAAATGGTTTTCTAACAATCAAATATTTGAAATACATAAAATAGAACTGTGACTGCGACTGCTGAAAGGTTATGAAGTCACCACCCGTTCAATTTGTATGGTACTGTGTTTGATGTTGTACTTGGCACTTTCAGCTAGATGCGTTGCTTTCATAAGGACTGTGTTGCTGTCAGTGAGAATATCTGCAAAATCAAAATACAGAAGCATTAAGAAATACTTTCAAATCATATTAATATTAAATTTATGATTAACACTTTCAGCAAATGTGCATACGTGCATACAAATGTATTTAAATCCTTTTTAATTTTGTTTGAATTTGTTTCAAATCTACATTACCTAATTTACATCTACAGCTTAGTTAGTATTATAAAAATTTAGATATGGCTGTAAACAATTACAGGTTTAATAATTTGTCTGATAAATTAAAGAGATTGCAAAATTTATTAACAAATATGAATGAATGAATCAAATACCATGAAATATGAAAGCGAATATAAAGAGGTGGCCATGGTAAACTTTTTACGCTTTTCATTCAATTATTGAATCTTGAAAATATAAACTAACTATAAGTTAGAGAATCTTAAAACTATTTATAAAAAAAAAAATTAACTGAACAAGACTTGTTTTTTAGTTATTTCCGATCAAAAAATTATATTTTGCGGAAATTTTATGGATAAATTCACTTATTTAATGCGACAAGGGCGCGAAAGTAACGAATGTTACGTGCGAGAGAATTTGGTTGAAGTTCCAGCTTATTGATATATACCTTGTCGTACACGTTGACAATTCATCCTTCACACAAGGTCCTTGCAAATTAATGAGTTTTTTTATTTACAATGGAGCTCCCAGTAATTGCACGAACAATTTAATTTTGACACTTCTGAATTGTTTCAATGTTTGATGTTGAGGCAATGCCACATAATTCAACTACATTGCGCTGTACAACAAAAGTTTGCAATCAATCCAACTTCAAGGTAGTGCTTTTAGTTCCAACTGAATGACTTTCGTATCAATGTGAAGCTTTCACGTGAACCGACGATTGAAGGCATTTGAGCACATTGTACGGAGTCAGCAGGTTGTTAATTTTGATAGGAGAGTGCTCGTACATTTCTTTGTGCAGTGCGAATATAACTTGAGTACATTTTCGTCCATTAACTTTGATTTTCATCGAATTTTGTTTGGCTTATTGACGGTTGTGATTATTGAGAATTGGGGTCGACTTCTTAATTTTTCAAAAAGTTTTGAAATTATTGGAATTATTGACCTATGTGACTCTACTATAGTGTGATTCATCCCAGGCTTAAGTATCATAGTAATAACAGGCACTTTACTTTGAAATGCAGAGTCTTCTAACACGCCTGTGTTGGTTGCAAGTTTGCTCGAGCGCTGCCATTTTGTGAATGTTAAAACACTTTGACGCGAACTTTTTTTCGTTTTGTATTTCTAATATCTTTAGCTGTGTCTATAGTTGCTATAATAAAGTATGTGTGTATTATATTTTCGACATTCAGGTCAGTAGTCTGGTGTTGGCTATGTGATTAAAGCAATAGAGTTATCAAAATTCGCATATACTCTCAGTGTGACTAGGAGTTGCTCAGCTCTTTTCAGTCACGTTTACCAAGCTCTTGATAAAGTGTGGCACGGCTGTTTAATGCATCAAATAGTCAGACTTCACTGCAAGCATTCAAAAAATTTCGGAGAGATGCTAATGTGGCCGCAAACTCGTCATCAGTTTCTCATGCAATCGAAGCAGCAGTTTCCTAATGTAAAATATGCCAACGAGCTGCAAAATTTATACTTCAGCTTTTACAGATGCTTCATTATTCATCAGCGTCTCATAAAGCATTAGCATCAAGAAATTGGCAGGAATATATTTTTATATCGGAGAAATGACTGAAGCTTAGGAAAATCAGACCTAATGAGCAGAATATGCACCTGACTCAGCGACCTTATCTGATGATGGACCAACTCCGCGGAGTAAATTATTCAGAATTCACCAGCACCCCTGTTTGGCTAGCAAGGTTCACACATTTCGCAACTTCTGTTGTTTGTCTGTAGCTATATGTGCAAATCCCTAGGTGAAAATTGGAGCGTTCTAATTTCTTTTATGCAATTTACCAAGCAACAATGAAATCACCGCCGTCACCACCACTACTGCTTCCCTAAAGTACAGGTATATTTGCAATACAACAGCAACTCGGGAGTTATTAGCACTCGAAAACCGGGATGCACTATAGTTATCAGGGAACCTAATGTCCCCTTCTACAATTATAGGTTTAAAACCAAGTCAAATCGTTTCAGCCAAGATGTAAGCATCTCCACTATGATCAGCGCTGACCCGGGATATTCTGCAAGCAGAACATCCTGCGGACTTTGCTGATTCCCATTCTGCAAATTAAACCCTTGGTGAGGGCTTCGGAAGTCTAAGACTACATAAGTCACGTGGCTGCCTAGAGCTCTATTTACTACAGCAAACGAGTAACTCCAACCCTGCTGCTCCCACAGGCGTACACTAACAAAAAATCTGCTTCCCGAGGAGAAAGGTTATGAGCAGAAAAGAAACATGCACGTCCTTCAAAGTTAACAACTTACTTATTCCCCAAGTACATCGCCAACTTTTAGGGACCGCTCAGAGCAGATGTTCTAACGAAGTTGTCGAGTATCAAGGCTAACATGGCTCAAGTATGATAAAAGGAGGACTATTATACTTAGGCGCCTGCCCTAACGGAGGTTTCTTTCTACTATGGCACTCCTGAGGGGACATTGCCACATAGGGAAGCATGTGGGAAGGTCACATGGTTTCTGCAGAAGTTGTATAGAAGAGAAGGAAGTAGATAATGTTCAACACTTCCACATCTTTTTTATATATAAGCTTTGTATCCAGATCGGAGTGTGATATAAGTGGATTGGATTCTTTCATGCGAATGGCTCTGAACTGAACCACTGGTATGTAGATCTGCTGAGATGTATATCACGCTCAGGCAATACAATGGGATCAAATTGGACCCAAGTGGGCTGGCATTCCAATAGCTGGCAGCCTAACCTAACCAATTCCTCAAGACAATGTATTCCAATACCTTGGTATTCATCTGGTCAGCTGGCTTGTGTGGAAGTCTCGCACTGATGCAAAAGTCAGTCAGATGAAACTAAAAGTAGTGCAATTGAATTGACTAGACAGCAGAAATTCAACTTTGAATTTGACTTGAAACCTTTTGTTGTCAGCGCTATCTTAAAGCCTATAAAGAGATATGGGATTCAATTATGGGGTACCGCATCGGCATCGGATATTCAAAAAACACAATGGCGCGAGAACAAAATGCTCCGTACAATCACTGCTGCTCCAAGATAAGTGAAAACCTCATGAATTCAAAAAAACCTAAGTATACCTTTAGAGAAAGATGAATTTTCAAGTAAAGTAGAATTTCATCCTTCTTTTAATATAAATATGTTACCGCACACCCTGTACAAGTTAATAATGTTGATATTTTGAGTAAGAAATGCATTTATAATAATAGCAAAATCAGTTGATACATTACTAAAAGCATTTGTTTTATCTTGGGCCAGTATTCAGGGGATGACTCCTACATATGCAGTGCATTGTACTGGAACTAGGAAAATAGGTTATGATATGAGGTAGGAAAGAGGGAATAGTGTTCGTAAAGGTTTAATTTTAACAATAACAACACGAAAGACTAAAACAAACTCTATTGCAGCATTTAAAATGTTGGAATCAAATTAGTTAAAACTGATCAGTGCCCAGAGTATATACCTTCGTCACTGCTCAGATTAGCAAAATTTAGTCTAACACCTTCCACACCACAAGGTAATGAAGTACTTTCAGAAGAAATTAATATTGAATATACATAGAAAACACGGACAACGGTGAAAAAAAATAACCAAAAAAATAAAAAGAAACACGTGTACTTACATATACTGCTACCTATTTCGGTGCACTTTGATTTCATACGAAATTAATAATGAACATATGTATGTATATAGAAAATACGGACAACGGTAAAAAAAGAGAGAAAGAAAAATAAACACGTGTACATAGCTTGCTACTTTCCGCTGCAATTTGTTATACCCTTCACAAAAATGTTTAGGGTATATATAAGTTTGTGATTCCGTTTGTAATTTCTACAGTTTTTTTTTGCGACCCTATAAAGTATATATATTCTGAATCAGAATTAATGGAAAAGTCGATTAAGCGATGTCCGTCTGTCAGTCTGTCCGCTGTTGAAATACCGTTTCTGAGAAAACCATTAGACTTAGAAACTTTTTTCTTTCACCATTCTTTTACCCCATCGATTCATGGGTTTGCTATTGAAATTCAGTAATATCGGTCCACGTATAGCTGAGATATATTCAAAATTCCGAAAAAAGCCATTTTTTTTTGCAGTTTTGTATGAAAATTTTTGAAAACAAAAGTTGTTCGTTTTGCTTCAAACTTCACACACTTATTAAGCATGGTGACTAAAAGGCAAAAAATTTTTTTTTCAGATATCGGTCCATATATACCCGAGATATAGCCCAAATCGGATTTTTAATGAAAATGTCGCATAGGCGAAGCTAAATAACTTTTTTTTGCTCAAAAGCAGTTCTGGTAATAAAATTAGGTTACATAAATATGGAAAATGAAAATTTCCGATATCGGTCCATATATACCCGAGATATAGCCCAATCCGGGTTTTTCATGAAAATGTCGCGTAAGCGAACTTAAACAACTTTTTTGTGCTCAAAAGCAGTTTTGGTAATGAAGTAGGGTCATATAAATATGAAAAATGAAAATTTTCGATATCGGTCCATATATACCCGAGATATAGCCCAAACCGGGTTTTTCATGAAAATGTCGCGTAAGCGAACTTTAACAACTTTTTTTTGATTAAAAACAGTTCTGGTAATAAGATCAGTTTATATAAATATGGAAGATAAAAATTTCCGATATCGGTCCATATATACCCGAGATATAGCCTAAACCGGGGTTTTCATGAAAATGCCGCGTAAGCGAACTTAAACAATTTTTTCGCCTTAAAGCAGTTCTGGTAATTAAATAAGGTTATATAAATATGGAAAATGAAAATTTCCGATATCGGTCCATATATACCCGAGATATAGCCCAAACCGGGTTTTTCATGAAAATGTCGCGTAAGCGAACTTAAACAACTTTTTTCACCTTAAAGCAGTTCTGGTAATGAAATAAGGTTATATAGGTGTGAAAAATGAAAATTTCCGATATCGGTCCATATATACCCGAGATATAGCGCAAACCGGGTTTTTCATGAAAATGTCGCGTAAGCGAACTTAAACAACTTTTTTTTTGCTTAAAACAGTTCTGGTAATAAGATGAGGTTATATAAATATGGAAAATGAAAATTTCCGATATCGGTCCATATATACCAGAGATATAGCCTAAGCCGTGGTTTTCATGAAAATGCCGCGTAAGCGAACTTAAACAACTTTTTTCACCTTAAAGCAGTTCTGGTAATAAAATAAGGTTATATAAATATGGAAAATTAAAATTTCCGATATCGGTTCATATATACCCGATATATAGCTTAACAGGTTTTTTGATGAAAATGCCGAGTAAACAACTTTTTTGTGCTCAAAAGCAGTTCTGGTAATGAAATAAGGTTATATAAATATGGAAAAAGAAAAAATCCGATATCGGTCCATATATACTCGAGATATAGCCTGAACCGATTTTTCCAATAACATTTTTTTTTTTTACTGAAAAGCAGTTCTTGTTATAAAAGAAGGTTACGAAAATATAGAAAATTAAAATTTCTGATA
Source organism: Thecocarcelia acutangulata (assembly GCA_914767995.1). Lineage (NCBI taxonomy): Eukaryota > Metazoa > Arthropoda > Insecta > Diptera > Tachinidae > Thecocarcelia > Thecocarcelia acutangulata. The sequence goes on from OU612098.1 coordinate 64,854,985, forward strand.
TCGGTCCATATATACCCGAGATATAGCCTAAACCGGGTTTTTCATGAAAATGCCGCGTAAGCGAACTTAAACAACTTTTTTGGGCTCAAAAGCAGTTCTGGTAATGAAATTAGATTACATACATATATATGAATTAGATTACATACATATATATGTTTATTTTTCTTTCTCTCTTTTTTACCGTTGTCCGTATTTTCTGTATACCTATACATGTTCATTATTAATTTCGTATGAAATCAAAGTGCACCGGAATAGGTAGCACTATGTGTACACGCGTTTCTTTTTGTTTCTTCTCTCGCCGTTGTCCGTGTTTTCTTTATATGCACAATATTAATTTTTTCTGAAAGTACTTCATTACCTTGTGGTGTGGATGGTGTTGGACTAAATTTTGCTAATCTGAGTAGTGTCGAAGGTATATACACTGGGCACTGATCAGTTTTAAATAATTTAATTCCAACATTTTAAAAGCTGCAATAGAGTTTGTTTTAGTCTTTCGTGTTATTATTGTTAAATTTAAACTTCCACGAACACTACTCCCTCTTTCCTCTTCATCTCAACTTATTTTCCTAGTTCCAGTGCAATACACTGCATATGTAGGGGTTATCCCCTAAGTACTGGTCCAAGATAAAAAAAAAAGTGAGCTGGAGTTTCCGCGAACTTGCTGGAAATCCAGCGGCCTGCTTACCTAACCTAACGCTTAAAATTCACACTTGCACGTTTTATTTGAATTTTTGATAAGTCTTAATACAACATTTGAAGTGTCTTTAAATAATTATAACTACGAAACGCTAATAATTCAGTTTGCTTCATTCTTGTTTTTCTAATTACTAGGATGTTAAAATAGCAAGTCGAATGATTTTTCCCTGAGCTTTGAGGAGTTTTTAAAACATGGACCTTTTAGATATAAGAACATAACTTTAAATTTAACTGCTAAATAACTAAAATACATAAAAACTAATTTTCATGTCTGCAAAAATCAGCATGATAATTTTCCGTTTATAATAACTGATTTTTGTAACCTGAAATTTTGTATAGAGTTGCACACTTAGCACTATTTGCATTTTTCCATAAGCCGAAATAAAAATTTATGTTCTTTTTAGTTTGTTATTTATATCTTTTTGTTATTATTATTATCGAAACAACAACGTAAAACTTCTTTTATGCATGAAGAATATTATTCCAAATGGAAAATATTTAATAATAGTTCTTGCCAAAAAATACTTCCGTATATATGTAGGTTTATAAATGATGGAGTTAAATTTAAATTACTTTAGTTTTCAAACAGTTCATTGCATTTTCTTGGTTTTTTCTTACTCTTCAACTTGGTGATAGCTTTAGAAACAGCTAAAAAAATTATAAGTGGCACCACTCAAATGCAAAAAGCAGCAGTTTATATTTCAGAAGTTTTAATTTTCATTGTGGATTTTGATTGTGATTTGCAAATATTTAATTTGTTATATTTATATATATCATTACATCAAATACTAGGTAGCCCGTACTATTTTAGCAATATCTACTATAGAATTTTCTAAATGTCCCTCAGCCATTTTATATATGCACAAAAAGCTTTTTAATATTTGTAAGGAGATAAAGAAAAGAATATCAGCTGTTTATTATGTAGCTGTTTATTATGTAGCAGCGGCATTTGTAGTCGTGTGTTTGTGTAGCCTGCTGTCTCGAATGTGTTTAACGCTTAAAGGATAAGTCTAGCCAATATCTGATTCCCTGTTCTGAAGTGAAGCGTATTCCATTAAGAGCATTCTGCATCGATCGAAATAAATGGTAATTAGAAGGTATAAAATCTGGTCCATAAGGCGGATGAGATATCCGATATGCGATAGTGTTAGAAAAGTGATTTTAGTGATGTAATACCAGCAAAAAGTAACCTTTTGTTTAGCGTTGGCTGGACTTAAGTAAAAGTATTTCTCCAATACTAATTAATTTTGTAGTTTTAAGATTTGTACACTTATTGCTAGTTGTTTTAAATGATACAGAAAATAATTGAAATCAAAAAAAAAAAAACTTAATTCTTCCTCGTTATTAAATTGTGTGTTTTTTTGAGTAATCTCAAATTGTTAAGAAAAAAAATGCCTGTATATTTGCCCTGTGGAGAATAATCTACATATCAATTATTTGTTTGAGTTTTATAGAAAGAATACTTGAGTTAAGTAATTAGTTATTCAAATATATTATACTACGTATTTACTTGTTAGGAAAAAAAAAATAATAATATCAAATTGCTTCGTTTAACTCATTGCACTTTCAGGATAAATGTTAGTTACATATATTATTTCTAAAGTGGTAAATTAATTACTCGTTTATCAATTAATGCATGCAAAATTAAATAATAATTAATATTGTCTAAGCAAATAAAAGAAAATTATATTTACCAATAACTAAGTGAACCATTAAAATACTAAAGTTTGAAGTGTGATTCCAAACATTCAAATGATGAACAGACCTTCAAAACAGATTCGTATTATGATATAGAAAATTAAATCAGGACAAATCAAACAAATGACTTACTTAACTCCCTCTATATTTAGTAAATCCATTTCGAGATCATCCAATGACAGGCCTTGAGGTACTGAGTCCATTACTAGATGGGCTGATTCTTTAAATAAACTTATTGTTGTCATTACAACGATTACGGAAAACAGTAGCGTACACAACGGATCAAGAAAAACTGCTTTTGGCTGAAACAATGAAAAAAAAAATCGAAAAGAAAGAATAAACTATAATTATGAACTGCTCCAGGATAAATAAATCTATCTGACTCACAAATATTTTAATTAAAATTGCTGCCAAGAATACGCCCAAACTCTGTACTAAATCTCCAATCACATGTATCACGGCAGCACGAAGGTTAATGTTTTTTTCACTCCTAAAAAACGAGCGATACATTAATTGTTATTCAGATTATATGGATATATCTACAAATTAATTAATTAATGTTCTATGGTAAAGATAAATGTAAACAGTGTCGTCAATTATTGATTAAATAGCGAGTTGAGCTCTTGTTCAAAATCCGTTTAATCGCTACATGCAAAATTTAACCCTAGAAGATCATACATATCTGTGTTTGCTGTGTAAGGGCCTTTACTTGCCATATTCATAAAAAATAGTTTCTATTTATTACAGGTTTATTTGACAAATTTCTATAGAAAGTTTGCCAAATAAGCCCTTAATAAATATAAATATATATATTTTCTATGAACACGGCCAAAAATATTTTCGTATAGACAATAAGTAAAACTAAATCCAGACTGCATACCTATTTACAGTATATCAATATTGAGTTAGCACATTGAGTATTCATAAAAATAATTTTTGGTTTACTATTGGCTTATTTGACAAATTTCTGTACAAAGTTTCTGTACAAACCTTTAATAAATATAAACTATTTTTTATGAATACGGTCCAAAATGTTTTTTTTTATATTGGACCAGTACTCAGGGGATGATCCCTACATATGCAGTGCATTGTACCAGAACTTCTATTTATTGCTTGGAAATTGTATACAGGAGGGATAAGAACCTAAGCTCCTAAACAAGGGGTTGCCTATATGGCTATGAACATATAGCAAGAGTTGCGACCTGTGTGTGCCTGGTAAGCCGCACGGGAGCGCTGGTGAAAAGTAAATAATTCACTCCGCGTAATTGGTTCATTGTCGGATCAGGCCGTAAAGGCAGATGCTGATGTAAATCTTTTTCATAACTGCCTTGAACAATGCCCCCCGAGGAATAGGTTTGCCTTGGCATATTCCTAACCAGGGCAATTTGTTTTTCGGGTAAAGAAGGGAAGGGGTCTCTCGTTTGTTATAGCAAATAAAACTCTAGGAAGCCGCATGACTTATGTTGTGCTGGCTTCCGAAGCCCTTACCAAAGGTATAAATTGGCAGAATGTGGATCAGCATTGCCCCCGGGTGGTTCTGCTTGCAGTTCTATCCGGGCTTATCATGGTTGTGCTGCCTACCTTAGCTGGAACGTTCTGGCTGTGAAACCTAAGACGCAGGAAGGGGGAGTTAGTACTCTTGATAATTGTTTGGTGTGTGGCTTTTTTCGGGGACTAACAACTTCCGGAAGGTTTGTTGCCTTTACAACAGATACCTGTACTGTAAGGAACCGGTGGTGATAGTTGACGCCTGAGTTAGTTTAAGTGCTGGTGCTGCTAGTGGGCTTCGGCTTATCAACTCATTAAGCCTTGTCTTCCTTTGACTGCCGGGAAATTGCATACAGGAGGGATTAGAAGGCCCGAACTCCTAAACAAGGGGTTGTCAATATGGCTATGCTACCTGTGAGAAACTAGACAGACACACGGGGCGCCGGTGAATCGTGAATAATTCACTCCGTGGAATTGGTCCATCATCAGATAAGGCCGTAAAGGAAGGTGCTTATGTAAATTTCTAAACTGTGCTTGTAAGGAACATTGTTCAATAATTTTGAACATTGATCAATAATTATTGATCACAGCAAATATGTATTGTAAAAAATCCATCTTAAGAAAGGAAAAACTTGAACTAAAACCCGACGTACATATGTACAAACCAAAAAATTTTTAATTTAAAATATTATAAAGTTCAACAAAAATTGAACAAATTAATATCGTTCATAGTTACTTATAGTTCCAGACTCAAATATACAAATATGCTTGTAAACAATAAGAACGTAACAATAACAACAAAATTATTGGTGGTTAGCTAAATGGAATTTTGCGTTCTTTAGATTGTTTGTGTATTAAGTTGTTAGTTTTACGGCGTTTGTGTGGATGTGCGTGTAATTTTATAATAAGTAGATCAACGGCTGCACAATGGCTCAACAATCATACAAGTCCGTAATAATATGTATATACAAAGAGGTCGTGTCGCAAAAAAAAACTTTAAAATGTTAAAAAAGAAATACAACAAGAATAAAAGCTTACTTTATTTTACACTATCAATAACATCTTTGCATAAACATGTTTCGAACTCCTTATGTTTGTTTTAATTTTTACCGAAACTAATCGGTGACTTACCGTCATAAAGTTACAACATTTGAAGATTTGGAAATTCTAGGTAAAATATTGTCGTGTAACATCATTTAATTGACTTATTCAGCCCAATTACAAATGAAAATTCTTTGGAAGTTTTTTCTCTGATAATGATGTTTTTTTATTTTTTCCTTCTTTCCGTTCACTAAAAACACTAGATATCAAATCGTCAATTCGTACAGCAAAGTTAACCAAAATCGCCAACTAGGAACGAGTGCTAATGGATTGTCCAAAAGGTTTTCAGTTTCAAGGAAAACAGCGTACAACGTTTAGGCTGGAATTAAAGCAACGTTTAGGCTGGAGTTAAAGCAGCAGCAAAATTTCATCTCAACTGTAAAATTTTGAAATATATTTATAAAGATTTGGGGCTGCATCCCAAGGCCAAGAATGAATGATATTGCATTATAGACTTAACAATGAGCGCGTATCAATATTTGGGCATTTTGCAGACCCATATAGCTAGTAGTGCGAAGAAATTTCAATTTATAAGGGTTAACAAACCAAATTGTAAATTTTATAAATACAATGACCTAAAACATAAGTCACGTCTTGATACAACCGCCCAAAAGCGCCGATCTCAATAATATTGGAGAGTTTATGGGTGTTTTTGAAAAACGCCAGCCAACTAATATGGCATGTCTTAAACCGCAACATCAGAAGAATGGCAGCAAATGCCAGCGAATTGTGGCCTAAAGAAATTAACAAGATCAATGAAAAATCTTTTACAATGTAGATGTTAAAGGTTTCCATACCAAATATGAAATCGTTCCAAACTAAATTCAAAACTTGTCCACTGGCACCAAAACTGCAAAGAGTTTATTGACAGTGTAAAATAAAGTAAAATTTTGTTTTTCTTGTATTTTTTGTTTTGATTTATAAATATTAAGTACTTTTTTACTCAATCTCTTTAAACACATACAATTTGATGAAATATGTACATAACAAATTTTTTCTAGAATAAAAATGTAATGCAAGTACTTAAAAATTAAATTAAACCGTGTTTGTTCACAGAGTGCAAACTCATTATTGACAAACTGTATTTACGAGTATGTGGTATCCTGATAATACAAAACTTCTCTGAAGGAAGTATGGGGTTAAGTGTATCCATGTCAACATTTTTGTCATCATTTATGGTGTCTTTCTGGTGACACAGTCAATAAATTTTTTCCTGGTCTTTTTGATAGATAGAGAATATTTTTTGTTAATAATTTAATTTGTTTTAAAAATTTATCTGTGGCCGCAAGAAAATAGCTAATTCTAATAAAAAATAATAATAATAAAAAGTGATATAAAAAGGTAAAGGTGAGCAAAAAGTGCTAAACTAGTTAAATATTTTTAATTATAGGCAATCACTATATGTTTTACTATCAATACAGTTTTACTATGGACATTTCCCACAGTGCGGTAATGTCGTCAATAGTAAATCAGTACAATCTTACTATTGACATTTTCTCTATATGACCCCACAAGAACTACCTAGTCAGTATTGACGCTGTCTACTGGTAGATTTCGTAGGACAAGCCTGTTTTAAATGTCAATAGTAGTTAGCATTAAGTAAGGGTACAATTTGTCAGTAGTACTGGTGACATCGTCAATAGTTAATCACTATAGTTTTACTACTGACATTTCTTGCGGGGTTAATTTTGATTGAAATTATCAGTCATTAGTAAATATAATTCTAGCATAAATGTACTGATGTTTAAAACAATCTTTATAACAAGTTTTATGAAACACTAACATCAACTTAGAAAGAATAAGAAGACAAAAATGTTGCGTTAAAAAAAGGAAATAAAAATAAAAAGTAATAGCATCATAAATAACGAGTATAATAATAATCACAAAAAATAATTTACTAACTATAAAAGTGAAAACAAAGGATATGTAAAATCTTCATTTGCCAAAAAATTATATAATAATATAAAGAATTAAATTACATTTTGAGAGATCTTGTAAAGTTTAATGTATTGCTCATCAATCGTTAATATATTGGCAAATAGCAGAGATCTGCAACATGTGCCTATTTTAAACATTTAAGTACTACTGTCTAAATTGACGTGCAGTGTGATTGGCCACCGCATATTGTTCACGTAAATATATATTTTACTCCTTAAAGCTTGCGTTTGTAATTTGTATGCATTTGGTTTCTCAATTATTTTTTCCATATTCGCGAATTGTACTCGTATTTCTTTTTAAGAACGAAAATAACATTTATGTAAGAGTTTCTAGTCACACATTGCCTTACGCACGAGAATTTGAGCCTTCAGTTTTAAGCATTTATTTACTGATACTCAGCGTTGCCAGAATGAAGATTTTACTTTGATTTTCAAGATTTTACTAGCAAAATAAGATTTGAAGATTTTTTTTCAAAATTATGACTTTTGAGGTTCAGTATTTAAAAAATTGTAAAAGCTATTTTCAAGCAATTCGAATAAACTTAACTCTCAAACATAATATTGATCCTTTATTGCAACGTAGTCACAACTCAGCAAAGCTTTTTTGAGAAAAACCTATTTAAAATTTTTAGCTTCCATACAAGTCTTAGAAATTTTTTTTTTAAATATCTCTTTAGGGAAACACTTTAAAACCAAATAAAGAGCCAGTAAATAACACTCGAAACGACCAAATTCATCCTGCATGTGGGACTATATGATTGCCGACCCGGAAATTCAGGAAGAGTTTGACAACTACTAGAAAACGGTAGGAGTCTTGTTGCATAAATTACATGCTATTAATGATGCTGCTGAAAGAGGCTTCATTAACATACTGTACCGTAACGAGGAACACGCAGAAAAAAAATATGGTTGATATGACAATATTTTAAGGGCAAAATACTATTGTTGAATTATATGGTTGAACACAAACATATAATATGATACGAAATTTATTTACAGACTAAAAACCAAAGTACTCATATTCGTATATTTGGTACCTTTTGTATCATGACTAATACTGTTATTATATTATCATTCCCGGCCATATTTATGAAAAATTATAAGTTCTATTGTCATGACCAATGGTATTGGTGATGAACGTCACACACGCACACACCTAACTTCCATAATTAAAACAATACTTTTATAATTTATAAAATATATGTTTGCAACATAATATTTTAAGAAAAAGACTAAAACTTTTAAAATTTAACAAAATTTTGATGTTCTAGAAAGATGGATGTACTTATTTTGCCTTTGGTCAATAAATCTATAAAAATACACAAACACATTATATTTGCACACATACATACATGCATTTATATGAGTTCATATACAAACCTTCTTACTTTCAAATGTTTATTTTTATTACCATTTTCTCCAATTAATAAATATATATACATATGTATATAATCCTCATTATTTTTAATATTATTAATATTGAAAAACACACACACACACACATGGAAATAAACTGATTGCTTCAAAATTAAAGAAATAAAATAAAAATATGTATGTAATGGATTTGTGTTGTAGATACATACGAGGGCTGATCAAAAAAGAACCGTTTTTTTTTTAAATTTATTTATTTATTCATCAATAACTATCTTGTCCTTTTTAAAGTAATCCCCTTCAGATATAATACATTTTTGACAGCGTGTTTTTCAATCCTCGAAACACTTCTGAAACGCGCTTTTTGGTATCGCCAACAGCTCTTGTTTCGATTTTTCGTTTATCTCCTCAATTGTAGCAAAACGCCTTTCTTTCAGTTTCCTCTTCAGTTTTGGGACGAGGAAAAAGTCAGCGGGGGCCAAGTCCGGTGAATACAGTGGTTGAGGCATGATAATGGTTTTGTTTTTGGCAAAAAACTCACGCACAAGCATCGATGTGTGAGCTGGTGCGTTATATGGTGCAAAATCCATGATTGTTTTTTTTTAAATTATGTGCGTTTCTGGCGAATTGCTTCGGGCAAAGGGCGCATAAATTCAATGCAGTATTTTCTATTGACAGTAAGACCTTGTGGCAACAATTCATGATGCACCACGCCATTGCAGTCGAGGAAAACAGTGAGCAAAACCTTCACATTTGACCGAATTTGACGTTCCTTTTTCGGTATTTGCTCTTCTGGACGATTTCATTGAGATGATTGGGCTTTGGTTTCAATGTCATAGCTATACAGCCACGATTCGGCACCAGTTGGGACCTGTATGAGATCTGGATCGTCGTTGACGCTGTTCAACAGCTCCTGAGCTTTGTTTTTGCTCAAAATTTAGCAATTTTGAAACAATCTTCGCTGCCGAACGTTTCATGCCTAAAGCATCCGTAAAAGTTACTTGGCATGAGCCGAACGATATGCCAACATAATCAGCAACGTCTCTGATAGTTCTCCGACGATTATTCAAAATCATTTTCTTCACAGCTTCAATGTTTTCATCGGTTAGTGACGTGCGCGCGAACAGGACGAACATCGTCATTGATGCCTTCTCTGCCTTCTTGAAGCCGGATATACTACAATTGAACTTGTGTTCTGCTCATAGTAGACTCGGTATGAGCCGAACGATATCATCAGCAACTTCTCTGATAGTGATTCGACGATTATCCAAAATCACGTTGACGTGCTCGGGCGACCAGGACGAGCATCGTCACTGACATCTTCTCGGCATTCTTTAAACTGGTTATACCACAATTGAACTTGTGTTCTGCTCGTAGTAGACTCGCCAAACGCCATAGTCAACATTTCAAATGTCCTTGCGCATTTAATTTCATTTCTTTTCACAAAACTTAATACAGTTTCTTTGATCAATTTTTTCGAATAGTAAGAAATCGAAGAGCACACCATAACACGACTATCAAAAACGAACTGACAATCCAAAATAGCTGATATTGCCAACATATATAACAGACATGTGTGCAAAAAAAAATGCAAAAATCGAACATACGTGATTCACGATATTTGAAAATAACGGTTATTTTTGATCAGACCTCGTATGTATAAATAATAAGTAATTGAATTTTGCTATTTAAATATTTTCTGGTATGTATTACTTGTAATTGTTTTCTGGTTAAAGTTCAAATCAGGCTTTCGCCAAGAAGGATTTTTATTTTCCAATTATACCAATAATTGCCGCGCTCAATAACTCCTAGTGGGTGCTGATGAGTAGAGTAGCGGCTACGAAACAGCTAGTTCTTCCGCAGCTTTAGTATTCAATTATTTTTTTCTGTCTTCTTTGATCAGGAGTTATTGATCGCGGCAATTACTGTTATAATTGGAAAATAAAAATCCGTCTTGGCGAAACCCAGATTTGATCTTTAACCAGAAAACAATTACAACATGCAATACATACCAGAAATTACATAATAAGCAAAATTCAACTACTTAATACTTATACATAAAGCTCTATTTCATTTACTATCGTAAGAAATAACCAGTTTTATAAACATGCGGCTATTTGTCTTTTTATTGATCATTCCAAATGTCAGGTCACTAATGGTCCACCTTGTATATTAAATTAAAAAAAAATTATATTAAGTCTTTTATGGACACACCCTAATGATTGAAGACAGAATCTGGATATGTTGTAGAAAAATGTAGCATATGTTCTAGAAAAATATTGGAAGTCGTTCATACATTCGGCACCTGTAGGAGCCCGCTGGAGCTTGTTCAGGCATTTGAGCCCTCTTTCCTCCTCATCACAACCTATTTTCCTAGTTCCAGTACAATGTGCTGCATATGTAGGGGTCATCCCCTAAGTACTGGTCCCAGATATAAAAAAAATATCAAAGCTTAATATTTTGCATGAGGGGCTCCCCATACAGGTAGGAGGTAGATAATTCACACGAATTTTAGGATGGCAAATTATTAGTAGGGGTCGGATTTACTCAGAGACAGTTATAAAGCTTTTTGTAGATTTTTTGCCGTTATGCTCTACTTTTGAGTCCGATGCTAAGCCATTTGCGTCCATGCTACCGTTTTAAATTAAATTTACAAGTTTTTCATAACTCTGACGGATTGAGCTTGTATATCGGGTCAATAACAAAGTATACAAATATGCTTGCCCATACATTTGCTACACATATTTTTGCTATTTTGTGGTCAACGCAATGAAAACATCATTTGTTCAAATTTGTTCTTTTTTTTTGATATTCTTTCGGTTTCTGTGCTGTCATGCAAAGTCGTAAAAAAACGTATGAACACCAACTACAGATAACGGCATCAAAAAAGCAACCTTTTATGCTTTGTACAAATGACTACATTGAAATAAATGGCCACAGAGTAATTTAATTTCTAGATATTCTTACCCATCTTGTTGGTGTTTCAACAAATTTCCGTTGAGTTTCATTGGCGCAGACGACAACTCTACAGCCGTAAGTTCACCGTTGTCAATAGCATCAGTGGCTGCACCAACATCGTCATCTGTTTCTCGGCCAGTAGGAAGTAGTGACCTCGTTGCTGGCTCGGCGTTCACGTGCCCGCTATCATTACTACCTCGTCGATAAGAGGATGTAGAGTTGTGTGAATAGCTGTGACTGCGACTGTGACTATAACTACCATGGTGGTCATTGTGACTGTGACTGTGACTATGAGAGTGACCATGAGATGCATCTATACTACCTGCTGGCAAGTCAAGCATTGGAGTGTGTAAAATAAAAATCATACTGGAAAAAAAAAAATTTGTTTTTTGCAAAAACAAATCAATTTACGAGTAAAAGGAAGGTAAATGAATATTCCTAAAATTTAAAGCTATAGTTTTTTATATTAATTTATTCAAAAATAAATATCAGTTTTTGCTCTTGCATATGAATATGAATAAAAAATAGTTATTGTAAAATGCCATAATCAACATCCATAACCACATTTTATTTACATAGAGCACATATACACATAGTACATCTATGTACATATTTATCTAGTAGTTTTATATAACATATAAATTTACACATCTGATATGAACTCACACTTACATAATATTAATTAAAATTCCAATACCAGATATGGTCATCATAGTATTTGCATCCAAATCATAGTCATTTGAATAAATGCGTTGTATCGCCACTAAAACCAGAGTTGCGGTCAGTACCCAAATGCCCAAAATCGATACAATTGCGCCCATGACCTCTGTAAATGGAGTAATTTCAATTAAACTGATTTAATATTTATTTGTTCAAATCATTTTGATTAAAAAATTTACATACATATATACTCGTACATACGTCATACGTGCAAAGAACGCAGAATACTGCATAGATACGACTACAATACAATATTAAATGAAGCATTTTATATAAAAACGGCAGTTGCATATTAGGAAAACCGCAATAGAAAAAGGTTTAATAAAAACGACATGCGAGTAAATACGTGTGCCAATAAAAAAATTTTGTCTTCCCCCTCCTAAAACTTTAGTCCTTTTGTTTAGTGCTTTATGGCTAAATTGCACCTATTAGCGAAAATCTTCAGCTAATAGAGCGGTTTTATTTATTTTGAGCTATTTGTGGTCATTAAATAAAATTCAGCATGACACTGCGAGAATTAGAGCCCCAGTGAGATAATTTTACGCTCAACAAAATTTTTCTTTCATGCGTACGAGAATATATATTTTTGTATATGACCCCTGAACAAGTACCAAGATGACGTGCTCGAGATCTTTACAGATGAATCCAAGTCGGAATTTGGAGCTAGTGGTGTCATCTTTATGCCCCAGTATCAGAGGAGGATGAGGTTTAGGCTATGTAATGAAAGTAGCCTCAAATAGGCAAAATTTGCAACTTTAATGAGAGCAGTGGCTGTGTTCCGTAACTTTGGCGAGAAGTTCTCACGACGAAAACTTGTGAAACAAATTATTCCATCGTTTCTCGAAAAGTGAGAAAAAACTGCGTCTGTAACTCATGTCGAAAACTATCCTAAGCGATTACGTCGTTATGTTAGAAATGTCCGAATATATAAAACGATGCCGACATGCAATTTTAATAATGAAAGCGCCAGTCACAATTAGTACCGCCGCCGATCAAAAATTACTAAAGTTAAGAAATTTTGTTCGACGGCGTCATATTATAACCGCCGGCTGTTCTGGAAAATGTATGGTGTGGCTCTAAAGTTTACATTTTATTTACAAATACATACTACAAACTTATGCACAAAATTTTGTAAAATTAAAACACAATTGCAATTTGTGAATTCTGAAAAACATTATTAAAGTATTACAATATACTTTGTTGGGTCGGAAATTAAATTGTACAAATTACAAACTTAAGTATTCCCTTAAAACTTTTTGTGTGAAGGGTATACAAACTATAAAAAAACTCTGTAAATAAATATACCTATTAAACTTAATTTAACAGCAAAATACTTATTTTTTCAGTATTATTATTAATTTAGTGATGATTATTGTTATTTGAAATATAATCTGACAGCCTTTTTATTTGCGAGAAATACTGACAGTTGAAAGCGGGAAGTTTTTTCGCAAAAGTTTTACAGACACAGTTTTTCCGTAAAATGGCGAGTAATTTCCTTACGTGACAGCTATTACTCACCAAAAAAAAATTATAGCTATAATTTAGTGGGAAAAGCAGCAGTTTGTTTCAACTTTGTGTTTTTCACACGTTTCAATCGAAATGTTTCTCGTGGCGAGAGTTACAGAGTAACTGGTTGAGGTACATTAGGGCATACGAAGTGAATATCTAAATCTGTACTGGTTGTGAGACTGCGTTAAATGCACTTGCGGGTGTTTATATAACATTCAGTTTGGTTCATGAACATGGAAAATGGTTTGGATATCTCTTAATAAGGTAGCGGGCCATTCAAACCAGGAACTTTTTTGGGTACTGGGGCTCTTTTGCTGCCGGTGTTCAGCACTCTCTCTCTCTCTCTCTCTCTCTGGGGCCGAATTACCGCATACGTGATCGTGCTATCGAACACAATTTCGTGACGTGTCGAATACACTAATTAATTAATTCGAAAGCTCACGTATCGAAATTGCTAAAATAATGTAAAAGATTTTTGTTTACTTTGTAATAGAGCCAACATATGTTTAGTAAAAGTAGCATACATACTCGTATGTTTCTAAGCACAGAGAAAAAAAAAACCTCGGCGGTTATTTGTGAAAACTTAAAAGATAATTAATTAAAGATAACAAAATTACTTTTAAAATAAAAGTATTAGAATCATCTTCGTCTGAAGATGATTCTAATACTGTATGCATTATAAAGCAAGTGCGTTGCAACAGTGATCCATTGTCATTGCCGACTGACTGCTGCATAAGTGAATTCCACCATCCGATTCAATAAATAGGATTAAATAACATACATATATGTATATTTAACAATCATTAAGCGGTTTATGCTTTCAATAGATATGTTCAATTTTCTGCTTTGTGAACTGGGTTTTGCGTGCAGCATTACCTTCTAAGCTGTAACTGGCAGTAACTACCGCTTCTAGAAGTTTTCAGCAGACGCTTGAAAATGAATTATGTGATGGGGTTATGCCAAAGCGCTATAAATTTGTTCAAGTTAGCAAGTTCCATCACATATTGTGCCATTGCATCCTTTTGTTTTTTTAATATTCCTTCAATGAATATATTCTTTATATTATTTATAAGCTCTTAATTTCAAATATGCACTTACATTTTTCAACTTTTGTGAATTTTAGCAACAAAAAAACTTCTTTTCGATTGCTGTAGAGCAAGCGATAGCAATTTAAACAGTTAATACTCGATTACACACTCGTTATCGTATGCAGTAATCTCAAATTACGATAGTACCTGTACGATAACGATTGCAGTAATCCCAATAAAAAAAATTTACGCACAGTTTTACTCGGTCACGTATGTGGTAATTCGATCCCTTGACTGGCCGATATTACACGGATTAACAGATATATCAGACTAAGGGTTGAACGGAATGGATAATTTTTCAGGTTTTCGGTTTGGTTTAAATGTGAACTGTCGGCTGATGTGTAGGTTTTATACGCTACAAATTTCGCTCATGTAACACAAAGGGACACGACATTTGTGCTCTTCTTCATCTTATAAATATTAAAGTCATTTATTCTTGGATAGACTTAGAACATTTTGAAAACTAATAAAAGATCCCGAGTTCGAGTCCCAGTGGGTGCTGATAAGTAGTGTAGCGACTACGAAATAGCTATTTAGTTAATAGAGCTGATTAGTTAATATCGTACATATGTATATAACTAAAAAAAACTGATTAATAATTTAAATACGAATATATCTCACAGTTAGGAGAGTTATTAGTAAATAATAAATTAAAAACTGGTTGTTCAGTGACAGAAAATCCTGTACAAACAACTGGGGTTATAACAATTGCATATACATACGTGGTTGAGTTGGTTGAGCGGCCGTATTAAAAATACATCATATCATGTTCACATGATCCCGAGTTCGAATCCCAGTGGGTGCTGATGAGTAGTGTAGCGACTATGAAACAGCTAGTTGTCCCCCAGCTAATGGTATTCAATTATTTTTCTGTTCTTCTTTGGTATTATTGTTTCACAGCACTTATTGTTATAATTAAAAATAATCCTTCTTCTTGACTGAAGTTAGACTCGAACTCACAACTGATTAGTTAATATCGTACATATGTATATGACTAAAAAAAGTTCACTGATTAATAATTTAAACAAAAGATAAATTTCATGCAATAAATATGCAAATTTTTTGCCAACGATAAAATCAACACGCACATACTACTCGTGCGCACGATTTAAATGCCGATGCCGTATGGTTAAATAACGTTTTTTGGAAATTTGTTGATAAATACAGTTGATGTTGATATATACGGTTTTTTCTATAGGGTGTGGCCAAAAGTCGCTTAACAGACCGTACCATCAGCACGAGCGGGTGGCCTACGAAACTGGAGACCGAACTTTAGTGGAGCATAACGCGCATTTTACTTACGCGAATACTATCATAACGACGACTCTGCGACCGAAACTAATCGCAAATTTTGTTATAATTTTAATATTCGCAATGATTCAAACCTTTAAGCAATGGGTCCAGAGTTTCGAGATGACTGGATCAACACTATTAAAACAACGATCTGGGCGTCCGAAAACATCGAGGGAAGCGAAAAATGTAGAGCAAGTACGAACATCTGTTCGAGAATAATCCAAAACGGTTTTCGGTTTTAAATATGCCTCGATCATCTTTAAATCGCATTTTACAACAAGATGGGTCAACATGACATACCTCAAACTACTCGTTGGCTGAAGTTCATAAAACTGTTTACCAGTAAATCATATCAAAACTGACCACCCCGTAGCCCCGATTCGCCACCAGTGGACTTTTTCCTATGGAGATATATTTTATTGATCAATTCAAATTGTTGTTACCTCCCAACGATACGCACTTAATGTTGACACGTTTTGTAAGTTAGCTTAAGGCACCCTCAGACCATAAATGTATTTTTTCATGTCTGTCAAAATTTTTCCTTTTTACAGACGGTTTCATGGTACAATAATATTCAGGTAGTGTCGAAACGTTGGCCGACGTTTTTTTTCTGTGATGATAAGTATCAAAACTTGTTTATATTGTGCACACATACACGCACAGTTTTTATTATTGTTTACAAATTGAAAAAATTTTTGAAGAAAAACATTTTCCAATAATATTTTTCAAACACAAAAACAGCTTCAAACACAACAGGCAGCTTTTTCTTGCTCTTTACTTATATATTTTATTTATTGCAGGAGTTTTAAATGCAAAAGCTTGTTGAAAATTTTTTTGTAAAATAAAAATAGAAATATATGTTTGTTTTTTTATTTTCTTTTGTGTTCTTTGACAGTTATCAACACAAAGCAACAATAAAAAGCCATGTTGTTTTTTTTATTGTTGGCTTGTTGTAGTTCCGCTTTTACCTGTTATATTATTGCACCATGGACGGTTTTTAAAATTTGCTCACAAACGTACATGTACATTTACGTCTGACATTGGCTATGCTTTTTATTATTATAAAAAATAATTATTTAAAACATATTAAAATATTTATGCATTAAAATTTCTTCAAGCCGAATATTTATACCGACCACAGACGGCCTCTGAATTGTTCGCAAGGCATAGAGTGCCAATGTCAGACGTTTAAACATAACAAAATAAAACAAACTCTATTTGAAATTTCGTCAGAGGACTTTGCTGATGTTTTTTTTACAGACGCAATGTTTTTGAGGTAACAGACGACATGTAGGCATTTTACATTGTGAAATATGACATGTACATTGTTAAAAACATATCGTGTGTTATCTACTTTAAGTTGAATAAAAAATTATGCGACAGATGCCACAACATGAAAAATTGGAACAGTTTTAGAACCGCCAACAAATTCGAAAAAACATAACTGCTATGAACGACGAGTTTCGCCCATCGCAACGAATTCGCCGGCAAATATTCGTTGTATAAATTCGTCGTGTGAAGCACAATATCAACGAACTTTTGTGTTGACAGCATTGTTTACATTTCGTGCATACAACTTTTTCTTACCTGTTAAATTTACCGCATTACCAATTTTTTCCCCATATTTCCGTCTGCTTTCGAACATTTTTATAATCTTTGAAAGCTAGATAGTACAGACATTGATGCTGTTTTACTTTTTCAATTATTATTTCATTTTTATGAATTTTTTTCCAAATTGCAATTTATTATTTTGAAAACAAATTTATTCCTTTATATACATATAGATTTTCCTTTTAATTAAACCTTTGATGGAGTGCCCATATGAAAAGATATTGATGAGGCGACTAAAAGTAAACTTATATAAATCCCATCCGAAGGAGGGATTTTTGAACAAATTATTGGAGGTAATTTATATTTTGAGAACATCTTCATAACTTTTTTACTATTACTAACGTGAAAAGTACTTTTCTTTTATAATAAAACTGGTCACCTGATACTGTTTGGTTCGTCGTCGCCGACGAAACAATTAGAAATAAATCTATTTCAACTTTCGCTGAGTGTTACGAATTTCGACCAACAACACGATTGCGTGCATTTTCATATAAACCAATGTGTTTTAGTTTTGGCGACGAATATCGCGACCAAAAATTCGTCGTTCGGCGCAGTTGTGTTCCTGGCATTACATTGTAGTTGAAATGTAAGAAAACATTAGTAATTTTTTCAAACTTCACGGATCTTTAGCACATCAAATACTTTTTTTTTCAACAACATATTCACTTTATTTACAATTTGTATACAATTCTTATTGGTTATAAGCCTCAGCGCCTTTACAGGCATTATTGAGGCCAGTTGGTAAGGAATTACTCAGTACATTAAAATAAAGGGCTACATAAGTAGAAATAAAGAATGTTATGAGACAATGCAAAAAGATAAAAAGAAAAACACAAATTTAGTAGATCAATATATTATTAATTAACAATTAAATCAAGTGAAAAGTTCATGTATATTAGACAAAAGGTAGCTTTTCAAAGAATGATTGAATAACGAAATTCGACTTTCTGCTTTTAAAGATTCAGGTAGACTATTAAACTCACGGGTACCCATATATTCAACGAGCTGTTTAGTTACTTCAAGCCTGCATCTAGCAACAGCCAAATTGCTTCTACTACGTATATTAAATGTTTGTTGGTTTTGGTAGAACTGAATTGTATGATGTCCTATATTATTCAGGCATTTGAAAACATACAGCAGTATTTGCATTTTATGGACCATGGATCGGCATTATGTTATTAAACTCTCTAGTGTTTAAAAGATATGTTGAGTATGTAATGTATTTCTCGGACAGCATGGGATAAATTTAATCATCTGTGTTTTTGAAAGGTTTAAAATCAATTTGTTAACTTTAAAATATTCAACTAATGCAGCCGCATCTCGTTCCATGTACTTCTTCACAACTTGCTCATCATTGTACGGGTAATATACAAATGTCGTCAGCGTACATAAATACTTTTCCAAGTAAGAGAAGATTTTTAATGTCATTAAGGTAAATTATGAATAATAGTGGACCCAAAATACTACCCTGCGGTACTTCGCATTCAACTAAACCCACGGAACTCATGTGCGAGTTTATTTGTATAAGTTGTTTAGGGTTAGTAAGGTAGCTTTTTAAAAGATCCAAGCTACTATCACAAATGCCGTAATATTGCAATTTAATTAGTAACAAGTTGTGATCAATGAGGTCAAATGCTTTTGACAAAACGTAAAATATGCCAGCTACACCTTTGTATCCATCATCAAACGCTTTACATATAAAATTTACCACGTTAACGACCGCCTTGTCTGTACCGCAGCCTCTTCTAAATCCGTATTGGAAATCATTTAATAAATTATAAGTTTGCAAGTAGTGTAGTAATTGATTTTATAACATCCTCTCTAACAAATTGCTAATGACCGGACGGACAGCAATTGGTCGATACATGTTGAGCATATAAGTTTTTTTTCTTTTGGGATAGATATAAATTTATGAATTTTTAAATGGCTGGGGAGTGTACTTGCATTTATAATATTGTTAAAAGTTCTTACTATATGTGGCGTTAGCACATCAATACATTTTAAGACAATTTTGGGGGATATCTTATCATGTCTTGCACTTTTGTTTGGCGAAAGGTTTGATATAACATGATACACTTCATCAAAGGTAGTGTTACAAAACTCAAGTTGTTCGTTATGCTGAGTCAAAGTTCTTAAAAGATAAAAAGAATCTGATTCCGATTCATTAATCTGAGACGTTACTTGTTTAACTGAATTTATAAAATATTTGTTCAGCAACTCAGCTTTGACGGAATCCTCCATAATAGCAACTCCATTATTATTTTTCAGTTGAATTGAATCTTTTCGTGTTCTACCAAGAGTAGTATTAAGGAAATGCCAAGTTTTCTTAGGATCTAGATTTGTTTCCCTTTATTTATTACCATAAAAATTATTCATGGATTCGCCCAAAACCTTTTTAATTACCTTACATACTCTTTTCAACATTTCTGATAAACCAGTATGATTCGGTTTCCTCCTTCTAACTTTTAGAAGTTTGTTCTTATAATCTATTAATTTTATTTAATTTCCCGTTATCCATTGTGCTGTTTTCCTTTTTAAATTTTTCTTACCCTCCTATCTTGTAGAACAGTGTTCAATACTATTCTGCATACATGATATTAGTTCATCGAGGGGTCGCTGTTTTCAAGTATTATTAGTAAATGTTCTTGAACATGTAGCCTAGCATCATCATAGTTGCAAGTTAAATATACATCTTCAGTGAAGCCTTTAATGCATTTCTTTATATTGACACCACATGAAATAAGATTATGATCAGACAGATTGCGTTCTATTCTATCAATTCTGGGATAGTTAGTAATATTGCTGTAGACGTGATCAATAGACTTATGACTTTTCGGACGAGTTACTAGATTGTGACGATTTTCAAATTCATAGCTTTTAAGAAGTACAAGTAAATCGGATGATAATAATGCATTCAGATATTCGATATTAGAGTCGCCGAGTATGATTGCGTCGACTTGCAATATATAAGTTAATATCAGAAAATAACCGCTATAACTGATAAAAAATAACCGTTAGTTTCAATTTGTTCAAAAAGTGTTTATTTATTCATCAATAAATATCTTGCCCTTCAAAGTAATTCCCCTCAGATATAATACATTTATGCCAGCGTATTTTCCAATCCTCGAAACACGCTTTTTAGTATCCTCAACAGCTCCTGTTTCGATTTTTCTTTTATCTCCTCAATCGTAACAAAAGGCTTTCCTTTCATCGGTGTCTTTAGTTTTGGGAAGACGAAAAAGTCAGCAGGGGCCAAATCCGGTGAATACGGTGGTTGAGGCATGATAACGGTTTTGTATTCGGTCAAAAACTAACGAATAAGCATCGATGTGTGAGCTGGTGCGTTATCACGGCGCAGAGTACATGATTGTTTATTCCACAACTCTGTGCGTTTCTGATGAATTGATTCGCACAAACGGCGCATAGCTTCATGGTGGTATTCCTTATTGACCGTACGACCTTGTGGCAAGGATTCATGATGCACCACGTCATTAAAGTCGAAGAAAACAGTGAGCAAAACCTTCACATTTGACCGAAATTGCCATACTTTTTTCGGTCTTGCCTCTTCTGGTTCTTTGGTTTCAATGTCATAGCGATACACCCATGATTCGTCACCAGTTATGACCTTTTTGAGGAAATCTGCATCGTCGTTGAAGATGATTAACAGCTCCTGAGCGAAGTCCATGCAAAAAAAAAATCGAAGAGCACACCAAAACACGACTATACTTTTTATCTGTCAAAGCAAACTGATAATCCGAAATGGCTGATATTGCCAACATGTATAAGAAACATGTGTACCAGCACTGATGAAATTTGAAAATAATGGCTATTTTTTGATCAGACCATGTATACTAACTTTAATTAAAACCACGTGATATAAAAAAAAGTTAATTTAATGAGAAGTCAAACAAACATCAATAGTATCGCCTGAGTTTTTCCTTTTACTTTTTTTATATTACATTAAATTGTATATTAGACATTATATAATTAGGTGTATAACTCTGCTTCCGCCGATTTGCGGTAGATACCTGTAGCGGTAAGCGGTAGTCGAAATAAATACATCGTCGATGTCATACAGTAAGCTTAGGTATTTGTAAACACAACGCCATCGATATATAAGTCGGTTTGTGTCTTCACCATAAAGTTATTCTGGATTAAACATATTAGCTTACGAGCCAAATTTTTGTCGGTGGAAGGCAGAAGGTTGTCGATGATGCAGAACTGGAGATAATACTTGCCTCGGCAGAATCATTGGGTGGGATGCAACAAGCCTGAAAGTCATGGCAAAGAATTAGAAATAAGGAAACGGGATGCCGTACGAGATGAAGCCGAGAGATGTTAAAGGCGTTTGTTTGCTTGTGAACAGCTGCTTGTAAGGCAAAGATGAAAATGATTTCTGGGGACGAAAAATGCGTTCATTACAATAATCCCAAATACAGAAAATCATGATGGTATTCTGGCCATGCTTCCACGTCGACGGCAAAACCGAATATTCATATATTTGGTGGGACGAGCTCGGCATAATGTATTATAAGTAGTTAAAACCAACTGAAACAATCACGGGTGATCGTTATAGAACGCAATTAATACGTTTGAGCTCTGCATTGAAAAACCAACGGCCGCAATATAACGAGAGACATGATAAAGTGATTTTACAATAAGACATTGCTCGACCTCAACTCATGTTGGGAAAGTGATCAAGACATACTTAGAAAGATTGAAATGGGAAGTCCTACTCCACCCACCGCAATCTCTAGACGTTGCTTTCGCAGACTATCACTTGGTTTGATTATGAAGAAGTAAAAAATTGGATCGATTCGTGGATCGCTTCTAAAGATTTTTTTTAGCTTTTATTTATGTATTGAAACTTCACTACTGTGAACTAACGATAAGTATTCAAATCTTAATACTAAATCAGCGATGGATATTTAGTCAAACAATTGTTTGTAAGCAACGCCTTCTTTTTCTTATACTCTTTAGTTTAGTCGTTCAGCAGACGTTGGCGAATGCACATGTCAGCTAGAAGCTTAGAGCTTTTTTTTGACTTACAGCAGAATTTTTGCCAGATAACATAAATGGATTCAAAACTTTTTTATGATAAAAACTGCGTTTGTATATGTCTTTTATGCTATCAAACATTTAAAATGTGTACAGAAAATGTTATTGGAAGGTATTGTGATTTCTACCATTCTAATATGCATAAATATAATAACATTCTTATGTGGAAAAAGATTTTCGGACTTAAAATTCATATCTAGTAAAGAACGTAGAACCAATAAATTGGTTCTACGTCTTTGAAACATTTATAGCTCTTACGAAACTGTTATAACAGTATTAACGTACGCGATTTAAGTGTTCAAAGGAAAATGTTTATGTTAGTTTTGCTTGTCACTATACTTTAAATTACTCTCAAATTACCTTACTAACACAAGTGCAAAACAAATTTGTCCACCATTGTATAGAGTGATTTTTTTGCTATTATCTTTTTGGCAACACTAGTTTTGACAGCTCACGCACGTTTTGTATCTTGTGTCACTGTCAAACATCTTCAGTTTGGTCTATAATTTAATCATGAATCGTCTTACAAACGAACAACGCTTGCAAATTATTGAATTTTATTACCAAAATGCGTGCTCTGTTAAGAAAGTTCATCGCGCGCTTCTTCCATTTTATGGTCAGTTTAATCGACCTACTGAGGCTTCTATTCGGGCTATTGTAAAAAAATTTCGCACCAAATTTACATTGTTGGACATTAAACCACCAACACGCTTACGTAGAGTGCGAACTGAAGAAAATATCGCAGCCGTATCGGCCAGTGTTGGTGATGACCGTGAATTATCGATTCGGCGCCGTTCGCAGCAATTGGGCCTCTGTTACTCCACTACGTGGAATATTTTGCGGAAGGATTTGGGTGTGAAAACTGCCGTATTTGGAGTGAAGAGCAGCCAGAAGCATTGCAAGAGCTACCAATGCATCCACAAAAAACAACCGTTTGGTGCGGACTATGGGCTGGCGGCATCATTGGGCCGTATTTCTTCAAAGATGATGCGAATCACAACGTTACTGTGAATGGTGAGCGCTACCGTGCGATGATAACTTGCATGACATGTGGTTTCAACAAGACGGTGCCACATGCCACACAGCACGCGAAACAATGGTCCAATTGAGAGGCGAGTTCGGTGAACAGTTTATTTCACGCTTGGGACCAGTCAATTGGCCGCCCAGATCGTGCGATTTAACGCCTCTAGACAATTTTTTGTGGGGCTATGTTAAGGCTAATGTCTATAGCGACAAGCCCGCTTCGATTGACGCACTGGAAGCCAACATTGCCAACATTATTCGTGAGATACCGGCCGAAATGTTGGAAAGAGTATGCCAAAATTGGACTAAGCGGATGGACCATTTGAGGCGCAGCCGCGGCCAACATTTGCATGAAATAATCTTCAAACATTAAATTATATCGACCCAACTATCGATCCAAATAAATATTTCATGCATTTTTCTGAATTTTATGTGTTTTTTTTTTTTTTTTAATTTCCGATAGTTCTTATAAAATCACCCATTACTAAATAAAAAAAAATTTTAGTAAGTCCACGCAATGCTAGACAAAAACTTTTATTTTGCGCCAATTATATCGGTGAAATCACCTATGTAACGCTCTGATGGTGGCAAGGGTATCCCTTCTTCTCAACAGAGTGTGGCCGCTAAAATTAAGTACTTATATTTCATGCAAGAGTGTTTGGGTGAAGTTCCAATATGCTGATATACCTTGTCTTCTAAAGATGACCAGTTTTCCAAACGTACGCCACCCGAAAGGTGGGAGAAAGTAGTGGCCAGCGATGGACAATGCTTTGAATCATAAATGTATAGCCAGTTTTTTTTATAATAAAACCTCAAATTTTCAAAGTTATACATCTATTATATTGGCAGCACTAATCTGCCAGTAATATTGAAAATTAGTTTAATTTGGCGACAGCTACACATGTGGTCATGTAGTTGTGTTGCCATGATAATAATTACTGCGCCATAAGCACATTTATTCTATTTTTGACCTGTTGTAGTCGGTAGTTTACTGTCTTGCGTATGTTTAATGTTTTATAAACACATTCTCCTTGTGCACGCTTTGTTTTACAGTTTCTTTACTGTCGAGAATGTTTACCTACCAAATCGTTTGTATCCAAATGACATTTTTGCATCCGGTGGTTTGCAGCCCAACCAGATGGCAATTAGGCCGATCACAAAACTAATACAATCTGATGCTAAATGTGCGGCATCCGTCATAATGGCCAAACTTCCGGCTATATAACCACCAAGGAACTCAACAACCTGCATGTAAAATAGAATGAAAAGAATACGGGTAGAATCAAAAAAGGAAAATTAGAAAAAGCAACTGAAAACATAAAGGTAATAAAAAACTTTACTTCAAGAAATTTAATAAATTAGATTGAAAAGCTTTTTGCTGGCAGTTGTTGTTATAAACTTTAAAAAATGGAAATACAAGGTTATAGATGGGCAAAATTTGTTTAATTGATCCTGTTACAATAAACTAACAATTAATGTACCATTAAAATTCAACTCAGCAATAATGTCAAAAATAACTGAAGTTAAAAATCTATAAGTTTGTATTAGAATGGTTTTGTTATAAATTCTCTCTGGATTTTACAGCATGTAATAGATTTATTTTCTATACTGACTGCAGTACTCGTAGAAGGAACTACTACTGTTGTAGATTCTAGTGCGAAGCTAATATGAATTATATGCAATTAAAACCGCTTTTTACGCATAACTTTCTACCGACGCATTTTGCTTTATTCTATCCGCCATTAATAGACTTTCCTCTAGTTGGTGGTATAAACAAAGTAAGATGTTTTTGGTTCCTTTCTGTTTACGTACATGTTTAATATATATTACTAATTTTAACTAAATATGTTCGGATATATATGGTCCATTCCAAAAAGGAAATCTTCCATGGACATTTTCATGGAAAAGTTTGTTTAAGCTATAGCTCGGTTATATATGAACCGATGTTGGAATTTTCTATTTTCTGTATTTTAGTAACCTTCTTTTGTAACGAGAATTGGTTTCCAGCAAGAAAATGTTCATGGAAAAATCGGTTTATCCTATATCTTAGGTATATATGGACCGATATCAATATCTGTATTTTAATAACCTCGTTTTATTATCAGAACTGATTTTAAACAAAAAAAATTTCATGGAAAAATCGGTTCAGGCTATATCTCGGGAATACGAGTATATGGACCGATGTCGGAAATTTAAATTTTTTGTATTTGACTAACTTCCTTTTATAATCAGAACTGCTTTTAAGAAAAACAAATTTTTTCATTAAAAAACCGGTTTAGATTATATCTCGGGTATATATGGACCGACATCGGAAATATTCATTTTGTGTATTTTAGTAACTTTTCTTTAAACAAAAAAAAATTTGTTTCATGGAAAAATATGTT
Organism: Thecocarcelia acutangulata; assembly: GCA_914767995.1. Taxonomy (NCBI): domain Eukaryota; kingdom Metazoa; phylum Arthropoda; class Insecta; order Diptera; family Tachinidae; genus Thecocarcelia; species Thecocarcelia acutangulata. The sequence goes on from OU612098.1 coordinate 64,880,920, forward strand.
TAGGCTACATTTCTGGTATATATGGACCGATATCGGAAATTTTAATTTTCTCTATTTGGTAACCTTCTTATATTACCAGATGACTAATGTGGACCGTTCATGTTCATGTTTCGTTCATGCTCTAACATCGATGCTCGAGCATATGGATCAGCATCGATGTTCGCCATGGAGTTGGCCATCACGAACAAAATTACACAAAATGGCGCCGAACTGAACACTTTGATAAGGTAGATCCGAACAAACGTATACGCCACATCAAGAACATGAACTAATTTTTATGTTCATGTCATGTTCAAGTCGATAGCACGTGAAGACGAGAAGTTATATATGCTGGCAATATCAGCCATTTTGGATTGTCAGTTTGTTTTTGACAGATAAAAATTTTGTCGTGCTGTGGTGTGCTCTTTGATTTTTTACTATTCGAAAAAATTGATCGAAGAAACTGTATTAAGTTTTGTGTAAAAAATAAAATTACATACGCAAGGGCATTTGAAATGTTGACGGTGGTGTTTGGCGAGTCTACTATGAGCAGAACACAAGTTCAATTGTGGTGTAACCGGTTTAAAGAAGACCGAGAAGATGTCAACGACGATGATCGTCCTGTTCCCCGAGCCCGTCAACAACCGATGAAAACATTGAAGCAATGAAGAAAATGATTTTGAATAATCGTCGCACAACTATCAGAGACGTTGCTGATAATGTTGGCATATCGTTCGGCTCATGCCAAGTAACTGTTACGGATGCTTTAGGCATGAAACGTTCGGCAGCGAAGATGGTTTCAAAATTGCTAAATTTTGAGCAAAAACAAAGCTCAGGAGCTGTTGAACAGCGTCAACGACGATCCAGATCTCAAACAGGTCACAACTGGTGCCGAGTCCTGGCTGTATAGCTATGACATTGAAACCAAAGCAAAATCATTCAAATGGAAGCATCTAGAAGAGCCAAGACCAAAAAAAGCAAATCAATTTCGGTCAAATGTGAAAATTTTGCTGACTGTTTTCTTCGACTGCAATGGCGAAGTGCATCACGAATTTTTGTCATAAGGTCGTACGGTGAATAAGGAATACTACCTTGAAGCTATGCACCGTTTGCGCGAAGCAATTCGTCAGAAATGCACAGAATTGTGGAAAAAACAATCATGGATTTTGCACCATGGTAACGCAACAGCTCACACATCGATGCTTGTGCGTGAGTTTTTGCCCAAAAATAAAACCGTTTCAATGCTTCAACCACCGTATTCACCGGACTTGGCCCCCGATGACTTTTTCCTCTTTCCAAATCTGAAGACACCGATGAAAGGAAAGTGTTTTGCTACGGTTGGAGAAGATACAAGAGAAATCGAAAAAGGAGCCGTTGGCGATACCAAAAAGCGCGTTTCAGAAGTGGATTACTTTGAAGAGGACAATATAGTTATTGAAAAAAGTTAAAATAACGGCTTGTTTTTTATCAGACCTCGTATGTCGATATTTCATAAGTGCTACCCATCATCATCAGTAGACTTGGAAATCTTTATAAAACATTTTCAAACATGTAACTATATATTCCATTATTTTAAATAAAATAAAGACAATTAAAAACAAAAATTCAAACAATTAAGTTTTTTATTCGCTATTTAAGCTTCTAACATTTATACCAGTAAAAAATTATAAATAGCTTGTTTTCTATGTTTCCTAGCTATCTATATGTCGACATTTCATAGGAACTACCCTAGAAAACAAGCTATTTATAATTTTTTACTGGTATAAATGTTAGAAGCTTAAATAGCGAATAAAAAGCTTAATTGTTTGAATTTTTGTTCTCTGCTTTTCGATACTTTCAAAAAGCAAATCGTAGCAACCAACGGTTGTTCATTTGTTTGAAAGGTGTAAAGAAATGTTAGAGACGTTTATAAAAAGAAAAGCTTGTTTTTTGTGTTTTGACGGATATTGTCAGAGCATTTTTCTTTTTAAATTCTCAGCAATTTATTTGGTTTGCTGGGATATAAAGTTGAATGTTTGAAAATATCTTTCAAAAATTTCCAAAGTCTACTGATGATTTGGGTAGATCCTATGAAATGTCGACATATAGATAGCTGGGAAACATAGAAAACAAGCTATTTATAATTTTTTAAAAACAAAAATGTTATAATAAGCGATTTTAACATTTTTGTGCGCGGTGCGTTTTTTTACAATTTTCGTTTCGTTTTTTAAATTTCGTTGGCACCGAAAAGTAAGAATGTATAAAAAAGATTTTGTACAGCGGTTTGAAAACCATTTTACTGAAGTTAAAAAAATTTCAATAAGAACACGGAGAAATAATGTAGAAAACGCACCAAATCATATGCTCAAATTAAAACAATCCTATTGTTGTAAATTATAGATATTCTCTACACTGAACCAAAAATTTAACTAAATACGGTAAAATGGCATGTAGATATGAAAAAAAGTATGATTTTATTCTTCATTGCTATGAAATTTGTATAAAGAAAAAGGAACATTTAATTTTATAAAATTTTCTGTTTTAGGGAGTGGTTTGTTATTAAAAGATCAGGCCAAGTTCATACTTATGATGACGTGGTAATTGGTTACTGCTTTAATCGATAAATTACCAAGTTACTAATCAAATGATTTTAAATATATAAATAAATAATTTCAAATCTTCTGCCTTAAATGTAAAGTATAGTAAACTTTACTTTTTATTTGTCATAATGCTAAGGAAAATTTTCGTATCTTTTAACGATCCGATAATCGAAACGTTTTTCTACAATGCACTCTTCATCACTTGCAGTAACTATTGTGTGGTTTCTTTAATATAATTTTAGAGATGGTAGGCAACAGTGTTTCTGTTTACGAGTACGAGTATATGGTAAAAGACTGTAAAAGAAAAAGTTCATTTTGATCGGCAGCGAATATCGTTAAAAATATTAACGAATACCAAATTCGATAAAACTACGTCAAGTTTGACAAACACAAATTTCCGCTATTGAAGGAGTTTGATGTTATGCCAACAGGCAATTCTGTCAACCCAAGTTTGTTTGTCGACTAGCTGCTTAAATGTGTGTTTCATTGTTATTCTTTTAACACAAAAATATTATACTTTTTATACAAAATGGGGTGTAGAAATAAAAATTTTGTTAAAATAATGCATTTTTGTTAAAATAACGCGTTTTCCTCCACTTTGGTGCGTTTTGAAATTTCAAATTAAATTTGGCAGCACTGGTAATAATTTTCGCATACGATACCGACTTAACATCATCTTATGGAATATCATTACGATACATGTAGATTATAGGAAACGGGGCGTATCTGATCGCAATTTAAACAAAATGCAAAAGCTTTAACAGCCAGTTTACCAATCTCGACAGCCTGCTTGCGTTCGCAATCTAAGCGAAAGAAAATTGATTTGCGTTCGTCTAACTTTTTTTGATGTGAACGATATGTCAAAACTCAATGAATGAAGAATATGCGAACAAATAATAGTGAGATATACAAACTCAAATTGATTCGAATGTGAGTGACTAGCTTCCTTTCGCATTCATTTTCATTCGAAATTGGTAAACTGCCTGTAAGACCATATCGCTCCTTTATTGTAACATAGTCATATCTAAAAAAGTTTGTTTCGAGAAAAACCCATTTCAAATTTTTAGTTTCCGCACAAGTCTTCGGAAATTTTTTTAGAAAATATCTCCTGAAGGAAACAGTTAAAAAAAAAATTGAATAAATTGTTGGCACAATATAAGAGGTCGAAAAGGTAATTTTTGAGATATGACTATGTTGCAATAAAGAAGCGATATGTTTCCTAAAAGTACGAATCGATATACGAATCGATTTACGATATAGAGTCTGAACACAATGTTTGCGGTGCGGTACGATTTTCCGTTGCGAGAGAGAAAAATAAACTTAGTACAACGGAAAACGGCGACGGCAATACTTGTCATGTTTAGTTTACATTTGTATTAATTTATTTATTTATGTAAAATTCCAAAAAAAATTTACTGTTTGTGTTAAGTATTTTTTAATGGCAGTAAATAAAAAAAATTGTAGCAATTAAAAATTTTTAATTTTATAGAAGCCACGTTTGTTTTATGTGTGGAATTAGAAACCACGACACATACTAACAGGAGATGGTGGGTAAGACCCGTTGATGTAACAAGGAATTTGGATGGATTTTTCAAAACATGCTTGCAGCAAATTGAAAGCCAGGATGAGGAGCATCGTTATCTAGCAACAAAATTAAGTATTTCTAAATACAAGGTGCTTGTTTCTCTACTTAAACCGAAACTGGAAAATTATTTCTTTAGAAAACCCCTTCGTCCCGATTATCACTTACTTAATGTGTAATGTTAAGTCTACAATATATTTAGAAATATGATTAAAAACTTCTTGTTTCACCATCCCCAAACTACGATAAGGAAGGTTATTTATGAAACATGCGAAGATAGATGGAATGAATTGGATGAAGTCTATGTGGCCAATCCGAATATAACTGATTGGTCCCAAATATCATCTTCTTTTTATGCAAAAAATGGTCTTCCTCGTTGTCCTTTTTGTAATTTCCCGACTACAAATTATAAAGACAGTCATACCTCTTAATTTTTTCGTTATTGGCCATTTTTTCTTCTACCGTTAATATATTTTTTAAACTTTCACTTATCATGACAAAAATTTATAATCTTCCAAATCATGTTTTTTGTTTTATTATCGCCAAAAACTATGGCATCATCGGAAACAGAAAGAGAGTGAAAAATTTATAGAATAAAAAAAGTCCGCAACAGTGAGGTTAACTGTACCGTAATTACCATATTATGCGGTAATTTTATCTATCAAATAGTAGCACCGTAATTTGAATACCTATACGGTAATGTTCAATAAAGTTTTTTTTATTGGATTTCATTTTTAATACTTCTAAAATCATAGTTGCTTTATTAAAAATACAAAAATCGCCAAACTTTGTAAGAATCGTCAAATTTACTGAACTGTAGCACTCCAGCCATAAATGAATTAAAATTACATCTTTTAAGATCAATTTCGATTTGAATCGAACTCATCTGTGTAAACAAATAACGTAAATAATTATGAAATTTGGGTTACTTATGGAGCTCTTTTATTTATATAAAAGAATTTTTTGCATTTGTTTTACTTAACATAAACAAAAGGCAAATTAGGCGATGATGTGCTGTAACTGAAGAGTATTCTGAAATGCTTCTTAAAATTAAGATTTTTCTACCAGTTGCCAAATTTTGAATTCGAATTTCACACCCACTGAATACATTTTACATTTACATGGTAAAATTTGTACATAGTGCAAAAAATATTTTTTTTATTGAGAAAACCAGACTAGATTATGATACATATATGTATATAATTATAATTTAATCATTACTATTGTAAAATTGCTTCATTTAGTTTAATAACACTTCGTTGTTAGTTAGTACGATAATTTTGCTCAAAAAACACTAAATTCTTTAAGGTCGTACAGAACTATGAAAATAAAAGTTAACATCACTGGTCCGCAATGAAAATAAAATAAATTTTAATTTTATGCCGCTCCGCACTGCGATTTTTTACTTCAAAATCGTATGAAAAACCGCACCGTAGTATATTTTCGTTACATTGTGTTCAGACCCATATTATTACAATACAATATCGATATCGTCTGCCATAATATGAAACTGAAAAATTTCTGTTAATCTTGCTCGATATCGATATTTGGTACCAGCATTTTTTCTCAAATAAATTTTAGTTCCTATCTCTCAGCAAGTCATTGATACAAATGTGTATATGTATTTGTGCCTTTGCTTCGGTTTTTTGCGCTTGGTTTAAGATCTTTTTCTTGAATCAAGAATTTTATTCTCATTTTAATACAACACCGGAGGATTGGTGGCAGTTTCGTGAAAGTGCTATATTTTTCCATTAACGTTTGATGTTCAAACAATTGAGTTTAGTCAAAAATTACAAAAATATATATACAGCTTGTTTTTTATGTTTTCTAGCTGTCTATATGTCGCCGTGTAAGCAGTAACTTACCATAAATATGCAACATAGAGCAATCGCCCAGATGATTTTTGATTTAGCATTTCGGGCAGCATTGTTTTTGAGGTTGGAAGCAAATCCTTTTTGTTGACATACACAACTGCAGTTGATTTCATAGATATGCTGCAAAATAATAATATTATTACTACTTAATATTTATTTTGAACAAAGATAGTAATTACATACAAATAAATCACTATGTGACTATTTGTTTTATGATTTATTAATATGGGCAAACATACGTCCGTACTTAAATATTTGATCCCAGTTTAAATTGCGCAACTTTTGGCGTTGCGATTCTTACTTTGTTGCTGAGAAGGGGGAGAAGAATTGAAAGATCTATTTTGATACTTGCTTTTTTCATATACATTCATGGCGCAATCTCTAGTTCTATCATTCTTGATACTCTAGTGTGTTTCGTGTTCAATAAGAAAATCGACTTTTAAAGTGAAATTGTCAATGTTGAATAGGGTTTACAGTGGCTACACAAATTGTGAAGGACAGCAGTAAATTATTTATATTTTATACAATGCTTTATGAATGTAAATAAATTTTATATTTTCACTCCAAACTAAACGGAGCTAAATTTAGAAGTTACACTAATACTTGTATTATCGATGATTCCTGTTCAAAGTTCTTTTAACAAAATTAACGTTTGCGGTTAATCATTCAGAAAGGCGCTACAGTTTTCACCCCTGAATTATGTTCGAATCTGTAGTTTGCCATATTTTTCTTTATATTCGCTGTACTAAAATATGATCGGTTCGGTATTTCCTTTTTTTATGAGACACTTGGCTTTTTGGCGTGCTCTCGGTTGGTCTCTGGACACTTTTTTTTTCATCCTGCGGCTCTTTAAGCATTTTGTATCCCTATATCCTACACAACTAAATTTTTAATTCATAATTTTACTTAAATAAATTATGTAAGTGAATTTATATAATTAACGATATATTGATTATAAATAGAACTCAATTTCCTACGGTGAGTAGATCATAGGAATCCCTCCTATATTAATATTATTGAAACTTCATCACTCAACTATTTAATATATTTATGCAAAATTAAACAATTCCAATAATTTGACCATCTGCTATATAAGGCAATCTTAAATTTGAACTTCGCAGATTGTTAGAAATATATCAAAAAGTATAAAAATAATTTGCTAAAACCAAACCTCATAGAAAGCGGGTTAATTATTGAATAAACTCCTCAAACTTTATGAGTACGTATGTAGTTTAATATCGCAAAACTCTTCGAAATTTGCAAAAATTAATTGAATCCGAACAACGCTACAACGCTGAGTATATGTATATAAATAAGGGTTTTCACGATGGTCTTTGTGCAAATTTGTAAATTGGCGAAGCATATATCGTGAGTATAACGGATTTTTTTCTTATGTTTATGTGATATTGTCTACAAAATTATTTTGGTAACATATTCCGAAATTATCACTAAATAAAATTTTTTTTTTTAATATACATATACGGAAGTAATTCACAGTGGGTCCCTTCCAGCAAAAGTTAGGTCAATTCTGAGAGTGAAGGGTGAAAATTGAAGCTAAATTAGAAGACCCGTATCACAGCGTTTGTTTATGTTAGTTCGAATTTTTTTTATCGACTTTCGAACTACGCAATCAAATGCAGATTTTCAGCATATTGTTTATATGGTTTTTTGACTATAACTCGTTGACTAATTGATATTTTTTAAATCTGCAAAAAACAAAGTATTGCTGAAGACCTGCACAACAATTAACATATTTAAAAAAATTGATTTAGAAAATATTTTTGGTGCTTATGATGCAAAATGTTGGAAAAATTATTGTTTTTTTATGCTTTTTGAACATGTTTTCTACAGAACTAAGTCTTCTTTGCTTTTTCTTTGATCTTTAATATTGTGAAGAATTTTTATCACATCCAACCCAGTATGCAGCTGTTGATCTGCGTGTTAAAAATGTAAAACACAACTCATTCACCCAAACAAGATAAAACTAAAAACATAACACACAAAGATGCAAACATACATGATTTAAAGTACGTAAAATTCCAAGTAAATCAATTACAAATGATGTTGTTGTTTTTCTTGTATTCTTGGTACTCGTTTTATTATTGTTTGTTGTTGTGACTTGATTATTGTTCGCCAGCATGTGAATGAATTTGTATGTGCGAAAGAAATACATTTCTACACTATGAACGACTAGAAAATTCATGTCCTTTGCAGAAACTGATAAAGACGTATAGGGTGTTTTTTTAAGCCCGATAGAACTTGAAATTGTAAAAAATAACACAAAAAATTAAATTGTAATCAAAATTTTTTTTATTCGAAAGATCAATACGTGACATTAACACTTGAAAATGATTTCGGGCATATGGGCACCGCGGCTGTTCTTGACGAAGCGCATTCTGGACGTCCAATTTTGGGCCACTTTTTCGAGCACTGCTGGCCGTATGTCACGAACAACACGAACAATGCTGGCCTCCAAGGCGTCAATTGTTGCTGGTTTATCAGCATAAACCAGTGACTTCACGTAGCCCCACAGGAAATAATCGAGAGGTGTCAAATCGCACGACCTTGGAGGCCAATTGACAGGTCCATTTCTCGAAATCAACTTATCGCCAAATTTTGATTTCAGTAAGTCGATGGTTGCGTTCGCCGTATGGCACGTAGCGCCATCCTGTTGAAACCACATCTCCTCCGGATCAATGTCATCCATATTTTCAAACAAAAAATCATTGATCATGGTGCGGTAACGATCTCCATTGACCGTAACGCGAGCTCCGACCTCATTTTTGAAGAAATAAGGTCCGATGATGCCACCAGCATGAAAACCGCACCAAACAGTGCATTTTTCTGGATGTAATGGAGTCTGTAGGGTCTCTTGTGGATTGGTCTCACTCCATATGCGGCAATTTTGCTTATTAACAAACCCGTTAAGCCAAAAATGCGCCTCATCGCTGAACACAATTTTGCGATAAAACAACGGGACTGATTTTCAAAGTAAATTTGGATAATTTCGTAGCGTTGTTCAAGCGTGAGTCTATTCATGATGATTTGTCAGAGTATACTGAAACAAATAAAAAAAATGTTTCATCAAAATTTAATTTTTTGTGTTACTTTTTACAATTTAAAGTTCTATCTAGCTTAAAAAAACACCCTATATAAATAGCAGGAAGGTCACAGTAACGAGTCAGTTTATTTTTAAACTTTGTGCAAGACAGTCATAAGTCAGAAAGTAAGCAAATCTAGTGTTTTAGTACACGCTAGTACTAAGTATAAATAAATTTGTGAGTTATTGAACTACTGTGTAACGAACAAGAATCCGCAAAAGCGTTTTTAGAGGCAAAAACCTAACAATATGTTTCTCAGTTTTTTCAGTTAATTTCATTTGAAAAGAAAACAATAATACTACAAAACTTGCGTTTTCCACCTTAATATTAATTTACTTCTCATTTTTTATGTATTAATTTTGTAAAAACTGGTCATCTTTTGAAGCGATCCACGAATCAATCCAATTTTTTACTTCTTCATAAAACCGGAAGTGCTGGTCAACAAGATGATAGTACGAGGGAGCAACGTCTGGAGAACACGGCGGGTGGGGTAGAACTTCCGAAATCATGATTACTTTCACAACATGGGTTCAAGCATTGTCATACAGTAAAATAACTTTATCATATCTCTGGTTGTATTGCGGCCGTTTGTCTTTCACAGCTCGACTCACATGCATTAACTGCATTCGATAGCGGTCGATTGAGACTATTCCAGTCGGTTTTAACAACTCATAATACATCATGCTGAGCTGGTGAGTAGGATCTTGGCACAATTAATATTCATGATTTTCTGCACTTGGGATTATCATGTTTCGTACCCGGTCACAATGCGGTGCAGAAGTCGCTTCCGTCTTTACCTTGCAAGCAGTTGTTTAAAACTAACAAACGCCGTTCAACATCACTGGGCTTCAACTCCAATTTCCTGGTGTCTGGATCATTCCCATTAGTTTCAAGCATTTTGAAATTTCTTGCTGCGTCACTCCCAATTATCCTGCCAATTCTGGTTACGCTGAACACGAAGTTTGATTAATTAATACCTCCAAAACTGCATCTTCGAAAACCGCCTTTCTTCCACCGCCAAAATCACCTTTCTTGAAGCGTTGAAGCCATTCTGCTCATGTTCTTTCACTAACAGGTATTTGAGAGCAATCACTGAGACTCAGCTACAGATTTCTTTATATATTAAAGCAAAAAATTAAAACCTCCCGCAAATAACGAGAATTTGGCTTGTAAGTTGACATGTTTAATCGAGAATAACTTCATGATGAAGACACAAACTGACTAATATTTCGATGGAGTTATGTTTGCAAATACCTAAGCTTATTTTATGGCATCTACGATCTATTTATATTTCGACTAACACTTACGCCTACAGTTATCTATTGCAAAACGGTGAAAGCAAAGTTGTACAGCTGATACATAATTGCGAACTGAGTAGTTAAGCATACTTACGAGTAGTTTTCCTTCAGGTTTTTCAAATTGCAAATACATTCATTTTGTTGTTACGTAAAACAATTTTAGTATATTTGCTAACATTTGCATCGTTTGCACTACCAATCGTGGAACCCCTTAATATACCATAAACAAAAAAAAAAAAAAAAAAAAAAATAAAGCCATAAACACAAATTAAAAACAAAATTGAAATATTGTAAGCATGACGGAAAAGCTGCTAACAGTTTAAACAGTTAAAACATAAAACAAAAGTCACGAAGGTTCTAAAGTTGCACACGTGCATACTGAGTACTTCGCGCTTAGACGTTTTATGAAATGATTTAGTTGTTTAATGTTTTCTCCGATTTTACAATTTTTGTGGTGGTTTTTTGGTTTTCTAATCGGCTTAACAACCCCTTTTTAAAGGTTTGCAAATTTTTGCAGCTTTGCGGAGATCTTGGTCAACGATTCAATTTCATTTCAACATTAATTTCATTGTGCGAAATAATATTATTTGCATTGTTCACATCATCTAAAATAAAGAGCTCTTGCTTTGGATTTTTCCAGTTGTTAACTTTGGGGCATGTAGATACATACAATGCAAGAATATGGGTATTTCCATTAGTATGCCAATAAAAAACATTTAATCCTATTTTATTATGTGGACGACTACTAAGATAAAAAAGTGGTTAAAAAGGGCCAAATTACACAGTCCATTATGAAAAAAAAAGTTTATTCGTTCTTTCAAATGCATATCTTTGTAAGCGGTGATCCAATACAACGCGACTAATAAAATACCCAAGTGGGCAGGTGTTGTAAAACTACAGGCTGCTAGCACAACCTAACCTAATATAATCTAAAGTGTGGTCCAACCATAATTTATTACCACTCACTTTTTATTGTTTGAGTGGTTGAAAAATTCAACCACGAAAAGGTGCACAATTCAGCAGCGTTCTTTTGCTCGAATGGCCGTGTTATCTCCCGTCGTGACGATGTTATTTAGCCCCCACGATCATGTGATTTGACACAATTGGACTTATTTCTAAATTTATTAATTTAAAAGAAAAAGTGTACATCAAAAGCCAAGAAGAATTCCAGAGGTAAAGGATGTGATAATTCAGCACGTCGAACCTCAAAAATGATTCAGAGTTATTGAAAATATGGAGGTATGCCACCGAAGACTTGATGAGTATTTAGCCGATATATTGTTTCATAAATAATTGTTATAGATTATTCTCTTACTATTTGGTTTTTATTCGACCTCTATTTCTATATTGGCAGAAATATTAAAATAAATAAGCAAAAAGGACCTTAAACTCAACGAAATACTACTTAATTATTCTCTTACGAGAAAAAATTTTTGGATTCTTCTCTAAAAACTTTTTCTTTTATTTACAATTAACAATGTGCTTTTTGTATTGAACAACATTTAGAAAGGTTATAATGGCGAGGACACTAAACGTCTAATTAATATGTAGTATGAAACGAATTTCTTTGTTTTCTGAAACCAAATGCTTATTTCTGTCCCTGTTTTAGCTTTTGCAAATATATACAGGGTGTGTGATAACACATTTATATCTTCTAACTTAATGAAAAATGTAATAACTGACTCTAAAGTTTTTTTAAAAGCATTGAAATGCAGATTTTATTTTTTAAAGAGTATGTTATCCAGATATCTTCCGTCGAACATACTATTCAAAACGGAGCTTTGTATTCTGCGCCACACGCTGCAGTAAATTTGATTCAACTGATCTAATTTTTTGACGAATATTTTCCTTTAAAGCCACATGAGATTGGGGATTATCATTATAAGCTCTTTCGTTGAGGTAACAAACCCATGGGAGTTAGACTGAGTGACCTCGGTGGCCATGGGATATCCCAAAACTGACTGATCAGCTTTTGGCGGCAATTTTTCCGAGCAAATTCATAGAAGCTCTGGCTATGTGTGCAGTCGCCCTATCCAGTTGAAACCATATGTTTAATGGATGAGCTCGCAGGCGTGGGGAGAAGGATTCCGTAAACATGCGTCGATAGTTTTAACCATTGACATTCGTCGCCTGGCCTCGAGAATTAACAAAAAAAAAAATGGTCCACTGCGTGGATGAGGCACACCAAACAATTACTCTGAGGCAATGCAATGGTTTTTGATGTTTCATTCGAAGGTTGCAAGTTCTTGGAGACCAGTAACGGCAGTTTTGCTTGTTGGTGTGGCTGTTTAAATGTATATGAGCCTTGTTGTTGAAAAAAGTGGGATTTATAGTGCGTCAACGCTCCAACATCGTTTCTCAAAAAATTTTTCGTACATCAGTTATTGAACCATTTTGTTTCAGTTCTTGAACGATTTGAGTTTTAAAAGGATGGAACTTCAGATCCTTGTTTAAAATTTCATGAGCAGCTTCACTGGAAGACCCAAGTAGTTGCGCGGAATATCTGCACACACAAACGAATTAAATTTACACTCGGTCCACCCCGTATTCGCCGCATACCAAACTTTGAATAAATTTGTCGACGAGCAATGAATTGCATAAGAAATGCACGATCCTGACTGACAAATCCGCACATTTGAATATTCCAACGGCGCCACCACGACGCCTGCACCACTTATTACTTTTTGAAATAACCGTATTTAAAAATATGCATTTGCCACCAGCTAATCTCTATTTGTTGAACAATTACAAAAGCTGATGGACAAGTCATTGACTTTCTCAATTCCCCGCGAATTACCTTTAAAAAATGCAGCACTGTTTCTATCAATAACCATTTTTTAATAGACTGTTAAATTCTACAGCATGCTGCGTTATTAAATTTGTATTGATTGTCATTAAGAGCCACAACACTCAATGCAAGAGAAGACTTGGCAAATCCTATTAAAACTGTGTACAACTAATTTTTTGCGACCGTTGTGGTCGCACCAGCAGAAGTGCTACCGAAAGTTTAAGTCACCCAAAAGAGGTCAGGTGCCAGATATCGTCGTTAAAATTCATTGATTATTATTGGACAATCGAGAAAGTGCGTGAGGTGTCTGAGATGGTAGGCATCTCAACTGAGAGAATACATCACATTCTACTTGAATATGAGGTCATGAAAATCTATCAACCCTAATCCGGATGAGTTTTTCGCTGTTATATTGTCATAGAAAAAACATGAATACAAATGTGACAATGATATGGAATAGCCTATATCTACATAAATACAATTCTAATATACATAAATAATTTTTAATTTTATTAAAAGATATTTAAATGCCAGAAACATTTTTACTATTATTTTATTTGTGATTGATCCCAAAAAGTTCAACAATTTATGCATTGAAAATACGGGGTAGCGCAAAACTATCTTTATGGTTTGAATGTTCAATAGATTTCTTATTATTTTTATTTCAAAACTTTGTGAGGAAGGCTTGGAGAATTTAACATGGAACACTACTCAACAGAACAGCGATAAAAAATTGTTGACTTTTATTTTGAAAATGAAAGGTCAATTGTTTTGAAGTAACGTGTTTATCGTCGTTTTTTCAATGTGAATGCTGGACCTTTAGCACCTACAGTAAAGCTCGTGTTTGCAAATTTTCGACAACATGATACAGTAAGACATCTTTCATGTACCGGAAGACCACGTACGGCCCACACGGAGGAAAATATCCAACATGTTGCGGATAGTGTACGGGATAGTCCAGAAACATCAACAAAAAGACGTTCGGCACAGCTGAGGCTGTCGCGCAGGTCCGTTCAGAGAGTTTCCGTATAAGGTTAAGATTGTTAAAGAATGTAAGCCGATAGACTACAAACAGCGTATTAATTACGTCGTTTCATACGAACAAAAAGCAGACGAAAATTCAAAGCTTATTTACAATTTTATAATGAGTGATGTAGCTTGTTTCCTATCGAATGGTTTTCTAACCAAGCAAAATTGCAGAATATGCCCTACGCAGAATCCAAGGAAAGCGATGCGTCGGAAAGGCTCATTGGTCCATTACACATGGCGCCTCAGTTACCATTAGGGGTGCTGAATAGACAATTTTTTGAGGCCAGCTATAGAAAATCATTGACTTTTTCAATAAGATGGACCCACAGCCCAAACTGTAAGGGACACAAAGGTAATTGATGAGAAATATTGTGTATGCATCCCAAAATACAGTAGCCATAACCTTGCTAGCCGATTTCACTGTCTTCGCCTTCTTGTTTCGATTGATTTTTGGTTTCATGTGTAGTGGTGGACTCACGTTTCATCAACAGCTATTAATCGACGCTAAAAATAAACAGGATTACGCGTTATCATGTCCAAACAACGCTGTGAAGTGGTCTACCGAACTCGTTTTTGTTCGACACTGAGAAAACGCATCGTACATCTTGCCGATAGCTTTTTCATACGCAACTGTTCATGCAAAATGTTGAACAGACGTTCATATGATATGTTTACCATTTCAACAATCTCACGTAACTTGACTCGGCGAGAGTTCATAACGATATTGCGAATTTTCTTGATATTTTTTTCAGTAACCGTCTTTTTTGGCCTTTCTGTTGATTGCATTGTTGCAGTGCTTGTTTGACCAGCAATACAATATTTCACCATGTGAGCTGACGAAGCAGACTCACCGTAATGTTTATCGAGCTTTTCTTTTGTCTCTTTCTCGTTTTCCCCTTCAAATAGTAAGTTTGATCACTACACGAAATTCACTTTTTTCCATTTTTCAAGAAATACAAAAGTTGCTTACTTCAAGCGACTACAATAAATGAACTAATTGATGAATTTTGGTGAAATTTGATCAGCTAAAGTTTGACAGACAGTAATTTCCAAAAAAAAAAAAAAAAAAAAAAATGCGCTTGTGCTTCAATATCAATTCGCCCTCGTATAATCTTTCTGCAAATGGCGAAATCTAGACATATGCAGAGCGACCAGGTTAATGTACTCATCTCTTGATGAAAAGCGAACTATCCAACTTGTAATCCATTTAATCCATTTATCGTATATAGAGGTTGCTGGTAGTAATAACTGGATATCGGCTACTAGGAAGACGACCTAGATTTTGTCACAAATTCAATGATAGAGACAAAGAAGAAACGGTATTTCACCTGTGTGATTGTCCGCCTTTGTAGTCTAAATAAACACCTTTTTGTAAAAATATGTACTTTCCAACTTTAGTGAGCTTTCGGGGTCCGAATTTTAATGACCTACTGCGGTTTCTTTACTACTACATGTGAGATTTAATATTTTAATGCTTGCAGTATGAGTGGTGTGGCTTTATCAAAACGGGGTCCTTTCAACCCTATTTGTTTCTTTGCGGGCAGTAAACTACTGTACGCGGCAGTTATGTCACAAGTGTAAACGCGAAAAATACTTACAACAAAACAATTTTTGTTACGGAGAGAATTTCGTAAATTTTGCTACTTAAATTTCCTACTGCTAATTTTTCGAGCCTTTATATTTAAATTATTATGTGTTTGTTGAACTAGAAGTCACTAAATTATTGTTGTTTATTTCATTCAATATTTCGACACTCCGTTGTGTGTCTTCTTCAGGAAATTTGTTTTCAAAAATTGTATATACTGGGTGGCTGATGCAAGCTGCTACCAAAAAGAAAAACGTAATAACTTATTTTCTGTGTAACTAACCTGTTTTATTTTTATTTTATAGATTGATCTTTAAGTTTAACTAAAATGGAGAATTGGGACAATGAAACAAGAATTTGATAGTGTAACGCTTTCACGCTTTAGATTCCGTTTCCGTCCAAAGAGGATACAGGAGCACGTTTGGCAGCGCTACTCCTAGCAGATGGACTATAATGAAACACGTGAAGATTTTTGCCGAACGTGGCACAATCGCAGGAATGCCTTATCATCGACATCCCTCAGTTCGGACGCGGTAAACTATCGCTGCTACCATACAATCCAATCCTAGAGTTTCGACAAGGAGCTTATCTGCGTGTCAGCAGACAGTCACTGCAGACAATTTTGCATCAAGGTTTAACCTTATTTCCATATAAGATTCAATTAACAAACAAACTGAACGCTAGAGACTTCCCGATTCACTTGGAATTTTGTGAGAATATCATTCAAATGGTGTCAGAGGATGAAAACGTCTTGAACAGCATTTGTATGTCTGACGAGGCATATTTTGATTTAAACGACGATAATTTATATAAGTGACCTCTAGCTCAACAAACAATAATTTTAGTATTTTGCTTCTACAAAACAAAAATATCTCGAATTGCCATGTACACAAACCTCTAAAGGCACTTGTACATAGAATAGAAATATTTAGTTCTGTCTAAACTGTAAAGGACTGTGAAGGAAATCTTACCGTGCAAAAGTAATATATGTATATTCAGAAGTAGAGAAATCCTAATGCTAATTTGACAAGCGGTTGGTAAATTTTCATTTTCTAAACCATTTCAAAAAACTTTGTATTCTCATTACATTAGAGTTGTATCTTTAAGTTCACGTTGGAAGCACCTTGAGTATTTATTACAGGTGGTACAACATCTGCAAACCCAACCACTTGCAAATCAGGAATATTGCATGTTGTTTTTGTAAATGTTGTAGACTTGTAACTATCCGTAATTTTGTTACACTTTTATAATTATAGTTGGATTGTACTTAACCCACAAATATAAACAGCTATGTTCCGAGAAACGCGCGTTCTGAAAAACGCTTAATTGATTTCTAAGTATTCTAAGGAACGCCCGTTTTACTGGCGTTTCGGAGTTTTTTCCGAAAAAGTACTACATGTGTTTTACATACGTATATACATATGTGTTTGGTATTTATACCAATTTTTTATTTTTATTAATGCTTTTTCTATATACAATCTGTCCATTTAAGGATAATAAGTAAATTTATATAAATTAGGAAAAAATAATATTTTAGATTGTTGAACTCCACTGAGGACAACACCAGGCGTTTGCAACTAATATTGATAAATTCTTTATAAAATTTAATAATAATGAAAAAAATATTTGACAAATAGAAAAATTTATTACTGCCATCCCTAAACAAGAGCGGCGAGCGGAACGTTTTTTTCCGCTGAGCTTTAACGCTGAAACGCCATCCCTAAACAAAAGCGGCACCATCAAACAAATAAACAAAATAACCCTTATATGAAAACAAAATGCTTAAAGTTTTACTGCCTTATTTATAAAAATTTTTTAAAGTTTATTAAGCTGTTTTTGTACTGATTTCTATACAAAATTTTGGGTAATAAGAGCTTAATAAACATTAAAAAATTTTATAAATAAGACCGTTAAAAAATACAAAAAAATGAGTTATTTAGAGTTGGAAGGTTACTATATCATATTAAAAATAGTTTCTACCTCTATTTTCCTTTCTAATATTTTTTCTTCACTCTTTTGTTTACAATTCTTTTGCAACTTACGAGTACTTCACTGTGAAACGGATTGTCAAAATTGGATTTTCCAATAGCAAAGCGTTGCCGTTGTGTTGCCGCCGCGTTGTTTCGGTATGCTCCATACAAAATGTACGGGCATGAGAACTTTTGACAGCTAAAAAACGCTTGCCGCTCTTGTTTAGGGATGGCTGTTAATTTAGTTTTAACAATAGAGTTTATTATCTGCCATTTAAGCTTCTAACATTTATACCAATAAAAAAAATTATAAATAGATTGTTTTCTATGTTTCCCAGCTATCTATATGTCAACATTTCATAGGAGCTACCCTATGAAATGAAATGAAACATTCAACTTTATATCCCAACAATCTAAATAAATTGTTGAGAATTTAAAAAGAAAAATGCTCAAATAATACCTGTCAAAACACAAAAAACAAGCTTTTTCATTTATACACGTCTCCAACATTTCTTTACACCTTTCAAACAAATTAAATTAAATTCTCAACAATATAAAATTCAAGAATTTATTTTTAAATGAAAATGTGTAAAATTCGATCAACTTTTTTTTGAAATAAAAAGAAAACATATTAAATTTCAATTGTGTATAATTTTATTGCCTTTTGTAAGTTTGGTGTATGCAAATTCTATCAGTTTCAATATACACAAGCGAGTTGAAGTCGTCAATTTTAAGCGATATGCGTTTTCCAGAACACCTATTTGGCGATTTCAAATCGCAAAACCTTATTTCTCGCGTTATACGTTGCTCAGAACACATATTTGGCGTTTTCAAATCTAGAACGCAAAATTTAAGCGATTTGCGTTTCTCAGAACATGCCTGAAACATGAAAAATAATTACAACACACTTTTGTTCCTTCTTTTAAAGTAAGGGGAGAATTTCGTTATGTTTTGCTCCTACAAAATCTAAATTTCTTGATTTACACGTAATCGTGTCTCTATAAATATGTATTTAAGAACGTATGTATGTTTGTATGCATGGGTGAATGTAGGAATACTTATATGTATGTGCATATGTACATGCAAATGTGCACATCTAATTCTTTAAATAATGAAAATACTTGCGTTGTTGTTTCTTCTGCTTTCGCTGTTGCCGCTGTTATAACTTTGTTGCAACAAACGTGTTTTCTTGGTACCATCATCTGCTGCAGCTATGTAAAAATCGGAACCTAAAGGTGTTAACAAGTTGTTAGTGTTTGAAATAACTTTCTTACAGCCATACCTCAATTGGCGCGTCAAACGTTGTATCTAGTTGTCAAATATTGTTACAAATTGCATGAAGCAAGCCTTAAAAGCGCGTCGTCAACGCTAGACATGCAATTGAAGAATGCGACTTTGACAGCGCGTTAGAAAGTTGTGTTAGCGGCGAAAACTCTTAACGAAATTGTGTTCCATTTTTTTACGAATCGCGAAACAACCTTTATTGTTGTTAAAAGTTAATGTCATTTCAGCTATTTTAATTTCAGAAGTAATGATTTCATATAAAGATACAAAGTAAACAGAGATGAAACGAACAAAAGACAAAAATCTCTTTCGTTTTTATTCTCAGCTCTTTGTATTTTTATTTGTAAACAAAGAATATTGTAACCTCAAAAGCATACGTAAGTGGGAGAAAGCAGTAGTTCTCATGTGCTGTCTCCGTTCTAACATCACTCCGAAAGTTAAAAATCTCATTTTATTTAATTCCAGTGTCATATTTTCATCTCTGTGTTCTTTTTGTTATTTAGAGAGTTTTGTTAAACAGTCAACTTTATGATGATGCTTTTGAAGTAGCGTTGAAGCTTTTATTTGGGTATGCAGGCTAAGAGTTAACGCAAAGCGCCAGCCAACGTACCGTTTAACGCGCTAATTTAGGCATGGCTGTTGCTGGTGTTAATTATACCGCTATTGTTCCCTTGAATGTGATTTCCAACGTCTGCGTTATAGAGGTGATTACTGTGATGATTGTGATCACGATCATCATTGTCAAAGTGAATAATTTGAAATTTTTGTTGTTGGTTCTTTAATACATCTGTATCTGCTAAGAACTCATCACTTGTGTGCGTTTTTCTCATTGTGTTGCTATTTCTGGCTATGGAATCATCTTCCTCTTCATCGAGATCATTGCTGTAGTCGGAATCTTTTAAAGCGTGATACCTTGACATGTTGCGTGCGTGCATGTGTTACTACTGTGTGAATTGTCGTTTGATTATTTCAGATTAATTTTTTGTGTCTTTTGTGCCAGTGTTTATATGTATTTTTAGTATTGTTTTTGCTTTTAATTTAATTGCTGAGTTTGGGATCAAAATGAACTTTAAAGTTTTCTTTATTAATTAGTTAAACTTAATTATTTCAGGCACTAAAGCAACAACTTCCAAGTTATTGATTTCAGATGATCATTTAAGTTGAAATTTCTATCAACGTATTTAATTTATTTCAATTGAAGTATTTTTTATTAGCACAGCCATAAAATATGTACATTAGAGCGACTCAAGTTGTATGGAAGCTAAATTCGTGAAAGGTGCACCCCCCTCAAAATGCACATTAGTATTTTTTATGATGACATTTAAAATATTTCGGCTCTAGCTTTGATCTTTCGTGAGCTGGACTATATTGTTAAAGGGTCTAATTTGTATGTTTTGTTAATTTGAGAATTTGTTTCCTTACTAACATATTTATATCATAAGAAAGATTTTTCTAAGGCTCGCACAATATACAATTTGTCCAAGGGGAATCATACATGTCCTTTTTTTTAAGGATATTTTGTAAAAATTACGGTTTTTAAATTTTTTTTTCGGAGTTGTATGTAATAAAAATTGTATTAACTACGAGCCTCAGCTTTTTTCAGAAATTCGAACTAGTTCGCGTTTTGACAAAAATGCAAAGGGTGGTAGCCCTTCGTTTTAATTAGGATAATATGAGTATTAAATTCGTCCTTTTGATAAGTACATCATCTTTGTATGCAAATAATTCAGATTTATATTCAGATAATTGCAAATTAGATGCGTGCTCTGGAATATATTTAAAAGCAATTTTATGGTAACACTAATATATTATCGAATTCAGCTTCGATATCATATATGGATGAAAATAGTCTAAAGAAAGAAAAACAAATCCACGACTTTTTTTAAATTTTATTGTTTATATGTACAAAACTATTCTCAAAAGCAAAAAAGGCTTGCGATTTTATCATACATTTAAAATGCTCTAAAAAAGTTAAGATGCTCTATCTGTATTTTGGAATTGTAAAACAATATGGTTTTATGTATAAATCATTAATAAGTGAACTTTTTGGCTATATACATACATATTAACTAACTAGTTGTGAGTTCGATTCCAACTTCAGTCAAGAAGAAGGATTAGTATTTTTAATTATAACAATAATTGAAAAAATATTTTAATACCATGCCGCTGGGGGACTATTCACATGATCCCGAGTACGAATCCTAGTGGGTGCTGATGAGTAGTGTAGCGACTACGAAACAGCTAGTTGAGCAAATCGGGTCTGTAGGAAATGTGAAAACACCAGTGCATGCCCGCATAGCTCGTTCTGAAGAAAATATTGCTACTGTTCGCGTATTTTTTCCAAAATGAGACCGATCAGGCAGTCACTGTGAGATGCTAACGAACTTTTTATGGCCCGAATTGGAAGATATGGCTGTGAACGATATGTGCTTTCAACAGTACGCTGCCACTTGCCACACAGCTAACGAAACAATGGCTATAATATATGACAAATTCAATGGCGGTGTTATCTCACTTCTTTTTTTGGGGTTACTTCAAAGAAAAGGTATACGTCGATAAGCCAGCAATAAATCAAGAGCTAAATGAGGGGGGGGGGGGCATGTTAAAGGATGAGATAATTCGACCCGTTATCGGCATAAAAGCTCAATTATGTCTCAGCGTCATCGAATATATGGACCATCAGATAGAGGTGTTCCGCCGAAGTCGCGGCGGCCATTTTGTTCCATACATAATTAAACCATACTAATATTATCATAATAGAAATAATTCCTAAATAATTTGTGTTTTTTCGAAATCAATATCATCCTCTAAAATTTAATTACACATTTTATCTTTTCACCGACAATGAAAAATTTTTTAAAAACAACTTGCATCGAAAAAATGTGTTTCGAAAATTTTTACCAGTAATCAATTAACGGGGTTTTTTATCTTGGACCAGTATTCAGGGGATGACCCTTACATATGCAGTGCATTGTACGGGAACTAGGAATATATGTTAGATGTGGAGGAAAGAGGGAGTAGTGTTTGTGGACGTTTAAATTAGTTAAAACTAATCAATGCCCAGTGTATATACCTCCGACACTGCTCAGATTAGCAAAATTTAATCCAAACCCTTCCACACTACGAGGCAATGAAATGCACGGACAACGGTGAAAAAAATAAACTTTTTTTATCTTGGACCAGACTCAGGGGATAACCACTGCATATGCAGTGCATGGTACCGGAACTGTGAAAGGAGGGGGTAGGAGGGAGTGCTACCTATTCCGGTGCAATTTGGTTTCATACGAAATTATAATGAACATATATAGAAAATATGGACAAAAGTAATAAAAGACGTGTGCATGGAATGAACGTAATGAAATGTAATGTGAATGGAAGGGTGGCACAAAAATCCTGTTTTAGTACTTTTTGTTTATTTGATAATTGAACGGTTTAAGTAGTTAAATTTGTACACACACATAATACATTTTAATATATATTTAAGACTTTTTCCTCGAGTTCTGTAAAATACACTAAATGAATGGACATACGCGGCTGGTGGGAAGGGTTGGAACCTCCTGAGGACAGTTAGAGCTAGCTGGAAACCCCGCCAGTATAACCGGTCTGTAACAATACAAAGGTAGCATAATTTCATGCTGCGCATGATTTTTGCAAGTGGCACATTGTATGTAACCACAACATTTATTCGCCCGATTTTCAAAAATACAATATATTCCACGAACATAATCTTCTAACGATGATAATATGAGAGTTAAAAATCGGTTCACAATGCGAATATATGCTGCTATAAATGTAAAAAAAGCAATACATTATTAAATTTAGGTCTGTGAAGAAATAAAATTGTAATAATAAAAATATGTTAATAATTTTTAATTACAATACATTAACAATAATACATTATAATATAAATTTTTATCAAAGTTATTATATATTGTAATAATATATGATAAATTTTAGGTACCATTTAAACATGTTTCGTACCTTTTGTATATGTTCTTAATACTAGGAACTGTCATCACTGCGTTGATTAGCTGCATTGCTTTTTTTTGTAATTTATTTAAATAAAAAGTCGTTGAACCATTTGATGCTATGTCGTAAACTGAACGAGCAGTTAAAGCTTGGCTCAGCGGCGGTTACACTTGTTTTTTCTTTTCTTAACAAAAGAGCTCAATATACACATTTCAGCAACAAAACGTCCTCCCTAAGGGTGATTTTATAAGAACTATCGGAAATTTAAAAAAAAAAAAAACACATAAAATTCAGAAAAATGCATGAAATATTTATTTGGATCGATAGTTGGGTCGATATAATTTAATGTTTGAAGATTATTTCATGCAAATGTTGGCCGCGGCTGCGCCTCAAATGGTCCATCCACTTAGTCCAATTTTGGCATACTCTTTCCAACATTTCGGCCGGTATCTCACGAATAATGTTGGCAATGTTGGCTTCCAGAGCGTCAATCGAAGCGGGCTTGTCGCTATAGACATTAGCCTTAACATAGCCCCATAAAAAATAGTCTAGAGGCGTTAAATCGCACGATCTGGGCGGCCAATTGAGTGGTCCCAAGCGTGAAATAAACTGTTCATCGAACTCGCCTCTCAATTGGTCCATTGTTTCGCGTGCTGTGCGGCATGTGGCACCGTCTTGTTGAAACCACATGTCGTGCAAGTCAAGCTCTTCCATTTTGGGCAAAAAAAAGTTTGTTATCATCGCACGGTAGCGCTCACCATTCACAGTAACGTTGTGATTCGCATCATCTTTGAAGAAATACGGCCCAATGATGCCGCCAGCCCATAATCCGCACCAAACGGTTGTTTTTTGTGGATGCATTGGTAGCTCTTGCAATGCTTCTGGCTGCTCTTCACTCCAAATACGGCAGTTTTGCTTGTTCACGTATCCATTCAACCAGAACTGAGCCTCGTCGCTGAACACAATTCTTCGATAAAAAAGTGGATCTTCATCTAACTTTTCAAGAGCCCATTCACCAAAAATTTGGCGTTATGGTAGGTCGTTTGGCTTCAATTCTTGCCCCAGCTGTATCTTATAAGGCTTCACACCCAAATCCTTCCGCAAAATTTTCCACGTAGTGGAGTAACAGAGGCCCAATTGCTGCGAACGGCGCCGAATCGATAATTCACGGTCATCACCAACACTGGCCGATACGGCTGCGATATTTTCTTCAGTTCGCACTCTACGTAAGCGTGTTGGTGGTTTAATGTCCAACAATGTAAATTTGGTGCGAAAGTTTTTTACAATCGCCCGAATAGAAGCCTCAGTAGGTCGATTAAACTGACCATAAAACGGAAGAAGCGCGCGATGTATTTATGATTTAAATGAACGATTTGTTTAAGGAGGTAAAGTTTTGTAGGATGTATTGTTATGCTGATGATGTGCAATTGCTTTGTGATGATAATGGCTGTGGGACTAGTTATCTTCAGAATAGATTTAATACTGATCTGCGAAGCGTTATGAATTAGTCGGCTCATAATCAGCTGCAACTTAGTCCATCTAAAACTAGAGCAAAGTGGTTTTCACAGCTTAATGTTACTCCATGTCTTAGGTTGAATAATGAGTGTATTCAGTTTGTTGCCTATTATAAAGCTCTGGGAATTTTTATAGACAACAAGCTTAGTTTTGATAACCATTTAAGCCATGTAACGTCTAAAGTTAATTTTGTGATTCGACGGTTATACAATATGGCAGTATATCTGCCGGAGCCAGTGAAGAAGCAAGTTGCTCTTGCGCTATGTCTACCTATTTTTACGTATGGTTTAGAAATTTTTTTTGGAATGTCACAGTACAATTTAGTGAAGCTAAAACAGTGTTTTAATAGAGTTGTTTGTTATATTTTCGGTCTTAAGTATAGAGATTTTAGGCACATAACTCCTTTCGTAATAAAGTTGTTGGGATGTGATTTTGATGACTATATTAAGTTGAGCTTGCTTATTCAATTGTACAAAATTTTTACATTTGGATCTCCCGCTTATCTTCTCTAAAGATTTAGTTTTGGTTCTTCAACACGTATTCATGCTCTGAAAATTCCACTATTTTCATCTTTGGTCATCAATAGATCCTCTGTAGTTAAGGTTACGCGTCTGTAAAATCAGACAATTCCTTATGAAGAAGGGCAGTTTTCAAAATCCGTTTCGAATTTTAAAAAAGTAATTATATCGAGACTCTTAATTTATTTTGCTGTTTTCTGTGAGCCACACTTTCAACAATAACTTGCTATATTGTTCTCATTGGTAGTGCAGATACTTAGAAAAAAAAATTGTTTTAAATATAAAATAAATTATACAATAAATTATAAACGAATTTGTTATAATTTAATAAATTATGCTAATTTTATGGATTTTTAGTTTGTATATTTAGAAATGTTTTTACACTTACATTTTTGTAATTAATTTCATGTTATGGCTTATATAATGGATTATAGCCAAATCATATCTTTAGGCAAATTTGGCTCAATGGGCTTATTGTCTTAATTGAATAAATAAATAAATAAAAATAAAAGTCTGGATGACGAAAAATAAATTTTCTTAAGCAGCAAATCAATGCCTGTATAAAAAAAAGAATCTCCGGTATATAGAAACTCAGAAAAAAATAATAATTTGGAAGAAAATTTCATGTCTTGTCATGATTTTAGGTATTCTATAAGCGCACTCACAGTTACATTTACAGTTACGATTTCTATCGTCGGCTAAATGGGCCTTAAAGTACCTATTATTATTAAAGGCCCGATCAGACTATTGTACAAGTATAAATACTTTCATTCGATTTTGTGAGATAAAAGTCTAAACACATTTCTTGTGACTGTCTAAAAGTCTAACGTAAATTAGATTTTGCATTCACACCATCACACTTGATATAAACCAAAAAATTTGAGTAGAAAAGAAAACAGCTGATCATATTTTTTTATTTATTCAGCAGAGAGATGTGCCAACATAAAACTTTACACGGCGGCAGGTGAGCTCTTCGTCGTAGGCGGTAGACGTGCCGGCGTTTGAAAATCTTTAGCAGCTAATATAATAATTATGTAAAACAGATCCAAATTTAAAAGCACCAAAATATTTTATGTTTTACATATGTATAGCATGAGAAAAATACATTTATATACGGCAGCTAAATCCCAAATTTCAAGCTTTTTTATAACGACAAAAAACACTATCGGTGACGGCACGCCATCGGCTAATAAATAGTCGGCTTGTAAATGTTTTTACAGCTGGTTTCCTAAAATACACAACCTTGATCCAATGAAAAGTATTATCGTTTTGAAAAGTATCAAAAAACAAACAAGTCGTATGGGATGTCAAATTTTTATCGTATTATTTTTCGTATGTATGACGGATTACTTTCAGACTATCAGACTTGCACGTATTATTTGAATTTTTGACAAGTATTAATACACAGTATAATAGTCTGAACTGGGCTTAAATACGTATATTAGGAAAAATTGACTGCCTGAACAGTGTGCCTTTTGCAGCACAATGTAGCCAATGAACCTCACATTTGATAAATTTTCTGACATAACAACATATACACACACATGTACATGAGCACATTCACTGCAACTGAGATATGTATGTGAAGTGAAAAGGTTTTTGTTTACATACATACATATATATTTTGTTTTTATTTTACAATGATAAACTAAATTTATACTTACACGTGTGTATATACAGTTGTGGCTTTATGATTAGAAACGACTTTTCAGCACATTGGATATACAACTGTTTTTTACATACTCGTGTATTTAATATTTTGATAGTCGTACTAAAAAAAAAAAATAGTGAAACCACAAGCTTTGTAGAATTAAGATAACAAATGTCCGTCAGCAATTAAAGTTTAATGTAATGTCTATAACGTCCCTGAAGTCAATTAAAATAAAATCCAATTGATAGTTGTAAAAGTTTACGTACGAAAATTGAATTTACTTAAGGCACCTTTACGAGTATATGGTAATACAAGTTTTTATTTTAATTTTTCGATGGTGTTTTGTTTACAAATACCTAAGCTTGTTGTATGACATCTACGGTCTATTTGTTTCAACTACCCCTTACCACATCTGCTTATTATAAAACGGTGTAGTTGTATACCTAATAACATAATGCAATTAACTAGGTGGCATCGCTAGCGCAGGCGATAATTTTTTGTCTCATATACATACATACTTGAGGATGTCAAAAGTTGTTAATGTTTACACAAAGTGAAGTGAAGAATAATAAGACTTAAGTTTTAAAAAGTGCTAAAGAAACAACAAAAAAGTCTTCCAAAATATTTTAATTGCTTAAAAAGCGTTGGAAACAATTATATTAATGTCCTTTGTTCATTTTCTTTATAACCGCTTTATTATGTACATATGTAGTACAACAAATTCGAATGCTGCCATCTAATAATTTTTTTAACAAACACTAAAACTGCAAAACCTGCGACCTCAAGACTATTGGTCGAATCTACCAAATCAGCCATCGAGTCACCGAGAATTCCACGAAAAATGGCTATTGTTTCTAAAAAAACACACTGTTACGACTTTTGACTAAAGGACATTTTTTCGGACGGGCTTGGGATTGATCTCCAATAATTTTTTCGGTCATCTCCTACCATTTTCGTAAAAGGGACAAAAGTTAATTTTCAAATCTCAAGAGCCAATTTTTTTAAAAGTGGCTGTACAAAAGTCCATTTTTTGAAAAGTGGTTGATATTTCCAGAAAAACACACGCTTACGACTTTCGACCATTGAAGATTGTTACGGAGAGGCTAAAAAGTGATTTCCAATAGTTTTTTTCGCCCATCTCTTACCATTTTCGTAAATGGGAGCAGATTCCATTTTCAAACTTAAAAACCCCTTGTTTTGAATAATGGCTGTTATTTCTAGAAAACACACTGTTACGACATTTGACCATAGGACATTGCTACAGATGGGCTAAGGAGTAATCTCTAATAATTGTTTTTTGCCCATCTATTTTTATTTCTTCTATAGTTTTTATAAATTTGATTTCTTGCAATTTTCTTTTATTAGTAGATTATTTTCAAATTTTTCTGGCTCTACTTTACACATTTTGATTTAAGAATATTATCTTAAATTGCTTCTAATAAATTTGTTTAAATTAACATTTTTATGGGTTTAAAATACAATTTTCATGCTTAACAGAGCCATGTTAATGCAATAACAGAGGTATGTTAATATAGCAGGTTTGTAGCGGAGGTTAAAAATGTTTAAATTTATTTTCACACACATATAATTTTTGTTGACATTTGAGTTTTTATTGTCAATAGTTTTGCACGCCTGCAAAAGCAGTGATTTTCAAACTTTATTTCATACTAATAATTATGTAACAATTTTCTATTAACTGTTCAATAATTTAATTGAATTTTTGTATGGAATGTTGAGCTCAATTAAGACATAAATTGCGGTAATCGCAACAATGGTATATGTCTGAGCAGCACATTAAAAATAACGTAAAACATTCTATAATTTTGTTTTTTAGCAACACCGTGGTCCATTATTTTTTACTTTTATTATTTAATACTTAAACTTTTCCGAGCTGTTTTCTTGATTTTTCATGTTTGCGTTTGACTATTAGTTGTAATCGAACTAGTTAAAATCTAATCTTTTAAATTTAATATAGATTTCGTTTTTCGTTTCACATATTGAAATTTGTTGACGCTAGTGTACCAATTTCATTGTGATGCACTGTGTAAATATAAAATTAAATTAGTTTATCTAACAAACATATACAACGTATTTGTTTATCTCGTTATTGTGCTATGGTTATTTAATGCAATTACTTTTAAATAGGTTTTCTCACTTATAATTTTTTCGCTTATAAGTAAACAATTAAGTTGAAACATAAAACAACTGTTAACACCGCGCTTGCACGATTATATGATCACACCTTGATGGGTCGACATTTCACACTGAATCAACAAAAACATATCCCAAAAATAAAAAATAAAATGTTTTAAAGTACTTTCTTTCTAACAAATATCGCTCACAAGTAGAGATCCCAGACTTTGCAATAATTAAATTCCCAAATTTTTTTTATTTAAAATTTTTTTAAAAGAATTTGATTGCTGTTCAGTCCAAGAACACGTTTTGAGCTTTGCGCAGATCCCGTTCCAAATATAAAACTTTGTGTTTTTACAAGAGGACAAGATTCTAAAATGCGCGTTGAAAAAATAATAGTTGTTTAGAAATTTCAAGACGATAAGTTGTATAACTTTCACTAGTTCTAACGTGTTTAAACAACTTTAAAGAGTATATTACGCTGTAGTAAGTAACTTACTCGTATATAAGAGTGTTAACGTTGTGTCATCAACAGTATTGCTCACTAGAATTGTTTGAAAAAAAATCACTAAATAAAAATAGTAAAAAGTAATAAAGTCGCAAAATTACTCTGGAAGCACCTAATGGCCGCAAAAAAATGAGTAACATTTGTTTTGAAGCGAACTTTATAGCATGTTCACATGAAGGCGTTTATTTGACGTTCGCTCTCTCATTCGTGATTCGCGGCCCAATCTTGATTGAACCAACATGATTCACCGTACAAAAATTTTAAGAGCGAACCGATTTGGCTTATTTTGAATTGTGTTGTGAACCATGCAAACACCACCATCATCTTCAAATTTGATAATAAACTATTGCTAGCTATCAATGAAATGTAAAAAAAAAAAAAAAAAAAAAAATAGATAAATATGTAATGTGTGTAAAATTAAAAGAAACACGTTGAACATGTGAATACACTTACTGCCATTTTACCCAAATGCCATCTCCTTCTGGATTAAGAAAAGAGTTTAAAACAGCTAAGATACGTGTCTTATGGGCTATGCAAAATTATAAATTCCAGGATATTTAAATAGTCTTAAGTTTATTAAAACACTCGTAGATTTAAGAATATAATTTCCCTTTACTAGAGTTTAATTTTCATCAAATTACATTGATCTTTCGTGTGGCGATGATACTTAAAGGCTGGTAAAATCGTAATAAAAAGTAGCTGATGTATTTCAAAAACCACCACAAAAGTCTTACTGCACAAATTCACCTCCCGCAATAGCGACAAATGTTTAAAGTTACCAGATGACTCGTAGTGCATTGGAAATTTAGTTATATGATTTTTTTTTTGTATTGTTCACACTTATACCATGTTTCCACAGCAAAGGAAAACACTTGTCTTGAGGAAAACATGCCGAAATGTTTTTTGCAGTCTGATAGTTTGTTTTAGCCGGCGCACAGTTGCATGCTCGTATTTGCTGTAGAATAATATGAAACTTCTATTATAATTAAGTCCCAACCGCCATGGTGGCTAACTCCATTCCATAGAAGCTACAATATACGAGTATGTATGTAAATCTTAAAACTTTTTTATTGCTCGGGGAACAGGTTTTGCCTTGGCGTATTCCTAACTTGGCCGCTTTGTTTTTCGGGGAAAAGAGGGGAAGGGGTCCCTCGTTTGGTGCTAAAAAACAAAACTCTAGGAAGCCGCATGAGTTATGTTGTGTTGGGTCCGAAACCCTTACCAAGGGTATAAATTGGCAGACCCGGGCTGACCATGGTTGAGGTGCCTACCTTATCTGAAACGTTCTGGCTGTGGTTGAAACCTAAAACGCAGGAAGGGAGTATTAGTATCCTTGATAATTGTTTGGTGTGTGGCTTTTTTCGGGGACTAACAATCTCCCGAGGATCTGTTGCCTATACAACAGATACCTGTACTGTATGGAACTAGTGGTGATGGTTGACGGGTGAGTTGATTTAAGGGCTGATGCTCTTAGCCTACCAGCTCATTAAGCCTTGTCCTCCATTGATTGCTAGGAAATTGCATACAGGGGGGATTAGAAGGCCCGAACTCCTCAACAAGAAGCTGCTCATATGACCGCAATCATATGGCAAGAATTGCTACCTGTGTGAGCCTGGTAAGCCACACGGGAGTGCTGGTGAATTGTGAATAATTCACTAAGTGGAACTGGTCCATCATCAGATAAGGCTGCAAGGCAGGTGCTGATGTAAATCTTTTTCATGATTGTCCTTTCGTATATTATAAACATGTAGAAACATATAGTAGTTTCATCCTCTTTTTATTATTTGTAATAAGGATTTTTTATTGATTTCAGTTTTAGAGAGATATATAAAAAGGCGTTGCCACATAGTTGAATAAGGGAATTTAGTCCTAGAATGAATTTTTTCTGAAATGTGTAGTGCATTGTTCATATTAGTAAAAGCTAGAAATAATAAGCTGATGTAAGTAGGTAGCTGTGATCGTTTTGAAACCCATGTTAGGTTAGGTTTAACAGTCTGCCAGCTATTGTAAAGCCAGCCCACTTGGGTCTAATTTGTTCCCAAAAACTAAAAGCACGGACTTCTGCTTAGCAGTAAACTTTACGATAGCATTCAAACCAATGCCTATTTTAAAGAAAATATTCTATTTAAAAGAAAATACTCTTTAGATATTAAAAACAAAGGGAAAAGTTTGATGCATGTGGTTTAAAAATATATAGATAACTATTTCAACTAGAAAGACCCAGTATGCAGCGACAAGACTAATGTACGTAACCTTGAATATTCTTCATTACTTGCAATAAGAAAAACATACTTCCAAAAGATGTCAATATTTATATAAATATCAAAGTAATCATGAGTAGCGAAAATTTGCATATAGTTTTCCGTCCTTCAAGCTTATTCTGGACGTGACTTGTAACTTCTGTAACAAATGCCGCGATTTAATTATTCAGTGTATTTAAAAGAAAAAATAAAAGCTGATTTTAATAACGGCCAATCAGTGACCACAATTTCAAAAAAATTTGACATTCACCAAGAATTATAAGCCGTTTTCGTTGTTCGGGTACTTTGGTTGCAGAATATAAACGTGGACGTTTCCGAAAAACTAGTAAACGAGATGGCCACAATACATTTAATAAAAAAAAAATACACATTCGTGTTGTCAAGAACCATCGCCACGCAATTGTAATTAATGTTAAAACCCCAGAAGGCTTTAAAAGCGGTCTAAAAGCATTTCATACAAAAGTGTAAAAAAGATCTTTATATGACGGAAAAACAAACTGGCCAGGTTGGAATTTGCAAGGGAACACATTAATTTGACCACCACTCAAAGGATTTCCATACTATTCTCCGATGAGTGCAAATTTAATTTAAAAGGTTCCGATATATTAAGACTGGTTACATGACCGAAAAGCCAACGTCTTAATCCTCGTTATACTAAAGGCGCATTGAAACATGGTGTCGGCAGTCATTTTAGTCCGGGGATGTTTTTCAGGCCATTTTTATATATTTTACATTTCTTTATGTATTTTATTTTAAAATTTTTTACTTATTTTTGTTAGAAGTCACAATTTTATTATTATTTTCAAACACAATTTCAAACAAAACTGAAAACAAGGGAATGTATAAACTAATACGGTAGCACAATTTTATGGAAAATATCGCAATCCTTATACTTGCCAGTCAGATGGTGATTGTTAAGAAAATTGAGAGAATAAAACTACCTTGTATTTTTTATATCATAGTAATAAGTCTTGGCTGAAAGAATTTAAAATTCTAATTGTTTTCTTGAATTCTAATTGTTTATTTAGTGGCAATATCGCGATAACGAAGCTGTCCGTTCGTTTGCACAATTACATTTAAAACAATAACAAAATTTTGAATGTTGTTTTTGTTTTAAATGTAATTGAGCGAACGAACGAACATCTTCGCTATCGTGAAATTGGAACTTATTTTTTTAAATGACAAATGATTATGTAATTTTTTCGAAATTTTCAATCACTTTGGATGTGTGTCATGTTATCGAGTAAGAGCAGTGTTGTTTAGAACATTTTCGAAGTGTTTTGCTCCAAAACTCTTAGATTGAGGTGTTTTACTATTTTCAAAAATGTATGGGAAAACTTGTTCATTTCTATATGTTTTGAGGGAAACACGTGTTTTCGAGCAAAACAGTTATACGGAAACACACTATTAAGGCCCATTTAGCCGACCGTAAATGTAGAAATGTAAATGTAGTCGTAACAGCTGATCGTTTTTGTTATACGAGAATCCATGAAAACGCTTATCTGACTGTAATGAAATGTAACCGTAACGTCTCAACCTGTAGAAAATAGAATTTCATTACGTGTTTACGTGACAAATGTAGTCAGTGATGGTATACATTATTGTGAATGGCAGGATGGCCCAAAAACTCTGTTTTCGTACTTTTAGTTTATTTGATAATTGCAATATTTAAATAGTTATATTTGTATACACACATAATATATTTTAATAAATTTAAGACTTTTCTGTGAAATACGCAAAATGGATAGACATGGTAACATAATTTATACACAGCGCACAATTTTTGCAACTGTCGTATTATATGTAATCACAACATTTATTCGCCCGATTTCCAAAAATATATTTATTAAGTACAATCTTCCAACGATAAAATGAATTTTAAAAATTGGTTTACAATATAGAGTTATGCTGAAATAAATGTAAGAAAGCAATAAAGTATAAATTTAGATCTGTGGTGAAATGAAAATGTAATAATAAAAAATGTTTAATATTTTTTTTAAGTATAATAAGCTAATAATTATATATAACTAGCATTTTAGAGAAAGCCATTAGACTTAGAAACGTTTTTCTTTCACCATTCTATTACCTATTGAAATTCAGCAACATCGCTTCACATATAGCTGAGATATGTTCAAAATTCCGAAAAAGGCCATTATTTTTTGCAATTTTGTATGAAAATTTTTGAAAAAAATATTGTTTTGCTTCAAACTTCACACACTTATTATAGTAATAAAAGGAGGTTACTAAAATACAGAAAAAGAAAAATTCCGATATCGGTCCATATACTCGTACACCCAAGATATACCCTAAACCGATTTTTCCATAAATGTTTTTTTTTTGTTTTGCTTAAAAGAAGTTCTGATAATATAAGGAGGTTACCACATACAGAAAATGAAAATTTCCGATATCGGTCCATATATACTCGAGATATAGTCTAAACCGATTTTTTTGTGAAAAATTTCTTTTGCTTGAAATCACCTCCGATTATAAAACGAGGTAATTACTCGTAAAATACAGAAAATGGAAAATTCCGTTATCGGTTCATATTTAACTGAGCATATTCAGTTAAAATTTTTAGTATATATAGTATATATATATATATGTATATAGGTTACTATCGTGAAGGGTATTTTAGATTTGACACAGCCGAATGTACTACGCTCCGGTTATATATTAATATTATTATATATTATAATCAATTAAATTTGTTTTTTTAGAAGTATTAAAGAGCAAAGAACAAAAATTCAAACATTTGAGATT
This sequence comes from Thecocarcelia acutangulata, assembly GCA_914767995.1. Taxonomy (NCBI): domain Eukaryota; kingdom Metazoa; phylum Arthropoda; class Insecta; order Diptera; family Tachinidae; genus Thecocarcelia; species Thecocarcelia acutangulata. The sequence goes on from OU612098.1 coordinate 64,915,304, forward strand.
TATTCGCTATAATAGCTTCCAACATTGGTACTAATCAAAAAATTATAAACAGCTTGTTTTTTATGTTTCCCAGCTGTAGCTCATATGAAATGTCGACAATAGACAGAAAAAGAAATATTGGAAATTTTAGGTACCATTTAAACAATTTTCGTACTTTGTGTATATGTACTGAATACTATGAACTCTCATCACTGCTATGAACAGCTGTATTGCTTTTATTTTATTTTTGTAAATTATCTGATATAAAGATATGTGTGATGAAAAATTAATTATTTTCTTTAACATACAATAATATAAAAATGAAAAACAGAGCACTTTTTCTGTAAATCATTAATAAGTGAACACTTTTTCTAGACATGCACTTTCGTTTTTTTTTTTTGTATCAAAAACACATGATACGGTTTTACGTGTTCTATAAGTGCTACTACATTTACATTTACGTTACATTTACATTTACGTTACATTTACATTTTCTACAGTCGGCTAAATGGGCCTTTAGTTTGAACACAATGAATATTTACATAAAGATTTAAAGATATAGCAATTTTTGCATGAAAAAAAAATTTTTTGCCTAAAGCAATTCTGACTATGAAAGGAGGTTACTAAAACACAGAATATGAAAAATTTCGATGTCTGTCCTTATATACCCGAGATATATCCTAAACCGATTTTTACATAAAAACATTTTTTTTTTGCTTACAATTATATAGTTCTGATTATAAAAAGAGGTTACTAACCTAGAGAATATTAACATTTCCGGTATCGGTCTATATATACCCGAGATATAGCCAAAGCCGATTTTTTAATAAAAACAACTTTTTTTGCTTAAAAGCAGTTCTGGTTATGAAAGGCGGTTGCTAAAATAGAGAAATTGAAAATTTCCGATATTGGTCTATAATAATAATAATAAATAAAATAAATAAATATTGGCCCATATATATATATCCAGCATACTGAGTTCAAATTTGTAATATATTCTATACATGTAAATACGTGACTATTTTGAATTCGGCCCAGCCACTTGTTTATTTCTTTTCATTTTTGTTAAAGGCTGGAGAGTTTAAAGTGGAACTAGTAAACAACGTGCCGAAATCGTGAAATATTATTTCTTAAATAACCGTTTTGTTTTGACTCAGATATGAATAAGGTGTCGCCGTTTCCATAAGAGGTGATCGATATCGGACAATGCTGGAATATTTTTTATGGCTAGCCACTGAAACACGTACACAAGTATGGTTCAATAGTATAAATCTACAGAATACACTGCTCTTCCCTTATACGCGACATCTTTGATAAGTAAACTATTTAGTGTGGAAGAAATTTTAATTGGCGTCCGCGTTTACCGGTTTTAACCACTCCAGACTGTTTTCTTTAGAGTTATTTGAAAGGAAAACCATTGATAATTGAAAAACAATATACGCGATAAAATCAACCACGTTAAGCGAAAAATTACGGAAAAGGCTCTGGTAAAAGTGCGGAAATACTGTCACCTCTGATGGCCAGAACTTGCCATTTTCATAAACTTTCATAACTAAACTCAAAATATTCTTCACTAAAGCTACTGATTTTTTACACGACCGTTCATAAGAAAACGAAAACAAATGTGGCTCTTCGCCACTCTACAGAGTTAACTTAATGGTCGAAAAGAAGTGGCATAATTAAGACACTGTTCGCAATCTATCGGCTTCAATTCTTGAAGAAGCTGAACCTTATACTGGAACATGTGCAATGTGGCCAAAATTCTTTGAATGGACCTCCGCGATAGCCCCAGCTATGCCGAACGCCTTCTTGTTGATGTTTCTGGACTATCTTATACACTATCCGCAGCACGTTGGATATTTTCCTCTGTGTGGATCGTACCTAATCATCCGGTACAAAGGAAGGTATCTTACTGTACCATTTTGTTGAAAATTTGCAACCAGACGGCTTATTGCTGGTGCTGAAAGTCTAGGACTCAGATTAAAAAAACGACGATAAACAAGTTGCGGCAAGACAATTGATCCTTAATTTTTAAAATAAAATTCCATGGGTTTCATGTTAAATGCCCTGGATTTTCTTCACAAAGTTCTGTAATAAAAATATAACTAAATTTTAAAAGTTATTGAACATTCAAACCATAAGGGTAGCTCTGTGCCACTCTGTATAAGAGTTGTTGTAATAATTACTGTATGTAGAAAAATAACTAAAAGATATTTTTATTCCTTAATGATTTTCGGTGTTTCTATTTTTTTATTTAAATTTATTTCAATATCGGCCAATATCTAATATTTTCATATAGTCGACAAACAAATGGCACTCTGGTCGCATAGAAAACATCATCTTATGAAAATGTTTATAAAATTTTTCAAATCACACTTGACAAATAATGTCACACAGTTGTACTTTTAGTTCAACACGGCCATAATGTCGCCTGACTCGGAGTTTTTAATTCATATACATACTTAAATATATTTAATATAATAACACTTATTTCACAAGATTTCTCCATCAGATTAAAAATACGTCACGTTTACATGGTACTGAGTTCGAATCCTAGTGGGTACTGATGAACAGTGTAGCGACTGTGAAACACCTAGTTGTCCCCCAGCTTAGTGTATTCAATTATTTTTTCCTGTCTTCTTTGATCAAGAGTTATTGATCGCGGCAATTATTGTTATAATTATAAATAAAAATATTTCTTTGCTTTAGCCAGGATTGAATTTGAGCTAGACGAATGATACCAACCCATCCATACTAAATTTAATGTCCACATTAAAATTTAATTCAAGTCGGAAAATGTTTTCCAGAGGGCGAATCCGCAACGATGATTTGTTTTTATCAGTGAACACTGATGCATTCGTGTAAATGTACAGTTCACTTTATCTAGCTTTTATTTTAAATTAAGTATTAATAAACCTGTATTTGAATAACATCTGATTTATTTACTAACACTTTCATTTATCTTGTTGTGTTAGGCTTTAATCATAATTATGCTAACTTTTTACTGAACACTATATCTGTTGATTCATTAAGAAGTAATGAATTTTAATGCGCTGAATCTGTTGGTTCACGCTGAATGAAATGCTAAGTTGTCAAATCTAACTTCACCTCGAAACTCACCGCGGATTATTATGGGAAAAGCTTAGTCCTTAAGTGTTCACTATAACTGTCAAAAGTATCCATTCGCACCATTTTGCACATAAAAATCAAAATTGAGCACCCACTCAGAAGGTTGGTTCCGCGATTAGTGACTTGGCGTTGACCGTCACTCGAGTTAATTGGTTAAAATATAAAAAAAAATTGCACGGAAAATATTGCCTTGAGAACTCCTGAGGATATTGATGTGTTAATTAACGAATTTTCTGAAAACCTTAAACTGGCCTCACAAGATTTATGCATGTCCTATTCGACATGAATTTTGTCAAATAATCTTTCAGGGTGTCTGTAATTCTATTGTAATCTTGGCTGTATGCGATGTGATGCCACATGTTAATCAAGCCAAAAGTATGCAATTGTGACGTTAAAAAGCTTTCAATCATATCAGGATATCGCTGCCCATTCACAGTTACCGTTACGCCATTTTCATTTTCAAAGAAGTAAGGTCCAATGAAAATGTGCCTTGTCACTCATTATGATTTTTTCATGAATATCGATGATAAAATGTTCTAACAATTACTCGTAAAACCAGTTGGTTTATCAAATATGTTTCTATAATAAATAAGCCACATGTCTATTTCACGACTGACAAAGACGAACTGTCAAGAATAATGTGCGGATAGCCTGTACCAATATGTATACATACTCGTATGTATGTACAATGTGTGAACTATAGGCAAAAATTTTTTTTGAATATATGTACGTGGAAGTAAATAAAATGACTCAAACGAAATTCTAAATCCAAAAATATTTGTAATAATATAAGTGGCTCTAATAAAATAATTTGTACATTTTGGTAATAATAAAATTTTCTCAGCTCTTTCTTTTCTTACCCCTGTGAATGCACGCCGGCTAATATTCGTCTCTGTACTTTTTTTTATAATTGTATTCACAGTACTCACTCATTACAACGCTCAGGAGATTTTTAATTCACATGGTGGAATAGTTTTACCTGCAATATGGTAGCACCCACCATTCGTAAAGGCATTCAACCTTAAATTGCTGAAAGAGTACATACTTAATTCTCTTTGATCAGTGAGGAATCACGAGCGCTTTGGTTTTGTTGCGTGTTGGGTGGAAATTGTCTCTCGAAAAGCTGCACATAAAGAAGAAAATGTGTGCAATTATATGATATACTATATTTGTTTTAATTTCTTTATTATTTTTTTAAGTTCACAACAAGTGGTCAAGCCAGAGATGGAGAAATGCATTATTAACGATAAAGATTTTTAATTAAGCGATGTTTTCTTTATCACTTTGTACAGAATATCATTAATACCAATTTCGTGCTTGAGTGCCTCGTAGGCATGTTTGAAGCAAGTTCAAATATATTATATGTGTCAGAGTTTAATTCCTTTAGCAAACAGAATTTATGTAGTTTGTTTTTTACTTCTACAGAACACGGAAAACTGATCGTTTTTAAAGAAAAATATTGATTTCATTCTTGAAATTAAACTATTTTATTCCAAAAAACTTTTTAGTTTTTTATATTCTTGTTGTGAGTTATTTGAACAATATCAACAAGAAAAACATGCGGAAATAATTCAACCAATTAGGTTGAATTATTTCCACATTTACACGATTTCGTTTTCAAACAGTGAATACCATAAATTGTTCTTCAACCTGGGGGGTTACTCTCTATTGCGATGCGAAAGTGAGTTCGATGCGAAAGGTAAATGCAACAAGAGTATAATTTGGTACTTTTTTTTTACGAAAACGCAATACAGAGTACGAATTCTTCGATTTCTCTTTCGCATCGCAATAGAGAGTAACCCCCCTGAGAACTAAAATTTTAAATTCATATTCAAAATTATCGTGCTGTTCATAGAACACAGACGAGCAACTCGTCTAGAAAATTTGTATGCCACTCAATTTTTTGAGTGATTTTCATACAAATTTTTTAGACAATTTGCTCGCCTGTGTTCTATGAACAGCACATAAATGTTTTGAGTGATTTCCATATAAAATTTTTTAGACGAGATATATTATGTTTTTTATTTTCCATTATCAAACATTATATTGAATCACCCGGTTTTAAAAAAGTGGTTCTTTAAAAAACATAATTTAAATGGCAACTTAATATCAAATGACGATTAGAGCTATTATTTTGATAACAAATTTCAACAATTTGCTAGCGTTGCTCTGTAGTACGAGTATGTAAGTGTATCCACAATGAAAATTCGAAGGAAACTAAACAAAAAACAGCTATTAGCTTATAAATCAGATGTATATCAGATAAAACCGCATTGCAAACTTAAAGTTGCGAACCTCTAAAAATATACCCTTTATATATACGTAAAGAAATATACACACTTGTATGTTTGTACTAACTTGAACTTCTTATCGCCACATTCGTTTAAGCTTTTCGTATGTATGTGAGTATGTGTATGCACACTCGTATGTAAAAAATTGAGAATTACATGGCATTGATTTATTACTTACTTGGCTTCAAAAGAAGAATGCAATCAAATGCAAAAACAAATTGAAAAATTTACTGCTTAATGGAACACTCATTTGAAATGCTTGTAATTATTGTTTATTGCTTGAGCTTGAGGTCACTTATTATAAAAATTATTTTAATTTATCAGGCCTGTTCTAAAAACCATGTGATTTCATAGCACATGCCGTTTTGAAAGCACAAATGTGATTTGTACCTATTCTGCAAATCACAATATTTTATGATTTTCCATGTGATTTATATAGTCGAAGCACAAAAAATATCTGTTTTTTCTTTTATTTATTGATATTTTTATTTTCAGGTGTAGTTTTTTGGTCGCGGTGTTATTTGCAAAATAAAATTAATTACTTACTTCTAATAAATATAAAAGGTAAAATACAAAATAGGTTAAATAAACCCACAAAAAAAATATCACAAAAGAATACAACAAGATAATGCGTTTTTGCATAATTTAGTGCATTATTTTGTATAAAATAAATAATTTTATGCTTATTATTTCTTTAATTCGACCCTTGTTTTCTTCTTCTTAATATTGTGTAATTGACCCAAATTGTATGGGGTACTAAAAATTCACAAGAAAAATTTTCCTTTGAGGCCCATTTGCTAATGTGTTAATACTCCATCATATGAACTTAGTAAATATGTGACGAAAATTCTTAAAAATGTTAATAATAATTCACAATATAACAAAGATAATTCTCGTTACAATTTAGGGAAAGAATCAGAAATGTAAATTTAGATAATGATGAAAGATTAACTCATTAACCCCCAAGACCATTAAAAATAGAAAAAATTTAAATTCATTTATTTTTTTTATATAGAATAATATATAAATAATGTATAGAAAAAATTAAAGAAAACAATTCTTAGAAGAGTATTTTTAGGGCTGTACAGTGGCATCTTGAATGCCACTGTATTTTAAAGTATGAAAGTTTTTAAAACGTACTTTTTCAACACATAGAGCCACATCGCATTGCTCACATAGCCTACTTATTCTATTATGATACTCACGACATCTTAAGTGATTTTATATCCTTTTAGGAAAATGGTTTCCAACACTAGTGGCAACTCCAGGAGCCAGCAAACGTTTGGACACATTTACTTTCTGGGTACAGTTTCGCAAATAAAATCGTGCAATATTGCGTTGGAACTCAAGCAGGTCCGTTTGAGACCTGTTTGAAGTTTTAAACAATTTCCAGGGGTTTACCACAGTTGAACTTAACATTGCGGTGAAAAGTGGCCACCACCATTTTTTTCCTCGGAATTTTATTCTATAGTTATTCAGAGCTTGATCGTGGAGGTCAACACCACCCATTCCAGTATTATATTCTGCGATCAATCTCAGTTGGGTTACACTAATTTTAGCCTTTTCGGTTTTACACCATATGCATTGGCTCAAGACACTCAAAATTCAATCCCACGGTTACTGCACTATTGTCGCTCCATTTAATAAATATAGTTTTATTGGTCTTGTCAAATCTGCTATCAAAATATCCTATCTTTTTGTTTTAAAAAATTGCATTTGTCTCCAATGGACATTTTTTTGTTCTTGAATCCCGAACCGTCCTAATAGCACAAAATCCTCTTTCTTTTAGCTAGAAGATCATACGATGTAAAAAAAATTGTCAAAAAATACAACATGATCCGACGGGTTAGGAACATTGTGTAAAAAATCTAGTACTAATCGGGATCCAAGAGGCAGTTTTAGTCTGTATGCACTTACACCTTTGGCTCCACGATAGGTTTCAAACTGGTATAAATAACCGCAGCTGCTTGTTAGCATCCAATTTTTAAAACCAAATCTCACTGGCTTTCCTCTGATGAATTGTTTTGATGAGTGGCTACCAAAATATCGTACCATGGATTCATCAACTGACAGCTTTTCATGCATGTAACCATACTGGCCAAACTTTTTTAAGAGAAGTTTTACCAAGGGTCTCACTTTGGCCATTTTGTCGCTAGTGTCTAAATTTGTGTTATTTGCCAAATGAATGAAACGTTTTATTTCTCTAAATCTATTTCGCGACATATTTTGGGAAACAATTGGGCTGTGAGTGTCTTCGCAAAGCTGCCAATACATATCTTCTCTAGGCATTGAGTGATATCCACTATGCAGTAAAATGCCGATGAAGACTTTCAAGTCTTCTGCGTTGAAGGAGAAATTGTGCTCGTTAGCTTGTGACGCATAAATATAAGTTTGTTCAACGATAAGACTAACTTCTTGATTTGTTCTTCATCGAACAAGGTTGGAAAAACCTCAACCGAAGATTTTCCACTCAATTCTGCTATCATATTGAACTCGTTGTCTGAAAAAAAGTTTGTTCGATGCATTTGAATATCACAAGATCTCTTTGTCCACTTAGGAGCTGTTATGCTTGGTTTTGAAGACATCATTGTGTCTCGCAGCTGCTGAAGTGGAATATCATCTTCGCTATCACTGTCGAAAAACACTTCTTCTTCGCCTGGTACATCATTTGGCATCTGATCAAAGATAATATTCTCAACATTCCCCTCCTCCTCATCTGTGTTGTAATCTGGATCTGGTGGAATAATTGCTATATCGAATTTAGTGCGATGATTTTTTTTCCAACAAAATCAAGTGCGTGGCTTAAATTTGTAAAACCTTTACCATAAAAACTTGACGGTTTGATGGCTGTAAATTCCATTTTAGTCCAAGGAAAATTCTAAAAAAAAATTAAATTATACATATCAGGCCATTGTACTCGATTGGGTACGGTGTTTTCGCTACTCACATAAGTTGACAAAAAAATTTTTGTTTCTTTAACTTTTTATTAAAAACTCCTGCAATGACTTTTCTTCAGAAAAAAATTAAAAAATACTATTTGAGGAAAACAGTGTATACTTTACGCAGCTCAATTGTTACTGACCTAGCAAGGAATGGGTTAATATCATTAGATGTAGTATCGTTATTTCCTAGTATGCCCATCGATTTAGCTAAACATATTATCGAAAGTAAATGAGATAAAATAAAGGAATACACTAGTATAGATAAAGATTTTCTCTTACAGATAGTGAGATTTTGTATAGAAGATGGCAGATATTTTCAGTACAATGGCAAGGTTTACATCCAGCAAAGAGGACTTCCAATGGGATCTCCAGTATCTCCTATTGTGGCTGATATAGTTATGGAGGAATTACTTGATTATTGTATTGAAAAATTGGCTATTAAACCGAAGATTATTACAATATATGTTGATGATTTATTTTGTATTATATCTGAAGGTGAGATAGATAATGTTTTGAATCTTTTTAATAGTTATCACAAAGACATTAAATTTACCATTGAAAAGAGGTCAGATTCTAGACTTGCTTACTTAGATATTTTGATAATAAGAAAGGACAATAATTTATTATTGGATTGGTATCAGAAGCCAGTATCATCAGGAATGATTATAAACTATTATTCAAAACACCCCAGAAGAATAATTTTGAATACAGCTAAAAATATGATAACTAGGATTTTATCAATTAGTGATAGACAATTTCATGGAAAGAACAAGGAGATAATTAAAGATATTTTGACGCAAAATAGCTTTCCAATAGAACTTACAAATAAATTAGTAAAACAATATAGAATTCAAGGGACACACAATAATGTAACCACAATAGAACCAAAAACTTACAAGTCATTTACATATATCCCTGAAATATCAGAAAGGTTGGAAAAATCTAAGATATATAATAAAGAAAAGTATATGATGGCCCATAAGACGTATAAAACATTAAGTAGATTGTTTAGTAAATTAAAAGATAAAACAGACTAACTTGAGATATCAAATGTAGTTTATAAAATTCCGTGTGGTGGAATTGATATAGAAAATTGTGATAAGGTTTATATAGGAACATCTAAAAACCAACTTAAAACTAGATTAGCTGGGCATAGATCAGATCAGAAATATAGAAGAAGGAATCAATAGAAAACACATTCACCTTTATCGTGAATAAGATGGGAAATCTTTGTTCCCATAAAATTTTCAATTCCCTGGAAGGGAACATTACTATCGTGAAATTCATGGCAACTCTTTTAGTGCTATCAGCACGTAGTGAATGTAAAATATTGAGTTTGTACATAACTTTTTTGTTTTAGACCTATTAAACATTGTAGGGCAAATAAAACCGCGGTTCTTTGCAGAAGGTGTAGCCAGATGATATGATTTGATGATGCAACACATCCAGAAGCCTGTACTATATATATCTTCCGAAAAATGAATGTAAGCTTTTACATTTTATTTAAGAGAAACAATTACTTACATGATGAATACAGTTCGCCAGCAAAATGATGTGAACAAATCAAAGGGAAAAACAAAAATAATACGAAGGCAATAAATGTTTACGATTAGGTGAATTTTGGACGAATGTGAAAGTTTTTAGTGTTATTATTTCAAACTGAATTACACATAGAAAATGTGAATTCATTTCTAGGGGAAAAGTATTAGCGATTGCAATTTTGGGAAATGGGATATTTTTCATGGGAATGACTGTTTACGATAGGGGTGTAAGTTATTTAATAATAATATAAATTTTTAAATTCATAATGAAGAACCTGCAAAAATTAGAATGTGTATTTCAACATTTCAATATTCTTTTGTAAAATATTTTGAAATTCATGCACACAAATCCTATAAATTCGAATAACAAATCAAAATCGCAAAAAATTGAATTGAGAAAGATTTGAAATCATACCAACTTATAGTCTATTTACACCGAAGCGACATCTGTTCATTCGAGATTCCGAGTAGATTTTGAGAAGATTTCCCATAAAATATGAAATCTACTCTATTAGTAGATTTCGATGAAATATGCTGAAATCTATTCAGTACCAAACGATGGAACTGTGATTTTGTTCAAAAAGTACTTGAAAATACTACGCTGCAACAAATATATACACTCAGTCTCTGATCAACAAAAATATATACACTATAATGTGGTGTATTCAGTCTCTGATTAAATGGTTTTGCCAAACCCGCATTGCATAAATTAATTTTGTGAAAATGAAATCTTGCTAGATGTCAAAAAACGGTGGTGTAAACGATATAGATTTCGTTGCAGATTTTAATTCAAATCTGCTAGATTATGATTTGCTGTAAATGTAGTATTGCATGTTAGCATAGATGTCAGATAAATTTGGCTGAAAATGGTTAAATTCGAAAAAATCGTTAAAATCGGAAATATGATTACGGCAAATCGTCAAAAAAATCGTCAGTAAGTAAAATAAATCGTTTTTAAATCAAATACATATATTTTAATTGGGTAAAGCAAATCATAACAATTCATAACTGCTTTTAATAAAAAAACTACAGCGGATCTTTAATACTCTTAAAAATATGAAGTCATTTTATAAGTCTACATTCTAAGAGAAAATTTTCACGATGATTTAAAGCTATATCTAAAAGTCATATCTATATTTTTGCATGAGAAATTTTTTTAAGTGCGAAAAGGCATGTTTTTTTGTTTTTGATGCTTTATTTTAATTTCGTTTTGACTCATTTGTTCTTTCATTGTTGACTGACAAGGCAACAATCGATACAAAAGGATAAAAAAATACAAATGATTTTTTTTATCGACCACAATTGAAAAAGACATGACTTGTCTTTATATCTGTATATTAAAACAAGTTTTCCAAGCTTAATATGTTTAGTTGCTTTAATTCGGATTAAATTTGTCGTCGAATTCTACGATGAAATACGAAAACTCAGATAAATCAATTGCGATTTTTTAAACACATCGCTAAAGGCACGTTTACATGGCAATTGTTTATGCAAATTTAAAAATACAACTCTGATGTGATGACGATACAGAGTTTTATGAAATCGTTTAGAAAATGAAGATTTCTCTCCTACTGAATACATTTTGTTTTTACATTATAAGATTTCCTTTATTGTATACACATTTTTGACAGATCAAACTATTTTTATTACCATGTAAAGGTGCCTTAATATATATTTATATGTATACTTTCAAATAAATATCATATATAATTTCAGTGTCATCAGTGTGGTATTTATTGTGAAAAATATAATAATGTTGTTGGCACCTCAAGAAAAAATTATAAATTATGTACAATTATTATAGTAATAAAAGTTTTTAATTATTTTATTGTGTATATAAATTATTGCAATCATACTTGTATAATAGTGTGGCCTGCAACGCCATTTTGAAGCGATTTTTTCAAGCCGGCCAGACTTTTGAAACAGTTTCCTGTGAATGAATCGTACGATCGTGTAGGATAGTGAATCAGGGCCTTTAGGTAGACATATATTTGACTATCGCTTTTCTGTATGCCATAAATATTAGTTTCATTGCATACATAAATTAATTTAAAATAGGAAGCTGTTTGAAGAAATAAAAGTAAAAAATCATCAAAAACAGACCTTAAATCGGCAAAATGCTATTTTCAGCATCCGAAATCGTTAAAATTGCAATAAATCGTCAAATATGGCAACCGTGAATGTTGGTATGATTAAGTGTTGGCAGCAATCAAGTGTGAAATTGGATACGAATTTATTTCGAGATGTAAAAATGATAAAAATAAGTGTTGGTTAACGGTTTAATTTTATAATTTCAGATATATTTTATATATTTTAAAATGTTCTTAAATCTCAAAATTTAAAAGTTGTGAAAATTAAGATACAGAGTGGACCATAATTCTCTTGTTGGCAGTTTTCAAATTGTTTTCAATTTTCTACCTTGTGACATCATTTTTTATTCAACTTAAACTGACTTCCAAAACGTGTCAACGCAGAGTGCGTTTCGTTGGCCTCATGTGGAAATGCTCCTAAATAACATGATTTAAAGGAGAAGGACAAATCATTACACAGGGTGAATCATAAGACATTTAGCATTTGAAATGATATATAAATAGGCACTTGTTTATGAAATCCACTGTTTATTTATTACGAAATTAAATGAAATAGAGTTTTATTTTAGAAAAATTAAATTAATTAAAAGCGATCTTTGGTCACGTGCAACCTAGATCGGAAATTTTTCGAGACCGCTCTACAAGTATCGATTGGAATGTTTTGTATTTCCTCATGCATAATTTCCTTTATTTCGGTAATGGTTGTCAGGTTATAATTGAAAACTTGGCTTTTTAAAAATACCCAAAGGAAAAGGTCTATAGGAGCGAGGCAGATCGGGGTTACGATGTGACCTCTATTCGATATGATTCTCTTGCCAAAAATTTAACGAGCTGCGAGTTATATGACCTTAAATCATCAACATGGCTGTTGCCCCTTCTTGTTGTAAAACGCGATTTAGAGATAATCAAGACGTATTTAAAAGTGCAGACCGGTTGCGAGTAGAAAGGTTGGGTTGTTCTCGAACAGATGCTCGTACTCGCTCTACATTTTCCGATTCCCTCGATGTTTTAGGAGCCCGGACTGTTTGTTTGATAAGGTCAATCCAGTCATCTCGAACTTCTGGACTTGTTGCTTAATAGTTTGAATCGTTGGGGAATGATTTGTATCGCAAATATGATAAAATTTGCGTTAGCCATGGTTGAAGAATCGTTGCTGCGATAGTATTCGCATGCGCTAAATGCGCGTTGTGCTCCGCTAAAAGTCGCCATTGCACTAAATCCCAGTCTCAGGTTTCGTAGTCCCCCTACACCCCGCTTCGATCCGCCCACCTGCGCTGATTCTATGGTCTGTTCAAATGTTATTAAGAGAATTGTGGTCCACCCTGCACTGTTTTTAAATTTGAATAAAACAAGACGAATTTTATAAAAGAAATGGTTCTAACTTGAAAGTGGTCACGTGTGGATTTAAAACGACAAAACAACGAGTTGAATATATTGGTAGTTTAGTGATTAATAGATTACAAAGTTTAAAAATATATTAACGTTCACTATTATTCCAGTTAGCGCCACCATTAATTCGGTTTCAACATCAAATTTTGTCGACATCATCATCAATTCGATACAAAACTTGTATTCCCTAACAGCAATGTAACGATGCCAATTGTTTATCGCTCTTTAAAGCACATCTCTAATAATTTAGACAGTTAGTTGGTTTTATTTTCAGTTTCTATTAAACAATTCCTTGATAACTTTAAACCACTAAAAATTTTTATCCTGGTTGTAATTCTGATCCGAATCGTGAAGAAAAGGAACAATTGGTGTTACAAAGAATATTAATAAAGCAGGAGTCAAACATATTTCAATTACCTAAAAAAAAGTGTTCTGTATTTAACAGGAGTTAATTTCTCATTTATTTGAAAGGTTCGAAAATTTTCTTAGCCAAAAAGGCATGTTCTGAGAAACGCAAATCGATTAAATTTAGCGTTTTAGATTTTAAAACGCCAAATATGTGTTCTGACAAACGTATTACGCAAGAAGTATTGTTTTGCGATATGAAATCGTCAAATAGGTGTTATGGAAAACGCATATCGCTTAAAATTTGCGACTTCAAATCGCTTGTGTATATTGAAGTGAACTGAATGAATTTGCTAAAACTGAACTCGCAAAAGGCACTAAAACTATTCACAATTAAAATTTAATATGTTATCATTTTATTTTAATAAAAAGTTGAAAGAATTTTACACATTTTTAATTAAAAGAACTTAATTAAAAAATGTTTCTATTTGTTGTCATACTTCTTACGGTGTACATTTTTCAGAACATCTATTTGGCGTTTACGAATCGAAAACGCAAAATTTAAGCGATTTGCGTTTCTCAGAACAGGCCTGTATATTTATTTTTGAAAAATTTTTCTTAAGTCTTGTTAACTGTAATAAAACACCATTTATATCTTCAACCGCAAAAATTTAATAGAATTAACATTATTTTTTAACGTATTGCGTTGATAACGCCAACCAGATAACAATTTTTTCATTGAACGCAGGAAAGCAGAACGACTGATTATATATATCGTTAATTGTTTTATGATACACGTACACGAAAAGGGGAGACAAGTTATTTTTTTTTTTGTAATTCAGGTGATTTCAGAATAGGAATAGGTACGTTTGCATGCGCAGATAACACTGTGGAACAAATTCAAGTTAGCAAAAGTGAGGTCGATTTTGAGACAGAGAGAGAGAGAGAGAGAGAGAGAGAGAGAGAGAGACGAAAATGGAGGTGTATCACGGCGTTTGTTTATAATAGTTCAACTTTTCTTTTAATCGACCTTCGACCTTTGCTGTCAAATGCCAATTTTCTGCATATTGTTTATATGGTTTATTTTTTTTGGCTATAAATTGTTGGCTGTAAAAGCTAGAGACCTGTGCAATAATTTAGTTATTTTAAAAATTGATTTAGATAATTTTTGTGGTGCTTATGAAGCAAAATGTTGGAAAAATTATTTTTTTCATGCTTTTTGAAAATATTTTCCACGGAACTAAGTATTGTTTGCTTTCTTTGTTTGATCTATAATAAGTTTTATTTGAAAGGAAAATAATCATAATACAAAACTTGCGTTTTCCAGCTTAATATTAATTTACTTCTCATTTTTTAAGTACCAATTTTGTTCAGTGTTGGTTTTGCAGAAATATTAAAAAAGAAATTATAAAAATATGGAGAAAAATATAATTTTGAAATGTTAGTTAGGAAAAGTTTCAAGTAAAAAAATTATATAAATTAAATTAAAGGCCTAATTAGTATTTACTTTCAGTTCCCGTTCTGTGACGTTCCTTTCCGTAGCAAATATTTTACAATTAGTTTTTCTGTGAAAAAGTTCAGCTTATTTTTACAGTAGAGCACAATCAAAAGTAAAATATTGAAATTTAGAGTAAAGAATTTTCGTACAAATTTAAAAAAAAAAAAAAAAAAAAAAAAAAAAGAAACAATTTAAATGCTTAGCATTGGTGACAAAACAGACAACGTTTTTTCACGATCTGCAGAATTTACGACTTTTCTTATACAAAATATATCCATAGTTGCAGTAGTAGCGAATTCAGGCGAATTCGGTTAATATGACGGCACTTCCGCTGTCAAGTTCTGTTTACCTTTTTCGGTGCCATTTAAATTTTTGTACATGTTCTTTATCAACTACTTTTGACAGCTAAAGTGTGAATTCGCCTTTTTACACAAACATAATACCTGTTGTTTGTTTTATTGTTGTAGCGAAGCGGCATATTTGCTTAATTGATTAATTTATATTAAATTTTAAAAATCCTTAAATAAAAACAAATTATTTTAGATTTCGACAAAAAAATTTGTATTCATATAAATAAAAAATTTAATTTTTCCACCCCAGAAAAAAGTAACATACACATATCTGGCTGTCACTTTAAGCCAGAATTAAGGCCTCATTAGTTTTTACTTTCAGTTGTCGTTCTGTGACGTTCTATTCTGTAGCAAATATTTTACAATTACTTTTTCTGTGAATAATTTCAGCTGATTTTACAGTGAAGCACAAGCAAGAGAAAAATATAAAATGTTTACAACGTTTCTTATACACAATATATTGTTTTTATTTTTATAAATTATATTCTTTTCAACATCCATAGTTGTTTAATTGATTATATATATTAAATTTTAAAAATCTTTAACTAAAACAAATTATTTTAGCTTTCGACAAAAAAAAATTTATAGTCTATGAATAAAAAATTCATTTTTCCATACCAGAAAAAAGTAACACTTACACATATCTGGGTGTCACTTAACGTTGAATTCTATTTTCAAGAGGTTAGTCCGCAACAGAACAGAACAAAAAAGTGAAAACAAACCATTCACATATAGAGTATATTAAACAGAAACAAAACAGCTGATTCAGAACGGAAAAGAACGTACAAACTAATCCTGTGGCTGTGTTCTGTAACTCTCGCCACGAGAAACTTTTCGACTGAAACATGTGAAATGCAACAAAGTTGAAACAAACAGCTGCTTTTCTCACTAAACTATAGCTATAATTTTTTTTGGTGAGTAATAGCTGTCACGTAAGGAAATTACTCGCCATTTTACAGAAAAACTGTGTCTGTAAAACTTTTGCGAAAAAATTTCCCGCTTTCAACTGTCATTATTTCTCGCAAATAAAAAGGCTGTGAGATAGTATTTCAAATAATAATAATCATCATTAAATTAGTAATAATGCTGAAAAATAAGTATTTTGTAGTTAAATTAAGTTTCACATACTTATATATTTACACAGTTTAGAATGATCGTTTTTTTTTTATTTTAAGTTTTTGTTTAATTTTTATTCCCTTCACACAACAAGTTTTAAGGGAATACTTATATAGGTTTGTAATTTCTACAATTTTAATTTCCGACCCAACAAAGTATATTGTAACACTTTTATAATGTTTTTTTCAGAATTCACAAATTGCAATTGTTTTTTAATTTTACAAAATTTTGTACATAAGTTTGTAGTATGTATTTGTAAATAAAATGTAAACGTTAGAGCCATACCATACATTTTCTAGAACAGCCGGCGGTTATAATATGACGCCGTCGAAAAAAATTTCTTAGCTTTAGTAATTTTTGGTCGGCGGCGGTACTAATTGTGTGTTTGGCGCTTTCATTTTTAAAATTGCATGTCGGCATCGTTTTATATTTTCAGACATTTCTAACGTAACGACGTAATCGCTTTGGGTAATTTTCGACATGAGTTACAGACGCAGTTTTTTCTCACTTTTCGAGAAACGATGGAATAATTTGTTTCACAAGTTTTCGACGCGAGAACTTCTCGCCAAATTTACAGAACACAGCTACTGCCTTTAGTTTGTACATTTTTTTCCGTTCTGAATCGGCTTTTTTGTTTCTTTTTAATATAAACTATATGTGCATGGTTTGTTTTTACTGTTTCGTTCTGTTCTGTTGCGGACAAGGCAAATTCATTACTAGGTGAACTTAACAGCACAAGTGATTATTTTTTGCTTCTCGCCTTTTTCCAATAAGACTGTAAAATTTTTTTTCTTTTGTTTGTAAACAAAAGAAATTTTAATTTGATGGTTTTTTTTATGATTTAGTGCAATTTCAAGAAATTTGTGTGAATTTAAAAGTGAAAAACTAATATAATCTGTGATTTTAATTACAAACAATTATAAAAGTTTATATTTAACGTTTATATAAAATTTTTTCCTAGCTGAACAATCTTAGGCGAATTTAGATTTTGACATTCGCGATATATTTTACAATAACAAAATACATAGTACTGAATTCGCCTTTGCATTCACCTGTATAAATTCACCTTGGTTGCGGACTAATCTGTTGAAAATAGAATTTCACGTTAAGTCACGGCCAGATAAGTGTATGTTTTACTTTTTTCAGGTATAGAAACATTAATTTTTTATTCAAATATATATAATTTTTTTTTTTTTGTCAAAAGCTAAAAAATTTCTTTCAATTAAAGATTTTTAAAAGTCAACACATTTTTATCAATTAAGCAACTATGGATGATCGAAAGAATATTATTTTAGCGAGGTAAAAATAATATTTTGTAGAAGAAGTGTCATAAACTCTGCAGATTGTGAGAAAGAAGTGAACTGTTTGATCACCAATTCTAAGTTATTAATGGGGGGTTTTTTTTTGTTTGTTCACACTAGATACTCGTAATATTTATGTCCATATTTTATTCTTTATTCCAATGTTTTTCTTTTATTTATGCTCTACTGTAAAAAAGAGTTGAATATTTTCACGGAAAACGTAATTGTAAAATATTTGCTACAGAAATGACCGTCACAGAACGTCAACAGAAAGTACAAACTAATGAGGCCTTAACGTTGAATTCTATTTTCAACAGATAAGTCCACAACAGAACAGAACGAAAAAGTGAAAACAAACCATGCACATGTAATTTACACCGAAGAGAAACAAAACAGCCGGCTCAGAACGGAAAAGAACGTACACACTAATTCTGCCTTGATGATTTGGCCAGTTGCCCTTTAGCAGGCGGCTGTGGATCACTCTAATATCTTGGTCATCGTCATCAGAAAGGTCGACAATTTCGTCCAACAGATATTCTGGAATTTCATGCTATGTCACCGTGTGTACATAGCTTAAGCTACGTACACACGGTTGTCAGATGTTACAATATTGTAAGATCTGTCAACATGCTGACAATGTAGTGACAATGAAAAATTGTCCCGCAGAAGTAAATTGTGTGTTCAGACGATCGTAAGAAAATCTTACAATTTCATTGTCAGACTATGGTCTGAGAAATAATTCATCTGACAACAAAAATTGTCAGTTCACACGGTTGTCAGATTGTTTGATGAAAAAAAAAAAAAAAATTGCCAGACATGTTGTAAGGCATGGCCACTTATGCATATCAACAACGATCTGTTTGGCAGTGTTGCCCATCAAATTTTTTTCTGACAATTATGCCATTGTCAAGTCCGTTAATTTTATACAACTGACAATTAAAACTGAGCTTACAATACCAGCCAATTATCTGGCAATACCGACAAAGAGTGTTCTCACGATTGTCAGATGCCTGACAACATTATCATCTTACAATTGATTGACAATGGTTTTTCTGACAACGTTGTAAGTTAAAAATTGGCGGTTCACACGATTGTAATACATTTTCAGACAATTTTACTGGCAATATTGTAAGATCTGATAACCGTGTGTACGTAGCTTTAGTTTTGAGGAAAATATTTTCAAAAAGCATGAAAAAAACATGTTTCCGCACAAATTTTCTAATTCAATTTGTTTAAAAATTTTAATTGTCTCTAGCAATAACTTGCTTCTTACAGATTAAACAACTATCAGTTAGTCGACGAAGTGTAGCCAAAAAACCATATAAACAATATGCTGAAATTCGGCATTTGCCAACAAAGTTCGAAGGTCGATTAAAAAACAAAATTCAAACTAATATAAACAAAAGCCGCGATACGTGTCTTCTAGTTTAGCCTCTATTTTCACCCCTCACTGTCAGATCTCTTGCTAACTTGAGTTTGTTCCACAGTGTAATTCCTTTCATACCAGTACCACAAAATACAAAAAATACGCACATATTCTTAAAAAAAACAACAAAATAAAAATTTTAAAATAATTATCATGTTTACTTATTTTCAAATTGTTGTGTTATTTTTTATTTCACTACGAGTATGTGCTTTGTAGTAATTATTATTAGGTTTGCAACTTTGCTTCCGCCGTTTTGCAATAGATGGCTGTAGCGGTAAGTGGTAGTCAAAATAAATGGATTGTAGATGTCATACAATAAGTCAATCGAAATATTGGTCGATTTATGTCTGCATCATAAAGTTATCCTCAGTTTGCGAACCAAATTCTCGTCATTTATGGGAGGTTTTAACTTTGTGCTTTACTATGAAGAAATCTGCGGCTGAGGCTCAACGAAGACTCTCAAATACCTATGGTAAGGCTGCTAATAGTGAAACAACGTGCTGAGAGTGGTTTCAAGAACGACGGTTTTGACTTTGAAGACCAGCATGTCGGTGGAAGTGAGAAGGTTTTCGCTTAATCAAGACTCGTGTTAAATGCAACAAGAATCGGCAGAATTATTGGGAGCGCAGTAAAACGCCTGAAAGTCATGAGAATGATTCAGAAACATGGAAATTGGGTGTCGTACGAGTTAAAGACGAGATATGTTGAATGGCTTTTGTTTGATTGTGAACAGTTACATCGCATTGTAACTGGATACACAAAATGACTTCACTGCGATAAATCCAAGCGCAAAACTCGTGGGGATAACCGAGCCATGCTTCCAGCAAACCAAATATTCACTGTTCCATGGTTATATATCGAGTATTTTGTGGGACAAGCTTGGCGTAGCGTGTTATGAGTTGTTAAAACCAACTGAAACAATCATAGGCGGTCAATATCGAAAGCAAATAGTGCCTTTGAGCCGTGTATTGAAAAACAAACGGCCGCAATACAACGACAGACATGATAAAGTGGTTTTACAGCATGACTATGCTCAACGCCATGTTGTGAAAGTAGTCAATACAAACTTCGAAACATTGAAATGGAAAGTCCTACTCTCCAAATGTTGCTTCCTCTGACTGTCACTTGTTTCGATCAATGGCAAATGGCCTGACAGACCAGCACTTCCAGTCGTATGTGGAAGTAAAAACTTGCATCGATTCGAAGATCGCTTCAAAAGCTGACCAGATTTTTCAACATGAGACTAGTACGCTGCCAGAGAGATAGCAGAAAGTAGTGGTGATGCGATGGCCAATATTTGGAGTCATAAATGTAATATCAGTTTTTTACAGTAAAGCCTTGAATTTCGAAAAAAAAACAGCGGAAGCAAAATTGTACACCCATGTATATTTACTTAAAGAAATATTTATCAGGTAATTAAATTACTACCATAAACATGAAAACCAAAAACAAAACTTTATTTTCATAATATTAGTTAAAATAACAACAAATACATATCTCGAACAGTATTATCACTTTTTACACCCATGTGTGCTTTTGCAGCGTTAGTGATTCACGCTAATCTTATGATTTTATGTTGAAGCAAAAAATTTTAAACTAAATACTCTATTCTAACGTGAACAATGTAGAACCCATGATACAAAAAAACAAGGTAGCCGCTTCGCTACAACAATAAAAAAAACAACAGGTATTTTGTTTGTGTAAAAAGGCGAATTCACACTTACGCTGTCAAAAGAAGTTGATAAAGCCATGTACAAAAATTTAAATGGCGCCGAAAAAGGTAAACAAAACTTGACTGCGAAGGTGCCGCCATATTAACCGAATTCGCCTGAATTCGCCGATGCATCCACCTAATAATGAATTCGCCTTGGTAGAACCAAATATTTAAATAAATAAATACATCATGTTTACATGATCGAGTTCGAATCCTAGTGGGTGCTTATGAGCAGTGTAGCGACTGTGAAACAGCTAGTTGCCCCCCAGCTCTAGTGTATTAAATTATTTTTTCCTGTGTTTTATCAAGAGTTATTGATCGTGGCGGTTATTGTTATATTTAAAAATCAAAATATTTCTTGGCTTTAGACGGGATTGAACTTGAGCTAGACGAATGATACCAACCCATCATATAATATAAGAGTTTTTTTTTAATTTTTATACAAAATTGCAAAAAAAATTGCTTTTTTCGGAATTTTGGATATTTCTCAATTTTACTGAATTTCTATGGCAAACCCATAAATCGATGGGGTAATCAAATTGTCCAAGAAAAAAGTTTCAAGTCTAATGGTTTTCTCAGAATCGGTATTTCAACTGCCGACAGACGGACATCGCTTAATCGAATTTTCTATTAATACTGTTTCAGAATATGTATATTTTATAGGGTTGGAAATGAAAGTTGTAGAAATTACAAATGAAATCAAAACTTTATATAAATCTTAAAATTTTTGCGACTTGTATAAAAAGTCTGCGGCAGGAATCGAAATTGCGACCTCTAGACTGTTGGTCGAGCCTTCGAGTATATAATGAAAGACTTACTTTTACAATATATCGAATGGAATATACCCATTATTTTAACTACATTTTTTCGTAGCTGTTGTGAAAGTCTTACAGTAGTACAATAAAACATGTTCATTATATTTATTATTCTGTTTAGTAGCTATAGCGAAATTCTTACATTTTCATGCAAGAGTTTATCGTAACACAAATAAAGCAAGTTTCGTAACTTTAATGACATAATAAAACGGTGCTATGGAAAATTTGCGTCCCATTAATAAAGCTTTCATTACCGAAATAAAACTTTCCATTATATTAACGAAAGAATGGTGAATGAAACGGTTTCGTTCTCACAACGAAGCGTTTTCCTATTAGTGTACAACCAAAAGTTTTTTTTTGTGTTGACGACGATAACGCCTCTTGGAATATGAGGAATTTTTTTCTTCACAGCATGTATGATCGTAAATTTATTTAATGGGTTAGTGTATTTATTTCTTAGAGTACTACAACTAATTTTTAAAATTAAGGTGATAAGATAAAGGAATATTTTATATGTTTTTAACTTTATATTAATAATATAAATAATTATTGCCGTGTTTATGGGAACCGAATGATTATAAAGTGTACATATTCTGAATCAGTGTTGATAGAAAGCGATGTCCATTTGTCGGCAGTTCGAAAACGTTTATGAAATATACTCAATATCTTTAATATTTAATTATTTGATCTCGTTTTGGTAAATATTTCTTATTTTTGCAGCAAAAGATCGTTTTATGTTATGTAAAAAATTTAACAGTATTTATTTTCAATATTTCGATAACAAATTGTTATCGAAATATTGAAAATAAATACTGTTAAATTTTTTACATAACATAAAACGATCTTTTGCTGCAAAAATAAGAAATATTTATACTCAATATCTTTTGTGTATTTCATACAAATATTCTAGATGTATAAGTCATTCGTTTCCCATAAACACTATATATATATATATATATATGTAAAAGTTACCAATCGCTTTTTTAGGTAAACTAACAAAGTTTTTTTTTTGTTTTTTCTTTTTTGCTTTACGCTTTTTTCTATCAGTCAGAAACGACACGCGAACCGATGAAATTTGTGTCTGATACGTCCTTTTCAGTTCAACCACATGAGTTGATAAACATATATGGAATTTAGTAAATAATTTAAATTTTTCTTAATTATTTAATACCTTTCACAAATCACCTTTTTAGGCATCGGCTTGCTACGGTTCATCGGCCGCCGTTCAGTAACTTTTAGTAAAAGTATACGTACGAGTACATATGTACGTATGTATGTACGCATGTATTTTTAAATGTCATTTTTAAATCTTGTTATTTATAATAAGCCATCATATTTACATACAGCCGAAAAAGTATTTCTTAAGGCTTTCGGGTTGATAACGCTAACCTGATAACAATTTTTAGCAATTCAACACAAGAAAGCAGAATGACCGATTTAATACTCGCAAGGTAATGTTTTATGATTCACAAAAATACAGAAACGGGTTATTTTTCTTTATACCTTTTTACTTCAGATGACCTACAGCCCAACCTAAATTAGGTCGTAAAGCGCTACGTAATTGAATGCTTTGATTTTACGCTGCAATAAGCAACTTAAATAAAAGCATTAGCGTTGTCATGAGCAGTATAGTTTACTAACCTTTTGTAATAAAATCACAAAATAAAAACATTAAATAGTGATTAAGTCACTAAATTAGTATGAAAGCACCTAAAGTGTGATTACTAATTGCGGCAATAAATGAGCAGCATTTGTTTTGAACTTAACTTTACTGAGAAAAAAGAAAGTTTACTCCCTTACGCGCTGTCAAAATTGGCTATTTGGGTAAGTCTCACGCAATTTGTTTGTGCTTTTGGAGTTTTGACGGATAAATTACACTGAGCTGATAATTAAGGTTGTGCTGTATTTAGAACCGTAAAAGTTTGTTCATATGTTGCAAACATACATACACTCATTTGTATTATTGATTGCAAAAGAATGAAAATTTTTTGCAAATTATTATGAATTTGTATCACTTCTAACCCACAGTGTTGATCTACTAAAAACATACACAAATGTTCTAAAGAACGCAAAATTCCAAGTAAATCAATCACCAGTGATTTTATTCTTGGTGTTGCGTTGATGTTTCGCAAGTATGTGGTGTATAAGTATGTGTGTAGCAGGTATATTTGCACATTTGAGACTAGAATGATCATTAAGTGAATACCTAGAATCAGCATAAACAATGCAGAAGAAGTGTAAATAGCAGATCGATGCACGGCAGAGTTCTGCAAGACAGTCTTAGGTCAGAAAAATAAGCAGGTCTAGTGTGTTAATACACAGTGGCATTAATTATAAACCAAGTGTGCCCAGCCCTATGCGCTTGAAACTCAATTGTTTTTGTAAGTGCGCTAAGCTATATGACTGTGCTCTTTAATACACAAATACTGCGCTCAACACTAGCAATGAAAAATACACACATATTTTATATTTTTTTCGTTCTTCATCGCATACACACAAAAGCAAAGCAACAACACTTTCGCATGCTTTGTTGGTAAACATTGATGATAGCGATTATCAGTGTGAACTTTGTTTTTGTAAATGTTTTGCTTTTTACAACAAAAAATATTAAATAAAAATAGTGTTTCCTTAAATGTATTGGTGCTTACTCTTTCATATAGAACTTGTGGGCAGCAATGGTATAAAAAAAGTTGTGAAGTATTTAAATGCTGTGTATAGGATGCCATTTATCCCGATCGGACTTTTTGGTTGGACTCCACAAGGGTTTGAGTGGGACCATACACCGAAAAACACAAAAGTACCGTTATCTAAAAAACGGTACTTAGAAAAAAATTATAGCGTTTTTAATGTTCTGGAGATCCCAATTACCTTATCTAGGCATGTGACGTTCTTGGTATTTTTCCAAATTTAAAATTTGTAAAGCTGTTATTTACCAAAAAAAAAAAAAAAAAAAAAAATACAAATACAATACAAAATACACATATAAGCTATTGCCTGTAGAAGGTATTGTAAAATTAGACGCTAATTTTGTGCCAAACAATGGCACAGTATGATATTATTAACAGCCAGTTCGCTGATGTCGAAAGGATAAGTTCATTCGCATTCATTGCGAAAGAAAATTGATTTGGGTTTTTTCTGAATTTATTCAATGCGAACGATGTGTCAAAGTTCAATTAAAATACATACATAAGTTCATGCGAACGAACAATAGTGACATTGGCAAACCCAAATTTGTTCGAATGTGAGTGACTAGCTTTCTTTCGCATACATTTTCATTCGATATCGTCGAACAGGCTGTTAATATTTTTCGTTAAAATTTTTCTATTCTTTCAATAACAAACAACTGTTCTGTAGAACACTTTCCATAATATTTGGAATTTAAGTGAAGCTTCCACACTTTCATTGCATTTAAATAAGAGCAATTACTTAGGACTGAGAAACTGAACTTGTATATAAATACAACTGATATTTAAAAGAAAATGAACTAATTATATAAGACTTATAAATAATATATAAGGTCAAAAACTGGGCCATAGATAGGTTCTCAGCGAGTTAGGTCTTTTGTTTTAGCTATTAATCTGTCTTTTCGTGGCCACATTTTCTGGTCATATACATTAAAGCATACTTTTAGGCGTATGCAGAAACTCATCCAGTTTGATCAAGTAAATAGCGAATTAAACCACCAAATACGGCAACGTTGAAAGAAACCAAACACTGAACAAGTACACAACTAATAATACGCGTATTCCACATACATCCGTACATGAATAATGAGATGGGTCGATATCAAAGAACCAAAATCTGTCGATTTTGTGCCATCGATGTTTCGATAGTTTTGGCATGACGAAAAAAAGTCCACTACGACATATCAGTTGGGTAGTCCGCGAACGAACTGGAATAATTGAGCGATTGACATGAGAGATCTAAAGCTACGTACACATGGTTGTCAGATCTTACAATATTGCCAGTAAAATTGTCTGAAAATGTATTACAATTGTGTGAACTGCCAATTTTTAACTTACAACGTTGTCAGAAAAACTATTGTCAATCAATTGTAGGATGATAATGTTGTCAGACATCTGACAATCGTGAGAACACTCTTCGTCGGCATAGCCAGATAATTGGCTGGTATTGCAAGCTCAGTTTTAATTGTCAGATGTATAAAATTAATGCACCTGACAATAGCATCAATGTCAGAAAAACGTTTGATGGGCAACACTGCCAAGCAGATGGTTGTTGATATAAATAAGTGGCAATGCCTTAAAACATGTCTGGCAATTTTTTTCGTCTAACAATCTGACAACCGTGTGAACTGATAATTTTTGTTGTCAGATGAATTATTTGTGAGACCAAAGTCTGACAATGAAATTGTAAGATTTTCTTACTATCGTCTGAACACACAATTTACTTCTGGGGAAAATTTTTTCATTGTTACTACATTGTCAGCATGTTGACAGATCTTACAATATTGTAACATCTGACAGCCGTGTGTACATAGCTTAAGTGAGCCGATGAATTCTGCGGGCTTTTTAGCTCCGTAGTTCATGTTTCTTTCTTTTGCCCTTCTTTAAATTTTCTTTTTCATTCATGTTCCTTTTTTCTAGTATACAGAAGTAATCAAAATGTGGTAACACAAGTTGCCATAGAAAAATATAGCTGCTCAGAAAAATGTCTAAGCTTTATCACTCCTATTTATAGCCATTAAAAATACGAGTAGTGAATTGGGTTTTTGATTAAATATTAGTAAATAAAAATGGCAGGAAAAAGAAAACTTGAAACATAATATCGTCTTTGAGATTGCGGTTTTCATCTGTTTATAATAATTCTGTTTTCCTTTTTCATTTTTAATAAAATTTGTTCCTTATGTTATGTGCCGAAGCTGAAACAGGCTTGTTCACCAATATTTTTTTGTTATATGATTGTATCATTCGTCTGGCTCAAGTTCAATCCTGTCCAAAGCCAAGAAATATTTTTATATTAAATATATTAATTAACTCAATATTAAATATATTAAAATAAGTTCGACTATTTATCATTAATATATACATACATATTTTTTATATACAGAGCAATGAGCTGTTGAACTAAAAGATACACATATTTCAGTGAAAAGAGCTAAACGAAAAAGAGCATTCACTTAAAAGAGCTCATAAGCCCAACTCTACGCGATTTATCAAAAAAAATAATTTTCGAGGCACCCAAATAAAAATTTTTTACTTTTTCTTTTGTTTTATTTAGTAGGCAATAAAAACAAATCAGCTGATTTAATTTTTTTATATATTACCTTTCGAAGGCGAAATTTATTTTTGAATTACTGTTGCTTTGAATTATTAATTAAGGGAAAAATTTAAATTTGAGCGCTTCGAAGGTTATTTTTTTATGTTATGTGATATTGGAACCTTTTTTATTCCTTCATGCCAAAAGCCATCAAAAAATCTATGGCACAATATCTACAACTTTGGGTTCTTCGAAATAGACCCACCCTAACGAATAATAAAGTAATATTCTCCAATATCACGGCAGTGTAACATTAAAAAGTGAAAGTAACCCTTTCTTTTCCCGCCTAAAACTCTGATCCAAATTAGATGAAACTCAGTATGCAGATATTTTGAAGGCCTAGCATCGACATAGGTTAGTTTTTGTTCTCCACAATAGTGAAAGGCCAATGTAAGCGGCAACCAACTGTTGTATTTACCGCTTAAGTTTATTTATAGTAGGCAAATGAACGCAGCTAATTGAAGTAAATAATTAAATTTAATTGTTAAAATTTTCAAAACTGAAAATTTATTTTTTTCTTCTATTTTGTGTTTCTTTACATAGAGTCCATACGTGATATATCATCATATATCAAATATTTTTTTATTAGCAAGCGTCAAATTTGATAGCAGACAGAATTATATCACGTGTAGCCTTCAAAATTAGTATTATTGCAATATTATATCAGCTATCATAATATTGTTTTGATAATATATGTACATATATTTAGAAAAACTATATCATGATATAAACTGTCAAAAAAAGTAAGGAAAACTACGTAATATTACATTTTTAAAGAGTTTCAGAAAAATTATATAAAAAAATTCATCGTATCGTTAAAATATTTAAGAAAAATCGTTTTATGTTTCTTTTAATGTTGGAATGCACAAATTTGTTTAAGAAAAACACAACACTCTACAATGTTCACTTGGTTGCTTAATAATTATGATAAAGGGTGGTTAAATTTCAAGGGCCGATGTTGATTTTGAATAAAACACAAATTATTTAGGAAACTATTGTAATTTTATTTTATTATGATATATTGGTATTATTCAATTACGTATGGAATAAAATATCGGACAAATGGGCGCCACAACCACGGCGGCACACCTCCATCCGATGATCCAAATTTTCGATGACCCTGAGGCATAATGGAGGTTCTATGCCGTTAATGTGCCGAATTATCTCATCCTTTAGCTGTTGAATTGTTGCTGGCTTATCGACGTACACCTTTTCTTTCAAATAACACCAAAGAAAAAAGTCCAACGTTGTCAAATCACATGATCTTGGCGGCCAATTGACATCGCCATTACGTGAGGTAACGTGGCCATTGAATTTTTTGCGCAAAAGAGTAATTGTTTCATTAGCTGTGTGGCAAGTGGCACCGTCCTGCTGAAACCACATATCGTCTACATCCATATCTTCCAATTCGGGCCATAAAAAGTTCGTTATCATCTCACGATAGCGAACACCATTCACAGTAACTGCCTGACCGGCCTCATTTTGGAAAAAATACGGCCCGATGATGCCGCCAGCACATAAACCGCACCAAACAGTCACTCTTTGTGGGTGCATTGGTTTTTCGACAGTCACTCTTGGATTCTCATTCGCCCAAAAGCGGCAATTCTGTTTATTGACGAATCCACTGAGGTGAAAATGTGCCTAATAACTGAAGATGATTTTCTTTGAAAATTGATCATCATTTTCATAATAAGTCTAGATAACTTTAACACGTTGTTGGATTGTGTATCTCTCCATAATTCAAATTGAGTAAGTCTGAAATAGAGAAATGTCAAATAAAATTGGGAAAAAAACTTGGCGTTTAGGTGTGGTTCACATTCAACATCGGCCCTTGAAATTTAACCACCCGATATAAGGATTATGACATTTTTCATAAAACTGTGCTGCCGTGTTAGTTTATATATTTCCCGGTTTTCAGTTTTTTTTTTGTTTTTTAAATAATATTAAAATTGTGACTTCTAACAAAAAAAAAAAAAAAAACTAAAAAATATATCTAACATCCTGTTCGACGATATCGAATGAAAATGTATGCGAAAGAAAGCTAGTCACTCACATTCGAATAAATTTGGGTTGGTCTATGTCACTATTGCTCGTTCGCATGGACTTATGTATTTTAATTGAATTTTGATACATCGTTCGCATAGAATAAAGTTAGAAAAAACCCAAATCAATTTTCTTTCGCCTAGAGTGCGAATGAAGTTATCCTTTCGACACCGGATATTGTACATAAGACTTGACATATTTTAACAATTACGGGAAAAATTACAAGAAATAGATTATATATCACAATTTTAATTAATTTTGTTTGTTGCTTTCCACACTCAAATAATAAACTGTATATTTTAAAATTGCAACAGCGCAATATATTTGTACAAAAAAAATATAAATATAACCTTTTTGAAGACGCTTATCTTACATGGTATTCGGCAGCATTGGTTAAGAGTTTGCAATCAGACTTTTCGCAGCATTCAATGTCGTTCGGAAATGGATTTCAATCCATTTTTTAGTTCATTAGAAAATGAAATAATAAAAAGTTTTTGAAATGAAATAATTTTTATCAGAAAATATTATATTCACTCTAAAAACCAAAGTAATAAAATTTTATTCGGAAATATTTTTGATTTTTCGTTTTCCGAATAAACAAAAGCCGCAAAAGCGGATTCGAGTTCTGTGAGGATAATACCGAAAACTGATAATATTGAAAATTGAATTACCAAAAGAGACGGAAATATAAATTAATAACAAAAGAACAAGGCTACATAGAAATGTAACACCAGTAAGCAGAAGGTATAGTATGAGTACACAATAGTAGTCAGACAAATGGTAGTGTTAGTATTTATATTTATTTATATTATTTTCTATTGATGAACAATTTGTTTTATTACACAATTCCAACATGAACATGGTGTTAATTATCTTTAGTTGTCCATAACTACGTTTGTACGTGCAGGTTATTTGCGAATAAAAATATAGTAAATAACAAAATTTGCCGTATAAACAGTAAATAAAATTTTTATTTGCGGTTAGCTAACTCACGAAAACAATTACTGATTAAAAACTTATTTGCAAATAAGACATAAAAAATTGCCACTTTATTTCACAATTTCAAAAATTTCGTCGGTGGGCCACCCATGAAAAATGGTAAAAATTACGTGCAGAAGCAAATACTCAAAATTTTTAATAAATCTTTGCTTTAATTGAATTACAAAAAACAATTAATTTTTTGATTTTTCTGTTATAATTTCAGTAATCAAAATGCTTTTCAAACTAACAATGCTACCAATTATTTATATTTTGAACATATATGCCATATACAAATTGGCGCATAAACAGTGAGTTATTTGCAAATAGTTTTTATTTGTGAATACGCTGCGTATAAACGTAGTATATTTCATTTTACAGGGTGGCCCAGAAAGACCGAAGTGGTGTGAATTGCTTATAACTTTTTATTTAAGAGATATTTTTTTAATCTTTTTTTTTTAAATATATTAAATTTATGGGGAATATTTTTGGATTAGTTATTAAAAATGATATCCCGCAAGTGGTGGCCATATTCTGCTTCGCACAAATGTGCTCTTTCCAACACATTTTCCATGACCTTTCGCAAAACTTCCGGTGGTATGTTGTTAATTTCTTCTCGAATATTGGTTTTTAACTCCTCAATAGTCCTAGGCTTATTAACATAAACTTTTCCTTTTAAATAGCCCCAAAGAAAACAGTCTGGAGCGGTTAAATCCGGGGAACGCGGAGGCCAATTAAAATTGCTGTTACGAGAAATTATTCTTTCACCAAAGATGTCGCGTAAAAGAGTCATTGTGGCCCTCGCAGTGTGCGCTGTGGCTCCATCCTGTTGGAACCATATTTGCGGATGGTTTTCCACGGCTGGCCTTACAAAATTTTGCAACATGGCCCGATATCGATCACCATTGACGGAAATGGCGACACCTTGTTCATTTTCAAAAAAAAATGGGCCAATGATGCTTTCTGAAGAAACACCGCACCAAACGGTACACTTAACTGGGTGCAATTGTCGTTGATGAAGTACTCTCGGGTTTTCCGTAGCCCATATCCTACAGTTTTGCTTGTTAACGAACCCATTTAATTGAAAATGGGCTTCGTCACTCATTATTAAGTTATGAATAAAATTTGGATTCTCTTGTGCTTTTTGCTGGAAATAATTTGAAAAGTAAATTTCAACAATTTGGGCACGTTGTTCAATTGTGTATTGCTCCATTATAAATTATCCAAGTCTTCTTTACAAAATACTGAAAAGAAAAGAAAAAAAAATTATAATAAAAAAGTTATAAGGAATTCACACCACTTCGGTCTTTCTGGGCCACCCAGTATTACCAAAAAGTTTTTTTTTCAATGCTTTAATAGTATATATGCTAAATATTTTAATATACACGTAGTTAACAAAACGACCACAGATATCTACTTATATCAGTTTATTATTTTTTCTAGTATGCACAATGCAATTACAAATTGCGGAAAAAATCAATTCTGGGAGTACATTTTCTTATTTCATAGTGTGGCAACGCCAATTTATATTTCTCTCTAATAATAAATTTCAAAAATCCTTGTTCGAAATAATAAGAAGAGAATGCAAATACAGTAAAATTCGTTTATAAAGGCGGGGGCACATAGAATCCGTTATACGTTATACGTCTCCTTTTTCAACTGACATTAACGTATACGAAGTATGAAGATGGCACAATCAGAACTTTGTTAACGGATATAAAATCAATTGCATTTTGCTCTAATTTGATTAAAAGCTTTTGATTTATTTTTCAAAATCAAAATAAACAAAAAATATTACGAAATAGTTGTCAAAGTTCTCAACGTACGTTAAAAGTTGCTCAACTTTAATACTTTGTGTTGACGGAGAAGTACGGAATATGACAAAGCTCATAAGACTATATGCATGGTGCAATTATTAGGTGGCAGCATAAGAGTTATTGTACTACATACATAATATTTTGTTTCTGTAAAAATTCCGGACGCTGTCAAAAACATGGTTACAAAACAGAAGAAAATGAAGAAAGAAACGTTTATATAAAAAAAACGAACAAAGAAAATTAATATAATTTTTTTTATAAATTGTTTTCAACACATTTTAAGCAATTAAAATATTTTTGAAAACTTTTTTATTGTGTTCTTGCCCTTTTTTCAAACTGTTTAAAATATTTTTATTTTTTCACACACAATTTTTGACACCCACAATTTTATGAAACAAAAAATTATCACCTGCGCTAGTGATGCCACCTGGTTAATTGTATTTTAACTTATTTGTCAGTTGAAAAAGGCAACGTATAACGTACAACGGATTCTATGTGCCCCGGCTTTAAGCCATACCTTATAATAGAACTAGCGATTTAGTCCAAAATGTGCAATTTTTTGGCATCAATAAATAAAATACCTGCAAAATATTTCTTACATAGTCCATTAGCGCTATAGTCCATTTTCGTTTATATTCCACCTAGATGCGGTGTGGAAAAACTTAATTTCATGCAAGTTATTAAAGATATAATGCAAAATGCAAATTTAATAAAACTTTTCCTAGACAAAAGCGGAGCAGAAAAGTGCAACACTTTTTTATGTGTACATATTTCAATTTTGACACATGTTTGCAATGTTAAATGCGTTTTTTTGTCAATGAGAGCATTGAAATATCTGCTTTCAGATTTTATATAGTCAAAATCAATTATTATATGCTAATTTATTTAAAAGCCAAAAAGTGGCTTATATAAAAATCTAACTATAGTCAAATTCGTCTTATAGTCAACAAAAAGCGTGCATTTGAAGCAGTGGACTATAAGCGAATTTTACTGTACCTAGTATTTTTTATATCATAGTTCTATGGGCTGAACATCACTGCCTTAAAACAAGCAGTTCGTGTCTAAATTGATCTAAAGGGAGTCCCGTGAATAAAGGTCCAAACGAATTGTTTCGATAGACGAGAATAACGCAACATAGGTCTGTAAAAGTGTTACGGTTTTCGAGATATTCGCCATTTTAGGAGTTTTGGGAAAATGCACCCCTGGTTCAGATTTCTTTAAGCCGTTGCAGGGGAATTGTAGTAAATACAATTTCTTTATGTATTCTTGCAGCTAATTAGATGTGCAACGAGTTGTATGCTTTAATTTTACAAAAACGCTTTCAATTATTCGAGGAAACAAGCAGAAAGACGCAATTGGGATCCTACATAATTTTTCCACTTAAGTTTAAGACACTTCCGTATAAAAATAGTATGATGACTTCCGTGCCCATTAGCTTTTAAACTTCTGTAGATAATGCACATTTGGAAACAAAAATAATTGTTCGTTTGGACCACTATTTACGGGACATCCTGTATATTATTAGATCTATTGGATGGTAAGATCCAAGGTGCATTAACGTATACACGGTGGCAGCACTAGAGAAAAATTACAACAATACAACAAAAACAGGCATGTGGTAAGCTATGTTTATCAAAAATATTTGTAACTATTTTCACAATTATAAACTATGAATGTTCCTTTTCATGGTTATAAATTATATTTATTTGAATTATTTTTATGTTCACAAAATAATTTGTATATTTTTAATTCAGAATAAAACACTAAATTCACTTTCAAATATGTAAACAATACATTTGACGTAAATAGCTTACTATATTGCCAGAAGCAAAAAATTGTCACATGCCGTAGTGCTGCCACCGTGTACACGTTAATGCACCTTGGTAAGATCTATAGATACCATCATACATAAATTTCCTAAAATTGGTCAATTCATGCAATATTTAAAAAGAACACATGTTCAGAGTTGGAAAGGATAGCACCTATGCAATATTGAGATTAAACAGCTGGACAACATATAAATAAATATTACTTTTAGTTCAACTGAGGTAAAAGTAAAAAAACACAAAAACTTAATAAATATTTTATTTTATTAAATAGAAATAGTGAACAAGATAACTGAAATTTTTGTTCACACTGACACTAACTATGCAGGCCACCAACCGTCTTCTTCGCGGCACCCATAAAAGCCTATGTTCTTAGCGCAATATTTTTCCTGGTCGTAATAATCACATCGAAGAGGCGGACACGTATAACGATAACAATAGCTTGAACAATGCTCCATATAGTTAAATCCACAACCAGAACAATCATATTGTCCTTACAAGGATTCAGTTGAAATCACTTTAAAGTAAATTGTTTTTTCTATATGTACGAATAAAGATACATACCCGTTAGATGACCACAATTTCCATACAAGTGGCAATTATTCTGCATTGGCGGCATCACTGTATATCCAGGTGTGGCATAAATGCGAGACGGCTTCAGGTAAATAGTGGGTGCAACACAGAATTCTCCACATCTGCGTGAGCGACGACTATAACAGTGCCAGCGATTATTATATTGCTTACAAATCCTGGGTGTAACAAGTTCACAGCAACTTGAGCTTGGTACTCGTTCTGGAACTGCTTCTTCAGTTGTGTCCTTGTAATCACTGTTTTCGTCATCATTGCCATTTTCATATTCATCATCAATATGTAAACTTAAAGATGCATCAACAAAAATGTTGTTTGTATTATTAAGTACAATTTGAGGTTTTGTTTGATTGAAATGCGTTACAATAGTACTTTGAAATTTAATATTTTGAACAATTGGTTCGGGTAGCGAACAGCTAGTTCCAGTCCAAACAGTGCCTACAGGGCATTCAATAACAATGCATCGACCATTTATCATCTGTGAGCCTCGCGGACAATACAGTAAATGGCACCTTCTTCCCAGAAGTACTGTTCCTGGAGGGCATTTAATGAGAGCTTCAGGTGGAGCTGGGGAAGTTGTGGACTTTGGTGGTAGCGTTGTTGTTTCTATTCCGGTCGAACAGAAGCTCTGGCAAAGCAATTGCAAACAACACTGGGATACTGAAAAATTAGGTGACATTATACCGATCGACCGATATTTATCACTGATTTATTGGAAACAAACCTGCATTCATAGCTTGACTAGTTGACTGATTTTCGCAGCCAAATATATGCTGAGGACTCGTAGTTGAAGAAGTTACTGGCTCAGCGGGCGCTTTCGTGAGATTAGCAGCAACTGGCATACTGGGATATTCCGTAGAAGGTTTTACAGTTGGTAAAGGAGTAACAGGTTCATTTGGACATCCAGTAGTTGGGGAAGTCAATAATTCAACGGGCGCTTTAACGGTGTCAGAAGCAGCTGACTTACTGGGTAATTTCGTAGAAGGCTTTACAGTTGGTAAAGGAGTAACAGGTTCATTTGGACATCCAGTAGTTGGGGAAGTCAATGACTCAACGGGCGCTTTAATGGTGTCAGCAGCAACTGGCGTACTGAGTAATTGCATTGAAGGTTTTAAGGTTGGTAAAGGAGTAAC
Organism: Thecocarcelia acutangulata; assembly: GCA_914767995.1. Classification (NCBI taxonomy): domain Eukaryota; kingdom Metazoa; phylum Arthropoda; class Insecta; order Diptera; family Tachinidae; genus Thecocarcelia; species Thecocarcelia acutangulata. Next base: position 64,950,892 of record OU612098.1, read on the forward strand.
AGGCCCACTTGGGCATCCTGTAGTTGGCTCAATGGACGCTTTCGTGGGCTTAACAGTACCTGGCACATTGGGATATACCGCGGAAGGTTGTAAAGTTGGCAAAGGAGTAACAGGCGCATTTGGGCATCCAGAATCACATTTACAAACAAATATTTCCTACAGAAAAAAATAAAGGTTTTACAACAGAAATAATTATTGGCTAAATACTTTACAGCAAGAATGAATCCAATAAAGATGAGAATTCTAACAAACATATTCTACGAATTGCAAAAATAAATATTCTTTTCGGCAGACAAAGTAAAACTAAAAAAGACGCAGCATTTGATTATTCATAATCACTAACAATTTTTTATTAAGTTATTTGAACTTTTTTGTTTGGGTCACTAGGCTTATCAAGTAGAGCTCTTCAAATGATTAAGCTCTAGATTACAGCAATTATGTTTCAGTAACTTAACATAATATTTTTAAAATCTACAAATTATTCAGTACACATATTTTTGAACAAACACTCTCATCATGCTAAAGTTACGCTTAAGTCGATTTATTTTTTTCGCACTATTTTGTATTTTCAGTTTGGAGTTAAAGTCAAGTGGATCACAAACTGTTAGCCAAGTGAGTATTTGTCAACATAAATATACTTAACTAATACATAAAGGTGACATTGTTAGTTAGACGAGCGATGTCCAGAAGGATACTTTCTTCATAAGGATGAATTATGCTATCCAAAAATTAGGAAACCATGTCCATTTGAAAATCAAACAGCAGCAGCTGTTACAGCTTCATCAACTGCAGCACCCACTAAATCGTCCTTAAAAGTCAAGAAATTAGAATGTCCTGACGGTTCAATTATGTTGCAAAACAAGTGTCGCAAAATAATTTGTACTTTAGGGGAATACTACAGAGGAGCATGCCTTCAACCAGTGTGCCCGCAAGGTTTAGTATGGTGGGGGAAAAGGTGTCAGAAGCCAGCGTATCTTACAACAATAATTGAAATAGATAATGTTATTGTTAATGAAGTTAACGAAAAGCCTTTTGCAGTGTCAACTGTTAACAAAATCATATACCACACATCTACAACAACTGAAAAGCCTGGTTACACTAGTCAACCACTGCCATTCACAATAACCACCTACAAGCCTGATTATTCTTCAACGACGACTACACTGGACAAAAACGAAGACAATGTTACTGACCACCAGCTAGCTGGAGGCTGCTGTAAAGTGTTTACTCCCCGTTTATGTAAATTATATGGCGATAAATGGTTGTGTTTTAATCGAAAATATACGCGCTGTGACATCGATGTTTGTAAAGCACCGGTAGTCTATCTTAAGCCACCAGAAATCAAATATCAACCACCTCTGCTAGTTATGCCCCCCAATCCCAAGCTGGAGGTTTGTAACAGCTGCCAGAATAGTCCAGGTAGTACAATCTTAATAAGGTATTAAATTCATCAATCAAAACAATTAAGTATAATTTTTATTTTTTTAGATGTTGTCGATTGTTCTGGATGTAACAATTTTCGTTCTGAAATTTGTTCTTTTCATTGTTACAGATATATTTGTCCAAAAGATTTGTGTGCATTTTTGGATTTATCTGACTACTGTTCTAAATACTCCGGGGAAAATGGATGCCTGCCAACGGATGGATGCCTTTGGAAATGGTGTTAGCTTAAAAATTTTCGGTATTACTATCATTTTTAAAACGGGTTTATGAATAATTGCATTTTTAAAAACCAGTTTCTGGTCAATAATTAAAAAACAAATCGGGACTGTGCTGCCGTATTAGTTTGTATATTTTCCGGTTTTCAGTTTTGTTTGAAAATAATATTAAAATTGTGACTTCTAACAAAAAAACTAAAAATAAAAATAATAAATCTAAAATATTGTACATAAGAATTGACATATTTTAACATTTACGGGAAAAATTACAAGAAATGGATTATACATCACAATTTTAATTAATTTTGTTTGTTGCTTTCCACACTCAAATAATAAGCTGCATATTTTAAAATTGCAACAGCACAAAATATTTACTTGTACAAAAATATAAATATAAGCTTTTTGAAGACGCTTACGAATAATTGCATTTTTAAAAACCGGTTTCCGGTCAATAATTAAAAAACAAATCGGTTAACCGGTATTTTTACGATACAATAAACAAAAATAAATTTATTAGTAAAATGAAATTTGAAAAAAAAACAAAGTAATTTACAAAAATAAGAAATGCTTACGAACGGAACAAACGGGAAGAAATCACTCCTATCATGAATAACCTTTCCCCTAAAATTTTTGCCATTTCCCAAAAGTGTTTCCCATAAAATGTTTTCCCATTTTCTGATATGTAATTCAGCGGTGAATGACATAAGTACATAAAAAAAAGCTCCCATTCAAAAAATTCGCCTTATCGTGAATGAATTTTTCAAAGACATTTTTCCCATTTTTTGTGTCAATTTGTTCATTTTATTTTCTTTGGGGAACTAGGAAAAAATTTAAGTAGTTCTTACATTTTAATAGATATATAAATTAAATAAAAACTATTTTTAGGTATAAATCAATACATAATGTCCAACATGACATGCTTCTGAATAGGATGCCAAATAACCGACACATTGCATATGGTTTTGTGAAGGTTTCTGTATTCCGATTGAAGGAATCGTGGCAGTATCTGGAATGTATGGCATCAACGAACGTAATTCTTATATAACTATCGCATATCTAAAAAATTTTAAAATGTATATATAATTACAATTTATGAATGTGTTATGTATACTTACCAGAGTGGTATTCAAACTCTAATTTCCTTTTCTTTTGTTATAAAGGTGGTTCTTTTTATTTGGTGTTACAATATTGATGTCTGTTTCGTCAATACATCCGATGGCGCCGGGTGTGCCAAATTTTCGGTAGAACTCCTGACAGTTAGCTCTGGGCCTCGTTTCTGTATTACTCGCATCGAGAAATTTCTCACAAGAAACAACGGAATTGACAGAGAAACTATGCGAATAGAAACAACAAATGGAGTTTCTCACACAAATGTTTCTGTATCTTTGAGAAGCGAGAAATAGCTGTCAAAATAGCTTTTTTGACGTAATTCATTGGAAGCTTGTGAGTAAACCTGTTTCTGTATTAAAATTCTGTGAGAAGTTTCTCGCTAGAGCTGTCAAAACTTTTCACAAATAAAAGAGTTGCGGAAGTTACAAATTTAAAAAATATATAATTGACATAATGAATGCAAAAAGTGTAGAAAAGGTAAAGTTTTTAAATATTTATACACATATTGTCGTATTCATAAAAAAGAATTTGCAATTAGTAAAAGTTTACTTGGCATACATATTTTTACACAAAATTTGTAAATTATTTATTATGAATAAGGCAGATATTGAATGTAGCTCATTATTCATTTCTTCTTTTTATTTTAGAAAATTGAAAGATATAATATAATAAATATATAAAAATTATGAATTTTTTTGGTTTTTTCTTTATTTCTAAATATTTATGTAGATACATACAGTATGATAAATTGAAAATTTAATGGCAAAATTTTAATTTTAGCCTGCCTCGAATGCGAGAAGCTTCCCACATCGGTTCAGGAACTAAAAAATGATTGGTTGCAGCCCTTAATCTCTGGCTGTAAATGCGCAACATGTTTCGCTGGTCATATTGGTCAGCAACCATCACCACAAAACTATACCTTATTGAAAGTTTTTATGAAATTTATTTATGATTTGAATGTGTTTTTATTTATGCACACGTGTTATTGATTGACACAATTAAATAAACATTTATTTCTTAAATTTTCTTTTTGTTTGATAAATTTTTCCTATATTCGTCTTCTTATTTGTTTACTTTTTGCATTTTGACAGCTGCTTAATGGAAATATTCCAATAAAGACGTAACTAGTATTGCCTCTTTTCGATTTAATATACAGAAACGCTGTTTTTCTCGATAGTCGAAAAACGATGGAATTTTATGTTTCATAGTTTTCGATGCGAGAAACTTTTCACTAATCTTGCAGAAACGAGGCACTGGTTTCTTCTTCTCACTCTGCGCAGAGACTTTTTTCTAAAGCATCCAACACTTTAGAGAACACCTCGTAAAAAGTGGATTGCGCCATTCCTACTTCGTAATCTCTTCCAACACCTTTTTGGTGCTCAACAGCCGCAAAAAAACGTAAGCATACGCATAGTTTTACGATGGGCGGAATACCAAATGATTTTTTTTGTTGCCGGCAGAGAATCTGTCAAAATATTCAACAGGTATGAAAACGTCGATTTACTCACCTTATAATGAATCAGAAATGGAAACAATTTGAATTAAATTCTTTAAATAAACTTAACCCACTTACAATGTATCGTGCAAGTCTAATAGGTTAGATGTATCTCGCAAAGCACGACGAGCTATCCGCTGTTGCTGAATCTCCTTATCTTGTAGTGATATATAGCCATCAATTCTGAATTTGTTTTTGCCTTTTAAACTACAAATTTGTGTTTATTAATTGTAAGACTTAAATTTAATTAGTTTTTACATCACTTACCCACAAATTTTCAATATTTTTTTTGGTATTTATATTTTCTCCTTCCCTATTGTACACTCATTACATATTGATAGCAAAACAAATGTTCCCATGATATTCATGATAGCAAGTTTCCCTACTTGGGATATTAAAATTTTATGGGAATAAAACTTTCATATTTTATTTACGATAGGGGTGAATATGTCACCTATTTGTTACATGATTTTTTGAAGACGATTTTCTAATTGGTTTAATTTCTAAAAACATAAATTTTAATGTGATTATTCATAAAAGATTAAAATGTATTTGAAATGAGTTTTAGTAAAAATTTGCATGGAATTTCAAATTCATTTAAATTTTTATGAATATGCCCATAAACATTCATTACTTAGACAGCTTTTACATTAGGACAGACGAAATTTGACGATACTGTAACGAAAATTGTCGGTGGGCTAGAGTATGTAGTACACGACTCTCTGTATTAGACATTTGTGAACATTTTTTGTTTCTCTTTTTCACTTTTCACATTTTTTATGTTGCAGCTTCATATCACTATTGTCATATCAATATCAACTTCATATAAGCACATTGGCTATGTTATAAAAAACAACGAAATAGAAAGAAAATAGAAACGAAAAGTTTCTGTCTATCTATTCAGTTCTGAAGTTTAAAAGGCTTAGACAAGACCAAAAGAGGAATAAAAAAATATCTGACGATCGTCTTTCCAAATGTAAAAGCGGGCTTATTATTTGGTGCGAAATTTTTTTACAATAGCGCGAATAGAAGCCTCAGTAGGTCGATTAAACTGACCATAAAATGGAAGAAGCGCGCGATGAACTTTCTTGCACAGAGCACGCATTTTGGTAATAAAATTCAATAATTTGCAAGCGTTGTTCGTTTGTAAGAGATTCATGATTAAATTATAGACCAAACTAAAGATGTTTGACAGTGACACAAGATACAAAACGTGCGTGAGCTGTCAAAACTAGTGTTGCCAAAAAGATAATAGCAAAAAAATCACTCGTTATATGGTTTTGTTGAAATGCTTACATTTGAAAATTTACCAGCAGTAGATGCGCTGGATGGTACTTCATGAGATGATCGCTATATCTTTTTTTTGGCGCGAATTCCTTTAAAAATGGTATTTTCAAATAATTGCTTTGTGTAACGATGAACCGAAGTACTCATATGCATCTCCCACTCTACCGAAGACAAAAATAAGCTTTTATTTTGTGAGATATTAGTTTCTATGATAAAATTTCTATATCACGTGTATATGACACTAAGTGGCGAGTGCATTAGAGCTGCAAAACTATCGATAGTCGGCCCATTCGATAGCCTATTTAAAAACTATCGATATTTTCGATAGTATCGAATTCTAACATATGCATATATATGTTAAAACTGACATTCATAAAAAGATATTGCCATTAAATATAATCAAATGAAAATTTGTTATACTCTCCACAAAAATGTTAAGAGTAAGTAAGTAAGTCGGCCCATTCGATAGCCTATTTAAAAACTATCGATATTTTCGATAGTATCGAATTCTAACATATGCATATATATGTTAAAACTGACATTCATAAAAAGATATTGCCATTAAATATAATCAAATGAAAATTTGTTATACTCTCCACAAAAATGTTAAGAGTAAGTAAGTTTCTGATTTCGTTTGTAATTTCTACAATTTTCAAATTAAATTTTTGGTTTGTACATAAGTAACTACATCGGGTTTTAGTTCAAGTTTTTCTTTTCTTAAGACGGATTTTTTACAATACAAATTTGCTGTGATCAATAATTATTAATTGAAGAAGACAAGAAAAATAATAATCAAATCTTTTGCTGGAGAACAACCTAGCTGTTTCGTAGTCGCTACACTACTCATCAGCACCCACTGGGATTTGAATTCGGGTCATGGCGTATCATGATCTGCAGCCTTAACCACTCATCCACCGAGCATTTAAATATTCTCTATCTATATTTATCTCATATTGAATCACATATGCATTTTGTTAATTGCCCACATTGTTTGTACAGCGTTTGCTGTCTCAGAACTAGCGGAATTTCTTTTTTAGTTATTAACATACATATTTTTGTATTTTAATAATTCTCCGTACCCAGAGATGTAAATACTAGTTTATTAAATTTTTGTTGAACTTTATAATTTTTAAATTAGATTTTTGCTTTGGACTTTTGTATATCGGGTTTTAGTTCAAGTTTTTCCTTTCTTAAGTTTTTTCTTAAGAAGGATTTTTTACAATACAAATTTGCTGTGAAACTAGATGGGAAGGGCGTTCAGAGGACAATATTGTGTAAGATTCCTTACAAAGCCGCTGCGGTTTTGTCACTAATGCATTAGAAGAATGTGTGTCACATGCAACATAGGCCTTCTTATTAAATATTGGTATATGTAAATTACACAACAAATAATAAATTATACAATTAATTATTATTAAATCCAACGTAAAATTCAAATTATTAATAAATTATGCTTCGTGTCACCTCTAGATGACACCACCATAAAAACACAACTAGCAATATTTATTTTATTTCAAACTTTTTCATAATGTAAACTGGACGTATTTGTGCTATTTATAATAATACAAACAAATTGTGTCTTCCATTGGCGATCCACTGTATATGCCTTAGATACTGCGGAGCCTAAAAAAATAATTAGCCCAATACCTCCCACACTGTAAGGTAATGAATTACATTAAAAAAGAAATTAATAATGAATATATAAAGAAAAGACGCACTACAGTGAAAGAAAAGCATGTATCCACAGGATGAAAGACAAAACACGTTGAAACGCTGTAAGACGTAATTCACTCCATTCTATCTCCTCACTACTTATACCATCTATACCCGACCGAAAATGGAATACAACTCTCATGTTTGGTACGTTACCTCAAAGTCTATTCTGGGACTATTCGTCCGTGTGCAAGAGAGACCGAAGAAGCTTATAGGTGGCAGTAGGGAATCTACTTGTAGTTCTATCTATTGACTCAATGGAGCATCGCCACAATGCGGAGGGAAATTTTCTTCTTTATCGTTACTACAATAGATTTTACCTTTCCTTTCCGTCTCCCTTACTGCCACTATATCCCTCTGACTTTCATTTTTCAACTCTACTATTCCACTTTTCAAGAAAGAAGCAGAGGGACTTTCATTGGACCCACTCCAACTTTTGGCTTCAATAAGGGTCTCCTGAATGAGGAGGTAAAGAAATGGATGAAGTCCATCGTTGAACAACATTGGAACGAGACAGCTGGTCTTAAACACTCCAAGAAATTTCTAAACTTTGATAAAAAGAGAGCCGAACGTGCTCTAAAACTGGACAGGAAAAGTCTCAGAACATTGACAGGTGCACTTACAGGTCATTATAACTGCTACAAGCACCTGCATAGAATGGGAATTTCCAACACAGACATTTGCAGATTCTGCGGTGATGAAGAGGAGTCAATGGAGCACTTAATCACCCACTGTGGAGCACTGGGACACAGAAGATATAGGCTACTACAAGCTTATATGTTAAGTGAATGCGACTAAATATCACTCCCAATGAAGGAGATTGTCAGTTTTCTTGACATACTCAACCCATAATGGGGAAAGGGAACGCACAATAGATCCCATCCAATAATAATAATAAATAATAATCCCACTTTTAAGGTAATCACAAAGAGAACTATCTTCAGGAGGCAAGTGAGCTAGAGAATCCAGGTACTTTTTGGAGAATCCAGCGGTCTGCCTACCTAACCTAACCTAACAATAGATTTTGCTTTGACGAGATTATACATCTTGTTCCTAAAACCCGCATATTTTTGGTGAACACTCTTTCATCATACGGGTCTATTGCCCAGCAAATGGTACAACACATTACAGAGAGAACCCGATTCTCAGAAGTCTGGCTCGTCGAGCTACAGACGTGCGTCTTGTCATATAGAAATTCGGAAGATACAAGTCAAATGTCCACAAAAAATGTCCCTCTTTTCCCCTCCTCATAACATATTTTGCTAGTTCTGGTACAATGGACGATATGTGAGTGAGTACAGAGTACTAAGGAGTTATTGCGGTTTGAGGCGATTTTACAAGAGGCCAATGATTTATTTGGAATTTCCATCGAATTATCCCGATTCAACTGTATTTCCATACTATCATAAATACCTACATATGAGGACATACATAGCTATACTTATGTCTTTATGGCCAAATTTCTTTTATAAAAGAAGTTACAAAATTTCTTGGTATTTCTTTTCTTTTAGTGCCAGTTTTTGAAATTTCGCTAAAAAAAGAAGATATATTGTTGGTGTTTATTTATGAGCAACTTGATAAGATTAATGATTAATGGGACGTTTATTTCTGAACTTTGCGGCAAATCGAATGCAAAGCTCTTTGTTCCGTTTCTTTGTGCTCCTTTTTATTTCCATTTCTTCTAACACCCGCAATGGCGTAAACTTTAAAGAATTTAAAAGTTTGTAAGAATGCTTTCAACTATTTTTTAAAGCTATTTATTTATGACTTAATTGTACGAGTATGCTGTCGTAAAAACCTTTTAAAATAGAATTACGGTTTAATAAATATGTATGTTTGTGTGTACATTGCATGAAAATAAAGTACGTGGCTTCATCCATTCACTTTATAATGTTCTGCGTTCAAATGCGGAAAATGAAAATATTTATTTCGAGTGTATTCACTTTATAATAAAATACAAGATAATGATTATTTAAAACGAAAAAAAAAGTTAATTTTCTTAGATTACGATACTTTACAGCAGCCACGAGGAGCTTGTTTCCTGTTTGTTTATATCATAAATCTTAGGCTTAATTATTCTAAAGTTCAGCTTTTTAGATGCGCGTATTAAGATTGAAATATATGCAGTGCCGTCGGCATTAATTGAACTTCACAGCAACTTTGGCCAACCGGAAATACACAAGAAATACGAGTAGATGACCAAAACTAACACACCCAAAGTTTTTTTTCCAACACTCTCGCAAAAAATGTTATATAATATTTAGGAGAATGATTAAGAAGAATCATCGCACGTACACCAAAGTTTCGCTAACTCATCACATTTTTGTTTGTTTATCGAACTGCCAGAATTAGGAATGTGACGTACGAAAGGATTTGGATTTAGTCCAAGTTTACTAATATATAAGTCCTTGCAAATTCGCGGCTATTTTACGTACCATGTAGCTTCAGTAATCGTAAACCGAATTTTGTTTTGACATGTTTGAATTTTGTTGTAGAATGATTAATTTTAATGCATGTAGAGTAAAAACTGTGGTTGATATGACAATATTTTAAGGGCAATATACTACTGTTGAATTATATAGTTGAATACATCCACATAATATGGCTCCAACCCGAAACATTTTACGCAATTAAGTACAGCCAAGAACCAAAAGTATACCATTTAACCATATATTTGGTAAAACTCGTAATATTTGTTTCATCATGAATACTGTTATGTTAAAAATTAATATTAAACTATCATATCAAACCATATCAACAAACTGTTGCCAATTCTGCTGCCTTTGAGCTGGTGGGGAGAAGGGATCACTTTTCTTGTAAACCTTTTCTTGGAAATAACGTAGGGGTTGTTTATGTAGGATCTCCAAGAATCGGTTATTGTAATTTTCTCGATGGTTGAGAAAATCACAATATAATGGGGAAAATGAATAAATAAAAGGTTAGGGTGAGGATTTCCTTTACATTAATATTTATTTTCAACGTTACTTTTTCCTTTATGTTTTATTTTTCAATAATTCAATTATTTATTGTATCTTCTAAAAGAACTAACAATAAGTATACAAATCTTAAAACTAAAAATTCATTAATTACTATAGAAGAAAACTTAATTAATATTGAAAAATGTTATTTACTTAGGTCCAGCCAATGCTAGACGAAAAGTTGTTTTTTGCGTGTATATTGTTGGTAAACCACCTTTCCAACGCTCTGATAGTTGCAAGGGTGTCCATCCTTCTCAGTCGAGCGTGGCCACCAAAGTTAAGGATGCTACGTGCGAGAGGATTCGGGTGAGACTCCAGTCTGTTAATGTACCTTATCGCGTGTTTTGATAATTCATCTTTCACTAAGGGTACACCTAGATCTTTGTGAATTCGAGAGTTTTTAACATACCACGGAGCTGCAGTAATTGTACAGAGAATTTTATTCTGGCGCTTTTGAATTTTCTCAATGTTGGATGCAGAGGCGGTACCCCACAATTGAATTCCATAGCTCCATATTGGCTTTAGAATTGCGTTATACAACAAAAGTTTGCAATCTAACTTCAAGATAGAATTTCTGCCGATGAGCCAATTTAGTTGCACCGCTTTTAATTTCATCTGGGTGACTTTAGCGTCAATGAGAGACTTCCACGTGAGCCTACGGTCGAGATGAATACCAAGGTATTTGACTTCACTGTGCTGCGGAACAAAATAGTTGTTGATTTTAACACATTTTTTTTATTTACTTTGATTTTCCAAAGTTTCAGCCATTTCTCCACTATAAGAATATGTTCTTGAAAATTTACTGTCTTCATCGAGACTGATGAATGCTGTATCATGTGGAAAAGTTGAAGTGTAAATTTTGTAGCTCGTTGGCATGTCTGAAGCATAAATCAAATATAAAGTTGGACCCAATATGCTACCCTGGGGAACTCCAGGGTAGCTGAGCCGAGCTTTTGAAATCACCTTCCTTAACGACGAATTTCCGGTCATATACTAAGTAGCTGTCTAACAATTTCTTTTTATTTTATGGGTTAAGCCTTCGTGCCGCACTTTGTCAAAAGCTTTGGAAACGTCAATGAATAGAGCTGAGCAACATTTTTTTTATCTTCGAACGCGTTTCTGATAACATTCACCAGCCTGTGTGTCTGTTCTATGGTGCTATGCTTAGCCCTAAAACCGAATTGATGGTTAGGAATACATCCTACTTCATTCAAGACTCGGGTCAACTTCGGCATTAGCAATTTCTCGAACAGCTTTGAAATTGTTGACAATAGTCTTATTAGCCTATATGACTCAACTTTTGTAGGATCCTTTCCTGGTTTGGGTATCATAGTAATGACAGACACCTTCCACTCAGTAGGAAAATACTCGAGACGTAAAATAGCATTAAAAAATAAAACGGACGATTTTTTTTTTGCTACTCGGGGTAACTGCACAAGCATTTTGTTGGTAATTTTATCAATAACTGGAGCTTTTCTGGGGTTTCAGTTACTAATAGCACTCTCGACAGCTTGAAAAGGAATTCTAAAAGATACGGGAGGTCTAACTGCATATGGCGGCATATCAACTTCATCATTCAGTCCGTCAATGGCAAACACGTTTCTCAAGTAGTTAGCATACAGCATTCCGTTTTCGGAGTCACTTCTAGCCCAGTCCCCAGTTGGAGTACGGAAGGGTGGCTTAGATCTAACGGGTCTCTTTAACCCTCTTGCCGCTTGCCACAAAGAATAATCGGATTGAGGACTACCATCGAGGCTTTCCAAATTGGTTGTGAGGGACGCCATTTTTTAGTTACAGTTAAAAATTTGTTGAGAGAAAATTTATACTTATATCCAATTTGGTAATGGTAAGTATCACACGGCTGACGATTTTCAAGTGCCGTTTTTCCCAGGACCTTCACCAGAATAAACTTCGGACTTGGGAAAATCGGCCTTGACATTTGGAAAACTTCCAGCCGCAGAAACACAGGTAAGTAAAAAAAAATGTTAGTGTTCATTCTAAAGTAAGTAAAATAAAAAAGGTAAGTACTGTGAAAAGATAAGTACAGCTAGGTAAGTATAAAATGATAGCTATAATAGGTAAGTATAAAAAATTAGATAAGTATATTCAGATAGTTATAACAATAAAAATACTCTTGAAATATAAATATAATACTTTGAGAAATTCAACATACAAATTCAGTGTGGTATTTCACGGAAAATAGTTCCAACAGATAATTACCATTAATAAATAAATTTTTTTTTTCAAAAAAAGTAAATTCACCTTTTTATTGAACTGTCCTTGTATGTACGTTAGTGTAGGTTTACACACATCAACTTTTGAAGTTCAAATTTTGGGTCTTCTGTGAGAAAGAAGGAGCCAAATACAGTACCACAGTAAAAAGCATTTAAGGATTTTCACCGCATCTCACAACACTAATGACAACTGACAGACAGAAGATATGAAAATTTGAAATTGGACGTGCAATATTAGTAGAGAACGAGAATAACTTTGATTCCATAAATTTTTGGGAATATCAGACGCAAATTGTTTTTTCGCACAACAAAGAAATTTAGCAAATTGTTTTCTTAAAGCGACTTTAACCCTAACTTGGCCATTCATTTTTTACTAAGATTTAGTTCAATTTTTACATTTGTATATAAGCATGTACTTAAATATTGATTGTTTTGTGATTTCCGAAGAAAAATTAAGCCAAATGTATGAAGGACCAAATGCGCGCAATATATTTTCTCCCAGCACACATAAAGTTATGACGGATTTGTAATGCGAAATCAGATTGCCATCTGACTAGACATATAAAAAATACTTGAAAGTCTGGCAGCTAGAGAATAAATCCCAAAAGTGAAACAGTAAATCAAACTGCCCTAACCAATAATTTATTTTCGAATAACTTAATCATTCCTGGACCGATTTTCAAATTTGTTTTTCATATGACAAAGATCCACAAAATCGGTTTCTTTAAACTTGAAGGTGGAGGAGGTTGTCGCAATTCGGCAGCTCTAACGATTGGTTATCAAGTAACCTCGTCATTTATGTACTAAAACATTCCCCTCAAAATTCTTCTTCCATATGGAAAAAGTCCAATAAATCTTTTTTTTAGGGGGGAAACAAATTGCCCGTCCCAAAAATTCATTGTGAAATGACTTCGGCGTTTCTAGACCAATTAAAAAATTTTTTTTTGGGTACCCAATTGGGACCTATTAATTTGTCTTTTTTTAAGTGTGAGAGGAAGCTAATTGCCCCCTCCAATAATTGTATATCAAACAACTTCGTCTTAAGTGGAGCAATTCCCAAAATTCTTTTTGTATATGGAAAATATCTAATAATTTTATTTCATTGCGAGAGTTTGTTGGAATGAGAATTGTAATGTGACATGTTTCTTTAAAAAAAAAAAAATCACTTAAAACATTATTCAGGTAATTTATTTCCCTGGTATGCCACTATGGATACTTCCCTTTACTTTAACTATGTATTTATCTCCAGTACATACTGAAATATACAACTGTCAATCAGTAGAATAATTTATCGTGCCAAGAGTTTATACAAATTGAGTTTCGCTCATTCTCTCTTGCTCAGACAATTCAATCATGTATTTCTACTCATAATTACATACATGATGAAAGAGATGTGTAGTGCCTTCATAATATATATTACACTCCTTCTCGCGTAAGTTGCTTTGTATATGCAGTAAAATAAAACTCAATTACACAACAGATCACTTTAAACCATCATGTATGTTCACCACGCAATGCTGCATAGGTCTTTTAAATGCGCAAAACGAGGTTTTGTTCGACGCTGAAAGAATATGAAGAGTTCTTTCTGGCTGTGAGCTGATATAACGTGGACTTAAAATTAATATTAGCGGTGAATGTTTAGCTTTAAACTAAGCAAAAAGAAAAAAAAAATCTATTAAGCTTTGCAACAGGTGAGAGACTTCGGATTCATTGGAAACCCACACCATTTATTATATATCTTTTTTTTTTATAATTCTTTTGGTCAATAGTGACCCCTATACGGGCTTAGTTTTTATTAACCTCTCGAGTGAACTTCACGTCCTGTATAACATTTCGGCACCCACGCATGTTGCCATAACGACTGGACTTACTCGAGAGACACCTTTTTTTTTTTTTGGGCACAGAAAAAAAAAAAAATAAACATAAAAGCAACTTCAGTGCCTTTGAAGAACACCTACGTGGCGCACTCATAAAAAAGCAACATATAACTTCCCGCAATTGTCTCAGATCCCGTTCACATCACCATACTTTTTCCCCACATCAGCACTTTCAACGTCATCAATAGAAACACCTGCATCTGTAACAAAAATACTACATGTCATACGAGCTCCCAAGCATGTCAAGCTTCTCCTATCCCCAAAATTGAACACATACATATGGCATCAAACTCCAATTGGTACCATGACAGTAATTAAATAACCGTAATGAAGTTCAGCACATGTCGATATTTCCCGGTCTTCTAAATTTAAGTTTTTTTTTATAAAAGAAAAAAAAAAAAGTGTTATGAAGTAACTCGTTCTAGAAAAAAAAAAAAAAATTTTTTTTTAGAAACTTCAAGCAGAAGAAAAAAATGAATCAAAATTTAGTATTCTGTTTTTTTATACACCCATAATAACAAGTTAAGAACCTGTGAAACTTTGTATTAAATCGTCACACAAAAAAAAAAGTGTGCATATTCAAAGGTACATATGTAAGTTTTAAGAAAATAAGAAACATCGATTTTGATACATCAACTCCAAGGATAAGCAGAAGGCCTTCAGCATCGTTGGAATTGAAATTGTAAGTCATCTTTTTACCTAATTATAAATATAAATATACACATATACATTTATTTATGTATATATACATAGTTACATTATTTTAGGACATACAATTAGTATGTTTTTTTTTTATTTATCACTGCATTATTTCATTCATTTTTTTTTCTTCACATACACACTTATTTATATTTCATTCATAAATTAGTGGCCGGTACGTTAAGTACATATGTAGATATGTATGCATATAAATGAGAGTACAGAGAAATTTGTGACATGACTTGTATTCCTTATGCCTAAAATTTAAGTCACAATCATTATTTAAAAATCATAAAAAAAAAAAACAACAACAAAGAAGAATCTTCTCTGTTTACAATTTTTTTATTTCACATGTGTACATATATACATAAATCGTATTGAAGCTTCAAGTTTTGTTAGAGTAAGAGAATTCACATTGCATAAAGAGTATATACATACATGTATATATATAATATATACATATGTATATATATATATATATATATATATATATATATATATATATATATATATATATATATATATATATATATATATATATATATATATATATATATATATATATATATATATATATATATATATATATATATATATATATATATATATATATATATATATATATATATATATATATATATATATATATATATATATATATATATTTATTTTATTTTTTTTTTTTTTTTTTGAAAAATTTGAGAAATGAATAAAATTGATCATTGTTGTTACATTATGAAAATGTAAAGTTTTATTTTTGTAGGATTACAGGGACGTAGATAAAAGGTAAAGTGTGTTAGGGTTTTCTGCCATACATTTCAATTAACGGGCCAATGCAGAAAACACGGTGGGTGGGTAGTGAGCCTGTGCCTATAACATCAGGGCACCAATTTTGTTAAGTGATGAGAAAAGAAAAAAAAACCCGAAAAGTTGAACGATTATTTGATTAAGAAAATAATAAAAGTATAGGTATGCATGCGCGTTCGTACATATGTATGGATTTACATACATATGTACAAGTATACTCCTCTAGGTTCACCTTTTTATAGAAAAAAAAATAAATAAAGGGCAAAGTAAATCGCACGCAATTTTTTTTTTGATATTGTAATCAGTTCGTCCAATGAAACAAGATCCTCGCCCATGTCTCCCGAACTAGCTAGCTGACCAGTACGTGCGTAAAGGTTTACATTGTGACTAAGAAAACGAGTACTATCGGCCTCTACAGGCTTTGATTAGTACTTTGCAATTGATATTGCCTTAAAAATTCACCATTATTACAATACAGAATAGATATATTACAATTAAAATTTCTATTAAGATCAAACAATAACCGTTGTTTTAAATTTTTTCAAAAAGTATTTATTTATTCATCAATAAATATTTTGTCCCCTTCAAAGTAATCCCCCTCAGATTAATGCACTTATACCAGCGTTTTTTCCAATCCTCGAAATTATTCTGAAACGCGATTTTTGATATCGTCAACGGCTCCTGTTTCGATTTTACTTTTATTTCCTCAATCGTAGCAAAACGCTTTCCTTTCATCGGTGTCTTTAGTTTTGGGAAGAGGAAAAAATCAGCGGGGGCCAAGTGGTTGAGGCATGATAACAATTTTGTTTTTGGCTAAAAACCCACGCACAAACATCGATTTGTGAGCTGATGCGTTATCATGGTACAAAATCCGTGCAAACGGCGCATAACCGTACGACCTTGTGACAAGAATTCCTGATGCACCATGCCATTGCTGTCGAAGAAAACAGTGAGCCAAACCATCACATTTGACCGAAATTGGTTTGCTTATTTTGGTCTTGGCTCTTTTGGACGCTTCCATTGGCATGATTGGGCTTTGGTTTCAATATCATAGCCATACACTCATGACTCTTATGACCTTTTTGAGAAAATCTGGATCATAGTTGACGATGTTCAAAAGCTCCTGAGCGACGTCCTTGCGACGTTGTTTTTGCTCAAAATTTAGCAATTTTGGAACAATCTTCGCTGCCGCACGTTTCATGCCTAAAACATCCGTAAAAATTGAATGGAATGAGACGAAAGATATGTCAATATCAGCAATCTCTCTGATAGTGATTTCACGTTTATCCAAAATATTATCTTCACTACTTCAATGTTTTTATCGATTTTTGAAGTACTCGGGCGACCAGGATGAGCATCGTCATTGACATCTTCTCAGACTTCCTTAAACCGGTTATAGGACAATTGAACTTGTAATAAAAAACAACTGGTTGTTTAGTGACAGCAAACTGTAGTACAAACAACTGGGATTATAACGGATTGCATATGTGATCAATATGAGGCAAAAAAAAAAGACGAAAAAATAAATAAGAGATCAGTGGCTGAGTTTGTTAAGCGGCCGTATTAAAACTACATCATGTTTACATGGTACTGAGTTCGAATCCTAGTGGGTGCTGATGAGCAGTGTAGCGACTGCGAAACAGCGAATTGTCCCCCAGCTTTAGTGCATTCAATTATTTTTTCCTGTCTTCTTTGATCAAGAGTTGTTGATCGCGGCAACTATTGTTATAATTATAAATAAAAATATTTCTTGGCTTTAGCCAGGATTGAACTTGAGCCAGACGAATGATATCATCATACATAATATAAGAAATAATACAGTTTCTTTGGTCCATTTTTTCGAATAGTAAAAAATCGAAGAGCACATCAAAACACGACTAAACTTTTTATCTGTCAAAAACAAACTGCGAATCCGAAGTGACTGATATTGCCAACATACGTAACAGACAAGTGTATCAACATAATAGAAAAAAATGGGGAAATCGAACATACGTAACTCACGAAATTTGAAAATAACGGTCACTTTTGAAATTTCAAAAATGCACGATGGCTACGTGAACGAGGTGTCATGTGCTGCCAAAAATATTGATGGTAACTCAATTCATAATACAATTCTAAGTAAAATAAGCGAATCTGCAGTTATATACAAATGCACCGCTCACGTGCTGAGAGATAAGGATGCTGTCAGTTATTCTGCCGTTTTCTTTAAATCCACTGGATCTTCCAGAACTTCCAGCACATGTGCCGCAACTCAAAATTGGAGTTCGCATTATTTTACTGGGCAATATCGATCCATCACGCCTTTGCAATGGCTCTGGACTTGCAGTAAAAAATCTGCGAAATAACTTAATCGACGAGACCACTATAAAGAGCAAATATAAAGGTACAAATCTGCTGTTGCCCGCATTCATATTGTTGGAATTTTTCTTTGTTTGCAAACCAAAACTTTTTATATCTATTTTCGCACTTATGTTCGTTAGATTTTTACACCATGGTTATCTTTGGAACTTCGATATACAGAGAAAACGTAGTCTGTAAAGCCCAACCTTTGGGCCACGTAAGCTAAGAAAAAAAGGAAAGATAAAGCAAAGTATAAAATGAGTAAATTGAGTAATAAACAATCGATTTTTTTTAATTTGTCTGTCATAAATAAGAGTTTAATTTTCGGATGCATAGTGATAACAATAGAAAAATTATCGTCATGACTCGTCGAAAGGCCATTGGAACGAATATCATGAGAAAGATTTCAAGGTTTATAAAGGGTGGTTAAATTTAAAGGGCCGATGTTGAATTTGAACCACACTTAAACGCCAAGTTTTTTTCCGAATTTTATTTGACATTTCTCTATTTCAGACTTACTCAATTTGAGCCATGGAGAGATACACAATCCAACAACGTGTTAAAGTTATCCAGACTTATTATGAAAATGATGATCAATTTTCGAAGAAAATCATCTTCAGTGATGAGGCACATTTTCACCTCAGTGGATTCGTCAATAAACAGAATTGCCGCATTTGGGCGAATGAGAATCCAAGAGTGACTGTCGAAAAGCCAATGCACCCAAAGTGACTGTTTGGTGCGGTTTATGTGCTGGCGGCATCATCGGGCCGTATTTTTTCCAAAACGAGGCCGGTCAGGCAGTTACTGTGAATGGTGTTCGCTATCGTGAGATGATAACAAACAAAACAGGTGGGTGTCAATTATGTGTTACAATAATAGCAGAACAAGTTTGTTTGTTGACCATTTTAGACTGATTGCGATCTGAAGAAGGACGCTGTCTTTATATTGTTTTTTTTTTAGTATTTTTTATTTACTGAATCTTCAAAATGAACTAACAATAAGTATTCAAATCTTAATACTAAATTTAAAATTAAAAAATGTGATTCTAAAGTCCGGCCAATGCTAGACAAAAAGTTTTATTATGCGGGAGATATTTCGGTAAAATCACCTATTGAGCAATCTTATGGTGGCAACGGTATCCCTTCTTCTAAGCCGAGTGTGGCCACCAAAATTAAGAATATTGCGCGCAAGAGGGTTTGGATGAAGTTCCAGTTTACTGACATACCTTGTCGCGTACTTAGAAAATTCCGCTTTTATCAGCGGAACACTTAGATCTTTATGAATTCGTGAATTTTTTACTTACCATGGAGCCGCAGTAATCGTTCGAATAACTTGGTTTTGTCGCTTTTGAATTTTTTTAATATTTGACGCTGAGGCGGTGCCCCATAATTGAGCTCCGTAGCACCATATAGGTTGTAGAATTGCATTGTATAGCAGAAGTTTGCAATCCAACTTCAAAGTCGAGTTTCTGCCCATAAGCCAATTAGTTGCGCTGCTTTTAGTTTCAACTGAGCAACTTTTGCTTCAATGTGAGACTTCCACGTTAGCCTACGGTCGAGGTGTATACCAAGGTACTTGACTTCATTGTGCTGCGGAATAGGTGAGTTGTTTATATTAAATAACTCTTTATATTGAATAACGCAGTAATGGATTAATTTCTCCACGAATGAAGAAAATGTTATATGTATGTACATAAAGAAGAGCGTAAAGGAAACTACACAAAACATAAAGTGTCTGGCCAGTGCAAAAAATTATTTGTTTCGAACACAACGCAGTGCAAAAAAAGGAAAAAAAATCAAACAAGAGCTTTTTCACAATCTTATGAAAAAAAATTACAAAATGGACGAGAATACTTTTATTTTACAGCGGAGCCTAAATTAGCGTGTCGAGCGTAATTTATCTGTCAAAAAATGCTCATGCATATTCAAATGCAAACAGAAAACCCAATTTCGACAGAGCATTGTAGAGTGAACTTTAACTTTTGTCATTAAAGACAGGTTTAAAACATGTGTTAGTCAATTTTTGCGGCGATTAGTAACCACTTTAGGTGCTTTCAGACTAATTTAGCGACTTTATCAATATTAAAAATAACCCAATATGCTGCCTTGGGGAAGTCTGCTGCTTAATGATGTGCTCGCTCGCGTTCATATAAGAAGCTTTGCAAAAGCGTTTGAGTATTTGCAGGCATGCTTAGTAATTGGATGCAGAAATCGCTTTCGTCTTTGCATTGCAAGCAGCTGTTCACAACCAAACAAACGCCATTCAACAAATCTCGGCTTCATCCCGTACGGAACCCAATTTCCTTGTTTCTGAATCAATTCCATGACTTTCAGTTGTTTTAAAATGGCTTGTTGCATTACTCCTAATCTACCTGCCAATTCTTGTTGCGTTTGACTCAAGTCTTTATCAGGTAATGCATGATAAAATAGACAAGGCATACAACAAAAAGGAGTTGTGTGACTTTATGAATGATTTTCTAGTGAGTATCAGCATGGGGCAAATCACTGGACTCCACAAACAACAGACTGCAAATAGAGAAAATCAGTCGGACCATGGCAAAACTTACCACAGGAGGCACGAGGATAAAACCAACTGAAGCACTTCCTGCACTTATGAGCTGAGTGCCATGTGGCTTGGGAGCCAGACAAATAGCACTAAAAATCATGATAAAGGTGAACGCGACAGGAACATGGACCCAAAGAGCATAAGGTCACGCCAACATACTTGAGACTGGAAAGGACCTAGTGCCCTATCTAATTGACTACTGCATTCAAAAATCTTTCCTCTCAAGGAACTGTGGCTACCAAATGGAGGAATTTCATTTAGAATCTGGATCCTTTTATGTTTACATGTATGGGTCTAGAAAGAGAGAAAGGGATGAGGGAGGCTTTTACATAGAATAACTTAATACTAAAATATCTTTCAGACTACCGGACGGATGTAGTGTTCTCCAAGCTCAAATATCGGCTATAAATAAAGCGGATAGATGGCTGACTTTTAGCAAGACATTCGGCGGCGAAATCATGATAATAACGGACAGCAAGACCGCCTGAATACCCTGATTGGAAAATACACCAAATTCAGTCTAGTCCAGGAAGGCCTGACATCTTTAAATAAAATGGCGGGACATTCAAACTTAATCCTTTAAATAACGGCCACATCGCTGATGAATTATTCGAAAAGGACAACCCTAGAGGATAGGAAGATCGATCCCTTTTGCACACAGCCCTTATCAGCGTGCTGGAAAAGAATAAAGCTCCACATGCTGGAGTGTACCCAGGAAAGATGCTTCATAGAGCCAACATGCCTTATATCAAGGAACCTGTGGCCGTACTTTAACTTTAAGAGAATAAAGTAGATCTCAATTGAGATTCACTACAGTAGTCTTCACTGGACACTGCCACTTTGGGAACCATGCCAGGAGACTAGGCTTAAGCTATAACGACTTCTGCAGGAGTTGCAAAGACAAAGACGAGGAGGAGACATTCCTTCAACTCCTTGGAATATGCCGGGCGTTAAAGCACCACCGCCCAAGCATTCTAGGCGAGCGGAGCTTCAATACCCTATCACGTCTGGTTTCCCACTTTTCCCCTCCCAATAACCACCTTCAATTCTGTACCGCCGAAAATCTTCTATTTTCTACTGCCACTTGGGTTTCGACGTCAAAATTATCGATCTTGAAACGTTCAAACCACGCTCGGCATGTTTTTTCGCTAAAAGTGGCTTCACCATAGGTATTTGAGAGCTTTCAATGAGCAGATTTCTTAAAAAAAAACACACACAAATATAAAATTTTAATTATAAAAGTTATAGCTGTTTTAAAAATTAAATACTGACAAATGTAACCCCCCGTAGAACAGGTTTTGTCTTGGCATATTCCAAACTGGGGCACTTTGTTTTTCTGGTAAAGAGGTGAAGGAGTCGTTTGTTGTAGCAAATAAAATTCTACGAAGCCTCATTACTTATGTCCTGTTGGCTTCTGAAACCCTTACCAAGAGTATAAATTGGCAGTTCAAAATGGGCTGATCATGGTTGAGGTAACCTAACTTGGCTAGACCTCCCGAGGGTCTGTTGCCTTTACAACAGATACCTGTACTGTAAAGAACCGGTGGTGATGGCTGACGGGTGAGTTAGTTTAAGGGCTGATGCTTTTAGCGGGCTTCGGCCTACCAACTCATTCCATTGATTGCTGGGAAATTTCTTACAGGAGCGATTAGAAGGCCAGAACTCCTCAACAAGAAGTTGCTCATATAGCTACAAACATATGACAAGAATGGATACTTGTTGTGAGCCTAGATAGCCGTTCGGGGGCGCTGGCGAATCGTGAATAATTCACTCCGTAGAATTGGTCCATCATCAGGTAAAGCCGTAAAAGTAGGTGCTGATGTAAATCTTTTTCCCCACTAACAAATGTAAATAGTGGCCAAGTGAGGGTTAAAAAATGTTTGCCATGAGGGCAAAAACTTTCACGTCACGTTGTTTTTCTGAAAAGTTTGGGACTAAAATCGCATTTTTATTATCCAATCTTAAATAAAATTTTGTTTTATAACTTACGAAAATAGTAAAACACATATTAGTTGAAAAGTATTAGCACGCAATCATGTTCATTTAAACTCGTATATAACTATTAATTTGTTAATGTCCGTGTTAAATGTACAGACATACACACAATATATTCATTTCAAATAATATTGTATCTGTTCCAATGTTAGCAAGAGTGAACACACTTACTCATTTACTTCAAGAATAACACACACACAAAAATTCTAACGACAAAAAAAGTTTAAAGAAACCCCCAAGATTTTCAAACAATAGAGAAAATAAACCTGATTTTATAGCAGAACATAAATAACGATATGATAAATAATACAGTTTTGGACTTATGTCATTATCAAAGTAAATGAGCCATATCAGCTTGAAGGCTTTGCGTAGCTGAATTTTCAACGGCTGCTCGTTTAAATAGAAATGTTGAATAGAAATTTCAATATAGAAACCGCGGAATGCTGCTGTATCAAAATACAATCAATATTAAAAGCATATCGAACATTGAATTGAGACTCATGCTTTTCAGCTGGATTTTACTACTATTACAATATTTATGAGTTATTTCAGTAGACATAAGTACAAAAGAAATGCATATTTATGTACTCCTACATACGTGTGGTTATGTATTAGGGTGATTGAAGGGTTATACTGGATCGAACCGGTTTTACTGGCTTTTTTTTAAATTCATATTTTTCGAATATCAAAATAACTGGATTTTTTATCACGGTTAACTGGGTTTTGAATATTTAAATGATATACAGAGTAACCATAATCGTCGTATTATTTTAATTTTACTGTCATTTTTTTACTCACTATACTCTCTGCTTCGTCTCCCCAAGAGATTGGCTATCCGTTTAGTGATTTAGCATTGACCGTTGATTAAAATATCAAAAATATTTGAATACTCATTATATGGAAAATAAAATATATTGAGAACGCCTGAGGATATTGATGTGTCAATTAACGATTTTTCTGAAAACCTTAAACTGGCCGTACAGCATGGTACCACTAGTCATAAAGATCCAGAAATGAAAACAATAGAACTTATTCGTCTGAAATTGAGCACCTTTCGTCAGAAAAAAGAAGAGTCAGAAAAGAGTGGCAACTTCGCAAGTCTCCCCAGCTTAAATCTAGGCTACGGGAATGCATAACTCAATTAAGAAATCTGATTGAAGTCCAGAGAAAGGCTTCTCTTAAAACATACTGCTCAATCTGACTACCCTTATGGCAGTCGACAAAAGGATTAAAAAGACCGATTAGAGGTAAGCAGCCTTTGCCAACTTCAACTGGAGACTGAGCGAGAACCGATTCCGAAAAGAGGATGGTGTATGATAACTAATTGACAAACGTTTTTGTTACAAATGATGCAGCTGAATTACCGCAATATGTTGCCCAGGAAAGCTCTAGGTATTGATAGAATCACTGGTAAAATGCTTGAGCATTTACCTCGTGTAGCTAAAAAAAATTCTTCTTTCTAGTTTTAATGCTGTTTTAGGTCATGAGTATTATCCTGCTGAGTGGAAAGTGTCTATAATACTGGATAAGCACTATCCTGATGGATAAGCAGATTGATATAATGATGATTGCAGAAACTCACTTGACGTCAACAAGCTTCTTCAAAATTAACGGCTACGTATTATACGATACTAAAGACCCCCGTGGAAGAGCTTGTGGAGGTTCTGCAATCTTGATAAAATCTAGGATAAAGCATTTTTTGTTGAACGACACATGCGAGGACTATCTTCAAGCAACTAATATCTGTGTGGAAAATTTTCATTACAAATTGGTTATCTCATCGATTTATTCGCCGCCTCGATTTTCAGTAACGGAGTCACAATATTCAAGTTTTTTCACCTCATTAGGACCTCGTTTTATAGCAGCTGGAGATTATAACGCAAAACACACTTTTTGGGGCTCACGTTTAATTACCCCGAAGGGTCGGGTGCTTTTTGATACAATTTCTAAAATGGGCTTAGACGTAATATCAAGCGGGCATCCCACTTACTGGCCGACTGACCGCGAAAGATTCCTGATGTGAATGATTTTGGAGTGGTAAAGGGGTTCCCTGTGGAATGGATACAAGCTGAGCCTTCGTTAGACTTGTCATCGGATCATTCACCTACTATTATTTCAGTGAATTTTCCCCAGGAGACTTGGTCTCCGATTAACAATTTGCATAGGACTGTCACCCGAGTGAATTGGCTAAAATATAAAAAATTTTTGAGTACCCATTGCACTGAGAATATTGTTTTAAGAACACCTGAAGATATTAATGCGTCACTAAGCAACTTTAGCGAAAACCTTAAACAAGCCGCTGCACTTGGTTCTAGTGTTTATTTAACACGCAGAAACCTTCAAAATAGAACATATTCTTCAGAAATCGAGCAACTTGTGTTAGAAAAAAGAAGAGCTAGGCGAGAGTGGCAACTTCGCAGGTCTCCGCAACTAAAACAAAAGCTCCATGAGTGCACAAATCAACTAAGAAATTTGCTTGCAAACCAAAAAACGGCTTCTCTACAAACGTATTTAGAAAGTCTGGATGGTACTCCTCAGTCCGACTATTCTTTATGGCGGGCGACTAAAGGTTTAAAAACGCCAGTTAGTGGTAAGCCGCCCTTGCGAGAACCATCTGGTGACTGGGCTAGAGATGACTCGGAAAAGGGTAATTTATTTGTTAACCATTTGAAAAACGTTTTTACCACAAATAGGTCTGATAATGCAAATGAGTTGCCGCCTATTGTTAGTAGACCTCCTGTGCCTTTAAGATTCAATTTTGAAGAAGCTGAAAATGCTATTGGTAATCTAAACCTTAAAAAAGCCTCAGGTATGGATAAAATCAGCAACAAAATGCTCGTAGAGCTGCCTCGTGTAGCTAAAAGAATTGTTCTTTTTATTTTTAATGCTATTTTACGACTTGAGTATTACCCTGCAGAGTGGAAAGGTGTCCATGATACACATGGTTCCTAAGCCAGGGAAGGATCACACGAAAGTAGAATCATACCGTCCAATAAGTCTACTGTCAACAATATCAAAACTTTTCGAAAAATTGCTAAAGGCGAAGTTGGATCCAATGCTTCATAAGGTTGAATGTATTCCTGATCACCAATTTGGTTTTAGAGCGAAACATGGTACCATTGAGCAAACACTCAGGTTAGTTAACGTCATAAGAAAGGCATTTGAAGATAAAAAATATTGCTCTGCCTTAATCATCGACGTCTCACAAGCTTTTGATAAAGTGTGGCACGATGGCTTAATTTTTTTTTTTTTTTTTTTTTGTTAAGCGATTTTATTTATTGAATCTTCAAAATGAACTAACAATAAGTATTCAAATCTTAATACTAAATATTAAAAAAATAAAAAATAAAATAAAATGTGTTTTTACTTACGTCCAGCCAATGCTAGACAAAAAGTTCTATTATGCGGAAGCAATATCGGTAGAATCACCTATTAAACGTTCTGATGGTGGCAACGGTATCCCTTCTTCTCAACCGAGAGTGGCCGCCAAAATTAAGTATATTACGCGCAAGAGGGTTTGGATGAAGTTCCAGTTTACTGACATACCTTGTCGCGTACTTAGAAAATTCCTCTTTTACCAGCGGAACACTCAGATCTTTATGAATTCGTGAATTTTTTACGTACCATGGAGCTGCAGTAATCGTTCGAAGAATTTGGTTTTGTCGCCTTTGAATTTTTTCAATATTTGATGCTGAGGCGGTGCCCCATAATTGAATTCCGTAGCACCATATAGACTTTAGAATTGCATTGTATAACAAAAGTTTGCAATCCAACTTCTATCTCGAGTTTCTGCCCATAAGCCAATTTAGTTGCGCTGCTTTGAGCCAATTTTCACGATGATTTAAAGCCATGTCTAAAAGGCATGTTTTTTCTTTTGTACTGAAAATTTTCGAAAATTAAAAAAAGCCATGTTTTCTGTTTTTCAAGTTTTTTTCTCCAATTTCATTTTGACTCGTTTGTTATTTTTTAAATTGTTTTATTTTCATTCGACTGCCAAGGTACTAGCATCTACTAGTGTTGTTTGCCAGTATGAATCGTTTTCGTTTGGAATGGATTTGTATGTTGAATATTGAACATATAGCAAAGTTTGAACAAAATAATCATTTGTGCATATATCGGAAATAGAAGTACTACCAGCGTTGTCAGCTTTAAAATTTCAAAACGCACCAAAATGGGCCAAAAAGCGCGTTATTTCAACAAAAACGCACCGAATTTTCAATTTTCTCCTTTCATTTTTAAAAATCTATATTATATTTTAAGAAGTACAATATTTTATATTTTATTTTATTATATATTAAGAAGTACAATATTTTTATATTAAAAACACGAAAATTAAACAGCCTTTTAAGCATCTAATACACAATTAAACTAGGTCTGATAGCACCGCCTGATGGCATGCCATCAGATGCGTTCAATAGCTAGAATTCGTTTTTATCAAACATGGATTCTAGTACGACTTCGTTAGTTTTATTAGATAATGTTACCTTTAAAATAATTGCAATGATATTTTATAAAATTTTGTATTAAGCAATATCATATAATTATATTTAAGATTTGAATACTTATTGTTAGTTCATTTTGAAGATCCAATAAATAAAAAAATGCTAAAAAAAATTATATTTGCTGTCGACCGAAATCAGCTGTTATTTTTACTGCCTATTATCAGGGACCCATAATACCTGGTTACCGTCGGCAAAATTATATTTCAGAACCATTACTGTGGGAAAATTTACGATTATCGGATCAATAAAAGTTACAAAATCGTACTACAAGCCCTTAAATTCTATTAATAGTAATTCTATCAAATACAGTGTAAGCGGTGTCTTTAAAAGAATTTATTGAAATATGCGAAATTTTGCCAGAATTAAATTAAATTAAAATAAAAGATGAAGTTCACCGTAATCAATATTTAATGCAAACGTTTTGGAAAAACGTTATAATTTATTTAATAATTTAGTAATTTCTCAATTACCAAACCCGTGACGAGCTCACGAGCCATCATAAATTCGAGCTTCTCTGTTCAGAGACTGCATTTATTGCGATATTTGACAAACTTGACTTGATTATTTAATAGAAAAACATTCTCTAAAAGCAGCAAATTTTATAAAAAGAAATCTTTCGATTTCTTTCGAGAGTGTGTATCATACACAACAGCAAAATTGTCTAAGTGCATACAACATGGACGTTTTCCAGGCAAAATGAAATGTAAAAATTTAATTAAATTAAAACAAAAGTTGAGTTGAATTTGATTTTGTGCCCCCGAAATTAAAAAAGCGCACCAAAAAGTTAAAAACAGCGCACACCGCACCGACTAAAGAATTTTTCGCACAAATAATTTTAAAAAGCACCAAAAACGGTGCGAAATGCACCGAGTTGACAACGCTGAGTACTACGTAGGTGGTGCCATTGCAGCCCATTGTTTTGCATTAACTTTTGTTAAATAAACGCGCTGTGCATTTTCGATGTTTTTCTAAGCATTTATTTATTATTGAATTATTGAAAATGGCCCAGGCCATTTGATATTGTGTAATTTCATCGTTTGGATTTTGTAACGAACATCTGTACCCTTGGTTACGTATTTGTAGATATATCCGTTTTTCATGCAAGGATTATCAACATCAATTTCATTGTTTTGTCTTTAATGTAATTGACTGTCTACTATCGTTGATGTACGATGATAAACACCAGAGATTGTTTCCTGAAGCAATTCTTAAGAATACTTTTTCGTACATTTTCCATCGATCATGCTTTGTTGATTTGTGTTAATAATTCCACATGTACGAAGAAGCAAATATTTAATCACAACTTCATCCAAGTGTGGATAATGTTAGGATCAGGTATTTCTGCTGAAATAATTTCATCTTTTTTATCGGACGTAATTTTATCAACCAAATAAATTTGGGCATAAGGCAATTCACGTTTCTGCCAATCAATAGAATATATGCAGCATCACGTAAATCTATTAGCGGTTCTAACCTCATTCCCACCTGCTCTCTCATTAAAAAAAATTTAGAACTTTTCCATATACAAAAAGCATCTTTGAAATTGGTCTACATATGATGAAGTTACTTGATAATCATTTATTGGAGCTGACAATTTTCTTCCTCTCCCATTTTTTCTGTATACAAAAAGAATTTATAAAATTGGTTCACAAATTCTGAAGTTATTTGAAATTTAATTTTTGTGCCGCACGAATTGCGGCAATATCCGGCACCTTCAATTTTGAAGAAAGCAAATTTGTGAATATTTTTTATACGAAAAAAGAATTTTGAAAATTGGTACACAAATGGCGAAGTTATTTGATTATCAATTATGAGAAGTTATGTTCTTTTATAATAAAAAATCTATTAAAAAGTTTGTGAAAGAAATAACATAATTTAAAACAGGGGGCGTAAAAGTGGGCTTGGTTGAAAAAAAGTAGCCTTTAATTCATTCAAGACTCCAAGTTAATTACTTTGAAAATTTAAGAAGATTGATAAAAATCTATTTTTTTTTTAATTTGACGTAATACAATTCCACTAGTCTGCCTGCAAAAATTCAGCCTGATTGGATCACGGAAAAAGGGTTAAAGACTTATCCAAAGTCTTTCACGCAGGGAGACAGACGGTAGATAAAGAAACATTCTCACATGTCCATGAATATCGCCGATACACGTGTGATTTTATTTTTTCTCCTCTTTCCGACAGAGTATATTTGGTTCATGGGACAAAATGTGTGTAACGTGGTGTTATAAGACTCTAACTCTTGTTGTATGGGTGTACCAATAATTAGATAAATAAATAAAAAATAATTCGTTTATTCATAACCCGGCTAACCTAATTTTTCCTACTCGAAAACCGATTTCAGAAAAAGTCAATTAATCGTTTTCCCTAATATTTATCAACCAGCTTGGTTGGCTCTTATGTATCGACCAAAGCCTATCAATAGGAAAAGGAATGTGTTGAATTTATTAAAATTGTTAATTTGCATAATGAGTAGTACAGCGGATTATATTATATAATTATTTAACTTAAAAATTAAAGTGTTGGTTTTATGCTATTAATCGGTAATGATTTTTAAATTATTCTAAAGCTTTTGGCCAATATTGCAAAATTCAACAAATGTTTTAAAAATTATTATTTTTTATCGTAAGCCAGTACTCAAATAATGCATATGCCGTTCATTGTACAGGAACTAGAAGAATAGATTTTGGGAAGGAGGAAAGAGGGAGTAGTGTTTTTGAGCGTTTGACTTGAATTTTCCAACGTTATATGTCACAGATTGTGAACAGTGAATTAGATCAGAACCTACCTTGACGGCCTTATCTGGTTATGGAGCGATTTGACGGGGTGAACTATATACGATTCACTATTTACGATTCACAGTGTTTATATCTGTTTTATTATAGCTAATAGACACTTCAATATCAAAGAGGAAATTTGTGCTTTTATCGCATTAAGATCTAATCCGACTATTTATTGCCAACTATTTATATTTATTATATATACTTTGCTTATTGTAAAAAACTGGTTTACATTTATGATTCAAAGTATTGTCCACTGCAAGTCCCTACTTTCTCCCATAGTTCGGACAGCGTACGAACTACGCGTTGGAAAATTAGGTCATCTTTTGAAGCGATCATAATATCATACGACCGGAAGTGCTGGCCAGCCAGGGCGTGTGCCTTTGATAGAAACAAGTGATAGTTCAGCGAGCAACGTCTGGTAAATACGGCAAGTGGGGTACGACTTCCCATTTCAACGTTTCTAAGTATGAATTAATTTATTGAATTTTTGTTGCACTTTATGATTTTTTAAATTAGATTTTTGGTTTTTGTACATCGGGGTTTAGTTAAAGTTTTTCCTTTCTTAAGTTTTTCTTAAAAATGATTTTTTACGATACAAATCAATAATTTTTTATTGAAGAAGACAAGAAAAATAATAATCAAACCTTTAGCTGGGGGACAACTAGCTTTCGCAAAATTGGGTCAAGCATTGTCAAGCTTTAAAATCACTTCAATGTTCGGCTCAAATGTATGAATTGCGTTCGATAACGATCGCCTGTAATTGTTTCAGTCGGTTTTAACAACTCATAATACACTACGCCAAATATTGAGTACGACCTTGGAACTGTAAATATTCGATTTGGTCGTCGACGTGGAAGTATGGATTGAATATCCTTATGATTTTCTGCGCTTGGTATTATCGTAATGAATTCTTTTATCGTCCTCAGTCACAATTTCATCTTTGCCTTGCAAGCAGCAAAAACACGTCGTTCAACATATTTCAGCTTCAACTAGTACGGCACTCAATTTTCTTGTTTCTGATTCATTTTCATGACTTTTAGGCATTTTGAAAAGGCTTGCTTCGTCACTCCTAATGATCCTGCTAATTGATCAACCGTTCTTGAAGCGGTGAAACCACTTTAGCCACGTCCTTTAACTAAGAGTGGCCTTACCGTGGGTATTTTAGGGCATTCGATGAACATCAGCTGCAGATTTCTTCATGTTAAAGCATCTACGAACTCATAAGTGTTCCTCTTGTAAAGACGGATTTTCAAAGTACGCAACAAGGTAAAGGGTGTTTTTTTAAGTCCGATAGAACTTGAAATTGTAAAAAATAACACAAAAAATTAAATTGTAATCAAAATTTTTTTTTATTCGAAAGATCAATACGTGACATTAACATTTGAAAATGATTTCGGGCATATGGGCACCGCGGCTGTTCTTGACGAAGCGCATTCTGGACGTCCAATTTTGGGCCACTTTTTCGAGCACTGCTGGCCGTATGTCACGAACAACACGAACAATGCTGGCCTCTAAGGCGTCAATTGTTGCTGGTTTATCAGCATAAACCAGTGACTTCACGTAGCCCCACAGGAAATAATCGAGAGGTGTCAAATCGCACGACCTTGGAGGCCAATTGACAGGTCCATTTCTCGAAATCAACTTATCGCCAAATTTTGATTTCAGTAAGTCGATGGTTGCGTTCGCCGTATGGCACGTAGCGCCATCCTGTTGAAACCACATCTCCTCCGGATCAATGTCATCCATATTTTCAAACAAAAAATCATTGATCATGGTGCGGTAACGATCTCCATTGATCGTAACGCGAGCTCCGGCCTCATTTTTGAAGAAATAAGGTCCGATGA
This sequence comes from Thecocarcelia acutangulata, assembly GCA_914767995.1. NCBI lineage: Eukaryota > Metazoa > Arthropoda > Insecta > Diptera > Tachinidae > Thecocarcelia > Thecocarcelia acutangulata. Next base: position 64,982,779 of record OU612098.1, read on the forward strand.
TGCCACCAGCATGAAAACCGCACCAAACAGTGCATTTTTCTGGATGTAATGGAGTCTGTAGGGTCTCTTGTGGATTGGTCTCACTCCATATGCGGCAATTTTGCTTATTAACAAACCCGTTAAGCCAAAAATGCGCCTCATCGCTGAACACAATTTTGCGATAAAACAACGGGTCAGTTGCCAACTGCTCTAGAGCCCAATCGGCGAAAGAACGACGCATACAATGGTCTCGTGGCTTCAATTTTCCACGTAGTGGACGGACAGAGCCCCAATTCATGCGACCGACTACGAATCGATAAATTTGGATCTTCTTCCACACTTTCGTTTACAGCGGCGATATTCTCTTCAGTACGCACATTCCTTCGACGTGCTGGTGTTATTGCGTCCTCTAGAGAGTATGTGGTACGAAATCTATCCACAGTTCGACGAATGGCTTGTTCAGATGGACGATTATGTACGCCATACAAATGACGAAGTCGTCTATAAGTTGCGCGAATCGACGACTGATTTTCAAAGTAAATTTGGATGATTTCGTAGCGTTGTTCAAGCGTGAGTCTATTCATGATGATTTGTCAGAGTATACTGAAACAAATAAAAAAAATGTTTCATCAAAATTAAATTTTTTGTGTTACTTTTTACAATTTAAAGTTCTATCTAGCTTAAAAATACACCCTTTATATCAGTAAATTGGAACTTCACCCAAATCGTCTTGCACGCAATATACTTAATTTTGAAGGCCACTCTCGGTTGAGAAAGAGGGATACCCTTGCCACCATTTTTATTTTTTGAGGAACATTTATCAAAAATACATAATGAAAAGGTAAAGATAAAATATAGGAATAAATTTGAAAAACTAAAAAATAAGCAGGCCAAAGATCTAGGAATTAGATTTAATGACAAATGGTTTGTTAATAAGACAAACCAAGATTTCCCTAAGGATATAAAATGGGTTCTTTCGCTTGGACAAAAATATGCTTTACCAGTTAAAAAGCAGGATTTTCCGATCATGAAAATAATTTCTGAGGGCGAGGATTTTGTACAGACCATTAAGAATAAAGAAGAACAGGAAATAGCTAGAAATAGGCTTACAACTATTATTGACAATCATTTGAACAAAATGACATTAACTAGCAGGGATAGATTCATGTTAGATAGAGTTAGGGAAACAGAACGTTTTTTAAGAAGAAATAAAAATATTCTTATTTTAAAAGCAGATAAAGGCAATACTACGGTAGCTATATACAAACATTAGTATGATTTGAGGATAAATAATATTGTTGAAGATGGTTCTAAATATCAGTTAATAAATAAGGATCCTACAGCTAGATTGCAGAAGATGAATAATAGTTTAGTAAATGAACTATTTAAAAAGGAAATTTTAAGTAATAGTGAGAAAAATAGAATTAAGACCAATATTGCTGTTGCACCTAAGTTATACGGATTGCCAAAGATTCACAAGACATATTATCCTTTAAGACCAATTTGTTCGTTCATTCATTCTCCATCTTATGAACTTTGTAAATATATAGTAAATATTCTTAAGAAGATTACTGAGAATTCAAGATGTAATATTAAAAATTCTATGCAGTTTAAGGAGAGAATAAAGGGCCAAAGTATAAATACTAATGAAAGACTAATTTCTTTTGATGTAGTATCACTATTTCCGAGTATACCGGTAGATTTGGCAATGAGTACAATAGAAGATGAGTGGGGGTTAATAACCCAAAAAAAGTTTATTTTTACGGGTTCTGAAATTTTGTGTAGAAGATAACAGGTATTTTCAGCATAATGGAAAGATATATGGACAACTAAATGGACTCCCAATGGGATCTCCAGCATCCCCAATTATTGCGGATATTATAATGGAAAAGTTATTGGACAGTTCTATAGATAAATTGAACATCAAACCGAGATTAATGACTAAATATGTAGATGATTTGTTTTGCATTCTTCCTGACTTAGCAATTGATGACATCTTTTTGACTTTGAATGACTTTAATTCTAATACTAAATTTACTATGGAAAGGGAAAATAGTTCACGGCTTCAATATTTAGAAACACTGATAATTAGGAGGAATAATAAGCTAGTTATGGATTGGTATCAAAAGCCAACAGCTTCAGGTAGAATAATAAATTACTTTTCAAAGCATAGTAGGAATATAATCATTAACACAGCTAGAAGTTTTGTTGAAAGAGTACTTACAATAAGTGATGAGGAGTTCTATAGAAAGAACATAGTTAAAATCGGAAATTTGCTAGAAGAGAACGAATTTCCAACTGAACTAACTACAAAATTTGTGAGTCAGTTTAAAAATAGTAATACGCATAATGTAGTTAGCTTAACAGTACCGAAAATTTATAAACCAGTGACATACTTATATACCAGGTTTAACAGAAAGATTATCAAGATCTAATATATATAACAAGGTAAAATATAGAATGGCTCATAGGAGTTATAATAAAAGGAGAATTGTAATAAAGTATACATAGGAACAACAAAAAACAAATTAAGGACAAGGATAGCGGGACATAAATCAGACCAAAAATATAGGCATATTAATTCCCAAAAGACAGCATTATCTTCTCATTGCTTTGAATTAAATCACTATCCTCATTTTGAAAATGTTTCAATAATAAACACAGAATGTAATTATAAGAATCGTTATATGTTAGAAATGTTAGAGATTATTAGTACACCTGTAGAACAGAGAATTAATTTTAAATTAGATACTGATAATTTAGCACATAGTTATAGACATTTAGTTAGCAAAAAATTAATACGTTGAATGTATATAGAGGGTTTTATTGTTAAGATATTATTAAGTTATGTAAAACTTGTTCATGTTATTCTGTGAGCAACATGTTCCATGTTAATTTGTTTAAAGTTGAGGAGCAACATATAATCGTTAACAGGGCTTGTGTTGGTTGCAGAAAAAGTTTAATTTTGTATTATGTTATTTTTTAATTTGAAAATATTGCTAAAAATTTCTCTTTGTGTTTGAATTTTTTGTATATAGGAATTTTTTGACAACATTTTTTCAAACAAAAATTTTTATAACATTTTAATTTTCCTGACGATGCTAACAAACTGTTAGCGAAATATCGAAATAAATAAAAAATACGTTACTTTTTTATAAAAACAACAACAAAAGATCTTAAGCTGCAAAAATGTTAATAATTTAACATAAAAGAAGATCAAATAATATTAGGATAAAATTGTTAAAGCAGGAAATTAAAACCTCGGCAAATGACGAGAATATGGCTCGTGAGCTGACATGTTTAATCAAGTATATCTTTATGATGCAGATACAAGTCGACTAATATTTCAATGGCGTTATGTTTACAAATACCTTAGCTTATCGAATGACTGAACTTACTGCTATAGATATCTGTAGCAAAATGGAGTAAAAACAATTTTTACACCTAAATACATCAAGGTAATATCTCATATTCTACATTTTAGCTTTAGTATTCATATGTATGTATAATAAATTTTGTTAAATATGACAAAAATATGATTCTAATAAAAAAGCTATGTGAGACATTAGCACACTCATAGAAAAGCGGTCATAGCTATGATGTATTTTAGTATTCATACAATGGCAAGTTCCCTTATTCCCTTATTTCTGACTCCATGACACTATTTGCCGCTGTGCTGTCTTTCATTGTCATGAGAGCCAATTATTACAATAATTTCATCAATTGAATGTCATACTGAGATCATAGTGCTGCTTTGTGGGAATTGTTTTGAATCGTGCTTGGATTACATGCAGTGCCACTCTAATATCGAAGAAATTACTAAATTATGTCAATGTTATGACATAATATTATCCATCAATTACAGAAATTTTGCAATACTATTGTGAGTCATTTCAATGGCGTTTTAAATATAATAATATGTTATTACCAGGTACAAACATATCATTCAACAAAACTATATTGCTCTTAGAATATTGCCATGTCAATCATATATTTTTCTCTATGTGTATATTAAACATTGTTAATAACTAAAAAAATCCCTACAAAATGCTTTATTATACAAGTAGTTAAAAAATATGGTTGATATGACAATATTTTAAGGGAAAAAAACTATTGTTGAATTATATAGTTGAACACAACCACATAATATGGTTTCAACCTGAAATTTTTTTAAAATTAAGTACAGCCAAAAACCAAAAACTATACCATTTTATCATATATTTGGTAAAACTCGTAATATTTGTTTCATGACGAATATTGTTATGGTAAGAATTAGTATTTAAATATCATATCGAATCATATAATATTATAATCCCCACCTATGTTATTGAAACATTTTAAATTCTATCGTCACTATCAATCGTACTAGTGTTGAACGTGATAATATTATATGATTACATAATAAATACACATACAAATGAACACACTTATAAAAAAAAGATTGCATTTTACCTCAATATTATTTGATCTTCGTTTATTAAATACATGTAATTTTTGCAGCTTCAATTTAAATCTATAACATTTAATTTCTCCTGACGATGATAACAAATAGTTATCGAAATATCAATAAAAGATTTTGAATTGTTAATTTTTTATTAAAACAAAAAACAAAGATCTGAAGCTGCAAAAATTAAATTTATTTATAAAAAAATTTTATGTAATGTATTGAATATATTTTTTCCTATTAACATTTTTAAACCTATATTACAAATGATAAAATTTTTCAAAGTCTTGGTGCTCAAGAATAGTTGATTATATCCGCTCTGGTCCATATACAAGTACATATCTGTAAAAATTCACATAAAATTCAAACAATAAATGCATTTGTCGAGATAAGTTCTTACACTAACCTTTTTACTCCCAAATCTTTATTTTTATAACAATTTTTAAGAATTAATTTATATTTATATAGTCTTTATTATTTTTTATATTATTAATATTGAATAAAAAAAACACATACAAAGAAAAAATAAACCTTTTGTTTCAAAATAAAATAAAAGTATGTATACATATGTTTAACAGCAATAGCAAGTTCAAAGCACACGTGTTGCTCATACATAAATTAGCCATACGTACTTTTAAGAAACATTCTATTATTGTACATTACAAAAGCTATTGTTGTTTTCGAATAATTTTTTAAACATTATTATTGCACTCAAACATATTTTAAAATGATAGAAATGTAATAATAGAAATGTGGAAACTTCAATACTGATATATTCATAGAGGATTAAACTATCTTAAAAACGATAATATGCTGCTAGTGGCAAGAATACAAATTATGACGGAGTAAATATTAATGTTGCGACAATAATGTTCCAAACTGTTTTTTCCACATCTAGAAATAAACAATTAATTCTGTACCAAAAAAGGCTAAATCCGTACTGACTAATCTTTGTAGAAACGCAAACAGAGCGTCGCTGCTGCTTACACTCGCGGGTATAGGATATTAAGAGTTTGGCCACCTCTACTTTAAATTCATGAGATTCTCTTTTCTGCTTTTGTTTATTTTAAAACAAACTTCAGCAGCAATTGACATATTAAGGAATTGCTACTAAAAGTCAAATTTATCAAAAGTAAAATTTAAGAAGTAATAAAAAAAACGAGTAAAAGAAATTTTAATTGCCGTATTCATAAAAACTGCATAAAAAATATTTTATGCTTAATAAATGTATAGTTGACAAATTTCTTTACAAAATTTGCCAAATAGGAATTTAATAAACATACATTTTTTTCTTTGAATAAGGCCATAAAAACTTAGTAAAGTTACTAACTGAAAAAGTTTTAGAAAAATTCAAATAAAATTTCTAGTGAAAATAAATCAAATGAGTTCGAAATAGTAAAGATAAAAAAAGTATGTAAAGAAAAGTAACAAAATGCTTTTTTACAAGCTCCTAATAAAGTTCAAGAGGAATACAGTAAAAATGATTTGGAAAATGTCAGCTTATATGATGATAGCACAAACGCAACGTTATAGTGTGGCTTGTAAGCTGGTGGTATCGTTAGTCCATATTTCTTCAAAGCTATGGCAAATCAGAATGTTACCGCCAAAGGACTTGTTGAGAAATTATTACGTTTTTCAACAGTAATCTAGATCACACCTTTGGATTAAAGTCTGAGGTCTTCAAAAATAAGCCAGCTGCAACTCACGCTATGAAAGCCAACATAACTCGTAATACCAGTCGTTATGCTGGAACGAATCGCCCGTAATTAGACCATCCGAATGGACTACCTCATACGTAGTCATGGCCAACGTTTACATGATATCATTTTCAAACAGTAAATTGTCCTTCAAACCGATGATAAAAATTTTTAATTCTCTTCCAAATTTCTATGTTTTATTTTACATTACAAATCAAGTGACACATGCATCACCCACACCTGGTAGAATAAACTTTCCTCGTAGCTTTTAAACTATGCGCATTAATACATAATTATACATATTGAACGTATTCGGAGTCTAGCCTCGATAGTGAATGGAAATATGTGTTTTTTGATCGGAATGTAATAAAAAAGAACCGGAATAAGAGAAAATGGTGAACTTACATAAAAAAACTATGTAACAATTATTGTTAAATTTTACAGGCTGCCAGCCATTGAAAAGCAAGTCCGCTTGGGTCCAATTTGGTTCCGTTGAGTTGTATTTGGTCCCGTTGTGTTATATCTTTTAAAATTTTTAAATAAAACAAGAAGAAAATACAGCATGAGTGTGCCTATCAGATGTAGTTGTGAGAAAGAACTTAGTTCCACTAGTAAAAACCTTTCGATTTCTGAAGAATAATCTTTGAAAAACCCCCTAATCCGCTCAAATAACGTCGCAATCGAAAGTATCTAAAGATGACAGCTGTGAAAAAGATCCACCACCTGCACCTGCGTTACGGCCTTATCTGATGATGGATCAGTCCCACGGAGTGAATTATTCACGAATCACCATCGCCTCCGTGTGGTTTACCAGGCTTACACAGGTAGAAATTTTTGCCATATATTTGTAGCCATATGAGCAACTTCTTGTTGAGGAGTTAGGTCCTTCTACTTCCTACTGTATGAAATTTCCCAACAATCAAAGGAAGACAAGGCTTAATGAGTTGGTAAGCCAAAGCCTACTAAAAGCATCAGCCCTTAAACCAACTTACCGGTCAACCATCACACCGGTTCCTTACAGTGCAGGTATTTGTAGAAAATGCAATAGACCCACGGGAGGTTGTTAGTCCCCGCCACACACCAAATTATCGAGGATACTAACACCCTCTTCCTGCGTTTTAGGTTCAAACCACAGCCACAACGTTTCAGCCAAGGTAGGCACCTTGACCATGATCAGCCCGGGTTGAACTGCAAGCAGAACCACCCGGAGGCCATGCTGAACCCCGTTCTACCAATTTAAACCCTTGGTAAGGGTTTCGGAAGCCAACACAACACAAGTCATGCGGCTTTCTAGAGTTTTATTTGCTACAACAAACGAGGGACCCTCTTTAGCCTAAAAACAGAGTGCCCTGGGTAGGAATACGCCAAGGCAAAACCTGTTCCCTGGGGGGATCTAAAGATGACAATAGGACTACGGCAACGAATAGTAGTAGATTTTCTATCCTACAGACTGATTGGCAAACAATATCAAAAAACACATTTAAACCGCCACCAATGTATTTGAGAGCCTACTTCTAGTGAGCTGGTAAAGCATTTTATTACGACAATCGTTAAAAACACTTTCAACGAAACATTAGTTAAGCACGGCAGCATTAGTGTAGTAATAAACCAAGTAAACGATGAAAACCATTACTGAAAATTGTCGTAGAACGAGAAAAGATATGTTTACACTTTTCAGCTTAAGAGTGCTAGAGGTCTTCAGTTCTTTATTAAAGGAATTGCCTCTTGCGTATATACTGATGATGGTAAAACAGGAATGGAAGACAACGGCTTTAAAATTAAAAATGTAGTAAATTTAAGGAACCGTAAAAAGATCCCTCAACTCTTATTTAGGCTTGAACTTTTTCCAATTTTGAAATTGGTTAGGTCAGGTTATGTAACGAGCAATTGAAACACCATTTCTGTTGCTCAAGATGACTTTAGAAATATGGTTGATTTTGTTAAATAGATATACAGGTTTTTCATTTTAGAAATATTACTAACTGCTAGCTATCAATCTGTTGGGGTGGGTACGTGTCACTTTCTTAATTTATTTTTCCCATATTTTAAAACGCACCTTAACACATAATATTACAGACTCCTGGCCTACCAATCCGCCCTCGTATTTTGGGTTTTATAGTACGTGAAGGTCCATTCTCTAGTAATGACACTTTAACTCCGTTTTTCGTTTAAGCGACTTCCTTCTTTTTATTATTCCAACTCAATGATTTTTGTCAAGAAAAGTTAGTGAACAGCGTTATTAGTGCAAAATGTTAGCGCTCGTATTTAAATTACTCGCTTCAGCGTAAATCTAAACCCAAGTAAGTATATGTTGTCTTTGCCGCGCTATTATCCATACGCTATTATCAATACTAATTGTGAGGAAAATTTCGAAAAAGAACTGGAGGGGGATAGCCCCTACATATGCAGTGCATTGTACTGGAACTAGGAAAGTAGATTATGAGAAGGAGGAAAGGAGGAGTAATGTTGTGAACTTAACACACGGAAGGACCAAAACAAACGTTATCACAGCATTTAAAGTGTTGAAATTAAATCAGTTAAAACTTATCAGTGCCCAGTGTATATACCTTCGACACTGTTCAGATTAGCAAAATTTAGTCCAACACCGCGCCCACCGTAAGGTAATAAACTACATAGGATAAAAAAGAAATTAAGAATAACAAATAGAGAAAAAATAAACGGCAGTAAAAAAATAAAAGAATTAAAAAAAAGACGTGCACACATGATACGAAACAAAACTTTACCTAATCCGGTATAATTTTAAAAAATTAATAATAAACATAAGTACTCGTATAAGTAGAGAAAACAATTTGGGAAACTAAGATTTCAAAAAACTAGAAAAATCATTTATAATTTTGTATTCATTAAGTCCAACAATGACACATAACAATTTTTTTTCGTGTTCAATAACGAAATTCGTTGAATCAATTAATAAGTTATTTGAATGCGGACCTGTAAGGGAATTCGTGGATTCAAACAAAAGTTTAGTAAAAATAATGGGTGATTTTATAAGAACTATCGGTAATTAAGAAAAAAAAACACATAAAATTCAGAAAAATGCATGAAATATTTATTTGGATCGATAGTTGGGTCGATATAATTTAATGCTTGAAGATTATTTCATGCAAATGTTGGCCGCGGCTGCGCCTCAAATGGTCCATCCGCTTAGTCCAATTTTGGCATACTCTTTCCAACATTTCGGCCGGTATCTCACGAATAATGTTGGCAATGTTGGGTTCCAGTGCGTCAATCGAAGCGGGCTTGTCGCTATAGACATTAGCCTTAACATAGCCCCACAAAAAATAGTCTAGAGGCGTTAAATCGCACGATCTGGGCGGCCAATTGACTGGTCCCAAGCGTGAAATAAACTGTTCACCAAACTCGCCTCTCAATTGGTCCATTGTTTCGAGTGCTGTGTGGAATGTGGCACCGTCTTGTTGAAACCACATGTCATGCAAGTCAAGCTCTTCCATTTTGGGCAAAAAAAAGTTTGTTATCATCGCACGGTAGCGCTCACCATTCACAGTAACGTTGTGATTCGCATCATCTTTGAAGAAATACGGCCCAATGATGCCGCCAGCCCATAATCCGCACCAAACGGTTGTTTTTTGTGGATGCATTGGTAGCTCTTGCAATACTTCTGGCTGCTCTTCACTCCAAATACGGCAGTTTTGCTTGTTGACGTATCCATTCAACCAGAAATGAGCCTCGTCGCTGAACACAATTCTTCGATAAAAAAGTGGATCTTCATCTAACTTTTCAAGAGCCCATTCACCAAAAACTTGGCGTTGTGGTAGGTCGTTTGGCTTCAATTCTTGCACCAGCTGTATCTTATAAGGCTTCACACCCAAATCCTTCCGCAAAATTTTCCACGTAGTGGAGTAACAGAGGCCCAGTTGCTGCGAACGGCGCCGAATCGATAATTCACGGTCATCACCAACACTGGCCGATACGGCTGCGATATTTTCTTCAGTTCGCACTCTACGTAAGCGTGTTGGTGGTTTAATGTCCAACAATGTAAATTTGGTGCGAAATTTTTTTACAATAGCCCGAATAGAAGACTCAGTAGATCGATTAAACTGACCATAAAATAGAAGAAGCGCGCGATGAACTTTCTTAACAGAGCACGCATTTTGGTAATAAAATTCAATACTTTGCAAGCGTTGTTCGTTTGTAAGACGATTCATGATTAAATTATAGACCAAACTGAAGATGTTTAACAGTGACACAAGATACAAAACGTGCGTGAGCTGTCAAAACTAGTGTTGCCAAAAAAATAATAGCAAAAAAATCACTCGTTAATTATTGATCGAAAACAACTATTTTTTTAAACGACAACAAAATACGATATTAAAGGTTATGTTTCTGATATTTATGTATATGCATAAAAATTATTTTTTCAGACAAAAATTTTGTTGATTTTATTTTTACTATAATTTTTTCTGTGCAAAAATGGAAAAGTCAATTTCAATGTAATTCTCACTTTCTTTTTTTTCTGTGAACTGCTTTGTTCAAATATTATTTTACTAACAAATTTTTGTTTTCAATTCTTCTGCTAAAAAAAAAAAATAGACTTTTGATTGATAACTGAATTCGGCAACTTCTGGCTTTGTTTAATTTCAATTGTTTCAAATCTTTCAGCGGTTCTTTCGAATACTGAATTTATTAACTGCTCTTCTTGACAGCTGTGTCAAATTAAACCAGGGCCACAGGGCATATTAAAATAACACCCTAAATTGGCGGCAACGTCAACGGTGATCGTACAGTCGTACGACCTGAAAAGTTCAAATAAATTATAAAAAAAATTTTGTTAAACCACAACTGTTGTTATTACATCCACAGCTGCTGTAATTTTAGTAAATCATTCGTAAAGCAACAGTACAAAAGAATAAAATGGGGAAAATTATTTTCCTGTGGCAGGAAATGCTTTAGTTTTAGTTTTGGCATGTTTTGCATGTAATAAAGCAATAGTGCTATCATTTTTAAAGTATTTTAAAGCACTTGTTATTTGGCAGCTACAATTATAAAATATTACACAAATGGTGGTCCAACCCAAACGCACAATGTTAACTGTAAATAAAACAAGAAGATTTCAGAAATTTATCCTAAAATAGTTTTTATGATTTAGAGATCTATGACAGTTATATATGAAACAAAATATTTACCAAATTCTCGTCACGAATTCGGTTACCATAGATAGCACTCTCCATTTTTCTTGTTATATTCCAAAAGTAGTAGCCACTTTCGATAAAGTAGTTAGTTTAAATTAGATTATTTAAATGTTGATGTTGTTATTGTTATTACTACTGCTATTATGCCGATGGAAAACACGACAGCGTAACACGGTTACTGTGTGTTCGTGTGTCGCAAAGAGGTCTATCGAATATTTGTAGATGTTACGGTTAACCGTAACCGCTCTACTACTGACAGCTGGGAAAGATGTTCATGATCCTGGCTAGACATGCTGACACAAAAGAACTGATGGTACTGTTCTAGTATTTTACCAACATTGAGGTTCAATGTGGAATTGTCCCATCCTTTAGCTTTTGAATTATTCTTGGCTTATTACCGTACACATTTTCTTTGAAGTATGCCCAAAGAAAGCAGTCCAACGGTTTAAAATTACATGATCGTTGTGGACAACGATCTCACGTCGCCATGACGTGAGATAACACGGTCACTGAATTTCTTGCGCAAAAGAGGCATTGTTTCGTTGGCTTTGTGACAAGTGGTACCATCTTGTGGGAACCACTCGTCCTGCTCTATATTCTAAATTTTTGGCTACCAAAAGGCTGTTATCATATCGCGATAGCGAACATCGTTTAGGGTAACTGTTTGTATGACCTCATTTTCGATGAAGTACGGCCCAATGAGGCCGCCAGCCCGTAAACCGCATTAAACACTCGCTCTTTGAGGATGCATTGGCCTTTCAACAATTACCCGTGAATTCTCATTTTCCCAAATTGACGAACCCACCGAGGTGAAAGGGTGCCTCGTAGATGAAGATAAACTGTACGGGTGTCATTTCCATTTGAACGCCTATCTGTGTACCTATCCATAGTTGAATTTGTCAAACACTGAAATAAAAATATGTCAAATTGAGTTGAATAAAAAACATGATTCTAACAGCGCAATCCAAATTAGCGCGTAAGGCGTAATTTTACGGCCAAAAATCCTGATATACGTACAAAATATATGAAACCAACCCAAATAGCGCGACGGTAACACTTTTACCGCTTTCACTCACGGAAATTTTACTTTGCAAAACCCTGAGTTTAGTGGTGGCAAGAGAAAAAGACAGCCAATTTCCTTTTCTTTGCCATCATCAACTTTATGGTTTTGTAAAGTCAACTTTTCGTGTGTGAGTGTGGTTTTTGCAATTAGAACCCCCAGTTTTGACAGCGCCTAAGAGTTTAAACTCTACTCTCTCTCTCTCTCTAGAAAGTTCGCTTCAAAACTACTAATATTTTGTGTTAATTTGTAATAACATTTTAGCTTCTTTCAGTCTAATTTAGTGATTTTATCTATATTTATTATTTCCATTTAGTGATTTTTATCAAACAAGGCAAGAGAACACTACTGTTTATAACACAACGTTAGCGCTCTTATCTGGAGTAAAGCATTAAACACATCGGAGACAGCAGGCTAGACGAACACACCACTACAAATAAACTTTTCTATATTTTATTTATTTATTCATGTCTATGAATGTAATATCCTTACAGACAGATAGATATTGCTACCAATTAATTATTACAATCAAAAAAGTATATTACAAACACTATATATAAGTCTTTGAAAAGCATTTAGAAAGGCAATAATTTTACATTTTACAGTATTTTTTATCTAAAGAAAAGTCTATAAATATATAATATTTGTTAAATTGCCTGCAAACCCTGCTAAATGGATCAGCATTTGCATAATTAGATCTAAAGTATTTAATATTTAACAACTCGTAGTGTCTAGATGGACGATTAGGAACCGTCAATGCAATATTATTGAGTAGGAATACTGAACAAATGTCAAATTTAAAACAAATGATATGTTTAACATAGTCCTACGACTTTTAAGGGTTGGCAGCTTAATAAGTGCAAGGCGACTGTTGTACGATGGGAGGGTGGCATGTCACACTTAAAAGTGTCATAAGGTCCATGGACATTAACACACTATTGAAAGTGACATAATGTCCATCAGGGAGGAGTCGTAAAGTCCGTGGACACTATGGCATTTTGCGGAGTGTCATAACGTCCATAACTTAAGTAATAATAAAAAATTTTTAGAAGTTGAAAATTTTAATTTTAAGAAAAGTAATTCAACCTTGCTTTGGCCTTACTATAAGCAAATTTTTGAAAGTAATATACTCCTAAATATATTTCAATAAGCGACTATTTATTTTGATAATAAAGTACCTTTTACTTTTGTAAAAACTCATTTCTGTAAAAAAAAATCAATATTTTGGTTTAATTTTTCAAGGGAATACTAATTCGTAAATTTAAAGAGAATATGAAATAATCATGTATTTAAATAATTACATATTTAATTAAAACGAATGAAAGTGTAATATCTTGCAGGCAATACAAGCAAGACTTATGCCTCAAAGTTTTGCCACCGAAAATGTGAACCAATTTGATAATGGGAAGAGCTTTTATTGGTTCACATTATCACTGAAATATCCAGTTATTTTCATATATAACTTTTTTTTTAATTATGGACCTTATGATATTTTTAAAAATGACATAATGTCCACTTGCAAGCCCATGCCCATGGACATTATGACATTTTCAGAAGTGTCATACTGTCTATGGACCTTATGATACATTTATGTGTGTCACAGTGTCCATGGACATTATGACACTGGACATTATGACATGCCACCAATGGGAGATTAAGCGGGTTCCAATGAAGACTGCGAAGACAAAAAAGCAAAAATTGCTTCTGCACTGATTCGATGGAGTCAACATGTGTCTTATAAGATGGATCCCAAACTACAGATGCATATTCCAAGACAAGTCTGACCAGGGAAGTATACAACTGCTTCGTAACATAAGGGTCTTTAAACTCCTTAGCCTAACGTTTTATGAAACCAATGATACTACGTGCTTTGCCAACAGTTAACGAAATATGGCTAATAAAGTTAAGCTTAGGACGTAGGAGAACTCCAAGATCCGAGATAGAAAACACTCTTTCCAATTGCTGATTTTCCAGAGAATAATTCACATTAACATAAGAAGCTCTGTAAAAAGTAATATAGTTACACTTGTTAAAATTAAGCTGCATCAAATATTTATTACACCAGGTATAAAAGCTCTCTAAGTCCTTCTGTAGTAGATTGTGATCAGAATATTTGTCAATACTTAAAAAGATCTTTACGTCGTCTGCGTGCATTAAGACATTGGAAAATGTAATAACTTTAGGGAGATCATTAATAAATAAAGTAAAGAGTAGAGATCCAAGATGATTTCTCTGGGGCTTACGATTGATAAATAAGAATCAATCTACTTTAAGCATTGGTTTGAAAATCCCATTAGGTTCAGTTTCTTTAAAAGCAATGTAACAAACGCGTTACTAAAATCAGTTTGCACGATGTCAGTTTGTATCCGTTGTACGAAACCGTGATTAACAATCGTTTTCAGTTGTATTAAGTTTGTTGTGGTAGAACATCCTTTCCGGAAAATGTTTTGAACAGATGACTAAAGCGACGAGGCGTGATGAGAAATATATTCAGTCACTAATTTTTCAAATAATTTAGGAAGAACGCTTAGTTTAGCAATACCTCTATATTTTACAACACTAGACTTAGCTTCATACAAGGGTATAATGAAAGAGTTTCTATTGAAATATTGAAAATCCGAGTCAGCGGCTCAGCAAGTGTATCAACACAATTAATCAATGTACAGCTCGGAACATTATCAGAACCACCGTTCTAAGAAAATTTCAGTTTTCTCAAATTTTTAGAAATGGTGAAAATATCAAAAAATGGGATGGAAATATTATGACTGGTTGATTGATAGCAAGTTGGAGAGATGGCATCATTATAAACAGCGTTAGAATAGGTTGTAGAAAAAAAATCGCAAACATATTACTTATATCCAGGCTTTCACTGGACTCAGAACTCCGGAACTTCATAACCTTGGGAAAAGTGGTGGCCCTCCTTTTAGAGTTTACATAATTGTAAAACAAATTTGTGAATTTATTGTCAAAGCGCTAGTTTATTTGACTTTGCTTGATAGATTGCCATTACTAACAAAGCTTTTGTAGCCAACAATACAGAAATAAATTTAATTTTACGACAGCTACAACGGTGGTCGTAAAGGTCTGCTGTTTCATTCTCATAAGAACGCGCGTATTTTAATTTTGGCTTTTTGTAGTCGGTAGCCTGCTGTCTCGAATGTGCTTAAGGCTTTAAATATAAGAGCTTAATTACGTTGCGCTTTAAGTGGTTATTTAGGTTACGCTGTAAAGTGTGACTAAGAGTTAACATCGTGCATTATGGTTGGACCATCTTTTAGAAAGATTTTGCTGCAAAGAATAAACAAATTATGACCGATAGCAAAGCCAACTCTTTTAGAGTAGTTTAAACTGAAAAAATATATTTTTTAAAAAGTGGATTTGTAAACGAATGTAAGATACAAAGATAATATTTTAAAAAGTTTTTTTAATATCTTGCACACGAGTATTATCATGGTTACAGCAGTTAAAACTCTCTGTTTCTTAAATGAATTGAATTTCATAGACATTGTTCATGTGTGCGAATGAAGTTATATAAAAAAAATACATATATACATAGAAATTTGTGTATACATTTGTTAGCATGCATGTGAGTTTTGAACTTTGAAATGCCTCAAAAGTCATAAATCACAGTCCAATAATTTTGACACTTGTGTCACTCACTGTTTCAAGCACTGTTTCCAACGAAATATGTGAGTACGAGTACGTTCACTTTAGTTTTTGTTTAGCACTTGTGTTCGTATGTGAATGCTCATTTTGTAAGTGTTGGCTTTATTTTTTTTTCGTTTTTTTTTTTGTTTCTTTTCCAACTCTTACCACCCCTAAAATATTTCAAAAGGTATTCTTGTTTTCCTGAATATGCAAAATATTCATTTTGCTTAATGGCTTACTACAAAGGAAAAAAACAATGGGGACGGAAACGTTAATTCAAAAATCCAATTAAATCTTTAAGGGCACTTCATACACAAACATATGCACATACACATACGAGTGCATACATATTTTAGAGGGGCACATCTTGTGAACTCATAACGACGGCGTCATCATATTCGCATTGCATTTTTTGATATTTTGTTAACTTTTACAGGGCAATTTTTACTCTTGTTTTTTTGCATATACTCGTATGTGTTTTTTTTTTTTCTAAATGTACAAAATTAATTCTCAGGCCAGTTCCGCAACTCTTGCAATGAAAAATTGTGTATTGAAATGAGCAACCTAAAATGAAAAAGCCATTAAAGACACCTTTACATGGTAATACAAGTATTTAAATCTGTCAAAAAGGAAATCTTACCGTGTAAAACCAAATTATATTCTGTGGGAGAGGAATCCACATGCAAAAATTGGCTAGCGGTCGGCAAATCTTCATTTTCTAAACCATTTCAGAAAACTCTGCATTCTCATCACATCAGAGTTGTATTTTTAAATTTGCATTGGCAGCACTTTGAGTATTTACTGCAACATTTACAAACCCAAACAATTTTAGTTCAAAAATATTGCATGTTATTTGTGTAAATGTTGTAGAACTGCAACCACTATTAATTTTATTAGATTTTTATAATCCCACAAATGTAAACATGACAAATACTTACAACACATTTTTGTTCACTCTCTTTAAGTACGGAGAAATTTCGTAATATTTTGCTTCCACAAAATCGATTCAAATTTTACTTCTTCGTAAGACCGGAACTTCTTTTAAGCCAGGTCGTGTGCCATTCAGAAAAATAAGTGATAGCCCGACAGAGCAATATCTGGAGAATACAGCGCAAATAGGGTATGACTTCCCATTTCAACGTTTCAAAGTATGGGTGTCTTTAAATGGTCGACATGGGGTCGTCCATTGTTATGCTGTAAAATCTCATTGCATTGCGGTCATTTTTCTTTCAATAATCGACTCAAACGCGTTAGTTAAGTTCGATAATGATGGCCTGTGATAGTTGTCCGGGATATCCCCATGATTTTCTGCGCTTGGTAGTATCGTAACTAATTTTTCGTCTCCAGTCACAGTGCAATGCAGACATCCTCTCCGTGTTTGCCTTGCAAGCAACTGTTCACAAGCAAACAAACGCCGTTCAGTATCTCTCGGATTCAACTCATACGGCACCCAATTTCCTTGTTTTTGAAAGATTCCCATGACTATGTTTTGAAATGGCTTGTTCTTCACTAATAGCGGCCGCACCATAAATATTTGAGAGCACTCGATGAACTTCTGCCGCAGATTTCTTCATATTAAGGCAGAAAATTAACACCTCCCGCAAATTACGATAATTTGGCTCGCAAGCTGGTTTGTTTAATCGAGAATAAATTTATGGTGCAGACATAAATCGACTAATATTTCGATGGCATTATGTTTAAAACTACTTAAACTTATTGCAAGACATCTACGATATATATGTCTCTATAGTAAAACGGCGGAGTCAAAGTTGTACATCTATAACATTTTCATTAAATTCTTTTCACACTTACATATGTACGTTTCTGTTATTGAGGCAAAAATTTCCCAATAATCTGATTTTAAGAAACTCCGCACTTCGCTGGCTTCCTAGGTTATCTGACCTCATTGCACCTGATTTTTGTGTTTTTTTTTTTTTTTTTTTTTGTTATTTATTGAAAACAAGAAGTTCACAAAAGAAACCCAACAAATTTGGATGATTTGAAGCAATACAATCGAACGCTAATTCAGGCAATTCTCACTGCAAAACTACTCGTACAGGCCAGGCAATTCAGGTCATTTGAATTCAGTTATTTTCAAAATTTGACAATGAATTACTTTAATAAAAATGTATGAATTACTAAAAAATATGTTACAAAAACTTGTTTGAGTTTCTTAAAGTAGCAAAATTGATCAGCTACCCTGTAGGGAGGTAGGAAGGACCATTTTTCGATAGATTTTGGCATAAGGAAAGTAAAGTTCCAATTCGTCATACCCAAAAATGCATTGTGGAGACGCTCAAAAAATAAAAATAATTCCATTTCATTAGTATATTATATGGCAACAAATTGGTTATACATGTGCCATGATTTTAGCGTAATAACTGGTAAAGAAACAATATTCTTTATTTCCCTGGAAAACATATGTTAATACAAGTTACGCGAGCATTAACTAATATTATATTTTTAT
The DNA here is from genome assembly GCA_914767995.1 of Thecocarcelia acutangulata. Taxonomy (NCBI): domain Eukaryota; kingdom Metazoa; phylum Arthropoda; class Insecta; order Diptera; family Tachinidae; genus Thecocarcelia; species Thecocarcelia acutangulata. The sequence goes on from OU612098.1 coordinate 65,001,245, forward strand.
GATATTTTATTTAATTATTTATTTAATAATACGACTATAATTATTACAGTAAATATATAGAAATAAGAGTACTAGCTGCAATAGCTTTCGACTCGAATTTAAATTAATTAATTTAGATAAGATTTTGAAATCTTATTTTTGAAATGTATTTAAATATAAGTTTAATGTTTTTGACACATGGATCTTTAAGTAGATCAGATGGTGTAGTAGACCCAAAGATTGATGACTTAAAGTAATTGTAGCAAAAGCATTCGTCCAGACCATGCGACACACTTAATTGGCTGTCACAGGCTGCGCACCAAGGTGTATCACTTTTTTCAAATATATGTTTATGCGAAAACTTGCAGTGACCCATTCTCAGGCGCGTAAATATATTTGAAGAAGTTTTAGGATATGATGGTTTTGTGCCTTGTGGATTGAAAATTTTGTATTTGTGTTGGTATTGGGCCCATTGTATACTGATTTGTTGTTTTACGTGTTGAGTGACAGCAAGAAGAACATCTGGCTTTTCCCAAGTTGGATATTTCAAAAGCGGTCTCCTTTTTGCCTCATCTGCAGCACGATCAGCTTTTTCATTACCCGGTATACCAACATGTGTTGGAACCCACATTATTTTTTTTCTTGTTCGCCATATTGAACACAAAGATCTCTTCTTTGGTTTATGAGGTAAGAATCATGCAGTGTATTTTCAACTGCTTGCACAGTTGATAAACTGTCGATACAAATTATTGCTTTGCAATATTCTTTTGAGGCGCGTTTAACTTCGACAAAAAGTGCTAAAGCTTCAGCAGTAAAATTGGAACAGCAATTGTCTAAATGACCAATACTGATAATATCCCCGCTTTCTTCGACAACAGCGAAAGAGCTAAAGTTTCTCGATTTGGAACCATCGGTGAATAAAAGTCTAACGTTTGGTTGAAATTCATCACATAGATGACAAAACATCTGTTTGTAAAACGTCGGAGATGTTGATGATTTAGGTAATTGAGTTAGATCTAGCAGCAATGAGGATTTTTCCAATTGCCAAGAAGGTTGTCGTGGTTCTAAAAATAGTTTTGCTTCAACATTAAAGCCAAGATTTTGTGCCCAATTGCTGCATTTGGAAACTGTGGATGGACATTTTGGAGTTCTAACACCACTAATAGTTTTTTTTTACTTCATTTAGGTGTTTCTGCAAATTAATATTTTGGGCAATAGTTTTAGTGTTTTTACGATATTAAAAACATACTCTGGACTTTATATTCTTTGATTCTTCTAATGCCTTCAACTGTAGTAGTAGGCTTATTCAAAGAAATATTGTAAAAATGTTTGTACTTGCACAATTTTGCTCTGAAGATTCAAAAGGTCCGCAGAATTTCATTAAAAAAATTCTATCACTCATAACGAAATGTGTTTACATTCACACATACTGCCACAAGAATGTACATAGGTATGTGCGTATTTACGAATATGCATCTGCATGTTGATGTGTGTGTGTGTGTTTTGAAATTTGTTTTAATTGATGCATTTTTTTCCTGCATGCGATGTAAGCGAATTCTAAGATGAGTGCACACTTGTATTTGAGCTATTCCTCGTCCAATAGCTAAATTAATAAAATTGAACTTTTCGGTACAATCGTAAATCAGCTGCAAATTGTTCGGTATCGATTGGATATACTTCTGTGAATATTTGCAAATAACAAGTCTAATCACACGACTTCACAACATAGTCATACCAAGCTAAGTCTGGCCATATATCGGTATAAGAACACAGTGGCTATGGACATACTCAGTACTCTTTTTATATCCTTCACAAAAATTTAAAGGGTATACATACATATATAAGTTTGTGATTCCGTTTGTAATTTATACAATTTTCAGAATTATAGAAAAGTCGATGTCCGTCTGTCCATTGTCGGTCGTTGAAAAACCGTTTCTAACCATTCCAATAACCTTACAATACACTTGTGAAAAATATTTACATTAGGGCGTTATCTGATGAAACGTGGAGTGAATTATTCACGATTCACCAGTGCCCCCGTGTGGCTTACCAGGCTCACACAGGTAGAAATTTTTGCCATATATTTTTAGCCATATAGGCAACTTCTTGTTGAGGAGTTCAGGCCCTCTAATTCTCACTGTATGCAATTACCCTGCAATCAATGGAAGACAAGGCTTAATGAGTTAGTAGGCCGAAGCCCACTAGCAGCATCAGCCCTTAAACCAACTCACCCTTCAACCATCACCACCGGTTCCTTACAGTACAGGTATCTGTTGTAAAGGCAACAGACCCTCGGGAGGTTGTTAGTCATCGAAAAAAGCCATACACCAAACAATTATCAAGGATACTAACACCCCCTTCCTGCGTTTTAGGTTTCACCTACAGCCAGAACGTTTCAGCCAAGGTAGGCACCTCAACCATGATCAGCCTGTAGTGAACTGCAAACAGAACCACCCGGGGGCCATGCTGAACCCCGTTCTGCCAATTCAAACCCTTAGTAAGTGTTTCGGAAGCCAACACAACATAAGTCATGCGGTTTCCTACAGTTTTATTTGCTACAACAAACGACAGACCTCTTCCCCTCTTTACCCAAAAAACAGAATGCCCTGGTTAGGAATACGCCAAAGCAAAACCTGTTCCCTGGGGGTATCCTTCCAATACAATGGAAACTCAGCAAGATAGTATAATGTGCTAAAAGGGTGTGCTTTTCGACGCATAAGCTTAGATGAACAGAGCTTCAACACCTGTGCTGGAGTGCAATCCGGTCCAGGAGACTTATTTAGGTCGAGGTCAGCGAAAAGCCTTTTAACTACTCCAACCCGAAAAATATCTCTGGCATATTTACAGATAATCTTTTGAACTTATTGGAATTACTTTAAAATTATGATTTTAAATAACGAATAAATCGATTAATTAATGTGAATTAATCCAACGTTTTTTTTCAGTAAAATATAATTAAAATGAAATTTTAGAATTTGGAGTATGTTTATATGCTTTTAATGATTTTATGCAAAATGTAGGAAAGCAAAAACTTAAATCGACATATACGAGCTTTGAAGTTTTTTCATAAGGTAGTTTTTGTTAATAACACGAGTACTAACTATTTTCAGGAGTTTTTTTTTGTACCACGTTCTGTTTCACGAACACAGATGAACGGCTCGTCAAAAAATTTGTATCGAAAGCAACCGACAAATTCAGAACTTTCATGTAAATTTTCTAGACGAGTCGCTCGCCCGTGTGCTGTGAAAAACAAGTGCTTTCCTGTTCTTCGCATTGATTAATCGTATAACTTTTTAATTGGTTCTAGGATTGCTGGTACATTAGGTAGCATCAATCCCCAAGAAGACTGAAAATTGCCGCTAAATTGCAATTTCCTCTGAGCTTACGAAAGTAATATAAAGTATGTTTAACTATCATCTTGTAAGGTATCTAGAGTTGCGCAATTATCTGTGTTATACACGATATAGATTTTACAGGATGTGATCTTTTGGCATATCTCATGGAGAAATGAGTCCACTCCATTCATCATTTCGGTGAAAGTAGTTGCTCTAGATATTTCCAACGCTATTGGTAGAGCGGACCGAGATGTGTTACTATCAAAGCTTATTGCTTTTGGTGTCGGTGACATTTTTTATCGGTTTATGTTGAAGCTGTCCTAGAGACCATACGAGCATATACGAGTGGTTAAAGATGGGGTCTCATCAAAAGAGTTCAATTTTTATATATATTTTTTTTATATATTTATTTTTTAAAACTCATACATATGCAGTGCGCTGTGCTGGAACTAGGAAAATATATTATAAGGAGAAGAAAAGTGGGAGCAGTTTTTAACGACGTTTGACTAGCACCTATCAATAACAACACGGAAAAAACCAAAACAGCACTTAGAGTGTTGGAACTAAATCAGCTAAAAGTGTTCTTCTATATTATACTTAAACGGTATTTCCTTTTTTGCCGATAACAGCAGCATTTGCCATTCGTACTCTCTCTATGAAAAGCCCAGTCTATCCGACATGCACTAAGTGGCAAAATATAAATGACTCATCGAGTAGTGATCTTCTTATAATCTCCGAAAAATGTCGCAAGAACCGGGTTGACTTCAACGACTTCATAAACTCATAAGCATAAATGCTGCTTCATCTGTGCTAATAGATGGTATAAATATTGAGTAATCGGATGCACTTGATGTTCTTGGAATGAAATACAGTGAAAATACAGTGTAATGTTTGCGGGCCTGAACACAATTTTCATGTCTCTAAAGAAGCGTCTTGTTTTTCTGAAGCAGTGTAAGATATATTTCATTCCATTCGATCTCCTTACTACAATTTTATACCTATATCCGACCGAAAATGGAATGAAGCACTCACATTTGAATCGGTGCTTCAAGGTCTATTTTGGGGTTGCACAACCATGCGCTCTATACCCTTACTATTTATAACACCTATACCCGACCAAAATACAACTCTTATGTTTGGGCCGGTACCTCAAAATATTTTTTACGGTTACTCTACCGTGTGCAGGAGAGGGCGAAGAAGCTTATTATTGGGGCAGTAGGCTATGCAACTCTATTGGCTCACTGGAGAATCGCCGCAGTGTGGAGTACGTGTCTTTATTTTAGCGTTACTATGTTTTGAAACTCGGAATATGTTTTGAATCTTATTCTCGTAATCCATATATTTTTACGCCATACGAATTCTTTGTCTAGGGCTTATCAATTTGTGGTCGATTACTCAGTGAATCCCACAACACGTTGCAGAGATAATTCGTTTTGCAGCCGTACGATTTGTCCGTGGTACAAGTTTCCTGCAGACGTGTTTCTTATCAGTTACAACGTTTTAAATTTCAAGTCAGACGTCCGCAAACACTACTCGTTCCAGTACAATGCACTGCATATGTAGGAGTGATCCCTTGAGTACTGATCCCCCAGATAAAAGTAAAAATTATTTCAAACCTGTACACAAAATTTAAGGTATTCTTATTATTTTGTTTGGAATTGCTCATCTATGAAATATTTTCAGATATAAAAAAACTGCACTTACAAACTTACATACGAGTACGTACATATTTGTATTCATATTTTTGTAAAACTTTATAAATAAAAATAAGTATTTATGAAAGTTGTAAGTGAACATAAGTTCGTGGTCTAATGGTCTCTTTCTGTGAGCGTTCGTTATTCTTGTGATGAAAGTTTTGTTTTGTAAAAGCGGATAAAACAACATAAAAAATATTACTCCTTTTGAGGTTAAGCCACAAGTGGAAAACGTGCAAAAAAAAAACAGAAAAATTTTAAAAAACGTTCTTTTATATGAAGTGGCTGTTGGCCATTTTTAACTATACAAATTTATTCCAACGTTTACAATTTTGGGTTCATATGAGGAAAAATGCAAATACAACCGTATTCCTATTTTTCATACCTTCATACATACATATGTATGTATGTATGTACAATATATAAAATTCATGTAAAAATGCTGAACGTAAATTCTTTAAATTGGAAGGACTTACCTACTTACATACGAGTACGTAAGCACGATTTATTTTTATTTTACTTCCTTGAGGAAATTAGTTTAGTGCTAATTGCATTAGAATAACTTTATAGTTATAGAAGTATTTGCAAAAAAATATAATTATTGTGTGGCAATTGGTAATCCACCAAATAAATCCTCTCAAAAATTCCTTTTTTTCAAAATAAAAAAAAAATATATATGTATATATAGACATATATACAGGGGGCTAATTCAATCATTTTGAGCGAAATTACTATCGAGTAGAAAATAATTTCGATATCGTGTAAATTTCTAATGATGTGACTCGGTACGTAACGAGTCGAGTTATCATTTCAGAGTTGCAAAATACTGACAAAATGTGTTTTATAACGCTGTCGAAACTTGTCAACAAAAATCATATGTTTTGACAAAACAAGTTAAAATTTACGAGCAACAAATTCAATAAAAATAAAAACGCGAAAGAAATGGACCCAATATTATTATTTTCGGCTGACTTCGACGAAACGGCTACCCGTAATACGAGTACAAAAAATTAGAGAAGTGAAGATCCTTAAAATTTGCCAAACAACGAATAAGTGCAGTTAATATTTTGTTCAAATACCATAAAGAATGTTTATTTCACGGTTTCAAGAGACGATTAAGACTTACAAAGGAAGCGTTGGGCCAATCAAATTTTGAGGCACAACTTTCCGCCGCAGTTCCACCAAAAATTCAATTGGCGGCAACACTTGCGGTATTCGCTTCAGGAGGATTCCAACACTCCGTTTGAAATGATTTTTTAATGGGGATTAGCCAAAGTACTGTGTGCAAAATTACAAAGCGAGTCATCAATGCAATGTTCAGAGTAAGCTCTTGCCACAATTTGTTGGCAGTATATTTCCCTTGCGCAGTATTGGGTAATACACCTTTTGCGGTATGTACTGCCATAAAATTGGCCAAAATGTCTTTTTGTGTATAATTAATTTTACATTCAAAACAAATTTTGAACTTACATTTCGTTTGTGTTTTTCTGTTTGGTGGGTTTTCGATAGTACTTTTGCTTACGAGTAAAAAGTTGCACGATTGCATTCGAATGGTTACTCGCTATCGAATGCCATCATTAGAAATTTCAATACCTTTTACTCGATATCGAATGAGATAATCCCAGAACTCGCACATTCGAGTAAGAACTCGCTCGTAAGCGAATGACAGAATTAGAATTGTATGTTAGTCGCTTAAACGGCAGCTTCACTATCATGTTTTTAACATAAAATTATTATTTAATACAAAGTTTTTAAAAACGAAAGAAAAAATTCAAAATTCTGCGCGTTTTTGTTGAAATAACGCTCTTTTACCCATTTCTTATATAAAAATATTATTTTTGTTTCGTCCACATTGCCGTATGTGGATGAAATGATTTAGAAAGCTAATAAGGAACATTAAAAAAGGCACCGGTTGCAGATCTCTGGTATATATGTTGTTTTGTCTTTATAAATTTTCATAAGTCTGTCAGCTCTATCTATTTTAGGCACTGTTACATTTCAATTTCCACAAATTTTTTTTTGTTTTATACAAACGTTTATCTTTATGGTACGGTGTACCACAAACTCATACACTGCTAGTCACGGCAGAATTATCTTGTTTATTTAATTGTCTCTAAAAATTATTTAGTTATATTTTAATATTTTTTATATCATAAGTTTCTGATTCTGAAATGCTTACTCTTTTTAAAGCACTTGTAGTCAGCGTTACCGGAATGAAAATCTTAATTGTGAAGACTTTTGAAGTAAAATAAGATTTGAAGGTCTTTTTCTCAAAATCAAGATTTTTGAGGTTTAGTGTGAACTATTTTCAATTATCCAACTAAGACTTTTTCCGTAACGTAGAGCTGCAGTAATCATTCGAAGAATTTGATTTGGCGCCTTTGTGTGTGGCAAGCGTTGGACCAATTTTTGTTAGTCTGTGCAGTGTCGAAGACGCATGCACTTAGCACTGATCAGTTTAATTCCAATATTTTAAATGCTGTGATAAAATTTGTTTGGTTCTTCCGCCACGTTACTAGTAGGCAAGTCAAGTCAAACGTACACAAACACTACACTTTTCCTATACCCCATAATATATTTCTCTTGTTCCAATACAATGCTCTGCTATATAGGGGTGATCCTCTGAGTACAGGTCCAAAATAAAAAAATTGAAATAATCTATGCAAACCGTTTGGCAAACACACATTTTGCGTTTACACTCAAACGAGATAAAAATACTGCATACAAACACAAATCAGTCACAGTTTTTGTTTTCATTGATAGTTGAAGGCGATTATGTTGCGGCAATTTTGCTTGCCATATAAAGAACGAAAAATATATATTTCTCTGTTTACTTCTCAGCAAAATTTCGCGCTAAAAACAAAAGCGGTTTCACAAACAACAAAAATCTTCTTCGAATATTTGTGTAAACAGGCAAAAACTGCCATAAACAATGTTTGTACAAACTTAAAATCGCCAAGCCGTTTGTGTAGTTTATTTCGCCGTTTATTATACAGGGTGGCTGATCAATTTTGCTACATTAAAAAACTCAAATAACTGAAAACAACTTGAAAAGTTTATGAAATTTACTTTTTAGTAATGCATTTGATATATAGTACATTTTTATTAAAGTAACTCATAAAGTTTTGAAAATAATTGAGTTCAAATGGCCTCCACACCCATGTGCGATATCCTATCAAAAAGTTATTCATTACTACCTGGAGTGTTGCAGCGGGAACTATCTCAATTACCGTTCGAATGGATTGCTTTAAATCATCCAAATTTGTTGGGTTTTTTTGTAAACTTCTTTGCAATAACCCCACAAAAAGTCAGGTGCAGTGAGTTCAGGAGATCTGGGAGGCCACCGGAATATGGAGTTTCTTGAAATCAGTTAATTGGGAAATTTTTGCCTCAATTCTGTCATAACGGTCGTGGCTATGTGACAAGTTGCCTCATCTTGTTGAAACCAAACGGAGTTGAAAGGGATTCTCATCATTTCACCATCTTTAAGTAACGGTCTTCATTAACCGTAACACTACGACTGTTTTCTTTGAAAAAGTAGGACCCGACAATGAACCTTGAAGAAACTGCACACAATGTGAGGCTAACTGGATGTAATTGCATCTGATGGAGCATCGTGTTTGTTGGCATTGCCGTTTAAATCAAAATGTGCCTCATCAGACATAAAAATGCAGTTCAAGACGTTTTCATCCTCTGACCATTTGAATGATCTCACAAAATTCCAAGCAAATCGGGAAGTCTCTAGGGTTCAGTTTGTTTGTTAATTGAATCTTGTATGGAAATAAGTTTAAATCATGGTGTAAAATTGTTTGCAGTGACTGTCTGCCCACTTGAGCAGATTAGCTCCTCGTGGAAACTCAAGAATTGGATTGTTTGACGGCAGCTACAGCAGCGATAGTTTCCTGCGTCTGAACTGAGGGATCTCGATGATAAGGCGTTCATGCGATTATGCTACGCTCGGCAAAATTCTTCATGGGCCTTATTATAGTCCATCTGCTAGGAGGAGTTAGTTTAGTTAAGCTTAAAGATGAAGCTATAAAACACAACAAAAATAAGTTATTACGTTTTTTTTTTTTTTTTGGTAGCAGCTTTCATTAGCCACCCTGTATATACTACTTATTTTAAGGAACATTGAAAAAATTCCAAGAAGTCAAAATAGAATTCTCTGTAGAATTACAGACGCTCCATGGTACGTTAAAAACTCACGAATCCGCGCAGATCTGAACGTACCTTTTGTGAAATCTGAATTTGTGAAGTACGCGACAATATATATTAACAAACTTGAAATCCATCCAAATCCACATGCAGTTAATATTCTTAATTTTGGTGGTCATACCCGTCTGAGAAGGAGGGATACTTTGGCTACCATTAGAGCTCTAAACAGATGACTGAATTCTGAAATAATATTCGCATAAAAATAAATTTTTGTCCAGCACTGGCAGGACTTTAATCACAGTTTTTTTTTTTTTTTTTTAATTTTAAGATTTGAATACTTATTAACATTACATTTTTTATGTAGATTCAATAAATAAAATAATGAAGTTAAAAAAAAAATTTAAGGACGGATGTTTGTTTGAATTGAATATTTACTTAAAATTTTTGTTTATATGTTTTATTAGGTCCTTTTGTAATAATTAACAAACATTATTTATGCGCTTAGACATAAAAAAAAGTATTTTAATATTTTTTTCCTAAAGCTAAGATTTTATATTTGTCAAACGAAGTTGTGTTTTCTATTAATGTGACTCTTTCCTTCAAGAAAAACAGATCAGTCTGAAGAGTAGTAAATCACTTGTGAATTTCTCTTAAGAGCTCTTCTTTGCACTGTTGAAATTTGTTTTCAATAACATTTATTTGTTGAGTTAATTTTTCAAATCTATTGTCTGGTTACAATACCAGCCTAAAAGGCGATTGAACTGTAGGTAGACGAGACCATTTGCTCGTATTCCCTAAATGGGACTTTTTTTATTCTCTTTGGTGAGTTTGTACAGGAGTATTTTCAAAAGATATTAAGCCAATGTTGTTATTGTTGGGACGCATGCATGCTGTTTTTGTAATTTGTACTTTCAGTTGTATCAAGATTTTTGACTATTTATTGGTGTTTCTCTTTTTTAAGTTAACAGTTTTCTTACTTCTTGTATGCATTTGTTTGTTTTATTAAAGTCTGTTATTATTTATTATTTCTTTTGAGAGTACACAAAAATAAGTTGTTATTGTTGAGGAAATAACTTATTGAATATGTAATTGTTGAACGGAATAACCGTAGTTTAAAGCTTATTGAGGTTTTTTGTTTTACGAGTATTTGAATATTTTATAACACAGTTTAACATTTTAGAATGCTTTTATTTGTTTTTGAATATTGTTTGTGAAACTCAATAGTTATGTGGAATAATTTTTATGTTCTATGTATTTTATTTTTTGTCTATTGTTTTGAAGAAGAAAATTGCATATTTTTGAGAGCTTAACGAAACACAACCGCTTAGCAGAACTACTTTTAGGGTATTTAAACAATCTTGTTGCAGTGGTCGTGGACCGGATGGCATTTCGGCACTGGTCTTGAAACACTGTTCTTCTATTCATGCGCACTCATTAGCACGCCTTTTCAGCAACATGTTAGTGAGTTCCCATTGTGAAAAGGTTTGGCAAATACCCCTGATAATTACCGCCCAATGGCAATTTGCTCCGCGTTTTCTAAAGTAATGGGCAGAGTGCTTAACTACCTTGTGAGCTATCTAGATTTGCAGAATTTCTTTTGTTACCACCAACATGAATTTCACAGAAGTCGTTCTAGTGACGTTTTTTGGCATATCTCAGAGAAATGGTGTCTCTCGATCCATCATTTCTATATATTTTCAACGCATTGTGATGGTATATTACTAATAGAACTTACTGCTCTTGGTATCGGTGATAATTTTTTCTCAGTTTATATCGAAATATCTTAGAGATCGCTCTATGCGAGTTGTTTTAGATGAGGATTTGAGTTGTTTTGATTTTGAGGATTATTCAGGCTTACCGCAATGCTCAGTTCTTTTCCCTATTTGTAATTCTTAGTTTTCTTAAAGACCTTTTATTTCAAACTCCTAACCCTATCCCGTCTTTTGCAGATTACAGCAGCATTTACCATTCGACCTCATTCAGTTATAGGCCCAGACTATCCGAGATTGATGCTGAGATGCAAAATATGAGTAACCCATTCATTCACTACTGATTTTCTCTCAATATCTGAATGGGGTCGTAAAAACAAGGTCGACTTTAACACCCGTAAGATACAGTGTTGTTTATTAACGCACAAACTCATGACCGTAAATGATTTTTCATCTGTACTCATGGATAATATAAATATTATGAAATTAGATGCTCTTGATGTTCTTGGTCTGAAAATAAATGGGATATTCGCTAGACTGCTCACGTTTTTCATGTTTTCAAAGAAGCGTGCAAGTCTCTCGGGTTTTTTAAATAGTGTATGATGTACTTCACTCCATCCAATCTCGTTTCGATATATACCACCCGTACAACTTTCACGTTTGTGCCGGTGCCTTCAATTAAATTTTGAGGTTACTTGACCGTGTGCTAGAGAGGGCTATGAATCTTATCGCTGACAACTCTGTTGACTCACTAGAGCATCGCCGCAGTGTGAAGTGTATTTTTCTGTTTTATCGTTTATATACTGGATTCTGATCTGACGAGGTTAAGGATCTTGCTCCCGAAACCCGCATATCATGGTCGATTACCCAGAAAATCGTACAAGAGGTAATTAGCTTTTCAGCCGCAGAGGGATAAATATCGCTCGTTTGTTGTAGAGGATAAAACTCAGTTAAACTGTATGACTTATGTTCTGTTGGTTAATTGGCGGAACGGGTGTCGGCACAGATTCCGAGATGTTCTGCTTACAGACAATCTTAGAGCTGAGTGTTGAGGTTCTGGGTGTGGCTTAAGCCCAAATTGCAGAAAGGGGAATTATATTGCCTAATAATTGTGATGAAATGTCGGTTTTCGGGAGCTAATAATTCCCGCGGTGATATCTTCCTACATATAACTTTAATTTAAGATAAATTATCCTTCATGTAAAGAACTTTTAATGTCAGGATAGTTAGACGGGTGAGTTGGTTAAGGGCTAATGCTCTTCGGTTCACCAACTACGTAAGTAATTAAGCCTTGCTTTTATTGACTGCTGGGAAATTACATGCAGGAGGAACTGGAAGGGTTTGTCTATATGGCTACAAACTTGTAGCAAAAAGTTGCGAACTGTGTGAGTCTACCAAGCCACAAGGGAGCGCTGGTGAATTGTGAATAATTTACCTTGTGGAGTTGGTGCATCATCAGATGAAGCCTTCAAAGCAGGTGCTGGTGTAAATCAGTGTCATATTCTGTTATATATAACTTTAAAACTCAAGTCAAATGTCCATAAGCACTACTCCCTCTTTCGTTTTTCTCATAAACTATTTTCCTAGTCCCAGTACAATGCATATGTATGGGCGATTCCATAAGTACTGGTTTAAGAAAAAATAAATAAAAGATTTAACTAGATCTACGTATGTACGAGTAAGTTAATTTGAAGCTAAAATAATCATAGAACTTTAAAAACTTACAAATTGTTGCCTGTTTAACTATACTCAATTCAGAATAGAAAGACCGAAGGGGTTAAGATTTGTTTACAAGAAATACAAAATGGCGCTCATGAAAATGTGTGAAAGCCAACTGTTCAAACTAGTTTAGACTACATAAATATTTAATGTAGTTGGTAGTCGTTAGATGAATTTTATAGTTTGGTAATCAGCTGATAATCAACCACGGTAATGAGGCCACCGGGTACTGAATTCGTCTTGGGCTGTAATTAATTCAGTTTAACTTTTCGCTTTGCTGCTTTAATCTGCGAATAAAGTATACAGAAAATGTGGAAATATGTAAAAGACGAAAAATTAATTTTTATACCCTTCACAAAAATGTTAAAATATGAATATTGTTAAGAATATTCCGTCAAATCTAATCCAGTGTGCAGCTGTTGATCTGCTTGTTAAAAATGTACAAACACATTTACCCACACAAGATAAAACTAAAAGCCATGACACACAAACAAACAAACATACATGATTTAAAGTACCTAAAATTCCAAGTAAATCAACTACAAATGATGTCCTTTTTCTTGTATTCTTGGTATTCTTTTTATTATTGTTTGTTGTTGTGATATGCTTATTGTTTGCAAGCATATATGTATATCAATGTGTATATGCGAAAGAAATACATTTGTACATTATGAACGACTAGAAAATTCATGTCGTTTGTAGAATCTGATAAAGACGTATAAATAGCAGGCCAGTCGGCAGCAAGCAGTCAGTTTATTTTCAAACTTTGTGCAAGACAGTCATAAGTCAGAAAGTAAGCAGATCTGGTGTTTTAGTACACAGTATTACTAAGTGTAAATTATTTAAATACCGTGTAACGAACAAGTGTGAGTGTCATTCTTTCATATACAATTGAAGAATCCGCAAAAGCGTTTTTAGAGGCTAAAACGTAACAATAAGAGTTTTCACGATGGTCTTTCTGCTAATTTGCAGACCACATAAATATTTAATGTAGTTGTAAGTTTGCAGTGCATATTATGGTTGATCGTGAGCATACTGTTTTTTTGTGCAAATGTGCCCTACTTTTAAAAAATGTTTCTGGCAACACAAAAAACTTCTGGCAGCATTAGCAGAAATAGTCAAAAACCTGGATTTCGTTATAATTATACACAAGCACAATAAAATAAATTTTTTAAGAAATAATAATGCCAAGATCGAGCGAAAAAGAGAAGATTGTAAACTTTTTGGCAAATAATTGTCTTTAAGAAGTTGAGTTGGCGGCATATGAAGGTGAATTAAATTAAAAAGTTAGTTGGTATATAGTTTAATGGCAGTCTTTTTAAGAGTTTGAACGACGAGTTTATCGGGAACGTAGAAAAGATTCTTATAGTTTTGCCATGCCGCCGTGGATGCACAAATTACGTCCCAAAATCTACCCACTGGTGCCAAAACATCTTAACTGAATTGCAGATGTTAAGAGTGAACGGAATTGATTTTGAAAAACTTGTGTCACTTGTGTCTGATACTATGTCGGGTTTTAATAATTTACATTCACCGGAACAATTCCCAGTCTTCTTTAAACTGGCTATAGTTCTTTATAGGCTGGAAGGCGCATCCTTAAAAAATATTACAGCCTTGTTGGGAATTGGAGATGGGGGTACAATTGATAAAGTAACACACCGCGTATTTAAAGCAATTTTATATCTGCAATCACGCTATATATAATGGCTGTTTTTGGTGCAGATGCTTTTAACCGTTTTGCTAAGTTCTTAACCTGTTCTTTGTTCGAACTTTTCTTAACTGCTTGTTGATCTGCTTCAACAGGGATATGAGTGGCAGCGTTGTTTTTGGTGTTTTTAAAATTATTTGTGCGAAAAATTCTTTAGTCGATGCGGGGTGCACTTTTTTTACGTTTTCGGTGCGTTTTTTAAATTTCGGTGGCACAAAATCAAATTGAACTTAACTTTTTGTTTTAATGTAAGAAACAATTTTAATCAAGTGACCCTAATTTTTAAGTTTCATTTTGCGTTGAAAACGTACCACGTTATATGCACAAAGTAAGACAATCTTGCTGTTGTATATTATACACACTCTCGAAAGAAAAAGAAACATTTTGTTTACAGGATTTTCTGGTTTTAGTATCTTGCTATTAAACTATCAAGCCAAAGTTGTCAAATATTACAATAAATTCAGTCTCTGAACAGTGAAGTTCGTATTTATGATGACTGGTGAATTCGTTACGGTTTTGGTAATTGAGAAATTACCAAATTATTAAGTGAATTATAAAGTTTTTCCAAAACGTTTGCATTAAATATTGATTATGGTAAACTTCATCTTTTAATTATAATTCTGGCAAATTTTCGTATATATCAATAAACACCGCTGACGAAAACACAAATGAAATGATTGATAAAATCGATATTAATCGAATTTAAAGACTTGTAGTGCGATTCTGAAACCTTTAGTGGTCCGATAATAGAAATTTTTTTCCAAAGTAATAGGTGTATGCTCCTGCAATATAATTTTGACGATGTTAAACAGCTGTATTTTTGTGTCCCTGATAATAGGAAGTAAAATCAACAGCTGATTTCCATCGACAGTGAATATAATTAAATAATATTGCTCAATAATAAATTTGAGAAAATATCGTTATCGTTATTGTAAAGGTAACATTATTTTAATAAAACTAACAGAGTCGTACTAGAGGCCAAGTTTGACAAACACGAATTCTAACTATTGAGCGAATTTGATGGCATGCTGCAGGCGGTGCTATCAAAACTCAGTTTGATTGTATAATAGTCGCTTAAAAGGCTGTTTCATAATCGTGTTTTTAATGTAAAAGTTTTGTACTTCTTAAAACACAAAATAGGTTTTTAAAAATGAAAGATAACAATTCAAAATTCGGTGCGTTTTTGTTGAAATAACGCGATTTTTTCCCCATTTTGGCGCGTTTTGAAATTTCAAAGTTGACAACGCTGATGAGTGGTCAGGTTTTCAAACAATACCTCTTCTAATGACTCTTTGTTTGATGCAGTTCAGAAAACTGCTCTTTTATTTGTGTTAAGAGAGACATGAGAATTCAAGTCTTCAAACTCTACCTCTTGCAATGACTCGATATCTTCAAAGACATCCTGAATATCGTGCGAGTCATTATATAATTGCGTGCTGTTCAGCACGGAACGGAAAGTCAATATTTTTCTCACCAAACACATTTCTTAACACACATTTAGTGTAGTTTTTCTAAAAGTAAAAAGTTTTTAAACCAATTTTAATACAATTTTGAAAATTTTATACCTAAGGTTCCTTTTATATATAAGGTTGCTTCATGTGAGTTAAGCAAACTTGAACCTGTATTCTTTCTCCAATTTTCTGTCTTATTATAGTTAGCTTTAAGGTGTCTAACCTTCCTTTTGAGAATATCTCAAGTGGCATCAACCTTTACTGCGTTCAGCAGATTTGTGTAATATATTCTGGCAGAGGGTTTCTACAAGGTACACTATTAAAAATAAAAAGTTAATAAAACATATACAACTTACTTCAAAATCCTGAAATTTTTTACTTCATCCTCAGTCCATCTTTTATTTGGTTTGCATCTCTTGATGGCATTTTCTTATTCCCTTTGGTTGTTCAAGACCACAAAAATATAAATTTATACGTTTTTCAGCAAATACCAGTAACAATACGAGTATAGCGCTGAATGTGTTAATTATTATTGTTTACATTTGTTTGCAACTGAATATTTTTGGACATTTCTTTTTAATCAAGGTTTCTTTAATGCAAAGGAAGAAAACTGAAGCAAACTACAAATATTTTGTTGTTGCCCGAAAAAAACGAAGTATTTTTGCTCACATTTGCATTGCTTGCACAGTTTGCATTGCCCGTAGTTGAAACCTTCAATATATTACCATATAAGTTTATGGATTTTGTATGAAAATGTTTGAAAAAAATTTTTGTTCTGCTTCAAACTTGACACAATTATTTATTTGGATGGCGATTAAAAGCCAAAAAAAAAGAAGAAGAAAAAAACAATTTGCCGATATCGGTGCAATATACGCGGTTCAATAAACCGATTAAACAACTTTTTTTTTGTTTAAAACAGTTCTAGCAGTAAAATAAGGTCATTTAAATATGAAAAATCAAAATTTCCGATATGAGTCCATATATACCCAAGATATGGTCTAAATCGATTTTTCCATGAAAAATTTTTTTTTGCTTAAAAGCAGTTCTGATTGTAAAGGGAGGTCACTGAAATACAGAAAATGAAAATTTCCGATATCGGTCCATATATACCCGATATATAGTCTAAACCGATTTTTGCATGAAAAAATTTTTTTTTTTTTTGCCTAAAAGCAGTTCTGATTGTAAATTGTGGTTACTGAAATACAGAAAATGAAAATTTCCGATATCGGTCCATATATACCCGATATATAGTCTGAACCGAATTATGCAAGAAAAATTTTTTTAGCTTAAAATCAGATCTGATTGTAAAAGGAGGTCAGGAAAATACAGTTACTGAAAATTTCCGATATCGATCCATATATACCCGAGATATAGCGTAAACCATGAAAATTTCCATGAAAGATTACCTTCTTGGCATGCAAATTACAAGACAGAAAAATGTTTTTCCCGATATCGATCCAAATATATCGCTCCCTTATTGCAACATAGTCATAACTAAAAAAAAGCTTGTTTCGAGAAAAACACATTTCAAATTTTTAGTTTCAATAAAAGTTTTAGAATTTTTTTTTTGAGAATATCTCCTAAAGGAAACAGTTTAAAGGCAATTTGATAATAATATTAATAATTCTGCATTATTAACTCAAAAAGCTCATTTTTTGAGATATGACTATGTTGCAATAAAAGAGTGATATATCCGAGCATATTTAGTTCAAATTTATGATATATACTATATATTTGCGTGACTATCGTAAGGATATTTTAGATTCGGCCCAGCCAAATATACTACACTCTTATTTGTTTTATATTCCTTTTTAACATTTTTAGCAATTTTATTTATCTATTTATTTTTTGCGTCAGGAAATTATTTTTGCTTACTTAAAATAAATTCAAGCGGCAAATAAAATAGTTGATTGCCTTTTCTTGCTGCATGTCGCTTATATTGGCCTTTTAGTATTAATTGAAACAATAAATAGTTTCATATGGAATTTTAAATCGCTAGATACCAAAATCAGTGGAAGTCATAAAAGACTGCATCGGACATCAATTAGTATATGCATGTTCCACAAGATGGATCTCTTTTTTCAATACTGTAGTACGAGTTAAACTTATTGTTAACAGTTAAACTTATTGTTTTATTTTTCAGTTAAGTTAAGATACCAACTGCTCGACTATAGAATTGGTGTACTTACTTAGAGGAATAGAAGAAATAGTTTATTATTGTGTGCGAATCAATATTTTTGGGGGATTCAAACGGTATCACATATATCGCATAATGCCTTAATATATTTTGCTATACTTACATGTTGTTGTTGTGCTTTGAACGGAAAAGTTATAATTTTTAATTGTAGTAAAAAAAAACCGTAAAAATCTCCGCTGACTCAAGTTTCAAATAGCAAACGTAATTATGAAGGATGCTCACAGCGATATTTTTTACTACTTTATTTTAAAACTTATTACACTATGACTGAGCTTTGAATACCGTGCTTGTTGTTGCTATTGTGTGTAAGCATGTTTTAAATTTTATTGACTGTAAAAATGTAACTACCAAAATGTAACGAAACCATAGTACGCTATAATACATAATATTATAAAGTAAATACTAATGTTGCTGCAACAATGTTTAAACATTTTTTTCTTTGCGGAAATTACAGTGTTGCATACAACAACTTAATGACATACGAGGTGTTAATTTTCTATTAATATTGTATCAAAGTAAAGTTCAGCGAAGAGGCTTCAACAGATCAATTCACATATATCGCTAATTTATTGCAACATAGTCATATCTCAAAAAATGAGCTTTTCCAGCTAACAATGCAGAATTGTTAACATTACCATCATTTACATTGCTGTTAAACTGTTTACTTTAGGAGATATTTTCTCAAAAAATTTGCTAAGACTTGTATGGAAACTAAATATTTTAAATGCGTTTTTCTCGAAACGAGCTTTTTTGGGATGTGACTATGTTGCAATAAAGGAGCGATATATAAATACATGGGCATTTAACATGTTTGTCATAAGGGAAAATTCCAGTCTGAAGCAAAACATAAAATTTGTAGCTTTTCATCTTGTCTTCATGACACTTTACCAACAAAGCATTTTTAAAATTCATTTGTACAAATGTGTACGAAATGCACAAATTAAATAAATGTGTAGTATGTGAAACAATAAAACATGAAAAATGCTCTTGAGTGCAATTCAATGAATAAAATATCAAATCAACACAATTTTTTTTTACGAGCAAGTACTTGTTAGGACTACAGACAACACTTCGATAAAAACTGCCAGTCACAAGACAAAACGCAAATGCATTCATAGACAGACAGACACGCACACACTCATCAAGCCAGAACTTTTGTAAAATAATGGCTAACGAGTATAAAAGGAGTTCAAAGTTTGTACTTAAGTAGATGGTTCTTGCCATAAATATTGCAAGTTTCTATTCATACTCAAGTGACAACAAATAAATTTTCATTTCAAAATACAGTATAACGTATGTGTATGAAGTCTACACCCCACGTGCCATGAATAAGGTTGAAAGCCAAGCCCGCATACATTGTCTTAAAATTGACAAAAGTTTTTAAAAATGATACTTAGTAAAGATATACCGTAAGTTATTATTATTGGAGCTTGGTTGGGATGTTTTGCCACATCCATCAGTTAGTCCTGACCTGACACCATCTGATTACTTTTTGCCTCGATCTTTACAAAACCCTTTGAATGGTAAAAATTTCACTAAGATGGCTTGGTTCACTAAGATGATCCGTTAAATTTAACTTGTTCTTTCATGAGCGACACAGCTCATGAAAGACCACACACATCTTTGGTCACTCGCCAAGAATTATTGAATGGGATGTTTTGCCACATCCGCCATATAGTCCTGACCTGACAACATCTGATTACTTTTTGTTTCGATCTTTACAAATTTCTTTTAATGGTAAAAACTTCAATAATGATGATGATGTCAAATCGTACTGGAATGAATTTTTTTTTGCTAATAAAAACCAAAAATTTTATGAACGATCGACTGACATTTCAATACATTTTTGAAAGCAAAAGCGAAAGCAATTTCGCAAAAAGCCAAAGTTATACGATCCACATATAAGCCGGCGCGCAGACACAAAGACAACAGTAAAACGATCTGAAACTAGAGCTGTGTCGTTCATGAACGAACGGATTAAATTGAACGGATCATCTCAGTGAACAGAGTGAGCCGGTCATAAAACTGACCACTTTTCCTTCTATAGTGCACCGTTCAATTTGGATAGCTTTCGTAAGAATTTCTTTCGTACTATGTCGTGTTCTTTTGTTTCAATTGATATTCCGTGCTTTACATCATTTTAGCAGCACTGTATGTATGTATCTTTATTGAAAAATTCAAATTTTTTGTAACAAAAATAAACTTAATATAAAAAATCAAATCAAATGTGTGTAATTTTTTTTAAACTAAAATGTTTTAATAAAAGTTTATATAAAAAAGCTTACAGCCTGTTCGACGATATCGAATGAAAACGTATGCGAAAGAAAGCTAGTCACTCACATTCGAATCAATTTCGGTTTGTCTATGTCACTATTGTTCAGTCGCTTGAATTTAATGACCGGAATATTTTAGTTTTGGCGCAGTGCCGTTCATTCAAAGTGACCAAGTGAACGAAATGAACGAACAGATCAGTGTTGTTTGATTGAACGAAAGTGACCGAGTGAACGAAATGAACGAACAGATCAGTGTTGTTTGATTGAACGAAAGTGACCGGTCACTAAAGTGAACGATCCGGCACAGCTCTATCTGAAACCTGTTCTTGCGCTTGCATCACGTTGTACTCGTAGATATGCATTATTGTGCCGAAATTTCATAGATTTTCGCTCCTTAGCGCAACTACAAACAACATATCGATGACTTAATATAAATCGAGCGTATTTTGTTTCTAGCAAAACTTCGCTCTACTAATGTTTGACAGCGTATTTTACAGACAAAAAAGAAACAAAGGAAGTAAAAAACTGTAGCCAGTGGCTGTGTTCTGTAACTCTCACCACTAGAAACTTTTCGACTGAAACGTGTGAAATGAATCAAAGTTGAAACAAACAGCTGCTTTTCTCACTAAACTGTAGCTATAACTTTTCTTGGTGAGTAATAGCTGTCACGTAAGGAAATTACTCGCCATTTTACAGTACTGGCGACTGGGCACGAAGCGATTCTGAAAAGGGGATGGTGTATGTTCATCATTTGAGAAATGTTTTTACGACAAATGATTCAGCGGATGCTGCAGCAGAGTTTCCGCCATATGCTGTTAGACAGCCTGTGTCTTTGAGACTTAACTTTCAAGATGTCGAAAATGTTATCAATAACATAAACCCCAGGAAAGCTCCAGGTATAGATCAAATTACTGGTAAAATGCTTGAACAGTTACCTCATGTAACTAGAAGAGTTCTACTTTTTATTTTTAACCCTATTTTACGCCTTGAGTATTATCCTGCAGAGTGGAAGGTCTCTATGATTACTATGATACCCAAGCCAGGGAAGGATCCGACTAAAGTAGAGTCATATAGACCAATAAGTCTACTACCAACAATTTCAAAACTGTTCGAAAAATTGTTAATGGCGAAGTTGTCTCCAATACTTAATGATGTGGGATGTAACCCTGATCATCAATTTGGCTTTCGGGCTAAACATAACACCATAGAACAAACACATAGACTACTCAATGTCATAAGACAGACTTTTGAAGACAAAAAGTATTGTTCAGCTCAATTCATCGACATTTCCCAAGCTTTTGATAAAGTGTGGCACGACGGACTGATGCACAAAATAAAGTTGAACTTGCCTTGCAAACACTCACAAGTTTCTGGAAAGCTACTTATGCGACCGGAAATTTGTTATCAAAGAACGTGACTTTATAAGTCTGTCACAGTCAATCGGAGCAGGAGTTCCCCAAGGTAGCACTCTAGGACCCACTCTATATTTGATTAACGCATCTGACATGCCAACGAGATGTGGTATTCACACTTCAACTTTTGCAGATGACACAACTTTTTGCAGCGTTCATCAAAACCATCAAGAAGCTTGAACAAAAGTGTACTCACGTTACATTCACACTGCGTAAGCAAACATGTTCGGCTATCCAAATTAACAATACACCTATTCCGCAGCATAATGAAGGTAAATACCTTTGTATTTACCTTGACCGTAGGCTAACGTGGAAGCCTCACATTGATGCGAAAGCCACTCAGTTGAAATTAAAAGCAGCGCAACTAACTTGGCATATGGGCAGAAATTCGACATTGAAGTTGGATTGGAAACTTTTGTTATATAACGCAATTTTAAAGCCTATATGGTGCTACGGAGTTCAATTATGGGGAACCGCCTCAACATCTAACATTGAAAAAATTCAAAGACGACAAAACCAAATTCTTCGTACGGTTACTGCAGCTCCATGGTACGTAAGAAACTCACGAATTCACAAGGATCTGTGTGTTCCACTGGTAAAAGACGAGTTTTCTAAGTATGCGACAAGGTATAGCAGTAAATTGGAACTTCATCCAAATCGTCTTGCACGCAATATACTTTATTTTGAAGGCCACTCTCGGTTGAGAAGGAGGGATACCCTAGCCACCATCAAAACGTGAACTAGGTGATTCTACCTATAGTATTCGCGCAAAATAAAACTTTTTTGTCTAGCGGTGGCTGGAATTAAATAACTTTTATATTTAGATTTGAATACTTATTGTTACTTCATATTTTGAAGATTCAATAAATAAATGAATGAACAAAAAAAAAAAAAATTACAGAAAAACTGTGTCTATAAAACTTTTGCGAAAAAATTTTAAGGGAATACTTTCTTATTACTAAGAACAATCTCTACAATTTTAATTTCCAACCCAACAAGTGTATTGTAATACTTTTATAAACATTTTTTCAGAATTCACAAATTGCAATTGTTTTTTAATTTTACAAAATTTTGTGCATAAGTATGTATTTGTAAGTAAAATTTAAACGTTAGAGCCATACCATACATTTTCTAAATTATAATATGACGCCGTCGAACAAAATTTCTTAACTTTAGTAATTTTTGGTCGGCGGCGGTACTTCTTGTGGCTGGCGGTTTCATTTTTAAAATTGCGTGTCGGCATCGTTTTATATTTTCAGACAGTAGGGTATCCAAATCTATTGACTCACTGGAACACGGGGTGCGTTACTCTGTTCTATCGTTACTACTAGGATCTTGTTCCCGAAACTCGCACATTTTTACGTAGCACGCGTTCATCGTCCAGAGCTCATCCATTTGTGGTCGATTACCCGGGGAATCGCACTACGCATTACAGAGAGAATTCGTTTTTCAGCCGTACGCTTCGTCTATGGAATAAGTTGTCTGCAGACGTGTTTCCTGTCTGTTATAACGTTGGAAAGTTCAAGTCAAATGTTCACAAACACTACTCCCTCTTTCCCCCTCCTCATAACCTGTTTTCCTAGTTCTGGTACAATGCACTGCATATGTAGGAGTCATCCCCTGAGTACTGGTCCAAGCAACAAAAAAAAAAAAAAACGTAACGACGTAATCGCTGGATAGTTAGTTTTCGGCGTGAGTTACAGGCGCAGTTTTTTCTCACTTTTCGAGAAACGATGGAATAATTTGTTTCACAAGTTTTCGACAGAAAACAGCCACAGCTCTAATTTGCCACTCGCTTTGATCGAAATGTGCAATATTTATTTGTTTATTATCCTATACAGTTGCAAATTAAATTTGCTAAGTCAGGATACACGGCCGCAGTAACGATGTTATTAATCACGTAGGTATTAACAATAATTAGTATCAGCGCTGTGACTAACTATAACGACCTAGTGTGACTTTTCTTGTTTCCAAACTTGAAAAAATGGCTCGCAGGAAAAAGATTCATTTCAAACGAAGAAGTGATTGCCGAAGCTTCCAATATCGTGTTATTTTAATTGGATTAAAACAGTTTGTATTTGTAGTTTTTAATATGTTTATTATTTGTAAATTTTGATGAGCCACCCGGGGTTGCTCAAATCAATTCTTCTGTATTAATCCTTGCTTAAACTAAAAGTATAATTGCTTATAAACTACTTATGAGTAGTTCTAGACGACTCATCTATACTAATTGTTATATTATCAAAGTCAATGTATGAGAAACAAATTTGGTTCCCACGTTTTAGGGGTACGTCACATATGAACATACGCAGGTGGCTCAAGGCCATAATTTGTTTCTTTGGTATGTGCTTACATATGTACGTGTGCGGCGTGATTCAAGTGTTTTTAGATTAAATTATTACAGTGCAACACGCATGCTTACATACCATCATAAGCCCATATTATTCGCAGCTCAAGTGAATTTCACATGATTGCACTTAATAGGCGCACTGTCGCGACGACGGTCAGTGACAGCAGGTGTCAAGTGACGTGGGTTATGAATTTTTTAAAATGTAACTTAATATTCTTTTAGTTATTTCTTATGCATGCCTTTAATAGGATGCATTCATGTTATGGCTAAAAGAGTGAATTTATGTCGTGATCGTGCTACATTATTCAGATGGTTTAAAAAAGTTGGAATATCGTCTTACGAGTACTAACTATGTTGAAAAATAATGGAGACTATAGCATTAAACACATTCGAGACAGCAGGCTACACGAACACACGACTACAAATGTCGCTGGCTACAAATGTAGCCTGTAGCCAGCTACATAATTATATTGAAGGCAGCTACTACACAATAAACAGCTGAAATTGTTTTCTTTATCTGATTACAAATATTAAAATGCCTTTTGTGCTTATAAAATGGCTGAAGGAAATTTAGAAAATTCTATAGTAGCTATCGCTAAAATAGTGCGAGCTATTTAGTATTCGATGTAATAATATATATAAATATTAAAAAATTAAATATTTGCAAATCACAATCAAAATCCAAAATCAAAATTAAAACTTCTGATATATAAACAGCTGATTTTTTGCATTTGAATGGTGCCACTTATAATTTTTTTAGCTGTTTCTAAAGCTATTACCAAGTTGAAGAGTAAGAAAAACCAAGAAAATGCAATGACCTATTTGAAAGCTAAAGTAATTTAAATTTAACTCCATCATTTATAAACATACGTATGTATACGGAAGTATTTTTCGGTATTATTAATACACGTTCGTACATAAAAGAAGTTTTAAGTTTGGGTGTATCCAAAAATTATTGTTATTTCAATAATAATAACAAAATGATATAAATAATACATTAACAAACTAAAAAGATCATAAATTTTTGTTTCGGCTTATGGAGTGTGCAACTCTATACGAAATTACAGGTTACAAAAATTAATTTTTATAAACGGAAAACTATCATGCTGATTATTGCAGACATGAAAATTTTTATGTATTTGTATGTATTTTAGTTATTTAACAATTAAATTTAAAGTAATGTTCTTATATTTAAAAGGTTCATGTTTCAAAAACTCCTCAAAGTTCAGGGAAAAAGCATTCGACTTGTAACATCGCAGTTATTAGAAAAAAAGCAAGAATTACCAAACTGAATTATTATTAGCTTCTTGTAGTTATAATTATTTAAAGACACTTCACATATTGTGTGAGTGTGAATTTGAAGTGTTATAAAGTGACAAATAATATGGCAAGATATTTGATATCATAACACTTTGAGAAATTTATTTAAACAATAAGACTTTTTATTGGAACAGGATTGCATTTTTCACAAAAGCATTTAATAATAATATGGTTATATCATTTACAATTCTCATCTGAATCATACTGTTACACTAAAAATGGTTACTATTATATGCAAACATATATTATTTTATTGTTTTATATGAAAATGAATGCTAAAACAAGTAAATAAATGTTAACTTCATCTTGTCTTTCAATTGAATAGCAAAAATTAATTATCAGAAAAGTTTTCATCAATTGTGTTTGCGCATTGAAAGAAAATATGAAAACGAACTTTTTTGATTCTTTCGTTATTTTAAACATCTGTAATATACATTACATTTTTCACGAATTAATAACCAAAATCTTAGTAATAATAAAATGAAAAAGGGGTAAAGTAAATAAAGCGTGATTGCTTATCAGGAATATAAAATTGATTACTTCTCCTCTTAGGCCATATTTACTTTTAATAAATACACAAAACTAAAATTATCAGGTATTCAAAAATATTTTTTAACGATTATTTTTATGAAAAACATCGTACATATGTTTAATAACCCAATTTTTGGATTTAAATAAGACTTCACAATATATAAAATATAAAAAAACAATATCTAGAAACACTAATATCATCTTAAAATTGTCTTAAAAATGGGTGCGATCAGTTTTAAAAGCGGTTAACTGAAAAGAGTTTTAAACAGAACATTTTAACTTAAAATTCTTTTAAGAATACTGATTTAAAGTGTTTTCGCTAAAAATGATTTGAATAACTGTTTAACATATTTATGAATGCATTTTCTGAATTTCTTTTCAAAGCGCTAATTTATTTGACTTTGTTTGATACATTAACATCATTAACAAAACTTTTGTAGCCAACAAAAATAGAAATAAATCTAATTTGGCGACAGCTACAACAGTGGTCATGTAGTCGTGTAGCTGTGTTGTCGTCAATATATTTATTCTCATAAGAACGCGTGTATTTTAATTTTGAGCTTTTGTAGTAGGTAGCTGCTGTCTCGAATGTGTTTAATGCTTGTGTTGCGTAATAAATGGTTTTTGAAAAGGAAAAAATGTTTTTTCCTACATAGGTTGTTTAAATACGGCATCTTTTTTCTTTATTATTTATTTTGAATTTATTATTGACTCTTGAGCTTACATTTTTTATTAATTTTGAATTTATATAACGGTCGTTACGTTTGTTGACGTAAGTTTAGAATACTTCCACTTATGGTGAATTTCAAGTTATTAACCTTATTCATTTGAATTCGCCTGTCGATAAAACAGGCATCAGTATTGAAGTTTTGATTTTATGGATTTTTTTAGAATAACGCTCATCTAGAACAGATCATCTACAAGTAGTATGGCCCATCATATACATATAAGTACCCTTACGATAAGTATTATAAACTAAAGTGGACTGTTATGTAAGTAAGAAATGCTTGGAGTTTTATTCTCTTCTTCTCATAAGTATTTCAAAAGCTCCCTCTTGTCTTTCCATACGACATCTCCTCTCAGTTCTCAACAGGTTTAAAGAACGCACCCGGGCACTATCGTGTAAGAATAAACATAGGTAGCTTTAATATTAATCCGCCCTCGTAGTATCATAAAAAATCCCTGGCAAATAGATCTAGATGTCTCTAAATCGACTGACCAATTTTGAGGGGAACTTTTTCAGCAGCAAATTTAACGAAGCTCTGGTTCTGTGTGAATTTGTCCCATCCTAATGAAATCTCGTGTGCAAGGAGTACGATGAAAGAGCTCACAGGTTTGGCAAAAAGAATTCCGTGATCATGCGCCGATAATTTTCACTGCTGGCTGCAAGAATTTTCGAAAAAAAATGGTCCAATTATCTCATGTGATGATAAGGTACACCAAATAGTTACCCTGGGACAGTGTAACTGTTTTTGATGTTCTAACCGAGGGTTGTCTGGGAGATCAATAACGGCAGTTTTGCTTGTTGACGTGGCCGTTTAAGTGAAAATGAACTTTGTCGTCGCAAAAAATTGGTATTCGCAGTGCGAAAATGCTCTAACATAGTTTCACAAAAACGTTTGCTTATTATAAAAGTCACTTTCTTTCAGTTCTTGAACGATTCAAATTCTAAAAGGATGGAACTTCAGACGCTTTTTCGAAATTTTATGAATAAAGCACGTGGAAGTCCCAGTGAAGCTGCACTTTTCCGTATTAAAAGTGAGTATTTTCACGTAAACTGCTTTCCACCAGTTGAAAGTTTTTGGGAGTCCGTGAAAGTGGAGTGTTGCCTGTCCGTTGGACATTCATAGCCGAATCAGTTGCGCGGAACCGCTGCACCAAGGAATGAATTAAATTTTCACTCGGTCTATCACGTATTCGCCAAATACCGAACTTTGAACAAAATTGTCGGCGAGCAATTACGTAAGAAACATTATTCTTAAAACATTACTGCACAGTGAACACGCGATGCGAATTCCATCGGCGACATCCATCGCCCGCATCGTTTTTAATAATATAAATTTAAGAATATAAATCTGCCACTAGACTCCCTGCTTAAACACAACATTGAAAAACTCACAAAGAACCACAACTAGATGATATTCCAAAAATTTGTGCACTTTGAGTGTAACCGTGCAAATGTTTAGTACATGACTGACAAGTCCGCACAATCAGTAATTCCATCGGCGCCATCCCCCACCCCCATTGTTTTTAAGAATATAAATTTCCCACCAGACAAACTGTTTAAAGAAAACATTGAAAAACTCACAAAAAACCATAAGTAGAAATTTGTGTGCTTTGAGTGTAACCGTGCAAATGTTTTGTACAAATGTCAATTCATTTAACTTTGAATACAACACTTTAATGCTCTTTACCTTTTTCAAAACTTTAACTGTGACATTTAATTGTGTGATTGATTGCAAATTTTTTGTATTTGCTGATTGCGAGTATTCATTTCTTTTGCAACTGAATTTCATAATTTCTTTTTAGTGAAAGAGTAAACTCCCATTGAAATTTAATGCCCTAAAAAATCATATTTTCCTCTTTGAAAACACCACAATAGACTATTTCTGGCTGCTTTGATGTATTATAAAATCATTTAAATAAAATAATACAATGATACTATTATTCACGTTTTCGTAAAACTTTTGTGCAAATTTACTTTTGCCTTTTGATATCTGCTTAAGCCCCTGCGGATATACGAGTACAACATAAATACTCGAGCACTTTGTTTCTGTTATTCGCAACATTATTCGAATGAATATACATAATTTCGTATGTACGAGTATGTGTGTGTTCGTATGTACGAGTATTTTTTGTGTGTTCCGTTGCGTGAATGTGTGCGTTCGTGTTAAAATGTCATGTTAAGGGCTAAATAAAAAACATTTCAGATTTATTCACACCACCTGCCTTGCACCCAACACACGTGTTGTTTGTGTAAAATGGGGTCAACATTAATGGACACATGAGCAGGTTGTTCTTTGTATGATGTGCGTGTGCGTGTGCCTGTGCTTGTGCCTGTGTAAGTAAGGTTAAGTGTACGAATTTACACATAGTGTTCTCATCATCCCAGTTGCAACGGATGCAACAATAGAATTAAAAAATCTAGAAATGACTAGAAGATAATAAAAATACAAACTACAAAAAAAGAAAAAAAAACGCGTATATGAATGTTAAACAACTTTGTTCAAATTCATAAACATTCAGAACAACGCTTACACACATGCACATATTTGCATCTGTGTTCACACATACATACATACATATGTATTGATGTGAATGTTATGGCATGACGTTATGCAGATATGAGTTTCCAAATAAATAAAATTTTAATACTCTCTTGTAATACGGTAGTTAGATTGAAAACCTGGGCAACAACACATTCAATTTCAATATTGACATGTATTCCAAAACTCTACGGAGTCAAGGCATTGTTACATCCATAGCAACACACCCTTTACACCGAACGAACACCTGCACAAACACACACACGAGTCCATATGCAATATCGATGTAGCTAAAAACAATATGATAAAAAGAGAATGCCTTCAGCACACAGCAACTCGTTAGATTGGCTTACTAATAAAATTTCAGTTTCAGTTTGTTTTAAATTTGATTAAATTGTTGCTAAATGCTAAACATGTAATGAAATGTTGCCTTAATTTAACTTTCGTTCCAATACATATGTATGTATGTACATACATGTATACGAGTATAAAGCTTTACATACCAGTAAAAGTGTTTACCTTTTTTTAATACAATGCTACATTTTTAATTACACACACACACACATCTAAATTAATTTATGAGGATTTTTGTTATAAATTACTTAAAACTCACGTTCGTTTAGAGATTCCGAGAAAAATTGCTCAGTTCAGTTTTAACAATGACAGGGTAAAATGAAGGTTAAAAGAGTGAAGTGTGGCACTTCCATGCAATCAAATTAGCAATATAATATTTTCCTTTTCAGGGGAAAAGAAACAAAATTAATATCATTATTAAGCTACCTTTACACACTACTGTAAAATGCATATATTGAGTATAAACGCCGAAAATACTTACGTATGTGAATGTCGTGCAAAATTTCAAAGTAGGGCGTGTTTAGTTTAGAATTATACAATCCACTGATATCAGCTGTTTGGCAAATCAATTTTTTTTTTAATTTTTAAACTCGTGCTGCAGTTTTTAAAGCATTTTTTATTTATTGAATCTTCAAATTGAACTAACAAATTCAAATCTTAATACTAAACATATTAATAAGAAAGATGTGCTTGTTACTCATGAATCAAATAATGGGTGATTTTATAAGAACTATCGGAAATTAAAAAAAAAACACATAAAATTCAGAAAAATGCATGAAATATTTATTTGGATCGATAGTTGGGTCGATATAATTTAATGTTTGAAGATTATTTCATGCAAATGTTGGCTGCGGCTGCGCCTCAAATGGTCCATCCACTTAGTCCAATTTTGGCATACTCTTTCCAACATTTCGGCCGGTATCTCTCGAATAATGTTGGCAATGTTGGCTTCCAGTGCGTCAATCGAAGCAGGCTTATCGCTATAGACATTAGCCTTAACATAGCCCCACAAAAAATAGTCTAGAGGCGTTAAATCGCACGATCTGGGCGGCCAATTGACTGGTCCCAAGCGTGAAATAAACTGTTCACCGAACTCGCCTCTCAATTGGTCCATTGTTTCGCGTGCTGTGTGGCATGTGGCACCGTCTTGTTGAAACCACATGTCATGCAAGTCAAGCTCTTCCATTTTGGGCAAAAAAAAGTTTGTTATCATCGCACGGTAGCGCTCACCATTCACAGTAACGTTGTGATTCGCATCATCTTTAAAGAAATACGGCCCAATGATGCCGCCAGCCCATAATCCGCATCAAACGGTTGTTTTTTGTGGATGCATTGGTAGCTCTTGCAATGCTTCTGGCTGCTTTTCACTCCAAATACGGCAGTTTTGCTTGTTGACGTATCCATTCAACCAGAAATGAGCCTCGTCGCTGAACACAATTCTTCGATAAAAAAGTGGATCTTCATCTAACTTTTCAAGAGCCCATTCACCAAAAATTTGGCGTTGTGGTAGGTCGTTTGGCTTCAATTCTTGCACCAGCTGTATCTTATAAGGCTTCACACCCAAATCCTTCCGCAAAATTTTCCACGTAGTGGAGTAACAGAGGCCCAATTGCTGCGAATCATCACCAACACTGGCCGATACGGCTGCGATATTTTCTTCAGTTCGTACTCTACGTAAGCGTGTTGGTGGTTTAATGTCCAACAATGTAAATTTGGTGCGAAATTTTTTTACAATAGCCCGAATAGAAGCCTCAGTAGGTCGATTAAACTGGCCATAAAATGGAAGAAGCGCGCGATGAACTTTCTTAACAGAGCACGCATTTTGGTAATAAAATTCAATAATTTGCAAGCGTTGTTCGTTTGTAAGACGATTCATGATTAAATTATAGACCAAACTGAAGATGTTTGACAGTGACACAAGATACAAAACGTGCGTGAGCTGTCAAAACTAGTGTTGCCAAAAAGATAATAGCAAAAAAATCACTCGTTATAATAGATTACGCTTTGTTTCGTTATGTTGCTTACATCAGTCAGCTGGCGATTCTGACGTAGAGCGTGAAAAAACACAAATATTAACTGGAGTTTAAATATCAATTAAGGTCGTATTTTCTTGGAAGAAACGATGGAATAATTTCGAATTATGGAAATGTATGATACTCCAGACTTAGAAATGTGAAAACACGATGACACATCGCTCCTTTATTGCAACATAGTCATATCTCAAAAAATGAGCTTTTCGAATTAACAATGCAGTATTGAAAACAGTACTACCTTTTATATTGTGGCAAAAATTTATTCAAACTACTTTTACTGTTTTTACTGTTTTTTACTACAAACTGTTTGCCTTAGGAAATATTTCCTAAAAAAAATTAGGACTTGTGTGGAAACTAAAAATTTTATATGCATTTTTCTCGAAACAAGCTTTTTGTAATTATGACAATGTTGCAATAAAGGAGCGACATATTCATGGATTGATCTTTTGTCAGAAGGCGGACTATCAAAGCCTACACAAGAAACTATGGTCGTTATGAAAAAAGTAAAAATAATATTTGACAAGTTCAATGAACAAAACCTTCTTATACGGAAGGGTTATTTAAAACTCCTTCTCACCCAGGCCGAGTATGTTGAATGTAACGAAAGGATAAAAATGCCTTTTTTAGATCTCCAAGGTATTTCAAAATAAAACAGTTAAGCCAAAAAAAATTAAAGAAAATGTGAGATCACACAAAAAACGTTAAATAAAATTATAAATTGATAAAAAAAAATTAACAAAAACATGAAAATTTATTTTATTAGCAAAAAATTCATACACATACGAGTATGTATACAAATATACGGTAAGTGTCTTATATATAACACTTTTACCTTTAATAGAAATCAAACTTTTATATTTATGTGTAACTATCTGCCAACAAAATAAGTACAAACAAAAGAAAGAAAATTTATTAATTTACCTTCTAGTTATTTGAAAATAATATTAGTTACTCCAGTCTTTTAACACAAATCGCAAGCAATTGGCTGATGTAAACAAATAATTATATACCTTCGTGACGTCATGCGCAGTAGAAAATTATTTTGTCAAGTTTTCGGCGTCATCTTAGTTATTTGCTTCATGCGTGTTACTTAAGTCCGGAAAATGCTAGACAAAAACTTTTATTTATTGAATTTTTGATGAACTTTTATAATTTTTTAAATAAAATTTTTGGTTTGTACATTTGTACAACGGGTTATAGTTCAGGTTTTTTCTTTCTTAACTCATCAGCATCAGTGGGTGCTGATGAGTAGTGTAGCGACTACGAAACAGCTAGTTGTCCCCCAGCTAAAGATTTGATTATTATTTTTCTTGTCTTCTTCAATCAAAATTATTGATCACAGCAGATTTGTATTGTAAAAAATCCTTCTTAAGAAAAAAACTTAAGAAAGAAAAAAACCTGAACTATAACCCGTTGTACAAATGTACAAACCAAACATTTAATTTAAAAAATTATAAAAGTTAATCAAAAATTCAAAAAGTTTTATTATTCGGGAACTATAACGGTAAAATCCCCTATTTAAATATGATGGTTGCAAAGGTATCACTTCTTCTCAACCGAGTGTTGCCGCCAAAATTGATTATGTTGCGTGCCAGATGATTTGGGCGAAGTTCCAGGTTACTGATATGCCTTGTCGCAAACTTTGAAAATTCTTCTTTTACGAGGGCGGATTGATATTGAAGGTACCTAGCGCTAGATATCAGCATAAACGCAAAAAAGTTTTTGTTTTCAAACTGTGATCTGTCAAACGTTAGCTTGTAAAATTTCACCCAAATTCATCGATTATTTTATTTGTTTGAAGTAAACAACTTTTGTGTTTCTTGAAAAGTAGAATAAGTGAATTTCGTGCAGTGATTAAGCACTATTATTTGAAGTCGAAAATGGCGAATGAGATAAAATAAAATCTCAATAAACATTACGGTGAGTCTGCTTCTCCAGATTACATGGTAAACTATTGGATTGATGAATTTGAACGCTTTTGAACAAGCACCGCAACAGTACCATCTCGGCGAAAGTCATATATATCGAAAATCCTCGATATCGTTACTAATCATCGCCCAGTCAAGTTACGTAAGATTGTTGAAATGATAAACATATCATATGAACGTGTGTTAATATTTTGTATGAACATTTGCATATGAAAAAGCCAGATCGACAGACCACTTCGAAGTAGTGTTTGGACATGATAAAGCGTAAAACTGTTGATTTTTGTCGCCAATTAATAACTGTTGATGGACCGCGGGTCCTCCACTACACACCTGAAACCAAAAATCGATCTAAACAATGGTAAGTATACACAGGGAAGTATATTCACATCACAGCGAAATATTATCGTGCATTATTGGATCAATTGATTGCTGCAATCAAAAAAAAAAAAAAACGACCACATTTAAAGAAGAAAAAAATTCCCCCTATTCAAGACAACGCATCAGTTTACACAGGATTCATTTCAAACGAAGAAGTGATTACCGAAACTAACGCGTATTTTGAGACGTTCCAAAAATCATATTATTCAGATGGAAAAAAGTTGGAATATTGTCTTACTTAGTGTATTGAGCTAAAAGTAGACTATATTGAGAAATATATGTTAAAAAATGTTTTTTGCTACTTACGCAGCTTCAATATTAATCCGCCCTTGTACCGTTGAAACACACAGATCCTTATGATTTTGTGAGTTTTTTAGGTACCAGAGAGCTGTAGTAATCCTTCAAAGAATTTGGTTTTGTCACTTTTGAATTTTTTCAATGTTTGACATAGAGGCGGTGGCTAACAATTGAATTCCGTAGCGCCACAAAGGCTTTAGAATTGCATTGTATAGGGTGTTTTTTTAAGCCCGATAGAACTTGAAATTGTAAAAAATAACACAAAAAATTAAATTGTAATCAAAATTTTGTTTTATTCGAAAGATCAATACGTGACATTAACATTTGAAAATGATTTCGGGCATATGGGCACCGCGGCTGTTCTTGACGAAGCGCATTCTGGACGTCCAATTTTGGGCCACTTTTTCGAGCACTGCTGGCCGTATGTCACGAACAATGCTGGCCTCCAAGGCGTCAATTGTTGCTGGTTTATCAGCATAAACCAGTGACTTCACGTAGCCCCACAGGAAATAATCGAGAGGTGTCAAATCGCACGACCTTGGAGGCCAATTGACAGGTCCATTTCTCGAAATCAACTTATCGCCAAATTTTGATTTCAGTAAGTCGATGGTTGCGTTCGCCGTATGGCACGTAGCGCCATCCTGTTGAAACCACATCTCCTCCGGATCAATGTCATCCATATTTTCAAACAAAAAATCATTGATCATGGTGCGGTAACGATCTCCATTGACCGTAACGCGAGCTCCGGCCTCATTTTTGAAGAAATAAGGTCCGATGATGCCACCAAACAGTGCATTTTTCTGAATGTAATGGAGTCTGTAGGGTCTCTTGTGGATTGGTCTCACTCCATATGCGGCAATTTTGCTTATTAACAAACCCGTTAAGCCAAAAATGCGCCTCATCGCTGAACACAATTTTGCGTCTATAAGTTGCGCGAATCGACGACTGATTTTCAAAGTAAATTTGGATAATTTCGTAGCGTTGTTCAAGCGTGAGTCTATTCATGATGATTTGTCAGAGTATACTGAAACAAATAAAAAAAATGTTTCATCAAAATTTAATTTTTTGTGTTACTTTTTACAATTTAAAGTTCTATCTAGCTTAAAAAAACACCCTATATAAGAAAAGTCTGCAATCCAGTTTCAAGGTAGAATTTTTGCCCATAAGTCAATTTAGTTGCGCTGCTTTTAGTTACAACTGAGTGACTTTCGAATCAATGTGAGACTTCCAGGTTAGCTTACGGTCGAGGTGCATGCCATGGAACTTGACTTCATTTTGGTGCGGAGTAGGTGAGTTGTTAATTTGGATAGGCGCACATGTTTCCTTATACAGTGTGAATGTGACATGAGTACATTTCTGCTCATTAACCTTGATTTTCCAAAGCTTCAGCCATTTTGCCAATATTGAAATATATTATTCCTGTAAATTTCATGAAGCTAATTGGTGGTTTTCATGAACGCTCAAAAACACTGTGTCGTCTGCAAAAGTTGAAGAGTGCATTTCAGATGTCGTTGGCATGTCAGAGGCCTGCCTAGATAGGTTGAGTTGGGCTTATAAAATCGGCTGCTATGATAACAAATTTCCGCCCATATAAGTAGCTTTCCAGAAGCTTGCAGGCAAGTTCAACTTTATTTTGTGCATCAACCCGTCGGGCGACTCATTATCGAAAGCTTGAGAAATGTCAATGAACAGAGCTGAGCAATACTTCTTCTCCTCAAAGGTCTGTCTTATGACATTGACTAGTCTGTGCGTTTGTTCTACGGTGCTATGTTTAGCCTGAAAACCAAATTGATGATCAGGAATGCATCCCACATTGTTCAATATTGGACTCAACTTTGCCATTACCAATTTTTCGAAAAGTTTTGAAATTGTTGGCAGTAGACTTATATGACTCTACTTTAGTGGGATCCTTCCCTGGCTTGGGTATCATAGTAACCATAGACACCTTCCACTCTGAAGGATAGTATTCTAGGCGCAAAATAGCGTTAAAAATAAAAAGAATAATTCTTCTAGCAACACGAGGTAATTGTACAAGCATTTTGCCAGTAATTTTATCAAAACCTGGAGCTTTTTTTGAGTTTACTTTATAACGTTTTCGACATCTTGAAAACTAAGTCCCAAAGGCACAGGCGGTCTAACAGCATATGACGGAAATTCAGCAACATCATCCACTGTATCATTTGCAATAAAAACGTTTTTCAAATGATTAACATACACCATCCCTTTTTCAGAATCGCTTCTTGCCCAATCGCCAGCTGAAGTTCGCAAAGGTGGCTTACCTATTACGGGTCTTTTCAGATCTTTTGTCGCTTTCCATAAAGAATAGTCGGTTTGAGGGCTACCATGAAGACCTTCTAGATAATTTTTGAGGGAAGCCATTCTTTGGATTTCAAGCAGATTTCTTAATTGAGTTATGCACTCCCGTAGCCTGCTTTTAAGCTGAAGAGACCTTCGAAGTTGCCACTCTCTTCTAACTCTTCTTTTTTCTGACAGAAGTTGATCTATTTCAGACGAATACGTTCTATTGCTCACATTTCTGGATCTTGTATGGCTAGTGGTAGCATGTTGTACGGCCAGTTTAAGGTCTTCAGAAAAATCTTTAATTGATATATCAACATCCTCAGGGGTTATCAAGGCAATATTTTCTGTACAATGAGTACTCAAATATTTCTTATATTTTAGACAATTAACTCTAGTGATGGCGAACGCCAAGTCACAAAACGGGGAGCCAACCTCCTGGGGGAACGAAACGGATATTATAGTGGGTGAGTGGTCCGATGACAAATCTAATGAAGACTCTACTTGCATCCATTCTAAAGGAAAATTTTTTGCAACTCCAAAATCTATAACATCTGGAATCTTTCGCCAGTCCAAGGGCCAATAAGTGGGATGTCCGCTTGAAATCACATCTAAGCCCAGTTTGGAAACTGTGTCAAAAAGCACACGGCCTTTTGGGGAAATTAAACATGATCCCCAAAAAGTGTGCTTAGCGTTATAGTCACTAGCCACTAAAAATCGAGGTCCAAGTGTGTTGAAAAAATGTGAATACTGATTTTCTGTTATTGAAAATCGGGGCGGTGAGTAAATTGATGATATAACTATTTTTCCATTAAGATGTTCAATGCATATATTTGCTGCTTGGAGATACTCCTCACGTGTTTCATGTAGAAAATAGTGCTTAACTCTAGCTTTTATTAGAATTGCTGAGCCTCCACAAGGTGACTAAGCATTTATAGATTTTATATTATTACTCTATAAATAAGAATACATATCGGTATTTACATTTTTTTTCCAAGTCTCAACATTTATCCTATTAAAACAGAGGGTTCCATAATTAATCTTGCAGCAGTTATTTACCTGAACAGTGATTGTATACATATAGACCGTATTGCTAATTTAATTTTTTTCTTCTTGTAAGCAATTCTTTTATTTATAGTATCTTCAAAATATCATCAACTAACTA
The DNA here is from genome assembly GCA_914767995.1 of Thecocarcelia acutangulata. Lineage (NCBI taxonomy): Eukaryota > Metazoa > Arthropoda > Insecta > Diptera > Tachinidae > Thecocarcelia > Thecocarcelia acutangulata. Next base: position 65,038,797 of record OU612098.1, read on the forward strand.
AAATGAAATAAAAAACTAAAGAAAAAAAAATAGTTTTTCTTAAGTCAAGCCCAAGGCGAATTCATTTTACCAGGTGAAACTGAAAAAACAGATGTACTACTTTTTTTCTATTTGTAAAACATCAAGTGTCAAAAGCTGTTTCTGCCCTGTCGGATAATCAGTAGTTGATTACAAAAATAGCCGTAGATTTCAGTTTTTATTATTAATACTACTGCGTGATACTGAAGTCTTTTTACATAGGTACATATAAATTTTTCAATTCCGTGGAATTTTTCTAAAATAAATTTTTTTATGTATGTAAGTACATATGTCAAATAATAAAGATATTAATATTGGTTTAATTTTAAGAAGCCTTTTTAAAAAAAGAATGTAATGTATACGCCAATAAACAAACATTTGATGCAATGTTATATATCTAAATTATTTCTGAAATTTTTAAGGTTTTTGCAACATGCAATGTAATTTTTGTTTGTTTGGTGTATGTAATATAAAAATGAAGTTTTTAATAAATTATTTTTGAAAAATTACAAATAAATATGTTAAAAATATTGACTAATTTGTTAGGTGTCAGCTAGTTACAAAAAGTTGTTTTTCATCTATAGTGTTAACAATTAATTTTCGTTGATTTAAAACTAACTAACTTAAAAAGGCCTTACTTGTAGCCAACGGTAAAGTAGTGGAAATATTGCTAGCTTCAAAAAGTTAACTGAAAGTTAACATTTAGCAAGTTAACTGTAAGTTGGTTGAAAAGTAGAGTAAAGTCGGACAATTGACTACTTCCTAGGACATCACAATGTTTAAATAGTTAGTTGGTTCCATTGAAAAGTAATCCGAGTGTCACTCAGCACTAGTTGAGGAATACTTAACTTAAAGTTAGTTTAAAGTTAACTGGTTTTCCGACAAGGTGGTTTGCTTACATACAAACATATCAGCAAGTAAAGTGTGTAAGTGTGTGTATGCATGTACATCCCAGTTGGCCAAGTCTTAAGGACATCTTAAACGATGGGTACAAGACAATAGAAAATCTTGGAAGACATGTTGACGACACTTCAAACAAATCGTTGACGAGATTTTCGAACAAATGGCCACAAAATCACACAAGACCACACAAGCGACATTTTCCCTCGCCTCATCGTCAACGATTATATACACTGCATGTTCCTCTACCAGGTCGTCGACGAATACATATGTGATAATATCCACACTACCTCGTCAACGATTATGTCGCCTACACAATTTCTTTCCGACTATATCTTCACTTAGTGTCGTCAGTGATAGTGATATAATTAAAATTATTATTTTTTTCAGCTTGCGATGTTGTTTAAAAAAATTACTTTATTTTAAATCATTAGAAAATTTTTATAAAATTATTAATGGTGTCATAACACAAATTGTAGAGAAGGCTAACAAATTGTTGGCGAAATATATAATATAACAAAAAAACTTAAATTTTTTTAAATAATACTTTTTTTATGTAAAAAAATTAATTAGAAAAAAGAATAAACAATATTTTTGATATCGATTATTTTTTTCAAAATTAATTTGTACGCATGTATAATTGAAAAAATTTATGTTAAATTTATTGACAAATTATTGCTATAATACATATATTTATTTCACACAAAAAATGTACAGACGATGATAGGTCTCGTACTGATGTTAATATGGAACTGAGTAAAAATGTATACTCAAATTTTATAAATTTGTGGTATTTTTTTTAGAGTTCCGTTAATTTTTTTGATGAAATATTTTACTTGAACGATTTGATGACTAGATTGAAGACATTGCCGCCCATCGCATCGCTCATTTAAATACAAATATAAATTCCTAAACAAAAGAGGACAAATCGTGCATATATCTGTACAGGCAATGTCTAGGACGATTTTGCCAATTGGGATACTTTCTATACACATTTTTTGACACACGAATCGCTCAAATAACAACAAATCCCCATGTTGTTTTTTCGTTGTTGTATTTATTGTAATCCCAGTTTCACCTGGTAAAATGAATTCGCCTTGGTCAAGCCAATGTTTGACAAAAGACTATTTTTATTTATTTTGAATTTAATTTGTGAACGTACTTGTTTATTGATCGCCAAACTGTTACTTTCCTTTTTGTGTTTTGTTATCGAAAAGAACAATAATAAGTAAAATAAAAAACTACATCTATATTTATATGATTATTGTATTTTATTTTGTTTAGGTTTATTGAATTTTATTTTGTTCTTATACTATTACTTTTTATATATAGTTTTTTTCTTTTCATTTTTTTTTTTTTTGCACAAGATAGCAATAATTCAAGGTGCATTAACCAGGTGCCATCACTAGCGCTGGTGACAATTTTTTATTTAAAACGACCGGTAGTGTCAAAAATTGTTTATGTTTACACAAAGGGAAGTGAACAAATAAAAAAACAATAAAAAATATTTCAAAAATATTTTAATTTCTTAAAATGCGTTGCTGTCTGCTACGTAATAAGAAAAATTCTACTGCTTGTCGACTTCCCTCGCCTCAAAAATAATTTAATTGCTTAAAATGCGTTAAAAACAATTTATAAAAATAATACACAATTAATTTTCTTTATATACACTTTTTTCAGAGCCAACATTGAACGCGAAATCGTCGTTACGGCCGAAATATGTGACCGAGTCATCGAAAACTGTGCCCTAAGAATTGACTGTTGCTGACGTGCCTGTGGTGGCCATATGAATAAAATCGAGTTCCGTTCATAAGTGCTTTGAATGTGTTTCAAGTTGTTCATAAGCTTTCGGAAACACCTCGAAACTTGGTAACTTCTTATTGGAAAACCCACCAGACCCTTAAGAATTTCCGATTTTTTTTGTATACCATGGAGTTATAGTAATTGCTTGAAGAATATTATTTTGACGCCTCTCGAAATTTTTTCAAAGTTGATGCCGAGTGGCACCCCATAATTGAATACTATATCACCATCTGAGCTTCAGGATTGCGAGACGTTAGCCTAAGGTCGAGGTGAATACCAATATACAAGACTAATTTCTAATTGGAATACCAGGAATATTATTTATGTACATAGAGCAAGAAGAGGACCAAGTATCGTGCCCTTTGGAATACTGCTATAAATATTATGTCGAACTGAGATTTTTTCCCTAACAACATTTAGCATATATTTTTATTTTAGCTATAGTCACTCTGATAATGGCTTAAAATCAGGCAGTATATAGATGTAACAGGTATTAACGACTGCAAAAATATAGCACTTTTGGAACTTCTTTCTTTAATAGGTGTAAAATTTTTCTTCCACAGTTTTTTTTTTCCGAAATTCTAGGCATTATTTATTTATTATTTTTATATTAGACCAGTACTCAGGCGGTGACCCCTACATATGCAGTGCATTGTACCAGAATTAGGAAAATAGGCTGTGAGGAGGGGGAAAGAGGGAGTAGTGTTTGTGAACATTTGACTTGAACCTTCCAATGTTATAACAGACAGGAAACACGTCTGCAGGCAACTTATTCCACAGACGAAGCGTACGGCTGAAAAACGAATTCTCTCTGTAATGCGTACTACGACCACAAATGGATGAGCTCTGGGCGATGAACGCGTGCTAAGTAAAAATGTGCGCGTTTCGGGAACGAGATCCCTAATCTCGTCAGAGCAAAATCCATTGTAGTAACGATAGAACAGAGTAACGCACTCCATACTGCGTGATGATCCAGTGAGTCAATAGAGTTGGATATCATACTGTCACCGATGAGCTTCCTCGCCCTCTCCTGCACACGGTCGAGTAACCCCAAAATAGACTTTGAGGCACCGGCCCAAATATGAGAGTTGTATTCCATTTTCGGTCGGATGTAGGTGGTATAAATAGTAAGGAGCACGGATGGAGTGAAGTACATCTTACACACTCTTAAAAAACCGAACCACTTGAATGCTTCTATAGAGACATGAAAAATGTGTTATTGTAAAAAACTGGTTATAAATTTATGATTCAAAGTGCTGTCCATCGCTGGCCACTACTTCCTCTCATCTTTCGAATAGCAGACGAATCTCAGTAATATATCCTACGTACATATTTCAACAAGTAGAGTAAATAAACGATCTAAAATTTATTTTATCTTTTGCTTCGTCCTCTATCACTACTTAGAACTGATTTTCTTACAAGGAACCAAATAAAATCTCCCATCATACTCGTATTTTCATACATATGTATGTATATATTCCCTGATAACGTTGCTCCATGGCCTTTTGTTTTTGGTGGAATTGTTCACCATGCTCGTCGCATACGGCATCATCATAGCTTGTACGTTGGCTATAACTCATCATAGTGGCCAGAAAAACTTATTCCATTAGTTGCCATAGTGTAATTAATAATTAAATGGAAATGTCTAATGATTTGCAACTTTTTCCAGGTCAACTTTCCTACTCACTTCATGACACAAAAATTTTCTAAAACTAATTAAAGCAATAACAGCAACAAATAAATACGGACGTACAATTCTCGAATTTTGCTGTTAAATTGCATTATAACGTTTTCATATTTATGCAAAATGTAAAAAATTCTGTTTGAAAAAGAAAAGCAAACAAACAAATATATAAGTAGATGATATTAAACAAAAACTATCCGTAGGAAAACCCCGAAAGCGAGTTCCCTAAAGAAAAAATAAATTTTATGGAATAATTTAAATAAACAAATTTGTATCGTCAGCTTAAATGGAACTTTCCTTGTGAGATTTTGCGTAAGCGAAAAAAACAAAAATTGCGAATCTTAGATAAAAAAAAAAAAAACAATAAAGAACGCATTCGTGACCTTCATGACTTTTTTGGGCAGCAGAACTGACCAAATGGTTCACAATCGGGAGAGTTGTGCGCGAATTTCAGCAAATCGGTTCTGTAAAAAATGCGAAAAAATCTGTGCTAGCTAGACCATAGATGCCAGATAAATCTGGTTTAAAAGCGTCAAATTCGGCGGAAAAAATCCTCAATATGATTATTGCAAGTCGTCAAAAAATCGTCAGCTTGTAAAATGAATGGCTTTTGAATATAATATGTATTTCAATAGAGTAAAATATAGCAAAACCATTTATGGTTGCCTTCAATGAAAAACTACAGCATTTAATGCTTTAACAACAAATATAAATCGCTCCTTAATTGCAACATAGTCATATCTCAAAAAATAAACTTGCCGAGTTAACAAAGCAGAATTGTATACAGTACCATCTTTTATATTGTGACAAAAATTTATTCAAATTACTTTTAAACTGTTTCTTTTAGTAGATATTTTGTTTAAAATTTTCCTTAGACTTCTATGAAAGCTAAAAATTTGAAATGCGTTTTTCTGGAAACAAGCTTTTTAAGTTATGACTACATTGCAATAAAGGAGCGATATATACTTGTACAAACATGAAGTTAACATAAAAATACTTCCATGATAGTTTGTGACAAGAGCAAAATAAGGCACAGATCTGATGTCGACGCTGTGGATCGAGTGTTTAAGGTATCGTTTATTTAAAGCCATTGTTGAAACGGCAACGAAACTCAAATAGGTTAAAGTCACTACTTTGACTCTATCTGATAGATTATTAAAGCAATTAGACAAGCCATTATTTTTAAACCAATAACAATAAACAATAATAAATCATTTATATTAAAAGCTTGTATCATATCATGTCGAAGCTGTGGACTGAGCTTTGAAGAGTATTGGACAGTGTACATCGTTTATAGGTGGAGTAACTTTTGAGTTTGCTGGTGGCTTTCCTTAAATGCTCCCCGGGTTACAAAGGGGACCAAAGAAGATATAATTAACTTTGCCTTAAATATTTTCCTTAATAGAGTTTTGTTCAGAGACTGAACTTGCGAACAAACATTAGATCCCATATTAATAAAAATGCTAACTATGATTTCCCTTATACTCGTTATATGTAAAATCTAATATAGTTCTTAATCTTCAAATTTAAGTCTCCTTAAAATATGATCACCCATTTTTGCATAAAAATTTCAACAGGTTTTTGCTTATACTCGTGTAATAATTTTTCGAAGTACAGGGTGGCGCAAAAATAACCTTCCGATGTTTTTTGGCTGTAATTAAAAAAAAAAAAAAAAAAAAAAAAAAAAAATTTTATTATTCTTGTGGATTAGTATTATTTGGTCTTTTACGTTTTTTACATCAAGTCGAGAATATGATGCCATGTAAATGGCCGCCGCCACAGTTGATTGTCATTTTTAATATTGATTGTCTTTTTATAACATTTTCCATCACATTGGCCAAAACTTCCTGCGATAGGTCCTCACATTCTTGACGGATATTGTTTTTAAGAGCTGCAAGAGTTTGAGGCTTGTTGACATAAGCCCGCGACTGCAAAAAGTCCCACAAAAAGAAGTCTGCAGCGCTCAAACCAGGCGATCTTGCTAGCCGGTGCAAATTGCCAAAACGGGAGATTAGCCGCCTGGGAAATGCATCCTTCAGCATATCGGTTGTGGCACGTACAGTGTGTGCTGTAGCACCGTCCTGTTGGAACCACATGTTTTCCAATCCCAATTCATCAAGTTGCGGCAAAAAGAACTCGTTGATCATTGCTCTTTAGCGCTCACGATTCACAGTAACCGTTTGGCCCGCGACGTCTTCGAAGAAAACAGGTCCGATAACTCCTCCAGCGAAAACAGCACACCATATAGTGACTTTGAGCGGGTGTAATGGCTCTTCGTGGATTACAAGCGGATTTTCAATGCCCCAGAAGCGTAAATTTTGCTTATTTACGTACCTGCTAAGATGGAAATGGGTCTCAGCACTCGTTATTATTTTTAATGAAAAATCATCTTCCTCTTGGTGTCAAATAAATAGTCACAAATATTCCGCGTTCTGGAGTAGTGTAGCGTAACATTGTTTATTAACGTGTACTTCGCATGTGTTTACTACACAAATGTCAAAACAGAACTAACATTAGGGGCCAATCGCAAAATGTATTGCATTTTCTGATAGGAGGACTACTTTTGCGCCACCTTGTACTTTTCATATATGATCAAATACACTTCTATCATATGCAACACGAGTATATCTATACTCCCTAATAAATATTTAAATAAATAAATAAATTTACATACACATTTGTTTTATTACCGTTCTTTCTCTATCCATAAATATTATTTTCGTTTCCTACATAAATTAACTTAAAGGAAGTATGTCTGTAGTTGTAAATGTGATCTACAAAAATCGTCAAAAACAAACCCTAATTCGTCAAAGTACTATTTGTAGCATCCAAAATCGTCAAAATGACGATAAATCGTTGAATATGGCAACCGTGTGCTAGACCAGTTCGTTCTCCAGAAAACAGTTGTTCGCTATAGTGGTCAAAGATTGTTGAAGCCTTTTGCAAAAATCGGCGTTCAAATCAAAATGCGTTTCGTGGTTTTTCGGGCCAACATAATCGGCCCGCATTTAAAGAAATAAGTGATCATTGAAAAGTGACTGTTTGGTGAGGTTTATGATCTGGTGGCAGAATCGGAGCGTACTTCTTCGAATATGAGGTCGGCTATGCAGGTTCGGCGAATGGAGTTCGCTATCACAACGTGACAACAAACTTCTTTTTAATTCAGAAAATGAGTATATGGACCGAGTATGTGGTTTTACCAGCATGGTTTAAATTGCCACGCAACCAGCGAAACAATGGTTCTTTTGCCATTGATATCACAAGTCGTGGTGATGTTAATTGGCCACAGCGATCATGTGATGTGACACCATTGGACTTTTTTCTTTGGACGCTTTTAAATGAAAAACTGTGCGTCAATAAGCCAAGAATAAGTCAAGCGCCAAAACATAATATAATTCGGTACATTAACGAGATGTCGACAGCAACTGGCAAACCTCATCCAAAGCGCCCGAAAGCACAACAATCGGCAGGAAAAGTTATGGCCTCGCTATTTTGGGATGTGCGTGGTGTAATATTCATCGACTATCTTGAGAAAGGAAATACCATTAACAGTGAATATGATATAGCGTCGTTGGAGCGTTTGAAGGCCGAAACTGCAAAGAACCGACCGCATATGGGAAAGAAAAAATTTTCTTGCATCATGACACCGCACCGTGTCACAAGTCAATGAAAACAATGACAAAACTACATGAATTGATTTGGCTCCCAGCGATTACTGGCTGTTCGCAGACCTAGAAAAAATGCTCGCCAGTTATCGCTGAAACTGAGGCCTATTTTGAGGCAAAAGATAAATCGTTCTACAAAAGTGGAATAGAAATGTATGTATTAATGTTAAGCGACTGCAAAACAGCTTGTTGTCACCCAGTTTTAGTGTATTCAATTACTTTTTCCTGTCTTCTTTGATCAAGAGTTATTGATCGTGGCAATTATTGTTATAATTTAAAAAAATAAAAATATTTCTTGGCTTTAGCCAGGATTGAACATGATACCAAAATCATATAATATTATGTGGAATAGAAATGTTAGAGCGGTGCTGCAATGATTGCGTTGCTTGTCATGGAGATTACGTTGATGAATAAAGCTAATTTTGATTTTTTGTTTACTAGGCCCGGGACTTTACAGCCCATGTGTTATATTGCCCTTTTCCATGAAGCATAATTAGAAAAGAGTCAGCGTTTTATTTATGCCGTTGTCTACTTTTTAGAATAGAACATAAAATTGGATAAAATACTTGTAACATGGAGATATAAATTAATTTTTGAAATTGGCGTTTTGCTCTGGTGATCAAAGTTGCAAGAGTCCAGTATTTTTGCGAAAGTTAGCACTTTCTTTGGCAGAGCATCATATGACGGAACAAAGTAGATTACTTCAACAACAGTCCTAAGCCAAATATTGAATGAAATACACACATGCAGAGAAAAAGGGTTTTGAAATATTGTTGCCGCAACACTTTAATGTGTTTTCACGAACAAATTGTTCGTGAAAACAGCGATTTGTAATTTTGGGCATAGTTTATTTTATAAAGAATATTGGCCTTATTCATAAAAAATATTTTATGTTTATTAAACTGTTATTTGACAAATTTCTATGGGAAATTTGTCAAATAACTGTTTAATAAACATACAATATTTTTTGTGAATACGGCCGTATATTTTTATTTACCTTTTTGTAATTTTATTGTCGCCATCTACAAATTTTAAAATATGATTGGATGGAACAAGACTATTTATAAAAAGTTTCGTAAAACTTTTGTGCAAATTTACTTCTGCCTTTTGATATCTGCTTAAGCCCCTGCGGATATACGAGTACAACATAAATACTCGAGCACTTTGTTTCTGTTATTCGCAACATTATTCGAATGAATATACATAATTTCGTATGTACGAGTATGTGTGTGTTCGTATGTACCCTGGTTTGCGGGGTAGTGCTGGTAGCGTAACAAAGGGTTTGTATGATTCCAAGTGGGGAAAAACTAGTTGATCGCACTAGCAGTCTTCAGTCTATCTCGATGGTAAGTATTTTTTTTTTTTTTTTTGAAAAAACCGGAAATAATCCAAATTGACACTTGGAAAGTTTGCAATTGATTCGACTTGCCACTGCGAACAACTCTACATACTGGTGAGTATACACATAAGGGAATGCAAATAAATAATTGGTAAGTATTAAGTAAGTTAGTATAATAGTAAGTATTAGATAATAATTCTTCATTAAACACTTCATAATTATAATAATTCATAATTAATCATTACAATATAGGTACATATATATATATAAAAAACTTCAAATCATAATATACTAATATATTTATATACCATTAAATCCAAAGTAATTTTGTCCAAAGTAGTTTGGACACATATAGAAAACAATAGTATGTTGCCCTCAGAATATTGTCGTCTCAACCATATATTTTTTTCTACGTGCACATCGTCAATAATTTCAACTCCAGCTGGTTCCAAATCAGGCTCTACAAAACGAGGAAATGTTAGTTGCTCCTGGTTCAAATGTTACATCATTTATTTGTAAAAAGTACATATTTACTCAAAAATTCAATAATATATCGTTCACAACTTTTTTGAGCAAAAAAAGTCACTTTCAATGGAATAAAAAATAATCCATGGCAGCTGATATAAAATTAGAAAATTTTTGCTTTTTTGGAGCCCCATTTTAAGTTAGATTTTTGGAATTTGGAATATAGTCAAAACAGTAGTACATGTGGGCTGAAATCTCAAAACTAAGTTATAAGCTCAACAAGTAAATTATTGTATCAAATGGTCCTGATCTAACTGCAGGTTTAACACAAAACCCGCACTTTTGCATACTAGCTGACGATAAGTATAAATATGTCTATATACATATCTATGTATATGTACAATAAATATAGTACGTTTAAGTACTTCTGAGACTACAATAGTACGGCTCTGTGGAAGAAAAATAATAAATTCAAATTTATGTACAAACAAATTTTGCATGATTTTTGTCGTTTGGTAGTATTTTAATTCCTCTTTCTTTTGCGTGCTTTTATACATACTTGTAAGCTTAAAAGCACGAATTGTAGTTGTGGCGACTTTTGGTACAAATGACATTTAAGTCCTTTGATGCTTTCACAGTTTTAAACAAAATATTATACACAAGAGGTTAGTTGTTGCCCTCTTTTTTTCATATTATTTTTGGCTTCCACTTCTAACTACTATTTAGACTGCTAAAAAAAAAAAAATAAATAAACCAAAAAGTGCAAAGAAAGCAGAAAAGCTGGCTAAGATGCAACGACAGCAGCTGCGGAATGTAAAGAAAAGGATATTTTGAAAACACTTAAGCACCAAAATGTAGGTAAACGGAAAAAGTCTCCCGAGAAAACATAAATTGTTAACCATTTAAGCAGCAAACAAAAGAAGAAATAATGATTTGAAAATATTCTGAAATTACTCTTAATCGCGGCTGCATTCGGTCTTGTGTTTGATTTGTCAAGGATTGATGGAGTCATCGATGTCATATTAGTACTTTTAGAGCTTCTTGTATAATAGAGGGCTGCTTAAGCACAAGAAAAATGACTTACAAGACATCATAATATTTTCAAGTCCCATCCTTCTTTATCTTTGAGATTGCAAAATAAAAACTTCAGTGACGAAATGTTTTAAACACATACTGCGAATACTGTCTTAAATTCGTTAGAATAAACAGAACAGAACAAAACACAAGCATCCGCTGTCCACCGGGAGCTATACTAAATACTTTGTTTGTGGTTGCACCACTTTCGTAAATATTAGTCTTAACAGTTCATATTTGGCAGTCGTAAAGTAGACACCTAGCAAATTTATTGTGGAAAAACCAACTGGTTTTACTCGATAAAACATTTCATCAAAATTACTCATCGATTACTGTGACGATGAGAAAGTTACGTGAAATTTTTTGGAGAAACAACACACTATTTATTGTGTAGTGAAAGATTTCGAAGCAAGAGGGTCTGCAGGTGATAGGCCCAAGTATGGACCACAACATATTGCAAGATCGGTTGAAAACATTTCTGCTGCTCAAAAAAGTGTACAAAACAATACATCAACCTCTTGACGAGCTTGGTCTTCCAAGAGCAACTTTGGCCACAATTTTGCACAAGGATTTGCAGTTGCTTCCATTTAAGAACCAGTTGACGCAAGAGATTTTTATACAAGACCATTTACGCCACCATACATATCGCTCCTTTATTGCAACATAGTCATAAATAAAAAAAAGCTTGTTTGGAGAAAAACACATTTAAAATTTTTATTATTTATTTAGTAACTATACAGTTGCAAAGTAAATTTGCAATGTATAGGATGCACAGCATGGGCGGGGTGACAAAGACCATAATGCCCAAGATGGTATTAACAGTACTTTTGTAGCGTCGCTGTGACTAACTATAATGGCCTATGCCTTCACGTAGGAAGTTTCCACGTGGTTAACAATGAATAACCTCCAAAAAAAAGAACTGTAAACCACAGTTAGTTGAGGCAACCCGTTAACCAGTGCGAGTGAGACGCAAAACTCTCGAAGACCGAACAACAAACACAAGCCTGACCGCACTTAAGAAATAATTACGGTGACGCGAGAGCTGTTCCCCAGCCCAGAGCTGCTTTACAACTGTCAAATTTTTAGTTTCCATACAAGTCTTAGGAAAAATGTTCAGAAAATATCTCCTAAAGGAAACAGTGTAAAGGTTATTTGAATACATTTTTGTCACAATATAAAAGGTAGCACTGTAGTTGCATTGTTAACTCGAAAAGTTCTTTTTTGAGATACGACTATGTTGCAATGAAGGAGCGATATGCCAATAGGATGTTGCAACTCGCCCATGAGAACCGCGATTTTCATGAAAAAATCATAATAAATGCCGGGGCATATTTTCATTTAAATGAATATGTGAATAAACAGAACAGTAGGGCCTGGGCAATGGAAAAATTGACAATCTGGTGTGCGATTTTCTTTGAATATGAAAACGCCGTAACGGTGACTGTGAATGGAGAGCGATATCGTGATATGATCGAAAACTTTTTAACGCCACAACTTCTTGATTAACATGTGGTATCAACAAGACGGTGCCACACCGCATACAGCCAAGATTACAATGGAATTACTGCGAGATCTCTTTTTCTCTTTCATTCAATCAAAAATTATAAGCAAAAAAAGTAGTATACCTTCCCGGCGGACACCGCGTAAAACCAACTGAAGTAGAATAACAGTGGAACTTCAAGCGCAGAAGTAATGTTCTTCTTCAGTTTTGTTCATCAAATTTGTTCATGATTTTTGTCTTTGTAAATATTAAGCACATGTATACGCAGCAAACACCAAATCAAACATTTGATATAAAATGACGTTATTATTTGATATCAAACATAGTTTTCAAACCTTTTGATTTTAACATTTGCATTTAAATTAAAAATCATTTGAATATAAACATTTGATACTCAATGTGTTATCAATTTGATTTTGAATCATAAGTTAATCGTAAAACAAATGTGTCAGCAATTACTGAAAAAAATATCAACATTTAAAATTTATTTACAAAAGACCAATGTGACCAATATTTAATTAAATGTCAGCAAATATTAGTTTTAATAAGTTAAAACGCGTGAAAAAATGAAACAATCGTCTGATTTGACTGCGATTTAGAGCCAAAAGGATCCGACTACTTCGTCCTTTCAAATATTTCAAGACTAAGGAAAATAATAATAAAAGAAAAGCTCCAAGCATTGATCAAATTACTGGTAAAATGCTTGAGAAGTTACCTCGTGCTAGAAAATTTCTACTTTTTATTTTTAACGCTATTTTACGCCGCAGGTGTGGAAGGTCTCAATGATTACTATGAAATCCAAGCCAGGGAAGGATCTGACTAAAGTAGAATCATATAGACCAATAAGTCTTTTACCTACAATTTCAAAACTATTCGAAAAATTGTTGTGGGATGTATCCCTGATCATCAATTTAGCTTTCGGGCTAAACATAGCCCCGAAGGACAAACGCACAGGCTTGTCAACGTCATAAGACAGATATTTGAGGAGAAGAAGTATTGCTCAGCTCTATTCATTGATATTTCTCAAGCTTTCGATAAAGTGTGGCACGACGGGTTGATGCGCAAAATAAAGTTATACTTGCCTGCAAATACTCACAAGCTTCTGGAAAGCTACTTATATGGGCGGAAATTTGTTATCAGAGCAGCCGATTTTATAAGCCCAACTCAGCCAATTGAGGCAGGTGTTCCCCAAGGCAGCATACTGGGGCCTACTTTATACTTGATGTGCGCCTCTGACATGCCAACGTCATCCGGAATCCACACTTCAGCCTTTGCAGATGACACAGCGTTTTTGAGTGTTCATGAAAACCATCAATTAGCTTCACGAAATTTACAGGAATACATTTCGATATTAGAGAAATGGCTAAAACTTTGGAAAATCAAAGTTAATGAACAAAAATGTACTCTGGCACATTCACACTGTGTAAGCAAACATGTGCGTCTATCCAAATAAACACTCACGTATTCCGCAGCGCAATGAAGTCAAGTACCTTAAGTATACACCTCGACCGTAGGCTAACGTGGAAGTCTCACATTGAAGCAAAAGTCACTCAGTTGAAACTAAAAGCAGCGCAACTAACTTGGCTTATGGGCAGAAACTCGACATTGAAGTTGGATTGTAAGCTTTTGCTATACAATGCAATTCTAAAGCCTATATGGTGCTACGGAACTCAATTATGGGGCACTGCCTCAGCGTCAAATACTAAAGAAATTAAAAGACGACAAAACCACATTTTTCGAACGATTACTGCAGTTTCATTTTTCTTTTTTTTTTAACTTTATTATTTTATGGGTGAGCATGTTCCTAGACGCAGTGTGAATGTAACATGAGCACACTTTTGTTCATTAACCTTGATTTTCCAAAGCTTGAGCCATTTCTCTATTTTTTCGATATGTTCCTGTAAGTTTATTGATGCTTGCTGGTGGTTACTATGTATGCTAAGGAATGCTGTATCATTTGCAAATGTTAGTGTCAATGTTGGTGCTTGTCGGCATGTCAGATGCGTATATCAAATATAAGATAGGCCCTAATATGAAATCGCCTTCTTTTATTATAATTTTTTTTTTAACTTTATTATTTTATTTATTGCATCTACATAAAAAAATGTAATGACAATAAGTATTCAAATTTTAATACTAAAAACAATTTGTAATTAAAGTCCTGCCAGTGCTGGACACAAATTTATTTTTATACGAATATTATTTCAGAATTCAGTCATCTGTTTAGAGCTCGAATGGTAGCCAAAGTGTCCCTCCTTCTCAGACGGGTATGACCACCAAAGTTAAGGATATTAACTGCAAGTGGATTTGGATGGATTTCAAGTTTGTTAATATATCTTGTCGCGTACTTCAAAAATTCAGATTTCACAAAAGGTACGTTCAGATCTGCGTGGATTCGTGAGTTTTTAACGTATCATGGAGCATTTGTAATTCTACGGAGAATTCTATTTTGACTTCTTTGAATTTTTTCAATGTTGGATGCCGAGGCTGTGCCCCATAATTGAATCCCATAGCACCATATTGGCTTTAGAATCGAGTTGTACAGCAAAATTTTACAATCAAGGTCGAATTTCTGCCTATTAGCCAGTTAATTTGCACTGCTTTCTATTTCATCTGCGTTACTTTTGCCTCGATGTGCGACTTCCATGTTAGTCTACGGTCAAGATGAATACCGAGGTATTTGACTTCACTGTGTTGGGGCATTACTTTGTTGTTAATAGTAATGGGTGAGCATGTTCCTAGACGCAGTGCGAATGTAACGTGAGCACACTTTTGTTCATTAACCTTGATTTTCCAAAGCTTGAGCCATTTCTCTAGTTTGTCGATATGTTCCTGTAAGTTTATTGATGCTTGCTGGTGGTTACTATGTATGCTAAGGAATGCTGTATCATCTGCAAATGTTGAAGTGTGAATGTTGGTGCTTGTTGGCATGTCAGATGCTTAGATCAAATATAGGATAGGCCCTAATATGCTGCCTTGGGGAACTCCAGCTTCAATAGGCTGGGCGGGGCTTATGAAATCGCCTTCTTTTATTATCAACTCGCGACAATATAAATAGCTTTCCAAAAGGTTATGTACGTTTGCAGGTAAGTTAAACTTTATTTTATGCATTAAGCCATCGTGCCATACTTTATCAAAAGCTTGTGACACGTCGATGAATAAGGCAGAGCAATATTTTTTATCTTCAAATGCCTTTCTTATGCGTTAACTAACCTGTGTGTTTGCCCAATGGTGCCATGTTTCGCTCTAAAACCAAAAGGGTGATTGGGAATATATTCAACCTTATGAAGCATTGGATCCAACTTCGCCTTTAGCAATTTTTCGAAAAGTTTTGAAATTGTTGTCAGTAGACTTATTGGATGGTACGATTCTACTTTCGTTTGATTCCTCCCTGGCTTAGGATCCATTGTTATCATAGACACCTTCCACTCTGCCGTTGCCACCATCAGATGGTTCAATAGGTGATTTTACCGAAATAACTTACGCATAATAAAACTTTTTGAGTGGCATTAGCCGGACTTAAGTAAAAAGCAAATTTTTTAATTTTAAATTTAGTATTAAGATTTGAATACTTATTGTTAGTTCATTGTGAAGATTCAACAAATAAAAATGCTTAAAAAAAATAGTAAGGCTGCTTTTTTCCCCGGTGAAGGTTGCGTATTTTGGTGGTGGTTTTGACAGGATATTGTTACTTAGTGATGTATTCTAGGAGCTTAAGTCTTTTTATTAATAATTTCTGCAGAAGTTGTAGGAAGGGAGCACCTCCTCTGTTGGTATCGGGATCTTCGTTTTATGAGAACGCCATATCTGGGTGGACAAACACTGCACGGGTTAAAGATATTCTTAATTTTTCTGTCCGGGTTTCAGGTTAGTTTAGAATTGCACTGTCAGGTGGTGTGTACGTCGCATATATCTATCATGCAATACAACGAAACCAATAAAGGATCCAGGTAGGCTGGATTCATGAAACTAACAGTCTATAAAACTAAACCTAACTTAACCTATTAAAAAATATGAATAACAAACAGATACATACGAGTACATATGGGGTCATGATTCAATAATAAAATTTTTCGTTTATTAGTTTTGATTTCGCGTTGAAACACGTTACTGAAGATACCTTTCCTCCGTGGTCAAAGTCGCGGGTAAAAGTTAGTATAAATAAAAGATCTAGAAAAGATCTTTACACCTAAAAATGTATGTGGCGAAAAAAACAAAGTTCTCGTAGAAAATCAAACAACAGAATTGCATTTGTAATACAATTTATGTATCTCGTGAATTTTAAAAGCATGTGGAAATAATATATTTGTTTAGTTGTATAAATAGTTGTTCTTGTTTTGTAACTTATTTACTTCCTAAAACCACTCCAACTTCCGGCTCTGCCTCAAATTTTGTGGTGTCAATAATTTGCCTGAATAAAAAAAAATATGTTGTTTTAAAATAATAAATAAACAATTAAAAGAAAAAAAGATGTAGGAATGTATGTATATTACCCATCAACGTATTTCGATTGCATCGAAGAGCAAATTACTTCTGCTTCTTGACCAATTTTAAAGTAGCTGTTAACATCAAATGTTTGCGCTTTTTTGCTTAAATTTAAAACAATGACGTACATATCGCTACCGTTTGCATATCTGTGTCAAAATTATCAATTATAAACGAGTTACTCAACAAGAAATTACAAAAAGATTGTGAATCATTTGAATTAGTGGCCACTTACCGTGAATAGATAATAATGTCATCAAGAACTGATTTTATGTTGAGAGCTCCTTCACGCATTGAGGGCTCTTGACGTAATTTAATCAATTTTTTAAAGAGAAGCAAGTGGCTGCGGGGTGCACGTAGCTGACTAAGCGCATTATTGACTAAATAATTTGAGGCAACAGGTAGCCAGGTGCTATCCCCTCGAGTAAAGCCGGCCTTGCTTGAAGCATCCCACTGATACGGCGTTCGCTCGGGGTCACGTGAATAGCTCTCATATGTTTCTGGACTAGAACTACATCCTTGCGTATCCACAGTTTCTTCCCAGGTAACTTTTCCATTAACCATACCAATTTCTTCACCCTGGATTTTGAAAATATTATAAACATTATAATTTATTTGCTTTTTTCTAACTTACATAATAAGTCACGGCGTTACCGGGTAGGGTTTGTATGAGAATGGTAAATAAATCCATGCGTCCTTCTCCCAAGCGAGTAGAATAACGAGGATTGTCATGATTACCCAACAACCAATTAGCCAGCACATCCCGTGGCATGCTGTCTAACCACCTGTTGATTAAATCCTTGATTTCAGCTGCTGTTGTTGTGTTGAGAATGTTTTGCATGAAATAAAAATTGAAAGGTATCATGGAACCGTTGCGTACACCATCGCCATAGTACAGCATAAGGTTCTCAAAAGTTGTATAGGCTTCTGTGAGAAGTAAACGAGTTTCGCCACCGTGATCTTTTTTATATTGCGTTGTAAGCTCACGCCATTGATACACCATTTCAATGGATTCAGGCTGATTTTGAGTGTATGTATGATTCAAATGGCACCAATCTTCTGGATCGGGACATACACTTACATCATCAATAACCGGTTCGTCGGGAAAATTTCCATTTTCATCAGGACCTTTTTCGAACATAAAAGGCAAGGCATCAATTCGGAAGCCAGAAATCTCCAAATCTAGCCAGTAGCGCATTACTTCTTTCATTTTGGCCACAACTAAGGGATTGCGAAAGTTTAAATCAGCTTGCTTGATCGAAAACTGATGAAGATAGTACTGCTGTCTGATCTCATTCCATTCCCATGCGCTGTAACGAAAAGCACTTTTCCAATTGCTTGGTGGTTGTCTGTTGCCATTTGCGTCCACAGTTCCATTATGCCAAACATAAAATTCCTCGTAGCCTTCTTCGCGATTTATGGACTTCTGAAACCATTCACACTCGTCACTTGTATGGTTTGGTACAAAATCCAAAATAACACGCATTTTGATTTCTTTAGCCTTTTTTAGCAGGTTTTTGAAATCTTCCATGGTGCCATATTCCGGGTGAATGGCATAAAAGTCTGAAATATCATAGCCAAAGTCCGCCATAGGCGACTTGAAAATTGGGGACAACCAGATAGCTGTAAATCCTATATCCTTTAGGTATTGCAGTTTTTCTGTCACACCATTGAGATCCCCAATACCATCTCCATCGCTATCTCGAAATGATCGCGGATACACTTGATAAAAATTCCCATAATCATACCAATCTCTTCCCAATACTTGAACCGTCCACAGCAGAACAAGTGCAATTACAAATTTCATTTTTTCACGTACAACTTTGAACTAAAACTGAATCATTAAATGAAAACAACTCCGATTTTATAGCATTGCTCTGTTATCTAGACGCTAGAAGAAAACACTTGGGATTTTTAATTAACTTTAAAGCAACGTCATCAATAGATAAAATATTTTGAATTGTTCTCATTTTATTTATTATTTATTTGTTGTATCATCAAACTATGAAGTATCTTGATACTAAAATGAAATGAATTGTAATAGTCCAGTTTGTTTACTTGATTGCAGCCAATGCTAGACAAAAACTTATTTTTGCGATCGTTGATATTTAACACTCTGATTTTAGGCAAAGGAATTCCCGCTATTCAGTGGCTTACAAGTTGAAGGGTGTAACGTTTAAAAAGGTTTGTGTGAAGTTCCAGTTCACTAATAAAACTTTTAGTGTATTTTAAAAGTTCATATTTTATTACAGATATGTTGTGGAATTTGTGGATTCATTGACGCCGAGACGGTACCCGATAGCTGTATTGTAAAACTTATCAGTTTTTCTTCTTGGACCAGTACTCAGGGATGACCCTTTCATATGAATTGCATTGGAACTAGTAAAGTATTAGTTTATGCGGTGGAGGAAAGAAGGAGTAAAGTTTTTGGAAAGGAAACAGGTACGCAAGTAACTTGTTCCACAGACGAACCGTTCGGCTGAAGAACACAGTCTTCCTCTCCCTCTCTTTTTAATGCATTATGCGATTCATTGGGCAAACGACTGCAAAGGGATGATGTACGTACGCATGTATTATGTAAAAATATGTGGATTTCGGAAACAAGATCCCTAATCTCATTAGATTAAAATCCATTGTAGTATCTATAACACAGAGTATCAGTGAGTCAATATAGTTGGAGACCCTATTCCCACTGGTAAAGCTTATCTCTCTAGATAGACCTTCGCAATCTCCTGCACATGATCAAATAACCTCAAAATAGACTTTGAGGTAAAAAATGAGAGTATTTCATTTCCGCTCGAATATAGCTGGTATAAATAAAAAGAAGATGGGAGTAAAGTATATTTTACACCGTTTCAAATAACTGAGAGACTTGAATGCTTCTTTAGAGACATATTGTTACGTTTTTGTTTCTAAAACGCTTTTGCGGATTCTTCAATTGCAAATGAAATAATGACACTCACTCGTTATACACTACTTAAATAACTCACAACTTTATTTACACTTAGTACTACTGTGTACTAAAACACTAGATTTGCTTACTTTCTGACTTATGACTTTCCTGCACAAAAAACTAATAAGTTTCTACAAACGACATGAATTTTCTAGTCGTTCATAATCAGTGTTGTCAACTAGGTGTGTTTCGCACCGTTTTTGGTGCTTTTTGCAATTTTTTGTACGAAAAAATCGTTAGACGGCGCGTGGTGCGAATTTTTTCCAATTTTAGGTGCGTTTTTTAATTTTCGGTGGCACTAAATCAATTTCAACATAACTTTCGGTTCTAGCATAAGAACAACTCTCTGCACTATATATCTGTAACACATTCAATAAAATTTTATACAATTGTGCAAAAGCTGCACATTTTATCAACAAGAGCGTACAATAACACACACGAAAAGTTAACTTTGTAATATCTTGAGCAGTGGTGCCAGAAATTTGTATCGGAAACTCATCATATGCCTAATGTTGGGGAAAAAGTCTTAAAAGGTGTTTTTTTCTTTTTGTATATTAAAAGGTTTTGTGCAACTTTTAGTTTTTTCTTTTGGTTCTTTTATGTCAGTTCAGAAAGCCATGTTTGTTAATTATTACAAAATGATGATTATTTTAACATAACAATGAGATCAAAGTGAAAATTTTAAGCTAAAATTCAATTTTATAAAGTATCCTCTCAAAATTAGTACTCGTACGAGTAGTACAAAGCTGCTGAGAGAAATATAAACCAGCTTTTTCATCAGTATATTTTTTTATTTACATATGTATTTTTTTTTTTTTTTTTTGGGAAGTGATAATATATGGTAAGATGAAAGGCTGTAAATGACACCCGACCAGAATCTTATTGATTGCGGCCGGGAATGCCTCATTCGTTGTTTAATGGACTGGGTCACGATCTTTGGTTTTATTTTTTACAGCTTTAGCTCGACATAACTCAAAAAAAGTCTACTACAATCAGGGGCAGCTGACCTGAACAGCTTGTGGAAAGTGTAGCTGGGAGTTTTCATTGAAGCTCCGCTATAACCGATCTGATTATGTCTCAGTTAAAGTGAATACGTCTTCGGTGGAGTTCTGAATAAAAACCTCATCCAACATCTTTAAATAATAGCATAAAGTTATTAAATTTTGTCGTATTGCACGATTCGTCAATTACACAAATGTAATTAGGTACATTTGTGTGTATGCAGCATACAAGTAAACAACTGAGTAACATTTTGTGAAAGAAGTTAAAATTCTTGAAAATAGTTCAAGCATGTAGTGGGTGTACTACTAAGTCTTAAAAATCTTAATTTTGGGAAATATATCTTCAAATCTTATACACCAGCATTTTGTTGCTGATTTCATCAATCCCAGGAGCTTTTTTGATATTGATATTACTAATAGCATCTTCAAGGTCCTGAATATTGAGGCGTACATTTACTGGAGGTCTAGCTGCAAATTGCGGCAAATCAGCAGATTCAACAGCAGAAGTGTTTAGAGTAAAAACATTCCTTAAGTAGTTTGCGAATAGTTTCCCCTTCTCAGTATCGTTTCTAGCCCAATTGCCAGTTGGAGTTCGCAAGGGCCGCTTCTAACCGGTCTTTTCAAACCTTTGGTCGCTCTCCATAAAGAATAATCTCTCCGTGGAGTACCATCCAGGCCTTCCAAATATGCCTCAAATGAAGCTGTTCTCTGGCATTCAAGAAGATTCCTCAGCTGGTTTGAGCATTCTCGTAGTCTTGTTTTTAGTTGGAGAGACTTGCGAACCTGCCACTCTCTTCTGACTCTTCGCTTTTCTGCCAACAATTGTTCAATTTGAACAGAATAGGTATTGTTGTTTCTATATCTGTTAACTATGATATTGCTTGAAGCATGGTGAATAGCCAGTCTCAGTTTTTCCTGAAAAATGCTAATTGATGCATCAATGTGCTCAGGCGTTCTCAATGGAATATCCTCAGTACAATGACTACTGAAATGGAAATTCACAAAAACTAGATCCAGTTTCATAAGGGAGTTACAAAGTGACAATAGTAGGAGAGTGATCTGAAGATAGATCAAAGGAAGGTTCCACTCTCATCCATTCTACAGGCAAATTTTTCACAACTCCGAAATCAATAACATCAGGAATTTTTCGTCGGTCTACAGGCCAATAAGTGGGATGCCCGCTAGATATGGCATCCAATCCCAATCCAATTTGGATATAGCGTTGAAAAGTGCACGACCTTTGGGATATTAAACGTGATCCCTAAAATGTGTGTTTTGCGTTGAAATCACCAGCTGTCAAAAATCGCGGTCCAAGTGACTTAAAAAAATTTTAATATTGAGTTTCTGCTATGGAAAATCAAGGTGGTGAATAAATCGACGAAATAACCAAATTGTTCTGGAAACTCTCTATGCAAATATTTGTTGCCTGAAGGTAATTCTCACTTATTCCGTTTAGTACATGATGTTTAAGCCTGCTTTTAATCAGAATTGCTGATCCTCCACATGCTAGACCTCGGGGATCTTTTGTATCATAAAAAGCATAGCCATTAATTTTAAAATAGCTCGTCGGTATTAAATGAGTTTCTGCAATCAGCATAACGTAGATTTGATTTTCCATAAGGAAATATAGCAATAAAAATTATCATAATAAAAATTATTAAACTAGTTCTTTGAAAAATTTTTGTTTTAGTTGGAACTAACATCGTGTGTTTTAGTTGGACCACTACTATTCGTTATTTAAAATGACGTTTCTCTATGCGCTTGTAGGGCTGCCTACATATTCTCTAAAAATGCAAATCTGCAATTTCAGGTCAATAGGTAAGATAAGCTCTATACTTTATGAAAAAATCTTTTATGATACGAGTATAATTTTCTTATTTTTTACTTTGTTTCTTTTAGTTGCATGAAAATATAAGTTGAAAAAATGCGTATAAAATTTACTAATATTTCTCATATTTTTGAGCAGTAATGTTGGCTTTAAAGTTTTATGCAAATTGTAAACTTTTGCTTTCATACAATTGGCGTTACAGCAAAAAACTGTTTTCTCTTTTGAAATGTTTTTTTTAAGCTCCTTTTGTTCTAAAATCCATTTAAATTTTCTGTCTTCGAAAATTACAATGACTTGAAATTGTGCACACTTTACATTCAGGGATTATTTCTGTTTGCAGAATTCGATTTGTGATTAGATGTTAAAAATGCTAATAATTAATTCGACAGAAAGGAGAATTCAATTGAATTTTGGTTTTTAAATTAAGACAGATTTAATGAAATTACGAAAAAATCTTAATGTATTATGAAACTCAGAGTTTCATGGAAATAAAACTTTGATTGGTTTTATACTATACTCGGACATTCGTACTCGTAAGTTAGTCTATCGTTTTCATTTCATTATGCTTTATTTTTGGTTACGAGAGACAGTTCTACTATTTACTTACATATAGCTGCAAAGAGGAATAAAGAGCCTTTTTTAGTTGAAATATTTTTCAACTTCTTTCCTTCAATAAAGTATTTATTCAATAAACTAAGTTCTAAGAATTGTACAAGCTTAGATCATAGTAAAACCAAAAAATATACTTTTGGTATCATCAATGAAACTGGCTTTATGGCATACAAAAATAAACACCCGCATAGCTGCGATGTATTTTAATATCCATAGAGAGAGTGAAAAAGATTTACAACAGCACCTGCCTTTAAAGCCTTATCTGATGATGGAGTGAATTATTCACGATTCACCAGCGTCCCCATAAGGCTTACCAGGCACACAGAGGTAACAACTCTTGCTATATGTTTATAGCCATATGGGCAACCCTTTGTTTAGGAGTTCGGGCTTTCTAATCGCTCCTGTATTAAATTTCCCAGCAATGGAGGACAAGGCTTAATGAGCTGGTAGGCCATAGCTTACTAGCAGCATCAGCACTTTAACCAACTCAGCCATCCAACCATCACTACTGGTTCCTTACAGTACATGTATCTGTTGCAAGATAACAACACCTCGGGGGTTTATTAGACCCCGGAAAAAGCCACGCACCAACAACCATTTCCTGGGAGTAAATTATTCACAATTCACCAGCACCCCATGTGGCTGACTTGGTTTACACAGGTAGCAATTTTTGTCATATGGGCTACACACCAAACAATTATCAAGGATAATAACACCCCCTTCCTGCTTTTTAGGTTTCAACCACAGCCAGAACGTTTCAGCCAAAGTAGGCACCTAAAACATGATTAGCCTGGCTTGAACTGCAAGCAGAACCATCCGGGTGTAACGCTGATCCCCGTTCTGCCAATTTATACCTTTTGTAAGGGTGCCGCATGACACAACATAGGTCATGGGGCTTCCTAGAGTTTTATTTGCTACAAGAAACGAGGGATCCCTTCCCCTCTCGACCCGAAAAACAGAATGCACTGGTTAGCCATACGCCAAAGCAAACCCTGCTTCCCAGAGGGAGGCAACTGAACACCCGGAAATCAATATTTAAGAAGTTATTAGCAATATAATACTGCCAATACTGCAAAAAGATTGTGAAAATTAGTGTTCCACATTGCGCTTTGTACAAGCATAGTCAAGATTATACAGCCATAAAAAGCTGCCTGTCCATGTTGATGACGGCGTACTATCACAAATGAGATATCAATATTAATTAAATATTCATCGGTAGTGTGCAAAATATAAGGCCGTAAGGCAGGTTCAGATGCAAATCTTTCTCACAACTGTTCCGTTGCCTCTCTCTGAGGGGCAGAAGCTGCTTTGGCATATGGCTAACCAGGACACTCTTAATTTTAGTGTATAAAGAGGTAGGAGTCACTAACTTACGTAGCAAATAAAACTCTAAGAAGTCCCGCAATGACTTAGGTTGTATTGGGACTTCTCCATTTTTTAGCAAGATTTAACTGGCAGAATGGTGGTAAGCAAAACTCCAATGAGGTTCTGTAGTACAAACAATCCAGGCGTTAACCATGGTTGAAGTGCCTAGATCTTGACTGCGCCATTTTCGTTGTGTTTAGACCTAATTCCCAGGGAGAGGTTATTCGTTTTTCTTGATAATTATGGTACATGCTGACTACTCGTAATTATTGCCTTCAACGGGCTGTTGTCCAGCAACAAAACCGTGTTTGCCTATTAATCATATAAATACTTAAGCATACATATCAGGAGTTTATTAGAGTAAATCAATTGAAGCGCTTGTTATGCGGGATGTATCTCCATTCTGTTGGAACCATATTCAGCAAGGTTAATGCCAGCTAGTTGCGGTGCGATCTAATCATGTTATTATACCGTTCTCTATTGAAAGTAACTCATTGCCCACCCTATATACAAAAGGGTCACAACTCAAAATACCAAAATTTTCTGGAGAGACAAAAAACTATTTATGAAAAAACTCAATATTGAAGAAGGTTCTGCTATACTTTTTTCAAATTTACATTATGTTTGCGAAAACATAAGAAACTAACTTTTATGGGAAAAAGTCAAAAGTCAAGAAAAGTTGAGTTTTTACCCTTTTGTATTTAGTGTGCGATTTAGCCCAATTACTTTGGTAGCGAAGCAAATACTTTTTCTCTGTAGGTGTAATGGTGTTTTCAGAAAAGCTTGTAGGTTATCCTCATTCCCAATATGACAATTTTGCTCATTAACTTACACTCATAGAAAACCTGTCATAACTGTGAGGTATTTTAACATCAATGAAATGACAAATGTCATAATTTTTGACTCCATGATACTTTTCATCGTTGTGATGTCAACCATAACATCAGTTGCTGTAATTATCAACAGTGGCAATTATGACAATTATTTCATCAATGAGATGCCATACTGACATCATGGGGATGCTTTATCGGAATACGTTTGATGTGAACATGTAATCAATGCAAGCAAACTCCAAAAAAAAAAAATATCATCACTAGCATCACTAACATCAGACCAACTATAATTTGGATTCAATCTCACTGATGTGATGATAGCGCATTAACATCAGAAAAATAGCACTTGAAGTAAATTTGATGACGAAATAACATCAATACCGTGGTACGCTGTCATCAACATTAAACTCCGGTTGAATTTAATGATTTCAAAAATATGTTCAAACACGTAATTTTATGTACCATTTTCAAGAAACCAATGAGAATTAAAAATGTTCTAATAATACTTTTGATGACTTCCTGCCATCAATACAACATCTGTGTATCGCATTATCGTATTTTAATTATGTGCATGCTGTGTACGAGAACATATTCTCTTTCTTTGCGCCTTGTAGTTCTTCTTCTACACTGCTATTATATTTATGTAATGGCCAAATGTCATGTGATGACTAAATGTCATTAATATGACACATTCCTTTTTACTTCTTTTTTTAATTAATTTACATTTAAATTAAATTTTTTAATTAATTTACATGTAAAAATAATAATTTTAACAAGCAAATTCCTTTTCAGCAAAAAATAGAAAATATTATAACACTATTTAGGCTTTTTTATAATAAATTTTGACTAATTAGATGTATTATAACTACTAATGAAATGAATTGATGTCACCACAGTTGTAGCATTGATGATACTCAATATATGACAAAATTGTCTGATGACTTTTGTCATTGAGATTGATGTCAGTTTTTAAATTACTGACGAATATTTATATACTATTGATGTTACAATTTTGATGACCCGCCGTCATCAATATGAAGAAGCTTTTTTCTTTGGCGAAGGACAAAATTATGAATGGGAAATAAATATTAAGTTTGATGCACAGCACCATTATTTTGATAACAACTTTAAACAATTTGCTACCTTTATTGAAATGTCAAATTAAACAAAATACAACTACCAGCTCTTAAATGGGTTATGAAATATAGCGGAGGTGCCAACTCAAAGTTATGCACCTCTTTAAAAAACACCCGCAATCTTTTTAAATTGAATTTCTTTTTATTTTTAACAAGCGTCATGTTTGAAGGTGCTAACACACTATTAAATGTTTAAATTTAAGTATACAATAATATTTAGTTTAACGACTATTTAACATATAAATATATGCAATTGATTTTCTTCACGCCACTCATAATGCCATGTTGTACTCTACTTTCTTTTGAAGACTTCTTCATGTATTAGTGTACCTTCAACTTCTCCCCACATACGAGTATTCCGCCGGTGTGTCAGACGACTCGTTGTTCAGGCAGACAGTTGTTTCTTTTGCTTAGTTCACTTTTGAAAAAGAAATTATCCACAAAGTTATCAGTGACTTCAAATGTTAAAAAACAAATGAAAAGGAAAAAAAAGGAAAATAATGTCCTTATATTTTCTCTGCAGTGGAACGAGTACTTAGAAAATAATGGATATTATCTCATTGAGATTTTTTCGTTTGCAGCTGTAGCGACCATTTCCGTTGTGTAGTATTTTGAACGTCCGTCCGCACACAGCAACAATCACGTTTAAAACGGAAGTACTATGGCAGCTATGCTTTCCTTTATTGCACTCGTTCCAGCGCTAGAACTACTTTTTCGTTTGAATTTTCAGCGTTTGTTGTCATCGCAGTCGTCGTCGTCATCATTATTTATTATTATATATATGTATGTATGTGTATAAGTAGTTGCAAAAAAACAAGTAGTTCATGCCGTTGCTTTGTTACAATCGTTACACGAGTACCCGTACATGTTCCTTGGTTCGTTGTTGTAGCAACTCCATATATTTGTGTGTTTGTTTAAGTGTGTGTGTGTCGTACGCAGAACCAGTAAAATTATTTAAAACAATTCCAATTTAAAAATGAACTTTAGTTTAGTTCAGGTTTTTTTTTTGTTGCAAGTAAAAATTTAGCAGTGAAATCTTTTAAACAACTGGTGGATGGATGGGTGGATGTGTCCGCCTCAGTTTTGGAACGTGAAATTTTCTATTCACAAAAGTTCTTTCCAACCATTAAAAAAGTAATGCACTTGAATAATGCATTCATTTAGCCCAGTTGCATATGGACTTTATATTCATATTATTACATTTTTTCCTTCAAGTCACAACAATAAGAGCAAATGAAGTTCCCGTAGGTCTCCAAGTATTAAAACATACTGGAAAAAAACAACAACAAATAAAAACATTAAATATGTCGCAGCCTTCTGAATGGGAGGACATACGAGTAAAATAAAGCTGAGATTCTCAAAACAGGTCGATTATAAACATTAAAAATTAAATATAATGATTACAAAAATACATTTTTAATTACACTCCCCCATAAAAATTTTAATTTCGCTTAAACTAGAAAAAAAGAATTAAGATATATTTAAATTATATTACAAATAATAAAACAACTTTAATTGAGTTTATTGATACGAGATGGAATAAGAGCCGCTACCCTATTAGAAGAAAAGAGTAACGGCTTGTTATCAGATCCCTGGTGGCCATCTGTGCGGATCATGACTTAAGTACTGAGCCCAAGAAAAAAAAAACGTGAAAAGAGTAGCTCTTTGTTATCAAATCCCTGGTGGCCATCTGTACCAGAGATCTGCAACTGGTGCCTTTTTTAATGATCTAAGTGTTATTGGCCACCGCATGTTGTTTGCACAAGTATGTTCTCTACTCGTTAGAGCTTGGGTCTGTTAAATAGCGTATATAACACACCCAATCAAGTTTTTATGCGGTGGCTGCTTGATTTGGTTTTTCAATTATTTTTTTCCACATTTGGCAATCGAGCTCGTACTTCTTTTTAACAACGAAAATGATGTTTGTGTGTAAGAATTTGCAGTCACACATTTACCTTAATCAGGAGAGCGTGTGTGTTCAGTTTTATTTACTTACTCACTCATACTCGGTGAATGTATTTGTACTAAGCGCGGCGTTGCCAGAAATTTTTAAACATAATGTTTTGGCGATCATGTTTTCAAGAAAATATGTACACATATTTTATTTGAACATATTTTGCGCAAACCCGGTAAAAATAATAACTTTTATTTTAAAAAAACTGTTACTGTTTTATTAAATTCATGAATTTTTATTTATTAAATTTTCTTTATTTTATGTTCCTTCATTAATAGTAATTTTCATTTCTTGTTTTTAATTCATAACCACAACAAAAGCACAGTTACACATACATATAACTAACTTACTGCTGAAAAACTTTTGCTTGAATTGAATGTTCGTTTCAAAATTTTCAGCAAAAACAATCTTAAAATCATCATTCAGTATGCTACTTTCAAAATCGTCAACATGGTTGTAGATTATTAAATCTGGCAGTCGCTATTTCAGATAATATTAAATAAAAGGTGACGCATATACACAAGAAAAGAATTTGTCGAGAGTGTTGCTTATACATGTTTTAAAAAATTTTTCTAAGAATTGTATGGAAACTAAAAATTTTAAATGCGCTTTTCTCGAAACAAGCTTTTTTTTAGGCATAACTATGTTGCTATAAAGGAGTGATATGAGCGCAGAGCTAAGCAGAGTTCCTATTTAAAAGCCTTACGGAAGTTTTTTTTTTGTTGTGTTCGAATTACGAAACCCTTACAAGAGTTAAAATTGGTGGAACGGTGCTAATCATGGTTGAGATGCCTGCTTTGGCTGTGGTTTAAACCTAAAATCGCAAGAAGCGGAATTAGTTTCCCTGATAACTTTGGTGCATGCCGGTTTTCGGGGGCTAATAACCCCTCAAAGTGATGTTGTCTTGCGACAGATACCTGTACCGTCAGGAAATAGGGGCGATGGTTAGCCGGGTGAGTTGGTAAAGGGCTGATATTCTTACCTACCAACTCATTAAGCCTTGTCTTTAATTGAGTGCTGGCAGGAGAGATTGGAAGGCCCGAACTCTTAAGCAAGGCTTAAGACAAAAAATTGCGACTTGTGTGAGCCTAGCAAGCGACAAGGGAGCACTGGTGAATCATTAATAATTCATCCCGTGGAGTTGATTCATCAATAGATTAGGCCGACAAAGCAGCTGCTGTATCATGTGGCTTTGTATCTAGGCACATGGATGCTGCACGATTTGGCAGAAATACCGAAATGCGATGTTGGTAGATTGAACTATGAACTAGACCAGTGATATGTAGATCTACTTACATATATACTCACTCAGACAATGCAACCGGACCAAATTGGACCCAAGTGGGCTGTCTTCTTCAATAGCTGGAAGCCTTTTAAACCTAACATAGACAATGCACGAGTGAATATACAGATGTGTAGAAACTAAGATAAACATCCATAAATTGAGCTACGAACTCTAGATTTAGCCCACTGTGACCATTTTCCTTTTCAAAAACATGAAGAAATGATTATGTGGAATTGATCTGGGTAAAATAAAGATATGATAACCGAAACAAACATCTATCTTGAGGGATTGGAGAAACCTACTCGTATTATTCGGGAGCAGTAGATAGGTTGGGAACAGCTGGGATAAATGTGTTGATCTAGGTTAGTACCCGGAAACTCACTTGGGTCCTGTAGGTCCCTTTGTGATTGCTTGAAAAAGTCAGTAAAGGAAAAAGAAAATAAAAGGTTATAGGGATATAGAAGGAGTGAGGAAGAGGGAAAGGAGGTGGGAAACTATTAGTGTGGCATTACTTGCTGATTTACTAGCCATCCGCTGCTTCTAATGAAATAAGCTATCGCAGTCGGTTTGACCGAGGCCAGACATGAAAGGCTATTGAAGCTCCGCTCGCCTAAGTACCTTAGACGATGATGCTCCAATGCCGGGCATGTACCGAGGAGGTGAAGGATTGTCTCCTCCTCCTCCTCGTTTTGGCAACTTCTACAGAAGTCGTTATATGGTAGACCCAGTCTCCTGGCATGGTTTCCGAACGGGCAATGTCCAGTGATGACTGCTACCGTCATTCTTAGGAGAGATCTAGGAAGTTTTAGTAGCTCTCCTGTTCTTTTAGAGTTAATGTGCGGCCACAGGCTTCTTGATATAAGGCATGTGGGCTCTGTGTGCCACCTTTCTTGGGCATATTCTAGCGTGTGGAGTTTTATTCGTTTCCAACACGCTGACAAGGGTTGTCCGCAAAAGGGGTCTATATCCCTGTCCTCTACGGCTGTCCCTTTTTTGGCTAATTCATCAGCAATGTTGTTGCCATTATTGGACCCATGTCCACGTACCCATTTTAGGGTTAGGTTAGAATGTCTCGTTATCTTATTTAAAGATATCCGGCATTCTTGGACAAGACTAGAATTAGTATATATTCCAGTCAGAGAGTTGATGGCGGCCTTGCTGTCTGTAACTATCATGATATCCCTTCCGAATATCTTGTGGTACATCAGCCATCTGGCCGCTTTATTTATAGCCGATATTTCGGCCTGAAGTACAGTACATCCGTCTGCTAGTCTGAAGGTTAAGTGTTAAATTCCTCTATATAAACGCCACCCCCAAACCTTTCTCCCCTTCTGGACCCATCCGTGTAAACATAGAAGTATCCAGGTTCTATGGGAGATTCCTGAATTATGTAGCCGAAGCTCCTTGTGAGGAATGGTTTTGGGGTGCAGTAGTCAATAAGATCGGGGACTGGGTCTCCTTCAATCTCTAATATATTAGTGTCCCCACGGTCTTTGGGTCCATGCTCCTGCCGCGTTCAACCTGATCGCGGTTTTCAGTGCTATCTGCCTGGCTTCTAAGTCGCATGGCATCCAGCTCATGAGTGCAAAAAGTGCTTTGTGATCAGTATTGCCATGGTTCTACTGACTTTCTCAATTTGATTGTGTTGATATAAAAGCCGATTATGTTGAAAAATAAATTGCTTATTTGCCGAAAAGGAATCTTTTTATTTAAATAGCCACAAAGCAATCCAACAGCCCTCGTATACTTTCAAGCTTTCTGACATTCTAGGTACATAAAGTAATGGCTTATGTACTCGTATTATTAGGTCAGATATAATATTATTATTTTATTTTCCTTTCATGTTCTATCTTAATTAATTGTGTTTTGGGTTCTTTAGAACCAACAGAATACAGTATATAATTTGATTTATAACTTCAAAAATCTTGAGTTGATTTGCGCTTAAAATGTTCTTTATATTGCTTTGTTGTGTTTTCAATTGTATTTTGTTTCAATTTGGCTGACTCTTGAAAAATAAAAGTTTTTTTTCTACTTTTAGCCAGTTCTCATCTGAAGTGGTCTCCTTATTTTAACTATTACTGCTTTGTAGTTTTAGTCGTTATTGTCGCTTTTGTTGCCCCTGATATGCAATCATTTTTGAAGACAGATAAATTTGACTTTGGCTGATTGTGTGCTTGTGTAGAAAGTTCTCGGAAAGCAAGTTTATGAAACAAGGTACTTGTGTATTTGCTTCATGTGCTTGTGTCCAACTCTTCTCTACGAAATTTTAGCTATAACACAATTGTTTGTAGAGCTAACGTATTTATAATATGTACTTAATTAATTTATTATTTTGAGAGGATAAATACTGAAAGCTGGCAAACGGAAACAAGCAACGCGTAGATTTTACTGGTAGCATGATATTTAGTAATTTTCCCTTTAATTTGAATTTGCTAAACAGGATTGCACTACTTCAATACTCTAGCAAGCAACGTGACCATATTAGCTTATTTTGCCATCGATTCCCATTTTGGATTTGAGCGTTAGTCACACATACCACAGCAGACTGCAAATCCTGCAGCAGACTGGCTGGTACATAGGGTGGCTAATGAAAGCTGCTACCAAAACAAAACCGTAATAACTTATTTTCTATGTAACTAACCTGTTTCATTTTTATTGTATTTAATAGATTGATCTATAAGTTTAACTAAAATTGAGATTTGGGACAATGAAACAATAATTTGATAGCGCAATGCTTTCATTGCCGTTCCGTTGTTTTTGTCCAAAGCGGATACAGGAGCACGTTAGTGGCGCTCCTATTAGCAGATGGACTATAATGAGGCTCGTGGAGAATTTTGCCAAACGTGGCACAATTGCAGAAAGGCCTTATCATCGATATTCCTCAGTTCGGACGAAGGAAACTATTGCTGCTGACATATAATTCAATCGTAGAGTTTCGACAAGGAGCTTAGCTGCTCAAATGGGTGTCAGCAGACAATTTTTCACCAAGACTTAAACTTATTTCCATATAAGATTCATTTAGCAAACAAACTGAACCCTAGCGACTTCCCGATTCGCTTGGAATTTTGTGAGCAGATGATTCAAATGGTGTCAGAGGATTAAAACATCTTGAACTGCATTTTTATGGCTGACGAGGCATATTATCATTTAAACGGCAATGTTGCCAGACAAAATTATAGATTGATAATCCATTACTCCATCGGATGCAATATGTCCACTTCGTTTCTTCACTTTGTTTCTTCAAGGTTCATTTTGGGCCTTACTCTTCGAAGAAACGGTGTTATTGTTACGGTCAATAGAGACCGTTACTTAAATTTGTTGAAAGAGTTTTTCTTTCCAGAATTACACCAAAAGAGAATCCCTTTCAACTCTGCTTGATTTCAACTAGATGTGGCAACTTCTCACAAAGCCACGTCTGTTATGACAAAACTGAGGCAAAAATTTCCCAATAAACTGATTTTAACAAATTCCGCATTCCGCTGGCCTCCCACGTCATCTGACCTCACTGCAGCTGATTTTTTTTTTTTCATTAATGGAAACAAGAAGTTTACAAAAGAAACCCAACAAATTTGGATGATTGAAAGCAATTCATTCGAACGGTAATTGAGACAATTCCCACTGCAATATTCCAGGCAGCAATAAATAACTTTTTGATAGGATGTCGTACATGTGTCAACGAGGGTGGTGGCCATTTGAATTCAATTATTTCCAAAACTTAATTTTTCAAATGAATTACTAAAAAATACCAGTATATAACATAAACTTTACAAAACCCTATTTGAGTTTCTTAATGTAGTAAAATTGATCAGTCACCCTGTATATAATGCCTTCTGATACGGTAAAATTCGCTTATAGTCCACTACTTCAAATGCACGCTTTTTGTGGACTTTAAGGCGAATTGGACTATAGTTACATTTTTATATAAGCCACTTTTTGGCTTATAAATGAATCAGCATATAATAATTTATTTTGACTATATAAAATCTGAAAGCAGTTATTTCAATGCCCTCATTGACAAAAAAAAAAAAACACATTTAACATTGCAAACATGTGTCAAAAATGAAATATGTACATAAAAAATAGTGTTGCATTTTTGTGCTCTGGTTTTGTCTAGGAAAATTTTTTATTAAATTTGCAGTTTGGATTATATCTTTAATAACTTGCATAAAATTACGTTTTTTTTACACCGCATCTAGGTGGAATATAAGCGAAAATGGACTATAGCGCTAATGGACTATGTAACAAATATTTTGCAGGTATTTTATTTATTGATGCCAAAAAACTGCACATTTTGGACTAAATCTCTAATTCTACTATAAGCGGTGTGGCTTGTAAACGAAGTTTACTGTAACAGTATCGCAAGGTGCTTTAAATGTTTTGTAACACAAAAGGCATTTTAGGAATGATAAATGTTTTATTTATCAGGAATAATTTTAGTAATGGTGCAAAATTTTTTGTTACGCACTATTTTTTTAAAACAGCCAAAACCTCTGCTAAGCATGTTATTAGAACGATATTATTATTTTGCTTTAAATGACCCAGTTTTATTTCCATCTTCCCATATATACGAGTATTTATAAAAACAAATGTAAAGTTTTTTCATTTAATTTTCAAAATCAGTAAACTCTTTAATACATGTATAAATGCTCTTCATAATCTTGGGTTTTAGATAAGCGTCTTTTTATGGCACCTAAATTTTTTTAATTAGTTCGTTTTCATAACTTTTAATATTGATTCCGCGGCAGACTTTCCTAAAATTATCGCAGATAATAATATTCACTACAAATGTTTAAGATATGCTGAAATTGCTCGGGGCTCGCCCGCACGCTTCTCCCGTGGAATAAGTTGCCTACACGCAAAGAAAAGGCAATTTGAAATATGGTTGCAACAACCTTAGTATCTATTCTATAACATTATACATTATTGTTAAAATCGTTGTGTAATCAGCATAATTATAGTTTGTTTCTCTACAAATATTTTACTGTGTGCATTTCTGTAATTCTATGGTTAACATCTATATATTTCACCATATGCTTCATCTGTACTCATGGATGGTATAAATATTGAGGAATCGGATGCTCTTGATGTTCTGAGAAGGAAAATACAGTGTGATGTTCGCTGGAATGATCACATTTTTCTTGTCCCTAAAGAAGCATTCAAGTGCCTAGGTTTTTTGAAACGGTGTAAGATTTACTTCACTCCATCCGACATCCTTACTATCAAAGTCTATTTTGGGGTTACTCGACTGTGTGCAGGAGAGGGCGAAGAAGCTCATCGGTGACAGTAGGGTATCCAACTCTATTGACTTACTGGAGCATCGACGCAGTGTGGGGTGCGTTACTCTGTTCTATCGTTACTACATTGGATTTTGCTCTGACGAGATTAGGGATCTTGTTCCCGGAACGCGCACATTTTTACGAAGCACACGTGCATCGTCCAGAGATCATCCTTTTGTGGTCGATTGCCCAGGGAATCGTACTACGCATTACAGAGAGTGTTCGTTTTTCAGCCGTACACTTCGCCTGTGGAATATGTTGCCTGCAAGCGTTTTTCCTGTCTGTTATAATGTTGGAAAGTTCAAGTCAAATGTTCACAAACACTACTCCCTCTTTCCCCCTCCTCGTAACCTATTTTCCTAGTTCCGGTACAATGCACTGCATACGACCCTGAATATTGGTCCAAGACAAAAAAAAAAAAATTAATTAATTAATTTTACGAGCACATCTACTCTCGATAGTAAGCTCACCATGCGTTCATTCATCTCTTATTTGCCGCTTTCATTCGTAATTATTTTACAACTTCATTAATAATTGCGTTTAACGGGGAAACATATTTTTAAATTCAATTTTAATCTTTCAAAGGCATAATTTAACCATGTGTCTTTCTATTTTCAAATTTGACACTTGGTAACTAGAACAAACCTTTATTTATACGATATTTTAAAATTTTGGGTTTTACTGTCAATATATTTTTATGATTTAGTGTTTAAGATAATTATTTTCAATGAGTTGATATTCTAATTTTCAACGTTTTAATAAAAGTTAATCAACATCGAACATTTATTTTTTGTTTATAAGTTTTATTTAGAATTGAATTATTTGCCATAACGTTTACTACAGTTAGTTCTCAAACAATTTAGAATAGTGACTTCTATGAGGCGTTTAAATCAAGTTACCTACTATGTAGGCCTGGTACAGAAAATTAACTGACTTCAGAAAAAATGTTGAAAATGTAAAGGAGCCAAGAATTTATTTTTTTTATCTTTTCCTTATTATAAAAACTGCTTAGCTAGCGTTTTTACAAATTGGGAAAAGCATTGCAAATAGTGTATTAACTTATATAATAATAACAATTGTGAAAATTTTTTAAGAACAATGATAGCTTTTGTCACACCCAATGCTAAAATAATTGTTTTTATCATATAAAATTGTTTTTATCATATAAAATAATTGTTTTTATCATATGTATGATAAGCTGATTCACATGCGACAAAAGTAAGTTTACAACATAAACTTACTATTGCCAACATGAACTACCCAGCAAAATATTTCTAAACTGGTAATCGAGCATTTTTGATGGAATGGCTTCCCAACTGGATTACCATTCTAATGATTTTAACAAGGCGTGAGATTAAAATATTTAGTTCCTGGGAATTCGTTACTTTATATTTTTTTTTTTTTTTTTTTTTTTATATTGGACCAGTACTCAGGGGATGACCCCTACATATGCAGTGCATTGTACCAGAACTAGGAAAATAGGTTGTGAGGAGGGGGAAAGCGGGAGTAGTGTTTGTGAACATTTGACTTGAATCTTCCAACGTTATAACAGACAGGAAACACTTCTGCAGGCAACTTGTTCCACAGACGAAGCGTACGGCTGAAAAACGAATTCTCTCTGTAATGCGTAGTGCGATTTCCCGGGCAATCGACCACAAATGGATGAGCTCTAGACGATGAGCGTGTGCTACGTAAAAATGTGCGAGTTTCGGGAACAAGATCCCTAATCTCGTCAGAGCAAAATCCATTGTAGTAACGATAGAACAGAGTAACGCACCCCACACTGCGTCGATGCTTCAGTGAGTCAATAGAGTTGGATACCCTACTGTCACCGATAAGCTTCTTCGCCCTCTCCTGCACACGGTCGAGTAACCCCAAAATAGACTTTGAGGCACCGGCCCAAATATGAGAGTTGTATTCCATTTTCGGTCGGATGTAGGTGGTATAAATAGTAAGGAGGTCGGATGGAGTGAAGTACATCTTACACCGTTTCAAAAAACCGAGGCACTTGAATGCTTCTTTAGAGACATGAAAAATCTGCACGAACTAGCTATATGCTGTACAAAAGATGTAATTTCCTTTAGCCGAAGAGAAGTACTTCTGCCAAATTAAACGTAAGTACTCCTGGTTAAAATCATAGTAAATATTTCTCAAACAAATTTAAGAATTACTTCCATTCTCTTATTTCTTTTAATTTTTCGATTTCAATGTAATTACTTACATTTTAAATTTAAGCCCCTAATGAGGTAACTTACATATTTTGACAGACTCTTTAAAATAATTACTTTTTTATTAAAAGTTTTCAGGACTTCTTATTCAAGTCAGTGAAGTAGTTCAAATGTTACTTCCTTTTCCTTAAGGCCTTATGTAATATGTTAGGTAATCGAGAAGCGAAATTCAGCAATTGCAAAAGTAAGTATTTCTATGGCAAGTAGTTCTTAGAGTAATGTCAAATTTTTTACTGGGTATATTTTCATTCTAGTCGTTGACATAAAATATTTTTTCAGTTTGGTTTTATTTTTAGAAACGAAAAATGTTTTATGTGTTTTTAATTTAAAAAATATATATACATATGTAATTGTCAGCTATATTGAAAAAAAAATAAGAAAAAACGACAACTTGTCGAAGAAATACATGTGAAGTATTCGGAATAATAAAAAAGGTAAGTTAAATATTAAGATGTAAATATAAATATGTATGGTGAATCCAACAATACATGCAATCATATTAATATGGTTAAAGATATCTGTTAAAATTACAATCGAAGACAAAATACTTAATAGCTATTATTCTTTCATTACAGCCAATGGATATTTCAACTTCCAAGAAGAAACCTGTACATTAATTCCGTCAAGATGCAACCCGATTATTTTTTCTAATTATTTGCATTTATTTTTTATAATAAGTATTATAAAATTATATTATATGCTGTCCCATTTTTGTAGCTAATTATTATATTTATGCATTTGTGCTAATTAAAAGAAATTTATGTTTCAACAATATTACAATAACGCTATTAACGACACTAATATGGTTCTATATTTATGACATTGATATGGTTATATACTCGTATACTCGAGAAAAGTATGAATGTTTAGTTTAACAAATGCTATGGTTACTTATTATTAAACCAATTTTAAACCCAAATATAGTGTGGTTACTTGTAATATGATTTTTTTACAATACTATGGTGTGCCATCTGAATGACGTTTTAAATATAACAATATAGTATTATTAGGTACAACCATAAGATTCAACAATAGTATGTTGCCCTTAGAATATTGTTGTATCAACCATATATTATTTTCTACGTGTATAGACGTGTTTCCTGTCTTTTATAACGTTGGAAAGTTCAAGTCAATGTTCAAAAACACTTCTCCCTCCTTCCCCCTCTTCACAACCTATTTTCCTAGTCCTGGTACAATACACGGCATATGTAGGGGTTATCCCCTTAGTACAGGTCCAAGTTAAAAAAAGTTAATTTATTAAAAATCGCTATTTTAGAGAATTAAAAACAATCGCTGAGGTCAAAAAAAGCTGCTTTTTAGGTACTGTAACGTGCTAAATCTAAAGCGAAAGCCAACAAATTGACAACCATGAACTCAAAACTAATTTTTTGCGGTAGTTAGTAATCACAAATTAGGTGCTTTCATACTAATATAGCGATTTTATCAGTATTTATATGTAGTGATTTTTATTAAACAAGGCTAGCGAGCGACACTGTTTATGGCAAAATGTTAACGCTCTTATTTAAGTTGCTTAATAAAGCAGGAAATCAAAGTGCGAAATTACGTTGCGCTTAACGCCCTAATTTAGGTTGCGCTGTAATATTAACTGAAAGGTCTTAGTCTTTTTTTTACTCTATTATTTTATTTATTGAATCTACATAAGAAATGTAATGACAATAAGTATTCAATTCTTAATACTAAAAAAAAAAAATTGTGATTAGAGTCCTGCCAGTGCTGGACAAAAATTTATTTTTATGCGAATATTATTTCAGAATTCAGTCATCTGTTTAGAGCTCTAATGGTAGCCAAAGTATCCCTCCTTCTCAGACGGGTATGACCACCAAAGTTAAGAATATTAACTGTAAGAGGATTTGGATGGAATTCAAGTTTGTTAATATATCTTGTCGCGTACTTCACAAATTCAGATTTCACAAAAGGTACGTTCAGATCTGCGTGGATTCGTGAGTTTTTAACGTATCATGGAGCATTTGTAATTCTACGGAGAATTCTATTTTGACTTCTTTGAATTTGTTCAATGTTGGATGCCGAGGCTGAGCCCCATAATTGAATCCCATAGCACCATATTGGCTTTAGTATCGAGTTGTAAAGCAAAAGTTTACAATCAAGCTTCAAGGTCGAATTTCTGCTTATTAGCCAGTTAATTTGCACTGCTTTCAATTTCATCTGCGTTACTTTTGCCTCGATGTGCGACTTCCATGTTAGTCTACGGTCAAGATGAATACCGAGGTATTTGACTTCACTGTGTTGAGATATTACTTTATTGTTAATAGTAATGGGTAAGCATGTTCCTAGACGCAGTGCGAATGTAACATGGGCCCACTTTTGTTCATTAACCTTGATTTTCCAAAGCTTGAGCCATTTCTCTAGTTTGTCGACATGTTCCTGTAAGTTTATTGATGTTTGCTGGTGGTTACTATGTATGCTAAGGAATGCTGTATCATCTGCAAATGTTGAAGTGTGAATGTTGGTGCTTGTCGGCATGTCAGATGCGTAGATCAAATATAAGATAGGCCCTAATATGCTGCAGTGGGGAACTCCAGCTTCAATAGGCTGGGCGGGGCTTATGAAATCGCCTTCTTTTATTATCAATTCGCGACAATATAAATAGCTTTCCAAAAGGTTATGTACGTTTGCAGGTAAGTTAAACTTTATTTTATGCATTAAGCCATCGTGCCATACTTTATCAAAAGCTTGTGACACGTCGATGAATAAGGCAGAGCAATATTTTTTATCTTCAAATGCCTTTCTTATGCGTTAACTAACCTGTGTGTTTGCCCAATGGTGCCATGTTTCGCTCTAAAACCAAATTGATGATTGGGAATACAACCTTATTAAGCATTGGATCCAACTTCGCCTTTAGCAATTTTTCGAAAAGTTTTGAAATTGTTGTCAGTAGACTTATTGGACGGTATGATTCTACTTTCGTGTGATCCTTCCCTGGCTTAGGAACCATTGTTATCATGGACACCTTCCACTCTACAGGGTAATACTCAA
Organism: Thecocarcelia acutangulata; assembly: GCA_914767995.1. Lineage (NCBI taxonomy): Eukaryota > Metazoa > Arthropoda > Insecta > Diptera > Tachinidae > Thecocarcelia > Thecocarcelia acutangulata. The sequence goes on from OU612098.1 coordinate 65,079,217, forward strand.
GTCGTAAAATAGCATGAAAAATAAAAAGAACAATTCTTTTAGCTACACGTAGAGCTGCCTACGAGCATTTTGTTGCTGATTTTATCCATACCTGGAGCTTTTTTAGGGCTTAGATTACCAATAGCATTTTCAACTTCTTCAAAATTGAATCTTAAAGGCACAGGAGGTCTACTAACAATAGGCGGCAACTCATTTGCATTATCAGACCTATTTGTGGAAAAAACATTTTTTAAATGGCTAACAAATAAATTACCTTTTTCCGAGTCGTCTCTAGCCCAGTCACCAGACGGTTCTCGCAAGGGCGGCTTACCTCTAACTGGCCTTTTTAAACCCTTAGACGCCCGCCATAAAGAATAGTCGGACTGAGGAGTACCATCCATACTTTCTAAATACGTGTGTAGAGAAGCCGTTTTAGTCTTGAGTTTGTAAAACTGTGAAAATTTACAAAAAAAAAAAACAAATTGAAAAAATTTTGAAATTTAATGTTAATTGCATTAAAACCAAAACATTTTAATATCATAGATGAATGACGTCAAAAACCAAATCAATTTTCTAAGTATAAAAATAATTAAGCTTAAGCTTAAAATGTTTATTTAATTAACAAAAGAACGTTAAAGTGTGTGTGTGTTCGTGCCTTGAGGGCCTTTAATGTTACGCGCGCATCAAAGGCGAGCAAGAATTGTATTTTATTCTCAATATACCTCAACTTGTCGTTTTGTGATATCACCTGCAGCAGAAAAGCAAGACGATTTACAAAAATCTTAAATCTGCGTTAAAATGAAATTACACAGAGAAATCATAAAGTGAAAAGGAAAATGTTGACTCGTAATTCTGCAGAAATAAATCAAAACTGTATATTCGTAGTACACGCACATCACTGTGAAATTACTTGAGGGAATTTTTGGGTGTGTGAACGACTGCATGTGTGCACGAGTATGTGTGTGTGTATGTGTTTAAGTGTGTAGCGAAAGTGAGATTAAAAATGACTTTTATTTACATTTGCACTCGTCTTACGCGTCGTTTGTATTTGTTTCCTATTTTAAGTGTTTTTGTTTCTATACATGTGCAAATTATGTCGTTTGTAGTGCTTGAGGATATAAAACTGTAGCAAGACCGGAAAACCAACACTTAAATCCAAAAAAATTTCATTCCTCCTCTTCTTCAGCTCACCAAAAAGGTTAAACAAATGTTGCAAAATAATAATGATGATGATGGCGATGGCGATGAACAAGTTGTAAAACAAAAACTTAAAAAACGAATAACAAATAGAAAGTAACATTTTTGACACAAACGGAGTTATTAGGGCTAGAATATTAATGTTAGAAATTAAAAACAAACATGTGAATATTAAGCAAATGTCCTTTATTAGGTCAGCAAAAGCTGAATTAATTTATGGAGCAACATTACAAGTAGTGCCAGAAATTTTTTAAAAATAATCTTCACTTGCCTACAAAAATCTTAATTAAAAATAAGTCTTAAAATATATTTATTTTAGTTTTTTCCACGTCAAACGCCAAAATGAGATGAATATTTTAGCACAACAAGAAGATGAAAGCAAAAAATTTGAAGCACACATTTAATTCCATTAAATTACGTTCAGAATAAAAAGTAGATATAGCTATGTATATATGTATGTATCAATATATACCAATATGTATTATGCTAAATGTTCTAAACCGTTCTCCTTCTGTAGAGCCGAAGAAAATACGGGAGTCAATAATATTTTAGATGTTGCCTGCCAAATGAGTAAGCCAATCAAACGTTTCAGGTATCGGGAGATTGAAGACGTAATTACTAAACATAATACAAGAAAATCTCCGGGTTATGATAATATAGATGGCAAGACATAAAAATACCTAAGAAGGCAATGATTTTTCTCATAGTTGTGTTTAATGCTGTTTTGGCGATAATTATGTTTTCCAACTGTTGGAATTATTTCTTGTTTTGTGTTAATTGTCAATTGTTTCATATCTACTTATTTTATAGCGAAATCGTACTTAGCTTTGTATTATTGTCATTATAAAGATCCCCGTGGAAGATCTTGTGGAGGCTCAGCAAGTCCAATAAAAACCAGAATCATCACTATTTACTGAATGAGACACGCGAGGAGTATCTCAAAGCAACAAATATGAATATTTTCATGAAAAAAATTTTATTTCCTCAATTTATTCACCTCCCCGATTTTCAGTAAATTAATATCAATATTCAAATTTTTTAAATCACTTAGTCCTCGTTTTTTAGCAGCTGGCGTCTATAATGCTAAACACTCTTTGTGAGGATCACGTTTAATTTTCCCGAAAGGCCACGTGCTTTTTGACATCGTTTCCAAAATGGGCTTAGATGTGATTTCGAGCGGACACCCCACTTATTGGCCGTGAGACCAACGAAAGATTCCGAATGTTATAGATTTTGGAATGCCAAAAAATTTTCCTTTAGAGTGGATGCAAGTGGAGCCTTCATTAGATTTATTATCGGGTCACTCACCCACAGAGATTATACTGTTTTGTTTCCCCAAGAGATTAGCTCCCCGTTTGGTGACCGTCACTTTTAACCAATTACTTAGCGTTCATTGGTTAAAATACAAAACATATTTGAGTACACATTGCACGGAAAATATTGCCTTGAGGACGTCTGAGGATATTGATCGGTCAATGAACGGATTTTCTGAAAACCTTAAACTAGCCGTACAACATGCTACCACTAGCCATAGAAGATCCAGAAATGAGAATAGTAGAACCTATTCGTCTGAAATTGAGCAACCTCTCTCAGGAAAAATGAGTCAGAAGAGAGTGGCAACTTAGCAGGTCTCTCCAGCTTAAAAATAGGATATGGATTGCATAATTCAGTTAAGAAATCTGCTTGAAATCTAGAGAGTGGCTTCATTTAAACCATATTTGGAAAGCCTTGAAAGCAACAAAAGGTCTGAAAGTACCCGTTACAATTAAACCACCCTTGCGAACTTCAACTGGAGACTGGGTCAGAACCGATTTTGAAAAGGGGATACTGTTTTTTAATCATATGAGAAACGTTTTTACTACAAGTTATTCAGCAAATAATGCAGCGGAATTTGCGGTCATTTATTAAAATAAATAAGAAAAGATTTATTAAAATTTTTAAATTATATGCGTGTTTCATATACTATCAGAGTTCATTTGCAACTATTTCTGCCTTTACTCCACATGCACTTTAAAAGCAAATCTCATTTTAGCAGAAGTTTATAATGAATGTAATGTTCATTCGAATAATATTCACTTTATACATTCATTCATTTAATATTTTTTGTACTCAGTCAAACTTTAATCGTGTATTTGTGACTTTTGCGATTAGACATTGAATATATGAATATTCTAATTTAAAAGTGTACATGACAGAATCGATTACGATTTACTTTAAAACACAATTCATTCTCTGCGACAATGTATGTCATTAAACGGGAACTTCATCCAAACCCTCTTGCGCGCAGTATACGTAATTTTCGCGGCCACACTCGTCTTAGAAGAAGGGATACCGTTGCCACTATCAGATTACTCAATAGGTGATTTTACGGAAATAGCTCACGCATAACAAAATTTTTTGTCTGGTATTGGCCGGACTTAAGTAAAAAGCACATTTTTTAATTTTAAATTTAAATAATTTTTAATTTAGTATAAAGTTTTGAATACTTATTAGGTGTGTTTCACGAGATCTCGGACTAGCTCGGACTAATGAGAGTAAAAAGCAAATTACTCTCTAAATTTGCAAATTTTACCCAAAACTGCTGGAACGCAAGAAACCACAATTGTACATCTTGCAATACTAGTGCTGATTTTAGATTAAAGTATGTTTTAGTGATTTTAGACGCTTAAAACGCATAACTTCATATAAACAAAAGATTTGCATTATTGGCAACAACTGTAAACTTAAAAACAATGTACAATTTTCAATAGATTTTTATAGTACATATTTATAAAATGTAAAGCAATGTAACAACTACATGTTCTGTTTACAACTTTGCAACGTTATTTTTAGTTTGGGCAACCTTTCATTTTGCTTTTAACTAATTTTCAAATTTGCAATGTCCAATTTGCAAATTTGAAGTTTTCCATGTATGTAAACAAAAAACAGCTGATTATTCAATTCTAGTCCGAGCTTACCCAAATAAAAAGTTCGGTCTAATTTGTACAGGAAATGAAAAAAATTACTCTCTCATTTTCTCTCAAAATTGCACAAAAATTGTTACGTGGCACGCTTTTGGACTAGTCGTTAGTTTCGTTATCCACGTGGAACACATCTATTGTAAGTTCATTTTGAAGATTCAATAAATAAAAAATGCTTAACAAAAATCTCTTTTCTGTTCCAACACGTTTTACTCTATACTCAATATTTGAATGAATATTGTGTTTTCAGTGTATATATGAACAAACGAATATATTCATGCAGTGTTCATTAAATTCGCCTACTATTTCATTGTAAATAGATGACAACTAAAAATTATAAGCATATAAAAAGTCTCATTTTATGAAAGAACTCAAACTTCATGAAGAAGCCAAATCTTGAAAACCTTAATTTTGTGATAAATCTTCTAATCTTATTTATGATTTGGAAAATCTTCAAAACTAAGGTAAAATCTTCATCCTGGCAACGCTGCCAGCTATTCTTTTATGGGGCTTGAACAGCTCTCTTCTCTTCTCTCTCTCTCTCTTCTGCTTTTTATAGGGTAATAAAGCAACGTGAAAATAAAAATGTCCCATTCATATTGAATAAATTAAAGACAGGCTAAATATAGAGATTTCAATTAACTTTTTTCTACTGCGGGTAGCTATTAAGCATGTTACTGCATTCGTTCTGTTGTAGGAGAATAATTTTGCATTTTAAAATTAAAACGTAAGAAAATTTCATGTTAAAAGGATTTACGAAATGAATAAAACACCACGCAAAAACGCATTCATAGCATTTACGAACTTTAAAGCTTAATGCTAATAACTTTTCTAATACTTTAAATCCCCTGACTTAGTTTTTCCACCCAAAGAAGATGCATTGTCAGGTGGTGCTAATGCGGTAACATTAAGTTATTTCCTATCACAGAGTGTGTTGTTACTGTAAAACAGTAGCCTTATTCACAATCTTGTGCAGTCGGTCTTGTATTACAGCCTTCGTAAAATGGTCGAATCTGTTATTACTTCTGACTAACAATATCAACAATTTGTTGGGGCTACACAAGACAGATAGCCTGCTAAGGTTAGCTGTCGGGTAGCAATTGTAACAAGGCCTGAGTATGATAATAAATTATGATCTAACTAAAACACACCATGTTAATTGTGGATAAAACAAAATGTTTTCAGAGAATTACCTTGATATAATTTAATATAATAGAACATAGGTCGAGTACGATTATAAAGGTGGTCCAACTACAATGCACGATGCTAATTGTAAAAAATTATCTTGATATTTTTTACAGCAGCTTCAATCTCATATACTGGAACTAAAAAACTGGAAAATAAAAGTTAAACCACTGAAGTGCGCTCACATAACTCATAAATTGTCCAGCTGTAAAAATAGCTGATGTTGTTGTATCGGTGGAAAATCAGGTCAAGTGTTTGGGACTACATCTTGACCGGCGCTTAACATGGTCCCGCCATATTGAGGCCAAAATCACTGCTATTAAACTCTAAACTGCTCAGCTGTATTAGATTGTAGGCTCCACTTCGACTCTAACTCCGGTACATACGAAACGAGAACATACATCGCGATTTAAATATCACCACTGTGCAGGAAGACTTCGCCAACTATTCACGCAAATACTACGACGAATCACCAAATCATCCAAACTCCTACTGCAGTTTAGAGAGCACCAAATACTCTGAGCCTGGTGAGACGGCTTCTTTAACCCATTTAAAGTAGTATAATATTTGAACACAATAATTTGAATTGCTGTACTGGTGTAGTAATTAAATAAAATTTTTATTAGGAATAAGATTTGAAAGTTGCATTTCATTATGACAGATTCAATAAATACAGGGTATCTGCCGGCAAGGTATACTAATTTGTTTTGCCGTCATTTTGGTAAATATTAGTCTTGACAGTTCTTATTTTGCAGTCGTGAAGTAGACACGCGGCAAATTTATTATGACAAAACTTCTGATAAACCAACGTGATTTAATTCTTAAAACATTTTATCAAAATCAATCATCGATGAGAAAGTTACGTGAAATCTTTGGAAGAACCAACGTGCCAGCAAAACGAACTAGATTGTTTGTAAGTGATAAGCCCAAGCGTGGCCACAAAAATTTTACTGCTGCTCAAGATAACAATCAAAACAATCTATAAACCTCAATTTAACGCTTTGCTTAGGAGCTTGGACTTCAAAGAACAACTTTGACTACAGTTTTGCACAAGGATTTGCACTTGTTTCCATTTAAGATTCAACTGACACCAGAGTATCTTCCACAAGACAATTTACGGCACCGTACGTATGCCAATAGCATATTACAGTTCGCCCATTATAACCCCAATTTCATGAAAAAATCATAATGTATATACCAATTAAAATTATAAATAGCTTGTTTTCTATGTTTACCAGCTATCTATATGGCGACATTTCATAGGAACTACCCTAATCATCAGTAGACTTTGGAAATTTTTGCAAGATATTCTCAAACATTCAACTTTATATCCCAACAATATAAATAAATGGTTGAGAATTTAAAAAGAAAAATGTTCTAATAATACCTGTCAAAACACAAAAAACAAGCTTTTTCATTTATACACGCCTCTAACATTTCTTTCAAACAAACAAATGTGAAAATGAAAACGGCGTAACGGTAAATGTAAATCGTGATATAATTTTTTTTAAGACCAATACACAGGAGATGACCCCTACATATGTAGTGCATTGTACTGGAACTTAGGAAAATAGGTTATGAGGAGAACGAAGAGGGAGTAGTGTTTGTGCAACAATAACAACACGTAAAACCAAAACAACCTATATTACAACATTTAAAATGTTAACAAGTAAGAGTTTGGTATATTTGGCTGGTCCGAATCTAAAACACACTTCACGATAGTCATGTATATGTGTAGTATGTATTACAAATTTGAGCTGAATATGCTCGGATATAAATGGACCGATATCGGGGAAAAAACATTTTTGCCTTGTAATTACCATTCCAAAAAAGAAATTTTTCATGGACATTTTCATGAAAAAGTTTCTTTAAGCTATATCTCGGTTATATATGAACATATATATGAACATCTAAATTCGGTTCGCTTTCGTTGCCCTCAAAAGCAGCGAATTCAACTCTTAGTGCAGACTTTTACAGAGGATGCATTCAAACATCTAAATTCGGTTCGCTTTCGTTGCCCTCAAAAGCAGCGAATTCAACTCTTAGTGCAGACTTTTACAGAGGATATATGAACCGATATCAGAATTTTCTATTTTCTGTATTTTAGTAACCTTCTTTTGTAACGAGAATTGCTTTTCGGCAAAAACAAAAAATGTTAATGAAAAAATCGGTTCAGGCTATATCTCGGTATATATAGACCGATATCAAACATTTTCATTTTCTGCACTGAAGTAACCTCCTTTTATTATCAGAACTGATTTAAGCAAAAAAAAATTTTAAGTTGGCTTCCACGGCATTTTCATTAAAAAACTAGCCATTCACAATTAGGAGAACATGTTTGCAAATGCGTATTGAAACGCCGTTATATCTAGCAATATTAACTGTTTGGTGTTTTTTAAATAAATGATAGAATCATTTCTCCATACTTCTTTAAAAATGATGCTGGTCAGAACGATACAGTCAATGGTGACCGCTGTAGAGCTATAATTACTGACTTTTTCGTTCAGCAATTGAACATCTGTGTGCATCAAATTCAACAAGATGGAGCAGTACGTCACACAACTCATGCTGCAATTAATTTATTAAATGAAACTTTTAGTAACCGCATAGTTTGACATTTCGGACCCATAAATTGGCCTCCAATATCAGCGATTCATCGCCGAAGAATAGTCTCCTTTTAGTAAGATTATATTCCAACTTTTTTATACCACCTGAATAGTATAGTTTTGATAACCCCTGAAAATACGCGTTAGCTTCCGTAATCACTTCTTCCTTTGAGATGAATATTTTTTCTGCGAGCCATTTTTTCAAGTTTGACAACAGGAAAAACTCACTAGGTGCTAAATCTGGTATAAGGTGCATGATCAAGCAATTTGAAGTGTATTTCCCGTAATTTTAGTATCGTATCTAATTCTGTGTGAACCGGTGCGTTGTCTTGAAGAAAGAGAACTTTTTTCTCTTTTAAATATGGCCGTTTTTTCCTGATTTCATCAATCAACTGATCCAATAATGTACGATAATACTTTCCTGTGATAGTGGATCCTTTTTCAAGGTAATCGATGAACAATATTCCGTATGCATCCCAAAATACAGTGGCCATAACCTTGCCCGCCGATTTCAGTGTATTCGGCTTAGTCGGGGCACTTGTTTGGATTGTTTTTTGGTGTCAGGTGTGTAGTGTAGAACCCATATTTCTTCAACAGTTATTAATGGATACCGAAAATCAAGAGGATTACGCTCATGTCGAAACACTGGTGTGAAGTGGCCTTTCGAACTCGTTATTGTTCGATACTGAGCAAACACGGCTGCCATCTTGCCGATAGCTTTTTCATATGCAAATGTTCATGCAAAATGTTGAAATCACATTCATATGTTATGTTTACCATTTCAATAATCTCACGTAACTTGACTTGGCGATCATTCATATCGATTTTCTCGATATTTTCTTTAGTAACCACTTCTTTTGCTCTTCCTATTGATGTTATTGTTGTGGTGCTTGTTCGGCCGGGTTTAAATTCACCAATCCAATAATTTATCATGTACTTGTAATCTAATGGAGCAGACACATCGTAATATTTATCGAGCTTTGGTCTGTTCGCCGTTTTTGCTTTCAGATAACCAGTGCACGAAATTCACTTTTTTCCATTTTTCAAAAAACACCAAAGTTGCTTACTTCAAACGTCTACAACAAATAAATTTTTAACAGCTGACTTTTGATAAATCGCTATTTCAAAAAAAAAATTGTCTTGATGCTGTCATCTTGCGCCAGGTAGCTTCAATATGAATCCACCCTCGTAATGCCAGGAGACTATCTTTCCAATAAATAAATATCATTTCAATTTAAAAAAAATTGTCTTTGTTTTATTCTCTAAAAAAGTTCTATACCTCTGTAAAAACACCATTTACAAATTTATAAGCTCAAATGCACAAAATTGTGAATGGGACTAATGTATTATTGCTATTACCACGAAGTTAGAGACTCTTCGTTTATATTTTAATAACTATATTTTTTACTCTCTGCTGAGTTATACGTAATAAAAACATCCATGTAATTGTTTTAAAGCACACAAGGTTTAAAATATAGTTTACGCACGCACCTCCGAAGAAAAAAAAAAGGATATACAAGGAGTTAAAAAGATGTAAATACAAGCAGAACATATAAAATTTAATACGCACAGTTCTAGCTATAGACCACTGAAGTTTTCATTTACGTATAAGTGTGGACTCGACCGGGTAAGTTTTGTTTTTGCGAATGTGCCGCCACTGTTTTACATGAAATTCACAAGAGGACTCTTTGCAGTTGAAATGTATTTACTTTATTGGGTGAAATGTATATAAAGAACATCATTCCTTGTTTAATTGGAGTCTTATCAGTTGCCATGCAACAGCTTCTCTGGGATTATAATTAGTTCACCGAAAAGCGGCCATGTAACATAACTATCAAGGAAAACTAATAGTCTCTCTCTGCAATTTAAGATCAAAACCACAATCAGTGATAAGTTCCAGGATGGTCTGCAAACCAGAACTACCTGGGGGTGCACTGATCCACGCTTTGCCAATTAACGTTAGGTCAACATTTTCGGAATCCCCAACAGAGCTTAAGAGCCATACCAAAGTAAAAGCGACAAGCATTTTCACGCTCATATAAATTGTATGAAGTAAACCGAAATACCGCCACATTGCCGCTGAGCGGTTAGAAATTCCTATTTTGACAAAGCGGCAAAAGATGATGTTTACTTTTTTTTTATAAATTTTCTTGTCAGAAACGCGCTATCACGGTTAGATTGTGTTCTTAGGAAATATATTATTTTAAAAATTAAATAATCACCCCTATTCTGCGTTTCGATTAAGTCTCCGCATTCAGTTCCGTTGCCATCGAAAATTGGTATTCTGACAAAAAACGGAATCGAAAGAAAAAGAAGAAGACAACAATGTTTATAAAATTAATAGCCTCACTGTGGAATGTGGAAATGAAATTGCAAATTGAGCAAGTTTGTTATCATTTTCATAAACAAAAAGTTGTTTGTATATATAATTAAAAATAAGTTCTTGATAAAGTTTAATAAGAAAATAGAAATATATATATATACAAAAACAAACTGCAATTAATTGTTCATAAATATATTACAGTGCAAAGAATCTTGTAAAGATATAGGTACATAATAAAAAAAATTAAGTGTTGTGATTAAATATGAAAAGACCAAAATAAAACTTTAATAAAAATTGCAGGGGATTAACTCACTGTGTTGCATTTATTATTATTTTTTTTTAATTTCAGAGAGCAGAACAACATGAGAAATAATGAGGCTGGAATTTTTTGTTGGAGGGCCTAGTGCATTGATGATTCCAGCAATTTCCTCCCACAACACTGCTACTTCTTCCTTTGATCACTGCTGATATCTACATGTCTGCATTAGATTAAATTTGCCAATTTTTCATACTTGTCTGGTGTTGTTGTTTTTGATACAAAATACATAAAAAACACATCAAATTCGGGTACAAAAATTAATAATTTAAAACAAAAAAAAGAATAAATAAATTTAATTAAATAAAACAAATTTAAAAGTTTTTTTAATCGTTACTGAACATTTTATATCATTTTCTACTTAAATTTTTTTTAGTTTTTTAACTAAAAAACAGATAACTAAAACTACTCCGTCAACAAAAAAACAACCAATCGTAATGCAGAATACATAAAATCGAAAGAAACTGAGCGGAATCGAAACGCAGAATACCCAAGTTGCCAGACGGAGAAAACTTCGATCCGAATCGAAACGCAGAATAGCCCCCATTAATTAATTTTCTTTCAGCTGGCTAACAACCAGCTGACCATGATAAGCCCGTGGAAAAGCCACTGTTTTTAAAAAATAATGTAAATACTTAAACCTAAATAATATTTTAACTTAGATTTTTGGTTTGTATATTTGTATATCGGGTTTTTGTTAAAGCTTTTCTTAAGTTTTTTCTTAAGAAGGATTTTTCACAATACAAACTTGTTGTGATCATCATTATTGAAGAAGACAAGAAAAATAATAATCCAATCTTTAGCTAGGTGACAACTAGCTGTTTCGTAAACGCTACTCTACTCATCATGATGTATCATGATCTGCTAACTAACCCATTCAGCCACCGAGCATTTAATTATTCTCTATCTATATTCATCTCATATTGAATAATATTTTATGCCAACTTTGTTAAGATCGTTCTCAACAGAAAGTTTCATGATTGAAAAAAGCGGCAAAAAGTAGCACGAAATCATCCAAAATGCTACAAAATGGTGTCATTTACTTAAAAAACAGCCAAATTGATTTTTTAGTATGAGTACCGTAAGGGCAACAGTGCTTACATACTTAATAAATGATTGAGTTCAAAAGATAGGAAGAAAATGTGTTTTTTGTATTTTTCAAAAGATTAAAGAGTTTCCAAGGTTTTGTAATTAACGTTTTTCGCGTCAAATAATTTTTCAAAGGCGTTCATTCTTGGTCACGGAGCTCAAAATTGAAATGCTTGTAACGTATACATCAAATACTAAGTTAAACCATTTGTATCACTTCACTAAATGTATCACAAGTCTTTAGACAACATAAATATGTGTATGTATATACTTATATTAATAATAGAAACTGTGACCGTTACAGCAAAGTAATTTATGGGATACGAGTATACTTTAAGATTTTGAAATGATGCGTTTTTATAGTCGTGCTCCAATACAAGGCAACATATTTTATTCCTTAAAAATCAGTACATTTGCAGTTTTAAACTAAACAGAAAGTACATAAATTAATTCTATTTTGTGTTGTGTTGTGAACATAAACGTGGATGAGAGCTGGTCATGTGCATATGAGCAGATAACAAGGTCAAAAGGAAGTTAAAATTATAAAGGTTCATCAAATACACTCTTAAAGGCGATACAAAGAGTAATTTGATATAAAGTTTTACGATATGACATTGTGTTACGATAAGAAAAAAGGAGGACAACACGACAGCTGTTAAGTGTGGCAAAACCCAAAATTGGATTGGATTGTAAGGCCAATACGCATGCATGACGGGAACAGCTGTTTACAAATATGCACAAGTTTGTGTGTATAATAATAAATTAAGTAATATCCTGTGAAAGTTGTACCTTAAAATTCATACTAAAATGTGCACTACACCAAAGCAAGATGCAAAAATCTTAAGGCTCTACTGCCAAGCTCTTTGTTGTTCTCATACAAGAGTCCGAATTTGAGTCCGAAAGCTTTTTTTTTTTTGAAACCGGTCATGCGCATTAGAGTTTGGAGTTGCTTGCACAAGAGCGCGAAAAACTGTTACGCTCTACAAACGAAAATTGTATTACTTGAAATAAGGTTTGTAGAATATTTAAAACTGTTGGCATTCCTTAACTTTTATGTTGTACGGGCGTACATCAACCAACCAGGCAACTCCATTTAGTCTACGGTGAATATTCGGTAAAAGCTGTATTCAGATCCCGCGTACGCGTTATTCTAATACATATTGTTTTACTGTGCCATTTTGTGTGTATGCGTGTGTATGTGTGCGCGTGCATGTGAGTGATTACACACAAGTTTAAGGCAAAAATTTTGAAAATTGTCAAACCGGTTGCAAACAAAGAAAAAAAAAATTATATTTAAGGTACGAGTATTTGATTTGAGTGGAAATACGAGTATCTTTTAATTGTTTTTAAGCTTAAAATTAATTAATTAATTTACATGTGTTTAGTGTTTTACATGGTATTTTGCATCCTTGAAATAGAAAAGCCAAAAGCAAATTCTAAATGAGTTCATTTGAAAGTATATGAATAATAAATGTTAAGAAAACACATGCCCAAACAAATTGAAAAAGTAAATTTAAAGCGATTTTCCAGAGGTGAAAAGGAGAATGAAATTATCCTGCGAATGGTTATAAATCTAATACGCGAAAAGTTCGTGGTCTGTTATTTATCAATATAAACATTAAATAATACGCCTTTATCCGTCCGCTGCGCGCGTGTGGCGCGCTCAAGGATTTATGTGAAAAGTGAAAATTATCATGTTCATCAAGTGGGATACTCGTACATAAATATTGTTGCCACTTTTTGCAACGAAAGTGAATGTTTATTTTTAACATTGTTGAGAAAAATTAAAAAATAATTCTATTAATTATAAATGTCATCTTCGAATGACAACTTTGACGGCTGATCAAAGTATTCAGTGCATTTCTACGTTACATTTGGGGTTGAAAAGATATAAAAAAAAGCTACCAAAACAAAAGTTCTGCTATCATAAAATAATACATACGATTTCTCTGCTCTACACACTTACATTACCTACATATTACAGTGTCTATGAAATGCATATATACATGTCTGTCTGTCCATATAATATAAATATATTAAAGTGTAATAAAAATAATTAAAATGTGCTAATTAAGGAAGCAATTCTTTTGTTCAAAATGTAAATGTAAACACATTAGAATTTGCATGAATAAGTGAAAAGTGTGAAAGTGAAAGCGAAGGCACAATTAAGCCTCAGCTCGAATGAAACAAACAAACCTATTGTAGGCAGTGGGTCGGGCCGTTCGTTACAAGTGAAACAAAAAAGAATCTGTGAGTTTGCTTAACACTTGTTTTTTTCTCACATTAGATGTAAAATTATTTTTACCAGCAATACAAATAAACAAGCTAATAACAATACGAGTGCAAACAACAAAATAAGAAAAAAGTATACATATGAGGGTAAAATGGTTGCAAAGAAAAATTAAACATTTAAAGCAGTGAAAGTATTTCTTAGTGTGTATGTCTATTTGATATCCATTGTCACTGGAAGGAAAAAAAAAGTAATAATACATTCCATATACGGGCTTGTGAAAGAGCCTGCCTGCCTGCCTGCCTGCACATATGTGTGTAATATCATCCTTGCTGACTTCATCCTTGGCGTAATAAGCAAATATTTGTCTGGATTTAAAATAATTACACAGACACACACACGCAAACACACACATTGTTTAAATGTGTTCGTTCTGTAAGTTTGCTGTTAGCAAGCTCGTGTCTTATTTTTGGTGGTGTTTTGGTATTTAGACCATTTACAACAAAACAACAACATCGTCATCATCATCATCTTAATGAAACAAACAGTGTATATGTTATAGAACACGGTTTAATTTAGATGTATTCCATTGTGTGTATATGTGTGTGTGTATAAACTCATTAAATAAACCAAAAATAAAAAATAAAACGTTACATATAAACGTTGTAGAGTGTATTCTTGCTAGAAAAAAATTGTGTTTCTTTAACATGCCGTCATTATTTTAAAATGGCAGGCTAAAACAAAACCATTGACAACACTTATATGTAAGTTGCCTAAAAAGTACAACATTGTCACAAACAACAAAAAAAAAAAAAAAAAGGAAGCAGTAGGGAAATGACGAAAGCTGTCAAAAATGTAAGTATAATCGCTTTTGTAAACTGGCACTTTTTTTTGTTTTTCGCTTTAATTTCGACGTTAAAATTTTCACTATTTTTACATTAGAATATATTATATATGTACTTATGTATGTAAGTGGAAAAACAAAGGAAAATATGTGTAGCAAGCACACAGCCGAGTACAGCCATCAGAGTGTTTTTTTTTTTTTTTAAGTTTAGATAGAACTTTCAAAAGGAATAAAACAAATATGAATTTTTTAAATTGACCTGTAGTGCGATTCTGTAACTTTTGTAACAATAATCGAATCGTTAAAATAATTATAACGTTTTATTATCGAATTTGCTATTCTGTAGCATGTTTTTAACGATATTCACCGTCGATCAAAATCAGCTGTTAATTTTACTGTTGATTGACGATACCTTAAAGACAAAAACTTTCTTGTTGTTTATTCAACCGTTAAAGTGTATTTTTTATTAAATTGTGCTTCCATGAAATAAAGTGCTAATAATCTGATTTTTAATACATAAAATATTTATTAAATACCGTCTACATTTTCAAAAACAAAAATTTCAGTTTAATTTTTTTTACCGGTAAAGTGTGTTTTGTGTTGAAATGGCTTTTGAACGTTTGGGACTCGGACTTGCAAGCGAGGAAACAAGTTTGAACGCTTCAAGGGATAATCAGTGTGTTCTTGGACAAATCCTTTGAGTTGACAGCCAATGAATTTAAAAAGTTATATTGATTATCATCAGCCTTAGTAGTGATCATTCTGCACATATAGAAAGAAACCGCTTTCACACACGAAAAGTTTACTGCACAAAGTCTTGAGTTTGGCGGTGACAAGGGAAAATAAAGAGTGTAAAAGAGCTACTCTCTTTTCCCTTGCCACCAACAAACTCAAGATTTTTCAAAGTAAACTTTTCGTGTGTGAAAGCGGTGTAAGATTAATTAACATATGAGCATACATTTTATTTTACTTACTTTATTACAAATTAAATAATATTTATTATCACTTAAAAACTAAAATTAATACATATAAAAATCAATATGTATACATATTGTTATGGTAAAAGTTATTGTTTTTTCTTTCCTTCTTTGTGTTTTTCGCTTTTTTGGCAGAGATGCCACATAATGTTTATATGAATGAACAGAAAAATACAGCTGTTTATCATCGTTAGAATTAAGTTACAGAATCACTCAATCGTTAGTGCAAGCGATGAAATTTGATAACAACAGTTGCGATTATCGGATAGTTAAAAGTTAGAGAATCGCACTACTGACATTTATTTTATTCAGGAGATTATATTCTGGCATTATAATTTAAATATGACTTCTGGCATATGACCGTCACGGCTGGGTAACACACCATATATCGGCAATATTGATATCAATGCTCTTAGCTCGCTTTTTATAAAAAAATGTCGCAGATGTTGGTTGTTCCTGTGCATATCCTTGGCGGAGGGATATTTATTAATAGGTGGTAAGTTGCTTCAATTACCCCTGTTTTTAAAGGAAGTGATAAACCTGATGTTACAAGTTATTGCCCAATATCTAAGCCCCCGGCGAACATGTTTTGCCTTGGCGTATTCCTAACTTGGGCGCTCTGTTTTTCGGTGAAAAGAGGGGAAGAGGACCCTCGTTTGGTGCAGCAAACAAAACTCTAGGAAGCCGCATGACTTATGTTGTGTTGGCTTCCGAAACCCTTACCAAGGATATAAATTGGCAGAACGGGGATCAGCATGGCCCCCGGGTAGTTCTGCTTGCGGTTCGATCCGGGCTGATCATGGTTGAGGTGCCTACCTTGGCTGAAACGTTCTGGCTGTGGTTGAAACCTAAAACGCAGGAAGGGAGTGTTAGTATCTTTGATAATTGTTTGGTGTGTTGCTTTTTTCTGGGACTAACAATCTCCCGAGGATCTGTTGCCTATAAAACAGATACCTGTATTGCAAGGAACCAGTGGTGATGGTTGACGGGTGAGTTGATTTAAGGGCTGATGCTCTTAGTGGGCTTCGGCTACCAACTCATTAAGCCTTGTCCTCCATTGATTGCTGGGAAATTGCATACATGTGGGATTAGAAAGCCCGAATTCCTCAACAAGAAGTTGTTCATATGACCGCAATCATATGACAAGAATTGCTACCTGTGTGAGCCTAGCAAGCCACACGGGGGCGGTGGTGAATGGTGAAAAATTCACTCCGTGGAATTGGTCCACCATCAGGTTAGGGCGTCAAGGCAGGTACTGATGTAAATCGTTTTCACAGTTGTTCAATATCTGTTTCATATTTCAAAACTTATTGAACACATCAGCAAAGAAAGAATTTAGTTTGCAATAAAGCGTTATACCTGTGATGAGCAACATAGATTTTTACCTGGTTGTTTTACTGTTTCCAACTGTATGGCTTTTAATCATTTTTGCATTTGAGAGACATTTTATGTCTTTGAGAGACATAAGCAAGTTGATGCGATTTTTATGGATCTACTCGTATGTAAATCATTTGATAAGGTATTACAATTGAGTGTGTCGATAGCTGATTTGGCAGAGTACTCGACCAACTGCCTCTAGGTCGTAGGTTCGATTCCTGCCTCGGAACCGGATGTTTCTGCAGACAAGCAAAAAGCTACGCAGTTTTCGTGTCTGTTAAAAAAAGACATAATACTAATTAGCATTGTAAACGTATTTAATGAAGAGTTCTTTGTTTTCTGCCCTCAACATGTCATGCAATAACTCTGCTTGCACTAAAAAATCTTCTAATTTGAAAGTTTGCAGGTTTTTACTTTCAACTGAAATATCGCCAATATTTTCAATTATTTACGAGTCTGCTCTTGATTCTGTTATATTAATATTCTGAAATAGTTTTAGTAATCTATTGTAAATGTCGAAAAATTCTACAGCAAACAATTTGCTCTCGTCTTTGT
The DNA here is from genome assembly GCA_914767995.1 of Thecocarcelia acutangulata. NCBI lineage: Eukaryota > Metazoa > Arthropoda > Insecta > Diptera > Tachinidae > Thecocarcelia > Thecocarcelia acutangulata. The sequence continues at coordinate 65,096,855 of OU612098.1, forward strand.
GTAAAGTTGGAAAAACTTTACCAACTTCCCCTTTTATTGAATTTAACCGTGCAATGAGGAGTAAATTCTATTTTTGCTTTTTTTTGTCTTTTTTTCAACTTCACTAACTCTGCAATACACTCCATCAAAAAAATACTGTTTTATTCGTATATCTATACGTAAGTATTACTATAATAATAAAAAAACATATTGTTGTTTGAACACTATAACTTGCAGTGTGTAAAATGATGTTATGGCTATGCTTTTACAAAAAAACTCGTTTTTTTTTGATGAGTCAACGCGGTTTTATGTTTAATATTGTTGTTGGTATTTCTGTTTTGTTTTCTTATTTTTTTTCATCTTGGAGCAGTACTCAGGGGATAGCCCCTACATATGCAGTGCATTGTACTGGAACTAGGAAAATTGATTATGAGGAGGAGGAAAGAGGGAGTAATGTTTGTGAATTTAACGCACGGAACGACCAAAACAAATGTTGAAATTAAATTAATTAAAACTGATCAGTGCCCAGTGTATATACCTCCGTCACTGCTCAGACTAACAAAAATTAGTTCAATACCGCGCACACTGTAAGGTAATAAAATACATAGGAGGAACATAAAAAAGGAATGAACAATTTTTCATTTTTTATCATGTGTAATGTGCGTATAAAAAAAAATTCAGTTAAAATTTGTGTTTGTTTTTTTTTGGTTGCGGTGTTTACTAATCTCTTTTTCGAGGGAGTCAATCTGCCGCCATGCCGCAGATGCTGCTTAACAAGATGGTGGAGGGTCTTAATTAACCACTGCCCTTAATGCAGCAAGTTTCCTACGGCAGCGTACCAGCTTCCCACCTCTTTTGTGCTTTGGTAGCTGCACCTTGGAAGCCGTGGTGAGTTCCTCCTCCTTCTTGCGTTGTGTCTCTTTCCGGTACTCTTCTATTGTTAAGTTTTTTGGTCTAGCTTCAATAGCAGCTGGTGTATAATAGCAGCTGGTGTATAGTAGCAGCAGGTGTATAAGCCTCTTTTGACCCTCCCGTTGATGAATACTCTTCCACAGGCAGAGGGCATAAATTTGGCAGGGTTGACATATACTATATTTTAAACTCTTATTTTATTTGTTAGTGTTGCCGCAGCTTTTGAACGCCACTGGCAAGTAGGCAGTTTTTTATGCCAAGTAAAAATGCTTATTTTTGGCAAAACTAAAGTGATCAAAAAGTGATAATTTTCTTTACAAATCAACAGCTTTTAAATAAAATTAAAGATACTTAAAAACTACAATACTTAATACTACAATTCCAATAAAATAAATGTTATTATTACTCGTATAATTCCATTATGTTATTTTCAGTGTTTAAAAAACTGCAGTCAAAGTCGTAAGATTGTGCTTTTTCTTCGAATTCTCAATTGTTTGCTATTCAAACATAAACTGTTGCTTCGACTTCTGATTTCAATCATGCACACAGTCGCAGTTAAGCTAGAGACAAAAAACGAAAAGTTGTATACTACGAAGACTTCTGATGTCGACATGTTTGAACAGTTTTTTGTTTTCAACTTCGAATAAGTTCGGAAGTTAAAGAAAAGTTGTGTGTGTGAATTTTCTTTTGACTTTGTTTACAATTGAGTATTGTTGTCAGATCGAAAGATTAATCCTTTTTGAGATGCTGAAGAGATTTAATTTTTTTTCTATGAAAAAAGTGTTTTTTTTTTGTTTGAAATTTTTGGCAGCTTACTGTTTTACTCTTTTTAAACAAAATGTTATAAAAAACTGGTAAACAAATTTTTTTTCAGCAAATAAAAAATTTTTTGAAATATACGGCCATTAAAGTTTGAAAAATATTATCCTGTTTAAAATAATAAAACACTAAATAATAAATTTAAATTATTACAGGTAACTTTTGAACGAGCAGTTTTTGCGTTAAAGATCGCACTAATGGAGAATAGAAATTGATTGAGTTAGGAAACGCTTTAAAAGATATTGCTAGTGAAGCCGAATACCAATTTGATCAATTCTGATATAGAAAATTTTTAACTTTTTCGTGAAGATGAACAACATTAATACTTTTTAAATAACTTTTTTTGACACATAAAATTTATTTACTTTGTTTGTAGTTCAGAATATTTTTGGAGATCTTTTTGTTACTCATATGTACATACGAATTTCAAAATGCTTTAAAATCTATTTATTCACCTTATAAAGATACTTCTCAAATAAATTTAAAAAGTAGTCAACATTGGAATTATATTATTATTTAACATCACTCAGTACACATGCACCAAAGAATTTACAGTATTTATAAAAGCAACATCCAACAAAAATAAAGCATCAACAAAGATTTTAACTTAAAGCGCACTTCAAACATCAAAGTCAAAAGAAAGCAAAACTTCTTTAACTTTAGCTTTCGAACTTATTAACACTACAACTTTCCTTTAACTTTAGCTTTCGAACTTATTAAAACTACAACTTTTCTTTAACTTTAACTTCCGAACTTATTTGAAGTTGAAGTCTGTCAAACCAAAAACTGTTCAAACATGTCGACTGCAGAAGTTTTCGTAACGGATAAATTTTTGTTTTTTGTCTCTAGCTTAACTGCGACTGTTGGCATGTTTGGAATCAGAAGTCGAAGCAAATGCGAAAGCAATCACACATATCCGCAGTTTTTAAACGCTGATTATTTTAATAAATAAATATAATTAGGGCAGTACAAATTTTTGAAATGCTCTACAACATCTTGAGCTATCTATGATCAGAAATATAGTAACCTAGGCAATTGAGAAACGTACCGTAAAAAAATTTCATGTCCTTGCCCTACACAGCTTTCTCGGGTGTATCACAAGGAAGAATATTAGGGCCGTTACTTTTTCGAATTTTTATAAACAACATTGCTGTTATGGGTCTCAATTTTTATTATATGCTGATAACCTCAAAATTTGTAAAGAAATAATATCAGATAATCACTCGCTGTCTCTTCAACATTGTATCGATAAAATATCTTCTAGGTGCGATAGCAATAATTTGCCTTTAAATGCTAATAAATGCTGCCAAGTAACCTTTCATAAGTCACGTATTAGTAACGCTATAGTTTTCCAGTATAAATTAAATGATAATATTTTAAAATTTTTAAGTTAAATGTTAGATCTTGGTATTGTGTTAGATTGTGGTGAATGAACTTCTTTACTATATTATGCCTAAAGCCTGCCTGTGCTTTTATAAGAAGAAATTGTAAAGACATTTTCAGATGCTGGAACATTAAACACCTTGTATACTGCTTTTGTTCGCTCCAAATTAGAGTATTGTTCTTTTATAATGTACGTACCAATAGAATTGAAAGAATACATGAGAAATTTGTTAAATTTGCACTTCCTAATTACCAAGTAATGTTAATGTCAAGTTCGTATAATGATGATTGTTTTCTTTTGGGCTTGAAGCCATTGTTTGAGAGACGTACTATTCATTCTGTTGTAATAATATACAATTTGATTAATGGGGTTATTGATGATGAATACCTGTTAAAGTTAATTACATTTTGTGTACCACATCTTTGTTAAAATCTAAAAATTTAGTCTACATTTCAACACATGTTACTAATCACGCTATGCGGGAACCTATGTTGAGTGCTTTTAGCAATTTAAATAATATTAATAATAATATTTTAAATGTTGATTCTCCTCTGCCATTTAATGATTTTAAATTGTTACTAGATCATAAGTATTTGTATGATTTACTGTTTAATGGTCTGCCGTCAATCCATTCACTTTGAAATGCAAAACTAAACATAAATCACTTATCAACTGACTAACTGGACGTCAGTGAAAAAGTGCTACCAACTTAAAGTTTTATACATAGGTGTAAAACTTTGCTTCCGCCGTTGTTTTCTCCCAGAATTTGAGACTTTATTGTAAAACACTGGATATTCGTTTATGATTCAAAGTATTGTTCATTGCCGTCCACTACTTTTCCCCATTTTTCGGGCAGTGTACGAATCCTGGGTTGACAAAACTGGTAATGTTTTGATGCAATCCATTAATCGATCCAAATTTTCCTTTTTCGGCCTGGTCAGCCAGGCCGTGTGCTACTGATTGAAACTGATAGTCCGAGGGAGCAACGTGTGGAGAATACATAGAATATGGTAGGGCTTCCAATTTCAACGTTTTCAAGTATGTCTTGACCACAACATGTGGTCGAGCATTGTCATGCTGGAAAATTACTTTATCATGTCTCTCGTTGTATTGCAGCCATTTGTCTTGCCATGCTCGGTACGAACGCATTACATGCATTTGATAACGATAGCCTGTGATTGTTTGTTTCACTCGATTTTAACAGCTCATACTACACAACGCCGAGCTGGTCCCACCGTGAAGCAATGAATATTCGTTTTGGTTATCGACGTGGAAGCTTGGTCGGGATATCCCCATGCTTTTTTGCGCTTGGGATTATCGTAACGAATCCATTTTTCGTCCACAGTTACAACGCGATGCAGAAATCCCTTCCGTCTTTGCCTTGCAGGCAGCTGTAGCAAACAAACATTATTAACATTATTCATATGACTTCCAGGCGTTTTGAAATGACTTGTTGCGTCACTCCCAAGGACGCTGCCAATTATTGCTTGCTACGAGTCTTGATCGTGCCGATTGTTGCAACTACTGTCGGCACGTTCTTTCACTAATAAGTATTTGAGAACACTCGATGAGCCTCATCTGCAGATTTCGTCATATTAAAGCAGAAAATTAAAACTCCAGCGAACGATGAGAACTTGGCTCGTAAGCTGGCATGTGTCATCGATAATAAGTCTGTGATGCAGACACGAATTGACTAATATTTCGATGGCATTATGTCTACAATACCTAAATTTATTGTATGACATCTGCAATCTGTTTATTTTGACTACCACTTACCGCTACAGCCTTCTATTGTAAAATGGCGGAAAAAAAGTTGTACACCTAATAGCTGTATAAAAACACTCTCTATGTCCAAAACTTGCGTTATGCTAGTCATCTAATTTATTTATTTTATTTATTGAACTTATAATTATAATTATAAGCTAATATTAATGAGAGGAAATGGCATTTTAGGCTCCAGCTTAAAATGAGTAGTATGATAAAAAGTTTTAATATATCATTATATATGTTTTTTTTCACTTTATTATTTTTTTATTGGATCTACATAAAAAATGTAATGACAATAAGTATTCAAATCTTAATACTAAAAAAATTGTAACTAAAATCCTGCCAGTGCTGGACAAAAATTTATTTTTATGCGAATATTATTTCAGAATTCAGTCATCTGTTTAGAGCTCGAATGGTAGCCAAAGTATGCCTCCTTCTCAGGCGGGTATGACCACCAAAGTTAAGAATATTAACTGCAAGAGGATTTGGATGGAATTCAAGTTTGTTAATATACCTTGTCGCGTACTTCACAAATTCAGATTTCACAAAAGGTATGTTCAGATCTGCGTGGATTCGTGAGTTTTTAACGTACCATGGAGCATTTGTAATTCTACGGAGAATTCTATTTTGACTTCTTTGAATTTTTTCAATGTTGGATGCCGAGGCTGTGCCCCATAATTGAATCCCATAGCACCATATTGGGTTTAGAATCGAGTTGTACAGCAAAAGCTTACAATCAAGCTTTAAGATCGAATTTCTGTCTATTAGCCAGCTAATTTGCACTGCTTTCAATTTCATCTGCGTTATTTTTGCCTCGATGTGTGACTTACAAGTTAGTCTACGGTCAAGATGAATACCGAGGTATTTGACTTCACTGTGTTGAGGTATTACTTTATTGTTAAGAGTAATGGGTGAGCATGTTCCTAGACGCAATGCGAATGTAACATGCGCACACTTTTGTTCATTAAATATGTGATCAATTTGTTTTCAATTTTATAAAAATTTGTAAACAAAAATTTTAGAAATTTTTCTGAAGAAGACACACAAGGGGGTGTCGAAATATCGAAACAATAAATGAATAATTTTTACAACAAGTGACCTCAAGCTCATTAAACAACAATTAATAGAATATCATGAAATTTTAACAGCTGCCATTTTGAATGTTAGTATCAAATGAAAAAATTGACTGCAATAAATCTAGCGTGCTATGTGTTAGGTCCGGGATTTTCAGCCTATATAGTATGTACTGGCATATTGTTTAGCAGTTTTTTTTTGTGTTGAGTTCACATTCGTTTTACACCTTTCAATCCGACAATATATGATGGACGATCTTGATTGTCTAATTGTCGCTCTTATTTTCCAAGACTTAATCCACCGTCTTCTTCCCCACGATATTTTTATATTTTTCATTCTTAAAACCAGAAATTGCGTTCTATTTTACGTTTGGTGTCATAGGCAACAATTTTATCAAAGAATGCGAGAAAAGCTTCACCGCTGAGACACGAAATATGCCCAGAGAATCTACCTGACTGTTTTTGCGATACAGCCTCATCAGTCAAGGCATAATTAGAAATCAGTTTTTTACCAAAACCTACAAAATAAAAGGTTCCAGCGAATCCAAATCCAAAAATCGTGCGCTAATTCACCCCTAATATATATGTATATGTTTACATCTCAATATTAAACTTATGCTTTGATTCTGCAATGCGTAATAATATAGATTTTTTATATTAAAAACACAAAAAACATGTTATTGTTTTCCAAAAAAAGCAGACGGAAATAAATTGTGTGTCAGCGAATAGAACGATATTATGGTTGTATTGTATTTGTAACTATACAGTTGCAAATACATTTGTAAAGTATAGGATGCACAAAATGGGCGGAGTAACGTAGGCCTTATGCCCACGATGGTATTAACAGTATCTTTTTGCGGCGCTGTGACTAACTGTATCAACCTATGCCTTCGCATAGAAAGTTGCCGCGTGGTTGACAACGAAATACCTTAGAAAAACTGTACACTACTACATTTAGTTGAAGTAGACAGTTAATCAATGAGAGTGAGACGCAAAACTGTCGAAGGCCAAACAAGAACGGCAAGCCTGACTGCACTTAAGCAATAATAACGATGACGCGAGTGCTGTTCCCTAGCCCAGAGCTGCTTTGCGACTGGAAATTATAGTTAGTTTGGTTTGTTGCATGTGAATTAACGTATATGACAAAAACATTTATTTTGACATTGGGTGTGATAAAAATTGAAATTGATAGATGATAGTAATAGAATTACAGAAATACAAACAACCACAAGTTAATGGGCGAATTAACTATGACTACATAGATAATACATAGTTTTAAACAATAATACACAATGTTTTAGAATATACACTAATGTTGCTGTAACCATATTTGAAACCCCTTTTCTTTGCGTGTATGATTTACTAAGAAATTACATAAAATTGCTCAGAAATTAAACAAAATTTTCCTTACACAAACACGATCGGAAAATTTTTAGTTTGTCACAAATGCAGATAATTACGCAGTAGTGGGAAACGCTGGCTTCTGGAATTTGTTTCACGTAAACACTGTCGTCAGATTGAAAGATTTGTATTTTTTTGCTGGCTTTTTGATAAGTTGCAAAGATTTTTTTCCTATGAAATGTGGAAATGTGTTGTGCCTTGCAGCAAAGTGTGGTAATTCAGTTTTCCTGTAATATTAAAAATAAACATATAAAACATAAGGAATAAAAGGAATTTAAAATGAACACAACGTTTATTAGAACATAATTTTTCAATTCTAAAAATAAATGTTATTAAAATTTAAAAATTAGAATGAAATTTGCATTTGAACATAATAAATTGATATACTTTTCGAAGGTCACGGATTGTATGTATGCTGCAGGCCATGAAAACTTCAACTTTTGAAAGTTGTTACATAAAATACACAAAACGATTTAACAAACACGCGCTTTTCTATTGCACGCAACCGACACAAACAAAGTTCATTCAAACACAAATTAATCACTTTTGTTTTGCTTTCAAAGAGTGCAGACGGCAATTAGTCTGCGGCAATTTTGTTCGCCATTTGAAGATTGCAAAATATTAATTTTGTTTATTGCCTCAAAATTGTTTTCTTGTTACTTTCCCACCAAAACATTCGTATTGTAGTTTCCAATTTTTAAGATTCTGTTGCTTTAGTCTTTGATTTTCTTTTCCACTTTTTATGTAATTCTGTAAACTATATCAGAAGAAAAGCGTTCTACTCGTGCAACGTTGTTTGTGTGCTTCTTTTCTTCAGCTATATTTCTCTGTACAATTTTCAAATGTTAATATTTAGTGTTATACCTACTGCACAAACGGTTTGCATTCATTCAACATATTTGTGCGGTGAAATAAAAATTTTTTTGAGCGTCATGATTTTTAAGCTAACATCAAATATAAACATTATTACGACATTATGATGATAAAGGGTGGATCTACCATAATGCTCAATGTTAACTGTGAGTGATACCTTAAAGCCAAGTTTTTTTTTTTTGCCAACCATATTTGACATAGGAAATGTGAAAACACCTGTATATTAGGGAGGAATTAGAGCACAAATTTTCGATTTGGATTCGCTAGAACCTCTCATTTTGCGGAGTTTGGTAAAAAATGCATGGGCCAAAAAACAAGGATCTCTGGGTTTCTCTAAGTGGTATGGGGGTAAATATAAAACCCACCTTAACTAATTTTTTTCTCCGTAACTGTCCTCCTCAAGGAGGCTCCCATACAAAATATAAGTTTTTGCCATTTTACGGTGAACTAGCCCCAGAGGACTCTTAGTAGTGCAGAATGTATGACTGACCTCCCATATTTTTGAGAACCTATCGCGGAAATTGTAACGCTCAAATTCGGAGGCCTCATTTTGACACAACATAGGTGAAATCGCAGCCTGTTTTTTATACCCTTCACAAAAATGTAAAGGGTATATATAGGTTTGTGATTCCGTTTGTAATTTCTACAGCTTTAGTTTGCGACCCTGTAAAGTATATATATTCTGAATCAGAATTAATGGAAAAGTCGATTAAGCAATGTCCGTCTGTCCGCTGTTGAAATACCGTTTATGAGAAAACCATTAGACTTAGAAACTTTTCTCTTTCACCATTCTTTTACTCCATCGATTCATGGGTTTGCTATTGAAATTCAGTAATATTCAGTTAACGTATAGCTGAGATATATTCAAAATTCCGAAAAAAGCCATTTTTTTTGCAATTTTGTATGAAAATTTTTGGAAACAAAAGTTGTTTGTTTTACTTCATACGTCACACACTTATTAAGCATTGTGGCTAAAAAGCAAATTTTTTTTTTTCAGAGATCGGTCCATATACACCCGAGATATAGCCCCAATCGGATTTTTAATGAAAATGTCGCATAGGCGAATTTAAACAACTTTTTGTGCTCAAAAGCAGTTCTGGTAATGAAACAAGGTTATATAAATATGGAAAATGAAAACTTCTGATATCGGTCTATATATACCCAGATATAGCCTGAACCGATTTTTCCATTAACATTTTTTTTTTTTTTTTGCTGAAAAGAAATTCTCGTTATAGAAGAAGGTTACTAAAATACAGAAAACAGAAAATTCCGATATTGGTTGATATACTTAGTTCAAATTTTTAGATATGCTATACATGTACGAGACTATCGTGAAGGGTATTTTAGATTCGGCCCAGCCGAATATACCACACTCTTACTTGTTTATATATTCAGTTATTCATTTATTCGTTTGGTGATTTCATTTTATTATTAACGCAAGAATCACTGCTCTATTTCTTCGGAGATACTAATTAATTTATTATAATATACTGTAATGTAGGTTAAACTATTTCTAAATTTGAAAATTAAATTTAAAATTAACGGTCAGCGTAGATGGCATCACCACACAATAGGTGTGTTTCTTTACTCTACTTTGGGATCCCGCGGGATCCCAATTTGCACGAAAAGCGTTCCCGTTCTTTAAAATTGGGCAAATGAGAGCGCTTTTGAGAGAATAGTATGCTTCCTCTTCTTGCACGAAGCCCGTACTTTTGCTTCGGGCTAGTTTGGGCAAGTAATTAAGCAATCAGCTGTTCGAATAATAAACAATAATAAAGAAACAAAGTTTATTTGAATCAACTCGTATACAAATCATTTCAGTGCTTTTATATAAATATTAAATAAAAAGGAATGTGCAAAAGACCTTAAAAGCTAAAAAGTGTAAAACTTCTCAGTATTTTTTCGCAAAACTAAATGACAGTTTTTTTTTGCCACATCAAAACAAAGCATGTGTTTGTTTTTAGTATATACTTAGCTGGTGAGGCCTAACTTTTTTTTGTTTTTTGTGTTTAATGTTGTAAAATCACAAAAATGTAAGTTTCTCAAATATTGTTTTCTACTTAAGATATTAATGTAATTTCATAAAAAAACTTTCTTTTTTAAAATAGACAAAATCCCCTGAAGAAGTGAACATAAAAGTCACGAAACGTTGGGAAAAATATGTAATAAAGATTTTGCATTTTTATTGACATAAAAAAAGTTAGGCCTCACCAGCTAACTATATACTAAAAACAAGTAACTAAATACGTTGTCCAAAAATATTTTCACAAAGCATACGTTTCTTTTTGGGCTAGAAATTTGGCTTTTTGCGTTCCCGTACTTTAGGTAAATTTTATCTGTATTTGAGAGAAAGTTATGCATGCTCTCTTTTGCACGAAACTTGCCCGGAAAGTAAAGAAACACACCTAATGAATAAATATTAACCATGAGACAATGTTTGCTAAACACAGCCAAACATATGATTGCGCGTGGGTGTTAGTATGTGTATGTGTGCTCAGGGTAGCATATAAAAGCAAGAGCATCAGCGTATTCTGGGCAGTTGGGTCGGTGACTGCTCTACAGGCAGGACGTGCCTGGGAACAATATTATTTCCAAAATATCTAATCTTTGGGTGATCACAGCTGTGGTGAAGTATCGAACAAGTAGTTAGTGAGGAGTTTTTAATTCCGCACATTTCACTCTTTGAGTGGTCTATTTTAGCCCAGTTTGCCATGTCGTGTGGTTGACATTCGATATAGAGTTTTCTATTCTCCTGAGAGCAGTTAGCCCAGGTTGGAGGGTGACGGATAGTCAAGGGGTTATCAATACCTTCATGATTTGCCAGAGGTGTTTTTAATTTTTATTCAGTGTGACACCAGGTGCATTGCATCGTTGGGGAAGCGAACTATACTGTGCGGGAGTTTTGAATTCCTCCATAGCGGCCCGCAACCCCGCTCCTACGTCAGACGTGGCTAGTGCCGCAACCACACGTGACCAAACATATAAAAAGAGAAAAAATATATTTTTTTTAATAAAGAGCCATAATTGAAGACTAATTCTTCTTTTTTACTTTTTATTTTTATTGAATCGACCCTGGACCGCGCTGTGCTATCCCAGCATATAGTGGGAAGTGTTGTTACAAAATTTAGGAAGAATTAGACATTTACCAGAAAGTGGTACGAATATTGCATAATGTAGACGCTGTTAATGACGCTGCTGAAAGAGGGATAAAATTAATAGAAGGATACAACATATCGTGCCGTATCGAGGAAGACAAAGTATTTTTGCTTCAAGTTAAAAATAGAAAGCAATATTGCTTCTATAATGAAAACGTATTGGTTTATTTAGCTAATATTTAATTCGTGTTAATTATATAAAATAAAATAATATTTAATACTTATTGCTTAAATAAATTAAAATAATAATTTTGAAAATTAAGTTTTTGTTTGGGACTACCCTAATGATTGAAGATAGAAACTTGGTATGTTCCAAAAAAATGCTGGGTTCAAACTATCCCATCTATATCGCTTTATTGTAACTGTGCCTCGTTTCTGTAAGATTAGTGAAAAGTTTCTCGCATCGAAAACTATGAAACATAAATTTCCATCGTTTCTCGACTATCGAGAAAAACAGCGTTTCTGTATATTAACTCGAAAAGAGGCAATACTAGTTACGTCTTTATTGGAATATTTCCCTTAAGCAGCTGTCAAAATGCAAAAAGTAAACAAATAAGAAGAAGAATATAGGAAAAATTTATCAAACAAAAAGAAAATTTAAGAAACAAATGTTTATTTAATTGTGTCAATCAATAACACGTGTACATAAATAAAAACACATTCAAATCATGAATAAATTTCATAAAAACTTTCAATAAGCTAAGCCGATAGCCACAGTTGCTAGTGCTTTACTCTCTATAGAGTATTGTAATTTAAATTATAATAAATTTGTAAATAAATAAAATAAATATATATATAAATAAATATACCAGCTATGGCAACCACCAGTTACATGTTCCGTCCAATTCTCACCATATTAATGTAAACTCCCATTTTCCTCCTCTTCATTCAGGTGATCCACCCGTTAAAGGCTGGTCTAATGTAAATGCTAACGTTAACAGCAAAAGTAATAATAATAAAGAATTATTCTCATTTGATGAAATTAAAAATATAACATTTGAGCTCATTCATAAATTAAAATCCTGTAAAACCAAACTTGACCAATTAGAAGTTGTGTCAAGTATCGCATTCAAATTTTTGTCATAATGGCTCAATCTACATCAACAACAACAACAATCCGAACATCTTCTACAAGAAAGATAATGACATGGAATGCTAGGGGCATCCGACACAAAAAAGATGAATTATTTGATTTTCTATTAAACTTCGACATAGATATCTGCTTACTATCAGAAACAATGTTATCTTCAGATGTGTCCATAAAGAATAAGGATTTCTACTGCTACAGAAACGACAGAGAGAACTAAAGGGGGGGGGGGGGGGGCGGTGTAGCAATTTTTGTTAAAAAATCTATAAAGCACAAGTTAATGCCAATTGTAAATACAGTTCTAATTGAGAATATCGGCATAAAATTAGAATCACCAGATGGTCCTACTTATATATACTCCTGTTATTTTCCTGGTGGCTCAGCTGGGCGAGATGGTGTCAGGAAAAATATTTTTGCAGCAGATATTTTAAAGCTCACACGCAGTGCCAATGATAATTTAATTTTGGGAGGAGATTTTAATAGCAGACACCGGTCGTGGGGATGCTTGCGTGCCAATTGTTGGGGTAACATACTCCACGAAAAAATTGAAATTGAAATGAACAATGTCTGGATTAAACATCCAAGCGACCCCACATACATTCCATCTAACGAGTCACACCAAGCGTCAACATTAGACTTTTTCTTGACTAACATACCCCAAAAAATCTCCGAACCTATTGCGCTGAATGATCTAAGCTCTGACCACTTGCCGGTAATAATTAACCTCTGCGGATCGAGCTATAATACTTCCAATTTTATTTATTTATTATTTTTTTTTTTTTTTTTATATTGGACCAGTACTCAGGGGATGACCCCTACATATGCAGTGCATTGTACCAGAACTAGGAAAATAGGTTGTGAGGAGGGGGAAAGCGGGAGTAGTGTTTGTGAACATTTGACTTGAATCTTCCAACGTTATAACAGACAGGAAACACTTCTGCAGGCAACTTGTTCCACAGACGAAGCGTGCGGCTGAAAAACGAATTCTCTCTGTAATGCGTAGTACGATTCCCCGGGCAATCGACCACAAATGGGTGAGCTCTAGACGATGAACGCGTGCTACGTAAAAATGTGCGCGTTTCGGGAACAATATCCCTAATTTCGTCAGAGCAAAATCCATTGTAGTATCGATAGAACAGAGTAACGCATCCCACACTGCGTCGATGCTCCAGTGAGTCAATAGAGTTGGATACCCTACTGTCACCGATGAGCTTCTTCGCCCTCTCCTGCACACGGTCGAGTAACCCCAAAACAGACTTTGAGGCACCGGCCCAAACATGAGAGTTGTATTCCATTTTCGGTCGGATGTAGGTGGTATAAATAGTAAGGAGGTCGGATGGAGTGAAGTACATCTTACACCGTTTCAAAAAACCGAGGCACTTGAATGCTTCTTTAGAGATATGAAAAATGTGTTCATTCCAGCAAACGTCACACTGTATCTTCATTCCAAGAACATCAAGAGCATCCGATTCTTCAATATTTATACCATCCATGAGTACAGATGAAGCAGCATTTGCGGTCGTTTGTTTGTGCGTCAATAAGCAACACTGGGTCTTACGAGCATTAAAGGCGACCCTGTTTTTACGACCCCATTCAGAGACCAATAGAAGATCACTATTCAGTGAATCATTCATATTTAGTCTCTTGGCAGCGATCTCTGATAGGCTGGGCCTATAACTAAAAGAGTACGAGTGACAAATGCTGCTGTCATCTGCGAAAGAGTGGATAGGGTTTGGAGTTCGATAAAGAAGGTCGTTGAGGAAAATTAGAAATAGGGTAGGAGAAAGGTTACATATTATGTAGTTTTTGTAATCTATTTATTTGACTTTCCGTGCAACATGTATATATTATGGTTGACCCGTATTTAAAATGTGGATTTATAAAGAGTGGATAGGGTTGGAAGTTTGGTAGAGAAGGTCGTTGAGGAAAATAAGAAATAGGGTAGGAGAAAGAACGGAGCCTTGCGGTACCCCTGAATTAATCTTGAACTCGTTTGATGAGACCCCATCTATAACAACTCGTATAGAGCGGTCTCTGAGAAAGCTCGATATAAACCGAGAGAAGTCATCACCGACACCAAAAGCAGTAAGTTTTGCCAATAGTGCACCATGCCACACTCTGTCAAACGCTTTTGAAATATCAAGAGCCACCACCCTACTTTCACCGAAATGATGGATTGAGTGGCACCATTTCTCTGAGAGATATGCCATAAGATCGCCAGTTGAACGACCCTTACGAAATCCATATTGACGATCACAAAGTAGTTTATGCGACTCCAGATACCTCATAAGGTGATGGTTAACCATGTTTTCCATTACTTTGAAGAGTGTAGAGCAAATTGCAATTGGGCGATAATTTTCGGGGTTATTTGCCATACCCTTTTTGGGTATTGGTGTTACATTAGCAACCTTCCAGCACGATGGAAACTCACCAATATGGTAAAGTATGCTGAAAAGGCGTGCTAATGGACGCGCAAGCGTAGAAGAACACTGCTTCAAGACCAGTGCTGGAATGCCATCCGGTCCAGGAGTTTTGTTTATATCGAGGTCTTCCAAAACCCTTTTAACTGCTCGCGCCCGGAAGAATATCTTCGGCATAGTTACAGATACTCTTTCGAGCTCGGGAAGTGGCTGACTGCTTTCCGGCAAGCAGGAATTGCTTGCAAAGATTTCAGCCAACAGGTTAGCTTTGTCAACCGGGTCTGTGAATGCTTGGTCATTCTTTAAAAGAGTTGGAATTGATGAACTAGCACTGTTCTTTACTCTCTTAACGAAAGACCAAAAGGTCTTACTGCCCCGAGGAGCTGCAAGGACCTTGGCACGAAGGCGCTGTTCGTGAAGAGACTTTTCACGCCTAAGTACCTTGGCACACGAAGATCTTGCCTTTTTGCGTAGCAAATCAGTGTCTGGTGTTTTGTTTAAACGCCAGTTACTGAATGCTTCCTCTCTGGATCTGACTGCGTTTTTGCACGTCTGATTAAACCAAGATTTTGCTTTTGGTTTAATCGAAATCTGCTTGGAGGGGATGAATGTTTTCATCCCTAGCAATATCATATTCTCTACCATTTTTGCTGAAGCATTTATGTCGTTATCTAGAAAACAAAGTTTCCAATTAAAATGCTCATAAAATTGGTTGAGCTCAGCCCAACGCGCCTTTTCGTAAATAAATATTGAACGTTTCGTAGCTGATTTTGAAACGTTACGAAGTCCCGAGATCGAAAAGGAGGCAGAAATGGTGCAATGATCCGAATTGCCGAGAGGTGCACTAACTCTGACTTCATACTTTTCAGGGTGTGAAGTCAGGAATAGGTCAAGTGTGTTTGAATGGTGCCCTTCAACACATGGAATATGCGTTGGCTCATTCACTAATTGCGCTAGGTGGTTGTGCGCAGCGAATAACTCGACATATTGGCCTTCTGGAGTTGTATGACTCGAATGGCGAAGCCAGGATGAGTTGTGAACATTGAAATCACCAGCAACAACGATTTCACTGCTCGGACAACTTTCCAGGATCTTCGATATGGAGTCGGAGAGGGCATCGAAACCAGAAAAGGTAGTATCCCTCCCCGTATTTGGACTTCTGTATAGAAACCCGAAATGCAAAAAGTGTGACCTGATTTTGAACTTAACCCAAAGACAGGTAAATTCTGCATCATGCATGCTTAATGGTTGCTGGCATTGGAACACAACTTCATTGCGAATGTAAATTACAAGGCCCCGATGGAAGTTAAAGAGGGATAGGAATTGATACCCAGGTATATGAAAATCCTGTGGATCAGCATTCTCAGATACCTGGGTTTCACATAGGGCGAAAATATCCGGCCGATGGAGACACGTGTGAGCATAGACGGAGAAGAAGCAGAGCCAACTGGACACAATTTAAACAATTAATCAACCAGAATATAGCTGAAACCACTGTCGAATGTACTAATAAAAGCGAAATCAACAATATGATAGGCACATTTAAGAATATAGTTGTAGATGCTACAGAGCTTAGTATCCCCAAAAAAGCTATAAAATACAAAAACAAACCCCTACCCACTCATATCAAAAATATGATCATGAGTCGAAATTTTTACCGACGTTGTTGGATGCTCAATAGATAAATAGAAATGAACCGACTTAATAAAAAAATTAAAGAAGAACTCATCACTGAAAGAAACAAGTCTTGGAGCAATACTTTGGCATCCCTTGATAAAGGTTCTTCTCCCTTTTGGAATATTTCAAAAGTACTCAGGAAGAAGTATAATTGCATGCCAATTCTCAAACACGATGGCAGACGATATACAACAGCACAAGAGAAATGTGAGCTGCTTGCCAACATTTTCAAATCTAATCATACACTCTCAGCAAACTTAAGCGACAATACTACTATCTCCACTGTTAATAATGCATTAGACTCTCTTAAGCAGGCCGATGCCAACGTTAATAATGAGTATTTCATTACAAGTAATAAGATAGCATTCATCATAAAAAATTTAAAGAGAAAAAAGTCTCCAGGTATTGATGGGATAAGCAATAAAATATTGAAAGCTCTTCCAAAAAAAGGAATACAATGTCTAACCAACATTATTAACAGCTGCTTAAAATTATCATATTTCCCAGATTGTTGGAAAGAGGCTAAAGTGATTGCAATATGTAAACCGAACAAACTGTCATCTTGCCCACTGTCTTATAGGCCAATTAGCTTATTATCCTCTATAAGCAAGATTTTAGAAAGAATTATTAAAGAAAAAATTGTGAAACATTGCGATGAAAACAATGTTCTCCCAACTCAACAATTTGGTTTTAGGGCTGGACACAACACGTCCCACCCTTTAATTAGAATAAAAAGCAAAGTTAGAACTAATTTTAACGAAGGAAAGTCCACGGGTATGGTGCTCTTAGATATTAAATCTGCTTTCGACGCGGTATGGCATGACGGCCTCATTTATAAAATGATCCAACTTAATTTTCCTACGGAAATCATTAAAATAATCCAAAGCTTTTTAATAGGCAGAACGTTCAAAGTGCATATGGGAAGCAACTGCTCATCTGAAATTGCAGTAACAGCTGGTTGCCCACAAGGATCTTGCCTATCCCCAATTTTATATAATATTTTTACTTCTGATTTTCCTTCTCTGGGCGGCTGCTCCTCGTCTATATTTGCAGATGACACGGCAATACTCTGTCATGGTGTACATGCTAATGAAATTACCAACAATCTCCAAACTGCATTGATGAGTTTAGAAGAATATTTTAGAAAATGGAAAATTCTCATTAACCCTCAAAAAACCCAAGCAATATACTTCACCCGAAGACGAAGACGCCTTGTTTTGTTCCACAAAGTGATCTTCGCTTTAACAACACAAATATTAAATGGGAGTCTAAAATCAAATATCTAGGGATTATATTGGATCCAAAACTTAATTTTAGCGATCATATTTCCTATACAATCAACAAAATAAATAATACCATAAGACTCTTGTACTCTTTTGTGAATAGGAAGTCCACCCTAAGCCAAGACAACAAAATCATAATTTTCAAAACTATTTTTATGGCTATAATGTATTATGGTGCTCCAGTATGGCACGATGTCGCAACCTGCCATAGAAAAAGGCTTCAAATAAGTCAGAACAAACTGTTAAAAATGATTTAAAACCTACCCTGGCATTTCTCTACCCAACGGCTACATTCCATGAGTTGTATCGATATGGTGGAACAAAGAATCTCACTACTCACACACAATTATGATCTCAGATGCCAACTGTCTGAACACCTACATATCAACGAATTAACGGTCAATACATAGTCCTAAGTTTTATCTTAATTTAAATTAAAATTTTTTTTTTTTTTCCTCTTTTCATGGAGGTTTTTGTTACTTTTTGCCTCAACATATGTACATATATACAAATGTTACTTTTTTTTCCCCCAATCTTGTAATTATATATTTTGATACATATATTTCTAAGTAGAAAAGGACAATTCATTGCCTGAACTCTTATTATCTTCTAATGTTATGTACGCAAACAAATAAATAACAATAAAAAAAAAATTATTTCTGCAAAGAAAAAAAAAAAAAAAAAATGTGACCTAATTTCATTACCAGAACTGCTTTTCAGCACAAAATAATTGTTTAAGTTCGCTTACGCGGCATTTTCATGAAAACCCCGGTCTAGGCTATATCTCGGGTATATATGGACCGATATCGAAAATTTTCATTTTCCATATTTATGTAACCTAAGTTTATTACCAGAACTGCTTTTGAGCAAAAAAAAGTTATTTAGCTTCGCCTATGCGACATTTTCATTAATAATCCGATTTGGGCTATATCTCGGGTATATATGGACCGATATCTGAAAAAAAATTTTTTGTCTTTTAGTCACCATGCTTAATAAGTGTGTGAAGTTTGAAGCAAAACAAACAACTTTTGTTTCCAAAAATTTTCATACAAAATTGCAAAAAAATGGTTTTTTTCGAATATATCTCAGCTATACGTGGAATATATCTCAGCTATACGTGGAGCGATATTACTGAATTTCAATAGCAATCCCATGAATCGATGGGGTAAAAGAATGGTGAAAGAAAAAAGTTTCGAAGTCTAATGGTTTTCTCAGAAACGGTATTTCAACAGCGGACAGATCGCTTAATCGACTTTTCCATTAATTCTGATTCAGAATATATATACTTTATAGGGTCGCAAAAAAAACTGTAGAAATTACAAACGGAATCACAAACTTATAAATACCCTTTACATTTTTGTGAAGGGTATAAAAACAAATAAAATGTTGAGAAATAATAATAAACAAGTAGTTATAAATAGATTATCAATTGATAAATTTAAAGAAATAACTAAAATAACTAATGAAATATTAAGAAACATAAACAGTAGTAGTACCAACTCCATAACGGTCCTAAAATATAAATTAGATATAGTAAAAGAAGAAATAATTAATATTCAATATGCCATGCATTGGGCTAAAATCGGAATAATTAACTCATTTATATTATCTTATACTGAAATAAATATAATTAAAGATGTAATAAATACAGATTCAATACAGTTTGTAAATTTAGAACAGGCATTTGAATTCGCTGAAGTTAAGATTGCCTCAAATCATGATTCTATTGTTTATATAATTAGTATACCAACAACAAATGTAAATTCTTGTAATGAAATATTAGTAAAACCAATTAAATATGAACAAGTAAGAGTGTAGTATATTCGGCTGGGCCGAATCTAAAATACCCTTCACGATAGTCACGAAATGTGACCTAAATATGCTCGGTTATATATGAATCGATTTCGGAATTTTCTATTTTCTGTATTTTAGTAACCTTCTTTTATAACGAGAATTGCTTTTCAGCAATTCTCAGAATAAGTTTAATTTAAATTATGTTATATTTTGATTTTTGAATTCATTAATATTGTTAAGAATTTTTCTTTGTGTATGAACTAAATATTTTTCTTAGTGTATGAATTTTTTATGTATAGAAATTTTTTGACAATAATTTTTCAATTTAAATTTATAACATTTAATTTCTCCTGACCATGATAACAAATTGTTATCGAAATATTAAGAAATAAAGGATTTTAAATTGTAAATTTTTTATAAAAACAAAAACAAAGATCTGAAGCTGCAAAAATTAAATTTATTTAAAAAAAAAAAAATTTTTTTCATGGAAAAATCGGTTCAGGCTATATCTCGGCTATATATGGACCGATATCGGATATTTTCTTTTTCCATATTTATATAACCTTATTTCATTACCAGAACTGCTTTTGAGCACAAAAAAGTCGTTTACTCGGCATTTTCATCAAAAAACCTGTTAGGCTATATATCGGGTATATATGAACCGATATCGGAAATTTTAATTTTCCATATTTATATAACCTTATTTTATTACCAGAACTACTTTAAGGTGAAAAAAGTTGTTTAAGTTCGCTTACGCGACATTTTCATGAAAAACCCGGTTTGGGCTATATTTCGGGTATGTATGGACCGATATCGGAAATTTTCATTTTCCATATTTATATAACCTTATTTAATTACCAGAACTGCTTTAAGGTGAAAGAAGTTGTTTAAGTTCGCTTACGCGGCATTTTCATGAAAACCACGGTCTAGGCTTTATCTCGGGTATATATGGACCGATGTCGGAAATTTTCATTTTCCATATTTATATAACCTCATCTTATTACCAGAACTGTTTTTAAGCAAAAAAAAGTTGTTAAAGTTCGCTTACGCGACATTTTCATGAAAAACCCTGTTTGGGCTATATCTCGGGTATATATAGACCGATATCGACAATTTTCATTTTCCATACTTATATAACCTTATTTTATTACCAGAACTGCTTTTAAGCAAAAAAAGTTGTTTAAGTTCGCTTACGCGGCATTTTCATGAAAACCCCGTTCCAGGCTATATCTGCGGTATATATGGACCGATAGCCGCACATGATTTTTTATATCATTTCGATGTAATGACTGAAGACATGCCATCACAATGTTGTCAAATATGTAACGAGTTTTGTTTTCATTACACAATAATTTTAGTATAATGGAAGTGAGAGCAAGTGAAAATTGATTGCGTATTTACTCACATATACAGATAGATATATATAGTTCATACCCAGTTGACCAAAAATGTTCGGATATAATAAGGCAAAGTGGGAAAGTTATTGATTAATATTCTTGAAGATTGTAGTGCACTTGCTTGTTGGCAGACTTTCAGCATGAATTACTCTCAGAAATGTGGCATACAAAAGAGTGCTTTTGTTATTTATTTTATTTTTTTAAACACTGAGGTCATAATTTATACTGGCACACAAGGTACTCTTAACTATTCAGCTGCATCGCTAGTGCAGCTGAGAAGTTTTTACTTTACTCGCTTTCATACAACCTTGTGGCAATAAGTTGTTTATGTTTGTACAGAGGGAAGAGAACAAAACTCATAAGATTTAAACAATTTAAGAAAGGGGGAAAAACATAATAAAATAGTTTTGAACAATCTTATTTATAAAAGCTATTTTATGTTTTAGATAAATTTTCGATATAAATTCGTCAAATAAGCGTTTACTACTACAAATCATTTTTCTTATTTATCCGACCTTCTAAAACTATTATACGAGTATACCATGGTTGCCATATTTGACGATTTATCGTCATTTTGACTATTTTGGGTGCTAAAAATAGCACTCTGACGATTTAAGGTTCGTTTTTGACGATTTTTATAGATCACATTTTTACTTTCATATCCTTCAAGCAGCTACGAGTACATGCATACTTCCTTTTTTTAAAGTTAATTGAATAAAAGTAATATTTATGGTATACACGAGTAAATATACATACATACATGTATGTTTGTGATACTGAAATATTATATGATAGCTATTGTAGAGTATACATATATTATATATTTTAGAGCTGAATTTAAAATATCATATGTGGATAGCGCTTAAAAAAATTATAAGCTAAAAATTGTACAAATTTGTGTGCTCATATTTTAAGGAGACTAAATTTGAAGATGAATTCAAAACTTTAACTGGTATATATCCTTACAATATTATAAGAGAAGAAGGTGTATTTTTTCTAACATAATAATAGAATTTTCTTATTTTGTCGTAGAATTCGAAAGAAGAAATTTAGTACGAGTTAAAGTAACGAAACTTGGAAAATTTTTTTACGCAATAAATATGAAAATGCTAGATTTTTGGAATAAAGTATCCTTCTATGACTAAGTTTATATCAAAAATATTAGTCTTATCGTCTTTTTCAAATGTATCAGTTTACATCCAAATGTTGGTTGCTAAAGACTACTCGTATCTAAAACTTCGCA
Organism: Thecocarcelia acutangulata; assembly: GCA_914767995.1. Classification (NCBI taxonomy): domain Eukaryota; kingdom Metazoa; phylum Arthropoda; class Insecta; order Diptera; family Tachinidae; genus Thecocarcelia; species Thecocarcelia acutangulata. The sequence continues at coordinate 65,119,119 of OU612098.1, forward strand.
ACCTTGGTTGTTAAGACGAAGATACGAGTATGCCCAGTTTAACAGAAATGTTTATTATAAAAATAGTACCTTTTATTTAATGAAATCTTATTTTAAAAATATATGTAAAAATATTAATGAATGGTATACTTATCAAACTAACTTCATGTTTTTAGAAGTATATATTTGTTGTTATAGCTTTAAATACTGTAGTTCTTTACTAAAGGTAACCACGACTTGTTTTTCTATACTTTACGCCGTTGAAATAAATCCTTTATTCAAAAATAATTAATTTTGTTAGCTGACGATTTTTTGACGATTTGCAATAATCATAATGACGACTTTGGCGATTTTTTCCGTCGAATTTGACGATTTTTAACCAGATTTATCTGGCGTCTATGGAGTATACAGCCCAATTACAAATGAAAAAGCCGTGGGAGTTATTTCATTTTCCTCTTTCCTCCAATTATGAACCAAAATTAAGCTTGAAGTTTTTTATTTTTTCCACTTACTGAAAACACTGAAGGGGGATCAAATCTTTATTTCTTATGATAAAGTTAACAAAAAATTGTGTTTTTTTCTTTAATTTGAATTGAAACAATTAAGAGTGTGGTATATTCGACTGGGCCGAATCTAAAATACCCTACACGATAGTCACGTATATGTATAGTATATATTACAAATTTGAACTAAATATGCTCGGATATATATGGAACGATATCGGGGAAAAAATATTTTTGCCTTGTAATCACTATTGCAAAAAAGAAATCTTTCATGGACATTTTCATGGAAAAGTGTGTTTATCTATATGAACCGATCCGCAGTATAGCTTTTATATAAAAAAAGGGGAGTCAGTCCAAAAACAATTCCTGCTATTCTGTCTTAATCATCTCCATTGGAACCCAGCAGTGAACCTACCATCATACCGCAGCCGACTAGCTCTTATTAACCTCTTTGCATTGAAAAGCCGAAGAATTGCATCAAATATATTATTCTTTTTAAAGTTATTACAAGCGGATACTGGTTCAAATCATCTTCGCGATAGAATAATCAATCAATATACCTAACAGACAGCTAAGATCATACGTTCTACTGTATCTTTAATTTCATCGATCAAACTTCTTAAATTTTGATCCTTTCCGTAGAGTTTGTGGTGAAGTAAACAGATTTTATGATCTCATCGACTTATTTGACAATATTCATGTTACTAAGAGAAGACTTCTTTTGTATTTGAACTATAGTGATTATATTTATAACTGTTTGTAGTTTCTAATGAAATTTTTGTTATATTAATTCTATATATTTCCTTGTTATACTGATTTCTCTGCTGTTATTAACCATTTAGCTGAAATAAATAAATAAATGATATCGGAATTTTCTATTTTCTGTATTTTAGTAACCTTCTTTTATAACAAGAATTGCTTTTCAGCACAAAAAAAAAAAAATATTAATAGAAAAACATATGGACATTTTCTTTTTCCGTATTTATATAACCTTATTTTATTACCAGAACTGCTTTTAAGCAAAAAAAGTTGTTTAAGTTCGCCTACGCGACATTTTCATGAAAAACCCGATTTAGGCTATATCTCTGGTATATATGGATCGATATCTAAAAAAAAATTACTTTGCTTTTTAGTCACTGTGCTTAAAGAGTGTGTGAAGTTTGAAGCAAAACAAACAATTTTTTTTCAAAAATTTTCATACAAAATTGCAAAAACAAAATGGATTTTTTCGAAATTTTGAATTATCTCAGCTATACGTTAACCGATATTGCTGAATTTCAATAGCAAATCCATGAATCAATGGGGTAAAAGAATGGTGAAAGAAAAAAGTTTATAAAGCTACGTACACACGGTTGTCAGATCTTACAATATTGCCAGTAAAATTGTCTGAAAATGTATTACAATCGTGTAAACTACCAATTTTTAACTTACAACGTTGCCAGAAAAACTATTGTCAATCAATTGTAAGACGACAGTGTTGTCAGGCATCTGACAATCGTGAGAACACTCTTCATCGCTATTGCCAAATAATTGTCTGATATTGTAAGCTCAGTTTTAATTGTCAGATGTTTAAAATTAGTGCACCTGACAATGGCATCATTGTAAGAAAATAGTTTGATGGGCAACACTGCCAAGCAGATGGTTGTTGATATACATAAGTGGCAATGCTTTACAACATGTCTACCGTGTGTACATAGCTTAAGAAATGGTTTTCTAAGAAACGGTATTTCAACAGCGGACAACGCTTAATCGGCTTTTCCATTAATTCTGATTGAGAATATATATACTTTATAGGGTCGCAAATAAAAACTGTAGAAATAATTACAAACGGAATCACAAACTTATATATACCCTTTACATTTACATGAAGGGTATAAGAAAGTACTTTACGAGAGAAATAAATTCCATGAGCAACAAATTCCGTGAGAAATAAATTCCGTGAGAATATTCATAATTGGGCTGATAGTTTGTTCTTTTTTATTCAGACCTATGTCTTGATTTTGATTATTAATTAAATAAAACTCTTTTCTAAAAAATTACTACTACACATAAAACATTTTTATAATTAAAGTATTAAACACAAAACACAACAAAAATATAATCAGTTCATGTCTGTTGACATGAACCGTGTTTCAATTAAGTAGCACCCACCTTGTTGACACTATTACTTTTTAAACTTCTTTCAAATAGATCAACAAGCCTTAATTCCATTACTCGAATTTCGAAATTTGAATACTGTTTTGTATCAACATGGTTTTGTTTATGAATTTTTATTGCTTTAGAGCTCGCAATATCGATAAATCAAATTTTTTTATTATTAATAATATACATAATTGTTTTATAACTGAAGTGGTCTGCAACAAATCATTCAACTGTCAAATGAAATAACGTCTACAATAAATTTGTTTCATTCACCAGAAAAAATAAATTTTGCTCTTCCAATATGCTTGAAATAAATTTTAGATGCTAAATGGTTTCGTTTGGCAAGCGTCTATAAGAGTTTTCTTTATTTTGCGCTAGATTTTATTTCATAAATGAAGTAGAAAAAACCAATTAAATTGAGCAAAATGGTGCAATCTTTGGACTAGTCCAAATGAGGCGGTATCACCAGAAAACATAAAATAAATTCAAAGATCGTTTTAAAAGTAATTTTAATAAATTTTAAGCGTAATATTAAAGGTAGTACTGTTAACAACTCTGCGTTATTTACTCGATAAGCCCATTTTTTGAGATATGACTATGTTGCAATAAAGGAGCGTTATACGAATATGTATGAAAATTGGGAAAAAGATAGTATTCGTAAAGCATATAAGAAAGAAAGTATCTATCATTACAGCAATAAACATTTATAATGCTATTATAAATCCACATTTTAAATACGGGTCAACCATAATATATACATGTTGCACGGAAAGTCAAATAAATAGATTACAAAAACTACATAATATGTAACCTTTCTCCTACCCTATTTCTAATTTTCCTCAACGACCTTCTTTATCGAACTCCAAACCCTATCCACTCTTTCGCAGATGACAGCAGCATTTGCCATTCGTACTCTTTTAGGTATAGGCCCAGCCTATCAGAGATCGCTGCCAAGAGGCTAAATATGAATAATTAACTGAATAGTGAACCCCTTATTAATCTCCGAATGGGGTCGTAAAAACAGCGTCACTTTCAGCGCTCGTAAGATCCAGTGTTGTTTATTAAAATAAACAAAAAACAAAAAAAAAAAAAATCTACCTAGGATGCTGCGTCATCTGTAAGGAATCGAATGCTCTTGATGTTCTTGGAATGAAAATGCAGTGTGAAGTCCGCTGGACTGAACACATTTTTTATGTTTCTGAAGAAGCGTTCTATTGACTAGGGTTTTTGAAATGGTGGAAGATTTACTTCACTTCATCCGATCTCTTTACTATATATACCACCTATATCCGACCGAAAATGGAATACAATTCTCATGTTTTGGGCCGGTGCCTCTTCTTTGGGCTTACTCATCGTCCATAGCTCATCCATTTGTGGTAGATTGCCCGGGGAATCGTACTACGCATCACAGAGAGAATTCTTTCTTCAGAGAATTCTTTCTTAGTATACATAAAATTTTTATTTAAAAATATAACAGATTTTTAATACAAGCTAATGGTCTCAAATTTATACATTCACAAAAAATATAAAAATTTATTAAAGAATTTAGTTTTTAATAAATTACATTAACGAACATACATTATAGTATGGTATTAAATATGAAATACGTTTTGACAAATCGCATTTTCTAAAAATTTTAACAATAAATATCTGATTTGGGTAATTTTAGTAAATTGGATTTAATTACAATATCAAAGAAGTTTAAAGGATTTAATTGTTTAATTTTCTAAAGAGTTGAGTATATTAATCTTATTTCAACTAACTTGTCTGAATATTATGCTCACGTTGCAGAAGAATAAGGCACTGTCACTATATTTTGTAATAATTTTGAATATATTGGAAATGCTCGCAATTTCACTTCAAATATTTTTTATTTTTGCAAAAACTGTATAAAATTGTTTCTTGTTTGTGATTCACTATCCTACACAATTGTGCGATCTACCGAATATAACGTGTGCTGAAAAAGTACTAAAAATGCAACTGTGTGACAGATTTTTTTTAACGAATCGTGCGATTTTAAAAATTTTTTGAAATTTTTCATAAAATTTTGGTTTCTATGCGATCAGAGTGATATTGCGAAAAATATGAGAATACTGTTGGCGCCTTGAGAAATAAATTTAAATGTAAAATTATTATTGCAATAATAGTTTTTAATTATTTTACTATGTATATAAATTATTAAAATCATTCTTGTATAATACTCGTAGTGTGGCACTACAACTACGTGATCATATAGGATATTGAATAAGGGCCTTTACGAGTAGATATACATTGTGTCTCACCTATAAAAAATTTAATGTTGGCAGGCTTTTCGTATAGCAAAAACAGTCATTTTTAGGACAAGAATCGTCAAATCGTCATTTGGCTAAATGTGGGCATGCAAATTGTCAAAATGTATAATAAGTGGAATAAGTTGCCTGCAGATGTGTTTCCTGTCTGTTATAACGTTGCAAAGTTCAAGTCAAATGTTCACAAAAACTACTCCTTCTTTTCCTATCTTCACAACCTTTTTTTTACTAGTTCTGGTAAAATATGTACCAGAGTTATGTAGGTTTCGTCCCCTGAGTACTCGTATTTGGTCCTAAATATAAAAAAAAAAATAAAACAATGCAGTCTATACTAAAACTAAATCATTTTGCATCAGTAAGACGCATGTTGGATGCCCCCAGATGATTTAATATAAAACAAAGACTGAAATTTGACACACTAATCCTCATCAGAAATTAGAGTTGAAAAAAGCACCAGGTTACTTGGTAGCACAAGTTAGATATGTTACGGAAGTTCCGCCATATAGCCTACGAAATAATCAGAAGTTAAGATTGAAGCGATCAAATACTAGTGATACACAACCAGTGTTGCCAAGCATAGGGATTTTCCCTTTTTGTACAGATTTATTGGTTATTTCCACATGCAGTGAAAAAGGACAGATTTTGCATGATTAGGCTTATTGTAGGGAATTTTTAAGTTATCACAAATGGTTAATAATACTATTTGTTATTATACTATTATAATTTTTCGACTATCAGGAAAATCGTTGCCCAATTTGGATATCGATGCATTTTCATCCAATTTATATACAAAATTATATATTTTAACAATAAGTGTTTCCCAATTACGCCAAAATCATTAAAATCGCATTAAGACTGATGAGAGGGGATTTTTTTCTATAACTACCAACGAATGTACAAAAATGGAAAATAATTAAACCGTCAAGTTTCAAATTTCATATTCATTCTAAGATTTCATTTGCGAGTTTTTTAATTAATTGCATGAATTTTAGATGTACGAGTACACCTCTTAAGCTCCTTAAAAACATTAATCACAAAGATCTCATAACTAAGCATATTAAATGATTGGATATCTATATATCGCTGGTCTCAGTAGAAAGGCCCTAACTGGCATTTTTCCCAAACTTAAGTTTGTTAATGATATTAATAAATTTCACATAAGTACAGCTTGTCGCAAAGATTTAATGAAATAAACAACGGGCTTTTACATGTAATTATACAATAAAAGTCGCATGAATCTAGTTTCTCCTGGGTTTTTTCCACAACTCCTGCAAAACTGCATTTATGTCAACGTTGTGATATTCGTACTTATTCCATTACAAAATGCATATGCCACTTTGAATTAGAATGTAGACCAAGTCTTTTAAAATAATTCATTTATATAGCTAAACGCATACACATATTTTTAATCATATGGACTTTTTTACACTAATTTAACTAATTTACTTTTAAGTAAAAGGTTCTACCTGCTTGGATTTAAAATAAACAAAAAATCATATTAAAATAATTAATTTGCTTAAAATTTAAATAAAAAATTGCATAGGGAAATATGTAGGGAAATATTTTTTAATTGTAGCGAAAAATTACGATTTTTATGCACTATGGTAGGGATTTCACAAAAAATCTCCTGGCAACACTGTACACAACGAGCATTATTTTACAAAGGGCAAAGAATGAATAATATGATGTCAAATAATAAAAAAAATTTAAAGAAACAATAATATTTTGTAACCCTCAAAGTCGGAGGCCTCGTTTTGGAGAAACACACGTGAAGTCGTGTTCCCGTTTTTTTTTTCATATATTTCTATTTATTTAGTTATTCATTTATTTATTTCATTCATTATTAACCATTAACGCAAGAAGCGTTGTTCTATTTGCTTTTGAATTAATAATTAATTTAGTATAATAAGTTACATGTAATGTAGGTTATATTATTTCTAAGTTTAGAAATTGTATTTAAAATTAACGGCCACACAATGAATAAATATCAACCATGAGACAGTGTTTGCTAAACACAGCCGCACATATGATTGCGCGTAGGTGTTAGTACGTGTATGTGTGCTCAGCGTAGAGTATAAAAACACGAGCATCAGAACATTTTGGGCAAGGTGCATTAATGTATACACGGTGGCAGCACTACGGCATGTGACAATTTTTTGCTACTCGCAATATAGGAAGCTATTTACGTCAAATGTATTGTTTACATTTTTGAAAGTGAATTTAGTGTTGTATTCTGAATTAAACATATATAAATTATTTTGTGAACATAAAAATAATTCATTTTTTGTTGTATTGTTGTAATTTTGCTCTAGTGCTGCCACCGTGTAGACGTTAATGCACCTTGATTTTGGGAGTTTGGTCAGTGGCCGGCCTGCAGATAAGAAGTGCCTTGAAAGTATAGTTTTTAATTCTAATTCAAAGCATTTATTTTATTTTTTTTTATTGAGTGACCATAGTTGTGGCAAAGTACCAATAAGGGGTAGTGTGGAGTTCTTAATTCCTCATATTTTACTCTTGAGTGGTTCATCTTTGCCTGGTCTGCCTCATCGTCAGGTGGGTATTCAAGGGAGAGTTTTGAATTCTCCTGAGAACAGTTTGCCAACGTTGGAGGGCGACGGAGAGTGAAGGTGTTATTAATACCTTCACCATCCGCCAGAGAAGTTTTCAATTCCACTCCAGCGCTACACCAGAGACAGTAGGTCGGTGGGGAAGCGAGTGCGACCGTGCAGGAGTTTTCAATTCCTCCATAGTAGCCCGCAACCCCGCTCCAACGTCAGCTGTAGGTGGTGCCACAGCCGCACGTGACCAAACACATAAGAAAGATTTTGTATTAGTTTATTTAAATAAAGAAACCACACTGAAGACTAATTCTTTGTTTTTCTTTGTTTCCTTTATTGAAAGGACCCTGGAACACGCTGAGCTATTCCAGCATAAAGCGTAAGTGTCGTTACAATTTTTCGAAAAAAACTTCTTGATTTTATTAAAAATGTTAATGCAAATTAGAGCTTAAAAATATGAAGAAATAAAATATTTTATAAATTTAAATGAAATATAATGAAAGAATATTAAAAGTACTACTTATAAATAAATATATAAATAATATACGAGTAATGTAATATAACAACATTTTATATTATTCAGTTCTTTTGTAAGAACTATTTAATATTAAAATATAATATATACAAAATAAGAAAGCATTGAAACTTCACTTCACTTTTAATTAAAATTTCTTACAGGTCATTATGTACTGGCATACACCATTGAACACCGGCCACAGCGTGTGAATCAGTTAGATGTGCTTATTTATAAACTTGTTGTTAAAGTATTTTTATTTATTATACCAGTCAAAGCCTTTCGGTGCGGATAAAAAAATATCAAAGAGTATTAATAATACTTGTATACACATTTATTTAATTCATTGCCAAGCTCACTTTGCCTCCTCCCCCATCAGCGCATAGATTTTTGGAGTTTTTACAGTTCTTTCTGCTCGCTTTTCCTCACAGGCAACATTAAAAATGAATTGTATTAATAGCTGTTGACTAAATAAATCGATGCTTTCCAGAAACATATTTTGAAATTAGGAAAAATTTTATAAGTACTTTTGCTTTTCGCTGCAAACAAATTATAACGGATTACTTACAAAAATTTTAAGCTTTTGAATATTCTTCTTGTACAGCTTTAAAAGATCAAAGTGTTAACTTCAAAGGGGTGTTAGAATCCTTGATAACTGTTTGGCTCGGCTTTTTTTGGGGACTAACAATCTCCCGAGGGTCTGTTTAAGAGCTGGTGCTGCTAGTGGGCTTCGGCTTACCAACTCATTACGCCTTTAGGGCGTCGTTAAATTTGATGCTTTTATAAAGGGTGGTCCAATCAAAACGCACGATGTAAATTGTAAGTAAAACGAAATATGTTTAGAGAATTATCTTGACATGTTTTTATTGTACTCACAAGATTCTGGAAAGCTACTTATGTGGCCGAAAATTGTTTATCAGAGAAGGAGAATTTATAAGCCTCTCACAGCCAATCGGAGCAGGAGTTCCCCAAGGTAGCATTCTAGGACTTACATTATACTTGATTTAAGCCTCTGACATGCCAACGAAATCCAGTATACATACTTCAACTTTTACAGATGACACAACATTTTACAGCATCAATGAAAGCCATCAGTTGGCTTCACGTAATTTACAGGAATATATTTCAATATTAGAGAAATGGCTAAAGCTTTGCAAAATTAAAGTTAATGAACAAAAGTGCAGTCATGTTACATCAATGCTGCGAAAAATATCCAAATCAAAAACTCATCCATTCCGCAGCAAAATGAAGTCAAGTACCTTGGTATTCTCACATTGATGCGAAAGTCACTCAGTTGAAATTAAAGGCAGTGCAACTAAATTGGCTTATGACCAGAAATTATACATTGCAGCTAGATTGCAAACTTTTGTTTTACAATGCAGTTCTTTAGCCTATATGGTGTTGTGGAATTCAATTGTATATATGGTGTTGTGGAATTCAATTCAAAACAAAATTCTTCGAACGATTACTTCAAAGTATGCGACGCTGCATATCAGTAAGCTGAACTCCACCCAAACCCTCTTTTGCGAAACATACTTAATATAAGCGGTCACACTCGGTTAAGAAAAAGGAGTACTCTTGCCACCATCAGAGCGTTAAATAGGTGATTTTACCGATAAAATTGGCGCAAGCAAAATAATACTTTTTGTATAGCATTGGCTGGACTTACTTAATTTTTTGTATTTTGGTATTAAGATTTGAATACTTATTGTTAGTTCACATTGTGCAGATTCAATTTATAAATGAAAGCTAAAAACAAATTTTGAAACAATGTGTCCACCAAATGCATGCCCCGACTTCGATGGTATACCCATAATTCCATGGTCCATGTTTTCAATGACTCCGGGACATAATTGAAGTTCACTATCCTTAGTATGCCGAATTATTTCATCCCTTACTTCTTGACTTGCTCTTGGCTTATTAACGCACAGTTTTGTTTTATTCCCAAAGAAAGATGTTCAACGATGTCAAATCACATAATTGTGGCGACCAATTAACATCACCACGACGTGAGATAATACGGCTTTTAAATTTCTCACGAAAAAGAGCCATTGTTTCGTTGGCTGTGTGGGAAGTGCCATCATCCGATTGGAACTACACGTTGACCAGTTCCATATCCCCAATTGCGTTATCATCTCGCGATACCGGATACCAATTACTCTACATTTCTTCAAAAATTAAGTAAATAAGAAAGTTACTTTTAGTGGTAATCGTTATCGCAGTACGGTATCGGACTATTTGCTTCTTGTAATTCAAGCCCATGGTATCCATAAAACGGTGCTACGATATATATAGTGTATGAAGAAATGGACTTTTCGAGAAAATATTTCGGTTTTGTTACGGTAAATTGGCCACATCGATTGTGCAATATCACACCTTCGATATGTGACAATGGATAAAACATGGATCCATCACTTTATTCCGGAATCCAAACGATCGTTTTCTGAGTAGACAGCAGCTGGTTGATATGTATGTGCCATACCTGGAATTAGTAAATAAGTATTTCTTATTTAGCGATAATTATTATTTACCCTTTCTTTGTAAGTACATATATACTGTTATAATACATGTAAGTTAGGCTTAAATTTTTGATAATAAAGACATGCTTTTAGTTATACAGTAGTCGAGAACAAGTGCGTGTTGATCTGAAAGTACATATCACTGGTGAACCTCGTCCAAAGCGCTCGAAAGCACAACAATCGGCTGCAAAGGTTATGGCCTCGGTATTTTGGGATGTGCGTGGTGTAATATTCATCGACTATTTTGAGAAAGGAAATACCAATAACAGTGAAATTGCCGAAAGGAAAGCAATTTGTGTCATCAAGAAAATGAACGCACCGTGTCACAAGTTAACCAATACAATGGCAAAACTACATGAATTGAACTTCGAATTGCCCCCACATCCACCGTATTCGCCAGATTTGGCTCCCAGCAACTTTTGGCTGTTCGCAGACCTGAACAAAATGCTCGCCGGTAAGAAATTTCGCACGTATGAAGAAGTTATCGCTGAAACTGAGACCTATTTTGAGGCAAAAGATAAATCGTTCTACAAAAGGGACATTGAAATGTTAGAGTGGCGCTGGAATGATTGCGTTGCTCTTGATGGAGATTACGTTGATGAATAAAACTAATTTTGAACCAAAACAAAAACTGTGTTTTCTTTGTTAGTCCCGGAACTTTTCAGCCCATGTATTAATTGGATATGGTGTTGGTCGCTCAAAATTGATCTAGGAATAATATCTGAAGTTTCTTGTGCTTTAAAGTTCAACGCTTCGGCGACTTTGTTAAATTGAGTACTGCTTTATTTTAAATCCTTCTTTACAAAACATTGAAAAGAAATAAAAAATAAATATATAATAAAAAAGTTATAACGGCTTAAAACAAAATTGAATCAAAAACATGTACATGTGTGCAAATATACTGTTTAATTTATTAAGAAACGTCGCAAATTAATTTCCACTTAATCATCTTTACAATTTGGCGGATACGAATACCACATAATATAGAGACTTATTAATTGACAACCATTGTGCACAAACCGCCAAACCAGCAGTCGTGTGAGTGCGTAATTTATATCCTTCCACATATATTCTCACACATAAACATAGAGATACATAACTAAATCACAAATAATTATATGTATATAATTTATTTACGTATTTGTTTATGAATATCCACGCATTAATTTAACTCTTAAATAAGCACTAATTAATATTTACGTAGTTATTAAATTAAATATGCTTATTACGCGCACAACACAAATGTTGGCAAAGCTTTATCCTTGTCTGCAGAAAAAATTATTATCGATTGCAAAAATTACATAAGCGTATTACCTAAGAAGCAGGTTATCCATTTAGTGGTTTTAAAATTGTTGGCCTGTCAGCCGTTAAGTGTTATTCACCTGGAGTGTCTCTAGTGAAAGGTTTGCCTTTAAAGAATGCAGAAAATCAAATAGTATGTATGAGTAGTATGAGGGCGGATTGATATTGAAGTTATCTAGTGATAGATGTTAAGCTATGTATACAATATTGTAAGATCTGGCAACATGCTGACAATGTGGTGACAATGAAAAATTGACCCGCAGAAGTAAATTGTGTGTTCAGACGATCGTAAAAAAATCCTACAATCTCATTGTCAGACTATGGTCTGACAAATAATTCATCTGACAACAGAAATTGTCAATTCACACGGTTGTCAGATTGTTAGACGAAAAAAATTGCCAGATATGTTGTAAGGCATTGCCACTTATGTATATCAACAACCATCTGTTTGGCAGTGTTGCCCATCAAACTTTTTTCTGACAATGATGCCATTGTCAAGTGCATTAATTTTATACATCTGACAATTAAAACGGAGCTTACAATACCAGCTAATTATCTGGCAATAGCGACGAAGAGTGCTCTCACGATTGTCAGATGCCTGACAACACTGTCGTTTTACAATCGATTGACAATAGTTTTTCTGGCAACGTTGTAAGTTAAAAATTGGCAGTTCACACGATTGTAATACATTTTCAGAGAGCTTTACTGGCAATATTGTACAATCTGACAACCGTGTGTATGTAGCTTTAGCACAAACACAAAAATTTTGTTTTTTTGAAGTTGTGATCTGTATAATGTCAGCTGTTAAAATTTCACCCAAATTCAACGAGTAATTTATTTATTGTAGTCACAAGACGTAAGTAACTTTTATGTTTCTTGAAAAAAATGGAAAAAAGTGGATTTCGCGCAGTGACCAAACACTATAGTTTGAAGGGGAAAATGGTAAAAGAGAAAAAAAAGCTCGATAAACATTACGGTGCGTCTACTCCGTCAGATTAAATGGTAAAATATTGGATTGCTGAATTTAAACGCGGGCGAACAAGCAATTTAACAATACCATCAACAGGAATGCCAAAAGATGTGGTTACTCAAGAAAATATCAAAAATATCATCGATAACGTTACGAATGATCGCCGAGTCAAGTTACGTGAGATTGTTGAAATGGTAAACATGTCATATGAACGTGTGTTCAACATTTCGCATGAACATTTGCATATGAAAACGCCAAACGGCAAGATGGGTACCCCGATTGCTCAGTGTGGAACAAAAACGAGTTCGATGGACCACTTCACAGCATTGTTTGGACATGATTAAGCGTAATCTTGTTGAATTTTGGCGTCGAATAATAACTGTTGATGAAACGTGGGTCCACCACTACACACCTGAAACCAAAACTAAATCGAAACAATGGACGGAATGGGCTGGTGGAAGTGTTTCGGAGAAAGCGGAGATAGTAAAATCGGATGGCAAGGTTATGGCCACTGAATTTTGGGATGCACACTGGATATTGCTCACCTATTGTCTTGGAAAAGGAAAGTATAATCGTATGTTATTGGAGCAATTGATTGACGGAATCAAGAAAAACGGCCACAATTAAAGAGAACAGTTTTCTTTCTTCAACATAACGCACCGGTTCACACAGCATTAGATACGATACTAAACTTAAGGGAAATACAATTTGAATTGGTTGATCGTCCACCATAAACTCCAGATTTAGCTCCTAGTGACCTTTTCCTGTTTCCAACCTTGAAAAAATGGGTCGCGGGAAAGAGATTAATCTTTCATGATTACCGAAACCAACGCGTATTGAGCTAAAAGGAGACTATGTTGAGAAATAAATGGTTTTTGAAAAAAAATTTTTCTTTGCTATTTAGGTAGCTTCAATATCAATCCGCCCTCGTAAAAATGTTTAAAGCGTACTACAAATATGAAGGGTGATTCTAGTCCCAAAATCCATCTAGTTGCTGTCAGTGATGTCAGATTTTTTTTTTTTTTTTTTAGAAAAATCTTCACTTTTTAAAAAATCAGAGATCGCTGCCAAGAGACCAAATATGAGTGATTCACTGAATAGTGATCTTCTATTAATCTCTGAATGGGGTCGTAAAAACATGGTCACCTTTAACGCTCGTAAGACCCAATGTTGCTTATTAACGCACAAACAAACGACCGCAAATGCTGCTTCAGCTGTACTCATGGATGGTATAAATATTGAGGAATCGGATGCTCTTGATGTTCTTGGAATGAAGATACAGTGTGATCTTCGCTGGACTGAACACATTTTTCATATCTCTAAAGAAGCATTCAAGTGCCTCGGTTTTTTGAAACGGTGTAAGATGTACTTTACTCCATCCGATCTCCTTACTATTTATACCACCTACATTACACCGAAAATGGAATACAACTCTCATGTTTGGGCCGGTGCCTCAAAGTCTATTTTGGGGTTACTCGACCGTGTGCAGGAGAGGGCGAAGAAGCACATCGGTGACAGTAGGGTATCCAACTCTATTGACTCACTGGAGCAACGACACAGTGTGGGATGCGTTATTCTGTTCTATCCATACTACAATGGATTTTGCTCTGACGAGATTAGGAATCTTGTATCCGAAACGCGCAAATTTTTACGTAGCACGCGTTCATCGTCTAGAGCTCACCCATTTGTGGTCGATTGCCCGGGGAATCGTACTACGCATTACAGAGAGAATTCGTACTCTTCGTCTGTGGAATAAGTTGCCTGCAGACGTGTTTCCTGTTTGTTATAACGTTGGAAGATTCAAGTCAAATGTTCACAAACACTACTCCCTCTTTCGCCCTCCTCACAACCTATTTTCCTAGTTCTGGTACAATGCACTGCATATGCAGTCAAAAAAAATCTTAAAATGTGTTGATTTTGACTTTTTTGACACCAAATAGTTAATTATTATAAACAGAGTTGCTGTCCAGTCAGATAGCGATCGTTTTGATTCCGAAGTGAAGTGATGGATCCACGTTTCATCCATTGTCACACAAAAATTCCGGATTCTTATGTTTAAACATGGCCATACACTGCTCAGAATCATCAACACGTTCCCGTTTTTGGTCAACAGTAAGCAAACGCGGCACCCAATTTGAACAGAGGTTTCTCACATTCATACTGCAATATAAAGCCAACACCTTCTTTTGATATCAGCTAACTCACGCAACTTCGCTTTTCGATCATTCAAAACTATTTGGTGGATTTGTTTATGTTTTCTGGTGTTACCGCTTCATTTGGACGTCCACTGCGTTCTGTATCATCGCTGTCTCTACGACCACGTTTGAAGTCAGCGAGCCAACGTTCTATTGTTGTTTCTGGTGGAGCGGAGTAATTTTCCCGTCAAAAACTAGTGTAAAATTAAAACACGAAACTGTTTTTGATCCATTGTTTTGAAAATAACAAAAGCAGCGTCACTCTTAGCACAATAGCTCACAAACTAATGAATAGAATATCATTAAAATTTAACAGCTGTCTTTTGCTGGTTAGTTTTAAATGAAAACTGACTGCAATAAAACTAGCGCCATCTATGTATTGGGCCCGGGCCTTTTCAGCCCATGATATAGTTTGTATGCAATGCAAAATTTTTGTTGAAGTGTCATCAAAATCGAAGCTTTCCGCCTATTTTATTTAACTTTAGTTTTGAAACCGAAAAATGGATAACCCGTTCTATATGTCCATGTACACTAAAAAGTTAATAAATATTGAATGTAAGTATATATACTTAATTTGAAATTTTGTCAAAAATATTGTGCCCTTTTAATTGGTTTAAGTAGTTATTAAAAATGTGCATACATTCATGCAAAATTGTTTTCAATTTCATAGAAAACAAAATTTGATCAATTTACAATATTATAAATAAAAACATTTGCAGGGTCATTTGTATAATAGAGTTTCTAAGAATCATTTTAATTTGTAATTATATACATTTGTTCATGCATACTCATACATAGTTATTTTTGTTATTCAATAGTGTAATCACAGAGTTACAAGTTATTTGTATTAACGATTCTATAAGGAAGCATCCAGATGCCTGCCGTCGACTCCAACGCACTGTTTAAAACGGAGCCTTGTGTTCTCGAAGAATATTTTCCTTTAAAGCCACAAGAGATTCGGCATCATCACTACGAACCCTATCTTAAAAGTAGCCCCATAAAAAATACACAGCTAACTCCCATGGGGTAGCCCTATCCGGCGATCTCGGTGGGCCAACAACTGATCAGTCGCCAGAGCGAAGCAAATTTATCCAAGCCCTAGTCATGTGTACAGTCGCTGAGGGAGCTCGCAGGTTTGGCAAAAAGAATTCCATAATCATGCCTCGATAATTTTCACCGTAAACTTCCATTCCCTGACCACGAGAATTTTCGAAAAAAAAAATAATCCAATTATCTCATGCGTGGCACACCAAGCAGTTACCCTGGAGCAATGCAATAGTTTTTGATGTTTCTTGGAGACCAGTAACGGCAGTTTTGCTTGTTGAAGTGGCCGTTTAAGTGAAAACGAGACTCGTGGTTCCAAAAAAAAAAAAATGGGATCTACAGTGCGAAAACGGTTCAACATCGTTTCACAAAAAGTCCTTCATAAAACAAAATCCTTAAATGATTGGAAATTTAAAAGGATGGAACTTCAGATCCTTTTTCTTAATTTCATGAATAATCGCTCTTGGAAGTCCCAGTGGGGCTGCTCTTTGCGTATTGAAAGTCGCCGACTTTCAAGTAAACTGTTTTCAACCATTTCAATGTTTTTAAGATCTAGCTGGGGGATGCATCCCATATTGTTCAATATTGGACTCAACTTTGCCATTAACAATTTTTCGAATATTTTTGAAATTGTTGGTAGTAAACTTATTGGTCTATATGACTGTACCTTAGTCAGATCCTTCCCAGGCTTGGTTATCATACTAATCATAAAGATCTTCCTCTCTGCAGGATAATACTCAACGTATAAAATAGCGCTAAAAATGAAAAGTAGAATTCCTTTAGCTACACGAGTAGCTAGTAATTTGATCAATACCTTTGCTGGGGTTTATGTTACTGATACCTTGTTCTACATCTTCAAATATGAATCGCAAAGACACAGGCGGTCTAACTGCATAGAGTGATAATTCAGCTGCATCATTTGCTATATCATTTGTCGTAAAAACATTTCTCAAATGGTTAACATACACCATCACCGCCAGTTGAAGTTCGCAAAGATGGCTTACCTATTACGGGTCTTTTTAAACCTTTTATCGCTTTCCACAAGGAATAATCAGATTGAGGAGTACCATCAAGGCTTTCCAAATATGTTTTAAGGGAAGCTATTCTATGGACTTCAAGCAGATTTCTTAACTGAGTTATGCATTCCCGTAGCCTAGTTTTAAGCTGGGGAGATCTGCGAAGTTGCCACTCTCTTCTGACTCTTCTTTTTTCTGACAGAAGTTGCTCAATTTCGGACGAACAAGTTCTATTGGTTTCATTTCTGGATCTTATATAACTAGTGGTAGCATGCTATACGGCCAGTTTGAAGTTTTCAGAAAAATCGTTAATTGACACATCAATATTCTCTAAGGTTCTCAAGACGATATTTTCAGTACAATGTGTACTCAAAAATTTTTTGTATTTTAGCCAGTTAACTCTAGTGATGGTCAACGGGGGGTCAATCTTTTGGGGGAACGAAGCAGAGATTACAGCGGGTGAGTGATCTGATTACAAATCTAATGAAGGCTTCACTTGCAATCATTCTAAAGGAACATTTTTCGCAACCCCAAGATCTATAACATCTGGGATCTTTCTTCCGTCTGACGGCCAATAAGTGGGGCAATATCGTGAGTGACACATGTATACAATGGATAATTCAAACGGCGCTGTTCTCCACTGCCACCATTTATTATTCTTTAAAGTAATCGTATTTAAAAATATAAATTTGCCACCCAGCACCCTGTATATATTTTGAGCATCACTGCTTTCTTTGTCATTTTAAAATTATTTGTTTTAGTTTTGCTCTTTGTGCAAAAACTTTTAAAACTTTTTGTGGTTGGGTGGAATACTTCTGAAATGAACGGTTTATTTTATTCATAGTGATTTAATAGTTGAGAATAAATTTCTAATTTCGTATAAATTTGTTTCCTGAATTGGCTTTTGCTCAGATGAAATATAGTTGAGGGCTTTAAAAAATAAGAACATATCTATTACATATTTACTTACGTTTATTCAAACAACATCTAAGACCTCTCTCTCTACCACTACGTAAACATATTTATTAAGAAATTACAGTAAATTAAAACAATTTAATTGAAAAATGCTATTAAAGTCTGTGTAAATGAAAACACACCTTTTCAAGAAGAAACGAGCACATTTTCCCTCAAATAAACTGACGTTCAACAAAGACCTAAACAAAAAAACACTCAAGAAATTCCTTGGAGATATTTTTCAGAGTTAAAAAAATCGCTTCAAAATATTTATATAACCTCAATAGAAGTTGCTCCCACAAATACTTCTACTTTCAACAAACAACTGTGTGCATGCCACATGTGTCTATGCAAGTAAATGGGTAAAAGGAAAAAAGGTACGTATACACACATATACACATACGTATGTTACCAGATTATACGAGTATGTTAGTGAAACCACACGAAAAAAAGGAAAAGCCATCGAAAGATCCTTGTAAATGGAAATATCTGCATGCTACGAGTTTCAGCTACTAATGGCAGCAACAAACGGCCAATCATATTCATGATTTTTTAAAGTATCTATAGAAAGCTGAAGTAGCTTAATACTTGTAGTTCTTTTGGAAAAAGAAAAAAAATAGCAGGTAAGCAAATGCAACTGGTAAAAAGCAAATATTTAACAAACTACAGAAGGCAAAAACAATTAGAAAAAAAAACAAACTATTTTAACTAAAGTTCATACCATGTGAAAAAAAATTTAAAAGTAAAGTAGTTACTGGCATCTAATGGAATTCTCTTGTGTCATGTATAATACCATAGTGCATAATACCATAGTCGAGTAAAGGAACATGTGGCAGCAGTTTGACGTTCTTAAAGGGCTCGGATGTCTCAGTAAGGGTGGCAAATCTAAAGTCTGGCAGTTAAAGATGATTAAAATTAAGCATTAAGCACAGCAAGCGTCATGGCTGCAAGACTACAAATGCTGCTAGCTACAATTGTCGCCCTGTAGTCAGCTACTTATTTATTTTGAAAACGGCAGCAACATTGTAAACAGCTGATTTAGAATGTTGATTAGAATTGTTTGCGTTATGAGAAAAATGCCTGAGGAAGATTTAATAACACGGTGATACAAACTCGAAATTTCCGAAAGAGAACGGGATTAGACCAATGCAAATGAAAGTTGACAATATCCATAACAAAAACTTCAAGGGGTTTTTAGTTTAGTAAGAGATTTTTTTATACGCATTTGAAGTTCGTGATTTTGGAACGCTGTCTAATAAGGAAGGATCATTGAAACTTTTAGAAAATAATACTTATTTATTTTCAATATCTTGGAAAGTTGTGGTGTTTCATTGTGTTTGTAATTAAGAAATTCATTTCGATACTTTTGTTACCTAAACCTCAAGTTAGATGACGCTTTTATACAAATTGTGCTATTTTTTGGCAGATTTTCATGGGAAAACGGTGTGTTTACTGCTCCATTTTTGAACCTTCATAATGTGAACAACAAGTATTAAAATCTTCATACTAAACAAAAAAAATCTATATCGGTAAATTCGCCTATTTTATATTCTGATGGTAACAAGAGTATCGCTTCTTCTGAACCGAGCATGACCACCAAAATTATGTATGCTGCGTGCGAGAGTATTTGGGTGCAGTTCCAGTTTACTGATGTACCTTGAAAATTCTACTAACGGAATACACCGCTCCCGCTGAATTCGAGAGTTTTTTACATACCATGGAACTGCAGTAATTTTTTGAAGAGTTTTGTTTTGTCGTTTTTTGAATTTTTTCAATATTTGACGTTGAGACGATGCCACATAATTGAACTCCAAAGCACCAAGAATTTCTACCCATAAGTCAATTCAGTCGCGCTGCTTTTAAGTAAACTGAGCAGGCTTTTTCTGTAATCCAAAAGCGCCGTGATCCTATACAAAAAGTGTTAAAAACCTTCATATCATATATCGCCCCTTTACTGCAACATAGTCATAACTAAAAAAGCTTGTTTCGAGAAAAATGCATTTCAAATTTTGAGTTTCCATACAAGAGTTTGATTTTTTTTTTTTTTAGAAAATTTCTCCTAAAGGACACAGATTAAATGTAATTTGAATAAATTTTTGGCACAATATAAGAGGTAGTACTGTTAACAAGTCTGCGGTGTTAGCTTGAAAAGCAAATTTTTTGAGATATCTATGTTGCAATAAAGGAGCGATATGTATATTTACAAAAAGGAAAATAAATGAATATACAATATATTTATATGCATAAAGCCCAATTTTACTTTATATAAATAAAAGTATGTTATTTTAAACTTCAAACCCTATCCACTCTTTCGCGGAAGACAGCAGCATTTGCCACTCAAACTTTTTTAGTTATAGACCTAGCCTGTCTGAGACCGATGCCAAGAGGCTAAATATGCATGATTCACTGAACAGTGCTCTGCTATTAATCTCTGAGTGGGGACGTAAAAACAGAGTCGTCTTTAACGCTCGTAAGACGCAGTGCCGTTTATTAACACACAAACATACGACCGCAAGTGCTGCTCCATCTGTACTAATGGATGGTATAAATATTGAGGAATCGGATGCTCTTGATGTTCTTGGAATGAAAATACAGTGTGATATTCGCTGGAATGATCACATTTTTCACGTCTCTAAAGAAGCATCCAAGTGGCTCGGATCCTAAAGCCTATATAGAGCTATGGAATTTAACTATGGGGTACCGCTTCTACATCCAACATTGAGAAAATTCAAAAGCGACAGAATAAAATTCTCCGCACAATTACTGCAGCTCCATGGTGTTTTAAAAACTCTCGAATTCACAAAAATCTAGGTGTACCCTTAGTGAAAGATGAATTTTCAAAACACGCGATAAGGTACATTAACAGACTGGAGTCTCACCCGAATCATCTCGCACGTAGCATCCTTAACTTTGCTGGCCACAGTCGACTGAGAAGGATGGACACCCTTGCAACCATCAGAGCGTTGGAAAGGTGATTTACCAACAGAAGCAACTTTTCGTCTAGCATTGGCTGGACCTAAGTAAATAAAATTTTTCAATATTAATTAGGTTTTTTTCTATATTAATTAATGAATTTTTAGTTTTAAGATTTGTATACTTATTGTTAGTTCTTTTAGAAGATACAATTTATTTATTGTGTGTTATTGAATTATTAAAAAAAAAAAAATAAATTACGATTTTATTACCGTGGCATTTGAATACAAGTTCATGGATTTACATATTATAAATTAATGCTAACTATTATTACATTACACGTTACTTTTACCGTTCATAAAATTCGTATCACATTTGATAGGAGAAACAAGACACTGGTAACGCTGCCAGTGACCACATACACTTGTAAAATGTTACATCGAAAATTCTTGCCCCTACATATTTGTGACAGCCCCATGCGCATGTAAAAATATTGCATATGGCAAAACTCGAATGCGTGAACGTTACAGACACGTGCACCAACATAACAGAGCAAAACTGCGAAAATCGAACCTACGTAACTCACGAAATTTGAAAATAACGCTTATTTTTTGTTCAGTATTTTTAAAAAAAAAGCTAGTCTTAATATTTATATTTTTAAGAAATATTTTTTTTTTTTTTGCATATTACAATATAATCAAAAATCGAAGATTTTCTAAACTTTGTGATAATTAGCAGATTTGCTAGTAGATATTTTAGTTGTATAGTTTGTAGTATTGTGGAAATAAATGGGGCTAATACCCCCTCAAAGTATTTTGAAAGTGAAGCCAATTGAAATACTTATCCAACCAGATGAAAATTCACTCACACAACAACGTTTTAGAAGTAAAAATAACTACAAAACGTCATTCGCAACAACCGATTTGTTGAGATGTTTGAATTTTTGGATTATACAACAATGCACAAGTACATAGAACTAGTTTCTTACGTACAACATTTTTCCTTTATTTTACAGTCTAAACTAGTAAAAGAATAAACTACACTACAAGTATATAAAAAAAAACAACTTTATAAAAAAAAAAACTTTAACACATTGAACAAAGTGCTTTACCAAATACGAGTGCATACATATGTATAATAAATAACTACAACAATTTTCCAGGCAAACATGTCGCATACAGACTTAAAGGATAAACATATATCCCAGTTGGCTACGTCGTGCACGAACCTTTGATGATTCATGCACGAAAATGCTAATGTCGGCAAACAAGGGTTGGTTTAAGCAAATCATCGATGGATTTTTCAAACAAGTGTCGCGAAAACTGTGCACGACGCACAGTGGCACATTTTGTGAGTTGGCGATCAAAATTCTATAACTTTTGACTGGGTTGAAATTTTTAAATGAGTTTTTTTGTCCAATATATTCAACAATCTTTCCGCAGTATGATTTAATATGTCTTGCAATGCCAGCTCTGCTGAACTTTCTGTAATGTTTATAGAATTTTGTGGTGGTAAACAATCTTTTTTAATTAAAACCAAATCTCTATATTCTGGATAAATAGAGCAATGTTTTCCAACTGCCCGCTTTTGTAATTCCATATACTGATATTTTGTTAGCTTTAAGTCCAGAAATATTGAAAATGCTTCTTTAGATGTAAATTTTTTATCATCGGTTGGTGTTGGATACTCTTTAAAATCCTTCTTACACGCTTGGGGCTCGCTTTCATTACATTTTCTATTACATAATTTTTTTTAGTTTTATTTTTTGTTGGTTCTATTTGATGGAAAAACGTATTTTTAATTATTTCTTGAGAAAATTCTTCATTAATGCTTTGCAGCTTTCGTCTTCAGGACCTTTCACTACACTCCTCAACTGGTCTGGGAGGTCGGCCCACATTTGCTGGTTTTGGTTGGCTTTCAAATACAAGTTCGCTTGTAAGCCATTGTTTATTGCAGTTAAACATGTTTTCCTCATTTCTATAACATTCATTATACCGTTTATTTAATCACGTTAAAAATTATTAATTTTTTAAAATGTGTAATATAACATCGTTTTTGTTTTTTTGTTCAAAATAAATTTTAGCAAGATCGTTATAACTGAACTTAGCCATCGTTTTGACAATACTGATCATCTTTATTAATTTTGTCTGTTTTTATACACATCAAGTTTTCTTAAAGCAGGTATGTGTTTAAACGAGAGAGAAGAAAGAAGAGGAGTTCAGACATGCTTGTACTGACAAATTACTTCCATTTTTTTGTTTTGTTATTTCATTCTCTTATTCAAAACTCATTAAAAACTTGAACACAAACTGTCTGTGTCAAACAACCGGGCAGGTATAAAAGAGAATTAAAGAGCCCTGCTTCAAGAAAATCTGATGCGTCTATGGTATTTTAACATTTATATGAGCAGCAGCTACCTGAGTACACAATAAAGTTATAACAAAAGGTCAGTCCAAATACAATAACTCATGTACCTACCCCCGCTTATATGTAACTACACATTTTTAAAGGCCTAAATTACAAAAATGCATTTAATACATTATAATAACAGTCTTTTATTATACCCTTTTAATTAATAAAACTTCTACGAAAAAAGAAAAACATACACACAAACACATGTAGATATATCGCAC
This sequence comes from Thecocarcelia acutangulata, assembly GCA_914767995.1. Lineage (NCBI taxonomy): Eukaryota > Metazoa > Arthropoda > Insecta > Diptera > Tachinidae > Thecocarcelia > Thecocarcelia acutangulata. Next base: position 65,142,649 of record OU612098.1, read on the forward strand.
TCCCATACCTAAAATATCCGACATGCAAGCAGTAAAATCATTGTAGTTCCTAGAGCCGCAAATATAAATTTAACAACAGCTCAAAGTACGTATTATAACACGTTATAAGTCATTTTATGAAGTTTTTCGCAGAAAAATAGTTGCGTTCCACTGAACATCGAGATTTGGGTATATTTTAGACCTTTATTGCAATGCCTAAACCTGGGACTCGAGCAAAGTAAGGCACGATTTTTTAAACTATTTTATAAGTTAAAAAATGATATTGTGTGAGGAAAAAAAAATTTTACAAAAGTATATAAAACCAAAAAAGTTATAACACACTTTAAGTTCAAAAATTTTATAAAATATTTTGAATATCAGCTTCTCTTAAAAAAGCGAGTTTTTTGACCACCCTATTCGAAGAGAAATAATCAAAATAAAAACTTTTGGATTTCAAGGTTCCTATGTGTTTACTTTTCTATACAAAAAAAATTAAATCGGTGACACAAAAAAATTTTTTTTGACGAGTTTTGGCCGCCATCTCTTCAATTGTGCCACTGTGCGACGCAAAGCGCGACAATATGAGTATTGCTTATATTGTCGTGTATAGCTGTTGTTAATAGAGGATAGTTAACAAAACAATATCGCTCCTATGCGTTGATATAATATAACTTACAAGACATTATCGACAACATGTCGTGGTTGGACCTTAATACAAGACAAATTAAAAGACAATGTAGGGCGGGATAACGTTGAGAAACTTTTGTAGAAGACAGTACACTAAATGATGTCGATTATTTTTACGTCCAGGATATTTTTCTTAAAACTTTCCACCAGAAATCCTAAGTGATGGAAGGCAGGCATGTCGAGCACGTTGACGAAAATATTGTCGACGGCAAACAAGTCTGTCAATTGGGATCTATCCCTGGATTTTGGAAACACAACTACTACTACTTTATTGCAATTTTTCTGTCAAATTGAAATGTTTAACATATTTACAGATAATCCTTAATACAGTAAAACGAGTAAAGAGTAAAAGAATGAAGGTTGTACATGGCACAGGGTGTTTGGTAGCAGATAAATATTTTCAAATTTAAATCAATACCATACTAATTGGCAGAAAGTTTTGTAAAGAGCATTGATCGACAGAATGGAGAAGCGGATTTCTTAAAGAGTATGTCATCCAAATGTCTTCCGTCGAGCTAAACACGCGTTACACGCTGCAGTAGACTTGATTCAGTTGATTTGATTTCTCAACGCATATTTTCCTTTAAAGCCATCAGAGGCTAGAGATTGTCTCTCTTTGAAGTATTCCCATAAAACAAATCACTGGGAGTTAGATCGGGTTCCCTTAGTGGACATGGGATGCCCCCAAAGCGACTGATAAGTTTTTAAGGGAAATTTTACCGAAGTAAATTCATCGGAGCTTTGGTTATGTTTGCAGTAGCCACATCCTGCTAAAACCAGGTCTGTGAAGAGTACGATGGATAAGCTCGCAGGTTCGGTAAAAATAATTTCGTAGTCATACGACGATAATTTTCACACATGGCCTCGAAAATTTTAGAACAGAATGGTCCAATTACGTGGGCAGATTAATATTGACGCTACCTAAGTAGGAAATACAGTTTTTTTCCAAAAACAATTTATTTCTCAACATAGTCTCATATTAGCTCAATAACTTATTAAGACGATATTCCAAACTTTTTACACCATTTGAATAATACGATTTTGGGTACCCCTCACTTCTTCGTTTGAGATGAATTTTTTCTTGCGAACCATTTTTTCAAGTTTAGAAACAGGAAACAGTCACTATGAGCTAAATCTGGACTGTAAAGTGGATGATCAACCAATTCGAAGTGTAATTCACGTAATTATAGCATCGTGTCTACTGCTGTGTACGTTTTCTCGAAGAACAATCAGTTTTTTTCTTCTTTAAATAACACACTGTAATACTTTCCTGTAATTGTTAATCCTTTTTCAAGATAACCGATGAGCAATATTCCGTGTGTATCTCAAAATACAATGGCCGTAACCTTGCCAGCCAATTTCGTTGTCTTCGCCTTCTTCGGAGCATTACCTTCCACCCATTGTTTCGACTGATTGTTGGTTTCAGGTGTGTAGTGATGGCCCCTCGTTTCCTCTACAGTTATTAACCGACGGAAAAAATCAATAGGATTATGCTTTATCATGTCCAAACACTTCTGTGAAGTGGTTTGTCGAAGTTGCCGATAGTTTTTTCATATACAAATGTTCATGCAAGGTGTTGAACACAAGTTCATAAATATGTTTGCTATATCAAAAATCTCCCGTAACTCGGCGATCATTCATAACGGTAGCGAGAATTTTTTTGATATTTTCTTTGGTAACTACCTCTTTTGGCCTTCCTGTTGATGATATTCTTGCAGTGCTTGGTCGGCCGCGTTAAAATTCAGCAATCCAATATTTTATCATGTAATATGACGGAGAAGACTCACCGTGATATTCATCGAGATTTTCTGTTGTCTCTTTTGCCATTTTCCCTTTCAAATAATAGTGTTTAATCATTGCACGAAATTCTCTTTTTACATCAAACGACTACAACACAAACTAATCGATGAATTTGTGTGAAATTTTAACAGCTGACGTTTGACAGATCGCATTTAAAAAAAAATTGTGTCTGTGCTGCTATCTAGCGCTAGGTAGCTTGTGCTGTGCTCACTCGACGACTACGACATCGTAACTGAAAAATCCGCACAATCATTAATTCCAATGGCGCCATCTTTCGCCCGCACAGTTTATTACATATTGATATATGTAATCGTATTTGAAAATATAAATTTGCCACCAGACACCAGGAACTTGTATAAGAAACTCTGCTGAAAAAACTATAAAAAATGTACTTGGTACCGAATGTTTACAAATATTGCTGTATACCTTATTTATATATTCCTTACTTTCAAAAAACGCCCGACTATGTGCTGACTTAAAAAGGGTGCTTTTTTTTATAGTGGTTTAGAATTTTCAGATGGTATAAAACAAGGATAAATTTTTAAATTGACATGATTTCTTAATCGAAAGACAATCTTCTAGCAATATAATTCAAATATGGCTTTTGGCATATGACTGTCATGGCTGTTTAAGACGTGTTTAAGCCGGAGATTCAATTTTCGATTACTTTTTCCAGTGTTAGTGGCCGCGTATCGGCAATAACACTGCGAATGTTGTCCTCCAAGGGCTCAATCAGAAAATGGTAGCACTCACACTTAGAAATTTACGGTAATATTATATTTAAAAGCATTTTGAATTTAACACAAAGAGTGAAAACGGCTAATAATTTTCTAATATATACGTATGTCCTATTTTTGACAAGCTATAGCCGGTTGCCTGCTGCTTTCAATGTGTTTAATGCGTAAAATTTGTTTTAGAAACTTACTAGAAATTAATGGAGCAAGAATGTTGCAGAATATTTTTGCTTAGTCTCGTATTTTTGGCGTTTGGCACTGTAAAATTAAAGGTTGTGCTGCAATCAAACTATGTTATGCCACAAACACAACTGCAACGAGCGACTAATTATTGGTCGCGAATATTCGTCGCGAAAAACAAAATACATTCGTGTATATGAAAATGACCAGACAATCGTGGTGTTGGACGAAATTCGTCGTACTCAGGCGAAATAGATTTATTTCTAATTGTTTCTTTAGCGAACGACGAATAAAACAATATCAGGTGACCAGGTTTCTTACTCGTATATGAAAAAAGTATTCTTCACGAATTTTGTTATATACGATATTAATTAATGTAATAAAAAATTTATGAAGAACATCCTCAATATATAAAGAACCTCGGATAATTTGTGGAAAAATCCCTCTTTCGGATGGGATTTATATAGGTTTACTTTTAATATAGCCCCTTTAGTATTTACATTCATTTTTTTTTTAATTTTTTCTGTGCACGGAATGTAAACAATGTTATCTACTCAAAAGTTCGTGGATATTGTGATTGACACGACGAATTTATACAATGAAGTTTTTCCCAACGAATTCATCGCATTGGGCGAAATTCGGCGTTCGTCTCAGTTGTGTTCCTAGCATTAGGTATATTTTTCAAGTTATTCTAAATTTGGCTAAGTGTAGCAAAGTAATTATTCGCTTTTATCCAAAGCACACTCTGACCATCGCTGCTTTAAACACAACCCAGTGATTTTCCTCTGTTTACTACTCACAATAATATTTTTATATGCACAACTATCCAGAAAGTTAAAACTTTTTTGTAAACAAAAGCATAAAAATATGTCTTTAATTTTGGCAAAACAATTTCAAAGCTCTCTTTGAGCAGATGTTACTTTGTAGAAAGCAAATCTATAAAGAAAAGTCAAAAGTCTTCAAAGCTTTTGCTTTTATCAATGAAAATCATTAAGAGTTTTCTGCCAGTTCTTTTGTCCTTAAAACTTATGCTCGTACACATATTTTTGGAACAAGAAATATGCACAACGTCTCTTAACGACTCCAAAGTTTCCTTAATATAATATTTAGTTTATTACGAAGAACATTGGGGTCCAGTGTTGTTACCTATTTCAGCAAGCAATTAGTCAAGTTAATTTTAATTGGCACAGCTGCTAAATGAATATTTATTATTAGTTCAACTGAAGTTAATGCAAAGAGATGTTTTTAATTAAAATTCTTTATTATATTTCTTCTTGTATAGACTAACAGCCGTATCCAAAGAAATTTATATCAGGCTTATTAACCGTTTATAAACAAAATTTACTAAAGTTGTATTCATGAATGATTAATAGTTTTAGTACCTGGGGCACCGAGCGTTACTCGGAGCTTTCAAATTGTATACATCTGAAAAATATTTACTTTAATAAAACTAATAAAAGTTTTTAATTATTTTATTGTGTATATAAATTATTACAATTATACTTTTTGTTCATGTTGGCCAGACTTTTGAAACAGTTTCTTGTGAATGAATCGTACGATCGTGTAGGATAGTGTATCAGGGCCTTTACGGATTCTATTGTCGCAAACTATTTCCCTGCTTCATAAACTACCAACCCCAGAGATTTTCCATTGTATTCAGGTCTGGTGAATATGGGACACAGTCCAAAAGTTGAACACCTTATTAATGTATAGTACCTGGGGCACCGAGCGTTACTCGGAGCTTTCAAATTGTATACATCTGAAAAATAGTTACTTTAACAAAACTTAATTCAAAAGATTTTTCCATTTTTACGCTGTTTAAAAAAATTACGATAAAATTGTGCTTTGACTACCTATTTTATTTTTACCTATATATTTTGTAGAGTGGGGGCAAAATAGCAATTCGTTTATTTCAAAAAAAAATCGACTTCTGTGTTCTCATTAAAAATTCTTAGTTTGATATCCATATCAAAATTTCCCCAGATATGTTTGTAAAAGCCGAGCACAAAAAAAAAAAAAATATTTCCAGATACTTTCCAAAAACTTCCAGATACTGACTCTTTGAAGCCGTTTTCGAAAACATTTAATATGCCATAACGTCGAATGTTAGAAAAACCCGTAAAAAGTGGTGATGAAATCTTGATGGCTAAAATAATCAAACTCAGTTTTTTTTTTTTTTTTTTTTTTTTTTTATATTGGACCAGTACTCAGAGGATGACCCCTACATATGCAGTGCATTGTACCAGAACTAGGAAGATAGGCTGTGAGGCGTGGGAAAGAGGGAGTAGTATTTGTGAACATTTGACTTGAACCTTCCAATGTTATAACAGACAGGAAACACTTCTGCAGGCAACTTGTTCCACAGACGAAGCGTGCGGCTGAAAAACGAATTCTCTCTGTAATGCGTAGTACGATTCCCCGGGCAATCAACCACAAATGGATGAGCTCTAGACGATGAACGCGAGATAAATCCTCTACTAAGGATTGAATCAAAAAAATAATATTGTTTTTTCGCTGCACCGAAACGTGCACTTTATTTTAATATATTCTTAAGACTAATTACAAAATGTAACTTAACAACTATTTATAGGAAGGTGATATCTTCTTGACCTTCAATATTTTTGTTTGTGGTAAAAGAGTTTAGATAATATATTTGTTTAGGCTGTATCTAGTTAGCAATATATTTAATTACTTAGTATATGTATTTGTTTAGGCTGTGTCTAGTTAGCAATATATTTAATTACTTAGTATATGTATTTGTTTAGGCTGTGTCTGGTTAGCAATACATTAGTATATTTGTTTAGGATTACAATACTGTCTGCTTGTGTTTACTCTTGTGTCGTGAAATGTTTGTTTCTTAAATGATATCGCTAACACTTATTTGGTTGTGATATCTTTCTTCTATGGTGGTTGTTTCATGTTCTTATCTTTTTTACTACTATCCGTGATGTATGTATAGCTGAACATATGTCGATATTAACTCCCCTCTTTCTTAAAAAAATGTGTCCTCACTTTTTATACTAAATTTGTTCTTGTTCTTAATCTTGCCAATTCTATTGCGTAAATGTGTTCAGCAAGTTTCCTTCTTTTTGCTTGTTTTATAGTTTCGCGGTAATCAAATAGTTTTGCTAGAATGTATAAGCATAGTATTGTTCCTAAAATTATGAGTATGAAATAAATAGTATGTCGGATGGGGTGCTGTTCTATTGGAATTAGATACTTTGACATTTCTTGTATGTTTGAAAATTTGTGGATGGAATCCGAAGATAGGATGTGAAGAATTTCCATCTGTTCATCATGTTTCTGATGTATGGCTTCTTTTATTTCTTTCTGATGGTTGAGATAAATTTTTCCATCTATGTTTGTAGATATATTAAACTGGATTAATTTAGGACCTTTAATTATTTGACCATTCCAAATATGTTCGTTGTCGGTGAGTATGTAACCGTTCTCAAGTATTGTGAGTGGTGCGTTATTTTCCTGAATTATGTCACATTTAGCTGGTCTATTTTCTAGTATATCTATAGTACAATTATTGTTATTGTTAATTTTACATATATTACTCCCTAAATAATTTTTACATTTATTTACCATGGTATACTTATTGTTACAGACAGCAATGTGTTTATCTAATATTAATTTTCCATGCTTATATGCTAGTGGATATATATTGTATAGTTTACACATGTTTCTTAAGATAGGATATTTATAGATTGAAATTATGGCTTGTTTAAAAAAGCATATATGAATGTCTGAGTATTCTAGGATGTTTATTAATGGTAAATCAAAAGCTTCATTAGATATTATTTCTGTTATATCATTTAAATTCAGTGTTCCTGAATAAAAATTTCCATTTCTTGCAAAATTTATTGTATTTGTTATGGCTTCAAGTTCTCGATATACTTCATTGATTACCATGTTGTCTGCAATAACTTTTGGATCTAATGTTTCTAAGATTTGTTCAAACCTTGAGTTTACTGTTTTCTGCTTATTATTATTTTCTATTAATTGATTAAGTCCTCCCTTTATTTCAATTAAGTCATCATGATCCGGTGTACCGGTGACGAATTTTAACATTGAACCTAGGAAGTTTAGTGATCTTTTTTCGCGGTGTGTATTCGGTATTAGCTGTGTCTTTAATGATTCGATTCTATTTATTAATATTTGTTCCTCTTGGCTTTGTTCTGTATTGTACAACGTTTGCATTATGTTTTCATATGGTCTTAGTATCTTTGTCAAGTTAACTACGTGATATAAATATGATGTGTCTTCAAATAAATATACTGGGTCTGTTTCTATAATTACATATTTTTTATCTGTCAAATCAATTATGTTGTCGCCAAAGGTAAGTGAAAAAAATATAATCATAAGTCCTGCTGATTTGTACATTGTGTAGCTTGTCTGCGTATATTGTCCTTGTGAATAATCTTACCCTTCGCTGTTAAGATTGTGTCCCCACGATCTTCTTTTACCTTATGCTGTGAGTATTTGATGTTGTTTTTATTGCGGCGGTGTGTTTTCGCGTATATTAAATCTCCTTCCTTATAATTTATTGGGTGTCTATTTTTGTTGTGATAGTTGAGCAATTTCTCCTGTTTATGTTCGAGAGTTCCTTTGATGTCGGGGTATCGTTCTCTGTTGAAAAAAACGTCTTCGGGCCTATATCCTGTTGTAGAGTGAATCGTTTTGTTATATTGTTTCACTGCATTAAACAGTTCGTCTCTTGGTGAGGAGTTATTCTGCTGTGCCAATGCTGTAGATATTTCAATTAGAGTGCCGTGAATGCGTTCAACTTGGCTGTTTGTTGTCGAATGATGGATTGGCGTTGTTGTGTGCTGTATTTTTAAACGTTCATAAATACTCTTTGCCACTACACTAGTGAATACGTTTTCGTTATCAGTCATTAAATGTTTAGTGTTTGGGTATATTTGTGCAAGGATTTCTTCAATGTATTCATGGAAATTAGTTTTGTTATGTATCCTTCGTATGTAACAGTATTTGGAATATTTATCAATTGTGCTAATATGCATTTGGTTGTTCATATAAAATATGTCCATCTGTATATATTCTCCTACTTTTGTGGGTATTGGTGTTTTTCCTATCGGCTGTTTATTTGGTCTACGTTCGTATTTATTTTGTAAGCAAATATTACAATCTATACATTCTTTTTTACACATTTCCCTAACCTTTTGCCAATAGTATGATAATAATATCTCTTCAGCATTATTTATGTAGTTTCTATGTGCTCTCCTATGCGTGTTGATTATTATTTCTTTCTGTTTATCTAAGTCAGTTACGTCTTCTAATTGTGTTTGTGCTATAACAAATAAATTAGGTGGGAAAGTAGCGATAATATTTTCATGCACATGAAATAATGTTTCTTCGTTTAATTTTAGTGCATTTTGGACTTTGGGATTTGCTATTTTCTTTAATCTATCTATCAACTCGTTCTTTGTTTTATAATATACGATATGCCTAACTCGATCTGGGAAAACCGTACATGTATCTATTTCAATCATTTTATTTTCATCAAATATTGGTATTATTTGATTCCTAAAAGCATTAAGGGGTTGTTTTACTCTCTTAATACCCTCTGATGGTGAACTTTGTCCTGAGTGTTCTGAGCAACTGGAGGCTGTATTATTAATTTGCTGCCTTGATAAAGCATCTGCAACAACATTCTGATGTCCAGGCTTATACACTAGTTTTGGTCCATATTCTTCTATGAAGTTTTTCCACCTTTTAAGTTTTGTGTTAGGGTTTTTGTCCGAAATGGAAAAGATTAATGATTGATGGTCAGTATATATTGTTAGATCAGCGATACCGTAAAGGTAGTTTCTCAATTTTTGCAAAGACCAAACAATAGCTAATAATTCTTTCTCATTGGTGCTATAATTTTGCTCTGTTTTATTTAAAGTTCGTGAAATGAATGCTATAGGTTTCTTATTCCGGGAAAGAACTGCGCCAATAGCGAAATTACTTGCATCAGTAGTTAATTCGAATGGTTTGGTAAATTCAGGTTGAAATAGTTCGACTTGCGCTTGAAGAGCATCCTTTACTTTATTTAATGCGTCTAATGCTGCTTGGTCAAGACTAATTTTTACTTTTGCACTTTGATTTTTACTGATTCCACCATTTTCTCCTCTCAGATGCACAGTGAGTGGTTTTACTATGGCTGCGAAATTTTGATAAATTTCCTATAATAACTTGCCAAACCTAAGAATGATCTAAGTTCTTTCAAATTTGTAGGAGTGGGATAATTCTTTATTGCATCTACTTTATTAGGATCTACTGTTATTTTATTATGTTTAATTATGTGTCCTAAATATTCGACAGAGTCTTGAAAGAAGTGTGATTTTTCGTCAGATATTTTCATGTTTGCTGTGTGGAGTGCATTTACTATAGTACGGATGTGTTCCAAGTGTTCCTCAGGTGAAGAAGAGTATATTAAAACATCATCTATGTAGACATGCGCAAATTTTCCTATGTACGGACGGAGAATGTCATCAACGCATCGTTGAAAAATAGAAGGAGCGTTTTTAAGTCCGAACGGCATCCTCAAGAATTCATACTTTGCACCATTCACACTGAATGCTGTTTTTTCTCTATCCGATTCTTTTATAAGGATTTGATGAAATCCTGACTCTAAATCTAACGTAGTAAATATTTTTGCTTTGCCTAAGTTCTGGATTGTCATTCCAACATCAGGAATTGGATAGCGGTCGGTGATGGTTTGAGCATTTAGCTTCTGAAAATCTACCACCATTCGTCTTTTGGGTTTACCTTGATCGTCGGTACCCTTTTTTGCGACCGTCCAAATGGGGGAATTGTACGGACTCCTACTTGGCTGTATGATTTCGTTATCTAATAACTTTTGTATTTCGTTGTTAATGAACTCATTATCTGACATAGGATAAGGGTATTGCTTAACATAAATAGGGTCTTCGGATTTTGTTCTAATCGATGCCTGAATCGTTGTAGTGAATGGCAATATTTCACTAGTTTTATTGTTTCTTTCCATTATCTTTTCAATATCTCCCCTATATGTTTCATTACTTATTGTATAGTTTATTTTCTGTTCATTATTTATCATTTCTTTTTTATATTTATATTTTAAGCTATAGTCAAAGAGATTAATTTCTGCTTTGGTTGTTCGTAAGCCCTGTTCTCCGAGAAGCATATCGAATTCTTGAAGCGCTTCCGTTTCGTAAAAAGTTAAGTGGTGATTTAGGACAGTAATTATTTTTTTTGAGTTTATTATGGAATATCCATGAAGTGTTTTGACTTTTACTGGCTTTATTCTAATAGATTTCCCTATCTTACAATTAGTACTTATATAGTTATTTGTGGCCCCTGTATCAATTAGAATATTTAATGATTTACCTGTTTCCCTGCAAGTACGTTGTAAACATGGTAAACCATTTACTCGCCTAAAAAAGCACTTCCAGTTTCGAAATCGTCGTTGCTGTGTTGGGGTTGAATTGACTGAAGATCCTCGTCTTGTGTTTGGTTTATATGTTGCACTTTATTAGCATTATAGTTGTAGGATGAATGGTTTCTTGCCCTTTTTTCAGGTATCTGGTTGTTGGTGCGGAATGGATTATGATGTGTTGCGTTGTTCCGTGAAGGATTATTATTACTCCAGTTTGCTTGTTGTTGTTGGAAGTTTGTAGGTCTTCTATAGTGTGTTGAGTTGTCGACATCCATTGGTTCAGGGAGGTTTCGTTGTGGTGTTGGATAGTTATTATGTCTTTGTTGCACTTGGTATGATGGTTTCAACTGGCGGTACTCATTCTTTTGGTAATGTCGCTGTTCATTACGGTGTTCTTGTCGTCTTATGGGTGCGTTTTCGAAATGAGTGTCCTGGTTGTCGTGGTATATTGTGCAGGCAATGGCATATGCTTCCCCAAGACTTTTAGGGTTATTTGTATACAATATTCCCTTAGTGTAGTTGCTGCGGAGTCCCATGATGAAAACGCGGATAGCGTCGTTGTTAGCATCAGATAGTCTCCCTGCTCTCATGTCGTCTTCCATTGTTTCTATTTTCTGTTGGATTAGTGTTAGAGCTTGATGAATCTCGTCATGAAATTCGGTTAGAGTCTTATGCCCTTGTCTAATTCTTGACAATCCGTCTTTTAGTACATATAACGGACGTTTGTCAGAATATGTGTAGTCTAATCGGTTGATTATGGCATAAAAGTTAAGCTCTGTGCCGTTAACCGATAGCACTCTAGATGCGGCTCCGATAATTTTTGCACGAATTATACACACACAGTTATAATATTCGGGACTATTTATAAACTGTTTGATGTTTTCCATTTGAGTCCATACCTGGTTCCTCCATGGGTTGTAGTCACTTTCCGTGCCGCTGAACGTTGGCAGACATTTGAAGATTTCTGTGTTTATTTGGTTTGCCATTGTTATATTCGGCCGGAGTGCTGGCATGGTAGGAACTGTGGCTACCTGGAATGGTGTCTGGTTTTTTATCGTCTCCATTTCTGTTTTTAGGGACGTTAGTTGCTCAGTTAGCACTTGAATATGAGCTTGGAGAGTTGCGGCTTCAGTCATACTGATGTCTTCTCCTATTCCTCGGAATAAATTAAATAGTTGATGACGTTTTGTGCGGGAATCCAGTTTTTGTAAAGGTTAAAATTTTTCACTCTGATTCTTTGGTTCCAATTTTGTCAGGAATCCTTTTATTTTTTCCAATGTTTCAGGAATTTTTATTTTTCCAATATTTCAGGAACTGTTTAGTTTTGCATCCTTCTTTAGGATGGATGAATTTTGGCTGGACACAAGATTATTTCGCTTGTATCCCGGTTGTTGAGCCCCCAGATAAATCCTCTACTAAGGATTGAATCAAAAAAATAATATTGTTTTTTCGCTGCACCGAAACGTGCACTTTATTTTAATATATTCTTAAGACTAATTACAAAATGTAACTTAACAACTATTTATAGGAAGGTGATATCTTCTTGACCTTCAATATTTTTGTTTGTGGTAAAAGAGTTTAGATAATATATTTGTTTAGGCTGTATCTAGTTAGCAATATATTTAATTACTAAGTATATGTATTTGTTTAGGCTGTGTCTAGTTAGCAATATATTTAATTACTTAGTATATGTATTTGTTTAGGCTGTGTCTGGTTAGCAATACATTAGTATATTTGTTTAGGATTACAATACTGTCTGCTTGTGTTTACTCTTGTGTCGTGAAATGTTTGTTTCTTAAATGATATCGCTAACACTTATTTGGTTGTGATATCTTTCTTCTATGGTGGTTGTTTCATGTTCTTATCTTTTTTACTACTATCCGTGATGTATGTATAGCTGAACATATGTCGATATTAACTCGCGTGCTACGTAAAAATGTGCGAGTTTCGTTAGAGCAAAATCCATTGTAGTAACGATAGAACAGAGTAACGCACCCCACACTGTGTCGATGGTCCAAGTGAGTCAATAGAGTTGGATACCCTACTGCACACGGTCGGATAACCCCAAAATAGTCTTTGAGGCACCGGCCCAAACATGAGAGTTGTATTCCATTTTCGGTCGGATGTAGGTGGTATAAATAGTAAGGAGATCGGATGGAGTGAAGTACATCTTACACCGTTTCAAAAAACCGAGACACTTGAATGCTTCTTTAGAGACATGAAAAATGTGTTCAGTCCAGCGGACATCACACTGTATCTTCATTCCAAGAACATCAAGAGCATCCGATTCCTCAATATTTATACCATCCATGAGTACAAATGAAGCAGCATTTGCGGTCGTTTGTTTGTGTCGTTTGTTAATAAACAGCACTGGGTCTTACGATCGTTGAAGTCGACCCTATATTTGCGACCCCATTCGGAGATTAATAGAAGATCACTATTCCGTGAATCATTCATATTTAGCCTCTTGGCAGTGATCTCTGATAGGCTGGGCCTATGATCAAAAGAGTACGAGTGACAAGTTATCTGCGAAAAAGTTTAGTCGTTTTCGAGACCTACTTGCTTTTTCGATCTTAGAAACTATATGCCGACTTTTTTTACTTTAAAAACCGCTAGATACAGATTTTTATTAAAATCGTTAGAGCCGTTTTCGAGAACTTATAAAAGTTATACAAAAGGGTGAAAACCGGGACAAATGGGACCGGGGATATTTTAAATCGCTTTTATTACCTTAAAACCCCTAGATATTGATTTTCTTTAAAATCGTTAGAGCCGTTTACCATAACAATCAAAAGTTTTACAAATGGGTAAAAACCGGGACAAAGTGGGTCTTCCGGGACCGGGGACATTCTAGACCTATTTTTTACCTTTAAAAATCACTAGCTGTACAAACTGCTTGACAAACATGGCACAATTTTACGGTTGTACAAACATCTACCATTGTTTATGGGGGTGTTTGCCTGTTTGCACAAATATTTAAAGCAAAAAAAAAACGCGAATGTTTGAATTTCGTTCACACATCTTGAATTTTTGTGTTGTCTAGAGCTAAAAATTTTTATTTTACAGAGGGATGGGGTAGAAGGAGAGGCACACAAAATGAAACAAGAAAAAGTTTTCTTATTAGAATTTCTAGAATTGTATGAAAGTTTGCCTTCTTTATAGAAAATACAAAACAAAGATTATAACAACGGACTCTCAATAAATACGAGCTATAACAATCTATAAAAGAATTAATATTTTTTGAGCCTCTTATGGCGATCAAATTGCCGCTGCACAATTGCCGTCTATGCTCATTGAAAGTAAAGAAAAGAGTGATTATTTTATATTTGTATGAATTATATTTGTATCGTATATGTACAAATGCATGTGTTTGTCAAACGGTTTGCTTAGTTTTTTTTTGGCCCTATAATTTCGTCAAGCAAAATGTTCCAAATTAGATTTGTATGACTTATTTGGGTGAATAATTGGTAATTTTCATTTAAAAATGTTTATCCCTAGTAAAATGAAAAGCTTAAAATTTTGGTATAAGACTATTATTTTCATTTTCAAGCAATTAAATTTGTATCTATACACATACGTGCATATACATATATTTCTTTTTATGCAATATTAAAACACCGCAACTTTTACTGCACATAGAGAGTTGATACAAACTCGTACATACATAGAAGATAAAATATTGCCATTCTTCATTCACTTTTAGCACAAACCGAAACAGAAACACATTCAAACCAGATGGTCGTTAAAAATATATTTCCATTAAAAATTCAACAAATCCCATCAGTGAAGATATAAAATTCATTAGAGTTTTTTCTATTTTATTTTACTCTGATCCTGTTTTATTCACTCCGTAGTAGGGCATAGAAACCCACGTGAAATCATGAAATTTCTACATTTTTAATGAAAATTGTTTTTCCTTCGTCTGGTTGGCGTACAAATAAATTAAACTGAATTAAGTTTTTCCCCATTACTTTTGTTTTTATCAAAGCTAAAAACTACAGTTAACAATTTGTGGGAAAATTATTTAAATATAGTTTTTGTCATTTATTTTTGCTTTTATTGGTTAAAAGTCATTTATTTTAATTCAAGAAGTTTGTTTTTATTTATTTGTGTGAAATCAACGTATAAAGTAATAATTCTTCAAAAAAAAGGGCGAAAAAATTTGGAATTAAAACTGACGTTTTTTTTTGACAGTGGAATTGATTTAAATTTACTTCTGTGTTCCAAATTAGTCGCCGCTACTTGATATTTGAAAAACTATGAAATGTTAATTGACTGCCTGACCCACGATGTCACTCGACATCGCTCGCTGGCATAAATACATTTGAAACAAATACAAATTTTAAAATGTTGTTTTTGGTTGCGAGCGATCGATGTCGTGAGCCAGGAAGTAAGTTTATGTTTGTTATTGTAATAGCAAACGTCATTCTAAATTACTTTGCAGCCAAAAGGTATTCGTATGTTGGATTGCAAATGAATTACGAAGAATAGTATTCCAGTAATTTACAAAACTTATTTATATCAAAACAACTGTTATTAAACATATAAAACACAGCATACTCGCCCACTACTGAGTTATTTCGAACACCGAATTTGCATAAAATTGTACTTCAGTGTGACCACCTTAGAATTTTTAGCATTACTAGCTCTCTGCTTAATATAACGAGTACTGTTTATATCAAATTGTCATGAAAAAATTTCTTCTCTCTCGCAACGAGTACGTAAAAAATTCGGTTTATAAAACGCGACTAGATGGCGTCATGCAACTTACCTCAATTCGTGTAGATGTCAAACATTTATGATATATTTTTGTTGCCAACATACGAAAAATATAGAATTTGTTTACATTTTTCATACCAAATTATATGTTGGCAATATCAGCCATTTCGGATTGTCAGCTTATTTTTGACAGATAAAAAGGTTAGTCGTGTTTTGGTGTGCTCTTCGATTTTTTTTTTCAATTTACTAAATTTTGAGCAAAAACAACGTCACATGGATATCGCTCAGGAGCTGCTGAACATAGTTAACGGTGGTCCAGATTCCCTCAAAAAGTCATAACTTGTGACATTGACACTAAAATCCAATCATCGCATTGGAAGTGTCCAGAAGAGCCAAGACCGAAAAGATCACGTCAAGTTCGGTCAAATGTGAAGGTTTTGCTCACTGTTTTCTACGACTGTAATGTCGTGGTGCATGATGAAATCTTGCCACAAAATCACACAACAATCATGTATTTTGCACCGTGATAACGCACCAGCTCACACATCGATGCTTGTGCGTGAGTTTTTGGCCAAAAACAAAACCGTTATCATGCCACAACCACAGTATTCATCGGACTTGGTACCCGCTGACTTTTTGCTCTTCTCAAAACTGAAGACACCGATGAAAGGAAAGCGTTTTGTTACATTTGACGAGATGAAAGAAAAAATCGAAACAGGAGCTGTTGGAGATTTGAAAAAACACGTTTCAGAAGTGTTTTGAGGATTGAAAAAACCGCTGGCATAAATGTATTATATCTGAGGGGGATTACTTTGAAGGAAACAAAATATTTATTGGTGAATAAATAAATAATTTTTGAAAAAAAATTTAAAAAAACAGTACATAAGTTTGTATGTACACATATGCGGGGCTGGTCAAAATACACACCCTATGTATTTCAAATACAAGATACAAAATACTTTCCAGCTGTGTATTTCAAATACAAAATACAAATAAAATTTTTGTTTGTACATTTGTACAACGGGTTATAGTTCAAGTTTTTTCCTTTCTTAAGTTTTTTAAGGATTTTTTACAATACAAATCAATAATTTTTGATTGAAGAAGACAAGAAAAATAATAATCAAAACTTTAGCAGGGGGACAACTAGCTGTTTCGTAGTCGTTACACTACTCATCAGCCACCGAGCATTTAATTATTTTTTATCCATATTCACCTCATATTGAATCACATATGCAATTTGTTAATTGCGCACATTGATTGTGGGCAGAAACGAAAAAGTTGATCAGTTCGCAATAATTTCTGTAGAAAGTAATATTTCAGATGATTATAAATTTCAATTCTCAGATTACAAACAATACATTGGAAAGTATATTTTCAATACCTGGAATGATCTATGGAAAGAAAATAACGAAACTAAATTATTTCTAATACAAAGAGATATACCACATAAATTTAATGTTCCTAACATATCCAAAACTGACTTAATTAAGCTAAATAGGCTAAAAATAGGTCACTGTTTGTTCTCCCACAAATTTATTATTGAAAAGAATCCACCCCATACGTGTGAGTGCGAGCAAAGACTAACTGTCTTGCACATATTTAATGATTGCATACTCCTGCATAACGAACGGATAAAATATAAAATCAGTGGCATTGACATTATTCAAACTTATATAGTGTATAATATTATATATAGTTCCGGTTGTACATCTAAATGGCCTATATAACCTAATTGTGTTGGGGTCTCTGAAATACCAAATAAATAAATAAAAGCAATAATCTTGTTTAAAGAATCATAAAGTTCAACAGAAATAAAAAATTATAAATAGCTAGAAAGGAAAAACTTGAACTAAAAACCTGTTGTACATATATAAATAGCTTGTTTTCTATGTTTCCCAGCTATCTATATGTCGACATTTCATAGGAACTACTCTAATCATCAGTAGACTTTGGAAATTTTTGAAAGACATTCTCAAACATTCAACTTTATATCCCAACAATCCAAATAAATTGCTGAGAATTTAAAAAGAAAAATCCGTCAAAACACAAAAAACAAGCTTTTCTATTTATAAACGTCTCTAACATTTCTTTACACCTTTCCTAGTTCCTATGAAATGTCGACATATAGATAACTGGAAAACATAGAAAACAAGCTATTTATAATTTTTTACTGGTATAAATGTTAGAGGCTTAAATAGCGAATAAAAAACTTAATTGTTCAACAGAAATTCAATAAATTAATATTTTCAACATGTTTTCATCAAAAACACGGTTTTTTATTTTTAAAAAATTGGTTAGGGAAAACATGTTTTTTCTTCATATTTGCATGTTTTGCGCAAAACACTTAAGTTGAAGGTCCTACCACGCGTTATATATGTTGTGGCTTTTTACGTGTGTCATACTTTCTACGCGTTCTATACTTTTGTAACTTCAAGTTACATGTAACGATTTTGATACGATAATTTTTTTGATGTGTTTGAAGTATTTTTTATTTAACAAAATTTTTTTTTAGCACAAATATCAAATCCACGGCACAAATATTATTGGCGATAACATGAAAAAAATAATATGTATTCTTATCTGCGGCTATCAAAAACAATTGACATAGATTGTCTATAAAAAGGGGATATTATTTTGAAAGTGAGAAAATCATATATTATCAACTTGGTTTCAAATACAATTATCAAATGTTTGTCAGATGTGGATTGGGATGTGGAAGATAAATAAAAGCTAATTTTTGTTTAACAAATTCATATTTCTTTTGATTTATTTGTGATTTTCAATTGGAAATTTCTATTGTTATTATTCAAACAATTGCTTCTAACATTGATACCAATCAAAAAATTATAAACAGCTTGTTTTCTATGTGTCCCAGCTGTCTACGAGTATATGTCAACATTTCATAGGAGCTACCATAGGCATCAGTAGACTTTGGAAATTTTTGAAAGATATTCTCAAAAATTCAACTATATTATATATTTATCCCAACAATCTAAAATTGTTGAGAATTAAAAAAAAAATTCTGTAATAATAACTGTCAAAACATAAAAAACAGGCACTTATAAACGTCTCTAACATTTCTTTCTGAGGGAAGTATTAATTTCAGGCATAAAATGTTGAAGGCGCCATTTTCGAGACCCGAAATATTGCTGTAGGTCATCTGGAGTGTCTTGGAACTGAGCGGAGATGCTTCGAAAATTATATGTTTTATGATGTCGATTATTTTGTTTCGTTTATGTTTAAGTCACAACTTAATTTTTTTCGAAATTGTTACTCACTTTTAATGGATAGCTCAGTGTTGTGTATTCCCAGCGGCCAAAGTTTCGATGATCCGATGCACACTTGTAATTCAGCAATGCACACTCATATCATATACGAACCTAGTGTACATTTTAATACACATTGTCGCATTTGTAGAGTGAACGCCGACCACTGCTCACAAAGTAAACGAGGTAGTGAGGTATTCATTCAACAAAAACTCTTTACTTCTTAATATACGTTGTAAGTAATCATTAAGCAGCCCGAATACAGTCCCACATACTTTGTAAGCCGGCAGTAGGCAGCCCGAATACAATGTCGCTTACTTTGTAAATAGGTCGAAGACGTACTGCGTACTTCAGTTTTTTGGGACTATTCCAATAAATAAATTTTTTCTGTTTTTTGTTCACTGCATTCTTTTCTTTTTTCACTAAATATTTTATCTTTCTTGTACCTTTTTTATAATATTTTCTTGGCACTCTTACCTTAAGCACTGATTTTTTTAATTGAAATTTTTGCAACGTAGTTTGACAAAGACGGCAAACGTTTGATTTACAACTAAAAAATAAAATACATATTTATAAATGTGACTGAAATGAACGTAATTCATTTTGGGAACTCCATATACTACTGCCGTACACTTTGGAAGTTAGCATTCATTGATTACAAATTGTTGCACACATCATTGAAGGGAAGCAATGTTGTGTTTTTTTATTGAGTAAGAGCGGTTTTGCACAGAACATTTTCGGAGTGGTTTGCTTCAAAACACGTAGTTTGAGGTGTTTTGTTCTTTACAAAAATGTATGGGAAAACATGTTTATTTCTATATGTTTTACCCAAAACACGTGTTTTCGAGCAAAGCACCTGTACGGTAATACACTATTACACTCAAAATCAAATTGACGAAACATTGAATATAAATTTTTCATATTCAAATGTGAAAATCAAACTTTTGGAGTTTGATATCAAATGTACAAGTCATTTTATATCAAAAGTTTGATTTCATTTTTGTTGGCCGAATTAAGATAATTTCTATTATTAATATTATACGATGGTATGTTGCTGACCCAAGTTCAAACCAGGCTTTCGCCAATAATTGTTTTTATTTTTAATTATAACAATAAAAGGAGGCAGAAAAAAATAATTGAACACACTAATCTGGGGTCAACTAGCTGTTTTGCAGTCGCTACGCCGCTCATCAGTACCCATTAGGATTCGAACTCTGTATCATGTAAACATCATGTATTTTAGTACGGCTAACTCAGTAGCGCTGTGTCGTTAATGAACGAACGGGTTAAATTGAATGGATCATCTCATTGAATGAAGTGAACCGGTCATTAAACTGATCAGTTTTCGTTTAATAGTGAGCCGTTCGAATTATTTTTGGTTCACATTTTGAAAAAGTCGATATATTGTCGTAAAATTTATTTCTCCTACACATTTCTCATTACGAATTGGAAGGTATATCCGATTATATTTTCAACTTTTAAGGCCCGCCTAACCTGAACTAAGCATAGCAAACAAAAACTTTTTTAAGTTCTATATCCGACCGAACATGGAATACAACTCTCATGTTTGAACCGGTGCCTCAAAGTTTGTTTTGGCGTTACTCAACCGTGTGCAGGAGAGGGCGAAGAAGCTTATCGGTGATAGTAGGGTATCCAAATCTATTGAATCAATGGAGCATCGACGCTGTGTAGGGTGCGTTACTCTGTTCTAACGTTACTACAATGGATTTTGCTCCGACGAGATTAGGAATCTTGCTCCCAAAACTCGCACATTGATACGTAGCATTGCCAAGAGCTCATCCATTTGTGGTCGATTGCCCGGGGAATCGTACAACGCATTACAAAGAGGGTTTGTTTTTCAGCCGTACGCTTCGCCTGTGGAATAAGTTGCCTGCAAACGTGTTTCCTGTCTGTCGTAATGTTGGAAAGTTTAAGTCAAATGTTCACAAACACGACTCCCTCTTTCCATCTCCTCATAACCTATTTCGTAGTTATTGTGGGCACATTGAAATATACTTTCATATAAATGATGAAATAGAACTAGGCCTTGACGATGTTTGCCCTACAATTTGACATCAAATGAAGCTAGAGAATTCGGTTTTATTTTGACAGCAATTTTACTTATGCTTCTTATTACCATAATTTTAGTAAATTTAATACATTTTGTTAACAAAACAAAAGCTTTAAAAACTTTAGCGTGAATAAAATTAAGAATTACAGAAAAATATTTTTTTCTAACAAAACAAGAACATTAGTTGATTGATTGTGAAGTTTTAGCCGTTGTTTCAATTATGGACGTGTTTCTTCTGAGAGCCGTTTTCGCTTGAAGTTGCAGTCGTATTCTGTTTCATCATTAGATGAATTTATGTTGGTACCGTGTTCAAAATAGTTCAGTACTGATTATAATTTCATGTTGCAACACTTGATGACGTAAAGTCGTGAATACTGCTGCTGTGTACGTGTTAAATGCTTAAGTCAAAACAAAAACAGCTGTTGCTTGAAGTAAAATACGGAAGTCCAGTGCTTTTGCTACTAAATTTTTAAACGTGCTAAAATCAAATAAAGGGCCAGAACTTCAATTCGTCGCATAGTTGTCGGCGGCAGCGACTGGACAAAAAGAAGGTCGGCAGCGGCTAAAAGCCGGCTATAACCGACATATGTGCTTTTTTTTTGCATACATGTAGTAATGTTTTAATTTATTAAGATATCAGATGTCAAAATATTGTTTAAACAAGTACATTTTTACACAAATAAATTCTTCACTATTTTTCATCTAAATTCATACAAATTTTAAGCTAATTATATAAAAACTTTTGTTGTACAAATGTACTAAATATCGCTGATTTACTCAAACAACATCATAGTTCAATATATACACATAATTATTTCGAGCCAGCAATGCAAATTTGTTAACAATACTATCCATGTTGCATAAACTCATTCACATAACTTTTGAACTGCTCCTTTTAGGAGCTATTTTATAAACATACATATTTTTTAAGACGGGTATGGAAATTGAAAATGTAGAATGTGTTTTTTCGAAACTATGATTTTTGACTCATGAGATTTTTCACTTATTAAGAAACAAATATTGTGGAAAAGAAATAACAACGCGTGGCTCAATTTATTTACACAAAACTGATTGTAAATAACAATATGTGGCTCAAATAAATTAAGATTTTATGAAAAGGTAAATTTATAGCAATCTGTTACCTGAAAAATATCGGATCTTTTCTAACAAAATACCATAAAACCAAATAATTTCCAAGGTGACACTAAATATATTTTAACAAAGCACAGCTTGTGATATGATCATACTGTCAAATTCTGACATGCAACATAAGAAACTGCAGAAAATACTTGAACAAAAGTTTGAGATCATAGATTTTGACAGTGACAAAAAGTCATTATGCTGCTACATATATGCCACCTTGTACTCGTAGAGCTAAGTCGGCTCAAGCTGCCGATTATGTAAATACGGCGGCTGAAAAAAAGCCGACTTCAGCCACCATAACAGTGGCGGCTGGGAAATGTAAAACAAGGTCGGCGACGGCTCAAAGCCGGCTGTCAGCCATACGAGTTGAACCTCTGTAAATGACACGCACTTTTAAGTAAAAATAAATGCAATAAGTTGAACATTTTTGCTGTTATGCAAAATTATTAAACAAACTAATTCTACAATATTCTTTTTAATAATAATTGCAATATTTAAATATTTTTTCTTTGCTCTGGCTCTTACAAAATTCTATCCTCTTTGTTTGTGAAAAAAAATCTAAGTTTTTGTGTGCAATACTCGTCTAGCAATTTTGGCACAATTAAAGACTTAAAACACTTGGAAAATTTTAAATCTTTCCATCTTTCCTTCATAGTGATTTGATTCCTATTACTGAAATAACAAATGATTTCTAAATCCACTTACACAAATGCCGCAAACGAAACCACTCACAATCTTTGGCCACCAAATGGAAAGCCAAATTTGAAAGCAGTTTCCATCTTAAGCGTGAAAAAAATAGCTGACATAATAATCTCAATTGAGAATAATGGCCTCACTAATAATAACACTTTAAAATGAAAATTGATAAATTTATAATGGAAAAGATAAAAATGTAATAAGCACGGAAATATTTAGTTTTATTTTCAATACGATTATATTTGTGTGAACATGCGATAGACACCTGGAAGGTATCGTTTCGCAGGAATCCCCAAATTAATGGATAATGATATAGAAAAATTTTATTTATTTAAATGTTTATTAATGTGAGGCATTAAAATTATTTTTTTCGCTTAAATTTATCTATATACATTCATACGTGTTTATGTAAATCGAATTAAAATCAATGTTTACAGTATATGTATGTGTGTATGAGTATACGTACGTATGTAATTATGTAGGTACATAAGATGTCATGATGTATGTATGTATGTTTTTAGATTCATAAGCAGCGTTGCCGAAATGTTATTTTATTATAAAAGTATTGATCCATATAACGTCCGATCTAAATGTAAAAAATTAATTCAATTAACATTATTTCTGTACCACTATATTTTAAATATAGTCAACATGTGTTTTCAGACTTCATTCAAGCAGATACAATCATGAGAATCTGGTTTGGCACTGCCTCCATTGTTGATATTTTGTGTGTCCCTTTTTACCATTAAGGGCTAAGTACTTTAACATATCGGACTAACTCCTTGAATGGGAGTATTATCAAGTACTCTTCACCCAAGGTTAAGGCTTATAGTGTCCCCAATGCTCACAGTAAACGTTCTAATGTTCCTTTGACTTCACTTTCTCCCCGCAATAGTGTGTGTTGGAAATGCCACTTTCGTACAGATGCTTAAGCCAGTTCTTAGGGTTTTTTCGGCCCTCTTAGCATCAAAGCTTAAAAATATCTCAGAATATTTGAGACCCCTTGCTTTATTCTAATACATCTGTACGACTAACGCAGTTCATTTCTTATTATTAGGATTAAGTAGGTTAGGTTAAGTTGTGCCAGCTGCCAGCCTCATGAAACCGGCCTACTTGGGATTAAGCAAGTCCAATAAAAATACCCTCGACTTCGGTTTTGGCGTAGGGCTCTGCAGTTCATTACCATTATGCCCCTCATATCTTGGCACCCAGTTTAGAGTAATATGATTCTGATTCGCCAATTGTGACATTCCTAAAAACTAGGAATCGTAATGAAATCCATGAGCATCTTTTTTTATTCTTATCTTGGACTCATGGGATAACCCCTACATATGCAGTGCAGTGTACCGGAACTAGGAAAATAGGTTATGAGGACTTGAAATTTTCAACGTTATGACAGACAGGAAACACGTTTGCAGGCTGAACGGCTAAAAGACGAATTCTATCTGTAATAAGTGGTACGATTCCCTAGACAACCAACCACAAATGGATGAGCTCTGGACGATGAACGCGCGAATTTCAGGAACAAGGTCCCTAATCGAGTCGGCGCAAAATCTATTGTAGTAACGATACAACAGAGTAACGCATCTTACACTGCGTTGGTGCTATTGACCCACTGGAGCACCGATAAGCTTTTTCGCCTTCTCCTGCATATGGTCGAGTAACCCCAAAAGAGACTTTGAGACACCGGCCTAAACATGAAAGATACATCTTGCACCGTTTCAAAAAACCGAGGCACTTGAATGCTTCTTTAGAAACACGAAAAATGTGATCCTTCCAGCAAACATCCCTCTATGCCCCAAAAACCAGATCACCCTAGTTTGGTGCAAAATAAAGCAAAACCTGCTCCCCGGGGTCCTAATCTGACAGTTGAATAATTCCTTAGAGTATTGTTCGCAAGTCTCATGCAGGTGGCAACTTTTTGTCATACGTTTGTAGCTCTTGCTGAAGAACTTCGCCAGTTGGTGGCTCGAAATTCAAAAACGGCATCAGACTTTAACAAATACACAGTTACAAGATAACAGAACCGCGGGAACTTTAATTAGTACCTCGAAAGCCGGTTATCTACCATAATTATCAGAGAATACTAAAAACCACTCCCTACGATTCTAGGTTTAAATCAGAACATTTCAGTCAAACTGCGGGTACTTCAAGCACGACCAGCGCCAGAATGATATGAAAAATAAAATCATCTGTAGGCATGCTGATTCTCTTCTGCCAACTCGCCTTTGGTGAATGTTTTAGGAAGTCCCAGCATAATCTAAGTCATCCGGCGGCTTTCTAAAGTTCTATTTGTTGCAACAAATGCGGAACCTCTACGTAACCATACCCCAAGTTGGCCATACACCAATGCAAAACCTTCCAGGGAACGTCATCATTCATTTCAAGAACATGACAAACGAGTTTTAGTGAACTTAACTGTACGCCATTTGACAGTCGTCATCAAGACCACCCTCCACAGCGCATATGAAACAAATGATTTATTGCAGCAGCGACTTCCAAAATGATTTATGTTAAGAAATTCTGATGCCAACTGGCCGCCCAGATATTACAATTTGGTGTTTTTAGGAATTTAGTGAAATCTTTGATTTATGCAAAAAATAAAAATAGAAATAATTCCTAGGCTCAAGAGATCCAATTCGTCATTGGTGAGAGATACAGCCACATTTTTGTGAAAAAGTCATAAAAAATTCTTGAAAAGATCAGTGGAGGCCATTTGACGGTTACTTATTCCAGACTTAAAAGGCATATTTATTTTTTACAATCCAAAAATTATATAAAAAATGCGGGTTTCTTATTTCAAAATGAAAAAGTGTGCTCTTACTGAGACACCCTTTACATATACTGATGAAAATTCACAGGCTTCGCCACAAATCCTTCAAACTATAGATACGAGTTCTAGTATATATATTTATGTTATATCTAGTTTTTCTGTCTTAAAAATAAAAGTGCTGTTTATAGAACGCAGACGAGCGATTTGTGTCAAAATTTTGTATGGAAAGCATTCAAAGACGTTAACAGTTTTCATGAATTTTTTTTTTGGGCGAGTCGCTCATCTGTGTTCTATGCACAACACAAACGTTTTGGTGTCAAAACTATGGGACGATGTGCTTTTTTTCAAAATATGATTCTCTTCAGTTGGACTTTTTCTGGCAACGCTGTTCAGAAGCCTTAACTGATTGTATACTTCATTAGTCTTTGATTTTTTTTTTTTTTTGTGAAGACTAACAACAGTTTGTCGGTTTTGGATTTTTTTTTTGCATTTACGTTTTTATACCGATACACAAGAATAAGCTTTTCACATTGATGTACGTATCGTCCGTTACAATTTCAAAGGTCGTGGTTATCATTTTAGTTTTTTATTCGAAGACTGATAATACTGTATCCTACAATCAGTTTTTCCAAAATACGTAGTTATAACGAATTTGGGACTTTTGCAGCAAATTTTTCGGAAACTAATAGTTTAGAAGGCTTTAAGATGGTCTTCAAATTATACGAAGGTCTTTTCTCTTTCAAAATAAGAGTGAAATCTAAAAATGTTACAAAACAACGAAATTCATAGAATAATTAATAATGATTTTCAGAACTCAAATCAAATACATATATATCAATCAATATTTTGTGCTCTTTTATATTTTGATTTTTTATAGCTGCTTAAGCAGAAGGCAAGAAAACGTGATCATTAGGTTAGCACCTATGAAATGTGGACGTATAGAGACAGCTTGAAAACGTAAAAAACAGCCTTATATTTTTCGTATATATTTTTTAAATAATAAAGCTAAATGTTTGCTAAATGTCTTCAAAGTTTTAATTTTCTACTGGAATTTCATGCTAAAGTTGGTTTTACAATTTTTACTCACACAGCCAGTGCCATTTTGTGGAACGGTATGTGGATGCTAGATTTTCTTTTTTTTTCTATCAATACGGAATTTTTGCCTTTTCAATAAAGTTAATGTTTTGCATTTTTACGTTGTTTGGTAAAACAAGAAAAATAGAGAATGCTAAAAGTAGGACGTGGCTTTTTAACAAAGATATTCCAACACACACAAGCACACACCCAACACAGTGCAAATCTGGCTCTGCCTTTTTATCACTGCCGTCAAATACAGTTATTTAATCTCCCACTTATCATCATTTCCAACAGACTTTTATTTAACTATTCAATGTTACGACCACCAAAATGCTTCTGATGTACAGATTTTTTCTTTAAAATTAAGACATTGACGTTGTGTTGCTCATTTTTATATTGAGCTAAAGTCATTTGTGTTACTTGCAGCTTGAACTGAATGGGTTTTGTGCTTAAAATATAGAATTGAATTTAATGGCCCATATTAAAAATATTTAACATGATAAAAATAATATGTACAAGTATACAAAAACAGCTAAACAAATCAACATTCGAATCTTATTGAAGGCAGAGTTTAAAATGTAGTTACGTTTTAGCCTTTAAAGTCGATTTGTGAATTCGTCAATTGCAAATGAAATAATGATACTAACACTTGTAGCAATATACTGCTGGCGTTCGCTCTCTGGAAGAATAACAGTGTGATACACGAAAACCAGCGTTGCCAACTTTGAAATTTTAAAATGCACCAAGATGGAGGAAAAAGCGCGTTATTTTAACAAAAACGCACCGAATTTTGAATGTTTCTTTCCATTTTTAAAAACCCATTTTGTATTATAGGAAGGATAATATTTTTATATTAAAAACAGAATACAGAAACAGCCTTTTAAAAGACTATTATACAATCAAACTGGGTCTGATAGCACCACCTGATGGCATGCCATATGATTATTTTTATTTATTTATTTATGTATTTATTTATTATTATTATCTAGCACAACAAGACACAGCGTCTTATAAATGATAGTGATAGTGACTGAGCAAAAATAAATGTTTACAAAAATATCATAAAGGAAAAATACAATACAATATCAAAATAATATAATAAATATAATACATTTATATAAAAAAAAAATAATATAATAAATTAATTACAATTCTATGATAAAATAAAAAAAAATAAAAAATAAACTAAACAAAATTACAAAAATTATTACTGTGGATAGTTTATGCAAATAATTTACTCAACTCCCTTTTAAATGTGACTGCGTTGTGGATTACCTGAATTGTATTTGGTAAGGCGTTCCAAAGACTGACCGTATTCACCAGAAATTGTCGTTGTGACAACAGATAGTTGTATTTCTGTTGAATTACTTTTTTCCCGCGGTTGGACCTAGCAAACAGAATTCTATTGTACAGATAAGGCGCTTGTTGTGATGTTATGATCTTATGGAAAAAAGAAGACATTTTAATTTCAAAAGATTATCAAATTTCATCTGAAAAATCCGGTAGGAATATGATGAAATATGGTCTCTGCGGCGCTTTTGGAAAACGAATCTTGCAATGTTATTGTAAGCAACATTAAGTCTACGTAGATATTCACTATCACAGTTCGCATATAATTCGCATCCATACAGCAGTGCTAGGACAAGAAAAGTTTTAGCTAGTAACATTCGAATAACAAAAGGAGTAAAATTTTTAACAGCCCATAAGTTTCACAACATACCATATGCTTTTCCTACGACGACGTTTATATGGCTAGACCAGTTAAGCTTATTATTATACGTAATTCCCAAGTTAAGCGCTAAAGTAACTGTATTTATGCAATTACAATTTATTTTTATTTGAAAGTTGTGCGCAACTCTTCCAGATCTTGACAGTAATATACATTTCGATTTAAATGGATTGATGCCCAATCCATTGGCTTTATCCCAAATGCTTACTTTATCGAGGTCATGATTAATATTATTTACACATGAAGTTATATCTGCTATGGTAGAACTACATCATCCGCATACATTTGTATTTTACTTGATACCAACGTATCAGGTAAATCATTTATATATAAACAGAATAAAAGAGGGCCAAGTATTGAAACCTGCGGAACTCCTCTGGTGACATTAAGCCATTGTAGTGCACGCTTTGAAATCTATACGTTAGGCAGGAGGAAATTAGGCTAAATGCTGTACGCGAGAAATTAATGAATTTTAGAAGCTTAGAAATTAGAATTGGATGATTCACAGTGTCAAATGCTTTGCTATGATCCAGAAGAACCAAGAAGGATACCATGTTGTTATCAAATTTAGACCTTAATTCCTCTACCACGTCAACTAAGGCTGTAGCTTCTATTACATTATATTACATTTATTAAGATAATGTTATCTTTACAATAATTCTAACGATATTTTATCAAATTTATTATTCAGCAATAGTATTTAATTATATTCGCTGACGCTGTTACTTTTACTGCCTATTCAGGTATACAAAACTACAGCTGCTTACCGGCGTTAAAATCGAAGAAATTTACGATTATCTGATCATTAAAGTTACAGAATAGCATTACAAGCCATCAAACTCTATTAATAGCCATTCTATCAAATACAGTGTAAATTTCATTTGTGTTTTCTTAAGCGAACAGTGAAAATCAGTTTGGTGTCAATTTGTCGGAATTATAACAAAAAAGTTTACCAGAATCAATATTTAATGCAAAAGTTTTGGAAAAACTTTATAACTTAATTAATAATTTATCAATTACCAAATCAGTAACAAATTCACGTGCCATCATAAATACGAACTTCACTATCTGTGTCTGCATTTATTGTAATATTCGACAAATTTTGGAGACGTTTATAAATAAAAAAGCTTGTTTTTTGTGTTTTGACGGATGTTATTAAAGCATTTTTCTTTTAAATTCTCAACAATTTATTTATGTTGTTGGGATATAAAGTTGAATGTTTGAGAATATCTTTCAAAAATTTCCAAAGTCTACTGATGATTAGGGTAGTTCCTATGAAATGTCGACATATAGATAGCTGGGAAACATAGAAAACAAGCTATTTATAATTTTTTACTGATAAAATAATAAAGTTAAAAAAAAAAAAAAATAGTCTGACAATGAAATTGTAAGATTTTTACGATCGTCTGAATACACAACTTACTTCTGCGGGACAATTTTTCATTGTGGCTACATTGTCAGCATGTTGTCAGATCTCTCAATATTGTAACATCTGACAACAGTGTGTACATAGCTTTAGTGTTTATAGGTCTTTCAAATTAATATCCAATTTGAAACAGAGGACTTTTATCAAGTTGATATTTAAACTCTTCAAATTACGTCTTGCACGTGATCTTCCGTTCGTTGACGCTTCTAAGCCATAGTAAGGGTTGCCCGATATTAAGAAATAATATTCGTTTATATGTTAATAACAGTTTTTGAGGGCATAAAAAGTAGTCAAGGCACATTTAAAAAGTACCAGAAATGTTTTAAATTTTGTTTACAAGTCATGTTAGGGAAAGGGAAAAAAGCATTTCATTCTAATGTTTATTTTCTTTTCCATACACGTGTTTGTTTCTACAGATTTCGATTTACAACATTATGCCAGTTTTTGTGTTGTTGTCAAACTGCTGGTAGATGTGTTTCGGTATTGCTTTTAGTATTTAAGAGTTTAACAAATAAACAAAAACACCACTAGGGAATATAAAGTTAATAAGCAAAATTAACATTATTAGATTGTGGACATTTCTGTTGTTATTGAGTATTTGCTGTACACTGCACGAAAGCTGGCAACAATACTAAAACTGAATAAAACACAATAAGAAACACGCACACATGAAATGTTCAGTGGACAAATGTTACCAAAGTAGCAGCAAAAAGCTGAGTGAGTGACTATTGGAAAAATTTTAATTTTGCATGTAATATAACGTTTTTAGATTTTTTTCAGTGTTAGAAAATCTGTATCTACTTACATATTTCCTACAGATGGAGTACACAGAAAACACTGTTTAAAGTTTTGTAACCCTAGTATCATAGCAAATCTGCAAGGCAGCTCAGTTTACTTTTGGGCAGACCATTTAAGTGAAGGTGGGTTGAGTAAGCGAACACATTTATTATTGGGAAATCTGAAATCGGAGGATGGAAGATTTATGAAATTTAATGGAGAGAAATTAGGTACTAATTAAAAAAACATTTATCAGAATCATGTAGCATTGCAGTAGATGAATTAGTTGTAAATCTGTTTTTAGATGTAGAATATATTTTAGAACAAGGTTTTTTATGGTGAAGAATTTTATAAAAATTAAAAAAAAAATACGCCTAATAATACAACAACGTTTCATAAAAAGTTTAATTTAATTTTTTCTTAGCAGAAACTTAAAGAGATAGCCAATAAAATGATACCTTACATGACGTCATTG
The DNA here is from genome assembly GCA_914767995.1 of Thecocarcelia acutangulata. Taxonomy (NCBI): domain Eukaryota; kingdom Metazoa; phylum Arthropoda; class Insecta; order Diptera; family Tachinidae; genus Thecocarcelia; species Thecocarcelia acutangulata. The sequence continues at coordinate 65,173,613 of OU612098.1, forward strand.
CTGAAATATGAGCAGAAGATTATAATTTTGTGTGAGAGTTTTCATAATCTTGGGTTAAACTGTAATTATAAATCGTTAGTTTATGTACTTGAAATGTTTGCAGGGTTACAGAATTTAAGTATATTTGCAGGCATGTTCTGAGAAACGCAAAACGCTTAAATTTAGCGTTTTCAATTTAAAAACGCCAAATAGGTGTTCTGAGAAAAGTATAACGCAAGAAGTATGGTTTTGCGATTTAAAATCGCCAAATAGGTGTTCTGGAAAACGCATATCGGTTAAAATTGGCGACTTCAACTCGCATGTGTATATTGAAGTGAACTGATTGAACTTGCTAAAACTGGACTTGCAAAAGGCAATAAAATTATTAGCAATTAAAATTTAATATGTCTTCTTTTTACTTCAATAAAAAGTTCTAAGAATTTTACACATTTTCAATTAAAAAACTAAATTAAAAATTTTGTCTATTTGTTGTCAAATTTTTTTTATTTATATAACTACCACATACATATAAGTATACGTTTGTAAAGCACATGTAGTATTTTTTCAGAAAAAACTCCGAAACGTCAGTAAAACGCGCGTTTCTCGGAACATGCCTGTTGATATAAGAAGGCTAAAGTGGCACACAAAATTTACAAAACAGTTGGAGGACTAAAACAAAAGATAGATTAAATAAATAAGATTGGTCGAATTTAGTATAAAAAATACCTTGTGGCGGTAATGATAGCGAACAATGTGACAAGAACAACAAATAAATCGAAGACTAGAATAGCAGGATATACGAGGGCGGATATTGAAGCTACCTAAGTAGGAAAAACAAATTTATTTTTTTTAAACCATTTATTTCTCAACATAGTCTGCTTTTAGCTCTATGCACTTAGTAAGACGATATTCCAACTTTCTTAAACCATCTGAATAATACGATTTGGGGAACCCCTCAAAATACGCGTTGATTTCGGTAATCACTTCTTCGTTTGAGATGAATCTTTTTACTGCAAACCATTTTTTCAAGTTTGGGAACAGGAAGAAGTCACTAGACCAACTCTGGACTATAAGGTGGATGACTAATCAACTCGAAGTGTATTTTACGTAAGTTTAGCATTAGAGACGATGCTGTGTGAACCAGTGCGTTGTCTTAAAGAAAGAGCACTTTTTTCTTCTTTAAATGATCCAATAATGCATGGTAATAATTTGCTCTGATTGCGGATCTTGAAAAAGGATCCGCAATCATAATTGAATCAAATAGTACTTACTTGTGGGTACTGATGGGCAATATTCCGTATGCATTCCATAGCCTTGTCAGCCGATTTCACTGCCTTCGCCTTCTTCGGAGCATTTCCACCAATTTCCATCAATTGCTTTGATTGATTTTTGGTTTCAGATATGTAGTGGTGGGCTCAGCTTTCATCAACAGTTATTACTCGTCGCCAAAAATCAACAGGACGACGCTTGGTCATGTCCAAACACCGCTGTGAAGTGGTCTATAGAACTCGGTTTTTTCGATACTGAATCTTGCCGATAACTTTTTTATATGCAAATTTTCATTCAAAACGTTAAGCACACGTTCATATGACAAGTTTATCGCACGTAACTTGACTCGGCGATCATTTATAACGATATCGAGGATTTTCTTAATATTTTTTTCAGTAACTACCTCTTTTGGCCTTCCTGTTGATGGTATTGTTACACTCACCGTAATGTTTATCGAGCTTTTCACTGTTTTCAATTTTTCAAGAAACACAAGAGTTACTTACTTATTTCAAACGATTAAAAAAAATAAACTAATCGATGAATTTGGGAGATATTTTAACAGCTGACGTTTGACAGTTCGCAATTACAGAAAAAAAATTGTGCCCTAGATAGCTTTAATATCAATCCGTCCTCGTAAGACGGATCAGAAATTTAGAAATATTATTTCGTTTCAGAAGGCTGATTCGTCTATTCATTGTCTACATTTGAATCACGAGCCAGATTTTAATACTTTTGTCATATTGAATACAGAAAACAATTGTAGCAAACGTTACATATACTGTAAAGTTTTTGCCCCTCGAAACGCTTTTGCGGATTCTTTAATTACAAATGAAATAATGACCCACTCGTTACAGAGTATTAAAATACTTCACAACTTTATTTAGACTTGATACCACTGTGTATTACTTGATTACCACTGTTTTTTTTTTTTTTTTTTTTTTATATTGGACCAGTACTCAGGGGATGACCCCTACATATGCAGTGCATTGTACCAGAACTAGGAAAATAGGTTGTGAGGAGGGGGAAAGCGGGAGTAGTGTTTGTGAACATTTGACTTGAATCTTCCAACGTTATAACAGACAGGAAACACTTCTGCAGGCAACTTGTTCCACAGACGAAGCGTGCTGTATACTAGACTTGCTTTCTTGTATCCCTCATGAGTGTCTTGCACAAAGTTCAGAAATAAGCTGACTCGCTGCCGCAGACCTGCTATTTATATCTCTTTATTACCTTCTGCAATCATCATGAAGTTTCTAGGCATTCGTATTTCTAGACGGAAATGAAAAATATAATTCTTACACATGATTAACATACATGCTTGTGACAACAAACAATAAGAAACGAAATACCAAGAATGCAAGAACAACAATAACAACGTTTGTAGTGGATTTGCTTGTAATTTTGCTTATTTTAAAAACATGTATTTTTGTTTGTTTGTATATTGCTTTTAGTTTTATCTTGTTTGTATGAATGTGCTTTACACGCATATCAACGGCTGCACATTGGGTTAGATGTGATACAAATTCGTAACAGTATATTTGAGATGTTGCAAATAATTGATGTACCAATAGGAAATAAAATTAATTTTTGAAAAAGATACAAAAAGTATAGTTCAGAATTATAGGCATTTAATTTATAATTATAAAAATAAAGTAATATATTAACATATTGAGAAAGCTATTACTATATTTATAACATGATCTGAAAAATGTTGCTTGAGTATTGTAGTTTTTTATGATAACTTATGCTAAATATTGTATATTAAAATTGTTTTCGTTTCATTTCAATTTAATTTATAAACAAAAGTTTACAAAAATTTTTCTGAAGAAGTCGAATATCGAAACAAATAAATAATTAGAGACTTTTTTTAAACGAAAAAGACCTCAAGTTTGCAAACTATAGCATTTAAATTTAAGAAAAAGGTAAAAAAGAAATTAGGATAAAGAATTAGGAAAAGAAAATTTGCAAAATCACTTCACAATGTGATCTAGCAAAACTAAAGGTACCATCGATTTCTGTGGTCTCTAACGAAATTGTTGCAGGAGAACTTCTAACTAATATTGTCTCTAACTTTTGTATCACAGTGTAATGAGTGAATAACATTTGCTTCTAAATTTAAATAATCCTGTTTAATAATAAAATGTTTAAATCTATTGAAAAAACGAAAAAAATTTAAATGTATTCATTTCTAATTGCTGATATACGAGTACTAAGCGCTTTATTATTTTTAAGGGCTGATTGCTATAAGAAAATTAAAATATAAATCCTGAACGCAGCGCTAAATAGGAAAATTGCCTCTAAGTCAATTTTCATAATGGTGTAATTAAGCTTCCCGTCAAACACATAGGAGTATGTATGAATGTTGATATACACATATAATCATTTTCAAGTTATTTACAAGGTTATCGGAATTAAAACTGTAAGTTTTTCCCCACTTCCGCTGAAAGAATCTTTAAGCGTGAATAAGTAAAATGTGTTTTATCAAACGCTCGTAGCTTACTAAGTTCTACAGAGACATATTTAAATTACTCCTACTGTGTAAGCTAATACATTATGAACGATTCAAGTATTCAAGCAATTGTTTGAAGACTTATCTCTGGCTTTTTGAAACTTTTAAACTACAAATCTTAGTAGCCAATAGAGGATGCTCATTATATAAAAGCTGCAAAGAACTATTGTCTTCTTAAAGAAAAAACTAAAATTGTCTTCTTAAGGGAAATAGAATAAAACGTTATATGAGTATGTTTGTATTGTTGAATAGGTTTGAAGTCTGATGATGAGTAAGGTGGCTCCTACGATGTGTTGACTTATAAACAAATAGAAACTTGCAAACAAAGAACAGCTTCATTTTTTGTAAAGTATTGTGCTATTTTTATTTTGTGTTGTTTAATACTAAAGACGAGTTTGGTGTTATGTATTTTAATAGCTATTAATATTTACACCAATCAAAAAATATATCAGCTGCTTTTATAATTTCTATGTATCCAATAGACTTGGAAATCTTTGAAAAATAATTCTAAACATTTAACTCTATATTCTACTTTATTTTTTGATTGGTATTTGAAAGTATTGTATTATTATTATTATTATTGTGTGCTTTTTAAGTTGATAACACACGACGTATTTTTAACAATGTAAATAAAAATTTTCCCATTTCAAAATGCCTACACGCAAAGAAAAAACAGTTTGGAATATTGTTGTCGCAACATTAGTGTTTACTCCGTCATAATTTGTGTTATTGCCACTATAACCATATTATAGTTTTTAAAATAGTTTAATCCTCTATGAATATATCAGTGTTGAAGTTTGTACATTTTTATCATTTTAAAATATTGTTGAATGCAATAATAATATTTAAAAAAATAATTCGAGCACAACAATAGCTTTTGTTATATACAATAATAGAATTTTTTTAAACTAATTATTGTTGTTTAACATATGTACACATACTTTTATTTAATTTTTTATTTTTAAGCAATTGGTTTTTTTCAATATAAATAATATAAAAAAATAATAAAGAGTAGATAAATACTAATCCGTAAAAATGGTTATACAAGCAACGATTTGGAAGCAAAAAGGTTGGTACAAGAGCTTAACTCGACAAATGCATTTATGTATGTGTTTTAATGTGCTTGAATTTTATGTGTATTTTTACAGATATGTACGAGTATATTGACCAGTAGTGGAATTCACTAACTTTACACCCCAATTACATTATTCACATTATTCACTAACTATATTTAGCCACCGTAAAGGATTTTATTTTTCTTCACGTTCAGATTATTATAACGTGGCAACTCGCCATTTCATTGTTATTAGCTATTGTACTGAATCTCTTTTTGTTTATATGTTTTCTTCATCTTTTGTAACTTTGAGCATATATACGAGTAAGGGCCATTTTCACAATCTAAAATTAAGTTGTCATTGAAAAATTATTAACTAATTGCCGGTTTGCTTAACAGGCACTATTTAACCAACAGTTAGTAATTTGGATTGCACCATCTTTCGGTTACTTAACAGAAAAAAATTTTAAAAGGTTGGCAATGTTACTTGTATTTGTTTACGAAAAATAGTGTAATGACGAACACAATTTTTAGAAAGAAGCTTTTTTTATTTCTGTGGCCTTCAAATTTCAAAAATACTTTTCACAAAATTTTATTAAACAAATGCTGAACGGATAAGTTTGATCGGAAAATCAGCAAGTCCTCTTGCGAACTTGGCATTTTCATAAATTTTCTTGACAGCCTTGCCATTGATTTTTCTACCACAAGCATGTTTATAATTAAAAATATTGCAAAAATATAAATGTTGATTTCTATTTACGTCCATTTTATTATTATTTGTATGTTTTTTCTTTATTTGAGTTCTGATTAACTTCTTAACCGGCGAATTTTGATTGGTTAAATTTAACAGCAACTTTTCTGTTAAATAGTGCCGGTTAAGACTTAATTATACATTGTGAAATACATTTTTCTCTAACCAGCGGTTAAAGTCTCAATTAAAATATAATCAGACTTGGTGTAAATGGCCATAAGTGTATTTATTATTTAATCATATAATATCGTGACGTTCAACAATAGTTCGATTGATCGTGACAATAGAATGTAAATCTTTTCAATAATATGGGCAGGGATGATAATATTATATTGAATATGACCAATAAATAATTATTTTTACCATAACAGTATTTGCCATGAATCAAATATAATGACTTTTACCAAATATATGGTTACATATGGTATAATTTTGGTTCTTGGCTGTACCTAACTTTGCACAGAAATTTTAGATTGAAACTATATTATGTGGTTGTGTTCAACCATATAATTCAACAATACTATTTTGCCCTTAAAATATTGTCATTTCAACCATATTTTTTCTTCTACGGGTACATTCCATCTGTTATTTCAAAAACATTGCTTGTGTAAAAACATGAGTAAATCTATTTAATAAAATTTCAAAAAGAGTGTGTTCTATTATGCCATGTTTAAGCACCTGCCACTCTGCCTTGTAAACAATTCAGCGGCGATTGAAATTGGGCGATATAAGTAGTTGGCTTAAGGAATTTTTTTCCTTAATGTTTTAAATAATGCTCTTATACCCTTCACAAAAAAGCAAAGCGTTATTTTCAAATTTTGTGAGTTACGTTTTATTTTGTATTTTTCTCTGTTATGGTGGCAATATCAGCCGTTTTGGAGTGTCAGTTTGTTTTTGACAGATAAAAAGGTTAGTCGTGTTTTGGTGTGCTCTTCGATTTTTTACTATTCGAAAAAATGGATCAAAGAAACTATATTAATCATTAATCAGTGAACTTTTTTTAGTTATATACATATGTACGATATTAACTAAGTTATATTAATTAAGTTTTGTGTAAAAAATGAAATTAAATACTCAAGGACATTTGAAATGTTGGCTGTGGCGTTTGGCGAGTCTAACATGAGTAGAAGACACGTTCAATTGTGATGTAAACGGTTTAAGCAATTTTTACGGCTATTTTAAGCATGAAACGCGCGGAAGCGAAGATTGTTCCATAATTGCAAAATTTTGAGCAAAAACAACGTCGCATGGACATCGCTTAGGAGCTATTGAACATCGTCAACGACGATCCAGATTTTCTCAAAAAGGTCATAACTGGTGACAAATCGTGGGTGTATGGCTATGACATTGAAACCAAAGCCCAATCATCCCAATAGAAACGTCCAGCGCAGTCAAGACCGAAAAAACACGTAAAGTATGGTCAAATTTGAAGGTTTTGCTCACTGTTTTCTTCGACAGCAATAGCGTGGTGCATAAGGAATACTACCTTGAACCATTTACGCAAAACAATTCGTTAGAAACGCATAGAATTGTGGATAAATTAACCATGGATTTTGCACCATGATAACGCACCAGCTCACACATCGATGCTTGTGCGTGAGTTTTTGGCTAAAAACAAAACCGTTATCATGTCCAACCAGCGTATTTACCGGACCAGCTTACTTTTTCCTATTCCCAAAACTAAAGACAGCGATGAAAGGAGAGCGTTTTTCTACGATTGAAGAGATACAAGAAAAATCGAAACAGGAGTTGTTGACACTAGCAAAAATCGCGTTTCAGAAATGTTTCGAGGATTAGAAAAAAACTCTGGCATAAGTGTATTATAACTGAGGGGGATTACCTTAAAAGCGACAAGATAGTTATTGATGACTAAATAAATACTTTTTGAAAAAATAGCGGTTGTTTTTTGATCAGACGTCGTCTATTTAAAAGAAAATTATAAACCGCTTGTATTCCATGTTTCCCCGCTGTCTATATGACGACATTTAATAGGACCTACCTTAAACATCAGTAAACTTTGGAAATTTTTGAAAGATATTTCCAAACATTCAGCTTTATATCCTAACAATCTAAATAAATTATTACGAGTTTAATAACAATTATGTATTAATAATATCTGTCAAAACCCAAAAACACGATTTTTTTCGTTTGTGGCGGTCGTGGCGAAATTGAAAGACGTGTTAATTTGTGTAACAAACTCCAGTTACTGACTTCATTTTATTTTTCATAAAAATATGTATACTACAAATTACTTCAATGTCTATTTTATTCTAGCACTAATACACGCTACTATTTAAGTCTACAAAAATCCAAGTTATCATACATTGTTGTTTATTATCATACTCGGTTGTATTATATCGTATACTACAGGATATATTTAACGGAAACTAATATTTCAAAATTATAATCTAGATTTTCTTACAGAATCGCCACACGTTTTTACACGTCTCTCTACCTTTCTTTAATTTTTGCTGTTGGTATCAATGTTAGAAGCTAATTTACCGAATAAAACTCAATTGTTTGAAAAATAAAAGCTTTCAGTATAAAACTCTTTCTTGAAGAAAACAAATATTTTGCTAAAATATTCCTCATATTTAAGAAATAAATTTCAGAGATTTCTTTGACATCCCTGCGTGTGCTAGTTAGCAGTATAAAAATTGGCATACACTTGCAGAGTGAAGGACATGCCATCTGTGGATGGTTGGAACAGCAAATACGCACTTGATGTAAATAACAAATAATCAAACTCGTTTTTAAAAGATAATGTCTATAAACATAAAAAATTAAATTAAAAGACTTGTAATATGAATTAAAAAATTGCTATATTGATTAAAATTTATTTAAATTTGCACCAACAAAGTTGACCGTCTTTGTAAATTTTTTGTTGACTTGATTAAAAATTTTGTTAAATCAATCAAATTTATAATCCATTTAATTAGTGTTTTATTTATTACTTAAGCCAGCTGTTTTTATAAACAAATCTTGGTAATATCTTAAATTGTATTAATAATGTAATTGATTTGATTTCTATAGTTTTCTAGCAATCTATAATATTCAATAAAACAATTCTTCTCTTGGGGTACGAAACTCTGCTCAATAAGCTTTATTTAACTTTTTTTATGCAAAGTAATTGAAGAAAAAAAGTGTGCTTATGTTTATGCAACACTGACGTCAAACTGCTTAATTAATAGATATTGTTTATTTCATGAATTGTTAAAGTTAACAATGACCTACTTCTAGACATTGTGTACTACGGGTATTTATTAAAACTACGGAATTAAAATGCTGGTTTGCACTTTTCCATTTATTCAGTGCATACACGGCCATTGCCATTTAATTGCAAACAAATTCAAGCTTAATAACCAATAACTACTTAAGCAATAAATAAAACAAAATATAGGGTAAGTGTCCCAGTTGTAGGCAGTTTAAGACTTTCGATTTTTTTAAAGTAACGTTGTGGCATATGTGATATAACTATTGAATTGAATATTAATTATTCCGTTTCATTAATTTGTCTTCTTGCAGTTTAAATAAGTTATATTTTAATAGTTGTTTATAAAAATTTTAAAATTTTACGAATATTAAAAAAAAGAGCACCAATTTAATTTTCCAGTTTTCGGCATGTTATGTACCTATTGTCGGCATATGATTCTTCAGTGAAGAAAATAGCAGAAAATGAAGGAATTCAAACTTTTATTTATTTTAAATAAACATTTTTACATTTCTAATAATTGATTATTATACTAGTATATAAAATAAAAAGTGAATGCGTTTATATCTTCAGCAACTAGCTTATTTTACGATGTATTCATTTTGGCGTTATCAGATTGAGTATTTCAACCACTTTGTGAAAACTTATTGTTAATAACCCATTAACAATTTCCAGTATCGCTTCTTACCATTTATCCCATGTGATTTCGACTACTCCACGAAATCTAAAACGGCCACACTTTCGGAAGCCATTCTTAATCGTTGCCTCTATGTTATATTATCAGAGAGAACCATATGAAGTAGTGGGCAAAAGGGCGAGTTCTGGTGTAGTTTGCAATTTTCTGACGCTTTTTTTATTCTGATTTCAAAATGCTTACATCGGTCAGTTGTATTAAGGTATTAAGTTTGGAGCCAGTGCATAAAATTAAATCCGATTATTGCCCAATGTCATATAAGATTTTTGACCTTCTACAACAATTTGTTCAACAATTCTGTAGACAATTATATTGTAGTTTTAAGTTTAAAAAATACATTGTTTCTAAAAATTTGCCATTTTTATTCATTAAAATTAAGAAAAAACAAGTAAGAGTGTAGTATATTCTATCTAAAATCTAAAATACCCTTCACGATAGTCACGTCTATGTATAGTATATTTGAAAATGTGAACTAAATATGCTCGGTTATATATAAATCGATATCGGAATATTCTATTTTCTGTATTTTAAAAACCTTCTTTTATAACGAGAATTGTCTTTCAGAAAAAAAAACCAAAATGGAAAACTCGGTTCAGGCCATATATCAGGTATATATGGACCGATGTCGGAAATTTTTATTTTCCATATTTATATAACCTGAATTTATTACCAGAACTGGTTTTAAACAAAAAAAGTTGTTTCAGTTCGCTTACACGACATTTTCATGAAAAGCCCGGTTTAGGCTATATCTCGGGTATGTATGGACCGATATCGGAAAGTTTCATTTTCTATATTTATATAACCTCATTTCATTACCAGAACTGCTTTTAAGCAAATAAAAGTTGTTTAATGTAAATCATTAATCAGTGAACTTTTTTAGTTATATACATATGTGCGATATTAACTAACTAGTTGTGAGTTCAAGTTCAACTTCAGTCAAGAAGAAGGATTGTTTTTAATTATAACAATAATTGCTGTGAAACAATAAGACCAAAGAAGAACGGAAAAAATAATTGAATACTATTAGCTGGTTGTTGTTTAAGTTTGCTTACGCGACATTTTTCATGAAAAACCCGGCTTAGGCTATATCTCGGGTGTATATGGACCGATATCGGAAATTTTCATTTTCTATATTTATATAACCTTATTTCATAACCAAAACTGCTTTTGAGTAAAAAAAGTTGTTTCAGTTCGCTTACGCGACATTTTAATGAAAAACCCAATTTGGGCTATATCTCGGGTATATATGAACGGATATCTGAAAAATTTTTTTTGCGTTTTAGTCACCATGTTTAATGAGAGTGTGAAGTTTGAAGCAAAACAAACTATTTGTTTTTAAAAAAAATTCCATACAAAATTGCAAAAAAAGGCTTTTTTCGGAATTTTGGATATATCTCAGCTATATGTGGACCGATATTACTGAATTTCAATAGCAAACCCATGAATCGATGGAGTAAAAGAAGGGTGAAAGAAAAAAGTTTCTAAGTGTAATGGTTTTCTCAGAAACGGTATTTCAACAGCGGACAAACGGACAGACGGACATCGCTTAATCGACTTTTCCATTAATTCTGAATCAGAATATATATACTTTATAGGGTCGCAAATAAAAACTGTAGAAATTACAAATGGAGTCACAAACTTATATATACCCTTTACATTTTTGTGAAGGGTATAAAAATAGTTTTTCCTTAAATGTATTGGTGTTTATTCCTCCATATAGAACTTGTGGGCATCACTGCTTTAGTGTATTTGGCATACGAGTTGCCAGAAGATCAGCCTAGTTTTAGCATTCCAACAGTCGGTCGGCATGTTCTCAGTGAGGAGAACTTATCTTATTCATTAAAAAAATATTTTAAATACTAAATTTATAATTAGTTTAACTTACCTTAAACATAGAATTATTTCAGATTTGTTTGTTTCTTTCTGTTCCTCTTTGTGGTTTTCTTTATTTTTAACAAAGCTGCCACTTATTTCAAATTTTTTTGACATACAACCAGAGGTGTTAAAAATAAGCTAGTAAATCACATAAGCGTTAGTGCAAACTACAATAGCTTGCGTTAGGTTATGCTCTTTTAAAATCGTTAAAAGTTAGTAAATCGCACTACAGGTTCTAGTAAATTGTTTTTTTTTGTTTTTAGTTTACATGCAATACGCCTTGACATTGTACCCAGTTTTCTGGTATTCGTATCACACGGTTGTTAAACTCAGAAGACTCGTAAGTATGATCGTATCCCAATGTCTTTAAAGCATTTGTAGTTACTACGTAGGTTACATCTGGAACTGCTGGTTTTAATATTGGAATAAACTCTGTATGAACGGTTTCTTATGGCACGTCTCTTCAGCATACTTCACTTGATCAGTTTTCATCGTGCTGGAATGTTGCTAATGTAACGCCAATACCCAAAAAGGGTGACGCAAATAACCCTGAAGAAATTCGCTGTCGAATATAATATATATTTGTACTCTTACTCAGAGCACAAATAGGGAAGAGAAGATAATGTTTGTGTAGTAAATACCAACAAGCAAGTAAATGAAACAACTATATGTACCAAAAAAAAAAAAAACATATCGAATGTGAACAAAAAAGAAAGAAGTACTAACAAATAATGTTCTCTTCACATGGTACTGCAAGTATTTGCTTCCTTCTTGTAAAAAAATGTATGCATATATTTATGTATACGAGTATATATGTATGTGTACATATTTATGTATAGATAAACCCCCTTAGTTAAAAATGCAAATAAAAAATAAGGCAATAAATCAAAAATTAAAAATTCAGATTTAAGAACAATTTTTTATAAAAAATTTTCTAAATAACTATTTTAATTAATGGAAATTTCATTAAATAACTGAACTTGCCTCATTTATTTCCATTACTCATGAAGATCGCAATCCAGTATTCAATTTAAATTTGATTTGCAAATCTTTTCGTAGTATTGCAAATACCTCGTGAAGTTTGGTTGTCGCTTGATACTCGATGCGTTCTCTTCGTGTACGTTAAGAGTGCTAGCGTAAAACAAACTTGTACTTAACTAGTAAACAGAAAGCCAAGTAACAACAAATACATATTCGATAATTTGTTGCTTTCAAATAAATGAACATATTTTTTCGAGTAAGTTCGCGTAAGAGTACATACTCGGAACTTGCAGAGTACTACTTAACAACAAATCCATGCATGCACAGGTTTATAATGGGTGATTTTATAAGAACTATCGGAAATTTAAAAAAAAACACATAAAATTCAGAAAAATGCATGAAATATTTATTTGGATCGATAGTTGGGTCGACATAATTTAATGTTTGAAGATTATTTCATGCAAATGTTGGCCACGGCTGCGCCTCAAATGGTCCATCCGCTTAGTCCAATTTTGGCATACTCTTTCCAACATTTCGGCCGGTATCTCACGAATAATGCTGGCAATGTTGGCTTCCAGTGCGTCAATCGAAGCGGGCTTGTCGCTATAGACATTGGCCTTAACATAGCCCCACAAAAAATAGTCTAGAGGCGTTAAATCGCACGATCTGGGCGGCCAATTGACTGGTCCCAAGCGTGAAATAAACTGTTCACCGAACTCGCCTCTGTGTGGCATGTGGCACCGCCTTGTTGAAACCACATGTCATGCAAGTCACTTTGGGCAAAAAAAAAGTTTGTTATCATCGCACGGTAGCGCTCACCATTCACAGTAACGTTGTGATTCGCATCATCTTTGAAGAAATACGGCCCAAAGATGCCGCCAGCCCATAATCCGCACCAAACGGTTGTTTTTTGTGGATGCATTGGTAGCTCTTGCAATGCTTCTGGCTGCTCTTCACACCAAATACGCCAGTTTTGCTTGTTCACGTATCCATTCAACTAGAAAAATTTTCCACGTAGTGGAGTAACAGAGGCCCAATTGCTGCGAACGGCGCCGAATCGGTAATTCACGGTCATCACCAACACTGGCCGATACGGCTGCGATATTTTCTTCAGTTCGCACTCTACGTAAGCGTGTTGGTAGTTTAATGTCCAACAATGTAAATTTGGTGCGAAATTTTTTTACAATAGCCCGAATAGAAGCCTCAGTAGGTCGATTAAACTGACCATAAAATGGAAGAAGCGCGCGATGAACTTTCTTAACAGTGCACGCATTTTGGTAATAAAATTCAATAATTTGCAAGCGTTGTTCGTTTGTAAGACGATTCATGATTAAATTATAGACCAAACTGAAGATGTTTGACAGTGACACAAGATACAAAACGTGCGTGAGCTGCCAAAAAGATAATAGCAAAAAAATCACTCGTTATAATAAACGTTTGTAAGCAAATTTTACAAACAATTTTGACAGATATGAAGAAAAGATGAGGAATTATATATTAAAAAAAAAAAACGGACGTAAAAACATGTTGCCTCTGGGTGGCTTAATAATAATTGTGTATATGTAAAAAGTGTGTCCTTCTTTTTCTGTAATATATTAATTTTTAATTGTAATTTACTTATATTATCAGACTAAAACTAAGCAGGACAAAAGTATTTGTTCGGAAATTCTTTTTCGTAAATTAACTGTTAGATTTGGCAAAAACTGTGGTTGTGCATGACGACAATTTAATTAATAACAAGAAATATTGTTGATTTTGTAAGTTATATGGTCACACGGCATCCTTGGATGTTAATCAACAGTAAATATTTCAATAATAATAATATTTTGGCCTCAAAATATAATCACTTCAAGTCTATATTCATTTCTGCGTATTCGTATGCCGACATCGAAAGTTTTCGCAGTAATTCTCTGCTGGTTTGTTGCCGAAGCTTAACAGCCAGTTTATAGGACGCGAGCAAGCTCACTCGCGACGAGCCAACTCATAGACGAGTGCGTAAATAGATGGGTTTGTAAAACGCGACTTGATCGTGTTGTGCAACTTACGTAAATTCATGTATGTGCCAAACATTTATGATACATTTTTGTCGCCAATATGCAAAAAATGTATTTGTTTACATTTTTCATACCAAAACTAAATTTTCTCAACTTAAAAAACGGCAATCCTATCTAGGCACAGTTGGCATACGTACGTATATATACATAAATAAATAAAACATATATTTTGTGGAAAAGCTTGTTTTATAATTGTCTAATTAAAGTATAAAACAAGAAAAAATTGTACGTTTTTACATGCAAGTTTCAAAACAATTATGTACATCCATATTTATATAAACTTTTTACGAGTATCTTAAAACGTTCTACTGAAATTTCCATTTCTATTTTCATTATTACTTATTTTCATTTCTATCCTTTTTATCGTTTCTTATTATTTTTAGCACTTTTTCGACACATTTCTTTCTGACGAGTATGCTTTTTCATTCGTCGCATTTTGACACTTATGGTGAGATGAGTCGTGTCTTACAAACCAAAATAAATTGACAGATGTTACATCTTTTAACAAAAATCGTCAATAGTCGCGGTTTTTAAACCAAAAACAGAAAAATGTAAGAAAAGTTAGCGCTTTTTATCGACGAATCGTGTCTTATAAGCAGGCTGTAAGATAATGAAAAGATATCTGTGCCTTTCAGTGGGTCTTCCATGATCAACGCGAGCTTTGAATTAAATGGAAAACACAGTTTATAATCTTGATTATTATTTTGTTGAGATAGGATTATATATGAAATAACAAATTGATGGAAAATTTATAAATTCAAAAATTTCAATAACTTGGTATTTCCTAACTTCGCAAAGTTATCAATAGTATTATGATGCACGGTTTTGTGTTATTTTTCATATTGCTACATGTTCACCTTTAAAAACACTTTTTCGGATTCTTCAATTGTGAGTGAAATAATGAAACAGACACTGGTTCGTTACACAGTATTTAAACATTTCACAATTCTATTTGCACTTAACACCACTTTGTATTAACACACTATAATTAAAAAAATAAAAATAAATTAAACTCTGCCTCTGCCGAACATTTGCATAGAAAACCAGCTGTTTATACCCAGCGAAAACTTGGTAATGTGTTGCACTTACCTAAGAACATACTTTTCAATATCATAGTATTTACCGCCTACATGGCTAAGAATTAATTAAGCAATGGCTTGCTTAATATCTGTTGTATATGTATGCTTGTAAGTAGTTGGTCGTGGCAAGTATAAGTACATGCACAATATTTACAATGAGAATCGAAGAAAACAATTTTAGTAATACTTGCATTTGCTGAAACCTAAAGATAAGGTGTCAGAAACCAGTTTAAAAAAGTTACAAAATAAAATTTGTTTTACATTATTATTTGCTTTTATAAAATTTTGTTGTTCTAGCGATTTTACTATTCGTAGACAGAAAAAAAAAAAATTTCGTGTTCTATAACGAAATTCGTTGAATTAATTAATAAATTGTTTGAATATGGACCTATAAAGGAACTCGTGGATTTAAACAAAAGTTAGCTAAAAATATATATTGATCGAATACAACTATCTTTTTAAACAACAACAAAATACGATATCAAAAGTTATTTTTTGATATTTATGTATATGCATACAACTTATTTTTTCAGAGAAAAATTTTGTTGATTTTATTTTTACTACAACTTTTTCTATGTATCATTTGTTTTGTTGTCATATGCAGTGCTAAAGTTATGTTAACATTACATATGCGCTGCCAAACACCTTCAAATGTTTTAATTATAAAATTTTTAAATTATAAATCACAGTGCTAAAAACCAGTACCAGACTTAATTTCATGACCTTAAAAATAAATTTTTATGGGGAATGTTTTTAAGAAAAATATTGAATATAAGTGAAAAGCTTTTTCAAAAGGCACACGTACATAAAAACGCCTTTTTCAAGAGATATTGTTTGTAAGAATGCACTCACGAGTATAAAAATGGCATTTACACCATGATTTAAAGTCACATCTTTTTAATATCATATGAAGATATCCATTACATTTAATACATTTATATAAAACATCTTCAACCATGTTGATAGGGTTTATCGGTACCATTTTTGTAAATGAAGGACTTTATAGTTTACACCATGATTTAAAGTCACGCCTTTATAATATTATATAAAGATATCCATTACATTTAAAACATTTATATAAAACATCTTCAGCCATGTTGATAAGGTTTATCGGTACCAACATGCAAATGAAAGACTTTATAAGTAATCAGCTTTTTTAGTGACTTTTTTGTAATGACATTTTGAAATAGTTATTCATAAGTGAGAATGGTAGGTACTTGCCTCTAATGATATCGCCGTGTTAAAATAACGGCTTAAAATGCCAAAATGGAAGTAGTGAAGAGTATGTTTATTAATATTTTAACACATTACTTTGCAATAGAAATTTTCACTGGGTAATTTTTGATAAGTATTTTTAGTTTTGTTAAACGAACAAAACTTTGTTCAGTGTGTCAATATAAAACACATTCTCATATAATTTACAACTAAGAAAATTCTCTTGGTGGCCAGCATTGCTACTGTCTTTCGTTTTCAATAAAAGAGCGGGTTTATAGTGGCACTGTAAATGTTGAATAGAATAGATTTATTCGTTTTTTTTTGTTGTTATATTAAATTTTCAATATCTGGAAGGCATTTTTTTTAACACTTTTAGTTTCTTCATTCTTGTCTTTTTATCCCGTTTTAAGCAATCCACCTAACGTATGTTATCTGAAGGGTCTGGCAAAACTTAAACGGCAGTGGACTGAAAATACAAACCTCCTAACGCCTACCTCAGCAATACTCGTAAATTGCTCAATTAAATTTTAATGGCTTCAAATTCCTTTTGCTGTTTTAAACTGTAGACGTATGTTAGTTATTGTCCAATAATTTAAGACAAAAGTCAGCTTCATTTAGAAGAGCTTGTAACATAAAAAGCTTCTAGGAATCGTGTCAAAAGCGCAAATATGAATATGAAATACTCCTTTTTTTTTGAAAAATTTAAGTCTTTTTATGGTTGCTTTGTGCAATAAAACAAAAAAATTTGGTCTTTGCTTAAGTGTGAGCTTAGAAGTGTAAGTACTTACAAATATAAAGTTGTATGCATTATGTGTCCTCAAACATACATATGTATGTATGTAAGTGCATATATACGTTTGGATGTATTATCATGCAAATTTATTTGAGTTTTTGAAAAAGCAGTATGTATGTATGTATATACGAGTATTTTGAAAACAGCAAATGTGTTTGAGTTTAAAATTCGTTTTTTTCTACAATATATGTACATATTTACATGCTTATGTACAGATTCATATAAATATATTCAAATGAATTTTTAAGCAAATATTTATATATACATTGGAAAATACATATACGTGTATGTGTTTGTATGTGTATACATACGGGTAGTATACAGAACTTTTGTATTTGTATGTATGTGTTCTTTTGTGAGCTTATCCTAGGCTATGAAAGCACTTTCAAACGAAATGTAAACGAGCTCCAGTTAGACAATGAATAATATACGTGCACTCCATCCATACACATTCAGCAATCCATTCAGTAACGTACACATTCATTTTGTGCAGGGAAAGTAGTTTCATTTTCTACTTGTGGATAGTGATGGGCATAAAAAAAGTGTGTAGATGTATATGGTATCGATAGTTTTAAAGAGCATCGTTATACAGGGTAACTAATGAAAACTGCTACCAAAAATAAAAAAACGTAATAAATTATTTTCTGTTAAACTAAAGTGTTGCGTTTTTATTGTATTTCATAGACTGATCTTTGGGCTTAACTAAAATGGAGAATTGTGACAATGAAACAAGAATTTGATAGTGCAACTCTTTCACGTGCTGTTGTTTCCATCCAAAACTAATATAGGCGCACGTTTGGCTCTAATTGCTGTCAGCAGACAGTCACTGCAGAGAGTTTTGCACCAAGATTTAAACTTATTTCCATTTAAGTTTCAATTAACAAGCATACTGAACATTAGAGAATTCCCGATTCGCTTGGAATTTTGTGACAAGATCACAGAATATGAAAACGTCTTGAACTGTATTTTTATGTCCAACGAGGCACATTTTCATTTAAGCGGCTATATTAGCAAACAAAATTGACAAATATGGAGTAATTCTAAATTACATCCATTTCGCATCACAGTGTGGTGTGCAGTTCCTTCAAGGTCCATTTTCGGGCCTTACTTTTTCGAAGAAAACGATCTTACTGCTACGATCAATGAAGACCGTTACTTAAAGATGTTGAAAGAGTTTTTATTTCCAGAATTACGCCGAAAGAGAACCCTTTCAACTCTGTTTGGTTTCAACAATATGGGGCAACTTGTCACATAGCCACGCCTATTATGACAGAATTGAGGCAAAAATTACCCAATAAACTGATTTCAAGCAACTCCACATTCCGATGGCCTCTCAGGTCCCCTGACATCACTGCACTTGATTTTTGTTGGGGGGTTATTGCGAGCAAAAAGTTTACAAATGAAACCCAATAATTTTGGATGGTTTAAAGCAATCTATTCGAACGGTAATTGACGCAATTCCCGCTATAACACTACAGTCAGTAATGAATAGCTTTTTGAAAAGATGTCGTATGTATGTCACCGAGGAGTTTTTTTTCAGAACCGCGCCGAAGAGCTAGCCTTTTCAATGGCATTTAGTTTCATCAAGATGAAACAACTTCACATATAGTCAGATCAGTAATGGCGGAGCTTCAACGAAAACTCCTAACTACACTTTCCGCAGGTTCTCCACATGAGCTGAACTGATTGTAGCCAACCAGTAATGGTAGTTTGGTGCTTTTTGGGTATTATTTGGTGCTTTTTGTCACTTCATAACCGAAAACTTTGCTAAATATCAGTTTTTAATAAGCGGGTGTTTGCAGTGTTTTTCAAGATTTTTCACAATGCTTTTTTCCAACTAAGTAAAGAGTTTTCCAGTAGGTCACCCTTGAATTTAAATACTGAGCGTACTATTTCACTGATCATCTTTCTTTTTTTCAGTTAATAGGACAACTTCATCATGGTAAAGTACACCATGAACAACGTATGCAAATTATAAAAATGTACTATCGAAACTCAGAGTCGGTGACCGCAATTTTAAGAGCGTTAACTCCAGTTTTCGCTCGTTATTCTCACCCTACTAGACAAGCAATAACAAGTTTAGTGCAAAAACTGGAGTCTACCTATTCGTTGTGTGATGCTGCCTTGCCAGTGAAATAGTGGGTTGGTCGGAGAAACGAAAATATCGCTGCTGTTTAGGCGTCCGTAGCAAACGATCCAAATCAATCGATTTTGCGGTGTTTTCAAGAACTAAGTACCACTTTATGGCAAATTTTGCGTAAAGAAGATCAAACTGGCTCAATAATTGAAGCTGATGCATCTTTACATGTGACTTACGTTCTCCTATTGGGCTCTGCAGAAGATCCTCCAAGAGGATGAATTTCATCACCTTCAGTGACGGTGCTCATTTTTGACTGCATGGGCTGGTCAATAAGCAAAATACTCGTATGCGTTATTGGTTTCGGGAAAGTCCACATGTGATTCATGAATTACACCTTTATTCACAAAAAATAATTGTTTGGTGCAGTTTGCATGCCGGCGGCGTCATTAGACCACACTTTTGCGCCAACAATAACGACAGTCACGTTACTGTGAATAGCGTTCGTTATCGCGCCATGATTACCGATTATTTATGATCCGCATTGGAAAACATGGGATTGCACAATATGTGGTTTCAATAGAACGGTGCCTAAGCCACACAGCACACCTTATAAAAAATGGACCAGTCAATTGGCCACCTCTTTAATTCAATTTAACTCCACAAGAATTTTTTCTTTGAAAAAATTTCACATAGTTGGTTTATGCCAACAAGCTGATGCCGTTAGAAGAACTCAGAGCCAGCATTGACCGTAGGCTGACGTGGAAGTCTATTATTGATGAAAGTCACTCAGTTGAAATTAGATTGCAAACTTTTGTTATACAATACTAAAGCCCATATGGTGCTACGGAGTTCAGTTTTGGGGCACCGCCTCAAACATTGAAAAAATTCAAAGGCGACAAAACAAAATTCTTCGAACAATTACTGCAGCTCAATGGTACGTAAAAAACTCCTGAATTCACAAGGATCGTGTGTTCCACTGGTAAAAGATGAACTTTTAAAGTATACGACAAGGTATGTCAGCAAACTTGAACTTCACCGAAACCCTCTTGTACATAATATACTTAATTTTAGCGGTCATACTCGGTTAAATACTCGTAGGGGATTTCACCGATATAATTGGCGGAAAAAAAACTTTTTGTCTAGCATGGGCTGGACTTAATTAATTTTTTGTAATTAGTAATTAGTTTTTTGTCTTACTACAATAGACCTTGCCATAAGTAACGTAGTGTGCAAAAAATTTATCAAAAGCAAATTTTTTGTTGAAAGATATGTAGGTTTAACATATTTCAGTATCTTGTAAAACTGTATCAATGAGCGTAAACTTAGCGTAGGTGTATCTAAACTTTCAGCGTCCATTTTGGACGTGGTTGTACGGATAATAATCTGTTTTTTTTTTTCTAATTTTAACTGATTATAGCCGAATTTTTGCCGAGTTTGTAAAATTTTTGTGCAACGCAGTAGCAACGTTTCCTGCCTGGTATCTACGAGGCAGGAGCGGTTATTAACACGCTTATATTAGCTTAACTTGTATGCTTGCCACTTTCGCAACACTTGTCGTATAAGTGATTATTTACAGAGAGAGACAATAAAATTGTTGCTCATACGCCAATTAGTTAACGCTTTCATAGCACATCAAACTAAAAATTGAAAAATATAGTAAAAAAAAAAAACTAAAAATCATGCTTTAATATCAAAAATAATATTAAAACAATAGTGAACAAAAAATACTAGTATTATTATGAAGAAAACGTGGGCGCTTTGCGCCATAAATTTCGTATAATACTAATAATTTTTGGTCACTTTTTTTAAATCTTTTTTTCAAATTATTTCTTACTTTTTAGTTCGATTATGATAAAAGTGGTATTGGGGTAATATCTATAAAGACATATCTGAAGACCGTAAAAAACATTCCTTAATATGCTAACAATATTTTTTGTTATTATTACATGTATAAATTAATAAATAAAAACAATAAATAAATAAAATATAACAAATCACAAATGAAAAGTGGTTCTACAAATTATTGCATGTTGCTTGTATATGGAAAAACTTATTGAAAGCATTGATGCCAGAAATTTTAATAAAAAAATTTTGTATTTTTCAAAAATAAAATTCTAATTTTAGAAATAAAAATCTTAAAGTAATTTTTATTTTATTTCAATGATAAATGCAAAAATTTTATTTATATATTTTTTATCATAAAAAAAATGAATTTCCCAACATTAAATAAAACGGGAAAAAACATAGTTCCATCCAATTTCTTTCTAAAATTAGTAGTATCGTAACTATACATACATAACTACGTGCAGAAATTTTGAAACCAGGAACTAAAAGACTAATTTTATGAAAAAAGTAAAGCTTCATCTAATTTTTAAACAAATTCATTAAGTCTCAAAAAATCTTAATTTTAAAATGAAAATCTTTAAATCTTATTTATATTAAGATAATACCTTCATTCTGGTAACGCTGTTAGCAGCAAATATTTAAGTTGATGCATAAATATTTCATTTTCTTTGGATGAATAAACAAAAGTTTAGGAAAGCTTAGAAGGCAACTCCTACTGTGCAAAATAGTTAAAACTCACTAAAGATGTTTACAATTTTTTATTTGCTGCCTTTGTGAAAATATTGCACGGCATAGCGATTTATTGCATCAACGTCAAACAAAAAGCATGAAAAGCCAAGCAGCTTCTTTGTATAATGGCCAGAGTTTTCCTTCAAGTTAGAAGAATCTACATGGAGTTACTAATTTCGTTAGAAGTCAAAGTGCACCGAAATAGGTAGCAGTATAAGTACACGTCCTTTTTTTGTTTGTTTTCTTTTCATCGTTGTCCGTGTTTTCTTTATATATTCAATATTTGAAAGGTGTTGGACTAAAT
Organism: Thecocarcelia acutangulata; assembly: GCA_914767995.1. Lineage (NCBI taxonomy): Eukaryota > Metazoa > Arthropoda > Insecta > Diptera > Tachinidae > Thecocarcelia > Thecocarcelia acutangulata. Next base: position 65,196,035 of record OU612098.1, read on the forward strand.
TTTGCTAATCTGAGCAGTGTCGAAGATATATACACTGGGCACTGATCAGTTTTAACTGATTTAATACTAACATTTTAAATGCTGCAATAGAGTTTGTTTTAGTCCTTTGTGTTGTTATTGTTAAACTTAAACTTCCGCGAACACTACTCCCTCTTTCCTCCTCATCATAATCTATTTTCCTAGTTCCAGTACAATGCGCTGCATATGTAAGGGTCATCCCCTGAGTACAGCCCCAGGTAAAAAAAAAACACAAGCCTTTTTCGGCTATTGTCCATTTTTTATAGCTGTATTAAAATATTTTAGTTTTATTAAAGGCTTATTTGTTCTATAAAACAAAAATTTTGTTTGTGTATAAAACCGTTAATTATACATGTTTGTAAATTATTAACATCTCTAAACATATCTACGGATTAGAGGGCTGGTCAAGCACAAGTAAAATGTCTTATAAAACATTGTAATATTTTCAAGTACCATCCATTGTATTATTTCACATTTCAAAACAAACACTTCAGTGCAGAAATTTTTTTTTTTTTTTTTTTTTGTCATTCATTTATTTATTGAATCTTCAAAATATGAACTAACAATAAGTATTCAAATCTTAATACTAAATATAAAAGTTATTTAAGTCCAGCCACTGCTAGACAAAAGAGTTTCATTTCGCGCGAATAATATCGGTAGAATCACCTATTTAACGTTCTGATGGTGGCCAGTGTATCCCTTCTTCTCAACCGAGAGTGGCCGCCAAAATTAAGTATGTTGCGTGCAAGAGGATTTGGGTGAAGTTCCAGTTTACTGATATACCTTGTGGCATACTTAGAGAACACGTCAGTTACCAGCGGAACACACAGATCCTTGTGAATTCGTGAGTTTCTTACGTACCATGGAGCTGCAGTAATCGTACGAAGAATTTGGTTTTGTCGTCTTTGAATTTTTTCAATGTTAGATGTTGAGGCGGTTCCCCATAATTGAACTCCGTAGCACCATATAGGCTTTAAAATTGCGTTATATAACAAAAGTTTGCAGTCCAACTTCAATGTCGAATTTCTGCCCATAAGCCAATTTAGTTGCGCTGCTTTTAATTTCAACTGAGTGACTTTCGCATCAATGTGAGGCTTCCACGTTAGCCTACGGTCGAGGTAAATACCAAGGTATTTAACTTCATTATGCTGCGGAATAGGTGTATTGTTAATTTGGAGAGCCGAACATGTTTGCTTACGCAGTGTGAATGTAACGTGAGTACATTTTTGTTCATTAACTTTTATTTTCCAAAGTTTCAACCATTTCTCTAATATTGAAATATACTGCTGCAAATTTCGTGAAGCTTCTTGATGGTTTTCATGAACGCTAAAAAAAGCTGTGTCATCTGCAAAAGTTGAAGTATGGATTCCGGATCTCGTTGGCATGTCAGATGCGTAAATTAAATATAGAGTGGGTCCTAGAATGCTACCTTGGGGAACTCCTGCTCCAATTGACTGTGAGAGACTTGTAAAATCACCTTCTTTGATAACAAATTTCCGGTCATATAAGTAGCTTTCCAGAAGCTTGTGAGTATTTGCAGGCAAGTTTAACTTTATTTTGTGCATCAGTCCGTCGTGCCACACTTTATCAAAAGCTTGGGAAATGTCGATGAATAGAGCTGAACAGTACTTTTTGTCTTCAAAAGTCTGTCTTATGACATTGACTAGTCTATGTGTTTGTTCTATGGTGCTATGTTTAGCCCGAAAGCCAAATTGATGATCAGGGATACATCCCACATCATTAAGTATTGGAGACAACTTCGCCATTAACAATTTTTCGAACAGTTTTGAAATTGTTGGTAGTAGACTTATTGGTCTATATGACTCTACTTTAGTCGGATCCTTCCCTGGCTTGGGTATCATAGTAATCATAGAGACCTTCCACTCTGCAGGATAATACTCAAGGCGTAAAATAGCGTTAAAAATAAAAAGTAGAACTCTTCTAGCTACACGAGGTAACTGTTCAAGCATTTTACCAGTAATTTGATCTATACCTGGAGCTTTCCTGGGGTTTATGTTATTGATAACGTTTTCGACATCTTGAAAGTTAAGTCTCAAAGACACAGGCTGTCTAACAGCATACGGCGGAAATTCTGCTGCAGCATCCACTGAATCATTTGTCGTAAAAACATTTCTCAAATGATCAACGTACACCATCCCCTTTTCGGAATCGCTTCGTGCCCAGTCGCCAGTTGAAGTTCGCAAAGGTGGCTTACCTATTACGGGTCTTTTCAGACCTTTTGTCGCTTTCCACAGAGAATAGTCAGATTGCGGAGTACCATCCAAGCTTTCCAAATATGTTTTGAGGGAAGATATTCTCTGTATTTCAAGCAGATTTCTTAGTCGAGTTACACATTCCCGTAGTCTAGTTTTAAGCTGGGGAGACCTGCGAGTTTGCCACTCTCTTCTAACACTTCTTTTTTCTGACAGGAGTTGCTCAATTTCAGCCGAATAAGTTCTATTGTTCTCATTTCTGGATCTTATATGACTAGTGGTAGCATGCTGTACGGCCAGTTTGAGGTTTTCAGAAAAATCGTTAATTGACGCATCAATATCCTCAGGTGTTCTCAAGGCGATATTTTCACTACAATGTGTACTCAAAAATTTTTTGTATTTTAGCCAATTAACTCTATTGACGGTCAACGGGGAGCCAATCTCTTGGGGGAACGAAACAGAGATTATAGTGGGTGAGTGATCTGATGACAAATCTAATGAAGGCTCCACTTGCATCCACTCTAAAGGAAAATTTTTCGCAACTCCAAAATCTATAACATCAGGGATCTTTCGTCGGTCTGACGGCCAATAAGTGGGGTGTCCGCTTGAAACCACATCTAAGCCCATTTTGGAAACGGTGTCAAAAAGCGCACGGCCTTTCGAGGTAATTAAACGTGATCCCCAAAAAGTGTGTTTAGCGTTATAGTCGCCGGCCGCTAAAAATCGAGAACCAAGCGATTTGAAAAAATTTGAATATTGGCTTTCTGTTATTGAAAATCGTGGTGGTGAGTAAATCGAGGATATAACGATTTTTTCATGAAAATAATTAAGGCATATATTTGTAGCTTGGAGATATTCCTCACATGTCTCGTTCATTAAAAAGTGTTTAATTCTGGATTTTATTAGAATTGCCGATCCTCCGCAAGATCTTCCACGGGGATCTTTTGTGTCGTACAGTATGTAGCCATTAATTTTGAAAAAACTGTTAGCTGTCAAATGGGTTTCAGCAATCATCATTATATCGATCTGCTTTTCCATAAGGAAGTGCTCAAGTTCATTTTTGTGTTGGCGAATGCCGTTTGCGTTCCAGAAACATATTTTTAACCAATTCATTTTTTTAAAATTGCCTGTAAAATAGTGGATTGCATTTTTAGCATTTCCTGCATCATGTTGGTCATAGAGACGGTAAAAGTGTTAATGGATTGAACAAGAGTCTGCAGAGTTGCCTCTAGGTTACTAAAATTTGGATCGGAAATTTGGGGCTTGGGTTGCTGGTTCAAGTTTTGGTCGGATTTAACCACATTAGCATATGAAAATTGTTTGGTATTCTGCGTGTTTGTGAAATTGGTTGGATGGCCTACCTGGGGAAAATTGTTTTTGCCAATGACATTTGGCTGCTGGGCTGCTGGAGAAACCGATGACTTATTTGTCATTGGCCGCTTAAAATGAGTATAGACAGGGCAACCTCTATAATTTGCAGTGTGGTTACCTCCACAGTTACTGCATTTTTTAACACTTGCGTCGGCCTTTGGCTTATTGCACTGAGTTGTGCCGTGAAGTTCGCCACATACTACACAAACAGCGGGCAACTTGCAGTAAGCCTTAGTGTGGCCAAATTCTTGGCAGTTTAGGCACTGAACGGGTCCTGAACGCTTATGTGGCTCCTCAACGGTAACCTTACGATGCAAAAGATATTTGAGGTTATATATTGGGTGAATTTCACTCTTTTTTAGCAGAACATCCCCTGGTTCTAGTTCAACCCTAAACATGGGTTGAGGGGTCTTTTCACGGTTCCTGATGTTTACCACTGTTTTTATTTTAAAACCCTTATCTTCCAATCCGGTTTTTACATCATCAGTATCTACGCATGGGTCAATCCCTTTAATAACGACCTGAAGACCTTTGGCACTTTTGAGCTGGTAAGTGTAAAATGATCTTTTCTGTTTTTCTAAGACATCAGACAATTTTCGGTAGTCGTTTTCATGGTTTACCTGAATTTTTGTTTCATTGATGTTTCCGCGCTTAACTGATGTCACGTTGAAATTGTCCTTACCGATTACCGTAATAAGTTGTTTTACCAGCTCATTAGAAGTAGATTCTCTCAAATATATTGGTGGCGGTTTAAAAGTTTTTTTTGCTGTATTTGGCTCATCAGTCTGGAGGATTGCAAATCTATTACTTTGCGTTGCTGTAGCGGTATTATCCTCTTTGGATATCTTTGGTTGTGATGATATCTGAGCGGATTTCGGGCTTCGCTGACGTTTAACCACGGTTACATACCTGTCCATGCCTACTTGTGTTTTCGGCTTATCTGCAATAACTGAACTGGTAGATGGTTGGCCTTCTGTTGTAACAACAATGTTTGGCGAACACGAACGCGTGCGTTTTTTATCTCTTAGAGACAGGAGATTGTCCAACGATTTTTTCAATGATTCCTCTTCAGAAATCCAGAGGTTTTTTCTAGTGGAGCTAAGCTCCCTCTCAGAATTGCATCTACTAGGTACACTCATGCAATTTTTTATATTTTATTTATATTTTTTTAAATTTAAAAGTATATAAAAATAATTGTCATAAAGATTTTCGGTTTTGCAAGTTTTTTTCCCACTGGGTAGGTAATCTTCACGCACAATAACAACAACAACAATGCACTGCCACCGCACTTGTTTTATTGAAATTTATTTTATTGTTTAGTTAATGAAATGTAAGGAATTTATTTTCCCGTTGTTTTTTTTTAATAATTTGTTATTGTTTTTGCTATTGTTTTGTTATTGTTTTTGTATGTACATAAGTTTAAAAATATGTTGGCACAATGATTTTTGGTTTGTTTTTTTTTTCACTTTTTAAAAACACGACTGTGCGGTTGAAGAATCACAGTGCAGAAATGTTCTAAACACATAACGAATACTGTCTTACAATTGTTAGATACAAACAAAACCAAACACAAGTAGAACCAACTTAAGTAGAAAAAAATTGAAGCAGAACTTCAAGCACTAAAGCAATGTTCTACTTCAGTTTTGTTTATAAAATTGGTTGTTGTTGTTCGTGGTATTTGTCTTTGTATGCGTCAATGTTTTGGTGCACTCGCTATGTTTTGCTATGAGTCATTCGTTTTTTGCTTCAGTCTAACGTTTTGTTTTTTGGTTTTTGCTATGAAACTGAACTCGAGTACAGTCAAGTCCTGACGCATATGTGTTTCAAAACAATAAAGTGTTTGTTCTGTTTCCAAATGTACTACTGCTTGTTTGTTTTATTTTCAATATTATTCTAAAATGCAGTGCTGCGAACTACTGCATAGTTGTGAGATGCGTTCTTTAAAACATTCTATGCAGCCTTTTAGTACGTATGCCATTTTACCCCTTTTTCGACTTTTTTCCTGCGATTTTTGCTCTTTTTTGAACACTTTTAGCTAACATTCTACACTAGAGTTGTTTTGGGTTGTGTAAGGCGTAGAAAACGACACCAAGGAATTCGACTGAATTAATGCAGTCCATTAAAATAAAAATTATCCAAGTTTTTCAAGCGTTGTTTATGTATCATATTTACATGTAACGGCAGCGGATTGCATTGAAATAACCAAAAAAAGATTAGACAATCTTTTTATGCAATCGATTGAGTTAGAAAAGATGATTGTCCTGCTAGGATGAAGTTGCACAAAATAATCTTTGTGCTCCAAAGAACAAATTAGACGACACTCAGTTAAAGTCTGGGCAGTTTGTTGGGAGCTCGTAATGTCCACTATTTTCGGTTGTGACATCCTCAACTCCTCAATCAAATTTTGAATTTTCATTTCAAAAATCTGTTTAACATAAATACGGCTTTTTAACAAAAATACGCTTTTTCTCAGAAATACGCCTTTGCATATGCGCTGGCAAATCGTGTACCGAAGTTAGAGTAGCTGAAAATACAAAATTTAAGCGATATTGAATTTTCTCCTTAATTTCAATTATTACTTTTAATAATCTTCTCAACTCTTCAAAATACCCCTTTTCCACCATACGATGGTAGTTCGGAAACTCCTTAGCCTAGCACAAAAAGCGCAGTATAAATAGAAAAAAATAAGTGTTTTGGAAACTTCCATCTCTGCTATGAACACTTGTTAAATTTAGTTTCCATCTGGTAACTCCTTCATATAGAAACAGGTGTTCACAATAGACGCATCCGCGATTTTTTTACAGTGGAAAAATTAGAAGTGCGTGGTGCCATTAAATATTTATATAAAAAAGGTTTATCGGGACAAGAAATTCATAATGATATGGTGAATGTGTTAGATGAAAGTGCTTCTTCATATGCAACAGTAAAAAATTGGGTTGCTGAATTTAAACGTGGTCGTACAAGCATTGAAGATGAACCACGTAGTGGACGTCCAAAAACAGCAACAACACCAGAAATTGTAGCCAAAGTGCGTGATATGGTATTAAATGATCGACGAATAAAAGTGCGTGAAATAGCTAATGTCATGGTCATCTTAAGTGATCGAGTCCATTTAGTTTTGTATGAAGAACTACAGATGAAAAAGCTTTCTACAGGACGGGTGCCGCATTTGTTAACAGTCGACCAAAAACGCATAAGAATGAACATTTCTCAAGCTTGTTTGGAACGTTTTAAGCGTCGTTTCATAACTGTTGATGAGACATGGATCCACCACTATACTCCAAAGACAAAACAACAATCCTTTCAATGGACTAAAGCTGGAGGAAGTGCCGCAAAGAAGGCAAAAACAATTCAATCGGCTGGTAAGGTTATGGCAACGGTTTTTTGCGACTTCAAAGGTATTTTATTGATTGACTATCTGCAAAAGGATAAAACAATAAATTCAGAGTACTATTGCAACCTTTTGGATCAATTAAATGTACAAATTCGAGAAAAACGTCCTGGCTTACAACACAAAAAATACTTTTTCATCAAGACATCGCACCAGGCACAACAGTGTTTTAACAAAAGTTAAAATCAACGAATTAAAGTATGAGTTGCCTGACCACCCACCTTATTCTCCTGATTTAGCTCCCAGTGACGTTTACCTGTTCCCAAATCTAAAAAAATTCCTTGCTGGCAAGCGTTTTACCTTAAATGAAGATGCAATTGCAGTTGTAAACCGCTATTTTGAAGACCTTCAGAAAACTATTTTAAGCAAGGGATAATAGAATTGCTAGGAAAGCGTTGGAGTAAGTGTATTGAAGTTTCAGGAGACTATATTGAAGAATAAAAATATTGTATGTATTAATGTTAAATAGTCGAACTTTTATTTTTAATATTTCTAATATTATATGATGATGGGTGGGCGTTGGTTAAGCAGCCGTATTAAAAATACATCATGTTTACATGGTACTAAGTTCAAATCCTAATGGGTGCTGATGAACAGTGTAGCGACTGTGAAACAGCTAGTTGTCCCCCAGCTTTTAGTGTATTCAATTATTTTTTCCTGTCTTCTTTGATCAAGAGTTATTGATCGCGGCAATTATTGTTATAATTATAAATAAATAAAATATTTCTTGGCTTTAGCCAGGATTGAACTCGAGCTAGACGAATGATACCCACCCATCATCATATAATATTAGAAAGAATAAAAATATTTTTAAAAAACCAACTATTCTCTATCACTGATAGGCTGTGTACGATCCTGTGTACGATCAGTTTCATAGTTAGTCAAGAAACTTATATCTTTTATTCTTTTAAAATGTTTATTGCCTAGTTTGTATAAGTTCCACAAACGCCCCGGTGTAGCGACGACAATTTCTGGCTGTTCCTGTTTGGCTAAGTCCAAACCTTCAAATATGGCAACAACTTTAATACCAGTGTCACTAAATGGTCTTTCACTTGCACTGCCAGATCTTGAGTGGGACATAACACCAAGGCATAAAGTAGTCCAATTTTATCTGAAGTTTCTTCATCTGAAACCAGCCACCCTGTACAAATACTCATAGATAACATGAAAGAAATTTCGCCCTTTTAAACAAGTTGCCACGTCCATGAATATATTTTTCTTTATTATGTTCTGTGTAAAATAATAAATGTATTTAATGCATACACATGTGTAAATAAGAAATAACGTTCATACCAATACACAAACACTTGCAAATATGTTTGGCTGTGTATGAATCCATGTGAAAGCGCTTATGTTATTTAAGCTTGAAATTTATTCTACTGCGAAAAGTATTTTATAAAGTTTAAACGTCTGTATGTGTGTACGTTAATCCAAATCACGTAAGAAATCACAAATCAGTTAAATTGAAATCGAGTGAAATTGTTTAAATGCAAGACGCAAAAGCCATAATATCTCAAAGCTTGTTTAGCAAACATGTTCGCAAATCATTTACATGTGTGGATAAAATAGAAAATATTCAGCCAGCTCTACAATCTTTGTATGAGTATCCGAATGGCTTTTATATCTACAACACAAATCCTTATGCTGATTTATGGCGCTCGCCTGTCAAAAGAAACAAAATACTAAGAATTACAAATTAAATTTACCTATAGAGGTACGAATACAATCTACACACTTCGAAACTTTTTGGCAGGTAAATATTTGCATACCTGTATCCTCTTGTATAAATATTGGAAAGTGCGCACAGGGCATGTAAGTGTGTATGTAGATGCATGTGTATTCAAGGACTTGAGTTTTATTGAGCAAAAGTTTTATGTACATATGTATTTATCTTTTTTTTTCTGCTACGGACTATGACCATATGTTGTGACTACTTTAACTTTTGGTTCATTAATTTTGGTTTAATGTGATTTTATCCTTTTTGTAGCAGTTTTTCTTTCCTTACGCTCTTTCGTAATTTAATATTACAGCAAACGTTTTATAAATTACTATAAGAGGATTTTAATAAAATAGCCACAGAATTTCAAAACTTTCTCTTGAAAATGTGTGAAGGAATGGCAGCCAGTTACTTAACTTGAAGCCTTTTTAAATTTATTTAGTACTGAATGTTTTAAGTAGAAAATATAAACACTAAAATGAGAAACCCCAATCTCAATTTATTGTTATAAGTCATAAGATGCTAAAGTAGTCTGGGTACACATTTTACTAGACATCTGCAATTTGAGTACCTGTCTGGCTCTCACACTCCACACACAATTGTTTTAAGGCAAACCCCAATATTTTCCAAATCGTCACCATCATTTGGATTGGATTGTTTGGCATTACAACACAATAACATTACTTTGATATGATTAAATTTATTTTTTCAAAGTTATAAAGCAAAACCCCAGCCAAGTGATTTCAATTGAAACATTTTAGCGCCAACGAACAAGGATAAACGAAGTTTTATACGAAGGCTGATTGATAACTTTGTGACTTTTTCAATTTCCTGCGCAGCAATTTTATTTGCAATACTGCTGCCGTCAACTGCCGTCTTTTAAGAGATTACTGTCAAATTTTTGACAGTCTACGTGATTCGTTCTGTGTTTGACAGGTGTTAAATGTAGACAAGCTGTAAATTTTGACAGAAATTGAATTAAGTGAATTTTCAATGTTTATTAGGCATTATTTTCAGCGTAAGAACCCCGTCTCTGAAATCATGGAAAAACTATATCAATAAAGGCTGGTTCAACCATAACGCACTGTTCAGGCAACACTTGTTGTCAGAACCAACGTAAACCTACTCCTTGGTTCTGGCAACAAATCTTTTTCTTTTCTTAACTTTTGCTTTTCTTCTGCAGTGGGTTTTTAGTAGATCTCGGATGAAATTGTATTTAATTAAGAGTCTGATCAAATTAAAATATTTATTGAAACCGAATTAAATAACAAAGCGGAGCCTGTACACAAAATAAGTAGCGCTGTGTTTCCCTTTTTAAAACAATCAGGAGGTTTGAAATATCCTTAGTGAATTCACGTGCTTCAGCTATTATTGGATACTGATCCAAAGGTCAGCTAACGCTCCACTAAACATAGCTGCATCGAATTTTGCACTTTCGTGCCAACGGAGTTCGGGTTCTTTCTGTCGGAAAATCTCCAATGTTGATGCATTAAAGGAACGGTGAGTTGGACGAGAAGATCATCTTTAAGAGGTCATATCTCACTCTTAGCACCTGTTGTGGGTTAACCATAAAACGAAATCTAAGGATCCCACATCACGCATCAGGAAGCGTAAACCAAAAGTTTGAAGGAATACAAGTCCCTTCAACATTTCGGATGAGGGTAAGCCCTCTGGTTTTATTTAGACACTTACAAACCTCTCTTAACCACCGTCTGATCGCTGATACACATATTAAGTGTTACTCACTCCTCAACGCTAAGTTTTTTGCCCAACTTAATTTGACATTTCTTTGTTTCAGTGCTTGACAAACTCAACTATGGAGAGGTACACGATTGAGCAACGCATAAAGATTGTTTTACGAAAATGGCCGTTCACATTAGAGACTGACAAAACTATAATTTTAAGAACTTACTCGTACTTGGTATTTGTAGAAAAACGTGTATGAATATGTAAAAATAAAAAATCGAACAATACACATACAAAACATATTCACCCAGCTAGCGGACGTTGTTTGTTAGACGATTGTGCTCAATATACAATCCGCAAAAGAGTCTTTTGTCGATTATCTGACGCGTAACAATAGTAAAAACTTCTACTTTTTTGCAATTTGAATATAAAAACTGCGGGTTTGGCTGTTTCTTATATGAGTCATACAACGATTACATGGCTGATGCAAGGCATCATTGTGAGTTGTAAGATAATATCTACACGAATCTCATACAATTCTCTATACGATTAGCGTAAGTGCCTTTTGCTGAGTTGTGTAAGAGTCTCACTAAAACTCAGCTTTTGCAACACTTTTTTTCGTGCGAGGGATCGCCTGTGTTTATAAAATGAGCTTGTCGACGAATAAAAACACTCTTCATGAGTTTCCCAGTAGAGTCATCGACGATTGAAAATGCTAGCTGGGCATTGCCAATCTAGCTATGAGTATGTATGAGTAGAAGAACTCATACCCATTTAGTGAGTACAAAGTATATCAATCCAAATCAAAACGGATAGCTCGGATAAATAATTTTTTTTTATTGTATATATCAGCCATATTTGAAAAACGCGCGTTCTGAAATCGCGAAGCGTTCTGAATAACGTTTAATTCAATTTTAGGTGTTCAAAGGAACGCGTGGCTGACTGGCGTTTCGGATTTTTTATATAAAACGAAAACAAATAGAAACATTTTTATATAAACAGAAAATAAATTGCTAAAATTAGCTGAAAATGTATAAAATTCTTTTAATTTTTTATTGAAATAAACATATTATCTTTCAGTTGTAAATAATTTTATTTCCTTTTGCAGGATTATTTTAGACAAATTCAATCAGTTCACTTCAATAAACACATGCGAGTTGACATCGCCAATTTTAAGCGCTATGCGTTTATCAGAACACCTATTTGGCGTTTTTAAATCTCAAAATCATATTTTTTGCATTATAAGTTCCTCAGAACACCTAGTCGGCATTTTCAAAACGAAAACACTAAATTTCAGCGATTTGCTTAAATTTAAATTTATAGACATGCCTGTATATAAAATTCGCACAAGATTTAATATTTTGAATACATTTTTCTCTTTGTTTCTACTCTTCGATTTTCTTGAAAGTTTTCGTACTGAACTTTGATTTTTTCTACATCTTTAAAGATCGCTTTGGTAGTGGGACACAAATAATTTCTATTTTTCCTGAGTTTTTTAAAATTTTCTTTCTACAATTATTACATATGTGTTTAAATAATATCTGTCTAAATACAAAAAACAAGCTTTTTATTTTGCACACGTCTCTTAACCCCTTTCAAACTTGAAAGAACGTGCCGAGAGTGGTGATTTTGACGTCGAGGTCCAGCATAATTGTGTCAAACGCAACAAGAACTGGTATGTTCCATTGGGAGTCACGCAACCAGTTATTTTAAAATGTCTAATATTACATGGTGGTATCAATCGTCTGGCTCAAGTTCAAACCTGGCTTTGGCCAAGAATTGTATTTATTTTTAATTATAACAATAATAGCCGCGATCAATAACTCTTTATCAAAGAAGACAGGAAAAAAATAATTGAATACACTACAGCTGGGGTACAACTAGCTGTTTCGCAGTCGCTACACTGCTCATCAGCACCCACCAGGATTAGAACTCGGTATCATGTAAACACCATACATAATTTAAAATATTGACGATTATTTGAAAACTTTTCCTAACACCCCTAGCCATTGTGCTTCTCTGCTCTTTAAAAGAGCAGTTCACAAAAAATAGGCTTTGCTTGCTTTTGTGTGCTTCGTTTATTTGCGTTAAGCGCAAAAGAGCCAAAAATGCGTATTGAATATTTTCTGAGGTGTTTTTGGCAACAATACGTAAATCAGTTCAATAAAAAAATATATTTTGTTTGTGTTTGTGAAAGTACTTCAGTACTTTAAAAGCTTATTTAGAAGAATACCATGTAAATTGGTTCTTACATACATATTAACATACTTAAATATGTACATAATATATGCACATACTGCAAGTACGCAATACCTGGATGGAATTTGCAGACGCTTAAAAATGTTATTAAAGGTAACAGTTTGTAGACACTTTTAATGTATTGAGTAAAACAAGATGTATGCTCTTTCAGAGAATAATAAGATTACATTAAGGTTGTAATATGATTGATTTTTATTTTCAAATATTCTTGCTTATAAACAAACAAGTATTTTCTTAATATGTTTGTTGTGGAAATGCGATTTCGAATTGAGTGAAATTCAAGTACAAAGTATTATAAAAATAATTTTAAATGGGAAAGTGATACCAGTAGTACTTACAAATAATAATAAAAGCGAAAACACTTACATACTATACAAAAATATACAACAAACTCCTCTTTCCCGCTCCGCAAAACCTATGAGTACTGTAGCAAGATAATAGAAATATACACACGAATTTGATGTTTCAAAATAATTTAGTATTACGAATAGGTATTATTTAACTTTTAACATTACTGAATTAACCTCAAACTTAAATGAAATTCTGTTAAATTCAAAAAGAGCATTTGTAATGAGCCACTCAGTCTGCTCAATGCAGAGAGCAATATCGCAATATATAAAATTATATGCGCATTGCGCAGACAGCAGCGCTTGAAAAAAAGGAGCAAACGCAATGCGCAATGGAATTTGTTTTTCTTTCTGCGCCGCAAAGAGTACGAAAATTGCAAAAAATTCTGTACTTTAGTTCCTAGCAGTATAGAAACTATATAAATGGTGGTCCAACCAAAACGTACAAAGTTAATTGCAAATAAAAGCAATTCAAAGAATTGTCTCAATACTTTTTATTATTGATGATAGAAGGATCTATTACAATTATTACTACTTGACACGGCTGCGTTGGCATACCTTTATCCGATGTTCAATATTTTCAGTGACTCTGAGTCATAATTGAGTTTCAATTTTGTCAATGTGTCAAAGTATCTCATTCTTTAGCTCCTGAATTATACTTTTAAATATCCCCGAAGAAAGGAGAGCCAATTAACACCATCACGACGTAAGATAACACGGCTATTACATTTCTCGCGCAAAAGAGCCATTATTTCTTTGGCAAGTGGCAACATCCTGTTGGAACCATCCGAGTCCATATCCTAAGTTTTTGGCTACAAGAATTTCGTTATCATCGCAGTAATTGAACACAGTTTATGGTAGGTTAGGTTAGGTAGGCAGGCCGCTGGGTTCTCCAAAGAGTACCGGGATACTCCAGCTCACTTGGTTGCTGAAGGCCATTCCCTTTGTGATTGCCTGTAAAGTTAGGGTATGATAGAAGGAAAAATAAAAGTTGTAAGGATATAGAAGGAGTGCAGAAGAGGGAAAGGAAAGGTGGGAAACTGCTTAATGTGGCATTACTTGCTGATTTACTAGTCATCCGCTACTTCTTATGAAAGAAGCTATAGCAGACTTCTTGGAATGCATTCAAACACACAATTAAATACAATATTTGGTAAGCTTTCTCGTTGCGCTCAAAAAGTAACAAATCCAACAATTCATGGTAACGATGACGAGTTGAGGTCGATGGCTCTTCTGCCAAATATTTATTTTTTCCGGAGAACAAGCTGGGCAAGTATCCATTGGTGTTTTCAAATATCCCTCAGACCTGATTTGACAAAACTTGTGCACCATTCTTGCGATTGTAGACACATTTGGTGAATGAAATTAATTTTGATTTGAACGCCAATTTTCGTAAAAGTTTTTAACAATGTTGAAGCATTGCTCAATTGCTCCATGGATGAAATTGTCAAACACTGAAATCAGTGTTGTCAAATTAACTTGGCCAAAAAACATCGTGTATTAGAAAAAAATGCCTGATCAACACAAGAAACTGACTTAGTTCCATTTCTGTTAATATTTACGTTTAATTTCAAAAAAGAAAAAAGTTGGGATGAACATATTTTAATGGGTCTGGAATTATTTGAATAATAGTAAATAATCGCTATTATTCAGGTTTTGAAATATTTTATTAGCATTTTTTTACTGCATGTTGGGTACTTTTTATTGCTTTTTGCGAAATTTTGACTACGTGTTGAGGAGGACGGCTCTTCAGCCACACTATCGCGAACAACAGCAATATTTTCTGCAGAACGAGCTGTATGATCATGCACTTTCACGGTTTTCACAGACCCGGTTTTCTCAAATTTTTGCACAATTAAATAAATAACGCAGTGCACGGTATGCGTTTTAATTTGAGCGACCATTTTCATAATAAGCCTCAATAACTTTAACGTGTTACTCAACTGTTTATTTTTCCATGGTTCCAATTGAATTCGTCTGAGGTTGAAAATTGTCAAATGAAATGCGGAAAGAAGCTTGACGTTTAGGTATGGTTCACATTCAACATCGACCTTTAAAATATAAAAACTGTCTTTGCATAATTAAACATCCGGAAATCAATGTTTGAAGAGTTATCGTCAAAATACAGCTGAAAATACAGCAAAGAACTTTGTACGCACCAGCCATGGCTGTCACATGGCCGTAGTTATATATAAACATTAAGGTCACAAAATTTTTTATTCAATAATGCCTTATTCATTTAAAATATTGCACTTCTTCTTCTCAGCTCAAAATTTTACAATTTTCACAAGAAATCGATGTACAGTGGTTTTGTCTACCCACTATATAAAAATAGTATTAAAAAATCAGTTTTTTGCCTCTACAGAAAATGTTTAAATTTGGAGTTGACGCTCTTTAGAGGAACCAGCCCGATATGTCTTTGTTTCATGAGTATTGTTCAGATACAGCATAACACAATATAACACATATATAGAATATTTAACTTATTGTAATAGCTTGCAAAGTTATAAACATTGTTCCGCTATATTTTTGAACACAACTGTTGTAGGATATTTGCCATCATAAAATCATGCTCATTCTCTCAGTAAATTTTAATATCGTGAATTGTAAGTTAAGTCTTAATTTTGTTGTTGATACATAACTGAGTTACAACGGGGCTTAAAGCTTTTGTAATTGCATTTATAATGAGCTCAGCTTAAAATATTTCTTACTTCTGTTAATCCAGTTATTCGCATAACACGCATTTGAGTTTTCTCAGTGCATAAGTTGAAAAATAAATTGATTTTGCGTAATAAACATTTTGAAGTTGAAATAACTTGTTTTTATTAAATTTATAGACCGTGTGTTCGATTTCACGGAAGATTTAATTGTCTTCGTTTTTGCAAAATATACGTGTGTTCGCTCTCACGTCAACAGGTATTATGATTAAAATTTGTATAGCTAAAAAAAGCACCGCGTGCTCTAATTACGTTACATTGTTTTATTTTGTTTGTAAATATAATCAACTTATCCTTGTTATCCGTTGTTGTTATAAAAAAACTATTGCTACTTCTAATTTTTCATTCAATTAAAAATACACAAACACACATATGTTTATATACTCTCTTATATATTATTTGGAAGATACTTTTTCAATCAACTGAATTGTTTGAATAGTTGGGTTTGTCTTTCCCAAACTTTTGAAATACAAATCATAGTAATCAAAGGATATTCGTTAAATAAAAGTTGCTGCGAAAAGCAAAACCTAAGAAGAAGAGAATTCGCTTTTTCTTACAAGTAGTTTTCATTGTATTTTGAAAGGCAATCCAATATGTGGTTGATTATTTGACCAAGGTTTTCATACGTTTTCAAATAATATTGGTTAAATCCTTCATTCGTGTGTATCTTTCTTTTTCAGAAAATTTAAGTTTATTAATTTTTTATTTTCTTTTATCTTTTCGAATGCCGCACATCTTTCAAAGTAAACGAATGTGTTGCAATTACACCAGGTAGCAGCATAAAGAACTTCTGTTTTTTTTATTAAAACAGTTTTTTTTAACTCTCAATAATTTATTTATTTGCTGGGATATAAAGGCGAATATTTGAGAATTTCCAAAGTCTACTGATGATTATAATCATCAATAATGTCTGCCTATGTGAAAGACTTTGTATAAGTTTTTAACCGTTTTTCCGTGATCCAATCAAGCTGAATATTTGCAGACAGAAGTGGAAGTGTTTGTATTACGTAAATTAAAAAAAAAATAGATTTTTATCAATACTCAGATTTTTCTGAATTTTTTGAAAAATGGGTTATGGTTTTTTTTGTAACTGTTTCAGTTTTTTTTTATTAATTTTGTTAAACTAACATTGAAAATTGTTACATTAAAAATTTTAATGCTTTTAAAGAAACCTTAGCCTTTTATTCTAGCGTTTGTAAGCATTTGTGTTAACATGGCAACAAATAGAGCTACAGTATTCGCCCAACATATGCGTAGTGTCTTGCCCTTTAAAGCGCTTTCCAATAGCCGCAATGTCATGACGGTACATTTCGCTATGCTCATCGCTGCAAGCGATCAGGGAAAATATCAAAACGATGGTGAAGAAAATGGGTCCTTGGTGACATTAATATGTCCATTTCGCCATATGCCGAAATCAGGAAAGTTACGCAAAAGTAGCGCAATTCATTGCAGTGCTTCGTACGTGGAAGCCAAGTTGTTGGTACAGCGTACTTTATTGGTGACCTTCCATCAGTAAACTTGCATAAGTTTCTATAGCAATAATCGCACACGACTTCCGGAGTACAAGTAAGGAACATAAGTGGTCTGAAACGAATTAACCACTGTTTTCGTAATATTTTTCAAATTTTTACTTGGTGCGAACAAGCTACAAACGTTACAAAAGTTATTTCCAGTCGGGCACTGCATTGATACGCTATAAATATAATTCTTTCCCCGAACGCTTTGATAGTTTCAAAATTTGAAGTCCCTTCAAGTTATGCTGAAGAAAGAGAAAAAAATGGTTTCCAAAAAAATCTGAGAATTGATAAAAATCTATTTTTTTGTTTTAATTTTATGTAATACAAACATTTTCACGAGACCGCCTGCAAAAATTCAGCTCGATTGAATCACGGAAAAAGGGTTAAAAACTTATCACAAATCTTTCACGCAGGCGGACAGACGGACACTACGAGCTTTATATTTTATTAAAAAAAATAAAAAAAATTTCTACACTTTCCGAAAAAGTATATTTGGTTCATGGGACAGAAAATAATTTCGTTTGTGTAATGAAGAGTTAGGGTAGCTCCTCGAAATATATACAGCTGGAAAACAAAAAAACAAAGCTGTTTATAATTTTATGATTGGTATCAATATAGCGAATAAAACTCAACTGCCTATAAATTTGCAATATTTTTTTACTGCAAATCCTCCTAAATGGATCAGCATATGCGCAATTAGATCTAAAGTATTTAATAGTTAACAACTCGTAGTGTCTAGGTGGACGGTTAGAAACCTTCAATGCAATATTATTTAGTAGGAAAACTGAACAAATGTTACGGTTAATCAAATTTAAAATAAGTAATACATTCAACATAGTCCTTTGAATTTTAAGAGCTGGCAGCTTAATAAGTGCAAGGCGACTGGTGTTTAATGGGAGCGGATTTCAATGAAGACTGCAACAACAAAACAGAGAGTAAAACAAAAATTATGTCTGCACTGATTTGATGGAGTCAACGCATGTCTTATAAGCTGGATTCCAATTTACAGATGCATATTCCTAGAAGGGCGTGACCAGGGAAGTATACACCTGCTTCGTAACGTAGGAATCTTTAAACTCCTTAGCCCAACGTTTTTGAAACCAAGTAAATAAAATTGGATCTTGGAGGCTAGTACCTGATTAGGTTGGTTTGTAGTGAGCGGACGGTTGGTATACCAGGCAGACTAATCCCCCTTATCCCAATTTTACAACAAACTTTGCTCTGCAAGAGGACTGTTGTACAGGCAAGAGACCCTCAGAAGGCTGTAAGTCTCCGAAAAAAGCACGCACCAAACAATTATCAGGGATAGTAACTCCTGCCTTTTAGGTTTCAACCACAGCCAGAATGTTCTAGCCAAAGGACCTTTACCATGATTAGCCCGGGTTGAACTGCAAGCAGAACCACCCCGGGGCATGCTAATTGCCGTTATGTAAATTTATACCCTTGGTAACGGTTTCGGAAACCAACACAACATAAGTCATGTGGCTTCCTAGAGTTTTATTTGCTACAACAAACGAGGGACTCCTTACCCTCTTTACCCGAAAAACAGAGGGCTCTAGTTTAGAATACGCCAAGGCAAAACCTGTTCACCAGGGGGAGAGTTTCCACACAGACTTATTTGCACAACAACTTTTGAATATGATGTTTTCATATAGTTATCTTCAATGTAGACACTTTCAACGGCTTTTAAAAGCTCACCAAAACAACTCTTTCTCATTGTTGTGTTTCATTAAATACAACTCAAGATCGTGACTTTGAAGTTGAAAAAGAATTGATTTTTAAAAGATATTTTGAGCGTAATATTGGTTTTTAATTTAGTGTGTGCGTTCTGTCACTAAAGTGGCTGGCTAAAGTGGATTATAACTTTGAGATGATGTAAATACAATGTAAAACATCACACGAAATATTTGACATTTCGGTTGCTGAATTGAGGAATCTCCTTCTTTGCAGTAAAAATATGCTTCCCCAAAGGAATGTTCTACCACAACAAACTTACTACAGCTGACAATTATTGTTAATCACGGTTTCGTACTACGGATGCAAACTGACATCGTGTACACTGATTTTAGTAAGACATTTGATAAAGTAGATTATAAATTGCTTTTAAAGAAACTGGACCTAATGGCATTTTATCGAATCGTAAGCAATGTGTTCGATTCAAAAACATTGTTTCAACCTTTTTGGACGTCACTTCAGGAGTGCCCCCTTTGAAGCCATCTTGGACCTTTACTCTGTTTATTATTAATGATCTCCCTAAAGTTATTAAAATTTTCAATTTTTTAACGTACACAGACGATGTTAAGATCCTTTTAAGTCTTGACAAATATTCTGTTCACAATAGAAGGACTTAGGGAGCTTTTATTCCTGTTGTAATAAAAATTTGATGCAACTTAATTTTAATAAGTGTAAATATATTACTTCCTATGTTAATGTGACTTATTCTCTGGGAAACCATCAATTGGAATGAGTGGTTTCAATCTGGGATATTGGAGTTCTCCTAGATCCTAAGCTTAGCTTTATATCTATATTTCGCTAACTGTTCGCAAAGCACTTGATTAAAATACAAAATCGTTTAACAAAAAAAAAAAAAAAAAAAAGAAACTATTATTGTATCTCAAAAATGGAGATTGTATCTCAACTTATGACGATTTATTTTAACATTCAATTTAAAATAACGATTGAAAATAACGTTAATTTAACCAATTTGAAGTACATATTACTGTTATTTACTTTATCAAATATATCTATATGTCAATATTAGGGCAAAATCTATAATATAGGTTACTCTTAGTTATATATTAATTAAACAAAATGGCTCACTTAGAATTTAAATGGCCAACGGTGAGCATCAAATGAATAAAACCGAAAATTAACCATATAAAATCCGCTCTTTTCTTTCTGTTACCCTTTGCCGGTGATGATGGTTGATGGGTGAATTGGTTTAAGGGCTGATGCCGCTAGTGGGCTTCGGCCTGCCAACTCATTAAGCCTTGTGTTCTTTTGATTGCCGGGAAATTGCATACAGGAGCGATTAACAGGCCAGAATTCCTCAACAAGAAGTTGTGCATATGGCTAAAAATATATAACAAGAATTGCTACCTGTGTAAGCCTAGACAGCCACACGCTGGTGCTGGTGAATCATGAATAATTCACTCCGTGGAATTTCTCTATTATCAGATAAGATTGTAAAGGCAGGTGCTGATGTAAATCTTTTTCACTACTGTGTGAAAACTCTTCCATTGGAACACTTCTCAGAAGGCTTTTGTTATTAATATTAATACCAGTTTTCGCATTACTGATATTTATTTACGTAATATTAATGTCACAATTCTGATGACTCGCTGTCATCAATATGTAGATGCTTTTTTTCTATGAGTGTAGCAACACATTTTGTTACGGCATTATACGCTTTAGTGTGCAATATGTACCAGTGTAAACAAGAGATTGTTGTCTTGTCTGCCTATGTATATCAGATCAGAGAACTTCACTTGTTGATTAAAAATCGTTCAAAAATAAAATTTTGGAAATCATCAAACTTTCCCATACACACTCTTTTGTTGTTTATTTTAAATCAACAAAACATATGGCTAATTGTTAGTGCTGATGGTTTACATATCGGCTGACTCATAAAAATGATCTTCTTTAAAGTAGGAAGGAACGAAATAATCAAACTTGCTCGAAATTATACTAATTTATACGTTTGTATAAGGCAATCGAACCACATGCAGGTTGAACACTTGCTTATTTTTATCATACTTGTCAACTAGTACGCTTGTTTTTTCCACTCAACACTTAAAAATTTTGATACACATTGAGGTACAAAAAGCAAGAAATCATTCATTGTGTATGAATTCGTTCATTCCTATCAACAAAGGCAAGCTTTTCTGTTTATTTTAATTTACGTATTCGTGTTGTCTTTGGCAAAATATGAAATTTTTGTAAGAAAGTATTAATTTTATTTGTAGTTTGATATTGCAAACAATATTTATTATTACTTTTTGTTTTTTCTCCTTTACAGTGGCATAAAAAATAAACGTTTTATCGTCTGCCACATTTGCATGTGTATTTTGGCGTATGCAATTCAACTAAATATGATACATTGATCGGATACGTGTTTAACAATGAAAAATAAACAAAACACAAGCCTCTTTTGCAAATAATCAAACTTGAAACTTGTCCATGTTCTTTGCATTGTTGACATATCACATTGCTCAAGCCACACAGAAGTTCGATGCAAACATATTGCACTCGTAAGAGTTAATGATAATAAGAGCGTTTTGACACGATGAATTTACTGCAAGCCCTTGTCTTGACTGTGCGAACTTGTTCATAAAATGCTTTTATTAATTCAGCTCATAACCAGAATTTGATGTATGAAGCAGAATAAATATGACCTTTAATCATTATTCTTCAAAATGAGCAAAACTGTTTGTACTGAATAAAATCAATAAAAACCATGCTTTTGAAGTTCTCTGGTATATGTACAATTATCTTTTTCAAACATCTCAAAATATAGATAAACATTTTTACTAAAATCTTAGCGTTGTCATCTCAAGCATTTGACTTAAATTTTGTTCCACTTTTATTGAGTTCTGTGTGCGTTTGTTGTTTTTCTCTGACATCCGAGATCTCATTAAAATTCTTAACATTTTCTTTTAAAATTCTTAAATTTATCTAGATTAAAATTTATGTGTAACTTCAGAATACATACATACGAGTATTTAAGCAAACAATCAGTTATTATACAAGCACTTCAAATCCTTAATAAACAAAACATTTTAATTTAAATTTGTTAGTATTTGACAACATTTTTGATATTATATATTATAAATGAATTCATTTTCAAAATTAAAACATTTAAAAGTTTTTATTTACGGTTTCTGGCAAAACTAATTTTTGTATTTCTTCTTTTTTTCCAGAGTTTGTAAGTCCTTGTTCGTTATAATGGTTTCAGGTAATAATTTTTGTTTTCATTTATTAAAACAAATAGAAGTCATAGAAAACTTATGCAAACTTTCATTCTTGTTTAACTTCATGTATAATATGTACGAGTAATTCTAAATGAATGACACTTCGTAGAAAAGTTATTCCAAGTTGTGAAGTTTATGTAGTAAATTATTATTTTGTTTTTATATTTAAAAATTGAAAAATAAATGAAATGTTTCTAATCATTTTTTTCTTTATAACTTTGAAACTAAAAAGTTTGCTTTAACCTTTTGTTAATTATAATTTTTAATTTAAATATATTAATTAAAAAAATGTTTTTGTTTTTTTTTAATCCTAATTAATTCTAAGATAAATAAAGAGAAGAGGATTCGTATGACAAATGGCAGTATAAACTAGAGATAAGAAATTTGTTTTAAAAAGGATCAACAAATGTTACCGACAGTGTGGACAGGCATGAAAACTTTTAGAGCGATTAGAGCCAGAGTTGATACTGTAGTGTGTCACGCTCTCATCACAATCACTTTTTTGTAACAGCACCAACATGTTGTGAAATGTGGAAGAGTGCTTGCTCAGCATTCCTCACGCTTTAATTATTTTTCCACATTGCTTACTTTTAGTTTATTTTTTTTATACAAATACATTTACTTTTAATATAAATAAAGCTAAAATTTTGGAGATAACTTCAAATTAATATTGATAGGCAAACTTGCTTGGTTTTCATTGCAAACAGAAGTGGTGTCCTTTCCGCCGAATAAACATATCAGGGAATTAAATTTAGAAATAAATATAAACTTATAAATAAATAATGAATGTGAACCACATCTTAACATCAAATTTTTTCTGCATATCATTTCACATTACTTAATCTCAGACTAACTCAATTTATTCAGGCTTATTATGCAAATGGGCGTTCAAATCAAAAAATGCATATCGTGCACTTGGTGATTTTTTCGCTCAATTTAATCGTCCGAATGTGCCTGCAATCGGAACAATCGTCTGTAGGAGATGTAATAACACCAGAGCGTGCTCTGGTGTTATCACATATTGATAACACCAGAGCACGCTCTGGTGTTATCAATATGCAGAAAATATAGCTGCTCAACTCGTTGTCGTGCCCAACAATTGCACCTCTCACACTCTTCGTTGATGAACATTATGCATTAAGACTTGCACTTACACGCTTACAAAGTGCAATTGAGTCAAGAACCAAAGACTCTCGATCATTCCAAGTGTCCTCAATGGTCAGCATGGTGGCAAGAAATGGCAACGAGGACTGATTCATTTTTGAAGAAAATCATCTTCAGTGATGAGGAACCTCAGTGGATTCGTCAATTGCAGAATTGCCGCGTTTGGGCGAATGATAATACAAGAGTGATTGTCGAAAAACCAATACAACCACAAAGAGTGACTGTTTAGTGCGGTTTATAGGCTGGCAGCATCATCGAGCCGAGTTCTTAAAAGCCATGATTACAGACATGTAGCCCTAATCGTGCCTTGAACATTGGTATATACAATTTTATGATCGGACTAAAACTGCCAACACAGTGAACAATATACTAAAAATGTTTTTAGTAATGTTTTTACATTATGTTTAATCCTAAGAGATGGCTGGTACAAATTACTACTCTCAGGACGTTTAGAAACAAATTCATCGAGCTGAAGCGTGACACTATGACATTTCTTCAATAAATCAATTATGGAACGAGCTGTGTGACATGTTGCGTAATTTTACTGAAACGGCAGCTTCTGCACATCGTGGTTGTTCAATTAATAGACGAAAAAATCAGTAATCATGGCTCTATAGCGGTTACCATTGGAACGTTCTGACCAGCATTATTTCTAAAGAAGTGTTAACGAATTATTCCACTAGCCCATTGTGCACAACAAAGAGTCTTTGTTTCTGGATGTAACGATATTTCAATATAATCTTCCGCCGTTTCATCCCAAAACTCAAAGCTTCATTGTAAAAAACTCAGTATAAATTCATGATTCAAAGTATTACCCATCGCTTTCTACTACTTTCTTCCATATTTCGGGCGGAGTATGAATCACGCCTTGAAAAAGCTGGTCATCTTTTGAAGCGATCGACAAATCGATCCAATTTTTTACTTTACCGACTGATAGTTTGAGGGATCAATGTCTGCCAAATGCAGTGGGTGGAGTAGGACTTGCCATTTCAGTGTTTCCAAGTATGTCTTGTCAAATTTCGCAACATGGGGTCGAGCATTGTCATACAGTTAAGTTATTTTATCATAACTCTCGTTGTATTGCGGCCGTTTGCCTTTTAATGCTCGGTTTAAACATATTCATTGCTTTCAATAACAACCGCCTGTGATAGTTTCAGTCAGTTTAACAACTCGTAATACACTATGGTCCTACACAATACTGATCATGACCTGATGGAACCATGAATATTCAGTTTGTCAGTCGTCATTGAAACAGGGCCAGTATATCTCCATGATTTCTTGCGCTTAGAACTATCGCAAGGCAGCCACTTTTGTCCCAAGATACAATGCGATGCAGAAATCCCTTCCGGCTTTGCCTTGCAAGCAGCAGTTAAGCAGTTAAGATTTATCATCGCTCCTAAAATGCCAGATGTGTTTATTGAAGTTTCCATTAAAAAAAGTGATTATCTAATTATCTTTATCTAAAATTCGCTTATGAAAATCGGGATTAGCGGAAACATTGTTCTGGGCTTCTTTGCAATTTTTAGGCATCAGTGTAATCAAGTTGCAATGCCAAAACAAACATTAATCAATTAACAGCTGACAATATGGTCATCAGTTAAAATAGTATTACCAACTTAAAGTTGGAAACCTATATAAAAATACCCTTTACTTGGTGCACCAATTTAGGTATGGTTGCTCGAGCGGTGTTTTGCATATTAAAAGAAAATCTTTACAGATAGGAATATAAGTGTCAAATTTTATAGAGATGTTGTCGAATTAAACTGACTTTAGGGTTGCATAGACATCCAATCATTTATTTATGGCA
This sequence comes from Thecocarcelia acutangulata, assembly GCA_914767995.1. Taxonomy (NCBI): domain Eukaryota; kingdom Metazoa; phylum Arthropoda; class Insecta; order Diptera; family Tachinidae; genus Thecocarcelia; species Thecocarcelia acutangulata. Next base: position 65,221,212 of record OU612098.1, read on the forward strand.
TCACCCTAATGCCCACTCACCATTTTTATATTATTCGTTTTTCATAAAGGCGCATTCACGCATCGTTAAACATAAAAGATATTTTGTTTTGTTTGTGTCTGCGTCTGTATTTATTTAATACATTTTTTTTTTTATTTGGAGACTTACATCGTACACTCAAAAATTTCTGTAAGACACATAAACTGTTTTAGGGGGTGGTCGCTTGAAACCCTATTTTATTACCGCAAATGTAAATTAAGTTATGTACCGAACCGTGACCCACTGCAATGAAAATTTGTTTTGAAATTTGATTGGATTAAACATATTTCTCAAACCTAAATTCTATGAGCTTTTCAACACGGTTTCATTAACACTCACTACTTCGACCATTTCGATATAAAGTATGAAACATTAATATGTGTATGTACAGGGTGGCGCAGAACTACCTTCTGCATGCTCAATAACTTTTTTAGTTTATCTATATTTTCAATTTTTATTTCAGAACTTTGGGAAGAAGACTTAGGGAATTTGACGTGGAACACTACACAACAGAAAAGCGATTAAAAATTATTGAATTTTATTTTGAAAATCAAAGACGAATTGTTTTCACGCAATGAGTATATCGTCGTTTTTTTAGTGTGAGAATAGGACCTTCAGCACGTACAATAAAACGCCTGGTTTCAAATTTTCGACAGCACGGTACAGTAAGACACCTTCCCGGTACAGAAAGACCACATACGGTCCACAGGGAAGAGAATATCCAACGTGTTGCGGTTAGTACACAGGACAGTCCAGAAACATCAACATTGGATTGCAACATTAAAAATAAGACGTTCGACACAACTGCGGCTATCGCGATTTTGGCCACGTTACACATGTTCCCATACAAGGTTCAGCGTGTTCAAAAGTTGAAGCCGATAGGCTATGAACAGCGTCTTAATTCCGACCATAAAGGTAGTTCTGTGCCACCTTGTATAGACGTAACCTAGTGAAAAAACAAGTTGTTTCTTTCAATTAAATTTTCAAAATCTTTAAGTCGATGTACGGAATGTTATTATAATATTTACTTTAAAAAATGTATAAATTTTTACATGTGATAAAAAAAATAACCGTTTTTACGTTTATTCGATTATCGCATTTTTTTTCTGTTATCTTCGTACTCATGTCTGTTATATATGTTGGCAATATCAGCCATTTTGGATTGTCAGTTTGTTTTTGACATATATTTTGACATAGGTTAGTTGTGTTTTGGTGTGCTCTTCGATTTTTTACTATTTGAAAAAATGGAGCAAAGAAAGTGTATTAAGTTTTGTGTAAATAAAGAAATTAAATGCGCAAGGACATTTGAAATGTTGACTGTGGCGAGTCTAATATGAGTAGAAGATAAGTTCTTTAAACTGGTATAACCAGTTTAAAGAAGGCCGAGAAGATATCAATAGCGATGCTCGTCCTGGTCGCCCGAATACGTCAACAACCGATGAAAACATTGAAGCAGTGAAGAAAATTATTTTGGATAATCGTCGAATCACTATCAGAGAGATTGTTGATGGTGTTGTCATATCGTTCGGCTCATGCTAAACAATTTTTGCGAACAGGTTTGCCATGGAACGTGCGGCAGCGAAAATTGTTCCAAAATTGCTAAATTTTGAGCAAAAACAACGTCGCATACATATCGCTTAGAGGCTGTTGAACATCGGCAACGACAATCTAGATTTTCATAACTAGTAAAAATCAAGGATTTATGGGTCTGACATTGAAACCAAAGCCCAATCATCCCAATGTAAGAGTCCAGAAGAGCTAAGACCGAAAAAAACACGTCAAGTTCGGTCGATGCAGTGTAGGGTGCGCTACTCTGTTCTATCGTTACTACAATGGATTTTGCGCCGACGAGATTAGGAATCTTATTCCCGAAACACGCATATTTATACGTAGCACACGTGCATCTTCCGGAGCTCATCCATTTATAGTCAATTGCCCAGGGAATCGTACTATGCATTACAGAGAGAACTCTTTTTTCAGCCGTACACTTCGACTGGGGAATAAGTTGCCTGCGAACGTGTTTCCTGTCTGTTATAATATTGGAAAGTTCAAGCCAAATGTTCACAAACACTACTCCGTCTTTCCGCCTCCTCATAACCTATTTTCCTAGTTCCGGTACAATGCACTGCATACGTAGGGATATTATCCTGAGCACTGGTCCAAGATAAAAAAAAATATGAAGGTTTTGCTCCCTATTTTCTTCGACTGCAATGGCGTGGTGCATCATGAATTCTTGCCACAAAGTCGTACGGTCAATAAGGAATACTACCTTGAAGTTATGCGCCGTTTGCGCCAAGGCAATTCGTCAAAAACGCACAGAATTGTGCATAAAACAATCATGGATTTTGCACCAGCTCGCACATCGATGTTTGTGCGTGAGTTTTTGGACAAAAACAAAACCGTTATCATGCCTCAACCACCGTATTTACCGGACTTGGCTCCCGGTGAGTTTTTCCTCTTCCCAAAGCTGAAGACATCGATGGAAGGGAAGGCTTTTGCTAGGATTGAGGAAATGAAAGAAAAATTTAAACAGGAACTGTTGGCGATACGGAAAAAACGCTGGCATAAGCGTAATATATCTGAAGGAGATTACTTTATTGATTAATATATTAATACTTTTTGAAAAAATTAATAATACGAATATTTTTTGATCAGACCTCGTGCATACTGCTAGTAAAGCTTTCTGCTTATCGTTGGCATGGATCGAACCTGCGACCTGAAGGTCATTAGTCGAGTGCTCTATCAATGGGCCCCATTCAGGCACTCACGAATTAAACGTGCTATAGAGAAACAAAAGGAACACAACGCATAAAAGTAACTGCGCAGAATAAACACGTTTTACTTTGGGAAAATTTTCCGTAACATTGTAAGCTAGCTACAATGTTAGGCCAATAAAGTGAATTATTAGTTAATTTTATTTGTTGTCAACTACCAATTTGCTGGTAGGGCAAGTACAATGTATATGTATACAAGACATGTGTGTATGTAATAATTTATATATAAAAGTTATGTGCTAACAAAATGTCTGAAAAAAAAATAAAAATAAAATTTTTTGCAATATACTCGTAAAAACAAATGCAAAAAAGTCTTTAAGATTATAAATATAAAAATATTTAGGAATTTGTACATCTCAAAAATGTGTAAACATTACATTATTTCTTTTTAATCATTTTTCCATACATAAAACACTAACGTCCTGCACACGTACACATACATGTGTATTTGCTTATATACGAGTAGAACTAATTTTGTGAATTTAAAACATCTTTATAACATTCTTTATTTCTATTCTGTTTATTTTTTCGTTTTTCAAATAATTGATTTTTATTTAATCTAACAAAATACCTACTTTTTTCATGTATATGTATATGTTCATTTTTGTGAATAGCAATGTATACAGTTTGTTGTTGGTAAATATTTGAAATAACTTTTTATTTAAAAATTTAATGTGTAATTTTGCTCTAAGCCTTAAGCAAAATATTAAATCGTTTTATTGAAACAAAAAAACAAATAAAATTTACTCAAAGTATTTTTATTCATTGAATTTTTAAAAGTACACTGTGCAATATGATCTTATACAGTTTTTTTTTATAATAAATTTGCCTGCGGCAGAATTTTCTTTTGAACAGGAATTGTATTTAAAACATAAAATATTTAGTTTGAAATTGTTTATTCTTTTACTTTTTACATAACTTCTCCAGACGTGTCTAAGAGCCATTATTTTTTTCAGTGTTCTGAAAATACATATATTTAATATGTGCAGGAATAATAGGAAACCGAATTTTATTTTTTAATATTATTTCGTTTTAGAAATAGAAGTGTTTAGTACATAATTCCAGTATTTTAGCTATTTCTGTAATAACATATAATAGTAGTTGAAAAAAATGTCCAGCAAAAAAATTATCTTGCTGGAAACGGTCATGTAAGCGAGAATTAGTTGGCTCACCGTTGTTTACCTGCTAGAAGAAAAAGATTTTGTGCTGCTTGTGCGCAGCTTAATTTCTTTGCAGATAATCGTTTCCATTTAAAAAGCAACGCGATTAAAATAAAGTGCAATGTGATCAGATAACAAAATATATAGAAAAAAATGTGTGAAAATAGCGCGTAAGTGCATCTTAATGTTACAAAAAGTAACTCCTAGGTGGCACATAGCAAATAGAAATTATTGTTTCTTGAAGCACATTTCAATGCAAAAAAGATTTATTGTTGCCTTAAAACCTGCTTCAAGTGAAAGAATGCTTTTTGCTGGGGATTATTAGTTTCTTTCAAACCAACCAGAATCACATATGTCACGTCTATATTATCTAGCACTGTGAAATCATCCTAGATCTTTTTTCTTCATAATTTTATATTCTTCCCTCAAATGCTTAACTTACGTTGATAAATTTTTTGCGCAAAACACAGTCTGCTACAGTAACCTTTAGGAACTTCACGTATTTGCAGCCGTATTTCGCCAAGAGCTCTTCTAATGTTGCTTCCCAGATGATCAACTGTCTTACTCCCATCCCCCACCCCCACCACCAACAAGCAGATTTTTCCTTGCCGTATTCATTACTCGGGCAATCTCCAATTTGTTGTAGAAAATAAAACTATAGGAAGTTCCAGTATAACCTAGTTTTTGTTGCACTTCCCTTACTAAGTGTTAATTGGTCGAACGGGAACCTCACGAAGGAGGTTTATGACAATCCTGGCATTGAGCGTAGTTGCGGTGCCTGCATCTTGTATTGGCCGCAGTTTACACGTAAAATCCCAGAGAGTAGTTAGTTAATAATATGCCCCGATAATTCGACGTCTTCGAGGTGTTGGTTTCTTGCAACAGATAGGTGTAATGTAGGTAACTAGTAACAATTGTCATTTGACTGAGCTAGTGAGGGGCTAATGCACTCAATACGCTTCGGCCTACCAACTCATGAAACTTTGTATTCCACTAATCGTCGGAAGAATTGCAAATAGGAGGGATTATGCGCCGTCTGCGTGAAGCAATTCGTGAGAAAGGCACAGAATTCTGGATAAAACAGTCATGGATTTTGCACCATGATAACGGTTCGGCACGCACAACGATGCTTGTGCGTGAGTTTTTGGCCAAAAACAAAACCGTTATCATGCCTCAACTATCGTATTTACCGGACTTGACTCCCGCTGAGTTTTTCCTCTTCCCAAAACTGAAGACGAGGATGAAAGGAAAGCGTTTTGCTACGATTGAGGAGATAAAAAAATTGCAACAGGAGCTGTTGGCGATACCAAAAGGCTCGTTTCAGAAGTATTTCGAGGATTAGAAAAAACGCCAGCATAAGTGTATTATATCTGCGGGGGATTACTTAGAAGTGGACAAGACAGGTATTGATGAATAAATAAATAATTTTGAAAAAATTTTAAATAACGTTTTTTTTTTATCAAACCTAGTGTATGGTTTTTATTATTTCTAAATATTGAAAAAATTCATTTTACATGTTACTTTTGTTACTAAAAATTTTTACGATGATTCAAAGTCATACGTCTTTTTTGTACTGAAAATTTTTCGCAATGAGAAAAGGCATGTTTTCTGTTTTTCATGTTTTTTTCTTATAATTTCAATTTTACTCATTTGTTATTTTTCTAAATTGTTTTATTTTCATTCAACTGGCAAGGTTACCCTATCGATACTAGCAAAAGTATAAAATGATACAAAATTTTTTTTCTACGGACAACAATTAAAAAGACATGACTTAAAATTCATCGTAAAATGTAACATGATTTTGCTACCAGGTTTAAGAGAGTACATAGATGTAAAACTTTGCCTTCGCCGTTTTCTTCTGAAATTCGAGGCTTTATTGTAAAAAATTGATTACACCTTTATGATTCAAAGTAATTTCCATCGCTATCCAATAATTTATTCCATCTTTCGAGCAGCGTACGAATCCTGCGTCGGAAATTAGCTGTTCACAAGCAAACCAAATACGTTCAACATACCTCGGATTTAACCCGTAGGGGTTTCCTTGCTTCTGATTTTTTCCCATGATTTTCATATATTAGTTGTTGTGTCATTTTCAATCAACCTGGCAATTTTTGTTGCATTTGACACGAGTTTGCTGCCAATTCTGCATCTGTGAGGACCGTTGCTCTTCCAACGCCACGCTGGTCTTCGGCGTCAAAATCACCGGTCTTGAAGCGTTGAAACCACTTTCGGCACTTTCGTTCACTAATAGCAGCCTCAAAATGGGTATTAAAGAACATTCGATGAGCCTCAGCCGAAGATTTTGTCACATTAGAGAAAAAAATTAAAAGCTCCCGCAAATGATGAGAATTTGGCTCGTAAGCTAATTTGTTCAATAGAGAACTTTGTGATGCAGACACTAATCGAGTAATATTTCGATTTTGTTACGTTTACAAATAGCAAAACTTATTGCATGACGAATACGATATATTTATTTTGACAGTCACATACCGCTATATACTCTTATATAGAACAACTTCTGTCAGAAAATAGAAGAGTCAGAAGAGAGTTGCAACTCCGCAGGTCTCCCCAGCTTTAAAGTAAGCTACGGGTATGCATATGTTTTACGAGAATGGCTTCTATTCAAACATAGCTGGAAAGCCTGGGGGGTACTCTTCAATCTGATTATTCACTGTGGAAACCGGCAAAAGGTTTAAAAAGACCCATCATAGGTAAGCCAACTTTGCGAACATCAACTGGAGACTAAGCAAGAACCGATTCTGAAAAGGGGATGGTGTATGCTAACCACTTGAGAAACGTTTTTATTACAAATGCTAGAGCAATTGCTGCAGCTGAATTACTGCCTTACCTTTCTAGATGTCGAAAACATTATTAGTAACACAAACCCCAGGAAAGCTCCAGGTATTGATCAAATTACTGGTAAAATGCTTGAACAGTTGCTTCGTGTAGCTAGAAGAATTATCTTCTTTATTTTTAACGCCATTTTACGTCTAGTGTACTATCGTGCAGAGTGGAAAGTCTCTATAATTACTATGATACCCAAGCCAGGGAAGCATCCTACTAAAGTAGAATCATATAGACCAATAAGTCTTACCAACAGTTTCAAAACTGTTCGAAAAATTGTTGATGACGAAGTTGACTCCAATGTTGAATGATGTAGGATGTATAAATTGGAACTTCACCCAAACCCTCTTGCACGAAACATACTTAATACCCTTGCCACCATCAAACGGACCGTCAAATATGTGCTTTTACCGATAAAGTTGGGCAAATTAAAACTTTGTGTCAGCATTCGCTGGGCTCAAGTAAAAAAGCACATATTTTTTTAATATCATTTTGAGGATTAAATAAATAAAACATATGTATAAAAAAAACTTACAGCTACAGCCATCTGTTGCAAAACGGCGAAAACGGCTTTAATTTTTAAACTTAAACACAGTGGGTTTTCCACGGGCTAATTATGGTCATTCGAAAAACGAATAAAATAAAATATAACTATTTCATTTTATTTTGTCACACAACGTTTCACTCGTTTTTTACAAGCTTCTTTAAGAGTATGTGTTTATTTGGGATAATTTTTGTTGGTTAAATTAATAAAAACTGGACTTTACAAACATGTAGTTGTATACTTGCACATCTAATTACATGAAGCAAAATATATAAGAAAAACAACACAAATATTCTTTGTCAAACTTAACCCTAATATCACAGAACTTTTAAAACATGACTTTAAATTACCGTCTAAATCAGCTCTAGGTACCGTAGTTTGGGTTTTCTACTTTCCACGTCATTTCGTTCTGTTTCAGTCTTATTGTTCCATTAAATTTTCTTGAGTCTGAGTTTTTGTCAATCTTAGCCCCATTATGAATATTGACTTTTAATCACTTTCCTTGAGTTTGAAATCGGTGGTTTTTAAACAAAAATCCGTTTCAAGAATTCTTTAGGAATATTTTTTTTTAAATGTTTTCTATTAAACAAATTTCCAGTTCACGCATTTAAAATTAAATAGTTTTTGGTTATTTTCAAAAAACATGCAGTTAATAATCATAAAGACAAAAATTAAAAAAACAAAAAACAAATACAGTTATATGTATAAAATGAAATACAGTCCGGTTCACTTATATAAAGGCAACAAAAAGTCGATATTCAGAAGCCGGTATCTGTTTAACCGATTGCAAAATTTTAAAATAGAAGTGGAAGCTAGATATCTTGAGATATAAAAGAAATCATGCTAAAAGCAATTTCTTAACTAAACAAATCTTTCTGAGCAATTTATAGTGACAAATTCCAAAAATGAGCTATTTTTTTTTTTTGGTTCACTTGAATAAAAGCACTTTAACTAATTTTAATGAAAAACAGTTTTTCTTTTTTTTTTTTAATTCATTTACTTAAGAACTTCAAAAACACGGGTTTTCATTGACAGATAAAGAGAATTTATGTAGTCCAACGAAATTTGATTCCAAGCATCCTTAATAACCTGCACTAGTGACTGCTTGCCATCAAATTGTCTTCCTTCTTTATAGACAAATCCCAGACATTTTCGATATTGTTTAGGTCTGGCGAATAGGCTGGCCAGTCAAGAATGTTAGGATTTTCGCTTGCAATGAACTGCTTTACTAACAGTTTTTTTACGTGTGTTTTTTGCCAACTGGTTTTGTACGATACTTTTAAAAACCTTGATTCTTCCTTAAGCTAATTGGACCTAAATTTTCCAATGTAAATTAAAACAATTTTATTTACATTTTTTCCCAACGTTTCGTCAAATATTTGTTGAGTTCTTCAGGGGGATCTGTATATCACAGTTTTTTAATTTATTATCATCTCCTTTACTAATCTGGCGTTGTGTATAGGGGCATTATCCTGCTGCAATGTCCAAGATATGATACCAACTAGGTCACTGAGCTTTGGAAAAACTGATTCCAATAAAATTTTGTAGCTTGCACCATTTTTGTACTTTGAAAATAGAGATTGATGGTGCCATAGTAAGTAATTGCACCTCATACCATAACGCCTCTATCTCGGGTGTGATGTCGATTTGAAAATCGCTTTTATTTGCGCAAATCATGAAAATAAGAGTTATAGCCATCAGATCTATCAAAATTAAACTGCTTTTGATCTGTACAACAACGGCTCTCCAGTCATTTGCATGACCTCTTTGCTGCACATCCAATGCCACGTAGTCTTTTACGAATTGAAACCGCTTTTCCTTACGAGGAGCGTTAAGTAGCGAAGGTTTTTTTTAAATCTGGTATTTAAGATACTTACAGCTGCATACTGATGAATTGATTGCTTGAACTCTTATTTTGAGTCAAAGATAATGCGGATTTAGAAGCAATTCTGATGATTTTTCTCTTCTGACACGTAGGTAAAGACGATGAAACCCTTCCTTTAAAATTGTTCCCATATCTCTCAAGATCCTTGATGTAATTGTCGTTAACTGTTGGGCTTCTTCCAATTTTATTAGCTATTGCGCGGTTAGAATATCCTTCAGAACAGTAAACATCGATTTTAGTTTTTTCCAATAGATTTAAAATTTTTTTGTTTTGCCTTTTTGACTTATAAATTGATTAAGATATAGAGCCATGTTCTCAGAAACGCGCGATCTGAAACGGCAAAGCGTTCTTTAAAACGCTTAATTCACTTTTAGGTGTTCCAAAGAGCGCACGTTTTACTGGCGTCACGAAAAAATACAACATGTGTTTTACATGTGTATGTGGTAGTTATGCTAAACGAAAACAAATAGACATTTTTTTACTTTAATAATTTTGAATGAAAATGTGTAAAATTCTTCCAAATTTGTATTGAAACAAAAAGAAAACATATTAAATTTTAACTGTGCATAATTTCATTTCCTTTTGCAAGTTTAGTTTAAGCAAATTCAATCAGTTCACTTAAATATACAGATGCGAGTTGAAGTCGCCAATTTGGCGATTTCAAATCGTAAAACCATACTTCTTGCGTTATACGTTTCTCTGAACACCTACGAGGGCGGTTCAGAAACTTCCTAGCCTAGCACAAGAATCGTATAAACAGAAAAAGTTAAGCGTTTTGGAAACTCTGCCATCTCTGCTATGAACATAACAATTTTGTTTCGATCTGGTAACTCCTTCATATAGAAAGAGGTGTTCACAAAAGACGCATCCGCGATTTTTTTTTGCAAAATTAGAAATACGTGGTGTCATTAAATATTTACATAAAAAAGGTTTATCGGGACAAGAGATTCATAATGATATGGTGAGTGTGTTAGGTTAAAGTGCTCCTTCATATGCAACAGTAAAAAATTGGGTTGCTGAATTTAAACGTGGTCGTACAAGGATTGAAGATGAACCACGTAGTGGACGTGCAAAAACAGCAACAACAACAGAAATTGTAGCCAAAGTGCATGCTATGGTATTAAATGATCGACGAATAAAAGTGCGTGAAAGAGCTAATATCATGGGCATCTCAAATGATCGAGTCCATTTAATTTTGCATAAAGAACTACAGATGAAAAAGCTTTCTACAGGATGGGTACCGCTTCTCAAGCTTGTTTGGATCGTTTTAAGCGAAATAAAATGGATTTTAAGCGTCGTTTCATAACTATTGATGAGACATGGATCCACTACTATACTCCAGAGACAAAAAAAACAATCCAAACAATGGACTGAAGCTGGAGGAAGTGCCCCAAAGAAGGCAAAAACAATTCAATCGGCTGGTAAGGTTATGGCAACTTTTTTTAGGACTTCAAAGGTATTTTATTGTTTGACTATCTGCAAAAGGGTGAAACAACAAATTCATAGTACTAATGCAACCTTTTGGATCAATTAAATGTACAAATTCGAGAGAAACGTCCTGGCTTACAACACAAAAAAATAAAACACTCCAGCGCACAAGAGTGTTTTAACAATGGCTAAAATCAACGAATTAAAGTACGAGTTGCTTGACCACCCTCCTTATTCTGCTGATTTAGCTCCCAGTGACTTGTACCTGTTCCCAAATGTAAAAAAATTCCTTGTTGACAAGCGTTTTACCTCAAATGAAGATGCAATTACAGATGTAAACCACTTTTTTGAAGACCTTGAGGAAAGCTATTCAAATCAAGGAATAGAATTGCTAGAAAAGCGTTGGACTAAGTGTATTGAAGTTTCAGGAGATTACGAGTATATTGAAAAATCAAAATATTTTTAAAAAACTAACTTTTTTTTCATTGATAGGCTAAGAAGCTTCCGAACAGCCCTCGTATTTGGCGTTTTCAAATCGAAAAGGCTAGATTTGAGTGATTTGATTTTCTCAGAACATGGTTAATAATAAATTGTAAATAAACAATCGCTGCGTTAAAAAAAAATCATCGCTTACTTTAAAAATAATAAAATACTTTTTTTCAAGTGAATCAGAAAAGAAAGCACATTTTTGGAATTTTTTTATAAATTGGTCAAAAAATGTTAGTTAGTTAAGAAACTACTTTTATCCTATCTAGCTTCCATTTCTATTTAAAAATTCTGGAAGCGTCTCAAAAGATATTGGCTTCAGGATGTGAATTTTTTAGTGCTTTTAAATAAGTGGACCGGAGTGTATGTATTGAAGTTGATGTTGCTGATTTAAAATTTACGAAGTTTTAAAATAAAACATCGTGCTTGGAATTGTGTAATCAAAAACAGTTGTATGCGTAAACGTGATCAGGAAAACATACTCACGGAAAAAAACTCACGCTCTGCTCTGGTTTTTGCCACAATGTCTAGAAAATTTGTGATTATTTTAAGATTTGTAAAAGGTATCATCTTCTCTTTTTAAATGTTAATTAAAAACTTTTTAAAAGAAGCATTTGTTTATAACGCATGAAATGTTTGTACACAAGTGTGTTCGTACATATGTTAAAAGATTTTTATCCGTTTTAAGAATTTATTTTTTTTTTTTTTTTTTGTGGGAAATTTTGTCAAGAGCATTGAAAATAGTTCGCAATGCATTCATTCTGTGTTTGATTGAAACGTAAAGCGTTTGATATGTTAAGCTTTTTAGAAGTAGTTAAAACAACAGTGTCATAGCAAGTAGTAACAGCTTAAGGCAAAAGAAGCACTTTAAAGTGTATTCGAAACTAACGCAACTGAAGTCTACTGAAGCTTTATATGCCGAACATACGAGTAATTCCATCCATCTATTTTAAGCATACTTTGTACTTAAAACATACAAATACAAACATGTGTTTACGTGCTAGTGCTCTTCTACTTATGTGTATACAATATATAAGTATGTATGTCGTTTTTACAGTCAAATACATACACACGAATATAACGCTAGCACAGGGACGTGGTAATAAAAAGTGAAAATCAACTCGATACTTCTGAACTGAGCTACCGTTTTAAATAAAACAAACGGATGTGGAATCGGAATAGAAACAAACCTTATCTTTTTGACAATCGTACTTGAAGGTGGAAGAAATTTTTTGACATGGGATGGTTCTAAAGGCAACCACAAACGACATGTTTTACGTCTGTTTTTATACCCTTCACAAAAATGTAACGGGTATATACAAGGTGGCGCAAAAGTAATCCTCCTATCAGAAAATGCAATAAATTTTGCGATTGGCCCCTAATGTCAGTTCTGTTTTGACATTTGTGTAGTAAACACATGCGAAATACACGTTAATACACAATGTTACGCTACACTGCTCCAGAACGCGGAATATTGGTGACTATTTATTTGACCCCAAGAGGAAGATGATTTTTCATCAAAAATAATCATGAGTGATGAGGCCCATTTCCATTTTAGCGGGTACATAAATAAGCAAAATGTATGCTTGTGGGGCACTGAAAATCCGCGTGTAACTCACGAAGATCCATTACACCCGCTCAAAGTCACTGTATGGTGTGCTGTTTTCGTAGGAGGAGTCATCGGTCCTTTTTTCTTCGAAGACGAAGTGGGGCTTTTTGAAGTCGCGGGTTTATGTCAACAAGCCTCAGACTCTTGCAGCTCATAAAAACAATATCCGTCAAAAATATGAGGACTTATCGCCGGAAGTTTTGGCCAATGTGATGGAAAATCCTATAAAACGGGCTCAAATGACAATCAGCTGTGGGGGCGGCCATTTACATGATATCATATTCTCGACTTGATGTAAGAAAAATAAAAGACCTAATAAAAATAATCCACGAGAAGAATCAAAGTTTTTCATTTTACAGCCAAAGTTTTATATTACAGCCAAAAAACATCGGAAGGTTATTTTTGCGCCACCCTGTATAAGTTTATAATTCCGTTTGTTTATTTTATTTATATATATATATATATATATATATATATATATATATATATATATATATATATATATATATATATATATATATATATATATATATATATATATATATATATATATATATATATATATATATATATATATATATATATATATATATATATATATATATATATATATTCTGAATCAGAATTGACAGAAAAGTCGATTAAGCGATGTCCGTCTGTCGGTCGTTGAAATACTGCTTCTGAGACATTAGAAACTTTTTACTTTCACCATTCTGTTATACCACCAATGAATGGGTTTTGTATTGAAATTTGGTAAAATCGGTTCACATATGGCTGAGGTATATCAAAAATTCCGATAAAATACATTTTTCTTGTTGCAATTTTGTATGGAAATTTTTTTGTTTTGCTTCAAACTTGACACAATTATTAAGTGTGGCAATGCAAGCCAAAAAAAATTTCCCCGATATCGGTCCATATACATATATCCGAGATAAAGCCTGAACCGATCTTTTAATGAAAATCTCGCATAAGCGAACTTAACAGACCTTTTTTGCTTAAAAGTAGTTCTGCTAATAATTCTTTTATTTGCAGAACTTATGTAAATATGGAAATGAAAAATTTTTGACATCGGTCCATGTAACTCTATATATCGGCCTAACCGATTTTTTCATGAAACGTTTGAACTTCCAAAAAATTTTTTTTGCTCTAAAGCCGCTCTCGTTATAAAAGACGGTTAGCAAAATTAGAAAATAAAAATTTCCAATATCAATCCCTATATGTATGTATATCCGAATTATATGTATAACCTAAACCGATTTTTGCATGAAACAATTTTTTTGCTTAAAGGCAGTTCCGGTTATAAAGGAAGTTAGTAAAATACAGAAAATCAAAATCTCCGATATCGGTCTATATACGAGTATACCTGAGATATAGCCTAAACCGATTTTTCCATGAAAATTTCCATTAAAGATTACCTTGTTTTCATGGCGATTACAAGGTAAAAAAATTTTTCACCGATATCGGTCCATATATATCCAAGGATATTTTGTTCAAATCTGTAATATACACTATATATTTACATGATTTAGATTCGGCTCATTCGGCTGAGATTTTTTTAAATTATTTATTTTATTTATTTATTTACTATTTTCAAAATGTCTGTCAAAATGCTTATTTTTACAGAAGGTTTATAAAATTCGCTCATAAATGTACATATACATGTACGTCTAACATTACTCTTCTTTAATATTAAAGTCACGCTGATTACAAATGGATTGCTGATGGCGAAAAATTTTAGCCTGCGATACAATGGAACCGATGTTTCAACAGTTTTTTTCTTTTCTCAGTGCGGAGATATTAAGCTTGTATAACAAATTTAAAGGTGATTAAGGAATTGTTATTGAATATTTTTGTTATTAAAAAAATCAACTTAAAACATAATAATATATTTCTGCTGTAAAATAGTTCATTCAGCCGACTAGTAACACCTCCTAAGACCAACCGCCGCTGAATTTTTTGCATGGCATAGATATTTAATGTCAGCTGTTTATACATAACACAATAGAACACGCTCTATTTAAAATTTTGTCAGATGACTTTACTCATGTTTTTTACTGAAGCAATTGTTTTGAGGTAACAAACCACATGTGGGCATTTTTACAGTGGAAATAATGGCATCCACATTGCTAAAAGCATGTCTTGTGTTATAAATTTAAGTTCGTGTTTACACATGCAAGTGCAAAAAACCCAATGTGTTACTTAATTCACAGTCTTGAGCAAATGGCCTTGCATCATTGCGTTTGTAGAATAAAGGTGTTTACTTTACACTAACAAAATACAGGATGGCTGATGAAAGCTTCTACCAAAACAAAAATAATTTATTTTCTGTGTAACTACCCTGTTCCACTTTTATTGTATTTTATAGATTGATTATTAAGTTTAACTAAAATTAAGAATTGGGACAATGAAACAAGAATTTGCATAGTGGGACGCTTTCATGCTTTAGAGTCCGTTCTTTCTGTCCAAAGGGAATACAGGCGCACGTTTGGTGGCGCTCCTCCTAGCAGATGGACTATGAAGAGGTTCGTGAAGAATTTTGCCGAGCGTGGCATAAGCGCAAGAATGCTTTATCATAGAGATCTCTCAGTTTGGACGCAGGAAACTATCGCTGATATAGCTTATCTGCTCAAATGGGTGTCAGCAGACAATTTTGCACCAAGATTTAAACTTATTTCTATATAAGATTCAATTAACAAACAAACTGATCCCTAGAGAATTCCCGATTCGCTTGGAATTTTGTGAGAATGGTGTCAGAGAATGAAAACGTCTTGAACTGCTTTTTTATGTCTGACGAGGCACATTTTGATTTAAACGGCAATGTTAACAAACAAACTTGTCGAATATGGAGTAATTCTAAATCACAGATATTCCATCAGATGCAATTACATCCACTTCGCATCACAGTGAGGTGTGCAGCTTCTTTAAGGTTCATTGTCGGGCCTTACTTTTACGAAGAAAACGGTCCTACTGTTGCGGTCAATGGAGACCATTACTTAAAGATGTTGAAAGAATTACGCTGAAATAAAATCCCTTTCCACTCTGTTTGGTTTCAATAAGATGGGCCAACTTGTCACATAGCCCCGCCTGTTATGACAGAATTGTGGCAAAAATTTCTTAATAAACTGATTTCAGGAAACTTCATATTCCGTTAGACTCTCAGGTCTTCTGACCGCACTGCACCTGATTTTTTGCTGTAGGATTGTTGCAAACGATAAGTATATAAAAGAAAGCCAAGAAATTTTGGTGATTTAAAGCAATTCAATCGAATGATTCCGGTTGCAGCACTTCAGGCAGTAAATGATGAAACAGAATACGTCCGCAACTTCAAGCAAAAACGACTCTCAGAGAAAACAGGCACTTAATTGAAACGACGGCTGCAACTTAACAAACTGTCATTTAATCTTCTTTTTTGTTAGGTAAAAAAAGCATTTTCTTTTATTTTAATTTTTCCTCACAGTAAAGCTTTTGAAGCTTTGGTTTTGTTAACAAAATGTATGAAATTTAGTAAAAGTGTGGTAATATTGTTGAAAGCTTTTCTGCTTCAAAGTGAGAGCATAAGAAAAATTGCTGCCAAAATAAAATAGATTCTATTTTACGACCGCATTCTCTGGCGTTATTTTATGCCAAATTGTATGGAGAAACCCGTCATGCCCTAGTTCTGTTTCATCATTTATTAATAAATTTTTGATAAGATGTGACACATACATATGTCACCATTTGAATTCAATTATTTTCAAAATTTCATGAGTTACTTTAATAAAAAAGCATTATTTTTCAAATGAATTACTAAAAAATAAATTATATAAACTTTACAAAAATTTATTTGAGTTTCTTAATGTAGCAGAATTGATCAGCCACTCTGCACATAAAAATATATTACATTGGCAGAAATATGCAATCCCAAATGCACAAGATTGTGAATGGGGCTATTAAGTTTGTTTCACTAATATTTTACATTCATACATCTACAAGTTGTGGGTTCACTCGCCAGTGATTTTGGTTGCTGGTCATTTTTTTACTTTCATGCTAAAAGCAAGAAACATTTTAGTTTAAATGCATATTTTTTAAGGAATTATTTTTAAAATATTAATCTTTTTTAGTTGCATGCTGAAACTACAGAGTATGTGCGGGCGAAAGGTAGCGAAGTTAGAATTATCGATTGTGCAGATTTTTTTAAGGGTTTCTTATTTATTGAATCTTCAAAATCAACTAACAATAAGTATTCAAATCTTAATACTACATATAAATAAAAAAATAAAAATGTACTTTTTACTTAATGCTAGACAAAAAGTTCTATTAGGCGGGAGCAATATCGGTAAAATCACCTACTGAGCCTTCTGATGGTGGCAACGGTATCCCTTCTTCTCAAATGAGTGTGACGTGCAAGATGATTTGGATGAAGTTCCAATTTACTGATATACCTTGTTGTGTACTTTAAAAATTCGTCTTTTATAAGAGGAAAACAGAGATCCTTATGAATTCGTGAGTTTTTTACGCTGCACTAATCGTTCGAGAAATTTGATTTTGTCGCCTTTGAATTGAATAAAGTATATTGCGCGCAAGAGGGTTTGGGTGAATTCAGATTTGACAGTTACAATGTCGCAGTGGTCGAGTTAGCAATGTGCTTTCGATGTGGAGAAATTTTTGAAGAGTAATGATTCTTACGTAATTACTCGTCAACAATTTTGTTCAAAGTTCGGTATTCGGTGAATACGTGATGGGCCGAGAGTAAATTCAATTCGTTCATGGATGCAGAGATTCCGTGCAATTGCTTTGGCTTTGAATGTCCCAGGGCCCAGTCAATGTTCAAGGCGTCCCGAAAGCATTGAACTGGTTAAAAGCAATAGACGTGAAAATCCGCAAGATTGCGGAAAAGAGCAGCCTCACTACGAATTCCGAGAGCGATTATTCATGAAATTTTAGACAAGATTCTGAAGTTCCATCCTTTTAAAATTTAAATCTTACACGAACGCAAAGTGACTGATTTTGAAGCGTTTTCGTAAACCCCATTTTTGGACTAATGAGACTCATTTTCACTTAAGCCACTACGTAAGCAAGCAGGAGAGGGCGAAGAAGCTTATCGGTGACAGTAGGGTATCCAACTCTATTGATTCACTGAAGCATCGACGCAGTATAGGATGCGTTACTCTGTTCTATCGTTACTACAATGGATTTTGCTCTGACGAGATTAGGGATCTTGTTCCTGAAACTCACACATTTCTACGTAACACGCGTTCATCGTCCAGAGCACATCCATTTGTGGTCGATTGCCCGGGGTATCGTACAATGCATTACAGAGATTGCCGTTACTGGTCTCCAAGAACCCGCAATCCTTGATTGAAATATCAAAAACCATTACATTGCGCCAGGGTAACTATTTGGTGTGCCTTTTCCACGCATGAGAAAATTGAACCATTTTTATTCGAAAATTCTAGAGGCTAAGTTTCGAATGCCAACGGCGAAAATTTTCGACGCATAATTACGGAATTAGTTTTGCCAAACCTTCGAGCTCATCTATTGTATTCTTCACTCTTTTGATTTCAACAGGATAGGGCGACTGCACAACACACAACCAGAGCTTCGATGAATTTACTTCAGGAAAACTTCCTGCGAATTTTGCTCAGTGGCTTTGGGAATATCTCATGGCCACCAAGGTCGCTCGATCTAACTCCCATGGATTGTTTTTATGCGGTTACCTCAAAGAAAGGTTATATAATGACAATCCCCATTCTCTTGTGGTTTTAAAGGAAAATATTCTTAATAAAATTTAATGCCAATTATTACGTTTTCTAACAAAAACAAGAATAGTATAACAAATATAACTTAGATTTGACTTGGAGTACTTACTTATTTTTTATAGCGTGCGAAAATTATATACAAAGAACCCGTGAAGACGTGAGCTCTCGGATGCCTCAGAAACGTGAACCTATATATTTTTTTAATAGAGTACTCAAAAACATGAACCCTTTATTATTTATTGGTTTTTAAGCTGGTTTTATATTGGAAAACCCCTGAATTACTGGTTATTTGCTTGTTTATTTATGTATATTTACGCGTTTTTCATTCGTTTATGGCCTGTTAACTGCAATTTCAAACTGTTACGTAGATGTTGCAAGTGACAGTGAAAAATGAGAAAATATTTTTAGTGGTTTGGCAAGAAAATATTGTGCTTCTACCATTAAAGATTGGAACGGCAATTCTGAAAGAAAGGATAATACCGACGATGATGTTGATTCGATTATATTCCAGAAGTTACAACTAAATACAAGGCAGCTGCAGAAGCTTTGAATACAGCTTCAATATGGGCTGAAAATTAAATAGTAGACCAAAGTGAAATCCTGAAATAAAGCTCTTTTAGAAATAGCAAAACAACAGCAGTGCCAAAATAAAAAAAATTATTTATTTTGTCTTTTTAGTTTTATTTGCAGATGCTTACTCATCCAACCAATTAAATTTCCAATTAGTCTGAGTTTAGACGGGCGAACATTTGGAAGAAAAACATTTCGAATTCTCTATTGATTTTTCTTTCGTATTCACACAGTCGAACATGCTGCCGACAACATTCCATTTTTATTTGTTTTTTAACATTTTTCCTTATCTTGTCTGTTAATTTTTGCATATTATTATTTTAAATTATAAAAAAGAAATAAAATTGAAGTTCATAAATAAATTTTAAAAATTAATATGGAAAATTAAGAAAAACTTTACTTTTTTTTTTTTTTTTTTTTTTTGTCTTGGACCAGTACTCAGGGGATGACCCCTACATATGCAGTGCATTGTACCGGAACTAGGAAAATAGGTTATGAGGAGGGGGAAAGAGGGAGTAGTGCTTGTGAACATTTGACTTGAACTTTCCAACGTTATAACAGATAGGAAACACGTCTGCAGGCAACTTATTCCACAGACGAAGCGTGCGGCTAAAAAACGAATTCTCTCTGAAATGCGTAGTACGATTCCCCGGACAATCGACCACAAATGGATGAGCTCTGGACGATGAACGCGTGTTACGTAAAAATGTGCGAGTTTCAGGAACGAGATCCATAATCTCTTAATTGAGAATATTTGGATTTGTACTGGCGAAGCTGTGGATTTGGATTACGACAAGGAAGAAATACGACGATGCATCCCTCTGCAGATACATCTGATGAAACCTTATCCTTATCACACGCTCTTCCAAAACAAAAAACAAGTTTTCAATCAACGGATCTCCCGTGCAGGGCATGTAGAAGAGTATGCGTTTGGCATATTATCGAGTAGATTTAGAATCTTTCTAGCTCCAATGTGCCAAAAAATGGAAACTGTTGAAGCAATTATCCTTGCATGTTGCACTTTGCATAATTATTTGATAGAAAGTGACGAGGTAAACACAGAAGGAGTAGGGCATGCACAGGATACTAGCAACATCAGTTTTGCTGCTTCCAATACGCAATACAACCAACGAAAGGGAGAGGCAGAGATCATTCGGCAAAATTTCATTAATTATTTTTATGAAGAAGGCAAAGTAGATTGGTTAAAGTCTAAATAATAATAAAAAATTAATAAACAAAAGCTGTTTGTTGTTGTTATGAAATTATAATGGTTTGAATTCGCAATATTTAAATCAATAATGTAAATTTTTTTTTAGAGTCTAAAATTTTACATATAAATCAAAAACCAACAATGCGTAGTAGTATAAAATAATATCGCTCTTTATTGCATGTATTTTTAACATTAAATATAGAAAAATAAAATACATATAACAAAACAAAAATCACTTATAGTATTATTTACAAGTTGCTATCGCGCATTTTTAATACATCAATATTATATCACTCTCCCTGATGCAGGCATGTGGTTCCAGAAATGATAGTTGTTGAAAGCACCAAAGCTTTGGCGTATACAAATTACTTCTTCCACAGCCACTTTTCTTGAGTTTTTGATTATTCTCAACTCCCTCATATACCGATTACGTAAAATTTTCCATTTATTTTTAATCATAATCACACCAAATATTTCCTGCTAAATATTTTTTATTCAGTCCATATATTCTTTGGATCGCACACTGATCCAGTGTATTCCAGATAATTTCTATCCTGCACAAATAAGATTAATTTTTCCACCATTTTTCTTTTCTATTTATATTCCATATTTATTAAAATTTGTTTTCTTTAACATAATTACTGAACTTTTTAAAATGACACAAAACACCAGAAAATATAAATTATGTCAAAAAGTAAATTATATGTCAACAAAGTAAATGTCAACAAAGCGTGTTTGCCGACTACCGAACACAAAATCCATTCTCCCTTCCCCACCGGTAATATGCTGCCTAACTAAATGTTTCCCTTCCAAATGTTTCCCTGTCTATATCCAGACTTATTTTAGTTTATTTTTTGTTGTTTTTGTTATTTAGATGTGAATTTTTATCCACTGGTTAGTATTAACTAATATAATTCCAACATTTTAAATGCTATGATAACGTTTGGTTTGGTCTTTCTTCCGTATGGTAAGTCAAACGTTCACAATCATTTCTTTTTTTTTAAAGATTTTCTCCCAAATTTTCTTATGATGTTGCGATCAGTCTTGTCACCCTGTTTCATGGGAACAGTCATGAGTTGTTCCGAACCTTGATGGGGATTGTTGTTATATTTTGCACATGCTAATTTAAAATAGTTCCAAAGTGGCTATAGGAGTAAAACTGTATGTTATTATATTAATCAACATAATTTTAACGAATAAGTAGGGGCAATCCCAATAATACAAATCTGACATCAGAGGCCTCGGAAAGCTTGGCATTTCTGATGAACGAACGAAAGAAGAATGAAATACACACATACAAGGATATAGCTAGATACATATTTTTTCAGAATTCTGGATAGAGCAAGCTAAGTTTTTAAGTCTTAGCCATTCTTTAAACTATTTAAATACTAATTGTGTACAACAAGCTTTTCAGTTACACAAACATCCAGCCAAAGTCGAAGAATAGGAAAGTTCACTACGAAGGGCAGCTCCAAGGCATAAAGCGGCGAGCTCGCTGGCATATCTGTTCAGAATCCACCTTTTCACACGACCGACCAGAGCTGTTGTTGGCACAAGTAAAAGGTATTACTTCCAGACAGAAAAGTTATCACATCGTGGTCGCAACAATTGACAGCTCTATCCAAGTAACTGACATGATATTAAGTATACCACTTTTTATTCATCTTGGAAACAACGAATGCTTGAAGAAGTTGCTATTTCGAAACAACAGCATTTGAAGAATTTACTTCAATATATGGCATTGGGAGAATTGCGCCCCTCGCAGTTGCTGTGTGTGATGAAAAATTTGGCCGGTAGTCAGATTATGAAATTGGTTTGCATCTGCACCTTCCTTTTCGGCCTGATCTGATGATGGACCAACTCCATGGGGTGAATTATGTGGTTTGTAAGGCTCCCATCAGATCGTAACTTTTAGCCATAAGTTTGCAGCCATATAGACAAACTTCTTACTTAAGAGTTGTTGTTTTCTAATTCATTCTACATGCAATTTCCCAGCAGTCAATGGAAGACAAGACGTAATGAGTTAGTAGGCCGATGCCCACTAAGAGCATCAACTCTTAAACCAACTCCTTACTGTACAGGTGTCTGTTGCAAGGCAACATCACCTCGGGGGTTCATGCACGACACAATTATCCCCCATCCTGCTACTTAAGCCACAGCCAGAACGTTTCAGCCAAGGAAGGTACCTCAACCATGATCAGCCCGGGCTGAACTGCAAGCAGAACCACCCAGGGCAGACTAATTGCCGTTCTGCCAATTTATAACCTTGATAACGGTTTCGGAAATTCTTAGCACAACGTAAGATATGCGACTTTCTAGAGTTTTGTTTACTACAACAAACGAGGAACTCATTCCCCTCTACACTGCTGAAAACAGAATGCCCTGGTTTGATCTACGCCAAGGAAAATCCTCTCTCACGGATGGGAGAGGGGGTACTTCTCGAGGGATAAGTTATGTGGCAGTCGTGTACTCGTACGGACTATTCGTTGTCATTGCCAGACATTGTCAGTTGCTTTCACGTTGTAAGGTTTTGAAAATGTGACAATGATGATGCTCAAACAATTTCAATTACATAAACGCAGATGATTGAGTGGTTTTGCACAGAAAATATCCTGCTGACAACAAAGCATCCAGTCTTTCGCACAGACACCGTAGTGTTTCCCCCCTTTTTTCCTTTGCCTTAGCTACTTTTTTAAACACAATTTCAGTTTCACAAGAACGTATACACGTACATATGTATGTCTATATTTTGATTCTGACAATTGAGTTGATAATTTTTGTTCATAACAAATCTAGCAACCACAAGGAACTGACAAATGTTTTACTGCCAACATTATCAGCTAATGGAAATATCAACTTTTCCGATTTAAGCCCCACCCGGAATTAAAAAGTTTGTGTCTTCTTCCACGCACATCAGTTTGTTTTCTAGCAAGTTGATTATACAGTTTAGGAGTGACAGATTTTTACCACTTTCTCTCATACTCGTATACAAGTGCCATCACTGTGTGTTGTCATCAACATCATACTCGTAATCATCATCGATGGTTTGATATTCTGATGAAGCATTACTGCGAGAGGAAGGAAAGGATGGCAGCCAACGTGAAGCACAAAGGATCCTTTAGACTTTTTTATTTAAATATAAATAAGCATGAGTACACGTCGATGTAAATAATCACAAAAGTATGTTTCTTGTTTTTCATTTGAGTAATGTTCTATTTAAGTCGTTTTCTATGTACTTTGATTTCGTGAGTGCTTGGTGGCATTAAACTGTCTAAATGTGTGTTTGTAGCAGCATGTGTACTGTACGCACGTAAGCCTGAAAGATAATTTAAATCTCAAGGTCCTTTATTGTAAAATTTCTTGGAATCGTATAGCATTACTTTCGAAATGTGCTTTTTATTAAAAAATGGAAAGAAATAAAAAATGTGTATGTTAGTATTTATGTGTGTGAAAGTGTAGGCAGTTTATAAAATTTATACCAGTTAAATGCCGACTTTTCGTTAAACAGAAGCAGCAGAAATTCTTGAGGTTGTTCTCAACTTCGTTATATATACTCCGAACTAGAACGGAGGTTGAGTTTGTAACTAAACAATATAATATGCCATGTATTCAAGAAAAATATTTCTTAATTTTGTGCTAACAAGAATATTTTCATATTTTAGGAAAACAAAATTCAGGAGTTTATTCCAATTAAATTTGTGGAATTATTAACAACTGAGCTGTTCACAAAATATTTTAAATTATTCTGCTTGTTAAGAAGATATAATGTTCCTAAATTAAGAAATCTTGTTGCAGCTATAGGGTGTCTCAGTAAGAGTGCAGTTTTTAAAAATAACGTCATTATTTTTGTGCAAGTGGCAACTCTGAAATTTGGTAGATGTCACATATATTTATGCCCATTATTATAATTGCAGGGATTTATTAAAGAACAACGCTCGTTCAAGGAATAACAAATCAAGCTAAAGTCAATGGCAATGTCTAAAAAAATATATACTCCGATGAAGCGCATTTCTTCGCAAATTCAGAAGATTAACAAACTTGGGACTCAGAAAATCCTCATGCAACTCATGAGAAATAAATATCAGTCTGGTGTGGATTATGGTCACGTGACTTGATTGGTCCTAATTTTTTTAAGATGAGCTCGAAATTGAAGTAACTGAACGGCATTTGTTACAGTAGTACAGCTGATTTGCGTTGACAAATGCTATGGCGGCGTATTTCGATGGTGGGCCAATTCCACGTGCTGAACTACCTAACTTCTCAGCAGTACCGCCATGTGGGGCATGTAAAGCTCTCACAGGTGGCAACTTCTTGTCACATTTTTGTAGCCATATGAAAGACCTCCCCCTGTATGCATTGTAACGCTCAAAATCGGAGGCCTCGTTTTGGAGCAATGCAAGTGAAGTCGAGTTCCCGTTTTTCATATATTTATATTTATTCAGTTATTCATTTGGTAACTTCGTTTATTATTATTAACGTAGGATGCGTTGTTCTATTTGCTTTTGAATAAATAATTAATTTTGTATAATAAGAATGTAGGTCAAATTATTTCTAAGTTTGAAAATTGGATTTAAAGTTAACGGTCAGCGTAGATGGCACCACCACACAATGAATAAATATCAACCTTGAGACAATGTTTGCTAAACACAGGCACACATATGGTTACGCGTAGGTTTAGTACGTGTATGTGTGCTCAGCGTGCACGAGCATCAGTATACTCTTGGCATTTTGGTCGGCGGCTGTCCTACAGGTAAGACGTGTCGGGCAACAAGAGCTTTGAGTTCTATTTCAAAAATATCTTGTCTTTGGGTGATCACAGCTGTGGTAAAGTATCCAACAAGTAGTTAATGAGGAGTTTTCAATTCCTCACATTTTACTCCTAGTGGTCTATTTTAACCCAGTTTGTCACGTCGTCTGGTTGCCATTCGAGGGAGAGCTTTGAATTCTCCTGAGAGCAGTTAGCCAACGTTGGAGGGCGTGAAGGGGTTATTAATACCTTCAGCATTCGCCAGAGGAGTTTCTAATTTCACTCCAGCGCGACACCAGCTGCATTGGGTCGTTGAGGAAACGATTTATACTGTGCGGGAGTTTTGAATTCCTTCATGACAATCTTGCTCCAACTTCAGCGGTGGTGCCACAACCCCACCTGACTAAACACATATAAAGAGAAAAAATAATTTTTTTAATAAAAAGCCCGAATTGAAGACTAATTAATTTTCTTTGTTTTTTTATTTTTATTGGATCGACCCGTGATTGCGCTGAGCTAGCTTAGCATATAGCGCTAAGTGTCGTTGCAGCATTACCCAAGGCTGTCAGAGGAAGCCAAATCTTTGCGAGTTGGTGGCCCGAAGTTTATAAAGAACATCTGCCCTTAACCAAATCAAACAACTTTTTACCAGTTCTGGTTCCTTAAATTACAGGTATTTGTTACAATACAACAGCACGTCGGTTACTACAGCTACTGCACGACCCGCATGAATCATAATTATCAGGTGTGAAAGCGATTTTCACCCCACGGCGATCTCAGCGGGTGAAATAAAATGCGTTCACCAACCTCCCACACATGACAAACTGTCATGTACCAATTCGATATCATGCTGTTTGTTTGGGGCGGAGCCTTTCTAATATTGGTACTAATTTTTGAATCACAGCACCGGGTTGCAATGCAACTCTACACCGAGTTCAATTGAACTCTACCCGTAATTTAAGTCTAAGCCACAATTACCAAGATACTCCCCCAAAGACCGCACGATAACGGGGCCGGAACAAGTTCCTGGTGCTCCCGGCTCACTAGGTTATAACCTTGATCCTGTGCAGCAAAACCAGCTACAACAGCAGTAACAAGAACAACAACAGCGTACAATAAAACACTAAATACGGCAATAAGTAAAACACTACATATATTAACCCATAGTATCCAACATACACGTGCTCAGATCACAATCAATAATAAAAAACACAAGCCCACAACATTTATCTTCACGGATGGGTCATAGGTTAAAAACACAAACCAACAATTAGGCAAGCTTTACAGCGAAAGCAAACGTCGTCTGCAATGTTGCGCAACGGAAGCATAAACAGCCGGCAGCAAAGCGAAAGAAACAACAAAATAGCACAAGGTGTAGGAACTGCACACTATGCTCCTTATGGTTGCCTGCGCTATGACTTGCACCACAACAGCAACTCCAACGAACAGAGGCGCAAATGATAGCGTATGAACCTGCGGTTCAACAAACGATACTTCCAAGAATGGCAACAACCTGTCCTATTCCTGAAAACTTCACGGACATATGCGCTCAACGTGTAAAAGTTAGTGGCTTTCATCAAAGACCGCAAATGCTACTTCATCTGTACTCATGGATGGTATAAATATTGAGGAATCGGATGCTCTTGATGTTCTTGGAATGAAGATACAGTGTGATGTCCGCTGGACTGAACGCATTTTTCATGTCTCCAAAGAAGCATTCAAGTGTCTTGGTTTTTTGAAACGGTGTAAGATGTACTTCACTCCATCCGACCTCGTTACTATTTATACCACCTACATCCGACCGAAAATGGAATACAACTCTCATGTTTGGGCCGGTGCCTCAAAGTCTATTTTGGGGTTACTCGAACGTGTGCAGGAGAGGGCGAAGAAGCCATCGGTGACAGTAGGGTATCCAACTCTATTGACTCACTGGAGCATCGTCGCAGTGTGGGGTGCGTTACGCTGTTCTATCGTTACTACAATGGATTTTGCTCGGACGAGATTAGGGATCTTGTTCCCGAAACTCGCACATTTTTACGTAGCACGCGCTCATCGTCCAGAGCTCATCCATTTGTGGTCGATCGCCCGGGGAATCGCACTACGCATTACAGAGAGAATTCGTTTTTCAGCCGAACGCTTCGTCTGTGGAATAATTTGCCTGCAGACGTGTTTCCTGTCTGTTATAACTTTGGAAGGTTCAACTCAAAAGTTCACAAACACTACTCCCTCTTTCCCCCTCCTCACAACCTATTTTCCTAGTTCTGGTACAATGCACTGCAGGGGTCATCCCCTAAGTACTGGTCCAATAAAAAAAAAAAAAAAAAAAAAAAAAAAAAAAAAAAAAAAAAAAAAAAAAAAAAAAAAAAAAAAAAAAACTGCTACTGAAGTCCCTATCGTCGCCCTCCCTTACAACGATGATATCCTTAAATCCCTAATGTAATCATAGAGATGACACTCGGCCAGAATATGTCTCCAATCCTCAAGGCGCCCACCCGAACTGCACAACGCTGCCACAGATAGACCTGTATTATGCAAAAATGCATTGAAGGAGTCAAGTTCCGTATGGAGGAAACCCGTTTAAGACTGAAGGAATTTTTACGTTACTCGCAATTTTACTACCAGACGCTCCCAAAGTGCTTTGAGCCGACTGGGCACCCTATTCATCATATAATCCTGAGCAGAAAGGCAGTTATGTAAACGAAGCGATAACCCCGCCCTACAATTTGAGGTCAAGGCTACAGCTCAAAACGTATCAGCCAAGATGCAGGCACTTCAAGAACGAACAGTGCAAAAATTATCTTAAAATACCAGAGCCTTGAAGCGTGCTGCTCCACATTAATCCTTGGTGAACATAATGACGGAGTTCTTGCAAACTCAACTGTACTTCGTGGATGTGGAAAACATACGACAACCGCCACACCATGCAAGAAACAATGGATTTTTTGCACCAATGATTTCCAGCACTAATTATCCCAAGGAACTTTGGCTCTCAAGATTGTGCAATTTATGCAAATAAAAACCAGTAACAATACCTGAGCGCAAATGCAAGACCCTAAATAGAAACGTTAATTAAAAGAGTAAGAGTCTTGTAATTAGGGTCGTGGAGGCTATTTGACGGATATATTATTTCATATTAATCCGAACCTGTGTGCTGATGAGCAGTGTAGCGGCTACGAAACTGCTAATTGTCACCTAAAAAGGTTTGATTATTCTTTCTGGTATTCTACAATCAAAAATTACTTATTCACATAGTAAGGGAATACTGTAATATTCCATATTCTGGGTGTTCTGTTTAATGATAGGTTTACTGCCAGAAAACAATCCCTAGTACAATATTCCGTCTTTTGGTGGGCCCCAGTTACTGCCTTTTGTTGGGATGGCTTAAGTCTACATGTTTTTCTTTACATCATTTAATTATATAATAAACGAAAATTGACATCACGAAACATATATTTTATAATTTAAAAATAATCCTGTCTGCTGTGAACCATTGCACATTACTTCTTTGAAAATGATAATGGTGTAACGACAACTGCGAATGGGGAGCCGGATATCATGATATGAATGAAATCTTTTTAACGCCACATCTGCATATGCTTTGGGCTTGATTAATGTGTGCAAGACGGTGCCACATCGCATGCAGCCAGAATTAGAACTATTGCGAGTAGGATACCTTCCCGGCAGATACCCTGTTTTAGTAATTAATAATAGGCTGCATGAATGAATTCATTTGTTTAAAATATTATTATCTTTACGCTTTTGGCTTGTATATTTATTCATTTTTTCTTATTAACACAAAATGTGCAGCACTTCGTAATCAAATTGTGTGTGGTACGAAGCGCTATATATTCAAAAATCAAAAGATTATATTCAAATCCCTTTAAAGCGTAGTCATGCAGACATTTAGTACTAAAGTAAATAAAAATAAACTCAATCGTTTGAATGTTTGTTTTTTTACTTTTTGGTATTTTCAGTCAACGGCTTGTCTAAGGAATTTTAACCATTCAGCTCAGTTGTTTGCCGTAAAAAGAGTCTAAAAAGTATTATTATTTTATGACTTCTTTTATTTGTAGCATAACAGAAAACTGTTTAAGCTATCATAAAACATTAGAGCACTTTGACGTGATATGACACCGTTTGAATTCCCCAAAATATTAAATTGCATTGACACCAAAAAAAAAAATATATATATATATTTGGACGGAAAGTAAAATAAGTGGCAGCATTAGGAGTTATTGTATTACAATAAAAAGCGACATAAGGTTGTATAAGAAGTAATTCTAAACATAAGCCTAAAACAATACTAAACGAAAAATATTTAGGTTTATTGTGGAAAAAGCGTGGGGCGTTTTGGACCATATTTTTTGTGTATTCTACTGCTATTATTTAAGCTTATTTTTAATATTATT
This sequence comes from Thecocarcelia acutangulata, assembly GCA_914767995.1. NCBI lineage: Eukaryota > Metazoa > Arthropoda > Insecta > Diptera > Tachinidae > Thecocarcelia > Thecocarcelia acutangulata. The sequence continues at coordinate 65,250,634 of OU612098.1, forward strand.
TCTCACTTTTTAGCTCGAAACTGAAGCGAGTTTTTAACTATATATATGTTAGAAGTGAGAAAGTAAGTTAATTTAGGGATATACTATCGTCTTTGTAAAAAGTTTTTATGTTTTTTAAGCTCTTATTGGACATTGGACACAGGTCGAAACTTTTTGCCATAAATTTGTAGCTATAGAGAAAAACCTCTTGCTTAAGAGTTCGGGCCTTGTAGTCCCTCCTGTATGCGATTTTCCGACAGTGTAGGAAGGCAAGGATTAATGAGCACTTAACCAACTCACCTGTCTTACCAGCTCCTATGGCTCTTTATACACAGGTATCTGTTGCAAGGCAACTTCGGAGGGTTGTTAGCCACAGCCAGAACGTTCCAACCAAGCTAGGCACCTCAGCCATGATCAACCATGTTTGGCCAATTTATATCTTTGGTAAGGGTTTCGGAAGCCAACAACAATCGAGAGGCTCCTTTATGTCTATGCCCCAGAAATCAGCGTACCCTGGTTTGCAATACGTCAAGGGAAAACCTGTTCCCCAGGGGTAGTATAAATATGCAATACAGTTTACAAGTAAGCAAGCCTAGTGTGTTAATAAACAGTGTTAGGAAGTGTAAATAAAGTTGTAAGTTACGAGGGCGGATGTCACACACAATTTTTTTTTTTTAAATTGCAATCTGTCAAACGTCAGCTGTTAAACCTTCACCCAAATTTATCGATTAGTTTATGTCTTGTAGTCTCTTGAAGTAAGCAACTTTTTTGTTTCTTGAAAAATGGAAAAAAGTGAATTTCGTGTGGTGATTAAACACCGCACCACCGATTGAAACGGAAAACGGCGAAAGAGGCAAAAGAAAGGCTCGATAAACACTACGATTAGTCTGCTACATCATATTACATGGTAAAATATTGGATTGATTAATTTAAACGCGGCTGAACAAGCACTGCATCAATACCATCAACAGGAAGGTCAAAAGAGGTGGTTACTGAAGGAAATCCAGAAAATCCTCAATATCGTTGTTGAAATGGTAAACATACTCGTATCATATGAACATTTTGCATGAAAATTTGCATATGAAAAAGCTATCGGTATGCAAAAACGACTTCGACAGACCACTTCACAGCGGTGTTTGATGAAAAACGTGGGTCCACCACTACACACCTGAAACCAAAAATCAATTCAAACAGCGTGTGGAAGCTGGTGAAAGTACTCCGAAGAACGGGGAGACAGTGAAATCTGCTGGCAAAGTTATGTTCACTATATTTTGTGTTGCACACAAAATATTGATCATCGGTGCTCTTGAAAAATTATCCACAATCACAGGATAGTATTATCGTGCATTATTGTATCAAATGATTGAGACAATCAAGAAAAACGACCACATTTTAATTAGAAAAAAATGTTCTTTCTTCAAAACAACACACCGGTTCATATAGCATTAGATACGATGCTAAAATTACGTGATATACAATACGAAATGGTTGATCATCTACTTTATAGTTCAGATAGAGCTCCTTGTGACTTTTTCCAGTTTCCAAACTTGCAGAAATGGCTTGCAGGAAAACGATTCATCTCAAACGAAGAAGTGATAACGGAAACTAACATTTATTTTGAGGGGTTCCCAAAGACGTATTATTCAGATGATATAAAAAAATTGGAATATTGTCTTACTAAGTGTATTGAGATAAAAGAAGAGAGATTACACGCAAAGAAAAGGCGGTTTGATATATGGTTGCGACAACATTAGTATACATTCTATAACGATGTGTATTACTGTTAAACACAGCGTATTATCGTTATAGTTTATAAATATGTTACTATTTTCATTTCTGTAATTTTATTGTTACGATCTATAAATTTCAAGATATGATTGCATACAGTAATAGAAATTGTGAGGATTTTTTAAAAAACCAACAATAGCTTTTATTAGATCTGTTATAAATATGTTTGTTTTTAAAATATGTACGATATGCTAATTCATATGCAACAAACAATTTTAATAAATAAATTTACTTTTGTTGTCATTAATAATATTTTCCTTCTAGTCACTATCATATAATTTTCTTTAAATTCGAATTTTTCTTTGGAAATAAAAAATATATCAATTTTAAAAATATACTTACAAATTTGTTCAGCTTTATATAAGAAGGAAAAAAACGTGGAACTGGTGAAAAAATGCATATGGAATATTTGCAAAAATATAGAGGTAAGTCTGTTTAATATGAAGATATAAACATATCTAACAATATGGTTAATATGGTTACATATGGCTATTAAAATTGCAATCGAACACTGAATTCTTAATAAATATTTCTGTTTTATTGCAGCAGATAGATATTTCAACATCCAAAAGGAGATGCAGTGCAATTAATTTTTTTCTAATTTATATTAAACATAGTTTTAAAATATATTATAGCGTGTGGTTTTGTTCCAATTAGTTATCATATGTGATACTTACTCGTATAACAAAAATATGGTTCTTTTACAATAAAGCGATTTGTGATATTAATATGATTTCATGAAACTAACATGGTTACATATCGCTCCTTTATTGCAACATAGTCATATCTTCAAAAATAAGCTTTTGAAGTTAACATTGCAGAACTGTTAACTGTACTACCTTTATATTGTGCCAAAAATTTATTCAATTTACTTTTAAACTGTTCCGTTAGAAGATATTTTCTAAAAACAAATTTTTAAGACTTGTATGGAAACCAATAATTTGAAATGCGTTTTTCTCGAAGCAAGCTGTTTTAGTTATGACTATGTTGCAATAAAGGAGCGATATGAGAAAAGTATGTGTGGTTAGTGTAACAATATGGTTAAGTATGATAATTAGTTGAAAACTTTAATCAATACTATGGTTACTTAGTACTATAACAATGTTAAACCAAAGTATAGTATGGTTACTTATAATTACTTACCATCCTATGAGTTCAGAGTGCAAGAAATAAAGTTGCCTTCTTTGACAAGTCCCAGAAAAATATTAAATGCCTTTTTTGTGTTCAATTGATTAACTTTTGTTATACAACGCAATACTAAAGCCTATATGGTGCTGCGGAATTCAATTATGGGGCACCGCCTCAGCGTCAAACATTGAAAAAATTCAAAGGCGACAAAACAAAATTCTTCGAGCAATTACTGCAGCTCCATGGTACATCAAAACTCCCGAATTCACAAGGCTCTATGTGTTCCACTGGTAAAAGATGAATTTTCAAAGTATGCGACATATCAGCAAATTGGAACTTCACCCAAACCCTCTTGCACGAAACATACTTAATTTTAGCGGTCACACTCGGTTGAGAAGAAGGGATACCGTTGCCACTATCAGAGCGTTAAGTAGGTGATTTTACCGGTATAATATGCGCATAAAAAAACTTTTTTCTAGCATTGGCTGGACTTAGTTAATTATTGTATTTAGTAATAAGATTTGAATACTTATTGTTAGTTCACATTGTGAAAATTCAATAAATAAATAAAAGCCAAAAAAAAACAAAAAAATTGATTAATGGCAATATCTGCTCTGAGTATGTGGTGTCCAAAGTAAATTTTGATGTTCCCCAGCGTGGTCTTCGTCAATATCAACGTCTGTCAGTGCTTTATTACCGTCAGAATTATGCGAATGCAGATCCCTTCCGTAAATTATGTTGTGGTTTTAATAAACTGTACCACGTTCTTGACTTTTCGATGAACTTAAATTTTTTTAAGCGTAGTATAACCTTAGTTTTAAATTCCAGTAATTAACAACTTTTTCTATTGCTTATAAATTTTTGTAATTCCAGTAATTAGCTATTTTTTCTATTGGTGATTAATTTTTGTAATTTTTTCAACCCATATGCGTATACATATGGGTTATGCCTGTAAGGAGTTATTCTCCATAGGCATAAATTAATAAATAATTAAAAAATGTATAACAAACACCAACGATTTGTTTAAAAGTTCAACTAAAGGCCATTATTACAGCTGACGAATAGATAACATTATGATTTTATATTACAGATAATTTTTTTTTTGGTTATTACAAGTTAACATCAACCTGGGGGCTAATTCTGTCATTCGCTTGCGAACGAGTTCTTACTCAAATGTACGAGTTTTTACACTTTTGGAATTATTTCATTCGACATCGAGTAAAAGGTATCGATATTTCTAATGATGGCATGCGATAGCGAGTAACCATTCGAAGTGCAACTTTTTACTCGTAAGCAAAAGTACTATCGAAAACCCGCCAAACAGAAAAACACAAAAGAAATATAAGTTCAAAATTTGTTTTGAATATAAAATTATGTGTATAAATAATTTTTTATTTCAGGTCAGCAGTAACGAAAATTAATTTTACACAAAAATAAATTTTGGCCAATTTTATGGTAGTATATACCGACTTGGTATACTGCGCCAGGGAAATATAAAGCCAACTAATTATGGCTGTTTTTGGACTAAATTTTATAAATTGGTTACACAGCTTATATTCTATTTCATCAATGAGTCGCTTTGTAATTTTGCTACTTTGGCTAAACCCCATTAAAAAGTCACAACGGTGTGTTGGAATCCTCCTGAAGTCAAAAACGCAAGTGCGGCTGCCAATTGAATTTTTGGTGCAACGGTGGTGGAAAGTTGTGCCTCAAAATTTAATTGGCCCAACAAATAGTTAAACGCTTCCTTTGTGAGTCTAAATCGTCTCTTGAAAATTTGAAATAAACATTCTTTTTGGTATGGATGTATTTGAACAAAATATTGAATGCACTCACTCGTTGTTTGGCAAATTTAAAGGATCTTCACTTCCTCTAATTTTTTTCCTTATTATATTAAGGGTAACCGTTTCGTCGCAGTCAGACTATTATGCATAATATAATAATATTTATTGAATTTGTTGCTCACAAATTTTTACTTGTTTTGTGAAAACATATGATTTTTGCTGACAATTTTCGCCAGTGTTATAAAACACATTTTGTCAGTATTTTGCAACACTGAAGTGATAACTCGACTTGTTACGTAACGAGTCACATCATTAGAAATTTACACTATATGAAAATTATTTTTTACTCGATAGTAATTTCGATTACGAACAACAGAATTAACCCCCTGAAAAGTTCCTTATAACTTAACAGCAGAGTTATCCTCATGGTATATGTCAAAGTTAACTTTAAGCACTTGAAGCTGTTATATTTGCTACTAAAAATATGTCAACTTCAGTTGTAAAAATGGGAAAAATTTAATGCTGACTTTATCGTTTGCGTTAACTAATGTTAATAATGTCCCTAAAAAGGATAATTAATGTTTAAAGTTAAATTAGTTGTATTTCTTCAAATATTTTTCATGATTTACTTATTTTAATTATTCCATTTTGCACAAGGGATTTTACATTATAGAATCCCTTTTTTAGGTTTTTATATATAATATTTCAAGGCAATTTGTTAAAATTTATTTAAGCTGCTTACACATTGCCAGGACAACCGCCATATTTAAGACTTTCAGTTTTTGAACAAAGGCTCACTTCACTGCTAATAACAACACAGTTTGTTTTTAGGAAGAAAAAAAAAGCTTTCTTTCAGCAAAAGAACTTTTGAATTCAAGAGATGGACACAAAACAACAAGAACATACATATTTACGTCTGTATGCCACACAAATACCACAAAAAGGAAATAAATAAAAATAAAATGATATACTCATACGTTTGCGCTTGAAAGAAGGTAGAAAACGCGAAATAAATGCGAAAAATCGAGGGTGGAAAACCATAAAAAAAAACGATACTCAACGACGAAATCATAAATTTAAAAACGAAATCGTAAAATGTTGTTTATTTTATGATGTGAATTTAAATTAATTTGCTTCCTAGGATGCCAAAAGGGGTGTGGTTGGCCATGATACACATGAATGTAGGTAGCACATTAATGCATGAAAAAAGGGCTCCACCGCCATAATACTTCTATTACTTTTTATTAAGAGCAATGAAATTCTCAAGTATAAGTTATGATTAGTAAAAAAATTTTAATATTTCTTTAATAACGAAAAGCAAAACAGAAAATTAGAAATTGAGATCGTAATCAGAACAAATTTAATGATTTCCTTAAATAACTTTCAACTAAAACAATTTTCAACAATTTGGTTCTTTAACCACATTAAAAGATTCTTTGTCATGACGATGATAAAAGTCAAACAAGATAAGTTTAAATTGAATTTTATCATTTCAAAAAAATAAAAAATCGAACCAATAAACACACATCCACCCAAATTTTTGTATAACGATTATTATCTGTACTGAATTCAAAAAGCAGCACTTTATTAAATCAGTGATTGAAAGGCAGGAAAACACAGGATTTAACTAACTTTGGCATCTACAAATGCTTCAACTTTTACAGAGCATCCTTAAAAATTAGATTAGGGAGATAAAAACCTTTCAACTCTATGTTTAGAAATGATGGTTGATGTGGAATTGTCAGTGATTAAGAAAAGACAGTTCGGTTACAGTTAAGCTCTTTTTATCGTTTCCGTTTAACAGGTCTTATTCTCGGTATTTTTGAAGAAATCATTATCGTTCTTTACTGCCTTTTTATTTTCTCTTTAGAAATAAAATGGCTCAGTTCCAAAACGTATCAACTCAAAATTTGTACAAAGTTCAGCTGCAGTAATAAAATTTTTACATGCAAAGTTAATTTTCTCCAATAACTACAAGCCGTATCATTAAATCAAATGCTTTTTACATCAAGTCGTTTTACACCGCCAGTTTTTAGGTGACATTCAAAGCAAACAGATTGACAAATGTGGAAAAGTTTGTGTTTACTGGACACGATTCGGGTTTCTTCGCTTGACAGACCAACCTAAATAAGCGCGTAAAGCGCAGTGTTATCTAACGCCTAGATTTTGCTCTGATGTATGTAAATTAGATAGGAACGTTAGCGTTGTGCCATGAACAGTGATGTTCACTAACTCGATAAATTGGACCGAGGGCAGATATAATAATATTACTAATTACCACAAAGTAGAGAGTAAATGTTACTCTCCTACGCGCAATTCTAATATTTTTTTTACATTCTTTTTATTTATTGAATATTAAAATCTTAAAATTAAAAAAAATAAAAAAGATATGCATTAAAAAAAGATGTGCTCTTTTACTTAAGTTTAGCCAATGCCAGACAAAAAGTTTTATTTTGCGCGAAATATATCAGTACAATCGCTCTGGTGATGATGTCTTCTTCTCAACCGGGTATGACCGCCAAAATTAATAATGTAGATAATGTAACACCAATTCCCAAAAAGGATGATGCAAATAACCCCGAAAATTGCCGCCCAATTTCAATCTGCTCTGCGCTTTCCACATTAATGAAAAGTATGGTTAACAACTACCTTGTGAGGTATCTGGAATCGCATAAATTAATTTGTGATCGCCAATACTGGCGATATTATGGCATATCTCTCAAAGAAATGGTGCCACTCTATCCACCATTTGGGTGAAAGTAAAGTTGTGGCTCTAGATATCTCCAAAGCGTTTGGTACGCTGCATTAAAAGCAAAAATTCTTTCTCCTACTCTATTTCTTATTTTCCTCAACGACCTTCTGTATCAAACTTCCAACCCTATCCAATCTTTCGCGGATGACAGCAGCATTTGTCGCTCGTACTCTTTTAATTATAGGCCCAGCCTATCAGAGATCGCTGCCAAGAACTAAATATGAATGATTCACTGAATAGTGATCTTCTATTAATCTTAGAATGGGGTCGTAAAAACAGGGTCACCTTTAACGCTCGTAAGACCCAATGTTGCCTATTAACACACAAACAAACGACCGCAAATGCTGCTTCATCTGTACTCATGGATGGTATAAATATTGAGGAATCGGATGCTCTTGATGTTCTTGGAATGAAGATACAGTGTGATGTTCGCTGGACTGAACACATTTTTCATGTCTCCAAAGAAGCATTCAAGTGCCTTGGTTTTTTGAAACGGTGCAAGATGTTCTTCACTCTATCCGATCTCCTTACTATTAATACCACCTACATCCGACCGAAAATGGAATACAACTCTCATGTTTGGGCCGGTGCCTCAAAGTCTATTTTGGGGTTACTCGAACGTGTGCAGGAGAGGGCGAAGAAGCTTATCGGTGACAGTAGGGTATCCAACTCTATTGACTCACTGGAGCATCGTCGCAGTGTGGGGTGCGTTACTCTGTGCTATCATTACTACAATGGATTTTGCTCTGACGAGATTAGGGATCTTGTTCCCGAAACTCGCACATTTTTGCGTAGCACGCGTTCATCGTCCAGAGCTCATCCATTTGTGGTTGATTGCGCGGGGAATCGTACTACGCTTTACAGAGAGAATTCGTTTTTCAGCCGTACGCTTCGGCTGTGGAACAAGTTGCCTGCAGACGTGTTTCCTGTCTGTTATAGCATTGGAAAGTTCAAGTCAAATGTTCACAAACACTACTCCCTCTTTCCCCCTCCTCACAACCTATTTTCCTAGCTATGGTGCAATGCACTGTATATGTAAGGGTCATCTCCTGGGTACTGGTCCAAAATAAAAAATGTAAAAAAAAAAATGTTGCACGCAAGAGGATTTGGATGAAGTTAGAAAATTCGTCTTTTACCAGCGGAACACTCAGATCTTTATGAATTCGTGAGTTTTTTTCGTACCTTGGAGCTCCAATAATCGTTCGAAGAATTTGGTTGTTTGAATTTTTTTAATGTTTGACGTTGAGGCGGTGCCCCATAATTGGATTCCGTAGCACTATATTGGCTTTAGAATTCCGTTCTATAACAAAAGTTTGCAATCCAGTTTCAATGTCGAATTTCTGCCCATAAGACAATTTAGTTGTCCTGCTTTTTATTTCAAATTAGTGACTTTTGCTTTAATATGGGACTTCCACGTTAGCCTATAGTCGAGGTGTATACCAAGATGCTTAACTTCCTTGTGCTGCGGAATAGTTGAGTTTTTAATTTGGATAGGCGCACATGTTTGCTTACACAGTGTGAATGTGACATGATGAAAAATAAAATTGTTGTTAGAAGGATCCTGCCTTGGATTGTATATCATAGTAATCATAAACACTTTCCACTGTGCAGGATAATAGTCGAGACGTAAAATAGTGTTAAAAATAAAAAGAAGAATTCTTCTAGCTACACGAGGTAGCTACTCAAGCATTTTACCAGTATTTTGATCAATACCTGGAGACTTCTTGGGCTTGTGTTACTAATAATGTTTTCAATATCGTAAAACCTAAGTCTCAAAAATATAGCTGCTGTGACAGCACATGGCGGTAGTTCAGCTGTATCATTCGCTGTAACATTTTTGGTTAAAGCGTTTCTCAGATGCTTAACATACACCATCCCCTTTTCAGAATCGTTTCTTGCCCAGTTTCCAGTTGAATCTCGCAAATGTGGCTTACCTCTTATGGGTCTTGCAATTCAAATATAACATTCCAATTGCAAAGCATTGGCGCCGCTGTACTTGGGTCGGTCTAATTTTGTATATGCATGACAATTTGTGACAGATAGTTTACGATTTACGCGCTAAATTAGGTTGCACTGTTACTTTCGAAACCACTTAAATTAAAATCACGTATTCCATTTCATATTCAAATTTAATTTTAGATTACTTTAGTTTTAATTTTAGTTTGAATTTGTTGATTTTTAGCTGAATGTAAATATTGTTAAACGCAATATTATATTTAATTTAAATAATTCTCTACAACATAGTCTGTAATGTCAATAAATAAATAAACATACGACTACATGTAAACGAATTTATACACATTCACAAAAAAAAAACAAGAATAATATTACCTTTAGGTGCCCACGCAATTGTGATTTGTGCGGGTGGTCTGCTCGTCCTAGACGTCTTGTTACCAGTTAATTGGGCTGAGCGGACACAAATCAAGAAGAACTGAACATTTTGAATGTGGTCTACGTGTTACTGGGTTTGTGTGTCAACATTTTAAAATACTTTCATTTTAGTTTACAACGAAACATCAAGGTGTATGTGTTTGTGTTGTGCGGAAAAGAGTAAAATTTAAACATTTTTTATATTCTTCATTTTTACATTTGTGTATTGCGTAAAGTAATGTCTGTGCGCCAAGCGAAGAGTGGTGATGAAGGCCAGCAAGCAGTTTTTAATTGAATTTATTGAAGTTTTAACCGAAAATAATGATATTTGGCAAAGGCAGGGGGAAAATATGAAAATTTTATACAAATGTTGCAATCAAAATCAATTGAATCATTCTTTCATATGCTTCTTTTTTTGATTTGGGCACAAATAAATATTAAAATAACCATTGCATTTTACAATGCAATTCATGTTTACTTCCTGACATTTAAGTTTATTGTGATTTATTTAAAGTGTAGGGGAAGTTGACAAGGGAACAAGTCACAAGAGTGAAGCCTGAAAAAGCAACGAAAAGATAATAGGTTAGGTTACATTCCATAGTCTACCAGTTTCGTGAAAATCAGTACACTTGACGGCTCTCTTGGTCCGATTGTGTTGCCTGAGGGAGATACACAGCCTGTAAGATCCCTGTTTAGATCCTCGCCAATCCGTAAACCAAAACAAAAACACAATAGAAAAACCAGGAAAAGTGAAAAAACCAACATAAATATTTTCGTATTCCAGTCGGCATCGTTTTTCCATTTAGTTCACCTGTGTTTCTAGATATTATTTATGAAAGTCTACTTTTGTTCCCACGACTGTGGAATTAAAATGGATGAAATGAAAAACGGAGTGGAACTGATTTGATCCACACCATATACCCCTGTAAATTGAAAGGCGGGCTGGCTACTTGCTGCTACGAACAGGTTTCACCTCCATACAACTATAGCGAGAAAGGAAAGGTAACTGATAAATAAACTGGGACGCTAATTATATTAGGTTCTTTTTTTTTTTTTTTTGTTAAGCGTTTTTTTATTAATTGAATCTTCAAAATGAACTAATAATGAATACTCCAATCGTAATACTATATATAACTCCCTTTGGAGCTATTAAAACTGCAACCGAAAGCATCGCACATATTAAAGCATTTCGTTTAAAGTGACGCAAAAGACAATAGAATTTTCTCATCAATACAATAAAACCAAAAATTCGCAAGCAAGAAAAATATTAAATTAAAATGGGGGAAAAGCTAAATTAAGAATATGTTTACTTTTAGTCAGTATATGGTAAGTTAAATTGCACTAAGAACAAATTCGACAAAGTTCTAAACTTTTAGTGAAAGCGTTTTGAAATCACAAAAAATATATTCGGCGCACAAAATTAGTTGAATTTTTGTGCTATAAAACCAATCGAATGAATGTCTGTCTATTTAAAATCACTTTTTTTATTTTGAACTCTTCTTAATGGTAGGCTCATTAAAAATTCTTCAAATAAATTTGTTTTTTTTTTTATTTAGTTTAATAGGAATGGTTATGATTTTGAGCAAACATATTGATGATTAGAATATTTTTACGAATTTTTATCACTTCTCGCCCACTGGGCGAGCCGTTGATCTGCTTGTTATAAATGTCCTCGCACATTCACACAAACAATGCAGAGCTTAGCCTATAAAATACAAACATGATCCAAGAAACGCAGAATTCCAAATAAATCAAAAATCAATGTTTTTTGTGTTTGCTGTTGCGCTCTTATTGCTTTGCAAGCATGTGTGTTTGTATTTGCGTAGCAATTACATGTCTATATTTGAGTCCAGAACTATCCTACATCAATGTAAAAATGAAGAAGACGATCAATTGAGTTTTTATTCACTATATTAGCTGCTATCATTGATACCAATAAAAAATTATAAATAGCTTGTTTTCTATGTCTACTGATGTTTGGAGTAGCTCCTATGAAATGTCGACATATAGATAGCTGGGAAACATAGAAAACAAGCTATTTATATATCTTTTTTTTTATTGTAGAAGACAATAAAGGCATATGTTCAGCAGAGGCAGAGTTTAATTTAAAACCAATGTACTGCTACGAATTTATATCACATCTAACCCAGTGTGCAGCCGTTAATCCAATTGTTACAAATACATATCATTCACAAAAGCAACATAAAACTAAAAACATAATACACAAACAAATATACATACATGATTTAAAGAACGCAAATTCTAAGTAAATTAACTGCAAATTATGTCGTTGTTTTTCTTGCATTCTTGGTGTTACGCCACTGTCTAACAGCTAATAGAAATAATCGATTATCAACTATTATTTTGCCATGCTTGTTATCGTTTAATTGTCAGCCTTAACAATTTGCTTGTCAAATTATTTTAATTTTCCACGCGGCTTAAAATTGATAGGCATTTTTTGGTATAAAAAGGCTATTTTGTGATTTAAAACCGTTAATACCATTATATATTAACTTAAGGAAGTTTGCAGACAAAAGTCTCCAGACAAAAAGTGTGTATATTTGTATTTTTTTCTACGATTTGTTTTTTGAAAGTATCGAAAAGCAGAGAACAAAAATTCAAACAATTAATGGCCTTATTCATAAAAAATATTTTATGTTTATTAAACTGTTATTTGACAAATTTCTATGGGAAATTTGTCAAATAACTGTTTAATAAACATACAATATTTTTTATGAATACGGCCGTAAGTTTTTATTCGCTACTTTAGCTTCCAACATTGATACCAAAAAAAAAATTATAAACAGAAAACTAGCTGTTTATAATTTTTTATTGATAGTAAAAAATTTATTGAATTTTTGATGAACTTTTTTATAATTTTTTTAAATTAAATTTTTGGTTTGTACATTTGTACAACGGGTTATAGTTCAGGTTTTTTCTTTCTTAAGTTTTTTTCTTAAGAAGGATTTTTTTACAATACTGACTGTTATTTAACAAATTTCTATAGGAAGTTTGTGAAATAAGTTTTTAATAAACATACAATATTTTTTATGAATAAAGCCACTATTCGTGTAGTATAGTATAAAAAAACAAATACGCTTTGATATATCGAATGATTCATTAAAAAGTGATCTGCTATTAATCTCCGAGTGGGGTCGTAAAAACGCTCGTAAGACCCAATGCTGTTTATTCACACGCAAATAAACGACCGCAGATGCTGCTTCATCTGTACTCATGGATGGCATAAATATTGAGGAGTCGGATGCTCTTGATGTTCTGGGTATGAAAATACAGTGTGATGTTCGCTGGAATGATCACATTTTTCATGTCTCTAAAGAAGCATTCAAGTGCCTTGGGTTTTTGAAACGGTGTAAGATGTTCTTCACTTCATCCGACCTCCTTACTATTTATACCACCTACATCCGACAGAAAATGGAATACAACTCTCATGTTTGCGCCGGTACCTCAAAGTATATTTTGGGGTTACTTGACCGTGTGCAGGAGAGGGCGAAGAAGCTCATCTGTGACGGTAGGGTATCCAACTCTATTGACTCACTGGAGCATCGACGCAGTGTGGAGTGCGTTACTCTGTTCTATCGCTACTACAATGGATTGTACTCTGACGAGATTAAGGATCTTGTTCTCGAAACGTGCACATTTTTACGCGTTCATCGTCCAGAAATCATCCATTTGTGGTCGATTGCCCCGGGGAATCGTACTACACATTACAGAGAGAATTCGGATTTCAGCCGTATGCTTCGCCTATGGTAAAAGTTGCCTGCAGACGTGTTTCCTCTCTTTTATAACGTTGGAAAGTTCAAGTAAAATCTTCAAAAACACTACTCCTTCTTTCCCCCTCCTCACAACCTATTTTCCTAGTTCTGGTACAATGCACTGCATATGTAGGGGTCATCCCCTGAGTACTAGTCCAAGATAAAAAAAAAGCTTTATGTGTTAAGGAATTCAGTACTTCGTTTAAGAAACATTAGTGATAAGACAAAATTAGTGGCAGGTTTTCACAACAAAATTTATAAGTATTTAATTTTATATAAAATAATATCTTCACCTCGCATCTATGAAGTGAACTGATTGAATTTGCTTAAACTAAACTTGTAAAATGAAATAAAATTATTCACAACTATAATATAATATACATATGTAAATATGTATGTATTTTCTTTCAATTTCAATAAAAATTTAGAAGAATTTCACACATTTTCATTCAAAAATAATAAAATAAAAAAATATCTCAATTTGTTGCCAATTTGTTTTCGTTTCATATAACTACTACATACATGTGTACAATACATGTTGTATTGTTTCGTAAGCAACTCCGGAACGCCAATAAAACGTGCCTTCATTAGAACAGCTAAAAGTGAATTAAGCGCTTTTCAAAACGCTCTGCGGTTTCAGATCGCGTGCTTCTGGGAACAGGGCTGTATATAACGTTTTTCTTTTGTTCTTTCAGAACTAAACGGAGTTCATCTACTGTATGTAGAATTTCACGCCATTTTTTTTTCGAAACAACAGACAAATATTTAATCCCAAATTTCGAGTAACTAAATGCAGGGAAGTTTTTTCAAAAGGAATTGTAGAAATGTGTAGTTATATGCGAGGAAAGTTTTTTTTTTTGCTTCCTTTCACATCGGATTTTTTTCAATTCCCTTAAGTTAGGTTTTTCAAGCTGCCAATTTCTTTGCCGCATTGCGAAGCTTAAGTTGGATTTACAGCATGTAAGACCTGCACAACCTCTCTCTAGTTCATACGCAAACCAACACGTTAATTGGGTAAAACAATACAGCACGTACGTTTGGCAGCCTATTTGGACTACTTCCAAGACCGTACTCAACAGGGAAATAAATATTCACAATATTATCCCTCCCACTATCGAAGCATAACTTTCTACACACCGCTGAACTTTAGGCAGATCACCACTTCCATCCAGCGTTGCTTTTTATGATACTAAAGTGTCAATTTGACCCTTTTTGTTGTCCATGATACTTTTCATGACCCCTTTTTTTCAATACCCTTTTGTATCATTTTTAATAATTTCTTGATACTTTTTGCCCCTTTTTTCAAACATGAAATTTTTTAGTTGAGAGCGATCTTAACAACGCTGGTGAAAAAGTTTCTTATCGTAAGCAGCTCTTATATATATGTTGCTATTTATGTTTAATCATGGTTTTATAACAAACTGCTCTCAAATATATCAACATACATATTTTTAGAATATAATTAATGCTCCAAGGCATGAAAAACAGATACTTTTTCTACTTTTTCCGACTTTTAGAACATCAAATGTCAAAAGTTGTTTCCTTTTTATACACATATGTACATGCTTATTTGCAAGTAAAGTGTGTATGTGTGTGTATGCAAGTACATACATACAAGCAAGTCATCAAAAAACATATCTAGTTCCCTCAACGAATGAAACTTTATATACGATTTTCAAAAACTTTATTAAAAAAACAGAATACGTTGCCGGAACAGAAATAGAAAATATTGATTTTGAAAATAGCTTGCACATTTAAGAAACGTGTAGCATATATATAGGCCATGAAGCCGAGACAGAAGTATGTGCTTTAAAGTTGCAAAGAAATTGTATCATACAAATAAAAACAAATATTTTAAATTTTTACAAAAAATTATGTAACAAAATTATATCAAGGATAGATAAAAGATTGAACACCTTAAAATGTTTAGACCCAAGTTTTATAAAATCGAAAGAAGATATTAATTATTTTGAGATTGGTTCCCAATTCGGAAACATAATTCCCGACGTAGAGGTGTTTGTTAACGAATTTAAATTTTTAGAAAGCAAAATACATGACAAAACTTATGAAGCTATATTTAAAATAAAATATGGATTTGGCGAAAACTCTTTTCCAAATTTATATGGATTTGTTGGATATATATTTACTTTGCCTCATAGTAGTGCTTCCGCTGAGCGGGTATTTTCAAAATTAATACTGCTTAAAAATAAACTATCGAATAGACTTAAAGTAGAGACTTGTGATTCCAGGCTTCCGTCTCTTAATTTGATGGAAGCCGGACTGGAAGAACGGAATCCAAGTGAAGATTTAATTACCAAATATAGAACTGTCATTTCTAAAAAGTGATACTAACTCTTTATATTTTTTACGAAAAAAAAAAAAAGGAATTAAATATTTATATTTTTGGTTTTAATATTGTTGACCCTTTTTTTTCTTAAATGCCCTTTTTGTGACACCTTTTGTTTCAAAATATCCTTTTCGTGCTACTTTTTGAAAATTGTCGAAGGCAACGCTGCTTCCATCACAATGAGATCAGCCAGCAAGCAATGCGTTATCGTCCCCTTATTTCATATGAAGAAATTTTCATGTGGACTATACAGAATCGAGGCACAGACTGATATTTTTAAATTTCTTGTTCCTGGAGACACATAGTAAAAATATTGCGATGACATTGCCAATAAAAACTATTCGAATAACAATTAAATTAGAAAGCACATTTATTTTTAATGCTTAAAATATATTTTACTGCTATAAAATGTACAAAATTTTAAACATGACATTTTATCTTCATTTAATTGGCAAAATGTTTACAATTTTGAAGTAATTGTATCGTTTACGAAATAAAATTATATGTTAAACAATTTCAAAGTATTTTTGTTACTTTTTTTCTCGTATTTTATGATGTGTTTATTTGGTTTGGAAAATTTTACCAGTTTATGTTACTGGCACAAATGCATGGCAGCCTAAAGGATGACCGACAAACACACCAATTTACACATGAACGACAACGGTTTTAAGCATTTTCTAGATACTGTTATTCAACGAAAATTTGTTAGTGTTTGTAAACTGGATAAACAACTACAAACAAACATACACGTTACAATAAGCTTTAGCTAATACCAGTATTGGTGTGTGACTGAATGTACTCGTATTATAGTCGTACGGCTAAGAACAAACATTTTAAATACTAGTTATTATTGGAACAAAACACCAGAGAGAGCGTGGTATCCTAGTTATGCTCCTAAATGTTTCAATACGGACATTTGTATGCGTACGCAATAATGTGTGTGTGTGTGCAAATGTACTCGTACATAAACTAAAGTGTAAAAGCTCATTACATTTTACAACATCGTTACAATAAATTCTTATCGCACGTTTTTTGCGGCAAGCCATACATGTTACGTTATACATATCACTGTTTGTTTTAAAATACATGTTTCTTATTACCCAGCGAACAATTCATTCGGCCTAATATTACTTTTGGCAATATCTATCTCTATGAAAAGTTGTTAGGCTAAAAGGACTGTAAATAGTAATGATAAATAGTTGAACTTTGTTATTGAATAATTATGCGATGTTATTTTTCAAGTTATGAGTTCGAGTCCACCTTCAGTCAGGAAGGACTTTTTAATACGTTTATATTAGTATCACTTAAATGTTTGTTTGTTTGCTACACTCGAAACCCTTGCGCCTCAAGTATTGCACTTAGGAGCCGATCGGATCTTTTACACGTATTCACATACGCAACACGAACAGTAACGAAATTTTCATCAGTGAGAGAAGAGAAAATAAAAATTTTATTCGTAGACAACAAAAAATGCACAGCGTTGTCAACTCGGTGCGTTTTGCACCGTTTTGGTGCTTTTTACAATTTTTTGTGCGAAAAATTTTTATGCCGGTGCGCTGAGCGCTTTTTGTCAAATTGCGGTGCATTTTTTAATTTTCGGTGGCACCGAACCGAATTCAACACAACTTTTTGTTCCAGTATAAGAAAATACTTTTTGTATTATATATCAGTAATATAGTCAGTAATATAAGTGTGCAAAATTTGTATAATTCATCTTACAGAGCAGAATACTCGTAAGAGTACACGGAGTAATGATGTATAAAATGCACCAAATCAAAAACACAAAGTAAAACAGTCTTGCTGTTAATTTTAAAAATTTGCTGCCCCTTTTATTTTTTTTTACGGTACAAACATAGCTGTTTTTCAGATAGGCTTGCTTTTAAATTGGATAATAGTGGCCTTTAAAATAATTTTACAAATTTATTATCTCAACGTTTCGTCGGCTTTTTTCCGATTTTCTCAGGAGATTTTTTATTGTCAATATTTTAATTTTCTTTACATCACTCAGCAATTAAATAATAAACGAAAATGGAAATCATGAGGCATTTATTTTATAATTTAAAAAATAGTCAAAGGAAAATATCACAGTTTGACCTAAAACTAATATCACAGAACTTGTCTTGTCAACTTCAAGTTATTTGAACAATAAAAAGTTGATCGTAAAACAAAAATATAATTGTTTTTATCGTGTTTTTGTAATATAATAATATATTTTTTATAAAAATATTTATGTGGGGTCCGTAGTGCACGGCGAGCATCTTGCCTGGAAAATTTTTATGAAAAACACTGTTTTAATGATTTTCATAAAAATGTTTAAAAGTGTCGTTTGTCGTGTGTTCTGTAAACAGCACATTAAGTAATAAAAGAGCTAATACATACTAAGCTCTTATTAACAATACTCGTATTTGGTAGTTTTCTTTAGCAATTTTGTAAACAACTACTAATATTAACAAAAAAATTTTTTGTTGCGTTTTTTTTTAAATAATGCGTTTTTTCTCCCATTTTGGTGCGTTTTGAAATTTCAAAGTTGACAACGCTGCAAATGCATTATTAAATTTTCAACCCGCGTTGCTATTGTCAATTTTTTGTGTTTTCGAATGGATGAATTTATAGATATTTTTTTTTAGTAGTTTTTTATAATTAAATTATTGTTTGCAAATATTTAATAAGTGAACTTTTAGTTATATACATATGTACGATATTAACTAATTAGTTAGTTGTCCCCCAGCTATATGCTATTCAACTATTTTTCTGTTTTTCTTTGTCTTATTGCATCACAGCAATTATTGTTATAATTAAAAAATAATCCTTCTTCTTGACTGAAGTTGGATTCGAACTCACAACTAATTAGTTAATATCGTATAAATTATTGATTGTTTGTTGAGCTAGAGGTCACTTATATAAATTATCATTGTTTATTTGATTCAATATTTCCACACTCCGTTGTGTGTCTTCTTCAGAAAAATTTTTTTGGTTTTCCCTAAGGCTAGCTAGCACTTTGTTTAAATTTTCGAAAAGTATTTAGCAAAAATGTTTTCAGAAACATTTTACGTATTTTATACAATAAAAACGGTGTACTAGTTTAACAAAAATTTTCCACACATATTTCAACTAAAATTTTTTATATGGGTTTTGACAGCTTTTCGCTCGAAATTTCTAATGGAAACAAAAATCAATTTCATATATTTTATAAACGTGAAAACTAACTAAATTGATAATATTATGGGGATTCACGAAGCCAATTTTGGGAATTCCCAATAAATTCGGAAGCATTTCGCTAACCGTTTTGAAACCGGGTTTTCATAATCGGTAGGCGTTTTTGCCGTGGAATATACATCTGAACTATAAACGGTCATTCGCTTTATTGCGAAAATTGAAGTTGCCGCAGTGCTTCTGAGGAAGTGAGGGGGATTTTGACGTTTCTTGAAGCCGACTTTGAAAATTCCCAATGAACTCAGAACTGCTTGGCTAACCGAATCGGAACAGATTTTTCATACTCGGTGCGCGTTTTGGCCGTGCAACGTGTATCTAAACTATTAACAGCCATTCAATTTAGTGCGAAGTTTGAACTTGCAATATTATTTACGGGGTCGTGGGGGATATTGGCTAATCTTGAAGCCGAATTTGGAAACTAAAAAAATAACTCAGAACGCGTTTTATGGATAATTATCTGGTTATATAGATAAATTAAGAAGAAGCTTAAACAATAGTGAATGAATAATTTGATATTGATGCGTGTTATTTAGTTTTTGTAACTATATTTATTTATTAATATGTGTAATTGTTTGAGCTTAAGGTCTCTTTTGGAATTTTTAGTTTTTTTTGGTTTTTAGTTATCTGGCAATATTTCGCTTTCCTTTGGATAGCTTCTTCAGGCCAAATAAATAGCTATCCAAAGGAAAGCGAAAAAAAACTAAAAATTCCAAAAGAGACCTTAAGCTCAAACAATTACACATATTAAGAAAGAAAAAACGGTCGAAATAAAGAAATAATAAGCATATATTTATTTATTATAACAATAATTGCCGTAATAAATAAGATAAAAAAAGACAGGACAAATAATTGATTGCTAAGCTGTGGGACAACTAGCTGTTTCGTAGTTGCTACACTACTCATCAGCACCCACTAAGATTAGAACTCGGGATCATGGAAACATTGTGTATTTTAAACCGAACTTCCTTAATTATTATTATTTTGTCCTATTTGTTAGTCGCATATTGACTACATATGCTATTGTTAATATTAAAAGAGCTCAGTGGCTGAGTTTGTTATTAAAAAGTACATCATGTTCACATGATCACGTTCATCTTCAAATCTGCAATATGATATTTCAGCACCCAAAATGATCAAAATGGCAATAAATCGTCAAAATGGCAATAAATCGTCAAAATAACGATAAATAGGCAAAATAACGATAAATAGTCAAAAATGGCAACCGTAATCCTAGTGGGTGCTGATAAAAAGTGTAGCCACTACGCAGTTTTTGGTATTCAATAATAAAAATAGCACTTTTTTGCTGTAGGTGGACTCAAGCTCATAATTTGATAAATAAAAGTAATGTTGTTGATTGTTATGAATTTTCTGGAGAAAAAAGATTATAAGATCAGTCCATATGAGCCCATGAAGAACGTGCGCCTTAATCGTCTTTAAGTTTTTATATTTTGAGAAGCTGAACGAAAAATACGTTTCAATATGTATGTATACTATTGAACAAAGTGCTTCGAAAAACAAATTCTGAAATAGCTCCGTTATTTTTGAAAAAATTTTCGAAATTCTTTATGTATTGTTTCAAAGCTACTGACTTAGATGAGGGTTCCATTAAATTTTATTGAATAAAATTTCCTCCCGAAAAATACATTTTTAAATAGTTCGGGTCTCTCAATGAACTTAAAATAATAAATATTAACTTCTTATTCGCAGAGAAAAAGTGACGAAGGCGAATTGATATTGAAGCTACATAGCGTTAGACAGGTACAGAAATGCAATGTTTCGATAATGCGATCTGTCAAACGTCAGCTGTTAAAATTTCACCCAAATTTATCCATTAGTTCATTTATTGCACTCGTTTGAAATAAGCAACTTTTGTGTTTCTTGAAAAATAGCAAAAAGTGAATTTCGTGCAGTGATTAAATGCTATTATTTGGAAGAAAAAGCTCCATAAGCATTACGGTGAAATTTTAATATTTTACCATGTAATCCGTCAGATTACATGGTAAAATATTGGATTGTTGAATTTTAACGCATCCGAGCAATCACTACAAAATTACCATCAACAGGAAGGCAAAAAGTGCTGGCTACTGAAGAAAATATCAAGAAAATCCTTAATATCGTTATGAATGATCGCCGAGTCAAGTAACGTGAGATTGTGGAAGTGGTAGACATATCATATGGACGTATGTTCAACATTTTGCATGAACATTTGGATATGAAAAACCCATCGGCAAGATGGGTGTGGCGTTTGCTCAGTGTCGAACAAAAACAAGTTCGACAGACCACTGCACAGCGGTGTCTGGACATGATAAAGCGTACTGCTGTTGATTTTTGGCGACGAGTAATAACTGTTGAGAAAACCTGAGCCCACCACTACATATCTGAAACCTAAAACCAATCGACACAATGGGCGAAAGCTGGTGGAAGTGCTCCGAAGAAGGCGGGGATAGTAAAACCGGCTGACAATGTTATGGTCACTATTTTGGGATGCACACAGAATATTGCTCATCGATTGTCTTGAAAAAGGAGCCACAATTACAAGAAGGTATTATCGTTCATTATTGGATCAATTGATTGATGCAATCAAGCACATTTAAAGACGAAAAAAGTGATTTTTCTTCAAGACAACGCACCGCTTCACACAGCATCCACTTTGTAGTTCAGCTATAGCTCCTTGTGATTTTTTCCCGTTTCCAAACTTGAAGAAATGGCTTGCAGGAGAAATATTTATCTCAAACGAAGAAGTGATTACGGAAATTAACGCTTAATTTGAGGGGTACCCAAAGACGTATTATTCAGATGGTATAAAAAGTTGGAATATCGTCTTACTACTGATAAGTGTATGGAGCTAAACGGAGACTATGTTGAAAAATAATTGGTTTTTGAAAAAAAAACTTTTTTTGGTAGTTTTAATATTAATCCGCTCTCCCTTTTGGATTTCAGACTCTAACGGTTGTCACTAAAGGCACACAGACAAATGATATACATATGTATACGCATACTTTAAGGCGTCTTTGCTGTCGTTGTGTGTAAAAAATATTTTACTCACCAAAAATATAAAAGTAAATTGCTCTGTGATGCAAATCGCTGCCCATTTTAAATCGGGCAGGATCATATCCCAACTGATAATACTAATATAATTACTTTGAAAAGCACGTTTAACAATATATGAAAAATAACAATAGAAAATGTATACATTAAAATACATTAAATATGATTTCAGTTTGTAAAAATAGTTTAGTGGGGTTTGTTTGCACGATCTTAGCGGCTTCTTCACCGTCCTAAAACTTGGCGACGGCACATCTCAATCCGATGACCCATATTTTCGATAACACAGGCGTACAACTTTTCTTTCAAATAACCTCAAAGAAAGAAGTCCAACGGTGCCAAATCACATGGCACTGGGGGCCAATTGACATCGCTACAACGTTAGATAACACGGTCATTGAATTTGTCGCACAAAAGAGCTATTGTATCGTTAGCTGTGTGGTAATTGTCAGTGTCCTGTTGAAACCACATATCGTCCAATCGGGCCAAAAAAGTTCGTTATCAGTTCACGATAGCGAACACCATTCACAGTAATTGTATGACCGGCCTAATTTTGGAAAGAACACAGCACGATTATGCCGCCAGCCCATAAACCGTATCAAACAGTCACTCTTTGTGGCTCCGTTGGTTTTTCGATAATCACTTTTGGAGTATCATTCGCCCAAATTCGGCAATTCTGCTTATTGACGAATCCACTGAAGATGATTTTCTTCGAAAATTTGTCATCCGCTGTTGCAATTTCTTGCCTCCATTCTGACCACTGACAACACTTGGAATGGTCAAGATGCTTTAGCTTTTGAGCCGACTGCCTCTTGGAGACGCATAAATGCAAGTTTTTATACATAATGTTCATCAAAGACGAGTGTGAGAGGTGCAATTGTTGGGCACGACGACGTGTTGAGGTGGACGGCTATTCAACCACACTATTGCAAACAGCAGCAATATTTTCTGCAGAACGAGCTGTACGAGCATGCACTGGTGTTTTCACATCTCCAGTCTCGGTTTGCTAACATTTTTAGACGGTTTTCCGATTGTACGCACATTTAGACGATTTAGTTGACCAATAAAATTATGAAGTGCACGATACGTATTTTGATAATAAACCTGAATAACTTTAAGGCGTGTATCTTTCCATGATTCAAATGTAAATGAGATTGATTTGACTAATATCAAAGCAATTTGAAAATGCGTTTGATTCAAGAATTTTGCAGTCAATTTAATGTTAAGTCCATATATTAAATAAGCTGTATAAGAGATTTAATAATGCTTATATATTATTCTCAAAGAGTCTATGTTTATTCGCTCTATTAGTTACAGCTTGTCTTTTGTGTTTCCTAGCTGTATATATATAGGCATTTCATTGCAGCTACTCGTACACTAATAATGAGTAGACTTGGAAAACTTTGAAACATTATTTCAAACATTTAACTATATAAGTATTTATATTAAATTAATGAGAATTTGTTCATTTTAAATAAATTAATGAGAATACAATAAGAAAAATGCCCTAATAATATTTCTTAAGAACAAAACACAACAATTTACTCAGAGAACCTCTTTTCTCTATCATCCCCCGAGTACTGGTACATCATAAAAAAAGTTAGAACAATATTGACTGCGATTGCCGTATGAGCCAATTAATTAATGTAATCTCCCACGATTGGGGCATAAGACTTGTGAAAATTGGTGCATTGCGTCAATCGTGTGATACAACCATTAAAAATTTATTTAAGTACAACCGTGCAAAAGTACTCACACACGTATATACGAATATACATTTTGGCTTTATTATAATTACGAGCTTAAAATAACTACTCCGTTTCCTTTTTATACTGTAAACAAAAAAAAAAAACGCGTTTTACATACATATGCGTGTTTTTCTTTTTTCTATCCGAAAAACACGTAAACGTGAATAAAACCGATTGAACATGTCTTGACAAAGATTTGCGGTAGCACTTAAGTGAATTGGTATTTAAAATCCGTCACACAAAATGTATTTGTTTATGAAAATACTTATGTTTGGTTTATCCTTTTTTATTAAACATTAGTAATAAAAAAGTATTATTTATCCTTATGTGAATACCTTATGTGAAATGAATAGGCGAGAAGCTTTTCATTATTGGCTATTTTATTCCTGTTGCGGGCGAGATGAACAAACCTATAATATATATACAACGCTTTTTAAAGGTTCGCAACTTTGAATTGCCAACACTGCTTTATTTAACAACCCGCTCAATAGCTACGAATTGATTTTTGTTTAAGTATTAAGCTACGATTTAGTTGTCAGATCTTACAATATTGCCAGTAAAATTGCCTGAAAATGTATTACAATCGTGTGAACTGCCAATTTTTAACTTACAACGCTGTCAAAAAAACCATTCAATCATTTGTAAGACGACAATGTTGTCAGGCATCTGACAATCGTGAGAACACTCTTCGTCGGCATTGCCAGATAATTGGCTGGTATTGTAAGCTCCATTTTAATTGTCAGATGTATAAAATTAATGCACCTGACAATGACATCAATTTCAGAAAAAAAATTGATGGACAACACTGCCAAACCGATGGTTGTTGATAAACATAAGTGGCAATCTGACAACCGTGTGAACTGACAATTTATGTTGTCAGATGAATTATTTGTCAGACCGTAGTCTGACAATGAAATTGTAAGATTTTCTTACGATCGTCTGAACACTCAATTTACTTCTGCGGGACAATTTTTCATTGTCACTACATTGTCAGCATGTTGCCAGATCTTACAATATTGTAACATCTGACAACCATGTGTACATAGCCTTAAACACATTCGAGACAGAAGACTTCCGACTACAAAAGCTCAAAATTAAAATACACGCGTTCTTATGAGAATAAATATATTGACGACAGCACAGCTACACGACTACACGACCACCGTTGTAGTTGTCGACAAACTAGATTTATTTCTATTTTTGTGGGCTACAAAAGTTTTGTTGATGATGTCAATGTATCGAGCAAAGTCAAATAAATTAGCACGTTGAAAACAAATTCACAAAATGTATTCATAAAAATGTTAAACAGTTGTTCAAATCATTTTTAGAGAAAACACAAAAAAACTCTACTCGTATTCATAAAGAATTTTAACTTAAAATGTTCTGTTTAGCACTTTTTTCGGTCTACCGTTTAAATTTAAGGTGATGTTGTGTTTTTAGATATTGTTGTTTTTTTATTTTATATATTGTGAAAAGTCTTATTTAAATCTAAAAATTTGTCTTTTAATCATATATACGATGTTTTTGATAGAAATAACTGGTAAAAAGTATTATTTGAATGTCGGATAATTTTAGTTTTGTGTGTTGAAAGAAAATATAGCACAAGAGAAGAAGTAATTCAATTAAGATTCCTGATAAGCAATTACGCTTTACATAGTTTACCCTTCTATTTATTACTAAGATTTGGTTTATTACGTCACGTATAAGATGTGATCTGATTAGTGATGCGTAAAAAATTTAACTATAAAAAAGCTCGTTATTCATATTTTTCCTATGCGTGAGCAAAAACAATCAAAGTTAAGATTTTTCGGCTCATTAGTTTTTGTTATTCAATTGAAAGACAAAATTGAGTTAACATTTATTTATTTGTTGTTAAGGGTATATATAAGTTTGTGATTCCGTTTGTAATTTTTACAATTTTCATTTCCGATCCTATAAAGTATATACGTATATTCATAATCAGCATTGTAAGAAAATTCGATTAAGCGATATTCGTCTGTCGGTCCTTGAAATACAGTTTCTGAGAAAACCATCACCTTTTTCCTTTTACCATTCTATTACCTCATCGATTCATGAGGTTGCTATTGAAATTTGTTAAAATCGGTTCTAATATAGTTGAGATAAATCCAAAATTCCGAATTTTTGCCATTTTGTGCGAAAGTTTTGGAAAAATAATTTTTTGTTTTGCTTTAAGCTTAATACAATTATAAAGCATGGCGATTACAACCCAAAAAAAATTCCCAGATATCGGTTTATATATATCCGACACAGCCTAATCCGAGTTTTAATGAAAATGTAGCGGAACCGACCTTAAATAATTTGTTTTGCTTAAAAGTAGCTCTGGTAATAAAAGGAGGTTACCAAAAAACAGTAAATTAAAATTTCTGATATTGGTCCATATACACCCGAAATATAGCCTAAATTGATTATTTCATGAAAATGTCGCGTAAACGAACTTATGCATTTTTTTTTGCTTGAAAGCAGTTTTAGTAATAAAATAAAGTTATTTATATACGGAAAATGCAAATTTCTGATATCAGTCCAAATATACCCGAGATATAGCCAAAACCGGGGAAAAAATGGGGATGACCCCTACATATGCAGGACATTGTACCAGAACTAGGAAAATTGGTTGTGAGGAGGGGGAAAGAGGGAGTAGTGTTTGTGAACATTTGACTTGAACTTTGCAACGTTATAACAGACTGGAAACACGTCGGCAGGCAACTTGTTCCACAGCCGAAGCGTACGGCTGAAAAACGAAATCTCTCTGTAATGCGTAGTACGATTCCCCGCTCAATCAACCATAAATGGATGAGCTCTGGACGATAAACGTCTGCTACGCAAAAATGTGCGAGTTTCGGGAACAAGATCCCTAATCTCGTCAGAGCAAAATCCATTGTAGTAACGATAGAACAGAGTAACGCACCCCACACTGCGTCGATGCTCCGGTGAGTCAATAGAGTTGGATACCCTACTGTCACCGATGAACTTCTTCGCCCTCTCCTGCACACGGTCGAGTAACCCCAAAATAGACTTTGAGGCACCGGCCCAAACATGAGAGTTTTCACATTTTCGGTCGAATGTAGGCGGTATAAATAGTAAGGAGATCGGATGGAGTGAAGTATATCTTACACCGTTTCAAAAAACCGAGGCACTTGAATGCTTCTTTAAAGACATGAAAAATGTGTTCAGTCCAGCGAACATCACACTGTATTTTCATTCCAAGAACATCAAGAGCATCCGATTCCTCAATATTTATACCATATATGAGCACAGATGAAGTAGCATTTGCGGTCGTTTGTTTGTGCGTTAAGAAGCAACATTGGGTCTTACGAGCGTTAAAGGCGACCCTGTTTTTACGACCCCATTCGGAGAGTAATAGAAGAATCAGTGAATCATTCATATTTAGCCTCTGGGCAGCGATCTCTGATAGGCTGGGCCTATTACTAAAAGAGTACGAGTGAAAATGCTGCTGTCATCCGCGAAAGAGTGGATGGGGTTGGAAGTTTGATAGAAAAAGTCGTTATTGTGAAAATGACGCGTAACGAGCGTTAAAGGCGACCCTGTTTTTACGACCCCATTCGGAGAGTAATAGAAGAATCAGTGAATCATTCATATTTAGCCTCTTGGCAGCGATCTCTGATATGCTGGGCTTATTACTAAAAGAGTACGAGTGAAATTGCTGCTGTCATCCGCGAAAGAGTGGATGGGGTTGGAAGTTTGATAGAAAAAGTCGTTATTGTGAAAATGACGCGTAAGAGAAATTAAATAACTTTTTTTGCTTAAAAGTAGTTCTGGCAATATAAGGAAGTTACCAAATAAAGAAAATTAAAATTTCCGATATCGGTCCATATATACCCAAAATATGGTGTAAACCAGGAGCGGCCAAGCCCTATGCGCTTGATGCTCAATTGTTTTTGGA
Organism: Thecocarcelia acutangulata; assembly: GCA_914767995.1. NCBI lineage: Eukaryota > Metazoa > Arthropoda > Insecta > Diptera > Tachinidae > Thecocarcelia > Thecocarcelia acutangulata. The sequence goes on from OU612098.1 coordinate 65,278,483, forward strand.
AAAGCGCTTAGTAATAAAGCTGTGCTCTGCAATACACATACTTCACTCAGCTCAATGCAAAATACACAAACAACTTTGTCTTTATTATTTTTTTGTTGTTCTTCACTGTATACACACAAGTGCAAATCAACAACACGTTCGCATGCGTTGCCGGTAAACATTGACGGTAGCGATTATTATTGTAAATGTTTAACAGCCAACTCGCCTCTTTAATGTCATATGACGCGGAGGCAACATACATTGTAAAAATGAAATTTATGAAAATAAATACTTAACATAAAAAAAACAGTAATTCTTTCAAACATATTACTTCCGTACAGTGGTTTACAAACATGAAGTTTCTTTTTTAAATTACTTTAGTATCTAACTTGTTAATTGCATTTTTTTTCTAACTCCTCGTAACCGATTCGATTGCTGCATAAAAAGCTAAAAAAATTTATAAGTGACACCAAAATATTATACTAGTGGAAATCCGGCCGGCGCAATCGACCGCATTCTCTTTATCGCTCTGAAATAATGCACTTTCATATAAAATAGATTTGCATAATATTCTCATAGAAAAATTTTGTGTTTTTAAAAAATTGATGAAGAACAAAACGTGCTTTTTTCATCTATATTAACAAAACCTAGTTTCCATTCTTGATCCTATTTGCCTTTATTTAATTCAATATTTGCAAATAATTCGTTCAATGTATTTTTCAATACATTAAACATTTGTTAGCTTTCCTAATAAACTTGTTTGCAAATTAATTAGACAATATGATAGAAGAAATAGATCAGATATAATGGCTCATAAAATTTATAAAACGGTAGATAGGCTATTTAGTAAAACAGAAGATAAATTAAGTAATTTTGAAAACTCGAATTTGGTGTATAAAATTTCTTGCAGCGGTAATGATGGTGAGCAATGTAGTAAAGTTTATGTAGGAACAACAAAAAATAAATTAAAGACTAGAATAGCAGGGCACAAGGCAGACCAGAAGTATAGGAATATTAATTCATCTCAGTAGTGCGATTCATGCTTTTTAGACCACAATTATTTCGTTTAAAAATTTTAACCACAAAATTAATCATTTTGCTATTCACTAACACTATCTGCTAGCATTTAAAAGCAGCTACTGCAGTCAGCTGTTATTTTTAACCATACAAATTGTGCTTAATTAACGCCGGTATTTTTGGTGTGGCTTAATCTGATTAGAAAAGTTTTAATTTCTTGCGACATCCTTATATTGTGTACCAGCCTAATTATGAATATTCTCCCGGAATTTGTTTCTCTCGAAATTTGTTCCTCACGGAATTTATTTCTCACATAAACTACTTTTCATATAATTCATATTAAAGAAAAAAGCATAATTTTTGTCCGTGAGAATTGAAGAGTTGATCTCCCTTTAGTGTTTTCAACGAATGGAGAGAAGAAAAAATAAAAAACCTCGTACTTAATTTTTGTTCATAATTGGAGGAAAGGGAAAAGTAATAAAATTCCTACGGAATTTTTATTTATAATTGGGGTGATAATGTTGATCGAGTGTTTATGCTACAATTTAACTTGTTCTGTAGTGCAATTCACTAACTTTTAACGATTTTAAAAGAGCATAACTTAACGCGAGCTATTGTGGTTTGCACTAACGCTTATGTGATTCACTAACTTATTCTTAACACTTCTGGTTTTATGTTAAAAAATTTTAAATAATGTGGCAGCTTTGTTAAAAATAAAGAAAACCACAAAGAGGAACAGAAAAAAAAAAACAAACAAATTTGCAAATAATTCCATGTTTAGGGTAAGTAAAACTATTTATATGTTTATTATTTAAAATATCTTTTGATAAATAAGATAAGTTCTTCTCACGGAGAACACGCCGACCGACTGTTGGAGTCTTCCGACAAGTCGTATGCCAAATACTGTGAAGTTATTCTAGTAGAAATTTTAACAACTTTGTTGTTAAGATAAACACCACAAAAATAATTGGTGTTTAGTTAACGCTAATCAGTCAGGCTATAAAAACAGCTGATTTAAAACTAAGACAAATAGTGTTAAAAACTGTTATAGAATCGCGAAAACACCAACGCTAGTGTTAATTTCTCTAAACGAATTTTATTATCGTTAAAACAGGTTAGTGAATTGCACTACTGACATATACATATACGTACATTTAATTTCTTAAGTTATATATTTAATTGTTGTTACCACAGCTTGCAATGTTTTCTTTGTCCTGTTCATAACTCGGCTTTGCAACGAGGCCTTCACTTTCTTTAGAATGCACTAAAGTTTCACTTTCTTCTAAAACTAATTACAAAATTAATGTTGAATTCTGTATATTTTACAATTTTTAACATATTACCATTAAGCAAAGCAGATGCTGCAAGTTCCCAAATAGTCTGTTGAAAAGTAAAATAACTTAATTTACGTTTGTTTTTTTTTTTTTTTTTTATTCTGGCAATTTTTTACATCGCACCTCATTTTAATTCGCAAATTTATTTAATTTTTAATAATTTTGTTGCTTTTTCACTCCACAATAATATTTGTGTGTTTTCACGCTCTACGTCACACTCAACAGCTGACTGATGTAAACAACATAACAGACCTGCGCAAAGCGTAATCTATTATTTTTGATTCATGCTTTACGACTGACTTGTATTATTCTTTGTGATTACTCTTAATTTCACATACGGCTTGGCAAAGTTACCTTGTTTTATCAATTTGAATATAGAAGAATAGAACGCTGTTTACCGTGGTTAAAAGTAAGTTAGCGAATCACATGGTGGTTACTGCAAACACCAAAATGTGTGGCAATATCGTTCGTGGCACAACGTTGACGCTGTTATATAATTAAATTACTATAGCGTAAAAGCAAAGCATTAAAATACGTTTCGCTTTATATCCTAATCTAGGTTGCGCTGTAAGGGATAAATTTAGGTAAACCAGAGGATGTGTAAATGCCATAGAAAAGCAGGAGTTGTCCATCTGATCTCTACTGTGATATTAGATGTATTTTTCTTAGATGTATTTTTTTGTATTAGATGTATTTTTCAAAGATAAGGTGAAGAATTACTATATTAGTTTGTTACAAAATCTAAAAATCTTAAATTTTTGTTCATCTATATATTTCAATAGCCAGCCATTGGAATGTTCGAGAATGATATTATGATGCTCATGAAGTATTTCTATTGTTGACAAGTAAATAGAACATCTAAAGAGTTTTATGTTTAGTTTATTATTTTCGGAAAAGCACTCATTTATGTAGAGCTTTCCCAAGGTTAATAATTCATTTCATGCAACGAAAAATAAACAAATGAAATCATTTAAGTCAAAAAGGAAAAAAGTTGCTGTGAAAGGGTAAAGAAATATGTAAACACAAAACGTAATAAAAATATTTCTGTGTATTCGTTAACACATACATATTGATTTAATAAGTATGAACAAAATGGCGACAGGAAGTTGCCTTTCTTCATCGCTGGCTATATGGCTGTGTGTGTGTAGTCGAAGTTCGTAGCGAACGTGTTTCTTATTTTATATGAATAAATAAAGACTGACAACAACATTGAGTTGTTTCGCTTATAAGATGTCATGTTTAAAGTCACGATTTTTATCTGCATGTAGCATGTAAACATTGTAGCGCCAGTTAAATTGCATACAGCATATGTATACGGATACACTTGTAAACTTTTGCAATATTTGCTTAAAAAGAAGATATAGATTTATGCATTTGTGCATAAATCTGAACACAGGAAGGTACATGACTACTCGTTGCTCAGCGCTAAATTATACATGAAGATATTTTCTTTCCTTTTAATAGACAACTCTGTTTCAATGTTATGCTTTCAGTTTCCTTTCTTATATTTCTTACAGTTTAACAAACAGTATTTACCCTTCTTGTCTTAAACATGTTCCTGTGACACTTACGTAATGGTTGTCAGTTCTGTTGCATCTCCTTCCTCTTGAAATATTATACATGCGCTGCTACTTGCCGTTTATTCCATTTTCTCATTTTTATTTCCTGTTTAATATTTAATGCAACTTTATTGTAGTGTAACTTCATTTCTTATTTTTAAACATGTCAGCATCATCAGCATCATTGCAAACACGTTGCCAGTCATGACAATGTCAATGTTATGAGATGAGCTTTCATTGTAGTGTGAATTAATATATGCTGGTATTGAAAACAAATGATAGACTTATGTATATACATACGTATGTATATATTAAAAAAATTTATTATTTTGATTATATTAACGAAAAGACAGCTCAGCGTTTTCTTACCACGTAATCAGTAAACAATTTAGTTCGGCAAAATTTTAACGGTAACGCATTAAACACTTTTAGGCTACTCATAAAAAAATTATTATTTTAAAGGAAACAGGTCTCACGACTACACGGCTACAAGGCTACATTTGTAGCTGAATCAAACTAAACAAATTTCTAAAGGCCTCATTAGTTTTTACTTTCTGTTGCCGTTCTGTGACGTTCATTTCTGTAGCAAATATTTTACAATTACTATTTCCGTGAAAATATTCAGCTGTTTTTTACAGTAGGGCATAAATAAAAGAAAAACATTGGAATGAAAAATAAAATACTATACATAAATACTATTTTGTGATCAAATAGCACACTTCTGTCTCACAATCTGCAGAGTTTATGACACTTCTTATACAAAATATAATTTTTTTCTTGCTAAAATAATATTTTTTTAATAATTCATAGTTGTTTAATTGATAAAAATGTATTAACTTTTAAAAATCTTTATTTGAATCAAATTTTTGTAGCTTTTGACAAAAATAAATTATATACGTTTGAATAAAAAATTAATGTTTCCGTACCTGAAAAAAGTAAAACATACACATACCTGGCCGTCACTTAACGTTGAATTTTATTTTCAACAGATTAGTCCGTAACAGAACAGAACGTAAAAGTGAAAACAAACCATGTACATATATATAGTTTATATTAAACAGAAACAAAACAGCTGATTCAGAACGGAGAATTCTGCCTTAAATTAGATTTTTGGTTTTTTTTTTGTACATTTGTTCAAGTTTTTAGTTCTAGTTTTAAATGTAAAGGGTATATATAAGCTAGTGAATCCGTTTGTAATTTCTACAATTTTCATTTTCGATTCTATAAAGTTTACATATTCCAAATTCGCATTGATAGAAAATTCGAGTATGCGATGTCCGTCTGCTCGTCGTTGAAATATCGTTTCTGAGAAAACCGTTAGCTTCTTTTTCCCCATCGATTCATGGGTCTGCTATTGAAATCAATTCATATATAGCTGAGATATTTCCAAAATTCCGAAAAAAAACATAACAAAACCCGATATAACCTAAAGGAATTTTTTCATGAAAATGTCGCGTAAACGAACTTAAAATTTTTTTTCCTTGTTAATAAAAAGAGGATACTAAAACAAAGATATTTAGATCTTCCGATATCGATCTATATATATCCGAGCATGTTTAGTTCAAATTTGTAATATATACTATATATTTACGTGACGGTATTTTATATTCGGCCCAGCCGAATAAACCGCACTCTTACTTGTTTCTTTCTTAAGTTTCTTTAGAAGGATTTTGGACAATACAAATTTGCTGTGATCAAAAATTTTAGATTAAGAAGACCAGCAAAATAATCAAACTTTTTTATCTGGGGGACAACTGGCTGTTTCATAGCCGCTGCACTACTCATCAGTACCCATTTGCAGATTTGAGTTCGGGTCATGACGCATCATGAAAGGCAGCTTTAACCACTTAGCCACCGAGCTATTGAATTATTCTCTTTCTATAGTCATCTTATATTGAATCACGTACGCATGTTTTTAACATCCCGCATTGTTTGTCCCCGGGAAACAGGGTTTGATTGGCGTATTCCAAACCAGGGCGCTCTGTTTTTCGGGTAAATAAGGGAAGGAGTCCCTGGTTTATTGCAATAAATAAAACTACAAGAAGCCGCATGGCTTCCGAAACTCTTACCAAGTGTATAAATTGGCAGAACGGGGATCAGCATGCCCCGGATGTTTGTTTGCAGTTCAACCCGGGTTGATCATGGTAGAGTGAGTTGGTTTAAGGGCTGATGCTGCTAGTGGGGTCCGGCCTACTAACTCATTATGCCTTGTCTTCCATTGATTGCTCGAAAATTGCAAATAGGAGGGATTAGAAGGCCCGAACTGCTAAACTATGGGTTACCCATATAACTACAAACATATGGCAAGAATTGCTACCTTTGTGTGCCTGGTTAACCCAAAGGGGGCCGTAGACGAATCGTGAATAATTCACTCCGTGGAACTGGTCCATCATCAGATAAGGCCGTAAAAGCCGGATCTTTTTCACTCTCTGCCCGCAGTATTTGTACAGTGTGTGCTGCCTCTGAATAAACGGTATTTATTTTTTTTAGTTATTAACATACATACATATGTATTTTAATAATTCTCCGTACCCAGAGAGGTAATTGTAAACATTAATTTTTTACAATGCAAATTCGCTGTGATCAATAATTTTTGATTGAAGAAGACTAGAAAAAACTAATTTCTATTTTGTTGGCGGCAATAAGCTGGCTAGTGTTTTTCAATGTAATATAATACCTGAAACATAATTTATTATAATAGAAAAAACGAAATAGTCTACTGAAATACTGTTTAAGTAAACATATTTTTGGTTGCTTTTATTATTCAATCTTTTATCTTTATTGCACATATTGTGACTATCTATCTATCATCCAGTGTCAAACAACAAATGTTAATGCGTTGAAAGTCAATTACTGAGTACTGAAAAAAAATTCGGAATTAACGAAAAATGGGAATAAGTGTATAACGTATATTAACAATTGAATAAACTTTGTATTAGGTGTAGAACTTTGCTTCTGCCGTTTTGCAATAGATGGGTGCAATGGTAAGTGGAAGTCGAAATAAATAGATCGTTGATGTTTACAGTAAGCTTACCTTATTCTCAAACATTCTGCTTTATATTCCAACAAGTTAAATAAATGATTGAAAGTTTAAAAAGAAAAATGCTCTAATATTACCTGTAAAAACACAAAAAACAAGCTTTTTCATTTATACACGTCTCTAACATTTCTTTACACCTTTCATACAAATGAACAACCAACGGCCGATTTTTCATTAACCTTAAACAAGATGTGCTATATACTACCACTAATCATATATCAGCCAGCAATTTACATAATAGCGTTTATTCTTCAGAAATCAATCAACTTATGTCAGAAAAGAGAAGAATTGGAAGAAAGTGGTAACTTCGGAGGTCTCCCTAGCTTAAAAATTGACAACGACAATCCATAGCCCATCGAAGAAATCTGCTAGAAATCTAAAGAATAGCTTCCCTTAAAATTTATTTGGAAAGCCTTCATGATTCATTCGGTTATTCTTTATGAAAAGCGACAAGAAGTTTAAAAAGCTCTATAAGTGGGAAACTACCCTTGTTAAATTAATTTGGAGACTAGGCTCAAGGCGATTCCAAGAATCGAATGTTATATGTTAATCATTTGAGTAACATATAATAACAAAATTGAATAATGCAGCTGAACTGCAACCATAAGCTTTAAACACATAAACGACATCAGACAGCAGGCAGCAATGTGCCAAAAATAAAATACATGTGTTTAAATGCACACGATTATTTTAACGACTTCACAGCAGCACGACTTCACAACAGCATTTGCTGCTGCTGCCAACTTAGACTAATTTCTATTTTCGTAAGCAGCAAAAAGTAAATGCAGTGCTGCCACTATAAATATAAATTGCCAGCAATAAGAACTAAAATTAGTTTGGAATATTTAATAGAAATAAATATCACATAAATTAAATAAACAAATAAATTGATGGGTGTTTACAGTTTTACGTGATATTATTACGTTTTCAGTCGGTAATTTTAATTTTATTCGTGTAAAATATATATGTGGCACCTCTGAATTTTGCATTGCTTAAATACACATAGTGCTGCTGCTGTCTTGAAAATAATTATGTTGCTGACCAGACGGCAGCATTTGAAGCTAACTTCATTTGTACTCTTGAAGTTGTGAAGTCTGCTGTCGTCTAAGTGTTTAGAGCTATAAGCTGCTAGGCATCCTGCATTTTGTAGACTTAGAATGAAAACTCAATTTGCCTCCAAATCGATAATAAAATAATAAACAGCAGCAACCACCTGCAGCCAACGACGACAATAAGTACAATGGTGTCAAATGACCGGCCTATATTATTACAGTATTGTGGGCCAACAATAACTTCCTCCCCCAACTAACAAATTTGAAAAGCGGAAGTAACCAACCAACTGCTGCCGATGAAAAAAAAAAAACAAATAAAAGGGTATCAAATGACTGGCTGAAATTATCAAAGTTCCAAAACAAGATAAAAATATCATTACCGGCCTAAAACTGCCTAACCCTGGAAACTGCAGACATTGTAAAATATTGGCGGGAAGAATAAATTCAGGCGTAGTCAGCAATAACGTGGGAACGAAAGTCAGCAGAAGATTCCACGCTTTTGTCAGCGACCTAGATAGCAGCGGCTACAACAACTACTACAACAGCCGATGAAATCTGGTATAACTGATGATGTAAAGTTAATAACGAAAATGGGCACAAAATTAAATTAGACTCAAATATATTTTGTAACATAAGAGAAAATAAAGTAAGAGGTTTTTACAACACAACGGCCCCTGACTGGACCCAAGTGGGCTGGCTTTACAATAGCTGGCAGCCTATCAAACCTAAAAAGAGGTTTTTAAATTGTGGTAGCACCCTTCATAACAATTATCAAATCCTGCGATTTCCCACGGGAGCCTTCCAGGAGAGAATAATGCTGATAATAATAAATAAATCCTGTGATTCCTTTCTGAAGACATCACAACACTTAGTTCTTAAGACTTGAGGGCATTATTAGTAATTTGAATCACACACACTAGTAAGCTCCAATTATAATTGTTAAATTACTAACAAATGAAGAAGAATGATTGTCTTTATTTTGAATGCTGTTTTTGTTTTGAGTATTATCCTGCGATTAGTTGTATAATATCTTAGTAGGGGAAGAATCCCACAAAAGTAAAGTCTTCTACCGACAATTTTAATATTGCTGAAGAAATTGCTAATGACGGAGTTTGCTTCAATACTGATTGCTGTTGAATGTAACCGCAATCATTAATTTGGACTAGAGCTAATCACAGCTCTATACCAAATATATGGTTTAACGGTTGAATGAATAAAATAAAGTTAATCTTGCCTGAAAACACACAAGCTCTTGGAAGCTTCTTTTGTGTGAGAGAATGTGATTTCAGGCAATGGTAGCAGAAGCTCGCGAAGCTAATTGAGTCCTTCTCTGTACTTGCGATCTTCCTCCGATATGCTAACGTGCTATAAAATTCACATTTCTTCAGTATTCATGAATATCATCAATTAGCTCCGCGAAATTTACAGTAACATATTTATATGTCTGAAGCTATGAAAAGTACAAATTAATGAACGAAATATACTCATGATATATATTTGCACTGCTGAAAGAAACATGCTCGCTCATCAAAATTGCCAATCCTGTTCCGCAAGTGGTGTTCACTTTGACTGGCGGCTCAAATGAAGTATCATAATGAAGCGAAAGTAACTCAAATGGAACTAAAATTGGTACAACTTAATTGGCGTATCGGCATAAACTCTACCCTGAAGCTAAATTGTAAACCTTTGTTTTACAACGCAGTCCTGAAGCCAATATGAAGGACAACTGTCCTTAATAGAAGAGTAATTTTATATATATGTAAAACTTGAATTTCATCCTAATAATCTTAAACGTAGCATCCCTAACATAGGCTGTCACACTCGGTTAAGTAATTTGTGAGATTGATTTACATCTGCACCTGCCTTGTCCGCCTAATATGATGATGGACCATCTCCAGCGCACCCATGTGGCTTTCAAGACTCACACAGATCGCAACTTGTTGCCATAAGTCTGTAGCCATATAGACAAACACCTTGATTAAGTTTTCGGTCCTATTAATCCCTTCTGTATGCAATTTCCCAATAGCCAATGGAAGACAAGGCTTAATGAGTTGATAGGCCGAATCCCATTAAGAACATCAGCCTTTAACCATCTAACCGTCTAACCATCACCCCTGTTTTGTTGCAATTACAGATACCAGTATCTGTTGCAACATAACATCACCTCAAGGTGTTATTAGCCCCCGAAAACGGACATGCCCCAAAGTTATCTGAGAAACTAATTTCCATTTTTTCGATTTTATGTTTGAACCATAGTCAAGACGTTTTAGCCAAGATAGGCATCTTAACAATGAGCAGCACTAAGGTTTCTGCTAGGCAAAACCTCCTGGGAGCTTTGCTGATCGTCGTTCTGCCTATTTCAGCCCTTGGTACGAGGTTTGTAAGTCTAAGACAACATAAATCATGCGTCTTCCTAGAGTTTTATTTGCTACAACAAATGAGGGACTTCTCTTTCCTTTTATGATCCTTAAAGCAGAGTGCACTGGTTTGGTGTGCGGTGAAGCAAAACCTTCTCCCCAGCGGGCCTCGGTTGAGCAGGTGGGATATCCTTTCCACCACAATCTCCACCAAAATTAACTTTTCATTTCGCATTTGAATTAATTTTTTCAATATTAATTAACTTTTTAGTTTTAAGATTTTTATATTATGTTATTATTTATTATTAGTTCTTTTAGAAGATACAAAAATTAAATTAAATAAAAAAAACAAACTTGCGGCTATCTATTTATGGCGTTGTTCTACGTAGTACAACTTTAGAAAAAATATAAAATTGGCATCGAATATCTGAAGGCAAAACTACTGTTCAGCTATTTGAAATGCTGCTGTAACTTTAATAAAATGAAGTACCTGACAATCGTTTTTAGTGGCGTTTGTAGGAATGTAGCCGGTAGCCGCTTATCTTGAATATGTTTTAATCATTTTATATTCTATTGTTTCCGTTTGTTGCGTCAATTGTTATATAACCCAGCAGTGCAAGTTCGAAAAAGTCAATGCATTCTAACTTTTTTACCAACACACTTACATTTTTCGTACTTACAATTCGTACTAACAATCTAATCTGCTTGTCACGATCGTCTGATTTGACTCTGTTGAATTTCTTTCACTGGGAATATTTTCTTTTTGCATATATTTATTTACTGAATCTTCAAAATTAGAACTAACATTCAGTACTCAAATCTAAACATAAAAAATTGTTTAAGTTCAGCCAATGCTAGACAAAACAAGTTTTATTTTGCGCAAATAATATCTGCAAAATCACCTATTTAACGTTCTGAGGTTGGCAAGGGTTTCCCTTCTTCTCAACCGAGAGTGGCCGTAAAAACTGTTATGTTGCGTGCAAGAGGATTTGGGTGAAGTTCCAGCTTACTGATATACCTTGTTGCGTAGAGAATTTGTCTTTTATCCGCGGAACCCACAGATCCTTGTGAATTCCTAACTTTCTTACACACCGTGGAGCTGCAGTAATCGTTCGACGTTTTGTCTTCTTTGAATTTTTTCTATGCTAGATTTTGAATGATGCCCAGGGCTGGGCAGTATTTGAAATACATGTATTTGAAATACAAATACGTATTTTGTATCTGTATTTCAAATACCCAACCTGAAAGTATTTAGTATTTTGTATTTCAAATACATAACTTAAAAGTATTTTGTATCTTGTATTTCAAATACATATGGCTTAAAAATACATTTTTACAAAATACATTTATTTATTATAAGTTCAAAATAAGTTTTTTCACACAAAAGCTAAAATTGCTAGAAACTGCCACCACTAAAATGTTTATTATTTTGCAATACCCCTATTCAGCTTTCAATTGTCTTGTCCAGAGCAAATACATTTTACACTAATCAGGTGATATCAATAGGAGTTTTCACATATTCGCCACCAGGTTTTTCCCAATGCTTTGTATTATATACAGGGAAATAATTTTTATTAAGAAAACTTTTGCCTACCTTAATGTCTGTGAGAACCAGATTATGTCGGTTGCAAATATACTAATTTGAGGTATTTCAGTTGTATTTTAGCAAAACTAATGGAGAGCTTAGAAAGGACATATAACGACACCTGATGCAAATAGAGCCATGTTGGCGTCCACCCTAGTTTCAAAATACACTGGTCACCAGAAATCATCTCATTAAAAGAGAGGCAACGAAATCAACACCTTGCAATAGATACCTTAGAGAAAGATTACAAAAAACTTGAAACCGAACATGGATGCAATAGAAGAAGTAGTAGGTGCAGTAAAGATGATGAGAATTTTATTGTTTTTTTTTTGCATTTATAGAATTTGGCAGCAGGTTCCGCAGAACCTGTAGAAATATGTTTTTCCTCGGCAGATTTTATTCACTCCCCAACAAGAGGTTGTTTGTCGGATGTCTTATTAAATTATCTTGTTTTATTAAAGGAAATACTTGGTTTGCCGAATGAATCTTTTATTTGCTATCTATTAAATCCTAAATATTAATTTCCCAGTTGGCGAGTTTAGAACAATCATATGAATATACACACGTATGTCACACGTGTATATATGTAAAATGCATAGAATGTTAAATATATATAATAAAAAAAATATAATATTACACAGCTTTATTTCTAGTATTTGGATACATAATAAGTATATATGCAGTTGTAAGTATGAACATATACATATGTATATTGTCGCCTAAAAAGAAAAAGAGCATAACTGACAAAAAAATTCTAGTCTAGACTAGTTATTATCAATAATATAACTATCTACAATTTTTAATAGGCTTTCAATACTTTGCCAGTTACGCCCTTTTAAGTCGTGTGTGACAATATACAACTTAGTTTAAGTGCATATATAAAATGAAATATTTATCTAAAACCGTCGAAAGACAAAAAAGTATTTGTAGTTTTTAGTTGTATTTTGTATTTAAAATACACAACTTGAAAGTATTTTGTATCTTGTATTTGAAATACTTAAAGTGAGCAATTTGCCCAGCCCTGGTGATGCCCCATAAATGAATTCCGTAGCACCATATAGGCTTTAGAATTGCGTTATATAACAAAAGTTTGCATTCTAGTTTCAATTTCGAATTTCTGCCCATAAACCTATTTAGTCGCGCTGCTCTCAATTTCAGCTGAGTGACTTTCGCATCAATATGATGAAATCAAAGTGCAGCGGAATAGGCAGCAGTATGTGTACACGTGTTTTTTTTTTTTTTGTCTGTTTTTCGCCGTTGTCCGTGTTTTTTTATATGTTCAATAATAATTTCTTTTCAATGCATTTCATTATCTTGTAGCGTGGAAGATTTTGGAATAAATTTTGCTAATCTGAGGAGTGTCGAAGGTATATACACTGGACACTGATCAATTTTAACTAATTTAGTTCCAATAGAGTTTGTTTTGTTAGCTGCAATAGAGTTTGTTTTAGTCTTTCGTGGTGTTATTGTTAAAGTTAAACCTCCCCGCACACTACTCCTAGTTCCAGTATAATGCGCTGCTTATGTAGGGATCATCCCCTCAGTACTGGTCCAAGATAAAAGAAATATGAGGCTACCACGTTAGCCTATGGTCTAGGTAAATACCAAGGTACTTGGCTTGATTGTGCTGCGGAATAGGTGAATTGTTAATTTGGATAGCCGAAAATGTTTGTTTAGGATGTGTAAATGTAACGTGAGTATATTTTTGTTCAATTACTTTTATTTTCCTAAGTTTAACTGAGAATATTTAAATGAAAAAGTGTGCAGCAATAAGCCAATAATAATTTAAGAGCTAAAATATGAGCTACACAACTCAGCACATGAACAACATTGAACCTCAATTATGTCCATGAATCGTTGAAAACTTTTTTTCCGTTTTTTTCCGATAGTTTACTTCACACAAACTCGTACTCATCATAGTCCTTTTGTTATAGTAAGAAATAATTGAGTTTTTATTCGCTATGTTAGCTTCTAACATTGATGCCAATAAAAATTATAATTAGCTTGTTTTCTATGTTTCCCAGCTATCTATATGTCGACATTTCATAGGAGCTGCCCTAATCATAAGTAGACTTTGGAAATTTTTGGAAGATATTCCCAAACATTCAACTTTATATCTCAACAATCTAAATAAATTGCTGAGAATTTAAAAAGAAAAATGCTCTAATAATATCTGTCAAAACACAAAAAACAAGCCTTTTTATTCATAAACGTCTCTAACATTTCTTTACACCTGTATGTATTAATGTTAAATAGTCGAACTTTATTTTTAATATTTCTAATATTATATGATGATGGGTTGGTATCATTCGTCTAGCTCGAGTTCAATCCTGGCTTTGTTTTGTTTATAAAATGAGAAAATTGCAGAAAAATTTCTGGAGAAAAGTTGCTGTTTTCATTGACAATATTATGAAGAGTCATTTTCCAAATCAAATATGTTCGAAATTTTATTACGAGTACACAATTCAATGTAAAAATTGACACAAGTTACGCTATTAAGTTTTTCCCATTTTTACACAGCTCTTGATTTCACTTTATGCATACTTCTTAATTTTGATTGCCCATTGCTTTTGTCATAACAAAGTTTTTTTTTACAAACCAGATGCCTGTTTTTTATATTGTTGTCGAATTGCATTTATACATAATCGTAATTTTTGGGACAAAGATCGTCAAATCATCATTTTGCTAAATCTGAGCATGAAAATCATCAAAATGACGATTTATCGTCAAATCTGGTAACTATGGCTGTAAGCCAGCTTGCCGGAGCAGTAGAACGTGGAGTACACGTCTCTCCGCACTTAATATTTGTGAACATGTCATTGTTTGTCCTTTCCACTTTTAACATAATGTTGTTGTTTCGTATTGCTTTTCCCTCATCAATTTCAACGTCATATTTGTGTACTGGCATCGAAAGACATCGTCTGCCTTAATGTAAAAGGGTACAAAGAATTGCAAAATGTTGCTTCATATAGTATAACTTTCTTTAAAGCAGTAATTCTTTTGCAAAGAATTGCAAAATGTTGCTTCATATAGTATAACCCCAATTTATTAACTGAATCAGCATATTCCGTTGTTGTACATGAAAAACTTCTTTTTGTGTATTAAATGGTGCATATGTAAATATAATTTACATACTCATGTAAATATAAGCCTGGAAAAGTGAGCAAATATCCGTTTATTACCTTCATACTCGTATGCATTCACTTGCCACAACTGTTCACATGTAGATTTCTCATTTATAATATGACGTCTTAGGATTATAGTTTAATAAATTAATTTGCTGCTGCGTTCATATTTTTAAGGTAAAATATATTTATTTACTTGTACTCGTACTCGTACTAAAAGACAACAGCCACTCCCTTCATTTTCAACTGCATGATACTCGTGTGATGTTTGTTAATTTTTTTTTTTATGGAAAAAAGTACTCACTTGTGCTATTTTGGGGAAAATTTTATCTCTCATTCATTTATTACATTTATGTTTTTTTTGTGTTTTTTTCTTAAAAACGAGTACTTTCTTTAAAGCAGTAAATTATTGCAGCCAGTCCAACCTTTTCTGTATGAATATTTATTTTTATTTAATGAAGGAGAGAAACATAATGGTTGAAAAGTGAAAAGAAAATTTTCTTTTTGCAAACTATTGTGCATTTAACAGGAAAATTAAAATGTTGGCATGAAGCTCAGAAGAAAATATCAACTTAAACATTAAATGCAGGTAGTTTTAAAGGAAATTCATATCACAGTAACAGCTCGTTATGTACTTTCTCGTACTTAAAGTAAAAATATAATTTACTATGAATGGAAACTTTGAATTCCGTTAACAAAAGTTTTAATGATGCAGAGAAAAGATATGCATTTTTGGAAAGTTTATAAAATTCTCTTGTGCAATATTTAAAATCGGCGGTGTAAAGATTCCTTTACAATATTTTTTTTAAGTCGAATTGATTTTCAAAAAAACCTATCTGGCCGCCTGCCATCGCTCGGAAGGTACTAACTAATGATTATAGAGAACTGCTTAAAATTATACACAAATATTTCGATACAAAGAAAAATTTTCCCTTAATTATAATTATACAGGGTGTCTGGTGGCAAATTTATATTTTTGAGCTTAAATCTTAAATAAAAAACTTCTGGCTTTCGCTAAGAATTATTTTTAGTTTTAACTATATACCACCAATTGCCGCGATCAATAACTCTTGATCAAGGAAGACAGAAAGAAATAATTGAATACACTAAAGCTAGGGGACAACTAGCAGTTTCGCAGTCGCTAAAAAAGTAATAATCGACACAAAGTTTTATTGAACGGTATGAAATATGAAATGCGAATTTTATATTTTCAAGAGCATGATATCCAAATGTCTTCCGTCGTGACAAGAATAGCTACCTGTGTGAGCCTGGTAAGCCACACGGGGGCACTGGTGAATCGTGACTAATTCACTCCGTGGAATTGGTCCATCATCAGATAAGGCCGCAAGGCAGGTGCTGATGTAAATCTTTTTCACAACTGTCTTCCGTCGACTTGAATACACTGTTCAAAATGAAGCGTTGTTTTCTGCGCCACACGCGTCAGTAAACTTAGTCCAAGTGAGCTGTTTTAAATGGTTATGTGATGCAATACGAGATGAATATAGGTAGAAAATAATTAAATGCTCGGTGGATGAGTGGTTAAAGCAGCAGATCATGATACGCAATGACCCGAGTTCAAATCCCAGTGGGTGCTGATGAGTAGTGTAGCGACTACGAAACAGCTAGTTGTCCCCCAGCTAAAGATTTGATTATTATTTTGATTCTCTTCTTCAATCAATAATTATTGATCACAGCAAATTTGTATTGTAAAAAATCCTTCTTAAGAAAAAACTTAAGAAAGGAAAAAACTAGAACTAAAACCCGATGTACATATGTACAAACCAAAAAATTTTTAATTTAAAAATTATAAAGTTCAACAAAAATTTTACCAAATTAACATTGAAAATTGTTACATTAAAATTTTTAATGCGTTTAAAGACCGATTTTTGGAAACATCGAATCAATATCATACTAATAAACAAAAATTTTTCCCCGTTCTTAGCGCAATTTAAAGTATTCGTAATATGGACTTGTGTTACCTCGACCACGAGCAGCTGTTATTTTAAAATCAGCCGCCACTATATTACACTGCTTAAAGCGCGATGCAAAGAGTTCCGCTGTTCTCCTCGACAAATTTCCGTCTCGTACACAGTCATTGAAGTCGGCTTGTGTCACTAAATGCGGCACTGCAGTCCCAAGTTGAATGGATGTACATCCTCCGATAATTCTGAACTCTCGCATCTCGCATCCGATGCAAGAAATGTTGATAGCATTTAACGTTCTTCTGGTGAGTACAGAGCCGCTGGAATAGCCGATTCTACATTAGCGTAGCGAATTTTATTGCGGCGAAAGTATTGGTACCCTTTAGTTTAATAAAAGGTTACGCAGAAGTAGCACAATTATCGCAGTGCTCCGTACGTGGTAGCCAAATTGTTGGTACAGTGTACTTTATTGTTGACCTTCCATCAGTAAACTTGCATATGTTTCTATAGCAATAATCGCACACGACTTCCGGAGTATACCACAAGTAAGGAACATAAGCCATGGGCTGTGTTCTGTAACTCTCGCCACGAGAAATTTTTCGACTGAAACGTGTAAAATGAAACAAAGTTTTCATAAGTTGAAACAAACAGCTGCTTTTCTCACTAAACTATAGCTATAACTTTTTTGGCGAGTAACAGCTGTCACGTAAGGAAATTACTCGCCATTTCATAGAAAAACTGTGTCTGTAAAACTTTTGCGAAAAAATTTCCCGCTTTCAACTGTCATTATTTCTCGCAAATAAAAAGGCTGTGAGATGGTATTTCAAATAACAATTATCATCATGAAATGAATAACAATACTGAAAAAATAAGTATTTTGCTGTTAAATTAAGTTTAATATATATATTTATACAGTTCAGAATGGTTGTTTTTTTTTAAGGGAATACTTATATAAGTTTGTAATTTCTACAATTTGAATTTCCGACCCAACAAAGTATATTGTAATACTTTTATAATGTTTATTTTTTCAGAGTGCACAAAATGCAATTGTTTTTTAATTTTACAAAATTTCGTACATACGTATGTATGTAAGTATGTATTTGTAAATAAAATGTAAACGTCAGAGCCATTTTTTAGAATAGCCGGCGGTTATAATATGACGCCGTCGAACAAAATTTCTTAACTTTATTAGTTTTTGGTCGAAGGCGGTATTAATTGTGACTGGCGCTTTCTGTTTTAAAATTGCATGTCAGCATCGTTTTTTATTTTCAGACATTTCTAACGTAACGACGTAATCGCTTTGGATAGTTTTCGACATGAGTTACAGACGCAGTTTTTTCTCACTCTTCGAGAAACGATGGAATAATTTGTTTCACAAGTTTTCGACGCGAGAACTTCTCGCCAAAGTTACAGAGCACAGCCACATATTGAATATTTTCTGAAAAGAATTAACCACTGTTTTCGTAATATTTCGCAAACTTTTACTGACTGCGAATAAGACACAAACGTAACAAAAGTTATTTCGAGTCGGGCACTGCATTGATAAACTGCAAATATATGGAGTAGGATGGGTCGAAAAACAAATTTTTTTCCGTTTTAGTAGCTTAAAAATTTGGAGTCCCTTCAAATTATGCTTAAAAAAGAAAAAAAAAAATAAAAAAAAAAGAAATCTGAGAATTGATAAGAAATCTATTTTTTTTTTTAAATTTGACGTAATACAAACATTTTCACGAGACTGCATTAAAATCGTTGATACAAGTGTATTTTTATTGTTTCTCCTCTTTCCGGAAAAAAAAAGTTCGTTATCCTGGGCAATACAATGGTTTCTGATCTTTCGATGGTTGCGAACTCTTGGAGATCAGTGACAGCAGTTTTGCTTGTTGGCGTGGCAATGCGAAAACGCTCCAACATCGCATCAAAAACATTTATGCATAAATCAATCCCACTTTCATTCAGTTCTTGAAAGATTTGAAATTTTAAGAAATGGAACTTCAGATCCTTTTTTAAAATTTCATGAATAATCGGTCTCGGAAGTCCCAGTGAAACTGCTCGTTTCCATATTGAAAGTCGCGGATTTTCACGTAAGCTACTTTCAAGCAGTTCAATATTTTCCATAGTCCTTGAAAATCGACTGGACTCTCTCCTTGGAGCATTCATAGCCGAAACAGTTGTGTGGAACCTCTATACCTACGAACGAATTAGGTTCACGACCTATTCGCGAGCACCGATTTTTGAACAAAATTCTCGATGAGCAATTACGTAAGAATCATTACTTTTGTTGTGAGTTATTTGAACAATATCAACAACATGCGGAAATAATTCAACCAATTAAGTCAACAGCACAATTAGTTGATATTGCGAAATATGAAATTTAGTAGTTGCGAAACAATTATGTAGCAACAACCAACAAAGTTATAACTGCTGACAACACGGTATGCTGGCTAAATAGTCAGCAACAATTAGAACAGCAGCAGCAGCAAAATAATTGTATAAAATAATAGATGTATTTAAGCTAGAAGTTAGTGAGCAAGAATAGATCATAATCAATAAACAATCAACAATATTACGAGTAATTAAAATTAACTTCTATCGTGTTCTTATTTCAATAAACAATAAATAAATTATTTCCTGCGATTCCTAAGGGACCCTCCAGGAAATACTATAATAATAAAGTATTTCCTGCGAATCCTAAGGGACGCTCCAGGAAATACCATAACACTTTTAAAAATGTCTCCACAGCGAACGCACAATGCTCACTTTACCACTGCGATACCGTGACTGACAAATCCGCACAAGCGATAATTCCCGCACCTTTTATTACTTTTTGAGATGATCGTATTTTACTTGATTTAAAAAAGAAGGATAACAAATATCTCATATCAAAGTTTGATAATTAACAATATTTTTAGGTTTTTCAAATGAGCGTGAAAAAAAACTTCGTGATTCTAACCCATACACTTTAAACGACTGGCCTTGAGTTTTATTAATTGTCATCGCGTTAAATCAGTTGGTATTAAACTTTCCTATTATTTTCTTTACTTTAATAGCGTTTGTCATCAGCGTTTTAACAACTAGTCTAGTATTAGTGCATAATGCTGGCTGATTCAGGTTACATAATATCACAATTACTGATCCAAACTTAAGCTGTAAGCCATTGGATGGCATTTGCGTTACATAAAATGAGTTCAGAGGCTTTGCTGGATAGCTAAAATAATCACCAAACTGTGTAATCGCATCGATTGACCTCCACGAACGCAATTCGCCCTTTATCAAGTTTTGGATTTGTATGAGAGGTACCACGCCCACTTTTCAAAATTCACCCACTATAAAAAATCGAAGAGCACACCAAAACACTAACCCTTTTATCTCTCAAAAACATATATAACAGACATGTGTACGAACATAGCGGAAAAAATTGCGAAAATCGAACATACGTAACTCACCAAATTTGAAAATTACATTTATTTTTTGATCAGACTATGTATGTACTCGATTCAACATATCGTCTAGACTTAGCTTTAGAAAAATATAGTCCTATAACATATAAAATATTGCAAGAAATTTTTGGTTTTACTTCAACATCTGTTAAAGACCAAAATTTATCTTAAGACAGGATTCGTATAATAGTTTCAATCTAACTGCAGGGTCCATAAACAAATTTGCGATGTCTTTCATTATTAAAAAAAAAAAGAAAAGAAATCGGGTCTTTGAAGAAATATTAATTTTTAACGTCAAATAATTATTTCAATGTGACCCGAGGGAGAATATTTTAGCCCAACCACTTTTGTTTTTTGTTGTTGGACTGTTGTTTGAAATAATAAAAAGGGGAAATAAATGCGTCTAATGCGACCGGAAAACAAAATCTGTTTGAATTTGAAATATTTTTCGGCAAACAAAGGAAACATATTTGACACGAATGTTTACCCAATGTGACCCTCACCTAGGGCAGTGATGGCTATACACATACATTCACAGTTATACGCTTCTAGGCATGTTCCACATGAATAACAAAATGGTCCGAATTAGTCCAAAGCTGTCCCAAAGCGTTTCGTATAACATTTTTTGTGCCATTTGGAAAGAAAATGAAGGAGTAGTTTTTTTCATTTCCTCCACAAATTTGGTCCTTTTTTTCTTTGTATTAGAATCAAATAATCATAATATTTTTTTTTTATTGTACACATAAGAAGCTGAAAACCTAATCGGAAAATTTGCCAATAGGCAAATATGTCTTGTTTAAAATCTACTTAAAATAGCAAAAATTGAAGGTTAAAAATATTGAAGTTGTGAAATCATATATAATAGGATGTTGGCTATAGGGCATTCCATTGTACAAATATGTATTACAAACATCTTTTAAAAAATTTACTTTAATATTACAGCTTTTGCCAATAATGCAAATGTTATGTTTTTATGATGTTATACATTTTAAGCGTCTAAAACATTGATTACCACGCAATGCCCTGAAGGGTGATCGTGTTTATACATTTGCATACTGTGTATTGTGGAAGCACTAATATATATTGATAGGTTAGGTAGGCTAGAGTCTCCAAAAAGTAGTTTAGATTCGCCCACTTACTTGGCTCCTGAAGTCGTTCGCTTTGTGCTAGCCTGAAAAGTGTAGGAATATAGGTGAAAAATAGAAATTATTGGAATATAGTGGGAGGAGAAGAGGGGGTAGGAAAGGAAATGTGGGAAACCTCTTTTTAGTGTGGCGTTACATGCTGATGTACTAGCCACCAGCTGCTCTTTATGAAAGAGACTAGTACGGTCAGGTTTACCGAGGGCAGACATGATAAGCTACTGAAGCTCCTCCTACCTAGATACCTTAGGCGATGATGCTCCAATCCCGAGCATGTTCGAAGGACACGAGGAAGAGGAGGTCTCCTTCTCTTCCTCGTATTGGCAACTTCTACAGAAGTTATTATAGGTTAAGCCTAGTCTCCTGGTATGGTTCCCAAACGGGAAATGTCCAGTGATGACTGCTACAATGACTCTCGACTGCTACAATGAAGTCTGGGCAGTTTTAATAGCTCCCTCGTTGTCTTAGAGTTAATTTGCGGCCACAGGTTCCCTGATATGAACCATCGAACCATTTTTCTTGGGCACGTTTCATCGTGTGGAGTTTTTTTCTTCTCCACAACGCTGATAAGGGTAGTCCGTAAAAGAGATCCATGTCCCTATCCTAGAGGGTTTTTAAAAATAACGGTTATTTTTTTACCAGTCCTCATATATGTACGATACCTCTCATAATCGGACAAAAAGCCAGTATTGGTGAGTGTCCCTCACCTGTATTGGTGAGTGCCCCTCACCAATACAGGTTTTCACTGTATTTATGAAAAAATAGCCAATATGAATAAATATTCGTTCTCCACAGTGAAGAAAAATATGACAAATTTTGGTTAAAATTACCAAAAACGGCTGATCTGCTAGTTTGACTCTTATTTAGTCTCTACTATGTTGTGGTAGATCCAGGTTCCATCCACGGTTACTAAACGTCGCAAAAACTAGTCCATATTGAGGTTGAACAACGCCAAATACTTCTGCGAAATTGTTACACGGCTACGTTTTTGGTCGATTGTGAGCAAACGCAGCACCCATCTTGCGGAAAGCTTTTACATGCCCAAGTGAATATTATAAATTAAAAATAGTGAGACATGTGAGAAGCCTACCGTTTCCAATATCTCTGGCACTTTTAATCTTCGATCGGCTAAAACCATTTCGTGAAGTCTTTCAATTCTTTCGGATATAGAGACGCCAACTGTGCCTTCAGAACGTTTGTTATCTACCGCGCGTGGACGGCCTCATCGATATTCAGTAAACCACTTCTTTGTCATGGCAAGTGATTGTGCAGAGTCCTCATAATATTTATCAAACTTGGCCTTAGTTTGAGTGAAGCATAACAAGTACGCGAAACTCATTTGTTTGCATATTCTTCTTAAAAGTCTGCTTTTACCGGCTGCCAAACACAAACTAAATGACGCGGTGTAAGCGAAAACACGATGCGTCTTATCGGTTCGATAGTCAGTTTTTTAATATTCCTTTTTTTCCTATATCAAAGTTAACTTATTATCTAGATTTTTATCTACGTTCATGTTCAATAAAATTAAAAAGGACAGATATAGTAACATGGATATTGAATATTCCAGAAGAACTATGCTAACGAATCAAAGCAGTAATTCTAGAATACAGTTTATAAGATATTCATATACATATGTGTGTACTTATATACTACATTCTACTACAGCGGCTTTTTCAAATTTATAAAGAAGTCAGTTGCAGTTGTTTGTTGCAAGTAGCACTGGCAGCGTTGCAATTGAGGGACGGGAAATTTAAAAAGTTACGAGCGGAAACCAAAAGTCACCATATAAGATTTAAAAGTTTATTCAAAACTGAATTCTAGCGTTGAAATAAATCAAAATTTTGAAATTAGTTAAAACAGCTTTAAATGAATGATAAAAGGGAAGGAAGGAAGAGTAAAGGGTAGATTTGCCTGATTTTAGCATATACTCATACATAAGTATTGGCTTGGCCTCTTGCAACACTTCACTTTTCACAAAAGAACAAAGTGTTTCTTCTGTCATGGTTGGTACTTAAATGTCTGAAAAATTGTTTTGAAATAAAAATATAATAGATATACATATATAAAGCAACAGAGAGCAGAATCAATTCAACAGAATACAAAACATATTCGTATGTATTTACAATATTATGTGGCATGTGAAGGACACATTCTTCAAGTTTTTTCATTGTTCGTTCTATGAAGGCAAAAACCTCCTATACAAAACCACATTTTGTTGTGAAGTACATACATAGATTTTCATTTGTATTCATGCTTTTTCGAATGTTTATACAAGTTTTCAACTGGCAAACCTTGAAATATAGAAACTTATCCACAAATTTAGGCAGTTATGTAAGTACTCTGTAGATAAAAATGACGCCAAAAAGTCATGTTCACAGTAGCAGAATTCTTTTCTCTCTACATTTGTCCGCGTCAATTTATATACGTACATATATTTTATATAAAAAATAATGTATGTATGTATTTATAAATTTTTTGCGGAAACTGAATGCAAATTAATTTTTGTTATACAATGAACTAAATATTTTGTTTCATTATTCAATGAAAATTGATTTTAAAATACATTTTTATAATAAAAATAATTTAAGGTAATAGACAGTTAACTATAATATTGTCTTTTTTATTGAATTTTTGATAACCTTTTACAATTATTTAAATTAAATTTTTGGTTTGTACATTTGTACAACGGGTTATAGTTCAGGTTTTTTCTTTCTTAAATTTTTTTCTTAAGAAGGATTTTTTTACAATACAAATCTGCTGTGATCAATAATTTTGGTTGAAGAAGACAAGAAAAATAATAATCAAATCTTTAGCTGGGGGACAACTAGCTGTTTCGTAGTCGCTACACTACTCATCAGCCCCACTGGGATTTGAACTCGGGACATGACGTATCATGATCTACTGTTTTAACCACTAAGCCACCGAGCATTTAATTATTTTCTATCTATATTCATCTCATATTGAATCACATATGCATTTTGTTAATTGCCCACATTGTTTGTACAGCGTTTGCTGTCTCAGAACTAGCGGTAGTTATTTTATTTATTAGATCATGATACGTCATGTCCCGAGTTCATGGTACGTAAGAAACTCACGAATTCACAAGGATCTGTGTGTTCCGCTGGTAACTGACGAGTTCTCTAAGTATGCCACAAGGTATATCAGTAAACTGGAACTTCACCCAAATCCTCTTGCACGCAACATACTTAATTTTGGCGGCCACTCTCGGTTGAGAAGAAGGGATACCCTGGCCACCATCAGAACGTTAAATAGGTGATTCTACCGATATTATTCGCGCGAAATGAAACTCTTTTGTCTAGCAGTGGCTGGACTTAAATAACTTTTGTATTTAGTATTAAGATTTGAATACTTATTGTTAGTTCATATTTTGAAGATTCAATAAATAAATGAATGACAAAAAAAAAAAAAAAAAAAAAAAAACTTTTGAGCTGGGTCAATGTACTTCGGTGTTAAAAACTACGTCGGTATACTTAGTTTCTAAATCTTTCATGAATTCTTTAAATTCGTGTTGAATTAACGCAAAGTCGATCATTTGGTATACAAGTTTTTCTCGTGAATTATGCAGTGGTTACTGAATATTTATTCTTCTCTGACCTTCTTAACATCTTGAAATAGCGTTCACGCTCATAGCTGCCAGATTTGACGATAAATCGTCATTTTGCCGATTTTCATGCCCAAATTTACCAAAATGACGATTTGATGATTCTTGTCCTAAAAGTGGCGATTTTTGGTATACGAAAAGCAGGACAACATTAAATTCTTTATTGATGAGACACAAAGTGTATCTAATGGCCCTGATTCACTATCCAATACCAACGTACGATTCTTTCACAGGAAAATGTTTATAAAATTTCTCAAATCGCACTATTTGTCAAATAATCTGTCACACGGTTGCATTTTTAGTACTTTTTCAGCACCCGTGTTATTTTCCGTAGATATCGCAGTTGTGAATCACGCCCTTAAGAATTAAATTTTACAGTTTTTGAAAAAAAAAAAAAAATATATATATACATATATATATATATATATATATATATATATATATATATATATATATATATATATATATATATATATATATATATATATATATATATATATATATATATATATATATATATATATATATATATATATATATATATATATATATATATATATATATATATATATATATATATATATATGAATTGAAATGCAAGTACTTCCAAAGTAGTCAAAATTATTCCAAAATATAGTGAGATAGACCTTTTTTACAATGTTGACAAATGTAATATTCTGTCGAGTTAGTTAAAATAAGAAAATAATACGAAACTCTTTAGGAAATTAAACAATAGAAGGCATTTTTTATTATAAAATTCAAGCTTCTTTGATATTGCAATTAAATTTAATATATTGGAATTCTTTAAATTCAGATATTTATTCATAAAATTTTCAGAAATTACAATATATCAAAGCGTATTTGTTTTTAATACCATACTTTAAGTACGTACGAGTATGTATGTAAATGTAATTAATTAAAATTCTTTAATAAATTTATATAAATTTTTCTAATGTACAAATTTAAATGTGTTATATTTTAAAATAAAAATGTGAAATACACTACAAATTTTGTAGTTTTATAAGTCCGATTTTATTAACGATATTTCAAAACTAAAATGATGATATTTTCAAAAATTATCGGAATATTGACGATTTCTTCCATATTTTCTCTGGCAGCCCTGTTCACGTTGATGTTGTTCGTTAGGTTAGTTTAGGCAGGCCGCTGGACTACTCCCGCTCACTTGGCTCCTAAATTGTTTCCTTTGTGTTTGTCTGAAAAGTGGAAAGGTAGAAGATAGGAGTGAAAAATAAAAGTTAGAGGGATATAGTGATCGTTGGGAGGGGGAAAAGATTGGAAACTGCTTACTTTGGCGTTACATGCTATTATACTGTCAACCGCTGCTGCTTATGAAAGAGGCTAGCGCGGTTAGATTGACTGAGGACTGAGGTTGGGTAACACTAGTATTCTGGCGTTGTTTCCAACCGGGAAATGTCCAGTAATGACTGGTACAGTAACTCAAAAAAGATCTGGGTGGTTTTGATATTACTCGTGCTCCATCTTCGTATATACCAATAATTTATCGCAATAAAATTGTAATATTTACTTCATCATAGAGGTCTTTGGCGTTTGTAGTCCTATGCATTGGAATCAATGATCACAATTGTTCGGTAATATTAAACTTGGTGTCAATATGACGAAAAATTATAGCCAAATGAGCTGTATCGCTAATATCGCAACTCTCATCGAGTACCAAAGAACAGTATTCGAATTTTACAAACCGCTCACAAAATGTTATTGCTATGTTCTCGGACAAATGTTTAATTCCCCGTGCAATAGTGAATCTTGATAAACCATTGTTTGAAAGAATAGCCGCTACTCGTAATCTTGTGCATTTGGGATTACAACTTTTTTCAGCTACAAATTAATGTATTTATGTGTATTTCGTTAGCGTAAAGTAAAAATATACTTCACTGTTTTGCAAATACAAAACCATTTGCTAGTGTAGGGCTAATAATTATTTTATCAGGAAATCCTATTTCTGCATCGGCTGTAGACATTCTTTTACCTTCTCTCCATCCGCAGAAGACTCTTATGTATTAAAAATTTAGATTAAACATTTTATAACAATATATCGATGTGAACAATTCGATCAAAGAATTTCAATATTAAAAATGCTTGACAGGCCGCGTGTTGGTCATTCCTAATATAATATAATTTGACGTTGATAAAACAAACTTTAAACTATTCTCTTTTTCTAATTTCAGTGCCATTTTAAAACATGCCGTAATAGTACGAAGTTAAATTCTCCTTGATGTAAAATGGATACTTATTGTCGAAACCCATATTATATAACTGGGGAGATGCTTTGTATATACGCCGCTAGCTGCCAACACTTTTCAGAAATGTGTTTTGAACAGGTAATTTGAATATCTTATTCATACAGTTATTCTAACGACAAGAACAAGTGCCAAATTTTCAAAGTTAACATAATAAACTTAAGTGTATTTGTATAGCATTTTACTCATCAGTAACAACGTTAACCAACTCGAGTTTGGTAACTTTTCAACCAACTGAACCAGATACTTTTTAGCATCGCTCACGTTATATTTTCTTAATAACTAAATTTCTTTTCAAATTCCTTCGCTTACCAGCTGTTATTATGTTGAATTAAACTTTAAGTTAGCAGCAGGGTAGGAAAATGCGCATCGCAGAGCGGATCTATAGTGCAAAGATCGGGACCAACTTGCTCGTTTTAAAGTGTATGTTTTGCGCACCAAAATAAAAATGAAAAAAGAGGAAAATGCGCATCGCAGAGTCGATCTTTTGAGCAAAGAGCGGGGCCAACTTGCTCGTTTTGCGCACCAAAAGAAAAATGAAAAAAGAACACTTTTTGTAATATCTTTGCGTTGCGCTCTTTGTTGCGTATTGTGAAAAAGAGACAAAAGGAGCCAACAATACGTCTTGCGCTTTTACTGTCGTATATTTGGAATAAGTTGCAAGGAATTACACATTTAAGTGGCTTGAAAATAATATTTTATATTATAGGCTATAATAGATAAATTTGAAATATTATTGCCTGTATTCGCTAGAATTTTGTGGATCAGAAAACTGATATGGACATTATTTATGAACTTCTTCTTTAACAAGTTCATCTATTGCTGGCAATAATGAGCCCGGAAATGTTTTGATTGAATCACTTGCTTACTCTCTTAATTAGTTTTTTGTTATTCAAAATGTTAGCTAGCGTTAACGTTCGACATCGTGAGACAGGCACTTAGTAATTGCACTGAGAAATATCTTGTGAACTAGCCTCACTCCGAATGTGGCGATTCTGATTATTGCAAATAAAAATTGTATTTATGGGAGAACAAAATTATTAATTGAAATTCAATTCTGGGCAAAGCCCAGGCTTATCTTGGACCGTCATTCATCCCAATTGTGGTGTCACCTGGGGTAGCTACCCGTTGGAGTAGTGAACTGATATGTGCCGCCCATAAGAACTATAAAAATATGGGTTGAGGTATCAGATAAGAAACCCACCCTTGTAAAGCAAAAGAAAAAAAAAGTGACAAATAACTCCTTTAAAGTTAACGACCCCCGGAAATGTTTAAGAGACCACTGTTCAACTTGGTTGGAACCCATGTAAGATAATTTTACTTGAATGCTAATAAACTGTTACTATTCTCCAATGAATACACAATGTATTACTCGTATAGCTGCCACAAAACGAGACATGAATTTGGCTGCGGATTTAAAATTAACAGGAGAATTAAAGATCTCGTCTCCAGATTCACTCCGATGGATGAAAGAATAGCTATAATCCGGTTGCAGACTAAACTATTTTACATCAGTCTCATTTGCGCCCATTTGCAGGCCAAGGATGTATTCTATGAGCACCTAGGGAGAGCATGCTCTCTCCATGACATTAAATTTGTCGTAAGAAATTTTAAGGCAAAAACTGGAAGGGAGAATTTCGTTGGACCCATGTGCAGAAAGTTCAGTCTTCACCAAAAACATCAGATAACGAAATGAGCAGTACCACATTACAAAATTTCGGCATACGTAAGGCCACGTGGTTGTCATCAAATCAGGCAACACGATATCAGTTTGATCATGTTTGTGGTAGACAGAAGACAATTATCCAGCGTGTTAGATATTCGGCCGATACGAAGGGCGAATATCGAGTAAATACGACACGCCGTCTAACGACGAATAGCAACATTTGACTACGTGGTTTGAAAAACTCGACGACGATTTTTATTATGAATCATCAATAATTGGTGCATAATATAGCCAATTGGGTATTCAATTATGGGGAAAAACAGGACGTTTACAAACTTTTGTGAGAGTGCGACGCGCCTTAATTTCAACTGATTAATTTTAGGTTACCTTTTTCCAAATACCTGTCGCTTTGAGGTATGAAAGTATGAAGAAGACAAAAACAAGTTTCCCTATATACACTCTGGCTCATTTATTTAAATGCACTAAAAATTCCATATTCAGGAGCCTGTATCTTTTGTAATTTTTTACCGATTTCAGAATTTTATAAAAAAATCATGCAAACAGTAATCTCTTAAATAAACAGATCTTTTTGAGGAATTTATAAAAAAAAGTCGAAAAGTGTCCTATTTTTATTTTTGATTCACTTGAATAAAGGCATCCAAAATAATTTTATTGAAAAATTTTTTTCTTGTTATTTTAATTCATTTCTCTTTGCTATTGCTCTGTTTACTTAAGAACGTTTAGTAATGGATAAAACCCCCTTTGTTTTTGATAACTTCAAATATACGGAAATATGAAGAAAGTTTATGTAATCGAACGAAATCTGACTTCAAGCATAATTAATAGCCTGAATTAGTTAGTGGCTGCTTGGCATCAAGGTGTCTACCTCCTTCCTAGACCTTACGAGATAACCAACCCCAGACATTTTGGATGTTGTTTAGATCTGGTAAATAGGCAATAGCCAAGAATATCAACATTTCGGCTTGCATTGAACTCCTTTACTACTCTTTCGTTGTGCTGCAATGTCCAAGATATGAGGTCATTGAGCTTCGGAAAAAATGATTCCAATAAAATTTTGTAGCTCGCACCAGTCAGTTTTGCACTTTGAAATTCAAGATCGACGGCAGCATAGTATGTAATATCACCCCATACCATAACGCCTCCCTCTCGGCTGTGATGTCGATTTGAAAATCGCTTTTATTTATGCAAAGCATAGAAATAATAGTTACAGTCATCAGGTCCATCGAAATTAAACTTTTATACAACGGTTCCCCAATCATTTACATGATATCTTCGTTGCACATCCAATGCCATGTAGTCTTTTGCAAATTGAAGCCACTTTTCCTTACGAGGAGCATTAAGTGGCTGTTTTTTGTAATTTGCGTTATTTAAAATACTCACAGTTTTTAATTACTCTAATGACCTCCTTGCTTGCACTCCAGCTTGAGCTCTTATTTTTGACAAGCAATTCTGAAGATTTTTCTTTTCTCATACGTAGATAAAGACGATGAAAATCTTCTTCCATTCCCCTCGGGATAGTTGATCAATTGTCGACAACTGTTGGGCTTCGTCCAACTTTTTTAGTTATTGCGCGGTTATAATGTCCTTTAAAATGGTAAATATTGATAGATTTAACATTTTTTGTTTGACTAATATGTAATAAGTTGTAATTAACAATCGCTCCATACAAGAAAATCATCGCTTACTCTAAAAATATTAAAAATAAAAATACAGTCGTAAAGCAGCTCTGGGCAGGGGTTGCTGTTTACAGCGTTGTCAACTTTGAAATTTCAAAAGGTACCAAAATGGGGGAAAAATCGCGTTCGACAAAAACGCACCGAATTTATAACTTCTCCTTTCATTTTTAAAAACCTATATATATATTAAATAATATTTTTATATTAAATAATATTTTTATATTAAGCATATGATCATATATCAGTCTTTTAAGCGACTATTATACAATTAAACCGATAGCGCTACCAGAAAACATTTTTTTAGCTTTTTTTTTTTATAGAATTTTCCCAATGTGAACTAACGATAAGTATTAAAATTTTAATACTAAATACGAAAAATTTATTAAATCTAGTCAATGCTAAACATAAAGTTTTATTTTGCGCCAATTACACGTATATTGGGAAATCGCCTATTTAACGCTCTGATGGTGGCGTTAAAGAGGCGATTTCTCAGCCGAGTGTGGCAGCCAAAATTAAGTGTGTTGCACGCAAGAAGATTTGGGTAAAGTTCCAGCTTACTGATATACCTTGCCGCGTACTTTGACAATTCGACTTTTACTAACGGAACACACAGAATAATTTTAAAAAGCACCAAAAGCGGTGCGAAACGCAACGAGTTGACAACGCTGGTTGTTTGGCCTTCGAACGTTTTGCGTCTCACTCTCATTGGTCTACCTCAACTAACTGTATTAGTTTACAGTTTTTTAAGATATTTCGTTGTTAACCACGCGGCAACTTCCTATGCGAAGGCATAGGTCAGTACAGGTAGTTACAGCGCCGCAAAGAATTACTGTTAATACCATCGTGTGCGTAAGGTCTAAGTTACTTCGCCCATGCTGTGCATCTAATACTTTGCAAATTTATTTGCAACTGTATAGTTACAAAAGCAATACAATAAAAATAATAATAAATTGCCTTTATTCAAGTGAATGAAAAAAGAATACACACTTTTTGACTTATTTTTATAAATTTCTCAAAAAAAATTTCTTTACTTAAGAAACCACTTTCGTCATGATTTTTTTATATCTCAAGATGTCTAGCTTCCATTTCAATTTTAAAATTCTGCAATCGTTTAAAAATTGCAAAAGAAAAATATGGTATTTATAGTGCGTTTAAATAAATGAACCGGAGTGTGCATACAATGCCTACACACATACATACGAGTACATACATGTATTTATGATCTAAATATAATTGTTAGTTCTCATTCAAAAACAAACAAAAAAAATTAAGCCTGTTAGGTATCAGCCACAAATTCGTTGAACCTTAATTATAACAAAAATAGCTTGAAGGTTTAAGTAGTGCAATCACCTTTTTTAAAGAACGGCAACAAACGCACATTAATACATACCAGTATATATGTGTATGTATTAGAGTGTGAATTCAAGTGTATTGGTGCTTATTAAACGGGTGCCCTTAGCATTGTTTATTATTTAAGCTATTACCACAGCAGGTGTTGTTGACAACAGAGCAAATATTTCATTGTTGTATTATTTTAATGCAAAAATTTCTTGACAAACACGTGTTAAATTGTATAATTATAAATGGCGCTCACTTCTTGCAGCGGTAAAACAATGTGGGGCCATGCAATGGAACGCCTTTTTAAAAGCGTTCGTAATAGAGGGCTGCTCAAGCACAATAAAAATGTCTTATAAAACATCGTAATATATACTATCAAGTACTATCCATCGTCTTCTTTAAAATTTCAAAACAAACACATCAGAGCCGAAATGTTCTAAACGAATACTGTCTTATAAGCATTTAGAACAAACAGAACCTAACAGAAGTAGAACCAAATGAAATAGAACAAAACTGAAGTAGAACTTCAAGCATTGAAGAAATGTTCTATTTCAGTTTTGGTTATAAAATTTGTTGTTGTTGTTCATGGTCTTTTTCTTAGACTAGCTTCCATCTATGTTTTTTTGAGTTTGTGAGATGTCATATTTTCTTCGAGATTTCTTTAAATTCATCCCATTACCTAGGCTTAAAATGATACAAATCTAACAGAAAAAATTTAAAATGCTCAAATGCCAATGTGCTTGCTGTGATTCATCGTTTATTTGCTTTGTTGTGATGTTTTGTTTTGGATTTTGGTGCGAAACAGAATTCAAGTACAGTCAAGCACTGTTGTGAAGGCGTTTCAAAACTATGCAGTGTTTGTTCTATTTCTAAATGTTCTATAGCTTGTTTGTGTTGTTTTAAGAATTGTTTTGAAATATAGTGCTTGGAACTACTGCATAGTAGTGAGCAGTGTTCTTTAGAACATTCTGTGCAACCTTTTAGTTCGTAAACTTTATTCTATCAGGGCTTGACAATTCAAGCAAATGCAAAAACATTTTTTTCGTGCCGATGCAAATCCCCTTAAAAATATTTGGAATTAATTGTCCAACGTATTTGTATTTACATATTTACAAGGTTTGGATCTCTAACAAAAATCATAAAAGCATATACGTATATAGGTTCGGTTTTTTTCCTTTCTTATATTACACTGGTTTACCAGTGTACCAAATTAAATACCAAGAACGCCACATGCCTAGATCAGTTAATTGGGACCTCCTGAACATGAAAAACGCAGTAATTTTTTTTTAAGTACCGTTTTTTAGATAACGGTTCTTTTGTGTTTTTCAGTGTATGATTTCACTCAAACCCTTGTGAAACCCAACCGATCGATATAAATGACATATCGTTGGAAAGGTAACCTTTTCCATTAATATTACGGAAATTTCTATCTGACAATAAATGGCTGAGTTATGGCACCTCAAAGTTCAAAATTTGCTTATTTTTGATGTCTTTTACAAAATTTTTGATTTTTATTTCGTTTTTTTTCTACGTTATAGTAAAGATCTGAAATTTTTTATATTTTTACCAAATAGTTTATTTAATTACCATCATTTTAAGCGTAATTTGAAAAAGAAGGATGAAAAATAAAGTTTTTGTTCTGCACAGCACAGATGTTATTGTGGTTCAATGTCGATAATGTGCCCAGTTATCTCATCCTTTTGGTCTTGAATTATTTTTGGCTTATTGAAGCAAATTGTTGCTTTTGCTTTGGACTGCCATCATCCTACAATTGAATTAAACTCGTCTCTTTTAACGAGCCATACATCTTTTCAGTCTTACAACTCTAAAGTAAATAGATTTTGTTCTAAAAAGGCAAATTACTATGCTATGAATAAATTGTTAGTCAACACTAACTGGAAACGTCTTCGTTCGACCTCAATTTCAAGCAATGTATCTGTTTCTATTAATAATATAATTAAGAAATTTTATGTCAGAATATACTGATCATGAATCAATGTATTTCCAATGAAATTTTTCCTACTCTAAGCTACTTTCCTGTGTTACACATAAGAAGAATAAATACTATAAAGAGTATAAAAAATCTGGAACATCTGCTAAATATGCTGCTGCTCGTGCTGAATATAATAAATTAAATTAACAATGCTACAGATCTTACCTATTTAAAATGAAAAATAGTTTTCAAAGAAACCCGAAAACTTTTTATAATTTTGTAAGTTTCAAAAGGAAATCCACATCATTCCCACCTGTCATGAAGCTAAATGGGTGTGAATCTGGTGATGATCTTGAAATAAGTGACCTTTTTGCTGATGATCAACCTGATTATAATACACAATCCAATTCAGGTCAATTCTATTGCCAGCTTTGAATGAAGCTTCTGTTCTCAAGTGCTTACAAAAGTTTAAAATTTCGTTTAAAAGTGGTCCTGATAACTTACCAAGCTGTCTGCTTATCAGGTGTTCTGAGGCATTAGCGGCTCCCATTACTTTTTTATTTAATCTGTCTATTAAATTTGGATATTTTTCGGATTTGTGGAAAGATTTTTATATCATCCCATTATATAAATCCGAAAATAAAAAGGATAAAACAAATTATAAAGGAATTGCCAACTATGTGTCATACCCAAACTTTTTGAAAAGTTAGTTACTGATCATCTCAGTCATCATGTTTCATCTCTATATCAAAATGGCGTTCGTAAAATCTATTCCTCTGTAACTAACTTAGTGGAATTTACAACTTGTGTTAATCGTGGCTTTATATTTAAAAACAAACTGATGTAGTTTATACTGATTTTACTAAAGCGTTTGATACGCTGAATCACAAGCTTCTAATAAAAAAGCTTCAGAGAGTAGAGTGCACTGGTAACTGCTCAAAATGTTATCAATATGATGTATAATATTATTCTTCATATTTATTGGCCTTTGCTTACACACTACTTGCTATGATTACAAATTTACATAAATATTCTGTATTTTTTTCTACTTCTTAAATATTAATATAAATTTAAAAATAATAATTTTAACAACAAAATTCTATTCCAACAGTGAATAGAAAATATTATAA
This sequence comes from Thecocarcelia acutangulata, assembly GCA_914767995.1. Lineage (NCBI taxonomy): Eukaryota > Metazoa > Arthropoda > Insecta > Diptera > Tachinidae > Thecocarcelia > Thecocarcelia acutangulata. The sequence goes on from OU612098.1 coordinate 65,313,697, forward strand.
CACTATTTATGTGCTCCTTAATCAATTTTGACAGATTTAATGTATTGTAATTATTAATAAAATGTATCATTGAATTGATGTAATCACATTTGTAGCATTGATGATGCTCAATATATGACAAAATTCTCTGATTACTTTTGTCATTGCGATTGATGTTAGTTTTCATATTACTGATGGCTGTTTACATAATATTGACGTCACAATTCGAATGAAACGCCGTCATCAATATGAAGATGCTTCTTTTTGCTCTGGGACGCTTATTCAGTGAAATACTTTACTAGCAGAAAGCAGAGTTTTTTTTAAAATGCGTTACTTCTAAAACCATTCCAGTGACGTTTGGGGTTTCTCAAGGAAGTTATCTGGGACCACTACTTTTTGCATTATGTATAAATGATTAACCAAATAGTATAACCATTTCATATATGCATCAGCATACATAAGGCTGATGACGTAAAAATTTCCAACTCCTACAACAATTATATAGATCACAAGTTTCTTCAAGATGAATAAATCTCGCTGCATTCATGGTGCGGCGCAAATTTATTGAAATTAAATTCAAAAGAATGCAAGTATATGATTTTCTTTAGAAATGCCACTCAAAGATTAAATATATTGTGGATGGTTATGCGTTGCATAAGGTTGATACTTTAATCGATCTGGGAATCTTATTAGACTGAAATCTTAATTTTTTTCAACACATTACTTTGTTTGTCAATAAGGCAAGAAGTCTTCTTGGTTTTATCAAATGCTGGGCTAAGGAGTTTGCTTGCTGTTATGTCATTAAACAATTGTTTACATCTCTTGATCGTCCTGTTCTGGAATATGGCTCAACTACATGGGATCCAACATACAAAATTTACATTGATAAAATTGAAACAGTGCAGAAACAATTTCTATTATTTTGTCTACGAGGATTAAAATGGCATCCAATAAGTCTTCTGTCTTATACTGCGAGACTTGCACTTATCAAGTTAACACTCCCTAGTGGGGTGAGTTACACTCTTCTATCGTTACTATAATGGATTTTGCTCTGACGAGATTAGGGATCTTGTTCCCGGAACGCGCACATGTTTACGTAGCACGCGTTCATCGTCCAGAGCTCATCCAATTGTGGTCGTACTACGCATTACAGAGAGAATTCGTTTTTCAGCCGTACGAAACGCCTGTGGAATAAGTTGTCTGTTATAACGTTGGAAGGTTCAAGTCAAATGTTCACAAACACTACTCTCTCCTTTCCCCTCCTCACAACCTATTTTCCTAGTTCTGGTACAATGCACTGCATATTTAGAGCTCATCCCCTGAGTATTGGTCTAATATAAAAAATAAATAAATAAATATGAAAAAAAATCCAATGATGTCAACGCCACGGCATAAGGTAAGACGGCCAAACGATAGCGACCACCAATTCGCGGTAACTGCTGGGGCGAACAGATTTTCAAAGAGGTACGGCCCGATGACGCCGCCAACTCCTAAACTACACCAAGGCTTTTCAGTAATCGTTCGAGGATTCTCAGTTTTCAGTTACGTCCAATTTCGTAAGATCCTTCAACGCGCTGCTCAATTGTGCCATCACCATGGTTGAATTTGTCGAGCACTGAAGTAAAGAAATGTCAATTTAAGTTGGGCAAAAAATTTCATGCTAAGGAGTTATTTACAATTAGCATCTCACATTATGGATGGATTACTCTTTGGTATATATGTATGTACATATCGCTCCTTTATTGCAACATAGTCATATCTCAAAAAATTAGCTTTTCGAGATAACAATGCAGAATTCCTAACAGTATTACCTTTTATATTGTGGCAAAAATTTATTTAAATTACTTTTAAATTGTTTCCTTTAGGAGATATTTTGTAAACAAATTTTCTAAGACTTGTAAGGAAACTAAAAATTTCAAATGTGTTTTTCTCGAAACAAGTTTTTTTGCGTTATGACTATGTTGCAAGAAAGGAGCGACATGTAGGTTTTAGTTTGTTTTTCCCCCTCTAAATTAAGAAAGATTTTTTACTGTAAATTATTTTGTATTTCTTAGAACCATTACACAATGTTCTTTGTATTCAATTGTCTTTAACAAAGCGATGATAAAAGTAAATAAAAACATTCTAGTCATTAGGTCGAAAGATTTACAGCATTTGTAGCATATTGCTGATGCCGCATAATTTAACGGTTCCAAGAGATTTTGCTGATTTCATAGGCTTGTACTTGTTACCGTTTTTTTTTTTTTTTTTTCTATTATTTGAAGATTTTGTACTATTTATTTATGCTTTTGTTTAAAGCACGTTTTTTATGACAACTTTCTATTCATTAGCTATAAGTTTCTGCTTAAATATAATTTTAAGATTTGCTGTCTCAACCATCCATGTTGATAAAAGTTTTCAAATTTTCATTTAGTGGATGGAGACGGGTCCGTAAATTTGTTAAGCAATGTGGCATAAGCACGGTTTTTATCGGTTATATAGTATTTTATAGGGTGTTTTTTATAGAGGTATAGAACAGAGATGATTTTTTAAATTTGAAACGTTAAGAAGGAATTTTATTTTCCTATTATAACAATAACTGCCGCGATCAATAACTCTTGATCAAAGAACACGGGAAAAAATGATTAAAGCTTAGGGGACACAACTAGTTGTTTCGTAGTCGTTACACTACTAGGGTGCTATTAAGTAGTGGCAGCTAAACCAATTCAGCGTTCAGTTATTTTTCATCCAAATTTTTTAATTGCATATTTTATAATTACTGTTTTAGTTGTATATGTATGTATGCAAAAACAGCTGACTATTTAATTCTATTCCGAAGTTGCCCAAAGAAAAAGTTCGTACAACTTTGTAAGACAACTTACTCTATCATCTTTTCTCACAATTGCATAAAAATTGTTACGTGGAGTGCTTTTAGACAAGTCGAAGTGTTTTGTTATTTATGTGGAATACCTTAAAATTTTGCTAACATTCAAACACACTTTTATATTATTGATTACAAAAGAGAAAAAAAAACTATAAATAGCTTGTTTTCTATGTTTCCCAGCTATCTATATGTCGACATTTCATAAGAACTACCCTAATCATCAGTAAACTTTGGAAATTTTTGAAAGATATTCTCAAACATTCAACTTTATATCCCAACAATCTAAACAAGTTGCTGAGAATTTAAAAAGAAAATTCTCTAATAATATCCGTCAAAACACAAAAAACAAGCTTTTATATTTATAAACGTCTCTAACATTTCTTTATTAGAGAATTTTTTTTTAAAATTCTCAGCAACTTGTTTGGATTGTTGGGATATAAAGTTGAATGTTTGAGAATATCTTTAAAAAATTTCCAAAGTCTACTGATGATTAGGGTAGTTCCTATGAAATGTCGACATATAGATAGCTGGGAAACATAGAAAACAAGGTATTTATAGTTTTTTACTGGTATAAATGTTAGAAGCTTAAATAAATAGCGAATAAAAAACTTAATTGTTTAAAGAGAAAAAAAATTGTCCATAAATTAGAAACACGAAGTTTAATATACTTTGTTTGACAGTTCACAACACAAAGCAGCAATAAAAAATCCTATTGTCTTTGTGTTGACTTGGAATAGCTTTGCTTCTAATATGTAATACATTGTTACGAATTGTTAGCAAATCTAACCCAGTGTGCAGCCGTTGATCTGCTTGCTATAAATGTACAGCACAGTCACACCAACAAGACAAACAAACATACATGATTTAAAGGACGCCAAATTATAAGTAACTACAGGTGATGTTATTATTGTTCTCGCTTTCGTTTCTTGTTGTTGTTGCTTTCGTTTGGTTCAGCAAGCATGTGTGCGAGCGTGTACCGGCATAAGTATTGTATTCAAGAATGATGAATGCCTTGAAACTTCATGATGATTGTAGAAGGTAATAAAGGAGTATAAACAGCAGGCAGATCTGCGGCAGTGAGTCAGTTTAATTTTAAACTTTGTGCGCGACAGTCTTAAGTCAGAAATGCAAACAAGTCTAGTGTGTTAATACACAGTGGTGTCAAGTGTAAATAAAGCTGTAAAGTACTGTGTAAAAAACAAGTGTCAAGGGCGTGATTTCATCTCCGCAAAAGCGTTTTAAAGACAAAAACGTAACATATTATTATACCATGGCTTATATTTTTGTTAAGAAGAGAAGAAGATAAAATGTTGATTTTAGACACTTGACTTTCTTGAAGAATTTTCATTGAATTTCGTGTAAATTAGGTTCTTACTATACGAAAAAATCTAACTGTATTAATGTACGTATCTTTTTTCAGACAAATTTTTATTTAAAGTAATTATTATTTACAAAAGTAAAGGAAAAATGTCATGGTTGGGCTTCAACGAATTTAAAAAAAGAGAAAAGTAGTATGTGTCTGTGTTGGATCAAACAATTAAAACAGCATAAAAAAATATTCTGCAACGGATATGACCAAGCCCAACATGAGTAAACTTTAATAAATGTGTTTAGATCAGCGATGGCCAAAATCTCAATCTGCGCTCGCCAGTATAGGACACAAAATCGTTGTGATAACCACAAAGGCATACATACATTCGGTTGATGCTTTTTGTTTACACTTCAACAGAGATTATCCACTTTGATGCTCTTTCGAGTTTATTGAATACAACTTGGATTTTTGCTGCTACTAATACACAGGCGTATAATCATGAGTGTACGTGCCTTACCGCAATTGGTTTGGATTATAACCAGGTAGTTATTTTTTAATTCGTAGTATTTAGATAAAAGCGGGTAAATAGAATGTTTTCATTTTGCGATTTTTTCTTCCTGACGTATTTCAAAAACTCAATGATGTTTATTAGAAAATCAGTATATAATGGCTGTTTTTTTATTGAAGCATAAAAGTTTAAATGACCGGAAATTTGTCATTAAGGAAAGTGATTTCAAAAGCTCTGCTCTATCAATCGAAGCTGGAGTTCCCCAGGGTAGCATATTGGGTCCAACTTTAATATTTAATTTATGCTTCACACATACCAACGAGCGGTAAAATTCACACTTCAACTTTTGCAGATGATACAGCATTCATCAATGTCCAAGAAGACAGTAAATAAGCATGACGAAATTTACAAGAACATATTCTTATATTGGAGAAATGGCTGAAACTTTAGAAAATGAAAGTATATTAATAAAAATGTACTCATGTTACTTACATTCATCCTGCGCAGAAAAACATGTTTGGCTATCAAAATTTATAACAAAATTATTCCGCAACACAGTGAAGTCACGTTGTTCATCTCGACCGTGGGATTCGTTGTTTAGCTTCGATAGTGAACGGACGTGTTTGTTTTTTGATCGCACAGTAAAAATAAAACGGGATTAAGTAAAAACCGTAATAGGTGAACAGAGTAATTTTATTTAAAAGAAAAACTTTGTAACATTTTTTTTAATACCGTTATAAATTGTAAATAAAAAATAGAAGCAATTAATTGCATGAGTGTACCTATCAGATGTAATTCTGAAAAAGAGCTTAGCTCCGGTAGAAAAAACCTTTGGATTTCTGAGGAAGAATCGGTGAAAAATTCACTGGAAAATTTCCTGTCTCTAAGAGATAGGAAACGACCGCGATCGTGTTCGCTAAATATTGTTGTTAAAACTGAAGACAAAACATCTTCCAGTTTAATTGTTGATGATAAGCCGAAAACACAAGTAGACATGGACGTAACCGTGGTTAAAAGGCAGCGAAGCCCCATATCCGCTCAAATATCATCTCAACCGAAAATTACTAAAGATGATAACAGGACTTCGACACAGGATAGTAATAGGTTTGCTATACTTCAAACAGATGAGCCAACAACATCTAGGAAAACAGTTAAACCGCCACAAATTTATTTGAGAGAGCCTACTTCTAATGAGCTGGTGAAACAACTTATTACGGCAATCGGCAAAGACACCTTCAACGTTACATCAGCATGACAGCATAAACGAAACGAAAATCCAGGTAAACAGTAAAAATGAATACCGAAAGTTGTCTGACGTTCTGGAGAAGGAAAAACGATCGTTTTACACATATCAGCTTAAAAGTGCAAAAGGTATTCAGGTCGTTCTAAAAGGGATTGACCCTTTTGTAGATACGAATGATGTCAAAACCGGACTAGAAGACAATGGCTTTAAAATTAAAAACGCGATTAATATCAGAAACCGTGAAAAAATTCCTCAACCCATGTTTAGGGTTGAGTTGGAACCTAGAGATGTTCTCCTGAAAAAGAATCAAGTGCATCCAATTTATAACCTCAAATATCTTTTGCATCGTAAGGTTACCTTGAGGAGCCTCATAAGCGTTTAGGGCCCGTTCAATGCCTAAACTGCCAAGAATTTGGCCATACTAAGGCCTATTGTAAGTTGCCCATCACAGTGCAAAAAACCTAAGACTGACGCGAGCGTTAAAAAATGCAGTAATTTTGGAGGTAACCATGCTGCAAACTACAGGGGTTCCTCTGGCTATACTCACTTCAAGAGGTCAATGGCAAATAGGCCATCAATTTCAAATATGCCGCCCCAGCACACAAACACCATTTCTACAAGTAATTTTCCCCAGGTACGCCAGTCAACCAGCCATATAAACGTGCAAAACCCCCAACAAATTTCTTATGTAAATGTGATAAAATCCGATAAACCAAACTTGAATCAGGAGCCCAAGCCCCAAAATTTCGATCAAAATTTTACCAATCTTGAGGCAACTCTGCAGACTCTTGTTCAGTCCATAAACACTTTTACCGTTTCCATGACAAACATGATGCAGGAAATGCTGAAAATGCAATCCACTATTTTGCAGGCAATTTTAAAAAAATGAATTGGTTAAAAATTTGCTTCTGGAACGCAAACGGCATCCGCCATCACAAAAATGAACTTGAGCACTTCCTTATGGAAAAGCAAATCGATATAATGTTGATTGCTGAAACCCATTTGACTATCAACAGTTTTTTTTTCAAAATTAATGGCTACATACTGTACGACACAAAAGATCCCCGCGGAAGATCTTGCGAAGGATCGGCAATTCTAATAAAATCCAGAATTAAGCACTTTTTACGAGACACGTGAGGAGTATCTACAAGCAACAAACATATGTATTGAATATTTGCATGAAACAATCGTTATTTCCTCGATCTACTCACCGCCACGATATTCAATAACAGAAAGTCAATATTCAAATTTTTTCAAATCACTTAGTCCTCGATTTTTAGTGGCTGGCGACTATAACGCTAAACACACTTTTTGGGGATCACGTTTAATTACCCCGAAAGGCCGAGTGCTTTTTGACACCATTTCCAAAATGGGCTTGTGTATGATTTCAAGTGGACACCCCACTTATTGGCCGTCAGACCAACGCAAGATCCCAGACGTTATAGATTTTGGAGTTACAAAAAATTTTCCCTCAGAATGGATGCAAGTGGAGCCTTCCTTGGACTTGTCATCAGATCACTCACCAATTATAGTTTCTGTTTCGTTCCCCCAGGGTGTTGCTTCCCCGTTTTGTGACTTGGCATTGACCGTCACTCGAGTTAATTGGTTAAAATATAAGAGTACTCATTGTACGGAAAATGTTGCCTTTAGAACGCCTGAGGGTATTGATGTGTCGATTAACGAATTTTCTGAACACATGCCACCACTAGCCATATAAGATCCAGAAATATGAGATCTGAAATTGATCAACTTCTGTCAGAGAAAAGAAGAGTTAGAAGAGAGTGGCAACTTCACAGGTCTCCCCAGCTTAAAAGCAGGCTACGAGAGTGCATAACTCAGTTAAGAAATCTGCTTGAAATCGAAAGATTGGCTTCCCTTAAAAATCATCTGGAAGGTCTTGATGGTACCCTTCAATCTGACTATTCTCTATGGAAAGCGATAAAAGGTCTAAAAAGACCCGTAATATGTAAGCCACCTTTGCGAACTTCAACTAGAGATTGGGCAAGAATCGATTCTGAAAAGGGAATGTTGTATGTCGATCATTTGAGAAAAGTTTTTACCACAAATGATACAGCGAATAATTCAGCTGAGCTACCGTCATACGCTGTTAGACCGCCTATGCCGTTGAGACTTAGTTTTCAAGATGTTGAAAATGTTATTCGTAACACAAACCCCAGGAAAGATCCAGGTATTGATAAAATTACTGGTAAAATGCTTGAGCAGCTACCTCGTGTACCTAAAAGAATTCTTTTTTTTATTATTTTTAACGCTATTTTACGCCTTGAGTATTATCCTACAGAGTGAAAGGTCTCAATGATTACTATGATACCCAACCCAGGGAAGGATCTCACTAAACAGAATCATACAGACCAATAAGCCTACTGCCAACAATTTCAAAACTGTTCGAAAAATTGTTAATGGCAAAGTTGACTCCAATGTTGAGCAATGTGGGATGCATCCCTCATAATCAATTTGGCTTTCGGGCTAAACACAGCACCATAGAACAAACGTACAGACTAATCAATGTTATAAGACAGACCTTTGAGGAGAAGAAGTATTGCTCAGCTCTATTCATTGACATTTCTCAAGCTTTTGATAAAGTGTGGCACGACGGCTTGATGCACAAAATAAAGCTCAACTTGCCTGCAAACACTCACAAGCTTCTGGAAAGCTACTTATACGGGCGGAAGTTTGTTATCAGAGAAGGCGACTTTATAAGCCCAACTCAGCCCATCGAGCTAGGAGTTCCCAAAGCCAGCATATTTGATTTACACCTCTGACATGCCAACGACACCCGGAATCCACACTTCAACTTTTGCAGACGACACAGCATATGCAAAATTTGCAGGAGTATATTTCAATATTAGAGAAATGGTTAAAACTTTGGAAAATTAAAGTTAATGAACAAAAGTGTACTCACGTTACATTCACACTGTGTAAACAAACATGTTCAGCTATCCAAATTAACAATTCACCTATTCCGCAGCAAAATGAAGTCAGGTACCTTGTTATTCATCTCAACCGTAGGTTACCGTTAACGTGGAAGTCTCACATAGGTGCGAAAGTTACTCAGTTAAAGTTAAAAGCAGCGCAACTGAATTGGCTTATGAGCAGAAATGCGACATTGAAGCTGGATTGCAAACTTTTATTATACAACGCAATTCTAAAGCCTATATGGTGCTATGGAATTCAACTATGGGGCATCGCCTCCACTTCAAACATCGAAAAAATTCAAAGGCGACAAAACAAAATTCTTCGAACAATTACTGCAGCTCCATGGTACGTAAAAAACTCACGAATTCATAAGGATATCTGTATTCCTCTTGCAAAAGACGAATTTTCAAAGTACGCAACAAGGTATATCAGCAAATTGGAACTTCATCCAAATCCTCTTTCACGCAATATACTTAATTTTGAAGGCCACTCTCGGTTGAGAAGGAGGGATACCCTTGCCACCATCAGAACGTCCAATAGGTGATTTTACCGATATTGACCGTGCAAAATAAAAATTTTTTCGTGAATATACTAAAGGCCATATTCATAATAAAAATATTTTTCTTTATTACAGGTTTATTTGACAAATTTCTGCACAAAGTTTGTCAAATAAACCTTAATTAAATATAAAATATTTTTTATGAATACGGCCGTAAATGTATTCGTATACATACCCCTTAATAAATTTCTTGAAGATTGTTTTTTTACCGAAACTCATTTTCCTTCTCCGATTTAAAAATTTATTCCAAATAATTTGCGTATTCATTAATTGATAAATTGTTGTAGATGTAAGGTAGCTTTAACCGTATCTCTTTAGAAATATTTTATATGTTTTTATTAAAAGAAAATTATTTTCGAAAATAAAAAAAAAAATAAATAAATTTGATGTCAATTTAAAAAATTTATATTATTTTATTCCATTTCAAAGTTATATGTCACTATAAAAGCCCCAATATATACAATCGTAGAACTATGAATGCATGTTTTTTAGGCAAAAGAAATATTTTCATTTTTTTTTTCTTAAGATATTGCGAAAACTCAATGATGTATGTTAAAAAGGCAACACACGACGTCTGATCAAAAAATAACAGTAGTTTTAAATTTTTTCCAAAAGTATTTATTTATTCATCAACAACTATCTTGTCCCCCTGAAGTAATCCCTCTCAGATATAAAACACTTATGCCAGCGTTTTTCCAATTCTCAAAACATTTCTGAAACGCGCTTTTTGGTATCGCCAACAGCTCCTGTTTCGATATTTCTTTTATCTCCTTAATCGTAACAAAACGCTTTCATTTCATCAGTGTCTTCAGTTTCGAGAAGAGAAAAAAGTCAGCGGGGGCCAAGCTCGGTGACTTTTTTGGCCAAAAACTCACGCACTAGCATCGATGTGTGAGCTGGTGCGTTATCATCGTGCAAAATCCGTGCTTATTTTTCTGCAATTCTGTGCGTTTCTGACAAATTACTTCTCGCAAGTGGCACGTAACTTCAAGGTAGTATTCCCTATTGACAGTACAACGTTGTGACAAGAATTCGTGTTGCACTACGCCATTGCAGTCGAAGACAACAGCGAGCAAAACCTTCACATTTGACCAAACTTGACGTGCCTTTTTCGGTCTTGGCTCTTCAGGACGCTTCCATTGGGATGATTGGACTTTGGTTTCAATGTCATGGTGATACACCTATGATTCGTCACCAGTTATGACCTTTTTGAGGAAATATAGATCGTCGTTGACGATCTTCAACTGTTCCTGAGCGAGATCAATGCGTCGTCGTTTTTGCTCAAAATTTAGCAATTTTGTAACAATCTTCGCTGCTGCACGTTTTATGACTAAAACATCCGTAAAAATTGCTTGGCATGAACCGAACGATATGCCAACATCATCAGCAGCCTCTCTGGTAGTGATTCGACGATTATCCAAAATCATTTTCTTCACGGCTTAAATGTTTTCATCGGTTGTTGACGTGCTCGGGCGACCAGGACGAGCATCGTTATTGACATCTTCTCGGCCTTCCTTAAACCGGTTATGCCATAATTGAACTTTTGTTTTGCTCATACACAGAGAATAATAAATGACATTTTTTTCAATCAAGTTATGTTATTAATAAAAAACCATAAATTTAATCAAATTTGTATTGACTCAATTAAATTTTTATTAATATGGAATTTTTTGAAATATCTTTTAATAAAATGCAATTTATAAAAAGTTTTCCGTATTATTGATTGTTATTCAACAAATAAATTTCAAAGGTTGTCACATAACTAGTGAAGAGTTGTTGTTCCTTTAACAATTTTTTGTTAAGTATATTTTGCAGATTTTACATATTAATAACAATTTTTTTCAACTACGTAATCTTTGCTTTTAAGTGAAAGAACTATTTCTACTTTATAATTTGCATTTTCAATCTAGCAGAAAATCTTTTTCACAGGATATTTGATAAAAAATTGTGAATTTTTTTTTATCAATATGGCATCTAATTTTTTTTGTGTAGTAGGCTAATATTTCAAATGTCCTTGCGCATTTAATTGAATTTTCTGCACAAAACTTAATACAGTTTCTTTGATCCTTTTGTTCGAATGGTAAAAAAATCGAAGAGCACAACAAAACACCACTAATTTCTTTACCCGTCGAAAAGAAACTGACAATCCGAAATGGATGATATTGCCAACATGAGTACCAACATAACAGACAAAAATGCGATAATCGAACATACATAACTCACAAAATTTTAAAATAAGGGTTATTTTTTTATCAGACCTCGTACATATGAATATATATTTTTCCAACTATTTAAAAAAATATGTGGAGAAATATGTTTAAGAACATATATTTTGATAGAAGTTGTAGCACACAGAAAAGCTTAAATTGCGGCAATAAGTAGATTTAATGTAAAATCATCTCATTTGGTTGCCATAGGTGCATGCACAAAAGTTTTTGCAAATCAAACCAAAAGTTTTGTGAAGTTTCTTGGTTCTTGGTGAAGGTTTTTGGTTACAAATTCCTTTTTTTTGCACTTGTCATTAATTGGCAGTTGTGTTTTAGTTTATAACAAATGCGATACCAAATCATTAAGAAACAAATTGATGCTAAAGTTTTCGATAAGCACCAATCATGGATAGCACACAAAACATGTGATTTGCAAAACAGAAGTGATTAAAAACCACCAGATTTTCGGAATTGATATATGTATATTTTATTTAGCCTTTAAAGAAACCATCACAAACGTAAGTAGATACCTACTCGTACGACTATAACAACAACAAATTCACAGGGCCTAAAACAAATTTTTTCACCTTTAAGGCGTTTATCGTAAATATCTCATATATAAGTTTAACGTAAGTAAATAAATTTTCGGATATACCGCACACGATTGCACTCTAATAAATTAGTCTATGTGTGAAGCACAACAAGAGTATCGTTTACTTAAAACCAGCTTTACGGTGGGAATAATAAGACATTCGCAAAGGCGGTTTGGCCTCTTGTTTCACTACTCATACTCAACACATATATACAAGTTCGTCCGAGTATATATGTATATAAATGTGTTCACAAAAGTATTTTACTTTTGTTTAAAAATACAGCAAGAAACATATTTTTGTGTGTTACATTAAATTAATTTTAATGTGAGCTTTTTAAGCATTAATCAAAGTTTTGTAATTAAAATGAAGAAATTAATTTATATGTATAAGGCCTTTTATGCCATACAGTGAATAAAGCATTTTCAACATCCAAATCAAATTGTTTATAACACCATTTTTAAAATAATTTTCAATTCTTTTCATTTGTTACATTGTGCTATGAAAAGGACGAAAACTATCGTAAACTGTTTCCCAGCAATAAAAAAAGAAATATTATTTTTCTGTCAAAATATTTTCATAAAATGTTCTTAAGCTACTTAAGCCAATAGCTTCCCGTTTCGTTACTAGTTTTCTACGGCTTCAATCTCGCCAATAGGAAAATATTGAAATTTCAGACAGGAGTTGCTAACAAGATATAAAGGATGGCCCAAAACACAAGCATACAATTGTAATCCTTACTAATAATATTATAACTGTGAAAGCAACTCTGTCTGTCTGTTGACTTTTTACATCTAAGCAGCTGAATTGACTTAGATGAAATTCGAATACAGATGTTTTGATACCCGAAAATTAAAATAGAAGAATTTTTATTTAGAAAGCTGAAAAGTAGGCAAAACAAGCGCTCCAAAAATAATTTCTGAAATAACTCTGCCGTTTATGAACCGTTTTTTTTTCCTTTTTTTTTTTTTTTTTTTTTTTAAAGGGTTTATCAGCGGCCTGAAGAGAAAAACGTTTTTGAATAACGGATAAAATTTTTAATTAAAGTATTAAACATATTGGCGCATATTCAGCACTGATATCCATTTGTTAACATTTTTAAGTACCTATTTAAGTTATTCTTAATTGATTGCTTTCAGCATGAAAAATTTTAACTTAATTATGGGTAAAGCTGTAACAAAAATCAATAAAAAAAAAATTTAAAAAATAGCTAATTACTGGAATCACAAAAATGTATAAGCAATAGAAAAAATTGTTAATTACTGGAATTTAATACTAAGATTATACTACGCTTAACAAAATTTAAGTTCATCGAAAAGTCAATAACGTGGTACAGTTCATTAAAACAACAGCATAATCTACGGAAGGGATCTGCATTCGCATAATTCTGACGGTAATAAAGCACTGACAAAGGTTTGGACACCAGATACTCCGAGCAGATATTGCCGTTAATCAATTTGAAGACAAAAATGGCATTTAACATTTTTCTGCGACTTGTCAAAGAAGGCAGCTTTATTTGTTGCAGTCTGAACTCATAGGATGGTAAATTGGCTACAGTGTTCGGGTAGATATTGCGTAGGATGAAAAGAATGAATTGTTTTTGAATAAACTCAATTCGATCTCTATGTACATTATAAAAAGGGTCCCATATAATCGAGCCATATTCCAGTATTGGTCTGACTAAAGATGTGTACAATTGCCTCACAACAGTGGAGTCAGCAAATTCTTTAGCCCCTTGCTTTACTTGAGCCATAGCTAATGTGTTGGTTGAGTGTAAGTTTTCTATCAAATAAAACACCCAGATCTAGAAAGTGTAATACGTGCCCACCAAGCCTAAAATGCCCATGAGGGTTAGATTTCCTTGAGAAGTGCATATGCTTGCACTTGCAGAAATTTAATTTTAAAAGGTTATGCTTAAACCAATTAAAGAAATTGTCCAAATCCAGTTTTGGACAGTTAGGAGGCAGTTGTGGTTCCAGAGACCACATGTTGAAAAAATTTTTACATCGTCTGCATAGATTAGAATATTGGAAAATTTTATGACAGATGGTAGAACATTGATGACCAATATAAAAAGAATTGGTCCTAGATGGCTTCCCTGCGGTACTCCAGAGTATTTGAAAAGTGCATTATTATTGTAGTGAAAAAATAGGAAAAAAATTAAAAACATTATAAGAGACATTCAAATATTAGCAGATGAAAAATTGACGAAAAAAGTTAAAACATATAAAATTCGCTTCAATCCATTTGAAATTGATGACGAAGACTTTTACGAAAGATATGGTTTTAATAAAGAAACAGCCTCTTTTATAACTGATTTAGTTGACTCAAAAATATGTCAAACTAAGAGAAGTAAAGCAATTTCAATTAGTTTGCAAGTGCTCTCCACTTTACGCTTTTTGGGGCGAAATGGTACATTCCTAGTCATAAAATTATTCTGAACTGATTTTAACTTTTTAGCTGATTTGCACGGTTTGTCGCAACCACCTGTAAGTCGCATAATAAACAAGTAAGAGTGTGGTATATTCGGCTGGGCCGAACCTAAAATACCCTTCATGATAGTCACGTATATGTATAGTATATATTACAAATTTGCACTGAATATGCTCGAAAGTATATGGAGCGAAATCGGGGAAAAAATATTTTTGCCTTGTAATCACCATTCCATAAAAGAAATCTTTCATGGACATTTTTATGGAAAAGTTTGTTTAAGCTATATCTCGGTTATATATGAACCGATACCGGAAATTTTCATTTTTCATATTTATATAACCTTATTTTATTACCGGAACTGCTTTTAAGCAAATAAAAAGTTGTTTAAGTTCGCTTACGCGACATTTTCATGAAAAACCCGGTTTAGGCTATATCGCGGGTATGTATGGACCGATATTTGAAAAAAATATTTTTTTGCCTTCCAGTCACCATGTTTAATAATCGTGTTAAGTTTGAATCAAAACAAACAACTTTTTTCTTCAAACATTTTCATAAAAAATTGCAAAAGTTAATGGATGGCTTTTTTCGGAATTTTTAATATATCGCAGCTATACGTTAACCGATATTACTGAATTTCAAGAGCAAACACATGGCACGATAGAGTAATGAAATGGTGAAAGAAAAAGTTTCTATGTCTAATGGTTTTCTCAGAAACGGTATTTCAACGACCAACAGACGGACAGACGGACATCGCTTAATCGACTTTTCCATTAATTCTGATTCAGAATATTCTCGTAAGCAACTTTGTACATGCTGACCCCGAAGAAGTGATATATACGAGTTCTGATAAAAAAAAAACGGTTATTTTAAATTTTTCCAAAAAGTATTTATTTATTTCAGCAATATCTTGTCCCCTTCAAAGTAATTCCCCTCAGATATAAAACACTTGTACTTAGCCAACAGCCCCTGTTTCGATTTTTCTTTTATCTCCTCAATCGTAGCAAAACGATTTCCTTTTATTGGTGTCTTTATTTTTGCGAAGAGAAAAAAGTCAGCGGGGGCCAACTCCGGTGAATACATTAGTTGCGGAATGATACCGGTTCTGTTTTTGGCCAAAAATTCACGCACAGGCGTCAATGTACGAGCTGAAGCGTCATAATGGTGTAAAATTCATGATTGCTTTTTCCACAATTTTGTGTATTTCTGACGAATTGTTTTGCGCAAACAGCGCATAACTTCAAGGTATTATTACTTATTGACCGTACAACCTTATAACAAGAATTCATGATGTACCACGCCATTGCGGTCGAACAAAAGAATGAACAAAACCTTCACGTTTGACCGAACTTGCCGGTCTTGTCTCCTTAATTGGGATGATTGGGCTTTGTTTTTTATATTGGACCAGTACTCAGGGGATAGCCCCTACTACATATGCAGTGCATTGTACTGGAACTAGGAAAATAGATTATGAGAAGGAGGAAAGGGGAAGTAATGTTTGTGAATTTAACACACGGAACGGCAAAAAAAACGTTATCACAGCATTTAAAGTGTTGAAATTAAATTAGTTTAAAATGACCAGTGCCCAGTGTATATACCTTCGACACTGCTTTGGTTTCAATTTCATAGCCATAAACCTATTATTCGTCACCAGCTATGACCTTTTCGAGGAAATCTGGATCGTCCTTGACGATGTTCAACAGCTCTTGAGCGATGTCCATGCGACATTGTTTTTGCTCAAAATTTTGCAATTTTGCAAATGCTGCCGCATTTTTCATTTCCAAAACATCAGTAAAAATTGCTTGCCATGAGCCGAACGATATGCCAACATCATGAGCAACCTCTCTGATAGTGATACGACGATTATCCAAAATCGTTTTCTTCACTGCTTCAATGTTTTCATAGGTGGTTACGCGCAGGACGAGCATCGTCATTGATAGCTTTTTGGCCTTCCTTAGACCGGTTATACCACAATTGAACTTGTGTTCTGCTCATAGTAGACTCGCCAAACTCCACAGCCAACATTTCAAATGTTGTTGCGCATTTAATTTCATTTTTTACACATTTTTTCGTCCAGACCTCATCCATTTGTGATCGATTGCGCAAGAAATCGTACTACGCATTACAGAGAGAATTCGTTTTTCAGCCGTACGCTTCGCCTGTGGAAAAAGTTGCCTGCAAACGTGTTTCCTGTCTGTTTTAATGTTGCACAGTTCAAGTCAAATGTTCACAAACACTACTCCCTCTTTCCCCCTCCTCATAACCTATTTTTCTAGTTCCGGTACAATGCACTGCATATGTAGGAGTCATCCCCTGAGTACTGGTCCAAGATAAAAAAAAAAACGCACGAAAACACGACTTACCTTTTTTTCTGCCAAAAACGAGATAAAATGCTTGGTATTGCCAACATATATAGCAGACATGTGTACAAAGATAACAGAAAAAAGTGCGAAAATCGAACATACGTAACTCACGAAATTTCAAAATAACGGTTATTTTTTAATCAGACCTCGTACATTTGCTAAAGTCTTTGTAGGTTTGTTTGCAGTTCTTGCACCACAGTAGTTCCTGCAACAGAATTACCTAACGAAAGGATTTTATTTAATTTCTAATTTACATGGGTTTTTTTCAGATCGCATCCATGCGATAAATTTCAAAAATAAAAATAAATAAAACTTAAATATACAACGTTGCTATATTCCTACTTTAGCGTCATCTCACAAAGTTCTTATCGTTCCAACAAGGAAACTCTACATTTATTGAATAACTTTCTTCGTGAGCAAATATAAATTTTTCATTAATTGCAATCATTATATTGCATTCGAATAGGTGACTTCACGACCGCCATTATATTTATTTAATGAAATGTCAAAATTTTAAGTTGACCTATTTTAAACATCTGAACGCAAAAGTTACTCTTCGTGTATAAATGTGGAATTATAAACAATATTCTCCTGACATCATGTACAATGCGGTTTTTACATAAAATGTCACCGCATATATAAATGTGTATGTGTCCTCACATTAGTGTCATTTACAGAAACCAGTGTGTTTTATTTAAATTAAAGTTGTAAAATGTGTCTGCATTTAAATGCTTTGTATTGTACACACAAAACTTGTATGTATGCATTTGTACACACACATACCCAGTTGGCAAATTATCCTAGACGACATATAGTAAGTAGAATTTGTCCTCTTAAAGATATTCCAAAGCGTAAACGTCTTCAATCTGTCGAGGGACTGACTCAATTTTTCTTTTGGCATTATTAGCAAAACTAAGCCCCCAAATCAGTTTAGTAGTAGAAGTTTATGCGAGTGAAGCAGTTTTGAGCGTAAACCAGATAACTAATGGGTGATTCAAGTAGAGGTACTTTTTTCAATTGCCGTTTTTTTGACAGATCACGTGTGAGTCGTGTCATGCTGTCATGTTTTTTATTTTGTTGAGTATTATTTGACATTTCATGAGGGAAAGACTTATGTCTGAACAACGTTTACAAATCGTCCAACTCTATTACGAAAATTTACGTTCTGTGGGGAATGTGTTTCGTGCACTTCGCTTAACTTATGGTCAACATAATCGGCCTACAGAGCATACTATTCGCAACACTATCACCCATTTTGAGACCCAGCATTCATTATTGAGTAATATGCGACCAAATAAACTACATCCAGCAAGCTGTGAAGAAAATATAGCGGCCGTAGCTGAGATTAAACACGGAGACCGTAGAGAGGCGATTCTGCGCCATTCGCAGCAACTAGGACTGACCTATGGAATGACTTGGTGCATTTTACGTCGAGATCTTAAATTGAAAGCTTACAAAATACAGCTTGTGCAACAACTGAAGCCGCTCGAACTTCCCAAGCGACATCGCTTGGCGCTTGATAAGTTCAAAGAAGATGCAATGTTTTCGAGGCAAATTTTGTTTAGCGGGGCCCACTTTTGGCTCAATGGGTATGTAAACAAATAAAATTGCCGCATTTGGGACGAAGACCAAACTCATAAATTTCAAGAACTTCCACTTCATCCACAAAAAACAACGGTTTGATGTGGTTTGTGGTCTTTTGGAATCATCGGTCCAAATTCCTTTAAAAGTTATGCCGGTGCGAACGTAACCGTCAATAACGACCATTATTGTGCCATGATAACCGACTATTTAATGCCTGAAATTGAAGGTCGTGATGTCGGCGACATTTGGTTTCAGCAAGACGACGCCGGTTCACATACATCCCGTCAATCAATGGATTTATTGAGAGAACACTTCGATGAACTCATAATTTCACATTTTGGGTCGGTCGATTGGCCAGCTAAATCGCGTGATATCACACCGTTAGTCCTTTTCCTGTGGGGACGTGTAAAGTCTAAAGTTTATGCCGACAAACCCGCTTCGATTCAGGCCTTGGAGGAAAACATCACGCGTGACATTCGGCAGTTACCAGTCGAAATTCTCGAACGAGTCATCGAAAATTTGACTCAGCAGATGGACCATACATATGCAGTGCATTTTACCAGAACTAAGAAAATAGGTTGCGAGGAGAGTGAAAGAGGGAGTAGTGTTTGAGAACATTTGACTTGATCCTTCCAACGTTATAACAGACAGGAAACAATGCGTTGCATGATTCCCCGGGCAATCGACCACAAGTGGCTCTGGAAGATGAACGTGTGCTACGTTAAAATGTGCGAGTCAACAAGATCCGTAATCTCGTCAGAGCAAAACCCATTATAGTAACGATAGAATAGAGTAACGTACACCACCCAGAGCAGAGTAACGTACATACCCTACTGTCACCGATGAGCTTCTTCGCCCTCTCCTGCACACGGTCGAGTAACCACAAAATATACTTTGAGGTACCGGCCCAAACATGAGAGTTGTATTCCATTTTCGGTGGGATGTAGGTGGTATAAATAGTAAGGAGGTTGGATCGAGTGAAGTACATCTTACACCGTTTCAAAAAACCAAGGCACTTGAATGCTTCTTCAGAGACATGAACATCACACTGTATCTTCATTTCAAGAATATCAAGAGCATCCGATTCCTCAATATTTATACCATTCATAAGTACACTTGCAAATGCGGTCGTATGTTTGTGTGTTAATAAGCAACATTGGGTCTTACTACCGTTAAAGCGATCCTGTTTACGACCCCATTCGGAGATTAATAGAAGATCGCTATTCAGTAAATCATTCATATTTAACCTCTTGGCAGTGATCTCTGATAGGTTGGGCCTATAACTAAAAGAGTACGAGTGACAAATGCTGCTGTCATCTGCGAAAGAGTGGGTAGGGTTGGAAGTTTGATAGAGAAGGTCGTTGAGGAAAATCAGAAATAGGGTAGGAGAAAGAACGGAGCTTTGCAGTACCCCTGAATTAATCTTGAACTCGTTTGATGGGACCCCATCTATAACAACTCGTATAGTGCGATCTCTGAGAAAGTTCAATATAAACCGAGTGAAGTCATCACCGACACCAAAAGCAGTAAGTTTTGCCAGTAGTGCACCATGCCACACTCTGTCAAACGCTTTGGAAATATCGAGTTCATCAATTCCAACTCTCTTAAAGAATGACCCGGTTGACAATACTAACCAGCTGGCTGAAATTTTTGCAAGTAATTCTTACTTGTCGAAAAGCAGTCAACCACTTCCTGAGCTCGAAAAAGTATCTGTAACTATGCCAAAAATAGTTTTCGGGGCTCGAGCAGTTAATAGGGTTTTGACCGATCTCGACATAAATAAGACTCCAGGACCGGATGGAATCCCAGCAGTGGCCTTAAAGCAGTGTTCTTCTATGCTTGCGCGTCCGTTAGCACACTTCTTTAGCATAATTTACAATGGTGGTGAGTTTCCATCGTGCTGGAAGGTCTATAATGTAACATTAATACTTAAAAAGGTATGAAACATGCGCTTCTAAAATTTTATGATTTTTACAGTTTTTCTTGTTTTTGCTTATTTATATTATATAAATAAAAGGTAAAAAAAACAATTTGTTTGAGCTGTCAGCAACATGTGTTAAGCGATTTTCTATTGTATACTATTCGTCGCTTGAAATGCCTTACATATCTGGCCAACTGGGTATCCACTTCTGCGCACATACAAACATATTTTTGTTATAAAAGCTTTAAGAACAATGTAGTGAATATAGACAAACTACATAGGAGTGGATTTAATATCACAATATTTTACGAGTATTCCGGGAAACTGAGAAAAATACACAATACGAGTAGATATGTAAAAATTTTATGAGAACTAATATGTCCATATATTTCTTACTTTGTTTATTTAATATGCTATTATAAACAAATAATATATGTATCATAAATAGATCTATTCATAATCTTGTACACTTGTGATTGCAAATTTATGCAATTGCAGATAAAGGGCGTTTTTACAAAGGTATAAAACTACAACTTAACAAATCTTTTTTAACTGGTGGCCATTTTGTCTGCTGGTACGTGATTTATGTTTAGTTTGGTTAATCATTTCAACAGGAATAGACCCTACAAACACTGGCGTTGATCCTGGTTTTCAAAAGCAAATTTTGTTTAACGGTTTACTTTTGTTTAACGTGTTTACTTTGGTTTGAATAGTTAGCTACAATAAACAAAACTGCCATATTTGGAGTGATGATAATGCTCAAGTGTGTGTGTTGAGCCATGATTACTGACTTTTTCATTCATCAATTAAGCAATCGTTATGTGCAGAGCTCTGGTTTCCACAAGGTCACACATCTTGTGTCACAAGTGATTTATTAAAGGATACGTTTGGTAACCGCATAGTTTCACGTTTCGGATCCATGAGTTGGCCTCCAAGATCATGCGACTTATCACCGTTAGACTATTTTTTGTGGGGATATGTGCAGTCACTAGTCCACGTCCGTACCCTCGACAATTGACTATTTGGAGGACAACACTCGGCATGTTCTTGCCGATATAAGGCTACAACTGTAGCAAAAGGACATCGAAAATTGGACCTCTTGAGTAAACTATGTTCGAGCCAGCCGTGGCAGTCCAGAATATTAAAAGAAGTAATATTTGAACTAGAACGCTGAAACATTATCTTTCGAATAAAGAATGGACCTGGACGACATAGGGTTCCAACAAGTGGGTGCCACTTGTTATACAGCCAACGAAACAAAGGCTCTTGCACAGGAAATTCAACTTCCTTTTTATCTCACGTCATGGCAATGTTAGTTGGCTGCCACGATCATGTGGTTTGACACCGTTAGACTTCTTGCTTTGAGTATATTTAAAAGAAAAAGTGTACGTTAATAAGCCAAGAATAATTGAAAAGCTAAAGGGTGATATAATTTAGCACCATAATGACATTGAACCACAATTTTGTCTCGGAATCATTAATATATCGATCACCGTATAGATCTTTCTATCATTGTTTAGCTTCGATAGTGAACAGACGTGTTTGTTTTTGATCGCAAAGTAAAAAAAATAAAACGGGAATAAGTAAAACCCGTAATAGGTGAACAGAGTGATTTTAATTAAAAGAAAAACTTTTTGACATTTTTTTCTTATTACCGTTATAAATTTGTAAATAAAAAAATAAGCACAATTAATTGCATGAGTGTACCTATCAGATGTAATTCTGAAAAAGAGCTTAGCTACGGTAGAAAAAATCTTTGGATTTCAGAGGAAGAATCTGTGAAAAAGTCATTGGAAAATCTCCTGTCTCTTAGAGATAGGAAACGCCCGCGATCTGGTTCGCCAAATATTGTTGTTACAACTGAAGATAAACCATCCTCCAGTTTAATTGTTGCTAATAAGCCGAAAACACAAGTAGGCATGGACATAACCGTGGTTAAAAGGCAGCGAAGCCCCAAATCAGCTCAAATATCATCTCAACCAAAATTTGTAAAGATGATAATAGGATTTCGGCAACGGATGGTAATAGATTTGCTATACTCCAAACAGATGAGCCAACAACATCTAAGAGAACATTTAAACCGCCATCAATTTATTTGAGAGAGCCTACTTCTAATGAGCTGGTGAAACGACTTATTACGGCAATCGGAAAAGACACCTTCAACGTTACATCAGTAAAGCATGGCAGTATCAACGAAACGAAAATCCAGGTAAACAGTGAAAATGAATACCGAAAGTTGTCTGACGTTCTGGAGAAGGAGAAAAGATCTTTTTGCACCTATCAACTTAAAAGTGCTAAAGGCCTTCAGGTAGTTATTAAAGGTGTTGACCCTTGTGTAGATACGGATGACATTAAGACTGGACTGGAAGAAAAAGGATTTAAAATAAATAATGTTGTTAATATTAGGAACCATGAAAAGATCCCTCAACCCATGTTTAGGGTTGAACTGGAACCCAGGGATGTTGTCCTAAAAAAAGGTGAAATTCATACAATTTATAACCTTAAATTTCTTTTGCATCGTAAGGATACCGTTGAGGAGCCACATAAGCGTCTAGGACCCGTTCAATGCCTTAACTGCCAAGAATTTGGCCATACTAAGGCCTATTGTAAGTTGCCCGCAGTTTGCGTTGTGTGTGGTGAACTTCACGGCACAACTCAGTGCAATAAGCCAAAGGCTGACGCAAGTGTTAAAAAGTGCAGTAACTGTGGAGGTAATCATACTGCAAATTACAGGGGCTGTCCTGCCTACAATCACTTTAAGCGGTCAATGACAAACAGGCCATCAATACCCATTAACCAACCCCTGCAGTCAAATATCATTTCTAAAAGTAGTTTTCCCCAGATGAGTCAGTCAGCCAGCCATATAATAGTGCAAACCCCCAAAGAAGTTTCTTATGCAAATGTGGTAAAATCCAATAAACCAAACTTGAATCAGGAGCCCAAGCCTCAAAACCCCGACCAAAATTTTAGCAATCTTGAGGCAACTCTGCAGACTCTAGTTCAATCCATAAATACATTTACGGTTTCCATGACAACCATGATGCAGGAAATGCTGAAAATGCAATCCACTATTTTGCAGGCAATTTTAAATAAATGAATTGGTTAAAAATATGTTTCTGGAACGCAAACGGCATCCGCCAACACAAAAATGAACTTGAGCACTTCCTTATGGAAAAGCAAATCGATATAATGTTGATTGCTGAAACTCATTTGACAACCAACAGTTTTTTCAAAATTAATGGCTACATACTGTACGACACAAAAGATCCCCGCGGAAGATCTTGCGGAGGATCGGCAATTCTAATAAAATCCAGAATTAAACACTTTTTAATGAACGAGACATGTGAGGAGTATCTCCAAGCAACTAATATATGCATCGAATATTTGCATGAAAAAATCGTTATTTCCTCGATCTACTCACCGCCACGCTTTTCAATAACAGAAAGCCAATACTCAAATTTTTTCAAATCACTTGGGCCTCGATTTCTAGCGGCTGGCGACTATAACGCTAAACACACTTTTTGGGGATCACGTTTAATTACCCCGAAAGGCCGTGTGCTTTTTGACACCGTTTCCAAAATGGGCTTAGGTGTGATTTCAAGTGGACACCCCACTTATTGGCCGTCAGACCAACGCAAGATCCCAGACGTTATAGACTTTGGAGTTACAAAAAATTTTCCCTCAGAATGGATGCATGTGGAGCCTTCATTGGACTTGTCATCAGATCACTCACCAACTATAGTTTCTGTTTCGTTCCCCCAGGGGGTTGGTTCCCCGTTTTGTGACTTGGCGTTGACTGTCACTCGAGTTAATTGGTTAAAATATAAAAAATATTTGAGTACACATTGTACAGAAAATATTGCCTTGAGAACCCTTGAGGATGTTGATATATCCATTAAAGATTTTTCTGAAGACCTTAATCAAGCTCAGTTAAGAAATCTGCTCGAAATCCAAAGAATGGCTCCCCCTAAAAATTATCTGGAAGGTCTTGATGGTACCCCTCAAACCGACTATTCTCTATGGAAAGCGACAAAAGGTCTGAAAAGACCCGTAATAGTTAAGCCACCTCTGCGAACTTCAACTGGAGATTGGGCAAGAAGCGATTCTGAAAAGGGAATGTTGTATGTCGATCATTTGAGAAATGTTTTTACCACAAATGGTACAGCGAATAATTCAGCTGAGCAAACGTCATACGCTGTTAGACCGCCTATGCCGTTGAGACTTAGTTTTCAAGATGTTGAAAATGTTATTCGTAACACAAACCACAGGAAAGCTCCACGTATTGATCAAATTACTGGTAAAATGCTTGAGCAGCTACCTCGTGTAGCTCGTATAATTCTTCTTTTTATTTTTAACGCTATTTTACGTCTCGAGTATTATCCTGCAGAGTGGAAGGTGTCCATGATTAATATTTTTTTTTTTTTTTTTTTTTTTTTTAAGCATTTTTTATTTATTGAATTTTCAAAATGAACTAACAATAAGTATTCAAATCTTAATACTAAATTTAAAATTAAAAAATGTGATTCTAAAGTCCGGCCAATGCTAGACAAAAAGTTTTATTATGCGGGAGCTATTTCGGTAAAATCACCTATTGAGCAATCTGATGGTGGCAGCGGTATCCCTTCTTTTAAGCCGAGTGTGGCCGCCAAAATTAAGTATATTGCGAGCAAGAGGGTTTGGATGAAGTTCCAGTTTACTGATATACCTTGTCGCGTACTTAGAAAATTCTTCTCTTACCAGCGGAACACTCAGATCGTTATGAATTCGTGAATTTTTGACGTACCACGGAGCTGCAGTAATCGTTCGTAGAATTTTGTTTTGTCGCCTTTGGATTCTTTCAATGTTTGACGCTGAGGCGGTGCCCCATAACTGAATTCCGTAGCACCATATAGGCTTTAGTATTGCGTTGTATAACAAAAGTTTGCAATCTAATTTCAGTGTCGAATTTCTGCCCATAAGCCAATTTAGCTGCGCTGCTTTTAGTTTTAACTGAGTGACCTTTGCTTCAATGTGAGACTTCCATGTTAGCCTACGGTCCAGGTGAATACCAAGGTACTTGACTTCGTTGTGCTGCGGAATAGGTGAGTTGTTAATTTGGATAGGCGGACATGTTTCCCTACACAGTGTGAATGTAACATGAGTACATTTCTGTTCATTAACTTTGATTTTCCAAAGTTTTAGCCATTTCTCTAATATTGAAGTATATTCCTGTAAATTTCGTGATGCTAAATGGTGGTTTTCATGAACACTCAAAAACGCTGTGTCATCTGCAAAGGTAGAAGTGTGGATTCCAGATGTCGTTGGCATATCAGAGGCGTAAATCAAATATAAAGTAGGCCCCAGTATGCTGCCTTGGGGAACTCCTGCCTTGATTGGCTGAGTTGGGCTTATAAAGTCGCCTTCTCTGATAACAAACTTCCGCCCACATAAGTAGCTTTCCAGAAGCTTGTGTGTATTTGCAGGCAAATTTAGCTTTATTTTGTGCATCAAGCCGTCGTGCCACACTTTATCAAACGCTTGAGAAATATCAATGAAAAGAGCTGAGCAGTACTTCTTCGCCTCAAAGGTTTGTCTTATGACATTGACTAGTCTGTGCGTTTGTTCTATGGTGCTATGCTTAGCCCGAAAGCCAAATTGATGATCAGGGATGCATCCCACATTGTTTAATATTGGACTCAACTTCGCCATTAACAATTTTTCGAATAGTTTTGAAATTGTTGGTAAAAGACTTATTGGTCTATATGATTCTACCTTAGTCAGATCCTTCCCTGGCTTGGGTATCATAGTAATCATTGAGACCTTCCACTCTGCAGGGTAATACTCAAGGCGTAAAATGGCGTTAAAAATAAAAAGTAGAACCCTTCTAGCTACACGAGGTAACTGTTCAAGCATTTTACCAGTAATTTGATCAATGCCTGGAGCTTTCCTAGGGTTTGTATTACCGATAACGTTTTCGACATCTTGAAAATTAAATCTCAAAGACACAGGAGGTCTAACAACATATGGTGGTAATTTCGCTGTATTATTCTCTGAATCATTTGTGATAAAAACGTTTCGCAAATGATCGACATACAACATTCCCTTTTCAGAATCGCTTCTTGCCCAGTCGCCAGTTGAATTTCGCAAAGGTGGCTTACCTATTACAGGTCTTTTTAAACCTTTTGTCGCTTTCCACAAGGAATAATCAGATTGAGGGGTACCATCAAGGCTTTCCAAATATGTTTTAAGGGAATCCATTCTATGGACTTCAAGCAGATTTCTTAGCTGAGAAAATAGAAAATTCTGATATCGGTTCATATATAACCGAGCATATTTAGTTCACATTTTTAAATATACTATAAATATACGTAACTATCGTGAAGGGTATTTTAGATTCGGCCCAGCCGAATATACCACACACGTACTTGTTAGTTTTGTGTTGCTATTATGAATGACCTGTACATTTGTAACAATTGGATCAACGGCTGCATACTGGGTTAGATATAAATTCGTAACAGTATATTGGTTTTAAATTCAATTATTGCTCTGCTGAACATATGCCTGTTATTTGTATTTAAACTTCTTTATTGTCTTTTACAATAAAAAATTATAAATAGCTTGTTTTCCCAACTATCTATACGTCGACATTTCATAGGAGCTACCGTAATCATCAGTAAACTTTGGAATTTCTTTTCCATTTCGATATATATACAGCTGGGAAATATAGAAAACAAGCTATTTACAATTTTTTATTGGTATCAATGTTAGCAGCTAATATAGTGAATAAAAGCTCAATTAATTGCCTTCTACATTTTTACATTGATGTAGGATAATTCTAGACTGAAATATAGACATATAATTGATACGGAAATACAAACACACATGCTTGCATAGCAATAAGAGCGCAACAGTAAACACAAAAAACATTGATTATTGATTTATTTGGAATTCTGCGTTTCTTGGATCATGTTTGTATATTATGTGCTAAGCTCCGCATTGTTTGTGTGAATGTGCGAGTACATTTATAACAAGCATATCAACGGCGAGAAGTGATAAAAATTCGTAAAAATATTCTAATCATCAATATGTTTGCTCAAAATCATAACTTTTCCTATTAGACTAAATAAAAAAAATAATATTTATTTGAAGAATTTTTAATGAGCTTACCATAAAGAAGAGTTCAAAATAAAAAAAGTGATTTTAAATAGACAGACATTCATTCGATCGGTTTTATATCACAAAAATTCAACTAATTTTGTGCGCCGAATGTATTTTTTGTGATTTCAAAACGCTTTCACTAAAAGTCATCTACGAAACATGTCCAAATGTATTCTCTTCAGAAATTAAATTAATGGAAACTTGCTCAGCTACACTTTATAATAGTTTAGAACTTTGTCGAATTTGTTCTTAGTGCAATTTAACTTACCATATACTAAATTAAGAATATGACTAAAAGTTAACATATTCTTAATTTAGCTTTTCCCCCATTTTAATTTAATATTTTTCTTGCTTGCGAATTTTTGGTTTTATTGTATTGATAAGAAAATTTAGATTGTCTTTTGCGTCACTTTAAACGAAATGGTTTAATATGTGCGATGCTTTCGGTTGCAGTTTTAATAGCTCCAAAGGGAGTTGCCAGTACGAGTATGTTTAAGTTTGTGATTCCATTTTACTTTTTGTCTTCACAATTTCTAAGCTGTTGAATGTTAAGTAGGGAACAATAATAAATAGTCGTTTATTAAAACGTGCAAACATTTACATTCGTATGTATGTATATTAGGGTGGGTTGATTTTTAAACACCAAAATTTGTCGATAATGCGCCAACGATTTTTCGATAGTTTTTGGCAAGAGTAATAATTTAAAATAATAATAGTTCAAAAATACATTTTACCTTAGAGAGATAATATTCAAAAATGTGTATCTGCTGATTTTTTTATTACCTGCTAAGAATAAACCTTAAAAATAAAAGTTGGAATATAGTAAACAATTGATTTTCAGGCGCCACGGAAATGATTTTTTATTTATTTTTGAGGTGAAACCTTTTTTTCTTCTTGGCAAAAGCTATCGACAAATCGATGGCACACTACCGATTGCTAAATTGCATATACATATATATTTTGAAATAAGTATGGATAAAAAACGCTTTTGCGTTTCAACACACAGTTCTTAAATAATTCAGAACTTTATTTACACTTAACACCACTGTGTATTAATATACTAGACTTGCTTACTTTTAAAGCCTATGACTTTTTTGCACAACGTTTAAAAATAAACTACTGCTTGCCGCCGACTGCTATTTATATTTCTTTATCATCTACAACTATTAAGATCTTTCTAGTGATTCATAATTCTTCGCGTGAAAAGGTTTATCGGCTTGAATTCTTGAGCCGGTTCGATCTTGTATGGGCATAAACTAAGATCTTTAGTTTGCCATAAAGTGGTCTTGGCGGCGCCCAGTTCTTGAGAACGCCGTGGGATCGACTGACTTGGATCGTTTGTCTCACTGGCACGGCAACCTCACACAATGAATATGTAAACTCAAACTTTTGCACTAAACTTGTTATTGTTTCTCTACTAGGGCGAGAATGACGGCAGAAAATTGGAGTTACCGTTCTTGCGGTTGTGTTGCGGTCGCCAATTTAGATTTCGATAATACATTTTTATAATTTGCATACGTAGTTTGCTCGTGTACTTTACCTTGATGATGTTGAATTTAGTTGAATTTACTAAAAAAAAGAAAGTAGTAATTAGATGATCAGTGAAATAGGGCATTCGCAAATTAAATTCAAAGTTGTCAAGTACCTATTGAAAAGCCTTGTTCAAGTGAAAATGGTGGATATTTCTTGGCTGCTATACTGACATCTAAGGGGCACGGCTGAAACTACATTCGTGGAATATATAAATGTTCTTGGCGCAAAAAGATGATCGGTTTTTTTCTATTATTCTAGTTCATCATGATGGAAGTTCATGGTCGAATATGCGGCAAAAGAAGTTTCTTTACACACAACACAAATCGAACTTTGCCTACAAATATGCGGCAAAAAAAGTTTCTTTACACACAACATAAATCGAACTTTGTCTACATCACATAACTATATTATAAATAAACTATACAAAGAAGGCGTGAATTGTACACTTTTTTTTTGATTTTTATTGAAATTCGTTGTGTTTTTCCCCTTTTCGTTTCTCGTGGCTGATCTCTTTTGCTTGGTGCTGCGCGTAAAATTTTGGCTGCCTGACAGCTTCGAATTTTGACTGAAGACATTTTTAGACTTTATATGCAAATACCTCCTTGTAAAACTGTTTACTTCACTGGTAAGTCATTTTTATAATGGAGTACTAAGAAAATAAAGTTTTATTTAGAAATACTCCTAGATACGCGTTTAATGAAAACAGGAAAAATGTGGCTTGTGGGAAAAATATTGACGCCCTTGATGCCGTCCAAAATGTATTGTGCGCAAAGACAACCACAATAATATGAACAAATTTATAACAAAATTATTATTACTAAAGATACTTCCAATCGAAGATGGAGTCTCCCAAGGTAGCATTCAGAGACCTACTTTATATCTGATTTACGCCTCAGACATGCCAACAAGTTTCGGATTCCATACTTCAACTTTTGCAGATGACACAGCATTCTGCAGCGACTCGTACATGAACACCATCAATTAGCAGAAGTGTATTTGAATATTAGAGAAATGGTTAAAACTTTCGAAAATCAAAATTAATGAACAAAAGTGTACTCACGTTACATTCGCTATACATGTTCACCCATCAAAATTAACAATTCACCTCTTCCATATCACAAGTACCTCGACCGTAGGCTAACCTGGAAGTCTCAGATTGAAGCAAAAGTTCTCAGTTGAAACTAAAAGCAGCGCAACTAAATTGGCTTATGGGCAGAAACTCGACATTGAAGTTGGATTGTAACCTTTTGTTACATAACATAATTCTCTGGCCTATATCGTACTATGGAATTCCATTATGGGGCATCGTCTCAACGTCAATCATTGAGCAAATTCAGTGGCAACAAAACCAAATATTTCGAACGATTACTGCAGCTCCATGATATGTAAAATACTCACGAATTCGCAAGAATCTGCGTGTTCCGCTGGTAAAGGACGAATTCCTAGAGTACGCGGCAAGGTAAATCAGTAAGCTGGAATTTTACCTAAATCCTCTGGCACGCAACATACTTAATTTTTATGGCCACACTCGGTTGAGAAGAAGATCGTCAAATAGGTAACTTTACCGATACAGTTCCCGCATAATGAAACCTTTTGTCTAGTATTGGCCGGACTTAAGTAAAAAAGCACATCTTTTTTAACTTTTTTTCTTAATTTTATTAGTTTTAAGGTTCGAATACTTATTGTTAGTGCATTTTTTAGCTTAGCGTAAGTGAGTATAAATAAATTATTTTTTCTTTATATATAAAAGTGTTCTAATAATATCTTTGTGTAAAGGAAACGTCTGCAAAAGAAAAATATTATTTTTGTGTTCCTGTCAATATTATTAAAAGGTTTTTCGTTATAAATTCTCAATAATTTATTTAGATTATTCGCGAGCACATTGCAAAGAAAACCAATCAACCCCTTTGTCCAAAATGTAAGAACCACCTAACGATGTCCCATCTAATATCCTGTTTCACCAATCCGGCGACTCCAAAAGGCCTATTCGAATCCATTAAAACAACGAATTTTGAGAACATAAAAAACCCCGTTTCAGCAGAAATTCTTAGAAAATTAAAAAATTTGTTTAAAAAAAACGCATTTAAACTATTAGCTACTCGAATTAATATTAAGACAGGGCGAAGGTCTCCAGTTCCCACCCAGTTCCTTATTTGTCTTTGTCTAATATAATTTGTGTAAATTTATTTACCATTAATATAAAAAATAAATAAATATTTAGATTATTGGGGTATAAAGTTGAATGTTAGAGAATATCCTCCAAAGGTTTCTAAGTGTACTGATAATTAGGGTAGCTTCTATGAAATGTCGATATATAAACAGCAAGAAAACAAGCTGTTTAGAAAAAAGATGCGGATTTTACAAATTTCCACTTAAATTCCAAAATGATGCTACTTTTAAACATAACAATTCATTATTTAAAAAAGAGTTTTAAGCTTTCTTCAGACGATATTCAGATCTGACAATATTGTCTTATCTAACATTGTGCTGGCAATTGCATGCGTCCAAAATCGTTTGGACACTCATCAATACAAGTCAAATTATTTAATTTTTTTTATGCTTTTTCCTATATTCTAATTAAGTGTATGAATTAAATTTATTAATAATGTGGCAACATTTGAATTCGGGCGCCACAATTGAAGTATATTGTAGTTATTGTATAACAGTTTCAATTTTGTAGATAATTAGCCCAAAATCAGAATATTTAAAATGTATGAACTTACTTACCTTTTATCAACCCAAACCTCAAGTTGTTCCTCTTTTTCTAAATAAAATTGGTAAAAGTTTACACCTGCATTCTCTCGCTAGAAGGAAGATAAAAAAGGGTGAGCATACACGTTTCGTATTAAACCAAAGAATTATCTTTTCCTTTCTTTTGGTTCCCGTAACCCCAAATAATTATAATCACAGACGAGTGAATATAATTATTCTTCCGCCTAAAGATTGGAATAAGCTAAATTTGTTATTTCCAATCAACCAAGGGTGGAGTTAAGAATAGTCCAAACTATTTCAGCATGACAATGCACAATTGATCTTACAATACAAATTGCCAAGTTGCTACACAATTGTCAGAAAAATTACAATTTCATTGTAAGACAATTATCTGACAATTCCATTATCTGACAATGCTGGCATGAAAAATATTGTCAGTTTACGCGGTTGCCAGATTTTTTATGCAGCAAAAATTGGCAGCTAAATTGTCAGAATCAAAACAAAATATTTACTTAAAAAGTTAATTGTTCTTGCGAGTTTAGAAAATTGAATAATTGAAAAAAAAAAAATTTGTTAGGATATGGATCAAGATATTGCGACCATTTTAACTGCATATATTTGAAAAAATAGTGTTTGGGTTTTTGGGTAAAGAACTGGGTGCTGTGTCGCCATCTAAGCTGCAATTGAAAGTTGTGCGGAGATTGGCCACTTCACCTTGCAGTCACTGAAACTCACAGAAATAGCATCTGCGACTTTTTGCAATGCACTCTCTTTGTGTAGTTTATATTTTATGTATCCCACATTCCACAAGCTTCACCGACATTTAATCTCTTGCATTACATTTAATCTCTTGCATTAGTTTCAAAATATATGAGGCCATGAAGTTTCTAGTTCTTTTCGATACGATTTTTTAAAGGCTTTAGCAACTGGAGAGTTTCTTGCCGATGGGACTTCAATAGGCCGGCACAAACTATCAAACACTTTTTCATTTTCTACATCTATAGACCAATCCCAATCATACGAGTAATCCATACTTGTATTTTTAAAATAAAATTTTCAGAAAATGAAAAGGGTATATAAAAAAACATCTGGCAACTCCTCTGTTGATGTGCAAAATTTCCATGCGGTCTAAAAAAAATAATTAAATAAAAGCTTTTAAGTGCGTAATTATTAACCAACTATTTATAGTATTCCAATAAAATTTGGCAACTGTATATTTGTTCAAACATGCCAAGAAATCTTCGTCAGAAAGTGAAAAAGCCAATAATTGAGTGTGGGCAATGCAAATTGCAAGTTGAAGAAGAAGAAGAGACCCCTGTTCAATGTGATAGGTGCTCGAAGATATTTCATGCATTGTGTACAAAGTTGGATAAAAGACAATTTGATCGTCTTATAAATAATCAGGACGAGGAATATATATGCCATATGTGTAGCAATGGAAGTATGGGAAACATGACAAGTGAACTTAATGCTATAAAAACACAGTTGATGAAATTAAATCAGTTAGATGCATTACAGGAATCTGTCTCATTCATGTCAAATCAATTTGATGATGTTGTAAAGGGTATTGCAGAAAATAAAAGAAAATTAGATTTAATGCAAAAAGAAAACAAAACTCTGAGATCTGAAATCAATGAATTGAAGAAAACTGTCCGTATATTAAATAATGAGCGTGTAAGGAAAGATTGTTTGATCAGCGGTGTAGAAGTGTCAGAAAATACCAATGCAGTAGAAGCTGTGATAAACGTGATGAAATCGGTAGATATTAACCTGCTAGCTGAGGAATTCGATGATGCCTACTTTATTGGGAGGAATAAAAGTTCAAAGCGAAAGACGATTGTGGCTAAATTTAGTACCAAAGAATCGAAGCAAAAGGTAATGGCGGCAAAACCGAATCTTAGCCAAAAGGAAGAAACGAAATCAGTTTTTGTAAACGACTTCCTTAGCAAGGAAACGTTTTACCTATTAAAACATGCAAAATCATTAAAATCTGTTGGCTACCAAAGAATTTATGTAAAACATGGTAAAGTGTATGCAAAAACTAGTGAATCTTCTAAACCAAAACATATAAATAGTGCTGATGATGTAGATCAGTATTTGCTTGAATCAACTAAATGTAAATCCAAAAGGCCAAGAGAGATTATAAGTGGAACTGAAGAGAATTATGATGTTGATAATGGGTATGATGCGAATATGTTACTATCGTCATAAGTATTTATTCTGCTACTTTATATACATATTAAAAATATATATATTCTTTATATACAATTATGAATAATTATTTTCATTCTATTAATTCTTTTCAAATATACTTAAATGAAACATTAGATTTCCAAAGCTTGTGTATTCTTTTACTCAATATTAGAAGCATATCGTCCCTTTCCAAATTTAATAAGTTTAAAACGTTGCTTGCAAGTTTTGTCAAATTGCCAACGATAATTTGTATTCAAGAAACATGGCTAAGAAACGATTTGGTTGATTTGTATAACATACCTGGCTACAATAGTATCCATTGTTGTCGAAGTGATGCCTATGGTGGAACATCAGTTTATGTAAGAGAAAATGTTCACTACTCTGTTGAATTGTGTGAAAGCCAAAACTACGTTGAGGCTATCGTGCTATCTTTAAAAGGTTATCTTGACCATGGCAAGCCCTTAAAACTCATGTCATATTATAGATCACAGAAATGTAATATTACGACTTTCTTGATGTATATCGATCGCATAATGCAACTTTTTTCTCGTTTCCCTTTTATACTTATGGGAGATTCGAATGTTGATTTTTTGGAAGTAAAAGCTGCTGCAGATCTTAAAGTACTCATTGAATCGTATGATTGCTACAATTGCCACACCCTCATTACTCGACCTGCTAGCAACAAATCTTTAGATAATGTTTTTAGTAATATTGGGCTTAGGTTTAATATTGCTTCGGTTGAGTGCCAGTTATCGGACCATAATATGTTGTTTTGTCTTCTGAAGTCTAGACTGAGAACTTATGATTCAAAGGAAACCGCAATTATTCACTACGACTATGAAAAGGCAAAAATGTTCTTGCGAAACCATATGAACACTCTAACAATCACACAAAATCCATCGGCAGACACATCTGAATTTCTTTCATGTTTATCAGAAACTGCTTTAAACTCTAAAATAGTTAAAAAGAGGAGGCATTTTTTAAATGATGAAATTGCACCTTGGATAAACGGAAATCTAAGATCTTTAATAAAACTAAAAAACAACCTTCTAAAAGAGAGGAAAAGGAAATCTGATGCAGATTTAGACGATCGATTAAAACGAATTAGTAGAGTAATTAAAATAGCTACAAGACAAGCAATGAGATATTATTATCAAGACAACTTAGAGAAAGTAAGAAATGATTCGAAGAAATGCTGGAAGTTTTTAAATCAAACACTTGGTAGGAATAAAGAATGCAATATAAAGTTGAAAGATTATCAAGGGAATTTTATATATCAGGACGATATGAAAGCCGAAATGCTCAATCAATATTTTATCAATTCCATAAAAGATTTAAAGCAACAGATTATTCCTATTCCAGGTGAAAGTTGGAATGAATTTAGGTCATTGCGACGGCATCGAAACATTTTTAGATTTCAACAAGCAAACGAAACTGAAACTAGACAAGTAATTGAGAGTTTAGATGTAAAAAAATCACCAGGATTTGATAATATTTCGACAAAATTAATAATTGAGTGCACTAATGAACTGCTTTCACATATGACCAAATTATTAAATAACTCAATTAGGGTTGCAATTTTTCCAGAGACATTAAAAATTCAAAAGATTATACCAATTCCCAAAGAAAACACTGCAGAAACAGTGGAGCAATATCGTCCAATAGCACTCTTATCAATTATAGATAAAATTTTCGAAAAGATTATAACTAAGCAACTGGAAACATATTTGGTAGAAGAAAATCTTTTATCAGTAAACCAATATGGTTTTCGGAGTGGTTGTGGCACTGATGAAGCGGTGGTCAATGTTATAAATTACATTTGTGACTGTTTGGACAAAGGCTCCACAGGCGTCGGAGGATTATTTTACGATTTCTCTAAGGCTTTTGATTTAATAGAACACTCAATTCTGATCGAAAAAATGACATTTTATGGTATAACAGGGCGAGAGCTTGCGTACTTTAAAAGCTATCTTGCTAATAGGAAACAGTTTGTTGAAATCAATTCAAGAAGTAGTTCAATAGAATACGTAAGGTATGGGGTGCCACAAGGTAGTGTGCTAGGGCCGTTGCTTTTTAAAATGTACATAAATGACTTAAATAATATCGGATTGCAAGGGAGAATATTTATGTATGCAGATGATTTGTGTATTTTTTACCCATATAAATATCACACAGAACTTCAAGAATTAATTGCGCATGACGCAGATTTAATAACAAAGTTTGCAAGAATTAATAAATTAGTATTAAATACAAATAAAACCAAGTTCATACGATTTAGGCCACATCAGACCCAGCTCCCACTTTGTGCCGTGATGATAGATAATAAATTAATAACAGAAGTTGATACAGTGAAATACTTAGGAGTGCACCTCCAATGTAACATTGTTTGGCGGTCTCAAATACAACACATAAAATCTAAAATATCTCCCGTCGTCGGCATACTGTATAAACTGAAATATAAACTTAATGAAAGCACAAAACTAATGATATTTGAATCACTGATACAGAGCAAAATTAAATACTTGTCCCTTATTTACGCTCATAAGAAAAATTCCGATTTAAAATCCTTACAGGCTTTGCAAAACAGAGCATTAAAAATTGTCTATAACTTGCCAAACATATATCCTACTTTACAATTATACAGAGATGTAGCTCGTACTGTATTGCCTATTTATGGGTTGCACAAAATGCACCTTCTAACCTACGTGTATAAAGTATTGCACAATATTGGATTTCACACAATTGAATTACAGACTATGCAACATAATGTAAATACAAGGAATAGATACAATATACGAACAGTAAGGTGTCGTTTAGAAGCCACGAAACAAAGAATCGAGTATAATGGCAGTTTGCTATACAATAATTTGCCACAATGTGTTAAAGATGCCGGCTCTATTTCTGTTTTTAAAAATAGATTAAAACAATATTTGCTGCAAAACATAGATATGCTTCTATTATAAAACAATATTTTACTTGATTTATATCATTATATTATTATAATATGTATTTTGTTTCTTGCATTAATTTTTATTGCACTATAAACTTTTATTTTATTATTTTTTATGTTATATTTAAAACAACATTATATATGTATAAGCATTATCTTTCATTGTTGTAAAAATTTGCCAGATCGCCTCTTAAATGCCTTACTGGCGCTGAGGCTACAACAAATGTAATTAATGCGGATGCGTATAAATAAATTTGAATGAACTAAAAAAAAAAAAAAAAAAAAGTTTGTGATTACGTTTGTGATGTTTAAAGTTTTTATTTGCGACCCTATAATGTTATATTCTGAATCAGAATTAATGGAAAAGTCGATTAAGCGATGTCCGTCTGTCCGTCTATCCGCTGTTAAAGTACTGTTTCTGAGAAACTCATAGGAAGAAACTATTTTCTTTTACCCCATCGATTCATAGGTTTGCTACTGAAATTCAGTAATATCGGCTCACGTATAGCTGACATTTTTTTTGCAATTTTGTATGAAAATTTTTGAAAAAAGAATTGTTTGTTTAGCTTCAAACTTCACACACTCATTAACCATGGTGACTAAAAGGCAGATATCGGTCCATATATACCCGAGATATAGCCCAAATTAGGTTTTTCATGAAAATGTCGCGTAAGCGAACTTTAACAACTTTTTTGTGCTCAAAAGCAGTTCATGTAATGAAATAAGCTTATATACCCGAGATATAGCCTAAACCGAGTTTTTCATGAAAATATTGCGTAAGCAAACTTAATCAGCTTTTTTTTGCTTAAAAGCAGTTCTGGTAATAAAATCAGGTTATATAAATATGGAAAATGAAAATTTCCGATATCGGTCCATATAGACCCCAGATATAGCTTAAAACGGGTTTTTCATGAAAATCCCGCGTAAGCAAACTTAAACATTGTTTTTTTTTTGCTTAAAAGCAGTTCTGGTAATAAAATAAGGTTATATAAATATGGAAAATGGAAATGATCGATATTGGTCCATATATACCCGAGGTATAGCCTGAACCGATTTTTCCGTTAACATTTGTTTTCTGAAAATCAATTTTCGTTAAAAAAGGAGGTTACTTAAATACAGAAAAACCGATATCGGTTCATATGTAATCGAGCATATTTAGTTCAAAATTTTAAATATACTATACATATACGTGACTATCGTGAAGGGTATTTTAGATTCGGCCCAGCCGAATACACCACACTCTTAGTTGCTTTTATTTGTTTTGTGTTCTGTCTGATAATGAGGAAATTGTCAGATGTTAAAAAATAAGCTAACAACGTCTGACAATGATCTGACAATGGCAAGAAAAATTGTTTACACGATTGTCAAGTATCTGGTAATATTTTTGTCAGACAATGTTTTTCCTGACAACATTGCCAAAAAAAAAAAAATTGTAAGTTCATACGAAATTTCCTGCAAATTTTTTTGACTTTATTGTTTTAATCATTTTGACTCTACTGGAGCTAATTTTGTAAGAATTAGCCACGATGCTTGTTTCTTAACCAGTTTCATTTTAATGATACGAAAGCAGTATGCAAAACTGAAATAGCTTAGCACGTCTTTTTGTCCACTTTTTTATAGAAAATATTTGCTGGGAATATTCTCATTTTAATACTGGCAGAAAGTTGTCTATCCAATAATTTTTAACAATCAGATTGTGTTTATGTCATTTGTGTTTGAAAACTTTAACTAAATCTTAAAAAGAAATATTTGTGTCAGAAAGTTTTAAATAAAAAAGCTCTTATTAAAAAATAACAACATTGATGTGCAAAAAATAATCAGTTTTGTTCAGACATTGAAGCAAGTTGTCTAGGACATTCGGAATCATAACCATACAGACGAACTTATGTAGTCGTACATATTCATATACAAAGATCCAATAACAAAAATAAAATGTGTACAAAAAAACTTTCTAGTTATGGTATTTATTAAATTTGTTTGACAATATGGTTGCTATAGTGTTTAAACGAAATTTTTGTATAATCCCTAAACTTACTTAATAAAAGTAAACGGTAGTCAAACATAAACAAAAAGAATAAGATTTCAGAGAATTATCTTAATATTTTTTATAATTGGTGGAATGAGGATCAATTACAATTATGAGCCAAATATCAGCCAAATTCTTGCCACGGCCTTATACGCATATCTCTACTCGATGTTCTATATTCCAACGACTCTAAGACACAACCGAGATTCAATGTCGTCAATGTATCGAAATATCTTATCCTTTAGCTCTTGAACTATTCTTTGCTTATTGAAATAGTGTTTTTTTTTTCATTTCAATTATCTAATTTATCTTCTAAAAAGAGCTAACAGTAAGCATGCAAATTTAAAAACTAAAAATTATTTAATTAATACAGAAAAAAAAGATTAATTAATATTGAAAAATATTATTTAGTTAGGTCCAGCCAATGCTAGACCAAAAGTTGCTTCTTGCGTGTATTTTATTGGTAAATCACCTTTCTGATGGTTGCAAGGTTGTCCATCCTTCTTTGTCGAGTGTGGACGTCGAAATTAAGGATGCTATGTGCTAGAGTATTAGGGTGGAACTCAAGTCTGCTCATGTATCTTGTTGCGTATTTGGAAAATTCATCTTGACCTAGATCTTTGTGAAATCGTGAGTTTTTTTGCATACCATAAAGTTGCATTACGAGTAATTGCACGGAGAATTTTATTCTGGCACTTTTGAACTTTCTCAATGTTGGATGCAGAGGTGGTACCCCATAATTGAATTCCATAGCTTCACATCGGCTTTAGGATTGTGTTGTACACCAAAAGTTTGCAATCTAACTTAAAGGTAGAATTTCTGCCCATGAACCAATTTAGTTGCACCGCTTGTAATATCATCTGAGTGACTTTAGCGTCAATGGGAGCCTTCCACTGAGCCGACGGTCGAGATATTTGGCTTCTCTGTGTTGCAAAACAATGTGGTTGTTGATTTTAATAACCGAACAGGGTTTTCCACGCAGTGTGAATATAACATGAGTACATTTTCATTCATTTATTTTGATTTTCCAAAGTTTCAGCCATTTCTCCAATATAAAAATATGTTCTTGTAAATTTCGTAATGCTAATTTATAGTCTTCAGGGACATTGATGAATGCTGTATCATCTGCAAAAGTTGAAGTGTTAATTTTGGTTGTTCGACCCAATATGCTACTCTGGGGAACTCCAGCTTTGATTGACTGAGCGTAGCTTTTACAATTGCCTTCCTTAATTACGAATTTCCGGTCATATAAGTAGCTTTCATATTTTTGGTCAACACGCTTTCATCATCATGGTCTACTGCCCGGCAAATCACACAACACATTACAAAGAGAATCGGATGATCAGAAATCTGGTTCGTCAAGCTGCAGACGTATTTCTTGGCATACTACATGGGCTGAAAAGTCCCGGGCCTAACAAAGAAAACACAGTTTTTTTTGGTTCAAAATTAGCTTTATTCATCAACGTAATCTCCATGCAGAGGAACCTAATTATTCCAGCACCGCTATATCATTTCAATACCACTTTTGTAGAACTTTTTATCTTTTGCCTCAAAATAGGCCAGAGTTTCAGCGATAACCTTTTCATTCGTGCAAAATTTCTTACCGGCGAGCAATTTTTTCAGATCTGCGGAAAGCTAGTAGTTGCATGGAGCCAAATCTGGCGAATACGGTGGATGTGGGAGCAATTCGAAGTTCAATTCATGAAGTTTTGCCATCGTTTTGATGCACACGGTGCGTAATCTTGACGAAACAAAATTTTTTCTATGCCAGATGCGGTAATTTCTCTACAATTTCGGCCTTCCAATGCGCCAACAACGCTATATCATATTCACAGTTAATGGTATTTCCTTTATCAAAATAGTCGATATAACACCCAAAATACACACATCCCAAAATAGCGAGGCCATAATCTTTCCAGCCGATTGTTATGCTTTCGAGCGCTTTGGACGAGGTTCACCAGTTGCTGTCCACTCAGATGACGAATGTTTTGATAGCTCTCATAGGTTGTGAGTGCATGAAGACAAATTTAATTTTATTTTATGCGTTAAGCCTAAATGAATAGAGCTGAGCAATATTTTTATCGAACGCCTTTCTGATAACATTCATAAGCCTGTATTTTTGTTCTATGGTTCTAAGCTTTGCCCTAAAGCTGAATTGCTGATTAGGAATACATCCTACTTCATTCAAGACTCGGGTCAACTTCTGTATTAGCAATTTCTCGTACAGTTTTGAAATTGTTATAGACTTATTAGCCTATATGACTCTACTTTTGTAAGATCCTTTCCTGGCTTGGGTATATAATAATGACAGACACCTTCCACACAGTAGGAAAGTACTCGAGACGTAAAATAGCATTAAAAATAAAAAGGACTATTCTTTTAGCTGCTCGGAGTAACTGCACAAGCACTTTGTTGGTAATTTTATCAATACCTGCATCTTTTTTCGGGTTTAGGTTATTAATAACACTCTCGACATCTTGAAAACGAAGTCTAAAATATACGAAATGTTTAACGGCATATGACAGTACATCAGCTTCATCATTCAATCTGTCAACGTTTCTTAAGTGGTTAGCGTACAGCGTTCCCTTTTCGGAATCACTTCTGGTCCAGTCCCCAATTGGAGTACGCAAGGGTGGCCTAGCTCTTGCTGCTTTCCACAAAGAATAATCTGATTGAGGACTACCATCAAGGCTTTTCAAATAGCTTGTGAAGTTGACTTATACATTCTTGAAATCTAGCTTTAAGCTGGGGAGACCTGCAAAGTTGCCATTTCTAATTCTTCTTTTTTCTAAGAATTCGATTTCAAGATCAAGTTCTGCTATTCATATTTGTAAAATTTTTAATAGTACAAGCAGCATGTTGCTTAAATATATTATGCATGATTACTTAAATATATTTTATATTGTAGCCAATTTACTCTAGACTGGAGTACACGTATGTCGTTAAATAGGGTTCCAATCTCCTGGGGAAAACATATAGAGATAATAGTAGGTGAGTGATAGGGGGACAAATCCAATGAAAAGTCCACATGCATCCAATAGTAGAGTGTTTTGCCTTCCATCCTGTGTACAGGTGTCCTTCTTTCACTGTCGTAATTTTACTGGGTACTGACCAGTTGTAGCTAATTTAATAACATTTTAAATGCTGTGATAACGTTTTTCTTTCTTGTATTTCCTTGTTTTCATAACTATGTATAGATATGTTCAAGTCAAACGTATACAAACACTACTCCCTCCTTCCTTCTTTTCATAAATTTTTTCTTAGTTCTAGTACAGTGCACTGTATATGTAGGGACCATTCCCATTTCTTTGATCAAGAGTTATTGATCGCTGCAACTATTGTTATAATTAAAATAAAAATATTCTTGGCTTTAGCCAGGATTGAACTTGAGCCAGACGAATAATACCATCCCATCATATAATATTATAAATGTTAAAATAAGTTCGACTATCTGCCATTAATACATACATATATATCTCACGGCAAAGCCTATCAACATACGTACATACGTACGTTAATAAGTAATAAAAAATAACTGGTTCTTCAGTGACAGCAAACTGCAGCACAAACAACAGTCGGCAGTGGAAATACCATTCTGAGAAAACCATTAGAATTAGAAAAAATTTTTTTACCATTCGTTTACCCCATCGAGTCATGGGTTTGCTATTGAAATTCAGTAAAGTCGGTTTACGTATAGCTGAGATATACCCAAAATTAAAAAAAAAAAACATTATTTTTGCAATTTTGTATGAAAATTTTTGACCAAAAAAAAAAAATTTTATGTTTTGCTTCAAAATTCACACAATTATTAAATATGAGGATTAAAAAGCAAAAAGAAAAACCTGATACCGGTCCATATATACGCGAGACATAGCGTAAACCGATTTTTTAAGGAAAATGTCGCATAAGTG
This sequence comes from Thecocarcelia acutangulata, assembly GCA_914767995.1. NCBI lineage: Eukaryota > Metazoa > Arthropoda > Insecta > Diptera > Tachinidae > Thecocarcelia > Thecocarcelia acutangulata. Next base: position 65,356,652 of record OU612098.1, read on the forward strand.
AACTTCAACAACTTTTTTTGCTTAAAAGCAAGTCTGGTAATATAGGGAGGTTACCAAATACAGAAAATTTTCGATATCGGTCCATTTATACCCGAGATATAGTCTGAGCCGATTTTTCCATGAAAAAAGCTTTAAAGCAGTTCTGTTTATAAAAGGAGATTACTAAAATAGAGAAAATGAAAATTTCCGATATCGATCCATATATATTCGAGCATATTTAGTTCAAATTTGTAAAATATACTATATATTTACGTGATTATCGTGAAGGGTATTTTAGATTCGACTCTTACCTGTTTTTTTTTTTTTTTGTAAACTTTTTTTGCTAAGTGTACGGTTACTTTTTCTGGCAAGAGTACATGTGTAGTATAGAAATAAATATACGAGTTTCGTTTACCATTAGTTAAGAGCTCATTTATGAACCGTGGCTTTTACACATTAAGAAGGCAGAATATTACGACCCTTATCCCATTAAGAAATATATGTGCTCGTGTTAAGTAAGTGTGTGCATATGTAAGTCGTTTAGCAACTATAAAATATTGCTTGGGTACTGTTCATATCCTGTATAATTCAACGCTGATAAGCCAACCAAAAATTGTTGTATTTTTACATGCAACCAATGAGCGTAAAACTTACAATACTTACACGTGGGCTTGCGTATGTATGTATGTTCTACATACATTAAATCTTGCCATAAATACCATTAAATTTTAACTGGTTTTCAACAAAACAAATCTAATAAAGATTTCTATACTCGATGGGAAATAAACTGAGAAAAAATAATGTGGAAACAAATCTTTAATTTAAGATTGTACATTAAAAATATTTTGAAAAGCTTTCTTTATACTCTAATAAACCGAAAATTAAACAAAGCTGCAACACCATATTGATGTTGTTGTTAAACTCAAATCCCCACCCATTTGGTTCATGCGAACCACAAACACACACACACACACACATACACGCACAAGAACAATCAGTTTTCTAAGGTTTTCTAATAAAATTCTACCTTGCTGTACACATTAACACACACACATAGATATTTATTTATTTATAATTTAGGAAACTTTCTTATCTTGTCAAAAACACATTTCAAGAAAAAGCAGAAGGTAGTAAACTGTTTAAGTGGAATATAGAGGGTTAGTTTGCTTTTTGGTATTAATCATACTTAAAGCAGAAAACAAGAAAACTCTTGTAACAAGCTTTTCTATAAGCTACGCAATTTCAAGTTATTTTGTTATTCCCCCTTCTTTTTCTTTAATCAGTATTTACTTAATTTTGCTTTTCGTTGATGACTGGCGCACCAAATTTCAGTGCTTTTAGATGCTAAAAGCTACGTGAGGTGTGAGAAAGCTTTTGGCAAAATGAGTGCTGCGTTTGCTCACCATCGACCACAAACGCAATCGTGTAACCGATGTAGTCGTACAAGCACGGCAGATGCCAAACTTTCTGGTGTCTGTATCCGAAACAATTAAACAAATTATGATTTTAGCCGATCATAGATTGAAAATGAGAGCCACAGGCGTCTCATAAGGCTTGGTGGTTTCAATTTTGAATGATCACATAGGTATGTGAAAGCTCTCCGCAAGATGTGTGGCGCGCTTGGTCACAATCGACCACGAATGCAGCCGTGTAATAATATCGCAAAAATGTTTGGCGATGCAATATGAACGAGATTTAGTGACGTTTCATAATCGCACACCAGATACCAAACAGCAGTCAAAACACTGAGTTTCTCGGGGCGAACCGGCGCCAAAGAAAACAATACTGACACTGCAACTGTTTTTTTTTTCTTTTTTGGATACAAGCGGTATAATCTTCATTAACTATCTTTAAAACGGGGACACAATATATAGCGCGTACTACATCAATATCAATGACGAATGTGAAAAAGATCAACCGCATTTGGCCAAGTAACAAATTATTTTGTTTTTAATTCCGAGTGACGTTTTTTTACCCCCGGGGAGCAGGATTTGCCCTGACGTACACCAAACTAAGGTTTCTTAATTCTGGAGTATAGAGCGAGAGGAGCCCCTCGTCCGTTGTTGCAAATAAATTTCTAAGAAGCTGCATGACTTATGTTGTGTTTAACTTCCAAAAGCCTTGCCTAGAGCTAAAATTGGTAGAACGGTAATCACCAAAGCCCATGCATACATACGTACTTGACATACTCGTATTTGTTTCATTATGATTTCGATTTTGTAGACGCCACGGCTGCCACAACAAGGTTCATTCAGGAACAACAATTTCCACAAATCTTTCACAGCATTTGCGGCTGTATATCGCGAATACAGTTGATTTCTAGAAATTCAACTGTCTCTGATTTATTTCCACTCGGGGAGCAGATTTTGCTTTGGTGTACATCAAACCAGTGCGCTCTGCCTTCCGGAGCATGAAGGAGAAGGAGTCCCTTGTTTGCTGCAGCAAATAAAACTCTAGCAAGCTGCACGACTTATGTTGTGCTGAACTTTCGAAGCTCTTAACAAAGAATTAAGTGGCAGAAAGGCGATCAGCACATCGTTTCTGCTTGCAGACCATCTCAGTGCTGATTATGGTTAAGGTGCCTGCCTTAGCTGAAACGTTCTGGCTGGGGTTTAAACCTAAAATTGCAGCAAGGGGAATTAGTTTCCCTGATAACTATGGTGCAAACTAGTTTTGAGGGGCTAATAGTCCCCGAGGTGTTGTTGCCTTTCAACAAATACCTGCACTGTAAGGAACCAGGGGTGATGGATGAGCCCAATGAGTTAGTTAAGCACCAATGCTCTTAATGGACTTCGGTCTAGCAATTCTTTAAGCCTTGTCTTTGATTGACTGCTGGAAAATTTCATATAGGAGGGTTCAGAAAGTCTGAACTTTGAAGCAAGGATTTGTCTACATGACTACAAACTTGTGCAAAAAGTTGCGACCTGTGTGAGCCCAGTAATCCACATGGGGCGCTGGTAAATCGTGAAAAATTCACCCCGTGGAGTTGCTCCATCATCATATTAGGCCGTAAAGGCATGTACTGATGTAAATTAGTTTCGCAACCTGGTTATATTTTGTTCCCAAACTTTAAGAAGCGGAACGGCAGAAAGAGATTTGACTCCAACGATGAAATCATTTTACCAAAAAGATCCTATTTTGATGGCATCGACAAAACATATTTTTCTGAATGGACAAAATAATTGAAGAAATGTTAGACTACCAGTAAGTGAAAAGAACTCAGAGGAGACTAGTGTGCCTTTTAGTGTGAAGTTTTCTTATTACCAGATATTTTTTGTATCGGTTACGCTATAAACACTGCATTGAAAAAGATTTGGTCACAGTTATTCATTCCGAAAGCACATGAATATACTCAATCAGACGATGCACTACTGTCCTAAAAAGGAAAGTCATGTCGGAAAAGAGCTTAGCGTGGCATTTCGTTACAGATTCGCTATGACATCTAGCTTGAAATGTACTTGCACTTAAATAAAACATGTCACACAGTATTTTCAACGCAGCGTGAAATGAAAAGTTTGGCAACTTTCATCTGTTCTAGTTCTCTCTAATAACTCCAATACTTTATGAATTAAGAGCACAATTAGAAACAAATCTAATAGAAAATCTAATAGCACTTTCAAGTTTTATTTCCATAATAATTTATTATACTAGATAAAAAAAATTATCACTCGCTTTATTTAAACACAATGCGTGCGTGTTGTCAAAGGTTTTTTTTTTGCTTTATACTTTTTTGTTAAAACTAGAAATGTCACGCAAAGTGACGAAGTTGTATCTAACACTTCCTTTACCTAATACGATTTATTTGAGGAACGGAAATTGGAGTAGAAAACATTTTTCCAAGAAAAATTATGTATATCTAAATTTGGAGAAAATTGTCTTCATATTTCTTTTCGAAAAAGCAAAATTGTTCCTTTTAAAGGGTGTTTTTATAGAGGTATATAAATATGAAATTAAATTAAACACAGATGAATTTTTCAAATTCGGATGAAGTCCACTTTATTCAAAAGATAATCACTCATTATATTAGACTTTTATTATATGACCGGCATGGGAGGCTGGGACGTAGTCTAATCTGGAGGATAATTTTTTGATGATTTTTTCCAACATTTGTGGTCGTATATTGTCAATAACTCATCGAATGTTGTTCTTTAATGGGTCAAGTCTTTTGGGCTTACCAAGCTAGGCTAGCGACTTCAAATATCCCCTTAGAAAATAATCTGGCGACGTCAAAGCGCGCAATCTTAGAGGCCATTTGCTGGGTGCGAACCATGAAACTATATGATTAGCTAACGTTTACTTCAACACATCAATTGTGGCTTGTGCTGTGTGATATGTTGCGCCGTCTTCTTTGAAAGTAGGGCTCCTGCACATCATGGTTGCTCAACTGCTGAAAAGTAATTGTCGCTCTATAATAGCCACCACTGACTGTAACATTTTGGTCAGTATTGTTTTACAGAATTACGGACCAATAATTCCACCAGGTAACGATGTCTCTGTGTTACCAAATACAGCATTTTGTTTACTGACGTATCCATTCAAACAAAACTGAACTTCATCGTTAAACAAAGTTCGTTTATAGAAGTCGGAATCAACGGCAATCTTCTTATGGGCCCCTTTGCACAAAAATGTGTTTCAAGTGGCAGATTACTGTCAAACCAAACTAAATATAAATCACTTGATAGCTGACAAAAAAAAGTTATATACCTCTGTAAAAACACTATTTATTTCCAAAACGTAATACATATGCGAACTATGGAATTATAGTCCTTGTTTTTGTTTCATTTACTTAATTATTGGTTTCACTTCTAGTTTTCTCTATGCTTGTGTCATAATCGCATGGCATTAGTACTTTGAGAATGGCTAAATCCAATTCAATACATAAAAGCACGTTATTATCTGCTTGTTTGTAAATAACTCCAAAAACCACAACCAAATAGTTCAGGTCTGTTGATGAAGCTTTGAGTAAACAAATACTATCAAAGGTGGCAAATAAGATGTGAATCCTAATTTTTTTTATCTTAAACAGTACTCAGGGGATGACTATGTATGCAGGGCATTGTACTGAAAACAGTAAAATAAGATATGAGGAAGAGGAGCAAAGAGCGAGTAGTTTTTGTGGACACTTCACGTAAAAAAAGATATATGGACATGACAATATTCTAAGGGCAACATACTATTGTTGAATAATATGGTTGGTAGGGAAAATATTATATTGTTATATATGACTGCCATTCCTTGATATGCCAAAGAATTATGTTACTTTCAATAATTCCATAAACTGCTTTATTGGCATAAAACCATATTTTTATCATTACCTACAATAATAATTAAAAAGAGGCCGCTTTTGGATAAACAATACTATTTCATTTATTACAATATTAATAAAATGAAAATATTAGGTATGATATATTTTTATAAAATAAAACAATTAAAACAATCCGCCAATTCGGGTTTCAATTAGATGAAATAAAAAGAATTTATTACGTACTTCGTCGATAATGGCATGTATAAAATTATATGTGTAACCATATTAATATGGTTTGTTGTAACATTCATTATTAAAATTATTGTGGTTGGGAAAATGGTATGATTAAGTACAACCATAATATGGTTGGCCGACAATATGGTTAATTTTGCCATAGTATTGTTGATTACGACCCACATACAAATATCAACATCTTAATATTCTTGGCATACCTTTTGATTTGGGCAAACATTCTATATGTAGTTTTTACACAATTTTAGTTTTAAGTCTCTTTTCATCTTATGTAGATTAAAAACAATTTTTTCTACTTAAAATCCATAATACAAATTATTTTCATAAAACAAAAATAAAACTAGAATCTATTATGGTACGTACAATATTGCATGCAACCATATTCGGACAATAGTTGGTGGTAATTATAGATATGCAGAAACGCACACGAAAACATATTTACGGGGAAAAAACTATAATTAAATCGATAATCATACAATCTTACGGCGTATATACTAATGTTGCTGTAACCATATTTCTTTGCGTGTTGACTGAAACCTATCCATAACAAAACTGAAGGACCAAAACAAACGTTAGCACAGCATTAAAGTGTTGGAATTAAATAAGTTAAAATACTGCTCAGACTAACAAAAACTATTTCAACACCTCAAACACTGCAATTACATTGAAAAGCAATTAATAATAAAGATATAACGAAATTGGACGACACAAAAGCCGGTGTGCACAGCTTGGAAGGCAAAACTCTAAAACAAAAACAAAGAACTGAGGCTGCAAAAATTAAATTTATTTAAATTAATTATCTGATTAGAACTGATCAGTGCCCAGTGTATACGCTCAGATTAACAAAAATTAGTCCAATAACACTGCAAAGTGATGAATTACATTGAAAAGAAATTAATAATGAATATATCGTTGGTCGCATGTAGAAAGGTCCCAACAAACATAATTTTAATTTAGCAGCAGAAGCAAAAATTGTAATGGAAACTGTATAAATAGGTACATCTAAAAGTAACTTTTTTTGCTCAATTGCTTGTAAGAGCGATGTGTGTGAAATTATATAATTAAATATTTGTGACACTGTGTCCTTGCGCGAAAAGTAGAAGAATCCCTAAAAGTGTTTAATTCTGGGAAAATGCGAGTTAGCGCCTTTCTACGCGAGACCAACTATATAAAGATACCATGGACGACAGTGAAATATATACGCATACATAGGATGAAAGACAAATCACTACATATTACTGGTAGCAGCTTATTCTGGCGGAAATTTAGTTGCATAAAATAAAAAAATTAATAATGAACATAGATATATAGATAACACGACCAATAGTAAAAAATAACGTGTAGTTTGATCTAACTCTACTTTGGTGTAATTCTTCTCTGGTACGAGTATCATATTAAATTACAGACACCCTCCTACTCGCTTAAGATATCCGCCCGAGAAGCAGGTTTTCATTTCGCATATGCCCAACCAGGGTACTTTGCTTTCTGGAGTATGGAGCGATAGGAGTCCCTCATTTGTTGTAGTAAATACAATTTTAAGAAGTCCCCGTAATTGACCTTGAGCGTCATTTTGACTGAAATGTTCTGATTGCGGTTTCAATTTAAAATCGCTAGAGTACAATTAGTATTTCCAGTTAAGTATGTTGCTTGCTGATTTTCGGAAAATGAATTATAGTCTCCGAGGTGATATTTGCTTGCAGCAGATACCTGTAACAGTTGGAGAGATGTTTGAGTTAATTATGGGTATGATCTTTGTGAACTTCGGGCCACCCACCAACCTTGCGATGGAACTGCATACAGAAGGTCTTGCAAGCCACATGCGGCCGCTGGTGAGCTGTGATGTAGTTCAATCCGTGGAACTGGTCCGTTTTCGGATTAAGTCGTTATGTAAGTCATTTAGACATTTACTCAATACACAAAATAAAGTTAGATATACGAGTATATAGAGTAATTCTTCTATGAACTGCAAGAGTGGACTTGCTTAGATTCTTGATGAACGACTAACTTCGTGATGATAAAATTTCACGCAATTTTTAATTTCTAGTTTATATTAGCTAAACGCTTTCACTACTGCAGCAACATACGAGTATCTTTCAGCCATTATTTCTGTATTCTTGTTAAGGAGAGTGTAAATGTTTATGGGTTAGAACGTAGTAAACGAACATATAAACAAAAGGGTTAAATGCCTTAAGATAGTGACAATTAAAAAACATTAATATGTCCTTGTTTTTTCTTTATTTAAATTGGCGTCATGCTTTTTGTTGTTGTTAGATATTTGTTATGCTGTAACACAAAAAGCAAAAGAGAAATATTTTAATTGGGGTCAAACTGTTGTGTAGTTGTTTTCTTTAGTTTGCCTGCGGATATAAGACTCACAAGGGAAATAAACAATGTGACCAGGGAAAATATGGGCATACAAATATATGTATGTGTATATCCGATGCTACCGCTTGAACAGACTTGAAAAGTTAATGTTTGGTTAACATTTGTTTAATATTGTTTTTATGTGAGCTTTAGCATAAAGAAAATTTTCTTTTATTGATATAATATACATACATGCACGGCTTTAATGGCTGTTTGTGCATGTGTATGCGTGTAATGGCTGAGTTCTCTTAACCAACCGTGGTCAACAAATAATTAAAGAACAACAAACTGAAGCAAAAGTACACAGTACAATTTGTGTTAATACACATATGTTTATGTTAAACTAAATGAAGTTGTATCTACTCGTTCATACTCGTATGAGCACATACACGAATACATACATTTTTAGATGCGCGATCATATCAGCATAAATTTCGCACATTTCCGCTGTGCTTAACTTCCGCCACAACTGTCATCCGTCAACATAAAAAAGCTTTAAAGCAAAATAGTGAAGGAAAAACTTTACTTATTGTATTTTTTACGAAGTATTTTTCTGTCCGTTCATTTATTTCCTTTCAACTCGCATCTTTTTGCTAAACTTTTTGACTTGCTGATGTGAAAAATTTCAGCAGTAAAACATATCAAACTGGAAAATATTTAAGCACAAATATATACGAGGGATATTGATCATTCGACTTTTTACTAGAACCGGTTAAAGAAGTACTCAAATAGTGACAATTTGGAAAACCCGAGTGTCGGTAAAAATTTGAAAAATAAACCGGTTAGCTCGGGGTTTCTTTTAAAATGTATTTTATTAATACAAATTAGTTGATAAAATAAAGTTTATGTGGACAAAAGTAAAGTAATTCATAAGAGGACCAAATTCAAAAAATTAATAAGAAAAAACAGTGTAAAATATAGTCGATCTATATGGACAAAAGTTATAACTAGACTAAAGTACAACTGGAATAAGGCTATGGATTTCACAATCTTCCAAGCGAAACTATACAGAATAAGAAAAGCGGTGGAAATGCTTTACGCCACAAGGGTCGCAAGGGAGTGTTGATTAACATACTCTTTAATGGACATACAATGCTAAAAGCCCTTAAAGAGTTGTGTCTTTGTGCTAAGGTTGGTATAGGAATTTCACAACAGGCTAAATGAACTGGTAGGACGGAACCAGGTGACTCTGATCTGGGTGCCAGGACATGAGGGGCATTATGGCTTTGAGATGGCATACGGAGAGTTTTATTGGTTCCACCTCAACATTTGGCTTCAACAAGATTCTCCTTAATGGGGAGATTAACAAATGGACGTAGTCCATCGTGAAAGAATAGTTTAACGAGACAAACGGTCTTGAATATTCCAAGAAATTTCTAAACTTTGATGCAAAGAGGGCCGAACGTTTTTTAAAACTGGACAGTAAAAGCCTCAGAACACTGACAGGTGTATTTACCTGCCATATGGACGGGAATTTTCAACACATACATTTTCATATTTTGTGGTGAAGAAGAGAAGTCAATAGAGCACTTAGTCACCCAGTGTGGGGCATTGGGTCACAGGAGATACCAGCTGCTACAAGCGCATACGTTGAGTGAACAGGACTTGCCTTCACTCCCAATGAAGAAGCTAGTCCGGTTTCTTAATAACTTACACTTAACTCATATATCAATAATAGTCGCAGTGCAAGTGACTGTTAAGAGCCACCCACATTCCGCTCAAATAATCAAAATTTAATGATCACAGCAAATTTTTATTGTAAAAAGTCGTTCTTAAAAAAAAAGAAAAACTAGAACTAAACCCCGATGTACGAATGTACAAAACCAAAAATCTAATTTAAAAATTATAAAAAGTTAAATAAAAATCCAATAAATTAACATTTACATCTCTGAGTTCGGAGTATTATTAAAAATACAAAAATATGTATGTCAATAACTAAAAAAGAAATACCGTTTGTTCAGAGAGAGCAAACGCTGTAAAACAATGCGGGCAATTAACAGAATGCATATGTGATTTAATATCAGATGAATATAGACAGAGAATAATTCAATGGCTCGGTGGCTGAGTTAAGACAGCAGTTCATGATATGTCATGACCCGAGTACAAATCCGAAAATGGATGCTGATGATTAGTGTAGCGACTACGAAACAGCTAGTTGTCCCGCAGCTAAAGGTTTAATAATTATTTCTTGTCTTCTTCAAGCAAAATTATTGCTCACAGCAACTTTGTATCGTAAAAATCCTTCTTAAGAAAAACTTTCCAGTATTGTTGGAAATGTCGGCATCGTATTCCTTTTAAAAAAAATATGGGCCAAGTATTCTTTACAACGAAACACCGAAAAGTACCCAAAAGTAAAGTGTATTCTTTACAAAGGTAAAAACTTTAACTTGGCAGCACTTTTTAACAGGTGGCTAAATTTACCAGCTGTTAAGCGATTTATATTTATTTTGGTTTGACACTTCAACATGCATAGATTGACTCCTGAACAAGGCTTACAAATTGGGTAAATGGATCCAAAAGAATATTGCTGTTGATCTAGATCGCCATAACAAAACTGCCATATTTAAAGTGATGATAATTCTCAAGTGTATGTTGAGACCCCATTACATCCAGAAAAACTGTCTGTTTGGTGTGTTTTATGTGCTGGTGGAAAAATTACCGAAAATCAAATATCCACATTAGACTAAACAGTGTGGTCATATGACCACCACGGCTGGCTCGGACGTAGTCTATTCTGGAGATCTAATTGTTAGTAGATTTTTCCTCCAGCACATAAAGCACACTAAACGGTCAGTTTTTCTGGCATATGCTAGAATTTTTATTTAAATTTTAATGCCTGAAAATGACAGTTCCAATAAAATAAACTTCATGCCAATGAAAACATTTGTTTTTGTTTTATACTATTTAAAAATTTATTCTTTGTAATGAGTTTCATAATTACTTTATGAATAAAACCAGAATTTGTTTTGCGAAATAGTGTTCAGCGATTTCGACACGTTGTTTAATTATCCATTTTTTATATTCCAAATCTCAATAAAAAATTATAAATAGGTTGTCTTCTATATTTCCCAGCTATCTATATTCCGATATTTCATTGGAGCTACCCTAATCATCAGTAGACTTTGGAAACTTTTGAAAGATATTCTCAAACATTCAACTTTATATCCCAATAATCTAAATAAATTATTGAGAATTTAAAAAAAAAGTGCTCTAATAATACCTGTCAAAACACAAAAAAGAAGCCTTTTCATTTATACACGTCTCTTATATTTCTCCTTTCAATATTGGTATCAATGTTAGAAGCTAATATAGCGAATAAAAACCTCACTTGTTATTCCAGATCTCCATTGCAAAATACGTAAAAGAATTAAAAAAGTAATTAATAAATTTATTATAACTCCTTCATTAGTATTGGAACATACTTTTTACACAAATGAGGAGTCGCAGAACAAAACGTGCCTTTTTGTTTATTTGAAAATGTTTGAAAATCAAAGACTATTTTTTTCAATGGATTATTTTATAGCTTGAGTCCTGAATAGCAAAAAAACTTCATTTATTACTTTAAAATGCATCGGATGGCACTAAGCTGCCCCAATAAATGTTAACGTTGCACAAAATTAAAGGGCTTTTAATTGCAAATAGCACGTTTTGTTAAAATTAAACAAAAAAGGCACGTTTTGTTTAAAATAAAATATAAAAACCACGCTTTGATGTGCGTATTTTTGATATGCAAATATTTTTTATCTATAGATAACCATTTATTTAGTCTTAACAAAATTAAAATTTTCAAACTTTTATCCCAATATCGTCTTCAATGCAGCTGCATTGAACTAACTCGAGAAAATCAAAACGTTTTTACACCTCTTCTTTTAATGAAACAAACAAAAATAAATTATAATAAAAATTAAATATTCGTATTATTTGATCTTGTTGATATTTTTTCTTCTAAAATTTTCAGCTAAAGATCTTGATTTGTTTTTGATTTTTAAAAAAAAGTACGTTTTGTTCTGCGTCAACTTTTTAAAGACAAAATTTTTCTATCAGAAGGGATGAAATATGCTGCAAATAAGACTTTTTCCAGTAGAACTTGGCCAAATGAATGCAAATGCATCAAAAAACCATTTTGTAAAGAAAAATGATAAAAGCACATTTTGTTCTACTCCCTCATCCCTCATATATTTATAATAAACAGACATCTGTGTAAACTTTACAATAATTGAAATGTTATGATTTTTGCAGATTTTTAATAAATATTTAATAAACATTATTTATACTTTGTGATTAAAAATTAAACATTTTAAATATAAAATAATGTGTTCTTCTGTTTAATTGTCCTGGTTATTTAGATGTTAAATATGTATGTAGTATGTGTGTACTCGTATTTCTGTGATATTCCCCTGTGTAAAATATTTGGTAATATGCAGCAAAACATGTTCCATTTCTACACCCTTCCGGCATACATCAGGTGGGGTGGGTGGTGTAACTTTGGAATTTTTCAATCGACATTTTTCACAGCAACCAAATTTGTTTGGAATAACTGAATTAAATATCATTCCAGCCACGTGTGCAGTTTGTGGCTTAGGAACGATGCTTACGAGTAAAGAAGATAAAAACACAGAATATGTAAAACAAAATTGTAATTCCAAATGCACAGTTTTGCCAAAAAATAAAAAATAAATAACTCGGAATGGAAGAAGCAGCTTCCTTTAAGCTATTTTCTTTTATAGACCATCAACAGAAATGAGTTGGCGTGAGGCTTAAATCGTTTTACACTTTTTTATTTAAATCAAAGAATACAAAAGAATAAAGTTGAATTATTTTTTTAATGGTGACGTGGCATTTATTCTATTTTGTCAATTAAAATTATTTAAATCCGTATTAATATATTTATTTTTCTCTTTTTTCAGAAACCACATCAGAGTCCTAAAAGGTAAGCAGTTTAATTTCGCTTTAGCAGCTTCATTGAGTAGGCTTATGATTTACTCGTACATCAAAGTTCTTAAAATTTTCGCAAATATTTTTTAATCACAAAAATCAGATACTAAAGATGATGACATTTGCATGAAGTGTTATAGAGGGTGGCCCAATCAAAATGCACAATGTTAATTATAAACAAAATTTTTTATAGAATTATTTTAATGATGATGGGTTGGTATCATTCGTCTAGCTCGAGTTCAATCCTGGCTAAAGCCAAGTATTTTTATTAGTATAGAAGGATCTATGACATGAAACAAAATAACGGCAAAATTTTCGTCATGGCTTCGGGTTTATATCTTAAGTTTCAATGACTCTGATACATAACTGAGGTTTATTTTCATTAGTGCGCTCTTTAGCTCTTGAATTGTTATTGACGCATACTTTTTCTTTCAATTTGTCCCTAAAGAAACAAGTGCAACGGTGTCAAATTATATGATTGTCGCGGCCAAGTAATATCGCCGCGAAGTGAGACTACGCAGCCATTGAATTCTATTCGTAAAAGTGCCATTGTTTCGTTGGCTGTGTGGCAAGTTGCACCATCCTATTGTAACGAAATATCATCCAGTTGTGAAAAAGATTTACATCAGCACCATCAGTTCACGATTTCACACAGGTAGCAGTTTATGCCATATATTTGTAGCCATATGAGCAACTTATTGTTGAGGAGTTCGGGCCTTCTAATCCCTCCTGTATGCAATTTCCGAGCAATCAATGGAAGACAAGGCTTAATGAGTTGGTAGGCCGAAGCTCTTAAACCTACCACCCGTCAATCATCACCACTGGTTCCTCACAGTACAGGTATCTGTTGTCAAGGCAACAGACCCTCGGCAGTATGTTAGTCCCCGAAAAAAGCAACGCCAAGCAATTATCAAGGATACTAACACTCCCTTCCTGCGTTTTAGGTTTCAACCACAGCCAGAACGTTTCAGCAAAGGTAAGCACCTCAACCATTATCATTCCGGGTTGAACTGCAAGCAGAACCACCCGGGGACCATGCTGATCCTCGGTCTGCCAAACTAAACCCTTGGTAAGGGTTTCGGAAGCCAACAGAAAATAAGTCATGCGGCTTCCTAGAGTTTTATTTGCTACAACAAACGAGGGGCCCCTTCCGCTCTATATCCGAAAAACAGAGTGCCCTAGTTAGGAATACGCCAAGGCAAAACCTGTTCCCCGAAGGGAAAAATATCGTCCAGGTGTACGTCCCCAATTTCTCGCAGTTGTTATCTCAAGATAGCGAACACCATTAAAAAAAAAGACCCAATGATGCCGCCAGCCCAAAGACCGCACGAAACGGTCACTCTGGAGAATAATCAGCTTGCCAACAATCACTCGTGAATTCTCATTTGCCCAAATTTAATTCTGCTTGTTGACGATTCTAAAGATGATGAAGAAAGTGTGTGTCCAATCACATGATTGTCGCAACTAAATAACATCGCCATAACTTGAGATAACACGCGCATTGAATTTCTCGCACAAATGACCATTTTCGTGACGTACTCGTATATGCAAGTCGCACCATCTTCTTGAAAGCACACATCATCTCGAAGTCTGTTATCATCTCGCGATAGCAGGTAGTCTGCCTGGCTTTCAAGTCTCCTGGCATCCAGCTCATAAGTGCAAGAAGTGCTTTAGTTATTGTTGTCCTCATGGCCCCATGTATGTGGTCATGTGGTCAGTATTGTCATGGTTCGACTGACTTTTTCAATATGAAGTCTGTTGGTTGCGGAGTCCACTGATTTCTACCATACTGATACGCTATAGAAAATAATCGGTTTTATAACAATTTCATAAAACCACACAACTCCTTTCGGTTGTATGCCCCATGTTGAGCCTATTGCTTTTTTACATAGATAGATATCTTATCTTTCCTTCATAGTTTGCTGCCTAGCATGACACCTTAATAGTTAGGATAAGTTTGATACTATCCATTTTTGGAGGAGTGAAGTGTGGAATTTTATACTTTTTACCAAAAAAAAAAATACGATTTCCATTTAGCTGCGCTTGTTTTTAGTCCGCACTGTACGCTCCATGGGCTTGCCATTTTTAAAGCGTATTCTAACTGCTCTGTTATCGTGTCTAAATGGGGTCGGATTCGGCATAGGCTACAGTCTTTATTCTTCTATGATACCCTTGAGCATGCTATTTACTACAGTATTCCACAAAATGCCAATTTAGTTGCGATGCTTTAAATTTGAACTGAGTGACTTTAAAATCACTGTGAGACTTCCACGTTAGCCGACGATTGAAATAAATACCAAGGTACTTGACTTCATTGTGCTGCGGAATAGGTGAGCTGTTAATTTGGATAGGCGAATATATTTGTTTAAGCAGTGTGAATGTAGCATGAGTACATTCACATTTACTATCATTAACTTTTTTTTTATATTCCAAAGTTTTCCCCATTTCTCTAATACTTAAACACATTCCTGCAAATTTCATGAATCTAATTGTTGGTCTTCCTGAACACTACAGAATGCTGTATCATCTGCAAAAGTTGAAGTGTGGATTCCACATCTCGTTGGCATGTGAGAGGCGGAGGTCATATATAAAGTACGTCCTAGTATGCTATCTTGGGGAACTCCTGCCTCGATTGGCTTAGTTGGGATTAAAAAATAGTCTTCTCCGATAACAAATTTCCACCCACACAAGTTGTTTTCTAGAAGTTTGTGAATACTTTCCTGAAACTTTAGCTTTATTTTATGCATTGAACCGTCATGCCGCACTTTATCAAACGCTTGGGAAACTTCAATGAATAAAGCTAAACAATACTTTTTGTTCCCATTAGTCTTTCTTCTGACATCTGTGTGTTTGTTCTGTGCTGTTGTGTTTAACCCGAAATCCGAATTGATGATTATGGATACATCCTATATCATTCAATACTGGAGTCAACAATTTTTCGAACCGCTTTAAAATTGTTGCTAGTACACTTATTGGTCTATATGACTACTTTAATGGGATTCTTCCCTGCCTTGGGTATTCTAGTAATCATAAACACTTTCTACTCTGCATGGTACTACTCGAGACGTAAAATAGCGTCAAAAATAAAAAGAAAAAGTGATCTAGCCATAAGAGGTAACTGTAAAAGTATTCTACCAGCAATTTTATCAATACCTGGAGATTTCCTGGAGTTTATATAATTAATAATAATATAAACCGAAAACAGGATTGTTCAAGAAAACCAATCCTACAATGTCTTAAAATTCTTGAATCAAGTGCAGAATTCTTGAGACACAAATACAATGAATGAATTGCAGAGAGGTAAGAATAAAAGATTCTTTAAGAAAAAAACCTGTTTCTAAATTAATTGTGAAACATCATTTGCGCATATTTCTTTTAGAATTCTCATTAATTTATTTAAAATAATAGAATATATAGTGAAAAGTTTGAACATTTTTTTTTTAAGTTTTCCAACTCTACTGTTGATTAGGATAACTTTTATGAAATGTGAACAATAATATAGTTAGAAAACACAAAGACAAGCTGCGTATACTCTTTGGTTGGTGCAAATAATAGTAGCTAACAGAGTAAATAAGAGACTCAATTGTTTTTATTTCAAGTACGAATTCGGGATTGAATCAACTCTAAAATTCTTGAACCAATCGCATTTTATGATTGATTCGAACTCGGTTTTCCTCAAATCAATCTCATATTCAGTTTAGTTTTAGTTCTAGGATTAAGTATGTCTAAAATGAAGTATTTAGTGCTTGAATAATCCGCACTTGATTTGAGAAAATCCGTACTTAGCGTGATTTTGACATCGCTTGGGACTCAGTTAAGTTCGGATAGATGGAATTTTCTTTACAGTGTTATACACTGTAAAGAAAATTCCATCTATCACACTAAACCGATTTAATAACAATTTCGTTCTGTCTGCGTGCAATAAATCTACTTTCATATTGTTATCGTTTAGCGCTTATTAAGTTACTTACACTTAAAAGCTGGAGGATTAAGCTTATGTTTCATTCCTATCTAATTTTATCAAGAGTGATGAGTGGAATTCTTGTTAAAAAGTGTTTTCTTTAATGTCCTACAGCGCCTAACACGTTACTTCCATCCTCTTCTGCCAAATACATTCCGCACTAATTATGCTAATGCTATTTACAAGACTGTGTTCTAGTTATAAGCGATTATATCAGCTTATTGATTATTTTGTATTCTCTAAAACAAAAATTTTACTTGATTTTATATTAACACTTCTATGTGTAGATAAGTAAAAATAAAATACTCGCAACATCTTGATGTTTTATGGTAATTATGCGACTGCCTGCAAAACACTAAAATAACATACCTGTAAAGGAATAATGATTTAATAGAATGAGAAAGATGAACAACTGGTATTTTACGTAGGCGCAAAAAATTATAAATGATTGTGTTTTAAACCAAAATTTCTTTAATGCAACCTGCGTATTGCGTACATGGAAAACTCCGTCTTTTAAGATGTTTATAGTTATTAGCTTTACTTGTACGTTTGTTTGATTACATATTTGCCAATCTCGTATGATTGATTATTACATATCGTTGGTCTCATGCAGAAAGGCTCTAACAAACATAATCGCAATTTTACAGGAGAAGGAAAAACCATAATGGAAACTGTCTACTTAAGTTCGTTAACAATTGTTCAATTGTTTGTAAAAACGATGTTTATAAAATTATTTAATTAAATTTTTGTAACGCTGTATATTTACGTGAAACGTAGTAGAATCCCTAAAAAAATTTGATTCAGGGAAAATGTGAGTTAGGGCCTTTCTACATGAGACTAACGATATGTAGGTAAATAAATCTATACATAAATTGTTGCCGCTATAGTAGGAAAATTAAGGTTATCGTCTTGTTTCCGGGGAAGTGAGAGGATTTTAGCAATTCCTGAAGCCGATTTTTGGAATTCACAAAAACTCGGAACCGTTTTGCAGTTCAGAACCAGTTTCTCTTTCGGTAAGAATTTTTGCAGTGAATCCTGTATCTGCATTGTCGCGGACGAAGGAAGGGGTATTTTGGGAATTCCTAAAGACGATTTTGGGAGTTCCAGAAAACTCGCAGTACGTTTACCAATCGGTTCCGAACCGTCTTTTCATATTCGATGTGTATCTGAACATTTAACGGTCATTCGCTTGAAGTTGCCGTATTGCTTCCAGGCAAGTGGAAGGATTTTGGAGATTCCCAAAACCGATTTTCGAAATTCCAAAAAAACTCTAAACGTATTCGCCAACCGGTTCTGTATTTCATATAAGGTTCTCCCTTTTCGTGTATCTGAATTATAAGCGGTCATTTTGCATCCGCTTATACGGATAATTGCTCGGTAAGCAATTGAAAAAAAAATTATTTATATTATCAGCAAGCTATATCTTGGCATAGAAGTCTTTCAATAAATACGAAGTCTGATAAAAAAAACATTATTTTAAATTTTTTCAAAAAGTATTTATTAATTCATCAATAACTCTCTCGCCCACTTCAAAGAAATCCCCCTCAGCGATAATACACTTATGCCTGCGTGTTTTCCAATCCTTGAAACACTTCTGAAACACGCTTTTTAGTATCGCCAACAGCTCCTCTTTCGATTTTTCTTTTATTTACTCAATTGTAGCCAAACGTTTTCCTTTCATCCGTATCTTCAGTTTTGGGAAGAGGAAAAAGTCAGCGGGGGCCAAGTCCGGTAAATACGGTGGTTGAGGATTGATAACGGTTTTGTTTTTGGCCAAAATCCACTCACAAGCACCGTTATCAGGATGAAAAATCCATGATTGTTTTTTCCACAATTCTGTGCGTTTCTGGCGAATTGCTTCGCGCAAACGACGCATAACTTCAAGGTAGTATTCGTTATTGACCGTACGACCGTACTGTGGTAAGAATTCCCGAAGCACCACGCCATTGCAGTCGAAGAAAACAGTGAGCAAAACCTTCACATGTGAAGGTCTTGGCTCTTCTGGAAGCTTCCATTGGGATGATTGCGCTTTAGTTTTAATGTCATAGCCATACACCCATGATTCGTTACCAGTTATGACATTTTTGAGGAAATCTCGATTGTCGTTGACGACGTTCAACAGCAACAGTGGGTTTTGCTAAAAATTTAGCAATTTTGGAAAATTTTTCGCTGCCACACGTTTCATTCCTAAGACATCTGTAAAAATTGTTTGGCATGAACTGAACCAACATCATCACCAACCTCTCTGATAGTGATTCGACGATTATTCCAAATCATTTTCTTCACTACTTCAATGTTTTCTTCGAAGTGCTCAAGCGACCAGGATGAGCTTCGTCCCTAATATCTTCTCGGCCTTCCTTAAACTGGTTGTACCACAATTGAACTTGTGTTCCGCTCATAGTAGACTCGCCAAACGTCACAGTCAACATTTCAAAATGTTTTTGAGCATTTAATTTCTTTATTTACACAAGAGCACGCCAAAACACGACTAACCTTTTTATCTGAAAAGAGTAAACTGAGAATCTAAAATGGCTGATATTGCCAACATATATAACAGACATGAGTTTGGAACAGAAAAACATGCGAAAATTTAACATACGTAACCCACTAAATTTGATAATAACGGTATTTTTTTTATCAGACCTCGTACAAGTATATACACTAGTTTCAATGATGCATCTAGAAATCTGAATTATTTGTAATTTATGTTTAGAAACTGTATTCAGAATATATTTTCGAGCATTACTAGCCGTGCTCGTTTAAGACCGTGATTCACTATCTTATTTATATATTTGTACATAGTAAAATAATTAAAAATTATTATTGTCATAATAATTTTACAAACTTTTAAAGGATACTCAACCAAAAAGTAAAACATAAATATAGTTTAAGAAACTAAAAAGCACGGTTTGATATCAAACTAGAAAGTAAAAAATATTTTTAAAAATAAGCGTAAACAATATTGAATGAAAAATACCAATATTATTGTGAACTAAGCGTGGGGCGCTTTGTATTATATTTTTCGTACATCGAGCGCCCGTATTTTTCATTCATTTCATATTATTTTCTATTTTTCACTTCGATATCGGAGAGGGGGTTTTTTTTTCTTAAAACTATATTTATGTTCTTTCCTTTTAACTCAAATTTTTTTATATTCCTTTTTCCTAATTTTATTAGGAAAAAGGATTCAATTTGCGTTTTAATAGTTGATTTTGATTCTAAACATGAATAGTAATTTCTTTTTCTAGATAGTTTTTAGTGTAAAGCCATACAAGGCAATTTTTGTTGCACAATTTTTTCTCAATTTTAATTTGATCATTTCTTTTTCGGCAGTTTTTGTGTTTCCTTTAGCTTTTATTTTCTTGCAATGTAAGTTGTACTCGTATATGCAAATTAATGGAGGACTTGTTCCATATACGAGAATATGATTGATTTTGTTACTTTTTGAAAGCAACGAGAAATGCTTATCAATTGTATTTATTTATGTGCTTGAAACTCAAACTTTGAATGCATTCCATGAAGTCTACAGAGAGTACTTTTTGTTTTTGGATTGTTGTTGAGTTCTTTTTTTTTTTAATTCAAATTTCGCCAGTTCATTGTTTCTCATTCAAATTGGTTTTTATTTAATTTCTTCGTATAAAAGTACAATTTTGGTTAATTTTATGCTTAGTTAATGTTATTTTTTATACTCTTATTTTGAATCTTAAATTTTATTTTCTACTATTTCCTTTTTAACATTTACGAGTACTTTTTTTGGTGAGAGTTCAAAATGTGAAGTAACACTCATAAGCAGCGTTGTCAACTCTATGCGTTTCTCACCGTTTTTTTTTTTTTTGATTTTTAAAATTTTAGTGCGAAAAATTCTCTAGTCTAGTGCGCTGCGCGCTTTTTTTAATTTTGGGTGCACTTTTTAAATTATATTCAATACAACTTTTTGTTTTAATGTAAAAAAAAAGTTTATTCAAGTGTTTAAAATTTTTACATCTCATTTCGTAGAGCACAATACGAACACGATACGTACCGTACGACCGTAGAAATTGTAACTGTAACGTAAATGTAACGTAAATGTATACAATCTCTTTATAATTTTTTGAATGGTACCAATATTGGAAGCTAATATAGCGAACAAAACTCAAATGTTTGAATATTTGTTCCCAACTGTAGGCGGGGCACATAGAACTCGTTGTACGTTATACGTTGCCTTTTTCAACTGACAACTAAGTTGAAATACATGTATTCTTATGAGCTCTGTCACTTTCCGTACTTCTCCGTCAACGCAAAGTTGAGCAACTTTTAACTTTTAACGTACGTTTAGAACTTTGACAACTATCTGGATATATTTTTTGTGTATTTTGATTTAGATTTTCGTTCAAAAATAAAATATATTTAAAACTAATTGTGTGAGATTATTTGTGCTGTGCCTGAAATATAGATCCAAAGACGATAATAGAATTAAAGCAAATGCAGTTTCTCATCCGTTAACAAAGTACAAATTGTGATAACTTCATGAAAAGAAGACGCACAAAGTATGATGGATTCTATGTGCTACGGCCTTAAAACTCAATTGTTTATAATGTATTATTATTAATTTATTATACTTAAAACGTATTAAAATTTTCTCATAACTACATTTTCATTGCATCGCAGACTTAAATTTAATACTGTATTACTTCATTTCATTTATAGCAGCATAACTCTATATTATGAACCAATTTTTAAAATTAATTTTCTCGTTGGAAGATTATGAATGAGGAATATATATTTGCGGTTACATATAATGTGACAGTTGTGAAAATTGTACGCGGTGTATAAATTATGCTACCAATATTCATTATGCGTACTTTACAGAACTCAGAGAAAAAGTCTTAAATTTAATAAAATATATTATGTGTGTATAAAAATTTAACTTCGTTTAACAGTTTACTTATCAAATAAACACAAAGTACTAAAACAGGGTTTTTATGCCATCCCTGTCATTCACAATAATATATACCAACACTGACAACATTTGTAACGTAACCCCGTAATATAATTCTATTTTCCACACCTCCTAGTCCTCATCCCCGGAACTTCTACAGAAATCATTAAATGGAAGAATTAACCTCCTAGCATGCGTCCCTACGTGACAATGTCCTGTTAGAACTGCCACCAAGGTACGCAACCTTTGACGGGGAAGACCCTTTAGGACCGCAGTTCTTCTACTATCATACGCAGGCCATGTTAGCCTTGCCTCTCGGCTGGAGACCTCACCGGACCATCTGTCCTGTGCAGTACCTACAAGTTGACGCTGAACTTGGTTCTTACAGCTGTTAAACGGGACTCCTACCATCGTATCATTTAGAAGAGCCCCGGCTTTCACCAGCTCATCCACCACAAAAAAACCTCCAGGCTGGAATGTCTCGCTATCTCATTAAGAGATATCCGGCATTCTTGAACCAACCTGGACGTCGTATAGACACCCACAAGCGCATTTAACGCAGCCTTACTATCAGTACGGATTCGGATATTCACCCCATATGCTTTCAAAATAATTTCAGCCTGCATTACGCTACACTCATCATATAAAGGGTGGTTAAATTTCAAGGGCCGATGTTGACTTTGAATAAAACACAAACTACTTAGGAAGTTATTGTAATTTTATTATTTTATTTATTCAATTATGTATGGAACAAAATATCGGCCAAATGGGCGCCGCAACCACGGCGGCACACCTCCATCCGATGGTCCAAATTTTCGATGACCCTGAGGCATAATGAAGGTTCTATGCCGTTAATGTGCCGAATTATCTCATCCTTTAGCTGTTGAATTATTGCTGGCTTATCGACGTACACCTTTTCTTTCAAATAACCCCAAAGAAAAAAGTCCAACGGTGTCAAATCACATGATCTTGGCGGCCAATTGACATCGCCATTACGTGAGATAACACGGCCATTGAATTTGTTGCGCAAAAGAGCAATTGTTTCGTTACCTGTGTGGCAAGTGGCACCGTCCTGCTGAAACCACATATCGTCTACATCCATATCTTCCAATCCGGGCCATAAAAAGTTCGTTATCATCTCACGATAGCGAACACCATTCACAGTAACTGCCTGACTGGCCTCATTTTGGAAAAAATACGGCCCGATGATGCCGGAAAAAAACTTGGCGTTTAGGTGTGGTTCACATTCAACATCGGCCCTTGAAATTTAACCACCCGATAGCTTAAAATCTCTGATACTGGGGCATCTAGAAAAGTGCAGTTCGTATTCATGTAGACGCGTGAATTCACTTTTGCTATAGTAATTAATAAATTACCAAATTATTAACGAAATTCTTACTAAATAAATTCTAAATGGGTAGCCGTAAATTTATTCGACATATTTCATCCCTTGCAGTAAAGATTGTAATTTTGACGACGTTAAATTCCCGTCCATAGTATGAAACATTTGCTGCAAAACGTTCGAGTTTTGTGATGTTACAGGAAAAGGGAGAAACATAAACATGTACATACAGTTCTTGTTGAGTCTCTCATTCACACTTTTCGATACAAAGTTAGCTACAAATATATTTGACATTTCTTTTTATTTAGTTTCTGTAATTGCACCAATTACAAATACAATTAACATATACAAACAAGTTTCTAATTTTGTTAATATTAAAAATAGAATAGTTACACAAAAAATAAACAAATTAATGTGAACAAATTTAATTAATGCAATTAATTTTAAACAAAAATATATTTTCCATTTGGCCAAAACTGTCAAAAACTAAATGGAAGAAGTAGGAAGGAAGGAAGGAAGGTACTTCAAACAAAACAAACGGCAAAGAAAAACTTCAGTATGGACACAAATGCAGTTTCAAAAGAGAATTTAGAAATGTTTTGCAGCAAATGTTTCATAGTATGGACGGGGACTAAGCAGCTGTACTCATATCATGATACAAAAAAAAAGGTAGCCGCTTCGCTACAACAATAAAAAAAAACTACAGGTATTTTGTTTGTGTAAAAGGCAAATTCCCACTTCAACTGTCAAAAATAGTTGAAAAACTTGAAAATTGTTTTTCTCGAAACAAGCTTTTTTGCGTTATGACTATGTTGCAATAAAGTAGCGATGTGCATTTTTAGCATTTATAAACGATAATAACCATGATAAATAAAACATATTGGATGTTAATTTTTGTTTTGTTCCATTCCCCATTTGAAATTTATTTTTACAAACGGAACAAGTTCTCATTTTTTATATTTTTCGCAACTTTGTATCACTTCCCTCAGTGTTTCTTTGCATAGAATAAAAAATTTAAATGTCGTCGAACAAACAAAACTTGGCAGAAGAAGTGCCGGCGGATTGACCGAATTCGCCTGAATCCGCCGATGCGTCCACCTAATAATGAATTCGTCTTGAGCTTATTTTTTCGTAGCTGATAATGTTTTTTTGTAAAAAAAATTTATTTTTTCGTAGCTGATAATGTTTTTTTGTAAAAAATTTTTATTTTGTTTTTAAATATTTCCTTTTCCAAAGGAAAAAAAAATTATAAGACTTTATTGAGCTGAACAAATTTATCGCAATTGATTAAAATAAAAGTCGAAGCTACTAGGATCAAAATCGTTATAATTATTGTAAAGCTAACATTGCCTTAATAAAAGTAATAGAATCGCACAAGCGGCTAATTTTTACAAACACGATTTCTAGCTATTGCACGAATTTGATGGCATGACATCAGCCGGAGCTATCAAACCCGGTTGAGCGTCTAATAGCCGCTTAAAATGTTGTTTCGTTATCATGTTTTTAATATAAAAATATTATAATTTTTATAATAAACATAATGGATACCTAAACATGAAAATAAAATTTCTAAATACCGCGGTCTTTTCCTCATTTCACTGCCTTTTGTAATATAAAGTTGACAATGTTGAAAATGTGAAACATTGTTTACATTACTCACATCTAACATCTACTATCAATCAAAAATATTATTATTTCAATTTTCAAAGAATTTAAGAAGCACGAAAAATTTTCTCGAAAAAAAATTGAGCTGAAAAACATAAGAGGATTATATGATATTCTTGTATGTCTATAAATAAAGTGCAGAGCACATAAAAAAAAAATTTGGAAAAAATACAAAAAAAATATTACAGAGGAAAATAAAGGAATAAAACACACATGCAAACAATTGACAGTTAATTAAAAAATTATAAATTTTTCGAAACAAAGGACACAATATATAATGTTTCAACCTTTTTTATCTTGGACCAGTACTCAGGAGATTACCCCTACACATTGTACTGGAACTAGGAAAATAAATTATAAGGAGGAGGAAAGAGGAAGTAGTGTTGATGGACATTTAACTTTTACAATAACAACACGAAAGACCAAAACAAACTCTACTACAACATTTAAAATGTTGGAATTAAATTAGTTAAAACTCATCAGTGCCTAGTGTATATACTTCCACACTGCTTTTTTTTCATTAATTTATTTATTGAATCTTCACAAAGTGAACTAACAATAAGTATTCAAATCTTAATACTAAATACATAAAATAAATTAAGTCCAGCCAATGCTAGACAAAAATATTTTATTTTGCACGATCAATATCAGTGAAATCACCTATTTAACGTTCTGATGGTGGCAAGGGTGTCCCTCCTTCTCAACCGAGAGTGTCCTTCGAAATTAAGTATATTGCGTGCAAGACTATTTGGATGAAGTTCCAATCTATTGATATGCCTTGTTGCGTACTTTGAAAATTCGTTTTTTACAAGAGAAACACAGAGATCCTTATGAATTCGTGAGTTTTTTACGTACCATGGAGCTGCGGTAATTGTTCGAAGAATTTTGTTTTGTCGCCTTTGAATTTTTTCAACGTTTGAAGCGGAGGCGGTGCTTCATAATTGAATTCCATAGCACCATATAGGTTTTTAAATTGCGTTGTATAATAAAAGTTTGCAATCCAACTTCAATGTCGAATTTCTGCCCATAAGCCAATTCAGTTGCGCTGCTGTTAAACTTTTCGCTGAATAACTTTCGCATCTATGTGAGACTTCCACGTTAACCTACGGTCAAGATGAATACCAAGTTACTTGACTTCATTTTGCTGCGGAATAGGTGAATTGTTAATTTGGATAGCTGAACATGTTTGTTTACGCAGCGTGAATGTAACGTGAGTACACTTTTGTTCATTAACTTTAATTTTCCAAAGTTTTAACCACATCTCTAATATTGAAATATACTCCTGCAAATTTCGCGAAGCTACTTGATGGTTTTCATGTACGCTGCAGAATGCTGTATCGTCTGTGTTCAACCTAAAGTTGAACAAATATATGTCGTGAACATGGTATCCCTAATTCTAGTTAAAAATAAAATAAAACAAAAATGTAGTTTAAAACACACGGCGAATTGGTGTCGCTGCATCGTAGCTAAGGTTGCCGTAACTTTTAAAACAATTTTTTTTAATTTTTTTTATTACTTTGAAACAGAAGCCTCTACGACCATCGTTTTTACCTTATTATAATTTTTTTACTTCAACATACGTTTTTCTAAAGCATTAAATGAATTTATTGTCATATACATCAACATCATTGGATTAAATTAAAATTTGATTAAATAAAACCCTAAATATTCCGCTTTTTATCTATCTCGTTTATGGTCAGTTGGATGTCCTACATCAAAACCAGAAAGTAAATACATCAAAAGTATTCAGTCTGCAAAAGTTGAAGTGTGGATTCCGGGTGTCGTTGGCATGCCAGAGGCGTAAATCAAATATAAAGTAGGCACCAGTATGCTGCCTTGGGGAACTCCTGCCTCGATTGGCTGAGTTGGGCTTATAAAGTCGCCTTCTCTGATAAGAAATTTCCGCCCACATAAGTAGCTTTCCAGAAGCTTGTGTGTATTTGCAGGCAAGTTCAACTTTATTTTGTGTATTAAGCCCTCGTGCCACACTTTATCAAAAGCTTGGGAAATGTGAATGAATAGAGCTGAGCAATACTTCTTCTCCTCAAAGGTCTGTCTTATGACATTGACTAGTCTGTGCGTTTGTTCTATTGTGCTGTGTTTAGCCCGAAAGCCAAATTGATGATCAGGGATGCAGACCACATTGTTCAACATTGGACTCAACTTTGCTATTAACAATTTTTCGAACAGTTTTGAAATTGTTGGCAGTAGACTTATTGGTCTGTATGATTCTACCTTAGTGGGATCCTTCCCTGGTTTGGGTATCATAGTAATCATGGACACCTTCCACTCTGCAGGATAATACTCCAGATGTAAAATAGCGTTAAAAATAAAAAGAAGAATTATACGAGCTACACGAGGTAGCTGCTCAAGCATTTTACCAGTAATTTGATCAATACCTGGAGCTTTCCTGGGGTTTGTGCTTTGAATAACATTTTCAACATCTTGAAAACTAAGTCTCAGCGGCATAGGCGGTCTAACAGCGTATGACGGTAGCTCAGCTGAATTATTCGCTGTATCATTTGTGGTAAAAACATTTCTCAAGTGATCGACATACACTCTAGTTGTAGTTCGCAAAGGTGGCTTACCTACTACGGGTCTTTTCAGATCTTTTGTCGCTTTCCATAGAGAATAGTTGGATTGAGGGGTAGCATCAAGACCTTCAAGATAATTTTTAAGGGAAGCCATTCTTTGGATTTCAAGCAGATTTTTTAACTGAGTTATGCACTCTCGTAGTCTGCTTTTAAGCTGGGGAGACCTGCGAAGTTGCCACTCTCTTCTAACTCTTCTTTTTTCTGTTAGAAGTTGTTCAATTTCAAACGAATATGTTCTATTGCTCCCATTTCTGGATCTTATATGGCTAGTGGTGGCATGTTGTACGGCTAGATTAAGGTGTTCAGAAAATTCGTTAATCGACACCTCAATATCCTCAGACGTTCTCAAGGCAATGTTTTCCGTACAATGTGTACTCAAATATTTTTATATATAAAAAAAAAAATAATAATAATAATGAAAATATAAAGAAAATAAGAAAAACAGTGAAAAAAAAGAAAGAGGTGCACAAAAAAAATATATATGGTTTATATGACAATGTTCTAAAGGCAAATTACTATTGTTGAATTGTATGGTCGAAGACAACCACATAATATGGTTTCAATCTAAAATTTATTTACAAGTTTTAGTACAGCCACGAACCAACATCATATCACGTAATCATATATTTGGTAAAAGTTACAAAAATTTAATCATGACTAATGCTGTTATTGTAAAAATTTAAATATTACTGGCAAACCCAACCATATAATTAATTAGCCACCCTACCCATATTGTAGAAAAATTGTGAATTCTATTGTCACGGTCAACTGTAATAGTGTTGAAGTTCACAAAATGATTTGAAGAAATAAACACATCACATTTTTGTAATTTAATCAATATATTTTTTAACAATATTTTGAAATTCAAAATATTTTTTAAACATTAAAATAGAAAACAGCTAAGAGAAATTCGCAAGATCTTGCTGTTTTGGAAACATTGCTGAATTTTTGCCCTGGCCCATAAATCTGCAAAAATATATATTCAAAACCATTAAAACATATGTATACATGTATTTTTTGATATCAATTACTATACAAACCTTTTTAATTTTAAATGTTTATTTTTATGTTTGGGTTTATTTATATTTGTTTGCACCAGAATTTCTTTTATATTTCTTTTAATATTTCTAAAATAAAAAAACATGAATACAAAAAACTGATTTGTTTAAAATTATTACAAATGCATTTGTCAAACATTTTCACAAAAACCACAATAGTTAGTATATTTTGCAAACGCACTTGTATTGCCTATACAGACAATAACCATACGCACGTTTAAAAATAAGAGTCTATTGTTGTACACTACAAAAGCTATGTTTGTATTCAAACTAGTTTTTAGAACATTATTATTGCATTCAACCATATTTTAAAACGACAGAAATATAACAGTAGAAATGTGGAATTATCAATATTACTATGTTTAGATTGGACTAAACTATATTAAAAAGGATAACACAGTGCTACCGGCAATAATTCAAATTAAGACGGAGTAAATACTAAGGTTGCCACAACAATATTCGAAATTGCTTTTTCTCTGCGTGCGTACACAGCTTGCTACCTATTCCGGTGCAATTTGGGTTCATACGAAATTAATAATGATTATACATATATAAAAAATACGGACAGCAGTAACAAAACACGTGCGCACAGGATGGAAAACAAAACACTACTCCAAGTATTATTTTTCGCGATGACACTGAAATACTCGAAAGATGTTGAACGGAATAAAGACAAATGTTGAGTTTGAAAACAATGTATTTCTTATGGCAAGATGTTAATATCTTCGAAAAACTATGGTAGATGTTAGATGTTGATCAGTGTAAAAATCTATTACGTTGCTCACATCTAACACTTACTATCATTAAAAAATATTATTAAGTTTGCTTTTTATGACCATTTACTAAAAATCTCTATTGTTTAAGAGGGCGTTACCTCTCGGCTCAATATGGTCAGATGAAATTTAAATAATTTTTTCCCAACTTAATTATATTATTTATAACCCTGAAGATATTTGAATAAAACAAACGTAACGTTTTATTCAAACATTTTCAGGGTTATAAATAATATAATTATTTCATGGATTTTCTTCTTATTACCTATTTCATTTAAACTGGGCTACTCAACACAGGATTAAATAAATAAATTAATAAAAAACTCGACATCACAAATTAAATCTTTAATCAAGGAAAAACTAATTAAATTATTGCAATGGAATATTGAAATTTTGTATTATCTTGAAAGATAATAATAATACTGCCAACAATTTCAAAACTGTTCCGAAAATTACTAATGACGAAGTTGACTCCAGTATTGAATGATGTGGGATGTATCCCTAATCATCAATTTGGCTTTCGGGCTAAACATAGCACCATAGAACAAACACACAGACACACAAACGTCATAAGACAAATTTTTGAAGACAAAAAGTATTGTTCAGGTCTATTTATTGGCATTTCCCAAGCTTTTGATACTCGTAAAGTGTGGCACAAGGGTTTGATGCAGAAAATAAAGTTAAACTTGCCTACAAATGCTAACAAGCCTCTGGAAAGCTACTTATAACTCTTTCACAGCCAATCGGAGCAGCATTCTAGGACCCAATTGATATCTGATTTTCACCTCTGGCATGCCAACTTCAACTTTTGCAGATGACACAGCATTCTGCAGCGTTCATGAAAACCATCAATTAGCTTCACGAAATTTATAGGAATAATATATTTCAATATTAGAAAAATGGCTAGGTTAGGTAGGCAGGCCGCTGGATTTTCAAAGTGCCAATTTCCTGATAACGATGCTGTTCGTTTGCACAATTACATTTAAAACAAAAACAACATTTAAAATTTTGTTATTGTTTTAAATGTAATTGTGGGAACGAACGAACAGCTTCGTTATCGTGAAATTGGCACAAAAATCTTTACGCCTAGATATCTTAGGCGAGATGACGGATTGTCTCCTCCTCTTCCTCGTCTTCGCAACTTCTGCAGAAGTCGTTATAGGGAAGGCCTAGCCTCTTGGCATGTTTCCCAAACGAGCAGTGTCCAATGATGATGGCTACAGTGACTCTCAGGTGAGGTCTGGGCAGTTTTAATAGCTCCCCCTCTCTCGTAGAGTTAAATCACGGCCACAGATTCAATGATATAAGGTACGTAGGCTCTGTGAGCCATTTTTCTTGGGCAATTTTTTACGTGTGGAGTTTTATTCTATTCGTTCTTGGACCCCTGTTCATGTACCCATTTTAGGGTTAGATTAGAATGTCTCGCCATTTTGTTTAATGATGTCTGGCATTCTTGGACCAGACTGGAATTAGTATATATTCCAATCAGGAGGGCAATGGGGCTTTGCTGTCCTTTACTATCATGATATCCCTGCCGAATATCTTGTGGAACGTCAGCCATCTGGCCGCTTTGTTTATAGCCGATATTTCAGCTTGAAGAACACACATCCGTCCTATAGTCTGAAGGATATTTTAGTGTTCTGATTAAATAAAATATACTTCTGAAGATGTTCAAAAAAAAGCAAACGAAACGTCGAGTAAAGCACTCATAAAAATTGTTTTTAATTTATTTAAAATTTAAAACAAAAGTTTGTAAAAACCCCCTATTGAAACAAACAATGATAGTCGTGTACCTAAACTATTAAAAAAGTTACACAGTTTTTGTCCCTCGTATAATAAGTCTCCTTCCGTTCTACATTTTTAAAATGCCGCTAAAATGTTTTGACTCTACAAATTTAAATAGCAGAATATTTCTTTCGTAGTTAATTTAACAATAAAAATTGGGCGAGCCACCAACGTTTTCGTATTGGGCTGATAATTGATGTATCTCCACTGGTAAATTTTATTCGCTTGTTATTTGTGGCTTAAGTTTGTTTGTGGTATATATTTATTTTAATTTCAGTATAATTTACAATACATACTTTTCTGATTGTGCTGGTTTTTTAATGAAAACACTTCTCCCCTGCCGTATTTCCCCTGGTTCATCAGATGCCAGTGTAGAGATTTTGCGTCCAGGGTAGATAAGGAAGTGAGACATTACTTCTTTCTTAATATTTATATTATATTATTTTATGCTAAACCAGCGTATACGCTTGAACTCGGTTCATGACGTATCATGATCTGCTGCTTTAACCACTCAGCCTCCGAGCATTTAATTATTCTCTATCTATATTCATCTCATATTGAATCACCTATGCATCTTTGTTAATTGCGCATCGCAGTGGGCGCTGATGAGTAGTGTAGCGACTACGAAACAGCTAGTTATCCCCCAGCTAAAGATTTGGTTATTATTTTTCTTGTCTTCTTCAATCAATAATTATTGATCACAGCAAATTTGTATTGTAAAGAAAATAAAGAAATTTGTATTTCTTAAGAAAAAAACTTAAGAAAGGAAAAACTTGAACTAAAAACCCGATGTACATATGTACAAACCAAAAAATTGTTAAAAATAGTAATAGTTATTGTCTGTTGTACATAAATGATATAGTCAGCTATGAACAATAGTAAATAGTTCAGGAGTAGTGTTTTGTCTTCCATCCTGTGCAGACGTCTTTTGTTACTGCTATCCGTATTTTTTATGTATTGCACCGGAATAGGTAGCAAATTGTGTACACATGTTTGTATTTCTTTTTGTTCCTTTTTTCACTGCTCTCCGTATTTTTTATATATGTTCACTATTAACTTCGTATGAAACCAAATTGCACCGGAATAAGCAATTTCTTGTTTTTTTTCTCATTTTTCATCGTGTTCCGTGTTTTCTTTAAGGGTGTGAAAAGTGTTGGACTAAGTTTTGCTAATCTGAGCAGTGTCGAAGGTATATACACTGGGCACTGATCAGTTTTAACTAATTTAATTCCAACATTTTAAATGCCGTAATACAATAGAGTTTGTTTTAGTCTTTCGTGTTGTTATTGTTAACGAACACTACTCCCTCTTTCCTTCTCATTATAACCTAAGTTCCCAGTTCCAGTACAATATACTGCATATGTAGGGGTTATCCCCTGAGTACTGGTAATATATAAAGCAATAGAAGCGAAATATCACACCGCAGAAAAACTTTAGTCCTGTACTATACAACGTGTGCTTCATCATTTTGTGCTCAAAATCAAATTCGGATTTCAACATTTTAATACGTACTAAAGAAGGGAGCAAATACCCTAAGGCTCTTTTCATAACATATATTAAATGTCTTGATATTACTGATCTCACAATCACGACAGAATAATGTTTAACAACAAAAAATATAACTTTTAATATATTATTTATAAAAAAAGTTTTTTGTTATATAAAAATCTAAATGGAAACATTAAAAAAGTTTTGGCATGTTTATTAAAATGTGTACACACGAACATAAATACTAGCATGAAAAAATAATAATATCGCTGATGTAAACACTCATATCCGTATGTCTGTTTTTAATTCACGGCTTTGTTTGCAAAACATATTGGCTGCTTTTCCCCAACATTCGTTGTTGCCCGCAAGTGGGTCAAACAATAAATTAACATACTTTTAATGTTGTTGCCGATATTCAGAAATAAAATGATGTAAAGGAAATGTTTTCAACTGTTGATCAGAAAAAATATGAAAACTCGAAAACTTTTTTTGGAGGAGGCACATACATACATATATACACACATATGTATAGTCGTATATGCAAATGTGTTTCCTATCAACACAATAAGTGCAAAATTTTTGAATAAACGTTTGGGGTTGAAAGTTTTCAAAACTGTGCAACCACCAAAAAAGCCCCTTGTTTAAAAATAAACTTTTTCATTTATATTTAAAAAGAATAATAATAACCCTGTACATTAAACTTCTTGTTTGCCTTGTGAATAGGATTTGCGGTAAAACGTTGCAGAAGCAGAAACAGAGAAACAAATAATAAGCAAACTTTTATTTCAAAAAATTCATAGAAAATAATGTTTCACTACTATTCAGCTCATAAAAAATGTTAATATAAGTATGTACATTAGTACAAAATTTGAGTGTTTTCATACATATATACTGTATAGTAAAAGCCGAAATATTATAGCGTTAAGCCGTATTATCAAGTTCTAAAGTCCTAGATTACACAAGGCAATTGGGCAATTTTGGATGCACTAGATAATATTGGGAATACAAATGATTAAAATCGATTTGGACAGCATACGAGTAAATATTACATATCGTTGGTCTCATGTAGAAAGGCCCTAACAAGCATAATTGCAATTTTACAGGCGAAAGAAACATCGTAATGGAAATTTAATAAGTAGGTACATACATCTAAAAGTTACTTATTTTGCTCAATTGCTTGTAAGAGCGATATGCATGAAATTATATAATTAAATCTTTGTGAAACTGTGTACTCGTGGGAAATGTAGTAGAATCCCTAAAAGAGCTTAATACAGCGAAAACGCGAGTTAGGGCATTTCTACGTGAGACTAACCATATGGTCTGTGTCAATAATAACAAATATATATTTTTCGGAATGTAAACATCTGTTTTTATAATTCAGTATTTGACAGATGTCAAAGTGTAAACACACATTTTTTTATCGTTATAATAATGCCGAATTTTGTGACTGAAAAAGATGCTTTGCGAGAAATTCTGATAACTTATGCTGATAGTTATCGGTTGTTGGTGGAAGCTTACGATCAATATGAATGAACTCAAAAAGCATGTGAACTTGCGAAAGATAAGGAGTGGCCTGGTCAGACGAAAAACTTTAAAGATTACGAATTGGCAGCATTACTGCGGCATCGAAGATTACATTACAAATAAGGCTATTTTCTACGTTTAAAAGCATTCGGATTCAATCAAAAGCAAGGGAATTAGATCCCATGTCAATTGAAGCTGAGAGACGATGAAAAGCGGTTTTTCATGTCGTAAATGACGCTTGTACGCCTACAGTGCGTGAAAAAGATTTACATCAGCACCTGCCTTTACGGCCTTATCTGAGGATGAACCAATGCCACGGAGTGAATTATTCACGATTCACTAGCGCCCTCTTGTGGCTTACCAGGCACACACAGGTCGCAATTCTAGCCATATGTTTACAGTTGTGTAATATTGATCGACTGTCTTGAGAAAAGAAATACCATTAACAGTGAATATTATATAGTGTTGTTGGAGCGTTTGAAAACCGAAATTGCAAAGAAACGACCGCATATGGCAAAGAACCAAATTTCATCAAGACCGTTTCACAACTTCGAATTGCTCCCACATCCACCGTATTCGCCAGATTTGGCTCCCAGCGACTACTGGCAGACCTGAAAAAATGCTTACCGGTAAGAAATTTCGCATGAATAAAGAGGCAAAAGATAAATCGTTCTACAAAAGTGTTATAGAAATAGTAGAGCGGCATTGCAGATAAATGGCATAGATGGTAACAAATTAAGTGATTTTTCAGAAGCCATCAATCATTTGCCTAGACTTTTCTGAACTACCGTCGATTATATTACAAGTCTTGCACGCTTTATTAACTAATTATAAATTAATATTGTTGTGCACATTGTTAGCAATTAAATTGAGGCAAAATAATATAATAAAAATTAAAATTTGTTTCACGTTTTTCTTTGTTTTTGGTAAATAATTAACAGATTAAACAAGCCTTATTCAAAAAAGGACTTAGTAACCATTTACTTATCGTTATTAAGCAAAATTGCCTAAAGTATTATTCAAAAACCAATATTTGCTTAATATACTGCCAAATGCTGAAATTTTTGATGCCAATCCTTATATCTCGATCCTTATATCTGCGATCGGGGTGTTATTAGCCCCCAAAAATGCATCAAAGTTATCAGGGAAACTAATTCCTCTTCCTTCGATTTTAGATTTAAGGCACGACCAGAACGTTACAGCCAAGGTAGGCACTTCAACCATGATCAGCAGCAAAATGGTCTGCAAGCAGAACCTCCCAGGGGTTTGGTTAATCTGGGATGCAGCTCCCTTGAGTTTTATTTGCTACAACAAACTCGTACCCCTCTATGCCCAGAAAAGCATTCTTATAATATTTTATTTAAGTATAAAGCTAATTTTGAACCAAAAAAAAAACTGGGTTTTCTTTGTTAGGCCCGGGACTTTTCAGCCCATGGTTAGACATGGCTTTAAATCATCCTGAAAATTTGCTCTACTCGTATGTACAAAATAACCCATACCATAGACTATGCGACCGTCGCTAGAGTATGTTGACCTACCGAGTTGTGTGTTTTGTGTACAAACTGTGCAACATTAATTCACAATTTCATTTCTTAAAAAATTCTGTTGAGTAAAGATGACCGCAGATGCAACAATTGTATACATCAAATAATAGCAAATCAAAATAAAGTAGTACAACATGCTCCTAAATTTTACAACCAGTCGATACATCTACCCAAAAAATCAAAACTTTTTAATCTTTCGTACACAACTTCATACGACAATCCCACACACTTTAGAATCTAATAACCAACATCGCCATGTTGTACAACTACTCGTAGTCGCATAGTCTGTGGCTGGCATAGGAATCAAAGTCAAAAAATTTCAATATTAAAAGTCAAACATCTTTCAAACTATTAACGATATTTATATAAAATAAAGTGGTTATTCTGTATCTTCTTATTAGCTTTTCAAAAAATGTAAACTTATTTAAATCAAATAATTTTTACAAGAGTAGAGAGAGTATTGAGGGAAACAAGCTTTTTCATACCCGAGGAAGCCAATTTTTACACCCAGTTGGTCACCATGTGATATAAAAAGGCGGTTCAAGTTTCATAATTCTTAAAGACTATTTCCTCCTCTATGATTCCTTCATACATTGTTTTTTGATTAGATCACGAATTTCAAAGATAGAGATTTATTACCCTTTTTTTGTGTGCGTCGTCGCTCATGATGATTTTGGACTCAAAATTGTTCTCTTCGTTGCTGGGATTGAGGTCGACTATACATACTGTTTGTCTGTTTGTGTTCTGTAGTTGTCGAGTTCACTGATATCAAATATGGTTGACGTAAAACGCCATTTACAAAAGCTATTTGCGTTAGAGTGATTAATTTTGGGCCGCCCTGTATAATTTATGTTGAATATTTTACAACTTGTGCGGATATTTTCCTAAAAACTTTAATGAAAATTTACTGAAATCTTACCAGGCTCTCATTGAACAAAATCTAGTAAACGTAGGCACGAGGCAGAGCTAAAAATTTTTTCTCTAAAATCATTTAATAGTATTTAATTATTTCACGGTATTATTGCGAAAATAAAATTAAGCCCTTCTTGGCTGAAGAAGGAAGCGAATGCAAACCAAAACAATATCTTGTATTTGTTAAATTTATTATTTATTTATTTTATATATTTAAAGAGACCTTAAGCTCAAATTAATAAATAGTAATAAGTAGAAAAAGGGTCGAAAGAAAGAAATAATAAGCGTATTACTTATTTATGTAATTATAATAATACAAAATACTCGTACATGAATTCGAAAAGCTTAGGATGCACAGTATGAAAGGGGTAGCAAAGACCATATGCCACAGTATATTTGTAGCGTCACAGTTACTGACTATAGTGAAATGCCTTAAAGAAATAAAGAAAAGAACTTTACAGTTCGTTGAAGCAAATCAGTTAAGCTCGAGCAAGACGTAAAACTCTTGAACGCTAAACAAAAAGCTGGAGCTGTTCTTCAGTCCAGAGCTACTTTACGACCTTAAAGTTTTTTTAACGATCCAAAAACGAAATAAAAATTTTTACTTTTCTGCAAATCAGATCAGTTAGAAATCGTGCTAGTAATTACATATGTATTTAATTATATCTTATCATGATTTCAATCAAATAATAAACACATATCGCGACATTAAGACGACAACTAAAAACAAAGCTACGTGAGTGCACAAATCAACTAAGAAATTTGCTTGGAATTCAAAAAACGGCTTCTCTACAAACGTATTTAGAAAATCTATATGGTACTCCTCAGTCCGACTATTCTTTATGGCGGGCGACTAAGGGTTTAAAAAGGCCAGTTAGAGGTAAGCCGCCCTTGC
This sequence comes from Thecocarcelia acutangulata, assembly GCA_914767995.1. Classification (NCBI taxonomy): domain Eukaryota; kingdom Metazoa; phylum Arthropoda; class Insecta; order Diptera; family Tachinidae; genus Thecocarcelia; species Thecocarcelia acutangulata. Next base: position 65,393,886 of record OU612098.1, read on the forward strand.
GAGAACCATCTGGTGACTGGGCTAGAGATGACTCGGAAAAGGGTAATTTATTTGTTAACCATTTGAAAAACGTTTTTACCACAAATAGGTCTAATGTTGTAAATAAGTTGCCGCCTATTGTTAGTAGGCCTCCTGCGCCTTTAAGATTCACTTTTCAAGAAGTTCAAAATGCTATTGGTAATCTAAACCTTAAAAAAGCTCCAGGTATGGATATCATCAGCAACAAAATGCTCGTAGAGCTGCCTCGTGTAGCTAAAAGAATTGTTCTTTTTATTTTTAATGCTATTTTACGACTTGAGTGTTACCCTGCAGAGTGGAAGGTCTCCATGATAACAATGGTTCCTAAGCCAGGGAAGGATCACATGAAAGTAGAATCATACCGTCCAATAAGTCTACTTTCAACAATATCAAAACTTTTCGAAAAATTGCTAAAGGCGAAGTTGGATCCAATGCTTCATAAGGTTGAATGTATTCCTGATCACCAATTTGGTTTTAGAGCGAAACATGGCACCATTGAGCAAACACACAGGTTAGTTAATGTCATAAGAAAGGCATTTGAAGATAAAAAATATTGCTCTGCCTTATTCATCGACGTCTCACAAGCTTTTGATAAAGTATGGCACGATGGCTTAATGCATAAAATAAAGTTTAACTCACCTGCAAACGTACATAACCTTTTGAAAAGCTATTTATATTGTCGCCAATTTATAATAAAAGAAGGCGATTTCATAAGCCCCGCCCAGCCTATTGAAGCTGGAGTTCCCCAAGGCAGCATATTAGGGCCTATCTTATATTTGATATACGCATCTGACATGCCGACAAGCACCAACATTGACACTAACATTTGCAAATGATACAGCATTCCTTAGCATACATAGTAACCACCAGCAAGCATCAATAAACTTACAGGAACATATCGACAAACTAGAGAAATGGCTCAAGCTTTGCAAAATCAAGGTTAATGAACAAAAGTGTGCCCATGTTAAATTCGCACTCCGTCTAGGAACATGCTCACCCATTACTATTAACAATAAAGTAATACCTCAACACAGTGAAGTCAAATACCTCGGAATTCATCTTGACCGTAGACTAACATGGAAGTCGCACATCGAGGCAAAAGTAACGCAGATGAAATTGAAAGCAGTGCAAATTAACTGGCTAATAGACGGAAATTCGACCTTGAAGCTTGATTGTAAACTTTTGCTGTACAACTCGATTCTAAAGCCAATATGGTGCTATGGGATTCAATTATGGGGCACAGCCTCGGCATCCAACATTGAAAAAATTTAAAGAAGTCAAAATAGAATACTCCGTAGAATTACAGACGATCACAATTTTTTTTTTTTAGTATTAAGACTTGAATACTTACTGTCATTACATTTCTTATGTATATTCAATAAATAAAATAATAAAGTTAAAAAAAATAAAATAAAAAAAATCTGTTACACATTCGTCTTCAACAGCAATTATGTATTCTTTGATAGGCCTTCGGTATTTCCCTGACCTAAGCGATAGATAGAAGCTGTCGACAATATTCAAATGTTTTTGGCAACGAGTAAATAAGTAAAAAAATATTTGTTTCGACTTCATATGACGACAATGACGTCTTATGGAATATTGCGAATATCTCTCTACGGGAAGTGGCTGCATTTGGAATGAAATAGATTTTTCCCCTGAACCAACTGTAAAGTTATGCTATTTTTGTTTTCAGAACCACTGTGCAACACCAGTAGACGAAACACTAAATGATACTCCAACTAAGAATATTAACTCTTGAAATTAATTTTGCTCTGTTTCATTTGTATGGATTTAAATATGTTCGGATATTTATGGGCCCCTTACAATCTGCTCGAGCTGCAAAATTTTTGCTACTTCTTGTGTTTTTCTTTTATTAGAATGCTAGGGGCAAACAGTGTCAAGTAGCAAATGAATACCACGTGTCAAAGGATAAACAAAAATATTTAAGCAAGACAAGATGAAATCACTATGACTAGTATTTCATTCGCTTAAGGAAAGAAATTTATGCAAAAACCGTAATAAGATGTAATGCAGAACTGGTTAAATAAAAGAATAAACTTGTAAGTAAAAAGGAGAGCTAAAATGGGGTTACTTATCAAGTAATCCAAATGTATGTACTCGTATACTGATAAACGTGTCTCGAAATATAAAAACAATTTTGCATTTGCAGTTAAACTAACCAAAAATTCTTCGTTATGGTCAATGCTTCGTTGTAAATATACTTATATGTATTATCAGTGAGCCTTGAACGAAATTTGAAAATATACTGAAATAATTCGTTATAACAAGAGTTCTTTATCTAAGTTCTTTATACCACGAGAATACCAATACTAGTAAAAATTTATGTCTCGAGAGGCCAATAAAATATGTACTCATTTTGATTTGCTATCCTTCAGACTGTGGAGGCAGCAACATCTAAGAAAACCTTTAAACCACCACCAATATATTTGAGAGAGCCTATTACTAGTGAACTGGTAAAACAACTTATCACGGCGATCGGCAAAGACACCTTTAACGTTACATCAGTTAAGCATGGAAGTATCAGTGAAACAAAAATCCAGGTAAATAATGAAAGTGAATACCGAAAACTGACTGACGTTCTGGAGAAGGAGTAAAAATCTTTTTACACTTATCAGCTTAAAAGTGCTAAAGGTCTTCAGGTCGTTATAAAAAGAATTGACCCTTGTGTAGACACGGATGATATTAAGACTGGATTGCAAGAGGAAGGGTTTAAAATAAAAAATGTAACCAACATAAGGAACCGTGAAAAGATTCCTCAACCCATGTTTAGGGTTGAAATGGAACCAGGGGATGTCGCTCTGAAGAAAAATGAGGTTCATCTAATATACAACCTTAAATTTCTTTTGCGTCGTAGGGTCACCATAGAGGAGCCGCATAAACGTTTAGGTCCCGTTCAATGCCTAAACTGCCAAGAACTTGGCCACACTAAGGCATATTGTAAATTGCCCGCAGTTTGTGTTGTGTGTGGAGAGCATCACGGCACATCACAGTGCAAAAAATCAAAAACTGATTCGAGCGTTAAAAAATGCAGTAATTGTGGAGGTAATCACACTGCAAATTACAGAGGGTGCCCAGTGTATGCTCACTTTAAACAGTCAATGACAAATAAGACTTCTATATCTCCTAAGCAACCACCGCAGTCAAATATCATTGTTGCAAATAGTATTCTCCAGGCAGGCCAGGCAACTAGCCATATTAACTTGCAAAACGCCCAACAAATTTCATATGCTAATGTGGTTAAAGCTGATACTCCAAATTTAAATCAGCAACCCAAGTCCCAAAACTGTGATCCAAATGTTAGCAATCTTGAGGCAACGCTGCAGACTCTTGTTCAATCAATAAACACTTTTACGGCTTCTATGACGAGCATGATGCAAGAAATGCTGAAAATGCAAACCATAATTTTGCAGGCTATTTTAAACAAATAAAAAAATGATTTGTTTGAAAATATGTTTCTGGAACGCAAACGGCATCCGCCAGCATAAAAATGAACTTGAGAACTTCCGTATGGAAAAGCAAATCGATATAATGTTAATCGCTGAAACTCACCTGACGTCAACAAGTTATTTCAGGATTAATGGCTACATACTATATGACACCAAAGATCCCCGTGGAAGATCTTGTGGGGGATCGGCAATTTTGATAAAAGCCCGAATTAAGCACTATTGGTTCAACGAAACACGTGAGGAATATCTGCAAGCAACCAATGTATGCATTGAATTTTGTAATGAGAAAATTGTTATTTCCTCGATTTACTCACCGCCTCGGTTTTCAGTAACAGAAAACCAATATTCGGATTTTTTCAAATCACTTGGGCCTCGATTTATAGCGGCTGGTGATTATAACGCTAAACACACTTTTTGGGGTTCACGTTTAATTTTTCCGAAAGGCCGAGTACTTTTTGATACCATTTCTAAAATGGGCTTAGATGTGATTTCAAGTGGTCACCCCACGCATTGGCCGTCAGACAGACGAAAGATTCCAGATGTTATAGATTTTGGAGTTTCGAAAAGTTTTCCTTTAGAGTGGTTTCAAGTGGAGCCTTCGTTAGATTTGTCATCAGATCACTCACCCACAAGAATATCTGTTTTTTCCCCCAAGAGTTTTACTCCCCGTCTATTGACTTAGAGTTGACGACCACTAGAGTTAATTGGCTAAAATATAAAAAATATTTGAGTACTCATTGTACGGAGAATATTGCTTTGAGAACGCCTAAAGATATTGACGTGTCCATTAATAGTTTTTCCAAAAGCCTTAAACTGGCCGTACAACATGCTAGCACTAACTATATAAGACACAGAAACGAGAACAATAGATCTTATTCGTCGGAAATTGAGCAACTTTTGTCAGAAAAAAGAAGAGTTAGAAGGGAGTGGCAACTCCGCAGGTCTCCCCAGCTTAAAATTAGGCTTGAAATCGAAAGAATGGCTTCCCTTAAATCATATTTGGAAAGCCTTGATGGCACTCCTCAATCAGACTATTCTTTGTGGAAAGCGGCAAAAGGTTTAAAAAGACCCGTTAGATGTAAGCCACCTTTGCGGACTCCAACTGGCGACTGGGCAAGAACCGATTCCGAAAAGGGGATGTTGTATGTAAATCACTTGAGAAATGTTTTTACAGATGATGCAGCAAACGACATAGCAGTATTTCCGCCATTTGCAGTAAGACCGCCTGTGTCCTTGAGATTTAGTTTTCCAGATGTGGAAAACGTTATCAATAAAATAAACTCTAAGAAAGCTCCAGGTATGGATAAAATTACTGGTACAATGCTTGTACAACTACCTCGCGTGGCTAGAAGAACTCTTCTTTTTATTTTCAACGCTATCTTACGCCTTGAGTATTATCCGGTCGAGTGGAAAGTGTCTATGATAACGATGACACCTAAGCCGGGGAAGGATCATACTAAAGTAGAATCGTACAGACCAATAGGTCTACTGCCAACAATTTCAAAACTATTTGAGGAATTGCTAATGATGAAGTTGAGTCCAGTACTGGAAAAACTAGAATGTATTCCTGATCATCAGTTCGGTTTTAGGGCCAAACATAGTACCATCGAACAGACACACAGACTAGTTAATGTCATAAGAAAATCATTTGAAGACAAGAAGTATTGCTCTGCACTTTTCATTGACGTTTCCCAAGCTTTTGACAAAGTGTGGCATGACGGTTTAATGCACAAAATAAAACTAAACTTCCCTGCGAACACCCACAAACTTTTTGAAAGTTATTTGTATGGACGTAAATTTATCGTTAAGGAAGGTGACTTTTATAGCCCCATTCAACCAATCGACGCAGGCGTCCCACAAGGCAGCATAATAGGCCCTACCTTATACTTGATTTATGCTTCTGACATGCCAACAAGCGATAAAATTCATACATCCACGTTTGCAGACGATACGCCTTTTTCAGTGTACATGAAAACCACCAAACAGCATCACAAAATTTGCAGGAACATATTTACAATTTAGAGAAATGATTAGAACTCTGGAAAATCAAAGTCAATGAACAAAAATGTGTCCATATCACGTTCACACTGCGTAAAAATAAAAATTAATAATCAAATAATTTCACAACACAGTGACGTCAAATATCTCGGTATTCACCACGACCGTCGACTAACTTGGAAGAAACACATTGACGCAAAAACAACCCAGATGAAATTAAAAGCCGCGCAATTGAATTGGCTCATCGGCAGAAATTCCACCCTGAACTTAGACTACAAACTTTTGCTGTATAACGCGATCCTAAAGCCAATATGGTGCTATGGAATTCAACTATGGGGCACCGCCTCCGCATCGAATATTGGAAAAATTCAAAGGCGTCTAAACAGCGTTCTACGTACGATTACAGCAGCCCCATGGTATGTAAAAAATTCTGGAATTCACAAGGACCTAAACGTACCTTTAGTAAAAGATGAATTTGCCAAATATGCTGGAAGGTATATAACCAAACTTGAAATCCACCCAAATCTACTTGCTCGAGCCATCCTTACCTATGGTGGTCACACACGATTAAAAAGAAGGGACACCCTGGCTTCCATTCGGGAGCATAACAGATGATGTCCTGTGGCACGGTATTCTGATACATTCGCTGAATCATAATTTTTTGTCTAGCATTGGCTGGACTTAAAGAAAAGTTTTTAGTTATTAAGATTTGAATAATTGTTGTTAGTTCTTCTTGAAGATTCAACAAATAAATAAAAATTGATAAAAAAAAGATTTTGACCAATGTCAAAAAACCTTTAAAAGTTATATAAGAGTAAAAAAAGTTATATAAGAGAAAAAGTTATATAAGAGAAAAAAGAAAAAAGCGTTAATTTTTATACCCTTCACAAAAATTTAAAGGGTATATATGTCTGTGATTCCGTTTGTAATTTCTACAATTTTCATTTTCGACCCTATACAGTATAAATCGTTGGTCTAATGCAGAAAGGCCCTAACTCGCATTTTCCCTGAATTAAGCTCTTTTAGGGATTCTACTACGTTTCACACAAGTCACAAAGATTTAACTAGGGCCAATACTGTTTAAAATTTATATAAATGATAATAAGTTTAATGAAAGGTTATATATGTTTGCAGACGATATATGTTTATTTTATAGATATACTTTCAAAAAACAACTTACAGACGCAAATAGAGCATGATTTCGCTATACTTGCAGAGTTTTCAGGACTAAATAAGCTAATGATTAATTCTAAAAAAACTAAGTTTGTGATATTCAAACCATATCGCTTTTAAAATGAAGATAAAATGGTTATTAATATGGAGAGCTCTACAATAGTGGAATCAGATGTTGTTAAGTATTTGGGTGTATAGCTTAACCATAACCTTTTATGGGATGTTCACGTGAACATGATTAAAGGAAAGATTTCATCGGCAACTGGTATTCTGTACAAATTTAAGACCAAACTTTCTTGTGACGTGAAAATGCTAATCTATATGTCACTTATACATTCTCATTTGACATACAAATTTACCAATAATATATCGTTGTAAAGAGAGTCAGTCACTTAAATCCTTACAGTCTGCTCAAAACAAAGCTTGTTTTTACTCTATCGTTACGCATTCTACAGTTGACCTCTTTGGAAACCATGCTAGAAATGCTGTACCAATTAGAGACTTATACAAGTAAAAATTGTTAATCACCCCTATCGTGAATAAAATGTGAAATTTTTATTTCCATAAAATTTCCATTTACCAAGTAGGGAAATTTGCTATCATGAATATCATGGGCAGAGCTGGGCAAAATACTCACTTAATGCATTTCAAATACAACATACCAAATACTTCCCAGCTGCATATTTCAAATAACAAGATACAAAATACTTTCAAGCTGCGTATTTTAAATACAAAACACAACTAAAAGATACAAATACATTTTTGTATTTCGATCTCATAAGAATATACCTCTCTGGTTTTAGATACATATAGTATTTTGTTATAATTCATACTTGTATTATTAATACCTTGTTCTTTTGAATTAAGTAGTCTTTGAAATATTTAATACATTGAGTATTTACTCCAATCAGTTTTGTGTAATTAGTAAAAATTAATCAAACGATTCACATTGAATAAAATATTACTTTCCTTAAGGCCGGGGCACATAGAATCCGTCGTACGTTATACTTTGCCTTTTTCAACTGACAGCTAAGTTGAAATACATGTAGGCTTATGAGCTTTGTCACATTCGGTACTTCTCCGTCAACGCAAAGTATTAAAGTTGAGCAACTTTCAACTTTTAACGTACGTTGAGAGCTTTGACAACTATGTGGTAATATTTTTTGTATATTTTAATATAATTTTTCGTTCAAAAATTAAATAAATTGAAAAAAAATTGTGTTAGATTTTGTGTGCTGTGTCTGAAATATAAATTCAAAGATTTTAATCAAGCTAAAGTAAAATGCAGTTGGTTTTATATCCGTTATCAAAGTGCTGATTGTGCCAACTTCATACTTTGTACACGTGATGTCAGTTGATAAAAGAGACGGACAAAGTACGACGGATTGTATGTGCCCCGGCCTTTACTTTGTTATTTTTAAATCGTGCGTTTCACTTTTAAATTCATTGAATAAAATATTTTACATATGAACGTAAACTAAGTTGTGTGTAGTCACTTAAAACTTAAAAGGACGTAACTATCAAAATATTAAAAGCCTATTAAAATTTTGAGTACAACAAGTATTTCCTTTAATAAAAACAGGATATTTTAATGACTCATCCGACAAACAACCTGTTGTTGAGTAGTGAATAAAACCTACAAGTCCTGAAGAACATAAGCTGCTGCAAAATTCTATAAAAGCATAAAAACAATAAAGTCCTCATAATCTTTACTGCAACTACTACTTCTTCTGCTGCATTCACGTTTGGTTTCATGTTTTTTGTAATTTTTCTCCAAGGTATCTATTGCAAAGGTTTAAATTCCTTGAGATGCTTTGTGGTAACTAGCGCATTTTGAAACCAGGGTGGAAATATGATGCCATTATGGCTCTATTTGCTTCACGTGTCAGCATGAGAAATCTCGTTTCCAAACTTTCTATTAATTTTGTTAAAATACAACTGAAATGCCTCAAATTATTATATTTGCAGTCGATCAAATCTGGTTCTCACAGACAGTAAGGTAGACAAAAGTTTTTCGTAATAGCAATTATTTCCCTGTATATAATCCAAAGCGTTGGGAAAAAGCAGGGGACGAATATGTGGAAATTCTTACTGATATCACCTGATTAGTGTGAAATCAATTTGCGCTGGACAAAACAATTGAAAGCTGAATTGCAGTGTTGCAAACTGATCAACATTTTAATGGCCGCAGTTTGTAGCAATTTTAGCTTTTCTCTGAAACAACTTATTTTGAATTTACTATAATAAATAAATGTATTTTGTAAGAATGTATTTTTGAGCCACATGTGTTTGAAATACAAAATACTAAATACTTTCAGGTCGTGTATTTGAAACACAGATACAAAATATGTATTTGTATTTAAAATACAAGTATTTCAAATACTGCCCAGCCCTGATCATGGGAACGTTTATATTGCTATCAATATGTAGTGAGTGTACAATAGGGAAGAAGAAAATATAAATACAAAGTAAAAATTATTGAACATTTCTGGTTAAGTATACATCACATCAAAGTAATAAAATTTAAGTTTTATAATTATTATACATAAACTCATATTTTATCTACAATTTCTTTTTCGCGAAGTTTTTAAATAACTGAGTTGTGAAGCTCCAACTCTTTTATATTTTTCGATTTTAAATCGTTACTCTTTTCTAAGGAGCGATATACTCTTGTACTTCTATGTTGTGGGTCTTAAGTATCGCAAATATTTCAACGATTGTGGAGCATAAGTTTTCCTGGGAATTCAACTCTTTCTCAATAAGTTCGGCAGTTGTTAATTTTTCCTGTGGCTCAATTCTTTTTCTTTTAATGAAGGAAGGGGTTTTATTACTGTTGGGTGGATGGGTGTTTCAGAGCTTATTTCATTATCAAGAGTACGTAAAGATGTTGTTTCATTTTTTCGCATTTATAAACGTCTTTTGGTAAGCAAAGCTGAAGGAGTTTTCTACCGACTCTTTCATTCCTACCAGTTCATATATACACTGTTCACTGTCTGGCAAGCTTTCGGTTCGGTTGGATCCAAATTTCGTTTCTCGCTGGTTTTTTAAATTAGCCTATTGCAAGTTATATATGTACATATGTATGCATGTTTAAAAATTTGAAATATGTAAAACGTGAATACATACCTTTTTCCATTCATAAATTTTTTTAATAGAAGGCCAACACTATGTAGCAGCAGATCATGATACGTCATGATCCGAGTTCAAATCCCAGTGGGTGGTGATCAGTAGTGTAGCGACTACGAAACAGCTTGTTGTCCCCCAGCTAAAGATTTGATTATTATTTTTCTTGTCTTCTTCAATCAATAATTATTGATCACAGAAAATTTGTATTGTAAAAAATCCTTCTCAAGCAAAAACTTAAGAAAAGAAAAACTTGAACTAAAACCCGATGTACAATGTACAAACTAAAAAATTTTTAATTTAAAAATTATAAAGTTCAACAAAAATTTAACAAATTACTATTTAGTTCTTTCGTAAGCCAATTCCAAAACATGGCCACCACATTTCTAGAAACCTTCACAAAACCACATGCCTATCGGTTATTTTTCATTCTATTGAGAAGTATGTCATGTTGCACATTACAACTACTTACATTTTTTTCTAGTTCCCCAAAGAATATAAAATGAACAAATTGACACAAAAAATTTCTTTCAAAAATCCATTCACGATAAGGCGAAATTTTGAATGGGAAAATTCTTTTGTGCATGTGAACTACAAGTCAGAAAATGGGAACACATTTTATGGGCACAAGAGGGCAAAAATTTGAGGGGACAAATTATTCGTGATAGGGGTGAATTTATATTTTTAAAACTATTCGAGAAAATGCACATCAGTAAATACAACTTCATCAAAATATATCTCATACACAAATAAATACCAGACAGTCAGAAAACTTAGGACCTTCAAGATGCCGTTTGGAATTAACAAAGCAGCGCATTGTATACGCTGGTCCACACGTGTAGAGCCCAGGTCGAGATAAATTGCACATCGTTGGAAAGGTAATTGAATGCCTTTTCCGTCGATAGAATGCGAATTTTTATTGGACACGAAATGGCTGAGTTATGGCACCTCAAAATTCAAAATTTTTCATTATTATTTCTTTTCTTTTTTCCTACGTTGTAGTAAAGATCTGGAATGTTTTACTCCATAAGAGTTTGAATCGGACCATACACCGAAAAACACAAAAGTACCGTTATCTAAAAAACTGTACTTAGAAAAAAAAATTACAGCGTTTTTCGTGTTCAGGAGGTCCGAGCTAACTTATCTAGGTATGTGGCGTTCTTGGTATTTTTTGGCTGTAAACCAGTGTTATTAATGGCGACAATAGCAAATTAATTTTTTTAACTTTTTCGTTGCATATAAATGAATTAGCACATCAAACATATTAGAACGTGGAACCTTAAACGCTGATATATTTATACAGGATTATACTGTATTAGAAATTATAATATACTGTTAGTAGCAACAATAGGGAACATGACAGAGTAAATACTAATGTCAATTGGAATGTTTTGCTCACTGTTGTCTTCGACCGCAATGGCATGGTGCATCATGAGTTCTTGCCACAAGGTTATACGGTCAATAAGGAACACTACCTTGAAGTTATGCGCCGATTGCGCGAAGCAATTCGTCAGAAACGCATACGAGTAGAATTGTGGAAGAAACAATAATGGATTTTGCACCACGATAACGCACCAGCTCACCCCCGCTGACTTCTTCCTCTTCCCAAAACTGAAGACACCGATGAAAGGAAAGCGTTTTGCTACAATTGAGGAGATAAAAGAAAAATCGGAACAGGAGCTGTTGGTGATACCAAAAAGCGCGTTTTAGAACTATTTCAAGGATTGGTAAAAACGCTGGCTTACGTGTATTACATCTGAATAGGATTACTTTAAAGGGGACAAGATAGTTATTGATGAATAAATAAATACTTTTCGAAAAAAATTAAAAATAACGGTTATTTTTTTATCAACCCTCGTATTATTATCAATGCATAAAACAAATTTGGAGTGTTGTAAATATCAAAGAGGAGATATTTTGTCTGGCTTTTAATTAAGGTTAGTGGGTCGCTTTGGTACCTCACCTGATCATAAAACCACGATAGCACTGTTTTTTAATCATAACTTTTGCTTAAATTTATACAAGTGATTAGCTTAAATTTTAGAGTCACAGCCAAGAACAAGAACGGAAGTGCTTTCTTCCATCCTGTGCACACTCGTGGTTTTTCCAGTCATCCGTGTTTTCTATAGTTTTATATACAATATTGATTTCTCTTGATTATGTGATTGTGTTAAATTGCAATAAAAATTACAAAACTGTTGCATAATATTTAAATAACTAAAATACAAAATGTAAATTAAACAAACAAGTTTTCTAATATTAGATAAAACAGCAGTTATACATGAAAACAAGTAAATTGCAATATCAGTTGATGTGCACATATGTAAGTACATATAAATTTTTTAAAAATGCAATCAAAAGAATAAAATAAAGTGAAAATCAAAAATCAACAAAACACTCGTATAAGCTGTATATCAGAACAACTGCAATTTAAAAATATAATAACTATAAAATATTAAATAGTCAACTAAACAATAACAAATTTAGCTAAATGAAATCCAAGCATGTTCAAACATGCACTCAATGGGCAACGCAATAAACCAAACTGGGAGAACAGGATTACAATATATTATATTTATGAAACATTCATAAGCTGATGGGGAACTAATTGTGATTAACGACCAGAACAGGATCTTTACGGCCTTAATATTTTCTTGTGCTACGTCCCTCTATTATACTGAAGAATGGCAAAGTATATTCCATTGGATACTGATCAGACAAAGTAAATAAAATTTAATTCCGACACTTTCTATATTGTAATTTATAATATTTATTTATTTATTTTATTTATTTATTTAACTATAGAATTGCTAATAAATTTGCAAAGTATGGGCGGAGCAACGAAGATCTTATGCCCACGATGGTATTAACAGTACTTTGTTGCGGTGCTATCACTAACTGTACCGACCTATATATTCGCTTAGGAAGTTGCCGCGTGGTTAACAACCAAATACCTCAGAAAACTGTAAACTAAAAGAGTTAGTTGAGAAGCAAAACTCTCGAAGGTCAAACAACAAGTCTGACCGCACTTAAAAAGTAATTACGATGACGCGAGAGCTGTTATCAAGCCCAGAGCTGCTTTACGACTGAAAAATTTATAATAAATTTCTATAATATACTCGTACGTTGACTAGAAACAAATTTTTTTTCTGTTTATACTCACACGTGTACCTATACTCGTATGATGGAAATTTTTGCCTTGAGTGAGTACTAGGTATTCCTTTCCCATCTTCACCATGCCATTAGGCATGTATGATACAGAACACTCAAATGCACTTTAGGTTTCTTTGCAGAAGTCCAAATGAAGTATACTTCTTTTTGCTTTCGGTGTTCTTTCCGATTCTACATCGAAGATCCTGGAGAGATGCCCGAAAAGTGAAATCCTTGTTCCTGACGATTTAAATGTTCGCACTATCTCATACACGTTGAGTTCTTCGCTACGCATAAGTACTTAGCCTAATTAATTATGAACCCATGGAAGGGTACAAATAAAATATCCTGTACTTCTTCCTGTCTTCAAAATCTCAAAAATATGAAGCTAATCTTAAAGTATGCCTGTACTTTTCGGCAACTTGTAAATACAATTGCACCGTTTCTACCTTCTTGTCGTTCTCAGAACTTCGAAACATTTCAAAAATAGCTACGAAACGTTTGGTATATATAACCGGCAAAAACGTATATTGCAAAGTAATGTCTAAAATCTACTATGGAATTTTAAGCCATTATTTTAACATGGCGATGTCATTGGAGGCAAGTACTTACCATTCTCGCTTACGAATAACTATTTCAAAATGTCATTTCACAAAAGCCATTAAAAAAGCTAATTGCGTTAATGTCGATAGAAGCTATTAAAATGGCTGAAGATGTTTTATACAAATATATAAAACGTAATGGATGACTTAAAATAATATAAAAAACACATGACTTTAAATCAGGGTGTAAGCACCACCTTCATTAATGCATCTTACAAATAATATCTCCTGAAAAGCTTTTTTATATTTTTCTTAAAAACCTTTTCCATAGAAATAAATTTTTAACATCATGGAATTATGTACTGAACTGGTTTTTAGCATTGTGATTTATAATTTACAGTTAAAATTTACATTTGATTTGAAATGTACAGTATCACGTTTACAGCGGGTATTCAGAACCTACCTCTAAGTCGTAATGACAGCAAAATAAATGACTCGAATAGTAAAATTGCCAGAGCAGAAACATTTATGAAAGCAAATATCGATATAGGAACATTTTTAAGCCCGTTTATAAAACCTTGTCTTAGCAAATCCAAGAATTATTTGATTAAATTTCCGTTGCAAATATTTGCCAAGAACAACTACATACAACAGATATTAAGCAAGCCATTACTTAACCAATTATAAGTAATGCAGGTGGTAAATACTGTTATATTGAAAAGTATGTTCTTAGGTAAGTGAAACTAATTACCAAGTTTTCGCTGGATATGTTGGGAATTTTTTGAGTTAGGTTAGGTTAGGTTAGGTAGGCAGGCCGCTGGATTCTCCAAAATAGTTGGGTCCTGAAGGTCGTTGCCTTTGTGATTGCCTGAAAAGTGGCAAAGAAGAATTGAAAATTATAGTGGAGTGAGGGAGAGGGAAAAAATTTGGAAAACTGCTTAATGTGGCATTACTTGCTAATGTACTAGCCATCTGCTACTCCTTAGGAAAGAAGCTAACGCGGTAGGATTGACCGAGGACAGACTTGTTTGAGTATTGAAGCTCCTTTCGCCTATATATCTTAGGTTATGGTGTTCCAATGCCAAGCATGTTCCAAGGGGATGAAGGATTGTCTCCTCCTCTTCCAAATGGCTCCTCCTCTTCCAAATGGCTCCTTCTGCAGGAGCCATTTGTTGAGTTGAGCTCCATTAATTTTAAGGTTTTTTAACTGGAAACTTTAATTCTCCGATAACAAAAATGATTGAAAACATCATAATATTCCTTAAACTAAGCCCGAAGTATTGGCTTAATTAGATGTGCAAAAATTCAATCAGATAAAGGGAGGAAACATGTAGTACCTGGTGTAGGAGCGAAAATCTTGAGAACGATCTGCTGCGCAAAAAAGCAACATCTCCGGGTGCCAAAGTACTAAGATGCGAAAAACCCCTGTTCTAGTAGCGTCTTAGTTCTAAAGTTCTTGTACGTTCGCGGGACAGCTTTTGCGGAGCAGATTTTCTTACCTTGGGCAGCCTGCTTTTTGGGTTAAAGGACGGTTATAGTTCCTCATTTGTTGTAGAAAATAAAAATCTAGGCAGTTTTAGCACGGCTTAGATTGTGGTGGGACTTCTGAGACTTTCAACTAGGGTTAATTGGCAGAACAGGAATCCACAAAGCCCCCAGGAGGTTCTGAAGAGGAGCATTTCCCAAGCCGGATGATTAAGCTTACCTGTTACCTGAAATAATCGCAAGCGGTTCGATTTTGTCAGAAAGCATTCAACTACTTTGCATTTTTAAGATAGTACTGCAAACATGTAATTTTTTGAGCTTGGTAAATTGAAATGATTTTAAACGTTTTCAACATAAGCACTCCAATACCTTGCGTTGGTGCTCGCATGTTCGTTAGCGCACCCTTCCATTTAATTGTTCTATGGTGCTATGTTGGCAATATTTCAGAAAGTTGCTAATGTAACACCAATCCCTAAAAAGGGTGACGTAAAAGGTCTGAAAACTACCGCACAATAGCAATTTGTTGTACACTTTCTAAAGTAATGGAAAGCATGGTTAATTACCATCTTGTGAAATCTTTGGGACCATATAAGGTAGTAAGTGATCGCCAGTATGCACTTCGCAGCTTCAATTTGCTGAAAACTGGTGTTATTCAATTTATTATTTTAACGAAGATAAAGTTGCGGTTCTGGACATATTCCAAGCATTTGGTAGCGTGTGGCATGATACACTACTGTCAAAATTTATTGGCTTTGACGTCGGAACAGGCTTCCATCAACTCATATCGAGTTTTTTCACAGACCAGAATATATGAGTTGTAATAGAAGGGACTAAGAACTCAAGATAAATTCAGCGTACAGCAAGGTTCTGTTCCTTCCCACTCTATTTCTTATTTTTAAAATTATTTTTATCAAATTGTCAACCATATCCATTATTTCGCTCTCGATAGCAATATTTGCCATTTATACTCATCATACATACTAAGAAAATTGACATGAGTCAGAATATTATTCGATTAAACACGATATTCTAGAAATATGACAATGGAGTCGTTTTCAACGTACGTAATATTGTTATCTGCTTACGAATTACATATAACAACCGCAGATACTACTTCACCTGTATTCATGGGTTGTACAGTTAATGAGGAACCGAAATCTTTTTATGTTCTGGGATGAAAATTCAGTGTGGAAGGAAAAACTTGAACTAAAGCCCGATGTATAAATGTAAAAATAAACCAAAAATTTAATTTAAAAGTTATAAAGTTTAACAAAAAAATTAATAAGTTAATATTTTTCTGCTTTGTTAAAAAAATTTTATTGACATACTTTGTGTAATGTATCACAACAAACACGTTTGATATAAAACTATTTTATCACGTGATATCAAACATAATTTTTAAGCCTTTTAATGGTGTGATTTTAGCACTTGACTTCAAATTTGATTTAAATATAAACATTTGATACTCAATGGTCCTTCAATTGGTTTTTAAGTATAATTCTCAAATTTAAAACATATGTGTCAGCACATACTAAGTAAATTTAAGCAATTTTTATTTGGATGAAAGCCAATTGAATGTAAGTTTTAAAAATTTAATGAAAAATTTATAAATCCGATTTTTTTGTGAGCAATATACTCATATATAGGGTGTTTTTTTAAGCTAGATAGAACTTTAAATTGTAAAAAGTAACACAAAAAATTAAATTTTGATGAAACATTTTTTTTATTTGTTTCAGTATACTCTGACAAATCATCATGAATAGACTCACGCTTGAACAACGCTACGAAATTATCTAAATTTACTTTGAAAATCAGTCCCGTTGTTTTATCGCAAAATTGTGTTCAGCGATGAGGCGCATTTTTGGCTTAACGGGTTTGTTAATAAGCAAAATTGCCGCATATGGAGTGAGACCAATCCACAAGAGACCCTACAGACTCCATTACATCCAGAAAAATGCACTGTTTGGTGCGGTTTTCATGCTGGTGGCATCATCGGACCTTATTTCTTCAAAAATGAGGCCGGAGCTCGCGTTACGGTCAATGGAGATCGTTACCGCACCATGATCAATGATTTTTTGTTTGAAAATATGGATGACATTGATCCGGAGGAGATGTGGTTTCAACAGGATGGCGCTACGTGCCATACGGCGAACGCAACCATCGACTTACTGAAATCAAAATTTGGCGATGAGTTGATTTCGAGAAATGGACCTGTCAATTGGCCTCCAAGGTCGTGCGATTTGACACCTCTCGATTATTTCCTGTGGGGCTACGTGAAGTCACTGGTTTATGCTGATAAACCAGCAACAATTGACGCCTTGGAGGCCAGCATTGTTCGTGTTGTTCGTGACATACGGCTAGCAGTGCTCGAAAAAGTGGCCCAAAATTGGACGTCCAGAATGCGCTTCGTCAAGAACAGCCGCGGTGCCCATATGCCCGAAATCATTTTCAAATGTTAATGTCACGTATTGATCTTTCGAATAAAAAAAAATTTTGATTACAATTTAATTTTTTGTGTTATTTTTTACAATTTCAAGTTCTATCGGGCTTAAAAAAACACCCTTTATTATAAAAACTTATTTATAATAAATAAAAACACCTGAAGAAAAAGGAACAATTAACTAAGAAGAATAATGAGTTGTATAATCGTAGTGAGCTTGGCTCACTCAACTACTGCGTACTGTCGATGAGAAAAATAATTATATTAGAAAATTAAAATAAAAAAATTACCAATTAAAACAAAATATATATGAGTTTTAATTTGTGTGTTGCAGACTATAATCCAGGTGTGAAAAATATTTAAACATTTCATATGAAAGCAAGTTGAGTATAAATGCATTTTTCAATATCAAAATAATTTTTCTTTTTAATACGTTTACGAGGCCGGATTAACATTGAAGCTAGCTAAGTAGGAAAAAACATATTTTTTTTATCAAAACCATTTATTTTTCAACACAGTCTTCCTTTAGCTCAATACAATTAGTGAGAGGATATTCCAACTTTTTTATGCCATCTGAATAATACGATTTTGTGAACCCCTCAAAATACGCGTTGGTTTCGGTAATCATGAAAGATGAATCTTTTTTCTGCAACCCAATTTTCAAGTTTGGAAACAGGAAAAAGTCACTAGGAGCTAAATGTTGGATGATCATCCAATTCGAAAAGTATTTCACGTAATTTTAGCATCATAACCGGTACGTTGTCTTGAAGAAATAACACTTTTCTTTTTTAAACGTGGCCGTTTTTTTTTAATTCCATCAATCAATTTATCCAATAATGAACGATAATACTTTAATGTGATTATGGATCCTTTTTCAAAATAATCGATGAGCAAAATTCCGTCTCTTCGCCTTCGTCGGAGCTCTTTCACCAGCTTCCACCCATTGTTTCGATTGTTTTTTTTTTTGGTGCCAGGTGTGTATTGGTAGAGCCATGTTTCGTCAACAGTGTTTAATCGACGCCAGAAATCAACAGGATTACGTTTTTTTTATTATACCGCTGTGAAGTGGTCTGTCGATCTCGGTTTTATTTGACACTGAGCCAATGCGGTACCCATCTTGCAGATAACTTTTTCTTATCCAAATGTTCATGAAAAACACGTTCATATGATAAGTTTACCATTTCAACAATTTCACGTAACTTGACTAGGCGATCATGCATAACGATATCGAGGATTTTCTTGATATTTTCTTCAGTAACTATTGATGGTATTGTTGCGTTTAAATTCAGAAATCTAATATTTTACCATGTAATCTGACGGAACATGCATCTGAACTATAAACGGTCATTCGTTTTAGTTGCCGTACTATTTCTGAAGAAGTGGAGGGATTTTGACGTTTCTTGAAGCCGACTTTGGGAATTCCCCAAAAACCACAGAACCGCTTTGCCAATCAAAGCGGAACCAGTCTTTCATATTAGGTGCTGGTTTTGACCAAAGAACGTGTATCTGAGCTATTAACGCGAAAATTGTAATTGTCATATTGTTTTTGGGAAAGTGAGAGATTTTGGATATTCTTGAAGCCAATTTTAGGAATTAAAAAAAAAACTGGAACGCCTTATACGGATATTTATCTGGTTATATTGATAATTTAAGAAGAAGCTTGAACAATAGTTAATGAAAAATTTCATATCGAAGCGTGTTTTTTAGTTTTTTAAACTATCGTGCTGTTCATAGAACACAAACAAGCAACTCATATTATTATTTGTATTTATCTGCATTAAACGTTTTTAGCTTAATGTGATGTGTTACATCTATAAAATTTCTATGAAATGTACTCAAAATATTAAGTATATTTCATACAAATTTTCTAGACGTATCACTCAATCGTGTCCCATAAACAGCACATAAGAAGGCCTTTGATTTCAAATCGGTTAAATCTGAAATCAAAACTTAATGTTTGTTAGGAAAAGGTGTAGTGATTGGTAACGAAGTTGGCAAAAAGAAAGAATTTTTCTCAAAAATATAAAATCAAAATTTTTTTTGTTTTAGATAAAGATTTTATAGTTATAGTTAAACAAAATAAAATAATTTAGGTTTCCATATTAAGTGGTAGCTTCCATTATGTTGTCTCTCTGAACTAAATCTCATTACCTTGGAACCATCAAGTTGTTCTTTGTCTGCATAAACTGAAGTTGGAATTGGCGTTTCTAATCTTCTTAACTTTAGAGATTAATAAATTTTTATGTAATTGATTGAAAAGCTGTTTTAAATTTTAATATTATTTGCAATTTTATTTCTAACATTCGTGTAAAATATTTAACGTGAGCCATCAATCACTGCCACTGATTTTAATTTTCACTTCGATTGCAATTACATTAGTAAATTCACTTGTATCTCTGTTCGATGCTTTTATGTGCTTCGTGTTGAATTGTTTTATGTTTTTATTGCATTCGCAGAAGATTTATTGATTTAGTTCTTATTTATATGTTGAAATTGTTCGCAATGAGCAATTGTAAAAGTGGAAGTATAAAAGAAAAACATGCTGCAACATGAGATTTAATAAAAAGAACTACAAAAGTACAACAATAAAATGTTCGAACATCGTTTATTTATCTTCTATATAAGAACATAGGCGTCTACACTACAGTAATTTTTATTTTAGCAAAATGTTTTTACTTGCACATATGTGTATGTATTCCATATAAATGTATTTGTTGGGAAGAAATGTGTACATACAGTGCACACGCGATAATATGAAAATGGTAAAAAAGGTGAACACTTTTCCTTTCTAAAAAAAGCGGTACAAAAGCTCCGCTTATAACTTTTTTTTTAACAGATTTATTTACCTACACAGTGCTGAAATCTGAATCAAAGGGAATTGGTTAAATTCTTATTGAATCGCATTATAATTTAGAGACTTCCTTAAATGTGAGTGCTCTTAAATTTTATTTATTTTCATTTTGCAAAATATAGGATGCCCATCATGGGCAGAGCAACGAAGACCTTTTGCCCACGTTGGTATTAATAACAATCTGCAGCGACGCTGTGACTCACTATGACGACTTATGCCTACACATAAGAAGTTGCCGCGTGGTTAACAGAGAAATACCTCAAAAAAACTGTAAACTAATATAGTCAGTTGAGGCGAGACGCAAGTCTTGAAGGGCAAACAACAACAACAAGCCTGACGGCACTTAAGAAATAATTACGATGACGCGAGAGCTGTTCCCCAGCTCAGAGCGGCTTCACGACTGAGTACTCTTAAATTGTTTACAACTGTCAGTCAAGATGTCTTACACACACGTTTTAGTTTGTACAGAATGTCTGGTAGCAGATTTATATTTTCAAAACGCAATAATTAACACAAAGTTTTATTAAGAGCATTGAACGATAGAATGGAAATGCGGATTTTATACCCTAAAAAGTATGTCTTATAGATTCTTCCGTCGAGTTGAACACACTGCTCAAAAAGGAGGCTAGTATTCTGTGCCACACTTGGTTCAATTGAGCTGTTTTCTAGACAAATACTTTCCTTTAAACCAGGGGTGCCCAAAAGCTCTTTATGGAATAGCAAACACCAATAGATTTAAGGAACAACTACTTTTAGTTAATATCACTGCTTTACAAATTTTAAATTTGGAAAAATACCAAGAGTGCCACATGTCTAGACCTAATTAATTCGGACCTCCTGAACACGAAAAACGCTATAATTTTTTTTTCCTAAGTACCGTTTTTTAGACAACGATACATTTATGTTTTTCGGTTTATGGTCCCACTCAAACCCTTGTGGAGCCCAACCAAAAAGTCCGATCAAGACAAAAGGCATATCGTTGAAAAGGTAATTGAACTCGTCGATATAATGTGACTTTTTGTCTGAGAAGAAATGGCTGAGTTATGGCACCTCAAATTTCAAAATTTGCCTATTTTTTACGTTTGTTTCAAAATTGTTCATTTTATTTAGTTTTTTTTTCTGGTATGTTTTATTTCTTTACCAAATAGTTTATTTAATTATCAACATTTTAAGCGTAATTCGAAGAAAAAGTAATGAAAAATAAAGTTTTTATTAAGGATTTAGTGAAACGACAATATTTTCATTGCTCACTCACCATATTCGGTATATGGAGACCAGTAATATAAAAGACAAAGGTGTTTGTGTATTCTTCATTGCTAATGCTGAGGGCAGTATGTGTGTAATAAAGAGCAAAGCCCTACAGCTAAGCTCTTTTACTAAAACGATTGAGCATCAAGCGCATAGGACTTGGGCAGCAAAGCATGCGAAAGTATTGTTGTTTTGCTCTTGTGTGTGACAGCGAAGAACGACAAAAAATTTAAAAGAGAAAATTGTTTGAATATTCTTCATTACTACTGCTCTTTTACAAAAGCAATTGAGCATCAAGCGCATAGAGCTTGGACACTTCTACTTTAAAGCCACAATAGATTGGGGATGGCCATTATAAAACCTTTTCTTAAGGTAGCCCCATAAAAAAATCAATGGGAGCTATATCCGGCCATGAGATGTCCTCAAAGTGACTGATCAATTTGTGGGAGAAACTTTCCAGAAGGAAACTTATCAGTGCTCTGGCTTCGTATACAGTTACCTCACGCCGTTGAAACCACATGCGTGAAGAGTACGATGGATGAGCTCACAGGTTTGACAAAACGAATTTTGCAATCATGCGTCGATAATTGTCACCATTGACATTCGTCGAGAATTTTCGAAAATTAAATGGTCAAATTATTTCATGCGTGGATAAGGCACTCCTAACAGTCACCCTGCAGTGGTAAACTAAATTATATTTCAATCGAAGGTTGCGGGTTCTTGGATACCAGTAATTGCAGTTTTGCTTGTTGACGTGGCCATTTAAGTGCAAATGAGCGTCGTTGCCGCAAAAAAATGCGATTTGAAGTGCGGAAACGCTCCAAGACAGTTTCACAAAAATTTTTGCGTAAATCAAAGTCACATACCTTTAATTCTAAAACTATTTCAATTTTAAAAGGATGCAACTTTAGATTATTTTTTACAATTTCATTAACAGTTGCTCCTGGAAATATTGAATGTCGCGGATTTTCACTTAAACCGCTTTCAACGCATTAAATGCTTTTGAGGGTCCTCGAAGATGTACTGCGCTCTGGATGAAGCAGTTGCGAAGAATCTCCGTACTCACGAATTAATTAAATTTACACTCGGTCCATTACGTATTGTGGATGAGCAGTTACGTAAGAGTCGTTATTCTTAAAAAATGTCTCCTCAGCGAAGGCGCCTTGCTATGAAATCGTGACTGACAAATCTGCACAATCGATAATTCCAATGCCCCGAGTACTTTCAGCTGGTATTCGATAATAATTTTCTAAAAATAAATTTAACGTAGAAACTTCTTAAATATACGAGTACATGAAAATCGTAATTTTTTGGATTATAACTTTGTTTTTCTTTTTGAAAATAAAATACTGTTTCTTTAGTTACCAATAAGTAACTAATAAATAAATTAAATATTAGAAAATTTTATTTTTATGAGAAAAACCTTTTTAAAATTAACAACTTTACGAAAGCGATATGGCCTGGCTTAAACTAGTTTCTAGTATCGCGAGTGCACTGTATATACACAGTTGCCAAGGGAACTATTTCAAACAGTCATTAATCTTTGTCTAACAAACACTAAACAAATGACCAGTGACAAACGATTCTCAATTGCACGAAATGAAAATGAATTTTGGAATATTGTTGCAGCAACATTAGTTTGTACTTTATAATGCTTTGTTTAGACGGTTGTCAGATCTGATAATATTGTTTGATGTAACAATGTACTGACTATTGCAGGGCGAAGCAAAATTATTATTACAATATATATTGCCGGTAGCCAGAAAAACTGATAATTCCATTGTAAAGGCCCATTTAGCCGACCGTAGAAATTGTAACTGTAAGGTAAATGTAAAGGTAACGTAAATGTAAATGTATTAGCACTTATAGAACACGTAAAACCGTATCATTTGTTTTTGATACAAACAAAAAAACACAAGTGCATGTGAAGAAAAAGTGTTCACTTATTAATGATTTACAGAAAAAGTATTCTGCTTTTCATTTTTATATTATTGTATGTTAAAGAAAATAATTAATTTTTCATCACCTATATCTTTATATCAAATAATTTGCAAAAATAAAATAAAAGCAATACAGCTGTTCATAGCAGTGATGAGAGCTCATAGCATTTAGTACATATACAAAAGGTACGAAAATTGTTTAAATGGTACCTAAAATTTTTAATATTTCTTTTTCTGTCTATTGTCGACATTTCATATGAGCTACAGCTGGAAAATATTAAAAACAAGCTTTTTATAATTTTTTTATTAGTACCAATGTTGGAAGCTACTATAGCGAATAAATTTCAAATGTTTAAATTTTTGTTCTCTGGTCTTTGGTACTTCTAAAAAAACAAATTTAACTGCTTATAATATATAATAATATTAATATATAACAGGAGCGTAGTACATTCGCCTGGCCCAAATCTAAAATAACCTTCACGATAGTCACTAAATATGCTTGGATATATATGGACCGACATCGGGCAAAAAATATGTTTGCCTTGTAATCACCATTCCAAAAAGGAAATGTTTCATTGAAATCATCATGCAAAAATTGGTTTAGGCCATATCTCGGTTAAGTGTGAACGGATAACGGCATTTTCCATTTTCTGTATTTTACGAGTAATTAATTACCTCGTTTTATAATCAGAACTGATTTCAAGCAAAAGAAATTTTTCACTAAAACATCGGTTTAGGCTATATCTCGGATATATATGGACCGATATCGGAAATTTTCATTTTCTCTATTTGGTAACCTCCTTATATTATCAGAAGTTCTTTTAAGCAAAAACAAACATTTATAGGAAAATTGGTTTAAGTTATATCTTTTTCGGAATTTCGAACATATCTCAGCTATATGTGAACCGATATTACTGAATTTCAATTTCAATCCCATGACTCGATGGGGTAATAGAATGGTGAAAGAAAAACGTTTCAAGTCTAATGGTTTTCTCAGAAACGGTATTTCAACAACCGACGGATGGACAGACGGACATCCCTTAATCGACTTTTCTATTAATTCTGATTCTTGAGAATATATATACTTTATACGGTCGCAAATAAAAATTGCAGAAATTATAAACGGAATCACAAACTTATATATACCCTTTACATTTTTGTGAAGGGTATAACAGTACTAAAATTCTAGTTATATATAATTATTAGCTTATTATACTTAAAAAGTATTAAAACTTTTTTATTATTACATTTTCACTTCATCACAGACCAAAATTTCTACTGTATTGCTTTCTTACATTTATATCAGCATAACTATATATTATAAACCAATTTTTAAAATTCATTTTATCGTTGGAAGATTGTGTTTGAGGAATATATTTTGGAAATCGGGCTAATAAATGTTGAGGTTACAAATAATGTGAAAGATGCAAAAATTGTGCGCAGTGTATAAATTATGCTACCAATGTATGTATATCCATCTTACGTATTTTACAGAAAATTTCAAAATTTTTTAAAATATATTATGTGTGTATACAAATTTAACTACTTACACAATTCAATTATCAAATAAACAAAAAGTACTAAAACAGGGTTTTTGTGCCGTTCTGCCATTCACAATAATATATACCATCACTGACAGCATTTGTCACGTAAACACGTAATGAAAATCTATTTTCTACAGGTTCAGACGTTACGGTTACATTTCATTACAGTCAGATAAGCATTTTCATTGTTTCTCGTATAACAAAATCGATCAGCTGTTCCGACTACATTTACATTTCTACATTTACGGTCGGCTAAATGGGCTTAAGACAGTTAGCTGACAATTCTAGTAGAAAACAAATGATCAGCTTACACGGTCCTGAGATTTGTTATGTAGCAAAATCTAAATATTGCAAAAATGAAAGCATGTTTGTATATTATATATTCCTATGAAAGAAATAGTTTTTCAGCAACATGGCAATGCCATCCAAAATCGTCAAAGAAAGGTTCAATGGTCAAAATTTCCGATTGATTCAGCGGCTGCCTCAACGTCGCGGTGTCAATCCGATTGGGAGCTTGTGTTTACTCGTGAAGACGGTTGGAATAATACCCATCACCATAAACCAATTTGAACGAGCTTTGGCAACAAATTCTTTGTGATTGGGTAGGTATTTAAATTTGTAGAATGCATATGAATATGTTTACGTCACAAAAAATATTGAACTAAATGCTAAATGTAATAATATTATGAAAAATGAAGCAAAATTGAGTACAAGCGAGGTATGTGGTTAAAGTTTGTTTTCTCTAAGAATTTAATACTTTTAGTTTTGATGGTTAAACTATTTTTTAAGTAGTAAAACAGGAAATAAGTTAAGATTAAGGCCCAGCTTATCCGAGATCGTTGCCAAGATGCAAAATATGAACTATTCACTGAATAGCAAAGTATAAAACTTATGTAGCAGTGATAAAGAATAACACTTATGTAGCAGTGACATGTGTCCAATTACCATTACCGCACTCAGATTTCGTTCCAGTACCAGCATTACCGAAGTATTATATTGATCTTCAAACAGATATTAGTACTACAACCGCCGCTGCTACATCCATCGATTTCTTTTCAAAATATGACCCTGGTGAAGGTACATCCTATGAATTATCAAAGGACTCAATCCTAGTGTCACAAAAACAATTGGATGAAATTCATTGCAAATTTGTGTTTGACTCCTATAAAATCAGAACTAATGACTTCATTTTTGAAAGGAAATAATTTGCTGGCGAAAGGTACCAAAATAACAGCATATCGAAAAAGGGAGAAAAAAGAGGAAGAAGGGGAAGACAAAGATGAAATTCCAGAATATCTTTTTGCCGAAATTATCAACCATTCTGATGACGATGACCAAGATAGCAAAGAGAGCAGGGATGTTGATGCACAGCCGCCAGCTAAACGGCAACTGGCCAAATCATTATTTTCATTTATTTAATTTCTTTTTACCTAAAACTTTTCCTAACTAACTGCCTGTTTTTGGAAGACGTTCAAAACAAACAAGAACCTTATTGAAGCTTGACAAATACATAACAATTCGGGTTTACTGGACACGATTCAGTTTTATTGACTTACTTACGAAAGCACTTACGTTGTATGTAGTCGTAGTGTTACCTGCCTACAACAATTCAATATTTGTTTACTTTTGTTCATATGAAATATTTATTTTAATCATAAAAAATGGTAGCCCTGTCTTAATATAAAAAAAGGGAAATAGGAGAAAGGAAAAAAACAATCAAATTTCTAAAATTTTTAGCAGCAATACATTTTTGTTTAACAAAAATTATACGTTTTGAAAACTATTCTAGATATAAAATATTAATAAGGGAAAATAAAAAAATTGTGTATTTGAACAAAAATTGCATTATTTTTTATCCGGCAATTGGTTGTTTTCAATCGTGCGTGTATGTGTGACATTTGTACCGGTACAAATCGTCAAACAAAAACCAAAAATATATATCACATTCGCGGTTGAAAAGCGCAAATAAGCAAAACGTTAACGTTTTAATGTGAAGTACTGTAACATTTCAAAATTATATTTTGTTCCATATTTTTACAATTTCTTTTTCAATGTTTCTTTATAACCAACACTGAACGAAATTTTTGTGAAGGGTATAAAAATGAGAACTGAATTAATATTAAGCTGGATTGTTTTCTTTTCAAATGAAATTTATTGAAAAAACTGTGAAGCATATTATAGATCAAACAAAAAGCAAAAAAGACTTAGTTTTGTGGAAAATATTTTCAAAAAGCATGAGAAAAATAATTTTTTCAACATATTACTTCATGAACACCACAAAAATTTTTTAAATCAATCTTTTTATTAAATTTTAATTATTGCACAGGTCTCCAGCAATATTTTGGCTTTTACAAATATAAACAATATGCCGAAGATCGACATTTGCCTGCAAAGTTCGAAGGTCGATTAACAAGCCATATGGGTTTTCGAATTTAACCTCTATTTTCACCTCTCACTCTCAGAATCGACCTAACTTTTGCTAACTTGAATATGTTCTCCAGTAGTATCCTTATATAGTTTCCAGAGAAATGGAAAAACTTCCAAAACAAATTCTCCTTCTTAATCTTAAGAAGACTTCGGCTAGTTTTTCTGATAAAGAGATAAGACCGATTTACCACTTTTGCGGATGTGCCGAAAATATTTGTAGTTGCCAAGATATACTCGTATTAATATATTAACTTTCGTTTACTTCTTGATCTTGCCAAGATTTTGCATATTTGGAAACCATCTGGGAAATCTGTTTAGGTTTTCTTCAACATCTTTGAAAACGCTATCATCTTAGCTCTAGGACGGATCCCATACTCTAAACTCTTTTAGCAATAAAAATGTGGCGTGCCACAGGAACTAATTTTGAGGTCCTCCTTATGCTCAATTTACATTGCTGAGTTAAGGGCTAATTACGAGTATTACACTAAAGTGAAATCATATGCAGCCAGATGAATTACAGTTGTAAATGAGTTCGTTAGTTACCAAAAAAAGGAGTATTAAAGTTGATTCAGAAAACATTGCAATCGAGGTAGATTAAATTAAGAAAAAACTTTTTGGCATTTTAATTTACAACCCTCTCGTCTAGGCGAGTCATCTATGATTATAAAGGTATAAATAAGGATGCAAACATAGATATTGAGTTGAAAAAAAATCATTACAAGGTTTTTTATTATAGACATTCCTGCATATGTACGTATGCATTGTTAATTCGCCTGCAAAATATACTTGTATTTTTATACAAAAAAAACTTACTATTGTCGTCGATAACAATGTTCAGCCATGGAGGTATGATTTCTGAAGTGTTATCTTTTCTCAAAGCAAAACAGTGTTTTATGTGTAAATCTTGTTAACAATACGATTTTTAATTACCTAGAGACAAAAGAGAAAACTATTTTTAAATTGTGAGGAAAAAGCTTTATTAAGTGAATGTGGAAATCAAAAGTAAACTGAATATTGTTCGCAGCTAATAAAACATATAAGTATATTCTTTTAAGAAACAATTGCGGTTGCGTTAAATGATAATGCAATCGTGCGTATTGTCTATGAACTTCGATTAATTACTATTAGTCAAACTTATTATTTAAAAAAATTCTCTGTTGTACATATGTATTAACACGTTGTAACGAATTAAATTCGTATAGTTGTTTTTGGGATTTTGTTATCAACGCTGTTTCAGCATTACCCAGTTTGATTTATTTTTTTATTAATAAACTGGTGGCAGCCTTGTCGAGGCGGCCATTTGTTTCCGCAGCCATTTTTTTTTTGCCGAGCATGCCGCCTGTTAAAGTTAGAATTGTATAAATTTCATGGATTTAACTATACATGATTGCACCTTTAACAATTAATGCGAATTTTATACATATGTAGATAATAAAACCTATAACACTTATCCATTCACTTCATTTGGTGTTTTTATTATAGTTTCCAACTTCGACAAAGTTACTACCGTAACTGCCAGCCGCCTTCAAAACACACGTAGAAACAAATATATGGTTTTCATGACAATATTCTCAGGACCATTGTTTAATTATATGCTCGGCACTGAAAATGTTTGAACTCTATTGATTTCCATTGCCATAGTTTTATAAGGAAAACATTATAACAAACTATAACAAATTCTGACTTAACATATTAAAAGAACTATAACAAATTCTGACTTATTTAGAGCATATCTAACCATGTTATTATGCCATCCAACAATATTACTATCAATAAACTGCCACACTGCTGTCACAAACAGCTTTATTAGATATGTTTACTTTTGTTATAACTCAAAATTAATTAAAAGGAATTCGTTGTAGGATAAACACTACTATTTATTATAACTAGATACTTATCCACGTACGTGTAGTATACATTTTTAAATAATAAATTAAAATGAATGTTCGCCACGGCTTCGGTTGCATACCATTATCTGATGGTCCATTTTTTCACTAACTCTGACTCTAACTGTAGTTTGATGTCGTTAATATCTCATCCTATTGTTCTCGAATTATTCTTGGCTTATTGACATACATACAGCTAATTAACATCGACCAGATAAGCACGATCTGAAATTCAATCAGTTCAGCTCAATACTTTACAATACAGATATCAAATTATTACTAATCAACAAAATACGTGTATGATTTTATAAGAGAGTGCATTATTTAAGAGTGATAAAAACAAATATGTGGTCGATTGCGTCGGCCGGAGATTTTCACTTAGGGCGGTTATATTTTAAGCGCTGATGTTGAAATGGAATTTTTGTCACTTATTTTAGTTATGATAATATTGGCATGGTTAAATTATGCACAGAATAAAATATTGGCCATCCGATGATCCAAATTTTCAATGACAAATTATCTCATCCTTTAGCTCTTGAATTGTTGCTGGCTTATCGATGTACACCTTTTCTTTCAAATAACCCCCAAAGAAAGACCTCATGATCTTGGCGGCCAATTGACATCGCCAACACGTGAGATAACATGACCATTTATACTAGTATTTTAGTTCATATTTGTTTAAATCTTGTTTTTAACATTAATTCTTAATTTTTAGTTCGATATTAAAGCGTCGCGACGCAAGTTGGTTTAAATTATATTATTCTTAAAGCCTATTCCATCCTTTAGGATTCCTTCATACTTTGCTTTATGATCAGATCGCATGTTTTAAAGATACAGATTTATTACCCTTTTTACCGTTTGGACCCACTGTGCGTTGTTAGTTTTTTTTTTTAGTTAGTTAGTTTTTTCTATGAAATCGCGTATGGTTATGCGTATGAGTAATACCATTATTGTATCTCCGTCTAAATAATTACTCATACGACTGGGACTACAAGAACTATTAATTAAAAACCATACAAAATTGCAAACATACGAGAACAAGTGAAGCGTGTTAAAAAACGTGGAAGCACAAATATTTTTTTGCTTGGCTGTAGTCAAAGTAAAGCAAAACAGCAGCATATAATCCCAGCAGTCCACAAGTTATTACAATTTGCAAAACATCCGATTGTAAGCTATTGTGTGAACAGAAAAATCGAAATAAACATGTTAAGCTCAACAAACAACTAGCATCCGATTCAGATTAGTATTTTTCTACTCATATTGTAAAATTAAATGTACATAAGATGCAAAGACGAAAACAAATGCTAATAATATAGTATTGGACTTATGTGTGCAGTGTTTGATGCATCATACGGCCTAGGCCATCGCTGTGTAAATGTAAGTAGGAATTGTATACAGACCTCGGATGGGTCGCACTTACATTGTCATGGTCTTAGATCGAAGATGTATGTGACAAAAATTTCATTGGGATATAATAGTTTCTCTGGGCAAAAAGTAGTGAGTATCCAAGAATGATAGAATACATGATTAGGACACCTAAGACGTCATGAGAGAATGGAAAAATAGACGTAAATGATTTTTAACCATATACACCCGCATAGGTAAAACTACTTCATCTAACGGGAAATCATTCGCATGGCGTAATCTCTAGTTTTAGTATTCTTCATGAGTATCACCATGATTTAACTACTCTAGCAATACTTTGTGTTACACTACTCGTAATACACGCCTGTAATATACCAATTGTTTTACAATTTTTTCCGCCTTACTTGATCTCTGTTTGAAGTAGAGTTTTGTTTTCACACCTGTGTACACGTTTTTTTTCTACTGTCGTTCTTTATATCTTTATTTCTTTGTTTTTGGTGTATACTTCATTATATTGTAAAGTAGAAGGTGTTGGCTTAATTTCTGTTATAGTATGTAGGTTATAGATATATGGATATATACACTGGGCACTGATCAGTTTTAACTAATTCAATTCCATCAATTTGAATTCTGTAATAATGTTTAGTTTGGTACTTTTGTATTATTATTGATAGATGGAAGTCAATCATCAAACACTATTCCCTCTTTCCTCCTTCTCATAGCCTATTTTCCTAGTTCCAGTGTAATGGACTGCATATATAGGGGTCCGAGTACGGGTCCAAGGCAAAAAATATTTCGATTCAAATTATATTATTAAAAATATGAGTTTGACTGTCACAATAATATAGCAGTTGGGTACTTA
Source organism: Thecocarcelia acutangulata (assembly GCA_914767995.1). NCBI lineage: Eukaryota > Metazoa > Arthropoda > Insecta > Diptera > Tachinidae > Thecocarcelia > Thecocarcelia acutangulata. Next base: position 65,425,405 of record OU612098.1, read on the forward strand.
GACAAGTGTGAGCAAAGTGATTACACGGTTTTCCCTGAAAATATATTTGTTCTTGCATAAACGTAAACAAAACACATATATCGGGTGGTGAAATTTTAAGGGTCGATGTCGATTTTGAATAAAACCCAATTATTTGAGAATTATTATCATTTCTTATTATTATAACAATACTGGTATGTGCGAATTAAATGTGGAACAAAATATCGGCCAAAACGCAGCCGCAACCTTGGCGGCACATCTTCATCTGATGTTCCAAATTTTCGATGACGCTGAGAGATATTTGATTGCCGTTAATGTGCCGCATTATCTCATCCTTTAGCTCTTCAATACATTTTCATACAAATAACCCCAACGAAAGAAGTCCAACGGTGCCAAACCACATAATTTTGGCGGCCACTTGACATTACCACCACATGAGATAACGTAACCATTGAATTTGTCGCGCAAAGAAACCACTGTTTCGTTAGCTGTGTGTAAAGTGGCACCGTCCTGTTAAAACCACGTATTATTCACATCCATATCTCCCAATTCCGGCCATTAAAAGTTTATTATTATCTCACAATGGCGAACACCATTCACAGTAGCTGCCTGCCGATGAAGCAGCCAGCCCATACATCGCACCAACCAATCACTCTTTGTGGATGTATTGGTCTTTCGACAATTACTCTTGGATTGTTATTCGCCCAAATGTGACAATTCTGCTTATTGACGAATCCGCTAAGGTGCAAATGAGCCTCATCACTGAAGATGATTTTCTTCGAAAATTGAGCATCCACTTTTTTTGCCACAATTCTGGCGATGCTGGATTGTGTACCTTTCCTTGGTTTAAATTGATATAGGCTGAAATTGGGAAATGCCAAATGAAATATAAAAAAAATTTGACGATTAGGTGCGGTTTACATTCAGCATCGGTCCTTAAATTTTAATCACCCTATATTTGGCATTTGTTCGGTGTTTTCAGTCCTAAATGGCAATAACTTGTTTGAGGTACAAAATTGTTCAGGTGTAAAAAGCCACTCAACCTGTTGGACGTAAAAATAATTTCAGTCTTCTGAAGAGAGCCGTCAAAATATATATAGTGATGAAATAAAACACGACCGCAACCTCAAGCAAAAACGACTCTTATGGAAAACAAACGACTATTACAGAAAATAAGCAATATTTTTTTGTTGTTGCTGTACTTTGGTAAAATAACATTTTTATTACTTGTTTTAAAGTTCGCCTAATGTGACTAGTGTAAGGCAACTTTTTTTTAAAGCACTCCTTCCCATTGCTGGTTCACATAAATAAATCGCAAAAACTAAGAGCACTTGATCATTACAAAATTTTTCTTTCGTCTTTAAATATAAGGTTAAAAACTTTGCTTCCGCCATTTTGTATTAAATGTCTGTAGCGGTAAGTGGTAATGTAAATAAATATATTGTAGATGTCATACAAAAGTTTTCGGTATTTGTAAACATAACGCCATCAAAATATTAGCCGAGTTTTGTCTATATCATAAAGTTATTCCCGATTAACCATGCTAGCTTACGGGCTAAATTCTCGCCATTTTCTGTAGATTTTAATTTTCTGGATTAATATGAAGAAACCTGCAGCTGAGGGTAATCGAATGCTCTCAAGTATCTATGGCAAAGTAACTATTAGTAGACGAATGTGCCGAGAGTGGTTTTACCGTTTCAAGAACAATGATTTTGACGCTTCGACGTCAGCATAGCGGTGGAAGAGAGAATGTTATCCAAAATGCAGAAGTGGAGGCATTACTTGATCAAGACTCGTGTAAAACACAACAGGATTTTGATCATTACGAGTGATGCAACAAGCCACTTCAGAGATCTTGAAAGTCATGGGAATAATTCAAGAGACAAGCCAAAGACGTAAAGGATTTCTGTAAAGCAATATGGCTAGGAACGTAAAATGGGTTCATTACGACCATCCCAAGTGCACAGGAGATATCCTGGCCATGCTTCTACGTCAACGGCCATACCGAATATTCACGGCTCTAAGATCATATTCTATATTTGGTGGAACCAGCTCGGCATAGTGTATTATGAGTTGTTAATACCGACTTAATTAAATTGAGCTGAGCATTGAAAGACAAACGGCCGCATGATAGTGTGATTTTACAGCTTGACAATGTTCGATGTTGAGAAAGTGGTCGAGATATATTTGAGAGCTTTGAAGTAGGAAGTTCTAACTCATCCGCCGTATTCTCCAGATTTTGTTCCCTCGGACTATCACTTGTTTCGATCAATGGCACTTGGCCTGGCTGACCAGCACTGCCGGTAGTAAAAAAGTATGATCGTACACTGCCGAAGAGATGGCAGCAAAAAGCTGTCAGCGATGAGCAATACTTTGAACCATAAATGTACAATCCGTTTTTAACAATAAAGTCTCGAATTTCGAAAAAGCCGGCAGAGGCAAAATTGTACACTAAAATAAATAAACAAGTAAGAGTATAATATATTCGGCTGGGTCGTTTCTAAAATACCCTTCACGATAGTCACGTAAATATAGAGCATATATAAGGACCAGTTATATATATGGGCCGTTATCGGGGAAAATTATTTTGCCTTGTATTCGCCATGCCAAAAAGGTAATTTTTCTAGAAAATTTTCATGGAAAAATCGGTTTAGGGTATATATGGACCATTGCCATATTCTACATACGGTAACCTCCTCATATTACCAGAACTCCTTTTAAACAAAAAAATTTTAAGGTCGCTTACGCGACATTATAATGAAAAACCCGGTTTAGGCTATATCTGGGGTTTATATGGACCAATATCGGGGATATTTTTTATTATTATTTTTTTCCTTTTAACCTCCATTCCAAATAATTGTGTCAAGTTTGAAGCAAAGCAAGTAATTTCTTTTTTACAAATTTTGATAAAAATTGCAAAAAAAAAGTTTTTTTTTCGCACTTTTGGATATACGAGGGCTGATGAACAAATAACCGTTATTTTAATTTTTTTTAGTATAAATTTATTCATCAATAACTATCTTGTCCCCTTTAAAGTAATCTCCCTCAGATATGTCAGCATTTTTTTCCTATCCTCAAAACACTTCTGAAACGCGCTTCTTGGTATCACCAACAGCTCCTGTTTCGATTCCTCTCTTATCTCCTCAATCGTAGCAAAACGCTTTCCTTTCATCGGCGTCTTCAGTTTTGGGAAGAGGAAAAAATCAGCGGGTGCCAAGTCCAGTAAATACGGTGGTTGAGGCATGATAACGGTTACGTTTTTGACGAATCGTGTTGTAAGCTGGTGCGTTATCGTGGTGTAAAATCCATGATTGTTTTATCCACAATTCTGTGCGTTTCCGACGAATTGCTTTGCGCAAACAGCGCATAACTTCAGGGTAGTGTTCCTTATTGACCGTACGACCTTGTGGTAAGAATTCATTATGCACCACGCCATTGCAGTCGAATTAACAAGTGAGCAAACCCTTCACATTTGACCAAACTTGACGTGCTTTTTTCGGTCCTGGCTCTTCTAGATGATCGGGCTTTGGTTTCAGTGTTATAGCCATACACCCATAATTCGTCACCAGTCATGACTTTTTTGAGAAAATCAGGATCGTCGTTGACGATGTTCAACAGCTCTTGAGCGGTGTCCATGCGACGTTGTTCTTGCCCAAAATTTAGTAAGTTTAGTAAAAAATCGAAGACCACACCAAAACACGACTAAACTTTTTATCTGTCAAAAAGAAACTGGCAATCTGAAATGGCTTATATTAGCAACATATATAACAAACATGTTTATCAACATAATAGAAAAAAAGTGCGAAAATCAAACATACGTAGATCACGAAATTTTAAAATAACGGTTATGTTTTGATCAGACCATGTATCTCAGCTATATGTAAACCAACTTTACTGAATCGATGGAGTAACAGAATGGTGAAAGAAAAAAGCTTCTAAGTCCAATGGTTTTCTAAGAAACGGTATTGCAACGGCGGACAGACGGATGTACGGACATCGCTCAATCGAATTTGTGATCAATGCTGATTCAGAATATTTATACTTTATAGCGTCGGAAATGAGAATCGTAGAAATTACAAACGGAATCACAAATTTATATATACCCTTAACATTTTTGCTTTTGAAATTACTGGCTGTCAGAAATTGTTCTGTTTGGCAGAGACTTTAAAGGACAAGGCTTTTAGTCATAATGGGAAGACCGTCTGTTGAAATATTTTTGTAATAAATCAAAAATTGCTTAGATTTTTATGCTCTTGATTGACAGCATTACTTAATTTAAATTATATTATTGTATCTGTCAAAAATATGTGATAGGGCTTTTTCGTTAAATAATCGAAATTGCGTCTTAAGTTTAATTTACATTACTGTTACATTCTATTCCAGCTAACCGAGTTTCTCTTAACAACAAATTTTTGTTAAAGTTCTTCCCAATGTGACGCGTTAAGCACTTAAAATTTTTGGCTTGTTTTTATTCAGGTTCGAGTTTTTTCTTTTAAATGTAAAATAAAAAATAAAAAAATATGAAAATAAATGAATGGCACATTGACAAAGGACATGATGAGCGACGACACGCTTTTAATGTTTTACCGTTTATGTTTATGTTGAGGACGGTAGCGTTGATAATAATACACAAAGATGAAAGAAATTACATTTGACAGCGCACTAATTTAGTGTGAAAAGTGCTACGAACATTTTAAGGAAAATAAAAGCACTATACACTTTATCACACATACTCGTACACTAAGACGCACATTCGCTCACTGAGATTTCTAAATCCTCTAACTTTGTGTATAAAGTATTTTTTGTTCGCACTTGTGAGTAAACCTTTCTTTTCCAAGGTGAAGTACACAATTTGTTTTCTTCAGCAAGTTCATCAATTTTTTTCTATGACTAATGGTATTATCATTTCTTTACAAAAAGTGTTGCCTTGTTAAAAGATGTATTAAAAATTATCTGGTATTGCCGCTGTTTGTTATATGACCGCAACAAAATATGTATATGTCTGTGCTTACTTAAGTAAATGAGGGATTACCCCTTATCACTTGTAAGTAGTAGGCAAAAAGTGTTTTGAATATGTTCTAAATCAGCGGTGGCCAAAATCTCAATTTGCTATATTGACGAATATATACAGAAAGCAGCTACTACGACGTACTCAGATGTTATCTATTTACAAATTGAAAAAAAACAAGAATATTAGAGGATTTAAAAATTGATACTGGTAAGTTGAAGAGACTCGGACAGCCAGTTTTAGTTATCTGGAGCCAGTACACAGGGGGGTGCATTGTGCTGAAACTAGGAAAATAGGTTGTGAGGAGTAAAGACGGAGTAGTACTTTTGGACCTTTAAGTCAAACCTTCCAAAGTTATATGTGACAGGAAACATGTCTACAGGTAATATAAATAAAGCAAAAAAAAACACATCTCACCGTGGCGACGCTCCAGTGAGTCAAGCCTCTTCGTGATCATGGTCGCGTCACATTAAAAACTTGTAAATAAAACAGAAAAATACACCTTACCGTGGCGGTGATCCTAGCTCGCTTTTGCACATGGTCGAGTAATGGCAAAGCAAACTTTGAGGCACTGACCCAAACATGGGAGTTATATTCCACTTGTGGGCGAATATAGCTGGTATAAATAACGAGTGATTTTTTTGCTTTTTCTTTTTGGCAACACTAGTTTTGACAGCTCACGCACGTTTTGTATCTTGTGTTACTGTCAAACATCTTCAGTTTGGTCTATAATTTAATCATGAATCGTCTTACAAACGAACAACGCTTGCAAACTATTGAATTTTATTACCAAAATGCGTGCTCTGTTAAGAAAGTTCATCGCGCGCTTCTTCCATTTTATGGTCAGTTTAATCTATTCGGGCTATTGTAAAAAAATTTCGCACCAAATTTACATTGTTGGACATTAAACCACCAACACGCTTACGTGGAGTGCGAATTGAAGAAAATATCGCAGCCGTATCGGCCAGTGTTGGTGATGACCGTGAATTATCGATTCGGCGCCGTTCGCAGCAATTGGGCCTCTGTTACTCCACTACGTGGAAAATTTTGCGGAAGGATTTGGGTGTGAAGCCTTATAAGATACAGCTGGTGCAAGAATTGAAGCCAAACGACCTACCACAACGCCAAATTTTTGGTGAATGGGCTCTTGAAAAGTTAGTTTTTTATCGAAAAATTGTGTTCAGTGACGATGCTCATTTCTGGTTGAATGGATACGTGAACAAGTAAAACTGCCGTATTTGGAGTGAAGAGCAGCCAGAAGCATTGCAAGAGCTACCAATGCACCCACAAAAAATAACCGTTTGGTGCGGATTATGGGCTGGCGGCGTCATTGGGCCGTATTTCTTCAAAGATGATGCGAATCACAACGTTACTGTGAATGGTGAGCGCTACCGTGCGATGATAACAAACTTTTTTTTGCCCAAAATGGAAGAGCTTGACTTGCATGACATGTGGTTTCAACAAGACAGTGCCACATGCCACACAGCACGCGAAACAATGGACCAATTGAGAGGCGAGTTCGGTGAACAGTTTATTTCACGCTTGGGACCAGTCAATTGGCCGCCCAGATCATGCGATTTAACGCCTCTAGACTATTTTTTGTGGGGCTATGTTAAGGCTAATGTCTATAGCGACAAGCCCGCTTCGATTGACGCACTGGAAGCCAACATTGCCAACTTTATTCGTGAGATACCGGCCGAAATGTTGGAAAGAGTATGCCAAAATTGGACTAAGCGGATGGACCATTTGAGGCGCAGCCGCGGCCAACATTTGCATGAAATAATCTTCAAACATTAAATTATATCGACCCAACTATCGATCCAAATAAATATTTCATGCATTTTTCTGAATTTTATGTGTTTTTTTTTTTTAAATTTCCGATAGTTCTTATAAAATCACCCATTAGTAAGAGGATTGGCTGGACTGGATTAGAATCGAGACGCTGGAAAATTTCATTGGACCAGCGAACATTACACTGTATTTTTATTCTATGTGCATCAGAATATTCACTATTTACTCGTACGAGGGCGGATTGATATTGAAGCTACTTAGCTTTAGATGGCAGCAGAAGCACAATGTTTTTAATTTTTTAATTGAAGCATGGAAAAAAGGGAGTTTCGTGCAGTGATTAAACACTATTATTTTAAAGCTAAAACATTGAAGGAGACAAAAGAGCAGCTCGATAAACATTACGTTGAGTCTGCTTCGTCAAATTGCCTGACAAAATATTGCGTTGCTGAATTTAAATGCGGCCGAGCAAGCACTGCAACAAAAATTAACATCAACAGAAAGGCTAGAAGAGGTGCTTACTGAAGAAAATATCAAGAAAATCCGCATGCCGAGTCATGTTACGTGCGATTGTTGAAATGGTACACATATCATATGATCGTGTGTTCAATATAGTTACGTTTTTGCTCCTAAAATAGTTTTTGCGGATTCATCAATTGCAAATGACGAACGCTTGTTCGTTATACAGTACTTAAATAGTTCACAACTTTATTTACACTTACCAAAATACTAGGCTCGCTTACTTTGACTTATGACTGTCTTGCACAAAGCTTAAAAAGAAATTGACTTGTTGCCGCCGACCTGCATGCTATTTATACTTCATTATCATTTTCCACAATCATCAAGATCATTCCAGTCATTCATAATTCAAGAATCAAATGTTAAAATGTAATTCTTACGCATGCACATACTTGTGAACAATAAGCAAGTCACAACAACAAACACTGATAAAATGAATATTGATTGACTTGGGTTAGATGTGACAAAAATTATTAACAATATATTGGCATGAACATTTGCTATCGGCAAGATGGGTGTCGCATTTGCTCAGAGTCGAACAGAAACGAGTTCGACAGACCACTTCATAGCGGTGTTTGGACATGATAAAACGTAATGCTGTTTATCCTTGGCGTCGATTAATAACTACTGATGCAACGTGGATTCATCACCACACAGCTGAAGCCAAAAATCAATCGAAGCAATGGATGAAAGCTAGTGGAAGTGCTCCGAAGAAGCCGAAGACAGTGAAATCGCTGGCAAGGTTATGGCCACTGTATTTTAGGATGCACACCGAATATTGCGTATCGATTATCTTGAATAAGGATCCACGATCGCAAGAAAATATTATGGTGCATTATTGGATCAATTGATTAATGCAATCAAGAAAAAATTACCACATTTAAAGAAGAAAAAAGTGCTTTTTTTCAAGGAAACGCACCGGTTCACACAACAGTAGATACGATGTCAAAATTTCATGAAATTTTTTTCTATAAATTCAAGACCATATTTCAATATGAACAATGGATATACTCATTTAGAGTTTATAAAGTTTTAAAATTAAATAGTCTACGGTTCCCACCTTTTTCCCCTAAATCGGCTTCTGGTTTCGTCAAATTCCCCGCTTCCCTGGAAGCAATACTACAATTTAAACTTTCGCACTAAATCGAATGACCTTTAAAAATTCAGATACACATTTCATGGCAAGAACGCGCACCGAATATGAACAACTGGTTAGAGAATCGGCTGGGGTGTCGCCTAAAATTTCCCCGAAAGCAATTTGTCAACTTCAATTTTCGTACTAAAGCTTACACATGTAATACTCACTCATACGTCATGGGCTTCGAGAATTCCAAAACCATACAAGCATAATAATATTAAAAAAAAGGACTGTGCCATTAAGTCCCCCGGCTTCTCCTATTGTGGCAAATATTGTCATGGAGAATCTATTAGATTCAGATTTGGAAAAATTACGAATTCGACCAAAGATTTTTACAAAGTATGTAGATGATTTGTTTTACATTATTAAGGAGCAGGAAATTAGTTTTTAACTTTAAACTTTGTACCCAAGCATTAAGTTAATGATTAGGAAACAGGAAAAAAATAGGATGTTATAGTTAGATATATCAGTTTTACGAGAAGATAAATAATTATTATAAGATTGGTAACAAAAATCCACATCTTCTTCGAAACACCCAAGAAAAATAATAATATGTAAAGCGAAAAGTCTCATACAATCTTATACAAGGTTTTTATTATCACCAATATGTGATTTCCTAAGAAGAACCAAAAATGAATTATGAATATATTAAGACAAAATAGCTTTCAAATAGCTCAGTAGTGCAATTCACTACCCTGTTTTAACGCTAATAATATTCGTTTAGCGAATTTAACACTAGCGTTGGTGTTTTCCAGATTCTATAACAGTTTTTAACACTATTTGTCTTCGTTTTAAATCAGCTGTTTTTAGTGCCTGACTGATTAGCGTTAACTAAACACCAATTATTTTTGTGGTGTTTATCTTAACAACAATGTCGTTCAAAAATTCCTACTAGAATAACTTCACTGTATTTGGCATACGACTTGTCGGAAGACTCCAACAGTCAGTCGGCGTGTTCTCTGTGAGAACTTATCTTATTTATCAAAAAATATTTTAAATAATAAACATACAAATAGTTTTACTTACCCTAAACATGGAATTATTTGCAAATTTGTTTGTTTTTTTTTCTATTCCTCTTTGAGGTCTTCTTTATTTTTAACAAAGCTGCCACATTATTTCAAATTTTTTTAACATACAACCAGAAGTGTTAAGAATAAGTTAGTGAATTACATAAGTGTTAGTGCAAACCACAATAGCCCGCGTTAAGTTATGCTCTTTTAAAATCGTTAAAAGTTGGTGATTTGCACTACACTTAAAAAACCCGTAAGGCGTACAAATGCACTTGTTTGCGAATGTATTAAAAATAACATTTTACAAAGTGGCGCAAAAGTAATCCTCCTATCAGAAAATGCTATAAATTTTGCGATTGACCCCTAATATCAGTTTGTGTAGTAAACACATGCGAAATACACGTTAATAAACAATGTTACGCTACACTGCTTCAGAACGCGGAATATTGGTGACTATTTATTTCACCCCAAAAGGAAGATGATTTTTCATCATAAATAATAGTAAGTGATAAGGCCCATTTCCATCTTAGCGGGTACGTATATAAGCAAAATTTACGCTTCTGCGGCACTGAAAATCCGCGTGTAACCCACGAAGAACCATTACACCCGCTCAAATTCACTGCATGGTGTGCTGTTTTCGCTGGAGAAGTCATCGGACATTTTTTCTTCGAAGACGTCGCGGGCCAAATGGTTACTGTGAACGGTGAGCGCTACAGAGCAATGATCAATGAGTTCTTTTTGTCGCAACTTGATGAATTGGGATTGCAAAACAATTGGTTCCAACGTGACGGTGCTACGGCACACACTACACGTGCCACAACCGATATGCTGAATGATGCATTTCCCAGGCGCCTAATCTCCCGTTTTGACGATTTGCGCTGACCAGCAAGATCGCCTGATTTGACCGCTGCATTCTTCTTTTTGTGGGGCTTTTTGAAGTCGAGGGTTTATGTCAACAAGCCTCAGGCTCTTGCAGCTCAATATTCGTCAAGAATGTGAGGACCTATCGCCGGAAGTTTTGGCCAATGAGATGGAAAATGCTATATAAAGGGCTCAAATGACAATCCACTGTGGCGGCGGCCTTTTACATGACATCATATTCTCGACTTGATGTGAAAAAATTAAAAGACGAAATAATAATAATCCACAAGATGAATCAAAGTTTTTCTTTTTTTTAAATTACAGCCAAAAAACATCGGATGGTTATTTTTGCGCCACCCTGTATTACATTCAGTCATCCATTCCTTGAAAAATAAGATAGAGGGCTACTTTTGTTTTGTATTAATGTGATTAAGGGCTTATTTGAGAAATTTCTTCAATTTCAATAAACATGAAATATTGCTGCGAAAACAAATGTTAAAGTTTAAATTTAAATTGAATTGATATTGCAACTATAAGAATGTTTGCTCTTCGTTCACTTTTAAAAGTTTTTAATTAAGTTTTATAAATTTGTTTGTTTTGGTGTGTCCTTTTTCAAATTTTTATCCATTTTTAATTTATTTTCCGTTCTAATATTGTCATGCTTAATTGAAATTTAATTTTAATACTTCCGTCACTAAGAAATTTGTGTGTTCTTGGCACAGAATTTTTAATATCTCAAAATTAAATAAAAAGCAAACAATAAACAAGTTGGGGCGAAAAGCCAAATAGAAAAACATTGAAAATGTAAAATAAAAATAAAATTAATTAGTAAATACTCAAAGTTAAAAATTAGTCAGAAAAGTTTAATTTTATTCTTTCACTTTTCCCGTCTTTTGCCACTTTCAGTTTTCTGTCTATTACAGTCTCCGGTACAACTTGTGGAAGAAACTGTCAAGAAAATTAAAGTAGAATTTGTTGTTTTTTAAGTCATATCATAAATGTTTAATGATCCCAGTCACTCTGACTCTGAGTCACTAAACCAGTAGTGAATATTTAAAGCATAATAAATAGAAAACTATGAAATATTTTTTGGTAACTTTTTATAAATTATTCCAGAATGAACAGGAAAATCGCTTTAGTAAAAGTATTTTCTAGTAATGTTCGCAATATATGTGTTAAATAACTTTAAAGCACTCGTATGTTTTTTCGTTAACATTAGATTTATCAGACCATTAATTGTAGCTAAAGGATGGTGGAACCATAACTTACGATGTCAATTGTCATTAACGTCAACGACATTTCTTTGTTTCGGTGTTTGACAAAAATGCTGGGGCCTTTTACGAAAATGGGCGATCGAATGAAAATGCAATTCGTACTTTTCGTCATTTTTTTTTTTTTAATCATTATAAACGGCACACTTTCACCTCAGTGGATTTGTTAACAAGCAGAAATGTCGTACTTAAACAAATGAGTATCCACATGACATTGTCGAAAAGTCGATGTATCCACATTTTTTGTGCGGTTTAAGAGCTGGTGAGAAATGAAATCGACCAAGCAGACATGATGACAGCAAGATGATAGCGGACTTATTGCGACCGGATATTAAGGATATGATACTGAACAACCCGTGGAGCCACTTTCCAACGAAACAATGATTCCTTAGCCCGAGAAATGCACTGGACGTGTTATCTAGCGTCGTGGCAGTGTTAATCGGCCGCCACTATCATGCAATTTTATACCGTTGGACTGCGTTCTTTAGAGATGCATCGAAAAAAATGTAATGCAAATAAGCCAAGACCAATTTAGTAGCTAAATTATTAGATAACTAGAATATTAACGACATTGAACGTCAGATAATTCTCGTGAAAATATGGACCCTCGAGGTCTGTCATCGAAGTCATGGTGATAGTTTGGCCTATATAAGTAGAAAATACATATAACATTTTTTTTTTGTGTCCCAGACGCCTACATATGCAGTGGATTTACCAGAACTAGGAAAAACATGCTATGAGGCGGGGAAAAGATAGAATAGTATTTATCGACTTTTAATTTTAAGTTTTTTTTTAAGGAATTTAAAGCTACTTGGATGTTAGTAGCAAAAACATATGTATGCTTAACGACATTTATACCACTACCAGACCATACGACTGGTGCAAGTTTTCATGAGAGGGTGTACGATTTTGGAAGAAATATGTGACTGATGCAGTTACACGTAGCGCCCATGCGTCTTTCGTTCATTGCGTTATTTGCGCTCAGCTATTTGGGCTTTTGAGCTTCGTTCTGCACGCGAAATAAAATCTTAATCTAAGCGATCTCCAAGCGCACTTATTTATCTTTATCGGCATAGAGAAACATTTATTTGAATGAATTTCTGGTGTTTTCATATCAAATCCTGCTCGATTGTGTATTTTTTAAAATGTTGAATTTGAATAAAACACAAATTAGTTAGGAATTATTGTTATTTCTTTTCATTATCATAATATTGGTACAGTTCAACTATGTATGGAACAAAATATCGCCCTAACCGCCACCGCGCCCTCGGCGGTATCTCCATCCAAATTTTCGATGACGTTTTTTTTTTTTTGTTTTTTTTTTATCTTGGACAAGTACTCAGGGGATGACCCCTACATATGCAGTGCATTGTACTGGAACTAGGAAAATAGGTTATGATGAGAAGGGAAGTAGTGTTCGTGAAGGTTTAACTTTAAGAATAACAACACGAAAGCCTAAAACAAACCCTACTGCGGCATTTAAAGTGTTGGAATCAAATTAGTTAAAACTGATCAGTGCCCAGTGTATATACCTTCGACACGGCTCAGATTAGAAAAATTTAGTCCAACACCCTCCACACTACAAGGTAATGAAGTGCATTGAAAAGAAATTAATATTAAACATATAAAGAAAACACGGAAAGCGGTGAAAAAAAGAAAAACGTGTACATAAACTGCTACTTATCCCAATGCACTTTGATTTCATACGATAACTGAAGTTCTATGAGCTTAATTTGCCGAATTGTCTCATCTTTTAGCTCTTGACTTGTTAGTGACTTATCGAGGTACACCTTTTCTTTCAAATAACCTCATATAATTAAGTCCTACGGTCCCAAATCACATGATCTTGGCGGCCAATTGACATCATCAGCACATGCGCTAACAGGGCCATTGAATTTGTTGCGCAAAAGAGCCATTGCTTCGTTAGCTGTGTGACAAGTGGCACCGTTCTGTTGAAACCACTTATCGTCCACATCCATATTATTCAATTTGGGCTTTCTCACAGTAACTGCCTGACCGGCCTCATTTTGGATAAAAAACGACCCGATGTTGCTGCCAGCCCATAAACCGCACCAACCAGTCACTCTTTTTTGGCGCATTGCTTTTTCGACAATCACTCTTAGATTATCATTCGCCTAAACGCGACCATTCTGCGTATTGACGAGTCCACTGAGATGAAAATGTGCCTCATTACTGAATATGTTTTTCTTGGAAAATTGATCACCCACTGTTGCCGTTTCTTGCCACCATTCTGATGATTAGAATGGTCAAGGTGCTTTACGTCTTGAGTCAATTGCACTTTATAAGCGTGTAAGTGCAAATCCTTATGCATAACGCTGATCAACAACGATTGAGAGCGGCCTAATTATTAGGCACGACGATGCATTGAGGTGGATGACTCTTCAGCCACATAGAGCGATCTGTACGGGCATGTTCTGGTGTTTTCACATCTCCTACAGACCCGGTGTGCTCAAACTCTTGTACGATTTTTCCACATTTAATCAAATATCATGAAGTACACGATATGCATTTTGATTTTAATATCAATTTTCATAATCATCCTGAATAACTTCAATGCGTTGCTCGATTGTGTATCTTTCCATGGTACAAATTGGGTGGATCCGACATTGAGAAATGTTAAATGAAATGCAAAAAAGGTGTGGTGTGTTCACAGTCAACATCAACATGTAAGGCGTAATTCGCTCGTCAAATATCATCAAGCACGTACAAAATGTGTGAGACCAACCCAAATAGAATGGCGTTAACACTTGCACCGCTTTCACACACGGAAAAGTTATTTTCAAAGTCTTGAGTTTGGCAAGACTGAAAAAAAAACTTTTCGTATGTGAAAGCGGTGGTTTTGCTTGTAATTCAACCCGGGCTAAACATGGTTGAGGTGCCTACATTCGCTGGAACGTTTTTGATAATTATGTGATGCATGGCTTTTTTGAGGGCTTTCAACCCCTTGAAGTGCTGTTGGATGGTTGGACGGGTGAGTTGGTTAGTGGACTTCGGCCGACCAACTCATTAAGCCTTGTCTTCCATTGGTTGCTGATAAATTACGCTGGTGAAACGTGAATAATTCACTCCGTTTTGGATTTAGGCCACAAAGTAAAGGTTAATCACTGTGGGAAGGGGGGGGGGGGGGGGGCCTTTCATAAAAAAAAAAATTGTGTCAATCACAGGTAATGCAAAAACATTTCGAAAATTAGTTTTTCTATTTTACAAATACACTTTGTCGCCATTTTTAAATCCGATCATAACATTTTATATATCAGTGTTCACGACTCTGTAAGGTTTACACATCTGTCTTTAATAATTTTTCATTACCACGTCAAATTCTACACCATGTTAACACGATACCGAGTTCGAAGCCTAGTGGGTGCTGATGAGTAGTGTAGCGACTACGAAACAGCGGGTTGTCGCCCGGCTTTAGTATTCAAATATTATTTTTTCTGCTTTCTTTGATTAAGAGTTATTGATTATTAATTATAATTAAAAAATAAAAAGTTTTCTTTGCTGAAGCCAGATTTGAACTTGAAACCGAAAAATAAAATATCATGTAATATCATACATCCTTAATATCTTTTCAAAAATTGTTTTAAATCTTGAAATTGAATTTGGGACCTAGACTGCTTGTTACTGCCTGTAACAATAGATGTATACTGGCTTAGAGATTAAACAATTTCGTCAGCTATGTATCTTGTGCAAAGTTAAATTAATTGTTTGGTTTTCATTACACAGAAAAATTTATATTAAAAACAAAATCAACAAAATCTTTATCTGAAAAATTAATTTTTACGTACTCGTATATATGTACATGTATATCAAAAAAAATAACCTTGGATCTGGTATTTTGTTGTTGTTTAAGAAAATAGTTGCTTTGGTCAATAATTACTTTTACTGAATTTTTGTTTGAATCTACGAGTTTCTCTACAGGTCCGCCTTCAAGCAACTGGTTAGTTGATTCAGCGAATTTTATTATTAAACATGAAAAAAAAAAATGTTTTCTGTGTACATATGTTGGTTTTTTTAATATCTACATGTATAAATTCTTTCACTAAATTGTCATTTTTTAAAATGATATATAAAAAAAATACTTAAAATGCATTTGAAGATGTGGAAACTAATTCATAAATTTCACGGATCTTTTTTTCTGAGAAATTATTGATTATTCCAAATTTTACCGTCGTAAATTTTGCAGCCCTGGTTGACGTACGTATTGAACTTAAATTTGAAGTGATTTTCTCATGTAAACACTTGTGCAAAGTTGAGTGTCTGTTAAGCTCTTTTGCAATATTTTGCTTATTTACAACTTAAAAGAACAAGTCTCAAGTTGTTGCAAATCGACTTTTTTTCTATATTACACTTTGTTATTTTCTTTCAAAACTGTTTTTAATTTGTAAAACATCTAATTACAATATTCTCTTATCAACGCTTGAAGTGAGTCGACAAAAACAAAGTCGATTCGGGTCAATGTCATTAAGTCGTCTCAATTAATATAAATTCGTTGCCAGTTTTTAAGAATTCAGCAAACACTTTTCAACAATATTTGTAGAACTCTTTTTCAGTTTATAAATGCTTGTAACATTTTTTTTTGTTTGTTTTCTTACAAGACTAACAAGTAAAACAATATTATTGTATGCATGTAGTCGTATATCAAGCATGAACTGAAAAACTAAAAAAGGCAAAAAAAGGAAAAACGTAAAATGTCACCAAGAAAATGTTGCAATTTTGCGAAGGACTTTAGGAAAATGTTCTGAGTTTCCTTAATACTCGTATATTGGGATCCTATGCAGGGCACATGGATTAATTTCGAGGCGTCCCAAATTAGAAAATTTACATCCCCAAAAAATCCCAAAAACAAATTTATATTATCAGCATAAATTTTTATTAATTATGATAAAGGATGTTTTTATAGACTTATAAAAGAGTTGTGTCCTGGCATGACATAAGCCGGAAGAAGTTTGATGTGGATAGCTGTGGTGTTGCTAAGTGCATACGAGTCAATAGAATGTATTTATTGCTTGTAATTAATTATCCATTTTCGGCCCTCCAAAGCTATTTTTAATTTATCCTCCGTTACAGCGTGCTCAAACATATCAGACGATATTCGAATATTGAACAATATTGTTTCGCTGTTCAAGCTTTAAACACATAGACGACAGCAGACAGCAAGCTGCAATCTGTCAAAAATAAAATACATATGTTTAAATGCACACGATTATTTTAACGACATCACAGCAGCACGACTTCACAACAGCATTTGCTGCTGCTGCCAACTTAGACTAATTTCTGTTTTCGTAGGCAACAAAAAGTAAATGCAGTGCTGCCACTATAAATATAAATTGGCAGCAATAAAAACTAAAATTAGATAATAGAAATAAACATCACAGAAATTAAATAAACAAATAAATTGATTAGTTTTTACAGTTTTACGTGATATTTTTACATTCTCAGTCGGTAATTTTAATTTTATTCATGTAAAATATATATGCGGCACCTCTGAAATTTGCATTGTTTAAATACACATAGTGCTGCTGCTGTCTTTAAAATAATTATGTTGCTGATGAGACGGCAGCATTTGAAGCTAACTTTATTTGTAGCCGTGAAGTTGTTAAGTCTGCTGTCGTCTAAGTGTTTAGAGCTTCATACATAAAAAATTTAGCGAACTCAATAAACATTTGGCAGTTGTATAAAAAATAATATTTTTTTTTTTTGCCATGAAAATTAGAGTTCGTAAATTTACAAAAAATTTTCTAATTCCTCTTTCAATATCAAAATAAAAAAAAATATGGTTGTGATAAATACTGTGAACTTTTAATTTCAAAATGGACTTACAAAAGAAAACAAGTCAGAGTGTAGTATATTCGGCTGGTCCGGATCTAAAGTACCCTTCACGACAGTTACCTATATATATAAATATAGTATAAATTACAAATTTTAACTTAATATGCTCGAATATATAAAGACCGATATCGAGGAAAATATATTTCTGTAATCACCATTCCAAAAAGGAACTCTTTCATGGATATTTTCATGTCGGCTTAGGCTATATTTCGGTTAAATATGAACCGATATCGGAGTTTTCTACATTTTCTTAATTTTCTTCTTTTATCACCAGAACTGCTTTTAAGCAAAAAAACTGTTTATGGAAGAATCGGTTTATCCTTTATCTCGGGTATATATGGACCGATATCTGAAATTTTCATTCTCCGTATTTTAATTACATCGTTTTATAATTAGAACTGATTTCAAACAAAAAACTTTTTCACTGACAAATCGGTTTAGGCAATATCCCGGGTATATATGGATCGATATCGGAAATTTTCATTGTCGGTATTTTAGTAACATCTTTTTATTACCAGAACTGATTTTAGACAAAAAAATTCTCATGGAAAAATCGGTTTAGGCTATATCTCGAGTATATATGGACCGTTATCGATGCCTTGTAATTGCCATAGTTAATAAGTCATAATTTTCACGAGGCAAGTTCAGTTGCGCAATTCTTATTAAATATTCTTTTAAACTTGCTTTTATGTTCAGACACAGCAATTTTACTTGACCAACTTTCATTTTCTACTGCACTTTCTCAATCTTGCATGTACTGCATTCTCAAATTTTTTCATTTAATTTTCACTTCTTCCAAAGTCATGCTGCTATCTCCTTTTTTGAGATTGTCCACAGTTTTCTTGAGCCGGTCTATTCAATTTTTTTTTTTTTCTCAAAAGAATTAAAATATCACAACTTCGCGCCAATATTGCTTTCACCACGGACAACAAATCAGTACATAAAAAAACACAAGTGAAAGAAAATTTAAAATTTCTGACACTACGAATGACACGCAAGTCGGTACTCATTTTTACACTCCCACTCTTTCCTCACTTATTTGTACAAAAATCAAGACTTGCGAAACTAAAGTTGCCTCAGTAAATTAAAATAAAAAACAGACAAACTTGAGATAACAAACGATATAGAAAATTGTGATAAGATTTATATAGGAACATCTAAAAACAAAAACTAGATTAGCTGGGCATAGATCAGATCAGAAATATAGAAAAAGACAGCATTGACTGCACATTGTACAAGATCGAATCATCTCCCAAAGTTTGAAGACACAACAATTTTGAATATAGAGAATAATTATAAACGTAGACTTGCGCTAGAGATGTTACAGATTATTACCACACCAGAGGATAGGAAAATTAATTTTAAGACAGATTTTGAGAATATAGCCCAAATGTATAAGTATTTAGTTAAAATTAAGGGTTGTCTGAAAAATGTTGTTATATGTGTTTGTTGTTGTTTTTAGCTATAATTAATCATATATGAATTTGTAAGAAATTACAATATTTTCCTACCGAATATATCGAAAAATATGAAAGGAAAAGAAAATATTTTTATTTCAAATTATTTGTTTTTGATGTTTTAATTTTTCAAAAATTTTTAAAAATTGAAATTAAATAAATATTATTTGGCCTGAAGAAGTTATCCAAAAGAAAGCGAAATATTGCGAGATAATTAAAAACCAAGAAAACGAAAACTTCCAAAAAAAGACCTTAAGCTCGAACAATTACACATATTAATCTCAAATTATTTTAATGAACTATTTCTGTGGAATTAATAACATGGATTGAGAAAAATTAATAACTTCTGTCTAATTAATTCGTCTATATTCAATTGGGTACCCTAAACCCGAAGAACAAGAGAAGTAAAGACTCGCAAAGTATTCATATTTAATCAATCTTTTTCACAATAAGCCTATAATTTTCTCTGTGTATGCTTATTCTTTCGTTTGTTGTATTTGTCATATAAGTGAGAGATGTTATAGTGAATCTAGAACGTTTGTGTTATCTATGCACTACTGTATGGAGGATATTCTTTTCGGTTGTAGTGTTTTTTATGAGAGCTTAGTTATGTCACCTGGTTACGTTTATTTTTATTGTGAGATTATTCTACTTTCAGTATGAAAACCGCTGTTGAAAAACGCTGGGATTTGTTATTATTTAAGACACTTTTTCAAAGATATACGTTACTGTTTTGTTTGTTACGTTTTTATTATTATTCGTATAGTTGTTTTTAACTTGACTTATTTTTATTATAGTTTTTAATAAAGCATTTCTTGCTTTTCTGATGATGAAATAAATATTTCCGTTGTGAGTTTTTTATATCACCTGTATATATCGCAAGCAAACACCATATTTTACTTAATTTTATTTTATTTTATCGCTACTACAGTTTTCAGTGGCTTTAATGCAGTGATGTTCAGCCCATAGAACACATATTTGGGAAAACTTGCACGTATTCCTTATGCTCTGCAAGGAGTTTTATTCATTCAGCAAGCGATGAAAACACATGCGATGAAAACATATTCTCATGTTTTCATATATTTATTAAGCATTGTTTTTGGATGCAGCATAGTAAACACACTTGTTTCAATTACAATTCAACTAGTATAAACAAGTCAAAAATTAATAATAAAATTGAAGAGAATTTCACCTGTATATTGTATATTTGTTCTTAAAAATTTTAATTATTTTTTGTTAGTTTGTTGGATACATCTGACAGAACTTCTATATCTAAATTTGTTTTTTTAAAGTGTTTGTCATTATGTTTACTGGGTGTGTCACCTATAAATCTGTTTTTTTTTTCTTTGATCATTATTATTGTAAAGCTACGCAGTGGTGCCAGATATATTTGTCGACAAATCTTGACTAGCCCAAATAAATTTCTTCATTTTTGGAAAGTATTAAAATATTTTATATCAAACGCAAAAATATGTTTGTTGATTATTAAAGAAGAAATGTTTTTTAAGCTTGAGGTCAGTTTTGTTTTTTATATAAAAATGTTTTAATTATATTCGATATTTCGTCTTCCTTCGGAAGACTTCTTCAGGAAAAATTTTTTTTAGTTTTGTTTAAAAAAAAATTTTTCCTGAAGAAATATCGAATATAATTAAAACATTTTTATATAAAAAACAAAACTGACCTCAAGCTTAAAAAACATTTCAATTTAATTTATAAAAAAAGGTCAAATAATTAAGATCAAGATAATTATTAAAGAAGATTATTCTAACATAATAACATAAAAACAAAAATTTATGGCAAAGAAAAAAAAACTTTTTTTTTAACGTTTTTCAAAATTACTGCATACGAGGTCCGATCAAAAGATAACTGTTATTTTCAAATTTCGTGAGTTACTTTTCACATTTTTTTCTGCTATATATATTCTGGTACACATGTCTATTATACATGTTGGCAATATCACCCATTTCGGATTGTTAGATTGTTTTTGAGAGATAAAAAGGTTAGTGGTGTTTTGGTGCGCTCTTCGATTTTTTATTAATTAATTTAATATAATATTTATTTATTAGTAAGTTTTACAATTTTCTACACTTATGGAAACAATTATTGCACCGAAATTGCTTTGCCATTAACAATTTTGAACGAAAAACTTAAATATTACAATTATATAGTTTGTAATTTTTGAAGGAAAACTATTAACTATTCGAAAAAATGGATCCAAGAAACTGTATTAAGTTTTGTTTAAAAAAATGCAATTAAATGTGCAATGACATTTGAAATGCTGACTGTGGCATTTGGTGAGTCTACTATGAGCAGAACACAAGTTCAATTAAGGTATAACCGGCTTAAGAAAGGCCGAGAAGATTTCAATGACGATGCTCGTCCTGTTCGCCCGAGCACGTCAATAACCGATGAAAACATTGAAGCAGTAAAGAAAATGTTGTTTGGACAATCGTCATATCAGTATCAGAGAGGTTGCTGATGATGTTCACATATCGTTCGGCTCATGTCAAGCAATTTTTACGAATGTTTTGGGTATGAAACGTGCGACAGCGAAGATTGTTCCAAAATTGCTAAAAAACTACGACGCATTAACATTGCTCAGGATCAGTTGAACCTCGCCAACAATTATCCAGATTTCCTCAAAAAGGTCATAACTGATGAAGAATCATGGGTGTAAAAAAGTACGTCAAGTTCGGTCAAATGTGAAGGGTTTGCACACTGTTTTCAATGCAATGGCGTGGTGCATGCCACAAAGTGGTATGGCCAATAGGGAGTACTACCTTGAAGTTATGCGTCGTTTGCGCGAAGAAATTCATGCGTCTAGAACGCACAGAATCGTGGAAAAAACACTCATGGATTTAACATAAATTGAACAACTTAACTGTAAGTTAATTGAAAAGTATTCTGAGTCAGACAATTATCTACCTCATACAACATCAGAATGTTAAAATAGTTAGTTGCTTCCAGTCAGCACTAGTTAAGGAATAATGAACTTAAAGTTAGTTTAAAACTAACTCAGTTTCCGACATTCTTCTTCGACTGTTCATTACTTTTCAACTAACTTCAACTTAGCTTTGCAAAAGTTAGCATAATTGTAATTCGCAGTGAACTACATAGATCATTGTACATGCTAAACTTTTGTAAAAGAATTAAAAAGATTGAATTAAGACAGAAAATATTTTTGCCTTTTAATCACTATTCCAAAAACGAAATCTTTCATGGAAAAATTTGTTTAGGCTATATCTAGGTTATATATGAATCGATATCGGAATTTTCCATTTTCTGTATTTTACTAACCTCCTTTTATAATCAGAACTGCTTTTAAGCAAAACTAAAGTTGTTTCAGTTCGCTTACGCGACATTTTAATGAAAAGGTTAAGGTTACATCTTGGGTATATATGGACCGATGTCGGGGAAAACTTTTTTTGCCTTTTACTCGCCATGCGAATTAATTGTGTTAAGTTTGCAAAATTGCAAACTTAACACAAATTTTGTAACAGCTATACGTGAACTGATTTTACTGAATTTCAACAACAAACCTATGAATCGATGGAGTAATAGAATGGTGAAAAAAAGATTCTAAGTTTAATAGTTTTCTCAGACCTGACAGACGAATACTATTTAATCGAATTTTCTATCAATGTTGATTCTAAATATGTATACTTTACAGGGCCGGAAATGAAAATTGCAGACATTACACATGGAATCATAATTATAATATAAATTAAATTTTTGTGAAAGGTATAAAAACGGAAATCGCACGTGCAACCTCGAGACTATCAGTCGAAAAGGCTTATTCATGAATGAAGCATTTATTAGAGACACAAAAGAAAAACAACTTATAAAAGTAAACCAAACGAAAAGAAGTAAACTCATAAAACGAAAAGAAGTAAACTCATAATAAAAGTAAACCAAACGAAAAGAAGTAACTGGCTCTATTCACAATCTTGTGCATTTGTGATTGCAAATTTATGCAATTGCAAATATATGCTATCAATTGTGAAGCACCTCTGATGGTCAAGTTTGCATTACTTTTTGCAAAGCATGAAATTCACAGCTGATTAATAATTTGAGTAGAAAATAATTTACTAGTCAAAAATAAATATGCCGAAAAAATCTTTAAGGATCAGTTAATGGACTTTTTAATAAATAGAAAAAGCGATTTTAAGTTAGATAAAGACTAAGCGGCGATTACGAACTAATTGGCTTGGGTCGCCGATTGTCAACTGTCGGTTTGCAATTAACTTGTGCATAAGCAGAGCAAATAAACACAATAGGTTTTAAGTATTGCATACACACTAGACTAGACTAGCAAGTGCATTGCTGTATATTTTGTTAGTGTAGATTAAAAATATGCTAAACCTTTTTGCAAATGCAATGATGTAATACCATTTGCACGTGACTGTGAATAGAGCTACTGTGAGTTTGAAAAAATTATAATAACATTGTAGCTAGCTTGTAGTAAGGCCACAAGAGTGAATTATTAGTTAAATTTATTAGTAGTCCACTACCAATATTTTGGCACGATATGTACCTATTATGGTAAAATATTACTTCAAGTTATTTTAAGAAAGAAATCAAACTTTGATAGATACTTAGAACTAGTCCACATATTTACATAGGCTTACAACTTTACGTCAGCCGTTTTTTTCCGAAATTCGAGGCTTTATTGTAAAAAACTGATTTTTAATTTCTGATTAAAAATATGTTTCATTTCTGGCCACAACTTCCTTCCATCTTTCGGGCAGCGTTCGAATCCCGAGTTGAAAAAACTGTACATCTGTTGAAGGAATCCCTAAATCGATCCAAATGTTTACTTCTTGATAAGACCGGAAGTTCTGGTCAGCTAGACCGAGTGCCATTCATCGAAACAGGTAATAGTGTGAAGGAGCAACCACTGGAGAATACGGCGGGTGAGGTAGGACTTTATATTTCAACGTTTCCAAGTAGTCTTAACCACTTTCGCAACACGGTTATCAT
This sequence comes from Thecocarcelia acutangulata, assembly GCA_914767995.1. NCBI lineage: Eukaryota > Metazoa > Arthropoda > Insecta > Diptera > Tachinidae > Thecocarcelia > Thecocarcelia acutangulata. The sequence goes on from OU612098.1 coordinate 65,449,266, forward strand.
GCTGTAAAATCAGTTTATCATTTCTCCATTGTATAGCGGCCGTTTCTCTTTCTATACTCAACTCAAATGCATCAACTGCATTCAATACCGATTGCCTATGTTTGTTCCAGTCGGCTTTAACAACCCATAATACACTACGCTAGCTGGTCCCACCAAATACTGAGCATGACTTTGGAACCGTGAGTATTCTGTTTGACCGTAGACGTGCAAGCATGGCTCTTGATTTTCTGTTCCTCGGGTTATGGTAATGAATCCATTTTTCGTCTTCAGTTACAATGCAATGCAGAAATCCCTTCAGTTTTTGTCTGGTAAGCAGCTATTCACAAGCAAACAAAAGCCGTTCAACAACTCTCGACTTCAACTTGTGCGGCACCTCTACTCCCTGTTTCTGAAGCATTTCCATGATTTTCATTCATTTCATTTTGGAATAGCTTGTTGCGTCACTTCCAATAATCCTACCATCAAGTAATGCCTGCAATTCTGCATCTCCGAAAATCTTCTCTCTTCCACGACCATGCTGGTATTTGACGTCAAAGCCGTTCTTGAAGCGTTGGAACCACTTTCAGCACTTTCTTTCGCTAATATCGAGCTCACCGTAGTTATCTGAGACCATTCGATGAGCCTCAGCTGGAGATTTCTTCATATTAAAGCAGAAAATTAAAATTATTAATCGAAAATAACTTTGTGATACATATCCAAATCTACTAATATTTCGATGGTGATATCGCTCCTTTGTTAAAACATAGTCTTAACTTAAAAAAGCTCATTTCGAGAAAAATGCATATCAAATTTTTAGTTTCCATACAAGTCTTGAAAAATTTTTACAGAAAATATCTCCTAAAGGAAACAGTTTAAAAGTAACTTGAATAAATTTTTAGCACATTATAAAAGGTAGTACTGTTAACAATTCTGCATTGTTAACTGGAAAAGCTCATTTTTTGAGATATGACTATGTTGCAATAAAGGAGCGATATGTTTATAAATACCTAAAGTTATTGTATGATATCTCCATCTATTTATTTCGACTACCATTTACCGCTTCAGCCATTTATTGCAAAACGGCGGAAGCAAAGTTTTACACCCAATATCAGCAAAGTAATCTTAGAAAAGTCATATTTAATCTTTAGAAAGTAATCTTTTGGGAAGAAATTTTCATTCTTTTTTTTGATTTTAATATCTTCAAAATTAAGGTGAAATCTTTATTCTGGCAACGCTGATGCTACGTAAACAATCTTCTTGTTTCAACTGAAACTTGTCACTGCACCATCTTCACTACTAGCAAAGCTTATCAAATATCCTTGAATTTGCTTTATGTTTGTATATCTACGTTTATGTATTTGAATAAATTCACTTGAGAAAAGTTAAAAGCAAATGATTTTTTTTTTTTTCTTTTTGTCTTTCGTTTTCTTTTCTTTGTAGTTTTAGTTGAGTTTTGTTTGAGGCACTAATTTTCAAACAGCACGTCCGCTCACTTCAACCGCTGAATGAGTTCAATTTTACATACATAAAGTAAAATATTTGAATTGAAAACTTAAGAAGTCAGAAGTGAAAACATGCCGTATGTTAAGTACTTAGACAAAAACAAATCATACACGAAATATTAATTTTTACAAACAAACAATGACAATTCACTGAATAGTTTTATTTCTTATTAATTCTTTACTGTTAAGGTTTAATTAGAAGTGACTTGACATAATGCAGTCGATTAGTGCTGTCATAATCATTAACAGTTTCTACACTCATATAAATACATACATACAAAAAATAGCAAATAACAGTGTTGCAAATTTGAAGTAGTGTTTTGTCCGTTGAGCAGTGTACACGTGTTATGTGCTTTTCGCGTTTTGTATTTTCCTAAAATTTCATTTTTTGTGCAGTGCTTTGTTTTTTTTTTTTTTTTTTTTTTTTTGTGTGCAATAATTAAAAACTTTAACAATAAAGAAGAAAAATAATACAGTTACATATAAAATTAATAAAATAACAAAAATATACCAAAAAACAGTCACTAAATTTACAAAACAAATTTAATATCCAAAACACTAACAAATATAACAATCTATACAATAAAGAACACAATCAGCCACTCATTCTCATTCTCATATTAAAAAAACAACAAACACGATAATCTATACAAATTACAAACATTGATAGATAACCCAACAAACCAAAAATTTGCAATTACGGGGGAGCAATAGTTTTTTTTTACTCGATAAAACAATTCCAAAATACAAAAATAAATAATAATAATAATAATAATAATAAATATTAAATTTAAATTAATGACGAACAAACGTCCGGATCAGGGCTTTTATGGCCTTCAGTCATTGTATCCCTCCTCTTTTTCACCTTAAAAGAAAAAAAAAAAAAAAAAAACAATTGTTTTGCTGTGTTGGGGGGGTCGGTTTAGTTGTCGTTTACTTTATAGTATCGAAGGTATAACACTGGATGCTGTAAAGTCACTCAAGCGGCAATTGATTCTGGCTTCGCCAACCCAGCAAAATTTGGTCATTGATTTTCCATCGTGATGACAGGAAGGTTTACAATTGACTTTTCTAATATACGTGGGCTGAGAGCGAATTTCTTCTCTGTTTATGCTTACACGTGTCTCCATCGGCCGGATATTTTCGCCTTATGTGAAACCCAGGTATCTGAGAATGCTGATCCACAGGATTTTCATATACCTGGGTATCAACTTCTATCTCTGTTTAATTTCCATCGGGGCCTTGTAATGTACATTCGCAATGAAGTTGTGTTCCAATGCCAGCAACCATTAAGCATGTATGATGCCGAATTTACCTGTCTTTGGGTTAAATTCAAAATCAGGTCACACCTCTTGCACTTCGGGTTTCTTTACAGAAGTCCCAAAACGGGGAGGGATACCACCTTCTCTGGTTTCGATGCCCTCTCCGACTCCATATCGAAGATCCTGGAAGACTGTCCGAGCAGTGAAATCGTTGTTGCTGGTGATTTCAATGTTCACAACTCTTCCTGGCTCCGTCATTCGAGTTGTACAACTCCAGAAGGCCAATATGTCGAGTTATTTGCTGCGCACAACCACCTAGCGCAACTAGTGAATGAGCCAACGCATATTCCATGTGTTGAAGGGCACCATTCAAACACACTTGACCTATTCCTGACTTCACACCCTGAAAAGTATGAAGTCAAAGTTAGTGCACCTCTCGGCAATTCGGATCATTGCACCATTTCTGCCTCCTTTTCGATCTCCGAACTTCGCAACGTTTCGAAACCAGCTACGAAACGTTCAATATTTATTTACGAAAAGGCGCGTTGGGCTGAGCTCAACCAATTTTATGAGCATTTTAATTGGAAACTTTGCTTTCTAGATAACGACATAAATACTACAGCAAAAATGGTCGAGAATATTATATTGCTAGGGATGAAATCATTCATCCCCTCCAAGCAGATTTCGATTAAACCAAAAGCAAAATCTTGGTTTAATCAGACGTGCAAAAACGCAGTCAGATCCAGAGAGGAAGCATTCAGTAACTGGCGTTTAAACAAAACCCCAGACACTGATTTGCTACGCAAAAAGGCAAGATCTTCGTGTGCCAAGGTACTTAGGCGCGAAAAGTTTCTTCACGAACAGCGCCTTCGAGCCAAGGTCCTTGCAGCTCCCCGGGGCAGTAAAACCTTTTGGTCTTTCGTTAAGAGAGTAAAGAACAGTGCTAGTTCATCAATCCCAACTCTCTTAAAGAATGACCAAGCATTCACCGACCCGGTTGACAAAGCTAACCTGTTGGCTGAAATTTTTGCAAGCAATTCCTGCTTGCCGGAAAGCAGTCAACCACTTCCCGAGCTCGAAAGAGTATCTGTAACTATGCCAAAGATATTCTTCCGGGCGCGAGCAGTTAAAAGGGTTTTGGCAGACCTCGACATAAACAAGACTCCTGGACCGGATGGCATTCCAGCACTGGTCTTGAAGCAGTGCTCTTCTACGCTTGCGCGTCCGTTAGCACACCTCTTCAGCAAACTTTACCATGTTGGTGAGTTTCCATCGTGCTGGAAGGTTGCTAATGTAACGCCAATCCCCAAAAAGGGTGAAACTAATAACCCCGAAAATTACCGCCCAATTGCAATTTGCTCTGCGCTTTCCAAAGTGATGGAAAGTATGGTCAACTATCACCTTATGAAATATCTAGAGTCACATAAATTACTTTGTGACCGTCAATATGGATTTCGCAAGGGTCGTTCTACTGGCGATCTTAAGGCATATCTGTCAGAGAAATGGTGCCACTCAATCCATCATTTTGGCGAAAGTAAGGTGGTGGCTCTGGATATTTCCAAAGCGTTTGACAGAGTGTGGCATGGTGCGCTACTGGCAAAACTTACTGCTTTTGGTGTCGGTGATGACTTCTCTCGATTTATATCGAGCTTTCTCAGAGACCGCACTATACGAGTTGTTATAGATGGGGTCTCATCAAACGAGTTCAAGATTAATTCAGGGGTACCGCAAGGCTCCGTTCTTTCTCCTACTCTATTTCTTATTTTCCTCAACGACCTTCTCTATCAAACTTCCAACCCTATCCATTCTTTCGCGGATGACAGCAGCATTTGTCACTCGTACTCTTTTAGTTATAGGCCCAGCCTATCAGAGATCGCTGCCAAGAGGCAAAATATGGACGATTCACTGAATAGTGATCTTCTATTAATCTCCGAATGGGGTCGTAAAAACAGGGTCACCTTTAACGCTCGTAAGACCCAATGTTGCCTATTAACACACAAACAAACGATCGCAAGTGCTGCTTCATCTGTACTCATGGATGGTATAAATATTGAGGAATCGGATGCTCTTGATGTTCTTGGTATGAAGATACAGTGTGATGTTCGCTGGACTGAACACATTTTTCATATCTCTAAAGAAGCATTCAAGTGCCTAGGTTTTTTGAAACGGTGTAAGATGTACTTCTCGCCATCCGATCTCCTTACTATTTATACCACCTACATCCGACCGAAAATGGAATACAACTCTCATGTTTGGGCCGGTGCCTCAAAGTCTATTTTGAGGTTACTCGACCGTGTGCAGGAGAGGGCGAAGAAGCTTATCGGTGACAGTAGGGTATCCAACTCTATTGACTCACTGGAGCATCGACGCAGTGTGGGGTGCGTTACTCTGTTCTATCGTTACTATAATGGCTTTTGCTCTGACGAGATTAGGGATCTTGTTCCCGAAACGCGCACATTTTTACGTACCACGCGTTCATCGTCCAGAGCTCATCCATTTGTGGTTGATTGCCCGGGGAATCGTACTACGCATTACAGAGAGAATTCGTTTTTCAGCCGTACGCTTCGTTTGTGGAACAAGTTGCCTGCAGACGTGTTTCCTGCCTGTTATAACGTTGGAAAGTTCAAGACAAATGTGCACAAGCACTACTCCCTCTTTCCCCCTCCTCACAACCTATTTTCCTAGTTCTGGTACAATGCACTGCATATGTAGGGGTCATCCCCTGAGTACTGGTCCTATTAAAAAAAAAAAAAAAAAAAAAAAAAAACTTAAAGCTAAAATAAAATCCCATCCTTCCGTAACTAAATCAATCACAAACGTTATCAAAAGTACGGTAATTACAAATTTTCTTAAATCAATTACAGTGCATTTGGTTCAAGTACGGATTACTCAAGCACTAAATAGCCACTATTAGACTTATTTAATCCCGAGTCCGTGCCTCAAATAAGCTGAAAATGTGATTGCCTTAAGAAAAATTGAGATGGAACCAATTTTAAAATGCAATTGATTTGGAATTGTTATAGTTGATTTAATCCCCAAACCATACTTGAAATAAGCTGAATAGAGCATTTAATAAAAGTGATTGTTTAACATTATTTATACCAAATAAAAAATTTATAGAGCTTGTTTTTCTTTTCTTGTTTCCTAGCTGTATATATGTGTCGACATTTCATAGAAATTATCCTAAGCAAGAATAGATTTTAAACACTTTTTCAAACATTCAACTATATATTCCATCATTTTAAATAAATCAATGAGAATTCAAAAATAAAAATGCGTAAATAATACCAAACCAAAAGCAGGTACTTTTCTTAGAGAACCTTTTACTGCCTTCTCTCAGCAATTCATTAATGCATATGAGTATATACTCGTATGTGTTGTTGTTTTGGTTTTTACATGGTTCAAGAGTTCTGCACTTGATTTAAGAATTTTATACTTATTTTAAGACATCGTAGGGTTGAATTTCTTGAACTATCCAGTTTTCGGCATATTTGAAGTAAATACAACTGTACTTAAATTTTTGAACACGACTCGTACTAAAAGCAAGTAGGTTAGGTTGGGTTGTACAGGCCGCCAGTTTCATGAAACCAGCCCACTTGGGTCCTTTTGGTCCCTTTGTGTTGCCTGGGGGAGACTGATACTTCCCCCGACGGGTCAGATCCAAACCAACCTGAGAGCCGGATAAAGAAATCCAGTCCGTTCACTCGGCATTCCGATATATGTGCCATCCCGTGCAGCATCAGTCCGCCTAGATCTCATAGAACAGAGAGCCGGGCACCGACAGAGGAAGTGTTCTACACTCTCCTCCTCGAAAAATCGTACATATAGAATGCCTATTAAAAAACGTGAAGTTTTAAGCTACTGCCCTAAATAAAAAGCTTTTATATCTAATATTTCAAAAAAATTTTGATTAACTTTTAAACAGAAGTCAGTAACAAATGCATATTAATGATATGAGTACTTTTCAACAGGGGTCTATTCTTTGACAGAGTCCAAAGTAATTTTGACAAAAAAATTATTTTCTTGGTTTTTTTTTAATTTAATATAATCCTGTGTACATACTTTTTTAAATCTTTTCAATACATTTCAATTTGAAGATACATACCCGTAAAGTCAAAGTTTTATAAATGCTTACAATATTCTAACAGCAGAAAGTGTTATTTTTTCTGATCTATCAAAGAGTCGTCATCGTAGAACCGAAAGAAGAGAAATTTAGTCTGAAGTCTATGAAACTTGTTAAATTTCGTCGTGCGGGAGTTTAAGTGCTCTATGCGTCAAAAACAATTTTTGAGAAAATCGATCTTGAAGTTTTAACTTAATTTTTCTAAAAACTATACGATAGAATTTTGAGATTTTTACACCATATATTTGTTTTAAAGAGATGTTTCTGACGAAATGTTTTTTCTTTCTCGACAGTATCTTTAACGGGATATTTTCTAAAAGAATTTAAAATCCTATTTGCTCTAAGCGCCACCTTAATCGAATTTCGTTGCAAATACGTACACGAAGAGAAAAATGACATTAACAAAGAAATAAAACACTACTAAAATTTTGTAAAAAATATAATATATTAATTTGATAAAAATCAAAACTATTCACAAAATCGATACAAATTATATTAAAATTATTATAACAAAATTAAATTGACATTAATTTATCTGGCTCAGATAATAATTTCTTTCTATTTCAGATATAAAATTGAATAGCAACGATACCAATAAAAAATTATAAATAGCTTGTCTTCTATGTTTCCCAGCTATCTTATGCCGAAATTTGATAGGAGCTATCCTAATCATCAGTAGACTTTGGAAATTTTTTAAAGATATTCTCAAACATTTAACTTTATAAATTGTTGAGAATTTAAAAAGAAAAATGCTCTAATAATACCTGTCAAAACACAAAAAACAAGCTTTTCTATTTATAAACGTCTCTAACATTTCTTTACACCTTTCAAACAAATGAACAAGGCTTGGTTACTACGATTTGTTTTTGAAAGTATCGAAAAGCAGACAACAATTGATTGAATAACAACTTTAGATCGGATATTTTTCAGTTTGAACTTTTTCTTTCTTTTTAAAAATACTTTTTTTTTTGCCTTGGACCAGTACTCAGGGGATGACCCCTACATATGCAGTGCATTGTACCGGAACTAGGAAAATAGGTTATGAGGAGAGGGAAAGAGGGAGTAGTGTTGTGAACATTTGAATTGAACTTTCCAACGTTATAACAGATAGGAAACACGTCTGCAGGCAACTTATTCCACAGACGAAGCGTGCGGCTGAAAAACGAATTCTCTCTGTAATGCGTAGTACGATTCCCCGGACAATCGACCACAAATGGATGAGCTCTGGACGATGAACGCGTGTTACGTAGAAATGTGCGAGTTTCAGGAACGAGATCCATAATCTCGTCAGAGCAAAATCCATTGTAGTAACGATAGAACAGAGTAACGCACCCTATACTGCGTCGATGCCTCAGTGAGTCAATAGAGTTGGATACCCTACTGTCACCGATAAGCTTCTTCGCCCTCTCCTGCACACGGTCGAGTAACCCCAAAATAGACTTTGGGGCACCGGCCCAAACAAGAGAGTTGTATTCCATATTCAGTCGGATATAGGTGGTATAAATAGTAAGGTGATCGGAGGGAGTGAAGTACATTTTACACCGTTTCAAAAAACCGAGGCACTTGAATGCTTCTTTAGAGACATGAAAAATGTGATCATTCCAGCGAACATCACGCTGTACTTTCATTCCAAGAACATCAGGAGCACCTGATTCCTCAATATTTATACCATCCATGAGTACAGATGAAGCAGCATTAGCGGTCGTTTGTTTGTGCATTAATAAACAGCACTGGGTCTTTCGAGCGTTGAAGTCGACCCTTTTTTTGTGACCCCATTCGGAGATTAATAGAAGATCACTGTTCAGTGAATCGTTCATATTTAGCCTCTTGGCAGCGATCTCTGATAGGCTGGGCCTATAACTGAAAGAGTATGAATAGAAAATGCTGAAGTGTTGTTGGTAATTGGCAACCGTTTTTCAATATTTTTGCTAATTTATTATGGTGTTGCAAGATTCAGTTTTTATATGCTACTCGTATTTCAAATAAATTATTTTTAGTGTATTGCAGACGTTTTGTTTTAGTAAATGGAACTGTAGATAAATTTAATTAGTTGGATATCCTGAACAAATTCTTAATATCTGAGAATTGCGTTTCAATAACTTTAAGTTTTATTTTATTTGTTTGAAATTTTTTTCAAATAGTTAACGAAGAAAAAAAAAAAGTGGATTTCCAAAGGTTTCAGATATTTATATAAGGCATTGTGAATGCAAACGACCTCTTGGATTTGTAAATGTCCAGGTTCAGAAAATTTTTGGACTATACTTTTGATATGTAATATCAAAAAAAACCTAAAGGAAAGTTAAAAGTACTTTTGAAATCAAAACATACAACTGTAAAAGGGTCTTGATTTTGGTGATCTATTTCACGTTCCACTTTAAGACCATTCGTCTCATTTTTATGAATATAACGAAGTACTTAATACAGTCAAATCTCAATAGTTCGTACCCCTATAAGTCGTAATTGTCGATAATTCGTAATAAACTATTGGTTCCCTTCCATTCATTTTGGTTCCCTCGATAATTCGTAATTTTTTTCCAAATAAAATCTTCTCCTCTTATAAATCGTAATTGTTGGCTAACTACCAGTTATAATTCGTAATAAAACAATAGCAACATGGAAACCATGATTTTTGCTATTTTTTCCTGGGTTTTTGCTTGGGTGTGTGTTTTTTTTCTTAAGATCAGTTTGTTACATGAACAATAAAGAAAAATGTCATAGGGCACGCATAAAACTCTGTCGGTATTACTAAACCAAAAATTTTTTTTGCAGCCGTTGACAATGGAGAGAAAAAATAAATGTTGCTAAGCGATTTGAAATTGCTTCAAAAAAAAAAAAAAACAAAGAATTTATTATGCAAAAATCTTCATGTAGTAAGCTAAAGCGCGAAAAACTACCTGAATATCCCGAGCTTGAAAAGTGTTTAGTTTTATGATTTCCGCAGTACCGACAGTCTAACATGCCCATTACTATTTTTTGTTTGATATTAAAATTAGAAGTATTTTACGCAAATTAAATGAGTTTGCTATTTTATTTTAATTATTTTGTATTTTATTTTTAACAAGATTTTTTGTTTTTTTATAGTTTTACGGACTAATTTGTAAATTTTTTTTCATGTTTATTAAGCACAAATTGTCCATAGAAATCAGTGTAATAACAGTTTAATAAACATGACAATTTTTTATAAATAAGGCAGTTAATAAAAAAAAAAAATTAAAGACCCCCGTTAATTCGTATTTATTTCATTTTAACCCTGTTACATCGAAACCTCGCTAAATCGAAAACCCCTATAATTCGTAAGAAATGGACGGTCCCTTGCGATTACGAATTATTAGGATTTTACTGTATATAATTTTTTAAATTCTGTTTACGTTACTCTTTCCCTCTCTTAACGAGAAAGAAAGAGTAGACTTTACAACAGTATTCCATTTGGAAAGAATAAACTATTACAAATTCTTTTGAAGAGACAAACATTTTGAAAATTATTTATATTCAGCAGTATTAACTACACGTTGAGCAAAATGGCAATCAAAAATCAGTTTCAACGTTTTACATTGAAATTTTGTTCTATACGCCTCTAAATGGCGCTTAGAGCAAAATAGCACTTAAAATTCTCGTTTGAAGGATATAGAACAAAACAGACACTATTTATCTCAGAAAATGGAAGAAATAGCCAAAAACAGATTGCAGATTTAAAAAATTTGAGATCGAAAACCTAAAGTGGCATCATTAACTCGAAATGTATAAAATGACGGATAGAACACTTAACCTCCCGCACGACGATTTGTTTTATGATACAGATCTATTTTTGAAGTAAAGTATCAAAAATTACTTTGTTAATTGCTCCTTCTTTGGCTAAGTTTATAGCAATAACATTAGTGTTACCGTACTATTCTGAAAATTTGAAAAATACAAACACAGAAACCTTAAAAAAATCAAAGTCTAAAATTAGTTGAAGAAACTATTTTTAACAGAAATCTTTTATACCAAAGTCTACTTAAAAGTTTGTAAATTTGGTTCTTTTGATTCAAAAGATATGTCCAACTTAATAAAAGTGTTTAATACAGTAATGCATTCTTAACTCTTGGCTGAAACTCTGAAAGTTTCAGCCAAGGTAGGCGCCTCAGCCACTATCAAGCAGAACTTCCTGGCGGCTTTGCTGACCTCCCTTCTGCCACTTAGTTGTTTGTGAGGGTGGCTGAAATCCGACACAACATAAGTCATGTGACTTCTTAGAATTTTATTTTCTACGACGAACGATAATTCCCACCCCTCAATGCCTCAGGAAGGAAAGTGTCCGGGTTAGGCGTACACCTACATGACGAGAGAGACTATTTCATGTCACGTAAAATATCTTCACATCATATTATTTTCCCCTTCGTATTTAACAGTCTTGCATGCTTACTTTGGGTTTAGTCTCATATCCTTTAGCCGCCTTACAAATGCTCTTCCATCATTGACCCTTCAACTATATTTAGGCACAAATCCATTTATGTTTTCTTTGGTAAATTGGAGCACTTTTCGGTAACTTACGAGGGCGGTTCGGAAACTTGTTAGCATAGCACAATAACCGCGGTATAAACAGAAAAAAGTTAAGTCTTTTGGAAACTTCCATCTCTGCTATGAACACATGTTAAATTATGTTTTGATCTGGTAACTCCTTCATATAGAAACAGGTGTTCACAAAAGACGCATCCGCGATTTTTTTTTGGCAATGAAAAAATTAGAAACGCGTGGTGTTCTTAAATATTTACATAAAAAAGGTTTATCGGGACAAGAAATTGCTCCTTCATATGCAACAGTAAAAAATTGGGTTGCTGAATTTAAACGTGGTCGTACAAGCATTGAAGATGAACCACGTAGTGGACGTCCAAAAACAGCACCAGCAACAGAAATTGTAGCCAAAGTGCATGATATGGTATTAAATGATCGACGAATAAAAGTGCGTGCAATAGCTAATATCATGAGCATCTCAAATGATCGAGTCCATTTAATTTTGCATGAAGAACTACAGATGAAAAAGCTTTCTGCAGGATGGGTGTCGCATTTGTTAACAGTCGACCAAAAGGCATAAGAATAAACATTTCTCAAGCTTGTTTGTATCGTTTTAAGCGAAATAAAGTGGATTTTAAGCGTCGTTTCATAACTGTTGATGAGACATGGATCCACCACTATACTCCAGAGACAAAAGAACAATCCAGACAATGGACTAAAGCTGGAGGAAGCGCCCCGAAAAGGCAAAAACAATTCAATCGGCTGGTAAGGTTATGGCAACGGTTTTTTTTTTTTTTTTTTGACTTCAAAGGTATTTTATTGATTGACTATCTGCAAAAGGGTAAAACAACAAATTCAGAGTACTATTGCAAACTTTTGGATCAATTAAATGTACAAATTCGAGAAAAACGTCCTGGCTTACAACACAAAAAAATAATTTTTCATCAAGACAACGCACCAGCGCACAAGAGTGTTTTAACAATGGCTAAAGTCAACGAATTAAAGTACGAGTTGCTTAAACACCTACCGTATTCTCTTGATTTAGCTACCGGTGACTTTTACCTGTTCCCAAATCTAAAAAAATTCCTTGCTGGCAAGCGTTTTACCTCAAATGAAGATGCAATTACAGTTGGAAACCACTATTTTGAACACCTTGAGGAAAACTATTTAAATCAAGGGATAGAATTGCTAGAAAACGAGTAAATATATTAAAGCTTCAGGAGATTATATTGAAAAATAAAAATATTTTTGGAAAACTAACTGCTCTTTATAGGCTAAGAAGTTTCCGAACCGCCCTCGTATATCGAAAAAAGTTAGAATCACAAGGTTACGTATGCGCAAGGCTGGACAAAATACACACCTTATGTATTTCAAACACAAAATACTTTAAAGCTGCGTATTTCAAATACAAAATACAACTAAACAATACAAATGCATTTTTATATTTCGGTTTCAGAAAGATGTATCTCTCTGGCTTTAGACATATATTTTAGTTTACTTATGCACTTAAAATTAAGTTTTATATTAGCACCTTAAACACAAACGTAGCTGGCAAAATATTGAAAGCCTATAAAATTTGTGGACAGTTGTATTATTGATAGTTGTATCATCAAATTACGGACTAGTAATTAACAATTATTTCTATTACTAAGTAGTTGTAATTTCGAGTCAACCTCAGTCAAAAAGAAGGATTATTTTTAATTATAACAATAATTGCTGTGAAACAATAAGACCAATTAAGAACAGAAAAAATAATTGAATACCATAAGCTGGGGGACAACTGGCTGTTTCGTAGTCGCTAGACTACTCATCAGCACCCACTGGGATTCGAATTCGGGATCATGTGAACATGAGGTATTTTTAATACGGCCGCTTTACCAACTCAGCCACCGAGCTCTTTAATTATTCTTACGTTAATGTTTGCCACATATTGATCACATATATGCAATATAATAACTATATATATATATATTATATATATATATATATATATATATATATATATATATATATATATATATATATATATATATATATATATATATATATATATATATATATATATATATATATATATATATATATATATATATATATATATATATATATATATATATATATATAATTATTTCTATTGTTTATAAATTTTTGTAATTCGCTATTTATTCTATTTTTTATAAATTTTTATTTTAAACTCGTATGCGTGTACATATATAGTATCTGCTTGTAAGGAGTTATTCTCCATGGACATAAATAAGCAAATAAATAAATAGGGTGGAAACATGACGCCAATATGGCTCTATTTGCTTCAGGTGTGAACATGAGAAAGTCATTAAATCTTCTTTCCAAGCTCTCCATTAATTATGTTACAATACAACTCAAAAGCCTCAAAGTATTATATTGCAGTCGATCTAATCTGATTCTCCCAGCCTAAAGTTTTCCATACTAAAAATTATTTCTCTGTAATAATTCAAAGCGTTGGGAAAAAGCTGGTGGCAAATATGTGGGAACTCTTATTGATATCACCTGATTAGTGTAAAATAAATTTGCTCTGGACAAAACAATTGAAAGCTGAACTGCAGTGTTGCCAACTGATCAACATTTTAATGGTCGTAGTTTCTAGCGATTTTAGGTTTTGTGTGACACAACTTATTTTCAGTTTATTGTTATAAATAAATGTATTTTGTAAAAATGTATTTATGAGCCATATGTATTTGAAATACTAAATACTTTCAGTGTATTTGAAATACAAATACAAAATACGTATTTGTATTTCTTCAATACGTATTTCAAATACTGCCTAGCGCTGCGTATGCTCCACCCGACCGGCAGGGCTTTCTTAAACACAACTGTGAGATTTTCAATGAAATTATTGTCTGTATTCGACCTACATATGTATGTATATGCATAATTTCAAGTAGGTTACGAACACTTTCACGTTCGAAGATTACCAGTTGATATCACGAAAACAGTTGGCTTCAACCAACCTAAAACTGGTGTAATAAGTTAATCTTTATTAATATTTAATTTTAGTTCGTAGCCAAAAATCAAGGATTTTTCCATAAAGTGACAAAAAATATCACTTCATTTACATGTTTGCACTATAAGTACAAACACTCATACCTGCTGCCTATCCCCAACACGAAAACCATCCCATGCGCACTTTGTCTTAAATGTGATGAAACGTTTACTTGTGTGTGAGAATTTTCGGGCAGCCAAAATGATAATAGTGACTGTAACAAAGAAAATGTGTTCATTTTTCAACTACTAATGCATACGTGCTGTGACACCTTATTGATGAAACAGCACATCACGACATACGTGTTATGTTTTTTGTCTGAGATGCAAAAATAACAAGAACAATTTTCTCTTGAGCACGTTTCAGTTTCTTATCGATATTTTTGCCTTTTTGTCTTAACTTAAATGTAAGGACGTAATTGTATTTTATGTGTGTTACGAAAGACAAAACGCAAGATAATAATAAAAAGCCATGAGACTGCAAAAAGCCAGCAACAACTACATTCTTCTTCTTCTTGTTGAAAATTTGTAACAGTTTTGTTACGTGGACAATATTTACAACCCAGCAAAACAACACAATATGTCAAATGGCAACCCAGTTGGCAGTGTCATGTATGCGTCGTCGATTCGTAAACCTGACGGCAGCCCAGAACAATTACTGACGTATTTTTCTCGCAAAAAGCTGATTATTTGTGAACGACAATAAGAGTAATACTGTCATGCACGTTGTCGTAGTCGACAATGTCATGGAAAGTGACATCGCCGACCATTTTAATGTTCTCGTCTGAGGTATTTATAACCACATCGTACTTAAAAAGAACATGATATATCTCAGCACAAATAATGAGGCATTTATTGCTTACCAGTCAGTTTATTGATTAATTTATTTAATTATTGGTACATGCATGCAACAAGACTTAGAGTCTTATAATTATAGTATGTGTTTTACAAATCGTTACAATTTAATTTTTGTCATACGTGTAGATACATTTACAAAGTATTTAAATGAAACAATTTAATACATAAAATCTAACAGGAAGTGATAAACTACAAGTAAGAGTGTAATATATTCGGCTGGGCCGAATCTAAAATCCTCTGCACGATAGTCACTTAAATATAAGAGGGCTGATCAAAAATAACCGTTATTTTCAATTTGTTCAAAAAGTATTTATTTATTCATCAATAACTATCTTACCCCTTTCATAGTAATCCCCATAAGATATAATACACTTACGCTAGGGTTTTTTCCAATCCTCGAAACACTTCTGAAACACGCTTTTTGGTATCGCCAACAGCTCCTGTTTCGATTTTTCTGTTATCTCCTCAACCGTAAAAAACGCTTTCGTTTCATCGGTGTCTTCAGTTTTGAGAAGACGAAAAAGTCAGCAGGGCCAAGTTTGGGGAATACAGTGGTTGAGGCAATGATAACAGTTTTTGGCAAAAAAAAAAAACGTACGCGCAAGCATCGATGTGTGAGCTGGTGCGGTATCATCGAGCAAAATCCATGATTGTTTTTTCCACAATTCTGTGCGTTTCCGTCGAATTGCTTTACGCAAACGCCTTATTGACCGTACGACCTTGTTGCAGAAATTCAGGATGCACCACGCCATTGCTGTCGAAGAAAACAGTGAGCTAAACTTTCCCATTTGACCGAACTTGGCGGAAATTTTCGGTGTTGGCTCTTTTGGACGCTTACAGGGTGTTGTTTCGGATTCGGTTCCAATGTCATAGCCATACACGCATGTTCGTCACTAGTTATGACCTTTTTGAGGAAATCTGGATCTTCGTTGACGACATCCATCCTAAGCGATGTCAATGCGACGTTGTGTTTGCTCAAAATTTAGTAAAAAATCGAAGAGCACACAAAAACACGACCAACTGTCTGTCAAAAACAAACTGACAATCCAAAATGTCTGATATTGCCAACATATACGAGTATAACAGCCATGTGTACCCACATAACAGAAAAAAATTCAAATATCGAACATACGTAACTCACGAAATTTGAAAATAACGGTTATTTTTTTAGCAGAGCGTGTATAGTATATATATATTACAAATAAAGCAGCTCTGCACTGAAGAACAGCTCTCGCATCATCTTAATTATTTCTAAGTGCAGTCAGGCTTGTTGTTAGGTCTTTGAGAGTTTTATGTCTCACTCGCACTGGTTAACGGTTTGCCTCAACTAACTGTACTGGATTATAGTTTTTTTAGAGGTATTTCGTGTTTAACCACGCTGCAAATTCCAAGTGAAGGCATAGGTGTTATAGTCAGTCCCAGCGACGCTACAAACGTACTGTTAATACCATCTTAGACATATGGTCTCCGTCATCCTGCCCAAGCTATGCATCCTATACTTTTATACTGTATAGTTATATATACAAAAAAATTGAACTAAATATGCTCGGATACATATGGAATGATATCGAGGAAAAAACCTTCTGCCTTGCAATCGCCATGCCAAAAAGGTAATCTTTCAATGAAATTTTCATGGAAAAATTGGTTTAGGCTATATCTCGGGTATACATATATGGGACGATATCGGAAATTTTCATTTTCTAAATTTTAATAACCTTCTTTTATTGCCACAACTGCTTTTAAACCAAAAAATTTGTTGTTTAAGTTCGCTTACTCGACATTTTCATGAGTAAATCGGCTTAGACTATATCTCGGATATATATGGAGCGACATCGGAAATTTTCATTTTCTTTTTTTAGCAACTTCCTTGTATAATCAGAACTACTTTTAAGCAAAAAAAAATTTTCTCATGAAAAAATCGGTTTATATAATCGGTGGACCGATATCGGAAATTTTCGTTTTCTGTATTTTAGTATCCTCCTTATATTACCAGAACGGCTTTTAAGTAAAAAAAGATGTCTAATTTCACTACGCTACATTTGCATGAAATAATCGGCTTTGCCTATTTCTCGGGTATATGTGGAGCGATATGGGAAATTGTTTTTTCTGTGTTTTAGCAACCTCTTTTTTTTATTGCCAGAACTGCTTTTAAGCAATAAAAGTTGTTTAAGTTAGCTTACGCGACATTTTCATGAACAAATCGGTTTAAGCTATATCTCGGGTATATATGGACCCATATACTGAAGGAAGTATTGCAAATACTTTGCCTGCAGCAGTGTTTACATGATCAGACCAAGTTAGCGAAGAATTTATTGTAATGCCTTGGTTTTTCCCAACAATATAAGTTTTTTCCGAATTTAATATTATATTGGGTTCAGCAGTTATGTGTGTGGTGTTTCTGGCAATTACAAAGCACTTAGATTTGTCCGGATTTAAACATAAGCCATTAGCTGGAGCCCAAGCCTTAATTCTCGATAAATCCATGTTCAATTTCAAAACGCTCTCGTTCGTCTTCCCTGGTGCACTACAAATATAAATTTGAATATCACCAGCATACATATGAATGTTACAATGTACTAATAGGCTTGGTAAGTCATTTATGTAAATTGTAAACAATAGAGGACCTAAAATGGACTCTTGAGGAACGCTTTTGGTTACTGGCAGCCACATCGATCATTTGTTATTTGAGCTGATATACTGATACCGATTATTTAGATATGATGGGACGAGCTCATTTGCAGAGGAAGTGAAATTAAACAGCTCTAAAAAATTTAATATGCAACATATTGTGATTTACCATATCGAATGCTTTGGAATGATCCAAAAGCACTGGCAAAGCAATATTTCCACTATCAATGTAGCCGCGAATTTCTTCGATGACTTCATTTAGTGCAGTAGTACAACGGTGCTTGGGTTGAAACCCTGATTGCATATCAGTGAATAAATTAATTTC
The DNA here is from genome assembly GCA_914767995.1 of Thecocarcelia acutangulata. Taxonomy (NCBI): domain Eukaryota; kingdom Metazoa; phylum Arthropoda; class Insecta; order Diptera; family Tachinidae; genus Thecocarcelia; species Thecocarcelia acutangulata. Next base: position 65,467,452 of record OU612098.1, read on the forward strand.
TTGAGTGTAGCCACCAATTTGTCCATGAAGGATCCTTTCAAAAACTTTAGATAAATACGAAAGAATAGCTATTGGACGATACTCACCATTATTTTTGGGTAGCGGAACAATTTTTGTGTACTTTAACATATGTAACAAAATATGGCCTACTTACTTTTATATATGTTAAGGTGCCATTAATTATTTTACTTTTTTTCTCCGCATTTAAAATAAAAAAAGATGTAGACAATAATTTTGTTGTAATTCATAGAACAAACGACAAATTCCAATCAAAAATTTCTATTTGTTGCCTCATCTTTTTGTAAGCTACACCCCAAACCCGACCATGTACTCGTAGAAGATTATTATTTACTATTATTTTAATGGGACTTGACCTAAACAGTGACTTGCACTGTGACCATTGTTGAGTTATTGTGCTTCCCCTTAGCACTCATGGGCTAATTACGTCAAGAGAGCGGACTAACTTCTTCACTGGGAGTGATGGCAGGTTCTGTTCACTGAAAGTATGCACTTGTAGTAGCCTGTATCTCCCGTGTCCTATTGCTACACAGTGGGTAATCAAGTGCTCCTTTGACGCCTTCTCCTCACCACAATATCTGTAAATGTCTGTATTCTAATAACGCAGATTTCTTGAAAAGTTGAAGACAGATTTTCTTGTTCCAATGTTACTCCCCGATGGACTCTGTCCATTTCTTTACCTTCCTCTTAAGGAGACTCTTATAGTAGATAATATTTTGTACGTGGTTGTTAATACATTTGAGACGCGACAATTTTCATGCACTCGTCATTTGCACTGTGTTGTTTTATTCTCCGCTGAAGATCAGAATATTTTGTCCACATAATTGCGATAAATTTTGTTTGTATGTTGTAAAGATATTGTCCAGATAAAATGTCGTCGACACCAACTTGGACAATTAGAATCACAAAGGGAACGATTCCAGCACCCAAGTGAGCTGGACAACCTAGACTATTTCGGGGTATCCAGCGGCCTGCCTACCTAACTTGGATAATTGGGAAGATATGTACATGTTTCGATTACTCTAAGTAGATATGGGTGCATGAATGCATGTATATATTAGAGGTCTGCAATGAATATGTTTTTGTTGTACGTATGAAGACATCTTTTTCAGCATATATGTACATTAGATCCTTCTCGGTACTCTATCAAGGAAGAAAAAACAGTTTTTTTTTTTTTTTAAATATGTAGCCACAGTCATGTATTCCCTGAGGTATAAGCAGTAGCTATTGGCATAAGTGGCTGGAGTGGTAGTTTTTCTCGGTGTGCTAAAAATGATAGCTCATTCCTTCACCAGTAGCTGCAATAATTGCTAACCACTGTTTGATAGTTATTTCCGTATCACTAGATAGTGCATAGCATCCATACTTTTCTACGACGCATATATTTGTCATTTTCAGCAAAAATTTGTTTGACAAAAAGTAATATATTTGATTAAAACACAAAATTCCTATTTGATTTTGAAGTATCTTCTAGTTGCCATAAAACTAAAATATATATTGATCCGATTGCTGATTTAAAAGTAATACGAGTATATAACCAAATTAATATAACTGTAAGAATGTTTAATGCTGTGACAATGGTATATTGTATTACATACGGAACTTGTTTACGTACATCATAGTATTGTTGTTTACTACACACATACCCATGTTTACGCCGTGCGATTACGCAATATATATTTTTGTACAACTTTAAGTTACTTCCTTTTTTTAAATAAGCATATACACAAATATAATATATATATTATTTTTATTTTCTTCTAAATTTTCCAGCTAAAGATATTGATTGATTTTTGTTTTTTATAAAAAAGGTTTAACATTATTTTATTTTGAATATTTCGATAACAATTTGTTATCATCATCAGAAAAATTAAAATGTTAAAATGTTTCCTGATGATGATAACAAATTGTTATCGAAATATTGAAAATAAAATACCGTTAAACCTTTTTTATAAAAAACAAAAATCAATCAATATCTTTAGCTGGAAAATTTAGAAGAAAACAATATCAACAAGATCAAATAATAAGAATATGTAAAATATTATTTTTAATTAAATAATACAGATGACAATAGTATGGCTGTTGCATGTAAATTAGAGTATCATACATATAAAAGCAAAGATTTTGATATTGGGTGTGTTATAAAAACCAGTGTTCTTTTCAAGAAATGTTTATAAATGCTATTGTTGCATGCAACCATACATTAATAGAATTACAGATATACGAACACTTACATATTTATAATAGAATAAACTATATTTAAATGGATAATACACCATATGTAACAGTAATACACAACGTCAATCGTTGGCCTCATGTAAGAGACTCTAAATATCAATTTTCCGGAATATGAGCTTTTACTGATAGTTTATTTCTCAAAAATTGTACATAAAACATAAAGTTTTAGATTCAACGATCTATGAAAATTATGTATAAAATAAAATATCGACCAAATGCTGGCCATGACGAGGGAGCAAAATATTACGAAATTCTCGCGGTTTCTAAAAAAAGTAGAGAAAAATATGTTGCAAGTATTTTTCTCGTTCACATTTGTAGGATAAGTAAAATCAAAGTATATTATGAAAGTCTCGTAAAACTACAATTCTACAACATTCACCAAAATAACATGCAATATTCTTGACCTGCAGTTGTTTGGGTTTGTAAATGGTGTAACACCTTCAATAAATACTAAAAGTGCTGCCACTGCAAATTTCAAAATACACCTCTGATGTGATGAGAATACAGAGTTCTCTGAAATGGTTTAGAAAGTGCCAGCTCACACACATCAAGTTTGACTCGTCAAGCCTTGAGTTTGTGGGAGAACGGGGAAAAAAGAATGGGAAAGCGAGCAAACTTGACGGTACCATCAAGTTTAAAATGAAATGCCAAAAAATATGAAAACTTGAAGGCAAAAAAACTTAAACTTGATGACACAAAGCTTTTGTGTGTGAACGAAAAAGCAGTTTCAAAAGCAAATTGAAGCAGAATTGATCAAGAAAACCTGATGTGTGTAAACTGAAACCAAACGTAGATTTACCGACCGCTTGTCAATTTTCGCATTTGGATTTCTCGCTTATTGAATACATTTTGTTTTTACACATTGAGATTTCTTTTATTCTACACACATTTTTGACAGATCTAAATATTTATATTACCACGTAAATATGCTTTAAGTGATTACATTAAAGTAATTAATATGGTGCAATTAAACAAATCTCAAATAGTGGCTTTATTTTATTTACAATTAAAAGATTGCTTAAGTTGTTTTCATAAGGTAGAAACTTAACAATATTATACTTTAGTTTTAATATTATACTTTAATACTTTGAAAACTACTGATAATAGACGTTTTTTCTCTTTTTTTTAGGTACGGAGTGATCAATTAGAATATACTAAGATGCGAAAAATTCGATTACAGAAGTGATGACCAGACGCAGCTATATTAGACAGTAATTTACACGATGGCATGTACTAATCTGGAATACATTTTCAAGTGTATTGCTGCCTATTTAAATATTAACATATACTTATTTGCGACTATATATGTATATATATGTATATATAGAGTATATAAGAGTATACAAATACTAAGTCCATATTTTTAATCCTCCCGTGATCTTCAAAATAGGCACTTATGAGTTTGTATGATAATTTCGTCATTGGAGTCAAATCCCTTTCTTTATGTTTGGGAACAATAAATAGTCACTCGGTTCTAAATCTGGAGAATATATAAAAGCAATTCGCAGCCCGATTCATGAATTTTTACCATGGAGGCTGCACATGCGTACACTTTTGCATTGTCCTGTCTGAATAGAAATATTTTCTTGTATAGAAGTGATAGTTTTTTTCACTTTCTCATTGAATCTACGCAATGGGTTGGTACAACATTTGAAAGTGATTTTTGTCCCCTTTTGAAGGTAGTCAATGTAGATTATACCCCGTGTATCCAAAAAAAAAAAAAAAAAAAAAAAAAAAAATATTTGGTATACGGTGTATTAAGGTCGATCCAAGTTTCGACCAATATTGTAAAGTGCCGCAAAAATTGAATTATAATGCTGTTGAAAACCGCCACAGATTCTTGTCACACGGGTGAGTTTGTAGTCGATTGTGAGCAGCACTTATCTTGCGGAAAGCTTTCTCAGATCCAAGTGATCATTCAACATTTAAGCCAGAGTAATGTGAGCTGCCTATGATTTCATAATCTCTCTCAGTTTCAATATCCGTCCAGCTAAAACCATACCGATTTGTTTGATTGGTTCTGAATACCCAGAACGTTCGGCATCTTTCATGCTTGTACGGCCACAACGAAATTTAGTAAATTACTTCTGTCCCATGGAAATGAATACAGCACAGCTTCCGTAACATTTTAATAAGCATAGCTTTGAGTTAAGAGATGTTTTTTCCCGCAAAAAATAATGCTTAACGCGCACACAAAATTCCCTTTTTCCATTTTTTTCTTAAAACGCGTGGTAGTCTGATTTAAACGGCTGCCAAACACAAACTAAAAACACATTCTTACAAAAGTGCGATAAACTAACTTGTTTTAACGCAAATAAAATTCATTTAGAAAAATTAACACTAACAATGACGTTTTAGCAATTCTGTAGTTGTTTTTTTAACATTATTTTCCTTCGTTTTAAGTCAGCTGTTTTTATAACGTGACTGATTAGCGTTAACTAAACACCAACTATTTTCGTGGTGTTTATTTTAACAACGATGTTGTTGAAACTTTTATTAGAATGGCTTTAGAGTATTTGGCATACGGATTGTCGGAAGATCAGTCTACTATAGTCGATCGGCGCATTTTCCGTCAGGCAGGCACTGGAATTAAATTCAACATAATTTCAAAGGCTGTATAGGCTAATACACAGAAAAATACTTTTTTCGTCTTCAATAACGAATTCGTTGAATCAATTAATAAATTGTTTGAATGCGGACCTGTAAAGGAATTCGTGGATTCAAACAAAAGTTTAGTAAAAATAATTGTTGTTCAAAAACAACTATTTTATTGAACAATAACAAAATACGATATCCAAGGTTTTTTTTTTTTTTTTTGATATTTATATACTTATATGCATACAAATTATTTTTTCAAATTCGTATCTTGATCCTAGTTGTTCGACCTTTTTTTTTAATATAATTGTTGTTTACTTGAGCTTGAGGTCACTTGTTACAAAATTATTCGTTTTATTAATGTTTCGATATTTCGACACCCCTTTGTGTGTCTTCTTCAGGAAATTTTCTATATTTTTTGTTTACAAAATTTTGTAAACAAAAAATTTAGAAAATTTCCTGAAGAAGACACACAAAGGGGTGTCGAAATATCGAAACATTAATAAAACGAATAATTTTGTAACAAGTGACCTCAAGCTCAAGTAAACAACAATTAAATTATTTTTTCAGACAAAAATTTTGTTGATTACATTTGTACGATATTTTTTTCTGTATACCAATCTTATCAACAAATATTTTAAATAATAGTGTTATAATTAGTTTTACTAATGGAATTATAGGCAAATTTGTTTGTTTTTTTCTGCTCCCTTTTGCGGTTTTAACAAAGCTGCCACATTATTTCAAATTTTTTTTAACATACAATCAGAAGTGCAAAAAATAAGTTACTGACTCACATAATCGTTAGTGCAAGCTGCAATAGCTTGCGTAAAGCTGTGCGGTTTTAAAATCGTTAAAAGTTAGAGAATCGCACTTCATAGGTAACTGATAACTGCTTGTTGGCAGGAACAGTGTTGCTATATCGAATAAGAGGCGGAAAATTCTTAAAATCACTGTGTTATTGACAGAAGTGTTTATCCAACGAATACAAACGCTGAGTGTTGTAGTTTCAATTTATTTTACTTTACTTGTAATTATATCAAACTTTACTTGCAATTATATCAAGCACACATCACATTCACATATTTATATGCTCTAAAATACCGTACGAAACTTTTGGTATAACATCCTGAATCTGAAGAGATTTCTATACTTCATAAAAAAATTTCACACAATATCATAAATACACCACCCTGAAAAGTAACCGTGGTGAAAGTAAGATGGGGGCTCTCGATATTTCCAAAGCGTTTGGCAGAGTGTGGCATGGTGAACCAACGGCATAACTTATTGCTTTTGGTGTCGGTGATGACTTTTCCGGGTGTATATCGAACTTTAACAGTGACCGCACTATACGAGTTGTTATAGATGGGGTCTCATCAAACGAGTTGAAGATTTATATTGACAGTCACAAAGTAATTTATGCGACTTTAGATACCTCATAAGGTAATAGTTGACCATACTTACCATTACTTTGGAAAGCGCAGTGCACATTGCAATTGGGCGGTAATTTTCAGGGTTATTTGCCTCACTGTTTTTGGGGATTGGTGTTACATTTGCAACCTTCCAGCACGATGAAACCTCACCAATGTGGTAAATTATGCTGAAGAGGTGTGCTAGCGGACGCGCAAGCGTAGAAAACCAGTGCTGGAATGTCATCCGCTCCGGTTGTTAGCAATGTTATCAAACACAGTGTAAATTTTATTTTGTAGTATTAGCAAGACCGCGTGCCGTTAAAAGATCTTATTAAAGAGTACGAATAATTGTCAGAATTGTCGCAAGTAAAAAATTTTTAAACACGAACTTCTTAATTATAAAGGCAGTAAATTCAATCATAAAGGCAGTAAATAATTTACGCATTATCATAATTACGAACTTTACTATTAAGTGTCTATTGTAATGTTTGGCAAACAAGGCCTGATGCAAATAGTCTCTCTTATCCTGCTGTGCTGTCAAGTTGAGTTTGATCGTCTAATAAACACTTAAGTAAGATGAAAATGAAAAAAAAAAACTCTAGACTCCACTTTTAAAATAATCTTGGTATTTGGTTTTAAGAGGAACATTTGTAGTCTGTTGCAGTTCACCAAAAAATATGTGCATCATCACAACGCTTACTGGGTACATTCACATTTCCTTAATGGCTATTTAATAACGAAATCGATTTTTAAGCAAAAGTTCATATAAAGTATATGAACTTATTTACGTAGAAACATTGTTATATAAGTTTCTGTGTTGATACTGAATTGAGCACTTTCTTCTTTGCATTCCATTTGTATGTGTGTCATGTTGCATCCGTTGACTTAAAGCAAAAGTTACAGCCAATGTAGAAAAATAAATGATGTTGCACAAGTCCTCAAGATTGTGTCTAAAGGATAATACGAGTATTTTTGTAAAAGCTGTTTAGCTCAGGTAAAAGAAACAGCATTTAATTGACAAACGAACAAAACGTGGAACTTTGTGGATTCTATTTAAAAAGAAAAAAAAAATCTGATTTGCAAGAGAACAAAAACCAACAAAAGACAAAGGAATGCAGAGAAAATATTTCCGTGCAACAGACGCACGCTTTACAAACAAAAGGCCATAATACTAGAGTTAACAAACGTGCAATACTTGCTTCTTCTTGGTCCTCTTCTTCATGCATTTTTCAATTCATTCCGTTGCTGTTTTTCCATTAATTTGGGAACATCCAACTGAAAAATAAAATTACGTTTTTCTTTACTTAGCACATTCTTACAAGGGCGGGAGGGTAGTCAATGATGTTCATCTGTAGTAGAAATTTTCTAATTGCAGTCATTGTATTGCAAAATGGTCTTGAATGAGTCAAGCACTTCTGCCAGCAGTCAAGCCTTCATTAAATTCACCGACTGTGTCAAATGTTAAGTAGTCTTAAGCAATGACATAGGGCATGTTTTGTTTGGCTGTTTCGCAAAATGGTTGGCTTTAATTCAGCGTTGCCATTTTAGTGCTTTTCTAGCACATTTTGGTGCTTTAGCTTTTTTATTTTTGTTAAATACTCGTTTTGGAAAAGTGAGTAAGTTTAACACCCTTAACACATTTTCATAGTGCTTTTAACAGTCTTTTATATAATCAACATCTCTGGTACTGAAACATTGTATAATTATTCTCTAAATATTTATATTAATTTATGCTTCGAATGGGTTTTCACAGACGACAGCATAATTTTGATAAGAACAAATTTGTACTAACTCTGTCGACAATGCAATTAAATCAAATTTTAAACTAATTTGTTTACGACTGATGGTGGTTGACACTTAGATTGTTCTCAGTAGAGATAACTGACTCTATTCACATTACAATGTCTTTCGAGGTAGTCACACATTACTTTTCAACTAACTTACCGTTGCCTTTACACAGGAAATTACTTTCATGAAATTTCTGTATACGTACAAGGCAAAAATTTTGTTCAGAAATTCACTGAATTTTGACATTACTTTAATGAATTTTTTCATTATTTTTCAACCATTGCAACTTTTCATAGAAATGATGAAACAAATTTCATTAGATTATTTTAATGAAAACCTTCATTGAAGTAATGAAACATTTTAATAAGAAACATGACTTATTTTCATTAAAGGTTTTCATGATTTGTGAAATAATTTCTCTAGATCAAAGAATCAATTTCATAAAGCACATGAAAACTGTACATTAAATTAATGATAAAGTAACACTTATTTAATAAAATAACTTCTTTGTACTAATGTAATATATTCATTAAACATATGAAACTCCTTCATAAGGTCAATGAAGTTATTTCATTTATCTAATTTTATTATTCATTGAGCACCTGAAAAATTTACATTAAATCAATGAAATAGTTACATTTGTTTAATGAAATAATATCATAACACACATTAATAAAATATGTTCACATATGTACATAATAAGATCAATGGAATTATTTCATGTATGCATTGATATTTTATTTCATTACACAAACAATACTATTGCTTGCTTTTATAAAATTGTACTAAATTATGATAAAAGAAAACGTTGAACAAGTATTCACCAAATAAAACAGATTTTATTAATTCAAATGACCTCAATACACTGGTATTTAAATTTTTTGAACTATTATTATGCTGATTTGAGTACATACACACATGTACATAGATACCCAAGTTCGGTAGCCAGAAATTTATTTGTCATTGATCTAATGGATTCTATTTCATTGGAATTATGAAACTCATAAAACTTACATTTTAATAAAAAAAAAATTGTAATTTTTTAAACTGTAGCTTAAGATTAATAAATGCCCCTTTAATATATTTTACCAAAATTCAAAGAATTAAAAAAAAAATAAAATTTTGTTGTAGTCATAAAGCCAATGATTTTTTTTAATGAAACAATGAAACTTAATGAAACCATTCTGATGGAACTATTTCATAATATATATGTCGTTACATGCATATTGTGAAAAGTTTTCATTGGATGAATGAAAAATATTTAATGAAACAGTTTCATTAAATATATAACGCATGCTTCTCTCAGTGCATTACAAATAAAAATTTCAATGAAATAGACGACTTTCATGAAAATTTCTTCTTCGTCTACACAGGACGTTAATTTTAAAAATGGCGCCGAAGCAAACAGTCTTAAAATTTGCCTCTACTTCTCTCCATTCTAATTTTGTTTGCTTACTAATTAGAGTTGCGAAACTCAGTTTATATATGCAAATTTATGGAGCAAAAATTAAAAATACTTTGCATTATAAAATTTTTTATAAGATAATTTTTATAAAAATACTTTAGTTGTTTTCTTTATATGCATTGAAAGGAAACAATACTATAACTCTTTTTATAGCATGCAAAATAACTTAATTTTAGAACTATTATTTTACTACAATACTTCAACTTTGTAAAATTCTTTGCATGTGGTAACAGTGTTTAGCAAATTGTCATTTTACTTTCAGAAAATGTCAAAATTTTTTTTCATGAAAATTTTGATGAAAACTGAGTCTGAACATATTGCAACTTTCATAAAATTACTTTCCTTTCTAAACGCTAGGTAAAGTTAATTTAATTTTTATAGAACTCAAATGTCAGCAAGGGTTGGATTTTTCTATCCATTCATTTATTTATTGTACCAAAATATGAACAAACAATAAATATTCAAATTTTAATACTAAACATAAAAAATTAAATAAGTCCATCCAATGCTAGAAAAAAAGTTTCATTTTGCGCGAAAAATATCGGTAAAATCATCTATTTAACGTTCTGATGGTGACAAAGCATCTTTTTCTCAACCGAGTGTGGCCGCCAAAATTAAATATGTTGTGTGCAAGAGGATTTAGGTGAAGTTCCAGTTTACTGTTATACCTTGCCGCGTTATTAGAAAATTCGTCTTTTACTAACGGAATACACAGATCCTTGTGAATTCGAACCTTTCTTAAGTACAATGGAGCTGCAGTTATCGTTTGAAGAATTTGGTTTTGTCGCCTTTGAAGCTTTTCAATGTTAGATGTTGAGGCGGTGCCCCACAATTGGATTCCGTAGTACCTGCAACCATGAAGCTAATAGTCAAGCACTCTAACAATTGGCCAGTCGAAGAACTCACCTTACAGAGAAACAAAAGTAAAACAACGCATAGACGTACACCAGAAGAAATAAATTTACTGCGCTAAATAACTACACTTTGATTTGGAAAAATCTTGCATTAAGTTGCAGCTAGCTTATAGTTAGGCCAAAAAGTGAATTAGTAGTTGATTTGATTTGTAGTCGATTACGAATGTGCTGGCACTAAATCCGATATACGCGCGACTAATTCATCTGGCATAACATGTGCATGTATAGACAGCTTTGAATAATTAGGGTAATATCCAAAATAAATTCTTACTTGAGTTTTAACGCATACGTTAGTTACAAAAGACATTACCACTACTATACGGTTGTTAAAAAAGTTTATGCAAAAACAGTACGTTAACATTTAAATGTAGTAAGGAATTTAATTGTTTTATTCTGGCAATGCCGTTATGTTCAGTTGTCATTTTTTGAATAGTGATGTATGAATACTAATATTCGAGAACTGAAAACAAATCAAAAAACTATAAAATTATTACTATTACATAAAATAACTCATTTTGGACAAACATTTCCTGGATTTACATTTTTAATAGGTAATGAATATATAATATGTAGTATATTAATGAAATTGAGAAAAGTTAATAGAATTACTTACTATAGAAATATTTTTCTTATTCGAATAACGTTTTTCGTTGTGTTCGTTTGGTTGAAAGTGCATCACTAACATATTTCTTTCCCTTTCCTTTCCTTTTCAAAAATAATATTTTCAATTCATATAAAAAGTAACGTTCTAATTTATTTATCCAACAATCATAAAATATTGTTTTTGTTAATGATTTCCATAAAATTGTGTATTTAAAGAAAAATGAAAATCAACCAATCAAATGTCATTTTAACCTACTCGTACAGTTAAAGTGGCTTTCAACTTTAAACGTATGGTAAGCTAATAATTGTTTTTGGATACAACGTTAGGAAATTTTTCTTAACAATTGCTTACCAAGCTTTGTTAAGTCTTTTTGCATACGGTCGTTAGTGGTTTGTTTACATATCCCCAGCAGGAAATTTCTAAAGGTCTTCATCCGAAAAGCTTTTCTGAAGGCTTCTTCTGTGACATAATTATAGATCATTCTTGCCTTCCTTCAGAAGAAGAGCTTCTAGGAGGCCTACACACTCCCTGCTATAAGAAGGGGTATAAACGTTTTTTGTGGTACATACTCATATTTACCTGCCTTCTAATGAAGGCCTTATAGAAGACCTACATTCTCCTTGGTATATGAAGGGGTACAAACAAAGATAAGATGTGTGAAGAAAGCGCGGAATGAGGTCTTCTAAAGAAGGCCTCCCACTAGACCTGCTTAGAAGGAAGTAGGAAGTATGCAACAAGGCGTACTAAAATACGCATTCCATTAGACCTGATAAAGCAGACCTTCAACAAGACTCGTTGCAAAAGGGGGTGTGGAAGGCCTTGGCTGCCTAGGATATCGTGTATAAAAAACTGAACGTTGAATCGAGTAGAAAGGACTTCTGTCTGCCAAATCAGGCATTTTAGAAGGCCTACCTCCTACTTCTTTATACTAGTGTGTTTGAGTGAGTTGTAGTCTGTTCGAATTAACGTTATTCTGTCAATGCAGGATTGAAGCTTTGTTGAAAAATTATGCCATCTAAAAGTCATGTGCTTGATCGAACCTGCCAGCATACTGTCGTTTTGAGCTAAAACAATTATTGTTGAGTATGAAAAACCAGGACACATAAAAAAATGTTCATGTTCAACAATGAAGTTAGCTGAATTATTGATCCAAAACAACTTTTGTTTTAAACAACAAAAAATACAATATCCAAGATTATTTTTTGGATATACGAGAACATATAAAATATTTTTTCAGAAAAAATATTTGTTGACTTTATATTTTTTACTGTAAATGTTTTTGAGTACTACTCGCTAAATTGAGATTTACTTAAAAAACTTTAATATTACATTATTAAAAAGAATTGTACTAAATTCTAACTAAATAAAATGTAGCAGACTTATAAGAGTATTCAAACTTAAATATAAAACGTGATCATTGACACAAAATTTTATTGAGAGCAGAGTCATGCAGATATTTTCCGTCTAGTTGAACTCACTGTTAAAAACGGAGCCGTGTGTTCTGTGCCACATGCTACAGTAAACTTGGTTCAATTAAACTGTTTTCTCTACGAATATTGTTCTTTAAACCCACAAGAGATTAGGGATTATTATGAAAAAATCCCTCTTTGAGGTAGCAAAAAAAAAAAAGGATCCAAGGCAGTCAGATCGGGCGAGATCGGTGGCCATTTCCCCAAAGCGACTATTTAGTTTTAGGGGAAACTCTCCCCATCATATTGAAACTACGAGTGTGGTGAGTACGATTGATGAGCTTGCAGGTTTGGTAAAAAGAATTCCGTAATCATATGTCGATAGTTTTCTTCTGACTCCTAAGGCATGTGAGCTAAAACCTCCTGTCCTCTAATTTCAAATATTTTTTGACCAGACTTGCAACATGTGGCTGAGAGTTGTCATTATGGAAGATTATGGCCTCGTGTCTGGTCGAATATTCTGGTATTTTTCGTTTATAGGTAATTTTTCGTTTGTCTTTGGCGGTGATTTGGCTGGTTGTCCGAGTCTTAACTATAACTTTGTGTGCTTGACGTTATCGTACTGTATCGATTCGACTATGTACTATGCAAAAATGACTTATTTTGGTAGCGTTCAAGTACCCTTCCAAAACCTGAAATCGCCATTCAAGTCTCTCAGCTTTAATTGATGTGGAACCCAATATCCTGACTTTTGAATGAATACCAACAACTGATAGCCTTACCTAGTGTTTATACATGCGAGTAAGAGTTTGAAAATCTCAATACACTCACATATTTATACTACCACATTCACATTTTTCGCACTCGCAGGTCTACGCACAGCTAAATTTGTTTGCGAGTGGTTTTTTTGGCACTTCTATGCAATCAAATGTCAAACAAACAAACAGTGTTACCGTGTAAATAATTTTCAGCAAATCAACTGGATCATTACAAAATTAAAACTTAAATTTTAATTGTTAAATTGTATGTTAATTTATTAATATTAATAATAAAAATGGAAGTGTTTAAATTATTAAGCTTTAATATCAATTAAATACTGATAATAAAAGTTAATTCCAACTATTTCCTAAAAATATTCTCACGTGAAGAACACGGCAACCTTAATTTATAAAGAGAAGATAAATTAAAATTCAAACAAAATAATAGAAGGAAATAAATTGTTTGAAGTTAAGATGAACTCTACTCGCATGTGTAAACAAAAAAGAAAATTGCAAGAGAATCGAGTTTTTCGAAGAAATTTTCGTTGACAATACATATTCAGCACTCGCATGTCTAAACGCAGGGTTAAGCAGCCGTTTTCTTCAAGTAAGAAAACTCCCCGCTCACACTCCCTTTTTTAGACATAAAATTCGACATTAGCATAGTGATTGCAAAAATGTGTGTTCACTTTTTGGCCTCTATTGAATACCGAAATATGACGACAAACATTTACCCTCCAAAAAAATAATTGTCATTATTGACACAAACCATATGATAGTTAAGCCATAAGTTGTCCAAATCGATATTATACATTTGTATACCAACAATGAGAATTAAAATCAAAATGTTCTTTCATACCCTCCAAATACAGAAGAAAAAAAATTCTGCTTTCTTTTTACGTTTTACTTTTCTTAAGAACTTTTATACAAATGGATTATCATTGGTTGCATAGTCCCAGTTAGCCATGTACGCAAAACGTCTTTAACGGTGGGCATAATACAATTGAAATCAAACAAACCGTTCACGAAATTTTCACACTAAATGCCATGAAATCGTGCAAAATCACGAAAGCGGGGGCTTTCTTCATCGAAGACTATAACAACGACGAGTTGATTTGAAGACTGAGTTAAACATATCTTCGCCCATTGTGGCACCGTATTTTTTTTTAAATGCCTTTAGAAAGCCGAAATAAGAAGACAAATCTTGTATACGTATATTGTCGAAGACTAGCCCGATTTTCTTCCCTGGAATATTTTAAAGGAATCAACAATTAAAACACAATCATTCAAACTATTGATTTCAAGTTTTAAAAATTTACGTCCACGACATCTACTCTATTACTTGGGATTTCCGGAAGAAAATTTTAAGAGAAACTTCGTGGTCGATGTCGCCTGCACTGTTAGATACACGTTCGTAGAAATCGTACTACGCACTACAGAGAGAATTCGTTTTTCAGCCGTACGCTTCGGCTGTGGAATAAGTTGCCGGCAGACGTGTTTGCTGTCTGTTATAACGTTGGAAAGTTCAAGTCAAATGTTCACAAACACTACTCCCTCTTTCCTCCTCCTCACAACCTATTTTCCTAGTTCTGCATATGTAGGGGTCATCCCCTGAGTACTGGTCCAAGATAAAAAAAAAACAAATATGTTTACATTAATGTTAAGATTTTCTCGTTGTGTTAGGCCAACGACAAGTTTTATTCGGGTCAGGAATATTGTTTCATTAAAGAAACAAAATCGGAAATAGAAAAAAATTTTATCGCTTATGAAAAAAACATTAATGATATTATTTGTTAGGTTATGAGTTCCATTCCACCACTTTCAGTCAAGAAAATTTTTTTATTATATTACTAGCCTCTTTATAATAAATTCGAATACTCAAGCTGGGAGACAGCTAGTTGTTTCGCCGCTACCACACTACTCATCAGCACCCACTTGGATCCGAACTCGATATCCAGTAAATATTATGTATTTTTTAATACGACTGCTTGAACTTTCCATCATTATATTAACTACCCTGTTAATTAGCTATCCCCAAAGTTGTTGCTAACACGAATGAAAGAACATTATAGTATATAGTTGTAAAAAATAAAAAAGTGGTGCTACGCATTTTTTTCACGCGAGATGACACTTTTCATGGTAACGAGAAAATGGTGACCAAAGTGGTTTCATTTTCGCAATGAAACGTTTTTTTTTGTTCTTTTATTAAAGTCTATAACCTTTGAGTCGAAATCGATTTTCGCGATACTTCTTTGAAAATGTCCCCGCAGATTTACATTAGTTGTTTCATGTATGTCGTGTAGGAACTAGCATCATTGACTCGTACATTGTATAATAATAACTAATTGCATTGTTGTATAACTTTCCTTCCGCTGTTCAGAAATTCGAAGCTTTATTGTAAGAAACTGGTTAGACATTTATGAATAAAATATTGTACATCGCTCGCCGCTAATTTCTCTTATCTTTCGGGCAGCGTACGATTCCCGCGTTAAAAACACTGGTCGTCTTCTGCAGCGATCAACGAATCGATCCAGCTTTTTACTTTTTCATAAGATCGGAAGTATAGGTCAGCCAGGCCGTGTGCCTTTGCTCGAAACAAGTGATAGTCCCAGGGAGCCACGTCTGGAAAGTACGGCGGATTGAATGAGACTTCCCATTTCAACGTTTCGAAGTATGTGTTGACCACTTTCTCAACATAGGATCGAGCTTTGTCATGTTGTAAAATCACTTTATCACGTCTCTGGTTGTATTGCGGCGGTTTGTATTTCAATGCTCGGCCCAAACACATTAATTGTGTTCGATTGTTACAGTCAGTTTTAACAACCCATAAAACACTACGTCTAGCTGGTTCAACCAAATACTGAGCAAGACTTTGGAACTATGAATATTCGGTTTAGTAGTCGAAGTGGAAGATTGGCTGGGATATCCCCTTGAATTTCTGCGCTTGGGACTATCATAACGCTTGGGACGATCGTCCATAGTTAAAATCCGATTCATAAACAAACTAACACCATTCAGTGTCTCTTTGCTTCAAATCGACCAATTTCATTGTTTTTGAATCATTCTCATAAATTTCAGACATTTTAAAATAGATTTTTCCGTCACTTCCAATGATTGCTGAATTTGAATTTTGTTGAATTTGACACCAGTTTTGATTCAGCAATGCCTCTAATTCTGCATCTTTGAAAACTTTCTCCCTTCTATCGCCGTGCTGGTCCTCGAAATCAAAACCACCGTTCTCGAATCGTTGAAACCACTCTCGGCACATTCTTTCGTTAATAGCTTCCTCATCATAAGTATTCAATGAGCCTCAACCGCAGATTTCTTCATATTGAAGTAGAAAATATAGAAAATAATAGAATAGAATATAGTTAAATATTAAGAATGTATGTTTGAACACATTTTTCTAAAGTGTCCTGTTCTATAAATGACATTTTGAAATTGTAAAAAACTAACGCCAATTTACAAAGCGCATGAAATAAAGTAGAACAATATGCAATTAACTGGAATATGAAAACAAATGCGCAATAAAGTGAAATAATACTCTTTAGACGTCCAGTAAACAAACGCAATTATGATATAAGAAAGAATTGGAAAAAATTCTAAATTAAGTCTAATACACATAAATGCAAAATACCAGTTAAGGAAGTGGCTAAGAGTTTACTTTGATAAATTTCTATATTTCAATGTTCACATTAAGGAAACTTTATCAAATTCAGGAAAAACTCATTTTTTGTACAAGCCAGAGATCTGCAACCGGTGGCTTTTTCAATGATCTAAGTACATCCATTTTAAATATTGTTTGCACAAGTATGTTTCCTACTCGTTAGAGCTTGCGTCTGTTAACTAGAGTATATAACCCGGTTTCGTACTGTTTTAGGTGCTTTTTAAAATTTTTTGTGCGAAAAATTCTTTATCAGGTGCGTAGTGCGCTTTTTTTTACATTTTAAGTGCGCTTTTTAGATTTCGGTGCCACTAAATCAAATTCAATTCAACTCAACTTTTTGTTTTAATGTCAGAATAAAGTTTATTTCAATTTTTATGTTTCATTTTGCAGTGCACAGTCAGAACACGGAGTTATAATGTGGAAAGCGCATCTTATTATATTTACAAAGTAAAACAATCTTGCTCTCATATATATACGGTGTGTTCCACGTGAATAACGAAACAGTCCGAACTAGTCCAAAGTAGTTCAAAAGCGTTCCACGTAGCAATTTTTGTGCAATTTTGAGAGAAAATGAGAGAGTAATAAATATTTTTCATTTCCTGTACAAAAGTTCGTTTTGGGTAAGTTCGGACTAGAATCAGCTGTTTTACGTTTAGATACATATGAAACTGAAAATGTAATCAGAAAATTTGCAAATTGGAAAAAAGTTTTTGTTTAAAAAATAGTTAAAAGCAAAATGAAAGGTTGCCCAAACTAAAAATAAACTTGTGAAGTTGTAAGGAGTTGTGAAGTTGTAAGGAGAACATACAATAGTTATTTGGCTGTTCATTTAATAAATATGTGCTATAAAAATGTACTGAACATTTTACATTGCTTTTAATTTTACAGCTGTTGCCAATAATGCAAATCCTTTATTATAAGTTTTAAGCGTCTAAAATCACTAAAATATACTTTAATCTAAAAAGTAAGCAGCAAGATGTACAATTGTGGTTTTTTGCGTTGCAGCAGTTTTAGGGAAAATTATCATATCATTTAGAGATTAATTTACTTTTTACTCTCATTAGCCCAAAACTAGTCCGAGATCTCGTGGAACACACCTATATTTTCGAAAGAAAAATAAACATATTGATTTATCAAACTTTATTATTAAACGATCAAGCCAAGTTCGTCAAATATTACAAAAAATGCAGACACAAATACTGGTTTGTAATTGATAAATTACTAAATTATTAATTAAATAATAAAATTTTTCCTTAAGATAAACTTCATTTTTTTGGCAACTGATTTTAACTATTCGATTACGAAAACAGATATGAAATTTATACTGTGTTTGATAGAGAGAGTGTGATGGCTTGTAGATCCATTCTGTAACTTTTAAAGATCCGATAATAGTAAATTCCGTCGACATATTTCATGTCTTGCAGTAAGTAAGCAGCTGTCGTTTTGTATACCTGATAATAGGCAGTAAAAGCAACAGCTGATTTTGGTCGACAGCGAATATATTGCTGCATAAATTTAATAAAATATTGTTATAAGTATTAGCAAAATACCATTATCTTAACAAAAGTAACAGAATCGTACTAGAAGCAAACACAACTTCTAGCTATTAAACGAATTTGATGGCATGCCACCAGACGGTGCTACCAGACCCAATTTGATCGCTTTAAAGGCTGTTTCATTATCGTGGTTTTTAGTATAAAAATATTATACTTTTTATAATACAAAATTGGTTTTTAAAAATGGGGTTTAAAAATGCAGTACGTTTTTGTTGAAATAACGAGCTTTCTCCCCCATTTTGGTGCGTTTTGAAATTTCAAAGTTGACAACGCTGTATATAACATACCCAATCAAGTTTGTATGCGGTGGCTGCTTGATATGGTTTCTCAATTATTTTTTCCCCATTCGGCAATCGAGCTCGTACTTCTTTTTAACAACGATAATAATATTTGTTTGTAAGAATTTACTCATGAGAGTGTGTGTGTTAAGTTTTATGTATTTACTCCCCCACACTTGGTAAACGAATTCGTACTAAGCGTGGCGTTACCAGAAGGTTTTTAAAACACCATGTTTTACGAACGCGTTTTGAAGAAAATATTAACACATATTTTATTTGAACATATTTAGTACAAAACCGGTAAAAATAATAACTTTTATTAAAAAAAAATAAATTTTTCTTATGAAGCACATTATTATCAAAATTCTTTTATTTTATGTTCCTTAATTTATAAAAATTTTTATATCTTGGTTCTAATCCATAACCCCAATAAATGCACAATTACATATACAAATAGCCAATTGTGGAAAAAAATTTTGTTTGATTTGAATTTTTGTTACAAAATTTTCAGCAAAAACAGTCTTAAAATCACCATTCAGTATGTAACCTTCAAAATCGTTATTATGGTTCCAAACTATTAAATCTGGCACCCATAATCTCAGTTAATGTTAAATAAAAGTTGGCGTCTATACACAACAAAAGAATTTGTCGAGAGTGTTATTTTTACAAGTTGATTTTGTGACGACGTCACGTATGTATTATTAAGAAAACGATTAGAAACTAAAATAAAAAATACCTAAAATGTTTCTCTTACCAAGTCTAGTACCAATAACACTCTTTTTTGTGGTCGTTTTTTTAGTCTTACAAAAATACACAAGATACGAAAGTGATTGGATACATTTTTGACGTATCCAGATTTCGCAGACGAACGACAGCTGTAAATACCACAGCATTAATTTTTAAGAGTGTTTGCAATACTCGGATGTGAAAATGATTGCGTAAACAACCGGTTTGCTCATGGCTGCGGTGCACCGTTGCAGATATCTGGTAACCTTCCGATGTTTTTTGGCTGTAATTAAAAAAAAAAATAAAACTTTGATTCTTCTTGTGGATTATTTTTATTTGGTATTTTAGTTTTTTTACATCAAGTCGAGAATATGATGTCTGCAGAGGTCAAATCAGGCGATCTTGCCAGTGCAAACCACCAAAACGGGAGATTAGACGCCCGGGAAATGCATCCTTCAGCATATCGGTTGTGGCACATGCAGTGTGTGTGCTGTAGCACCGTCCTGTTTTAACCACATGTTTTCCAATCCACATTCATCAAGTTGCGGCAAAAAGAACTCGTTGATCACTGCTCTGTAGCGCTCACCATTCACAGTAACCGTTTGGCCCGTGACGTCTTCGAAGAAAAAAAGTCCGATGACTCCTCTAGCGAAAACAGCACGCTATACAGTGACTTTAAGTGAGTGTAATGGCTCTTCGTGGGTTACACACGGATTTTCAGTGTCCCAGGAGCGTAAGTTTTGCTTATTTATGTACCCGCTAAGATGGAAATGGGCCTCATTACTCATGCTTATTGTTGATGAAAAATCATCTTCCTCTTGGGGTCAAATAATTAGTCACCAATACTCCGCGTTCTAGAACAGTGTAGCGTGACATTGTTTATTAACGTGTATTTCGCATGTGTTTACTACACAAATGTCAAAACAGAAGTGACATTAGTGACCAATCGCAAAATTTATAGCATTTTCTGATAGAAGGATTACTTTTGCGCCACCTTGTGTATTAATAACAAAGTGAAGATTATAATGTATCAAACGCTGATACAATCTATTCTCACTTATGCTTGTCCGATTTGGTTAAATATTTCCCCATCTTGTATGGAAAAAATAAGGATATGTGATAGGAATTGCATAAAATCATGCACTTCAGTTTATAGATCTGCAGAAAGCGGATTTAATAAGTATATTTCAAGAAAAATTCTGTACAATAAGGCAAACACAATTTGTATAGATAATTTTATCACTAATCTAGTTAGGAATCATATTGTACGTTGTTGTAAATGTACTAAAAATAATTATATATTGGTTCCTTATTACACAAGCTGTGTATATACTCGTATAACTAATTCATTAGAAAATGGATTTATCCCACCAGAAGCTTTTGTATACTTAGATAGTAAAGGCTTTATCTAAAATGGCATTCCCATCATATACCATAACTTTAGACGGACTAATATGAAAACAATTGATTGTAATCCAAGTCAGCGTAATATGAGATACAGCAAAAGTACATCAAAAAAGGATCTAAAATTAGCGCAAAAATCTAATACCAAAATGTTTTGATGGTTAACAAAGTAAAGTTTTTCTATTCCTAGCTTAACCCTTTTACTTTCCTGACTAGCCTCCAAAAAACATATTTTATAGTATATAAATATTGCTTTTCATTGCACTATATTTTAATAATTAATTATATTAACTATTTGTAAATATATAACAATGATTATATTTGTTTTTGTAAAAAGCAAATTATTGAGTTTTTTATTAGAGCTCTCGTTTTAGAGACATTCTACAAATTAACCCTAGGAGGTTCAAACAGGTCTGTGCAGACCTTTTGTATAAAAATCTGTTTATAATTCTTTTCTTTTACGTGTCAAAGATAAGCCCGTCCATGACTTCCTAGAAACTTTTAACACAATAAGTATGGAATTATACCACTTTTGTGGGTATTTTCTGTTTTATACTTGTTTACATGCGAAATGGTTCATACATACTAAGCAGGTATATGCAGACCTAGCTTTTGTTATGGTAGAGAATGCGCATTGTGTGTAACGGTTTTTATTTTATGTTCATAAAAATTATATTAAAAAGAAAACAAGCGGCTTGCCAATACAATATCAGTGTTTCTTATGTAAAAATCTGAGTGCTTTGGTTTGAAGTGACTTTATTTGGGGGTTCCCAAATAAAAAATATCAGTTACAATTATTTCCATTTATTTAAAAGTAGTAATATGACTTCAGCATGATGATATAATGAACATGGTGAATTGCACCGGAATATATCCAATTTTATCCGAAGAAGAGAGGAATCAACTGGCTCACAAGTTAACCAAATTAATGGCTGGTGCTGATGAAGAAACCCTGGAAATCAATTCATTTCAAGGCGATGTGGACATTGCAGAAACTGATTATGTTCCACTGTTGGCTTCTGATGCTGAGGCAGAAATTGTTATATAAACCGAAATCGGATATGACGATAATAAGGATTTAGAAGATTTCTATGAGAGTGCTACAGCTACCACTGACGTTCTTGAATTTGTCGATATAGATAAGGAGTCCCTTTCAGTGAAAACGGTTACTAAATACCTTTCGAATTTGGTCAAGTGCTCTGTCGAGTACAGGTAGGATTCTTGCTCATAACTGCACAGCTATGCGTCGTGAAGGTCCTGCTCCAGGGATTATGCGATACCCGGTTTCAATATTTAAGACCAGCTGCTGATGACGTCTGAACTATGTTCATGAGTAATTTAGATCGTCTATATGCTCCAGGTGCCCAGATAATACTGATGAACAGTTGTTTCTGTACCGAAGTCGCTCGCGCTTCACTTAATACATAGCGTCAAAACCAGCCAAGTACGAAATTAAAATCTTTTGGAAATACGATGCCAATTCCAACTAGCCACTTAAGGGTTTGATATATGTTGGAAAACAGGCCAATGAAGCGATTGCGATAAATCAATGCGAGAACATTGCTGAAAATTGGTTAATAAATACACCGGTTCTGGACGAACTGTGTGTGCCGATAGTTTCTTATTTTCAAAAAAGTTGGCATATGTAGGAACCATGCGCAAAAATAATGCATTTATACCGAAAGAGATGTTGGATCCAAAACGCAATGAAACAGAAAGCAATGAATACTATTGTGCAAGGTATGAAACACGTCAAATATGCAATGACATTATTCGGCGTAAAGCTAATTATGTAATTCAAACTAAGAGAAAAAATTTCATTTTATTTTTGCATTATACTTTTACATCATACTTTTAATACAATTACCAATATATTAACATATAAATTCCATGTAGGTCTGCATAGACCTAGTTGTACCAGTTACCGTCGAGAAGTCCTTGAACCTCGTAGGGAAATTAATATTGTTAACTAGCCAAACATTTGAGTTTTATTCGCTATATTAAGTTCTAACATTGATACCAATCAAAAAATGGTGACATATAGACAACTGGGAAACATAGAAAACAAGCTGTTTATAATTTTTTGATTGTTAATTAAAGTTAATTATAGTTTAAAGTTAATTTTTGATTAAAGCAATAAACAAAAAAGGCATATTATCATATATCATATCATCTTTTTCACTTTTTTTTATAAAAGCATTGATGCTTTTTTACCCACCATTTTCTTTTTCACAATGCAAAAGTTGGCATCATTGCTTTAAATGCTTTGAATTAACCCTTCGTTTTTATCCAGACACCAAACTAATGTTTTATGCAACGGAAAATTGTAAAGAAATATAAAAACATTCCTTTATACATATTTGCATATGGAAGTATGTATATAAAACTTGTTATTAATAAAAATTTTCAGAAAATTAATTACATTAAAGTTGTGATTGTGGAGAAAACAAAAGGAAAAAAATCAATTTATTTCAACATTAATAGCGTAATAAGAACAAAAGTGTTCAGAGTGTTTATTGTTGATTACAAAAACGGAAAAGTTTTTGTATTGAATTTTATACTTAATTAATGAAAAGTTCATATTCGTCGCTGGTTACAATCAAGTATTTCTACGAGGTCATTTTAAGTTTAAAAATTGTTGTTAAACTTTAATATTATAGATGGTAAAATGCATTGTTTGGCATTAAAGCTTTTTTCAAAATTTAAACTTGCAAAACAATTTTAATTATATCTTTTGCTTTTGTTAAGAAAATGATTGTAAAATTCAAGACTGAAGGTAGAATCACACGATTGCAGTCAAATTATTGCACAATAACAAAATTGCCCTAAGCAAATATTTTGCAGTCACGTCGCAGCAGTTACACGTTTTGTTTTGTCTAGCTTTATAGTGATTGATAATGTTTACCTAAAAAAGAAACAAAATTTGCATCTGCCAAACGGAAAACGCTGCAAAAAAAAGTATGTCTTTAGTTATAGTTTCTTGAAAATTTTATTTAAATAGATCAGCAACACTGGTATAGAGACTATAGTATATTGGTATACCAAGCTATTGATGTAAATTGATGTGTTTCTATTGTGAATGACTTCAATTCTTTCTCTTTTTTATCCATACAGTCAGTAGATTTGCAACTTGAAATTTTTAATAATATTGTTGGCACCTGCTTTAAAGAAAGCGTACCAAATCGATGCAGTGTAGAGAAATAAAAGTGGTTTGGATATATAGAGCCTCGGCTTGGAGAGCATATTGTGAAAGTAGTTTGCCGGATAATCCAAGAATATATTGCAAATATAGAAACAAAGTCTGTCAAGAGAAGGTTAAGGCGTTTAGGTGCTCCACAGTACTTTGGTAACTGTAATCAGTCTCAGTTTTGGAAGAAATTAAAACATGAATATGTACTTAGGGACTCTATAGTGGAAATTAAATTAATGTAAACGATTTCAACCGTGAATCGATACAAACTCCATTAGTGCTAGGAAAGGGGGTAATACTTTCTGAATGCCAAACTGAATTTTCTTTCAGGAATGTTGACGCATCAGAGGTGTTTGAGGCCATAACAAGTTTTAAAACCAATTCAGTGGGACCTGATGGTATTCTTAATAAATCGTTGAAAATAATATATCCGCTTATTTCTGCACATTTTACTTTTCTACTCAACTATATTATTGTTATTATTATAAGACCTGGAAAATTGGTAGAGCCATACCAACACCCAAAGTTGTTCGGATTATAGACCGATAAGTGTGTTGAATATTTCTTCAAAAGTTCTAGAAATGTTGTTAAGAACACAAATTCATCAACATCTTCTATCAAAAAATCTATTAAATTATTTTCAATCAGGTTTTAGACAAGGGTCTAATACGACAGCTGTAGTTTTGAATATTACTAAAAATATAAGAAGTAATATTGAATAATCTTATAATACAGTGCTGGTAATTTAAGATTTAAGTAAAGCTTTTGACTCGTAAGTCAATAAATTTTATGTCACAAGCTACACGGATATTTTGCGTTTGGAGCATCTGCCTGTCGTTTAGTGTGGTTGTTTCTTCACAACAGATTCTAATATCTTGAACATAAGGGAAAATTGTCTTTGACTTTTTAGAGGTGTTCCATAGGGATCTGTTCATGGACACTCACAAATGATCTGTATGTATCAAGTAACAGCTTGCAGCAAGTGTTATACATATGATGATGACATTCAAATTTTAGCTCACAATTCTGGTCTAGGTGGTAATCACTTGAAAACTATTGTGAATAAGAATCTCGAATATATTATGCAGTGGTATGTATCTAACTATATGTTATTTTTTATAATTTTTAATGCCAAAATTACGTATTTTATTATTTATTATTAATATATTTCTGTAACATACAAAACAACAAGACTAAGTCTTATATTACAGTATTGGTTAGATATATGGCACAAAACATATTGGTAAAACTATGAGAAAAAATAAAACAAGTATATTAAGACAGAACAAAATTTGGAATTAAAGATCAAAACATTTTTCTATAAACATAAATATAACAAGTAAGAGTGTGATATATTCGGCTGGGCCGAATCTAAAATACCCTTCACGATAGTCACGTATATATATAGCATATTTAAAAATTTTAACTAAATATTCTCGGTTATATATAAAGCGATATCGGAATTTTCTATTTTCTGTATTTTAGGAACCTTCTTTTATAACGAGAATTGCTTTTCAGCAAAAAAAAAATGTTAATGGAAAAATCGGTTCAGGCTATATCTCGGGTATATATGGACCGATATCAGAAATTTTCATTTTCTATATTTATATAACCTTATATCATTATCAGAACTGTTTTTGAGCACAAAAAAGTTGTTTAAGCATTTTCATGAAAAACCCGGTCTAGGCTATATCTGGGGTATATATGGACCGATATCAGAAATTTCCATTTTCCATATTTATATACCCTGATTTTATTCTTAGAACTGCTTTTAAGCAAAAAAAATTGTTTAAGTTCACTAACGCGACATTTTTATGAAAAACCCGCTTTAGGCTATATCTAGGGTATATGCGGACCGATATCGGAAATGGTCATTTCCACATTTATATAACCTTTTTTTTATTACCAGAACTGCTTTCAAGCAAAAAAAAAGTTGTTTAAGTTCGCTTACGCGACATTTTCTTGAAAAAACCCGGTTTAGACTATATTTCGGGTATATGTGGACCGATATCGGAAATGTTCATTTCAGTTTTTATATAACCTTCTTTTATTACCAGAACTAATTTTAAGCAAAAAAAAGTTGTTCAAGTTCGCTTACGCGACATTTTACATGGTGCATGGTGCTTTTGGATATCAAATCTGCATTCGCCAGTGTGTGGCATGACACTCTTATATATAAAATGATGCTGGAACACTTTAAGAAGTGGAGAATTTTTATCAAATCCCAGAAAACTAAAGCAATATACTTCACTAGAAGACGTAAACCTATTTTTGTACCGCAATGAGATCTCTTGTTTAATAACACATATGTCAAGTGGAAATCCAAAGTTAAGTACTTGGGAGTTATTCTTAACCTAAAAGTAAATTTGGCGATCATGTTTCCTATATAATAAATACAGTAAACAATGTTACCAGATTATTATACTCTTTCGTAAATAGAAAGTCATCTCTAAGTCGGGGAAATAAAATTATAATTTTTAAATCCATTTTTAAGTCGGTTTTGAACTATGCAGTGACGTTGCTGAATGTCATATAAAAAGGCTTCAAATTAGTCAAAACAAATTGCTGAAAATGATATATAACCTGCCATGGCATTTTTCTACCCAACGCTTTCATGATATTAATCATATTGACACAGCGAAGGATGCAATTGCAAAGCTTACAACTAATTACATTACCAGATGCGAAATTTCTGAACATGTATATATTAACAGATTAAATGTAAACACGTAGCAATAAGTTTTATCTTAAAATCAAAAATTTTTCTATGTTTTTCTCTTAATAGGTTTCTTATTACTTTTTTCCAAACCTTTATAAATATTATTATCATATAAAATAACATTGATTGTAAACACGTATTAATTTCAAAGTAGAAAAAGTCAATTTGCTACCTGAACTCTTAAAAAAATTTTATTATACCTTGTTAACAACATCAAATGTTAGTACAAAATAAACAAATAAACAGCGATCTTAAAAGTGATACTTTTAGAAAAAAAGGTTTTTCGAAAAGGCACACATACTTCAGTAAGGCCTTTTTCAAGAGATATTGTTTGATAGGATGCATTTATCAAGGCAGTATTTATACCATGATTTAGAGTTATGACGTTATTCATTAGGCTAGGTAGGCAGGTCATTGGGTTCCCGGGAAGTATGTCCTGTCGCTATTCGTTCCATTTTATGCATTTATGCAAAACATCTTCAGCCATTTTTATAGTTTTTATCGACACCAACTCGTATATTAAAGACTTACTTATAAGCAATTAGCTTCTTTAATGACTTTCTTGTAATTAGTAACCGAGAATGGTAAGTACTTCCCTCCAATGGCATCGCTATGTGAAAATAATGACTTAAAATGTCAAAGTAGAAGTGGTGAAGAGTATGTTTTTTAACATTTAAACACAATAATTTTGCAATAGAAATTCTCGCTGGGTATGTATACATATAGTGTAAGTGCCCTGGTGTAAAAATGTTGCATGTTCATCTATGTATATATTGTTGGTGGACGATAAAAATACTACATGGGCTGAAACGTCCAGAGCCTAACGCATAGATAGCGCTAGTTTTATATCATTCACCTTTTTTCAGGTAACGCTAACCTTCAAAAAACAGCTGTTAGAATTTCATGATATTCTATTCCTTAGTTTGTGAGTTATTGTGCTAAGAGTGACGCTACTTTTGTTATTTTCAAAAGAATCGATAAAAAACAATTTCGTGTTTTAATTTACGTGCAAGCAAAGAAATGGGTTGAAAAGTGTTATGAGAACTGTGCTCCATCAGAATCAACAATAAAACGTTGGTTTGCTGATTTCAAATGCGGTCGTAGAGACACGGATGCTGCAGAACGCACTGGACGTCCAAATGAGGCGGTAACACCAGAAAACATAAAAAAATCCACAAAATCGTTTTGAATGATCGAAAAGTGAAGTAGTGTGAGTTAGCTGACATCGTATAGATATCAAAAGAACGTGTTGGCTGTATATTGCATGAGCATTTGACGATGAGAAAGCTCTGTTCAAAGTGGGTGTCACGTTTGCTCACTGTTGACCAAAAACAATAACGTGTTGATGATTCTGAGCAGTGTTTGGCCATATTTAAACGTAACAAACCGGAATTTTTACATCGATATATGGTAATGGATGAAGCATGGCCTCCGAAATCAAATCGATCGTCATCTGAGTGCACAGCAACTGGTAAACATTGTCCAAAGCGCCCGAAAATACAACAATTGGCTGGTATTTTGGGATGTGCGTGGTGTTATA
This sequence comes from Thecocarcelia acutangulata, assembly GCA_914767995.1. Lineage (NCBI taxonomy): Eukaryota > Metazoa > Arthropoda > Insecta > Diptera > Tachinidae > Thecocarcelia > Thecocarcelia acutangulata. The sequence goes on from OU612098.1 coordinate 65,495,730, forward strand.
CTCATCGGCTATCTTGACAAAGGAAATACCATTAACAGTGAATGTTATATAGCGTTATTGGATCATTTAAAGGCCGAAATTGCAAAGAAACGACCGCATATGACAAAGAAACCAATTTTGTTTCATCAAGACAACGCACCATGTCACAAGTCAATCTAAACAATGAATTGAACTTCGAAGTGCTCCTACATCCACCGTATTCGCCAGATTTGGCTCCAAGCGACTACTGGCTATTCGCTGGGCAGTAAGGAATTTCGCATGAGAGGTTATCGCTGAAACTAAGGCCTATTTTGTGGCAAAAGATAAATCGTTCTACAAAAGTGGTATTACAGCGCCGCTGGAATAATTGCGTTGATTGCGTTGTTGATGAATAAAGCCCATGTATTATACTCGTCCCTATTCTTAATACTGTGATTCAGGGTCATTTGCACAATACTGTGAATAATAATATTCTTATTGTTTTCAGAAAGTTTACAAAGTCTTTCTAGGCACCAGCCCTCTTATTGAATCCTTGAGTAATAATTTGTAAATGTACGTGCACTCATGCATTTGGTCAGATGGCTTAATGTGAAAGGAAAACTATTCGTTCTATCTTTAAGTTCTTTCAAACAACGTGTGCTATTGCTCATGCAGAATAAGCGTACATTCATACGAGTATGTGGCTTATTTATTAAAGAGTCAAATACAAATGTAGGAGTACATTTATATAAATGTAAAACTGTATACTTAATGGCCAGTGTATGTTATATAGATATGCGTATGTATATGTAAAAGTACATGAATGTGTGTGTGTGTGTTGGACTATTCCCGTAAGTTTATGAACATATTTGTTAGAAAACGTGTCTTTCATTGGAATTTATTAAGTGTCATAAAAATTATTAATGGAATACGTGTATTACACTGTAATTGATATAAAAGCTACAGCACAGAAAAAAACATATGGGTAACAAATACGTAATCCTTATGAAGTTAAAGGAATTTCAGCCAGAATTAAAACAAAATCCAGAATCTTATACAATATATTTAACCACTTTGTTAAACTTATTAGACAATAAATGTATACATACCTGTAAAAAACAAACTAAGTCAACTGCAAAGAAAATAATTTATTTGTAAATTAAAGCTAAATAATTATTTAAAATTCCTTATTACAACTGAGTTTACTATCACAGTGTGGCTTGAAATTTTCCAATAATTAATAGCCAGACCTGTCTCGAAAACTGAATTTTCGCAATATATGTATTTATATTTATTGATAAAATGTATGTTATTATTAAATTTAGAAAAGTTTTTATTAAAACAAATTCAATAGTATTAAAGAAACTTGAGAGGTTGACTATTTTTTTGGTAAATACTTTTTAAAATTATCATACTTAGGCCATGCTGGCCTTCATATTCAACGGGTAATCTCACTAGACCTTCGGTTCTGTGCGGTTCCTAAAAATTTGCGCTATAGTCGATTTTACAGTTCTTGAGCGCGATCCCAACTATCTCATCTATATGACCTTATCGTAAGTGACCCCGGCGACTTTGTCTGCTTTAACATTTCCCGGCATTTCACTGTGCCGGGTATCCAGAAAGCACCAGGTATGAATTTTTCGCTATCTCTTCCCTTGTGGAGCAGGTTTTTCCTTGGCATACAACAAACCAGGACACTGCTTTCTGGAAAAAAGAGAGAAAGGATTTTTTGGTTTGTTATAGCAAATAAATGACTTATATTGTATTGGATTTCTGAAGTTTCTACCAAGGGGTAAAATTGACATAACGGGGATTAGCAAAGCTCCCGAGAAATCCTGCCTTGCAGATCATCTCGGTGCTGATCATGTTTAAGGTGCCCACCTTGGCTGAAACGTTGTGGCTGTAGTTTAAACCTAAAATCACTAGAAGGGAAATTAGTTCCTCTGATAACTTTAACAAGCCAGTTTTCGGCATATTAAAGTTATCATAGTGCAAGTTATCCTCCGAGGTACTATTGTTGTTATCAGTTTTTGGCACGTTAAACTTATCATGGTGTAAGTTATCCCGCAACAGATACCCGTACTATATGGAAGCAGGGGTGAAGTGGCTATGGGCTGATATTCTTAATGGTCTTCGGCCTACGAGCTAATTAAGCCTTGTTTTCCTTTGACTGCTGGGAAATTGCATACAGCAGGGATTAAAAGACCCGAATTCTTACGCAAGGGGTTGGTTTATATAGGTGCAAACTTATGGCAAAAAGTTGTGAGTTGTGTAAGGGTTGCAAGCCACTTTACATGATGATACATCATCAGTTTAGGCCGACGTCGTATAGACGACCTCCACTAGTGCATCCAACATCAGTACAAATTCGGATACACTCCCCATATATTTTGCAGTGCCTCTACCAGCTAGTTGCCCCCATTATAGCCGTGATTTTTGCCTTCGATGTGCTACACTCATTTTGCAACCTAAGCCTTATCCTTCTCTCATACAAGGGAATACGCCCGAGTCCAACTTGGATTCATCTGTAAAGATCTCAAGCACGTCCTTTTGACGATCTATGCCGACCACTCCTGAGACCGTGCCTGACAAAATTATATCAAATCTATAGTTATAGTAAAGCCGTTGAGCAATTATCAATATTCTCCTTAAGATTCACTATGCTTTCCATAATGAAGGCTTGATCACCTCCCTCCGCATTCCGCTTGATCATAGCCTGATCGACGAATTCACGGCTATCTCGATTGTAAGTTGTAAATATTACAAATATTTATAATTACAAATATTTATACCAAAAGATATTTCAGTTAAAAAAAAATAGAATAAAACTCGTGAAAGTTGAATCTTGTTTATTAAAAACTGTTATTTATAGTTTTTTATGTGTTTTGCAATTATAGAACCTGCAATGTTAAATATAAGCTGTCGTATTAACCGGATCGTCCCGATAATGGGATGTCACGAATGCTGTACTATATATACTTTAAATCAAATCGAAAAATGTTTTGCTATCACTTGTGCTAACCTAATCGTCATCAGTAGACTTGAGGACTTTTGCAAAATACTTATGTGCAAATATAAAAGTTTATGTATAACTAGCTTTTGCCCGCAACTTCACTCGCCAACAAAGTTCTATCATACACTCATCGCCTTGGGCGTAGAATTAATCAAAATCCTTTCTTAGCGGATGCCTACGTAATAACATCTATCTGCGTGCCAAATTTTAGCCCGATGCATCCAGCAGTTTGGGCTGTGCGTTGATAGATCACTATGTCAGCCAGTCAGTGATCTTCGAGTTATATACACATATTTAAGATTATCACTAAAATTACTTTTCTTATCTTGGCCATGTGGGCCAGCTTCAAGGATAAGTTGACTGCTAGATTTAATAATACCGTAAAGAAAGCATGGGTAAAGTTTACGGATTCCTTATTAAGCAATATGTAAAAGAATCTAACCGTTTTATAAAGGGGGTCCCAAAATTGAATTGAAATGATAGAACAACGTGAATATGTCTTCCTGGCTAACCAGTGAACTCTGCTTTCTTGGGTATGAGCGGTAGGAATTATAAGAGGTCCTAGTATAGTTTAGGTTGTGTTAGACTTTCGAAGCTCTCACCAACGGTTAATTCGTAGAACGGTTATCAAAAATGTTCCCATCAGTTTCTCTTTTATAAACCATCCTGACGCTGATCGTGGTTTAGTTGCCTGCATTTAGTCTGAAACATTTAAAGTGTAGTTTAGACCTAAAAAATCTCAGGGCGAGGTTATTAGTATTCTCGATCATTATGGTGCATGGCCAATTTTCGGGGAACTATTTATAGTCCTACTGATGGATGCTGTTGTCTTGCAGCAGATGACTGTAATGTACTGAAGGAGGAAGTAGTGTTTGGGGACGTTTAACATGTAGCTTGCAATGTTATATTTGACGTAAAAATATGTGTGTTTTGGAAACAAGTAGTGTTTTGTCTTTCGTTCCGTACACACGTGTTTTTCATTGTCGTCCGTGTTTTCTATACCTACTCATATGTTTATTATTAATTTGTTATAAGCGAAATTTTACCGTAATAGGTAGAGTTTTGCATCATGTGTGCACGTGTTTTTTTTTTATTGTATTATTTTTTTACTGTCATTTTTTTTCTCTATTTGTTATTATTGAATTCTGTTTTATATTTCTCCTATGTATTTTATTATCCTACGGTGTTGAATTAATTTTTGTTGATCTAAGAAGTGTCGAAGGTATGTACACTGGGCATTGATCAGTTTTAACTAATTTAATTTCAACATTTTAAATGCTGTGATAATGTTTGTTTTGGTCGTTCCGTGTGTTAAGTTAATAAACATTACTCCCCCTTTCCTCCTTCTCATACTCTATTTTTCTAGCTCCAGTACAATGCACTGCATCTGTAGGGGCTATCCCCTGAGTACTGGTCCAAGGTAAAAAAAAAAAAAAAAAAAAAAAAAAAAAAAAAAAAAAAAAAAAAAGATCCCTAATATTGTCCATTGTAATAGTGACAAAACAGAGAAACTGTGCTTCAGTGAGTCAATAGAGCTTCTTCGGTCTCTCTTGCCCATGGACGAGTAACTCCAAAATCAACGTTCGATCGGAATAGGTGCTATGAATAGGAAGGGGATCTCTGGGGTTGAAGTACATCTTACATCGTTTCAAAAAATGAGACAATTGAATGCTTCTTTAGAGACATTACGTCTTTTCAGTCCAGCGAACATCCCACTGAATTTTCATTACAAGAATATCAGGAACATCCGGATCCTCAATATTATACGATCTATTCGTGCAGATGAAGCAACATATACGGTTATGAGTAAATAAATAACATTAGATCTTAGGGGCGTTGAAGTCAACCTTGTTGTTAAGTTCCCATTTGGAGATTAAAAGAAGATCATTACGCAGTGGGTCGCTTATATGTTACCGTGAATAGTTCCTTGATGTCTCTGTTCATCAACGAAATTGCCGCTTCTGGAATCCTGAGAACCCGTATATGATTATCGAAAACCATATGCATCCATAACGTGCCAGTGTTTGGTGTGGAATTTAGGCTGGAGGCATAATTGGATTATACAATATTTTCTAAAAATTATGCAGGTTAAATAGTGCCTGTTACTAGTGCTTAATACTGCGAAATGGTAACAGAGTTAATTCTACCGAAATTGGATGATACTGATACGACCAATATGTGGTTTTAATCAGACAGTACTACGTGCCATGTAGCCCTTGAAACATCTCAATTACTGCATGTGACATATCCAGCTCGTGTACTCTTTTATTCCAGAATTAGCCTTCTAGATTATGTGATTTAAAGCCCCAACCACAAGTGCTTTAAGAGGAATAGATATTCAACGCTGCATTAGTGAAGGTCAGGAAACTATCAACAAACAAATGCGTATATGTTCGGATATTTCGGACTGTCAGACTGTTTTTGACAGATAAAAAGGTTAGCCGTGTTTTATTGTTCGCATCGATTTTGTACTAAAGTTTGGGCAAAAACAACGTCGCATGGACATAGCTCAGGATCTGTTGAACAGCGTCAACGACGATCCAGATTTCCTCAAAAAAGTCACAACTGGTGACGATTCATAGGTCTATGGCTATGACATTGAAACTAAATCCCAATCATCCCAATGGAAACTGAAGACACCGATGAAAAGAAAGTGATTTGCTTGAGGAGATAAAAGAAAAATCAAAACAGCATCTGTTGGCGATACCAAAAAGCGCGCTTCAGAATTGTTTCGAGGATTGGAGAAAACGCTGACATAAGTGGATTACTTCAAAGATTACAAGATAGTTGTATTGTATTTGTAACTATGCAGTTGCAAATAAATTTGCAAAGTATAGGATGCACAGCATGGGTGGATTAACGTAGACCTTATCCCCACGATTATAGTAATAGTATTCTTTTTGCAGCGCTGTGACTATCTGTACCGACTTATGCCTTCGCATAGGAAGTTTCGGCGTGGTTAACAACGAAATACCTCCGAAAAACTGTAAACTATAACTATATTAGTTTACAGTTGAGGTAGACAGTTAACCAATGAGAGTAAGAACGCAAAACTTGCGAAAGCCAAACAACAACGACAAGCCTGACCGCACTTATGAAATAACTATGATGACGCGAGAGCTACTCCCCAGCCCAGAGCTACTCCCCAGCCCAGAGCTACTTTACGACCGAACAAGATATTGGGTGGTTAAATTTCAAGGGCCGATGTTGATTTTGAATAAAACACAAACTATTTAGGAAATTATTGTAATTTTATTTTATTATGATATATTGGTATTACTCAATTATGTATGGAACAAAATATCGGCCAAATGGGCGCTGCGACTACGGCGGCACACCTCCATCCGATGGTCCAAATTTGCGATGATCCTGAGGCATAATGGAGGTTCTATGCCATTAATGTGCCGAATTATCTCATCCTTTAGCTGTTGAATTGTTACTGGCTTATCGACGTACACCTTTTCTTTCAAATAACTCCAAAGAAAAAAGTCCAACGGTGTCAAATCACATGATCTTGGCGGCCAATTGACATCGCCATTACGTGAGATAACACGGCCATTGAATTTGTTGCGCAAAAGAGCAATTGTTACGTTAGCTGTGTGGCAAGTGGCACCGTCCTGCTGAAACCACATATCGTCTACATCCATATCTTCCAATTCGGGCCATAAAAAGTTCGTTATCATCTCACGATAACGAACACCATTCACAGTAACTGCCTGACCGGCCTCATTTTGGAAAAAATACGGCCCAATGATGCCGCCAGCACATAAACCGCACCAAACAGTCACTCTTTGTGGGTGCATTAGTTTTTCGACAGTCACTCTTGGATTCTCATTCGCCCAAATGCGGCAATTCTGTTTATTGACGAATCCACTGAGGTGAAAATGTGCCTCATCACTGAAGATGATTTTCTTCGAAAATTGATCATTATTTTCATAATAAGTCTGGATAACTTTTACACGTTGTTGGATTGTGCATCTCTCCATGGTTCAAATTGAAAAAGTCTGAAATAGAGAAATGTCAAATAAAATTTGGAAAAAAAACTTGGCGTTTAGGTGTGGTTCACAATCAACATCGGTCCTTGAAATTTAACCACCCGATAGTTATTGATAAATAAATAAATAAATACTTTTTGAAAAAATTGAATATAACGTTTTCTTTATCAGCCCTCGTATGTATATTATAGTCCAATAAAAAGATAACAAGTAAAAGCCCTGTTTTCAATTCAATATTCATTGTATTTAATTCATTAATACTATTAAGTTAATTTTGTGACACCCTTTAGTTCAGGGTAAATACATATTTAATAAGGAATTTTAATTGATTTGATTTTGTAGTTTAACTGGGCGGGTAACATACTCGCACTCGATCAGGTTGTTTGCTTGTTTGCTAAATATACACGATACTAAAATTAACAAAAATGCGAACACGAATTTGAGTAAAATATGACTGCTTTTGCAAAGGACACGGTAGCTGATTGGTTTGTGCATTTTGAACGGATGCGTGCTTATTAACACGGCGTGTTGGCTTGTGTATCAATCTTAATCATTCATTTTAGTTAATATTCCGAGTTGGTGAAAGAAAGCGGGAGTGTGGGCAGCTCAAGCAAAATATAGAATGATAGATAAAACTGTCAGCTGTGTAATTATCCTTTGCATGCATAGGATTAGTATAAACAATACGTGGCATTAAATAGATAATGGATTTAACAGTTGTTTACATATTTAGCCATTGATGTTTACACTTGTGCAAACTTACACATTGTCTATATGTAAAGCAAATAGAACAGCACTCTCATACACATATGAGCACTTAATACATGCTACACAAATGTGTTGTGTTGTTTCGTTGAATGAATGAATATTGATAGATATGCCATGAAATAGAACACAATAGCTGTTATAACCAATGATTTAAAAGATAATCACATTTCCTGTAATTACAGCTGTCAGTGAATGCTTGATAAATCTTATATATCATAATGACATTTTGGAAGCTAAATGTTTACATTTGTACTTTCATTTTGTCAAAGATTTGATATCAAACAATTTGATATCAAAACGATATTCAACAATTTATGATTAGTTTAATATAAGCGATGCGATTATTTTAAAGCAGCGATATTAAAAGAAATAATACAGTCGAATGGCGTTACTGGTGTGATAAATTAAAATGTTTTACAATGTTCAAGTCGATTATACTACTAGTGGGGAAAAAAGGCCTCAAATCCCATTTATGAATAATACTATCATTCCCGCTAGGAATGAGATTAAAAGTCTATGGAAGCTCGAACTATGGAAGCAGATTGTGAAATTTATTTATATCAGCACCTTTAAACCAACTTAACTATCATCTTATTCTACTAGGCTTTCTCATAGCCAGCTGCCAGCTGCAAAAATTGGAAGAACCATGTTAAATATATCGTTTGTTCTTAGCATAATTAGTAGTGATGTATGTTCAGGTTTTCTTATCGGCAATATAGCACTCAATGCTCAATCGCATGTTCCCATTTCAATAAAAGTTTTTAGAGCCAATTATGCTAATGCTGTTCTACTGATATGTAATTGCTTTTAAACACTTGTATAAATTTAGGAAAAAATCGACTTTACGCAGAAAAAAATACACATATCATAGAGAATTGAAAAATAATGAGAAAACGTTAAATGGTAATATTGGGGGAATGGCATAGTTAATGAGTTATGGGCCGAAGAAAGTTATATAGTACATATAGAATGCTCTAAAGTTAATAACACATAATGGCAAACGGCATTTTACATCAATGAACATTGAAATTTGTGAACTAGACAGCTGCAGATTACAAACAGACAAACAATGGAGCGCTATACTCCGCATGTAGCGCTATCCTCAATATCACCAACGCAAAGCACGAATTTGAATCGAAAGTGATCATGTGCACAAACATTTTTTTCATTTTCAATAACGAAATTCGCTGAATCAATTAACAAATTCTTTGAAAAGTGTTAAGAATTCGAGGACTTGAAACAAGAGCTTAGTAAAAATAATTATTGGGTGAAAAGGGACTCCCAAGCACAATTATTCATGAAATTGCATTCTTTTACAATTCAAATCGTAAAACTAACTGTAGCTGTAAATCCAATTTTTTTAAGCGACGAATCTAATTTTCACTTAAACGGCCACGTCAACAAGCAAAATTGCCGTTACTAGCCTTCAAAAATTCACAACCCTCGATTGAGGTATCAGATATCATCGCTTTGCCCTCCTGTAGTTTTTTGGCCTTATCCAAGCATGAGATAATTGGACCATTTTTTTCTAAAAATTTCGGGGTCAGGCGATGAATGTCAACGATGAAAATTATCGATACAAGATCACACAAGTAGTTTCAATTGGATGGGGCGACTGCACATACAGGCAGAGCTTCGATGAATTTGCTTCGGGAAAATTCACCCCAAAAACTCAGTAAGATCAGTCGCTTTGGGGACATCCATGGCCACCGGGGACGCCCGGTCTAACTCCCATGGATTTTTTTATGGCGTTACCCTAAAGAAATGGTTTATAATGATAATTTCCAATCTCTGGTGACTTTAAACGAAAATATTCGTAAAAAAATCAGCTCAACTGAACCAAGTTTTGAACAGTGTGTTCAACTCGACGGAAGATATCTGGATGGCATACTCTTAAAAAAACAAATCCACATCCGTTCTATCATTCAATGCTCTCAATAAAACTTTGCCTCAATTATTACGTTTTTTATTTAAATTTCAAAATATAAATTTGCTATCCTGTACATACTTATTTTAATCGCAACATAATTATAAATTTAGAGAAAACCCGATATTTTTCCCAAGTTAAACTTCAAGATTTACCGTGTGATCCCATACACGAGTTTCTCTATATTAGGCTGATAACTTTACTGTATGGTTTATAATTAAAACAAACTATTTTTAAATAATTAATCACGAACCAATGTTATTCACTCAGTCAGTTAAACAACATAAAGATTACTGCAAATTTTGAGTTAAATAGAAAACAAAACTTTTATGTGTTGCTTATAGAACACAGTCGAGTGACTTGTTTAAAAAATTTACATGGAAGGCACTCAAAAAATTGAATTGTTTTCATGAACAACACATTTGTCTTTGCCTGTTACTTATATTTTTCTTTGAATCAGAAATAATATAAGACAGGGTTATTTATCGAATAACACATCGAATAATCACTTCCATGGCTTTGTAAGCATATACGCAATCGTTCAGTGAAATTTCCCATGGCCAATGTGTATAGATATGGCTGAATTTCGTTGAAAATCATCTCTTAATGCACGGCTGGCTGTAAACTTGTTGACATAGTTATACCTGTGATTTCAAATAACCCCATAACAAGATATCTAATTGAGTTATGTCACACGATCTGGGGGGCCGACTCCGATCACCGAAAGAAGAGAGTATACGAAGAAGAAATTTCTCATTTATTAATCGAACTATTTCACGGGGTTTATGGCTTTCGCCACCGTCTTCTTAAAACCAAGAACTGATCACTTCAATATCATTCAATTTCGGCAAAATCTGTTATCATGTCACCATAGCGAGCACCAGTAAAAGTTACTGCTTGACCAGCCTGATTTTACAAAAGTGTTGTCTAATCCAACCTCTAGCTAATATATCTTTTGCACTTTCTTCCGCGTTTTCTTTATATGGTCATTATTAATTTGTTTTGAATGTAGTTACTTTTTAGTGCGGAAGGTGTTGCACTAAAATTTGTTAGTCTGAGTAGTGTCGAACTGATAGATGCATTTGTTTTCCAATAATCACATTTGGGCTCTCAGAACCCCAAAAGTGTTTATTTTGACGACTAAAATAGCCGCCAAGGTAAATATGTGCTTTTTAGGGCCGCCAACGCTTTACTGCACAAATGGCGTTAATTTTCAGACACCGTTTTTAAGGAATAAAAACAAATTTTATATATAAAATTAAGCATACCATTCAAAAACTCCAGCCATAATTACAGAATATACTTATATCATATACATATATCTAACGGAACCACTCCTAAGCATGTAGATAACATATTTCTGCTAATAAAATTAAAGCCGTTAGTTTCATAGTCAAGCTAATTTTAATTAAATTCAAGTCATAGTTTTTTTAATTGATATTGTTACGAATTTTCATCATTTCTAACCCACTGCGAGAGCCGTTAATCTGCCTGTTATAAATGAATATGCACATCCACACAAACAACATAACATATTACACAAAGAACGCAAAATTCCAAGTAAATCAAACACCAATGATTTTATTGTTGTTGTTGTGTTCTCACTGTTACGCAAGAATGTGTGTGTTTGTAAGTATTTAGCAATTATATTTGTACATTTGAGTTGCAAGCTTCAAAAACAATGTAAATAGAAAGTAGTAAACAAGTGTAAATAGCAGGACAGAGGTCGAGATTTTTTTAAAACGTTGTTCAAATCAGTCATTGGCAAAAAAAGTAAGCAAGTGAGTGTGTTAATACACAGTGCTATTAAGTGTAAACAAAGTTGTCAAATACTTCACTGTACTGTGTAGTAAACAAGTGTCCGTGTTATTATTTCATTTACAATTAAAGAAACCGCAAAAATGTTTTTAAAGGCAAAAATGTAACAACATTAAAGATTGAAAAATATTTGGCTCAATTCACTTGGTTGCTCGAGCACGTTGAAAGATCTTTCTTAAAATATGTTTAAAAGGCAAAACTGTCACAATGTGTTTGGAAAGGATCTACATAATTCTTCAAGGCGTTTCCTCTCACCGCCGGCTATAGAATGAAATAATAAAGTGAATGAAATAATAATTTACCCACTTACATATGTACATACATATATACTCATATACACATTCATATTATCTCACCTTTACTTATTCTTAGGTGCTTGGCAAAAGGTTGTTGCTTCTGCCGTTTTAAATGTAATTTTCTGTCTGTTAATTAAGCCGCGCCGGGTTGAGATGAGCAAAGCTGAATTTAAACCTTAATTGCTTATAAAAAATGCTTGTTTTTCCTTTTGTATTTTACATTTACGTATTTTAATTAACTCGTAAATGCAAATGTAATGTTGGTTCCGTTCAACGCTTGCAACTCCTGAATCTGTAATTTATTCTGCTATAGCTGTTACATATTTTGTGTTGTGTATGATCTGTTAATTTAAATATGATACAAGCAGAAAAATACGGAAATAAAATAAAATTAATAAAGTGCTTATGCTGCTTATTACCATTGTAATTATTATTTTTTATTATCAAGCCTTTCTGCTGACAAACGCCATTTGTTGAATAACGGACTTAATTATTTCATTTGTTCTTGACACTTCTCTCGCATAAAAGACGCGTGCAAACACTCAAGCACAGAGTTTACATGCTTGTTTATGAAATTAAAGGGCTGCTGGCAAATGAAACCCTGCTACGCGTTCTTTCGTACCACGAGTTTCCATTACATAAACTGTCATTTGCGATACTATACTATTTCTTATTTTCCTGCAAGAATATACTTATAATCCACAGATTGTATATTTTGTTTATTTTCAGGTACGAGTACTATATGAGTTGGCTGGAATCTTGCAAAACAGGTTTGATTAAAAAAATGAACACAGAAAAACAGATAGTTTAGGAGCTTTAAGGTAATTTCTATTTACTCTGAAACTTTAATTTGAAACCGTAACACCTTCACGTGACTATTTATTTTTATAGTTTTGCTGGTAGGCATATCTGGGATTATGTTGTTGGTCCACTAGACGCTGTTCATAGTGTTTTACATCTGATCCCCATCGGCAAAACTTGTATTCGTCACTACATAAATACTTTTCCAAAATCTTATTAGTTTCTAAATGTTTTTCTGACAGTTGTGAAAAAGATTTGCATCAGCACCTGCCTTGCGGCCTTATCTACTGATGGACCAATTCCACGGAGTGAAATATTCACGATTCACCAGCGCCCCCATGTCGCTTACCAGGCTCACATAGGTAGCAATTCTTGCCATATGATGGCTGTCATATGAGCAACTTCTTGTTGAGGAGTTCGGGCCTTCTAATCCCTCCTGTATGCAATTTCCCAGCAATCAATGGAGGACAAGGGTTAATGAGTTGGTAGGCCGAAGCCCACTAAGAGCATCAGCCCTTAAACCAACTCACCCGCAAACCGTCACCACTGGTTCCCTACAGTACACGTATCTGTTGTATAGGCAGCAGATCCTCGGGAGATTGTTAGCCCTCGAAAAAAGCCATCACCAAACAATTATCAAGGATACTAACACTCCCTTCCTGCGTTTTAGGTTTCAACCACAGCCAGAACATTTCAGCCAAGGTAGGCATCTCAACCATGATCAGCCCGGGTCGAACCGCAAGCAGAACTTCCCGGGGGCCATGCTGATGCCCGTTCTGCCAATTTATACCCTTGGTAAGGGTTTCGGAAGCCAACACAACATAAGCTATGTGGCTTCCTACAGTTTTGTTTGCCGCACCAAACGAGGGACTCCTTCCCCTATTTTCCCCTAAAAAGAGAGCGCCCAAGTTAGGAATACGCCAAGGCAAAAGCAAAAGCCCCGGGGGGATGTTTTTTTTGCCAAAAAGCAATCTGGATTTAAAAATGTTTTCTGGAGACGAAAAGTCTTACTGTGCGATGCAGTCACGTAAGGCATCTTAATTTAACCGCCGTCTCATAATTCTAGATAATATACGGATATCACATGATGACTCTAATTTAACTTTTAACTGCTTAGAACTTTTCAATCGGTCAGCTTTGGAGGCCTCTCTGGCTGTGGTTGTACGAGGGTTGGAGACTGTAGGTACAATATTAGAGCTTCCAAGGTTATCAAAATTGTTCATTGCATTAGAAATTTTTTCTCTAAAGCAAACAAGTAATTGAGAAAATTCATACACCGTCTTCACGAGACCCCTGAGGTTAATGATTACCTTCCTTTCTTTTTCGGAGCAACTTGGTCTTTTTGCTATGACTAGTTACTAGTATTGGGGAACAGTTTTGTGATATCATTTACACATATTAAATAAAAACAAGTGGTATATTCGGCTGGGCCGAATCTAAACTACCCTTCTCGATAGTCACGTATATGTATATACTATATATTTAAAAATGTGAACAAAATATGCTCGGTTATATATGAACCGATATCGGAATTTTCTATTTTCTGAATTTAAGTAACCTTCTTTTATAAAATCATTACCAGAACTGCTTTTGAGCAAAAAAAGTTGTCGGGCATATATGGACCGTATCGGAAATTTTAATTTTCCATAATTATATAAAATTATATAAAACTGTTTTTGAGCACAAAAAAGTTGTTTAAGCATTTTCATGAAAAATCCGGTCTGGGCTATATCTCGGGTATATATGGACCGATATCAGAAATGTTCATTTTCCATATTTATATAATCTGATTTTATTACCAGAACTGATGTTAAGCAAAAAAAAAGTTTTTTCAGTTCGCTTACGCGACATTTTCATGAAAAACCTGGTTCAGGCTATATCTCGGGTATATATGGACCGATATCGGAAATTTTAATTTTCCGTATTTAAATAACATTTTTTTCATTTCCAAAACTGCTTTTGAGCAAAAAAAAAGTTGTTTAAGTCCGCCTACGCGACATTTTCAAGAAAAACCCAGTCTAAACTATATCCCGGGTATCTATGGACCGATATCGGAAATTTTCATTTTCTATATTTATATAACCTTATTTCATTACCAGAACTACTTTTGAGCACAAAAAATTTGTTTAAGTTTGCTTACGCGACATTTTCATGAAAACCCCGATTTGGGCTATATCTCGGGTGTATATGGACCGATATTGGAAATTTTTATTTTCTATATTTATATAACCCTATTTCATAACCAAAGCTGCTTTTGAGCCAAAAACGTCGTTTCAGTTCGCTTGCGCGACATTTTAATGAAAAACACGATTTGGGCTATATCTCGGGTATATATTGGCCGATATCTGATATTTTTTTTGTCTTTTAGTCATCATGCTTAATGAGTGTGTGAAGTTTGAAGCAAAACAAAAAAAAAATTTTTTCAAACATTTCCATACAAAATTGCAAAAAAATGGCTTTTTTCGGAATTTTGTATATATCTCAGCTATATGTAAACCGATGTTACTGAATTTCAATAGCAAACCCATGAATCGATGGGGTAAAGGAATGGTGAAAGAAAAAAGTTTCTGAGTCTAATGGTTTTCTCAGAAACGGTATTTCAACTGCGGACAGACGGACATCGCTTAATCGACTTTTCCATTAATTCTGAATCAGAATATATATACTTTATAGGGTCGCAAAAAAAAACTGTAAAAATTACAAACGGAATTACAAACTTAAATATACCCTTAACATTTTTGTGAAGGGTATAAAAAAATTTATTTAAACCAAATTAGATATTAAAATATAGTAATTTAAATAGCAGAACTGAAAATGTTTTAATCATGTGTCCACTTGAGAAACTACCCTTTCTGTAAATAATGACTTTCTTTTTAAGAAAGCTACACAGAAAATGAATGTAAAGAAAGAATCAAGTAAAAGAGAGATCAAACTTGTATTTTCAGTGGTTTCAGTATTTTTAACGCAACGTGAAGGGAAAAGTTCGGCAACTCTGTTCTTTCTACGCGTTGAAGTTTTTTTTCTAATAGCTCCAAAGCTTTTTGCACTAAGAAAACAATTAATACCAATTTCAGTAGTTCATCCAATAATATTTCTAACTTCTATTATCACAAGAAATAATTAACAGCCATTTTTTAGATAAATAAACAAATCGTGTGCATTGCGAAAGTTTTTATCGTGACATACACCTTTTGCTTTGCGCGTTTGTGTTAAAGTTTTACGAATTGCAGCGACAAAACTTGTACAATGTAAACTGGAACTAAGCTACTCTTCCATATTAGCATAGATATCATTGGTTCGGTCTGTAATCAGTTTTCATGTGTTAAATTAATATTGCTCGTTGTAATTTATATCTACTACATGGGCTCAAACGCTCCGAGACTAGATGGCACTAGTTTTATATCATTCACCTTTTTATACCCTTCACAAAAATGTAAAGGGCATTTATAAGTTTGTGATTCCGTTTGTAATTTCTACAATTTTTTTTGCGACCCTATAAAGTATATATATTCTGAATCAGAATTAATGGAAAAGTCGATTAAGCGATGTCCGTCTGTCCGCTGTTGAAATACCGTTTCTGAGAAAACCATTAGACTTAGAAACTTTTTTCTTTCACCATTCTTTTACCCCATCGATTCATGGGTTTGCTATTGAAATTCAGTAATATCGGTCCACGTGTAGCTGAGATATATTCAAAATTCCGAAAAAAGCCATTTTTTTTTGCAGTTTTGTATGAAAATTTTTGAAAACAAAAGTTGTTTGTTTTGCTTCAAACTTCACACACTTATTAAGCATGGTGACTAAAAGACAAAAAAATTTTTTTTCAGATATCGGTCCATATATACCCGAAATATAGCCCAAATCGGATTTTTAATGAAAATGTCGCATAGGTGAAGCTAAATAACTTTTTTTTGCTAAAAAGCAGTTCTGGTAATTATATAAGGTGACATAAATATGGAAAATGAAAATTTCCGATATCGGTCCATATATACCCGAGATATAGCCCAAACCTGGTTTTTCATGAAAATGTCGCGTAAGCGAACCTAAAAAACTTTTTGGTGCTCAAAAGCAGTTCTGGTAAGGAAATAGGGTCATATGAATATGAAAAATGAAAATTTTCGATATCGGTCCATATATACCCGAGATATAGCCTAGACCGGGGTTTTCATGAAAATGCCGCGTAAGCGAACTTAAACAACTTTTTTGTGGTCAAAAGCAGTTCTGGTATTGAAATTAGGTTACATAAATATGGAAAATGAAAATTTCCGATGTCGGTCCATGTATACCCGAGATATAGCCCAAATCGGGTTTTTCATGAAAATGTCGCGTAAGCGAACTTAAACAACTTTTTTGTTCTCAAAATCAGTTCTGGTAATGAAATAGGGTCATATAAATATGAAAAATGAAAATTTTCGATATCGGTCCATATATACCCGAGATATAGCCCAAATCGGGTTTTTCATAAAAATGTCGCGCAAGCGAACTTTAACAACTTTTTTGTGCTCAAAGCAGTTCTGATAATGAAATTAGGTTACATAAATATGGAAAATGAAAATTTCCGATATCGGTCCATATATACCCGAGATATAGCCTAGACCGGGGTTTTCATGAAAATGCCGCGTAAGCGAACTTAAACAACTTTTTTGTGCTCAAAAGCAATACTGGTAATGAAATTAGGTTACATAAATATGGAAAATGAAAATTTCCGATATCGGTCCATATATACCCGAGATATAGCCTAGACCGGGGTTTTCATGAAAATGCCGCGTAAGCGAACTTAAACAACTTTTTTGTGCTCAAAAGCAGTTCTGGTAATGAAATTAGGTTACATAAATATGAAAAATGAAAATTTCCGATATCGGTCCATATATACCCGAGATATAGCCCAAATCGGGTTTTTCATGAAAATGTCGCGTAAGCGAACTTAAACAACTTTTTTGTGCTCAAAGCAGTTCTGGTAATGAAAAAGGGTTATATAAATATGAAAAATGAAAATTTTCGATGTCGGTCCAT
Source organism: Thecocarcelia acutangulata (assembly GCA_914767995.1). Classification (NCBI taxonomy): domain Eukaryota; kingdom Metazoa; phylum Arthropoda; class Insecta; order Diptera; family Tachinidae; genus Thecocarcelia; species Thecocarcelia acutangulata. The sequence goes on from OU612098.1 coordinate 65,513,319, forward strand.
ATACACCCGAGATATAGCCCAAATCGGGTTTTTCATGAAAATATCGCGTAAGCGAACTTAAACAGTTTTTTTGTGCTCAAAAGCAGTTCTGGTAATGAAATAGGGTCATATAAATATGAAAAATAAAAATTTTCGATATCGGGCCATATACATATACCCGAGATATAGCATACACCGGGGTTTTCATGAAAATGCAGCGTAAGCGAACTTAAACAACTTTTTGTGCTCAAAAGCAGTTCTGCTAATGAAATTAGGTTACATAAATATGGAAAATGAAAATTTCCGATATCGGTTCATATATACCCGGTGTATAGCCTAACAGGTTTTTTGATGAAAATGCCGACTAAACAACTTTTTTGTGCTCAAAAGCAGTTCTGGTAATGAAATAAGGTGATATAAATATGGAAAAAGAAAATATCCGATATCGGTCCATATATACTCGAGATATAGCCTGAACCGATTTTTCCCATAACATTTTTTTTTTTGCTGAAAAGCAGTTCTTGTCATAAAAGAAGGTTACGAAAATAGAGAAAATTAAAATTTCTGATATCGGTCCAGATATACCCGAGATATAGCCTAAATCGGGTTTTTCATGAAAATATCGCGTAAGCGAACTTAAACAATTTGTTGTACTCAAAAGCAGTTCTGGTAATGATATAAGGTTATATAAATATGGAAAATTAAAATTTTCGATATCGGGCCATATATACCCGAGATATAGCCTGAACCGATTTTTCCATTAAAAAAATTTTTTTTTTTTTTTTGCTGAAAAGCAATTCTCGTTATAAAAGAAGGTTACTAAAATACAGAAAATAGAAAATTCCCATATCGGTTCATATATAACCGAGCATATTTAGGTCACATTTTTAATATACTATACATATTCGTGACTATCGTGAAGGGTATTTTAGATTCGGCCCAGCCGAATATACTACACTCTTACTTGTTTCAGTTAACGCTAACCTTCAAAAAACAGCTGTTAAAATTTCATGATATTCTATTCATTAGTTTGTGAACTATTCTGCTAAGAGTGACGCTACTTTTGTTATTTTCAAAACAATGGGTCAAAAACAATTTCTTGTTTTAATTTTACACTGCTTCTTGATGAGAAAAAATATCGCTCAAGAGAAGCAATGGCTTGAAGAGTGTTATGGGGACTCCGCTCCACCAGAAACAACAATAAAATGTTGGTTCGCTGACTTCAAAAGTGGTCGTACAGACACCGATGAAATTGAGAGAGTTAGCTGACATCGTAAAGATATCAAAAAAAGGTGTTGGCTTTATATTGCAGGAGCATTTGACTATGATAAAGCTTTCTTCAAAGTGGGTGCCGCGTTTGCTCACTCTTGACCAGAAACGAGAACGTGTTGATGATTCTGAGCAGTGTTTGGCCATGTTTAAACGTAACAAACCGGAATTTTTACATCGATATATTATAATGGATGAAGCATGGCCCCATCACTTCGGTCCGTAATCAAAACTATCGTTATCTGAGTGGACAGCATTTGGTGAAATTTGTCCAAAGTGCCCGAAAGCCCAACAATTGGAAAGGTTATGGCCTCTGTATTTTGGGATGTGCGTGGTGTAATATTCATCGGCTATCTTAAGAAAGTAAATACCATTACCAATCAATATTATATAGCGTTGTTTGAGCATTTTAAGGCCGAAATTAAAATAAAATAATTAAATGCTCGGTGGCTGAGTCGTTAAAGCAGCAGATCATGATACGTCATGACCCGAGTTCAAATCCCAGTGGGTGCTGATGAGTAGTGTAGCGACTACGAAACATCTAGTTGTCCCCCTTCTAAAGATTTGATTATTATTTTTCTTGTCGTCTTCAAGCAAATATTATTTATTATTATTATTATTAGCCCTATTCACAATCTTATGCAAATGCCTTTTCATCATTACATTTGCAAAATAGTGGAGTAAATTTTTACTTTACACTAACTTATTTGCCAATGATTTATGCTTATAAGAAGTCCTCGGATTTCAAAACACTGAAAAGTGTGCAAAATAAAGCATTAAAAACTGCCGCGATTATATTCAACAATATATTTATACAATGAGATTGCGAAAACTATTTTGCTAATTTATGGCTTGTATAAAATGCAATTATTTATTGTTTAAAGCGGTGCATAACATCGAATACGACGCTATAGAATTTAGAATAAATCAAGCTAGTTTTAAAACTAGAATGAGCGCCAATCTCTTGGTGAAGAGATGTCGATTAGAAAAAACTAAACAAAAGATTGAATACGTGGGTTGCTCTGAGTTTAATCACCTTCGAATTAATTTGAGAGATATATATCGAATTTCACATTTTAAAGTTGCTTTAAAAGGTTATTTACTTCAAGATATTGAATTAATAATTACTTAATGTTAATACCTAAAACTAATATTTATAATTGTATCCAAATTCTTATTTGTTTTTTTTATTACTAATTAACTATTTTATTTTTTCATGCTTTTGGTACAGACATTTATAATTTTTATTTTCATAAAAAACCTTTAACAACTGGCCCCTTTAATGCCCTAGTGGCGCTGGGGCACTCATATTGTTAAATATATATTTGTATATTATTTTAAATTATATATTAGTATATGTAATACGTTGAATAAATAAATATTAAACCTTTAAAAAAAAATACACCCAAAAACGTCACTTTTGCAATTGCAGAAATATACAACCTCAAATGCACAAGATTGTAAATCGAGCTATTATTTAAAAATTTGTATTGTAAAAAATCTTTCTTAAGAAAAAACTCAAGACAGGAAGAGACTTGAACTAAAAGTCGATGTACAAATGTACAAACCAAAAAATAATTTGGAATAAATTTTGTTTCTTCAAGACAACGCACCTTGTCACAAGTCAATCAAAACAACAACAAAACTATATGAATTGAGCTTCGAATTGCTCCCACATCCGCCGTATTCGCCAGACTTGCTTCCCAGCGATTGCTGGCTGTTCGCAGACCTAAAAAAATGTTCGCCGGTAAGAAATTTCGCATGAAGAGGTTACCGCTGAAACTGAGCCCTATTTTGAGGCAAAAGATAATTTGTTCTACAAAAGTCGTATTAAAATGTTAGAGCGGCGCTAAAATGACTGTGTTGCTCTTGATGGAGATTACGTTGATGAATAAAGCTAATTTTGAACCAAAAAAACTGTGTTTCCCGGGACTTTTCAGCCCATGTATTATATACAGGGTGGCTAATAAAAGCTGCTACCACAAAAAACGTAATAACTTATTTTTTGTGTAACTAATCTGTTCCATTTTTGTTGTGTCTTTAAATTTAACTAAAATGGAGAATTGGAACAACGAAACCAGAATTTGGATAGTGCAACGCTTTCATGCTTTAGAAACCGTTTTTTTTGTCCAAAGAGAATATAGGCGCACCTTTATCGGCACTCCTCCTAGCAGATGGACTATAATGAGGCTCGTAAAGAGGCCAATCGTAGCACAATCGCAAGAAGGCGTTATCATCGAAATCCCCCAATTCGGGCGCAGGAAACTATCGCTGCTGTAGCTGCTAGAGTTTCGACAAGCAGCTTATCTGCTCAGCAGACAATCACTGCAGACAATTTTGCATCAAGGTTTAAACTTATTTCCATATAAGGTTCAATTACCAAGCAAACTGAACCCTAGAGACTTCCCGATTCTCTTGGAATCTTGTGAGAAGTTCATTCAAATGGTGTCAGAGGATGAAAACGTCTTGAACTGCATTTTTATGTCTGACGAGGCAGATTTTGATTTAAACGGCAATGTTGACAAACAAAATTGTTGGATATGGAGTAATTCTAACCCACAGATACTCTATCAGATGCAATTATATCCACTTCGCATCACATTGTGGTGTGCAGTTTCTTCAAGGTTCATTGTCAGGCCTTACTTTTTCGAAAAAAACGGTCTTAGAGACCGTTACTTAAAGATAAGATGTTGGAAGACTTTTTCTTTTTAGAATTACACCAAATTAGATTCTTTTTTAACACTATTTAGTATTAACAAGATGGGACAACTTGTCATGTCCACGCCTGTTATGACAGAATTGAGGCAAAAATTTCCCAATAAACTGATTTCAAAAAACTCCATATTCCGTTGGCCTCTCAGGTCTCTATGTACCTAATTTTTTTGTGGTGTTATTGCAAACAAGAAGTTTACAAAAAAAAATCCCCCAACAAATTTGGATGATTTGAAGCAATCCATTCGAACGATAATTGAGACAGGGTGGAGACCATTTGAATTCAATTATTTTCAAAACTTAATGAATTACTTTAATAAAAACGTATTATTTTTAAAATTAATTTCTAAAAAATAAATAACATAAACTTTACAAAAAGATGTTTGAGTTTTTTAATGTAGCAAAATTGATCGGCCATCCTGTATACGAGTGTATGTAAGTAATTTTTAGTTGTTCCACTCCAGATAAACAGCTTAAAGTAATTGCCTCTAAAAATGTCAAGTCAAATTTCCAAATACCGTTCAAGGTTGTTTTCGCAATGACAAAAGCTCAACTAAATTGGCTTAATTATATTAATATTATTGTCCATTAAGAAACAAATGTGTTTGTTACTGGATTGTTTTAATTCAAACGATATATCACAAAAACAATTTTCGCTCACACCTATAAAAGGTGTGCTTTGCAAAACACGACACTGTTGTAAGTTTAAAAACTGCCCAGAAATCACAAGCTACGGAATGGAAGAACATTTGGATCAGATTAACGAGCATGTGAAACTGCTAACAAATAAATTAATCTCTTCCAAATTTCGGGGTCGTGTGGTATGAAGCAATATTTATTTCTTTTGAATGGCAGGCTAAGAACGCATTTCCATTTCCCTTTGTTGCAAACATCCAAACACACGAGTAATATTTACTAGAAAGCAATTGAATACCTTATTTTAACATAAATTTCTTTTATTTTTACTAAAATACTCTGTTTACGCAAGAGTAGGTTGGCATCCTGTATCGGATGCCAGCAGAAACGCAAACAACAACGAAGGTGAAACGTATGTGCGTACATATAGACTTACATAACAACTAGAGTTTACCCAGAAGCATATATAGAAATACTTAGTGAAATAGAATACAATAAAATAAGGTGAAAGGCAATGCCAAAGAGAACAGGAGGATGGATGGATATCCATTAAAACAAACGCACTTTTATCGCATGTGAATTCAAACGTAAAGAGAAAAATATATGTACTCGTACATACACATAAGCTTTCTGCAAAAGCGTACATTGTTGTGAAAGAAAATCTCATGGGTATAAAATATATAGTTTTCATTCCATTACATTCAGTTGTGTGTATATAGAGATAGAAAAAAAGTTATATACTCATAAAAGGCAGTGTTGCCGGAAGCACAATTTAACTCCACATAATCAAAATTCAGAAAATTACACAAAACTCAAATATTTTATTTAGTTACAATTCATTACTTTTTATTAACGTAAGAGTTAAAGAGGAACATACACATGTACATACATACGAGTATGCATACTATGTGTGTATGGATCAGTAAGAAATATAGCAACTCTAACAAAACTGTATCAAATGCGTAATACGAGGGATGTTCAATAAAGAAGGTTGTTGGATTAGTTTCCCACATTGCAACTGCGTCTTTCTTTCGTTTATACTTTTGTATACTTTTTCGCATATTTAAATTTAACGTGTGCTAAAGCACATGGTATCTTTAATTTTGTCTTTTTGAATAAACATTTGAACGAACAAAGTTGAATTTTGAAATTTCTCAGACTGCGTTCCTTCGATGGCGATTGCCTTCAACCAGTATTCTTAGGTTAGAGCTGCAAAACTATCGATATTCGTCCCCATCGATAGTTTCAAGAAAAACTATCGATACTATTGTTAAGCGCTACTTTTGGCTATGAATCTGTAACTCAAGTGGAAGTTAGTAAACATAGATACATACATATTTATATAGGTATATATAAAATCATGACATATTTTTATTCTATGATAAAAAATATAACTTTTAAATACTTTTCTTTTTAGTTTTGCTAAGCATTTTGAGCTGCAGCATCACCAGTATGCAAAGAGAACAAAATTTTTTAAATTGCAGTCGACATTTAACTAGAGCCGCCAGATATAAGTTGCCATGTTTAACTTACATTTTTTATATAAAAAAACTCTTTTTACTTTAATATATAAAATGATTTTTATTATATATTTTCATTTGTAAATTACGCTATAACTATAAAAATTTAAAGAACATGCCTGAATAAATGGCCAGAAACGTTATGCCGGCTGCATGTAACCGGCTTTGTATATACGTTCAAAAATTGTCGATAGTATCACTATCAAACGAAACCAATCGATAGTTAGCTGAAAATAAAACTATCGATAGTACTAGAATTCATGATGCACCACGTCATTACAGTCAAAGAAAACAGTGGGCAAAACCTCCACATTTGGCCGAACTTGACGCGATTTTTTCGGTCTTGGCTCTTCTGGACATTTCCACTGATATCATTGGGCTTTGGTTTCAATGTCATAGCTATACTCTCATGATTCGTCACCAGTTATGACCTCTTTGAGGAAATCTGGATCGCCGCTGATGATGTTGAACAGCTCCAGAGCGATGTCCATGCGACGTTGCTTTTCCTCAAAATTTAGCAGTTTTGGAACAATCTTTGCTGCCGCACGTTTCATGCCGAGAAAATCGTTTGGCATGAGCCGAACGATATGCTAATATCCTCTGCAACCTCTCAGATTGATGATAGTGATTCGACGATTATCCATAATCATTCTCTTCACTGCTTCAATGTTTTCATTGGTTGTTGACGTTCTCGGGCGACCAGGACGAGACTCCTCATTGATATCTTCTCGGTCTTTCTTAAACCGATTACACCACAATTGAACTAGTGTTCTGCTCATACTAGACTCGCCAAACGCCACAGTCAACATTTCACAAAAACTAATACATTTTCTTGGATCTAGTTTTTCGAATAGTAAAAAATCGAAGAGCACACCAAAACACGCCTAACCTTTTTATTTGTCAAAAACAAACTGACAATCCAAAATGGCTGATATTGCCAACATACATATAAGAGACATGTGTACCAACATAACAGAAAAAAATGCGAAAATCGAACATACGTAAGTCACGACATTATAACATAACGGTTATTTTTTGATCAGACCTCGTTTTGTGTAAATAACAATGTGTACAGCTTTGTATAAGTAGTTGCATAAAATCAGTCGACCGTTTTGTAAGAGCTTTATATGAGGAACACCATCGTGTTTTGAATGGGCAACCGTTAATGGTCTTGGAATAAATTCTACCAAATCCAAATGTTTGGTTATCATAAAGAATTTATTCAAACTTGATAATAATCCCGTCATAATGCTAAATAATCAAAACATTTATTTATCTCATCAGCACCCGCACTTGGTCTAACCATATTAACTTTGCCTGTCATCGAGTGTTTTCTACTAGTAGGTTAAGAAATTTGTGACAGAGCTATCACTGCACTGCAGTATATATTCGAATACTTTTCAGTAAAATATATTTAATGAGAATTTTATTGTGCGGGTGTGAACTTTTTGCCAGCTTGTGATAGCGTTAAGGCCCATTTAGCCGACCGTAAATGTAGAAATGTATATGTAGTTGCAACAGTTAATCGTCTTTGTTATACGTGAACCCATGACAATACTTACCTAAATGTAATGAAATGCAACTACAACGTCTCAACCTGTAGAAAATAGAATTTCATTACGTGGTTATGTGACAGGCGTTGCGTGTGATACTATATATGTTATTGTGAATGGAAGTGTGGCCCAAAAACCCTGTTTTAGTACTTTTTGTTTATTTTATAATTGAACAGTTTAAGTAGCTAAATTTGGACACACACATAATTTATTATAATAAATTAAAAAATTAATATACATACATTGGCTTTATGGCATATGCTTCGATGTTGCGTTGTTTTAGGTGCTTTTTTAAATTATTTGTGCGAAAAATTCTTTAGTCGGCGCGTGGTGCGCTTTTTTTCAATTTTCGTTGCGCTTTTTAAATTTCGATGGCACCAAATCAAATTCAACTCGGCTTTAATGTAAGAAAAAAGTTTATTCAGGTGTCTAAATTTTTACGTTTCATTTTATAGAGCACAATCAGAACACGGAGTTATAATGTAGAAAACTCACCATATTATGTGCACAAAGTAAGATAACCTTGCTGCTAAAGTTTGCTGCTTTTTGAGCGTGTTTTACTATTAAACAATCAAATCAAGTTTGTCAAATATTACAATAAATGCAGACACTGAATAGTGAAGTTCGTATTTTTGATGGTGCGAGAATTCGTCACTGTTTTGGTAATTGATAAATTACCAAATTATTCATTAAATTATAAAACTTTTCCAAAACATTTGCATTAAATTTTTATTACGGTAAACTTAATATTTTATTTGTTATAGTCATGGAAAATTTTCGTATATTTCAATAATTTCTTTGAAAGACACCCATTCTAGCTAATTGATTTCCACTGTTTGGTTACGAAAATAGAAATGAAATTTACACCGTGTTTGATAGAATTGCAGCTGTAGTTAGGTGATACTTGATAATAGGCAGAAACAGCTGATTTTGGTCGACAGCGAATAAAATTAAATAGTATTGGTGAATAATAATTTTGATGAAATTTCGTCATAATTATTGTTCAGATACCATTATCTTAATAAAAATAACAGAGTCGTACTAGAGGTCAAGTTTGCTAAACCTCAATTCTAGCTATTGGATGAATTTGATGGCAAGCCATCAGGCGATGCTATCAGACCCAGTTTGATTGTTTAATAGATTGTTTCATTATCGTTTTTTTAATATAAAAATATTATTTATAATACGAAATTTATAATACTTTTTATAATAGAAAATGAAATTCAAAATTCGGCGCGTTTTGTTGAAATAACGCGCTTTTTCCCCCATTTTGGTGCATTTTAAAATTTCAAAGTTGGCAACACTGATTTGAAGGTACGAGTCTTAATACTAATGTATAAGATAATTTACACACGTCAACCCTCACTTCTTTGCGCGATAAAATGTTTCAACTCTAAATACCAATTTTTTGTTTATGCAATAAGTCTCTGGAACGATATTCCCTATAGCTCTCAAGTTATTGGTACCGCACATCAATTCAGAAAATATATTATTGTCAATTTTATAATTGAGTTTACATTCATATATAATACTTATGAGATTATCTTTTTTTTTCATTTAACAATTATGTTTTTCTACTTTTCTTTTGTTTTTATTACAAGCTAGCCTAACCCGGTGTGCTTTGTTACTTATAGTTATAAAACGAAATAAAAATTGCTTAAAGTGCTTAAAAAAATATATTTTTATCTATATATGATTTTGTTAATCATTTGAGGCTGGTCAGTTAACATAGTAACTCATTTTCGAAAAAAATACGGCCCGATGATGCCACCAGCCCATAAACCACACCAAATAGCCACTCTTTGTGATTGCATTGGTTTTTTTAAATCTTGGACCAGTACTAAGCGGATGACCCCTACATATGCAGTGCATTGTACCAGATCTAGGAAAGTAGGTTATGAGGAGGGGGAAAGAGGGAGTAGTGTTTGTGAACATTTGACTTGAACCTTCCAACCTTATAACGGACAGAAATCACGTCTGTAGGCAACTTATTCCAAAGATGAAGCGTACGGCTGAAAAACGAATTCTCTCTGTGATGCGTAGTACGATTCCCCGGGCAATCGACCACAAATGGATGAGCTCTGGACGATGAACGCGTACTACGTAAAAATGTGCGAGTTTCGGGAACAAAATCTCTAATCTCGTCTGAACAAAATCCATTGTAGTAGCGATAGAACAGAGAACGCACCCCATACTACGTCGATGCTCCAGTGAATCAATAGAGTTGGATAGCTTACTGTCACCGATAAGCTTCTTCGCCCTCTCCTGCACACGGTCGAGTAACCCCAAAATAGACTTTGAGGCACCGGCCCAAACATAAGAGTTGTATTCCATTTTCGGTCGGATATAGGTGGTATAAATAGTAAAGAGGTCGGATGGAGTGATTTACATCGTACAGAGTTTCAAAAACCCGAGGCACTTGAATGCTTCTTTAGGGATATGAAAAATGTGATCATTTCAGGGAATATCACACTGTATCTTCATTCCAAGAACATCAAGAGCATCCGATTCCTCAATGTTTATACCATATATGAGCACAGATGAAGCAGCACTTGCGGCCGTTTGTTTGTGCGTTAATAAACAACACTGGGTCTTACGAGTGTTAAAGGCGACCCTGTTTTTACGACCCCACTCGGAGATTAATAGAAGATCACTATTCAGTGAATCATTCATATTTAGCCTCATGGCAGCGACCTCTGATAGGCTGGATCTATAACTAAAAGAGTACGAGTGGCAAATGCTGCTGTCATCCGCGAAAGAGTAGATTGGGTTGGAAGTTTGATAGAGAAGGTCATTGAGGAAAATAAGAAAAAGAGTAGAAGAGAGAACGGAGCCTTGCCGCACCCCTGAATTAATCTTGAACTCGTTTGATGAGACTCCATTTATAACAACTCGTGTAGTGCGGTCTCTCAGAAAGCTCGATATAAATCGAGAAAAGTCATCACCGACACCAAAAGCAGTAAATTTTGCCAGTAGTACAGCTTGCCACACTCTGTAAAACGCTTTGGAGATATCCAGAGCTACCACTTTCCTTTCACCAAAATGATGGAATGATTGGCACCATTGCTCAGAGAGATATGCCAAAAGATCTGCACTAGAGCACAATTTACTCTTGGATTATCATTCGCCCAAATGCGGCAATTCTGCTTATTGTCGAATCCACTGAGGTGAAAATGTGTCTCATTCCTGAAGATGATTTTTTTTTCGAAAATTTATCATCCACTGCTGCCAGCCTAAATAACTTTAACGCATTGCTCGATTGTATATATTTTCTTGCTTCAAATTGAGTTAGTCTGAAATTGAGAAATGTCAAATGAAATGCAAAAATAAACTTGCCGTTTAGATGCGGTTCACATTCAACCACCTGATATAACCAAATTTTGTTTTACGATAAAGACTTGAATTTTGAGAACAAAAACAGCGGAAACAAATTTGCACATCTACATATGTACGTTGGCGCCAGTCCTGTCGGTCATATTCCAGAACTTATATGTGTTTTATAATGCCGGAAGATTATCTTTGGAACCAAATAAATTTCATATCAATTGAAAAAAGTCGTTCATTTGTGAGTTCTAACTTCTTATTAATTACTGCTTTCTCACTTTTAAACTTCTTTTTTAAATGCTTAAAAATACTTTCTTAAATGCTTGTGATTTCTAAAGTTTAATTGGAGATTTAAGATTTATTTTTTGTTGTTTTTATATTTTATTCCCACAAGTACAACTAAATATGTACGTCATTATTCTGATTATATAAAAATTTAAAAAATTTTAAATAAAGATTCTGTTTAAAAAAAGTCACTTATAATGGGGCCAATATGAGTTAACTACGTCAATTTGTAATAAAAAAAAGAAAAGACAACCATTAACAAAAGGTTAAATGTACAGTGTTTAATATATTGTACTCGTATTCAATTTTACATATAAAATATGTCTGTGTGCTGCATTTTTTATTGCAGTGAGATATAATGAGCTTATTAAGGCCACAACATCATTTTTTTACTTATTAACGTAAAATATCGATAAACGTAGGAACTAAATATAATTTAAGTCTTGTTAACAAATTTGCAAGTGGAAAAGAGAATTATTATAATCACAGAAACTGTGAAGCGAGAAATGTAATAAAAAAAAGGGGCAACAGTGGCAATCATCGTAAATTTTCACAAATATATTTAGTCATAAAGCATTTGATTACAAAGCTCATGTAAATTGCATATTGCTCTTGAGGGATTCATTACCACTCCTCAATATTTGAACCATATACTTACACGCTCATTTGCCTACACTATGAAAATAGACACATACATATAAAGTTTATAAAAAAGAGAAAGAAGCCAAGGATAAACTTACGAGTAGATGTGTGAAGTATGTATGTATGCGTGTAGCTACAATATTTGTACAGAGTTTTTTATTGCAAAAACAAATATAGCGAATCATAACGATAAAAAAAGAAACTTAAAATAATTCGAGCGGTATATAAATTGCAATACAAAAATTACATACACAAATATCGTCAAAAAACACGGTACAACAGACAAAAAAAAATACTAGTTCCGACCTAAAAATTCTAATAGAGGAGACAAAAAGGAAAAAGGAAAAAATACCGTGTACACTGAAACAAAAATTTACCTACACACTGCAAAATGGGATGTAAACTTGAAGAAATGTAGGTTATTTAGTAAAAGGCTACACAGAATGTTCTAAAGAACACTGCTTACTACTGTGCAGTAGTTCCAAGCACTGTACTTCAAAACAATCCTTAAAACCAAACAAACAAGCTATAGAACATTTATAGTGTGTTTCCATATTGTTGCAAACTTTGACCGAGGGGGACCAAAGGTAAATTTTTTGTCTGCAAAAATATCTACCTCATTATGCCCACTATGGTATTAACAGTATTTTTTTGCTGCTCTGTAACTAACTGTACTGACTTATGCCTTCGCATAGGAAATTTCCACTTGTTTAACAACCAATGTTTATTATTAATAGGTAGGAATAGGTAGAGTTTTGCATCATGTGTGTACGTGTTTTTTTTTTTTTATTATTTTTTTACTGTCGTTTGTTTTTTCTTCTATTTGTTATTATTAATTTCTTTTTTATGTTCCTCCTATGTATTTTATTATGCTACGGTGTGCGCGGTGTTGATCTAATTTTGTTAGTCTGAGCAGTGTCGAAGGTATGTACACTGGGCACTGATCAGTTTTAATTAATTTAATTTCAACATTCTAAATGCTGTGATAATGTTTGTTTTGGTCGTTCCGTGTGTTAAGTTCACAAACATTACTCCCCCTTTCCTCCTTCTCACAATCTATTTTCCTAGTTCCAGTACAATGCACTGCATATGTACCTGAGTACTGATCCAAGATTAAAAAAAAAATAGTGTGTTTCCATATAGCTGTTTTGCTCAAAACATGTAGAAATGAACATGTTTTCCCACAGATTTTTGAAAATAGCAAAACACCTCAATTTAAGTGTTTTGGAGCAAAACACTTCGAAAATGTTCTAAACAACACTGCTCTTACTCGATAATATGAATTACAACATTGGGCTGTTCATCCAAAGTGATTGAAAATTTCAAAAAATATTACATATTAATTTGTTGTTTAAAAAAATAAATACACAAATAGAATTTAAGAAAACAATTAGAATTTTAAATTCTTTTAGGCAAAAATTGTTACTATATGTTTCTACATGTATATATAATATACAAAAGGACAACTGTGAAAATGATTTACATCAGTACCTGCCTTGACGGCTTAACCTGATGGTGGACCAATTCCACGGAGTGAATTTTTCACGATTTACCACCGCCCCCGTGTGGCTGACTAGGCTCACATAGGTAGCAATTCTTGTCATATGATTGCGGTCAATAAACCAACTCACCTGTCAAACCGCCACCACTGGTTCCTTACAGTGCACGTATCTGTTGTATAGGTAACGGCTCCTCGGGAGATTGTTAGTCCTCGAAAAAAGCCATCACCAAACAATTATCAAGGATACTAACACTCCTTTCCTGCGATTTAGGTTTAAACCACAGCCAGAACGTTACAGCCAAGGTAGGCACCTCAACCATGATCAGCCTGGGTCGAACCGCCAGCAGAACTTCCCGGGGGCCATGCTGATGCCCGTTCTGCCAATTTATACCCTTGGTAAGGGTTTCGGAAGCCAACACAACATAAGTCATGTGGCTTCCTAGAGTTTTGTTTGCCGCACCAAACGAGGGACCCCTTCCCCTCATTTCCCCGAAAAACAGAGCGCCTAAGTTAGGAATACGCCAAGGCAAAACCTGTTCCCCGGGGGGCATACGAAAGGACAGTAAAGAAAAGAAAGAACAATAAAAAAGTTTTAAGATTTACATACATACTCGTATATTGTAGCTGCTATGAAATGGAGTTTGTTAGCCACCATGGCGGTTGTGACTTAAATATAATAGAAGTTTCATATTATTCTGCAGCAAATACGAGTACGAGTATACAACTGTGCTCCGTCTAAAGCAGACTATCAGACTGCAAATCAAGTCCAAGAGCTTTGACACGTTCGCTTAATGGCATAAGCGCTCTCCAGCGCAAAATAATTTATAAAATAAAAATAAATTGAGAAAAACCACAGCAAATGTTTTCACCTATAATATAACTCGCAATAGTCTTTTTACATCAATACTATTTTTCATTTTAGGACCAGATGTATTGCCTCACCATTCATATTGCAATGAAGTCTTGACCTATAATTTTTCCATACGACAATTCAATACAATATTTAATATTCACACCACCAGTAAAAAATTCGCCGGAAGCTAAATTCTCAAATACAAGAAATTTTGTTTTTTTTTTATTAAATAATATACGAATATATCTTCAAGCAAAATTCTTTCAAAGAGCTGAAAAATTAAGTCTAAGAACAAAATCCGATTTTATTAACAATGCCTTTTAATCTATAAATCCAATATTGCTTAGTCCTGCTTATACAAAACTGCCTCAATTTGATAGAGCCGGTTAATAAACTCCTTCCTGAAATCTTAAACGTATGAAATCTACTAAAAACCGTACGATATATAACATCAGTTATGCTACAACTTCTTTACAACAACTATTCTATTCATTTTTTTGCTCGGATATATTTTGATATTTTGGAAACCAAAAAGGAAACATGATTTTGAACAAGAAACATCGCTTCAGTCGAGGGAACATTAAAAGAAACATTTTCATGTTCTATTTAATGTTTCCTCGTCTGTATGGTACATTATATTGAAATAGGAACCAGTTTTAATGAACTGGCCTTATACATTTTATAAAAACTACAAATAAATTGAACCTAACGTCAAACTGACTTCGAAAATACGAAATTAAAAACACTTCATACATCAGTGAAAATACTTCGTCATGTTTTCCTCAAAACAAGTGTTTTGCTTTGTAGTGGAAACATGGTATTAGAAACAAAAGAAATACTTTATTGTTTTGAAACGCCTTTACGACAGTGCTTGACTGTACTTGAATTCTGTTTCACAACAAAATCCAAAACGAAACCTCAAAATAAAGCAAATAAACTATGACTCATAGCAAGCACATTGGTATTTGAGCATACTGCGGCTTAAATTTTTGTGCTTAATACAAAAACAAAAGCCATGAACAACACCAACACACACGCATGAGCATACTATGCATACAGAACTTGTGCACCAATTCAAAGACAAAAACCATAAACAACAACAACATCTTTTATAAACAAAACTGAAGTAGAACATTGCGTCAATACTTAAAGTTCTACCTCAATTCATTTGGTTCTACTTCTTATAAGACAGTATTCGTTTATGCGTTTAGAACATTTCGACACTGAAGTATTTGTTTTGAAAAGTGAAAGAAAATGATGGATAATACTTGAAAATACTACAATGTTTTGTAAGACATTTTTGTTGCCCTTGAGCAGCCCTCTATTATTTACAACCTATAAAATATTTTATTCAAATTAACTCAAATTTTCAACTATTATAATTTATTTAGCTAAAATAAAATAAATACATTTCTTTACGTTTGGTTAAATAGAAAAAGATTATTCATGTTTCATAAAATATTTTAGTGGAATATAGGGAAAATTTATTCAAATCTCCAAGGTGAATTTTGTTAACAAAATTTAGTCAAATAAATGAAAGTTTTATTCAAACTAACATTTTTTCAGCATGTTAATTCGAATAATTCTGTGTGATTTTGCCTTACGATTAATTACAACTGTTTTAACTCAATTTTTACTGATTCAACCAAGGCGAATTCATATCAGGTGAAATTGACAGCGCAGCTAATAATTTTTTTTTTTTTAATTTTAATCTGTTTCAGATGTCAATGACATAATTAAAACAAAATTGGGGAAAAAATGTTGAAAAAGTTTTCTAAATTATGTTTTGTATTTTGAGCACCTGATATCACTCATTCCATCGACTTTATCCAGTTTAGGAAAAGCCAAGTTTTTCACAACAATAGACCTTACATCAGGCTTTCAGGCGCCTTTTCGACAGCAAACGGTAAATTTGAATTCTTAAGATTACCGTTTGTTTGAAAAACGCGCCGGCAATATTTCAGAGGATGATAGATGATATACTTCGCGAATACATAGGAAAAATTTGCTTCGTCTACATTGACGACATAATCGTTATTGGCGAAAATATGGATAGCCATTTAAAGAACATAGATACAATTTTTGCAGGGCTACGCGAAGCCAATCTCAAAGTAAATCTTGAAAAAACTCACTTTATGAAAACCGAGGTAGAAATTCTTGGCTACATTGTTGGGTCTGAAGGAATCAAACCAGATCCTGCCAAGGTCAAATCTATCGAAAATCTATTACCGCCTACAAACTTGAAAGAGTTGAAGAGTTTTCTGGGGATGACTTCCTATTATAGGAGGTTCATTCGCGATTATGCAAAAGTGGCCAAACCTCTCACGAACCTCACGAGAGGAGAACATGCCCAGGTCAAAGCTAGTCAGTCGAAGAAAGTTCCGATTACTCCAAACGATGAGTCTTTAAAGTGCTTTGATATGCTCAAATCTATGCTGACTACAGCTGAAATTCTGTCTTTTCCGGACTTCGAATAGCCTTTTAATCTGACAACAGATGCTTCTAATACTGCGTTGGGTGCCGTACTGTCGCAGGGTGAAATTGGCAAAGACAAACCAATAGCCTACATTTCTCGATCACTCAGCAAAACTGAGGAGAATTACGCCACAATTGAGAAGGAAATGCTTGCCATTGTGTGGGCTTTGGATAATCTCAGAAATTATTTGTATGGTGCAAAAAAGATCAGAATCTATACGGATCATCAACCTGTGACGTTTGCATTGGGAAATACGAATTTTAATGCTAAACTAAAAAAGATGGAAAGCACGTATAGAAGAATATAACCACGAGTTGATTTATAAACCTGGTAAATCAAATTACGTGGCAGATGCGCTTTCGAGATTAAAAATCCTTTCAAATCACTTATATCATTCCTCCACTGATACAGCAAGTGAAGGAATGAACATGAATTCAGAAGAAACTCTTACCGCTTCGGAAGGTCAAGAAAACGACGATTTTTCGTCGTAAGCAACAGTCCACAGTGCTGAACAAGATTCCTCTAATTTGCTACCCCATGTTGAGGTACCCATCAACGTCTTTAGAAATCATATTATAATAGGAGTTGGAATGGACATGACAGCAATTGAAGAACCACACCGCGGATATACTAGACATTTTATTTCCTCAAGAGATTGGTCTAAAGAAAAACTCACAACCTTACTTAAAGAAAAGCTTCGTCCAAACATCGTCAACGGAATTAAAGCACCGGAAAGTCTTTTTTGGGCTATGCAGGAAATTTACATTGATAATTTTTCCAGGTACAAAATTAGAATTGCACAGAAATTAGTCACTGACATCACCTCAAAAGAACATCAGTTCGAAATAATTGAATCCGAACATAGAAGGGCACATCGCAATTGTAGGGAAAATGGGGAACAGATTCTAGAACAATTTTATTTTCCGCATATGCACGCTAGTATTAGAAAATACGTTGCCAGCTGTGACGTTTGCAATAGATGCAAATACGATAGGAAACCTCCGCGGATACATCGCCAAGAAACTCCTGATCCTAAATATCCATGGGAGATTCTTCATATGGATATCATGGAAATTCAGGGACAAAAGTTTATAACATGTATAGACAAGTTTACAAAATTTGCAAAATTTTTTAGCATCAAAGATAAATCTTTGTTTCAAGTGAGAAAAAAATTAATAAAAATTTTGCATAACGAACGTAGCTTTTTGAGTCCTTTAGTTGAAACTTTCATTAAATCACTAGGCATAAAACTATACCTCACACCCATACAACGGAGCGAGGTCAACGGACAGGTTGAGAGAGTGCATTCCACAATTATCGACGTCTATAGGTGTTTGAGAGTTGAGTACCCAGACCTATCGGTAAAAGAGCTAATTGAAATCTGTGTTGACAGGTACAACAATACCATTCATTCAACAACTAAGAAACGACCTCGTGATGTATTTTTCAATAGAATTGCCAGTGCGAATTTTGAAAAGTTATTGTCTGAACAGAAGAAAATTAATACAGATCTCAGGCAGTTACTTAGAAGAAACACGGCAGTCCGCAATGCAAAGATGAATAAAAAAAGACAAAGCACTAAAAAATATAGGAAGGGTGATAGAATTTACGTAGCCATCAAAACTATTAAAGGTAAAAACAAAGCTCTATATAGAAAAGAAATAGTCGAAAAAGATAATAGGGTAACTGTGCTGACGAGGAGTGGAAGAAAAATTCACAAAGGACATATAAAAAATTTAAATGGACAAAGTCCGAAGAAAAATGTTGTTCTATAAATAATCACAGATCCTTTTTCGTCTCACTTACTCACATACGTTATACTTCATTAACTTCCTAAATATATAAAAAAAAAAAAAAAAACGGGGAAGGATACTTTTTATATTAAAATTAAGCCATACTAAACGACATGTTAAAAAATTCTCATAATATCATCTCACATTCAATTACATACTTAACCAATATTCTTTCAGAAATTACATTTTCACAACCATGCACTTCAAGGTTCTTTTGATCGTGTTCAACCTGATTGCCATGGCAAACAGCCTGCAAATCTACCAATACAAAACATCCCTGGTTTCATTAAAGATTGGCAGCGGATGGATAGTCGACGGGAATTTTAAGCTAATACATGTCATTAATTTGGAAGACTACAGGGAAATGGCAGCAAATATATCATCTTTCATTCTAAAAAATATCCCGCCAAGCAAAAATAAAGAACTCATTTTGCACCACATGCTGCAGATGCAAGAACGCATTAGTGAACTGACAAATGTAAAAAGAAGATCGCAGAGATCAATCGATTGGATCGGATCGGCATGGAAATGGGTGGCTGGTAGCCCTGATGCAGCTGATTGGGACAATGTACTAAAGAGCCAGGAAAACATAATAGCAAACAACAATGAGCAATATAAAATTAATAAAGAGCTTCAGCGAGCAACAAATCAAGCGATAAAAAAGATTAACGAGATTACCTCCAGAATAAACAACATCACCAGCGGTAAAGAGTACACCTTATTGGAGCAAAATACCATCAATGAACTCATTATCTTGAAGGACGAAATAAATGAAATCGCACGAGCTTGTCAGTTGGCCAAGAGGGGAATTGTCAACACAAACCTACTAGATCAATCTGAAAGAAATAGGGTAATCGACGAACTGGCAACATTGCCTAACAATAATGCGATCGAAGCAGTGGAGTACGGAACGCCATCAATTTATACGAATGGCTCAACGCTATTATACATTCTATCAATTCCAAAGCTTGATAAGAACTTCTATAACATGCTTCTTATTAGAGCTGCTATTATCGGAGGAAAGAAAATAGAGTTGCCGTATGAAAAAGTGCTTGTCAATGAAGCTGAGGTTTACGGTATAAAGGGTGACTGTCTTTTGATTGGTAACTCAACGGTCTGCAAAAGATCGTCTATAACCAAACTAAAGGACGATGACTGTGTAAATCGTATTCTTAAGGGAGGCTCAGCAAGGTGCAAATATAGACTAACCCAAGAAGAAATTGTCGAGCCATTAAGTGATGATGTTATCTACCCAACGAACTTCGAAGGCTCGATTGAGTCAAACGGAGAAACCAAATATCTAAATGGCAGCTATCTTCTACAACTCTCAAATGAATCAGTATTGATAAGGAATTGTACCTATTCAAGCAGTTCAATTATAAAGCTTCAAGCCCTACCGCCTGTTCTGGCAAACATAACACATGATGACCTGCTGCTGGACATTAAATACGTCCATGAAGTAAGCCTAAGCAATATAAACCGATTGAACCAGCTAGGAACTAGATTTAACGGCACTATTGGAATCAACCTAGTTATTATTGCCTCTATAATCTTTTGCGTCGGATATCTTTGGCACCAACAAACAAGAAAGTTAAATATCCCAAAGGTACACGTTCAATTATTAACTCCAGATTTGGAAATCTGCGGGATGCAGATATTTAAGGAGGGAGGAGTTAACGACGTTGACAGCGCTGCTGCCAAAAATTAACTCAAAGCGTAAGCTCTTTTAATATTTTTACTTTTACACGCGCATCCGATCCAATTACGAAATTGCCCCCTTGCAATAATTATGTGGGAAACGAATTTTGCCTGATCAGCGTCTGCACACCTGCACATGTTGGTGCAACGTGATCTATGAAGGTAACAAGCCAACAAAGTTGGCTTAGATCAAGCAGTCTTGGTTACGGTGCGGATCAAATCGTTCGTCCATCAGTCTAATTATAATTTTGTTTGTCTGTGAATTTGAATGTGTAATTACTTGGTAATAAATATTTAATTACTTGGTAATAAATATAAAATTGTAATTAAATAATTTTGTGTAAAACCATTTAAGGAGCAGTTGTTTGCTCCTAGAATTAATTTTTTTTAACTAATCCATTTAAAATCCTTTAACTTGTATGATCGAAAAAAATGTTGTTGTTATCATTATTTATCATTTACCTATTTTGTTTATCCTTTTGTAGGTATATTTACATTTTTTACTTACCTTTTTTTCTACTGTTTAATACCAACTTTATTAAATATTGCAAAAATTAACGTAAAGTTGGTCACGCTGGCGACTGGAAAGCTTCTAAATGTTAAGGCCGATTTTCCCCAGGCCGAAGTTTATTCTGGTGAAGGTGGTGGGAATAACGGCACTTGAAAATTATCAGTCGTGTGGTATAGTGCTATTCCTAATTACCAAATTGGACATAATCACAATTTTCTACTTACCAACTTTTCTATAAAAAAGGTAAAGCTGTACATAAATATTATTTAAAAGGAAATTCTCAACCCTAACCTTTCATTTATTAATGTTCCCCATCTTATTGCAATTTTCTCATCCCCCGAGAAAACTACAATAACATTTTCGTGGAGATCCCCATCTGATTTAACTCCTTTCTCTATCTTTAAGAAAAGGTTTCCAAAGAAGTAACCCATTGTCTTCGTCAGCTCAAGGGCGTCTGAATTGACATCAAGTGATGTTCAATTCGAAGAAAGGTGAAAAGAAGTTTTTAGAAATATTTTCACATATAAAAGAACTGTTGACACAGTTTTAAAATTTATTAAAAGTACTATAATTAGATATCATTAATTCTAAAGCCCAGTTCAGACTATTATACTGTGTATTTATACTTGTCAAAAATTCAAATAATACGCGCAAGTCTGATAGTCTGAATGCAATCCGTTATATTTACTTACGAAAAATAGTACGAATTTGACATCCCGTACGACTTTGTTGTTTTTTTGAATCTTTTCAAAGCGATCATATTTTTCATTGGATCAGGGTTGCGTTTTTTTTAGCAAACCAGCTGTTTAAGAATTTAGTAGTCGGCTATTTCATAGTCGATGGGGTGCCGTCACTGATGATTGTCGTTATAAAAAAGCTCGAAATTTGGAATCTAGCTGTCGTTTATAAATGCATTTTGGTCATGCTATATTTAGAACATAAAATATTTTTGTGCTATTGAACTTTGATCTGTTTTACATAATTACTATTTTAACTTTTGAAGATTTTTAAGCGCCAGCACGTTTATCGCCTTTGGCGAATAGCGCACCTGCCGCCGTGTAAAGTTTTATGTTGGCACATCTATTTGCTGAACAAAGTCAAAAAGTTTTACAAATTTAAAATACTTAAAATATCCAAAACGACCGTAGATATCGCTATTAAGGTATGTTATGAATTTTGTTCTTTTAATTAAAATAAATACTGACACAACTCATAAAAACATATTTTTTTCTTTATTTTTGGTTCATCATTTTTTGTACTTGAAAGTTTTATAATTTTTTTTTTTTTTTTTAATGTTGATCACTGCAATTTTACACGATAAAATAAACACAATTTATTGTTTTGCAAAAAAAAAACGGTGTTTTCTCTTCTACTCAAATTTGTTGGTTTATTTCAAGTGTGATGGTGTGAATGCAAATTCTAATTTACGTTAGACTTTTTGGCAGTCGCAAGAAATGTGTTTAGACTTTTATCTCACAAAATCGAATGAAAGTATTTATAGTCTGATCAGACCTTAAGTGAGCAAAATTAAACACAAGTTTGTTTCTCATCGTACAACTGGGAGCAAATCAAAAGAAATATATTATCTTGGTTAAGTGATTGATTTTAGTTCTCACTCGTAGTTAGTGTGAAAAACATAAAATTATTATTTTCTGCACCTGCTTTTGTGGGTGAAATAAAAACAAATAAATATAAACCCCACTGCAAGCAGTGTTTCATAATTTTTTATACTCGTAGTTATATTCTTTATTAAAGAGATGAAAGAACGAACGTTTTCATCATAAATAAATGCTGCTCAACTGAAAGTGTCATATAAAACAATTATTGCCATCAACAGTTGTTTTGAGTGCGCATTTATTGGTTTCGTTATATTTTATATCATTTTGTTCAAAAATCATAAAACTTAATCGCACTCGAGTAGCAATATACACAAGTACTTATACATATGTTTAAACAATGCAAACAATAAAAACCATCAATAAAAAACAATCCCAGCAGACAATTGAATGAATGCTTGATGAGAGCCATCATTTCGCTACTTTTTTCGCAGACACCCAAACGATTGTTGGAGTGAAATTTTATTGGTATACAAGTTAATAGTGTCGATTTGGACAACATATGGCATAACTATCACATATGGTTTACATCAATATTGAAGAATTATCATTTTTCATTTGAAAAAAATCGGCTGCTGAAGGTTATCGATTGCTGTTAGAAGCTTATGGTCAACATACACCCACTCAAAATACTTGTGAACGATGGTTTGCGCGATTCAGTGGAAAGTGGAGATTTTGACATAGAAGCCAAGAAGAGGCTTGGTTAGCCGGAGAACTTTGAATATGGGCAATTGAAAGCACTACTCAACGAATATTATTGTCAAACGCAAAAAGAATTTGCATTATCATTGGAAGTTACAGAACAGGACATGTACCTATGTTTAAAACCCTTGGGGTTCATTTAAACGCACGGAAGTCATGTCCCACATGAATTTCTTTTTATACCCTTCACAAAAATGTAAAGAGCATATATGAGTTTGTGACTCCGTTTTTAATTTCTACAATTTTGATTTGTGACCCTAAATCAAAATTATTTATGATATTTTATTCTTCATCTCTTCAATATCTTTCTATTATGATTTTTATCTGGTTCATATCCCTTCAACATCCAGCAGTAGTCTGCCATCATGTTTGCGTTCTACCTTCTTCGATATCTGCTCTCCGAAACCATAATACCTTGGTGCAAACACTCATCTTGTTCTGTTCTCAGGAAAGAAGTCAATTTGAGAATGCAGATAATGAAACTTTATGCTAATATTGCAACCCATTTTATGGAAGTTGTTGATCGTATCATTCGCTATATTTTTATAATCTGGGCTTTTTCTATTTCGTAAAAAATGTTTGAATACCTTTTTAAATGACTTCCAAGTGTTGACTTCGGTTTTGTTAAAGGCTTTTTCAAATTGATCATTTTGTATTAAGTGGTTTATCTCAGATTCGACAAAAATTTCTTCTTTAATTTTTGCATCCGATGAATACTTAAATTTATCACAAAGGTACACGAAACAGGTCTTTAGGTAGTGCCTTCACAAAATGTTCCATAGTACTCGTACCTAATTTAATATGAAGTGAAGGCACCAGAAGGATTAACGGATCAACTAGCGTCTCTTTCATAACGTTTTTATTTCTAGGGGTTAATGATGCTCCTTTTGACCAGTTTTTTTTTTTTTTTGATCCAATGTTCTGCAATCCCATTCCCTTACTTATTTCCGCACAAAAATCAGAAAAATATCGACTCAGCCTACAAATATAAATCGTAATATGATTTTAATCGCGCCAAAGACTGACTTTTTATGGTAGATGAATATGCAAACGTCATTAGTACTATTAGCGTTCTCCGCTATTAAAGAAATTTCAAATTAATACTAGTAATACTAGAAAAAATTAAAGAGGTAATTTTTTTTTGGAAAATTTACGTCATGGGTTTTTTTTCGTAGTTTTTATACCCTTCACAAAAATGTAAAGGGTATATACAAGTTTGTGATCCCGTTTGTAATTTCTACAATTTTCATTTGCGACCATATAAAGTATACATATTGAGAATCAGAGAAAACCACTATACTTAGAAACTTTTTTCTTTCACCATTCTTTTACCACATCGCTTCATTGGTTTGCTATTGAAACTCAGCAATAATGGTTCACATATAGCTGAGATATATCCAAAATTCCGAAAAAGCCATTATTTGGAATTTTGTATGAAAAATTTTGAAACAAAAGTTTTGCTTCAAACTTTACACAAGTATTAAACATGGGGACTAAAAGACAAAAAAAAAAAATTCGCAGATATCGGTCCATACATACCCGAGATATAGCTTAAACCGGGTTTTTCATGAAAATGTCGCGAAAGCGAACTTAAAAAGTTTTTTTGCTTAAAGCAGTCCTGTTAATAAAATAACGTTATATAAATATGAAAAATGAAAATTTCCGATATCGGTCCATATATACCCGAGATATAGCCTAAACCGGTTTTTTTAGGAAAATGTCACGTAAGTGAAATTAAACCATTTATTTTTCTTAAAAGCAGTTCTGTTAATAATTTTTTTTTTTAACTTTATTATTTTATTCATTGAATCTACATAAGAAATGTAATGACAATGAGTATTCAATTCTTAATACTAGAAAAAAATTCTGATTAAAGTCCTGCCAGTGCAGGACAAAAATTTATTTTTATGCGAATATTATTTCAGAATTAGTCATCTGTTTTGAGCACGAATGGTAGCCAAACTATCCCTCCATCTCAGACGGGTATGACCGCCAAAGTTAAGAATATTAACTGCAAGAGGATTTAGATGGAATTCAAGTTTGTTAATATATCTTGTCGCGTACTTCACAAATTCAGATTTCACAAAAGGTACGTTCAGATCTGCGTGCATTCGTGAGTTTTTAACGTACCATGGAGCGTCTGTAATTCTACGGAGTATTCTATTTTGACTTCTTTGAATTTATTCAATGTTGGATGCCGAGGCTGTGCCCCATAATTGAATTCCATAGCACCATATTGGCTTTAGAATCGAGTTGTAAAGCAAAAGTTTACAATCAACCTTCAAGGTCGAATTTCTGTCTGTTAGCCAGTTAATTTGCACTGCTTTCAATTTCATTTGTGTTACTTTTGCTTCGATATGTGACTTCCATGTTAGTCTACGGTCAAGATGAATACCGCGGTATTTGACTTCACTGTGTTGAGGTATTACTTTAACATTAATAGTAATGGGTGAGCATGTTCCTAGACGCAGTGCGAATGTAACATGGGCACACTTTTGTTCATTAACCTTGATTTTCCAAAGCTTGAGCCATTTCTCTATTTTTTCGATATGTTCCTGTAAATTTATTGATGCTTGCTGGTGCTTACTATGTATGCTAAGGAATGCTGTATCATCTGCAAATGTTGAAGTGTGAATGTTGAGGCTTGTCGGCATGTCGGATGCGTATATCAAATATAAGATAGGCCTTGGGGAACTCCACGTTCAATAGGCTGGGCGGGGCTTATGAAATCGCCTTCTTTTATTATAAATTGGCGACAATGTAAATAGCTTTCCAAAAGGTTATGTACGTTTGCAGGTAAGTTAAACTTTATTCTATGCATTAAGCCATCGTGCCACACTTTATCAAAAGCTTGTGAGACGTCGATGAATAAGGCAGAGCAATATTTTTTATCTTCAAATGCCTTTCTTATGACGTTAACTAACCTGTGTGTTTGCTCAATGGTGCCATGTTTCGCTCTCGAACCAAATTGGTGATTAGGAATACATTCAACCTTATTAAGCATTGGATCCAACTTCGCCTTTAGCAATTTTTCGAAAAGTTTTGAAATTGTTGTCATTAAACTTATTGGACGGTATGATTCTACTTTCGTGTGATCTTTCCCTGGCTTAGGAACCATTGTTATCATGGACACCTTCCACTCTGCAGGGTAATACTCAAGTCGTAAAATAGCATTAAAAATAAAAAGAACAATTCTTTTAGCTACACGAGCAGCTCTACGAGCATTTTGTTGCTGATTTTATCCATACCTGGAGCTTTCTTAAGGTTTAGATTATTAATAGATTGTTAATAAAATAAGGTTATATAAATATGGAAAATTGAAATTTCCGATATTGGTCTATATGTACCCGAGATATAACCTAAACCGGGGGTTTCATGAAAACTTCGCGTAGCGAACTTACCTTTCTTTTGCTAAAGAGCAGTTCTGGTAATAAAAGAAGGTTACATATATATAGAAAATGAAATGTTTCGATACCGGTCCATATAAATTGATTTTTGCATTAATATTTTTTTTTTGCTGATAAGCAATTATCGTTATAAAAGAATGTTACTAAAATACAGAGAATAGAAAATTCCGAGGTTCATATATAACCGAGATGTCCATGAAAGATTTCTTTTTTGGAATGGTGATTCCAAGGCAAAAATATGTTTTCCCCGATATCGGTCCATATGTATCCCAGCATATTCAGCTCAAATTTGTAAAGTATACTATTCATATGTATACGTGACTATAGTGAAGCGCATTTTAGATCCGGCTCAGCCGAATATACCACTTTTTTACTTGTTCTTCGTAGCTTAGTACTAATACGTATCCAAATTGCTAATTAGTTTTTAAGAGACAAACCATTGCAGACAGTGTATTTTTTAAAGTTGAGTTAATTTACTTTATTATCTTCTAATATAGATATCAATTAGAAAAAAGCTGTTTGCATTTGTTTATGTAAACATTGCCATTTATGAGTTCTTGTGTCAGTTGGATGTATTTAACTATTATGTTTATCACCAAATTTATTTTGCTTCTTTTCAACTCAGTGGAAGCGTGTCCCGAATGTTCTAACTAACCATTTTGTTAAAATTACCTTTACAACGGAAGGTTTCTTTTGCAAAGTCTTAAGTTTGGTGGTGGCCGGGGAAAAGAGTGGCTTTTTTAACCGGTGTTGCATCAGCTTCACTAAAATACTTTAGCACTTGCTGTTATACTCTTTGCGCGAAAATATTTCAGCAAACGACAAAAGCGGGGTAGGAGCGATCAAAATTCTTAATATCAAATTCTGCTGCATGTGCCTGATGCTTTCAATATTTTATACTGAATGGCTCATCAAGCACTCATTTTGATTTTGGGTTGTTCGTTTGGCAAGCAAAATTCATTAAGTTTCAAAACACTTTGATTTTCATCAGTTTTTTTTTTCACATTTTTGTTTGCTCTTTTAAGATGTTTTTCATAATTACAAACAATAATGAAAATTTGTTACCTCACAAAATTGAATAGATTTTTATTTATTACTTTTTCATTTATTTTATTTTTCTTGACAACCACTCACAATGAAAACAAATTAATATAATAATGAAAATTTGGTTTTGATTGATGGGTTCTACTACTCGTAGACCATTGGTGGCCATATACTCGTACAGACATTCGTGATTATGTGTAGTGTAGTAGTCAGGGCTGGGCAAAATACACACCTTATGTATTTCATATACAAGATACAAAATACTTACCAGCTGTGTAGTAAAATACTTTCAAGTTGTTTATTTCAAATACAAAATACTTTCAAGTTGCGTATTTCATATGCAAAATACAACTAAAAATAGAAATACTTAAGCTACGTACACACGGTTGTCAGATCTTACAATATTGCCATTAAAATTGTCTGAAAATATATTACAATCGTAAAAACCGATGAAAATCGTGTGAATTGCCAATTTTTAAGTTACAAAGTTGTCAGAAAAACCATTGTCAGTCACTTTTAAGACGACATCTGAAAATCGTTAGAATACTCTTCGTCGACATTGGCAGATAATTGGTTGGTATTGTAAGCTCAGTTTTAATTGTCATATGTATAAAAATAATGCACCTGACAATGGCATCATTGTCAGAAAAAATTTTGATGGGCAACACTGCCAAACAGATGGTTGTTAATGTACAAGTTGAGTTTTTTGAAGTTATTTCTTCATTAAAAAAAAGAATAAAATTCTTTTTTTTTTTTTTTTTATTTTTTTATTTATTTTTTTCTTTATTTAATTAAACCTTTTTGGTTGACAATTACTTAAGAACTAACTTAAAATAAATTCCTAAGTATTAATTAAACTTGCTGTAGGTGGTGATCACGTCATATGAATTTTGCTGACCTGGTGGAGTGTGCAGGAAGTCGTTTGATTTTTGTTTAATTTCATAAATGTTGCACAATTTGCTTTCACACGTCTCTCTTTAGCTTTAATTTAAAAGTGCTGAATGGGTTTATGTTACAGTGTATGTATGTCTGTTTGTAATATTGCATTAGCTTTTGCAATATTAACTCCTCCCTTCTCAAATGCTAACGTACCCGTTGGCAGAAACTTGGCTTCGGGCATCGACCTTCTTTTCAGGTTCATTTTCTTGTTAATTTTCCATGATGCATATGCGAGTGCAACAATAAGGGTGACAAATGCAGCTAAAGTGATTGAGTTGAGTGTTAATCCAATTTTGTTGTTTGTGTCAATTTTGGAAATTCTTTTCCTATTAGTGATCTCGAGTTCTTTAATCATTTCCAAAGAGAGAACTTCTTCTAATTCATCATTCTTTGATTTTTGCTGAAAAACGGCTGGCAACGGCTCAAAATATATTTCTTCGCGTATGTAAAAAATTTTATTTTCAATCTTAATTGTAGAGTTATGGTGTTTTATGATAAAAGTTCCAGTCAGTGTGAATTGTTGTCCATCTATCTCTATCGTGCCATTGAAGTTGTTGAGTAATAGTATACCAGGATAAATTTCTTCCGTATCCGATATGTGATCAGCATTAGTTCGTGAACAATTGGATGATTGGCTTCTTACAAGTTTACTTATACAATGATTATCGCTTAATTCTACTAAGTTATTCTTGTTACAAATGGCTTTTCTATTATATTCTTTACATTTAGATTTTATTCCAAAAATTTTCTTTTTACAATTCAGAATTTTGTCATATTGGATTTTATTGATTCTATTGTTTAATTTCACAGGTTTAAGTGTAAGTATTTCACATTCTTCTTTTTCAGTTGTAGGCAAGCTAAGAATATAAATTATCATAGAACCATTTGCGGCTATGCTTACGTCTGTAAATTCTAGTTCCTCTTCAACATTTATGTATGGTATGCCTTCATGTCTAACAATTTTTTCTATGGTTTCAATTTCAATACTTGACAAAATAAATGAATTAACTACACTGGATTTTGCCCAATGTAAAGCATATTCGATATTTAATAGTTCTTCTTTTATAAGTTGTATTTTATATTTTATCTTAAGACTAATTTCTAGCTTATTGTCTACATTAATAATTTTCATAATGTGGTTACTTTTTTCGGTTTGTTCATTTAATTTCTGTATCAATTGTTTATTTATAATTATCTGATTGTTATTATTTTCATTTAATGTTTCCAAATTTTCATTTATGATTTCTAGGTCACGGTGGTCGGGGTTTCCTGCGACCCATTTCCACGCTGAGCCTATAAAGTCAAGAGAACGTTTTTCTCTTGCTTTAGGAGAAATTTTTGCAATAAGAGTCCGAACTTGAGATACTTCGTGTATTAGGAGAGGATATAATTGATGTTCTGCATTAAGGCTATTTCTAATAGTATTTTCTATTTCAGAAGTTAGTTTTGCATATTCTTCCAAATTTATTACATGAATTATCTTAAAAGATCCTTCTTGAACTCTTGCAGTGTCGTCTTTTAGAGTGATAAGTTGCGAATTCGTGTAATCGAATATTTGAAATTCCGCATGCACTAGGTGCATGGTAAGTCTGCAAAATTAGCATAGAATTTTTTTATTATATGTCTAGGTAAAGCTTTTAATTCTTAATAACAATAATAAAGATTAATTTATATTTTAATGTTGCGGGTTTTTTTTTTTTTTTTTTTTTTTTTTTTTTTTTTTTTTTAAATTAATATTTTTTATAAATCATATTTTCTTTCAAAGTAGTGAGTTTTACAATTTTATAATACTTAAATTTAAAATCGTATGCCTATGGCATATTATTCGATTGTTCTTTTCTTGATTTACAATTTTTCTCTTACTAAATGAAGGTATCGTACGCCTATGGCATATTGCTCGATCCTTTTACAAGCTTTATCATTACTTAGCAAATAATTAATTCACATATTTTGTTTTGTTTGATTCGTTATCATTTTTTTACATTTAGTTTTTAATTTTTTCTTAATTCTATTTAAATTATACATATTTTTCATAAATGTTGTAAAAATATTGTTAAGCTTTACGATATTGTTTTCATTTTATACGAGTTTATATTAAAATTTATTTTAACTTCTAATGTGTGACTTATGAACTATCCTTCCTGATTCTGTCAGTATTGTGTTTCCTCTATCTTCTTTTACTGTCTCTTCTTTATATCTAGGCGTTAGCTTATTTCCTATTCTCTTATTGTTTCTTACAAATATTTTATCGTTTGCGTTGTACGAACGAAAAGGTATCCTTTTCTTATTATGAAATTCTAAGTCTTTGTTTTGTTTTTCTACGAGTCTATTAACGCTGTCCTGTCGGTCTTTTTCGATTTGTTCTGGGTCTGTACTAACTGTTCGTCCAAAAAATGCTTCAACTGGTTTTTTCTTGATCGTCGAGTGAATAGAGAAGTTGTATTTGTAAAGGGATCTAAGTAGTAAGTCTTCAAAATTCCTATGTGTTTTTTCGGTTTTAATGCATCGCATTATTTCAGAAAGAGTGGAGTGAAACCGCTCTATTTGTCCATTTATTGTACTCGTATAGGGTGGTGTCTTGAATATTTCTATTCCATATTGATTTTCAAGCATAAATACTATAGGTGCTGAACTAAGAGACTTTTCGTTATCTATAACGATTTTCTTCGGGATTCCAAAAGAAATGAGCAACTCTTGAAGGGGTAATTTTATATCTTCGGTTGACCGTGATTTAACTAATTTCACTAAGGCATATTTCGAAAGCTTATCAATGGCGGTTAAAATGATT
Source organism: Thecocarcelia acutangulata (assembly GCA_914767995.1). Taxonomy (NCBI): domain Eukaryota; kingdom Metazoa; phylum Arthropoda; class Insecta; order Diptera; family Tachinidae; genus Thecocarcelia; species Thecocarcelia acutangulata. Next base: position 65,544,567 of record OU612098.1, read on the forward strand.
TTATTGTTTGTGTGGTAAATGTCAATGTGAACAATATGTCCGGGATATTCAGGGATAGGAGAAGGTTTCAAAATTGGAGAAGTAGGGTGTCTTTCGTATTTATTTTCCTTGCATATTTTGCATTGTTTTACAATAGCTGTGATCTTTGCACTCATATGAGGAAAGTAAAATTTATCTAGCAATTGGATTTTGTTCTCGACTGCGTTCCTATGAGCTCTATTATGTTCTTTTATAATTTCTGTTTCCTGGTCTGCCTCTTGAGTGAGATTTTCTACTTGTTTCCTAGTGTAACGTGTTCTGTATTGGGCAAAGTGTTGTGGATATATATTTTGTATTTTACCTAAAATATGATCTTCTGTGAAAATACCATTTGTCACAGAAGGATTTAAATATCGTTTTAAAATGTTTACTAAGTTTTCCTCATTAAAATCTGGTTCTATTATGATATGCTTATGGTAGGTGGGAAAAATAATTTTGAACTGGTACGAGGCTACATCGCCAGTAGAAAGAAACAACTGGTTCTTAAAAACATTTATTGGGGAATCTGTATAGGGAATAAGATTATGCGAAGAACTTCCATCACTGTGCATCGTTGGTGTAAGAGAATTGATTTGATTATTTGGAGTTCTAGATAATGTGTCTGCTACTACGTTTGATTTTCCAGGTTTGTATTTGAGTACATAATTATACTCCTCTAAAATTGCTTTCCATCTCTTGAGCTTGCTGTTGTTATTTTTATTACTTAATGCATACGTTAAAGGTTGATGATCTGTGAATATTTTTACGGCAACAGGTCCATACAAATAACTTCGCAATGTTTTCAGAGCCCAAACGATAGCTAACATCTCCTTTTCGTTGGTGGCATAATTTTCTTCTGCTTTCGAGAGAGTCCGTGATATAAATATTATTGGTTTGTCATCCTGCTCCAAAACTGCGCCTATAGCGTAATTGGATGCATCTGTAGTAAGACTAAATTCTTTGCTAAAATCAGGATACTGTAGCATTACCTCGTTAGAAGCGAGAGTAGTTTTAATTTTATTAAAGGCTTCTATCGCATCATTATCTAACGTTATTTCTTTTTTTGCTGACAAACGTTTGGACATTCGTCCTTCCTCCCCTCTCAAAATTAGGGTTAGTGGTTTCGCTAACCTGGCATAGTCCTGAATGAAGCGCCTGTAAAATCCAGACATTCCTAGGAACGATCTGAGATCCTTAAGGGTCTTTGGTATAGGAATCTTTTCTATCGCTTCAACTTTTAATGGGTTTGCTTTTATCCCATTGGGTGTTACAACAAATCCTAAAAATTCAACTTCATCGGCAAAAAACTTGCATTTGTCTAATTGAACTTTCATATTCGCCTGTTCTAAAGTGTTAAAAATAGTCTCTAAATGTTTAGTATGATCCTGTTCTGTTTGACTAAAGATGATTATGTCATCAATGTATACGAAACAAATTTTACCAATGTGCATTCTTAAGATGTCATCTAAAGCACGTTGAAAAATGGAAGGGGCATTTTTAAGGCCAAATGGAAGACGAGTAAATTCGTACTTACCATTATTGACAGAAAATGCTGTCTTTTCGATGTCTTTTTCTTTTAAAGGAATTTGGTGGAACCCGCTTTTAAGATCTATGACAGAAAAAAATTTGTTTCGTCCTAATTGCGAAAGAACTTCGTTGATTTCGGGGATTGGGTAACGGTCGGCGATAGTAACAGCGTTTAACTTTCTGTAATCAATAACTAATCTGTATTGCTTGTTTCCCTCTGAATCTGGTTTTTTATTTACAATCCAAACGGGCGAATTGTAAGGGGAACGTGATGGTCGGATAATCCCATCTTTAAGGAGTTTATTTATCTGGTCTTCGACTTCGTTTTTGAGCGACATGGGGTATGGGTAATATTTTGTATAGACTGGGGATTCCGTTGTTGTTCGAATCTCACCTGTAACTCTCGTAGTAAATGTTAATCTTTTGTCAGGTTCTGCAAATAATTTTGAAAATTTTCCTAATAATGATTTAATAACGGTTTGCTGTTTAAGGGTAAGATGGTCTGTTTTTACTTCTATACTATTTACTGATTTTGCTATTTGCTGTTTAATAGGTATTTTAATTTTATCTTTAATTATCATTAGGTCATCTGAAGTGTAAATAACTGCTTTAAGTTGTTTTAAGCTGTCGTTGCCAATAATAGCATCAAATGATTTAAGTGTTGGTAGTATAAAAAATTTAAGTTTTTCGTTCTTGAGATTAAAAAGATAAAGTTCTATGTGCTGAGATATTTCAATTTTTCCTCCTACTGAATCTGCGAAAAAAATATTTTCGTTTTGTTTAGGGTTTTTTGCTAGTGAAGGTTGAATATAGTTTTTATTTGATCCGGTGTCGATAAGAAATTTTAATATTTTTCCATCGCTTCTTTTACATTCGAAATACGGAAGCGATGAATTTGTTAACCTAAAAAATGAACATCTGCAAATTGATTTTGATTTTCGCTTGGATAATTCTGTTCCTGTTGTTCATAGTTATTATAATATTCCTGCCAATTCTCCTCATTCAGATTTTCGGGCATATTTGAGTTATAATGTTCCATATTATTTGTGAAGTTTTCAGCCTGGGAAATGTGGTTAACTCTTTGGAGTTTGTTTGGAATATTACGAGAAAATTGGTTTGATGGCGGTGGTGCACGCTTTCCTGCAAATGTGTTATAATTTGGTCTGTTCATATAATTGACATTACGCGTTTGTTGGGAACTGTCGACTTCCATAGGTATAGGTTTGGGTAATGGTTTAGGAGCATAAGGTCTTTGTGGTTGAAAATTTTGATATTGTGGAAAATGGTTGAAATTTTGTGGAAAAGCGTTGTTGAGTGAAGGGATGTTTGCTTGATTATTTATGGGTCTGTTATAAGAAAAAGGTCTAAACTGTTGAGGAATAAATGCTGTTTGTGCAAAGAAAGGTGGTTTTCTTTGCATTTGCTGCGGTGTATGCATTGGTGGTGGTTGGAATTTTCTATTTTTATTCTGGTTGTACGCGTATTGTGTCCTGTATCCCTGGTTTTCAAGTTTAAGACATAAATGTAAGGCCTGAGGTAAATCAGATGGTTCTTTCATGCCTAATAACTTTGGGAAGTCACCATTAAGTCCCTTAACAAATGTGTCTAATGCTTTGTTTCTGTAAGTCTGTGTCAAAAGGTTAAGAGCTTCCTGTCCCATGGTAAGGCTTGATAATTTGTTTAATATTAAAGAAAGGTGGTTGTATACCTCTTGGTAAAATTCGGGTATGGATTTCCTTCCTTGCACCAATGATGCAAGTTGGCATTCCAATGTCGTTATGTCGCGTCTGTCTGCGAAGTGGAGATTGAGGCAATAGATTATTGCTTTCCAGTCTAATGGAACGTTATAGGATTCTAAAATCACGTCGGCATTTCCTGTAATTTTATTTCTAATACTACTTAGAATCCCAAAATACTTTGGTGTTCCTTTCGTATTTTCATAAATTTTGAGGACGCGTTCTATGCTTTTCCTCCACGAACTAAATTCTGAAGGATTTCCGGAAAAATCCCTTAAACTACGAACAATGTCCGGTATTTTGTCTAAGTCATTAATTTGTCCCTGGTGTTCCGGTCTTATTGTCTCGTCTGTCGCGGTAACGAGTATGCTGTCCGGGTTATTTAGAGCTAAGTTCTCCTGAACAACCCTGTTTACTATATTGCTTATTAGCCTTTCTAAATCGGGTGCTGCTACTGGCTGTGATGAATTAGTGGACTGATTCTGTGCGCTAGAGCTACCAGGATTTTCTAAAATGCTAGGTCTAATGAGATTATTTGGATTAGACATATTTAAAATTTTCTTAATTTTAAAATCGCCTTAAATTTTTACTATTTATTTACTTCAAAACCTCCTTAAATTTTACTTTTTCCTTATTTTAAAACCTCTTTAAATTTTTATTTTCTGTTTTCTCGTTGAAAATAAAAATTTCACTGTTAAAAAATTAAAATTACTAATTTTTTAATTATATTAGGGCAATTTGTGAATTAATATTTTTCTTTTTTAATTAGATATTTAAATTAAAATTTATTTTAAAGAATTTCTAAATTTTTTTGTGTTTTTTTTTTTTTTTATATTCACTCGAAAAACGATGAATTAAGTTAATATTCTTTTGTTTTAATTAAATATTTGATATTGCTTATTAGCTTTGGATTTATTTTTAAAACTTTCTTATTTTTCTTTTTAAATTTAATTTTATATTTCACTTTTATAATTAACCATTTAAAACTTTTACTTAAATATAAAGCTTACATAAAAAATATTGTAATAACCATCCCACGGCGCTGGAGAATTATCCTTTTTGCTGTCTGCTACTGAGGGTCCCGCGATGCGCACTCTGCGTGGGTGTGCGTTTCGTCCTCTTTGGGCTTTAACGCTGATTGTAGTCACTGCCTGTTACTTCCTATCGCACTGCTTAAGGGCTTTTATTAAGGACTTTTCCCTTTTTTTTGAAAATGATAAACCACGTATGCTTCTTAAGGATCTTATGGTTTTTCACTCACACTTTACTTTTTTATTTCACAAAAAAAAAGTCCTTCGGAACGTAACGCGGTAGCGACCCTTTATTGTTGGGCGCCAGTTGAGTTTTTTGAAGTTATTTCTTCATTAAAAAAAAGAATAAAATTCTTTTTTTTTTTTTTTTTTATTTTTTTATTTATTTTTTTCTTTATTTAATTAAACCTTTTTGGTTGACAATTACTTAAGAACTAACTTAAAATAAATTCCTAAGTATTAATTAAACTTGCTGTAGGTGGTGATCACGTCATATGAATTTTGCTGACCTGGTGGAGTGTGCAGGAAGTCGTTTGATTTTTGTTTAATTTCATAAATGTTGCACAATTTGCTTTCACACGTCTCTCTTTAGCTTTAATTTAAAAGTGCTGAATGGGTTTATGTTACAGTGTATGTATGTCTGTTTGTAATATTGCATTAGCTTTTGCAATATTAACTTACATAAATGGGAATGCTTTACAACATGTCTGGCAATTTTTTTTTCATCTTACAATTTGACAACCGTGTGAACTGACAATTTTTGTTGTCAGATGAACTATTTGTCAGACCATAGTCTGACAATGAAATTGTAAGATTTTCTTACGATCGTCTGAACACACAATTTACTTCTGCAGGACAATTTTTCATTGTCACTACATTGCCAGCATGTTGCCAGATCTTACAATATTGTAACATCTGACAACCGTGTGTACATAGCTTTACTTGTGTGTATTTTGGTCTCATAAAAATATATCTCTCTGGTACATATTTTTGTACATGTACATACCTATGCACTTAAATTTAATATAACTAAGTTGTTTATTGTCGCGTAAACCTCATAACAACGTAACTGGCAAAATATTGTGGATTATTGGCAATAACGCCTTATTTAGTAAAAATTATGGATTAGAAAATTACTGTCAGTTACACTCTTTTTTTCTTTTAGGTAACAGTATATAAGTTCATACTTACAATTGCATATTCATATGTATTCAAATAATAGAATTTAAGTTATGTAATATTATACAAAAAAACGTTTTATTTTTTTAATTATATACATTTTATATATCTGTGGCATTATATTAGAACATCTTAAATCAAGATAAGACTAAAAAAGTTTTTAGGCGACATTTCAAAAAATTGAAGGTGGATTGCAAACTTGTGCTATACAACGCAATTCTAAAGCCTATGTGGTACTATGGAATTCAATTATTGGGCGCCGCCTCAACAGCTAACGTAGAAATTCAAAGGCGAAAAAATCAAATTCTTCGAACGATTACTGCAGCTCGTTGGTACGTAAAAAACTTACAAATTCATAAGGATCTCTGTGTTCCTCTTATAGAAGACGAATTATCAAAATACGCAACAAGGTATATCAGTAAACTGAAGCTTCACCAAAATCCTCTTGCATGCAACATATTTAATTTTGAACGGGCGTTCCGGTTGAGCAGGAGGGATACCTTTGCCACCATCAGAGCGTTAAATAGGTGATTTCACCGATATATTCGGCGATAAATCGACTTAATTAATTTTTTGTATTTAGTATTAAGATTTGAATACTTAATGAGAGTTCACATTGTGAAGATCAAAAAAATAAATGAATGGAAAAAAATTTCAAAGAATAACTACCTCTAAAACCGTATGAAAATAAACCAAAATTACAAAAAAATTTCGTCAATAATACGAAAATATATAAAACAAATTTAAAATTTTACCTATGTTGTTAAGATAAAACACCAAAGACCACGTACAATGTACGTACGCCATACGTACATTGTTCGAGGTCTGATAAGAATATTACCGTTATTTTCAAATTTCGTGAGTTACGTATGTTCGATTTTCGCACTTTTATCTGTTATGTTGGTACTCATGTCTGCTATATATTTATATTGAAAATATCTGTCATTTCGGATTGTCAATTTGTTGTTGACAGATAAAAAGGTTAGTCGTGTTTCGGTGTGCTCTTCGATAGATTGCTATTCGGAAAAATGGGTCAAAGAAACTATATTAAGTTTTGTGTAAAAAATTAATTAAATGCGCAAGGACACTTGAAATGTTGGCTGTGGCGTTTGGCGAGTCTACTATGAGCAGAACACAAGTTCAATGGTGGTATAACCGGTTTAAGAAAGGCCGAGAAGATGTCAATGACAATGCTCGTCCTGGTCGCCCGAGCACGCCAACAACCGATGAAAAAATTGCAGCAGTAAAGAAAATGATTTTGGATAACCGTCAAATCACTATCAGAGAGGTAGGCATGAAACGTGCGGCAGCGAATATTTTTTTTTTTTCTTTATTAGACCAGTACTCAGGGGATGACTCCAACATATGCTGTGCATAGTACCGGAACTAGGAAAATAGGTTGTGAGGAGGGGCAAAGAATAGTGTTTGTGAACATTCGACTTGAATCTTCCAAAATTGCAAAATTTTTAACTAAAATGAACGATCCAGGTTTCCTTAAAAAGGGCATAACTGGAAACGAATCATGGGTGTATGGCTATTACATAGAAACCAAAGCCCAATCATCCCAATGAAAGCGTCCAGAAGAGTCAAGATCGAAAAAAGCATGTCAAGTTCGGTCAAATTTGCAGTTTTTGCTCACTGTTTCCTTTAACTGCAATGGCGTGGTGCATCATGAATTGGGTCCATAATGTCGTACGGTCAATAAGAAACCCTATCCTGAAGTTATGCGCCGTTATGCGTCAGGAACGCACAGAATTGTGCAAAAACAATCATGGATTTTACGCCACAATAACGCACCAGCTCACACATTGTTGCTTGTGCGTGAGTTTTTGACCAAAAACAAAGTAATTTTAAAATTGTTTTAGAGAATATAGTTTTAAAGGGTATTTTCAAAAGGTTTCAGCGGTATTAATTTACCAAATAAATGTGATATATCTCGTGGCTATTTTTTTTCTCAGTGCTAAGTATAAAAATAAAATGTTTATCCACAAAACTTCAAAATATTTTTGTTTGATCAACACAATGAAAGAAAACTTAAAATATCACAAATTAACGCCATTAATGACATAACTATGAACATATATATAATTATATGTAACCCTGATTCACAAGACTAATGGCGTTTTCTTTTCTAACAAAAATGTTACAATTATTGTTCCCTTTTCCGGTTTTTATGTCCTTTTCTAAAAAGAAGGCAACAGCATAAATAGAAAACGTGTTCTTTTCTAAATATGCTGCATGAAGAAGGGCAATATATGAAATATATTTTGCCCTTTACTTCAAGCACTGGGAAGATATTGCCCTAACCTGCATGCTTATTTATATTGACCTAACATATATTTATGTTTTATGTAAAAAAAATAATTATTCTAGCTTTCATACTTTATTGACAATTATTTAAAAAACAAATATAATAGAGAAAAAGGCCGAAAAATTATTAATATGTATGTGTTTTAAATTAGTAATGCCAACGTTTTTTTCTACACAGCAAGTTTTGATATAAAAACACTTAAATCGTAAGGGATCCATATAATTCGACCAGTCCTAGTATACATACACATAAGCATATATATATTATTTTTTTGTATATACAAACATATATAGTATGGCGGTTGTTAGCGCTTTTTGGATAGTGTCACAGCGCTTTTGAATTAAAAATAGTTCACAATGCTGTTTAGTGGTTCGCATGAGCGTTTTTGCAATGTACACGAGCACTTTTTTATTGCACTACTTTATTGAGCTTGTCGCAGCGGCTGAATTCTGTGTCGTCTACTCGCGAGTATAGGGAATTGAAATTTTGGCTGATGCTACAATAGACACAACTCAGCATGTGATTGCGATGTCAGATAATCAAAATGTGTTGATTATTCATCAAGCACCGTCAGTATCACACACACTAACGAATTTTAACACATACTACTGACATTTCTACACGCGCTTGCGATATGATTTATTTATAATTAAATAAATAGATTCAACGAATAGTTAAGCGTTGGAAGGAAGAAAATAAATATTTATATTCCTTAAATAACTACCAATAAGTATACAAATCATAAAACTAGAGAAAAACTAAATTTTTATAAAATAAATAATTTTTTTACTCAAGTCATAATTAGCAAAATAGCTGCCACCACAATTATTGCATTTTTTAACATTTCATATAGCGTTTAACCCATTACATTGCACCTTGCGGTGCAGGAGTACCTGTAGTCTACTACACACAACACAAACAGTGCACAATTTGCAATTAGACTTAAGACAGGATCACACGATTGTCGCAATGCACTAATTTTCACTCATTTTTCTACTCCAATAGTGTGATTGCACTATTAATTGGTACATGCGGAAGTCGATGCCAATATTGTTATTATTTTGACCAACCAAATGCAACCCTAATGCGCAAAAAAGGCTACAAATGCACCAACATTTATTGTGGTCTAGTGGGTCAATTTAAGTGTTTCCCACAAGATCGGACTTTTTGGTTGGGCTCCACAAGGGTTTGAGTGGTACCTTACATCGAAAAACACAAAAGTACCGTTATCTAGAAAACGGTACTTAGAAAAAAATACAGCGTTTTTCGTGTTCAGAAGTTCCGAATTGACTTATCTAGACATGTGACGTTTTTGATATTTTTTAGCTGTAAACCAGTGTAATAAATCTTTAACAATAAAGCACTAGCAACAGAGTTTATCGGATTGAGAATATTACAACTAGTTTTTACAAACCAAAAAATATTAGACTGAATATAACCTGCAGATTTTAGATTTTCTGTTGACTATTTAAGCTGTGTAGAAAAGCATTGGCGCTATTTATATTATGTTCTGATGGTGTTTTCAGGAGGTAAGTGATGTAATCAGTACTATACAGTCTAAGGCGAATGGAGCTTAAGGAAGCGCACGTTTTCAAGAGGTGTAAAATACATAACGGTGACTTGTTGCAGAAGGGGCATATGAGTGAGTTTTGTGTGTATGAGACGCAGACGGGTATAGGCTTTATTATTGAAAGAACTAGTTGTCGTAGGTAGTTTCAATGGAACTTTATCGGGGTTGATTTTTGTATATAGATGATCGTATTTTTTCTATGATCTTAAAAGAGTGTTACTAAGGTGATTTAAAGCCGCTCGTATCATAAAGTTCTTCGAATGTGGCATGAATGTAAATGTTAGATGCAAATTTGCTTGCTTAGCTAAAAAATCTGCTGCTTCATATCTAACTATTTCTGAGTGGCTAGGGATCCAAAAAATGTTTGCCCTGCCGTTCATTTGGATAGATGATATTATTTCATTCTTCATTTTTTAATTTTTTGGACACATCAAAAACCGAATAACTATCCGTACAAAGTACGATTTTCTTGCTTTCATTTTTATGGCGATTTACTCGTAGGGTCTCATAGACAGCAATTGCTTCTGCTTCAAAAATTGAAAAGCGAGAGGGTAAAATACTAATACTTTCACTGCAGCTATTTTCGTCAACAATCGCAAAAGTGATGTGTTGTTTTTGAGCCATCTGTAAACAGAAAGTGCCAGTCCTTTGCCTTAATATTTGTAAAAACTTTAATAAAGAGTAAGCTCCGAGAGCAGTGGTGGACTTGTTGTGGATAGCTAGATTATTTATGAAAGTTTTAGGATTTAAAAGCCAGGGCGCAAAATTGTCTATCGTTTTACTACAGTTAAGTTTCTTGCATTTTTCTCTTGATATCACTTTAGCTTTTAAAGCATACGTAAGTACATCATGTAATCAGCACTGTGGTATTGCCCGCATTATTTTTTTCATTTTATGTATTTTTTTTTCTTAATTAACCAACTCTTTGTTTTGGTTTTCAACAGTGTATCTGGTTTTAAAATTTAAAAGTTTTAATAAAAAACAAGTGTAATCAGAATCGTGTGACCTCAATGGTTCATTTTTATCAATTACGTATTTATTTATTTCCTTGTTTTGAATGTGTTTTTGTCCACTGTTATAATTAATGACCGAAACAATTTAGTTTTGCTGCCGTGAAGGCAACCTTCAAGGCAACCAAGTGAACGAAATGAACTAACATATCAGTTTTCTGAACTTTAACGAAAGTGACGACTCGGCACATCTCTACAAAATATGAATCGTACACTGGAAAAATGCATGTTTTACAACGCTCGAATAGCGTCGTAAAAAACACAGTTGACTTCAATGCCCATAAGACCCAGTGTTGTTTACTACCACACTTACATACGGCCGTGAATACTCGTACTGCTTCCTCTGTACTAATGGATCGTAAACATGATTCTTCAATATGCTTTTCATGTTCTTCGAATGAAAATTCAACCTGATGTTTACTGAACTGAGCACATTTTTATATTTCAAAAGAAGCGTTCAGGTAGATTGGTTTCGGCTATATCTGTCCGAAAATGAAGTCAACTCTCAGTTGGGCTGGGTTACTTGACCGTGTGCGAGAAAGAACCAGAAAGCTTATCGGTGACAGTAAATTGAGTTATGAAGAATCGCCACATTATTGGGTGCGTTACTCTGTTCTACCGCTAATGCCATGGATTTTTCTCTTAGGTAATTAGGGATCTTGCCCCCGGAACCCATGTATTTTTATATAATACGTGTTTATCATCCAAAGCTCTTCTGCAAAGCGCAATACAGCGGATTGCAAATCGCATTACAGGGAAATGCATTCTTCAGCCGTACAGATCATCTGTGCAACAAGCTGGCTGCGCAGATGAGCTAGCGTTTCTTGTTTGTTACAATATTGGAAAGTTCCAGTTATAAACACAACTCCTCCTTTTTTTCTCCTTTGGTGTACAAAAAACTAGCGCACTCTACATCTTGGGCATAGAGAGGTAGGGCTTCCTCAATTGTTGTAGCAAATTAAACTCTAGGACGATGCATGTCTTGTGTTATGTTGGACTTATGAAACCATCACCCAGGGCTGATTGACAGAACGTTAATAAGCAAAGCTCCTGGGAGGTTTTGGTTGCAGGCAATCTCGGTGCTGATCATGGTTAAGGTGTCAATATCTTGGTTGTCTGGCTGGGGTTTAAACCTAAATCGCAGGGAGGAGCACAATGCCGGTTTTCGGGGGCTAATAACACCAGATCACGTTGGCTTTCAACAGACACCTGTAATATGACGAACCTAAGGTGATGGTTAGACAGGTAAGCTGGTTAAGGACTGATGCCCTGTCTTCCATTGACTACCAAGGAAATTGCCCACAGGAGCGATTACAAGGTCTGAGCTCTTCAGCAAGGTGTTTGTCCATATGACTACAAACTTCTGAGGAAAGTTGCGACCTGCCACATGAGGACGCTGGTGAATCGTGAATAATTCACCCCGTGAAGTTAGTCCACCATAAGGTAAGGCGGACTATGCAGGTGCTGGTATAACATTCCCTCTTTCCTCCTTTTCATAACCTATTTTTCTATTTCTGTTGCAATGCACTGCATATTTAGGCCGCATTCCCTAAGTACTGGTCCGGAAACATATTTGTACCCCTAATACTTATTCCGGTCTTATTTTAACTGTTTGTGATCTAATGGCCGTGATTCACTATCCTACACAATTGTGCGATCTACCAAATATAACGTATGTGCTGAAAAAGTTCTGAAAATGCAACTGTGTGACAGATTTTTTTGAGAAATTTTGCGATTTCAAAAATTTTATAAAAATGTTCATTAAATGATGGTTTATGATATTAATTTTTAATTATTTTACAATGTATATAAATATAATTAAGATAATGAAGTAGAGCCTTAAGCGAGTACGGCTGGTCATGCTCGAAATTATACACCGAATACAGTTTCTAAACATGAATTAAAAATAATTTAGATGACTGGATGACTAGATCATTAAAATTACGTGTAATATATAAGAAAATATAAACATTTTGCTTACTCATATTAAAGTTACTTTTATACAACATACCCATCTACTTGGGTATGTATTCATATATATATATATAAATATATGGGTACATATTCATATATATATTTTTTATCTCTGGTTTTAAAATTATATATTTGGGGGTTCTTTTATGTGGTAAAATTCTTATTATTTTTTTAATGATTAGTTTTTCTGGCTTCCTTTGTTTTAGTTCTTTATTACTTCATTTGCACAGACATTTTTTTAATTTTTGTTTCTGCAAATGAAGCATTAATTTATTTAATATTTCAAGGTCCTAACAAAATTAATGCAGCGATAGAAAGAAGTTGCAAAGTAGGTCAGTGATAAAACGCAAGCTGATAAATGCAACAAAAAATCATTTATTAAGAGAAAAAATTGTATTTCTAATGTAATAGATTTTGCTTGTTAAATAAAATTTGCGATGAGTAGAATTATTAAAACTCGAATTAATTACTGAATGAGTGGGGATTTAAATTTGAGTTTGCTTAGATATATATAGTAAAGTTCAGAATGGAAAACAATGCACCCCTGGGTCCAAATTCTACAAAGATGAATTTTGAAATGCTCACCAATTTCAGCGTTCACTTACGATTTTATTTATCAGAAATTGTAAGAATGAACAGTTTTGACATTTTTAGTGAACACTTAAGCAATAACTTTTCGGCAGTGAGTTTTTTTTTTTTTAATTTTTCAAGTTGAAAAAAAAAAAAAAAACTATTATGTAAATTAAATTTTCTGTTAGAGAAATTGTGTGACAAAGTATATTTGAAAATTCAGCACATAATTTGACTGAACTAACACATTCTGCTTAATAAAATTCATTAATTCTAATGGAATAGCTTTTTTAATGGAAAGTGAAAACTCTACTTGTTGGTGAATTTTACATTGAGTGTTTACTGGTAAAAAAACTTATCAAATAACCTTTTCATAAGTCTAATGATTTTTGCAACGTTGTTACATATATTTGTTTAACCAATTATAATTCTTTATGTATTGTTACAAATTTCTAACCCAATGCACAAACCGTTAATCTGCTTGTTATAAATGTACACGCACATTCGCAGAAACAACATAAAGTTATAAACATAATATATAAAAACACACATAATTTAAAGAAGAAGTACTCAAGCTCTATGCGCTTGGTGCTCATATGATTTTGTAAAAGCACTTAGCAATAGGTTGTGTACTTTAATGCACATGTGTGTACAAAACAACACTTTTGCATGCTTTGTTTATTAAATAAAATTAGTTTTTCCTTAAATGTATGGGTGTTTGCTCTTTCAGCACTGATTTAAAGAATGCAAAATTCTCAGTAAATCAACCACCAACGATTTCAATGTTGTTGCTGCGTTCTTATTGTTTCGCAAGCATGTGTGTGCATGTGTAAGTGCCTACCAAGAATATTTGCAAATTCTGATATAAGACTGGAATTATCATTAGCAAATAATTAGAAAGTTCATGATGATTGTTGAAGGTAATAGAGTTTTAGTTTGAACGTTGTGCAATACAGTTTACAACTAAGCAAGCTTAGTGTGTCAATACACAGTGTTAGGAAGTTTACATAAAAAAGTGAGTTATTTAGGTACTATGTAACGAATACGATGGCGGATGATATTGAAGCTAGCTAACGCTATATGGAAGCACACACACACAAATTTTTTTTAATATTAGGATCTGTCACCTGTTAACGTTTCACCTAAACTCATCGATTAGTTTATTTGTTGTAGTCGTTTGAAGTAAGCAACTTTTGTGTTTCTTGAAAAACGGAATTTCATGCAGTGATCAAACACTATTGAAAGGGAAAACGGCGAAAGAGACAAACGAAAAGCTCGATAAATATTACAGTGAGTCTGCTCCGTCAGATTGAATGGTAAAATATTGGATTGCTGAGTTTAAACTCGGTGGAACAAGCACTTCAACAATTCGATCAACAGGAAAGCCAAAAAGGTATTTACTGAAGAAAATATTAAGAAAACCCTCAATATCGCTATGAATGATCGCCGAGTCAATATTCATGAGATTGCTATTATGAATGAGTGCTCAACATTTTGCATGATTATTTGCATATGAAACGGCAAGTTGAGTGCCGCGTTTGCTCAATGTAGATCAAAACCGAGTTTGACGGACCACTTCACGGAGGTGTTTGCCGCCTCTTCGGACCACTTCCGCTAGCTTCCACCCATTATTTGGATTGATTTTTGGTTTCAGGTGTGTAGTTGCGAATCCACGTTTCATCAACAGTTATTAATCGACCCCAAAAATCAATAGGATTACGCTTTATCGTGAAAGCCATATGTTTGTAGCCATATGATCTTACCACTTCTTGAAGAGGTCGGGTCTTCTAATTCCTCCTGTAAGCAATTTTCTAGGCAGTCAATTGAAGGACAAAGCTCAATTAGCTGGTAGGCCGAAGCTTATTTAACAGCATGAGCCGTTGAGCCAACTCACACATCTAACCAATAATACTTGTTCATTATAGATATTTGTTGCAAGACAACATCATCTCGGGGGTTATTAGCCCCTAAAAGCCGACATGTATCGTAGTTATCAGAGAAGACTAATGCTCCTACCTGCGATTAAGGTTTAAACCACAGCCAGAACGTTGTAGCTATAGTGTAGGCATCTCAATCATGATCAGTGCCCAGATGGTCTGTTAATCAGAACCTCCTGCCGGTTCCGATTTAGTCAATTAACCCATTTGGGGGCTTTGAAAGTCAAACATAACCAAACCAAAGCAAAATCTGCTCCCCGTGGGGAATTTTGTGAGCAGGTAAAACACTTTCGAAATGCGACTTCGCACACATTGTAAACTGGCATGCATTCATTAAGGATATGTATGTAATGTGGTACGCAACGTATGTCTCTGGGATGTCGACTATGAAAGCATAGTGATCAAATAAGTTCCGTTCTTCGCTGGTATATAATTTTTTTTCTCATTTTTGGTTTGAGCAAACTTACCTTAGTGTAGCAGTATTGAGATTTTGAATTGAATTTCCACATTGCTCGTTTACTTAATATTCTTTGTGTCTTTCAGCTGAATGCAACTTACATAAAGTATTTTTTATCCTTTCTTGCAGAAACTACAAATAAGCGGTTGGTCGAGATTTGAAATTAAAACCGTGTGCAAAAGCAACAAATTTGCGGAATATCAGAGAATATGGTGTCACTAAAAATCGAAGTATGTCAGCAGAAATTAAATTACTTGGAAAACATGAGAACCAATTTATTACCGCATTTACTTCTAAGAATAGAACATTTGAGAGACTTGCATCAAAAGGCAGAGGATACTGTTGTCTAAATGGAATATCTATCTTCTTCTATCTGCTTAGGTATGTATTATATCTATCTATCTATCGGTATCTACTTTTCAAATAAATATATTACTGGCAAAAAGTATGGCAACTGCTTTCACTTGTTTAACAGGAATGTAACTAAAAAGCCAGTAGCAGTGACACGTTGCCTGCAAAACCAATATGCGAGGAACGACCAGTAAGTGCTAGGTTCGACGATCCCAATATTTTTTTATGTATTTTATGTGTGCGAATATATTGTATTAAAAGAATACGCATGCAGAATGTTAGCATTTATATTAAAAGTTAAAAACAACGAACAGTATTATAAAAAATTCATTATAGTTAAAAAGTAGTCTAGTTCAAAACCAGCCTGAGGAATTGATGGAAAAGTCATATATAGAAATACTTGAAATTACAAAATTTCTAACCGTTATAACGTGACTTTGCCATCGACTGAGGTAGAAATGCGACATCCTGGGTCAACTTACGGAAGCTTAAGTAAATAACAAGAAGGAAATTTTTCCTCTTCGAGGTTTAAAATAATCCAAAAGTTTTTTTATTCAGTATACAAAACAATAACAAAGATTAGTTTGGGCTCGCGATGCTTGCATTCTGGCATTCGTTTTGTGTGTTCTTCGTACGGTTTTAATCGGTAGAATGATAACTGCCTACGACAAATTCGGCTGTATATCTCCGTAGTGAAAAACTTCGGGTTCGGCACGCTCTGGAATCGGATATTGCAAGTATTTCCTTCGATTTAGTGTAGCAACGATTGTTGGTGGGAATTCCCCTTATGACACGTCGGGTGTACCTTCGTACGGGCAGGCTTCGGATTCGGCATGACAGTCATACTCAGCATATACTGGAATCGGATATTGTAAAAATTCCGTCTGGTTGGGATCACAACGGTTCCTGCTGAGAACTCCTCTTAGAACAGGTCGAGTGTATCTCCTCGTGCGGACACTATTCTTGCCACAATCTGGGTACCAACATAGTCAACTCGGTGCGTTTCGCACGGTTTTTGGTGCTTTTTAAAATCTTTTGTGCGAAAAATTCTTTAGTGGGTGCGTTTTTTATAATTTTCGGTGCACTTTTTAAATTTTGGTAGCACCGAATCATTTTGATGTAAGAAAAAGATTTATTCAAGTAACCAAAATTTTTGTACACGTTTTATAGAAACATTTCGTTTAAAATTTGATGATTTTAAAGAGTGTTTGGATATTAAACGATCAAGCCTAGTCTGTCAAATATTACAATGAGAGCAGACACTGAATAGTGAAGTTCGTATTTATGGAGATGAGTGAATTCGCTGCTGCTTTCGTAATTGAGAAATTACCAAATTGTAAATTAAATTATAAAACTTTTCCAAAAAGTTGCGTTAAGTTTTGTTTATGGTGTACTTCATCTTTCATTTATTTAAATTCTAGTGAATTTTCGATAAATTCTTTAAAAGACACCCATTCTAGGCAACAGGTTCTTTCACAGTTCGCTATCGAAAACAGAAATAAAATTTACACGGTGTTTGATAGAATTACTTTTAAACGAGTTTAATGGCTTGTTAGGCGATTATGTATCTTTTAATCGTAAATTTCTTCGACATATTTTATCACTTGCAATAACGATTGTATGCTCATACAATATAATTTTAAGGATGAAAAGACAATAAAACTAATAGCTGATTTCGCTCGGCAGCGAATATAATTAAATAAAGTTGTTGAATAACATATTTGCTAAAATATCGTTATAATTATTGTAAGGGTGCCATTGTCCTTGTAAATGTACCAGAATCGTACAAGAGGCTAGAGTTCGACAAATACAAGTTCTAGCTATTGAACGAATTTGATGTCATGTCATAAGCCTGGTGCTATCAGACTCAGTTTGATCGTCTAATAGCCGCTTAAAAGGCTAGTTATTTACCGTGTTTTTAATATAAAAATATTATTTTTTGTATTACAAAAAGAGCTTTTAAAAATAAAAAGAAGAATTCTAAACTTGGTGCGTTTTTGTTCAAATAACACGGTTTTTTCTCCATTTTAATGCGTTTTGAAATAACAACGCTGCTGGGTACCTGTGAAATAGAAAACAGTCAGCCGAAGCTTCTGTCCAACAGCCTAGTCCGGAGACCTTTTGGCCACAGCTGTTGTACGAACAGTCTAGTTTGAACACCTTTAGGTATACATTCAGCCGAAACTACTGTGTGCACAGTCTAGTCCAAAGACCGCTGGGGGAACAGTTAGCCGGATCTGCTGGGTATATGTTTGCCATTAAGGGGAAAAACTCTTAGAATAAGAGTTCACTTATTCGCGGTACAGATATTTCTCAATACCTGCACCTCGGTGATCACCGAACTACCTTCCTCTATTGAGTTTATTTTTTACCAGCTTTTACTTCCCAGCAAATGAAGTGAATGCGATTTATTATTAACTACGGTTAACTTAAGTCAACACAAAAATGTAATTTCAATCAATTCCACAACAACAATTATCTTCTGTTGGTGTTGTTGTATTTTTTCAGTTTGTGCATGTGTATGTACATTAATCATGGTGGTTATCTGAGTTCATTGTATATAAGAAATATTATATACGATGGTCTGCCTAGATATCACACCCTTATATAAGAAAAACTGGAGACAAGTGAGGAGTTGACCACTCTCCCTTCTTCCTCTTCATCACTGCAAAATTTACAGAAATCATTCAGTGGAAAATTTCGTCTCCTCGCATGTGTCTCTATATGACAGTGTTCTTTCAAAGCCACCAAATTATGCAACATTTGCCGGGGATGATCCCTGAAGACGTTTGTCCTTCTACAAACATAAACAGTCCTTGATAATCTCGTTAGCCATGCAGCACACTTAACAGACCATTAGTCCTGCGCAGCTTTTCTTACAGCTTTTAAGTGGTACTCTTACCATCCTGGCAATTCCCTTTATGTTAACAGGCACCTAAAATTGTCCATTTGTGCGTTACAAAATTTCCAGGCACTTCACAGTGCCGCAGTATCTAGAAAACCTTCAGTTTCAAATGTCTCGCCATCTCATTAAGATCTGTCCCCGGCGAGAAGGCTTTGCCTCGGCGTACACCAAGCCAGAACACTATGGTTTCTGAACATACGGGGGAGATCTCCCTCGTTTTTTGTAGCAAACAAAACTCTAGGAAGATGCATGACTTATAACGTATATGACTTAGCAAGAGTTAAAATTCATAGAACGGGGTTCAGTAAAGCCACCGGGAGATTCTGCGTTGCTGACCATATCGATGTCTGCCTTGGCTGAAACCTTACGGCTGTGGTTTAAACCTAAAATTGCAAAAGGGTAGTTAGTTTCCCTGATGACTTTGGTGCATGCCGGTTTTCATGGGTTAACAAGCTTCGTGGTGCTGTTGTCTTGCAACAGATACCTGTATTGTAAGGAACCAGAGGTGATGGTTACACTTGTGAGTTGGTGGAGGGCTGATATGTTCAACTCATTAAGCCTTGAGTTCCATTGACTGCTAGGAAATTACATACAGGAGAGATTAGAAGGACCAAACTCTTAAACAAGAGGTTTGTGTATATGACTACAAACTTGTGGCAAAAAGTTGCAACCTGTGTGAGCCTTGCAACACACACGGGGGTGCTGGTGAATCGTGAATAATTTGCCTCTGGGAGTTAGTACATCATCAGATTAGGCCGATAACGCAGGTGCTTATGTAAATCAATTTCACAATCTAACTTCCCCCGGAGCCATGAGTTTCACCTTGATGCCTATGCAAAGAACTATAGAGCTACTTTTATAGCACATACAATTCTAGGAAGCTTCAGCATACCTTAGGTGGTCATAGACTGGCGAAACCCTCACCAAGGTTTAACTGATCAAAAAAGCTCTTAGTAAGTTCTGTGTTACGTAACATCCTAGCGCTGATCGTGTTTGAACTGTCTGCATCTTTGCTGAAACGTACTGGCCGCGGCTCAAAACTAAAAACGCAGAGAGAGTTATGAGTACTTCCTGATAATTATGTTGTATGCCAAGTATGCATGTCTTACAACTGATACCTGTAATGTAAGAAACCAAAGACTGGTTAAGGATTTATTTGAAGCTCTGTTTTCCATGGACTGTCCGAATGGACCACTTCTGCCATGGACAACATTTACATTTGAAGTCCATTTTTAAATTTTTGTGTTTTATTTTACACTATAAATCAATTCTCTCTCGCTGAATCAATCGATACAAGTATTTAGTATTTCACAAATTGCAGTCGATAGGCTGCTGGCTTCAATGTGTTAATGCACTACGCTTAACTTTCGGTCCGATCTCAGATGCGTCTTTTCGATTGAAAATTTTAGCTGGGTTAATAGTAATAAAATACGACTTACAACACTACATTAATAAAATATTGCCTGCATGATTACAGGTATGTACATTGTATATTGTACATGCATTTGTATACTATTGTAAATATATGTATGAATCGTCTGAAATTTAAATATATATAAGAGAATAAAATCTTCACACATAAAAAACTTGAATATTCATATAAAATCATTTACATTCATCATCATACATGCAATAACAATTTAAAAACCAGCACATATGTTTTAACTTTCTGCTCACTTGAATGGGAAAGAGGACATCTATGATAACTGTTTGCGTGTTGTACCCATTTCCGGTCAACACTGAAAAGGCAAAAACAATACGGTCTAGAAACATGAGATTTCTCTTTATTTCATTCTTTATATATTTCAACTGAAAAGCGTATAGTTGATTGAATCAAGCAGGCATTCATATGTTTCCAAGTGTGTTTTGCAGCAGAAATTTATTTGAAATTTGAATACAAACTCTTGCTTCGTGTGTGCGAACTATAACGCAAGATATTTAAACTGAAAATTAAAACAACACATGTAAATCATCAATTTTAATTTTATATTTCAAAAACATGATAAGAACAAAATAAATTTGAAATAAAAACTGAATTTGAAACTAAGAATAAAAATGATAAGCAAACATAAATATAGCTTAACGCCATATGCAAATTCAAGGGAATACAGTGAAGTAAGTAGAGGAGGACCTTATATAAATTTTTTCTTTCAATAAAAGCAGAATAAGACCTAAAGCCAACTCAGATAAATCATTTCGAGTTGCGTTATAGAGTCGCTTTGACTTTTCTATGGGATACATGTCGCATAAAGTACTTTTAAGTCAGCTAGTTCTTATCTTTTTATGCGTTGAAGTTTTTGTCTAATAGCTCCTTGCCTTAAGAGCACAGATAGGATCAGAACTAGCCTTTGCGGCCTAAACTGACGGTGGACGGATTATTTGGGCTTACCAGCACATTCGTGTGGCTGACATAGCTCATACAGATGACAACTTCTTGTCATATGCTTATAGACGTTCTAATCCCTCCTGTATGTAATTCCCTAAACAGTCTGAAAAAGACTAAGTATCGCGAGTTGGTGGCTAGGAGTTAAAAAACAACATCAGCTCTTAAACAGCTATCGGCAGGCAAGTGCCTTTGTCGTTATTTCATTTGTAGTTGTAGAATCCGCAAAGTGTTTGAAATGAAAAAATGTGACTATACCAATCGATTACCCAAATTTCGTTTTGTTGCCACAGATGATGACAGAACGTACTGCGGCAAGAGTTCAGGTTTTCTTTGAAAAGGAGATCCTGAAGGTGTGCAAATATGTTTCTGTTACATTATTGTAAAGGGTGTTTTTTTAAGCTAGATAGAACTTTAAATTGTAAAAAGTAACACAAAAAATTAAATTTTGATGAAACATTTTTTTTATTTGTTTCAGTATACTCTGACAAATCATCATGAATAGACTCACGCTTGAACAACGCTACGAAATTATCCAAATTTACTTTGAAAATCAGTCGTCGATTCGCGCAACTTATAGACGCAAAATTGTGTTCAGCGATGAGGCGCATTTTTGGCTTAACGGGTTTGTTAATAAGCAAAATTGCCGCATATGGAGTGAGACCAATCCACAAGAGACCCTACAGACTCCATTACATCCAGAAAAATGCACTGTTTGGTGCGGTTTTCATGCTGGTGGCATCATCGGACCTTATTTCTTCAAAAATGAGGCCGGAGCTCGCGTTACGGTCAATGGAGATCGTTACCGCACCATGATCAATGATTTTTTGTTTGAAAATATGGATGACATTGATCCGGAGGAGATGTGGTTTCAACAGGATGGCGCTACGTGCCATACGGCGAACGCAACCATCGACTTACTGAAATCAAAATTTGGCGATAAGTTGATTTCGAGAAATGGACCTGTCAATTGGCCTCCAAGGTCGTGCGATTTGACACCTCTCGATTATTTCCTGTGGGGCTACGTGAAGTCACTGGTTTATGCTGATAAACCAGCAACAATTGACGCCTTGGAGGCCAGCATTGTTCGTGTTGTTCGTGACATACGGCCAGCAGTGCTCGAAAAAGTGGCCCAAAATTGGACGTCCAGAATGCGCTTCGTCAAGAACAGCCGCGGTGCCCATATGCCCGAAATCATTTTCAAATGTTAATGTCACGTATTGATCTTTCGAATAAAAAAAAATTTTGATTACAATTTAATTTTTTGTGTTATTTTTTACAATTTCAAGTTCTATCGGGCTTAAAAAAACACCTTATATATCAAACCTATAAAATTTTTGTGATAGTTCTGAAATACATATGTATGCGTGTATACATAAAAAGCAACATACGGTGTTAGAATAGCTCATTGAATCTTCTATTCCAGTATGTGTTTGTATAAAAACCAAATTCGTTTCTTTGGGCACATATATACATACAAACATACACACACATACTCGTAAGTGCGTCTATGTATACATGTATATGAAAATAACATGAACAATGAAAACGGACTATAGTTTAAACACACATTTTTCTAATGTTTAAATTTTGAACACAAATGCAGTTTAGATAAGGCATGTAATAGACACTGATTGTTTGCAATGGTTTCCAAATATGAAATGCACAAAAAATTGTCACATTAACATCGAATGCTTAATTTTTTTTTATTCATACTCATACATACTTGCACAAATGTATTCGTACGTTCATACATATGCGTGACCTGGCACACATTCTAGTGTAAATTTTAGAATGGATTGTAATCTAAACTGCTTTTGGCAGCACTTCTCTATTTTTATATATACATACACTCAAAAATTTGTTGCACTGATTTTTCATTTCTGGGTTCCTGATTTTAAAACAATTTAAACAAACTTTAAAAAATATTTTCAAACATGTAACTATTTAAATAAATTAATTAATGAGATTTTTTTATCTTAGACCAGTACTCAGGCGATTACCTCTACATATGGAGTGCATTATACCAGAACTAGGAAAATAGGTTATGAATAGAGGGAGTAGTGTTTGTGAGCATTTGACTTGAACTCTCCAACGTTATAACAGACAGGAAACACGTCTGCAGGCAACTTATTCTACTTATTCTGTCTGTAATGCGTGGGACGATACCCTGGGCAATCGACCACAAATTGAGGAGTTTCGAGAACAAGATCCCTAATTTCGTCAGAGCAAAATCCATTGTAGTAACGATACAGATTAACGAACCCTACACTGCGTCGATGTGCCAGTGAGTCAATAGAGTTGGATACCCTACTGTCACCGATAAGCTTCTCTTGCACACGTTCAAGTAACTAAAATAGAATGTGAGGCACCGGCCCAAACATGAGTGTTGTATTCCAATCTCAGTCGAATATAAGTGGTATTAATAGTAAGACGATCAGATGAAGTAAAGTGCATCTTTCGCCATTTAAAAAAACTGAGACACTTGAATGTTTCGTCAAAGACATGGAAAATGTGTTCATTCCAAGAACATCAAGGGTATCCGCTTTCTCAATATTTATACCATCCATGAGTACAGATAAAACAGCATTTACGGTCATCTGTTTATGTGTTATTAAACGCAAGGTGGGAGTGGGAGCAAAATATTACAACATTTTCTCCGTACTATGAGGAGCAGGAAGGAGGGCGTAATGTTCCCGGACATTTGACAGGCAGCTTATTTCACAGGCGAAGCGTACGGCTAATAACCGAATTCTCTCTATATTGGGTTGTATGATTCCCCGGGCAATTGACCACAATCTTTGGGGCAACGGCACAAACATGAAAGTTCTATTCCATTTTTTGTCGGATATAGGTGGTAAAAATAGTAAGATCGGATTGAGTGAAGTACATCTCACACCGTTTCAAAAATACGAGGCATTTGAATGCGATGATCCGTCCAGCGAACATCGCACTATATTTTTATTCCTAGAACATCAAGAGCATTCGATTCCTCAATGAGTACATTGAGGCACCTCCTCACAACCTATTTTCCTAGTTCTGGTACAGTGCACTGCATATGTAGGGGTCATCCCCTGAGTACTGGTCCAAGATAAAAATAAAAAAATGAGTACAGAAGAAGCAGCATTTGAGGTCGTATGTTTGTGCGTTAATAAAAAGCACTGGGTCTTACAAGCGTTAAAAGCGGCCATATTTTTATGACCCCATGTGAATCATTTATATTTTGCCACTTGGCACTGACATCGGATAGGTTGGGCCTATAACTGAAAGAGTGCGAATGGCATATGATGCTGTCATCCGCGAAGGAGTTGATAGGGTTGGAAGTTTGATATAGAATGTCATTGAGAAAAATAAGAAATAGGGTAGAAGACAAAAACGGAGCCTTGCAGTAGCCCTGAATTAAACTTTAACTCGTTTGGCGACACCACATCTACAACAACTCGTATAGGGCGATCTCTGAGAAAACTCGATATACACCGAGAAAAGTCATCACCGACCCCAAAAGCAGTATGTTTTGCCAGTAGTGCAGCATGCCAACTCATTCAAACGCTTTGGAAATATCCAGAGCCACCGCTTTACTTTCACCGAAAAGATGAGTTACAGGTTTTACGAAAAACAAAATTAGCACACCCAATTTCTAGTTTGTCTTAAATGAACCGATTTGTCCATATTTTGTTTTCATATGTCCAGTTTAAATTTTCAAGGACGAAAATATTGATCACGACCATTTTAGTGGATTTTTCATGGCTCGCAACAAGATTCAAAATGAACCTAGATGGATGCTTTAAGAATTCTGTGTGGCGAAACAAGTTGGTTCAAGCAAGATTGAGGTGCGAATCATGAATAGAGAAAACCGCGAATATAAGCCTATCTTCGTGTGAAAATATTATAACCCTGCTTGGTGTTTTGCAACTCCTTTTACGCTAGTTCTAACTAGATCACAATGTTGTAGAAAAATGTATGTAAGATAATCGTACTCCACGTTTTTCAACCTTTCTGGACAAGAAAACTCTCAGTCGATTGCTTTGGTATTACTTATTTATCCATTACATTTAGTATCAGTTACATAAGGTACGACACTGCAGTTTTATGAGATTAAAAAAAAAAAAACAAACATGTAATCTAGTCGTTTTAAATTCAAACAGTAACAGATTTATTCGTTACAATATTTATAGATAAACTTTTTTGAAATAAAGGGTGATCTAACTAAAAAGCACGATATTAGTTGTAAATTAAGTAAACAGTTTTCAAAGAAATGCCTTTTTTATGATAGATAGACAATTACATATGAGACAAAACATCGGCCAAATTTTTCCACGGCTTCGGTTGCATACCATTATCTGATGGTAGCATCAGCCCTTAAACAAACTCACCCGTAAAGCATCACCACTGCTTCCTCACAGTATAGGTATCTGTTGTAAAGGCAACAGACCCTCGGGAGTTTGTTAGTTCCCGAAAAAAGCCACGCCAAGCAATTATCAAGGACACTAACACCCCCTTCTTGCGTTTTAGGTTTCAACCACAGCCAGAACGTTTCAGCCAAAGTAGATTTTGTGAGACAGAAATCTAATGATATTTGTTGTGACTGTGAAAATGATTTACATCAGTACCTGCCTTGACGGCCTAACCTGATGGAGGACCACTTCCACGGAGTGAATTTTTCACGATTCACCACCGCCCCCGTGTGGCTGACTAGGCTCACACAGGTAGCAATTCTTGTCATATGATTGCGGTCATATGAACAACTTCTTGTTGAGGAGTTCGGGCTTTCTAATCCCTCATGTATACAATTTCCCAGCAATCAATGGAGGACAAGGCTTAATGAGTTGGTAGGCCGAAACCCACTAAGAGCATCAGCCCTTAAACCAACTCACCCGTCAAACCGTCACCACTGGTTCCTTATAGTACACGTATCTGTTGTATAGGCAACAGATCCTCGGGAGATTGTTAGCCCTCGAAAAAAGCCATCACTAAACAATTATCAAGGATACTAACACTCCCTTCCTGCGTTTTAGGTTTCAACTACAGCCAGAACGTTACAGCCAAGGTAGGCACCTCAACCATGATCAGCCCGGGGCATGCTGATCCCCGTTCTGCCAATTTATACCCTTGGTAAGGGTTTCGGAAGCCAACACAATATAAGTCATGCGGCTTCCTAGAGTTTTATTTGCTACAACAAACGAGGGACCCCTTCCCCTCTATACGCGAAAAACAGAGTGCTCGAGTTAGGAATACCAAGGAATGCCAAGGCCAAACCTCTTCTCCGGGGGGATTATTCCTAACACTAACAAACAAAATACGTGCGTTATTTAAGAAAAATAAAAAAAAAGAATGTTGTCGATTGCGTCGGCCGGTGATTCCCACTTATATATGTAAAGAGTGGTTAAATTTTAAGGACCGATGATGAAATGATTATTGTCACTTGTTTTTATTATGATAATATTGGTATGGTTCAATTATGCACGAAATAAAATATTGGCCATCGGATGAACCAAATTTGCAATGACAAATTATCTCATCCTTTAGCTTTTAAACTGTTGCTGGCTTATCGACGTACACCTATTCTTAATCGCACCTTTTAAGCAAATGTAAATGCAAATCTTTCTGCATAATGCTAATCAGCGACGAGCGTGGAAAGTGCAATTGTTGGGCTTGATGGCGTGTATCGCGAACAGCAACAATATTTTATGCAGAACCAGATGTACGAGCATGCACTGGTGTTTTCACATCTCCTACAGTCCCGGTTAGCTAAAATTTTTGCACGATTTTCCCGATTGTACGCATATTTGGAAGATTTAATTAACCGAAAAATCACGAAGTACATGAATATGCATTTTGATTAGAGCGCCCATATCCATAGTAAGCCTTAACAACCTCAACGAGTTGCTCAATTGTGTATCTTTCCATGTTTCAAATTGAGTAGTCTGAAATTGCGAAATGCAGAAAAAAACCTGACGTTAAGGTGTGGTTCCCGTTCAACATCCGATAACACCCCATACAAGCAAAATATAAACGGTGTGACCAAATTTGAGTAAATAAAGTATTTGTATGTATGTTTGTGTAGGGGGGTTTTCTCGGTTTTATTGGTTTCAACGTTGTATCTTATATCAGAGTGCATTATTTTAGAGCGATAAAAAGAATGCGGTCGATTGCGTCGGTGATATCCACTAGTATATATAAAAATATAATATACATATTATATTTTTATATTAGTATGAAAATAAACTATAAAAGAAAATAATCGATGTGCCTTTTTAAAAAATTTTTATTAAATTTGTTTGAAATTTATTGGGTCGATTCTATGAAGAATTGCAAAACAACGATTGCATTTAGCCAAGAAAAAAGTTTCTATCCACAATGGTATTCCAAGGTTGCACAAAAGTGGAATTTCCATGGCAAAAATCCAGGAATTTAGCTAAAAATTGCTTCTTCATCTACCTTCTACTGCGGACTTAGCCCGGTGTTACCATAGTTCAAGAAATCGCGCGGCGGAAAGAAATTCAACTCCAACAACGAAACCATCTAGCATACACTTGGAGAAATATTGGAACTTAAAAATAAACTTTGTTGAAATATAACAGAACTCCCGACCTCGCTTAGCACGTCTTGTGGTCAATTTTACTTTTATTTAAAAAAAAAAAATGAAAGAGGACAAATTACTTTTTTATAGCAGGATTTAAAAAGATGTGTCTCAAAAATCATCGTTAAAATGCGGCTACTTTAAAACAAACAAAAAAACATTTCGTTTTATTTCGAGAATGAAGTGTAAGACGAGAATCAATAATTGCACCATTACTTTAACCTTAAGTTTTATCAACTCTTGATACATTTAACGTTTTACTGAAATCTTAATTTGAAAACACTAAAAAATATAGTTTTTCACTGCCATTAAAATGACACGAACTGTATACACAAATTTACATATATTCTAGTAAATATATGTGTATGTACACTCCGGTTCACTTAATTAAAGGCAGTAAAAATTCCAAATTCAGAAGCCTGTATCTTTCGCAATTTTTAACCGATTACAGACTTTTAAAATTAAAATGGAAGCTAGACTTCTTGAGATATAAAAAAATGATAAGTGGTTTCTTAACTAAAGAACTTTTTTTGAGCAATTTATAAAAATAAGTTCAAAACTGTGCGTTCTTTTATTGTACACTTTCATTATTTTTAAAGTAAGAACGGAGTGATTGTGTAAATATAATTTATTACTTTTTAATCTATTTACGAGACAAAATGGTAAAACAAAAAATTTTAAATCTATCAGAAAAAACTAAAATTGATGTTTACCATTCTGAAGTATATTATAACAGAGCAATAGCTAAAAAAAATGGGACGAAGCTCAACAGTTGTCAAAAATTACACCAAGGATCCCGGGAGGTATGCAAACAGTTTTAAAGGAAGATTTCATCGTCTTTATCTACGAGTACGTATTAGAAACGAAAAATCATCACAACTGCTTCATTCAATCATCAATTCTGCCTTCTCCTTGTCAAAAATAAATGATTAAGCTGAAGTGCAAGCAACTCATCGGCAGAGTAATTAAAAACTGTGAGTATCTTAAATACCAGAAATAAAAAAAAAACACCAGTTAATGCTAATGCTTCAATTCGCAAAAGACTACGTGACATTGGATGTGCAGCAAAGAGGTCATGTTAATCACTGGAAAACCGTTGTATTTACGGATGAGAAAAAGTTTAATTTGGACGAACCTAAAGGCTACAACCATTATTTCTAGGATTTGCGCAAAGAAAAGCGATTTTTCAACCGACATCACAGTCGAGAGGGAGGCGTTATGGTATGAGGTGCTATTACGTACTATGGCTCCATGGATCTTGAATTTCAAACAGCAAAAATGACTGGTGTAAACTATGAAATATTATTGGAATCAGCTTTTCCGAAGTTCAATGAACTATTTGGCTCCATATCTTGGGTATTACAACAGAATAATGCCCCTATACACAACACAAGAGTAGTAAATAAGTTCATTGCAAGCCAAAACGTTGATATTCTTCATTGGCCAATCTATTCGTCAGATTTAAACATTATCGAAAATGTCTGGGGTTAGTTATCTAGCAAGGTCTTGGAAAGAGGTAGACAATTTGATGACAAGCAATCACTAATTCAGAATTCAAAAATACGACGCTCTAAAGAATTTTCAGACCCTTACATTACGAAGCAACTTTATATTTCCTTGGTTCGCCCTATTCTTGAATATGAATCAATTGTATGGGATCCTTACTTCACCATTCACATAAATAGTATTGAAACAATTTATTATATTCTGTCTACGGACTTTTGGATGGAACTCGTATGTGCTGCCATCATATGAAAGTAGGCTTGGACTCATTAAATTACCAACTTTGAAAAGTCGTCGAAGCAGGCTTAGTATCTCTTTCCTCCTTATATTGATTTGCGGTGAAGTTGATTCAAAGTTTCTGCTGAGCAAAATAAATTTCTGTGTACCAACAAAAAGCAACCCGTAACTATCAACTACTAAGTCTAGATTATCACAGGACCGTCTATGATCCCTTTCGTCACATATGTGCAATATTTAACAAATTTTATCATATTATAGATATCTCTGAATCTAATGATGTTCTAAAACGAAAAATAATTTTGTACTTAAACACGTAATTGTACTCCTTAATATTTTTTCTTTAGTCTATAAGGACTTATAGTCTATAGACTTAAATAAACAAATAAAAAAAATTTCAGTAAATAAAGCAGTTAAGACTTTTGGAAAACTACCTTTTGGGGCGTCTACAGAAAGTTGTTGTTGGTGATAAGGTATCGGATATGTGGATAGTTATATCTGGTGTACCTCAGGGGTATGTTCTTGGTCCCTTTTTGTTCAGCATGTTTGTCAGTGATATTTTCAGAGTCGTTAATTATGTAAAAATACATGCGTATGCTGATGACATTCAGTTGTATTTATCTGATCATGTAGGTCTTCTAGAGGATGTGTGTCGGAAATTGAATGATAACCTGAATTCTATTGTTGGCTGGGCTAGACTTAATAATCTAATGCTTAATCCGGAAAAATCATTTGTTGTGCCAGTCAGTAGAGCTAAATTTGACTTCCTAAATTTCCCGGAAATTTACGTTAGTGACACGGTGCTTAAGTATGTTGAAAAAGTAAAGTACTTGGGATTCTACATTAATTCGACCTTAATGTGTAAAGACCATATAAATGTTGTTGTGAGAATTATTTATCTTACTATGCGTAATTTAAGGACGTCCTCCGAGTTTGTCTCAATTGACGTGAAAAAGAAATTAGTGATTCAGCTTATACTACCACTAATAACTTATTTCGCTGAAGTTTATAGTAATATGGACTTTCAATCATTACATAAGATTCAAGTGGCTTTTAACAATGCAACCCGCTATGTCTACGGCATAGATCGTTACAGTAGTGTTTCTTTCTGGCGTAGGATGGTCCTAGGCTGTGATTTATTGGACTATTTGCGTATAAGAAATTTGTTATTTTTGCATGGTTTATTGATAAGAAAAACACCATCATACTTGTATGAAAAACTTAATTTTGGAACTTCAACCCGTTGCATGACACTACTGGTACCAAGACATTTACATCTCAATACATCCAGACTTTTTTTCATTAACGCCATTAACTTGAGGAACTCTTTACCCTTAAGCTTTAAACGTATACAAGCGAAAAATAGTTTTGCTAAAGCTATCGTTGACTATTATTCAAAAAATTGACTATGATTCAAAAATGATTAGCTTTAAATTTCTCTTCATTTTATTTGTTACGCTCAAGTATGTTATATGTACATATGTATTTATATTTTTTAACTTAATAAAAACAGGATTATTGCTTTATTATTTAAACCCCTATTCTATAATAATATTTTGATATACTTATATACATTTGCTTCTCCCTTTATCGAAAATGTTATGGAACTATAAAAGAATAATATTCTTAATGCTCTTATGATGAAATAAAATTACTAATAAATAAATAATAAAGTCAAATGAATTAAAAGCACAAAAAAACTGATTTTCATTGAAATTAGTTAAGGTGCCTTTATTCAAGTGAACCAAAAAAAAAAAAAAAAAAAAAATAGCTCGTTCTTGGACTTTTTTTATAAATTGCTCAGAGAAATTTATTTAGTTAGTTGGCATGACTTTTTTTATTTCTCCTATATTTATAGCTTCCACTTCTATTCCAAAATTCTGCAATCGATTAAAAATTGCAAAAGATATAGGCTTCTGAATATGGAATATTTAGTACCCTTAAATAAATGAACCGGAGTGTATATAAAATTTCCCACTTTCGTTTACAGACACAGGAACAGCAGCTAAAACAAACTCATTTCAATTTTTAATGTTGACTTCAGTGAAATCAATGTTCGAATAGATACATAGATAAAACGATGCAAAAAATGAAAAACAAGGCTAACAGCCAGTTGCTATGAAAGTTTGCCAACGGCCTCAAAGAAACACGTCATCTAACTTTTATAAAAGCAGGTCATCAAAATTGTTTTTGTGCATTCGGGCTTAAAACATTACATTGGTCACAATAATTTTTTTTTTTATTTTTTTCGTTTCATCCCTTTTTAAATTTTGCATACAGTTGCTCAGCTATTCATTCCTGCATGCACTTCTACATATACATATACGAGTATGTTTGTGTTTCACTTTTTCAGCGCTTTTTGTGTTCCCTTTTTTCTGACTCAAGCAGTTAACGAACAATAGCCAATGATGCAAAAATAAAAGAGCCAAAAAGACAGGAAATAAAATGACAATTTACTCATGATCGCACATTGTTGTTTGTTACTCGCAATTGTTAACAATGAGGACGGCGCATATAAAAATCTTCAAAATCTGATGAAAAACGCTGAAAACTTTTTAAATTTCAAAAGCGTATGCATGAATGTATGTGTACATTTACATACATAACTGTGCATATGTATGTAAAGAAAACCAAACCTTTTAACAGATGTGCCACCCAAGGCCTGGAAAAAATTGTGAGCTGCAAATTCACATCCTTATACATGCATGTGTGTACCAGTATGTATGTACATATATTTATTAGACAGTCTGCTTTGTGAAAAATATGCACATTTAACATTTAAACGTTTTGTCGGCGTGTACGAGTACGAGCGTGCATGTGGGTAATGTTTGACCATCGAAAATGTTGTCAACCGCAGGACATTGGAATTGAAAATTGATTTTGCCCTCTGACTGGCCATGGCTTACTCTTCAGTTCTTTCAATGACTGCGCCCAAAACAATTTTGAATATTTATTTTCCCAAACATAAATATGAAAGAATTGGGGACTTTGTTTGCTTCTGTGTGCTCGTTCGTATAAAGCATTTTTCTGTTAAATGACAATAAATACCCATACAGGCAGGCAGGCAGGCAGAAACAACGAGCAAACAATGAAAGAAACAAACAAACAAAAGAGGACTAAGCATATTCATATTAATCGATAGAACACACACACAAGCAACCGCAAACACACACACTCACAATACATACATTTTGTGTTTCAAAAACAAAAGTGGCAACTCAATAATGGTAAAATGGTTTTCGATAAAAATCTCTTAATAACACCACTGGACTGACTATTTAATATTATTGGAAACCATTGCGTGCATACAAATCCATATATCAATACATACATACATACATACATATGCATGAATATTTTTACACTTTAACCCTGCAAACATTTTCTACAAAAAATAAAACTAAAAAGTGACAACGAAATATGCAAAACTATCATATAATCGCTTCCTAAACAAGAGCGGCAAGCGTTTTTTAGCGATCAAAAGCTCTCATGCCCGCACACAACGGCAACGCTTTGCTACTGGAAAATTCGATTTTGACAATGCGTTTTACAGTGAATTAAGTTGCAAAAGAAAACAATTGTTAACAAAACAAACAAAAAATAAAAATATAGGAAAGTGAAATAAATAAGCAGAAGGAGGAGTCGCAGAACAAAACGTGCTTTTTTGCAATTTTTTTTTTTTGGAAAATGCTTTTTTGATGTATTTGCATTAATTTTGCCAAGTGCTACTGGAAAAAATCTTATTTGCATAATATTTCTTCCCTTCTCATAGAAAAATTTTGTCTTTAAAAAATGATGCAGAACAAAACGTGCTTTTTTTCTTCTATTTTAACAACATGTAGTTTTATAATTTATCTCTAATATTATATGATGATGGGTCTAGCTCAAGTTCAATCCTACAAGTCTTAAGATTTCGACTGGATTTTGTGAGACAGAAATCTAATGATATTTGTTGCGACTGTCAAAAAATCTAACGCGCCATTATATTTTGTTTTCACGCCATTACACCTAAAGTAAAATAAGAAATATGATTTGAAAATAAGCAGCCAGTTTGCTTAACGTCTGGTTTTAATATTTTTATTATTTGCTTTTGTAAAAAATACAACTCTGATCCAATGAAAAATCTTATTTATGTATTAATGTTAAATAGTCGAACTTTTTATTTTAATATTTCTAATATTATATGATGATGGGTTGGCATCACTCGTCTAGCTCAAGTTCAATCCTGGCTAAAGCCAAGAAATATTTTTATTTATAATTATAACAATAATTTCCGCGATCAATAACTTTTGATCAAAGAAGACAGGAAAAAAATAATTGAATACACTAAAGCTGGGGGACAACTACCTATTTCGTAGTCGCTACACTACTCATCAGTACCCACTAGGATTCGAACTCAATACCATGTAAACATGATGTATTTTTAATACGGCAGCTTAACCAACTCAGCCGCTGAACTCTTATTTATTTTATAATTTATTTTTGCTTATTCCATTAAAAGTGGTAATGGGAAATTGTTGTGATTTTCTCGAGTCACGCATGATTGTAGCTTGAGCGAGCGAGTGTAATCACGATGCAAAAAAAAAAAAAAAAACGCATTACATTACGCGCACCTCTTTAGTTGTGACAGTAATACAGCAGAGAAGGAGATATCGAATGCAGTTGCATTAAATAATATATTGGAATAAAAATTTGAAAAATGTATTTCTTTTTAGGACTAACAAAATTGAAATTGATTTAAATTAAAATATTAATTAATTGACTTCAATTAATATTTTTATTGTAGAGTTTAATAGTACGTTTCCATATACGTGATTTGGGCCAAATCATTTCATTTGCCCAAATTAAGTCACTTGTGACATGATTTCTCATACATTTTTCATATGATCAAACTATTTCAAATGACTTAATTTGTTTCAAATTAAGTTGAAATTTGTCTGTGCAGCGCTGCACTACTGGTATTCTTACAAATACAACCTTAGGGCATCCATTATTAGTGAGGTACAATTCGAAAAATTGACATTTACTCGTAAATAAGAATCATAAGGCTGATTTTATTTGTTGATGAAGTGGAAAAAACATTTGTTATCAATGGTATTTTTCATTTTTAGTTG
Source organism: Thecocarcelia acutangulata (assembly GCA_914767995.1). Classification (NCBI taxonomy): domain Eukaryota; kingdom Metazoa; phylum Arthropoda; class Insecta; order Diptera; family Tachinidae; genus Thecocarcelia; species Thecocarcelia acutangulata. Next base: position 65,578,960 of record OU612098.1, read on the forward strand.
TTTTTTTCTGCAATACTAAATAGCTTTTCTTATTGTAATACTTTTTACTTCCTCGTTTACAAAAACAAGATTATGATATAAAGTATTAATATTTTATTTACGAGTACTATTAAACGCTTAACACGGTACCAATAAAGAATATAAAAAAAGCGAAACTATTTTATTTGTTTGCGACTTAGATTCTCCAAAGCAATGACATCTACAGCAAATTTACGAATTCCATTCGAGAGCTGGTGTGTAGTCACAGCATCTTCATTTAGTACCATCCAGGGTAATTTTTTCCAGTTTTATAATATCTGCTTGATATTTATTTAATTAAGGTGTAATCCCATCAGCATCATTTTCGAGTTCTTTAAGTAGGAAAATATAAGCATCAATATTTCCAAAGTACGCACCCATAACCACAGTCTAATATTCAAATTTCTTATAATATTTGTAAATAGTCTTGGACCTTCCTTCTGTTCATATTTTTTTTTTTTATCTTTATTGGCAACATTCCAATCAAGAATGCTACCGACAAATGGGGAAATCAGTGTTACATTTGCTTCAGCACAATCTAAGTCTTTACGTTTTGGTTGGTTTCTGGCATTTTTACGGCTCTCATGTTGAAGCAAATTTAATAAGAATGCGTTCCTTTGTTATCCCCATGTCTTCGTATAAGGAAATCAACTGCGAGGCTTTCCTTATGCTTTTCTCGGTACACGCGTGCTGGCACAATGTTCAATATCTTGCAGCCAAACAGAACACATGAATTATTATAAAGGGTGGCCGATGTTGATTTTGAATAAAACACAAACTATATAAGGAAATTATTATAATTTTATTTTATTATGATATATTGGTATTATTCAATTACGCATGGAACAAAATATCGGCCAAATGGGTGCCGCGACCACGGCGGCACACCTCCATCCGATGGTCCAAATTTTCGATGACCCTGAGGCATAATGGAGGTTCTATGCCGTTAATGTGCCGAATTATCTCATCCTTTAGCTGTTGAATTGTTGCTGGCTTATAGGCGTACACCTTTTCTTTCAAATAACCTCAAAGAAAAAAGTCCAACGGTGTCAAATCACATGATCTTGACGGCCAATTGACATCGCCATTACGTGAGATAACACGGCCATTGAATTTGTTGCGCAAAAGAGCAATTGTTTCGTTACCTGTGTGGCAAGTGGCACCGTCCTGCTGAAACCACATATCGTCTACATCCATATCTGTCAATTCGGGCCATAAAAAGTTCGTTATCATCTCACGATAGCGAACACCATTCACAGTAACTGCCTGACCGGCCTCATTTTGGAAAAAAATACGGCCCGATGATGCCGCCAGCACATAAACCGCACCAAACAGTCATTCTTTGTGGGTGCATTGGTTTTTCGACAGTCACTCTTGGATTCTCATTCGCCCAAATGTGGCAATTCTGTTTACTGACGAATCCACTGAGGTGAAAATGTGCCTCATCACTGAAGATGATTTTCTTCGAAAATTGATCATCCACTGTTGCCATTTCTTGCCACCATTCTGCCCTTTCACGACGTTTGGAATGGTCAAGAGGCTTTAGTTCTTGAGCCAATTGCACCTTAGCGTGTAAATGCAAGTCTTTATGCATAATGTTCATCAACGACGAGCGTGAGAGATGCAATTGTTGAGCACGACGACGAGTTGAAGTGGACGGCTCTTCAGCCACACTATCGCGAACAGCAGCAATATTTTCTGCAGTACGAGCTGTACGAGCATGCACTGGTGTTCTCACATCTTCTATAGAGCCGGTTTGCTCGAATTTTTCCACGATTTTTCCGATTGTACGCACATTTGGACGATCAAATTGACCAAAAAAATCACGAAGTGCACGATATGCATTTTGATTTGAACGCCCATTTTCATAATAAGTCTGGATAACTTTAACACGTTGTTGGATTGTGTATCTCTCCATGGTTCAAATTGAATAAGTCTGAAATAGAGAAATGTCAAATAAAATTTGAAAAAAAGCTGGGCGTTTAGGTGTGGTTCACATTCAATATCGGCCCTTGAAATTTAACCACCCGATATTATTGGTGTTTTATCCCGTTCTATTTCCGAATGCTACAGCGTTTTGCAGAAAGTTTATTACATTTTTGTTTTCTCTATTATAAAATATAATTAACTGTCAAACTGATTTCGAAAATTCGAAGAGAAAATTACTAACAACATAATGGAAACACTTCAAAATGATTTCCTCAAATCAACTTAATTTGCTTATAATGGAAACGTACTATAATTCAGCTCAAAAATATACATATTTACATGATTCAATATGAATAAGACGAAATTCTCAAAAATAGGCCTTTTTTGTTATATTTTACAAAACGTGCTATACGCAAATTTAATTTCGTACAACGTTAACATTTATTAGGGCGTCTTATTGCCTTCCGAGACATTTTAAAATAAGGCATGAACTTTGATATTCAAATATTCGTGTGAAAAAAATAATCCTTGATTTTCCAACATTTTCAAATAATCAAAAAGGCACGTTTTGTTCTGCGACTCCTCAAATAAACAATTTTTGTATTTTTTATTAGAAAATGGTGGTAATAATATATTTTCAATATGATGTAGTAATGTTCTAACTCATCTAAATAACTCATTTTTAAAACTTAAATTATTTTTTTTATTTTAATTTATTGAATTTTTGTTGAATTTTTTTTAATTTTTAAATTAGAGTTGTTTGTACCATAGTTCCGGCTTGAAGATTATGTAGTGAAAAATTCGGTTGGCTTTAGTACGAGCTGGACTATTGATTTTAGTATCCCAAGATCGTGATCACAATCTTTCGTCAACCGTACACCCAATTTTGGTGGTCCCATTTGCATGCGCGGACTTCATTTCATTTCAAGATTTGGTCTGCCACAACAAGACCAAATATTTTTGCTGCCTAAATACATTAACTACGATTATCAAATCAAATAAAGTTTTAGACATATAAAAGTAAGATTTACAAATATTAATTGAACAACTAGTGTTATAATGACAAGTAGTAATGAAAAAGTAATAATTTAAAAAATAAATTATAAGTCTTTCCTCACCCTGGCATTAACAACAGTGATGCACCATTAATAATATTCGAAGCTTTTGTACGCATAAGCTGATAATTTTGAACATAACGCCATCCTGCTTGCACATAATGCCTAAATGGAAAAATGACAATATATAAAAAGGGTACTAATATGTCGTTTCCTTATCTTTGATACACTTAAGTTTCTTGAGTCTGAAAGGTAACCAAATTTTGTTAATAAAGCCATTTTCCTATTCAAATTCCTAGTTCCTTTGAATTTTATTTCTTTTGTTTCATATTGTGTTTGACTAATTTCGTTCCGAGAAAACTTTTAATAATATGAATTATTCGAAGTTTTTTCTGTATTGGCTCCGAGGTTAATTGTATTCATTTTCGAAAGCTCTTCTCCTTGTGTTCAGCAATCCAACAATATTTAATCAATAACAGCCTTATTCAAAAAAAATTTTACTTTTGCTTTCATGTACCAAATGAGTAAAACTTTACAAACTGTTATTAAAAATTTGTATTCAGAAATTTTGAATTTTTGATTAAGCCATTTTGAATTTTTTGAACTGGTAACAGTATACATAAAATAGACTCTTAAGTTCCAAAAAAAATTGTGGCTTATGTTCTAATGATGCAAAAAATATGTATTATATTAATCGGTAACCGAATGTTCGAATACATTTTGGTTGTAAAATACTAAAAAAAACATTTGTGTACAATAAACATTTCTTTGTTTTTATCTTTTAATGAAAAATGTTAATGAAAAAGTTAAAAAATTTATTTAAAAAACCAAATTGAGTAGATTTTCGAAGGCGAATGAGATATACTTTTTTCATTACGAATAAAAGGAACTCGAATAACTTTACTATTACTTTTTTGTACATCACTTTTGTGTGTGTAATTTTTTGTCATTCAAAAATACAAATTTATTAAAATTGAAATATTCACACACATGCATGTTCACACTTATATATAAGCAAATAGGATTTTGTCCTGAAAAATTATATTGGAGACAAAAACCAAAAAGAAGAAATTTGACTAAAAGATGGGCAGAGGGTTTCTTAAAATTTCAGCATTTGACACTGAGTTAATATTAGTATATTAAACAAATATTGGTTTTTGAATAATACTTTAGGGAATTTTGCTTAATAACGATAAGTAAACGTTTAAGTTTCTTTGAATAAGGCTGTAAGTTAATACTTTTTGAAAAAATTTAAAATAATGGTTATTTTTTTATCAGCCCTCGTATGTGGTTGAACTCATGCGAACTTGATTGGAACATTTCATTAAATTTATTGTTGTCGAAGTTTTCTAAACCTTGTGGACCCACATAAATGACTACGGCAATCAAAGGTGAACACTTCTACGGCTTGAAAGAAGGTAAATTGGATTCATATTAAAATTTTCTGAAATTTCGTCTTTCTCTTCTTTCTCACTTCCTAAAAAATAAAAATTCTTAGAACACACGAATTTGACACACAGAAGTCACTTTTTAGGTAAGTCTATCCAAATTTTTACTTCCATACGTTTGCAGGGTAGTTTCTGTTACTCATTTACAGTTATTTGTGGGTGGAAAATATTTTTACTGTTATCGATGTTGTTGTTTTCAGTGTTGTTTGTTTTATTGATGGCAATAGAATTGAAATTGGGATTCTCATTCAAATGCACAGCAAACACAAAAACTTGGAACACAGCGGAATTAGTGGTCTGCATAATTGATCGTCGTTTTATTGTTTCAATTTGTTTTTATAATCATTGCTCTGATTGATTGGCAAGCCTCAGTTGAAATTTTCAATATTAGTTTTCACAATACATAAGCACACGTTTCAAACAGATTGGCCCAGAAAAAAATCTTAAAGAAAACAATACACCAAGAATTAAGATTTTTCGTTCAGATACATTTGTAGGTAGAGTTTAACTCAATTTAAAAATTCATTAAGAGTAGTTAATATTGAACAGGGTTGAATTTAGGAGAGAATTGCCACTCACAGCCCGACATCTTCTACACAAACAGTTTTGTATTCTCATGAAGCTGATAAGCCTCAAACAAATTTTGTCTAATCTGAATAAGAAATTAAATTGTTTAGTAAATAAAAGTAATTGAATATTGTGAAACATTAAGGATACTAGATATATGTACATACATACATACGCATGTATATATATGGTTGGCTAGTTTACGTGGTAGTTCACTGATCAAAACCAGCAGGTACGGTCGGAAGGACCCCGTTTGGATGTACATATGTATATGAAAGAATTTCTTTTATTATTTGTTTAAAATATAAATATTTTAAGCAAAAAATATTTACAAATATGAATTTTTTGAACTGCAATTTAGTTAGTTTATGCATTACAGATTATAATATTCAACTATTTACTATAAAGTTAAGATATTATTAACCTGTCACATCATGAAGTAACGAATAATTAGTCTAGTTTATTGTGAATTATTACCTATAATGTTCGAATATGCTGTAAAAAAGGGTACTTAAAGAGAACAGAAATGTATGTAGACACTTAAGAACGAAGCGTCAATAAAGTCACGCGTGAAAGTGAAGAAGTTGCGCACTTTTCTTTCTGTTATATATATTATTATTAGTTTTAAGAAATTTCAACTCTGTAACATAAATGAACAATAAACAACAGCAGTTGCCATCATGACGAACATGATAAAAAAAAACAAAACATTTGAATAAGGGGAGAAAATATGGTCCAACCACAATCGAAAAGGATGGGTAAAGGCCGAAATATTGGAAGCTCATAATACACCAAGTTCATATTGGATAAAACTGGAGGTCGGCTCGGTGTTTACAAAAAATTCTCGTTGGCTACGTAAATGAATTTTAAACTTTATATTTATGTAATGAAATTTTAAGAATTTATATTTATCTCACTATTAACTAGTCTCTCAAAAAAGGGAGATGTTATATATATTATTAGTAGTTTTAAGGAATGGCAACTCTGTAACATAAATGAACAATAAAGAACGGCAGTTGCCATCATGACGAACATGGTAAAAAAAAAAAACAAAAAAACAAAACATTTGAATAAGGGGAGAAAATATGGTCCAACCACAATCGAAAAGGATGGGTAAAGGCCGAAATATTGGAAGCTCATAATACACCAAGTTCATATTGGATAAAACTGGAGGTCGGCTCGGTGTTTACAAAAAATTCTCGTTGGCTACGTAAATGAATTTTAAACTTTATATTTATGTAATGAAATTTTAAGAATTTATATTTATCTCACTATTAACTAGTCTCTCAAAAAAAGGAGATGTTATATATATTATTAGTAGTTTTAAGGAATGGCAACTCTGTAACATAAATGAACAATAAAGAACGGCAGTTGCCATCATGACGAACATGATAAAACACTTCCACGAGGACTAACTATCAAACATAGCCTTCCTAATTATTAAGAAAAGCGGTAGACAATCTAATTTAGGGACAAACCTACAGTCCACTCAACACTAACTAACCAACTCCTAAATATCTCTCTAACCCGCTTGCCACATTTCTAACGAAATCATGCTTACTTTTATTGTTAAAACTATTTTGACCAATTGAAATGTGAGTAAGAGCTACAGTGTTAACCGACAAAAACCCGAAAGTTTGCATGCATGTACACGTAAAAAAAATATATGGTTGATATGACAATATTTTAAGGGCAAAATAAAAAGACTGTTGTTGAATTATGGTTGCTGCGATTTGTTTACCAATGGTTGTTCATATGTTTGAAAGGTGTAAATAAATGTTAGAGGCGTGTAGAAATGAAAAATCTTGTTTTTTGTATTTTGACGGATATTAATAAAACATTTTTCTTTTTAAATTCTTAATAATTTATTTACATTGCTTGGATATATAGATAGCTGGGAAACATAGGAAACAATTTATTTATAATTTTTATTGGTATAATTTTAAACTTTTATTATTTTAACAAAAAAGATTAAAACTTGTACAATTTAGCAAAATCTTGGTGCAAAAGATTGATTTACATATTTTCTTTCTGGCCCATAAATCTTTGAAAATACGTATCAAATTCAAATACATTAATACGCACACATACATACATTTAGACATTTATGTATATAAGTTCGTATACAAACCTTCTTCGCACCAAATGTTTGTTTTTATACCATTTTCTCCAATTAATAAATATACATATATAACCTTTATTTTTAATATTATTATTATTGAAAAAAAAAACACACACACACACACATGTAAATAAACTGATTGCTTCAAAATTTAAAAAATAAAATAAAAATATTAATGAGTATGTTCAACAACAATAGTTAGTTTAATGGAATATATTATTGTGCATTACAAAACCTATTGTTGTGTTCACATTATTTTTTTAAACATTAATATTGCATTCAACCATGTTTTCAAATGATAGAAATGTAGCAACAGAAAAGTTGAACCTTCAGCACTGATATATTTGTAGAGGATCATAATAAATTAAAAATTATAATATACTGCTACTGGCAACAATACGGATTACGACAGAGTAAATGTTAATGTTGCCGCAACAATATTCCAAACTGTAGATAGGATGTATAATTGGTTGACGTTCGGTCCTGGCCTGACGGCCTTATCTAACGAAGAACTTATTGCACAGTGTGAACTACTCCCGATCCAGTAGCGCCCTTATGTAGCTTGCGTAACTTTTTTCATCTCGGCTATCAATGATTAATCAGTTTTTTTATATCCTTCACAAAAATGTTATAAGTTTGTGGTTCCGTTTGTAATTTGTACAATTTTCATTTGCGACCCTACAAAGTACATATATTATAAATCAGAATTAATGGAAAAGTCGATTAAGCGATGTCCGTCTCTCCGTCTGTTTAAATACCGTTTCTGAGAAAACCATTAGACTTAGAAACTTTTTTTTACCATTCTCTTACCCCATCGTAGTATCGGTTCACTTATAGCTGGGATATATTCAAAATTCCGAAAAGAGCCATTTTCGGGCCATTTAGTATGAAAGTTTTTGAAAAAAAATTGTTTGTTTTGCTTCAAACTTCACACACTTATTAAACATGGTGACTAAAACGCAAAAAAAAAATTTCATATCAGTCCATATAAAATATCGGTCCATGTAAAATAAGGTTATATAAATATGGAAAAGGAAATTTTCCCATATCGGTCCATATACGAGTATACCCGAGATATAGCCTAGACCGGGGTTCTCATGAAAATGTTAAATCAACGTTTAGTTTTCTTTAACTACCCGACCCGCGATTCAAAAATAATTCACATCCATAATTTTTCATAAGAACGGAAGTGTTGGTCAGCCAGGCATACAGCCTTTCCTATTAATGCAAACAAGTGATGACTTCCCATTTTAATATCTTCAAGTCTGTCTTGACTATTTTCGCAACCTGGAGTCGAACATTATCCCGCTCTAAAATCATTTTTTCAGTACGCGGATCAAACGCATTAATTGCGTTCGCTAACGATCACTGGAATTGTTTCAGTCGGCTTTAACAGCTCATTATACACTACACCGGGCTAGTCCCACCAAATACTGACCTTGCAACCGGAAATATTCGATTTGGGCTTCGAAGTGGAATCATGGTCATGATTTTCTGTGCTAGGATTTATCGTTATGAAACCACTTTTTGTCCTCAGCCACAATGCGATAAAGAATCCCTCCCAGTTTCACCTTGCAAGCAGCTATTCACAAGGAAACTAGTGCCGTTCAACATCCCTCATTTTCAATTCGTACGAGACGCAATTTACTTGTTTTTGAATCATTTCTATTACTTTCAGCATTTAGAATTTTTTGTTCCTTCACTCCCAATAATGCTGCAAATTCATGTTGCTTTTGACACGAGTCTTGATCAAGTGATGCCTCGAATTCTGCATGTTTGAAAACCTATCTTCCACCGCTATACTGGCCTTCGACGTCAAAATCCTAGTTCTTGAAGCGTTGACACTACTCTCGGCACGTTCTTTTTCTAATAGCGGCCTCACCATAGGCAATTGAAATCATTGGATGAACATCAGCTATAGATTTCTTCATATTAAAGCAGAAAATTAACACCGCCTGCAAATTACGAGAATTTGGCTCATAAGCCGACAAATTTAATCGGTAATAATTTTATCATGATGATACAAATAGATCAATATTTCGTTGGCATTAACATAACAGCGTTTCATACAAGTCTTAAGATTTTGATTGGATTTTGTGAGACAGAAATCTAATGATATTTGTTGCGACTGTCAAAAAATCTAACGCGACATTATATTTTGTTTTCACACCATCACACCTAAAGTAAAATAAGAAATATGAATTGAAAATAAACAGCCAATTTGCTTAACGTCTGGTTTTAATGTTTTTATTATTTGCTTTTGTAAAAAATGCAACTCTGGTCCAATGAAAAATCTTATTTATGTATTAATGTTAAATAGTCGAACTTTTTATTTTAATATTTCTAATATTATATGATGATGGGTTGTTATCACTCGTCTAACTCAAGTTCAATCCTGGCTAAAGCCAAGAAATATAATATAACAATAATTGTCGCGATCAATAACTCTTGATCAAAGAAGACGGGAAAAAATAATTGAATACACTAAAGCTGGGGGACAACTAGATGTTTCGCAGACGCTACACTGCTCATCAGCACCCACTAGGGTTCGAACTCAGTACCATGTAAACATGATGTATTTTTAATACGGCAGCTTAACCAACTCAGCCACTGAACCCTTATTTCTTTTTTCGTCTATATTTGTCTCATATTGATCACATATGCAATTTATTATAATCCCTGTTGTTTGTACTGCAGTATGCTGTCACTGAACAGGCTCTGCGCCGTGAGATACATATGTTAAATAGTCGAACTTTTTATTTAAATATTTATAATATTATATCGCTCCTTTATTGCAACATAGTCATATCTCAACAAATGAGATTTTCGAGTTAACAATGCAGAAGTACTATCTTTTATATTGTGCCAAAATTTAGTTTAAATTACCTTTAAACTATTTACTTTAGGAGATATTTTCTAAAAGTTTTGTCTAAGACTTGTACGGAAACTAAAAAATTTGAAATGTGTTTTTCCCGAAACGAGTTTTTTTTTGCGTTATGACTATGTTGCAATAAAGGAGCGATATGATGATGGGTTGGTATCATTCGTCTAGCTCATATTTTCTATTTTATAACAGGTGTAATATTGTGAACACCAAATGTAGTGCTACGTTAGATATATTGACAGTCCCATCAAATCCCAATAGAAAGTGTGAAACGCACTTAAACAAATAAGGTGAACAAGTTATATTAAAACCAGCATCATGAGTAACGATCAAAAGCAGTAATAAGCAGGATTCAATCCAATTCTATACTTTAAACCGGATCTTGAAGAAAAAAAAAAATCGCTTATTATCCAAATTTGCAGAAACCATCATCATTTTTTACTGAAACAATTATAAAAGCTTTTGTCCAACGAATTGCAATCTTTAAATGTACAACTTAGCGTAACTTAACTAAGTTAAAGTTATTTTTCTAATTTTTCTTTTATTTTACATCTATTCGCATTTATTTTCTTCTTGTGTGTTAAAGTAAATCCCTCAGGGAAAACATTTAATTAAAAGCATTTCCTTTTAACTAAGAAATTAAAAACAAAGCTCGAACCTAATTAAAAGAAGAAATTTATTTTATATAAAGGCTTACCCAAGACTATAGACTTACATAATTGTATTGCGCGCTCACAACGTTAAAAAAAAACATAGAATATACGGATGTACTCGTATAATTGCATACGATTCTTTGTAAAGAAGAAAGAGAAAATAATGTCTGCTCTTTAACACTATCCCTTGGATACAAACAGTTAATTTATATGTAACCTGCCGACCCGGCAAACTTCGTTTTGCCTTCAAATTTTATTTACATTGATACAGTATCGTAATTGTTTTAATTACATACTGATCGATAAATGTATATTCAGGTAATCAATTAAAATAAATGAATACTCTTTTTCAAATTGCTTTGTTATCAGATTGTAGTTTAGTTCACTGCAATGTTTTAAGATACTTTACTTTTTCTTTCTTTATCTGGTGTTTAAAAAAATAATGTTAATGGTATTTCAATACCAGGCTACGTGACATACAACTGATCATACGAAAAGAATGGGGTTTCAAGATAAATGCCGCAAACACGCAATAGCTGGTCTTGAGATACATTAAATGTGATTGCGAATGCAAGCCCTACTGACGGTTGTGTACTCGATGGCGTCACCTTGGGAGCTAATGACTATTACATCATAAAATCGCAAGCACTTTCACTTTAAATCCGACAATTCAGATAGTCGACATCACATTCGCTTCACCAATCATGATATTTGCAAATTTGGAAGTGTTTGAGAGCACACTGCGTATAAACTCAGACTTTGAGTCGGTGAAGTGACAGAGTTGGGAAACTGAGCCCTTATGCGGACGATCTCTACTCGTATATAATAACAAAATAACAAGATCAGGGCAAAATTGAAAGACCTTTTAATCGAGTTCTAGAAGTTTAGTTTAGTCAAAAGAAACTGCCACAAATTTATCTTACCACCACCTACGAGTACATATTTGCCGTAAGCTAACTTGTAGAGAATATAACTTTAAACAAAATAATGTAAAAATTGATCATGTAAATATAGACACTAAATAGAATTTTAAGAACCATTGTAACTATTTAAAAAATAATCGAATGCCCAAATTATATATAATTGAATGTTTATTCTCTACTAAAATCTATAGGCATATTAATAGTATTCCTCCATTACTTTACGCTTAAGTTATGGCAAAAATCAGTTATGGTCTAGTTATGTATAGTAAAAAAGCAGAATCAGTTCTACAACCGGTAGAAAATATTCCTACCGCGTTTATCAGAGCCGGTCTACGAGTAAGAGCTTTTCGAATCACACAAGTTAAAAATTTGCACGGCAAGGGAGGTTTTAATACCCTGCTCACGCCAATGAGATAAAAATTCAAATCGCACATAAAATCGTTTGCCGCAGATCATCAGTGCTCCACAGCCATTTAGAATTGTGGAAGAACTTAAGAACTGAGCTAAAATCGCCCTTAATAATCTGCCAGTTCTTCAAACTTACAAAAAGATTTGATATTTCTAAGTTAGTCGATCCAATATAAAATCACCCTCCTTGAGTGCTGGAATCAACTACGTCCCTAAAAAATTTATAGAATCTGGGCAATAATTCAATTCCACCGGTAGTCTTCAGACTTTTATTCTCATAGTTAACGGTAAAACACAAAAATAAAAACTGAACTTTCCTCTATACAGACGGATCAAAAACAGCAAGCTCTGTTAGATTTTATATTGTAGTCGATAACAAATTAATTCGCAGACTAGGTATTTTACCTTTGGAAGCAACGGTTTTCGAAGCTAAAGCTATAGCAATCTTAGAAGCTGTAAAACAGTTTTTGACGTATTGTCCAGTCAAAAGAATATAAACTCCACCCTAATCGTGATTCCATAGCTTTTAATAGAAACTAGTGGGAATCCCAGGTCGACGCAATCGACCGCATTTTTTTACCGCTCTTGAATAATGCACTCTTATATAAAATCCAATGCTGAAACCAAAAAACTGAGAAAACCCACAAATATGTTCTTTATGGTGAATGGCCAATGTAAGCGGCATGCGGCATGCGGCAACGGGTGGCAATCAACTGTTTTATTTGCCGCTTGAATTTATTTGATATAGGCAAATGAACGCGGCTAATTGAAGTAAAAACTTATGTACCGGAATTTAAACAAAAGAACATTTCGACTTTTTCAACGCAAAATAAATAAATTTAATTGCTAAAAATTTTAAATCCCAAAAATAAAAAAAAATTATTTTTTCTTCTATTTTCCCTATGTTTTGTTCCTTTACTCTTACTTTTTGGTTTGAGAAATTGAAGCGGCAAAACAAAAAGTTAAATTGAATTCAACACTGCCGCTTGGTCGCCTTTAACGGCATTGCCAAATTAAATTAAATTCAACATGTTGATAATTTTGTGTAAATATTTTGATAAAAAAATAAAATTTTTTGTAAATGGGTCACATTGTTGGCGCTCGCTGCCGCATGCCGCGTACATTCCCCTTTCACTGTTACTCATATTTGACCCCGCTGTCTGCAGTTTGTTTCACTTGTTTTTGAGTCAAACATATACACATATTTTGTTTGTTAACAAAATTAAACTCGTTCACTACTGTGTAGAAAGAACATTAAAACGATATATAAACTTTCTAAATCAGTAGTACGGCTACGAAAGGGACATGTTTGCCTATTAATGTTACACTTATATTATGAATAAAGTGAAACTTCTGTGGATTCCAAGCTTTATCAGCATCGACGTCGCTAATCACAAAGTGAAGCTAGCTCATTTACATCCTAGACCATAATTTACATTCGAATCTAACAACTTTACACCAGAAACAGTGGCGGCGTCGGTGACATCGGCGGGCCTCGCAAAGATTTTAATTATTTAAAATTTTGTTATTCATTTTTATTTGTTTTCATACAGTTGTGGGAGTAAAAAGAGTGATTAGTACTTTACGGGCGTTATCTAGAATAAACTGGTAACACTACGCAAAGTAAACAGCTTAGCACGCAAGACGGGGAATCCCCGTATTGTTTAACTATTTGTATTTCTGCACCACTCGAGGACTAGACTGGTGCGTCAATTCTCCGGTGGTGTTTTTTTGAAAAAAAGATACCACACTAGAATTTAATGTTCTTTCAGTACAAAAATTTATGAATAGCTTGTTTTCTATGTTTGCCAGCTATCTATATGTCGATATTTCATAGGAGCTACCTTAATCATCAGTAGACTTTGGAAATTTTTGAAAAATATTCTCAAACTTTCAACTTTATATCCCAACAATCTAAATAAATTACTGGGAATTTAAAAAGAAAAATGCTCTAATAATATCCGTCAAAACACAAAAAACAAGCTTTTTCATTTTATATAAATATAACATAAAAATAAAACACTTAATTGTTCTTTCAGTACAAAATAATCTAGGTCTAATTAAAGCAATTTTATTCAATTTTCCATTGCTTTGGTGTATATACATATTGAGTTATTTATCATGCCTAAGACTGTACTACAAAAAAAAATGGAACTGATCGGCAGATCTCGCATCGCACTATTATTAACTCTGACGGGCCTATTTTCTTGACTGGGATAAAAGAAGTCCTCGTGAATCCTAATCTCCCCGACGTCCATGCGTGTTCTAGTGCCACCACTGGCCAGAAAATCAATGAGCAACTTAAGTGTTACAATTCTAAGCCAATGGCGGAGTTACAATCATATTCAACTTCCTATTCAACTGGCTGCATTAATAATAGATGCTTCACCAGATTGCGCCTCACATACATATACAAGGTTAACCCGCCAATTTCTTATATCAGAAGCTCCCCGTTCTGTCTGCTCTTTCTGCAATAGTTCAATTTTAACAATATTCTGCTGCTATCACGGTGTCCTCCATTAAAACCCTACTTTTAAGTGTCTGCAAAGCAAATAACATAATTTAACTCTTATCTGATGCATCTGCAGCGAATATACTAACGTATATAAATTCCTACAAGCTATTAAATTAAAAAAAGGTATTTAAATAAAATCCGTTCAAAATTATTTTAAATATTACTTAATAACTAACGAAATATTTTTATATAAAATGCAAAGCGATAGCCCCAGTTGTTAGTACTTTAATAAATATAGTTTATTGTAATTTACATTATAATTAATTTTGTAAGTTAGTAAGTAAATACTGTTGCCAATGTCAAATGATTTCTTTCAAATTACTTCTCCAGTTTAGTCATTTTTCAGCTTGACACCCGCGTTTGTAGCCAGTTTGGGTTTATTTATATGTTTTCTCAAGGCGGACAGCTTCAAATACGCATAAAGTTCACCGGCTGTGAACCAGTGATTATCAAAAATCATGTTTTTGCTTGATTAACTTATACACTAAAATTTGTAATCAACAAAAATCAGGCAACAATGTTCAACGCTGAGTAAAATCAGCTCGTCTTGTACACATTTTAAATTTGTAACCAGCAAAAATCAAGCAACAAAGTTCAACGTTGAGTGAAATCAACTCGCCTTGTAAACAATCTGAATTTGTAATCAACAAAAATCTAGCAACAAAGCTTAATGTCGAATAAAATCAACTCGCCTTGTAAATATTGCGCATTCGTTTCAACTCAGTTGGCAACTGAGTCCGGTTGTTGTCCAAATCAAAGCGTGTATGGCTTTGTCAGTTGATTAGTTTGGCAGTTGTCAAGTTGGTTGAAGAAAAGTAAAATTTTTTTGATTTTTTCAAGTTGACAAGCAAGTCTTTCAATTCGATTGTGTTGTGTGTGTTCGAGTCTCTTGATCAGGTCTCAAAATTTATATTTGTTAATAAGCAAAATTGCCGCATATGGAGTGAGACCAATCCACAAGAGACCCTACAGACTCCATTACATCCAGAAAAATGCACTGTTTGGTGCGGTTTTCATGCTGGTGGCATCATCGGACCTTATTTCTTCAAAAATGAGGCCGGAGCTCGCGTTACGGTCAATGGAGATCGTTACCGCACCATGATCAATGATTTTTTGTTTGAAAATATGGATGACATTGATCCGGAGGAGATGTGGTTTCAACAGGATGGCGCTACGTGCCATACGGCGAACGCAACCATCGACTTACTGAAATCAAAATTAGGCGATAAGTTGATTTCGAGAAATGGACCTGTCAATTGGCCTCCAAGGTCGTGCGATTTGACACCTATCGATTATTTCCTGTGGGGCTACGTGAAGTCACTGGTTTATGCTGATAAACCAGCAACAATTGACGCCTTGGAGGCCAGCATTGTTCGTGTTGTTCGTGACATACGGCCAGCAGTGCTCGAAAAAGTGGCCCAAAATTGGACGTCCAGAATGCGCTTCGTCAAGAACAGCCGCGGTGCCCATATGCCCGAAATCATTTTCAAATGTTAATGTTACGTATTGATCTCTCGAATAAAAAAAAATTTTGATTACAATTTAATTTTTTGTGTTATTTTTTACAATTTCAAGTTCTATCGGGCTTAAAAAAACACCCTATAATAGTTGAATGAAAATCTTTCAATTCAGCTTATGAAGTGTATGGGCAATAATCAATTCAGTTGAAAGACTCAATTCACAATTGAATTGATTTGTGTATGGACCGCTTTGGATGTTGCTTCGATTGTGTGTTATATAAACAAATTTGAAACATATTTACATACATATTTTGTTTTTAGTTTAAAGGGCAAAGTTCATTTAAAAGCGCAGTGAAACAAGTGTAGCTGTTTTTATATGTATACCATTGTCTTTTTTAACGAATGTTCAAAAATAAATACACATTTGTTTTTTTCTATGAAAACCTTTTGTTTCTATGTATGTGCATTTTACTTCGATTTTTTTTCCAGCAGAAGAATACAGAAAAACCGTTTAATACATCACTGCATTGATTTTCGTTAATTTTTTTTCTTCTAAAACAAAAATTAAAACATAAGAAATGAATGCCGAACTATATGCGCATTCATTTATATTCAAGCACGAACCTTAACGATGATTTCACTCACATAGCGAAGTTGTCGCTCATGGTGTTTACTGACTAAAAATCAACTGCGCATTTGTGCGGCTGAATACAAAATCATATTTGAACGAAATGAAATGGTTTTCATGTCGTTGAGCAAGTATGATTTTTTTGCAATCACTAAAAGTTGTTCTCTACTGTGAACTTAAAGCATTAAAAATGAATAAATATGCTATGACAGTTTGAGTACATTTATGCTTACCTCGCGGACTTCGGTCATACGTTGTAGATAGAATCGTCATCCGGCTAATATTCCGTGCATTTTCATCCGCTTTTATGACATCTCGAAGATGAATATACTCTTCACAACTGAGGTTCGTCTGGTTCAATATTCAATAGTCTGGTCAAATATTCCGTTTCAATTTTAAGGCAATTTTCGATAGCGTATTGATGGAATGGTCGACGATATTTCAAGATGTTACAGCCCTACTTTTCACGATAACATATATATACACATTAATACCGGAACCACACTATGGGCCGTATTCATAAAAAAATATTTTATGTTTGTTAAACGTTTATTTGACTAGCTTTGTATAGAAACTTGCCAGAAAAGTCTTTAATTAACGAAAAATATTTTTTTTGTTTACGGTCTCAATTCGAAATGATTTGCTTGTTTTTGATTTTAATTACGAGTAACTGTTTCTTAAGATCTTATTTGATTGACTAAAATTGAAAATTTTGCATTATTATATTAAAAAGAAATATGTATTTGTATTGGTAAACATAATAGGATTATATACTTACATATATTGCCGTTTTGCAAAATTTTTCTTTTTTGAGTCAAAGCAATTCTTAATAATTTCTGCTTGTGACAGTCAATGACATTTGAAACGTTTGTTAATTTAATTTTACAAAGTTTTTCATACTTACTCGTACTCGTATATGCTTATGAAACTGTTTTAAAATGGTATGGGAATGTTCATATTCAGTTCATAAAAACTAATCAAAATTGTCAGAGAGATATGTAACTACTCCCTGTTTTGATTAAAATTCTCCGGAATTCTCTCGTTCGATTTTATTTAAATACAGTTATGTTTTATGTTATTAAAGTAACTATTGCTACTATTGTTGATGGGAAATTGCACCGTAGGATATTTTAATGTGACATATTTATTTGTTTCTTTGTTTTTTGCTTTCTTCTCCTATATTTTTTTTATTAGGTGTGCAATAGATGGCTTAGCGGTAAGTGGAAATCGAAACAAACATATCGTAGATGCCATACAATAAGCCTGGGTATTTGTAAACATAACACCATCGAAATATTAGTATCTATATTATATCCCCAGCCCCCTCCCCTACCGCCCGGGGAACAGGTTTTGTCTTGGCATATTCCTAACCAGGGCATTTTGTTTTTCGTGTAAAGAGGGGAACGAGTCATTTTTTGACGAAAATAAAAATCTAAGAAGCCGCATGACTTGTGTTGGCTTCCGAAACCCTTACCAAGGGTTTTAATTGGCAGAACGGGGATCAGCATGATCCCCGGGTGGTTCTTCTTGCATTCAACCCGGGCTGATCATGGTTGAGGTGTCTACCTTGGCTGAAACATTCTGGCTGTGGTTTTTTTTTTTTTTTTTTTTTTTAGATAGATAGATTTTATTTACATTTCATGTAGAATACAATTCATTTTTGTTGTCCCAGCGCCCAGGGGGCATTGTTGAGACAAGCTGGCAACTAGATTAATTCTTAAAATAAATGTAGTTTTATACTAAAATTTAAAACTGAAGTTCATTACATAAAATTTGGCAGAAAATACATGAAATACAATAAAATGTAGATTTATCTACGCAAAAGCACTTCAAAATTTTCACATAAATATTCTTTTAATTCTTTTTTAAATGCTGAAATAGTGTTAATCGTTTTTAACCTTGCAGGCAAGCTATTATACTCAAGACTTCCAGCATATTCAATCCTTTGCTTCGTTGTCTCCAATCTGCATCTTGGGGTATATAAATTACTCTGACTTCTAGTATTGAAGCCCATTTGGTTTTGAACAAAGTCGATAGTGTGATATCCAATCCTATTTATAGATTTGAACATATAAATTAAAAGTTTATATTTATACTGTGCATATATAGGCATTATCGGCTTACAAATATCATCATAAAGTGTCAGTGTTTGATAATGCAAAGGCAAATTATGAATTATGGTTGAAACCTAAAACCCAGGAAGGGGTGTTAGTATCCTTGATAATTGCTTGGCGTGGCTTTTTTCGGGGACTAGCAAACTCCCGAGGGTATGTTGCCTTAACAACAGATACGTGTACTGTAAGGAACCAGTGGTGATGGTTGATGGGTGAGTTTGTTTAAGGGCGGTTGCTGCTAGTAGGCTTTGGCCTACCAACTCATTAAGCCTTGTCTTTCATTGATTGCTGGGAAGTTACATACAGAAGGGATTAGAAGTTCCGGACTCCTCAACAAGAAGTTGCTCATTTGGCTACAAACATACGACAAAAATTGCTACAATTTGAAGCCAAGCGATGTAAAACGGCGTTTGTTTTCTTGTGTATAACTGCTTGCAAGACAAATACGGAAGGAGTTTCTGAATTGCATTGTGACTGGGGACTCGGCGTAGGGTATTATCGCTCTGTACGAGCTGTTATAAATGGGGTCTCATCACACGAGTTCAAGATTAATTCAGGGGTACCGCAAGACTCCGTTCTTTCTCCTACTCTATTTTTTATTTTCCTCAATGACCTTCTATTTTAAACTTCCCACCCTATCCACTCCTTCGCGGATGACAACAGCATTTTCCATTCGTACCCTTTCAGTTATAGGCCCAGCCTATCCGAGATCATTGCTAAGAGACAAAATATGAATGACTCACTGAATAGTAGTCCTCTATTAATTTCCTCATGGAGTTGCAAAAACAGGGTCGCCTTTAACGCTCGTAAGGCCCAATATTGTTTATTAGGAAACAAACGACCGCAAGTGCTGCTTCATCGTACTCATAGATCGCATAAACATTGAGGAATCGGATGCTCTTGATATTCTTGAAATGAAAATACAGTGTGATGTTCGCTAGAATGATCACATTTATCATGTCTCTAAAGAAGCTTTCCAGTGTCTCGGGTTTTTAAAACGGTGTAAGATGTACTTCGTTACTACAATGGATTTTGCTCTGACGAGTTTACGGATCTAGTTCTCAAAACTCGCACATTTATACGTAACATGGGTGCATCATCCATTTGTAGTCGATTACTCGGAAAATCCTACAACGCATTACAGAGAGAATTCGTTTCTCAGCCTTACGCTGTGGAATAAGTTGCCTATAGACGTGTTTCCTGTCTGTTATAACGTTGAAATGTTTATAAACACTACTCCCTCTTTGCCCCTCCACCTAATCTAATTTCCTGGTACTGGTAAAAAAAAAATGTATTATTAAGGCTGCCTGAAAGTCTGAATTTAGACGAGCGAACATTTAGAAGAAAAACATTTGAAATTCTCTTTTGATTTTTCTTTCGTATTCTCACAGTCGAACATGTTGCCGGCAACATTCCATTATTATTTGTTTTTTTAATTTTTCGTCATGTTGTCTGTTAATTTTTTGACATATGATTACTTTAAATTATAAAAAATAATGAAATTGAAGTTTGTCAAAAATAAATTTATTTTTAAGTCTGCTACAGTCACACCAAACATTTCCTTCTCCAAAATATTTTTTATTTCATTAAATCCCTGTGCTTTTCTTATTCAGTCCATATATTCTTTGGATCGCACACTGTACCGATAATCTCTTTCCTGTACAAATATTTATGTTCCATATTTATTAAAATTTCTTTTTATACCCTTCACAAAAATGTAAAGGGTATATATAAGTTTGTGATTCCGTTTGTAATTTCTACAGTTTTTTTTTGCGACCCTATAAAGTATATATATTCTGAATCAGAATTAATGGAAAAGTCGATTAAGCGATGTCCGTCTGTCCGTCTGTCCGCTGTTGAAATACCGTTTCTGAGAAAACCATTAGACTTAGAAACTTTTTTCTTTCACCATTCTTTTACCCCATCGATTCATGGGTTTTCTATTGAAATTCAGTAATATCGGTCCACGTATAGCTGAGATATATTCAAAATTCCGAAAAAAGCCATTTTTTTTTTGCAGTTTTGTATGAAAATTTTTGAAAACAAAAGTTGTTCGTTTTGCTTCAAACTTCACACACTTATTAAGCATGGTGACTAAAAGACAAAAAATTTTTTTTTCAGATATCGGTCCATATATACCCGAGATATAGCCCAAATCGGATTTTTAATGAAAATGTCGCATAGGTGAAGCTCAATAACTTTTTTTTGCTCAAAAGCAGTTCTGGTAATTATATAAGGTTACATAAATATGGAAAATGAAAATTTCCGATATCGGTCCATATATACGCGAGATATAGCCCAAACCTGGTTTTTCATGAAAATGTCGCGTAAGCGAACCTAAACAACTTTTTGGTACTCAAAAGCAGTTCTGGTAAGGAAATAGGGTCATATGAATATGAAAAATGAAAGTTTTCGATATCGGTCCATATATACCCGAGATATAGCCTAGACCGGGGTTTTCATGAAAATGCCGCGTAAGCGAACTTAAACAACTTTTTTGTGGTCAAAAGCAGTTCTGGTATTGAAATTAGGTTACATAAATATGGAAAATGAAAATTTCCGATAGCGGTCCATATATACCCGAGATATAGCCTAGACCGGGGTTTTCATGAAAATGCCGCGTAAGCGAACTTAAACAACTTTTTTGTGGTCAAAAGCAGTTCTTGTATTAAAATTAGGTTACATAAATATGGAAAATGAAAATTTCCGATGTCGGTCCATATATACCCGAGATATAGCCCAAATCGGGTTTTTCATGAAAATGTCGCGTAAGCGAACTTAAACAACTTTTTTGTGCTCAAAAGCAGTTCTGGTAATGAAATAGGGTCATATAAATATGAAAAATGAAAATTTTCCATGTCGGTCCATATATACCCGAGATATAGCCCAAATCGGGTTTTTCATGAAAATGTCGCGTAAGCGAACTTAAACAACTTTTTTGTTCTCAAAATCAGTTCTGGTAATGAAATAGGGTCATATAAATATGAAAAATGAAAATTTTCGATATCGGTCCATATATACCCGAGATATAGCCCAAATCAGGTTTTTCATAAAAATGTCGCGCAAGCGAACTTAAACAACTTTTTTGTGCTCAAAGCAGTTCTGATAATGAAATTAGGTTACATAAATACGGAAAATGAAAATTTCCGATATCGGTCCATATATACCCGAGATATAGCCTAGACCGGGGTTTTCATGAAAATGCCGCGTAAGCGAACTTAAACAACTTTTTTGTGCTCAAAAGCAATTCTGGTAATGAAATTAGGTTACATAAATATGGAAAATGAAAATATCCGATATCGGTCCATATATACCCGAGATATAGCCTAGACCGGGGTTTTCATGAAAATGCCGCGTAAGCGAACTTAAACAACTTTTTTGTGCTCAAAAGCAGTTCTGGTAATGAAATTAGGTTACATAAATATGAAAAATGAAAACTTCCGATATCGGTCCATATATACCCGAGATATAGCCCAAATCGGGTTTTTCATGAAAATGTCGCGTAAGCGAACTTAAACAACTTTTTTGTGCTCAAAGCAGTTCTGGTAATGAAAAAGGGTTATATAAATATGAAAAATGAAAATTTTCGATGTCGGTCCATATACACCCGCGATATAGCCCAAATCGGGTTTTTCATGAAAATATCGCGTAAGCGAACTTAAACCGTTTTTTTGTGCTCAAAAGCAGTTCTGGTAATGAAATAGGGTCATATAAATATGAAAAATAAAAATTTTCGATATCGGGCCATATATACCCGAGATATAGCATAGACCGGGGTTTTCATGAAAATGCAGCGTAAGCGAACTTAAACAACTTTTTGTGCTCAAAAGCAGCTCTGCTAATGAAATTAGGTTACATAAATATGGAAAATGAAAATTTCCGATATCGGTTCATATATACCCGGTGTATAGCCTAACAGGTTTTTTGATGAAAATGCCGACTAAACAACTTTTTTGTGCTCAGAAGCAGTTCTAGTAGTGAAATAAGGTTATATAAATATGGAAAAAGAAAATATCCGATATCGGTCCATATATACTCGAGATATAGCCTGAACCGATTTTTCCAATAACATTTTTTTTTTGCTGAAAAGCAGTTCTTGTCATAAAAGAAGGTTACGAAAATAGAGAAAATTAAAATTTCTGATATCGGTCCAGATATACCCGAGATATAGCCTAAATCGGGTTTTTCATGAAAATATCGCGTAAGCGAACTTAAACAATTTGTTGTACTCAAAAGCAGTTCTGGTAATGATATAAGGTTATATAAATATGGAAAATTAAAATTTTCGATATCGGGCCATATATACCCGAGATATAGCCTGAACCGATTTTTCCATTAAAAAATTTTTGTTTTTTTTTTGCTGAAAAGCAATTCTCGTTATAAAAGAAGGTTACTAAAATACAGAAAATAGAAAATTCCCATATCGGTTCATATATAACCGAGCATATTTAGGTCACATTTTTAATATACTATACATATTCGTGACTTTCGTGAAGGGTATTTTAGATTCGGCCCAGCCGAATATACTACACTCTTACTTGTTCTTTAACTGAATTAACGAAATTTTTAAAACCACACAAAACTCCAGAAAATATAAATTAAATTAAAATGTCAAAAAGTAAGTTATATGTCAATAGAGTAAATGTCAACAAAGCGTGTTGCCAAGTACCGAACACAAAATCTATTCTCCCTTCCCCAATGATAATTTGCAACCAAAGTAAATGTTTCCCTTCCAAATGTTTTCGTGTCTAAATGCAGACAAACAATAACAGACGATTCTTACCGAATTTAGTTAATGCGTTTGAGCCGATAATCGCATGACAAGTGATTTAACAGCATGACAGTGCTGTTGCGAACGTGGTCATGACATACTTGGAAACGTTGAAATGGGAAGTCCTACTCCACCCACCGTATTTTCCAGACGTTGCTCCTTCGGACTATGGCTTGGTTGACCAGCACCACCGGCCTTCTGAAGAAGTAACAAATTGGGCTATTTCGTGGATTACCAGTTTTTTATTCCCGAGATTTGTGCGCTGCCCGAAAGATGGGAGAAAGTTGAAGCCAGCGATGGAAAATACTTTAAATTATAATGTATAACCAGTTTTTTTGATTTCCGAAAAAAACGGCGAAAGCAAAGTTGTATACCTGTTTACATATTTATATATAATTGTAATAACTTTTTTTTATTTATTTATTTTTATTTTAATTTTTAATTTAAGATAATACGGCCAGATTCATAAAAAAGATTGTATGTTTATTTAAGGTTTATTTGACAAATAAACCTGTAATAAACACAGAATATTTTTTATAAATATGACCAATAATAGTCTTTAATACTTATTTCACAGCTATTAAACAATATGCAAATATTATAGTATAATTATTCCTTCTAGTATGTATTGGCTGTTTTCTTTGAAGGTACATAGTTTTGAGTTGGCAGCACTACTTTATTTGACAGCCCATTAAATTGTTGATAATTGTAGCTTTTTTAAATTAGATTTTTGTACATTTGTACATTGGTAACTGTTTTCATCATGAAAGTGCTTGCTTGTGTAAAGGAACTTTACTATTTTGTAGTGTGTTTCCATATAAGTAGGTGTTTTGCTCAAAACATGTACAAATACTGTACTTATTGTGCTGAATAAGAAAAAAATAAAATATTGTACTGTCCACTAAAAGTGATTGACAAATTCGAAAAAATTAAATTTTTATTTTCCATACATTTACATAGAAAACAGCTTTTTTAACTGGAATAAAAAATTTGAGTCTTTCATGCAGCTGTGGTTCCGCTATTAACCGCTACCCAATTCGTATATCCTATCTATCTATTTTGGATACAAAGCACAATTCAGCAAACAACAGCAAATGTTTTCCCACCCATTAAAAGACCTGGCATCCTTTTGTTGTTGCTCTGAGTGCTATATTCTCATCTAATTTGCACTCAAAGTTCAGTTTAATGTTTCATCCCAATCCAAGAACCACATTACTCTTCCTGTGTTTAATAAATCCAAATTAGAGCTAAGTACAATAAAATTTGAAGTTTAAATACTCATTCTAGGGGTTTTTAGAATATAAACAACAACATTTTAATGAAACAATATATACTTGAAAGCAATTCCGAAAAATTCGAATATAAAAACACCTCATATCATAATGGAAACACTTCAACATGTTTTTCTCAAAACACATGTTTTTCTGTGTAGTGGAAACATGATATTAGACTTCTTGAATGCTATAAATAAATGAAATTTAATTTTTTATACACAAATTTCTTTCAAAAATGAAATCAATTAAAACACAAATATTAAATTTTTACCTGCCATGGAAATCTTTCTTGTTACTGCAAGTTCGAAAATCACATTGCTGTTTAATATTGATTTTACTAATACAAACAGCATTTATTGTTCTTCTGTGTGTTGTAAGAAGTTAAAGCAATTATGTGCTTATAATAAAGTAAAAGGAATAAAAATTTACAGCATTTTTCTTGTCTTCCTTTTCAAAATATAATTTAATAATCCGTGAATAAAACCTATTTCACAGGGGCTTTCACGAGACCATCTACATTATAAGTTTAAAGCGAATGACAGCACTTTAAATATAATTTTATTCTTATAAATTTCTGCTTAGGTCTTAAGGTGGGATTACACGATTGCCATAATGCAGCAATTTTTATGCATTTCGTGTGATTCCACAATAAACACGATCATGCAGCAACCGCTGAACATATTGCACTTATTTTGACCAACATGCTGTCGTGTGTAATCAAAGTACCGAAAATTGACTGTTATATATTGTGACAACTCAAGTGAGCAATACACGTCAATACTTTCAATTTCATCAATTTATTTATTTCAGTAATTAAAAATATACATACATTTTATTTTTCAACGTTTATTACAGCCAAAAAATTTTTAATAGTTAGACTTAAGGCCTCATTGGTTTTCACTTTCTCTTGCCGTTCTGTGATGTTAATTTCTGTAGCAAATATTTTACAATTTCTTTCTCCGTGAAAATATTCAGCTGTTTTTACAGTAGAGCGTTAATAAAAGAAACACATTGGAATGCAGAATAAAATATGTACATAAATATTATCTTGCCTGAAAAAAAGAAACAAATTAATAATTTAGAAATGGTGATCAAACTCTGATCCACTTCTATCTCACAATCTCAAATGACACTTCATGTACAAAATATAATTTTTTCTTTGCTAAAATAATATTCTTTTGATCATTCATAGTTGCTTAATTGATAAAACTGTTTTCACTTTTCAAAATCTTCAATTGAAACAATTTTTTTTAGTTTTTGACAAAAAATATTATATACATTTGAATAAAAAATTAATGTTTCCATACCTGCAAAAAGTAAAACATACACATATCTGGCTGTCACTTAACGTTGAATTCTATCAAGGCAGTTTTATACAGGTAGTGACAGAATTACAATAAATACAACACCAACAAACATCAACATGTATTTTGTTGGTAGAATTTACGAATAGTTGTCAAAATTTTGACAACTATTCGTTCTACTATTCAGTCTACTTTTTCCTACTTTCTGTCAGTAGACTCCATATGAGACTTATAATCGGCTGACGAATATTCAGCCTTTCCAAAGCCATAGTAATGACTTTTGGCGCAACATTATTCTATGTCAAGGAAGGCCACCAATGTATACTCCCCTTGCTCTAGAGTATTTTCTATATACCCCACGAGCGAATGCAACGCAGTCTCAACGGATTTTCCCTTAGTATAGGCATGTTGAGATGCAGATAAACGGCACGGATTTATTGACCTTCTAAGATGTAGATCAACCATCCGCTCCAACGTCTTTAGGAAAAAGGATGTCAGGCTTATGGGCCTGTAATCCTTCGGAGTTTTGTGTAAAGTCTTTCCACCTTTAGGAATAAAGACCACTACACATCTACGCCATGTATTCGGTATCTAGGACCATTTAAGACAGGCCGTAAAAATTCGGATCAACCATGGCAAGATCAGTTCCGCATTATTTTGCAAATCTGCTGGTATAATACCATCCGGACCCGGTGATTTATATGGGCCAAAGCTATTCAACGCCCAAAGAACCCGGTTCCTATCGACAGAGAAACAAACTTCTCCTTGTCTGTTTCGTTCAACGGCCATACCTGCCCCCGTGTAGGGT
Source organism: Thecocarcelia acutangulata (assembly GCA_914767995.1). Taxonomy (NCBI): domain Eukaryota; kingdom Metazoa; phylum Arthropoda; class Insecta; order Diptera; family Tachinidae; genus Thecocarcelia; species Thecocarcelia acutangulata. Next base: position 65,605,841 of record OU612098.1, read on the forward strand.
GTACAGTCAGGAAAATGCGTATCCATGAGTACCCCAAGGGTCTCCTGGCAGCTGGTTGTGCAATTACCAAATTGTTTCTTTATGCAATCGATATGATTTTGCGAAGCCTACTTGTCTCAGAGGCTCCTTCTACGCCACTGCAGAAGGATCTCCAAGACCTCCGCTTTGCATTTCTTATCATATTTTTAAACCTGTGGATACTAAGACATTTGATAGCAGGTGAAGTGTTAACTTAAAAACAGTTCCCAAAATTCCTTGCCATTAAATTTAAAGTTACTTCTTGAATGATTTATTCTGAAATTATTGTCCATTCTAACAGATTTTATTGGGAATTGTCATAATAGTGTTCCTGTTACGGCGCTTAACTAATCATATAAGAATTTAAAATTAACAGTTATCGAATATTCACATTTGCTATTATAGTATATTATACATCTCTGTTTTAACAACAGCTGTCATTTGCTAATTTTTTAACATGTCAAATTTAACATACACTTTGCTTCCTTTTTCTCTAACCTGCTTATTGAAACACCAGGTTTTTTCAAATATAGTTGAGCAATTGGAGAAATTGGGGTTAAGCACAAGTGTAAGTATGGTTTAAAATAAGGTATAATTAAATGTAACTCTGTCAATAAAATTTACAGATTTTAGCTGTATTAACACAGCTGAAAAATACGCTTGTTTTAGTTTCTCCGCGACTCAACAGTTACTATGTCAACGGTTAGGTCTGGCTCAATAAATGATAACTGGACTAATTCTCCAGTGATTTCTGGAGCTAGAGCTCGTAGAGATATTGCATATGGGAATTAGCTTAGAGATTGGCCTAATAGGAATTGGAAACTATATTGTAAACTAAGAACCAAGGCTAAATCCATTATAAAAAATCAATATTGAAATTTGGTGAACGCTTTTTCATGAATGCTGACAACAGACAAACATGGAGGAAACTTCCTAATCTTGGTTATGTCGATCAATCTGTTAATCTAGATGTGGAAGAGATTGATTCTTATTTCTTATATAACATTCGACCTAATCCTTTTGGTGGCTTTGATTTTGATAGCCTAATTTTTAATACCAATTCATTTTTTTCAATCCGGTGTCTGAAGTTTATCTTGCACTAAATTCCATAAAAATATATGCGTGCGGCTATGATGGTATTCCTATTAAATTTTGTCCCTATTACTTTTCATTATTAATACTATTTTCACTGTTCGAAGTTCCCGGGAGCGTGGAATCTGGGCCGCATAGTACCAATTCTAAAGAATGGACATTATGACTACACAAACTTAAGACCAATTCTAAAGAATGGACATTATAATTACTCAAACTTAAGACCAATTACCAGCTCTTTCAAAAATACTGGAAAATTTGATGAAAAAGCAGATGTTATCCTATTTGAAACAATATTCTTTAATTAGTCCATGTCTGTATACATGTCAATGTCACCTCAATACTACGTCCTTATTGCTTTCATTAATGGAATCCATTAGAAGAAAACTTGATATACGGGAAAGTTGTTTAATGGTTTCATTGGATCTCTCTAAAGCGTTTGATCGGGGTAATCATAAGATCATAATAAATAAACTTTACGGGAAATTAAATATTTCTAGAAATGCATGCAAGCTTACTTATATATTCATACCTTACAAATAGGTCGTAATATGTTACTTTTAATGGCACCAACTCAAGCGTGGGGATTGGCAACTCTGGTGTGCCTCAGGGCTCGGTACTAGGCCCTATCTGGTTTCTGTGTTTTTTGAATGATTGTATATCTGTTATTAGTAGTAGTATTTGCTTTCGTTGATGATAGCTTTCTTTTGTTCTCTGCTGATCCTAAATATGCTATTAATTTTGGATATAAGGCAAATAATCAATTAGAGTCTATTGCTACTTGGATGAATAGTAATCATCTGGAAATTAACTTTGAGAGGACTAAAACATTTCAGTTTCTGGCTTCCAGGTATTTTCGCTGCTGGTAAGCCGTGTTCTTTAAAATATCTGGGGACTATTTTTGATCCTAAACTAAACTTTACAGAACATATAGACTCTCTTGCTCGAAATTGCTGTTTTACTCTAAGAAGATTTTATATGTTCATATCTTACACTTCTTAACATATTAATTAACGCTTAGCATTTTCGTTGTTGTTTTCCAGAAGTAATTATTATTTGGAAGTTAATTCAGCTTCGTGGTTGTACAGTTTGAATGTTACTTAGGAAATTGTTAGAAAGGTTGTTCGTTTTGTTTTTAGCATAAGAATTAATGAACATAATCGCGATTCTCAAATGGTTCCAACTTTCCTGAAGTGTATTTTTGGAGATTATTTACAGTCACGTAACTTGCTTTATTTTTATAAAATTATGAAAACGGGTTGTCTTTTGTCTCTGATAAATGCTTTTTCTTTCATTATTTCAACACGTACTGTTCAAATTGACACTTCTTTAGGTCATTTCGCTGTTTTCGATAGAGTCCACCGTACTTGGAGTCACCTTCCAAGCGCTCTCAAACTCTTCTCATATTCCTATTCAAGTTACAAGAAAAAACTGTTGGATTATTTAAATCAGGGTGTGGAGTTGCGATTATTTTTTTTTAATCTACTCTGTTCTTTGTATTATTGTTATGCGTTTTAGCATTACAATAGACATTTTCCATCTTCTTTGCTTATGGGTACATCATTACATTATAATTGTATTATTACATAGTTTATTTCTTGCAGTATTTGTGTTTATGGCTGGGGGCCTCTTTATAATTTTATAAATTGTATAGCTAATATTACTTTGATTTTTTCTTCTTCTTTTGTATTGTTTTATACTTTGGATAACATAGAAATTTTGCCAACAGTACACGTATAATTGGCCATAAAGGCTTTCTTTGTATTGCAGTTAAATAAAAATAAATAAATGATTCATCGTGCGTTTGATTTGTGTACAATAAAATACATAAATTTGAAAGTGCCTCGTCTGTAATATGTGTCGTCAAATAAAACATTTTTTCAACTTCGCTCATTGCTGCATTGTGAATTAGTTGAGTATGCAGGTCTTTGAAGGATACTCATTGGAGAAAACTGTCGTTGAATTTTGGAATCTGAATTTTTGGCAGGTGTGGTTGACACTTCTCTATTCTGTTGATGTGTTGTGGAGTGCTATCATTGGAAAGACTACCATGTTGTTGTAAAGTACATTTAATGTTGTGCACTTCGGCTTGAGTTTTGTAGAAGTCATCCACTGTGTACCCATCTATTTATTCTTTAGTGGTTAATTGCCATAACATGTCATTGTTTCTCGAGAGATCACCCATATATTTATCAATGAGAGTTAATTTTGCTTGATACTTTGCTCCCTCATGAATTTCTTCGGCCATGGCTTCGTCCATTGTTCGTCTTAGCGCTCTTGTTAGCGCCCGCTGATTACGAAGAACCTTACTCGTAATTTCGTCAAGTTGTGACTCTCCCTGTATGCAGCTGCTGGCACCTTCATTGGTTTGTTGATTATTGATTGTTGTATTTGAGAGTCTTTTGATTTCAGACTCAAATAACTCTTTGTACTTTAGTATGTCACCTTAAATACGCAAGTATTGGTTCGTAAAATATTCGTGCTGCATGAGAAGATCTGACAGACACCTTAATTTGATGTCAGTGCTGTCAAATTCTAGCCATGCAGTGTCTAGCCGATTTAAACGTTCCAGGTAGTACTCACTCGATTTTCTTGTTGTCGGGTCCTTTTTATAGTTTCGCATTATGGCCTCTATTTGACCCGCCGTCTTTTGTTGCGCTGCTAGTAGAACGTCAAATGTTTCCATGGTCGTTGAATTGTTTTGTTGATTTGTTTTGTAGTTTGAGAGTTTGTGATGAATCTCAAGACATAACCGATTGTGCGCTGAAGAGTCTTGAAAGAGTTTCGATGATTTATTCGACTTATAATGTCTTCGTACTTCTGCTGCGAAGTTGCTATTGACAAGCTTCTACATTTTGCGTTCTTCGTTGCAAGGTATGTCAAAAACTTGTGGAGATGAGTTCGTCCACTCACTTTTTTGTCCTGATAGAAATAATGGGCCATAAAACCAAATTAAATGTTGTGATAGGTTTTCTGCTGCTAGCCCTCGGGAGATTGCGTCAGCTGGATTCTGTTTGGAGCTGACATGTCGCAATTGATTTGATTCGCTTAATTCTTGTATTTTGGCTATTCTGTTTGACACAAAAATGTGGTAGGATGCTGCAGTCGAATTTATCCACGCAAGGACAATCTTTGAATCTGTCTAGAAAAAGTTGGCGGTATTTTGTAGACGAAGATCTTGCTTTACTCTACACTAAGAGAAAAAACTTCATTCCATGTATGAATTTCGTTATTAAATTAATGATTTTTATCATTAATAACGAGCTAATGAAGCAATTCATGTCATTAATGAAAAAAGTTTCACTGTATTATGAATTATGAAATATTAAGCAGAATGAACATATTTCATTAAATTTATGAAGTTTATTCTTAATGCAATGAAAATATATCATTAATAGCCTGACACATATTCATTGCAATAATGAAACCTTTTCATTAGAGATATGAAAATAAATCGTTGGTTTAATGTGTTTTGTTCACTAATTCTATGGCAAAACTTCATTATTATTATGAACACTTTTCATATATCTATGAAACAAAATTACTGATTTTGTTTCATAGATATTTAAAGAGAGTGAGAAGTAGCAGGCGCACAAATTATGTAAGTACATGTGTAGGTGTACGGACATAACAATGCGTTTATTGCTTAAACTTAAGCTCACTACTTTAAAATTAAAAAAAGAATGAATTTGCCATGTCAACGAGTAAGAAATGAATGAAGAATGTTCATGTTATTCATTATGCCATGTCATAGGATTTTTTATTATATACAAAAATTGTATAAATAATTGTTGTGATATGAATATGATTTAACAAATATTACTTAACGTGGTTATATATTTAAATGCAATATATGTATAATGACATCTGATATTGTTAAATCTCGTGTATCAAAATATATGCGAAAAATGAAATTTCATAAAATAAATGTAAAGTTCTTCATCCATAAAATGAACACATCAAAATGAAATAAATTTTGAAGAGAGCGAATTCATTCAGGGAATGAAATTTTTCATTCCATTAATGAAAAAATCATTTATACAATGAAAAATGATCAATGAAAGAGTTTCATAGCCAGAACGAATAACTTTTCTCTTAGTGTATTTGTCAGCTCTACCCTTAGTACTGCGGCACATAGTTCCAGCCGAGGCAGCGTCCGTTTTTTGATGAGTGCTAGACTTGGAACCTTGTTGATACAGTTTTGTCCTTGTATGTTGACCGAATGTAAATTGCCGTTCCATAAGCTCGTTCCGAGGCATCAACAAATGTGTGAGGCTGCGTTGTTACTGGATTTGCGGTTTATAGTACGCATCGATCGAACTTAATTGTGTTTAGTGCTCCTATGCTCATTCGAAAATTATTCCATAAGTTTTGAAGATCCAGGGGTAATTCATCATCCCACGAAATTGGTAATTGCCACAGCTCCTGCAAAAATATTCGTTTTGTTACACCTTTTGAATAATTTGCCATTGGTACTTGTGTTATGTGGACGATAACTGATCAGACCTTGGTAGCCATATTAATCCAAGTGTTTTAATAGAGTAGTTTGAGCTTTCGTCTAAGTCCACGTTGATCTCTAAGTCCACGTTGATCTCTTGGTCTTGGTCCATTTAGCAACTGGGGATGATTTGAACACCATTTTCGAAGTTTAAAGCCAGCTTCTTTTAGTATTGAGTTGAGCTGTCGTTGACAGATTGCACAATATTGGAGGATTAGTGGCAATTGTGTGATTCCATCTCTATTAAAATGAACTTGCATGTAATTATGTAACTGTACGATACACAGTCACAGTAAGAAAAGTATAGCTTTCAGACTCTTTTATGCTTTACTGGTAAATTCAACATATTTTATTTATTACACATACATTGCAATTATTGTCACAGAATCGTATTTTTCTAGCGGCAATAAAATGTATATAAAATGTGTTAATCGTGTGACTGGAGAGTGCTTGATTACAACAATTTTATTATAGTATACAAACTTAGCACATTGATTTAGATTAGATGATTTGTGGCAATCGTGTGATCCCAGCTTTATTAAAATGAACTTGCTTGCATGAGTTGAGTGACTGTGTAACTGTGGGTTTGATAAAGTTAGAAAAGTGTAGTTTTCAGACTCTTTTATGCTCTAGAGTTGTTTATTAACCCAACCATTCGCAATAACTGAAACAAAGCACAAAGGTCATTAAACCAAGTGCGAATATTCCTCTCAACGCTGTTTTATATGAAGTGAATAAAAAGCAAACAAAAATGTAAGTACAAATGTATAATAGAAAACTCTGATGATTATGAAGAAAAATATAAAAAAAAAAATTAGTAAATATAATTTTACGATTACAAAGAACATAAATAAAATAAATAGAACAATTTGCATGCAGTTGGGGTTTCAAATAAACTCCCATTGTTAAACTTAAATACTTTGGAAGGGTTTGCCAGAAGGAAAAAATATAATTTGTAGAAATGTATGCGCGTTAATATATTCAAACTAAGAAGAAAAAAAATTTATGTGTACGAGTACATGGGGAAACGTTGACGTATTTTCTTATTCTTCTATTCTCGAACTCCTTTTCTACCACTGCTCGTTTTCAGAGCATCCCAGAATTTTATTGCTGTTGGGAATAAAATTAATTTTTTAATACATTTACGACAGTAATTAATTTGGCAAGACAACATGCTTCTGACTTAAAGACTAAAGAAAAACTTTTATTTTTGAATTTAGGGAGACAAAAATCAAAATGTGTAAACAATTAATTTGCTAATTTGATTTTAATATTTGCAATCACATTAAATAAATTTGTTTTCCAAAAATAATTCGATTAAACAATTTACTTAACTTGTTTCTTTAAACTTCAGGTATCATCAAATATTTGGATACTTGATACCCAATTCAATCCTATACATGCAAACATATGTTTGTGTGTTCATTAAGGCAACCGACAATTTTCGTTTAACCCCAAAAATAGCCAGTATGTATATGTAACGTAACTGGCAGTAGTGTCAAACGCACACTGAAAGAAAATCACACGTCAGCGACTAGAATAAAAATACCGTTGTTGATGACAATACTCGTAGTGACTTTATTCAGTAGTCTTCGTTTTGTTCCATTTAAATAGCTGTATCATACGTATGAAAAACAATTATTTTAAGAAAGAAAGAATTCAAGTTAGCAAAAGTTAGGTCGATTCTGAGAGTGAGGGGTGAAAAAGGGGGCTAAGTTAGAAGACCCGTATCACAGAGTTTGTTTATATTAGTTCGAATTTTTTTCTTAATCGACCTTCGAACTTTGCAGTCAAATGCTGATTTTCAGCAATTGTTTTTATGTTATTTTGACTATATGTCGTCAACTAATTGAAAATTTTTAAATGCGTTTTAATATAAATTTACTTCTCATTTTTTATGTACCAATTTTGTTCAGTGTTGGTTTTGAAGAAACATTGAAAAAGAAATTATAAAAATATGGAAAAAAAAGTATTGAGTAAAAAAAATTTGTAATAAATTAAATTAATGATTTAGCCAGTTGCCACATCCAGGCGGCTATGGATCAACATCACTGCTCTCTCTAATACGAGTATGTAATCAATGAAACTATTTATAGGTCGCAGCAAATGCGCCACTGGTGTTCGTTGTGAAAACCGTCATCAATCTCAATGACAACAGCCATCAGAGAGTTTTGTGATATATTGAGTATCGTCAATGCTACAATTGTGGTGACATCAATTCAATGACACATTTTATTAATAATTATAATACATCTAATTTGTCAAAATTGATTTTACAAAAATAGTATTAATATATTCTGCTCATTTTTGAAAAAGAACTTTGTTGTTAAAATTATTATTTATAAATTTAAATTAATTTTTAAGAAGTAGAAAAAAATGCATCATTTTGATGTAAATTTGTAATTAAAGCAAGTATTGTTTAGGCAAGTAAGTATAGCTATAAAGCGAATATATAAATGAACGATAATATTACACATCATTGTGATGATAGTTAGTCATCATATTCGGCATATTTAATTAACAAATATGAGGGCGTAGATAGTAACATAAAAAGGGAACTACGTGGCAATAAAAGAGAGTTTTTCGTACATAACATACACACATATTAAAATATGATAATGGGACACAGAGACTTTATATTGATGACATTAAGTCATCAAAAGTATTAGACCAGTTTTAAATCTCACTTGTTTCTTGAAAATGGTAGAATATAAAATGATGAGTTTGAACATATTTTTGAAGCCAATAAATTGAATCGAAACTTAGGTTTAGCAGATGACAGCGTGCCAAGGTACTGATGATATATTGTCATAAAATTTACTTCACTTAGTAATTTTTCTGATGTTAATTAGCCATCACATCAATGAGATCTTTACATCAAATTAAATATAAATTATAGTTGGCCTGATGTTAGCGTGTCATTCTATTGATAATATATTCTCATTCCATTGACTTCATTCAGTAATTTGTTCGGTATTACGTATTGCATTGATCACAGGCTCTCATCAAACATATTCCGATAAAGCCTTCCCATGATATTAGTATGACATTTTATTGATAAAATAATTGTCATAATTGTCGCTAATGATAATTAGAGCAGCTGATATAATGGTTGTCATCACAGCGATGAAAAGTGTAATGTGGTCAAAAATGCGGTCATTTGGCATTGCATTGATTTTTCTATGAATGTAGTTATCATATTTCTAGCACGAGCTGCTGTTGGCGCTATAAATATTAAACAAAGAGAAAAAACTTTACAGTTACTTCATAAAAATTCCATTCCACCAGTATATCACTCTATTTTTTACATTTACATCGAATAAAGTAGCACTCTACTGCCCTTCGTTTTCACTAAATGGGTGGTATTGAAAGTGGCGTTTTAAACGTTGAACAGAGTTTATAATGTAAATTGTGTACGTGCACTCAAATGCAGAAGTTTCAATGCACATTCGACCGTAGCTTGTTAAACGCACAGAATATTTCCAATCAGCGTTACCGGTTTTTAAAGTGGCACTTTGTGTCTTTTTTTTAAACCCCTTTTTGCACCATTTTTTATAATTTTGTTCTCCGCTTTTGAACATTTTTTTTTAAATTTATATACATATGTATGTTTGTGTGGGTTTGCGGAACTTGTATGTGTTAAAACAAATAGCATTTTCACACATAAATCAAAGAATCGAATGTTCAAATATTTATTTTTCCTTAAAGTACATTTTTTTAATTGCTTTTATTTAACGTAAAAACATACAGTGACTGACAGCTTATTTCGTGCAGCTTTAAACTGCAACTCTCCAGACTTATAGGAAGAAAACTGAAGATAAATTTAAAAAATTTCTTATATATCTAAAAACTTTATTTTCACCTAAGTATTTGCAGAAGAAAATAAAAGGTACCTAAAATACAGTAGAGCTTATTAAATTATTGTCAATAAAAATAAAAGCAATATATAAGTGCATCTTAGATTGGAAAATAAGCAACCAGCACTTGTTCATACATTTTTAAAATTTTATTTATATAAAACGAAAACAAAAGATATTATTTGACAAAGTTAAAAAACATATATTTTATAAATATATACACAAAAAGTCAGTGCCGGCCAAAGTTTGTGTTTCTTACTGCCCTAAAGTACACTGAAAGAATCCAAGCAGCAATAGACCCTAATTGGTCATTTGCCTTATTTCCAAAATTAATAGCATATTTAGGATCAGCAGAGAACAAAAGAAAGCTATCATCAGCGAAAACATATGGTAAACAAATACTACCACAAAGAAAGAATTATGCGTCATATAATTAATGAAACTGTTTCATAAAATATTTTTCATTAATCCAATGAAAATTTTTCACAATATGCACGAAATTTCATATATATTATGAAACAGTTCCATTAGAATTGTTTCATTAAGTTTCATAGCTTCAATAAAAAAATTATTGGATTTATGACTACAAAAAAATTTAATTTTTTTTAAATTCTTTGAACTTTGTAAGATATATTAATGGGCATTGATTAATCTTAAGCTACAGTTTAAAAAATGTCAAGTTTTTTTTTACTAAAAAGTAAGTTTTATGAGTTTCACAATTCCAATGAAATATAATCATTAGATCAATAACAAATAAATTTCTATCTACCAAACTTGGGTATGAATGTAGATATGTGTATGTACTCAAATCAGCATAATAATAGTTTAAAACATTTTTCAATATAATAAAATAAATTTCAAGTTATATAACAAACAAACATTTTAATTTACCCGGTAAAAAATTTTAAGTTCCATAAATTCTACGAAAAATTTCATAACCTTAATGACAGAATTATTTCTTCTTCATATCCACCGTTATTTGTTTCGTTGGTTGTCAACCAAAAACAAACACAGTAAGCTTTAACTATTTGGCGTCGCTTTATTTATTTATTGCTAAGAATACGGTGCATGTGTACATTAATTTTGAAGTGAGAAAGCAAAAGAAGTGTTTCAAGCGAAATATCGAAACTTTTAAGCGAGATAGTGGTTGCAGATGCTAACAAAGGTAAGACGATATTGTATTGCTCATATCAGTTCTTTTTTATACTTTAAAACTCAAAACATATTACAAAACGAATTATGTAAATGGTTCCAGAACCAGATATATTTTCAGCAAAAATTATGATGATACTTCACTACTTTCTTATCTCAACATTTCATTGATTAGTTTAAATTTTTCAGGTGTTCAATGTATAATAACATTAGATAAATAAAATAACTTCATTGACTTTATTGTAATGAAGTTATTCCATACATCTGTGAATATATTACATTAGTACGAAGAAGTTATTTCATTAAATAAATGCTCCTTTTTCATTATTTAATGTACAGTTTTCATGTGCTTTATGAAATTTATTCTTTGATTTGGAGAAATTATTTCATTAATCATATGATTTCCCTTTCATACTTTTAATGAAAATAAATCATGTTTTTTATTAAAATGATTCATTATTTTTATGAAGTTTTCATTAAAATAACCTAATGAAATTTGTTTCATTACTTCTATGAAAAGTTACAACGGTTGAGAAATAATGAAACAATTCATAAAAGTAATGTCAAAAATCAGAGAATTTCTGAACAAAATTCTTTCAGTGATATACACATGAATGTATGTATGTATGTAAAACGGAAAAACATATGTATTTTCAGTTATACCTAAAGAAATGAATTCATATTGTTTAATACCCTTTCATTAGCGTGTGCAAAATTTGTACATAAAATTTTAAAGACCACAATAAGAATACGGAGTAAAATAGACTAACTGTTGTAGATTTATAATCTAACTGTCTAAATGTTGTAGACTTAGGGCCATATCCAAAAAAAAAATTCTTACTTAAGTTTTAACGCATACGTTAGTTACCAAACACATTAACACTACCACACATTTGTTAAAAAAGTTTATGCAAAAACAGTACTTTAACTTTTAAATATATGTAGATAGAAATTTAATTATTTTATTCCATGAAAACTAATATTCGAAAACTGAAAAACAAATTTAGAAAATAAAAAATTATTATTATTACATAAAATAACATAATTTTGACAAACATTTCTTGGATTTACTTTTTTAATAAATAATTAATATATAATATATAGTATATTAATGAAATTGAGAAAAATTAATAGAATTACTTATACTAGAAATATTTTTATTATTCGAATAACGTTTTTTATTGTATTCGTTTGATTGAAAGTGCATCACTAACACAATTCTTATTTATATTATTCTTTCAAAATTAATATTTTCAGTTCAAATAAAAAGCAATGTTTTTATTTATTTATTTACTAACAGCCTGTTTATAGGACACGAGTTAGCTCACTCGCGACAAGCCAATTCATAGACGAGTACGTAAGAAATTGGGTTTATAAAACGCGACTTAATTGTGTCGTGCAACTTACGTAAATTCGCGTATATGTCAAACATTTATGATATTGTTTTGTTGCCATCATGTGAAAAAATAGTATCTGTTTACATTTTTCATACCAAAAGAATTTTTTTCAACCTAAAAAACGGCAATCCTATTCTAGGCATAGTTGACATGCATACATACATATGCATGTATGTATAAGTAAATAAATAAAACAAAATACCAATTTTGTGGAAAGGCTTTTTTTATGGCGGTCTAATTGAGAAAAATGAATAAACAAACAAAAATTGTATATATTAACTGCAAGTTTTATTTTGATATGTGTATGTTTTATTATGTATGTATACACATATGCATACAAATCATTTGTATGCAACGAAAAAACGATTTCAGTTCATGTTTCCAGAAATCTGAGAGATTCTTAGAACGTTCTGTTGCAATTTCCATTCCTAGTTTTCTTTTTTTTTATTACCACTGATAAACTATTTTTATTATAATTTCTTATTATTTATAACACTTTCTACACATTTCCTCTTGACGAGCATGTTTCTTCATTCGCCGATTTTGACATTTATGGTGAGACGATTCGCGTCTTACAAACCAAAATAAATTGAAAGATGTTACGTTTTTCAATACTAATCGTCAATAGTCGCGGTTTGTAAACCAAAACCAGAAAAAACTTAGAAAGTTAGCACTTTTTATCGACGAGTCGTGTCTTATAAACAGGCTATGAAAATAATAAATAGCTTTCCTTAAAAATTTTCGCAAAATTGCGGTTTTCAAGCAAATTAAAATCGGCAAGTCAAGTGTCATTTTAACGTACAGTCAAAGTGTACCAAATTCAACTTTAAACGAATGCTAAGCTAACAATTGTTTTTGCATAGAACGTTAGGAATTTTTTCGTAAAAATTGCTTACTAAGCTTTGTTAAGTTTTAGAACAGACACACAGACTAGTAAATGTCATAAGAAAGACTTTTGAAGACAATAAGTATTGTTTCCCAGTCTTTTGATAAAGTGTATAAAGACGCTTTAATGCACAAAATAAAGATGAATTTGCCTGCAAACACTCACAAGTTTCTGGAAAGCTACTTATGTGGATGAAAATTTGTTATCAGAAAAGACGATTTTATAAGCCCAACTCAGTCAATTGAGGCAGGAGTCCCCCAAGGTAGCATTCTGGGACCTACTTATATCCTATTTATGCCTATAACATGCTCATTAGCGTTCAAAATCCACGCTTCAACTTTTGCATATGGCACAACATTCTGCAGCGTTCATAAAAACCATCAGTTAGCTTCACAAAATTTGCAGGAATACATATCAATATTAGAGAAATGCCTAAAACTTTAGAAAATCCAAGTTAATGAACAAAAAATGTACTCATATTATATTCCCACAGTGTAAAAAAAACATGCTCTCCTATCCAAATTAACAACTCACCTACAGTATAATGAGGTCAAGTACCTTGGTATTTACTTCGACTGTGGAAGTCTCACATTGATGCGAAAGTCACTGAGGTTTGTTTATTATTTTTCTTGTCTTTTTTAATAAAAAATTATTGAACACACCAAATGTGTATTGTAAAAAAATATCCCAAAATTCTAATTCAAAAATTATAAAGTTCAAGAAAAATTCATTAAATTGATATATACATCTCTGGGTACGGAGAATTATCAAAATACATAATTATGTATGTTAAGAAAAAAGAAATGGCGCATGTTTAGAGATAGCATACGCTGTACAAACAATGCGGACAATTAACAAAGTACGTACGCGATTCAATATGAGATGAATATAGACAGAGAATAATTCAATGGCGCGATGGCTGGGTGGTTAGCACAAGGCAGCAGTTCATGGTACGTCATGACCCGAGTTCAAATCCGAAAATGGGTGCTGATGAGTAGGGTAGCGACTACGAAACAGCTAGTTGTCCCGCAGCTAAAGGTTTGATTACTATTTTTTTTGCCTTTTACAATCAAACATTATTGATCACAGCAGATTGTGTATTGAATAAAATCCTTCTTAAAAAACTTAAGAAAAGTAAACCACTTGAAATAAAACCCGACGTACAAGTCTACAAAGACCAAAAATCAGCGCAATCAACTTGACTAGGGGGTAGAAATTCGATATTGAAGCGGGAATGCAAACTTTTATTATACAACGCAGTTCTGAAGCCTATATGATGTTAGGGAATTTAATTATGGGGCAGTGCCTCATTATCAAACATTGGAAAAATTCAAAGGCGTAAAACAAAATTCTTCGATCGTTTACTGCACCTCCGCGGTACGTAATAATCTCACTAATTCACAAGAATCTTTGTGTTCCGCTGGTAGAAGACAAATTCTCTTAGTACGCGACAAGGTAATATCAAGGTTATATCAGTAAGCTGGAACTTCATCCGAATCCGCTTGCACTCAACATATTTAATTTTGGCGGCCACACACGATTTATAAGAAGTACCCTTGCGGCCAGCAAAACTTTTAATAGGTGATTTTGCCGATATACGAGGTTTTGGCGCAAAATTAAACTTTTTGTCCAGCATTGTCTGGAGTTGTTTAATTTTTTATGTTGAGTATTGGATACAATTTGTTAGTTCATATTTTAAACATACAATATATAAAAACTGCTAAAAAAAATCAAGACATTTTTAGTCATAGACAATTCCAGAATCAAGTGCACAAGCACAATTCTTGCGCACATACAAGCTCAGACACATGCTTGCTCAACAACAAGAAATAATAAGTAACGCAATACGAAGAATATAACAACAACAATAAAATCATGTGTGGTCGATTTACTTGGAATATTGCGTTCTTTAAATAATGTATGTTTGTTTTTGCAGCATGTTTTGCAGTGTTGCACAATGGGTTAGAAATGATAGAAAATTGTAACAATATTTTACTTTGAGTCGTACACGATTTGCGCTAAACTTGTTTAAAAGTTGCGTTGACGAATTGTTGTTTCAAGTGCCGCAGATGTTAAAAGTGAGTTTTATTAAAAACCAAAAACAGATGGTAAAATTTTATTTTTCGTTGAACGAAATTCGTTGAATCATGCGTGGATTCAAACAAAAGTTTAGTGAAAATAATTATTGATCGAAAACAACTATTTTTTAAACAACAACAAAATACGATATCTTAGGTTATCGTTTTGATATTTATGTATATGCATACAAATTATTTTTTCAGACAAGAATTTTATTGATTTTATTTTTACTATAATTTTTTTTGTGTAGAGAATTGTGTCAAAAATACATCAACGAATATAAAAATATAGTTATTAAGAAAATTAAAATTACACACAGCAGTAAATTTGTGTAAAAAGTACTAAAAACATTAGTACTTTTGACACAAATTATCTAGAAGTGTCGCTCGTCTGTGTTCTGTAAACATCATATTAGTTAAAAGGAGAAATTCTGAAATTTGATTAACTTTGAGCCCCTATTGAAAATCTTTAATCTTTTTGATTTTAACAATTTTGTAAAGTACTTATAAAATTATTGGATAAAAAAAAAAATTGGTGCGTTCTTTTTGAAATAAAGCATTTTTCCACTATTTTGATGAGTTTTGCAATTTCAGTTAACAAGACGACTGATTTCAGCAAGAATCATCAAATTAGTTGATACTTTGTTCAAGTAGGATCTTAATGCGAAGATTTTCGTTTTTTGCTGCTACTAATACAAGCGTACAAGTACGAATGTTTATGTCTGGCCGCCACTGCTTTCAACGACTGCATCCGCTTAGCATTGCAGGAGAGAGCTAAAAATTTATTATGAAATAGTTGAATTTTCTTTCCTTTATTTTGAGTGAACAAAAATTCTCTAAAGTATTTGATGCGTGTAGAAATTTTTGAAATTCAGGAAGTAATATTTAAGTGCAATTCCTTAAAACCAGATGAAATACGTGTAAATATTGTATATTCATGCAAGCCAATGTATGGCAAATTTTATGTAGTCGTTAAAAATTTTAAATATTCGTACATTATATAAATGAGTATTATGAAAATTAATGTATTTCATTAAAATATATAATAATTGATTTCAAAAAAACATTTTTATGTACATTAGAATGGTTCACTTTCAGTGTCAGTCACGCTCTAGGATTAAATATAATGTAAACGCAGCTCCAAACATAATTTTTTGCCACACCTGCAAATACCGCCCTTTTAGCATTTTGTTTACTGTGTCGCCGCACACTATTAAAAAGAAATGTTACCCTTTCAGGGCCATGAACACCGATATATAAAATGTTTTGATCTGACTAAAAATGGCGACAAAATAATAAACAAAATAATGTTTGGAATTATTTTTATATTATCTTTTATCCTAGCGGGTGACTGACGCAACTTTTTTGTTTCGATCCAATCTAATGTACATGTAGTATACACGTGTAATTGCAATGAAAATTTTTGCATCCTTCATATCAAGTTTTGTTCAGAACTAAGGTAAACAATCTCAACAATTTAATAATTTCAATATTCTGTAGTATTTTTTTTTTAATATTTTACCAACATAACAACACACCGCAAAAGAAAAACACAATAATATTTGATAAAAATAATATAAATAAATTTAATATATGACCCTCTTGAGTGCAATCTATTTGCGTTGATAAAATTTTTTTTAACAAGCACAAAACTATACACAACAAAATAGAATTCAAATTCATAAAATAACAACGAAAAATAAAATAAATAAAAAGTATTCAACCCCTGAAATCAAACTACTAGTAAACTAGCAAAAGCTGCCCACCTGCATCACATTTAACGAGGGGCGTACATACCAGAGATCTGCACCGGTGTATTGCAATCATAAGTAAACCGGTTGTTCACATGCGAGTATTTTACACAGTCTTAAAAATTTATGCGGTGGTAATTACAACTGTCATTCGTTTGGGAAATCTTGATACATCAAAAATGTATCCAACCAGTTTAATATCTTTTTTTTTTTTTTAAGAGTAAAAGAAACAGCCAGAAAAAAAACTGTTGTTGTTCCTAGCACTTAATAAGAGAAACATTTTGAGAATTTTCTATTTTCGTTCCTAATCGTTTTCTTAATAATACAAAATCAACAATCTCGACAATCCCTTTTGTTGTGTATATGCGTCACTTTTTATTCAACATTAACTTAAATCGCGGCTGCCAGGTTTAATAATTTACAACCATGTTAAAGATTTTGTAAGTAGCATTCTGAATGATGATTTTAAGATTGGTTTGGCTGAAAAGTTTTAATTGAAAATTCAATTCAAACAAAATTTTTTCCACAATTGGTTATATTAATGTGTAGTTGTGCATTTAATGTGGTTATGTATTAAAAGCAAGAAATAAAAATTATTATAAGTGAGGGAACATAAAATAAAAGAAATTCGATGAAAATGTGCTTCATAAACAACATCTATTTTTTGCAAGTAAAAGTTACTAGTTTCACCGGTTTTGTACTAAATATGTTCAAATAAAATATGTGTATATATTTTCTTCAAAACATGATGTTTTAAAAACCTTCTGGCAACGGCACGCTTAGTACGAATACGTTTTCGGAGTGTGAGTGAATAAATAAACATAAAACTGAACACACGTTTTGTACTAAATATGTTAAAATATACTACGAGTATATATATTCTTCAAAACACGATCGCCAAAACATGATGTTATTAAAACCATCTGGCAATGCCGCGCTTAGTACGAATGCGTTTACCGCGTGCGAGTGAGAAAGTAAATAAAGCTGAACTCACACACTCTCATGGGTAAGGTAAGTGTGTGACTGCACAGTCTTAAATACAAATATTATCTTCGTTGTTAAAAAGTACATAATTGAGAAACAAAATCAAGCAGCCACCGCATACAAACTTGATTGGGTATGTTATGTACTCTAGTTACCAGACGCAATCTCTAACGAGGAGAAAATATACCTGTGCAAACAATATGCGGTGGCCAATCACACCGCAACTGTATTTAAGACGGGTGTACTTAGATCATTAAAAAAGGCAAAGGTTGCAGATCTCTGGTATATACACACAATTTTACCTGCACAAGTATCTTTTAAAGATGGACTGGAAAACGTTAACATGTACAAGTATTTATAAAGAAAAATGAATAAAGTTTTATAAAGAAAAAAAAATAAGGAACCAGGAATAAAAAACATTCTATGCAATAATTTATAAAATGCAGACACGTATATTTCACCATTATTATTATCTGACTCAATACTAACTGGCAGCCATGGATACATGCATGTTCATATATGTATGTACTTGAGTGAATTTATTTACAATGTCCGTGTACTTATGTATTTGAATAAAACGTGTAGAATAGCAACACAAACGCACAAAATTTATAGCAACAATATGGATCTCAGCCAAAAGAAGGGCACACGTTTTAATAAGTTTTAGTGAAAATTCATTTTACTGTTTGTAAAAATTGTATTTAAGAGTGATCCTGATGGAGTTTCTTCTTGGATCCTTATGTATACATATATGTATGTATGTATGTATATTAGGTATGGGACAGTGCTTTTCGATTTCGAAATGCTAGACTACTTTTCATTCAGTGAGGCTTGGAGAAAAAAAAAGGAAGTCAAAAAATAATAAAGGCGAGAAGGCGCGGGGGCGGGGATGTGTCTAGTGGAACCACATCGCAGGGTGCCTGGTGGCAAAATTTTTATATTTAAATACGAGTATTTCAAAAGGTTATAAAGGGTGTAGACGGAGGTTGGCGCCGATGGAATTATCGATTTTGCGGACTTGTTAATCACAACATCGCAGTGGTCGAGTGAGAATCGCGCGTTCGCATTATTATTAATTCATTAATAATGATTATTACGTACGAGTAATTGCTCGTCAATAACTTTGTTCAAAGTTCGGTATTCGGCGCAAACCTGATGGAGCGATTGTAAATTTAATTCCTTCGTGGGTTCAGATATTCCGAGCAACTGCTTTGCCTATGAAGGGCTCACGGCCTGGACCTAGTCGATCTTCAAGTACTCCCCAAATCATTGAACTGGTTAATAGCACTTTACGTGAAAATCCACGACTTTCAATACGGAAAAGAACAGCCTCACTGCGACTTCCTAGAGCAATTATTTATGAAAATTTAAAAAAGGATCTGAAGTTCCGGCCTTTTAAAATTTAAAACGTTGAGGAACTGAAAGAAAGTGACTTTGATTTACGCAAAAATGTTTGTGAAGAGATGTTAGAGCATTTTCGAACTGTAAATCTAATTTCTTGGAGCGACGAGGCTCATTTTTATTTAAACGGCAATGTTAACCAGCAAAGCAGCTGTTACCGGTCTGCAAGAATCCACAACTCTCAATTGAAATATCAAAACCCTTTGCATTACCCCAGGGTAATTTTTTTATGTACTTTATCCAAGCACGAGGTAATTGGACTATTTTTGATTATGGAATTCTTTTTGCCAAACCTGATTTCAACAGGATGGCGCGACTGCACACATAACTACGATGAATTTGCTTTTGCAAAATTTCCCCCAAACACTGATTATTCCTTTGGGGAGATCCGATGGCCGCTAAGATTGCCCGGTATGACACCCATGGATTTTTTTATGGGGCGACATCCAAGACAGAGGGTTTATAATGACAATAACCAATCTTTTGTAGCTTTAAAGGAAAATATTCCGGGAGAAATCAACTCAATTTAGTCAAGTTTTCTGCAGCGTGTGGCGCAAAATACAAGACTCTGTTTTTAACAGAATATTCAACTCGAGGAAAGACATCTGGATGACGTATTTTTAAAGATAACTTCCGCATTTTCATTTTATTGTTCAATGCAGTGTGTCCAAAGTAATTTGGACAATCTAAATTAGTTGTGTTTCTTTTAACCATAATTTGAATTTTCAGATAAAAAAAGGAAATGTTATATTTTTTTCAATTATATTTGGCATGAATTTTTATATTTACCTTAAGTGTTCATACTTACCATAGAATTATACTCACCTTATTTATTATCTATTTTTATGCTTACCTAAAATGTAGCACCCTAAAGAAAATGTAAAGTTGACCCCACTGATGATGGGAAATTTGGAAATCTTCCAGACCCCAAATTTTTTCCCAGGCCGAATATCATGGTTGAAGGTCGCCATTACAAGGAACTTTAATTATTACTGCTTTCCTAAACTGTGATCGATCAACATTTAATTGGCTCTCCCATCCTCAGTGTGACCAGCTATCCTCAGGTAACATTGTTCATCAAATTAATGAAATTCCCGCGAGAATTATAGTCACCTTTTCTGGTAGATTCAACATCTCCACAATTCTATTTGGCAATCTACGAGGAAAGGTTTTCTTCACCCAGATACTTAAACCCTTTGAGTTGGTACCATTTTTTGTTCACTGTGAATAAAATTTTGTGTCAACTATTAACTATTTCATTTGTTTGAAAATATAAATCTGCTACCAGACACCCTGTATATGTAAAACTGAAACATTCATTTTTAACAAAAACTCACATATACATATATTTCGGACGAACACTTTGACTACTGGTTACAAATAAATATTTGTGTACTGCAAAGAAGCAGTCAATTGACAGAGTTCAGCAATACTTAATGACAATTCGAATTTGTGGAATATCTTAACAATCTATTCACCAGCCCAAATCGGTCAGAAGTTCTAATTTTTCAGATACTATTTTTTGAAAAATGTTGCTGTTTTGCAAAATATGTGAATAACTAATACTTTTATTATAACAAAAATGTCATGTTGTTGGCTTATTGTTAACCCGGCAAAGAACTTTCTTTTAAATTTATATTTGATACTAAGAATTGTGTAATTTTGACCGACATCTTCAGTTTATATTTCGTTTGTTTTGTTAAAATATTGGAAACCAAATAAACTATTAAGTGGATTTTAGTTTGAGCCTAAAATACATACACATACATGTGATCAGTTAAAATAAGTCAGCAACGCACAATGGCTCAAGTTTCTAAGGAAAGCCCTCGTACGTAGTTTACTCAGCTATACACATAAAGAAAAATCAAAATTTTTTGATGAACTTTTATAATTTTTTAAATTAAATTTTTGATTTGTACATTTGTACAAAGGGTTATAGTTCAGGTTTTTTCTTTCTTAAGTTTTTTTCTTAAGAAGGATTTTTTTTACAATACAAATCTGCTGTGATCAATAATTTTGATTGAAGAAGACAAGAAAAATAATAATCAAATCTTTAGCTGGGGGACAACTAGCTGTTTCGTAGTCGCTACACTACTCATCAGCACCCACTGGGATTTGAACTCGGGTCATGACGTATCATGATCTACTGCTTTAACCACTGCATATATGTGATTCAATATGAGATGAATATAGACAGAAAATAATTAAATGCTCGGTGGCTTAGTGGTTGATCACAGCAAATTTGTATTGTAAAAAATCCTTCTCAAGAACAAAAAAACTTAAGAAAGGAAAAACTTGAACTAAAAACCTGATGTACATATGTACAAACCAAAAAAAAAAATCAATATTGTTGTAGCAATGTTAGCATTTCCTCTGTCATAATTTGATTTGTTGGCGCTAGCCAGTGTATTATCGTTTTTAGTATAGTTTTGTCTGCTACAAATATAATAGTATTGAAATTTTCACATTTCCATTGTTACATTTATACCATTGTAAAACATAGTTGAATACAATAATACTGTGTTGAAAGATACTTTGAATACAACAATATCTTTTGTTATGTCCAATAATAGACTATTTATTGTATGGTTAATGCAACACATGTGCGTTTACAATATAAACTATCTATTGTTGATTTTATGAAAATCATTGACATGTTCATTTGTAGTAATTTTAAACGAACTATTTTTTTTTTATGCATTGTTTTAATTTCGATAATACTAAAAATATTAAAGGAAATATAAATTTTGTGGTGAAAAAATTACAACATAAAAATAAACACTGGAAAACAAAAAGGTTTGCGTAAGAATTCATATCGAATAATATATTTATGTGTATGTAATGGATTTGAATGTACGCATACTTTTTACAGATTTACTGGCCAGAACAAAAATTCATCAATATTTTCAATATAACAAAGATTTTTCGAATTCAATTATTCTAATCTAATTTCTATTTTAAATGTTTATATATTGATTAAAAAAATAAATTAAATAATTCACAGTAAACGGTATTTTAATTATAAATAGAAGTTAGTTATGTGTGCATGATGTAATTATAGAATATTGTGACCATCAATACTACGATTGATCATCGTAACAATAGAATTTCCAATTTTTCAATGATTTGGCTGGGAGTGATTCTATTATATGGTTTAGCTTTTACAATAAAAGTGTTAGGTATAATATAATTACTATAATTTTCACTATATATATGGTTATATATTTGATTTTTGGTTCTTGGCGCTACTTAATTTTGTAAATTAATTTCAGATTGAAACCATATTATGTTTTTGTGTTTAACCATATAATTCAACAATAGTATTTTGCCCTTAGAATATAGTCATATCAACCATATTTTTTGTTCTGCGTGTAGTCATCAAAATTAATGTGAATATTTATGTTTACGGTACTTATGGACCAATTAGGGTAAAATAAAATTAAAAAAAAGTCGTTAAATATAATATTATCAAAAATGTTAGCTATTAATTAAAGAAAAAAATAAACAAATTTTATAACGTACGTATTGTACGTTTGTATTGTACATTTGTACATTATTTTCAAAAACTTAACACACGCAAAACCTCAGATGGTAGCATAGACTTTTTCTTTTGTGGTAATTTACGTAAAGAAGAAATCAACGAGTCGAATTTACAAGAAGTCTATGCAAAATATCAGTGTTAGTGAAAACAGGAGACATTTTCACGTGTTGTCTCGTCTGAATTGCTTGAATAATTTATTACAAGATTCAGCGGCTCCTTCAGAGAACTCGCTCAGCAAATAGTTCATCGCGGAATCATCTACATCAGCTAACTTACCTAACTTGCGGCGTTTTGTTCTCTTACTGTAGTCCATGAACTACTTTCTATGTAGTACACTAGCTACTCTCTACAGTCTTCAGAGTATGTTCGCTCATTACCGCAGACAGTTCACAAACTTCGATTTTACCAAGTCAGTCACTATACTTAGTGACCATACGCAAACGTGATCGATCAACTTGTTTCCAATAGGTAAACAATCTTTTACGAAAGTTGGTTATTTTAATTTTAAAACTTCCAATGTTTAAATGTTCCCCGTCTGGCAGTAACTCTGCTAAACTGTGAACTACAGTAAAGTGGTCTCTCTTGAGAAAGACCACTTAATAACAGCATCTTAAATATGTTTAATATGTTTTGGTCAAGGAAGTAAAAAACAACATAATAATAACTTAAATATCAAAAATGTTTTTTCTTTGACAAACACGCACAAGAAATTAACTTTATTAGCACTAAATATTCGTATTGTTTGATCTTGTTTATATTTTTTTTTCTAAATTTTTCAGCTAAAGATCTTGATTATTGACAACTTCATAACCTGAATTGAACGATTTTCATTCAACTATTAAATTCAATGAAATTATAAACAATTTTAAAAATATATAACGTTCTCTTTTCAAAAACACTACAAATATAAATTTTGAGACCTGATCAAGAGACTCGAACACACACTGCACAATCGAATTGAAAGACTTACTAGTCAACTTGGAAAAATTAAAATATTTTAATTTTTCTTCAACCAACTCGACAACTGTCAAACTAATCAACTTACAAAGCCGCTACCTGAGTTGAAACGCGTATGGGGTGCTTTATAGGCTTTCTACACTGATCAACATCTTCATAGAACGCGTGGAAATGAAATGTGAAACAATGTTTACATTGCTCAGATCTAACACGTAGAAGAAAAAATATGGTTGATATGACAATATTTTAAGGGCAAAATACTATTGTTGAATTATATGGTTGAAGCAACAACATAATATGGTTTCAAACCGAAATTTATATACAAAATTTAGTACAGCCAAAAACCAAAATTACACCATATAACCATATATTTGGTAAAAGTTATAGTTTTTGTATTATGCCTAATACTTTTATTGTTAAAATAAAAATTTAGCTGTCATGTCTTACCATATAATATTATCACTCCTGCCAACATAATTGAAAAATTGTATGTTCTATTGTCATGTACTAGTGTTGAACGTGACTATATATAACAAATAGCTATAAATATAAAAACACACATAACATATTGAATTAAAACAACACTTTTGTAATTTATTTGGCATATTTAGTCCAATTCATATTTTGAAAAATGGATTACAAATTTGTGAATTTGTTCAAATTTGGTACTCCAGGAAGCTTGATGTACATATGTATTTTCCCTCTGGCAAAATAAATCTGTAAAAATACACATACATACATGCATTTGTCTATGTACATAAATTCGTGTACAAACCTTCTCTAATTTTATGATAATTTTATTCAATAAATAAATATTTATTTATTTAGTCTTCATTATTTTTAATATTGTTAATATAAAAAAAAACGCATACACACAAATAAACTGATTGTTTTAAAATTGAAAAAATTAAATAGAAATATGTATGGATATGTTTAACAACAATAGTTAGTTTAACGGATATGTGTTATAGATACATACATTGCATACAAAAATAGTGTATTATTGTACATAACAAAAGCTATTGTTGCGTTCAAATTATTTTTTTAAACATTATTATTGCATATAATCATATTTTAAAAATTTAGAAATATAACAATAGAAATGTGGAAATCTCAACATTCGTATATTTATAGAGAATTAAACTATATTCAAAACCATAATATGCCGCTAGAAGCAACTATATACATTATGAGAGAGTAAATAGTAATGTTGCTGCAACAATATTCCAAAATGCTTTTTCTTTGCGTGTACTATCAATCAAAAATATTATTATTTAAATTTTCAAACAATTTAACAAAAGCACGCAAAATTGTTTCGAAAGAAATTTGAAAGACAAAAGAGAATTAATTATAAAATATACGTATGTCTACAAACAAAAAGTAGGACACATAAAAAAAATTTGGGGAAAACGGAAAAAAAGTATTTCAGAAAAATGTTTAAGGGAGAAAACACACACGCAAACAATTGATACATGACAAGTAAATTATGACTTTTTTAATTTTTTTCAAAACAAATGACGTTTTTTCAGTGATACCACAAGAATATTATTGCCACTTTTCTAGTGGTGACACTAAAATAATCGAAAGATGTTGAATGGAATAACATGAGATAGGAATATTTTATAAAGATGTTAAAAAATGCTGACTTTTAGTTTAATGTATTTCTTATGGGAAGATGTTATTATCTTCCAAAACTGATAGTTGATGTTAGATGTTGTTCAGTTGAAAAAACGTATTACATGCAAAAAATGCAGACGCATGAAAAAACTCTTAACTATATTAGCAAATTGAAAAATTAAAAAATAACATAATTCAAATTAAACTTATTCTGCAAACAAAATATCACCTGTTAAAGATTGCAAAATGTTGTACCTCAACCAAAGAAAATATAAATAATATTTTTGATTGATAGTAGATGTTAGATGTGAGCGATGTAAATAGTGTTTCACATTTTCAACATCTTTCACGCGTTCCATGAAGATGTTGATCGGTGTAAAGAGACTATATGCAAATTAACATGGCACATTTTGTTCACAAAATAACATGAAAAAAATTTATATAGTTTAATAATATCCTAATAAATAATATTGTATATATAAGTATTATTTTTTCAATGTATTAAGTTTTGGCTAACTAAATTCCTAAACTGTGTGCTAAATTAGCTCACTTTTGCTTAAATGGATAATTCAATAAACAAAACTGCCATATTTACAGTAATGATAATGCTCAAGTGTATGTCGAAACACAAACTGACTGTTTGGTACTTTCTTAAAACGATGCTGGTCAGAATGTTACAGTCAGCGGTAAC
Organism: Thecocarcelia acutangulata; assembly: GCA_914767995.1. NCBI lineage: Eukaryota > Metazoa > Arthropoda > Insecta > Diptera > Tachinidae > Thecocarcelia > Thecocarcelia acutangulata. The sequence goes on from OU612098.1 coordinate 65,631,761, forward strand.
CGCTATAGAACGATCGTTACTGACTTTTTCGTTCATCAGTTGGACAACCATGATGTGTGAGAGCTGTGCTTGCAATAAAACTACGCAACATGTTACACATCTACCAGCCACAAATGTTGGAAAATATCATTGAACATTTTACCTCCAGGCTATACTCCATCCAAGCCATCCCTAGCGGTCATATATAAGAACTCATATTGAAATTATATTAACAAAAGAGTATTTTTGAGTAAAGTGATATTGATGCCAATTTAAAAAACTCATCGTTGTACTATACCATTACAAAGTTGTATACCTCTATAAAACCACCCTTTATATACATATTATCTATCTCAGATGAACGGATTAGAGCAAATATTCTTCTTATGGATTAAGCCTCAATTATTATGATTATTTTAAACAAAAGCAAAAAAAGGTTAAACAGAACAAATACAACAATTTCAAAAAGCAAGAAAATCTCTATAATGTAGACACAAAAGTTAAAACAATTAAATTTTAACTTTATAAGTTTTGTTATTATTATTTTTTTTTCTGTAGTTGCTTTTATTTTTCGCTCAAGGTGTTTTCTTCGGACATTTTCATTATTCTCTTTCAAATTCTCTGAAAATAGAATCAACTCGAAAAACTGAACGCTAATTAGAACAAGAAGAATTCATTGGACTGGAAGAAAAAAAAAAAAAACTAAAAGTATAGAGTAATTAAAAATTAATTAAGTCGGCAAAAAGCCAATATTATGATGATACCAAACTGCAAGCAAAAATTAAAAAAAAAAAAAACATAAAACAAACAATTTTCACAGCTCTGTTAGTGAAACTTAAGTTGAAACGCCATGAGCTATTTAACGTTTTACTGGAATAAATTTAGTTCTTTATACAATATGTGTGGATGTGTCGGCGACAAGTTGAGGAGCATGCCACTTTTCAAATAAACTACCGACGTCCTTTCACAAAAGTATCAACATTACTTTAACAAATTAATTTCAGATTAAAATAAGACTTAGGTAAATTGTTGCCAAGACGTAAATAACTTCAGAATTATTATATAATTTTTATATTAATCAAAAACTTTTAGCCAAGACAGATATAACGATTATTTGTTTCCTAGATAGACGTGAGAAAAAATTGTAGTATCGAAGAGGTGCAGAACTTTTTTGGCAAAAGAACAAATACGTGCGACAACCAATTTCATTTGTTTTTTCTGTTTTAATACGAGGACGGGTTAATAAATCCGATACTTTTTGAATGAAATATAGGTTTTTGTATAAAAAATTATATTTGTTTTTAACTTACTCTGCTCTGAGTTCTTACACTTAGTCCACTTTTTCTCTAGTTTTTTCTCCTTTCCGAAGAACATCATGAGCTCTTGCCACAAGATCGTTAGGTTTCTATATATAAAAAATTATATTATTTTTTAACTTACTGTCCTCTGCGTTCTTACAAATAGTACACTGTTTCTCTTTGTGCGCCGTTTGTACAAAGACATTCAATAGAAGCGCACAGAATTGTGGAAAAAACAATCACGGATTTTGCACCATGATAACGCACCAGCTAACACATCGATGCTTGTGAATGATGTTTTACCCAAAAACAAAACATTTTTTCCACCTCCCAAAACTGAAGACACTGATGAAAGTAAAGCGTTTGCTACGATTGATATTGGTCCAGCGATTTTTCGATAGCTTTTGGCATGAGGTTCCACTTTGAGATATGCAAAAATTAATTTTCGAGGCGCCCAAATTTGAATTTTTACTTTTTCAAAACTTTTATTTTTGAGTTTTTTTTTAGTAGCTAATAAAAAAAATCGTCTGATTCAATCAAATCAAAATTTCTTTTATTTTCAATATTAGCTTTCGAAGGTGAAATTTATAACTGAATTATTTTTGATGAAATTGAATTACGATTTATAAATGAAAATTTGAATTATTTATAAACGACAATGGCAGTTTGTTATTATTTTTGCTGATAGAACAAAAACGTGGGAGCTTATTTTAAATTTGAACGCCTCGAAAATGGGTTTTTGGTTATATCATAGTGAAACTGCATGCCAGAAGCTATCGAAAAATTGCTGGCACAATATCGACAAATGTTGGCCTGCCCACATCAGTCCAATCTGCTACTCAAATAACCGCGGCTAAATTTCCACAAAGTAGCAGATTGGATTTTATTTGATATACGAGGGAGGTTCGGAAACTTCTTAGCCTAGCACAAAAAGCGCGGTATAAACAGAAAAAGATAAGCATTTTGGAAACTCTGCTATGAACATAACATTTTGTTTCGATCTGGTAACTCCTTCATATAGAAACAGGTGTTCACAAAAGACGCATCCGCGATTTGTCTGCAATGGAAAAATTAGAAATGCGTGGTGCCATTCAATATTTATATAAAAAAGGTTTATCGGGACAAGAAATTCATCACATGGTGAATGTGTTATGTGAAAGTGCTTCTTCATATGCAACAGTAAAAAATTGGGTTGCTGAATTTAAACGTGGTCGTACAAGCATTGAAGATGAACCACGTAGTGAACGTCCAAAAACAGCAGCAACAACAGAAATTGCAGCCAAAGTGCATGATATGGTATTAAATGATCGACTAATAAAAGTGCGTGAAATAGCTAATATCATGGGCATCTCAAATGATCGAGTCCATTTAATTTTGCATGAAGAACTACAGATGAAAAAGCTTTCTGCAAGATGGGTGCCGCATTTGTTAACAGTTGACCCAAAACGTATAAGAATGAACATTTCTCAAGCTTGTTTGGATCGTTTTAAACGAAATAAAATGGTTTTTAAGCGTCGTTTCATAACTGTTGATGAGACATGGATCCACCACTATACTCCAGAGACAAACGAATAATCCAAACAATGGACTGAAGCTGGAGGAAGTGCCGCAAAGAAGGCAAAAACAATTCAATCGGCTGGTAAGGTTATGGCAACGGTTTTTTGGGACCTTAAAGGTATTTTATTGATTGACTATCTGCTATGACTATGTACTATTGTAACCTTTTGGATCAATTAAATATACAAATTCAAGAAAAATGTGCTGACTTACAACACAAAAAAATAATTTTTCATCAAGACAACGCACCAGCGCACAGGAGTGTTTTAACAATGGCTAAAATCAACGAATTAAAGTACGAGTTGCTTGACCACCCACCTCATTCTCTTGATTTAGCTCCCAGTGAACTTTACCTGTACCCAAATCTAAAAAAATTTCTTGCGGGCAAGCGTGTTACCTCAAATGAAGATGCAATTACAGTTGTAAACCACTATTTTGAAGACCTTGAGGAAAACTATTTTAGTCAAGGGATAGAATTGCTAGAAAAGCGTCGGACTAAACGTATTGCAATTTCAGGAGATTATATTGAAAAATAAAAATATTTTTGAAAAACTAACTATGCTCTTTCATTGATAGGCTAAGAAGTTTCCCAACCGCGCTCGTATGACTCTGATATTCAAACAAGCTGCCACGTTCAAACTTCTGTTGGTGCAGATGATGCAGCTTTTTTCAGCTTCTATGTGACTATCAATGAGCTGCATAAGATTTCCAGGACACATTTTAGATTTAGTCAGATGGGTAATGCTATGGAAACTAAGGACTATTGACCAAACGTGTGATCATGATACATTCCCACTGCGTAAAAAACGTGCTCGTCCATCAAAATTAGCACTCAAACTATTCCGTAATACAGTGAAGTCAAATATCTTGGAATTCACCTTGATTCACCTCAGCTTACGTGCAAGTCTGACACTGATGTCAAAGGCATTAAAAGCTGTGCTTATCGTCAGAGAAACTGGATTACCTACTTATGAGGTACATCGCGTTTCTTAGGCCTATTTGGAGTTATGGCACTCTACAATTAGGCACCTCACACTATTTCAGCATCTAACGTTGAGAAAATTTAAAGGCGTCAAAACGTATATATTTTCGTATATAAAACTTTAAACTTCTTTATCTTTAAGATGCACTGGTTCAACCTATTATATTATGGTTTTCTTTAAAGGTTTGCTGATTGATTTCCTTATTAGAGAAGAGAACGTTTTTAAGGTCTTTGTAGCTATTCATGTTTTTTTTTAAATACAAAACAATCCCCCGGATTATGCATAACAATACTGTGGGAATTTTTCCCTGTTCCCAATTCTTCTATTCTAGATAAAATTGTTAAGATTGCTTTTGATACAATAAAGCGGATATACAAAAGAAAATCGTTTTTTCGTAATTTCTATCATAGAAAAAATAAAAAGGGGAAATGCAAATAGTTTTAGCTCTCGATTAAAAAAATAATAATAATAAAATAACTCCCTTGTTTTCTTTATTTTTATTTCTAGCTCTAACCAAATAAAAACCCAACAAATGAAACTGAACTTTAAAAGCATAAAGGAAGAAAGACAACTAAAGATTATCTACTTTTAAGCTTGGGAAAAACGGAAACACCAAACGAGAGCAAATCAAATCTAAAATAATATTTACGAAAACTAAAAATACGGAATATCGCAAATAGCAAAATTAATGTAAATAAAATATCAAAGTGAAAAATTATTTTCCATGTATTAAAACACTTTCAAGCTCGCGTTGCAAAACTTGCACTCTAGCAACGTTAAGTAAGAAAAAATTGTGGTTTAATTATAACGGATTTTCCAAACTCATCATATATATATGTATGAAAATAAATTAAGAATATAATTCTTTTGTGTATTGAACTCAGCATTTGTTGGGTAAGGACCATTGTTTGGCTTAACATCACAGCTTTCGAGGAAAAAGTTTCGAAGATCACAAAAAAAGAAACCGATGAAAAATTATGCAGCATAAGTTGATTATGACAAACGACCGCATTCACATTTTAGAACAAATAGCTCTTGGACCAATAACAATAAGACTCATTTGAAAACATCATATTCACAAGATAAAGAAAAATTTAGAAAAGAGGAAAAAAATACCACATAATAAAATTAATTTTATTGCTGTCACAAATAGAAAAAAAGTATACAAAAGCTTTTTCCCCTACTCGACAAACTACACCGGCAGTGATAAAGCAAAAACAACACTTAAGGCTGACATCTTCCAAATCTCGTTTATCATTTGTGCAATCAACACCCAACCCTCAACCTCAAACCACCAAAAAGTGAAAATAAAAAGCAAAAAGCATAAAATACTATTGTTACATTAAAGTTTTGCGAACAATTGCGATTTGATATCTAAGTTTTCTTTTTGCATTTAAATAAACTTAACCTTAATCAAATCACAAAGCAACAATAACAAGGACAACTCCAACAACGACAACAAATAAAACAAATCAAACAAACAAACAAACAAGCAACATTGACACACATTATCAGCGCAGATGTTAAGTGTGTGACAACGACGAGCATCACCACAGCCTCCAACTCATACTTCCAAACTGTATCAATAACATTGGCCTTGTAACAGGCAGCATAATTGGCAGATCTACTACAAATGTTCCCAATACTAATGCCAATGCACATGCTAGAAATACGTATCATTCTTCTCTGCCTGCCATCAATTTTACTGGCAACAACACTGGAGCCAGGTAGGTTAAATTTTTTTCTTCTTTTATACTGTGGGTGGTCCAACCAAAATGCACAATGTTAGCTGTAAATAAAAGAAAGAGTTTTCAAAGAATTATCTTATAGCTTTTCGTTTATTTGTTTGTGGATCTGTAACAGGTATGCGTGAAGCAAAATATCGGCGAAATACTCGCCACATTTTCAACGACTAACTGCCTGTGTATAAGACATGCCTCGTCGGTAAAAAGCGCTAACTTTGCAAGTTTTTTCTGTTTTTGGTTTACAAGCCGCGACTATTGACGAGTTGTGTTAAAAAGCGTAACATCTGTCAATTTATTTTGATTAGTAAGACGAGCGATTCGTCTCACCATAAATGCCAAAATCGGCAAATGAAGAAACAGGCTCGTCAGAAGAAAATGTTTAGAAAGAGTTATAAATAATAAGAAATTATAACAAAAATAATTTATAAGTGGTAATAAATACTAAGCAAAGTAGGAATGGTAATTACAACAGAACGTTTTACGAATCTCTCAAATTTCTGGGGACATGTACTGCAATCGTTTTTATGCATATAAATGTTTTGTATACATATATAAATACATACATAATAAAATATACGCATTTACAATATAAAACTTGCATTTACAATATAATATTTTTGTTTGTTTATTCGTTTTTTAACAATTAAACCGCCATAAAAAAAAATTCTACAAAATATACTGTTTTATTTATTTATTTATACATACATACATATGTATGTTTGTCAAATTTTGGTATGAAAAATGTAAACAGATTTTACTATGTAAACAGACACTACTTTTTTGCATGCTGGCAACAAAAATATCATAAATGTTTGACATATACACGAATTTACGTAAGTGGCACGATACGATCAATCGCGTTTTATAAACACAATTTCTTACGTACTCGTCTATGAATTGGCTCTTCGCGGGTGAGCTAACTCGTGTCCTATGAACAGGCTGTAAGACAAAATTGTGATTCTATGTTGGTAATGTGCCGAATTAACTCATTCTTAAGCTATTGACCTCATTGGCGTACAAAGAAAGAACGTACAAGAAAGAAGTCCAATGGTGTTATATCACATGGTCGTGTCATCAATTAACCCTTAAGTGTATACCTGGCCTGGCCAGGCATTTTTTGATTTTTTTTTTTTAATTATTTTTACGTTATACCAGTAAAAAATTACAAATAGCTTGTTTTCTATGTTTCCCAGCTATATATATGTCGACATTTCATAGGAACTACAATAATCATCAGTAGACTTTGGAAATTTTTGAAAGATATTCTCAAACATTCAACTTTATATCCCAACAATCCAAATAAATTGCTGAGAATTTAAAAAGAAAAATGCTCTAATAATATCCGTTAAAACATTTATTTATAAACGTCTCTAACATTTCTTTACACAAGACGTTAGAGACGTTTATAAATAGAAAAGCTTGTTTTTTGTGGGGGTAAGCTGATCAGACATCACATATGCACATATGCAGATGGTTGAAAGCCATACGTTGTTTCTTTGGTATATGCTTTCATATGTACGTGTACGGCAGTGTTTTTAATACAGTGCAACACGCGTGCATACATACCTTCATAAAACCATATCATTCGCACCTCAAGTGTATTTTCAAACGATTGCACTTAATAGTCGCACTATCGCGACAACGGTCAGTGACAGCAAGAGGTGGCAAATGACGAGGGTTATGAATTTTTAAAATGTAACTTAATATTCTTTTAGTTATTTCTTATACATGCCTTTAAAAGGATGCATTCATACTATGCCTAAAAGAGTGAATTTATGTCGTGATCATGCTACACATCTTGTGATTGCTTCTTCTAATACTGCTTCTGCTACACTATCAAGAACAACAATAATATTTTCTGGAGATCGAAGGGGTAATCATAAACATTGTGTTATCACATTTCCTATACATCTGGTTTGCTGGAAGTCATTTGTGCTAACCAAGAACATCACGAAGTGTACGAAATGCAATTTGATTTGAGGACCCATACTCGTTAATGGCTTCAACAATTTAAACACGCTGTTCAAAAGGGACCTCTCTAACTTTTTCGAACACAGAAACCAAGAAAACTTAAATTATGTGATTAATGTTAATGTTAGACTCACAATTAACTTGGAGCATTATGGTGGGACAACCCTATATATGTTTATGTAAACAGTTGTAGTTGAAAAAAATAAATAAATAAATAAAATACTTAAAAAGGAATAAAGACTTCCATTATCATCCCGGTTTCTGAAGACACTCGTATTCAGAGAGCCCGACAAAGGCATGTTTATATACATATGTGTGTACTCTTATGTGGGTTTTTTAATTTTTGATTCATATATTTTTCTTCATTATTGCCGAAATTGGTTAATTGGCAAAGGGTTTTTAGTTTGTGGTGACAAATATATACATATTTATAAACATTTGTCACCTGCCACGACATATGTATATGTAATTTTTTTTTTTAAATTCATTCAAGAAATAAATATAGTTAAAAAAAATAAAAAAAAAGTTTCGATATCTAATTAAAAAGAAAAACATAATTTTAAAAATAAGCTTTAAGCAATAGCAAACACAAAATGCTTTATTGCGAAAAAAAAGCGCCGAGAGCTCGATAAGCACAAAATAAGGCACAAAGTGCCTCACGCTTTTCTCACAATGATAATACCCAGCGGCCAAAGTTTCGCTTACAGAAGCGATGATCCGATGCACACTTGTAAGTCAGTAATGCACACCATCTCATATACGAACCTAGTATACTTTTTCATATACATTGCTGCATTTGTAGAGTGAACGCCTACCAGCTGCACACAAAGTAAGTGGGATTTTGTGGTGTTCATCAGACAATAGCTCATTACTTCCTAGCATACATTGTAAGTTACCAGTAGGCAGCTCGAATACAATCTAGCATACTTTGTAAGTCGGAAGTAGACAGCTCGGATACAATCTTGCATACATTGTAAGCCAGCAGTAGGCAGCTCGTATGTACTGCGCACTTTAGTTTTTTGGGAATATTCCATTAAATAAAATTGTTCTGTTTTTCGTCATTTTGCATTCTTTTATTTTTTCACTAAATGTTTTATCTTTCTTGTACCTTTTTTAAATTGTTTTCTTGGCACTTTTACCTAATTTTGTTAATTAAAATTATTGAACGTAGTCTGACAAAGACGACGAAAGTTTGATTTGGAACTAAAACATAAAATACGTACATATAAATGTGATACAAAAGATGAACGCAATTTATTTTGGGAACTGCATATACTACTTTCATACACTTTGTAAGTTATCATTCATTGGTTACAAAGTGTTGCACACATCATTGTGGTAGGCAGTGTTCGCCGCTGGGTAGTACTTTTCTTTCAGTATTGTTTTAAGCTTTTTTTTCAATAATTTCTTACTCTTTAGTGCGGTATCGAAGCGCGTTTCTTAGTTTTTACTTATTTCTGTGCGTATGAGTAACATTGTTTTTATATATCCATATAAATAATTACTCATACACCACGGCTTGCGAGTGTTACACAAAAACAGAGCTACCGTTTTAGTAATTTTAACTAGTTTAGTAATTTTAACTCAACCACAATAAAAATGTCTTACAAAACATCGTAGTATTTTCAAGTACTATCCATCGTCTTTTCTCACATTTCAAAACAAACACTTCAGTGCCGAAATGTTTTAAAAACACATAAATGAATACTGTCTTATAAGCATTTAGAACAAACAGAACCAAACACAAGTAGAACCAAATGAAATAGAACAAAATTGAAGTAGAACTTCAAGCATTGAAGTAACGTTCTACTTCAGTTTTGTTTATAAAATTTGTTGTTGTTGTTCATGGTTTTTGTCTTTGTACAGCACAAGGGCTGTATGCTCATGCGTGTGTATTGTTGTTGTTGATGGTTTTTTCTTAGTCTAGCTTCTATTTAACACGCAGTATGCTCAAATGCCAATGTGCTTGCTATGAGTCATAGTTTGTTTGCTTTATTGTGATGTTTCGTTTTAGATTTTGCTGTGAAACAGAATTCAAGCACAGTCAAGCACTGTCGTGAAGGCGTTTCAAAACTATAATGTGTTTGCTCTGTTTCTATTGTTTTGAAATACAGTGCTTGAAATTGTTTTGAAATATAGTGCTTGGAACTACTACACAGTAGTGAGCAGTGTTCTTTAGACCATTCTGTGCAGCCCTTAAATTTTAACCAAAATTGCTAATATATTTCTTCATTGTGTATTTTTCCATTTTGGCTAATTTTTTTCTTCCTTTTCGCCGTGGAAAGAAAAACGACAAATCTGTTCGCTGGGTTAAAATTACTGTAGTCTTCTTTACTGCGGACGTTTTGTACCAGAGTTACGTTATTTTCTTAAGCTCTTACTTCTGCTTTGGGTATTTAACAATCTTTTGGTTTCGCAAAAGGAGTGTTCCTATAAATATAAGGGGTTTGAAACACAGGTTTATAACTTTTCTTTTGTTGTTTTTTTTTACAATAATATGATTTAATTAAATAAAGCTGTTTTATTTTGACTAATGAAATTGTAAAGTTTGAAGTAAAGTTTTATTTTTTTCTTTAAAGAACTATCACTTGAAAATAACTTTACTTTACCAGTACCTGGTTTCTATAAATTTAGTGAGAAGTTTTCACATCGAAAACTATGAAACAAAAAATTCCATCGTTTCTCGATTAATGAGAAATCAACGTTTCTGTATATCAAAGTGAAAACAGTCAACTCTAGTCATGTTTTCATTGGAATATTTCCATTATGTAGCTGTCAAAAACAATATATAAACATATAAGAATTATAAGTGAGAAAAGAATTAAAATTTTAGCTAAACGTAAATTACGTGGTACACCCAGAGGTGATCAAAAAGTACAACGTAAAATGCAATTTCTAAGCAATTAAAATATAGAAATATCGCTTTATTGGATGTTTTTTACAATGGCGAAAAGCAAAAAATTTACATACGAGACAATAGAATATTGTGTAGGTGGACCACAGGCAAATTGGTAATTGGCTACTTCCGTCAATTGATAAATGGGCATGAGTATAACATAAAGACATTAAGCCTTGGAATCTTCTGCTTACACAAGATAAAACATTAAAAATATGTCATTCTGCTACAGTTCGTATAGGGTAAGGCTATCCCACATTTCCACTTCCGGAAATAGCTAACGGAGCAGTGGCAGAACGTTTTGCAAGCAAAGCCAAATAAACGCTACATTATACAAAAGATAAGAAAAGATCCGTAAGCTAACAAAATAAAAAAAAAAAAAATATATATATATATATATATATATATATATATATATATATATATATATATATATATATATATATATATATATATATATATATATATATATATATATATATATATATATATATATATATATATATATATATATATATATATATATATATATATATATATATATATATATATATATATATATATATATATATATATATATATATATATAGGACCATCGATACCTATTCTATCACTGAAAAATTACTATCTGTAATACTGCCCTACCTTTTTCACTCCTAAACGCAATGTGATTCGTAAGTTTATTTTACAGAATATGGTTTACGTAAGTTGTGGTTTTAGTTTTTTTAGATGGGCATCTGAACCACTAACTAAGATTAGTACATTATCAAAAACTGGAGGTGTTTTTCGAGGATTTCACACATCCTCTTTTAATGCAGCTTATTACCATACGAAAGAGAAAAAATCGACACTACGAGAACATCCTTTATTTCAGCGCGTAAACTATTAAACTGATCAAAAAAGACAAAGACTTTTGAACTAATAATTAACAATATACTATATTTTCTTTTTTAATTTGACATGTTAAATCCTCTCCTCCCCAAACTAGCCAAATAAAAACCCTAGTTTTAAACTTTATTGAACTTTATATTTTAACTTTATTCGAAATAAAAATTTTACAATAAAATAACTCCAAAATCTTTTCACTGTTACTGAAAGTGCTTTCCATTGCTTTTTGTAGTGTATAGCGGAATTGATGCTCTTAAATTGGCCTCTGGCTTTTGAAATTTCGATAATTCTACAATTTTGTGAAATAAATTATAAATATAATATTTACTTATATTATATGATCTTGTTTATGTTTCTCATTTCTTATTTTTGCATCTAAAGAGATTTATTTGTTTTATAAAAAAGTTCGAAACAAACAATTTCTTAGCAAAATACTGAAAAAAAATACTGTTGAATGGACTTTTTTTCTAAAACATATAAAGATATTTAGGTACAAAAATAATAATTGATAAATTATTTGTAAATATCTTTTTTAAAACGCTACAATTAAAAAATTATTAATAGCTTACCTTTTCCGCACTTTTAAAAACTATTTTAATATTTTGCTTCTGTTTTTAAAACTCCGCATGGTTTTCATTTGGGAAATAATTTGACAAATACTTTTCACAAACTTTAAATACAGAAACATATTTACTCCCATCTTTTCAATAATTTACGTCAAAAAGCTCAACTGACAGATAGTTTTTACAAAAATGAAGTGTAGAAACTCTTGTTTGTGAGAAATCATTTTTTGTTTCAATGCACGTCGATTCTCTTTCAATTCTCTTGTTCCATGTGGAAAATTTCCCGATGTCAGAAATACAGAAACGAGGTACAGGTTCTGCTTTCTAGTTTAACTAAGTGTTTGCGATTTTTATACCCAAACTAGAAATAGTCAATAATAAAAGATCTTTGCTTTACTCCTAAAAATATAGATATTTTTTTTCTAACATCAGAAACCTTAAAACTCAGTTTTATTGCTTATATATATACCTATATATACTCTTACGCTGTAATAAAAGTTTAATATTTTTTGTGTGCACTTATTTGTTTATGCAAATAAATGCGTATTATATTTATATCTATATATACTCGTAAGTATGTACATATTGTAATTTTTCCTCTAAATTTTTTTATACTTTCTTCACAGTCATAAACTTTACCGTTTCATAACTTTGTCAACTTAATCTTGATTTTAATTTTAAAATTTTTATTGTATTTTGCTGAAGGTGCAAAGAACTTATCAATAAATTTAATTGAAGTACTTAAACAAAAACTAGTTTCAATTTTCGAAACTCTTGTACACTAAGAAAAGAGGTAAAAGGGAATAGAGAGAGAGAGAGTAGTGCTTGTCTGAAACCTAATAATATCAACATTGAAAGATGAAAACAAACGTTATCTCATCATTTAAAATGTGAGAATTAACTTAGCTCAAATATGGATTTCTGAAGCTCGTTTGCGCTGACATCTAGCGACAGGTAGTTTAAATATCAATCTGCCCGCGTAACTAATGAAATAATCAAGCATAAAGCAAAATTTAATTTTTTCTTTAAAGAACTATCACTTTTTTAAAATCTTGGATCAGTACTCAAAATTGAGTTTAACTGAGAAAAAAAGGTTATAAGAAACATATGGATATCAACGCAGAATGATGAATACAAACGTTATTAGATCATTTAAAATGAGGGAATTAAATTAGTTCAAACAAGCATTTCTGAGACTGAAACATTTCTGAGACTAAAACACTACGTAATATTTGTTGCCGTTAAATTTAAGGCTATTTTCCAAATAATTTTTTTTCGAAAATCTGCAACAGGATATAATGCGAAAACTTTGTCGTCTGTGGACTAATTAATTAAATTGAAAAAATCAAAATTAAATTTAGAAATTTCCTACCGCACTTTAGAATTTCTTTCTCAAACAAATTAAAATTTATTTTAAAATAATTTTGGAAATTTTTTATTTGTATTGAGAGAATTCCTCACGAATTTATTATGTGATAATTGAGAATGTTATTGAAAAGCTTTTAATTAAAAGTTTATATTTGCATAAAAGAAATCTGAAATTAGAAATGAGAAAATTCTATTTAAAATTCTACGATTTCAAAAAGAATCTAAATGTTTTAATTGCATAATTGTGTGCAAAATACTGACAAAGGAAGCAAATTAAAAATATTTAAAATAACTACAGGCATATCTCTTATCTCAGAGCAGTTTAGAAAAATATTCGTTTGAATATATCTATAACATAAAAGATTAATAAGATTATTGCATTCCCCTTTCAAATGAACGGCCAGTATGGAATTAATATTAAAAGTTTTGTTGTCTGTTGTAATAAAGATACAGTGACTTACGGCCTATTTCGTGCAGATTTAAAGTCAAAATTTTAAGGTTGATAGCACGAAATCTGAAGATGATATCAAAGAGAATTCAATGCATAATATATGTACATATGTTAAAATATTTCTTATTTGAACAATAAAAGAACATTTTCAACACACTTATATATTAGGAGGGCGGGTCCAAGAAAAATTATTTTTCTTTTACCGTTCTAGCATAAATATGTTATATACAGCCATGTCACAGAGCTTAGTTTCGTTCGGAAGCGGAATTGAAGTCTTTTTTTACTTCTTCAAAAAACGAACAACTAAAAAACTTTTCGGAATGAAATTATATCTGATTCAAAGGATGAAACTAGTATTATCTTATAAAATTAATTTCATTCCGAAAAAGTTTCAAATTTTCGTTTTTTGAAGAACTAAAAAACCGATTCAATACCATTTCCGAACGGAAGTGAATTCTGTGACATGGCCGATAGTTGCCTACGATAGAGGCCAGTAACATATTATTAATTTAGTTTTAGTGCAAGAGCCCGCGCCTTGATCTCCAATTTTGGGAAATTTTGAATATAAATACTATATTCATTTTAAACACCACAATATAGTATTGAATTGAAGAAAATTTTTTTACTGTATCCTAACGAATTTGGAGTTCTCTCGAGAATTCAGGCACACAAGCAATTTATTCATTGAAACGATAGAATAAAAATACTCATTACATAATAAACTCGGAGAGTGATATTGTGAGTTTGTTTATATATTTTATTTGAACTGTTCTAACTTTTAATCGCTATAATGGAAACCAGAAGTCAAGGTTGTTTTTGCACAATATTCGGAAACATAGAAGATTTTAATGAGAATGTTTTACCAACTGACGAATATGTTATCTATCATATGACATGAGTGGAATAGGTTGCCCCGATGGCTAATTTGGTAGAGTACTCGACCAACAGTCTCGAGGTTGTAGGCTCGATTCCTGCCACAGACCCTGTGTGTTACTGCAGACAAGGAAAAAAGCTTCGCAGTTTTTGTGTTTGTTTTATAAAAAAAAAAAAAAAAAAAAAAAAAAAAAAAAAAAAAAAAAAAAAAAAAACACATGAGTCTAGCAGTTACTAACGATACTTTCCTGGTGGGTTAAAACTAGTAATAGACGCCGTACTTCAATGTAACCCTTATTTTGCTCACACAGAAAACTTGCTCCCACTGATGCTGTTCTTGAAAGAACTTGCAGCCAGAAGCAAGAAGCTCACCTCATACTGGAAAACAACTTCACGTGTTTTAAATTCCGACCATCAATTTTGACACCATTAGCTACATTGAAATACAAATTGGTTAAGTTTCGATATCATATTCAGGCGGTGGAACGAGCTGTGAAAATATTGTCAGAAGGGTCCCAGATTATATGCGATAAAGAGTTGAGAAAATGTTTAATATAGTGGAAACTTGAATCAAAGCGAGAGATATCTAGATTTGACAATAAACATGATTTTGTGACCACAAGTTAACTAATATAATTTCGTGATTTAATTTTTTTTATTGTATAAAACCCAAAAATTTGTTTGTTTTAAGTTTACTTAAAAGTTGATTTAGTTTGAAAATTTAAACTTTTATCTACAACATTGAGTTGGCTAAGATACATAATGTTTACAAGAGTTATTTATCACGGCAATTATTGCTATAATTAACAATAAAAAATTATTCTTGGCTGTAGCCAGATTGATATCCACTCTTTCGCGGATGACAGCAGCATTTCCCATTCGTACTCCTTCAGTTATAGGCCCAGCCTATCAGAAATTGCCGCAAAGAGGCACAATATAAATGACTTACTGTATAGTGATCTTCTATTTTTCTGTTAATCTCCTAATCGGGTCGTAAAAACAGGAGCACCCTTAACGCTCGTAAGACCCAGTGTTGTTTATTAACACACAAACCAACGACCGCAAATGCTGCTTGATCTGTAATCATGGATGGTGTAAATATTGAGGAATTAGATGCTCTTGATGTTCTTGGAATGCAGATACACTATGATGTTCGCTGGACTGAACATATTTTTCATATCTTTAAAGAAACATTCAATTGCCTCGGGGTTTTGAAACGGTGTAAGATGTACTCGTACTTCACTTCGTTCGATCTTACTATTTATACCACCTACATCCGACCGAAAATGGAATACAACTCTCATGTTTGGGCCGGTGCCTCAAAGTCTATTTAGGGGCTACTCGGCCATGTGCATGAGAGGGCGAAGAAGTTTATCAGTGACAATAGGTTATCCAACTCTATTGACTCACTGGAGCATCGTCGCAGTGTAGGGTGCGTTACTCTCTTTTATCGTTACTACAATGGATTTTACTCTGAAGAGGATAAGGATCTTCTTCCCGAAACTTGCAAATTTATGCGTAACATGCGTTCATCGTCCAGAGCTCATCCATTTGTGGTCGATCGCCCTGGGAATCGTACTACGCATTAAAGAGAAAATTAATTTTTCAGCCGTACGCTTCACCTGTGTAATATTTTGCCTACATAGGCGTTTCCTATCTGTTATAATGTTGAAAAATTCAAGTTAAATGCTCGCAAACACTACTCCCTCACAACCTATTAACCTAGTTCTGCTAGAATTCACTGCATATGTAGAAGGCATCCTCTGAGCACTGGTCCAAGTTAAAAAATATATTTAATAATATTATATTTCCCCAATATCCCCAAGATTTTTTGCGCTTAAGATTATCGTAATCGTCCCCAAGCAAACAAAAGCTGTTCAATATCTCCAGGCTTTAACTCGTACAGCCCCTAATTCCTTTGTTTCTGAATCATTTTCATTACTTTCAAGTATTTTGCAATAGCTTGTTGCATTACTCCTAATAACCCTGCCCATCCTTTTTGCATTTGGCACGAGTTTTGAGTAAGTAGTGCTACCAATTTTACATCTTCGAAAACTTTGTCACTCTTAAACCGCCATGCTGATCTTCGACGTCAAAATCACCGTTCTTGAAGTCTTGAAACATATCTTGGCATATTCTTTCTCAACAGCATCCTCACCATAAGTATTTGAGAGCATTCGATGAGCGGCAGCTTCAGATTTCTTCATATTAAAGCAGAAAGGGTAAACCTTGAATTTGATAACTGGCATGTTTAATCGAGAATAGCTTTATAATTTATATAAATCGACAAAAATTTTGATGGCGTTATGTTTACAAACACCTAAGCTTATTGTATGACAATTACGATCTATTTATTTTGCTCCTACATATACAGTGCATTGTACTGGAACTTGGAAAATATATTGTGAGAAGGAGGAAAGGGGAAGTAATGTTTGTAGACTTAACACACGGAACGACCAAAACAAACGTTATCACAGCATTTAAAACGTTGAAATTAAATTAGTTAAAACCGATCAGTGCCCAGTGTATATATCTTCAATACTGCTCAGACTAACAAAAATTAGTTCAACACATAGTTAAAACTGATCAGTGCAACAAATGAGGTACTCCTTTCCATTTGTCCCCGAGAAAGCAAAGCGCCCCGGCTCAGAGTACCTGCTTCCTAGGGGGAAACATGGACGACGATAAAAAAAAACACATGTACACAAAATGGGAGACAAAATACTACTGCCCTAATCTTCTCAAGCAGGAGAGTGTAGAGTCTCTCATTCACTGTAGTAAATAAAACTCCAGGAATTCCTAGCATAGTTTACGTTTGGTTGGGGCTTAAGAAACTCTCACAAATGGTGAGTTGTCAGAACGGGGATCAGTAAGATTCTCTTTACTGATCATCCTGGTACTGATCGTGGTTGAGGGGCCTGCATCTTAACATCTGGACTGAAATATATTTAGGAAGGTTTATTAGTATTGGGGTACATGGCCGATTTTTGGGAAATTAGTTATAGTCCCCAAGGTACTGTTGTATTGCAATAGGCATTTGTAATGTAGGGAACCAAATGTGATGGATTGACGGAAGAGCTGTTTAAGGGCTTATGCTGGTTATGGGCTTCAGCCCACCGACTCGAAGCCTTCAATTAACTGTGGCGAGAAGCTCTTTAGTGCATATTGCTACAAATATACGAGGAGAAGTTGGCAACTGTGTGAGCCTTGTAAGCCACATGCGGGCACTGTTAAGCCATCAGATAGTTTGCTCCGTGGAGTTGGTTCACTGTCGGGTTAGGCCGTGATGGCAGATACGAACGTAAAACAATTACATATCTATGCTGGCGTTGAATCCTATCACCTCAAATCTTTTATGATGGCGTTTAGCTTCGATTTTTACGTTTCTAAACTTTTATTTCTAAAAACATGTTACTTGAACCGCGTCCAAGAACTAAAATTATGTACATGTAAATTATATTAAAAAAAAGTTATAGATTATAAAATATTAAAAAAGCGAACAATAAATAGTGAAATAAAAAACCTAGGGTATATAATCCCTAAATTCAAAACAAAGAGCGCGAAGTAAGCTGTGCGCATTTTTTTCGAAATACTCGTATATATATTTGATCTCAGTCGTAAAGCAGCTCTGGACTGAAGAGCAGCTATCGCGTCATCGTAATTATTTCTTAAGTGCGGTCAGGCTTGTTGTTTTTATTGTTCCGTCTTCGAGAATTTTGCGTCTCTTCGCTCTGGTTAACGGTTTGTCTCAACTGACTGTATCGATTTACAACTTTTCTAGAGGTAGTTACTCACAGCGATGCTACAAGTGTACTGTTAATACCATCTTGGGCATTTGCAAATTTACTTTGCAACTGTAGAGTTACATAAATAAATAAATATATTTGACCTTTTTAAAAGGAACATGATTTTGTTTTTATTGTATTAAGATTTAGCAGAAATCATGCCTAGAATTTTTTTCAATATTCTAACGTTAGTTTTACTTATATAAGCTTAAAAATTTAGTGTCGCTTGTGCAGGAACCAAACTTTGCGCCACTGTAAATTTTAAATCTTTAGGTATTCTACCGCGTGTTTTTGCTGGAAGTTTGAAATAGATTAAATTTTCATTATTTATTGTGAGAAGTACGTGCTATGAAATTTAATAAAGCATTAAAATAACTTTTAGCTTTTATTAAATTTCTATCAGGTTCAATAGAATAATGGATATTGGAATTTTGTCTGCAACACATACAAATTCTAAAATCCTACTCAAATTACCTAAAATTTACCTTAAAAATTTGATTTACATTTTTCATGTAACAAGAAATTTGAAATTTCAATTGAAATTTTTTCTATTGAATATTTTTCTTACACTCAAACTTATTTTAGAATTTCCAATATGAAATAGGAATTTTTGTATTTACGAGTGTTTGAATACAAAACAAAAGTTTTCTCAAGTGAGCGTTTTTTTCTTAACATATGTATACTCCATACCTACATATTGATGAAATCATTTAGTTCTACATTTTTCCAATTTTCATTTCTTTTAAATAATGGTTTATCTCAAAGACCTCAAAATTGTCGTGCAGGTATTTCTCAATACAATCGGCTGAGTGTTCGCCCGGCGGTCTTCAGTCTGACTGTTTATCCAGCAGTTCTGGTTTACCATTCCTTTACTGGTCTTCGGACAGAATATTCCCTTAGTAGCTGCGGACTGACGCTGCCGACTCACAGATATTTCGATTATGGTTTGAGTACTAACCGTGGTACCTTTCGGACCCTTCGATAAGGAAAGTAAACTCTTTACCGAGTACAATGATATTTTTAAATTATCTGAGCGCATCTTTCATACCGAGTACGACTCTTGTTTTTTTTTATCTTCTTTTTATCTAGGAAAATAGGTTACAAGGAAGAGGAAAGCGAGAGTAGTATTTGTGGACGCTTGACTTGTACCTATAAATATCATTGAGAAAAGACCCAAACAAATATTATCACAGCATTTAAAGTGTTGAAACTAAAGTAATTAACTTAAATTTGTTAACGAAAACCGAAGCATCTTAGTAAGAGTGGACATACCCGAGCTGTCCTGGAACTATCATCGCTTACCAGTAACCATTGCCATACTGAACCTGTTTCACAAAGTACTCGTAAGCAGAGATGAAAAAAGTGACGTTAAAAGAAAATAAAATCAGATTTTTAAATTTCGGAAAGATGTCAGTAAAGAGATAGCAGATATTGTATCATAGCTTTCTCTTACTCACATATGCTTTTAGTATTACAAAATCTGTTTACTTTGTGCCTGAGGGTTCTTTTGAAATTGTAAACTTTAATGAAAATTAAACAACTAAATTACTGTAATTGAAAATAGTAGTAACCTTATGACTTTGTGCTACGAGTAATGCCAAAAAGTAATATCTTAATCCTGGCTAAGACAGTTATTGTTTTAGAAATACTACCACAAGTGTTATTAATGTTGTCAATGTATACATGTACCAGGTCTGATCAAAAAACAACTGTTATTTACAAATTTTGTGAGTTACAAATGTTAGATTTTTTTCTGTTATGTTGGTGCACATGTCTGTTACATATGCTGGCAATATCTGCTATTTCGAATTGTTAGTATGTTTTTCACAGATAAAAAGGTCAGTCGTGTTTTGGTGTGCTCTTCGATTTTTTACTATTCAAAAAAAATTATCGAAGAAACTACGAGTATATTAAGTTTTATGTAAAAAATGAAATCATATCATAAAATTGAAATGTTGACTGTGGCGTTTGGGGAGTCTACTATGAGCAGAACACAAGTTAAATTGTGGTATAACCGATTTAAGGAAGTGCGAGAAGATGTCAATGACGATGCTCGTCTTTTTTCTCCGAGCACGTCAACAACCGATGAAAACATTGAAACAGTGAAGAAAATGATTTCGGATAATCGTCAAATCACTACCAGAGAGGCTGCTGATGATGCTGGCATATCTTTCGGCTCATGCCAAGCAATTTTTAAGGATGTTTTAGCAAACACAATGTCGCATAGACATCGCTCGGGAGCTGTTAAACATCGTCAACGACGATCCAGACTTCCCCAAAAATCTCATAACTGGTGACGAGTAATGGGTGGTATGGCTATGGCATTGAAATTAAAGTCCAATCATCCCAATGGAAGCGTCCAAAAGAGCCAAGACAGAGAAAATCACGTCAAGGTCGGTCAAATGTGAAGGTTTTGCTCACTGTTTTCTTCGACTGTAATAGCGTGAAAAATAAATTCTTGCCACAACGTCGTACGCTCAATAAGGAATACTACCTTGAAGTTATGCGCCATTTTCACGAAGCAGAACAACGAACCAGCCCATACTTCGACGCTTGTGCGTGATTATTTGGCCAAAAACAAACTCGTTGTCATGCTTCAACCACTGTATTCACCGGATTTGGCCATCGCTGAGTTTTTCGTCTTCCCAAAACAGAAGACACGAATGAAAGGAAAGCGTTTTGCCATGATTAAGGAGATAAAAGAATAATCGAAACAGGAGCTGTTGGCGATAGCAAATGGCGCGTTTCAGAAGTGCTTCGGGGATTGGAAAAAATACTGTTATTATAAGTCTATAATATCTGAGGGGGATTACTTTAAAGGGGACAAAACAGTTATTGATGAATAAAAAAATACTTTATTGAAAAAATTAAAATTAACGGTTATTTTTTTATCAGACTTCGTATATTCGTATATATTGTGAAACAAGGCAGCTTTATACAGGTAGTGGCAGAATTACAATAAATAGAACACCAACAAACATCAACATATATTTTGTTGGTAGAATTGATATACATAATTCTGCCACTACCTGTATAAAGCTGCATTGTTGTGAAATAGTAAATCGATAACGCACTGCTTGCTACAGTAAAACTGTTTATTTCAGACTTTTGTGGCCCGGCTAAGCCGGAATTGAAAAATGCAACATCGAATGAGTTCAGTCCAAGTATTGCGAATTGTGCTATCTACCATACATTTGTGTCGTAATGGGTACTCTTGAACTATTGAATATCGCATTTCTGTTTGGTGTAAAATGTTTTATCCAAAACGGTTAACACTAGTGCTGTTAAAGGCACCGATAAACAGGAGAACATAATACAATCTCTAGATATTTGCATAAGTAACAAAATGTTTTGAAAACGTGTTTGCAATAAATTAAAAAATAAATTTATCGCTAAGGAAACCATTTGCTTAAATTGAAAATAAATCACACCTTTTCTTTTATGATAAACAAAACAAACTACTCCACCATTGTCCCAAGTCCCTCGCCTTCATCAATATATTACACCCGAGGAATTAAAAGCATGAATGTGCATGCTTTTATAAATATGAGAAACGCAGGTGGTAGGTACACAGCAGCATGCACTGCAACATAAATATACAACGTTAACAATAAAAAAAAAATGAATAAACATAGTTACTTCGCAAAAGATAATTTACAAAGAATGTTGATAAAATTGTGGTCATGAAAGCGCAAGTAATAAATATCAAGTATTTAGAGAAACTTTTAAAACAAATGACTTGCTTTTGTGTATTTAACAGTAAACGTTTTAAATCAAATGACACACATACATATTTTACTATACATGTGTATGTATACATGTGCATGGCTCTCTCTCTCTCTCTCTCCTTTTATTTTTTGCACGAAAAATAAAATTTTTTATATGTGTCCTTCTCATTTCAAGTCCACATTTCGTTTCTATTTTTTAACTTTGCTGATTTAATAATAAAATGTCATGTTGGCCGCATGTAGAAAGCACCTAAATGAAATAACTTTAATTTAAGAGAAACATTTGTAAAAGAAATTTAAAAGCTCTGATATTCTGTCATTAAGCTATTTCTCTTGAAGGATGACACAATATTTATAATAGACGATAACTGGCACTCTGCTCTGTCCCATTGCTACTACAAGCAGCCATTTAACATCTAATGGCTACTGATCCCAATAATCTTATTGAGCTCTACTCAGCCTAATAATATTTTACGGCTGGCTGGGCATTCGCCAGAGATTTGATTGCACGCAGCAAATTATGAGAACGCGTTCTGTAAAGCAATGGAATTTTGTAAAGCCAAGACTCTAAGGTGGCCACACGGAAGTATACTTTTTTGTAAATGAATTTACTCTGCTAACGTGTTCAAAATAATTAGGCATGATACTATACGACAACAATTGTCGGTTGCAGCATTTGCTGGCGTGAAGTCTTCTGTGGTCTATGTGTTTAATGATTTACCTCAGAAATTTAAAAAACTTAAATTTTCTATTTTGATTTCCTTTTTTTAATTTTATTCTTCTTTTGAGATATTTTCGATATTCTTTTGTTGGTTTTTGAAAGCTGTTTAATGAAAATACTCCACGGCACATACATTTTTACTAGGTTTTTTTTTTAACTTTATTATTTTATTTATTGAATCTACATAAGAAATGCAATGACAATAAGTATTCAATTCTTAATACTAAAAAAAAAATTGTAATTAAAGTCCTGCCAGTGCTGGACAAAAATTTATTTTTATGCGAATGTTATTTCAGAATTCAGTCATCTGTTTAGAGCTCTAATGGTAGCCAAAGTATCCCTCCTTCTCAGACGGGTATGACCACCAAAGTTAAGGATATTAGCTGCAAGTGTATTTGGATGGAATTCAAGTTTGTTAATATACCTTGTCGCGTACTTCACAAATTCAGATTTCACAAAAGGTACGTTCAGATCTGCATGGATTCGTGAGTTTTTAACGTACCATGGAGCATCTGTAATTCTACGGAGAATTTTATTTTGACTTCTTTGAATTTTTTCAATGTTGGATGCCGAGGCTGTGCCCCATAATTGAAGCCCATAGCACCATATTGGCTTTAGAATCGAGTTGTACAGCAAAAGCTTACAATCAAGCTTCAAGGTCGAGTTTCTGCCTATTAGCCAGTTAATTTGCACTGCTTTCAATTTCATCTGCGTTGCTTTTGCCTCGATATGCGACTTCCATGTTAGTCTACGGTCAAGATGAATACCGAGGTATTTGACTTCACTGTGTTGAGGTATTACTTTATTGTTAATAGTATTGGGTGAGCATGTTCCTAGACGCAGTGCGAATGAAACATGGGCACACTTTTGTTCATTAACCTTGATTTTCCAAAGCTTGAGCCATTTCTCTAGTTTGTCGATATGTTCCTGTAAATTTATTGATGCTTGCTGGTGGTTACTATGTATGCTAAGGAATGCTGTATCATCTGCAAATGTTGAAGTGTGAATGTTGGCGTGTCAGATGCGTAGATCAAATATAAGATAGGCCCTAATATGCTGCCTTGGGGAACTCCAGCTTCAATAGGCTGGGCGGGGCTTATGAAATCGCCTTCTTTTATTATAAATTGGCGACAATATAAATAACTTTCCAAAAGGTTATGTACGTTTGCAGGTAAGTTAAACTTTATTTTATTCATTAAGCCATCGTGCCACACTTTATCAAAAGCTTGTGAGACGTCGATGAATAAGGCAGAGCAATATTTTTTATCTTCAAATGCCTTTCTTATGACGTTAAGTAACCTGTGTGTTTGCTCAATGGTGCCATGTTTCGCTCTAAAACCAAATTGGTGATCAGGAATACATTCAACCCTATGAAGCATTGGATCCAACTTCGCCTTTAGCAATTTTTCGAAAAGTTTTGAAATAGTTGTCAGTAGACTTATTGGTCGGTATGATTCTACTTTCGTGTGATCCTTCCCTGGCTTAGGAACCATTGTTATCATGGACACCTTCCACTCTGCAGGGTAATACTCAAGTCGTAAAATAGCATTAAAAATAAAAAGAACAATTCTTTTAGCTACACGAGGCAGCTCTACGAGCATTTTGTTACTGATTTTATCCATACCTGGAGCTTTTTTAAGGTTTAGATTATTAATAGCATTTTCAACTTCTTCAAAATTGAATCTTAAAGGCACAGGAGGTCTACTATCAATAGGTGGCAACTCATTTGCATTATCAGACCTATTTGTGGTAAAAACGTTTTTCAAATGGTTAACAAATAAATTACCCTTTTCCGAGTCATCTCTAGCCCAGTCACCAGACGGTTCTCGCAAGGGCGGCTTACCTCTAACTGGCCTTTTTAAACCCTTAGTCGCCCGCCATAAAGAATAGTCGGACTGAGGAGTACCATCCAGACTTTCTAAATACGTTTGTAAAGAAGCCGTTTTTTGGTTTCCAAGCAAATTTCTTAGTTGATTTGTGCACTCACGTAGCCTTGTTTTTAGTTGCGGAGACCTGCGAAGTTGCCACTCGCGTCGAACTCTTCTTTTTTCTAACACAAGTTGCTCAATTTCTGAAGAATATGTTCTATTTTGAATGTTTCTGCGTGTTAAATAAAAGCTAGAAGCGTTTTCGCTAAAGTTGCTTAGTGACGCATTAATATCTTCAGGTGCTCTTAAAACAATATTCTCAGTGCAATGGGTACTCAAAAATTTTTTATATTTTAGCCAATTCACGCGGGTGACAGTCCTATGCAACCAGGTGTAACTGAAAAAGCAAATGTTAAATTTTTTTTAATTTAGGAACATCGAGTGACAAAAGTTATTTTCTTTTACTCACTTACACCCATACTTGCAAGAAAAGTGCGTATGCGTGTGTATGTATGTACTTTTTATAAAAATTTTTGACTTATGAATTGCTTAAGCAAGAATAAAACTCTATGTTGTTTTTGTTTTGTTGTATGTACTGTAATCCCAGTTCAAACGAATTCGCCTTGGAAATATTCCAATAAAGGCACAAGTAGTTTATTTTACTTCAAAATACAAAAACGCTGATTTTCATTAATAGAAAACCGATAAAATTTTTTGTTTCGTATTTTTCGATTTGAAAACTGTAATGTCTCTTCTACTGATAGGAAAGTTATCGCATAAATAATATTTTAGATTCTCGGATAAATATGAATAAAATAAACCAGTGGCTGGCTATAGAAATTTGGTTATTAATTGGATACTATTGGATACTCTATCCCTTAATTAATCAACATAAATACGGAAGATAATTTGTAGTCAATTTATTTTGTACTTATCACAGCAGGTCTGATAAAAAAAATAACCGTTAATTTAAATTTTTTTCAACAAGTATTTATTTACTCATAAATAGCTACCTAGTCTCCTTCAAAGTAATCCCCCTCAGATAATACACTTAAGCGAGCGTTTTTTCCAATCCTTAAAACACTTCTGAAACGCGCGTTTTGGTATCGCCAAGAGATCATGATTCGATTTTTCTTTTATCTCCTCAATCGTAGCAAAACGCTTTCCTTTCATCAGTGTCTTCAGTTTTTGGAAGAGTCAGCGGAGGCCAAGTCCGGAGAATACGGGTTAAGGTTTTTGTTTTTGGCCAAAAACTCACGCACAAGCATCGATGTGTGAGCTGGTGCGTTATTATGGTGCAAAATCCATTATTGTTTTATTTCCACAATTCTATGCGTTTCCGACGAATTGTGTCGCGCAAACAGCGCGCAACTTCAAGGTAGAAATCGTGATGCAAAATGCTATTGTAGACGAAGAAAACAGTGAGCAAAACCTTCACATTTGACCGAACTTGACTTTTTCGGTCTTGGCTCTTCTGGACGCTTCCATTGGGGTAATTGGGCTTTGGTTGCAATGTCATAGCCATACATCCGTGATTTGTCACCCGTTATGCCCTTTTTGAAGAAATCTAGATCGTCGTGGATGATGTTCGACAGCTCCTGATCGACGTCCATGCTACGCTTTTTTTTTTGCTCAAAATTTAACAGTTTTGGAACAATCTTCGCTGCAGCACGTTTCGTGCCTGAAACCTCCGTAAAAATTGCGGGGAGAGTAACCTCTCTGATAGTGATTCGACTATTATCCAAAACCACTTTCTTTACTACAGTTGTGAAAAAGATTTACATCAGCACCTGTCTTGTGGCCTTATCTGATGATGGACCAGTTCCACGGAGTAAATTTATCACGATTCACCAGCGCCCCCGTGTGGCTTACCAGGCTAACACAGGTAGCAATTCTTACCATATGATTGCGGTCATATGAGCAACTTCTTGTTGAGGAGTTCGGGCGTTCTAATCCCTCGTGTATGTAATTTCCCAGAATTAATGGAGGACAAGGCTTAATGAGTTGCTAGGCCGAAGCCCACTAAGAGCATCAGCCCTTAAACCAACTCACCCATCAACCATCACTACTGGTTTCTTACAATACCGGTATCTGTTATATAGGCAACAGATTCTCGGAAGATTGTTAGCTCTCGAAAAAAAGTCACACACCAAGCAATTATCAAGGATACTAGCACTCCCTTCCTGCGTTTTAGGTTTCAACCATAGCCAGAACGTTTCAAGGTAGGCACCTCAACCATGATCAGCCTGGGTCAAACCGCAAGCAGAACTACCCGGGCGCCATGCTGATCCCCGTTCTGCCAATTTATACCCTTGGTAAGGGTTTCGGAAGCCAACACAACATAAGTCATGTGGCTTCCTAGAGTTTTGTTTGCCGCACCAAACGAGAGACCCCTTCCCCTCTTTTCTCCGAAAAACAGAGTGCCCAAGATAGGAATACGCCAAAGCAAAACCTGTTTCCCGGGGGGATCATCGGTTCTACAGTTATAAAGCAGCTCTTGCTGCAGCGTAATTATTTCTTAAATGTGGTAAGAGCTGTCTACCTCAACTAACTGTAATAGTTTATAGTTTTTTGCAGTATTTCGTTGTTAACCGTTTTTAATTGTTTCAAAATAAATGCCGTTTTTTCAGTGATGACACTTTTCTAGTCATGACACTAAAATAATCGAAAGATGTTGAATGGAATAACATGAGATAGGAACATTTTGTAAAGATGTTGAAAAATTTTGACTTTTAGTTTAATGTATTTCTTATGGGAAGATGTTATCATCTTCAAAAACTGATGGTAGATGTTAGATGTTGTTCAGTGGAAAAAGCCTATAACAATCATAACACATTACTGTTCTTAATATTTTCCATAAAATTGTGAATTTCAAGACAAATCAAAATCCGGAAATCAAATGTGGTTCTAACGACATTTGATTTCCGTTGAAGTCGTTCTAACAATTGCTTACCAAGCTTTGTTAAGTTTTTTTGATAACAGCCGTAAATCTTTAACAATTAATTGTTAAAGATTAATGTTGATAGTACAACAAAGGCTATCGGCTTGAGAAGTACGTATGTTATTTCAAGGAGATTACTAAAGGCGTGGGATACACGGTGTCCCGTAAATAGTGGTCCAAACGAATTCTGTCGATAGACGAGATCATACCCTATCAGAATAAGTGTTACAATTTTCGAGATATTGGCAATTTCAATAGTTTTGAGAAAATGCAGCCCCTGGCTCAGATTTCTTTAAGCCGTTGCCAGGGGAGTTGTAGTAAATAAAATGTCTTTTTGCATTATTGCACCTGTTTAGATGTGTATTATTATTATTATTATTATTATTAGTGGATGGGATATGGCCTCATTGGCCATTTGCATTGCGACCCATAATGATCTATTGTGCGTCCCCTGGCCCCATTATGGGTTGAGTATGTCAAGAAAACGGACAAGCTCCTTCAATGGGAGTTTTTTTATTAAGTCACATTCACTTAACATATAAGCTTGTAGTAGCCTATATTTTCTGTGTCCCAGTGCTCCACAGTGGGTGATTAAGTGCTCCATTGACTCCTCTTCATCACCGCAGAATCTGCCAATATCTGTGTTGGAAATTCCCATCCTGTGCAGGTGTTTGTAGCAGTGCACCTGTCAATGTTCTGAGACTTTTCCTGTCCAGTTTTAGAGCACGTTCAGCCCTCTTTTTGTCAAAGTTTAGAAATTTCTTGGAGTGTTCAAGACCAGCTATCTCGTTCCAATGTTGTTCGACGATGGACACCGTCCATTTTTTTATCTCCTCATTCAGGAGACCCTTATTGAAGCCAAAAGTTAGAGTGGGTCCAATAAAAGTCCCCTCCGCTTCTTTCTTGGCATAAATGTCAGCCATTTCATTGCCGTGATGGCCTTCATGTCCTGGCCCCCAGATCAGGGTAACCTGGTTCTGGCTTGCCAGTTCATTTAGCCTGTTGTGACATTCCAGTACTAACTTAGACGTAAAGACACAACTGCTCAGGGCCTTCAGTACTCAATCTTTCAAGGAAATAATCAGAAATTCGCAATTGAGATACTACATAATTAATTTCTCCATTAAAGTTTACGACTTCGACTTGCGTAACGACAACTAAACATGTTGACAACGATTTAACATTCATTGCCATTTATTGACATTCCACATGCCGTGCTCATAATGGCCACCACGCGCAGCTTTACAGGCTCTACATCATCGAATAAAAGAACGTTAAAGTCGTTGAGCCAGCCCACTTTCACCAAGCTTCCTAGCTGCTGTTTGTATTCTAGTCCGTAATTTTTCTATACTGTTTATTGGCTCCTTGTACCCAATAAAAGAAATCCAGAGGATTTAGGTCCGGTGAGCATGTGCATCTTATGGTTCACCTGTGTGGTATGAGACAGTTATGACTGTTGGTGGCCGCAAAAAAATAGCGACTTGCCAAGAACGTGCGACAAACAATTCATCGCTAGTGGTAATAGAGACCATTAAAATAAATTGCATTAAAAGTTCACAAATTGAGGCGGAACTCTCATTCATAAATCTGCCAACAAAAGTGGATTTTTATTAAGCACAATATATGTAAATATAACATTTCCTTGCACCATAATTATTACGAATAAATTTCAGTTTTGCGTTTTTTTCTTGCTAAAACGCCTTTAGATGGGGGGATGAACACCGTATGCCAAATTTGTACGTTTAAGTTGATACTTTTGACCTCCACCTTTTTATTCTTATGACGTTTAATACTTTTTTTTTTTCTTTTTCTTTGAAACACACACGTTTGCAGGTTGGTGTGCAAGAGAACGTAAAGATTTGACGTTACCGGATAATAAAGAATTTGATATTTTTACATTTAAATCCGTAAGGAGCTTAAGTCACATTACTACTTGTTTGCCTATACTTGTACATATTTAACTGCCGTTGTAGTTGTTATTATTGTTGTTTAGTTTATTCGTTCGTTCACTTAAGTTACAAGGTCAACCAAGAGTAAACAATTCCATACAGTCATTGCATTTATGTATATTTTTAAAACTTTGTTACGAAACAGCCAAGTTTGAGGGATTTGTAGATATATGTATATTTATATATGAATGTGCATTAAGGTGGCTATTAGATATGTATGCATATTAAGGCGGAACGAGTCGTATGGCACGAGAAAAAGATGAGAATATCTTAATAGCTTGTTCAGACATACACAGACATTGAGATAACCGCAGTTAACGCCTTACTTGAGTTGAATATTCCATACAAGAATTCAATTTAGTTACTGAGAAATTAGCAGAAAATTGTTATTAAAATGAGTAAAGTTTGAAAATCACTAGTGTTTAGTCGGCAAAACTATTCACAATATCAAATCAAATATCAACAAATATTATATTAATTCACAACATAGGAAATTAAAACACTATTATAAAAAATTTTTGAACTGTTATATATTAATTCTTTATGTAAAGCTTTATTCTGTAAAAAATTAAAAGTCGATCACACTAAAGGCCCATTTAGCCGACCGTAGAAATTGTAACTGTGGAACACTTAAAACCATGTCATGGGTTTTTGACATAAACAAAAAACAAAAGTGCATGTGAAGAAAAAGTGTTCTGTTTTTCATTTTTATATTATATCAAATAAGTTGCAAAAATAAAATAAAAGCAATAAAGCTATTTATAGCAGTGATGAGAGTTCATAATATGAACTGTTTTTGTTTTTTTTTTTTTAAATGGTATAAGTCCACTTTTTAAAAAAACTAAGTTAACGGTAGTTTTAATGAGCTACAGACACCTTCTCTCTATAGTAATAATCACAGTTTCAATACGGTTCTTTTTTTAAATAAAATTAACAAAAACAGTTTTGCTGTACAATGGTATCGCAAACAAATTTCTTTTGAAAGTGGAATAAGTCCATTCCTAATACATAAGTATATAATTAAAACAACTTTCTTATAGCAATTATTATTGATTATTGCACGCTGATCGCTTATCTAGTGCTAACGTATTAAAGACAACATTGTTAACAAAATAAAGGAATTATTGTTCTGATGAAATTCTGATCCATCAGAAGAAACTGATCCAGCTGTCAAATGTTAATTGAATAAGCTAAACACACAATATTGTGCAATAATCGCATATTGTCTCACATGTCCGAACGCGCTAAAAAGCAGAAACATCTATGGACAATTTTAAGTATTTTTCACCAAGAAACCATAAATTGGAAATGAATTCCTAGCCCGTGCAAACCAGCATTGACGTAGGCACAGGGTGTCTGGTAACAGATTTATATAATCCAAATTAAATAAAAAGTTTAATAATTGACACAAAGTTTTATTAAGAGCATATTTGTATATTTATTGCCTACATTTTTTAAAAGCAAATTACGTCTTAAGCCTAGTATTGAGATTGAATGTGCGAAAAATTTTCATCAACATTACTTATTTCGTATGAAAAAATTGAAATGTACTCAGTGTTGTCTATTTTTTCTCTTATTCATGTTCCTTTTTTTAATTTTAAGTATATATGTTTGTAAGTCGTGCGAAAAAAGCTTTGCTTATGTTATTTCGCAGCTGAAAAACCAAATATTCCCAGAAACAATTTTAAATGAAAACAATGTTGCAGATACATATTGTGTGTTTTTCGCTTTAAAAACTCCGTACTACATTTCTAAACTTATTTCGCAGATATTTTATACTAAACACTTTTGTATGCAATTTGAAAGAATTTCGCACGAAATAATGAACTCAATATTAGCCTTTAACAAAATGTTTTTCTTTGTAGTATAACGAATGTAATGTGCATTCGAATTATAATCGTTTTATTCATTCATTCATTCGATATTTCTTGCACTCCATCAAACAGTTATATTGTATTGCGTGCTTTTGCTATTACAAATAAGAGAAAATACATATTTGAATTAGAAAGAGTATACGACAGAATGTATTTATTACGACCAACTATAAAACGCAATTCATTCTCTTTTCTGTTTTTTCTCGCTTTACTTTGTTAATCTCTCTTAAAGTATTCGATATTGCAATGAATATTGCATTTTCAGTGTGCACACAAGCAAATCAATGTATTCTTTTTTTTATCAATTTTGTATTTATTTGTTGAATCTTCAAGAAGAACTAACAACAATTATTCAAATTTTAACAACTAAAAAATTTTCTTTAAGTCCAGCCAATGCTAGACAAAAAATTATGATTCAGCGAATGTATCAGAATACCGTGCCACAGGACATCATCTGTTATGCTCCCGAATGGAAGCCGATGAGCCAATTCAATTGCGCGGCTTTTAATTTCATCTGGGTTGTTTTTGCGTCAATGTGTTTCTTCCAAGTTAGTCGACGGTCGAGGTGAATACCGAGATATTTGACGCCACTGTGTTGTGAAATTATTTGATTATTAATTTTTATTTTTACGCAGTGTGAACGTGATATGGACACATTTTTGTTCATTGACTTTGATTTTCCAGAGTTTTAAACATTTCTCTAAATTGTAAATATGTTCCTGCAAATTGTGTGATGCTGTTTGGTGGTTTTCATGTACACTGAAAAAAGCCGTATCGTCTGCAAACGTGGATGTATGAATTTTATCGCTTGTTGGCATGTCAGAAGCATAAATCAAGTATAAGGTAGGGCCTATTATGCTGCCTTGTGGGACGCCTGCGTCGATTGGTTGAATAGGGCTATAAAAGTCACCTTCCTTAACGATAAATTTACGTCCATACAAATAACTTTCAAAAAGTTTGTGGGTGTTCGCAGGAAAGTTTAGTTTTATTTTGTGCATTAAACCGTCATGCCACACTTTGTCAAAAGCTTGAGAAGCGTCAATGAAAAGTGCAGAGCAATACTTCTTGTCTTCAAATGATTTTCTTATGACATTAACTAGTCTGTGTGTCTGTTCGATGGTACTATGTTTGGCCCTAAAACCGAACTGATGATCAGGAATACATTCTAGTTTTTCCAGTACTGGACTCAACTTCATCATAAGCAATTTCTCAAATAGTTTTGAAATTGTTGGCAGTAGACTTATTGGTCTGTACGATTCTACTTTAGTATGATCCTTCCCCGGCTTAGGTATCATCGTTATCATAGACACTTTCCACTCGACCGGATAATACTCAAGGCGTAAGATAGCGTTGAAAATAAAAAGAAGAATTCTTCTAGCCACGCGAGGTAGTTGTACAAGCATTGTACTAGTAATTTTATCCATACCTGGAGCTTTCTTAGAGTTTATTTTATTCATAACGTTTTCCACATCTGGAAAACTAAATCTCAAGGACACAGGCGGTCTTACGGCAAATGGCTGAAATACTTCTATGTCGTTTGCTGCATCATCTGTAAAAACATTTCTCAAGTGATTTACATACAACATCCCCTTTTCGGAATCGGTTCTTGCCCAGTCGCCAGTTGGATTCCGCAAAGGTGGCTTACCTCTAACGGGTCTTTTTAAACCTTTTGCCGCTTTCCACAAAGAATAGTCTGATTGAGGAGTGCCATCAAGGCTTTCCAAGTATGATTTAAGGGAAGCCATTCTTTCTATTTCAAGCAGATTTCTCAATTTGGTTACATGTTCTCGTAGCCTAATTTTAAGCTGGGGAGACCTGCGGAGTTGCCACTCCCTTCTATCTCTTTTTTTTTGACAAAAGTTGCTCAATTTCCGACGAATAAGATCTATTGTTCTCGTTTCTGTATCTTATATAGTTAGTGCTAGCATGTTGTACGGCCAGTTTAAGGCTTTTGGAAAAACTATTAATGGACACGTCAATATCTTTAGGCGTTCTCAAAGCAATATTCTCCGTACAATGAGTACTCAAATATTTTTTATATTTTAGCCAATTAACTCTAGTGGTCGTCAACTCTAAGTCAATAGACGGGGAGTAAAACTCTTGGGGGAAAAAAACAGATATTATTGTGGGTGAGTGATCTGATGACAAATCTAACGAAGGCTCCACTTGAAACCACTCTAAAGGAAAACTTTTCGAAACTCCAAAATCTATAACATCTGGAATCTTTCGTCTGTCTGACGGCCAATGCGTGGAATGACCACTTGAAATCACATCTAAGCCCATTTTAGAAATGGTATCAAAAAGTACACGGCCTTTCGGAGAAATTAAACGTGAACCCCAAAAAGTGTGTTTAGCGTTATTGTCACCAGCCGCTATAAATCGAGGCCCAAGTGATTTGAAAAAATCCGAATATTGGTTTTCTGTTATTGAAAACCGAGGCGGTGAGTAAATCGAGGAAATAACAATTTTCTCATTACAAAATTCAATGCATACATTAGTCGCTTGCAAATATTCCTCACGTGTTTCGTTGAACCAATAGTGCTTAATTCTGGCTTTAAACAAAATTGCCGATCCCCAAGACAAGATCTTCCACGGGGATCTTTGGTGTCATATAGTATGTAGCCATTAATCCTGAAATAACTTGTTGACGTCAGGTGAGTTTCAGCGATTAACATTATATCGATTTGCTTTTCCATAAGGAAGTGCTCTAGTTCATTTTTATGCTGGCGGATGCCGTTTGCGTTCCAGAAACATATTTTCAAACAAATCATTTTTTTATTTGTTTAAAATAGCCTGCAAAATTATGGTTTGCATTTTCAGCATTTCTTGCA
This sequence comes from Thecocarcelia acutangulata, assembly GCA_914767995.1. Lineage (NCBI taxonomy): Eukaryota > Metazoa > Arthropoda > Insecta > Diptera > Tachinidae > Thecocarcelia > Thecocarcelia acutangulata. Next base: position 65,666,030 of record OU612098.1, read on the forward strand.
TCATGCTCGTCATAGAAGCCGTAAAAGTGTTTATTGATTGAACAAGAGTCTGCAGCGTTGCCTCAAGATTGCTAACATTTAGATCGCAGTTTTGGGACTTGGGTTGCTGATTTAAATCTGGAGTATCAGCTTTAACCACATTAGCATATGAAATTTGTTGGGCGTTTTGCAAATTAATATGGCTAGTTGCCTGGCCTGCCTGGGGAATACTATTTGCAACAATGATATTTGACTGCGGTGGTTGCTTAGGAGGTATAGAAGTCTTATTTGTCATTGACTGTTTAAAGTGAGCATACACTGGACACTGGGTGCAGTGTGATTACCTCCACAATTACTGCATTTTTTAACGCTCGAATCAGTTTTTGATTTTTTGCATTGTGATGTGCCGTGAAGCTCTCCACACACAACACAAACTGCGGGCAATTTACAGTATGCATTCGTGTGGCCAAATTCTTGGCAGTTTAGGCATTGAACGGGACCTAAACGTTTATGCGGCTCCTCTATGGTGACCCTACGATGCAAAAGAAATTTAAGGTTGTAAATTGGATGAACCTCATTTTTCTTCAGAACGACATCCCCTGGTTCCATTTCAACCCTAAACATGGGTTGAGGAATCTTTTCACGGTTCCGCATATTTACCACATTTTTTATTTTAAAGCCTTCCTCTTGCAATCCAGTCTTAATATCATCCGTGTCTACACAAGGGTCAATTCCTTTTATAACGACCTGACTTTTAAGCTGATAAGTGTAAAAAGATCTTTTCTCCTTCTCCAGAACGTCAGTCAGTTTTCGGTATTCACTTTCATTATTTACCTGGATTTTTGTTTCACTGATACTGCCATGCTTAACTGATGTAACGTTAAAAGTGTCTTTGCCGATCGCCGTGATAAGTTGTTTTACCAGCTCACTAGTAGTAGGCTCTCTCAAATATATTGGCGGTGGTTTAAAGGTTTTCTTAGATGTTGCTGCCTCCACAGTCTGAAGGATAGCAAATCTATTATTTTCAGTTGTTGTTTTGGTGCTATCATTTTTAGGTAGTTTCGATTGAGACGACACTTGAGCGGATTTGGGGCTTCGCTGGCGTTTAGCTACAGTTACGTACCTGTCCATGCCTACTTGTGTTTTCGGCTTATCTGCAACAATTATAGTGGATGATTGTTTGTCTTCTGTTGTAAGAACAATATTTGGCGAGCTCGAAGGTCGGCGTTTCTTATCATTTATGGAAAGTAGATTATTCAATGATTTTTTAATAGATTCCTCTTCGGAAATCCATAAATTTTTGCTAGTAGAGCTAAGCTCTTTCTCAGAACTACATCTGCTAGGTAAGCTCATGCAGTGTTTTTTTTTTTAAGAAAAAAGTTTTTTATTATAGAAAACAAAAATTTGTTTTATAGTTTTTTTCTCAGACTACCTTCGTAATCTTTCGCACAATACCAACAATAAAATTTATGCACTGTCTCTGCACTTGTTTTGTAATTGGTATTATTGCTTTATTATTAAAAGTTTAAGGAATTTATTTTCCCGTTGTTTTTTTTTTTTTTTTTTTATAGTTTGTTGTTGTTCGCACAATTTATTACAACGTATTTTGTTTTTTTATGCTCGTAATTTAGCACTATGTATTATTGTTTTTGTATGTTTACCAACATGTATAAAAAATTATTTTTGTCCGCTTTCAATTAACACGACCGTATGGTTGAAGAGTTGCGAAAACATTTTCATTCTTGCAGTCTATTATTATATACACATTTCTTTCTTAATTTTTTTCTCTTCTGTAAATATATTTTTGACGGCCTCCGGGACTTTTATACAAACAAAATATAATGTATGTAGTAGAACAATTCCTAATGCTGCCACTTAATAATTGTCCTATGGGCGCCACCCTCCGCCCACACTTTTTGAATAAACCTATTTAAAAATATAAATTTGCCACCAGATACTCTTAATTATATAAAAGTCTTCAACATCACAAATACGTAAGAACAAATTGTTGCATACCGAAACAAAATAGAAGAAATTATAAGCTAAGCGTTAGTCTTTAATTTTATTACATGTCTTTTTATAACTGCCATGACATCACGGTTTCTTACAGAAACGTTCCTTAGAATAAAGCTAATAAGCTGTACAGACCGATCTGTTTCCTAAATGAGGCATTTGTGAAGTCGGTAATAATTAATGCTACCACATTTCAAAATTTTAACCACATATCATAAGCAATAGACATTAGGCTGAAGATTCATACCACGCGTTATATGCGTGGCGCTTTTTACGTGTTTTAAAATTTCTACGCGTTCTACACTTTTCTAATCTCAAGTTAGATGCAACGCTTTTCATGCCATTTTTATTGTGTTTGAAATATTTTTTAAATAAACAAATTTTTTAAGGCAAAAATATAAAATAACAATCTACGGCACAAATATTCGATAGCTTTGAAAAATAATATGAATTGTGATCTGCGGATACCAAAAACAACTACGCGTGTAAAAGTAGAAAGTAAACCTACTTTTTGCGTCGTACGCAATTGTCTCATACAATTGCACTGATTCTACTTTTTTGGCAGACGCTTAGAACGCGTTAACGAATATAAAGCGTGGTATGGACCTTCAGCTTTACGTGTATGCACATTAGATGACGTCAAAACGATTGGTAAAAATTTTTGATGCACGTAGAATCACGGGAACCCATGACGAATTTCATCCCGAAAGAGCAAAACTGAAAAAATTTTGGTAGTTTTATTTTTAAATTTAATTAACACTGACAAATTAATATAAATGTAATTTGCATTGTGTTTTTAATATTGTCACCTGAAATGTAAAAAGCCGTAGCTAACAAAAGATCTTCATTTTATTGAATGGAATGTTGTTAGCTACAAAAACATTTATTTTCAATATTGCGCACAACTCAAGTTAATTGAGTTCTTTTCGCATTTATTTATTCAAATACTTGAAATACAGGTCGTAATAATGGTCTTGTGTAGTTCTAGAGCAAAAATTAAATATGGGTATACTTATTTTTGTTTGTCGTCATAATGTGTACGAATATGCTACAGGCATCTCTTGCAAAACGGCCGTAGCAAAGTTGTGTGCCTATGTGCCTATTAATAACATAATCTGTATAATATGAATTCATTTTCTCTAAATTTCTTTATTTATACTTTCTTTTTCTTTGCCTTCAGTGGCGTCACAGTTTTTCCTAAGGTTATCAGTATTATGTTTTCGAGGTAGTTTAGTGTCTAACAATGTGTTTCGTTTGTAACTAAACATAAGACTTTTAGGTGTGGTGCTAGTAACAGTTAGCGGCGTATTTTGTTATTTCACCAAAAAGTTGTTTATTTAACAATTCTTTGATTTATGTGTTTTGGATCTAACATACATATTTTTGTAGAATTTTTGACAATTTGAGTTGCTATTCCTTCACTGTCATTCCTTTCACGAGAGTAATCATAAAACCTAAGACACTATATCATCTCGAAAAAATCGCTAACTATTTCCTTAGGTAATCAAAATACTGAAAAATAAATATAGTTTAAAGAACTAAAAAACATTTTTGGATATCAAATTTCATATTTTTTATTCACTATTCAGCGTTTTAATCTTTTTCTTAAGTTAACGCAATAAATATCCGTATAACGCGTTCTGAGTTTATTTTTGAACTCCCAAGATTGGATTCAGAAACCACCCGACTTCCCCACGTCCCTGGAAACAATATGGCAACTTAAATTTTTGCACTAAATCGAATTACCATTAATATTTTTAATACACGTTTCACGTCCAAAAGGCGCACCGAAATGAAAATTCAGTTCCGATTCGGTTAGTGAAGCAGTTCTGTGTTTTTGCAAATTCCCAAAGTCTTTAGGAACCTTTAAAATCCCCTTACTTCATCGGAGGCAATACGGGAACTTCAATTTTCGCACTAAAGCGAATGACCGTTTGTAATTCAGATAGACGTCAAAAACTGTTATCGAATATAAAGAACCGGTTCCAAATGTGTTAGCGAAATGGTTCCGAATTTTTTTGGGAATTCCAAAAATTGGCTTTGTATATCCCTTAAATCCCTCCACTTCCCCGGAACACAATACGGCAACTTTTAAGTAAAGCGGTAACACTGTATATATACTTCTATATACCTAAATATGTAATAATCAGATGTTTTCCAAGCGTTGCAAGCATTCGGTCGGCTAAATGGGTTTTAAGCCGTAAAGAACGGCCCTAAAGATTTTTATAATGTTCGGTACAGGGAAGAACCATTTTGCTCCGATATTTACATATTTGCAAAATCAGTATCTAGGGGTTTTTACGGCCGTAGAAGTGAAACCAATTTTGGTTCGGTTATCACCCATTTTTTATGTTTTTATTAGTTCTCGAAAACAGCTCAAATGGTTTTGATAAAAGTCGGTATCTGGTGGCTTTCAAGGTCGCAAAACCGATATACACTATCGCCGATCACGAGAAACCAATGTTTTGCGGATTTTATATAGTTGTAATATTTTTATTGCTTCTCGAAAACAGCTCTGCAGAGTTTGATGATTTTTAAGGTTGAAAAATCGATCAAAATTAAGGAAAATCGATTTTATACCTGTTTGCGTTCGCACATTCAGTCGGCCTTAAATATTTTGATACGAATCAGTATCAAGAAGTTCTTAAGGAGGGAAAAAACTTGATTTTACGGAATCCGTAAAACTGTATTTTTGCCGATTTTTAACGATTATTTGTTCTTAATAATTTTGATTCGGCTTTCAAAGTTTGTATGAAAATGAAAATTCGTTAGTCATATTCCTGGAAAATTCCTTTTTGTCCCGGTTTTCACATTTCTGGTGAAAATTCGATGTGAATATCAAACTTAGTATTTTTAGTCAAAACAGAAGAAACAAACACGTTACATGTATTTTGTTGGTAGAAATTAAGTAATGTTGCCAAAATCTGCGCTCTCTGCAACAACAAATTTTGGACATATTATGGGAAGAAAAGAAAAGACAGCTGAGCTAATATCTCTACCTGGTTAGGGTGTCTTGCTTGAAGCCAATCAGCATATTCAAATGAGAGCGGAGAGTGAATATTTGTAATATACGAACCACGAGGTAGCGTTTGTGCCGTATATTTCGCAAATCTATAAATCCGTATTCTTACGTGAGCAAAAGAAAAAACGTGTTACTTCAATTCATTCGATTTACTCAGATGTTCTTCTTGTAACTAACTTGTCGTACATTGATAACTTATGAAAGAAGTTGCCATATTTTATTTAAATATACCACAGTATTAATAAAGAGAATATTATAATAAGGAAAATAAAAATACAGGGCACAGAATATCAGGAATGATAAAATTAAAGATTAAGACTTCGAGCGAAAAAAACTACTCTGCGCATGATGGAATGCTGATGCCACTCAACGGGTATTCTGATTGGCTAATAAATTTTATGTTATTTAAACGTGACAGAAAAAAATTAAGATTTAATAGTTTTTTTTATTGTTTTCTTTTATTACTACCAATAATATCTACTTAAACACAAAATAATTTCATAATACAATAAAAAATATATTTTCTAGAAAAAATTAACGAACTGTTCATAAATTCAAAACTCCAATCAAATTATATTCGTTTTCTTCTCTTATTACATATTACGAAAACGTTTTGTAAGTTGGGCGGTATTACTATTTAAATTCATTTTAAAATACAATTACGGTATTCAAAGGGTGGTTATAGAGACATAAATCTTAAAATAATAGCATGAAAAAATATGACTGTTGTGATTTAATGTGCTATTTTAAATTTGAGCCAGCTGCGAATTTTTACAGTTTAGTTATGAAAATCAAAAAACACAGTTTCAGAAGCACATCAACAACATTTTTATGCTGTCATAAAATATTAGGATACTATGCGTAATACGATCAAGTTTCAATCCCCCAAGTGTTTTCTTTTTCGTTTTTAAATGTTTTTCTAACAAATTTAGCGCTTAAACTTTTATGGCCATTTGGTTTTTAATACTGCAATAAAAAGCTAATATTATTTTTAGAATTCATTTAAAATAAAGCCACTTAAGAATTTTTCTATTTTATTCCACTTCCTACTACTTCTTTGGATTTTCAGCAATATCGGCATTTAATTTCCTAATTCTAAAATGCATTTTACATATTATCATTCCTGGCCTATGGCATACCATATAACTGATCTCTTCTCTTCAACTCCATTTTATCTTTGCTTATTCCGCAGCTTTTAAGCAATCTGGCTTAAACGTTGTTAATACAGTTTTAATTACATTACTATTAATTATATGCGTTTGTTGTAATGATATAATTGCATAGAACTGCTAATATATTACACCCTTCACAAAAATGTAAATGGTATTTATAAGTTTATGATTCCGTTTGTAATTTCTACAACTTCTACTTCTATTCCCTTTAACGTATATATGTATATTCTGCATCAGAATTAATGGAAAAGTCGATTAAGCGATGTCCGCCTGTGCGTTGTTGAAATACCGTTTCTGAGAAAATCATTAGACTTGGAAACTTTTTTCTATTGCCCCATCGATTCATGGGTTTGCTATTGAAATTCAGGAAAATCGGTTCGGCTAAGATATGTCCAAAATTCCATTTATATTTTTACAATTTTGTATGGAAATTTTTGAAAAAAAAATGTTTGTTTTGCTTCAAACTTCACACACTTATTAAGCATGGCAATTAAAAGCCAATATATATATCGACCGAGATATAGCCTATATATAGATTTTTTTATGAAAATGTCACGTAAGCGAACTTTAAATTTTTATTGCTTAAAATAAGTTCTGGTATGAAAGGTTAGGAAGTTACTTATATACAGAAAATGAAAGTTTTCGATATCGGTCCATACATACCCGACATATAGTCTAAACCGATTTTCCTTGAAAATGTTGCGTAAGTAAACTTAAGAATTTTTTTGCTTAAAACCATTTCTGGCAATAAATGAGGTTACTAAAATAGAAAAAAAGGAAATTTCCGATATCAGTTCATATATGTATACCCGAGATATAGTCTAAGCCGATTTTTCCACGAAAATGTCGAGTAAGCGAACTTAAGAATTTTTTTTGTTTCAAATCAGTTCTGGTAATGGAAAATACGGAAAATACAAAGTTCCGATATCGGTCCATATATACCCAAACCCGATTTTTTCATGAATATATCGCGTAAGCAAACTTAAACAAGTTTTTTCTGCTTAAAATCTGTTCTGGTAATAAAAGGAGGTTGCTAAAATACAGAAAATGAGGAATTCCGATATTGGTCCATATACGCGTATAGCCGAGATATAGCCTAACCCGATTTTTCCATAAAAAAAATTTTTTTGCTAAAAAGTAGTTCTGATTATAAAAGGAGGTTACTAAAATACAGCAAATGAAAATTTCCGATAGCGGTCCATATATTCCCGAGATATAGGCTAAACCGATTTTTTAATGAAAATGTCGGCCAAGCAATCTTAAACATTTTTTTGCTTAAAAGAAGTTCTGATAATATAAGGAGGTTACCAAATAGAAAACTAAAATTTCCGATATCAGTCCATATATTCCCGAGATATAGCCTAAACCGATTTTTTAATGAAAAATTGCGTTTTTCTTGAAATCAGTTCTGATTATAAAACGAGGTAATTAATACCAATAAAAATTATAAATAGCTTGTTTTCTATGTTTCCCAGCTATCTATATGTCGACATTTCATAGGAAGTACCCTAATCATCAGTAGACTTTGGAAATTTTTGAAAGATATTCTCAAACATTCAACTTTATATCCCAACAATATAAATAAATTGTTGAGATTATTAGGGTAGTTCCTACGAAATGTCGACATATAGATAGCTGGGAAACATAGAAAACAAGCTATTTATAATTTTTATTGGTATAAATGGTAGAGGCTAAAAATAGCGAATAAAAAACTTAATTGTACGAGGTAATTAAAATACACAAAATGGAAAATTCCGATATCGGTTCATATTTAACCGAGATATAGCCTAAACCCCCTCCTCACAACTTATTTTCCTAGTTCTGGTACAATGCACTGCATATGTAGGGGTTATCCCCTGAGTACTGGTCCAATATAAAAAAAAACCGGGTTTTGCATGAACATTTCCATGAAAGATTTCTTTTTTGGAACGGTAATTACAAGGCAAAAATATTTTTCCCCGATGTCGGTTCATATATATCCGAGCGTATTTAGTTCAAATTATTAATATATACTAATACGAGTATATACGTGACTATCGTGAAGGGTATTTTAGATTCGGCCCAGCTGAATATATTATTGTTTAATTGAATTTTTTTTCTCGCAGAACTCTCTGAGCAAATTAATTACAGAGCTTTATAAGTGCATTTCGAAAAAACATTATAATGTTCTCTCAACTTATTGGCCATCTGATCCCGCCAAAATACCTGATTTATTAGACTTTTTTTGTATATAATGGAATATCGGGAAATTGTTTGAGCATAGTAGACAATGATGATCTAAGTTCGATCACACTCCAATTATTGCTACTTATAACTCTTCTTTTCATACTATTTAAAAAAAGTAAAGCTTATATCCAATCAAACTGATATTAGTTCGTTTAACTATTAGATAGATAAAAACATCGACATAAGCGATGAGCACGAATCAGACGAATCTAACGAAAACTTTACCAACTTAATACATGAAGCAGTTAGGACCAAAAAGTTATAAAAGTAAATGAAAATGTATAAATAAGAAAATTGAAAAAATTTATTAAGTTGTTCGCTATGCAACACATGGTCCAGAGGTAATGTATCCGAAAATAGAAAATTGCGCCGATGGTTTGCGGAAAGACTCGCCATAAATCCCGTTCCTTATAATTCTGCTATAAACATTTCCTCCTAGCAACAAACTCACAAGAGCAGCTACATTAAATTGGGCATCAGCTAATTGCAACCCTGGAAACTCGTCTAGAATCCTGCTATCTATGGATCGTCCTGGAGTCGTAATCGTATATTTCCGGCGTACCTCTGCGTAAGTTTCCACAACTGTGCTTATTTATGCCTCATTATTCTGAAACAGCATCTCTCTTTTCTTCAATCTTAGCTGAGATCCGCCGTACCACCTCGTCAAAAATAATCGTCACTTCTTGGATCGATAATCGCTCGCTCAGTAAGAAATCGTCCACTTGACTCCTATTTTGCAGTTGGCTTCAACAAAATTGGCTCCCTTATATGGTACGTCAGCAGCGCCACTGTTCCCTGTATTGACATTTTACCACTTTCGTCTGCTTGGTTTTCTGCCCACGATGGGTAGTACAATTCCTAGACGTCCTAAGAACCAAGCCTTGAATCGTACGAGACCTCTCCTCCACATGACCGGTGAATTAGTGGTAAAAACAAAATTCAAAGTGAAAAATAAGAAAAAATCGGCGCTGATTTTTCAAAGACATTGGATATTCAGACACATTTTAAAGTGTAATAAAGCCCATAATGAAAGTGTCGTATTATTCATGGGCGTTATGTCAGTTTGTTAAGTGTCATAGTGTGACGTATTTTAAAATGTCATAATGTCCTTGGAGATTACATCATGCCACCTATTATAGCTAAAAGAGTTGATAATATCAAACCAAATAATTTGAATTAAATATTATAGTGTTACGAATTTGCATCTCTTCTAACCCACTGTGCAAGCCGTTGATCAAGTTGTTCAAAGTATGCAAACACATCCACACAAACGACATAAAGCTTAAAAAAATAATACACAAACAATGCACATGATGTAATGAATGCAAAATTTCAGGTAACTCAACCACCAATGGTTTCATTTTTGTTGTTGCGTTCTTATTGTTTCTCAAGCATATGTATGTGTGTGCGCGCGTAGCAATTATATATTTACATTTGATTCTGAAATGATCATTGGTATAGAGCTAGATTTTACATGCGCAATTTAGAAGGCAATAGATAAACGTAAATAGCATTCAGAGACAGAGTTTAAATTTCAACCCGGTGAAGGACAGTCATAAGTCAAATAAGTAAGCAATTCTAGTGCATCAACACAGTGGTATTAAGTGTAAATAAAGATGTGAAATTACGAAAGAACATCAGTGTCGTTATTTAATTTAGAATCAAAAGCGACCTTAAAGGTAAAAACATGAGATATTCATAAACAATTTAAAACTGTTTATTTTATTTGAATACTTAATAAAAACGATTAAATTCAGGGTACGACTAATTGCATTTCTAAATCCATTCTTACAAAACATTTTCCACCAACGAATAACAATTTCTGTGTAAATAGACATCATTCTTTTGAACATTTTGTTATTCTTAGCTTCTGAACTTTCATAAAGATTTTTCTTACGGTTTCTATAAATAAATAAACTAATTTCCCCGAAGATAAAAACTAAAACTATTTTTCACATGAAAAATAAAACAACTTGCTGAATGCAATAAACGAAAAGTACATATGCACATTTTTACTTACCTGACACTCGTACATGCCGTGATCTCGTCGCTGAACAAACTTTATCTGCAATGTCCACATATTTGAGCCAGGTGTATGCAATATTGCGAAACGTTCATCATTTGTATAAAGTTGAGCACCTGACGACAGTATGTGCCAATCTCGGCGACGTATCCAAGAAATTTGATTCTGTGCATGTCAACATCATAAAATATGAAGGAAAACGTGGAAACAAGCACAAATACACAACTATTACTTTATGAATGCGAAAAACATTTTCAAAACAAATGCAATTTTTTGAGCAAAACAACATTTCAAACATTCTGCAAACCAATTACATTCATGCAGAAAAGAAAAAGCGCAAAAGTGAACACAATCATGACTTTTAAACACAACAGGACTTACAAAATGTTTTAACAAGGTGAAATCTTTTAATACAAAAGGGTAATTATAATACTATATATTATTTTTTATAAAAGGTGTCCCCAAATTAACGCAAGATTACACTTGACACAGTTAGTGCAGTAAATTACGCAGGCGGTTCGGAAACTTTTTAGCCTATCAATGAAAGAGAATGTTAGTTTTTCAAACATATTTTTATTTTTCAATACAATCTCCTGAAAGTTCAATATACTTAGTCCAATGCTTTTCTAGCAATTCTATCCCTTAAATTAAAATATTTTTCCTCAAGGTCTTCAAAATAGTGGTTTACAACTGTAATTGCATCTACATTTGAGGTAAAACGCTTGCCAAAAGGAATTTTTTTAGATTTAGGAACAGGTAAAACTCACTGGTAGTTAAATCAGGAGAATAAGGTGGGTGGTCAAGCAACTCGTTCTTTAATTCGTTGATTTCAGAAATTGTTAAAACACTCTTGTGCGCTGGTGCGTTGTCTTGATGAAAAATTATTTTTTGTGTTGTAAGCCAGGACGTTTTTCTCGAATTTATAGATTTAATTGATCCAAAAGGTTGCAATAGTACTCTGAATTTATTGTTTTACCGTTTTGCAGATAATCAATCAATAAAATACCTTTGAAGTCCAAAAAAAAAAACCCTTGCCATAAACTTACCAGCCGATTGAATTGTTTTTGCCTTCTTTTTGCACTTCCTCCAGCTTCAGTCCATTGTTTAGATTGTTCTTATATCTCTGGAGTATAGCGGTGGATCCATGTCTCATCAACAGTTATGAAACGACGCTTAAAATCAATTTTATTTCGCTTAAAACGATCCAAACAAGCTTGAAAAATGTTTATTCTTGTGCGTTTTTGGTCAGCTGTTAACAAATGCGGCACCCATCTTGCAGAAAGCTTTTTCATCTGTAGTTCTTCATGCAAAATTAAATGGACTCGATCATTTGAGATGCCCATGATATTAGCTATTTCACGCACTTTTATTCGTCGATCATTTAATACCATATCATGTACTTTGGCCACAATTTCTGTAGTTGTTGCTGTTTTTGGACGTCCAATACGTCGTTCATCTTCAATGCTTGTACGACCACGTTTAAATTCAGCAACCCAATTTTTTACTGTTGCATATGAAGGAGCACTTTCACCTAACACATTTATCATATCATTCTTAATTTCTTGCCCCGATAAACCTTTTTTATGTAAATATTTAATGACACCACGCATTTCTAATTTTTCCATTGCAAAAAAATCGCGGATGCGTCTTTTGTGAACACCTGTTTCTATATGAAGGAGTTACCAGATCGAAACACATTTAACATGTGTTCATATCAGAGATAGATGTTTCCAGAACACTTAATTTTTTCTGTTTATACTGCGCTTTTTGTGCTAGGTTAAGAAGTTTCCGCACCGCCCTCGTATTGGCAGCCCTAAAAAATTTCGACTGCTGATAGATTAAAGTAAGAAAATATAGAGAATTAAGTGACACTACGAGTAGAAGAACAATATATCAAAAATAATGAAGGCTAGGCGTCTGATTATACGAACCAAATTATGTTGCGATTAAGCACATTTTTGCCTGGATGACCTAGTTAATCACCAACGTTGCTGCTTTTGGAGTTCTGATATATATATATATATATATATATATATATATATATATATATATATATATATATATATATATATATATATATATATATATATATATATATATATATATATATATATATATATATATATATATATATATATATATATATATATATGTATATATATATATATATATATACGAATTTTTGTTCAAGAATACAAAATTGTTTTTTGTTGGGTTAGTTGATAATGGCTCAAATAATATTTTTGCGGGTGCGTTTAAGTAAAGGATAACCTGGTAAGAAAAATGTGCTGTTACGTTGTAGTAAGTAACGTAAAAAAGAGCGTTCACGTTGAGCCACGAACAGTATTGTTTTATAAAAATCACTAAATGGATATTATAATAAATTTGTCTGAAAGCACCTAAAATATGACTACGAATGTCCGCAAGAAATGAGTTTGAAGGAAACTTTACTGAAAGCCCGTAAATTTTTCGATTTCCGAATTGCATATCGTTGCCCTGTAAGGATCTAAGCTCGCCATTAGCTTTATGTTGCTCTATCGATGCGTTTACTTTGCTTGATGTCTCACTATATTAGCAGTTAAAAAATAGTAAATTTAAACGACTTCATGAGTAATCTGAGGGTAATTTAATACATCCTTAATTGAATTGTTTTTGAGTTTTGTTTATGAAAACACACGTTCTGAAAATGAAAATACTTTTTACGCATTCTTATTATTTAATATCTAAGAAATTACAATGTGCGTTAACTTACATACATACATACATACTTTCATATATGCTCATGCCTATTTGTATATGTTTACCCATTTGTTTGAAAGTTCAAATCAATTTGTATTCATTGCTAGGCGTAAGACTCACTCACTCCCCTTATTAGAAAAGTTTAGCAACAGGAACTAAATTAATGCCATCACGCCTTTATTTCTTTATGTCATAATTTTTCTGATATGTAAACAACAAAATTTTGGATGTTTTTGTTTTTGTTTAAATGTCTATATTATGCGAATGAGGGAACAGATTAGATATCCGTAAGCTGGCACGTAAATCATTAATTTATTTTTCTTCAGATGAGGCGTGATACAAAGAGAACAAGTTAATGCTTTGCGCAGATCCGCTATTTTTGTGCACGCTTCAGCTGGGCTTTTCTAATACGAGTATGGCGTTGTAACAAAAATTTTACAATTTTTCTACCCTTTGCCCGTTTTTATATTCTTTCCTAAAAAGTAGACAACATAAGACTAAAAGAAATGTAATAGTTTCTAAGCATACTGCAAAAAAGGGGAAGGATGTTGCCTTTTTGACTACTCTGTATGCCGACTTACAGTGACCTATATTTCGTGTTTTATGTGAAAATAATTATTCAAGTTTGCATAATTTATTGATAATTATTGCAAACATATGTGGCTGTTTTCAATTAGTTATGCTGACGTTTTTTTTTCTACACAACAAGTTGTAGCCTAAAAACACTTCAAAATTAAAACGTTAATTGTACTTTATTGTTTTATACAATACTTGCTTTTGCCCACAGCTTCGCTCACCAATAAAGTTTCATGCAAACTTTCATCCCCTATTTTATTCCCTTGGGGGTAGAATTAATCAAAATCCTTTCTTAGTGGATGCATCTGTCCAGTGGTTTGGGCTGTGTGTTGATAGATCACTATGTCAGTCAGTCACCTTTGAGTTATATATATTTAGATTCTGCGTTTTTTTTTTTTTTTTTTTTTTTTTTTTTTTTTTTTTTTTTTTTTTTTTTTTTTGTAACATTTCTTAAAAATCAGGTTAACATTGAAAAACTAATCCCATGTAAAATGTTACACATTATAAAATTTTAAGACATTATAAAATTTTTTATACTCGTACATTATACAATTTTGCACGATTTTTAAATTCATAAAGCAGAAAATACACGACATGTTTTTAACAACGTCGATGTCATTTTCCCTGATGTAAAATACCTACAGGTCGTCTGTTAATTTATCTAGAAAATTTCAAATAGAGTGTGTTCTATTTTGCTATGTTTACACACTTGACATTATACCATGTTTCCACTATAAAGGAAAACACTTGTTTTGAGGAAAACATTTCGAAGTGTTTCCATTAAAATTTTTTTTTCTTTTTTTTTCATTCATTTATTTATTGAAAGTGAACTAACAATAAGTATTCAAATCTTAATACTAAATACATAAAATTAATTAAGTCCAGCCAATACTAGACAAAAATGTTTTATTTTGCACGGTCAATATCGGTAAAATCACCTATTTAACGTTCTGATGGTGGCAAGGGTATCCCTCCTTCTCAACCGAGAGTGGCCTTCAAAATTAAGTATATTGCGTACAAGACGATTTGGATGAAGTTTCAATTTACTGATATACCATGTTGCGTACTTTGAAAATTCGTCTTTTACAAGAGAAACACAGAGATCCTTATGAATTCGTGAGTTTTTTACGTACCACGGAGCTGCAGTAATTGTTCGAAGAAGTTTGTTTTGTCGCCTTTGAATTTTCTCAATGTCAGAAGCGGAGGCGGTGCCCCATAATTGAATTCCATAGCACCATATAGGCTTTAGAGTTGCGTTGTATAATAAAAGTTTGCAATCCAGCTTCAATGTCGAATTTCTGCCCATAAGCCAATTTAGTTGCGCTGCTTTTAACTTTAACTGAGTAACTTTCGCATCAATGTGAGACTTCCATGTTAACCTACGGTCGAGATGTATACCGAGGTACTTGACTTCATTTTGCTGCGGAATAGGTGAATTGTTAATTTGGATAGCTGAACATGTTTGTCTACGCAGTGTGAATGTAACGTGAGTACAGTTTTGTTCATTAACTTTAATTTTCCAAAGTTTTAACCATTTCTCTAATATTGAAATATACTGCTGCAAATTTCGCGAAGCTACTTGATGGTTTTCATGTACGCTGCAGAATGCTGTATCGTCTGCAAAAGTTGAAGTGTGGATTCCGGGTGTCGTTGGCATGCCAGAGGCGTAAATCAAATATAAAGTAGGCACCAGTATGCTGCCTTGGGGAACTCCCGCCTCGATTGGCTGAGTTGAGCTTATAAAGTCGCCTTCTTTGATAACAAACTTCCGCCCTCATAAGCAGCTTTCCAGAAGCTTGTGTGTATTTGCAGGCAAGTTTAACTTTATTTTGTGTATCAAGCACTTTATTCAAAAGCTTGAGAAATGTCAATGAATAGAGCTGAACAATACTTCTTCTCCTCAAAGGTCTGTCTTATGACATTGACTAGTCTGTGCGTTTGTTCTATGGTGCTGTGTTTACCCCGAAAGCCAAATTGATGATCAGGAATGCATCCCACTTTGTTCAACATTGGACTCAACTTTGCCATTAACAATTTTTCGAACAGTTTTAAAATTGTTGGCAGTAGACTTATTGGTCTGTATGATTCTACCTTAGTGGGATCCTTCCCTGGTTTGGGTATCATAGTAATCATGGACACCTTCCACTCTGCAGGATAATACTCGAGACGTAAAATAGCGTTAAAAATAAACAGAAGAATTCTACGAGCTACACGAGGTAGCTGCTCAAGCATTTTACCAGTAATTTTATCAATACCTGGAGCTTTCCTGGGGTTTGTGTTACGAATAACATTTTCAACATCTCGAAAACTAAGTCTCAACGGCACAGGCGGTCTAACAGCGTATGACGGTAGCTCAGCTGAATTAATGCTGTATGTCGATCAAATGATCGACATACAGCATTCCCTTTTCAGAATCGCTTCTTGCCCAATCTCCAGTTGAAGTTCGCAAAGGTGGCTTACCTATTACGGGTCTTTTCAGACCTTTTGTCGCTTTCCATAGAGAATAGTCGGATTGAAGGGTACCATTAAGGTCTTCCAGATAATTTTTAAGGGAAGCCATTCTTTGGATTTCAAGCAGATTTCTTAACTGAGTTATGCACTCTCGTAGCCTGCTTTTAAGCTGGGGAGACCTGCGAAGTTGCCACTCTCTTCTAACTCTTCTTTTTTCTGTTAGAAGTTGTTCAATTTCAAACGAATATGTTCTGTTGCTCACATTTCTGGATCTTATATGGCTTGTGGAGGCATGTTGTACGGCTAGATTAAGGTGTTCAGAAAATTCGTTAATCGACACCTCAATATCCTCAGGCGTTCTCAAGGCAATGTTTTCCGTACAATGTGTACTGAAATATTTCTTATATTTTGACCAATTAACTCGAGTGACGGTCAACGCCAAGTCACAAAACGGGGAACCAACCCCCTGGGAGAACGAAACAGAAACTATAGTTGGTGAGTGATCTAAGGACAAGTCTAATGAAGGCTCCACTTGCATCCATTCTGAGGGGAAATTTTTTGTAACTCCAAAGTCTATAACGTCTGGGATCTTGCGTTGGTCTGACGGCCAACGGAAACGGTGTCAAAAAGCACATGGCCTTTCGGGGTAGTTAAACGTGATCGCCATCCGCTAAAAATCGAGAACCCAGTGATTTGAAAAAAATTGAATATTGGCTTTCTGTTATCGAAAATCGTGGTGGTGAGTAAATCGAGGATATAACAATTTGTTCATGAAGATAATCAATGCATATATTTGTAGCTTGGACATATTCCTCACGGGTTTCGTTCATTAGATAGTGCTTAATTCTTGTCTTTATCAAAATTGCCGAACCGCCGCAAGATCTTCCACGGGGATCTTTTGTGTCATATAGTGTGTAGCTATTAATTTTGAAAAAACTGGTGATTGTCAAATGGATTTCAGCAGTCATTTTTTTTTTGCATTTTAGTCGCCATGCCAAATAATTTTTTCCAGTTTGAAGCAGCAAAAATCATACAAAATTGCAAAATTTTATTTTAGATATAGTATCTCAGTTATATATGAACCTATTTTACTAAATTTCATTAGCAAACCCATGAATCGCTTGAGCAATAGAATGGTGATAGAAAAAAGTTTCTAAGCCTAATGGTTTTCTTAGATACAGAATTTCAGCGAACGATATGCAGACAGACGGACATCGCTTAATCGACTTTTTCATTAATTCTGATTCAGAATATATATACTTTATAGGGTCGGAAATGAAAATTGTAGAAATTACAAATGGAATCACACACTTATATACCCTTTACAGTTTTGTGAAGGGTTTAAAAACTCGCCAGTGTGTTCCTGCAACCAAGTAAGCGTGGAAAGAGCATTCTCTGCTCTTAAATTAGTGCTGAGCGACCTGCGTTCAAATCTTTGAGCAAAAGATTTGGTAAAAATTATGTTCGTCAAACTTAGCAGATAATAAACTAATATCTAGACATTTTGCAAGAAAATAAACAAAATATTATCATAAAAATAAAAATTTGAGTTTTATTTTTCCGTCAGAAAATAAGTTTTTTGACGGCTGAATAAACCCCCTTTTTAAGAGTTCGATACCAACTTTTATTGTTTCGTTGAATAATAAGTCTTTACTTTGGAGTTGAGATCGTTTTCTCAAGATCACCAAAGATTCTTAATGAGCCCGTCAATACGAATCTGTTTAGTATATGACACTATAGGTGTTCCTTTACTCTAATATGGATAGTTTTCGGAGTAAAAAATTTCAAAAATAACTGTTATTTACGCTCCTTGCAAGAAATCCATTTAACTTACCTTTTCAAGAAACAATTTTTATGGTTATTTAAGAATTTTATAATAATAATCCAAAAGATTCAATAACAATTTTCTAATAGTGTTCTTACTTAGTATTGGAATTTCTCTATTTTGCCGCAACTCACAAATAACTTTTTAAACCACTCAGTTTTGTTGTTGTATGGAAAGAGAACTACTCTAATGTACATATGTATGTATGTAACAAGATTTATAATATGGTATTATGTCTGATTCTTGACAGTAAACTTCATTTCTGAGTTTAAAATATGCTCCTGATTAATGTAAGGAAACTATTCAAGTGTAATAAAAACATTACCACCAGTCAGCATATTAATTTTTCACTGTTTATTTGGTCTTTAGTTTTCTTGTTTGTTTTGTGTTGTTTTTCCTTTCATATACTCGCTCGTAACAGATCCGCAAACATTTTCGTTATATCAACGAACACAGTTCTGGAGCATTAAAGCTTTAGTTACATGATACAAAAACAAAACAAGTAAATGATTATTGCATACGTGTGTGTTTATGTAGACATGCCCTGCCGGCAAATTGCTAGTCGAATATAACACAAATTGTCTTCGTAATTATTGGTTTGGCCAGGCCACAAGCAAGTTGCGAGTACAATACAAAGTGAAATTTGCCCCAACCAAAGGGTATTTATTCTGCGCAGTTATTTTGTTGTAAACCTTTGATTAACTTTTATGTGTTCAGCTTTTGGTTAACAACATTTGGCTTCTCCTTAATGAAGAAATGGACGGAGTTCATCGTTGAGCAGCATTGGAACAAGACAGCTGGTCTTGAATATTCCGAGAAATTTCTAAACTTGGATACAAAGAGGGGCGAATATGCTCTAAAACTGGACAGGAAAAGTATTAGAACATTGACAAGTACACTGACAGGTCATTATAACTGCTACAAGCAACTGCTTAGGATGGGCATTCCCAACACAGACATTTGCAAATTCTGCTGTGATGAAGAGGAGTGAATGGAGCAATTAATAACCCACTGTGGAACACTGGGACACAGAAGATATAGGCTACTACAAGCTTATATGTTAAGTTAATGTGACTTAATATCACTCCTAATGATGGAGCTTGTCCGTTTTCTTGACATACTTAACCCGTAATGGGGCAAGGGGATGCACAATAGATCTACACTGGTAGCAGTGCAAGTGGCCGATGAGGGCCACATCCCATTCAATAATAATAATAATAATAATAACGTTTTGGTTTTCTATTCTTCAGTTAATTTTTCTAAATTTCAATTATAATCGCATTTAATTACAATAATTAAAAAAAGGAAGGAAAAATTTTTCTTTAACGCCAGATAAATTTTACGCACTTTGGAGTTGTCGCTAAGATGCATCAGTTAATATAATTTAGGAAAATGTTTGCTTTAACGGCTTTAATAATGGGAAATAAATTAAAGTTCCTATTAGGGCAAAAAATTAAAAACTCTTGTTATAAAACAAGTAATAGCTATAACAGAAATATATATGATCTGCTAATGTTACTTAAATTTACGTAAATAAATTATATTCTTGCTTCTAATGTCACTTAAATTGAAAATGACGCGTAAGCGAACTTAAACAACTTATTTTGCTTAAAAGCAGTTCTGGTAATAAAATAAGGTTTTATATATGGAAAATAAAAATGTCCGATATTGGTCCATATATACCCGAGATATAGCCTAAACTGGCGTTTTCATGGAAATGTCGCGTAAACGCACTTAAACAGTTTTTTTTTTTGCTTTAAAACAGTTCTGGTAATATAAGAAGGTTACAAAATAGTGAAAATTAAAATTTCCGATAACGGTCCATATATACTAGAGATATAGCCCAAACATATTTTTTCATTAAACAAATTTTTTTTTGTTTATAGGCAGTTCTGGTTATAAAAAAGGTTACTAAAATATACAAAATGAAAATTTCCGGTATCGGTCCATATATACCCGAGATATATTCTTTTTTTTTTTTTTTTTTTTTAAGCATTTTTTATTTATTGAATCTTCAAAATGAACTAACAATAAGTATTCAAATCTTAATACTAAATTTAAAAAATTAAAAAATGTGATTCTTAAGTCCGGCCAATGCTAGACAAAAAGTTTTATTATGCGGGAGCTATTTCGGTAAAATCACCTATTGAGCAATCTGATGGTGGCAGCGGTATCCCTTCTTTTAAGCCGAGTGTGGCCGCCAAAATTAAGTATATTGCGCGCAAGAGGGTTTGGATGAAGTTCCAGTTTACTGACATACCTTGTCGCGTACTTAGAAAACTCCTCTTTTACCAGCGGAACACTCAGATTTTTATGAATTCGTGAATTTTTTACATACCATGGAGCTGCAGTAATCGTTCGAAGAATTTTGTTTTGTCGCCTTTGGATTTTTTCAATGTTTGATGCTGAGGCGGTGCCCCATAACTGAATTTCGTAGCACCATATAGGCTTTAATATCGCGTTGTATAACAAAAGTTTGCAATCTAATTTCAGTGTCGAATTTCTGCCCATAAGCCAATTTAGTTGCGCAGCTTTTAGTTTCAACTGAGTGACTTTTGCTTCAATGTGAGACTTCCACGTTAGCCTACGGTCGAGGTGTATACCAAGGTATTTGACTTCACTGTGCTGCGGAATAGGTGTGTTGTTTATTTGGATAGGCGCACATGTTTGCTTACACAGAGTGAATGTGACATGAGTACATTTCTGTTCATTAACTTTGATTTTCCAAAGTTTTAGCCATTTCTCTAATATTGAAGTATATTCCTGTAAATTTCGTGATGCTAAATGGTGGTTTTCATGAACACTCAAAAACGCTGTGTCATCTGCAAAGGTAGAAGTGTGGATTCCGGATGTCGTTGGCATGTCAGACGCGTAAATCAAATATAAAGTAGGCCCCAGTATGCTGCCTTGGGGAACTCCTGCCTTGATTGGCTGAGTTGGGCTTATAAAGTCGCCTTCTCTGATAACAAACTTCCGCCCGTATAAGTAGCTTTCCAGAAGCTTGTGTGTATTTGCAGGCAAGTTTAGCTTTATTTTGTGCATCAATCCGTCGTGCCACACTTTATCAAAAGCTTGAGAAATATCAATGAAAAGAGCTGAGCAATACTTCTTCTTCTCAAAGGTTTGTCTTATGACATTGACTAGTCTGTGCGTTTGTTCTATGGTGCTATGCTTAGCCCGAAAGCCAAATTGATGATCAGGGATGCATCCCACATTGTTCAATATTGGACTCAACTTCGCCATTAACAATTTTTCGAATAGTTTTGAAATTGTTGGTAAAAGACTTATTGGTCTATATGATTCTACCTTAGTCAGATCCTTCCCTGGCTTGGGTATCATAGTAATCATTGAGACCTTCCACTCTGCAGGATAATACTCAAGGCGTATAATGGCGTTAAAAATAAAAAGTAGAACCCTTCTAGCCACACGAGGTAACTGTTCAAGCATTTTACCAGTAATTTGATCTATACCTGGAGCTTTCCTGGGGTTTATGTTATTGATAACGTTTTCGACATCTTGAAAGTTAAGTCTCAAAGACACAGGCTGTCTAACAGCATACGGCGGAAATTCTGCTGCAGCATCCGCTGAATCATTTGTCGTAAAAACATTTCTCAAATGATCAACGTACACCATCCCCTTTTCGAAATCGCTTCGTGCCCAGTCGCCAGTTGAAATTCGCAACGTTGGCTTACCTATTACGGGTCTTTTCAGACCTTTTGTCGCTTTCCACAAGGAATAATCAGATTGAGGGGTACCATCAAGGCTTTCCAAATATGTTTTAAGGGAAGCCATTCTATGGACTTCAAGCAGATTTCTTAGCTGAGTTATGCATTCCCGTAGCCTAGTTTTAAGCTGGGGCGACCTGCGAAGTTGCCACTCTCTTCTGACTCTTTTTTTTCTGTTAGAAGTTGTTCAATTTCAGATGAATAAGTTCTATTGTTCGCATTTCTAGATCTTAAATGACTAGTGGTAGCATGCTGTACGCCCAGTTCGAGGTTTTCAGAAAAATCGTTAATTGACCCATCAATATCCTCAGGCGTTCTCAGGGCGATATTTTCAGTACAATGTGTACTCAGAAATTTTTTGTATTTTAGCCAATTAACTCTATTGACGGTCAACGGGGAGCAAATCTCTTGGGGAAACGAAACGGAGATTATAGTGGGTGAGTGATCTGATGACAAATCTAATGAAGGCTCCACTTGCATCCACTCTAAAGGAAAATTTTTCGTAACTCCAAAATCTATAACGTCTGGGATCTTTCGCCGGTCTGACGGCCAATAAGTGGGGTGTCCGCTTGAAACCACATCTAAGCCCATTTTGGAAACGGTATCAAAAAGCACACGGCCTTTCGAGGTAATTAAACGTGAACCCCAAAAAGTGTGTTTAGCGTTATAGTCGCCAGCCGCTAAAAATCGAGGCCCAAGTGAATTGAAAAAGTTTGTATATTGATTTTCTGTTACTGAAAACCGGGGTGGGGAATAAATCGATGAAATAACAATTTTATGATGAAAATATTCTAAACCGAAAAATTTTTTTAAATTAAAAATTTTTTGGTTTGTACATATGTACATCGGGTTCTAGTTCAAGTTTTTCCTTTCTTAAATTTTTTTCTTAAGAATGATTTTTTTTTTTACAATACAAATTTGCTGTGATCAATAATTATTGATTGAAGAAGACAAGAAAAATAATAATCAAATCCTTCTTAAGAAAAAAACTTAAGAAAGGAAAATCTTGAACTAGAACCCGATGTTCATATCTACAAACCAAAAAAAATGTAATTTAAAAAAATTATAAAAGTTCAACAAAAATTTAACGAAAAATTTTTGTTTTGCTTAAAAGTAGTTCTGATTGTAAAAGGAAGTTAGTAAAATACAGAAAATGAAAATATCTAATATCGTTCCATATACTCGTATTCCCGAGATATAGCCTGAAGTGATTTTCCATGAACATATTTTTTTTTTGGCTTCTTCTGATTATAAAACAAAGTTATTAAAACACAGATAATGAATATCGACTCATATACGTATATCCGAGATATAGTCTAAACCGATTTTTCCGTAAATATTTTTTTTTTTGCAGAAAAGCAATATTCGTTATAAAAGAAGGTTACTAAAATACAGAAAATAGAAAATTCCGATATCGTTTCATATATAACCGAGATATAGCTTAAACAAACTTTTCCATGAAAGATTTCTTTTTTTTTTTTGGAATGGTGATTACAAGGCAAAAATATCTTTAATCGATATGTAATGATATCGGTCAATACACATATATAGGAGCATATTTAGTTCAAATTTGTAACATATACTATATACTCGTATATACGTGACTTTAGTGAAGGGTATTTTAGATTCGGCCCGGCCGAATACACCACACTCTTACTTGTTCTGTATTTACTTTGTTGCAGATGTATTTGTATAAAATAATAATAAAAAAATATTTCCTCCGATAGCAGAAAAGATTAAATTCAAAAAAGTTTCTAAGTCTAATGGTTTTCTCAGAAACCGTATTTCGACGGCGGACAGACGGACATCGCTTAATCGACTTTTCCATTAATTCTGATTCAAAATATATATACTTTATAGGGTCGCAAATGAAAATTGTAGAAATTACAAACGGAATCACAATGTTATATATACCCTTTACATTTTTGTGAAGGGTGTAAAAATATTTCCTCAGTTGGCAGAAAAGTTGAAATTCAAATATTTACAGGTCTGAAAAACGAGTTTCTCTAACAACGCTATCTCTGGTAATTTTTATGTTGGTCGGAAAGTATTATATGCTGATATTACGAAATAACGATATTATATGCTGATTAATAAACTCGAGCTATAAAAAAAAAGATACTGGTTGGTATCTAAAAAATTATTTGAAATAATTTGCTTTTCCAGTTCAAACCACGTAGCATATTAATTTTTTACATAATCTAGTCTATACAAGACGAAAACCAAAGCCAGATAAATTATAAAATATGCTTTGTTGAGTTGTAATCAGGGTAAAAATAATGTTCGCATTAAATTCGTTCGCAAACGAATTTAATACGAACGAATTTAATTTTTCATATTTCAAAGAAATATTTTTTTTTTATTTCGCGAATTTTATCCATAAAATTTGTGAGCGACTTTAAAAAACAAATAAGCGAATTTAAAAATAAAATTCGAGAGGAGAATTGTTTAATTCGTGAGAGAATTAAATAATTAAATTCGCGAATTATTCCCGAAGAAATAAAAAATTTGAGAAACTTCATCGCATTAAGTCTGTTTGCTTTTCAACAAAATAATAATTTTTGATGAAATAAAAATCATAGTTCATATAAATTAAAAATCAGCAATTAAGAAAAATTAATCAAATCACATTTTGCTTTAAAAATCATCAAAAATGTGTTATTTTGGCAACCTTCAAAACAAAAACAACTCTCATCATACTCAGTTAAATGCTTTAAAGATTTTTTCCTTCTTTGTTCTTCTTGTTTGTAAAGTTGAGCTGAAGAATTTTATTTTTAAATTCGCGAGCACAATTTTATTTTAAATTCGGAGGTTTTTTGATTCCGCTCGCAAACGAATTTAATCAGTTTTTATTTATTTTTTTTCGTTCGCGAAAACAATGAAGAAATTCCGGAATTTAAAATTAAATTCTTTCGCGAATTTTATTTTTAAATTCGGGAATGCAAATTTAAAAACGAGCGAATTAAATAAAATTTAATTAGCGAGCACAAATGTTTGCTACCCTGGTTAAGTGCCCTCATTACTTCGGGTTCTCATTATTTTTGCCAACAGTGTACGTGTATACACACACATACTTGCACAAACAAGTTTAACGATAAAAGTATGTAAATAAATGTCACAACATTCTGCATCAAGTCAAAAAGTTTATTTCATATTGTGAAAGTAAAACACAGTCTTAAAAATAACAAATGAAGAAGAGCTGTTTGCAAGCTTAAATGAAACAAATTGTCAGAAAGTCTTAATAAATCATGATTTCTACAGATATAAAGTTGTTCCTTTTTATTTTAAATGATGTTCATTACGCAAAATGATAGATAATGCCTTCGTTTTTATATATTAATTAGGGCCTGAGCTAAAAAAGCCTATATATCTATACATGTAAGAGAATGAGCTGTTATTTTTGAAAGTGGTATAAGTCCATTTTGAAAAAAAAGTCCACTTCTAATACATAAATATAATTAAAACCACTTTCTTACTATTGATTATTGCACACTGCTAGTTAGCAGATACGAGGGCGGATTGATATTAAAGCCACCTACTGCTAGATGACAGCACAAACACAATTTTTTTTGATGTCAAACGTCAGCTGTTAAAATTTCAGCCAAATTCATCGATTAGTTCATTTTTTGTGGTCGTTTGAAGTAAGCAACTTTTGTGTTTATTGAAAAATGGAAAAAGAGAATTTCGTGCTGTGATTAAACACTATTATTTGAAAGAGAAAATGGTGAAAGAGACAGAACAAAAGCTTGATAAACATTACGATGAGTCTGCTCCGTCTGATTACATTGCAAAATATGGAAATCAACAGGAAGGCCTATCGGGGTGGTTACTGAAGAAAATAACCTCGATATCGTTGTTATTGAAATTGTAAACATAACCATGAGCTTAAAAGTGTTGGGCCTAACAAAGAAAACACAGTTGTTTTGGTTCAAAATTTATTCATCAATGTAATCTTCATTAACGCAATTATTTCAGTGCCGCTTTAACATTTCAATACCACTTTTGTAAAACGATTTATCTTTTGCCTCAAAATAGGCTTCAGTTTCAGCGATAGTCTCCTCATTCGTGCGAAATTTCTTACCGGCGAACATTTTTTTTTTTCAGATCTGCGAACAACCAATAGTCGCCGGGAGCCAAATCTGGCGAGTACGGCAGATGTGGAAGCAATTCGAAGTTTTGCCATCGTTTTGATTGACTTGTGACACGGTGCGTTGTCTTGATGAAACAAAATTTTTTTCTTTGCCGTATGCGGTTGTTGCAATGCTTCAGCAACACTATAGCTCTATTCACAGTCTCGTGCAAATGGTTTTGCATCATTGCATTTGCAAAAAGGTTTAGCATATTTTTACTCTACACTAACCAAATACACAGCAATGCACTTGCTAGTCTTATGTGTATATGCAATACTTAAAACCTATTGTTTTTATTTGCTCTGCTTATGCACAAGTTAATTGAAAATCGACAGCTGACAATCAGCGATCCAAGCCAATTAGTTCGTAAAAGCCGCTTAGTTGCTGTCCCTTATCCCGCATTCAAATAACACCAATCGATGTCTTTATCTAACTTAAAATCGCTTTTTCGATTAAAAAGTCCATTAACTGCTCCATAAAGTTTTTTTTTCGGCATATTTATATTTGATTAAAATTTCAGCAAATTATTTTCTACTCTAGTTATCAATCAGTTGTGAAATTCGCGCTTTGCAAAAAGTAGTGCAAACTAAAATAACAGAGGTGCATCACACTTGATAGCATATATTTTCAATTGCATAAATTTGCAATCACAAATGCACAAGATTATGAATAGATGTCAATGGTATTTTCTTTCTTAAGATAGCCGATGAATATTACACCACGCATATCCTAAAATACCAAGGCCATAACCTTTCCAGCCTATTGTTGTGCTTCCGGGTGCTTTGGACGAGGTTCACCAGTGGCTGTCAACTCAGATGACGATCGGTTTGATTCCGGAGTGAAGTGATGGATCCATGTTTCATCCACTGTCACCTATTGACGCAAAAATTCCGGTTTGTTACGTTTAAACATGGCCAAACACTGCTCAGAATCATCAACACGTTCTCGTTTTTGGTCAACAGTGAGCAAACATGAGACCACTTTGAACACAGCTTTCTCATCGTCAAATGCTCATGCAATATAAAGCCAACACGTTCTTTTGATATCTTTACTATGTCACCCAACTGACGCATTTTCGCTTTTCGATCATTCAAAACGATTTTGTGGACTTTTTTTAATGTTTTCTGGTGTTACCGCCTCATTTGTACGTTTACTGGTTCTGCATCATCGGTGTCTTTACGACCACGTTTGAAATCAGAAAATCAACGTTTTATTATTGTTTCTGATGGAGTGGAGTCCCCATAACACTTTTTAAGCCGTTGAACGGTATTTTTTCCCCATCAAGAAGCAGTGTAAAATTAAAACACGAAATTCTTTTTGATCACTTGTTTTGGAAATAACAAAAGTAGTGTCACTCTTAGCACAATAACCCATAAACTAATGAATAGAATATCATGAAATTTTAACAGCTGTATCTTGTTTCGATGTCGTAGTATTACCTGAAAAAAAGTGGCTGCAATAAAACTAGTGCCATCTTTGTATTACGCCAGGGACTTTTCAGCCCATGTAGTATCATATGAACGTGTGTTCAACATTTTGCTTGAATATTTGCACATGAAAAAGCTATCGGCAAGATGGGTGTCGCGTTTGCTCAGTGTCGAACAGAAACGAGTTTGACAGACCACTGCACAGCGTCATTTACGGGCATAATAACGCGTAATTCTGTTGATTTTTGCCATCGATTAATAACTGTTGATGAAAAGTGGGTCTACCACTATACACCTGAAACCAGAAGTCAAACGAAACATTGGGTGGAAGCTGGTGGAAGTGTTCCGTAAAAGACGAAGACAGTAAAATCGGATGGCAGGGTTATGGCCATAGTATTTTTTGGATGCACACGTAACATTGCTCATCGATTGTCTGAAAAAGGATCCACAGAAAGTATTATTGTACATTGTAGGATCAATTCCTTGATGCCATTAAGGAAAAACGACCACATTTAAAGAAGAAAAAAATGTTCTTTCTTCAAGGCAACGCACCGGTTCTCACAGCATTAGCTACGACGCATTACAATACTACAAGTTAATGGAATACGTTCAAAAGAAATTAAAAATGATAAAGAAAACACGGACATCCACCTTATAGTCCGAATTTAGCTCCTTGTGACTTTTTCTTGCAGGAAAAAGATGCATCTCATACGAAGAGGTGATTACCGAAACTAACGCGTATTTTGAGGGGTTTCAAAAATCGTATTATTCAAATGGTATAAACAAGTTGGAGTACCGTCTAACTAAGTGTATTGAGCTAAAAGTAGACTATGTTGAGAAATTAATGATTTTTGAAAAAAATGTATTGTTTTGCTACTTACGTAGCTTCAATATCAATCCGCCCTCGTCTTACTTATCTAGTGCTACTGTATTTAAAATGATATAGGTAACAAAATAAAGTTATTATTGTTCTGATGAGAAATTTTGTTTAGTTCTCCTTCGGGCTTTGGTCCTTATACTAATAGATTGGAGAGAGAGTACTCGTATTACTTAAGTATAATTGCTATTGAAGTAGAAAACTAAAGGTTTACATAAATATAAATAATACTATTTGTTACAATGAGTTCATATACCTGTATAAACTTATTATTATGTTGGTAAGTAACACTAATAAAAATCTTAAAGTAAATTTTATTTTTATATTTTTATTATAACTCAAACAAACTCTTAATAAACTTGTTTATTCGTATATCTAAATGTCCCCATTTTAAATATTACTTTTTACATTCAAATACATTTCAGTACATTCAAATACATTTCTGTAAATAAAGGGTGGTTAAATTTCAAGGGCCGATGTTGATTTTGAATAAAACACAAACTAGTTAAGAAATTATTGTAATTTTATTTTATTATGATATATCCATCCGATGGTCCAAATTTTCGATGACCCTGAGGCATAATGGAGGTTCTATGCCGTTAATGTACCGAATTAATTCATCCTTTAGCTGTTGAATTGTTGCTGGCTTATCGACGTACACCTTTTCTTTCAAATAACCCCAAAGAAAAAAGTCCAACGGTGTCAAATCACATGATCTTGGCGGCCAATTGACATCGCCATTACGTGAGATAACACGGCCATTGAATTTGTTGCGCAAAAGAGCAATTCTTCGTTAGCTGTGTGGCAAGTGGCACCGTCCTGCTGAAACCTTATATCGTCTACATCCATATCTTCCAATTCGGGCCATAAAAAGTTCGTTATCATCTCACGATAGCGAACACCATTCACAGTAACTGCCTGACCGGCCTCATTTTGGAAAAAATATGGCCCGATGATGCCGCCAGCACATAAACCGCACCACGCAGTCACTCTTTGTGGGTGCATTGGTTTTTTGACAGTCACTCTTGGATTGTCATTCGCCCAAATGCGGCAATTCTGTTTATTGACGAATCCACTGAGGTGAAAATGTGTCTCATCACTGAAGATGATTTTCTTCAAAAATTGATCATCATTTTCATTATAAGTCTGGATAACTTTAACACGTTGTTGGATTGTGTATTTCTCCATGGTTCAAATTGAATAAGTTGAAATTTAACCACCCGATATATGCCATTACTTTGCTACTGTTTTTTTTTACCCTTCACAACTTTTTGAAAATAGCAACTGTGTAACGGTAACTGTGAATGGGGAGCGTGATATGGTTGAAAACTTTTCAACACCACAACCGCATGCTTTGGGCTTGATTAATATGTGGTATCAAAAAGACGGTGCCACATCGCATACAGCCAGGATTACAATAGAAATACTGCGAATAGTATTCCTGCCCGGCGAACACCCCGTATATATGTTAAAACCTCAGTGTTTTCCGCAGTACATGATATAGTTCAGAAATGTATGGAATGAAATATCTGCCAAATGGCCGCCATGAACATGTCGACACACCTCCATCCGATGGTCCAAATTTTCGATGATGCTGAGGCATAATTGAGGTTCTATGCCATTAATGTGGTTGATTATTAGGAAGTCACATGACTCACATTGTGTTGGCTTCCCAAACCCTTACTAAGGATGTAAATTGGCACAGCGGAGATCAGCATGCCTACGGTGGGTTATGCTTGCAGTTCAAACCGGGCTTAGGTGCTTTCTTTGGCTTCGACCAAAAACGTATGTTTGGGGAGTTAGTATTTCTGATAATTGTCACTGCATAGCTTCCTTCCGGAATTAACAACCTCCTGAGGGTATGTCGCCTTTAAACCAGATACCTGTACTGTAACGAACCAGTGGTGATGATTGATGGGTGAGTTGATTTAAGGGCTGATGATTTTAGTAGGCTTCGGCCTACCCACTCATTAAACCTTGTCTTGCATTGATTGCTGGGAAATTGCATACAGGAGGGATTAGAAAGCCCGAACTCCTTAACAAAAAATTGCCTATATGGCTATAAACATATGGCAAGAACTGCTACCTCTGTGTGTCTGGTCAGCCACAGGGGACGCTGGTGAATCGTGAATAATTCACTCTGTGGAATTGGTACAATATCAAATAAGTCCGTAAAGGCAGCTGATGTAAATCTTTTTTACTCTCTATCTATTAGCTTTTGAACAGCTGCTTGGTTATTGAACTTGTCGAGAAAAAGAGCCATTGTTTTGCTAGATGTATAGCAAGTAGCACCATCCTGTTCAAACCACATATCGCCTACATCCATATCTAGAAATTAAGGTTATAAAAAGTTCGTTATCATCTTATAGCGAACACTATTCACAGTAAATGCCTGACCGGCCTCATTTTAGAAAAAATACGGTCCGATGATGTCGCCATAAACCACACCGAACAGTCACTCTTTGTGGGTGTATTGGATTTTCGACAATCACTTTTGGATTATCATTCACCCAAATGCACAATTCTGCTTATTAATGAATTCAGTGAAGTGAAAATGTGCCCCATCACTGAAGATAATTTTCTTCAAAAATTTATCATCCACTGTTGCCATTTCTTACCAACATTCTGATGATTGGGATGATAAAGGGGCTTTACGTCTTGAGTCAATTTCACTTTATAACCGTGTAAATGCAAGGCTTTATGCCTTGCATAAACAGAATTCAGTTGGAAGTTATTTCATTATGGAATAACTTCCAATTTGTATGGGATTTTTGAATGTTTTGTTGGGAGTTATTTCGTTTTTTTTTTTAGTTTTTTCATTTGGGAGTTATTTTGCGACTCCAAAACATTTTATCGTAAACTTATGCGAGATTAGATTATTTCCGCGCAATATATGTAGATATATATGCAGAATAGTTTTACAATTGCAATTGCAATATTGCCATTTTAATGACAGTCATTGCATTGACAGCAATAAATATTATTTTCAGTTTTTCTTTCAACGTGATTGTTGTTTTTGAGATTAGTGAAAAATAAGTATGAAATAAAAAATATAAAAATAAAAACCGGAAGTAAAGGAGTATGTACGTTATAAGCAAAAAAGGAAAGAAAAGCTATAAAAGTTTAGGTGTGTAGAACATTTGCAAAACATTCTCGTATGCAATAAAAACAAAGATTTAGATAATAACCATGTATATCTACCAAGTACTATGTACGTATGTGTGCACATATGTATTTATTAGCTTTTCTATTTTCAAAGCAAATAATCTTCAAGAACCAAAATGTTAGCAAATTTCTTATCAAGTCCAAAATATTATAAAGTATAATTTTAATTTATTTTCTACGGGTCTTATTTATAAAAAAATTTTTCGTGTTTAGTAAGCTCTTTTTACACAAATTTTTTATGCAAATCAGTTCAATAAAAGCTTAATAAACTTGAAAAATCTTTTATAAATAAGGCACTTATTTATAAAACATACCTTTTTAATGCAATAAAATATGATAAATCACATAAAGCATATAACCAACTACATTATAGTATTTTTAAAAAGGATAATAATGTTATTTTCTCTCATAATAAAATGGCTCATAATAATAGTAACATGGTTCAACAAATCATGTGTATGGTAGGAAAAGGCTAATAGTATTCTATCACTACATTAACATGGCTACAAACAGCATTAGTATTGTATGTATTAACAATACCTTGTACCACTGATTTGCGACTGTTTTAAGATTATAAGCTTGCGTATAACCACATAATATTGTTGTATCCAACCATATAGTTGCCCACAGAATATTGTCATCTAAATCATCAAACTTTTCTACGTGTGCAAAACACAAACACATAAACAATCGAGCGCCATTCTCGGCAAGAGAGTGTTGATTTTTTTATCACGATCTTGAGTAGAGAATCCTCACTAGCGAGGAGATGCACTTTGATTTAAACAGTGACGCCAATAAACAAAATATTCGTTTCTGGGGCACTGAAAATCTGCGTGTGATGCATGAAAACCCCTTACATCCACTTAAGACTACTTAAGGAGAAAGAGTGATTTTTTTTTTGGGATGCCACATCCAATACAGCTACTGTTACTTTTGAATGCTACAGACCCACGATAAGTAATATGTGGTTTCAATAAGAAGTTGCAATCACACATACAGCAGGAGCCATAATGAATATTGTGAAAGAAGCATTTTCTGGTCACGTAATATCACGTTTTTGCGATCTGACATGAACAGGGAGAACGCACGAATTAAACAACCCAGACTTCTTTATTTGGGGCTAGTTAGAGTGGTCGGCTTATGCCTACAAGCCTCAGATCCGTTAAGGAGAACATTCAACAGGAGTGCGAACTGTTATCATCAAAAACATCGCGGAAAGTTATAAAATATGCGATAAAATGATGACAACTGTGAGGCAGCCATTTTCCGGATATGGTATTTTCCAATTTTTTTATTTATTTAGTTTAAGACTATGGACAAATTCCTTACAGACTATTTAAAGTACTTCAATGGCAAATCCATTTAGTTATAGTGAACATTTCTGATTAAAAAAGTATATAATCAGCAATGTTCCGAGAACGCGCGTTCTCAAACCGCAATGCGTTTTGAAAAACGCTTAATTGATTTTTAGGTGTTCTGAGGAACGCGCGTGGTAGTAATATAAAACAAAAATAAATTTGACAACAAATAAAAAAATTTTTCAATTTAGTTTTATTAATGAAAATGTGTAAAATTCTTTAAACTTTTTATTGAAATAAAAGGAAAACATATTAAATTTTAATAGTGAATAATTTTATTGCCTTTTGCAAGTTCAGTTTTAGCAAGTTCAATCAGTTCACTTCAATATACACATGCGAGTTGAAGTCGCCAATTTTAAGCGATATGCGTTTTCCAGAACACCTATTTGGCGATTTCAAATCGCAAAGCCATATTTCTTGCGTTATACGTTTCTCAGAACCCCTATTTGGCGTTTTCAAATAGAAAACGCTAAATTTAAGCGTTTTGCGTTTCTCAGAACATGCCTGAATATTGCGTTTAAATAATAATATATAAAATAAAAAAATAATATAATATCGTTGCAACAGCAGCATAATTTCCTTAGAGCATCTAATATAACAAAGTTAGTACGGTGAGGACATTCACGCATAGATGGTTGAACGAACGAAGTAAACGATGCGGAATATTAAAGGTTAGGTTGGCTAACAAAAGTTCTGAATGGATGTTTTCGTTTATAAGACTAACCATGAAGAATATGCTAAGCATAGTTACCAGCTTTTTAAAGTTGGCAAATGGATTTCAGATAGTCTTATTTGATATGACGGTAGAACCTAGAATACAAGAAACTGTGAATGTCTAAATATCTACATAACTCAATGTAATT
Source organism: Thecocarcelia acutangulata (assembly GCA_914767995.1). NCBI lineage: Eukaryota > Metazoa > Arthropoda > Insecta > Diptera > Tachinidae > Thecocarcelia > Thecocarcelia acutangulata. The sequence goes on from OU612098.1 coordinate 65,699,601, forward strand.
TTTTTTATTATAATAAAAAAAAATATTCAACCATGAAATTAGATGATTAAGTTTACGTCAACTTGTTATTGCCGAAAAATCTCTTTGAGAATAAAAGGGTGAGATTCCTAAAAAATAACTAATGTTACTACCACTCGAAAGCAGACACATAACAAAGTAATTGCGCTTTTCATTTTCTAATATTCAGAGTAAAATTTTAGTTGTCTTTAGAAACATATTTTTGTTGCAAACATTTTCAAATGAATTTTTTTCTGTATGGTTTTTATTTAATACTCCTTTTGTTTCAGTAGGGGCATTTACAAAATATACAATTTGGCTTTGAAAGCAAACTAAGCACATTTCCCCGGAATCAGATAAAAAAAAACACATTTGTTTTTGGGTCATGGCCTGGGGTCATCTACGCATGATGAGCACCTTCAAGTGTTTATTTGCAAACTCATACCAAACACAGTACGAAGGCAATATTTAACCTCATTTTTATTTATGCAAAAAATGAATAAGAAACAGCTGGTCACTATTTGGTTCATTAAGCAAAAATAAGAAAGGAAATTATAATTTAATAATATGCAATAATTTTTATAATAAGAAAACTTAAATTAAATGCAAATAAAATGCAAACTTTGAGTTCACAATCATAATATAGCATGTAGATGCGATAATGTGCATATGTATATGCAGGAACTCATGTGCGCAAAATAATAAGTACGTATACGAGTATATTTATTTCTTCCGCGGCAACTCTACAGCTTTATTCACAATCTTGTGCATTTGTGATTACAAATTTATGCAATTGCACATATATACTATCAATTGTGAACCACCTCTGTTGGTTAAGTTTGCACTACTTTTTGCAAAGCATGAAATTCACAGCTGATTAATAATTAGAGTAGAAAATAATTTACTAGTCAAAAATAAATATGCGGAAAAAAAGCTTTAAGGAGCAGTTAGTGGACTTTTTAATTGAAAAAGCGATTTTAAGTTAGATAAAGACATTGATTGGTGTTATTTGAATGCGGGATGAGCGACGACAATTAAGCGGCGATTACGAACTAATTGGCTTGGGTCGCAGATTGTCAGCTGTCGATTTGCCATTAACTTGTGCATAAGCAGAGCAAATAAAAACAATAGGTTTTAAGTATTGCATATACACATAAGACTAGCAAGTGCATTGCTGTGTATTTTTTTAGTGTAGAGTAAAAATATGCTAAACGTTTTTGCAAATGCAATGATGCAAAACCATTTGCACGAGACTGTGAATAGAGCTTATGTGTTCTTTTTTCAAAATTAGTATGACAACTAAGGCGTGAATACGAGAGTTTTGATCTGCTTAGATTGCAGTTAAAAATGTTGTTACTCTTGGTTTCTGTGTTCTTTTCGTGTTAAATTCGGAGCACTCATCAAGCCATGTGAAGGATTGATTTCAAACTAATACTAAAGAGAGTTTTGATAAAAACATAGACATTTAAGTTGCCAAAACTTTTTTAGCTGGCGAGCATTTTTTTTTTAGCTGTTAAGTGATTTTGTTGAGTTAGGTTTGTCAGCGCACTCACTTAAATGTCACTAGCCGCGGAGTTACCACCACAGAGAAGTCATCGACATGCGAGCCAGCCGTAACGGTCATATAGAGGAAGTCATATATGAATTATAATGCCAGAACATTATGTTTCGTATAATGTAAATTTTATAATAACATAATTTAAAAATCCAATTTTGTTTTATTCTATTTAAAAGTTCTACACTTGTATCAAAATTCGCCTTTACTGCTTTGCTATAGCGCTGCACAGTCAGTCCATGAATATTAATCTGATTGCAAGCCTTTGGGAACACTTAAAGGAAAACATCTCTAACAATTTCCTTGAAATTAAAAACAGCTTTAGCCACTTGTCGTAAGCTAATAAACAGAAAGTTATAAAAATATGGAAAAAACATTTTGAAAATAAAGAATAATAGAGAAACGTAATATTGAACCAAAGGTTTCTATTGGACACCATATTTATAGAATGTACTAATTATACCAATAAAAAATTATAAATAACTTATTTTCTATGTCGACCTTCCATAGGAACTACCCTAATCATCAGTAGACTTTGGAAATTTTTGAAATATATTCTCAAACATTCAACAATCTAAATAAATTGTTGAGAATTTAAAAAGAAAAATGCTCTCATAATACCTGTAAAAACACAAAAAACAAGCTTTTTCATTTATACACGTCTCTAACCAAGGCAGCTTAGTGGCAGAATTACAATAAATACAACACCAATAAACATCAACATGTATTTTGTTGGTAGAATTTACGAACAGTTATTCTGCCACTACCTGTATAAAGCTGCCTTGTCTCTAACATTTCTTTACACCTTTCAAACAAATGAACAACCGTTGGTTGCTACCATTTGCTTTTTAAAAGTATCGAAAAGCAGAGAACAAAAATTCAAACAATTTATTTACATTTTTGGGATATAAAGTTGAATGTTTGAGAATATCTTTCAAAAATTTCCAAAGTCTACTGATGATTAGTGTAGTTCCTATGAAATGTCGACATATAGATAGCTGGGAAACATAGAAAATAAGCTATTTATAATCTTTTATTGGTATTAATGTTAGAAGCTAAAATAGCGAATAAAAACTCAATTGTATGCATTAATTATTTTAACTTTTTCATCAGTATTTTTTCTTTCATAAATTGATGGAACAGTTTTATATGCTGTGCGCAGACGTGAGGCATAATCGAGGTGCAATACCGATTATGCGCCAAATTCTCTCATCCTTAGCACTTGATTTGCTGCTGGCTTATCAAAGTACACCTTTTCTTTCAAATAATCCTAAATAAAGAAGTCCAACGGTGTCAAATCACATGATCTTGGCGGTCAATTGACAACGTCACCATGTGAGATAACACGACCATTGAATTTGTCGCGCAAAAGCGCCTCTATGTCGTTAACTGTGTGGCAAGCGTTGTAACCACATATCGTTCACATTCATATCTTCCAATTCGGGCCATAAAACTTTCGTTATCATTTCACGATAGCGAACACCTGATTGGTCTCATTTTGGAAAAAAACATACGGCCCGATGTGGGTGCATTAGTTTTCCAACAATCACTCTTAGATTATCAGTCGCCCAAATGCAGAAATTCTGTTTATTTACGAATCCACTGAGTTAAAAATTTGTCTCACCACTGACTATGATTTTCATCGAAAATTGATCATCCACTGTTACCATTCTGACCATTGGTGACGATTGGAATGGCCAAGGAGCTTTAAGTCTTGAGTCAGTTGCACTTAATACGCGTGTAAATGCAAGTCGTATGCATAATTTTTTAAATTAAATTTTTGGTTTGTACATTTGTACAACGGGTTATAGTTCAGGTTTTTTCTTTCTTAAGTTTTTTTCTTAAGAAAGATTTTTTACAATACAAATCTGCTGTGATCAAAAAATTATAAACAGCTTGTTTTCCTTGTTTCCCAGCTATCTATATGTTGACATTTCATATGAGCTACCCTTGAAAATAGTTGCAGAGATCACAATTAACTCCTACTTCCCCTCTTTGGGCTGCACAATAAAAAGGGGAAGACAACTTTGACTCTCCAATGGAGTTCAAGTTGTTCAGTTGGAGTAAAATAGATAAGAGGTTAGGAATTATCTTTATCTACGACTGGGTACATTTACTCACCTTTGGGATCGGTTTTCTAAGCGATATAATAATAAGCGTAATTGTTGCTTTGCGTACAGGTTTATTTTGGTAAGTAAAAAACTATAATTTACACCGTACGTTTAAAAAAGTTTGAAGAAAAAAGATTTATAATTCAAATACAATTCAAAAGTATACTTAGCAAAAGGCTGCACGTAGGTAATTAAAAATGAAAAATTTACGGTTTTATTATAAGCTACAGCTGGCTTTACTGCTTGTCGACTGGAAGTTGTAATTATAGCAAGTTGTTACACTTCAGGGTGATCGTTTATTCATATAGAAATATATATGTAATTCAAACTCTTTTCTTTTCAAGATTCAATATATAAGATTTTATACCAGTAAAAAATTATAAATAGCTTGTTTTCTATGTTTTCCAGCTATCTATATGTCGACATTTCATAGGAACTACCCTAATCATCAGTAGACTTTGGAAATTTTTGAAAGATATTCTCAAACATTCAACTTTATATCCCAACAATCTAAACAAATTGTTGAGTTTGAGTGTGAGTTTTTTTTCTTGTAGAAGAATATGAATCTGTTCAAATACATGATGATATACAGGAATTATGGTTTTTTCTATTTTTTTTCCATGAGTTGCCTTAGTAAAGCCGCTATTTTAAATTATAGATGTAAATATAATAGCAAGCTTAAAGTTTGATATATTATAAGTGTCAATAATATAAACTATGTAATAAATTTGGCCTTTTTGTTGGCTTAAAGATTATGAATAAAGTAAATTGAATTGAATTGAATTGAATTGAGAATTTAAAAAGAAAAATGCTGTCCTGTCAAAACACAAAAAACAAGCTTTTCCTCTAACATACCTTTACACCTTTCAATGGTATGAATTTTTGTTCTCTTCTTTTCGATACTTTCAAAAAACAAATCGTAGCAACCAACGGTGGTTCATTTGTTTGAAAGGTATTTGTTGTGATGTAACTACAATCAAAGTGTATTCTTTTGATAAAAACCAGTATACATCCTATTTCTTTGCATCCTATAAACTTTAATAAAGCTCAGTTCTTTAGTTCTTCTTGCTGAGTGCAGTATGTGTGTATTAAAGTGCACACCCCTATAGCTAAGCGCTTTTACAAAAACAATTGAGCATCCAGCACATAGGCCTGGGCACACCTGCTCTACTGTATCTATAAAGCTTAAATGTTTTATTGTACGTAAACCTGTCCATGTTTAAAATTTTATCAAGACTGGCTAGCTGCTAGCCTTCAGAGAGGCAAACATTCCCTATTTGGCATGGAATGGATGAATAGGCTTGCAGATCTGGAAACTCGTAAATTCTCAGTGAAATAGAAAACCAGGATTGGGGATGATGAAATGTGATGAAAGGAAAGACGAATGGATTTTTCTTATAAATAAATCTTTTATTATTTCAATTCAATATTACAATGCGGTTTCACGGTAGGGAACAGCAGACAATAGGAATTTAGCGGAAGTCAATATATATGACAATATCATAAAACATTATTATAAGGTATAACAGCAAGAAAACAGTGCTGGGAATAGTTGCGTACTATTCAGCTTTTATTTATAAGAGCGTTATAATAATATTCGAATAAAAGCCGAAATGTTAAAATTTAGGTAAAGCAAGACTTCTGGGATTAACAATTGGTATAGACGCAGGTATATAAAAAGTTAAATTGAAAATATTTGCTTCTGTAACAGAAATATTATAAATAATAAAACGATTTTAATTGCCATCAGAGATGAAACATACTCGTATATTTATTATTTTGGATATATGCATGTGTATGTTTTTATTTAGATATAATTTTAAATTATACTCCAAATCCTGGTTTATTTATTTTAGCTGAGAGCTTACTTCTGGCAATCAATAAAATAATTGCAAAAAAAAAAAAATGAATAATACGAGTGATAATAATTTCAATTCGTGCACGCATACAGACACAGGCACACACACACACACACTTTGGCACCCAATGTAGAAATAAGACATCTCTTGATTGGCACAATTTTATAAACCCATCACATTCCCAGAAACACAATCATTTCAAGTTGACGTGCTTGTCGACAAAAATTAAAATGAAATATTTCTTAACCCGGCACTTAAACGTGATTTTTATTGATTGTCGCTGATAAGAAGGAAAAGGTTTAATAGAAACTTAAAAATTACACAAAAAATAAAGAAGACAACTCCAACAAAAGATGGTTGGTTGATTTTTTACTTGATTGCATTCAGTTGTTAAGTTTTCCTTTTTCCCTTTCTGTTTGCCTTGCTTTTTGACTTCCGCTTAATAGTCAGTCGTTAACATCTCTTCTCATTATCGACAAAAAACATTTGTACATACACTCAAACAACTCCAGAAACGTTTTGTACAGAGTTTAGGGAAAACTCAACAAAGAAACAAAAAAAAAAAAAAAAAAAGAATTCAATTAATTCTCCCTTTTGTTAAATTTTTTTATTCTCGTAGTGCTGTTCATTGCGAATAAACGCAGCAAAAGAATTTTAAAATTTAACAACATTTTTTTTTAAGTGTACGAACATATCATTTGAAGTATGTGCTCGTATTTCAATTACAGCTGCAAATGAAATTGTTAAAAGAAGAAGTCATTTTGAAAATGTTTATCTTGTTATTGTTTCTTTCAGATCAAAAATCAATACTTACCGATAGCGATTGGAAAAAACTATGGATGCGAGGAGGTATAAGTCCCGACTCAAAATCGGATAGCAACAATCTCGATTCAAGTGACAGTCCAATGTTCGAGGACAGTGAGGTAAGTAATAAATGCATATGAAGTGACCTTTTTAAAAGTGGATAACAAAGTCTTTAAGAATTTAATTCAATTGAAACGAGTGGCCAGAATTGATGTTAAATCTAATCCGAGGTTGCTGCCAAGAGGCAGAATATGAATGACTCACTGAATAGTGACCTACTATTAATCTCCGAATGGGGTCGTAAAAACAGGGTTTAATGCTCTTAAGATCCAGTATTGTTTATTGACACACAAGCAAACGACCGCAAGTGCTGCTTCATCTGTACTCATGGATGGTATAAATATTGAGGAATCGGATGCTCTTGATGTTCTTGGAATAAAAATACAGTGTGATGTTTGCTGGACTGAACACATTATTCATGTCACTAAAGAAGCATTCAAGAGCCTTGGGTTTTTGAAACGGTGTAAGTTGTACTTCACTCCATCCGCCCTCCTTACTATTTATACCACCTATATCCGACCGAAAATGGAATACAACTCTCATGTTTGGGCCGGTGCCTCAAAGTCTATTTTGGGGTTACTCGACCGTGCGCAGGAGAGGGCGTAGAAGCTTATCGGTGACAGTAGGGTATCCAACTCTATTGACTCACTGGAGCATCGACGCAGTGTGGGGTGCGTTACTCTGTTCTATCGTTACTACAATGGATTTTGCTCTGCCGAGATTAGGGATCGTACTACGCATTACAGAGAGAATTCGTTTTTCAGCCGTACGCTTCGCCTGTGGAACAAGTTGCCTGCAGACGTGTTTCCTGTCTGTAATAACTTTGGAAAGTTCAAGTCATATGTTCACAAATATTACTCCCTCTTTCCCCCTCCTCACAACCTATTTTCCTAGTTGTGGTACAATGCACAGCATATGTGGGGGTTGTCCCCTGCGTACTGGTCCAAGTAAAAAAAAAAAAATGCAGAAGTCGATTATCTACTCACAGTTAAGTTTTATTTTCGACTAATTTTGACAATGAAAGGATTGGATGAAAAAGAAAACCTACTAAAAGAAAAAATCAAGTACAAAGTAAGAAAAAATAAACACTCATTGAATTCTAAGTTTTCGAATTGATGCTCAACCGAAATTCCAGTGAAATGCTTGGCTGAACCCGTAGAGGTATTGCCAGATTGAACTTTTTACAAGCAAACAAAAAATTGTTAAGACTACCTAAATAAAGAACGCCATTCGTAAGACCAATTAATATTCATAAAATATTTCAATAAACCGCTATCTTCACTTTCATAAACGAACTCTTCTACATATCCAGAAAATTGGAAATCGAATAGAAGTACTCGAATATAGTCAAATTTACGACTTTGATTCGAGGTACTTTTTTCGCCACAAATCCAGCAATTAACTGGAAATGATTTAGCTGAAATAACAAATTTGGCCCAATGCCACTTGAAATCGTAATCTTCTTCCTCACAACTTCCTTTTCGCATTTAAGAAATATAGCTAATGGAACTTTAAATTTGAAGGTCACTCTCTTAAAACTAAGATTTTTGGGATTTTTCAGTGATAAAAAAGCTTTCCGTATTTTTTCAAACATCCAATGAATCTTGGCTGCAAACAATTTTCTTATCTGCGCCAATGTAGAAGAGTAGCTTATGTCGAATATTGCATTAGGTGTTCAACTTTGCTTCCGCCGTTTTTCAATAGACGTCTTTAGCAGTATAAGAAATATATAACAGACATGTGTACCAGCATATCAGAAAAAATCTGAAAATCGAACTTTCGGTACTCACGAAATTTGAAAATAACGGCTATTGTTTGATCGGACCTCGTATACCTTACATGTGATAATTTAATTTTTATCACATTTAACAATGCGTAGAGGTTAGATGTGATAAAAATTCTTAACAATACTTTATATAGCTTTTTTTCCATTTTGTTCAAAAATGTGACATGTCAAAATAAATACTCACTGAATTCACAAGCTTGTATTAAAATCATACCATGCCCAGGGTTGATCTTTGTTTAACTATAAGAGTAAAACTGAAAGCCAGTAAACATATTTCTTTAGAAAGACTAAAAATTAATTTATTTATAGAAGTTTAACTTTGTATGTAGCTGTATAAAAAAAGATATAGCATATTGTTAGCGAGGTTGAAACTGGTTAAATAATAATGATAGCAAACAACCATTCCCATCACTTATTTTTCCTACCAGCTGTCATTTTATGCAAGTACAATTGTTCTCGTGTGTGAAGGACCATTCAAATGAATATGCACGTATTCATCGGAAACATGAAGTGATAACAGTCTGCTAAACAGGCGTTTTTGTCACCATTAATTATGTTTTCAGTTGAACTCATTATTATAATTATAATTTGTACACGCGCAAAAGGACTCAAGTTCGCTGTAATATCCTTTCTTAAATTCAAATGTATGGTATTACACAGTATACATACAAGCACATACATTTAAATTTAAAATACATATTTTATTTTACTATACTTTTTGTATTTTTTACATTTTTTTTCTTTCCAGATGATGGCGCATAATACGACCGTCCAATTGGGTGGCACAGCGTTCTTGGTGTGCAAAGTTTCCGGCGTGGATAGAGTGGGTGTAAATTGGGTTTGTTTGTTTGTTCTTTATGTTTGGAAATGTATTATATTTTAGTTATTTTTATTAAATTTTTTATGAATGCAAATTCCAATGAGTTAATTTATTTGTTAAAATTTTCATGTATTGAGTTATCATTATTTCGAATGCATGATTTATTGCTTTCGGACAACGGAAAACAGATTTGACAACAACTAAAATATTCATACATATTTTGAAAATGTTCAATGCCATTTTACATTAACAAATAAAAATATGCACACATATCCACACATTTACATATGTAAATATATAAGTACATACATATGCATGAAGCACAGTTAAATTCATTGCGGTGCAATTCGTGGAATTTAAATTTTTAAGGGCTTAATTTTTAATTTAAAATTAAATTAAGAAAACATAAATGTGCTGTTTATAGAAAACAGATGGACGAATCACCTAGAACAAACGTCTGTACTCTGTAAAGGGTGAAACAAATAACCCTGCCAATTATCACCCAATTGCAATTCGCTCTGCGCTCTCCAAAGTAATGGAAAGTATGGTTAACTGGCACCTTGGGAGGTACCAAGAGCCGCAACCTATCCACTCTTTCGCCGATGACAGCAGCATTTGCCATTCGTACTCTTTCAGTTATAGACCCAGACTGTTCGAGATCATTTCCAAGAGGCAAAATACGAATAACTTACTAAATAGCGATCTTCTATTAATCTCCGAATAGGGTAATAAAAATAGGGTCACCTATGTTTCCTAAATGTTCCTTATTAATACAAAAAAAAAAAAAAAACGACCGCAGATGCTGCTTCATCTGTAATAATGGATAGTATAAATATTGAGGAATCAGATGCTCTTAATGTTCTTGCAATGAAGAATGAATATTCCCTGGAATGATCACATTTTTCTATAAGCAGAACTGCCGCATTTGGGCGAATAATAATGAAAAATTGATTGTCAATAAACTAATGCACCCACAAATAGCTGGTGGCATCATCCTCCCTTATTCATTCCACAATATGCGGCCATTCAGGCAGTAAATGTGAAAGGTGTTCGTTATTTTCAGATGATAACAAACTTTTTACGGCACGAATTGAAAGATATGGATGTGGACGATATTTTGTTCCAACAGGACGGTGCCACTTGGCACACTGCTAATGCAACAATGGCTCCTTTGTGCGACAATATAAATAGCTGTGTTATCTCACGTGGTGATGCGATCAAGTGGCCGCCAAGATCATGTGGTTTGACACCGTTGGATTTCTTTTTTTGGTGTTATTTGATAAGCCAGCGCTAAAGGATGAGATAAGTCGGCACATCATCATCATCATTCATCATTTCGGTGAAAGTGAAGTGATGGCTCTTGATATTTGACTTTGACAGAGTGTGACATGCTGCACTACTGGCAAAGCTTACTGCTTTTGGTGTCGGCGATATCTTATCTGGGTTTATATCGAGCTTTCTAGAAGACCGCACTATACAAGTTGTTATAGATGTGGAATCATCAAACTCTTTCTCCTATCCTATTTCTTATTTTCCTTAATGACCTTGTATTTCAAATTTCCAACCGTATCCACTCTTTCGCAGATGACAACAACATGTGTACTCATTCATTAATAGGCCCAGCCAAGAGGCAAAATATGAATGACTCACTGAATAGTGATCTTCTAATAATCTCCGTATGGGGTCGTAAAAACAGAGTAGCTTTCAACGCCCGTAAGATCCAGTGTTGTTTATTAACACATAAACTTACGACCGCAGGTGATATTTCATCAGTACGCGTCGATGTTCGCTGGAATGAACACGTTTTTCATGTCTCTAAAGAAGCATTGAAGGGCCTGGGCTTTTTGAAACGGTGCAAGATGTACTTCACTCCGTCCGATCTCCTTACTATTTATACCACCTATATTCGACCGCGAATGGAATACCACTCTCATGTTGGGGCCGGTGCCCCTAAGTCTATTTTGGGACTGCTCGACCGTGTGCTGGATAGAGCGCAGAAGCTTATCTATTGACTCACTGGACCATCTTTACTCTGTTCTATCGTTACTACAATAGATTTTGCTTTGGCGAGATTAGGAATTCAGTTCCCGAAACTCGCACACTTAATATGTAACATGCGTGCGTTGTCAAGATCTCATCCAATTGTGGTCAACAACCCAGGGTATCGTACAGAGAAAATTTGTTTTTCAGCCGTACGCTTCGCCTATGGAGTAAGTGGCCCACAGACGTGTTTCCTGTCTGTTATAACGTTGGAAAGTTTAAGTCAAATGTTCGCTAACACTACTCTCTCTTTCCCCCTCCCCATAATCTATATTCCTAGCTCTAATACAATGCACTGCATATGTAGGGTTATACGCGGAGTACTGGTCCAAGATAAAAAAAATAACGGTATAGAACCTCAATTACGCCTTAACAACATCGAAAATTTGGCCACCGAGGTCGTGATGGCCATTATAAAGATATTTTATTTCACACATAAAAGGAAATGGCAATAGGTCCTTAATAAGTTATGTTTCATTTGAAATCAACATCGGCCCTTAAAATTTAACCATTTACTTACTACCATTTATTTAACAATTTAACAAAAACTTTACTTTATTTCAATGTAAGAGAAATAGTTGAAGCTTTGGAAAGCCGAAATAATGATCAAAAATGTACTCATGCCTCATTCACACTACGTAAACAAACATTTTCGCCTATCTAAGCTGACAACCTACATATTCCACAGCACAATGAAGTCAAGTACCTTAGTATTCACCTGAAACGTAGGCTAACCTGGTTGTCACACTTTGATGCAAAAGGTATTCTGTTGAAATATTTGTTGTACACCATAATTCTAAAGCCTATATCTAGCTGTGACATACAAACATTAAAAAAGCTCAAAGCCACCAAAATCAAACTCTGTATGTACAAGCTTGCACGGATGTTTTCATATCTCGTACAGACTAGGCTTGCTCAAAGTTTTGCACGAGCTTTCCGATTGTACGCCGGATTTACTTTAAAGTATTGGTCGATTGTTTATCTTTCCATGGTCCAAATTGCGTTAGTGTGAAATTGAGAAATGTTAAATGAAATGCAGAAAAACCTTGACATATACTCGTAGGTGTAGTTTACAGTCAACATCGGCCCTTAAAATTTAACCACCCAATCTAAGCTGTGTAGCATTAGAGACAACAGCTTACACTTACAATAAGTATTCAAATCTGAATACTAAACCTAAAGAATTAAATTAGTCCAGCCAATGCTATATACAAAAAGTTTTACGTTGCGCAAACAATATCGATAAAATCACTTCTTTAACGTTCTGATGGTGGCAAGGGTATCGCTTCTCAACCGAGAGTGGTCTTCAAATTAAGTATGTTGCGTACAAGAGGATTTGGGCGAAGTTCCAGCTAACTGATATACCTTGTCGCGTATTTAGAGAATTCATCTCCTACCAGTGAAACACACAGATCCTTGTGAATTCATGAGTTTCTTACATACCATGGAGCTGCAGTAATCATTCGAAGAATTTGGTTTTGTCATCTTTCGTTTTTTTCAATGTAAGATATTGAGACGGTGCCCCATAATTGATTTCCGTAGCACCAAATAGAATTGCGTTATATAACAAAATTTTGCAAACCAGCTTCAAAGTAAACTGAAAAAAAAATTAAAAACTACAGAAATTACACAAAACAAAAGAATTAATATTAACAAAAGAAATTTCTTCGCGTAATATAGGGTTGACTCTGACACCTTACAGAATTAGCAAATTACAAATTATAATCGCCTCAAGCTTTGCTTCTAGCGGACACCCTGAAATCAGCATCGCATTACTTGACAACAACACACATGACATTAATACACTTTTATAATTAAAAGTAATACACACATGTAAAAAACAAGTGATCCAACCATAATGCTCGATGGTAATTGTAAGTCACACCTTAATGTCCAAATTTTCACATTTCTTTGTTTCAGTGTTTGACAAATTCCAGCAAGGAAATCTTCACAATTCAGGAAATGTCCACAATTAAGATTGCTAAAGCCTTTTATGAAAATGCGCACTCAAATCAAAATGTTTTTCGTGCACTTTTTTTCGTTTGGTCTGTATAATCAGAATGTGTGCACAATCTGTAGAATTTGGTGCAAACTGGTTTAGATTGGCAAATTGATTTCCATCAGCAACTGCACTGTCAGCCTACTCTGATTGTGGAACGACTCCATGGGGTGAATTATTCCCGATGCACCAACGTCCTCGTGGGGCTTGCAAAGCTCACACAGGTCGCAACTTTTTTCGCAAGCCGTTTTTGTTAAGCCCTTGCTTAAGAGTTTGGTCCTTTGAGCCCTCCTGTATGTAATATCCCGGCAGTTAATGGACATCAAGGCTTAATAAGTTCATATCATCAGCTCTTAACCAACTCACTGGTCTAACATTCACACATACAGCACAGGTATCTGTTGCAAGACAACAACACTCCGGGCATGTACCAAAGTTATCAGGGAAACTAACTCCCCTTCCTGTGATTTTAGGTCTAAACCAAAGGCAGAACGTTTCAGCCAAGACATACATCTAAACCATGATCAGCAATGATGGTTTGCTAAACAGAACCTCCTGTGGGCTTTGCTGATAATCGTTCTGCTAACTTTAAGGGTTTCTGAAGTGCAACACAACATAAGTCATGCGGCTTCCTAGAGTTTTATTTTTTCTAAAAAACGGGGAACCCTTACCCCTTTATGCTGCGGAAAGCAGAGTGTTCTGGGTGGGTGTGCGCCAAGGCGAAACCTGCTCCCGCCGGTTAGGCTAAACCGGGTCAGTAGAAAATGTTAAAACACTTGTGTGTTTGGTGCGATTTATAGACTGGCTCTGAGTCGTACTTCTTAAAAAATGAGATCGGTCAAGCAGCTACTGTGAATTGTATCGCGAGCTTATAACGAACATCTTGTGTGCGAAGGAGCCAACGAAACAATGACTGTGTTATCTATCGCCGTGGCAATGTTAATTGGCCGCTACGATCATGTGATTTGATACCGTTGGACTACTATTTTTGGGAATAGTTAAAAGAAATAGTGAACGTCACTATGCCAAGAACGATTCAGGAGATAAGGGATGAGGTAATACAGCGCATTAACGACTTTAAACCTCAATTATGTCCCAGAAGGATCTGGTTTCCGAAACTGACTTTTTTTTTCGTCACCGCCCAGGCCTCATCGTTTTGTGGTCGATTGTTCAGTGAATTGCACAACACACTGCAGAGAGAATTCGTTTCTCAGACGTACGGTTCGGCTGTGGAACAAATTGCCTGCAGAAGAGTTTCCCGTCAATTATAACGTTGCAAAGTTCAAGTCAAATGTCCATAAACACTGATCCCATTATCTCCCTCCTCCCAACCTATTTTCCCAGTTCCGCTATAATGCACTGCTATATAGGGGTAATCCTCTCAGTACTGGTCCAAGATACAAAAATAATATGGGCCACCGGATAAAGTTAGTGCCACCGAAGCTGTGGCACACATAAGTGTCGTCAATCCTTCAGAGCAAAAAATATTAGGAACGTTCTCTGAAAGCCTGTTGTTTTATTTACAATTAACTCGATGTTATTATGGTTGGAACACTCTTTACATACTTTTAAATCTTGTTGTATATAAAAGTCATAATTATATTCTCCTTTTCGGGTTTTCTTTTCTGCATGAATATACAAGTAATTGTTGTGTAGAATGCATGAAATGTTTTTTTAATAATTTTTTTTTTTAATTATTTGCAAAAGAAATTCCCGTGTTCATGAAGTAATATAGTTAATTTTTGCTTGTTTTCATTTCATATTTTATGACATTGACATGCACAGAATCAAATTTCTTGGATACGTCGCCGAGATTGGCACATACTGTCGTCAGGTGCTCAACTTTATACAAATGATGAACGTTTCGCAATATTGCATACACCTGGCTCAAATATGTGGACATTGCAGATAAAATTCGTTCAGCGACGAGATCACGGCATGTACGAATGCCAGGTAAGTAAATGTGTACATATGTACATTTCATTTATTTTTACTTAGTTGTCTTACTTTTCATGTGAAACTTTATCTTCGGGGAAATCAGTTTATTTTTATTTGAAAACTTTCCTGAATAAAAAAGCTATAAATGTTCGCAAGATAAGAATAAAGAAATTTTCAAAAGAATGAATGATTTTAAACCAATTGTTATCATTTAGTTCTTTGTTAGAGAATGTTTTTAAGAACTGATTTAGAAATGTAATTACGTTAAATTAAATCGTAATTAAGTATTCAATTAAAATACAAAGTATTGAGTTTTTGATGAATGTTTCTGGTTTTGAATATAATATCATATACATATATAAATATGTAGTAGACAGCTAAAAGAGGAGTAATTCCTGGCAAAAAGTAAAGAAGAAGGCTGATTTAAATATGCAAATGCAGGTCAATTCATTTTTTTGTGTAATATGAGCATATTTGTCTGTTGACTTACAGCGCAACCAAAATAAAATTGTCTTCAAACAACTGTTACTCTATGCGTAATAGAGTAAACTTTACTTTCTCTTGGTAAAATAGGCTGAAAAGTAACAACTTTTCTCTGTTTTTTAAGAATTTGGAGAAGAGTGTAGAAATACTACAATTGAAATTACTATTATCAGCAAAGAGTTTAACTAAATTGCACAAATGAGCTGGTGTAGGCTATTTGCGTGATGACTGTAGTGTGTGAGAATTACCAGTGTGCTTGGATGAAAAACAAAAGAAAGTGGTTTCAATATGAATGTGTAATTCTATACAATTTTATTTAAATCCTTTTTTTGTTATAAGAAATTCAACTTAGGAGATTTTCTACTGCTGATTACGATAATGAGTTGAACGTAGATTTTACTCTGGTTGGAGGTTAAAATGTAAGTGTGTGCCCTTTTTGTTCTTCGAATAAAAGCAAGCCAAATTTGCAAAAATTTCTATATTCAATACAATTACGGTTCACAATTTAAATTCACCATACCAAACAATTCACAATAGAATATTAAACTTAGATATGTCATAAGCATTATAATTAAAATTCAATTCAATTCAATTCAAAAAAAAAAAAAAAAAAAAAAAAAAAAAAAAAAAAAAAAAGACCAAAATTATTTCTATAATTTTCGGTATAAAATTGAAGACTTTATACAACATATGTATATTGAAGACAAATTGTTAAAAACGTCAAAGCTTTGCAACATGTTTTCGATAAAAAGTAGGAAGCGCTAAAAAAATCTAAAAGTGTTTAACTTTATCAATAAAATGAACTCCACGAAAGCTTCTGGCATTGATACAACTATTGCTCAAATCTTTGAGCAGTTACATCGTATGGCTAGAAGAATGGTTCTTTCTATTTTTAGCGCTATGTTGCGTCTTGAGTATTATCCTGCAGAGTGGAACGTATCTACGATTACTACGATACCCAAGCCTGGCACTGATTCCACTAAAGTAGAGACCAATAGGTTTGACAGGCTGCCAGCTATTGTAAAGCCAGTCCACTTGGGTCCAGTCAGAACCAATAAGTCTACTACAAATTCAAAACTGTTCGAAAAATTGTTAATGGCGACGGTGACTCCAATATTGAATGATGTTGAATCATCCACCAATTCGACTTTCGGGCTAGATAAAGCACCATAGAATAAAGACGCAGACTAGTAAATGTCATAAGAAATACAAAACAAAAAGTATTGTTCAGCTCTATTCATTGACATTTCCCCAAGCATTTGATAAAGTGCAGCACGATAGAGTCATACACAAAATAAAGCTGAATTTGCCTGCAAACACTCACAAGCTTTTGGAAAGCTACTTACAAGTATGTGGCTGCAAATTTGTTCCCAGGGAAGGCGATTTTATAAGCCCAACTCAGCCAATCGAGGCACGTAACTTTCTTGGACCTACTTTATATCTTTGCAGATGACGCAGCATTCTGCAGCGTTCACGAAAACCATCAATTAGCTACAAATTTACAAGAATATATCTCAATTTTAGAGAAATGGCTAAAACTTTGAAAATCAAAGGTAATGAACAAAAATGTACTCGTGTTACATTCACACTGGTTAAACAATTCCGCAGCACAATGAAGTCAAGTACCTTGATATTCACCTCGACCGTAGGCTAGCGTGGGGGTCTCACATTGATGCAAAAGTTATACAGTTGAGTGTTTTCTTCATATGTTCATTATTATTTTCTTTTTAATGTACTTCCTTACCTTGTAGTGTGGAAGGTGTTGGACTAAATCTTGTTAGTCTAGGCAGTGTCGAAGGTATATACACTGGACACTAACTAATTTAATTCCAACATTTTAAATGCTGCAATAGAGTTTGTTCTGGTCTTTCGTGTTGTTATTGTTCAAGCTAAACCTCCACAAGCACTTTTCTCTCTTTCCTCCTTCTCATTACCTATTTTCCTAGTTCTAGTGCAATGCACTCCATATGTAGGGTTTATACCCCGAGTACTGGCCCAAGATAAAAAAAAAAAAATTAAATCAGCGCAACTAAATTGGCTTATGGGCAGAAATTCTACCTTGAAGTTGGAATACAACGCAATTCTGTGGCACTGCCTCAACATCAAATAATGAAAAAATTCAGAGGTGACAAAACCATTCTTCGAACGATTTCTACAGCTGCATGGTACAGTTTTGAGAAAGATTTACGTTAGCACCTGCTTTACGGTCTTATCTGATGATGGACCAGTTCCACGGAGTGAATTATTCACGACTCACCAGCACCTCCGTATGGCTTACCAGGCTCACATAGGTAGTAATTTTTGCCATATTTTTGTAACTTCTTGTTGAGGAGTTCGTGCCTTCTAATCCGTCTTGTATGCAATTTCCCAGCAATCAATGAAGGAGAAGGCTGTTTCTAAACTAGCGGTATTATATCTCTGGGTACGGAGAATATTAAAATACAAAAATATGTATATTAATAAATAAAAATAAATACCGCTAGTTTAGAGACAGCAAACGCTGTACAGACAATGTGGGCAATTGACAAAATGCATATGTGATTCAATATGAGATGAATATAGATAGAAAATAATTAAATGCTCGGTGGCTTAGTGGTTAAAGCAGTAGATCATGATACGTCATGACCCGAGTTCAAATCCCAGTGGGTGCTGATGAGTAGTGTAGCGACTACGAAACAGCTAGTTGTCCCCCAGCTAAAGATTTGATTATAATTTTTCTTGTCTTCTTCAATCAAAATTATTGATCACAGCAGATTTGTATTGTAAAAAATCTTTCTTAAGAAAAAAAAAAACTTAAGAAAGAAAAAACCTGAACTATAACCCGTTGTACAAATGTACAAACCAAAAAAAAAAAAAAAAAAAAAAAAAAATAAGTTGTCTTTTCATCCGAAAGTGATCATTACAAATAATCCCAAACTTATTTGAACTTAAAAGTTTAGTCTGCCAGGCCTATCAGAATTTTTTAAGAATTTGCATTTCATAACTAGTTAATACCGTAAGAGAGTTTTGACTAACCCCTGTTAAAAAACTGTTGTTGAAATCGCACAGTTCTTTCTTGGAGATATTCCGAATTTTATTTAATTAAAACAATTTTTTATATTGTGAAAATGTGGTATTTTAAACATTTAATACAATATAAATGATTAAAATTATACGTGAGGACCAGGGCAGCTTTATACAGGTAGCGGCAGAACTACAATAAATACAACACCAACAAACATCAACATGTATTTTGTTGGTAGAATTTACGAATAGTTGTCAAAATTTTGTTGGAAAAAGAAAGGAAGTCTATGGGTCTGTTTCACAATTTCAAACATTAACGTTCGCAAACATTTGAAACTGTCGAGAAGCACTTTTATAGATCAAAAATAAATTTTTTTCTTATGAGGTGATGCGTTTTTCGCAATGTTTGTTACATTCCAGTCCAAAAGTAAATCGGAAATAGTAGTGTCCGCCACTCAAAATGCTTGCGAACGTTCAGGTACGAAATCGTGAAAGAGGACCTATGTGTTTTTGACAAATTTACGCAAAGGAAACGAAAAACAGCTGCGCTTATACCACTACCATATTAAAGCTGTCTTGGTGAGGACTTATTATCCAGGGTATAAATCCTTCCATGATACGTTAAATATATGAAAAAAAAAAAACAGCAAAAACTTGAGAAAATATTGTTTGCTGGGAAATGAAGGAATAATGAGACGCTCGGTTACCATTTCAATGTATGATTTGTTGTTTCAATCAATGCCGCTAACGCTTTTGGTACAAGATCTTATTATTATTACATTACAGAACATTTTACTGTTGTAGTCATAACAGAAACACAATAACTTCATATGTGTTTTTAACTATAAGGTAATGCACGACCCAAAAAATACAAAAACTCGTTAGAAATAGAAACTTCGTTATGTGAATTAAGGCAATAAATAAAAAATCATTACAATAGTATTAATACTTGTACGAATATACTAATATTAAGTAGCAATTCTGTTTTGTTATACGGGTTATTCTATATTAAGAGGTTATCTGATATTAGGAAAGCCGGCGTGATAAAAATATTTAAAACAATAACTTTTTTCCATATAATCGTATTTAATCAGGTAGTTAGAGTGCATGTTTAATAATGGCCAATCAAGTAATATACTTCTGCTGGCATTTTAAGCGACCAGGGGAGATACTCCGCACAGGGTAAAGACATGAAGGCCAAGACAAGATATGTTAATTTACAGGGGAAAAATAAATTAAAAGATAAACCTTAAATTCGTAAGAATCAACCTGAATTATTCAATATTTGGTGATAGTTTAAAGCAAAAAAACTAAATAAAATTTGTATACATCTTTCTTTTATGTAAGTTAGAAAGCAAAAATACTTAGTATCAGCTTACATAAACGTAGTCGAAAAAAAGTAAATTATTTAATCGCACATAATTTGCGATATTTTTTTTTTTGTGCTTTTATTTATTTATTGAATTTTCACAAAGTGAAACTAACAATAATTATTTAAATCTTAATATTAAATATAAAAGTTATTTAAGTCCAGCCACTGCTAGACAAAAACGTTTTATTTATCGGTAGAAACACCTATTTAACGTTCTGATGGTGACAAGGGTATCTCTTCTTCTCAACCGGGTGCGACCGCTAAAATTAAGTATATTTCGTGCAAAAGAGTTTGGGTGAAGTTCCATTTTGCTGATACACCTTATCACATACTTTGAAAACTCATCGTTTACCAACGGAAAATACAAATCGTTGTGTGCAGTAATTGTTCGAAGATTTTGGTTTTGTCGCCTTTAAATTTTTTCAATGTCCTAAAGCCATATAGGCTTTAGGATTGCGTTGTATAACAAAAGTTTGCCATCTAACTTCAATGTAGGATTTCTTCAATTTAGTTGTGCTGCTTTTAATTTCAACTGAGTGACTTTCGCATTAACGTGAGACTTCCACGTTAACTACGGTCGAGGGGAATACCAAGGTACTTGAATTCATTATGCTGCGGAATAGGTGAGTTATTGATTTGGATAGGCGAGCATGTTTTTTTTTCGCAGCGTCAGTGTAACATTAGTTTTAGCCATTTCTCTAATATTGAAATATATTATTGTAAATTTCGTGAATCTAATTGGTGGTTTTCACGAACACTGCAGAATGCTGTGTCATGTGCAAAAGTTGAAGTGTGAATACCACATATGGTTGGAATTTCAGAAGCGTAAATCATATATAAATTAGATTCCAGAATGCTACTTTGGGGAAATCGTGCCACGATTGGCTAAGTTGGGCTTAAAAAATCGCCTTCTCTGATAACAAATTTACGGCCAATAAATAGCTTTTCAGAAGCTTGTGAGTGTTTGCAGGCAAGTTGAACTTTATTTTGTGCATTAAACCCTCCTACCACACTCTTTGAAAAGCTTGAGAAACATTAATGAAGAGAATGAGAGCTGAACAATACGAATATTTTTGATCCTCAAAAGTTTTTCTTATGACATTAACTAGTCTAAGCGTTTGTTCTATTGTGATGTGTTTAGCCCGAAAGCCGAATTGATGATTGGGAATACATTCTACATCATTCAATATTGGAGTCAACTTCGCCATTAAAAATTTTTCGAAAAGTTTGGAAATTGTTGGTACAAGACTTATTGGTTTATATGATTCTATTTTAATAGGATCCTTCCCTGGCTTAAGTATCGTAGTAATTATAGACACTTTGCACTCTGCAGTATACTCGAGGTGCAAAATAGCGTTAAAAATAAGAAGAAGAATTCTTCTAACAATACGAGGTAACTGTACAAGCATTTTCCCAGTAATTTTGTCAAAACCTGGAGCTTTCCCGGAGTTTACTTTATTTATAACGTTTTCGACATCTTGAAAATTAAGTTTCAAATGCACAGGCGGTCTAACAGCATATGGTGGTAATTCAGATACATCATTTGATGTTTTATTAGTAATAAAAACGTTTTTCATATGATTAATATACACCATCCCATTTTCAGAATCGCTTCTTGCCCAGACGATTTCGTCATCGAACGGAAACTGCACACGTTTCCGGGCGATAACTTTTTTCTTAATCAAATTCAGTTTTTTTGAATTCGTCGTTGAATTGACACAATAAAATTGTGTAATACTCGTCATTAATTGTACATCCCAGAAGACGGCCATCATAACTTTATTGGCTGACAAACCTACCCTTGCTTTCTTTGCCGCCAATTGACTGTTTTGACTGCTGTTTGGTCTCCGATGTTTTGTGAATTGCCAAACATTATTGTGAAATTGTCACACGGTTGCGTTTGTGCTCGATAGTGAGGAGACACCCATCTTGCGAAGAGCTTTCTCATATCCAAGTCATCAAGTGGAATTGAAACCACTGAGACAAGGGCGGATTGATATTGAAGCTACCTAGCGCTAGATGGCAGCAAAAACAAATTTTTTTAATTGTGATCTGTCAGCTGTTAAAATTCACTCAAATTCATTGATTGTAGTCGTTTGCAATAAGGAACGTTTGTGATTCTTGAGAAATGGAAAAAAGTGAATTTCCTACAGTGATTAAACACTATTATTTGAAAGGCAAAATGGCAAAAGAGACAATAGAAAAGCTCTATAAATATTACAGTGAGTCTGCTCCGTTGCCGAATTAAAGTGCGACTGAACAAGCACTGCAACAATACCATCAACAGGAAGGTCAAAAGATTTGGTTACTGAAGAAAATATCAATCGATATCGGTATGAATGATCGAAGAGTCAAGTTACGGGAGATTATTGAAAGGTGTGTTGAACATTTTCATATAAAAAAGCTATCGGCAAGATAGGAGCCGCGAGCAAACACGAGTTCGACAGACCACTTCACAGAGTGTTTGGAAATGATAAAGCGTAATCCTGTTTGATACTACAGACCTGAAACCAAGAACCAATCGAAACATTGGGTGGAGGCTGGTGGAAGTGCAACGAAGAAGGCGAAGATAGTTTTGCGATGTACACGGAATATTGCCCATCGAAAGAGGATCCATAATCACAGGAAAGTATTATCGTGCATTATTGGATCGATTGATTTATACAATCAAGTAAAAACGACTACATTTAAAGAAGAAAAAAAGAGTTATTTCTTCAAGACAACGTAACGATTCACACAGCATTAGATACGATGCTAAAACTGCGTGAAGTGGTTGATCATCCTCCTCATAGTCCAAAGTTAGCCCCTAGTGGCTTTTTCCTGTTCCCAAACTTGAAAAACTGGCTCGCATGAAAAACATTAATCTCAAACGAACGTGATTACCGAAACTAATACGTATTTTGAGAGGTTCCCAAAATCGTATTATTCCGATGGTTTAAAAAAGTTGGAGTATAGTGTTACTAAGTGTATTGAGCTAAAAGGAGACTATTTTAAGAAATAAATAGTTTTTGAAAAAAATGATTTTTTCCAACTTAGGTAGCTTCAATATCAATCCACCCTCGTACATATGGATCAGTTACAACTATATCGTGAATTTTTTCAATTGTTTCGAATGTGGAGACCTCAGCTGGGCGTCCAGAATGTTGGTTGTCTTCCATGCTTATACGGCCACATTGAAATTTTGTATTTATTATTTATTTATTTGTTTAACTACACAGTTGCAAAGTCAATTTGCAAAGTACAGCTTGGGCGGAGTAACGAAGACCATATAACCACAATGGTATTAACAGTAATTTGTATCGGCGCTGTGACTAGCTATACGACCTATACCTTCATATGGTAAGTTACCGTGTGGCTAACAACCTAACAATACCTCAAAAAACTAATATAGTTAGTTGAAGCAAATAGTTAACCAGTGAGAGCAAGACACAAAACCCTCGAAGGCCAAACAAAAACAATAAGCCTGGCCGCACTTAAGAAATAATTACGATGACTTCAGAGCTGATTTACGGCTGTGAAATTCCGTATTACTTCTTTAGCATACAAATAATTATTAAGCTCAGTCTTGGTTGATGATCACGCGAAATTCGCTTATTTCCATTTTGGTCTCAAAATGTGCAGTAGTCTGCTATCAAAGACTGCCAAACATAAACTAAATAGCTCGTCTAATTCAAATGGGAAAAACATTGTTGCCATTTCAATTAAGAAGCGGGAAAATCAAAAAGTCATTGAACTATTGATCCGAAATAAAATGTGCGTTAATAAAACACGTAATCATGGTTATCATGGCTTCGCTGCGACTATGCCCCACAAGTATTGCAATATACGTAATTCTATAACCATCTACCTTTCATGCAAATTGAATAGATACTTGTATAAAACTGTGCAAACATCATTACAGCCCCATTACAGTATTTTTTTTATCCACTGCAGTATTATCTACACACATTGAATCACTATTAAACCTGTAACCAAATTTGGAAATCTCAACAACAAAACTCTGGAGTAAAACACATACACATCATTAAGTTAAGCTGCACACTTTTAACATGAACACGAAAAATTAGCCAACCAAAATCAATATTTTAATCACCTGATTCAATATTCCACGTAAATTTATAATTAAAATTGTTTACACATAAAAAGTTTAACTAAAATTTTATTTCCAAAACCATTTGCTTCAAACCTCATTTTCGATACGATTTAGACTGTACTTGTAGAATATTTCCGCATTAAAGAGTAAGTTTTGCTAAATTTGTTTGTCAAATTCAGTAAATTTAGTTAAATTTTTTTATTGTATTTTTGCGTGCAACACAAGAAACGAATATTCTTCATTCATTCACATGCCACATTGACTAATGACTCAGTTAAATAAAATAATTAATCTATGTAGAAAACACTTTTATTCTATTGTACTTTGTATTATCATCACATTGGATTATAACCCTTTGTGTCCAAGAATATTTTATGCAATAAACAAACTTGAGCAAAATTAATCAATTTTACGTTATACGTAATTTTTTACAGCCTTATTCAAAAAAACTTACTGAACGTTTACTTATCGTTACTAAGCAAAATTCCTTAAAGTATTATTCAAAAACCAACATTTGTTTAATATACTGATATTAACTCTGTGTCAAATGCTGAAATTTTAATAAACCTTCTGCCCATCTTTAAACCTAATTTTTGTCATAATTCCTCTTATTGGTTTTTGCCCTCAATATAATTATTCAGGACCAAATCCTATTTGGTCATATAAAAGTAAGAACATGCATGTCTGTGTAGATACTCGTATATATTTCATATGTATAAAGGCCGGTACGGAGTTCCTACGAAAATTCACGTTTGGAAATGTACATTTATTTCTACACGGAAAAATTATTTGTAGATTTGTGTAGAAAAGGTATATGTATACATATATGTATGTAAAAACTTCATGCTGCAAACAATTCGTCATCCATTTTATTAACAACATTTTTGTTTAATCTATTTTGTTAATAATAATAGTCAACTGTCAACAACTCCGTAGCCAAATAAATGTATGAACATTAATTTTTGTTTCAGTTAACGAAAAAAAAGTCTCAACTTTTACCTTTAACATGCCTGTAATAATAAAAAAATGTCAAAAATTCTGTTTACTTTTCTTTAAGAACTCCATACCGGTATGCGGAAATTTACATAAGGAATTTACCAACCTAAAATTCGGTACATTTTTTTACACGCAGTTCTTGTGGGAGCCTGAATTTCCGTAAAAACTGCGTACTGCCCTTATATATGAAAAAAAAAATTTGGAATAAATATTTTATTTAATATTGAAAAAATGTGTGCAATTAAAAATTTTGAAATAAAATATGTAAAACTGAAAAAGTAATTGAAAAAATGTGTCCAAACCCAACAAACACTAAGGTTTGATTTCAAATTGAGAGTGATTTGAAATCAAACGTTTTTTCAAACGTTAAACGTTTGATACTGATTTGAATTCGAATTGAAAAATATAGTGTTAAATTTTTGTTGAACTTTTTTATAATTTTTTAAATTAAAAATTTTTTGTTTGGTTTGTACATATGTACATCAGGTTTTAGTTCAAGTTTTCCTTTTTTAAGTTTTTTCTTAAGAAGGATTTTTTACAATACAAATCTGCTGTGATCAATAATTTTGATTGAAGAAGACAAGAAATATAATAATCAAATCTTTAGCTGGGGGACAACTAGCTGTTTCGTAGTCGCTACACTACTCATCAGCATCCACTGGGATTTGAGCTCGGGACCGTCACTTTCGCTGCTGCTGGAAGATGAGAAATTATTCTCTTGATTTTCAAATTCTCGAAAGGACGAAGTAGTTGGCTCCTCTTGACTCTGCGTAGCACCACGATCATGCAATAAACTTATTACTTTTTCACTTTCAAGTTTCAATTTTTTTTACACGCGTTTTTATTCGTTATAAGCACTCACATTTAATTCTATATTTTTCACACACAAATCTTTTTTAAATATCTTCCTTTAAGTTTTAAAACCTTTGTTTAACTGACTTTCAGCGCCATGTTAATTGATTGTTTGAATTTATTTTTTCAGTTCGTGCTGCTAAATTTGTTTTAAGCTTAAGAAATATAATCAAAAACAAATTGATAAAACATTGACAATCAAATGTTTATATTCAAATGATTTTCAAATTGAATTCAAATGTTAAAATCAAACCATTGAAAAAGGTTTGAAAATTGCTGAAGAGCTCTAGTCCCTGCTGTATTCAATTTCTTAGACAATCAATGGAAGACAAGGCTTAGCCAATTGGTAAGCCGAAGTCCATTAATAGCATCGGCCCTTAGCCAATTTAGCCGTCTAACCATCAACCCTGGTTCCTTACATTATAGCCGTCTGTTACACGACACTTGGGGCATTATTAGCCCCGAAAGCCGGCATTACACAGTAGTTATCAGGAAAACTAATTTCCGTTCCTGCGATTTTAAATTTAAACTACAGCCGGAACATTTCAACAAAGGTAAGCACCTCAATCGTTATCAGCGCCGGTATGATCTGCAAGCAGAATCCTCCAGGGGTTTTGTTGATACCCGTTCTGCTAACTAACCCTTGGAGAGGATTTCGAAAGTCCAATACAAGTTGTAGCGATGAGAACGAGGAAATGGTGTTTAGCACATTCTCTGGCGGCATCCGGTTCTTCATTCTATGAGAGCGCTACATCTGAGCGGAGCGATTCTGCATGGGTACTAAATATATCGGAATGCGGGGTAACGGACTGGATTCTTTTACTCGTTTTGCGTGTTGGTTTGGTTCTGAACCATCGGATGTGTGGGTCTCATAGGCTGCATACCTCATTTATGCAACATAACGAGATCAAGAAAGGGCAGGTTTCATGAAACTGGCAACCTGTACAATCTAATTTATCCTGTTGTCTGAAATGAGAATGTCAAATGAAATTGGAGAGAGAAATCTGTTGGGTGTAGAGCTCAAATTATTTTTTTTTTTTTTCAATTTATAATGAATTCTAGAACAAAAGGGGCACTTTTTAATAAAATCCAATTTTGCATTATTTCACAACTTATTTATTTTTTCTTTTCTACAATACAGCTAACATCACGTATTAAAAAAATTGACTTGCTCTTCGTTAAATAGTAAAAAGTTTCCATTAGCTTCTTAAGAAGGCTCAGTTAGACGTGACTTGGCCATAATGTGTACAAATAAAAACTCAAACTACACATACTTATACACAACATTACGTACCAACCCAGTTGGCAAAATAATTCTATACGACGTTGGGTTCTACGATATATGCATTTCTATTCAAATACATTCACTTTTTTAAACTTCCTATTTGTTCTAAAACTCTGTCAAAGGTTTATTGGAAGTGTCGTCAAAATTTCTTATATGATTTTCCAGAGTCCTGTATCCATCGTCTAAGGCCAACTGGGGTTTGAATGGATATTTTCAGCGTACAAGTATAAAAATGTGCATACTCAATAACGCAATTTTTATTTATTGAATTTTCAAAATGAATTAACAATAAGTATTCAAATCTTAATACTAAACATAAAAATTAAATAAGATGTGCATTTTACTTAATTCCATCTAGTGATACACAAAGGGTTTTATTATGTGGGAACTATATCAAATATACCTATTTGACAGTCTGATGGTGGCAAGGCTACCCCTTCTTCTTAACTGAGTGTGGCCGCCAAAATTAAGTATGTTGCGTGCAAAAGGATTTGGATGAAGTTCCAGTTTACTGATATACCTTGTCGCATACTTTGAAAATTCGTCTTTTACCAGTGGAACACACAGATCCTTATGATACTGTATTTAGAACAATCTTTAAGACAAAACAAACAAGCTGTAGAATATTTGGAAACAGAACAAACACTTAATAGTTTTGAAACAAATTTACGACTGTGCTTGACAGTAGCTGAATTCTCTTTTATAGCAAAAACCCAAACAAAACATCAGACTGAAGCAAATAAACGAAGACTCATAGCAAAATATAGCATGTGCACTAAAACGTTAGCACTAACATATGAGCATACTTTGTATATAACACTTGTGCACTAATACAAGGACGAAACTTTTATAAACAAAACATGGTAAACTTATACGGCCGTATTCATAAAAAATATTTTATGTCTATTAAACACTTATTTGACAAATTTCGTATAGATATATGTCAAATAGGAGTTTAATAAACATACAATAATTTTTATGAATAAGGCCGATAATGTATGCTGACGACATAAGTTTCTTTTATCCCTATAATCATGAGTTAATATTGAAGTCTCAAATGAAGCATGATGCAGAGGTTCTGTTAGAATACGCCAGAATTAATAGATTATCCCTAAATAAAGATAAAACAAAAGTTATAAGATTTCGACCATGTCCTTCTAGGGTTGACTTTTCTTTTAAAATTCTTGTTGGTGGCGTGATGCTTAGTGAAAGCAATTTCGTAAATTATCTAGGGATGATTTTTCAGAATAATCTACATTGGAATAAACACATTCAAACATTACTAAATGAGGTATCTCCAGCCCTAGGCATACTTTTTAAATTCAAGAACATATTTAATGTAAAGACCAAACTACTTTTGTACAGTGCTCTAATTTAAAGTCACATGAATTACTTGCTGATGATATATGCTTTCAGAAGAACAACAGATTTAAAATCTCTTCAAAGATTGCAAAACAAAGCTCTCAAACTTGTTTACGAAATTCCTAGGATGCACTCGTCTGTATCCCTATACCGAGATGTAACTAAAACTATTTTACCAATTTTTGGTTTGTATAAAATGCAACTTTTGCTAAAGCTATTGGGAATATTGGGTATTACTCCATAGAATTTACAATCAACCAGACTTACTATAGTACAAGAAATAATACGAATTTAATGATAAAAAGATTTCGGTTAGAAACTACAAAACAACGAATAGAATATGCCGGCTGCAGGAGTTCAATCGCCTTCCAAATTATATAAAAAACTTGTCCAGTCTCAAACAACATTTACTTGAAGACATAGATATGCTTCTACTGTAACAAACTGTAACTGTATTATTACTCGATTACTGAACTCGGCTTTGGTCCAAACAAACTATACATGATGTATAATTTTTTTGCAAATATTTTTATTTATTTATTTATTTTATTTTTTTTTTTTTTATAGTTTTATTGTTACTAAAATTAGTAATTGAATTAATTGTATTTATTATATTTATATATACAACACAATGCCAACTACCCCCTTTAATGTCCTATGAGACGCTGGGGCATCAAACTAGACGTAAATTTGTATTTTTGTGGAATAAATAAAATAAATAAAAAAGTTGAACATTACTTCAGTGCTTGAACTTCTACTTCAGTTTTGTTCTACTTTTGTTGTTCCTACTTGTGTTTGGTTCTGCATGTTCTAAACGTTTACAAGACAGTATTCGTTTATGTGCTTAGAACATTTCGACACTGAAGTGTTTCTTTTGAAATGTGAAATAAGACGGTGGATAATACTTGAAAATGTTAGGATGTCTTGTAAGACATTTTTCGTATGCTTGAGAAGCCCTCTAATATATACATACATTAATAAGGTGGCGTTGTAACCGAGCAGCAGTTTTTTAAGGTTATAGATAAATACGTCTAACTGAACTTTTTAAATATGCACTAATTTGTTTTTTTTTATCGTTACAAATTCTTTGGAGCTGCAAACTAAACAATGCTACAGTGTATGTTGATATTTGGCCGTAGCAGAACATGAAGGGTTAATACAAATACATACACATGTGAACAGAGTAAAGCACGAAAAAATTGATAAACTCACCCTACAACTATATATGTAGACATTCATGCCTATAGTCCATACAAGCGTAAACGTACATACGACGTACATATATACGTAGAAATAAACTGCCAAAATGAAGATTACAAGCAAAATAAGATTTGCGGAAGTTATTCTCAAACTAAAGATTTTTGTGGTTTAGTATTCTAATAAATAATGTGTGAACTATTTTTAATTATCCAATCAATTTTGGCTTCTTGCATGAGATTCATATATTTACATACGAGATCTGGTCAAAAAATAACCGTTATTTTAAATTTTTTTCAAAAAGTATTTATTCATTCATCAATAACTACCTTGCCCCCTTCAAAGTAATCCCCATATAATACTCTTTTGTCAAAGTTTAACCAATTCGATTCGCGAAAAGTTTGTATACGCTTCCTAGTGAATACTACTTGATGTCGTGTTATATTACGCTGTTAAAATATATTGTTTGCTTGGATGATACGCCAACATAAAAATATATGGTTTTCTCAAGTCTACTAGAAATCGAAGAGAGGTGGTATTTTGGGGCTTATTAAAAGTAGTTTCAAATAAGGTTTTTGGTAAACCTGCAGAAATCAGTGGAAGTTTAGAAATACTGGTTTTAAATTTGCCATACATTTTTTGGATACTTAAATTACACTAAGTGTGTAGTTTCATGGCTACACACTCTCTCTTCAGCATAGCTAATGACATCTTCCGTCAGGTAAATTTTCTAGAAAATGTTGTTAGCTGCGAACTAATTGATCTACTATTTCACTTAATATAATATCAGTGCAGTTCAAAACAAAATACCATCACTAAACTTAAAAAGTTGTTGCTGGAAGTCATTGTTTACATCCCTGTTAAGATGACTTAATCTGTAACTATGTTCGATTTCTAATGTTCTTCAATATTCTGTCCACTACCCTCCAGTGTGCACTCGTTCCAAACCGTTATAGAAATTTTACCTATGGCACTATTTTTGCGTTGAAAACGTTTGAACCGTTTTTCGGTAGATGCTGATACTGGAAGTTCAAACTGGAATGTGCGATTAACATATCTCTCAATAGCATTGCAGCGGTCGCATAGGAAGATACTGCCACAGAAACTTGGGCAAAGTAACTTCTTTGTGATTAAAAACTTAGTAAGAAATGTTTTCCCTTTACTCCCTAGTATGACCAAGATAAAAGAAAATTGTTTTCGTTTATTTTTAGTTGCACTATCTGCCCTTTCAGGGGTATACAACTTTGGTTGGCGGGTTTTAACGCTTTTTGGATAGGGTCACCACGCTTTTAGTTAACAAATAGTTGATAACCCTGGATAAGGTGCACTTTATATCTAAATATAGCTTTATATCTAAATATAGCTTTATATCTAAATAAATAGCTAAAAATAGCTAATTACTGGAAAAAATTTATAAGCAATAGAAAAAATTTGTTAATTACTGGAATTTAATACTAGAATTATACTACGCTTAACAAAATTTAAGTTCATCGAAAAGTCAATAAAGTGGTACTTCATTAAAACAACAACATAACCTACGGAAGGGATCTGCATTCGAATAATTCTGACGGTAATAAAGCACTGACAAAGGTTGATATTGACGAAGACTACGCTGGGGACACCAGATAGTCAGAGCAGATATTGCCGTTAATCAATTTGAAGACAAAAATGACATTTAACATTTTTCTGCGACTTGTCAAAGAAGGCAGCTTTATTTGTTGCAGTCTGAACTCATAGGATGGTAAGTTGGCTAGAGTGTTCGGGCAGATATTGCGCAGGATGAAAAGAAGGAATTGTTTTTGGATAGACTCAATTCGATCTCTATGAACATTATAAAAAGGGTCCCATATAATCGAGCCATATTCCAGTATTGGCCTGACTTAAGATGTATACAATTGCTTTACTACAGTGGAGTCAGCAAATTCTTTAGACCAGCACTTTACAAAGCCCAGCGCCCCTCTTGCATTACTTGAGCAAAAGCTAGTGTTGGTTGAATGTAAGTTTTCTATCAAATAAAACACCCAGATCTAGAAAGTCTAATACGTGCCCACCAAGCCTAAAATGCCCATGAGGGTTAGATTTTCTTGAGAAGTGCATATGCTTGCACTTGCTGAAATTTAACTTTAAAAGGTTATGCTAAGACCAATTAAAGAAATTGTCCAAGTCTAGTTGGAGGCAGTTTTGATTCCAGAGCCCACATGTTGAAAAAATTTTTACATCGTCTGCATAGATTCGAATATTGGAAAATTGTATGACAGATGGTAGATCATCGATGAACAATATAAAAAGAATTGGTCCTAGATGGCTACCCTGCGGTACTCCAGAGCTTACAGGTACATACGTTGCTGACGACCAAGAAGATATGATTTGAGCCAATTTACAGTAGTTTTAGAGAACCCCAAACCATCAAATTTTTTAAGTAAAAGAACGTGGTCAACACTGTCAAAGGCTTTACTTAAATCTGTATAGATAACATCATGACCTTTATAAAAACCGTCATTTATCGTTGAAGTAAGGTGTAATAGATTTGTAGTAGTTGAACGCCCTTTACAAAATCCATACTGATATGGTGTCAAAAGCGATTGTGTTTGATGACAAATGGACTGGGTCAGGCATTGCTCGAAAAGTTTAGGAATAGCACTAAGCTTTGAAATTCCTCTGTAATTATTAATATCTGATTTGTATCCTACTACACTTTTGGAAAATATCCCATCTTTATTGAAGTGTTAAACAATATAGTTAACGGGTACGCCAAATTCTGCGCACAGTTTTTTAAAATACAATTCGGAATGCCATCAGACCCACTAGTTACAGATGGCTTGAGTTTATTAATGTAATATGTAACCTCAGAAGTAGTAATATAGTCAAATGATATAGACTGTAGATGATGCCAAGAAAAATCAGGTTGTTGTGATGCATTGTGTTGTACGTCTGAATAAATTGATGCAAAAAAATCTGCAAACATGTTGCTAATTACGGTTCCATCAGAAGATGTTATAGAGGCATTTTTCATTATGGAGGGATATGAACAGCTTTTTCTCTTCGAGTTAACGAACTTAAAAAAAGATTTAGGATTATGTTTGAGATCTTGTTTTATTTTGTTGAGGTAGTTTTTGTAAAGCCTTCGATTCATTAGGTTGTATTTCGCTCGAAATAAAAAATAATTTATATAATCGTTCGATGATGATGATTTTTTATACTTTTTGTAGTGTCTATTTTTAAGATTTTTAATTCTTGATAAGCCACGAGTATTCCCAGGAGGTGCAGAAGTTCTTTTATAGATCCCTTTGGTACGCATTGCTCCATATGTTCAAAAAGAATTTTATAAAAAGTTCTGACGATTTCATCTTCTTTCTATTGTTCTTTGAACACAAAAAACTCTTATCTGCACTA
Source organism: Thecocarcelia acutangulata (assembly GCA_914767995.1). NCBI lineage: Eukaryota > Metazoa > Arthropoda > Insecta > Diptera > Tachinidae > Thecocarcelia > Thecocarcelia acutangulata. Next base: position 65,732,606 of record OU612098.1, read on the forward strand.
GCAGAAGCCGTCAAAAATCTGCATTGGTTTACAATTATACACAAGTATATTAAAACAGATTTCTTTATAAATAAGGATGGCCAGAATCAGAGAAAAAGAAAATATAGTAAATTTTTGCCAAATAATGGTGTTTATGGCGTTAAATTTTGCTCATATTTGCATCATTTACACAGTTTGCATTAACTATCGTAAAAGGCCTTTATTTCTTTTCTATTTAGTCAAAACAAGGCAGATAACAAATTGTACAACTTTACTGCAGAAAATTTAAGATAAAAAATTTCTTTTGGACTTTCAAATTATCGGTCTCAATCAGTTAATTGTGAACGGGCGATTGTAATATTTAAGACCAACACAAAAATTGAAACTTATATTCTTATATATTTATATATTTTTTTAATAAAAACTTTCAGTAAAATTAAATGACTAAATTACTATAACAGAACACATGTTTTTATTGCTTAAACATTATTAACAAAAAAAAGCTTATGTCGGCAAAATATTTGAACAAAGAAAAGCGAAAAATTCTTCAACATAATTGTTATTAGCTGTTTTTTGTTTAACGGGAATTGAAACAGTGAACTAGAAGGAAAAACATTGAAAGCAATGTTTTAAGTGCGGGTGTATTAGTAAACAGGTGTGAGTGTAATATAAACGGCTGCATACTAATACTATGCAGTAGTTCCATGCACCGTTTCGACAGAGAACAAACACTTCATAGTTTTGAAACACTCATACGACAATGCTTGAATTCTGCTTCATATCAAGAACCAAAACAAAACATCAGACTGAAGTAAATACACGATGACTCATACCAAAACACAGCGAGCGCATACTACATGGGCATACTTTTTTATATAGCACTTTGTGCACTAATACAAAGACAAAAACCATGAACAACAATAACAAATTTTATAAACAAAACTGAAGTAGAAGTATTTCGGTGCTTGAAGTTCAACTTCAATTTTGTTTTACTTCAGTTGGCTCTACTTGCGTTTGGTTCAGTTTGTTCTAAACGATTGTAAAACACACGGTTACCAATTTAGCGCCTTTCGCGCTAGTTTTAGCACTTTTCAGTAGCCTAAAAGCCGCTAAAATGGTGCTTTTTGTACACTTACTTTTAGCATATCTTCGAAAGTATGTAGTTAATTTTAATACTTTAGAAGGTGATATTTAATCAGTATTCAATGAATATTGATATTTGGTATATTTATTTAAAACTCTGCTAAGAAATCAATATTAAAAGTTGTTTGCTTATAATTTTTCGACCCCTTTTTTATTTAAATTATTATTTGTTGGTTGAGCTGGTGGTTCACTTGTAAAAATAATAGTTCTTTATTTTTAATATTTCCACACTCCATCGTGTGTCTTCTTCAGAAAATTACTTTTATTTAAATTATTATTTAATAACATTTTTTAATCAATTGAGTTTTTATTCGCTATTTTAGCATCTAACATTTATACCAATAAAAAATTGTAAAGAAATGTTAGAGAAGTGTATAATGGAAAATATTGTTTTTTGTGTTTTGACTGGTATTATTAGAGCATTTTTCTTTTTAAATTCTCAATAGTTTATTTAGTTTCTTGGGATATAAAGCTGAATGTTTGAGAATATCTTTCAAAAATTTCCAAAGTCTACTGATGATAGTTCCTATGAAATGTCGAGATATAGATAGCTGGGAAACATAGAAAACATTTTTAATTTTAAATCACATTTTTTTTTTTAATTTTACATTTAGTATTAAGATTTGAATAATTATTGTTAGTACATTTTGAAGATTCAATAAATAAAAAAATGCTTTAAAAAAATATAAAAAAAATTATTATTTGTCGGTTGAGCTAGAAGACACATAACGGATTGTCGAAATATTGAAAATAAAGAACTATAATTTTTACAAGTGGACCGCTAGCTCAACCAACAAATAATAATTTAAATATTAAAAGTTCTGAAAAGAATTAATTTAAAAACAATTTTTTTTGCCATGCAGAAGCTAACAGGATCAAGAAGGGCATCCTTATATATTTTTAGAGAGTTTATTGATTTTGAAAACGAAATTGAAAAAAATTTATAATTGTTTTTATGTTGACGGGTCAATATAATATAATATAATATAATATAATATAATATAATATAATATAATATAATATAATATAATATAATATAATATAATATAATATAATATAATATAATATAATATAATATAATATAATATAATATAATATAATATAATATAATATAATATAATATAATATAATATAATATAATATAATATAATATAATATAATATAATATAATATAATATAATATAATATAATATAATATAATATAATATAATATAATATAATATAATATAATATAATATAATATAATATAATATAATATAATATAATATAATATAATATAATAAATTTATATCAAATAAGGGCGTAGAACAGAATAAACATTATAATAAAATATTATAATATTCCATCTGGTGTAAATCAAAATACTTATAAGAATTCGAAATAGTACATCCAAACAGTTTTATGACTAGAAGATAAACATGATTTGAAAACTAGCAACTTTAGATTGACCACGTTTTAATACTTAGTGTTCCAAAATATTGCCTAAGTGGCTTGTGTTTTATAGACCCTTTTATGTGACTCAACTTTAGAAATGAGAAAGATTATTTTAAGGGTGTTTTTAAATTTTAATTTTATTTTGCCTAAATCTTCAAACTTTGACTGCTTGTTTATGTTATTATTATTATTATTATTATTATTATTATTATTATTATTATTATTATTATTATTATTATTATTATTATTATTATTATTATTATTATTATTATTATTATTATTATTATTATTATTATTATTATTATTATTATTATTATTATTATTATTATTATTATTATTATTATTATTATTATTATTATTATATTTTAATTATGTACTGTTCAGCGGTTTTTAGCGCTTTTTAAGTAGGTTCACGGCGCATTTATAAATAGTTGACAACCCTGGTAAGACAGAACCCCTTTATGTGTTTAGAGCAAACATGCCCAGGCCTATGCGCTTGATACTCACTTGTTTTTGTAAATGCGCTTATCATAGGGCTGTGCTCTTTAATACACAAATACTGCGCTCAGCACTAGCAATGAAAAATACACAAACAACTCCGTCTTTCATATTTTTTTTTCGTTCTTCACCGCACACACACAAAAGCAAAGCAACAACACTTTCGCATGCTTCGTTGGTAAACATTGACGATAGCGATTATCAGTGTGAATTTTGTTTTTGTAAATTGTTTAGCTTTTTACAACAAAAAATATTAAATAAAAGTAGTATTGGTGTTTACTCTTCCATATAGAACTTTTGGGCATCACTGGTTTAGAGCATTACGACACTGAAGTGTTTGTTTTGATATGTGAAAGAACAGGATGGATAGTACTTGAAAATATCACGATGTCTTGAAAGACATTTTTTTTTTGTGCTTCAGTAGCTCTCTAGCGTAATAATATTCGAAAGACAAAGCTCGATCAGGTAATAAAAAGAAGATTTACGACTGTTTTTCAAATTCTAAATTCGGATTTCTCTGCAACTGAATACACTTATCATGCACATTGTAAGATTTTGTTCATTATACACAAATTTATGACAGATTTAAATATGTGTGCTACCATGTAATTGCACCTGAGTGACGTTAATACTGGATTCAATACCCGTATAATTCATTACTGACGTGTAGACAGAAATTCTGCTTTTAAAAACAATTTATCAAATGATTTTGGATCACATTTAAAATTCAGTTTTAATTTCTTAAGATAGTTAGATACTGTGCGATAACGTTTGAAAACAAAATTGTTTATTTTTTACATTTTTCTTAAAAACTCGAAGGACATTTCAGTTGAATGACATGTGTTCATGCCAAGCATAGAAAATCTAAAGCTTGTGCAATACATTCTCTTGGATTTAAAAGATAAGATAAATATGTATATACGAGTATTAACAAACAAGTAAAATAAAATTAAAAAACAAACTTTTCTTTGGCATTGAAGGAGTGTAGAAACTATTGGAATACTCCCCCATATTTGAACAAATTTTAAGGCGAATTAAATATTTAAGACTGCTACTGCAAATAACAAACTGTCAAGTACGTAAAAGAAAAAAAATATTTATCTGTTAAGCTTACAAGGGTGGAAGAAGGAAAAATAAATATTATTAACCTGCCTTGTAAAAAGCATAAAACTAAATTTAGACTTAAGGAACAATTTTAATATCAACCTTTTTCAAATTTACTCAATTTCATTAGCAGTAGTTAAGAAAACATATCAAACGAACGCACGGAAAAGTGATGAAAACCTTAACAAGCTTTTTCAGAATTCCATTTAAAAGCATTTAAAACATGTTTTTATATTCTTAAGAATGAGTCACATAGAATCTATTGTATGTCAACCATGGCCGTTTTCAACTGACATTTAAGTAAGTACGCAGAAAACTGACACAATCGGATGTTTACTAATTGATATTTAATCAACCAAACATTAAATATCACCTGTTAGCTTTCAAAGCAGTCAACTTGCGTTAAAAGTTGTTCTGCTTTCCTACTTTGCGTTGAAAGAGACGTACGACAAGTGGCAAAGTTTACTTATCGATACACGGCCACAAATGTTGGACCTTCATATTAGATCACATCCGAGCCAGCAGTGGCTGTCAAATGCCCGAAGTTATATATAAATTACAATGCCAGAATATTATCTTTCAAATAAAGTGAATTTCATGGCAATTAAAAAACTCATTTTTTATTTATTCCATTTCAAAGTTTTATAAAATTTTTTAGAATATTATTTACGCTGGACATGTCTAATTTTGTTCGTATAGTTACATACAAATAAACGGAGAAAACAATTTTTCCTGTTGTTTTTTAATACAAATGTAAAAAAATGTCGAATTGAAAATCCAGCTAGCATTTTCAATCGTAACAGACTCTATTGGGAATATCATGAAGAGTATTTTTTATCGTCGACGAGCTCATTTTTTAGTCACAGACCATCCTTCGCACGGGAGTAACTGTTGCAAAAGCTGTTACAACGTTTACTTTAATCGTTAATCAGCCGTGTAATCCTTGTATGATTCATACAGAAAACAGCAATAGGTTCATTTGATTTTTCCATAATTTTCACACTATATAATTCGCAAAGAAAAGTGGTGAACCTGCAGGTGTTAAATTCCAAACACAAGAGGTTGTTGAACAATAAAGAACAGACTATGATACGCTGTTTGTTTCTGTTTATCTATATCTAGTATATAAAGCAATTATATATAGGAAAAAAAGACAATAAAGATTTTAATCGTCTAACACACATTTCAAGATTAAATGCCGAGTGCTTCACACAATAGATTACAAAAAAAAATGAAACAAGTAAGAGTGTAATGTATTCGGCTGGGCTGGATCTAAAATACCCTTCATGATAGTCACCTGAATATATAATATATATTTCAAATTTGAACTAAATATACTCGGATATATATGGACCGATATCGGGAAAGAAATATTTTTCCCTTGTAATTACCATTCCAAAAAGGTAATCTTTCATAGAAATGTTCATGGAAAAATCAGTTTAGGCTATATCTCTGTTATATGTGAACCGATACTGGAATTTTTCATTCTCTATATTTTAGTAGCCTTCTCTTATAACGAGAATTGATTTTAAGCAAAAATAAAATTGCTTCATGGAAAAATCGTTTTATGCTATATCACGTGTATACATGCACCGTTATCCGAAATTTTAATTTTTTTTATTTCCTTATATTACCGGAATTTCTTTTAAGCAAAAAAAAAAAAAATTTAAGTTCCCTTAAGCGACATTTTCATAAAAAAAATTGGTTTAGTCTATATCTCGCTTATATATAAACCGATATAGGAAATTTTAATTTTCTCTTTTTTAATAACCTCCTTTCATAACCAGAACTGCTTTTAAGCCAAAAAAATGTTTTTCTATGAAAAATCGGTTTGAACTATGTATATCTCGCGTATATATGAACCGATATTGGAAATTTTCATTTTTTGTATTTGAGTAACCTCATTTTATAAGCAGAACTGCTTTTAAGTAAAATAAAATTTTTCATTAAGAAATCAGTTTAGATTATATCTCGGGCTAAACATATGTGGACCGATATCCGAAATTTGTATTTTCTGTATAAGCAAAACAAGTTTCCTCTATTGAAAATCGGCTTAGGCTATATTTCAGGTATGCGATATCGGCATTTTACAATTTCTGTATTTTAGTTATCTCCTTTCATAACCAGAACTTCCTTTTATTACCCGAACAAAAAAAATCTTTTCATGGAAAAATCGCTTTAGGCTATATGTGGGCCGATACCGGAAATTTTTATTTCCTGTATTTTAGTAGCTACCTTTTATTACCAGATCAAAAAAAATTATGTTTAAGTTCGCTTACGCTACAATTCAATTCAATTTATTTCTTTAAATTTTTGGTATTTACAAATTTGCTTTTAATTGCACATACATATATTCCCAAGAGTTTAAGGAGTTTTCCTTGTTCTACTTAAATATAAATATTTTTATTTCTAGTTATAAGGAATTTCTATACTATTTTATAAATTGGAGGTGAAAATTTGCAAAAAAAAACCTTTTTAAAAATGTATAATAAAACTTAAAAACTACTTAACAAACTAACTTATCTAAAGGAGAGGGGCTAGCTCAACTATGTGCTCGTGTTCCGAATTTGAACATCTAAAATTAAAATTGTTGCAAAGTATATCTATTTTGTCCACCACCAAGTCAACACCCACTATTTGGTGAAGTCTCTCCGTAGATTATCGTCTAGGAAGGTTGTAAATTAGCATTTGAGAAGTTTGTTTTGAAGAATCTGGATTCTTTTAATATGGCAGCATGCACTATTTTTCCCCACCGGTACTGCATAGAACATTGTTGTTAATATTTGAAGCTGAAGTTCTATTTATTAAGGGGTAAAGAGTTTTAATTAGGACATTACATTTGTCGGCGATTTATGATATGTGATGCCTATACGTTAACTTTGGGTCCAAAACTACACCTATATATTTCACGCTTTTCTCCCATATAACTTCCTTAACGCTAACGCTTATATTACTCTGCGGCGTAAAAATTTCTTTTTTTTCTAGTGAAATATAGTGCTTGGCTTTTATCGCAATTTAATGTTACTTTCCATTTTTCGAAATATTCAGACAGTAATTTTAGGGCCATCCGAAGCTTTGATATAATATCCGAAGATAGTTTACCGGAGCATAATACCGATGTATCATCGGCGAACATTGAAATAATACAATTATCTATAATTGGTATATCAGCTGTATATATATTATAAAGTTGTTTAAGTTCGCTTACGCGCAATATTCATGGAAATATCGGTTTAGGCTATATCTCGGGTATATGTGGACCGATATCAAAAGTTGTTATTTTTTTGTATTTAAGTAATCTCCTTGTATTACCAAAACTGATTTTAAGAAAAAAAAATTAAGTTTCCAACACTTTCATTAAAAAGTTGGTTTGAGCTATATCTCAGATATATAAGGACCGATATCGAGAAAAAGTTTTTTTTTTTGCCTTATAAGCATCATGCTCAAAAATTGTGTGAAGATTGTAGCAAAACAAACAATTTTTGGTCCTTCAAAAATTTTCATACAAAATTGCAAAAATAATGGCTTTTTTCGGAATTTTGGATATATCTCAGCTATATGAGAATTAATTTTACTGAATTTCAATAGTAAGCCCGTGAATTGATGGAGTAAAAGAATGATGGAAGAAAAAAATTTCAACGACAGACAGACGGGCATCGCTTAATCGACTTTTCTATTAATTCTAAGTCAGACTATACATATATACTTTATAAAGTCAGATATGAAAATTGTAGAAATTACACACGGAATCACAAACTTATATATATTCCTTACTATTCTTGATCCTATTTGCTTTGACCTTTATTTAATTCAATATTTGCAATAAATTTCTTCAACTCAAGGTCCTATTTGTTTTTCTTTTTTAATTTTTAATGTATTTTTCAATATTTCGTCTTCCTTCGGAAAAATCAATCAAATTTTTCTGAAGGAAGACAAAATATTGAAAAATACATTAAAAATTTAAAAAATATAATAAAAAGGACCTTAATCGTATAGACGCCTTTTAACAAGGCGAAAGTACAACAAATTCAGAACCAAATTTACCGCAGAACAGTGACATCTTGTTATGAATAGAATAAATTCTTAATGCGTGCGCAAGGCCGCATTTAATTTGTGAAATATGAAGTCAATAGATATTGTTTCTACTCAAGGCCGTTTTTAATTTTTGAGATATGAAGTCAATAGATAATGTTTCTACCCCTTTCGAAATCAGGAAAAAAGTAGATTCGTTATATCTAAGTTCAACTGTACATATATTATTTTAAATAAGTACATCTTTTAAATGTGGTTGACCAGAATATTAATGCTTCAGTATTATCTTTTGAGTACTATTATACCAAATGTAATTAATTGGTGATTGAAAGCAATAATCGTCTTACAATTTTGTCTAATAAATTTTTAAGACAATAACAAAAACAAAATTATAAACAAATTAAAGAAAATAATATTTACAGTTCTTTTACATATGAAGTATTTCCAACTCAAATCCATTGTATAAACACGTCTATGTATTTGTATCGTGCACCAATACATTAGCACACAATTCCATATTTGTAACGTCTGTGTCTAAGAGCAATATCATATCAACTAGGCGTAAGCAGCGTTGCCAGAATGAAGATTTTACCTTAATTTTGAAGATTTTTTAGTGAAATAAGATTTCAAGATCTTTTTCTCAAAATTAAGATTTTTGAGGTTTAGTATTCTAGTAAGTGTGAATTATTTTCAAATGTCCAACGAAGTTTGACTGACTCTTGATTCCCAATCTTGTTGTCACTACAGACATGCATATGAAGATAGTTAAGGCCAAATAAACAACGCAAACTGTTTGGCAAACACACGTTTTCCATTTGCATACAAACGACAGAAGCATACTTTATAGAAACAAAAATTTTAATTTTTTTTTTGTTTTCAATGACAATGATGGTTCGGTGGCTGAGCGGTTAAGGCAGCAGTTTATGATGAGTTGAGTTCAAATCCGAAAATGGGTGCGAATGAGTAGTGTATCGGCTACGAAAAAAGTTTGATTATTTTGTCTGGTCTTTTTTAATGAAAAATTATTGATCACAGCCAATTTGTATTGTAAGAAATCATTCTTAAGAAACTTAACACGTAGTATACACCTATCTTGAAACGCAGTTAAAACATAAAGTTAAAACTTGCTGTTTATATATCTGTCTGCTTAAGGTAGCGGACACGTAGTAATGTTAGTGTTATAACTTCTCATAGTAAAAAAATAAAACATGCGAAAAACAACTACAATTAGCAGGCTGTTGTCAATTTAAGTCATAACAGAGTTTCGAAATGAAATGTTTTAACAACCAAGTTATAACTTTAACCAAACTTAACTTGAAGTTAGCGTCAAAGTTAGTGTTTTCATGTCAGGCCGATGTCCAAAAGTACACAAACAAAAAATTTTGTTTAAAATTATAAAAAGTTTGACAACAAATTAATAAAATAAAATTGGTTATATTCTACTTTGATTTGGGATAGCAAAAGTAATATCGACAGCCGTATCATATTGTTTCCCTGGCAAGCTCAAAGGCTGACATCAGACTTAAAGAGCAGGTACCATAAATTAAATGTTGTTGCGCCAAGCTTGGGAAGGAGTTTCTATTTTGGCTAAGCTATTTTAGTATTTTTGTTCAAACAATATGCAAAAAGTTTTTCAACTATATATAATTTATAAAAATTTAATTATCTTTTCTAGGTTTCAACGCCCACAGGCATTATATCGCATTTTGTAAATCTTCAAGTGGTTGTGCCAGAAGCATTTATTTTAGGTTCTGGTGAATTACATGTGGACATGGGCTCAACTATCAACTTAGTTTGTATAATTGAAAAGGTAAGTTGCAAACTTCTCACCCATAAGACCAAAACTTATGATATTCCAAGTCTGAAAAACAGGAATAATGAAGATATCAATTCCGATGTTTTATAATATATGTAAATACATCTTTTGATGTATGATGATGATACAGCCTTACCTGATTTTATATTATTATTTTTTTCGTGTTTTCTTGTGCACATAACAAGTCGAAATATTTGTTTTTCTGTGATTTTTCTAACCTATTAACAATATTGTCGATTTAAGATAAATATTTTAACGTACGAGTTTTTTATTTAGACATTATGAAAATTCACTTGGAATTGAAACTAAAGAACGTGCATATATACGTACATAATAATAGAAGTTATGTCTCATTTAAACAAAGTTTCACTTTGCCGGTTTATAACTCTAAAATTACAAGAGTATAATTTTAAGTGAATTTTATGTATTAGTATGAGTATATTAACCTAGTTGGCAAAATTGTCCAAGGTGACTTCGACAAAATATGCTTTTTTTATTGGAGCAGTACTCAGGGGATGACCCCTACATATGCAGTGCATTGTACCGGAACTAGGAAAATAGGTTGTGAGGAGGGGGAAAGAGGGAGTAGTGTTTGTGAACATTTGACTTGAACTCACAGACAGGAAACACTCCTGCAGGCAACATATTCCACAGGCGAAGCGTACGGCTGAAAAACGAATTCTCTCTGTAATGCGTAGTACGATTCCCCTGGCAATCAACCACAAATGGATGAGCTCTGGAAGATGAGCGCGTGCTACGTAAAAATATGCGCGTTTCGAGAACAAGATCCCTAATCTCGTCAGAGCAAAATCCATTGTAGTAACGATAGAACAGAGTAACGCACCCCACACTGCGTCGATGCTCCAGTGAGTCAATAGAGTTGGATACCATACTGTCACCGATGAGCTTCTTCGCCCTCTCCTGCACACGGTCGAGTAACCCCAAAATAGACTTTGGGGTACCGGCCCAAACATGAGAGTTGTATTCCATTCCATTTTCGGTCGGATGTAGGTGGTATAAATAGTAAGGAGGTCAGATGGAGTGAAGTACATCTTATACCGTTTCAAAAACCGAGGCACTTGGATGCTTCTTTAGAGACATGACATGCTCTATTTATCTGCCCTTATTAAGTTTTCTAAAGAAAAGGAGACAAAACAGGAGAAAATACCTTGAATCTTTGACTAATCTGTAGGTGACAGATGGACGAAAAATGAAATTTCCTCCACTCCACTCATGGATAAAGAATTATTTTGTTATTCTATTAATAAGAGATTTTCTGACACAAAAATTACAAATCTTGTTTGTCGCGTGAATAAACACCATATTCTCCATCAATATCTATGGGACTCATCTTTAAACTCAGTATAATTTAGTTGTACGGTTGTGTGTTGATAGAATTGTGCATAAACAGGTGAATAATAATATTAACAAGTACATTCGGCTGAGCAGAATATAAAATGCCCTTCAAATATGTAGTTTATATTACAAATTTGCACTAAATGTGCCTGAGTATATATGGCCCAATATCAGAAATTTTCATTTCCTGCATTTAAATAACCTCCTTTTATAACCAGAACTACTGTTAACAAAAACAAAAAAAAAAAAAACAAGATAAGAAATCATGGAAAACCGGTTTAGACTATATCTTGGTTATTCATATATGAAGCGATATCGGAAATTTTAATTTTATGTGTTTTGGTAATCGCTTTTTATTACCAGAACTGCTTTTAAACAAAAAACAAAACAAAAAAATTGTTTGAGCTCACTTACGCAACCTTTTCAATAAAAAATGGGTTTAGGCTATATCTCGGGTATATATATACCAATATCGGGAAACAATTTTTTTGCCTTGTAATTGCCGTGCTTAATAATATTATTAAGTTTGAATCAAAGAAACAATTGTTTTTTTAATTTTTCATACCAAATTGCCCAAAAAAAATGCCTTTTATCGGAATTTGGATATATTTCAATACCAAACCCATGAATCGATAGAGTAAAAAGAAAAAAATTTCGAAGTCTAATGGTTTTCTCAGAAACTATATTTCAACGGCCGACAGACGGACATCGTTTAATCAACTTTGCATTCAATTCCAAGTCAGATTATGTGCACTTTATAGGATCGCAAATGAAAATTGTAGAAATTACAAACGGAATCACAAACTTATATGTATACACCCTTAACAAATTTGTGGAGAATAACTAAAATAAGAAAAATATTCGCATCTCCACATTGAAAATAATTATTACCAATTTTGGTTACAAATTACGAAAAACCGGCTGCTGTGTTTGTAAATTCATTCAGTCGTATACGTTATATATATGAAATGTATATTCAAATAATTACGTATACGTTTAAACTTAAGTTCATCTTTCATACACACAGAGTACGTATACGACAGGGATGACAATTATTGTACAGTCTCTTTAAATACGAAAATCGTTATTTCATACATAATAAATTTAAGTTTTTAAGAAAGCTATAATCTATGTTGCTTATTATTCTTATAAAAATTGGGAAGCTTAATTTAAATTTCAAATATCTTTTATAAGGCAAGTCACGTCAAGCGGACGACCAAAAATGACGCCGTGCATTTTGTTCATATTCTGGTGAGTTATACTACTAGGGCACGTCGATATGTACACAGGCTTTTTATGATGCTTTATTGCTGATCTATCGGCTTTTAAAAAATTTTTAATATTTATTAGTATACTGATAATAAAAAAAAGTATTGTTTCTTATAGTTAAAAGTTGAAGTTTTTAATTTACATTTGCTACTTCGGAAGTGAAAATATCAATTCGCTTTTTGCCACTTTCTTCTATTATTTGCACAGAAAGACTTAGACTAAAAATAACATCAGTAAAATTTTTGTCAAAAAATAAATAAATTGTATGTATAAATCAGGAAAATCGTTTATTCGGCGTTTTTCTAAACCCGGTTTTCGAATAATTCGAATAGTGGCAACTTTGAAAAAATGTATGTGTATACCTAGTACAACTTTAATACCAAATTATCCTAAAAGTTTTGTGTTATTCATTATACTAATCATCTTTCAAAATCATTTTCAAATCTTAACGTTTCAATATGTTTTCTCTATAATTGATATAAATTTGGGTTTTTGTTTTTTGCATACAATTACTAGAAATGCTTAGGTAATTTTCTGTCATTGTGCTATATTTATCAGTACACAAATGATTGTAAAACTGTGAACTAAATTATCACTCGCACTCTCATGAAAATACTTCTGTTATTTAGAATTAAAGTAGATATATTTGTATTTTAAATTCCTGGTTAGCCGTATTAAAACCCCGATTTATTCGATATTCGAAAAAAAAAATTAAAATCCGTGTAACCAAAAAAAAAAAAAAAAATCCGGACAAACAATCACAAAAATAACCTCAGATGTCCTATTTTGTTTTTGATTATTTTAATCCTCGTCTGTAAAGAAATTCATGGTTCACATTCAAACAATTTAAAAAGTTATAAACAGCTTGTTTTTATGTTTCCCAGCTATCCATATGTCGACATTTCATGTGAGCTACCCTAATCATCAGTAGACTTTGGAAATTTTTAAATATATGCTCAAACATTCAACTTTATGTCCCAAAAATCTAAATAAATTATTGTTGAGGTTTAAAGTTGAATATTTGAGAATATCTTTTAAAAATTTCCAAAGTCTACTGATGATTAGAGAACATCCTATAAATTGGCGACACATAGACTGGGAAACAGAAAAAACTCAATTGTTTGAACAATTTATTAATTAACTAGTTTTTGCCCGCGACTTCACTGGCCAACAAAGTTCATACAAACTTTCATTCCTCATTTTAATCCGTTGAGGGTAGAATTAATCAAAATCCATTCTTAGCAGATGCCTACGTTATAACATTTACTTGCATGCCAAATTTTAGCTCGATCCGTTCAGTAGTTTGGACTATGTGTTCTTAGATTACTATGTCAGTCAGTCAGTCAGTCACCTTTGAGCAATATATATATTTATTAAATATTCATATTATTTGATTTTGTTTTTATTGTTTTCTTCCAAATTTTCCAGCTAAAGATCTTGATTGATTTTTGTTTTTTATAAAAAAGGTTTAACGGTATTTTATTTTCGATATTTCGATAACAATTTGTTACCATCATCAGGAAAATTAAAATGTTATAAAAAATTAATTGAAAAAATGTTGTCAAAAAATTTTACATAAAAAAAATTCATACACATGAAAAAATTCTTAACAATATTAACAAATTGAAAAATTAAAAAATAAAATAATTTAAATTAAACTTATTCTGCAAACAACACATGTACAACATGTTGTACCTCTACCTTTAACAAATTAACAATGCATATGTTACTCACAAAATTACATCAACAAATTTAATATTTAGACACCGTAAATTTCGTTATTGAACATGAAATCGTATAACCTTAAGCCACAATACTAGTTTAAAAAAGATTCAAATGTGATCGCCAATAGTTTAAAACTGTATATAATATTGCAGCATGCTAACGCATAAACTTGGGTTTATGCGTTAGCATGCTGCAATATTACGCTATTAATAAAGGAAGGTTAAATTTTAATGGACAATGTCGATTTTGAGTAAAACACAAATTATCTAGGAATTATTGGCATTCCTTGTTATTATGATAATGTTGGTACGGTTCAATTATGTATAAAGCAAAATATCGGTCAATCTGATAGTCCAAATTTTCGACTATCGCTGAGGCATAACTGAGGTTCTACACCGTTAACGTACCGAACTATCTCATCCTTTAACTCTTGAATTATTGCTGGTTTATCAACGTACACATTAACCGAAAAAATCACAAATTACACGATGTGGATTTGGATTTGAACGCCCACTTTCATAATAAGCCTGGATAGCCTTAGCGCGTTACTTGATTGTGTATCTTTCCAGACTTCCAACTGAATTAGTCTGGAATTGAGAAATACGAGTATTAAATAAAATGCAGAAAAAACTGGTCGTTTAGGTGTGGTTCACATTCAACATCGGCCTTTAAAATCTTTCATCACTTCATCACCTTCATCACTTGCAGCAACGATATTGGGTTTTTTAATTAATTTAATTATTTTAACGAAAGAATTACTTGTAACTTGGCAAAGCTTGACAAACACAAATTGTGGCTAATTTTAATCGGAGTACGGAGAAAGTTCAGGCGCATGCAAAATTTACGTGGTTTGACCAAATTAAATTACTGTTAAAAAATACACCCAGATTTTTCGCTGATTTAACAATATTTATGGGTTGACTATTTAAAGTAGTAGTAGGATTATAACTAAGATTTCTTCAACACGAAAGACCAAAACAAACTCTAATACAGCATTTTAAATGTTGGAATTAAATTAGTTAAAACTGATCAGTGTCCAGTGTACACACCTTCGACACTGTTCAGACTAACAAGGTTTAGTTAAACACTTTCCTACACTACAACGAAGTACATTCAAAAGATATTATGAATGAACATATAAAGAAAACACTGACTACGGTGAAAAAAAAAATGGAGAGAGAGAGAGAGAGAGAGAGAGAGAGAGTGGGAAAGAAACATATCTACCCAGCGGCCAAAGTTTCGCTGCATTCTTTTATTTTTTCACTGAATGTTTTATCTTTCTTGTACCTTTTTATACCCTTCACAAAAATGCTAAGGGTATATATAAGTTTGTGATTCCGTTTGTAATTTCTACAGTTTTTTTTTTAAATTGTTTTCTAGCACTTTTAGCTAATTTTGTTAATTAAATTGCAACGTAGTCTGACAAAGATGGCGAACGTTTGATTTACAACTAAAAATAAAATACATATATGATTCAAAAGATGAACGTAATTAATTTTTAGGAACTCCACATACTACTTTCATACACTTTGCAAGTTATCATTCATTGATTGCAAAGTATTGCACACATCATCAAAGAGAAGTAATTTGGTGGGCAGTGTTCGCCGCTGGGTATGTACTCGTACATAGCTTACTACCTATTCCGGTGCAATTTGGTTTCATACGAAATTAATAATGAACACATGTATATAGAAAATACGGACAACGGTGAAAAAAAGGCAAAAAAAAAAAACACGTGTACACAGCTTGCTACCTATTTCGATACAATACGTTGTTGCGGCAGTAGCAATAGACGTCTGCGCAGGATGGAAGACAAAACACTAGTTTTTTTTTACACTATAATGGAAATTGACTCTGATGACAGTTAAAGAGAAGCCTGTTTTGCTGGATCCGACTTTAAAAATACATTCAGTATGTTATACCGTTTCAAATGTCAAACAATTATGCATAACTTATTTATATAATAATTTTTCATGACACAATTATCACAAGACTAATTATAAAGTATTAGATATTTCGTACAACAATAAAATGTATTGCAAACATAAGACAATACAACGAAAAATAAATATATCAAACACATAAAAAGCAAGAATCTGTAAATAAAACAAATTGCCGAGAGCAAACAAGCCTGCACACAAACATTAGCAAATCTTCCTTCTTCAAGCCCGCCCTTACTTCTCACGTCCACAAGTACATGGTTTTGTGCAAGAGAATTGCGCAACTAAGTTTCCTAAAGTTAAAGCACCCGAACACACATTTCCCAGTTGCCGTCGATCTTGTCGTTAAAGATTTATACACGACATGTGTTCTATAGTCCAAGATTGAAGCGGATGGCATCGTTTAGTGTACTGTGTTGTACTGAAGTTTCTAAACGACAACAGGCCAAGCCAAGCCACGACAAAATGACCGACATTTGCTTGTAAGATGTCTTCTATCTGTTTTTTTTATAGAGGTATAGAGCTTTGAAATGTAATCAAATAATGATCAATTTTAAAAAATCATAACTTTTCTAGTTATAGACAATTCTAGAATCAAGTGTACATACACAATTCTTACACACTCACACTCATGCTTGCTCAACAACAACAAATAATAAGAAACGCAAAACCAAGAACAACAACAATAAAATCATGTGCGATTGATTTACTTGGAATTTTGCGTTCTTTAAATCATGTGTTAGTTTTTGCAGGTTGTTTTATATTGTTGCAAATCAACGGCTGCACAATGAGTAGAAATGGTTTAAATTCGTAACAATATTTTTTTTTGAGTTTCCGCTAAACTTGTTTAATAATATTATTGATGATTTGTTGTTTTTAGTGTCGCAGATATTAAACGGGAATACCCAAATCAGATGGTAGGGTATTGTGTCAAAAATACATCATGAACTGAAGGGAAACAAGCCGAAAAAGAATACGACTTACGTGGAATTTACATAAAATATCTTGTTTAGTTTATGCTAAAACATGTTTGTTGTACTACTTTCTAACTAACTAAGTTTTGTTTTTTTATATAAAAAATGTTTTAACTAATATATTCGATATTTCGTCTTCCAACTGACCTCAAGCTTAATTCAATTTAATTTATAAAAAAAGGTCAAATAATTAGGATCAAGATAATAGAGAAAAAAAAACATTTAATTTTTTGTTTACGAACAAAAGCACAATAAGTAGAGAGTAAAAATGAGTGAAATACACGGTCTTTTCATGCTTTTTAGTTATCTCTTTTCCACCATGTTTCATTGCAGTTCGCCTTTGTAATTGTATGTTATACTGAAATTAACATACATACATACGTGTATAAATCATCAATGCTTCGTGCGTGCACTGCATGGCCAACTGGGTTTCTATAAAAAAATGGATATGGCAGCTACCCAAAACACATTCATGGCTGTTGATTTCTGCAGTCATACATGCAAGCATTTAAGTGGTTTGTGTGTGTTAAAAAAAAAGTTTGCTTTTAAAGCTTTAATATTGAAATGAATACTGAAATGAATTTAAATAAATTGAATTTATAAAGGAAAAACTTGAATCGGAAATGAAAAAGATTTCATTTTAAGTGCAAAAAGTTTGAATTTGCGTTGAAAATAATTTAATTGGTTTCGAAAAGAGTTTAGTATGTATGTTTTGAGAAAAATCAATTTGATTAAAAATATGTTTCATTTGAGTTGAAAATATATTTATTTGAAAGTAAAAATCGATATTTGATATGCAAAATATTTTCAACTTGTGTATGTTAATAATAAAATCCAAGTTTTAACAACACACACATACATATATATTTTGTATTTCGGGTTCATAAAAACGTACATAAATATTTACTCTTAGTTCTGGCTGTTGAAACTTTATTATACAGATATACAGGTCGACTTGCTAAACGCAAGTTGCAATGCATAATTTAAATAAATGCGTATGCAATGCTAAACATGGCTTCAGTACAAACTTGCGTTGCAGAGAAATTTTTTGCATTTTGTCGGCATTTAGGAACGTTGCTGTACAACTCATTCATAAAACTAATGTCAAACACGTTATAAAATTAAATAATTTTTATTTGTTAAATTTTTGTTGAACTTTTATAATTTTTTAAATTAAAAATTGTTAGGTTTATACATATGTACATCAGGTTTTTAAATCAAGTTTTTCCTTTCTTAATTTTTTTTTTAAGAAGGATTTTAAATATATTTTTTTTTGGACAAATGGAGGTAACACAGATATAATTATCCATTTTATTGCCAAGTGCTGAGGAATTATCTCAGGCCCAACCTACAAAAAATATTGATTTTCTAAAGAAATTTATTAAAAAGGAAAAAAGAAGAGACAAATTTTTTCGGGAAAATAAAAATCCCGAATAGAAAAGTGATAAAAAATAAAAATGTTTGCATAAAATATAAAAATAATGCGCGATTCTCACAGCTGATACTCATTAAAATGAGTTGCCAAACGATTAGAAACATTGGACGTTGCCAGAAAGTCTACGTATGCGTTTACGAAGTGTATGCATTGCAAATATGCATTGCAACTTGCATATAGGAAGTCGGTCACATTCTTTTTTGAAGCATTTATTTACTTATCGAATCTTCAAAATATGAACTAACAATAACTATTAAATTCTTAAATACTAAACAAAGCAGCATTAACTAAACAAGCTTTGTTTTTTAGTTCAGTCTACATAATACCAGAAATTCTTAAATTTATCAAAACTAAGTTTTAGATATATATACAGTGAAAGTAAACACTACTTTGCCGATTATACTGGTTTACAGCCAAAAAATACCAAGATTGCCACATGCCTAGATAACTGGGACCTCTCGAAGACGATAAACGCTGTAATTTTTTTTTTTTTTTTTTTTTTTGTGAGCATCGTTTTTTAGATAACCGTAATTTTGTGTGTTTCGGTGTATGATCCCACTCAAACCCTTGTAGAGCCCAACCAAAACGTCCGATCGACATAAATGGCATATCGTTGGAAAGGTCATTTAATGCCTTTTCTGTCGATATAATGCATTCAAAATTTATTGTAATATTAAAATAATTTTTTACGTTTGTTTCAAAAATTTTCATTTTTATTTCGTTTGTTTTCTAAGTTATAGTAAAGATTTTTTATATTATTTTTTTTACCAAATAGTTTATTTAATTACCAACCTTTTAAGCGTAATTAGAAAAAAACGGATGAAAAATAAAGTTTTTATTAAGGATTTTGTGGAACGACAGTATTTTCATAGCTCGCACACTCTATTCGGTGTAAATTCAAAAAATTTTAGTTAAAATGACCCAGAGAAATGGCATCTTTTTGTGGATGAAGGCAAGAATAGTTTGAAGGCAGTCTTGCTTTATAAAGGGAATACGAAACCATCAATTCCAATCGGATATGGAAAATACATAAACGAAACATATGAAGCAGTGAAAGAACTTCTCAATCAAATACAGTACAGCATCAATGGAAAATTTGCTCTGATCGGACTTTTTGGTTGCAGTGCAAAAGGGTCTGAGTGGGGCCATACACCGAAAAACACAAAAGTACCGTTATCTAACAAAGGCGTTTTTCGTGTTCAGGAAGTCCCATTTAACTTATTTAGGCATGTGGCGTCCAAACTAAAATTTGTAAAGCTGTATTATTTATACACAAACAACTATTAATGTATAACAAGTTTTTACATCTAATAAAAGATGAAAGAAGTTTAAAGAAAAAATTATTAATAATAACCACCATCAAAAATAATTTTTTAGTAAAATACTACCTGTAACATGCGCTCAAGGAAAGCGAACAGCATCAACCTTAAAAAATATACCAGGATGGGTCAATAAGTTGGTGATTTTTCAATTAAAACACTTTGCTTCCACCATTTTTTTCTAAAATTCGACGCTTTATTTTAAAAAACTGGTTATTAATTTATGATTCAGAGTATTACCCATCGCCGGCCACTACATTCTCCCATCTCTAAGACATCTTACGAAAACCACGTTTAAAAAAATTGTCATCTTTTAAAGCGATCCACGAAGCGATCCAAATTTTTACTACCGCATTTGCTCGAAAGTGCTGGTCAGCCAGGCAGTATGCCACTGATCGAAGTGATAGTTAGGCGGGGCAACGTCTGAAGAATACGGGGGATGGGGTAGGACTTCCTATTTCAATGTTTCCAAGTATGTCCTGAACAGTTTCCCAACTTTGGGTCGACCATTTTCATGCTGTAAAATCACTTTATTATGTCTCTCGATAATAGTCGCCTGTGATTGCTTCAGTCGGCTTTAATAACTCATAATATTCTACGCCAAACTGGCCCCACCAAATACTAAGCATGACCTCGGAACCTTAAATATTCGGTTTGGCCGTCTGTATAGAAACATGGGCGACACACTCCTGCGATTTTCTTCACTTGGGATTATCGTAATGAACCCATTTTTCATCCCCATTTACAACACAATGCAAAATCCCTTCCGTCTTTGCCTTGCAAGCAGCTGTTCACAAGCAAGCAAACGCCGTTCAACGTCTCTCGGCTTTAACTCACATAAAGCGATGTTATCCGGCTGATAGAGACACGTGTGAGCATAAACAGAGAATAAATTCGTTCTCAGAAGAAGAAGTAGAAGTATTGAAGATGAACGACGTAGTGGACGTCCAAAAACAGCAACAACTACAGAAATTGTGGCCAAAGTACATGATATGGTATTAAATGATCGACGAATAAAAGTGCGTGAAATAGCTAATATCGTGGGCATCTCAAATGATCGAGTCTATTTAATTTTGCATGAAGAACTACAGATGAAAATCTTTCTGCAAGATGGGTGCCGCATTTGTTAAATAATAAGAAGAAAAGAATAAGAATGAACATTTCCCAAGCTTGGTTGGATCGTTTTAAGCGAAATAAAATGGATTTTAAGCATTTCATAACTTGTGATGAGACATGGATGCACTACTATACTCCAGAGACAAAAGAATAGTCCAAACATTGGACTGAAGCTGGAGGAAGTGCCCCAAAGAAGGCAAAAACAATTCAATCGGCTGGTAAGGTTATGGTTTTTTTGGGACTTCAAAGGTATTTTATTGATTGACTATCTGCAAAACGGTAAAACAATAAATTCAGAGTACTATTGCAACCTTTTGGATCAATTAAATGTACAAATTCGAGAAAAACGTCCTGGCTTCCAACACAAAAAATAATTTTTCATCAAGACAACGCACCAGCGCACAATAGTGTTTTAACAATGGCTAAAATCAACGAATTAAAGTACAAGTTGCTTGACCACCCTTATTCTCCTGATTGAGCTCCCAGTGACTTTTACCTGTTCCCCAATCTAAAAATATTCCTTGCTGGCAATCGTTTTACCTCAAATAAAGATGCAATTACAGCTGTAAACTACCATTTTGAAGACCTTGAGGAAAACTATTTTAATCAAGGGATAGAATTGCTAGAAAAGCGTTGGACTAAGTGTATTGAAGTTTCAGGAGATTATATTGGAAAATAAAAATATTTTTGAAAAACTATTTTGCCAAGTTTTCGGCGGGATCTATGTTATTTGCTTCATGGTATGTATATATACTCGTATGATAAATATTTAACTAGGTTTAACTTTTCTCTCCGCGTTTTGTGCTTTCGTTTGTAAACAAATAACTTTTCGCTCCCAAAAGTATTCTTAAGAGAAGGCAATAACCCAGTTTAGCTCTCTCTAATCTGAAATTTTCTTTTAAAATTTTAGTTTATTCAAATGTTACTTTTTTATATCTTTCTTACTAAGTTGTCGGTTTGACAACTTTGACCTTTCCTGGAATAAAATAACAGTATTCGTAAATTAATCGTTCTTTACTAAACTGCAATCTCAAGACTCACAATATATGTTTGTCCAATACAATCGTGCGTTAAAGCATGTCTCACAACTGTAATACTAATAATTTTTCCAATTTAAAATCAATACATAAATATCTGAATAAATTCTCCAGTAATAATAATTGAGTGTTTTCAGTCAATCTATTAAATTTCAAGCCTCTTTGTTTCGTTTTCTCTTGCATTTGATACTTAAGACTGTTACGTATTCGTGCAATTGAAAGGCATGTCAACGTTTTTGCTTTTACGTCAGATTTCCGTTTAAGTTTAAAAATCTTTTCAGTAGCTGAAGCTACAATTTAATATGTGGGATACACATTTTAGCCAAGTTCATAAATATTTAATTTCTTGCTATTTATTTATAACATTGCCATCATCATAAATACGAGTAGAAAATTTTTTATACAGCTTGTGAATGAGATCTCAAACGAAGTAATTTAGTTTTATGTTCATTTATAACCATATTGGCATAAAAAAGTTGAATCTTTCTCGATTTCATGTCACAAAAGTACGTCAGTGTTATGTGGATACAAAATCGACATATCATCAACAAACATAATAATCTTTCCAAACAAAAAGTCAATGCTCGTAGTATTAACATCACGGAAACTTATCATATAAGAGTATAGCTGAACAGTTCAGAGCTCTGCAATTTATGTGAACAACTTACTATTAAACGAATAATTTAAACATGTTGCTAGCGACTAACTACAAAACTTTCCATTCGGTTTTGTAGTTTCACGCTGAGATTATACATTAGGGTTGCCAGTTTTATTTTTCGAAAAAGCGGGACAAGTGGAGCAAAAGTTCGAAAGTTAGGGAATTTTCGAAAGTCTCGCGGTATAAACAAAACATGATTAACTTTTTATCAGAGTTGTCAACTTTGAAATTTCAAAACGCACCAAAATGGGGGAAAAACGCGTTATTTTAATAAAAACGCACCGAATTTTTAATATTGTAGCAGAGCAACATTTATTATTCTTTTATTTTAAATAATTTGCTAAATTTTATGTTCTGTACTAAAATTTGTTTTGTTTAAATTCAGTGCATTTATTTTATTTTGAGTGCTATGTTAATTTATATTAAACTCTCATTACAATAACAATTAACATTCGACTGAAATGCTTTATATTGTTTATAACTGTTATTTGTTATTTTGTTTTGCATATTTTGTATTTTTATTCTTATTTCGATGCAATGCTACACAACTGCACTCAGTTTAATATTTTGTTATTAATAATTAACTGTATGGTTTTAGTTTTATATAAGAAACTGTTCAAAAATAAAGATTCATTCGCTTAAGAACATTGGACGGCAACAGTCTCCAAATATTAAAAGCTGCCTTTTATTTGAAAGTGGACAACTTAAGACTTTTGTAGTCCGATTTGTCCCTTAAGAATAATAACTTATTTTAAAACAGCATTAACTAGGACGATTTCTCTTCTGGTCCTGGTTTTGCTATTTTGAAAAAAAAAACTGAGGAAGGACTATTAAATCCACCTTTCCACAATATTTAATATTTTTTTAAAAATACTTATTTTATATTTTAAGAAGTACAAGATTTTTACATGAAAAAAATCCACCTTTCTACAATATATAATATTTTTAAAAAATAATTATTTTATATTTTAAGAAGTACAATATTTTTACCTCAAAAACATGAGAATGAAACAGCCTTTTAAGCGGCTATTATACAATAGCACTGTGTCTGAAAGCACCGCCTGATGGCATCCCATCAAATTCGTTCAATAGCTAGAATTCGTGTTTGTCAAACTTGGCCTCTAGTACGGCTATGTTATTTTTATTAAGATTAATGTTACCTGTAAGAGTAAGAGAAGTTGATCACATGAAATAAAACAAACGGGTTTAATAATAATATGACAAGAATATTTCTTAATGATTATAACGATGTATTTTTTAATGATTGTAACGATATTTTATCAAATTTATTATTATATTTTATTAAAATTATTATTAAGCAATATCATTTAATTATATTTGCTGTTTACCGAAATCAGCTGTTACTTTTACTGCCACAAATGAATACAACTTCTTAACGTCACCATACAATCATTAACAGTAGCATACAATCATTAACATACTGTCGAAAGAAGTTACGATTATCGGATCAATAAAAGTTACACAGAATCACACTACAAGCTCTCAAATACGATTAATAGCAATTCAAATATCAAAAACAGTGTATTTGTGTTTTCGTAAGCGGGGGTCTTTAAAAGAATTTATTTTCTTTAAAAGAATTTATCGAAAATTTATCTGAATTATAACAAATAAAAACTGAAGTTTGCCATAATGCAAACTTTCTAATTTATTTAATAATATCATAATTTCTCAATTACCAAGACCGTAACGAATTCATGAGCCATCATAAATACGAACTTCACTGTTCAGAGACTGCATTTATTGTAATATTTGACAAACATGGCTTGATCGTTTAATAGCAAAACACTCTCTAAAAGCAGCAAATTTTATAAAACGAAATGTTTCTTTTTCTTTCGATAGTGGCACTTGATTAAACTTTTTTCTTCCATTAAAACAAAAAGCTGAGTTGATTTTGTACCACCAGAATTTAAAAAACGCACTGAAAATTAAAAAAAGCGCACCCCGCACCGACTAAAGACGCACCGAGTTGACAACACTGCTTTTTATACTTTAAAGAATCTTTTTATTAAAACAAATTACAAGTTTTTCATAAATACAAATTTGCTTTGATTGAGCAATAACTTTTGATTGAAGAAGACAAGAAAAATAATATTCAAACCTTTAGCTGGGGGAAAACTAGCTGTTTAATAGTCGGTACACTACTCATCAGCACCGATTTTTGGATTTGAAATCGGATAATGACGTATCATGAACGGCTGCCTTAACCACTCGGCTACCGAGCCATTGAATTATTCTCTGTCTGCTCGTACGAGTATATTCATCTTATATTGAATCAGGTATGCATTTTTTTAATTGCCCGCATTGTTTGTACAGCTTTTGCTGTCTCAGAGTTTTCTCTCTGTCTTTGAAGCGGTATTTATTTTTTAGTTATCTCCGTACCCAGAGATATAAATATTAATTTATTGAATTTTTGTTGAACTTTATGGTTTGAAATAAGATTTTCGGTTTTTGTACATATGTACAACGCGTTTTAGTTCAAGTCTCCTTTCTTAAGTTTTTTTTTCTTAAAAAGGATGTATATTGATGATAGTGGGTAATAAATTTTCTTTTTTTTTTTGTCTTGGACCAGTACTCAGGGGATGACCCCTACATATGCAGTGCATTGTACCGGAACTAGGAAAATAGGTTATGAGGAGGGGGAAAGAGGGAGTAGTGTTTGTGAACATTTGACTTGAACTTTCCAATATTATAACACACAGGAAACACGTTTGCAGGCAACATATTCCACAGCCGAAGTGTACGGCTGAAAAACGAACTCTCTCTGTAGTGCGTAGTACGATTCCCTGGGAAATCGACCACAAATGGATGAGCTCTGGACGATGCACGTGTGCTTCGTAAAAATGTGCGAGTTCCAGGAACAAGATCCCTAATCTCGTCAGAGCAAAATCCATTGTAGTAACGATAGAACAGAGTAACGCACCCCACACTGCGTTGATGCTCCAGTGAGTCAATAGACTCACTACTGTCGCCGAAGAGCTTCTGCACACGGTCGAGTAACCCCAAAATAGATTTTGAGGCACCGGCCTCAAGTTAAGAGAGTTGTATTCCATTTATAGGTGGTATAAATATTAAGGAGATCGGATGGAGTGAAGTACATCTTACACCGTTTCAAAAAACCTAGGCACTTGAACGCTTCTTTAGAGATATGAAAAATGTGATCATTCCAGCGAACATTACACTGTATTTTCGTACCCAGAACATCAAGAGCATCCGATACCTCAATATTTATACCATCCATGAGTACAGATGTTTGTACGTGCGTTCGTTTGTTTGTGTGCTAAAATAAAATTTGGCTTTTACATCAAATTAAAGTTTGTCTGATGTTAGCGTGTTATTTTACATCCATTCAGGAATTTCTTTGATATTAGATCACATACTTGCATTAAATAAATTCTGATTTAGCGTTCATATAATCAACCATCAATTCCGTCCAGAAAACAAAAATCTAAATATTTTTACGGAATAAAATCACTTCTATCTATTAGGCTAGTTTCATTCCTCAAATAAGAAGTGATTAGATTCCGAAAAGTATTTTAGGTTTTCGTTTTTTGAACAATCAAGAAAGAACTCAATTCCATTTCCGAATGGAACTGAGTTCTGTGACATGGCTGAATATATGAGTATGGCATTCCATTGATGAAATATGTGTTATAATTGCCGTTAATGACAATTAGAGTAACTGATGTAATGGTGGAGACAGATCACATCAATGAGAAATGTCATGGGTTCTACAATAAAGACATATGTTATTGTATTAATTTTAAAGTACATCATAGATGTGATGACAAGTTTTCTGTGTTATACAGGAAAACAATTTTAATTTCATATTTACCTAGTTTCATTTCGTTGTGAGCTGTGAGACAGGTTTTCTTAAGCTAAAAATACAAATATTTTATGCGAATAGCCGTAAAACATTGTTTGGAAGGCAGGTGAAATTTCTTGAAAATAAATATATCATTTTGGACCACCTTGAATCAAAGTCATATGTTGATGAATCAAACCCATTTGTCTGACTCCTAAGTTCATGCTAAAATAATTGAGCTTGAAAATAAATTTAGTTTGATTGAGGTAAAACTTTTAATTAGGTTGCAGAATATATTGTTTGTGGTACGAGTAGTGTAAACAATTCGAAATAAAAAACACATCCATCTGAGTTAAAGAAAATGTTGAACTGGAGCTTGCTTACATTTAATCCACGCAATATTTTTTTCTCTTTTGTTTTCTTAAGTGGTCATTGAAGCTGAAACGAATAATTAATAAAAAAAACATTTATGCAAATTAGTCGTCATCCTTTTCATGAATGCAATTTATTTTTTTCTCTCACAACATTGGTTTAGTTTTGTTTTGATTTTTAGTTTATTATTGAATAGGAATGTTTTTGTTTGTTTTAAATGAGTTAAGGGGTGATTTCAAGGATAATTTAAAAATTAAAAGAAAAATTAAATTTATGATATGACTTAAAATCGGGTTTATATTTTGAGGTCACTTATTATTAAACAAAACTTATTTCTTATTTATAAGTTGCATGTAAAATACTTCCAACATTTAATGTATAGTCAGTGTTTTTTCGCTGAATTTACTTCTCTGTGGGTCACTTCATCTCTTGGCGTTGCGGCTGCAACTTTGGGGGCGAGCAATAATAAAAACAACGGTTTCTCGATTTAAAAAAATATCAAATATTTATTTTTGGCTGACTATGTGATATGCTGGACTACTGGGCTGCTGATCTGCTTTTCTGCTGTGTTATTATCTAAATAATACATATACATTACAATATATAAAAGGAAAATACAAAATTTCAAAGTTGTCTATACTCACTCTGTCTTTCGTGGGCGTTCTTTTCGCAAACTGTGTCGTTAATTTCGATTCCTACCCAGGTCAGTATTCACATACTGGTTATCTCAAGACAGTGACAGATCTAATTAAGTTACTATTTTACAGAGTTGCTATTACGAATCAGCGGTTTTAATAAGAAAAATGGCAAAGTAAATATAATTCAAAAAGACCGTTAAATCTGCAGTTCACAACACTTGGCTTGAATGGTTTGGTTTTTGTTGATCTTTTTTACGATACAAGAGTTTTACTTTTCGTTCTGTCACTGAATCCGAGGATATGGAGGCGTTGCATATGATTAAATCGCGGTCACTAGGTGCTGATAATATTTCAATACGTTTTGTTAAATTGATATATCGTTATATATCCAGGCTTATTCTTTTATTGTTTAGTAATATACTAACTACGTTTATATGCCCTTCCCTGTGTAAGACCGCTTGTGTTGTACCCACTTCTAAAACTAGAGTGGTTCATTGAGCTGAAGATTTTAGAACCATCTTAAGTCTGCCGGGTCTTTCTAAAATTTTCGAACATATTGCTACGAAGTTTCATCACAGCTAACCCTACACAAAGGACATAAAGCTAAAAATATACATAATTTCATGTAGATCAACAAGCAATGATTTTATTTTTGTTGTTGCATTGCTATTGTTTCTGTTTTTGTTGTTTGTTTTTATTGCGTTCCTATTGCTTCACAAGTACGTGTGCGTGCATGTGCGTGACATATATCGAGTGGTTAAATTTCAAGGACCGATGTTGAATGTGAACCACACCTAAACGCCAAGTTTTTTCTGAATTTTATTTCACACTTCTCTATTTCAGACTTATTCAATTTGAACAATGGAGAGATACACAATCCAACAATGTGTTAAAGTTATCCAGACTTATTATGAAAATGATGATAAATTTTCGAAGAAAATCATCTTCAGTGATGAGGCACATTTTCACCTCAGTGGATTCGTCAATAAACAGAATTGCCGCATTTGGGCGAATGAGAATCCAAGAGTGACTGTCGAAAAACCAATGCACCCACAAAGAGTGACTGTTTGGTGCGGTTTATGTGCTGGCAGCATCATCGGGCCGTATTTTTTCCAAAATGAGGCCGGTCAGGCAGTTACTGTGAATGGTGTTCGCTATCGTGAGATGATAACGAACTTTTTATGGCCCGAATTAGAAGATATGGATGTAGACGATATGTGGTTTCAGCAGGACGGTGCCACTTGCCACACAGCTAACGAAACAATTGCTCTTTTGCGCAACAAATTCAATGGCCGTGTTATCTCACGTAATGGCAATGTCAATTGGCCGCCAAGATCATGTGATTTGACACCGTTGGACTTTTTTCTTTGGGGCTATTTGAAAGAAAAGGTATACGTCGATAAGCCAGCAATAATTCAACAGCTAAAGGATGAGATAATTCGGCACATTAACGGCATAGACCCTCCATTATGCCTCAGGGTCATCGAAGACTTGGACCATTGGATGGAGGTGTGCCGCCATGGTCGCGGCGCCCATTTGGCCGATATTTTGTTCCATACATAATTGAATAATACCAATATAACATAATAAAATTAAATTAAAATAATTTCCTAAATAGTTTGTGTTTTATTCAAAATCAACATCGGCCCTTGAAATTTAACCACCCTTTATATTTGTACCTTTTAGTCAGGAATGCTCGTTTACTAGAAGCCACACAAACAATGTACAAGTATAAATATCAGGCAGATGTTCGGCAGAAAGAGAGTTTATTTTTAATCGTTATGCAAGACAGTCATAAGTCAGAAAAGTAAGCAAGTCTAGTGTGTTAATACACACTAATATCAAGTGTGAATAAAGTTGTGAAGTATTTTAGTTCTGTATAACGATTGTTTCATTTGCACTTGAAGAATCCGCAAAACATTGTTAAAGCCCAAGCCGTAACAAGGTTTTAAAAGATCAGATACTTATTTCGATTTCCAATATAATCTGAGGACTCATAATACTATGTGCGTGCTTCTTGATATTACTGATCATATTAGGAGTTATAATAACAATAACAATTTTTCTGTCAAATAGAAGTAAAAAATGCCTTTTTTACTTCTATTTGTTTCTCTACTATGACTAGAAAACTCAAAGAGGAATAAACCATCTCCAGGACTGCGAATCGTTCAATCTATTTTTTTCTGCCTGATAGAGTGAATTTAGTGTTTATGATATACATGAATAGTCTTCCAGGGTCTGTGTGCACGCCTTTTATTTTTGCAGATGATATTTTCTTGTTTTTCTATTGTGATTTAGATGTTCAGGATGTATTAGAGGCATACATTAACTTCTGCTTTGCCTGTATTCTTGACTGGACAACTTATGATACTGCTAAAGCCAATGCTATCATGTTTGGCCACACAGGTCGCTACATTTCGGACTTGAATATTACATTAAATATCGTTCGTGTACAGTTGGTGGATCACTTGAAATGCCTGGGCATTACTTTAGACTCTAAATTCTCTTTTTCTTATCATATTAATATCCTTGAAGGTAGAATTTGTTACATTTTACGTAAGATTATTTCACTGATTGCGTTTATTCCTACTTATATTAGATGCAGGCAGGTGCATTCAGTGCTTGTGTTACAGATACTATATGGATTAGAGATTGTTTCGGAAACAACATCTATGTATTTAGACTGGGTTAATCGTTTAGTGAATACAGTTATTAGGTTTGTACAATCAAGTTTTTTATTCGCTATTTAAGCTTGTAACATTTATACCAGTAAAAAATTATAAATAGCTTGTTTTCTATGTTTCCCAGCTATCTATATGTCGACATTTCATAGGAACTACCCTAATCATCAGTAGACTTTGGAAATTTTTGATAGATATTCTCAAACATTCAACTTTATATCCCAACAATCCAAATAAATTGCTGAGAATTTAAAAAGAAAAATGCTCTAATAATATCCGTCAAAACACAAAAAACAAACTTTTCTATTTATAAACGTCTCTAACATTTCTTTACACCTTTCAATACTTTCAAAAAGGCAAATCGTAGCAACCAACGGTAGTTCATTTGTTTGAAAGGTGTAAATGTTAAAGACGTTTATAAATAGAAAAGCTTGTTTTTTGTGTTTTGACGGATATTATTAGAGCATTTTTCTTTTTAAATTCTCAGCAATTTATTTGGATTGTTGGGATATAAAGTTGAATGTTTGAGAATATCTATCAAAAATTTCCAAAGTCTACTGATGATTAGGGTAGTTCCTATGAAATGTCGACATATAGATAGCTGGGAAACATAAAAAACAAGCTATTTATAGTTATTAGGTTTGTGTATAATTTTAGGGCCGGACCATATGTCCTAAATTGATGTAGCTTTCTTGGGTGTTCTTTTATAGACTTCCTGAAATTTCGTAGTATTCTTCTTTTCTATAGAATAATTAAGAACAAAGCACCCGGAGCGCTTACTAGTTCATTCGCTTTTTTATGGTCGAAAAAGAATCCCGAAATGTTCATACCTGAGAATTTTTGATATCATTTATCATTTTACTGCGCCTTTTTTCACACTCTATTAATGTATTCGGGACTAAGCTCTGTCAATATTTTTTCTTCAGAGCGTTAGGGCTGCATTTTTGATCTCCTTACCTATTTCTGTGTTACGTATGTACTATTTATTGTGTGTTGCGTATGTACTCATTGATGTATGCTTGGTGATTGGACTATACGGTAGTTGTTAGCATATCGGCCACTGTTGGGGACCATTATTAAACGCTTTCTTGCAGTTTTAATTTTTTAATGTTATTTGCTGTAGTTGGGGTGTATTAATGTGAATGTAATGGTTGTAAATATATATTTTAGTTTTACTGGTATTCGAATATTTTTGTATATATTTAGATGTAAATTCTCAGGTTAAAATCAGGTCAGGTTGTCAGCTTTTTTTCCACCTCCAGCGCCAAACCGGCCATCAAAATTCGCCAAAAATTGCCAAAATATATTTTGTACGATCATTAAAAGATAATAAATCCCTAAATATCTCCTCAAATGATTTTTCATGCTGTTGTAGTCATACATAATTTTCATTCTTGTAATTCATATGTATAACATTCAATATTCGAAAAAAGCATGTCAAGAGTGGTCAAATGTGAAGGTTTTGCTCATTGTTTTCTTCGACTGTAATGGCCTGGTGCATCATGAATTCTTGCCACAGGGTCGTACGGTCAATAAAGAATACTACCTAGAAGTTTAATGCACAAGATAAAATTGAACTTGCCTGCAAACACTCACAATCTTCTGGAAAACTACTTGTGTGGCCTAAAATTTGTTACCATAGGAGGCGATTGTATAAGCCCAACTCAGCAAATCGAAGCAGGAGTTCCCCAAGGTAGCATTCTGGGACCTACTTTATATTTTATTTATGCCTGTGACATACCAACGAGATCCGGAATCCATACTTCAAATTTTGCAGATGACACAGCCTTCTTCAGCGTTCATAAAAATCATCAATTAGCTTCGCAAAATTTGAGGGAATATATTTCAATATTAGAAAAATGGCTAAAAGTTTGGAAAGTCAAAATTAATGAACTAAAATATACTCATGTTACATTCCCACTGTGTAAACAAACATGTTCGAATATCCAAATTAACAACTCAACTATGCCACAGCAGAATGAAGTCTCACATTGATGCGAAAGTCACTCAGTTGAAATCAAAAGCAGAGCGATTAAATTGGATTATGGACAGAAAATCGACATTGAAGTTGAACTGGAAACTTTTATTATACAATGCAATTCTAAAGCCTATTTAGTGCTACGGAATTCAATTATGAGGCACCGCCTCAGCGTCAAGCATTGAAAAAATTCAAAGGTGATAAAACCAAATTCTTCGAACGATTACGGCAGCTCCATGGTACGTAAAAAACGTACGAATTCACAGTAAATGTAGTGTTGTTAAGACACAGTGGCAGGAAATGTAAATAAAGCTGTCAATTATTTAAGTACTGTGTAACGAACAACTGCTAGTGTCATTGTTTTATTTTTAGTTGAAGAATCCCTAAAGGCGTTTTACAATATGATAAACGCTAAAATTTTAGTATTTGGTGGGATAAAAACCAATGTTGTTAAAAAAAAAATCTTTTTTAACAATACCACACAGTGTTATGGCATTTATACTAATGTTCCTGTAACTATATATGTATCTTGGACTAGTACTCAGAGGATGAACCTTATATATACAAGGCATTGTATTGGAACTGGGAAAAGGAAAGAGGGAGTAATGTTTGTGGAAGTCATGCAATCCAATCCTAGAGTCTCGACAAGGAGCTTACCTGCTCAATTGGGTGTCAGCAGACAGTCACTGCAGAC
This sequence comes from Thecocarcelia acutangulata, assembly GCA_914767995.1. Taxonomy (NCBI): domain Eukaryota; kingdom Metazoa; phylum Arthropoda; class Insecta; order Diptera; family Tachinidae; genus Thecocarcelia; species Thecocarcelia acutangulata. Next base: position 65,765,627 of record OU612098.1, read on the forward strand.
AAATTTGCACCAAGAGTTAAACTTATTTTCATATAAAATTTAATTAACAAACAAACTGAACCCTAGAGACTTCCCGATTTGCTTGAAATTTTGTGAGAACATCATTCAAATGGTGTCAGAGGATGAAAACGTCTTGAACTGCATTTTTATGTCTGACGAGGGACATTTTGATTTAAACGGCAATGTTAACAAACAAAATTGTCGAATATGGAGTAATTCTAACCCAGAGATACTCAATCAGGTGCACTTACATCCACTTCACATCGCAGTTTCTTCAAGATTCATTGTCGGGCCTTACTTTTTCGAAGAAAACGATCTTACTGTTACGGTCAATGGAGATCGTTACTTACAGATGGCGAAAGAGTTTTTCTTTCCAGAATTACGCCGAAAGAGAATCACTTTCAACACTGTTTGGTTTCAACAAGATGGGGCAACTTGTCACATAGCCACGCCTGTTATGACAGAATTGAGGTAAAAATTTCGCAATGAACTGATTTCAAGAAACACCACATTCTGTTGGCCTTCCAGGTCCAGGTTCCTGACCTCGCTGTACCTGTATTTTTTTTTTTTTTTTTTTTTTTTTTTTTGGGTTATTTCAAAAAAGAAGTTTACAAAAAAAAGCAACCATTCGAACGATAATTGAGACAATTCGTGCTGCAACTCTCCAGGCAGCAATGAATAACTTTTTGATAAGACGTCGTACATGTGTCAACGAGGGGGAAAGCCACTTGAATTGAATTATTTTAAAAACTTACCGAATTACTTTGATAAAAACGTATTATTTTTCAAATGAGCTTCTAAAAATAAATTACATAAACTTTACAAAAAGTTATTTGAGTTTCTTAATGTAGCCAAATTGATCAGCCACTCTGTATTTGTAAAGACGATTGCATAACAAGTTTCTTTCATTGAATTGTTAGACAGAACAAACTGTAAAAAATGTAAATAAAACATTATTTCGGTATTTCATGATTACTTTGAGTACAATGTTTTAAGTGCATGCACATGAAGCAGCCAAATGAATCTCATATAACTATGCCACTAAATTTCACATCGGTAGCAGAGAACATTTCACACCTTCTTGATGATGCCGTTGACTGATGTTGTTATATTCTAAATATTCAAGGCTAGTGCAGATGACCTCAATTTTCGCCTGTGGAAGACAGACTTGTTGAACGTACTCTAATCTTAAGTAATTATAAGTAGTATTAAATTGATAAGGATGTATACGAGTAATTTAATTATAAACACTATTAATAAGCACAGAAGTTAGAATTAAGATTTCTTCGCATGCACTAACATATATAAAACAAGGAGGCTTTTAATTAACAGAGACATTTTGTATAGAAGAGGCATAAAAGCAGCCCATGCACAAATACAGCCAGTAGCATAATTGGCGCCACTGGCAAAATCTGACAATGTAGTTTATTAAATAAACATAACTCAATACACGGTGGCCCTGCCATCTCCAAGCAAAACTTACAAAAATGTATTTTGAAGCGCCAAATTAGGTACTCTTACATAAATATTTTTAGATCTTATCGGACAGCTATGTTTTCGCCTGAAAAGTGTTCTTCCAATAAAACGTAACTAATCATAACATCCTAGGAGATAACAGGGAAGAGAAAAAATAAGAAGACTTCCACCAAGAAGGCCACCCTTCAGCTGGGGAATAAAACAACAACGAAGAGAGTAATATGTAAAGGGTGTTTTTTTAAACAATTTTTCAAACAGTTTTTAAACTGTCAGCAGACTTATTGGTCTATATAATTCTACTTTAATGAGATCCTTCCCCGGTTTGGGCATCATAGTAATCATAGATAATTTCCGCTTTGCAGGATAATGCTTTAGATGTAAAATAGCATTCAAAATAACAACAAGAATTCTTCCAACCATACGAGGTAACCCTTCAAATATTTTACCAATAATTTCATCAGTAACTGGAGATTTCCTGGAGTTAATTTGGTTCTGATGTTTTCGCAGAGGCATAAGCGGCCTAACAGCATATGGCGAAAATTCGGCTGCATCATCCGCTGTATCATTTCTTTTCAAACATTGTGTCGCTTTCCATAGTCAGACTGAGAAGTACCATTCTACGGACTTCAAGCAGATTTCTTAATTGCGTAATGTATTCCCCCAGCCTGCATTTATGCTGTGGAGGCCTGCAAAGTTGCCGTTCTCTTCTAACTCTCCTTTTCTCCGACAGAAAGTGTTCAATTCCTGACGAATAAGTCCTATCATTCGCATTTCTGACACTTTACGTTTAGTGAAAGCATGTTGTGCGTTAGTTTAAGGTCTTCAGAAAAATCGTTAATTGGCACATCAACATCTTCAGGTATTCGCAAGGAAATATTCTCTGTACAATGAGTGCTCAGATATTTCTTATATTTTAGCCAATTAGCTCTAGTAACGAGCAACGCCAAGTCACCAACCAGTGAGCCAATCTCCTCAGGGATCGAAACAGAGAGGAGGTGAGTGATCTGATGACAAATCTAATTTTAAAGGAAAATTTTTGGCAACTCCTAAATCTATAACATCTAGGTTCTTTCGTCAGTCTGACGGCCAATCAGTGGGTTGTCTGTTTGAAATCACATCTAAGCCCATTTTGGAAACTGTGTCGAGAAGACATGCGACCTTTCGGGGAAATTAAACATGATCCCCAAAAAGCATGTTTAGCGTTATAGTCGCCAGCCGCTAAAAATCGAGGCCCGTGTGATTTAAAAAAATGTCAATATTGGTGTTCTGTTACTGAAAATCGAGGAAATAACAATTTTTTCATTAAAATATACAATGCATATATTTGTTGCTTGGAGATATTTCTCAATAGAGTTTTTATCAAAATTGCCGAGCCTTCGCCAGATCTTCCACGGGGATCTTTTGTGTCATACAGTAGTCGCCAGCTGCTAAAATCGAGGCCCAAGTCATTTTTAAAAATTTGAATTTGGGCTTACTGTTACTGAAAATCGGGGAGGTGAAGGATCTGCGTGTTCTGTTAGTAAAAGACGAATTTTCAAAGTATGCGACAAGGTATATCAGTAAACTGGAACTTCATCCAAACCCTATTGCATAAAACATACTTAATTTTAGCGGTCACACTCGGTTGAGAAGAAGTGAATCCGTTCAATAGGTTATTTTACCGATATAATTGGCGCAAAATAAAACTTTTTGGCTAACGTTGGCTGAACTTAGTTAATTTTTTGTATTTAGTATTACGAGTTAAATACTTATTGTTGATAGTTCACATTGTGAAAATGCAATAATTAAAGAAAAGCAAAAAAAGAAAAATTATATAGGGCGTCCTTTTAAAATTCAAATTGTTCAAAAACTGAAAGAAAGTGACTTTGATTTACGCAAACTTGTTTGTGAAATTATGTTGGAGTGCTTTCGCGCATTAAATCTCATTTTTTGGAGCGACGAAACTTATTTTAAGTTAAACGGCAGAAACAAAACTGAAACGATTGAAACATCAAAAACGTTTGCATTGCCCTAGAGTTACTGTTTGATGTGCCTTATCTATGAGTTATTTGGATCATGAGATAATTGGACCATTTTTTTTTCAATTCTCAAGACCAGGTGACAAATGTCAACGGTGAAAGTTATCGACGGATGATTACGGAATTCTTTTTACAATACCTGCGAGCTCATCCATCGTACTCTTCATCTACGTGGTTTCAACAGGATGGGCCGAATGCAGACATTGACGGAGCTTCGATGATTTGCAGCGGGATGATTTCCTCCAAAAACTGATCAGTCTCATAGACACCGAGGTCGCCCGATGTAACTCTCCTGGATTTTTTTATGAAGGTCCCTCAAAGGAACGATTTATAATAATAATCCCTAATCTCTTGTGACTTTAAAGGCAACATTCGTCGAGAAATCAACTTCATGGCCAAGTTTACTGCAACGTGTTGCGCAGAAGAGAAGACTCCGTTTTGAACAGTGTGTTCAACTGGACGAAAGGCATCTGGCTTACATACTCCTTATAGAATAAAATCCTCATTTCCATTCTGCCGTTTAATGCGCTTAATAAAACTTTCTGCCAATTATTACGTATTTTATTTAAGTCTTAAACTATAAATCTGCCACCAGATACTCTTTATGACCTTCTACATTATTCATGGAATATCTAGCTATTTGATAATGATCATTACAGATTCAAATATACAAATATAATTTACACGCACATACACACACATATCTATGCTTGTGCAACATTTGCAACACAGCAACAGCAATAAAATCATTTACATTAAATTTTGCGTTCTTTAAATCCTGTATGTTTCTCGTTTGTGTATTACATTCTAGTGCGTGTTAATTTATAGCAACCATATTAAGGGCTGCACAGTGGACTAGAAGTAGTGCAAATTCATAGCTATATGAACAGTTACGAACATTAAAATAACAGTACCACTGATAGTGTATGTTGTAGTAATCTGGTAATCCCGTTTGAAAGTTTTAATTTTTTATAAGTTTGGCAACTCTTAAAATAACGGTTAATTATATTTTCAGAGCTTGGTTTTATTAACATTAAAAGAGCTGTGTTCAGTACTCGTAACTGCATCATTTATCTTAATCTTATAATATTGCCATGTCAACCATAAATTTTTTCTCATTAGAATCCTAAAAGCTTTAAGAAATAGTATATATTAAAAGTTCGTAGCAATGGCTTGGTAAAAATCTGAAATTCACTTTTATGTTAGTTTTAAATCAGATTGGCATAAATGGAATTTTTCCTTCTTAGAATTTTAATTAAACAAAATATCTCATATATGCATTTCCTTTAGGGCCTTAAACTTCTCCGCATTACTTTTTTATGTGGCAAATTGATTGGCTGGTTTTAGAAGAGCACTTAAATTTTAAGTTTGGCCCTTTCCAGATGATACTTTTGAAGTGAGGCTGAATCCATTTTAACTGCAAAGCTTCAAACAAACTCTTTCTTTGTAATTGTCAAAACGATGAGAATAACAAAAATGTTTCATAATTGGAGTTTTCTCTCTTTATATTTGCAGAGTCCTACGCCTCCTCAATACGTCTATTGGCAAAAGAATGATCGATTAATCAACTATTATGACTCCAGAAGAGACATCTCAATAGAAACAACACCGGGTCCACGAACTCAAAGTCGCTTAATAATCAGAGAACCCCAAATTTCCGATTCAGGAAATTATACGTGTTCGGCAAGTAACACCGAACCGGCGAGTATATATGTATTTGTATCGAAAGGTGAGTCATCTGCTTATTTGTTTCCATTCCTATCACAAACTACGTCATTAATAACTTGTTTCACTATTTTGATATTTCAGGTGATAATATGGCAGCAATATCGAGAAGAAAAACTTCGTCAGCCGACCGTATTGCTGCCATTTTTATGTATGTTGTGGCACCTTGTGCATTAGTGAATACCTTAGTAATACGGTGAGTATTTTGAAACAAATATTCCAATTTCTGCTGCGCTTCTTAGCCATTTAATCAAACGTCAATTGTGAATTTTTAAAACTTTTTAGTTGTTTCTTAACTACTTTAAATTAATATAGTCAACTATCTGAAATATTATAGGAGAATAATCTCAGTAGCAAAGTACGAGAAAAGCGAAATATCTGCCAAAGGGAGAATATGTCGTTGGTATCACGTATAAATGTATTGCTCTTTTCCCTCCAGATTAGACTACGTCTGAGCCAGGCATGGCGGTGAAGTGCAAGAGGCCATATTTAAATTATAATGCCTGAAGATTATCTTTGGAATAAAGTAAATTTCATGTCGATTCAAAGAATTTGTATTAATATCAAAGTTTTACACCTCTGTAAAAAACACATTTTTGCCTATATAATATAACCTTTGATATCAAGCGAGTCAGCTTTGCCAGGTAGTATCAGAATTGTAATAAATACAACACCAAAAATTATCATCTACTTTCAACAATCAATAGCGAATTTAAGTTTGACTGTTAACGAGGTTGCTGAAGCGATAAATGCTTTAAAGAACGAAACTAAAGCCGCAGTTGGTTCATATCCCTCGATATTAAAAAAAAATTTAGGTGCAGCATTGCTTAGATTATTACGAAACTTTTTAATGTGTGCCTTAAATATGGTAAATTTTTGGATTGCTGGAAACTTTGTTGTCTTGCACCAATTTTTAAATCAGGTGATCGAAGCCTAATAACTAATTATATACCTATAGTTAAGCAGAGTCCATTTGCGAAGATTTTTGATAAAATTTTAAAGGATAAACTTTTCCACCTCGTTAAGATTTTTATTTCCCATCAGCAACAAGGTTTAAGTTCGGTTATTCTATTAATGGCCGTGTGGCTGAAGTAAAGAATTTAGGCGTATTTTTTGATACTAAATTGAGTTTTTCTATGCGTATTTATTATGTTGTTTCTAAAGCCTGAAATCTTTATACATTTCTTTGGTCCGCAGTATTTTGTATTATTGTTCTGGAATCCCTATCATGTAGGTACATCTGATCGTATTGAACATAATCAGAAAATTTTTACTAAGACCGCTTTAAAGCTCGCAGAACTTGCCATATTGCTTGCCTAGAATTAAAAAATTATTTTACCTTATATAATCCTCCCAGGGATTTAAGAAATAGTCGTATGTTTGAGGAGAGCTGTCTAAGTAGCAATTATGCGAATAATGAACCAATTGCAAGATACTTACATTTATGTAACAACTTGTTTGCTGCGTTAAATTTGTTTAAATTTATGTTATTTAAATACTTTAATTAAAATGTTCAGTAATCTGTAAAAATATGATTCTGTAGATGAAATAGTAAATAAATAAATAAATAAAAAACGTCTCATGGATTTTTTGATAGAAATTACAAAATGTTATACAAATTTTGTCCCTCTTTTCCTTAAAAAAGCAACAAAGTCTATGTGTTTTTTCCGAACTATATAGTTTCTAAATAAAATTTTGACAACCTTACGTAACGAAAAGAAACCGCACCTGTACTTATATCACTACTTGGTAAAGCTGACTTGATATCATAAAACTATTCTAAACTAGTGGGAATCAATGGTCGACGCAATCGTCCTCTTACTTAAAATATGAAAGTATTTTTATTATAAACTAGCAAATAAGCTATAATTTTTTTGCAAGGAACTTAAAATATATGATTGGTTTTAGTCTGAATGACAGGTTTTTTACCGCTCTTAAATAAAACAGTGAAAACCCACATATGTGCATAGATACAAATATGTGCTTTACTCATATTTGGTCACAATGTTTTTGTTTACAATGTCGTGCTATGTAGCGCAGATATGGGTAAGGACGTTACAACATAGTCCTGTGCAATGAAGACTTGTACCACTTCATTGTTACACAAGAGTTTCTCTGTACACGGTGTCCGCCGCAAAGGTATATTACTGCCACTTTGGTTAACATTTGTCTTGACAGTTCATATTTGGCAGACGTGAAGCAGACACGTGGCGAATTTATTATTGAAAAATATACGATAAACCAACATGCTTTAATCATTAAAACATTTTATAAAAATCAATCAACGATTTTCATGAAAAAATCATAATAAGCGACAAGGCAGATTCATTTGAATAGACAGAATAGTTGGTTCTGGACATTGTAAGAACCTAAAATTATTTATCAGTCACCTCTGCATCAATTAAAAGTGGCAATTCGGCAATATCGTGATATGATTGGAAACTTTTTAACGCCACAACAGCAAGCTTTGGGGTTGATTAACATGTGGTGTCAAAAAGACGGTGCCACATCGCATACAGCCAGAAGTACAATGCAATTACTGCGAGTAGTATACCTTACCGGCGGACGCCCGGTATTTTTGTCCGTTAATCTTCCCTTTTTCGTATTTTAGGTAGTATTTTACAAACTACTCCTTTCTGGTGTACCATGGAGTAGTTTTGAGAATACTCTGATGTAATGCAAAGCTGGGTTACATGAAGTCCAGCCCTAGAAGATCGTAATGTTAAAAGTACCATGTTTTTGCCATACAATTGGGCTAGATTTAGGTTACTTCTAGTCCGTTGCGGACTACTCTTTACATGCATGTATGGATAAGTCACAGTTTTTGCAGAGTTGTAATTAAGTCAAACATGTACATATGTATATTGTTTGTTAGAGTTAGTAATAAAAAAGTTCCCGCTGGGCCTAAAGGTCTTCATCAGAAAAGCTTTCTTGAAAGCCTTTAAATACATTATTTTGGATCCGATACTCTGCCTGCCTTTTGATGAATGCCTTCTAGAAGGCCTAGACACTCCCTCCTATAGAAAGAGGTTCAAAAATTTATTGTGGTACATACTCATTCTTGCCTACACTACACTGTCGCTTCTGTAGGAAAAGGTACAAACAAAAAGCCTTAGATTACGTCTGCTAAGAAAGTCCTGAATGACGTCTTCTTAAGAAAGCCTTTAACTAGACCTGCTAAGAAGACCTTCAATAAGATCTACCGCGTAATGGAGGTCTTGGCTGCCTAGGATATTGTTTGTAAAAAAAATTAATGTGTAATCGAGTAAGAAGGACGTCTGTCTGGCAAATCAGGCATTGCAGAAGACTTGCTTACTCCATCTTTTTACCTGCGGGGGGATATTTAAAAAAGTGTTTGCCTATTATTATATATGTAGATGCCTTATTGTAGGAATAAACTACACATAGAACATAATCCGTTTTTCAGTGTGAAATACTTAAAATTATATTATTTATGAAGTAACAAAATATTCATAGAAATTTAAAAATTAAAAATAAATCATGACCGTTCCTTTTGAAGCCCACATAAAGATATAACCTCAAAAGGAAAGATAACTGGGACCCTTTCTGTATGAGACCATAAATATATAATTTTGTTGATTTGATTTGTATTGAATAGAAAGATAAAATACCTCACCTCGATTTCGAAAACTTTATCAGCTCAGCCAATAAGACTTACATAATGGAAATTACAACAAAGCTTAAAATATATGTATTTCAGTGATATATAACACCTTTTACATACACCTTTTACATTTTTTCAAATTTTTTCTATCGTTTATAAAGAGTGGTTAAATTTTAAAGGCCGATATTGATTTTAAATAAAACACAAATTATCTAGGACTTACTGCCAATTCCACTATTTCGAATAAATATTTTCATTCGCATAAAAACATTAAAAATTTGTTTTTGTTTTAAATATTTTTATGCGAATGAAAATATTTATTCGAAATAGATATTCTCATTTCTTTTTGTTATGATGATACTGATATGGTTCAATTACGCATGAAACAAAATATTGGCCAAATGAGGCACTCCTCCATCCAAAGTTCCATATTTTCTGTGACGGTGAGACATAATTAAGATTCTATGCCGTTAACGTGCCGAATTTTTTCATCCTTTAGTCCTTGAATTGTTGAAAATAACCGTAAAGAAAGAAGTCCAACGGTATCAAATCACATAATCTTGACCGTCAAGATGGCATCGCCATCACAGATAACACGGGCATTGAATTTGTCGCGCAAAAGAGCCATTGTTTCGTTAGCTTTGTGGCCAGTGACACCGTCCTGTTGAAACCACATATCGTCCACATCCATACCTTCCAATTTGAACCACAAAAAAGTTCTTTATCATCTCACGATAGCAAACACCATTCACAGTAACAGCCTGACTGGCCTCATTTTGGAAAAAATATGGCCCAATGATCGCCAGCCCATAAACCGCACCAAACAGTCGCTCTTTGAGGGTGTATTGGTTTTCAACAAGCAACTCTGCTTATTGGCAAATTCAATGAGGTGAAAATTTGCCTCATCGCTGAAGATGATTTTCTTCGAAAATTGATCATCCACTGTTGCCATTTCTTGTCAACATGCTGACCATTTACGACTCTTGGAACGGTCAAGAGACTTTAGTTCTTGGGTTGGGTACGACGACTAGTTAAGGTGGCCGACTCTTAAGCCACATTATCACGAAGAGCAGCAATATTATCTGCATAATGAGCTCTACGAGCATACACTGGCGTTTTTACGGCTTTCACAGACCCGGTTTGCTCAAATTTTTGCTTGATTATTCCGATTGTACTCACATGGTGACGATTAAATTGACCGAAAAAAATCACGAAGTACTTGATAGGCATTTTGCTTTGAACGCTCATTTTCATAACAAACCTGAATAACTTTAATGCGTTGCTCGATCATATATCTTTCCATGGTTCAAATTGATTTAGTCTGAAATTGTGAAATGTTAAATAAGATGTAGAAAAAAAATTGAGGTTTAAGCGTGTGAATAAAATAGTACTTACTTGTGGGTTGTGTAGAGTAACTATCTTATGATATGATTCAGTTACAGGTTAGAAATTTCTTGTAGGTCGATTCTAGGTGGAGATTTTTTTTTTATCTTGGACCAGTACACAGGGGATAGCCCCTACATATGCAGTGCATTGTACTGGAACTACGAAAATATATTATGAGAAGGTGCAAAGGGGGAGTAATGTTTGTGAACTTAACACACGGAACGACCAAAACAAACGTTATCAGAGCATTTAAATTGTTGAAATTAAATTAGTTAAGATTAAAGACAAAATGAGATCTTTGGTAGTTTCTCTCCGCAAAAGAGTAATTACACCAGTCATTATGTTTATGTGTGTTAGCGGGAGGAAAAGAAATAACGTAAAGAGTTGAGTTCACAAATATTAAGTATACTCACGAGTATGTTTTATTTTAGAGGTTTTAATTAGAGATAGAATTAGTGTTAAGCAAGAGTTGTTAACCCTTCAAAGGTTCGGGTTAGAGTTTTTCTTTACACAGATTTTCAAAATGGTTTAGATGATAAGTTATAAGTTTAACAGAAAACTTTTCGGCGATAAGCCGTTGATATTTGTCAATGTTAACGTTTATCCGCCAACATGGTTGAGTGCAAAGTTACTTAATTCAAAATGCAATTTCTTTCAAACTTAATTACTCATAGATTAGTATTATAATATAAGATAAATATAAATTTGATTAACAATTGAGCTTTTTTCGCTATTTTAGCTTCTAACATTTCTACCAATAAAACCTTTTCTAACATTTATACCAATAAAAAATTATAAAGGTGTAAAGAAATATTAGAGACGTTTATAAATGATTATTAGAGCATTTTTTTTTTAATTCTCAACAATTTATTTAGCTTCTTGGGATATAAGGTTGAATGTTTGAGAATATCTTTCACAAATGGCCAAAGTCTACTGATGATTAGCGTAGTTCCTATGTCGACAGATATATAGCTGGGAAACATAGAAAACAAGCTATTTATAATTTTGTTTTGATATATAATTATTCAAAATAAGTTGAAAGTATATAACTTCAAAAAATACACATAGTAGTATCAAATTAGGGAACCCAAATATTATAATATAATATTTATAATATAATTCGCTGACGCATATTTTTAACAGTGTGGTTCACATTCAAAACCAGCCCATAGAATTTAACCACCCGATACTTTCACAGCTTTTTACTAATATTACATTTGCATTTTTTTATATTTTCAGGCGCATATTTCTCACTTAAGACTTTATTATCTATGAATTAAGCAAATAAAAGTGTTATATATTTAAATTAAATCCTACTTTAGTTATAAATTTATAAAAGTGTTATAAAATTTAATAAAGCGATGAAAATTACTCGTACAAGTAAATAAATGTATGTGCATGTGTGTATGTGCAGACATCATGTGTGTATGTGTGCACAAGTACGATTTTTTTTCTGTTTATTAATAAAATATTGTAATTAGTATTTAATAAGAATGTCTGCAAAATTAACAAACCAACCAACCAAATGCATAATTTATTATTTTTTATTCAATACGTACGTAGATATTTAAGTGTAAAATACAACATAATTATAGTGAGCATTATAACAATTTGTTAATAATAATAAAAAAAAAGAAGAAAATAAACAATTCATAGTATTAATTACTAACCGATAAGTGTCAAGAAATCACTATAACTGTAATGGATATCTTTTTACACAAATTTACATTTGTGTGTATGTACAAACCTGTACATAAATACGAGTATGTGAGAAGTGTGTATGTCTATTTATACACACTGTATGCAAAGACACTCCCCCTTAAAGAAACAGGCAGACGGCAGAAAGGCGGCGAATACTTTCAAACACCCACAAACAAATAATTAAGTAGAAGACCAAAGCAAAAATCCAGGACTAGTTAGTCTCAATATATAAGACCCCACTTACTCTTACTAGTTAATTAATTCCAAGATATATTTCAGTTCATTTGCTAATTAAAGTGGGTAGTAGGGAAGTTTTTTGGACACAAAGCAACACAATACACGTTCGCAATAATTGAAATGGTTGTAGAAAATGAAAAAATAACATTTCAAAATTGCACGTTTTAATTTCAATACAAAACAGTTTTATTTAACAATTAGTTACTAGATCGAAGATGTAATCTTGAATAATACAGGGTGGCCCAAACTGTCCTAAACGTTTTAATATACATAATAGCACAAAGGGAAAAATTTCAGAGCCCAAGTGAGCGGTAGAATCAAAACTACATAATACAGGGTGCCGCAAAAATAACCTTCCGATGTTTTTTTGGCTGTAATTAAAAAAAAAAAAAAAAAAAAAAAAAAAAAAAAAAAAAAAAAAAAACTTTGATTTTTCTTGCGGACTATTTCTATTTGGTCTTTTATTTTTTTTACATCAAGTCGATAATATGATGTCATGTAAATGGTCGCCGCCAAGTTGATTGGCATTTGAGCCCTTTTTACAGCATTTACATCACATTAGCCAGAACTGCTGTTGTTTTTAAGCGCTGCAAGAGTTTGAGGCTTGTTGACATAAACCTGCGACTTCAAAAAGCCCTAGAAAAAGAAGTCTGCAGCCGTCAAATCAGGCGATCTTGCTGGCCAGTGTAAATCGCCAAAACGGGAAATGCATCCTTTAGCATATCGGTTATGACACGTGCCGTCGCATCGTCCTGTTGGAACCACATGCTACCGGCTATTCCGGGGTCTGCCACGCCTGGCAGCATCTCGTGTTGTGCCACTCTCTTCGAGGCGAGCGGCTAAACGTCGCAGTGTTTCACCAGGAAATCTGCGACGAAATTCAGGTTGTGCCAAAGTCCCCGACCGATTATTGGCAAATAAATAGTGATCAATATTCCGCGTTCTGGATCAGTGTAGCGTAACATTATTTATTAACGTGTATTTCGCATGTGTTTACTTCGCAAATGTCAAAACAGAACTGACATTAGGGACCAATCGCAAAATTTATGGCATTTCCTCATAGGAGAATAACTTTTGCGCCACCTTGTTGAAGTACAAGTAAGTTTCCGTCATTTCCCCCCTCTTACAATCTCTTACAATTTTTAGTAATGACAACTTTTATGGATATTCGCCAAAGAAAGGAATACCGCATTGGGACACATTCCCATCCACAAGATTTTTTCAATTTATACAGGTTTCAAGAAGAAACTGTTAAATGGTTAACGAACCATTTTTTAGGAGGAAATTATGAAAAGAGGGGAGCGTCGCTGTCTTAAATTAAAAGACCGGAACAAATCTAGTTTATAAATGCAGCTCCAAATGAAATAAAAATTACATAAGATGACAGATAATTAGAAAAAATAAGAAAATATTAAATGGCAATATTGGGGGAAACGCTTAGTTTCCGCATTATGGACCGAAGAAGTTTTCTTACATGCACGACTTTTGTCGCCCATCGTCAAAGAATAACTGGCATCTAATAACGTTGCCACTATGTTTTTTAATGATTTGCCGATAAAGATTTTTATCGGAATTTCACATCGAAAAGAGTATAGGTAAAACAAATGTCTCATTTGTTTTAAATGAAACAAAAAAAATTTTATAAACAAAGATATATCGCTAACTGAAACTTATAAATCTAAAGGTTATATCAATAAAAACAAGTAAGAGCCTTATATTCGACCTGGTCGAATCTTAAATGCCCTCCAAATATGCAGACAGTACATAAAAATAATTTTTTGACAGGGTCGTTTTGGGAAGGGCCGGGGGGAGATCCCTCACCTTTGCCGTAAAAACTTAATAAGTAAATTTTTGTCGTTATAAATGAAATTTTATGATTTTCTGGATTCAATCTCAAGACTTTGGAGCTTCTCTTACAAAAGTAGCTGTCTTTTTTTACAGGTTGCATTAGTTTTTCTTAAGGGGTCTTTTCCCCCCTGGTCCAATTAACCCCATTTTCTTGGCTTGTGCTGTTCTCTTCGTTTAGCCTGTATCGTGTTTTCCACAGACTTACAGATAGACAGTCGGTCGGACGTAGCTAGATTGTTTTAGATTTAATTACTGATCAAGAATGTATATATTTTATAGGGTCTTAGAAAGATGTTTCACAGTGTGAGTAAATTGCTATTCTTTTTTGAGTAAAATGCTATTCTTTTTTGCAAGGTATAAAAAATGTATAAATTTTCTCTTAAATTATCAAATGCAGTTTACAATTTTGAAAAGAATTTACCACGAAAAATTTTTATGTTTTTAGGTGAAGGCAAAAACTTTTTCATTTTCTCTTTCGTACGAATTTGGTTTCTGTGAGAAATGCACCTAATTATGTACATTTAAAATAAAATTAATAATTTTATGCTGACGTAAATGCAATTTCATACATTCAAATTATATGTAATATAAAAGTAAAAACGTAGCAGCACAAAAATTATTTCTGGCAGCTGTTAAATTTTCCAGCCTTTGCTATAATTTTTCAGCACAAGCCATATGGCACTAACTAAGTGTTATTCACACTTGTTCTAGTTTTAATTAGTACCTTTAGCTAGTACTGAAAAGATAAAGCTAGTGCTACCACTTAAAGCTATATAGCATAAGCTATATTATTTTTCACTCGGCCCAATGTCCCGTCAGGTCCACCACAGTAGGAGGCAACCTCGGTCTGGGCAGGCCGCTATTCGATATATTCGACAGGTAACCTTACTAGACCACCTGTCCTGAGTCCTTAAAAGTCGACGCTGTGCCTGGTTTTAACAACACTTAAGCATGATTCGAACCATCACATCTAGTGTACTCAAATATACAGCGCGGCGGCAACACAACGGCAACGTCTTACTATCCGATTTTAACAATGCGTTTCACACTGAAGTAAGTTTGCAAAAGAAAGTAATTGTAAACAAAAACAGAAAAATATAAGAAAGTGAAATAAATAAACGGGTAAAAACGTTTGTGTTTCTTATTAGAAAATGGAGGTAAGATATTATTTTCAATATGAGTAGTAATCTTCCAACTCATCTAAATAACTCATTTTTAAAACTTTAATTATTTTAATTCAATAAAAAAAATCACGAATAAAAATGCCGTCCGTTCAGTTGTTAAAATAATCACAGTTGTTTTATTTTTTTTTTTATAACCCTGTTGTTATCGTTTTGACATAACGTTGCTGCTTTTGTTTAGGGATGGCAGCAAGCGTATCGTTTGCTTTCCTCATTCATTGCATTATAAATTTTTTATTCTCTTTTTTATTCTGAACCAAATATCGTCGGTATTATTAACTAAAAAATTTAGTAAACCCTTCACAAAAAAGAAATCTTTAAATCAGAAGATTATTTTTCAAATCGGCAAAAAATTTATTCAAATAAACAGATATTATTCGATTCAACTCCAATGGATTTTGTTAAAAATATAAGTTTGTACATTTCAAAAAAGATTTGTTAAAAATGTAGGCAAAATTTTGTTGAATCAGTAAAAATTTAGTTAAAACAGTAGTAACTAATAGTAAGGCAAAAGCACTCATAAATATTCAAATTTACATTCAGAAAGAATGTTAGCTTAAATAAAAAATTCGTTTATTTTACTAAATTTTCTTAACAAAACTCACCCTGTAAGTTTGAATAAATTTCTTCTCTATTCAATTAATTTATTTTATTGAACCTGAAGAATATTTTTCCATTTAACAAAAGACACATGTCTGTAGAAATGAAGAAATTTCTTTGCATTATTTTAGTTAAATAAATTACAATAGTTTAAATTCAGAGTAAATTTGAATAAAATATTTTGTAGGTTGTAAATAACCTACATTTCTTCAAGTTTACACTTCATTTTACAGTATTTAGATAAATTTTTGGTTCAGTGTAGAGCAAACAAGTAATTGAAAAAACTCTTCCGCCGGAGCCTCTGAGATTAAAGAATACCTTCCCTTCTACTTTGCAAAATAATATTTAAAGAATTCCTTATTGAAGTGAGACTCGAAAAAGTACTACAAAAATACATTATCTTTAAATAAATGCATAGTTTTATTGCAACAAAATATATATAATTTTTATTTCTTCAGGAAACTAAAGCCAACACCTTGAAATTTGGTTCTGCAAAAAATTTTTGTTTTCTGAACTTTAGTTTAGGCGATATACTTAATTAAAGTTAAAAAAGTTTGACTCCTTAGGGTGGCCCAGAAAGACCGAAGTGGTGTGAATTGCTTATAACTTTTTATTTAAGAGATATTTTTTTAATTTTTTTTTTTTTAAATACATTAAATTTATGGGGAATATTTTTGGATTAGTTATTAAAAATGATATCCCGCAAGTGGTGGCCATATTCTGCTTCGCACAAATGTGCTCTTTCCAACACATTTTCCATGACCTTTCGCAAAACTTCCGGTGGTATGTTGTTAATTTCTTCTCGAATATTGGTTTTTAACTCCTCAATAGTCCTAGGCTTATTAACATAAACTTTTCCTTTTAAATAGCCCCAAAGAAAACAGTCTGGAGCGGTTAAATCCGGGGAACGCGGAGGCCAATTAAAATTGCTGTTACGAGAAATTATTCTTTCACCAAAGATGTCGCGTAAAAGAGTCATTGTGGCCCTCGCAGTGTGCGCTGTGGCTCCATCCTGTTGGAACCATATTTGCGGATGGTTTTCCACGGCTGGCCTTACAAAATTTTGCAACATGGCCCGATATCGATCACCATTGACGGAAATGGCGACACCTTGTTCATTTTCAAAAAAAAAATGGGCCAATGATCCTTTCTGAAGAAACACCGCACCAAACGGTACACTTAACTGGGTGCAATTGTCGTTGATGAAGTACTCTCGGGTTTTCCGTAGCCCATATCCTACAGTTTTGCTTGTTAACGAACCCATTTAATTGAAAATGGGCTTCGTCACTCATTATTAAGTTATGAATAAAATTTGGATTCTCTTGTGCTTTTTGCTGGAAATAAATTGCATAGTCAAGTCGTTGCTGGTAATCTGTTGGTTTCAATTCTTGGACAAGTTGAATTTTGTATGGAAACAATCCTATGGTGTGCAAAATTCGCTGCAGCGACGTCCTTGAGAGGCCCAGTTGTGACGAACGTCTCCTGGTTGATGTTTCTGGATCCTCCCGAATACTCTCCTGTACCACTTGAATATTGTCAGCCGTGTGGACAGTTCGGTGTCTGCCGGGACCAGGAAGGTTCCTTACTGCTCCTTGTTCTCGAAAATTTGCAACCAGACGGTTTATTGTTGACTGAGAGGGTGCAACCCGCACATTAAATTGACGACGGTATGCACGCTGAGTCAACACAATGGACCGTTGATTTGAAAAGTAAATTTCAACAATTTGGGCACGTTGTTCAATTGTGTATTGCTCCATTATAAATTATCCAAGTCTTCTTTACAAAATACTGAAAAGAAAAGAAAAAAAAAATTATAATAAAAAAGTTATAAGGAATTCACACCACTTCGGTCTTTCTGGGCCACCCAGTACAAGGTAATGAAATGCATTGACATTTTGTTGGCTGGCAGTGTATAATCGTCTTAATTTTTAAAATTTTGCTTAAGCTGTTACGACAAAATGCCTAAATAAAATTTTGGTACATGTCGTAAATATATGACCGAACAAGTAATTTTACTTTAACTCATACAACAAGTAACATTCATCGGTTCAAGATAAACAGTCTTGCTTCCAAAACTAGTGAAAGCCCCTTATTTATAGTATGTCCTTTTCTGTTCTATTTAAAGTGCTGTTTATAAGACATGGATGAGTGATACGTGTCGAAAATTTGTATGGAATACACTCAAAATATTGAGTATAATTCATACAAATTTTCTGGACGTATCACTCAAATATGTTCCATAAACATCACATAAATGTGTACGTGTATATACCTGAAAGTAAAAAGGAGCTAACAACTTATTGTTGCAGATCGTTAAGCCACATGTTTTCAGAAAATTTGTAGCTCTTATGTAAAATTTCTTTTTGCATTTTAGGTGACGATATATACTTATGTGTGTAGTATGTATATAAAACACTTGATTTGTTTCATGGGGGCGAGTCAGTGTACGTGACTGTTTGTGGGTGTATTCATTACATACATATATTAATGATATACGAGTATAATACAGACACAGAAAATAATAGAAATTATTAATTAGTTATGTAAGTGAAAAGAAAAACAAAAACAAAAATTAGAACATAAAAGAAATTTTTCTATTGTTAATCATTTTGTACATAATATTTGTTAAGTTTTCGTGCATCGTTCATTTCACTGTTAATTAAGATTAAGTACTAAACCACGTTAGCGTGTAAGTTTATATTTGTATTATGAATTTTACATAAGTGAGATTACTGTTCGCTTTAAAGCAATACAAATTACATAAAATGAAAATTTATAGCTCTTTTTTATGTGTTTCCAGGTGTCGACATGACGGCTCTTTGTAGATGGCAATCTGCCCAGGAGTACACTGGTAGAAAAACTTTTGTAGATGTAACGATATTTTGCGTTAATGTAGCGATTTTGTCTTTGTCTTTGGGCCAATGTCAGGCTTCATTCGGGCTATGAATATTGTTTTATTAAAGAAATAACAATGGTAATTAGAATACAATTTATTCGTTTATGAGAAAAAAATTTTCATTGTAAACACAAAAAATCCTCTGTTGAATGCAAGAGGTAGCACATACATATGTATATTTATATTAATATTTTTTTAACAGACATGAAAACAGCAAAACTAGTTTGCTTGTCTGCGGAAATACCTAGAGTCCCAACCTTGAGCCTTCTACCAAATATACATATGCCCACCACATTATTTCGTAGCAGTTAAGAAAGTCTTGCATTAATAAAATGAAATATTTTCTTTACATTTATTACGCTGTAGTTATAACGCAATGCTTGTACTTTCATGCAAAAGTTTTTCATAACATTAATGAAGTTGTAAAAAATAATGAACCGGTGCTATGCATAATTTTCATCCCATTAATGAAGCTTTCATAACCGAAATGAAACTTTTCGTAGTATTAACGAAACAGTTTCTTTCCCATAACTAAACGTTTTTCTTCCAGTATAAACTTGAAACCATTAAAAAAAAATATTATAAGAAAACATTTCAACGCAAAATTCATTTTTTCCCTGAAGATTAAACTAATTAAATTTAGAGTATCCAAATCTTAGTTATCATTTTTTTAAAATAAAACTTATTTTTTAAATATTAAAAATAGTTTTCTTTCAGCTTGTTATAACTAGGTTCCGGTGACTCGGAAGGCTATTTTGCCAAAATTATCAATTACGCTTTAACCAATAACCTAGTTTGATATCTGCTCATTTTTTCATTTTCAAAAAACCCCACAAAAATCTAAAGAAATAATTCGACTTTGAAACTTGTTTTTCTTGAGAAAAATTCTCATATTCTTAATTTTAAATAAACAAAATGTATTTAGAATCTGAAAATACAGATTTGGAATAAAATCACAAATAGAACAAAATGATAGCATAATTGAAATGATACCTCAATTTTGGATACCTTTGACATAATAAAAGCATATTCACACGGGCACTTGAATTTGTGCTTCATTCTCTTTCTTCGTGTTCGGCTGGAAGTTTCAGACTGAAATAAGACTCACTCTCAAAATTGTGTGTGGCGAAACAAGTTGATTCAATCATATTTGGGTTGCGAATTACGAATGGGAGAGCTAAACACGAACTAAAGTGTCCGTGTGAACATGATATTAATTGTTTTTTTTTTTAATCTTGGACCGGTACTCAGGAAGGACTCCTACATATGCAGTGCATTGCACTGGAACTAGAAAATACCTTAAGAGGACTAAAAATGATGCAGCAGTCATTTGTGGATGTTTGACTTGTACTTTTCCACCTTAAATGTGTAAGAAAACACGATTGCAGGTATCCTGTTCTACAGACGAACCGTACGGCTGTAAAAAAAATTCTCTCTGTAATTTGTTTTGCGAATGGCTGGCCAATCGACTACAAACGACTGAGTCCTGAATGATGAACGGATGTTGCGTAAAAATATGTAGATTTCGGGAACAAGATCTCTAATAAGGTCAGAGCATAATCCATTGGGGTAACGATAAAACAGTGAAATGCAGCTCACACTGTGGTGATGCTCCAGGAGTCAGTAGATTTAGTTAGCTTACAGTCACTGATAAACTTTTTTGCTTACTCTTGAACATTTTTTTTTTTTTTATCTTTGACCAGTACTCAGGGGATAGCCCCTACATATGCAGTGCATTGTACTGGAACTAGGAAAATAGATGATGAGAAGGAGGAAATGGGGAGTAATGTTTGCGAACTTAACACACGGAACGACCAAAACAAACATGCACATGGTCGAGTAATCTAAAAATAGACTTAAGGCACAGGCCCAGGGAAACAAACACAAAAACTGCGAAGTTGAAGTTTCTTGCTCGTCTGCACTAACACCCAGGGTTTGAGGCAGCAAATGAACCTGCAACCTTGAGGCTGTTGCTCGAGTACTCTACCAAATCAGCCATCGATGTGAAAGGTGTATTCCATATTCGGTCAGGTATAGGTGGTATGAATAGCAAGGACATCGGATGGACTAAAGTACACCGTTTCAAAAAGCCAAGGCCCTTAAATGCTTCTTTAGAGACATGAATGTCAATTACACTGTATTTTCATTCAACGAGCAACAAGAGCATGCAACTTCTTAATATGTATACCATCCATTAGTATCGATAAAGTAGCATTTACGAACATGAATTTGTGTGTTGATAAACCACACTGGGTCTTACCGGTATTGAAGGCGACCGACCGTTTTAGTACCGATGTCGGATAGGCTGGGCCTATAACTAAATAACTGAATACGAATGACAAAATCTGCAGTAATCTGCGGATACGGTTAAAAGTTTGATATAGAAGATTACTAAGAAAAACAAGAAATAGAGTAAGAGCCTTGCGGTACATCTGAATTAATCATGACCTCGTTTGATGGGACCCCATCTAATATGTGTGCTTTCTGAAAAAGCTCCATATAAATAGAGCAAAATCATCACCGACAGCAAAAGCACCAACTTTTAATAGAAATGCACAATATCACACTCCGTCAAAAGCCTTGGAAAAATATAGAAATGATGGATCTAGTGGCGTCATTTTTCCCAGAGATGTGCTAAAAGATCGCCAGTAGATCGACCTTTACAAAATCCATACTGCTATTCAAAAAGAAATTTGTGTAACTCCTTAGAAAGCATATCGCACCCTAAATACTAAAGGGTCACAACTCAAAATACTCAAATATCAAGAGAGATAAAAATCTGTTTATGTAAGAATGATTGTAATATTTAAAGAAAATATTCCATTATGAAAAAATTTAATATTGAAGAAGGTTCTGCTATACTTTTTTTCAATATTATGTTTGCGAAAACATAAAAACTGGCTTATATTTAAAAAACTCAGTTTTGGAAAATTTTGAGCTGCAAGTATTTTGTATATGATGTATGGTTAACCATAATTTCCATTTCTCTGAAAAGCACACAGTAAGCTGCAATGGTGAGGTAATTTTCAGGGCTGTCTGTCGCACACTCTTTGGGTATTGACGTTACATTAGCAACCTTCTAACACAATGGGAACTTACCAAAATCATACAATGTGGTATAAAGGTATGCTAATGTACGCGCAAGTTTAGAAAACATTGATTTAAGGCCAGTGCAGGAGGCACCATCTGCGCCAGGAGACCCATTTATAGCCAGGCCAGCCAAAACCCTTTTAACTGCTCGAACTCGGAAAAATATGCTTGTCATTGCCACAGATACTTTTTCAACTTTGAAAACTTATTGACTGGTTTTCAGCAAGTAGCTTTGCTAGCTTGCAAAAATTTCAGCTAGCATGTTAGCCCCGAAAAACAATAAGAGCTTCAGCATGAAAATAATACTCGTATCCTGATATATGAAAACCTTTCCTTTTTGCGTAGCAAATCAGAATGTGGTTTTTTGTTTGAACACCAGATTTTGAATGCTTCTTTTAATCTGACTTAATCAAGATTTCGCTCAATCGAAGTTTGTTTGGAGGGGGTGAATGTTTTCATCCCTTGAAGGACGACCATTTTAGTCGAAGTATATTTACAATTGCCAAGAAAGTAAAGTTTCGAACTAAAAAGCTCGTAAAATTGATTGAGCTCCCCTCAACTAGTCTTTTTGTGAATATATTTTAATCATCTGGTAGCTACTATAGAAATTTTACGAAGTTCTGAGAACGAAAAGGAGACATATATGGTGAAATGATGCGGATTGCAGAGAGATCCATTAACTCTGACTTCATACTTTGCAGGGTATGCAACCAGGTCAAGGGTGTTTAAATTGTACCCTTCAACGCACGGAATATGCGTTGGTTCATTTACTAATTCCGAAAGGTGGTTGTGAGCAGCGAATAATTCAACATATTGGCATTGTGGAGTTGTATAACTTGTGCGACGTAGCCAGGATGAATTTTTAACATTGAAATTTTCATTAACAACAATTTCATCGCTTGGGTAACTTTCCAGGATCTTCGATATGGAATTGGACATGCCATCGGAATCACAGAATATCGCTCCCCGCATTTGGACTTCTGTAAAAAAACCCCCGAAGTGCAAAAACTCTGTCCAAATTTTGAATTTAGCCCAAAGACAGGTAAACTCAGCATCATCGATGCCTAATGATTGCCGGCATTGGAACACAAATTCATTGTGAATGTACATTACAAGGCCACGATGGGAATAAAAAAGGGATAAAAGTTGATACCCAGTTACATGAAAATCCTGTATATCAGCATTCTCAGATACGTGGGTTTCACTTAAGGCTCACAAGTGTGAGCACAAACAGAGAATAAATGCGTTTTTATTCCACGTATATTACACACATCTATTTTTAAATTACCTGTCATTCCGTTAAAGATCAAGGAACAAATGTCAACTTTGTTGTGTTAACGAAGCCGGAATTAATTTTTATTGATTTGACTGTTTAGGTATTCTGTGTACTCGTATACTTAAAAATCAGGTCAGCATTTCAAAATGTTTCCCAATTACATGCAATACTTATTTTTTTAGAAAACGAAAACGCAATAAAATTCAATTGTATAATAAGAACACACAATCGTATAATACCAACAACGAAGATACAATACAGTGTGATTAGACGATAATAAAACGCGTGCGACGCAAACGCGATTTTGTGAATTAAATGAATATAAATGATGTATAAAGATAATTTGGTTTACTTCATGCATTTGTTATGTTCGATTTAGTTTGTTTTTCTGCAGCGATTAAATGTTATCGACGTCTATTATTGTGAAGTCGGTTGTTGATATCAGTCTGAATAACATTGTCGTCAACAACAATTTTGATTCCATAGTCATTAAATAGGTCGTTGATGTCATCTTTGATAACATTGCCCTTAGACTTATTGCATGCATTAATGAGTTACTTCAACTGAATGTTTCCTTCACCTGAAAAAAAGTATTTTTGTTGTTCTTTACTTCTTTTACCTTTCTATTTAATTTTCATACTTCCTTTTCTTTTCGTTTTTCTGTTTTAGGACTGATTTCACCAGGCATTACATTGCTTTAATATCTGTGACTTCGGTCAAATATTAAAGTCGGTTCTTTTTAGAAATAACTAATATTCAGATTATACTGCCATAAACAGATTTATTGAACTCAACAATTCATACAAAAATTCAATTCATAAAAGGACACACTTTTTTAGTTAAATAATTCGCAAACGTGTCGTTGGATTATTTCCAACTTCTTCAGCGGTAGTTTTATTAATTGTAACTGTTAAATAAATTATTGTATAGTATTAAATATGTATATTTATATAACAGTTTTGTGGTATAAACTTAACAAACGCAAAACACGAAAATAAATAATTTGCAAATTAAAAAATAAATAATCGATACAAGAAAATATCACAAGCAGTTCTTCACACAAAGTTCTTCAAAGTTTGATTGACGACATGAAGATCTGCCTTATGCCCACGATGGTATTAACAGTAATTTTTTGCGGCGTTGTGACTAACTGTACCGACCTATGCCTTCGCATAGGAAGTTACCGCATGGTTAACAACGAAATACCTCAAAAAAAAAAAAAAACTGTAAACTAATACCGTTAGTTGAGGCAAATAGTTAACCAATTAGAGTGAGACGCAAAACTCTCGAAGGCCAAATAACAACGACAAGCCTAATCGCACTTAAGAAATAATTACGATGACGCGAGAGCTGTTCCCCAGCCCAGAGCTGCTTTACGATTGAATATCGAAAATAAAGATTAAGAAAGATTGCATATTAACAACAACAAAAATTTAATTGAATTAATAAATAAAGCAGTAGAACCGTGAGTTTTTCCGAATATTTTAAAATTCTTATGCTTGTTTTTCATGTATAGTTACTTTAGCTATAGCAGACTGTTTTAGAAACCTAAAAACTTGTATTTGCACGACAAAAATATATGTGCGCATTTATGTACATATATATTTTTTCAAACTGTCTAACACTAAGTCTGAGTTCAGACGAGCGAGCATTGGAAAGAAACCAGCTGGAGCTCTCCTGAGTTTTTTCTTTCGCATATACTCACACACAGTCCAACATGCCGGCGACATTCTATTATTTTTTTTTTTAGTATTGGGGTTTTTGACGTGGCATTGTGAAGGGTGTGGTGGTATTTTGTTAATTTGAATATTAAAACATAAATAAAACTAACACATGTATCCCCTCCCCCCTTATTTGTCCATAATATTTATACAAATTTGTTCATCTTACGCAAAATTTATTTTACCGCAAAGTTTCTTAAAACCGCACCACACGAAACCAGAGAAAACAATAAAGTAAAGCAAATAATGCAAAGTAACTGTCAACAAAGCGCGTCACCGAGTATCGAACACAAAATCGTTTTTCTCTTCCCTACCAGTAACGAGGGCGGATTGATATTGAAGCACATTTTTTTCCAAACTCACTTATTTCTCAACATAGTATCCTCTTAGCTTAATATATGTGGAAAGACGATATTCCAACTTTTTTATATCATCTGAATAATACGATTTTGGGCACCTCTCAAAATACGAGTTAGTTTCGGTAATCACTTCTACGTTTGAGATGAATTTTTTTCCTGCGAGCCATTTTTTTAAAGTTTGGAAACAGGAAAAAGGCACTAGGAGCTAAATCTGGACTATAAAGTGGATGATCAACCAATTCGAAGTGTATTTCACGTAAGTTTAGCCTCGTATCTAATTCTGTGTGAACCGATGCGTTGTCTTGAAGAAAGAGAACTGTTTTCTCTTTTAAATATGGCAATTTTTTCCTGATTACATCAATCAACTGATCCAATAATGCACGATAATACTTTCCTGTGATAGTGAATCCTTTTTCAAGATAATCGATGAACAATATTCCGCATGCATCCTAAAATACAATGGCCATAACCTTGCCAACCGATTTCAGTGTATTCGCCTTAGTCGGGGCACTTGTTTGGATTGTTTTTTGGTGTCAGGTGTGTAGTGTACAACCCACGTTTCATCAACAGTTATTAAGGGATGCCAAAAATCAACATGATTACGCTTTATTATGTCCAACAATCGCTGTGAAGTGGTCTGTCGAACTCGTTTTTGTTCGACACTGAGCAAACGTGGCACCCATCTTGCCGATAACTTCTTCATATGCAAATATTCATGCAAAATGTTAAACACACGTTCATATGATATGTTAATCATTTCAATAATCTCACGCAACTTGACTCAGCGATCATTCATATCGATATCGAGCATTTGCTTGATGTTTTCTTCAGTAAGCACCTCTTTTAACCTTCTTTTAGCTGCAACAATTGTTGCAAGGCTTGTTTGGCTGCGTTTAAATTCTGCATTCCAATATTTTTCAATGTACTGTGACGGAGCAGACTCACCGTAATATTCATCGTGTTTTTTTTATATCGCTTTCGCCGTTTTCCCTTTCAAATTACTCGCATAGTGTTTAATCACTGCCTGAAATTCCCCTTTCATCCATTTTTCAAGAAACACAAAAGTTGCTTAACACAAACGACTGCAACAAATAAACTAATCGATGAATTTGGGTGAAATTTTAGCAGCAGATGTTGGATACATCACAATTACAAAAAAATTGTATTTGTGCTGCCATCTAGCGTTAGGTAGCTTCAATATCAACACGCCCTCGCATATGATACCAAACTACAAGGTGGCATATAATTAATCAAGCTACTTCGTTTTTGAAGCAATTTTTTACCAGATAAAAAACAATTATTTTGATTATTGGAAATATTTATTTGGACCCGCACAGTTTTTATTTCCTTAATTGGGAAACATGATATCAGTCAAATGACCGCCGCCAGTGTTGTTACACATTTGAGCTCGTTTTATCGCATTTTCCATGACTTTCCGCAATATGTATGGTAATAACTGTTCGCATTCCTGTGAAGTATTCTCCTTAAGCACTACGATTGTCTTTGGCTTGCTGGCATAACCCCACGACTTCAAGTGACCACAAAGAAAGAAAGAAAAAAGGTCTGGGATGGTTAAATCGGGTTATCTTGCTGGTTATGGCAAATCACCAAAAAGGGAGGATTACACGACCGGGAAATGCTCTCTTCACAATACTCATTGTGACTACTGACGTGTGTGTGGTTGCACCATCTTGTCGAAATGACATGCTCTTCAAACCCCGCTCATTTAATTCCGGTAGTAAGAAGTCATTTGTCACGGCCTTCTAGCGTTCGCCAGTAACAAACAATATTGCCGATGGCGTCCCCAAATTAATATTGTGTAATCACTCCTCCCGCTTGAACACCGCACCACACAGCAGCCTTGAGTGGTTATTTATTTTATTTATTTATTATAAATTAACTTAAAATTAAAATTTATAAGCTAATTGTTAGGAAGAAGAGCTATAGCCACTCAGGCTTTAAGATCGATTTGAGTATTGTTATTTTGTTAAGGCTGTTTAAATAAAGTTATAAATATTAGATTCCCTAAGAAATTGGATATTTTCTACCGTTGGATTTGAAATAAGAGAAAGTGGATTTTTGTTACAGAAAATGTTTTGTCTAAAGAAGTTTAAATCTGGACAGTGTGATAGAAAATGTTCGGGGGTTGTGGGCCGAGGTATATTGCAAGTGCATTTCAGTATGTTATGTATGTTTAATAGAGTACCATGAGTATATTTAGTATGTTCGAGACGGATTCTTAAAAATTTTACTATCTCCAGCCTATTTAGCTGGCTTGTATGATGTTTGATATAGAGATTGGTGTTGTATTTTTGATTGTTTACAGTTTGATACCAATTGGATGTGTGTGAGAGATTATTGATTTTTCGGATAAAGTCCTTTTTAAGATGTTAGTGGTTGTAACTGCTATTTTCATGCATCATATGAGGATTTTCAGTGCCTCTGAAAGGAAGATTTTGTTTATTGACGTAATCGTCTAAATAAATAATCGTTCATGATGATTTTCGGCTTAAAATCGTCCGACACAATTATTTCACACTCTTGCGGAATATAACATTCTATTGTTTGTTTCTTTATATTCTGCAGCTGTCTAGTTCACAAATGTCAAATATGAATGACGTAAAACGCTAATTTCAACAGCTATTACATTTTACAATAGGATGATTAATTTTACGCCACCCTGTATATCACTAATGTACTTCTTATTTATATTCAGCCTTATTACGGTTCTCGAAACCGCGATTCGAGTAGTGTCGTATTGGTTCTCGAATTTTTTTCTTTGTGGTAGTACGTAAAATTTTCGTCGGCAAGAAATTTGTAAGAAAATTAAAGGAAAATAGTGACACAAAATGTATAAAATAATTTAATATTATGAAACAGGCTGTTGTGAAATGTCAACAGTAATAATAAAATGAAATTAGCGTCAATAAACAGAAAATATATAAAATTAAATTTTTTTAGTGATATTTTATACTGTGATTACAAAAAATGTTGAGTTGGCGGAAACGGTTTTGGTAGTTTTTCTTCGAATACTTCTTGACGTACTTGGACCAAATATTTTGTCACTTTCATTGATGTCAACACAAGATATATTTCCGAAATATTTGGAAGAATTAATATGTACATACTTCCTCGCCATCGGGACTTATAGTACTCGTACTGTTCAGTTTCAACAAAGCTGACGCAGCTTCTTCTATCGGTGTTGGTATATATTCGATGTTTGAACCTCCAACCGTTGCTCGACATTCAGCCTTGTTATAAAGATATTTTTCCCTTTAAATTACACTTATTGTCGGCCCACCCTTTCATCCATTCAGATCTCCGACATGAAGGTGGTGTTAAGCTTATTCGATATTTCTGCTCATTCTGCCTTTGTATCTACATTGTGGTAGGATTGCGCCAACTCTGTCTTTGATTCGAGCAACTCCACAGTTTTTTCGAAGTGCTTCCGTGTGATTATTTTTAAGCTAAAATTATTTTCATTAGAAAAAAACATGTTTTATAAATGTTATTTAGGAAAATACTTACCCTTTTGATGCTCTTATAACTTTTAAATTAACTTTTCTTTTTTGTGGAATGAAATAAAACACACGACTATTTTTTGAGCTTTTGGCATTCGAATGCGAGAATTCTAATACAAGAAATTGTAAAAAAATTATAAAAAGGGTTGTACTTTTATGGCTTTGGAAAAGCATAGTACAACGAATTTGTAACAGGGTTGTACTTTTAAGATTGTACACAAACGTAGTACCATAGTGTACAAACGAAATTTTTAAAGTTCGAATACGAGAACCATAATATGGCTGAATATGGCTGAATGTCGTTCCAAAATTAATCACCCATATTCTGTTTGTCGACGGCAATACCGTCGGCAATATTATAGCAACATCAATTTAAGACGACATCAATATTAATCTTGCATTTCCTAACAGTTTTGTGTTGATGTTGCCGGTTTATCGATTATTTTAATAAAACCCAACACACATCTCTAATGTATGTGTCAGTTGCTTCGTTTTGTTTACATTTTGATTTAGAACAAAATTTTGTGCAAAATAAGAAAGTTTGTAGAAAAAGAAAAATGAGAAGTTTTTAAATAAAAAATATTTTTAGACTCCAGTGACCAAGAAAGCAAAACAAACTTAATGGTGGAAAGAAGACGGTTTGGACAGTAGTGGTGCATTTTTAATTCTGGCCATTAATGGGCTCTTTTCCAGCTCCTCTACTAATTTTTCAAATTGGGCAGGATACGTAATTTTAATATTTTCCATTTTATTCCAATCTTTTTAATTAAAATTTTCTTTATTAATTTTTTTGCTGGTTTTGTTTGAACTCGACGCTGAAAACTGTGACGACAAAATAATATTGCCGCCATTTTCTCTTGTAGAATATCAAATATGTGTTGGCAGTTATCGATACATGCCAATATTGACAACAGGAATGCCAATTCGCCTCAAAATTAAAAAATCGGCGTCGTCTTGTATTGCCGTCGACAAGCAGAATATGTGTGTATATTTCCAATTCTTGTAATGTTTTAGCTTCTTAATGCAATAAACAACATTTTCTGCTCTTATTAACTTACTTAGCAATTGGTTATCAAGCTTTGTTAAGGTTTTTTGCATACGGCCGTTAATCCTTTTGAAAGAGAATGAAGATTTTACACAAATAAAAGACTAATTGTCGTTACAATTGTCATCAATGACAACATATACATGACAGTGTCATTCTTATTGCTGTGCATGAGTTTCGTGCCCTCTGTTTGGAAATACCGCCAGTGTTTGACCTAGATTGTCACCATCGCCTGATGGAGTAAATATGACAGATGGACATGGCATGAATACCAAGATGAGTTCTAGATCTTGGTATTCATGCCATGTCCATCTGGATATAGTTGGGATTTTAGTCTTTCAAATACATTTCCAATTGGGATTTGTAAGCGTTTTCGTAAATCTTGTTTTATTTCATTGAAACTCTTATAATTTCGAATTATTTCCAAAGCATTAAACACAACTGACTTCAATATGTCATATATGAAATATATGCACTTTTATGCGAATGTTTATTTTGAAAACCAGAAGAAAACACTACTGCAGGATATTGTCCATGCTTTTTTTTTCTGACGCATTATGAATTAAACTAACGTCTATTTTTGATTTTTAGTGGCTGGAAATATTTTATTTTCTAATACAACATAAAAAATAATTGTTGTTTATATGAGCTTGGGGTCAACATAAAAAAACAACAACAAAAATTAATAAATAATAAATTTTTTTGTTCTATTGTAAACAATTGAGTCCATTATACTAGCTTCTAATATTGATACCAATAAAAAATTATAAATAGCTTGTTTTCAAAGTCTACTGATGATTAGGGTGGCTCCTAATAAATGTTGACATATAGATAGCTGGGAAACATTGAAAACAAGCTATTTATAATATTTTATTTGTTCTATTGTTAAATGCACTCAAAACAATATATTTTAATTATTATATATGAGTACCCACCGATTTTACTTCACTAACGAACAGTTTTATACTGGAAACTCAACTGTGACGAAGGACGAATTTTTGGTCGTGAATATTCGTCGCTAAAAATAAAACACATTGGCGTATATTGCTCCTTTATTGCAATATAGTCATAACTAAAAAAGGCTTGTTTCGAGAAAAACGCATTTTAAATTTTTAGCTTCCATAAAAGTCTTAGAAAAGAATTTTAGAAAATATCTTCTAAAGAAAACAGTTTAAAAGTGATTTGAATAAATTTTTGTCACAATATAAAAGGCAGTACTGTTAACAATTCTGCATTGTTAACTCAAAAAGCTCAGGTTTTGAGATATGACTATGTTGCAATGAAGGAGCGATATGAAAATGCATACAATCGTGGTGTTGATCGAAATTCGTCATACTCAGCGAAAGTTCAAATAGATTTATTTCTAATCGTTTCGTCAGCGAAGGACAAAAAAAAAGTAACAGGTTTTCACGAAATAATACTTTTTATAATTCCATTAATCTATATAGTAAAAAATTTATGCAAATTTTCTCAAGATTTAAAATACTTCAGATAATCCCTCTTTTTAGTATATATATTTATGGTCACTTCATTATCAGCTGCTAACTAAAAGGAAAATTTAAATAAAGAAAATAACAATTTGCAATTTGGTATAAAAAAATGGATAAATGTGAAACAATAATTGAGAATATAAAACAGCATCAATGCCTATACAATCTAGCTTCAAAAGAGATGTGGTAAATTTAACACGTAAAAATGTTGTATGTATGGAATGTAAACAATGTTATCTACGTAAAAGTTCGTTGATATTGTGCTTCACTCGACAAATTTGTGCAACGAATATTTGCTGGCGAGTTCATCACGATGGGCGAAATTCGTCGTTCGTCGCAGTTGTGTTCCTAGCATTAATTGCATATTTTTGACGAAAAATTTCAAAAGAGACGGGTATAAATTTGTGTTACTCATGCCGAATTATTTTTGTTACACATTTTGAAAAATTCAAATATTGTCGTATAGTATCAATTTTTTGTATATTTTTATTTTTGAAGGCCCGCCTAATCTTGTGGCCCATTTTCCTAGTTGTAGTCCCCTGAGTACTGGTCAAAAATAAAATAAAAAGAAAATCTGAATTAAGCGTAGCAAATAAAAACTTTTTTAAGTTAAGTTGCCCTAATTTTATATTTGTAAGATTTTTTTAGAGAAATTTTTTAATGATATAAACTCGTTCTTTAAAGCAATTTTGTAAAACTAAAAACTATAAGGTGCTCACACTGAAGAATACTTTTATGTAAATGAATATATGTTGCTGCTGTCTTCAAAATAATTCAGTAGCGGACCACATGACTATAATTGCCAGTTCCAACATTTACTGATGTGAAGTCCTGTAGTCTGCTGTGGTCTATGTGTTTAAGGCTGTAGATTAAAAAAAATAAATATACTTTGAACAGTCGTAAAGCAGCTCTGGGCTGAAGAACAGCTCTCGCGTCATCGTAATTATTTCTTAAGTGCGGTCAGGCTTGTGTTTGTTGTTCGGTCTTCGAGAGTTTTGCGTCTCGCTCGCACTGGTTAACGGTTTGCCTCAACTAACTGTATTGGTTTACAGTTTTTTAGAGGTTATTCATTGTTAACCATGTGGAAACTTCCTATGTGAAGGCATAGGTCGTTATAGTTAGTCACAGCTACGCTACAAAAGTAGTGTTAATACCATCTTGGGCATTATGGTCTTTGTCACCCCGCCCATGCTGTGCATCCTATACATTGCAAATTTACTTTGCAACTGTATAGTTACTAAATAAATAAATAAATAAATAAATATACTTTGAAGATCGTTTTTCATTTTTTTTATGCTAAAGTGTAATTTAAGTTAATTTTTCAAGAACAAAAATACTCCGCAACCATTTCAATTTACAACTTTATGTATTCAAGCTAAAAAACAAGCAAAAAATTCAAGTATTTATGCAATTACTCGTATAACAACAAATGCAAATCTGTAATTTTGCTTTAAAGCGAAAAGTAAAAAATCATATGTATGTATATAATTAGTGTAAAATGTCAAATAATACCCAGAAGTTCCCGGGTGGCATTAGAGGAACGTTTACATGATAATACATCGTACAGGGTGGCTGAAGAAGACTTTTGCCATATTAGGAACTGGAACAACTCTTTTTGTACTGCAAGGAATTTATTCAAATTTTTTTTTTTTTTTTTTATTTGAAAGCTCCATGAGTTCTATTAAGAAATAATTTGGTTAATCCTTCAAATAATTGAATTGTCGGATGTAATTTGTACACTCCTCTTTACAATAACTCTACAAAAAAAGTTGGGTGAAGTTAGGTCGGGCAAGCTGGGACGGCCAACGGATGGTTAAGTTGCTTTAAATATCCCTGTTACTAAATTTTCTGCAAAACTAGGCCACACCAGTCTCAGCTGCGTATATAGTTGATCGATCTTGCTGAGATCACACAGAGCTGAATGCAGTTTTCTTTCGGCTTATTTTGGGATACAAAATTCTTTTAGCATGCTCAACTAACGATTTCCAGTAACCACAGGGCTGCGTCTATTTCGCTTAAGGAAGTATGGCCTGACAATATAGTGTGAAAATACTCCACAGCACACTGTAATGCAAATCGGATGCAAATCCCTCTCAAACAATATTGCTCGAAACCACTCCATATCACTCCTTTATTGCAACATAGTCATATCTCAAAAAATGAACTTTCGGGTTAACAATGCAGAATTACGAGTATTAATAGTACTACCTTTTATATTGTGTCAAAAATTTATGCAAATTACTTTTAAACTGTTTCCTTTCGGTGATATTTTCTAAAAACTTTTTCTAAGACTTATATGGAAACTAAAAATTTGAGATATGTTTCTCTCGAAACAAGCTTTTTTTTAGTTATGACTATTTTACAATAAAGGAGCGATATGTGACAATTTATTTGGTAAAGTTACCGTTTTGATTAAAATGAGCCTCATCAGATTTGAAAAGACATTTCACCAAGCTCTCCTACTTCTCCCCATCTTCTGACAAAATTCCTAATTAATCGGCAATTTTGCTAAATTTATTTTCTTAGCCATTCAAATTTTGCTGGGCAATAAATTTTAACTCTTGTACACTATTGTCAGCGTGACGTACACCAAACTAGGGCAGTTTGCTTTCTGGGGAATTTGTTGTAGCAAAGTGCGAAGCTTTTTTGCTTGTCTGCAGTAACACCCAGGCCCTGAGGCAGAAATCGAACCTGCGACCTCGAGACTGTTGGTTGAGTACTCTACCAAATCAGCTATCGAGGCACCCTAAAAAACTCTAGGAAGCCGCTTGCCTTATGTTGCGTTGGACTTCTGAAATCCTTACCATGAGTTGAAATTGGCAGAGCGGGGATCAGCAAAGCTTCCGGGAAGTTCTGTCTCGAAGCCCATCTCGGTGCTAATCATGGTTGAGGTGCGTTGGCTGAAATGTTCTAAAATTGCAGAAAGGGGAGTTAGTTTCCTTGATAACTTTGGTGCGTGCTGGTTTTCGGGGGCTATTAACCCTAGAGCTGCTGTTGTCTTGCAACAGATATCTGTACTGTAAGGAACCAGGGGCGATGGTTAAATGAGCGAGTTGGGTAATGGCTGATGTTATTATTGGGCTTCGGCCTAGCAACTCATTAAGCCTTGTCTTTCAATGACTACTGAGAAATTGCATACAGTAGGTTTTAGAAAGCTCAAACTCATCATGATAATAATTTGCGTCCTTTGGGAGCTTGGTAAGAAAAACAGTGCACTAGTGAATCACTAGTGAATCATGAATAATTCACTCCGTAATATTGGTCCATCATCAGATTAGGTCGACAAGGCAGGTGCTGATGTGAATCAATTTTACAATCTGTAGCGGCTCTCTTCAGCTAACTATACTTAGATTTTGTAAAAGCGCAATATGATGAAACTCTCTCCGTACAAGAGAGCAAAAGTATGCTGTAAGTATTTTGCATGTTTACACTTGTGGGATAAGTAAAATCGAAGTATAATATAAAACTATAAAATAATTACTGATCTACAATATTTACAAAAACAAAATGCCATATTCTTTGAATGGCATTTGTTGGTTTTGTAAATGTTACTCCACTTTCAGTAGATAATCAAACTGCTGAATGTGTCAGCTTAAAAATACAACTCTGATGTGCTGAAATCGTTTAGAAAATGCAATACAACAGTATTTACATACTCCCACTGAATAAAATGTTCCTTTTACTCGGCAATATTTGCTTCATTATACAAAAATGTATGGCAGATCTAAATTTCTGTGTCGCCCTGTAAACACCCCCTAATGGTCACGTGCTCATGCAGCATATATGAAATTAGAAATTATTATAATATTTGTATTTATTTATTTCCAAATGACATGTTGAACCTTTTTTTTATCTTTTATTTGTAATTATTGACTGTAAATATTAAAAATAGAAAATTAAAAGGTCATATTAAAATATACATGTATGTACTTATGTAGTTATTAAAAGTAACAAGAGTAAAGTTAAACTTTGCCGATACAAACAAAAAAAGAAAAGTTAAAAATTAATAATACATAAATTTCTAGTTATAAATATAAAAAGAACAAACCATTAAATTAATTAAACTAAATGAATTAAAGTTAAAAAAAAATGTTAAATAAGTTATGATTTCCTAAATTCTAAGCATTAAAGAATACATTTTTAATGCGAAATCTATTAAATAAATGTAATAAATAATTAAAAGTAAATAAATAGACTGTTTTTCATTTGCTATTAATAATTGAAGTACAACCGCGAGATGAGAGCAATAAAACGCTTTTTAAGGTAAGATTACATTTTTAAATGATTATTTTATTTTATTATGGTTTATTTTATATTATTTTATTAAACATAATGATCATTTAAAGTTTTAAGCAAATTAAAATCAGGATGTGTAAAGATCCAATCAAATGAAAATTTCTGTTTTTTTTTTTTTCAAGTGGAAACTTGTTTCATATCTAAAGAGCGATGTCAATTAAAATGTTTTCCCACTAGGTAGAGCATTGTGACTGGCGGCTTTGAAAACGGTCTTTGACGTACACGACCGAATCAACTAAAAATGTTATTCTTGCTAGACATTATTCAATTCCATTAAAGACGACCAATAGATCGTTTTTTCTATGTAAATTTTATCATTTATAAAAATGTTGCTCTGTTCTCTCTCTATCTCTCTCTCTCTCTCTCTCTCTGCCGTTTGCAAATTTGTTTGCAATAATAATAAAATACAAAACTGTAATTTGCAAAGACATAAATCTGGTGTTATGGGAACCGGCAGCCACAGGATCTTGTTCTCGCTCCTTCGTTGAGTATTATGGTGGTTGAGGATTAGACCCAAATCGAGGACAGACTTCATTTGAACACGGTGTGGAGTTGCATTGCAATCGGGTGCAGTGATCCAAATATCCTAACGAGGGGATCATATCGAAACAATATGCGATCGAAATGGTACTCGAGCATGTCTCTTTAATGTGGATATGGGAATATTTTATTCATTTTTGTTACTTTTTTCGTAATTTAAATATACATGTGAAACATTTTTATATATAACTTGTTAAACTTTTAAGTCACGTTTTTTAAATTCTGTAGCACTGTTGCTTATCCGCTCATATTACATTTGTTACACAACACTGTCAACACTTCTCCTTATTTAAAACTTATTTCTTTAACACGAGTTTTAGAGCTAGAATATCTGATTTGTCTATTAATATTTTATATCAACATATTTTGAACTAAACTATAGAAAATCTTTCTCTTATATTCCACCGCGTTACACACATTCTGTCCTATGAACCAAATGTACTTTTTCAGAAGGAGAGAAAAAATTAAAATACACGTGTATCGGCGATTTTTATGTACACATCAGAATTTTTTATTCCTTTTTTTTTTGTATAAAATACTGGGTGGCCCAGAAAGACCGAAGTGGTGTGAATTCCTTATAACTTTTTTATTATAATTTTTTTTTCTTTTCTTTTCAGTATTTTGTAAAGAAGACTTGGATAATTTATAATGGAGCAATACACAATTGAACAACGTGCCCAAATTGTTGAAATTTACTTTTCAAATCAACGGTCCATTGTGTTGACTCAGCGTGCATACCGTCGTCAATTTAATGTGCGGGTTGCACCCTCTCAGTCAACAATAAACCGTCTGGTTGCAAATTTTCGAGAACAAGGAGCAGTAAGGAACCTTCCTGGTCCCGGCAGACACCGAACTGTCCACACGGCTGACAATATTCAAGTGGTACAGGAGAGTATTCGGGAGGATCCAGAAACATCAACCAGGAGACGTTCGTCACAACTGGGCCTCTCAAGGACGTCGCTGCAGCGAATTTTGCACACCATAGGATTGTTTCCATACAAAATTCAACTTGTCCAAGAATTGAAACCAACAGATTACCAGCAACGACTTGACTATGCAATTTATTTCCAGCAAAAAGCACAAGAGAATTTTAATTGGCCTCCGCGTTCCCCGGATTTAACCGCTCCAGACTGTTTTCTTTGGGGCTATTTAAAAGGAAAAGTTTATGTTAATAAGCCTAGGACTATTGAGGAGTTAAAAACCAATATTCGAGAAGAAATTAACAACATACCACCGGAAGTTTTGCGAAAGGTCATGGAAAATGTGTTGGAAAGAGCACATTTGTGCGAAGCAGAATATGGCCACCACTTGCGGGATATCATTTTTAATAACTAATCCAAAAATATTCCCCATAAATTTAATGTATTTAAAAAAAAAAAAAATTAAAAAAATATCTCTTAAATAAAAAGTTATAAGCAATTCACACCACTTCGGTCTTTCTGGGCCACCCTGTATAAAGCTCGTAGTGCCTTGGCGTATTCCTAACTTAGGCACTCTGTTTTTCGTGGAAAAGAGGGGAAGGGGTCCCTCGTTTGGTGCGGCAAACAAAACTCTAGGAAGCCGCATGACTTATGTTGTGTTGGCCTCCGAAACCCTTACCAAGGGTATAAATTGGCAGAACGGGGATCAGCATGCCCCCGGGAAGTTCTGCTTGCGGTTTGACCCGGGCTGATCATGGTTGAGGTGCCTACCTTGGCTGAAAAGTTCTGGCTGTGGTTGAAACCTAAAACGCAGGAAGGGAGTGTTAGTATCCTTGATAATTGTTTGGTGATGGCTTTTTTCGAGGGCTAACAATCTCCCGAGGATCTGTTGCCTATACAACAGATACGTGTACTGTAAGGAACCAGTGGTGATGGTTGACGGGTGAGTTGGTTTAAGGGCTGATGCTCTTAGTGGGCTTCGGCCTACCAACTCATTAAGCCTTGTCCTCCATTGATTGCTGGGAAATTGCATACATGAGGGACTAGAAAGTCCGAACTCCTCAACAAGAAGTTGTTCATATGACTGCAATCATATGACAAGAATTGCTACCTGTGTGAGCCTAGCAAGCCACACGGGGGCGGTGGTGAATCGTGAAAAATTCACTCCGTGGAATTGGTTCACCATCAGGTTAGGCCGCGAGGCAGCTACTGATGTAAATCATTTTCACAGTTGTCTGCCTGTGTGCAAGACTTAGGATAAATTTTTAACCCTTTTTCCGTGATGCAATTAAGCGGAATTTTTGCAGACAGATTGAAGCTACCTAAATATGAAATAGAAATGTTTTTTACAAAAACACTTATTTCTCAACTTTTAGCTCAATACGAACTATTTTATACTATCTGAATTACACGATTTTCGGAACGCCTCAAAATACACGTTAGTTTCAGTATCACTTCTTCGTTTGAGATGAATCTTTTCAAGTTTGGAAACAGGTAAAAGTCACTAGGAGTTAAATCTGGACTATAAGGTGAATTATCAACTAATTCGAAGTGTATTTTAGGTAATTTTAGCATGAATGCAGTAAAATCGGGGTCACATATAGCTGAGATGTATCCAAAATCCCGAAAAAAGTCAATTTTTTTTTTGCGAATTTGTATAAATTTTTTTTTTTTAATTTTTGTTCTACTTCATATGCAAAAAGAATTTCACCGATATCGATCGATATATACCCCAGATAAAGAACTGATTTTTAAATCAAAATGTCGTTTAAGTGAATTTAAACAATTTTTTTTTTTCTTAAAAGCAATTCTGGTTACAAGAATAGGTTACTAAAACTCCGAAAATAAAATGTCCGATATCAGTCCATAAAAGTGTCAATATATATCAATGAAAAATTTTTTTACTTAAAAGTAGTTCTGATTATAAAAGAAGGATTACTAAAATACAGAAAATGAACATATCCGATATCGGTCCTTATACCCAAGATATAGCCTAAACAGATTTGTTAATGAAAATGTCGCGTGAGCAAACTTATAATTGTTTCTGCTTAAAAGAAGTTCTGGTAATGAAGTCAGTAAATAAAGAAAATTAAAATTTTCTATTTAGGTCCATATATACCCGAGATATACCCTAAACCGATTTTTTCATAAAAAAAAATTTTTTTTGCTTAAAATCAGTTTTGATTATAAAACGAGGATACTAAAATACAGAAAATAATAGTTGCTGATATCGGTGCATATATAAAAAGTTTTTTTTTTGTTTTGCTAAGAGCATTTCTCGTTATAAAAGAAGGTGACTAAAATACAGAAAATTAAAATTTTCGATATCGGTTCTATATGAACCGAGATATAGTTCTCGGTTCTATATGAACCGAGATATAGCCTAAACCGATCTTTGCATGAAAGATTACCTTTTTGGAATGGTGATTACAAGGCGAACATATTTTTCTCCGATATCGGTCTATATATATCGGATCATATTTAGTTCAAATTTGTAATACAGTCGAAGTTCCATATCTCGAATCACCATTATCACAAAAAAAAATTCGACTTACGGCGACTTCGAGTTACAGAATGTTTTGGCAAAATAGAATATAAGTTTTTTGTATTTTGTATTTTTATTTAAAATAGTCTCTAATGAAAAACTATATACTTCAGAATATAAAAGAACAAGGATATGTACTACTATAGTTAAAAATTATATTTAAGTAAAATACATATTCCTGACTGACATTTTACTATTTTTCAAATTCATTAAGTTAAATGAACTTTTCATAAAGTAATGTTTTCCTTAATACCTCTACTTCCATTTATCAAGCTAATCTATGCTTGCTGTAAAGTTATCATCTCCAAACCGCTTTGCAAACTCAATTGCCGTTTCCTTTAATATTTCACCAAGTATAGGCACGTTTTGGCTTCTAATTGCTAAAAACCAATCGATGACTGCTTTGTCGACCATATCATCAGCACCCACTCGGATTTGAACTCGGGTCATGGCGTACCATGATCTGCTGCTTTAACCACTCAGCTACCGAGCATTTAATTATTCTCAATCTATATTTTATATATCAGTGGGTGCTGATGAGTAGTGTAGCGACTACGAAACAGCTAGTTGTCCTCCAGCTAAAGATTTGATTATTATTTTTCTTGTCTTCTTCAATCAATAATTATTGATCACAGCAAATTTGTATTGTAAAAAATCCTTCTTAAGAAAAAACTTAAGAAAGGAAAAACTTTAACTATAACCCGATCTACAAACCCAAAAATTTTTAATATAAAAATTATAAAGTTCAACAAAAATTTAACAAATTAATATTTATTTGTTAATTTATTCAATCAAGACAATAAGCCCATTGGGCCAACCTTGCCTTAAGAAATAATTTGGCTATAATCCATTATACGAGTATAAGCAATAAAATGAAGTTAATTTCAAAAATATAAGTGTAAAATATATTTAAATATACAGGGGGAGAACAAGAAAATTTATAAAATTAGCATAATTTATTAAATTATAACAAATTCTTTTACAATTTATTGCATAATTTATAAATGTATTAAAAATTTCTAAGTATCCAAAAATACTTCCCGTTCTTCTGCGCTACCAATGAGAACAATATAGCAAGTTATGGCTGAAAGTGTGGCTCACAGAAAACAGCAAAATAAATTCAGAGTCTCGATACAATTACTTTTTTAAAATTCGAAACGGATTGTGAAAACTACCTTTCTTCATAAGAAATTATATGATTCCACAAACGTGTAACCTTAACTACAAAAAATCTATTCATGATCGTAGATGAAAATAG
Source organism: Thecocarcelia acutangulata (assembly GCA_914767995.1). Lineage (NCBI taxonomy): Eukaryota > Metazoa > Arthropoda > Insecta > Diptera > Tachinidae > Thecocarcelia > Thecocarcelia acutangulata. Next base: position 65,806,381 of record OU612098.1, read on the forward strand.
TGGAATGTTCAGAGCATGAATACGTGTTGAAGAACCAAAGCTAAATCTTTGGAGAAGATAAGTGGGAGATCCAAATGTAAAAATTTTGTACAATTGAATAAGCAAGCTCAACTTAATATAGTCATCAAAGTCACATCCCAACAACTTTACTACGAAAGGCGTTATGTGCCTGAAATCTCTATACTTAAGACCGAAAATATAACGCACAACTCTATTAAAACACTGTTTTAGCTTGATTAAATACGTGACTATTGTGAAGGGTATTTTAGATTCAGATCAGCCAAATATACCACACTCTAGCTTGTTTGTACTTAACATAATTCTGTTTAGTTTTTGCTATAACTTTTTTTTTCTTCCAAAATTTTAAGCAAGAAGGGTGAAAATCGTATGGGCCTGAAATTCTTCGGAGTGGGGTGTAAAGCCTGCCCCCTTTCGGAATAAAAACTACAGCACACCTTCGCCATGATTGTGGTATGTAGGACCACCTAAGGCACAAAAAAAATTCATATCAACCATAAGCTCCGAATTCTTTTGCAAATCAGCTGGCTTTTTAACTTCAAACCGAAAAAACAATTAAAATAGGATTAGTTTTTATAATAAATTATGGGGAATTATCTCTCCTCTCTTCATAAAGAATGCGTCAGACCAAGTAGTTTATAATACGAGTAGCATTTGTTTAAATGAAAATATGTATATATAAACAGTCCACCCGTCACATCTAATTATTTACTTGTACAACTACAATTAAATGCCATTTACTTGCATCGTTCTGTGGGTTTGCTTGTGTTTAAGGAAACAATTTTCTACGCCAAATATTTCTAAAAGCTCTCACTGAATAACTGACGAATTTTCAAACATCTAATTATCATAGAACTTTGTTTTAAAAAGTCTTACACAACTTACAAACGCAGATAGCGATTTCAATGTAATACTACATACATAAGTACGAGTACATACTCATGTACACACGTACATACATACATACATCGTATATAACTGCGAGCACTTAAATTTGTTGGGCAAAAAAAGTTTGAAATATCTGATTTCATGCAATTTGACTGGTGGTGTAATTTTTCACTTGTTCCCTTTTTTTTTTTTTTTTTGATTAGGGATTTGTTGACGTTTGTTGTTGTTGTTTTGGCATGAAAATTATTCCATGCGGACTTTTTCAGTTTCTCGTTCAAAAAGTCCTGTCGTTTATGTTGTATTAAGAACAATTTTCATCGGTCTATTCTTTTTAGTTTTTTTTTGCTACTTTCTTTAAATAAGTAAGGACGAGTATTTCATTGTTCTTAAGTGCGTTTTCTTTATGCCTATTTCTTTTTTACTTTTTATATACAGACAAATTATATTTAAATGTATGTTCTTATGTACATACGTACATTTGTATGTGCGTTTATACCAACTTATGAATAAATTTTCAACGTTCATAGTTTACCAAGTTTTTGGTTTTTTCGCTTTAAATTTTTTGCGCCCTCTGAATGTTTAGTTGTACAATCACGTCGGCCCAGCTATCATGTTTTAAAATGTAACTTGTATGTATGAGGTCTGATCAAAAAATAACCGTTAATTTAAAATTTCGTGAGTTACGTATGTTCGGTTTTATGTATATATGTTGGCAACATCAGCCATTTTGGATTGACAGTTTGTTTTTGACAGACATCCGACTGAAAATGGAATACAACTCTCATGTTTGGGCCGGTGCCTCAAAGTCTATTTTGGGGTTGCTCGACCGTGTGCAGGAGAGGGCGAAGAAGCTAATCGGTGACAGTATGCTATCCTACTCTATTGACTCATTGGAGCATCGACGCAGTTTGGGGTGCATTACCCTGTTCTATCGTTACTACAATGGATTTTGCTCTGAAGAGATTAAAGATCTTCTTTCCGAAACTGGCACATTTTTGCGCAGCACGCGTTCATCGTCCAGAGATCATCCATTTGTGACGTAGAGAATTCGAGTTTCAGCCGTACGCTTCGTCTGTGGAATAAGTTGCCTGCAGACGTTTTTCCTGTCTGTTATACTCGTAACGTTGGAAAGTTCGAATCAAATGTTCGCAAACCCTATTCCCTCTTTCCACCGCCTCACAACTTATTTTCCTAGTTCTGGTACAATGCACTGCATATGTAGGGGTTATCCCCTGAGTGCTGGTCCAAGATAAAAAAAGGATCAAAAGGTTAATCGTGTTTTGGTGTACTCTTCGATTTTTTACTATTCCAAAAAATGGATCAAAGAAACTGTATTAAGTTTTGTGTAAATAATGAAATTAAATGCACAAGGACATTTTAAATGTTGACTGTGGCGTTTGGCAAGTCTACTATGAGCAAAACACAAGTTCACTTGTGGTATAACCGGTTTAAGGCAGGTCGAGAAGTTGTCAATGACGATGCTCGTCCTGGTCGCCCGAGCACGTCACCAACCGATGAAAACATTGAAGCAGTGAAGAAAATGATTTTGAATAATTGTCGAATCACTATCAGAGAGGTTGCTGATGATGTTGCCATATCGTTCGGCTCATGCCAAGCAATGTTTACGGATGTTTTAGGCATGAAACGTGCGGCAGCGAAGATTGTTCCAAATTTGCTAAATTTTGAGCAAAAAAAAAGTTGCATGAACATCGCTCAGGAGCTTTTGAACATCATCAACGACGATCCAGATTTCCTCAAAAAGGTCATAACTGGTGACGAATCATGGGAGTGTAGTTATGACATTGAAACCAAAGACCAATCATCCCAATGGAAGCGTCCAGAGCCCCACGACCGAAAAAGCACGTTGAGTTCGGTCAAATTTGAAGGTTTTGCTCACTGTTTTCTTCGACTGCCATGGCGTGGTGTGTAATGAATTCTTGTCACAAGGTCGCACGGTGAATAAGGAATACTTGAAGTTATGCGCTGTTTGCGCGAAGTAATTTATCATAAACGCACAGAATTATGGGAAAACAATCCTGGATTATGCACCATGATAACGCACCAGCTCACACATCGATGCTTGTGCGTAACTTTTTGCTAAGAAAAAACCCTTATCGTGCCTCAACCACCGTATTCACCGGACTTCGCCTCCGCAGACTTTTTCCTCTTCCCAAAACTGAAGACACCGAAGAAAAGAAAGCGTTTTGCTGGGATTAGGAAGATAAAAGAGAAATCGAAACAGGAGCTGTTGGCGATACGAAAAACCGCGTTTCAGAAGTGTTTCGAGGATTGGAAAAAACGCTGGCGCAAGTATATTATATCTGAGGGGGATTACTTTGAAGGGTACAATATAGTTATTGATTAATAAATAAATACTTTTTGAAAAAATTTAAAATAACGGTTATTTTTTGATCAGACCTCGTACGTGTGTATATAAAAAAAATTTGCCCTAAAACATCCCACATTTTATTTTTATTAGAATCCTGTAGTCATAATTAGTGCCCGTTCACACGCATCAAATTTTGATTATTCTTTGAGAAAGAAATGGAGATTGTAAAGCAAAAACACCAAAACTTGAGCATACTCATACTCGGCTGAGAAGAAGGAATACCCTTACCACCATCAGAGCTTTATAAAATAAAACTTTTTGTCTAGCATTGGCTGGACTTGGTTAATTTTTGGTATTTAGTATTAAGATTTTAATACTTGTTAGTTCATATATCGAAGATTCAATAAATAAATAAAAGCAAAAAAAAAATTAAATCCGTGTTCACTATTTTATGTTTAGTGTAATAGACGATATATTTATTAATTAATGTGAGAGCAAAAGTTTCATCGCTGAGCTATCAAATATGTGCAGAGAATCTATTTCACAGTTTTTGCGATATAGCGTTATAAATCAAGGCATACAGGAGGTATTAGAAGGTCTGAATTCTTAAGTAAGGGGTTTGCCCATATGGCTACAAACGTATGGTACCAAGTTGCCACCTGTGGTGCCTGGTGAGCCACATGGGGACGCTGGAGAATCGTGCTAAATTCACTCCGTGGACTTGGTCCATCATCAGATTTGGCCCTAAAGGCAGGTGCTGATGTAAATCAATTTTTATAAGTCAGCCGTACGTTTGAAAATCTTACAGTGGTACCAGCAATTTTTATCAACAAAATTTTACTTCTTAGGGAAAAACTCTTAATTTTAGTTAAAAAGTCTTAAATTGTTTTCCAAAATTATATATATATATATATATATATATATATATATATATATATATATATATATATATATATATATATATATATATATATATATATATATATATATATATATATATATATATATATATATATATATATATATATATATATATATATATATATATATATATATATATATATATATATATATATATATATATAGGGTGTTTTTTTAAGCCCGATAGAACTTGAAATTGTAAAAAATAACACAAAAAATTAAATTGTAAACAAAATTTTTTTTTATTCGAAAGATCAATACGTGACATTAACATTTGAAAATGATTTCGGGCATATGGGCACCGCGGCTGTTCTTGACGAAGCGCATTCTGGACGTCCAATTTTGGGCCACTTTTTCGAGCACTGCTGGCCTTATGTCACGAACAACACGAACAATGCTGGCCTCCAAGGCGTCAATTGTTGCTGGTTTATCAGCATAAACCAGTGACTTCACGTAGCCCCACAGGAAATAATCGAGAGGTGTCAAATCGCACGACCGTGGAGGCCAATTGACAGGTCCATTTCTCGAAATCTACTTATCGCCAAATTTTGATTTCAGTAAGTCGATGGTTGCGTTCGCCGTATGGCACGTAGCGCCATCCTGTTGAAACCACATCTCCTCCGGATCAATGTCATCCATATTTTCAAACAAAAAATCATTGATCATGGTGCGGTAACGATCTCCATTGACCGTAACGCGAGCTCCGGCCTCATTTTTGAAGAAATAAGGTCCGATGATGCCACCAGCATGAAAACCGCACCAAACAGTGCATTTTTCTGGATGTAATGGAGTCTGTAGGGTCTCTTGTGGATTGGTCTCACTCCATATGCGGCAATTTTGCTTATTAACAAACCCGTTAAGCCAAAAATGCGCCTCATCGCTGAACACAATTTTGCGATAAAACAACGCGCGAATCGACGACTGATTTTCAAAGTAAATTTGGATAATTTCGTAGCGTTGTTCAAGCGTGAGTCTATTCATGATGATTTGTCAGAGTATACTGAAACAAATAAAAAAAATGTTTCATCAAAATTTAATTTTTTGTGTTACTTTTTACAATTTAAAGTTCTATCTAGCTTAAAAAAACACCCTATATATATATATATATATGTATATATATATATATATATATATATATATATATATATATATATATATATATATATATATATATATATATATATATATATATATATATATATATATATATATATATATATATATATATATATATATATATATATATATATATATATATATATATATATATATATATATATATATATATATATATATATATATATATATATATATATATATATATATATATAACGTTAATATGTGATAATAATTATTTAAAAAAATTAAAGACAGCAAAATTCACTGGATGTTTCCAAATAACTCATACATTATTAGAATGTAAAATTTCAAAAATCTTAGTTTTGGGAGAAAAATCTTCAAACCTTGTTTTTTTTATCTTGGACCAGTACTCAGGGGATGACCCCTACATATGTAGTGCATTGTACTGGAACTAGGAAAATAAGTTGATGAGGAGGAAAGAAGGAGTAGTGTTTGTGGGGGTTAAACTTTAACAATAACAACATGAAAGGCTAAAAGAAACTCTATTACAGCGTTTAAGATGTTGGAATTAAATTAGTTAAGACTGATCAGTGCCCAGTGTATATACGTTCGACACTGCTCAGATTAGCAAAATTTAGTCCAACACCTTCCACACTACCAGGTAATGAAATGCATTCAAAAGAAATTACTAATGAACATAATATAATGCTTGTAATATCGTCAAAATTAAAGTGAAACTCTCATTCTGGCACCACTGAAATCCTAGCACTTCCAAATTTATTTTTAGTATTATTTTAAGACCCATTTAGCACCCATGTTCATTTTAGTTGTGGCCATACTGGCATTATATAAGCAGTAAAAATTTCAGCTAGCTGATTAATTTTAGACTTCAGCCGGCTTTGAGATAAACGTCATCGATCAAACTGCTTGGCACCAGCTTTTAGCTTTATGAAAATAATTTTTGTTTTTTAATTTAACAGTAAATCAAGATTAATAACACACACATATATATTTTGAAAAATTGACGTTGTCATAGCGGATAAACGTTTTAAAGATTTGAGGAATAAAGTTTATTTAGTTTTCATTACTTCCTTGTGATCAATTTGAAACGCTTTTATTTAAAAGAAATTGCGTCATTATTATGTGTACTTGTCAGAGATCTGCAACCGGTGCCATTTTTAATGATCAAAGTACACCCGTCTTAAGTCGAGTTGCGGTGTGACTGACCACAAGCATGTTTTCTACTCGTTACAGCTTGCGTTTGTTAACTAGAGTATATAAAATACCCAATCAAGTTTGTATGCGGTGGCTGCTTGATTTGGTTTCTCAATTATTTTTTCCACGTTAGGCAATCGAACTCGTACTTTTTTTTTACAACGAAAATAATATTTGTATGCAAGATTTGCAGTCACACATTTACCTTACCCATGAGAGTGTGTGAGTTCAGTTTTATGTACTTACTCACTCACACGCGGTAAACGCATTCGTACTAAGCGCTGCGTTGCCTAAAGGTTTTAATAACATCATGTTTTGGCGATCGTGCTTTGCAGAATATATATACACATAGTTTATTTTAACATATTTAGTACAAAACTGGTAAAAACAATAACTTTTACTTTAAAAAAATAGATTGTTTTAAGCAGCACATTTTCATCAAATTTCTTTTATTTTCTGCTCCTTCATTTATAATAATTTTAATTTCTTGTTTTTAATCCATAACCACAATAAATGCACAATTACACATATGTACATATAACCAATTGTGGAAAAAATTTTGTTTGAATTGAATTTTCGTTTCAAAATTTTCAGCAAAAATAATCTTCAAATCATCATTCAGTATGGTATCTACAAAATCGTCAACATGGTTTATTAAATCGGGCAGCCGCGATTTCAGTTAATGTTAAATAAAAGGTGACGCATATACCAAACAAAAGACTTTGTCGAGAGTGTTGTTTTTACAAGTTGATTTTGTGATGACGTCATGTAGTCTTATTAAGAAAACGATTACTGCCATCCCTAAACAAGGGCGGCAAGCGGAACGTTTTTTTCCGCTGAGCTTTAACGCTAAAACGTCACCCCTAAACAAAAGCGGCAACGTTATGTCAAAACGATAAAAGCAGGGTTATCAAACAAATAAATAAAACAACCCTGATTATCTTAACAGCTGGACGGACGGTATTATTGTTTGTGTCTTTTTATTATATTAATCTGTTTTTGTACTGATTTCTATACAAAATTTTGTGTAACAAGAGCTTAATAAACAAAAAAAAAATGTTATAAATAAGACCGTTAAAAATAGAAAAAAATTAGTTATTTAGAGTTGGAAGGTTACTATATCATATTAAAAATAGTTTCTACCTCTATTTTCCTTTCTAATATTTTTTCTTCACTCTTTTGTTTACAATTCTTTTTCAACTTACGAGTACTCCACTGTGAAACGCATTGTCAAAATTGGATTTTCCAATATCAAAGCGTTGCCGTTGCGTTGCCGCCGCGTTGTTTCGGTATGCTCCATACAAAATGTACGGGCATGAGATCTTTTGACAGCTAAAAAACGCTTTCCGCTCTTGTTTAGGGATGGCTTTTAGAACCGAAAATAAAAACTACTCAAAATGTATATCTTATTAAGTGCTAGTAACAACACCACTCTTTTTGTGGTCGTTTCTTTTACTCTTGAGAAAATACATAAGACACGAAAGTGATCGGATACATTTTTGATGTATCAAGATTTCGCAAACGAACGATATGTATAAATATCACCGTATTTTTAAGAGTGTTTAAAATACTTGGATGTGAAAATGATTGGGTAAAAAACCGGTGTACTTATGGTTACGCTGCACCGTTGCAGATCTCTGGTACTTGTACATTATTATTTTCCTTTATAGCTTTTAAATGAAATATGGCAGAGACGAATATTGTAAACAGTAAATGTAATCTGTAAACAGCTGACGTCTGCTTTAATTTATGGCCCTTGAAATAAATGAAATAATAAAAACAACATTAACAGTTTACTTAAATATCTTAAGTTTGTTTTTTCATCGTTCGTTTCTTTTAAAATCTGCTGTTCGAGTATACAAGTACGAGTATGCCTTTGTGTGTGTATGTATTGTTTATGTATGTGTGTATGCGCTTGCATAATACTTTTCCGCAACATTTCCTGGTTTATTGTTTGCTAAATATTGTTGAGCGTATTTTCATAAATTATTTTAGGTCATCTAAAAGTTTTGCTTTTAAATGAAGAAAAAGTTACGGGGAAAAATAAATAAATAAAAAAATATGTAATTGTGTTCGAGTGTTCGTGCTTCTGAAGTAAATGCCGACATCCATACCTACACATTTTATCCCCCAGACCCACTTTTTTATTTTGTGATGATGGGCCTACTGGGATATGAAAATCATTTCTTTTTTTATTTAATTTACGTCTATCAGCTCTGCTTTTACTGAAGTGGCCTAAACATTACTCAAGATGCATGAATAACGTCTATTTCTTTACTGAAATTAACAAAGTGCTAAATGATACACATATTTATTTAATTTATTTTCTTTTTCTTTTGCGTTTTTATCGTTTTAAGAGTATACAAAAGATGGCTAATAAAATCGCGTAGTTTTAAAATTAATAGGCTTCAAAAGTTCTCAAAAGAATTGACTCCATTTCATATCCACATATTAAATTTTTTGTCAGTGTTTCATCAATTCATACCCAGCTAACATTTTTATTTGTGTAAGTGTTTATTGGGTTTTTCATGAAGGCGCCTAATATTGCTCGCGGGCGCATTTGTAAGTCGCAAAAGATTTCTTCCACGACAGCAACTGTTATTCGAGCAATATTCAGTCGAATTTTTAAATGTCTTTCATTATTCGGTAGAAAATAACTAATTTACCAAAACTGAATAATTTACCAAAATTCAGTATAGATTTTTTGCGTGCAACCGACTTTTCACTTTTTTAATAAAGGCAAGTATTGAAATTTCAGAGTTGATGCTAATAAAAACTATTTAAATCACATAATAATAAAACACATTCTGCACAATCACAGGAGATGAATGATGTTTTGAAATAACGCTTCCGACGACCCAGAATTTTTTAAAGACATATTTTTAAAGTTACTGCAACTATCGCCTCTGTGAATACGAAGGTATTTTGCAACGCAACAAAAAAGCAAAAGAAGTCGGCGATAAAAAAGTTTCGAACGACCGAAAGGACCTGACCCAATAGTTTGGAGCTATTGTGGCACTTTGACCATTCGTGGAAAATTATTATTCGAAAAATTTCGGTTTTGCAATATCTGTTTTGAAATGTATCAGACAATACTGAAAGGTTACGTTATTTCGCCATGAACTATGTATTTATTTGTTCTAGCCCAGAGAGTCAAAATAGTCCTCATGCAAAGTTTGAGAGTCATCTGACCATCTCTAACATTTCTTTACATTTCTCTTTAGAGACGTGTATAAATGAAAAAGCTTGCTTTTTGTTGTTTGACAGGCATTATTATAGCATTTTTCTTTTTAAATTCTCAACAATTTATTTAGATTGTTGGGATATAAAGTTGAATGTTTAAGAATATCTTTCAAAAATTTCCAAAGTCTACTGATAATTAGGGTAGTTCCTATGAAATGTCGACATATAGATAGCTGGGAAACATAGAAAACAAGCTATTTATAATTTTTTATTGGTATAAATGTTAGAGGCTAGAATAGCGAATAAAAACTTAATTGTATAAATCTTTAACTTTAGAAAATATCTGCAGTTCGAAGAGAAATGATTCGGGTTGTGGTATTTGCAAAATCGTAGCGAGCATATTTTGACGCACTTCAAAAGGAAACCAAGTGTTTGGAATGGTGGAAAAGCAAACAACAGATATTTATATTAATATATATAAAATGTTATTGATTAGTTTCTAATTAGACTACTTTTGCTTATGGTGTTTCCAAAATTATATAAGTAAGCAGAGTTCTGCTTTGGAAATCCAGCCACTTCATCGGAGAAAGCATTTTCTGTTGCAGATGTTTTCACAACCCCCAAAAGAAGCTGCATTAACCCACTCACTATAATGATGGGTTATGTTTATGATGGTTGTTGTCCAAACTATTCGTTAGTTGAACTTTTTCTAAAAATTAAATCAATAATTTTTGCCTGCGATAGTTGCAAAAACTACATAAATTCTTCTTAAAAGAAAGAAGCTGCTTCTGATATACCCGTATTTATATTATTTTCCTCAAAAATATTGCCTGTGTCATCTAAATACTCCTCAAAGACACGAGATGTTGATGGCGTTGAACTAAGATCAGGTAGAGAGATGTTGAATAAACGAGAAGTTGATGGTCTTGAGCTGAAATCTAGAATGCTGGGTAAACGATACGTTGACGGTTTATCAGAATGTGATGAGTGTCTGTCTGTTACAAGATTGTCTAGCATTTCTTGAGAATCGTCATAGGTAGGCGGAGGTGGTACTGTGATGCATATTATTTGGTCCACACTCGTTGAAGTGGACGGAACAGCTTCTACATCTGACTCCTCATCACAACTACTAGAAGGAATGTAATCTTTGTCTCTGTCAACATCATCATCGTCTTCTGAGTCATAAAAATCTGACAGATCGGAGAGATCAGCATTCAAAGCATCATTTATCTCTTTATCACTAAGTTTTTTCTTCGACATCTTTTACTATTATTATTTACTTTTTACCTGAAACTACAAAAACGAAAAAAGGTTAAATGTGCACCGGTAATCACGCGGCCCCAGGAAGTAAATTTACTTACTGGGGCCGTGTGATCACCGGTGCACACGAGGAAATTTGATGAAAAATCATGAAAAAGTGAAAATTTTCACTTTATGTTTTCAAATATACAATAAACGGACATAAACAGAGTGTTATAAAAAAAATATATATTTTGGCCCGAATGAGTAAATCGCGATTTTGGGGCTTGGCGCGAGATGTGTTAAAAGAGTAAATTGCAAATTTGACCAAAAATAGTGGTATCAATAATACATCGTACCTGATGTTACAATTAAATTTGTGTAACAAAATACCAGTATTTACGAGGTCTAATAAAAAAACAACCATTATTTAAAATTTTTTTCAAAAACTATTTATTTATTCATCAATCAATACATCAACTATCTTGTACCCTTCAAAGTAATCCCCTTCCGATATAATACACTTGTGCCAGCGTTTTTTTTTTCAATCTTCAAAACACTTCTCAAAAGGTCTTTTTCGTATCGCCAACAGCTCCTGTTTCGATTTTTCTTTTATCTCCTCATTCGTAGCAAAACGCTCTCCCTTCATCGGTGCCTTCAGTTTTGGAAAGAGGAAAAACTCAACGGGGGCGAAGTCCGGTGAATACGGTGATTGCGGAATGATAACGATTTTGTTTTTGGGCAAAAACTAACACAAAAGCATCGATGTGTGAGCTGGTGCGCTATCATGGTGCAAAATTCAACATTGTTTATTTCACAATTCTGTGCGTTTCTGACGAATTGCTTCGCACAAACGGTCCATAACTTCAAAATAGAATTCCTTATTGACCGTATGACCTTGTGGCAAGAATTCATGATGCACCACACCGTTTTAGTCAAAGAAATGTCTTACCGTATTATTTCTCATTTTCATAACGCTTTACACACTTGCACGCATTATTTGAATACAAAATGGAATAGTCTGAAGAGCCCTTAAACAGTTCGTGCGAGACGCATAACTCTCGCTGGCCAACCAACAACAACAAACCTGATCATATTTAAGATTGTAAATATTTATATAATATGTAATATTATTAATTATTATAGAAAAAGAGGCAAGCAAAATTATACATTCGCATCTCCATATTGAAAAATACCATTTTTGGTAAGAAATAGCCATAACGACAGCTTTGATCGTGGGTTATTTCGAGTTTAAGCACATTTTCAACACACTGGTTTATGCCTTTGATAACATTATTGCTTATTTCACCGTAAGCTTTTAAATATCACCATAATGGTTTGTGTATAAGTTAACTATTATAATAGTGCTAGACTTATGGTGTTTTCTCTTCTGATAAAAAGTGCTGCCCTTTCAATGTTTATCATTTTTTCCCCATTACTATCGCCCTAAAAAGTTGTACATTTGGTATTAACACAAAAGAACAAAGAATGTTAACAAAAGGCTGTTTAATAATAATGTACACTTAGCGTTTCAAATATATCCTGACTACTTTTAACAAACCAACGTTTTAGTTACTATTTTTTATTATTATAATATAAAAACTATCAACAACACGACCGTTTACTCATCTACAATAACGAAAGAATATTTACATAAACACCTATGAAACAAAGATGTAAAAGAGGAGTGCACTATAGAAAATGCTACATTTTTGCCAGTTTTATGTGCAACATGTTTTGAAAATAACATGATACCCTCTAATAATGTATCAAGTATTTTAGAAATGCACGTGTTGATATGATGGAAAGGTGTAACATTTTAGTCAGAAATGCTATAGAATGTTCGAATCAGCGTTGTCAACTCGGTGCGTTTCGCACCGTTTTTGGTGCTTTTTAAAATTATTTGTGCGAAAAATTCTTTAGTCGGTGCGTGGTGTACTTTTTTTACATTTTCGGTGCACTTTTTTAAATTTCGGTGGCACCAAACCAAATTCAACTCAACTTATTGTTTTGATATAAGAAAAAAAATACACATTTTTAGCTGCAAAAATAAGAATTAATTATAAGAAAACAGTTTAATCAAGTGTCCAACATTTTTACGTTTCATTTCGCAGAGCACAATCAAAACGTTATAATGTGATAAACGCACCTTATTATATGCACAAAGTAAGACAATCTTGCTGTATTATACAGAAACATCTCGTTTTATAAAATTTGCTGCTTTTGGAGCGTGTTTTGATATTAAACGATCAAGCCAGGTTTGTCAAATATTACAATAAATGGAAACACAGATATGGAATTTCGTATTTTTGATAGCGCGTGAATTCGTTACTATTTTGTTAATTGATAAATTACTAAGTTGTTAATAAAATGTATAAACTTTTTCGAAAACGTTTGCATATTGATTATTGTAAACTTCACCTTTTATTAGCTATAATTCTGGGAAATTTTCGTATATTTCAATAAATTATTTTAAAAACACCCACTCTAACCAACTGATTCTCATTGTTTACTTATGAAAACACAAATAAAATTTACATTGTATTGGATAGAATTGCTGTTAATATAGTTTGATGGCTTATAGTCTCATTCTGTAACTATTAATGATCCATTTCTTCGCTATATCTCATCCCCTGCAGTAACGACGGTAAGCAGCTGTAATTTTGTGTACCGGATAATAGGCAGTAAAATTAACATCTGATTTCGGTTGACAGAGAATATAATTAAATAATATTACTGAATAATAAATCTGATAAAAAATATGGGTACAATTATTGTAAAGATAACATTGTCTTAATAATAGTAATAGAATCGCACTAGAGGCCAAGTTTGACAAACACGGCCTCTAGCTATTGAACGAAAAGGCTGTTTCATTATCGTTTTTTTTTTTTTTTTTTTTTTTGTATAAAAATATTATACTTTTTTTTAATACAAAATGGGCTTTTGAAAATTAAAAAATTAAAATTCGGTGTGTTTTTGTTGAAATAACGGGCTTTTTTCCCCATTTTGGTGGTTTCGAGATTTCAAAATTGACAACGCTGGTTCGAATGCTAATTATAAAGTTTCTCGCGTTGATCGCAAGATGCCGCATTGGTTATGCTTTGATAAGTACCATATGAAATTTACTGGTAATAAAGCTGAAAGTCCATACCACGCGTTATATACGCTGTGCGTTTTACGCATTTCAAACGCGTTCTACACCTTTTCTAAACTCAAGTTTCACGCAAGGCTTTTCATGCGATAAGTTTTTTCGTGTGTTTGAATTATTTTTTCAATAAAAACATTTTTTAACACAAAAACATAAAGCAACAATCCACGGCATAAATATTTTTGGCGATAACTTTGAAAAAATAAAATGAATTGTGATCTGCGGCTATAAAAAACAATTCACAGTTTTTATAACGCTTGTGATGCGTGCAAAAGTAGAAAGTAAACCTACTTTTGGCGTCGTATGCGTTTAACGCGTCATACTCTTTGTGCTGTGTAACCTCTTACATATAATTACATTGATTCTCCTTTTTTGACAGACGATTAGAACGCATTGACACGTAAAACGCGTGTTATGGACGCACCGCACCAACTGCGGACGCCTGAGTCAAGTTTGCCATATTTGACCATTTATCATAATTTTGACGATTTTGAGTGCTGAAAATAGTACCTTGATGATTTAAGGTCTGTTTTTTACGATTTTAGTAGATCACATTTAAAACTACACATGCAGATACTTCCTTTTTTAAGTTGATTAATGTAGGAAATGAGAATAATATTTATGGATAGGAAAAAGTGGTAAGAGAATAAATGCGTACGTAGTATGTATGTGACATTGAAATGTTGCGTGATATTTATTTGGGAGTATACACATATTGTATATGTACTTAAAAAATAGCATATGTTAATAGTACTTGAAAAAATTATAAAGTAAAAATTGTACAAATTTTTATGTAAAAGCGTATGATCAGATTTTAAGGAGACTTACATCTGAAGCTCAAAACTTTAACTTTTATAAATCCTTATAGTATTTGAAAAGCAGAAAGGGTCTCTTTTTCTGAAAATTAAAATTTCCAAAAGCATGGAAAGAAAAGCAGTTTCCTTATTTAATCGTAGATTACCAAAGACGAGATATTAAATCTGAATTAAAGGAAGTTTATTAAAATAGGAAAATTTTGCTTTACGATATAGATATGAAAATGCTTGATGTTTCCTATATAATATCAATATTGATTCTCTAAAAAATATTAGCCTTATCGTACTCTGCTGAAAATGTGGAAGTTTGCATCCAGGTACATGAATAATACTAAAGTGAGAAATTAGTTGCAGAAACCATTTTCAAAAGAAATATTATATACCACTTAAAATTTTGCAACTGCGGATGTTTTGAGTTAGTTATGCCCGATTTAATAGAAGTGCTTAGTACAGTAATGCGTACATAACTATTAAATATACTATATGAAAGGAAATTTATTAAATCTTATATTAAAATATGTGTTATTTCGAAAAATTAATGGATGTCTTCTTATGGTATTAACTTCATGTTGTAGTTTTTTATTCAAGGCAACTACAAAATGTTTCGCTATATATTACCATATTGTTATACATACATATATATTTTACTAATAAGACACTAGTTTTAGCTGACGATTTGCAAATTTGACAACTTTATGCCAGACATCCTGAAACTACTTCTTGATTTATTATTATCTATGGCCTGAGCTAATCTAGCAAAGTCTCTCTCAAGAGGCACACTGGGAAAAATCTTTTAAACTGGTGATACTCAAAGAGATATCCAAGTACGCTCTGAGTGTAAATAAACTTGCACTGGGGGAAAAAATGTGTAATTCAAAAAATAGTATTACTTACAATTTACTTAAAATTGAAGTAAAAGTGAAGAATGAATATGTTAATTTATGTTTTAAGCCTTACAAATTGTATATGCAAAAGAGTAAAAAATACGCAAAATACAAAGAAAAAACAAGCAAAAGAATTCATACACCCTTGTGCATGTTCATTTGTCGCTGTATCATTGACGACTAATGAGTGTAAGATTATGTATGCTTTTGTTTACCACTTATATACCATGGGTGGGCATCGCTATTTTAAACCATTTTTGTATCAAAGACCCTTAAAAAGGAGAGATAGGGGAAACCCACCAGAAATCTGCAACCTTTTTTAATGATGTAAGTACACCCATCTTAAATCGAGTTCCGGTGTGATTGGACAGCGCATAATATTTGATATAATTATGACTATTATGAGAATTAATGTTTGACATAAATAAAGCTTTTTGTAGTCGTGAATCAACATTATTGCCAATGCGTTTATTTTAATTTATTTTCGAATGTTTTGCATAGGAAAGGGTTGTGTTTAGAGTTAACCCTACAATAATAAAGTTTTTTTATATAAATAAAAGGTCAAAAAATATAATTTGTTTTATTTAGAAAAAATTAAAACAAAAAACGAATATGTCCAGCATTCAGTTGTGAACTTATATATGTGTGTATATATGTATAATAAGAAAATAGTTACCTACGAGTATATTCGTGTACATACATATCTAAGTACAATTGCACATGAGAAAAATAGGAATTAAAAGGAAGACGAAATTAATATAAATAATCCAACGTTTTAGCTAACCGTGTAACCATCCTGAAACTACTTCTTGATTTATTATTTTAAATTATTAAACAAATAAGACATTGCTTTAGCAATAAGTTGCAGGGACTCAGAGATTTTATTGGATTCTCCAACTGCTACCTGTTTTCCTAATAATGCCATGGCATCTTCACTTCCTGCTATACCTTGCTGGTAAAGTTTTCTTTTTGTTGCTTTTCCGTTCTTGTACTTTTTGGGGGATTGGTTTACAGCCAAAAAATACCAAGAACGCCACATGCCTTAATAACTTCATTCGGACCTGCTGAACACGAAAACGCAGTAATTTTTTTTCTAAGTACCGTTTTTTAGATACCGGTACTTTTGTGTTTTTCGGTGTATGTTCCCACTCAAACCCTTGTGGAGCCTAACCAAGAAGTCCGATCGAGATAAGTAGCATATCGTTGGAAAGATAGTTAAACGCCTTTTCGTCGATACAATGCGAATTTCTATCTGACGAGAAATGAATGAGTTCATGCGGGTAGGACCCCTCCTTGTTCCAAAAATCTTTTATTTTAATTATTTTCAGCAATATTTTGTTTAATGTTAATGTTTTTGTTTAAGCTAAAGATTTGATTATTATATTTCTTGCCTTCTTCAATCAGCAATTATTGATCACAGCAAATTTGTATTGTAAAAAAATCCTTCTTAAGGAAAAAAAATTAAGAAAGGAAAAATTGAACTAAAAACCTGTTGTACATATGTACAAACCAAACAATTTTTAATTTAAAAAATTATAAAAAAAAGTTCAACAAAAATTTAACAAATTAATATTCTGTTTAGTTCTGCTTTTAAGGTCTGCCTAAGTCTGAAAGTACTGTTATTTTGGAGTTAATCACGTTGTTTACGAAAATGTTTTGAAATACCTTTTTCCATTCCGCTACTGATCTTTCTGGAAGTCCTAAGCAGTTTAAATTTTAATCCACTTTCACCTTTATACATTTAAATAACGGATTTCTAGTAGCCAAATGATGGAATTGCTTCCATTTGCCAAACCCACTTCTCGAACTGAGGGTAGATAGTTCTCTTGTTGCTAGAATTTGAATATGAACATATGTGATATAGAGATTCTTGTATAATTTTCCTCAGTACGTTTTTATACCTTTCACAAAAATGTCAAGGGTGTATATAAGTTTGTGATTCCGTTTGTAATTTCTACAGTTTTTTTTTTTCGACCCTATAAAGTATATATATTCTGAATCAGAAATAATGGAAAAGTCGATTAAGCGATGTCCGTCTGTTCGTCTGTCGGTCGTTGAAATACTGTTTCTGAAAAAACCATTAGACATAAAAACTTTTTTCTGTCACCATTCTATTACTCCATCGTGCCATGTGTTTGCTATTGAAATTCAGTAATATCTGTTCACGTATAGCTGAGATTTCATTCAAAATTCCGAAAAAAGCGGTGAATTTTTGCAATTTTGTATGAAAGTTTAAAAAAAAAAAAAGTTGTTTGTTTTGCTTCAAACTTCACTCGATTATAGAGCATGGTGACTGGAAATAAAAAAAAATTTTCAGCTATCGGTCCATTTATACCCGAGATATAGCCCAAATAGGGTTTTTCATGAAAGTGTCGTGTAAGGGAATTTAAATAACTTTTTTTTTGCTTAAATATACGGATATATAAATATGGAAAATGAAAATTTCCGATATCGGTCCATATATACCCGAGATATAGCCTATACCGGGTTTTTCAAGAAAATGTCGCGTAAGCGAACTTAAACAACTTTTATTGCTCAAAAGCAGTTTGAAAAATGAAAATTTCCGATATCGGCCCACATATACCCGAGAAATAGCCTGAGCCGATTTTTCCAAAGCAACTCTCGTTATAAAAGAAGGTTACTGAAATACAGAAAACAGAAAATTCCGATATCGGTTCATATATAACCGAGATAAAGGTTAAACAAACTTTTCCATGAAAATGTCCATGAAAAATTTATTTTTTGGGAATAGTGATTACAAGGCAAAAAATGTTTTCCCCCGATATGGGTCTATATATATCAGAGCATACTTAGTTCTAATTTGTAATATATACTATACATATACGTGACTATCGTGAAGGGTATCTTAGATTCGGCCTAGCCGAATATACCACACTCTTACTTGTTTGCTTTAAATCAGTTCTGGTAATAAAATAAGGTTATCTAAATATGGAAAATTAAAATATCCGATATCGGTCAATATATACCCGAGATATAGCCTAAACCGGATTATTCTAGTAATAAAAGAAGGATATCTAAATACATAAAATGAAAATTTCCGATATCGGTCCATATATACCTGAGATATAGTCTAAACCGATTTTTCAATGAACAAAATTTTTTTCTTAAAAGCAGTTCTGATTACAAAAGGAGGTTAGTCTTTTTTCCAATACCATTTTTGTAGAACGATTTATCTTTTGCCTCAAAATAGGCCTCAGTTTCAGCGATAACGTCTTCATGCGGCAAGCATTTTTTCAGGTCTACGACCAGCCAGTAGCCGCTGAGAGCAATTTTAAGTTCAATTCATGTAGTTTTGCCATTGTTTTGCTTGACTTGCGACACGGTGCATTGTGTTGACGAAACAAAATGCGGTCGTTTCTTTGCAATTTTGGCCTTCAAACGCTCCAACAACACTATATAATATACACTGTTAATGGTATTCCCTTTCTCAAGATAGTCGATGAATATTGCACCACGCACATCCCAAAATACCGCGGCCACAACCTTTCCAGCCGATTGTTGTACTTTCATGCGCTTTGGACGAGTTTCACAAGTTGCTGTCCACTCAAATGCAGATCGTTTTGATTCCCGAGTGAAGTGATGGACCCATGTTTCATTCATTTTCACATATTGATGCAAAAATTCCGGTTTGTTACGTTTAAACAAAGCCAGACAGTGCTCAGAATCATCAACACGTTCTCGTTTTTGGTCAACAGTGAGCAAACGCGGTATCCATTTTGAATAGAGCTTTCTCATAATCAAATGCTCATGCAATATAAAGTTCAACACGATGTCAGCAAATTCACTCAATTTTTTGTGAATTTTTTTTGTGTTTTCTGGTGTTACCACCTCATTTGGACGTCCACTGTGTCCTGCATCATCGCTGTCTGTACGACCACATTTGAAGTCAGCAAACCAACATTCTATTGTTGTTTCTGATGGATCAGAGTTCCCGTAACACTTTTCAAGCTGTTGTTTCGTTTGAATGATATTTTTTTCCATCAGGAAGCGGAGTAAAATTAAAACACGAAATTGTTTTCAAAATAACAAAACTAACGTCACTCTTAGCACAATAATTCACAAACTGATGAATAGAATATAATGAAATTTTAATAGCTGTCTTTTGAAGCTTAGCGTTAACTGAAAAAAAATGTGACTGCAATAAAACTAGCGCTCTCTGTGTGTTAGGCCCGGAACTTATATCGGTTGATTATATTTTAGGGGTCGATGTTGAATGTATTTCATTTGACATTTCTCAATTTCTACCTAATTTAATTTGAACCATTGAAGAAACATCGTTAAACAAACGGAGTATGTAGGAGATGTGAATATACCAGTGCAAGCTCGTACAGCTCGTTCTGCTAAAAATATTGCTGCCTTTCGCGATAGTGCGCTGAAGAGCCGTCCACCTCAACTCGTTGTCGCGTCTAATAATTTCATTTCTGACGCTCTCCGTTGATCAGCATTATGCATAAAGAATTGCTCTTACAAGGTGCAATTGATTCAAGAACTGAAGCCTTTTGACCATCCCAAGCGTCTACAATGGTCAGAATGGTGGCAAGAAATGGCAACAGTAGAGGACCAATTTTTGAAAAAACTCTTCTTCAATGATGAGACACATTTGTTAATTACCGTCACGCTCTTAAGTATGTATCAAAATTGTTAGATAGGGAGAATGATATTTTTTTAAGATCGATCTACTGCCAAACGTAATTTTGATCATTTACACTTTCGGTTTTTGACATGATTTCTTTTTCATAAAATTTATTTTTGCAATGAGTTTGACAGCCCAAGTTGTATCAAAAAAGTTCACTTTGTTGCAGTAAAATATTTTTTTGTTCCAGCATATTATTTTGAATCATCGCCGTTCGCAATATTGCGATAAGCTTGGATGCGCTCTCTGGTGTTATATCAGAGTTAGTTGCAATATCAGGCATGGATTAAAGTTACACAACATCTACCTTTATATATGTTTTTGATATACATATGTACACATTTATATAATAATTTGAACAAAGCAAATTTAATGCGAGTACTTTTAAACAGATTATGACTAATTTCTCCCTTAAGATTAATATGGATGGGTGTACACTCTTATACATATCTTTAATTAGTTATAAACATGATGCCTTTGATAAAAGCGCTTATGGGTATGTATGTATTTAATATTGTGTTTGCGTTTAATTACATCTACGAGTATTAGAACGAATAAGCCGCAAGAAAAATAAACTTATGTGTCGTTTACAGGTCACAGACGAGCAACTCTGCTAGATAATTTGTATTGAAAGCACGTTAAAAATTCATTCATAAATGTCTTTTTTTCAATTACTTCCTATTAATTTAATTGTGAAAAACAGGTTTTTGATAATTTGATTTCAATTTTAAATAACTTTTTTACCAAATAAAAAAATTCTCTGTTAATTCGAAAATATGATCATATTTTCCATTACTTTACAATAGTTCTGGTGATAAGTCTTCGCATTCCTGTCGATTATCTGGGTATTGTTGGCATAAGCGACACCAGGTGACTTTCAGTAGCCCGAAAGAAAGAGTTCTGGAATGGCTAACCTGCACGATCTGTTTACGGCTGTACCGTTCGCCAGCAACCGTAACTGTATTGCCGGTGGTTTCCTCAAAAAATACGGTCCAAAAACTTCTCCTGCGTGAACAACGCACCAACTGGTAGGTAGTCTTGAATAGATTTGGAGTGGATTTTCTATGCCCAAGAATTGAAGATTTTGTTTATGGACGTACCCGTTTAAACCGTAATTAAAAAATTGTCAAATTATTCCAAGTTGTTGCACAGCTTAGCGCTCTATTGATTCCCAGTTTGGATTCTGCTGCTACCTAGTTCACAAACGTCATTGACGTAAAACGCCATTTGGAAAAACTACTACTACTTCGAGGTTTTTGTTTCTTTTAAATTAATTGTAAAGCTACGTACACACGGTTGTCAAATCTTACAATATTGCCAGTAAAATTGTCTGAAAATGTATTAAAATCGTGTGAACTGCCAATTTTTAACTTACAACGTTGTAAGAAAAACCATTGTCAATCAATTGTAAGACGACAATGTTGCCAGACATCATTGTCAGAAAAAAGTTTGATGGGCAACACTGCCAAACAGATCGTTGTTTATATACATAAGTGGCTATGCCTTACAACATGTCTGGCAATTTTTTTCATCTAACAATCTGACAACCGTGTGAACTGACAATTTTTGTTGTCAGATGAATTATTTGTCAGACCATAGTCTGACAATGAAATAGTAAGATTTTCTTACGATCGTCTAGACACACAATTTAATTCTGCGGGACAATTTTTCATTGTCACTACATTGTCAGCACGTTGTCAGATTTTACAATATTGTAACATCTGACAACCGTGTGTACATAGCTTAATAGAGAGTTATTCTATCAAAATGAGTGGAGTTTACATGTTTTTAAAAATTATTTATACAAATCTCTTATTATTAATATTGTAGCCTTTTTGATGCAAATTAGTACTAATATCTGTTGATTGAAGGAAGTACAGTTTGTACAGAACACTAGGCAACAGCGTTGTTAACTAGATGCGTTTCGCACCGTTTTTTTGGTACTTTTTAAAATTTTTTGTGCAAAAAAACTCTTTAGTGGGTGCGTGTGGTGCGCTTTTTTTTAATTTTCGGTGGCACCAAACCAAATTCTTTTAATGCAAAAAAAAAATGTTATTCAAGTGCCCAAAATTTTGTACGTTTAATTTTGAAGACACAATGAGGACATGGAGTTATAATGTGGAAAACGCTGTTTATTATAAGCGGAATGTAAAACAATCTTGCTGTTGTATATTATAAATTTTCTCGAAAGACAAAAAACATTTCGTTTTATAAAATTTGCTGCTTTTAGAGCGTATTTTATTGTTAAACGATCAAGTCAAGTTTGTCAAAATTACAATAAAAGCAGACACAAATAGTGAAGTTCGTATTTATGATGGCACGTGAATTAGTTACTGTTTCGGTAAGTGATAAATTACAAAATTATTAACTAAATTAAAAAATTTTTCGAAAACGATTTCATTAAATTTGATTATCGTAAACTTCATCTTTTATTTGTTACAATTCTGGCAAAGTTTCGTATATTTCAAAAAATTCTTTTAAAGACAAAAACATAAATGAAATTTACACAGTATTTGATAGAATGCTATTAACTGAGTTTAATGGCTTGTAGTGCGATCATCCAAGAATCGTGAATTTCGGTCGACAGTGAATATAATTAAATAATATTGCTAAAGAATAAATATGATAAAAAAAAACGTTATAATTAACTTAATAAAAGTAACAGAATCGTACTAGAGGCCAAGGTTGACAACTCCTGCTAGCTGTTCAACTAATTTGATGGCATGCCATCAGGCTGTCCTGATGACCCAGTTTAAATAACACGATTTTTTCCTGATTTAGGTGCGTTTTGAAATTTCAAAGTTGACAACGTTGCTAAGAAAAGCTAACATTAATCGAAATTTCTTTGTAAATGAGCGTGTTCACGCACTGTTGCATTGAAATTAAACAAATTTGTGGCATCTCAGCCACAAATTTCTCTTACGGATTTTTATTACACAATGCAACGAAGTGAATAGATAAAACAAATAATGAGAGTAACAAACTTTTATGTTTTACTCATAATACAACTAAACATTGATATACTTACAATTGATGTAACTCTGATGTCACTCAACGTGTGTTCTGATTTTTGCTTTCGAATTATTACGTTGGCGAGTAAACCTGACAGTGTGACAAATTATTATTTAATTATTTAAAAACAAAACTATTTTTTGATAGAGATATATAAAGTTTTAATTGTATTCCTTACTCTCCCCCCCCCCCCCCCGGGGAACAGGTGTTGCCCTGGCGTATTCCTAACTTGGGCGCGCTATTTTTCGGGGAAAAGAGGGGAAGGGGTCCCTCATTTGGTGCGGCAAACAAATCTCTAGGACGCCACATGACTTATGTTGTGTTGGCTTCCGAAACCCTTACCAAGGGTATAAATTGGCAGAACGGGGATCAGCATAGCCCCCGGGTAGTTCTACTTGCGGTTCGACCCGGGCTAATCATGGTTGAGGTGCCTACCTTGGCTGAAACGTTCTGGATGTGGTTGAAACCTAAAACGCAGGAAGGGAGTGTTAGTATCCTTGATAATTGTTTGGTGATGGCTTTTTTCGAGGGCTAACAATCTCCCGAGGGTATGTTGCCTTTACAACAGATACCTGCACGGGTGACTTGGTTTAAGAGCTGATGCTGCTGGTGGGCTTCGGCCTACCAACACATTAAGCCTTGTCTTCCATTGACTGCTGGGAAATTGCATACAGGAGGGACTAGAAGGCCAGAACTCCTCAACAAGAAGTTGCTCATATGGCTGCAAACATATGGCAAAAATTGCCACCTGTGTGAGTCTAGTCAGCGACACGGGGGCGCTGGTGAATACTTCACTTCATGGAACTGGTCCATCATCAGATAAGGCCGTAATGCCAGATTCTGATGTAAATCTTTTTCACAACTGTATTCCTTATTAAAATGTTTTAATATTGCAGCCAATAATATGCAATGGGCGAACATGTTTGTTTACACAATGTGAATATTACATGAGTATATTTTTGCTCATTAACTTCGAATTTCCAACGTTTTAGCCATTTCTCTAATACTGAAATATATTCCTGTAAATTTCGCGAAGCTTATTGATGGTTTTCGTGATAGCTGCAGAATGCTGTATCATCTACCAAAGTTGTTGCGTGGATTCTGGATTTCGTCGCATGTCTGAGGCGTAAATCATATCTTAAGTAGGTCCTAGAATGCTACCTATGCTATGAGGGGCTTATAAAATCGCCTTCTCTGATTTCCGCCCGCATAAGTAGGTTTTCATAAGTTTGTGATTGTGTGGAATCAGGTTTAACCTTATTTTATCAAAAGCTTGAGAAACGTCAATGAATAGCGCTGAACAATACTTTTTGCCTTCAAAAATCTGTCTTATGATATTTACTAGGCGGTGTGTTTATTCTATGGTGCTGTGTTTAGCCTGAAGCCGATTTTATGATTATGGATTAGTTGGAACATAGCAGCAACTGAAGAAAATCTCTTTGTTTTTTTAATTTAAGAACAACAGCGAGAAGTCGATAGCTGAAAAATCAGTGACAATAACTTCAGACGGATACAGGCACGGTTCTCTTTATATATATATTCAAAAACATACGATACGAGCACTTTTACGGTCACTTAAAAAGGTTATACCAGAAGGCCAGCATGTTGAGTTATTCACTGCGCACAACCTCCTGGCACAATTAGTGAATGAGACAACGCATATTCCATATGTTGAAAGGCACAATACACTCATACACTCTTGACCTATACCTGAATTCACACCCTGAAAAGTATGAAGTTAGAGTTAGTGCACCTCTCGGCAATTCGGATCATTGCACCATTTCTGCCTCCTTTTCGGTCTCTGAACTTGGGAACGTTTCGAAATCAACTACGAAACGATCAAAATTTGTTTTAACAGCATAATGACATAAATGCTTCAGAAAAAATGATCGAGAATGTGATATTGCTAGAGATGAAATCATTCATCCCCTCAAAGCAGATATCGGTTAAACCAAGAGTGCAATTGTGGTTTAATCAGACGTGCAAAAACGCAGTCATATCCAGAGAGGTAGCATTCAGTAATTGGCGTTTAAACAAAAACCTAGACACTGATTTGCTACGCAAAAAGGCAAGATCTTTTTGTGGCAAGGTACTTAGGCGTGAAGAGTTTCTTCACGAACACCGTCTTCGTGCCAAGGTCCTTACGGCTTCCCGGGGGTAAAGAACAGTGCTAGTTCATCAATTCCAACTTTCTTAAAGAATGGTCAAGCATTCAAAGATCTGGTTGACAAAGATAACCTGTTGGCTAAAATTTTTCCAAACAATTCCTGCTTGCCGGAAAGCTGTCAACCACTTGCCGAGCTCGAAAGAGTAACTGTTACTATGCGAAAGATATTTTTCCGGGTTCGAGCAAGTAAAAGGGTTTTGGCCGATCTCGACATAAACAAGACTCCTGGACCGGATGGCATTCTAGCACTGGTCTTGAATCAGTGTTCTTCTACGCTTGCGCGTCCGTTACCACACCTCTGCAGCATACTTTACCATGTTGCCGAGTTTCCATCGTGCTGGAAGGTTGCTAATGTAACGCCAATCGCCCAAAAAGGGTGAGACAAATAACCCTGAAAATTACCACTACGTTGCAATTTGCTCTGCGCTTTCTAAAGTAACGGAAAGTATGGTCAACTATCACCTCATGAGGTATCTAGAGTCGCATAAACTACTTTGTGACCGTCATTATGGATTTTATAAAGGCCGTGCCAGATAAAACCTTGTCGCTTTTCGTGAAGTTTAAAACTTTAACAGAAAAGCTCAAAGCAAAAAGTGTATGTCACAATAAAAATTTTGGCAACGCTCACGATTTGTTTGTTTATCTAAAAAAATGGGTATTAATTTTTATATTTAATTATTTATTATGAAATATTATTGGACGAACTACTGAAATTGGCTCTTGTTTTGAATTGTTTTCTTAGTGCATAAAGCTTTGGAGCTATTAGAAAAAAACTTCAGCGCCTAAAAGGATGAGAGTTGCTGAACTTTTCGCTTTACGTGGCGTTAAAAGTAATTTATGTGACATGTTTCATATAATTATGTACATTTTATATTAGATGCCAAAGCGAATTTGCAACGCAAAGCGAAGCAAAAGTTTTATCTGACACGGCCTAAGGGTCTTTCTACTGGCGATCTTGTGGCATATCTCTTAGAGAAATGGTGCCACTCAATACATCGTTTCGGTAAAAGTAAGGTGCTGGCTCTGGATATTTCCAATGCCTTTGACAGAGTGTGGCATGCTGCACTACAGATAAAACTTACTTCTTTTGGTGTCCGTGATTACTTTTCTAGGTTTATAACGAGCTTTCTGAGAAACCGCACTATAGGAGTTGTTATAGATGGGGTACCATCAAACGAGTTCAAGATTAATTCAGGGGTACCGCAACGCTTCGTTCTATCTCCTACCAAAGTTATTATTTTCCTCAACGACTCCACTCTTTCGCGGATGACAGCAGCATTTGCCATTCGTACTCTTTTAGTTATACGTCCACCCTATCAGAGATCGCTGCCAAGAGGCTATAACTGAACAATTCACTGAATAGTGATCTTCTATTTATCTCTGAATGGAGTCGTAAGAACGAGGTCACCTTT
The DNA here is from genome assembly GCA_914767995.1 of Thecocarcelia acutangulata. Classification (NCBI taxonomy): domain Eukaryota; kingdom Metazoa; phylum Arthropoda; class Insecta; order Diptera; family Tachinidae; genus Thecocarcelia; species Thecocarcelia acutangulata. Next base: position 65,833,346 of record OU612098.1, read on the forward strand.
GACGCTCGTATGACCCAGTGTTGTTTATTAACGCACAAACAAATGACTGCAAGTGCTGTTTCATCTGTGCTCATGGATGGCATAAATATTGAGGAATTGGATGGTGTTGATGTTCCTGGAACGAAAACAAAGAGGGATGTTCGCTGGACTCAACACATTTTTCATGTCTCTAAAGAAGCATTCAAGTACCCCTGGCTTTTGAAACGGTGTATGATGCACTTCAGCCCATCCGATCTCCTTACTATTTATACCATCTATATCCGAAAATGGAATACAACTCTCATGTTTGGGCCGGTGCCTCAAAGTATATTTTTGGGTTACTCGGCCGTCTGCAGGAGAGGGCGAAGAAGCTCATCGGTGACAGTAGGGTTTCCAACTCTATTGACTCACTGGAGCATCAACGCAGTGTGGGGCGCATTACTCTTTTCTATCGTTACTACAATGGATTTTGCTCTGACGAGATTAGTGATCTTGTTCCCGAAACTCGCGTATTTTTACGTAGCACGCGTTCATCGTCCAGAGCTCACCCATTTGTGGTCAACTGCCTAGGGAGGTCATACTACGCATTACAGATAGAATTCGTTTTTTAGCCGTACGCTTCATCCGTGGAATAAGTTACCTGCAGACGTGTTTCCTGTCTGTTATAACGTTTTAAAGTTCAAGTCAAATATTCACAAACGCTACTCCCTCTTTCCCCCTCCTCCCAACCAATTTTCCAGGTTCTGGTACAATGCACAGCATATGTAGAGGTCACCTAAGTACTGGTCCAAGATAAAGAAAAAATACAAACGAACGAACAGTTTCGCCATCCTTCTAACAGGGTTGACTTCAATGTTCGTAAGACCGATTGTTATTTATTAAGACACAAATGCATGACCGTGAATAATGTTTCGTTTATACTCATGGCTGTTGTAAATATTAAGGAATCAAATGCTTTCGATATTTTTGCAAAGAATATGAATTTCACTTCATCCAATCTCCTTACTTTTTAAACCTCCTATATCTGACCGAGAATGGAATACAACGCTCTTGTTTGGGCCAGTGCAAAACATTCGGCCGTATGCAAGAGACAGCGAGAATGCGAGAGGGCTTGGCAGTGACAGTAGCGCATCCAATTTTAATGACTCACTGGACTATTGTGTGCATTACTCTGTTTTATCTATCGATGGATTTTGCGCCGATGAGATAAGGGATTTTGTTTCCTAAGCCCACATATATTGTGGAATTGAATTTCTTTGTGGATGATTGCGCAGTGAATAGCACAATGCTTTACAGAGAGAATTCGTTCGTCTAGTAGCCTGTAGACGTGACATATAACGTTGGAATGTCTAAGTCAAACGTTCCCTCTATTTTCATCTTCATAACTTATGTTCCAAATTCCGCTATAATGCTCTGCATATGCAGAGTTTTAGATCAATGGAAAAGATAGGCGCTTGTATGTGAGATGATCTGGTCGTTGGAGTCAAAAAAGAAGTTGTCACTCTCAACTTTATCTGAAGAGACGTACCTACCTTTGAGTACTGATCCAAAACCAAAAAAGCTTTCCAAAACTTGCATATAATTTAAGAGGTTCTACTGACAATATATCTCCTACAAAACAAATGTTTTAAATTACATTTTCATTATTATTGTTTATTTGTTTGTATTATTTTAAATTTTCAATAGCAATTGCAGACACGAGTACGAGAAATGAAAATAATATTACGCAACCATTACTAAGCAACCGAAAGTTTATCGTTGATCTCAGTTAGAAAGGTCCTAACTCGCATTTTTCCTGATTTTGAGTTTTATAGTTCTGATATATTTCACTTCGTCATGTGATTTGGTGGAATAGTTTATTACATTAACGATTTAACAGCAATGGTGCATAAAAAAAGTTATATATTGTCGCCTGCTCCTGTAAAGTTGCAATTATGTTAGTTAGCGCTTTTCTACATAAGACCAGCGTTATGCTTCGTTGAAAAGCCGCAAACAAACCGCAACACCAGGGATAAATTCATTCTACTTATGTCGTAAACATTCATACATACATACACGCATATCTATGTACAAGCGTTTGTGCCTGTTACATGAATAATTCCAAAAAATACAGGAAATGTTTTGCACTTTAACTACCACAAACATAAATTTTGCAGCAAGGTCCTTTAACATTGGACAAATAACATGAAGTGGAATCATTCGGCATTTAACAGATTTCGCTGTATGAAATTTCAAATTGGAAAATTTCATAGAATTGTAAATTCACCATAAAAATGACAGCTGTGCATTATTTTTGTTTTGGTCGTTTGCTCTAAACGGACTCACACTCCAAAGGTGATGTCATGTTGTTTTATTTTTCTGTAAGTTGCAACTTCGCAATGTTGGTTGGCCAAGAATATGCTGCTGATAAAACTAAAAATGTGTTACAACAGTGAAAGTTATAAAAATTTTTCAATATTTGTTGGTACCACAACATCAAGGAAAATCTGAAATGAACACATTTGTATCAGAAAAACGGAAAACATAAATTTTATAAGTCCAACATGTGACAATTTCATAAAAACTGCAAAACTATTAAAAATAATAAAAATATTTATAAATGCATACGAGTACTTACATACGAATATGTGCACATAGAAACTCTATTGTTGATACTGCATAACCTAAACATATTGAATAATAATTGTTAAATTCACAAGCTCAACTGGATGGTTTATCGTTTATAAGAGGACGAATTTTGTTTATAGACACCGCTGCACATTGGGCGAAATGGTTGCTCTAGCGTCAGTTAATTTAGATAATTTTCAAAGTGTCAATAACTAATATCCCACTGAACTTATAAAGGGTATAAAACTTGAAGTTGGCAGCACTGTTTATTTATTTAGTTATAAAGTATTACAAAATTATAGACTCATGATAAAGGGCCATGGTTACAATACCTTAGGCTCAAAAATATAATATTGTTCAAACTCGGTTTGAACCTTAGTAATATATAAAACTTCTTATATATTAACAGAATAATTATGAAAACCAAAAACTAATTGTTGCCATGAAGTATTATAAATGTACATGAATTTTTACAACTATTTGAAATTAACGTTTGAAATTAACTGAATTTGTATTCGCTGAAATTAAATGTCAAAAAGAGATTAATCAAACTACAAAAGCTTTGTCAAAATATGTAGCTTAACGAATCGCGGTAGCTAAAAAAAACTAGTTTAAAGCACATTTTATTATTACATTTGGCGAGCCTGAAACAGACACATCTTAATTTGTTCTTTAAATCTAAATTTTGTAATATTAACTTTAATAAAGTTACAATTTGTATCAAGAACGACACGAACCTTTATTTTTTATTGGAGTAAACCAAGCTCTGTGGTACTAAAGGAAGCGATCCATCAGAAGAGAGGTTAATAACTTTGGTAAGAGTTTTTTATTTTAAAAAGCTTGTGATCATACTTATGGATTCAGGAGTTGGATTCGAAATTAGGTGTGTCAGGGTTATTAGGTTTAAGTCTTTCAATAGTATTAGTTCGCGCTGTTTTTGAAATTTCGGACAGAAAGTGAGTATGTGTGTGGAGGAGTACTGTTGCACGTTTCTGTTATGTTTATTAGTGCACCGTGAGAGAGTTTCGTGTGTCCTAGACGAAGTCATATAAATTTTATTGTATTTCTTCTACTTAACTTTATTTACTTATAAAGCATTAGAAAATAATTACAAAATTATAGACTAATGATAAAGGGCCATGGTTACAAGACCTTAGGCTCAAAAATACTTATATAATCGGTTTATTTATTAAATAGAATTATATAGATTACATTCTTTTAAAAAGGTTGTGATCATACTTATGGATTTAGGAGTTGGATTCGAAATTAGGTGTATCAGGGTTGTTGGGTTTAAATGTTTCAATAATATTTGTTCACGTTGTTTTTGATATTTCGGACAGGAAGTGAGTATGTGTGTGATTCTAAGATGAGGAGCAATGTTGCACGTACATACTTGTGGTTCTGTTATGTTTATTAGTGCACCGTGGGAGAGTTTCGTGTGTCCTAGATGGAGTCTTATAAATTTTATTGTATCTTTTCTACTTAATTTATCTGCAGTATTCCTAAGGTATTCGTCGATGGTTACTCTTTCGAACTTAGTTGTCTTATACCAATAAGACGTCAAGTTGAATAAATTCCTTTCATGGGAAAAAAAAAAGGTTTTTGCATAGTTGTTGATGTCTTTTGTGTTAGTATTGGGTGTTGTTATAAAGGGAGAATTGAATGCTTCCGTAGCTGACTTATCAGCGAATTCATTCCCAGCAGTGCCGCAATAGCCTGGGGTCCAGATAAGGTTTATTTTTGAAAATTTTTCAATAAGGATGTTTCTTATTTGAAAGGCATAATGATTACTATTAGAAAGGTTTGAAATAGCGATTTAGCGATGACAATGAATCCATACAAATCGCAAAGGATCCGTTTTTGTGACGTAATTGTTTAATAACTTTAAAAATACGTATGGTATTGTTTGTTGCAATAGCGTAACCTGTTTGTTTTGGAGGCATCAGTATACACAAAAGAATAATTTTTGTTTTTATCCAGGATTTTTTTAAACATTTGCTTGAATATTTGTGCGTTGTTCATATGTTTCGGAAATATATTAATGCTGGTATTAATGGAATCGGGACAAAAATGCCATTGCGGCTTTATTTTTGGTTAGAGGTAATTTGAGTGGGTATTTCTAGATTCCTGCCGCTCTGGATAATATTGTAAATGACTGATGTTAATTATTTTGTTAAGTGGTGTGTCTGCGCTATTATATATAGGACCTTATTAAATGAGAAGTTGCAATTTCTTTCTGCTATTCTAAAGGCAAAATGTTACACTCGTAGAGCACTAGGAAGTGCTGCATTAATTTTTGTTTTAATTTTCCTAAGCTGTAGGGCGTAATTAATGTTCGATAAAAGAACAGTTTTTACGATTTTTAAGGTATTACAATTGAATTTAGAGCTGGATAAATATTTGATAACGTTAAGGGTTTTTGTTAGAGAAGTTGTCAAATTATCTATTTGTGTGTTCTAGTTATACTTTTTGTTCATGGATAGCCCAAGAATTTTAGGGTTATCTATTATTACCAAAATTGTGCTAGAGCAGTTTTTCTTCCTACATATATGTAGGCTTTTACATTTAAAAGACGATAAAACAGCTCCAGAGTAGATACCCCATTCTTTAATGGTGTTAAAAAGAACCTTCAAGTTGATTGTAGGATTTTTAATCTTGCGTGATCTGATTAAAATATAAAAGTCATCGGCATACGCAATGTAGTCAACTTCCTTAAACAGGGATATTTTAAAGCAAAGTTTATTATAGACTATAAGAAACAAAATCACTGATAATGGTGATCCTTGAGGAACTCCGTTTTGAAGAGGCATAGATTTTGAAACGATGTTATTTACCCTTACAATATTTTTTCTGTTTGTCATAAAATTTGTTATATAATTTATTATTCATGGGCCTACTTTCCATTCCAATAGCTGATCGCGCATGCCTATTTTGTCAAAAGATTTCTTAAAGTCTAGAGATATATTCCTCATGTGTTTTTTCAGGGAAAGTCAATTTGATAATCTACGTAGAGCAGAGCATCAATTGGTGAGTTGCCTTTCTTAAACCCAAGTTGACGACTATCGAGAGGCTTGTTAACAGTGACAAGCCACCATAGCATGTTTTCTATTACTTTATCCTTTACTTTTGTTAGGCATGGGTTCAGTGATACAGGTCGATAGGAATTTGGTAGCGCTTTATCTGCTCTAGGCTTTACTATTGGAATTATAAGGCTTTTTTTATATTGTTGGGGTATGACGCTTTTGAAAATGTTGTTTAAAAAATATAAAACCCGTTTCTTCAACACTTGTGGTAATTGTTTCAACGTTATGAAACTTATTCTAGCAAAACCGGAAGTTTTAACTTACAGCCCTTCTCTCAGCTATTAAAAGATTTATTACAGTGTTTAAAAAACTGCAGTATCTTCTATTTATATTTATATATATTTTTTTTTTTTTTTTTTTTGTGAGCATTTTTATTTATTGAATCTTCAAAATGAACTAACAATAAGTATTCAAATCTTAATACTAAATTTAAAATTAAAAAAATATGATTCTTATGTCCGGCCAATGCTAGACAAAAAGTTTTATTATGCGGGAGCTATTTCGGTAAAATCACCTATTGAGCAATCTGATGGTGGCAGCGGTATCCCTTCTTTTAAGCCGAGTGTGGCCACCAAAGTTAAGTATATTGCGCGCAAGAGGGTTTGGATGAAGTTCCCGTTTACTGACATATCTTGTCGCGTACTTAGAAAATTCCTCTTTTACCAGCGGAACACTAAGATCTTTATGAATTCGTGAATTTTTTACGTACCATGGAGCTGCAGTAATCATTCGAAGAATTTTGTTTTGTCGCCTTTGGATTTTTTCAATGTTTGACGCTGAGGCGGTGCCCCATAATTGAATTCCGTAGCACCATATGGGCTTCAGAATTGCGTTGTATAACAGAAGTTTGCAATCCAACTTCAATGTCGAGTTTCTGCCCATAAGCCAATTTAGTTGCGCAGCTTTTAGTTTCAACTGAGTGACTTTTGCTTCAATGTGAGACTTCCACGTTAGCCTACGGTCGAGGTGTATACCAAGGTATTTGACTTCACTGTGCTGCGGAATAGGTGTGTTGTTTATTTGGATAGGCGCACATGTTTGCTTACACAGAGTGAATGTGACACTCTATTGATATGAGTTCTGCTTCTGGAGTTTTATCAAAAGCAAAATCATAAAACGTTTAATACGGGGCATAGACTTTACAAATCGTACGACAAATCGTAGAAGTATGAAATTAGTAACGTGTATCATGCTGTCGTACTTATGAAGTATACTTTGTAGTTTTTCGTGTTCGGAGCTTTCATAAGTATGAAAAAAGGTTGTTTTATGAACGGCAGATTTATATAGAGCGGTTGTCATGCTTCATGTGTTGGATATTTTTTGCTTTTAAATTCTTCGTTGTTTTGTTGTTTTTAAAAAAAAGAAGGTTTGACAATTTAATATTTTCTATATATCACTAATAGTTTGTTAAATAACAAACAAATATTTTTTTCAAATGATATAGTGTGAGTTGTAGTAACGTGTATCTCAAAACAGTACTACAACTCATACTTCGTTAAGTGCGAAAATTAATATCGTCTATCGCCCGCATAACAGGAAGTTGAACGAAGCTTTTTGAATGGTATCGCAAGCAGTGTGGCCACATCAAAAAATATTTTACAGCTAAATTGGCTTTAAAATAATACTAAAAACTGCTAAAAAGGATTATAAACTGCCAAAAAGTAATGCCATCATTTTAATTGTTTATGAATGATTTATTATTTAAAATGATTTTAATGGTTTAAAGTGATTTTCATAGCCCTTTTTTATTTATTTTATTTATTTATTTATTAATTTATGCCTATGGAGAATAACTCCTTACAGGCAGCTACTATATATGTACACGCATATGAGTTAAAAAATAATTACAAAAATTAATAAAAAAAAAGTAGAAAAAATAGTTAATTACTGGAAAAAAAATTTATAAGCAATAAAAAAAATTTGTTAATTACTGGAATTTAGTACTAAAATTATACTACGCTTAACAAAATTTAAGTTCATCGAAAAGTCAATAGCGTGGTACAGTTCATTAAAACAACAGCATAATCTACGGAAGGGATCTGCATTCGCATAGTTTTGACGGTAATAAAGCACTGACAAAGGTTGATATTGCCGAAGACCACGCTGGGGAACATCAAAATTTAGATATTGCCGTTTATCAGTTTGAAGACAGAAATGACATTTAAAATTTTTCTGCGACTTGTCAAAGAAGGCAGCTTCATTTTTTGCAGTCTGAACTCATAGGATGGTAAGTTGGCTACAGCGTTCGGGTAGATATTGCGCAGGATGAAAAGAAGGAATTGTTTTTGGATAGACTCAATTCGATCTCTATTAACATTATAAAAAGGGTCCTATATAATCGAGCCATATTCCAGAATTGGCCTGACTAGAGATGTATACAATTTCTTCACAACAGTGGAGCCAGCAAATTCTTGAGACCAGCGCTTTACAAAGCCAAGCACCTCCCTTGCTTTACTTGAGCAAAAGCTCAAGTAAAGCTCTTGCCTATAAACACCTATTTTACATCATTTCAATAAAACAAATAATAAAATATTTCTTGAATATAAAGTCCTAAAACTATAAAACATTTATATTTCAGTCGGTATAAGTATTTGTTACTAGAGCAGTGCTGGATCGTTCATTTTAGTGACCGGTCACTTTCTTTGAATCATAAAGTTTGTTCATTTCGTTCAACTCATCACTTTGATCGAACAGTGCGGTACCAATACTTATTGCGGATTAGTTTTTCGGCTATTTATCAACACAGCTCTTTATAGTCTATTTACACCAAAGCGAAATCTGCTCATTCGAGATTTCAAGCCAAAACTGATAGATTTTGAGAAGATTTGCCATATAAAATGAAATCTACTTTATGAGAAGATTTCTACGAAATCTCCTGAAATCTACTTAGTATCAAGTGATGCAACCGTGATTTTGTTCAAAAAGTACTTAAAAATACTACGCTGCAACACAAATTACACTTTAATGTGGTGTATTCAGTCTCTGATAAAATTGTTTTGCCAAACCCATATGCATAAATTATTTTTGTGAAAATTAAATCTTGCTAGATGTCAAAAAACGGTGGTGTAAACGATATGGATTTCGTTGTAGATTTTAATTCAAATCTACTAGATTTTGAGTTGGTGTAAATGTAGCATTAAAATGAAAAAAAAAAAACGGAAAGAAAACAGTAAGGGACCAACAGATGAAGAACACCCTAATCTTCCATTTTATAAATTGAGGGATATAACAAAAAGATAAATTTTATATAATACAAAAAAAGGAAGTCTCCGTTGATGATTCGTTAAATTTATCCCGTTCGTTCACGAACGAAATAGATCTAATTTTTAACTTTTGCTGGTACTTGGCCGGCATGAGTTTTCTTCAGACTCACTACTGTGTTCGTCTATAACTACACTATTTATTTTATTCCCTTCTGAAATACCTGTAGAATAATTATGACTACAGTGATCTTCAATCAAAACTTCGATTCTATGTCCTTGTTGTTTACTAAGACCCAATTTTTGAGCTCGTAGTTAAATGTCATTTAGCTTTAGATGCATTTAAATACGAAAACCAATTTTTGACTAAAAATTTGCACCAAACTTAAATGCCGAATCTGCTTAATTTAATTTGTATTTAAAGCATTAAACACATTGAGCCAGCAAACAACCGACTTCAATATGTCAAATGCATTTAAATACGAACGTTTATTTAGACAACAGCAAGACGACACGACTACAGGTTGTTGTCCATGCTGATTTTTTTGCCGCACTCGAATTAAACTAATTTCTATTTTTCTTGACTACAAAATAAAAGAAGTGTGACCAGTATAAACAAAAATATGCAACACAAAATTTTTGCTGTTGGAAATATTTTATTTTCTAATATTACATAATAAAAGAGCAAAATTTAAATGGGGTTTTAAATAAATTAATAAATTTAATTGTTCTACTGTTAAATATATGCACACATACTTATTCTTAAAATAATAATTCCTAATTTAATAAAAAAAACTAGTTAAGGGCCAAATAATCTACACAAACAGCTTACCAACCAAAACGTTTGTATGTTTGTACTAAGATTTAGCGTTGTAAAATGGGGTGTTTCTTTGTACAAATCTTTAAAGCATGTTTGCACGGTTTATGTGCAAACATTTTAAATGTTTGTGTTGTTTAACGCAACATTTTGGCATTTCAAAGAAAATTTTGCGGAATGAAGTGGTGGAAGAAGAAGCACACAAAATGAATCTTGAAAACGTTTTCTTGTTAGAATTTTCAGTGTTGTATAAGAGTTAAACTTCTTACAAATAGAATAGAATCTTAAGAAGTAATCTTCATATGGCGAGAAAATTCCCGTAACATAATCGCCGTATACTCTCACTGAAAAAAAAAATTTACTAATTTGTGTTTGTGTTTGTATAGTTTATATGCAAACGGAAAACGCATGTTTGCCAAAAAGTTTTCATAGTTTATTTGTTTTTTTAGACGTATACCAGTTACTTCATTTATGAGTAGTTTTAATTGCATATCTTTGACGAATAATTTTATAATTTATATAAATTTTTCTTTAAATTTTAAAAAATTCCATATAAATCTTCAATTCTCTAATATTGTTCTCATTATAAATGTCCAAGGACATATCCTATTATATTTTAAACTTTTAGGATCCGCCTAACCTGAATTAAGCGTAGCAAACAAAAGCTTTTTTAATTAATTTGTTTTATTTTTTAGATTTTAAGGACTTTTTTTAGAGATAACTTTTTTCATGAAGGATTGATATAAACAGAACTCGTTCTGTAAAACAATGGAATTTTGTAAAGCTAAATATTCTAAGGTGGTCACACTGAAGTATACTTTTATTCAAAGGAATTTATGTTGTTGTCGTGTTCAAAATATTTCAGTAGTCGCCTACACAACAACAATTGCCGGTTGCAGCATTTGCTGTCGTGAAGTTGTGAAGTCTGCTGTGGTCTATGTGTTTAAAGCTTAAGTTTAACTGATTTACCATATGGTTTATTTGTGCTTGCTTTTGTATTAGTGCAGAAAAGGTAAACAAAACACATATACGAGCTATTGCCTGTAGAAGATATATTAAAATTGGTTGCAAATTTTGTGCTAAACAACAGTACAATAAGATATTTAATTAAAAATGACATCGCACGAAATACGATTATTAAGTTTTTTATGCCTTTAATAAATTTTTAATATTTTCCTTTAAGAATTTTTCTATGCTTCCAATAACAAACAGCTGTTCTATGGATCATTTCCCATAACATTTGGATTTTAAGTGAAGCTGCCACACTTTCATCGCATTTAAATTAAAGCAATTATTTAAGACTGAAAAACTGAACTTGCATTTAAATACAACTTAAATTTAAATGAATATTAACTAATTTTGTATTTAACTACATAACTGGGCCTAAGAAGCTCCTTTTTCTGATATTTAACTTGAATTGTGGTAGAAGTTTCTGAAGCAACTACGAAACAATGTCAAAAAATTTACATTATATTGTACTTTTCGGAAGTAATAGCTAATTGTTCTTAACACATAAACGTTGTGGTGCCAGATTTTAACTTTCATTCGTATTGTGGCCAGGGTTAAAGATTTGAATGTGTAATTAAGAAAAATTTGTGGTAGATTTTCAATTAAGAATTACTATTTGAATATCCTTAAATTTAATACTGCTGGAAAATGCTGACTATATAATTGAAAAATGCTTAAAATAATGCAAACTGCTAAATGGAAAATTTGCATCTATATCAGAAAAATAAATGCTAAATTTAGCCGCAAAACTGCCACGCTGATCGCAAGTTGAAGTACAATGAAGCTGGATACACCTATTATTTCCGAACAAAATTTTTGTCCGGACAACATTTTTTTATATGTACCCACTGGTAAATTAAACGAAGTACTTAGATAATAGCCAATGACGCAAATGTGACATTTTAGGCGAGCATTAAAGTACTTATAATGTAAGTTTTGTGTAAAGTAACTAGTCATGTGCAACATTTGCAATGTAAGCGGGGAGTCATCCATCGAGAAATGAAACTTAGTTCAAAAATATAACCCGGTGATGGTTAGTATGATATTTTAAGCGAACATTTAAGTAATGAATTTGTAAATTATCTGTAATCTAAATAATCATGCGCCACTACCACTACTCCGATTACGCTGTTAGTGGAGGAATCAGCGTGATGTAAAAGAAACGAAGCTCATAAACAAACCCCAATGAAGATTAGCATGATGTTTTAGACGAGCATCTAAGTAATTAGATTATAAACTACTTCTAATCTAAATAATCATGCGTAACTTTCATAACTCCGATTACAATGTCAGCGGAGAGTCATCCAGCGATAATCAAACGAAGTTCGAGTATAAAACCCAATGACGATTTGCATGACATTTTAAGCGAGAATTATAGTTCCTACATTGTAAGCTACGTCTAATCTATATAATCATGCGCAACATCCACAAATTCGATTATGGTCTAAATGTGAAAAAATACCGTTACTTTTGTACGAAAGAAAAGCAACACGCAAAAATATAAAAAAATACATTTTAGTTCAAGGTTAAATTTGGTGTGATAAAGTGGTTTGTGTTCTATAATTACTTTTTGAACAAAGTGAATTATTTGTTTAATAACCTATAATTTAATAAATAAATAACTAAATAAACACAATAATTAAATAATTTATTAAATATATTATATATGGAAGGCTTTTCTTCAAGAAATTTAAAGCGATTGGCGAATGTTGAAAAAAAGAACATTGCAAACAAAAAAGTTAAAGGAAGTACCAAATTGAATTATGAGAAAAATTAGCTAGATGATATTTTGATAGGATCTTGGACAGCAATGTTTATATCACTTAACTATGATGGGGTGAACGGGAAAAAAGGTTTAAAGGAATTCAAAGCATTGCATGATACAATATTCGGTAAGTTTATTACTAAATTTATTTACATCCATCACTGGCTACAATAGCAAGGTGAGCGACATGTATTTATATTGACTCTTTTATAGAAGCTGTTCGGGAAGAGGGTCTAACTCTGGATAAATTTAAAAAGGATTTGCAGCACTGCTTCAAAATATATAATAAAGAAAACTACTTAAAATAAAATTTTCACATATCCATTTGACATTTAATAATACCTTTTTTGATTTTTTCAAATAATATTTTTCAATTTATATATAGTTTTTCACTATATAATAAATTAATGAAATAAACATAATTATATTTAATAATAAACTAAATAACAGTGTGAATTCATCTAATAAAATATAGACGAGTTTTTAGTTTCCATTTATTTAAGTTTTTTGCCATTGCTAAAATTCATGTCTTGTTAATATGCGGCTAAATAAATTTCGACTACTGTACCACAACATAACTTTAACTTGGAAAAGTAACTTGTACTATAATTTAAACACATTGCATTCTAATTTGTATGTGTTTATGGGAGTATCATTTAGTTCCCTTTAAACTCAGCTTTTAACACGAATGCAATTGTAATGGCGCTTAATGACTTCGTCACTTATTTTTAAAGCATAATGTGCTCTGGTACGTGACACATTCAATTGCATTTTAAGCGGAAGCGCATCGGAGAGAGCGAGAGAGTTTCTTGTTGATAGATTACATCGCTGCTTATTTTTTAATAAAGAGTGCACGCTCGAAAGGCTACATTGTCGCTTATATTGTAAGGGAGTGCGCACCAATTAACCAGGCTATGACAAGTATATGCTAAATTTAAGGGAGGTAATAAGCAAAAGTGTCATCACTGAGAGGTACTAAATATCGCTTAGATCAGCGATTACGTCATGGGCTTTTTTTTCACTGGGTAGTTTAACGTCTCTCTTCTTGAGAGAGTGAAAATATTTTTATGAACAACTCTCAGTTTGAATTGGTTTAATTTGCGGACGAGAAGTTAACAAACTGAGATAACAAACTATTTTTTTCCGCTCAAAGAGAGGGAGAAAAAATGGCGCACGTTTGCAGAAAAATGAGTAATTTTTCATTATTGTGCAGAAGTGTGCAGAATAATGCTGCCGGACTAAACGTGCTACCAGACGAAAATTGAGTATTTTTGCCAAATTTCTAGTGCTGCCAAATCTAAAATGGTAAATTTTAGAACATTTACTACTATTAATACGGCAACTTCTGCAAATAATAATTCTTCTTCTTGTTTCATTACATGGGAGAGGATTTGCAAGATAACAAACTATTTTAACAAACTATATCAAATCGACATGGCTGAAAAATTATGTGTGAAAAAATATGTTATTATTAATGAAAAATTAATAATTAAAGAATAAATTTCATGCAATTATATAAGTTATGTTGTACTTGAAAGTATAGTTTCATTTATATGGTCCAAAAAGTCCCTTATATTTCAGCAAACCTAAAATCGTCAAACAACACAAATAGGTCTCTAAAGCCCAAACCAGAAATTCTTCCTGGACCAAACCTTTTGTAGATTAAAGAGGACCTTTCTACCTTTAATTTGACATATATTTTATATAGCCCAAAAGTTTTTGCTAGAACAAAGTTTCAATTTTAAAAAAATTTTAGTAATTGTACTTAAACACTAATGGGCCTCCCGAGTCCAAACAAGAAATTCTTCCTGGACCAAACCTTTTGTAGATTAAAGAGGACCTTTCTACCTTTAATTTGGCATATAATTTATATAGCCCAAAAGTTTTTGCTAGAACAAAGTATCAATTTGAAAAAAATTTTGTCATTGCACTCAAACACTAATGGGCCTCCCGAGTCCAAATAAGAAATTCTTCCTAGACCAAGTCTTTTGCAAGTTAAAGAAGACCTTTTTAGCTTTAATTTGACATAAAATTTATATAGCCCAAAAGTTTTTAGTAGAACAAAGTTTCAATTTTAAAAAAATTTTGTCATTGCACTCAAATACTAATGGGCCTCCCGAGTCCAAGCCAGAAATTCTTCCTGGACCAAACCTTTTGCAAGTTAAAGAGGACCTTTTTAGCTTTAATTTGACATACAATTTATATAGCCCAAAAGTTTTTGCTAGAACAAAGTATCAATTTGAAAAAAATTTTGTCATTGCACTCAAACACTAATGGGCCTCCCGAGTCCAAACCAGAAATTCTTCCTGGACCAAACCTTTTGCAAGTTAAAGAGGAGCTTTTTAGCTTTAATTTGACATACAATTTATATAGTCCAAAAGTTTTTGCTAGAACAAAGTATCAATTTGAAAAAAATTTTGTCATTGCACTCAAACACTAATGGGCCTCCCGAGTCCAAACCAGAAATTCTTCCTTATGTGTTTGAGATATAAGTACCTTGTATTTGAAATATAAGATACAAAATACTTTCCAAGTTGTGTTTTTCAAATACAAATACTTTTTTGTATTTCGGTGTCATAAAAATTTACCTCTCTGGGTTTAGATACATATTTTATTTTACATATACACTTAAATTTTATAAAACTATTATTATAAATTTGTGGATAGTTTTTATTATTATTATTGATAACACCTCATTTGAAAAAATACGGATTAACAAATTGTCATATGTATGTTCATATTGACAACTGCATATATACTTATCTGTGTACATATTCCAATACTAAAAATAAAGTTGTGTAATATATAAAAAATGTTTTATTTTTTTTTACATTTAATATATTTTACATAAATATATACACGTATGGCATACGTACTTATGTATGTATATTCATATTATTGTTCTAAGCTCGTAAGCTGAGAAATTATTAAAGTGCTGTCCACACCTGACACGAGAACACTAACAGGAACAGCAAAATACTGTTACTGTCAGTTGTGGACTGCAAATGTTAATGTTTTCTTGCCGTCTTGACACGGCTGTTAAGACGTCTGTTTTAAAAGCTCTGTCTTAACAGAAAACGACATTTTAATATGGAAAAAGTAAAAATAGTTTCAAATTAAGAGAAATTGCCAAAAAAAAAAGTTAAAATTCTTATTTTAGATTATAAATTTTGCAATAAAAACATATTTTTTTTTCCACAAACTATAAAATAGGGCATAAAAAATGATGATGTGCTTTTGTTGACGGAGTTGAAATAATGAAAAATCAAGACATACGGGTACTCCACCACATAATAATCGAGCCGTAAAAGCTATGTTCTAACAGTATGTCTTAACAGTGTTTCATGTCTAATGTAGACGGGCTGTAAAGGAACAAAAGTTTTCAGAACAAATCTAGTTGATCAACGCAGCTGCAAATGAAATAAAAAGTACATAGTGTGATAGAAAATTGAAAAATAATAAGAAAATATTAAATGACAATATTGGAGTTATAGACCGAAGAAGTTTTCATATATATGTACATGCAATTTTTTAACACATTTTTCAATCTAACGGGCCAATATTGGCATCATTTGAAAGTTTATGAATATATTTATTGTATTCTGTGCTTATGATCAACCATTGTTACTAAATGAATTTCTCAAGTTAACACAAAACATTTCCACAGAGTACAACATTTCTTAAAGCCGCGAATTTGTATTTGAACGAGCATTAATGTCTACAAGCTGGCAGCACTACAGCAAAATTACAACAATACAAAAAAACCGGCATGTGTAAGCTATGCTTGTCAAAAATGTTATTAATTTTTCACAATTACGAACAATGAAAATTTTCACACTTATAAATTATTTTTGTTTGAATTATTACTATGTTCACAAAATAATTTTTAAATGTTTCATCAAGAATATAACATTAAATTCACTTCCAAATACATATATAAACATTACATTTGACGGAAATGGCTTACTATATTGCCAGTAGCAAAAAAAATGTCAATTGCAGTGGCGCTACCACCTTGATGACAATGCATCTTGTGGTATTTAGTACTAATAGACTTGGCATCACTACGGCACGTAGCTGCCAGATGTATGAATAAAAGTTACCACTAAAACAATGTAAACAAATGAGAAATGAGAAAAACTTGAATTATAACCCGATGTATAGAAGTACAAAAGGCAAATATCTAATTTCAACGGGACCAAAAGGACCCAAGTGGGCTGGTTTCATGAAACTGGCGACCTGTACAACCTAAGCTAACCTAAATATCTAATTTTAAAAATAACTTTTCATTTTTTATTTTAAATTGTGCCATATTCTCATGAATACTTTTTATTTTTTTTTTATATAATATCATAATATTTTGTACATAATATAAATCAGATTTTCCCACTTGGTAGTTTTAAGCAATATAGAAATGAAGTTTTGTTGAATAAAAATATATTAGTTTTACTTCAAATCTTCATTTAGTGTTTTTGGAGGGGTAAAATCTGCAAAATGATTATAAGTCCGCATATCTTTTCTGTGAAATAAAAGAAACCATTGAACATATCGCTCCTTTAATGCATAGTCATATCTCCAAAAATAGATTGTTAACAGTACTATATTTTATATTGTGCCAAAAATTTATTTAAATTACTATTGAACTGTATGGAAACTACAAATTTTAAATGTGTTTTTCGAAAAAAGTTTTTGTAGTAATAAGCATGCTGTAATAAAAAAGCAATATCTCATGTATGTAAAATCTTTTCGTCAATTTATGTTCGAAACCAATGACCAATATTTTTCAAATTGAAATTTTGTTTTACCAACAACTTTTACTCTAGTTTAAATAATTAGAAATTTTTTGAGCAAAAAAAAGTTTTTTAAGTTCGCTTATGTGACATTTTCATGAAAAACCCGTTCTAGGCTATATCTCGGGCTATATCTCGGGTATATTTATATAACCTAAGTTTATTACCAGAACTACTTTTAAGCAAAAAAAATTGTTTAGCTTCGCCTATGCGACATTTTCATTAAAAATCCGATTTGGGCTATATCTCGGGTATATATGGACCGATATATAAATTTTTTTGCCTTTAAGTCACCATGCTTAATAAGTGTGTGAAGTTTGAAGCAAAACAAACAACTTTTGTTTTCAAAAATTTTCATACAAAATTACAAAAAAAATGGCTTTTTTGGAATTTTGAATATATCTCAGCTATACGTAGACCGTATTACTGAATTTCAATAGCAAACCCATGAATCAATGGGGTAAAAGAATGGTCAAAGAAAAAAGTTTCTAAGTCTAATGGTTTTCTCAGAAACGGTATTTCAACAGCGGACAGACGGACATCGCTTAATCGACTTTTCAATTAATTCTGATTCAGAATATATATGTATACTTTATAGGGTCGCAAAAAAAAACTGTAGAAATTACAAACGGAATCACAAACTTATATATACCCTTTACATTTTTGTGAAGGGTATAAAAAGAATAGACTATAATTTTGATATCGATTATTAAATTATTAAATTTTTTTATATAAAAATGCTTTAATTATATTCGATATTTCGTCTTCCTTCGAAAGACTTCTTCAGGAAAAAATTTTTAAGTTTTGTTTACAAAATCAAAAATATTTAAAAACCAAACTTAAAAACTCTACTTGAAGGATAAAAACATGTTACCGAATTTGAACACTAAAAAATATTGGTGGCTGAACCGATCTGGTAGCTAATTTTTTTTTCTTTTTTTACTCTTTAACTACATATCTTTTAATAATTCTCATATTAAAGTGGTTTTTTTCAATTGTTTTTTCCTACACAAAGTATAAGCTATTAACGTACAAACATATGTATCACAGAATGTACATGTAAATTAATCTATAAAAAATTTCTCAAAAAGAACTTAAATTTCTAAGAATTTTGAATGTACTAGAGAGCTCGAATACGGGACAGTGTACACTATACTATGTTTATCTACTATTTGTTTATTTATAGTCTTAATTGTTACAAATTACTTGTTAAACGTAAAAAAAAAAAAAAAAAAAAACCAAACTTAAAAATTTTTTCCCGAAGAGGTCTTCCGAAGGAAGAGGAAATATCGAATATTTTTAAAGCACTTTTTATATAAAAAACAAAACTGGGGTCTAATCACCGCATACGATATCGAATTAGCTATCGTATCGAATAACATTACAATACATCTAAATTATGGCAACCGATGCATATTGGATCGTAATTTAAACAAAATGCAATAGATTGAAGACCATACGTTCCCTAAAAGTAGGAATACAAAAAATAAATCCTTTAACTTTTTTATATTATTGCAATATAGTTTATTCGATATCGTATGCCGTGATACCAAAATAAAAAATTTCGATAATTTTGCTCGATATCGTATGCGGTGATTTGGCCCCTGACATGTGCTTACGAAATTTTGAAAGTTACGTAAAATTGTCGAACTTTTGCTGGTAAAAAGTCAACATATGTAGTTCCGCAAGTGAAGTTGATGGCAGTGTACAACTGCGCACACAATTCAATATCCATCTACACACAGTGACAAATCGTTTTGCAGCTTACGGCTCTAAATACCGCGAGTGCAATGACAAAATTTTTTTCAAATTGATACTTTGTTCTAGCAAAAACTTTTGGGCTATATAAAATATATGTCAAATCAAAGCTAAAAGGGTCCTCTTTAACTTGCAAAAGGTTTGGTCCAGGAAGAATTTCTGGTTTGGACTCGGGAGGCCCATTAGTGTTTGAGTGCAATGACAAAATTTTTTTAAAATAGAAACTTTGTTCTACTAAAAACTTTTGGGCTATATAAAATATATGTCAAATTAAAGCTAAAAAAGTCCTCTTTAACTTGCAAAAGGTTTGGTCCAGGAAGAATTTCTTGTTTGGACTCGGGAGGCCCATTAGTGTTTAAGTACAATTACTAAAATTTTTTTAAAATTGAAACTTTGTTCTAGCAAAAACTTTTGGGCTATATAAATTTTATGTCAAATTAAAGCTAAAAAGGTCTTCTTTAACTTGCAAAAGGTTTGGTCCAGGAAGAAAATCTGGTTTGGACTCGGGAGGCCCATTAGTGTTTAAGTACAATTACTAAAAATTTTTTAAAATTGAAACTTTGTTCTAGCAAAAACTTTTGGGCTATATAAAATATATGTCAAATTAAAGGTAAAAAGGTCCTCTTTAATCTACAAAAGGTTTGGTCCAGGAAGAATTTCTGGTTTGGACTCGGGAGGCCCATTAGTGTTTGAGTGCAATGACAAAATTTTTTTAAAATAGAAACTTTGTTCTACTAAAAACTTTTGGGCTATATAAAATATATGTCAAATTAAAGCTAAAAAGGTCCTCTTTAACTTGCAAAAGGTTTGGCCCAGGAAGAATTTCTGGTTTGGACTCGGGAGGCCCATTAGTGTTTGAGTGCAATGACAAAATTTTTTTCGAATTGAAACTTTGTTCTAGCAAAAACTTTTGGGCTATATAAATTTTATGTCAAATTAAAGCTAAAAAGGTCCTCTTTAACTTGCAAGAGGTTTGGTCCAGGAAGAATTTCTTGTTTGGACTCGGGAGGCCCATTAGTGTTTAAGTACAATTACTAAAATTTTTTTAAAATTGATACTTTGTTCTAGCAAAAACTTTTGGGCTATATAAAATATATGTCAAATTAAAGCTAAAAAAGTCCTCTTTAACTTGCAAAAGGTTTGGTCCAGGAAGAATTTCTTGTTTGGACTCGGGAGGCCCATTAGTGTTTAAGTACAATTACTAAAATTTTTTTAAAATTGAAACTTTGTTCTAGCAAAAACTTTTGGGCTATATAAATTTTATGTCAAATTAAAGCTAAAAAGGTCTTCTTTAACTTGCAAAAGGTTTGGTCCAGGAAGAAAATCTGGTTTGGACTCGGGAGGCCCATTAGTGTTTAAGTACAATTACTAAAAATTTTTTAAAATTGAAACTTTGTTCTAGCAAAAACTTTTGGGCTATATAAAATATATGTCAAATTAAAGGTAGAAGGGTCCTCTTTAATCTACAAAAGGTTTGGTCCAGGAGGAATTTCTGGTTTGGACTCTAGAGACCTATTTGTGTTGTTTGAAGATTTTAGGTTTGCTGAAATATAAAGAACATTTTGAACCATATAAATATAACTATACTTTCAAGTACAACATAACTTATATAATTGCACGTAATTTATTCTTTAATTATTAATTTTTCATTAATAATAAGGCATTTTTTTACACATCATTTTTCAGTTATGTCGATTTTATATAGTTTGTTAAAATAGTTTGTTATCTCTCCCATGTAAGAAAACAAGAAGAAGAGTGAGAATTTTCAGAAGTTGCCGTATTTTTTGTAGAAAATGTTCTAAAATTCTACATTTTAGACTTGGTAGCACTAGAAATTTGGTCTGCAAAGGCAAAAATACTCAATTTTTGTCTGCACACAGTCTGCAAAGAGAGAATTATGGCGTTACTCTCTTGAAATTGAGCGAAACAGAAAAAGTTTGTTATCTTAGTTTGTTAACTTCACGGAGATGTTTAATTTATATTTTGTCCGAACAAAAATGAACTGAGCTGCCAATTAGTAGCATTTTTTTCACAAAATTGTATTGTGTTGCCCAATCGAATAAAAAATTTACATAGTAATTTTGTTCTGGTGATATTTCAGTTGTGACTGACATTTGATATACACATGTAGTTTTATTGATGAATGATTCTAAATCATTTCAACGCATCGTTGAAACACTTCAGTGCCGAATATTCTGAACACAACGAATACTTTCTTTTAAGCATTTAGAACACCAGAACCAAATAAAGTAGAACAAAATTGAACTAGAACTTCAAGCATTGAAGTAATGTTCTACTTCAGTTTTGTTTATAAAATTTGTTGTTTTTGTTCATGGTTTTCGTCTTTGT
The DNA here is from genome assembly GCA_914767995.1 of Thecocarcelia acutangulata. Classification (NCBI taxonomy): domain Eukaryota; kingdom Metazoa; phylum Arthropoda; class Insecta; order Diptera; family Tachinidae; genus Thecocarcelia; species Thecocarcelia acutangulata. Next base: position 65,854,702 of record OU612098.1, read on the forward strand.
ATTAGTGCACAGTGCTTTATGCACAGCATGCTCATGTGTGTGTGTTGTTGTTGTTCACGGTTTTTGCTTTGTGTTAAGCACAAATATTTAAGACGTAGTATGCTCAACTGCCAATGTGCTTGGTGTGACTTATCGTTTATTTGCTTTATTGTGATGTTTTGTTTTGAATTTTGCTGTGAAACAGAATTCAAGTACAGTCAAGCATTCTCATGAAGGCGTTTCAAACCTATGAAGTGTTTGTTCTGTTTCTAAATGTTCTATAGCTTTTTTGTTTGGTTTTAAGAATTGTTTTGAAATACAGTGCTTGGAACTACTACACAGTAGTGAGCAGTATTCTTTAGAACTTTCTGTGCAGCCCTTTAATGCAAAACACTTTCTTTTCTCCATTATTATCACACAATATTTACTAACATTTGAGAATATGTAAAAAACCGCCAGAAATTTAAGTCAAAATACAAACAAGCAAACTCTGCAAAACTAATAGATTTTGTTTACAAATGGCAGCTTTGATTTTCCGGAGTATTTTTAGCAATAAGTGAATCGTGCTGCAGAAAGCTCTCAGTAAACAAAATTTTGTCCCGACAAAAATTTTGTTCGGAAATAATGGGTTAACCTAGTTTGAGTCTCTTTCCTTTAGCAGTTCTTTAAAACAATTTTGGATACTTGATATGCGCAATTTAAATTGAATTCTCTATGTTTCTCTATGTAAATATTATAAAAAAAAAGTAAATAGAATAATTTTTAATTTTTTAGCTGTAAAATATAAGGTAAAATTTTCTGTTCTACCAAGTATCAAAATAATTATTTACTGAATTATTAAACATATTTTTTAAACCAAAATAATATTTTACGATTACAATTTCATAAAAATCTTTTCGTTTACTTTTTCGTTTCACTGTACCTTTAAATTAGCTTCATTTTCTCAAAAAAAAAACCTTTTTAATTTTGAGCACCGTTGCTCTAAAGGGTTTTTTCAAACCTTTTGTCGCTTTCCATAAAGATTAGTTGGATTGAGCAATAGCTTTAAGATTTTCCAGATAATTTTTAAGGCAGCCATTCTACGGATTTTAAGCAGACTTCTTAGTTGCATAATGCATTCCCGTAGGCTGATTTTACGCAATAAGTGTTTGGCAGCACAATACGAAAGAGTATATTTTTACGAATATGTGTGCAAGTATACGAGTACGTACTTCATCAGTCGATTAGAGATGAAAATTTACCTAACTTCTTAATAAGTTATATGACAGCATAGTCGATGTATGTAAGTATATAATGTGACATCCATTTAAATCTGGCTCAACTTAAAACAAGCTTTAATTTTGACTACAGCTGGTAAACAATCAATAGCAGATGTTAAAATCTAAGTTATTTTTAAAAAGAATAGACTTTAGTATTTGGTTATAGTTATGTTTTTAAATTTTGTCACTATGGAAGCAAATATGTGATGTGGACATTAACATATAAATGTGTATATACCTATAATGTACTCGTAGTATGTACATATGTACAAACATATAATCATAACGAACATTCGTTTGGAAATCTTTCAAACGAAAGTGATTTTAAGAAGCATCGCCAACTTTCCCAAACATGAGCTTTTACAAATGTTAATTTAAAGACATCGAACCACATACATATGTACATACCGACATATGCGTATAACTTTTAGAAGAGTTCGACGATCTTGTTAAAAATACATAGCAAACGTACACACATACACTCAGACATATGTATATACATTTCAAACTAAATGACAGGTTATTTACACAGCTCATACCTCACATCGCATGTATGTAAGCGTATGTAGTTTTGTTTAAACAATTTGTGGCACGTAATTCAGAACTACGATCAAAAACGTGTTGAAAACAATTAAAATAAAAATGCATTTGGCTACGTGACCCATTTACATGTGAGAAATAAGAGCCAAAAAATAAAAAGGGAAAATTTTTACAATATTATTGTGCAAGTAATGTAAATTCACTTACGCACTTTCTACGCCTTTTTATATTATTATTTTTTTGCGGTAAATTTATTTGTTTAATGTGTCAATTTGCAGAGACTCAAAAGCACGTTTGAATACTAGAAGTATTTATAAGGTCTATGCAAGTCGCTCTAGAAACTGACGAGAAAATGCCATCAGCTGGTGACTTGATTATACACTTCAGGTGTTTTTCATTGGATCTCGGGCAAGTTCGAACTAATGAGAGTAAACAGCAAATTACCAGCATTGATGAGAGAGAGAGAGAGAGAGAGAGGGAGAGAGTTTGTCAAAGACACTGCTGCCACGGCGAACAAATTATCACAACCAAAATTTTTGAAAAAGTTGCCCAATGTGCAAAAAAATTACCAAAATTAATATGAATTTTTTTACTTGGCGGACACATAAGTTTAATTTAATTTGTAATATAATGCAAAAGATATTTTCACCTTATAGTTAAATAGTATTATAATTACAAAGCAAGACAACAAAAATTAATGCCACATTTGTTTCAAGTTGGATATAAACTATCGGAAGATCCAATTTTGAAGATTGAATTTACTTTTTTTTTAAATTATTTTTAAACCCTTCACAAAAATGTAAAGGGTATATATAAGTTTGTGATTCTGTTTGTACTTTCTATAATTTGCATTTACCACCCTATAAAGTATATGCCACTACCAAACGGGTGGAGTTAAATACAAAACAAATTTAAGAAAATCGAAGAGTACAAACAGTGAGAAAAATTGATGTAAAATATTAAATCCTAAAAATCGCATCCAAGCCCACTGTGCAAAATTTGTTTCTATTTTTATTAGATAGTAAAGAGAAAAATAAAAACATTACAAAAAAAAATCTCTGAAATCATGAGCCAAAAAATAGGGATACCAAAACAATAAAAACTAAAGCAAATCAAAAAAATTTTTTTCCGGACTGTCCGATTTGACTTGGATTACCCCATTATATTCTGAATCCGAACTAATAGAAAAGTCGATTAAGCGATGTCCGTCTGTCGGTTGTTGAAGTACTGTTTCTGAGAAAACTATTAAACTTAAAAACTTTTTTCCTTCACCATTCTGTTACCCCATCGATTCACAGGGTTGAAATTCAGTAAAATCCGTTAACATATAGCTGAGTTATACCCAAAATTCCGAAAAAAGCCATTATTTTTGCAATTTTGTATGAAAATGTTTGAAAAAAAAAAATGTTGTTTTGCTTCAAACTTCACACACTTATTAAGCATGGCAATCACAAGTCAAGAAAACCGGGTAGCGTATCGTTATCAGTACTTGTTATAGAAGAAGGCTACTAAAATACAGAAAATTATAAATTCGAATCTTGATTTATATATAACCGACATATAGCCTAAACCGATTTTTCCATGAAAGATTTCCTTTTTGAAATGGTGATCACAAGCAAAAATATTTTTCTTCGATGTCGATCCATACACATATATCCGAGCATATTGACTTCAAATTTGTAATATATACTATACACAGCGTGGCTGATGAAAGCTGCTACACTTATTTTCTGTGCGACTAATCTGTTCCATTTATAGATTGATCTTTAAATTTAACTAAAATGGAGAATTGGAACAATGAAACAAGAATTTAGATAGTGCAACGCTTCCACGCATTAAAGTCCGTTGTTTCTGTCCAAAGAGAATATAGGCGAACGTTTGACGGCACTCCTCCTAGCAGATGGGGTATACAAAGATTTTGCCGAACGTGGCACAATCGCAAGAAGGTCTTATCATGGATATCCCTCAATTCGGACGCAAGAAACTATCGCTGCTGAAATACAATGCAATCCAAGAGTTTTAACAAGGAGCTTATCTGTTCAAATGGGTATCAGTAGCCAGTCACTGCAGACAATTTTGCACCAAAATTTAAACTTATTTCCATATAACATTCAATTAGCAAACAAACTGAACCCTAGAGAGAGAAGATCATTCAATTGTGTCAGAGAATGAAAACGTCTTGAACTGCATTTTTATGTCTGGCGCGGCACTTTTTGATTTAAACGGCAATGTTAACAAACAAAATTGTCGAATATGGAGTAATTCTAACCCACAGATACTCAATCAGATGAAATTACATCCACTTCACAGTTTCTGCAAGGTTCTTCAAGGTTCATTGTCGGGCCTTACTTTTTCGAAGAAAACGGTTTTACTGTTACGGTCAATGGAGACCGTTACTTAAAGATGGTGAAAGAGTTTTTCGCTTCAGAACTACGCCGAAAGAGCATCGCTTTCAACACTGTTTAGTTTCAACAAGGTGGGGCAACACTTCGCGTTGCAACACTCCAGGCAGTAATGAATAACGTTTTGATAAGACGTCGCACATGTGTCAACGAGGGTGGAGGCCATTTGAGTTCAAGTACTTTCAAAACTTAATGAACTACTTTAATAAACGTATTATTTTTCAAATGAATTTCTAAAAAATAAATTACATAAACTCAAACAATTAAGTTTTTTATTCGCTATTTCTAGCTTCTACCATTTATACCAATAAAAATTATAAATAGCTTGTTTTTTATGTTTCCCAGCTATCTATATGTCGACATTTCATAGGAACTACCCTAATCATCAGTAGACTTTGGAAATTTTTGAAAGATATTCTCAAACATTCAACTTTATATCCCAGCAATATAAATAAATTGCTGAGAATTTAAAAGAAAAATGCTCTAATAATATCTGTCAAAACACAAAAAACAAGCCTTTTCATTTATTCACCTCTCTAACATTTCTTTACACCTTTCAAACAAATGAACAACCGTTGGTTGCTACGATTTGCTTTTTGAAAGTATCGAAAAGCAGAGAACAAAAATTCAAACAATTAAGTTTTTTATTCGCTATTTCTAGCTTCTACCATTTATACCAATAAAAATTATAAATAGCTTGTTTTTTATGTTTCCCAGCTACCTATATGTCGACATTTCATAGGAACTACCCTAATCATCAGTAGACTTTGGAAATTTTTGAAAGATATTCTCAAACATTCAACTTTATATCCCAGCAATATAAATAAATTGCTGAGAATTTAAAAGAAAAATGCTCTAATAATATCTGTCAAAACACAAAAAACAAGCCTTTTCATTTATTCACCTCTCTAACATTTCTTTACACCTTTCAAACAAATGAACAACCGTTGGTTGCTACGATTTGCTTTTTGAAAGTATCGAAAAGCAGAGAACAAAAATTCAAACAATTAAGTTTTTTATTCGCTATTTCTAGCTTCTACCATTTATACCAATAAAAATTATAAATAGCTTGTTTTTTATGTTTCCCAGCTATCTATATGTCGACATTTAATAGGAACTACCCTAATCATAAGTAGACTTTGGAAATTTTTGAAAGATATTCTCAAACATTCAACTTTATATCCCAGCAATATAAATAAATTGCTGAGAATTTAAAAGAAAAATGCTCTAATAATATCTGTCAAAACACAAAAAACAAGCCTTTTCATTTATTCACCTCTCTAACATTGCTTTACACCTTTCAAACAAATGAACAACCGTTGGTTGCTACGATTTGCTTTTTGAAAGTATCGAAAAGCAGAGAACAAAAAATTCAAACAATTAAGTTTTTTATTCGCTATTTCTAGCTTCTACCATTTATACCAATAAAAATTATAAATAGCTTGTTTTTTATGTTTCCCAGCTACCTATATGTCGACATTTCATAGGAACTACCCTAATCATCAGTAGACTTTGGAAATTTTTGAAAGATATTCTCAAACATTCAACTTTATATCCCAGCAATATAAATAAATTGCTGAGAATTTAAAAGAAAAATGCTCTAATAATATCTGTCAAAACACAAAAAACAAGCCTTTTCATTTATTCACCTCTCTAACATTTCTTTACACCTTTCAAACAAATGAACAACCGTTGGTTGCTACGATTTGCTTTTTGAAAGTATCGAAAAGCAGAGAACAAAAATTCAAAATATTAAGTTTTTTATTCGCTATTTCTAGCTTCTACCATTTATACCAATAAAAATTATAAATAGCTTGTTTTTTATGTTTCCCAGCTATCTATATGTCGACATTTCATAGGAACTACCCTAATCATCAGTAGACTTTGGAAATTTTTGAAAGATAAGGCCGGGGCACATACAATCCGTCGTACTTTGTCCGTCTCCTTTATCAACTGACATCACGTGTACAAAGTATAAAGTTGGCACAATCAGTACTTTGATAACGAATATAAAACCAACTGCATTTTACTTTAGTTTGATTAAAATCTTTGAATTTATATTTCAGATACAACACAAAAAATCTAACACAATTTTTTTTTCAATTTATTTAATTTTTGAACGAAAAATTATATTAAAATATACAAAAAATATTACCAAATAGTTGTCAAAGTTGTTAACGTACGTTAAAAGTTGAAAGTTGCTCAACTTTAATACTTTGCGTTGACGGAGAAGTACCGAATGTGACAAAGCTCATTAGCCTACATGTATTTCAACTTAGTTGTCAGTCGAAAAAGGCAAAGTATAACGTACGACGGATTCTATGTGCCCCGGCCTATATTCTCAAACATTCAACTTTATATCCCAGCAATATAAATAAATTGCTGAGAATTTAAAAGAAAAATGCTCTAATAATATCTGTCAAAACACAAAAAACAAGCCTTTTCATTTATTCACCTCTCTAACATTTCTTTACACCTTTCAAACAAATGAACAACCGTTGGTTGCTACGATTTGCTTTTTGAAAGTATCGAAAAGCAGAGAACAAAAATTCAAACAATTAAGTTTTTTATTCGCTATTTCTAGCTTCTACCATTTATACCAATAAAAATTATAAATAGCTTGTTTTTTATGTTTCCCAGCTATCTATATGTCGACATTTCATAGGAACTACCCTAATCATCAGTAGACTTTGGAAATTTTTGAAAGATATTCTCAAACATTCAACTTTATATCCCAGCAATATAAATAAATTGCTGAGAATTTAAAAGAAAAATGCTCTAATAATATCTGTCAAAACACAAAAAACAAGCCTTTTCATTTATTCACCTCTCTAACATTTCTTTACACCTTTCAAACAAATGAACAACCGTTGGTTGCTACGATTTGCTTTTTGAAAGTATCGAAAAGCAGAGAACAAAAATTCAAACAATTAAGTTTTTTATTCGCTATTTCTAGCTTCTACCATTTATACCAATAAAAATTATAAATAGCTTGTTTTTTATGTTTCCCAGCTACCTATATGTCGACATTTCATAGGAACTACCCTAATCATCAGTAGACTTTGGAAATTTTTGAAAGATATTCTCAAACATTCAACTTTATATCCCAGCAATATAAATAAATTGCTGAGAATTTAAAAGAAAAATGCTCTAATAATATCTGTCAAAACACAAAAAACAAGCCTTTTCATTTATTCACCTCTCTAACATTTCTTTACACCTTTCAAACAGATGAACAACCGTTGGTTGCTACGATTTGCTTTTTGAAAGTATCGAAAAGCAGAGAACAAAAATTCAAACAATTAAGTTTTTTATTCGCTATTTCTAGCTTCTACCATTTATACCAATAAAAATTATAAATAGCTTGTTTTTTATGTTTCCCAGCTATCTATATGTCGACATTTCATAGGAACTACCCTAATCATAAGTAGACTTTGGAAATTTTTGAAAGATATTCTCAAACATTCAACTTTATATCCCAGCAATATAAATAAATTGCTGAGAATTTAAAAGAAAAATGCTCTAATAATATCTGTCAAAACACAAAAAACAAGCCTTTTCATTTATTCACCTCTCTAACATTGCTTTACACCTTTCAAACAAATGAACAACCGTTGGTTGCTACGATTTGCTTTTTGAAAGTATCGAAAAGCAGAGAACAAAAAATTCAAACAATTAAGTTTTTTATTCGCTATTTCTAGCTTCTACCATTTATACCAATAAAAATTATAAATAGCTTGTTTTTTATGTTTCCCAGCTACCTATATGTCGACATTTCATAGGAACTACCCTAATCATCAGTAGACTTTGGAAATTTTTGAAAGATATTCTCAAACATTCAACTTTATATCCCAGCAATATAAATAAATTGCTGAGAATTTAAAAGAAAAATGCTCTAATAATATCTGTCAAAACACAAAAAACAAGCCTTTTCATTTATTCACCTCTCTAACATTTCTTTACACCTTTCAAACAAATGAACAACCGTTGGTTGCTACGATTTGCTTTTTGAAACTATCGAAAAGCAGAGAACAAAAATTCAAAATATTAAGTTTTTTATTCGCTATTTCTAGCTTCTACCATTTATACCAATAAAAATTATAAATAGCTTGTTTTTTATGTTTCCCAGCTATCTATATGTCGACATTTCATAGGAACTACCCTAATCATCAGTAGACTTTGGAAATTTTTGAAAGATATTCTCAAACATTCAACTTTATATCCCAGCAATATAAATAAATTGCTGAGAATTTAAAAGAAAAATGCTCTAATAATATCTGTCAAAACACAAAAAACAAGCCTTTTCATTTATTCACCTCTCTAACATTTCTTTACACCTTTCAAACAAATGAACAACCGTTGGTTGCTACGATTTGCTTTTTGAAAGTATCGAAAAGCAGAGAACAAAAATTCAAACAATTAAGTTTTTTATTCGCTATTTCTAGCTTCTACCATTTATACCAATAAAAATTATAAATAGCTTGTTTTTTATGTTTCCCAGCTATCTATATGTCGACATTTCATAGGAACTACCCTAATCATAAGTAGACTTTGGAAATTTTTGAAAGATATTCTCAAACATTCAACTTTATATCCCAGCAATATAAATAAATTGCTGAGAATTTAAAAGAAAAATGCTCTAATAATATCTGTCAAAACACAAAAAACAAGCCTTTTCATTTATTCACCTCTCTAACATTGCTTTACACCTTTCAAACAAATGAACAACCGTTGGTTGCTACGATTTGCTTTTTGAAAGTATCGAAAAGCAGAGAACAAAAAATTCAAACAATTAAGTTTTTTATTCGCTATTTCTAGCTTCTACCATTTATACCAATAAAAATTATAAATAGCTTGTTTTTTATGTTTCCCAGCTACCTATATGTCGACATTTCATAGGAACTACCCTAATCATCAGTAGACTTTGGAAATTTTCGAAAGATATTCTCAAACATTCAACTTTATATCCCAGCAATATAAATAAATTGCTGAGAATTTAAAAGAAAAATGCTCTAATAATATCTGTCAAAACACAAAAAACAAGCCTTTTCATTTATTCACCTCTCTAACATTTCTTTACACCTTTCAAACAAATGAACAACCGTTGGTTGCTACGATTTGCTTTTTGAAAGTATCGAAAAGCAGAGAACAAAAATTCAAAATATTAAGTTTTTTATTCGCTATTTCTAGCTTCTACCATTTATACCAATAAAAATTATAAATAGCTTGTTTTTTATGTTTCCCAGCTATCTATATGTCGACATTTCATAGGAACTACCCTAATCATCAGTAGACTTTGGAAATTTTTGAAAGATATTCTCAAACATTCAACTTTATATCCCAGCAATATAAATAAATTGCTGAGAATTTAAAAGAAAAATGCTCTAATAATATCTGTCAAAACACAAAAAACAAGCCTTTTCATTTATTCACCTCTCTAACATTTCTTTACACCTTTCAAACAAATGAACAACCGTTGGTTGCTACGATTTGCTTTTTGAAAGTATCGAAAAGCAGAGAACAAAAATTCAAACAATTAAGTTTTTTATTCGCTATTTCTAGCTTCTACCATTTATACCAATAAAAATTATAAATAGCTTGTTTTTTATGTTTCCCAGCTATCTATATGTCGACATTTCATAGGAACTACCCTAATCATCAGTAGACTTTGGAAATTTTTGATAGGGTAGTTCCTATGAAATGTCGACATATAGATAGCTGGGAAACATAAAAAACAAGCTATTTATAATTTTTATTGGTATAAATGGTAGAAGCTAGAAATAGCGAATAAAAAACTTAATTGTTTAATTTTCGTTCTCTGCTTTTCGATACTTTCAAAAAGCAAATCGTAGCAACCAACGGTTGTTCATTTGTTTGAAAGGTGTAAAGAAATGTTAGAGAGGTGAATAAATGAAAAGGCTTGTTTTTTGTGTTTTGACAGATATTATTAGAGCATTTTTCTTTTAAATTCTCAGCAATTTATTTATATTGCTGGGATATAAAGTTGAATGTTTGAGAATATCTTTCAAAAATTTCCAAAGTCTACTGATGATTAGGGTAGTTCCTATGAAATGTCGACATATAGGTAGCTGGGAAACATAAAAAACAAGCTATTTATAATTTTTATTGGTATAAATGGTAGAAGCTAGAAATAGCGAATAAAAAAACTTAATTGTTTGAATTTTTGTTCTCTGCTTTTCGATACTTTCAAAAAGCAAATCGTAGCAACCAACGGTTGTTCATTTGTTTGAAAGGTGTAAAGAAATGTTAGAGAGGTGAATAAATGAAAAGGCTTGTTTTTTGTGTTTTGACAGATATTATTAGAGCATTTTCCTTTTAAATTCTCAGCAATTTATTTATATTGCTGGGATATAAAGTTGAATGTTTGAGAATATCTTTCAAAAATTTCCAAAGTCTACTGATGATTAGGGTAGTTCCTATGAAATGTCGACATATAGATAGCTGGGAAACATAGAAAACAAGCTATTTATAATTTTTATTGGTATAAATGGTAGAAGCTAAAAATAGCGAATAAAAAACTTAATTGTTTGAATTTTTTGTTCTCTGCTTTTCGATACTTTCAAAAAGCAAATCGTAGCAACCAACGGTTGTTCATTTGTTTGAAAGGTGTAAAGAAATGTTAGAGAGGTGAATAAATGAAAAGGCTTGTTTTTTGTGTTTTGACAGATATTATTAGAGCATTTTTCTTTTAAATTCTCAGCAATTTATTTATATTGCTGGGATATAAAGTTGAATGTTTGAGAATATCTTTCAAAAATTTCCAAAGTCTACTGATGATTAGGGTAGTTCCTATGAAATGTCGACATATAGATAGCTGGGAAACATAGAAAACAAGCTATTTATAATTTTTATTGGTATAAATGGTAGAAGCTAAAAATAGCGAATAAAAAACTTAATTGTTTGAATTTTTTGTTCTCTGCTTTTCGATACTTTCAAAAAGCAAATCGTAGCAACCAACGGTTGTTCATTTGTTTGAAAGGTGTAAAGAAATGTTAGAGAGGTGAATAAATGAAAAGGCTTGTTTTTTGTGTTTTGACAGATATTATTAGAGCATTTTTCTTTTAAATTCTCAGCAATTTATTTATATTGCTGGGATATAAAGTTGAATGTTTGAGAATATCTTTCAAAAATTTCCAAAGTCTACTGATGATTAGGGTAGTTCCTATGAAATGTCGACATATAGATAGCTGGGAAACATAAAAAACAAGCTATTTATAATTTTTATTGGTATAAATTACATAAACTTTACAAAAAGTTATTTGAGTTTCTTAATGTAGCAAAATTGATCAGCCACCCTGTACATATATAAGTGACTATCGTGAAGGGTAGTTTAGATTCGGCCCATCCGAATATACTACATTCTTGCTTGTTTATGTTAAGAATATACAAATGTAAGAAAGAAATAAAAAGTATACTTTTAAACTTGAATCGCACAAAAACGCATAATTAAATATTTTTATTTCGAAATATGTTGATATAAAATTTACCCGCAAAGAAGCCCATTTTGCTCAATCAAGCAGCCGGGTTATATATAGATATGTCAAATATTTCGTGTGATCTTTGATACTGGATAAATTTTAAAAAAATTGTGCTCAAAATATCTGTCATAAGCGTTGAAAACAGGAAGAATTCATTTTCAAAATTAACTCATTTTGCCTGAAACTCACAAAATAGATTGGACTCGTATATTATGAAACACAACAACAACAAAAAAGAGTAGTATTTAATTTAATAAAATGACGTTGGCTAACATTTAAATGCCGTTACAACCCTCTACATTGAAGATGATTAATTTAAAACATTAATATTAATTATTATTAAAATTGTTAATATATAATATTAAATAATATAATAATATTAAAATTAATATCTGATAAACTCTTTTGTTCAAAGATTTAAACATATTTTCCTAAAGTATATTGAGAGACCCGACATTGTCGCATTCCAACGCATAAAAAATACACTAAAAGTCATGTTGAGACTCAAGAACTCAACTTGAAGCGGTCTAATTTAAACCAGCCTAATTTTCATACATTTTTTCAAAGCCTAGAATTGTTTTAATAAAATGCAGAGCTATATTTATAATAAAACATTTGAAATAATGAACGTGTATTTGTTATAAGCGGACATCTCTCATAATTCGACAAAAATCCGCGTAGATGATTGTCTGGTTCCGAGAGGTTTCACTGTATTTATGAACGAAAAAACTAACCACAATGAAAAAATATTCGCATATCCACATTCAAGAAAAACATTTCCAATTTTCGTTAAAATTACCAATACTGGCAGCACTGGTCAAACAGCACAATCAGCGTTGCCAAAATGAATTTGGAAGATTTTAGGTGTTACTTGACCGTGTGCGGGAGAGGGCATAGAAGCTTATCGGTGACAGTAGGGTTTCCAACTCTATTGACTCACTGGAGCATCGACGCAGTGTGGGGTGCGTTGCTCTGTTCTATCGTTACTACAATGGATTTTACTCTGACGAGATTAGGGATCTTGTTATCGAAACTCGCACATTTTTACGTAGCACGCGCTCATCGTCTAGAGATCATCCATTTGTGGTCGATTGTCCGGGGAATTGCAGTACGCCTTACAGAGAGAATTCGTTTTTCAGCCGTACGCTTCGCCTGCGGAATAAGCTGCCTGCAGAGGTGTTTGCTGTCTTTTACAACGTTGGAAAATTGAAGTCAAATGTTCACAAACACTACTCCCTCTTTCCCCCTCTTCACAACCTATTTTCCTAGTTCTGGTAAAATGCACTGACAATGCACTGCATATGTAGGGGTCATCCCCTGAGTACTCGCCCAAGCTAAAAAAAATAGTGTTTGAAGATATTTCCGTCAAAATTACGATTTTTTATCTATATAATTAATAGGCAAAAACGTTTTTTTAAATTCCTTTTGTGACCGTACAACTGCACCGATTTAAACAAACTAAATATCATTTTAAAGTTGTTTCTGCACAGAATTGAACGAGCTTAATTTTATTTCGATCGTACGGTTCAGTATTTTAGGAGTAATACGGCTATTAATTTGACTTAAATGCAAGTAAAAGAAAAACAGTGTAGATAAATATGAGTAAAGAACATACCAGGTCAGATCAAAAAAATAACCGCTATTTTCCAATTTCGTGAGTTACGTATATTCGATTTTCGCATTTCTTTTCATTTATGTTGGTACACATGTCCGTTATATATGTTGGCAATATTAGTCATTTTGGATTGTCAGTTTGTTGTTGTTAGATAAAAAGATTAGTTGTGTTTTGGTGTGCTCTTCGATTTTTTACTAAAACGAAAAAATGGATCAAGGAAACTGTATTAAGTTTTGTGTAAAAAATGAAATTAAATGCGCAAGGACATTTGAAATGTTGACTGTAGCGTTTGGTGAGTCTACTATGAGCAGAGCACAAGTTCAATTGTGGTATAACCGGTTTCCGGAAGGCTGAGAAGATGTCAATGACGATGCTCGTCCTGGCCGACCAAGCACTTCAACAACCGATTACAACATTGAAGCAGTGAAGAAAATGATTTTGGATAATCGTCAAATCAATTTTTACGGATGTTTTAGGCATGAAACGCGCGGCAGCGAAGATTGTTCCAAAATTGCTAAATTTTGAGCAAAAACAACGTCCTATGGACATCGCTCAGGAGCTGTTGAACATCATCAACGACGATCCAGATTTCCTCAGAGAGGTCATAACTAGTGACGAATCATGGGTGTATGGCTATGGCATTGAAACCAAAAGCCCAAGCATTCCAATACAAGCGTCCAGAAGAGCTAAGACCGAAAAAAGCACGCCAAGTTCGGTCACATGTGAAGGTTCTGCTGACTGGTTCTTCGACTGCAATGGCGTATCATGAATTCTTGCCACAAAGCCGTACGATCAATAAAAATTACTACCTTCAAGTTAGGCGCCGTTTGCGCGAAGTAATTCGTCAGAAACGTAGGGAATTGTGGAAAAAATCATGGATTTTGCACAATAATAACGCACCAGCTCACTCATTGGTGCTTGTTCGTGAGTTTTTGGCAAAAAAAAAACCTCAACCACGGTATTCACCAGACTTGGCCCCCGCTGACTTTTTCCTCTTCCCAAAACTCAAGACACTAATGAAACAGAAGCAGTTAGCAATATCAAAAAAAGCGTTTGAGAAGTGTTTCGAGGATTGAAAAAAACACTGGCATCAGGGTTTTTTATATCAGACTGGGATTGGTTTGAAGTGGACAAGATATTTATTGATGAATAAATAAATCCTTTTTGAAAAAATTGAAAAGAACGGTAATCTTTTTATCAGACCTCGTATTTGTGGCTTTCAAGGTTTTATTGGTTTCAACATTGGAGTGGATGAGAGTGCATTATTTAAGAGCGGTAAAAAAAAATAATGCGGTCAATTCCGTCAAATGTTCACAATCACTACTCCCTCTTTCCCAACATATTTTCTCAGCTCTGGTTATCACCAAGATTTTTTTAAGCATTTTTTTATTTATTGAATCTTTAAAATGAACAAACAATAAGTATTCAAATCTTAATACTAAATTTAAAATGTGATTTAAAATTAAAAAATGTGAATTTTACTAAGTCAGGCCAATGCTAGACAAAAAGTTTTATTATGCGGGAGCTATTTCTGTAAAATCACCTATTGAGCAATCTGATGGTGGCAACGGTACTTCTTCTTCTTAGCCGAGTGAGGCCGCCAAAATTAAGAATATTGCGCGCAAGAGGGTTTGGATGATGTTCCAGTTTACTGACATACCTTTTCGCGTACTGAGAAAATTCCTCTTTTACAAGCGAAACACTCAGATTTTTATGAATTCGTGAATTTTTTACGTACCATAGATCTGCAGTAATCGTTTGAAGAATTTGGTTTTGTCGCCTTTGAATTTTTTCAATATTTGACGCTGAGGCGGTGCCCCATAATTGAATTCCGTAGTACCATATGGGCTTTAGAATTGCATTGTATAACAGAAGTTTGCAATCCAACTTCAATGTCGAGTTTCTGCCCATAAGCCAATTTAGTTGCGCTGCTTTTAGTTTTAACTGAGTGACCTTTGAGACTGCCACGTTAGCCTACGGTTCAGGTGAATACCAAGGTATGTGACTTCATTGTGCTGCGGAATAGGTGAGTTGTTGATTTGAATAGGCGCACATGTTTGCTTACACAGTGTGAATGTGACATGAGTACATTTCTGCTCATCCCCAAGATTTAAAAAAAAATCATTAAACAATTATGTAAAAATGTTTTTTTTTTTCTCTAAAATTAAAATTTTTTTCTTTTTTTGGGTAGAGAAGATTTTTCAACAAATATTTCTTCTGGCAGCTCTGGCGATAACGCTAATTTTAAGTCTTCACTTGTCATAATTCTCTCTGTGATTGAATTTGACGTTCTCATCTTAGATATTATCGCAGGTGTGGACACTATGTTAGCTCTGTGGCAAAATGCATGATTTGTACGAAATATCTGATTCAGATATTGTTGAATTTTTTCTTGATGGGATAGAAGAAAACTACTTGTTTTTTATAAATATTACATGATTATTGTATTTTTTTATATAAGGTAAAAGAAATTTTCTTCCAACATATGTTTGTTCTACTTGCAAAAATTAAAAACCAATAACAATATTAAGATCATTAAATTAAAACACAACAAAAACCATCAAATGATCTAAATTATTGTAAAAACTCTACGACAATGAAACTTCATTAAGAAGAACTTTCACAATGTGAGAAATAATAAAAACTACGCCAACATAATTATTAAACAACACAACACTACACACGAGTACGAGTATGTATGTACGTGACACACATTTAAAATTACAGATTTAATAAAATTGTGCATGAAACTTAGAAGAAACTTACTTTTATTTATATGGTCGGTAATATATTGTACTTGTATATATGTATAATCATTGTGTGAACAAAGTTCATCCGAGTCTGGTTTTCACTGTCGGAATCATAACGGAGACTTCTTTATTCAGAGGGCTAAAGTTGATGACGGATGCTTTTTATAAGAAGTGGGGGTGTGTGCAATGATGGGAAGTTGATTGATTGAAAAGGTACTTTTTTCATTTGATTTATTAATTGTAAATATTTTCAAAATATGAACTAACAATAAGTATACAAACCTTAATACTTTCACGTTGGACAATTTAGTTGGATAACTTTCAATTTCTTTTACTTAAAAAATTGATATTTTTTTGCATATCTGTATCTCAACCACGATAAAGAAATGTAGTAAATTCTTTCGAAAAAAGAGGTTTTGTAGATGATAGGCTCAAGCATGAACCGCAACGTACTGCAGAATCGGTTGAAAACATTACTGCTGCTTAAGAAAGTGTTCAAAAAAAATCCATCAACCTCAATCCCAACAACGCTGTACTGACAATGTACTGACAGTAATAACATACAATTTAAAAGGATCCCTATTTTCATGAAAATGTTCAATGCATACGAGTGTATTTGTTGCTTGGAGATATTCCTCACTTGTCTCGTTTAGCAAATAGTGCTTAATTCTAGTTTTTATCAAAATTGCCGAGCATTCACATGATCTACAACGGGGACCGTTATTATCGTATAGTGTGTAACCATTAATTTTGAAATAACTTGTGGGCGTGAAGTGGATTACAGCAATGACCATTATATCGATTTGCTTTTCGATAAGGAAGCGCTCAAGTTCATTTTTGTATTGGCATAATTTAAAACAAATCATTTGGTTAAAACTGCTTGCAAAATAGTGAATTGCATGTGTACCATTTCCTGCATCATGTTAGTAATAGAAACCGTAAATGTGTTTACGGATTGAACAATAGTCTGCAAAGTTGCCTAGAGATTGCTAAAGTTTTGATCGGAGTTTTGGGGCTTCGGCTCCTGATTCAATTTTGTATATCGGTTTTGACCACATTAGCATAAGAAACTTGTTTGGAGTTTTGCATGTTTATGTGGTTGGCTGCCTGGCCTATCTGGGGAAAATTATTTGTTGAAATGCTATTTGACTGCTGGTTCTTAAGAGAATTTGAGGACTTCTTAGTCATTGACCGCTTAAAGTGAATGTAGACGGGACAACCCCTGTTTCAGTGTCGTTACCTGCACAGTTGATACATTTTTTATCACTGGAGTCAGTTTTTGACTTCGTGCACTGTGATATACCGTGAAGTTCGCCACATAGTGTGGCCAAACTCTTTGCTGTTTAGACATTGAATGGGACTTAACATTTATGCGGCTCCTCTACGGTAACCCTATGGTGCTAAGATGTCTGATTTGGTAGAGTACTCGACCAACAGTCTCGAGGTCGCAGGCTCGATTCCTGCCTCAGACCCCGGGTGTTACTGCAGACAAGCAAAAGAGCTTCGCAGTTTTTGTGTTTGTTAAAAAAAGGAATCTTAATGCACAAGTACATCCACTTGATTCTTCTTTAGGACAACATCCTCTGGTTCCAGTTCAACCCTAAACATGGGTTGAGGGACCTATTCACGGTTGCAAATGTTCACAACATTATATATTTTAAAGCTTTTATCTTCCAATCCTGTCTCAAACATCATCCGTGTCTACACATGGGTCAATACCTTTTATAAGTACCTGAAAACCTTTAGCACTTTTAAGCTGATAACTATAAAAATATCTTTTCTCCTTCTCCAGAACGTCAGCCAACTTTCGGTAGTCATTTTCATTGTTTACCTGGATTTTCGTTTCACTGATGCTGCCATGCTTTACTGATGTAACGTTGAAGGTGTCTTGGCCGAATGCCGTAATAAGCTCTGTTATCAACTAATTAGAAGTAGGCTCTCTCAAATAAATTGTTGGTGGTTTAAATGTTTTCTTGGATGTGGTTAGATCATTTGTTTGAAAGGTAACAAATCTATTACTATCCGTTGCCGTTGTTCTATTATCATCTTTTGATATTTTCGATTGAGATGATTTGTGGCTTCGCTGCATTTTATCCACGGGTACATACCTATCCATACCTACTTGCGTTTTCGGCTTATCAGCAATAATTAAACTGGAAGCTGTTTTGTCTTCTGTTGCAACAGTAATGTTTGGCGAACACGATCGCGGTCGTTTCCTTTCTCTTAGAGACAGGAGATTTTCCAATGATTTTTTCTCACATTCTTCCTCAGAAATCCAAAGCTTTTTTTCTGGCAGAGCTAAGCTCTTTCTCAGAATTACATCTGATAGGTACACTATTATTATTTGTTTCTTTTTTTTATTTACAACTTAAAACGGTATTAAAAAAAATGTCACAAAGTCAAAACAGTCAAAACAGTGGATTTCTCGGGATGAATCGGAAGAAGGCAAAGGTGAGTTTGTCAATCAATACCGTTATGACGACCGTTTTCTGGGATGCACGCGGTATAATCCACATTACCTACCTTTAAAAAGAAAAAGTAATCAATGGTGAGTATTATACAATGAGAAATTAAAAAATACAACTGAATTAGGCTAAGAAAAAACTTATTGTCCATCAGCACAATTCACCCTGGTGTACACTTATGTAGTTTTCATGACAAAAATCCATAAACTGGGCTATGCAGTGAAGAGAGAAGGATTATGAAAATGCATTACTTGAGCAGGTGTCGTGTCAAACACGATAAGAATTGGCAGGATCATGGGGAATGACGACGCAAACGATTTCAAAACGCCTAAAAGCAATTAGAGTGACTCAAAAAGAAGAAAGTTTGATTCCGCACGAGTTGAAGCCGAGAGATGTTGAACGGCGTTTAATTGCTCATTACGATAATCGCAAGCGCGTCAAAACCTGGACCGTGCTTTCACTTCGACAGCCAAACGAAATATTCACGGTTCCAAAATTATGCTCAGTATTTGGTGGGCCTGGCTGACCAGCACCTCCGGCCTAATGAAGAAGTAAAAAATTGGATCGATTCGTTGATAGCTTCAAAAGATTAACAGTTTTTTCAACGCGGGAATCGTATGCTGTCCCAAACCAGAGAAAACGCAGTAGCCAGCGATGGATAATACTTTGAATCGTAAATATATTATCAGTTTTTCACAACAAAGCTTCGAATTTTGAAAATAAACGGCGGCAACAAAGTTGTACGTACACCTGTGTAGTTAAATTTTGTACGAGATTTTTCTTTCTATATAGAACTCAAAGGGGATTCTATTGAAAACTGAAATAAATTTATATAATATCATTCAAGAAGTCAGGGGCTTATTGGCCGGCCCTCGCAGTAACTATTCCAATAAATTCTATGTTGTTTACTAAAATGGTCTAAATTTCAGCAGCAAGAAAAAAAAAACTCAAAACTGCAATTAAAACTTCTCAGCCAGGTAGTCTTTGTATCCCGATCACGTGTAAATATATGATCATAGAATCATCATAGATCATATCTAAAGATATGATCAAAGAATTTTACTAGTTAAAATATTGTTGTTCAGCCAGATGGCAGTTAAATTTCAAACTTCTAATGAATAAATTTGAAGTTTTTGATCTGTATACTATTTACGTTATGACAGTTCAGTGACGCACTTAAAAGTGTCAAAAGGTCCATGTTAAGACACTTTTGAAAGTGACATAATGTCCATCACGGAGGTGTCGTAAAGTCCGTGGACATTATGGCAGAGTGTCATAACGTCCATAACTTAAGTAATAATCAAACATTTTTAGAAGTGGAAAATTTTAATTGCAATACCTTTATCATAACTAAGTACATACGAGTATATGAACGTATAGGTACACAAAAAGAAAAAAGACGTTCTTTAATTTTTGTCAGCGAACGATAATGCATATCTCGTTAAACTGTGAACATACCGCCTTCAAATTGCGAATAGATGGCACAAAAATACCGGTATTAAATTGAGAATGTGTTGTTGTCAAGATTAGATCCTTTTGTTCAATTAAGAACTTATGTTGTCAAAACGACAACATCTTTTGTCACCTGATATTTGTTCATAAATTTGCCATTACGATTTCTGTGTTTTCTAAGTGCATTGAAAAGAAATAAAATAATAATATAAAGCAACTTGATTTATCTGATAAGCATTCAAATGAAAGAAAATCGTTTTATGTATTGATAACAATATTTCTTATTTTTGCAGCTAAAGATCGTTTCGATTTTATATAAAAAATTTAACAGTATTTGTTTTGAATATTTCGATACCAATTTGTTATCATCGTGAGGAAAACTAATATGTTATTAAAAAATTTTCAATTTGAAAAATTATTGTCAAAAAATGCCTATATACAAAAAAAAATATATATCCATACACCAAGAAAAATTATTAATTCATTGAAAATAAATACTGTTAAATTTTTATATAAAATCAAAACGATCTTTAGGTGCAAAAATAAGAAATGTTTACTTAATAATTAAATATCAAATATTGATAATAATATTAAGAACCTCACTGATATACTGATATATGAATGTCCTATTGCTGATCAAGTGTTTGGATTTAATCATCTTTATTACTTTGCATTGCTTGATCACTCATAAAGGAAGTATGAACTTCATACAAAGTAATAAAAATTCTTAAATCTAAAATAAAAGATATAAAAGAAGAACGTGAATCAGAAACAAAAGATATCGAAGAAAATGCTATCAACATCAATATTCAGGTGAGAGAAATCATGGCAGAGTCAAGAAATGTCTTATTATTGCCTTGCAAGTATTTTATAATTTCTTCTCCTTGTTTTCAAAATTTGGACACCAAATCTAAGATAAGTAATTCATCCTTGCTTTGCACTTACTATAGACAAATTTTTGAAAGTAATATACTCCTAAATATATTTCAACAAAAGACTATTTATATGTAAATCATTAATGAGTGAACTTTTTTAGTTATATACATATGTACGAGATTAACTAGTTGTGAGTTCGAGTCCAACTTCAGTCAAAAAGAAGGATTATTTTTAATTATAACAATAAGACCAAAGAAGAACAGAAAAAATAATTGAGTACCATTAGCTGGGGGACAACTAGCTGTTTCGTAGTCGCTACACTACGATTGGTATAAACATGCAGGAAAAAGACAGGAAAAAAATGTATTGACAGTGTCACCAAAAAGACACCATAAATATTGACTTGGATACACTTAACCCCATATTTTCTTCAGGGAAGTTATCCTAATGAACAGTAGTCTTTGAAAATTTTAAAAAACATTTAACTACTCGTATATATTCCATTATTTTATGTACGTTAATGAGAATTCAAAAAGAAATGCTCAGTGTATATTAATGCTTAAATAATATTTCACAAGTAAAACAAAAATAGCTTTTTTTTAGACCAGGAGTGCCCAAGCCCAATGCGCTTGGTGCTTATTTGTTTTCGTAAAAGCACTGTGCACTTTAATATACACATGTATGTGTACACACACAACTGCAAAGCAACAACAATTTCGCATGCATTGCTGGTAAACATTGACGACTTTTGCTTCTTACAACAAAACATATTAAATAAAATTCTTTAATTGTATTGGCGTTTGCTCTTCCATATAGAACTTTTGGGTCCCCTGTCTTAGAGATTCTTTTATTCCTGTCTCTCAGCAATTCATTCACATTATGTCTTTGTTTAGGTTTTTTTACTCGGTTCAAAAATTCTGCACTGCATTTAAGAATTTTATACTTATTTTAACACATTTTAGGACTGGTTTTCTTGAACAATCCCATTTTCGGCTTATTTTATGTACACTTGTGCGTAGTTCGCATATACATTTTTGAGTATGACTTGTACTACAAGCAAGTAAAAAATTATTTAATTTTGGTACGAGCTTTTTTCTTCTGTGTATAAAATCATTACGTTATAGATTAGGGAAGTGCTTTCTTTTGGCTTCTAACTTTTTTTTAAGTTGTTTGAATGTCTACTGTTTTAATAAGCTTCCAATTAGCACTGCGATTATTTAGTTATTTAATGAAAAAGCACAAAAACAAATCTTCAGCTAATGGTTATGCAATATTGTTTGAACATTTAATATTACGAAATAAAATTAATGTCTTTTTGTATCAAGTGTCAAGAAATATTTGCGATATTTAGCCGCCATCATCCATGTCAAAAGCCAATGTGCTTGTCTAAAGTTACTAAAAAAAATGTTTTGCAACTTGGTTAACTTTGATTACCAAAGGTTAAAATCAATTAAGAACTAACACTAAGTAACGTTATCACTTCGCATTATAAATGCTTTAACTTAAACACAATTTGTAAATATTGAGAAACAAGTTTATGAACAACGAAATTCTTGTTGATAATTAATTAACTCTTACGAAATCATTATTTTAAACCAGAGATGAGCGGTTGTGCTGATCTTTCGTATCACCTGTAAATCCCACATGATCGTGATCAAATTTAAAAATAAGCATGGATAAGTTTAGAAGCGTGACTTAAAGTGGAAACGTTGAGAAATGATTTTTCACGTTTCCAGCTGTACATAGGAGTACATAAGTACCTTTTTGTTAGATAACTTGGCCGTTGGAATTGTGCTGAACAGCTCTGAGTTAGTGAAGTGAGGACCATTACCCTGCAGGAATGGGCAGTACTAATCACTATACAATAATATTTACTATCGACATTAAATATGTGCATGCCATTGAAAATCCACTACTAGCATTGGTACTACCGACTAGATAGTGATTCAATATCTAGTATATTTAAGTAATTCTGTCTACACTATTGGTACTTTTCTGAATTAGATGTCGATAATGATAATTCAGCTTTATTACAAATAATCAAAATATTAAGGAGCACTAATTGTTTATCTCATCAAAAGCAAACATAAAAATATCCTTTGTTGGAAATTTGGCCAGTCACCAAAGCAGCAGACGAAAGTGGGGACTTGGAGACACTTGACCCGTGGCCACGGTTGCCAGAAATGCAGATTTTTGCAGATTTTTCCTCTCTAAAAACACTAAATGAAGATTTGAATCTAAGAACGTAGATTTTTAAAATTTTTAATAAAGTAACTTTTTGTACTTTTCCCCTTATATTTCTACTGCCATTTGTTTACGTTATGTTAGAACGAAAATATCATTTGGTCATGTTATAACATAGACAAAATGGAATAATATCTTGCACATGTTTTTGAATGTTATGTAAGAAAATTGAGCGAAATTTCGAAAAAAAAGGTTGAAATATACCTGCAATTGATTGTTTTTGGACTCCAAGTTTAAAAAACTACTTTGTTAAAGCAACTTTGGCAAGTTTCCAGAAAGTAATATGAGCTTATTTGTACGACAATTTAAAGTCTTTTTTTAATACTCTTTTAAAGTTGCTACGTTTTTTCGCCGATTTTTAAGTCATGTATTTTTCTTTCATTGTCCCTCAGCTTTAGGTTAGGTTAGGTTGTACAAGCCGCCAGTTTCATGAAACCAGCCCACTTGGGTCCTTTTGGACCCGTTGTGTTGCCTGAGGGAGAAGTCCAGCCCACGAGACTTACACTTCCCCTGACCGTTCAGATGCAAACCAACCCGAAAGCCGGATAAAGGAATCCAGTCCGTTCACTTGGCATTCCGATATATCTGCTAAAGGCCCAATCAGACTATTATACAAGTATAAATACTTTCATTAGATTTTGTGAGATAAAAGTCTAAACACATTTCTTGCGACTGTCAAAAAGTCTAACGTAAATTCGATTTTGCATTCACACCATCACACTTGATATAAACCACCATAGAGGTGCCATCATAAAACTTTTCACGGCGGCAGGTGCGCTATTCGTCGTAGGTGATAGACGTGCCGGCGCGTGAAATTCTTCAACAATTAAAATAATAATTATGTATAGCACATCCAAATTCAATAGCACAAACATATTTTATGTTCGAAATATAGCATGAGCAAAATACATTTACAAATGACAGCTAAATTCCAAATTTTATAACGACAAAAAATACTATCAGTGACGGCACCCCATCGGCTACGAAATAGCCGACTACTCAATTTTTAATTAGCTGGTTTGCTAAAAAACACAACCCTGATCCAATGTAAAGTATTATCGTTTTGA
Source organism: Thecocarcelia acutangulata (assembly GCA_914767995.1). Classification (NCBI taxonomy): domain Eukaryota; kingdom Metazoa; phylum Arthropoda; class Insecta; order Diptera; family Tachinidae; genus Thecocarcelia; species Thecocarcelia acutangulata. The sequence goes on from OU612098.1 coordinate 65,878,850, forward strand.
AAAGTTTCAAAAAACAACAAAGTCGTATGGGATGTCAAATTTGTATCGTATTATTTTTCGTATGTATGACGGATTACATTCAGACTATCAGACTTGCACGTATTATTTAAATTTTTGACAAGTATTAATACACAGTATAATAGTCTGAACTGGGCTTAACCCGTACAGCATCGGTCCGCCTAGATACAGCGCTCTCATAGAACTGAGAGCCGGGCATCGACAGAGGAAATGCTCAACACTTTCCTCCCCGTCCTCATCCCCGCAACTTCTGCAGAAATCATTAAATGTAAGATTTAACCTCCTAGCATGCGTCGCTATGACATAATGTCCTGTCAGAACTGCCACCAAGGTACGCAACCTTTGACGGGGGGGGGCAACCCTTTAGGACCGCAGTTCTAGTACGATCATACGCATGCCATGTCAGCCTTGCTACTCGGCAGGTGACCTCACCAGACCATCTGTCCTGCGCGGTCCTTACAAGTTGACGCTGCACTTGGTTTTTACAGCTGTTAATCAGGACTCCTACCATCGTATCAATGTCCCCTCTCTGTAGACGAGCTCCTGCTTTCGCCAGCTCATCCGCCACAATATTTCCGGGCACTCCACTGTGCCCCGGTACCCAGAAAAGCTCCAGGCTTGAATGTCTCGCTATCTCATTAAGAGATATCCGGCATTCCTGAAGCAACCTGGACGTCGTATAGACACCCACAAGCGCATTTAACGCAGCCTTACTATCAGTACAGATTTGGATGTTCACCCCGTATACCCTATATTACCTCAACCAGTTAGCTGCTCTTAAAATAGCTGTAATTTCAGCCTGCTTTATTGTGTTCAATTATTTTTTCCTGTCTTCTTTCATCAAGAGTTATTGATCGCGGCAATTATTGTTATAATTAAAAATAAAGATATTTCTTGGCTTTAGCCAGGATTGAACTTGAGCCAGGCGAATGATACCAGCCCATCATATAATATCAGAAATATTAAAATAAGTTCGACCATTTAACTTTAATACATACTTATTAGAAGATTTTTTAACTAAAATTAAGCTTTTTTTTTTTTTTTTTTTTTTTAAATTATGATTTTTTTGCAAAGATTTCTGGCAACAGTGCATAATACACTAATAGTCTATTTACACCAAAGCAAAATCTGCTAGATTTTGAGCAGATTTTCTATACAAAATAAAATCTACTTTATGAGTAGATTTCCACGAAATCTCCTGAAATATATTCAGTACCAACCGATGCAACTGTAATTTTGTTCGAAAAGTACTTAAAAATACTACGCTGCAACAATAATATACACTTTAATGTGGTGTATTCAGTCTCTGAAATCTTGCTAGATGGCAAAACTCGGTGGTGTAAACGTCACAGATTTTTTATTGTAGATTTTAATTCAAATCCGCTAGATTTTGAGTTGGTGTGAATGCAGTATAATTTAATTGTACACGCAAACAAAAAACAGTTCGAAATATGCTTACAGCAACTTTTGTGCATTAAATCTATTTACAGCCAGTTCGCCGATGTCGAAAGGATAAGTTCATTCGTACTCTAGGCGAAAGGAAATTGATTTGGGTTTTTTCTAACTTTATTCTCTGCGAACGATGTGTCAAAATTCAATTAAAATACCAAGTTCATACGAACGAACGATAGTGGCATAGACAAACCCAAATTGATTCGAATGTGAGTGACTAGCTTTCTTTCGCATACATTTTCATTCGATATCGTCGAACAGGCTGTTAAATTTTAACGGACATTGAATTATTATGTTCGCCTTAGAAATGTATTTTATAATTAATACAAATCACTACTCCCTGTGGTTTTGTATTCGGTAGAAAGTAACCTGTAAAAGGGTAACATAAGTTATACTCCTGCAATTAAAAAAAACGAATAATTCGAGCGAAGAAACCGTGGAAAGAATCTATTAAATAATTTTTAATTTAAATATATATCCACACTTACAATATATTACGCTTTTAGTATTTAGATAATAAAATAACAACAAACAAACAAATGCCGAGAGAACTCAACAGCAAACAAAAGTTAATTATTAATTTCAAATTGCTGCAGCAACTGCAATAGTTGCATATTTTCTATGACATTGTGTATTATTGTTAAAAACAGTCTGTCATCGATTTAATTATAGTTTATTCCGCCATAAATATATTATTGTTTGTATTTCTGCGATTCTAATGTTGCCGTCTATCAATTTCAAAATATGATTGCATGCAATACTAGCATTAATGATTTGTGTTTTTACAAACAAAAAAAGTTTTATAATAATAAAATTGATGATATTTACTTTTATCACTCACTTCTTAAAATAGACAAACTATAAGTATCCAAAAACGTCTATCTAGCCAATGTTAGAAAGTTATTTATTACCAGTACTAAAGGATGGTCAAATTTAAAGAACCGATGTAGAATTATTTAGGAATTATTGTCATATATTTTTACTACAATTATATTGGTAACGTTCAATTATGCATGGCGCAAAATATCAACCAAATGGACCGCGCGACACAACTCCATCCGATGGTCCAAAATTCGATGACGCTGACGCATAATTGAGATTCTATGCCGTTAATGTGCAGAATTATCTTATTCTTTAGCTCTTAAATTCTTGCTGGCTTATCGACGTACACATTTTCTTTAAAATAACCTCAAAGCAAAAGGTCCAACGGAGTCAAATCACTTGATCTTGGCGGCCAATTGACATCGCCACTGCGTGAGGTAACATAGACATTGAATTTATCGCGCAAAAGAGTCATTTCGTTCGCTGTGCGGCAAGAGGCTCCGTTCTATTGAAACCACATAACGTCCACATCTATATCCAATGTGAGTCATAAAAAGTTTATTGCCATCTCACGATAGCAAACTCCATTCAGAGTAGCTGCTTGAGCGCCCTCATTTTGATAAAAATACGGCCTTATGATGCCGCCAGCCCATAAACCGCACCAAACAGTCACTCTTTGTGGGTGTATTGATTTTTCGACAAACACACTTGGATTATCAATCGCCCAAATGCGGCAATTTTGCTTATTGACGAATCCACTGAGGTGAAAATGTTCCTCGTCATTAGAGATGATTTTCTTCGAAAATTGATCATCTACTATTGCCATTGCTTGATTAACTTTAACGCCTTGCTCGATTATGTATCTTTCCATGGTTCAAATTGAATTAATCTGAAATTGAGAAAATTTAAATGAGATTTAGGTGTGGTTCACTTTTGAAATCGGCTGCGAAATACTGCAAACAAACTCTAGGATTAAAAAAGAAGCGTAATTTGAACCCAGCTGAGTCTATAAGTTAAAATATAATCAGACCTGAATGCACACCTATATAGTCTAGGGGTCAAATTCCGCTACAATAAATTTTGAAATGTTCACAAATTTCAATGTTCACTTTTGATTTTTCTATCTGCAATTGCGAGAATAAATTATTTTGACAGTTACAGTGAACAATTAAGAAATTATTTTTTCACTCAAAAATCTGCGGTGAGTTATAATTTTTTGTAAAATATTTTGAAGTTAAAAAACATAAACAAAAATATTAAATAAATTAATATTTCTCTTACCCATGCCATAGACTATGCGACCGTTACTACAACACGTTGGCTTGCCGAGTTGTGTGTTTTGCACACAAACTGCGCGACATTAAAGATCACCGCAGATGCAATAATTGTATATAAAAATAAGAGCAAATCGAAATAAAGTTGTACAACATGCTCCAAAATATTACAACCAGTCGGTGCATCTACCCAAAAAATCAAAACTTTTTAATCTTTCGTACAACCGAGACACATCTTCATACGACGACCCCACACACTTTACAATCTAATAACCAACATCGTCATGTTGTACAACTAGTCGCATAGTTTGTGGCTTGCTTTAGACAACTTGTGTGACGAAGTAAATTTGACAATTTAGTACGAGTACATCATTTAGCGTTAACTAACACATTCAGCGTAATAAAATTCATTGACTCTTGCGGAATAATTTTTTAATAAAAATTGCGCCTAGCGGTGAATTTTACTTTGGGTGTTCACTAGTAAAAAATTCTTTGTTACGGAATCCTGCCCCAGAGGTACGTGGAGTACTACAGACTACAGTTGGGTAGTTCGTGAACGAATAGTTCAGTTTGCACTTGAGGGAGCTAAGTGAGCCGATCAATTCTGCGAGCACTTTTAGCTCCGTTGTTCATGTTTCTTGCTTTTGTCTTTGTTTGCTTTTCGTTCATGTTTCTTTTTTCTTGTATGTATACAAAAAGTTGTATATAGCCAGAGAGTTGTGGATCAATTATACAAAAAAAAATACAAAATTAGACAGCAAATACAAATTTTGTCGTTTGTTTTTTTTTTTTTTTGTATTAAAATATGTAAATGATTTGATATGAAATATATGAAAGCAATCGAAATTCATTACAATCAAATAATTTTTTCTTTTCCAATTATTTTTTGACACCTAAATATTTTCAAGCTGAAAGTCCATAACACGCGTTTTACGCGGCAACGCGTACTGAGCGTCTATCAAAAAAGTAGAAACAATGTAATTTTATGTGAGAGGTTACACATCATAAACCGTATGACGCGTTAAACGCGTACGACGCCAAAAGAAGGTTTACTTTCAACTTTTGCACGCGTCACAAGCTTTATACAAACTGTCAATTGTTTTTGAAAGCTGCAGATCACAATTCATTTTATTTTTTTAAAGTTATCGCCAAAAATATTTGTGCCGTGGATTGTTTTTTTAATAATTCAATTATTTATTGTATCTTCTAAAAGAACTAACAATAAGTATGCAAATCTTAAAAATAAAAATTCATTAATTAATATAGAAAAAAAAATTTTATTAATATTGAAAAATTTTATTTACTTAGGTCCAGCCAATGCTAGACGAAAAGTTGTTTCTTGCGACTATTTTGTTCGTAAACCACCTTTCCAATGCAAGGGTGTCCATCCTTCTCAGTCGAGTGTGGCCACCAAAGTTAAGGATGCTACGTGCGAGAAAATTCGGGTGAGAATCCAGTCTGTTAATGTACCTTATCGCGTGTTTTGAAAATTCATCGTTACTTTATGTTTTTGTGTTAAAAATATGTTTTTATTGAAAATCGAAAGTTTAAGTTTAAACAATTTTATATATGTAAGTGAAAATATAATAAATGTATATAAGTATATACATCTATGCAAGTGACTATAAATTTAAATTTCTTCTTCGAATGAATAAAACAAATTAATCTGTGATACTTTTAAAAGCATATGCCTAGCGATTTTTATGTTAAGACTTATAGTTAGTCATAAATTAACTTTGGACAGGCATCGCCGCGGGTAAAGATAGTTAGTTACTAATAACACTATTTTGACTAGTTATCTTAATTATTACAAACGAAAAAATGTTCATCATGACATGAAATCATTACCGTCTAGCCGCAAGCTTTGATATAAACTTCAAATTGAGATTTCTTCTGGCGGCGTTATAATTTATATTATTAAAAAAATTCATCAGGTGTGGACATAAGCTCATGAATAATTCCATTTAGATACGAGTATCTGGAATGGTTAAAAAATATAAAATTATATCAGAAAACCCCTTGAAATATTGTGCGACCTTTTATTGGTTTGAGTTACTAATCAAAATAAATTATAAACCTGTGCTCATGATTTTTTTTATTTATCATCATGTTAGTAAACATGATTTTATTTTAAGACCAAATGTTTTCAATTGCACAAATTGAGTTAGTTAATTATCTTTTTCATAATTAGTGTATTGAAATAAAATAATAGGCGTTTTTTAGGAAACATGTATAAGCCACCCCAAATAATTAAATTAATAGTTAAATAATATTAATAATAAGAGTTGAAAAATTAACATCATGAAATTTAACGGATATACTCGTACATACATACATAAGCATACATCAAACTTACTTCAAACCTATTACAACCAACAAACTTGAAAAGCTCCAACTTATACTCGTATACAACTTTTTATGTCCAAAAAAGTTGTGTGTTATTTTCAAAGAAGCCGGTCTTCTTAACAAAACCAATAGACCATGTTAAGACCCATCTCTTTGTTTGCCTTTTCTTCTAACTGCTTCTCTTTGCCTGTTTTTTTTTTTTTTTTGCAGACAAATATCTTTTCTTAACAGCGTTGCCATCGCGATGCAAAATAAACACCAAGTTTTACAGCAAACAATATCTTAAAAACAAATTATTGCAAATACTTCTGTAAATACAGTTTAGTTTAGTGAGTTTATTATAATTTACTTTACAAGTATAATAATACATATGTGTACAATTTTCCGTTGTTAAGTAACCCCGAACATTTATTACCCCAACAGGTTTTAAGCAAAAAAAAATTGTTTAAGTTTGCTTTCATTTCATTTTCATTAAAAAAACGGTTTATTCTATCTCTCGGGTATATGGACCGATATCGCTGAAGTATTTTTGCCTTCTAATCGCCATGCTTAATAATACAATCAAGTGTTAAGAAACAAAATTCTTTTTTTCAAAAATTTTCTTACAAAATTGCCCAAAAAAATGTTTTTCTTTTTTAATTTTGAAAATAGCTAAGCTATAGGTAAACCGATTTTACTGAATTTCAATAGCAAACCCATGAATCGATGCAGTAATAGAATTGTGAAAGAAAAAAGTTCCTAAGTCTAATGGTTTTCTCAGAAACAGTACTTCAACGGCGGGCAGATGGGCAGACGGACATCGCTTAATCGACTTTTCCATTCATCCTGATTCAGAATATATATACTTTATAGGGACGCAAACGGTAATTGTAGAAATTAAAAACGGAATCAACTTCAAACGACTACAACACATGAACTAATCAATGAATTTGGGTAAAATTTTAACAGCTAACGTTTGACAGAATGCAACTTTAAAAAAAATTTTGCTTTGTGTTATTGCTGCCATCCAGTGCTAAGTAGCTTCAATATTAATCCGCCCTCGTACACTAAAAACATAATACTAAAGCAAGCACACATGATCTAAAAAATTCAAAATTCCAAGTAAATCAAGCAACAATTATTTTACTGTCATTGTTGTGTTCTCATTATTTGTTGTACGAGTACGACTCGTATTAAAAACAAGTAAGAGTGTAGTATATTCGGCTGGGCCGAATTTAAAGTACCCTTCGCGATAGTCACGTCAACTAAATATGTTCGGATATATATGGATCGATATCGGAAATTTTCATTTTCTGTATTATAATAGCCTATTATGCAAGAAAAAAAAATGTTTTTCCTTTAATTATGTTTGAACAAACAAATCTTTTAAACATTGCGCTTCCAAAATTGCATGTTTTTTACAGCTTTTGCTGTTTTTTCTTTTTGTTGTTTGTATCTATATGTATTTATGTGCATACTTATGTGTATATATGTTGATTGTATGCTTGCGTTTGCCGAAAATAGGGCTCAACAAGAAAGTAGTGGTTATGGTAGGTTGGAAAAATGTTTCCATAATCTGAACGTATGTAACTTCACTTTTGAAATGAATTTTTATTTTTGTTTGTTAATTGCAGTAAGTTTTATTACTATTAAAATAAATTTTTGTTATTGTTAACCGCTGTTTTGTTTGTTATTGCTAATTTTTAAAGAAATTTATGTTAGTTATTTAAGTGTTTTTTGATTAATAAAATAAAATAGAATAAAATAAGTAATGAATTGTGAAAATTATTTAAAGATTTTGCATATACAACGATTGTATATGCAAAAGGAGTGTAGTGTATTGCATACCAAAAATATCTTACCTGGTGGAGTATCAATTTCCTGAATAGTTATATTGTGAACTACAGCTAGGGCAACAATCAACGTTTTTGGCTTTCAGTCTTATAGCTAAGCGCTTTTACAAAAACAATTGAGCATCAAGCGCATAGGGCTTGGGCGCTTCTGGCTTTTTGTGTATATATGGACCGGTATCGGAAAATTTAATTTTCTCTATTTGGTAACCTCCTTACCAGAGCTGCCTTTAAGAAAAAAAAGTTGTTTAAGTTCGCTTACGTGACATTTTCATGAAGTAATCGGTTAAGGCTATATCTCGGGTATGGACCGATATCAGAAATTATCATTTTCTTTACTTTATTACTAGAAAAGCAAAAAAAGTTGTTTAAGTTCGCTTACGCGACATTTTCATGACATAATCGGCTTAGGCTATATCTTGGGTATATATGGACCGATATAGAAAATTTTAATTTGCTGTGTTTTGGTAACCTTCTTTTATTACCAGAGCTATTTTTAAGCAAAAAAAAAAGTTATTTAAGGTCGGTTACGCTACATTTTCATTAAAAGATCGGTTTAGGCCGATATCTGGGATTTTTTTTTTGCCTTGTAAACGCCATGCTTAATATTAATAATTGTGTCATGTTTAAAGCAAAACAAACAATCATTTTTCCAAAATTTTTATAAAAAGTTGCAAAGCTTAATTCCGTTCGGAAACGGAATTGAATTATTTGTTTACTTCTTCAAACAATGAAAAATTAAAAAATTTTCGGAATGAAATCATTGCTAATTGCAAGAATAGAACTAGAATTGTCTTATAGCATTGATTTCATTCCAAAAAAAGTTTTAGATTTTCGTTTTTTGAGAATTAAAAAACCGATTCAATTCCATTTCCGAACGGAGTGAATTCTGTAACATGGCCGAATGTCTTTTTTCTGAATTTGGATTTATCTCAATTATATGTGAACCGATTTTAACGAATTTCAATAGCATGAATCGATGGGGTAATATAGAATGGTGAAAGGAAAAATGTAATGTTAAATTATTGAATTTTTGTTCAACTTTATAATTTTTATATTAAATTTTTGGTTTGTACATTTGTACAACGGGTTATAGTTCAAGTTTTTTCCTTTCTTAAGTTTTTTCTCAAGAAGGATTTTTTTTACAATACAAATTTGCTGAGTGGCTAAAGCAGCAGATCATGATACATCATGACCCGAGTTCAAATCCCAGTGCGTGCTGATGACTAGTGTAGCGACTACGAAACAGCTAGTTGTCCCCCCATCTAAAGATTTAATTATTAGTAAAAAAATTATAAATAGCTTGTTTTCTATGTTTCCCAGCTATCTATATGTCGACATTTCATAGGAACTACCATAATCATCAGTAGACTTTGGAAGTTTTTGAAAGATATTCTCAAACATTCAACTTTATATCCCAATTGTTTGGATTTAATTATTATTTTTCTTGTCTTCTTCAATCAAAAATTATTGATCACAGCAAATTCGTATTGAAAAAAATTCTTCTTAAGAAAAAACTTAAGAAAAGAAAAAGGTAATGGTTTTTTCAGAAACGATATATCAACGACCGACAGGCGGACATCGCTTTATGACTTTTCTATCAATTCTGATTCAGAATATACTTACTTTTAGGGTCGGAAATGAGAATTGTAGATATTACAAACGGAATCACAAACTTAAACATATACTCTTTATATATTTACAAGTAAAAATACTTAAATTTAGTACGAGCTTTTTCTTTCAGTGTACGTGTGTGTATTCAAATAATTTAATATCTCATTCAGTGAATTCCGTTATTGAACATTAAAAAAATTTTTTTATTTCTTAAAATTTAATATATGTATATGGCAACGCTGTGTGTTAATGATTGCAAATGAGTATAAAAGCTGCCGTCTTCAGGTCAGCTACGTCTGCGCAACTTTCATTCAAACTTTACGATGCTTCCACATGCGCTTGCTGTTGTTGGTGTTGGAAGTTTTTGTTTGCTCTTATTAGTACATTTCTTTTTCTTTTCCATGTTGTGCTTTTTATTTTCCGATCTCGGTCTTGCGGTAGTTATGTATTGTACATATGTATGTATGTATGTATGTATGTTTCTGTTCTGTGAGTTTGTTTAAGCCATTTAAAGCTGCTATTAACCATGCACTTTCTTGTTTTTATGTCTGAGAAAAGTCTTCATATTTATGCCGTTGATTAACAACAAACTTACGGATATTTGCTTGCTTGATTGTTCTGCTCTTTGGCTGCTTTTTTATTGCGATAGAGAGGAGCTTTAAAGAATAACAACGGTGACAAGCAACAACTACGCAATTACAAACATTTGTATGTTATATACGAGTAGGAACATCTGTACGTACATACATACAACATGCAGAGCCAGCAACAGTAGCTACTTCTACTTCGTTTTCTGGTATTTTTGGTCTGATGTAAACGATAAAGAATGGTTAAAAATCTTAACCATAACAAGCTAGTCAAATCAGTCCGTTGCACACTCTGCAGGCACTTGGATCGTGGTACCGGATATACCCAAGAAAGAAAATACAAAAGTGCATACGTACATACAAATTCTATGTGAAAGCAAATCAAAAAATTTAACAGTTCAGATCAACCATCAAATCGAAAACTTAAAAGGATTTATTTTTATTAAAGAAAAAAAAATTATGTCAATGCACAAAAAATAAAAAATATATTAGTGAATAAAATTACAAACAAAATTCATAAATTTAATAAAACCAAGTAAATTTTTAACATCAGTGCTTACAGTATGCATGTGTGTATGTATGTATGTGTTTATATGCAGTGTTAGTGTTTAACGCAAAGTATATATCGCTGAACAAATAGAAGAGCTTAGTTCGAGTAACACATTTTCATATGTGCACTTAGCAAAAAGTAAAGGGAATATTACTGGATGCAACAATTTTTATAAGTGAATACATGTACATGTACGTATGGATGTGTTTGAATATTGTTTTTACGAGCAACAACATAAAAATTAATAATACAATCTATCGTAAAAATATACATACATATGTAATGTATCAGCAAGCGAACACATATTTTGGCAATAAATAAATAAAAAATTGGTATGTATATAGTATATATGAATTGCAAAAATAAGTCGGCTGAAAGCAATATCAACAATATAAGAGGTCTGCACAAAAAAGTTCAATCGTAAATTCTAATACCTATAACAGAATAATCTCGATAGTCCGGATACCCGTAATCCGGACAGCGCCGTAATACGGACACTTATTTTATGGTGGCATGTCATAAGGTCCAGTGTCGTAATGTCCATGGACGATATGACACACTTAAAAGTGTCATTAGGTCCATGGACGTTAAGACACTTTTGAAAATGTCATAGTGACCATGGGCATAGTGACACTTTGCAAATGGACATTATGTCATTTTTAAAAATGTCATAAGATCCATAATTAGAAAAGAATTTGTATATGAAGATAACCGTATATTTCAGTGATAGTGTGAACCAATAAAAGCCTTTCCCATTATCAAATTGGCCCACATTTTCGTTGCAAAACTTTGATGCATAACTCTTGCTTATATTGCCTAAAAGAAATTAACACTTTCGATCTTTTTGACTAAAGAAGTAATTATTTCAATACAGAATTTGTTTATATTCTCTTTAAATCTACGAATTAATATTCCCTTGAAAAATTAAACCAAAATTTGAGCTTTTCTTACATAAATGAGTTTTCACAGAAGTAAAAAGTACTTTATTATCAAAATAAATAATCGCTTATTGAGATATATTTATCGCTTATTGAGATATATCACGTTCAAAAATTTTTCTATAGTAAAGGTAAAATTTCTTAGATTTAGTGTCAAAATTTTGAAAACCAGGAGAACAAATTGTAAAAATCGGCGCCGATTTTTCCTTCATACTTCCTTTATGAGTGATCAACCAATGCAAAGTAATAAAGATTATCAAAACCAAAAACTTGATCAGCAATTGGGCATTGCACATACATATATCAGTATCTGAGGTTTTTAGTATTACTATCAATACAAAAAACAATTTTCTTTCATTAGATTGCTTATCAGATAAATCAAATTGCTTGTCGTTTATATTATTATATATGCACATATATATTTCTTTTTACACAACAGCACAGAAAACACAGAAAACGTAATGGCAAAATTATAAACAAATCATATCAGGTGACAAAAGGCGTTGTCGTTTTGACAACATTCGTTCTTAATTGAACAAATCGATATCATCTTGACTACAACACATTCTCAATTTAATACCGGTATTTTTGTGCTATCTATTCGCAATTTGACGACAGTATGTCCACAGTTTGACAACGATGTGTCCACAATTTAGCGAGAAATGCATTATTATTCGCTGACAAATTAAAGAATAAATTAAAGAACTTCGTTTTTCTCTTTGTGTACCTAAAAGTTCATATACTCGTATATATAGTTATGATAAAGGTATTAAAATCAAAATTTTCAACTTATACAAATTTTTTATTATTACTTAAGTTATGGACGTTATGACACTCCGCAAAGTGCCATAGTGTCCACGGACGTTACGACACCTCCGTGATGGACAACGTGTCACTTTCAAAAGTGTCTTAACGTCCATGGACCTTATGACACTTTTAAGTGTGTCATAACGTCCATGGACTTTATGTCACTGGACGTTATGACATGCCACCTATTTTATAACAGCAGTATACGCTGTAGTTCGGACACCACAAACTTTTTTCAGCCTCAATAATTCGCACAGCCTTTATTTCTATTGCTTTTGCACAACAACTTCAACCATCTGTTTTTAGTTTTATTTCTTAAGAATCTGTACACTCATAAAAAACACGTCATAACTGTGATGCATTTTAACATCAATGCAATGCCAAATGTCCTAATTTTTGACCCCAAGACCGTTGATGCCAGATAATTTTGGTTTAAAATCGTAAAATTCGACGAAAAAAATCGTCAAAATCGATTTTTGCAAATCGTCAAAACTTCGTCAGCTAGTAAAATTAATTATTTTTGAATAAAAAATTTATTCCAACGGCGTAAAGTATAGAAAAACAAATCATGGTTGTCTTTAATAAAAACCTATAGCACTTAAAGCTATAGCAACAAATACATACTCCTATAAACATGAAGTTAATTTCATAAGTATGCCATTGATTAATTTTTGTGACATATATTCTTAACATAGGACTTCATATAATAAAAGGTACTAGTATTTTACTAAACACTTGTGTTAAATCGGGCATATCTAAGTCATAACAACCACAGTTATCAAATCAAATTTCTCGCCTTTCGAATTCTACGATGAAACTCTTTCATTATGTTAAAAGACACTTTCTTAATAGAATTTAAAGTTTTGAATTTATCTTCGAATTTAGTTTCTTTAAAATATGAGCACATGCTTTTGCATACAAATTTGTAAAATGCTAAGCTTATAATAAAACGCTATTCACATATGATATTTTAAGTTCATCTCTAACATACACAATATGTGTATGCTCTAAAATAACTATCACATAATATTTCAGTATTACAAACATATATTTACGTACCACAAATATTACTTTCATTTCCTACATAAATTAAAGGAAGTACGCATGCAGTTACTTGAAAGATATGACAGTAAAAATGTAATCTACAAAAATCGTCAAAAACAAATCTTAAATTGTCAAATAGTTAAAGTGTTATTTTCAGCACCCAAAATCGTCAAAATGGCGATAAATCAAATGTGGCAACTATGACCACACTTGCAAAGCTTTAGATCCGAATAGTCTTTAGTATATAAAATTTTGGCCAAAAATGGTCTCTTCAACTAATTTCTCACTTTGTTATTGTTAAGTTGCATGTACTTGGATGCAAAAACTCAAACATTTGCAGAAGACAATAAAACTAATATTTTTGCTATAAACTTAGTGGTAGAAAGATACTTTATTCCAAAAATATAGCGTTTTCATAATTATAGCGTAAAAGAAATTTTCCATGTTTAATAGGATTCGTTACTTTAACTCGTATTAAATTTCTCGTCTTTCGAATTCTACGACGAGATAAACAAATTTTTTCATTATGTTAAATACTTTCTTCTCTTATAATTTTGTAAAGATTTATAATAGTTAAAGTTTGGAATTCGTCTTCAAATTTAGTCTCCTTAAAATATGACCCACGCTTTTACATAAATATGATATTTTAAATTCATATGATATTTTCACATATAATATTTTATGTTCATCTCTAACATACACAATATGTCTATACTCTAAAATAACTATCACATAATATTTCAAATTTACATCAATATGATACATTTTTTCCTGCTTCTTAATAATTAATTTAAGTTTAAAAATAATATGAGAATAAAAATAAAAGGAGTCTAAACTTCGTCAGATGAAAATGTTAAAATATTTGTACAGCAAGTAAGGAAAGCATTTTATAAAAGTATGTTAAATGTATCCGTATGTTAATTTGAATGCACTATATCTTATAAATAAATACAAGTTAGCTAATATTTTCAAAATTCTCACCAAACGAGTTAAAGATTTTTTCAAGGGTACCGCAAGGCTCCGTTCTTTCTCCTACCCTATTTCTTATTTTCCTCAACCAACTTCTCTATAAACTTCCAACCCTATCCACTCTCTCGCAGATCTTTGAGTTATGAGGAATCGGATGCTCTTGATGTTCTTGGAATGAAAATACAGTGTGATGTTCGCTGGAGCGAACACATTTTTCGTACCTCTAAAGAAGCATTCAGTTGCCTCGGGCTTTTGAAACGGTGTAAGATGTACTTCGCTCTATCTGATCTCCTTACTATTTATACCACCTATATCCGACCGAAAATGCAATACAACTCTCATGATTGGGCCGGTTCCTCAATGTGTATTTTGGGGTTACTCGCAGGAGAGAGCGAAGAAACTTTTCAGTGACAGTAGGGTATCCATTTCTACTCAATGGACTTTGCTCCGACGAGATTAGGGATGTTGTTCCCGATACTCGCACATTTTTATGAAGCACGCGTTCTCATTACAGAGAGAATTCGCTTTTCAGAAGTAAAAAGCAGTGTGTAATAATTTGCCTGCAGACGTATTTCCTGTCTATTGGATAGCTTCAAATCAAATGTTCACAAACACTACTGCCTCTTTCTCGCTCCTCACAACATATTTTCCTAGATCTGGTACAATGCACTGCAAATATATAGGGGTCATCCCCTGAGTACTGTTTCTAAATAAAAAATAAGTTTCGGACACCACATGATTTTTAATTGCCCGGATTGAGATAATTTATTTTATTACAACAGTAGACTCTATAATCCCGAAACCATAAATTTTTTTCTACTCATTAATTCGGACAACCTGTCCTTTTGTAGCTTTTGCACAAAAACTTCTATTTTTAGTTTCGTTTCTTTTTAATTGTTTTACTTGCCAACTTAGCAGCTGATGTATAATTCTAATAGTCCATAAGACACTTGTGAAAATCCTACCCGCCATTTTCTACGGACGTCACTCCGTCGGACTATCACTTGTTTAGATCATTGACACACGGCCTGGCTGTCCAGCAGTACTGGTCTTATGAAAAAGTAAAAAATTGGATCAATTCATGGATCGCTTCAAAATATTGCCAGTTATAGGCCATAAATTTATAATCATAACCATGAAGCCTTGAATTTCGGAAAAAAAACGGCGGAAGCAAAGCTGTGCACCTAAGTATCAATATGAACAAGTAAGATTGTAGTATATTAGGCTGGGCCGAATCTAAAATACTCTTTACAAATTTGAACTAAATATACTCGGATACATATGGACCGGTATCGGGGAAAAGATATTTTTGCCTTGTAATCTCCACTCCAAAAAAGAAATCTTTCATGGACATTTTCATTTAAGCTATATCTCGGTTATATATGAACCGATATCGGAATTTCCTATTTTCTGCATTTTAGTTACCTTCTTTTATAACGAGAATTGCTTTTCAGCAAAAAAAATGATAATGGAAAAATCGGTTCAGGCTATATCTCGGGTATGTATGGACCGATGTTGGAAATTTTCATTTTCCATATTAATATAACCTTATTTTATTATCAGAACTGCTTTTAAGCAAAAAAAAAAGTTTTTTAAGATCGCTTACGCGACATTTTTATGAAAACCACGGCTTAGGCTATATCTCAGGTATACACGGACCGATATCGGAAATTCAAATTTTCCATATTAATACTTACAACCTTATTTTATTGCTAGAACTGCTTTTAAGCAAAAAAACATTTTTTTTAAGTTCGCTTACACGACATTTTCACGAAAAACCCGGTTTCGGCTATATCTCGGGTATATATGGACCGATATTTGGATATTTTTTGTCTTTTAGTCACAATGCTTAATAATTGTGTGAAGTTTGAAGCAAAACAAACAACTTTTTTTCAAAAATTTTCATACAAAATTGCAAAAAAAAATGGCCCGATATTATTGAATTTCAATAGCAAACCCACGAATCGATGGAGTAAAAAAATGGTGGAAGAAAAAAGTTTCTAAGTCTATTGGTTTTCTCAGATGGACATCGCTTAATCAACTTTTCCATTCATTCTGATTCAGAATAATAAGTAAAATTAATCTTATTACATACTCGTACATAATAGACATTTCTACACTTTTTGTATACCTATATAGAGAACAATTATACGAAGTTGGCAATAATACTACAAGAGAAAAAATAACACAAGCATGGGCAAATGTAAGAAAGCTGAACACTAGTTGTATTATGTTTTTTGTTTTCTTCTCCTGTAAAGTTGTAATTATGTTAGTTAGGACCTTTCTACATGAGCCCAACTATATGCTTTTGTGTCTGCGTATTTTGACACTTTGTAAAAGAGAGAAATTTTCTTAAGCATCTTGTTTTTAACACTATTATTTTAGAAGTATTTTCATTTACTCAAAACTACTATCCCAAAGGAATAGCAGATAGTGTGATGACCTGTTATTACCAATCTCGTTGATTTGATTCTTGCAGTGAGAGAACAAAAGAAAAAGTAAAATAACAAAATTGTTTATTTTCCTGATGACAAAGTAGAAAGACATCGTTTGTAGACAGACATCACAAAACAGGACTTCCACAGCCCATCTGTTGTGGTGGTGCCAGCAATGACGCAACCAACTGTCATGGAAAACACCTTGAAGACATGGTCAGCTAGTATGTACTCTCTAGCAACCAAACTAGCACTGTGAGCAAGATCTATTCCATGTGCATACGAGTACATATGTACATAATAGCTTATTTATATATTTATTTCAACTACAATGAAAAATAGTCGGATGAACTGACACTCAAACCAAAGAACCAGCCTGCAGGCCAGGCGAAGTGCTAATAAAACTTTTTACTTTGTTATGGATGTAGTTGCCGTAAAGTATGAGATTTTCTTGCTGTCGATTTGGTTATTGCAGTTTTGAACTTGTTTTCTTCTTGTACTTGTTCTACTTGTTAAATACTTTTTTTTGTGTTGAGCTGTTTTTCTCTTTTTTTTTTTTAATTTGTTTTTATTCTTGGTGCTGTAATTGTAGTATTTGTGGGCAACAGTTGATACGAGTATGTTTTCTTTTCACAGCAGCACTTGTTCGTTCAGTTGTTCATACTCACATGAAAACATATGTATGTATGTATGTATTTCAAAGATACCTTTTACATATTCATGTGTTTCCTATAGACCACATTTTTCTTGCAATAGTGCTGCGATCTACTCTTAAAGTCTGTGCAATAAGTATGTAATGTTTGTAAAGTGTATTATGTTGATTGCATATGTGTTTTTTCTTACAGATATTCTATTTTTTTCTTTCTAAGAAAAAAATGTTTTTGTTGTGTTACGTTTCTACGAGTATTTATCAATTAATTATTAGTTCTGAAATCATTAAACAGTTTGCAACAACTTTTCTAAATCTGTATGGAATTGAGTTACAGGTTTACGTTTCAAGAATTGTTAAAAGTTTTTTTTTAATTTTAATAAAATAAAAACACAATTGAAAGGAGGTCTCGAAACCGGAAAAATATTGGTAAAATATGCTCCTCGATGCTTTTATTATGAAAAATAATTAAGGTACGAAAAATTTTGAGTATAACCAATTATATTTGACTATGTGTACCCTGAGCGCGTTGCTACGCCGTAAACTAAAAGGAAAGACAATGTTATATGCATAAAACTATTGGAATAAAGCGACCAAACATAAAAATATGTACATTATAGCAGAAAGTAAACAGAGATGAAACAAGACAAAAAAGAGATTGAAAACTTTGTGAAACTGTATGTATCTCTTTCGTTTTTTATATCCGCTCTGACTGATGCTGACATCCCGGAAAAAATAACTTTGTAAACTCAAAGTTGTACGTAAATAAGATAAGCCAATAACACATTATCTGCTATCTTTGTTCTAATCCCCCGGGAAGCAGGTTTTGCCTTGGCGTACACCAAAGCAAAGTACTCTGCTTTCTGGGATATAGAGAGAAATGAGTCGTTTGTTTCTTGTGGCAAATAAAGCTTTAGGAAGCCGTATGACTTATGTTGTGTTGTGTTGTACTTTCGAACCCGTTACCAGGGTCTAAAATTGGCAGAACGGAGATCACCAAAGCCCCCTGGAGATTCTGCCTTGTAGACCGACTCGGTGCTGATCATGGTTGAGGTAGCCACCTTGGCTGAAAAGTTCCGGCTGTGGTTCAAACCTAAAATCGCTGATAACTTTACTGCATGCTGGGTCTCGGGGGCTAAAAACCCCCGAGGTGTCCTTGTTTTGCAACAGATACTTGTACTATAAGGAGCTAGAAGTGATGGTTAGACGGGGGAGTTGCTTAAAGGCTGCTGTTTTTATTGAACTTCGGTCTACCAACTCATTAAGACTTGTGTTCCATTGCCTGCTGGGAAATTGATACAGGAGAGATTAGAAGGCCCGAAATCTTAAGCAAGGTTCAAATGACTGCAAACTGACGGCAAAAAGTTGCTACCTGTTTGAGCGTAGAGGCCACATGGGGCCGCTGGTGAATTCCCGGCAAAGCAGGTGCTGATGTAAGTCAATTTTACAATATTTGTTCTGAAATCTCTCCGAAAGTTAAAAATCTGATTTTATTTTATTTAAACTTACGTTTTTTATCTTTCAATTTACATAAATTCTTATGTCATCTACAGCCAGTGTTGTCATTGTTTTTTTTTTTAATCGGTGATTTGCTAGAAAAAGTAAATTTTGTTTGTTTGGGTTTGGTTCAATTTTATTTAAAAAAAAAAATATAAAAAATTAAGCTGTACAATTGTTGTCCGGATAAAAACATTTTGCATACAAAAAAAATCTTTTCCGCATCTTCAAAAAGCAGTAAAAAATAAGTTTTACGGCACGAAATGGCATTACTCGTTCGCAGTTTTCGTTTAAACTCATATATGAATGTACTGTCACGGTAATGAAGGGTTTTTAAGTTTTCCGATGGAGAGCAGATGTTGATTTTGAATAATATATAAATTATTTAGGAATTATTGTCATTTATTTTTATTATGATAATATTGCTAAGATTCAATTGTGTGTTGAATAAAATATCGGCAAAATGGTCGACGCGACTTCGGCGGCACACCCCCATCCGGTTGTCCAAATTTTCGACGACGCTGAGGCATACTTGAGATTCTATGTCGTTAATGTGCCGAATTATTTCATCCTTTAGCTCTTAAATTGTTGAAGGCTTATTTAATGCACGTCTTTTCTTTCAAAAAACCCAAAAGAAAGAAGTCCAATGATGACAAATCACGTGACCTTGGCGGCCAATTGACATCGCCACCACGTGAGATAGCACGGGCATTGAAATTGTCGCGCAAAAGAGCCATTGTTTCGTTTGCTTTGGGGCAAGTGACACTATTCTGTTGAAACCAGATATCGTCCACATCCATACCTTGCAATTTGGACCACAAAAAGTTCATTATCATCTCACGATAGCGAACACCATTCACAGTAACTGCCTGACCGGCCTCATTTTGGAAACCGCACCAAACACCAATTCTTTGTGGGTGCATTTGCTTTTCGGCAATTACTCTTCACTGAGGTGAAAATGTGCCTCTTCACTGAAAATAATTTGCTCCAAAAACTGGTCATCCACTGTTACCATTTCTTGTCACAATTTTGACCATTGCTCAATTGTGTGTCTTTCCATGATTCAAATTGAATTAGCCTGAAATTGAGAAATTTTAAATTACGAGTAATGGCAGAAAAAACGTGTCGTTCATATTCAATATCGGCCCTTAAAATTTAACTACCCGATATATGAAATTCATTGGAATGATAGTGAAGCCATCTGTCGGATATTGATCGTACCAACTGTGAAACCTTCGTGGGCTCATGAACAAAAACTTTTCTAAAGATCATTACATGCTCAAATGCATAGTTAAGGTTTTATAAAGAACATACAGACAAACATTCATTTATATATATGAGGGCGGATTGATATTGAAGCTACCTAAATAGGTAAAAACAATTTTTTTTTTCGCAAAAACCATTTAGATCTCAACATAGTGTGCTCTAAGCTCAACACACTTAGTAAGACGATATTCCAACTTTTTTATACTATCTGATTAATACGATTTTGGGAACCGTATCTAATTCTGCGGGAACCGGTGCTTTGTGTTAAAGAAAAATCACTTTTTTCTTTTTTAAATGTGGTCGTTTTTTCTTGATTGCAGCAATCAACAGATCCAATAATGCACGATAATATTTTCTTGTGATTGTGGATTTTTTTCAAGATAATCGATGAGCAATATTCCATGTGCATCCCAAAATACAGTGACCATAACCTTGCCAGCCGATTCCACTTCATCATCAGCGAATCTCTAATTTGCTTAAACACGCATGCAACAACTCGAAGTACAACTGCGAATTATTTTCTTCGAGGCTATATAAAGCCACTTGTGTACAACGATAAGCCAAATTCAATTAAATACCTGGATCTCAACATTCAGTATATTTTTGAAATCTACAAAAACTGATACCGCAAAGCTAAGTACGAGTAATTAGGCAAGCTTCTGTATAGAAAGAATTAAATTTTGATTAACTTTTATGCTTTTCTTGATCAGAAAACTTGATTTTCTTATTTAATATTTCCGATCCTACTACAAGCAAAATTTAAGTACCGTTTACATAGTGCAGCTGTTTCTATATAATTCGAACGCAAACTTTGAAAGTACGAGTATGTGCACATTTTAAATATAAAAGGAAGTCCAACCAAAATCCACAATATGAATTGTAAATAAAACAAAAAGTTTCCAGAGATTTATCTGAATATTTTTCTTTATCATGATAGAGAAATCTATGACAACTATGTGTGAAACATAATATCGGCCAAAAGCTCGCCATGGCTTCAGTAGTATGCCACCTTCTTCCGATGGTTTTTTTAATAACTCTGTGACACAATTGAGGTTCAACGCCGTTAATGTACCCCATTATCTAATCCTTTAGTTCCTGAATTGTTTTTGTCATATTGACGCACCTTTTTCTCCTAAATATTCCCAAAGAAAAAAGCTGAAGGTTCATATCACGCGTTATATGCGCTGAGCTTTTAACGCGTTTCAAAATTTCTACACTTTTCTAAACTCAAGTTACATGCAACGCTTTTCATGCGATAAATTTTTTTGTTGCGTTTGAAGTATTTTTTAAATAAAAACATTTTTTTTAACAGAAAAACGTAAAATAACAATCCACGGCACAAATATTCTTGGCGATAACTTTGAAAAAATAAGACGAATTGTGATCTGCGGCTATCAAAAACAACTGGCAGTTTTTATTACGTTTATGGCGCATGTAAATGTAGAAAGTAAACCTACTTTTTGCGTTGTACGCGTCAATGCGTTCTATGCGTAGAATGGACCTTCAGCTTAAGACTTCATTCAAGACATCAAATCACTTAATAGACCATCACCACGACGTGAGTTAGCACGGCCGTAAATTTCTCGCGCAAAAGATCCGTTGTTTCGTTGGCTATGGGACAAGTTTGAGGTTTCAACAGAATGAGTTAACTGATGATACAATTATGTATATGTAATATGTTTGCTGATTTTTTCTCTTCTGTATACTCCAATGCAACTTATGATAACTGAAACAATTATCCATTTCGCCTTGCTGAGAGTCAGTCTATACGAGTATCTTTACCAACTTTTGATTATGAAAAAATTGTAGATGGCTTAAAGAAACTTAAATTTTCCTACAACTTTGGCCCTGACCCAGCTGGGTTTTGATACACTGTGCTGAAGCAGTAGCCATACCTTTGACAATTATGTTTAACATATCTGTCAGAATTGGGCTTGTTCCAACCATTTGGAAAATACGCAACATTGTTCCTTTGTTTAAATTAGGCAACAAAGCTGAAATTTAAAATTACCGTTGCATTAGTGTTATTTCCAAATTTTTTGAGAAATTGATAACTGAGCAGTTATGACTTCAAGTGTTGAGTATAATATCTCCACAACAACACGTTTTTCCACAACGAATTTGCTCCAATTCACTACCGCTGCAAATCGAGGACTATTTCAGAAGAAACAAGCAGATGTAATTTATATTGATTTCAGAAAAGCGTTTGATAAAGTGAATCATTCACTTCTTGTAAAGAAGTTGCAAATTATGGGTTTTACAAATCAAGCTTTAAAGTGGTTATTTTCATATTTGTTGGATAGGAAGCAAAATGTAATTTTCAGAAACGTAGTTTCAAAAAATATACAGGAGCCATCTTGGAACACTGCTATTTTCGCTGTATATTAATGATTTGCCGGATGTAACAACGTTTTCAAATGGTTTAATGTACTCAAACAACGTAAAAATCTTCCTATGTTATAATATCTTTGTGGATCACAAATTTCTTCAAGTGGATTTAGATTCGTTTTATAATTGGTGCCAAGTAAACCTGATGGAGCTTAATTTTTAAAAATGCCAGCAAATGTAATTTTTTAGAAATAATCCGAATATCGTTAATTATTTTCTAAATGGTTTTAAAATTGATACCGTGGACAGTATAAAGGATTTAGATATCTTATTTGATCCAAAAATGAGTTTTATTCCGCATATCACAGCTACAATAAATAAGGTCAGAGGCACACTGGGTTTTATAAAACGTTGGTCAAAAGAGTTCGAGGATCTGTACATTGCGAAAACGTTATATACTGCACTGGTTTGTCCTATATTAGAATATGGATCGATTATTTGATACGCTATCTATCAGATTCATTCAAAGGTAATTGAGTCAGTGCAAAAGCAGTTTCTGTTATTTTGCCTTCGAGGGTTACGCTTCAACCCTCAAAATTTGCCTGCGTATACGGCTCGTCTGGCTCTCATCTAGCTTCCTTCCTATTTTGAAAAGCCGTAGAACTATGCTCAACTTTTCAATTCAATTCAATTTAGTATTCTAACAAATAATATTTACATTTTAATCTTAAAATTATACATAAATAGTTCAAGCTTTTGCACTTTTTCTTCTTAGTATTTATAGTAATTTAAAAAATTATTTACATACATATATATTAATTGGAGGCAAAATTTTAAAAAAGATTTTAATAAAAACAACTTAAATAACTAAAAACCTACAGGATACCTAATCTGATATTAAATCACTAATATGGGGGTATATTCGGAAATGGAGCACCTATAATAAAAATTTGTGGTTAGTTTATTTAGCCTGGAAACAACACGATCTGTGTTTGAGCGAAGTCTGGTCGTTGAAATGAACCAAGGAAGATTATATAAGAGTTTTGGTACCTTATTCTGTGCGACTTGAAGTTTTTTAATATGACAGGTAGCACTTTTAACCCACATGGGAGCTGCATAAAATATTACGGCCTGAAAAATTAGTTTAAAAATTAGCATTTTGTTTTCGATACTAAGAGAAGATTTTCGACTTATGAAAGGATATAGTTGCGGATTAGAATATTCACTTTAATTATCATATATTGTATATGTTCTATAAATTTCATTTTTGTATCTAGGATAACTCCTCAATATTTTACTTTTTGCTTCCACAAGTTTTTTTTTTTTCTTGTAAAATATATAGCCTGAGTTTTATCTGCATTTAATGTTATTTTCCATTTGTTGATATATTTGGCTTACACATCTAGATCCCTTTGTAAGTTATGAATTATGTCTTCTGAAATTATGTCAGAACATACTGCTGTATCATCTGCAAATACTGACATGGTGCATCTTTAAAGTTGGGGCAGATCTGAAATGTATAAATTGTACAAAATGGGGGAAAGGCAGGAACACTGTGGGCATACTGCATCCTGCTGTGAAACTTATTAATGGTGATATCTGGATTTTTGGTTAATGAACTTTCATTTAACATTCCTCAACGCTCATCCCGGTATTTTTTTCCGTTATTTGTAGAATTTTCCAGAGTTAATTGTGTTTTGTCTCTCATCAGGTGCACACGTCTTTTGTTACTGCTGTTCGTATTTCCAATTCGTATAAGGCCGGATTGCACCGTAATATGTGGCAAGTTGTGTACACGTATTTATTTTTTATTTTTTTCTCTCTTTTTTTACCGCTGTCCGTATTTTCTATATATGTATGTTTATTACTAATTTCGTATGAAATAAAAGTGCAACGGAATAGGTAGCAGTATGTGTACACGCATTTCTTTTGTTTTTCTCCTTTTTTCACCGTTGTCCGTGTTTTCTTTATTTGTTCAATATTAATATTATTTTCAATGCATTTCATTACCTTGTAGCATGGAAGGTGTTGGACTAAATTTTGCTAATCTGAGCAGTGTCGAAGGTAAATACACTGGGCACTGATCAGTTATAACTAATTTAATTCCAACATTTTAAATGCTGCAATAGAGTTTGTTTCAGTCTTTCGTGTTGTTATCGTTAACATTTCGCGAACACTACTCCCTCTTTCCTCCTCATCATACCCTATTTTCCTAGTTCCAGTACAATGCGCTGCATATGTAGGGGTCATCCCCTGAGTACTGGTCCCAGATAAAAAAATGTTGATGCTGACCTTTTCAGGAGAGCGTGTAGTCAGATCAACCAACTGTTTGCACTAATTGATTTTTCATTAAATCTAAATGTTGTAAAGAATTCAATTATTGTCTATTTAAATTCATAATTTGTCTCTTTGTTTTTTATATCTGTTAATTCTCGCTATTGCGAACATCAGTCACAGTAACAGCTTGGACGACGTCATTTTAGAAGAAGTTTGTCCTGATGACGCTGCCAGCCATACCAAACAGCCACTCTTTGTCGATGCATCGGCTTTACAACAACACTCGTGAATACTCAGGTTCTGCTTGTTTTTAAAAGAATCCACTGAGGCGAAAAATCACAAAGTCCACGAAATGCATTTTGATTTAAGTCCTGTGCCTCGTTTCTGTAAGATTAGTGAAAAGTTTCTCGCATCGAAAACTACGAAACATAAAATTCCATCGTTTCTCGACTATCGAGAAAAACAGCGTTTCTGTATATTAAATCGAAAAGAGGCAATACTAGTTACGTCTTTATTGGAATATTTCCATTAAGCAGCTGTCAAAATGCAAAAAGTAAACAAATAAGAAGACGAATATAGGAAAAATTTATCAAACAAAAAGAAAATTTAAGTTTAGCAGTGAATAAAACAATTGATATGTATGTACATAAGTATTAAGAAATAAAGAAAAAACCAAAAAAAAATTAATTCATAATTTTTTTATATTTATTATATTATATTTCCGTGGAAATTCTTTCAATTTTCTAAAATAAAAAGAAGAAATGAATAATGAACTACATTCAATATCTGCCGTATTCATAATAAATAATTTACGCATAACGAAGGTTTAATTGAAAAATTTTGTGTAAAAATATGTATGTCAAGTAAACTTTTACTAATTGCAAATTATTTATTTATGAATACGACAATATGTGTATAAATATTTAAAAACTTTACCTTTTCTACACTTTTTGCATTCATTATGTCAATTATATATTTTTTAAATTTATAACTTCCGCAACTCTTTTATTTGTGAAAAGTTTTGACAGCTCTAGCGAGAAACTTCTCACGAAATTTTAATACAGAAACAGGTTTACTCACAAGCTTCCAATGAATTACGTCAAAAAAGCTATTTTGACAGATATTTCTCGCTTCTCAAAGATACAGAAACATTTGTGTGTGAAACTCCCTTTTTTGTTTCTATTCGCATAGTTTCTCTGTCAATTCCGTTGTTTCTTGTGAGAAATTTCTCGATGCGAGTAATACAGAAACGAGGCACTGAGTCCAGACATGTGAGGCGTTTTTCAATTATTGAACAATATTGTTTTGCTATTTATGTATACATATACAATTTAGCTTACTAAATTAACATTTGACAGCTAAAAACATAAATATTGAATTTGCCCATGAAAATTTCGGTTCATGTAAATTTTAACAAATGGCGAAAGTTCTTTTAATTATAGAGTTTCTCTTGTAAAAGACGAATTTTCAAAGTACGCAACAAGGTATATTAGTAAATTGGAGCTTCACCCAAATCCTCTTGCATGCAATATACTTAATGTTGAAGGCCACTCTCGGTTGAGAAGGAGGGATACCCTTGCAACCATCAGAAGGTTAAATAGGTGATTTTACCGATATTGACCGTGCAAAATAAGACATTTTTGTCTAGCATTGGCTGGACTTAATTAATTTTATGTATTTAGTATTAAGATTTGAACACTTATTGCTAGTTCACTTTGTGAAGATTCAATAAATAATTGAATGAGAAAAAAAATAGAGATTGCTTCTGTAATAGATAATAGAAATATATAGTAGCTTCAGTTAGTGCAATCGATTTTTAATTCCAAAAAGCTTTCCATATATAAAAAAAGACACTATACACTGCCCGCCACTTGATTATGGAATTCCATTTTTTTTAATTTTAATTAAGTAAAGGTATTTCCGAAACTAAAGAAAAACATTATTTTTTGCACAACGAAACTTTTAGTTTCTGGGAGATATAAAAAATATATGGAACAAAAAGCGGACAGTTCTGAGAAAAAGTTTTTTGATTTGCCTTATTTTTTTATTGTGTTGATGTTCCTTTCGCACAGCACATTTCAGCAAACTTTCACATTTTTCGAGTTATGATGAAACGTGGGTCCACCACTACACACCTGAAACCAAGAATCAATCGAAACAATGGGTGGAAGTGCTCCGAAGAAGGCGAAGACAGTGAAATCGGCTGGCAAGGTTATGGCCTTTGTATTTTGGGATGCACACGGAACATTTCACATCGATTATCTTGAAAAAGAAACCACAATCATAGGCAAGTATTATCGTGCATTATTAAATCAATTGAATAATGC
This sequence comes from Thecocarcelia acutangulata, assembly GCA_914767995.1. Lineage (NCBI taxonomy): Eukaryota > Metazoa > Arthropoda > Insecta > Diptera > Tachinidae > Thecocarcelia > Thecocarcelia acutangulata. Next base: position 65,905,879 of record OU612098.1, read on the forward strand.
AATAAAAAAACGACCACATTTAAAAATGGAAACGTGCTCTTTCTTCAAGACAACTCACTGGTTTACATAGCATTAGAAATACGGGAAATACACTTCAAATTGGTTGACCATCCTCCTTATAGTCCAGATTTAGTTCCTAGTGACTTTTTTTTATTTTCATAAAAAGCCTCGCAGGAAAAACATTCATCTCAATCGAAGAACTGATTGCCGAATCTTACGCGTATTTTAAAAGGTCCCCAAAATCGTATTATTGCGATGGTATTAACATGTCTTTCTAAATGTGTTGAGCTTTTTGAAAAAAAAAATTATTTTCCTACTTGGGTAGATTATCAATCCGCCCTCGTATAACAGTTTTCTACTAACTGTTCAATAACCTAATGGAATTTCTGTATGGTATATTGAGCTCGATTAAGATGTGCAATGAGGCGACAATCTCAATAGTGGTGTATGTCTGAATATCGTATTATATTACTGGAGACGTACACAATCGTCTCCATGGTTGAATTTGTCACACATGAGGTGTTGTGACTCACAATTAACTTGTGCATTATGGTTGGACTGCTCTTTATTTAATATGTTACAACATAAGTATAAAATCGGTCGCATGGCATTCTTTTTATCATCCTATAAACATAAAAGCAAATAAATATATTGTTAAGCTTATTGTGCATGACTCCAGCGCAATGTTTGCTCTTAGTAAATTTTTCCATTAGGCGAGGCGAAATATTGTTTGGCAGTGTTGGGATGGATCCTTTTTTATTTATCTGCAAATCCATATTTATGTAAGTTGATGCTAACAACATTCATTTATTTTATTTTTTTTCTTTTCATAGAAATGGAAATTTTGGAAAAAATGAGCAAACTTGCAACATTGTAGAATAATTCCATTGAGTTTAGCCTCAATAAATTGAATATTTTAAAATGCCTGGATAGCAAAAACAATAAGAAATCAGTTTAATTGTGGATATTTTACAAATATTCTCACAAGAAGATTCCCACAATCTTTGGAAGCAAAGTAGCACAATGGTGAATGCTATTTTCATGTTCAATTTTAGTTTTTTGTTTATTCAACTCTTTGTTTTTTCTTGGAACATGTTTTCTATACATATTTTAGAAAGTAGCCGATTTTTATTTTCTACATTAGGGTGGCCCCGTAACACCAAAAGTTGCATTTCTTATGGGCGTATTCATAATAAACTAAAATGTATTTGATATGAATTCTAGTAAAATTTTATATGGAATTTTTGAATTGAAACGCATTTCAAATTCATTTAAATTTTTATGAATAAGCCCATTACAGTTCACATTATGTTAAACAAAAGGTGGACATGAAGTCATATTTAAAACTCGATTCAACTGTATGAAAACAGAGACAGAATTACCGTATACGTGATCGATTATGTTTTCGTTACAAACACAATTTTGTGGCGTATCGAATGCACTGATTTCTTCATACGAAAGTTCACGTACCGAAAAGGCTATATTTTTTTTAGCTTGAACCAGTACTCAGGGGATGACCCCTACATATGCAGTGCATTGTACCAGAACTAGGAAAATAGGTTGTGGGGAGGGGAAAAGAGGAAGTATAGGTGTAAGACTGTGTTTTCGCCGCTTTTTCCGAAATTCAAGGCTTTATTGTTCAGGGGATAGTCCCGACGGATGATGCGAACTTCTGTGGCGGTCCTGTCGGGTCATTGCCACATACTCGTAGGGTCGCAGGCGAGGAAGTTAAATCTTACATTATATGACTTCTGTAGAAGTTGCAGAGACGAAGAGGAAGAAGACAGCACTTCCTTTGCCGATGTCCAACTCTATCTTACGTAAGAGTTTTGTATCTAGGCAGACCGATGCTTCACGATTTGGCGGAGGTGATGTAAATGGATTGAATTCCTAGGGTTGGTTCTAAACCAGTGATATGTAGATCTGCTGGGATATATATCACACCCAGACAACACAACGGAACTAAATTGGGGTCAAGTGGGCCGGCTTTTTAATGGCTGGCAGCCTGTTAAACCTAACCTAAGGCTTTATAGTACAAAACTGGTCACACATTATATTTAAAGCATTGTGCATCCTTGGTCACTAATTTCTCATATCTTTTGGACAGCGTACGAATTCCGCTCTGAATAACTGGTCATATTTTGAAGTGATCCAGGAATCGATCCAATTTATTACATCTTCATAAGACCCAAAATGTTGGTCCGCTAGGCCGTAATCGAAACAAGTGATTATACAAGGGAGGAAGGTCTGTAGAATGCGACCATTTTAACGTTTCCAAGTATGTCTTGACCACATTTGCAACATGGGGTCGAGCATTGTCATGCTGTAAATTCACTTTATCATGTTGTATGGCTGTCGTTTCTGTATCCATGCTCGGCTCAAACACACTAACTGTGTTCGATAACGATCGCCTGTATGTGTTTCAGTCGGTTTTAACAATTGTTAATTGTTTTATGACACTACGCCGAGCTGGTCGCACCAAATACTGATCTTGGAACGGTGAATACTTCGTTTGGCCGCGAGCGTAGGGGCATGGCCGGGATATATTCATAATTTTCTACGCTTGCAATTATTCTAATGAACCAATTTTTCATCCCCAGTCAGAAATCCCTTCCGTCTTTTTCTTGCAAGCAGCTGTTCACAAACACCGCTCAACATCTTTTGGATTCAATTCGTACGTCAACCAATTTCTTTGTTTCTGAATCACTCCTATGACTTTCATCACTCTCAATGATTCTGTCCATTCTTGTTGCATTTTATACGAGTCTTGACCAAGTAATGCCTTCAGTTCTGCATCTTCGAAAATCGTCTCTCTTACAGCACTATGCTGGTCTTCGACGTCAAAATCACCGTTCTGGAAGCGTTGAAACCACTCTCAGCACGTTGTTTCACTAATAGCGGCCTCACCATCATAGATGCCAGATAAATCTGTTTGAAAAACGTCAAATTCGGGTGGAAAAAATCGTCAAAATCGTCAAAATGGTTATAGGAAATCGTCAGTTAGTAAAGTTAAATTTAAAAAAAAAATTCATAAAATAATTTGCCTTTAATAAATAAGTACAAGATTTAAATCAATAACAATTAATATTTAGGCGTATTAATATGAAGTTAATTTCATAGGTACATTCAAAGTATTTTTAGTACATAAAACGTTTTTAAAAAGGAAATTTTATTTAATAAAAGGTATTTTGAAAGGTCTTGTTATATATTATATTTAAGAGCTATGTATGCATTTTTGTGCTATGATTTTTTATTAAATCATTTTTGAGTAGTCTTTAGTACATGAAATTTCTTCTGAAAATGGTTTTTTTAACTAATTTCTCACTTTGAGTTTGTTATGGTGCAAACTCTCACATTTGCTCAGAAAAACGATAAGCGTAATATTTCTGCTAAAAACTTGGCAAAAAAAAAATGAAAAATTAGTGAAGATTCAAGAATTTATTCAAGGAATCTAGCATCTTTATATCTGTACCATATAACAAATTTTTTGAAATTTCTTAACTTTCGAATTCTATAACGAAATAAGAAACCATATTGATTACACCAGATATAAATATTTTCTTCTCCTATAGTATTGTAAGACTTAAAACTTTGAATTTATCTTAAAATTTTAATCACCTGAAAATATCATTAATCGCTTTTTCACAAAAATTTTAACAATTTTTAGCTCATAATTTTTGTAAATGCTGCTCACATATGATTTTTTAAATACATTTCTAACATGTATATCTGTACTCCCAAGTAGATATCACATAGCATTTCAGTGTTACCTACATGATTACGTGTACATTTATTTTACCGCCACAAATATTACTTTCATTTACTATATAAATTAACTTTAATAAAAAAGGATCCACAAAAATCGTCAAATCGTCAACGTGCTGTTTTCAGTAGCTATAATCGTCAAAATGACGATAAATCGTCAAATATGGCAACCGTGCTCAGCATACGTATGTGAGAATATTCAATGAGCTTTAGGTTCCGATTTCTTTATGCTAAAACAGAATATTAAAACCTCTCGCAAATGACGAGAATTTGGATGGTAAACTGACATGTTTAATCAAGAATAACTTTATGATGCAGACACAAATCGTCTAATATTTCGATGGCGTTATGTTTACTGTCTCTTGCCGAGACAGCCGTCCATTGCAAAATGGCGGAAACAAATTTCTTGGCCCAATAAAATAATTTAAATAATTGTTTTATTTTGTAACAGAGCAAACATATAACTCCTCTATTGCAGCATAGTCGGTCCTAAAATAAGCTCGTTTCGAGAAAAACGCATTTCAAATTTTTAGTTTCCATAGTCTTAGAAAATTTTTTACAAACTATCTCCTAAAGGAAACAGTTTAAAAGTAATTTGAATAATTTTAGGTAGTACTGTTAACAATTCTGCATTGTTAACTGGAAAAGCTAATTTTTTGAGATGTTACTATGTTGTCAGCAAAAGTAAATAATTAAATCTTTAGCGCTTATTTTTAAAAACTTAAAAAATATCATTAATTAAAGATAATAAAAAATCACTTTTAAAAAATAATGGAAACATTGACTTTATTATGCTTTTTGCCTCCACTCGGGAGGCGGCATTTTCCTTGGTGTACACCTATTCAGGGCCCTCCGCTTTCTGTAGGATAGATGGGAAGAAGTCCATCGTTTGTAGTAGCAAATATAACTATAGGAGATCGCATTACTTATGTTGTGTTGGCTTCCGTACCCCTTACACAGGATGGGGTAATTGGCAAAAACGATATCGGCACACCCTAAAAGGTTTTGCTTCCAGAGCATCTCCGCGCTGATAATGGTTGAAGTACCTACCTAGGCTGAAATATTCTGGCTGTAGCTTATACCTAAAGCGTAGAAAGGGAAATTAGTTTCCCTGATAACTTTGGTGCTAATAACACCTCAAGGTGATGTAGTCTTGCAGCAGATACATGTAATGTAAGGAACCAGAAGTGAAGTGATACTCTCAATGGACTTCGGCCCACCAACTCATTAAGCCTGGTCTTCCATTGAGTTTCTGGAAAATTGCATTCAGGAGAGATTAGAGGTCCAAGCTCTTCAGAAAAAGATTCGTGCATATGGCTACAAACTTATTATACATGTGTGAGGCTTGCAAGCCACATGGGGCCGATGGTGAATCGCGAATAATACATCCTGTGGAGTTGGTGATCATATTCTGTGCTTATCGCCTTCAGCGTCTAAAGATAATTCTAATACTGTATATATTAGAAAGAAAATGCGAGACAATGTGTTTCTTTATAATTTCCGGCTGCTGCGTAAGTAAATTCCACCAACCGATTTGGTTTTTAGCTTTTATTTATTTCTTGAATCTTTACAATGTGAATTAAAATCCGGATACAGGTGGTATAAATAGTAAGGAGATCAGATGGAGTGAAATTCTTACACCGTTTCAGAAAACCAACACACTTAGTGGTTTTTAGGGACATCACAAATGTGCCCGTCTAATGAACATCACACTGAATTTTCATTCCAAGAACATCAAGAGCATCCGATTCCACAATATTTATACCATTCATGTGTACAGATGAAGCAGCATTTACGATCGTTTGTTTGTGTGTTAATAAACAACACTAAGTCTTACGATCCCATTCGGTCTAAATGAGAGCCCAGCATATAAAAAATGTTAACTTGATGGAAGAAAACTGAAAACGGAATTGATATTGTGCCTGAAAACCTATTAAGCAAAGCTGTCTTTTGTTTTTGGGCCCAAAGCTTGTCCAAATTTTGTTTATAAGTTACATAATTCTGAAAAAAGAGAGCGCAGATTTTGCCCAACATTATATTACTTTCTACCAACAACATATATGTAAAGTTTTTTTGTATTGTATTTATTGTACTACCAACACTACCTGATAAAGATGTTTTGAGAGTTGCTAAACTGAAGGTGACTGTATTGAAAGAATTAATTCAAGTTCTGTTGTGGAGATAAGTCAATCTGAAGACTCTGAAAATGAGGTACTTGTAAGAATACCTGAATCCTTAAACTTTTATGATGAAGCATTAGTATTAGTATAGACAACTTTGTGGCATTCCAGCACACTAAAATCATTGAAAGTAATTTTGAAACTCAACTGCTCAGCTTGAACTGATTTAAATTAAAGCAGACTAATCTGCATACATTGGAAACACTAAAATTTAATTTAAAAATATATGAATTTTGTAAAACTAAGACGTATATCAAAGCTTATTTAATGATTCCTTATTTGAGATGCATGATTAGACTAATAGATCACTTACGACAATACTCAAAAATACAGGGCGGCTGATCAATTTTACTATGAGGAACTCAAATAACTTTTTGTAAAGTTTATGTAATTTATTTTTTAGTGATTGATTTGGAAAATAAACATTTCTACTATTCATGAAAATTTTAAAACAATATTCATAAAAATTTTAAAACAATTGAATTTAAATGGCCTCCACCCTCGTTGGCATATTTGTGACATCTTACCAAAAAGTTATTCATTACTGCCTGGAGTATTGCAACGGGAATTATCTCAGTTACCGTTCGAATGAATTGCTTTAAATCATGCAAATTAGTTGAGTTTCTTTCGGAATGTGGAGTTTCTTGAAATAAGTTTATTCGGAAATTTTTGCCTCAATTCTGTCATAACAGGCGTAGCTATGTGGCAAGTTGCCCCATCTTGTTGAAGCTAAACAGTGTTGAAAGGGGTTGTCTTTCGGCGCAATTCTGGAAAGAAAATCCAACATCTTTAAGTAACGGTTTCCATTGACCGTAACAGTAAGACAGTTTTCGTCGAAAAACTAAAGCCCGAACCTTGAAGAAACTGCACACCACACTGTGATGCGAAGTGGATGTAATTGCATCTGATTGAGTATCTGTGGGTTAGAATTACTCCATATTCGACAATTTTGCTTGTTAACATTGCCGTTTAAATCAAAATATGCCTCGTCAAACATAAAAATCCAGTTCAAGACGTTTTCATCCTTTGACACCATTTGAATGCTCACAAAATTCCAAACAAATCGGGAAGTCTCTAGGGTTCAATTTGTTTGTTAATTGAATCTTATATGGAAATAAGTTTAAATCTTGGTGCAAAATTGTCTGCAGTGACTGTCTGCTGACAACCATTTGAGCAGACAAGCTCCTTGTCGTAACTCTAGGATTGGATTGTATGGCAACAGCTACAGCAGCGACAGTTTCCTGCGCCCGAACTGGGGGATTACAATGATAAGGCTTTCTTGCGATTGTACCACGCTAGTGCTAGGATAAGTGCCTCCAAACATGTGCCTATATTCTCTTTGGACGGAAACAACGGACTCTAAAGAGTGAAAGCGTTGCACTATCCAAAATATTGTTTCATTGTCCCAATTCTCCATTTTAGTTAAACTTAAAGATCAATCTATAAAATACAATAAAAATAGAATAGGTTAGTTACACAGAAAATAACTTATTACGTTTTTTTTTTGTATCAGCTTTCATCAGCCACCGTGTATATAAATAACATTTGAAATAATTTTTATAAAACAAATATGCACACGTGCAAAGGAATGCAAAGTTTCTAAATCACTTATGAAAGCAAAATTTCATCAATATTGTAAAGTCTGGTAGCACTTATTTTTACATGGGAATATAAATATCGCTACAGTCTAAAGTATAGAAATGCAACATAGCGTTCGGTTAAGAACGCTGTATTTTTCATTCGAAAACTATGACTGCTGTGAGCGTGCTATCATAATTTGGTGTTCTATTTTAAACTTGCATCAGCCGAGATATTTTTTACTGCTTGATTATAAAAAATTGGAACACAGCAACAAGATTGTTGTGCAGTCATAAAATTCAGGTCATCATTATTCGTGATATAAAACCGTTTGAGTCCCCGAATTTAATTTTTATTAAAACGCTTCTATTTTCAGTTCTTGTAATATTTGCAAGTTCGTTTAGTGTTCACTCCATTGTGTTCTTGCGCAAGTTTGCTTGTGACTTCAAACAGGTAAATTTTTTGTGATTGCATGTTCCAGCACATCAATTTTGTAACGTAATCACATTTTTTGTTGCGAAATGTGAGTTTCAGCACATGACTGATAATATGGCGTTGAAAGTACTAATTATTTCTTTAATGATTTCAGCAAAACTTATGTCTGTACATATTTGCTCTGAGATATATTAAATTTTGTGACTTTGAGCAAAAGGGGACACTCTAATGTGCATAAATTACATACTCTTGAGCATACGTCTTTTAAACATGTACGAGTACATAGTTGTTTTTGTTCTAACTGGTTGCATTATTTTTGTATTTGTTCTTTTTGTTGTTGTGAGATTCAACTGAGCGTTAGCTCATTTTATGCATAAATTGAAACTCCACAGAATTCCTTTTTTTTAACCAATTTAACGAATGGGGAGAACTGCTTTGAAAATTTAATACGCTCTGAAAAGTTAACTGAAGATTTAACTTAAATAACATACTGGTATTATAAAACTCACGTTAATATAATTTTAAAGTCTCATGTAATTGTGTTTTTTCATCAAGTGTTTTAATAAAACAATTAATTTTGGTCTCATTGCATGATTTAAAAATGGAGTTTAAACAGTAAGTGCAATTAAACATTATAATTCTAAAAAAGTACTAGCATATACTCGTATATAAATGTATGCATGTCTATATACATATACATATGTAAATGTATTATAAAATTCTACGGTATTTTGCCTCCTCAATTTAGAAGAACGCTTTAACTTTTGTTTAAACAACTCACTATATCTTTAATTTGTTTTGAAACTCCGTAACTTTTTCCTGTACACTCTCGTATGTTCTTGAAGAAAAATTGTTTAAGTTTCTTTGTCATTTTATACATATTTATATGTAAATAAAATCTAGGTATATTCTGTAAGCAAACATTTGACGTAAACGTATGACTTGTGTCTATACTTATGCCCATGATTTAACATTATAACATTAAAGTTATTGTGGAGATCAATACAGGGTGCCTGGTGGAAAATTTATGTTTTTAAATCCGATTGTTTCAAAAATTAATGAACGGAGCGAGCCGAGAGTGAAGCCTTTGGAATTTTCGATTAAATCCGTATAATCGGTAATTCCAACAAAAACAAAGAAGGTTAAACAAATTTTCTTCAAGAAAATACGAGTATATAAGAAAAGTCAGTCACGATGTCGTTGTGATCGAGTGAGCATCACGTAATCGCTGTGGATACACATTTTAAGAGTTTCACGTAATTGCTCTTCGGCAATTTTGTTAACAGTCCGTTTGTTTATTGTTCGGCGAATACGTGATGGATCAAGTGAAAATTGCATTCGTTCGTGAGGGGCTCGCGCAGCTGCTTAAGCTATGAATGTTTCATGACCAGGGCCCACTTGATCTTCAAGGACTCCCGAAAACATTGCTATTCATGAAATTTTTAAAAAGAATCTGAAGTTCCATACTTTTAAAATTCAAATCGTTCAAAAATCTGAAAGAATTGACTTTGATTTACTAAAAAAATTTTGTGAAACGATGTTGGAAAGTCATAAATCTAATTTTTTGGAGCTACAAGGCTCATTTTCAATTAAAAGGTCATGCCAATAAGCAAAACTGCTGTTACTGATCTCTAAGAACCCGCAACACTCGGTGGAAACATCAAAAACCATTGCATTGCTCGAGGGTAACACTTTGGTGTTACGCTGGAGCAATGCAGGGTTACACCGTAAAGACCATCTGTTTTCACAGATGGTTATTACGGCTAAAGAACGAATTCATTCCACGAATTGAACTTTGAATAGTGGATGAGTATTACATAAAAAAGCTCGGTTTTCTGAAAAGAGATCTCTTATTTTGTTAGAGCAAAACCCATTGCAGTAGCAATAAAATAGTGTAATGCACTCCACACTGCGACGATGCTCCAGTGCGTTAATAGAATTGGATACCCTACTATCACCGGTAAGCTTTATAGTTCTCTCTTGAACACTATCAAGTAACCCTAAAAAAAAATTTTGAGACACCGGCTCAAATATGAGAATTGTATTCTATTTTCGGTCGGATATATAATAGTAGATGGTCTAAGTAGTAAAACCTGGATGAAGTAAAGTAAGTCTCCGTTTCAGAAAATCAAGAAACTTGAATGCTTCTTTTGAGACATGATAAAAATGATCAGTCTAGCGAACATCACACTAAATTTTTGGTTGCTAAAACATCAAGAGATTCCGATTCCTCAATAATTGTACCACCAATGAATCATAATGTCCAATCATAATGCACCATATTAATTATGAGTCACACCTTAACGTCAAGTTTCTTGTTCAACTTAATTTGATATTTATTTGCTTCAGTGTTTGACAAATTCAATCATGGAGAAATACACAGTGTGGCAGCAAGTTCAGACTGTTGAAGCCTTTTACGAAAATTGGTGCTCATATCAAAATGCATACTTTGGTTAACATAATCACGCACACTTTCATCTAAGTGGATTCGCATTTTAGCATATGAAAATCAAAGCGGATTTGAACATGGACAATATGGTGCCAATTGCCACATAGTCAACGAAACAATACCTCTATTGTGCAAGAAATTCAATGGCGATGTCAATTGGCCGCCCCGATCATGTGTATGGCACCGCTGAACTTCCTTCCTTGGACATATTTAAAAGAAAAATTGCACTTCAGTAAAGATGATATAATTCGGTACAGTAACGGCATTCAACCCCAATTATATCTCAGAGTCATTGAAAATATATTAGATGGTTCATTTGGAGTGTCAGGTATGCCTGCACATAATTGTACTCATACATTGCTGAAAGATCGTTGTATATAGAAACATTTACATTTTGTCACAGGTCACTAAACCTATAACCTTATGAGTATGAATGACAAATACTGCTACAAAGACGTGTCAACAAGACCGTGACATTTTCAATTTCCATCTTTCTAATTGAAATGTAAACATTGTACCTGCCAAAAACTGTTACTTCACTCCTGTCTAAATTTGAACACGTCATTTACTTTGTGTTTGGCAGACTACAGCGCATTTTGAAAAAATTCAACTTCGTGTGCCCATTAATCATCACTCAAGCAAGGCTAAGCTACATAAATGTTATGAAAACTCTACACCATCTATTATCATGACACTGCAGTGATTTATTGAATTTTCACGGACGTTCTGGACGTCCAGTTGATGTAAATTCACGATATGGTTTTATTCGATCAAAGATTGAAATTGAGAGAGGTTTTAGACCCATAGGAATCCCACTCAGTGGTTACAATTTTTAATGGTCAATAGGGTATGAGAAAGCTTTCCGCAACACGCAACATCCAACTTATTGCTCACAATCGACTGTAAAGGAAACCATGTGACAGTATCGTAGGTGTTAGTCAGCTGCAGTGTGAACGAGATTTTGCCCCGTCTCGTAATCGTGGACGAAATGTGAATCCACCATCAACCCACCAGAGGCCAAACAGCAGTCCAAACAGTGGATGTCTTTTGCTGAATTGGCGCCAAAGAAAGCAATGGTGGGTTGGCAGCATATAGCAAAGAAAAAAATATTTTCTATCAGAACAATGCAAGTGTGCATACTTGTGTCCCTCCGCTTCACTGTACTCTGCAGATTTAGCACAGAGTAACTAGTTTCTGTCTTGAAACTTGAAGAAATGGCTCTGTTTGTGTATTTCATCCTTTTCTAAATCGATTACGTTCAACTAATGTCCTAAAATAAACGAATAGAGAAATGTTATCCAATAATGTAATATTATTTACAATAATGTAATACAATTTTGATGACATCGACAAATCATATTTGTCGGAAGGAATGAACAATTGAAGAAACGCTTGACTAAGTGTATAGAACTTAAAGGGGACTATGCCGAAAGATAACAAAACTTCTTACAAAAATAGGGGCACAAATTTGCTTCCGCCACTTTTTTTTCTGGAATTCAAGGCTTTATTGTGAAAAGTGTTGTCCATTGCTGGCCACTACTTTCTCCTATCTTTTGGATATGGTTCGAATCCTGCGCTGAAATAACTGGTCATCTTTTGAAGCGATTCACGAATTGATCCAATTTTTTACTTCTTCACGAGACCGAAAGTGCTGGTCAGCCAAGCCGTGAGCCATTGATCGCAGAATATGGCGGTTGGAGTAGGGCTTCCCACTTCAACACTTCTAAACATATCCTGACCACTGTCACAACATCGAGTCGAGCATTGTCATACTGTAAAATCATCGGCTCAAACGCATAACGAAGTTGAAGTATAACCGCTTCCAAGCGCAGAAAATCATGAGGATGAATTTCTGTATTGGGATTATCGTAATGAACCCACTTTTCGTCGCCAGTTACAATGCGATGCAAAAACCCTTTCCGTCTTTGTCTTGCTCGCACCTAGTCACAAGCAAACACATGCCTTTCAACATCTCTCGGCTTCAACCCGTACGGCACCCAATTTCCTTGTTTCTAAACCATTTCGATGACTTTCAGGTATTTTAAAATGGCTGTTGCCAATTTTTGTCGGGTTTGGCACGAGTCTTTATCAAGTAATGCCTCAAGTTCTGCATCTCCGAAGACCTTCTCTCTTCCAACGCCATACTGGCTGAAAAAACTCTCGACACGTTGTTTCTCTAAGAGCGGTCTCACCATAGATATTTGAAAGCATTCGATGAGCCTTAGCCGCAGATTTCTTCATATCTAAACAGAAAATTAAAACTTCCCGCAAATGACGAGAATTTGTCTCGTAAGCTGACACAAATGACTAATATCTCGATGGCGTTATTTTTATAAATACCTAAGCTTATTGTATGACATCTACGATCTATTTATTTTTTCTACCATTTACTGCCACAGTCATCTATTGCAAAACGGCACTTTTGCAATAACCCCACAAAAAAAAACTGGTACAGTGAGGTCAGGAGTCGCGGGAGGTAGAGTTTCTTGAAATCAGTTCATTTAGAAATGTTTGCCTCAATTCTGCCATAACAGACGTGGCTTTGTGACAAGTTGCCCCATCCTGTTGAAACCAAACAGTGTTGAAAGGGATTATTTTTCGGTGCAATTCTGGAAATAAAAACTCTTTTAACATCTTTAAGTAACGATCTCCCTTGACCCTAACAGAAAAAGTAAGGCTCGACAATGAACCTAGAAGAAACTGCACACCTCACTGTGATGCGAAGTGGATGTAATTGCATCTGATTTAGTATCTGTGGTTTAGAATTACTCCATATTCGACAATCAAAATGGACCTCGTCAGACATAAAAATGCTGTTCAGGAAGTTTTCATCCTCTGACACCATTTGAATGAGTTTCTCACAAAATTCCAAGCGAACCGGGAAATCAATCTTTAAAACGGAACAAAAACCTACCTACCCTATTCCTTATTTTTCTAAATGATCTTCTCTACCAAACTTCCAACCCTATCCACTCTTTCGCAGATGACAGCAGCATTTGCCACTCGTACTTTTTTAACTATAGGCCCAGCCTATCCGAGATCGCTGCCAAGAGGCTAAATATGAATGCTTCACTGAATAGTGTCCTTCTATTAATCTCCGAGTGGGGTCGTAAAAACAGAGTCGCCTTCAACGCTCGTAAGACCCAATGTTGCTTATTAACACACAAGCAAACGACCGCAGATGCTGCTTCATCTGTACTCATGGATGGTATAAATATTGAGGAATCGGACGCTCTTGATGTTCTTGGAATGAAGATACAGTGTGATGTTCGCTGGACTGAACACATTTTTCATGTCTCCAAAGAAGCATTCAAGTGTCTTGGTTTTTTGAAACGGTATAAGATGTACTTCACTCCATCCGACCTCCTTACTATTTATACCACCTACATCCGACCGAAAATGGAATACAACTCTCATGTTTAGGCCGGTGCCTCAAAGTCTATTTTGGGGTTACTCGACCGTGTGCAGGAGAGGGCGAAGAAGCTCATCGGTGACAGTAGGGTATCCAACTCTATTGACTCGCTGGAGCATCGACGCAGTGTGGGGTGCGTTACTCTGTTCTATCGTTACTACAATGGATTTTGCTCGGACGAGATTAGGGATCTTGTGCCCGAAACACGCACATTTTTACGTAGCACGCGCTCATCGTCCAGAGCTCATCTATTCGGTCGATCGCCCGAGGAATCGCACTACGCATTACAGAGAGAATTCGTTTTTCAGCCGAACGTTTCGTCTGTGGAATAATTTGCCTGCAGACGTGTTTCCTGTCTGTTATAACGTTGGAAGGTTCAAGTCAAATGTTCACAAACACTACTCCCTCTTTCCCCCTCCTCACTACCTATTTTCCTAGTTCTGGTACAATGCACTGCATATGTAGGGGTCATCCCCTGACTACTGGTCCAATATAACAAAAAAATAAATAAAAAAAAAAATAAAAAAAAAAAAAAAAAAAAATGTTACACAGTATATAGATAGTTATTAGGTTTTTTTTGGGTAGCAGCTGTCATCAGCCGTGCTGTATCTTATCCACTCAAAAGTATGCTGTAAAATCAAAAATAAAATAACTTTTTATATAATCCAAAAAGTCACGGACTTATTGACCCGCCGTCGTATCATCTGATGTGATTCCACCGTCTGAACATCAGTGTTATGACCAACAGCGGCATTTCTTGCTCAGCTAACTCTTTTCTGCACGCGTGACTTGATAATTCTTTTTTGTTTTCTGACCTCTCTTTTGTTTTGTTTTTCTTACGTAATCCATTATGATGAGAAAATGTATGTTACTTTAATAAAATTCTGTAATATATCTTCAGAAATGGTTCAGCTAAAGTTAAAGATTAATTTCTTTGAAACTGAAGAGGCGAAGTACTTGAAGATTTTATATACATATGTATGTACTCGTATGTAGACAAAAGAACATTTTTACAATCATGATTTTGAATTGCATTTACTTCAAATACCATTTTTGATTGTATATTAAAAGCAAATCGAACTAACCAAAATGTTTTGTAAAAGCTTTTAATGAAGAAAAAAAACCTGCATGGGACTCAAATCAAATTGAAGTCAATTTTAAAATATTTTAAGTTCTGTAACGTACGTTTTTTTTTTTTTTGTGCAATGTGGCAACGTGTTAGTGTGTTGATGCCAAAGTTGTAGATTCTGGATTCTTGAATGTGAAAGTGCTGGATGTGAATTTACTTTTAACCTGGTTTGGCTGCTAACCATCATGCAACTGCAACGTACAATACGACAACAACAAGGGATTCAATTACAATAGCTGTGCAGCACAGTTGCAGCAGCAGCAACAGCATTTGCACTCCACCATCACCACTAACAGTGTGTTGTTTATTTCATAAATTCAATTTAAACACTGACCCAATAATGTTAAAAAAAAGCTTTATTTGTATTTGTATTGGCTCATGAAAGGGCCCACCCAGCAAACATATTAGATTGATTTACGATCAGAAAGTTATTGAAGGTTTGAAGAACATTTGAAAACTTATATCTCTATAAATTTGATAAAAAAAATTATGTTTTAAAATACGGCTATTTCAAAAAGTAATAAACGGTGCGGGCGGAGGGTGACACCGTTGAAATTACAGATTGTGCGGATTTGCCTGTCACGATGCCGCAATGGTTGAATAAGCATTGCGCGTTCGCTATAGAGATATTTTTTAAGAATAGTCATTCTCTGCTCGTCGACAATTTTGTTCAAAAGACGGTATTCGGCGAATACGGACTGCACCGAGTGTAAATTTAATTTGTTCATGCGTGCAAAGATTCCGCGCATCTGCTTAGGCTATGAATGGGCCATAACTAGGACCCAGTCGATCTTCAAGAACTCCAGAACGGAAGAAATATTGAACTGGTTAAAAGCAGTTTAAGGGGAAAACCACAAATTTCAATACGGAAAATAAAAGTCTCACTGGGACTTCCGAGAGCTATTATTCATGAAATTTTAAAAAATGATCTGAAAATCCATCCATTTAAAATTCAAATTGTTCAAGAACTAAAAGAAAGTGATTTTGATCTAAGCAAAAATGTTTATGGAACGATGTTGGAGCGTTTTCGTACTGTAAACCACATTTTTTTGGAGCGGCGAGACTCATTGTCACTTAAACGTTCACGTTAACAAGCAAAACAGCCGTTACTGGTCTCCAAGAACCCTCAAACCTCAATTAAAATATGAAAAACAATTGCATTGCCCCAGGGCAGCTGTGTGGTGGGCCTTATCTACGAATGAGATAATTGGACCATTCTTTTTTTCGAATATTCTCAAGGCCAGGTGACAATTGTCAACGGTGAAAATTATCGACGCATGATTACAGAATTCTATTCGCCAAAACTGTGAGTTCATCCATCGTGCTCTTCACACATGTGATTTTAGCAGGATATGGCGATTTTCGTTCTGTCGCTCAATACTCTTAATAAAACTTTGTGTCATTTATTTTATTTATTTATTTATTAAATAATATAATTATTACAATAAATATATAGAAATAAGAGTACTAGCTGCAATGGCTTTCGACTCGAATTTAAATTAATTATTTTAGATGAGATTTTGATATTTTATTTTTTTTGAAATGTATTTAAACATAAGTAGATCAGATGGCGTAGTGGATCCAAAGAATGAAGACCTTAAGTAATTGTAGCAAAGGCATTCATCTAAAACATGCGACACACTTAATTGGCTGTCACAAGTTGTGCACCAAGGTGTATCACTTTTTTCAAATATATGTTTTTGGGAAAACTTGCAGTGACCCAATCTCAAGCAATAAATATATTTGTTTGTCTTCTTGAGGAACTTATTATGATTTTGTCCCTTGCAGATTGAAAATTTTGTAATTGTGCTTGTAATAAGCCCATTCATTGTATACTGATTTGTTGTTTTACGTGTTGAGTGACAGCAAGAGGAATATCTGGCTTTTCGTAAGTTGGATATTTAAAATGCGTTCTCCTTTTTGTCTCATCAATTATTTTTTATATAAGATTGAAAATATAAATCTACTAGCAGAAACCCTATACTAAGAGCTGTTCAAAAGTGAATGTATTTCGTTTCCAAACGCAATTGAATTCTGTGGCATGGCTGCATATCAGAATTGTTCGTAGTGGTAGACGCAGTGTAAAGAAAATTACATAAATATTTGTACATCAACTTTGTCAAATATTTATGGCATACTTACTATCATTCCGGAATATTACAATTCAATAAACTTTTACATATACAGTGTGAACTCGATAACCGCAAACCGCGGTTATCGCAGCAGCCACATTTTTTGGCACATCAGTCTTTATAACTGCAACTATTTTTCAAATTGAGTCTCAACAGTATATGCACAAGGTAAGTGCAACATACTCGTACATATGTATATTTTTAGTTTTATAAGTGTATTTTGTTTAGAAAAAAATTAACAACATTTCTTATCCGTTTTTTAAATAAAACTGATAATTTAAGCAAAAATATGCAATGTGTGAAAAAACTTAATAAAAAAAATCTGGGAATTTTAAGGAAGATGGTTCATGGCAAATCCTGAAAATAATCGGCCATATTCATAAAAAATATTTTACACATTGTACAGAAAGTTGTCAAATAAGCCTATAAACAATCCAAATAAAATAAGTTTGTTGCATAAAAATTTATTCAGGAAATAGAGTCCAGACCAGGAAACAGTTCAACTCTTAATGAAGATATATTTGATAAAGGTGTAGTTTTATGTTATAAAAAATGAGGTATTTTTACGTACTAATAATACTGACCATTACCATTTTGTCGTTAAGATATTTAGCTGTTCGGGACCTTTATGGGACCATAGCAGCTCTATTGAGCTCAATATTCCGCAAAAAAGAATTCAGTTAAGTTATTGAACAGTATGTATGAAAATTTTATTATATTGAATAAAATTTCAATTGCAACATTGTACAATGGCAACTCAAATGATAACAAAAATTAAATAAAATTAAATAAAAAACAAGTAGGAGTGTGGTATATTCGGCTGAACCGAATCTAAAATACCCTTCACGATAGTCACGTATATGTATAGTATATATTACAAACTTAAAATAAATATGCTCGGATGTAAATGGACCGATATCGGGGAAAAAATTTATTTGCCTTGTAATCACCATGCCAAAAAGGTAATCTTGCAATGGATAAATCGCTTTAGACTATATCTCGTATATACATATGGACCGATATCGGAAATTTTCGTTTTCTCTATTTGGTAAACTCCTTATACTATCATAACTGCTTTTAAGCAAAAAACGCTGTTTAAGTTCATGAAAAAATCGGTTTAGGCTCGGGTATAGATAAATGGACCGATATCGGTAATTTTCATTTTGTGTATTTTAGTAACAGCCTTCTATAACCAGAACTGCTTTTAAGCAGAAAAAATTTTTTTCATGAAAAACTCGGGGCCGATATCGGAATTTTTAATTTTCTGTATTTTAGTAACATTATTTTATTACCACAAGTGCTTTTGACCAAATGGTTAAGGTGTCTACATTGCCTACAACGTTCTGGCTGTGTTTTAAACCTAAAGGCACAGGAAGGGGAAGTTAGTATCCCCGATAATTGTATGGTACATGGTTTTTTTCGGAGGCTAACAACTCCCCGAGGTAATGTTGCGTTGCAACAGATGCCTATGATGGTTAGACTTGTGAGTTGGTTTAAGGGCTGATGCTCTTAGTACCAACTCACTAAGCTTTTTCTTTAATTTTTTGCGAGGGTTAAACTTAAAAACGCAGGAACGGGGAGTTAGTATCCCTGATAATTGTTGGTGTAAGGTTTTCTTGGGATCTAACAACCCCCCGTTCCTTATTGCTATCTGCAGTACTATCCTGTACTGTAAGGAACTAGTGGTAATGGTTAGACGGGTGAGCTGGTTTAAGGGCTGATGCCTTGCCTTCCATTGATTGCTCGCAAATTGCATACAGGAGGGCTTAAAAGGCCCGAATCCCTATGCAAGGAATTTGCCTATCTGGCTACAATTGCCATCTGTGTGTCCCTGGTAAGCCACACGAGGCGTTGGTGAATCGTAAATTATCAGATGAGGCCGTAAAGGCAGGTGCTGCTATAAATCAATTTCACTACTGTTTCTCAGTAACGTTCGCTTCAAAACAAATGGCACTAGCTTTTACAGCCATTATTAATAAGGCTTTAGGTACTGTCACTATTTTAGTGACTTTATTGCTTTTTATTATTTCCATTTAGTGTTTTTTATTAAACAAAACTGTTCAACAATACTGTTCATGGTACATCGTTGCCGCTCCTATTTAAGTTACTTACTACGAGTTTTCTGTTATAGCGTTGGAAAGTTTAAGTCAAATGTTCACAAACACTACTCCCTCTTTCCCCCTCCCCATAATCTATATTCCTAGTTCTGAGATAGCATTATTAATTCTCCTTCTTGCATATACTTTTCTGGTTGCAAAGTTATTTATTTACGAATGGTAGCACAAAGCGCGAAGATAAAAAACAAGGTACATATGATTTAATTTTTTTTCAAAGCGCGAAGATAAAAAACAAGTTTCGTTTCATTTTACAGATCAAAATCAGCACACGGAGTTATAGTGTGGAAAAAGTACCATTTTATATGTACAAAGGCAATCTTATTGGATTATACATATTATCGAAAGAAAAAGATATAAAAATTTGCTGATTTTAGGGTGCGTTTTGCTATTAAACGATCATGCAAAGTTTGTCAAATCTTACAATAAATACAGACAGAGATAATGAAGTTCATACTTATGATGGCGCGTGAATTGATAAATTACTAAATTATTAAACTTTTCCAAAATGTTTGCATTAAATGTTGATTATGGTAAACGTCATCTTTTGTTTGTTATAATTCTGGAAAATTTTGGTATAGTTCACTAAATTCTTTTAAAGGCACCCACTCTAGCCAACTGATTTTCACTGTTCGCTTCCGAGAACATAAATGAAATTTACATTGTACATTTATAGAGTTGCTATTAATAGAGTTTGATGGATTGTAGTGTGATTATGTAAATGTTAATGATCCGATAATCGTAAATTTCTTCAACATATGTTACTTCTTGCAGTAACGATTTGTACTCCTGCAATATAATTTTAATACGGTAAGCAGCTATAGTAACAGCTGATTTCGGTCAACAGCGAATATAATTAAATAATGCTGCTGAATAATACATTTGATAAAATATCGTTATAATTATACAATGAAAGTCACATGATGCCAAGTTTGACAAACACGAATTCGAGCTATTGAACGAATTTGATGGCGGTGCTACCCTACACAGTTTGATTGTATAACAGTCGGATTGTATAACAGACTGTTTCCTTATCATGTTTTTAATATAAAAATGTTATAATTTTTATAATACAAAATGAGTTTTTAAAAATGAAAAGAAAAATTCAGAATTTTGTGCGTTTTTATTGAAACAACGCGTTTTATTCTCCATTTTGGTGCGTTTTGAAATTTCAAAGTTGACAACGCTGCATGTGAGTGTATTAGCTGGCACTTAGATTCTCAATTGTATTTATTTGTAGATCAACTAATTAAAGTTTAAAACTAACTTTAATCGCGTTGTTAAAACCACCCTTTAGACAATAACAAACAGATGACATTTAAAAAATGTCAAACATTTTTTGCGGCTTGTTTGCTGGGTCGTGAAATTGTATTTGCACACAAATGCACATTTGCGTGGAAGAGCATTTGTGTGCAAGTTTGTTTGTGCCTTAAATTAAACAATGTTTTTCAATACAATACAATAAAAAACCAAAATGAAAAACACACATGTGGGAATATATTCCAATGTTATTTAGTTTTTTTTTTTTTTACCCAACATGTTCATATTTTTTTTTTCTTTATTTTCATTTTTCGGTGTGAGTTTTCTTCAGAAAAGTATGTCAGTAAATGTTTATTTTATTAAATCAAAAAGATAAAGAACGGATTAAATTGGCCACACAATAGAAGATGGTACTACTCCACAAAATTTTATGTTCATTGAATAAACTGAAAACGAGTTTGCAGATACTTACTTGCATATAAGTAAATGTAAGTGCTGCCGTATGGCCAAGAAAGTTACAACTTGAGTAGCTGTTTAAGGATCTGTATAAGTTGCTTGAATTTACACCTTTTGCAAATTGTGGCAATTGATGTCATAACTTTGCTACCAATATTTTTCTATTGTATATGGATCGTGAATTTCTACATGGAGAAAAAAAGCTTGGGTTCGATCATAAAATAACCGTTATTTTAAATTTTTTCAAAAACTATTTATTTATTCATCAATAACTATCCCCTTCAAAGTAATCCCCCTCATATAAATACAATACACTTAAGGCAGCGTTTTGTAAAATCCTCGAAACACTTCTGAAACAGCTCTAATTTCGATTTTTCTTTTATATCCTCAATCGCAGCAAAACGCTTTCCTTTCATCGGTTTTTTCAGTTTTGGGAAGATAACAAAGTCAGCGGGGTTATATATATTATAGCGGTCATGGTGCAAAATCCATGATTGTTTTTTGCAGAATTTTGTGCGTTTCTGGCGAATTGCTTCGCGCAAACGGCCCATAACTTCAAGGTAGTATTGTGGTAAGAATTCATGATGCACCACGCCATTGTAGTCGAAGAAAACAGTGAGCAAAACGCTCACTGCGCTATTCACGTTTGACCAAACTTGACTGGCTTTTTTCGGTCTTGGCTCTACTGGACGCTTCCATTGGGATGATTGGGATTTGGTTTCAATGTCATAGCCATACATTCATGATTCGTCACCAGTTGTGACCCTTTTTGACGCGATAGGTAACAAAAATGAGAAAAAGTCAATTGTGTTAATTTACAAAAAGCCATCATTGAAACCAAGGCAAAAAGTAAGCAGAGATGAAACGAAACAAAAATTAATATGAAATAATGTTTATCTCTTTAATTTTTCCTCTCCGTGCCTTTTTTGCTTAGCAAAGAATTTTTTAACCTCAAAGCCATACTTAACTAAGAGAAAGTAATAAGTCTTGTTTGCTACCCCTGTTCTGATGGGGGCTAGCAGTTTACCGAAACGTTTGGGGTTTAAAACTGTAGCAGCCCTTTTTAGGGCTGCGATAGTCTAACCAGAGGATGTTATTTTCTGGTACCACAGGAGTCGGGAGCCCCGGGTACATTGTTCTAGCCCGGCTATGGTGAGGTCCTACTGGGAGAGTTTACGAACTCGGTGTGGAGTTTCACTGCAACCGGGTACCGTTACCCTGATATCGGAAGGAGTTTTAGGAAGGCTCCGCCCCACACCATTGAAAAGAGGAGAGCATACGCCGTTCATCATGTTATCGAAAATGGTACCCGTGCATGACGATTTCTCATGCATGGTCATGCCTGACAGTTTGTCATGCATGGGTACGTCCGAGTGAACGTTTTTTTCATCTTACGAGAATCGCCGTGGGGTTAGGCTGTCAAGGCCAGAACCCACGCTAGACATCTTCTGATTCTTTCGCTATTCTGACCGCCACACCTCGTCACTTTCGTGTTTACCAAATTAGTGCACTCTGCAGGAATTCCTCGTTTGTTGCAGCAAATAAAACTCTAGGAAACTAGAAAATGATTTATATTGTGTAGGACTTCCAAAATCTTCACCAAGGGTGAAAATTTATTAAGCCTAGTCCTCTATTAACTTCTGGGAAATCGCATACAGAAGAATGCCCGAACCCTACAGCATGAGTCTTTTCTGTACGACTATAAACTTTGGCAAAAAGTTGATACCTGTGTGAGCCTTGCTAGCAATCGTGAATAATTGACCCTGTGGAGTTTTTCCCTCATCAGATAAGGCCGTCAAGACAGGTGCTAATGTAATTCAATATTCACATTCTGTCCGCGTTCTAACATCCTTCTGAGATCTTAAAAATCTGATTTTTTATTCAAATGTCACTTTTTTCGTCTCTGTATACTTTGTGACCAAGGAAATAATTGATATACATGTACTCTATGGAAACTTTAATATATGAACTGGTCAAACTGGTTTACAGAGTTCCATTGTGATTGTTGCAGCACAATTGACGTACGTTCAGGTCACCCAAAAGAGAACATCGCGCCAGAAATCGCCAATGATATTCATGCAATTATACTGATCGATCGGAAAATGTAAGTACGTCGATGGTACCACATGCATTAAAAAAAATTTTGGCCATACCGTGTGTAATTCACACGTGATTACCACCAGTGAGGCATAAGCATCTTTACTGAGCATGTTATCATATTTGATATGAATATTTCGACATGAAAAATCTATCCGCTCACTCACTCCACTATAAGTGGAACCATGTGACCACTGTTAAGGAAATGTGACCACTGTTAAGGAAATGTTGATATCCAATCCAATCCGGAGGAGGTTTTACGCCGTAATATTACCGCAGGCGATACATTGAACCTTCACAATACCCCAGGCCCTAAGAAAAAATCAGTGGGTTTCACCAGCTGAACGTAAGCCGAACCTGAACAGAAAGTCAAGTTAGGCATGTCAAGCAAGGGGGTCATGCTCAAAATTTTTTTGATCGCACGTGGTATTAAACACACACTTATATTACCTACAGTATGTAACATTAATTTACATCAGCACCTGCGTTGACATCCTTATCCAATAATGAACCAACTCCACGGGATGAACTAATTCAACGGTTAATCTAATTTAGAACTTTTAGATAGAATCGGTATCGATTTAAAGCAAAATTGACTACATTCGGCTGTTTCATCAAGACAATGCCCCAGTGAGCACGTATGAGAAATATCCATAAATTGGTGCACAAAATTTTTGCCCATCCACCGTATTATCCAGTTAGAGGCCTCTGCCCCCTATGGGGTGGGAAATGATTTTAATAAAGTGGTCATCACCGAAACAAATACCTATTTTTTGAGCTTGGGGGTACCCTATTATTTTCAAGGAATAAAAATATTAACAAGTAAAACGATAATTTTCAATAAAAGGTTTTGTTATCAAACAGCACTCATACTCCTATGTACACTATGCGCATATGACGTTTTATTGCTAACGGACAGCTGGCTAATAGCGAGCGCAGCCGATTACCCGAAATAGCAATTCACAATTGAAAGCAGATGTTTGCATAACACACCTGCTGTCTCAAATGCGGAAGTTTGTCAATAGTAGTAATAATTTGCATGATAGCGTTGTACAAATTGGCATATTGTTATTATTGTGCAAATGTGTAATTTTTAAGAAAATTAGTCTGGCAACACTCTAGCAGAAGTATTCAAAATCAGAATTTGTTTACAATTATACAAAAGCATACTAAAATAAATTCTGTAACAAATAAGAATGCCCAGAAGGCTCTGCACTGAAACTGATTGTTTTTTTATGATTTCATCGTTTTATATAGTTTATTAAATTTCTATTTTTTATTTAAAAACTAAAACCACTTTTACACAATGGGTGTCTCACAACTTTCGAGTCATCTGTAGTTGCGTATGTTTGTCAAAAATTTCAATTTACAGGCAGTTTATAATATCTGCTTTCACACCTTCAGAACCCAGATTTCATCTGACATAACCTAAAATATTTTATAGCTCCTGTTTTTCAGCTGATTTTTTTTCTAAAGTGATTTATTTATCTTTTGAGTTTTGTATAATTGCAAAAAGAGTTCCAAAAAAAGGACTCAAAAAGTAAAATACTTACCATTTGTAGCATAATTTCAAGAACAAAAATATCGATTTGCAAAACAGCTGATGTGTTACTTTTACAGTATGAAATAGAACGCCCTCTAATTTAAAATTTTAGCAAATATAGCCTAATATTTACAGCACCATTTTTTTTTGTGTTTCCACACCAAATTTGCATTTTGCAGTGCGAAATTTGACAAGCACACTGTGAAATACAGGGAAGAAGTGGCTTACAGCGCAATTTGAATTAGCACGTCAAACGTTATTAGTCTGCGAAAAATCAAAAAATGAATTTTGGACTTTTTAAGATGACACGTGAAATATTTCGGCTCCAGCTTTGACCTCTCGTGAGCTGGACCATTTTGAAAAAGAGTTTTTTTTGCAGGTTTTGCAAATTTGAGAATCTGTTTCCTTACCAACATAAATGATCTAATAAAAAATAACCGTTATTTTCAAATTTCGTGAGTTATGTATGTTCGATTTTTGCATTTTTTTCTGTTATGTTGGTACGCATGTCTGTTACATATGTTCACAATATCAGTCATTTTGGATTCTCATTTTGTTTTTGACAGATAAAAAGGTTAGTCGTGTTTTGGTGTGGGCTCCGATTTTTTACTAAATTTTAAGAAAAAACAACGTCACATGGACTACGCTCAGGAGCTATTCAACATCTTCAACGACGATCCAGATTTCCTTCAAATGGTTATAACTGGGGACGAATCATGACTTGGTACATCAATGGCGTGGTACATCATGAATTCTTGCCACAATATCGTACGGTTAATAAGGAATACTACCTATGAAGTAAGGTATTATAATCATCACAGACATTTTCTGCTCTCCAGGATAATTTTGAACAGAATTGCCAGAATAAAGATGTTACCTTATTTTGTGAGATTTTACTAGCAAAATGAATTGTAGTAGCGTACAGAGAACTTACTTACTCGTAATAAAGAATATAGTAAAGCAAGGGCATCAAGTTTGAAATGCAGTGGTGATCAAACTCTCAATTTTTTATGCTTGTGGGCAAGTATTTTCCTGATAACCACGAAGGCATAGATTTAGATAATGCTTTGTTTACATTTCAACAGAGATCATAAACTGTGTTGATCTTTAGACTTTACTAAAATAAGGTATCCCTGTGTAGCGTTGAAAAAATACACCTTCGTTTTTGCTGCTACTAATAAAAGCGTATAAATTGAATGTACGTGCTTGGCCACCACTGTCACAGCGATATAATCTAAAACCAAAATAATTTTCCTACACAACAAAATTTTCCAATAGCCAGACTTGCTAATTTTAAAAGCCGGCAATTTAGTTAAGCATTTCATTTTAATTAATTACAAAGTATTCAAAGTTCATACTTTTGGTGGAAGAATGGCAATTGCATTCATTTATTAAATAAATACATTTTCTTCACAGCACTATACAATGAGTTTTTTGTTTTCTTTTACTCGTATTTTCATTGTGTTATGGAATTAACAGCGGAGTAACTTAAGCTATTCTTGGGAAATAAAAATATTTTTTTACTCTTGCATAAAACAATTAATTTTTTACAAATTAAATATGTACAAGATCTTGAAGTGCTGGTAGATGTAATATTTTTGTATGTAGACGTAGTTAACCCAGTGTTGAAAGTAGGGTTGTAGCTAACAATTCACAATAACGATATTCTTCTGCTCTATGGAATATAGAAATAAAACTGTGGTTTATACTAGATCGCTCGATTATCAGGTATAGTGAACTCCAAGATGGGGTATCATTAGCGGTACCTGCTGTTCGTTTTATTTAATTAGAGTCTAGCTTCGATAGTAAACGGACGTGTTTGCTTTTGATTGGAAAGTAAAAAAAAACGGAATAAGTGAATAGAGTGATATTATATAAAAGAAAAACTTTGTACAAATATTGTTATATATTTTAAAGTGAAAATAAAAAAAACTGTACCTATCAAATGTAATTCTGAGAAAGAGCTAAGCTCCACTAGTAAAAGTCCTTGAATTTCTGAGGAGGAATCTTTGAGAAAATCATTGGACAATCTACTGTCGTTAAGACAAGGAAGCCGTGCGTGCTCGTCTTCTGTACATATAGTTGTTACAACAGACGACAAACCATCTACCAGTTTAGTTATTGCAGTTAATCCGAAAACACAAGTAGGCATGGACAGGTATGTAACCGTGGTTAAACGGCAGCGAAGCCCCAAATTCGCTCAAATATCACCTCATTCGAATATATCTAAAGATAATACCGCTACGGCAACGAATTGTAATAGATTTGCTATCCTTCCTAAAAAGACATTTAAACCACCGTCAGAATATTTGCGAAAGCCTACATCTAGTGAGCTGGTAAAACAACTTATTACGGCAATAGACAATGACACTTTCAAGGTAACATCAGTTAAGCTTGGCAGCATCAATGAAACGATAATCTAGGTCAACCACGAGAATGATTACCGAAAATTGTCTGACGTTCTGGAGAACGAGAAACGATCGTTTTACACATATCAGCTTAAAAGTGCCAAAGGTATTCAGGTCGTTATAAACGGGATTGACCCTTTTATAGATACGAATGATGTCAAAACCGGATTAGAAGACAATGGCTTTAAAACTAAAAATGTAGCAAACATTAGAAAACGTGAAAAAATTCCTCAACCAATATTTAGGGTTGAGTTGGAACGAATAGATGTTGTCTTAAAAAATAATTAAGTGCATCCAATTTGTAACCCTAAATTCCTTTTGCATCGTAAAGTTACCGTTGAGGAGCCTCATATGCGCTTAGGGCCATACTAAGGCCTATTGTAAGTTGCTCGCAGTTTGCGTTGTGTGTGGAGAACTTCACGGCACATCACAGTGCAAGAAACCTAACAAATAACTTTGTTAAATTTTTGTTGAACTTTTTATAATTTTTAAAATAAAAATTTTTTGGTTTGTACATACATATGTACATCGGGTTTTAGTTTAAGTTTTAGTTTAGTTTTTTCCTTTCTTAAGATTTTTCTTAAGAAGGATTTTTTACAATACAAATTTGCTGTGATCAATAATTATTGATTGAAGAAGACAAGAAAAATAATGATCAAGTCTTTAGCTGGGGGACAACTAGCTGTTTCGTAGTCGCTACACTACTCATCAGCACCCACTGGGATTTGAACTCGGATATGTCATGAAATGCTTAATGCAATCCACTATTTAACAGGCAATTTTAACAAAATGAATTGGTTAAAAATATGTTTCTGGAACGCAAACGGCATTCGCCAACATAAAAATGAACTTGAGCACCTCCTTATGAAAATGCAAATCGATATAATGTTGATTGCTGAAACCCATTTGACAACCAACAGTTATTTTAAAATTAAGGAAGATCGGAGGATCGCCAATTTTGATAAAAAGCAGAATTAAGCACTATTTAATGAACGAGACACGTGAGGAATATCTCCAAGCTAAAATGTATGCATCGAATATTTTCAAGAAAAAACTGTTATTGCCTCGACTCACTCAACTGGGGATTGGGCAAGAAGCGATTCTAAAAAGGGGATGTTGTATGGCGATCATTTGAGAAAGATTTTTACCACAAATGATTCAGCGAATAATTTAGCGGAATTACCATCACATGTTGTTAAGCCGCCTGTGTTTTTGAGACTTAATTTTGAAGATGTCGAAAACGTTATCGGTAATACAATCCCAGGAAAGTCCCAGGCATTGATCATATTACTGGTAAAATGCTTGAACAGTTACCTCGTGCAGCTAGAAGGCTTCTACTTTTTATTTTTAACGCTATTTTACGCCTTGAGTATTATCCTACAGAGTGGAAAGTCTCAATGATTACTATGATACCCAAGCCAGGAAAGGATCCCACTAAAGTAGAGTCATATAGACCAATAAGTCTACTACCAACAATTTCAAAACTGTTCGAAAAATTGTTAATGGCGAAGTTGAGTCCAATATTGAACAATGTGGGATGCATCCCTGATCATCAATATGTCTTTCGGGCTAAACAAAGCATAATAGAACAAACGCACAGACTAGTCAATGTAATAAGACAGACCTTTGAGGAGAAGAATATTGCTCAGCTCTATTCACAAAATAAAGTTAAACTTTTCTGCAAAACTCACCAGCTTCTTGAAAGCTACCTATATGGGCGGAAGTTTGATATCAGAGAAGGCGACTTTATAAGCCCACCTCAACCAATCAAAGCAGGAGTTTCCCAAGGCAGCATACTGGGGCCTACTTTATATTTGATTTACGCCTTTGACATGCCAACGAAATCCGGAATCACTTCAACCTTTACAGATGACACAGCGAAAACCACCAATTGTCTTCACGAAATTTACAGGAATATATTTCAATATTAGAGAAATGGCTAAATCTTTGGAAATTAAGCTTATGGGCAGAAAATCGACATTGAAGTCGGATTGCAAACTTTTGTTATATAACGCAATTCTAAATCCTATATGGTGCTACGCCTCAGCGTTAGATATTGAAAAAATTTAAAGGCGACAAAACCAAGTTCTTTGAACCAGTACTGCCGCTGCGTGGCTCGTACGTAAAAAATTCACGATTCATAAAGATCTGAGTGTTCCGCTGATAAAAGAGGAACTTTCTAAGTATGCGACAAGGTATGTCAGTAAACTGGAACTTCACCCAAATCCTCTTCCGCGCAATATACTTAATTTTGGTGGCCACACTCGGTTGAGAAAAAGGGATACCCTTGCCACCATCAGAACGTTCAATAGGTGATTTTACCGATATTGCTCCCTCATAATAAAACTTTTTGTCTAGCATTGGCCGGACTTGAGTAAAAAGCGCATTTTTTTATATTTAGTATTAAGATTTGAATACTTATTGTTAGTTCATTTTAAAGATTCAATAAATAAAAAATGCTTAAAAAAATTTTTTTTAAATCTTATTTTAGCCAAAATTTGACCTTAGTTGGCATACAAAAGTGCTTTACATTGCTAGTTTTTTGGATGTGTGATGGGAGATCGTTCCAGAGTTGCATTGCACTGATATAAAAATACTTTTCTGATATAAGTTTTTTTTAGCGAAAAGATTAATTTTATTACCTCTGCTAGATCTGGAAAATTCTATGTGTTTATAAGAGTAGTAAGGAGCTTTAGTGTAGACTATCTTATGAAAAAAAAACTAATGTTCGGAATATTGAAAGGTTATCGAAAGTCAAATTATAAAGTTGAAAAGGGTAGCTGCGCTCCGCTCCGTTCTCTTGACTGTCATATGGTGAGAAGTGAAGATTTTGTTATTTTCGATCAAATTATGCCTTTTATAAGGTCGATATCGTTTAACTCAAATTATAAAGCAGCTGTGCTCCGCTCCATTCTCATGACTGTCGTATGGCGAAAAGTGAAGATTTTGATATTTTCGATAAAATTATGCCTTTTATAAGGTCGATATCGTTTAACTCATTTTGTAAGTTTTCTGTGTCCTGCTTTCATACTTTACGAGTAGGAAAATAAGTACCCCAATTGCACACACACCATTACTATTAAACGTACATACTTATATGTGCATGTAGATTATTTATTTATTTATTTATTTATTTACAAATTTATTATAATTTAAATCACAATAAACTATAGAGAGTAAAGCACTAGCAACTGGGGCTATCGGCTTATGCATGTAGATGTATGTGCACATTGTTCATGTTTTATTATAGTTATAATTAAATAATAAAACAAACTAATTATTTGCGAATAAGAATAAAATTATTACCTCTGCATTGCAATCAGTGTGTAATAATTTGTTTTTTGCTTGTGATTGTGTTCCAAAACATTTTTTTTTTCTTTTTCGTTTTTTTTGTCTTCGAGTATTTTGGATGGTGATTATGACTTTGTTGCACAGATTATTATGACGATGATGATAATAATGTAAATAAAAACAAACTCTTAGTTTCCATTTTCGCCATTAAGAAAAGCATTTGATTGTATTTGTTATAAAAATAAGGTAGAAATTTATTTTTTGCTGAAGAGCAGACGAAAAAACAATGGCACTGAACGTAACGATGGTACGAGTACCTCCTTTGCAAATACTCTTTCGTACAATACAAAGTTTTGTAAAAGATGTTAAGTTTGAAGAGTAATCATGGTATTTTAATTAATTTTCGCATAAAAAACCAAACAATAGAATTGCTATGCAAAACAAATAAGAAAACAAAAAACGTACAAATAGAAACAATGAGTTAAAAATTATTAGCAAAAATTTATAAAACAGTTCTATGAGATTAAAAAACCAAAAGTTAAGAAAATGTATGGAGTACAAAGTTGACGGCAAGAAAAGCGCAAAAACGCAAGTGCATGTTTTTCATACATTATAACGAGAGCATTGATTTAAGGGAAAAATATGCTTTTTCCAAATTTCAAAAATTATAAATAAGTAAATTATTTTATATTGGATGTTATTTTTAGAGGTTCACAGTTTTGAGTTGACAACACTGCTTTATTTGGCAACCCTGTTTTACAACTGATATATGCTATTCATTTAGTTTGATTTCACATTTGAGTATAGATTAAATAACAGACTTTGCCTCGTACATGCTGGTAAGTTATTACAACTTCGCGTTAGTTAAGGGTAGGATTTTATCGGCCGGATAAATTACATTTCATTATTACGACTTTCTTTTAACCTAACAGTAAGCGATATGTTACCGGAAAGACAATCATACCTATAAATTTTAACGGGATGTTCTAGATATGAAGTTGCCGTATTTGCTCATGCTGCCATATTTTTTACTCAAAAGGTTGCAATTAAAGCGAGTTTTTGTTGCCACTACAATTTTTACCTCCTAAAAGTAGTCCTCGTTTGTGTTGTGTTGTCCTACATTCAAAAAGATAAATTTAATTTTATAGGTAAGACAACGGATGGGTAAGCCTTACTTAACCTTACGTGTCTTGTACCTACCAGAGTTTGAGTTTTCAAATTTTAAGCTTTTCTGACACTCCGGTAGTCCCGTAAGGGCAGCGTTACCAGAAAAAAATAGACTTTATTTGGGTGTTGTTGCACAAGGTGAGTCAAAACTATAAAATTAAAAAAAAAATTTTTGTTTACTTTTTTATTTTTTATTCACATTTTTTTATTGTTCGTTCGTTTTCTCACTCGCTTCGTGTAGTGGTAACACCAAGATATTTTTGTAATAATAAATAAAAAAAATAAAAAAAAAAAAAAATATATATATATATATATATATATATATATATATATATATATATATATATATATATATATATATATATATATATATATATATATATATATATATATATATATATATATATATATAAAGAAGCTATTAAAAACAAGTAAGAGTGTGGTATATTCGGCTGGGCCGAATCTAAAATACCCTTCACCATCTTTTATAACGAAAATTGCCTTTCAGCAAAAAAAATGTTAATTGAAAAATCGGTTCAGGCTATATCTCGGGTATATATGGACCGATATCGGAAATTTTCACTTCCCATATTTATATTATTTCATTACCAAAACTGCTTTTGAGCAAAAAAGTTTGTTTAAGTTCGCTTACGCGACATTTTCAAGAAAAACCTGGTCTAGGCTATATCTCGGGTGTATATCGACCGATATCTGAAGTTTTTTTTTTTCTTTTGCCTTTTAGTCATCATGCTAAATGAGTGTGTGAAATTTGAAGCAAAACAAACAAAAAAAAATGGACTTTTCGGAATTTATCTACATGTGAACCGATATTACTGAATTTCAATAGCAAACCCATGGCACAATGAGGCAATAGAATGGTGAAAGAAAAAAGTTTCTATGTCTAATGGTTTTCTCAGAAACGGTATTTCAACGACCGACAGACGGACATCGCTTAATCGACGTTTCCATCAATTCTGATTCAGAATATATCGCTCTTTTATTGCAACATAGTCATAACTAAAAAAAGCTTGTTTCGAGAAAAACACATTTAAAATTTTTAGTTTCGATATAATTGTTCGAAAAAAATCTCCCAAAGGAAACAAATTAAAAGTAATTTAAATAAATTTTTGCCGCAATATAACAGGTAGTACTGCTAACAATTTTGCATATTTTACTCGAAAAGCTAATTTTTTGACATATGACTATGTTGCAATAAAGGAGCGATATGTACTTTATAGGGTCGCAAATAAAAACTGTAGAAATTACAAACGAAATCACAAACTTACACTTTTGTGAAGGGTATAAAAAAGCTAAAAAAACGGTAACAAAAAAAAAAATAATGAAAAATGGTTAATGGTCAGTTTATTTAAACTTCTGCTAAAGGTACATTTAACTAACGCTAACCTTACCGGTAAGTTGTAATAATGGCCCTTCTTAGTATATTAGAAATATCGGGTGGTTGTATGTGAACCAGGCCTAAGCGTCAAGCTTTTTTCTGCATTTTCTTTGACATTTAATTAAATTCAAACTAATTCTATTTGAACCATGGAAAGATTCACAATCGACATCGTGACTGATAAATCCGTTTATTACTTTCTGAAATAATCGTGTTTAAAAATATAAATTTGCCACGAGACATCGTACACCATCACAGCAAATGTATACATTATCCTCTCATCTTACAGGTGGCTTTCTCCAAGGCGATACATTCGTTAAAATAAATTTAACAACCTTGTTTTTGTTTTTATTAATAAAAAATTTTATGTTCATTAAAGGTTTATTTGACAAACTTTGTACAGATATTTTTCAAATAAGCCTGTAATAAAGATAAAATGTTTTTTATGAATATGGCCGTTAATATTTAAATATTTTGCAAACGCAAAAAAATGTCACAACATTTTTCTGAACAAATATTTTTTCTTTGAACATTAATTTGGGTATCCCACTCATGAAAACAAATAATATTCTGAAAAAAAAACTTTTTCATAAAAATACTGACCGGCAGACAGTAAAATTAAATGAGTAACAGCCAGTCTGAGACAAATAATAATAACAAAAAAAAAAACAATATTTTAGCGAAAGTTGCTTTTCTAAGAAAAAAATATTCCCAAGGGAATTTTAACAAATGAAGAAAACTTGTCAAAGTAATGGGTGTTTCTTTTAAAGGTTTACAACTTTGATTTGGCAGCACTACTTTACTTGATAATTGCTTTCTGTTTAGGCTGGTTTGACATTACATTATGAATGGACTTACACTAGAGAAATACTTGCAAATTGTTCAAATTTATATCAAAATAATAGCTCTGTTTGTAAAACTTGATATAGAATTCCATTCAAAATTTTGCTCTCCCAAGAAGCTAATTTTAGATACGTAAATAAGCACAATTGTCTCAATTAGACCAGTGATCACCAAAAATCATGATTTTGCTTGATGAACTCATACACTAAAATTTGTAATCAACAAAAATCAAGCAACAAAGTTCAACGCAGAGTACTCGTCTTGTAAACATTTTTAATCAGCAAAAATCAAGCAAGAAAGTTCAATGCTGAGTAAAATCAACTCGTTTTGTAAACACTGCGCATTCATCTTAGTGTTCAATAAAATCATGG
The DNA here is from genome assembly GCA_914767995.1 of Thecocarcelia acutangulata. Lineage (NCBI taxonomy): Eukaryota > Metazoa > Arthropoda > Insecta > Diptera > Tachinidae > Thecocarcelia > Thecocarcelia acutangulata. The sequence continues at coordinate 65,939,905 of OU612098.1, forward strand.
TTGATAATGAATTGGATGTATTTGAAACATGTATACATACATTTTTCTTAAATTCTATTTTAAGTTACAGGTACACATGTACCTAATAAAGAAATTTTATGTCAATGTATTGTAAATAGTTCTTATGTTGTTTTTTGTTATATATGTATGTAGGTATTTCAAGTCTAGTTTAATTTTTTAAATATGTTTTTGCAGAAAGTTCTAAAAACAAATATATACTCGTACGTACATGCATACATACATAAATATGTATGTAAATTGTCTCTTTCTGGAGCGAAAGAGCCGTTGAGTCATTAGCTGTTTGGCCAGCAACACCATACTGTTGGAACCACATATCGTCCAGATCCATATTCTCAATTTCTAGTCACAAGAATTCTATTATCATCTCGCGATATGAAACACTATTCAGGGTAATTGCTTGTATTATCTCATTATTGCAGAAGTTCAGCACAGTGACGCCATCAGACTATAAACCGCACCAAACAGCTCCTCTTTGTGGATACGTCGGCTATTCAATAATTACTTGTAGTAGAGTTTTGCCAAAAAATTAAGAAGTGCATGAAATGCATTTTGATTTGGAAGCTCGTGTTCGTAAAACGGATCAACAATCTCAATGCGCTGCTGAACGGTGTATCTTACTTGAGTGTTTGTCAAACACTAAAGTAAAGATATGTCAGATTAAGAGCCAAAAAACTTGACGTTAAAGTGTGACTCACAAGTAACTTCTTGCGCTATGTTACGTTACATGGTCCTTTACTTTTGGCAACTTGTGATTTGAATTCGCCATTTACACTAACAAAATACTTATTATTCGTTTTTAATGTAGTATTGTTGAAGCGAACCGTATACAGAGTTTATAGTGGCATGGCTCCGATAGAGCAGAGCCACAACATACCAGACCATGCTCAAAAACTTTTGATGAGAAAATTATTTTACGTATTGATCCAATTATTTGGCTACCACGATCGTGCGGGTTTTGTAGGGGCACTGCTCTATACCGATAAGTCAGAGACAACTGAACACTGGGAAATCAACATTCGCAGAATAATTGCCGAAATACGAGTAGTACCGCAAATGCTGCGAAAATAGTGTGAAAATTGGTGTAGAGATTAAGACTCTTAAGCACCAGCCGTGGCGGCGGCCACGTGACTCGAAATCACATTTGAATACTAGTGTCATACAATTTTTTATTTTATAAATAAATTGGTTTATTTTGTTATGATTGAAACTTGTGTAGCTTTAAAGAAAACACCCAAACCAAAAGAGGTGGTGCTTATTAAGCAATTCATTAAAAAGTTACAAAATTGTAACAAACGCCTTTGAAGCAAAAAAATAAGAGAAAGATGAGAAAAAAGATGGTCTCCTGGTTGCCACAAAAACAAAGATTTATTATTAGATAAAGACATAAGAAGTAAGTGATAATAAATCTTTGACATAATAAAGTTTTAGTAATTTGTATAAGATGTGGATATACTCGTACACGCATATCCATTAGAGGGAATTAGTGTTATTTGGAAAATCTTGGGAACGAGATTTGGCTGCGCTAGAACCTGTTACTTTGTGGGGTTGTTTGATAAGAAAATAGCATGAGCCAAAAAATTAGAACGGTAAGTGGCTTCGTCATCGAGTCAAAGGTAGTATAAACAGCAGAAAATACATAAAAACTTTCACAACTATCAATGAGTCGCTCTTAAGCAAGTAAAATGTAAGACTGACCCCCACTAATATTTTCCCCTTATCTTATAAAAAAAAATGGTTCAATATTCTTATGCGTGAAAAAGGCACACTAAACAGTTACCCTGGTATAATGCAATGGTTTTGATATTTCAATTGAGGGTTGCGGGTTTTTGAAGACCAGTAACGTCAAGTTTGCTTGTTGACGTGGCCGTTTGGGTGAGTCTCATCGCTCCAAACAATGGGATTTACAGTGCGAAAACGCTACAATATTGCTTCACAAAAACTTTTTGCATAAACCAAAGTCATTTTCTTTCAATTCAAAGTCATTTTCTTTCTCTTATCAGCATCTCAAAATCGTCAAAATAATGATAAATTTTCAAATATGGCAACCCTGACCATTTTAGTGCGGTTCTAAAGAATTATTTTATTTTTAAAGTGTTTTTGGCATATCAATAAGATGTAAAAATTTTTATCGATAAATAAAAACTTCTTATTAAAAAAAAACAAGTAAGAGTGTGATATATTCGGCTGGTCTGAATCTAAAATACCCTTCACGAAAAAGAAATCTTTCATGGAAAAGTTTGTTTAAGCTATATCTCGGCTATATATGAACCGATAGCGGAATTTTCTTTTTTCTGTATTTTAGTAACCTTATTTTATACGAGAATTGCTTTTCAGAAAAAAAAGTAAAACTCGGTTCAGGCTATATGTCGGGTATATATGGACTGATATCGGAAATTTTCATTTTCCATATTTATACAACCTTATTTTATTACCGGAACGGCTTTGAAACAAAAAAAGTTGTTTAAGTTCGCTAACGCGACATTTTCATGAGAAACACGATTTGGGCTATATCTCGGATTTGTATGGACCGATATCTGATAAAATTTTTTGGCCTTTTAGTCACCATGCTTAATGAATGTGTGAAGTTTGAAGCAAAACAAACAATTTTTTTTCAAAAATTTCCATACAAAATTGCAAAAAAATGGCTTTTTTCGGAATTTTGCATATATCTCAGCTATATGTGAACCGATATTACTGAATATCAATAGCAAACATCTGGCACGATGGAGTAATAGAATGGTGAAAGAAAAAAGTTTCTATGTTTAATGGTTTTCTCAGGAACGGTGTTTCAACGACCGACAGACGGACAGACGGACATCGCTTAATTGACTTTTCCATTAATTCTGAATCAGAATATATATACTTTATAGGGTCGCAAAAAAAAAACTGTAGAAATTACAAACGGAATCACAAACTTATATATATACCCTTAACATTTTGTGAACGGTATAAAAAGAATTAAACAAAAAGGTTTTCTTCATTACGTGAAGCTATAAGATTAATTATTTAGAAGCAATAAATATTGGTGTCTAGAGAAAGGTTCACGGCTATTTTAGCTAAGATAGTACAAATTATGTAAACGCGCTATTTCGCCCGTATACATACATACTCGTATGTATGTACATATATTCGTGCATTCTTTTTCTATTACTTCTGCTTAAATTATTTACTTATATATTATAATTAAAGCGATAAAACGGTATATAAAATAACAAACATTGTGTATGTGTTTATGGAAAGAAAAAAGTAAGAATTAGTTACTTGTCTGAGATTACAGTTTTCTCTGACCTAAAAGGCAATCGCCAACATTATTTTGTTTATGTTTTTTTTTTTCTTTTTTTCTTCTTATCTCCTTTGCTTTTGTTTTAACTTCTACTTAACAAACTGTGAAAGTGATAAAACTGTAATAAATAATAAAGAAATTAATAGCACAACAGTTCGCTTTTAATTCATGCATGAAGTGCGGTTAGAATGTCAGTATGTCAGCAGACTCTTCTTTGACCAATACAAAAAAAATTCATTCCTCAGCAGATCTTCGTTTATTCACCTGTTTTAGAAAATATTCTGATTCAATTGTTGTTTTCGGTTTTTGGCAATACGACTTTGATACCATTATTTAAATCTATATACATATGTATTTATATTATTATTTATATAAAGAAGAAAAGTTTGTATGTTTGCAAAAGGTAATCTCCGGAACTACTGGTCCGATTTTAAAAATTGTTTTTGCAAAGTGCAGAGTACATCCTCCTGATAGACATAGGCTATATAAAAGTCCATTAAAGTGCTTAGTGTAGGGTGAAGAGACTATAAACTGCCTAAAATCAGAAAATTAGTCTTTTTTTTTTGAAGGAATCTATTAAAACAATAGTTTTAGGAACCAAAACAGGCAAATAAAACTCAATCAACGTGAGGACGAGTTATGGCTCTCAGTCTGCGTGTTTTTCTGCGTGTCCATTCCCTGACCAAATGCGAAAGTTAACCCGTTTGTCTGTTACTCTTATAAGTAAATGGCTGAATCAATATCGAAAAAAATTTGAAATATTGATGGATTTGAGTACAATCGAATACAGCAAGTTTTTATTGTTGAAAAAGTATGACCAAGTGGTGTCAAGTATACGAGTAATTTTTTGTCTGCAAAACTATCTCAGCTCACTTTTATCGAATTCAAAACGTAGATATAACTACGTGCAAAAATCACACAGGATCTATACATTTGCAAACCTAAAACAACGGGCGCTTGGCGAGACAGTTCATTCTTCTTCTGAGCTGTCTAACCTACTTTAATGAAATTAAAAGCAAAAGTAGATAATTATATCTAGATAAATAATAGTTTATTAATCTAGATAAGTACGAGTATATCTAGATTAATAAACTATTTTAAAACTAGGATAGAATTAATTAGCTGGTAAACAGAAATATCTCTCCTTTTCGTTCAAAGCAATACAACAGCTTTAAATAGTTGCAAGACTTTGACTGAAAGGGGTCAGGAGTAATCTCAGGAAGGGGAATTAGTTTCCCTAATAACTTAGGTACAATGCCAGTTTTCGGGGTCTATCAACTTCCCGAAGTGCTGTTGTCTTGCAACAGATACCTGTAATGTAAAGAACCAGAAGTGATGGTAAGACGAATGAGTTTGTTAAAGTCTGATGCTGTTAATGGGATTCGGCCTACCAACTCATTAACCCTTGTATTCCATTGACTTCTGGGAAATTGCATACAGGAGGGATTGGAAGTCCCTAACTCTTTATATAGCTACAAACCTATGGCAAAAGTTGTGATCTGTGTAGGCGCTAGTGAAGAGTGAATAATTCACCCCGTGGAGTTAGTGCATTATGAAATAAGGCCGACAAAGCAGGTGCTGGTGTAAATCAATTTCCACAATCTGTCTTGTTTGATCAAAAAGTTGTTGATTAGAACAGTTATTGTTATGACAAAATATACTTCTTAATTTTAGGAGAGAACGAAGTGTAACTTAACAAGTAACAAAATCGATTATTTATAGTATCCCGATTCACAATCTGGTGCAAATAACTTTACATCATTGCATTAGTAAAATAGTGGAGTATACCAAATAAATAACAACGCCCGTTTGACAAACACACGCTTTCCGCTTGCTCATGAATCCTACAAATTCAAACATATACACACACCAGCGTTGTCAACTTCGAAATTTCAAAATGCACTAAAATGGGAAAAAAGCGCGTTATTTTAACAAAAATGCAATGAGTTTTGAATTTTTTCCGTACATTTTTAAAAACCTAGTTTGTATATTAAGAAGCACAATATTTTTATATAAAAAAAACATGATAATGAAACAGCCTTTTAACCGACTATTATACAATCAAACTGGGTCTGATAGCACCGCTTGACGACATGCCATCAAATTCGTTCAATAGCTACAATTCGTGTTTGTCAAACTTGGCTTTTGGTACGACTCTGTTAGTTTTATTAAGATAATGTTACCTTTACAATAATTATAACGATATTTTATGAAATTTATTATTCAACAATATTATTTAATTATATTTGCTGTCGGGCGAAATCAGCTGTTACTTTTACTGCATATTATCAGGTACACAAAAATACTGCTGCTTACCGTCGTCAAAATTTATTACAGGAGCATACAACCATTACTTTCGAATGAATTTACGATTATCGGATCATCAAAAGTTACAGAATCGCACTACAAGACTTTAAAATTCAATTAATAGCAATTGTCTCAAACATAGTGTACATTTCATTCGAGTTTTCGTAAGCGGTGTATTTAAAAGAATTCATTGAAATATACGAAAAAAGCAACAAATTTTGAAAAACGAAATGTTTCTTTGTCTTTCGACAGTCTCTATAATATACAATAACAAGATTGTCTTACTTTGGGTTTTAACATGGTACGTTTTTCACGCAAAATGAAAAGTAAAAATTTTGGACACTTGATTAAACTTTTTTTCTTACATTAAAACAAACAGTTAAGTTGAAATTGATTTTGTGCCACCGAAATTTAAAAACCGCTCTGAAAATGTAAAAAAATCGCACTCCGCACCGGCTAAAGAATTTTTCGCACAAATAATTTTAAAAACGGTGCGAATCGCTCTGAGTTGACAACGCTGACACACACAAATTACTCATTCTTTTTTGTTTTCAAAGAGAGTTAAATTGTTATAGCTTCTATTTCTTGATATTCTGTTCCTTTCAGCGTTGCTTCGAAAATTTTAAAAAGGTGGCACAAAAAGGTGTATTGTGAGAAAAACGGATAAAATTTTAAAAAAACAATAAATACTAAACACAAACGGCCGTATGCAAAAAAACTTAACAAAGTTTGGTATGCAATTGTTAGGCAAAATGTTGTATTCAAAAACAATTATTTGCTTACCATTCATTTAAAGTTGAAATAGGCTCTACGTTAAGTTGACGTTTGAGATGTTGATATTGATTTTTCTTAAAATTAACAATTTTGTGAAAAATGGTTACAAAATCAATATATTATTATTCCTAGATATATAAATTAAAACGTTACATTTTGTATGAATTGAAAATACTAATTTTGAATTTTGAAATATAAATAAGAAATATGTTAGTGATTCACTTTCAATTAAACGAACACAACGAAAAACATTATTCGAATAATAAAAATGTTTCCAGTATAAGTAATCTTGTTAATTTTCCTAAATTCCATCAGTATTCTGCATATTAATTATTCATTATTTATAAAAAAGGTAAATCCAGGAAATATTTGTCAAAAATTTATTATTGTATATAATAAAAATAATTATTTTTATTTTATATTTGGTTTTCGGTTTAAAATAATATTCGTTTCCATGCATCAGTATTCAAAAAATTACAACTGAACATAATGGCGTTGCCAGAATAAAACGATTAAATTTTTTACTACATTTAAGACTGTGCTGTTTTTGCATAAACTTTTTTAACAAATGTATGGTAGTGTTAATGTGTTTGGTAACTAACGTATGAGTTAAAGCTCAAGTAAGTTTTTTTTTTTTGCATACGGCCCAAATTCTTCAAAAGTGTATTTTAAGGAAAATATAATGTAATGATTAAATTTAGAAAAGTAGTTCAAATATAATTAATACAACCAATATAAATGATGGTATTTTTACTCAGGTCCAGCTTTTGATTTCGTATTTAAATACAGAATTAGTTAATTTTTATTTAAATTATGTTGTGCAAGTTAAATTTTTCCAGTCTTATTCATTTCATCTTTTATAAATACGATGAAAGAGTGGCAGCTTCACATAAACTCGATTTGTTATTTAAAGAAGAGAAAATTCTTAAAGAAATATATTAAATTTATCAACGGCACAGAAACACTCAATAATTGCATTTCATGTGATGTTATTTTTAATTAAATATCCTTTTGTGCTGTTGTTTAATATAAAATTAGCGACTAATATTAAAAAATCTTCTACCGGCAGTAGATCATATGCAAGCACGCAAAACTATATGGTAAATGAAATAAACTTAAATACAACCTAAATGAAGAAGATTGTGCATTTAAGTTTGATTCAAATAGATTTCGTATGTAAATGGAAATTAAAGCTAAATGATATTTATATATGAATTCAAAAACTTTTTTGAATCACAGTTGTACTTCTTCAGACTTATTAATTATTATATTTGCAAACTTGGCATAAATTATTCGACTGTTTTGATTTTAGATAGTATATATACATATGTATAAAAATAATACTTTTTAAAAATAAAGATTGGATTATCAAATATATGTATGTTAGTATACATATACAAGAGCGGTTCGGAAACTTTTTAGCCTAGCACAAAAAGCGCGGTATAAACAGAAAAAAAGTTAAGTGTTTTGGAAACACATGTTAAATTTGGTTTCGATCTGGTAACTCCTTCATAAAAAACAGGTGTTCACAAAAGAAGTATCCGCGATTTTTTTACAATGGAAAAATTAGAAACGCGTGGTGTCATTAAATATTTACATAAAAAATGTTTATCGGGACAAGAAATTCATAATGATATGGTGAATGTGTTAGGTGAAAGTGCTCCTACAAGCAAAGTGGTCGTACAAGCATTGAAGATGAACCACGTAATGTACGTCCAGAAACAGCAACAACAACAGAAATTGTAGCCAAAGTGCATGATATGGTATTAAATGATCGACGAATAAAAGTGCGTGAAATAGCTAATATCATGAGCATCGCAAATGATCGAGTCCATTTAATTTTGCATGAAGAACTACAGATGAAAAAGCTTTCTGCAAGATGGGTGGCGCATTTGTTAACAGTCGACCAAAAACGCATAAGAATAAACATTTCTCAAGCTTGTTTGAAATAAAATGTATTTTAAGCGTCGTTTCATAACTGTTGATGAAACATGGATCCACCACTATACTCCAGAGACAAAAGAACTATCCAAACAATGGACTGAAGCTGGAGGAAGTGCCCCAAAGAAGTTAAAAACAATTCAATCGGCTCGTAAAGTTATGGCAACGAGTTTTTGGGACTTTAAAGGTTTTTTATTGATTGACTATCTGCAAAATGGTAAAACAATAAATTCAGAGAAAAACGTTCTGGCTTACAACACAAAAAAATAATTTTTCATCAACGAATTAAAGTACGAGCTGCTTCACCACCCTCTTTCTTCTCCTGATTTAGCTCGCAGTGACTTTTACCTGTTCCTTGCTGGCAAGCGTTTTACCTCAAATGAAGATACAATTACAGTTGTAAACCACTATTTTGAAGACCTTGAGGAAAACTACTTTAATCAAAGAATAGACTTGCTAGAAAAGCGTTGGACTAAGTGTATTGAAGTTTCAGGAGATTATATTGAAAAATAAAAATATTTTTGAAAAACTAACTATTCTCTTTCATTGATAGGCTAAGAAGTTTCCGAACCGCCTGTGTACATATATAAAAGTAGTTCAATATAAAACCTGTGAGATAAAAAAAAATTAAAAAATTCAACAAAAAATACTTATTCGTCTAGCTAAAGTTCAATCCTGGCTAAAGCCAAGAAATATTTTTATTTTTAATTATAACAATAATTGTCGCGATCAAATTATAACAAATTGCATATGTGATCAATAGGAGACAAATATAGACGAAAAAAATAAATAAGAGCTCAGTGGCTGAGTTGATTAAGCAGCCGTATTAAAAATACATCATGTTTACATGGTACTGAGTTATAATCCTAGTGGGTGCTGATGAGCAGTGTAGCGACTGTGAAACAGCTAGTTGTCCCCCAGCTCCCCAGCTTTAGTGTATTCAATTATTTTTTCCTGCCTTCTTTGATCAACAGTTATTGATCGCGGCAATTATTGTTATAATTAAACATATTTCTTGGCTTTAGCCAGGATTGAACTTAAGCTAGACGAATGATAACAACCCATCATATAATATTAGTAATATTAAAAATAAGTTCGACTATTTAACATTAATACATACTTATACAATTATTTTATATTTTCCTCATGAAATATTAGCTTATAGTTATAACGAATTTTTACGTATTTCTTCAAATTTTGTTACATCAAGGCTGATTACGTTTATAGCGAATCAAAGGCTACAACAAAATTTTTTTTAAACCACCTGCAATTCGTTATATCGAAGTTTCACTATATTGGAAATTTAAGCAAAACTTAAAAAGCCCACTAAACAATAGCACAACTTAAAATTCAACAATAGGTCGAACAAGAAAATTGAGTTTTGTTTTATTTAATGAGAAATCCTCTAAGAAGGAGAGTACAAAATTTGATCAATCATTTCCGCAGGAAGATGGATATGAATTTCTGGGTATAATTCAGATTAAAATTGTACAAATAATGGCTAAAACCGATGCCAATAAAGAGTGAAACAAGTTCTCGTTGCACGTCATCATATTCTATATCAGTGGTCCATATTTTAACCACTGTAATCTCATATTCGTATGCTGAAATAAACGTTGAAGTTTCTTTGGCTGAATGAAAACAGTAATTTTTAGTGTTTTCAGTATATGTATGTATGTATTAGACAACTCCCTAGAGATGCGACAAAGTTTACCAAATAAAAAACAACAAATAAATTTAATTCTTTTGTTTCATTGAAATGCTTATGTAAATATATTAAGTAGTTTTTATGAAAGAGAATTTGTTAGTTGTTATGAAAAAGAGCCGATTAAAAAACCTGGGTGAAAGTAAAACGAAAGTAAATACAAATTTTTATTCTAATAAATGGCTAAAAAAAACTTGAAAAAATAATAAAATAAATAAAAATTTGTACATACATACATATACAGTACAGTGCCGCACATAACTGTTGACACATGGTCACTAATACCATGTTCAGACGGTAATATGAAACACTTGGTTCGCTCTCTGAACTACTATTGCGAAACTAGGTGTTCAGACTGCTGGTTTTGCTTCACAGTGATGTTTATATATTTTGAGCAAACTTTTCACTACTTCTTTTTTAAATTTTTATTAAAATCTTTATGTAAATATCCAATTTTTATATATTCAATGTGTTTCTTTCGATTTTACACACATTAATTCTCTGTTTTTTTTTTTTTTTTTTTTGTTTATATTTTCTTTGAGAGCTAGTCCAGATAAACTAGCGATAACTTATTGTAAAATTTAGAGATGATAGTAGTTTTGCATGGTTCGCAACGAGATTAAAAATGAACCCAGTTGGTTCGCTCTCAAAATTTTGTATGGCGAATCATGTTGGTTCAATCAAGATTGGACCGCGAACTGCGAATGAGAGAGCAAACCTCGAATATAAGCCTTCATGTGAACATGCCATAACACCGTGTCTACAACTGCGTTTAACTCTGACATTATACCAGAGAATGAGAAAACAGATTTGTTAATGTTTATCTCAATATCACACAAGAGATAAATGTATTTTTATTAATTTTATAAAAACTATTAACTCATTGACAGCCGAGAAGGAAATACTTGCTTGCGATCAATAGAACCTATTGTGAATTTTGTTGCAGATTTTTATGTATACACTTTAAGCTTTAACTTAATTTTTGTAATCGACAGATTTGCTATGGCCTCTTCTGTATACAAACACATATACAGTTTTTGATAGCTCTTCTTATAACATAACCCAGTGGCGAAATTTTCGATTATAGAAGCAATGATCTAATGCATAGTTGTAAATCGGTAATGCACACCATCTCATATACGAATCTAGTATAAATTTATAAAACAGATTTCCGCGTTTGGTGTGTGAACACCTACGACCTGCACACAAAGTAAGCAAGATAGTGAAGTGTTTATGAAACAAAATCTCATTACTTCCCAACATACATTGTGTGCCAATTTCACGATAACGAAGCTGTTCGTTCGTTCGCAAACAAAATTAGTAACAAAATTTTGAATGTTGTTTTTGTTTTAAATGTAATTGTGCGAACGAACGAAGAGCTTCGTTATTGTGAAATCGGCACTGTAAGTTATTAGTAGGCAGCTCGAATACAATCTCGCTTTCTTTGTAATTAGGTCGAAGACGTATTGCGCACTTCAGTTTTTCGGGAATATGCTATTATATTAATTTGTTCCAACGGACACCCGAAGAGAAAGCATTCAGTTGTGGCATTAAAGAGTTTTCATTCATATCGCAATTCCGCTCCCCATTAACAGTTACCGTTACGCCATGTCCATTTTCAAGGAAGTAAGGTACGAGTAATGATTCCTCCTGACCAAACTGCACACCGACTATCACTTTTAAATGATGCGACTATTCTGTTTATTCTCATATTTATCCGCATGAAAATGTCCCTCTTCACTCTCTTTATTTAATTGTTGTTGCAAAGAAAACTGTTTGTTTTTTTTTTATTTTTTTTTTTTTTTTTTTTTTTATAACAAAAAGAATCAACGTAGTCGCCAAGGTAGATTTAACAGTAGTGTGATTTTGTAACTTTTACAATGATAATCGAATCATTAAAATAATTATAACGATATTTTATAGAATTTGCTATTCTGTAACATGTTTTTAACGATATTCGCCATCGATCAAAATCATCTGGTCATTTCACTGCCGATTGTCGATATCTTAAAAACAAAAATTTTCCTTTTGTTTATTCAATCGTTAAAGTGTATTTTTTTTTTTTTTTTTTTTTTTTTTGTTAAATTGTGCTTCCATGAAATAAAGTGCTAATAATCTGATTTTTAATACATAAAATATTTGTTAATTACCATATACATTTTCAAAAACAAAAATTTCATTATAATTCTGTCAACCGGTAAATTGTGTTTTGTGTTGCAATGGCTTTTGAGGGTTTGGTAATCGGACTTGCAAGGGATGAAACTTGTTTGAAAGCTGCCAGGGATAATCAGTGTGTTCTTCGGGAATTGGGCAATTCCTTTGAGTTGACAGCAATGAATTTAAACAGTTATATAGATTATCACTAGCCTTAGTTGTGGTCATTCTGTACATACAGCAATTCGTTAAGCAAGCTATGAAACTTGATAACAAAAATTGCGATGTTCGGATCGTTAAAAGTTAGAGAATCACACTACAGGTAGCTGGTATAAACACAGCCATCGTTTGTTTTCGTTCTAGAAGTTTGCCAAAATATTGTTTGTTACTTTTGAAAACAAAAAATGCTGATTTTGACAACATTATGCAATTTCTACCAACAAAATACATGTGATGTTTCTTGGTGTTGTATTTATTGTAATAGCATCACTACGATGTAAAGCTGCCTCGATAGTCACCTGATCAAACCAATGAAAGAAAATCGAACGCAACGAATGACTGAAAAACAAACTAGAGAAAAAACCTGCAAAATTCCCTTTTTTTCGTTAACACAATTTGTTAGTCTAAAAAAAAACATACCTAGAAGAGTATGGCTTTAAGTCATGGTCTTGCTTAAAAAACAATGTCACAAAAAGCTGCAAGAGGTTTGTATCATCATCATGTTACAGATATAAACTCCGGCACTACCTTTGTTAGTGCAATGACAACACCAAAGTTACTCTAGCCAGCCAAAAAGGTGGTGTAAAAACAAATGGGTTGACGTCAATCAATCCAATTATTATCAGTTAGGTAAAAAATGCATGGGTGGTGTAAATAGACTCGGGCAAAATATTGAAAAATACAACATTGTTATATGTTTGTCATGCTTAACAATATGATAAGCTTATTTTTTGTTGTTATTATCTTACTTTTGATAAAACAATTATGTATCGCTTGTTATTTCCAAATAATATGACTGTGGATCTTTTGTCCTAATGCATCATATCAGGTTGGGTTCCAAAATGCAAGTAGCAAATAAAATAAAAGATGTATTTTTGGTTCTCAAATTCATAAAAAAAATTAATTATTAAAATTTTATTGTCTTCGGAAAATGGGTTAATTGATCGTGAATGTAAACAAATAGTTTGAAAAGGGAAGCCTGAACCCAATAAGAAGCTTCAATAAAGATCGCCGTTGAGGTATCGAAGAACTTAAGAAGAAAATTCATCCAATGATGGTAAGAACGGAGATTTTCACCTATGCTACGCTAAAGCGTAGCATATGTAAGTAAGAGGGATAAATACAGTAAAAGGGGTTAAATATACCCCCGTGAACTCCCAAATTCAGCTTGGATTGATTTGCAAAGATCTCAAACACCTCCGAGACCCCGACTGACAAAATTATGTCAAAACTCTTGTCGGCAGTAGAGCTGGTGAATAGTAATCAATATTAACCGGAAGGTTCACTATTCTTTCCATAATTGAGACATGACCATGTCCATGCATTACGAAAACAGCTTTCGTTGGCGTGGTGCAGTAAGAATCGCTCATATCATCATTATACTCTCCGCGATTTTGTAGAAGGTGGGTTTCTGTAAAGCCCTTTCCCATACGAGTGCCCCATATGTTAAAATGGGCTTAACAACCATGCCGAATAGCCAGCAGGAATTACAAAAATGTTTGCCTCTGTTATTTTACACAATGACAAGACAATTGCCACTTTGTCCGTCCTTGATTGAATTGCGTTACAAATATTGTAAGATCTGGCAACATGCTGACAATGTAGTGATAATGAAAAATTGTCCCGCAGAAGTAAATTGTGTGTTCAGAAGTAAATTGTGTGACGATCGTAAGAAAATCTTCCAATTTCATTGTCAGACTATGGTCTGGCAAATAATTCATCTAACAACAAAAATTGTCAGTTCACACGGTTGTCAGATTGTTAGATGAAAAAAATGGCCAGACATATTGTAAGGCCTTGCCACTTATGTATATCAACAACCATCTGCTTGGCAGTGTTGACCATCAAACTTTTTGCCATTGTTAGGTGCATTAATTTTATACATCTGACAATTAAAACTGAGCTTACAATACCAGCCAATTATCTGGCAATACCGACGAAGAGTGTTTTCACGATTGTCAGATGCCTGACAACGTCTTACAATAGATTGACAATGGTTTTTCTGACAACGTTGTAAGTTAAAAATTGGCTGTTCACACGATTGTAATACACTTTCAGACAATTTTACTGGCAGTATTGTAAGATCTGACAACCGTGTGTACGTAACACTGCATTTGCATATAGGAGTAGTCTCATGCGAGTGCTGTATATGTACTATCAACGAAAATTTCTTCGAAAGACTCGAATCTCGTGCAATTTTCTGTTTTGTTCACAGATGCGAGTGAATTTGTCACCAGCGCGTAAGCTTCAAACAATTTGTTTACTTCTCACAATTTTCTTCCATTTTCAATTTATCTTCTGTTTATAAATTGGAGTTGCCGAGTACGTCATATGGCAATAGTTTTAGGAAATAGTTGGCGTTAATTTTTATTATCATTATATTATTGATATTAAGGCTTTACAATTAAAACATTTCCATTTTTCCATAAATTAAGTTACAATTTAGCAGACATATAAGCTAAAACTTAAGTTTTTATTTTGTAACGGCCTCGTTGATTTAAATTATTTATACGGTAACACTATTTATATGTTTGACATTTGAATGCATGGAAGTGCCAAAAAAAACACTCGTAAGTAAACGCTAGGTAATATAGTTTGAAATTAAGTTAGATACCTAGATATTTCGCACTATATGATAGCTTAAGCTCAGTTGCTCTCACGCTTGGTAGGGCAAGCAATGAAGTGTTGTATCTCCCAGTGCAATTTGTGCTGGACCACTATTCGTGAACATGGCACATGACACAATCCTATTGGGGTTTACCCCAATTATCATAAGCAAGGTGCGTGGGTGGTTATGGTATATAAGCAATTGAGTTGTTCAGTTCATAAACGTTTATCAAAGCCGCATTGGTCCTTTATACAAGTCTGTTTTTTTTAACTACGGAAGTATAAAACTTTAAGATGGCAGCACTTTTTTAACTGGAGGACATTTTGACAGCTCTTGATAGGTTTCCGGTTTGTTGAAATTTCAACATGAATAGACTGTCGCCTGAACAACGCTGCCAAATTGTGTAAATTTGAGCCTAAAACAAGATTGATCCGATTTTCATAAGCGAATTTTGTTTAGCGATAAAGCTCAGTTATGTTTGAATGGATACGTCAATAAACAAAACTGCCGTATTCGGAGGAAGGATAATTCCCAGCTGTATGTCGTAACACCGTTACATTCAGAAAAACTGACTGTGTGGTGTGCTTTATGAAGTCTTTGGACCATACTTTTGTAAAAACGATGCTAGTCAGAACATTAGAATCAATAGTGACCGCTATAGAGTCATAACTTACTTTTTCGTTCATCAGTTGAACAACCATGATGATTACAACAAGACGATGTAACATGTGACACAGCTCGTGCCACAATTGATCTATTGAAAGAAACGTTTAAGGCCCAATCAGACTATTATACAAGTATAAATACTTTCATTCGATTTTGTGAGATAAAAGTGTAAACACATTTCTTGCGACTGTCAAAAAGTCTAACGTAAATTAGATTTTGCATTCACACCATCACACTTGATATAAACCAACACAGATGTGCCACCATAAAACTTTTCACGGCGGCAGGCGATAGACGTGCCGGCGCGTGAAATTCTTTAACAGTTAAAATAATAATTATGTATAACACACCCAAATTCAATAGCACAAACATATTTTATGTTCTAAATATAGCATGAGCAAAATACATTTATAAAAGATAGCTAAATTCCAAATTTCGAGCTTTTTTATAACGACAAAAAATACTATCAGTGACGGCACCCCATCGGCTACGAAATAGCCGACTACTCAATTTTTAATTAGCTGGTTTGCTAAAAAACACAACCCTGATCCAATGTAAAGTATTATCGTTTTGAAAAGTTTCAAAAAACAACAAAGTCGTATGGGATGTCAAATTTTTATCGTATTATTTTTCGTATGTATGACGGATTACATTCAGACTATCAGACTTGCACGTATTATTTGAATTTCTGACAAGTATTAATACTAAGTATAATAGTCTGAACTGGGCTTTAGTAGTTTCATAGTTTTATGTTTCGCATAGTCATACGGATCTCTGTATTGACTTCCAAGCTCGTGCGATCTAACGCCCCTAGACTATTTTCTATGGGGATGAGCATATTTATTTATATTACCTTGTTGGCCTTTTCTGATGATGGACTTGCAAGGCTCACACAGGTCGAAAATTTTTGCCATAAGTTTGTACTTATATAGACAAACCACTTGCTGAAGAGTTCGGGCCTTTTAATTTCTTCTGTATGTAATTTCCCAGACAGGCAATGCAAGACAAGGCTTAATGAGTTGGTGGACCGAAGCTCATTATGAGCATTGGCCCTTAACCAACTCTGGTTCCTTACATTAAAGGTATCTTTTGGAAGGCAACAGTACCTCGGGTGATTATTAGACGCTGAAAACCGGTATTGCACCAAAATTACCAGGGAAACTAATTTCCCTTTCTGCGATTTTAGGTTTAAACCACAATCAGAACGTTTCAGCTAAGATAGGCACCTCAACCATGACTGCGCTGCAATGGTCTGCAAACAAACCCTCCCGGGGTCTTTGCTGATCCCCGTTCTGCCAATTAAACTTTGGTGAGAGTTTTAGAAGTCCAACACAATATAAGTCATACGACTTCCTATAGTTTTAGCTGCTACATACAAACCAGGAACTCCTATACCTTTTTGCCCCGGAAAGCAGAGTGTCCTGGAGGGATTTCTGTGGGGATATGTAAACTTGCTGGTGTACGCCGATAAGCCCGAAACGATTGACCACTTGGAGGACAACATTCGCCGTGCTATTACCTACACTGAAAATAATTCCTTCATTAATATAATGAATTTTGACATTAATCTAATGAAAATTTTCATTATTTTTCGGCCAATGATGGCGTTCATTGGACTAATGAATCTTCTTTCATTAAAAATTATTTAATGAATACATTCGTTGGATTAATGAAAACTTCATTAAGTTAATGAAGCATAAATCATAATATTTATGAATACTTTTCATTAAAACAATGAAAAAAATCATTAGGTTAACGTTATTTGTTCATTAGGCTAATGAATGTGTTACATTATTTTTATGAAATATTTTCACTATTTTAATGAATAAATTCGTTGAACCAATAAAAATCTTCACCAATTTGGTGAAAAATTTTCTTCATTCTAATGAAATAAAATCATTAGTTTAAGGAGGAGTTTCATTATTCTAATGACCTTTTTTCATTAGAATTGTGCTACTGAAAAGAAACTAAACAATTTTTTTTATATTAAGCATAAAATAATTTTTTATTGTTTTAATTATAATGCAAAATAAAATTAATAATATTAATACATTAAAAAGGAAATCAAAATATTTTAATTCAAAATCAAAACATTTTAATTCAACACAAAATAACTGAAAAAATAATATGTAATGTTACATATGTAGACATTTTGGATAATTAAGTATATTTTATTTTTCATAAACTTCATAAACTTTGTCTATTGACTTCAGAATCATTTTAAACAATGAACTGCAGCAAACTCATTTATTTTTTTAAACGTTTGCTTCTGCTTTTGGAAACTTGTGATGTTTTGCTTTTTGAAGAACAAAAAAAAAAAAATGCCCCGTTGCGTGCAAAAACAAAACGTTTGCTTTGGCTATAGAATCTATAGTATAAATACATAATTGTTCACAACGAAGGCTAAGGAAAAAATTAAGTGTGACTTTGTTGTTGCATTTGTAACAGAATAAATATTCCTTTAAGCAAAAAACCAAAGAAGAGCCCATCTCTTTGCTTTTGATTTCAACTATGTAGGTACTTAAAATGAGGGTAGTTTATGAATTCTAATGAAAAGTTTAGTTAATATAATGAACATTTTCATAACAACTAAAAAACTATTGATAAAATAATTTTTTACACAGTAAATAATGTATAAAATAATTTCCTTTGTCATTTAGTTAATAGTTATAATATATTTATTATCTCACTTTTAATAAATCTCTAAAATTTTGTACCCAGCCTTCAAAAATTGTTTATAACAAATCCAATGAAATTTTCTAATGAAATTATGAAAACTAATGAATCAATTTTAATGAAGATTTTCATTAATGCTGTGAATCTTCATTCATGGAACGTAATTTTTCATTCGGTTAATGAAAATTATCTAATGAATGGGGTTCATTGGAAATATGAAGCAAATATTTTTCAGTGTATATACATTCACAAATGTTGGAAAAAGTCCAAGAAAATTGGATTTCCAGATTAGACGAACTACAGCCGATTTCCTATTTTTAAAAGAAAGTTTTCGTTGACTTCTTCACTGAGAGACGGCAGATAATATATGTGTTTCATTCCATTCAGTATAGTT
This sequence comes from Thecocarcelia acutangulata, assembly GCA_914767995.1. Classification (NCBI taxonomy): domain Eukaryota; kingdom Metazoa; phylum Arthropoda; class Insecta; order Diptera; family Tachinidae; genus Thecocarcelia; species Thecocarcelia acutangulata. The sequence continues at coordinate 65,958,653 of OU612098.1, forward strand.
AAGGTAGCCGTGCTAACACAACAACAAATTACTATACGACTGCAGTAACGTATAGCTAATGAGCTTTTTAATTATATATTATTACCAACAACAAACGAGTGTACAAGTAAACTCTAGAGCTGTGTGCTCTTGGGTGGCTTTTTTGTGCATTTCAAATATTTTCTGATTGCAAGTTGTCACTTTCCGTGGGAAGCAAAACTTTGTCGTAAATAATTGTGGAAGCACCTGTCTTATCTTGCTGCCTTGGTTTATATGGTATTGTACTACCACTTGTACACAAAAGAAAGATGTCATTCATATCACTTGTGTGACCAAAACGGTCTTGAGTTCTACTTAAATTAAAAATTAAATTGTTTAAGTTTCTGAATCACCACATTACGGACACATACATACGAGTATGTACATATGCACATACAAACCGGCAGGTCATTTTTATCCAAAAATAATGAAACTATTTGAAACCTGTTGGATTTTTATTATCAAAAAACCTGTTGAATTTTGTAACACTATAAGAATTACATACATATAAGTATAGACGTATGTACGAGTATGTATGTTCATCTCTTTGTAGTGCATAAATATCTCTGAAGAAAAGAACCTCGAAATGTGTTAGCGTAGCACGTTATAACTTTCACTTGAAATGAATGCCAACATCAATAATTGCGAGCATACATACATATGTATATATGTATGTATGTGTGTGTTCATATGTCTGTAGAATACTTATACTTATATATGTATGCTAATTTAATATAAATATTTAGCTTAAATTTAAAAATCAAGAAGAGAAAGTGGAGCACAGTTAGAAGAAATGTGTAAAGTTTTAAACAAATGACATAAAAGTACTCGTACTCAACAAATGACAGTTGTTGCTGCAGCCGCGAGCTTTATAGCTCTTTAATTTTTGTTAAATCTCTACTCTCGCTTTAAGTAATAAACCAAGTTTTGTTCTTTATTTTAATATCAGAGCTGGCGTTTTTGGCAATTTCTAAGCAAAACTGGTAATAAGTTGTTTATTGTAGATGTGCGAATTTTTTTATTTTTGTTACTTTTTGGGTGGTCTAAGCAAAACAAAGAGTTTTTAGAGAATTGTCAGATTATTTGTCTATAATTGATAATATGGTTGGTGATACTACAACATAACATATGGGCTGAAAAGTCCCAGGCCTAACGAAGAAAACACAGTTTTTTTTTGTTTCATTTATTCATCAACGTAATCGCCATCAAGGGCAACGCAATCAATCCATCGCTGCTCTAACATTTCAGTACCACATTTGTAGAACGATTTATCTTTTGCCTCAAAATAGGCCTCAGTTTCAGCAATAATCTCTTCATTCGTGCAAGCATTTCTTACCGGCAAGTATTTTTTCAGGTCTGCGACAGCCAGTAGTCGCTGAGAACCAAATCTGGCGAGTACGGTGGATGTGCCAGCAATTCGAAGTTCAATTCATGTAGTTTTGCCATTGTTTTGATTGAGTTGTGACACGGTGCGTTGTCTTGATGTTTTGTTTTCATTCATTTATTTATTTGATCTTCAAAATGAACTAACAATAAGAATTCAAATCTTAATTCTAAACATAAAAAAATTATTTAAGTCCAGCCAATGTTAGACAAAAAAGTTTTATTAATTAAAATAAAGTATTAAGTATGTATATATCATGTGCTTGGCTACATTTATTTTAATTACGAATTAAACATCATAGTTATGTTCATATTTAATCATTATCACATTTAATAAGTAAACAATTATAATTTAGTATCGCTTGAGTAAACCGTTAACTACATTTATTAAATTCACTCTGTTTGTAACAAGGAAGACAAAAGGAACATTTAATAAAGATTTTGAATAAGAATCAAACCGTGTATTAATGTCCAGATATCACATATTGAATTTTATAATTTTGATATTAGATTTTTGGTTTGTACATCGGGCTTTAGTTCAAGTTTTTCCTTTGTTAAGTTTTTTCTTAAGAATGATTTTTTACAATACAAATTTGCTGTGATCAATAATTTTTGAGTTGCGAGTTGCTCATCTGCAATAAAAAAGAATCTCATATTTACTTAAGCACGTATAAAACAAAGATGTAAACAACAAGGCGGCTTTAATAGGTAGTGATAAATGGTTTAAATTGCGAAAAGTTGTCAAAATTTTGTTTTACTTATGTTGAAAAAATATACTTTAAAGAAACTAAAAAACACGCTTCGATATCAAATTTCAAAATGTCTATTCACTATTTTAAGCTTCTTCTTAAATTATCCTTATAACCAGATAATGAACGCATTCTGAGTTTGTTTTTATGGAATTCCCAAAATCAACTTTATGAATCGCCAAAATCCCCTACTTCCCCGAAAAAATATGGCAACTTTAATTTTCGCACTAAATTGAATGACCGTTAACAGTTCAAATATATGCGCATCGACTATGAAAACCGGGTTGCGGTTCGGTTAGCGAAGCGGTTCCGAGTTTTTTTTTTGGGAATTTTCACAGAAGCAATATGGCAACTGCAATTTTCGTACTAAAGCGAATGATAGTTTATAGTGCAGAGGCCTGTTCCACGGCATAAACGCGCACAGAATATGAAAAACTGGTTCCAAACCGATTAGCGAAGTGGTTCCGATTTTTTGTTTTGGAAATTCCCAAAGTCGGCTTCGTGAATCTCAATTTTTTTTGCCATAAATCCACCAACTATTGTTACAGCTTTAAATTTTCTATACAATTATAATTTCTATACAATTATAAAAAAATAAATGTCATACAAAGATAATAAATGTAGAAAATTGCCAGTTACACCACGCCCACGCTCCAATCCCATAAAATAATGGCAATAGTCCCTAATCAGCAAACGAGCGCAACAAAAAACAAATTTATAATTATTGTGGCCCATATAGGTAATATATTCTTAAGAAAAGGTTACTTCTAGTAAAAGTAGACTTTTAAACAACAAAAACATGTTCTGAATTTATTCGGCCGCCGCCGATGTTTTATCCAATAAAATTGTGAAAACTCGCAAATACAAATATGTTTTTTACTCATATTTGGTCACATTCAAGGCGAATTCATACCAGGCATATGCAAGAGCAATAAATACAATACTACAAAAAATAAACCTTTTTCCCTTTCAAGGGAAAAATATAAACACAAAAAGGAATTAAAAAAAAATATAATGAAGAAAATTTTTCAAGAAAAGACAAACTTTTAATTATTTTGTGAAAATTAAAGTCTCAGATCATAGAGTTTGGATAGGTGAAAATGGCCAGCCAAATAGGGGAGGATTCTGGATAATATCTGGCGCTCAAGATACAATACATAATTTAAAAAATTGTGTTAATTTTTTCTTTTCAATTTTCTTTTAATTGTTCCATTGACATCTGAAAGAGATAAAAATTAAAAAAAAGTTATCAGTTAATTGACAGCGCAATTTCACCTGTTATGAATTCGCCTTGGTCACACTGCTTTCGTTTTATTTGGATTTACGTCAAACACATATTTTGTTTGCTAGTATTAGTAAAGGCCCGATCAGACTATTATACAAGTATAAATACTTTCATTCGCTTTTTGTGAGATAAAAGTCTACACACATTTCTTGCGACTGTCTAAAAGTCTAACGTAAATTAGATTTTGCATTCACACCATCACACTTGATATAAACCAAAAAATTTGAGTAGAAAAGAAAACAGATGTTCATATTTTTTTATTTATTCAGCAGAGAGATGTGCCAACATAAAACTTTACACGGCGGCAGGTGAGCTCTTCGTCGTAGGCGGTAGGCGTGTCGGCGTTTGAAAATCTTTAGCAGCTAATATAATAATTATGTAAAACAGATCCAAATTTAAAAACACCAAAATATTTTATGTTCTACATATAGCATGAGCAAAATACATTTATATACGACAGCTAAATCCTAAATTTCGAGCTTTCTTATAACGACAAAAAATACTATCGGTGACGGCACGCCATCGGCTAATAAATAGTCGGCTAGTAAATCTTTATACAGCTGGTTTCCTAAAAGACACAACCCAAAAGTATTATCGTTTTGAAAAGTTTCAAAAAACAAAAAAGTCGTATGGGATGTCAAATTTTTATCGTATTATTTTCCGTATGTATGGCGGATTACATTCAGACTATTAGACTTGCACGTATTATTTGAATTTTTGACAAGTATTAATACACAGTATAATAGTCTGAACTCGGCTTAAGAAATTAGGAGCCGTATTACTCGTAAAATACTGAACCGATCAAAATGTTTACTTCTATGTTGAGCCTCTATGTTGTATAGTTGTAACATTTTTGTCACAAAAGAGAACACCATTAACCTCAAAATGAGTATGATACGTATGTATAAAATTAAATAGCGCATAAGCCGCCAAAGGAATTACAAGCATAAATATAATTTAACGTGATAATATATATTTACTCATGTCTCTATTTAAGACAAGACATTCATTCACACACCGACAAACTGCACTATTTTGCTGTCTTTACATTTTCTTTCTGTTTCTAAGCCAGAAAAGTTTGCAGCATAGAAAAACTAGTAGATGCTGCACGGAAAATACTGTTGTGACCGCAAAAATTTAAAAAACAATATTCAGTTAAACGGAGCAGACAATGAAAAGCATCAAGCAATAATCAGCAGTTCAACAAATTATCATTTGCACTGCTACGAGCAGTTTGGCCACAGAATTATCTGAGATAAAAATTTACTCCCATTCATTTGCGTATCCTACCAATAAATTAATGGTTGCTAGTTGCCAGGGAAAATGAGCTGATTTCTTAAAAGATGTATTTTAAAAGAAAATGAACAGAAAAGAATCGCTAACCAAGCAACTATTTTCTTCTTTAGAAGAAAAATTGCAACTTTTTGTTTTAATTAAGATATAACAGACTTTTTTTCTAGTATAAGAAAAATACACAAAAGCCAACATTTTGTAAAATATTAACTTGCAGTCTGTTTATATGACACGAATTGTCGGCAGTATTGCTTTAAACACCTTCATCACATCAGGCTAAAACAACACACGTCTACAAGTGCCGCTGGCTACAAATGTAGCCCTGTAGCCAGCTACTTAATAATGGTCGTATTTCTGTTCGTTTACTCAAAAATTTGTAAAACATTTTACTGTTTTTTACTACATTTTACTGAATGTTGACACAAAAAAGAGAGCAAAGTGACAATTTTTTACAGCCATACCTAAACAAAAGCGGCAAGCGTTTTTTCCTGTCAAAATTTATCATGCCCATGAAAATTGCATGAAGCAAATCGAAATAACGTTGCGCTGAGCGGTTAGAAATTTCGATTTTGACAAAGCGGCAAAATATGATGTTTACTTTTTTCTTTGTAAGTTTTTTTTGTCAGAAATAATAGTGATGAGTAACTTTTCTAGCAAAATTTTCGTACCAAAAGTACTACATCTTTTAAAAGCGCTACAACTAATTTAGAAATTAATTTTCTATGTTATGTTAGGAACACAACTGCGACGAACAACGAATTTGCCCCATCCCAACGAATTCGTCGGCAAATATTCCTTGTATAAATTCGTCGTGTGAATCACAATACCAACGAACTTTTGCGTAGATAACATTGTTTACATATAAATATTAAGGGGGCCATATTAGCTCAGCCTATATAAATCATATCCGAAAGGTGGATTTTTGATCAAATTATCTGAGGTACTTTATATTTTGAGAACATCTTCATAAAATACTACATGGATTCATATAAATGTAAAAAGTATGATTTCATGAAAAATATATTTTTTACATAAGAACCCTGGCCACCTGATACTGTTTGTTCGTCGTTCGCTGAGAAAACAATTAGAAATAAATCTATTTCAACTTTCGCTGAGTATAACGAATTTCGACCAACGCCACGATTGTGTGCATTTTCATCTACATCAATGTGTTGTATTTTTGGCGACGAATATTCGCGACTAATAATTCGTTATTCATCGCAATTGTGTTCCTAGCATTATGTGAAAAAAATCTATAGTGTGCAATAAAATTACTTGTCCGTTTGCTATTCTAGCAAGAATCTTTTAATTTCTTAAGTGATAATACAGTTTTAAAAAAAAATTTGTTAAAAATGCTAGAAGTTATATACATATGTCTACTTTATGCACAGAGCTCCAAATTGAAAAACAAAATATATATAGAGGGGCTAAAAATTGAAAAATAAAAAGAAGTTATTAAGTGGAAAAGTTACCGGAAACGCATAGTTTGCGAATTATGGATCTCTGACTTTTGTATGTTCTTATACATGAAATTGAGATTTTTCATTACATTTCCAAAGTTATGCAAGCAAAATTGATATCATTTGAAAGCCTTCCAATAGGCTTTTTTGGATTTCTAATTTTTTTCTAAAGCTTTGTTAAAATATAAAAATATTTGGCTCATTTACTATATTATGCCCGGCAGAAGCCCGGATATATAGAGAAACTTTAGCCAGCGAAGCCGGTGTTTCTTATACCATAGAAGGAAATATCCTTCCGCCCGCAACGCAACGCAAAGAATATATTGTGAATTAATTGGGTGTTATTTAGTAAAATTTTAATCAAACTTTCGTTTTTACAAAAAAAAATATTTATATTTGTATACTAATTTCTAGCACTTTTAACTAAAATTTTTTTGAAAACTTATAATAACTCTTTCAATAAAAAAAAAAAACTATTGTGAACTTTTTATAGTATTTGCGTACAAAGTACCAATTAATGTGTCATTGAAGTACACTTTTTGACACATTTCTGTCAAAACAGAATGCAGAGTTGTTAGTTTTATTACAGCTCTGTTTTTAATCGTGTATTTCACGTAGTTTTAGCATCGTATCTAATGCTGTGTGAACCGGTGCGTTGTCTTGAGGAAAGGGCATTTTTTTCTTCTTTACAATAGCTGGCAGCCTGTCAAACCTAACCTAACCTAACCTAACCTAACCTATCAGAGAGGTTCGGTTCATACCAATTTTTACGGAAGTTTTAGGCATGAAACGTGCGGCAGCGAAGATTGTTCCAAAATTGGTAAATTTTGAGCAAAAACAACAGAGCATGGACATCGCTTAGGAGCTGTTGAACATCGTCAACGACAATCCAGATTTCCTCAAAAAGGTCATAACTGGAGACAAATCATGGGTGTATGGCTATGGCATTGAAACCAAAGCCCAATCATCCCAATGGAAGCGTCCATAAGAGCCAAGACTGTAAAAAGCACGTCAAGTCCCGTCAAATGCGAAGGTTTTGCTCATTGTTTTCTTCGACTGTAATGGCGTAGAGCATCATGAATTCTTGCTACAAGATTGTATGGTTAATAAGGAATACTACCTTGAAGGTATGCGCCGCTTGCGCGAAGCAATTTGTCAGAAACGCACGGAATTGCGGAAAAAACAATAATGAATTTTGCACCAAGATAACGCACCAGCTCATACATCGATGCTTCTGCGTAAGTTTTTGCCCAAATAGAAAACCGTTATCATGCCATGCCTCAGCCCCGTGTTCACCGGACTTGACTCCCGCTGACTTTTTCCTCCTCCCAAAACTGAAGACACCGACGAAAGGAACGCGTTTTGCTACGATTGAGGAGATAAAAGAAAAATCGAAACCGGAGGTTTTGGCGATACCAAAAAGCGCGTTTCAGAAGTATATTATATCTGAGGAGGATTACTTTGAAGGGGACAAGATAGTTATTGATGAATAAATAAATACTTTTTGAACAAATTGAAAATAACGGTTATTTTTTGATCAAACCTCGTATAAAAATTAAAGATTTGCAAATCACAACCAAAATGCACAATTAAAATGAAAACCTCAAAAATATAAACACTTGCTTTTCGTATTTCCGTGGTGCCACTTATAACTTCTTTTAACTTTTTCTAAAGTAATCAACTGGGTTACAAAAAACAAAAAACAAATGCAATGAACTATTTAAAGACTAAAGTAATTAAAAAATAATTTTATCATTTATAAACTAATCTACAAAAGTATTTTTTTTTTTTTTTTTGCAGGAATTATTATAAACCATTTTCCATTTCCAATAAATTTGGAAATATGCAAACAGTAAACATAAACATGATTTGAATAGCTGTTAAAGTCTTTTGTGCATGCATTTTGAAAATTTCTTTTCACGCCACAAATTTATTTGACTTTGCTTGATATATTGACATCACTAACATAGTTTTGAAGCCAACAAAAGTAGAAAAAATCTACAACGGTGGTGTAATCGTGTTGCTGTGCTGTCGTCAAAATATTTATTCTCATAAGAACGCGTGTATTTTATTAACATTTAGTAGACGGTAGCCTGCTATCTGGAAGGTGTTGAATGCTTATATGCTACAGAGTTATATCAGCTCCTGCCTTGACGGCCTTATCTGACGATGTTTTTAGCCATATAAACAAAACCTTTGCTGAAGGGCTCGAGCCTGCTAATCTCTATCGTATGCAATTATCCAGACAGTCAATCGAAAACAAGGTTTAGTCCAGTAAGAGCATCAGCCCCATAACTCATGCGTCCAACAATCAATCCTGGTTCCTAATATTATAGGTATCTCTTGCAAGATAACAGCTCCTCGGCAGTATTAGTTTCTAGAAAATTAGCTTCCACCATAGTTATCAGGACAAGACTAATTCTGTTTCCTGCTATTTTAGGTTTAATCCACAGCCAGAACGTTTCGGCCAAGATGTAGGCACCTCAACCACGATGTGCAAAGCAGAACATCTAGTGGTATTGGGGGATATATTAAATGCATCGCTCCTTTATTGCAACAAAGTCTTATCTCAAAAAATGAGGTTTTCGAGTTAACAATGAAGAGTTATTCAAAATTGCTTTTAAACTGCCTCTGTTAAGAGATATTTTCTAAAATTTGTTTCTAAGATTTGTATGCAACTAAAAATTTAAAATCTGTTCTTTGAGTTATGGTGTTTTTGCAATAAAGGAAGTATGTGTCTCACTGATAGAAAGCTGTTGCCACAGTAGTTTCGAATATCTTAAACAAGTGATAAATGTAATATCACAAAAACAATAAACAAAATTTCCTGCAATAATATGCGTCTTAAATTTTTTCAAAATTTAATTAAATTGTCCTACAAAATGATTAGTTTATAAAAATTCTCAAACAACATATCAACTTATTTTTTCCATTATTTTATTTTTTCAAATTGAAAAAGATTGCAAAAGTAAGAAAGCGATTTTAAATTGACAGCCACTTGATGAGTGGCTTTCATTCACAAAAATTTAAAAAGTGACGCGTGTCGAACACCTTTTTGTGATTTCAAATCACTTGCACCAAAAAACTTGTGAAATAGAAAGAAAAGTCTAATTTTTTGCTGCGTTGTTGTTGTTGCTATTGAGGTTATGTTTTAGAACATCTTTCTTGTGATTTCAAATCGCTTTCACAAAAGTACTTGTGAAGTAGAAAGAAAAGTTAATTCTTTTTGCTGGGTTGTTGTTGTTGCTATTGAGTTTATTGTTTAGAACACCTTTTTTGTGATTTCAAATCACTTTCACAAAAATAATTTTGAATTAGAAAGAAAAGTCTAATATTTTTGCTGGGTTGTTGTTATTGCTATTGAGTTTATTTTTTCTTCACGAAACAAAATTTCAGGAATATATAATGCGTTTAAGTTTTGATGCCGTCGTTGGTTTTGCTTGCTGCTCCTGTTGCACTCGTACTTGTGTTGTTTTTGATGTCGATGTTGTTGTGGTCCATCTTAACCATAATTATTAGCAAAAATTATGGCTAGATATTTACCGAAGGCAAAAAAAAAAAAAAAAATAATGGCCTTTAGAGTTATTGGGTAAATAAAAACTGCATCTTCGTGGCAAAAAGTCTGCAGCATTCAGTTTCAGCAATTCAAATAAAAAAAAGAAACAAACGCAAATCTGTGTATTTCAACTTGAGTTATAAAAATTATTTTAACCATTTCAAATAATTATTTGTTTTTAACCTAAAAACAAAAGCAGTAATATGAAAAAAAACGCTTCAAGAATTAACTTAAATTGGCGGTAGGGAAGAGACGTTCCAAAGGTGAATATTGAGAAACTCATTGAAAAGTCTGTGAAATGTATAATTTTGTGTGCTTTTTAATTTTTTCTGGTAAATTTTTATTTTAAATAACAATGCACACAATGTTTAAAAGTGTGTTTTTCAACCGTGGAAAAGCATTTGGTTTTGGTGGCGATATACAGATTAGTGCGGAAATGGTGGAGAAAGCAATATTTAAAGTGAAACCAGCTTATTCGAAGAGATGGAATTTTATATTCACTGCGTTCTGGTGTACAGAATTTTTGAGAGGAGACGCATTAAAAAACAGAAGAAAAAAAAACAAAAATTATTTTATGTAAGGGTAGGGTGGTTATTTAGAGGATCACAGTACCTGCCTTAATGGCCTTATCTGATAACTCCGCGAGCTGAATTATTATAGGAGTGGCCTGCAATGCTCACACAGGCCGTAACTTCTCTCATATATGTAAAGCCATATGAAAAATCTCCTTGCTGAAAAGCTCGGCCCTTTTAATCCTTTCTGTATGCAATTTCCCAGGCAGTCAATGGAAGACAAAGCTTTATCAGTTGGCAGGCCGAAGCACATTAAGAGCAACAGCACTTAACCATCTCAGCCGCCTAATGATTCCTAATGCTTTCTTAAATCACAGGAATCTAGTGCGAGACAATAGCACCTCGGGGGCTATTAACTGCCAAAGACCAGCACGCACTATTGCTACTGGGGAAACTAATTCCCCTCCCTGTTATTTTAGGCTTAAGCTACAGCCTGAAAGATCAGCGCCGGGATGGTTTGTAAGCATAATCTGCCGGAGGCTTTTCCGCCCCGTTCTATCATTTAACGCTTGGTAAGGTTTTCGGAAATCCAACACAACATATATCAAGCGCTTTCCTATAGTTTTATTTGCTACCACAAACGAGAAACTTCTACCCCTCTATGACACCGAAAGAAATAGTGCTCTTGTTAGGCGTACACCAATGCAAAACCTGCTCCTCGGGGAAAGCAATTGAACTACAAGAAATAAATATTCCAACAGTGTTTTAATATACATATATACATATATATTTTTATATACCGGGTGGCTGATCAATTTTGCTACATTAAGAAACTCAAATAACTTTTTATAAAGTTTATATAATTTATTTTTTAATAATTAATTTGAAAAATAATACATTTTATTAAAGGAATTCACGAAGCATTCGGTGAAAAGTTATTCATTATTGCCTGGAGTAATGCAACGGGAATTATCTCAATTACCGTTCGAATGGATTGCCTTAAATCATCCAAATTTGTTGGGGTTTTTTTGTAAACTTCTTGCTTGCAGTAACCCCACAAAAAAAATCAGGTACAGTGTGGTCAGGAGACCTGGGAGGCCAACGGAATGTGGAGTTTCTTGAAATCAGTTTATTGGGAAATTTTTGCCTCAATTCTGTCATAGGTGGCTATGTGACAAGTTCATCCATCTTGTTGAAATCAAACAGTGTTGAAAGGGATTCTCTTTCGGCGCAATTCTGGAAAGTAAAACTCTTTCATCATCTTGAAGTAACGGTCTCCACCGTAAGAGACCATAACAGTAAGACCGTTTTCTTCGAAAATATAAGGCCCGACAATGAACCTTGAAGAAACTGCACACCACACTGTGATGCGAAGTGGATGTAATTGCAATTTTTTTTTTTTTTTGTTTTTGTAACAGCTTTCATCAGTCACCCTTCACTCATCGAAAACCTGTCATAACTGTGATGTATTTTACCATCAATGCAATGCCAAATGACATCATTTTTGACCCCATGACACTTCTCATTGCTGTAATGTCAGCTATTACTTCAGTTGCTCTCATTATCAACAGCGACAATTATGACAATTATTTCATCAATGAAATGTCATACTGACATCATGGGGATGCTATATCTAACTACGTTTGATGTGAGCATGTAATCCATGCAAGGAAACTCCAATACCGAAAAAATTACTCAATACAATGACGCACTAACATCAGACCAACTATAATTTGGATTCAATCTCATTGGTGTGAGAGCTCATTAACATCAGAAAATTTGTACGTGAAGTAAATTTGATTACGAAATATCATCAATACATTAAACTCCGGTTTAATTTAATGATTTCAAAAATATATTCAAACACGTAACTTTATATTCTACCGTTTTCAAGAAATCAATGAGAATTAAAAATGTTCTAATAAAACTTTTGATGACTTCCTGACATCAATACAATGTCTGTGTGGTGCATAATCATATTTCAATTGTGTGTACGAGTATGTCATGTACGAGAAAATATTCCCTTTCTTTACCTCGTAGTTCTTCTTTTTATTTTACTCTGTCATTATATTTATATGATGCATTTTTTTCTACTTCTTAACAATTAATTTTAATTAAAAAAAATAATAATAATTTTAACAACCAAATTCCTTTGCAATAATAAATAGAAAATATTATAACACTATTTAGCCTTTTTTATAATAATTTTTTATAAATTAGATGTATTTTAACTATTGTAGCATTAATGATACTCAATATATGACAAAATTATCTGATGACTTTTGTCGCTGAGATTGATGTCAGTTTTCATATTACTGATTACTATTTACATACAATTGATGTCACAATTCTAATGACCCGCCGTCATCAATGTGAAGGAGCTTTTTTCTGTCAGTGTTTATATACATAACAAAGAATGCCTTCAAGTATTTGATTTTCTAAAGATTTCCGTATTTTTGTTTTATTTTAAGTAACTTGGCTGATTATATGTCCGCGTTGCAGAAGAACAAGCCCTTCTGCAACGTCTCACTATATTTTGGAACAGTTTTAAATATATTGGAATCGCTCGCATTTAAATTCATACATTTTTTTATTCTTGCAAAAATGGCAAAAAAATTGTTTTTTACTTTTTATAAAAATTGTTTCAGAATCCGAAAAAATTAAAAAAAAAATTAAAACTTTTTTGTTTTTTGTTGACAATAATATCAGGAGTTTTTTTCTATATCAAATATTTTTGAAATTTCCACGAGTTACGAGTACATTATTAAATTTCTTACATTTTTATACACTTCTTGATATTACTTTATGTATACTTTTTTTATTTTCTTGGACCAGTATTCAGGGGATGACCCCTACATATGCATTGCATTGTACTGGAACTAGGAAAATAGATTCTGAAGAGGAGGAGAAACGGAATAGTGTTTGTGGAACTTTGACTTGCACTTATCAAGAGCAATGCGGAAAGTCCAAACAAAAGTGTTGGAGTTACATTAGTTAAAACTGTTTAGTGTCCAGTGTATATACGTTCGACGCACTGCTCAGACTAGCAAAACTTAATCCAACAACTCCCACGCTACAAGCTAGTTATGAAAAAGATTTACATCAGCACCTGCCTTGCGGCCTTATCTGATGAAGGACCAGTTCCACGGAGTGAATTATTCACGAATTATTCAGGTAGCAATTTTTGCCATATGATTGCAGTCATATGAGCAACTTCTTGCTGAGGAGTTCGGGACTTCTAATCCCACCTGTATGCAATTTCCCAGAAATCAATGGAGGACCAGGCTTAATGAGTTGGTAGGCCGAAGCCCACTAAGAGCATCAGCCCTTAAACCAACTCACCCGTCAACCATCACCACTGGTTCCTTACAGTACAGGTATCTATTGTATAGGCAACAGATCCTCGGGAGATTGTTAGTCCCCGAAAAAAGCCACACACCAAACAATTATCAAGGATATTAACACTCTCTTTCTGCGTTTTAGGTTTCAACCACAGCCTGAATGTTTCTGCCAAGGTAGGAACCTCAACCATGATCAGCCCGGGTCGAACCGCAAGCAGAACTACCCGGGGACCATGCTGATCCATGTTCTGCCAAATTATACCCTTGGTAAGGGTTTTGGAAGCCAACAGATTATAAGTCATTTGGCTTCCTAGAGTTTTGTTTGCCGCACCAAACGAGGGACCCCTTCCCCTCTTTTCCCCGAAAAACAGAGTGCCCAAGTTAGGAATACGCCAGGGCAAAACTTGATCCCTGGGGGGCTACAAGCTAGTGAATGAAATTAAAATTAATAATGAATATATAAAGAAAACGCGAACCGTCATAGTAGGGAAGACAAAATACTACTTATTTCTGTTCGCTACTGATTCGGGGGCAATAAAAACTAATAATGAACATGTACAAAAAAATACAGAAAACAGTAAAAAACACGTGTGCAAAAAGTGGAAAAAGACAAAATACTCTACTTATTTTTGTTACCACTTTTGTCAAAATCAAATTTTTTTGCACAAACTAAATTCTTGTTTTACGTTACTTGTTGAGTTGCATTTACTCATGTAGATATACTTTGTATCTTAACCACAAAAAATTTAATTTTTATGTAACTTTTAGGACAAAAACCGTCATTTTGCTAAATTTGAATGGGAAATGATGATTTATCGTCAAATTTGGCAGCTATGGGCCACGTACGTGTTAGCCGCGGCGCAGAAGTTATATTTAAGCATTGATGTCATAAAATTTTGTATCGAATAAATCCCGTTTCGTTAATATTAAAAATATATTTCTTGATTTTATTGTGATGTAAACTTGTGTAACTTTAAAAAAGACACGCTGTATTTGGCAGAATATTATCATTTAACATTTGCACGTTGCTTTAGTTCCTATTTTGCCGATTAAAACTTTAATTACTGCACAGTCGGTAAAATATGAAGCTCTTTACAGCACATCAATCCCACTTGAAATAATTTAAAAACTACTTTGAAAATAAATTGAACGAATTCATCAGCACAAATTTTGCGGAAGCATCAAAATACTTTAATATAATTAACCCATTAAGAACATAGCTAAGTAACACTAATCTTGAAAGAAAAAGTCGTTCTGGCAAAAAGTTTATGCCCAAATTCGCTGAGATTTTCCTGGATAAATTAGAAAGAAACATTTATCAAAGTTGCAGAAGCTTCTTGAATGGGCATTGGAATTGTATGTAGTCGATGTCTTACGTATCGTGTTATAACGGAACGAACGAACATATAAATGATATAGCTCGGCCAACGAAACCTTTTCTTTAGTAAAGTTAGCCATTTGAATAATCACTCATACTTATGGATGGTATAAATATTGAGGAGTCTGATGCTCTTGATGTTCTGGGAATGAAAATACCGTGTGATGTTCGCTGGAATGATCACATTTTTCATGTCTGTAAAGACACAATCAAGTGCCCCGGGTTTTTGTAATGGTCCATCCGACCTCCTTACTATTTATAGCAGCTATATACGACGGAAACTGGAATACAACTCTTATGTTTGGGCCGGTGTCTCAAAGTCTGTTTTGGGGTTACTCGACCGTGCGCAGTAGAAGGCGAAGAAGCTTTCGGTGACAGTAGGGTATCCAACTCTTTTGACTCACTGGAGCATCGATGCAGTGTGGGGTGCGTTACTCTGTTCTATCATTACTACAATGGATTTTGCTCCGACGAGATTAGGGATATTGTTCCCGACACCTGTTCATCGTCCAAAGCTCATCCATTTGTGGTTGATTGCCCGGGGAATCGTACTACGCATTACAGAGAGAATTTGTTTTTCAGCCGTACGCTTCGCCTGTGGAATATGTTGCCTGCAGAGGTGTTTGCTGTCTTTTACAGCGTTGGAAAGTTCAAGTCAAATGTTCACAGACACTACTTCCTCCTTCCCCTCCACCCGTGTTTTCCTAGTAATGGTACAATGCACTGCATATGTAGGTGTCATCCCCTGAGTACTGGTCCAAAATAAAACATATATAAAAAATAATAATAATCCGCAATATACGAGGGCGCACTGATACTGAAGCTATCTGTCGCTAGATGGCAGCACAAACACAATTTTTTGTTTGTTTTGATATTGCCATCAGTTAAACGTCATCTTTTAAAATTTCAGCCAAGTTCATCGACTAGTGTATTTTTTTGTAGTCGTTTGTGATTTTTGAAAAATGGAAAAAAGTTAATTTCGTGCATTAAACACTATTATTTTAAAGGGAAAAGCTAAATTCAAACGCGGCCGAACAAGCACTGCAACGATACCATCAACAGGAAGGCCACAAGAGGTGGTTACTGAAGAAAATATCAAGAAAATCCTCGTTTTCGTTTGATTGATCGCCGAGTCAAGTATCGTGAGATTATTGATCGTTTACGTATCATATAAAAGTGTGTTCAACATTTTGCATATGAAAAAACTATCGACAAGATGGGTGCCGCGTTTGCTTAGTATCGCACAAAAACGAGTTCGACAGACCACTTCACAGCGGTGTTTGGACATGATAAAGCGTAATCCTGATGATTTTTGGCGTCGATTAACAACTGTTGATGAAACATGGGTTCACTACTAAATACCTCAAGCCACTGTATTTTGGGGTGCATATGGAATATTGTTCAACTTTTATCCTGAAAAAGGATCCGCAGCCACAGCAAAGTATTATCGTGCATTTTGGATCAATTGATTGATGCAATCAATCAAAAATCAACCACATTTAAAGAAGAAAAAATGCTCTTGCTTCAAGACAACGCACCGGTTCAAACATTAGATAAGATGCTAAAATTATGTGAAACACGAATACACTTCGAGTTGTTTGATTATTCGCCTTATAGTCCAGATTTATCTCCTAGTGACCTTTTCCTGTTTCCAAGCTTGAAGAAATGGCTCGCAGAAAAAAGACTTAATTCAAACGAAGAAGTAATTACCGAAACTAACGAATATTTTGAAGGGTTCCCAAATTCGTACTATTCAGATGGTATAAAAAAGTTGGAATATCGTCTTATTAAGTGTACTGAGATAAAAGGAGACTGTGTTAAGAGATAAATGGTTTTTGAAAAAACATGCTTTTCCTAATTAGGTAGCTTCAGTATCCGCCCTCGTATATTGTTTTCCTGGTAACAATCGGTTTCCAATTGCTCTTACCAAATTAGAAAACAGTCTTGTTGAGCCCACAGAACAATTATTTCAAAAAGTTTACACGCATTTGTTATGCTCTTTTAATCTCTCATTAATCGTAGAGCAACCCAGTGAACTTTTTGTCACATACATCTTCGATCTCAGAGCATTGACAACGTAAGCGCGACCCATCCGAAGTCTGTATACAATTCCTACTTACATTTACACAGCGATGGCCTAGGCCGTAAGATGCATCCAACACTGTATACATTGTAAGCAAAGATTGGATAAGTTCAAAACTATATTATTAGCATTTGTTTTCCTCTTTGCTTCTTATGTACATTTAATTTAGCAAAATGAGTAGAAAGACTAATATGAATCGGATGCTAGTTGTTTGTTGTGCTTAACACGTTTATTTTGATTTTTTCTATTGACACAATCGCTTACAAACGGATGCTTTGCAAATTGTAATAACTTGTGGACTGCTGGGAAGCGAAGAAAATACTCGTACATGCGGTTGACTATCGCTATTTTATCGGATATTTATTATGTTTTGTTGTTGGATGATAATAAAAGTAAAGAGAATATCAACTGTATAATTTTTTATTTTTCCTTAAAATTTAAATTACATACATTTAATAAGTCGGGTATATCTGAAAAAAATCTAAATCTTATTATATTTTCTTATTTAAAATGTGAGACATTATTGTTTCTGGGTAGCTCTCTCACAATACATTTTTATTTTTTTTTTTTTTTTATATTGAACCAGTACTCAGGGGATGACTCCTTCATATGCAGTGCATTGTACCAGAACTAGAAAAATAGGTTGTGAGGAGGGGGGAAGAGGGAGTAGTTATATATCACTGCCTTGTATAACTAATTCGAAAAAACGGACCACCCAAAGTTGTTGGATAGATATGAAATTAAAAATGTGATCTATAAAAGTCGTCAAAAACACACCATAAATTGTCATATCGTCAATATGCTAATTTCAGTTCTCAAAATCGTCAAAATGACGACAAATCGTAAATATGGCAACCGCGCTCGTCATACAAAATTTTGACTGCGAACCATCTTCAATGTCAATCCGCCCTCGTTTTTATAAAACTGATATTGAGCTTTGGTTAACGAATTTTCTTTAAAAATATTTCTGCGCATACGTACAAGTACACACATACATATAAACACATTTATTTATGCAAAATCACTAATTTTTTGAAATAGTTCTACTAAATCCAGCTAAAATAATAGATCTGTAAGTGGCCTATCATTGTGTGCCAACTGCGCTAAATTCCAAAGAAAGGCTGAAGTGACCAAAGAACAGAACTAAAAACATTTTTTGTACGAATTTCATAAATAATTAATTATCAGATGCTACAAAATATGGCAACATACTCGTTCATATTAGGATGTATGTACGTACGTGTACATTAAATATGAGAAACAGCATGACTTGTTGATTTTGAAACGCTTAATAGATGTTAAAAGCAACTTTTGTCAAAGGCCAATATCAGAATTGTCTTAGACATTTATTATTGCTTATTGTGCACTAATTTTTGAATGTGAACAAACACAAAAATATTTCTTTTTAACTGGAACTTGTAGGAAAAGCTTTGTATAAAATAATTTTTAGTTTATACCAAAGCACAATTTGTTGTCTTAAACTCAAAGCTAAATAGTATATTTTTTTTTTCACTTTTTTAACCGAGGAAAAACATTTTATATATTGTGTAAAAAGCACAAAGCACAAAGCGCAGAGCGTGAAAATGAGTGAAATGCAGCAAAGTTGTACACCTAATATTAAACGGCACATTGTTACCATTTTTTGTTCACTTGTGTTAATAGCACTTTTTAATGGAGATGGTGATCGGAAAACATAATAAATCAAAATCAATTTTGCGGGTAAATTTATAATGTATTTCGGTAGTAGATAGGAAAAAGTTATGAAAAATACTAAGGAGTATCTTAAAATTAATGCAAGATTTAAATTTGCGCCATTTCTGCAGTAAAGTGTTGGATATCCTAAAAAAAACAATTCGACAGCTGACAGTGTAGGGTTAGTACATATGGAATGTTGAATGATAGAGCAATGTGTCTTCATTATTGAAAATATTGCAAAAATTATGAATACTTGGCAGTCCCATTTTCGAACAAGGTCTTCAGAAGCGATGAAGCAAATGTTCACCTTGATGGCTTTGTTAATCGCCAAAATTACCACTTTTGGGTTTCTGAGAGTCCATATTTGATTGGCGAAAAATAATTTTTGGGCTGAAGGCATAATTGGACCATACTTTTTTGCAATTGAAATTTGATTATATCGATATATGGCTTCAAGAAGACAGTGACACATGCAATAGAGCCCGTGAAACTATTCAATTACTGCATTTTCAGCTCATATATTCTCTCGTTTTGGTGGTCAGAATTGGCCGCTAGATCATGAGATTTAACACTATTAGATTTTTCTTTATGGGGTGTTTTTGAAACCACAGGTCTATATCTACAAGCCCACAACCACTCGTTCATTAAAATACGATCATAAACAACATTCATTCAGATTTATGCAAAATAGTCATGGTGGTAATTTTCCCGATGTGTTATTCCATAAGTAAGCCTCTGCTATGTACCTTATGATTTAATAAAAAAATAAGAATCAAAAGTCTAAAATCTGTACTTTTTTAAATTAAATTTTTGATTTCTACATATGTACATCGGGTTTTAGTTCAAGTTTTTCCTTTATTAAGGAGGATTTAAGAAGGATTTGTTACAGTACAAATTTGCTGTGATCAATAATTTTTAATTGAAAAAGACAAAAAAAATAATAATCAAATCTTTAGCTGGGGGACAACTAGCTGTGTTTCGTGGACGCTACACTACTCATCAGCACCCACTGGGATTTGAACTCGGGTCATGACGTATTATGATCTGCTGCTTTAACCACTCAGCCACCAAGCCATTTAATTATTCTCTATCTATACTCATACAAATATGGCACCGATTTTGGGATTAATTTAAGCTTTGCGTGGGATCTATAAACAAGATGAGCTAAATTCGAGAGAGACACGTTTCTTTACTTAAATAAATTTACTTTAACGATTTTTGTCTCAACATTTTTTGAAAGCACTAAATTCATTCAGTATACGTCCATTGCAACACTGTTAAAGATACTCCCAGAGGATATTCACAAAAACCAGTTTTGTTTGTAGCAACAGACAGATACCTAAATTCGGTTATTATTATTATTATTCACTTTTGCAGATTCTTATTTTCAAAATCATTAAATTTTAAAATGAAAGGGTATTGTGTATAAATTTAAAAACGTTTTTGTTTTCTTTTTTCAGAAAAGCATACCTACAAAAGTGTATTACTAATTCCTTCTGAAGGTTTTCCAACTGGTAAGTTGTCATCTTAAATTTTAATGAACGTATTAACCCATTAACGCCCAAATCAATTCATAGATTTCATTGTTTAATTCATTTACTAAAACACGTTTTTTAAACTATTATAAAAGTTAATCTCTTTCATGGAAATTTTCATGGAAAATCGGTTGAGGCTATATTTCGGGTATATATGGACCGTTATCGGAAATTTTAATTTTCTGTATTTTAGTAACCTCCTTTTATAATCAGGACTCATTTTAAGTTAAAAAATATGTTCTTGCAAAAATCGGACTATATCTCAGGTATATATGGACTGATATTGGAAATTTTAATTTTCTCTATTTAGTCACCTTCTTATATAACTGGAACTGATTTTAAGCAAAAAAGTTGTTTTTCATGAAAAAAATCGGTTTAGGCTATACCTCGGGTATATATCGGTATCGGTATCGGTATCGGAATTTTCATTTTCCATATTTAAAAAACTTTATTTTATAACCAGAACTGCTTTTAAGCAAGAAAAGTTGTTTTAGTTTGCTTATACGACATTTTCATTAAGAAATCGGTTTAGGTTATTATGCGGGTACACATATGTGGACCGATATCGGGGAAAATTTTTTTGTGCCTTTTAATAGGCATGTTTTATAATTGTGAAGTTTGAAGCAAGACAAAAAATTTTTTTTTAATTTTCATACAAAATTGCAATAAATAAGGTTTTTTCCAGAATTTTGGATATATTTCAGCTATATGTGAACCGATTTTACTTTATTTCAATAGCAAAACGATGAATCGATGGGATAAAAGAATGGAGAAAAGAAAAAAGTTTCTATTTCTAATGGTTTTCTCAGAAACGGTATTTCAACTACCGGCAGAAGGACAACGCTTAATCGACTTTTCTATTAATTCTGATTTAGGATATATATACTTTATAGGGTCACAAATAAAAATTACAAACAGAATCATAAACTTACATATATACCCTGAACATTTTTATGTATAAAAGTATACAAAGTATAAAAAGCACCAAAAAAGTTGTTGGATAGATATGAAAGTAAAAATGTGATCTAGAAAAGGCATCAAAAACTCACCGTAAATTGTCATATCGTCAACTTTCTTCACCCAAAATCGTCAAAATGACGATAATCGTCAAATATGGCAACTGCCCAGCAAAAACTTGGTAATGTGTTGCACTGACCTAAGACCATATTTTTCAATATCAAGGTATTTACCGACTGTATTACTTATAATTAGTTAAGTAATAACTTGTTTAATATCTGCTGTGTATGTACGTACGTACGTAAGTAAGTTGCAATGAAAATTGAATGAAAGAATTTAGAGCAATACTTGGATTTGCTAAATTAACGTGATAAAAATGCGATTGAAAATGTAGTAACTGAATATTTGCTTTTATAAATTTAGCTGTTCTGGCAACTTTGCTGTTAGTGTCGTTTGTTTTGTTATCATAACAACTTACAGGATTATGAACACCCAGCGTAAATGTAATGTTAGCATTACATATGCGTTGCCAGCCTCGTTCAAATATATTAATTAGAAATTTTTAACATGCTAAAATGATAAATCAAGGTGCTAAAATCTGTTCCGTACTTAATTTCATGACGTTAAAAACTAATATTTATAAAAAAGGTTTTTAAGAAAAGTGTTGAATATCATTTGTACTTTTACCAAAAAACGCTTTTTGAAAAAACACACATTCTTTTGTAAGGCCTTTTTCAAGAAATATTATTTGTAAGAATGCATTTATACCATGATTTAAAGTCATGTCTTTTTTGTAATATATAAAGCTATCTTTTACATTTTATATATTTATAGAAAACATCTTCAGCCATTTTGTAAACCAAGGACTTATAAGCAGCAATTAGCTTTTTAATTTAGGAGTGTTGTTTATTTCATAACCCGAATGAGGACTTACGTTGGAAAACAATCAACGAAAAAATTCGTAACGTTAATGCAAAAAAATCGATATATCTTTGAACGTTTTTCTATCAGTGTAGTTACTGGATAAAAATTTTGATGAAAAGTTTTAAAGTTTAGTTTGTAGAATTCTGTGCAAAAACCATGAAATAAAAGCTGACAAAAAAATAACAAAGTTGCAAGGAAAATGTAAAAATATTAAGTTTATTTTCTTTTAAAAAATCTGAAAAAGGAATTAAAACGTTTCAAAAAAGAAACTGCTAAAAGCAAAAATTAAAAAAATTTATAAGGTGTCAGTTCCACGAGTATTAAATCAAAGCAGATAGATCCAAACCCACGAAAGAAAACTTTCATGTTCGTAACACCCAACCATTTTTCCCCTATCAAGTTCAAAAAATCAATTACAAGTTTTCTTTTCCATTTCAAGATTAAATTCTTTAGTAGTGAATTTCATGTCGTGAACAGAAAATCGATACCACAAACAATTAAATTGTTTTACTGAATGGGAATGTAGATGAAACATCAGTCTGGGAAGAATTTGATAAAAACACAACTGGAAGAAAAAGGATTTCTTTTGAATAGTTTAACCAAACGAAACCATATTTAAATGAAGCTTTATTTGACAGGAAAAGTTCTTTTTAGAGTGATGAAAACACGAATTCAAACATTTATCTTAATATTTATGGCTTCAAAAAGAATATAAGAGCTAGAGAGAAAAATATCTTAATAATATATTTCAAAGCATAAAAAACATTAAAGTTTTCTATTCACATTTTATCTTTCTAAGAGACTTTTATACAACGAATATCTTTCGTTTATCACGACTTCTGCTTTAAAAGTTTCAAAAAGTAAAATGCAAGTTTCAAACAATAGAGTTTGGTATTCACGCTAAAACTAAAGGGTGGTCCAACCAATACGCACGATGTTATTTGTGTATAAAACAAAAAGTTTTAGTGGAGCTATTTTAATATTTTTTATTAAGATAGAAGGATGTATAACAAAATTTGTGTGATACAAAATATCAGCCAAATGCCTACAACGGTTTAGGTGTTATACAGGGTATCTGGTGGCAAATTTATATTTTCAAATACGATTATTTCAATAAGTAGTAAACGGTGGGGATGGAGGGTGGCTCCGTGGGAATTATCGATTGTGCAGATTTGTCAGTCACGATTTCGCAGTGCTTGAGTGAGAATCGAGCGAGCATTCGCTGTAGAGACATTTTTTAAAAGTAATAATTCCTACGGAAATGCTCCTCGACAATATTGTTCGAAGTTCGGTTTTTGGCGAATACATGATGGACCAAGGGTAAATTTAATTCGTTAGTGGGTGGGGAGATTCCGCGCAACTGCTCGGTTTTCAAGGACTCCCGAAAACATTGAACTGGTTGAAAGCAGTTTACCTGAAAATCGACGACTTTCAATACGGAAAAGAGCAGCCTCACTGCGACTTCCAAGAGGGATTATTCATGAAATTTTAAAAAGGATTCTGAAGCTCCATTTTTTAAAAGTCGAACCGTGCAAGAACTGAAAGATAGTGGCTTTGATTTACGCACAAATTTTGTAAAATGATGTTGGAGCTTTTTCGCACTGTAAATCCCATTTTTTGAAATGACGATACCCATTTTAACTTAAATGGTCACGTCAACTAGTAAAAACACTGTTACTGGTCTCTAAGAACCCGCCACCCTCAAGTGAAATATCAGCTACCATTGCATAGCCCCAGCGCAACTGTTTGGCGTGTCTTATCTACGCATGTTAACCATTATTTTTCGAAAATTGTCGAGACTAGGAATTCTTTTTGCCAAATCGTACTTTTCACACGCATGGTTTCAACAGGATGCGACGACTGCACACACAGCCAGAGCTTCGATAAATTTTTCACTCCAAAAGCTGTTTCTTTGGGGATATCCCATGGCCATCGAGCTCATCCGATCTAACGCCCATGTATTTTTTATAGAGTTACCTCAAAGATAGGACTTATAATAAACTTCAATCTCTTCCGGCTCTAAAAGAAAATATTCGCCAAGAAATCAGCTCAATTGAACCAATTGTACAATAGTGTGTAACGCAGAATACAAAGCTCCATTTTAAACAGTGTGTTCAACTTGATGGAAGATATCTGGATGGCATACTCTTTAAAAACTAAGATTCGCATATCCATTTTATCGTTCAATGCTCTTAAGAAAACTTTGTTTCAATTATTACATTTTTTACTAAAGTTTGAAAATATAAATCTGCTAACAGACACCCTGTATAAGTCCAACAAACTCGTTAGGGGAAAGGTCAACTTCAATGGCATGTTTCAAAAAAAACAAACTAGATATACTGCATAACATTTAAACTACATATACATAACTTTTAAAAGATGCCATTAATACTATACAACTTTTTAAGCAACTTGCTAGTAAAGTTAAGTAGATTAGCTTTGACAGGCTGCCAGCCATTGATAAGTCAGACCATTTGAATCCAGTTTGGTCCCGTTTGGTTGCATGGGATGTATTTCAGCAGATCTACATATCACTCGTTCAAAACCAACTTACATCACATTCCGATACCTCCGCCAATTCATGCAGCATCGGTCTGCCCAGATACAAAGCCCTATATAAGAAAGAGCTGGGCACCGGCAGAGGAACTGCTCTACTACCTCTTCGTCTCTACAACTTCTATAGAATATGTTATACTTATTAAGTATAATAAT
Organism: Thecocarcelia acutangulata; assembly: GCA_914767995.1. Lineage (NCBI taxonomy): Eukaryota > Metazoa > Arthropoda > Insecta > Diptera > Tachinidae > Thecocarcelia > Thecocarcelia acutangulata. The sequence continues at coordinate 65,983,534 of OU612098.1, forward strand.
CCTCAAACATTTTTCTTCTGTGCTCAGCAGACTGACTTGATCTCTTTTTGAACTGTGTTTAGTACTCTCCTGTATTTATGATTGCACTGTGAAATAGATTCTCTGGACATATTTGGTATCTCAGCGAGGAAGCTGAGATAAAAATGTCGCTTATGACACTAAACATAAAATAGCGAACGCAATTCGTGAATTTAATAATTTTTTTAAACATTTATTTATATATACAGCCCAATTTTAAATACAAATTCCTTAGGAAAATAATTACTTTTCCCTTTCCTCCAATTATGAACAAAAATTAAGTATAAGGTTTCTTTATTTTTTCTTCTCTCCATTCGTTGAAAACACTAAAGGGAGATCAACTCTTCAATTCTTATGGACAAAAATTCAGCTTTTTTCTTTAATTTGAATTGAAGAAAGTACTTTATAGAAGAAATATATTCCGTGAGGAATAAATTCCGAGAGAAATAAATTCCGTGAGAATATTCATAATTGGGCTGATAAAATTTTCAAAAAGTAAACTAACGATAAGTATTCAATGTATAAATCATTAATAAGTGAACTTTTTAGTTATATACATATGTACGATATTAACTAACTAGTTGTGAGTTCGAGTCCAACTTCAGTCAAGAAGAAGGATTATTTTTAATTATAACATTAATTGCTGTGAAACAATAAGACCAATGAAGAACAGAAAAAAATGATTGAATGCCATATATAAGCTGGGGGACAACTAACTGTTTCGTCATTGCTACACTACTCATCAGCACCCACTGGGATTCGAACTCGGGATCATTTGATGTATTTTTAATACGGCCGCTTTAACCAATTCAGCCACCGAGCTCCTTAATTATTCTTATGTTAATGTTTGCCACATATTCATCACATATATGCAATTGTTATAACGCCAGTTGTTTGTACAGGATTTTCTCTCACTGAACAACCAGTTTTTTATTTATTATTTAGTAATAATTGTCCTAACTGTGAGATGTATTTGTGTGAATTTTTTAGTTATATATGTACATATGTATGTACTAACTAGTTGTGAGTTCGATATCACCCTTTCTACTGTATTACTGCAACAATCAGAGAGGTGCGCGTATGTGTGTGTTTTTTGCATTGTGATCACTATCATGCGTGATTCGAGAAAATCGCAACATTTTCCCATTTCTACTTTTACTGAAACGAACAAAAATAAATTATTATAAAGAACCACATTTTGTTAAAATAGAAGCAAAAAAGCACGTTTTGTTCTGCATCAGTTTTTTAAAGACAACATTTTTCTATGAGAAGGAGAGAAATATTACGCAAGTAAGATTTTTTTAGGGTTGAACTTGACCAAATTAATGCAAATACATAAAAAAAAAGCATTTTCTCAACAAATACAAAAAAGCACGTTTTGTTCCGCCACTCCATATATGTATATGCTTAATCAGAATTGATAGAAAAATCGACTAACCGATTTCCTTCTGTCCGTCTGTCGTTCGTTGAAATTCCGTTGCTGAAAAAACCATTGGACTTAGAAACTTTTTTCTTTTAGCCCATCGATTCATGGGTTTGCTATTGAAATTCAGTAATATCGGTTCACATATAGCTGAGATATATCCAAAACAATTCATTTTTTTCAACTTTGTATGAAAATTAAAAAAAAACAAGTAAGAGTGTAGTATATTCGGCTGGGCCGAATCTAAAATACCCTTCACGATAGTCACGAATATGTATAGTATATTAAAAATGTGACCTAAATATGCTCGGTTATATATATTAACCGATATCGGAATTTTCTATTTTCTGTATTTTAGTAACCTTCTTTTATAACGAGAATTGCTTTTCAGCAAAAAAAAAAAAAAAATTTTTAATGGAAAAATCGGTTCAGGCTATATCTCGGGTATATATGGACCGATATCGAAAATTTTAATTTTCCATATTTATATAACCTTATATCATTACCAGAACTGCTTTTGAGCACAACAAATTGTTTAAGTTCGCTTACGCGATATTTTCATGAAAAACCCGATTTAGGCTATATCTCGGGTATATATGGACCGATATCGGAAATTTTCATTTTCCATATTTATATAACCTTATTTAATTACCAGAACTGCTTTAAGGCGAAAAAATTGTTTAAGTTCGCTTACGCGGCATTTTCATGAAAACCCCGGTTTAGGCTATATCTCGGGTATATATGGACCGATATCGGAAATTTTTATCTTCCATATTTATATAAACTGATCTTATTACCAGAACTGTTTTTAATCAAAAAAAAGTTGTTAAAGTTCGCTTACGCGACATTTTCATGAAAAACCCGGTTTGGGCTATATCTCGGGTATATATATACCGATATCGAAAATTTTCATTTCCCATACTTATACAACCTTATTTTATTACCAGAACTACTTTTAAGTAAAAAAAGTTGTTTAATTTCGCTTACGCGGCAATTTCATGAAAACCCCGTTCCAGGCTATATCTGCGGTATATATGAACCGATATCGGAAATTTTCATTTTTCATATTTATATAACCTTATTTTGTTACCAGAACCGCTTTTAAGCAAAAAAAGTTGTTTAATTTCGCTGACGCGGCATTTTCATGAAAAACCCGTTCTAGGCTATATCTCGGGTATATATGGACCGATATCGAAAATTTTCATTTTTCCTATATATGTAACCTAATTTCATTACCAGAACTGCTTTTGAGCAAAAAAAAGTCGTTTAAGTTCGCTTACGCGGCATTTTCATGAAAAACCTGGTTTGGGCTATATCTCGGGTATATATGGACCGATATCGAAAATTTTCATTTTCCATACTTATACAACCTTATTTTATTACCAGAACTACTTTTAAGTAAAAAAAGTTGTTTAAGTTCGCTTACGCGGCAATTTCATGAAAACCCCGATTTGGGCTATATCTCGGGTATATATGGACCGATATCGAAAATTTTCATTTTTCATTTTTATATGACCCTATTTCATTACCAGAACTGCTTTTGAGCACAAAAAAGTTGTTTAAGTTCGCTTACGCGACATTTTCATGAAAAACCCGGTCTAGGCTATATCTCGGGTATATATGGACCGATATCGGAAATTTTCATTTTCCATATTTATGTAACCTAATTTCATTACCAGAACTGCTTTTGAGCACAAAAAAATTGTTTAATTTCGCTTACGCGGCATTTTCATGAAAACCCCGGTCTAGGCTATATCTCGGGTATATATGGACCGATATCGAAAATGTTCATTTTTCATATTTATATGACCCTATTTTATTACCAGAACTGCTTTTGAGCACAAAAAAGTTGTTTAAGTTCGCTTACGCGACATTTTCATGAAAAACCCGGATTGGGCTATATCTCGGGTATATATGGACCGATATCGGAAATTTTCATTTTCCATATTTATGTAACCTAATTTTATTACCAGAACTGCTTTTGAGCAAAAAAAAGTTATTTAGCTTCGCCTATGCGACATTTTCATTAAAAATCCGATTTGGGCTATATCTCGGGTATATATGGACCGATATCTGAAAAAAAAATTTTTTGCCTTTTAGTCACCATGCTTAATAAGTGTGTGAAGTGTGAAGCAAAACGAACAACTTTTGTTTTCAAAAATTTTCATACAAAACTGCAAAAAAAAATGTTTTTTTTCGGAATTTTGAATATATCTCAGCTATACGTGGACCGATATTACTGAATTTCAATAGCAAACCCATGAATCGATGGGGTAAAAGAATGGTGAAAGAAAAAAGTTTCTAAGTCTAATGGTTTTCTCAGAAACGGTATTTCAACAGCGGACAGACGGACAGACGGACATCGCTTAATCGACTTTTCCATTAATTATGAATCAGAATATATATACTTTATAGGGTCGCAAAAAAAAACTGTAGAAATTACAAACGGAATCACAAACTTATATATACCCTTTACATTTTTGCGAAGGGTATAACAAGTAAGAGTGTGATATATTCGGCTGGGCCGAATCTAAAATACCCTTCACGATAGTCACGTATATGTATGTACTATTATTACAAATTTGAACTAAATATGCTCGGATATATGTATATGGACCGACATCGGGGAAAAAATATTTTTGCCTTGTAATCACCATTCCAAAAATGAAATCTTTCATGGGAAAACCGGTTTGGCTATATCCCGGTTATATATGAACCGATATCAGAATTTTCCATTTCTGTATTTTAGTAGCCTTCTTTTATAACGAGAACTGCTTTTAAGCAAAAAAATAGATGTCTATATCTCGTGTAAGTATATATGGACCGCTACCGGGAATTTTCATTATCTGTATTTTAATTACCTCGTTTAATAATCAGAACTGATTTCAAGCAAAAAAATGTTTATGGATAAATCGGTTTATCCAATATCTCGGGTATGAACCGATATCGGAACTTTTAATTTTTTCTATTTGGTAAACTGCTTATAAATATTATCAGAACTTCTTTCAAGCAAAAAATTTTTAAGTTCGCTTATCCGACATTTTCACGAAAAAATGGTTATAGGTTTGGGTATATATGGACCGATATCGGAAATTTTCATTTTCTGTATTTTACTAAGCTCCTTTTATAATCACAACTGCTTTATGGAAAAATCGGTTTAGGCTATATCTCGGGTATACGAGTATATGGACCGATATCCGAATTTCTCATTTTCTATATTTTAGTAACCTACTTTTATTACCAGGGGCCAAATTTCGCAACTATGAATTTTTTTACCAGTGCACACTCAAAATAAAATTCACCGTCACTTTTCAGTTAAAAAGCGATTCCGTAAGAAAGAATGAATTTTATTACGCTGAATGTGTTTCTTCAGGCTAAATAATATGCTGATTTCTCAAGTTAGCCGTGTCACACAAGTTGTTTAGTAGATAATTTTAATATACATACATAATCCTTTGGTTTATTATTTTTTTCAACTATAAAAATTTTTTACAAAAAACCAAAATTCACCGAAGATTTTTTAGTGAAAAAATTATTATTAGGTGTACACTTTAAGTGTCAAAATTATTCATTCTCACCATTGCGGGCTCAAAAATCAGAAGTGAACACTAAAATTGGTGAACATTTCAAAATTCATCGTTGCGGAATTTGGTCCCAGAACAGCTTTTAATAAAAAAAAATTATATAAGTTCGCGTATACATGAAAATTCGGTTTTGGCTATATTTCCGATATCGGTTCATATATAACCGAGTCATAGCCGAGACCGATATATCCATATACATATATCCGATTATATTTAGTTCAAATTTGTAATATATGCTATATATTTACGTGACTATCGTAAAGGGCATTTTAAATTCGGCCCAACCGAATATTCTACTCTCTTACTTGTTAATATTCATCTTGTTGTAAACTACTTTGATTTTTTCAAATATTATATCGCTAACAAATATATCTTATTAAACGGGTTTTACGTTAATTTTTAACCGAAATCCAGTTGTTCTTAAATTACCACTATTCGAGCTATTCGAAAACCGAGTTTAGGAAAAAGTCGAATAATCGGTCACCCTACGTCTAACCGATTCTTTAGTTAGATAGCCGGATCGCTTTTAAGATATAATGTTAAACAAATTTGTTGGCAAAAATATTAAAATTTAAACACTTATTTTTATTACTTTAGAAATATACAAACATTCACTTGTGGGATACTACTCTGCCACGACATATAAACATAATGCACTGCTTATATACTTTTTTAAGTTTCTTTTTATTCCACCAGATTTCACATGTTGTAACTGCCTGAACGCAAAATGTTGTGCACATATTGTCAGGCACTCGTGCAATATTTTAATGTACATTTTTCCTTATTTTACTCGTACTATTGAACGTGTTTTTAATCTCAATAAAATATGTTTTATATACATTTTCCAATTGTTTAAGTTTGCAAAAAAAAAAAAACATGCATTCATACTCTTATTGTCATCAACCGACATTTCAATTTAAATAAATAGAAGGATACAAGCAGCAAGGTATACAAATTCTATATTTTATTTCTCATTTTTATTTACTTCGGCTAACACATTTCAATAGTCAACCACAATGTTTAAAGTCTGACAGACGTATTCATAAGAATTTTAAACAGCGTTTCAAACTATTTTTATTGAAAATTCAGTAAATCTATATTTATCAGCGAATTTCACATTAGAAAACTCGTAAATAACACAAATCTTTTTCATTTGCTAAATGTGGGTTTACATTTGCTCGTAAGTCAATTTCAAAGTGGCATTTGTGTTTTTTGGTTAGTGTTTGTTTGTAACAATGTTGAAGTATTCCGTACACGTAGATTAGGTCCACTTGGGTCCAATTAATCACAATGAAAATTATGCAATAAATACGTTTTTTTAAATACGAGTAATGTTATAACATAAACATAACATTAATGTTATAAACATAACATAACTCATACATCATTTAGCCAAAGACAAAGGACTTTTATTTATTGTGTGTTATTCTTTGGTTAACTAGTCGATGTCTGAAAACGAGATTGCGGAAGCCATAGGCGTCTCACATGGTTCAGTGGTAGTGTTACGAGGGTGGATTGGTATTGAAGCTACCTAGGGCAAGATGATAAACACACTTTTTTTTTCAATTGCAATCTGTAAAACGTCAGCTGTTTAAATTTCGACAAAATTCTTCAATTAGTTTATTTGTTGTAGTCGTTTACTTTTAAGAAATGGAAAAAGCGAATTTCGTGCAGTAATTAAACACTATTATTTGAAAGCGAAAACGAAGAAAGAGGCAAAAGAAAAGCTCGATAAACATTACGGTGAGTCTGTTCCGTTAGATTACATGGTAAAATATAGGATTGCTGAATTTAAGCGCGGCTAAACAAGCACTTCAACAATACCATCAACAGAAAAGCCAGAAGAGGTGGTTACAGAAGAAAATATCAAAAAAGTTGGAATATCATCTTACTAAATGTATTAAGCTAAAAAGAGACTATGTTGGGAAAAAAATGGTTTTGAAAAAAATTAGGTTGCTTCAATATCAATCCACCCTCGTATGCAGAAAATCTTAATAACAAAATATGAAAAAATTGCATGAGCAAAAAATCTAACAAGGTAGGGTAACCGTAAGTGGCTTCGGATAGGGGTGAAAAGTACACTGAAAAGAAAATTCAATGTGCAGTTATGCGAAGTAGATGTAATCGCATCTGATGGAATATCTGTGGGTTAGAGCTGCAAAACTATCGATAGTATCGATAGTTTAATTTTTAGGCCACTATCGATAGTTTTTATCCGATAGTGATACTATCGAAAGAAAAAACATATTATTTTCAAAACAATAGCGTTGTTTGTATTGTGGCCTATTGATCAAATTAGTACCTAAACGTCCAAAGGCTTCGGCGCAAAAAATATTTTATCGCCTACTTAAACTTCAAAATATACTAATGTCTTCGATTTAGAAGAAATATATATATTTTGTTTGTTTTTTACAATCTGTGTTTCAACTTAATTAAAATTGAAGTTTAATTTGTGGTACTCAGTTTTTTTTTTTTTTTTATTAAGAGGTTTAATGAAAAATCGTACGGTTAGCCCTCAATACCGTATTCATAAAGTAAATGAATTTCAAATATATATGTATATATATGTATGTATTTTATATTAATTCGTAGTATATCTTATTTTTCATGAATATAAATCTTTAATTAGTTATAAGTTTTTTATTTGTAAAACTAATATTAAACAGGTTTTCTTTTGATTTTGTTTAATAGCAATATCCTTTATGAATGTCAGCCTTAACATACATATGTTAGAATTCGATACTATCGAAAATATCGATAGTTAAAAACAAAACTATCGAAAATATCGAATGGGCCGACAATCGATAGTTTTGCAGCTCTACTGTGGGTTAGAATTACTCCATATTCGACAATTTTGTTTGTTAACATTGCCGTTTAAATCAAAATGTGCGTCGTCAAACATAAAAATGCAGTTCAAGACGTTTTCATCCTCTGACAGCATTTAAATGATCTTCTCACAAAATTCCAAGCGAATCAGGTAGCCTCTGGGGGTTTGTTTGTTTGTTAACTGAATCTTATATGGAAATAAGTTTAAGTCTTGTTGCAAAATTGTCTGCAGTGAATGTCTGCTGACACCCATTTGAGTAAATAAATTCCTTGTAGAAACTCTAGGATTGGATTGTATGGCAGCAGCTACAGCGGCGATAGTTTCCTGCGTCTGAACTGAATGATCTCGATTCTTCACGAGCCTCATTATGGTGCATCTGCTATGAGGAATGCCGCCAAACGTGCATTTATATTCTCATTGGACGGAAACAACGGACTCTAAAGCGTGAAAGCGTTGCACTATCCAAATTCTTGTTTCATTGTTCAAATTTTTCAAACTTAAAGATCAATTTATAAAATACAATAAAAATGGAACAGGTTAGTTACACAGAAAATAAGTTATTGTGTATATTTTTTTTTTTTTTTGTAGAAGCTTTCATCAGCTACCCTGTATAGATAGCTTGTTTTTGTGTTTCCCAGCTGTACATCGAGGTCTGACCAAAAATAACCATTATTTTCGAATTTTGTGAGTTGCGTCTATTCGATTTTCGCATTTTTTTCTGTTATGTTGGTACACATATCTGCTATATATGTCAGCAATATCAGCCATTTTGGATTGTCAGTCTGTTTTTGACAGATAAAAAGGTTAGTCATGTTTTGATGTGGTCTTCGATTTTTTACTATTCGAAAATATGGATCAAAGAAACTGGATTAAGTTTTGTGTAAAAAATGAAATTAAATGCGCATCGACATTTTAAATATTGACTGTGGCGTTTGGCGAGTCTACTAAGAGCAGAACACAAGTTCAATTGTGGTACAACCGGTTTAATAAAGGGCGGGAAGATAGATGTCAATGACGACGCTCATCCTGGTCGCCCGCTCACGTCAACAACCGATGAAAACATTGAAGCAGTGAAGAAAATAATTTTGGATAATCGTCGAACCAATATCAGAGAGATTGCTGATGATGTTGGTACTATTTTCTATTAATTTCTGGTTTATATAAGAATATTTATGTATTTATTTATCAAAGGATTGACAAGAACAAGAAAATAATTTTAAAAGTTTATAATTTAAAAATAAATGAAAACTTGATTGAAACTAAATATATTAACGAAGGTAGTTAACAACAAAGTTGAATTCGAGTGTTCTCCCACAGGCACAACCATCGGCTCATGCCAAGCAATTTTTACGGATGAATCGTGCGGCAGCGAAGATTGTTCCGCAATTGCTAAATTTTGAGTAAAAACAACGTCGCATGGACATCGCTCAGGAGCTGTTGAACATATTTTTGTATTTTAATAATTCTCCATACCCAGAGATGTAAATATTAATTTATTGAATTTTTGTTGAAATTTTTTATAATTTTGAAATTAGATTTTTGGCTTGTACATTTGTACATCGGGATTTAGTTCAAGTTTTTCCTTTCTTAAGTTTTTTCTTTAGAAGGATTATTTTTTTGGCATTCATTTATTTATTGAATCTTTACAAAGTGAATTTACAATAAATATTCAAATCTTAGTACTAAATACACAAAATTAATTAAGTCCAGCCAATGCTAGACAAAAATTTTGTATTTTGCAGGGTCAGTATCGGTAAAATCACCTATTTAACGTTCTGATGGTAGCAAGGGTATCCCTCCTTCTCAACCAAGAGTGGCCTTCAAAATTAAGAATATTGCGTGCTATAGGATTTTGGTGAAGTTCCAGTTTACTGATATACCTTGTCGTGTACTTTGAAAATTCGTCTTTTACAAGAAGGAGTTCGTGAGCATTTTACGTACTATGGAGCTGCAGTAATTGTTCGAAGAATTTGATTTTGTCGCCTTTGAATTTTTGCAATGTTAGATGTTGAGGCGGTACCCCATAATTTAATTCCATAGCACCATATAGGCTTTAGAATTGCATTGTATAACAGAAGTTTGCAATCCAGCTTCAATGTCGAATTTTTGCGCTGCTTTTAATTTTAACTGAATAACTTTCGCATCAATGTGAGACTTCCACGTTAACCTACGGTCGAGATGAATACCAAGCTACTTGACTCCATCTCTAAATAATGGCTTACTTTTTAAGAAAGCTGAACAGAAAATGAATGTAAAGAAAAAACCAAATACAAAAGAGATCAAACTTATATTTGCAGTGGAAAAGTTCCATTACAATAAGAATAGATCATGCGAAATACGGCAAGAATGAGAGATCACATTTATGTTTTAATTACATGTCCACCACTGTATATGTATAGTATCTGCCTGTAAGGAGTTATCCTCCATAGGCATAAATAAGCAATTAAATAAATTTAAAAAATACTTTTTTATTTTTTTCATTTTAAAATTTTATACCTCCATAAAAATCACCCTTTATCAAAGCATTACAATTACGTATATTAATTACGTATAATAATCACGTATATTATTACGTATTATTTTACATATACTAAAGCACCACAATTGAAATCAAGCTGAAAGTTTGGTTTAATTTGCTAGACAACAGAGATTTGTTCATTGAATCCACACACATACTCGCAAATACCAGTATTTACGTAAGCAAATGCGTAGTGAAATGCGTTTTCTATTGCACACGTATAAAACTAAAAGTAACCATATCAACAAAAAAAAAAAAAAAATCTGCAACCATTTCAACTGTACCCAATAGATTAATATTTCGCTTTCACAATTTCCTTTGTGACAAATCCTTTTCCATCTGATTCGATTGTTCCTCAAATTCTCAAACACCAAAGTGTTCAATAAATTTTTAGATGCATATACATACACACATACATTTTATTTATACATACCAACAAACATTAGCACACCTACTTTAATATACACGAGTCTATCATGCAAGCATTTGCTATCAAAAATGTGACATTTCAGTTCGTCGGTCAGTTATTATTAAATTAGGGCGTAAGGCACAACGCAATTTAACGCTTTGATTTTACGCTGTAGTAAATAAAGCTAAAGGTACATACCCCGCGTTATATTCGTTTTTGGTCGCGAATATTCGTCTCCAAAATAAAACACATTAGGGCATATGAAAATGCACACAATCTTGGTGTTGGTCGAAATTCGTCATACTCAGCCAAAGTTGAAATAGATTTATTTCTAAGTGCTTCATCAGCGAACGATGAACAAAAAAAGGGGGCCAGGTTTCTTATATAAAGAAAGGTATTTTCACGAAAAAATACTTTTTATATTTATATTAATCCATGTAGTAAAAAATTTATTTATATAGGTTTACTTTTAATATGGTCCCTTATAGTACGTTTCCATATACGTAATTTGGGCCAAATCATATCATTTGCCCAAATTAAGTAATTTGTGACATGATTTCCCATACATTTTTCATATGATCAAATTATATCAAATGACTTAATTTGTTTCAAATTAAGTCGAAATTTATCTGTGCAGCACTGCGCTACTGGTATTCTTACAAATGCAACCTTGGGGCATCCAATATTAGTGAGTTACATTTCGAAAAAGTGACATTTAAATATAAACCACATTGGTTGATTTTATTTGTTGATGAAGTGAAAAAAAAACATTTATTGTCAATGTTAATTTCGATTTTTAGGTTTTTTTAGTCTGCTAAATAAAGTATCTTTCTTTTAATTCTAAACATCATTTTATTTCCTCGTATAAAAAAAATATATAAAAAATTATGGTATAAAGTATTTATGTATGTACATTTTATTTACTAATAAACGCTTAATCCTGTACCAATAAAGAATATAAAGACGAAACTATTTTATTTGTTTGCTGTTTGATCTCTATTTAATTGGGGCGTAACCTCATCGGCATCATTTTCGCAGTCACAGCCGGCTAGTGCATTAATTTCTCCAAAATTTCTATAGTACGCATCCATAACCATAGTCTGATATTCAAATTTTTTATAATAGTCGTAAATAGTTTTGGACCTTCCTAATGTTAATATTGCTTTTTACATGGCAACATGCCAATCAAGAATGCTACCTACAAATGGGGATGTGCTATATTTGCTTCAACACAAGCAACGTCTTTACGTTATGCTTGGATTCTAGAATTTTTGCAGTTTGGATACCCTCCCATGTTGAAGCCAATTTAGTAATAATGCATTTGTTTCTTATGCCCATATCTTCGTATAAGGGAAGCAACTTCGACTTTTTTAACGCTTTTCTCGGTATCAAAAGAAAGTTAGTCATCATCCTCCGTTGAAACGCATTCTGACAAGATATTCAATATCTCGCAGCCAAAAAGAGCACATAAATAAACCAGAGCATCATTAAAACTATTTCGTTGGTGTTTAATCCCGTTTTATTCCCGAATAACATAGCTTTTTGCACAATGTTTATTAAATAAAATTTTTATTTTTTCTATGTTAAAACATAATCAAACAATACAAACGTCAAACTGATTTCGAAAATTCAAAGAGAAAATTACTTACAACATAATGGAAACACTTCGAACTGATTTCCTCAAATCAGCTTAATATGCTTATAATGGAAACGTACTATTAGTGTTTATACACATTTTTTATTTTAATTTTTTCTTTGTACGGAATGTAAACAATGTTATCTACACAAAAGTTCGTTGATATTATGCTTCTCATGACGAATTTATGCAACAAATATTTGCCGGCGAATTCGTTGCCATGGGCAATTGCGCCGTGATGCGCGAAATCCGTCGCAGTTGTGTTCCTTGCATTATACGAATTATTTTTATACAAAATAACAATCCACGGCACAAATATTCTAACAATGCGATAACAATGAAAAAATACAATGAATTGTGATCTACGGCTACCAAAAACAACTGACAGTTTTTATTACGCTTATGACGCGTACAAAAGTAGAAGGTACTTACTACATGGGCTGAAAAGTCCCGGGCCTAGCACATATATCTCACTAGTTTTATTGCAGTCGGCTTTTTTGTTAGTTAATACTCACCTACAAAAGACAGCTATTAAAATTTCATGATAATCTATTCCTTAGTTTGTGAGTTATTGTGCTAAAAGTGTCACTACTTTAGTTATTTGCAAAACAATCGATCAAAAACAATTTCGTGTTTTAATTTTACTCTGCTTCTTGATGGGAAAAAATACCGCTTAAGCGAAGCAGTGGCTTGAAAAGTGCTATGGGGCCTCCGCTCCATCAGAAACAACAATAAAACGTTGGTTTGTTGACTTCAAACGTGGTCGTAGAGACACCGATGATGCAGAACGCAGTGGACGTCCAAATGAGGCGGTGACACCAGAAAAAATTAAAACAAAATCCACAAAGTCGTTTTGAATGATCGAAAAGTATAGTTAGGTAAGTTAGCTGACATCGTAAAGATATCAAGAGAACGTGTTGGCTGTATATTGCATGAGCATTTGAGTATGAGAAGGCACTGTTCAAAGTGGGTGCCGCGTTTGTTGATTATTCTGAGTAGTATTTAGCCATGTTTAAACGTAAGAAACCGGAGTTTTTGCGTCGATATGTGACAATGGATGAAACACTGGAAAGGTTATGGCCTCGGTATTTTGGGATGTGCGTGGTATAATATTCATCAACTATCTTGAGAAAGGAAATACCATTAACAGTGAATATTATATAACGTTGTTGGAGCATATGAAGGCCGAAACATATAGGCCGCTTGGCCCAACGCATTCCAGCAGGCACATCCCGCTCGAAGACCCGGAGCCAATCCATGTCAAAAATCCCGAGGTTCAAGCCGAGACGGAGTCCGAAATCCAATCCAAAATGGATTTTATTGGGAGCAGTGCGTGTACTTCAAGGCCTTGCGAACACATTTTAAGTAATATGTAATCAACCTATTTTTTTTTTTTTTTTTTTTTTTGACTTTGTCAAGGGCCACAGGATGTTCAAAGTACTTTGACCAATTTAATATTTTCTTTATCTATACTCGTATATCGCGTGTAAACACTCCACAATGTCCAACACTGAATTGTTGTGATTTGAATTCACCGCATTTTGTTTAATTTCTCTTTTTTTTCATGGTACAATAATATATAGCTCTATATGGCCGACATTTTTTTTTCTCTGATGATAACTATCAAAAGTGCACACACATTTTTTATTATTGTTTACAAATTGAAAAAGTTTTGGAAAAAAATGTTCCAATAATATTTTTCAAGCACAAAAACAGCTTCAAACACATCAGAAAACTTTTTCTTGATCTTTATTTATAATGGGTGATTTTATAAGAACTATCGGAAATTAAAAAAAAAAAAAAAAAACACATAAAATTCAGAAAAATGCATGAAATATTTATTTGTATCGATAGTTGGGTCGATATAATTTAATGTTTGAAGATTATTTCATGCAAACGTTGGCCGCGGCTGCGCCTCAAATGGTCCATCCGCTTAGTCCAATTTTGGCATACTCTTTCCAACATTTAGGCCGGTATCTCACGAATAATGTTGGCAATGTTGGCTTCCAGTGCGTCAATCGAAGCGGGCTTGTCGCTATAGACATTAGCCTTAACATAGCCCCACAAAAAATAGTCTAGAGGCGTTAAATCGCACGATCTGGGTGGCCAATTGACTGGTCCCAAGCGTGAAATAAACTGTTCACCGAACTCGCCTCTCAATTGGTCCATTGTGTCGCGTGCTGTGTGGCACCGTCTTGTTGAAACCACATGTCATGCAAGTCAAGCTCTTCCATTTTGGGCAAAAAAAAGTTTGTTATCATCGTACGGTAGCGCTCACCATTCACAGCAACGTTGTGATTCGCATCATATTTGAAGAAATACGGCCCAATGATGCCGCCAGCCCATAATCCGCACCAAACGGTTGTTTTTTGTGGATGCATTGGTAGCTTTTGCAATGCTTCTGGCTGCTCTTCACTCCAAATACAGCAGTTTTGCTTGTTCACGTGTCCATTCAACCAGAAATGAGCCTCGTCGCTGAACACAATTCTTCGATAAAAAAAAGTGGATCTTCATCTAACTTTTCAAGAGCCCATTCAGCAAAAATTTGGCGTTGTGGTAGGTCGTTTGGCTTCAATTCTTGCACCAGCTGTATCTTATAAGGCTTCACACCCAAATCCTTCCGCAAAATTTTCCACGTAGTGGAGTAACATAGGCCCAATTGCTGCAAACGGCGCCGAATCGATAATTCACGGTCATCACCAACACTGGCCGATACGGCTACGATATTTTCTTCAGTTCGCACTCTACGTAAGCGTGTTGTTGTTTTAATGTCCAACAATGTAAATTTGGAGCGAAATTTTTTTACAATAGCCCGAATAGAAGCCTCAGTAGGTCGATTAAACTGACCATAAAATGGAATTAGCGCGCGATGAGCTTTCTTACGCATTTTGGTAATAAAATTCAATAATTTGCAAGCGTTGTTCGTTTGTAAGACGATTCATGATTAAATTATAGACCAAACTGAAGATGTTTGACAGTGACACAAGATACAAAACGTGCGTGAGCTGTCAAAACTAGTGTTGCCAAAAAGATAATAGCAAAAAAATCACTCGTTATATTTAATTTATTGCACGAATTTTAAAGGCAAAAACTTATTGAAAAATTATTTGTAAAATAAAAGCACGAAGAAAAATATACGTGTTTTTTTTTTTTTTTTTTTTTGTTTTCTTTGACAGTTATCAACACAAAGCAACAATCAAGGCGAATTCATAACAGGTGAAATTGACAGCGCAGCTGATAACTTTTTTTACATTTTTATCTGTTTCAGATGTCAATGGCATAGTTAAAATTGGAAAAAAATTTAAAACGATTTTTTAAATTGTGTATTCTATTTTGAGCGCCAGATATCATCCAGAATCCTCCGCAGTCCGGCTGGCCATTTTCACCTTTTCACCTTTTCAAGCTCTATGATCTGAGACTTTAAGTTTCACGAAATAAGTAAAATTTTCACAATATAATAAGTTTTTCTTTTAATGTAAATTTTTTTTGGAAATTTGAAATAAAAAATTTCAAAACAATTTTTTAATTTATGTATTGCATCTTGAGCGCCAGCTATCATTCAGAATCCTCCCCAAACTTGCTGGCCATTTTCACTTTTCCAAGCTCTATGATCTGTGACTTTAATTTTCACGAAATAACTAAAAGTTTCACGAAATAATAAAATTTTTGTTTTTTATTGTAAAGTTTTTTAATATATTTTTTTTTTTTCAATTCCTTTTTGTGTTTATATTTTTCCCTTGACATTTGAAAAAGATTTATTTTTTATAGTGTTGTATTTATTGCTCTTGCGTTTACCTGGTATGAATTCGCCTTGGCAACAATAATAAGCCACGTTGTTTTTCTTATTGTTGGCTTGTTGTAGTTCCGCTTTTACCTGTTATATTATTGTACGTTGTTTTTTTTTTTTTTTTTTTTTTTTTTTTGTATAAAAGGAGTACGGGTCTTGACTTGAACATAGAGAACATCCTACGGCACTATTTAATTTTGTATTATTGTATTTCTGAAGTTTTTCCCATTGAATTGGTTTCATGGATATTCCTCCCGTTGTATTATTTTGATAGTAATACATAAGCAGTAAATAGTGCAAATTTAAACACCTCTCAGTAAAGTTCTCAATTGGAAAGCGTTGCCGTCGCGCTATTAGGGCTGGTCTCATACATGTTGTATGAGACCAGAGTTACCACTCAAAAACTTTCAATCCGAATAGATTTGGATATAAAACCTACCAAAATCTTTCCTAAAAGACCAATTTCTTAATATTGAAAAATTTTTATGTATTTTTCATATAAAGGACGTGTGAAACGGTAGAAAAGTACTCTCGTTAGTAAAATTTTGACATTTCTGAGGTAAATGAAATTTTACGAGCTCTAGGGGCTATAGAAATATTTGAAATGGAAAGGAATTTGATTGAAATAAATTATAATTAAAAGTGTAAAATTTAAATAATACTAAATTGAAAAATGGCTCTATTATAACCACGAGTATTTCTCAATTTGTTAATTTTTATTTAATTTTTTTTTTTTTTTTTATTAGTTTTGTTAAAATATTTTTCTGTTTTGTGAAAATTTTATGTTGTCAAACATTTTTTCACCATAGAACTTTGCTACCGATTCGCACACGTTTCGTGCCTGCATTAATAATTGAATAGTGGTTCAAAAATAGATATTCGGCCATGTCACAGAATTCACTTCCATTCGGAAATGGAATTGAATCTTTTTTTAATTCTTCAAAAAACGAAAATTTTAAACTTTTTCGGAATGAAATCAATACTATAAGATAATATTAGTTTCATTCTTTTAGTTTTTCTTTTTTTGAAAAAGTAAAAAAAGAATTCAATTCCGTTTCCGAACGGAATTAAGCTCTGTGACATGGCTGATTATTGCACTTACTTAAAAAAAAATTTGCAAGATTTCACGAAGGTGTATTAAAGAAGGCACTTTTTGGATAAGTCTATCCAAATTTTAAAGTTTCGTATGTTTGCAGGGTCTACATGAAAGTATATACATTCGTAAAAGGATATGTGTGTATATAATAGTTGATTGTTGTTATCGATAAAAACCAAAGAAAATATAACGTTTGTGTATTCTCTTTGAGCTGAAGCGCTGGGTAGATTGATATGAATATAGAGTGAATTCAACTAAGTTGAAGAATAACAACATTACAAAAATATATACATATCAAACAAGTGATTATGCACACTCATATATTGATATACCTATGTGTATATGTCCTTGTATTTAAAATATGCATACATACACTCGAATGTAGATACAAACTTATAATTAATTCATGTCGCATGAACAACGAAATTTGCTTTGGCGGAACTAGTCTCTGCGTAAATGGATTTCTTATATGTGTAAATGCATACAGATGTATATTATATACTTAATATTATCATTTTGAAGGTGCAATCTGCATATGTTTTCGGTAAGAAATAGGCCACTTGCTCTGATCGTTTAGGGACGTATTTGGCCAGCAGGGGAATATGTATTTAAAAAATAATAATAATGAATTTTCAAAGCCGTTTTTGAAAACTAATAATTGCACACAGATGCATAACTTTGCTTCCGTTTTTCCGAAATTCGAGACTTTATTGTTTAAAACTGATTACACATTTATGATTCAAAGTACGAGTATTGTTTGTTCATGGCCGGCCACTATTTTCTCCCATCTTTCTTGCAGCGCATGATTCCCGCGTTGCAAATTCGGTTATGTTTTGAAGCGATACACGAATCGATACAATTTTATTACTTCTTCCTGATCCTGAGTGCTGGTCAGCCAGGCTGTGTGCCATTGATCGAAACAAGTAATAGTCCGAAGGAACAATGTGTGGAGGATATGGCGGGTGAAGTTGCTTCGGATTGTTTCAGGCGGTTTTAATAACTCATAATACACTGCTCTGTACTATGTGTCCTATCATATACTGAGCATGAGCTTGGAAACGTGCATATTCGGTTTGGGCGTCGACCTGGAAGCATGGCCAGAATATACCCATGATTTTCTGCGCTTAGGATTACAATAAAGATCTCATTTTTCGTATTCAGTCATTCTCATGACATTCTCCCAATGATCTTGCTAATTATTGTTATATAAGCCATGGTTAAGTAATGCTACCGATTCTGCATAACCATCTCTCTTCCATCACCACGTTTTTTACGTCAAAATCACCGGTTTTGAAGTGTTGAAATCACTCTCGGCACTTTCTTTCAGTAATAGCGTACTCGCCCTAGGTATTTGAGAGCATTCGATTAGTCTCAGCCGCAGGTTTCTTCATAATAAAGCAAATAATTAAAACCTCCCGCAAATGACGAGAACTTGGCGCGTAAGCTGACATGTTTAATCAACAAATCGATTCATATTTCGATGGCGTTATGCTTAGAAATATTTAAAATTATTGTATGGCATCTGCAATCTATTCATGTCGTATTTTTTCATAAAAAAAAACTCCGAAACGCAAGTAAAACACCTAAAATTGAGCTAAGCGTTTTTCAGAACGCTTTGCGGTTTCACATCGCGCGTTCTCAGAACATGCGTGAATATAAAAAATGCCGAGTCCTTGTTATGCAGTATCCTGTATGGATATCCAGGCTGTTAAATTACTTCCTCAACTCAACGCCAGTGCTTACTATTATAAACTGAAGCTGATGGTACATAACTTTACTATTTACACTGCTATAACACATGAATCACACAATTATGTATGGGGCGAAACTGATGGAAATCCCGTAGCTTCAGTTTTTGCAACGTACATCACTAAGCATTTAGATATTTATCTTGCGGAAACACCAGATATTCACCATGCAATTCTTTACTCAGATGGAAGTTTTTATCAAAATAGAAACGTTACATTATTGTTTAAACATAAATGAACAGTTTTGTGGTTAGATTCAAATCTATGATGTAAATGGTCACCAAACTGGGATGACGCTACTCGTAGCGAAGGAAAGTGGATTGGGAATACTCTAATTTATTTAAACTTACTTGCAGGAGGGGATCTTTGATAATAAAAAGATAATTTATCACTCACATTAAATTTAATATATTTATTAAAGGGATGTAACTAGCTGGAAACCCTCTGAGGAAGTTGCTGGTGTCGATCAGTTCTGGTTGAGCGTTCGAAAAACAATCACCGTCATAAATTCAAAAATCATCATCGAACCAGCAGTTTCGTTCAGTTACGTTTTCGTTCAAAAATAATAAATACATTCACAATATGTACTTATGTATAAAAGATTGGGGCACACTATTTCCATTAATGACAACCAAGTTCAAGATCTACAATGAACCGTATCATTTATGTTTAAATATACTGGGCCCCTTGGCCAATCTAGTGTTTTTTTTTTGCCGAAAAATACCATGAACACTAGATTGGCCAAGGGGCCCAGTATGTTTAAACGCATTACTGGCTTTTTGAGAAAAAAACTGGTATTATAATAGAGCAGTGGCGGTCCAACTGTGAATATGTTGCGTACCTTAGCATATGATTCGTCTGGGGTGTTGTGTTACAAAACATATATAAGTGGCAAGTATGAACTTCTTACAAATAGATAATCGTACAAGAATAACATTGCAAAAATGTTTGTTACATGCGTACTCGTATATAAAGCAAGAATTCCAATGAATAAAAAAATGTGAATACTTACAATATCTAAAAAAGTTTATTTCTACCGCTTGCTATAATTTTTATAATTTTTTCATTCCACTATACATATTTCATGTATCCATTTTGTTAATGTTTTCAGTTAACCCTACAGTTACACCATCGAATTTATTGTCAATTCAGTATAAGTTTTTTACACATACTGCTTGTCAAAATTTAAAAAAATTTAAAGCTGTGACGTAAGCTGCACGCAATTTCAAAGCAATTTTATTTTCAAGATGCCGGCGTCAAAAAAAACAACTAAAAATAATTGCTTCCTTAAAAATAATAAATTTGATTTTTATTAAATCAGCACAAATTTAATTTATTTTCTAATAAATTAGTACTATACTTCCACTACAAAGAAAAACACGTGTTTTGAGAAAAACATGTCGAAGTGTTTCCATTATGATATAAAGTGTTTTTATTTTCGAATTTTCGAAATTGATTTGTAGTATATTTTGTTTAATTAAAATATTGTTTATATTGTAAGAAAAAACTATTATAAAATATAATAAAAATAAACCTGAAATGAGTATTTTAACTTCAAAATTATAAGAAAGAGGAGAGAAACCCAATTTAGAAGACACTAGAGGCGATGGTAGGGGTAGGAGACTATCATAAAATGGCGCAGACTGAGAAACAATCTCTCGGTGTATTTGCCAGGACAGCAGTGCTTTCAATCTCTTGATTTTGTTTCCAGTTGTTAAAAGTATTCTAATATTCTAGAGAGTCTGATTCCATCATAATTATAATTTGGTCTCTGAAAGTCATTACCAGAGTAAATTGGTAGACAAATATTTCTTCTCTGCATACCTTCATTAAATTTTTGTTTGATTTCTGCTGTTATGTATAACTCAAATGAGGAATTTGTATGCTTGGTTCAATCATATGGGAATAGTTCCTCGATCCAGCAGCCTTAGATTTGTTTTGGCTAGTTATCTTGCACTCTGAAACAACTTTTCTTTGAAGACGCTGAAATAAATTGTGGACTGCACCGGTCTTGTGAATAATTAAAATCCTTATGCTAACTAGCTGCTAATTTGGCTTCTGCCAAACAGTCATGAGTAGGATATGAAAAGAAATACTATTATATATATGTAGTCTTAGTTTGTATTTATTAAACACAGGAACAGTAATGGATTAGGAAGAAAAATATATTTTAATATGAGTGCAAGTTAGATGAGAATATAGCACTCAGAGCAACAACAAGGTCATTTCATAGGAAGATATTTGCTGTTGTAAGTATGTTGAATTGAGCTTTGTATCTTAAATAAATAGCTGGGATATGCTAACCGAGTAGCGGTTAATAGTAGAATCACAGCTGCATGAAAAACTTATTCAAATGGAAAAAATAGTTTTTTATGTAAATGTGTTGGTTTTTTTTTTTTTTTTTTTTTTTATAGATGAAAATTAAATTTAATTTTTTCGAATTTGTCAATCACTTTTAATGGATAGTTCAATATTTTATTTTTTCTTATTCATTACAAGCATTGTGGTACGGAACATTTTCGAAGTGGTTTGATCCAAAACATGTAGCTTGAGGTGTTTTGCTCTTTTCAAAAATGTATGGGAAAACATGTTTATTTGTACATGTTTTAAGCAAAACACGTGTTTTCGAGCAAAACACCTATATGGAAACACACTATAACACAAAAAACTTTGGCGGCAGAATTTTTAAACACAAAAATGAAAAATTTGTTAATTAAAATAGCTATCAGCTATTTTCTTGCCTATAAATTTGAACACAGAGTTGGAAAGCAAATTTGTATCAAATTCGCATCAAGTTTTAAAAATATGAATGGATTAGTAAAAAAGTGACAGTGTATTAAAACTTGAAAGGCAAAACTTGGTCGTGTAACCCCCAAGTAAAAAACAAGATATTTGAAATAAAAGGCTTTATCAATGTTGTTTTTTAACTTACCATAAAGAAATAAAAAGCCATAACATTCAAAATATTAACTCACATAAAGCTCTTTCTAATACAGTTTTATAAAAAATTTAAGAATTAAAAACATTAAAAAAATGTAAGCATTTAAAACAACTTCGCAACTACCAAACTTTAATTTTTTTTTAAAGAATTTTCTCCGCCTGAAAAGTTACGAAAACGGCTTTTTTATATATATACATATATATGTATATATATATATATATATATATATATATATATATATATATATATATATATATATATATATATATATATATATATATATATATATATATATATATATATATATATATATATATATATATATATATATATATATATATATATATATATATATATATATATATATATATATATATATATATATATATATATATATATATATATATATATATATAGATATATATATATATATACAGATTTAGCTTAAATTATATATTAAAATTATTTTCTATGTTAACTTTAGTTTTAAATCTTTGCGGAAAGAACTTGTGAGCCACTGTACTACATGCACATATTAATTTGCTTATAAAATCTGATTTAAAATTTCATTTCAGTTGATTTGAAGATTTTCCAAAAACTTTAATTGCAACTCTGCTTTATGCAAAACAGCATGAAAAAAACATTGCAAGCGCTTTTTAAGTTGTATAT
Organism: Thecocarcelia acutangulata; assembly: GCA_914767995.1. Classification (NCBI taxonomy): domain Eukaryota; kingdom Metazoa; phylum Arthropoda; class Insecta; order Diptera; family Tachinidae; genus Thecocarcelia; species Thecocarcelia acutangulata. Next base: position 66,006,190 of record OU612098.1, read on the forward strand.
ACATACATACACATATGTATATTTTTTGTTTGCTTTTTATATAGAAACGAGACACATTAATTGATGTTAAAGATGTGTATACATACATATGCACGTACATATGTATGTACATAATTTTTCGCCACTTTAATTTCCATTTTCTACGTTGAGTGTGGCTTGCACCATTTGTTAGCATTAGATTACTTTTTAAATACAAACATAAAAAAGGAAATAAAAGAATATACATAAGTATGTATACAGATACATATACAAGTACGTACTATCTTAGTGGGAAACTTCGAAAGGACTTGTTCAAAAAAGCCTTCTTGCAGGCTGGTTCTACATAATTTAATTTAATTTTGAATAAAGCACAACTTATTTAGGAATTATTGTAATATCTTTTTATTATGATATTGGTATGATTCAATTATGTATGAAACAAAATATCGGCCACGCTTTCGGCGGACTACCTCCGTCGATGATTCAAAATTCAAATTTTCGTTGACGTTGAGGCATAATTGAGGTTCTATGCTGTTAATGTTCGGAATTATCTCATCCTTTAGCTCTTGAATTATTGCTGGCTTATCGACGCACGCCCTTTCCTTCAAATAACCGTAAAGAAAGAAATCGAACCGTGTCAAATCACATGATCTTGGCGACCAATTGACATCGCGTGACAACTGGCACCGTCCTGTTGAAACCACATGTCGTCCACAACCATGTCTTCCAATCCTGGTCACAAAAAATTCTTTATCATCTCACGATAGCGAACGCCATTCACAGTAACTGCCAGATCGGCCTCATTTTGGTAAAAATACGGTCCGATGATGTCGGTAGATCGTAAACCGCACCAAACAACCACTCTTTGTGGGTGCATTGATTTTTCGACTATAACTCTTGGACAATTTTGCTTATTGTCAAATCCACTGAGGTAAATATTTGCCTAATCACTGAAGATGGATTTCTTCAAAAATTTACCATCCACTGTTGCCATTTCTGGTCACCATTTTGACCATTGCTCCATTGTGTATTTTTTAATATATTTTTTTTAAATTTATTCAAGGCGAACTCATACCAGCAAGAGCAATAAACACAACACTACAAAAATTAATATTTTTCCAATGTCATGGGAAAAATATAAACACAACAAGTACGAGTATGATGGTGATATATTCCACTGGGCCGAATAGTATATATTGCAAATTTGAGCTGAATATACTCGGGTATATATAGACCGATATCGGGGAAGAAATATTTTTGCCTTGTAATCACCATTCCAAAAAAAATCTTTCATGGACATTTTCATGGAAAAGTTTGTTTAAGCTATATCTCGGTTATACATGAATCGATATCGGAATTTTCTATTTTCTGCGTTTTAGTAACCTTCTTTTATAACGAGAATTACTTTTCAGAAAAAAAAAATATTAATAGAAAAATCGGTTCAGGCTATATATCGGTCCACTTGTATGGACCGATATCGGAAATTTTTATTTTCAATATTTATATAACCTCATTTTAGTATCAGAACTACATTTAAGCAAAAAAAAGTTGTTTAAGTTCGCTTACGTGACATTTTCATGAAAACCCCGGTTTTGGCTACATCTCTGATATACATGGACCGATATGGGAACTTTTCATTTTCCATATTTATATAACCTCATTTTATTACCAGAACTGCTTTTAAGCAAAAAAAAAGTTGCTTAAGTTCGCTTACGCGGCATTTTCATGAAAAATTACTCTTGTCGGAATTTTAAATATATCTCATCTATATGTGAACCGATATTACTGAATTTCAGTAGCAACCCCATGGCGCGATGGATTAATAGAAAGTTTCTATGTCTAATGGTTTTCTCAGAAAACGACAGACAGACGGACATGATTTAGAACATATATACTTTATAGGGTGGCAAATGAAAATTGTAGAAATTACAAACTTATATATACCCTTTACATTTTTGTGAAGGGTATAAAAAGGCATTAAAAAAATAAAATAAAATTTACAAGAAATGACAGACTTTTACTTATTTCGTGAAAACTAAAGTCTCAGGTCATAGAGCTCGGAAAGGTGAATGTGACCAGCCAGAGGTCTGGCTGGCGCTCAAAATACAATACATAACTTAAAAATTAAAAAAAAAAAAATTTCAAATTTCTTAAAAAAAAAAATTACAATAAAAGAAAAACTTAATTAAGATGATAGAGTTTGAAAAGGTGAAAATGGCCAGCCAGATTAGGGAGGATTCTGGATGATACCTGGCGCTTAAGATATAGTACATAATTTAAAAAATTGTTAAAAATATTTTTTCCCCCAAATTTGTGCTAATTATGCCAGTGAGATCTGAAAAAGATTAAAATTAAAAAATTAAGTTATCAGCTGCGCTATCAATTTAACCTGTTATGAATTCGTCTTGAATTTATTTATTAATTCACATATTATTTACTATTAAAGATATGTAAATAAATGTACATATATGTTTGTATGTATTCAATAAAAAAAATAGTGTCTCGGCGTTTTATAATTTAGAGGCAAGTTGACATAAGCTACCCTACTCCGATATATGTATGTGAGTACATACTGCATACAGACACAACTTTTTCAACGTACGAGTACTTATAAATAAATACAACATAATGATAAAGCATTAAATGAGAAGCATTTCTATGTTTTGGGATAATTATGCTTTAATTTTCCGTTTCTTCAGTGATTTGAACACGTAAAGTAGTAATTGCATGTTATGTAGTCCATGAAATGCAAGTATCGTTGGAGCTATACTTCTATATAAGGATATTGCTGGAAAAGACATTTTTAAATCAAAAACTATTTAACTATAATACTTTGTTTTGCGCTGTTTGCAAGGATTTTAACTTTGAAATTTTTTTGTATGCATACATTTGAGGAAAATATTTTAAATGACTTTAAATAAGAACTTAATAAATAGCCAATTTAGTATTCCTGACTTCCCTAAAGGTTTTGCATCTTCATTTTATTAGAAACGAAAAATCAAGGTTTATAACATGACCATTAAAACGGAAAACTTTACTTATTTTTGCGTTTGGGGCGAATTTAATAACGACCGTGGAGGTAACGAAATAAGTAGTTGTGTATATAAAACACTAAATACTCTGGTGATAGAACATCCAACTAAAATATAGTTATGTGCAGTAATTCGTGCCTTGCCCAAAATAAAAATCAAATTATGTACGCGGCGATTTAAATTTTTTTGTTGAATCACTTACATATCAAAAGTATAATCTAAAAATTTTCTGAACCTGGACATTCACAAATCCAAGAGTACGTTTGCATTCACAGTGCCTTAGACAAATATCTGAAACCTTTGGAAATCCATATTATTTTGTCCCTCGTTAACTATTTGAAGATTTTTCAAACAAATAAAATAAAACTTAAAGTTATTGAAACGCAATTCTCAGATATTAAGAATTTGTCCAGGATATCCAACTAATTAAATTTATCTATTGTTCCATTACTAAAACAAAACTTCTTCAACAGATTAAAAATAATTTATTTGAAATACGAGTAGCATATAAAAACTCAATCTTGCAACACCATAATAAATTAGCAAAAGTATTGGAAAAAGGTTACCAATTACCAACAACGTTTCGCTCCTTTATTGCAACATAGTCATATCTCAAAAAATGAGCTTTTCGAGTTAATAATGCAGAATTGTTAGCAGTACTACCTTTTATATTGTGCCAAAAATGTATTCAAATTACTGTTAAACTGTTTCCGGTAGGAGATATTTTATAAAAAAACTTCGAAGAACTGTATGGAACCTGAAAATTTGAAATGCGTTTTTCTAAAAACAAGCTTTTTTGAGTTATGACTATGTTGCAATAAAGGAGCGATTTATATATTTTTAAAATAGAGTTAAGTATTGTTAAAAGGAAAGAAAAAGTTCGAACTGAAAAATTTCCGATCTAAAGTTGCTATTTAATTTTATATCTGAAATAGAAAGAAATTATTATCTAAGCCAGAAAATTAATGTCAATTTAATACTTTTGTTAGTTTTGTTATAATAATTTTAATATAATTTGTATCGACTTTGTGAATAGTTTTGATTTTTATAAAATTAATATATTATATTTTTTACAAAATTTTAGTTGTGTTTTATTTCTTTATTAATGTCATTTTGCTCTACGTGTAACTTACGTATTTGCAACGAAATGTGATTAAGGTGGCGTTTAGAGCAAACAGGATTTTAAATACCTTTAGAAAATACCCCGTTATAGATACTGTCGAGAAATAAAAAACATTTCGTCAGAAACATCTCTTTAAAACAAATATATGGTGTAAAAAGCTCAAAATTCTTACTTATAGTTTTTAGAGAAATTAAGTTAAAACTTCCAGATCGATTTTCTCAAAATGGTTTTTTGGCACGTAGAGCATTTAAACTCCCGCACGACGTTATACTGCAAAACCTGAATATGTGTATCCCCATAGATACACATATTCAAATACACACCAAGATATTGTACAACAAAAGTTTCAATAACCTCTTTTCCGTCTACATTAATTCAAAGATTCAAAGTGAATTATTCTGGAATTGAGAAATGCTAAATGAAATGCAGAGGAAGACTTGACGTTTAGGTGTGGTTCGCATTCAACATCGGCCCTTAAAATTTAACCAGCCAATATATAAAATAAATATATACATATGTATGTACATATATGTAAACAACTAAGTTCGTTGTATAATTAAACAAAATAAACTCTAAAATATCATTGTTTTCGTTATTTCTTTCCTTTACAGTATTATTCGTTACACTGTATTATCATTTATTTAATATTTCATTGACTTCCTAAAGAAACACTTAGATGAGGTCGGCTAAGAAAGCCCAGAATTAGGTCTTCTAAAGAAGGCCTCAAATTAGACCTGGTATAAAGGCTTTCTTATGGAAGACCTACTACAGTACGCCTTCCATAAGAACTGCTAAAGTAGGCATTCAATAAGACCTACCGCGTAAAGGAGCATTAAAGGTCTTGGCTGCCTAGGACATCGTGTGTAAAAAACAAATGAATCGAGTAAGAATTACTTCTTTCTGCCACATAAGGCATTTCAAAAGGCCTGGTTAATCCCTCGTTTTAACCGTGAGATAGTATGTATTTGTGTGCATATGTATGTATGTGCCGTTAGAGTTTTGAAAAGGGTTTGCTAGAGAAAACGTTGGTAAAATCTTCCTCTTTTTATTACTTTTCCTTTTTTCTGACCCTAATTGAAGTTTCGTTGGAAACATTATGTTTTAGTTCTGCTGTTTTTCTATTTATTTAAATGCAGTCGCATCATATGATCTACGAAATTTATGTTTAAGTGTTTTTTAATGCACTCATGCACTCTGAACTGTTTTCTTCTTCCAGCAACAAATTGGTGCTGACTTTTATGTACATATTTATGTGTGTGTGTATATGCAAACTTTCTCCTATTTTGCCTTATTCTCTTTTAAAGACTTGAATCGGTTTCGTAAAAAGTGAGAAAAATTCCAGAAATGCATTTTATGCAGAGCTGCCAGAAGAATATGCAAGAAATCGTCAATATCCCGATAATTTTTGAAAATATTGTCATATTTGAAATATCGCCAAAAAATCGGACTTCCAAATTTTTAGTATATTTAAAATTATATTTTTATAAAAAAAAAAACAAAAAGCAATCAATATCTTTAGCTGGAAAATTTAAAAGAAAACAATATGAACAAGATCAAATAATACGAATATTTAATTTAATACAATGGGCACGAATCAAGTGGGATTAATACTGAATTACAATTTTTTCAAGAAAAATCAACACGTTAGAAGTATCATCAATCAACTTAACTCATTAAGATACAAAATAATTAACACAAAGGCAGGCATAACTTTCCTGATAAGGAGTAGAAATGCAGTAATCATTCCGAAGTTTATATCTAATGCAACAAAGAATTTGTTGAGTATTTTCAACAAGGACATATTGCGTAGCTTTCAAGACACTGTAACGGAATACAGCAAGATTTTAAGATTAGCAATTAAGGAGAAACATGAATTACTGAAACATTTTCAAAGAGAGAGGGTCATGCATATAAGAAGTTTAGAGAGATTTTTAAGTTTAGAAAAAATAACTGAATTCTTATTTTTTGAGCAACGCTTATCAGTAATACACAATGAGAAGATAAAGCTAAAACATAGGAATAAATTTGAAAAACTATAAAAGCAGCAGGTAAAAGATCTAGGAATTAGGTTTCATGATAAATGGTTTGTTAATAAAACAAGTCTAGATTTCCCTATGGATATAAAATGGATTCTTTCGCTAGGACAAAAATATGCTTTACCTGTTAGAAGAGAGAATTTACCGGTTATGAAAATTATTTCTGAGGGTGAAGATTTTGCACAGACAATTGATAATAAAGAGGAACAGGAAATAGCAAGAAATAGGTTTACAACTATTATTGACAACCATTTGAACAAAATGACATTAACTAGTAGGTATAGATTCATGTTGGATAGAGTTAAGGAGGCAGAAAGTCTTTAAGAAGAAATAAGAATATTATTATTTTAAACGCAGATAAAGGTAACCCTATATATAAGCAGGACTATGATATGAGGACAAATAATATTGTTGGGGATATATCGAAATATGAGTTAATGAATAAGCATTTTGCAGGCAGGTTACAGAAGATAAATAATAGTGAAAGGCCAATGTAAGCGGCATGCGGCAGCGGGCGGCAACAATGTGACCCATTTACAAAAAATTATATTTTTTATAAAAATATTCGTAAATAAATTTCAACATATTGAATTTAATTTAATTTGGCAATGCCGTTAAAGGCGACCGAGCGGCAATGTTGAATTCAGTTTAACTTTTCGTTTTGCCGCTTCAATTAATTTGTCAAACCAAAAATTAAAGGAAAAAAATAGAGGACAGAAAATAAATTTTCGGTTTTGAAATTTCAACAATTGAATTTGTTTACTTATTTTGGCTTTAAAAAAAATCAAAATGTTTTTTATTTAATCTTCGAAGCACAAATTTTTCTTTAATTAGCCGCGTTCATTTGCCTACAACAAATAAACTCAAGCGGCAAATAGAACAGGTGGTTGCCGCTCGTTGCCGCAAGTCGCTTACATTGGCCTTTCACTATAATAGTTTAGTAGATGAATTATTTAAAAAAGGAAATTTTAATTAATAATGAGAAAAATAGAATTAAGACCAATATTGCTGTTGCACCTAGGTTATATGGATTGCCAAAGATTCATAAAGCAGATTTCCCATTAAGACCCATCTGTTATATCATTAATTCTCCATCTTACGAACTTTGTAAGTATGTGGTAAATATTCTTAAGAAGATGACTGATAATTCAAAATACAATATTAAAAATTCTTTGCAGTTTAAGGAAAGGAAAGTAATACGCTTCGATACATTGAATTTTCCGAAAATTTTAGGAATAAATATCTGAATTGAACTATTCCAATTAATTGGATTTAACTGCAATATCAAGGAAGTTTTAAAGATTTAATTTTAATTAGTCTGCATAATAAAGATCTCTGCTGGTAGCCACTATTCCACCACCGTTTGGAAATCATGCCAGGAGACATGGTTTATCTTACAAGGATTTTTGCAGAAATTGCCAATACGAAGGCGAGGAGGAATATTCCCAGCAATGGAACAGCACCGTCTAAGATATCTAGGCGAGCGGAGTTTCAATAGACTTGTTGAATTCATTCCATTAATTTGCAATTCTACATTGTCGGCTATATAATTAAACAATTTTTTTTTTTGCTTAGAAATTCAGTCACTTTTCCAAAATTAAAAAAAAATCGTTTAATACTTAACATTTGGCGGAGGCCAAGTCCGGTGAATATGGCTAAAAACTCACGCACATGCATCGATGTGTGAGTTATTGCGTTATCATGGTGCCAAATCCATGATTGGTTTTTCCACAATTCTCTGCGTTTCTGACAAATTGCTTTGCGCGAACGGCGCATAACTTCAGGGTGGTATTTCTTATTGACCATACGACCTTGTGGCAAGAATTCATGCTGCACCACGCCATTGCAGTCGAAGAAAACAGTGAGCAAATCCTTCACATTTGACCGAACTTGACGTGTTTTTTATGGTCCTTGGTCTTCTGGACGATTCCATTGGGATGATTCGTCACCAATTATGACCTTTTTCAGGAAATCTTGATCGTAATTGACGATGTTCAACAGCTCCCGAGCGCTCTCCATGCGATCTTGTTTTGCTGAAAATTTAGTAAATTTAGTTAAAAATCGAGGAGCACGCCAAAACACGAATAACCTTTTTATCTGTGAAAAACAAACTGGCAATTCGAAAAAACAAACTGTCAATTCGAAATAACAGACATGTGTACCAACATAATACAAAAAAAAAAATGCGAGAATCGAATATACGTAACTCACGAAATTTGAAAATAACGTTTTTTTTTATCAGATCATGTACGAAGGATGAAATTGGTGCAATCTGTACTTTGTTAACGGATATAATATTAAGTGTTTTTCTTTTTAATTTGATTAAAATCGTTTGATTCGTTTTTCAGGCTCAACAGCGAAAATTTAACAAAACTTGTTTTAATTTATTTTATGTTTGATTGAAAAACTAAACCAACATAGTATATAAAAAATATTGCCAGATAATTGTCAAAGTTCCCAACGTACGTTAAAAGTTACCCAAATTGAATACCCAAAGTTACCCAAATTGAATACTTTGCGTTGACGCAAAAGTACTGAATGTGACAAAGCTCATAAGAATACATGTAAGTATTTCAAATTGGTTGTCAGTTGAAAAAGGCAACGTATAACATACGACGGATTCTATGTGCTCCGTCCTTAATTGTTTTTATGTAGGAAACAGTTTAAAAACTAATAAATGCAAATTAAACGAACATTTGAGATGATTGATATCAATGTCTTCCACATTGATTGAATTACATTGGTGGCAGTAACTAAGTTCATATAAATGTTTCGAATAAAACTCAACACTTGATTTCTGGATAAATGTATATGATTATAAAATACATTAAATGGAATCCATTCACAAAATTAGCTACTTTTGCAAAAAAGTTCCTAATTTTAACATTTAGCTACACGGAAGTTTCAGTGGTTTTTAGTGGCATAAATCTCATAAAAACGAAAATACGAAATGTTAGTGTTAAAGTTAAAAGCTATCTGCCGTGTTCTTAAAAAATATTGCATGTTTACTCGTATTAAACTCTTATTTGACAGAAATTGTATACAATTACGGTGTTCAAAGGGTTGTCATAAAGTCATAAGTCTTAAAATATTAGTATGAAAATATATGAATACTGTGAGCTTTCTGACATAAATTATTTTAAATTTGAGTTAGCTGAGATGCTTATGGTTTACGTTACCGCAAACTCTGTATAAAAAGTCTTATTACGAGTACTTTCTGACTCTTTTGTTCGAAGTACAATATAAAATATTATGACACCGTTTGAATCCCCCAAATATGTTTTTTGAATACGAAAATATGAATTTGCTACTTTATTTTCTTTAAATTCTGAAATAAGGAACGATTTCTTTAATAAAATGTGGTTAGAATATAAAATATATCGAATGAATCCCCAGCAGCTAAAGAAGAATATTCGTTCGATAACGTACTTAATTCCGTTTTCTTATTAAATATGTTATATAAATCATATTGAAATTACTAATTAAAAGCCATACGCACAATAGATCAATATTGATCGCAGTGCAAATGGCCGATGAGGGCCATATCCCATCCACTAATAATAATTTAAAACCATTTATGCTTCAAGTTCGTTTGTTTTTCGTTAATTTTATAATAATTCAAGTTTACTCACAAATATAAATAAATTGTATGCAATATTGAATTTAATCCCACCTTTTGTTTAGAAACGTTTCGTTAATTATAAATTTACGACTTTCGGTCTTATTTATAAACAATATTTTTTCTTATTTGACAAATTTTGTATTGAAATTTGGTGTTGCTGGGAATTGTTGTTTTGGTAGCTGCTATTGTTAAATGTTTCCGTTTAAAAAATTTCAGGTTCCTGTTGTATTATTGCTTCAAAACATTCAGATTATCGCTGGGATCTTTATTGGTTACGGAATCAGAATCACTGGAGCTTTCAGGTTCGCATATAGCCATAGAAGTAATTGATGATGTAGTATAATAGTCGCTCGGCTTCCTTGAAGAAAGTTTTTACACAACTGTGTGTCTTCTAGATAAGAGCCTTCAGACACCTGGATTTGTCTTTCCAAATTGGACAACTGTTCCATTGCAAATCTGGCGAGGATCGCCATGTTGTATAAAAGAAATAAGTTTTAAATATACTGGAAATATTTTTTTTATAAATAAGACGGTTTACTCGTATGTTCGGTAAATATTTAATTGTAATTTTTTTAATCTGTTTGTTTTATTTAGATGATGGCCAATAAGTGTTCATAAGAAAGAACTATAAAAAATAAATAATTTATAAAGATGTGTTAACTAAAATAACAATAGTTTACAGCCATGCCACAGAGCTTAATTCCATTCGGAAACGGAATTGAATTCTTTTTTCACTTCTTCAAAAAACCAAAAACTAAAAAATTTTTCGGTATTATCTTATAGAATTGAATTCCGAAAAAGTTTTGAATTTTCGTTTTTTGATTCAATTACATTTCCGAACGGAAGTGAATTCTGTGACATGGCCGATAATTTAATTAAAATTTTAGCATAATATTTTTTTTTTATCTCGGACCAGTACTCAGGGGATAATGCCTACACATGCAGTGTATTGTACTTTCCAACGTTATAACAGACAGGAAACACATTTACAGGCAACTTATTCCACAGGCGAAGCGTACGGCTGAAAAACTAATTCTCTCTGTACTGCGTAGTAAGATTCCTCGGGCAATCGACCACAAATGGATGAGCTCTGGACGATGAACGCGTGCTACGTAAAAATTTGCGCGTTTCGGGAACAAGATCTCTAATCCCGTCATATCAAAATCCATTGTAGTAACGATAGAACAGCGTAACGCACCCTACACTGCGTCGATGCTCCTGTGTTTTAACAGAGTTGGATACCCTACTGTCACCGATAAGTTTGTTTCTTCGCTTTCTCCAGTACACGACCGTGAAACCCAAAATAGACTTTGAAGTGCCAGCCCAAACATGAGAGTTGTATTCCATTCGCGATCGGATGTAGGTGGTATAAATAGAAAGGTGATCGGATAGAGTGAAGTACATCTTACACCGCTCCAATAAACCGAAGCACTTGAATGCTTCTTTCGGGACATGGGAAATTTTGTTGCAGCAAACATCACACTGTATTTTTATTCCAAGGACATCAAGAGCATCCGAATCCTAAATATTTATACCATACACGAATACAGATGAGGCAGCATAATAAGTTGTCGTGTGTTTTTGCGCTAATAAACAACATTTACGAGCAGGGCTGATAGAAAAAATATGGAAGAAATCATCAATATGCCGATAATTTTGGAAAATATCACCATTTTCGTTTTGATATATCGTCAAAAATTGGACTAATATAAAACTAGCAAATTTGTAAAACCAAAAAAAAAAAATTGTTCTGGATACTCGGAACAAGGGCTTTTTCATACTTATGTATAAACTGAGAAAATTTCTGAAAGAGAATTGATGTTTTTATTGACAATGAGATCTGGCAGGTTTAAGACCTTATTTGTTCTCTTTTTGTTAATACGCGGCCACAGATTCCTTGATATAAGGCATGTGGTCTCTGTGAACCATCTATCTTGGGATCATTACAGTGGAGCACGCTAATAGGGGGTTTCCGCTACACAGATCGGTGTTCCTATCATCTATGGGGTTCCCTGTTTTGGTTGCCGTTATTGTAACGGTATCCACATTAAGTTTAAATGTTTCGCCATCTTCTGGAAAGATGTCTCGGTTAACAACACACCAATGCAAAATCTGCTCACCGCGGAGAGAATTTATGACAGATAGATAACGCTTTATACACTAATTAAGGTTACAATATAAGTTTTAATTTAGTGACGACAAAGTGTATTGGCGTAATTGAGTCTGTCGGGGATGGGTTGGATGGATGTACATGTACGAGTATGTCACCTTGAGGCAGTAGAATGATTACATTCATAAGTACATACATATATACACACGGATAAAAATTTATCATATGTGTACAAGTAGAATGCAACATCTTTTTGAAAAACCTGGTATAATTTTTTAAACGTGACTACTTTTATTTATTTCATGAAGCATTTGCCAAGTCTGATTATGGTTTCACAAATCACACTCTTGGAGACAAGTTTTGCGTTTTTTCTTGAGTTAATTTTTTACCACTTAAATAATAGAATATCAGTGTGACAAATAACATTTCATTTTTTTTTGTACCTTCTTCATTTATCTCGCACCAAAAACATTTATGTCCATAAAAAAACTATACACATACCCTGTCGGCAATTCCATTAACTTTACTCGAATCTTAGACAGTTTTTTTTACTTATGGAGGTTAACAGTCAATTTAGATCACAGACTTTATCGACATTACGGTATCCTAGGTAGTAGCCAATAGTCCAATTCTGCATTTCAGACTAAATATTTATTCTTAAGTCTTGTTAACACTGAACAAAATACTAGCGAGATAATAAAAGTTTGTATGTAAACTGCTATGAAAATGGTAAGAGATTTGACTTGCCACAAGAGGTTCATCATTTTTACGCAGGTTTTTGGCATATTATTACTATTTGAATAGGATGCGGCTCTCTACGGTCACTTCTACTGCGACCATTGTTGTTCTATTATGCTTCCCTTCACTCCTTCTCGGGTTGAGTGAGTCAAGAAACCGGCCTAGCTTCTCACTTAACGCATGCGCTTGTAGCAGCCTATATCTTCTGTATCCCAATGCACTACAGTAGGTGATCAAGTACTCGATTGACTCCTCTTCCTCACCAAAGAATCTGAAAATGTTTATATTAGAAATGCCAATACTACACAGTTGCTTATGGCAGATATAATGATTTTTAAGTGCGCCTGTCAGTGCTCTGGGGTTATTCCCATCCCATTTGGCCCTCTTTGCGTCAAAGTTAGAAATTTCTTGGAATTTTCAAGACCGATTGTCTCGTTCTAGTATTGCTCCATGATGGTCCTCCGTCTATTTCTTCATCTCCTCATTGTGGAGACTTTTTTGAATCCAAATGTTGGAGTGGGGTCAATGAAAATCCCCTCTACTTCTTTTATGGTCTTGTCATTGCCATAATATCCCTCCTGTCCTGGCTTCCAGATCAAAGTAATCTAGTTCTGGCTGACCAGTTCATTTAGCCTGTTGTGACACGGCTTTTAGGATTGATTGACTATAAGAGAGTATTTTAATCACTCCCTTCTTTATCGCGTTCTTTATTGCGTATTATTCCTCTTGGTATCTTTACTGAAAGTTTTCCTGCATGCTGTAGGCCCCACTATTCCCGCTCCAACTCATTGGAGCATTTTGAATCCATCCGTGCACCACTTTTGTGAACCGTCCCGCAGCCACCTTGGGTTCGTGCCCCAGTCTTCCTTTGTTGGGAAGATGATCCCGAACTTCCTGGTAAAGAAGTGAGTTAGATCTATGAGGTTACTTGTCTGAGACATATCAATTACCTTTTAGGATTGCAAGATGACCAGTAATAGTGGAAAAGATTTACATCAGCACCTGCTCACACAAGTAGCAATGTTGGCATATGTTTGTAGCCATATGAGCAACTTCTTGTTTAGGAGTTCGGCCATTTTAATCTCTCCTGTATGCAATTTCCCAGCAATCAATGGAAGACAAGTCTTAATGAGTTGGTAGGCCAAAACCCACTAAGAGCATCAGTCTTGAAACCAACTCACCTGTCAACGATCACCACCGGTTCTTTACAGTACAGGTATCTGTTGTAAAAACAACAGACCCTCGGGAGTTTGTTAGTCCCCGAAAAAAGCCACGAACCAAACAATTATCAGGGATTTCTTCCTGCGTTTTAGGTTTCAACTACAACCAGAACATTTCAGCCAAGGTAGGCACCTCAACCATGATCAGCCCGGGTTGAACTGCAAGCTGAACCACCCAGTGGCATGCTGATCCCCGTTCGGCTAATGTATATCCTTGGCAGGGATTTCTGAAGCCAACACAACATAAGTCATGCGGCTTCCTAGAGTTTTATTTGTCACAAAAAACGAGGGGCTCCTTTCCCTCTTTGCCCGAAAAACAAAATGCCTTGGTTTGGAATACGTGAAGACAAAACCTGTTCACCGGGGGATGCAAGATGACCAATAAGGTTACTTTTTTTTTTTTTTTTTTTTTTTTTTTTAATTCAGGTAGTTTTATTTCATATATGTATGTATTTTACAATGAGTAATTGTGCCCCAGCGCCGGTACTGGCTTTAGAGAGGCATTATGACAACTATACTATTCGTGAGCTTCTATTTTATGTATAATACAAATAAAAGAAAAATAAAAAGAATTATAAATAATAAAAAAAAAGAAAAAAAAAACATATATATAAATACGTATATGTACATGTGTTTATAAAAATGGAAGTCATGAAAATGATAAATATAACGTAATAAATCGAAATACGATTAATTGAATGCAAGAAGTCTTTCTATATCTTCCAACAAAAAGTGTTTAAGATTATTTTTATATGTGGACAACGCCAAGTTGTTTTTTAATCGGTTTGGAAGTTGATTGTACTCTTTTGGACCTGCAAACGAGATTCGTTGTTTTGTGATTTCAAGGCGACAGCGAACAGTATTTAAATTCATAGCAAGTCGCGTATTTCTTTGTGTATTTGATAAAATACGATCAAAATGTAGGGTATGCGTACCAATATGATTTACGCATTTAAACATATATAACAAAATTTGTTGCTTATACAGCCCTCTGATTGGAAGTACAGTCTTTGCATATTATTTGAATAAATCAATTGTGCTATAACGAAGCGGAAGGTTGAAAACTATTTTTAAAGCTTTATTTTGTGATGATTGTAAGGATCGCATAGTTGAATTACCTTTAAATCCGTAAACCATTGGAACATAAGTTAGATTTGAATGAACGAGGGATTGATATATTAGCAGTTTAGCATTAATGTTGAGTTTGTTTTTAAACTTTCGCAGCATTCCTATTCCTGAAGCGATTTTCCCTTTAAGATAATTCAGGTGATTTTCCCATGACAAATTGCGATTTAATATAACACCAAGGTATTTTACACTATCTGATTCCATAATATATTTACCATCAATAAGGATAGTTGTTTGCTCTTCATTTCTTGATAAGTATGGTTTAAAACGCACAAATTTTGTTTTCGACGCATTTAAAAGCAGTTTGTTTATCCGCAGAAATTCAGATAACACAATAGCATCATACTCTACTTGCTTTCGAAGAACTCCATCATCTTTAAAATTATAAAAAAGACAGATGTCATCCGCAAACATATACAATTTGCCATTAAAAGTGATGTTTTTAATGTCGTTAATGAAAATTTTAAATAGTAAGGGACCCAGAACACTGCCTTGCGGAACCCCACAGGTTACCTCAAGCTCACAGCTTTTGGAACTTCCAATTTGAACAAATTGTACTCTACGTTTTAAGTAGTCCACAAATAACTTCAGTGTCATTTCAGAGCAGCCAATAAGAGATAGTTTTTTTATTAAAATTGTATGATCTACTAGATCAAATGCCTTTGATAAATCAAAAAATACACCAGCAACACCTCTGTATCCTGCGTCAAGACCGCTACATATATATTCTACAACACTAACGACTGCTTCTGTAGTACCACAGCCTTTTCTAAATCCAAATTGGTAGTCAAATATGATTTTGTTGCTGTCCAGATAATTTGTTAATTGTTCACTGATAGCTTTTTCAAATATTTTGTCAAAAACTGATAAAACAGAAACAGGACGAAAGTTTTCAATTTTATTTGTTCCTACCAATTTTGGTATAGGAATTATTTTATGTTTTTTTAAAGGGTCTGGATAGTTTCCTTCAGCAAGCATTGTATTGAAAATGTCCGCTAAAGCTCGTGTCACAATTTCCCTCCGAGTTAATAACATTTTGGGAGTGATGTTGTCATACCCAGCACCTTTTCGAGTATTTAAACTGCTTAAAATAGAGTCTACTTTAAATTCATTTATTGGTAGAAGTTCAAATGAAGTTGATACAGGGACTAATGTGTTAAAGAAGTTTATATTATCATTAATATCCTGCTGCATATTACATTTTATATTGTTAACTACACTATGGAAAAATGCATTAAATGTTTGAGCTTTCTCATCATCGGTGAAAATTGCAGTATTATTAATATCTACAACTTCTTTTATAGGCTTTTTACATTTTCCTAACGTTTTGTTTAAAAATTGCCATGTTTTCCTTGCATCGCCAGTATATTTTTGTAGGTTAAATGTATAAAAATTGTTCATTAAGCTTTTACTGCAAGCTTTGATTATCTTACTTATACGTTTTAAACAATTACTTATGTGATTATTTTGCTTGTCCCTCTTTCGTGCCTTCAACAACTTTTTTTTGAATTTGATTAACGATGTTAGTTCCTCTGTCATCCAAGGACAAACTTTCTTCCTTATGTTTTTTGTTTCCATTATTACTGTAGTACTTTGTGCATCCGCTTCCATGAAAGTTTTGAACAGATGGTCACACTTTTCAGCTGAATTTGTGAATAGTGATATACTAAGATTTTCATCTAAATAGCGCCCAAACTTTCTGTAATCCAAATATATCTTTTTGTCGTAAATAGGTTTACGACAATAAAAATCTGTCTTAATTTCACAAAATATTATATTGTGGTCAGATAACTTATTCTCAATCGAAGATGTTATTATACGCTCACTATAGTTGCAAAAAACACAATCAATACTGGTGCTAGTGCTAGGCCTGGTTACAAGGCAGTGGGACGAATCAAAATTAAATTCCGAAAAAATATCCGACAGCCATTGACTTGATCTCGCCATAGTTTTTCCCTTTTGTAAATTGAGATCGCTGGAACGGCTGCCTTCTTTCGTTGAGGTTGTTCTAATCGCCTCTGTGATACATAGTCATGCAAGTCTCTGGACCTTGCGAAGCCTTGATGTGACTGCCCCATAACGGATCTACCCAGTAGTTTGTGCCAATCCAGAAGCTTATTGTTACGTTTCTAATAACCGATTCAAGGTACGGTTCCCGTATATCCAGGACTATGCCCAGATGTTTCACTTCTATCTTGGAAGCAGCCACAATACCGTTTATCTTCAGCGTAGGGATCTCGATATCCGTACTCCTGGTAAATGATACCATTGTAGTTTTTCTAGGATCTATTGAAAACTCATCCTTTCTACACCGTTCTCATGTTGTGACTACCCATCGTGTTAGGATGATCGTCCCTAATTGTCCAGCAGATATCATCTGCGTATCCACTATCTTATTGGTATAAGCCTGCGACTTCAAGTAGCCCCAAAGGAAGAAGTCTGGGATGGTTAATACGGACGGCCTTGCTGTCCATGCCACAACACCAAAACTGAAGATTGCGCGACCAAGAAATGTTTTCTTCACAATATCTATTGTGGCTTCTGCTATTTGTGCATTTGCACTGTTTTGTTATTGTACCATCATTCAATTCCGGTAGTAATAAATCGCTTTTCATAGCCCTGTGGCATTCAACGGTAACAGAAATTGTGTTGCCGTTGACGTCCTGTAAAAATACGTTCCAATCACTGCACCACACAGTATCGGTTGATTAGATGTAGCGGCTTTTCATGCATCACATGCGGATTTTCACTGCTCCAGAAACGGAGATTCTGTTTATTGGCATAAATTAAAGTGCCCCTCGTCGATAATGATGATTTTCGACTCAAAATAGTCCTTTTCGTTCTTGAGATTGAGGATGGCTCTGCAAGCGGAGTATAGCGCTCCATTGTTTGTCTGTTTGTATTGCGCAGCTGTCGAGTTCACAAATGTCAATTACGATTGACGTAAGACGACATTTGCAAAAGTATTACATCATACAATAGACTGATTAATTTTGTGCCAACCTTTATTATTTTAAAGACTAAAAAAAGTAAGTCAAAAGCAAATAAAATAGAACACACGCTTTGAGCGAATTATAAGCCGTTTTTACTTGTAGTCGACTACAAATTTGCCGACAGGTTAAGCACAAAAACGTGAAAAAGATTTTAGTCAGACATCTTTTTTTTTTGTCTTATTAGAGAAAATTTCTCTTTCATACAACTGCAAGTTTTCTTATAATGACTATAAATGCCTGACCACTTGTCTTCTTGTATACATTTTTCAGAATATTGTAGAAACTTTGGTGTAAGCTGATAAAAAGGAGACAAATATACGAGTACATGTATACAAACGTGTATATAATGCTTAACACTGTGTGAAACTAGTGTTGACAAATTTTATTATAAAAATCTTTTATGTTTTGAAAAAAAAAACTTTTTTACAAATCGTTGAAAAAAAAATATAAAATAATAAAATAAATATAGTTATGTACCAAAAGGAATTTTTCCTTTTTTGTACAGATATATTTGCTTATTTCCACGTGTGAGGAAAAAAGGACAGATTTTGTATGATAGGGTTAGTGTAGGGAATTCTTAAATTATCTCGAATAGTTAACATATATTATTATTTTTGCGACTATGACTATAGTCTACAGTATGTTAGAACATTTCTAATATTATATGATGGTATCATTCGTCTGGCTCAAGTTCAATCCTGGATAAAGCCAAGAAATATTTTTATTTTTAATTATAACAATAATTGCCGCGATCAATAACTCTTGATCAAAGTAGACAGGAAAAAATAATTGAATACACTAAAGCTGGGGGCAAATAGCTATTTCGCAGTCGCTACACGTTGGTTAAGCGGCCGTATTGAAAAATACATCAACGTGTCTCATTCATTAAATAGTGCTTAGTTCTGGATTTTATAAAAGTTGCTGGGCCTCCACAAGATCTTCCATGGAGATCTTTTGTCTCATACAGTATGTAGCCATTAATTGTTTGTTGCTGAGGTGGCATATTTAAAATTGATGGCCTATTTGTCATTGACTTCTTGAAGTGAGTATAGACAGGGCAACCCCTGTAGTTTGCAGTATGGTTACCTCCACAGTTACTGCATTTTTTAACGCTCGAGTCAGTCTTAGGTTTCTTGCACTGTGATGTACCATGAAGTTCTCCATACAAAACGCAAACTGCGGGCAACTTGCAATAGGCCTTAATATGGGCAAATTCTTGGCAGTTTAGGCATTGAACGGGCCCTAAACGCTAATGAGGCTCCTCAACGGTAAACTTACGATGCAAAAGATATTTAAGGTTATAAAATTGATGCACTTCATTCTTTTTCAAGGCAACATCTCCAGGTTCCAATTCAACCCTAAACATGGGTTGAGGAATTTGTTCACGGTGTCTAATATTAACCACAGTTTTAATTTTAAAGCCATTGCCTTCTAGTCCGATTTTGAAATCATTCGTATGTACAAAAGGATCAATGCCTTTTATAACGACCTGAATACCTTTGGCACTTTTAAGCTGATAAGTGTAAAATGATGGTTTCTCCTTCTCCAGAACATCAGACAATTTTCGGTATTCATTCTCCTGGTTGACCTGAATTTTCGTTGCATTGATGCTACCAAGCTTAACCGATGTTACATTAAAGTGTCTTTGCCGATTGCCGTAATAAGTTGTTTTACCAGCTCACTAGATGTAGACTCTCGCAAATATATTGGTGGCGGCTTAAAGGTTTTTTTAGATATTGCTGGTTCATCGGTCTGAAGGATAGCAAACCTATTACTATCCATTGTCGTGGTGGTCTTATCATCTTTGGGTATTTTGGACTGAGATGACACAGCGGCTTCGCTGCCGTTTAACCACAGTTACATACCTGTCCATGCCTACTTATGTTTTCGGCTTATCTGCAATAACTGAACTGGTAGATGGTTTGTCGTCTATTGTAACAACTATGTGTGGCGAACACGAACGCGTGCGGTTTCTTTCTCTTAGCGACAGTAGATTATCCTAGGATTTTTTCAAATATTTCTACTCAGAAATCCAAAGGCTTTTTCTAGTGGAGCTGAGATCTTTCTCAGAATTACATCTAATAGGTACACTCATATAGTTTTATTTTCACTTTAAAATATATAACAATAATTGTACAAAGTTTTTCTTGTATATAAAGTCACTCTTTTCACTTACTCGTATTCCGGTTTGTTTTTTTAATTTCCGATCAAAAACAAACACGTCCGTTCACTATCGAAACTGTATAAATATAAAATCGGAAGGACTGAAATACATCTTAAGAGACTTTAAAATGTGTTTAGTCTAGCGAACATCACGCAGAATTATTATGCCAAGATCAAAAACACCCGATTTCTTAATATCTATTTCATCCACATATGCTAATGAAGCAGCATTTACGTCATGCGTCTGTGTATTAATAAGCAACATTTTATCTTGCGAGCGTTGAAGTCGACCCAGTTTTTACTTCATTCATATTCTATCACTTGGCACCGATCTCGGATAGACTGGGCCTATAACTAATTGAGTACGAATATTAAATGCTGCTTTCGTTAGCAAAAGAGTGGATAGGTTGCAAGCTTTAGTCAGAAGATCATCAAGAAAAATAAGAAATACCACTGAATTAATCGTGTACTCGTTTGATGAGACCATCGGAGGAATATTATCAATAAAGAATACATATCTAAACACACTTCTATAAAAAACATCTTAAAAACATCATTTTATTACTTTCTGAAAAATATTTTATTTCCCAAAACACTTATCGTTATTTCTATTTTCTTTCAGATGAACCAGGAAAAAACTTCTTATATATTTATGAAATTTGTGTGTAAGTAGAGATTGACTGAATATTCAAAATGCTTATTCCTCAAACAAAAATATTTATTACTTTTTAAAAGTTTTAAATATATCTCTGTTAGAATTTCATGAAAACTTATTAAAAAGTTTTTACTTTGGATTAGTTTTTGCTTATTATTTAAAAAGTTTAATTTATTATATTTATTTATGTTTATGTTTTTTTATTTTTATTTTTTTTTACTATGATCATTGCAAATAAAATATTAAACTATTTATAATAAATAAATTTTTCGAGATCTTACTTAAATAAGTATTGCAACAAATATAGTTTATAATTTACATTAATGCAATGTTAGGAAAAAAAGATGGGGGAAAACCTAGTGAAGATTTAAAGAAATTCTAAGTTAATCCTTCTATCAGCTTCATCACTGAAGTTGAAGAAGAAATTAAAATTACAAATTCCTTATTATATCATAATTGGAAGCTCTATTTCGAACTTCAAATCTTTGTGTTAAATTAGATATTACTGATTTAAACAAATCTTCTTGAAAATTTTGATGCATTCTACTTGTTGAGTATCTTCTAGGTAAATTAAAAATGATTTTTAAATTTTTATTCTGGATTATTTGCAGCTTCTTTAGATGGGTTTTGGCACATCTATTTGACCAAATTTGACATCCATATGTCATAATAGGCCGTATGCACATTTTGTACAATACGATTTTATTTTTGTGGTTCAATGTTGATTTTGGATTTAATAATGGGAAATGTTGATTTTGGATTTAATCTTCCACATTTAATTGCCTTTTCACAGATTTTTAGAATATGATGTCTGAAAGTCAGTTTTTTGTCCAACTCAATTCCAAGATATTTAATGGTATCCAGAAGAGGTATTTCAGCTCCTTCTACAGATAGTGGTATTGAAGGTATCCTTTTTGGAGATTTATTGAAAGGACATATTATTGCCTGCGTTTTATTTTCGGTGATTTTTATTTTCCATTTTTTTAAATATTTTTGAGCATGTAAAAGACCTTTTTCATCCTTTTGGCTATGGCGTTTGAAAGTTTACCTTTAGTTATAATGGCAGTATCATCTTCGTACAGTGCAACTGCCTGATCTTTAAGTATTTCGAAGTCCGATGTATAAATTGAAAATAAAACTGGTGATAACACCGAACCCTTTGGAACCCCAGTTGGGATATTACGCTTGATGGAATAGTCTGTATCAATATTCACTCTGTGATTCTTCAACCGCACGGTCGTGTTTTTAAAAAAGTGAACAAAAAAAAACAAACCAAATAATCATTGTGCTTACATATTTTTAAACTTACATACAAAAACAATAATATATTGTATTAAATTGTATTTAAAAACAAGAACAAATTATTTTAAAATACAACGGGAAAATAAATTCATCACATTTCAGTAACTAAACAATAAAATCAATTTCAATAAAACAAGTGCGGTGGCAGTGCATTGTTATTGTTGTAATTGTGCGTTAAGATTACCTACCCAGTAGGAAAAAAATATACATTAAAGTTTTTGTTTTCTGTATGAGTAATCCCATCAGAAATAATTCTGAAAAAGAGCCTAGCGCCACCAGCAAAAATATATGGACTTCTGAAGAAGAATCTATAAGGCAATCATTGGACAATTTTCTTTCTACAAGAGATAAAATCCGCTCCTGTTCCGGCTCGCCTAACATAGATGTTACAACAGAAGATAAAAGATCTTCTACTCTAACTAATGCCAATAAACAAAAAACGCAAGTAGGCATGGATAGGTATATCACCATCACCAAACGTCAGCGAAGCCCTAAATCTGCTCAAATTGCATCCAAATCTAAAATCTCTAAAGATGCCGACACCGCTAGACCAACAGATCAAAACAGATTTTCCATTCTTCAAACGGATGAGCCAACAGCATCGTCAAAAAAATCGTTTAAACCACCACCAATTTATTTAAGAGAATCTGCCTCCAATGAACTGGTAAGAAAAATTGTTTCAGCAGTCGGAGAAAATACATTTAACGTTACCTCCATCAAGCACGGCAATATTAACGAAACTAAAATTCAGGTTAACCATGAAAATGACTACCGAAAACTGTCTGACGAATTTGAAAAGGAAAAAAAAGCTTTTTATACTTATCAGCTTAAAAGCGCTAAAGGTCTTCAAGTCGTAATAAAAGGGATTGACCCTTGCGTAGACATTGATGAAGTTAAGACCGGTTTGACAGACAAGGGATTCAAAGTAAAAAATGTTTTAAACATCAGAAATCGTGAAAAGATCCCTCAACCCATGTTTAGGGTTGAATTAGAGCCAGGAGATGTGACTTTAAGGAAGAATGAAGTTCATCCTATATATAATATAAAATACCTTTTACATCGTAAAATAACCGTAGAGGAACCGCATAAGCGCTTAGGACCCGTACAGTGCCATAACTGCCAAGAATTTGGCCATACTAGGACCTATTGCAAGTTGCCTACAGTTTGTGTTGTGTGTGGAGAATTCCATGGTACAGCACAATGCAATAAGCCGAAATTCGACCCAAAAATTAAAAAATGCAGTAATTGCGGTGAAAACCATACAGCTAATTATAGAGGTTGCTCCGTCTACACCCACCTCAAGCGCTCAATGAACAACAAACCAATAATTGCTTCTAAGCCACCACAGCAGACTCAAACTTTTTCTAATAACTCTTTTCCTCCGACACGACAGTCAACCGCAGACATAACCGTTCAAAATCAAAAACAAATTTCTTATGCTAATGTAGTTAAGTCTACATTCGCAAACCCGAATCAGGAATCTAGATCTCAACCGCCCGATCAAAATTTTAGTAACCTTGAGGCAACAATACAGACCCTAATTCAAACTATAAACACTTTTACGTCGTCTATGATGACGATGATGCAGGAAATGGTGAAAATGCAATCAACCATTTTGCAGGTTATTTCGAAAAAATGATTTGGTTAAAAATATGTTTCTGGAACGCGAACGGCATCCGCCAACACAAAAATGAACTCGAATACTTCCTGATGGATAAGCAGATCGATATAATGATGATTGCAGAAACTCACTTGACGTCAACAAGCTTCTTCAAAATCAACGGCTACGTACTATACGATACTAAAGACCCCCGTGGAAGAGCTTGTGGGGGCTCTGCAATCTTGATAAAATCTAGGATAAAGCATTTTTTGTTGAACGACGCATGCGAGGACTATCTTCAAGCAACTAATATCTGTGTGGAAAATTTTCATTACAAATTGGTTATTTCATCGATTTATTCGCCGCCTCGATTTTCAGTGACGGAATCACAATATTCAAGTTTTTTCAACTCATTAGGACCTCGTTTTATAGCAGCTGGAGATTACAACGCAAAACACACTTTTTGGGGCTCACGTTTAATCACACCGAAGGGTCAAGTGCTTTTTGATACAATCTCTAAAATGGGCTTAGACGTAATATCAAGCGGACATCCCACTTACTGGCCGACTGACCGGCGAAAGATTCCTGATGTGATTGATTTTGGAGTGGTAAAGGGGATCCCAGTAGAATGGATGCAAGCTGAGCCTTCGTTAGACTTGTCATCGGATCATTCACCAACTATTATTTCAGTTCGTTTTCCCCAGGAGACTTGGTCCCCGATTAACAATTTGCATAGGACTGTCACCCGAGTGAATTGGCTGAAATATAAAAAATTTTTGAGTACCCATTGCACTGAGAATATTGTTTTAAGAACACCTGAAGATATTAATGCGTCACTAAGCAACTTTAGCGAAAACCTTAAACAAGCCGCTGCAATTGGTTCTAGCGTTTATTTAACACGCAGAAACCTTCAAAATAGAACATATTCTTCAGAAATCGAGCAACTTGTGTTAGAAAAAAGAAGAGTTCGACGAGAGTGGCAACTTCGCAGATCTCCGCAACTAAAAACAAGGCTACGTGAGTGCACAAGTCAGTTAAGAAATTTGCTTGCAACCCAAAAAACGGCTTCTCTACAAACGTATCTAGAAAGTCTGGATGGTACTCCTCAGTGCGACTATTCTTTATGGCGGGCGACTAAAGGTTTAAAAAGGCCAGTTAGAAGTAAGCCGCCCTTGCGAGAACCGTCTGGTAACTGGGCTAGAGATGACTCGGAAAAGGGTAATTTATTTGTTAACCATTTGAAAAACGTTTTTACCACAAATAGGTCTGACAATGCAAATGAGTTGCCACCTATCGTTAGTAGACCTCCTGTGCCTTTAAGATTCAATTTCCAAGAAATTGAAAATGCTATTGGCAATCTAAACCTTAAAAAAGCT
Source organism: Thecocarcelia acutangulata (assembly GCA_914767995.1). NCBI lineage: Eukaryota > Metazoa > Arthropoda > Insecta > Diptera > Tachinidae > Thecocarcelia > Thecocarcelia acutangulata. The sequence continues at coordinate 66,031,267 of OU612098.1, forward strand.
CCAGGTATGGATAAAATCAGCAACAAAATGCTCGTAGAGCTGCCTCGTGTATCTAAAAGAATTGTTCTTTTTATTTTTAATGCTATTTTACGGCTTGAGTATTACCCTGCAGAGTGGAAGGTGTCCATGATAACAATGGTTCCTAAGCCAGGGAAGGATCACACGAAAGTAGAATCATACCGTCCAATAAGTCTATTGTCAACAATATCAAAACTTTTCGAAAAATTGCTAAAGGCGAAGTTGGATCCAATGCTTCATAAGGTTGAATGTATTCCTGATCACCAATTTGGTTTTAGAGCGAAACATGGCACCATTGAGCAAACACACAGGTTAGTTAACGTCATAAGAAAGGCATTTGAAGATAAAAAATATTGCTCTGCCTTATTCATCGACGTCTCACAGGCTTTTGATAAAGTGTGGCACGATGGACTAATGCATAAAATAAAGTTTAACTTACCTGCAAACATACATAACCTTTTGAAAAGCTATTTATATTGTCGCCAATTTATAATAAAAGAAGGCGATTTCATAAGCCCCGCCCAGCCTATTGAAGCTGGAGTTCCCCAAGGCAGCATATTAGGGCCTATCTTATATTTGATCTACGCATCTGACATGCCGACAAGCACCAACATTCACACTTCAACATTTGCAGATGATACAGCATTCCTTAGCATACATAGTAACCACCAGCAAGCATCAATAAACTTACAGGAACATATCGACAAACTAGAGAAATGGCTCAAGCTTTGGAAAATCAAGGTTAATGAACAAAAGTGTGCCCATGTTACATTCGCACTGCGTCTAGGAACATGCTTACCCATTACTATTAACAATAAAGTAATACCTCAACACAGTGAAGTCAAATACCTCGGTATTCATCTTGACCGTAGACTAACATGGAAGACGCACATCGAGGCAAAAGTAACGCAAATGAAATTGAAAGCAGTGCAAATTAACTGGCTAATAGACAGAAATTCGACTTTGAAGCTTGATTGTAAACTTTTGCTGTACAACGCGATTCTAAAGCCAATATGGTGCTATGGGATTCAATTATGGGGCACAGCCTCTGCATCTAACATTGAAAAAATTCAAAGAAGTCAAAATAGAATTCTCCGTAGAATTACAAATGCTCCCTGGTACGTTAAAAACTCACGAATCCACGCAGATCTGAACGTACCTTTTGTGAAATCTGAATTTGTGAAGTACGCGACAAGATATATTAACAAACTTGAAATCCATCCAAATCCACTTGCAGTTAATATCCTTAACTTTGGTGGTCATACCCGTCTGAGAAGGAGGGATACTTTGGCTACCATTAGAGCTCTAAACAGATGACTGAATTCTGAAATAATATTCGCATAAAAATAAATTTTTGTCCAGCACTGGCAGGACTTTAATTAAAATTTTTTTTTAGTATTAAGATTTGAATACTTATTGTCATTACATTTTTTTTATGTAGATTCAATAAATAAAATAATAAAGTTAAAAAAAAAAAAAAAAAAAAAAAAAAAAATCAATATTCACTACAAAAGATCTTTCGTTCAAAAAACTTTGTATTATTTTTTGTAAATATATTGGATAACCGAAATTATGGAGTTTAAAAATTAATCCGTTGTGTAATATAGAGTCAAGGGCTTTTTCTAGATATGTCTAACAGGACTATCCCAGTACTTTTTCGTTTACTTTTGTTATTTGAGATATAATTTACAATTCTCTTAACTTGATGCACTGTTAAATGATCTTTTCTAAAGCCAAATTGCTCTTTTTGTATTATATTATTAGTCTCGGTGTATTCATTTATTCTCTCTAGCACGATTTTTTCGAAGACTTTATCTAAGTAATTCAACGTACTTATGGGACGATAACTTGTAGGTGACTTTGCGTCCTTTCCTGGTTTTAATATTGGTACTATTTTTGCCGTTTTAAAAATTTGTCGAAAATATCCATTTGACAAACACCAATTGAAAATTTGTGTAATAAAAGTGTAAAAAGTATTTGTCATATTTTTCAATATAATGGAGTTTATTCCATCGAGTCTGGGTGCTTTCGAGTTTTTCAGTGTACCCATGTAGAATTTTACCTGCTCCAAGTAAAGAAAAATCAACAACAACAAAAATTGATATTAACATACAATTAAAATTAAAATTAAAAAATAAAAAAATTAAATTATTAAAAATTAAAAAATAAAATTGATATAACAACACTCTCCTGTTTAAATTAAATATTTGACGCAAGTTTTTGTCACTTGGTTTTAGCAGTGCAGCTAAATTAAGGATTAAAGCGCAATGTTATACAACGCTTTAGTTTTGCTCTGTAGCAACAGCGCACTTAAATTAGCGCGTCAAGCGTAATTTATCTGTCAAAAATCCTCATGTAACAAAATCTGGGAGACCAACCAAAATTACGCGGCGTCATCGTTTCGCAATTGGAAGATCCAATTTTGATAAAAAGCTTTGCTGTCTCCTAGTAAAGTTGGCTTCAAAACATTTGCTACTCATTTTTTGCGGCCAGTAGTAATCACACTTGAAGAGCTTTCAATTTAATTCGGTTTAGTACTTTAGGAGCAATACGACTATCAAATTATTACTAAAACTAACAAACAAAATTTGTGTTATGTGTTTAACTTAACTAAAAGGCAGCACACCTCCATCTGAGGCATAATTGAGGTTATATGCTGTTAATGTGCCGAATTATCTCATTCTTTAGCTCTTGAATTGTTGGTGACTTGTCGAGGTAGACCTGGTCCTTCAAATAACTCCAAAGACAGAAGTCCAACGGTGTTAAATCACATAATTTTGGCGGTCAATTGGTATTGCCACCGCGTGAAAAAATACGGCCATTGATTTTGTTGCGCTAAAAAGCCATTATTTCGTAAGCTATGTGACAACTGGGACCCTCGTTTTGAAACCACATATCTTCCAATTCGGGCTATACATCTCACTATAGCGAACACCATTCACAGTAACTGTCTGACGGGCCTTATTTTTGGAAAAAATTCGGCCCGATGATGCCGCCAGCCCATAAACCGCACCTAAAAGACACTCTTTGTGGATGCATTAATTTTCGACAGTCACTCTTGGATTATCATTCGCCCAGATGCGGCAATTCTGCTTATTGACAAAACCGAACACACGTAGGTTAGAGAATCGTCCTCGGGCCTATATTCTGTAGATTTCCGTTCGCGTTTATGGCATCATGAAGCTCAGTTTAATATTCGGATCGGAGTTTCTTCTGGTTCGATCTTATGTATGTTAATAGTACCATTTAAATTTGTACATATTTATCGATAAAATGTTTTTAGAATTGACATTCATTTTAGCGAACAGTCTACACGAATAATAGTCCATTGAGTTTACTTTTTGTTAGCGTCGGTAGATAGAACCCCGGGGAACTGGTTTTGCCTTGGCGTAGACCAAACCAGGGCACTATGTTTTCTGGGGCATAGAGGAAGGAGTCTCTCGTTTGCTGCAGCAAACAAAAATCTAGGAAGCGACATAACTTATATTGTGTTGGGCTTCCGAAACCTGTACCAAGGGTTAAGATTGGCAGAGCGGGGATCAGCAAAGCCCCCGGGATATTCTGCGTTGCTGATCTTTCGATACTGATCATGGTTGAGGTGTCTATCTTGTCTGAAACGTACTGGCTGCGGCTTAAACTTAAAATCACTGGAAGGGGAATTAGTTTCCCTGGTAACCATGGTGCATGCCGGTTTTCGGGGAACTCACAATTCTCAGAGGTGCTGTTGTCTTGCAACAGATACCTGTACTGTAAGAAACCAGGAGTGATGGGTGAGATGGTTAAGGGCTGATGCTCTTAATGGGCTTCGGCCTACAAACTCATTGAGCCTAATCTTCCATTATCTGTTTGGAAATTGCATACAGGAGGGATGAGAAGGCCCGAACTCTTAAGCAAGGGAATTGTCTATAGGGCTACAAACTTATAGCATAAAGTTGCACCCTGCGTGAGCCTAGCAAGCCACACAGGGGCACTGGTGAATCGTGAATAACTCACCTCGTGGAGTTGGTCCATCATGAGATTAAGCCGTAATGGCAGATGTAAATCAAATTCACAACTGTCAGTATATAGACCCGAAGCTCTCACCAAGGGCAATGGCAGAATGGTGATCGGCAAATCCCCCGATAGGTTCTCGGTGCTAAAACGTTCTGGCTGTGATTTAAACCTGAATTGCAGGAAAGGGAATTAGATTCCAAGATAACTATAGTGCAATGCCAGTTCTCAGGGCTAATAAGCCCCCGATATGCTGTTGTCTAGCAACAGATACCTGTAAAGGCACGTTTACATGGTAATACAAGATTTTGAGGGAGGGAAATATTAAGAAATTCTCTCCATACTTGAAAAAAGTTAACAAAAATGTGTTGTGAGTATTTTGTATGTTTACATTTGTTGGATAAGTAAAATCAAAGTATTATTATGAAAGTATAATAAAACTACTGATAGTTACAATTCTACCACATTTACAAAAACAATATACAATATTCTTGAACTGCAATTTTTTGGGTTTGGCAATGCAAATTTGAAAATACACCTCTGATGTGATGAGAATACAGAGTTTTTTGAAATGGTTTAGAAAATTAAGATTTACCGACCGCATGTCAATTTTTGCATTTGGACTTCTCTCCTACTGAATACATTTTGTTTTTACACGGTAAATTTTTTTTATCTGACTCACATTTTTGACAGATCTAAATATTTGTATTACCATGTAAAGATGCCTTAAAGTAATATAAGAAACCAGAAGTGATGGTTAGACTGATGAGTAGGTTAAGGGCTAATACTCTTAACGTACTTCAGCCTAACAACTCATTAACCCTTGTCTTCCATTGACTGTCTGGGAAATTGCATACAGCAGTGCTTAGGAGGCCCAGCAAAGGGACCATATGGACATATGGTTACGAACTTATGGCAAAAGTGTGAACCTTGCCAGCCATGCGGGGACTATGGTGGAACGTGAACAGTTCAACCCGTAGAATTGGTCCATCATCAGACAAGGCCGACAAGGCCGGTGCAGATGTAAATCAATTTCCACATTCTGCCAGTACATGCAATTCCATGTATATGAATCGCTTACGTACAAACATTCACAGCCAGGTCGCCGATGTCGAAAGGATAAGTTCATTCGCACTCTAGGCGAAAGAAAATTGATTTGGGTTTTTTCTAACTTTATTCTATGCGAACGATGTGTCAAAATTCAATTAAAATAAGTTCATGCGAACGAAAAATAGTGACATAGACGAACCCAAATTTATTCGAATGTGAGTGACTAGTTTTCTTTCGCATACATTTTCATTCGATATCGTCGAACAGGCTGTCAATTTTTATATATGTATGTACATATGTTTATAGAGACTTACGTTTTTTTTTCTTGTTTTTTTTTTTTTTTTTTTTTTTTGAGTACTAAACAAGACAACACTGGTTTACAGCCAAAAAAATACCATATACAATACTGGTTTACAGCCAAAAATGCCTAGATAAGTTAATTGGGACCTCCTGAACACGAAAAACGCTGTAATTTTTTTTTCTGAAGTACTGTTTTTTGGATAACGGTACTTTTGTGTTTTTCGGTGTATGGTCCCACTCAAACCCTCGTGGAGCCCAATCAAAAACTTCGATCAGGAAAATATGTATTTCCTATATTATTATATGTATATTATGTATTTCCCATATCCGATTGGAATTGATGGTTTCGTATTCCCTTTATGAAGCAAGACTGTCTTCAAACTATCCTTGCCTTGCCATTCCTCTGGGCCATTTTAATTTAAATTTTTTGAATTTACACCGAATATACTCGTAGTGTGTGAGCAATGAAAATGAAAATATTGTCGTTCCACGAAGTCCTTAATAAAAACTTTATTTTTCATCCTTTTTTTTCAAATTGCGCTTAAAATGTTGGTAGTTAAATAAACTATTTGGTAAAAAAAATAAAACTTTCCAGATCTTTACTACAACGTAGAAAAAAAAGGAAATAAAAATTAAAAATTTTGAAATTAACGTAAAAAATAGTCAAATTTTGAGGTGCCATTACTGAGCCATTTCTTGTCAGATAGAAATTCGTATTATATCGATGGAAGAAACATTCAATTATCTTTCCAACGATATGCCATTTATCTTGATCGCATTTTTGGTTGGGCTCCACAAGGGTTTGAGTGGGACCATACACAGAAAAACACAAAAGTACAGTTATCTAAAAACCGGTACTTAAGAAAAAAAAATTACAGAATTTTTCGTGTTCAGGCGGTCTCAATTAACTTATCTAGGCATGTGTCGTTCTTGGTATTTTTCCAAATTTTAAATTAGTAAAGCAGTATAATATCAAAATAATTTTGCATTTTTACTTAAAAAATGATCATATTTGGCAATAAAAAAATATAATATTGCATGGGATAATGAACACTTGGTATACACATACATATGTATACATAATTACAAATACATATGTAACTTCCAAGAAAGTTTTAAAGAAATTGTTCCAACTCAATTTTCAACACGTGTCATATGTAATTCCTCATGTACTTTTTGCTTTAAGTTTAGTTGATGTATTTATTTATCAATTTATCATTCAAATGGGAAAGATTTTTAAGGAAAAAGTTTTCATAATTTTGGAATTCCCATTTGCTGGAACTATCTCGATTTCCTTCTTCCCCAATCACATCGTTTTATATAAGAAAACTTTAACTTCTCACAGCTCAAGAGTTCAAGATATTATATCAATAATTCCTTTGTGTGAGTTCACAAAAGATTTTACATACATACACACACATATACCTAAGTGTGTACATACATATACATATATATATATGTATGTATACGAGTACATGCAAATAAAATTTAACTGCAAAGTTAGACATTTTGATTGCACTTTTGTGTCTCTTCTCTGTCACACAAGCAACAACAAATAATAAATTAAAACATGAAATGCAAAAGTTTAAATTACAATTTGGATGACATTTTTGCGGGGTGCAAAACTTTTTTAATTTTTGTTAATTAAATGTGACACATGGCTCACGAACACCAACATCCATTATTGCAAACATTTTCAGATACGAGTACGATTCGTTTGTTCACATAAACATATGTACATACATACATACATATTTGTGTACATACCTGCTTAAATATGTGCATTTGTATTTGGATAGTAAGGTGGAGTGTTTTTTGTGACATTAAAAAATTTTAACTGAATCGGGAAGTTCCGTGCTTTAAGCGGCCCATACAGGTTTCAATTCAATTGGGAATTGAGTCTTTCAACTGAATTGATTATTGTCCACACACTTCATAAATTGAATTGAAAGATTTTCTTTCAACTGCTAAATTCAAGGAAACTATAGACAATTATAAAAATATATAACTATCTCTTTGCAAAAACATTACAAATATAAATTTTGAGACCTGATCAAGAGACTGGAATTAAAAGACTTGCTAGTCAACTTGAAAAAATCAAAACATTTTGATTTTTCTTAAACCAAATCGACAACTGTCAAACTAATCAACTGACAAAGCCATACACGCTTTGATTTGGACAACAACCGACTCAGTTGCCAACTGAGTTGAAAAGTGTATGGAGTGCTTTATACATATACATACATACGTTGGAAACAAATTTTTTCAATCATCAATAGTTTAAAATTTTAAATTTTCCTATAACATTTCATAGTTTTTTGGGCTATTTGTATTAGTTTGTGGGTCCAAATTGGAATACTAGTTACCAAATAACTAAAATTAAATACTCATTAATTAAAATCTTTCGACAGCTTTAGCTGTTCTCCTGTAGTGCGATTCTCTAACTTTTAACGATCGCAATTTTTGTCATCAAATTTCATCGCTTGCACTAACGATTGAGTGATTCTGTAACTTAATTCTAACGATGGTAAACAGCTGTATTTTTCTGTTCATTCATATAAGCATCATCTGGCATCTCTGCCAGAAAAAAAGCGAAAACCACAAAGAAGAAAAGAAAAAGCAATAAATTTTTCCATAACAATATGTATACATATTGATTTTTTTTTTAAGTGACAATAAATATTATTTAATTTGTAATAAGGCAAGTAAAATAAAATATGTGTCCATATGTTTCATTTATTTGTTTATAAGTACTAATTTCTATATGTTCAGAATGACCACAACTAAGACTGGTGATAATCAATATAACTTTTTAAATTCATTAACTGTCAACTCAAAGGAATTGTCCAACTCCCGATAAATGCACTGATTGTCCCTTGAAGCGTTCAAACTTGTTTCATCCCATGCAAATGCGAATGCCAAACGTTCAATAGCTATTTTAACACAAAACACACTTTACCGGTTAAAAAATTATACTGAAATTTTTGTTTTTGAAAATTTATTTAATAAATATTTTATGTATTTATTATATAATAAATATTTTTATGTCTTAAAAATCAGATTGTAAGCACTTTGTTTCATTGATGCATAATTTAAAAAAATACACTTTAACGATTGAATAAACAGCAAGAAAATTTTTGCCTTTAAGAAATCGACAATCGGCAGTAAAATTTAAAGCTGATTTTGATCGACTACGAATATCGTTAAGAAAATGTTACAGAATAGCAAATTCGAAAAAATATCGTTATAATTATTTTAACGATTCGATTATCGTTATATAAGTTACAGAATCGTACTACTGGTCCCTTGAAAAACAGCTGGTAAATTGAAAAACATATAATTTGGTCCACTCGTTATTTGAAATTATAATGCAGCCACGGTTGTCATATGTGACGACTTTGCGTGCTGAAAATAGCATGTTGACGATTTGACGCTCTGAGGTCTGCTTTTGACTATTTTTGTAGATCACAATTTTACTTTCATATCTTCCAAGCGACTTTGATTTTACAACTACATACTAGTAAAATAAATGTATACGTAAATATGTATGTAACGCTGAAAACTTTAAATTTTTTAAATCATTACAATATTATAACAGAATGAAGTGTTTTTTCTGATCATAGAAAGGCGATAAAATTAGTCCGGATTGTAGAAACGAGTACTATTATACTTGGAACTTTTCTTTTGTGATTCATATATGAAGATGCTAGATTTTTGGAAGAAAGTATCAAAAATGATTCTTTACTCATTGTTTCTTCTCTTTGACTCAGTTTACAACAAAAAAATATTAGTATCAACGTATTCTTCTGAACATTAGAGAAGAGTTTGCATCCAAATACATAAACATAATAAAAATCAAAATTTAGTTGAAGAAACCTAATTTTGAAGAAATGTTTTATACTTAAGACTTCTTAAAACTTTGTAACTGTGATTGTTTTGACTTAAAAGATATGCCCAATATAATAAAATTGTTTAATATAATAATGCGTTCATAATTCTTATGTACATAAAGGAACTTTAAAGATACCTTTTATTAAATGAAATCTTATTTTAAAAATGTGTTATGTACAAAAATACTTACGCTCGAATTCATAAAAAGTATTTTATATTTATTAAACGTTTATTTGATAAACATTGTATAGAAATTGATCAAATAAACCTGTATATTTTTATAAATATAACAGTTAGAACGTATATTTATGAAAATAACTTCATATTTGTAGGAGAATATATTTGTTGTTTAAGCTTTAAGTGCTGTAGTTTTTTATCAAGGCAATTGGTTTGCTATATTTTGCCCATTTAAAATGTATACATTTTATTCAAAAACGATTAATTCTACTTACTGATGATTTTTTGACGATTTGCGATAATCATATTGACGGCTTTGACGATTTTTCCCCCGAATTTGACGAGTTCAAACCAGATTTATCTGGCATCTATGAATGCAATATATACACGGGGGAACATTAAAGGATACACACACGCAAAGAAAATACAGCTTGAAATATGGTTACAACAACATTAGTATATACGCCATAATATTGTGTATTATTGTTAAAAACTTTCTATTATCGTTATCATTATAGTTTATTTTCCCATAAATATATGTTCGTTTGCGTTTCTGTAATTCTATTGTTACCGTCTATCAATTTCAGATAATGGTTGCATACAATGTTAGTATTGTATATCATTCTTTTTTAACCCAACAAGAGTTTGTATTACACTCAATAATAAAATACCTGTTTTTATCATATGTATGATACGCTTATTCATATGTAACAAATATAAAATTACAGAATAAACTTAGTATTGTAAGCATTATCAATTGTTTTATTTTAACCGTTAACAAAATTTTCATTTATTTTGATTTTGTTTTTGTGAATAAATATGTGTTTTGTTTTAAATTAAAAAAAAATTTTTTTGTTATTCAAAAAAAAGGAAAAAACTTAAAACTAAAATTGCAGAAATTGGAAGGTATTAAGATTTTGATATTTGTGCGGATGTTGTAATCAACAATACTATAAGAAAGTCAACCATATTGCCATCCAACCATAATATGGCATTGTACAACTATACAATTGTTATTACCATAAGAATTTTAAAGACGAACCATACTATTGTTGAGAACCACTATAATGTATTACATTAAACTACATTAATATGGTCACGAGTAAATATAATTTTTAATTAGGCCATTATATTTATTTCAGCTAATTGATGCTAGAATCCGTTGAAATTGACATAATTTGCATTTGTGCAACCCGAATATTTTTTGCAAACTATTTTTAATTATTTAAAATTATTAAAAAATATTTTAATAAATGTTTTTATACTTATTTCATATAGATATTGTAATATAAATAAATAAATTAGTATTGTTGATCGAAAGATGTTCTCTTTTTAATTAATATGGTGAGCTATGGTAAAAAAAAATTGTTTTCAGCCAAAATATAGTATGGTTATTTATAAAAAATTTTCATGAAACTATAGTTATAGGTATATTAATGACATTTCAAATATGACAATACAATATTATTAGCACCAACCATACATTTCAACAATAGTATGTTGCTCTTAGAATATTGTCATGTCAACCATATATTTTTTTCTTCGTGCACGCATGTTTCTTTTAAGCTGAAGGTGCATACCACGCGTTATATGCATTACGCTTCACAAAGCATATGACACATAGACGCGTCGACGCAAAAATTGGGTTTACTTTCTACTTTTGCATACGTCATAAGCGTAATAAGAACTGTCAGTTGTTTTAGTTTCATTTTTTATATGTTACTACCAAGAATATTTGTTATGTTTAAGGCTATATCACGTCCTGAGTATTATCCTGCACAGTTGAAGATGTCTATGATTACTATACTATGAATATAGCCCAATAAGGATTTTAAGGAAGTAGGATGTATCCCTAATCCAGAAGTAGGATGTATCCCTAACAAAAAGCTAACACACAGATTAGTAAATGTTATAACAGAGAAAGACTTTTGCAGACAAAAAGTATTGTTGAGTTCTATTCACTGACATTTCCCAAGCTTTTGATAAAATGTGGCACGACGGCTTGATGCACAAAATAAAGCTAAATTTGTCAGCAAACATTCATAAGCTTCTAGAGCTACCAGAAATTTGTTATCAGAGAAGGCGATTTTATGAGACCCACTCAGCCAATCAAAGCAGGAGTTGCCCAAGGTAGCATACTGGGACTTATTACTAAAATTAATGACCAAAATGTACTAATGTTACATTCGCACTGTCTAAACAAACATGTTCGCCTACTAATATTGACAACCTATTTATTCCGCACCACAATGGCATTTACCTCGACCGTAGGCTAATGCGGAAATTGACTTATGGGCAGAAGTTCTATATTGAAGTTAGATTGCAAGCTTTTGCTATAAAACGGCACCGTCTCAGCGTCAAAAATTGAAAAAATTCGAAGACGACCAAACCAAATTCTTCGATCGATTATTGCCGCTCCATGGTACAGAAAAAACTCACAACGCTGGTAAAAGACGAAGTAAGTGAGAAGGTATATGAGTAAGCTGGAACTTCACCCAATTCCTCTTGCACGCAACATACTTAAATTTAGCAGTCACACTCGGTTGAAAAGAAGGGTTACCCTTGCCACCATCAGAGTGTTAAATAGCTGAAATTACCGTTATAGTTCCCGCAAAATAAAACTTTTCGTTTAGCATTGGCTGTACTTAAGTAAAAAGCACATCTTTCTTTACTAAAAAAGTAATCGGGTTTTAAATGTTTTTAGGAAAATAGTTTCTATATCTAAACAAGGCTTTGCTAGCCTTGACTAGTTGAACATGAGTAGTGTTCTGTCTCTCGTCCTGTACACACGTGTTTTCTTACTGCTATCCGTATTTTCAGTATATGTATGTTCATTATTTAAATTCGTATGAAACCAAATTGCACCGGAATAGGTAGCAAGATGTGTACATGTGTTTTTTTTCCTTTTTCACGGTTGTCCGTGTTTTCTCTATATATGTTCATTATTAATTTATTTTTAATGCATTTCATTACCTGTGTGGAAGGTGTTGGACTAAATTTTGATAATCTGAGCAGTGTCGAAAGTAAATACACTGGGCACTGATCAGTTTTAACTAACTTAATTCCAACATTTTAAATGCTGTAATAGAGTTGTAAATGCTGTAATAGAGTTTCCTTTGGTCTTTCATGTTATTATTGTTAAAGTTAAACCTCGACAAAAACTACTCCCTCATAACCTATTTTCATCATAACCTATTTTTCCAGTTCTTGTACAATGCACTGCATATGTAGGGGTCATCCCATGAGTACTGGTCCAAAATAAAAAAAATGTAAGTGAAGTAAAGTGCAAAAACGTATATAGATTTACCCCTAAATATTTAACAGTGTCTTTGTTTGGGATTTCCCGGTTTTTCGTACATCATTGTTACATTTTCCTACTAATCGCAATTCGTAGCCAACTGTATGGGGCTCTTTATCTTGGACCAGTACTCAGGGGATGCTCCCTACATATGCAATGCATTGTACCAGATTTAAGCAAACAGGTTATGAGGGGAGCAGAAAAGAAAGCAGTATTTGTGAACGTTTGATTTAAACTTTCAAACGTTGTAATTGGCACACAACACGGCTGCAGGCAACATGTTCCACAAACGAAGCGTAAGGCTGAAAAACGAATTCTCTCTGCAATGTGTTGTGCAATCGACTACAAATGGATGAGTACTGGACGTTGCGTTGATGTTGCGTAAAAATATGTGCGTTTCGGAAACAAGATATCCAATCTCATGAAAGTAAAATCCATTGTAGTTGTGATGGAATAGAAAAGCGCACTCTAAACTGTGACGATGTTCCAGTGCGTCAATAGAGCACCTATTATTATTATTCACGATTCACCAGCAACTTCGTGTGGCTTTCTAGACTCAAATTTCCTAACAGCCAGTGGAAAACTGGCTTAATGAGTTGGTAGGCCAAAGTCCATGAAGAACATCAGCCCTTAACCAACTCACCCGTCTAACCATCAACCCTGGTTCTTTACGTTGTATCCGTTATAAGACAACATCACAGGGTGCTATTGGCCCCCTACTACTTCCCTTTCCTACGATTTTGGTTTAAACCATAGCCCGAACGTTTCAGCCAAGACAGGCAGCCCAACTATCTGCAAGACAGAACTTCCTGGGCACTTTGCTGATGCTCGTTCTGCCAATTTTAACGCTTGGTAAGGGTTTCACAACATAAGTCATTTTATACTATATCATCACATTAACTCATTTTGGTGCCGATTACAAAGTATCTGTCAGTTTGAGAGGTAAGAGTAATTAGTCATGATATGATGATTGTTGTCACACAATTTTGAAAAAAGTTTTTTAAGAATTCATGGTAATACATAGTCAAAATGGCAATGCTCATATACATATCTAAATTAGAGCTGCATATCTAAATTAGAGATTGGATAGTCGTCCCCATCGATATTTTCGATAGTTTCAAGAAAACCTATCGATACTATCGTTAAGCGCTACTTTTGGCTATGAATCAGTAACTCAAGTGGAAGTTAGTAAACATAGATACATACATATTTATATAAGTATATATAAAACCGTCATGTATTTTTTTTCTATGACAAAAAAATATAACTTTTAAATACTTTTCTTTTTAGTTTTGCTAAACATTTTGAGCTGCAGCGTCACCTGTATACAATTACAAAGAGAACAATGTTTTTTAAGTTGCAGCCGACATTTAGCTGCAGCCGCCAGATATAAGTTGCCATGTTTAACTTACATTTTTTATATAGAAAAACTCTTTTTTTTTATTTGAGATAAAAGTAATAAATGATATAATTCACTTTAATATTTAAAATGATTTATATAATATATTTTCATTTGTAAATTACGGTATAACTATAAAAATTTAAAGGCGGCTAAGAACATGCCTGAATAAATGGCCAGAAACATTATGCCGGCTACATGTAACCGGCTTTGTATATACGTTCAAAAATTGTCGATAGTATCACTATCGAACGAAAACAATCGAGAGTTAGCTGAAAATAAAACTAGCGATACTAACGATAGTACTATCGATTGTTTTGCAGCTCTATATCTAATAAGTATTTATACATTATGAATAAACGCTTATAAGTACGAACACATGACATATGTTAAAAAAAAACTGTATAAAAACATACAAACAAAAATTATTTTAAATATTATTTTTAATAATAATTTATTGATTTTTGTTTTGTTGAACTTTATAATTTTTTAATTAGATTTCTGGTTTTTGTAAATTTGCTCATCGGCTTTTAGTTCAAGTTTTTCCTTTCTTAAGTTTTCTTAAGAAGGATTTTTTTACAGTATATATTTGCTGTGATCAATAATTTTTGATTGAAGAAGGCATGAAAAATAATAATCAAATTTTTAGCTGGCGGATAACTAGCTGTTTCTTAGTTGCTATATTATTAGAGTATTTTTCTTCTTAAATTCTCAACAATTTATTTAGATTGTTGGGATATAAAGTTGAATGTTTGAGAATATCCTTAAAAAATGTCCAAAGTCTACTGATGATTAGGGTAGCTCCTATGAAATGTCGGCATATAGATAGCTGGGAAACATAAAAGACAAGCTATTTATAATTTTTTATTGGTGTGAATATTAGAAGCTAAAATAGCGAATAAAAAACTCAATTGTTTAACATACATATTTTTGTATTTTAATAATTCTCCGTGCCCAGAGATGTAATTGTAAATATTAATTTATTGATTTTTTGTTGAACTTTATAATTTTTAAATTATATTTTTGGTTTTTGTACATTATTTTCTTCATAAATTTTGAGCGTTACCACCTTAAGATTATTCGGTTATATTGTATTCTCATATAAATTTATAATTATTTCAGAATCACAGTTCATACTACAACATACGAGTACGTCCAAACATTTTTATGGCTTATGTGTTTGCATTTTTCGTACATATCCCAACAAGCATTTATTAAGTTTTACATTAGTGGGAGTAGTAATATGAATAAAATTAGGTTTTGAAATGAGGATATACAATGAAAATATACTCATATATTACTTGCCTTGATGAACGTTTCTCGAAGAAATTAAAATAATGAAACTCTTTTAAGTGACGGAGTATTTAGTTAGTTTACGCTCTGGTTGAGAGGGTCTCTTATTAGTAGAATGTTTCGTTATCATTTGAGTAGTCTAATTGTGTACAATTTTGTTTTTGTTTTTTTTTTTTTTCTTTTTCAAATAAAACAGAGTTTGTGGAACAAAATTTTAATCCAAAACTTGGTATGACTTTAACGTAGAAGTCGAAGATTGCAGTGTAAAGGCTAATATTGAGTTCATTATTTCGTGCGAAATTCTGGCAAATTGCATACAAAAGTTTTTCGTATGAAATATTTGCGAAATAAGTTTAAAAATGTAGTATTGAGTTTTTAAAGCGGAAAACATACAAAATGTATCTGCAACATGTTTTAATTTAAAATTGTTTCTGGGACTATTTGTTTTTACAGCTGCGAAATAACATAAGCAAAGCTTTTTTCGCACGAAGTACAAACATGTATACTTAAAATTAAAAATGAAACATGAATAAGAGAAAAAATAGACAACACTGAGCACATCTCAATTTTTTCGTACGAAATAAGTAATGTTGCTGAAAATTTTTCGCACATTCAATCTCAATACTAGGCTTAAGGGCAAAAACTTATGAGTGTGCAGAATTGTAGAAAAGAAACATGCACTTAATTTAAAAGCAACGCAGAAAGCAATTTCACATCGTTTTAAATCAACGGTAATGATTCATAAGGAAGGTAATTACGAGTAAGTTCCATATGAAATTAAGGCGGAAGATGTTGAACGCCGATTATTTATGAGTGAAAGGCTACTTACTTGGCAATAAAAAACTTTTTACAACGAATCGCCTCTGGTGATGAAAAATAGTTACAATATGATAATCCAAAAAGAAGAAAATCATTTCAACTACCTGACCACACTTCAACATGCATATCAAGCGGAATATTCAGGGAATAAAGTCATGCTGTCATATGTGAGGTCAGATAGGCTTGATTCATGCTGTTTAATCCATGCGAAACAATCACCGGAACTCTCTACCGAACACAATTGAAAGCTTTCTTCTTGAAATTTCCCTTTCCTTTGGGAGATAGCAAAATGTCCTTCAAATTCCTGTTGAATATTATTTTAAGCCAGAGCGTTATGCTAAAAGGAACATACGAGTATACTCTTGTGGCCTTAAGGCCTCGTTAGTTTTTACTTTCTATTGCCGTTCTGTGATATTCTTTTCTGTAGCAAATATTTTACAATTACTTTTTTCGTGAAAGTATTCAGCTGTTTTTTACAGTAGAGCATAATTAAAAGAAAAACATTGAAATGAAGAACAAAATATGTACATAAAAATTATCTTGTGTGAAAAAACGAAAAAAGAAACAAATTAATAATTTAGAAAACAAACAGCCCACTTCATTCTCACAATCTGCAGAGTTTATGACACGTCTAATACAAAATAGAATTTTTTTCCCCACCAAAATAATATTCTTCTGATCATCCATAGTTACTTAATTGATACAAATGTATTAAATTTAAGAAATCTTTAATTGAAACAAATTTTTTTTTATTAAAAAATATATAAGTACATTTGAATAGAAAATAAAATTTTCCATACCAGAAAATAGAAAAATATACACATATCTGGCTGTCAATTAACGTTGAATTTTATTTTCAACAGATTAGTCCACAACAGAACAGAACAAAAATGTTTTTTTTTGTTATTTTGCGCGAATAATATAGGTAGAACCACCTATTTAACGTTCTGATTGTGGCAAGGGTATCCCTACTTCTCAACCGAGAGTGGTCGCCAAAATTAAGTATGTTATGTGCAAGAGGATTTGGGTGAAATTCCAGTGTCGCATAGTTAGAGAATTCGTCTTTTACCAGCGGAAGACACAGATCCTTGTGAATTCGTGAGCTTCTTAGGTACCATGGTAGAAATAGTCCAAAGAATTTGGTTTACTCGTCTTTGAATTTTTTTAATGTTAGATGTTGAGGTGGTTCCCCGTAATTGCATTCCGTAGCACCATATAGGCTTTAGAATTGCGCTGTATAATAAAAGTTTGCAGTCCTGCTTCAATGTCGAATTTCTGCCCATAAGCCAATTTAGTTGCGCTGATTTTAAATTCAACTGAGTGACTTTCGCGTCAATGTGAGACTTCCACGTCAGTTTACGGTTGAGGTGAATACCAAGGTACTTGAATTCATTATGCTGCGGAATAGGTGAGTTGTTGATTTGGATAGGCGAACATGTTTGTTTACGCAGTGTGAATGTAACGTGAGTACATTTCTGTTCAACAACTTTAAATTTCCAAAGTTTTAACCATTTCTCTAATATTGAAATATACTCCTGCAAATTCCGTGAAGCTAATTGATGCTTTTCATGTACCATCCAAAATGCTGTGTCATCTGCAAAAGTTGAAGTATGGATTCCGAATCTCGTTGGCATGTCAGAGGTATAAAATGGGTCCTAGAATGCTATATTGAGGAACTCCTGCTTCGATTGGCTGTGAGATGCTTTTAAAGTCGCCTTCTCTGATAACAAATTTCCGGCCTCAGAAGTAGCTTTCCAGAAGCTTGTGAGTGTTTTTAGGCAAGTTAAACTTTATTTTGTGCATCAATCCGTCGTGCCACACTTTATCAAAAGCTTGGGAAATATCAATGAATAGAGCTGAACAATGCTGTTGCAAATATCTCTCAGCCTCAACTCCTTCAGCACTCAAAATCCTTGTATCTGAACCATTTCTATGACTTTCAGGCATTTTGAAGTGGCTAGTTGCGTCATTCCCAATGAGCTTGCCAGTTCTTGCTGTGTTTGATGCGAGTATTGATCAAGTAATGCCTCCAACTCTGCATTTTCGAAAACGTTCTCTCTTTCGTAAATGACGTGAATTTAGCTCGTAAGCTGGCGTATTTAATCAAGAATAACTTTCTGATGCAAACAAAAATCGACTAATATTTCCATGGAGTTAGAGCCATCTATTGCAAAACGGCGGAAGCAAAGTTTTACATACGAGTATATATCTCGCCCTTTAAAAAATCGTCAAGAAAATCTAACTATCTCAAATCACATAATCGTTGCGCCAATTAAGATCGCCATGACGTGAGATAATACGATTATTGAACTTCTCGGGCTAAATAGCCATAGTTTCGATGGCTGTGCGGCAACTGGCAACATCCTGTTGGAACAACAGACGTTCAGGTCCACATCCCCGATTTCTAGCCACAAGATTATGGTTCGACCCCCTTACTAGGTACCCTAATGTTACTTAAAATACTTATTTTTTAAATTTTTTAAGAAATTGTTTCTGGCGGCCTTAAATTCTGTACAATATAAAACATTCCCAAAAATATATTTTAGAAATTTAGTCATTAACAGAAGTTATCTTAGGATCCTTAATATGTGATATCGTTTGTATTCTTACTTAATATTTGTTCTGAGTTCCGAATTCTGTTGTGTGAATTTGATTTATTTTTCTTATTTGCTTTGCTAGGCAGTAAATTATCGTCTAGACCAGACTATTTTCTTGTAAAGTAAAGTAAGTATAAATCTCAATTCTTATTTTAAATAATTGTTATCGGTATATGTTTTTTTTAATATTAAAATTTTTTAGGTATTAGATTTAATGATAAGTGGTTTGTTAATAAGACAAATCTAGATTTTCCAAAAGATATAGAATGGGTTCTTTCACTAGGACAGAAATTTGCTTTGCCAGTTAGAAAAAAAGATTTTCCGATTGTGAAAATTATAAGTGAGGGTGAAGATTTTGTTCAAACATTAGATAACAAGGAAGACCAGGAAATAGCTAGAAATAGGTTTACATCAGTTATTGATAATCATTTGAATAAATTGACTTTAACAAGTAGAGATAGATTTGTGATTGATAGAGTAAATGAAGCAGAGAAGTTTTTAAAAAGAAATAAGGATATTATTATTTTAAAAGCTGATAAAGGTAATACTACAATAGCTATGTATAAGAAAGATTATAAATTAAGAATTAATAATATTGTAGGCGATATTTCTAAATATCAGTTAGTAAATAAAGATCCAACGAGTAAATTACAGAAGATTAATAATAGTTTAGTTGATGAGTTACTCAGAAAACAAATTTTAACTAATATTGAGAAGAACAAAATTAAAACGAATATAGCTATTGCTCCTAGGTTATATGGACTGCCAAAAATTCATAAAATAGGTTTTCCTTTAAGACCTATTTGTTCGTTTATTAATTCACCATCATACAAACTTTGTAAATATGTCGTAAATATTTTAAGAAAAATTACTGATAGTTCTGTATATAATATTAAAAATTCTTTGGAATTTAAGGATAGAATAAAAGGTCAAAATATAGATAGTGATGAAAGATTAATTTCTTTTGATGTAGTTTCTTTGTTTCCTAGTATACCAGTTGATTTAGCAATGAAAACAATAGAGGATAAGTGGGATGTAATAACTCAACATACAAGAATAGAGAAAAGTCTATTTTTGCGCATTTTAAATTTTTGTATAGAAGATAACAGGTACTTTCAGTATGATGGTAAGATATATTCACAGATAAATGGACTTCCTATGGGATCTCCAGCTTCCCCAATTATTGCTGATATAGTAATGGAAAGGCTATTGGATAGTACAGTAGAGAGATTAGATATAAAACCAAGATTAATG
The DNA here is from genome assembly GCA_914767995.1 of Thecocarcelia acutangulata. Lineage (NCBI taxonomy): Eukaryota > Metazoa > Arthropoda > Insecta > Diptera > Tachinidae > Thecocarcelia > Thecocarcelia acutangulata. The sequence continues at coordinate 66,051,353 of OU612098.1, forward strand.
ACAAAATATGTAGATGACTTATTTTGTATTATTCCGGTCTTAGCAATTGATAAGATGTTTTCAACTTTGAATAATTTTAACTCAAGCATTAAGTTTACTATTGAAAAGGAATATAGTTCAAGATTACCGTATTTGGATACTTTGATAATTAGGAGAGATAACAAACTTGTAATTGATTGGTACCAAAAACCAACTGCATCAGGGAGATTAATTAACTATTTTTCAAAGCATAGCAGAAATATAATAATAAATAAAGCTAAAAATTTTGTAGAAAGGGTTCTTACAATAAGTGATGAGGAGTTCCATAGAAAGAACATTATAAAGATTAAAATTTGAATTTTTTTTTTCAATAGGCACAAAACACATCTGATCGAAATGAAAGTCATATTGGTCTCCCACGTTGTAGTGAAGAAAAAATAATTGTTTACTGACGTAATCACTACTTTCGTTTTTGTTAGAAAATGAATAAATATTGTATGGCCCTATTATTATATTTTTTCATTGTTAATATATTTAATTCTTTTTTAACAGTAACTTTACTTACATATACATAACACGATCCTAAAACGATGTCTAAGATAAAGTAAAGAAAAAAATATATACATATAGTTTGCTTTTTATGTTTCCTAGCTGTGTATGTCAACATTGAAGTCTTTTAAAAATATTTTCAAACATTTAACAACTAACAGCCGTATTCATAAAAATCCTAATTTTAGGAATAAAAAATATATTAGTTATTATAGACTAATTGTCAAATAAACTGATAATAAAAGTTTGTATTCATAAACACTCAACAAACCTAATATAGTTATACAGTGTTTTACTTTATTTTATTGTCTTGTATGGCAATACTTTTCATTTTCAATTGTTAGTGATGCTTAAAACCACTATTCGATGAACCCGGAAGGGAAGAGAATATGATTGCTGATATTAAGTTTATGCATAAAATAATGATTTTTAATATCCTTACAAATGTTTTTGTAAATAATTTGAAAAATATGCAAGTTTAAACAAAAAAATTAATGAAGAAACATATTTTTGCAATGCTAAATGAAAAACTTATTCGAATACAGAGCTTGCCTACATTTTATACTCATCACTATTAAATTTGTGTAAGTTTTATTAATTTAACATGGGCTGAAAAGCCCCAGGCCTAACAAAGAAAACACAGTTTTCTTGGTTCAAAATTAGCTTTATTCATCAACGTAGTCTCCACCAAGAACCACCTAATAATTCCAGCGCCACTCTAACATTTCAATACCACGATCTATCTTTTGCCTCTGGCGAATAAGGTGACTGCAATAAAACTAGCTCCATCTATGTGTTATACCCGGGATTTTCTAGCTCACGTAGTAAAACAAAAACAACATTGTGCCCACGAACGCACTGCTTCGTTATCCGTGAGGCGGCACTGAGATGAATTCAATACTAATTTGGGTCTAATACAATTTTTGCTTCCATAGATTGCAAAAACAAAAAAGGTCAATTTGAAAAGGTCACGATATGAGTGAGGTGGATAAGCTAAGCCTATGATTTATGATTTTAAACTACAACACTAATCTGTTCTGCAGAAGCTATTAAAGCATCTGGAAAAAAAAGAGTATAAGATAGTGAAAATAATAAAAAGTGTAAATGATATTGAAAATGAAAATACGGACACAAACACCAACCACTTAAAAAAGAAAGCTTGGCTGGATATTGCGAAGGAGTAGACTGCCTCATTGTTCATTTGCAGAATGATTTTAATGTATTCATTTTGCTTTGGGGTTTTTTAGATAAAACAGTCTGTGCTCGTGCCAATTAAATTCGATGTGGTGTACAATAAAAGTGCAGGCCAAAAAAGAAGTTGCCGTGTTTCGTTTGAAAGCCAAATAAACAGGAGGAGGAGAAGCGCCACCAAAATAGCTCTTTCTGGTAGTTATGGTCTAGATAACGTATTCGTTATCTAGACCAATAAATACGATTCAGATTGTTTTTACTCGTATCGTATTTATTGTATCCATCAATTAATTTTAGTTATATAATATGCAGAAACTTGGTTTTTCACTTTCAAGACAGGCAGAATGTATTATCGAATTTTAAACAAACACGAATTTTAATTTTTTTAATATTAAATGTTACCTTATTTTTGATTTATAGAAGGGTAGAATCAAAAATAAAATTATTGAATATAAAAATGGTTCATTTTTGGTTTATGTTGCTATTATTCTTTTATGAATACAGTTTTAGGAAAATTACACTATTATTGGTTTACTAAGCTGTTTATAACTTTTATGAGTACGACCGTAAGTATATATCCACATGTTTTAACTAAAACAATGAGAATTTAAGAAGAAAAATGTTCTAAGATACCCCTACAAAAACAACCACATTCCTTTTCATACTTACGTCCTTACTTTTCTTAACAACTTTAAAATTTTTCAAAAGTTTAGCTCAAAATAAGAAACAGTTCCTATTTTTTCAAACCTTTATGAAACATATAACATTTGCAATTGTCACATGTTTGTAGTTTATATAAATTGCATGCTTAGCTTAAAGTGAATGTTTGCTGGGTTAGTGCATAGAGTTGCATGTCTGTACGTTTTGAGAACTTGCACTAGTACGACATGCAGGTTTGGTTTTTTTTTTATTACATGATATTAAATTGTCTGATGTGAAAAAATGTTGCGAAACTTTTTTATTGTTTTTACAAACGATATTAAACAAAAACAAAGTTGTTAAATGTTTGTCAAAATGTGTTTTTAAAGGCAAACTTTATTTCCGACGATTATTTGTTTTGAAACACAAACAAGTTGCAATGAACAAAAAAATATACAAAAATGCAAAAAAGAACTTTAACTTAATTTTACATGTTTGTGAAGAGTGATAAGTCCATTTAAATTTAATAAAGAAGAATATATATGTGACGAACAAAACAATTGTTTGCTACTTAAAGTTTCAAGTTATTTTTCCATTTACCAAATCTGTATTATAAATTTAAATATCAAGCAAATACGAGTAGAGTACTTTCTAGAAATTTTCTTGTTCATCTTTAAAGGAAAGTAATGTAGTGTACCACAGCCACAATCACTCAAAACAATAACAAATACGTTGGCCACACTTTGTATGAAAATATTGTATCATTAGTACCTATGTGCAGTCAACATGTGTGACAGAACCAAATTTAGGGCATTGCAATGCAATTGATTATTAGTCAATATCATATGAAATTGAGTGCATTGAAATGCATTGATTTGTGATTGGTTGTTGAATACCAACTTCATGGCATCGAATGAAGAAGGAAATGTAAAATAGATAAGCTAGAGTAAGTTAGAAAGGCTAAGAACGCTTTTCATAAGTAGTATATAAGACTAGAATTTTGTTTAATAAATCAGACTTTTAATTGTAAAAATAATTCGGCAACATCTGAATTTGTTTTCTTTCTTAAGTTTCACTCTTTTGGCATTCTTTTGAACCCCTAAGTTTTAGCTATGCTCAACAGCTGTGTTAAATATAATTAAGTATTATTATTTTTTTTTTAATACAACTCCGGCACCACAATCCTGTGCCGCCACAGTAAAAGTATATTTCGAAAATCAGCGTTGTCAACTTGGAAATTTCAAAACGCACCAAAATGGGGGGGGGGGGGGGGGGAACGCGTTATTTCAACAAAAGCGCACCGAATTTTGAATTTTTCTTTTCATTTTAAAAAACCTATTTTGTATTATTATTCCACAGACCAATATAATTTTAAATACGAAAAAAAATGGGAACAAAAAGTAAAATATTTGGGTGTTATATTTGGGCTAAACATAGCACCATAGAACAAACGCACAGACTAGTCAATGTCATAAGACAAACCTTTAAGGAGAAGAAATATTGCTCAGCTCTATTCATTGACATTTCTCAAGCTTTCGACGGCTTGATGCACAAAATAAAGTTAAGCTTGCCTGCAAATACTCACAAGCTTCTGGAAAGCTACTTATATGGGCGGAAGTTTGTTATCAGAGAAGGTGACAGCCAATCGAGGCAGGAGTTCCCTAAGGCAGCATACTGGGGCCTACTTTATATTTGATTTACGCTTCTGATATGCCAACGACATCCGGAATCCACGCTTCTACCTTTGCAGATGACAGCCTTTTTGAGTGTTCATGAAAACCAGCAATTAGCTTCTCGAAATTTACAGGAATATACTTCAATATTAGAGAAACGGCTCAAACTTTGGAAAACCAAAGTTAATGAACAGAAATGTACTCATGTCACATTCACACTGTGTAAGCAAACTTGTGCGCCTATCCAAATTAACAACTCACCTATTCCACCTATTATGGCCAGAAATTCTGCATTGAAATTAGATTGCAAACTTTTGTTATACAACGCAATACTAAAGCCTATATGGTGCTACGGCATTCAGTTATGGGGCACCGTCTCAGCGTCAAACATTCAAAAAATTCAAAGGCGACAAAACAAAATTCTTCGAACGATTACTGCAGCTCCATGGTATGTCAAAAATTCACGAATTCATAAAATCTGAGTGTTCCGCTGGTAAAAGAGGGATTTTCGAAGTACGCGACAAGGTATGTCAGTAAACTGGAACTTCATCCTCTTGCGCGTAATACACTTAATTTTGACGGCCACAGTCGGTTGAGAAGAAGGGATACCGTTGCCACCATCATATTGCTCAATAGGTGATTTTACCGAAATAGCTCCCGCATAATAAAACTTTTTGTCTAGCATTGGCCGGCCTTAAGTAAAAATCAATTTTTTTTTTTTAATTTAAATCACATTTTTTTTTTTAACTTTAATTTTAATATTAAGATTTGAATACTTATTGTTGGCTCATTTTGAAGATTCAATAAATAAAAAAGGCTTTAAAAAAAATTTTTTTTTGGGTGTTATGCTCGATCCAAAAACTAAGTTTAGAGATCACATACCTTATGTAATACATAAAGTAAACATTTTAACGCGTATTCGTACAGAATAATACAGAATTTATAAATCGTAAATCAAATCTTAACATAAATAATAAAAACTTATTTTAAAGTAAATTTTTCACCCTGTGATGTCCTATGCGGTCCCCGTTGGGTCCACTAGTGCAAATTGTCATATAAAGAAATTACAGGTAGCTCAAAACATGCTATTGAAACATATATATAATCTACCCGGCATTTTGCCACCAGACGTCTAGATGAAATTGCAGGCCTAGAGCCAGTACCAGAAAAATTTTAGGGGAAAATTTTAATATCAGATGTCAAATTTCAGATTTTTATCATATTAATGACATATACTCATCCTAGGATTTTAATCTAGTCGTAGTTAGTTGTGTAAGTAGTTATAAATGAAAATCAAATAGGTTTTTGCCAATTTTCTCCCCCCAAAATAATGTATATGTAGTGCCTGCACTAAGCAGTCCAATTTTTGCAAGCCAAAAAGATCGGGCAAGACCATACGCCAGTGACCTTTCTCAGATAATTTGTAACAATTGAGGGTTTTATTACGAGTACTCGTAGCATCAATAGTCCAATTATGGTCTTCTTGTGGCTTTCTTCGCTAATGACTTAGTAAGTGCACTTGTAAAAAAATGAAACAATCGAGCTTTTGAATTATCGATGTTCCTTTTTTAATTGCCATCCATTGAATGAATAAAATTATTACAAACAGGAGCTTACTTGATGTTTTGAAAATAATAAGTCGTCTAGAATATAATGTTAATTACAGAGCAAGGCGAATTCATAACAGGTGAAATTGACAGCACAGCTGATAACTTTTTTTAATTTTTATCTGTTTCAGATGTCAATGGCATAATTAAAACAAAATTGGGGAAAAAATTTAAAACAATTTTTAAATTATGTATTCTATCTTGAGCGCCACATATCACCCAGAATCCTCCGCAATCTGGTTGGCTATTTTCACCTTTTCAAGCTCTATGATCTGAGACTTTAAGTTTCACGAGAATATTAAAAGTTTCACATTATAATTAAGTTTTTCTTTTGTTGTAAAATTTCTTTTATGGAAATTTGAAAAAAAAAATTTCAAAACAATTTTTTAATTTATGTATTGCATCTTGAGCGCCAGCTATTATTCTGAATTCTTCCCAATCTTGCTGGCCATTTTCACCTTTCCAAGCTCTATGATCTGTGACTTTAATTTTCACGAAATAACGAAAGTTTTACCAAATAATTAAATGTTTGTCTTATATTGTAAATTTTTTTAATATTTTTTTTTTTAATTCCTTTTTGTGTTTATATTTTTCCTTTGACATTTGAAAAAGATTTATTTTTTGTAGTGTTGAATTTATTGCTCTTGCATTTACATGGTATGAATTCGCCTTGTTACAGAGAGTAATGTTCAATATATATTAATGAGAGTTAAACTGTTCTGTTACATTCTCTCTATACAACATCCCAGCAGTCCACAAGTTATTACAATTTGCAAAGCATCCGATTGTAAGCGATTATGTCAACAGAAAAAATTAAAATAAACATCCTAGTGAAATTTTTGTCACATACATATTCGAACTACCAGCATTGACAATGTAAGCGCAACCCCTCCGAAGTCTGTACACAATTCCTACTTACATTTACACATCGTTGGCCTAGACCGTAAGATGCATCCAACACTGTATACATTGTAAGCGAAGATTGGATAAGTTCAAAACTATATTATTAGCATTTGTTTTCTTCTTTGCTTCTTATGTATAGGGTGTTTTTTTAAGCTAGATAGAACTTTAAATTGTAAAAAGTAACACAAAAAATTAAATTTTGATGAAACATTTTTTTTATTTGTTTCAGTATACTCTGACAAATCATCATGAATAGACTCACGCTTGAACAACGCTACGAAATTATCCAAATTTACTTTGAAAATCAGTCGTCGATTCGCGCAACTTATAGACGACTTCGTCATTTGTATGGCGTACATAATCGTCCATCTGAACAAGCCATTCGTCGAACTGTGGATAGATTTCGTACCACATACTCTCTAGAGGATGCAATAACACCAGCACGTCGAAGGAATGTGCGTACTGAAGAGACTATCGCCGCTGTAAACGAAAGTGTGGAAGAAGATCCAAATTTATCGATTCGTCGTCGGTCGCATGAATTGGGGCTCTGTCCGTCCACTACGTGGAAAATTTTGCGCAAAGATCTCGGCCTACACCCGTATAAGATCCAGCTGGTGCAGGAATTGAAGCCACGAGACCATTGTATGCGTCGTTCTTTCGCCGATTGTGCTCTAGAGCAGTTGGCAACTGACCCGTTGTTTTATCGCAAAATTGTGTTCAGCGATGAGGCGCATTTTTGGCTTAACGGGTTTGTTAATAAGCAAAATTGCCGCATATGGAGTGAGACCAATCCACAAGAAGCCCTACAGACTCCATTACATCCAGAAAAATGCACTGTTTGGTGCGGTTTTCATGCTGGTGGCATCATCGGACCTTATTTCTTCAAAAATGAGGCCGGAGCTCGCGTTACGGTCAATGGAGATCGTTACCGCACCATGATCAATGATTTTTTGTTTGAAAATATGGATGACATTGATCCGGAGGAGATGTGGTTTCAACAGGATGGCGCTACGTGCCATACGGAGAACGCAACCATCGACTTACTGAAATCAAAATTTGGCGATAAGTTGATTTCGAGAAATGGACCTGTCAATTGGCCTCCAAGGTCGTGTGATTTGACACCTCTCGATTATTTCCTGTGGGGCTACGTGAAGTCACTGGTTTATGCTGATAAACCAGCAACAATTGACGCCTTGGAGGCCAGCATTGTTCGTGTTGTTCGTGACATACGGCCAGCAGTGCTCGAAAAAGTGGCCCAAAATTGGACGTCCAGAATGCGCTTCGTCAAGAACAGCCGCGGTGCCCATATGCCCGAAATCATTTTCAAATGTTAATGTCACGTATTGATCTTTCGAATAAAGAAAAATTTTGATTACAATTTAATTTTTTGTGTTATTTTTTACAATTTCAAGTTCTATCGGGCTTAAAAAAACACCCTTTACATTTTATTTAACAATATGAGTAGAAAAATACTAATCTGCATCGGATGCTAGTTGTATGTGCTTAACATGTTTATTTTGTTTTTTTCTGTTGACACACTCGCTTACAATCGAATGCTTTGCAAATTGTAATAACTTGTGGACTGCTGGGATGTTAAGCACAACAAACAACTACGTGTAGCATAATATTGTAAATACATACCAGTAATTAAGCTGAAAAAGAAAGAATCTTGAACACTTAAATATGCAATAATTAAATTTTAATTCAATTGTACATATTATGGGTAAATAAAAAAAAATTTGTGTTATAAAAAGTACAATATTTTTACATATACTAAAAACAGGACAATGAAACAGCGTGTTTAGCGACTGTTATACAGTCAAACTGGGTCTGATACTACCGCTTTATGGCATGCCATCCAATACGTTCAATAGGTAGAATTAGTGTTTTTCAAAGTTCTTATCTTTAGAATGTATTTATTATTTTTATTATTCAACAATATTTATTAAATTTATTATTCAACAACATTATTTAATTATATTTGCTGTCAACCTAAATCAAGCTTTAAACACATAAACCACAGCAGACCTCACGACAGCAAATGTTGCAACCGGCAATTGTAGTTGTGTAGGCGATTACTGAAATATTTTGAACACGGCAGCAACATAAATTCATTTGAATAAAAGTATACTTCAGGGTACCACCTTAGAATTTTTAGCTTTACGAAATTCCATTGTTTTACAGAACGAGTTCTGTTTATATCAATCCTTCATGAAAAAGGTCTCTCTAAAAAAAATCCTTAAAATCTAAAAAAAACAAATTAATTTGTTTGCTACGCTTAATTCCAGTTATAAGTATAATATTTTGATCTATAATGGGAACAATATTAAAGAATTGAAAATTTATATTGAATTTTTCAAAATTTGGACAAAAATGATTCGTCTCGAAAAAGAAAAATGTATGTATATAAATTACAAAATTGTTCATCGAAGATATGCAATTAAAACTACTCATAAATGAAGTGACTGGTATATATCAAAAGAGACAAATAAACAATGCCAATGACAAAATTTTGCATTAGACAACACAAACATTCAAGATGTTTGCACAAAAATCGCGCAAATATGCTTCAACAATGCTATATGTTTGTACAAATGTTTTTGCATGTTTGATAAGCTGTTTGTGTAGTTTGTTTAGCGTTTAACTAGTTCTTTAACAGTAAAACAAATAAACGTATTAATTTATTTAAAAGCCCATATAAATTTTGTTCTTTTATTATGCTTTATTAGAAAATAAAATATTTCCAAGAGCAACATTTTTTTATTACATATTTTTTTTTTTTAATACATTAGTCACACTGTTTTTATTTTGTAGTCAACAAAAATAGAAATTAGTTTAATTCGAGTGCGGCAAAAAAATCAGCATGGACAACAACCTGCAGTCGTGTCGTCTTGCTGTTGTCTAAATAAACATTCTCATTTAAATACATGTATTTTATATTTGCATTTACATGTATTTTATATTGCTGCCTTCAATGTGTTTAATGCTTCAGCTGTTAATTTTTCTGCTTTGGTATTCACCTTGACTGTAGGTTAACGTGGAATCCTCACATTAATGCGAAAGTCATTCAGTTGAAATTAAAAGCAGCGCAACTAAATTGGCTTACGGGCAGAAAACCAAATTCTTTGAACGATTACTGCAGCTCCATGGTACGTAAAAAACTCACGAATTCACACGGATCTGTGTGTTCCGCTAGCAAAAGACGTATTTTTAAAGTAAGCGACAAGGTATATCAGTAAGCTGGAACTTCACCTTAACCCTCTGGCGCGAAACATACTTAATTTTAGCTGTCACATTCGGTTTGCCACCATCAGAGCTTTAAATAGGTTATTTGATCGACCTAAAGTTTTTATTGGTAAACACATATTTACGTACGCATTTATTTTACTACAGTTTATGTATGTAGTTGTAAAACCAAAGTTGTTTTAAAAATAAGATAGTAAAATTGTGATCTACAAAAATCGTCAAAACAGGCCTTAAATCGTCAACATGACATTTTCAGCACCCAAGATAATCAAAATGATGATAAATCGTCAAATGTGGCAACCGTGCAAACAGTACGTGTAAAAAACTTAAAAGAGAATTGAATAGGAACTTAATGGTATTGCTGTAGAATAATAGGCTGCAAGAATACATTCATTTGTTTGTATGCACATTAAAAATACAATATTCATTCAAATATCGAATACTTGGAGATTAACAAAGTAAAACGAGAAAAAACCGAAAAGAGAATGAATTGCGTTTTATAGTTGGTCGTAATAAATAGATTCTGTCGTATAATCTTCGTAATTCAAATATATATTTTCTCTTATTTGTAAGAGCAAAACTACGCAAATACAATATAACTGTTTGATAGAGTGCAAGAAATATCGAGTGAATGAATGAATAAAACGATTATAATTCGAATGCACATTACATTCTTTATACTACAAAGACAAAAATTTTGTTTTGACGTAATTTGCTTTTAAGAAATGAGTGCAATAAGGTCTGAAAATTTTAAATTGGAGTTGGTAAAAGAACTTTGATGGTATGATATTGTACATACATACATACATATTTATTTATTTTATTATACATTTTTACATAGAAATATGTATACATACAAATAGATACATATGTATAAATACAATCGAATGCTACTTTGATTCATTCGAATGATATTATATTTGAAAATTTTTCTTCTTTTTTTCGTTTTATTTGAATGTGGTTATGTTTGTTTCTCGACGAGTCGAGTTAATTCGGTTTGTGTATTCATTTCTTTGTTTTTATTAAAATAGAATATGAGTCATTTCGTAATCAGTTGTGTGTGTTATTCATTCAAAAAGCAAATGAATATGTTCAAATGCCGTTTCAGCGTTAAAATGCAGACGTTTATTGTAGAATTAACGTAGTTCAAAAATGGATATTATTGCATGTGTTTATTTTTATAAAATAGGCGAGATAGTATGAATGTGTGTTAAAGAATTTCCATTTTTTATAAGTCTATCCAAATTTTAACTTAAACATGTTTGCAAGGGATTATATTTTGTTGGTTTAACAAATATTTGTTAGCGTTAATGTGTTTAGTTATGTATGCGTAAAAGCTAAGGTTTTATTATTGTACAGATGGATCTTATCAAAAAATCATAAATGTTTTTTTAAGTTCACAGCTACAATTGATGGAACAGTAAACTGTCTTTTTCCATTTTATTAGTGGTTAAAGCGGGCTAAAATTGTGTTGTAGATGTCAAGGCCAAATAGCAGTGTTAAGATGGCAGTTCAACTGATAAAGATAGGAAGCTTAGAAAACGTGCTGTGAATATTAAATGTGTTTTGGCGAATTTTTTCTTTAACAAAAAGTACATAAAGTAAAGGAAAAAACACAACAACTTCAACCAATCAAAAGATTTCGCATCTTAATAAATAATAAAATAGGGAAAAGAAAAAAAAACAAAGATATAAAATTCAAAAATAAAAAAACAAAAAAATATGAACTGGCTTCTTCACTGTAATCGTAACGCTGAAGTGTATTCTAGGAAACAAATAATATTTTTTATAAAAGATAAAAAATTTCGTTAACTTGAAAAAAGAAAAAATTACAACTAAGAAATGTATGAGTAGTCCCACTTGTATGTCTAGAATGTGCAGAAGCTTAACTTCCAACATAATTTTTTGCTCACAAGTGAATACAAATGGAGTATAATCAATAAGAATTACTATTGTACGAGTATATACACAGTCGTATGTTTGTAAGGCGGCAACTACCCAGTTGGCCATGTCTTAAAGACATCTTCAACGATGGATACAAGACAATAGAAAATCGTGGAAGACATGTTGACGATACCTCAAACGCAATACCACACAAGCGACAGTTTCCCTCACCGCATCGTCGACGATTATATACTGTACATATTTCTTTACCATGTCGTCGACAAATACATAAGTGACAATATCCACACTACCTCGTCAACGATGGTGTAGGCTACGATTTCCACTACAGTATCTTTGACGATCGTTCCGACGATATCTTCACTAAACTGTCGTGAATGATAGTGATGTAATGAAAATTATTAATTAATTTTTTCCCGATGTCTTTTAAAAAAATTACTGTATTTTAAATCATCAGAAATTATTTTTTTTTTTTTCAATTATTAATAGTGTCATAGTACAATTTGTAGAGAATACTAACAAATTGTCAACAAAATATTTAAAATAACATAAAAATCTTCTACATTTTTTATACCATGTTTCCATTACAAAAGAAAACACGTGTTTTATCGAAAACATGTCGAAATGTTTCCACTATGATATGAAGTGTCGAAATGTTTCCACTATGATATGAAGTGTTTTTAGTTTCGAGTTTTCGATGTAAGATTAATGTTTATTTTGTTCAAATAAAACAAAATTTTCTAAAGCTATGTACACGCGATTGTCAGATGTTACAATATTGTAAGACCTGGCAACATGCCGACAATGTAGTGACAATGAAAAATTGTCCCGCAGAAGTAAATTGTGTGTTCAGACGATCGTAAGAAAATCTTACAATTTCATTGTCAGACTATGGTCTGACAAATAATTCATCTGACGACAAAAATTGTCAGTTCACACGGTTGTCAGATTGTTAGATAAAAAAAAATTGCCAGGCATTGCCACTTATGTATATAAACAACGATCTGTTTGGCAGTGTTGCCCATCAAACTTTTTTCTGAGAATGATGCCGTTGTCAGGTGCATTACTTTTACACATCTGACAATTAAAACTGCGCTTGCAATACCAGCCAATTATCTGGCAATGCCGACGAAGAGTGTTCTCACGATTGTCAGATGCCAGACAACATTGTCGTCTTACAATTGATTGACAATGGTTTTTCTGACAACGTTGTAAGTTAAAAATTTGCAGTTTACACAATTGTAATACATATTCAAACAATTTTACTGTCAATATTGTAAGATCTGACAACCATGTGTACGTAGCTTAACAAAAAGTACATAATGTTTGTAGTTAGAAATATGTAGGCTATGAAACCCTCATAGTTGGACGATGCGGGAGGGGATGGAGAGGATGCAAATGGCGAAACTGAGGCACACCTAGCAAAATCTCGAGATCAAGTATTTTTGATAGAGCGAATGTTTTAACATGTTTAAAATTACAATAGTTGTTAGTAAATAGATTTAAGTATTATGTGTTGTTTATGACACGAATGAGTGATACGTCTGGAAAATTTGTATAACTCATTCGTGTCCCATAGACACCAGATTAGTTAATGGATATGAAGATGAAAAAATGTTGTACATAAATACATATGTATGTAGTATATGCTGTCAAAATTTATTTATTTCACATCATTGGTTTTTTTATTTGATTTTTGTGGCAAAAAAGCGTTCAATGCATAGATGCCACATAAATCGTCAATATGAATATTGCAAATAGTCAAAAAATCGTCAGCTAGTAAAATTAGTTTACTTGGGTTAAACGATTTATTTCAACGGCGTAAAGTATAGAAAAACAAGTCATGTATTTACGTACCATAAATATTACTTTCATTTCCTACATGAATTAATTTTTAAAAAGAAAGTAAAAATGTGATCGACAGAAATCGTCAAAAACAGACTTTAAATCGTCAAAATGGTATTTTTAGTACCCAAAATCATCAAAATGACGATAAATCGTCAAATATGGCAACTATGGTTCAATGCTTTGCAACTACATATATGTAGCTTCTAAGATCCTAGAGGCGTATATCATGCCGAAAAATTATGTTCAATGGGTTATAGAGGTGCGTATATGTATACTGTGGAGCTCACAACTTGTCCTTTCTTTCATGCAAAACTTTATTAGCAAAACGGGATCGAAGGGCCCTCAGGAAATTTTCTTATTCTCTCAATCTGATTATGGTTGAGCTGCCTCGTTTGTATAAGACCTTTTAACTGTCCTGGAAACTTGAACTACAGGAATAAAATATTGATATCGGATGATAGCGCCAATAGTTACATATTCGAAGTCTAAATATTGCTGTAGGTATTCAGGAGGGAATGCTGCCAAAAAATTTTAGGTTTGTTATTTGGTTTTTTTTTTTTTTTTTTTTTGTTTTTTTTTTTTTTTTTTTTTTTTTTTGTGACAAATTAATTTTTTTCGAACTTGTTACTCACTTTTAATGGATAGCTCAATGGTGTATATTTTATTATTCAGTAAATACAGTGCAAGGCAGCTTTATAATAGGTAGTGGCAGAATTACAATAAATACAACACCAACAAATATCAACATGTATTTTTTGTTTTTTTTTTTTTAAGAATATTATTATTTACAAAAATTCAGGTTTTACAATACATTATTGCCTCAGCGCTTTGGAGGCTTAAGAGAGGCTATTTGGCAATATATAAACATTATTGAAATAAAAATAAGTTTTTAATAAAATTTAAATAAAAAATAAGATTGTAATGAAATATAAAAGTAAAATTCAATCATTATTTTGCGAAAAGTTGCATAAGAAGTGTTTCAACATTTTCCAACATGTAGAGTTTGACACTGTTTTTAAATCTTGAGAGATTGTGTATACTTTTCAATTCATTGGATAATTGATTAAATTCGTGTGGACCAGCGTATGTACTGCGCTGCTTTGTTAATTCCAAACGACATCTTGAAGGTCTTAAGTTTTCTGATTGTCTGGTGTTTATTTGTGTATGAGATATATTTTGATGAAGTTGTATTGACTGATGTGTATTTTCTCGAATATTTTAAAAAATGTACAAAAATTCCATACAAAATTTTTCTAAAATTCATTTCAAATACGTTTTAATTTTTTATGAATATGCACATAACAATTTTTGCTTGTATAAGCCTCTAATTGGTAGAATATTTCTAACATGGTTTCTAAACAGGTCAACTGTAGAATAGCGTTATGGTAGGTTAAAAACAAGATTTAAGGCTTTGTTTTGAGCAGACTGTAACAGCCTTATTCAAAAAAAAAATACTTTTGGTTTAAAGTACATATATGTTACCAACAACTGTTATTAAAAATTTGTATTCAGAAAACAGATATTAACTGATAAATGATTTAAGCAATTTTGAACTGGTAACAGTATACATAAAATTGCCTCTTAAGTTCCAAAAAATTGTGCTTTATGTTCTAATGATGCAAAAAATATGCCAACTAGGTCTAGAATTCTCTTCAACTTCAAAAGTTAGCGAAAAAAACTGTATTCACGTTACATTAACACTGCCTAAACTAACATGTTCGGCTATCCAAATTAACAATTCGCCTATTCCGCAGCACAATGATGTCAAGTACCTTAGTATTCACCTCGACCGTAGGCTAAAGTGCAAGCCTCACATTAATGCGAAAGTCATTCAGTTGAAATTAAAAGCAGCGCAACTAAATTGACTCATGGGCAGAAATTATACATTCAAGCTGGATTGCAAATTTTTGTTATACAACGCAATTCTCAAGCCTATATGGGGCTATAGAATTCAATTATGGGCTACGGCCTCAACATCTAACATTGAGAAAATTCAAAGGCAAACCAACATTCTTCGAACAATTACGGCAGCTACATGGTACGTAAGAAACTCATGATTTCAGACGGATCTGTGTGTTCCGAATTTTCCAAGTATGCGAGAAGGTATATCAGTAAGCTGGAACTTCACCCAAACCCTCTGGAGCAAAACCTACTTAATTTTAGCGGTCACACTCGGCTGCGAAGAAATGATACCTTTACCACCGTCAGAGCTTCAAATAGGTGATTCGACCGATATATTTAGCGCAAAATAGAACTTTTTGTCTAGAATTGTCCGGACTTAAGTTAATTTTTTGTATTTAGTATAAGATTTGAATATTTATTATTAGTTCACTTTGAGAAGATTCAATAAAAGAACAGTTACTTTTTTTGAAGAATTTGTAGATATTGTCTCTCATCTGTCCCATACAGATGAGCGGTCTCTTTCATTACAAAACTTAAACAATAGAGGACAAATCGTGCATAAATCTTGGAAGACAATGTCGTCTAGGATGGTTTTGCCAAATGGGTACGAATGAAAGTATGTGCTCGTATGTATAAACAATTTCATCGTATTTTCAGCCACAATACTGAAACAATAGCCGTAACGTTGCTTTACACAACATTAAGCAAATTCCCACAAGTACTAGTAACTATGTATGTGTGTATGTGCTTATACATCAATAAATTTGCTTGTTATGTTTTAACACCTTGAAGCTACGAGTGATAAAACTTAACGCCATCATAAATATTAGTCCCAGTTTACATTGTGCAGCGTTTGTCGTCGCAGTTTTTATCGTTTCTTCTTTAAATTGCATTTGCGTTTGCATTGTGCGATTTTTATCGGAGCAATTTTTAATTGATTTATACATATACAAGTATAACCACAAGCGCATGCACAAAACTAAGTGTGTAAGTATATGAAAAAAAAACCAATGTCATAAGATAAATTCAATTAACTTCACATGTAAAACACGAATTTCACGAATACATTCAATTTCTCTCTCTTCTCAACAATAAAGAAAGAACTGCCGCAACAAAAATTGCATAATGTAAATTAGAACTTATTTCATTTGACATAAGATTGCAAAATACCAGGAGTAACAACGAAGCTCATAGTTAATAGCTACCCGATTCCATTTAAAGTCTTAATTAAAGTATTTCTGGATACTGCGTTTCTGAGATTTTTACAATATTTGCTGTGAAATTTTAGAGACACAATCGCCACTCAAGTTACTAACATGTGGCAAGTTTCGGAAAGCGTCAAAAGTTCAACAAAGTTCTTTTGATAGTACACATCCAGCTGGCCCCCTATCATCTCTCTTGAATTTGTAGTTTGAACTCCATGTACATATAACAAGAAAGTGCACATTCATACGATACTTTCTACTTTCCAATCAAATAAGAATGGTTAACTCTGCAAACACGCCATCAAGTTCCTTTAAAATTCAAAAAGGCCAAAATTTAAAATGTTAAAGCAATTTTTTAGCAAGTTATCAACGAAGTACACAGAAATGAGAAAAACGTCTTTTAAATCAAATAGAATCAGGGCTCGAGTTGTTACATTCGTAAACGTACAGCTCGTCACGGTAGAAATCCATACTTGAAATCATAACATACGTAAACGTACTGTAATTCACAACAATTGAGATTATAACAAGGCGAATTTAGACAGGTGAATGCATGATATAAAAAATACAAGGTAGTTTTATTCTCTCAATTTTCCTTAACAATCACCATCTGACAAGTATAAGGATTGTGACATTTTCCATAAAATTGTGCTACCGTATTAGTTTATACACTCCCTTGTTTTCAGTTTTGTTTGAAGTTGTGTCTGAAAATAGTTAACAAAAATAAATAAAAAGTTTTAAAATAAAATACATACAGAAATTTAAAATATGTATATAAAAATGGCCTGAAAAACATCCCCAGGCTAAAATTCTACCGACACCATGTTTTAATGTGCCTTTAAATTTGGACTCATCGGAGAATAGTATGGAATTCCTTTGTGTGGTGGTCAAGTTAATGTGTTCCCTTGCAAATTCCAACCTGTGTCTGTGTTCTGTAACTCTCGCCACGAGAAACTTTTCGACTAAAACGTGTGAAATGAAACAAAGTTGAAACAAACAGCTGCTTTTCTCACTAAACTGTAGCTATAACTTTTCTTGGTGAGTAATAGTTGTCACGTAAGGAAAATACGCGCCATTTTACAGAAAAACTGTGTCTGTAAAACTTTTGCGAAAAAAATTCCCGCTTTCAACTGTCACTATTTCTCGCAAATAAAAAGGCTGTGAGATAATATTTCAAATAACAATAATCATCATTAAATGAATAATAATGCTGAAAAAATAAGTATTTTGCAGTTAAATTAAGTTTCACATATATATTTACACATTTTAGAATGATCGTTTTTTTATTTTAACTTTTTATTTAATTTTTATACCCTTCACACAATAAGTTTTAAGGGAATACTTATATAAGTTTGTAATTTCTACAATTTTAATTTCCGACCCAACAAAGTATATTGTAACACTTTTATAATGTTTTTTTCAGAATTCACAAATTGCAATTGTTTCTTGATTTTACAAAATTGTGTGCATAAGTATGTATGTATTTGTAAATAAAATGTAAACGTTAGAGCCATGCCATACATTTTCTAAAACAACCGGCGGTAATAATATGACACCGTCGAACAAAATTTCTTAGCTTTAGTAATTTTTGGTCGGCGGCGGTACTAATTGTGGCTGACGCTTTCATTTTTAAAATTGCATGTCGGCATCGTTTTTTATTTTCAGACATTTCTAACGTAACGGACGTAATCGCTTTGGGTAGTTTTCGACATGAGTTACAGACGCAGTTTTTTCTCACCTTTCGAGAAACGATGGAATAATTTGTTTCACAAGTTTTCGACGCGAGAACTTCTCGCCAAAGTTACAGAACACAGCCACTGGCTAGTCTATTTTTGCGCGATATAATGATCTTTTTTACAATTTTGTATGGTATACTTTTAGTCCGCCTTCTGCAGTCTGCCTTTGAATCCTTCTGGGGGTAATCTTTAATGACAATTGTGTAGCGATGATTCTTGACGACACGACCGTATTATTGCCTGGCGATCTCGTTTACTGGTTTTTCGGGAACGTCCACCTTTATGTTCTGTAACCAAGGTACCCGAACAACGAAAACGACTTATAATTCTTGGTGAATGACAAATTTTTTTGCAATTGTAATCACTGATTGGCCGTTATTAAAATCAGTTATTATTTTTTCTTTTAAATGCACTGAATAATTATATCGCGCCATTTGTTACAGAAGTTACAAGTCACATCCAGAACAAGTTTGAAGGCACGGAAACGACGGAAAACTATATGCAAATTTTCGCTACACATGCTTACTTTGATATTTAAACAAATAATGACATCTTTTGGAAGTAGGTTTTTCTTATTGAAAGAATATTCAAGGTTACGTGCATTAGTTTTGTCACTGCTTCTTGGGTCATTCTAGTAGAAATAATTATTTATGCATATATTTTTAAACCACAAGCATCAAATTTTTTCCCTTTGCTTTTAATATCTAAAGAGTCTTTTCTTTTAAATGTAATAATATTTTCTTTAAAATCTTTTCGTAAAGTTTACTGATAAGCAGAAGTCCGTGCTTTTAGTTTTTGGGACGAAATTGGACCCAAGTAGGCTGGCTTTACAATAGCTGGCAACATTTTAAACCTAACCTAACATTGGTTTCCAAACGACCACAAATACCTACTTACATCAGCTTATTATTTCTAGCTTTTTCTAATATGAACAATGCACTACACATTTCAGAAAATGTCCATTCTTGGAGTAAATTCCCTTATTCAACTGTGTGGCAACGCCTTTTTATATTTCTCTCTAAAAATAAACTTCACAAATCCTTATTGCAAATAACAAAAAGAGAATGAAACTACCTTGTATTTTTTATATCATGGGTGAATGCAAGCGGAAAGGCGAATTCAGTACTATGTATTTTGTTATTGTAAAACATATCGTGAATGTCAAAATCTAAATTCGCCTAAGATTGTTTAGCAAGGAAAAAATTTTATATAAACGTTATATATAAACTTTTATAATTGTTTGTAATTAAAATCACAGCTTATATTAGTTATTCACTTTTAAATTCACACAAATTTCTTGAAATTACACTAAATCATACACAAAAAAAACATTTAGATCAAAATGGCGCGAAAATGTTTGTAAACAAAAGAAAAAGAATTTGACAACCTCTTTGGCAATAATACGAGAAGCAAAAAATAATCACCTGAGCTGGCAAGTTCACCTAGTAATCAATTCACCTTGGATTATAACAACAGTTATGGCAAGGCAGCTTTAATATGGTAGTGGTATAAGTGCAGCTGTTTTTCGTTTCCTTTGCGTCAATTTGTCAAAAACACATAGACTTCCTTGCTTTTTCAAACAAAATTTTGACAACTATTCGTAAATTCTACCAACAAAATACATGTTGATGTTTGTTAGTGTTGTATTTATTGTAATTCTGACACTACCTGATAAAGCTGCCTTAAGTTATCGTAAAGCGGAACGTATAATTTTTACGAACAGACATCCGTTAACTAAATTGTGTTCGAATTGTTAAAAAATTTAATAGAAATGTAAGTAGATTATAATTTCGGTCTTATTATTATAAATTAAACCCACGGCAGAAAGAGGTAATGACAGAATTTATAAGTGAGCATCGAAACTTGACCAAAAAATTGCTCCTTAATTGCGCGCAAGAAAAGACTACAGCGAATCGGTTATGGGAAGAGTTTGCGAAGCGTCTTATTCGGTTGGGCCACCAGTTAAAGATATTAAGGTGTGGATAAAGGTAGATAAATCCATATATGCAGATACATAGATATATATGTATATACATTGAGTATTTATTGAAGCTTACATACCCAACAAACACCAAGTCAAACATTTTATATAAAATGACGTTATCATTTGATACCAAACATAGTTTTCAAACCTTTTCCAATGGTTTGATTTTAACATTTGAATTTAAATTAAAAATCATTTGAATATAGAATGTTTTATCAGTTTGATTTTGAATCATAAATTAATCATAAAACAAATATGTCAGCAATTACTGAAAAAATATC
This sequence comes from Thecocarcelia acutangulata, assembly GCA_914767995.1. NCBI lineage: Eukaryota > Metazoa > Arthropoda > Insecta > Diptera > Tachinidae > Thecocarcelia > Thecocarcelia acutangulata. The sequence goes on from OU612098.1 coordinate 66,071,998, forward strand.
AACATTTTAAATTTATTTACAAAAAAAAATTGAGAATTTCTGAAAAATTAATAAATGTGATTTGTTTGTGACAATATTTAATTAAATGTCAGCAAAAATGTGTCCTAATAAGTTAAAACGCATCAAATAAAACATGAAAAAGTGAAATAAAAAGAAATAATGAGATTGTCTTATTTGAGCGCAATTTAGAGCCAAAAGGAACCAACTACTTCGTCTTTTCAAGAATTTCAAGACTATGAAAAATAATATAAAAATAAATAATAATTCAATTTTAAAACCCGCAAATAAATCCAAAGAAAAATGAATTTGCAAAGCAAAAGCTAGTTTTTATTTGTATTCCACTTCACAATCCGCGTTTGAAAAACATTTGAAAATTACATTTGAAACCAAGTTGGGAATAAACGAATTTCTCAATTTGAAAATAATTTCCCCTTTTTGTTGAGAATACTATGTTTTTGAATTTGAATTCAAATCAGCATCAAACGTTTGTCGTAGTTGTCAAAATGTTGACTACTTTTCGTAAATTCTACCAACAAAATACATGTTGATGTTTGTTGGTGTTGCATTTATTGTAATTCTGCCACACCTGTATAAAGCTGCCTTGGTTTGTCGTTTGAGAAAACGTTTGATTTCAAATCATTCTCAACTTGAAATCAAACCTTAGTGTTGGTTGGCTATGTGCTTTAGGTCTATGCTGACCAGAAATATCAGGCAAAAAGAAAGTTGCCTTTAACAAATTATGAAAAAAACGAACTGGTTGAAGAAACACTTCTGACGCTTGACAAAAACCTTCTAATTGAAGCAATCGGTCTTGAAGCAACTGTTGAAGACAACAAAACATTTGGAAAAAGTACAAATAATGAGCAGCAACGTTATTATTGATGGCAATATGGAAACCGATAAGCCCACTAAAATTGCATTAGAAAAAACTTCTGAAAAAGTAAAAGCAAGAAGTCGACAGCATCATGACTATGTTACTGGAAAATAATATGAAGGCTGTTAGAAATTTTCAAGCAGATATCCATGCCAAGCTAAATAGTTTTTTAGAAATTCAAGAATGACTGCTTTATATAAAAGAAGAATAGCACAATAGAATTATGAATTAGAATTTTATGCATTTAAATTTTTATATTATTTAATAACTTTGACAGTTCCACATTTATTGTAAATTAACTGTGGAATCCAATGTATTGTAGAACTTAAAAACGATTGTGAATTAAAAATAATTATCATCCATTTGCTATCCTATCAAGGCAGCTTTAATACGGTAGTGGTATAAGCACAGTGAAAGAGGTCCATAGGCCCTATTTTACTGTGCTTATACCACTACCGCTATTACCGATTTCGAACCTTAACGTTCGCAAAAATTTTGAGTGGCGAACACTCCTATTTCCGATTTACTTTTTGACTGGAATGTAAAATAATGTAAGAAACATTGCAAAAAAACGCATCAACTCATAAGAAAAAAATTTATTTTTGATCTATAAAAGTGTTTCTTGCCGGTTTCAAATGTTTGCGAACGTTAACGTTCGAAATTGTGAAACAGGCCCATAGACTTCCTTGCTTTTCAAACATAATTTTGACAATTGTTCGTAAATTCTACTAAAAAAATACATGTTAATGTTTTTTGTTGTTGTATTTATGGTAATTCTGCCACTAGCATTCCTTGCTATCGTATGTTATGTTCCCAATCGATACGATCACGACTGTGACGATTCGACCCCAGCTTTTTCATATTCGTAGATATGTATGCAAATCAGAGCAGAGATATCAGATAGGTATTATTGGTTTCTCTTACTTACGTCTACTTTTAACAGTATAACATAAATCAGAAGTCCTAATATGCGAAGGCGGATTAATATTGGAGCTACCTAAGTAGGAAAACAATTTTTTTTATTATTCAAAAACCATTTATTTCTCAACATAGAGTATTTTTAGCTCAGTACGGTTAGTAAGACGATATTCCGACTGTTGTTAAAAATTGATCATTTGTCGCAGATACCCACAGTGAAAAAAACTAAATTATTTATAATAATAATAATAAAGATTTATATTGCAAAAACGTGTCCAAAAATTGCTACCTGTGTGAGCCTAGTTAGCCACACGGGGGCGCTGATGAATCGTGCATAATTCACTCTGTGGAATTGGTCCAACATCAGATAAGAGCGTAAAGGCAGGTGCTGACGTAAATCTTTTTCACTGCTGTCAAACACTTTGTTTGTTAGCATTCTTTGATTACAAAGTGTTGTACACTTCATTGAAGAAAAGTAATGCCTATTACATTGTGTTCGCTGCTGCGACTAGGATCCTTTCGTTTGCGCTGAGATCACAAACGCGACTGATTTTTAAGCTTCGTATTACATATTTTTAATATATAAAATTTTTCAGTGAATATAAAATATAATTAGCTAACATAAACACTGCTTTTAAAGTTTAATTACTGACATTATTTATGTTGCTTTACGGATTTTTTCAAATACATCTCACAATCGGTTACTCTGGATTTAACATCAGCTTACGCAAGTTAACATTAACAAAGCATTTATTTCAGATAATTTTATGCTTCTGTTTGTTGTTGTTAATTTGATTGATATTTCTGTAAACAAACGCTGGTTAAATTTACTAGAATAATTTTGAGCTGTACAATAAAGCATTCACCTGAAAAAGTAAATGTAATTTTAAGCATGTAAATGCAATAGTTTCTTCTGTGCTGGATTTTGTGTGAAGTAAAATTAGCTAGAGCTGCGAGTATACGAGTAAACGTACGAGTATTTATTTCATGCACCAAATTTAAACACATTTTTTTAATTTATGCAGCTCTCATGCACATTTTATACCACAAAAGAGCCTCTTGCATATGAAGGTACATGTTTAACGCACTTATAAAAGTGTTCACATGCATACATATGTATGTTATCGTATGCATGTACATATCTTAACAAGGAACACCAGCCAGCCAAGCATCTTAAAGCACGCACACTTGCAAAAAAGATAATATTTCTTCATGCTTTTAAGGAGAAGAGGGGGTATTTAAAATTGAAGGCAACATTAACATAATTGTGGGCGCAATAGCGCATGCAGTGATGTAAACAACCTAAAAACACATTAATAGTTTTTTTTTCTTTCAACTAAAAGCTCACAGATAACCAGGGTTCCCTGACTACTTTTGAGCTGCATCCACAACTTGAAAATGTTCGTCAACAAAATCCAATAAATTTAAATCAAATAGAAAACACATATTTGAGTCCTTTGGCTGTTATTTTTTATTGAATCATAAAGTATATAGAATAAGGCTATTTATGAAAAAACACATCGGGCAAATGGTCTTCATTTTTTTGCTTTTAATGAACGTACGCACTCGTTTGTCGAAATTTTCCACGACTATTTTGCACCAGTGTGGCTGAATTTCGTTGATGCAGCTTTGAATCTGTTCCTTTTATGCACGGCTAGTTGACACTGACCTGTGATTTCAAATAACCCCATAAAAAGGAATAGAATGGTGCTAAATCTTATTTCTAAGATTATATATATTTTTCATCTGATGAACAATTGAAATTCAGAATTCTGTTTCTATATTACTTTTCCTTACTACTCGTAACTTCAATAATTTTCGACACGTCCGGGAATTTAATACCGAAACAGCGATAGTAATTGTTTGAAGTCAAAAATCTAAGTAAATTTATTCAAAAATTCATACTGCTTATACCTATACACTGAAAGAATTATGCGTCATATATTTAATGAAACTGTTTCATTAAATGTTTTTCATTAATCCAATGAAAACTTTTTACAATATGCATGACACTTCATATATATTATAAAATAGTTCCGTCAGAATGGTTTCATTAAGTTTCATAGTTTCATTAAAAAAAATCATTGAATTTATGACTACAACAAAATTAAATTTTCTTTTAAATTCTTTGAATTTTGGTAAGATTTATTAATGGGCGTTTAATAATCTTAAGCTAAGCTTAAAAAATGTCAAGTTTTTTTTATTAAAATGTAAGTTTTATGAGTTTCATAATTCCAATGAAATAGAATTCATTAGATCAATGACAAATAAATTTCTGGCTACCGAACTTGGGTATGTATGTACATACTTATGTGTATGTACTCAAATCAGCATAATAATAGTTTAAAAAATTTAAATACCAGTGTATTGAAGTCATTTGAATTAATAAAATCGGTTTTATTTGGTGAATACTTGTTCAACATTTTCTTTAATCATAATTAGATACAATTTCAAAAAAGCAAGGAATAGTATTGTTTGTGTAATGAAATAAAGTATCAACGAATAAATGAAATAATTCCATTGATCTTATTACGTACATTTGTGAACATATTTTATTAATGTGTGTTATGATATTATTTCATTAAACAAATGTAACTATTTCATTGATTTAATGTAAATTTTTCAGGTGCTCAATGAATAATAAAATTAGATAAATGAAATAATTTCATTGACCTTATGAAGGAGTTTCATATTTTTAATGAATATATTACATCAGTAAAAAGAAGTTATTTCATTAAATAAATGTTACTTTTTCATTAATTTAATGTACAGTTTTCATGTGCTTTATGAAATTGATTCTTTGATCTAGAGAAATTATTTCACTAATCATATGATTTGTCTTTCATACTTTTAATAAAATTAAGTCATGTTTCTTATTAAAATGTTTCATTACTTTTATGAAGGTTGTCATTAAAATAATCTAATGAAATTTGTTTCAGTATTTCTATGAAAAGTTACAATGGTTGAAAAATAATGAAAAAATTCATAAAAGTAATGTCAAAATTCAGAGAATTTCTGAACAAAATTTTTTCAGTGTAGTAATTTAAAACATAATTGTAAACAAAAATAGTATGAGAAAAGTTTAACAAAACATAATTGTCCAAAGTAATTTGGTTGAATGTCGCCATTACACGGAACTTTAATTATGATTGCTTTTCTAACCTGTGATCGATTAACATTCAATTGGCTCTCCCATCCTCAGTGTGACCAGCTATCCTCAGGTAACATTGTTCATCAAATTAATGAAATAAACTCCTGAAGTCAAACATTTAACGTTACTTTTTATTTCTTCCACCCATCACCTATTACAATTCTTCCATCCTGCGAGAATTATAATCACCTTTTCTGGTAGATTCAACATCTCCACAATTCTAGTTGGCAATCTACAAGGAAAGGTTTAAGCAAAGTAGTCCAACTTTTCTTCACTCAGATACTTAAACCCTTTGAGTTGGTGCTATTTTTTGTTCATAATAAATATATTATTAGACAGTGCAATATAAATCCGTTAGTTTATATATAATCAAAGAAATGATTCTGCTTTAGTGGGATTCTTCCCTGACTTGGTTATCATAGTAATCATAGACACCTTCTATTCGGCAGGATAATACTCGAGACGTAAAATAGCATTAAAAATAGAAAGGAGAATTCTTCTTGCTACACGAGGTAACTGCTCAAGCATTTTACCCGTGATTTTATCTATACCTGGAACTTTCTTGGGGTTTAGGTTAATGACAACGTTTTCGACGTTTTGAAAATTAAATTTTAAAAACACAGGCGTTCTAACAGTGGCAATTCAGCTGCTGCATCATTAGCAATAAAAAACTTTTTCAAACGGTTAACATACGAGTACAATATCCCCTTGTCAGAATCGATCCTTGTCCAGTCCCCAGTTGAAGTTCGCAAAGGCGGGTTACCTCTAACGGGTCTTTTCAATCCTTTTGTCGCTTTTCACAAGGAAAAGTCAGATTGAGGAGTACCATCAAGGCTTTCCAAGTATGTTTTAAGGGCAGATTTCTTAATTGAGTTATGCATTCCCTTCACCTAATTTTAGGCTGTGGAGATCTGCGGAGTTGCCACTCTCTTCTGACTCTTCTTTTTTTCTAACAGAAGTTGCTCAATTTCAGACGAGTAACATCTATTGTTCTCATTTCTCTTGCATATACCTGGTATGAATTCGTCTTGGATTAGTCCGCAACAGAACAGAAGGAAAAAGTAAACACAAACCATGCACATATAGTGTATATTGAACAGAAACAAAACAGTTGATTCAGAACGGAAAAGAACGTACAAACTAATTCTACCTTAATTTGAATTAAGCATAGGAAACAAAAAGTTTTTTAAGATAAGTTGCTCTTGTTAAGATTTTTTTTGGAGAAAGGTTGATATAAAGAGAATTTCGGAATTTCGTAAAGCTAAAATCTAAGGTGGCCACACTGGATTATACTTTTATGTGAATGATTTAGGTTGCTGCCGCGTTCAAAATAATAAAAAGTAGTATACTACACGACTTCAAGCTGAAGTCTGTTGTGTTTTATGTGTTTAACACCTTTAGTTTAAAGCGACTGCAGTCGTTTTTCGTGCTGTTGTTAAAATAACCATTCCCATTTGAATACATGTATTTTATATTTTATATGTTGAAGTCGGTGGTAGTCTATTACCTTTAATGTATTAACTCTGTGATTTCATGAGTTTGCTGTTCAATTGTGGAGTGTTAAATTTGGACAGACTTAGAAAATGTTTCAATACAATTTTTATCTTTAGTATTCGTCCCATCAGCCACAAATGCTAGCCAAACAATAACTTCAGAAGTGACTCGAACAAAAAAGCAACAATATTTCAACTTATGTTAAAGTAGTCCTCTTTTTATTTCCCTCCTCACATGTATCCCAACGAAACGCGCCTTAAAGACAATTGGAACATATTGGAAAAGTTCACAAAAATATCTAAAAATGTTTTCATGGAACTTTTATCTTTTTGCACAAAAGGCAATTGCTATCAGCGTGGCCATTTTGGCATTTTGCGGCTAAATTTAGCATTTTTTTATTCTGATCTAGCTGCAAATTTTCCATTTAGCAGTTAGCATCCTTTTCTAGAATTTTTTACTTATGTACTTAGCATTTTTTAGCATTATTGATTTTAAGAATAATCAAAATATAGATGGCAACTTAGACAACGATTACCAAAATCTTATCTTAATATAAGAAATACTACTTTGTGTAGAACTAAATTAGTTTAGAAACTAATAATTAGAAATTAACATTTTACAGAAGAAATTATTGATTTCACTATAGAAATCATTACAGCTTTGGAATATTAGTGGTAGAATCTAAGATCATATAAATGAATGGTTAAAAGTATTCAACTCTTGCTTTCTGGATAAATTTGTATGATTATAAAATGCATTAAATGAGAATCTATCTGTGAATTAGTTGCCACTAAGAAACACGAAGTTGAAATAGTTTTCAGTAACATGAATCTCATAAAAACGTTTATTCGAAATGTAATGACGTTAAAAACTACGAATTTATTACTCCATGTTGAGTGTGGAATGAAACTGCTGAATTGTTTTTAAACTTTTTATGAATGTACATTAGGGGGAATTAGTTTTATACCTGAAAACTTTGTAATGAGATTTAGATATGTCATACCTCTTATTTTGTATTGTTTTGTGGGGTTTGTAAAAAAAAATGCGTAAGGCAAAAAATTTTAATGCTAGAATTGGGGTAAATGGCTTCGCATCGGGGTCACAGGCCAGATAAAACAGTAGAAAATCCACAAATAGCTTCTTAACTGTCTCTGAATTGATCTTAGGAGGATAAAATGAGTGAAAATTAAGACCGAGCTCAGCTAATATTTTTCTTTACACATTTCTTGTAAATATATCTACCCTCTATCTGCCTTCCTTAAGATGGCTCCCGTACAAAACATTAGTTTCTAATATTTTAGAGTGAACCCTCCTCACTAGACCCAGAGGGCTCTAAAGGTACCCAAAGTACGACCAACTTCCAATATATTTGAGAACCCGGAATTTTGGTAGAATAAACCTAGCTTTTATCTTCAGTCATTAAGGGCATCTCCATACAAAACTTTATAATTTTCAGACTATGTTTAATAAATATTTTATAAATTCTTAATCAGGCCATCAATAGAGGCCAATAAGTCTTTACTTTGAAAAATAAATCAATTTTAAAAATATGTTAACTAAAATAACAAAAATATAATTCAGTTAACAGTCGTAAAGCAGCTCTGGGCTGAAGAACAGCTCTCGTGTCATCGTAATTATTTCTTACAGCCATCCCTAAACAAGAGCGGCAAGCGTTTTTTAGCTATCAAAAGTTCTCATGTCCGTACACTTTGTATGGAGCACACCGAAACAACGCGGCGGCAACGCAACGGCAACGCAACGGCAACGCTTTGCAATTGGAAAATCCAATTTTGACAATGCGTTTCACAGTGAAGTAAGTTGCAAAAGAAAACAATTGTAAACAAAAGAGTGAAGAAAAAATATAAGAAAGTAAAATAAATAAACAAATAAAAAATTTGTGTATTTCTTATTAGAAAATAGAGTTACAAACTATTTTCAATATGATATAGTAACCTTCCAACTTATCTAAATAACTCATTTTTTTTAAACTTAGATTATTTTATTTTAATATAATAAAAAAGTCATAAACATTAATGCCGTCCGTCCAGCTATCAAAATTACCAGGGTTGTTTTATTTGTTTGTTTGATAGCCCTGCTTTTATCGTTTTGACATAACGTTGCCGCTTTTTTCTAAGGATGGTGTTTCAGCGTTAAAACTCAGCGGAAAAACACGTTCCGCTTGCCGCTCTTGTTTAGGGATGGCAGTTAAGTGCGTTCAGACTTGTGTGTGTTGTTCGGTCTCGAGAGTTTTGCGTCTCACTCGCACTGGTTAACGGTTTGCCTCAACTAACTGTATTGGTTTACAGTTTTTTTAGAGGTTATTCATTGTTAACCACGTGGAAACTTCCTATGTGAAGGCATAGGTCGTTGTAGTTAGTCACAGCGACACTACAAAAGTACTGTTAATACCATCTTGGGCATTATGGTCTTTGTATAGTTACAAAATAAATAATTCAGTTAAAATTTTTGCATTATTTTAAGCCGACTTAGCTGTGAAATATAATTGGGTATGGCCACAATGATCGCTATTTTAATCACCATCATTTTTATTTTACGAGAAAAAGATGTAATGACAATGGTTCTCCCATCTGTCCAATAATAGACGATATAATGGTGGAAGAACTTTTGAATGAAATTTTAAATATACTGGAAATTAAGATTTCCCGTTTGTGGACCGCAATCATACATTATCAGGAACGCCGTTTCGATCATTATTGATTGAATTAAAAAAATTGTTTTCATCCAGTCTTCAATGATTTTATTATTACTAAGCTAATATTTTTGGAGATGGTATGACTCTAATTCATAACCTGGCTTTTCAGGTCCTATAGAGGATGATTTATTATTTTCTCTTTAAACTCAAAGGCCAGGGAATTATTTATATTAGTTTATTTTAATTGAAATACAAGCAATTTAAATAGTATGGTGTTTGTATAACTTAAGCAGAATTAGTTGCAATACATATGTTTTATATTAGTTCGATTCACATCGATCTTGTGCATTTGAGGTTGCATATTTTTGCAATTGCAAAAGTGACATTTATGGTTGTATTATGTTAGTGTAACGTAAAAATATACTCCAATATTTTACAAATGCAATGATGCAAGGCCATTTGCTCAAGATTGTGAATAAGGCTATTGTATTCACAATGTATAATAGTTTGAATATGTTTCAATTTAGGCCTTAGAGCCTGCGACGTAAAAAAATTATTTAATAAATAAGTAAAAATCTTGAAAAAAGCCATCATTACTTTAAGGGAACTTTCTTTTTTGTATATCTTTCAGATTAAAAGAAACTTCATCAAATTGGAAATCGATACGGGCCTTGAGACTTGATCAGAATATTGATTTCTTAAGTAAATTAGTCACAAACGACCAGCCTTCTAAAAGAAATCCGACAAAATATAAGTCAGGAGACAGACATATTTCCTGCATACAAGAAAAAGGATACAATACAACATAAGCAATTATAAAAATGAGTCTGAATAATTTGTTTGCAGTCCTTTTAATATCTGGACTTGCGGGCTGTTATTTTAACATTTCTGTTGCGCATTCATCAGCCAACTCAAATTTGCCATCTGCGGCCAATGCCAGAGTTGGCAATGATCATGGTGGTGGTGACTATCTGACGCCACAGTTAATACAACGGCAAAATCCAGATCGACATTCAAATTTTTCTCATATGACACCGCCTCAAACAAGCTCCAGGCCAACTTCAACAACTTCAAGATTTTCGTCGTCATTGCTGTCTACAAAATCTTTATCAGATAGCATTCCCGCAACGCCAACCTCTTCTCTACAACCAACGTATGTTTATAAAGCTGTTGTACCAACGCACATTCAATCGGAATTCAACAAGGTTGCTAATGCTTTAAAGTTGTCCAATGCAACTTCAGCCATTAGAACTGCAACTACCAATTCTAGCATTAGTATGGAAAAGGATAATGACCTGTCAAAGAAAATTGTCGGTTCAAGGTAAGTAAATTATCATAAAAAAATTATTGCTTGTTGAAAAGATTTCGTTGAAATACTGTAACCAAGAAGGAACCCAAGTTGGCTAGTTTCATGAAACTGACTGTCTGTACATTATACAACCTATGCCTAACTTCGGGAACTGTAGAATCGTGTTTTTTTAGTTTAGCGTTTTTTAAAAATTCTTGACAAAACTTTCATCGGAATGGTTGCAATGTGTTTTGTAACAGATTGTGTAAAGGCCGGAGCACATATAATTCGTCGTGCGTTATCCGTTTCCTTTCTTAACTGGCATTAGCGCAATCGACGCTTTGCGATGTATGAAGATAGCACAATCACTACTTTGTTAACGGATATAAAATCAACTGTTTAACACAATTTTTTTTATACCCTTCACAAAAATGTTAAGGGTATATATATATAAGATTGTGATTCCATTTGTAATTTCCACAGTTTTTTTTTTTTTGCGACCCTATAAAGTATATATATTCTGGATCAGAATTAATGGAAAAGTCGATAAAGCGATGTTCGTCTGTCCACTGTCCGCTGTTGAAATACCGTTTCTGAGAAAACCATTAGACTTAGAAACTTTTTTCTTTCACCATTATTTTACCCCATCGATCCATGGGTTTGCTATATATATAAATTCAGTAATATTGGTTCACATATAGCTGAGATATATCCAAAATTCCGTAAAAATGCATTTTTTTTTGCAATTTTGTATGAAAATTTAAAAAAAAAATTTGTTTGTTTTGCTTCAAACTTCACACACTCATTAAGCATGGTGACTAAAACGCAAAAAAAAATTTTTTCTGATATCGGTCAATATATATCCGAGATATAGCCCAAATCGAGTTTTTCATGAAAATGTCGCGTAAGCTACATAACTGAAGCAACTTTTTTTGCTCAAAAGCAATTTTGGTTATGAAATAAGGTTATATAAATATGGAAAATGAAAATTTCCGATATCGGCCCATATATACCCGAGATATAGTCTAACCCGGGGTTTCATGAAAATGTCGCGTAAGCGAACTTAAACAACTTTTTTGTGCTGAAAAGCAGTTCTGGTAATGAAATAAGGTTATATAAATAAGGAAAATGAAAAATTTCGATATCGGTCCATATATACCCGAGATATAGCCCAAACCGCGTTTTTCATGAAAATATCGCGTAAGCGAACTTAAACAACTTTTTTGTGCTGAAAAGCAGTTCTGGTAATGAAATAAGGTTATATAAATAAGGAAAATGAAAAATTTCGATATCGGTCGATATATACCCGAGATATATCCTAGACCGGGGTTGTCTTCAAAATGTCGCGTAAGCGAACTTAAACAACTTTTGTTGCTCAAAAGCATAAATTTGATCTTCAGATTGATAAAATATATGTACTCGTAATATGGTAAACAAAACGTTAGGTAATTTTATAATATCTCAATTATAAAATGTTCGTATCTCATGTTGTTCCATACAACATCTTTCGATTATTTCAGTGTCACCACTAGAAAAGTGGCAATAATGTGGATTATTCTTGTGGCATCACTGAAAAACGTCATTTGTTTTGAAAGCAATAAATAAATTCATAATTTATTTATCATGTGACAATTGTTTGCATGTGTGTTTTCTTATTTAATTTTTTTTTTCTGTTATAGTTTTTTCTGTGTTGTTCCAAAATTTTTTTTTATGTGCGCCACATTTTATTTATATTTTGAAATCCTGTTTTGTTTTTCAAATTAATATTTCTCGAAAAAATAGTAATAGTTTTGATTGATAGTAAGTAGATGTCAGATGTGAGCAATGTAAACAGTGTTTCACATTTTCACCATCTTTCATGCGTTTCAGGAAGATTTTGATCAGTGGAAAAAGACTATAACGATGATAACAAATTGTTATCGAAATACCGAAAATAAATACTGTTGAACTTTTATATAAAACTAAAACGATCTTTAGAGCTGCAAAAATAAGAATTAATTATATTAGCGGTTCTCACGCTTCGTATTAAAGTGCTATTGTACATTTAGTAAATCTTGGTAAATTTAAAACTTGACAACAACAAAATTCATAGATTTTTAATTTACTAATGGCGTTTTCTTTTCTAACAAATATGTTACAATTATTGGGACCTTTGCCCGTTTTTATGTTCCAAGGTGCATTAACATTTACAAGGGGGCAGCGCTACGACATGTGACAATTTTTTGCTGCTGGCAATATAGTAAGCCATTTACGTCAAGTGTATTGTTTAGATTTCTAAAGGTGAATTTAGTGGTTTATTCTGAATTAAACATTTACAAATTATTTTGTGAAGATAAAAATAATTTATAATTCTAAAGAGGTATATTCATAGTTTATAATTGTGAAAAAAGTTACAAATATTTTTGACAAGCATAGCTTACCGCATGCCTGTGTTTGTGGTATTGTTGTAATTTTGCTCTAGTGCTGCCACCGTTTAGACGTTAAAGCCCTAACACTTAGACGAAAGCAGACTTCACAACTTCACGGCTACAAATGAAGTTAACTTTAAATGCTGCCGTCTCGCCAGCAACATAATTATTTTCAAGACAGCAGCAGCACTAGGTGTATTTAAGCAATGCAAATTTTAGAGGTGCCACATATATATTTTACATGAATAAAATTAAAATTACTGACTGAAAACGTAATAATATCACGTAAAGTTGTAAAAACTCATCAATTTATTTGTTTATTTTATTTATATGATGTTTATTTCTATTAAATATTTCAAACTAATTTTAGTTTTTATTGCTGCCAATTTATATTTATAGTGGCAGCATTGCATTTACTTTTTGCTGCTTACGAAAATAGAAATTAATCTAAGTTGGCAGCAGCAGCAAATGCTGTTGTGAAGTCGTGCTGCTGTGATGTCGTTAAAACAATCGTGTGCATTTAAACACATGTATTTTATTTTTGACAGATTGCTGCTTGCTGTCGTCTATGTGTTTAAAGCTTAATGCACCTTGTTATGTTCTTTTCTAAAAAGAAGGCAACAGTATAAACAAAAAACACGTATGCTGCATGAAGAAGGGCAATATATGAAGCATATTTTGCTCTTTGCTTCAAGCACAGGGTGAGATATTGCCCTTTTTTACTAACCTACATGCTGATTTATACTGACCTATATTTATATTTTATGTAAAAATAATTATTCTAGTTTTCATAATTTATTGACAATTATTTAAAAAACAAACGTAAAAGAGAAAAAAAGGCCGTAAAATTATTAATATAGCACATCTGTGTTTTAAATTAGTAATGCCAACGTTTTTGTTCTACATAGCAAGTTTTAGTATAAAAGCACTTCAAAACTGAAACGTTAATTGCCTTTTATTGTTTTATACAATATTTTGTGTTCTTTTGTAAACGTAAAATATGTAACACTTCTTAGATATCAAGTTAGCCTTTAAAAATGTGGCCTAATTACATGTAACATTTTATTTTTAGGAAAAGAAAACGCCATAAATTATCAACCTTTACAATACCAAAATCAGTAGTAGATTTGGTAAACGTAGTAAGTTCAATTATTTACAAGTATGAAACAGCTGGCAGAATTGAAGCCATGTTTATTTTTTTGGTGTTAATAAAATAAACGTACCGAAACTTTATTTAAAATGGAAAACATAAAAATATAATCACCCCTATTCTGCGTTTCGATTAAGTCTCCGCATTCAGTTCCGTTGCGATCGAAAATTGGTATTCTGATAAAAAACGGAATCGAAAGAAAAAGAAGAAGACAACAATGTTTATAAAATTAATAGCATCACTGTGGAATGTGGAAATGAAATTGCAAAATAAGCAAGTCTGTTATCGTTTTCATAAACAAATGTCAAATTTAATACAAAAAGTTGTTTGTATACATAATTAAAAATATGTTCTTAATAAAGTTTAATAAGAAAAAAGAAATATATACAAAAACAAACTAAAATTAATTGTTCATAAATATATTACAGTGCAAAGAATCTTGTGAAGATAAAGGTACATAATAAAAAAAAATAAAAACAGTGTTGTGATTAAATATGGAAAGACCGAAATAAAACTTTAATAAAAATTGTAGGGGATTAATTCACTGTGTTACATTTTTTTTATTTCTTTTTATCAATAATTTAATTTTTTAATTTCTATAACAGCTGCATTATTGTTGGTCAGAGAGGAGAACAATATGAGATATAATGAGGTTGGCATTTTTTTATTGGAGGGCCAAGTGCATTGATGATTCCTGCAACTTCCTCCCAGAACACTGCTACTTCTTCCTTTGATCGCTGGTGATATCCACATGCAATGTCTGCATTAGATGACATTAAATTCGCCAATTTTTCATCCTGCTCTGGTCTTGCTGTTTTTGACCCAAAATACATAAAAACACATCAGATTTGGGTACAAAAATTAATAATTTAAAACAAAAAAATAAATAAATAAATTTAACTAAAAAAATAATTTTAAATGTTGTTTTTTTAATCGTTACTAAACATTTTATATCATTTTCTACTTACATTTTTTTTAATTTTTTAACTAAAAAACATATAACGAAAACTTCTCCGTCAACAAAAAAACAACTGAAAAAAACGGAGTTCCGTTCGTAATGCAGAATACATACAATCGAAAGAAACTGAGCGGAATCGAAACGCAGAATACTCAAGTTGCCAGACGGAGAAAATTTCGATCCGAATCGAAACGCAGAATAGCCCCCAATAAATAAGTAAAAGAAAACGTGAAAAGTTCAAATAAAAGATGGGATTAGGTTTCTTTATGTTTTATCGCCTTTTCGTGAAGCTCCCAACTGAAAAAGTCCTTGACAAATGTCAGCTTTTCGGTTTTTTACAATACCAAAGAAACCATCGCTGACACTTACGGCCGTATTCACAAAAAATATTGTATGTTTATTAAACACTTATTTGACAAATATCCTTTTTTTTATATATTGGACCAGTACTCAGGGGATGACCCCTACATATGCAGTGCATTGAACCAGAACTAGGAAAATAGGTTGTGAGGAGGGGGAAAGCGGGAGTAGTGTTTGTGAACATTTGACTTGAATTTTCCTTTTTTTTTTTATATTGGACCAATACTCAGGGGATGACCCCTACATATGCAGTGCATTGAACCAGAACTAGGAAAATAGGTTGTGAGGAGGGGGAAAGCGGGAGTAGTGTTTGTGAACATTTGACTTGAATTTTCCTTCTTTTTTTTTATATTGGACCAGTACTCAGGGGATGACCCCTACATATGCCGTAGAAATTTGTCAAATAACAGTTTAATAAACATATAATATTTTTTATGAATAAAACCATTAGAAATTTACAATAGTATTATACTTAAAAGCATTTTCAAATTTAATACAAAAAATGAAAACCGCTACTGTTTTGTATACACAATTTAAAAAAAAAAAGTTTCCCGAAAGAAGACACAACTGAGTGTCGAAATATTGAAACAAATAAAGAACAATAATTTTTAAAACTGGGCCACTAGCTCAACCAACAAATAATAATTTAAATGAAAAAAATAATTAGAAATACCGAAGACAGTAAAGAAAAAGACGACGTTAATGAAGTTATGGAAAATGAAAGAGATACTTTGACAATCAAGATCGTCCATCATATTGTTACGTTTTTGCCTTTAAAAACGCTTTTGCGGATTCTTCAATTGCAAATGAAATAATGACTCACACACTTGTTCGTTACACAATATTTAAATAATTCACAACTTTATTAACACTTGATACCATTGTGTACTAAAACACTAGACTTGCTTACTTTCTGACTTGTTTTCTGTCTTTCACAAAATTTAAAAATAAACTGACTCGTTGCCACCGACCCACCTGCTATATATACGTCTTAATCATTTTCTACAATCGTCAAGATCTTTCTAGTGATTCATAATTCTAGACTCAAATGTATAAATGTAATTCTTACGCATATACTCGTACACATTCACACATATGCTTGCGAACATTAAGTGCCAAGTCAGGCAACTCTTGACTTTATAGAAGCTTTCGGTGAGGGGAATAAGAAGGAAAAAAGAATTGCCGGTACTCAGCAATTCCTTACTTTTCTCTCATGTATGTATGTGTATGTGCATATACAATGTAAATTGTAAGAAATGAAAGCTAGAGAAAGCTCATGAATTGCCGAAAAAAGTGTTTGTGTGAGGACAAGGAAGCAAGTCCAAAAGAATATTACGAAAAACTTGGGTAATTAAAATTGTCCTGTCTGATTTTACTCTAAGCAAGTGGCAAGAACAAACAATAAGAAACAAAATACCAAGAATACAAGAATAACAACAAACTCAGTAGTTGATTTACTTGGAGTTTTGTTTACTTTAAATCATGTATGTTTGTTTGTTTGTGTATTATGTTTTTAGTTTTATCTTGTTTGTGTGAATGTGTTGTACATTTTATAACAAGTAGATCAACAGCTGCACACTGGGTTAGATGTGATAAAAATTCTTAACAATATATTTTGGATTGAAAGGTGTAAAACGAATGTGGACACAAAACAAATGAAGAAAGAACTGCTAAATAATGAGCTAGCACATAACACTTGACAGACTTAACCTCTTCCTGCGTTTAATTTTAAAATATCCATTCTTCTAGTGACACAAAAAAGTCCCACAGAAATTATGTCTGTAAATAAATGCATAATTTTAGTATAACATAATTGGTATATTTTTTATTTGGTTCTGAAAATGATTTTTTTTAACTTTAGTTTAGGAGTTATACTTAATTAAATTTAAAAAAATATGATTCCTTATACAAGTGGCAGACAGTGTATATATTCTCCAAATTCCCATTGGAATTTAAAAATGTTTCTTACATGCTTTTAAAATGTCTCAAAAAATAAATAGAAGAAATATTATTTTACAATATTTTTTGTTTTGTTTTTCAGTGTTGTTACATCTGTTTCTGTTATTCTAAATGGAAATGAACCGGAGTTCACGGATGCATTGGGACAGAAAGTTCCAAAACCTCAGCCATCCTTACAAGTAGCGAGTCCGATTGATCTTCTTAACCCAGATCGCTATGAATTTTATACGTTCGATGATAATGGGGAACTGGTAAAGCGGCTTATGACAATAGAAGAAATTCAAAGTATTGTTGCGAATGGAGATGGTGATGGTCCTACAATTTTGCATCATGGTCCTATCGAAGATCGCAATCCGGAAAAAAATGTACAAGATATTGTAAACAGTGTTCAGAGTGTACTTAACAAAGAAGTAGAATCGAATAAGAATACAAGCATGGAAAGCTTACCGGCTTTTGATACACCAGATGTTTCATCGACTTGGTCTATGATTTTGCCGGCCATATTCGGTAACACTGGTAGTGTTGATATTTTCTCCCATCAAAAACCTCAACAAATTGTCATGACACCAGAATCTGAGATCATTGAAACTTCCACAAAAAAAGTAATACCTACATCGACAAAAAAATCAAAGCCTAGCAAAAGAAAGCCAGGACTAAAACGAAGATCTACTACCACAACTACCGAAATGACACCACAAGTTATACAGGAGGAGCTAGATTCTCAAGAGTCAGTATATACAGGCATGCAGCAATATCAAAACTTGGCCGCATCTATGCAGAACTATGATGGATTTTCACAGTTGCATATGCAGCCTATTTACCACAAACTTCCAGAAATAGAAACCACAACGCGACGTGTATTTATAAACAATCAAGAAGTCGTTAAAAAACCAACTACAGGCAATCAAAATGAAGAACTTTTAGTTGAAAGTCTTGCAAATAAACCTGTTTCTATTCAGCAAAAACCATTGCCCCCACATCGTGTTAAGAAACCCAGTGGAAGTCATACATCCACAAAACATCCTCAGTCTACTAAACAAAAGAGGAAGCCAACGGTGTCTAGCATAACTTCTACATCTTCTACAACAGCAACACCCTCAACGACTTCCACTACAACAACACCAGAACCTACAACAACTGTTTTACCAACGGTTACAATCGAAACAATATTGTCTTCTACTACAAAATCCCCAAAGAAGAAGAAGAAGCCAATACGCAAAAGAGTTAATTCTACTACCACAACCCCAGACATATTAACACACAAACCACTTGTAACAGCTGAAAAAAGAAAGCCTCCACCTCATCCACACAGACGCAGACCAAACCCAACACATCAACATACAAAATATCCACTTACAACATCAGCAACTGATTTAACTCCAGAGGGAACAGCACATCAACACGTTTCTAATATTAAAAACCAATATTCTTCTCCAGACAAAACACGGCCAAAACCAATCCATAGTTCTACTCCCTCCACCACTACAACAACAGTGCCATCGACGACAGCTGTCTTTTCTCCTTCTCCAACAACAGTAGCTTCTAGAAAACCAGTTGATACTTCTTTAATAAAACAAAATGTTACTGCAAATCATGTTAATGATCCTGAAGGTTCTCTTCCTACAGTTAAACAGGAGGAGACTACATCTGCTAGTATTCCCGTGATATCTGGTACCTCTGGCTATCCAGTACCTTCATACGACTTGCTTACAGATGAAACTGAAAACTTTGACTTGTACCAATATAAAAAGCAACCATTATCATCACAAAACATTACCCGAAATGGCAGTCAGCCTTATCAGCAAGATGATCATACTTTACAATCGTTTGACCAAATAATGCAGACACTTAAATACCCAGCACAAACGTCTGAGAAGCTGACGCCAAATATTGAGCAGTCCTCAGAAAAACTCAGCCTTAAGCCCATCAACTTTGAAAATTCTGATATGCTTAAAATATCCTCAACTTCAAAACCTGCGCATTATCCTTTTGAAGATGCTACAAAATCTTCAATCTTGCAAGATTTTGAAACCACGACTAGTTTTCCCTATCTAGAAAACACATCTATTAATGATAACTTTCTAACTGATACACCCGAAGATATTACTACTAACAGTCCAGTGGATAAGGCCACTAAGGAGACTACAGGTTCTTATGGTCTAACTCAACTTGCCGATATTATTTTGACAGAGCTTGCAGTAAAACGAACTGAATCGACTACAGAGTACCAGGATCAAACTCAAAAAACGGAACCACAAGCTTATACTACACCATCTAGTTTTACTGAGCCACTCATCGTAGCCAGTGGTAATCTAGCTTCCACCACTCCACAAGGTTTCACCGACCAGCTAAAAATGGAGACTCAGCTTCCAGAGTCCTTCCGTCACCCAATTAATCCAATACTCGTGGCGAATCTTAAGCCTCAGCTTAACATGGAAGTTATAAATCCATCAGAACAAATAAACATGTCAGATTTTCAGACTCATGCAGCAACTGTTGCATCAACTTTGATAGATGGTGCCAACACACTCCCGTCCGACTACAGTAATAAAACTAACAATGAAATTGCATTGCTTCTATCGGATGTTATCCATCAAATATCAAACAATAATGAGGACTCCACAAAGCAAGTTACTAGCTTCAATGTCAATCGTTTTTCAAATCAAGCTCAACTTGATTTATCCTTCCTTATGAGTCCACATGTGAGCAACAATGATCAGCACAAAGACTCTGACTCATCTTTTGAAACAACAAAAATTCCCGAGACAACCACTTTCAAAGAAATGCAAACTCAAGAGTTTTTCACTGAATCGGAGGAGAAATTCACAGAACAACAGACAACCGAAAAAGATATCAACAGAAATCAAACTGAAAGTATTACTGAATTGAATGAAGCATATTCTTTGGAAAGCTTGGATGAAAGTACAACCAGTGTCTACTTAAGAGAAAACGATACAGTAACTCAAACTGATACCCTACTGGAGGAAAACCCGACAACAATGAGTGAACCAATTTCAACCACCATATATTACCAGCAACAAAAGTTGGAAAATGACAGGGAGCCTCTTTTTGAAGCCGATAGCTCCAAAGATACTACAACTCTTTTTAATGGGTTCTTTGAAGAAGCCACAACTTTATCCGGTGAAGAAAGTCTGAGTACAAAACACGAGAGTCTAAGTGAGGAAAAGATAACAGCCGAATGTCACACTGACGATGGCTTAAAAACTCCTACTACCGCATTATTTGTCGCTGGTGAGCTGGCAGCAACCGAAACAAGTAAAGGAACAGTTGGCACAGAGAGTGCGACAAGTAATTATGAAGCTGCGGAAGCCTTAAGTTGGACAACAACAAAAACTCCCCTGAGTACTGAAAATGATCAACTAGGAATTGATGTAACAGAAACAGCATCATATCGTATTACAGAAAAATTTGATCAAGAAATGCAAACTACATTTCAATCAACAACAGAAAGCGAAAAAGAAACTATTGTTCAGAAAAATGATATAGAACAACACACTACACCGATGTATCCAATGAGTGAGGAAACATCAGCTGAGCTAAATGCAATGATTTCGGAAGAGGATGAAACCGACGAATCTTTGGATGAGGATCCTTATATTAAGTTAGGGGAAACAACAACGCCAAAGTCTTCTAATGTAAGCACTCAAACGGTGTTAGTACCAGCCTCTGCCACTGCACAACCAGCTCAAACTAGCACCGAAATAAACGCTCCAAAAGGGGCACAACCTAGTTTGCCAATCACAAATTATAATGACCCATACGAAGAATCCGACCAGGAGGATGAGGAAGATCAAATTGGTAATCATTTTCAAAAGCAGCCAACAAATGCTATTTCAAGTACAACTTCCAGCGATGCAACAAGAAAGACGACAACAACAGCCAAGCCAAAAGTTATTACAACACGTCGGCTGAATACTCTGAAACCAGTTTCTTACTTCAATAAGCAACCAGCATATGCTCTATATCAGGAACCGGTAGAACCACTCTATAGCAAGCATCACTCCCAGTCATCGAATACACAGCCGAAGGAAAATACACCCAAAGTTGCCACTTATTCCATACCAACTTCACAGCAACGACCAATGCAAAGACCCCCACAACTGAGTAATTTGATGATTTCATCTACCATTTCCACTAGAGCTCCTGTCAAATTGGATCCATCTCCCTTTAGCTCGAAAGGATTGGAAGCATCGTTAGCAAATTTAGATGAAGATATTTTAACATTTGCTAAGTTGTGTAATGAATTAGCTTTTAGTTATTGGAAGTCAATAACATCGGAAAAAATTAGTTCCGCCAGAAGCTTGGTCATGTCCCCATTCGCTCTTACTTCAATGCTATCAATGGTTTTTCTAGGAGCTCGTGGCGGCACCTCTGGTGAAATGAATGATGTGCTCAAACTAGATGACATGGTAACATTCAATCCTCATCTCGTTTTTAAAAATATAACTGATTCCGTGGAGAAATCCGTCGACAGGGAAATTGCAACCACTGCTTTTGTACGAGAAATCTATAGCGATCGGGCGAATGGCAAAGTCTTGCAGTTTTTCAAGGAAAAGACACAACAACTATATGCTGGCCATGTTGAAGAGGTTAATTTTCATGTAGTCAATGACATCATTCGTAGACGTACCAATCTTTTAGTCAAACGTCACACTATGGGCAAGGTCTTGGAATATTTACGCACTAACAGTGTTTGGGTTAATGGTCCGCTGGCAACAATCTCTGCAAATCTCTTCCAAACGGACTGTTCACATGGATCTACACAAGACCGCGATGGAGAAATATTCTTTCAAGTGCATCCTACGGTACGACAGAGACGTCTTGTGCCTGTTCCCGCTGTGTTATTCAAAAGTGGTTTTACTGCTGGCTATGAACCAAATTTAGATGCTACTGTAGTTGCATTTGGGCGCATACAAGACACAACTAGCATGATTTATGTCATGCCAGGCCATCTGAGTTCAGTTTCGCCGTCGGATAATTTGGACCGTCTTGAAAAGCAACTAATGGAAACAGCTATTTCAGGAAATGCTTGGAGTAAATTACTCACTTCACTTATGGATCGACCCGGTATGGAGGCTCAAATACCCAGATTTTCACATAGGTCATTTATTAATGCCACAACAGGTCTGCAGAAAATGGGCCTAAAAAGACTCTTCAAGTCAGACTATGCAGACTTGGGTGGATTAACTGGTTCTTCTAACCGTGACATTTATCTCTCCGACATGATTCAAATAAATACATTCAGCACTTGCGGTGAAGAAAAAATTGCCGACCATCATCATGTTGAACTGTATCCAGCACCACCATTGCGAAAACGGAATAAAGATGTCGATGCCCAGGGCGATGATGAGCAAGACTCCTCTGAAGCCGTAATTGATTTCGGCTCAATAGTTCAAGATCCCGTCATTGGACGAGGTTTTTATGACGATTTGCTGGATCCCAAGTACCTGGAACTTCCATTGCCTTTAAGGCCAAGACAAGCAAGGGTACCCGAAGCCCCCAGAATACGCTTTGATAAACCCTTTCTCTACTTTGTGCGCCATAACCCAACTGGTATGATTCTATTCATGGGTCGTTTCAATCCGAGATTATTGCCTTGAGCAAAACGTTTACGAATATACTAACTACTTATACGTATAAGCCAAACGAAATAAAACAATTTTAATTAGTTAAATTTTCTTCCCTCTATTGCTTATAAAGCTCTATATATAGACTTACATACATTATGGGCAGAAAACACTCTATTTGTTTTAATATATATTATAAATCTTTTTTAATATTAATTGACATATGTATTAAAAATATTATATCTGAACATATTACAAAATGTTCACCACGTAGCGTAATTTTATTTTACATAATTTAAAAAGATGTTTTTATTGAAATTATTATACACTTTTATATATTTTATTTAAATTATTACATGATAAATGTTAAATGATTATGCATACTACAAATGTTTTACCTTAATCAAGAGTCATACAGAACTGTTCGTGTGCCTGAATCTGTACGAAAACAATTAATTGCGTTGCCAGACATTAAATCAATTTGTTTTTATAGGTTCTCCGTAACTCCGACTTTATCTGTTGATTCAAGGTTGACGTAATACATGATTCATTCATTCATTTATTCGACATGCGCATGCACATTCGATAAAAATCCCATGATTACTAAAGGCCCTGATACACTATTCTACACCATCCTACAAAAAAACGTTGTAAGAGTCTGGCCGACTTAACAAAATCGCTTAAAAATTGCGTTGTAGTGCCACACTATTATACAAGAATGAGTGTGATAATCTATATATATAGTAAATCAATTAAAAGCTACTTTTGCCATAACAATTTTACATTATTTCATTTTATTTCTCGAGGCGCCAACAATCTTCTGATATTTTTCACAATAAAATAATAAAATCAGGAATTTTTCGAGCTTGAGGTCCAATTTTTATTTTAAAATTTCCAATATTTTGCTACACCAGGGCTTATATCAAATAATAAACATTATCCTTTTAACTTGCAAGTTGTTACTGTACGAAGCTAAATTTTAATTATCAATGTTTTTCAATTCTCTTATTAACTAAATATCTATATATGTATATGTGAGAGGTTCTCAGCGTCTGTTTTATAATTGATTCTCTTTTCAATGGAAAGTTTTATTATTTGTAACATCTCCAACATGTAACGGCGTTTATAAGTCTGAATTTAGACGAGCGAACATTTGGAATTCTCTTTTGATTTTTCTTTCGAACATGTTGCCGGCAACATTCCATTATTATTTGTTTTTTACATTTTTCATTATGTTGTCTGTTTCAGCAAATATTTCGATGCGTAAAAATTACGTCAATATTATCTTCACTAAGATTAATTTTTCCACAATTTTTCTCTCCCATTTATATTCCATATTTATTAAAATTTCTTTTTCTTTAACAGAATTAACAAAATTTGTAAAACCACACAAAACTCCAGAAAATGTAAATTAAATTAAAATGTCAAAAACTAAATTACATGTCAATAAAGTTAATGTCAACAAAGCGTGCTGCCGAGTACCGAACACAAAAACGATTCTCCCTTCCCCACCGGTAATTTGCTACCAAACTAAATGTTTTCCTTCCAAATGTTGTCGTGTCTAAATGCAGACTAATTAGGCTCAATGTTTAAAATTTTGGTTTGGCCAAAGTCTGGTGTGTGATGTAACTTCGCACAATGGGATGAAAGTGCAGTTTTTTTGTAATGTAGGACTCCACCTATACTTTTGATCAGACTTATGACCAGCAATTCTGGCTCTCAGTTTGTTCTCGGTTGTGCTCTTGGCATACGTTTTTTTTACAACTTTCTTTATTATTACCACCACAGGGTATTTTGCTATGTCAAGTTTAACTATTTTGTCTTTCGTTTTACTAAATAATTTATTTAAATTATTGCTATTTCTGTAGTGAGTGTCATCTAGAATTTTTGAGTTACCCAATCTCTCTGAAACTTCAGGTACATATGAATGAATAGGTGTGTTCCACGTGAATAATGAAACGATCCGAGCTAGTAGAAAAGCGTTCCACGTAACAATTTTTGTACAATTTTGAGAGAAAATGGGAGAGTAAATTTTTTTTTCATTTCCTGTACAAATTAGCCCGACGTTTTTCTTTGGGCAAGTTCGGACTAGAATTGAATAATCAGCTGTTTTATGTTTACATGCATATGAAACTGAAAATGTAATCAGAAAATTAGCAAATTGGAAAAGTTTCTGTTTAAAAATTAGTTAAAAGCAAAATGAAAGGGTTGCTCAAAACTAAAAATAGTATTGTGAAGTTGTAAAAAGAGCATGCAATTGATATTTGGCTATAAGTTTTATAAATATGATTATAAAAATCTATTGAAAATTTTACATTGCTTTTAATTTTACAGCTGTTGCCAATAATGCAAATCTTTTGTCTATATGATGTTATATGTTATAAGCGTCTAAAATCACTAAAATAAGCTATAATATGAAAAGTAAGCACCACTACTATTGCAAGATGTACAATTGTGGTTTTTTTTACGTTGCAGCAGTTTTGGGTAAATTTTGCAAATTTAGAGCATAATTTGCTTTTTACTCTCCTTAGCCCGATATATCGTGGAACACACCTAATAATAACATTTATTATGTGTATACTAGTGATACCCAAAGAGCAATCCATAGTTACACTCTGAATGTAAATAAATTTGCACTGGGAGAAAAAGAACGCAATTCAAAAAAATCGATTTACTTACAATGTACTTAAAATTTAAGCCAAAGTAAAGAATAAATATATGAATTTATTTTTTTAGTCAATTTTATATGAAACAAAGTAAAAAATACGCAAAATGCAGAGAAAAAACAAGAAATAAATTCATACACACGTGCGCATGCTCATTCGTCGCTGTCCAGTGAGAGCGAGACGCAAAACTCTCGAAGGCCAAACAACAACAACAAGCCTGACCGCACTTAAGAAATAATTACGATAACGCGAGAACTGTTCTCCAGCCCAGAGCTGCATCTAAAATAAAACCACCTAATTCTAACATAAGTTTAAAATTCTAACCGAGTTTATTAAATATATAATTACTTTTCCACATTCATCAGCAAATATGGAGAGAATCTTTAGTTATTTAACGACACAGAAGTCCGAATACGTGTATACTCGATATCCATAGATATACATACGTGTTTAGGCATTAAATAATTTTAGCAACTTGCATATATGTTTGTTTTCTCATTAAATCTATTTGTATTTTAATATTCTGAAATACATAATTTCTTCAATATGTTGTTAATATTTTTAAAATTATTTATAAAAAATGCATATTAATAAGAGTTTGAAGATTTGGAAAATAAACTGCAGATTTTACAGATTTTTTCATGAGAAATTTTTGAGTTTTGCAGATTTTACCTCTTTAAATTCTGGCAACCCTGGTGGGCATCGCTAGTGTATACACTGATGTTTCTTGTGTCTACAAGCAATTTTTATTTATTTATTATGATCATAAAAAATGTTTATACTTATTTATTGTTGTTTTTTTTTATTTGATATTAGCGCTGATTAGAATCATCCTAGTGGTGTAGTAAAATATTAAAAATGTTAAAATAAAAATTGGACCTCAAGCTCGAAAAATTCCTGACATTTTTATTTTACAATCATAAAGGTCGAAAAATGGATCATTAATACTATTTTTCACAATACCACTCTGATCGTATAGAAACCATAATTTTATGAATATTTTCATAAAAGTTTTCAAATCCCACGATGTGTCAAAAAAAACTGTCACACAGTTGCATTTTTAGCACTTTTTCAACACAAATGTTATCATTGGTAGATCGCACGATTGTGTAGAATAATGTATCACGGCCTTAATAAATACGGCTTAAAAATAAATTTTTTAGTATTTTTCTTTTCTACGAACTATAGAAAATATTTGTTTAATCCAAATATGTAATATAAGCTCACTCAAAAATATGACATACAACACATACACTCTATGTTACAAAAATGTATACAAAAAATACTCTAAAATATTTTTGATTGCATACAATACAAAAATATTCTTCAAGTTCATATATATTTGTCTAGCATACTCATATTTAATTTTTATATAAATTTTAAATTCCTTATTGAAGTTGCAATTTACGATGCCACAAAAATTAATATTGTTTTTTTTATTGTTTTTATGTTTTGTATTCACATTCATTATTTATTGTTAAATTATTTTCACTTACATACATTGACTTGTTCTTGCGCCAACTAAACTTTTGTCACACATTCGATTAATATAAATTTTATCACAGATTTTAATAAAGTTATTTAGAAACATAAAACTTTTTTTCTTCAACTTTTTTTCACTTCACTGTCAGCTGTTTAGTAACGCTGCCATTACACAGTAAACTATTTTATATACGGGTGCGCGGTTAAACTATTAAAACAAAATGTTATGACATAAATTGCAGTATAACCGACGACTCGACTGTACTCGTTAACAAACACCAACCAAACCGAATGATTCAGTAGGGACTACGGGAGCCATTGATGGAAGCTAGCTAATAGTCGGATGTGGGTGGGTTCGGTCCCTGCTGAAACAAACGTTGGCTTCGTTATCACCTCATACAATACATTTCATTAGGGGGGGTTATTCTAGACTCTATTCTAGACTCCCTATTTATTTTTGTCTCCAGATGGTATTACTCGTATGTGCTGCAAGATGGAAACATGATCACATAACAACAAACCAGTCCGATATGATCATGATGCATTCATTGTCCGAGAGAGAGAAAGAGAGAAAAGGCAACCACTAAGAAACCCCGTTGAAAGCTACGTCAGATGTTGGCGAAGAGTTTGGTCTCTATACCCTTCCCTACCATAGGCCCTGGTGACCATCACATTCTTAAGGACCCCCTAAAAGACTCACCTTACATCACCAACCTCGGAAAGAAAACTTCTCAGAATTACTTCATACTGTTGAACATTGTTCTAAACAATTTATTATACAATTCAGGATTAATAAGTATAAAATAAAGAAAAATGGCCTATGTATTAAACGCTGTAAAGCTTCGAAACAAGTGCAATTTAATTTTCAAATGATAATTAATAGATAAATATACAGGTATATAATATAGGAACCTTCAGACTAATATATTGGCATATAATCAAAATATATATATGGAAATATATTTTTAGCTAGATGAGGTTTCTATTTTTAAAGTTTAGTTATGGTACATAATGTTTTATATATAAAAAAAAAAAATAGAAAAAGACTACTAGTCCCAAATCGGGAAATGACGCAAAACGAATTTATATAAAACATAGACACCCGATACTCTTTTAAGGTAGATCAATCAAACTCAAAATAAGGCTAGGGTAATAGAAGGAAACAACAAATGCAAAACACAATTTAACTCACCGATCATGTTGGTGCATACTTCTCGAAGGCCTCCGGATGTTGAAGAACACGAAGTGGTTATCGTTTTGGCTGAAAACAAAAGTAATTCAAATTGATTCTACGATATCATCGTAAGCCCACGGTTTGATTTACTAAAACTATACAAGTTCCCGATTCGAAATAAGTTTTTCTTGTTCTACCTTTACACAGGTTTGGTTTGATTTATATTTTGTAACTCCACTTTGGGTATAATGAAAAATGCAAACAAGGGATTTTATAATGAACTTTTACCCGATAATAATATAATAACACGTAATTGTTATTTTGTTATATGGAAAACGTATGTGTGACGGGATATACTACCCGGTATAGAGGTTTAAATTCTCTAAAATTCTAGCTACTAGTATAAAAAAATGATACTTATCAGTAAAGTTGTCCTGTTGGACTGAACCTGCTGATGAACTTGCGGGTTATGTTGTCACAGTTGCTCTGAACTTGCTGATGAACTGGCGTGTGGGAACTTCTGCAGCCTGAGCCGGTAAGTATGATGACGTGGGTGTTGAAACTTCTGCTGATGGATTGTGTGGAATTTCTGCAGACGGAGCTGGTAAGTTTGTGGTGACAAAGTTGTATGATATAATTCTGCTGATTGGAGTGGTGAGCGATGGAATTTTAGCTAGTGGCAGGTAATTTTGTGGTGACCAAATTTTGGAGGAACTTGTGGATGGAAAAATTTGCTGACAATCGTTGGAAGCCGGGAGAAGTTGCGGTTACAGTTTTATTGCAAATCAAGTGAATTGGCTGCTAAATTTGTTGCACGTGTTTTTGTCCATTTGGTTGCGGACGTATTCGTGTTCAAATTCGCAGAATATGATGCATTGTTCTTGACAATAAGTGCACTTTTTTCCCACACTTTTTAATTTGTATAAAAAATGTATTTTTTTTTTTCTAGCGCCAATATTTTTTTTCAGAAATTTTTCACTTTAATAATTTTAATTTTTTAAACTTTGATAATTTTATTTCGTTTTTTTTTTTTTTTAAGATTTTCCTCCGCGGTTGGTCTTCACGTCACAACGTTCACTTCAACACTTTTCAAAAAATGCCGGCTTCAGCTTCTTCTTCAGATGCTTGGCTTTCTTTTTTTTCTTCTCGAACGTTCGAATGTCGTACGATTTTCCCGTTAGCTTACCAACAAATTCTTATTAACGGTTTATATAGGGTGTTTTTTTAAGCCCGATAGAACTTGAAATTGTGAAAAATAACACAAAAAATTAAATTGTAATCAAAATTTTTTTTTATTCGAAAGATCAATACGTCACATTAACATTTGAAAATGATTTCGGGCATATGGGCACCGCGGCTGTTCTTGACGAAGCGCATTCTGGACGTCCAATTTTGGGCCACTTTTTCGAGCACTGCTGGCCGTATGTCACGAACAACACGAACAATGCTGGCCTCCAAGGCGTCAATTGTTGCTGGTTTATCAGCATAAACCAGTGACTTCACGTAGCCCCACAGGAAATAATCGAGAGGTGTCAAATTGCACGACCTTGGAGGCCAATTGACAGGTCCATTTCTCGAAATCAACTTATCGCCAAATTTTGATTTCAGTAAGTCGATGGTTGCGTTCGCCGTATGGCACGTAGCGCCATCCTGTTGAAACCACATCTCCTCCGGATCAATGTCATCCATATTTTCAAACAAAAAATCATTGATCATGGTGCGGTAACGATCTCCATTGACCGTAACGCGAGCTCCGGCCTCATTTTTGAAGAAATAAGGTCCGATGATGCCACCAGCATGAAAACCGCACCAAACAGTGCATTTTTCTGGATGTAATGGAGTCTGTAGGGTCTCTTGTGGATTGGTCTCACTCCATATGCGGCAATTTTTCTTATTAACAAACCCGTTAAGCCAAAAATGCGCCTCATCGCTGAACACAATTTTGCGTCTATAAGTTGCGCGAATCGACGACTGATTTTCAAAGTAAATTTGGATAATTTCGTAGCGTTGTTCAAGCGTGAGTCTATTCATGGTGATTTGTCAGAGTATACTGAAACAAATTAAAAAAAATGTTTCATCAAAATTTAATTTTTTGTGTTACTTTTTACAATTTAAAGTTCTATCTAGCTTAAAAAAACACCCTTTAGAAAGAGAAAGAAAACTCAAAACACCGTTGATAATAGCTACGCCAATCTGCAAGCCTGTAGATCGCTAAAGGGTGCCAGATTTCCTAACAAAGACAATATTACTGTTAGGTGTTTACACGATCAAATTGCTAATTTTTCAAGTATTTCCCTACACTGAATATAAATTGAGGGAAAATTGCTTTTGGCCGCTAAATCGTACATCACAAGTAATGGGTGATTTTATAAGAACTATCGGAAATTTAAAAAAAAAACATAAAATTCAGAAAAATGCATGAAATATTTATTTTGATCGATAGTTGGGTCGATATAATTTAATGTTTGAAGATTATTTCATGCAAATGTTGGCCGCGGCTGCGCCTCAAATGGTCCATCCGCTTAGTCCAATTTTGGCATACTCTTTCCAACATTTCGGCCGGTATCTCACGAATAATGTTGTTGAAACCACATGTCATGCAAGTCAAGCTCTTCCATTTTGGGCAAAAAAAAGTTTGTTATCATCGCACGGTAGCGCTCACCATTCACAGTAACGTTGTGATTCGCATCATCTTTGAAGAAATACGGCCCAATGATGCCGCCAGCCCATAATCCGCACCAAACGGTTGTTTTTTGTGGATGCATTGGTAGCTCTTGCAATGCTTCTGGCTACTCTTCACTCCAAATACGGCAGTTTTGCTTGTTCACGTATCCATTCAACCAGAAAGGAGCCTCGTCGCTGAACACAATTCTTCGATAAAAAAGTGGATCTTCATATAACTTTTCAAGAGCCCATTCACCAAAAATTTGGCGTTGTGGTAGGTCGTTTGGCTTCAATTCTTGCACCAGCTATATCTTATAAGGCTTCACACCCAAATCCTTCCGCAAAATTTTCCACGTAGTGGAGTAACAGAGGCCCAATTGCTGCGAACGGCGCCGAATCCATAATTCACGGTCATCACCAACACTGGCCGATACGGCTGCGATATTTTCTTCAGTTCGCACTCTACGTAAGCGTGTTGGTGGTTTAATGTCCAACAATGTAAATTTGGTGCGAAATTTGTGTACAATAGCCCGAATAGAAGCCTCAGTAGGTCGATTAAACTGACCATAAAATGGAAGAAGCGCGCGATGAACTTTCTTAACAGAGCACGCATTTTGGTAATAAAATTCAATAATTTGCAAGCGTTGTTCGTTTGTAAGACGATTCATGATTAAATTATAGACCAAACTAAAGATGTTTGACAGTGACACACGATACAAAACGTGCGTGAGCTGTCAAAACTAGTGTTGCCAAAAAGATAATAGCAAAAAAATCACTCGTTACTTTCATGAAATTTCTGTATACGTATTACAAATAAAAATGTTAATGAAATAGACGAATTTCATGAAAATTTCTTGCTCGTCTACACAGGAAAGTGAAAATTCATTTAAAAAAAGTCGCCAAGGCAAAGAGTTCCAAAATTTGCCTCTGCTTCTCTCCACTCTTATTTTGTTTGCTTACTAATCAGAGTTGCCGAACTTATTACATATACAAATTTAGGAGGCAATAGTTGAAAAAACTTATCATTATAAATTTTTCTATGAAATTTTTTTTATAAACATACTTTAATTATTTTCTTTATGTATTTAATAGACAATATAAGGAAAAAATATTATAATTATTTGCATATACATGCAAAAGAAGTTAATTTTATAATTATTATTTTCATCAGTCGTTGTTTAGCTTCGATAGTGAACGGACGTGTTTGTTTTTTTGATCGCAAAGTAAAAAAAAAAAAAAAAATATAACGGGATTAAGTAAAAACCGTAATAGGTGAACAGAGTGTTTTTGTTTAAAAGAAAAATTTTGTGACATTTTTTAAATACTGTTTTAAATTGTAAATAAAAAATAGAAACAATTAATTGCATGAGTGCACCTATCAGATGTAATTCTGAAAAAGAGCTTAGCTCCGGTAGAAAAAATCTTTGGATTTCAGAGGAAGAATCTGTGAAAAAATCACTGGAAAATTTCCTGTCTCTAAGAGATAGGAAACGCCCGCGATCGTGCTCGCCAAATATTGTTGTTACAACTGAAGACAAAACATCTTCCGGTTTAATTGTTGATGATAAGCCAAAAACCCAAGTAGGCATGGACAGGTACATAACCGTGGTTAAGAGACAGCGAAGCCCCAAATCAGCTCAAATATCATCTAAACCGAAAATTTCTAAAGATGATAATAGGACTTCGGCAACGGATAATAATAGGTTTGCTATACTGCAAACAGATGAGCCAACAATATCTAAAAAAACCTTTAAGCCGCCACCAATATATTTGCGAGAGCCTACCTCTAGTGACCTGGTAAAGCAACTTATTGCGGCAATCGGCAAAGACACGTTTAACGTAACATCGGTTAAGCACGGCGGCATAAATGAAACAAAAATCCAGGTAAACAGTGAAAATGAATACCGAAAGTTATCTGACGTTCTAGAGAAGGAGAAGCGATCATTTTACACATATCAGCTTAAAAGTGCCAAAGGTATTCAGGTCGTTATAAAAGGTATTGACCCTTTTGTTGACACGAATGAGGTCAAAACCGGACTAGAAGACAATGGCTTCAAAATTAAAAATGTGGTTAATATTAGAAACCGTGAAAAAATTCCTCAACCCATGTTTAGGGTTGAATTGGAACCTAGAGATGTTCTCCTGAAAAAGAATGAAGTGCATCCAATTTATAACCTCAAATATCTTTTGCATCGTAAGGTTACCGTTGAGGAGCCTCATAAGCGTTTAGGGCCCGTCCAATGCCTAAACTGCCAAGAATTTGGCCATACTAAGGCCTATTGCAAGTTGCCCGCAGTTTGCGTTGTGTGTGGTGAACTTCACGGTACATCACAGTGCAAAAAACCTAAGACTGACGCGAGCGTTAAAAAATGCAGTAATTGTGGAGGTAACCACACTGCAAACTACAGGGGTTGTCCTGTCTATACTCACTTCAAGAGATCAATGACAAATAGGCCATCAATTTTAAATATGCCACCCCAGCAGGCAAACACCATTTCTACAAGCAATTTTCCCCAGGTACGCCAGCCAACCAGCCATATACACGTGCAAAACCCCCAACAAATTTCTTATGCGAATGTGGTAAAATCCGATAGACCAAACTTGAATCAGGAGCCCAAGCCTCAAAACTCCGACCAAAATTTTAGCAATCTTGAGGCAACTCTGCAGACTCTTGTTCAATCTATAAATACATTTACGGTTTCCATGACGAACATGATGCAGGAAATGCTGAAAATGCAATCCACTATTTTGCAGGCAATTTTAAAAAAATGAATTGGTTGAAAATATGTTTCTGGAACGCAAACGGCATTCGCCAACAAAAAAATGAACTTGAGCACTTCCTTATGGAAAAGCAAATCGATATAATGTTGATTGCTGAAACCCATTTGACAACCAACAGTTATTTCAAAATTAATGGGTACGCATTATATGACACTAAAGATCCCCGCGGAAGATCTTGCGGAGGATCGGCAATTCTAATAAAATCCAGAATTAAGCACTATTTAATGAACGAGACACGTGAGGAGTATATCCAAGCAACTAATATATGCATTGAATATTTTCATGAAAAAATCGTTATTTCCTCGATTTACTCACCGCCCCGATTTTCAATAACAGAAAGCCAATATTCAAATTTTTTCAAATCACTTGGGCCTCGATTTTTAGCGGCTGGCGACTATAACGCTAAGCACACCTTTTGGGGATCACGCTTAATTACCTCGAAAGGCCGTGTGCTTTTTGACACCGTTTCCAAAATGGGCTTAGATGTGGTTTCAAGCGGACACCCCACTTATTGGCCGACAGACCGACGAAAGATCCCAGACGTTATAGATTTTGGAGTTGCGAAAAATTTTCCTTTAGAGTGGATGCAAGTGGAGCCTTCATTAGATTTGTCATCAGATCACTCTCCCACTATAATCTCTGTTTCGTTCCCCCAAGAGATTGGCTCACCGTTGACTGTCAATAGAGTTAATTGGTTAAAGTACAAAAAATTTTTGAGCACACATTGTACTGAAAATATCGCCTTGAGAACGCCTGAGGATATTGATGTGTCAATTAACAATTTTTCTGAAAACCTCAAAC
Organism: Thecocarcelia acutangulata; assembly: GCA_914767995.1. Lineage (NCBI taxonomy): Eukaryota > Metazoa > Arthropoda > Insecta > Diptera > Tachinidae > Thecocarcelia > Thecocarcelia acutangulata. Next base: position 66,106,367 of record OU612098.1, read on the forward strand.
TGGCCGTACAGCATGCTACCACTAGTCATTTAAGACCTAGAAATGAGAGCAATAGAACTTATTCATCTGAAATTGAGCAACTTCTGTCAGAAAAAAGAAGAGTCAGAAGAGAGTGGCAACTTCGCAGGTCGCCCCAGCTTAAAGCTAGGCTACGGGAATGCATAACTCAGCTAAGAAATCTGCTTGAAGTCCATAGAATGGCTTCCCTTAAAACATATTTGGAAAGCCTTGATGGTACCCCTCAATCTCATTATTCCTTGTGGAAAGCGACAAAAGGTTTAAAAAGACCCGTAATAGGTAAGCCACCTTTGCGAAATTCAACTGGCGACTGGGCAAGAAGCGATTCTGAAAAGGGAATGTTATATGTCGATCATTTGCGAAACGTTTTTATCACAAATGATTCAGAGAATAATACAGCGGAATTACCACCATATGTTGTTAGACCTCCTGTGTCTTTGAGATTTAATTTTCAAGACGTCGAAAACGTTATCGGTAATACAAACCCCAGGAAAGCTCCAGGCATTGATCAAATTACTGGTAAAATGCTTGAACAGTTACCTCGTGTAGCTAGAAGGGTTCTACTTTTTATTTTTAACGCCATTTTACGCCTTGAGTATTATCCTGCAGAGTGGAAGGTCTCAATGATTACTATGATACCCAAGCCAGGGAAGGATCTGACTAAGGTAGAATCATATAGACCAATAAGTCTTTTACCAACAATTTCAAAACTATTCGAAAAATTGTTAATGGCGAAGTTGAGTCCAATATTGAACAATGTGGGATGCATCCCTGATCATCAATTTGGCTTTCGGGCTAAGCATAGCACCATAGAACAAACGCACAGACTAGTCAATGTCATAAGACAAACCTTTGAGGCGAAGAAGTACTGCTCAGCTCTTTTCATTGATATTTCTCAAGCGTTTGATAAAGTGTGGCACGACGGCTTAATGCACAAAATAAAGCTAAATTTGCCTGCAAATACACACAAGCTTCTGGAAAGCTACTTATACGGGCGGAAGTTTGTTATCAGAGAAGGCGACTTTATTAGCCCAATTCAGCCAATCAAGGCAGGAGTTCCCCAAGGCAGCATACTGGGGCCTACTTTATATTTGATTTACGCCTCTGACATGCCAACGACATCTGGAATCCACACTTCTACCTTTGCAGATGACACAGCGTTTTTGAGTGTTCATGAAAACCACCATTTAGCATCACGAAATTTACAAGAATATACTTCAATATTAGAGAAATGGCTAAAACTTTGGAAAATCAAAGCTAATGAACAGAAATGTACTCATGTTACATTCACACTGTGTAGGCAAACATGTCCGCCTATCCAAATTAACAACTCACCTATTCCGCAGCACAACGAAGTCAAGTACCTTGGTATTCACCTGGACCGTAGGCTAACATGGAAGTCTCACATTGAAGCAAAGGTCACTCAGTTAAAACTAAAAGCAGCGCAGCTAAATTGGCTTATGGGCAGAAATTCGACACTGAAATTAGATTGCAAACTTTTGTTATACAACGCAATACTAAAGCCTATATGGTGCTACGGAATTCAGTTATGGGGCACCGCCTCAGCGTCAAACATTGAAAAAATCCAAAGGCGACAAAACAAAATTCTACGAACGATTACTGCAGCTCCATGGTACGTAAAAAATTCACGAATTCATAACGATCTGAGTGTTCCGCTGGTAAAAGAGGAATTTTCCAAGTACGCGACAAGGTATGTCAGTAAACTGGAACTTCATCCAAACCCTCTTGCTCGCAATATACTTAATTTTGGCGGCCACACTCGGCTTAAAAGAAGGGATACCGCTGCCACCATCAGATTGCTCAATAGGTGATTTTACCGAAATAGCTCCCGCATAATAAAACTTTTTTGTCTAGCATTGGCCGGACTTAAGAATTACATTTTTTAATTTTAAATTTAGTATTAAGATTTGAATACTTATTGTTAGTTCATTTTGAAGATTCAATAAATAAAAAAATGCTTAAAAAAAAAAAAAAAAAAAAAATAATTATTATTTTACTACAATACTGCAACTTTGTACAATTTTTTGTATATGGCAACAGTGCTTAGAATTTGTCATTTTACTTTCAGAAAACGTCAAAAAATCTGTTTCATGAAGCTTTTGATGAAAGTTGAGTGAAAAGTAAGCAAAATGTGAATGTGTTAGTAAAAAAGTGTGAGTGTATTGCAACTTTCATGAGATTACTTTCCTGTCTAAACGGTAGGTAAAGGGTATTTGTCTTTTTGCTTGACTTGTGTTTTGTTGCGGTCAAACAAGAAATGGCAATTTTACAACTTGTTAACAAAAAAAAAAAACAGTTTGATTTTCATGTTTCCCAGTTGTCTTTGTGTCGATATTTCATAGGAACCACCCTAATCATCAGTAGACTTGGAAACCTTTGAAACATTTTTTTTTTGTTTTGAAAGATGGTTCAAAATCCATAAACGGAGATTCTTATACACTCATTGATGATAGATACAGTACGTCCTCTGTCCAGCTCCTTCTTATATAGGGGTATTGTATCAGCGCTAGATGGAAGCACAAACACAAAAATGTTCTTTTTTTGGAAATTGCGATCTGTCAAACATCAGGGGGGTTACTCCCTATTGCGATCCGAAAGTAAGTTCGATGCGAAAGGTAAATGCGATAAGAGTATATATTGGTATTCTGTGCTGGTTGCGCAAACTTTTTCGGGAAAAATTTTAAAAATTAAGTAACATTGGTATCACAAAATATACTATAGTGAAGCATGATAAAATAAATGTACGAAAGGAAAAATTAAATGCGAAAAGAAATAACGAAAACTCAATACAGGGTACCAATTCTTCGATTTTTCTTTCGCATCGCAATAGAGAGTAACCCCTATTTGTTTATTTGTTGCAATCGTTTGAATTAGGCAACTGTTGTGTTTCTTGAAGAATGGAAAAAAGTGAATTTCCAGTAGTGATTAAAGCCATAATGACACTTTATTCAACCTTTACTTATTGAAGGAGTGAGATAGCCAATAATAGAAAGATTATAGTTGTGTTCATTTACTAAAATTTTTTACAAATTTGTAACAATTGTTACTAGAAAGCGTTCATTAACCCAAAAAATTTGCAACGAGAGAGCGTCAAAAGAGCGTACAAAATTGAGAGACAGCAAAATTCTTGCAAGTTTTTACAAGTAAAATTTTTACTTGCAATAACTATTCAAACAGCTGTTTTGCGTTTGTGTTTACAAAACAATATTTCTAAATAAGTTAAAAATAAAATTATTTTTTAAAACGATAAAAAGTATTAAAAAGGAACAAATTTATTTTTGTATAACTTAGGAACAACAGAGGTAAAATAAGACGTCTAATGGAAATGAACTAAGCAACACAGTATTTGGCACATCAGTGGCAAAGGATATTCCAGCAAATTTACTTGCTTAAATGTGTTTAAAACTTTTAGGGGAGCAATTAAATTGACACTTAGATCCTTCCATTTTCAATTATATTAATATTTTTCTAGTTTTAAGCTCTGAAATGTTTTTGTTTCTTTGATTTTTACAGACCAGATGTTATTTTTGTATTGTAAATATTATGAGTTCCTAGCTACTCGGTACTTTACACTTTGAAATTAATTTGAAATAAAAATGCTATGTGTATGCAAGCTGTTATAACGTATAAAGCGGCCCATACACGTTTCAATTCAATTGTCAATTGAATATTTCAATTGAATTGGTTTTTGGCCACACACTTCATAAACTGCTTTGAAAGATTTTCATCCCACTGTTAGATTCAATCAAATTAAAGACAATTTTAAAAATATTTAACATTTTCTTTGCAAAAAATTACAAATATAAATTTTTACTGCTGATTAGGAGACTCGAATACACACAATACAATCGAATTGAAAGACTTGCTAGTCAACTTGAAAAATCAAAATCGTTTGATTTTTCTTCAGCCAACTCGACAACTGCCAAACTAATAAATTTACAAAGCCATTCACGTGTTGATTTGCACAACAACCGACTCAGTTGACAATTGAGTTGAAACGTGTATGGATTAAGCCCTCTAATTAAAAATATATATTTTATTAGTAGCTAATCACCCTTATAGTGTTTAGCGTATTTTGACTACGCCTAGTACTAGATTAAATAAAAGTGTAAAACTTTTCATTATTCCATTACAAGCCGTACTCGAAAAACGTCAGTCACGACATTGCTGACTACAAATGACAATAATCACAATATTTTTATAATATACATATGTATATGTATAATTTGTCCAAAAAATGGGTAGTTATTAAGTACTCATATATGCCTATTCATAACATAACAATACTACTCTAACTTGCAAATTTTTGCTAGTAAAGTGTTCATTTACTTTTTCACATTTTTGAGAGTAATTTTGAAAACTTTCTTGTTACTCTCCCGTTGCTAATTCTTACTAGGAAAGTAAATGAACACACCTTATATAAGCTACAACAAAATAACTTGCTATTGAATTAAATTAGTGAACTTTATTGAATTAAATTAGTTGCATATAAAACTGCTAGTGCAACATTTTATAGAGGCCAGTGCCGTTAATTAACGCCGGCCACACAAATTAGATAGGCATTTTACAAAAACCTCGCAAACACAAAGCGACAAATCCCTATCGAGGAATACTACGTTACGTTCCTCTTGCACGCAACTTTTTTTAACTAATTTAATTCCAACCTTTTAAATGCTGTAATAGAGTTTGTTTTAGCCTTTCGTGATGTTACACTTTCCTCCAAGTTTTTTTTTTTTAAGTCTTCTTAAGAATAATTTTTTTTAATACAAATTTGCTGTGATCAACAACTTTTGATTGAAGAAGACGTCAGTCGTTGTTTAGCTTCGATAGTGAACAGACGTGTTTGATTTTGATCGCAAAGTAAAAAAAAAGTAAAACGGGAATAAGTAAAAACCGTAATAGGTGAACAGAGTGTTTTTGTTTAAAAGAAAGACTTTGTGACATTTTTTAAATACCGTTTTAAATTGTAAATAAAAAATAGAAACAATTAATTGCATGAGTGCACCTATCAGATGTAATTCTGAAAAAGAGCTTAGCTCCGGTAGAAAAAACCTTTGGATTTCTGAAGAAGAATCGGTGAAAAAATCATTGGAAAATTTCCTGTCTCTAAGAGATAGGAAACGCCCGCGATCGTGTTCGCCAAATATTGTTGTTGCAACTGAAGATAAACAATCCTCCAGTTTAATTGTTGCTAATAAGCCGAAAAAACAAGTAGGCATGGACAGGTACATAACCGTGGTTAAAAGGCAGCGAAGCCCCAAGTCAGCTCTAATATCATCTCAACCAAAAATTTGTAAAGATGATAATAGGACTTCGGCAACGGATGGTAATAGATTTGCTATACTCCAAACAGATGAGCCAACAACATCTAAGAGAACATTTAAACCGCCACCAATTTATTTGAGAGAGCCTACTTCTAATGAGCTGGTGAAGCGACTTATTACGGCAATCGGAAAAGACACCTTCAACGTTACATCAGTAAAGCATGGCAGCATCAACGAAACGAAAATCCAGGTAAACAGTGAAACTGAATACCGAAAGTTGTCTGACGTACTGGAGAAGGAGAAAAGATCTTTTTACACCTATCAACTTAAAAGTGCTAAAGGCCTTCAGGTAGTTATTAAAGGTGTTGACCCTTGTGTAGATACGGATGACATTAAGACTGGCCTGGAAGAAAAAGGATTTAAAATAAAAAATGTTGTTAATATTAGGAACCGTGAAAAAATCCCTCAACCCATGTTTAGGGTTGAACTAGAACCCAGGGATGTTGTCCTAAAAAAAGGTGAAATTCATCCAATTTATAACCTTAAATTTCTTTTGCATTGTAAGGTTACCGTCGAGGAGCCTCATAAGCGTCTAGGACCCGTTCAATGCCTTAACTGCCAAGAATTTGGCCATACTGTAAGTTGCCCGCAGTTTGCGTTGTGTGTGGTGAACTTCACGGCACAACTCAGTGCAATAAGCCAAAGGCTGACGCAAGTGTTAAAAAGTGCAGTAACTGTGGAGGTAATCATACTGCAAATTACAGGGGCTGTCCTGTCTACAATCACTTTAAGCGGTCAATGACAAATAGGCCATCAATTTTAAATATGCCACCCCAGCAGCCAAAAACCACTTCCTCAAACAATTTTCCCCAGGTACGCCAGTCAACCAGCCATGTAAACTTGCAAAACCCCCAACAAATTTCTTATGCGAATGTGGTAAAATCCGATAAACCAAATTTGAATCAGGAGCCCAAGCCTCAAAACTCCGACCAAAATTTTAGCAATCTTGAGGCAACTCTGCAGACTCTTGTTCAATCTATAAATACATTTACGGTTTCCATGACGAACATGATGCAGGAAATGCTGAAAATGCAATCCACCATTTTGCAGGCAATTTTAACAAAATGAATTGGTTAAAAATATGTTTCTGGAACGCAAACGGCATTCGCCAACATAAAAATGAACTTGAGCACTTCCTTATGGAAAAGCAGATCGATATAATGATGATTGCTGAAACCCATTTGACAACCAACAGTTATTTTAAAATTAATGGCTACACATTATATGACACAAAAGATCCCCGTGGAAGATCTTGCGGCGGTTCGGCAATTTTGATAAAGACCAGAATTAAGCATTATCTAATGAACGGGACACGTGAGGAATATCTCCAAGCTACAAATATATGCCTTGATTATTTTCATGAAAAAATCGTTATATCCTCGATTTACTCACCACCACGCTTTTCAATAACAGAAAGCCAATACTCAAATTTTTTCAAATCACTTGGTCCTCGATTTTTAGCGGATGGCGACTATAATGCTAAACACACTTTTTGGGGATCACGTTTAATTACCCCGAAAGGCCGCGTGCTTTTTGACACCGTTTCCAAAATGGGCTTAGGTGTGATTTCAAGCGGACATCCCACTTATTGGCCGTCAGACCAACCAAAGATCCCAGACGTTATAGATTTTGGAGTTACAAAAAATTTTCCCACAGAATGGATGCAAGTGGAACCTTCATTAGACTTGTCATCAGATCACTCACCAACTATAGTTTCTGTTTCGTTCCCCCAAGGGGTTGGTTCCCCGTTTTGTGACTTGGCGTGGACTGTCTCTCGAGTTAATTGGTTAAAATATAAAAAATATTTGAGTACTCATTGTACGGAAAACATTGCCTTTAGAACGCCTGAGGATATTGATATATCGATTAACGAATTTTCTGAACACCTTAATCAAGCCGTACAACATGCTACCACTAGCCATATAAGATCCAGAAATGTGAGCAATAGAACTTATTCATCTGAAATTGATCAACTTCTGTCAGAGAAAAGAAGAGCTAGAAGAGAGTGGCAACTTCGCAGGTCTCCCCAGCTTAAAGCTAGGTTACGGGAATGCATAACTCAGTTAAGAAATCTGCTTGAATCCCAAAGAATGGCTTCCCTCAAAAATTATGTGGAAGATCTTGATGGTACTCCTCAATCCGATTATTCGCTATGGAAAGCGACAAAAGGTCTGAAAAGACCCGTAATAGGTAAGCCACCTTTCCGAACTTCAACTGGAGATTGGGCAAGAAGCGATTATGAAAAGGGAATGTTGTATGTCGATCATTTGAGAAATGTTTTTACCACAAATGATACAGCGAATAATTCAGCTGAACTACCGTCATACGCTGTTAGGCCGCCTATGCCTTTGAGACTTAGTTTTCAAGATGTTGAAAATGTTATTCGTAACACAAACCCCAGGAAAGCTCCAGGTATCGATAAAATTACTGGTAAAATGCTTGAGCAGCTACCTCGTGTAGTTCGTAGAATTCTTCTTTTTATTTTTAACGCTATTTTACGGCTCGAGTATTATCCTGCAGAGTGGAAGGTGTCCATGATTACTATGATACCCAAACCAGGGAAGGATCCTACTAATGTAGAATCATACAGACCAATAAGTCTACTGCCAACAATTTCAAAATTGTTCGAAAAATTGTTAATGGCAAAGTTGAGTCCAATGTTGAACAATGTGGGATGCATTCCTGATCATCAATTTGGCTTTCGGGCTAAACACAGCACCATAGAACAAACGCACAGACTAGTCAACGTAATAAGACAGACTTTTGAAGACAAAAAGTATTGTTCAGCTTTATTCATTGACATTTCCCAAGCTTTTGATAAAGTGTGGCACGACGGCTTGATGCACAAAATAAAGTTAAACTTGCCTGCAAACACTCACAAGCTTCTGGAAAGCTACTTATGCGGCCGGAAGTTTGTTATCAGAGAAGGCAATTTTATAGGCCCCTTACAGCCAATCGAGGCAGGAGTTCCTCAAGGTAGCATTTTAGGACCTACTTTATATTTGATTTACGCCTCAGACATGCCAACGAGATCCGGAATCCACACTTCAACTTTTGCGGATGACACAGCATTCTGCAGCGTACATGAAAACCATCAAGTAGCTTCGCGAAATTTGCAGGAGTATATATCAATATTAGAGATATGGTTAAAACGTTGGAAAATTAAAGTTAATGAACAAAAGTGTACTCACGTTACATTCACACTGCGTAAGCAAACATGTTCGGCTCTCCAAATTAACAATTCACCTATTCCGCAGCAAAATGAAGTCAAGTACCTTGGTATTCATCTCGACCGTAGGTTAACGTGGAAGTCTCACATAGATGCGAAAGTTACTCAGTTAAAGTTAAAAGCTGCTCAACTGAATTGGCTTATGGGCAGAAATTCGACATTGAAGCTGGATTGCAAACTTTTATTATACAACGCAATTCTAAAGCCTATATGGTGCTATGGAATTCAACTATGGGGCACCGCCTCCACTTCAAACATCGAAAAAATTCAAAGGCGGCAAAACAAAATTCTTCGAACAATTACTGCAGCTCCATGGTACGTAAAAAACTCACGAATTCATAAGGATCTCTGTGTTCCTCTTGTAAAAGACGAATTTTCAAAATACGCGACAAGGTATATCAATAAATTGGAACTTCATCCAAATCGTCTTGCACGCAATATACTTAATTTTGAAGGCCACTCTCGGTTAAGAAGGAGGGACACCCTTGCCACCATCAGAACGTTAAATAGGTGATTTTACCGATATTGACCGTGCAAAATAAAACATTTTTGTCTAGCATTGGCTGGACTTAATTAATTTTATGTATTTAGTATTAAGATTTGAATACTTATTGTTAGTTCACTTTGTGAAGATTCAATAAGTAATTGAATGAGAAAAAAAAGAAGACGTCCAGAGCTCCTCATATTGTGGTCGTACAACGCATTACAGAGAGAATTCGTTTTTCAGGCGTACGCTTCGTCTGTGGAATAAGTTGCCTGCAGAGGTGTTTGCTGTCCTTTACAACGTTGGAAGGTTCAAGTCAAATGTTGACAAACACAACTCCCTCTCCTCACAACCTATATTCTTAGTTATTGTATAATGCACTGCATATGTAGTACTGGACCAAGATAAAAAAAAAATAAAGCCAATATTCAGATATTTTCAAATCACTTGAGCCTCGATTTTTAGCGGCTGACGACTATAACGCTTAACACATTTTTTGGGGATCTCGTTTAATTTCCCCGAAAGGCCGTGTGCTTTTCGACCCAGTTTCCAAAATGGGGTTAGATGTGATTTCAAGCGGATAGTCAACTTATTGGCCTTCAGATCGACAAAACATCCCAGATTTTAGGGTTGCGAAATCTATAACGCATGTGTGTATGCATGTAAGTATGTATGTATGTCCATAAAAATGGTGGGAATATTCATGGAACCGGCTTACATTTACGTGTTTCATGCTCGTGTTGGTGGCCACAGTGATATAAGTACATGCATGTGTATATATTCAAATAAACAGACATATGTATATATACATATGTATGTGAGTAAACAAAGGTTAGCACACTTACGTTTGTACATACAGAGGTTAAGCAATAAATTTAATATTGTTTGAACTCAAATTGTAAATATATGTATTTACATGCACACATAAGATATTGCGGGTATGATACGAGGATATGGTATTGGCCTCAGGCCACATATGTACGTATACGAGTATGTACATATTATAAATGAGTAATAATAAATAAATATTGTGAAAAGAATGAAATTCACTGTGGAATAATTTATTTTACTAGGCAAGATGTGAAAGTGAGGTCACGTAGCAAACCCCAGGTGCTTCTTAGATTGCAAAGATATATAGGTTGGAGCTAGTCCTGGAAAGGCGAATTGATATTAATGTGCAAAAGGATGTTGCGATTTAGTTTACGGTATGAAAAATATTTGCTGACGTATTGGTTCAATTAATATTTAAGTGCTTCGTAAACACACTGAAAACAAAATTCAACCCATTCGTATTTAATCCTAATCCTTGTCAATAATATAGGTAGGCTGGCCGCTGGGTTCTCCAAAATGTAGTTTAAATTTTCCAGCTCACTTCGTTTCTGAAATCGTGCTAGTGTCAAAAGTAGGGTAAGTACTCAAATCAAGTGCGATGCGATTAAGTACCGATTATTCAAGTATTTAATACTTAATCACGTATCCGCACTTAATATAAGCCTAAAATAAGATTGATTTGAGAAAAATTGAGTTCGAATCAATCCTAAAATGCGATTGATTCAAGAATTTTAGGGTTGATTCACTTCCGAAACCGAAACTCTATTATTATTTTTAAAGAACAATTAATTACTCTATTTATACCAAGGCAGCTTTATCAAGGTAGTGGTGGTATATGCACAGTTCTCTTTCGTTCCCCTTGTGTAAATTTATCAAAAACACATAGACTTCCTTACCTTTTTTCAAACAAATGCAAAGCAAAATTCGGACAACTTTTCGTAATTTCTATCAACAAATATCAAATACCTGTGAAGTTTTTTGGTGTTGTACTCGTATTTATTGATCGAGGGCGGACTGACATTGAAGCTACCTAAGTAGGACAAAAATTATATTTTTTCAAAAACTGTTTATTTCTCAACATACGAGGGCGGTTCGGAAACTTCTTAGCCTATCAATGAAAGAGAATAGTTAGTTTTTTAAAAATATTTTTATTTTTCAATATAATCTCCTGAAACTTCAATACACTTAGTCCAACGCTTTTCTAGCAATTCTATCCCTTGATTAAAATATTTTTCCTCAAGGTCTTCAAAATAGTGGTTTACAACTGTAATTGCATCTTCAGTTGAGGTAAAACGTTTTCCAGCAAGGAATTTTTTTAGATTTGGGAACAGGTAAAAGTCACTGGGAACTAAATCAGCAGAATAAGGTGGGTGGTCAAGCAACTCGTACTTTAATTCGTTGATTTTAGCCTTTGTTAAAACACTCTTGTGCGCTGGTGCGTTGTCTTGATGAAAAATGATTTTTTTGTGTTGTAAGCCAGGACGTTTTCTCGAATTTGTACATTTAATTGATCCAAAAAGTTGCAATAGTATTCTAAATTTATTGTTTTACCCTTTTACAGATAGTCAATCAATAAAATACCAAAAAAAAAACCGTTGCCATAACCTTACCAGCCGATTGAATTGTTTTTGTCTTCTTTGGGGTACTTCCTCCAGCTTCAGTCCATTGTTTGGATTATTCGTTTGTCTCTGGAGTGTAGTGGTGGATCCATGTCTCAGCAACAGTTATGAAACGACGCTTAAAATCTATTTTATTTCGCTTAAAACTATCCAAACAAGCTTGAGAAATGTTTATTCTTATGCGTTTTTGGTCGACTGTTAACAAATGCGGCACCCATCTTGCAGAAACTTTTTCATCTGTAGTTCTTCATGCAAAACTAAATGGACTCGATCATTTGAGATGCTCATGATATTGGCTATTTCACGCACTTTTATTCGTCGATCATTTAATACCATATCACGCACTTTGGCTACAATTTCTGTTGTTGTTGCTGTTTTTGGACGTCCACTACGTGGTTCATCTTCAATGCTTGTACGACCACGTTTAAATTCAGCAACCCAATTTTTTACTGTTGCATATGAAGGAGCACTTTCTCAACTAACACACTCACCATATCATTATGAATTTCTTGTCCCGATAAACCTTTTTTATGACACCTCGCATTTCTAATTTTTCTATTGTAAAAAAATCGCGGATGCGTCTTTTGTGAACACCTGTTTCTATATGAAGGAGATACCAGATCGAAACAAAATTGACCATATTTCACAGCAGAGATGGAAGTTTCCAAAACACTTAACTCTTTTCTGTTTATACCGCGCTATTTATCCTAGCCTAAGAAGTTTCCGAATCGCCCTCGTAGTCTTCTTTTAGCTCAATACTCTCAGTAAGACGATATTTCAACTTTTTTATACCATCTGAATAATACGATTTTGGGAATCCCTCAAAATACGTGTTAGCTTCTTTAATCACTTCTTCGTTCGAGATGAATCTTTTTCCTGTGAGCCATTTTTTCAAGTTTGGAAACTGTGATTGTGGACACCCGTTTCCAAGATAATCAATGAGCAATATTCCGTGTGCATGCCAGTGGACATAACCTTGCAAACCGATTTCACTGTCTTCGCCTTCTTCGGAGCACTTCCACCAGCTTCCACCCATTGTTTCGATTGATTTTTGGTTTCAGGTGCGTAGTGGTGGACTCAAGCTATTAATCAACGCCAAAAATCAACAGAATTACGTTTTATCACGTCCAAACACCGCTGATAAGTGGTCTATCGAACTCGTTTTTGTTCGAACACTGAGCAAACGCGGCACCCATCTTGCGATAGCTTTTTCATATGCAAAAGTTCATGTAAAATTTATTAACTCTACAAAGTGAACTAAAAATTAAAATCTTAATAATAAGCATAAAAATTTTAAAAAAGATGTGCTTTTTATTTAAGTCCGGCCAATGCTAGAGGAAAAGTTTTATTTTGTGGGAACTTTACCGGTAAAATCACCTATTTAATGCTCTGATGGTGGCAAGGGTATCACTTCTTCTCAACCGAGTGTGACCGCCAAAATTAAGTATATTGCATACAAGAGGATTTGGAAGAAGTTCCAGCTTACTGATATACCTTGTTGCGTACTTCGAAAATTCATATTTTGCCAGCGAATTCGTAAGTTTTTCACATACCATTACAGAGAGAATTCGTTTTTCAGCCGCACGCTTCGTCTGTGGAACAAGTTGCCAGCAGAAGTGTTTCCTGTCTGTTATAACGTTGGAAAATTAAAGTCAATTGTTCACAAACACTACTCCCGCTTTCCCCCTCCTCACAACCTATTTTTCTAGTTCTGGTACAATGCACTGCATATGTAGGGGTCATCCCCTGAGTACTGGCCCAATATAAAACAAACAAAAAATACCATGGAGCTGCAGTAATCGTTCGGAGAATTTGGTATTATCGGCTTCGAATTTTTCAATTTTTGACATTGAGGCGGTGCCCCATAATTCAATTCCATAGCACTGTATAGACTTTAAGATAACAAAAGTTTACAATCCAACTTGAAGGTAGAATTTCTGCTCATAAGCCAATTTGGTTACGCTGCTTTTAATTTCAACTCAGTGACTTTTGCCTCAATGTGAGACTTCTACGTTGACTTACGGTCGAGATGAATACCAAGATACTTGACTTCATTGCTGTCTATAATAGGTAAGTTGTTAATTTGGATAGACGAACATCTTTGTTTACAAAGTGTGAATGTGACATGAGTAAATTTTTGTTCATTAACTTTAATACTCCCAAGCTTTAGTCATTTCTCCAATATCGAAATATATTCCTGCAAATTTCGTAAAGATAATTGATGGTTTTCATGAACGCTGCAGACTGCTGTGTCATCTGCAAAAGTTGAATGTGAATTCCGAATCTTGTTGGCATGTCATAAGCTTAAATCAAATCTAAAGTAGGTCCCAGGATGCTAGCTTGGGGAACTGCTTCGATTGGCTATGACGGGCTTATAAAATCGCCTTCTCTGACAACAAATTTCCGGCCGCATAAGTAGCTTTCCAGAAGCTTGTGAGTGTTTGCAGGCACGTTTAACTTTGTTTTGTGCATCCAACCCTTGCGTCACACTTTATCAAAAGCTTGGGAAACGTCAATGAATAGAGCTGAACAATAATTTTTCCTTTGAAAGTCTTTATGACATTTACTAGTCGGTGTGTTTGTTCTATGGGGCAGTGTTTAGCCCGAAAGCCGAACTGATGATCAGATATACAAACCAAAGCGTTCAATATTTGAATCAACTTCGCCATCAGCAATTTTTCGAACAGTTGATAATAGACTTTTTTATCTTGGACCAGGGGAAATAGGTTATAATAAGGTGGAAAGAGGGAGTTTAATTTTAACGTGGAGGTTTAATTTTAACAATAACAACACGAAAGACTAAAACAAAATCTATAGCAGCATTTAAAATGTTGGAATTAAATTAGTTAAAACTGATCACTTCCCAGTGTATATACAAGTACCTTCGACACTGCTCAGACTAACAAAATTTAGTCCAACACCTTCCATCGTCGATAACGATTTGTTATCATCGTCATGTTATAACATTGTAATTTTCTTGACGATGCTAACAAATTGTTACCAAAATATCGAAAATAAATGCTGTTGATTTTTTTTTTATATAAAACCAAAACGATCTTTAGCTGCAAAAATAAGAATTAATTACTTTTTATTCGGTTGAAATTGCATAGAAATGCTTTATTATTATTTTTAATACTTTTTTCAATTCAATTCAAATATTTTATTTACATAATATACTCAAAAAAGACACAAGTATTACGCGTTTGTGCAACAATTAAGTTCATATAAGTACATTATGGCTAACTAAAAATCGTTTTTTATTCACTTATGTATGTGGCAGTCGTTTCGCTTAATGTTGACATAAGCTTAAGCCAGTCCATGCACATTATGGTTAGGCCTTAGGCCCATTTTGGAAATAGCACACGCCCTTTCGGGGAAATTAAACGTGATCCCCAAAAATTGTGTTTAGCATTATAGTCGCCAGCTGCTAAAAAACGAAGACCAAGTGATTTTAAAAAATATATATTTTAGTTGCTTGGAGATATTCCTCACATGTATCGTTCATTAAATATTGCTTAATTCTGCTTTTTTCAGAATTGCCGAGCCTCCACAAGATCTTCCACGAGGATCTTTTGTGTCATATAGTATGTAGCCATTCAAAATTGAATTAACTGTTGGCTGTCAGGTGAGTTTCAGCAATGAGCTGAATTTGCTTTTTCATAAGGAAGTGCATAAGTGAAGCTAATTTTTCTGTTGGCGGATGCCGTTTGCGTTCCAGAAACATATCTTCATTTATTTAAACTTGCCTGCAAAATAGTGGATTGCATATTAGCTTTTCCTGCATCATGGTTGTCATGGAAACCGTAAAAGTATTTATAGATTGAACAAGAGTCTGCAGAGCTGCCTCAAGATTGCTAAAATTTTGATCGGAGTTTTGAGACTTGTGCTCTTGATTTATGTATTGTGTATCGGACTTAACCACATTTATACAGTATAGACAGGGTAATCTCTGTAATTTGCCGTATGGTTACCTCAGTTACTGCATTTTTTAACAGTCTGACTGATTCTTAGGTTTTTTACATTGTGACAAACTTCAGCCAACTTACAATAGGTCTTAGTAGTGTTGTAAACATTATTAGAAAACTACTTAGTTAATAAAAACACTTTAGTTGTTATAAAATATATATGTATGTATATATAGAGTAAGCCTTGGATCTTGTTTAAAAAAAAATAAGTATTGTAAATATATTATTATAAACAGTCGTAAAGCAGCTCTGGGCTGAAGAACAGCTCTCGCGTCATCGTAATTATTTCTTAAGTGCGGTCAGGCTTGTGTTTGTTGTTCGGTCTTCGAGAGTTTTGCGTCTCGCTCGCACTGGTTAACGGTTTGCCTCAACTAACTGTATTGGTTTACAGTTTTTTTTAGAGGTTATTCATTGTTAACCACGTGGAAACTTCCTATGTGAAGGCATAGGTCGTTATAGTTAGTCACAGCGACGCTACAAAAGTACTGTTAATACCATCTTGGGCATTATGGTCTTTGTCACCCCGCCCATGCTGTGCATCCTATACATTGCAAATTTACTTTGCAACTGTATAGTTACTAAATAAATAAATATTATTATAAACATTTTCACCGGAAAGAAAGGGTTGTTTAAGGCCTCAAGAGGCCAAGCTAATTTAAAACATTAAATAAATCATTCCCCAAATAATCGCAAACACTTTTGCCTTCTTTGGAGAATGATTTATTTAATGTTTTAAATGAGCTTGGATAAATGAATAGGATAATAAAGTCCATGTTAGGTAAAATTAGTGATCCTATTGATCATGCTAATTGGTGCAGTAAATTATCAAAGGTTGAATATGCAATAAATAATTCTACACCCAGTATGTTATTGTTCGGGATAGAGCAAAAGAGGAAAATTATAGATGAGTTTTCTGAATATTTTGAGAGGAAAGTAGGTAGTATTGCTAAGTGCAATATAAAGTTATTTCGCTCTAACGCTACAGAGGCAATAAGAAGCGTTCAAGAATATAACAGAAATTATTGTCTTGAGGGTAGCTGTGAGGCAAAGCAGAATATCGTAGGTGATTTTGTGGTGAACCATAATATTGATACTGTTGTCGGAACAAATAAGAAATTCCTCCCTAACTACAGGGGTCCTTATGTTGTATATAAGTACAGCTAACTAGTTGAGGTACTATAGGGTATACGGGGTGAATATCCGAATCTGTACTGATAGTAAGGCTGCGTTAAATGCGCTTGTGAGTGTCTATACGACGTCCAGGTTGCTTCAGGAATGCCGAATATCTCTTAATGAGATAGCGAGACATTCAAGCCTGGAGCTTTTCTGGGTACCGGGGCACAGTGGAGTGCCCGGAAATATTGTGGCGGATGAGCTGGCGAAAGCAGGAGCTCGTCTACAGAGAGGGGACATTGATACGATGGTAGGAGTCCCGCTTAACAGCTATAAAAACCAAGTGCAGCGTCAACTTGTAGGGACCGCGCAGGACAGATGGTTTGGTGAGGTCACCTGCCGAGTAGCAAGGCTGACATGGCATGCATATGATCGTAGTAGAACTGCGGTCCTAAAGGGTTGCCCCCCCCCCCCCCCCCCCCCCCGTCAAAGGTTGCGTACCTTGGTGGCAGTTCTGACAGGACATTATGTCATAGCGACGCATGCTAAGAGGTTAAATCTTACATTTAATGATTTCTGCAGAAGTTGCGGGGATGAGGACGAGGAGGAAAGTGTTGAGCATTTCCTCTGTCGATGCCCGGCTCTCAGTTCTATGAGAGCGCTATATCTAGGCGGACTGATGCTGCACGGGTTAGCAGATATATCGGAATGCCGAGTGAACGGACTGGACTCCTTTATCCGGCTTTCGTTTTGGTTTGAATCTGAACCGGGTTGGTTTGAAACTAACCTGATCCATTTTTATTGTATTTTATAGATTGATCTATAAAATGAAGAATTGGGACAATGAAACAAGAATGTGGATAGTGCAACGCTTTCACGTTTTATAGTCCGTTGTTTCCGTCCAAAGACAATATAGGCGCACGTTTGGCGGCACTAATCCTAGCAGATGGAGTATAATGAGGCTCGTGAAGAATTTTGCCGAGCGTGGCGCAATTGCAAGAAGGCCTTATCATCGAGATCCCTCAGTTCGGACACATACAATACAATCCTAGAGTGTCGACAAGGGGCTTATCTGCTCAAATGGGCGTCAGACAGTCACTGCAGACAATTTTGCACCAAGATTTAAACTTATTTCCATACAGGATTCAATTAACAAACAAACTAACCGCTAGAGACTTCCCGATTCGCTTGGAATTTTGTGAGATCATTCAAATGGTATCAGAAGATGAAAACATCTTGAACTGCATTTTTATGCCTGACGAAGTACATTTTGATTTAAATGGCAATAAAATGGTCGAATATGAAGTAATTCTAACGCACAGATACTCCATCAGATGCGATACCATCCACTTCGCATCACAGTGTGTTGTGCAGTTTCTACAAGGTTCATTGTTGGGCCTTAGTTTTTCGAAGAAAACGGTCTTACTGTTACGGTCAATGGAGACCGTTACTCAAAGATGTTGAAAGAGTTTTTCTTTCCAGAATTGCGCCGAAAGAGAATCCCTTTCAACACTATTTGGTTTCACCAAGATGGGGCAACTTGCCACATAGCCACGCCTGTTAAGACAGAATTGAGGTAAAAATTTCCCAAAAAAACTGATTTAAAGAAACTCCACATTCCGTTGGCCTCCCAAGTCTCCTGACCTTACTGTACCTGATTTCTTTTGTGGGGTTATTTCAAACAAGAAATTTGGATGATTTAAAGTAATCCATTCGAACAGTAGTTGAGACAATGCATAACTTTTTGGTAAGATGTCTCAAAACTTCATGAATTTCTTTAATAAAAATTTATTATTTTTCAAATAAATTACAAAGAAATAAACTTCATAAACTTTACAAAAAGTTATTTGAGTTTCTTAATCTTAGCAAAATTGATCAGCCACCCTGTATAACGCCCGAAATATCCCTATCTGGTTGTTGCCACAAACATGGATGGAATTTGGTTTTTGGGACGAATCTTGGATGCATACATATTTAATTTATTAACTTTTTATGTAAAACAAAGTGCTTTTAATATTTTATAAATTGTTTATTATATTAAAAAAGCAGTATTAGCCTTGCGTCATATTGGGACGCTGTTTAGTCTTAAAGTCGTTACTTAAAGTTGAAAACTGTTCTTCTTTGGACTTATTATTAAAGGTGTTTTTATTACTTTCGCTTTTATCTACGAAAGTGTCATCATTATTATTCTCTGCATCGTTTGGAAGAAGAGGAGCTGAAACTTGATCATATTTTTCCTGTTGTCGCACCAGATCAAAATAAAGTCCTCGTTTAGCCATCAGTTCATCGTGCTTTCCAGACTAAAATGAGGTTCAAATATTAGATTTTTATTAACTACTCATTTAACTCATACACACCTCTACTACATTTCCTTTATCTAAAACAACTATTAGATCAGCATTACGTATAGTTGACAGTCGATGGGCAATAACTAAAGTTGTACGATTAACAACAGCAGAATCCAAAGCTTTTTGCACTTCAGCTTCACTTGAGGCATCTAAAGCACTCGTTGCTTCATCAAGTATCAAAATTTTAGGATTTTTCAACAAAGCTCGTGCTATGGCAATGCGTTGCCGCTGGCCGCCGCTCAATTGTGTGCCTCGTTCACCCACATTTGTCTGGTAACCTTCCGGTAGAGCCGTAACGAAGTCGTGCGACTGTGATAGCTTGGCTGCAGTATGCACATCTTCTTCCTTGGACTCAGGCCTACCGTACCGTATATTTTCCAAAATAGTTGTGGCAAACAACACTGGTTGTTGTTCTATAAACCCTAAGACATTACCTCGCAACCACGAAGGAGAAATATCTTCCAATTTATATCCATCAATTTTTATGGAACCAGAAGACGGTTCATAAAAACGTTCGACTAGCGAGGCTATCGTTGACTTTCCAGATCCACTTGCTCCAACTAGAGCTACTGTTTGCCCCGGTCTTAGCGTTAGTGTAAAGTTTTTAAGAACAACCTATAACAAAATAAAGTAAGCTGAGCTAAATTTTCTTAAATGAATATGCGCATTATTTACATGATCAGGTCTGGTTGGATACGCAAATGAGACATTTTCAAAGCGAATTTCCCCTTTTAAACGTTCTAGCGGAATTTCATAGCCTCTTAAAATATCAATTTTCGGTTGAAGTTGCAAGAACTGCAAAAAAGATTCTTTAAATCGTTTTTTAAAAGTATCGAAAAAAATATTTAATATTTAATTATTTGATCTTGTTTAAATAATTAATTCTTATTTTTGCAGCTAAAGAACGTTCTGATTTTATATAAAAAATTCTACAGTATTTATTTTCGATAATAATAAAGGAAAATTAATATGTTATTAAAAATTTTCCATTTGAAAAATTATTGTCAAAAAATTCCTATTTACAAAAGATTCATACACAAAGAAAAATCATTAGTTCATACACAAAGAACAATTTTTAGCAATATTGTCAAATTGCTGAAAGTCGTAATCACAAAAAGTTTTGCGATTTCAACTCGCAAGCAAATGATGAAGTAAACTCTAAGCTAAAACTAGCTTATAAACTAGCTTATAATATGAAAATTTATTATCAAACCGTGGAACTGGAAGCGTCTAAATAAAATTTGATTTGTTTTTATGTATTTTCATAAAAAAAATAACAACTGTTTAATTTAGAAAACACACTGACAAAAAAATTTTGATCTACAAAAAACAAATTAAAAACTAGAATTGCAGGACATAAATAAGATCAAAGATATAGGGATATTAATTTACAAAAAACAGCTTTATCTTTCATTGTTCAAAATTTAATCACTCTCCAAACTTTGAAAATGTTTCAATTTTAAGAACAGAAAATAATTATAAGAAGCGTTACATGTTACAAATGTTAGAGATTATAAACACACCAACAACACAGAGAATTAACTTTAAGGTAGACACAGAGTAATTAGAGTAATTAGCACAGAATTATAGATATTTAGTTAATAAGAAATTCTAGATTGGAATTGTTTAAGAATGAATGTTAGGATGTTTTAAATTATGTTACTAATTTTTCTATGTTATTCTGTAAACATTTAACATAAATTAAGATTTATTTATTCAAAGTTAAATAATGTACAAAAGAGAAAAAGAAAGATCCCAACAGTAAAAGTTAAGTAAATTTAGCTAAATGGCAATAAATGAATTTTAGTTTGTGATGCTTCTTGAGTTTTAAACGAAAGGTATTATTAAAGTGAGAGAAAATTCTTAGTTCCAGAGGCAAATAGTTCCATATTCGAGCTATTCTGACAACAAATGATTTTTCATATATCGTACTAGTTATTCTTGGAATAAGATTTTGCGGGTTTCTAATTTGTTTTGCTAGTTGAGAAACAACATGTTGCAGAACATGTGTTGGTTGCAGAATTAGATTATTTTGGTTTTTATGTTTATCATTATTGTTATTAATATTATTTTCTTTTTTTAATAACTCAAAAAGTTTTTGCCAGCGTGTTTTTTAAATTAAACAGTTATTATTTTTTAAATTAAATAGTTATATTTTAAGTTTTCAATTTGATAATATTGTTAAGAATTTTTCGTTGTGTATGAATTTTTTGACAATAATTTTTAAAATAATAGCAAATATTAACATATTAATTTTCCTGACGATGATAACAAATTGATATCGAAATATCGAAATTAAATACTGTTAAATTTTTTATATAAAATCAGAACTATCTTTAGCTGCAAAAATAAGAATTAAGTATCAATAAAAATATATATAGCTGCTTTCTGCATGTTTTCTAACTGTCGACATTTCGTAGAAGAAGACCTCCGCATCTGTAGATTTAATCATATTTGTAGGTTTGATCTCTTAACACTTTACTTGCCACTCGATTCATAATTTTAGTGAGAGTAAGGTGGTGGATCCAGCTAGATATTTTCTAGGCGTTTGAAAAAGTATGTCATAGTGCATTACTGTCAAAACTTACTGTTTTTGGTGTCGGTGATGATTTACCTAGATTTATATATGTCAGGCTTCCTCAGAGACTACACTATAAGAGTTGTTATAGATGGTGTATCATCATACGAGTTAAAGTTTAATTCAGGGATACTGCAGTGTTCGATCCTTTCTCCTAGTCTATTTCTTATTTTTCTTAATGACCTATGTCACACTTCCAATCCAATCCAGACTTTTGCTAATGGCAGCAAGATGTGCCGTACGTACTCATTTAGCTATAGGTCCAGCAAATACGAGATCGGTACCAAGAGACAAAATATAAATGACACGATGAATAATGACCTCATTACAATATCCGAATGACGTCTACTTCTACGCTCGTAAAACCCAATATTGTTACTAATACACAGACGCATGACCGTGAATACTGCTCGATCCAATCCACACACATACGTACTAATTTAGCTATAGGCCCAGCAAATCCGAGGTCGGTACCAAGAGGCAAAATATAAATGACACGGTAAATAATAATCTCATTACAATATCCAATTGAAGTCGACATCAACGCTCGTAAGACCCAGTTTTGTTTACTAACGCACAGACGCATGACCGTGAACACTGTTTGATTGTTTACATATTGAGGAATTGGATGTTTCTGAAGTTCTTGAAATGAAAATTCAGTGTGATGTTCATTAGCGTGAATATATTTTTAATTTCCCAAATGGAGCATTCAAGAGTCTTATTTAAACTGCTTGCTGTAAGACATACTCTCCGATCTCGTTATTCTATATTCGATCGAACCCGACGGTGCCTCAAAACCTATTTTGGTGTTACTCGACTGCGTGCAAAGAGAGCTAAGAAGCTTCTCAGTGACAGTAGCGTATCCAATTCCATTGATTTACAGACTCTGTTTTTTTATCGTTATTACAGTGAATTTTGCTCTGATAAGATTAGGAATTTTGTTCCCGAAAACCACATATTTTTATGCAATACACATTCATCCATTTGTGGTCGATTGCAAGTGAATCGTACAACGCATTGCAGAGAAAAATCTTTCTTCAGCTGTATGATTCGTCCTTGGAATAAATTGCATGCAGAGCACCTCTGTCAGTTCCTGTCAGTTCAGTATTGGTAAGTTCAAGTCAAACGCCTATAAACCCTACTTTGCCTTCCATTCTTCTCATAACCTATTTTCCTAGTTCCGAAACAATGCACTGCATATGTAGGGATATCGAGTACTGGCCCAAGATAAGACATAATGAGAATTAGAAAGAAAAATGTTCTAATAATATTTTTCAAGACAGGCAGCTAGAAAACACACAAAAACAGTTATATTTTTTATTTGTATAGATTTGATAAATAATATTAAACTTATTTGCTTTTGGCAAGATACCTCAAAAACTCGTGATCCAGCGGTCATACCACGAATCATAGTACCCAAAAGTACTGAGCCCTGTGCAAGAGAACGTTGAACTCCTTGCGCAGCTACTAAAAACGCCATAAGAGAACCCGGCGATAAACTTTCTGTTGACATCAGATGTCCTCCCAAAAACAGTGTTGATAAGACCAAACCATTCAGGAAGAAGTTTGTAAGCCCTTGAAATACTGCAATGCCATAACCCAATTCCTGGGCTAACCGGCTAGCCTCATTAGTCTCGTTTTCAAACAGCTCCATTTCACGATATTCACAAGCACTTGCACGTACTGTACGTACATTCGATAATGCTTCTTCGCATACAGATGTTGCGCGCTCCGACTGAGCTTGCGAGTTTTTACTTAAGTGCCGCAGCTTCCTTCCCAAATACGTCATAAATGTAACGACACATGGCACCGAAGCCAAGGCAATAGCTGCCATATGAGGAGATATTAAAAATAACGAGATGCCTCCTCCAATTAATTGAGCTACACTACGCAATCCTTGTGAAACAAACTGTTTAAAACAGGATTTAAAATCTTGAACATCGGCAGTCAAGCGATTTACAAGTTCTCCAGTGCGATTTTTGTCGAAAAATTCAATATCTTGGATAATAATTTGTCGGAAAAGGTCTTGGCGTAACTTGGCAGCTATTTGTTCTCCAATGCGACTTAAGAGGTAGATATAAAGGAAGGTGAATCCCGATTGCATCAAATAGAGACTAAGCAAGTTTGATGCTGGCCTACTCACATCCTTAAAGAAGGAGTTATTTAAGGGATCCTTGACATAAGTATTTGCATAATGTGCTAATATATTTATTAAATCTCCCAATATATTTGGGATTCGTATATTGATGTAAGCTACTATAAGTGCTGCCTAAAATTAAATTAAATATTATTTATTAACAGTTGATATTTATCAATAAATAGTTTGGAACAAATCTAGATTAATGTAATGTTTCCACAACACAAACCAGCAACTTTTCTATGAGTTTTATATGAAATGCACTCATTTTTTGAGTGGTTTGTTTGTGTTGTGAAAACATTGCATAACAATTTTCTTCAAAATAAAAAAAACTTATGGGGTCAAGGTAATGTACGAGGGCTGATCAAAAACCCGTTATTTGAACATTTAGCTAGTGGGTAGCATTTTGATTACTAAAATAATGTTTCAAATTTCATATAACATAATTTTTTTTTAGATGGTAACAAATTATTAGCAAACTATTGATAACAAATAAAATTTGTAAAATTTTGGTACAATAAATCGAGATTAGTGCCAGCAACAATTTATTAAAAAGCCAAATCGAAATGCAAAAAATATACATAATCAAAGTTTTTTTAAATGTGTAGCTAGTTATCAGTAATATGTAGCTAGCTATCAGTTTGAATCCCATTAAAAGAAAATGCTCTAAAAATTAAATAAAAGCATCGTGCATTGATTTAAAAATTCTTTGTGCGATTTTTGAAAACCACTAAAATCAGTATGAAAAGCGCTGAGTTGACAGCTCTGTTGTAATTCAAACAAATATTTTTGCCAATTTATTTAAACATTTTGAGCTAGATAAAAACATAAAATACCTTATTTAAATATAACTTATTTAAATATGACGTATTGTTATATTTTCAAATATATTTTTTTCATGATTTGAACTTTGATATTTTATTTTCATAAATTACAAACAGCTGATCATATGATTTAAGAATTTAACAATTTCGCACGGAAAAAAATACGGGTAAAGTCTAGTAAAATGAGAAACACAAATTACTTTAACCAATTTGCTCAATTTTTAACACAAGAAACACTTTTCGTGCAAATTGGGAGCCCGCAGGATCCCGTGGCAACGACGTCGAATACAACTAATACAAGGCGAATTCACTAGGTCAACTTAACAGCACAGGTGATTATTTTTTGCTTCTCGCGTTTTTCCAATGAGACTATCAAAAATATTTTTTCTTTTGTTTACAAACTTTTTCGCGCCATTTTAATCTGAAGATTTTTTTGTATGATTTAGTGCAATTTCAAGAAATTTGTGTGAATTTAAAAGAGAAAAACTAATATTATCTGTGATTTTAATTACATACAATTATAAAAGTTTATATTTAACGTTTATATAAAATTTTTTCTCAGCTGAACAATCTTAGGCGAATTTAGATTTTGACATTCACGATATGTTTAACAATAACAAAATACATAATACTGAATTTGCCATTCCGCTTGCATTGATCTGTACAAATTCGCCTTGGGTGAAACTCAGATTACAATAAATACAAAAACAACATGGTGCACTGTTGTTAAATCTTTTATATAACATAAAACGATCTTTAGCTGCAAAAATAGGAAATATTTAAGTTATATTTAAATAAGTTATTTTACGTGTTTATCTAGCTCAAAGTGTTTAAATAAATTTGCAAAAATAGGTGTGTTCCACGTAAATAACGAAACAGTCCGAACTAGCCCAAAAGCGTTCCACGTAACAATTTTTGTGCAATTTTGAGAGAAAACGAGAGAGTAAATTTTTTAATTTCCTGTACAAATTGGCCCGAACTTTTTCTTTGGGTAAGTTCGGACTAGAATTGAATAATCAGCTGTTTTATGTTTACATACATATGAAACTGAAAATGTAATCAGAAAATTTGCAAATTGGAAAAAAGTTTTTGCTTAAAAATTAGTTAAAAGCAAAATGGAAGTTTGCTTAAACTAGAAATAACGTTGAGAAGTTGTAAACATAAAATTTGGCTTTTGATTTTATAAATATGTAGAATAAAAACCTATTGAAATTTTTACATTGCTTTTAATTTTACAGCTGTTGCCAATAATGCAAATCTTTCGTTTTTGTATTGCGATATGTACAATTGTGGTTTTTTGCGTTCCAGTTGTTTTGGGTAAAATTTGCATATTTAGAGAGTAATTTGCTTTTTACTCTCATTAGTTCGAACTAGTCCGAGATCTCGTGGAACCCACCTAATATTTGTTTGAATTACAACAGAGCTATCAACTCAGCGCTTTTCACATTAATTTTAGTGGTTTTTAAAAATCGCACAAAGAATTTTTAAATCAATGCACGATGCTTTTATTTTTGATTTTTAGAGCACTTTCTTTTAATAGGATAAACAATCTGTACTGATAGCTACATATTTAAAAAACTTTGCTTATATATATTTTTTGCATTTCGTTTTGGCTTTTCAATA
Organism: Thecocarcelia acutangulata; assembly: GCA_914767995.1. NCBI lineage: Eukaryota > Metazoa > Arthropoda > Insecta > Diptera > Tachinidae > Thecocarcelia > Thecocarcelia acutangulata. The sequence continues at coordinate 66,132,481 of OU612098.1, forward strand.
AATTATTGCTCGATTTATTGTACCAAAATTTAAAAAAAATTTTATTTGACACCAATATTTTGCTAATAATTTGTTACTATCTATGAAAAAAAATTGATGTTATATGAAATTTGTATTTTATTATTTTAGTAAGCAAAATGCTACCCATTAGTTACATTTTGAACATAGCCATACTAAAAAAATAAAACTTTCTCAAATTGACGCATAAACAGTCAAATAGTTTTTAAACGCAATAATTGGAAGCTCATTTACTTTTTAAATCGAACAAAATTCGAAAAATAACTAAGCGATACATAGTTATTTTTCTCATAAATGTGAAAAGTTATTATTTTTTTATTAAAGTGATATTATAAAATAAATCTGTTTGTTAATTTTATATAATAATAAACATATTCTAGTTGTAAAAGTACGTGGTTTTTTTATTGGATTTCAGTGCATTATAAAATTTAGAAGTTGAAACACTGAATTTTAAAATTGTATAAATAAACAACAGCTGCTTTTGTTTTCATATTTAATTTCGGGCTCGAAATGTGGTTTTTGTGTTCCCTCAATTTTTGGCAAATTTTTTGTTTTCTGAGAGTATTTTTTAATTACTCTCATTTTACCGGACTTTACCCGGAATTTTCTCGAACAAAGCTATTGCATACTGATTTGTGGCAAAAACAATATCAGTTATGTACAAAGAAAAAAAATGAAATGAAATTGCACTCTATACTAGTGATGCCTAAAGAGAAATCCATAGTTACGCTCTGAGTGTAAATAAATTTGCACTGGGAGAAAAAATACGCAAATCAAAAAAATCGTTTTACTTACAATTTAATTAAAATTGAAGTAAAAGTAAAGAATAAATATATGAATTCATGTTTTTACTATTTTTAATAAATTTTATATCACAAAAAGTATAAAATACGCAAAATACAGAGGAAAAACAAGGAATAAATTCATACACCCGTGCGCATGTTCATTCGTCGCTGTCTCATTGATGACTAAACTAATGAGCGTAAGATTGTGTTTGCTTTTGTTTACCACTTTATTACAATGGATGGGCATCGCTACTCTATACCCAAAATGATAGAGGGCACACAGAAGATAAAAAAGAGGTAACAAAAAGTTGTTAACAGGGGTAGGTATTATGGTTCTGGTTAATAATTTTGTACTGCGATCGTTGCTCACGAAAATAAACTAGAAGATTCTTTTTGAAGGTAGACGGTATAATCGAAAAATTTTGATGCCGATTTGGCAGACAATTCCAATTTCGACAATTTCTTATAACAAAAGATTTTTCGAAAACAGCACTGGAAATTAGGGGTTCTACAATATGTGGAGTATGAACTTAGAGAATAAAAATTCTGGAATATTGTAATAAATGGTCTTATAAAAAATGACTAGTGATCTTAATTTTAAGAAATCATTGAATGCACATCCCAAAAACCTGTTTAAAGCCTGAGAAACATGACCATGATAATTAATTCCATAGACAAATCCTACTATTCTTTTAATTATCTTTTCAAGTTTTAATAGCCTACGGACCCAGGTACGAAAATATGTTTCCAAACCATAAATAATATGTGACATTAGAAGCGCATACGCAACAGAATACTTTATTCTCGTAAGTAGGTGAAGCCCACAACAATAAAGTTTCCGTAAACCCAAGGTAACTTTAGAAGCAATCACGTTAATATGCTGATGAAAATTTAGGCAATCATCAATTATTATTCCAAGGCAAGTGAAACACTAGAAAAAATTAATTTTAACACCTGCAATATAAATATCATGGTAATATAAACTGCGAAAACCAGTACGAAACAATTTTCCTTCAATTTTTAAATATTTATGTCGGTTTGTTTAAATAATAATCTGGAAGCAAAAATTTCATTCGCTCCAAAAATCATCAAAATAATAATACACCAGGTAAAATACTCGTAAGTGCGTTTTCAATATATAATTATGGGCAAAACAAAATACAAGCGTTTAATAAAAAAATCACTGTTGTTCACTTTTGTGCAGAAAGAACTTTAAACCGAGATATAATTTTTCTTAATCGGTGCAGTAGTACGGCTACAAAAGAGATTTAAAAACACGTGCATACAGATAACGTTCGATGTTTTTCGTATTTTTATGACGCGCTATTAGTTTCTGATTAATTCTATAACGAATACTCAAATTTAAATTCCTCAAATATTTCTTTCTATTTTTTTTTTTTCAAATAAGAGTTTTTCGCATTTGGAATAGCTCGCCTACTGCTGTCAGATTATTTTCATATTCTATGTATAGAGTTAAAAATTTGCTTTTTAATTTGCAATAATATCTTTGGTTACAGTTACTGATAAAAAAAATTTTTTTAATTCTAGCAATGTTTGTGAGGCATTTAAACTAATATTTTTAGAATAGCAATAATGCTCTATAAATCTGTGTATAATAGGCCTTATAGACTTCCAATGTACTTAAGTAAATAAAATAAAATATGTATCAAAGTTTTAAGGGGTATTTGCACACTTCATAGTAATACTCTATTATCACCAGTTCAGGAATCTAGATTTAAGTCAATAATTTCAATGTGTTTGTATATACGTATAAAATATTGCCCCAAATGGGTCTTACCGCTATTGCGCCCAAAAATTCCCATAAATGTATCTCCAGATAAGACCAAAATCGTCTCCAATCGAACTTGCCATCTTCTTGTTGCAAAGTTCTTTGAATGACTCCCGCCAATCTATTTCCCTCACATTGCACATTATTTCGTGACAGCTGTAAAATAGTACGTCCCATCAATCCTAATGAAATACCGCTGCTTCCTAGAAGTATTATTTTAACGTTTGATGCATTTTTATTAGCTCTTGGGGTAGACTTTGAACAACCACTTTGGAGCTGCGCATTTCGAGAAGTGTTTTGAATTTGTGGGAAATTTCTAATTGGATCTTTTCTGACGGATGTTTTACCATGGAATTTTGATATTTGTTGTAAAAAGTGGCGGCTTAAATGGAAGCTATTAGTGACGTAACACCAGATAAAAATTTACATTTGTATGTATATTTGTGAGCAACTTAAAATACCTGTTATCGTTTCGTCCACAATTGTTGACAAGCAAACGTAACATCTTTTCTCATTCCCAAAACTGGCACTGCCTTTCGTAATAGCGTGAACGACAATATTTCACATTTATATCACACCGCTAAAGTTTCAGCTTAAAAATTTTAAACTTTTCATTTAATATACGGTAATCCGTTAAAAATACTTATGCATGAAATTACACTCAGATGAAATCAAACCTTGGACATTGGAAAATTGTTCACAGCTGTTATTTACAGGGTGTTAAATTACCATTTAAAGTCTACATGAAATTACGAGTTGCCAAACTTCCTGACATATCTACAACTTTTGGTAATTTTAACCAAAATTGGTAATGTTTTTCTTCAATATGGAGATGCGAATACATTTTCCATTTTGGTTAATATTTTCTTCCATAAATGCCGTGAAATCTCTCAGTGATTGACTAAATACTAACTACTCTTTTTCGTTGGTGTGTTTCATTATCAAGCAAAGTGAATTAATTTTTAAAACTATATCGCCATATTTTCAACGCTTCGAACCGCTTGTAAGCAATATTTTAATCACATTTTTTTTTAATTCGTGTCTGCATCAGGTTAATAACGTGTCTGGCTAGACTAGATTATAACTTAGAGACTATTCCAATGCAAGACCCCATAAAATATTTTACATTTTTTTAACCCGGTGGCTAGAACCATAAAATGTCATAAATTGTCTAATTGAGCAGTGGTCTTCTTTCTACTTAAATATTATACCAACATATTTTGAAATAAACGATATTAATTCATTGAGGGAGCTTTTGGGTGATTCGAGTACTTTTAATTTTTTTCTTACACATGTATATTCTTAACATAAAAAATAATTTAAATAAAAAATTTCAATCCTCTAAAGTGGATCTTCCGGTTGTTTTCAGTCAATTTGAAACAAATTTTGAATTATTATTTGTGTTCTTGCCTTGTAAATATAATACTATTTAACAACAAGGTGGAAATAGATATTGTATTATTTTTTATTTGTACAAATTAATTAGATTTATATGTTTTTCAAGAAAAAAAAAAAATGATATTATGGTAATTCTTCTGTACATTTGGTAGCTTTTTTGAAAAATGTTTGATTTTTTTTTTGGCCGTGGCAGCTCCGGTTCCTGGTTCAACCAAAGCGTGTTTATCGTCGGTTAGAGGGGAGTTAATTATTTTAAGAGTTGAATGTTTCCATAATCGTGAGTATTGGATACAAAATTCAGCTGTTGCGAGGCTCTGATATATATATATATATATATATATATATATATATATATATATATATATATATATATATATATATATATATATATATATATATATATATATATATATATATATATATATATATATATATATATATATATATATATATATATATATATATATATATATATATGTGGTTTTTTTCTGACGAGTGGAACACGGACACGATCAGTTTATTATTAATTCAATATTTATTCATTTAATTTAAATTAGTCTTAAGATAGCTTAGTTTAGTTTAATCTAGTTTTAAGTATTCATATTTTATGTATAATTCAATTCACTTTATTCAGTTCACCGAATTATCACGAAGCCAACCGCGAAATTTGGTTTTCCATACTTGTTTGGCTTTTGTGCTTTATTATTTGTTCTCACGTTAATTCGCTCTGGTTTAATGACCGTCTACCTTCAACACTCGTAACCAACTCCCTGTTGTCTTTCTATTTTGTAACCTGTACCCTTGTCTGTGAAGTTTAGTACTCGTTGGTTTGTACTGTGTTTATGTTTGAGTGTGTGGTAGTGTATTTCTTATTGTTCTGTCTTCTTTTATTGTTTAACCCTTCAGAGTCTGTGTGGGTCGTCTAGGACGCGATCCCACATATATATATATATATATATATATATATATATATATATATATATATATATATATATATATATATATATATATATATATATATATATATATATATATATATATATATATATATATATATATATATATATATATATATATATATATATATATATATATATATATATATATATATATATATATATATATATGCACTAGAAAAAACTTGTTGCACAGAATAGAAGTGTTCGTAATTACCTCGAAGGCATACACATTCCGTAGATGCTTTGTTTACATATTAACAAAGATCATCTAATTATCCATTTAATAACTTCGTTTTTTGATACTGCTACGTCAAGAGGACGTGCTTGAAATATATACGGATGAATCCAAGCCATTCGCGACAGTTAGAAGAAGGATTAGTTTTAGGCTGTAAAATGAGTCTAGCGTAATGCAAAATCGCTGCCACACTAAATAAAACATGTGTGCTGAAAAAGTATTAAAAATGCAATCGTGTGACAGAGTTTTTGGCAAATCGTGCGATTTGAAAAATTTTATGAAACATTTCAAAACATTATGGTTTCTGTGCGATCAGTGGGGTATATATTGCAACAAATATAAAAATATTGCTGGTGCCTCGAGAAAAAAATTGAAGTAATGTAAAATTATGTTAATAAAAGTTTTTAATTATTTTCTTGTGTATATAAATTATTGCAATTATACTTGTATAACCCAGTTTTTAAACATGCGAGTGAAAATATTCTCAAGTGAAGACCACGGCAACTCAGTTTATAAAGACAGACCTAGAAACAAAATATACGAAGAAAACAAATTGTTTGAAGTTCACGTGCTGACGACAAATTTAAAATGAACTCTCACTTGCTTGTGTAAACAGAAATGAAAATTGCAAGAGATTCGAGTTTTTCGAAGAAATTTTCATTGATAATACATATTCAGCACTCGCCTGAGATTAATCGTATGTCTTATGTGCAGGGTAATAGTGTGGCCTACAACGCCATTTTGAAGCGATGTTTTCAAGTTGGTCAGACTTTTGAAACAGTTTTCTGTGAATCAGGTTCTTAAACGAGATATTCCTATCTGGAGCTTTCCTGGGTACGAGGGCACTGTGAAGTACCCAGTAATGATGTAGCAGACGAACGTGCAAAGGTCGGAGTCCAGTTACAATAAAGGGATATATATGGGATCGTCGAAATCCCGCTTAGGAGCTGTAAGAAACAAGTACAGCGTCGATTTTTAGGAACCGCTCAAGACAGATGGTCTAGTGTGATTACCTTTCGAATATCTGAGTATTTTCCAATTTTCTATCACGTTGTAAGCGTGCTGCTTGTGCCGGCATAAACCTGGTTGAAAAAAATATGCCGGCAAAATATCACTTCGCTAACAAGCTGCTGAACAATTGTTCTTGTCTGTTATTACACATTCCTCTAAAAAAGAAAGCTTGGCATCCCTGCTGTTCAAGGCATTTACAACACCTCTGATATTCACCACTAAACTATACATTTATTTGTCAAGTTGTTGTTGATGTCGTTGTGTCTCGTCTCTTACCGAAATTAACACAGAAATGGTCATTTTTTTAATAATATTTAACGGGAAATAAAAATGTTTAATTCATTTAATTATATTTTGTTTATGTCTGTTGTATTTGTCGAGTTATTCATTAAAATAAATGTGAGTTTACTCGAAAGTTGAATTGTATATAACTGTTTTCATTCTGCATGTGTATAAGTGTGTGCCTATTTTGTGTTTTTGAAGTGTGAGGTGGAGCAATGTCTCTAAATGGTACAACTTAAAGAAAAGAAAATGCTTGAAAAGATTTGGAAGAGAATGAACGGCAATAACGAAATTAGAATAACAAAATAAAAATAATAGAATATGTGGCCGTGCAAGAAAAAGTGAAAAAAAAAATTATTTTGTGCATGCGTGCGCCAAGCAATTCTGATAATGTAAATATATTTTCCATAACGAAAACTCATTCATGTGTTAAATTTAAAAAAACTCTATAAGTAAAACAAGCTAAACCATGTTTTGGACATATATTAACAACTGCCTTAAGTGTCTGCATTTACTTAACACACTAAAAATAGCTTCATATAACATGGTGAATTATGCACCATAAAATATCTACTATATCAACAATAATTCCAAACAAAAATATGCATATAGAAAATTGTTTTCACTATCTATTTACATATGTATGTACATATAGGTTTTTTTTATCTTAAAATGTGAAAAAGATTTCTGTAAAAGAATTTTAATCCTCATTGTGAATGATGATGACTGTTCCTTTTTTACGGCGACTTTTTCATAACTTAAAAATAAAGTTAGAAAATCATGTTTTTGCAGCAACTAGTTTTAGTTATTGCTTGCGTGTGTATGCATTCGTTTACTTTTCGTTGGGAAACAAAACAAAACCAAAAAAATTGGTTTCATTTGTTTTATTTTTATTCACCTTTCATTTAGAAATCAATGCCGATAATGGAGATTGACGGCTACGATGCAATTATTATTTGCGGCGGCTCACTACGTTTATTGCTATTACCAAATTTCCAATCCCTACACGAAAGTCTAATTGAGATCAGCGTTACACTTGTTCTTAAAAAGTGGCTCAAAAAGGGTATTTTAAAAAAAGTGCCATAAAAACATTTTTAAGAAAAAAAGGGTAAAGTTTTGTTTCAAACAAACATATACATGTATTTAAATTCTGAATATAAAGTAAAAAAACAATTATAAAAAGTACGTAAAAAATTCTAAGAATAATTAATTGCGAAAAAGCTTCTTCAGAAAATTATCTATCAATTTTAATTAGGTTAGGTTTGTTTTTGAATGTTTCATTTTGTTCCCACGAGTATGGGGGAGGCGTAGTCTATTTGCTGAGGTGCCCAGGTATCAACAAAGCTCCGTTTAAATACAGTCACTTAACCGCCGACTGCAAAGTGAACAGATGGGCACGGGTCGCGTAACACCCCTGTTACATCATATACAATGTCAGATGTACATGTACATTTCTGAGCAAATTTTACAAAACGTCTGTAAAAAAAAGAAAATACATAAGCAATTATATAAAAAACATACATTTTTTATATAGGTAATATACGCGCCAAGGCGCATTCAGTACCAGGTGATCTTATTAGCGCATCATTATTATCAGCTGATTTAGCTTTTGATTATTAAATGATCAAAATTTATTTATTTTTCATGTTTATTATCGTGCGCTTCATTTTATGATTTTTATAAACAAATCTTAACCCCTTTGACCTTACTGTACTAAATTGATTACAGTTAACCATTAGACAACAATTTGAAAAGTATTTTTTTGTGTTTCCATATTAGTTTTTGTTTTCGGTTAATATAATTGAAGATCTGACAATATATATAACCACAGTAACAGTAAATTGGAGTCAATTATAAAAACTTTTATACTTGCTCCCAATATGTTTTAGTCTTATAACAAACTCATTAACTTACTAGAAATGGTGGTATTTTTACGGATATTATAGATTTGCTTATTGCAAACGATTGGCGGCATGGAACAACGTTTATTCCAATTATCCAAATCAAGATACTATTGAGAGGTCGACTTTCATCCTCAATTCTCATAGGGCACTAATTAAAATGTACGAGGCCGGTTCGGAAACTTCTTAGCCTAACACAAAAGCGCGGTATTAACATAAAAAAGTTGTGTTTTAGAAACTTACAAAATAAAACTTTTTTGTATAGCAGTGGCTGGACTTAAATAACTTTTATATTTAGTATTAAGATTTGAATACTTATTGTCAGTTCATATTTTGAAGATTCAATAAATAAATGAATGAAAAAAAAACGTTTTTGTTGTTCATTTTAAAGCAACCGAATAGATGCCTTTTTGTTGGTTCTGATAGTTTACCCATCGGCTGGCTCATAAAAATAATATTCTTTAAAATTGTAAGGAATGAATGAATTAATCAAACGTTGCTCATCTTAAGGCAATCGAATCACATGCAGGTTGAACACTTGTTTATTTTTACCATCGGTATAATCGCTCGTCTTTTCTACTCAAAACTCAAAATTTTGATAGACATTGAGGTTACAAAAAGCAAGAAATCATTGTGTATTAATTCGTTCATTTCTATCAAAAAAGACAACCTTTTTTATTTAAAAACACATTGGTTTTTGATGTCTATTCGTGTTGTGTAAGATACAATAGGATTTTTATAGGAGGCATATGCGATTAAACAAAATTTGGTCCATTAATCGGACACGTGTTTAACCATAAGTTAGATAGGCAGGCAAGCTGCTGAATTCTCCAAAAAGTAAATCGCTTCCTTTCTGATTGCCCGAAAATTGAAAGAGTAGAGGTGAAAATTAGAAGTTAGAGGGATATAGTGGGAGAATGTTTAACAATAAAGTGCCCTGGAGACGACCAAGAAACACACTAACGTTCTAAGCGTGCGCGTGCGCGTGCAGTCGTGCGGGTACACCTATAGCCTGTCGGCTCTGATTAATGAAAATCAAAAATTGTTGATATTTCATTTTGACGTGTAGTTATTTTGATAGTCTCCAGTTGTGATTGACAATAGAAAATGTCAGTTATGTTACCGAAAGGGACAACAATAAGTAAAATAAAAAACTTCATCCATATATATTATATTATTGAATTTTATTTTGTTTATATGAATACATATACATATACTATACAAGCATTTTCCATTTATTACTACTTTTCATACATAGTTTTCCTTCTTCTTTTTTTTCTTAACAAAATTGTACAAGGTAACAAAAATTCATCACCCGATGATGACATGTTCGGTTCAAACATGTTGTATGAGTTAATGAGAATTAGAGCGTTTGGACACGATGAATTTACTGCAAGTCCTTGTCTTGCCTGCGCGAACTTGTTCATGAAATGCTTCTATTAATTCGACTCATTTTTTTTTTTTATCTTGGAGCAGTACTCAGGGGATGACCCCTACATATGCAGTGCATTATACCGGAACTACGAAAATGGGTTATGAGGAGGGGGAACCTTAAAACCGACAGGAAACACGTTTGCAGGCAGCTTATTCCACAGGCGAAGCGTACGGCTGAAAAACGAATTCTCTCTGTAATGCGTAGTACGATTCCCTGGGCAATCAACCACGAATGGATGTGCTCTGGATGATAAACGCGAGCTTCGGGAACAAGATCCCTGATCGCATCAGAGCAAAACCCATTGTAGTAACGATAGAACAGAGTAACGCACCCCACACTGCGTCGATGCTCCAGTGAGTCAATAGAATTGGATACCCTACTGTCACCGATGAGCTTCTTAGCCCTCTCCTGCACACGGTCGAGTAACCCCAAAATAGACTTTGAGGCGCTGGCCCAAACATAAGAGTTGTATTCCATTTTCGCTCGAATGCAGGTAGTATAAATAGTAAGGAGATCGGATGGAGTGAAGTACATCTTAAACCGTTTCAAAAAACCGAGGCACTTGAATGCTTCTTTAGAGACGTGAAAAATGTGATACAGTGAATATCACACTGTATTTTCATTCCGAGAACATCAAGAGCATCCGATTCCTCAATATTTATACCGTCCATTAGTACAGATGGAGCAGCACTTGCGGTCGTATGTTTGTGTGTTATTAAACAGCATTGGGTCTTACGAGCGTTAAAGGCGACTCTGTTTTTACGTCCCCACTCAGAGATTAATAGAAGATCACTGTTCAGTGAATCATTCATATTTAGCCCCTTGACATCGATCTCAGACAGGCTAGGCCTATAACTAAAAGAGTACGAGTGGCAAAATAGGAGAAAGAACGGAGCCTTGCGGTACACCTGAATTAATCTTGAACTCGTTTGATGAGACCCCATCTATAACAACTCGTATAGTGCGGTCTCTGAGAAAGCTCATTATAAACCGAGAGAAGTCATCACCGACACCAAAAGCTTTAAGTTTTGCTAGTAGTGCAACATGCCACACTCTGTTAAACGCTTTGGAAATATCTAGAGCCACCATTAGTGGCACTATTTCTCCGAAAGATATGCCATAAGATCGCCAGTTGATCGTCCCTTACAAAATCCATATTGACGATCACAAAGTAATTTATGCGACTCTAGATACCTCATAAGGTGACAGTTAACCATACTTTCCATTACTTTGGAAAGCGCAGAGCAAATTGCAATTGGGTGGTAATTTTCAGGGTTATTTGCCTCACCCTTTTTGGGGATTGGCGTTACATTAGCAACCTTCCTGCACAATGGAAACTCACCAACATGGTAAAGTATGCTAAACAGGCGTGCTAATGGGCGCGCAAGCGTAGAAGAGCACTTCTTCAAGACAAGTGCTGGTATGCCATCCGGTCCAGGAGTCTTATTTATGTCGAGGTTGGTCAAACCCCTTTTAACTGCTCAAGCCCAAAAAAATAGATACTCTTTCGAGCTCGGGAAGTTGTTGACTGCTTTCCGGCAAGCAGGAATTGCTTGCAAAAATATCAGCCAACAGGTTAGCTTTGTCAACCGGGTCGGTGAATACTTGGTCATTTTTTAAGAGAGTTGGAATTGATGAACTAGCACTGTTCTTTACTCTCTTAACAAAAGACCAAAAGGTCTTACTGCCCCGGGGAGCTGTAAGGAACTTGGTACAAAGACGCTGTTCGTGAAGAAATTTTTCACACCTGAGTTCCTTGGCACACGAAGATCTTGCCTTTTTGCATAGCAAATCAGTGTCTGGGTACTCATAATCAGAATTTGATTTGTGCAGCAGAATGAATATGATTTCTAATCATTATTTAATTTTTCGTTATTTTTTAAAATTAACCAAATTTTGTGTGCTAAATAAAAAAAGAAAACATAAGTTTGAAGTTCTCAGTTGGATATTTAAAAACCTGTTGCAAATTAAAATAATTATGTACAAAAATCAGTTATGTTTCCAAGTTAATTTTAAATATACTTCTCTCAAAATTAAGATTGTGAAATTTAGTATTCTAACATACATACGAGTGTTATGTTATCATTACATTTTTTATGTAGATTCAATAAATAAAATAATGAAATTATAAAAAAAAAAAAAAAACACGAGTATATTTGACTATTATCAAATATTCAAAGAAATGTAAGTTGTTTCTTGCATTAAATTTTACTTCTTGTTTTAAATTTTTTTTTTGAAAAGAAGTTTGAATGAATGGAATTTTTGCTTTAATTTTATTTCATCTTCTGCATTGATAGAAAACTTTAGGTTAGGTTAGGTAGGCAGGCCGCTGGATTCTCCAGAATTCTACTCCAGCCCACTTGGGCTCTGAAGGTCCTTGCCTTTGCGATTGCCTGAAAAAGTTAAGTTTATGATAGAGGAAAAAGAAAATAAAAGGTTATAGGAGTATAGCAGGAGTGAGGAAGAGGGAAAGGAGAGGTGGAAAACTGCTTAGTGTGGCATTACTTGCTGGTTTGATCGAGGCCAGACATGAAAGGCTATTGAAGCTCCGCTCGCCTAAGCATCTTAGACGATGATGCTCCAATGACGGGCATGTACCGAGGAGTTGAAGGATCGTCTCCTCCTCGTCTTGGCAGCTTCTACAGAAGTCATTATGGTAGGCCCAGTCTTCTGGCATGGTTTCCGAACGGGCAATGTCCAGTAATGACTGCTACCGTCATTCTTAGGAGAGATCTTGGAAGTTTTAATAGCTCCCCTGTTCTCTTGGAGTTAATGTGCGACCACAAGTTCCTTGATATAAAGCAAGTGGGCTCTGTGAGCCACTTTTCTTGAGCATGTTCTAGCGTGTGGAGTTTTATTATTTTCCAACACGCTGATATGGGTTGTCGGGCAAAAGGGGTCTATATCCCTATCCTCTAGGGCTGTCCTTTTTTTAGGACAGAAAACTTTACGTAGATATAAAAATTTTTTGCGTAAATTTTACGACTTTGTCGTTGTTTTTGGTCAAACGTAAAGCTTCATTCGGACTATGATTTGATTCAGAAGGAATCAAACCATACGACCTCGAGACTGTTCGAGCACTCGTATTAAATCAGCCATAGATTGCATAATGAAAGTCTTATACTCGTATTTATATAATGAAATGTGTTCATTATTTTAACCACATTGTTTTGTACCTGTTTCGAAAGTCTTACATTAATACAATGAAATACTTTCATTATATCTATTAGCTATGCTATGCAGGGAAAAATTTTCGTAACATTAATGAAGTTGGGAAAAATTTTAAAGAGGTGCTACGGAAAATTTGCGTCCCAATAATGAAGCTTTCATAACCGAAATTAAGCTTTTCATGGTATTAACGAAAGAATGTTGAATGAAACGGTTTCATTCCCATAACGAATCTTTTTTCTTTCAGTGTTGTTATGTTACGACTTTTAACCATTGAACATTGTTACGGACGGGCTAAGGAGTAATCTCCAATAACTTTTTTTCGCCCATCTTTTTTTATTTCTAAAAAAATTTATAATTTTTTTAAATTTGTTTTTTTTTTTTAATTTTCTTTCATTAGGGAGTTCAAATATTTATTCAAGAATATTATCTTGAACTCTTTCATATAAATTTGTTTAAATTATTGGTTTAAAATACGTTTTTATCGACTAAATTATTGTTAAAATAGCAGGTTTGTGGCTGAGGTCAAACATTTTTAAATCTATCTTCACACACATAAAATATTTAAAAAACTCTTACCCATAAAATTATCATTTTTTTTAATGTGGGATAAAACGCTTCCCAATCTGTTTGATATTGTTACTAATTTGTATTATTTCTAACCCATTGTGCAGCCGTTGATCTGCTTGTTATAAGCAGATCACATAAAAAAAAAACAAAAAAATTTCTATAATACAAACACAAAAGATTTTAAGAACGTAAAATCCTAGTTCCGTTGCTTTTATTGTTGTAGTTGCGTTCTTAATTTTTCGCTAACATGTGTGTGTGTGCGTAAGAATTATATTTGTACTTTTGAATCTACGAGGGCGGTTCGGAAAATTCTAAGCCTATCAATGAAAGAGAATAGTTAGTTTTTTAAAAATATTTTTATTTTTCAATATAATCTCCTTAACCTTAAATACACTTAGTCCAACGCTTTTCTAGCAATTCTATCCCTTGATTAAAATAGTTTTCCTCAAGGTCTTCAAAATAGTGGTTTGCAACTGTAATTGCATCTTGATTTGAGGTAAAACGATTGACAGCAAGGAATTTTTTAGACTTGGGAACAGGTAAAAGTCACTAGGAGCTAAATTAATAGAATAAGGTGGGTGGTCAGCAACTCTTACTTTAATTAGTTGATTTTAGCCATTGTTAAAACACTCTTGTGCGCTGGTGCGTTGTCTTGATGAAAAATATTTCTTTTTGTGTTGTAAGCCAGGAGGTTTTTTTTCGAATTTGTACATTTATTGATCCAAAAGTTTGCAATAGTACTCTGAATTTATTGTTTTACCCTTTTGTAGATAGTCAATCAATAAAATACTTTTGAAGCCGATTCAATTGTTTTTGACTTCTTTGGGGCACTTCCTCCAGCTTCAGTCCATTGTTTGGATTGTTCTTTTGTATCTGGAGTATATTGGTGGATCCATGTCTCATCAACAGTTATGAAACGACGCTTAAAATCTATTTTATTTCGCTTAAAACTATCCAAACAAGCTTGAGAAATGTTTATTCTTATGCGTTTTTGGTCGACTGTTAACAAATGCGGCACCCATCTTGCAGAAAGCTGTTTCATCTGTTTCATCATCATGCAAAATTAAATGGACTCGATCATTTGAGATGCTCATGCTATTAGCTATTTCACGCACTTTTATTCGTCGATCATTTAATACCATATCATGCACTTTGGCTACAATTTCTGTTGTTGTTGCTGTTTTTGGACGTCCACTACGTGGTTCATCTTCAATGCTTGTACGATCACGTTTAAATTCAGCAACCCAATTTTTTACTGTTGCATATGAAGGAGCACTTTCACCTAAAACGTTCACCATATCATTATGAATTTCTTGTCCCGATAAAAATTTTTTATGTAAATACTTAATGACATCTCGCATTTCTAATTTTCCATTGTAAAAAAATTGCGGATGCGTCTTTTGTGAACACCTGTTTCTATATGAAGGAAATACCAGGTCGAAACAAAATTTAACATGGAGATGGAAGTTTCCAAAACACTTAACTTTTTTCTATTTATACCGCGCTTTTTGTGCTAGGCTAAGAAGTTTCCGAAAGTGCATGATGACTGTAGAAGACAATAAAGAATTTAAAATAGTTGGCAGATGTTTAGCAGAGGCAGAGTTTAATTTTAAACGTTGTGCGAAACAGTCTTAATAAATAAATAAAAGTTGTGAAGTACTTAAATACTGTGTAATGAACAAGTGGTAGTGTCATTATTTTATTTTCAATTGAAGAATCTGCAAGGCGTTTTTAAAGGCAAAAACGTAACAATATTTTCGCGGGGTATGTGTTTTTTTATATTTCGAAACTTGAATCAATGTGTGATGGTTGCTTTGCTCATCAACAAAACTTTATTTTGTGCTTTGCCTACTTATGTTTTAGGAGAACAACAACAAACAAACACTTGTTTTCTTTCTACCAGCAAAAAATAATGTATGGCGGCCTACGTTCATATATGTACATATGTATGTGCGTTTGTAAGCGTTACACCAAATCGAAATAGAAACGAGCTTAGTACATGCATTTTATTGTTTCTCTTGTAGCAAATTTAAACTGATTTTTACTAGTTATGTACATACTATACGCTTTTAGCTTAGGAATATATTTATGTGCGTATTTATACACATACTCGTATATAAAAATAAATCAAGCATATCTACGTACATACAGGGCTGGGCAAAATACTCACCTAATGTATTTCATATACAAGATACAAAATACTTCCCATCTGCGGATTTCAAATACAATATACAAAATACTTCCAAGTTGTGTATGTCAAATACAAAATACTTTCAAGCTGCGTATTTTAAATAAAAAATACAAATACATTTTTGTATTTCGATCTCACAAGAATATACCTTTTTGGTTTTAGATACATATTGTAGTTTACATATGTATGTAAACTAAGTTGTGTATATTCACCTAAAACTTAAAAGGATGTAACTTGCAAAATATTGAAAGCCTATTAAAATTTTCGGTAATACAAGTAAGTATTTCCCTTAATAAAAACAAGATATTTTAATGACTCAACCGACAAACAACCTCTTGTCCTGAAAACGTACAGGTCCTGATGAACATAAGCTACTGCCAAATTCTATAAATGCATAAAAACAATAAAATCCTCATCATCTTTATTGCAACTACTACTTCTTCTGCTGCATTCACGTTTGGTTTCATGTTTTTTGTAATTTTTCTCCAAGGTATCTATTGCAAGGTTTTGAATTCGTTGCCTCTCTTTTAATGAGATTCTTTCTGGTAACCAGCCCGTTTGGAAATTAGGGTGGAAACATGACACCAATATGGCTCTATTTGATTCACGTCTCAACATGAGAAACTCCTTAAAAAAATTAATTAATTATCTTAAAATACAACTGAAATGCCTCAAATTATTATATTTGCAGCCGATCTAATCTTGTTCTCACAGACATTAATGTAGGCAAAAGTTTTCCATAATAACAATAATTTCCCTGTATATAATCCAAAGCGTTGGGAAAAAGCTGGGGACGATTATGTGTGATATCACCTGATTAGTGTAAAATCAATTTGCTCTGGACAAAACAATTGAAAGCTGAATTGCAGTTTTGCACAATGATAAACATTTTAATGGTCGTAGTTTCTAGCAACTTTAGCTTTTGTATGAAATAACTTATTTTGAACTTACTATAATAAATAAATGTATTTTGTAAGAATGTATTGTTGAGCCATATTTGAAATACAAAATACTTTTAAATTATATATTTGAAATAAAAAATACTTTCAGATACAAAATACATATTTGTATTGCAAATACAAGTGTTTCAAATACTGCCCAGCCCTGCGTACATATATATGTACCAATATTGGTGGGCTGTAAAATCCTTAAAAAATTTGTGCATTATTTACGCATGTATATATCAAATATTAATCAAATGTAAAAATTGTATACAGTATATGAAGTAGATACATATACGAAGACTGTTCAATATAAAATAATGCGAATTTTGAAATTACTCGAGCTAAGAACACGCTTGCCTCGAACATACATAAGTTATTAGTTGAGTTTGTACACGCAAAGAAAAGGCAGTTTGAAATATGGTTACTACAACATCGAGGTATGGTTACATGCAATAATAGTGTTTATGAAAATTTTATTTAAAACAACAATAGCTTTTATCACACCGAGTGAATAAAAATGTAGCTTATGCTACATAGTTTAAAGTTAGCAACACTAGCTTTATCTTTTCAGTACCAGCTAAAGCTACTAGTTAAAACTGGAAAAAGTGTGAATAACACTTAGCTAGTGCTATATAGCTTGTGCTGAAAAATTATACCAAAGGCTGGAAAATTTAACAGCTGGCAGAATTCATTTATGTGCTGCCACTTTTTTTTATTTTTTAAGCTGCGTGTACTTAGTTCGGAATTTGACTGTATGAAACGTACATTTAATTCAACATAAAATAATTTATTTTATTTTATATATGTATATAATAGGTGTTTTTGTTCGTTCAAAGTTTATTCAAGAAGTAATAATTAAAGTTACAAAGTGCTTTATCACACGTTAAATTTAAAATTGCGAATACATACAAAACATAAACGTCAGAATAAGTATACAAAAGTATAAACAGAAGAAAGACAGAGTTGCAATATGGGGAACTAATCCAACACCTGTCCACAAATCTGTATATCTTCCGGTGTTTAAAAACTAAAAACCCAAAATAAAAATTCTACTTTAATCCTAAACATTTCAGAAATTTTATGTGTTTCTGTTTGGATAAATTCTTGGTAAGTATATCAGCTGTCATGCTGTCAGTTGGAATATATTTGATCTCAATTTCATCTGCTCTTACAACTTCTCTCACATGCTGGTATTTAACATCTATATGTTTACTGCTTCCATGCAGTATCGGATTTCTTGCCAAGTGCTGAGCAGCGCCACAAATTCCGCCTCTGTACTGCTGAGTGCGATGTTTGATTGTTTCCTGCTTTCCCAACTGAATACAGAACCAGCTAAGAAAAATGAGTAGCCAGTATAAGACTTTCTATCCTCTGCACAACTTGCCCATTCTGCGTCAACAAAACCTTCAGGAAGCTTTCCAGTTTTAGTATATCTCAATTTAAGATCCTTTGTTGCAGATAAGTAACGCAGCAAGTGATTAACGGCTCTCAGATGCTCCACATGTGGATCTTGATTCTTCTGTGCTAACTTACATACTGAATGTAAAATATCCGGCCTAGTACTTATTGCCAGATACATCAGCGTTCCAATAATCGATTGATATTCATTTGAATTAGATCGTTGGCAATTATCATTCTTACAAGCTATTTGAAATCCAGGATCCAGTGGGGTAGATGCTGGTCTACAAGATGTCATACCGAGCTGCTGTAGGAGATTATTTATATACTGACTGTGACCAACACTTAGTTCTCCAACATCGCCAACACTCTCAATCTCCATACCGAGAAAATGTTTTACCTTACCATTATCAACCAACTTGAACCTTTTTGAAATATAGTTCTTAATCAAGTTTAAATCATCCAAATCTGAACAAGAAATGAATTTGTCGTCGCCATATACAGCAACCAAAACAAATTTGTTTACATTTTTCAAGCTATATAAGCAGGGCTCACTAGGACAGGGTACTAAACCAATTTCTCTAAGAGCATTATCCAAAGTACTATTCCAAGCGCGTCCAGATTGCTTCAAACCATAAATGGCCTTCTTCAAAAGTAAAACCTGATTTGGAGTACCTTCATTGAAACCCTTCGGCTGCTTCATAAAACTTTTTCATTTAATTCGCTATTTAGATAAGCGGTTGATATATCTATGTGATGTAAATGGAGTTGTTTTTCTGCCGCAAGTGCAAACATCATGCGAATGGTTGAGTACCTAACGACTGGTGAAAAAGTTTCACTGTAGTTGACACCATATTCTTGGCCACACCCCTTTCCAACCAAACGAGCTTTAAATTTTTCGATCTCTCCACGTTCATTTCTCTTCACATTATAAACCCACTTACAGCCGATTGCCTTTTTTCCAGCAGGAAGGTCAACTAATAACCAAGTGTCATTTTCTTTCAATGAAGTAAACTCTCTGCGCATTGCAGCTTTCCATCTTTCATCATTTTCACTATTTAGTGCTTCATCATATGTCTGCGGTACTGAAACATCGTCAGCACCAACAAAGTTTAATGTATTATACGCCTTTCTTGGTCGGCCAACCTTACCATTGTGAATTATCCTTGGCCTACCAGGACCTCTGACCTCTCCCTGCATTAAAATTTGTTGAATGTCAGCCGCATCTGCATCAAATCTAATAGCATCAAATGTTTTCACATCCCTTTCCTCTTTTTCAGTTGATTCTGGTTCAACAATTTCAGAAAAATCTTCAAAAAAAGCCAACATCTCTTTTTTCAACAACACGTCTTTTATCAACATCATACAATCTGTATGCTTTAGCAGTCAAAGAGTATCCAACTAAGATATACTCTTCCCCTTTTGCAGAAAATTTTCCAGATTGCGTTTTTTCCAAACCAATTGCAGGACAGCCAAAAACACGTAAATGGCTTACATTAGGTTTCTTACGAAACCAGATTTCAAATGGAGTTTTATTTTTTAAAACTGTCGTTATTGACCGATTTCTTATATAAACCGCAGTGTTTACTGCTTCTGCCCACAAAGACTCACTAACACCTGCATGAACAATCATACTGCGAGCCATTTCAACCATGGTCCTGTTGGCCCGTTCAGCAGTTCCATTTTGCTGAGGTGTGTGGGGAACGGTTAGTTGCCTTTGAATGCCATTCTCATCTAAAAACTTGTTGAATTGGTTATTGACGTATTCACGGCCATTGTCGCTTCTAATAACCTTTATTTTTCTTTCCATCTGATTTTCAACCAATGACTTAAAAACTTTAAATTTTTCAATTACATCACTTTTCTGCTTTAAAAAATACACAAACATGTATCTTGAATGGTCGTCAATGAACGTTAGAAAATAACGAGCACCTCCAACGGATGGAGTATTCATTGGCCCACAAACATCCGTGTCTATTAAATCGAGTAAATTGTTTGCTCCTCCTGTTGAAAAGGATTGTGATGTTATTTTCGATTTGTTACACGTTTTACAATTCATATTATCCGGAATGCGATTTACTTTTATGCCATTAACTGCTTTATTCTTCACCAAATCATTGAGGGACCTAAAATTGAGATGGCCATAACGATTGTGCCAACGAATACCTTCGTTATTCTGCAAATAAAAATTCTTATTAGAAAATTCCGAAAACACAAATTTCCTTGTTTTATTGCTGTTAGTATTTTTTCCCCACTTTTTTCCCTTATTTCAGCAATATTGTTCTTGAAGTCAACCGCTAACCCACTTTCTGTAGCTTTTCCAACAGAAATAAAGTTTCCAACCATACCAGGAACATAAAGAGTATCACGCAAAGTTATATTGCCACCTTCAGTCTTTATTATGACATCACCTTTACCTTCAGCTTCAATATACTCATTACATGCCAGCATAATTTTCTCTTTAACATTCTTAAATGTTGAAAAATGTTCACGTTCGCTGCACATATGCGCTGTAGCGCCGCTGGCAACACACCACTTGCTTCTATCAAAACCGTTTTTGTTAAATGCCGCAAGCAGACTAAATGCACGATGCTTTTCCTCGCATTCATTAATGTCTTTCGTTGTTTTGCAATCTCTTGCAAAATGGCCGCGCTTATGACATTTGTAGCACTTAAATTTTCTATTGTCTGCACTGCCGCTGTTGTAATTGCTTTTTCCATTTCGTGAGCGTATATTTGTACGCGCCGCAAAAACCTGCTGACTCACAGCACCAGCTTCATTACTGCCTACTTCATTTTGTTGTAATCGGCGGTCGACCTCTTCTATTAATTTCAGCTTAAGCACATCAAGGGTTGGCAAATCATCTCTGGTCTCCATCGCTACCACGAAGTTTTCAAAATCTGTCGGAAGACTAGATAGTAAAATTATTACCATAAGTTCATCTCCCAGAACGATTCCCACTTGCGCCAACTTGTCCGTAGTTTCTGTAAATTTATTGAGATACTCACTCATGTTGCACACGTCGGTCATACGAAGACCCAAAAGTTTTTTGTAAAGACTAACTTTTCGTAAAGGACCACTATGCCTATAAATACCTTCCAGTTTCGTCCAAGCTTCATGGGCTGTTGTGCAGTTCTTTATGTAGTTCAGTTGTGATGGTTTCGCTGACAACATTATAGTAGCAAGAGCTTTTTCATTCTGCTGCTCCCATTTCTCAGACTCCGCGGCTTCTATTGGTTTCGGTTTTCTACCATTTGCGATACTCCACAAATCAGAGTGGATCAAAATACATCTCACTTGAATACACCGATAGTCGTAATTGCCGGTGTCCAACTTCTCTATCTGGTACATTGAACTCATCATTTCTTCCGGGAATTATTTCACAGTTTTAATCGACAAACGTTAAAAACTTTCTTCTCTTAAAAAAAAATCAGAGCGCACCTGGGCCCATAACCTGTTCGTTCAAAGTTTATTCAAGAAGTAATAATTAAAGTTACAATGTGCTTTATCACACGTTAAATTTAAAATTGCGAATACATACAAAACATAAACGTCAGAATAAGTATACAAAAGTATAAACAGAAGAAAGACAGAGTTGCAATACGGGGAACTAATCCAACAGTTTTAGTAACCACGATCGAATGTCATAGTCTATATGACTAGATCATTGTGCTGATTGTTTATGAAGCTAAAAATACGTGATCGATTTAAGACTCGGCTATCGTATATTGATCCTGGCGATTTGCAGTCAATTGATGTGAACTCTTCACATCAATTGATGGTCCTCTCTTTTCATCATATTCTTTCAAAAACTGGTTGGCTAGCCATTTTACATTATCTTCTCGAAACCTTTATAAGTTGAAATAATCTCGTGGATGAGAATGTGTGCTAATGCGGTATTCCTTCCTTTGCTGGCTTTATTAAAAAATGTATAACATATCCTCAATATAACAAAACCAATTATAAGTACTTCGACTATATGCTTAAAAAAATAGAAGCATAAACTGGAATTTTTAAGCATTCACTATTTTTTAATTACCCCTTTTTTAAGTCAACACTAGAAAAAATAGCTTATGCTAGTAAGTAAAAAGTACTAGCTGAATTTTTTATTCACCCAAAAATTTTCAGCATAGGTTTGAGTTACCATTTTATTCACACCGCCCAACATCAAAAAACTCATTTTTATCTAATGTATAATACGCAAAATCACATAGACCACAACTAAGCTTACAAACTTACTTACTGTTGGCGTTATAAATGATATTTTCGTTCTTGTCACCAACATATAGTTTTTCTTTGAAATTTAAAATAGATTTGTAGTGTGTCGTTTCATTTAATGAAAAATATCTCTATAAATATACATATGTGGATGTAAACAAAAAAGAAGAAAATTCTACAAAAAAAACCATTTTAAGTGATAGTGTACTCGTAAATCAAAAGGTTATTTTATTAAGATGTAAATATATATACGTCTGTCTAGTAACCAACAATACTATGACATACCCAACCATACTTCCTGCTAACCATGTTATGATTATACCCAACCATACGATTGTCACAGTCATTACAATTTTTATGGTCAACCATACTACTTTTGTGATCGACCATACTATGACACATCCAATCATATTAATATGGTTTATATATTATTCTTAAAATCACAATTTCAGACCAAGCGCCTAATAAATATTTTTGATTTATTACAGCTAATAGATACTTCAACATTAAAAAGAAAATTTGTGCTTTCATCCCATCGAGAAACAATTCGAATAATTTTTTCCAATTATTTCTAATTATTTTTCATTCATTTATTTATTGAATCTTCAAAATATTTATGTGCTGTTCATAGACCACAACTCGTCTAGAAAATTTGTATGAAAGTTACTCAACTTTTTGAGCGAGTTCCCTATAAATTTTTTTAGACGAGTGCTCGCCTGTGTTCTATGAACAGCACATTATTTACAACAAAGCCAAGTTATTGAGTTGGCAGCTTCATTTCAATTCCACATGTTATGAAAAGTGTTCCATAGAACAGCTGTTGTTTGTTATTGCAAGAATAAAAAAATTCTTAAAGAAAAATATTAAATTTATCAACAGCATAAGAAATCGTAATAATAATAATTTATGCGATGTTATTTTTAATTAAATATCATATTGTGCTCAGGGCTGGGCAGTATTTGAAATACAAATACGTATTTTGTATCTGTATTTCAAATACACGATCTGAAAGTATTTAGTATTTTGTATTTCAAATACATCTGGTTAAAAAATATTTTTTTACAAAATACATTTATTTATTATAATAAATTGAAAATAAGTTATTTCACACAAAAGCTAAAACCGCTAGAAACTACGACCATTAAAATGTTTACCATTTTGCAATACTACAATTCAGCTTTCATTTGTTTTGTCCAGAGCAAATACATTTTGCCACCACAATTTCCAATGTGTGTGAAGTTAGCTCCGTCGTCAGCTACGTTTATAACAGCCCTGTTCTTTTTAACAGTCTGCTATACAGCATCTGTTATCTTAACAGACTGTAAATTTGATAACATTTTTATTTTATTTAAGTAACATAACAAATATTTCAATGGGAAATGTTACTAACATGCCTATGTTAAAGACGTAGCTGAAATTAGCTTCGTCAGCTCCGTTTTTAAAAACCTGTAACTCTAAAAATATTAAAGTTATTTGAGAAAAATTTTAAATGTTGACAAATTTAGAGAAAATTAATTTAACGTAATATATAAATGTGACCTAAGTGATAATTTATGGCCAATTTGAGGAAAAAAACGAAATTTTGTTAATGCAAATTTTTTTAAAATGAGAAAAAATGGCCAAAATCGAGAAGGTGCTGTCATATGGACCTATATGGGTGAAAGCCATGACAATGGAGATTTCAAAACTGTATAGCTTATATCCAAAATCAGTATAGATTTTGAGAAATTCAATTTTGAAAAAAGTGAATTTTACCATATGGGCAAATTTTGAAAGTCAAAAAAATGGCCAAAATCGAGAAGGTGCTGTCATATGGACCTATATATGTGCTATTGTTTCACCTTCTCGATTTTGGCCATTTTTTTGACTTTGAAAATTTGCACATATGGTAAAATTCACTTTTTTCATAATTGAATTTCTCAAAATCTATACTGATTTTGGATATAAGCTATACAGTTTTGAAATCTCCATTGTCATGGCTTTCACCCATATAGGTCCATATGACAGCACCTTCTCGATTTTGCCCATTTTTTTGACTTTGAAAATTTGCCCATATGGTAAAATTCACTTTTTTCAAAATTGAATTTCTCAAAATCTATACTGATTTTGGATATAAGCTATACAGTTTTGAACTCTCCATTGTCATGGCTTTCACCCATATAGGTCCATATGACAGCACCTTCTCGATTTTGGCCATTTTTTCTCATTTTAAAAAAATTTGCATTAACAAAATTTCGTTTTTTTCCTCAAATTGGCCATAAATTATCACTTAGGTCACATTTATATATTACGTTAAATTAATTTTCTCTAAATTTGTCAACATTTAAAATTTTTCTCAAATAACTTTAATATTTTTAGAGTTACAGGTTTATAAAAACGGAGCTGACGAAGCTAATTTCAGCTACGTTTTTAACATTGTCTCACACAAGAACTGTTATTAACATTATGTAATATAAGATAACATTTTTGAGAAATTTAGCCTAATTTCTCAAAATCTATACTGATTTTGGATATAAGCTATACAGTTTTGAAATCTCCATTGTCATGGCTTTCACCCATATAGGTCCATATGACAGCACCTTCTCGATTTTGGCCAATTTTTTGACTTTCAAAATTTGCCCATATGGTAAAATTCACTTTTTTCAAAATTGAATTTCTCAAAATCTATACTGATTTTGGATATAAGCTATACAGTTTTGAAATCTCCATTGTCATGGCTTTCACCCATATAGGTCCATATGACAGCACCTTCTCGATTTTGGCCATTTTTTCTCATTTTAAAAAATTTGCATTAACAAAATTTCGTTTTTTTCCTCAAATTGGCCATAAATTATCACTTAGGTCACATTTATATATTACGTTAAATTAATTATACCCTTCACAAAAATGTAAAGGGTATATATAAGTTTGTGATTCCGTTTGTAATTTCTACAGTTTTTTTTTGCGACCCTATAAAGTATATATATTCTGAATCAGAATTAATGGAAAAGTCGATTAAGCGATGTCCGTCTGTCCGCTGTTGAAATACCGTTTCTGAGAAAACCATTAGACTTAGAAAATTTTTTCTTTCACCATTCTTTTACCCCATCGATTCATGGGTTTGCTATTGAAATTCAGTAATATCGGTCCACGTATAGCTGAGATATATTCAAAATTCCGAAAAAAGCCATTTTTTTTTGCATTTTTGTATGAAAATTTTTGAAAACAAAAGTTGTTCGTTTTGCTTCAAACTTCACACACTTATTAAGCATGGTGACTAAAAGACAAAAAATTTTTTTTTCAGATATCGGTCCATATATACC
The DNA here is from genome assembly GCA_914767995.1 of Thecocarcelia acutangulata. Lineage (NCBI taxonomy): Eukaryota > Metazoa > Arthropoda > Insecta > Diptera > Tachinidae > Thecocarcelia > Thecocarcelia acutangulata. Next base: position 66,158,085 of record OU612098.1, read on the forward strand.
CGAGATATAGCCCAAATCGGATTTTAATGAAAATGTCGCACAGGCGAAGCTAAATAACCTTTTTTTGCTCAAAAGCAGTTCTGGTAATAAAATTAAGTTACATAAATATGGAAAATGAAAATTTCCGATATCGGTCCATATATACCCGAGATATAGCTCAAACCGGGGTTTCCATGAAAATGTCGCGTAAGCGAACTTAAACAACTTTTTTGTGCTCAAAAGCAGTTCTGGTAATCAAATAGGGTTATATAAATATGAAAAATGAAAATTTTCGATATCGGTCCATATATACCCGAGATATAGCCTAGACCGGGGTTTTCATGAAAATGCCGCGTAAGCGAACTTAAACAACTTTTTTGTGCCCAAAAGCAGTTCTGGTAATGAAATAGGGTTATATAAATATGAAAAATGAAAATTTTCGATGTCGGTCCATATATACCCGAGATATAGCCCAAATCGGGTTTTTCATGAAAATGTCGCGTAAGCGAACTTAAACAACTTTTTTGTGCTCAAAAGCAGTTCTGGTAATGAAATAGGGTTATATAAATATGAAAAATGAAAATTTTCGATATCGGTCCATATATACCCGAGATATAGCCTAGACCGGGGTTTTCATGAAAATGCCGCGTAAGCGAACTTAAACAACTTTTTTGTGCTCAAAAGCGGTTCTGGTAATAAAATTAGGTTACATAAATATGGAAAATGAAAATTTCCGATATCGGTCCATATGTACCCGAGATATAGCCCAAATCGGGTTTTTCATGAAAATGTCGCGTAAGCGATCTTAAACAACTTTTTTTTTTTGCTCAAAAGCAGTTCTAGTAATGAAATAAAGTTATATAAGTATGGAAAATGAAAATTGTCGATATCGGTCTATATATACCCGAGATATAGCCTATACCGGGGTTTTCATGAAAATGCCGCGTAAGCGAACTTAAACAACTTTTTTGTGCTCAAAAGCAGTTCTGGTAATGAAATCAGGTTACATAAATATGAAAATTTTCGATGTCGGTCCATATATACCCGAGATATAGCCCAAATCGGGTTTTTCATGAAAATGTCGCGTAAGCGAACTTAAACAACTTTTTTGTGCTCAAAAGCAGTTCTGGTAATGGAATAGGGTCATATAAATATGAAAAATGAAAATTTCCGATATCGGTCCATATATACCCGAGATATAGCATAAACCGGGTTTTTCATGAATACGCGGCGTAAGCGAACTAAAACAACTTTTTTTGCTTAAAAGCAGTTCTAATAGCAAAATAAGGTTATATAGGTATGGAAAATGAAAATTTCCGATATCGGTCCATATATACCCGAGATATAGCCTAAACTGCGGTTTTAATGAAAATGTCGCGTAAGTGAACTTAGACATCTTTTTTTGCTTAAAAACAGTTCTGGTAATGAAATAGGGTCATATAAATATGGAAAAAGAAAATATCCGATATCGGTCCATATATACTCGAGATATAGCCTGAACCGATTTGTCCAATAACATTTTTTTTTTTTTTGCTGAAAAGCAGTTCTTGTTATGAAAGAAGGTTACGAAAATAGAGAAAATTAAAATTTCTGATATCGGTCCATATATACCCGAGATATTGCCTAAATCGGGTTTTTCATGAAAATATCGCGTAAGCGAACTTAAACAATTTGTTGTGCTCAAAAGCAGTTCTGGTAATGATATAAGGTTATATAAATATGGAAAATTAAAATTTTCCATATCGGTCCATATATAGCCGAGATATAGCCTAAACCGATTTTTCCATTAAAAAAATTTTTTTTTTTTTGCTGAAAAGCAATTCTCGTTATAAAAGAAGGTTACTAAAATACAGAAAATAGAAAATTCCGATATCGGTTCATATATAACCGAGCATATTTAGGTCACATTTTTAATATACTATACATATTCGTGACTATCGTGAAGGGTATTTTAGATTCGGCCCAGCCGAATATACTACACTCTTACTTGTTTTCTCTAAATTTGTCAACATTTAAAATTTTTCTCAAATAACTTTAATATTTTTAGAGTTACAGGTTTTTAAAAACGGAGCTGACGAAGCTAATTTCAGCTACGTTTTTAACATTGTCTCACACAAGAACTGTTATTAACATTATGTAATATAAGATAACATTTTTGAGAAATTTAGCCTAATTTCTCAAAATCTATACTGATTTTGGATATAAGCTATACAGTTTTGAAATCTCCATTGTCATGGCTTTCACCCATATAGGTCCATATGACAGCACCTTCTCGATTTTGGCCAATTTTTTGACTTTCAAAATTTGCCCATATGGTAAAATTCACTTTTTTCAAAATTGAATTTCTCAAAATCTATACTGATTTTGGATATAAGCTATACAGTTTTGAAATCTCCATTGTCATGGCTTTCACCAATATAGGTCCATATGACAGCACCTTTTCGATTTTGGCCATTTTTTGACTTTCAAAATTTGCCCATATGGTAAAATTCACTTTTTTCAAAATTGAATTTCTCAAAATCTATACTGATTTTGGATATAAGCTATACAGTTTTGAAATCTCCATTGTCATGGCTTTCACCCATATAGGTCCATATGACAGCACCTTCTCGATTTTGGCCATTTTTTTTTGACTTTGAAAATTTGCACATATGGTAAAATTCACTTTTTTCATAATTGAATTTCTCAAAATCTATACTGATTTGGATATAAGCTAAACAGTTTTGAAATCTCCATTGTCATGGCTTTCACCCATATAGGTCCATATGACAGCACCTTCTCGATTTTGGCCAATTTTTTGACTTTCAAAATTTGCCCATATGGTAAAATTCACTTTTTTCAAAATTGAATTTCTCAAAATCTATACTGATTTTGGATATAAGCTATACAGTTTTGAAATCTCCATTGTCATGGCTTTCACCCATATAGGTCCATATGACAGCACCTTCTCGATTTTGGCCAATTTTTTGACTTTCAAAATTTGCCCATATGGTAAAATTCACTTTTTTCAAAATTGAATTTCTCAAAATCTATACTGATTTTGGATATAAGCTATACAGTTTTGAAATCTCCATTGCCATGGCTTTCACCCATATAGGTCCATATGACAGCACCTTCTCGATTTTGGCCATTTTTTTGACTTTGAAAATTTGCCCATATGGTAAAATTCACTTTTTTCATAATTGAATTTCTCAAAATCTATACTGATTTTGGATATAAGCTATACAGTTTTGAAATCTGCATTGTCATGGCTTTCACCCATATAGGTCCATATGACAGCACCTTTTCGATTTTGGCCATTTTTTTGACTTTCAAAATTTGCCCATATGGTAAAATTCACTTTTTTCAAAATTGAATTTCTCAAAATCTATACTGATTTTGGATATAAGCTATACAGTTTTGAAATCTCCATTGTCATGGCTTTCACCCATATAGGTCCATATGGCAGCACCTTCTCGATTTTGGCCATTTTTTCTCATTTTAAAAAAATTTGCATTAACAAAATTTCGTTTTTTTCCTCAAATTGGCCATAAATTATCACTTAGGTCACATTTATATATTACGTTAAATTAATTTTCTCTAAATTTGTCAACATTTAAAATTTTTCTCAAATAACTTTAATATTTTTAGAGTTACAGGTTTTTAAAAACGGAGCTGACGAAGCTAATTTCAGCTACGTCTTTAACATAGGCATGTTAGTAACATTTCCCATTGAAATATTTGTTATGTTACTTAAATAAAATAAAAATGTTATCAAATATTACAGTCTGTTAAGATAACAGATGCTGTATAGCAGACTGTTAAAAAGAACAGGGTTGTTATAAACGTAGCTGACGACGGAGCTAACTTCACACACATCAATTTCCACACATTCTCCACCAGCTTTTTTCTCACGCTTTGGATAATATAGAAGGGAATAATTTTTATAATGGAAAACTTTAGGCTGCGAGTACCAGATTAGATCTACTGCAATATAATACTTTGAGGCATTTCAGTTGTATTTTAACAAAATTAATGGAGTGCTTGGAAACAAGATTTAATGAGTTTCTTATGCTGACACCTGGAGCAAATACAGCCATATTGGTGTCAATTTCCACCCTAGTTTCAAAATTAGCTGATTGCCAGAAAGCATCTCAATAAAAGAGAAGCAAAAAACTCAAAATCTTGCAATAGATTCCTTGGAGAAAAATTACAAAAAACGTGAAACCATGACTGGATGCAGAAGAAGAAGTAGTAGTTGAGGTAAAGATGATGACGATTTTATTGTTGTTTTTGACTATACAGTGATCAACCTTGTAAATCAAATTTGCATCTTGAGTTGATCAGTTTTCTAAATGATAAAAGCAAGGAGCTTGCCATTCTGGAAAACTATCCAAATATCAAAAATGCATTTATATAATTTGACAGCAGCTTGTGCTCCTCACAACCTGTAGAATTCGAACCTGCAGCTTATCTGGGTACGAGGGCACAGTGAAGTGTCCGGAAATCTAGTAGCGGATGAACTGGCAAAGGCCGGTGTCCAGCTACAACAAAGAGATATTAATGGGATCGTTGGAATCCCGCTTGCGAGCTGTAAGAAACAAGTACAGAGTTAACATTTTCAGACCGCTCAAGACAGATGGTCTAGTAAGGGTACCTGTCGAATATTAAGACCGACATGGCCCAGGTATGATAACAGGAGGACTATTATACTTAGGGGCTTGCCCCGACGGAGGTTGCGTTCTGCTGTGGCGGTCCTGACGGGACATTGCCACATATTGACGCAGGCAAGGAGGTTAAATCTTCCATTTAATGACTTCTGTAGAAGTTGCAGAGACGAGGAGGAATAAGAGAGCGTTGAGCACTTCCTCTGTCAGTGTCCAGCTCTTTCTTATATAAGGGCATTGTACCTAGGCAGACCGATGCTGCATGATTTGACGGAGGTATCGGAATGCGATGTAACTAAGTGGATTGGACACCTTTATCCGATCCTCGGGTTGGTTCTATGCCAGTGATATGCAGATCTACTGAGATACATATCATATCTAGGCAACACAACGGGACCTGACTGGACCCAAGTGGGCTGGCTTTATAATAGCTGGCAGCCTGTCAAACCTAACCTAACCTGTAGAAAGATTATTGTTTGTCGGATGACTCATTGAAATATCTAGTTTTTATTAAGGAAATACTTGTTTTGCCGAATGAATCTTTTATTTACTATCTATCAAATGCTAAATATTAGGTTTGTTCCTTTAATTTCCTAGCAAGTTTAGAATAATCATATGAATATACATACATACGTATACCATACGTGTATATATGTAAAATGTGTACATATGTAAAATGTATATATATTAAATGTATATAATAAAAAAATAGAATATTTTTATATAATATTAGACAACTTTATTTCTAATGTATTTGAATACATAGATAAATTTTGCCTAAAACGCAAAAGAGCGTAGCTGTCAAAAATTTTCTAGTCCATAATTATTATTAAATGAGGTGTTATTATCAATAATAAAACTATCCATAAATTTTAATAGGCAAGTTACGCCCTTTTGGGTTTCAGGTGACAATATACAATTTAGTTTAAGTGCATATGTAAAATAAAATATGTATCTAAAGTCAGTTTACACAAATGTATTCGTATTTTGTAGTTGTATTTTGTATTTGAAATACACTACTTGAAAGTATTTTGTATCTTGTATTTGAAATACACTCCGGGAAAGTATTTTGTATCTTGTATTTGAAATACATAAGGCGTGTATTTTGCCCAGCCCTGATTGTGCTGTTGTTTAGCACAAAATTAGCAACTAATTTTAATATATCTTCTATAAGCAATAGCTCGTATGTGTAGAAATATATTGCCTACTAGAACAAAACTGTTACTGTATCTGTTCTAAGTTCACTCGCATCTTACATACCTTCCAATAATTTATGCGTCTTGAGCTTACTAAGCAATGCATCAAATAAAAAATATCCGGTGCTATCAACTTTAAAAGTAAATTAAAAGATTATTTGCTTGAAAATGTAAGTTTACTTCTTGGATATGAGATTTAGTCAATTATTTTTTATGTTCAGCCTCTGAGTAATTTTTGTGCGATTTTTTACAACACATTTTAAACATATAATGAATTTTTTACGAAATTGTACCTAGTTACCTTTATAAAGCCATTTTGCGCTGAGGCATAATAATATTACTGTGAAATTAAAATAATATGGAAATAAATACACTTATAAAAAAAACTTATCGAAAAAATTACGAAGTGAACGATATGCATTTTGATTTGAACGTCCATTTTCATAATCTGAATAACTTTAACGCGTTGCTCGATTGTATATCTTTCCATGATTAAAATTGAGAAATGTCAAATCAAATGCAGAAAAAATCTTGACGTCGCATTCAACTTCGGCCCCTAAAAAGTAACCTCCCGATCGGGCAATTAACAAAATAAATTCAATATGAATCACGTATGCATGACGTGATTCAATATGAACCACACAATGCATACGTGACAATATGAATATAGACAGTGAATTATTCAATGGCTCGGTGGCTAAGCGGTTACGGCAGCCGTGCATGATGCGTCATGACCAGAGTTAAAATCCGAAAATGAGTGGTGATGATTAGTGTAGCGGCTACGAAACAGCTAGTTGTCCCCCAGCTAAAAATGTTAGATTATTTTTCTGGTTTTCTTCAATAAAATTTTTGATAACAGCTAACTTGTATTGTAAAATTTTTTTCTTAAGAAACTGAAGAAAGGAAAAACTTGAACTAAAATCCGATGAATAAATGTACAGAAACCAATAATTTAAAAATTATAAAAAAGTTGAAGAAAACATCAATAAATTTATATTGTTTTATTCAGAATCATCATCGGCCTTTAAAATTTAACTACCCTTTATAACCTTGAATATTTTTACATAAGTCGATAAAGAACTAAATAAATATGAGTATTGCACCATTTTTTTCGCGTAATATTTTGTTCATACAATATTCAAGCTTTAGATTCAATTCCCCAAAAAAAAGTTTTTTTTTTGATATATGTGAAGATAACTTCGGGGCGACGAAAAGTTATTAGGATGTTGATGGTAATTAGCACGCTGTTTACATCAGTATTAACAATTAAATATATTGTTGATCTCATAGTACAAGGTAGTGCAAAAATAACCTTGCAATGTTTTTTTGCTGTAATTAAAAAAAAAAAAAATGAAAAACTTTGATTCTTCTTGTGGATTATTTTTATTTGGTTTTTTAATTTTTTTACATCAAGTCGAGAATATGATGTCATGTAAATGGCCGTCGCCACAGTTGATTGTCATTTGAGCCCTTTTTATAGCATTTTCCATCACATTGGCCAAAACTTCCGGCGATAAGTCCTCACATTCTTAACGGATATTGTCTTTAAGAGCTGCAAAAGTCTGAGGCTTGTTGACATAAACCCGCGTCTTCAAAAAGCCCCACAAAAAGAAGTCTGCAGCAATCAAATCAGGCGATCTTGCTGGCCAGTGCAAATCGACAAAACGAAAGATTAGGCGCCCGGGAAATGTATCCTTCAGCATATCGGTTGTGGCACATGCAGTGTGTGCCGTAGCACCGTCCTGTTGGAACCACATGTTTTCCAATCCCAATTCATCAAGCTGCGGCAAAAAGAACTCGTTGATAATTGCTCTGTAGCGCTCACCAATTACAGTAACCGTTTTGCCCGCGACGTTTTCGAAGAAAAAAGGTCCGAAGACTCCTCGAGCGAAAACAGCACACCATACAGTGACTTTGAGCGGGTGTCATGGCTCTTCGTGGGGTTACACGCGAATTTTCAGTGCCACAGAATCGTAAATTTTGCTTATTTACGTACCCGCTAAGATGGAAATGGGCCTCATCACTCATGATTATTTTTGATGAAAAATCATCTTCTTCTTGGGGTCAAATGAATAGTCACCAATATTCCGCGCTCTAGAGCAGTGTAGCGTAACATTGTTTATTCACGTGTATTTCGCATGTGTTTACTACACAAATGTCAAAACATTACTGACATTAGAGGCCAATCGCAAAATGTATAGCATTTTCTGATAGGAGGATTACTTTTGCGCCACCTTGTGTAATGAATTCTGTACAATGAATGTAATATACTTTTATTACCCAACAAGCTACAAATATTATAAATGAATTTAATAAAATAAACAAATGAACATTTTCAGCCCATTAGCAATCCTTTAATCTAGAAATATTTATGTTACGAAATTCATTAAAATATATAACCATACTTATTTTTCTAATTTATACTTTCAGAATACAAATTTTGCAATGTAATAATTAAGCCAGATGTTAAAACATAATAAATAAAATAAGAAAAGAGCAGTCACACATTAAATAAATACATAAGCATGCACATATGTATGTACGTATGTATATAAAAAAAGAAAATAAATGGAAACAGAAACTAAACATCTGGAATTATATCGACAACATCAAATAGTTAAATACAATAAAGTGCCAACATCCTAGTTAGAATTTGACATTTTATCATTAAGAGTAAAAGATTCATCATAAATATTTTTTTAACATTAAAATCGAAAAGGACAACAACGACGACATTATTTCAAGTGCTTCTAGTTTTGACTAATTTTAAATTGTTAAAAACAGTAGTTATATTTTGTTCATACTTAAATTAACTTTGTATTTAAAGTGCATTTTTAAATAATTTTATCTACAAAAGCAAATTCTACACAATAAAAACAAAATAATTTTAATATTGTTGCCAACAAAATTGTTTTCTGTTGTCACTATTTTTACTTCTACAAAATGGGAAACTGCTTACGCACAGAAAAATCCGACATTGATAAAACACATGTCGACCAACGTATTCCACTTGACGATGCTGCTGCTGTTGGTGTAACTGGAGTTCCTCAAATAACGTTGCCGATTGGTCAACCGCAGGAACAAATTCGTCCCGTACCACAAATACCGGAAAATGAGACATCGAATGCAAATGCAAAAATTTTTGTTGCTTTGTACGATTACGATGCTCGTACCGATGAGGACTTGAGTTTTCGCAAAGGAGAGCATTTGGAGATTTTAAATGATACACAGGTGAGTTAAATGCAAATTAGTTTATTACGAGAGCGGATTGATATTGAAGCTACCTAAGAAGGAAAAATAAGCTTTTTTCCAAAACCATCTTTTTCTCAACATAGTCTCCTTTTAGCTCAATACACTTAGTGAGACACTATTCCAACTTTTTTATACGATCTAAATAATACGGTTTGGGAACGTCTCAAAATACGCGTTAGTTTCGATAATCACTTCTTCGTTTGAGATGAACCCTTTTACTTCGAGCCATTTTTTATAGTTTGGAAACAGGAAAAAGTCACTATGAGCTAAATCTGGACTATAAAGTGGATGATCAACCAATTCGAATTGTATTTCACGTTATTTTAGCCTCGTATCTAATGCTGTGTCAACCGGTGCGTTGTCTTGAAGAACGAGCACTTTTCTCTTCTTTAAATGTAAACATTTTTCTTGATTGCATCAATCAATTGATCCAATAATGCACGATACTTTCCTGTGATTATGGATCTTTTTTCAAGATAATCGATGAGCAATATTCCGTGTGCATCCAAAAATACAGTGGCCATAACCTTGCCAGCCAATTTCACCGTCTTCGCCTTCTTCGAATCGCTTCCACCAGCTACCGCCCATTGTCTCGATTGATTTTTGGTTTCAGGTGTGTTGTGGTGGACCCACGTTTCATCAACAGTTGTTAATCGACGCCTAAAATCATCGGGATTACGCTTTATCATGTCTAAACACCCCTGTGAAGTGGTTTGTCGAAGTCGTTTTTGTTCGACACTGACCAAACGCTGTACCCATCTTGCCGATATCTTTTTCATATGCAAAATGTTCAAAACACACGTTCATATGATATGTTTACCATTTCAACAATCTCGCATGACTCAGTAACCACCTTTTTTAGCCTTCCTGTTGATGGTATTGTTGCAGTGCTTTTTCGGCCGCGTTTAAATTCAGCAATCCAATATTTTACCATGTAATTTGACGGAGCAGACCGAAATCTTCTTTCGTCTCGTTCCTTTCAAATAATAGTGTTTAATCACTGCACCAAATAAATTTTTTTCCACTTTTCAAGAAACACAAAAGTTTCTTACTTCAAACGATATAATATACCAAACTTCCAACCCTATCCACTCTTTCGCGGATGACAGCGTTGATGGTATTGTTGCAGTGCTGACCTGTTGATGGTATTGTTGCAGTGCTTTTTCGGCCGCGTTTAAATTCAGCAATCTAATATTTTACCATGTAATTTTATGGAGCAGACCGAAATCTTCTTTCGTCTCGTTCCTTTCAAATAATAGTGTTTAATCACTGCACCAAATAAATTTTTTTCCACTTTTCAAGAAACACAAAAGTTTCTTACTTCAAACGACTACAATATACCAAACTTCCAACCCTATCCACTCTTTTGCGAATGACAGCGCATTTGTCACTCGTACTCTTTTAGTTATAGGTCCAGCCTATCAGAGATCGCTGCCAAGAGGCTAAATATGAATGATTCACTGAATAGTGATCTTCTATTAATCTCAGAATGGGGTCGTAAAAACAGGGTCGCCTTTAACGCTCGTAAGGACCAATGTTGCCTATTAACACACAAACAAACGACCGCAAATGCTGCTTCACCTGTACTCATAGATCGTATAAGTATTGACGAATCGGATGCTCTTGATGTTCTTGGAATGAAGATACAGTGTGATGTTCGCTGGACTGAACACATTTTTCATGTCTCTAAAGAAGCATTCAAGCGCCTCGGTTTTTTGAAACGGTGTAACAAGTACTGCACTCAATCCGACCTCCTTACTATTTATACCACCTACATCCGACCGAAAATGGAATACAACTCTCATGTTTGGGCCGGTGCCTCAAAGTCTATTTTGGGGTTACTCGACCGTGTGCAGGAGAGGGCGAAGTAGCTCATCGGTGACAGTAGGGTATTCAACTCTATTCACTCACTGGAGCATCGAAGCAGTGTGGGGTGCGTTACTCTCCTCTATCGTTATTACCTTGTTCCTTTAAACACTTAATGGCAATTCCCGGATAACGAAGCTGTTCGTTAGTTCGCTTCGTTATCCAGGAATTGGCACTTAAGAAATTATTAATAATATGTAAATCATTTTAATTTCAGGGTGACTGGTGGCTGGCACGTAGCAAGAAGACCCGACAAGAAGGTTATATACCCTCCAATTATGTTGCCAAATTAAAATCGATTGAAGCTGAACCGTGAGTAAAAATTATAATTTGTTTATTGAAAGAAAAATATTTTAAAACTTGTTTTAAACTAAATATTGAGGAATACTACAATTCATTATTTTTGCAAGTTGTGTTGCTTCCAAATTAAGTTAAGACTGTATTTGGTCCCTTACTTATTTATTTAAATTAAACTAAAATGTTTAAAATTTAATAGTTGCTAGTGCAAACAATTTCCGCACGAAAAAAAAAATTTTTGAGCACTTAACTTTAAACTTCGAAAAATGAAGTGAAGGAACAAAATACATGTTGATGTTTTTTTGGTGTTGTATTTATTGTAATTCTGCCACTACCTATTATAAAGCTGCCTTGGTACTAAAGGCCAAGTATGATAAACATGAATTCTAGCTATTGAACAAATTTCATGGCATGTTATCAGGCGGTGCTCGTTATCGTGTTTTTAATATAAAAATATTATACTTTTTATAATACAAAATGAGTTTTGAAATATGAAAGAAAAATTTCAAAATTTTGTCTATTTTTGTTGCAATAACGCGCTTTTTCCCCATTTCGTTGTGTTTTACAATTTCAAAGTTGACAACGCTGTTCGGTATGAAGACATTTGGTAATATTTTAGGGATGAACAATTTTGAATGCAATGAGCCTCTAAAGGGTTCCTCAATGGGAGAAAATATTTAAGTATTGCGTATTTGTGAATTTTTCATGTGTTTTTTAAACAGCGTGGTACGGATACGGACTGAATAAAATTGAATATTTTTTTGCAAATAAACAGTATACAAATAATGTTGCTAGACTTGACTTCATTTTGACGAGTTTTTATTCCAAAAACAAAATAATATGAAATATTTAAATAAAATTTTCATTAAAATGTATTTCTTATATTTATTTAATACAAGCGAACTTCGGTATGGTGAATACGAGTAAGTTATATACTCCGCGCAATATTTATAAGGCTAAAATTATTTTTCATATTTTCCCGTATTTAGTAATGTACATTTTATTTGACATAAAATATTGTGATCCGTTATTTCCGTTATTTAAAAATAACGTGATTTAAATATTCAGTTTAAACGAAATATTTAAAAGACTAAGTCCAAGAAATTATAATAGAGGAGTAAAAAGATCTAAATATGTATGTGGAATAGAAACATTTTGTTTCTTACTTTTAATTAAGGGAAAAAACGTATCAATAAAAAATTATAAATAGTTTGTTTTCCCAACAATCTAAACAAATTATTGAGAATTTAAAAACAGCTCTAATAATATCTGTGAACACAAAAAACAAGCTCAGCAATTTGTTTAGATTGTTGGGATATAAAGTTGAATGTTTGAGAATATCTTTTAAAAATTTCCAAGGTCTACTGATGATTAGGGTAGTTCCTATGAAATGTCAACATATTTATAATTTTTTATTGGTATCAATGTTAGAAGCTAAAATAGCGAATAAAAAACTTTATTGTTGGAAAAAACGTATTTTATAATATGAATATTAAAATGTTTGTAATTTCGAAAAAATTCTATATGGGGATGCTACGTCTAGCTCAAAAATAACCGAAAACTAATTTAGCCCTTAAGCATTGTCAATATAATTCGTAAAATATTAGTAATGGATGATAGCTACATTAAAAAAGCTAATTAAAAATCTAAATAATAATAATCGTCAACTATAACTTCCGAGTTATAGAGCCTCGTAAAAAAGTGCCTTACGTAACCTCTTCGCCCTATATAATTTTTTTTTAAATAAAATAATTTATGAAAATAAAAGTATTAAACGAAATTAATTTTTTATTTTAAGCACATTTCAAATTGTACTTTCACATTGCTTTTAAATTTGTTTTTTTTTTTTTTTTTTGTCAAAATAACACCGTATTATATGAAAAATTTTAAGAACTTTTTAATTCTGTAGAAATTTTGAGGTATTTTTCATAAAACTACTATAATAATATCCGATTAACGATTTGAAAAAGTAAAGTAAAGAATTTGACGTTTTTTCTTCAAAACTTGGTGATTTTGAATCTATTTTGTCTGGCAACTATGTGAACAAGAAAAAAATATTTAAAGGTGTTGCCGTTGATCACAAAATCAACTTAGTTTTCACGTTTATAATATATGTATATGAAATTGATTTTTGTTTCTACAGCCAAGTATTCTATTAAAAATTTCGAGCGAAAAGCTGTCAAAACCCATATAAAAATATTTAGTCGAAATATGTGTGGAAAAATTTTGTTAAACCAGTACTACGTTTTTATTTTGAAAAATACGTGAAATGTTTCTGGAAACATATTAAAGTATCATATTTGCATTAGGATTAACAAAAAAGGGCGTGCTTTAGCCGATGGAGACATTTTTTTAGGATTTATGCCAATCTATAATGCCTTTATTTGGTTAAACTGGCTAAATTATGTATAACGTTATAAATGAAGTACCATTATCTCTCTACCATAATGAGAAGAACTGAGGACATTGGGGTTTATATTAAAAATGAAACTTTAATAAAAATAATAAATATGGCAAAATTTATCTCTATTTTTTTGGACGAAAGTGTTGATATTTCTGACATCAGTCAAATGATAATTGGCATTAGAATCACACGTTGAACTCATTTGAGGAAATTTTACAGCTTCATTCCTTCGATGGTAATGTCAGAGGGGATAATAGATAAAAACAAACTGTCTGCAATATGCACAGATGGCACGGCAGACATGGTTGGTGCAAAAAATAGTTTAATCGGTAAAATAAATCACGCTGGAATAAAAATTGTATCATTCGTTTGCGTTATACACCAGCATATATAGTGGTAAAAATTATAAACCGTGTTCTTAGCCACCGAAAACGTATAGCCTTCCTGAAAGAAATTGAAGCACAATATAAAGACAATTTTTCTATTTACCGACATACTTGTTCGTTTTAGAAATGAAATAGCGCTATTTTTAAGATCTCAAGCAAAGGTTAAAGATACAGCATTATTGGTTGCAATTACAAACCTCGATTTCTTGTCTGACTGGCATTCCTATCGGACGTTCTCCTTTTAATTAATAACCTAAATCTATTCCTTCAATGTGAATAATAAATATATTTGGGATTTGTTATTCGCGTCAAGGAACTTTCAAGAAAATTCCAAATTCTGTGGGAACAATTGGCAGCATGAGATTTTTCAAAATTTTTAAAATCTTTACGAAATATGTAAAAATTTTCGGGCCGATGATAAATTGAAATTATATCATGAAGAACTTAATGAATTGTTCTTCATGATATGTAGAACGACCCACTGACTAGTTCTATGCAAAATGTTGCAGAAAATATCCAGCTCGTACTATCTGCAATGCACTCTGATATAACAATCCCAATACAAAAAGGACTCGATTTTTGGAAAAACATTTACCCAATTAAATAAAAAGGTTCTAATTTTATGTTTTCTACCACATACATACATGTGCGAATCCACATTTTCAGTCATGTCGCAAATAAAAAGTAAATACAGAAACGCACTTACTGACAGTCATTTGGAAATATTATTAAAAGTAAAATGTTATAGAAAAGAAATAGACATAGATGAAGTAATAAAGTATGTAAAATGAACTTTCGATTTAATTATTCAGACCGAGACACAACGGAGTGTGGAAATATTGAATCAACTAAACATCGATAATTTATATAAGCGATCTCTAGCTCAACAAATAAACAATAATTTAATCATACAAAACTACTAAAAATCACAGTATTTATAAATTCATCCATTTAAGAACAAAAAAATCGAACGATGGCAACGCGGGTTGAATAGAATTTTTATTTTCTCTTCTCTCATTGATGTAAACTTCGTCACTGTTCATTTTGCGTATTTGAATACAGTTAAAAAACATCCAATTAGTACTCGGCCCCTGAGTGCAATGCTTGAGGCGCACTGCTCTAAATACTGGGAACTCTTTACATAATTTTTTTGGTTTGTGTTTTTGCTAGACTACGAGTATATAAATCACATCCCCAAAGTATGCTTTACATAAAAACGTTCTGCTTGAAATATGTTGGTCAGTTTGTTTTTATAGAGACTTCATATATTTCTGCAAATAACAAAGAAATGCGAACGAATATTATTTCAGGAATACTTAAAAGTAATAAGTAATATTTTAATTGCAGTTGTAAAGCAGCTCTGGGCTGGGGAACAGCTCTCGCGTCATCGTAATTATTTCTTAAGTGCTTGTTGTTGTTGTTTGGCCTTCGAGAGTTTTGCGTCTCAATCTCATTGGTTAACTGCCTACCTCAACTAACTGTATTAGTTTACAGTTTTTGTGAGGTATTTCGTTGTTAACCACGCGGCAACTTCCTATGCCTGCGAAGGCATAGGTCGGTACAGTTAGCCACAGCGCCGCAAAAAAACTAAAAAAAATACTGTTAATACCATCGTGGGCATAAGGTCTAAGTTACTCCGCCCATGCTGTGCATCCTATACTTTGCAAATTTATTTGCAACTGTATAGTTACAAATACAAATATTTTAATTGCGGTAGCATTTTTTTTTTTTTGTATGAGAATTCGCATCTTGTTTATCGGTTAAAAAAAAAAATAATTATACAAAATTAATTAATATTAGGTTTAATAAAAACAAACCTCGCCCATGGCTTTTACTCTAAATGGGTTGAAGTTGTAAACCAATTGCTGATAATTAATTACATATTTTTAACCTTGTTTTAATCATTTAACCAGAAAACTATCAATAAGTTCATTTACTACATGCGCTGAAAAGACCCGGGCCTAACACATACATAGATGGCGCTAGTGTTATTGCAGTCACCTTTTTTTCAGTTAATACTAACCTTCAAAAGACAGCTGTTAAAATTTCATGATATTCTATGCATTAGCTTATGAGTTATTGTGCTAAAACACAATTTCGTGTTTTAATTTTAGACTGCTTATTAATGGGAAATAATACCGTTCAAGCGAAGTAATGGCTTGAAAAGTGTTATGGGGACTCCGCTCCATCAGAAACAAGAATAAAACGCCGATGATGCAGAACGCAGTGGACGTCCACATGAGGCGGTAACACCAGAAAACATAAAAAAATTCACAAAATCGTTTTTAATGATCGAAAAGTGGAGTTGCATGAATTAGCTGACATCGTAGAGATATCAAAAGAACGTGTTGGCTTTATATTGCATGAGCATTTGATTAGTGGGTGCCGCGTTTGCTCACTGTTGACCAAAAACGAGAACGTGTTGATGAGTTAATGATTCTGAGCAGTTTTTGGCCATTTAAAACGGAACAAACCGGAATTTTTGCGTCGATATGTGACAATGGATGAAACATGGATCAATCACTTCACTCCGGAATCAAAACGATCGTCATCTGAGTGAACAGCAACTGGTGAACCTTGTCCAAAACGCCTGAAAGCACAACAATCGGCTGGAAAGGTTATGGCCTCGGTATTTTGGGATGCGCGTTGTGTAATATTCATCGACTATCTTGAAAAAGGAAATACCATTAACAGTGAATATTATATAGCGTTGTTGGAGCTTTAGAAGGGCGAAATTGCATAGAAACGACAGCATATGGTAAAGAACAAAAATTTTGTTTCATCAAGACAACGCACCGTGTCACAAGTCAATCAAAACAATGGCAAAACTACATGAATTGAACTTCGAATTGCTTCCACCGTATTCGCCAGACTTGGCTCCCAGCGACTACTTGCTGTTCGCAGAGCTGAAAAAAATGCTTGCCGGTAAGAAAGATAAATCGTTCTACAAAAGTGGTATTGAAATGATAGAGCGGCGCTGGAATGATTGCGTCGCTCTTGATGCAGATTACATTAATGAATAAAGCTAAAGCTAATTTCTAAAAACCTCTTAACTACGTCAAACTCCATTTCTACTATTTATGCAGGTAGCACAAAATGTGTTTGTGGGCAGTAGTTATATTTGAAAATATCAATATTGTTATTTTTTCACTGATATTGGTGAAAAATTGTGTTTATTTTAAACTCGCTAATGTTCAGTTCATACATATTTTGCAGTGTAATAAAACAAGTGTAAGGTTTGTTTTAGGAAATTGTAATTAACATCTTGGTAGGAACATTTTTGGCTTTGTTGCAACTCTGAATAAAATAAACGCAATGGGTCATATCTGCGCATCTGAGACAATTGGCATTTCATCAAGGGTGTTATTGACGATCCCTTTCAAGGAAGAATACACGAGCTGATTCTTCTGCAAAATTACTCCACTCAGTGGTGTCATATTTTATTTTTTCTACCCCAAAAAGATGTATTAGGTGTACAACTTTGCTTCCACATTTTTTTTTTTCGAAATTCGAGGCTTTATTATAAAAAATTAGTGCTGGCCACTTATTTCTTCCATTTTCAGACAGCGTACGAAACCGCGTTAAAAGATTTGGTCGTCTTTTGAAGCGACGCACGATCCAATTTTTTACTTCTTCGTAAGACCGGAGGTGCTAGTCAGCCAGATCGTATGCCATTTATCGAAACCAGTGGTCTTATGTCTTGAACACTTTCGCAATACTAAACATACAATTTAAAAAACAAAATGTGCTGTTTACTTAAATCCAGCCAATGCTAGACGAAAAGTTTTATTATGCGGATCTATATCGGTAAAATCACCTATTTAACGCAAAGGTATCCCTTCTTCTCAGCCGAGTGTGGCCGCCAAAATAAAGCATGTTGCCTTGCCGCTTACTTTGAAAATTCGTCTTACTAGTGGAACACACAGATCCTTGTGAATTCGTGAGTTTTTTACGTACCATGGTGCTGCAGTTATCAATCGTTCGAAGACTATGGATTTCTTGTCTTTGAATTTCTTCAACGTTTGATTTTGAGGCGGTGTCCCATAGTTGGATTTCATAGCACCATATTGGCTTGAGAATTGCGTTGTGTAACAAAAGTTTGCAATCCAACTTCAATATAGAATCTCTGCCTATAAGCCAATTTAGTTGCGCTGTTTTTGGTTTCAACTGAGTGGCTTCGCATCAATGTGAGATTTCCTTGAGAATTTAAAAATAAAAATGCTTCAATAATACCTGTCAAAACACAAAAAACAAGATTATTGGGATATAAAGTTGAATGTATGAGAATATCTTTCAAAAATTTTTAAAGTCTACTGATGATTAGTGTAGATCCTATGAAATGTCGACTTATAAACAGCTGGGAAACATAGAAAACAAGCTGTTTATAATTTTTTGATTAGTAAAAATGTAATAATTGACGAAGAGTTTTACCAGGAGCATTAAACGAATGCGGAATCGAAAGGCATATTTTATTTTTTAAGGGGTAGGTCATCTAGAAGTCTTCCGTCGAGTCGAACACACTGTTCAAAACAGAGCCTAGTGTTCTGCGCCACACGCTGCGCTAAACTTGGTTCAATTGAGCTGCTTTCTCGACGAACAGTTTCTTTTAAAATCATTCGAGAGTCTGGAGTTTGTTATTAAAAACCCTTTCTTTGAGGCAGCCCCATCAAAAAAAAATCCATGAGCGACCAAGTGGGGCTATGAGATGTCCCCAAAGTGAAGATGCTCTGGCTGTGTGTGCAGTCACTCTCGTGCGTGAAGCGTATGGTGGATGAGCTCGCAGGTTGGGAAAAAAGAATTCCGTTATTATGCGTCAATAATTTTCACCGTTGACATTCTTCGCCAGGTCTCGAGAATTTTCGGAAAAAATAGTCCAATTATCGTATGCGTGGAAAAGGCACACCAAACAGTTACCCTGGGACAATGCACTGGTTTTTGTTGTTTCAATCGAGGGTTGCGGGTTCTTGGAGACAAGTAATGGAAGTTTAGTAGTAAGTGGAAATGAGCCTCGTCTCTCCAAAAAATGAGATTTACAGTGCGAAAACGGTCCAACTTCGTTACACGAAATCTTTTGCGTAAATCACTCACTTTCTTTCAGTTGTTAAACGATTTGAATTATAAAAGGATGGAACTTCAGATCCTTTTTTAAAATTTTATGAATAACCGGTTTTGGAAGTCACAGTGAGGCTGCTCTTTGCCGTATTGAAAGTCGCGGACTTTCACGTAAATTGCTCAATGATTTCGGGATTCCTTGAAGATCGACTGAGCCCTGGCCGTGGGACATTCATACTGCCGAAGCTTTTGCGCGGAATATATGCACCCAAAAACGAACTACATTTATACTCGGTCTATCACGAACTTTGAACAGAATTGTCGACAAGCAATTAGATAAGAATCATTACTCTTAATAAATGCCTCCAGAGCGAACACGCGTTGCTCACTCGACCACTGCGAAATCATAACGTGACAAATCAGCACAATCGATAATTCCAATAGCGCTACCCTCCGCTATTACTTTTTGAAATAATCGTATCTAGAAATATAAATTTGCCACCAGACCTCCCTGTACTTTGTCGTTTGGATTTTTTATTTCAATTTTACCTCCTGCGCGTCTTAGATCCAAAACTTAAAAAGGTGTTGAATAACGAATAATAAACTATGACACTGGTTCTGTTTATCTATAACAACAAATTAAATTTAAATAAAAATAATAAACATTTATTATCATTGTCTATTAAATATTCCAAGATTAAAACAAAAATATAAGAAAATGAAGTAAAAAATAAAAATTAAAAGTAGTAGATGTTTTTGTTATTGCTACTTGTCAGATAATCATCAGAAGATTCTTTTAAGAGCTGTATATTAAGACAATTGTGCAACAATCATCATATGCTAGCTGGTGAAGTATAATAAATTTAAACTATTCCGTTTGATTTACCTTTTTTTTTTAGTAGAAAGAAAGTGTTGCTTTTACTAGCTTTCTTGCAATTTTTACGTTTTTTTCTCTTCATTTAGTTTTAGTGAATACATATCGCTCCTTTATTGCAACATAGTCATATCTCAAAAAATTAGCTTTTCGAGTTAACAATGCAGAATTGTTAACAGTACTACCATTTATATTGTGCCAAAAATGTATTCAAATTGTTTATAAACTGTTTTCTTTAGGAGATCTTTTCTCAAAAAGATTGCTAAGACTTGTATGGAAACTAAAAATTTCAAATGCGTTTTTCTAGAAACGAGCTTTTTTGAGATATGACTATGTTGCAATAAAAGAGCGATATGTATGAAAAAAAAGTGCCGAATTGGTCGAGCTTTAAAAGATAATGAATAGGTGAATTCCAGACAAATTAAGCAAGTGAGCTCAGATAGGTATAAGGTATAAATAACCGAACTGAAAGCTGAACGATGGAAACTGGAAATAGTATTGCAAACTCAGAAATAATACTAAATCTGTCATTACGAAAATGAGGCATGAATATGGTAAAAGGTTATTTTCTAATTCGCACAGCTCTAAAATGTGGAAAACTATAGAGTGTTGGTTGTTTTGAAAGTGAAGACCGTGAAATTAATGAATCTAATGTTGAACTTATTGCTCGGACCTTTTGTCTTCAATAGAAGACAAGGCGTAATGAGTTGGTAGACCCAAGCCCATTAAGAGCATCAATCCTTAACCAACTTTGCTTACATTATAGGTACCTGTTGCAAGAGAACAGTACCGCAGGTAGTTTTTAGCTCCCGAAAACCGGCATTACATAGTTATCAGGGAAACTAATTCCTGTTACTGACCTTTGGCCCTGAAGCAAAGCTATTAACCGCCATTCTACTATCCTAATTTTTTGGCGCATTATCTTTTACAAAACCCCACAAAATAAGAGGTTCTAGCGTATTCAAATCTCATTCCTATGATTTCCATATGATAGTAAGTCATCCCTAATGTGCATGCAAAGCCGTGATTATTCCTAAGTATTCTGATTCAACAAAAATAAAAAGTAAAAACTTTGTTTTCTGCGTACAATCCAAATCTTGCATTCATTTTGTGACACCCTTTGTCTAAACTCGTTCAATCTAACCTTTCCTTGTTGGAATTTACACAAAACAAAGTTGTAATCTTCTTAAATAGCATTCTGAATAAGGCTCCTCTAACAAAACAAAGCAGCAAATACTGCAATTATAAACCGTGTGTATTCAGTGATTAATTTCAGAATTTTCGTACTTGATTTTGCTGAGCATGCGCCACTTGTTGCTTGTGGACAGTGCTATTCATGGCGACTAATTGTATTCTTTCTTATCATTATCCAGACTGACACTTTTTTAACCCAATTTCATGAAGGTTTTTGTTTTTTCTTTTCTTACTTTATCAAAGTAAATACAAAAAATTTTCTAAAAAAAAAAAAAAACAATTTCATAATTCTTGGGAAATAAAAATCATATTACATATAAAAGATACCTACACACTCGTCCACCTAAAGTATTTTATTGTCAAAAGATACGGCCTTTTATTTCTGCCCATAAATTTATGACATTTTTTTAAAAATGTTTAAATGTTTGAATGTGTTATGAAAATAAATTGTTTTCATTCATGCAAGAATTGAGTCCACCAATAATTTCTTTCATGTGCAATCTTTTCATTTTTGTTGATGTTATGGCTTTCTTTACTGCTGTTGCTGTTTCTGTTAATGATAATGACCAAATTGTATCGAATTGGTCAATTAATTATTGAATCAAAATTCGACGTTGACATATTTTAATGCGTGAACAACGAATTTATTTTCAAAATTATTTTCTATATGAATAATCCAGTGTCAATTTGAATTTTTTTATATGCATTATTGAGGATAAAGTATGTACAGGCACATCTCTTAATATTAAACTCGATATAAGGAAGGGCAAGAACAAACTAGAGAGAAAAACATCAAAGGTAAACAGTCAATGTTTAAATTCCTTTCATAAGGATTATTTAAAATAGCGAAGGGCACTGGTTTGTCTCAATAACGAAGTTGTTACAATTTACAATTAGTCATCGTGTTTATTTTGACCAGAACTGCCACAAAGCCAAACATTTACTTATAGTCTATTTACACCAAAGCGAAATCTGCTCATTCGAGATTTCAAGCCAAATCTAGTAGATTTTGAGAAGACTTCCCATATAAAAAGAAATCTACTTTATGAGTAGATTTCGACGGAATCTCCTGAAATCTACTCAGTACCAAGTGATGCAACCGTGATTTTGTTCAAAAAGTACTTAAAAAACTACGCTGCAGCAAAAATATACACTTTAATTTAATGGTGTATCCAGTGTCTGGTCAACAAAAAAATACACTTTATTGTGGTGTATTCAGTCTCTGATAAAATTCTCTTGTCAAACGCAAATGCATAAATTATTTTTGTAAAAATGAAATCTTGCTAGGTGTCAAAAAATGGCGGTGTAAACGATATAGATTTCGTTGTAGATTTTAATTAAAATCTACTAGATTTTGAGTTGGTGTAAATGCGCAATTATCAAAATATTACTTACGATTCCCCACAGCATACCTTACATAGACCCTTCACAAAAATGTAAAGGGTATTTGTAAGTTTGTGATACCGTTTGTAATTTCTACAATTTTCATTTCCGACCCTATAAAGTATATACAGTATCGGACGAAACTAAAGCACGTAATCCTTATTACTGATAATCGTTAAATACCCAATTACATGTTTTTTAAATAACTTTTATTCTTATTCGTTTGTCAATATTATTTATAATAAGCTAAAAAAAAGCACATAGTCATAGTAACATAGTAAAGGTTAAATAAACGTAATGTTTTGTGGCGTATCCATTATTTTTTAAAACATCTGCGCATGGAGTCTTATTAAATTAGCTAATACCTTAGAAGAAACTATTCCAAGCATTTTCCATATTCTGGAAAAGCTCATTTAAATTTTTGCAGGTTTCGTGGACTATCTTTCGATCTATAATTTGCCACAGATAATCTATGGGATTGAGATGTGGCGTTTGTGCTGGCCATTTCAAAACGTTAATTTTATTGTAAACAAACCATTCTTTCACACATTTAGATGTGTGTTTAGGGTCGTTATCTTGTTCGTATATCCATTTAATCGGTATTTCCTCCTTTGCGTGTGGCACCATAACATTTTGCAGGATGCCTCTATAAACAAAACGATCCATAATTCCACTACGAGTAATTTTATGAATTGATCCGATGCAATGGCCTGAGAAACATCCCCAGACTAAAATACTACTGCCACCATGTTTCCGCCACCTTTGGTTTTAGCGTGGATTGAGACGTTGGCTTATGGGTCGTCGAACCAGTCTTATTCCATCGGAACCTTTCAAATTAAATTTGGATTCATCGGAGAATAGAATGGGATTTCATTGTGTGGTGGTCCAATTAATGTGTTCCCTTCAAAATTCCAACCTGGTCAGCCTAGTTTTTCGTAATATAAAGAGCTTTTTTACACTTTTGTATGCTTTTAGTCCTCCTTCTGCAGCCCGCCTTTGAATCGTTCTGGGGGTAGCATTTAATGACAATTATATGGTGTGGTTCTTGATGACACTGGCCATCTCGTCTACTGGTTTTTCGGGAACGTCCACCTTTATGTTCTGTAACCAAAGTACGCGAACAACGAAAATGGCTTATAATTCTTGGTGAATGTCAAATTTTTTTGCAATTACTGAAGTCTGTGCTTTAGTTTTCTCCGGTACTGTATATTCTGAATCAGAATTAATGTAAAAGTCGATTAAGCGATGTCAGTCTGTCGGTGGTTGAAATAGCGTTTCTGAGAAACCCTTAGAAACTTTTCTATTCTATTACTCAATCGATTTATAGGTTCGATATTGAAACTCACTAAAATTGGTTTATATATAGCTGAGATATATCCAAAATTCCGAAAAATCCCATTATTTTTGCAATTTTTTATGAACATTTTTGAAAAAAAAATTATTCTGCTTCAAACTCTGCACAATTATTAAGCATGGCGATTAAATGGCAAAAAAAAAGTGTTCCCGATATCGGTCCATATATGTATGTATATCCGAGATATAACCTAAACCGATTTTTTAATGAAAATGTCGCGTAAGCCACCTTAAATATCTTTTTTGCTTAAAAGTATTTTTGATGATAAAAGGAAGTTACCAAAACAAAGAAAAATTTCCGATACAAGTTCATATATACCCGAGATATAGACTAAACTGATTTTCCATGAAAATGTCACGTAAGCGAACTTAAACATTTTTTTTTTTTTGCTTAAAATCAGTTCTGGTAATAAAAGGAAGTTACTAAAATACAGAAAATGAAAATTTCCTATATCGGTCCATATATACCCGAGATATATGTATGTAGTCTAAATCGATTTTTTCATGAAACACTTTTTTTTTTTTTTTTGCTTAAAAGCAATTCTGGTAATATACGGAGGCTACCAAATACAGAAAATTAAAATTTCCGATATCAGCCAATGTATACCCGAGATATAGCCTAAACCAATTTTTCCATGGAAAAAATTTCTTTTTTATATACTTAAAAGCAGTTCTGGTTGTAAAAGGAGGTTACCAAAATACAGAAAATGAAAAATTCCGATATTGGTCCCTATATACCTGAGATATAGTCTAAACCGATTTTGTCATGAAAAAAAGTTTTTTTGCTTAAAAGCAGTTCTGATTATAAAAGTAGGCTACTAAAATACAGATATCATTCCATCGACATTCGATATCGGTCCATGGATATATACCCGAGATATGGCCTAAACCGATTTTTCATTGAAAAAAAAAATGATTTTTGCTTAAAAGAAGTTCTGGTTATAGACCGAAGTCCCTAATATACAGAAAACGAAAAATTCCGGTATCGGTCCATATATATATACCCGAGATATAGTCTAAACCGATTTTTCCATGAAAAAAAGTTTGTTTTTTTTTTTGCTTAACAGCAGTTGTGATTATACACTAAAATACAGAAAATGAAAATTTTCGATATCGGTATTTCCGAGATATAGCCTAAACCGGTATTTTCATGAAAATTTCCATGAAAGATTACCTTTTTGGAATGGCGATTACAAGGCAAAAATATTTTTCCCCGATATCGGTCCGAGTATATTTAGTTCAAATTTGTAATATATACTACGAGTACGTGACTATCTTAAAGAGTATTTAAGATTCGGCCCAGCTGAATCCATACTACACTCTTACTTGTTAAATCCAAAATATGTATGAACTGCCGATCAGCAAATGAGTTTAAAAAAGATAAATAAATATAATAGCAGTAAACATAAAAAACTAAAAATTGTTACAATAAAGCTGGAACGTTAAAAAATTTTCCGATTGCGATATACGCTGTCCACAAGAACATCTTAAATTCTTTGTTTCATGAGTAAATGGTAAAAATTACAACTCTTAACACAACTACAGGGTGGCAAATTTATATTTTTTAATACAATTATTTCAAAAAGTAATAAACGTTGCCGTCGGAGGGTATCTCCGCTGGAATTATCGATGTCAGTAACGACATCGCAGGGGTCGAGTGAACATCGCGCATTCGCTGTGGAAACATTTTTTAAGAGTAATGATTCTTACGTAATTGCTCGTCGACAATATTTTCAAAGTTCGGCATTCGGCGAATGCGTAATGATAGACCGAGTATAAATTTAATTTGTTCGTAACTGCCGAGATTCCGGTAGTGCCGATTCGATCTTCAAGAACTTCCGAAAACATTGAACTGGTTCAAAGCAGTTTCCGTGAAAATCCGCGACTTTAAACAATGAAAGGAGTAGCCTCACTGGGACTTCAAAGAGCGATTATTAATGAAATTTTGAAGAAGGATCTGAAGTTCCATCTTTTTAAAACTCAAAGCGCTCAAAAACTAACGGAAAGTGACTTTGCTTTCCAAAAAAATGTTTGTGAAACGATGTTGGAGCGTTTTCGATGAAGTTGTTTCGGGAAAATTTCCCCCAAAAAAACTGATCAGCCGCTTTGTGGACATCCCATGGAAACCGAGGTCGGCCAATCTAACTCCTACGGACTTTTTAATGGACTACCTCAAAGAGAGGGTTTATAATGAACATCCTCATTCTCTCGTGGCTTTAAAGACAAGTATTCGTCGAGTAATCAGCTCAATTGAACAAGTTTACTGCACCGTGTGACGCTCTCAACAGAACATTACCAAACACACTGCGCCAAAGAGAGGAGAAAAAAATACATAAAATTTTATTGAATAACTTATTAGATTTCAGCGGCGCGAGGGTAGTACGACATTATTTTATATTGTTCCATTGCTTATTTTTATTGTTTTCTTTTTGCATAAATATGGCTAAATTGCCGCCTTTAATGCAAACATGGTTACGCGGTTGTAGACATAGATACCTGTGATTTCAAATAACTTCATAACTTCACACCAAACGTGAAATGTGGATGTATTTGTTTTTCGCTGATCACATGTGTTTCTCAGAGCCCCGAGCAACCTGTATTTGAAGCTGGTGTATGACAACAGAAAATCTGCTCCCTACCTTCAAGATTCCACTTATTTTTTTGAGTAAATACTTGCGAGATAAAAAGTTTGCTATAGTAATAATAAATTTAATCAAAATAGGATCTTACAGTTTTGTTTTGGTCAGTTACGACCTTTTACATTTCAGGTGACGATATTAGAAATATAATGCTACTTAGTATTAAATATATATTTATTAGTTTCGATTACGAGCTGATGGCCAATGTAGCTAGTGCTCTCAAATCTAATTTAATCTTAGAATTTATTTCTTTTGGATTAAATAAAATAATAATAGTTTCGATTACATTTATTAACTAAATTAAGAAAATTTGTTTCCAGTCGTTGCTCTTGTACATTTGACACATAGCTCGCCAACCTCTCGCTACGTGCGATGAAATTTGGCACCGGTTTCCGTGGTCCTAGGTGCATCAAAAAGAAAAAAATTTACTATTGTTCTGACCTCATTCGAAAAAAATTAGAGGGTATGCGTTAAAAACAACTTTCTTTTGTATATAAAATGCTTCTTTGTTTTTTTTTTTTTTTTTTTGCAATAAAACAACAGATTTCAGCAATTTATTAGTCAATAAAATGATAAACACAAGTATTCTTCAACGAAACAAAAATTTTTGTATCTCTTAAAAAATATTTTAACATTTTTTTTACAAATAAATTTTTCATTTATTATTCAATCATTCCAGCCAAGTAGTGAAAACATTCAGAGAAAACGAGTAGTTGCTCCATTCAATGTTGACTATTCATTTATTTCCTTTTTGTTTATTCTCAGTACATGCAGAATATTTGATTGAACGATGTTGCTGAAGGTTTCAAAGCAATTTTTTTTTTTCAATTTCCACGAAAAACTTTTTTGTAGCGGAAATTCAACATTGCAACCATTTGCAGTAAACATTCTTTCAGTAAAGTTATATTTATGTGTGCTTTCAAAAAGAAACTATTGTTTATCAATCTACGAGAGCGGTTTGATAGTAAAGCTACCTAAGTAAGAAAAAAAAAACATTTTTTTAAACTATTTATTTCTGAACATAGTCTCCTTTTAGCTCAATACACTTAGTAAGACGATATTCCAGCTCTTTTAAATCATCTGAATAATACGATTTTGGGAACCCTTCAAAATACGCGTTAGTTTCGGTAATCACTTCCTCGATTGAGATGAATCTTTTTCCTACAAAAAAGTCACTAGGGGCTAAATCTAGGCTGTAAGAACACTTTTTTCTTCTTTAAATGTGATCGTTTTTTCTTGATTTCATCAATCAATTGCTCTAATAATGCACGATAATATTTTCTTGTGATTGTGAATCTTTTTTTCAAGATAATCGATGAGCAATATTCCGTGTGCATCCCAAAATACAGTGTCTATAACCTTGCCAGCCCATTTCACTGTCTTCGACTTCTTCGGATCACTTCCACCAGCTGCCACCCATTGTTTCGACTGATATTTGGTTTCAGGTGTGTAGTGGTGAACCCACGTTTCATCAACAGTTGTTAATCGACGCCTAAAATCATCAGGATTAAGGTTTATCATGTCTAAACACCCCTGTGAAGTGGTCTGCTGAACTCGTTTTTTGTTCGACGCTGAGCAAACGCGGCGCTCATTTTGCCGGTAGCTTTCATATGTTCATGAAAAATGTTGAACACACTTTCATACGAGTATGATATGTTTACCATTTCAACGATCACGTAACTTGATGCGACGATCATTCATAACGATATCGAGGATTTTCTTAATATTTTTTTCTTTTGGCCTCCCTGTTGATGGTAAAGTTACAGTGCTTGTTCCGCCGTGTTTAAATTCAGCAATCCAATATTTTAGCGTGTAATCTGACGGATCTGAATACAACGAATAAACTAATCTGACTACAACAAATAAACTAATCGAAGAATTTGGGTGAAATTTTTACATCTGACGTTTGCTAAATCGCAATTTCAAAAAAAAAAAAAAAAATCTTGTGTTTGTGCTGTCATCTAGCGCTAGGTAGCTTCAATACCAATCCGCCCTCGTACGTGTGCAGCTTCTTAATGCTAAAATTCATACTGTTCCCCGCGGCATCTTCCCGTGGAGCAAGTTTTACCTTAATGTATACTAAACACTCTGGTTTTTTGCAGCCACATGACTTATGCTGTGTTCCGAAACCCTAACCAAAGGTTAATAGGCAGAAGGTGATCAGCAAAGCACTTTTCTAGCTCGAAAGAGTATCTGTAAATACGTTAAAGATATTTGTTCGAGTTCAAGTAGTTAAAAGTATTTTAACCGACTTCGATAAAATAAGTCTCCTGGACCGGATGGCATTTCAGCACCTTTTATTTAAGGTTTTATTTATTTACTGAATCTTCACAATGTGAACTAACAATAAGTATTCAAATCTTAATACTAAATACAAAAATAACTAAGTCCAGCCAATGCTAGAGAAAAAGTTTTATTTTGCGCCAATTATATCGGTGAAATCACCTATTTAATGCTCTGATGCCCTTTTTCTCAACCGAGTGTGACCGCTAAAATTGAGTTTCGTGCAAGAGGGTGAAGTTCCAATTTGCTGATATACCTTGTCAGCATTGATCCGGAAGAGGTATTCTACATTTGCTCATCCATGCGTGTAAACATAGAAGTCTCCAGATTCTAGGGGAGATTCTTCAATTTGGTAGCCGAAACTCCTTAATAGGAATGGTTTTGGGATGCAGTAGTCAATTAGATCGGGGACTAGGTCCCTTCCAATCTCCAGTATATTGCGGTATGTTGGTGAGTTGCTATTATATTGGAAGGTTGCTAATGTAACGCGAATCCTAAAAAAGTGCTGTAATAATCCATAAATCAAAGGAAATTTCCTCTATATAAAGCCGCACAAATTACTTTGCAGGAGTCGGTCTACTACCGATCCTCTTACATAGCAATTGTGCCACTCAATCTATTATTTCGGTGAAAGAGTGTGGCATGGTGCGTGCACTGCTACCAAAGCTTACTGCTTTTGTTGTTGGTGATGATTTTTTTTCGATTTAGACCGCCCTTTCTCAGAAACTGCACTATACAAATTGTTATAGATGTTCCCATGAAACGAGTTCAAGATTAATTCAGGGGTACGGCAAGGCTCGGTTCTTACTCCTATTCCATTTCTTATTTTTCTTAATGATCTTTTATGTCAAATTTCCAACCGTAATCACTCTACTGCGGATAACAGCAGCATTTGCCCACATTCAGTTATAGGCCCGGCCAATCGTAGGCGGTGCCAAAAGGTATAATATCAATGACTCAGTGAATAGTGATCTTCTATTAATCTCCGAATGGGGTCGTAAAAACAGGATCGACTTCAGCGCTCGTAAGACCCAGTGTTATATATTAACACACAAACACATGACCATGAATGCTGCCTCATCTGTACTCATGGGAATCAGATGCCATTGGAATGAAAATGCAATGTGATGTTCGCTGGACTGAACACATGTTTCATGTCTCTAAAAAAACATACAAGCGTCTTTGTTTTTGTTTTTTTTTTTTTTGAAACGGTGTAGGATGTACTTCGCTCCATCCGATATCTTTACTATTTATGTAAATGTTTTAAATTTCCAAAGGAAATAAAAGGGATTGAATTTAGTTCAATTATTTCAGTATTTTATTAATTAGAATTATATAAAAGAATTAGATATAGTTAATCAACACATATAGAAATTTCAACTTCGATTCACTTCGGTTTTTTAACTGGCACAACTTTAAACAATCGTTTGAATACAAAATAGGTCTCGGCAATGTTTACTTTTGACCGCTCGCTTTGACTCTGTACGATTGTCTTTTCTTGTTTACTTATTATTCTCTTTCTTAAATTTTTTGTTAACAAACACAAAAACTGCAAAGCTTTTTTGCTTGTCTACAGTAACACCCAGGGTCTGTGGCAGGAATCGAACCTGCGACCTCGAGACTGTTAGTCGAGTACTCTACCAAATCAGCCATCGGGGCACTTACTTCCTTCTGCCTCTTTACCGTTGTGGCTGTGCGAAATGTTTAGTAAACCTCATTAACCTTCCAATGCCTCTACATTTATACCACCTATATCCGAACAAAAATGAAATACAACTCTCATGTTTGGGCCGGTGCCTCAAAGTCTGTTACTCGATCGTGTGCAAGAGAGAGCGAAGAAACTTATCGGTATCCAACTATATGATACAATTAAGCATCTCAGCACATCATAGGGTGTGTGCCCTTGTTTGTCGTTACTACAATGGAGTTTCGTCTGGCGAAATTAGGAATCCTGTTCCCGAAGCCCACAAATGTTTCCGCAGCACTCGTTCACCGTCCAGTGCTCATCCATTAGCGGTTGATTGCCCAGCGCCTCTCACAACACTTTACAGCGAGTGTTTTGCAGCCATACGTTTCCACTGTGGAACATGTTGTTACCATGCATACCCTACTCCTTATTTCCTGCTCCTACTTCCGGTACAATGCACTGCATACATATGTAGTACTAGTCCAAGATAAACAAATGTTATTCTACGAGCAACATGTGTTATGTTAACTTTTTTAAGGTTGAGGAACAAATTGTTGTAATCGGTAGCAGAGCGCGTGTTGGTTGCCAAATAAGTTTTGTTTAAATTATGTTATTTTTAGCTTGTTACTGTCGTTATGCATGTTTTGTTTGAGTTTGAATTTTTGTAAATCAAGATCTGTTTTCAAACAATTTTATAACATTTGCAATTTTGTGGACGCTGACAATAAAATGTTAGCGAAATATTGAAATAAAGATTGTTAACTTTCTACAAAAAATTAATCAAGATCTGTAGCTGCGAAAATCAATCATTCCTAAAAATTTTATTTATTGGGTTGGCAACTAAGTAATTGCGGACTTTAGTCATAAATTGTTTCAGTAGTCAACTAATCGTAAACATTTATTTCCTTCGTGTTATTTTTGTTTTTCCCTTTGATGTGTTCACGTCATTTTTGCTGGCGGACTGTATTCATCATGTACGAGTAATTATTTCTTTTTCTATTAAAATGTAAAATCTTATATTCAGCTACTTTAGGACTAGATTTGTTATTAAGGTGCCAAATGACATTATGCCTCATTTAACTGACACATATCCGGAAAACAATTATATTTATAACGAAGAGTGACATAAATATGTTCAAGCTATAGCTTCATTTTCGGTTGTAGTATAAATGTTTGTTTTCCTTTGGAGCTACAATATTGATGTTCGACCCATCTATGCACCCCGCAACACCTGGTATTCTAAATTATAGATAAAATCTTGGGCTGTCGCTCTACTTTCCTCTTTTTTTGGATAAGTTATCCACTCACCACAAAGTTTTTCCTCTAAAACTTGTGAGAGCACTTCACTGAAGGTAGATTGTGCCATTCCTATCTGATAACGCTTCAAAGTCAAAGTGTAGTCTCCTTTTGAAATCTAGGAGACATTTTGACAATATTCAAGTACGAATTAATGGCAACGTGATACACTTTGTGAACACAGCATCTAATTTCGGCTTAATTTTTAATGATAGGTTAACCTGGACAGATCACATCAATACTAATGTCGGCAGAGTCTATAGTAATCTTCGCAGCATATGGGCGATAAAGGATTCAACTCAGTTTGATATACGCATGCTTCAGGCAAAGGCCTATTTGATACCTTCACTTCTTTATGGTTGTGAAATTTATGCTAATTGTGACACTACGGGCCAACGTAAATTCAAGGTTGTATAAAACAATATTACTGGCTATATACGAATATTTCAGCAGGACCGCCGTGATCATATTTCATCCTATGCTAAATCGATTTTTGGAATGACATTCAAAGATCTCCCGAAATACAGGTGCCTTATATTTCTTTACAAAATTATCATCTCTCAACAACCACCATATTTCTATGAAAGAATAGTTTTTTGAAGATGTCTAAACCACAATTTTTTATTTATGCAACCAGTCTTTGGAACTCTGCCAAAATCAATTCAAACACTTGACAACGCAAACTCGTTTAAAAAAGAGCTATCTAAATTATTACATTGAATTTTTATTTTTAGAAGATATAAAAATATTTTTCAAAATTTTTGCATTCTAAATATGATGTCACTATAAATTGTCAACTAATTGTCTTGCTTTATTCTGAGATTATTTAATTAATGATATGTTAAAAATATGTTAGATCACTAGCACTGTCATTTATAAGATGTCTTCATCTAGATAACTAATAAATAGTTCTGGCTACATTTTTCTGGTATCTACTCGTACCTTCTGTAAAGAACTGCAGGCAGGCACACAATTTAAGTGTGTTCCACGTGAATAACGAAACAGTCCGAACTAGTCCAAAGCGTTCCACGTAATAATTTTTGCAATTTTGAGAGAAAATGAGAGAGTAATTTTTTAGCCCGAACTTTTTCTTTGGGTAAGTTCGGACTAGAACCAGCTGATTTATGTTTACGTACATATGAAACTGATTTTTTTAAGCATTTTTTATTAATTGAATCTTCAAAATGAACTAACAATAAGTATTCAAATCTTAATACTAAATTTAAAGTTAACAAAAATGTGATTTGAAATTAAAAAATTTGATTTTTAATTAAGTCCGGCCAATGCTAGACAAAAATTTTTATTATGTGGGAGCTATTTCGGTAAAATCACCTATTGAGCAATCTGATGGTGGCCACGGTATCCTTTCTTAGCCGATTGTGGCCGCCAAAATTAAGTATATTGCGCGCAGGAGGGTTTGGATGAAGTTCCAGTTTACTGACATACCTTGTCACGTACTTAGAAAATTCCTCTTTTACCAGCGGAACACTCAGATCTTTATGAATTCGTAAATTTTTTACGTACCATGGAGCTGCAGTAATCGTTCGAAGAATTTGGTTTTGTCTCCTTTGAATTTCTTTCAATATTTGACACTGAGGCGGTGCCCCATAATTGAATTCCGTATCACCATATAGGCTTTAGAATTGGATTGTATAACAGAAGTTTGCAATCCAACTTCAATGTCGAGTTTCTGCCCATAAGCCAATTCAGTTGCGCTGCTTTTAGTTTCAACTGAGTGACTTTTGCTTCAATGTGAGATTTCCACGTTAGCCTACGCTCGAGGTGTATACCAAGGTACTTGACTTCATAGTTCTGCGTAATAGGTGAGTTGTTAATTTGGATAGGTGAACATGTTTGTTTACACAGTGTGAATGTGACATGAGTACATTTTAGTTCATTAACTTTGATTGTTCAAAGTTTTAGCCATTTCTCTAATATTGAAACTGAAAATGTTGGTCAGAAAATTTGCAAGTTGAAAAAAACTTTTTATTTAAAAATTTTTTAAAAGCAAAATGGAAGGTTGCCCAAACTAAAAATAACGTTGTGAAGATGTAAACAGAACATGCAGTTGTTATTTGGCCCTTAATATTATAAATATGTAATATAAAAATCTATTGAAAATTTTACATGGCTTTTAATTTTACAGCTGTTGACAATAATGCAAATCTCTTGTTTATATGATGTTATGCGTTTTAAGCGGCTAAAATCACTAAAATATACTATAATCTAAAAAGTAACCAACACTAGTATTGCAAGATGTACAATTGCAGTTTTTTGCGTTGCAGCAGTCGGATAAAATTTACAAATGTAGAGAGTAATTTGATTTTTTAGTCGTAAAACACACCTTCGTATTATTGGCGTGACTCCAATTGATGTTTTTCTTGTTGGTATATTATTGTTCAGCACTTCTAGGATATACATAAATGCGTCTTTATTTATCCTATAATGTTGAACAAATATAAAATAAAAATATTATTTACAAACACAATTTGTTTATAGAATAAGTAACTTACGTTATCGTATCGGGTAACTCCAACGGATTGGATTCACCTCGTAGGAAACGTCTTCCTCCTGTAGTTCAATTAATGCTCCGATTTCACACATTTTATTTTAATTTCAATTAAACAGTTTGATATTTTTATTAATTTCTCTTCTTACTTGTTTTACATTATCTACGTACTGATAGCACGCATGTTCCCATGAAATTCACGATGGCAATTTCCCCTTCCTGGGAATTGAACATTTTATGGGTACAAATATTTCCCATCTTATTCAGGATAGGGGTGAATATTAAAAATATATATATAACACAAATAGTAGAATTTGGCAAATCCGTGATGTTAAAGTAACATTGACAAATATTTGCTACAAGCGCATTTAAATCAAACCGGATTCACCGTTTTATTTTTCTCAGAGAATGCTTAAATTAAGCATTAATAATAATGTATGCATATTTTTTATGTTTACACATTCCTGGTCACATCAGCTGCACAAGTTTTGTTGTTTTCTGAGGCATCTTTTAAATTGGGGCAGGTGGGTTTTTCTGCTTTGTTTTGTCTTTCAATTTGTTAAGATCTACAATAATGTTGCATTATTAATTTGTTCGTAATCATGTAGGTCTGTCTGTCCATTAGCTGACGTCAAAAAGTCAACTTTTGTTTTTCTTTTTCTTAAAAATAAAATCCAGTTTAAGAGGTCTCTCTTGGAGATTTCAATGAAATTTGTTTTTACAGATATTTCTTTTATTCAAATGTGTTTTTTCTTTCATTTTTCTTACTAAATAAAAATTAACGTTGAGAATTTCAACAATTTCTGCGAATTAATAATCACATACATACTACATAATATAATGCACGTTTTTTGTGCTTTGTTTTTTTTTTTTCTTTTCTTTTGTTGGCGATGAAGTTTGTCCTAAAATTTTTGTTTGTACAGGGTTTATTTTTAGAGTTACACAAGTTTAAATCATAATAAAATATAGAAATATATTTTAAATCTCAATGAAATAAGTTTTGTTGGTTCGAATATTTTACGATAGATGTTATAATATGATTTTGGTTATGTGGCCGCCATGGCTGAGTCATATAACACGCAATCTGGAACATAAATTTTCAAAAACCTATCGCAACACTTGCGACCGTATTTCGACAATATCTCTACGAATGTCGATTTTCCGTGTTCCATTGTATCTGGTTTATCGAAGTAGTATACCTAATCCAAAGGAAAATAATCCAATGGGGGTAATTATATCACATGATTTTGGTGGCCAATTAATTGCCCGAAAGTTCTATATGGAAGAGCCAACACCAATACATATAAGGAAAAACTAATTTTATTTAATACACAAAGTATTATTGCTTTGCACTTGTGTGTTTACACACATATGTGTATATTAAAGTGCACAGCCTGTAGCTAAATGCTTTTACAAAAACAAATGAGCCCAAGCGCATAGGGCTAGGATATATTGATTACCGTTCACCAACTCTGCTGCCCGATAAGAAATTTAACGTAATCTTGTCAGCAAGTCGGAATTGGGAGCTGGTGGTGGCATCCAACAGTATCAGAGGAGAATTAGTTTTGCGCTATTCAATGAGTGCAGCGTGACGCAGGTTAAAATCACAGCTATAATGAGAGCAGTCAACTGGTTAAGCTACAATAGTTTAAACGATGTAAATATCTGAATCTGTACTTATAGTAAAGTTGTGCCAATTAAGTTTGTAGGCGTCTTCACGAAATCCAGATTGGGTCCTAATGATATAGTTTAAAAATTTGATTTACATCCGCACCTGCCTTGATGAGCTTATCTGATGATGGAACAACTTCACGGGCTGAATTATTAATGATTCATCAGTGCCCCACGTGAATCGTGAGGCACTGGCAAGGCACACTCAGATCGCAATTTTTTCCATAAGTTTGTAACCATATGGATAAGCTTGCTGAAAAGTTCGGGCGCTCAATTCCTGCTGTATGCAATTTCCTCCCCCCGGGGAACAGGTTTTGCCTTGGCGTATTCCTAACTTAGGCGCTCTGTTTTTCGGGGAAAAGATGGGAAGGGGTCCCTCGTTTGGTGCGGCAAACAAAACTCTGGAAGCCACATGATACCAATTTATACCAAGGGTATAAATTGGCAGAACGGGGATCAGCATGGCCCCCGGGAAGTTCTCCTTGCGGTTCGACCTGGGCTGATCATGGTTGAGGTGCCTACCTTGGCTGAAACGTTCTGGCTGTGGTTGAAACCTAAAACGCAGGAAAGGAGTGTTAGTATCCTTGATAATTGTTTGGTGATGGCTTTTTTCGAGGGCTAACAATCTCCCGAGGATCTGTTGCCTATACAACAGATACGTGTACTGTAAGGAACCAGTGGTGATGATTCACGGGTGAGTTGGTTTAAGGGCTGATGCTCTTAATGGGCTTCGGCCTACCAGCTCATTAAGCCTTGTCCTCCATTGATTGCTGGGAAATTGCATACATGAGGTATTAGAAAGCCCGAACTCCTCAACAAGAAGTTGTTCATATGACCGCAATCATATGACAAGAATTGCTACCTGTGTGAGCCTAGCAAGCCACACGGGGGCGGTGGTGAATCGTGAAAAATTCACTTCGTGGAATTGATCCACCATCAGGTTAGGCCGTCAAGGCAGGTACTGGTGTAAATCATTTTCACAGTTGTATGCAATTTCCCAGAAGTCAATAGAAGACAAGGCTTAATGAGATGGTAGGCCGAAGCCCATTAAAAGCATCAGCCCTTAACCAACTCACCCACCATCACTTCTGGTTCTTTACATTACAGATATCTGTTGCAAGACATGTCGCAGGGTTGTTAGCCTCCAAAAACCGGCATTGCACCAAAGCTATCAGGAAAACTAATTCCTCTTATTGCGATTTTAGGTTTAAGCTACAGCCAGAACGTTGCAGCTAAAGTAGACACCTCAACCATGATCAGCACCGACATGGTCTGCAAACAGAACCTCTCGGGGACTTTGCTGATCCCCGTTTTGAGAATTAATTCTTGGTGAGGGTTTTGGAAGTCCAACATAACATAAGTCGTGCGGCTTCCTAGAGGTTTATTTGCTACAACAAACAATGAACTTCTATCCCTCTTTGCTTCAAAAAGCAGAGTGTACTGGTTTGGTATACACCAAGGTAAAAAAAAACTGCTCCTCGGGGGTCATAATAAGATAACGAGATACTCGAACCGGGAGCTTTTCTGGGTACCGAAACACAGTGGAGTATCTGGAAATATTCAGCTCAACTACAAATGAAAATTCCGTGGGACTTTTTTGAAATTTTCCCCTTCCTCCAATTATGAACAAAAATTAAGTATGATGCATTTTACTTTTTCCTTGTTTCCATTAACTGAAAACAATAAAGCGAATTCAAATCTTTAATTCCTACGGCCAATTTAACGAAAATGGTGCTTTTCTTTACTTTGAATTGAAAAAAGTACTTTACGAGTACATGAAAAATTAATTCCGCCAGGAATAAATTCCATGGGAAATAAATTCCGTGAGAATATTCATGATTAGGCTGATTGTAGCTAACAAACTGGCAAAGGCTGTGGTCTGTTTACAGCAAACAGACAGGATGGTAAGAGTCCAGCGTAAAAGCAGTACTCGTAAAACTAAGTGCAGCATCGATTTGTAGAGGCTGTACAGAACAGATATTCTGGTGACGTTATCCTCTGTATAGCGAGGCTGTGGTCTGTTTACAGCAAACAGACAGGATGGTAAGAGTCCAGCGTAAAAGCAGTACTCGTAAAACTAAGTGCAGCATCGATTTGTAGAGGCTGTACAGAACAGATATTCTGGTGACGTTATCCTCTGTATAGCGAGACTAACATGGCCTATGTATGATTGTAGAAGGATTGCGGTTCTGTAACCTCATCCCTGGCGAGAGTTGTCTAGTATGGTGATGATTCAAGAGAAATAAGCACGCCTGCAGAGAGGTTTAACCTTCTATTTAATGATATCTGTAAAGTTGCTGAAATTGAGTAAAAGGGTATTGCACACTTCCTCGGTATCCGGCTCTTCTTCCTTTTGTGAGAGCATTGTATATGCACAGATCAATACTGTACTCATTGGGAGACATCGGTATGTGGACTGGTTTCTTTTATCCGGCTTTCGGGTTGGATATATAAGTTTCGCATGTCTCTCAGGCAACATAACGGGTCCATGAAAG
Source organism: Thecocarcelia acutangulata (assembly GCA_914767995.1). NCBI lineage: Eukaryota > Metazoa > Arthropoda > Insecta > Diptera > Tachinidae > Thecocarcelia > Thecocarcelia acutangulata. Next base: position 66,196,547 of record OU612098.1, read on the forward strand.
GAGCTAAATGGTTTCATGAAACTTGCAGCGCAGCTCATCCTTCTTTGAGCAAATCGATTGTAGAGTGCGCTGTGTAGTATGTGGCTTCGTCCTGTTAGAACCATGTGTCAGAAAGATAAATTCCAGCAAATTTAGATACAAAAAAAATTTTCATCATGCTGATACACCGTTTACTATTTACAGTAATATTCTAACTATCATTGTTATTGAAGATATATGAATCAACGACTTCGCCAGCGCAACAAACGGCTATTTCCTGTGGATATACGAGTTAATGGTGTTTTGGCACAATCCACATTGAAATGTTAAACCAAACTAAACAAAAAACATCTGTCAGCTGTTAAATAGGTAGTGGAATTAAGCAGAGTTGCAAACTCAAAATTGGAAACCTCTAAAATACACATTTCGGTAAATAATTATGAAGTTGGCACTCCAGACAAAACACGATTTTACACACATACGACAATAATATTTTTCTGGTTAGTTTTAGTTTGTTTTGATTAGTAAATAGCACCCATTTAATTTGTTGTGATTGAAATGCAACAAAACATATTTGTTGGGAAAAGACGTTAAGACACAATGTTTTATTTTGTAACCTTACATACCTACATATTTATAATTTTACATAATAAACGTCGTCTTTCAAAAAGTTTTTCATTTAAAATTAAACGAAAGTTTTAATTTTAACCCAATTATTGAAGAAAATCATAAACCGCGCTGAGTTGTCAACTCTTGTTTTTTTTTTGTTGTTGTTGGAATAATGGTGATAAAAGTGTTACCAAGAGATTATTTCTGACGGCAACATGCACATATATACATACAGTAGTGGGCTAAACTGCATATAATGCATACTTAATAATTGTATACTTTTGCTCAACTTGTGATAGCAGTATAAGTGAAGTATTTGCATTATCCAATATATTGGGTGATTCGTATGGAGGTTAGTACTATAATGTAAAATAAAAGAACAATTTATGGCATTTATTGTTTGAAAATGATATCATGCAAATTTTGGCTACGACTACGTCTGCGGGGATCCATTCGGAAGGTCCAATTTCATCGACTAGTTCGAGCATAGTTACTGGTAATATGTTGACAGACTTTACATATCCCCAGAGAAAATAATCCAGATTTATGATATCGCACGATCTAGGTGGACAGTTCACCGCAACAAAACTAATTTCACGTTTTGGTGCGGAACTCGCCAAAATAATACCTCAATAAATACATTATTTTACGTGTTGTATGGGCCATACCCGCCGTCTCGTTGAAACTAAGCCTCATCAAGACCATGTGCTTGAATTTCAGCAACTACATAGTCCTTTAGTATGCTGAGAGCGACTATGCCAGGGTTTTTCTTTCAGCTACAGCTATGTTCTCCTCACTTCGTGCTGGATGTGGTCTAACCGGTAGAGTATCAGCCACTAATGTAAAGCAAAACTGAAATCTGCGAATGGTATTGGAAATAGTGGTTTCAGTAGGTCGATTATGTGCACAGTTGATTCCTCGAATCACATGAAGAACATGTCTCACAGAATACAGAATACAGTGAACAAAGCAGTTTGATATGAACCATGCTTGATATGTCAAAAAACCTTTTGAAACCAAACCTTGCGATGAATCACCCGATATAAGTTCAAAAACAAATGCTTTTCTATCAGAAATAGTATATAAATCACCGTATCGTAAGATATAGTGGCTTTGGCAAATGACGTTTTACGCCAATAATATTTGACAATTGTGAGCGAGACAGCTGCAGGATACATACAAACAATGGAGCGCTATATTCTGCAAGATCGTGGAATAATTATGTAAATTTTTTTAAAACAATTTTGAGTCGAAAATCATCACAAGCGAGCTCAAATTTTCATTTAAACTGTTACGTCAATAAACAAAATCTTCGTTTGTGGGGCACTGAAAATCCGCATGGGATGCATGAAAAGCTGTTACATCCACTCAGGGCTTTTGTGTGGGGCGATGTTCACACGGGAGTAGTGATTGGACCGTATTTTTTTGAGGACAACATCAGCAATTCAGGTACTGACGAACGCTACAGAGTAATGAAAAGCGTCTTATTTCTGCCGGAATTGAATGAGCGGTGCTTGGTGAATATGTGGCTTCACCAGAACCCTGCAACCACACACATAGAACGAGTCACAACGGATATTGTGAAGAAAGCATTTCCTAGCATGGCCAGCAATATCGCCTATTTAACCACCATCGATTTTTTTTCCTTTTGGGGCGAGTTTAGGCCAACAAGCCACAGGCAATCGTAGCTCTTAAGAAGAATATAAAATCATTTAGCGATAACATGTCAAGCAAAGGAGTGAGCACAGCGGTGGCGCGGAGACGTTTCACTTGGTGTGAGATTGGTCTTCTAGTAAAATGTAAGGAATAATAAATAAAAAACTTTATTTTAGTATTTTGCCGAACAATTTACCCGTTTTTATTGAAAGGTGTGCTTACACTGCAACAGAAATAATTTTTCAGCAAGATGAGAGTTCTATAAACTAATTTTTGATTGTTCTTTGGCTTGGATCAGTATTTTGTAATGCGTTGTACGATTCGTTGGACAGTCGCCCACAAATAAATGCACGATGAACGTGTATTACGAAAAATTAGGCAGGGAAACTTATGCGGGTTTTGGGAACAAAATTCCTAATCTCGTCAGAGTAAAACCTGTCGTAACGATAGAACATAGTAAAGCACCCCGCACTGCGGCGATGCTCCAGTGAATCAATAGAGACACCCTCCTATCATTGCAAAGCGTCTTCGCTCTCTCTTGTACAGGGTTGAGTAATCACAAACTAGACTTAAAATCACCGAACCAAGCCGGATAGTTTTATTCTATTTTTGGTCGGATATAAATAGTAAGGAGATCGGATGAAGTGATGTACATCTTACACCGTTTGAAAAAACCGAGACACAATGTTTCTTTTGATACATGAACAATATAGTCTGTCCAGCCAACATCACACTATAATTCCATTTCAGGAATATTAAGAGCGTCCGATTTCTTAACATAGTTACAAATAAGCTTTGTAGCGGTCTTTATCTCTCTCTTTCTTGCACCTGTCGAAATATGGGTGTTGTATCCATGTTCGAGCGAATATAAGTAGGTGGTATAAATGGTAAGGATATCATATGGAGTGAAGTATGCCTTGTTTCGTTTTAGAAAAACGAGGCACTGGAATGATTCTTTTAATAGATGGATTATGAGCTCAGTGCCAAAATTCTCCAAAAACGGCTTTGTTGATTGAGAATTCGAAACAATGAAGTGGCTCAAAGTTCTGCTTTAAAGCTCATCAAAAATTTGTGGACAATTGTAAAAAGGATGCTCTGCCAATATGAACAGGCACCGACCAACTTGGAGGGTCTTTGTTCAAGAGTTACATTGGAACTGAAAGTTAAAGAAATCTCGTATCATGAATGTCCACTGGAATCGTTTTGAGGAACAAAGGACTGCGGCAAAAGCACTAAACGAATATCTTGCCGAAAATAAGTATGCAATAAATTTTTATTAATTTATTAATGGTAAAGACTTTATTGAAAATTTAAAGAGTATGTAAATTGAATACTTGAAAAAATCTTTTAAGCTTCTATGAAAAAAAAAAAAAAATAATTCACCAAATTTAAAAAATCCGAAATGTTCCACTTTAGTCCACTACTGTAAATGCCCGCATATGGGTATATTTTGTGGTATATTTTTTTTATTATAATTTTCTCAGAAAAATGAAAAGCCATTGAAGTTTATTTATTATTTACTTTTTGTTACTTAAATATTGTGTTGACTGCTAACGCAAAGTCGTTAGGAATGATTCATATTTTTAATTGATTAGAGATTTTATTTATAATATGTTTATTATGGAGTTGTCTCTTCTTGGAAATTGTTTAATCCTTAAAAAATTTTTTTTGTCTAAAACTTTGTGTACACTGTTTTTAGTTCTTATTAAATAATTATTATTAATTTTTACAATTGCAACAAGTTTTGCATGGTTATACGTATTTGCGGACTAACGTACTTTTTTAATACGCTTATATTAGTTTCACTTACATGATGGTTTGTTTGTATGTTTGCAACACTCGAAACTCACGGAAAACATATGGAATTCATAACTCCGATTTTGGGAATGGCCAAAAAATTTACAACCACTCTGCTAACCGGTTTGGAACCGGTTTTTATTATTATTTTCCCTATTAACGTCATTCGATTTGTTGCGAAAATTTAAGTTGCTGTATTGTTTCTGAGGAAGTGGAGGTATTTTGACGGTTCCAGAAGCCGATTTTGGGAATTCCCAAAAACCTTGGAACTACTTCTCCAACCGAATTGGAACCGGTTTTTCATATACAGTGCGCGTTTTGGCCGTGGAACGTGTATCTGACCTATTAACGGCACGATTTTAGGCAGAATTAGTTTGTTGGTTCTTTTCCGTTCTGAATCAGCTGTTTTGTTGCTGTTCAATATAAACAATCGGCCTTATGTATAATGAAAATCCTTATGCTAACTAACTAGCTGCTAAGTTTTTTGTGTGTAAGTTCCCATAAGGGAGAGATATCTGAGTTATGATGTTTTTGCAGTAATGGAGGATTATGTATGTATAATGAACAGAATTCATGATTTTTTTTGTTTTACCTCAATAAAACAAAGCATTTGTTTAAAAATTATACTTTTAGTCGTCGACGACTTTTTTACGATTTGTGATAACAATTTTGACTAGTTCATCCCCTGAAATTTTACGATTTTAACCCCAATTTATCTGGCATTTCTATGGACATAATGTTAAAAAGCACTAAAATGATGCGAAATACATCGATTTGACAACGAACGCTGCCAATAAAAAGTAAATTAACATTTTATGTATTTACATAATGACACGAACGAGCAAATGTATTGATTACGAATACATGTGTGAAAATGTGGCTAATTAATTGTAGAGTAGTTGTGTATTGCAAACAGTTTTATTATTATTTTTATCTGCATCAAAATTTAAAAACAAATAATTATTCTACGCCACCTGGTGACTACAAATTAAGTAAGTTGTTATGCAAATATCAATGCTTTTAGTAAATAAAATCGGAAGTAAAATAAATTTTGTGAATTTGTCACATGATTTTCGCAGAATTGTTATATGTATGTACGACTATACAGCATTGTTAAGACATCAAATCCAGTCATTGAACTTTTGACTTTGTTATTAAGAATTTTATTATATATATTAATCAAAATAAAATCTAACCTACATACGAGTACACATCCATATTTATATACACACTGCCATATACGAGTATGTATGCAAAAATTCACGTGTACAAAACATGCGTTTTAATCGCTTAAAATATGCAAACAATGAGCCAAAAAACTTTACGTACACTCTTTCTTTGAATTCTTATTGAAAAAAAGCGTTTTCCAAGAACTACTTTGTAATAAGAACAATGACATAACTTTTGGAAACGTCTATTAAAAAAAATATTCTTTGTTTTGTTGCTTGCATACGAGTACACACTTTTGCGTGCTGTACTCAACTTCATGTAGTACACTTAAATGTGTATAGTGTCATTTGGCTTGGTGAGAACTCACCTATTATTTCATTAAAGTAGATAACACATGATACATGTCGTCTGTTACCTCAAAAACATTGCTTCTGTAAAAACATGAGCAAATTCATCTAACAAGATTTCAAATAGAGTGTGTTCTATTTTGTTATGTTTAGTTATCTGCGAACAACTCAGCGGCGGTTGATTTTGGGCGGTATAAGTAGTAGGCTGGATCAAAAAACATTTTTTTTCATTTCTTGAGAGGTTCAGTGATAAAAAGGTGCTAAATGGCACAGTTAATCTGCATATAAAATTTTATTACATTATATTAAGTTTTACTGCCTCCGGATAGCGATAGAAATTTCAGAAAAAGTAGATTTTTGACATCACTTTAATAGTACTTTCTTCTTTGTTCAAGTTTTCTTTAAACAATTTTTCTGCTTTTTTATATGTCTATTATAAAAACGTTCTGCTTTTGTAACTAAATGGTTCAAGATAAAAACAATGTTTATTTCTTACAAGACGGAGTTAGATGCGACAGGTGCGCCGCGATTGTTAAAGTAATTAGTGTTGCGTTGTGAAGTTCTGTTATTTATTTATTTTATCTTTTGAGAAATGGAACGTACTAGAAATAGTTAGAAGTGTCCTTTATTTGGTGTTTTATGTGATTTGAAAGATAATATATTACCAACCTATGAATATGTGATGAAATTTTATGAGTGGACCTGGCATAGCTTAAAATATGAGCGAGAAACTAAAAAGATCCAACATATAAAGAAATAGAAGCCATTGTAGTTCCAAAATTGATTTAAATATGGCAGTAATCGTCTATACCTACAGTAGAGGTTAAACGAATAAAAGTTATGCTACATACATATCATTTAAAATGTAAAAATCTTTTGAAGTCTCACCCGAAAATACCTAAAAACAAGTTGGAAAAGTTTCTTTGTGAAAGTAAGATTTTGTTTGATATTTCGGCATGTAAGTGTAGAGATTTTCTTATGTGTGCTTGCATTAAAAACAAGAAAATACCTGCAAGAGAGTGAAGTTTTATAATGGATCAAAGAACAGTAAGCCAAATGGCTATAGGTAGTGTCGATGTTGGAACAACAAAGCAGATAAGAAAAACATTAAAAAGATTGTTAACTAATCTAAAGCTACAAAATATGGATAAAATACCTACGGATATATTGAGTAGCACATCTGAAACTGAATGTGTTCAGTCAGATTGTGACAAAACACGAAAATTTCAATTGCGTTCTTCAAAAACTAAAAAAAACAAGCGGCAATAGATTTTAGTTTATTATCAAAATCATGCGACAGATTTGGAGTATCAGGCAGGGCAGGAGCTGCTATTGCATCTGCGGCTTTGCACACTTCGAGCTCAGTAGTTATAGGCAAAAATAAGTTTCTTCGAGAAAGAAAAAAAAACAGAAAAAATATAACTTTAAAACAAAGTGTTTCACAAATATCTGCTTTATATTTTGAAGGAAAGACCGAACTACAATTTTTAGGATATGTTTCACCTTCTCCAGGTAGTGCAAACTGCATACGAGTAGAACAAGAAGTATTCGACTTCTTCTTGAATGCGGGTATATCGGTGGATTTTTGAATTGCTATTGGTTGTGATGGCACAAATGTTAATGTTGGAAAATCTGGAGGTATACGTATACTAGAATAAAGATTGGGTAGACCCTTACAGTGATTCATTTGTGTGTTGCTTATGAATGAACCACCATTCAGACACCTGTTTCAGTATGTTGATGGTGGTACGTCAGGACCGCAGACATTTTTGTGAAGAAATTGGCAAGGCACTTGAAGACTGTGAAAAAAGAGATATAGTGAAGTTTCAACCAATTCCCACGAACTTACCAGAGCTTTGTGTTGAAGATATAATTGCAGATCAGAAGTATTTGTACAAAATAGTTAAAACAGTTTCAACGGGCATAGCTACAAAAAATTTGGCAAATAAATCACCGGGCAAAATGTCACATGCTCGATGGCTAACACGAACTAACAGGGTTCTTCGTCTGTATATTTCAGTTGAGAACCCATCTGCAAATCTTACCACTCTTGCAATATATATTGTCAAGAATTACGCTCCAGTGTGGTTTTCTATAAAAACCAAAACTAAGCAGATATTTACCAACAACTTTGAAAGCCTTTGTCGATCCAGTAATTCAAAGAAACAGTTATTTTGCACACTGTGAAAACTTATTGCTTGCAATATTGACAGATCCGCAGCAGCACATTCGTGAATTAGCTGCCCATCGAATTTTGAAAAGTAGATAAGCAACGTCAAAGCAATCACGGCGTTTTCAGATACCAACGATAGACTTCACTGCATCATCATGTTTTGAACTCCACGCAGTGTGGGAGCATCGACTCTGTTCTATCACTACTACAATGGATTTTGCTCAGACGAGATTAAGGATCTTGTTCCCGAAACTCACACATTTTTATTTAGCACGCGTTCATCGTCGAGAGCTCATCCATTTGTGGTCGATTGCCCGGGGAATCGTACAACGCATTACAGAGAGAATTTGTTTATCAATCGTACACTTCGCCTGTGGAATAAAAATAAAAGAAAAATTTAACGCATTAATATTTTAATATGTTTTAAATAATTATTTTGTATAATAAAAAGCATAGTCAGACGTAAAAGTGCATGCACGTGTGTGAGCGAATGTTACAAACCGTCTGTAAAAATTGTAATTTTGACAGATATGAAAAAATACATGAGGAATTACATATTAAAAAACGGACTCAAAAACATATCGTCTGTGGGTGTCTTAAGTATTTTCCGATACATTTTTAAATTTGGCGAAAATATTGATATTTTCGTTCAGATCTCTTTAACTTTATAAGAGTCTGAATACAATGCAACCATAATTTATTGCGGTGCGGTTTTTCATACGACTTTGAAGTAAAAAATCACAGTGCGGAATGGCATAAAATTACAATTTATTTATTTTTTGTCAGACTTTATTTAATTTTAGCTAAGGACTCCAAAAAACAAAAAATCTAAATTTCCGGGATACGTATAAAAAGTGGAAGTAAAAGTACAATTGGTGCATTAACGCGTCTTACCCACCATATCCTGTTAGTATGTGCCGTGGTTTCTAATTCCACATATAAATCAAACGTGGCTTCTACCAAACTAACAATATTTTTAACAGCTATATTTTTTATACCCTTCACAAGAATGTTAAGGGTATATATAAGTTTGTGATTCCGTTTGTAATTTCTACAATTTTCATTTGCGACCGTATAAAGTATATATATTTTGAATCAGAATTAATGGAAAAGTCAATTAAGCGATGTTGACCGTTGAAATACCGTTTCTGAGAAAACCATTAGACACAAAAACTTTTCTTTCACCATTCTATTACTCCATCGTGCCATGTGTTTGTTTGCTATTCAAATTCAGTAATATCGGTTCACGTATAGCTGAGATTTGTTTGTTTTGCTTCAAACTTCACACAATTATTAAGCATGGTGACTAGAAGGCAAAAGTAGTAGAGTATTTTTTTCAGATATCGGTCCATATATACCCGAGATATAGCCTAAACCGGGTTTTTCATGAAAATGGCGCGTAAGCGAACTTAAAATTTGTTTTGCTTAAAAGCAGTTCTGGCAATAAAATAAGGTTATATAAATATGGAAAATGAAAATTTCCGATATCGGTCCACACATACCCGAGATATAGCCTAATCCCGTTTTTCATGAAAATGTCGCTTAAGTGAACTTAAACAACTACTCGTAAAATATAGAAAATAGAAAATTCCGATATCGGTTCATATAACCAAGATATAGCTTTTAAATGATAATAATAAATAATAAACTTTTCCATGAAAATGTCCAGGACAGATTTCTTTTTTGGAATGGTGATTACAAGGCAAAATATTTTGTCCCCGATATCGGTCCATTAATATCCTAGCATATTCAGTTCAAATTTGTAATATATACTATACATAAACGTGACTATCGTGAAGGGTATTTTAGATTCGGCTCAGCCGAATGTACCAGACTCTTACTTGTTTTATTTACTGTCATTATAAAATACATACTTTACACAAACAGTAAATATATTATAAACTTTTATAAAAATGTACTCGTATGCAGAAATAAATTTAAAAAAAATGTAAACTAACAATGACAAGTATTGCCGTCGCCGTCTTCCGTTGTATTATGTTTATTTTTCTCAGCCGCAACGGGAAATCGTACCGCACCGCAAACATTGTGCTCAGACTCTAATGGTTTTCGTTCCTGAATTGGGTATCTGGAAAATTTGGAATTTACAATTTCTTGTAATATTGGTGCCGTCAACAATCGTTGTTTAATCGACCACTGTCAAACTTCCAGCAAGCTGCGTCATTTAGATTGTCGTTGACAGCTTTTAAAAACAGACAATCTCGTGAGTTGTAACAAAAATGGAAATGTAGTGAATTTTGTATGTTGAACAAGCACTATTTTTGCTTAAAAACCCCTGAACAGAAAACACTTTATAAATACAATAAATATATACAATACAATACAAGTGGCTAAGCTCTGTTCATCTAACGTATACATTTGTATCTCCTGTATCCCAACGCTCCACATTAAGTCATCAAATGTTCCATTGACTCGTTTTCATCATCGCATTATTTGCATGTTGTATAGTTGGAAATGCCACATCTATATAGGCGTTTAAGGCAGGTATAAGGACATGTTAGTGCACTAGAACAATTTCGGAGATCTTAACATCAACGATTAGAAACTTCTTAGAATTTCCAAAAACGTTGCCTCGTAAATGCTTTCAAAAATATTATATACAGGGTCCTCTGGTAGCAAATTTATATTTTTAAATACGATTATTTCAAAAAGTAATAAACGCTTCGGTCGGAAGGTGGCGCCGTTAAATTATCGATTGTGCGGATTTGTCAGTCTCGATGTCTTAGTGGTCGGGTAATTGTTCGTCAACAATTTTGTTCAAAGTTCGGTGTTCGGCGAATACATGATGTACCGAATGTAAACTTAATTCGTTCGTGGGTGTACAGATTGGGCGAAACTGCTTCGGCTATGAACGTCCCACAGCCAGAGCAAAGTCGATCTTCAAGAACTCTCGAAAACATTGAACTGTGGCTGTGTTCTGTAACTCTCGCCACGAGAAACTTTTCGACTGAAACGTGCGAAATGAAACAAAGTTGAAACAAACAGCTGCTTTTCTCACTAAACTGTAGCTATAACTTTTTTGGTGAGTAATAGCTGTCACGTAAGGAAATTACTCGCCATTTTACAAAAAAACTGTGTCTGTAAAACTTTTGCGAAAAAATTTCCCGCTTTCAACTGCCATTATTTCTCGCAAATAAAAAGGCTGTGAGATAGTATTTCAAATAACAATAATCATCATTAAATGAATAATAATGCTGAAAAAATAAGTATTTTTCTGCTAAATTAAATTCAATATATATATTTACACAGTTTAGAATGATTTTGTATTTTTTTTTTGTATTTTAACTTTTTAATTAATTTTTATACCCTTCACACAACAAGTTTTAAGGGAATACTTTCTTATTAATAAGAATAATTTCTACAATTTTAATTTCCAACCCAACAAAGTGTATTGTAATACTTTTATAATGTTTTTTTCAGAATTCACAAATTGCAATTGTTTTTTAATTTTACAAAATTTTGTGCATAAATATGTGTGTATGTATTTGTAAATAAAATGTAAACGTTAGAGCCATACCATACATTTTCTAGTATAGCCGGCGGTTATAATATGACGCCGTCGAACAAAATTTCTTAAGTTTAGTAATTTTTGGTCGGCGGCGGTACTAATTGTGGCTGGCGCTTTCATTTTTAAAATTGCATGTCGGCAATCAGACATTTCTAACGTAACGACGTAATCCCTTTGGATAGTTTTCGACATAAGTTACAGACGCAGTTTTTTCTCACTTTTCGAGAAACGATGGAATAATTTGTTTCACAAGTTTTCGACGCGAGAACTTCTCGCCAAAGTTACAGAACACAGCCACTGGTTGAAAGCAGTGTACGTGAAAATACGCGACTTTCAATACCGAAAAGAGCAGTCTCACTGGGCTTCCAAGAGCGATTCATGAAATTTTAAAAAGAGATCTGAAGTTTCATCCTTTAAAAATTGAAATCGAACTGAAAAAGTGACTATTTTACACAAAATTTTTGAAGGGATGTTGGAGAGTGTCCGCGCTGTAAATCTCATTTTTGCAGCGACGAGGCTCATTGTCACTTAAACGTCAACAGAACATAACTGCCATGAATGGTCTCTAAAAACCCGCAATCCTCGATTGAAACATCCATCAAAGGTCTTAGATTTGTGTTGTATACTAATAATTTGCAATTTAAATTCTAGACAGAATTTTTCGCCGATATGTCAATTTAATTGCACTGCTTTTAGTTTCATCTGGGTGCTGGTGATTACTGACTCCTTCTAAATTACTCAGTATTGGAGTCAACTTCGTCATTAACAATTTTTCGTACAGTTGTTAAATTGTTGGCTATAGATAGATATATAGTGTAGAGTCATATAATCCACTTTTATGGGATTATTTCCTAGAGTCATACTCAAGATGTAAAACCCTCCGTTTTGAACAGTGTGTCCAACTCGACGGAAGACATCCGTATTTCCATTCCATCGTTCAATACTCTTAATAAAACTTTGTGGTGCTAATTATTAAATTTTTTATTTAATAAGTTTGAAAATATAAATCTGCTACTAGACACCCTGTATTTTATCTAACACCAAACTAACAAAACTTATTGTTTTTATAAAGTTAAAATTTTTTATTTATTTTGCAATAATTTGGAAACAAATAACCTCTTTCGTGTCGTCATGTTTAAGTATTTAACAAGCAACATAATATGCTAATTGAAAAACTCTTTAAAAACACAGCGTCAAATACTAAAGTGAATAAAAACTATCTATTTAAAGCCGTGCTTTAAATAAAAACATGTTATATATTTTCGTTCTTGTGAATTTTTGAAAAAGATATCATGATTGCCGTTACTTATATGTAACGGTGGGTATTAATGGGTTAAAATCTATCTTTAAACAGCTCGGTGTAATCTGTAACACATTTTGCAAAGTATGCCGAAGATATGGGACAACGTATTTGTAATTGTTGTTGTGGATAACCTCCAACGAACTACATACACAGAAAAAAATAGATGCCATATTGATAAAAAAAAATTGCACTATTTTTATCAAATTTCCTGTGAAAAAGATTTTTTGCCGAATTTATAATTCAAATTATAAAGTAGAAATAGCTTTTTCACTTAAAAGCAAAAATTATTGAGTTGAAAAAAATTGTTGTTAATATGTAAAATATACTTAACAAAAAAATTGTTAAAGAAACAACAGGTCTTCACTGTTATATTACAACCTTTTAAATTTATTTATTGAATAACAATCAATAATTCGGAAAACTTTTTATTAATTGCATTTTATTAAGAGATATTTCCAAAAATTCATTTTTAATAATAATTTAATTAAGTCAATGCAAATTTTATTAAATTGATGGTTTTTTATTAATAACATAACTTGATTGAAAAAAAATCTCATCTATTTTTTTCTGTGTATACATATCTGCCTCCAATTAGGAAGTAATAGCGGAATTCCCCAAAAAGCACCGCAAAACAATGAAGGAATTTGAAGGAAATCAATTAACCTGTGCGGGTAAGACACAAACACGCGAAGGCCAAATAACACAACCGCATTTAAAACATAGCTGCGACGACATGAGAGTTGTCATTCAACCCAGAACTACTTTAAAGGCTGAGTTGTTTTTAGTTAACACGATTTTTCATGACTTTGAATTTATATTCGATTCCAGGTCTCGAAAAAGTTCAGCTATTGTTAAAATTTCGAATTCAATTGAATATTGGTTATTCGGTTGAATATTCAAGAAGCATCTAAAAAACCTGGCTCCATCCTTCCCTCCCAATAATAATACAAATATTATGCTTTTGCTTGAATTTTTTATACTTTTAACGCATTCGCTTATATTGCATCATGTAAATTTTGCGGAAAACATTAAAACACATTAATTTGACTATTTTTAACATTAGTTTTTTTTTTTAGTTTATGTTCCTTTTACATATTTACAGCGAACTAATCAAATTAAATATACGATTTTCACATACACACACATACATATTTGTGTATGTTTGTTTGTACATACTTATGTATATGTAGCTATTAAAACTCAGTTAACAAAATCCAATGCCACATTAATTCTAAATCACATTTTGCATATTAAGTTCCAATATTATCAATATTCGAGAGCTTGTATTTTTGCCTAAATTATTTTCAATATGCACACGTACGCACAGACACACGTACATATGAGTACACTGTCTGTCACTTGAATAAGGAATCTCATTTTTTAACTTTAATTAACTAAGCTAGTGTTCACAAAATAATATTTTTTTGCAGAACCAAATTTCAAAGTGTTGGCTTTAGTTTCCTCAACGAACAAAAATTATACATATTTTGTTTTATAGTGTGTCCGCCGGGAAGGTATACTACTTTGTTTATAATTTTTGATTAAATGAAAGAGAATGGATCTTTTACATAAGCGGTTCAGAAACTTCTTAGCCTATCAATGATAGAATAGTTAGTTTTTCAAAAATATTTTTATTTTTCAATATAATCTCCTGAAACTTCATTACACTTAGTCCAACTCTCTTCTAGCAATTCTATCCCTTGATTAAAATAGTTTTTCTCAAGGTCTTCAAAATACTGGTTTACTACTGCAATTGCATCTTCTTTTAAGGTAAAACGCTTGCAAGCAAGGAATTTTTTAGACTTGGGACCAGGTAAAAGTCACTGGGAGCTAAATCAAGAGAATAAGGTGGGTGGTCAAGCAACTCGTACTTTAATTCGTTGATTTTAGCCATTATTAAAACACTCTTATGCGCTGGTGCGTTGTCTTGATGAAAAATTATTTTTTTGGTGTTGTAAGCCAGGACATTTTTCTCGAATTTGTACATTTAATTGATCCATAAGGTTGCAATAGTACTCTGAATTTATTGTTTTACCCTTTTGCAATCAATAAAATACCTTTGAAGTCCCAAAAAACCGTTGCCATAACCTTATCAGCCGATTCAATTGTTTTTGACTTCTTTGGGGCACTTCATCCAGCTTCAGTCCATTGTTTGGATTGTTCTTTTGTCTCTGGAGTATAGTGGTGGATCTATGTCTCATCAACAGTTATGAAACGACGCTTAAAATCTATTTTATTTCGCTTAAAACGATACAAACAAGCTTGAGAAATGTTCATTCTTATGCGTTTTTGGTCGACTGTTAACAAATGCGGCACCCATTTTGCACAAAGCTCTTTCATCTGTAGTTCTTCATGCAAAATTAAATGGACTCGATCATTTGAGATGCCCATGCTAGTAGCTATTTCACGCACTTTTATTCGTCGATCATTTAATACCATTTTTTTGTTTTCGGACGTCCGCTACGTGGTTCATCTTCAATGCTTTTACGACCACGTTTAAATTCAGCAACCCAATTTTTTACTGTTGCGTATGAAGGAGCACTTTCACCTAACACATTCACATTATCATATTTTATGACATTTTTAATTTTTCCAATGTAAAAAAATCGCGGATGCGTCTTTTGTGAACACCTGTTTCTATATGAAGGAGTTACCACATCGAAACAAAATTTAACATGTGTTCAGAGCAGAGATGGAAGTTTCCAAAACACTTAACTTTTTTCTGTTTATACCGTGGCTTTTGTGCTAGGCTAAGAAGTTTCCGAACCGCACTCGTATTGATAAATGTTTTATTTAATGTCGGCAATTATGTATGGAATACAGTTGTGAAAAAGATTTACATCAGCACCTGCCTTGCGGCCTTATCTGATGATGGACCAGTTCCACGGAGTGAATTATTGACGATTCACCAGCGCCCCCGTGTGGCTTACCAGGCTCTTGCCATATGATTGCGGTCATATGAGCAACTTCTTGTTGAGGAGTTCGGGCCTTCTAATTCCTCCTGTGTGCAATTACCCATCAATCAATGGAGAACAAGGCTTAACGAATTGGTAGGCCGAAGACCACTAGGAGCATCAGCCCTTAAACCAACTCACCCGTCAACCATCACCACTGGTTCCTTACAGTACAGGTATCTGTTGTATAGGCAACAGATCCTCAGGAGATTGTTAGTCCTCGAAAAAAGTCACACACCAAACAATTATCAAGGATACTAACACTACCTTCCTGCGTTTTAGGTTTCAACCGCAGCCAGAACGTGTCAGCCAAAGTAGGCACCTCAACCATGATCAGCCCGGATCGAACCGCAAGCAGAACTACCCGGGGGCCATGGTGATCCCCGTTCTGCCAATGTATACCCTTGGTAAGGGTTTCGGAAGCCAACACAACATAAGTCATGTGGCTTCCTAGAGTTTTGTTTGCCGCACCAAACGAGGGAGCTCTTCCCCTCTTTTCAGAAAAACAGAGCTCCCAAGCTAGGAATACCCCAAGGCGTATTCCATACATTCCCCGAGGCGATGTATGGAATACAATAGCAGATAAATGTTCGCCTCTGGTAGCCTTACAAATGCGAGCGCTTTTGAGCACATTTTTCATTACATTCTCACACATATCACGCGCTATTTTATTAATTTTATCACTAGTGTTTTGTTTGAGTTGCCCAAGCGTTTCAAGTTTGTATTCATAAATCTTGCTTTTCAGATATCCCCATAAAAATAAGTCCGGAGACCAATCAATATCACCAGTTTTTGAAATAACTTGTTGTGAAAAGAGATCTGGCAGTAATTTTATTGTAGTCCTAGCTGTGGCATCGCTTTGTTGATACCACATGTTAATCAAGCACAAAGCATGCAGTTGCGGCCTTAAAATGTTTTCAATTATATAACGATATCGCTCCCCATTACAGATTCATGCTGACCAAATTGCATACCAAACTGTCACTTAATGTATATAAAGCTGACCGATGAATAATTTGAGAGGTTTCTATCGCCCAGAACCGACTATGCGGAGTTTTCATGGGTGACCTGTATGTGCTGTTCATAGAACAAAGACGAGCGACTTTTCCAAAAAAAATTGTATAGAAAACACTCAAAAAATTGAGTAACTTTCATACAAATTTTCTCGACGAGTTGAACGGCTGTATTCTATGAATAGTACGGTAAAATCCTATTGGCATATGTACTGTGGCTTAAATGGTCTTATGGAAGAAGCTCTTGTGCCAACTGAATCTTAAATGGAAACAAATGCAAATCGTTGTGCAAAATTGTAATCGATGACTGATTTTAATAAACGACTAAAGCATGCTGTTCTACCGTATATATTTCCATAATAAATTTGTCACGTGTCTACTTAACGACTGCCATATATGAACTGTCAAGACCAATGTTTATCCAAATTGCATCAAGACGAAGTGATGTACCTTCCCAGCTCTTACTAAAATTATGCATTTATTTACAGAACTAAAGCTGACTTGGAACCTCAAAAATGCTATTTGCCATCTACTTGTGTAATGACTAAGTAGTTTAGCGGAATTTAACTCCATGCTTCCGTTAATGCATCCTTTAAAAATTCTATGGTCTCAAACTGTTTTCCTCCTTCATAAACTTTTCTTGCAAGCCAACCCCAGACATTTTCCAGTGGATTTAAGTCTGGTGAATACTCGTATGGCGGACAATCCAAAAGTTGAACACCTTGATTTATCCATTATTTTAAGGCTCTGGCGGTATGAATCGGAGCATTGTCGTATTAGTACGTCCAAGGTATGGGCCCAAAGAAATCATTATACTTTGGAAATGCCTCCAGAATGTTTTTATAAGTCGTTTCAGTCATTTTGTGGGATACAAAAACCAATTCTATGGTACCATAATACGAAATGGTACCCCATACCATTATTCTGCCCTCTCGGCTGCGTCTGCAGCTCAAAAATAATTCCTCCTTATTTAGTACATGGAAGTAGTAGCTATACTCGTCGGCACCATTTTAATCGGAAAATACTTTAAAACATTGGTCTGACCATGTCATTGTATTTTTGGCAAACTATAGACGTTGTGATTTGCGTTTTTCATTAAGTGACAGTTTTTTCCAGTTTTCGGCGGACTATGTATGGGTACGTCTTTAAAATACGGTGCACTGTTCTCAGACTGGCACTAACCCCACTTTTTCACATATTTTTGATACCGACATAGCAGAATTTAAAGCAATTTTGAGAACATTTCGTCTTTCTTTTGGAGTTGTTGCGATTTTCTACCGTCCTTTCATGTTTTTACTATATCTTACCACGTTATTTAAATAATTGCACACAACTGTCTTTCGTCTATGTTTTTGACCATTTGGACCGAACTCTGACCCTGAGAATTCAAAATCAGAATTTTTTTCTTTTTCAGAGTTATAAAGAGCCTTACCACGTCCCATTTTGAATAAAAACTATTTCAAAACTATAAAATTAAAAATTCTCTGAAAGAAATTCAAATCATAGCCTTTCCTGAGTAATATTAAAAGAATTCCTTATTCAAGTGACACACGAAAAAGTACCACAGAAATAAATGTTTGTAAATAAATGCATAATTTTAGTATAACAAAATATGTAATTTATTATTTCTTCAGAAAACTAAAGACAACAGCTTTTCAAGCTACGAAAAATTATTTCTTTCTGAACTTAATTTTAGGAGATATACTTTGTTAAAGTTAAAAAATGTGATGCCTTATTCAAAGGTCAGGGAGTGTATAAAAACTATGTAATCGCTTTGAATAAGTGAAGTGTTTTATTATTACGAGTATTACTGTTCTCAGTCTCGCTGTTGTTTTTTCGATAATTTTGATTGATTTTGCCATAAAAGTACACGTGATTCTAAAGAAGGTTTTTGGTACACATGCAATTATAGCTTTTGTCGTTAAAATATACAAACTTGCTGTTTATTTATTCAAAAAGTGCAACATACATACACACACTTCTAGGGTTGCCAGTTGAAAAATAATATGAGTTTGTAATTTTCATAATTAGTTTCTTTTTAGAGTTTGAGAATTTAAAATGATATTACATACAAGACAAAATTATTGTTAGAATGATATTTTATTACGAAGGCTGTTTGATACCTTCGTAATGTATTTGAGTTTTTTTCTGGCAAATTAAAGTTTTATTTTTTAACACACAGGTAAATTTTAAAAAAACGTAAATCACTTAGATCTACCTTGAAAAGAAAATTCAATCCATTCGTACTAAAATCAATCCCGAGTCGTGTCAAAAGTACGGGAAGTACAGATTTTCTTAAGTCCAGTATGATTATTATTATTAGATGGGATGGGATGTGACCCTCATCGGCCACTTGCACTGCGACCAGTGTTGATCTATTGTGCATCCCCTTGCCCCATTACGGTTTAATTCTCTCCCTTCATTGGGAGTGATATTAAGTCACATTCACTTAACATATCGTTCCTTTATTGCAGCATAGTCATATCTCAAAAAATGCGCATTTCGAGTTAACAATGCAGAATTGTGTACAGTACTACCTTTTATATTGTGCCAAAATTTTATTGCAATTACCTTTAAACTGTTTCCTTTAAAAACTTTTTCTAAGACTTGTATGGAAACTAAAAGTTTGAAATGTGTTTTTCTCGAAGCAAGCTTTTTTGCGTTATGACTATGTTGCAATAAAGGAGCGATATGTGAGTCAACACCAGTGGTGTGTCTTGTTTATTAATACAATGAAATTATATTATACATACATATCGGTTTTACTTACAATAACAAAAATGAATAAACCATTATTTATAACGTTATAATAGGAAAAATAGCTGAAATTAAATATAATATCTTTTTTTATACTTTACAACAAAGGGTCAATAATATGTGATCAAAAGTGAGTGTACGTCAATGTATAAACAAAATGTATGTGCAGTCTTATTTCTCGAACACCTGTCATTAAATTCATATTTATGCAAAGTACATCGTATTGTGCTATCACTAACTGCTTTATCAGACTCTGTAGTGATATCCTTGGCAATTTGTACCACATTAAAACGTGGTTTATTTGTAACTATGGCAGCAATCCTTCTTTCTTCTCTTTCAGTTATCAGCTTTGTACGTTCTCTTCGCATAAAATCGTCTATTTACTTAAAGCTTTTTAATTTTTCCACAATGCTTTTTTTACTAATTTTTCGAAATGATTTACTTTTTTCTCTTAGTTCTATTATAGTTTTTCTTGTTTCTATTGAAAAATCCGTTTTCATCTTTATTCACGGTTTTTATAAAACTTTACTGGCACTTCCACAACATATATTGATTATGAATTAACTAAAACAATTAGTTTTTGTCTTTTTCAATAAAAATCAACATAAAAATTGCTGTAAATCTACCGGTCTTAGCGAAAAAATTAAATGATGAGGAAACTGTTTACTCACTTTTGATGCGTAATTTTTGACAGTTTTAGTTAAAAGGTATTATAGAAAATTGTTGGTCTTATTTTTTGAATATTTTTTGAAACTGGTTACGTGAGCATTAAATAGTCTCTTAATTATAGCTACTAAGATTATTCTAGTGCTAATACTAGCAATGTAATAAAACGAAATATAAAACTATCATTGATGTTGACTCACCTTTGACGCTGATAGTTTATCCTGTGTCTCAATGCTATACAGGGGGCAATCAAGTGCTCCATTGACTCCTCTTCCTCACCGCATAATCTGCAAATGTCTGTGCTGAAAATGACCATGCTGTAGAGGTGCTTAAGGCAGGTAACGAGTGATTTTTTTGCTATTATCTTTTTGGCAACACTAGTTTTGACAGCTCACGCACGTTTTGTATCGTGTGTCACTGTCAAACATCTTTAGTTTGGTCTATAATTTAATCATGAATCGTCTTACAAACGAACAACGCTTGCAAATTATTGAATTTTATTACCAAAATGCGTGCTCTGTTGAGAAAGTTCATCGCGCGCTTCTTCCATTTTATGGTCAGTTTAATCGACCTACTGAGGCTTCTATTCGGGCTATTGTAAAAAAATTTCGCACCAAATTTACATTGTTGAACATTAAACCACCAACACGCTTACGTAGAGTGCGAACTGAAGAAAATATCGCAGCCGTATCGGCCAGTGTTGGTGATGACCGTGAATTATCGATTCGGCGCCGTTCGCAGCAATTGGGCCTCTGTTACTCCACTACGTGGAAAATTTTGCGGAAGGATTTGGGTGTGAAGCCTTATAAGATACAGCTGGTGCAAGAATTGAAGCCAAACGACCTACCACAACGCCAAATTTTTGGTGAATGGGCTCTTGAATAGTTAGGTGAAGATCCACTTTTTTATCGAAGAATTGTGTTCAGCGACGAGGCTCATTTCTGGTTGAATGGATACGTGAGCAAGCAAAACTGCCGTATTTGGAGTGAAGAGCAGCCAGAAGCATTGCAAGAGCTACCAATGCATCCACAAAAAACAACCGTTTGGTGCGGATTATGGGCTGGCGGCATCATCGGGCCGTATTTCTTCAAAGATGATGCGAATCACAACGTTACTGTGAATGGTGAGCGCTACCGTGCGATGATAACAAACTTTTTTTTGCCCAAAATGGAAGAGCTTGACTTGCATGACATGTGGTTTCAACAAGACGGTGCCACATGCCACACAGCACGCGAAACAATGGACCAATTGAGAGGCGAGTTCGGTGAACAGTTTATTTCACGCTTGGGACCAGTCAATTGGCCGCCCAGATCGTGCGATTTAACGCCTCTAGACTATTTTTTGTGGGGCTATGTTAAGGCTAATGTCTACAGCGACAAGCCCGCTTCGATTGACGCACTGGAAGCCAACATTGCCAACATTATTCGTGAGATACCGGCCGAAATGTTGGAAAGAGTATGCCAAAATTGGACTAAGCGGATGGACCATTTAAGGCGCAGCCGCGGCCAACATTTGCATGAAATAATCTTCAAACATTAAATTATATCGACCCAACTATCGATCCAAATAAATATTTCATGCATTTTTCTGAAGTTTATGTGTTTTTTTTTTTTTTAATTTCCGATAGTTCTTATAAAATCACCCATTATAATGACCTGTAAGGATCCACAATCACAGGAAAGTAATATCGTGCATTATTGGATCAATTGATTGATGCAATCAAGAAAAAACGACCACATTTAAAGAAGAAAAAGTGCTCTTTCTTCAAGACAACGCACCGGTTTACAGAGTATTGGACACGATGCTAAAATTACGTGAATATCGAATTGGTTGACCTTATAGTCAAGATTTAGCCCCTAGTGACTTTTTCCTGTTTCCAAACTTGAAAAAATGGCTCGCAGGAAACAGATTCATCTCTAACGAAGAAGTGATTACCAAAACTAACGCGTATTTTGAGGGGTTCCCAAAATCGTATTATTCAGATGGTATAAAAATGTTGAAATATCGTCCCACTAAGTGTGTTGAACTAAAAGGAGACTGTTGAGGAATAAATGGTTTTTGAAAACAAAAAAAGTTTTTTCCCTACTTAGGTAGCTTCAATATCAATCCGCCCTCGAACATGTGCACATATGTAAAACATATATTTTATTTTTTTCGCAAATAACTCCGAAATATGCGGGATCGCAAGCAAAGCGCGCTATCTGCAGAACACCTATCCACGAAGTTAGCTTTTTTCAGTAGGTTTTGCCGTTAAGAACGCGCGTTTGTCAGCAACATCAATACATTTAGTCCAACGTTATTCCGATTTTTTGTTCCTTCCATGTAATCTCAAAGCGCTACATACTCGTCTAGGCATTTGCTTCATGAATGACCTCTTTCTTCATATGACTATTCAGGCATTTCGTCAGGTTTGCAAAATTTAAATTGCCTAAATAAGAGAATATGCTGGATGGTGTAGCACTTCGTGGCTCAATTTGTCATAGTGACTGTGCATTGTCTTGATGAAACAGCATTTTTTTTACCAATTGTCGTTTTCGCTTCATAGCAACATATAATCTATCTAAAAGCTCTGAACTATATATATGATCTTATTTATCAAGTTCTTTCCTTGGTTTTAGTGATCGTTTTTTACGGAAAAAAATAATGCTTAATGAGCACACAAAATCGACGGTTCCATTTTCGTTACACAAACTATGTAAGTGGCGTAGCTTGCTCAACAGTTGGCAATAGTCTCCTAAAAGATGGTAGTTGATGGCAGCAGAAAGTCACGAAATTATTAAAATTTTCTCACTCAAAACAAAAACCTTTATTATTATTTGATCACGATATAATAATAGTTTTTTCTTTTTTTTTTTTGGCGAGTGAAGCTTCTTCTAATGTTAGAATAATTAAGTATAAAAATAAATTATTTCTCAACTTGTGTGATGAAGTACAGGGTGTTTATTTTTTTGAGTTAAGCAAGTTTAAATCATAAAAAAACAAAAAGATTTAAGGAGTGGTCCAACCATAATGTACGATGTTAATTGTAAGTCACACCTTAACGTCAAGTTTTTTGTCCAACTTAATTTGGCATTCCTCTGTGGTAGCGTTTGACAAATTCAACTATGGAGAGGTACAGAGGCGTTAAGATTGCTGAAGCTTTTTACGAAAATGGGCATTTAAATCTAAATGCAGTTCGTGTATTTCGTCAGCATATTCGACCAGATGTGTTCACATTCGGAAGAATTGTGCGTAAATTCCAGGGTCTGTAGGAAATGTACCAAAATGTGCGCCCAGTTCTCTCCCCGAAAAACATTGCTGTTGTTCGCGATAGTGTGACAGAAGACTCGTGACTCGTCATCGTGCTTTACAATTGCACATAGTCATCAACTACGCTTAATTGACTCAAGAGATGGAACCTAATGACCATTTCAAGCGTTAGCAATGCAAAGGGCACATTTCACCTCAGTGAATTGGTTAACGATCAGAATTGCCTCATTTGGTCAAATGAAAATCCATGAATGATTGTTGAAAATCCACAAAGAATGATCGTTTGTTGTGGTTTTTAGGTTGGCGGCGCCATCGGGCCGTACTTCTTTGACAATGAAGTCAGCCATGCAGTTACCGTTAATGTTATTTGCTATTGTGAGATGATAACGGGTTTCTTGTGGTCAGGAATTATAAATATGGACCTGGACGATACTCGTATGTAGTTCCAATAGGATGGTGATCCTTGCCACACAACCAACGAATAATGCATTGAATTAATTTGGATTTAAATATAAAATAACAGACGTATTCATAAAAAATATTGTGTTTTTATTAAAGTAGTATTTAAAAAATTTTCTATAGAAATTATCAATCAAATAACAGTTTAATAAACATACAATATTTTTTATGAATAAGGCCATAAGTTTATAATTTTATATATTTTTCGAACTATCAGTCTGAAAATTTTTATTTGAATATGTAATTCTTGTATCCGATCTAAAACAATAAAACTTCATTTAACGCTTAAAGATTATGATATAAATAAAATTTTTCCTGAATTATTTAATGAAAAATTTTTTATTTTATAAAGTATTGGAATAATTTTTTATAAATATATAAATAAATACTTACTAGTAGTATTTTCGAGTGGAAATATGCGTTTCGTTATCCCCAGAAACTTGTGTCAAAAAAATCTTCTCATATCAACAAAAAAATCTTAATTTTAGAAAAGAGTTTTTGAAAAGTTAATTGTTACAAACATATATATTGTTACAAACATATATGGCATATCTTTCAGAGAAATGGTGCCACTCAATCCATCATTTCGGTGAAAGTAGGGTGGTGGCTCTGGATATTTCAAAAGCGTTTGACAGAGTGTGGCATGGTGCACTACTGGCAAAACTTACTGCTTTTGGTGTCGGTGATGACTTCTCTCGGTTTATATCGAGTTTTCTCAGAGACGGCACTATACGAGTTGTTATAGATGGGGTCTCATCAAACGAGTTCAAGATTAATTCAGGGGTTCCGCAAGGCTCCGTTCTTTCTCCTACCCTATTCCTTATTTTTCTAAATGATCTTCTCTACCAAACTTCCAACCCTATCCACTCTTTCGCAGATGACAGTAGCATTTGCCACTCGTACTCTTTTAGCTATAGGCCCAGCCTATCAGAGATTGCTGCCAAGAGGCTAAATATGAATGACTCACTGAATAGTGATCTTCTATTAATCTCCGAATGGGGTCGTAAAAACAGAGTCGCCTTCAACGCTCGTAAGACCCAATGTTGCTTATTAACACACAAGCAAACGACCGCAAATGCTACTTCATCTGTACTCATGGATGGTATAAATATTGAGGAATCGGATGCTCTTGATGTTCTTGGAATGAAGATACAGTGTGATGTTCGCTGGACAGAACACATTTTTCATGTCTCTAAAGAAGCATTCAAGTGCCTCGGTTTTTTGAAACGGTGTAAGATGTACTTCACTCCATCCGACCTCCTTACTATTTATACCACCTACATCCGACTGAAAATGGAATACAACTCTCATGTTTGGGCCGGTGCCTCAAAGTCTATTTTGGGGTTACTCGACCGTGTGCAGGAGAGGGCGAAGAAGCTTATCGGTGACAGTAGGGTATCCAACTCTATTGACTCACTGGAGCATCAACGCAGTGTGGGGTGCGTTACTCTGTTCTATCGTTACTACAATGGATTTTGCTCTGACGAGATTAGGGATCTTGTTCCCGAAACTCGCACATTTTTACGTAGCACGCGCTTATCGTCTAGAGCTCATCCATTTGTGGTCGATTGCCCGGGGAATCGCACTACGCATTACAGAGAGAATTCGTTTTTCAGCCGTACGCTTCGTCTATGGAATAAGTTGCCTGCAGACGTGTTTCCTGTCTGTTATAACGTTGGAAAGTTCAAGTCAAATGTTCACAAACACACTCCCTCTCCTCATAACCTATTTTCCTAGTTCTGGTACAATGCACTGCATATGTAGGGGTCATCCCCTGAGTACTGGTCCAAGCTAAAAAAAAAAAAAAGCAATTACTCTCGAGGGCATTGCATGATGATTAATGGTTTACACAATATTTATTAGAATACGAAATATTAAAAATTTTAACTTTGGGACAAAGATCTGCAAATCTTATTTTGCTTCTAAAGTCTTCAGAATTATGGTAAAATCTTAATTCTGACAACGCTGTCTATCGCATTTCGTCGGTTTATTTTCTCATTTCATTAGATTTTTTCTAAAAATGTCTTTATCTAAATATACTGATACATTGGTTGACTCATAGTAAGAAATAAGTATTAAATCAAAGGCTTAATTATGGATGACACCTGCAAATATCTTTTTAGCAGAAAGACAATAAAGCAACCTATAATGCATTCGGCATAATAATTTTTTCTACCCGTATTATCATTTTAAACAACTGCTTTATCGTTCTCAGCCGCCCCACTAAAAAGAAAATTCAATCCATCCATACTTAAATCAATCCCAAGCGGTGTCAAAAGTAGGGCATTTTTTTCTCTTATGTCATATATAAAACATTAAATATATTAAATATGTTGGCAATATCAGTCATTTTGTTCGGATTGTCAGTTTGTTTTTGACAGATAAAAAGGTTAGTCGTGTTTTGGTGAGCTATTCAATTTTTTACTATTTGAAAAATGGATCAAAGAAACTGTACTATGTTGACATTTGATATGTTGACAGTGGCGTTTAGCGAGTCTACTATGAGCAGAACACAAATTCAAATGTGGTATAACCGGTTTAAGGAAAGCCGAGAAGATGACAATGACTAGGCTAGACCTGGTCGCCCGCGCACGTCAACAACCGATGAAAACATTGGAACGATTTTGTATAGTCGTCGAATCACTATCAGAGAGGTTGCTTATGATGTTGGCATATCGATCGTCTCATGCCAAGCAATTTTTACGAATATTTTATGCACGAAACGTGCGGAAGCGAAGATTGTTCCAAAATTGCTAAATTTCGATCAAAAACAACATCGCATGGACATCGCTCAGGGGCTGTTGAACATCGTCAACTGGTGACGAATCAAGGGTGTATGGCCATGACATTGACACCAAAGCCCAATCATCCCAGTGGAAGCGTCCAGAAGAGTCAAGACCGAAAAAAGCACGTCAAGTCAGGTCAAATGCGAAGGTTTTGCTCACTGTTTTCTTCGACTGCAATGGCGTGGTGCATCATGAATTCTTGCCACATGGTCGTACGGTCAACAAGGAATACTACCTTGAAGTAATGCGGCGTTTGTGCGAAGCAATTCGTCAGAAACGCACAGAATTGTGGAATAAACAATCTTGGATTTTGCACCATGATAGTACACCAGCTCACACATCGATGCTTGTATGTGAGTTTTTGCCCAAAAACAAAACCGTTATCATGCCGGACATGCCCCGCTGACTTTTTCCTCTTCCCAAAACTGAAGACACGGATGAATGGAAAGCGATTGAGGAGATAAAAGGAAAATTGAAACAAGAGCTGTTGGCGATACCAAAAGCGCTTTTCAGAAGTGTTTCGAGGATTGGAAAAAACGCTGGCATAAGTGTATTATATCTGAGGGGAATTACTTTGAAGGGGATAAAGATTGACGAATAAGTAATTACTTTTTGAAAAAATTAAAAATAATGGTTATTTTTTATCTATTCATTCCTTTTTTAAACAATAAGAATTTAAAAATCAAAATGTGCTAATAATATTTCTCAAATTTTATCAAAATTTTCTCTGAGAACTTCTAGTTACGATCTCTCAGCAACTCGTTCATATTTATTTCGGTCTTTGGATTGGTTTTACTCGGTTTAAGAATTCTGCACTTTAATCAAAATTCTTTTCGTGTCCCAGGACAGGCTATCTTACTGTTTTCAGCTTGTTTTACACTTGCGTGTTATTTGTACTGAAATTATTTAGTACAACTCGTATTAAGAGCAAGTAGAAAAAAGTTACGAGCTTTAGACCGGGGCACATAGAATCCGTCGTACGTTATACGTTGCCTTTATCAATTGACAACTAAGTTGAACTGCATGTATTGTTATGAGCTTTGTCACATTCCGCACTTCTCCGTCAACGCAAAGTATTAAAGTTGAGCAAATTTCAACTTTTAACGCACGTTGAGAACTTTGACAACTATCTGGTAATATTTTTTGTATATTTTGATAAAATATTTCGTTCAAAAATTAAATAAATTGAAAAAAATTGTGTTAGATTTTTTATGCTGTGTCCGAATTATAAATTCAAAGATTTTAGTGAAATTAAAGTAAAATGCAGTTGATTTTATATCCGTTAACAAAGTACTGATTGTGCCAGCTTCATACTTCGTATACGTTGATGTCAGTTAAAAAGGAGACGGACAAAGTACAACGGATTCTATGTGCCCCGGCCTTTATTCTTCTGTGTGACAACGCAACTGGGGTTCGATTGCCATCTATAACCCTGGTTTACAGCCAAAAAATACCACATGCCTAGATAAGTTAATTAGGACCTCCTGAACACGAAAAACGCTGTAATTTTTTTCTAAGTACCGTTTTTTATATAACGGTACTTTTGTGTTTTTCGTGTATGGTCCCAATCAAACCCTTGTGGAGCCAAACCAAACCGACCGAGATAAATGACACATCATTGGAAAGGTAATTGAATGCCTTTTCCGTCGATATAATCTGAATTTCTATCTGACAGGAAATGGCTGAGTTATAGCACCTCAAAATTCAAAAATTGCCTATTTTTTAAGTTTGTTTCAAAAATTTTCATTTTTATTTCATTTTTTCTTCTACGTTGTAGTAAAGATCTGGAATGTTTTATTTTTTACCAAATAGTTTATTTAATGACCAACATTTTAAGCGTAATTTGAAAAAAAACGGATGAAAAATAAAGTTTTTATTAAGGATTTTGTCGAACGACAATATTTTCATCTTTTATTTTTATTTTTTATTTTCAATTAAAAAAAAAAAATTATTTAAATGACGAGAGATTTGAACTATTTAAGTACTGTATAGCGAACAAGTGTGTGTCATTATTTCATTTGCAATTGAAAAACCGCAGAAGCGTTTTTGAAGGCAAAAACGTAACAATATATTAGAGGGCTGCTCAAGCACAGGAAAAATGTCTTACAAGACATCGTAATATTTTCAAGTAACTATCCATCGTTTTCTTTCACATTTCCAAACAAACACTTCAGTGCCGAAATGTTCTAAACGCGTCATCGTTTATTCGTTTCAGTCTGATATTTTGTTTTGGTTTTTTGCTATGAAACAGAATTCAAGCACTGTCGTATACTCGTATGTGTTTCTAAACTATGAAGTGTTTGTGCTGTTTCCAAATGTTCTACAGCTTGTTTGTTTTGTTTTAAAGATTGTTCTTAAATACAGTGCTTGGAACTACTGCAGCCTTTTAGTATATGTGTTAGTACAAGTGTAAGAGCTGAAAAGCAACCCCCTAAACAGAGAGAGAGAGAGAGAGAGAATTTTTATACAAATAATCACTGGTGCTGGGCCTAGCCTTCCTTTCGCCTAATTATTGTCTTAAAAGTTTCTTCAAAGTTTCCGAAAATTAAGTTAATTGTAAAAAAGTTTTAATTTATTATTAAGCTAAAATTTATCATTAAACAGCAATGTCCTTAATATGCATAATTATTTTCTTTTCTTTTTAGGTAAGTAAATTGGATTTAATAATATTTTAAAGAACCAGTAACAATTTTTGGGTAAGTAGGTATATTTTTGAGAAGCAACATTTTTTTTTAAATACAATTTCGGCCATATGTTAGCCACGGCTGGTGCTTCCAAGATGCAGTCTGGCAAACCAATTTACATAAATCTTTCGCCAATAACTTCTTGAATGTCGACTTCCACGTATTCAATTGACTGTAGTTTATCGACATAGACAATAGAAAGTAATATTAATAATAAATCGGCAATTACGTGAAGTTATTCTTTCATCAAAAGTTTATTTGAGCAAATCGATTGTAGGACGCGTTGCGTAACATATGTGTCTCCGTCCTATAGAAACCAGGTGCCAGCTAATTGAGGTACAAAAAATGTGTTATTTTCCTATAAGGGTAATCATTGGCAGTAACATTCTGACCATCAACGTTTTTGAAGATATATGAACCAAAAATTCCGCCAGTCTATAAAGCGCACCAAATACTACTAGATGTAGGTATGATGATGTTTCGACAATAGCTTGTAAATTAAGCGGCCCATACACGTTTCAATTCAATTGTGAATTGAGTCTTTCAACTGAATTGATTAATGCCCACACACTTCATAAACTCAATTGAAAGATTTTCCTTCAACTATTAAATTCAATGAAATTTTAGACAATATTAAAAATATATAATGTTCTCTTTGCAAAAACAGTACAAATATAAATTTTGAGACCTGATCAAAAGACTCGAGCACACACAACACAATCAAATTGAAAGACTTGCTAGTCAACTTGAAAAAATCAAAATATTTTATTTTTTCTTCAACCAACTCGACAACTGCCAAACTAATCAATTGACAAAGCCATACATGCTTTGATTTGGACAACAACCGACTCAGTTGCCAACTGAGTTGAAACGTGTATGGGGTGTTTTATTCTCACACCAAATGCGACAATGCTGCTTATTTACATAAAACCAAAAATGTGTTCCATCGGCGAATAAAACGAAATGCACACGATGAGTTTGACGAACACAAATATGATTTCTATAATTAACCATTTGCAAGCGTTGCTCTATTGTAGAGGTATCCATGAAGAAATATCAAACCAAACAAAAAAAATTTTTTTTTTTTTTTTATATTTTTTATTTATTGAATCTTCAAAATGAACTAACAATAATTATTCAAATCTTAATACTAAATTTAAAATTAAAAAATGTGATTCTTAAGTCCGGCCAATGCTAGACAAAAAGTTTTATTATGCGGGAGCTATTTCAGTAAAATCACCTATTGAGCAATCTGATGGTGGCAGCAGTATCCCTTCTTCTCAACCGACTGTGGCCGCCAAAATTAAGTATATTACGCGCAAGAGGGTTTGGATGAAGTTCCAGTTTACTGACATACCTTGTCGCGTACTTAGAAAACTCCTCTTTTACCAGCGGAACACTCAGATCTTTATGAATTCGTGAATTTTTTACATACCATGGAGCTGCAGTAATCGTTCGAAGAATTTTGTTTTGTCGCCTTTGGATTTTTTCAATGTTTGACGCTGAGGCGGTGCCCCATAACTGAATTCCGTAGCACCATATAGGCTTTAATATTGCGTTGTATAACAAAAGTTTGCAATCTAATTTCAGTGTCGAATTTCTGCCCATAAGCCAATTTAGCTGCGCTGCTTTTAGTTTTAACTGAGTGACCTTTGCTTCAATGTGAGACTTCCACGTTAGCCTACGGTCCAGGTGAATACCAAGGTACTTTACTTCGTTGTGCTGCGGAATAGGTGAGTTGTTAATTTGGATAGGCGGACATGTTTGCCTACACAGTGTGAATGTAACATGAGTACATTTCTGTTCATTAACTTTGATTTTCCAAAGTTTTAGCCATTTCTCTAATATTGAAGTATACTCCTGTAAATTTCGTGATGCTAATTGGTGGTTTTCATGAACACTCAAAAACGCTGTGTCATCTGCAAAGGTAGAAGTGTGGATTCCGGATGTCGTTGGCATGTCAGAAGCGTAAATCAAATATAAAGTAGGCCCCAGTATGCTGCCTTGGGGAACTCCTGCCTTGATTGGCTGAGTTGGGCTTATAAAGTCGCCTTCTCCGATAACAAACTTCCGCCCATATAAGTAGCTTTCTAGAAGCTAGTGTGTATTTGCAGGCAAGTTTAGCTTTATTTTGTGCATCAAGCCGTCGTGCCACACTTTATCAAAAGCTTGAGAAATATCAATGAAAAGAGCTGAGCAATACTTCTTCTCCTCAAAGGTTTGTCTTATGACATTGACTAGTCTGTGCGTTTGTTCTATGGTGCTATGCTTAGCCCAAAAGCCAAATTGATGATCAGGGATGCATCCCACATTGTTCAATATTGGACTCAACTTCGCCATTAACAATTTTTCGAATAGTTTTGAAATTGTTGGTAAAAGACTTATTGGTCTATATGATTCTACCTTAGTCAGATCCTTCCCTGGCTTGGGTATCATAGTAATCATTGAGAACTTCCACTCTGCAGGATAATACTCAAGGCGTAAAATGGCGTTAAAAATAAAAAGTAGAACCCTTCTAGCTACACGAGGTAACTGTTCAAGCATTTTACCAGTAATTTGATCAATGCCTGGAGCTTTCCTGGGGTTTGTATTACCGATAACGTTTTCGACATCTTGAAAATTAAATTTTAAAGACACAGGAGGTCTAACAACATATGGTGGTAATTCCGCTGTATTATTCTCTGAATCATTTGTGATAAAAACCTTTCGCAAATGATCGACATACAACATTCCCTTTTCAGAATCGCTTCTTGCCCAGTCGCCAGTTGAATTTCGCAAAGGTGGCTTACATATTACGGGTCTTTTTAAACTTTTTGTCGCTTTCCGCAAGGAATAATCAGATTGAGATAACAACTCAATGTTGTGAACCTCTAAAAAAAAGAGATTGAGGGATTTATGTTTATTTTAATATTGTATAATGTAGTAAGTAGACCATGATTTATTTACATTGGTCTGCTTCAAAATCACGAACGTTAACGTTCGTATAGTTCACTAACGCTAAACAAAAAAACAATTTTCCGCGTCTAATCGGTAGAAAGCAAGAATAGCTCTGTATAATATTTTGCGAATAGAAAGACTGGTTCTGGATCAGAAATCTGTTTTTTACTGGTTAGATTACTTGCGAACGTTCAGGTTCAAAGTCGTGGATGAGCCATATATTAATTAATTGGAGAATTTCAATAAGGAACATTTTTTTTTTGGAAGTAAAATTTCAAGGTCGCATCAAAAATCAAAATCGATTTACGCGGTTCTAACTTGTGTCCCGAGATATTAAATGTTGATGATGTGTTGAATACTTTTATTTTCCAGATTGTCTGTCTACACATATAAATTAAATACATTTAGCTGCGTCATATCGCATTTTATTGTTATTTGTTACCGAGGAGTTTTTGCTTAATAGATATGGAGCAATTTGTTAATTCATTTAAACGTCAACTGTTTAAACATATGCGTAATACAACAAAGATAAAGTGCATGATTTGTTAATTTATAAATCTTTATCTTAGTTTCAGTCTTAATCACACGTTTTTTCTACAGATTCTCCTTTTAATATATGTACAGTGGCTCACAGTTTATTTCGTACACATGCGAAGTAAAATTTTTAGCCTTATGGAGTTATAACTAACGTTGATATGGAACACATTTAATATAGAATTTAAGCAAAATCCCTATATGCGTAGTAAAAAACTCTCGAAAATCAGTGAACCACTTCTTTAAAATCGATGGTGCAAAATCTCGTTTAGCTTGGCCGTAGAAACCATCACTAAGATGGTTTCTTCGGCAAAAAAAATCATGCTTAATGACCAAATCCACTTAATTCCAAAACGCGCTCCAGTCTGCTATTAATGGCCACCAAGCACCAACTGAATGACTCAGCTTGTTTAAATTTACACAGGAATCAACTGGCAGTTGCCTATGAATAGCAGCAGTGTTGGCATTTCAATTTAAAAAGTCACGGACTTTTGACCCGTCCTCGTGATTACATACCACCAAAGCGTACGATGAAACTAAAAAAACATCGTAAATAAAACAAAAAAAAAAAAAAAAAACAATTGTATGTAAAGTAAAATGTCGGCTAATTCCGATGGTTCACATATTTTCAGTGACTGTGAGACATAATTGAGATTCAATATCTTTAATGTGGCAGAATTGTCTCATCCTTTAGCCTTGGATTATTACGAGTATTGGCTTGCTGACGTATACTTTTTATTTTAAATATCCCCAAAAAAAGAAGTCCAACGGTATCAAATCAAATGAGTGTGGGGGGCAATTAACATCCCAAAAAAATAAGATAACAAAATCATTAAGTTTCTCACACAAAAGAGCCATTGTTGTATAGACTGTGTGGTAAGTGGCACTTACACACATCGTCCAGGTCCATAACCTCAATTTCTGACCACAAGTGATGTTCGTTGTGCATGAAAACGTGATGAGGTTCTCGGATTTTCTGCCGCACTATCGCCAATAATAGCAAAGTTTTTCGGAGAGCGATCTAGACGGAAATTGCTTTTGGGCTCTTCAAGTTTAAAAGTATGAAATTCAATCCTCAAAAGTGCGTCTTCCGATTTTTTATAGCCAATTTGAAACAAATATTGAATTGATTTTTATTTTTTTTTGCTTTGTAATTATAATATATTGTTACGTTTTTGCCTCTTAAAAAGCTTTTGCGGTTTTTTCAATTGCAAATGAAATAATGACTAACGCAGTTGTTCGTAATACAGTACTTAAATGATTCACAACTTTATTTGCACTTGATACTATTGTGTACCAAAACATCTAATATTATCAAGATTATTCTAGCCATTCATAAAATGTACAAATATAAATCTTACGCATATACACATTCATACATATGCTTGCGAGCAATAAGCAAGTCAGAACAACAAACAATAATAAAACGAATACCTAGAATACAAGAAAAATAACAACATCAGTTGTAGTTGATTTACTTGGAATTTCACGTATGTTTGTTTGGTTGTGTATTATGTTTTTAGTTTTAACTTATTTGTATGAAGTTATACATTTATAATAAGCAGATCAACAGCTGCACACTGGGTGAGATGTAACAAAAAAATTTTTAACAATATTTTGTACTATAATGCAAATTAAATTAAATGTATGGAAATATATACAAATACGAGTAAGAAAAAATCATATTCATTTTGGTAATTTTTTTTTGTGCATATTTGGTAACTTTTTGAAAAATTTTTGGTTGTAATAATTTTTTGCCGTGGCAGCACTGGTTCCCAATCAATCACATTTGTCAATAATCTCTAGCCATCAATGGTTAATATCTGCATGATAATATTTGCTTTAAACTGTGGTTGATTTTTACACTTTCGATTTCAAAAAACGCGAAAAAAAAATCTAAAGGTGTCAAATTGTGGGATTTTATTGTCGAATTTACTTCTCTTCTGCGAGAAATAATGCGATTTTTTAGGTTTTCTTTCAATAGATGTATTGTTTCTCTTACTGAGTTACAAGTGACACCATCCTGTTTAAACCGAATATTCTCTATATCTAAATTATAAATTTTCACCACAAAAAGTTTCTATTCATCTCCCTGCTGCGTTTCCGATAATACCTCTATTTTGGGCACCCTATACTATATTCACACTCTATAGTTTACACACCCAAAATTATCATATTTTTTTTAAGAGCTTTTTAATAAAAGAAAAACCGCTGCAGCAAAAAAAAGCGGCAGCTGCCGCAAATATTTTTTCTTCAGCCGTCACGATATTTTTCATTCCGCTTGGTTCTGTGCCGGCTAGGGGATTACTTCCAGACTAACATAAGAGGTAAAAAAAAGCATGAGCTTTAAAAGAAGGCAGACGTGAATTTAAATCCTGGTGTAAATTTCGCCAAATTATTTTTAATTGCAGTCGTATATGGATCCGTATCCGTATTAGCGGTAATTTAAAACCAAAATTGTGTTTCACATTTTGGTAACTGTACCGATGCCAAAGTTATACGGTATTTTAAACTTTAACTGTATTTTTGCTTTATCGTTTGGTGACCTTGATTTTTTACATTTTTTCATTATTCAAAATTATTTTCCTCCAAAATTGTTCACTGCAAATGTTTGCAAAAATTTTAACGAATGCGAATATCAAAACTAACATCCCTAACCCCGATTCATACATATGTAAGTATGTACATATTTACGTACGTAACTTTCGTATTTATTTTTGCGCCATTGTTATAAAATTTGTTTGCATTTTTGCATAATGTTGCCTACAACTTCAACAAAGCTAAAGACAAATAAAAGTAAAAAGGTGGCAGTGAAACAGCAGAGGAAAGAAAAATAACAGAATTGTAAATATAAACGCTGATACTGACTGGTCTGGTATTTGTATCTATCGCGTCATTGCATTGGCTTGAGCTGCATCAATAGTTTTTCAACTACAGCTCTCCACTATGCTTTTGTCCAGTTTAGTTGAGAATCCATTTACCAGATAGGAGCACTAAAGCAGGTGCCTGGAAGCTTAATTAGCTTCTAACTTTTTTTTATTATCTTTTATAAATACACTCGTAGATGTACATATGTAACTATTTTTCATTCATATTTTTGGTAAAACTGTTAAATTTGTTATTGGCGTTTTCTTTTTTGTTTTCAATAAATTAATCAGTTAGTTTTGCCTACATACAAACATACTCGCGTACAACTGGCTGTGTGAGATATTTGTGCGAGAATTCGCCTTTGCTTCCTTCCACCATTTGTAAATTCGCCTTGATCCAAAGTGTTAATACCTTTTTCAATGGAATTTTATTTCTTTTGTTCGGTCCCCATCAGCAAACAAATGACGGCTCAGAAATCAAACACCCATAAACACACATACTAGAGATCTGCATCGAATATTATACATTTAAAATATTGTTTTCTTTCGTAACCAACATGTATGTAAAGGGGTTTCCAATAGGCACTTGACAACTTTGAATTTAATTTGTGAACGTTCTGTTTCACTGATCATCTAGCTGTTACTTTAGTTTTTTTTTTCCAAGTAAACTCAATATTTTCGTCATGGTAAAGTAAACGAACGAAGAATATATGCAAATTATAAAAATGTACTACCGAAATTCGGAGTAGGCGATCGTTCTACAGGGTGGCGCAAAAATAACCTTCCAAGGTTTTCTGGCTGTAATTTAAAAAAAAAAAGAAAAACTTTGATTCTTCTAGTGGATTATTTTTATTTTGTCTTTTAATTTTTTTTACATCAAGTCGAGAATATGATGTCATGTAAATGGCCGCCGCCACAGTTGATTGTTATTTGAGCCCTTTTGATAGCATTTTCCTTCACATTGCCCAAAACTTCTGGCGATAGATCCTCACGTTCTTGACGGATATTGTTTTTAAGAGTCTGAGGCTTGTTGACATAAACCCACGACTTCAAAAAGCTCTACAAAAAGAAGTCTGCAGTGGTCAAATCAGGCGATCTTGCTGGCCAGTGCAAATCGCCAAAACGGGAGATTAGGCGCCCGGGAAATGAATCATTCAGCATATCGGTTGTGGCACGTGCAGTGTGTGCCGTAGCACCGTCCTGTTGGAACCACATGTTTTCCTATCCCAATTCATCAAGTTGCTCTGTAGCACTCACCATTCACAGTAACCGTTTGGCCCGCGACGTCTTCGAAGAAAAAAAGGTCCGAAGACTCCTCCTGCGAAAACAGCAAATAAATAGTCACCAATATTCCGCGCTCTGGAGTAGTGTAGCGTAATATTGTTTATTAACGTGTATTTCGCATGTGTTTACTGCACAAATGTCAAAACAGAACTGACATTAGGGGCCAATCGCAAAATGTATAACATTTTCTGATAGGAGGATTACTTTTGCGCCAACTTGTAGTAGACAAGCAGTTACAAGTTTAGTGCAAAAATATGGTTATACATATTCATGCGTGATGCTGCCGTTCCACTGAGACAGCAGCTTGGTGAAAACGACGAAAATATCGCTGCCGATCC
This sequence comes from Thecocarcelia acutangulata, assembly GCA_914767995.1. Lineage (NCBI taxonomy): Eukaryota > Metazoa > Arthropoda > Insecta > Diptera > Tachinidae > Thecocarcelia > Thecocarcelia acutangulata. The sequence continues at coordinate 66,233,635 of OU612098.1, forward strand.
AAGTAAGTCGATTTCGCGGCCAAAACCACTTTGTGGCGCGAATTGCAAAACATGGAGTTGGACGATATGTCGTATTAACAGGACGGTGCTACAAGCCACACAGCGCTCGTTACAATCGATTTATTGAAGAGTAAGTTCGGCGAGCGTGATATCTCAAGAAATAGACCAGCAAATTGGCCACCTTGTTCGTGCGATTTAACGCCGCCAGACTTTATTCTTTGCGTTTACAACTCAGAGCCAATATTGAACGCGAAATAGCGGTCGTTCCGGCCGAAATGTGTGGCTGAATCGTCAAAAATTGGGTCCAACGAATCGACCGTTGCCGACGTGCCTACGGCGGTCATATGAACGAAGTCGACTTCCATAATTAAATGTTTCAATATGGTTTGCGTTTTATATGGTTTGCGTTTTATTTAAAAACAAATTGTTAAGTCCTTATTGTAAAACCCGATACATTAAAACTTTCTTAGCACGCAACTAGTGCACAGAGATTTTATGTTGTTTTTCTAACAGATACAGGATCTGATAAAAAAATAACCGTTATTTTCAAATTTCGTCAGTTACGTATGCTTGATTTTCTGTTATATATGTTTGCAATATTAGCCGTTTCGGATTGTCAGTTTGTTTTTGACATATAAAAAGGTTAGTCGTGTTTTGATGTGCTCTTCGATTTTTTACAAAAACAACGTGGCATGGACATCGCTCAGGAGCTGTTGAACATCGTCATCGACGATCCAGATTTACTCAAAAATTCCTAACTGGAAACAAATCATGGGTGTATGGCTATGACATTGAATCCAATGGAAGCGTCCAGAAGAGCCAAAATCGAAAAAACCACGTCAAATTCGATTAAATATGAAGGTTTTGCTCAATGTTTTCCTCGACTGCAATGACGTGGTGCATCATAAATTCTTAGCAAAAGGTTGTACGATAACGCTGATATGATAGCGCACCAGCTCACACATCGATGCTTGTGCGTGAGTTTCTCGCCAAAAACAAACCCGCTATCATGCCTTAACTACCGTATTGACTGGACTTGGCCCCCGCTGACTTTTCCTCTTTCCAAAACTGAAGACACCGAGGAAATTAAAGCGTTTTGCTACGATTGAGGATATAAAAGAAAAATCGAAAGCGGAGCTGTTGGCGATACTAAAAATGTCGGTTCAGAAGTGTTTCGAGGATTGGAAGAAACGCTGACGTAAGCTTATTATATCTGAGGGGGATTACTTTAAAGGGGTCAAGATAGTTATTGATGAATATATAAATGCTTTTTGAAAAAATTGTACATTACGGTTATTTTTTGATCAGCCTTCGTATGTAGATTCAACTTGTTGTGACGGTTCCCTAAAACTACCAAATATATATAAAGTGTTTTTTTTTCATAAATTATTTTGAAGTCAGTGAATAAACATAGGATAATTTTTATTCTGAAATTTTAGCCACAGAAAGGATGAAAACTAATGCCGTTTTCTTTTCTGAAAAAGTTTTGCATTTATGCTGCACTTTTTTTTTCTTAAAATTCAAGTTTTAAAATTTAAGTTTTATTGAGATGAAAGGAAGATGTCGCAATAACTATAAATATCTGAAAAAAAAGTTGAGAAAATTGTATTTGTGGCAAAAACTATATTTTTTGGCAAAACAATATCGAAAATGTTACACTTTTTCTAGAAAAGAAAACGCCATAAAAAAAAATTTAACATCAGACAGATGAAATGTCAATCCGAAAAATACTTTTTTAAATTACTCCAGCACTTTTTTTTTTTTGTAAACAGACTGGAAAAACTGCTTTTTGGACATCGGATAGACAAAATGTCCATCTGAAAAAAGTTAAGTAATTCCGCAACATATGAATCGATTTTCAAAACTTTTAAAAAATTAAATTAAAAATTTCTGTTTAACTCAATCAATTATACGCCAATTTTCAATGTTGTTTCTTCTTTTACAAGAGTTTATCAGCGGGCTGAAAAGCTGTAAATCGCCATAAAGCAATTAGAGTATAATAGCAGGGACGGTGGTACTTTTCGCTGGTGGTTTGAGTCCTTGCTAGAGATACACAAGTAGTAGAAATACATGCATGTCTGAAAACATCTGCATTGTGAATGCATAGAAAGAGATATTTCTTAATACAAACATGATTGCAACTGCGCAGTGATGTATATCGGACCTGATCTTTTGCAAATCGCAGAAGATTGTACTCGAACAAAAATTATGTGATCTCTCTAATATTGTGCTAGACGCTGATAGTTTAGAAGACATATTTACCCTGGAATCAGATTTCATATAAGCAATAGAAATAGGGTATGAGAAAAAATAATATCACTATTGACTGACGAAATGTTGGGTTAGATAAATGGGCAAATATTTATTTTTGAAAATGGTAGGCAGTGTTGTCAAATGTCTGTCTGTTAGCAATTTCATTGACAATAAAAAGGTGGCATTATATCCTGTAGAGTTTTAGAACTTTTAAGAGCTAACAGGGTTACCTTCCTACAAATTTAGACCGAAGTCTTATCGATCTAAGACTGTATACTGCCACACGGTTGCAAATTATAATTTTTGAACGGGGTAGTGTGGAAAAAGTTTTAGGTTAATAGCACAAAAAAAACCCAGTTCTACAAAACCTTTATGTTTTAGAAAAGAATTGTGTAAAAATATATGGATTTCGGGAACAAGATCTTAGATCTATTCGGAGCAATTTCCAATGGAGTATCGATAAAACAGAGTAACGTATCCTACACAGCGTTGATGCTCTAATGAGTCAATAGAGTAGGATGCCCTACTATCGCCGATTGATTAGCTTCTTCATTATCACTCTCTCTCTGTCTCTCTCTCTCTCTCTTGCACACGGTCAAGTAACCCCAAAATAGGCTTTGAGCCACCGGTCCTAACATAACCGGTTCCAATTTTTTTATTGGTTTTGTGCCGCTTGCGCGGAAACGAAGCTGGCTGAAAAATGATTACGACAAAATATCCCTCGCCTCACCCCCTTCGCCTACGCCCAGTCATACGCGTTAGCCTACAAATAATTAATAAGTATTGTACTTAAAATTATATTTTTGTCAGTCTCTGCTTTACGAATGTAAATATGCAGACCTGTGATAGATACTATACCTAAGTTGACTCATATTATTTGAATGTTGTGCTCAGTTAAAACAAAAGCCAGACTTAACATGAGAAAACTTTGAACAAAGTTTTATCGTAGAGAGCACAAAAACCAGCTTAAAAAAGTTACCAGATCAGAAAGAAAACCAGTTAAACTCTTTCATAAAGTAGTTTTCATATCAATTCAGTTGAATGCGAAACGGTGAAGATAACAGACGTTTAAAACGGATAAAACTTTTGAATGTAATAAAAAATAAAAGTTTTCAATAAAAAAAAAAACTGAAAATTAATCAACCTTAAAAAACATATTATTCTCGTTTAAAAAGAGAGCAACAAACAAATATTGTTAAAGTAAACGAATTGCAAAAATAAGAAAAAAAATACATATATACTTTTATACACATATGTATACATGTATGCACAAAGTATATATAAATATTATTATAATTATACATAAACAAAAAAGAAAACAAAATCAGAATAAAAATAAAACTCGATTGCAAAAAAGGTATTTTTCCTTTAAAAACGCACGGAAATTCGCATGACTGTGTTTTATTTTTACGGTTACTAAACTATTTCCGTTGATTAAATTTTCAATCTAAAAATAAAGTGAAAAATAAATGAAAATAAAATACGAGTACTTAAAACAATACATACTCATTCAAATAGATAAATATGCATTCATTCCCTATACACATACATACTCACTCGTACATATAAGAAAAATTTGTGAATTAATGCATTGTTGCTGCTTTTGTTGTTGTTGTTGTTGTTTCTGCATTTGTCTTATATTGTGTTTTTCTCTTTTGTTTTGAACGCGATCACGAACGAATCTTTATAATAATAAATATCTGTATAAATACGTTTGTTTTAACTCTTGTCATTTTATTGCTGCCGTTTTAGTATTGACCAGAATAATTCAAAGAATAAATTTGTAGTTAGAAAAGTAAAATATTTCGCCTCAGAATGTTTGCTTAGCAGGGAAACCGAAAATGTATGATTGATTAATATTGTCTGTCTGCTTGCTGTAATCGGAGATAAAATTGTACGACTTGATACTTTTTATGTATCTCTTCGTTTCGAAAATATTTCCATATGTTTTCTGATATGGGTTTGAAAGATTTGGACTTTGTACTTTGCAGTTTAATTCGGTGTTAAGAAAATTGTTGCGATTTCTCGATTTTACAATATATGTACGAGGGTTTTTCTGAAGGGTGATTCTGAAGCTATATAAGTAGGAAAAAACATTTTTTTTTTTAGTTATTTATTTCTCAACATAGTCTTCTTTAAGCACAATACACTTAGTATGACGATATTCCAACTTTTTTATACCATCTGAATAATACGATTTTGGGAACCCCCTAAAATACGCGTTAGTTTAGGTCAGTGGTACCTAAAAGTTCTATGTGGAAGAGGAAACACCAATACCACACAAATTTATAGAAAAACTATTTTTATTTAAAATTTTGTGTTGTAAACCGCAAATAATTCACACTGATAATTGCTGTCGTGAATGTTTACCAGCAAAACATGCAAAAGTGTTTTTGCTTTGCTCTTGCCTTTGTGCAGTGAAGAACGACAAAAAAATATATAAGACGAAGTTGTTTGTGTATTTTTCATTGCTAATGCTAAGAGCAGTATTTGTGTATTAAAGAGCAGAGGCCTATAGCTAAGCGCTTTTACAAGAACAATTGAGCATCAAGCGCATAGGTATGGGCACGCTTGGTTTAGGTAATCACTTCTTCGTTTGAAATGAATCTTTTTCTTATAAGCCATTTTTTCAAGTTTGGAAACTGGAAAAAGTCACTGGGAGCTAAATTTGGACTAAAAGGTCGATGATCAACCAATTCGAAGTGTATTTCACGTAATTTTAGGATCGTATCTAATGCTGTGTGAGCCGGTGTATTGTCTTGAAGAAAGTGCAATTTTTTCTTCTTTAAGTGTAATAGCTTTTTCTTGATTGCATCAACCAATTGATGCAATAATGCAATATTCCATCTACATCCTAAAATACAGTGACCATAACTTTACCAGCCGATTTCACTGTCTTCGCCTTCTTCGCAGCACTTCCACCAGCTTCCACCCATTCTTTCGATTGATTTTTGATTTGAATTGCGTAGTGGTGAATCCACATTTCATCAACATTAATTAATCGTTGCCAAAAATTAACAGGATTACGCTTTATCATGTCCAACTTTGCCACTGAGAAGTGGTCTGTCACAGTCGTTTTTGCTCGACACTGAGCGAACGCGGTACCCATCTTGCCGATCGATATTTCATATGCAAATGTTCATGCAAAATGTTGAACACACGTTCATATGATATGTTTATCATTTCAACAATCTCACGTAAGTTGACTAGGTGATCATTCGTAATGATATCGAGGATTTTGTTCATATTTTCTTGAGTAACCACTTTTTTGACCTTATGGTATTGTTGCTGAACTTGTTCGGTCCCCCGGGGAACAGGTCTATCCTTGGTGTATTCCTAACCAGGGCATTCTGTTTTTCGGGTAAAGAGGAGAAGGAGTTCCTCGCTTGTTGTAGCAAATAGAACTCTATGAAGCCACATAACTTATGTTGTATTGGATTCCGAAACCTTTACCAAGTACAGAACGGGGGTCAGCCTGCCACCGGGTGGTTCTGCTTATAGTTCAACCCGGAGTGGTCATGGTTGAGGAGCCTACCTTGGCTGAAACGTTCTGGCTGTGGTTAAAACCTAAAACGCAGGAAGGGGGAATTAGTATCCTTGATAATTGTTTGGTGTATGGCTAACAACCTCCCGAGAAATCAGAAAAAATAACACGATGCACGGTGCTGCGGATAATTCTAATATTATTATTATGGGAAAAAAACAAGCATTCCAATAAATATAAAATTATTGAAGATTAGAGGTCTGACCTACCACGATACGAATTAATTCAAAATTATTCAATCAATCGTTTAGTGATATCTAGGATTATGTCAAAGTTGCTTGTATCCGGTCACGTTGCTTGTATTCGGCATACTGCGCCAGATGTCCGCATCAATAGACATTTTCCTCCTCTAAAATAAAATTCCAATGTGATATTTCAAAACGCCAACACGCGTTTTTTTTTTTTTTCTTCTACCATAATCAATCGTCAAACCCAGAAGTAGTGGAAAAAGCTTAAAATTAGAACCCAGTAGTATTAGAAAAAGTTTAAAATTGCACAGTGGTATTAGTTTTATAACCTTTTTTACATTTGTATGAGAAGGTGCATCAGTTTGTCCTTCAGGTTTTTCTGTTTTAAATTTTCTTTTTTATCTTTATATGTTTTTCTGAGAAGCGAAACTGAATAATGAAAAATAAATAATAAATACACCAACACATAAAACTTAAGCTTTGTACAAATTATAAAACTAACTTTCATAAAAAAAATATATAATTTTTTAAAGTTTACATGGGGGTAATTTTTTTATGACCAATACTGTATGTAAATAGCAGAGACTGACAAAAGTATAATTTTAAGTACTTATTGCAAAGCTTTTATTAAATAAAATCATAAAAGTCATTGAAACACCAATTATAAAAAAATCTATACATATTTTACAATATTTTTATGTTTAATATTAAATAAGAACTGTTTTAAAAATTATAAAAAAATATGTATGTACTTGTAGTCCCATACTTGCGCATGTATTTGCTACTCAATTTCATAACCACAAAAAATTATTTCACATATTGCCCAGTAGTGGAAAAAATACACAAGTACTTATGTATCTCTTCACATACAAAGGTGCTAAATATTATTGAAAGTGATATGGGTACGCGTTCATTCATTTACGTATTTTAGGTATTTGGGTATGGTTCTATACAATACCTTTTCGTGTATAACTATAAATAATACACATACTGGCTGAAAAGTAATCATGTATGAATGAATATTTTTTTGGATATTAAAAACTTAAGTATACTTTTTTTATAAGTACTCATTGTCAGTCTCTGGCAGGTAGAAGACATAAAACCCATTTCAGCTGCAATGCCTTAAGCGAAGTAGAAACAGGAACGGAAGTAAAGTTAGTCGTTTTTAAGTGTTGATTTTTTTAATTTTGTGTTAAACTTTGTAAAGAATTTTAAGTATTTTCGCTGAAATTTGTTAAAAGTAATACTAATTAAGTGAAGTGTGTAGGCTTCGTTGAAAAACCTATATCGATTTCCTTTAAAAAAAAGTTACGGCAGACGGTAGAGTATATGTCTACATACCCGTATGTACAACGTTGATATTTTTGCACTTGATACACAATATTTATTTTTATCTATTAAATTCGAAATTGAAATTTTTTTAGCTCTTCATCAGAAATTGAATTGATCTCACAGAAAAATTCAGCTATATTTGTGAGACCATCCCTAATGTTAAATTCCATTTACATCGCATGTTGATAATAGTTGAGTCTCTTGTCAAGACGTACATGAAATGAGTTTTAAAAATTGCAAATTTTATTGTTTATTTTTAGTGTCTCATTTAATTTTGCAATAAAACGCCAACTACTAAAGTTCCTGAGAACTTTTCCTTAGCTTATGTTTATTATTTTTATTATTAAATGCATTAAAGTATAAAATAATATGTTTGTTTTTTCTATTTGATAACAATCCAAGAAATTTTTTAATACTAATAGATCGTGAATTACACAGGAACACAAAATAAATTTTTTAACATTTGAGAAGATATTCAAAAATAAATTTAAAAAAAAATACAAACAATTAAGTTTTTTATTCGCTATTTAAGCTTCTAACATTTATACCAGTAAAAAATTATAAATAGCTTGTTTCCTATGTTTCCCAGCTATCTATATGTCGACATTTCATAGGAACTACCCTAACCATCAGTAGACTTTGGAAATTTTTGAAAGAAAGTTGAATGTTTGAGAATATCTTTAAATTTGGCAAAAATTAATGAATTTGTTTTTCCAAACCTGAAGAAATAGCTGGGTAGGTGGTAAGAGATTTGGGTGTAATACGAAAGGAACACCTAATTTCAAGAAAGAATAAAAGAACTTGACTGACTGGGCTAAATGTATTAATCTAAAAGGAGATTATAAATCAAATAAAACGCTTATTTGCCGAAGATTCAATTTCTTATTCAAATAGTCGTGGAGATATCAAACAGCCATCTAAGAGAAGAAATGCCAAATTGAAAACAAAAGCTTAACTGGTTGGATAATATAAGAACATGTTTACCATGACCTAAGTTCGTACACTAAAAAAACTTTTTTTGTTTAATTATTGAAGAAAACAGCCTCAAGCTTGATTAGCATAAGAAGTTATATTTATGCAAATAAAGACGATTTTCAGAGTCCAAGTCATCGCAGTGCTTTTCATTAAAATTTTAAATTTATCTATCAAATAAAACTTTTCTCGACACTATATATTCAATCTCATCAACGATTCACAAATATATTGTTATTTTTTGTTTCAATTGAATAAAACGTTTTTCAGGCTTTATTGTGGCCAAATTTGACACTCACGTCTGCAGGCAACTTGTTCCACAGACGAACTGTACTGCTGAAGAACGAATTCTCTCTGTAATGCGTTGTGCGATACACTGAGCAGTCGACCACAAATGGATGAGCTCTGGACGATGAACGCGTGCTATGTAAAAATGTGCGAGTTTTGGGGGCAAGATCCCTAATCTCGTCAGAGCAAAATCCATTGTAGTAACGATAGAACAGAGTATCGCACCCCACACTGCGTCGATGCTCCAGTGAGTCAATAGAGTTGGATACCCTACTGTCACCGATAAGCTTCTTCGCTCTCTCCTGCACTCGGTCGAGTAACCCCAAAATAGACTTTGAGGCACCGGCCCAAACATGAGAGTTGTATTCCATTTTCGCTCGGATACTTCAAACGCCTACAACGAATAAACTAATCGTTGAATTTGGCTGAAATTTTAACAGCCAGATTTTGACAGATCGCAATGTAAAAATAAAATATCTTGTATTTGTGCTGCCATCTAGCGCTAAGTAGCTTCAATATCAATCCGCCCTCGTATACTAAATTATTTTAAATGAAACAATGAAAATTAATAAAGAGAAATGAGAAAAAACTGAATTTTTTCTAATAGAACTTTTAATTCCTATTTTGTTTGTATTTTTTTATTGGTGTTAAAATTATTAGTAATTAATAAAATAAATTAACTCAATTGCTTAAAATTTTGTCCTCACTTCAGATTGCTTTCATTTTATTTGCCTTAATCATTTCAAATTTCAGTAAGTACTTTAATTGTTTCAGTAAACAACTTTTGTTGGATATGCTTAAACTTTTTTTTTTCAATAAAAATATTATGATATTGGGACAAAACAATTTTGAAATCTGGATAGAGATCGTAATTGAATTCACGAAAAAGTGCCTTCATTTTTTTTCACTGCATGAGTACTTCATAAACAAAATATATAAATTTTATTAAAATAATAAATCAATGATAACGACAAACTGGAAGACTTTTGACATCGTCACGTCACACACGATTTTCACATCACTTGTTTGACATGCTCAACGATTTGCATTCATTGTACTCGTATAGAGAAGTTAGGAATTCCTTCGTTTTACAATAAAAAAAAATTGTTGAAAATAAAAATCCAAAAAGTTTTATCAATAATGAACAATTTGCAAATCCAGACACTTGCTTGCAAAAGCAAATGTGTTGCCAAGGGCTTTTAAGTACTGGCTATTTCAACTTTACTCATCTTTTTGTGTTTTAGCCACACTGTCCAAGAAATAAGGCAAGAGAAATACTTGCATGCATATGTATAATAATAACATTTGCGCATAAATATGATACTTGTATGTTGTCTACAGTCCGCAGACAGCAAACTAAACTCTCAGCAGCTGCTGCAGCTTAAAGAGTTTGTTGTAATAATTTTATTTGTAGTTTTATTTATTGCCCTGCCAACCAGCATTTGGTTGGACTGTATTGGTATAATCAGACAAGCGACTCTTTGCGCTTCCCTTAGATAAAAGAAGTAAGAAATATGTTGTGTTTTTTATTTATTTTTATTATTTTTATATATAGCAAATAATTTATGTGCATTATGTTTAAACTCGTGCTGTAAAGAAAAACAATTAAACGACCTGAGTGTTAAGCAAAATAGAACTTATTGGGCGTAATACCAAAACTGCTTTAAGAAATAGAAATCTTTGAGCAACGAGAAGTTTAAACTACAAACACAATTCGTGTGTTAACATACGTTGGTTGTTTTTGCGATATAGTAATTTTATGCAGAAACATAAAACACTTGCATTTTAATAGGTTTTCAAAGTTTATTGGAAAAATCTGTTAGGAAAAGACATTTTCTTCTTTTTTGTGATGATGTACATATATTTATATTGGGCATACAAGTTAATTATATAGAATTTTTTGCTTGAAAAACGCATTTATTATAATATAAAAATGAGTTGATACATTATTCAAAGTATTGCCTATCTTTAGCCACTACCTTTTCCCGTAATTTTGGTATTATGTGGATTGCGCGCCCAAAGAACTGCTCTGATTTTGAGGTAAAGATTGAATGATACCCTGCTCTGAAATGAAGCGTACTCCAGTAAGGGCATTCTGTATCGGTCGAAAGAAATGTTATTCAGAAATGGCAAGGTATTGGCTATAAAGCAGTTGAGATAAAACTTTCAATTCACTGTTTCCCTTAATAGTTTTTGACCGGTCTTGCAACAAGTGGTCAAGCGTTGTCATAATAAAAGATTATGGTCTCGTGCCTGGTGGAATATTTTGGTTCAGTTTTTCGTTGATTTCTTTCTTCAAACGAATCAATTATCTTTGGTACAGATCCACTGTCATCGTCTTACCTGATTTCGACAGCTCAAAATAAAAAACACCCTTCTGATCCCACCAAATACAGAGCATAACCTTGACGTGATGGATATTTGTCCTCGACGTTGATTTGACTGGTAGACCGGGCTTTATATAAGATTTTTTTGGCACTGGTAACAATGGTTAGGTTAGGTAGGCAGGCCGCTGGATTCTCCAAAATGTACCTGGATTCTCCAGCTCACTTGAATACTGAAGATCGTTCCCTTCGTGATTGCCTGAAGAGTGGGATAGAAGAATTATGGATAAAAGTTAGAGGGATATAGTATGAGTGAGGGAGAGAGAAAGGAAAGGTGGGAAACTGCTTAATGTGGCATTACTTGCCAATGTACTAGGCATCCGCTACTCCTTATGAAAGAAGCAGTCGGTTTGACTGCGTTAATTTTTTTTTATATATGTACGCCGATGATATTCAATTTTACATAAGCTTTACAACGTATATAGATGTGCTTTGGCAAATGGTGTTTGCTTAAATGCAGAAAAATCGTAAGCAATGCTAATAAGCAAAAGTGACTAGGTTTCTGTAAACCTACCGTCAATACGCATTGGGCAGAATATAATTAATTTTGTCGATGATGCTACAAATCTTGGTATTGTAATAAATCACAAATTATCTTGGTCGAGTCACATAAATTTAGTACATTGGAATCTCACAAACTAGAACCACTTGGTGCAACGGCCAGTTCTAATTTCTGGACGTTTTTGTTTTTTAACAGAAAATGATTCTAAAACATAAAACTAGTTATGTAGTTTATTTTAACACAAAACACTTATTATTTAGTAACATTTAAATAATTAAACACATTAAATTTACAGAAAAAGATTTTTTAATTACATATTACATAGATATTTAATTGGGTTTCTACATAAAATCAGTAATACTTGTTTGTTTTTTTTTTTTTATTTATTTAAACTGGATACAACGATATCGTTACGGACGCCTAAAAGGTTCGACATGTGTTCATTGGAATATATATCACTGGTTTTGCACCATTTTATAACATTATTGATGCCTTCAAGGACTTTTAAATGAGGAATAGGAGGCGTTATGTCAATAGCATCGATATCCTGCTATCTGAAGCCTCCTCATCATTACTCTCTGCATCAAATGCGTCAGTAAACACACCTTCATTCCATTCCTTGATTTAATTTATATTTACGGAATTGTTTGGCATAATTGCGTACAAACGATCAAAATTTATTTGAAAAACCTCATCGCAATCCTGCTTTTGTTTTTAACTTATGTTTTACTTTAATGAGCGAAAAAAATGATTTGCAAAAAAAAATAAAGATGAAAAACTTCCAGAAATTAGAACCCTCTGTTCTAATTATAGAGCGTTTAATTTGGTTTTTCCCCTATTTGGTTCTAAATCATAAAAAAAAAAAAAATTTTTCTGGTGTAAATAAAAACCTAAAAAAACTTCTAACTTCAGAGCGTCCAATACATGGAAATTACCGGTTCTAATTTCTGGACGGTTCGAATTTGTTAGAGTTCTAATTTGTGAGATTCCACTGTATGTTGGAAAACTTATTCTATGCTCAGAAATTACTAAATTTTTTATACCGTTACATATACGCTCCTTGCTAAATCTTATTTACTTCCAACGCTTCTTTATGGCTGTGAAATATTATCAAGTTGTAATTCAGTATGCCATAAGAAACTCAACAGAACAGAAATAGCAGATATCTAATTTTTCTTACCAAATTTATAAAATCTCTTTTGAAAATCTGTTAAAATGTCGCACTCTAAAATTTTTGCATAAAATAATCTATGATAAAACACATGCGTATCTTTACAAAAGGATTAGGTATTCAAGATCCAACAGAGGCTGCAAGATAAACTCCATTCGCTATCGAAAATTAATCTCAGAGAGACACTTCTTTGTAAACGCTACTCGTCTCAGAAATGAACTCCCACCCAATATACAAATCATTAGCAATACTACTCGTAAGCACTTTAAATTAGCACTTTTTCCTTATTATGGTTAATGCTATAAATTTTACATTTCTTAAATTATTTGTAACGAGTCCACTGCTATATACAAACTTTTATTTTTATTTCCTTAAATAATTTCTTACTAATATACTGATTATTGTTAAATGTATTTTAATGAAATAACCGTCTGTAAATCTGTCATAGCACTAGCATTGCTGTTAAATAAGATTAAGTGCCAATTTCCCGATAACAAAGCTGTTCGTTCGTTCACACAATTACATTTAAAACAATAACAATATTCAAAATTTTGTTATTGTTTTAAATGTATTTGTGCGAACGAACAGCTTGGCTATCGTGAAATTGGCACTAACAGGCAGTTTACCAATTTCGAATGAAAATTAATGCGAAAGAAAGCTGGTCACTCACATTCTATTCTCACTATTATTCGTTCGCATATTCTTATGTATTTTTATTGAATTTTGACAGATCGTTCGCATAAAAAAAAGTTAGACGAACCCAAATCAATTTTCTTTCGCTTAGATTGCGAATGGAAGCACGCTGTCGAGATTGGTAAACTGGCTGTAAGTCTTATATGCCCAAGTGTAAACATTATAAATACTTATAACCAGTGTTGTCAGATAGTAAGATTTATCTTACTGAAAAGATTTATAGCCTATTCGACGATATGGAATGAAAATGTATGCGAAAGAAAGCGCTAGTCACTTACATTCTAATAAATTTGGGTTCGTCTATGTCACTGTTGTTCGTTTGCATGAACTTATGTATTTTAATAGAATTTTGACACATCGTTCGCATAGAATAAAGTTAGAAAAAACCCAAATCAATTTTCTTTCGCCTGGAGTGCGAATAAACTTATCCTTTCGACATCGACGAACTGGCTGTTAAAATAAATATTTTTTTCTTTTAAAAAAGCTTTTTGGAAATTTGGGCATCTCACATTTTGATATTTTTTGAATAAACGCAACCAGAAACTCACACAATAGGGTTTTTTGGTCGAAAAAAAAAAAAATTTTTTCAAAAAATAGAATATTTTTTCGAAGGGAATTTTGCAACGTTTTACTGCAAAAATCTAAATATCTCATGTTACGAGTTCTATATAAACCAGTCCTCGTTTTAACCAGTATACAGGTTGTAAACGAAAAGATAGAAGACACAAAAATCAATTGAGTTGAATAATAAAATCATGTAAAACTGGAAAGGAGCTCTTGCTGAAATAATTCTTTTAAATTACTTTCAAAAATTATTGCTTATTAGCTTATCATGTGTAAAAAAGCAAATTCGTATTACAATCTGAATAAAAGTTATGCCCTGTTATTGTAAAAAGATAATTACGGTCATATTTTCCCTTTCTTTTGCTTGTGTACAAATTTATTTAATTAAATGTATTCAAATTTTGATTAACATTAATAATAAGTAATATGTTAATATAATTTTTTATTAGTTCTCTAACTTTTGTTTTGTTTATTTTGTAGCAAAATATTGAAATTATAATTCGTGTTCTTATACTTTATTTAAAACCTGTATGTATATTTTCAAAAAATGTTTTATTATTTTATGACATGAAAAAAAATGGTGTTTTTGTCTCTTTTAGCTTTTTTCGTTTTTGTTTTAGACTTTTCCTTTTTTTAATGCGAGGCCTGTTTGATAACTTCGCGGCCATTTTAATAAAAAAATGTTTTCTTTTTTCGCAAACAAACGTTTTAGTTTCTTTTAGTCTAGAGCTTTTGATTTTTTTTATTATTTTTATTCCTTCCAAATAATATGTTTTCGCAAAGTGTTTGTGTTGGTAATGTATTCTTCATTCGAAGACCAGCCAGCCATTTCTTCAGGCTTAGAAAAAGAAAATAGCCGTAGAGATTGTGCTAAATGGAGTGGCAGTTCGTAGCCCAATTTGTAAATTTTTGCTATAGTGACTACATTCATGTATTGTGTGCTCTCATGTATTGTCATGGTGGGACTGCACTGTTTTTCTCAAATGTTCTCGTTAAATCAATATTGAATCCATCGATCGACGGTGATCGTTATCTTGATAATGTAATGTGAATGATACCGCATGCATCCCATTGTTGGCCTAAGAACCCAATTTGACCTTCTTTGATGCTCGTTCGCCGCGTGAAGCCGTCTATTTTGATTGTTCCTAGGTCTCTGGGTTATTGTAATGAATCCATATTCCGTGTACGGTTTAAAAACGGCATAACCACTTGTCTGGATCGCAAACACTTCTCTGAAGTAGTCACACGATAGCGGACTGCAATATTTCGCAGATAGTTTTTTCATATTCAAATATTCGTGTAAAATGTGATGCACTTGCTCAGTTGAGATGTTTATATCTTCATACACCTAACTTACTTTCATTTTCCAATCGTTTAATATTATTTCGTGAATTTACCGCCGATTTCTAGCGTGGCGTTCTCTTTTGGGTGATCAGAACGTACGGTATTATTTGTGCTGGTACGACTATGACGGAACTCAGGTCCTAACTTTTGAAATTGCTGGTGTAGGGTTTCCATAATATTTATCCAGTCTATCAGTGATGTTTTTTACACAAACAATAATGTCTAATCAACAAACAAAGTTTTTATTTTGTACCACTTTTGTTAAAATTCACCAAGTTGTCTGATTTTAGTGGCTTTCACACATAAACCATACGATGCAACTTACTCAAAATTTGACAATAGGCAATTAAAAAATAGTGATTGGACACAGCAGTGTTGAACTTAAAGTTACTGTGTGGAGTTATCAAATAGCCGTATTATACTTTAATTTTATTTATACCACCAGCTCTAATCAGGAGAAATAATCTCAGCTTGTGCAACTTTTGTTGCGGCAATTCTTACTCTGGTAGTGAGAGAAAAGAGCGGAATTGAAGTTTGGGAGTACATATGAATGTTATCGTGCAGTTCGTTTTTTTATATGTGAAGTTGGCTGCAAGTCCATTTTGTCATTTCATTGCTTTCATATATTTATATACATGTGTGTAAAAACTCCAAATCAAAGCATCACTCATAGCTGGCATATTTCTGAAGACCTCAAACTTTACATATCCCCAGAGAAAATAGTTCAAAAGTATGACATTTATTGTAAAAAAACGTGAATTAAGTGCTTACCAAAATAATTGCTGAACATGTATACTGTTTCAGCAGCTATATAACCAGAGCTCATTGCCACCATGAGCTTGAATTTCAGGAAGCTCGTAGTCTGTTAACATGGTGCGATAACGATAACTTTTGAAAAGATATGAAGAAACCACACACCACACTATTGCTTTTAACGGTTATATCCTGGATATAATGGTACACAAGACTTGGGCAAGAGACGTGCGCAACTAAGTCGCCTAATGTGAGAAGTCGCTTTTAAGGAGAACAAGAAACAAAAAAGCAGCAACATATGTTTATAAATTTAAAATATATTTACGGTATTCAAACAGTGGTCAAAGAGCCATGCGCGATATGATACTGTGTGAATCCCCCAATTATATTCAGACATAGAAAATTCAGCATTGAATGCAAAGGACAGATGATCTTATTCCAAAGTGATTTCTCTTAAGTACTCGTATGTATGTGTTTAAAAGGATATACGCATTTTTTAAAGTTTTTGTTACAATTTCTTATAATAAAAAGTTATAAGAATATGTAAATAAATACAAACTAATGTAAAGTTAAATACCAAATTTAGTGAAAAAAGTATAATAATGAAAACAAGTGAAACGATAAAAGAAAACCCTTAAAAGTAAAATATGTTTAAGCTTTAAAATAACAAAAAAAAAAATCACAATTTGTTAGTTGAGCCGTTTGCTGCGTTCTACTGCGATATACAAATTTTACGCTCCTCATTCCATTATTCTTCAAAAGCAATCAAGGTAAATTATATTTGACTATTTAATATTACATTTTTACATTATTATTATATTTTCTTGATATAACATTTAAGGACAAAATAGTAAATACATTTCACGCTTCGTTTACAATCACTGCAAAAGTAAAGAAATCTTATTTCAAAAAAGAAAATTTATTTAACACTTATACGATCATTTTAAGGTCCAAAATTGTATATATCTTAAAAATTGTATCGGCTGGAAATTAGTCTGTTTCAAATTTGTTTAAAGGATATGTCAAGCGCCCTAGAGACAGACGATCAAATAAGATCTTCAATCAGTGCATTTGTTTGGGTGTCGGGTGCTTGTCGTTTCAAAGGTGACGTACAAATAAAAATATCAATCAGCATTATAATTTTAACACAAAACATATATTTTTATTTTTTTCGTAGACATGGTCATGACAGCAAACACACAACAATTCAAAGTTGTTTGTCAATCACAACAGGAAACGATCATATAGTCAAGCTTTAAATAAAAACTTATACACTTTTTGATTTTCATCAAACATTGCATTGCCTAAAAAACACGATTACACGCACATAACTATATGATTGATACGTTTATTTGACCGTCACCAGGGCGTTTAACACAAAAACTCGCTAGAGTTTCATTGATATGCTTGAGCATTTCAAAATTTTTTGACGAATTACGGAAAATTTTTATAATATTGAAAAACATTTAAGTTTTGAAATAAACATAGCTTGGTAGCATTTCTGAGAAAAGCATTTCTTGCAGAACAGTTCAGCCATATACATACAAGTACAGTGCGGGCTCGATATTTGTGACGAATTAAAAAGCGAGCTCTTTGCCAAGGGGTTTGTCAGGAACCAGTAGTGATAGTTGGGTGGGTGAGTTGGTTAACTAACGGCTGATGCTCTTTATGGGATTCGGCCTACCAACTCCAAACTTTGTTTTCCATTGGTTGTCTGGGGAGAACGCCCGAGCTCTTTATCAAGGGGTTTGTCCATGTGTCAACAAATATATGTCTAAAAGCTACGATCTGTGTGAACTTTGCAAGACTCACGGAGGTGGTGGTGAACCATGAATTAATAGTTCACTCCGTGCAGTTGGTCCATCATCGGATAAGGCCGTACGGCTGACGTAAATAATACGTTCTGGCAATACTAAACGGGGCTTTCGTCAACAAAACTAGAAATCATTTTAATTTTGCGACACCTACAAATATAGCCATGCCGTCTTTAATATAAGCATTTTCAAATACACTCTTGTATTCTACTGTTTATAGTTTGTAGTCGGTAGCCCGCAGTCTTGAATGTGTTTAATGTATAAATTCTCTTAGCTAAAAGAGAAAACAATGGAATAAAACTGACATTTTGAAGAAATATTTTTCCTAAAAGTTTGCTAATTGATTGCATTCTGTAGTAGGGAATATATTAAAAACACTGGTTAAAGTTAAAAAAAATAGCTTGTTTTTTTGTGATGCAGAAAATATTTTTTAATTTTCAACAACTTTTTTTTCCAGAAGGTCCGTACCCTCCGCTTTGTGTCGGACTGATCACTACAGTGATCTTACCGACTAAAAACCCCCTTCTTTCTGGGATAAAAATTTCCACCCCGGGACTGTCTCAGCATTGCTTCGGGGTGGATTCCCAATGGCTTAATCAGCCCTTCTCGTTACACTATCCTTTGTCTGGGATCCTGATTATGATCTTGTTCTGCGGCGTCCAGATCTGGCTTCTTCGTCCGCAGAACTTTTTTACAGAATCGCGATACCGCTAAAAAGTTAGCCTCGCTCACTAGCATGATGTCCACGACATTCTCTTCAGCCAGCTACCATCTCCAGTTCTGTACGAGTTTCAGCCCATCAGTTGTCCAGGACTTCTTCTTCTTCGTGTAAACCAAAGGGGTGTGTTACATTTGCCCATTTTGTATAAGTAGCTCTGATAATAGCCGTGACGTGATAGCATTTGAGTCAGATAATAGTTCACATTCCCATGCCGTCTCTTCAACCATTTCTCGATATTGGAAATGAAACGCTCCCTCTGTCTGCTCCTAGTGTCAGTACTCCATCTAGACTGTCAACTGTGTAACATTTCCTCCCGTATTTGCTGCATACTTCCAAGGTCAGCATGGCCAACAATTACAACCGAAAATTTTTAAAAAATTGTTTTCATTATTTTCTCAAAAAAAAAAAAAAAATAATAATAATAATAAAAATAATTAATAATATTACCTACTATTATTACTATTTAACTACTTATCTTTGTAGTAAAGAATTAAATAAAAAAAATCCAAAATAACGAATTGCAGAAAAGAATTATTATTGACTTGACTCCAAAAATTAATGAAAGAGCTGATTTAACCGCTCAGCATAACACGTTTTGGCTTCTGTTTTCTTAGATGTAAGATTGTTGCGGCATATCAAAGCAAGCACTGGGCCAGAAATCGAATTGTCTTAATTCCGTGCTCTCTCTCTCTCTCTATCATTTTCAGAGTATTTGTTTTAGTTTTGCTCATTGTGTAAAAGCAAAAAAAAAAAAAAAAATTTATGAACCTTTTGTGGTCATTGAATGTTTTACAATAGCTCTATTCACAGTCTCGTGCAAATGGTATTGCATCATTGCAATTGCAGAAAGGTTTAGCTAACTATACTCTATACTAACAAAATACACTGCAATGCACTTGCTAGTATTATGTGTATATGCAATACTTAAAACCTATAGTTTTTATTTGCTCTGCTTATGCACAAGATAATTGCAAATCGACAGCTGACAATCTGAAATCCAAGTCAATTAGTTCGTAATCGCCGCTTAGTTGCCGTCGCTCATCTGGCATTCAAATAACACCAAACGATGTCTTTATCTACGAGTACCTTAAAATCGCTTTTTCTATTAAAAAGTCCACTAACTGCTCCTTAAAGCTTTTTATCGGCATATTTAATTTTGACTAAAATTTTATTAAATTATTTTTTACTCTAATTATCAATCAGCTGTGAATTTCGTGCTTTGCAAAAAATAGTGCAAACTTAACCAACAGAAGTGGTTCATAGTTGATAGCATATATTTGCAATTGCATAAATTTGCAATCACAAATGCACAAGATTGTGAAAAGAGCTAATATAATTTTGCAAATACAAAATACCAAGTTGCCTGATTGCTTTAGTAAGCACAAGTTGTTAAAGTAAATTTTTTAAATCCATTTCTTTAAGTTTTGTCAGTGGTACTGCTATTTTGATGTTTCCAACTGTATGCAAAATTTTTTAACTCACCTCATCGGTAGATTTTAGTCAATAATTCCTTGAAATTTAAACTTCTTACGTTGATACAAGTATAAACCCTCTTGACTGTTTTTGTTTTTGTGCGTCACCTTTAATTTTTCGGTATAAAACCTCTGTTTCTATTTTTATACATACTTGTATCGCTCCTTTATTGCAACATAGTCATAACTAAAAAAGCTTGTTTTGAGAAAAACGCATTTCAAGTTTTTAGCTTCTATACAAATTTAAAAATTTTTTTTTTAGAAAATATCATTTAAAGTAAACAGCTTAAAAGTATTTTGCATAAATTTTTGGCAGACTATAAAAGGTAGTACTGTTAACAATTCTGTATTGTTAATTTGAAAAGCTCATTTTTGGAGATATGTCTATGTTACAATAAAGGAGCGCTATGTATGCATAAAAACAAAGAATTAATAATTAGAAATGATTTGATAAATTAAAACAATGCGAAAAAGTTTATTTTTTATCACATCAATTCACACTTGTGTTTGATCTTATACAAAAAAAAATGATCCGAGTCGGATAATAGCCAACGAAATTTATGAAGAAGGTTTTTATTAATTTTCGCTTGATTTTTACACTCATAAAAATCTAGGTCTGTTCACAATTATATTATTATTTTTTAACATTTACTTTTGTGTTTTAGAATCTTTTTTTTTTTTTTTTTTTTTTTTGAAGGGTACGGAATAAATTCATTCCGTTAATAACTTTTCTAGCATAAAAAAAGATATTAATGGTTTCCATGTGTTAGGTATCGCAACTAGCAGCACAAATCCATCATTGGAAAAGCAGTTTAGTGCCACCATGAGAGGAATAAAACACAGCGTCAAAAATAATATTATTGGCAAATATTTAATTAAAACTGTCCCAAATTTAAATAAGAACGGTACAGGTAAAGATCATGATAGCTTTTTTAAAACTTTCTTTAAGCATCGACCTTTATGTGATTAGTTTTTTATTTTCTTCCAAATTTTATAGCAGCAATCGTTATCTGTATGCTCTCCATTCATATAGTAATACTTACAAAGGATCTTCGAATAAATTGATTTAAGAGTAATTTTAAACGAAATCATTAAATGTCTTTTTTAATTGCAAAGAGAAATAATGAAAAATAATATCAGTAATAAATTTATTGAATTTTTGATGAACTTTTATAATTTTTTAAATTAAATTTTTGGTTTGTACATTTGTACAACGGTTTATAGTTCAGGTTTTTTCTTTCTTAAGAAGGATTTTTTACAGTACAAATCTGCTGTGATCAATAATTTTGATTGAAGAAGACAAGAAAAATAATAATCAAATCTTTAGCTGGGGAACAACTAGCTGTTTCGTAGTCGCTACACTACTCATCAGCACCCACTGGGATTTGAACTCGGGACATGACGTATCATGATGTACTGCTTTAACCACTAAGCCACCGAGCATTTAATTATTTTCTATCTATATTCATCTCATATTGAATCACATATGCATTTTGTTAATTGCCCACATTGTTTGTACAGCGTTTGCTGTCTCAGAACTAGCGGTATTTATTTTATTTATTAACATACATATTTTTGTATTTTAATATTCTCCGTGCCCAGAGATGTAAATATAAATTTATTGAATTTTTGATGAACTTTTACAATTTTTAAATTAAATTTTTGGTTTGTACATTTGTACAACGGGTTATAGTTCAAGTTTTTTCCTTTCTTAAGTTTTTTCTTAAGAAGGATTTTTTACAATACAAATTTGCTGTGATCAATAATTATTGATTGAAGAAAACAAGAAAAATAATCAAATCTTTAGCTGGGGGACAACTTTTTAGCTCGAGGACAACTTTTAAATTGAAGCTTTTTGTTACTTTGAAAAGCCCTTTAACAGGCATGATGTTTGCTGGCGATGTGCCACTTAAGAGCCTTTTCTTGTAATATTAAAACCCAGCTAATTTAGAACAGAAGTACCCAAACCCTATGAGCTTGGTGGTCATTTGTTTTTGTAAAAGCACTTAGCTATAGTCTGTGCGATTTAATATAAACATGTGTATGTACACATACAAGTGCAACGTAACAACACTTTCGCATGCTTTGCTTATTAAACAAAATTAGTTTTTCCTTAAATGTATTGGTGTTTGCTCTTCCAAATAGAACTTTTGGGCACCCATGATTTAGGGTATCAAAAATTCGATACTTTTTTATGTTGCTGCCTGATCAAATTGTGTGATTGTTGCTTTTAATATAAAGTATATTAACCACGAGGAAATTAAGTTGCCTACAAGCAACTTATATTTAAGAGGCTGACATAAAATCTCTCCCTTCTATTAGCGCGTTAAATCAGCTCAATTGGAAGCCATACAACTGTTTTGCTGCTAACAAAACTCTTAAGATCTTTTGCTGAAAAGTGATGCAGCTTGTTTAAAATTTGACAGTAGTCTATTAAAAAGTAATGGTTTAGAGCTAATACGCAGGAATTTGAAAATTTACATAGTTATTAAACAGTCCTCGTATCTATCTAAATGTGTAACCGTATAATATCAATAAAAAAATAATAGAAAACTATACGAAGATTATAAGGAAGCTACATAAATACTAGTAGCTGACAAAAATTAAAACAGTTTTTTTCTCAACATAAAATATTGTTTATGACTTATTTCCTGATTTTTCGAAAACATTTATTTAATTTTTATTGAAAACGACAATAAAATATGCACAAATTCAATTTAATTTGTTTTCAGTGTAAATTCAAGAAAAACTAATTAAATGAAATTACAGTTTTTTTTATATTTTTTGTTTATTTACGAAGAGAGATGTCAATCATTTGAGAACTCATTTACAAATTTGTCATTTGAATATTGTTTTTTTTTAACTTTTACAAAATTTACATACTCGTATTAAAATTAAATATGTATTTTTGCACAATACTCGTTTTTATTTATAACACAAAATTAGTGTATGTATGTATATGGTTCAGAATTCCATTTTGCTGCAACTGGAAAAACAACATTTTCCTATTTGATTTAATATGTTATCAATTTATGTTTAAACTGAGTGTATTCACTATTTTGTCCTCAAGTGTTCGTATTTAGTTTTTATTTTTTATTTTTAAAGCGTACTTTACCAATGTTTCTTTTTTTATTAATATCAAAAAGAAAGCGCTTTAGCGTTTCAAGCTTCGAAAGTAAATGCGTTTTTTATCTGCCAAAAAATATAGTCAAAAACTATAAAATTCTTGTCAGAAAAAATAATTGTAAAAAATATGGTAAAACAAAAAAAAAACTAAAACTAAAATTCTTGTCCAAAAAAAAGAAGTATTTTTTTAAATAAATATTTTTGCTGATTCAACAAAAGTTGTCAATATAGTCATGTATCAGTTTTTTTTTCACCTTGTGAAATAGAAATCAAGTGCAACGTAAAAGAGATAATTAATAAATAGTAAGAATAAAAGCTCTCTCTCTCTCTCTCTCTATCCGGTCTTTATATTTTTATTCGTAAACAAAAAAATTTTTTTAAGAGTTTACATCATAATGAAACAAATAATATATTAATGAGACGAGAAGGCTTTTTTGACATTAATGGTTAAATAAGATTTCATCAATGTTGTCTCAACGGCTGACGCGTACAATGTCCAATCTAGAACACTAATTTTCACAAAACTGAGTGCAATTCTAGTATTAACAACAATGATGGGGTAAAATTCCATTTGCTGCTCATCTGTGTAATTAATAGGCAAAACCGTTTCTAAATATCCCTTTTTTGAATTCTTCGATTTTGGAAACATATGCAAGGGCTGATCAAAAAATAACCATTATTTTCTATTTTTTCAACAAGTATTTATTTATTCATCAATAACTATCTTGTCCCCTTTAAATTCAGATATAATACACTTATGCCATCGTTTTTTCCAATCCTAAAAACACTTCTGAAACGCGCTTTTTGGTATGGCCAACATATCCTGTTTCGGCTTTTCTTTTATTTCCTCAATCGTAGCAAAACGCTTTCTTTCATCGCTGTCTTCAGTTTTGGGAAAAGGAAAAGTCAGCGAGGGCCAAATCCGGTGAATACGGTGGTTGAGGCATGATAACGGTTTTGTTTTTGGCCAAAAAATCACTCACAAGCATCGATGTGTGAGCTGGTGCGTTATCATGGTCAAAAATACATGATTGTTTTTTTCCACAATTCTGTGCGTTTCTGACGAATTGCTTCGCGCAAACGGCGCATAACTTCAAGGTAGTATTCGTTATTGACCTTACGACCTTGTGGCAAGAATTCATGATGTACCACGCTATTGCAGTCGAAGAAAACAGTGAGCAAAACCTTCACATTTGACCGAACTTGACGTGCTTTTTTAGATTTTAGCTCTTTCTCTTTTCTGGACGCTTCAATTGGGATGATTGGGCTTTGGTTTCAATGCTTATGACCCTTTTAGGAAATCTGGATTGTCGTTGACTATTCTCAACAGCTCCTAAGCGATGTCCACGCGACGTTGTTTTTGCTCAAAATTTAGCAATTTTGGAACAATCTTCGCTGCCGCACGTTTCATGCATAAACCTTCCATAAAAATTGCTTGGCATGAGCCGAACGACATGCCAACATCATCAGCAACCTCTCTGATAGTAATTCGACGATTATCCAAAATCATTTGCTCCAGTGCTTCAATGTTTTCATCGGTCGTCGGCGTGCTCGGGCGACCTGGACAAGCATCGTCATTGGTATCTTCTCGGCCTGCCTTAAGCGGGTATACCATAGTTGAATTTGAGTTCTGCTCATCGTAGACTCGCCAAACGCCACAGTGAACATTTCAAATGTCCTTGAGCATTTAATGTCATTTTTTACACAAATCTTAATACAGTTTCTTTGATCCATTTTTTCGAATAGTAAAAAATCGAAGAGCACACCAAAACACGACTAACCTTTTTATCTGTCAAAAACAAACTGACAATCTAAAACGACTGATATTGCCAACATATATAACAGACATGTGTACCAACATAACAGAAAATAACTCACGAAATTTGAAAATAACGGTTATTTGTTTAACCGACCTCGTGTTGAAAAGTTTTTTTGGACAGATAAGCACAATCTTCAGTTCGGTTCAGTTCTCTAGGAGCAATACGACAATCAAATTATTACTAGCACTAACAAACAAAATATGTGTATGGGTTTGCTTTAACTAAAAAAAGAACAGTGTGACCAAATATGAGTAAAGAAAAAATTTGTAATTAGATACATACATATGTAGGTGTTCACGATTTTAATGGATTTTATACGAGTATAAGAGTGCATTTTTTAAGAGCGGTAAAAGAATGAATACGGTCGATTACGTCGACCGGCGATTTCCACTAGTTGCATATAATAAGTTAATAGCTGAATGTTGTGAAAATCCCACTTTCTCATTTACGCCTACTTTCAAAAAAAAAATAAAAAAAACACCTGTCAAAAAGTACAAAAATATCTAAGAGGTTTTTTGCGCTTGTCTAGAACTTTGTACAGGGTGTTTTTTATAGAGTTATAAAAATTTTAAATGGAACAAAGGTGATTTCTCTAAATTGACTTGAAATTTAATTTATTCGAAAGATCATCTTTATTATACTTTAAATATGACTTCTGTCATATAGCCGCCACGGGTGTTTTTCACACATTTGGGGCCGTATAACGACAATAGCGCGACATATGTTTTCCTCCAAAAGGTTAATAATTTCGATAACACATATCCACAGATAGTAGGCTAAAGGTGTTAAATCTCACGAAGCCAATTGACGACATTCGTCCGCAACGGGAAACCTTTCCTTCAATAAATAAATGTTGGCACAAGCTGTGTGACATGTGGCGCCTTCGTGTTGAAGCCATAATTCCTGCTCATCATGACTGTTCAATCGATGAACGAAAACGTCTGTAATAATAGCTCTATAATAGTGACCATTGCCAGAACGTTCTGACCAGCAATATTTTTAAAGAAGTACGGACCAATGATTCCACTAGCTCATAAAGCACACCAAACAGTCAGTTTTGCTGGATATAACGGTGTCTCAATACAGACTTGAGGATTAGCATTCCAAATACGGCAGTTTGGTTTATTGATATATCCATTCAAACAAAAGGGAGATTAATCCCTAAACAAAATTCGCTTATGAAAATCGGTGTTAATAGCAATCTTATTTTGGGCACATTCACAGATTCTACGCATTGCTAGCTGATCGTGTTACTCCAATACTTCCACGAGTCAGATTCATCGCTAAACAAATTCGCTTATGGAAATCAGGTTTAACGTCAATCTTGTTTTGGTCTCATTAAATAAATATACGCCTTGCTAGCTGATCGTGTAGCTTCACGAGTTGGATTTTTTTAACGTTAAACTTCCACGATCATCCCCTGAGTACTGGTCCCAGATAAAAAAAAGATCGCTCTTCTTTTCGACCATCGAAACTTATGGACACATATCCCATTCTAGTGCAAGATGTCGAAAAGGCTGATTAGGATCTTCCTCTACGCTACGCTCTGCAGCAGCAATGACTAATTCTGTACGCACTGTACAACTTCTTTATAGATACGTGTGATCATTTACAGTAAACATGGTGCGAAAACTTTCCATAGTAAATCGAATTAGTTGCTCTGTTGAACGATGTTGACCGTAGAGTGAACGTAGAACGCGATACGTATTTGGAACAGAACAATAATTTTTAAAATAAATATGCAGTTTGGATACGTTGTTCAAGCAATTCAAGTCTATTCATGTTTAAATGTCAAACCAAACTATACATAAATCACTTGACAGCTGACAAAATGGGTAATCAGTAAAAAAGTGTTACCAACATAAAGTTTTATACCTCTATAAAAATACCCCTTACTTCTTATTATTTCAATATCTAAAGAAGTCGGGTTTTCTTTTATAATAGAAATATAATATCTAATACTAATTCATTGTGTTTTCTTAAATCTTTTCTTCTATGTAATCGAACTAATTTTATTGTCAATTGGAGTTAATATCGGTCAGAGCGTTAAGTTAACTGTATAATACATGTATTATTTACTCACCTTGGCTCCTAGCTTTCAGAAAATCCTTTTCATACTTATGTTTAGACCTTTGATCCGAATATAAAGCAGTAATTTAAGGATACTCTTTACATATTTTATGGATACGCTTTATTCAATTATATCTGGTTTATAAACGTAGACAAGTGATCTTGTTGGCTAATTAATTAGATCATTTTTTTTATCTTGGACAAGTACTCAGGAGATGACCCTTTCATATGCAGTGCATTGTGCTTGAACTAGGAAAATGGGTTATGATGAGGAGAAAAGACGGAGTAGTGTTTGTAGAGGTTTAACTTTCACAATAACAGCACGAAAGATTAGAACACACTCTATTACAGAATTTAGAATGTGGGAATTAAATTAGTTAAAGCTGATCAGTGCCCAGTGTATATACCTTCGACATTGTTTAGATTAGCAAAATTTTGTCTAAAGGTAATGACCATTATGTGCAATTCTTTCACCAAAAATGTGTTTGAGTAAGCCAATTATAGAGCGCGCTGTGTCGCATGAGGCATTGTCCTGTTTCTACCATATACCAGCAAGATTATTGCGAGCTAATTAGGGTATGAAAGAAGTTTAATCTTGTCTCCATACAGTTCACTATTGACAGTGGCATTTTGACCGTAATTGTTTTTGAACACAAATGAATCAGTGACTCCGTCAGCCTATAAAGCGCGTCAACCAGCAACTTTCAGTGGACACAAGCTTGTGGATTATTCTCACTCTGAACGCAGTAATTCTACTTATTTATGTAAACAGTCCCTCAAAAATGGGCTACATGAAAGACCAAAATTTTTAATTAAAATTCACTATTAATTGAAGAGCAGAACCATAATTTTGATAAAACAAAATTTCAACAATTTGTAAACGTTGCTCCGGTGTAAGTCTATAGAGAATGAAATGTCCCACCAAACTAAAACAGTAACTATCAGCTGTCAAAAATAATGCAGTGCTGCCAACTCAAAAGCTCTAAAAAACATTCAATAGTCGCAAGGCGCTAAGCCAAGACGGGGAACCATGATGGATGTGGTAGAAGTGTGGCTTCTGTGATGAGCTACGAAAAAATTACTTTTAATCAGCACTCGCAACTCTTAATTTTCGCGCAAATAAACGAAGTTATTAAGTCTATACAGCGAAAATTTCTCTGAATTACGAAATTGTTTGCATGTTCACAATTACTTGTGTTGATTTTAACGAGAGGTACTACAAAGCCATACATATTTTTACCAAGTTGTTATTTACAATTACTCAAAACATTTTTATTGCACTAGTTTTTAGATTCAATGTACGAACGGATCATCGGGCAGTGAGTTTAAAATTGATAAATATGATTAATCTACAGTAACACGCCACATTGCCCTGTTTGTGTAATGGTGTGGGTGTTCACTCATTTACTGCTGCCCACAAACCGAAAGTCGTGTACTATTTGTTTCATATATAAATAGTAACACTGGCAACTCTGAATACAACTACTAACCAAAGGAAAAAATAGAATTGAATAGAATTTAGTAGTAATTACAATTGCTGCTGTTGTTGTTGTACACTGACAAAACAAAGATTGTGAAAAATCATGCTGTGTTATACATATGTATGTGTTTTTTTCTTGTTGTTTTAAATTTGTTTAAATGTAGTGTAACTTACTCTCTCAGTCAACATGCTCTAGCTGCCCATCGCTGGAATTAATCCAATACTTAGAATTAGTTAGAATTTTGAAATATTGCATCAGTGTCAATGCTGCCTTTTATAGTGAAGGGTACAGAACAATTGTATCGATGGCTGATTTGAATGGAACGCAGGTGTTTTTGTGGAAGTATTGGACGCGCTCGCTGTTCGTTGTTGGTTGTTGCGGTACTTCCATTCATTCTTGTTAATATGCACAAGTGTCTAATGTTTGATTTTTGTTTTTTTTTCTTGTTTTTGTTCATGGTGGCTGCTATACATGTGTTTATGTATAATTTAATGTTTGTTTAACATCTTTCAAAGTTAAAGTTGTTGGCTTTATAGTTGGAAATCTACTATATTAAATAGCTGTTAACAAGACCGTTAATTTGAAGTTTACACAAAGAACTTTCTATTTTATCTGTGTATTTATTGCTTTGCGATCGCATTCAAACTGCTGACCAAATGCGTTTGTTGTTTTTATCCAAGATATAAGTATTTAAAAAAAAAAATCTTAAGTATTCAGTATTTTATTTTTAGCAAAGCGTGGTCTATACCGCACAGTGAGAGATTTTGAAAAATAATATAGAATTAAATTAAGCGATCTTATGTCTTTAACTCTTCAATGCTTGATTCTTTATTTTTGAAAAAAAAAATTAATTAGCTGGAAAATTAATCTAGTTTAAAGAAAAAATAATAATAACCAGCACATTCGTATTTTGTTTTTATTATCATGCACAATCATGCCTTCTATTCTTATTATTTACTAAATAAAATTGTTGTTTACTTGAGCTTGAGGTCACTTGTTTCAAAATTATTCGTTTATTAATGTTTCGATATTTCGACACCCCCTTGTATGTCTTCTTCAGGAAAATTTCTAAATTATTAGAAATTTTCCTGAAGAAGACACACAAGAGGGTGTTGAAATATCTAAACATTCATTAACGAATAATTTTGAAACAAGTCACCTGACCTCAAGCAAACAACAATTATATTTAAAAAAAAGGTCGAACAACTAAGATCAAGATACGAATTCTTATTATTTACTATAAAAAAAGCTATATGAATAATAAAAGGAAATTTTGGTATCTAAAATCAATTTTTTCCATATTTTAAGTTATTTTTATATAAATAAGGATAATTTTTAACGCGCACCAAATGAAATTAATCACATACTGCATTGTTTCTACTCAAACTTGCTCAGATAATAAAAGAAACTTATTGAGCATATTTTTGTACATGATAGCTGTAAATCTGCTGTTGGGAATTCCATATGTGTAAAAAAAACGGTGCAACTGATGCCACATCCAGAATATCTCTGTTTACTGTTTTACATCACTATACATTTAATACGAGATAAATCAGCGATGTGCAGGTAGGGATTTTGAATAAGAGTATAAAGCAGTTATACGCGTAAACAAATTTTAGCCAACCTAAAAAAATATATACACTAGACAGCTTAATTTCAACGCAATTTTTAAGTAGATAACATACGACATGTTTCTAACAATGTACTCGTAGATGTAATTATTCGCAATGTAAAATAAACATATCGGCCAACAATTCGAACGGCCGCTTAACCAACTCAGCCACTGAGCTCTTTAATTATTCTTACGTTAATGTTGCTGAGTTGGTTAAGCGGCCGTATTAAAAATACATCATGTTCACATGATCCCGAGTTCGAATCCCAGTGGGTGCTGATGAGTAGTGTAGCGACTACGAAACAGCTAGTTGTCCCCCAGCTAATGGTATTCAATTATTTTTCTGTTCTTTTTTGGTCTTATTGTTGCACAGCAATTATTGTTATAATTAAAAATAATCTTTCTTCTTGACTGAAGTTTTACTCGAACTCACAACTAATTAGTTAATATCGTACATATGTAAATAACTAAAAAAGTTCACTGATTAAAGAGTGTTTTATTTTGTTATGTTTAAACATTTGACTCTAATTTGTCGGAATACACGTATATAGTTTTTTCAGATAGATTTTTAAAGCCAAGCAATGAAAAATTCTACTACATTAAGAGTTTAGGAGACATTCGAAGAGAACAATTTTAGATAACACGCGACATGTTTTTAATAACGTAGATGTAATTTTTCCGAATGCAAAATGCCTACATGTCCTCTGTTACCTCAAAATCATTACTTCTGCAAAAAAACATGAGTAAAGCCATCTGCCAAAATTTTAAAGAGAGTCTGTTCTATTTTATATTTAAATATCTGAAATTAGAACTTTAGGCTTAAGGGAATTTTGCGGCATTAATATTTTTTATGTTTTAAATACTTATTTTTATACTAATAACAAGCATAGATAATGTCAGACGCATATGTACATGCGAGCAAATTTTACAAACCGTGTGTAAAAGTTACTATTTTGACAGACGTAAAAAATACATGAAAAAAAACAGACGTAAAATCGTGTTGGCGGTGGGTGCCTTAAAGGGGCACTCTATTTTGCATGATAATTATTTATGTCGTAATTATAAACAAAAAATTTTAAATACCTACACTATATTTTCAGTCACTTGCGCTTTTTCTTATAATAGTTTATATATGAAAAGTAATGCAGTTTATGTAAGAAAAATAATATTTTGAACGAAATACGGAAAACCTATAATACAACTATCAATCAAACGTTATGGTTTTTTGCAACAACTTGAATAGATCGATGCCGACGTAACGGCGCAAGAGTCATTGTTCAGTTAGTACTTGTTTTTTTATAGCCACAAAATTTTTTTACTTAGTTATTACAGGATCCAGGGGTTATTAAGTTAAACTGTAAAAAAATAAGAACCTCTAAAAGTAGCAGACTTACGAGAATCTATCCGCAAAAGTTTCTTTTGTCTAGATCAAATGCATCTTAGCAGACACAACTCAAGATCATCCACTTTAGACGGGGTCACACGTTCAGTTGAAGATATAATAATTTCTGTAACTGAACCTAGTAATTCCTGCCCATTAAAAATCGCAGATTATTTTCTTAGCCCCCTTTTTTCAATAATCTCTCACTGTGCGGTAAACGAAATCAAGATATAAATGTAAAAGTATGAGTGAAATAGAGAAAGTTCTGTGACAAATTCTATTGGAATCGGACTGCCATTAAAAAGCTGTAGATTTATATCGATCTTTTGTTTAAAATCTACTACTGTACCGTTAGAACTTAATTTTTTTTTTAACCATAAATATTTTTTATATAAATGCTGGAGTTTATTATTTACTTAAAAAGCAATAAGAATTATATTATTGTAAATCTACTTTTTATTTTTACTTTATGTGTGTAAAGAGAGAAACGTAAAGAAGACTCATCTGCATTTTGTGTTTTGAAAAACATAATTAGAACATTTTTGTTTTCAGTTCTCATTTTCTTTTAAAAGACAATTGATTATAAAATGAAATGCTTGAAGATATTTTTCAACGATTTTCAAGTCAACTGACGTCATACAGACCGCTAGAAAACACACAGAAAACAGCTGCTTGTTTTGATTTAGTTTTTTTTACACTGAAACACGAACTATCACAGTTTTCTCAAGAATTGCGATAAATATTACGATGAGTCTGCTCCGTCAGATTACATGGTAAAATATTGGATTGCTGAATTTAAACGCGGTCAGACAAGCGCTGTAACAATACCATTAACAGAAAGGCCAGAAAGGGTGGTTACTGAAGAAAATATCAAGAAAATCCTCGATATCGGTATGAATTATCGCCGAGTCGAATTACGTGAGATGGTTCAAATGGTAAACATATCATATAAATGTGTGCTCAACATTTTGCACGAACATCTGCTTATGAAAAAGCTATCGGCAAGATGGTTGCCGCGTTTGCTCAGTGTCGAACAAACACGAGTTCGAAAGACCACTTCACAGCGGTGTTAGGACATGATAAAGCCCAGTCCTGTTGATTTTAGGCATCGATTAATAATTGTTGGGGAAACGTGAGTTCAACACTACAAACCTGAAACCAAAAATCCAACAAGACAATGGATGGAAGCTGGTGCACGTGCTCCGAAGAAGGCGAAGACAGTGAAATCGGCTGGCAAAGTTATGGCCACTGTATTTTGCGATGTACGTAGAAAATTGCTCATCGATTATTTTGAAATAGGTTCTACAATCCCAGGAAAGTATTATTGTGCATTGTTGCGTCAATTGATTGACGCAATCAAGAAAAACGACTACATTTAAAGAAGACAAACGTGCTCTTTCTTTCAGACAACGCACCGGTCCACACAGCATTAGATACGATGCTCCTGGTGACTTTTCCTGTTTCCAAACTTGAAAAAATAGTTCACAGGAAAAAGATGCATCTCAAACAAAGAAGTGATTACCGAAACTAACGCGTGTTTTGTGGGGTTGAGAAATAAATGTCTTTTGAAAACAAAAAGTTTTTTTTTCCTATTGAGGTAGCTTCAATATCAATCCGCCCTCGTATGAGCGCATTTATAAGTAAAAACATTTTGTTTGTGTGGTGTTCAATCCTCATTAAGTACGAGTAATTGAAAAAAAATAAAAGAACATATTAAAAATTCAAACAAGTACATTTAATTTAAGGCAGATGTGTTTGTGTGTATGTGTGTGTTCAGGTATTTTGTTCAATGCTCAAATAATGTATTGGATTCGTGCTTAAAATTTTGATCAGAACTAAACCATGAATGCGGTAATTACGATTAATTTTATGTAAAAAGCATACATATGTATGTTAAATCTTTTATATGTTGTTAGTATATTTGTTGTTTTTTTTAAGGTTGACCGTTACGTCGTATTTCTAAAAATTTTATGTAACTTTGTTTACATGTGACAAAAGGCAATTGTTCTTTTGACATGGTTTCTTTTTGCAGGTGTACTTACTTATTAACACATACATAGACACATGCACATGTGTATACATATAAATACCCTGTAAACATATCGGAGCTAAAGTTTAGATAGATTTATCTAAAAAGTGACTTCTTTCTTTAAGGCCTCCATCCCCGATCCTCCATCTCACAGCAGAATTCGCTTTAGATTGCACAATCAGCGCAGCATGACGCAGGCAGAAGTCACCTCATAATGAGGGCAGCTAACTGGTTGATGTACAATAGAGGAAAATAGCCAATTTAGCACTGCTAGTAAAGCTGTGTTGAATGAATTAACGTGGGTCTATATCGCTTAATGAGATAGCTGTGTAATTTATTTTTGTCTGTATCTACGAGTATACATATGTGTGTGTAATGTACAGGGCAATCAAACTCTTAGTACATTCTACATATCGTTAGTCTCATGTAGAAAGGCCCTAACTCGTATTTTCCTTGAATCGAACATTTTTAGGGATTTTACTACGCTTCACATAAATATACAGCGTCACAAAAATTTGGTTAAATAATTTCGTAAACATCACTTTTACAATTGAACAAAAAATTACTTGTTGATGAACCCATGTATACAGCTTCCATTATGGGTTTTCCTTCTGTAAAATTGGGATTATGTTTGTTAGGGCCTTTCTGCATGAGACGAACGATTTACATCTTTTCACATGTTTAACGAAAAAAAAAAAACAGATTTATTCAGGAGTTTTTAATTTTTTTTACGTTGTTCTTTTTGGGAATGACTTTGCTTTTGTTCAAATGTTATTTAACCATCAACATCAAATGTTATTTTATTAACAAATGTTATTTTATTAATAAATTAAACCGGGGTTTTCTTTAAATTTTAACCGAAAATCGGGATTTTTAAATTGCGATTATTTGAGGTATTCGAAACCCCGGTTTAGAAAAAAGTCGAATAATCGGTCACTTTAGTATGTATGTATACAAACTAAACAACCGTATAGTAATTCACTTATAGATTGCAAAACTTAAAATAGCTTATTTCATAATTTGTACAATTTTGTGGAAGCATTTTAATAATATAAACAAAACGTAATAAACGTATGAGTTTTACAAGTAAGCCAGTATTTTAGTGATTTCAGATGACATCGTATATTATTTATTTTAGCTCGGTAAAATGTTCTTAAATCTTCTGTATATTAATAATTAAAATTCATTTTAA
This sequence comes from Thecocarcelia acutangulata, assembly GCA_914767995.1. Taxonomy (NCBI): domain Eukaryota; kingdom Metazoa; phylum Arthropoda; class Insecta; order Diptera; family Tachinidae; genus Thecocarcelia; species Thecocarcelia acutangulata. The sequence continues at coordinate 66,268,341 of OU612098.1, forward strand.
GAAATACCGCTTGTTCAGAGACAGCAAACGCTGTACAAATAATGCAATTAACAGAAATGCATATGTGATTCAATATGAGATGCATATAGACAGAGAATAATTCAATGTCTCAGTGGCTGAGTAGTTAAGGCGGCCGTTCATGATACTCCATATGAGTAGTGTAGCGACTTCGTAACAGCTAGAGATTTGATTATTATTTTTCTTGTCTTCTTCAAATAAAAAATTATTGATCACAGCACATTTGTATTGTAAAACATCTTTCTTAAGAAACAACTTCAGAGAGGAAAAACTTGAGCCCGAAGTACAAGTGTACAAACAAAAAGTCTAATTTAAATATTATAAAGTTCTACGAAAATTCAATAAATTAATAGTACTTGAGATTTTTATATGTCCATCATTAGTAAACCTGCTTTACGGTAAGGCAGTGTTCAAGCACTTTTTGTTTTAGATTTGGATTTCTTTTTCCAAATGATCTGCTGTTGTTTCCCTTATAATCCTGCTTTCGGCAAGGGATAGCGGATGCAATTAAAATTAATGCCGCTCAAAATATATGTAATATATTTTCTATTTTGTTAATTAAGATAATCCTGGCAAAATAAAAAATAATGCTGGCAAACGTGAAATAGCAAAAATCGTTGTTATGCGTAAATACTCTTGTAGTATGCAAGTATATAATTACAAGGTCTGATAAAAAAATAACCGTTATTTTCAATTTTTCAAAAATTATTTATTTATCCATCAATAATTGCTTGTCCCCTTCAAAGTAATCCCCATCAGATATAATACAGTTATTTCAGCGTTTTTTCCAACCCTCGAAACATTTCTGAAACGTGCTTTTGGTATCGCCAACAGCCATGAAGGTTCTTTCTACAATTCTTTGCGTTTCTGACGAATTGTTTCGCGCAAACGGCGCAGATCTTCAAGGTATTCCTTATTGACCGTATGACCTTGTGACAAAATTCGTGATGCACACTACGACGAAAACAGTGAGCAAAACCTTCACATTTAACCGAACTTGACATGCTCTTCTGAACGATTCTATTGGGATGACTGGGCTTGGTTTTAATGTAATAGCCATACAACTATTATTCGTCACCAGTTACGACTTTTTTGAGGAAATCTGGATCGTCGTTGACGATGTTCCACAGCTCCTGAGCGATGTCCATGTGACGTTGTTTTTGCTCAAAATTTAGCAATTTTGGAACAATCTTCGTTGCTGCACGTTTCACGCCTTAAACATCCGTAAAAATTGCTTGGCATGAGCCAAACGATATGCCAACATCATCAACAACGTCTCTGATAGTGACTCGACGATTATACAAAATCATTTGCTTCAATGTTTTACTATTTTCATCGGTTGTTGCCGTGCTCAGGCGAGCAGGACGAGCATCGTCATTGACATCTTCTCGGCCTTCCTTAAACCGGTTATACCACAATTGTACTCGTGTTCTGCTCATAGTAGACTCGCCAAACGACTCACAGTCAACATTTCAAATGTCCTTGCGCATTTAGTTTCATTTTTTACACAAAACTTAATACAATATTTGCAATAAATTTTTTCCGTTCAAGGTCCGTTTTGTTTTTTAACAAATTTATAATGTATTTTTCAATATTTCGTCTTCCTTTAGAAGACTTCTTCAGCAAAATTTATCACAAAAAAAAATCCTGAAGAAGTTTTTCAAAGGAAAAGAAAGTATTGAAAAATACATTATAAATTTAAAAAAAAAAAAAAAAAAAAAAAAAAAAAAAAAAAAAAAAAAGTTTGCTGTGGATGCCTGAGCGGCAGCGATATTTTTGCCACTTTGAAAAAACCGTTGTCTAACTGGTACGGCAACATCATACGATGTATATGTAGACTAAAATTTTTGCATTAAACCGAATTTCAGTAAAACATTTTTATAATTTACATTGTTCATTCGTGTACTTAACCATGATGAAAATGCTGAGTTTACTGGAAAAAAAGGAAAGTAGCAGTTAGATGATCAGTGAAATAGTGCGTTCACAAATAAGATTCAAAGTTGTGAAGTATGTATTGAAAATCCCTTTATTTTCAAAAAAAAAAAAAAAAAAAACGTGAATACAGAAGGTTTAACAAAAGCATTTATTCATACAAGAAAATTCCTCTACAGAGACGCATTTAATTAATAATTTCCTTTGTATATAAGAACAGCAGTAACTTTTTCTCAACAAAAAGTATAAAATTTTGCATAGACATACAGCTATGTCACAGAGCTTCTTTTTACTTTTTTTACTTCTTCAAAAAACGAAAAACTAAAAAACTTCTCGAAATGAAATCATTTCTACTTGCAAGAATGAAACTAGTATTATCTTATAGAATTAATTTCATTCCGAAAAAGTTTTAAATTTTCGTTTTTGGAATAGTTAAAAACCCGTTTCAATTCCATTTCCGAACGAAAGTGAATTCTGTGACATGGCCGGTAGAATGTTAAATTAAAAACTATTGCTGTTTCATCTTTGCATTTCAGTTGATCGTATGACGACATTATCCATGTACTCGTATGTTCCTATTTGTCATTGAACCGAATTTTTTTTTAAGAATTGTTCAATTCAATTGTATTTACAAGGAAAGTTGATAAGAAATAACCTTTTTCATATTCTTAATATTTTTCAAAGCTCCGAAAACAGAGTAGTCTTAATATTATGCTTCACTTTTCTGCAGAACTTTTGAGATTATATAACAAAAAATAAATAATTTTTTTTTTTTTTTTTTTTTTTTAAATATGTAAATTTTCAGTAACTTTTCTACGTACGAATATTTCAATTTATTTGTAATCTTTAATTATTCTTTAGTTAAATCTACATTGTTTTTCATTTTATTCTTTCAATATGATTTAATGTATTTCTTTTAATAAATGTAATTACATTAATTAAGTTTCTTCGTTATTGGAGTGTGAAGCAGACATACTCGTACACACATCCATTCAATTTATGTAATTTTAGAAACTACTTGTAATAGGAGTGAATGAACTTAAAGACCATGATAAATCTTCACCAATAGTTGCACGCTTCTAGTGCTATAGCAAGCAGAGTTCGAATTTTTTCACTTATAAACAAGCATGAGCAAAAGGGATTTTATTCTACACATGTGGTATTTTTACACACGCTGTCACACATGTCAAGGCTGGGATTTTAACGTTTGATAACTCCGTGTCTGCTTTTAATTTCCCGCACAGCAGCTTTAAATGCAACAGCTGTCAAGCTCCACCTTTTAATAGGCCACTGTCAAATTTTGAGTTAACTGCATCATTTAGTTTGTGAATAACAGTCATTAAACACCTTGGGACTTTTGACAAAAATAGCAAAATGAATTTCTTATATTGAGTTCAAAAAGCCCACGACAGAAACCAAGCAAAAAAGACTTGATAAATACTACGGAAACTCTGCGCTATAAACTTCGGTTTACAGAGTTTCAGCACATGTGGTCATACCGGCACATGTGACGCCGCACAAAAAAGATTATCACGCCAGAAATTGTCGACAAAATTCATGGAATAATATTGGTTAATCGGAAAATAAACCAATCGCAATCCGGACCGCACGAATATTTACGTTAGTATATAACCTTAGATGAAACATAAATCCGGTGATCTAGAACAACTAAAATGGGTTTCACTAGGGGAACGTACACCAAAGGAAGATAGCGTCGACCAGTCGGCGTACTAGGTCATGGTTACAGTTCTCTTAAGATGCACGTGTCATTCACATAGATTACCCAGAGGATGATATAGCGATCGACGATCTCCCTTGTTGTATACTGGCAAAATAAAGATTGTGTTGTACCGGAGCTAGTAAAATATTTTATGAGGAGGAGAAAAGATGGAGTAGTGTCTATGAACATTTGGCTGTCATTACGATAAAGCTCAAATCAACTTTTCTATGTTGACGAAGCTGAAATTAATTGTTAATTTTTTTGACTGTTAAGTGTCCAGTGTATCCGTTTATTCCGGCTTACTACTTATTCTGTTATGATTTCGTACTTTGTTATCAAAACAAAAACTTTTGTTATACAATGCAATTCTAAAGCCTATATTATACTATGGAATTCAATTATGGGGCGCCGCCTCAGCGCCAAACATTGAAAAAATTCAAAGGCGACAAAACCAAATTCTTCGAACGATTAGTGCAGCTCCATGGTACGTAAAAAATTCACGAATTCATAAAGATCTGAGTATTCCACTGGTAAAAGAGGAATTTTCTAAGTACGTGACAAGGTATGTCAGTAAACTAGAACTTCATCCAAAACCCTCTTGCGCGCAATATACTTAATTTTGGCGGCCACACTCGGCTAAGAAGGTGATTGTGCTGAAATAGCTCCCGCATAATAAAACTTTTTGTCTAGCATTGGCCGCACTTTAGTAAAAAGCACATTTTTATTTTTTAATTTTAAATTTAGTATTAAGGTTTGAATACTTATTGTTAGTTCATTTTAAAGATTCAATAAAACAAAAAACAAATACGTCCGCTTACGGTCGCAGCTAGACTCCATGTATTTTTCAGATTGTTGTGAGTTTGGCCAAGATAGTTTAGTTCAGCAAAATACGAAGGTGCATTTTTGAAAAACTTTGCAGTGAGAACTTACTTCAGTAAAGTCCAAAGAGCTTAGTTGATCTGTTAGTTGCAGAAATGTAAACAAAGTATCATCCGAATCAATCATGCCAGAAATTTTTGTCTAAAAATCTTCATTTGCCAGAAAAAAATCTTAATTAAAAAAAAAATTTTAATTTAAAAAAAAATCGTAAAATGTTTTTTTGTAGTTCAAGTTTAGTTAAATTTGATTTGACTATTTGATAGATAATAGTATTGGGAATCTTGGTTCCTGTGTATGTTCCAAGTAAAAATCTTTTTTCTAGATTTTATATAAAAACTTATTTATTTAACAAAATCGTCATCAATGGAAAAAACAAGAATGAACAAAATATTTTATTTCTACACCAATATTTAAATCAAAGGTGATATGATTGAAAACAAAAAATCTTACAACTAGATAACAAACTATATGTATTGCAAAGTAGATTTCCAATATAATTAAACAAATAGATTATAGTCTAATAGATCGTAAATCACTTTCTTGCTCATCCAGGCTTACACAACACCTGATCAAAAAATTATTGATTTCGGTCGCGATTGCCTTAGTTATTGCTTTAATGTTTCGCTTTCTACGCCTCTTGCTTTACATAAAAAGGTCTGGTGGAATTAAGTCAGCTGACCTTAAGAGCCTCCGTCATACCCGCTTTGACTACGTGTGCAATTGATACATCTTGATGGAACCAAATGCAGTTAAAGCGGATACGGCTCCGGTGAAGTTCTGAGTAAAAAACTCATCCAAAAATTTTTTAATAACGGCATAAAGTTATTAAATTTTGTTTTATAGAGCGATTTGTCAGCTACCGCGTAAATGTAACTATATACATTTGTATGTATGTAGTGAACAAAAGATTTGGAAGCAAGAGATAAAAACTAGGTAACATAATATGAAAGAAGTAAATCTTCTTGAAAATAGTTATTGCCTGTATTATAATACTGCGCCTCAAAAATCTTAATTTTGAGAAAAATATCTTCAAATCTTATTTAACTTCTAAAATCTTTAAAATTAAGGTAAAATCTTCATTCTGGCAACACTGATCCGAGTGTACGGCTTCGTAGATATCACGAAGATTTTTATAGTGTACACATAAATTTTTATAGTGTACATGTGAGTGCGCCGCAGCAGCTGAATTTTGTGTCCCAAATTCGCGCGCATATCAGTTTGAGATTGTGGCCATCTTTGGTTTAGTTGATACAAAAATATTTTTCTCTTAAAGCTCTGTAACGTTAACAGAGACACCCGTTACAGCATACATATTCATATACTTGTGACTCTTCCCATTTTAAAATCATAAATAAATTAAGTTTAAATGCCCGGATTCTTCACTATTGATATTACTTGATATTAACAAGAAAAAATATTATTTACAACATCTTCGAAAGGAAGGTGCAGCAAAAGCTTAAATCCAAGAAGAATCAGTGGAAGAAGAAACAAGAAAAAATGTATGATACGAGTTCAAACCAGCCAACAAAAGGTTTACTGACCTTTCGAGACAATTCCTCGTGTAACGACTTACATATAAACTTTAAATGTGTGTGTGTTTGTTTATTTTTATGTGCATGCACATATGTATGTATAAATAAGTGAGTATCTACTTTTGTAATATTTTGCTTGCTAGTTTGTAAGAAAAACCTTTTGTGCTAAAAACGTAAATGTGTTTTAATAAACGTATTCGTAGATATAAAAAGAAAAACTAAATAAAAAGTATGTGCTTCTAACAAGTTGCTCGTAATAGGGGCACTAGCTCTAACTTACAGACACTCGTAGTCAAACGCCATCATTCCACCACAAGTGCTACATACCAACTAAATGAACTTAAGGTGGTTTACGCAAACTTTAATTTTAAAACAAAACATTAAGTGATAAACGCAAGAATCCCAATGGAAAATCAGCCAAAATGTATATTCCCAGCAAACGAAAACTAAAGAGGCAGGCACATTAGGGAATAACTTTTTACAGATTTGCAATCTCCCAAGCTAAAACCGTGCAGGGCATAGAAAATATTCAGAACTGTGTTTTCAGTTTTTCGCGATTGGTTGTAGCCCAGTACAATCGATTGTTAGGAAGAATAGGTTCGCAATGCACCAAACTAGGGTAGTTCACAAAAGTGGTTCATGTGGGCCTAGTTTACGTAGCGAAATAACAGTGAGTAAGGACACCACTGTCTTCCATGTAGTCCTATACGCAGTAATAGAAGCGTGAACATCCTATCCGAAACAGGCAAGACTGTAACGATAAGAATACTCTCTGACAGTCAATCGGTACTCAAGGGCTTAATTAGTTGTATTTTTACATCCAAGCTGCTGGTGCTGAAATGTCATAACAGGCTAAATGGGACATCGGGTCAGATGTGGATAACTCTGGTCTGGGTGCGTGGACATGGTGGGAAGGGAAGGGGCACACATCTATGACAAAATACGGATCTTGGAGACATTCATTGCCCACTTCAACCTTTAACTTCAACAAATGTTACCTTAAGAAAGAAGTAAAGAAATGGATTGTGTTCATTGTGGCAAAATATTGGATTGAAGCAAAGGGTCTTGAAGCTTAGATGCCAAGTCTTTTGCTAACCAGACTAACAGGTCATCATGCCGGTTTTAAGCGTCGACACAGAGCGTCGATCTGTCTGGGTCTTGAAGCTTAGATGCCAAAACTGGTTAGCAAAAGACTGACAGATCATCATACCTGCTTTAAACATCGACACAGATCGTGCATTTCCAATATAGTCATTTGCAGATTTTTCTACGACGAAGAGGAGTCAGTGGAACACTTGATCACTTACTGTGGGACGCTATAGACTGTTACTAGCCTATACTCAGATTAAACACGTCTTGCTAACACTTCCATTGAAGAAGATGAAGATGCTGTGGCTTTTTGAAGTACTAAACCCGTGAGAGTATAAGGGGTAGCATAATTGATCATCAATGGTCGCAGTGCACAAGCCCGTTTTGAGCCACAGCCCATTATTTTTATTACGTTGTAATCAGGACCGAAAACTAAAATCGGCTTTGGAGAAAACCTTAATAACGTGCAACGAATATGTATATGACTGCATCCCTTTTGTTTCGGCATCTAGGCATAAACACATAGAGTTATTATTTTTACTATACTTTTCAATAAGGCCGGCCAAAAGTGGAAAGCGTATAAAACAAGCAATGTGTAAGATTACCACAGGAATGAAATTCTCTTTGCATTTGAAAGACCCACGCTTTATCCGGCTCAATTTTAGCACTGGCCTTGGTTATGTTGTCTTTAACTTTAACACTCGATTGCGGCCTATTAGCATGGACCTGCGACTTCCCAAAGCACTTAAAGAAAAAGTCTAGTTGGGATAATTAAAAGAAAAAGTGCACGTTAGTAAACCAAGCCAATGCAAGAGCTAAAAGGTGATATACGAGAGCGGATTGATTTTTGCAGCTGCCTAAGTAACATAAGTACATTTTTCTTTTTTTCAAAAACCAATGTTTTTTCAACATAGTCTCCTTTAAACTCAATACACTTAGTAACTTTTTTATACCATCTGAATAATATGGTGTTGGGAACCTCTCCAGGTATGCGTAATCACATCTTCGTTTGAGATGAATCTTTCCTGCGAGACATTTTTTTAAGTCTGGAAACAGATAAATGTCACTAGGAGCCAAATCTGTACTATAAGGTGGACTATCAACCAATTCGAAGTGTATTTCACGTAATTTTAGCATCGTATCTAGTGCTATGTGAACCGGTGCTTTATCCTAAAGAAAGAGCACTTTTTTCTTCTTTAAATGTGGTAATTTTTTCTTAATTTCATCAACCAATTGATCCAATAATGCACGATAATATTTTACTGTGATTGTTGATGATTTCTCAAGAGAATCGATTAGCAACATTTCGGGTGCACCCCAAAATACAGTGGCCTTTATCATGTCCAAACGCCGCTATGAAGTGTTCTGTTGAACTCCTTTTTGTTCAACTCTGAGCAAACGCGGCACCCATCTTGCCCATAGCTAGCTTTTTCATATGCAACATGTTCATGTTTACCATTTCAACAATCTCAAGTAACTTGACTCGGCGATCACTCATATCAATATCGAGGATTTTCTTGATATTTTGTTCAGTAACCACCACTTTTGGCCTTCCTGTTGATGGTATTATTGCAATGCTTGTTCGGCTGACCCACCGTAATGTTTATCGAGCTTTTCTTTTGTCTCTTTAGCCTTTTCCCTTTCAATTTGTTTAATCACTGTCCGAAATTCACTTTTTCCAATTTTTCAAGAAACACAAAAGCTGCTTACTCCAAACAACTACAACAAATAAACTAATCGATGAATTTGGGTGAAATAGTTGACGTTTGATAAATCGCAATTTAAAAAAAGAAAGTTGTGTTTGTGCTGCCATCTAGCGCTAGCTAGCTTTAATATTAATCCGCTCTCGTATTAATATCATAGATCCTTCTATCACAATAAGAAATATTAAGATAATGCTGCAAAAACTATTTGTTTTATTTACAATTAATATCATGCATTTCGGTTACACCACTCTTTGTTAAAAAACGACACGTCTTAAGAATTATCGTAAAAATGCAACATTATTTTTATAACAACTTTAAAAGAAAATTTAAAAAACTATATGGTATAATGTATAAACTATAAATGTATAAACTAAAAATTTTTGTTTTTAGTTCTTTCGTAAATATGTATGTACACATATATACACATAAAAGCCAAATTAGAAGACGTTTCAATACAGTTATTTTTTTATTCACTGGTTTTTGTTTTTATTTTGTAGTATGTTGTGTCATTGTGCAAGTTTTTCATCAAGTAAATAGAATAATATACTCATAAAACAGCTGTTGCTTAAAAAAAGAAGCCGTTGTAAGCTCGTTTAAAACCTTAATTGCACAAGCAAACAAACAAGTATCAAAAAATTATGTTAAATAATTTTATATACATATGTAAGTATGTGTGTATGTATGTATATTTATAAGAATCTCTTATATTTCATTTCTAAGTATTGATGTCGTGCTGTTAAACGTTTTGTGATAAATATTAAATATCATTTAGAGCATACATATATGTATGTATATGTAATTTGTAAATAAGAAATACATCTACTTATGCATACGATCACCAGCTGTTCTCTGTTGTAACGAACTGTACACCCTCGTGGGCACTACTTTTCTTTGTACACTTTTTACTGACTTTTTCGCTTTTTTAATATAAATCAAATCTTAATTTTTGTATACTTTTTTCGGTGTGAACTTAATAATGCTGGCTCCGTTTTAAAACATGCTAAGTCAAAAAAAAACTATTTTTAAGATTAAAGCCTTCAAAGTTTATTGATGATATTTTAAGATCGCTATGAGATAGAACCTAGAGACGTTTTGTGTTAGCATTATAATTCTTGTAGAATTTTTATTAGCTTATTTGACCTCTATTTATTGCATATGATAGTTAAACGTAACACTGGTGGGAATCACCGGTCAACGCAATCGTCCGTATTCTTTTTTACCGTTCTTAACTAATGCACTCTCATATAAATTCCAATATTGAAACCAATAAAACCATGAAAACCCACATACATACAAATATGTTATTTACTAATATTTGGCCACACTGTTTAAGTTAAGCCAAATACATACACATATTCTGTTTGTTAGTGTTAGTAACAAATTAATAGCTGTATTACTCCTAAAATACTAAACCAACCAAAATGAAATTAAGCTCGTTCACTTCTGTGCAGAAGGAACTTTGAAACGTTATATAATTTATTAAATCGAATACAAAAAGGATAAAAAAAAGAAAAACTAAAAAAACAGTGATTTCAGACCAATTAAATTAACTCGGCGCCGGTGGGTGGATTTTAGCTACACGGACAGGGCCACTTATAAAACTCGAGGTTTTTTGCTATATTTATGGAAGAATATATAAAACTTAGATTGAATCTAACCTTATTAAGGAAAAGAAACAGGACAAAAACTATTAAAATACAGTTATATTGAACAATAATGTAAAGTGGTGTCAATGTTAGAAGCTGGTATAGCGAGTGAAAAGCTCTATTGTTTTACAACTAAAAATCGTATTTGATATGCAAGATACATAAAATGCAAATGGCGCAAAATAGCTGCGTTGCCTGCAGGGATGGGTCATATTTACCTTTTTTTAAAAATTAAGTACGTATTACTCGAAGTACAATCGCTATGCGACTGATTTGAAATTTATAACATTCAGAGAGATTCAATATCTCCAGCTACTGAGAAGAGAAGTACATTTTTAAAACCACAATCAATTCGAAAAAGGACGAGTAATTTTGACCTATCCCCCACCCCCCCCCTTGGCTACGTGTTAGGTATACTTAAAACATTTAAAAAGGAGCTTTTCAACTTGATGAATTATGCATTTTTGCTTATAACTTTTGATAGGACAGCTGGAGTGCTATCAAAATTCAACATTTCCAGCATAACAAGATATGTCGACTTAGCATATTTTGGAATGGAGACTTCGATATAACAAAAACTTTCAAACTGTCAAAAACTAAATGAAAGCATAAGTTGGAAACTCCACATATTGTAACATAATCTGGTAACATGATAAGATTGAGAGAATACAAGAAAGAAATGATCAGATGATGGTGCTTGTATGCACGGTTGCCATATTTGACGATTTATGTTGATGATTTACGGCCTCTTTTTGACGATTTTTATAGATCACTTTTAAATTTTCAATATTGTTTTCGTTTCATTCTTTTTTTTTTGTTTTTTTTTTTTTGTTTATCCGTCTACAGGGTAAACCCTTTGCAGATGGTTACTTTGCCTAATCATGTATTATATAGAAAATTATCAATAAAAGTGCCGTGGGTCTGAAAGAAAATAGAAAGCAACATCGGTCTTATAATGAAAACGTATCAACTCAACTACGAAAGAAAGCCATGCATCAACAATTATCAGGGATACTAACTCCTCCTTCCTGCGTCTTTATGTTTAAACCACAGTCATAACGTTCCAGCCACGCTGGACACCTCAACTGTGATCAGCCCGGGTTAAACTGCAAGCGGGACCACCCGGGGTCATGCTGATCCCCGTTCTACCAATTTATACCCTTGGTAGGGGTTTCAGAAGCCCAACACAACAGAAGTCATGCGACTTTCTAGAGTTTTATTAGCTGCAACAAACGAGAGAATCCTTCCCTTCTTTACCCGAAAAACAGGATGCCCTGGTTTGGAATACGCCTAGGCAAAACCTGTGCCCCGGGGGGCACCCTCCATACAAACAAAAAAATTGTGTCAGTCACCTTCTAAAGATAATGTAAAAACAATTCTAAAATTAGTTTATTTTTTGCCACGCCCACAAGTACCGCCCTTTTAGTATTTTGTTGACTGTGTCGCTATTTTTAGTCCGAGCATAACATTTTATATATCGGTGTTGACGAGTCTGTAAGGGCTCCATTTCTGCCTTTAATAGTGTTTCACTATCAATACTAATGGCGTCAAATATTGTTTTAGTTTTGAGCCACCCTATCTAATATACATGTGCTCAATGTAAACACTTTTACAGTCAGAATACACAAACGACCAATGTTTACATCATGCTAGACATTTATTTTTGTTTTTGTCTTACTCGCAACTCGCAAACATTATTTATGAAACCGTATTGATTTTTATGATTTTTATTCTCTCACGTCATAAATAAGATGTTTAGTGTGTTATTGTCACAACAAATTACTCATATCAAAATAAATACTGAATGAATTTAAAGGTAATTGACTTTTTGAATCTTATTTTTATTCATTAATAAAATGTTGATGAGAGTGATGTCGTAATTTTTATATCAAATAACTCAAAAAAAGAAACAAAAATGCACAAAAACTTTAAAAAACTCAGTTATGTAGGTATGTATGTATGTATGCATAAAAATAACTATTTGACTGGATATAAACAAATGCAGCGTGACGTACTCGTTTGAATAATAATATTAATCGAGATTTGTGTTTGGTTTTGAATTATTATTAAAAACTTTTTCTTTTTCAATTACGCGTGTTTATAAATTTTATTTCCCCAAACGGAAATCGTTAAGCACTCTAGAAAGTAAGTTTGTTTTTTAAGAATCACATATACATTAATACACTGTCAGCGTCAAATGAAAGTAAACACTGCATATTGGTTAAAGAAAAAATATTTAAGTAAATAATGATGCGCACAAAACAATATTAATTAGTTTTTCAGTAGTAAGAGTAAAACAAAATATATTAAGCTAATGATCTAATAGGTTTACAACTTTGCTTCCGCCGTTTTTTTTTTCCAAAATTCGAGACTTTATTGTAAAAAACTGGTTATACATTAAAGATTCATTGCTCATTTATGATTCAAAGTATTCTTGTTGCGTTTGAAACTAGTCTTGATCAAGTAATGCCTCCAATTCTGCATTTTTTAAAACCTTTTTTCTTCCATCGCCATACTGGTCATCCTGGTTCTTGAAGCGTTGAAACCACCCTCGGCCCGTTCTTTCACTAATAGCGGTCTCGATATGGGTATTTGAGAGCATTCGATTAGCCTCAGATTTCTGCATTTTAAAGCAGAAAATTGAAACCTCACGCAAGTCACTAGAATTTGGCTCGTAAGCTGACATGTTCAATCGAGAAGAACTTTATGATACAGACACAAATGGACTAATATTTCGATAGCGTTATGTTTACGACCACTCACTGTTACAGCCACCTGCTGCAAAACGTCTGAATCAAAGTTGTAGACCTAATAAAACAAGCGCACATATGAAACGAATTCATTTTTAATTACAATATGCGAATATTATTTAACGCAGCAAATTAAAGTACAAAGAAGACTACATGTCACAAAATGTTGTTAATATTTTGTTTAGTCGTCATCATTGATTCAATTTGTTTTATTCTAGTCCATTCCACCCTTATGTTTCCTAGTGAAATTAGGTGGAATTCTCCAGTCGTTTTCCAGTGCCATCTTTATATCATGCTTGCAAGAAGTAGTCCTTTCTCCGAACTTTCTGTCAACATATTCCCGTAGATCCACAATTCAACTAATTTCCTAGTGAAATTTGGTGGAGTTCTGCTACATTCGTTTTGCAATGTCATCTTTATGTCATCCTTGCAAGAAATAGTCTTTCTCTCAATTTTCTGTCAAGATATTCCCATAGATGCACAGTTGGCTTAAAGTCTGGCGACTGCATTGTATCGTCAAGTGTTTTCGAAAAAATATTGCTTTAATCATTCCTTCACAATTCTTGAGGTATGATTTAGATCGTTATATTTTTTAATATCCAGTTTTATTTATGGTAAGTGATTTTCCACACTACAGACAACATTGTGCCGTAGAATACTGAGTTAATCTTCATTGTTCTTTCCATAAAAACAGGATTACCCATCTTTGTTGCATCCACAGACCATTACGGAGCCTTCACCATGTCGTACGATTTTTACTACACACTTTTTGAGAAATTATTTTAGTGAGCACCTAATCTCACATTTTGTTACAATAACTCATCTACGATTAAAGCTTTGGAAGCCAACATTAATCGTGCTATTCGCGTGATATCAGTCCTATGCTCAAACGAGTGGTTCAAAATTGGGCCTTCCGAATAAATTATCTGAGACGTGGTCGTGGACAACATTTACATGATATCATTTTCAAACAGAAAATGCTAGAAATTATTATTTTAATCGATAATAAAAATGTTGAGTTCACTTTTACAATTTATGTGTTTTATTTTTCATTATAAATCAAACCTCACGACGAATCACCCGTTTAAGCATGAAAAACACTACCAACCAGCATGGCCATTTTAGCATTTTTGCGGCTAAATTTAGCATTTATTTGTCTGATTTAGATGCAAATTTTCCATTTAGCAGTTAGCATTATTTTTAGCTTTTTTCAATTATATATTTAGCATTTATCAACATTATTTAACTTAAGAATATTCAAAATGGTAATCTTTATTTGAAAATCTTTTACAAATTTTTCTTGATTACACTTTCAAATCTTTAACCCCGGCCATAATACGAATGAAAATTAAAATCTGGTATCACAACGTTTATGTGTCAAGAAAAGTTAGCTACTCGTACTACTTCCGAAAAGTACATCATAACGTTAATTTTTTCACATTGTTTCGTTGTTCCTACAGAAACTTCTACTACCATTCAAGTTAAATATCAGAAAAAGGAGCTTCTTAGATTGAATATCACTGTAGTCATAATAATTTTATATGTATTTCAAAAGTGAACGAAATAAATAGTGTAGCTGTAGACGAACATAGTATTGACTCTGAAGAAAACTCATGCCGGACAAGTACCAGCAAAAGATAAAAATTAGATTTCTTTCGTTCATGAATGAAATTTAATGAATCATCAACGGAGAGTTCCTTTTTTTGTATTATGTAAATTTGATCTTGTTTTATACTTTTTTTTTTTTTTTTTTTTTTTTTTTTTTTTTTTTTTTTTTTTTTTAAAAACAAACACAAAAACTGCGAAGCTTTTTTGCTTGTCTGCAGTAACACCCAGGGTCTGTGGCAGGAATCGAACCTGCGACCTCGAGACTGTTGGTCGAGTACTCTACCAAACCAGCCATCGAGGCACTTATATTATATCACTTAAACTAAAAGACTAGAGTGTTCTTCATCTGTTTTCTTTCCGTTTTTGCTTATTTGAAAGAGCTGTGTTAATAAATGACCGAATAATTATTGGTACCGTACAGTTCGTTTAATATGAAGAGTTGAACGAAATGAACAAACGGATCAGGCTTTTATAATTCAACGAAAGTGACCGGTCACTAAAATGAACAACCCAGCGCAGCTCCAGCAAAAAATATTTATACCGACTGACATATAATTATTTTATAATTTTAAGACTTTATATTCAAGAAATATTTTATTGTTTGTTTTATTCATAAAGCAAAATATTTGTTTAGTAAACTGTTATTTGAGAAATTTCTATTTGAAATTTGTCAAATAAGTGTTTAAAAAACATACAATATTTTTTATGAATACTGCCGTAAGTGTTTATAGGCAAGAGTCATTTTAAACACTTAAACACATTTTAAACAATAAATCATTTATAAGCAAGTAAAATTTAATTTTATTCTTTTGGCAGTTTAGAATTCTTTTTAGCAGTTTTTAGCATTATTTAAAGATAAATTAAGCTGTAAAATACTTTTTGATGTGGCCACACTGCTTACAACACTAGTTTGTTCTCTTTTTTCTTTTTGAGTACAGAGAGAATTTAATCATATTTTTCTTCCACAAAGCCTAAATATCCTGTGTTGCCATTTAAACGTACCTTAGATTACTAAAATTGAAAAGAATGGCTTAAAAATATCGAAAATAAAAAAAATCAGTTCATGAAAATCTTTAGAGAAACATTGGTAAAGTGCGTTCAAAAAACGTTTTAAATACAATATAACTACTTTTAAATGATATTCTTTCTTTTTCGCAAACAAAATTTTCATCGCTACAAACAGCTTACATTCATCAGTAAATCTTCAACTTTTGATCAAAAATGAAAAATAATAATTAAACTTGCCGCTGAATCACGATTTCTAATCAAATTGAAATCGAATGTTTCAATTAAGAAATATATATATAAAATTATAATAAAACAACTACAACAACACTAACTTTCAAACAAAAATATAATATGGCAACAATTCCAGTCGTTTGGTGCACTGATCCGAATTCCGTCAGTAACAAACCGACAGCATTTGCTCTTCATGGCATTCAGCTGCAGGGAAATGTGACGGAAAAACAAGTTTTAGCTCTGCGGGAATTGGTCAATGCAGCTGCTGAAGGCCGCTTAATACTTCCGTCGGATGGAACTTTTATGCTTCTTGATAGCGGCATAAGTATAGAAAGTTCAATTGTGAACGATACTAGTATAGATCCAACACCACAACCACTGTCACCGCCATCAACAACAACAACAGATATTATCACGTCAAAAGTTTCAGTGTTAACTGATAACAAAGAAAATATTAAACCAAATCGAGATAATAACAAAAATAGTGATTCAAAAATCTTCGATAGCCCTAATAACCATTTAAAACCCAGTTATATGCTTATGTCCTTTAAGGCGGCAGCTCAGAAAAATGCCAATGTCATCTTGCCAACGTCATTAACACCACCACCGCCATCATTGGCCACCACCACACCCACTAACGACTTAGAAAATCCTCCAAATTTTGTGTTAGAGCCAAAATATTCCACATTTACTCCGCCACCATCAATAGCAGAAGAAAACGATATTATTTATGAGTTCTTGTGCTGTGCCAAATGTATGCTTGATCCCAATAATTCATTGTGCTCCAAAAATGCTTCACAATTGGCGTCACATCTTCACAAATCGCCATCGAGAAAAAAGTTACAACGTTTTTTTAAACCAGGTGAACGTTCTTCTCTGAAACGCCTGAAGAAAGAAGCTGGCAATGAGTCTTCGACAAATGTTTGTATAAATAATGGAAAACTCAACGAATCTCGTCAGCTGCATGACCCGACATACTATATTGGTAATAAGTACACGCGTCGATATCAACGGAAACACTGCAGTATATCGGCCGCCACAATTGCACGTAATCGTCATCATCACAACCATCGTCATAAATTACCGATGCAAAGTGTTAAAATCTTTCACAATCGCAAACACGCGTGCAGTAATGGAGGCGCAGGTATTAGTATTGGTAGTTGTGTTAGTACCAGCGGCAGTTGTGCGGATGGTTGTGTTTTGCCAAAGCGCAATTTTACGAAGAACGACGATATAAGTGTTGGCACTAGCAGCGACTGTTGTAGTAGTAAAACAAAAATAGTTGTGACAAAAAAGACATTAGTTACTGATCAGCAATCGCCGCGTACACCTGACTTACAACTGCCTCTTTATGCAACGGTAAACAAACTTAACGGTAAAATCAAAATGACGATGGAATTGAGTTCGTCAAAAGAACCCACTGCGTCGTCGGCAGAAGTGCCAATTGTCAAAGAAATTGTTCAAAATCCTGTTTCAACCAAAAAGTTAGACCAATTAAAACAGAATACAAACGCAACTGAGAACACGACTCGTCATCGGAAATTGGGTGCCATACTTGGCAGTCTACAAGATACTGTTCAAATAGAGCTGGAAAGTTGCGCAAAAAGTGTACAACAAAATGCCAACAAACAACTAACAAACTGTGATATTGTAATGGATACGTTACCAGAAGTAAAAGATTTAATTAGTTTCGATGATGATGATATCCTTAGAGATGCTGGCGTTACGCCTTTATTGAACTCTTCTAATACAAATAGTCATATAATAGATTTACTTTCGCAACCTAATATTGATGTGTCTGCCTCGGCTGAGCAAGTGCCAGAAGTGTTTGCAAAGAAGTCTCCGCCGCCGACGCGTAGCAATGCCTCAAGTCGAAAAACAAGCTTCGATTCTTCGTGCACCATTAGTTCAATGGATTCTGGTTTTATAGAAATGCAAAATAAACTGGAGAACCCTCGCCATCCTATTTTAAGTAGTATTTTTTCTGACTTGGCTCCAACTTTTTCTCCAAGTGAACATTCAAGAGATCACACCCAGAGAGGCGAAAAAATAGCACGTCTTAATTATAAAGAGTGTCTTACACAATCGCGCAACCGACGTAAATCCTACGAAGAATTTAAAGCCATATTTGCTATTGCAAATTCAAGCACCGGTTGTGAGTCATCGGACACATTTCCCACGCCATCACTTATATCTCCTGCAGACACAGACACGCAGGCAAGAGAGAGCAAACCCCAAACAAGACGTAAAACCTACCAAGATCTTAGAAGAGCTTGTGAAGAAGATATTCACTGTGACTTAATTTCCATACAGTCGGCTACCAGTAGCAATCAAACACAGCAACAGCAGAAAAGTAAAACGGAAATGCCAACAGCAGCAATAATCAGCGGCTTAGCGTCAATATCAGAACAAGAGTGCGCGTCTAGATTTTCTCCTACATCAGCGGCAGAAACGGCATTAGGAATAGAAGAAAACAGAGTTGAACAAACAATTCTTGTAGATTACAATACTTCTTCAGACGACAAATGTCAGCGTGTTAGTATTAGTGCTGGTACTGGTGGTGGTGTTGTTGGCAAAAGTAATAAACCTGCTCTTTCAAACGAGTTTGCTGTTAATACCGTACCAGGTACTACAGATGAAATGAATAATGCTTCACAAAGTGCTGGTATTGTTGTTGATGATGATGTTGTTGTTGCTGTAAATAATAATGATGAAATTAATAAAAGTTGTCTACCATTGAATACAGTCAATGAAAAAAGCCACTTTGAAAACATCAATAATAGCCGCCATATTACCACTGATATTTTACGCAAAAATTCTGATTTTCTTGCGAAAATTCTCGACCGTCAAGTGATGACTAAGGAAAAAGAAAAGGCTCATATGCGTCGCAAATCTTATGAAGAGTTTAAACGACTTGTACGCGAATGCGAAATGGGAACTGATAAACAATCGTCGACAAAAGCAGATGTAACCACTCCATTTAAACGACAAAATTCAAGACATCGTAAAAGTTATGCCTCGATCTTTTTGATGCAGCGGAATTCAAACACGAAAGATCAAAATGTTGAAAGGATGAAAAAGTCCACAGTATCGAGTAAACCGAAAAATGACGACATCAGCAAAGTAGGACTGGAACTACAACAAGTAACAAATCAAATTCCAGAACCTAACACCAGCTCTAATAGCCTCAATTACCAACATAATTTCAAAATCTACGATAAACTGGTATACGGCACTATATACGATATTATTCAACGTAAAAATGATATTTATAATTTGACCTGCCAACGATATGACAAATATATGACTTACGGTACCATTTACGAAATTCTTCACCGCAAGTCATCACATCCCTCGGTAATAGCCTCCTCCAATAGCTACAATGGCTCCAGCAGCGAAAAGCTATTTCAACGAAAAAGTTTATCATCGATTTTAGAGAAAGAATGTTTCTTCCCATCGGAAAAGAATGGCAATAATGACTTGGAAAAAATTAAGAAATCGGGAATGATATATGACATTATTCAAAAACAGCAACAGCAACTTTTTATTGGATTAAATAACTCCAAATCCCTTAAGAACGCTTGCTCTTCCCCAACAAAAGAACTTACAGATGAAAATCAGCTGACATGCTCAGCAGTTAATTCTAAAAATAAAGTAAATAGAAATTCTAAAACTGAAAACAAAGAAAATGTTGCTATTAAAAAAATATCTTACAAGACTGACATTATATATGACATTTTACAAGGAGAGAAAATGGATGCCAATAGCGAAAAGGCAACAAAAGTAGGGCCGACGCTTGATAAATACCAGTACCAGCCTCAGCAACAACAACAACCGAAATCCTTAATAAATAATCGTTTTACAGTCAGTAAAATTGACGAGCCAATAGAACCAAGTGAGGCGACCACATTTAAAGATCTACGAACAGGCGAACAGAGTGAAGAAAAATCAGCTGATCCTAAAAAGAATACAACCGTTAAAGCTATGAAACCAAATAAAATGAGAAGACTGTCAAATATATTAAACTATAAAACAAATGATACGAAGTTATTTTTTTCCTCGTCAACTGATAAGCTCAACTCAAATTTGGATATGGGCAATGCCGAGCATTTAAAAAATATTGAAGAACAATCGAAAGAATTAACATTTCAGTCTAATCTGATACCGCTCGATAGTGAAGAGTTGTACTCTCGAATAATAGCAAAAAAACGTGAAAATGATCTTTCTGTTTGTGGCGGCGCCATACAAAAGTCAAACTCGCTTGATGCGATATCAACTTCGCTTGCGGTTTCACCGCCTGACTCACCTTCTCCGCCCAGTCCCCGTCGCAGCTTGAAACAACATAACTGTTTGACACGAGAACAACAAAAGCAAAAAAAGCAGCTGCAACTAGTGAAAAAATTATCTCTTGATAATTCAACAAGTGAAAATCATTTTGATAATAATCCCCACACAACTAAAGACAAAATTGCAAAACTGCAGCGATGGTCCAATCAAAATCCACTTAAATGTAACTGTGATAGCACACGCTCTTTGAATGGTAATGAACCATCCGCGAAAAATGGAGCTCCCTGCAACTGCACCGAAGCACTCACTACGATTTTTAATGCGAAAAGGTCACAATTGCAGACCAATAATTCAAACAAAAGTAATTGTTGTGTTAACAGCGCCATTGAAAACAAAATTGCTGAATTGTTGTCATCTAATAACACAAGCTGCTCTCTTTCATCTTCAATTGCCCACCCGTCGTCTGCCCAGTTAGTGCGCAATACGTGCACAATTCATTTAGACTCACCGTGCCTGTGTTTGACAAACAAAAATAACACTAACATGGTAACGACGACTTCAACAGCAACAACAACAACATTAGCAACAGCAGCAGCAGCAATTACAACGAAAGCAGCGACGCCTAATGGCAACAGTAAAACATCGGCCAAGAAAGGTAAATCACGGCGACTATCGGAATTTACGCGGGGAGAATTTTTAAATGAAAAACCGTAAGTAATTTTGTTTGTTTAAATTATTTTATTTCATTTTTTTCCTAAATTGTGTTGCTTTTACGATTAAAATAAGTAAATCACTATTAACATATTGGTTTGAAATCCCAGACGAGGTTGTTCAGAAACAGCGAGGGGTTTGGGGAGCTTTCAAATAAACCAACTGCGATGAATTAATTATTTTTTGCATACAAGCACTGATATTTTACGAAACACCTCACATCATTTTCATTCATATTTTTCAGTCATATTTCCTCTTTTTTTTTCTCTCATTCATATTAAAAGCATGATTTGATTTTCTGCTTTAGACAGCATTGGTTTGCTTGCTTTCGGTCAACGTTGCGATGAGGCGTAAAATTTAAAACATCACCAAAACTTGGCCCAAGCAAATCTACAAGAATTTTGCCTTCTGTTTTTTAAATATTTATAATTTGGAATTGCAAGTACATATGTAAAGAGTGTCCTCTATAGCGGTACAGAACTGTGAAATGGAGTAAAACAAAGGTGAATTTCTTACATTGACATGAAAAATTTACTTTATCCGGACTATAATTTAAATATGACTGTTGGCACATAACCGCAACGGCTGTTTCGGACGTAGTCTAATCTGGAGTCCTCACTCTTGATGACTTTTTCCATCAGCCCATAAAGCACACCAAACAGTGAAGTTTTTCTGGATGTAACGGTGTCTCAAAATACACTTGAGAATTATCGTCACTCCAAAAATGGCAGTTTTGTTGTTTATTCGCGTATCCATTAAAACCAAAGTGAACTTCATCGCTAAACAAAATTTGCGTATGAAAATCGGCATCATCGTCAATCTTGTAATGAGCCCATTTGCTCGATTTGGAAGCATTGTTCAGTCGTCAAAATATTCATGTGGAAATACAAAACCAAACTTAACGTAAATCAATTAACAGCTGCCAAAATGGCCGCCAATTACTGGCTCACGATTTCGCTTTGTAAACGTAAATTTAAGGTTAAAAAACCTATTCCGATGCCGTTTATTTCCTTGATCTTATATCATTTGCCATGTTTACCTCCGATATATCCGTTAGTTGAATAATAGTTGACTATAAGTTACTTTTTTTTAATGTGAAACATATAGCGAACGTTAACGAAACGACATCGTGAGCCAAGCAGTTAAAGAAGTATTGCCAGCTTAAAGTTATATACTTCTATTAAAAACTGCCTTTAAGTACGGTCTCCACATGACATGGAAACACTAACTATAGAGCTAGCTTCAAATTAAAGTTAAATGTGGACTGCTGATTTTGAAGTTTGGTTAAAATTATAACTTGGTTAAAACATTTCAACTGGAAACTCTGTTATAACTTAAATTGACAGCAGCCTGGTATTTGCAGTTTTTTTCTCAATTTTTAATTTTTTACTATGAGAAGTTATAACGTACGCCGCCTTTAACAGACAGATATTTATACAGCAAGTTTGAATTTCATGTTTCAACTGCGTTTAAAGTTCGGTATGATGAGCATATGATCATTAAAAAGTATCAATTTACGAAAAAAGTGCTTTGAATTCAGTTTCCGAAATGGTACTTTTAAAATACGGGCTTATTTGAAATGGCATTGAAGAAGTTAAATTGATACTTTGATTAAAATTAAATCCGTTATTATTCTTTTTTAATTCGTTTTTATTTAATCGTATTTATTTTTATTGGATTTTATTATTTACAAATTGCCAGAGTCTTGTTCCGTTACAGCGTAAACTTACAATTTAAAAAATTTACATTCAAATTAAATACGTTTAAGCAGGAGTGTAGTAATATTCGCTTAATTGATTTTTCAAAAAAGCAAATTTTTTTAAGCAATTAAGAAAAATATTCGTAATTTACTCGATACTTGGTGAATTGATTCATATGCAGCGAGAGCAATAAACCGAAAACCAAACTATAACAGTGTGCTTGTGACGAATGTACGTGTATAGTATATATAGGGTTTCCCCGAACTTAACGTCCACCCGAAGTATGGTGATAAAATTTACAATCAGTCTTGCCTTTCATGACAAAAATCTTATTCGCACAAGCCCTTGTATTTCTTTCAGATATTTTTATCTGATTTTTCTCATGATGGTTACAATCAATATTGTCACTCTATTTCGGCTAGACGTATATGTGTGTAAGAAAATCGTTATGAGAGACGAGGTGTATTTTCATTTAAACGGTTACGTCAATAAACAAAATCTTGTTTTTCGGGGCACTGAAAATCCGCGTGTGATGATGAAAAGGAGAATGCTACAGGGCCATGATAAGCCTGACTTCTTAATACCTGAATTAAATGAAATGGGCTTGGTAAGCATGTGATTTCTGCAAGACATAGAAGCAGGAGCCAGAATGGACATTGTGAAGGAAGCATTTCTTGTTCGCGTAATCTCCTGTTTTGGCGGTTTGGCACGGCCAATAAGATCACCCGATTTAACCATCCCGGACTTTTTTCTTTGCGACTACTTGAAATTGCAGGTTTATATCAACAAGCCCCAAAAATTGAAGCCCTTAAGGAGAATATTCGACACGAATGCGAACAACTATCACCAGAAATATTTCGGAATGTTATGGAAAATGCGATAAAACGGGCACAAATATGTATCAACATTGGCGGCAGCCATTTGACTGATATCCTATATGCCAATTAGCAGGAAAAATTGTACAGTTCCAAATAAAAATTTCCAACACTCGGAATTGTTTGTATTTATTATTATTATTATTTTTTTTTTTTATTTACAGTGCAACATAAATTAGGGCGTCAGGTGTAATTTATCTGTCAATAATCCTCATATGCATACAAGATGTATGAGATCAACCCAAATAGAAATCTAAAAAATCCAGAGCATAAGAGAGAAAGCTTTACTGTCTCTCAGTAAAGTTCGCTTTAAAGCAAATGTTATTAATTTTTTCCGCTATTACTAGTCACACTTTAGGTGCTTTCAGTCTAATTTAGCGACTTTATCACTATTATTTCTATTTAGTGATTTCTATTAAACAAAAAAAAAAATCTACTTACCACAGAGTAAAATCAAAGCGTTAAATTTCGTTGCGCTTTACGCCCTAATTTAGATTGCAATGTTAGTAAAAAGATTTATTGAAAAACGAAATTGGATGATTAATTTTGCGCCACCTTATATGTAAATAATTATATTGAAAAAAGTTTTACATGCATACTAAAATAATAGTTAAATATCGACAATTAAGAAAATTGAAAGATAAAAATGTAACGAACTGAACGTGTTATAAAAGTTCACAAAGTGGTATACGAGTACGAGTCTTAGAAAAGCAAAACCGAATATAGAATTCGAACACACTGGTCTGGTATTACTGAGGCACTGTACAAATGCTGTTCCACTTGTTATTTTCTATTTTAAATGATTGTTATTATAAAGCAATTTCTACTGTGTGCTTAATAAAAAACTTCAAAAGAAAATCATTCATTTAAAGTTGTTAGCGTTGTCCGCGAATGCTGAAAGTATGAGTAAATATGTACGAGTATGTTTTTAATTGTAATTTTTTTCACATACTACTGACTGCATGTATATCCGTACATCTATATGTATGTATATGTACATCAATATTTATGAACATTTTATATACATGTATGTACATATTGTATGTTGGTTGGCGCCATTATCACTTTACTCTTCGAATCGATCATCTTTGAAATTTACTGACTCTTAATTTTAAATAAAAAAAAATATATGCTGTTTCCACGGTGACTAGCAGTGCTGCCAATTGATTGTCTTTGGCACAATTTTATTGCTTTTCGATGCGCTGAAACGCCAAACTAAGATAAAGCACTAATTTGGTCACTTTAAAAAGTTTCACTAGTGTCTTTAGTGATTTTTCCAGGTGCTGGTCTTCCATCTGTTGCACACATGTTTTTTCTCACTGTCGTTCGTATTTTCCTTATACGAGGTCTGATAAAAAAATAACCGTTATCTTGTATCCTACAAAGTAATCCCCCTCAGATATAATACACTTATGCCAGCGTTTTTTTGCAATTCTCAAACACTTCTAAAACGCGCTTTTTGGTATCGCCAACAGCTCCTGTTACGATTTTTCTTTTGTCTCCTCTGTAGCAAAACATTTTCCTTTCATCAGTGTCTTCAGTTTTAGGAAGAGGAAAAGTTAGCGGAAGCCAAGTCCGGTGAATACGTTGGTGGTGGCATGATAACGGTTTTGTTTTTGGCCAAAAAATTATAGTCAAACAGACATGATTGTTTTTCCACAATTCTGTGCGTTTCTGACGAATTGTTTCCCGCAAACGGCGCATAACATCAAGGTAGTATTCCGTATTGAAAGTACGACCTTGTGGCAAGAATTCATGATGCACGACGCAATTGCGGTTGAAGAAAACAGTGAGCAAAACCTTCACATTTGACCGAACTTGACATGCTTTTTTCGGTCTTGACTCTTCTTGACGATTCCATTGGGATGATTGGACTTGGTTTCAATGTTATAACCATACACCCATGATTCGTCACCAGTTATGACTTTTTTGAGGAAATCTGGATCGTCGTTGTTTTTGCTCAAAATTTAGTCAAATAAATCGAAAAGCACTCCAAAACACGACTGTCAAAAACAAACTGTCAATCCAAAAGGCTGGTATTGCCAACATATACACTGCGCGTCATCAAGTTAGCGCTCCTTTTTACACTTTCCTTTAATGTTAAATGGTATCTAATCTATTTGTGTTATAGACTTACAATTTTTATCTATTTGACTTCTATAAATTCTCCTTAAAATAAAACAATAATTTCTAGTATAACGTTAAAGTTAATGTATTATTTTTAATTTTTAGAAAAAGTATATTAAAAAATGTGACACTAGTCATCAGGATAGCGCCATTTGCGATCATTTCAATATATTTAGTTTTTTATTGCCAGTTTGTGATATTTTGAACATTTTTAGATAAAATCATATATTTGGAATCACCTCGAAAATTCGATTGGGAATGGAGTTGTACAGACTTTCAATTTAATCCAACGAAATGGTGGACCAAACGTGTTTGATAGCTTCGATTAGTTCTGTTTTCGTGCTGTATTGCTTTCGGGAGTCGTACACTTTCCTAACCAACTGTACTAGACTCCCGAACAAGTTTTGGAATTGAGAAAAAGTCATCTCTAAAACGTTTTTATAGTTTTCCGCATACATGCGTGACGCAGCTGCTATAGTAGGATATAGCTCCCGACACCATCATACCTCCCTCTTGGCAGTGCAACTGCTCCAAGTGGTGTTCCTCTTTACGTAGGTCATGAAAGTAATAATTGTACCCATCGGGCCCTTCTACATTGAATTTCTTTTCATCTGAAAAGACCTCGTATTTCCACTGAAATACGTAAAATCTAAGCGCATTTCCTTTCTTAGCGTATTAAGTGGCGCTTTCTTTTTCAATTTTTGTCTCCGTATATATGCTGCTTTTTTTTATTACCCTTTGCACCGTTGATAGGCTCGCTTTTACACAAGTTGTTTCCTTAATTTTGGCAGACGAGTCGTGGGAATTAGATATTTCCCTCAGTATAGCTCTCCTATCTGCTTCAGATATCACTCAATTATTACCGCCTTAAAATTTTTTTCCATAGTTTTCTTTAGTTTTAAGAAAATTAGCTATGGTTTTCCGGTGTCCTTCAGTTGTTTCGGCCATTTTATGGAGGGATAGTCCTGCGTCACGATAGGCTTTAATTTTCGATTTTTCCTCCAAAGATAAAACTGTTCCTCTTCCCATATTTTGCAATTGTTTAATTATATTTCAAGCCGCAAAAAGAAAATTTATGACAGTAACTGCAAAGGCAAACTTGATAATTTAAATTCTATTTGGGGGCTCTAATCTGATGAAGCAGAAGAGATGTAAAGTACTTTGTGAAAAATATATAAAATAATATATAACGGTATTTTTTATTGAGCTTAGTTTTCATGCGAGATAGATCGCATATGACGATTGCAAAAACAAAACAAAAATTAAGAAGTTGCGCGCAATATAGCAATAGAAAAGGTAAAAAGTAAATGAGTAATTTGGGGGCGCTAACCTGATGACGCACAGTATGTGTACCAACATAACAGAAAAAAATGCGAAAATCGAACATACGAAATTTTAAAATAACGGTAATTTTTTCTTTATCTGACCTCATGTGTATAAAAATAAAAATTTTTTAATTTCATTTAATTTTTCGCTATAAATGAAAAACAAGCTTAGTGTTTTTTTCTTCTCATGTGCTTTTTGCTTAAAGCACTCGTATTGGCATCACTGATGACTACTGAAAAACTTGTTAATTATTTAAATTTATAAAAGTTATTTGTAACCACATAGATAAATGTGAATGTATGTATGTCAGCGATACAAATAGAATACTAAAATACATATAAATTTTACAATATTGAGAACAAACTACTGTACATAGTGTATTCCTGCAAAACCAAAAAATGCAATTTACGAGAATAAGAAAAAATGTCAGTATTTAAGCTTTATTTCTAAACCAATATTTCTTCTCTAAAGTGAAAGACAAAAACGAACACAATACAATGGGCAAATAGCATTGTTTTTATTGAAAGCAATATTCTTGCTCGGCTCCTCATGGTCCTTGTAACGTTAAAGTAATATGAAGTGTGTGCACAGAAAGCACTGTGGTCAATATTCAACTTTTGGTGCCAGAAAGCCGCTAATCTTTCTTTTTTTTTCAGTAAAGAAAAATACTGAATGCGATAACAAACATATTTACGGTATTCGGTCATAAGTTATAAAGTCATAGGTCATAAAGTCATAAATTATAAAATAATAGCATGGAAGAAATATGACTACTATGAGCAGCATCCTGTCGTATGCTATTTTAAGTTTTGGTCAGCTGATAAAGAAAACCAATCATATTTTATTATTATCAGAATGCAGAACTAAAATAATAGAAACTAAAAACTAAAATAATAGAATTTTTGCTCTTATTACTTTTTACAAAAGGTGACATAAAATTTGCACGAAAAATGTTTATCACAAGTAATTTCTGAAATTCTCTGAAACTGCTGGAAATATAAAAAATCTAATTAAATCGATAAAAGTTTTCTCAAGTTATGATGAAATATATTAAATTTGTTCTTAGATCATATATTAATGGCGACAGCACCAGCAATGCAATTCACAAAACCTGTTTTAACGCTAATAAAATTCGTTTAGAGAAATTAACACTAGCATTGGTATTTTCGCGATTCTATAACAGTTTTTAATTCTACTTGCCTTCGTTTTAAATCAGCTGTTTTTATAGCCTGACTGAGGAGCGTTAACTAAACACCAATTATTTTTGTGGTGTTTATTTTAACAACAGTGTCGTTAAAAGGTCAGCCTAGTAATAGCGCTCCAACAGTCGGTCGGCGTGATCTCCGTGAGGAGAACTTATTTATAAAAAAATATTTTAAATAATAAATTTATAATTAGTTTTACTTACCGTAAACATGGAATTATTTGCAAATTTGTTTAGTTTTTTTCTCTGTTCCTCTTTGTGGTTCTCTATACTTTCAACAAAGCTGCCACATTATTTCAAATCTTTTTAACATACAACCAGAGGTATTAAAAATAAGTTAGTGAATCACATAAGCGTTAAGCTACGTACACACGGTTGTCAGATCTTACAATATTGCCAGTAAAATTGTCTGAAAATGTATTACAATCGTGTGAACTGCCAATTTTTAACTTACAACGTTGTCAGAGAAACCATTGTCAATCAATTGTAAGACGACAATGTTGTCAGGCATTTGACAATCGTGAGATAATTGGCTAGTATTGTAAGCTTAGTTTTAATTGTCAGATGTATAAAATTAATGCACCTGACAATGGCATCATTGTCAGAAAAAAGTTTGATGAGCAACACTGCCAAACAGATGGCAATTTTTTTCATCTAACAATCTGACAACCGTGTGAACTGACAATTTTTGTTGTTAGATGAATTATTTGTCAGACCATAGACTGACAATGAGATTGTAAGATTTTTTTTAATCGTCTGAACACACAATTTACTTCTGCAGGTCTATTTTTCATTGTCAGCATGTTGTCAGATCTTACAATATTGTAACATCTGACAACCGTGTGTACATAGCTTTAGTGCAAACCACAATAGCTCACGTTAAGTTATGCTCTTTTAAAATCGTTAAAAGTTAGTGAATTGCTCTACAGGTCGACTAAAGATTTTCAGCCTTTCGGCTTAGATTTATATGATTTGGTTAAGATGAAACAATTATACAACTTTAAAAGTGTTATTATTTTATGATTTTTTTCATTGAAGTTTTTCATAAAATATTACGACACTATGACACGATATGATATCGTTTTAATTCCTTAACTGAAAGCAAAATAACATATTTATATTTTATTGCAGACTAACAAAAAAAAATATATTAATATTAATAAATAAAAATAGAAAAAGCATACTGTCGCTGATTTCAATCGGAAAGGAAAATTAAGCTTTATAAAATATGTATCGATATGCAAATTGGAGAATAAGCTTTTAACATCTCTGTATTTACTAATTACGAGTTGATTTTGTGTCAGTTGATGGTGCAAATAAAACATTTTTACCAATTTTTTTAATTACAAAGTAATAAAAATAAAGTTTGTGTTTCTAGTAATATATGTATATCTTTGCGTAATAATAAAAACAATTATGTAATAAAATTATAATATGCTTTCTTTAAATGAGAATAGTTTGCTATGGATTAGCAAAAGAGCTTTACTTTATAAATCTGAACATGAGTTGCAAAAGAAGGATAGAAAATAATTTAAAAAATAAAGAACACCATAATAATAACTTTACGGCTCTCCAAAAGGATAAAAATGATGTCACCTAATAAAGAAGTGCTTAAATGTAACGGGTGATTTTATAAGAACTATCGGAAATTAAGAAAAAAAAAACCACATAAAATTCAGAAAAATGCATGAAATATTTATTTGGATCAATAGTTGGGTCGATATAATTTAATGTTTGAAGGTTATTTCATGCAAATGTTGGCCGCGGCTGCGCCTCAAATGGTCCATCCACTTAGTCCAATTTTGGCATACTCTTTCCAACATTTCGGCCGGTATCTCACGAATAAAGTTGGCAATGTTGGCTTCCAGTGCGTCAATCGAAGCGGGCTTGTCGCTATAGACATTAGCCTTAACATAGCCCCACAAAAAATAGTCTAGAGGCGTTAAATCGCACGATCTGGGCGGCCAATTGACTGGTCCCAAGCGTGAAATAAACTGTTCACCGAACTCGCCTCTCAATTGGTCCATTGTTTCGCGTGCTGTGTGGCATGTGGCACCGTCTTGTTGAAACCACATGTCATGCAAGTCAAGCTCTTCCATTTTGGGCAAAAAAAAGTTTGTTATCATCGCACGGTAGCGCTCACCATTCACAGTAACGTTGTGATTCGCATCATCTTTGAAGAAATACGGCCCAATGATGCCGCCAGCCCATAATCCGCACCAAACGGTTGTTTTTTGTGGATGCATTGGTAGCTCTTGCAATGCTTCTGGCTGCTCTTCACTCCAAATACGGCAGTTTTGCTTGTTCACGTATCCATTCAACCAGAAATGAGCCTCGTCGCTGAACACAATTCTTCGATAAAAAAGTGGATCTTCATATAACTTTTCAAAAGCCCATTCACCAAAAATTTGGCGTTGTGGTAGGTCGTTTGGCTTCAATTCTTGCACCAGCTGTATCTTATAAGGCTTCACACCCAAATCCTTCCGCAAAATTTTCCACGTAGTGGAGTAACAGAGGCCCAATTGCTTGCGAACGGCGCCGAATCGATAATTCACGGTCATCACCAACACTGGCCGATACGGCTGCGATATTTTCTTCAGTTCGCACTCTACGTAAGCGTGTTGGTGGTTTAATGTCCAACAATGTAAATTTGGTGCGAAATTTGTTTACAATAGCCCGAATAGAAGCCTCAGTAGGTCGATTAAACTGACCATAAAATGGAAGAAGCGCGCGATGAACTTTCTTAACAGAGCACGCATTTTGGTAATAAAATTCAATAATTTGCAAGCGTTGTTCGTTTGTAAGACGATTCATGATTGAATTATAGACCAAACTGAAGATGTTTGACAGTGACACAAGATACAAAACGTGCGTGAGCTGTCAAAACTAGTGTTGCCAAAAAGATAATAGCAAAAAAATCACTCGTTATTTTGGGTTTTCTTTTCGAAATTCAACAAAATTTAATTGGCAACACAGTTTTTTTACATCCCAAATAGTTGCTTTGTGTTTAGTAAGATTTGGAAGCAACGCTTACAAACTATTAAGATTTTTTGCCAAAATAATAGTTTTATTCTTCAATTGATACTGAATTTTCATACGAGTACAAAATTTTATTTTCCGATGAAGAATATTTTTGGTTAAATGGGTACGTACATAAATAAACAGAATTGTCGCATGTGGAGTGAGGAAACGTAGAATATTTTATCGAAACACAGTTATATCCACAGCTGGTGGGGTCATTGGTACATGTCTTCAAAAACGATTATTTATTTTTTTTTTTATCTTGGACCAGTACTCAGGGGATGCCACATGTGCAGCTCAATCTACTGGAACTAAAATATATGTTATAAAGAGGACGGAAAAGAGGTTAGTGTTTGTGGACGTTTGACTTCAACCTTTCAATAACAACATAGAAACACCAAAACAAACGTTATCACAGCATTTAAAATGTTGGAATTAAATTACTTAAAACTGCTGATTGCCCAGTGTACGACACTGTTCAGACTAACAAAGGTAGGTGCTACACCTCTCGCACTGCTAGGTGACGAATTACATTGAAAATAAATTAATAATGAACATGTGAACAAAACACGAACGACTATGAAAAAAATATGTGATACTTAGCACTAAATGGCAACACAATTTTTTTTAAATTGCGATCTGTCAAACGTTAGCTGATAAAATTTCATCCAAATTTATCGATTATTTGATTTGTTGTAGTTGTTTTCGTACTTATTCGAGTGTACTACTTATTCCAATTTAATTTGGTTTCAAACTCAAAAAAATAATAATAATGAACGTATCTAGAAAACACGGGCGACAGTAAAAATAACAGGTGTGTACAGGATGATAGACATAACACTCTCTGTTATTCTAAATGGTGAACGGTATAGAAATTTGTTTTCGTACTCAATTTCTTTTCGTACCTGAATTACGTTCTAACAGGAGAGAGTCACATACCACACAGAGAGCGCTCAGAGGTAATTTTGATGAATAATTATTTGTCTACCAAGTTCCTGTACTTTGAGTTATTGGCGAAATTCGGGCAATAACTTTGCGTTCCAGATTGTATTCCTGATTATGTCTCTTTATTTTATAATAATTTAAAATTGAGTAACTCTTCAAAAAAAAAACACCCTGTATATATATATTTGTATGTGCAAGAATGTTTATTTTAGTAGTTAAATATACAAAAACATTTTTACATTGTTTTGTTCATGGCTACAATGGCGTTTATAAATTTGAGGTTATGCGAAATTTATTGTGTCTATTCTTTGTTTAACTAATTGCATATGTATGTATCAAAAATAAGCTTGTTTTTTAATTACGGAAATTTTTTTGAGATGTGCATACATATATATTTGATTGTGTGAAGGAAATAATGGCGGCTCAGTGAAAAATCGACGAAAATTAAAATGACAAATAGAAGCATATCTAAATAAAAAAACAAGCAAAAAGTCGCCCAAACCCTACATATGCTAGAGTGTAACAAAAAGTATTAAGAAAACAGTTTAAACAAGTTACTACGCATTACTTTTTATTCAAATTAGAATATTATAATGTATGCTGCTGGTTTACTTTATTTCTAAATACTACCCCTTATCCAGACAAAAAATAATATTTATGATATAAAACAAACAACCCTTTGTAAAAATTTATTGTACAAGTTCCTCGTATGTGATGCTTTGATGGCACGCACGCGTAGGCACTTGCTTATACACACGCACACATAGTTCGCCAATGCACGTCGCATTTTGTTCACACTTTTTTTCGTTTAAGTCATGACAAGAAGTACACATCGGCAGTTTATTGTATATTTCTATCTCATACGAAGTAAAACAATTATACTAGAGTTATAAGCACTTGCATTTTATGTGAAAAAATACGATAACCATCCGTACAAGAAACATTGAAAAACTCACAAACAATTACAAGTAGATGAAATTTCAAAAACTTGTATGCTTTGAGTGTATCCGTACATAAATAGAGGCTATAGAGTTTGAAACCATCAGGCAGATCCATAAAACAACGGAATATCAACAAAACCAAATTGGGGCTTACATAGTATGCAATCAATGGTTAAATTAGAAATATCGTAAAATTTTGAAAGCGAATTTACAAAGCTCGGTATGCGATAATATATCTCAGAATGTTGCGGTTTGCCGTACGCCATTCACTGACCATGAAATCCATAAAACTGTATAGAGCGTTAAGACATAATTATGCTGGTTATATTTTCTTATAGCTTCACTTGCTTTTGAGGAACGGCGACTAAGAGAAACTTTAAGGTTATCATCAATATAGAGTTCAAGGCGTAACATCCGCATTAAGAATTAGTCCTTCAGAGGGAAGGATTACTATACAAGTATTGCACCTTGTTCCCATCGATCTTGATATAACATCTATCTCTGCCTGTAGCGAAAAGAGGCTTAATTCAGCTGGATAAACGTTGTCTACCAGATGCCATCTATTTAATAATGTCTGAAACAGTTTGTGCTCAATTTAAAATCTGTGTGAACTAGATTTAAAGAGTTTTTCTACCTGCTTGCAAAAAAGCGAGATTGTCCTCGGGCTACCTGTTGCTAACTTTTAATTTATGTTAGGTAATAATTTATTATGCTCGTTAAATGAGCTTTTGAATATTTCTCTTACTTCGTGTACAAGTGGAAGATGTTTAGTCTACAAATACGGTAATGGTTTTGAAAATATTACTTAGGTTCATATATAAGTTGGCATACATTTCTATCTTACTTCTAGTACTGATTTTGAAAGAACATTCAAGATCAACCCTCTTTCTGGAAAAGAGTGGAGTGGGGTAATAGCAGGGTATACATGATTGCCTCGAGAACGAACAACGGTGTGGAATCTGGAACGTTCTGTAATTACATTAGGTCATTCACGACTCTCATCGTCTAACCTAATTAATGTAATATATTCCAGGCGGAAATATGGTAGGTGATGAAATCCAGTAAGCTACTATATGACCGAAATAATGTACAAATATTGGAATTTGTGTCGATATCTGCACGACACCAATTAAGGCAGGATCGTCTATCTAACATCACTTTAGCTGACGCCTTCTACAATAATGAAAAGATAGACGAGTTAGCCAAAACGGAATTAACTTTAGGTATCTCCAACGTGGAATCAGTCAGAATTCCAAGTATAACCAAAAATTTTTAGGGAGTGCACAATATGAAGTTATCTGTCTAGTAGCCAGGCTAACATGGTCCGGGTATGATGATTATTGCCCTGAGGGGTCCTTCCCGGCGGAGGTTGCGTAAAATAGTGGGGGTTCGGACGGAGCATTGTCACATAGCGGCGCATGCGAGGATATTAAATCTTTTATTTAATGATTTCTGTAAAAGTTGTAGCGATGAGTAGGAAAAAGAAGGTGTTGAGCACATCCACTGTCGTTGTTCCACTCTTTCTTTTGTAAAAGAGTTGTCTGGTAGACATGTATCGGAAGTGAACGGGATGAATTCTGTTATCCTTTCCTAGGATTGGTTTTTATAGTTGGAGGATGTGTAGATCTGACAGACTGCTTCGGACAATACAACGGCAGCATGGAATGAACCAAGTGGTTTGTTTGGGTGTCTTAAACCGGCAGCCTAGACAAACTATTGAAAATGATGTTCTTTCCTCAAAGCAGCTGGCAAAATCTAAACATATGCAGAGTTGCCAGTCTGATGTGACCAACCTTTGACGAAAAACAGACCAGGCACAAAAATCTATCTACAAAATCTATAGAAGGGATGTATCGAGATACTTCACAGCAAAAACTGGGATCTAATCACCGCAGACGATATCGAATTAACTATCGTATCGAATAACATTACGATATATCTAGATTATGGCAAACGATGCATTCCGGATCGTAATTTAAACAAAATCTAATACATTGAAAACCATATGTTTCCTAAAAGTACGAATACAAAAAACAATTGTTTAACTTTTTTATATTATGTCAATACATTTCAATCGATATCGTATGCCATGATACCAAGATAAAAAATTTCGATAATATTGCTCGATATCGTATGCGGTGATTTGGCCCCTGAACACGTGATGATGCAAGTTAACTTGCACTAACCCGCAATGAATTTTGTCGTCGTTGCAATGATAGGGAGAAAATATAAACGGTTGTCTAGCTCCTTTGTTTAGGCTGTCAAAAGGGACATTTTTCTTACGACTACAGGTTGCATCTGATACCCTGATAATTCCACTATGTGTGACCCATGATACACCAGTAGTATGGTTTTGTCAGAATGGGATCCTTTCAAGCCTACTTGATTGTTTGCGGGCTGTAAACTACCACGAAAGCCAACCAACCTGATTCAAAAAATATATTGTTTTTTCTTACTGAATAAAATTAGATACGAATATTTTCAGTCAAATAACTCGTTGAATTAACGAAATATTTGTCTGAATGCGGAGCTTTTCGCTGAATCAAGAAAAGATTTTCCTGCAATTAAGTTTAAAAAATTTATTTTGCTGGATAAGTATTTTTCTTGAAATTTTTAAAATTCTGCAACAACAAGCTTTTCTTTCCTTTTCTTGTAACAAATTTTTCTAACTTCATTAAAATGTTCAATAATTTTCTCATGAAATTCAATCTCATTCAATGTTGGCTTGAAAGTTGATTGATATACATATGAACACATATCAATCAAAACTTATTTTGAACGGTTAAATTGCTTATCAGCAAAACCAGAAAATCGGACTGGAACAGTGTCTCTTTACTGCCACAAAAATACGAGTATAAAATACTTATATACTAAATGGACAAGTATTCAAAAATGTCCCAGGAAACAGTGTTTAATTGTTGCTCAACTTTTAGATTCATCTTATTTAGATCGGTGTTAATGATTGGTGGTAACAACAGCGTCAGTGCAAAAAAAATATATATATAAATAATAAAAATAAAAAAAGTTGCAATTGCACTTACAACTTTATGAATCCGTATACATACGAGTACATATATGCACATACATATGTACAATATATAAATAGATACATATTAGCTTTGAAACTTTTTTAAGTAAGATCAAACAAGTTTACAAAGTCTGTTGTATAAATTACCTGTCTTCTATGTTTATTTGAGATATTTTTAGAAAAACCACAATTGGTATTGGTTTAAAAATAGTTTGCTGGTTAAAATAATACTCGTACTTTAAAATCAAAAAACAGCCAAAGCGCTTGAAAGCTTAAAATAGAAGTAATAGACATTTACTAAGTATGGTACAAGTATTTTGTTGGAAGAAAAAAAAAACACTTTTCTTCAAGCAACCAGTGTTTTAATTTAAAGCAAAGACTGAACACGGGCAATCATCAGCTGCAGCAGCAGCAGTAGTTTATTATTCGTTTGTCTTTATATCATTTTATCAACGAAGAGTAAAAAGGCAAATACACTTGTTGGCTCGCAGTGGTGGTGCCAGCCTCTGAACAAAAAAGAGGAAACAAGTTGTCTATTTTAACGAATGTAAATATTCGATAACACGGGAAAATTCTAGCACTCGTCATTGGAATCAATCTCATCTCGGAAACATAACTTTTGAAGGCAATTATTTAATTTTCTGTCAAACCGAATTGAGTTGTGCTTCCGTTGACAAGAAAGTAAAACAGAAATAAGTATATGCATGTGCAAATAATGGAAAAACGGCTAAAATGTAAATAAAACGCCTATGATTGGTTAGGTGTTCTTTTAAAAGCAAAACATTGAGTTGGCAACACTACCCAGAAAAAATACAGCTTCACACGCAACAAACTCTGTGGGACATTTTTGAGGCTTTTCTGCTTCGAGAATAGCTTCAAGAAAGCGTGATTTCATCACTCGATATCTCACTTAGAGACTCTTTTTTGTAACATTCTCTATTTCATCTATTTCAGTGGTGCCCACAAGTTCCATATGGAAGAGTAAACACCAATACATTGAAGGAAAAAGTATTTTTATTTCATATTTTTTGTTGTAAAAAGCAAAACATTTACAAAAACAAAATTCACACTGATAATCGCTGTCGTCAATGTTTACCAGCAAGACATGAGAAAGTGTTGTTGCTTTGCTCTTGTGTGTGTGTGCAGTGAAGAACGACAAAAAAATATATAGGACGAAGTTGTTTGTGTATTTTTCATTGCTAGTGCTGAGCGCAGTATTTGTGTATTAAAGAGCACAGCCCTATAGCTAAGCGCATTTACCAAAACAATTGAGCATCAAGCGCATAGGGCTGGACACACTTGATCTAATTAGTTGTCTGATCACATTGTATTTTTCTTTACCATCGTTTCTATTAATATAAAGTCTTTAAACCACGCAGAAATAAGTCGTCTGCAACCATATTATGCTTAAGAGGCAGATAGAAAAGCTCTCTCTGTTGTATTATTTATTTATTTATTTATTCAGTCAACACAATAAATAAGCCCATTGGATCAAACTTTCCTAAAGAAATAATTTGGCTATAATCCATTATATAAGAAATAACATGAAGTTAATTACAAAAATATAAGTGTAAAATATATTTAAATATACAAACAAACAAAAATCTATAAAATTAGCATAATTTATTAAATTACAACAAATTCTTTTACAATTCATTGCATAATTTGTTTTATGTTAAAATAATTTCTAAGTATCCAAAAACACCCCCCGCCCCCTTCTGCACTACCAATGAGAACAATATAGCAAGTGGCTCACAGAAAACAGCAAAATAAATGCAGAATCTCGACCTAATTACTTTTTTAAAACTCGAAATGGATTTTGAAAACGGCCTTTCCTCAAAAGGAATTATCTGATTCCATAAACGCGCAACCTTAACTATCATGATCTATTCATGATCATAGATGAAAAAAGTGGAATGTTGAGAGCATGAATACGTGTTGAAGAACCACAACTAAATCTTTGGAGAAGATAAGCCGGTGATCCAAATTTAAAAATTTTGTACAATCTCAACTTAATATAGTCGTCAAAATCACATCCCAATAACTTTATTACGAAAGGCGAATGTGCCTAAAATCTCTATACTTAAGACCGAAAATACAACCAGCAACTCTATTAAAACACTGCTTTAGCTTCACTAAATTGTATTGCGACATTCCAGAAAAAATCTAATTCTAAACCATATGTAAAAATAGGTAAGTATAGCACTAGTGTAACTTGCTTCTTCACTGGCTCCGGCAGATATACTGCCATATTGTACAACTGTCGAATAACACAATTAACTTTAGACGTTACATGGTTTAAGAGTATTTAGTGTTTAAATATTTTGAATAAGAATTACAATGATACCTAAATTTTGTACACCCTGTATTATAAATTATACTAAGTAAACAAAATAAAACTGAAATATGTAATATGAGAAATTACACTCACAACACAGTCAGTAATATCAACCAATTACTCGCAGATAAATGACAAAAAAAAAATATTTGTAAACATATAAACGTTGCTTTTCAAATTTATCGTTTTTAATTATTTAAATATATTTACATATTTATGCAATCAATTTCTAACCAATATGAAACTAATGAAATTTTATTTTAATTTTTTTTTATTTCAGTTGGTACTTCCGCAAAATAAAACGTATTGAGGCTGAAAAAAAATTATTACTGCCAGAAAACGAGCATGGTGCATTTCTGATACGAGATTCCGAGAGTCGGCATAACGATTATTCGCTATCAGGTATAATATTATTAACCTGTTTTTGCTATATAACTGTTATATTTTAATACACATGTTTTTATATGCTCATAACAGCAGAAATCACAAGGTATTGAAAATATTGCACTTGTTCAAAAACAACTGCATACAAAAATAAACGGTGGTCCAAACAAAAATAGGCTGTAAATAAAAAAAGGTTCTAAGAGAATTATCTTAATATTTCTTTCTTATTAGGCTAGAAAACATTTTCACAATTATGCGTGGCGTACGGCTGCGGTGGCATACCTCTATTCGATGCCCCAAATTTGCAGTGACTCTGAGGCATAATTGAGGTTCCATTCGATTAATGTGCCGAACTAACAAGAATAAAAATAACCAAAAAGCTACGGCCGTTATTCTTTACTGCCCGTCTACATTAGACATGAAACGCCGTTAAGACATACTGTAAAACATTCATTTGACGGTCCGATTGTTACATGGGGGAGTACCCGAATGTCTTGATTTTTCATTATTTCAACTCCGTCAACAGAAGCACATCATCAGTTGTTATGTCCTTTTTTATAGTTTGTGGAAAAAATATGTTTTTATTGCAAAATTTGCAATCTAAAATAAGAATTTTAACTTTTTTTTTGGCAACTTTTTTTAATTTGAAACTATTTTTACTTTTTTCATATTAAAATGTCATTGTCTGTTAAGACAGAGCTTTTAAAGCAGATGTCTTAACAGGCGTGTCAATAAGGCAAGAAGACAGCAACATTTGCAGTCTACACCTAACAGTATTTTGCTGTTCCTGTTAGTCTTCTCATGTCAGGTGAGGACAGCACTTCAGGTTTAAAATTATACTAAAGAATAAGAAACATTCCTTTTTGGTTATTTTTATTATTGTAAAATTAATTATATTTTGATAATGATATCCGTTGGATATCTGAAATATTGTATAAAAATTACAAATAAAATATAAAAAAATTGTCTAGAGCTGAAATAATTTCATCGTTTTAATTGGTTATTAACAAAAAGCTGAATTAAAATAACCAAAATTTAGATCTTTAATTCTTTTAGCAAACCATTTTTTTAGCTTTTATTTACTTATTGAATCTTCAAAATATGAACTAACAATAAGTATTTGAATTAAAAATTTTTTGGTTTGTACATATGTACATCGGGTTTTAGTTCAAGTTTTTCCTTCCTTAAGTTTTTTCTTAAGAAGGATTTTTTACAATACAAATTTGCTGTGATCAATAATTATTGGTTGAAGAAGACAAGAAAAATAAATCAAATTTTTAGCTAGGGGACAAGTAGCTGTTTCGTAGTCGCTACACTACTCAACAGCACCCACTGGGATTTGAACTCGGGTCATGACGTATCATGATCTGCTGCTTTAACCAGTCAGTCACCGAGCCGTTTAATTATTCTCTATCTATATTCATACAAATATGGCATCGATTTTTCGATTAATTTAAGCTTTGCCTGGGATCTAAAAACAAGATGAGCTAAATTCGAGACAGAGGCGTTTCTTTACTTGAACAAAATTACTTTTACGTTTTTTCTCTTGAAATTTTTTGAAAGCACTAAACTCATTCAGTATACGACCATTACAACACTGTTAAGGATACTCCTAGAGGATATTCACAAAAACCAGTAAACCCAACTGCATATGCTGGTAATTCAGCTGCATCATTTGCAATAAAAACGATGATGTGATTAACACACATCATCCCTTTTTCAGAATCGTTCTTGCCCAGTCTCCAGTTGAAGTTCGCAAAGATGGCTTACCTACTACGGGTCTTTTCAGTCCTTTTGTCGCTTTCCATAGAGTTCCAGATAATTTTTAAGGGAAGCCATTCTTTCGATTTGATTTCTTAATTGAGTTATGCACTCCCGTAGCCTGCTTTTAAGCTGGGGAGACCTGCGTAGTTGCCACTCTCTTCTAACTCAAATCTAATGAAGGCTCCACTTGTTTCCACCCTAAAAGACAGTTTTTCGCAACTCTATAATCTATAACCGAACTTGACGTTCTTTTTTCGGTCTTGGCTCTTCTGGACGCTTCCATATGGATTATTGGGCTTTGTTTTCAATGTCATAACTATACACCCATGATTCGTCACCAGCTATGACCTTTTCGAGGAAATCTGGCTCAACAGCTGCTGAGCCATGTCCATGTGGCGTTGTTTTTGCTCAAAATTTAGCAATTTTGGAACAATCTTCGCTGCCGCACGTTTCATGCCTAAAACATCCGTAAAAATTGCTTAGCATGAGCCGAACGACATGCCAACATCATTAGCAACCTCTCTGATGGTGATTCGACGATTACCTAAAATCATATTCTATATACACTGCTTGAATGTTTTCATCGGTGCTCGTGCGACTCGGCCTTCCTTAAAACGGCTATACGATAATTGAACTTGTGTTCTGCTCATAGCAGACTCGCAAACGCCACTTTCAACATTTCAAAGGTCCACATATATGTAATTTCATTTTTTTACACAAAACTTAATGCAGTTTCTTTGATCCGTTCTTTGGAATAGTAAAAAATCGAAGAGTACACCAAAACACGACTAACCTTTTGATCTGTAAAAAACAAGCTGACAATCCAAAATGGCTGATATTGCCAACATATATAACAGACATGTGTACCAACATAACAGAAAAAAATGCGAAAATCGAACATACGTAACTCACGAAATTTGAAAATAACTTTTTTTTTTATCACACCTCGTATAATAATTAATAGACAAGATGCCGAGTCCTGCTTGACAGCTTATCTGCCACATTATCGCGAACAAGAGCAATGCTTTCCGGAGAACAAAGGGGACCAATATGCACAGCTGTTTTCACATTTACAACAAACGCGGTTTGCTGAAATTTACGCTGAATTCTCAATTATGCTAACCAAAAAACTGACGAAGTGCGTTTTGATCTCAACGAAAACTTTCTCAAAGTCTTCGGAAATATTAAAGTGTTGCATAATTGTGGGCAAAAAACTTGACGTTAAAGTTTGACGCACAATTAATATTGTGATTTATAGTTGCAATTATTTCAATTTCAATAAATTTGGCAGTTTTGTTAATAACACAATTTTCGATAATATGGAAATATTGTTTATATTTAATTTTATAAAAACTAGCCTACAGTGGCTTACAGTTTATTTCTTCCAGTCTCCAACTTTGAAGGATTACATCACAACACGTTTGCTTGTACAGATTGTATACTGCTTCCTTTCAAATTCCCCGAGTCTTGTTTAG
The DNA here is from genome assembly GCA_914767995.1 of Thecocarcelia acutangulata. NCBI lineage: Eukaryota > Metazoa > Arthropoda > Insecta > Diptera > Tachinidae > Thecocarcelia > Thecocarcelia acutangulata. Next base: position 66,310,586 of record OU612098.1, read on the forward strand.
AAAATATTGAAGAAGAAAACAAAATTATAAGGAATTTATATTGGTCAACAAGTTTGGGCCACCCTGTATAATTTAGAAAATTTCTTATATATAAATATAATGTTGTAAGGAAAAAGGATTTTGATAGTATGTGTATACATATCGATCCTTTATTGCAACAAAGCTATTTCTCAAAAAAAAAGTTTTCGAGTTGCCAAAAATTTATTTAAAATACTTTTAAACTGCCTCGTTTAGGAGATATTTTCTAAAAAGGAATTCTAATACGGGTATGGAAATTAAACATTGAAGTGGTGTTCATAGAACACAGACGAGCAACTCGTCTACAAACTTTGTATGAAAGTTACTAAGTTTTTTGAGAGATTTCCATATAAAATTTTTTAGACGAGTGTGTTCGGCTGTGTTTTATGAACAGCACATTAACGTGGTATTTATGGGATAGAAAATTTGTAATATACTCAATATTTTGAGTGTATTACATAAAATTTTTTTAGTGTATTACATGCAAGTTTTCTGGACGTATCACATAAAACAAAATTTGTTGAAATTAACAAAAATATTAAAGAAGAGGTAAAAGAACATTCCAACATTAAAACATAATAATTCACGCTCTCTACTGCTGTAAACAAATGCGAATTATTAAGTATTTTCTGATAATCACTCATATTCAGATAATTTAGGTGATCTTGACACTGAAATCTTAATGAAAAGCAGTATAGATGAGTTCAGTTCAAACTTTGCTCCAAACGAAAATAATTTAGTCACATATAATGAAGTTCTCTCTGTTTTAAAAGCTTTGAAATCTAAAAAGGCACCATGGGCTGATGGCATAAACAACAATGTTCTTTAAGCTCTGCCGAGAAATGGTGTCCAGTTTCTGAAAATTGTTATAAACAGTTGTTCAAATCTAAGTTATATCCCGGATGAATTTAAAGAGGCCAAAGTTATTGCTATTAAAAAACCAAATAAGCCCCCTGACTCACCATCGTCGTACCGGCCTATTAGCTTGCTGTCTTCCCTTAGTAAGGTTTTAGAAAAAGTTATAAAAAGCAAAATAACAGACGCATAATATCATACCTCCTCATCAATTCAGATTTCGAAAAGGCCAGAACACATTTCACCCTTTAGTTCGAATAAGAAATTTTGTAAAATCAAACTTCGCCCAACGAAACTCAACCGGAATGATATTACTGGACATACTCTACAAACTAATACAATTTAACTTTCCCCCAAATATTATTAAAATCATCCAAAGTTTTTAATGCTCTAGATCCTTTAAAGTGTATATTGGTTCGAAATTCTCTAACACATTTCAAATAAAAGCGGGATGCCCTAAAGGATCCTGTCTATCACCAATTCTTTATAATATATATACAGCTGATATACCAATTAAAGATAATTGTATTTCAATGTTCGCCGATGATACAGCGGTATTATACTCCGGTAAACTATCTTCGGATATTATATCAAAGCTGCAGATGGCCCTAAAATCACTGTCTGAATATTTCGAAAAATGGAAATTAGCATTAAATTGCGATAGAAGCCAAGCACTGCATTTCACTAGAAAAAGAAAATAAATTTTTACGCCGCAGAGTAATATAAGCGTTAACGGTAGGGAAGTTATATGGGAGAAAAGCGTGAAATATTTAGGTGTAGTTTTGGACCCAAAGTTAACGTATAGGCATCATGTATCATATATCGTCAACAAATGTAAAGTCCTAATTAGAAATCTTTACCCCTTAATAAATAGAACTTCAGCTTTAAATATTTCTCCACATTCCAAGATGCGTCAAATGAAGACGGCACAAAATTTTTTGCTTTTATTTACTCGTTTCCAACAAGAATTAAATGTATTTGACAGTCTCTATCTATCGCTTAGGTCTAAGAAATTTTGAAGACCTATCAAAGAATACATAATTGCTGTCAAAAACGAATGTATAGCCGAGTGTATTTTGATGTCGTCTTGATGTGACGACGATGACGCCTTTTGGAATATGGGTTATTAACAACAAGATGTCAATTTTTAAGCTAATATTCCATTCGGTAATGCTCTATGCAGTACCGGTGGGGAAAAATAGTGCATGCTGTCATATTAAAAGAATCCAGATTCTTCAAAACAAACTTCTCAAGTGAATTTACAACCTTCCTAGACGATACTCTACGGAGAGACTTCACCAAATAGCGGGTGTTGACTTGGTGGCGGACAAAATATATAAACTTTGCAACAATTTTAATTTTAAATGTTCAAATTCGGAACACGAACACATAGTTCAGCTAGCCCCTCTCCTTTAGATAAGTTAGTTTGTTAAGTAGTTTCTAAGTTTTATTATACATTTTTATAAAGGTTTTTTTGCGAATTTTCCCAATTTTCTCCAATTTATAAAATACAGGGTGGCCCAGAAAGACCGAAGTGGTGTGAATTGCTTATAACTTTTTATTTAAGAGATATTTTTTTAATTTTTTTTTTTTTTTAAATACATTAAATTTATGGGGAATATTTTTGGATTAGTTATTAAAAATGATATCCCGCAAGTGGTGGCCATATTCTGCTTCGCACAAATGTGCTCTTTCCAACACATTTTCCATGACCTTTCGCAAAACTTCCGGTGGTATGTTGTTAATTTCTTCTCGAATATTGGTTTTTAACTCCTCAATAGTCCTAGGCTTATTAACATAAACTTTTCCTTTTAAATAGCCCCAAAGAAAACAGTCTGGAGCGGTTAAATCCGGGGAACGCGGAGGCCAATTAAAATTGCTGTTACGAGAAATTATTCTTTCACCAAAGATGTCGCGTAAAAGAGTCATTGTGGCCCTCGCAGTGTGCGCTGTGGCTCCATCCTGTTGGAACCATATTTGCGGATGGTTTTCCACGGCTGGCCTTACAAAATTTTGCAACATGGCCCGATATCGATCACCATTGACGGAAATGGCGACACCTTGTTCATTTTCAAAAAAAAATGGGCCAATGATCCTTTCTGAAGAAACACCGCACCAAATGGTACACTTAACTGGGTGCAATTGTCGTTGATGAAGTACTCTCGGGTTTTCCGTAGCCCATATCCTACAGTTTTGCTTGTTAACGAACCCATTTAATTGAAAATGGGCTTCGTCACTCATTATTAAGTTATGAATAAAATTTGGATTCTCTTGTGCTTTTTGCTGGAAATAAATTGCATAGTCAAGTCGTTGCTGGTAATCTGTTGGTTTCAATTCTTGGACAAGTTGATATAAATTATCCAAGTCTTCTTTACAAAATACTGAAAAGAAAAGAAAACAAAAATTATAATAAAAAAGTTATAAGGAATTCACACCACTTCGGTCTTTCTGGGCCACCCAGTAGTATAGAAATTCCGTATAAATAGAAATAAAAATATTTATATTTAAGTAGAACAAGGAAAAATTCTCTTGTCTTGTAAATATATGTATGTGTTATTATAAGCAAATGTAACTACCAAAAATTGAAAGAAATAAATTGAAATTTTTTGAGTTATGACGTTATTGCAATAAGAGAACGATATCAGATCTATTCACAATTTTTTGTATTTTTATTGTTTGCCTCGGCTTCGCTCTTTGATTGTCAGCTATTCGTTTGCATTTAACGAGTGACACCCGCGTAATGTAAATATAAACTAGGTTTATTCTTGCACACGTGCAAATATTCAGCAAAATCATATCTATATCGCTCCTTTATTGCAACATAGTCATAACTAAAAGAAAAAGCTCGTTTCGAGAAAAACGCATTTAAAATTTTTAGTTTCTATACAAGTCTTAAAAATTTTTTTTAGGAAATATCTCCTAAAGGAAACAGTTTAAAAGTAATTTGAATAAATTTTTGGCACAATATGAAATATAGTACTGTTAACAATTCTGCATTGTTAACTCGAAAAGCTCATTTTTTGAGATATGACTATGTTGCAATAAAGGAGCTATATATTTTATTAGTGTAAAATAAAAACATAATCGTCTATTTTGCAAATGCTATATATACATTTCGATTATTATCTATCACCGACTAATTATGTTAACTTTTTTTCCAAATTTAGTTCGTGATGGAGACACAGTGAAACATTACCGTATTCGACAACTAGACGAAGGTGGTTTCTTTATTGCAAGACGCACAACATTCAGGTAAGTCAATATTCATACTGCATACCTTATCCCAATGGACTGAATATGCATATAGTAAGGAAAACATTATCATGTTAGGAGTAGATGTATGAAGGGTTTTTAGAGGTGACGAATCCTCGTCAAGTCGTATAATTGTTTCGTAGTAATAGCTATGTTTACTACAAAATTAAAAGTGGTCTTAAGTTTATTTTATATTATAAAACCCGTTTTAATTTGGATTAATTATCCAATTTGAATTAAGGCCAAGAGGCCAATGCTTCGAAGAACTTGATCAAGTTCGATAAAAATCGAAAATTGGTTCATACTTTTATCTAAATTTATCTACTCAGCGGAAATAGGACAACAGAAACTACGGATATTCGTGGGCTGTTTGGTAACTCCGTGACATTTTCAATTTCTCATGCACTAACTTAAGCCACAACACTGATGCCGTCAATCACTATTATTTAGTAAGACTATTAACAAATTATGAGCAAGCAATGTCATTAAGTTTGAGTTTGACAATCATTAAAAGCAGACAACTTCGTATATTTTGACAAAAATGTTAAAAAGTGCATTTTGTGTGCTGAATAAGCATTATATTTCGCGTAGAAAAATCGTTACTCAAATCCATTAATTATAATGGTTGAGAAGTGGTTTACTAATTGGTTCCATCACAACAAAACATAAGTAACGCACAAAAGTGGCCAAGACGCCAAAAATCGTCATTAAAATGTGTAAAATAATAATATTGGATAATCGGAGATGAAAGTACGTGAGGTGGCTGAGGTTGCACGCATCTCAACTGAACTAGTATAACACATTTTATATGAATGTTTGGATATGAAAACCGTGTCGTTATAAAACCGTAGATGGAATATGGATCCACCAAAATACTCCAAGACCCCAAGAAACAATCAACGGAAGTTAATTTCATCGGGTGAACGTGCAACATAGAAAGCCAAGGTGGCCCTGTCAGCCAGCATGGTCATGGTGGCGGTTTTTTTTTTACTCTGCTCTATCGTTACCACAATGGACTTTGCTCTCATTAAATAAGAGATCTTGTTCCCGAAACTCACATATATTAACGTCAGATACGTTCGTCGTCCAGGTGTTTTTATCCATTTGTGGAAGAGAAAAATCGTTCTTCAGCCGTACGGTTCGCGTGTGGAACAAGTTTTCTACAGACATGTTTCAATGTTGGAAAGTCAAACGGCCCCAAACACTGTTTCTTCTTTCCTTCTTCTCCTCATAACCTAATTTCCTCGTTCCAGTGTACTGCAAATTTAGGAGTCACTCCTTGAGTACTGGACAAGTATAAAAAAGGATGCATTCCATCCAAAATACCTATGCACATCTTCTCTTTGATAAAGTAGAATATCTTGCTTTCAGAAGATTTCTAAGACGAATCTACTTACCGCAAGGAAAAATTTTTATTTTTGTCTGAAATCATATTTCCATTGTATTATTTGCTTTCTTTAGTTGGAATTCAATAGATTTAAGGTATACTTTACTAAAGAATATTATATGAAATATTAATCCTCAATTTTATTACAGAACTCTTCAAGAACTGGTTGAACATTACTCAAAGGATTCTGATGGATTGTGTGTTAACTTATGTAAACCATGTGTACAGGTAATACCAGTATGTGATATACATACTTATGTACATTATTTGTAGCCATAATTAAGTTAACTTTAGTTCATAGTACTCGTATTTGATATTTAATCCAAAGTTTTTAGTTAACGTGTTTCATTAGGATAACATTTTCATTGCAACAACACGGCAAGGGGGCAATATTAATAATATTGGTTTTACTTTAAACTACTAATAGAATGAATTACATATGTTGCAATTTTATCATACACAGCCAATCCTTTACACGAGTGATATTTCCAAGCGATCAATGCCTTCTATTGTAAATTTAAGGATAAAGATAGATATCGCTCCTTTATGGCAAAACATAGTCATATCTCAACAAATGAGCGTTTCCAGTTAACAATGCAGAATAGTTAACAGTACTACCTTTTATATTGTGCTAAAATTTCATTTAATTTACCTTTAAACTGTTTCCTCTAGGAGATATTTTCTAAAAAAAATGTTCTAAGACTTGTATGGAAACTAAAAATTTTAAATGTGTTTTTTGCGTTATGACTATGTTGCAATAAAGGAGCGATATGGCTTTAAAAAATCATGCAAACTCAAACAATCTACAGAACTGTGTAATTAATGAAAATAAAAGCAGTAAAATTCACATTTGGTTTAATCAGCCATGTCATGTTTTTTCAGAAAACGAAAAACTTATGAAATCATTTACAATATCAAGAATAAAATTATTACTTTCGGTTTCCGAATGGAATTGATTCATAGACATGACTGATATTTTAATAAGATTTTAAAATAAAACTCCCAAATCTCTTCTGATTTATATGTGAAGTTAAACGTTTTTTTTTATAGAGGTATAAAGCTTTGAGTTGGCAACACCTTTTAACAGATAACCATTCTGTCAGCTGTTAAGGGATTTATGTTTGGTTTGATATTTTACATTAAATATACTGACTGAATATATAAACCCGTTATATGTCGTAATGACAGTGTGTGTTCTTACGAGTAATTATAATTACACCACTTTCACACACGAAAAGTTCACTTTGCAAAATTTTGAGTTCGGTGGTGGCAAGGGAAAAATAAGAGCAAAGAAAGCCGTTCTCTTTTTCCTTGCCACCGCCAAGCTCAATATTTTGCAAAGTAAAGTTTTCGTGTGTGAAAGCGGAGTTATATATCGTCTAAAGGCTAATATTGAGTTCATTATTTCGTGCGAAATTCTTTCTTCAAATTGCATACAAAAGCGATTCGTATGAAATATTTGCGAAATAAGTTTAGAAATGTAGTACTGAGTTTTTAAAGCGAAAAACACACATAATATATCTTTAACATGTTTTATTTTAAAATTATTTCTGGGACTATTTGTTTTTTCAGCTGCGAAATAACATAAGCAAAGCTTTTTTCGCACGAAGTACAAACATGTATACCTAAAATTAAAAATGAAACATGATAAGAGAAAAAAGAGACAACACTCAGTACATCTCAATTTTTTCGTACGAAATAAGTTATGTTGCTGAAAAATTTTCGCACATTCAATCTCAATACTAGGCTTAACTGAAAAAAGTAATAAGTACAATACTCGTATGAATGAAAATTCAACACGTACGGATCATATTACGTGGGCATCTGGATAACTCTTTGACCATTTGGATAAACAAACCTTTAATTTTTCAACGTAATTCTCTTTTAGATCAAGACCAGCATTTTTATTCCTTCCAGATAATAGATTTTCTCAAAACCCCCAAAATTGGCGTTAGTTTTGGTAATGACCTCTTCATACCACCCAAATATTTTACCATCCATTAATTTCTGCAGGTATGGAAAAAGAAAATAGTCGCAGGGGACTAAATTTGTAGAATATGCTGGATAGTGAAACAGTTTACAGCCAATTTATGGATGCCTGCAATAGTGAGTACATACGTGTGCACTAGAGTGGTTTGAAAAAAATTGTGTCTGTCAACCCCTAGGATTAAAGATAATGTAAAAATAATTCGAAAATTAGTTTTTTTTCCACGCCTACAAATACCACTCATTTAGTATTTTGTTCTCTGTGTCGCCATGCTCGCGACTCTGTAAAGACTATATTCCTGTCTTCAACAATTTTTCACTACCAAGTAAAATTCTACTCATGATTTTTAAAAACTTAGTTAATTCCAGTACTTGAAATAAGTTGAATATTTAAGAATATTCTTTTAAAAATTTAAAAGTCTACCGATGATTAATGTGTTCCTACGAAATGTCAAATTATAGACAGCTGCGAAATATAGAAAACAAGTTTTTTATAATTTTTCTGTTGACAACAAGAATATAAAGCAAAAATTCAATTCAATCAAATTTCCTTTCTAAAAGTTAGTAATATACATACGTAAAGGGTGAATTAATCTATATTTGACTATAATTTGACTTGGAAAATATGCCAAAATGTTGCGTTTGTACAAAAATTTTGTATTATTTATGGGAATGATTACCTGTTTGCACAAATATTTAAAGCAAGTTTACACGGAAACCGCTTGTGTTGTTAAGCAGTAAATTTTGTAATTTCAGCGAACATTTTGCAGAGTGAAGTATTGAAAGAAGACGCGCACAAAATAGAAAAAGTCTACGTAGAATTTTGTAAAGGTTGGGTTAGGTAGGCAGGCCGCTGGATTTTATAAAAGTCTGCCTTCTTTGTGGAATAAGTAAAACTCATAGAGTCAATCTTTTCTCAAGAAATAGCGGCTATAACATTTTTACTGAGAAGTTAACAGAGAATTATCTTGAAGCCAACAAAGAAATGCGAACAAAAACCATTTATATTTTGCGGTCTTCATATATCGAGAAAATTTGCCGCAATACAATTGATACAATCTCAAGTTTTCAATCAATCTTCAACTTTCAAATCAATCTCATTTTGGGTTGGACCACGCTTTATATGCTAAAAATAATTAAGTTAGAAAAATAGGAGTTTGGACAATAACTTTAAATTTTTTTTTTGGTGGAATATGATGGTATATAAAAATCATTTTTTTTCTTAAGTCGTGTTAGGCGGTTTATGTTTGTGATACACAGATGTATTATGTGAGCCTAATTTTTTATTGTTATACAATATTTAAGTCTTATTGTCTTATCAAAGTGAAGGAAATTTTTAACTCAAATAAGTTATTTATATGCTATGTATGTATTATTTTATAAACGAACAATATACTAACTTTTTATTAACTTTATTCTGTTTGTTGTTTTGAATACAATTATTATAATTAAAAAAAATACAAACACTTAACAAAAAAGACCAGTCAATTTGCGGGTATATTCGAGGTAGGATTGTTGAAACATTTGTATGTACATATATATAAATATATAAATGTCGTTGTTAAGACTTGCTTTATTAAAGTACTTTATCACAATGTGCAACCACATACTCGTAAAAAATCACAGTTATTTTTTTTCATCTATCCATTCGTCCATATTCACCAAATACTCGTATACCATCAGAACCAGTAAAATTTGCCAGATTATTCCATCTTTAGCCAGCCAGCTTCTGCTATTAGACACAGATTTCCCTCACTACCTATTATATAAATCTTTTGCTATATCAGTAAATCAGGAAGTCCTTTTCTTTAAACATAACTCAATGTATTCGCATTTTGTTAGTGTAAACTTAAGTATAAAGTACATACGTATGTATATCTGCTCATATATTTAAATATATATATTTATTTTTCTAAATATAAAAACCTAACTCAATGAAAAATTGGGATTGTATGAAGATTTTATTGCTGAGTATGCAATACTGGTGTATCCGGAAATAAATTCCACAATAAAACATGTTTAGCACAGTGGTATACAAAGTTAGTTTGGAGCTGTATTGGTGAGAGAGTTCGAAGTACAGTGGCAATAAGAACTTATCGCACTGGTTTTCATTAAAACTTCTTCCTAATAAATTGACCTTAGGCTCGATGATTTTTTTTATTTCCAAACTCGCAAAAGGTCGGAAAATAATAATAATAATTTATTTCTACGAGAGAGGATTGATATTAAAGCTACTTAGCGCTAGATGGCAGCACAAACACTTTTTGTATAAATTGCGAATGTCAGCTGTTAAAATTTCACCCAAATTCATCGATTAGCTTATTTGTTGTGGTCGTTTGAAGTAAGCAACTTTTGTGTTTCTTCAAAAATGGCAAAAATGGAATTTGAAAGTAAAAACGCCGAAAGAGACAAAAGAAAAGCTCGATTAACATTACGGTGGATCTGCTCCGAAAGATTACATGGTAAAATATTGAATTGCTGAATTTAAACGCGGCCGAACAAGCACTGCAACAATGTCATCAAAAGGAAGGCCGAAAAATCTGGATACTGAAGAAAATATGAAGAAAATCCTCGATATCGTTATTGATGGTAGTGTTTTGTCTATCATCAGGTGCACATGTATGTTCGTTAATTAAATTCGTATGAAACCAAAGTGCACCGTAATAGGTAGCAGTATGTGTACACGTGTTTTTTCTTTTTTTCACCGTTGTCTGTGTTTTCTTTATATATTCAATATTAATATTATTTTCAATGCATTCGATTACCTTGTAGTGTGGAAGGTGTTGGACTAAATTTTTATCATCTGAGCGGTGTCGAAGGTATACACACTGGGCACTGATCAGTTTTAACTAATTTAATTCCAACATTTTAAATGCTGCAATAGAGTTTGTTTTAGTCTTTCGTGTTGTTATTGTTAACACTCCACGAACACTACTCCCTCTTTCCTCTTCATCAATATCTATTTTTTTAGTTCCAGTACTGCATATATAGGGGTCATCCCCTGAATACTGGTCCCAGATAAAAAAAAATGATCGCCGAGTCAAGTTGAACGTATGTTGAACGTATGTTCAACATTTCGCATAAACATTTGCATATGAAATAGCTATCGACAAGATAGGTGCCGCGTTTGCTCAAAGTCGAACAAAAACGAGTTCGGCAGACCACTCTACAGCGGTGTTTGGATATGATAAAGAGTAATCCTGTTGATTTTTGGCGTCGATTAATAACTGTTGATGAAACGTGGGTCCACCACTATACACCTAAATCCAAAAGTCAATCGAAATAATGGGAGCTGGTGGAAGTGAAACAAGGAAGGCGAAGACAGTGACGTCGGCTGGCAAGATTATTACCACTGTATTTTAGGATGCACACTGAATATTGCTCAACTACTACTACTATTATCTTGAAAAAGGGTACTATTATCTTGAAAAAGGGTCCACAATCAATAAAAGATGATCACACTTAAAGATGAAAAAATTGCTCTTTCTTCAAGACAACACACCGATTGACACAGTATTAGATACGATGCTAAAATTACATGAAATACACTTCGAATTGGTTGATCTTGCACCTTACAGTCCAGATTTAGCTGCTAGTGACCTTTTCCTGTCGAAACAGATTTATATCAAACGAAGAAGTGATTACCGAAACTAATGCGTATTATGAGGGGTTCCCAAAATCGTATTATTCAGATGGCACAAAAAAGTTGGAATATCGTCTTACTACGTGTATTGAGCTAAAAGGAAAATTAATGGTTTTTGAACAAAACAAAAAATTTCTTCCCCAACTTAGTTAGCTTCAATATCAATCCGCCCTCGAATATGTATAAAACTTGTTTTAGATTTTACGCTGAATTTCCTTAGTTTTTCTCAGTAAAATAGAACAATTTTGAAAATATATATTTTTTTCTTGTTGGTAATAGAGGTTTAAAAATTTCCGAAAAGGTTTATAGCCACCCTTGATTAGTTCATAGAAGGATAATGCTGACTCTCGCTAACCTTTCCCCGCCAACATATGTTCTGATATGTAAACCCAATGTTTCCTTCACTCAGGGAGCTCCCATACAATTATTATAAAAAAAAATTCACTATGGTCCAAAAGCTAGTTCCCAAAATTGTTCCTGCATACACACCCCCACTTCTCCTCTTCCCCTATATCTGAAAAAAACTTCATAGAACACTGTCGTTTAGCTAATATACACTCGTCACTATCTCATGAGCATCTAAATTAAAGAGAAAAAGAATACACAATCTGTGGCTTCGAAATAATTGTTTGCTGAATTGCTCGCCACTGGTAAGACTACTTTAGAGATTTGTAGGTTAGGTTTAACAGGCTGCCAGCCATTGGATCCAATTTGGTCCCGTTGTGTTGCCTGTGTGTGATATGTATCTCAGCAGATCTACAAATCACTGGCTTAGAACCAACTCGACGATCGGATAACGGAATCCAATCCATTTACATCCCATTCCGATACCTCCACCAACTCGTGCAGCATCGGTTTGCCTAGATACAAAGCCCTTACGTATGAAAGACCGGGTCACCTACAAAGGAAATGCTCAACACGCTCTACTTCCTCTACAGATGTTGCAGAGATGTGATCATATCTGGGCCAAGTCAGCCTTGATATTCGACAAGTCATTAGACTATCTCTCTTGGGCCTCTTGTTATCATATCTGGACCATGTCAGCCTTGATATTCGACAAGTAACTTTGTTTCTTACAGCTCCTAAGCGGACTACCAACGATTCCATCTATAACCCTTTGTTGTAGCTGGACGCCGGCCTGCCAGTTTGTCCGCTACAATATTACCAGGCACTCCACTGTACACACTCGTGCCCAGAAAAGCTCCAGTTTCGAATATCTCGTTTATAGATAGCTGGCATTCACGAACCAACCTCGATGTCGTATAGACCCCAGCTAGTGCATACAGTGCAGCCTTACTATCAGTACAAATTTGGATATCCTCCCCATATATCCTGTAGGTACCTTAACCAGTTAGCTGCCCTCATAATGGCGGCAATTTCGGCTACACTCATTTTGCAGCCTGAAACTCATCCTCCTCTCACACAGGCAGATAGAGATTTTTAAATAACGCAAGAGTTATGGATAAGCTACACTAGTTTTCATTCAAATTGAGATAATTTAATAATTTTGACATGAAATCAAGAATTCAGTACTAAAATGAGAATATTCCAAATTTATATCGGAAAAAATTGAAACAAAAAGCTTTAAAAATTATATATTTATTAAGGAAAATGGCAAAAAAAATTAAATTTATGTACTTTTTCATTTCAACGAGCGTCATTACATTGATATGTGTTAATGCTTTTTGCTACAATCGCCCACGAAGCATGGCTGACAACACTCTAGCTACATCCATATGATTGAACTCTATACGTCGATGCTTAGCGTAATTGCAATCCAATTATCCGTATTCAATTTTTTGAGTGCTTTCAATATAAATTTTCTATACGAGTCGTTCATCTGAGCTTTTTAAACTGCAAAATAATTAAATTTTTTCAGTTGAAAACTAACACAGTTTTCACACATCAAAATATTACTTTGCAAAGGCTTGAGATTGGTGATAGCAAGGGAAAATAGAGAGCATAAGACAGCCACTCTCTTTTGCCTTGCCACCATCAAACTCAAGACTTTGCAAAGTAAACTTTCCATATGTAAAAGCTGTGTAAAATTTTCCTATTTAATTTGGAATATTTTCAATTTCAAATTGAAATTCCCGAATTCATTTGGAGTTTTCCCATTTTAAAACGCTTACGAGTATATTAGTTTCACTTGTATGTTTGATTGTTTGTTTATATTGTAATTCTCGATCTCATTTGGAATGCTCCTAATTTTTATATTGAATTTTCCAATTTCATTTGGAAATTTTCCAATTTGAAATTCTCAATTTATATGAACAATGCATACTTGATTCATTACGAGATGCATATAGAAATCTCGGTGGCTCAGTGGTTAAGGCGGCCGTAAATGATCTTAACCCGTGTTCAAATCAAGAAATGGGTTCTGATTAGTTATTACCCCTCAGCTAAAAAAGTTTGATTATTGTTCCGGTCTTTTTCAATCAAAATTTTTGATTGTAATAAAAAAAATCCTTCTTAAATTTAAGAAAGAAAAAAACTTGAACGTAAACCTGTCTGCGATAATGTCTAAGATGAGAACGTCAAATTTAATCGTAGAGAATTATATGTAAAGACTAAAAATTAGTGTTATCTAAGTCGTATAATTTTTAGGAGAGCTATCAAAAAAGCGACTGTGTATGTACTCGTATTTGTTTACTAAAATACGCCATTGAAATTTTACCGATTATTATTTTTGCCCAATATCTCTTAAAAAACACTTTTAAATGCAAAAAGAAATTAGTTGTAATGCATAAATTATGCACATGGAATCTTCAACAGCGTTCACATAAGAGTATATAGAAAAAATGCGTGTACGCCTTATGCGATATTGAGATAAGCATGAAGTAATTCCTTTTCTCATTCTGTCGCCCTTCTCTCTGATATTATATCAGCGTTAATAGCAGTTGTAAACACTAGCTAATAGACTACGATCAAAATTTTTGAGCAAATTGCAGCATTTAGTTTGTGTTTGACAGCCATTAAAAGTAGACAATCTAGCGAATTTTAACAAAAATGGAAAAAGTGAATTTCATGAATTGATAAATCATTATCTCACTGAAATTAAGGCAAGACATGATAAATATTATGGGAATTCTGCATCATCAATTTCAAGAGCTAAGAAGTTGTTTACTGATTTCCCGTGTCGCCGTACCAGCACAAGTGAAGTCGTATGTCACCACACCAGAAATCATCGATAAAGTTCATGGAATAATATTGGACGATCGGTAAATGAAATTACGTGAAGTGGCTAAGACTGTAGGAAATCTCAACTAAGCGAGTACATCACATTTTACATGAATGGACAAAAATAGCTATCCGTGACCTCGACCATAAGCGTAACCAAATTACCGCCTTAAAAGAGTTTTTGGAGATGTTCAACATCAATTGGGATGCGTTTTACTCCAAGGGAGAAGCGAGTATATGAAATTTTACATGAAGATTTGATCATGAAAAAGCTGTGCGCGATTTGGTTGCAGCGATGGCTCCGTTATATAACAATGGACGAAACATAAAGCCATCGCAATACCCTGGCGACGAACGAACAACTAACACAATGGGTTTCACCCGGTGAAAGTGCGCGAAAGAAAGCCATGGTGAGTCCGTCATTCAACAAGGTTATGGCCACAGTTTCTTAGGATACGCCTCCCCTGCGACAATTTTTTTTTTTTCAAACGTAAAGAAATTGCTGGCTGAAAAAAATTTGGGTCGAATGAAGAAGTCATTACTAAAAAAAAAACGCATATTTTAAGAGCTTTGGGAAATCCTATTATTTGGAAGGAATAGAAAAATTTTATAAATTCTGGACTAAATGCTTTCCTCGTTATGAATAAATAAAACTCATATTATAAAACAGTTCTCTTACAAAAAATGAAGTAAAAAACAAGTAACCCTCATAAAAAGATTCGTGTTTAAATCGTTTATTTTCTCATAGCAATTATATTTAATATTTACAGCTTTTACTTAGGCATAAGTATGTATGTATGTAAAAAACTACTGACGAACTTGTAAAAGCATAAAAAATGCATTTAGATATGCTTGTTCTATAACAAACATTGTTGTTTCTTCTATCCTTAATCTTACGATAAAGATATCTTTATAGACCCGAAAATAGAAAGAATTGGTATTGTGTACTCGACCAACGTATAAAATTTTGGATTTATAAAAATTTAGTAAATTTTGTTGGAATAACGGTAAAATATCGGGAAAATTTGTTCTTCGATAAATCTTTTAGATTTCATTCATTTTTCACTCATTATATCCCCAAACATATCATAATTAGAATTATCTCCAGCCATTTTAATGTAGAAACTGATGTATATACATAAAACCTTTCGTATATCGAACTGCACAACAAAACCATTACTTAACATTAAAACTCTCACATTATTAAAAATAGGCTTAGGTGATTATAAATTTTAGTTACAGATGCTTTCTTCCTGCAAACGCTTAAACTAATGTTATTGTTTATTTTTCTTATACAGATTGAAAAACCAGTCACTGAGGGGCTATCGCATCGAACTCGTGACCAATGGGAAATTGACAGAACATCTCTTAAATTTGTACGAAAATTGGGTTCTGGACAATTTGGTGAGGTATGGGAGGGTCTTTGGAATAATACCACATCGGTAGCTATTAAGACTCTGAAATCAGGTATGATGTGTTTTCTAACTTTTCATTATTTTCAATTAGTTTTTAACATATGTTTTTATTTTTCAATTCAGGCACAATGGATCCAAAAGACTTTTTAGCTGAAGCTCAAATAATGAAAAAACTTCGCCACAATAAACTCATACAGCTGTATGCGGTGTGCACAGTAGAAGAACCAATTTATATTATAACCGAATTAATGAAGCACGGATCTTTACTAGAATATTTGCAAGGTAAATTGAAACAACAGCTTTTATTTTTAGTGCTTCGATTGAAATACTTCAGCTATTTATTCCCAAGCTTTTGCCATAACTGTGGACCAATAAACAAATCACATCATTGATTTTATCATTATAGCTTTTATTATTTTTATTACATTGAAATTTCAAGTAGTATGCATACATATATGTAAGTACGTCGCCTTGTTTGTCTTTACGTTAATCCAAAAATAAATTAACAAATATATCGATGACTTAATAAAAAACAGGAGCATATTGATTTTTGTAAAATTGTTTCATTTAATTTTGGTAATGTCGCTCATAAAAACTTGTAAAAGATAAAGTAAAGAATTTATTGATCGCCTTGATCAGTAGTTGTTCAGTTTTGTCTTTCATATTTTAATGATTTAAAATCTAGATACATCTTTTTTACATTAAGCCATCGATATGTGTTTATGTACATATGCACATTTATCGCCAATCTAGTGCTTGAAATCTTAATGAAAATTCTTTGCTCGCCTTAAATTCACTGCTTTCATTTTCAATAAGATTATACGAGTACATCAAGTTAGTACTTCTCTAACTGGAAAATAGCAAAAGTTGTACCGAAAAGCAGTAGTGACTACAAAACCATAGCAAGCTCACCCTTTCTCTCCAAAGCTTTTGATAAAATTATTCATTGCAAAATAATAGAATTACATGGAAGACTCAACTTAATAATCAGGGCTTAGAAAAATATAGTTTCAGAACTGCCTTAATTAATGTTGCTGAAGATTTATGGAATGAGGTTGATTGCGGTAAAATCGCATTCTTTATACTACTGCATCTCACTGTGTACAACAATATTCTGTGTCACAAAATGCGCAATGAGTAATGTCATCATTACTTGTCAGCAACGTTAAAGAATTCAAGAATAGGCTTCCGAAAATGCAATTTAAAATGTATTGTCATCCAGAAACGACTCTCAGTATATGTAAAACCAATCTTGAAATTTAACTGCAAAATTTAGACGTTGCCGATGATCTGCGGGTTTTAATTCCTGCACCAATTGCATCTTTTTTTAAAACGCACCTTAGTGACATAGGAGATATTCTAAGCTGAGCAGATTCTGGCAGGTGTTTCGTTAACATTTTGCTGTACTCGTTCAATATTTTCCTCAGTGCAACTTAAACCGGATCGGGGCAAATCTGTTGGGCTACTCTCTATTACGATGCAAAAGAATAATGGTTCGTAATCGAAGAATTGTTACCCTGTATTGCGTTTTCGTATTTTCCTTTCGCATATAATTCTTGTGGTACTAGTGTTGCTTCATTTTCAAATTATTTCGCGAAAAAGTTTCCGTAAACGGCACAGAGTACCAAATTATACTTTTATCGCATTTACCTTTCGTATCGAACGTACTTTCGCATCGCAATAGAGAGTAACACCCATGTATTTCGCGGTCTAATGTTTATTTTGTGGTACCAATGTTGCTTCATTTTCAAACTATTTCGCGAAAAAGTTTCCGCAAACCGCACAGAGTACCAAATTATACTGTAATCGCATTATCCTTTCGTATCGAATTTACTTTCGCACCGCAATAGCGAGTTACCCCCTGCATCGAATCATTGCTTCAGAGAGCGGAATTCTGACATTCTGAAAATAGTTGATCTCTGATTTAAATAATAAAATTCTATTACCCTGGTTCTTTGTTCAGTTGTGTATCTCTCCATTATTTGTTCTCCAAGTGTTATTTATATAATCTGAAAAACAAATTTAAAAAATATATAAACGAAAAAGTTATTGAAGTTTTAAAGCCCATGGAAACTTCTGGCCTACCCTGTAGTAACGCGCGAAAATGTAAAGAGTTTCCTGTACATACATACTTATATATGTAAATGAATTTTTGTGAACGTAATCATCGCATCCACCGTAAGTTCACAATATAGAGTTTTAGATTCGCACGTTCATTAATGCATTAAAAAGTAAAAGTACTCTGTAACGCGAGTATGGTAGTAGTTAAATGCTCTTCAACAATCCATTCTACTCATTGTTCCATTTCATATATAAAATTTTACAGCATAATTTCATTTGTTCAGCTATTGCAGGTAAAGGACGGAGTCTCAAAATGCCGGTGCTAATTGATATGGCCGCACAAATAGCTGCTGGTATGGCTTATTTGGAATCACAAAACTACATCCACAGAGATTTGGCCGCACGAAACGTATTAGTAGGAGATAATAATATTGTAAAAATAGCTGACTTTGGTTTAGCACGGTAAGTTTTTTTCAAAAATTTTATATTATTATAAAATAAAGGGTCCTCTCGAAAACACTTAAAAGTTTCGCAACCTGTAGTTTAAATATTAATAACAAAACAGAAACAATATTGTGTGTATGTGTTATACTCATTTTCACTTTATTTATTAACATAATCATGGACACCAGGTAAATCGGGGTTACTATCGACAAATCTGGGGAATGAATTCGTTACAATGGCCGTGGTACAGGGGATCTCTTGGCGTGTTCCTAATATGGGCACTTTGCTGGTTGGGGTATAGAGGAATAACGTTCCTTCATTTATTGCAGTAAATACAACTCTAGGAAATCCCAATATGACTGACTGAATTGCTGGGGAATTGCATACAGGAGGGATTAGAAGGACCGAACTCTTCACCAATTGTTCGCACACACTCATACACTTTCGATCTGTCAAAATAAATCGTTTCATATTTTTGAATGAGTTGTATTTTCTGTTTTGCATTAGTACTACCAGGTCATTAAGTGTGGCATGCCACAAAAAGTTAAAATGCTTATCATTATTGCATTTACTTCGTTCATCGTTTAATATTTTTGTATACATATATAAATATGTAACATAAGTTGTCTATTGTCATCCCACAGGCTTATCAAAGAAGATGAATATGAAGCTCGGGTTGGTGCTCGATTCCCTATCAAGTGGACAGCTCCAGAAGCAGCAAACTATTCCAAGTTTTCAATAAAATCAGACGTCTGGAGTTTCGGTATATTGCTAACTGAACTAGTAACTTATGGACGTATTCCTTATCCAGGCAAGAATTTTCTTTCTTAATTTAATGCATCAAGTTTCTCTCGAAGCGATAGAAATAATTAAATGAATTTAATTTTTCGAAAACAGGAATGACAAACGCAGAAGTATTAACACAAGTGGAGCATGGCTATCGCATGCCTCAGCCACCAAACTGCGATCAAAGACTTTATGAGATTATGTTAGAATGTTGGCACAAAGATCCAATGAGACGACCAACCTTTGAGACTCTACAATGGAAATTGGAAGATTTCTTTACATCAGACCAGAGTGATTACAAAGAAGCGCAAGCTTACTGATAAATGCTTTCCTCTTCTTCTAAATTGCAAATCAAAAAAACAACTACGATGTCATCTCCAACTTCAACTACATCAAAAACATAATTACATCACCAACAAAACGAATTAGATCTGCAGTTCCAACTGCACAGTTTTAATTTTTCTTTTTTTATTGTACAACATCTAAGTTGCATTTATTTGTACGTGTTTGATATGCAATTACTTTTCTTACGTAATTGATATATTTGGCTAAGACACTATTTGAATTCATATAATTCCAAATTCTTAAATACATATGTATGTATATATGTACATATGTATGTATGTATGTATTTGAATGTAGAATAAAATTATTAACGCTTATAAGAGATATTGAAAATAAGAATATGACAAAAAATACTAAAGCATATAAGAAAATGTTAGTATTAATTATACATACTTATACCACATACAAAATATATATGCATTGGAAACGCCTTTCGAAAGAAATAAAAAAAAAACTTAATTACCCATTCAAACAAATATAACAATGGCCTTATTCACAATGTTGTGCAACTGATCTTACATCATAGCATTTGCTAAATGCACGAGTACATTTTTCTTTGCACGAACAAAATATACAGATATGCTTCTACTGCATATTTGCACATATGCAAGACTAAAAGTAGTACTCGTAGTATTTGGTTACAATATGGCAATCAGAGATCCTAGCCAATCAATCAAAAAACAGCCATTCACTATCGAGAGCAAATGTTTACATTTGCACAAAATTGTGGATAAGGCTAATGAGCCGAGCGCATTCAAAAAATTTACTTAAAAGACAAATGCACAAAGTTGTGACCAAGGCTAATGAGTCCAGCGCATACAGAAAATTTACATAAAAGACATTAAGGCTGCCTGCCTACTGGCCAGCAAATGAAAGCACTACGAAATAGCGTCCTACACTTACGCAGCGTTTACACGTGCAGGTGCAAGTAGGAAGAACTCAATACACTCAAATTTTTTTACTAAAACATTTTCTGCACTTGCAGCTAACAACTTTTAGTTCAAATAATAAGACATTTCGATTGGCAGTGATTTTTTTGACACTTACTGAAAGTCAAATAATCGAAATAATAGTGTCTTATAACAAGCTAGGCAAAGATTAACTGGATTTTCTAATAGTATAGTGATGCTATTGCATTATTTAAACTTTTCGAAAAAGTTCTTTTTTTTTTCTTTAAATATATGTAAATAAAGCAGCCTTTGCCGTTTTAAGTTAGAAATCGTTAAAAATAATTCTAATAAAATTTCATACAACGAGTATTTATGTATTCTAAAAATTAAATTATGGTTTCTTCACGGTAATACTATCTTAAGAGTAAACAAGTGAAAATGGATTTTTTTCTTTTCGCTGACTTTTTCAAAAAAAAAACCTTTTAAGTCGCCGTATTAAAACTAATACAACCTGCAAGAAAGTCGATTTTTTTTCTATATTTTGGCCACAAAGTAAACAGAGATAAAACAAAACAAAAAAAAAAGATATAAATAATATTACAATTTAAATATATACAATCGGTGATGATGTATATGCAAAATGTGCACTGAGACAAAATTCATATAAGATTCTATTGATCGCAAAGAAGTCTTCTTCTCGGCTTTCAATGATTTGTGAATTCTTATAAGATTAACAACGATACGTTAAATGTTAAGATGGGCACAAAGAAATTTGTTCTCTCATTCTGCCAACGTTTTCCCAGATATGTCAGAGTTAATCAGATGTAGACACTAGGTAAAGGTTATAAAAGATGTTCCATCTATTGATTTTGTTTAATAATACGTATGCAGATCTTGCATGCAAGCACTTGCACGTCTAAACGCAGCGTTAGTTTCAAATGAAATAAAGTTGTAGTAAAATATTTTAAAAAGCATTTTATAATGCATGTCATTAGCTTAACGTCAAAACGTACTAAGTCTACTCTGTGCCAAAATTTATGTTTTTGTGCTATAAGACTGCACAACTCAAATTTATATTATTCGCAGGATCAATGCGTTGTTTCAACGCATTGTTACACAGCAAGAAATTACTTAAACAGATCAAAGCAAAAAAATTAACTGTTTTTTTTATTATTGTACTCGTAACAGTATTAAAAAGGACTTGGCCTGTTAAGCTAACAATTTGCTATTTCGCACACATTATTTCATTTGTATATATACGTACAGAGCCATATTTTTTAATTATATCGCAAGCGAGAAAATACAGGGCGGGTGTTTATTGGGTTTTTCGTAAGCACTACAATATCAGAATTCAATGAGGAACTACTTCATTAATGGCAATTTTTTAATAAGATATAATAGGTGCTTAAGATAAAATAGGCGTGTTTCTTTACGCTATTTTGCGATCCCGCGTTCCCATACTTTAAAATTAGGCAAAAGAGAGAATTTTTGAGAGAACAGTATTCTTCATATTTTTTCACGAAGCAGCCCGTACTTTTTCGTCGGACTAGTTTGAGCAAGTAGGTAATCAATCAGCTGTTTAAGAAATAAGCAATTACAAAACAAAGCAAACTGATTTGAATCAACCGTTACACGGTTAATATTAATTACGTTAATATTAACTAAAAAATATGTGCAAAAGACTTTAAAGCCTCAAAAGTGTGAAAATATGTATATTACCATTTGCCGTAAAATTGAATGGCAATTTTTATTGCAGCATCAAAGTATCATATATGTTTCTTATTGGGCTAGAAATTTGGCTTTACGTGTTCCCGTACTTTTTGTAAATTTTACCTATGTGTTTAGAAGAGAAACTTATACACGAAATTTACCCAAAAAGTAAAGAAACACACCCAGTGTTGTTTACGATACTTTTGCAATCATAATGGGAATCGTAGTACTGGCGCTTACGATAAAGTGATTTTTTTTTAAATCAATGAAATGTAGTCAATCTACATTGTAGATTATAGTAGAGAGTATACTGAATGTAGTCAATTAGATTTTTCTTTTGCTTAATATGTATCTATTATAGGAAAGATAATATCTGTTATAAAAAATACCATTTAATTCGCCCAAAATGTTCAACTTTCATTCAGTTTTAGCCACACATTTTGATGTTTGCTGCAGTTCACTTTTTTATATATGTGTATGTAATAATAATCAGCCCAATTATCAATATTCTCACGAAATTTATTCCTCGCGAAATTTGTTTCTCATGTGAAGTGCTTTTTCAATTCAAATTAAAGAGAAAAACATAGTTTTCGCTAACTTGACTGTAGGTATTGGAGATTGGATCTCCCTTGAGTATTTTCAGTTAATGGAAAGAAGGAAAAAAGCCTGTTTCAAGATTTCGAATCGTAACGTTCGCAAGCATTTTGAGTGGCGAAAACTCCTATTTCCGATCCACTTTTGAACTGAAAGGCAACGTAGTGTAAGAAAACGTAGCAAATAATGTATCAAATCATAAGAAACAAATTTATTTTTGAGCTAAAAACATGTTACTTGACCGTTTCGAATGTGTGCGAACGTGCACGTTCGAAATCGTGAAATAGGTCTAAAATATATCATACTTCATTTTTGTTCATAATTGGAAGATTTTCATTTGTAATTGGGCTGAATATCTTTCTCACTGAGTTGCTGTGCAACCTAACCTAATCTAAGCGTGAATATCGTGTCAAAGCTGATCAATCCAAAAGAGATCATGTGGTTCCTTTTTTATAAAATATTCTATTGTATTGTGTTTTCGAATCAATGTATTCTCCCGCAGTAACGAATAATATTACCTGATTTTGCATTCAAATTAAAAACATGCAACATTAAATTGCGAATTTCAATTTTAAATTGGAAAAATTTCAAGTGACATCGGAATTTCAATATAAAAATGAGAAAATTAAATTCGCGAACTACAATTTCATACTGAGAAAACCCCAAATGAAGTCGAAAATTCCAAATGCTATTCCAAATATTATTAAGAATTTCAATCTTCAGTTGAAAAAGAAAAACTTCAAAGAAAATTGGAATTTAATTATTTACATAATTATATTTAAATACATAAAGCTCAAAGAACTGGGTCGGGTTAAGCATTGGCAAATAGGGTCAATCGTAGCAGTGTAGCTGGTCTGTTGTCGAAAATATTTTGTATAATTGTTTATTCAGATGGACAACTAACTACATAATTTTAAATTCTTTGACGCTTTCTTTTGATATACATATCTAATTTAAAAAGCTTACTTGTCCAAATTGTTAAAGGAGAATTTTTGGTTTAAATTGAATACATTTAATTATATAATTATATTTAAATACATAAGGGTCGAAGAATTGGGTCGGGTTAAGCATTGGCGAATAGAGTCAATCGCTGCAGCGTAGCTGGTCTGTTGTCGAAAATATTTTATATAAATTGTTTATTCAGATGGACAACTAACTACATAATTTTAAATTCTTTGACGCTTTCCTTTGATATATATATTTAATTTAAAAAGCTTACTTATCCAAATTGCTTTTTATTATCTCTTAGTTGGTTATTACGGAGAGAAAATGGAGTAAATACACATCACATTTTCTTAGCTTTATTTCAAGTTTTCTTATTTTTATTTGATATTTACTCGAAATAAAAATTTTAAAAATTTCAGATTAAAACATATCTTGTGGATTTTTTTTTTTTTTTTAATTTCAACTTGAAATTCTCGATTATCAAAACACCTTTGATTTAAAAAATGCTGCAGTTGTACTCGTATCTGCTGTAGTTTTTAACAGGCTGTTAGCTATTGAAAAGCCATCACATTTGGGTCCAATTTGGTCCCGTTGTGGACTACTGTAGATAACTACAGTTAAACTTTGTACGCGCAATGTCGGTTACGATAAATTTTCACATATGGTTTTTGTAAAATCAAAGCAAACGATGAGATGAACTCCTGAATTTAAACGGTACTGCATCTGGCACTTGTAATCTATTTGCAGCAAAAAACTAAATTTTGATAAATTATCGCTTACGATATAAACAGATATATGGCTCGATATGTATGTCTGTATGTATTTCGATTTATCATTGTCATTCTTTTATGTACAGAGGATCAGATAAGTTTGAGTACATGATAAATTTATATGCTACATATTTCAAAGATACATACTTAATTAAGTTTTTTATTTTTTTATTTTTGTTTTCTAATATCCTAATATTTCTTTTAATTCATTTTATTTATGAAGAAAAAAATTGCAAGCGCATCTAAAATCTTAATATTGTAAATCATAAGTGTTTATATTTTCTTCTTTAAAGTTATCAAACAAACAACTTTCCTTCAATTGAAAGATAGGAGTGAAGCTATTAAACAAACAAAAAAAGTTTCTATCTGATTAAAATATAAAAACACTGAAGCAAAAAAATCTAAGAAAGGCAATATTAATAAAATTTGCAATATAAATATTACCTTATACTTTCAAAGTTGATTTCAGCTAATTTGGCATATTGAACAAAATTAATCTACATACTCATCATAATACTAAAATTAAGAGGGAAAGAATCCGCACACTTACACACATCGTACGAACCACAAAAACAGAACTAACTTGCCTCTATATCCATAAAAGCTAAATATAATTTGATTATTCATTAATATTTTATGTTTATTAAAAATTTATTTAACATACTTTGTGCAGAAATGTATCAAATAAAACTTTAATAAATATAAAATATTTTTATGAATATTTTTTTACGAATGTTAAAGCTGGGACTGTTCGGTTATAAATTTTGCTTTAAAAGAAAATAAAAGTTATTTCTTGGACTTTTTTTTATTACTCTGAAAATAACAGTTATTTTCTAAGTTTTATTTATTCCTCAGAAAATAAAACTTATTTCTAACTAAAATTTTATTTTATTTTTGTTTAGAAGAAAGTTATAAATTTAACAAATAAGAGTTTTGCACGGTCTCTGCCGATATACATATCTTAATCGATCTTAAATCGTCTTGAATGAATTTTAGGCCAGGAAATGAATTATCTTTATATAAAGATCGCGTTATACGCAATCCAAAACGTGTGCTAATCTATACATATACATCCATATGTAGTGTTTTGCTCCCTATATTTCATAACATCGACATCCATATCCACATAGATTTAGGATTTCAACTATATATTATGCTTATCGTAATTTCAATTTCCTGCTTGAGCTTGTCATCTGAGTCGTTTATCACCTGAACTTATTTGAATCGAGTTTAAAAACTTGTTAATGGTGGTTTCACCATTTGATTTTGTTTATATAATAGGTGTGTTCCACGAGATCTCGGTCTAGTCTGTGCTAATGAGAGTATAAAGCAAATTACTCTCTAAATTTGCAAATTTTACCCAAAACTGCTGGAACGTAAAAACCACAATTGTACATCTTGCAATACTAGTGCTGCTTACTTTTTAGATTAAAGTATATTTTAGTGATATTAGACGCTTAAAACGCATAATAAAAGATTTTTTACAGCAACAGCTGTAAAATTAAAACCAATGTAAAATTTTCAGTACATTTTTATAGCACATGTTTATTAAATGAATAGCCAAATAACTATTGCATGCTCTCCTTACAACTTCACAAGGTTATTTTTCGTTTGGGCAACCTTCCATTTTGCTTTCAACTAATTTTTATACAAAAATTTTTTATCCAATTTGCAAATTTTCAGTTTCGTATGTATGTAAACATAAAACAGCTGATTATTAAATTTTAGTCCGAAGTTACCCAAAGAAAAAGTTCGGGCTAATTTGTACAGGAAATGAAAAATATTGCTCTCTCATTTTCTCTCAAAATTGCACAACAATTGTTACGTGGAACGCTTGTGGAATACTTCGAACTAGTACGGACTGTTTCGTTATTCACGTGGAACACACCTAATGTTTATTTTATCTTGTTTATATCGATTCTTATTTTTGCAGCTAAAGGTATTTATCAGTTTTATATAAAAAGTTTAAACTTTGAGTAAAAAATCTCCAGAACAAAATTTGTCAAATCAATTTTGACACCGCCGTTCTTTTAAGGCTTCGTCACCATAAACAGCACATAACTTTTTATGAGCTTGCGATGCGTTTTTCCCTTTGCGGAAATAAAAAAACAAAATATGACGAAAATGTTCCTTTTGATTTCCCATTTTTCAACGAATGCCAAACGTAAACTACGCAACCGATCAAATAACTTTTTTTTGCTGATTGACAGTTGAATTGCCAACTATCAAATTACAAAATGTCTTTTACATTTTTACTACATCTGCAAACCTGAAAGTTCAACTAAAGCTATCTACGAATGAAATTCGCAATTACTTACTTGCCAACCCAATACAAAGTGTGGCAGTCTGAAATGAACTTCAAACCGATCGTGTGTAAGTTTTATTGCAAAAGTTATGGAACTCGCTTGTGGAATTATCACGTGCATCTAATTTCAAGTTTTAAATAGAATTCTAAGTTTAATTTAAATCAAGCTTCCGTAGTGGGCTGGCTTTTCAATGGCTGACAGTCAGTTAAATCTAAGCTTCCGTATTTATGTTTACGCAGTTAATTTTTTAAGCTTTAAATATGACTTTACAGGCAAAAAATAACATAAAATTCAAGAAATACGTAGAAAATAATTATTGTATTATTATGCGAGGAATAAATAAAACTTGAGTAAACAACTTTTATTTTCTGATATATATGAGGAATAAATAAAAGTTGCAAAATAATCGGTAAAGTTGAGTTTTTTAACAAAACTTAAATACAAATTATTGCGTCTAATCTCTGTGTGAGGACAATATTGATAGCACTTTCCTTTTATTTTGGTTTCCTTTAGTTCTAAATTTGGCCAATAATTATTATTTTCGGTTCCCGGCTTAAATAAAATTTTCATGTAAAATACTATTTGAAAACTTTTTTAAAAATTTTGTGGATTTTCATTTTATTACGAGTAATAATGATGGCAATAGCTTTGTGGTCAGAAAAAACTGTTTGTTATTTCATTATCTTTTACTCAGTGTATGGTGTACATAAACTTTTTTGATTTACTGTACTTTTGCTGATATATTGAAATGTTTGTGTTTTTTTTTAAAGGTAATAAGTTAAAATTCTATTATATTATTTTTGTCTAGTTGTACTCGTAACATTTGATAATTTTTTTGATAATAGAAATGTATTATTTAAAAATATACATAGTATACAACACATCCATTTATACATACAATATAATAATTAATAATTAAATTAAATATAAATACATACATATATATTTTCATTATAGAGTCACTGTTCTTTCAAATTATTATATTTAAATATATTATATACGTGCATACATATATTAAACAAATTATTATATTCATATACAAACATTCATCATTTACATACATATATAGTGAAGCATATTCTCATACTCATTTATAAATAGGCAATTTATTTGAATTTCAATTTTGATATGAAGCATTAATGAAACAAAATATTGAAAGCAAATAAAATCGATTATATAAAGTGTAAATATATTTATGTTTTATTTAAACATTTCGAGGTAATTTATTTATTTGTACAGCTATAAAATATTTCAGCTGAGAAAGAACAAAAATAAACCCCGCTTAATTACCTCACTCAAGTTGCTGTAATTTTTGGGTAATTGAGCGTATAAGGTATTAAAGCGGAGACGTTTAATTACCTCACAGAGGTAATTATGCGAAGACGCTTAGGTACCTCTACGAAGGCATTTATCCAAACGGACTTAAATTAAATCAAAGTTGTAACATACGTCAAATTTAAAATTACGCAAAAGAAAAACAATTTCATTATCACAAAAATTATACATAATATATATAGAAAAAAATAGCAGGAGTACATGCATGTATGTATATAACAAAAGCGTATCAGAACGTTAAAAATCAAATTGTCTGAATTCACAAAAATTTACGCTTTGTGTTTAACAAATTTGTCCACAGAGTTGAGTGAATAAGTAGGCAGTGTTGGGTAAATAAACTAAGGGATTTTTAGGGAATTTTTGGATTTGGGTTACAATATTTTGGGTAATTACCCAAAATGGGTACTTAAAAGAAAGTTAATTAACCGTTTATTTTGCTATGAAAATCAGTGAGAAAAAAGCGGCATTGAATATAAGGGATGAATAAACGAAAAAGGCATTTAAGCGGTGGGTAATTACACGGTGTATAGTGTACATAATTCGACTCGTTAAAACAATTATAAACAACTATACATATAATCATTTCAATTTAAATAGTTTAAAAGTATTGCCGTAGAAATATTAACATGATCAGATAACTCTATAAGATAATAAAATTTATTAATATCCGAACAAACTCTACGAATTGGGTCGAAGTTTAGGAAATTCATTCTATTAAAATTTAGATGTAGGAACTCATATGATCTAATTTGTCTGCTGGGAATGTTTATTTTACTGAGAAGAAAGATTGAGTTAATTTTTCTTTGAAATAAGTTTATGAAGAATGCGATGTTGGATACAATTCTTCTGCTTTTCAATGTTGGGAGTTTTATAAGTGACAAGCGACTACGATAAGGCGGAAGATGTTCAGCTTGATTCCATGGAGAGAACTAACATAACAGAAATTGTTTCTGAACTGATTCTATCTTTTTAGTAATATACATATTACAGCACCATATTCAAGCATGGGTCTTACTAAAGATGTGAATAGATTCTTCGTCACATAGGGATCATTAAATTCTTTAGCCCATCGTTTTATGAAACATACACTATTCGCCTTATTCACATTAAGTTTCTTGTCCAAATAAATCTCAAGATCAACACATGAGTCAACAGCTATTAGCTCAGTACCATTAATAAAATATTTGGTCGAAAATGGCAAATATCTAGTAAAAGTCATGAGTTTACATTTATTTAGATTTAGTTCCAAAAGGTTTACGGAATACTAATCGAAAAAGTTGTTTAATGCTTGCCACTACTTAAAATGCTAGCGTTTTTATTCCCAGATAAATAAATTACCAGATAAATTATTACTCCTAGAAGACCCGTCACACAGAAGAAAAGGAAAAGATTTAATAATTACAATGTAAAGTGTATGGGCATATTCATAAAAATTTAAATGAATCTGAATTGTGTTTTAGTTCAAAAATGTCATATAAACTTTTTCTAAAAATTATTTCAAATAGATTTTAACATTATTTTTTAAAATATATAATTACCAGCTTATATCCACCACTTTGTTTGCGAAAAACATGTACTTTCTGTAGCCTGTTTTGGCGCGAAACTAGAAGAAAAAGCTTTTATTACTAAATCACGACTACATACATATGTATAAGTTTTGTGTTACCATCCAGCTAGCATTTTCAACCGTAGTAGACTCTACTGAGAATCTAACGAAGAGTATTATTTGATCGTCATTTATCTATAATATAAAAATCAATTAAATATAGGTAAAAATAAATTGACGATTTAGCGATTGCTGTCTCTGAAACCCATTCGGACACCATAATTAATCAGTTATAATATGCTCTAAAGATGGTAAATCAATGAACCCTACGAAAATGGAAATCGTACTTTTTAGTAAAAAGTATAAAATTCCAGAGTTCACACCGCTAAAAATGAATGACACCGCACTTATCCTATAGGATAAAGCAAAATACTTAGGCGTCATACTAGACAGCAAACTATCATGGCTACTATAGCCAAGACTACAACAACAATACGTTTCTGTAAACAACCAATAGGCTCAATATCGGGCATACAACCAAAAAGAGTTGTATGGCTTTATGAAATAGGCCGACTTCCTAAATACAAGTTGCAATTCATATTTACAATACATACACTTCGTAAACGCATACGTAAACTTTCTGACAACGTCCAATGTTCCTAATCGTTTGGCAACTCATTTCAATGAGTATCAGCTGTCAGAATCACGCATCATTTTTAATTATTATGCAAACATATTTATTAAAAAAAGTTGTCTCTTCTATTTTCTTTTTTTAAAGATTATTTAGGGAATCAATATTTTTTCAAGGGTTAGCCTGAGATAATTCCTCAGCACATGTCAACAAAATGGATAAATCATTTTGTGTTACCTCTATTTTTCAAAAAAAAAAAATATCCAATTTTATAACATGTGTTTGACATTTGTTTTATGTATGAGTTGCATACCGACGTTCCTAAATGCTGCTATAGTGCAAAAAATTTCTCTGCAATGCAAGACATGTTTAGCATTGCATACGCATTTTTTTATATTGTGCATTGCAACTTGTGTTTTGGATGTTGACCATGGTTATAAAACTGATCATTTTCTATGGAGTATCAGTATGGTGGAAATCACTGGAGTCCGCAACCAACAGACTGCAAATTGAGAAAATCAGTCGAACCCTGGCAATACTGGCCATAGGGCCCATGAGGACAACACCAGCTAAAGAACTCCTTGCACTTATGAACTGCATGCCATGTGACTTGGAAGTCAGGCAGATAACATTAAAACCAGTGATCAGTTTGAACGCGACAGAAGCATGGACCCACAGACCATGGGGACATGCCAATATACTTGAGACTGAAAACGACCTAGCCCCAGATCTAATTGATTACAGCATCCCAAAACCATCCCTCGCAAAGAGCTTTGGCTACCAAATCGAGGAATCTCCTTTAGAATCTTGGATCTTTCTATGTTTGCACGGAGGACGGGTTGGGGGAGGCATTTAGGTAGAAGAATTCAACACCAAGATGTCTTTCAGAATGCCATACTGATGTATTGTTCTTCAAGCTGAAATATCTGCTATAAATAAAGCGGCCAGATGGCTGACGTTTAAGAAGATGATAGTAACGGACAGCAAGGGCGCCATCAACTCCCTAATTGGAATATACGCTAATTCCAGTCTGGTCCAGGAATGCCGGACATCTTTAAACAAGATGGCGAGACATTTCAACCTAACTCTAAAATGGGTACGTGGACACGGGTCCAATATCGGCAACAATATCGCAGATGAATTAGCCAAAAAAAGACAACACTAGAGATCTGTTATTCACACTTCAACTTTTGCAGTGTTTTTATTTATTGAATCTTTAAAATTAACAAACAATAAGCATTCAATCGAATCGTAATACTAAATATAAAAAATGTGCTCTTTACTTAAGTCCGGCCAATGCTAGACAAAAATTTTATTATACGGGACCTATTTCGGTAAAATCACCTATTGAAAAATCTGATGGTGGCAACGGTATTCCTTCTTGCGCACAAGAGGGTTTGGATGAAGTTCCAGTTTACTGACATACCTTGTCGCATATTTAAAGAACTCGGTTTTTACTAGTGGAACACTCAGGGGGGTTACTTTCTATTGCGATGCGAAAGAAAAATCGAAGAATTGGTACTCTGTATTGCTCTTTTCGAATTTCTGTATTGTTCTTTTCGAATTTAATTTTCCCTTTCGCACATTTTAACTTATCATTCATCACTATTGTTTATTTTGTGATACCAGTGTTACTTAATTTTTAAACTATTTCGCGAAAAAGTTTGCGCAAACAGCTGTAACGTTTTTTGTTTTTCTAATATATATTTTTCGCTCGATTTGAAGTCAGGATCTCTGTTTCAAGTTTCCTAATGTTTTTTTTTGGTTTTGTTTAAAAATGATTTCTTTTTATAATTATGTACTTTTCTTGAAATTTTGTTCGGCTTGGAAAGTAAGTAATTAAAAATAAATTGTTGCTATAAAAACAAACAACACCGCTTGGTACGTTTTTAGAAAGATCTCAAATTTATCCCTTAATAATACCCAACACTGTCAATTTACATATTCTCACGTTTTTTTTTCCATCCTTATACATTTCGTCTTTTTGTAAAGTGATGACGTACTTGCCGTTATCATGTAGTTATGGGTTACCATAAAATACATGATTTTTGGGACAAAGTTATGGTGGTAGTAGTAGTCTGAGATACTCTCCATTAAAACGGTTGAAGAGCGACAGAGAACAAGAAATAAAGTTAATGTAAAGGGCATATAGTAATGAATTATGATAATTGAGTCCTTTTCTATTGGGGACGGCAAGCAACGCAAATCAGCATTCGCGCAAATTTCAGAAGAAAAAAAAAAAAAACGTTTTCGATTAAAAGTACATAGAGTAAGTGCTAGAATAACTCACAGCTCATAAAAGCTGCAAGTTATTACTAGCATCCGTCCAAAATATATACACGTACTTGGCTAGGATAGCGAACGATATAATACCTGGAAGAAAAGAAAATCTAGCCAATATAAATTGGTAGTTTAACCCGTCTTGTGTGTCGTCGCATCCGGAAAGAAACCAGGCAAAAAGGTAATTATCATCTGAAATCCAACTCAATATTTGCTTGAATTTACAAAGCAATTCCTTGTGATTACCTATATAGGAAGCAGTTGTCTCTTGGTGGAAGCCTAGTCCAGGCATGATTCGGCCTCGAGCCGAGAAGGGTGACATCCTAGAGCGATACTCGGGAGATAACATTTCATTTTTACACGTATCCTTATTTTTTTTTCTCATTCATCATTATCAGCTGAAAAAGATTACACACGAAATACCCGTGGAACATCCTGCAGATATCAACGGGAGTTTCATGTGTTACAACCGTTTAAGAATCGGCATTCATGTCATAAAAGCCTAAAACGTTTGTGGTATTTTTATAAAACTTCCGTCCGACAACGGAAAAAAAAAGGAAAGTAATTCCTTGAAACCAAAACGTGATCGCCAATTGAAAAAAAAAACCTAACCTAAAAGCCAACTACATAGTTTTCATTCTATGTAACTAGTAAAGTTCCGCAATAGTAACTTAATGTAACTTAACCTAACTTAACGTATGTGTCTTACATACTAACAACAAAGAAAAGAAAAAAAAGTCACAAATCCCAAATTTTCCTCCTCTGAATAATATTATTATCTAAGACAAAAAAAAATAACAAACATCTCTGTGTGAAGTAAAAATTTCACATAGAAAACTCCCTCCGGAATAGCACTTCCAACAAAATCGCAGAAGGCCTTCAGCAGATTTGGAGTCGTGAAGTAATGTAAGTCATCTTAAACTTTTATTTTATTTTATCCGTGAATTTGAATAGTGAAAAAACAAATCTTAAAAAAAAAATGTGGAATTTTTATTTATTAACTTAACTTTATTCTGTCTTCGCGTAGTGTATTATAGTTATATATCAAATACATACGTACATACATAAGTATGTCTCACGGGTTCTCTTTACCATAGAGTATTTAACTAGCTAAAATATGAATTAAAAGAGTAGTGATAATAAGTCATAACCTAAGCGAGTTTAAATAAAAACGAAAAAAAAAAAAAAACATTAAGAGAACGTGTTAGACATAGTTACGTTTTGCATTTAAGAATAATTGTATCTATACTACAACTATGATTTTTTTTTTTGTAAATATATTTAAGTAACTCATCATTATGAATTGATCGGTTTTTGTTTGTTTTTGTAAAACTTCAGAGTCGTAGGTAGAAGTGTGCCAAGATAGGGGGTTTTCATTCAATATTGTAGCCCAAGAAAACCATGTAAGGGAGGGTTGAGAGGCAACAGCGTCGCATCTAGCTGTATTTTTGGTTTTGTTTCTAAGGATAAGTATCCCCTTGTTGTGTTCGAATGGATTAAGTAAGGGCATTAAGAGCGTACGTAATATTTTTTTTTTGTAATGACCACATTCTAAGCAGTGTTAACAAAAAAACCAAGAACCCAGCCCACAACTCACGAACAAGTTAGCTTGCAAGTACGTGTGCGATACTTTTTTTGCATAACTGCCTCCCAAATAACATCTTGTGTTGCTTCTGGTAACTTCAAAGCTAGAAGACTATACTTATTGTAAGGTCTAGAGTTCAATACATTACAAAAATGGCGCCCAACGTGGGGCCCGAGAATCATTGGTATTTAAAATTCAGTAAAAATTAACACCAAAGGTTTAATCCTTTTGTTTTCTAATATGATTTGAGGGCTCAGTACAAACAAACATCTTTCAAGTTAGCTATATAAATCGAACAAAATCCAACATATTGTTAAATAAGTAGATAAGTAATTTAATCAGCTATTGCACAGTTGTGTATGTTTCTTTTTGACTGGGTCAAGAATATAATAACTCGGATGGTTGGCTGGACATATTGTAAGCTGACATGTGCATTAAAGGCACTTGCTTACAATCCGCTACAAAGCCAGAGTGTATTAATTCCTTTATGTTTTGTGCCTTAGGTTATTAAATTATATTATTGTGTTTATTTGTCAGTGAAGTATCGAACCAGTTGCCGAATTAATAAGTGTGGGCTTGGAATTACGATTAGTATGTAACATATTTACCTGCAATCGTCCGCCAACAAGATTGTTGTTCGTCAACTGATTTAGTTCTGGGCTGATAAATGAAAACTCGAATTTAACTTCCTACTTATTCCTTATGAAAACGCGATTAAATGAGCATACTTCTACTGAAAATTCTAAGTTGTACAAAACTATAAAATAATTTTTTTTTTATATATATATATATTTTTGTGTTAACAATGGCTTCCGTACATAGTAATGAAAATTTAATGGCTTTAACGGATACTGGTGATAAAGAGCGAAAATGTTCCATTTGTAAAAAAGATTATGAAACCGATGATATCGTGGTTTCAACCCCTTGCAACCATATTTTCCATAAAAATTGTATAATAAACGTTTTAAAGGAAACCCAAGAATGTAGTCTTTGTGGTAAGGCCGTTAGGCAAACCACACTGAAATCGTATAATATTTTGGCAGGCGCTGATAGTCAAAACTTGCCACCTTCTTTATCCAACGAAAAGCATGTCAATCAAGGTGCTGTTAAGAAAAATTATTCACAGTCTAAGAACGTTGAGTTTACTTCCATAAGTGCAGCAAATTTCGACCAACAAAACTATCAAACCAATTATCACAGCAATGAAAGGTTATCGTTAGACCCCATTGTAAATCGTTCTGAAGTCAACACTCAGAAGGCGCAAAACCTTGTTAACCAGCTAGATCTTAACGATAATTCATTGATTCTTTTAATTAATGAAGCTGTCAGGACGCAATTAGCATCAATCACTGTAAGCGGAGACTCAAATGTTAGGTCCAATATTGATTTATCCAACTCAAATCGTGGTCCTCCCTACTCACACCATAGAAATAACAATGATTACCAATTTACCAATACTAGCCATTTCCTACCTAGAGGAAACAGTTATCGACAAAATACTGATTCTAATTATCGGAATTACGAATATTCTGCCGAAAAGGTGTCTAATATAATTTCCGGTTGGCATCTTAAATTTAGTGGGCAAGAAGAAAAAGGATTGCCAATTGATAATTTTATATACCGCGTGCAAGCCCTAACTATGCAAAGTCTTTCCGGTGACTTTGGACTTCTATGTAAGCATGTGCACCTCCTTTTTTCAGGGAAAGCCATGGATTGGTTTTGGCGATTTCACAGAACCGCCAACAATTTTGATTGGGAACATTTGTGCGTTGAGCTTAGAAATCAATTTAGAGACACAAGAACGGACTTTGATTTAAAAGAACAAATTAGATGTAGAAAACAACGGACCGCCGAGAATTTTGATACATACTATGATGCCGTACTGCAATTTACTGATCGATTGCAGACCCTTATACCCGAATTCGAGCTGTTGGAAATTTTGAAACGGAATTTAAAACCGGAGGTAAGGAGAGAACTGTTATATTTTGATATTTCCTCAATTTCTCAGTTGAGAGAATTTGTCCGAAAACATGAAATTCTAGAAGAGGAGTTGAATCACCGTAAAGCAAGTAGCAATTTTAGTGCGCACAAAACATTAGCAGAGTTAGACGCAGATTTTATAACGGAACACGAATCAATTGTTGTGGAAGAAATAAATGAAATTTCATGTTGGAATTGCTTAGAGAAAGGCCATAGATATAAGGATTGCTTAGAAGAGAGGCACGTATTTTGTTTTGGTTGTGGGGCTCCAAAGATTTTAAAACCTAACTGCCAAAGATGTAACAGTGTCTCAAAAAACTATGCAACCCACCTCAAACACAAACAAGTCCAAAGCAAACTTCCCCAAATGTAACATGTGGTGCTTGGCAACCCAATTCAAATACCTTATTGACTAAAACCAATTCTTATAGCTCTCACTATTTCAAACCTTATCACATAAGATTGCAGGAGTATAAATTGGCAAGGGCTAAAATTTTTAATGAAACATTTGAGGTGGACCCTGCGAAACTTAAAACTAAAAGAAATACACGGCGACTAAAGCAATTTTGGGAAAAGGTGATACAGAACAGACGGCAGGTGTGTTCGGCCACTTTGCCCGACACTTTCAATTCTGATATAAGACCTTTTACCACCATTCGCTTATTTGGCGAAAATTCAGTAGGCATGATTGACACTGGCGCAACAGTATCAGTTTTCGCATCAAATTATGCAACACAGTTTATAAACAGTAGTAAACACCCATATCAAAAATTTCACGCTTATTTAAAAACCGCTGATGGAGCTAAACATTCAGCTCTAGGTAGTGTGACAACCGATGTCACTTTTCGTGGCCTTACGAAACCCATTACATTTTTCATAATTCCCCATTTAAAACAAAATATATATTTGGGTGCGGATTTCGTAAGAACTTTCGAATTGGCAAAAGATTTATTTGCAGAAACTCCTATTTTCGGGGAAAACGCTGAAATATTTGGCACTGAAGTTGATCGGAATGTACACGTTCTCAGCCCCGATCAAAAGGATAAACTTTCTATTGCAATCAGGACATTCCCATCATATGCAAAAGAGGGGCTAGGTCGAACATCTTTGTTAACTCATGTTATAGATACCGCAGACCACAAGCCTATTAAGCAACGCTATTTTTCGGTTTCACCTGCCGTAGAGAAATTACTTTCTGCAGAAGTGGATCGCATGCTTCAGTTAGGTGTAATCGAGGAGTCCCAAAGTCCCTGGTCGTCTCCCGTGGCACTCGTTCAAAAGCCAGGGAAAGTTCGACTATGCTTAGACGCTCGCAAGGTAAACAGGGTTACCGTAAAAGATGCTTACCCTTTACCACTGATAGATGGAATTCTTAGTAGACTACCTAAGGCCAAATTTATAACCAGTCTTGACCTTAAAGACGCCTTCTGGCAAATTCCATTGGATCCGGCTGCTAAAGAGAAAACAGCTTTTACTGTACCAGGACGACCCTTGTATCAATTTGTGACCATGCCTTTTGGCTTATGCAACGCGCCACAGACGATGTGCAGACTTATGGATAAAGTCATTCCACCAAATTTACGCTCCAAAGTTTTCGTCTATTTAGACGATTTACTTTTACTTACCGAAACGTTTGATGAACATATTATGCTGTTACATGAAGTTGCTTTGCATATACGAAAAGCCAACCTTACCATAAATATAGAAAAAAGCAAATTTGTTCTTAAATCTGTTAAGTATTTAGGGCACATAATAGGATATGGTACCATAGCCACGGATCCCGATAAGGTAAAATCTATAAAGGAGTTCCCCTTGCCAACCTCTGTCCGACAATTACGCCGTTTCTTAGGAGTGTGTGGCTGGTATAGGCGTTTTGTTAGGAATTTTGCTTCCTTATCCGCCCCTCTGACGGATATGTTGAAGAAATCTAGGAAATTTGTGTGGTCTCAAGATGCTATCAATTCATTTGAGGAGCTTAAGTTGTCTCTGTCTACTGCACCCGTTTTGCACAATCCCGACTTTTCACGTCCATTCTCAATCCAGTGCGATGCAAGTAAATATGGAGTTGGTGCAGTTCTAGCACAGAGAAATGACGATTTAGAGGAAATTCCAATTGCCTTTATGAGCCATAAGTTTACAGCCGCTCAAACACGTTATTCGGTTTCTGAGCAAGAGTGCCTCGCCGCAGTGATGGCGGTAAAAAAATTTCGGGCTTACGTTGAAGGTCAGGAATTTGAAATCATTACTGACCATGCCTCGTTAAAATGGTTGATGAATCAATCAGACCTTCACGGACGGCTAGCACGATGGGCTCTGAAGCTACAAGGTTTCAATTTCGAAATCAAGCACCGCAGAGGAATCCACAATGTAGTACCAGATATACTGTCCCGTATGTTTTCAGAAAATAATGATTCCTTTACTATGGAAAATAATGAAATCGTTGAGGAACTTGATGGCTGGGGAGAAATTGATTTAGAGAGTAAAGAATTTAAGTCGGAGCAATATGTTGCATTAATACATAAATTCAACCAAAATCTCAGCCATTTCCCTGACATAAAGATTGTCGATGGTTACATATACCGGCGCGGGGAACATGCTTCAGGAAAAGAATTACAAGAGCAGTTGGCTTGGAAGTTGTGGGTGCCATCTACGTTGACGCAAAACATAATTAAAAGAGCGCATGACCATCCGTTAAGTGCCCATGGTGGTTTTGGTAAAACTCTAAATAGACTTAAAACTTTTTTCTATTGGCCCAAGATGGCAAAGCAGACTCTAGACTATGTGAAATCTTGCGAAATTTGCAAACAAACTAAAGCCCCAAATCAATGCTTAAGACCCCCCATGGGTCAGCAAGCTGTTTCTGAAAGAGTTTTTCAAAAACTATACTTAGATCTATTAGGTCCTTACCCCAGATCTACGACAGGACATATTGGTATTATTATTGTGGTAGACCATCTGTCCAAATTTTGTTTTTTAGAACCTATAAAAAAAATTTACTGCAAAGATCATAATAGACTTTGTAGAAAAACGCATTTTTCATATATTTGGTGTACCCGAATCTATCACTACTGATAACGGTGTTCAATTTAAAAGCCATGTTTTTAAAGAATTCTTAGAAAAGTACGGAGTTTTTCACAATTTTACCGCCATTTACTCTCCACAATCAAATGCCAGTGAGCGCGTGAACCGTTCGGTTCTAGCCGCTGTGAGGGCGTTCATACACCCCTCTCAAAAGGATTGGGATACGAGCCTTTCTGGCATTGGTTGTGCGTTACGGAGTGCAATCCACGCCAGTACCGGATTTTCTCCTTATTATCTCCTATTTGGCCAAAATATGCTGACACATGGAAAGTCATATGCACTACTGCGTAATGTTAAATTGTTGCAGGATCCCGGCACTATAGTCAAACATGATGAAAAACTAGAATTGTTGCGAGAAAAAGCGAAAGAAGCCATCAGAAAATCTTATGAACAGAACGCCAAGACATACAACCTTCGGTCACGTCCGGTAAACTATGAAGTAGGGCAGATTGTTTTTAGAAGAAATTTCGCTCAATCCAAGGCCAATGAACACTTTAACAGTAAGTTGGCTAATCAATTTGAGAAGGCAAAAATCACCGCTAAACATGGAACATGTTATTATGATTTGCAAGATATGTCGGGAAAAAACATAGGCAAATTTCATGCCAAAGATCTAAAACCTTAAAATAACCAGAACACGCAGAACCGCATACATCTTCAGCTTGTGTTGTATTGTGTCGGAGGAAGTAGTTATTCAGTGCCAATTGTGCTGAATAATTATTAAACATTTATGCAGTTACGTTTGCTGAAAAAAAAAAAAAAAAAAAAAAAAAAAACATTTTTTTTGTCAAGTTTGCACGTTGGATGAACATAATAACTATCATAATAACAACTCAACACAACCTGTTTTGTAACGTTTTTTGTTTTTCTAATATATATTTTTCGCTCGATTTGAAGTCAGGATCTCTGTTTCAAGTTTCCTAATGTTTTTTTTTGGTTTTGTTTAAAAATGATTTCTTTTTATAATTATGTACTTTTCTTGAAATTTTGTTCGGCTTGGAAAATAAGTAATTAAAAATAAATTGTTGCTATAAAAACAAACAACACCGCTTGGTACGTTTTTAGAAAGATCTCAAATTTATCCCTTAATAATACCCAACACTGTCAATTTACATATTCTCACGTTTTTTTTCCATCCTTATACATTTCGTCTTTTTGTAAAGTGATGACGTACTTGCCGTTATCATGTAGTTATGGGTTACCATAAAATACATGATTTTTGGGACAAAGTTATGGTGGTAGTAGTAGTCTGAGATACTCTCCATTAAAACGGTTGAAGAGCGACAGAGAACAAGAAATAAAGTTAATGTAAAGGGCATATAGTAATGAATTATGATAATTGAGTCCTTTTCTATTGGGGACGGCAAGCAACGCAAATCAGCATTCGCGCAAATTTCAGAAGAAAAAAAAAAAAAAAAAAAAAAAAAAAAAAAACGTTTTCGATTAAAAGTACATAGAGTAAGTGCTAGAATAACTCACAGCTCATAAAAGCTGCAAGTTATTACTAGCATCCGTCCAAAATATATACACGTACTTGGCTAGGATAGCGAACGATATAATACCTGGAAGAAAAGAAAATCTAGCCAATATAAATTGGTAGTTTAACCCGTCTTGTGTGTCGTCGCATCCGGAAAGAAACCAGGCAAAAAGGTAATTATCATCTGAAATCCAACTCAATATTTGCTTGAATTTACAAAGCAATTCCTTGTGATTACCTATATAGGAAGCAGTTGTCTCTTGGTGGAAGCCTAGTCCAGGCATGATTCGGCCTCGAGCCGAGAAGGGTGACATCCTAGAGCGATACTCGGGAGATAACATTTCATTTTTACACGTATCCTTATTTTTTTTTTTCTCATTCATCATTATCAGCTGAAAAAGATTACACACGAAATACCCGTGGAACATCCTGCAGATATCAACGGGAGTTTCATGTGTTACAACCGTTTAAGAATCGGCATTCATGTCATAAAAGCCTAAAACGTTTGTGGTATTTTTATAAAACTTCCGTCCGACAACGGAAAAAAAAAGGAAAGTAATTCCTTGAAACCAAAACGTGATCGCCAATTGAAAAAAAAAACCTAACCTAAAAGCCAACTACATAGTTTTCATTCTATGTAACTAGTAAAGTTCCGCAATAGTAACTTAATGTAACTTAACCTAACTTAACGTATGTGTCTTACATACTAACAACAAAGAAAAGAAAAAAAAAGTCACAAATCCCAAATTTTCCTCCTCTGAATAATATTATTATCTAAGACAAAAAAAAATAACAAACATCTCTGTGTGAAGTAAAAATTTCACATAGAAAACTCCCTCCGGAATAGCACTTCCAACAAAATCGCAGAAGGCCTTCAGCAGATTTGGAGTCGTGAAGTAATGTAAGTCATCTTAAACTTTTATTTTATTTTATCCGTGAATTTGAATAGTGAAAAAACAAATCTTAAAAAAAAAAATGTGGAATTTTTATTTATTAACTTAACTTTATTCTGTCTTCGCGTAGTGTATTATAGTTATATATCAAATACATACGTACATACATAAGTATGTCTCACGGGTTCTCTTTACCATAGAGTATTTAACTAGCTAAAATATGAATTAAAAGAGTAGTGATAATAAGTCATAACCTAAGCGAGTTTAAATAAAAACGAAAAAAAAAAAAAACATTAAGAGAACGTGTTAGACATAGTTACGTTTTGCATTTAAGAATAATTGTATCTATACTACAACTATGATTTTTTTTTTTGTAAATATATTTAAGTAACTCATCATTATGAATTGATCAGTTTTTGTTTGTTTTTGTAAAACTTCAGAGTCGTAGGTAGAAGTGTGCCAAGATAGGGGGTTTTCATTCAATATTGTAGCCCAAGAAAACCATGTAAGGGAGGGTTGAGAGGCAACAGCGTCGCATCTAGCTGTATTTTTGGTTTTGTTTCAAAGGATAAGTATCCCCTTGTTGTGTTCGAATGGATTAAGTAAGGGCATTAAGAGCGTACGTAATATTTTTTTTTTGTAATGACCACATTCTAAGCAGTGTTAACAAAAAAACCAAGAACCCAGCCCACAACTCACGAACAAGTTAGCTTGCAAGTACGTGCGCGATACTTTTTTTGCATAACTGCCTCCCAAATAACATCTTGTGTTGCTTCTGGTAACTTCAAAGCTAGAAGACTATACTTATTGTAAGGTCTAGAGTTCAATACATTACACAGCACAGAATACCAAATTATACTCTTATCGCATCTACCTTTCGCATCGAACTTACTTGCGCTTCGCAATAGAGAGTAACCTCCCAGGTGATTTTTTTACCTGCCATGGAGCTGCACTAATCGTTCGAAGAATTTGGTTTTGTCGCCTTTGAATTTTTGCAATGTCTTCAGATGACGCAGCATTCTGTAGTGTTCATGAAAACTATGAACTAGCTTCACGTAATTTAAGGAATATATTTCAATATAAGAGAACTAGCTAAAACTTTGGAAAATCAAAGTTAATGAAGAACAAGTAAGAGTGTGCTGTATTCGACTGAGCCGAATATAAAATACCGTTCACGATAGTCACATATGTATAGTATATATTACAAATTTGAACTAAATATGCTCGAATATATATGGAGCGATATCGTGGATAAAATATGTTTGTCTTGTAATCACCATTCCATAAAAGAAATCTTTCATGGACATTTTCATGGAAAATTTTGTTTAAGCTATATCTCGATTATATATGAACCGATATCGGAATTTTCTGTATTTAAGTAACCTTCTTTTATAACGAGAATTACTTTTCAGCAAAAAAAATGCTAATGGAAAAATCGGTTCAGGCTATATCTCGGGTATATATGGACCGATATCGGAAATTTTCATTTTCCTCATTTATATAACCTTATTTTGTTGCCAAAACTGCTTTTAAGCAAAAAAAAAGTTGTTTATCTCGGGTAAATATAGACCGATATCTGAAAGAATTTGGTTTTGCCTTTTAATTACCATGCTTAATGTGTGTGTGTGAAGTTTGAAGTGAAACCAATAATTTTTTCTTCAAAAATTGTCATTCAAAATTGCAATTTCCATTTTCCATATTTATATAACCTTATTTTATTACCAGAACTATTTTTATGTAAAAAAAAGTTGTTTAAGTTCGCTTACGCTTCATTTTTTTTTTTATATATATTGGACCAGTACTCAGGGGATGGCCC
This sequence comes from Thecocarcelia acutangulata, assembly GCA_914767995.1. Taxonomy (NCBI): domain Eukaryota; kingdom Metazoa; phylum Arthropoda; class Insecta; order Diptera; family Tachinidae; genus Thecocarcelia; species Thecocarcelia acutangulata. Next base: position 66,353,797 of record OU612098.1, read on the forward strand.
CTACATATGCAGTGCATTGTACAAGAACTAGTCAAATAGGTGGGGAGGGGGAAAGAGGGAGTAGTGTTTGTGAACATTTGACTTGAACTTTCCAACGCTATAACAGACAGGAAACACGTCTGCAGGCAACTTATTCCACAGACGAAGCGCACGGCTGAAAAACGAATTCTCTTTGTAATACGTAGTGCGATTCCCCGGGCATTCAACCACAAATGATGAGCTCTAGACGATGACCACTTGCTACGTAAAAATGTGCGAGTTTCGGGAACAGGATCCCTAATCTCGTCAGAGCATAATCCATTGTAGTAACGAGAGAACAGAGTAACGCACCCCACACTGCGTCGATGCTCCAGTGAGTCAACAGAGTTGGATACCCTACTGTCACCAATGAGCTTCTTCGCCCTCTCCTGCACACGGTCGAGTAACCCCAAAATAGACTTTGAGGCACCGGCCCAAACATGAGAGTTGTATTCCATTTTCGGTCGGATGTAGGTGGTATAAATAGTAAGGAGGTCGGATGGAGTGAAGTACATCTTACACCGTTTCAAAAAACCAATGAACTTGAATGCTTCTTTGGAGACATGAAAAATGTGTTTAGTCCAGCGAACATCACACTGTATCTTCATTCCAAGAACATCAAAAGCATCCGATTCCTCAATATTTATACCATCCATGAGTACAGATGAAGCAGCATTTGCGGTCGTTTGTTTGTGTGTTAATAGGCAACATTAATAGAAGATCACTATTCAGTGAATCATTCATATTTAGCCTCTTGGCAGCGATCTCTGATAGGCTGGGCCTATAACTAAAAGAATACGAGTGACAAATGCTGCTGTCATCCGCGAAAGAGTGGATAGGGTGGGAAGTTTAATAGAGAAGGTCGTTGAGGAAAATAAGAAATAGAATAGGAGAAAGAACGGAGCCTTGCGGTACCCCTGATTTAATCTTCAACTCGATTGATGAGACCCAATCTATAACAAGCGTATAAAGCGGTCTCTGAGAAAGCTCGATATAAACCGAGAGAAGCCATCACCGACACCAAAAGCAGTGAGTTTTGCCAGTAGCGCACCATGCCACACTCTGTCAAACGCTTTGGAAATATCCAGAGCCACCACCTTACTTTCACCGAAATGATGGATTGAGTGGCACCATTTCTCTGAGAGATATGCCATAAGATCGCCAGTAGAACGACCCTTGCGAAATCCATATTGGCTGTCACAAAGTAATTTATGTGATTCTAGATATGTCATAAGGTGATAGTTGACCATATTTTCCATTACTTTGGAAAGCGCAGAGCAAATTGCAATTGGGCGGTAATTTTCGGGGTTATTTGCCTCACCATTTTTGGGTATTGATGTTACATTAGCAACCTTCCAGCACGATGGAAACTCACCAACGTGGTAAAGTTTGCTGAAGAGGTGTGCTAACGGACGCGCAAGCTTAGAAGAGCACTGCTTCAAGACCAGTGCTGGAATGCCATCCGGTCCAGGAGTCTTATTTACGTCGAGGTCGGCCAAAACCCCTTTAACTGCTCGAGCCCGGAAAAATATCTTTGGCATAGTTACAGATACCCTTTCGAGCTCAGGGAGTGGTTGACTGCTTTTCGGCAAGTAGGAGTTGCTTGCAAAAATTTCAGCTAACAGGTTAGCTTTGTCAACCGGGTCGGTGAATGCTTCGTCATTCTTCAAGAGAGTTGGAATTGATGAACTAGTACTGTTCTTTACTGTCTTAACAAAATACCAAAAAGTTTTACTGCCCCGGGGAGCTGTAAGAATCTTCGCACGAAGACGCTGTTCGTGAAGAAACTTTTCACGCCTAAGTACCCTGGCACACGAAAATCTTGCATTTTTACGTAGCAAATCAATATCTGGGGTTTTGTTTAAACGCCAATTACTGAATGCTTCCTATAGTTAATTGTTGAGATATTTTTTTATAATAAATATTTTTCCCAACAACTTTTAATTTTATTTTCTTTTTAAAAGAATTTATATATTATTTTCTTTCTTTAAAATATAAAAATATATTTATTACAAATTTTTATATAAAATGATTATTTTACAAAAGCCAGCTTAAAACTGAAAACAATTGAATTAATAAATTATATATGTATATATATATGAAAAAAATAAAAAGTAACAAATTGATAGTTAACAACTTGAGTAAATGTTATTTAAAGTATTTATAAATATTGTTTATATAAAGAAGTGTAGTAAAACAAATAATATAATGTCTATATAAGACCAATATATAACTCCCCCACCCTTAGAATAACATTGCTCCTGGAATGTTACGTATAAAATAGTAAACAACATATTAAATATTAAAGTTATGAATTTAAAATTTATAATTACTGATAACTTCAATGAACAAGTTTTTGTAGATATTTTATTATTAAATTAAATTTAGGTATTTCTTGAGTAGTTTCTTCCGGTTATTTTTCTATCAAAACTTATATTTGGTATATCATTTTGATATTTAAAAACTCTCTTAACGACTTGTCTATCTCGTTTACAACCTTTCTCATCTAAAAAATGTGTATTATATTTTTCCTTTACTTGTTTAATTATATATTTTGGTTTTTGCTTTAAATTATTAAAACCAAGATTTTTCACAAATTCTTTGTCTTTAAATTCACGACAATTTTCTCTGTTATTATTATTTTTTTCAAATCTTTTAATTTTTTTTTCATGTACAATATTATGTATTTTTTCCCAGATTGATTTCTCTACTTTGTTATGTAATAAGTCATCAGGTTTAGCCCCAGTTGTATTATGTATTGTATCGTTATAAACTTGAACAGATTTGTAAACTATAGCTTTATCGTCGAAATCATGATCTTTTTGTTGCAATTTAAATAGTCTTATGTGTTCATTAAGTGTAAGATGAAATCGCTCTATATCTGAATTTCCTGTATGAGTATTTGGGGATGTAAAATGGTACTCAATGCCTTCTGATCTCAAAAATTCTCTAAGAAGTGCTGTGTTAAATTCATTATCTGCTACAATTTTACTCGGTTTCCCCAAAATTGCTAACCTTTCCCTAATTTTTTCTACAATAGTCAATGAGTTTCTATCGCTCAAGAAATGTATAGATACGTGTTTTGTTAATTTATCTATACACGTTAGAAAAAATATATTTTTACTTAGGAACCATATATCCATATGAATTATTTCATTAGATCTAAGAGGAGTTTCAGTTAAACAAAACTTGTTGCGTATAGGTCGTCTATCAAATTTGCACATATTACATATTACACAATTATTAATAAATTTCTGAATTTCTTTTTTTAAATTCGGATAATAAAAAGTATCTTTTATTTCCAGGAATGTTTCTTCAATACCTCTGTGGTTTCTTTTACTATGAAATCTTTCCAGTATGTTTAATAATTCTTCTCTGTCAAAAATATCTTTTATAAATTTGTTACATCGTACAAATTTCATTCCATGAACATATATTTCAAAATTATCACAAAATATTCCTATTGTTCCTTTTATAGGGAAAATTTTTTTTAAAAATTCTAACACTTTTTCTTCAAAATAATTCTTTAATGTTATTATATGCCTTATATTTCTATTATATAGAATTTCCTTCTCATATATAAATCTGTTTCCTAAAATTATTATGAGTTGATTTTTATATATATTTATAGGTGATTCCGAGAAAAGAATGTGGTCATTTAAATTTTCTTCACCACTATGAATTGTGGCTAATTCTGATTGAAGGGTTTCTTCTACTTGTTGAAGAATGTTAACATCTAATCGGCTAAGATAATCAGCGACTTTGTTAGTATTACCTTTTATATATTCTATGTTAAAATCGTATTCATTGAGTTGTATTTTCCATCTCTGTAACTTAACATTTGGTTCTTTTAGAGAATTGAGCCATACTAGCGGTCGATGATCTGTCTGTATTTTAAATTTTCTACCGAAAAGATATGGTCTAAAATACTTAACTGACCAAACAATTGCTAAAAGTTCTTTTTCAATTGCGCTATAATTGCACTCGTGTTCATTTAACGTTCGTGATGTATACGAGATTGGATGACCATTTTGGGAAAGTACGGCTCCTAAGGCACCATTGCTAGCATCTGTTGTCAAAACAAATAATTTATCAAATTTAGGATATGCTAACACTGGATTTGTGCATAAAATTTTTTTTAATTTGTTAAAGGAATCAATATAGTCTTGATTCTTAACGTCAATAACAGATCCTTTTTTAAGATTCGAAATCATTGGAAGTGCTATCCGACTATAATCCTTTATAAACTTTCGATAAAACCCGGTTATACCTAAAAATTATCTAATTTCTTTAACTGTTTTTGGTAAAGGAATTTTTTGGATAATTCTTATTTTATCAGGGTTTGGTTTAATACCATTGGTTGTTATTATATGCCCTAAGTATTCTGACTCCCGTTTAAAGAAATTACATTTATCTACCTGCACTTTAAGATTATATTCTGTTAATCTTTCAAAAATTTTCTGCAAGGATATTACGTGCTCTTGTAACGATGAAGAAAATACCAAAATATCATCTAGGTAAACAACGCAAATGTTGTTAATGAAATCATGAAGGATTTCATTCATCATTCTTTGGAAAGATGCTGGAGCATTCTTTAATCCGAATGGCATCCGTGTAAATTCATAATGTCCAGTTGGGGTGGAAAATGCAGTTTTATGCATATCTTCTGGTAAAATTGGAATTTGATGAAATCCCTTTGCTAAATCAATTGTGCTAAAATACTGGGAGTTTCCTAGTTTTAAAAATAAATCATCCATATTTGGAATAGGAAATTTATCTTCAATTGTGATATCATTAAGTTTTCTATAATCTACTACAACTCTCCATTTCTGTTTACCAGAATTGTCTATTTTCTTGGGAACAATCCATATGGGAGCATTATATGGACTACATGATTTGGCTATAATACCTGATTTTAACATTTCATTTACTTGTTTTTCAACTTCATGTTTGTGAATTTCTGGAAATCGATATGTTCTACAATATACTGGTATATCGTTTATCGTAGGTATTTTGTGCCTGTACTTACTAACTACAGATAAATTTTCATCTTGAATATAAAAGACGGAATTATATTTCTTAATTAATCTTGTTAATGAAGTAATTTCTTCTTTATTTAAATTATCAACTTTCAGTTTATCAATTATTTGATTTATCCGCGGTTCATTAAAGTTTATATCAATTGTTATGCTATCCAAATATGATATGTCTTTTTCGGTGAACGACTCTTCAGTTTTTTCATATATTAAAGAAATTTTTGCATTGTCAGTTAACAAAACGTTCTCTTTTAAATCTATTTTCGCACCCAATGGTTTTAGGATATTACAGCCTATAATACCATCGAAATCGTTTAAAATGTCAGTTTCCAACATTTCCATTTTACAGTTAGGTAAATTGAATTCTTTGAAGACAGGAATGGTTACTTTTGTTGTTGTAATTGTCCTAGAACAAATAGTGTTTAAAGTAATTGCATGACCCAGTTTTGATTGAAAAGATGGATGAAAAAGCCCTTTTTTAATAAGTGAAGTACCTGAACCTGTATCTATTAATAATTTTATTGGAACTGATTTTGTCTTAATTATTATATAGGGTAAATTTTTCCGGCTTGTGATTGAAAATTTGAAACCTCAACACTGTCTACATCCATTGGAACAGTTTGATTGAAATTTTGTTTCAAGTATCCTCTACTGTCGGCAGAAAACGCATTGTCTTTACTGTTACTCGTACCATTCATATTATTATAATTATGGTGAGCATTAAATAATCCATTTTTATTAAAATGTCTACTACAATCTGAATTCTGATGATTAAAATTACTAAAATTATCTCTTCTTTCAAATTTTCTATGTGTAACATTATTGCTTCGATTTTTATAAAAATTGCCTGAATTGTATTGATTTTGATTTAAATGTTGCGAAAAATCATTGCAACAATCATTATTTGGAAAATAAATTACTTTAGATGAAGAAGATTGTAAAGATGTTAAGTTTTGAAATTTACTCATATAAAAATAATCTGTTTCAATGAGAATTTCTTTTGCATTTATTAGCGAATGAGGATTTCTCGATTTTAAAACTAATTTTGGCTCATTTGGCAATTTATTAATGAAAATCCTCAAAACCATTTTCTCATTGTTTGTACAACTAAACCATTGTTCATTGCTTTTATCAATACTTGTCCTTAAATTAAGTTTTGTTTTTAAAGATTCCATATAATCATAAAATTGGTTAACACTTGTTTTAAATTCTGCTGTCTTAATTCTACTAATCAAACTCTCTACACTATCCGGTATATTGAAGTGAATTCTAAGTATTACCTTTACTTCTTCCCATTTGGTTGGATTATTATTACTAATTATTGAAGTGTTTGCTGCATCAACAATCTTGTTGCGTATTCTTAAATCAAATAGTCCGATATGTGCTTGGTCGACAAGTGCACGTACACCTTCAATGTTTTTTATGAAAAGTTCAAGATCTTCTGGGTTTCCATTAAATTTTGGAATATCAGTGAGTAGTTGAAAAGGAATAATTGCTGCGGCTGCTGTCATACTTAATGATTCTTTCTTAAGTTCTTTGTTACTGCTACAAAATTTCTTCCTCGGTATCTTCTTTCTTAAGATTGTGTGATAATTTATGAGATTCGAAAACCGACTGCGCCAGTTAATTGTTGAGATATTTTTTTATAATAAATATTTTTCCCAACAACTTTTAATTTTATTTTCTTTTTAAAAGAATTTATATATTATTTTCTTTCTTTAAAATATAAAAATATATTTATTACAAATTTTTATATAAAATGATTATTTTACAAAAGCCAGCTTAAAACTGAAAACAATTGAATTAATAAATTATATATGTATATATACATGAGAAAAAATAAAAAGTAACAAATTGATAGTTAACAACTTGAGTAAATGTTATTTAAAGTATTTATAAATATTGTTTATATAAAGAAGTGTAGTAAAACAAATAATATAATGTCTATATAAGACCAATATATAACTCTATGTGGATGTGACTGCGTTTTTGCACGTTTAACTGAAATCTTCTTGGAGGGGATAAATGATTTCATCCCTAGCAATATCATATTCTCAACCATTTTTGCAGAAGCATTTATGTCGTTATCTAGAAGCAAAGTTTCCAATTAAAATGCTCATAAAATTGGTTGAGCTCAGCCCAACGCGCCTTTTCGTAAATAAATATTGAACGTTTCGTAGCTGATTTTGAAACGTTACGAAGTTCAGAGATTGAAAAGCAAGCAGAAATGGTACAATGATCCGAATTGCCGAGAGGTGCACTAACTTTGATTTCATACTTTTCAGGGTGTGAAGTCAAGAATAGGTCAAGTGTGTTTGAATGGTGCCCTTCAACACATGGAATATGCGTTGGCTCATTCACTAATTGCGCTAGGGGGTTATGTGCAGCGAATAACTCAACATATTGGCCTTCTGGAGTTGTATGACTCGAATGGCGAAGTCAGGATGAGTTGTGAACATTGAAATCACCAGCAACAACAATTTCACTGCTCGGACAACTTTCCAGGGTTTTCAATATGGAGTTGGAGAGGGCATCGAATCCACCAAAGCTAATATCCCTCCCCACATTTGGACTTCTGTATAGAAACCCGAAATGCAGAAAGTGTGACCTGATTTTGAATTTAACCCAAAGACAGGTAAATTCGGCTTCATGCATGCCTAATGGTTGCTGACATTGGAACACAATTTCATTGCGAACATTAATTACAAGGCCCCGATGGAAATTAAAGAGGAATAGAATTTGATACCCAGGTATGTAAAAATCCTGTGGATCAGCATTCTCAGACACCTGGGTCTCACTTAAGGCGAAAATATCCGGCAAATGGAGACAAGTTTGGGCATAAACCGAGAAGAAATTCGATCTCAGCCCACGTATGTTGCAATATTCTATTTTAAAGCTGCCTGTCATCACGGTGGAAAACCAAAAAACAAATGTTGTCTTCGCTGTGACGGTGAAACCGAAAATTAATCGTTGCTGGTACTATAATGACCAACAACGGTTAACCCGGCATCACCGACATTGCTTAAGATGTTAGGAATCTATTCAGGAAATGGCAGCAGTGCCTGTAAAAGGGTCATAAAAGCCCTGATCTGGCCATGTAATTATACATAAAAATATGCTTATTGTTTAATTTTTTATACCCTTGACAAAAATGTAAAGGGTATATATAAGTTTGTGATTCCGTTTGTAATTTCTACAGTTTTTTTTGCGACCCTATAAAGTATATATATTCTAAATCAGAATTAATGGAAAAGTCGATTGAGCGATGTCCGTCTGTCCGCTGTTGAAATACCGTTTCTGAGAAAACCATAAGACTTAGAAACTTTTTTCTCTCATCATTCTTTTACCCCATCGATTCATTTGTTTGCTATTGAAATTCAGTAATATCGGTCCACGTATAGCTGAGATATATTCAAAATTCCGAAAAAATCCATTTTTTGCAGTTTTGTATGAAAATTTTTGAAAACAAAAGTTGTTTGTTTTGCTTCAAACTTCACACACTTATTAAGCATGGTGATTTAAAGGCAAAATTTTTTTTCAGATATCGGTCCATATATACCCGAGATATAGCCCAAATCGGATTTTTAATGAAAATGTCGCATAGGCGAAGCTAAACAACTTTTTTTCCTTAAAAACAGTTCTGTTAATGAAATAAGGTTAGATAAATATGGAAATTGAAAATACCCGATATCGGTCCATATATAACCGAGATATAGCCTAAAACGGGTTTTTCATGAAAATGTCCCGTAAGTAAACTTAAACAACTTTTTTTGCTCAAAGGCAGTTCCGGTAATAAAGTAAGGTTATATAAATATCGAAAATGAAAATTTCCGATAGCGGTCCATATATACCCGAGATATAGCCTAGAACGGGTTTGTCATGAAAATGCCGCGTAAGCGAACTTAAACAACTTTTTTTTTGCTTAGCAGCAGTTCTGGTAATGAAACAAGGTTATATAAATATGGAAAATGGAAATTTCCGATATCGGTACATATATACTGGATATATAGCCTAAACCGCGTTTTTATACGTGACTATTGTGAAGGGTATTTTAGATTCGGCCCAGCCGAATTTACCACACTCTTACTTGTTGTGTTTATATTTTTCCCTTGACATTTGAAAAATATTTATTTTTTGTAGTGTTGTATTAATTGCTCTTGCATATACCTGGTATGAATTCGCCTTGGTTTTATAAATGTACATGTAACTCCCCATAGCTTTTCTACGGAATACTTCTCATAATATTTGCGATTTAAGTGAAGCTGTCACACTTTCATCGCATTTATATATGAGGAATTGCTTAAGACTGAAAAAATGTAACTTGCCTTTAAATATAACTTAACTTTAATTAATTTCATAACTAATTTTGTATTTAAATACGAAGTCAAAAACTGGACCTGAGTATAATTAATATCATAACTGATGTTATTAATTATAATAAGTTCAAGTATTTATGACCATATCTTATTTTTATATTTAAAAAACAGTGGGTTTTCCACAGGCTAATTATAGTCAGTCCAAAAACGAATAGCCTTTTTTCAAAATACCCTTTTTGTGCCACTTTTTGGAAATTTTCGGAGGCGACGTTGCATAGGATCTGCCCTAATCATCAGTAGATCTTTGAAAGATATACTCAAATTTCAACTTTTTAATCTAAATTGAGAATTGAAAAATCAAAATTAATATTGTCAAAAACGCAATAACCAAGCTTTTTAACTTGCACACGTCTTTACTTTTCTTTATACCTTTCAAACAATTGGTTGCTAAGATTTGTTTTTTGAAAGCATCACAAAGTTCCCTTTCACAGTTCGGAAACTGATGGACAGACAGACGAAGTTTGTAGGCGATGTATTAAAGAGGAAGAGTGTACATTTTTCGTTTGAAGTTGCCTCTCTTCGCATTTTTTCATGTTATTGCTTCATATTATTATTCTCATATCAACTTCATACCCACACTAGCTGTGCTTAAAAAACAACAACAACAAAAAGGAAAGAAAATTTCTGTCTGTCTATTAATTTCACAACCCTAAAAGGTTTCGGCAAGTTCAAAGCAGAATGAGAAAAATGTCTGTCTTTCAATTTCCAATCCTTAAAAGCGGACAAAGCAGAGAACAAAAATTTAAAAATTAGCTTTTATTCACTTTATTAGCTCCTAATATTGATTCCAATCAAAAAATTATAAACAGCTACAGTTATCAGACAGTTATTATTATGTCATCAGTAGACATTCAACTTTATATTCCAATAATCTAAATAAATTATTGAGAATTTAAAAAGCAAAATGTTTTAATAATACCTGTCAAAACACAAAAACAAGCTTTTTCAATTGCATACATACGTCTCTACTTTAACTTTTTGATTGGTATTAATATTAGAAGCTAATAAAGTGAATAAACTCAAGTGTTAGAAAAATGTTCTAATACTTAGCTTTCAAGCACAAAATAACAAGCATTTCTGTAATGTATTATTAAAACTTTTTTCTTTTTAATTTCTCGTTGTTTTATTAAAAACAATGGGCTTGTGCGGATAGTAATAATTTGAACTGAGTAAACTGTTTTTTAAAGATATTTTTCGGATTTTTCTCATGATGGTTACAATCAATCTTGTCACCCGGTTTCAGCTTAACGTTGAGTTCTGGACACCCTGTATAGTCAAAAGTGTGCAAATATTTTTCAAATTGCTCCAAGTCTACTGACGATTACGGAGTTATTTAAGTTTTGTTTTTTATTTATTTATTTTACTTTGGAATTATTTAAAGATTTTTTAGAAATACACTTTGCCGCCTCTTCGCTCTCTTATGCGGCGGCTTTAAAAAATAAAAAAAAAACTTCTGTTTACATTCAAAAACTCACCACGCTCAAAAGAATGTTTACAAAACAATAACAGCTGTTAGGGAATGATAGTTTATCAAGTGATTGATTTTTTCTCGTGTGTAAAGTTTTTTAAGAACTAAATACAAGGGGAGCAAATATGAATTTTGTTTAGTATTATTATAAAAATAAAATAGTTGTTTTTAAGTGACAAATACCTGCAAAAAAGTATAAACTAATTTCTTACAATGAAATTCGCTATTAGTTTTGCTTTTGTTCTTTTGTGGCTGGCATATCTTATTGCGTCCGGAGTATACTTATTTTCCAGGGGCTTTCTTTTATCTAGAGTTTCTAAGACGGAAGTGAGCAGTTGCCGGCAATTGTCAACAAACCCAAATGACGTAACTTTACCAACTTTTTCTATGTATTAAAAGTGCTCATATTTAGATTTCGTTTGTTTTGCAGGAATACTACATAACCGAAGGAGTTGTTGAAGAAATTTTTAAAGATGTAAATGCATCTGCCAGTTTGTGCCTACCACAGAAATCAAAAGTCATAATTTTGCTTATTGATGCATTAAAATATGAATTCGGTGTGTATAAAAAGAATCTAACTCAATCTCTGCCGTATGAGAATAAATTAAGTGTATTACATGAGCTTACTGAACATTTGCCGGACCAGACGCGGACTATGCGATTTATAGCAGATCCGCCTACGACTACACTTCAAAGGCTGAAAGGTTTAACAACTGGTAGTCTGCCAACATTTGTGGATATGGGTTCAAATTTTGCATCGCCTGAAATAAACGAAGACAATATTATTGACCAAATGGTTAAAAACCAATTGCCTATTGTGTTTTTGGGAGACAGCACATGGACGGACTTGTACCCCCGGCGATTTAAAAGATCTTATTCGTATCCCAGTTTTGATATATTCGATTTAGATTCAGTTGACCGCAAGATAGAAAAACATTTACCAAAGGAAATGCAGAAAAACGACTGGCAGGTATTAATTGCTCATTTTTTGGGTGTCGATCATTGCGGGCATAAATACGGTCCTCTTCACGAAGAAATGTCACGTAAATTAAGTGAGATGAATGATGTCATAAGGTTTGTTGTAATTAAAATAAAAAAGTTTATAAAAATTTTTTTAATTATCATAGAAATGTCGTTGCGGAAATGGATGACAAAACCACATTATTTGTAATTGGCGACCATGGCATGACTGCATCTGGAGATCATGGTGGCGACACTGATGATGAAACAAATGCCCTTATATTTGCTTATACAAAACAAGGGAAGTTTCTTAAAAATGAGTTTGGATCTGATGATAAAACGATGCAACAGGTATGGCTTTTATAACGATAAGTTTGAAACGGTTACACGGTATTTAGGTTGCAAGAAGTATAAGAGTAATATAAATTAATTTTCAACGAACAACTTTCGCAAATTCTTGCATGTTGTTATTAAGGAAAATTTCTGCCGAAAAACTTAACAATACGTACCAATTAAACTAATAAAATTCTGAAAATGTTGAGATTCAATGACCTACTCATAATAGAAATTATAATACTAAATAACAATTGTTAGCACTTATATCGCTGTTGCTATCATGCGAAACTTAACTAAAACTTAAAATAATAAAACAAGGCCCAAAATCATATTAAAAATTTATTAACAGCGTTGTCAACTCGGTGCGTTTCGCAACAGACTGCACATTGAGTAGAATCATGGCAATACTGCCCATAAGGGCCATTAGGACAACACTAACTAAAGCACTTATTGCACATATGATGCCATGTGACTTAGAAGCCAGGCAGATAGCATTAAAAACCGCGATCAGGTTGACCTCGACAGTAGCATGGACCCACCGACTATAGGGAGTCTGAAAACGACCTAGTCCTAGATTTAATTTATTACAGCGTCCCAAAACCATTCCTCTCAAGGAGCTTTGGCTACCAAATCGATTAATCTTCCTTAAGAGCTGGACCCTTCCATGTTTACACGGATGGATCCAGAAGGAGAGATATGTTTGGGGGTGGCGTTTACATAAAAAAGTCTTACACTAAAATATCCTTCAGACTATCAGACGAATGTAGTGTTCTTCAAGCCACAATATCGGCTATAAATATTGCGGCCAGATGGCTTACGTTTCACAATAATTCGGTAATGATACCATGATAGTAACGGACAGCAAAGCCGCCATCAACTCCCTCATTTTAATATACACTAATTCCAGTCTGCTCCAAGAATGCCGGGCATCTTTAAACAAGATGGCGAGACATTCTAACCTAACCTTAAAATGGATACATCGACACGGGTCCAACAACGGCAACAACATCGCTGATGACATCGCCAAAAAGGGAATAACACTAGAGAATAGGGACAAGATCCTTTTTGCGGACAACCCTTATCAGCGTGTTGGAAAAGAATAAAAACTCCACACGTTCAAATGTGCCCAAGAAAAATCGCTCACCGAGTCCATATGTGATATATCATGAAATCCGTGGGTGCATATCAACTTTAAAAGAACAAAGGAGCTTTTTAAATTACCTAGATCTCACTTGGGAGTTACAGTAGCTATCATCACTGGACATTGCCCGTTTGCAAACCAAGCCAGGAGACTAGGCTTACCCTACAACGACTTCTGCAGCAGTTGCCAGGGCGTAGACGACTTCACCTCCTCGGAACGTGCCCGGCATTGGAGCACCACCACCTAAGGTATCTAGGCGAGCGGAGCATCAATATCCTATCATGCCTGGCCTTGGTCAACCTGACCGCGATAGGCTTATTCATAAGGAGTATTCGTATGCGGCCCGAAAGATAGGAGAAAGTAGTGGCCAGCGATGTACAATATTTTGAATCATAAATCTGTAACCGGTTTTTAAAATAAAGTTTCGAATATCGGAAAAAAATATTGTAACCCTATGTAATAATATTAAGAATGGAACAGTTTTTAAATTACACACGCAAATAACAGTTTCTGTAAACCTAACACATATTTTTTTTTCTTTTAGATTGATTTCGCTCCAAGCCTTGCTACAATTTTGGGCATACCAATACCATATTCTAATTTAGGACTGGTTAATTTCAATCTTATACCTGACATTCCAGTTCCGCACTTGAGTAAAATGCAAACAATATTACTGCACGCTTGGCAAAATGCTCGTCAGATATATACTTACTTTTTTAACTACGCTTTGGAAAACAAACGCTCATTTAATGTGGATAAAATGGATAACTTGGAAACTGAGTATATTTTGCTAACACATCGCGTGAAAACAATATACAATGAAGTTGCTTTCAAGTCGTTTAGCAGCGATTTAAATAAGAACTTGCGTCAAATACTGAGCACTTGTCGTGAGATATGGATTAAATTTGATGCAACACAAATGTCTCAAGGATTGCTTGCAACAATTTTGCCCATATTTTTTTCCTTCATTTTAATCAATAATACAAGAACTGTAGATTTTTGCAGCATTTTCCAACCTAAAGAGGTGGCTTATACTTATCTACTGAACTTCGCAGCTGGTGTATTTGGATACCGATACTATAAAAACTTTACATTTAAGACGGAGGAGCACGCAATAATATTTTTTACCAGCACAATAAGCACTTTGGTTCTAGTATTTCACACTATACAAAACTGGGCCTTAATTGCAAACGGTTGGCCAAAGGTAAAAAAGCCTGGCAACTTTCCAACTCGCTTGGTCATGGTAATACTGGTTTGTGTGTTTTTCTCCAACAGTTTTATCATTCAAGAAGCAAAAATACTCTCTTATTTACTGGCTTCGTGCATTTTCATCATGACATACGAGCTGTTGCAGAAAAGTGCTCGAGATGACTACAAAATTAAGTTTAAACTGCAACAGTTTGTAAAATCAACGGCACTTAAACTTTTAATGGCATCTTTACTAGCTATAACATTAATCCGCCTTGCAACATGTCTATTTCGCTGCCGCGAGGAGCAGGGCAATTGTGTAGATTTTTCAAATAGCGCTGATGCTGGTGGATTTTCACTCAAAAAGCCATCCGGTGCTAAAACATATATACTATCAGTTGTGATCATCGTTTTATACACAACATTGAGTCGAATTTATCTGCGCTCTTGTGGGAATTTAACTGGAAATTGTTTAAATGTTCTGCTAGCCCGCTACGGGCCTACAATTGCAAGTATTTGTGCTGGCGGTCATATCCTTTTATCGAATAGTGCTATTAAAAATATCCAAACAGCCCATATTGATGCAATGGCTATTGTTATTTATACACTTTTGGCTCTTCAAATCATTATAGTGACAGTGTCACCATTGATGGTGTACTTATTGCCGCCAAAAAAGGGCTCTTCTATTGCTGTAAGTCGCACTGACAGTCTTGTACCACAAATCTTTAAGAAAATGAAACGTATGTATGAAGGTAATGATGAAGAACAAAACAATGATATTCCCGTCGTTTATGGGCTAGCTACAATATATTCTTCAGTGATAATATCATTTGGAACATTTTTAGCAATGTTTCTTATTGTAATATTGGAACCAAGATCATCTATTGGCATTGTAATCTGCATAGCCATTGGTTGTGTTATACTTTTACTCCATGGAATTTTACGTTATAGGACTGCAGTTTGCTTTGGTAAGAAAATTAATTAAACTCTTACGGTCTTGTTTATAAAAAAAAATATTACGTGTTTGTTAAACTGTTTATTAGAGAAATTTTGTATAGAAATAAGAAATAGATAAGAGCTTAATAAACATAAAATATTTTTATGAATAAGACAGTTATTACAATATTTTACCATTACCATTTTCAAAACATTTGGATTAATTGTTTATTAACTTCATTTATTTAATGACTTTTAAAAAAGCAATGACTGCAAAAGATCCATCGGCTTGATATGGTGTAATTATTTTCTAATTTTAGATTAGATTTGAAATAAACTTTAAAAGCATGTTTATCAGGGCTGTTCTGCAAATCACTTTTTGTGAAAGTGATTTGAAATCACTAAAAAGGTGTTCTGCAACGATGTTCAGCAAATCACTTTTTGTGAAAGTCACTTTAAATTCCTAAAAAGGTGTTCTGCAAATCACTTTTTGTGAAAGTGATTTTAAATCACAAAAAAGGTGTTCTGCACACACAAAAATTTAGATTTTTGTAATTTTAAACCGGTCAGCTAACTTGCAATTAATTTGAAATCACATCCTAGTTTTTGCAAGTACTTTATTATGCATTTCATAATTCATTACATTCTCAATGTGTTTTCTATTGATTATTTAAATAAAATTATTTATTTTATATAAAATAATTCTCTAAATTAAGAAAAAACTAGATACGCTTATTTTGTTGCAAAATTTTTTTGTAGGTTTTTGTGATTTGGTTTATTGGTTTATTTCACTTTTTATATTTATTAGAAAAAATTAACCTTATTTTGCAAATAAAATAAAAAAAATTCAACCTGAAAATAAAAATATCAGCAAATTGAAGCAAAAAACAGCTGTTTTTTGTGTTTCAAAAGAGTATAGATCACATAGAAAATGATGCTTTCAAGAACGCCATAGAGCGATCTTGTACTTTATCTGTAAAAAGAGAGAACAGCAGACCTAAATGGTGGTTCGCAGAACTGTCTGAGACAAGGCAGAAATGCCGCATACTTTTCAACGAAGCTAAAAGAACAGGTAACTGGGTCGATTACAAAGCTTCAGTGAACAAATACAAGAATCTCATCAGGAACTCGAAACGAAGATCCTGGAGGGAATTCTGTAGTAACGTCAATAGTACGTTCGATGCAAGTAGGCTTCGGAGTACTCTTTCAAAGCAACCCAAGCCTTATTCAAAAGGCAGATGGATGTTGGACCGCAAATTGCGAGGAATCGCTAGAAGAATTGATAAACACCCACTTTCCGGGTAATCAACCACTAGGGGAGAATGAAAGCTCTCCCCTGTCCCACGTCCAGAATGCAGTATATCTCGATATAACAAAAGAGATGCTGCACTGGGCAGTCAAAAGTTTCCAACCGTTCAAATCACCAGGACCGGATGGAATAATTCCCGCAGATCTACAAAACAATCTAGATCCGATCACTCCGTGGCTCCTTGAGATCTACAGAGCCGCTCTAAGCTGGTCATACATTCCCAGGGAATGGACCAAAAGCAAGGTAATCTTCATTCCTAAGGGAGGGAAGATGTCTCACACTAAGGCGAAGGAATACAGGCCAATTAGCCTGACATCCTTTCTTTTGAAAGCGCTAGAAAGGATCTTAGACATACACATAAGGTCCAATCTTAGCAAAACCCAACTGCCGCTATCTCAACACGCCTATACAAAGGGTAAATCAGTTGAAACGGCGCTTCATAGCTTGGTCAGTCATATTGAACGAGCCAATCAATATAAAAACTATACCTTAGTAGCCCTCATGGACATTGAAGGTGCTTTCAATAATGTCGAGACGCAGGCAGTCATAGATGCACTTGAATGCCTGAAGGTTGATCGACCTACAATTATGCTCATTATGAGCCTACTAAAGCGCAGAACTATAACATCGACGATGGGGAACTCAAGAATTACGAGAAAAGTATGCAAGGGTACTCCCCAGGGAGGGGTATTATCTCCCCTCTTGTGGAATGCTGTAGTGAATAATCTGCTCAAATACCTAGACCATGGAAGATAAAGACTGTAGCCTATGCCGATGATGTAGCGATTGCAGAGTCCGGGACCCATTTAGACACCATAACGGAGCAGTTAGAATACGCTCTAAAGTTGGTAAGTCAATGGAGTATACAATGCGGACTAAAAACAAATCCAGCGAAAACGGAAATCGTACTTTTTAGCAAAAAGTATAAAATCCCAAACTTCTCACTTCCAAAGTTGGACGGCACCACGCTTATCCTATCGGATAAAGCGAAATACTTAGGCGTCATTCTAGACAGCAAGCTATCATGGAAAGAGAACATACAGGCTAGAGTAACCAAGGCTACAACAGCCATCTATCTATATAAAAAAGCAATAGGCACAACATGGGGCATACAACCAAAAGGAGTTGTATGGCTTTATGAAATGGTTATAAAACCTATAATTTTCTACGGAGTATCAGTATGGTGGAAATCACTGGACTCCGCAGCTAACAGACTTCAAATTGATAAAGTCAGTAGAACCATGGCAATACTGATCACAGGGGCCATGAGGACAACACCAACCAAAGCACTTTTTGCACTCATGAGCTGGATGCCATGCGACTTATAAGCCAGGCAGATAGCACTGAAAACCGCGATCAGGTTGAACGCGGCAGGAGCATGGACCCAAAGACCGTGGGGACACACTAATATATTAGAGATTGAAGGAGACCAAGTCCCCGATCTTATTGACTACTGCACCCCAAAAGCATTCCTCACAAAGAGTTTCGGCTACATAATTGAGGTATCTCCCATAGAACCTGGATACTTCTATGTTTACACGGATGGGTCCAGAAGGGGAGAAAGGGTTGGGGGTGGCGTTTACATAGAGGAATTTAACACTAAAATTTCCTTCAGACTAGCAGACGGATGTACTGTACTTCAGGCCGAAATATCGGCTATAAATAAAGCGGCCAGATGGCTGATGTACCACAAGATATTCGGAAGGGATATCATGATAGTTACAGACAGCAAGGCCGCCATCAACTCTCTGACTGTGGAATATATACTAATTCTAGTCTTGTCCAAGAATGCCGGATATCTTTAAATAAGATAACGAGATATTCTAACCTAACCCTAAAATGGGTACGTGGACATGGGTCCAATAAAGGCAACACCATTGCTGATGAATTAGCCAAAAAAGGGACAGCCCTAGAGGACAGGGATATAGACCCCTTTTGCGGACAATCCTTGTCAGCGTGTTGGAAACGAATAAAACTCCACACGCTAGAATATGCCCAAGAAAGGTGGCACACAGAGCCCACATGCCTTATATCAAGAAGCCTGTGGCCGCACATTAACTGTAAGAGAACAGGAGAGCTACTAAAACTTCCTAGATCTCTCCTAAGAATGACGGTAGCAGTCATCACTGGACATTGCCCGTTCGGAAACCATGCCAGGAGACTGGGTCTACCATATAACGACTTCTGTAGAAGTTGCCAAGACGAGGAGGAGGAGGAGACAATCCTTCACCTCCTCGGTACATGCCCGGCATTGGAGCATCATCGTCTAAGGTACTTAGGCGAGCGGAGCTTCAATAGCCTTTCATGTCTGGCCTCGGTCAAACCGACTGCGATAGCTTCTTTCATTAGAAGCAGCGGATGGCTAGTAAATCAGCAAGTAATGCCACACTAATAGTTTCCCACCTCCTTTCCCTCTTCCTCACTCCTTCTATATCCCTATAACCTTTTATTTTCTTTTTCCTTTACTAACTTTTTCAGGCAATCACAAAGGGGCCTACAGGACCCAAGTGAGCTGGAGTTTCCGGGTACTTGCTGGAAATCAAGCGGCCTGCTTACCTAACCTAACCTAACATAGAAAATCGCAAAAAATTGTGATTTGCAGAACAGGCACAAATCACATTTGTGCTTTTGAAACAGTATGTGCTTTGAAATAACGTGAGTTTTAGAACAGGCCTGTATATTATTTGCTGTGGGGAATATGAGCAGGTTAATACTATTATGTCTATTCGTTGCATGTGCAAGGTTCGCTCTATCATTCGTGATCCGCAGCTTAATCTTGAATGAACGAACATGAAACCATGCAAAATTTTGAGAGCGCACCAGCTTGGTTCATTTTGAATCTTGTTGCGAACCATGCAAAAACCACTTCGAGTATCATCTCCAAATTTGATAATAAATTATCGCTAGTTTATCCAAACTAGCTCCCAAAAAAATGTGCACAAAGAAAAAACAGATAATTAATGTGTGTAAAATCAAAAGAAACACATTGAACATATAAAAATTGGATACTTACATAAAGATTTAAATAAAAATTGAAAAAATTAGTGGTGAAACGTTTGCACAAATTATGTGTGTGAAGGAAAAACGACTGTCTGAACTAGTTTCGCAATCGTGGTTCAGAGAGCGAACCAAGCGTTTCATTACCTAAGTTGCAGTAAATAGGTATGTTGCTCTACTATTGGATCCAAATTGTACGAAAAGCCTTCCCGTACTTTAAAATTGGGTAAGTGAGAGCGCTTTTGAAAAAACAACATGCTTTCTCTTGCACGAAATTGCCCGCACTTTTTCTTCGGGTTAGCATGGGCAATAGGTGTGTTTCTTTACCTTCTGAGTAAGTTTCGTGCAAATGAGCACGGTTGTCAATTTAGCGCTTTTGTAGTCCCATTTTTTTGCCTCAGCGGTTTGTTTTTTAATTTGATATTAATAATTTAGAAGGTGATATTGACTCTGTATTGAATGAATATTGTTATTTAGTATAATTAAGTTTTTTATTCGCTATTTTAGCTTCTAACATTTATACCAATAAAAAATTATAAATAGCTTGTTTGTCTATGTTTCCCAGCTATCTTTATGTCGACATTTCATAGGAACTACCCTAATCATCAGTAGACTTTGGAAATTTTTTAAAAGATATTCTCAAACATTCAACTTTATATCCCAACAATCTAAATAAATTGTTGAGAATTTAAAAAGAAAAATGCTCTAATAATACCTGTCAAAACACAAAAAACAAGCTTTTTCATTTGTACACTTCTCTAACATTTCTTTACACCATATTTCTAATATTATATGATGATGGGTTGGTATCATTCGTCAAGCTCGAGTTCAATCCTGGCTAAAGCCAAGAAATATTTTTGTTTAGAATTATAACAATAATTGCTACGATCAATAACTATTGATCAAAGAAGACAGGAAAAAATAATTGAATACACTAAAGCTGGGGGACAACTAGCTGTTTCACAGTCGCCACACTGTTCATCAGCACCCACTAGGATTCTCTAACATTTCTTTACACCTTTCAAACAAATGAACAACCGTTGGTAGTTCCTATGAAATGTCGACATATAGCTATCTAAACATAGAAAACAAGCTATTTATAATTTTTTATTGTTATTTAGTATATTTATATAAAACTCTGCAGAGAAATTAATATTAAAAGTTCTGAAAAAGAATTAAAAAAAAAAATATTGTCGTAGGCTAACAACGATTAAATTATTGTGGCTTCTTCGACTTGCTATAAGTTTTTTTTTAACTACATATGTGATTATGCAAAATGCATTAATTTTTAAAATTAATTGTATTTTTTTTTTACCAAAAATAGTTTTTTATTAGTTTATAATTTTGAATTTAAAATTGGCATACGTAAGCGAGCGCGTAAGAAAGTGAGTGCCAATGAGAAATCCAAATTGACTCGAATTCGAGCGGTTGTTTTTCGTTCGCTTAAGTTTTCTTTCTTAAATCCGAAATAGGCCATAAGTGAAAGCTACTATCGGGTGATTCATAGTGAGGTTTGATTTTCAAAAGGCTTTTTTTTTTTTGACATACCACGCATGACTCATACAAACCTGCTTTGCCCGTTTTGGTCAGGACCTTTTGGCAAGTCATGAAGGAAAGATTCACACCACAACTGCGTCTCCAAATTGTTCAGCTGTTGATGAAAAAACTGTTTTGTACAACATATTCTTCGTGCGATTAGAGGAACTTACAGAGCACATAATCGACCTACTGAAACCACTATTGTCTCAATAACCTCTGGTCTCAAAAAGACGGCTTTACGACCCATACGGCAGGGTTGAGAAATGATTTTGGTGGGCACTTTAAGTTGGCTAACTAGATCGTGCGATATCACGTCTTTTTTTATAGTTATATTTTTCTGTGGTAGAATGAAGTCTTAATGAATAAGCCATCTACGATTGACGATTCGGAAGCCAATATTACTCGTGCTACTCACAAGATATCAGTTGCTATGATCGAACCAGTTGCGCAAAATCGGACTTCCCGAATGGACCATCTCAAACGTAGCCGTGGCCACAACATGCATGATATCATTTTCAATCAGTAAAAAATTAAGTTTTCTTTAAAATTCATGTATTTTCATGAATTACCCATTACTTGTAATCCAGTCTTCTTAATAAGATATTTTTCTATTTTATCTCTATTATAAACTATTTACTAAAAAAAATTTACAAAAATAATATTGTGTAAAAATAAAATACAATTTAATTTCAAAAAACTGTATTTGCTGAACTCAAAATTCGACTTGATTTATTCATATAAGCAAAAAATTATCAGTACCGATATAACGTCCACAATGCAAGACTTGTGTATATATTAAACGTCTGCATTATTACGCTGAAACGGCATTTGAACATATTAATTTGTTTTTTGAATGAATAAAGCTTCGTATCACACACAACTGACTACGAAGTGACTCATATTCTATTTTAATAAAAACAAAGAAATTAATACACAAACCGAATTAACTCGACTCGTCGAGAAACAAACACAACCACATTCAAATAAAACGAAAGCAAGAAGAAAAAGTTTCAAATATATTATCATTCGAATGAATCGAAGTAGCATTCGATTGTATTTATTTATATGTATGTATCTATTATGTATGTATGTAACTGTGTACAATAACATACCATCAATTAAACTTTAAAGTTCTTTTACCATCTCCAATTTAAAATTTTCAGACCTTATTTCGCACATTTTTTAAAAGCAAATTACGTCTTAACAAAATTTTTTTTGCAGTATAACGAATGTAATGTTCATTCGAATTATAATCGTTTTATTCATTCGACATTTCTTGCACTCTATCAAACAGTTATATTGTATTTGCGTGATTTTGCTCTTACAAATAAGAGAAAATATATATTTGAATTAGAAAGAGTATACGACAGAATCTACCCAGCGGACAAAGTTTCGCTTACTTGTAAGTCAGTAATGCACACCATCTTATATTCGAACCTAGTATACATTTTCATACACATTGCCGCATTTGTATAGTGAACGCCTGCCACTTGCACACCAAGTAAGCGAGGTAGTGAGGTATTCATTCAAAAAAAGCTCATTTCTTCCTAACATACATTGGAAGTTATCAGTAGGCAGCTCGAATACAATTCCGCATACTTTGTAAGTAGGCAGCTTGAGTACAATCTCGCTTATTTTTTAAGTAGATCGAAGACGTACTGCGCACTTCTGTTTTTTGGAAATATTTAGTTAAATAAATTTGTTCTGTTTTTTGTTTACCGCATTCTTTTACTTTTTCACTAAGTGTTTTATCTTTCTTGTACTTTTTATTAATTTTTTTCTAGACTTTGTTAATTAAAATTTTTGCAACGTAGTATGACAAAGATACATATAAATGTGATACAAAAGATGAACGTAATTCATTTTGGGAACTGCATATACTACTTTCATACACTTTGTAAGTTATCATTCATTGATTGCAAAGTGTTGCACACATCATACTGTTTGCCGCTGGGTATTTATTATGAGCAACTATAAAACGCAATTCATTCTCTTTTCTGTATTTTCTCGCTTTGCATTGTTAATCTCTTTTAAAGTATTCGATATTTGAATGAATATTGTATTTTCAGTATGCACACAAACAAATGAATGTATTCTTCCAGCCTGTTAGTATATATAAATAAATAATTTTTTCTTTTTTTTCAGAGACTTGCGTGCAGCCAACATTTTCCGCAGTAGTTGCCTGGTTTTTACTAGCACATTTTTGCTTTTTCGCCACCTCACATCAAACAACATTATCTCAAATAGATTGGCGTGCTGCATTTGTTGGACGAACAACCAGTATTGGCCGTTCAAACTTTATTTCTGGCATTCTAGTGATTCTAAATACATTTTGTGGTCATGTTTTATTCCACTGTATGTACGGCTTGTTGTCTACCGAAACATTCTCTATATTTGCGCTCTTTCCAAATCTTATCAAAATAAATTGTAACCGTGATCAACGAAAACTGGAAAATTTAACATTTGCAAAGCCATACAGTGCAAATCGTTCTTTGAGTGATATTTCTAAAGAATGTGTTGGCTTTGATATGACACGAGGCGAATTGGTTCTGTTTGAACAGGAGACTACATTTGTTGCGACTGCCTTTAAATTAGCTACACAATTTTATACTCTACAAGGAATCAAGGTAAGTTTCAGCAGTATGTATGTATACGCAAAGGGTGGTCCAACCAAAACACTTGACTTGTTAAATTTTTGTTGAACTTTATACTTCTATACGAACGCATAGGTCGGTATAGTTAATCACAGCGCTGCAAAAAAAAATACTGTTAGTACCATCGTGAGCATAACGTCTACGCTACTCCGCCGGATGCATGCTGTGCATCCTTTACTTTGCAAATTTATTTGCAACTGTATAGTTACAAATACAATACGATGTGTACATAAGTTTTGTTGTAACTTATATAATCGTCTCTTTCTATTATTGGCTATTTCACTCTTTCAATCTTAGATTAAGAAAAGTTGAAAAAAGTGTCATTACGGCTTTATTAATTTACATTTCCGTCTCTTTAGTTAACTCAATTTTCGA
This sequence comes from Thecocarcelia acutangulata, assembly GCA_914767995.1. Taxonomy (NCBI): domain Eukaryota; kingdom Metazoa; phylum Arthropoda; class Insecta; order Diptera; family Tachinidae; genus Thecocarcelia; species Thecocarcelia acutangulata. Next base: position 66,378,130 of record OU612098.1, read on the forward strand.
TATTATCAGTTTTCGATATTGTCATCACAGAATTGGAATCCGTTCTGAAGTTGCTTTTTTTTATTCGGAAAGCGAAAAATCATAAAATATTTCAGTATAAAATTTTATCAATAAAAAATTATAAATAGCTTGTTTTCTATGTTTCCCAGCTATCCATATGTCGACATTTTATAGGAGCTACCCTAATCATCAGTCGACTTTGGAAATTTTTGAAAGGGTAGCTCCTATGAAATGTCGACATATAGATAGCTGGGAAACATAGAAAACAAGCTATTTATAATTTTTTATTGGTATCAATGTTAGAAGCTAAAATAGCGAATAAAAACTCAATGGATAAAATTTTATCTCTAATATTATATGATGGTATCATTCAATCCTGGATGAACTTGAGCCAGACGAATGATACCATCATATAATATTAGAAATATTAAAATAAGTTCGACTATTGATCATTTACACATACATATCATTTATATGTACATAAAATTTTATTTTTGATTTCAAGAATGAATATAATAATATTTTCTGTTAAAAATTATTTCATTTCAAAAAACTTGTTATTGTTTTGTTTTCCAAAACACAATTTTATGAAAACTGTCAAAATCCTTATACTTGTCAGATGTTATCATGCTCGTGACTATGTATTTGTCACTCTAAATAACTCTGATATTTAAGAGTCTTCTAATATTTTTAAATTTCACATGTTCAGATGTATGTATGCATAATCATATTAAAAAATATTTATTTTGTTCCAGGTCTTCTGTTCTATGCTGGCGTGTACTATACATTGTCGTCACTTAATGGTTTGGAAAATATTTGCTCCCCGTTTTATTTACGAAGGAATTGCAACATTTGTTTGTATGCCGGCCACTATCGTTGGATTCTTGCTGATAATTCGCATACACAAGGGAGTAGACACTTTAATAACTAAAATAAACAAAATGAAATAGACCCATTATACTTTATCCGTATTTTTAAGCTAGTCCATTTGATTACTCGTAAAACTAAAATTGTTTAAGTTGTTTATTGCATTTTTTTTTTTTGTATATTTTTTAAGAAGTATATTTACCTACAAATATGCATGCATACATATGTATGTATGTTTGTTTCCATCGGCATAAATAATACCATTAAATAAAAATAACACTGTTTTCGCATTTATATTTTATTATTTAAGGAGATGAGTGGAGATAGACTGGATAACCATTTTGTCGAGTTTGTCATACTTACATACCAGCGTTGTCAACTCGGTGCGTTTCGCACCGTTTTTGGTGCTTTTATTTTTATTATTTGTGCGTAAAATTCTTTAGTGGGTGCGTGGTGCGCTTTTTTTACATTTTAGGTGCGCTTCTTAAATTTCGGTGGGACCAAATCAAATTCAACTCAACTTTTTGTTTTAATATAAGAAAAAAGTTTATTCAAGTGCCTAAAATTTTTACGTTTCATTTTGCAGAGCAAAACCAGAACTCGAAGTTATAATGTGACAAACGAACCTTATTATATATATGCACAAAGTAAGACGATCTTGATGTATTATACATACTTTCGGAAGAAAAGAAACATTTCGTTTTGTAAAATTTGTTGCTTTTAGAAGTTGTTTTGATATTAAACGATCAATCAAGGTTTGTCAAATATTACAATAAATGCAAACACAGATATGGAAGTTCGTATTTATGAAGGCGCATGAATTTGTTAACAAAACAGTCGGCCATGTCACAGAATTCACTTCCGTTCGGAAATGGAATTGAATCGGTTTTTTAATTCTTCAAAAAACAAAAATTTAAAACTTTTTCGGAATGAAATCAATAAGATTTTATTTTATTTTATAATTAGAAATTATTGCATTCCGAAAAGTTTTTCAGTTTTTTGAAGAAATAAAAAGAGAATTCAATTCCGTTTCCGAACGGAATTAAGCTCTGTGACATGGCTGAGTAATTGATAAATTACTAAATTATTAATATTATTATAAACGTTTGCATATTGATTATGGTAAATTTCATCTTTTACTTGTTACAATTTTGGAAAATTTTCGTTTATTTCAATAGATTCTTTTAAAGACACCCACTCTAGCCAAGTAATTTTCACTGTTAGCTTACGAAAACACAAATGAAATTTACATTGTGTTTGATAGAACTGTCGTTAATAGGGTTTGATCGCTTGTAGTGCGATTCTGTAACTTTTAATGATCCGATAATCGTAAATTTCTTCGACATCTTTCATCCCTTGCAGTAACGATTGTATGCTCCTGCAAATATAATTTTAACGACGGTAAGCAGCAGCAAAACAACGTCGCATGCACATCGCTCAGGAGCTGTTAACCATCGTAAATGACGATCCAGATTTCCTCAAAAAGGTCATAACTGTTGACGAATCATGTGTGTATGGCTATGGCACTAAAACCAAAGCCCAATCATCCAAATGGAAGCGTTCAGAAGAGCCAATACCGAAAAAGCACGTCAAGTTCTACCAAATGTGAAATTTTTGCTCACTGTGAAGGTTTTCCTCACTATTTTCTTCGACTGCAAAGGCGTGGTGCAACATGAATTCTTGCCACAAGGACGTACGGTCAATAAGGAATACTATCTTGAAGTTATGCGCCGTTTGCGCGAAGCAAACGGCGTCAGAAATGCACAGAATTGTGGAAAAAACAGTAATGGATTTTGCATCATGATAACGCACCAGCTCACACATCTATGCTTGTGCGTGAGTTGTTGGCCAAAAATAAAATCGTCCTCATGCCTCAAACACCGTACTTATCGGTTTTGGCCCCCGCTGACTTTTTCTTCTTTCCAGAACTGAAGACACCGATGAAAGGAAAGCATTTTGCTACGATTGAGGAGCTAAAAGAAAATCGAAAATGGGAAAAACGCTGGCATAAGTGTATTTAAACAAAATTTTTTTGTTTGATTAAACCATTGAACTTAGCTCTTTTTAGCATTTTTCAAATATTTACAATTTAGCGCTTTTCAAAAACTTATAAATTAGCGGTTTCGAAATGCGCTTTTTGCTTTGAAAATGTTGGCATTGCTGTATAAAATTATTAACCTAGTGTTTATCGAAACATCTGTTCTAAAACTGAAGAAACGACATTTGTTCGCTTAGGAATGGGCCACTGTACACTCTACCACAAACATATGTATTTTCGAGAGAACCTCAGCGCCCTTCTCATTCTTATTATTTCTTAATTTCGACCCTTTTTTTTTCTTCTTAATATTATTTAATTATTCGAGCTTGAAGTCCCTTCGGATTTAAGTTTTTGGGTTTTTTATTATGTGGCAATATTTCGCTCTCCTTCTATAGCTTCTTCAGGTCAAAAAACAAAATATTGGGGAGAGCGAAATATTGTCACATAATAATAAAAAACCAAAAATTCCAAATAATTAAATAATATTATAAACCACATTTTTGGTACAATTACTCCAACAAATCTCCTCAAAACTACATGCAAGGAAAAAATAAGATCTTATTATTACATTTTTAGCAAAAAAAAAGTTAACACAAACTCATTGAGATAAATATTCACCAATTAATGTAGAATCGAAAGTCTTCGGAGCTAGTAATTCCATTTCAGTTTTTTGTAATTGTAATTTATTTATAACTATAAATGTGAATAAAAAAAAATATTAGTTAAGGAATAAATTTTAGTAATTCTCCAAATGATAAATACAGATGTTTCTATCAATTATATTAATTCAAAATATTTGTTAAATTATTAGCCATTTTTCTGAACTGTAGAACATTTTAAGTCTTAATTTTATTTTATTTTTTTTGGCGTGTTAGCATTATTAATTTCTTTTTCTAGCAACACGAGTTTATCCCTTTTTTCAATCAGCCCAATTATGAATATTCTCACGGATTTTTTTCCTCTCTGAATTTATTTTTCACATAAAGTACTTTTTAAATTCAAATTAAGGAGATAAGGAAAAAATAAAAAAAAAATTATATTTCAATTTTGTTTATAATTGGAGGAAAGAGAAAAGGGGAAAAACACCAACGGAATTTCCATTTGTAATTGGACTGAATAACAAAATGCTCTTAAAGTTTAGAGAATGATTAAGAACACACAAGTTTTATTTTTATTGACTTTTGCAGTTGTCACCAATGTTGCAACCACGAAGTACACAGAGAAGGAAGGGACATTTAAACAAAATAAAATAAGGTTTTTTGAATTTTCGGAAAGAGGTCAGAACAGAGTGTTATTTCGTGCTCCTACTTACGTATATGCCTCTGAGGTTACAAAATTTTTTGTTTACGAATAAAAGCACGAAGAGGTAAAAATGAAAGAGTAAATATAAAATTTTTTGTTGGTTGCAGCTGTTTTTGTTTTTTTTTTTTTGAGCAGCAGGCGCCTACCGCATTAAACAATTTTTAATTTAAAAAGCAGTATTATTATTTCAAGATATGCAATTTTGATTTTTTGTGTTCCAGAAATTTGGGTTACTTTAGCAAACATAGAGGAAGTTTCCTTTTATTTCCGTAAGTCGAAAATTGGGTGAAATCCTGTGGAAAGCACCTAAAACCATACAAATAACATACATGCATAATTTATCTTTATGTTGAATAATTCAGTTTTATGGTGAATGTAATTTTGGTATACATAACCTAAAAAACAGATGGCATATTATTTCAAAACATCTTAAACGAAATATCACCACCGACGATTATGATTGTTATAATCGACTTATGGACGCATTCTTTTAGATATAGTACTTATAAGCGATGAAGGCGATGGTTCATTTGACTCATCTGAAATATGTTTTCGTATTACTTCTTGTTGGGCGGGAAGCCGATTTAGGTAACGATTGGGTATCCCAGCTCGAAGTAAAGTGCTGCGATCAAAGCGATGTAGATCACTATTGTAATAAGTGATTGCATCCCAACAAATATCACTTAGCTTTGGTATTGTCAGCCACATCTTATAGAGATCATTGCGGCGACACATATCTTTTGCTGTATATTCAATACCACCGAAAATGTACATACAACCATTTCCAGCATGCGCAGCTGAATGAAAGTAAAGCGGCCGTGGAAGGGATGCGCTATGTATTTTGCTCCATTGTTTCGTTCGCAAATTAAGTTTCCATATGTCATTAAAATATGTTGTAAAGTCTCCCTATAATTTGAATCAACAGTTTACACTTTGTTTTTGCAACTAAATAATAACGTACCTGCAAGCCTCCGGTGATAAAAGCCTCTATATCTCCATTTGGTAAAGTATGTTGTACGCACGATAGACACTTTCGAGCTCTTGGATAACCGAGATCTTCTGAACTGGACGCCGTTCGGTCTGGTAGAGTTTCGAAATAATCCCAATGATTTGTTTCTAAATTAAACGCAGGAATACGCTGCAAATCATACACGGTGTGAGCTGTTCCACCGCCTAAAACGAAAATATGTCGGCCGTCATAAACTACTTCATGTCTGTATCGTCCTTCTGGGTCATCTCGCATTTCCGGACGACATATATAGACATTTTCCCAGACTTTGGTTATTAAATTTAGGCGATAGACATCACATGAATAATCAAAACCCGTTGTACCTCCAATTGTATAGAGGAAATCTTTATGTATCACAATTCCTGGGCCGTATTGAGCTGCAGGTAAGTCACCACTTACTTTTAGGTTTATAACTTGGGGGTTTTCGCCAATTGTATAAACATAACAATCATTTGAGCAAGTCTCTCCAAATGGATAACCGGTGCCGCCATGAGACTAAAAAATTATTAACAAAAACAGTTTTAGTAAATAGCATGAAAACAATATACTCTTAGTTCTCGCAGAAAATCGACTTCGTCTCAGAAAACTGGACAGTCTGTTCGATATAAAGAAATAAAAACTCGACAGTCTGTTCGATATAAAAAAATGCTATAAATGCAGAAGATTTTCAATAATGAATATTTGAATTTGGCGTTTTGGCTACTGCATTTATTTAAACTTAAAATTATGTTTTTAATAATAAGATTATTCATTGATATATTCTATATATATATATATATATATATATATATATATATATATATATATATATATATATATATATATATATATTTCTTGGCTTTAGCCAGGATTGAACTCGAGCTAGACGAATGATACCAACCCATCATCATATAATATTAGAAATATTAAAATAAAGTTCGACTATTTAACATTAATACATACATTATTCATTCACTTTTACAGAAAAATGTATTAAATGAGCAATTTTTCGACAAATTGTAAAAACTAGTCTCAAAAAACTTTCTTGTCGAAAACAGAACTCGATCGGAAATTTAGCAAATATGTCCTTTAGTAAGCAGTTGATAAAAATATGTCCATGTATATTAGCACTTATGGAGGATTGCAGATCTGACTGGCTATAAGTATGTTTAGTCAAGCATACTGTTACGTTTTTGCCCCTAAAAAAGCTTTTGCGGATTCTTCAACTGCATATGCAATAATGACTCACGCACTTGTTCGTTACACACGGTTGTCAGATCTTACAATGTTGCCAGTAAAATTGTCTGAAAATGTATTACAATCGTGTGAACTGCCAGTTTTTAACTTACAACGTTGTCAGAAAAACCATTGTCAATCAATTGTAAGACGACAATGTTGCAAGGCATCTGCCAATCGTGAGAACACTCTTCGTCGGCATTGCCAGATAATTGGCTGGTATTGTAAGCTCAGTTTTAATTGTCAGATGTATAAATTTAGTGCACCTGACAATGGCATCATTGTCAGAAAAAAGTTTGATGGGCAGCACTGCCAAGCAGATAGTTGTTGATATACATAAGTGGCCATGCTTTACTACATGTCTGGCAATTTTTTTCATCTAACAATCTGACAACCGTGTGAACTGACAATTTTTGTTGTCAGATGAATTATTTGTCAGACCATAGTCTGACAATGAAATTGTAAGATTTTCTTACGATCGTCTGAACACACAATTTACTTATGCGGAACAATTTTTCATTGTCACTACATTGTCAGCATGTTACCAGATCTTACAATATTGTAACATCTGACAACCGTGTGTACATAGCTTAAGACGACAATGTTGTCGGGCATCTGAAAACCGTGAGAACACTCTTCGTCAGCAGTGCCAGATAATTGGCTGTTATTGTAAGCTCAGTTTTAATTGTCAGATGTATAAAATTAATGCACTTGCCAATGGCATCATTGTCAGAAAATAGTTTGATGGGCAACACTGCCAAAGAGATGGGTGTTGATATACATAAGTGGCAATGCCTTCCAACATGTCTGGCAATTTTTTTCATCCAACAATCTGACAACCGTGTAAACTGACAATTTTTGTTGTCAGATGAATTATTTGTCAGACAATGAAATTGTAAGATTTTCTTACGATCATCTGAACACACAATTTACCTCTGCGGGACAATTTTTCATTGTCACTACATTGTCAGCATGTTGTCAGATCTTACAATATTGTAACATCTGACAACCGTGTGTACATAGCTTTAGTATTTTACGTACTTTAAATCATGCATGTTTGTTTGGTTGTGTATTATGTTTTTAGTTTCATTTTGTTCGTATGAATGTGTTGTACATTTTTAACAAGCAGATCAACAGCTGCACACTGGGTTAGATGTGAGAAAAATTCCTAACAATATTTTAGATTATACTCGTAATAAAACACATGACCTGTTACCTTAGTAGTTAGTACTCAGCCATATCCTTCCTTGATTCGCTGCTATCGCCATTCTTATAGTAGCCAGACAAAACTTGACAAACTTTTACTGTGCAGTTGACGATTATCGTTATTTTATGTTGGTCTCAAATTCTTGTTTATCCGATGCTTTTTTAATTATAATGTATTATAGAATTCATTAACGATGTTAGTGTTCCATATTGAATTGACTATTTACGGAAAGCTTTATAAAACCTAAACATAAAATTCTGGGTGAAATTATGAGTATAATTATTTAATAACAGCCAGTTCGCCAATGTCGAAAGGATAAGTTCATTCGCACTCTAGGCGAAAGAAAATTGATTTGGGTTCTTTCTAACTTTATTCTATGCGAACGATGTGTCAAAATTCAATTAAAATACATAAGTTCATGCGAACGAACAATAGTGCCATAGACAAACCCAAATTTATTCGAATGTGAGTGACTAGCTTTCTTTCGCATACATTTTCATTCGATATCGTCGAACAGGCTGTTAATTATAAAACGTTCACTTTTTCCGGTTTTTAATACGACTAATGCGTCGTTAGATCAATTTAATTAAATACGAGTGCGGATTGATATTGAAGCTACCTTGTTTCTTCAAAAACCATTTATTTCTCAACATACCTCTCCTTTAATACGATTTTGGGAACCCCTCGTAACACTCTTAGTTTCGGTAATCACTCTTCGTTTGAGATGAATCTTTTTCCTGTGAGCCATTTTTTCAACTTTGGAAACATGAAAAAGTCACTAGGAGCTAAATCTGGACTATAAAGGATGATCAAACAAGTCGAAGTGTATTTCACGTAATTTTAGCATCGTATCTAATGCTGTGTGAACCGGACGTTGTCTTGAAAAAAAAACAACACTTTTCTCTTCTAAATGTTTTTTTCTTGATTGCCGCAATCAATTGATCCACGACTTTCCTGTGATTGTGGATCCTTTTTCAGGATAATCGATGAGCATCCCGTGTGCATCCCAAAATACAGTGGCCATAACCTTGCCAGCCGATTTCACTCTTCGCCTTCTTCAGAGCACTTCCAACAGCTTCCACCTATTGTTTCGATTAATTTTTGGTTTCAGGAGTGTAGTGGTGAAACAATGTTTCATCAACAGTTAATTATTGACGCCAAAAACCAACAGGATTACGATTTATCATGTCCAAACACCCCTGTGAAGTGGTCTGTCGAACTCGGTTTTGTTCTACACTGGGCAAACGCGGCACCCGATAGCTTTTTCATATGCAAATGTTCATGCAAAATGTTGAACACACGCTCATATGATATTTTTTTAAAGCGTTTTTTAATTATTGAATCTTCAAAATGAACTAACAAAAAGTATTCAAATCTAAATATAGAAATAAAAAAATAAAAATGTGCTTTTTACTTAAGTCCAGCCAATGCTAGACAAAAGGTTTTATTATGCGGGAGCTATATCGGTAAAATAACCTATAGAACGTTTTGATGGTGGTAACGGTATCCCTTCTTCTCAACCGAGTGTGACCGCCAAAATAAAGTATATTGCGCACCAGAGGGTTTGGATGAAGTTCCAGTTTACTGACATACCTTGCCGCGTACTTAGGAGATTCCTCTTTTACCAGCGGCGCACACAGATCTTTATGAATTCGTGAATTTTTTACGTTGCATAGAGCTGCAGTAATCGTTCGAAGAATTTGGGTTTGTCGCCTTAGAATTTTTTAATGTTTGACGCTGAGGCGGTGCCCCATAATTGAATTCCGTAGCATTTAGAATTGCATTGTATAACAAGAGTTTGCAATCCAACTTCAATGCCGAGTTTCTGCCCATCAGCCAATTTAGTTGCGCTGCTTTTAGTTTCAACTAAGTGACTTTTACTTCTATGTGAGACTTCCACGTTAGCCTACGGTCCAGGTGAATACCAAGGTACTTGACTTCATTGTGCTGCGGAATAGGTAAGTTGTTAATTTGGATAGGCGCACATGTTTGTTTACACAGTGTGAAGGTGACATGAGTACATTTTTGTTCATTAACTGTGATTTTCCAAAGCTTTAGCCATTTTTCTAATATTGAAGTATATTCCTGTAAATTTCGTGAAGCTGTGTCGTCTGCAAAAATTGAAGCGTGGATCCCAGATGTCGTTGGCATGTCAGAGGCGTAAATCAAATATTAAGTAGGCACCAGTATGCTACCTTGGGAAACTCTCGCCTCGATTGGCTGAGTTGGGCTTATAAAATCGCCTTCTCTGATATCAAAGTTCCGCCATTACATACTCGTAAGTAGCTTTCCAGAAGCATGTGAGTATTTGCAGGCAAGTTTAACTTTATTTTGTGCATCAAGCCGTCGTACCACACTTTATCAAAAGCTTGAGAAATCTCAATTAATAAAGCTGAGCAATACTTTTTGTCTTCAAAGGTCTGTGTTATGACATTGACTATTCTGTGCGTTTGTTCTATGGTGCTGTGCTTAGAATGAAAGCCAAATTGATGCTCAGGGATGCCTTCCACATTGTTTAATGATATATTTACCTCTTCAACAACCTCACGTAACTTGACGATCATTCATAACGATATCGAGGATTTTCTTCAGTTGCCACCTTTTTTGACCTTCCTGTTGATGGTATTATTGCAGTGCTTGTTCGGCCGTGTTAAAATTCAGCAATACAATATTTTACCACGTAATTTGACAAAGCAGACTCACCATAATGTTTATCGACATTTTCTTTTGTCTCTCGCCGTTTTCTTTTTCCCAAAAAAAAAAACAAAAAACTGCACTAAATTTACTTTTTTCCATTTTTCAAAAAACACAAAAGTTGCTTACTTCAAAAGACTAATATAAAAATAAACTAAACGATGAATTTGTGTGAAATTTAAACAGCTGACTTTTGACAGATAGCAATTTCAAGGAGAAAAAATTTACGTTTGTGTTGCCACCTAGAGCTAGGTAGCATCAATATCAATCCGCTCTCCTATTCTAACTAGCAACAACGTCAACAAAAAACCAATAAAATATATGTCTACTTGATATGATGCTACGATCAGTAAGTAGTATAGTTTGTTAAGATAAAAGTGAAAACAGTATTGAAATAATTCCTTTAATGATTTTTTATATATAATCAATGGAACTTTTTGGATAAAACTTGTTTATACTTATATATGCACTAGATGGCTGCAACGGAAAGTGGTAGTCGAAATAAATAGATTGTAACTATCATACAATAAGCTTAAGTGTTTGTAAACATAACGCCATCGAAATATTAGTAAATTTGTGCCTGCATCATAAAGTTATTCTCGGTTTGAATTTTCTGATTTAATATGAAGATATCCGCGGTTAAGGCTCATCGAATACTCTTAAATACATATGATGAAGCTGCTATTAGCGAAAGAACGTGCCGAAAGTAGTTTCAGCAAAAATAGTCAAGAATATGATATTGCTATGGATGAAATCATTCATCCTCTCCAAGCAGATTTCGGTTAACCCAAGAGTGAAATCTTGGTGCAAAAAGGTAGTCAGATCCAGAGATGAAGCATTCAGTAATTGGTATTTAAGCCCAGACACTGATTTGCTACGCAAAACGGCAAGCTCTTCATGTGCCAATGTACGTAGGCGTGAAGTTTCTTCACGAACCGAGTCTTCGTGCCAAAGTCCTTACCGCTCCTCGTGGCAGTAAGATCTTTTGGTCTTACTGCCCCGAGAGTAAAGAGCAGTGCTAGTTCATAAATTCCAGCTCTCTTAAAGAATGACCAGGCATTCACCGACGCAGTTGACAAAGCTAAAATGTTGGCTGAAATTTTTGCAAGCTGTAACTGTAACTGTGCTAGATATTTGTACGGGCGTGAGCAGTTAAAAGGGGTTTGGCCGACCCTCGACATGAATAAGGCTCCTGGACCGGATGGCATTCCAGCACTGGTCTTAAAGCATTGTTAATCTCCGCTTGTGCGTTCGTTAGAAAGCCTCTTCAGCATTCTTTACCATGTCGATAATTTTCCATCGTATTGGAAGCTTGCTAATGTAACGCCAATCTCCAAAAAGGGGAGGCAAACAAATTACCGTCCAATTGAAATTTGCTCTGCGCTTTCCAAAGTATGGTCAACTATTACCTTATGAGGTATCTAGAGTCGCACAAATTCATTTGTGATCGCCAATATGGATTTCGCAAGGGTCGTTCCGCTGGCGATCTTTTACCATATCTCTTTGAAAAATAGTGCCATCCAATCTGGATATTTCCAAAGCATTTGACAGAGTGTAGCATGCTGCACTACTGGCAAAACCTGGTGTTTTTGGTGTCAGTGATGATTTTCCCGGTTTATATCAAGCTTTATCAGGGACCGCACTATATGTGTTGTTATATATGGGGTCCAATCAAACGAGTTCAAGGATAATTCAGGGGTACCGCAAAGTTCCGTTCTTTCACCTACCCTATTTCTTATTTTCCTCAACGAACTTCTATATCAAACTTCCAACCAATCCAATCTTTCGCGGATGACAGCAGCATTTGCCATTCGTACTCTTTCAGTTATAGGCCCACCCTATGCGAGATCGTTGTCAAGAGGCAAAATATGAATAACTCACTGCATAGTGATCTTCTATTAGTCTCCGAATGAGGTCGTAAAAACAGGGTCGCCTTTCACGCTCTTAAGACCCAAAGTTGCTTATTAACACACAAACAAACGACCACAAATGCTGCTTCATCTGTAGGCATGGATGGTATAAATATTGAGCAATCGGATGCTCTTGATGTTCTTCCAATGAAGATACTGTGTGATGTTCGCTAATCTGAACAAATTTAGCATGTCGCTAAAGAAGCATTCAAGTGCCTCGGTTTTTTGAAACGGTGTAAGATGCACTTTGCTCCATCCGATCTCCTTACTATTTACACCACCTATATCCGACCGTATATGGAATATAACCCATGTTTGGGCCGGTGCCTCAAAGTCTGTTTTGGGGTTGCTCGAGAGAGCGAAGGAGCTTATCGGTGATAGTAGGGTATCCAACGATATTAGGGATCGTGTTCCCGAAACGCGCACATTTATACGTAACACGCATGCATCGCCCAGACCTCATCCATTTGTGGTCGATTGTCCGGGGAATCGTACTACGTATTATATAGAGAATTCGTTTCTCAGCCGTACTCTTCGTCTGTGGAATAAGTTATCTGACGACGTGTTTCCCGACTGTTATAACGTTGGAAAGTTCACAAACATGCAAACACAAAAGCATGCAAGTGAAAAAATCACTGCCATTCAAAATCAGTTACAAGTGAGGCTACTACTTGCATGTGTGTGTATGTATTAGTAAAAAAAATGGTAATGTATTGGGTATTTTGCACTGGCTTGTGTAAACATTGAGTAATAGCATGTTCATACGAAGGCTTATTTTCGAGGTTCGCTCTCTCATTCGTGGTTCGCCATACAAAATTTTATGAGCGAACTAACTTGGTTAATTTTGAATCATGTTGCGAACCATGCAAAAACTACTATCATTTCGAAATTTGATAATAAATTACCGCTAGTTTATCTGAACTAGCCCTCGAAAAAATCTAAACACAGAAAAAACAGATTATTAATGTGTGTAAAATCAAAATAAACACATTGACAATGTACAAATTTGATACTTAATTAAAGATTTAAATAAAAATTGAAAAAAAAAAAATTTGTGAAACGATTGCACAAAATATGTAAACATCAGTTTGAAGCATAAAACAACCGTCTGAACACCTAGTTTCGCAATAGTGGTTCAGAGAGCGAACCAAGTGTTTCATATTACCGTCTGAACATGGTATAACATGGGTAAACGATAGAGCTGCAAAACTAGCAAGTATTATTATTCGTCCACTATCGCGAGAAATAAGCACAATTGATTAAAAATATTCAACGTCTTGCATATTTTTGTAAATTAAATGAAAAAATAAGTTTACAATTTTTAATTTTATAAACCTTAAGCATCATTTTTTCATTACTGAAAAAATGATGCATAACAAAATAATCACCTTAAAATCCAGGCTTTATCGCCGACTAAATCTTAATTTAATATTTTAGAGACGTTTATAAATAGAAAAGCTTGTTTTTTGTGTTTTGACGGATATTATTAAAGCATTTTTCTTTTCAAATTCTCAGCAATTTATTTGGATTGTTGGGATATAAAGTTGAATGTTTGAGAATATCTTTCAAAAATTTCCAAAGTCTACTGATGATTAGGGTAGTTCCTATGAAATATCGACATATAGATAGCTGGGAAACATAGAAAGCAAGCTATTTATAATTTTTTACTGGTATATGGAAAAATTATATATTAATCTTGCATGGCCCCATGAGCTCAATTAAATACAAAATAAATTTCGATTCTCTATCAGGCAATTGCCGAGTAAACACTTAAAATTCTTATTGTCTAGTAGTCGGGAGTTGGGTGTTTTTTGGAAAATTTTTTACGTCAATTTTAATTGATTGATTGGGCGTTTTTTTTTTTTTCTTTAAATTAAATTACGTTTTTTTTTCTGAATAAAAGAGAGAAAAAAGGAAACTTATTTATTACGTTTAAAATAATGAACGGGGTTTATCCCCCAGATCAAAACAGGTTTCGCGAGCTTGGCGAGATCGGGAAAAGCAAAGGTATGAAGAACAAGCGTTTCCGGTCAGAGGATTTTGTTCCTTTACCTCAAACACAAATGTTTGAGCAACATCTCCCACGTTATCTGGTGGCTTCAGCAATATCTCTTGTTCAAGATAAGGAAGTTCGTCCATTATCAATCCATAATGTTTTTCAAGTTGAACGTGGTCTAAATTACATTTCCAGTGACCGTTTAGAAGTGAGTGAGATGCGAAGTGGTGACCTATTAATCAAAGTACCTAACAATAAGTCTGCAGATAAATTCTTGCAAGCTAACTATATTGGTCTTATTCCTTTTAAAATTACTCTGCATAAGACATTAAATACCATTCAAGGCAGAATATTCTCTAGAAAAATAGTTGATATTCCCGAAGACGAGATTCTCGAATGTTTAAAAACCCAGAAAGTTGTAGAGGTCCGTAAAGTAACCAGAAAAGAAGGGGACAGATTGATTGCAACTGGCGCTGCTGTTGTTACTTTTGATCATTTTCACCTCCCAGAGACATTAAAACTAGGCTGGGAACGTGTATCAGTTCAAGAATATATTCCAAACCCAATGAAGTGTACAAATTGCCATAAGCTTGGACACACCAGAAAATGGTGCAAAAACATTGAATTATGCAAAGAATGCGGTAATCCATCTCCACATGAGTTTTGTGATCGAAAATACTGTGTAAACTGTAACAATGAAACGCATACTTCTTATGATCCAAACTGCCCTACTTATTGGAAACATAAATCAGTAAATTATCTACGTATCACCAAAAGATGTACAACACGTCAAGCTTGGCCTATTTTTAATGACAACCCGAGTCTCAACACTTTGAAACCATTCTCAAAAAAAGAAAATAATCAGAAGACATATGCACAAGTCACAGTTATTAATAATGATACAAAATCTTCTCTGCAGTCTAAACAAAAATCTAATCATGATAAAAAACAGTCAAGCGTCAACCTGCCTTCATATTCCAATACCATCAATACGGAAATTTCGCTTTCTAAAAGTACTTCGTTTACCGAAGTTAACGATTCTGATAATTTAACTTTGTCTACAACATTTTTAACCTCAGAAAAAGACTGCTCAAAACATAATATCGACACAATCAGTAATTCATACTTGATATGATGCTACGATCAGTAAGTAGTATAGTTTGTTAAGATAAAAGTGAAAACAGTATTGAAATAATTCCTTTAATGATTTTTTATATATAATCAATGGAACTTTTTGGATAAAACTTGTTTATACTTATATATGCACTAGATGGCTGCAACGGAAAGTGGTAGTCGAAATAAATAGATTGTAACTATCATACAATAAGCTTAAGTGTTTGTAAACATAACGCCATCGAAATATTAGTAAATTTGTGCCTGCATCATAAAGTTATTCTCGGTTTGAATTTTCTGATTTAATATGAAGATATCCGCGGTTAAGGCTCATCGAATACTCTTAAATACATATGATGAAGCTGCTATTAGCGAAAGAACGTGCCGAAAGTAGTTTCAGCAAAAATAGTCAAGAATATGATATTGCTATGGATGAAATCATTCATCCTCTCCAAGCAGATTTCGGTTAACCCAAGAGTGAAATCTTGGTGCAAAAAGGTAGTCAGATCCAGAGATGAAGCATTCAGTAATTGGTATTTAAGCCCAGACACTGATTTGCTACGCAAAACGGCAAGCTCTTCATGTGCCAATGTACGTAGGCGTGAAGTTTCTTCACGAACCGAGTCTTCGTGCCAAAGTCCTTACCGCTCCTCGTGGCAGTAAGATCTTTTGGTCTTACTGCCCCGAGAGTAAAGAGCAGTGCTAGTTCATAAATTCCAGCTCTCTTAAAGAATGACCAGGCATTCACCGACGCAGTTGACAAAGCTAAAATGTTGGCTGAAATTTTTGCAAGCTGTAACTGTAACTGTGCTAGATATTTGTACGGGCGTGAGCAGTTAAAAGGGGTTTGGCCGACCCTCGACATGAATAAGGCTCCTGGACCGGATGGCATTCCAGCACTGGTCTTAAAGCATTGTTAATCTCCGCTTGTGCGTTCGTTAGAAAGCCTCTTCAGCATTCTTTACCATGTCGATAATTTTCCATCGTATTGGAAGCTTGCTAATGTAACGCCAATCTCCAAAAAGGGGAGGCAAACAAATTACCGTCCAATTGAAATTTGCTCTGCGCTTTCCAAAGTATGGTCAACTATTACCTTATGAGGTATCTAGAGTCGCACAAATTCATTTGTGATCGCCAATATGGATTTCGCAAGGGTCGTTCCGCTGGCGATCTTTTACCATATCTCTTTGAAAAATAGTGCCATCCAATCTGGATATTTCCAAAGCATTTGACAGAGTGTAGCATGCTGCACTACTGGCAAAACCTGGTGTTTTTGGTGTCAGTGATGATTTTCCCGGTTTATATCAAGCTTTATCAGGGACCGCACTATATGTGTTGTTATATATGGGGTCCAATCAAACGAGTTCAAGGATAATTCAGGGGTACCGCAAAGTTCCGTTCTTTCACCTACCCTATTTCTTATTTTCCTCAACGAACTTCTATATCAAACTTCCAACCAATCCAATCTTTCGCGGATGACAGCAGCATTTGCCATTCGTACTCTTTCAGTTATAGGCCCACCCTATGCGAGATCGTTGTCAAGAGGCAAAATATGAATAACTCACTGCATAGTGATCTTCTATTAGTCTCCGAATGAGGTCGTAAAAACAGGGTCGCCTTTCACGCTCTTAAGACCCAAAGTTGCTTATTAACACACAAACAAACGACCACAAATGCTGCTTCATCTGTAGGCATGGATGGTATAAATATTGAGCAATCGGATGCTCTTGATGTTCTTCCAATGAAGATACTGTGTGATGTTCGCTAATCTGAACAAATTTAGCATGTCGCTAAAGAAGCATTCAAGTGCCTCGGTTTTTTGAAACGGTGTAAGATGCACTTTGCTCCATCCGATCTCCTTACTATTTACACCACCTATATCCGACCGTATATGGAATATAACCCATGTTTGGGCCGGTGCCTCAAAGTCTGTTTTGGGGTTGCTCGAGAGAGCGAAGGAGCTTATCGGTGATAGTAGGGTATCCAACGATATTAGGGATCGTGTTCCCGAAACGCGCACATTTATACGTAACACGCATGCATCGCCCAGACCTCATCCATTTGTGGTCGATTGTCCGGGGAATCGTACTACGTATTATATAGAGAATTCGTTTCTCAGCCGTACTCTTCGTCTGTGGAATAAGTTATCTGACGACGTGTTTCCCGACTGTTATAACGTTGGAAAGTTCACAAACATGCAAACACAAAAGCATGCAAGTGAAAAAATCACTGCCATTCAAAATCAGTTACAAGTGAGGCTACTACTTGCATGTGTGTGTATGTATTAGTAAAAAAAATGGTAATGTATTGGGTATTTTGCACTGGCTTGTGTAAACATTGAGTAATAGCATGTTCATACGAAGGCTTATTTTCGAGGTTCGCTCTCTCATTCGTGGTTCGCCATACAAAATTTTATGAGCGAACTAACTTGGTTAATTTTGAATCATGTTGCGAACCATGCAAAGACTACTATCATTTCGAAATTTGATAATAAATTACCGCTAGTTTATCTGAACTAGCCCTCGAAAAAATCTAAACACAGAAAAAACAGATTATTAATGTGTGTAAAATCAAAATAAACACATTGACAATGTACAAATTTGATACTTAATTAAAGATTTAAATAAAAATTGAAAAAAAAAAAATTTGTGAAACGATTGCACAAAATATGTAAACATCAGTTTGAAGCATAAAACAACCGTCTGAACACCTAGTTTCGCAATAGTGGTTCAGAGAGCGAACCAAGTGTTTCATATTACCGTCTGAACATGGTATAACATGGGTAAACGATAGAGCTGCAAAACTAGCAAGTATTATTATTCGTCCACTATCGCGAGAAATAAGCACAATTGATTAAAAATATTCAACGTCTTGCATATTTTTGTAAATTAAATGAAAAAATAAGTTTACAATTTTTAATTTTATAAACCTTAAGCATCATTTTTTCATTACTGAAAAAATGATGCATAACAAAATAATCACCTTAAAATCCAGGCTTTATCGCCGACTAAATCTTAATTTAATATTTTAGAGACGTTTATAAATAGAAAAGCTTGTTTTTTGTGTTTTGACGGATATTATTAAAGCATTTTTCTTTTCAAATTCTCAGCAATTTATTTGGATTGTTGGGATATAAAGTTGAATGTTTGAGAATATCTTTCAAAAATTTCCAAAGTCTACTGATGATTAGGGTAGTTCCTATGAAATATCGACATATAGATAGCTGGGAAACATAGAAAGCAAGCTATTTATAATTTTTTACTGGTATATGGAAAAATTATATATTAATCTTGCATGGCCCCATGAGCTCAATTAAATACAAAATAAATTTCGATTCTCTATCAGGCAATTGCCGAGTAAACACTTAAAATTCTTATTGTCTAGTAGTCGGGAATTGGGTGTTTTTTGGAAAATTTTTTACGTCAATTTTAATTGATTGATTGGGCGTTTTTTTTTTTTTCTTTAAATTAAATTACGTTTTTTTTTCTGAATAAAAGAGAGAAAAAAGGAAACTTATTTATTACGTTTAAAATAATGAACGGGGTTTATCCCCCAGATCAAAACAGGTTTCGCGAGCTTGGCGAGATCGGGAAAAGCAAAGGTATGAAGAACAAGCGTTTCCGGTCAGAGGATTTTGTTCCTTTACCTCAAACACAAATGTTTGAGCAACATCTCCCACGTTATCTGGTGGCTTCAGCAATATCTCTTGTTCAAGATAAGGAAGTTCGTCCATTATCAATCCATAATGTTTTTCAAGTTGAACGTGGTCTAAATTACATTTCCAGTGACCGTTTAGAAGTGAGTGAGATGCGAAGTGGTGACCTATTAATCAAAGTACCTAACAATAAGTCTGCAGATAAATTCTTGCAAGCTAACTATATTGGTCTTATTCCTTTTAAAATTACTCTGCATAAGACATTAAATACCATTCAAGGCAGAATATTCTCTAGAAAAATAGTTGATATTCCCGAAGACGAGATTCTCGAATGTTTAAAAACCCAGAAAGTTGTAGAGGTCCGTAAAGTAACCAGAAAAGAAGGGGACAGATTGATTGCAACTGGCGCTGCTGTTGTTACTTTTGATCATTTTCACCTCCCAGAGACATTAAAACTAGGCTGGGAACGTGTATCAGTTCAAGAATATATTCCAAACCCAATGAAGTGTACAAATTGCCATAAGCTTGGACACACCAGAAAATGGTGCAAAAACATTGAATTATGCAAAGAATGCGGTAATCCATCTCCACATGAGTTTTGTGATCGAAAATACTGTGTAAACTGTAACAATGAAACGCATACTTCTTATGATCCAAACTGCCCTACTTATTGGAAACATAAATCAGTAAATTATCTACGTATCACCAAAAGATGTACAACACGTCAAGCTTGGCCTATTTTTAATGACAACCCGAGTCTCAACACTTTGAAACCATTCTCAAAAAAAGAAAATAATCAGAAGACATATGCACAAGTCACAGTTATTAATAATGATACAAAATCTTCTCTGCAGTCTAAACAAAAATCTAATCATGATAAAAAACAGTCAAGCGTCAACCTGCCTTCATATTCCAATACCATCAATACGGAAATTTCGCTTTCTAAAAGTACTTCGTTTACCGAAGTTAACGATTCTGATAATTTAACTTTGTCTACAACATTTTTAACCTCAGAAAAAGACTGCTCAAAACATAATATCGACACAATCAGTAATTCAACAGGAACCTTTCTCGGATAATTTTGAATTTGAAGTCAACTCTTTTAACAACTCATCACTTGTACAACGCTCTGCAGATTTTAACACTCTCTCAAATATTATGTTAACCAAAAATTCGAAAGACGATATAGAGGAAAATGCGGATAACTTAACTCCTTCATTGTTTCGTGATGCTAACATAACTGAAGAGGAAATGTTATCAGATATTAGTAAAGGTCTGGGCTTGAAAAGTCCTCCCAGAGCTTCTACGGAGGTATCAACTGGTGGTACTCCCATATCTCAAATGTATAAAAATTTTTCTGATCTAAATGTATTGATTACACCCAATACATTGAAGAAACTTAAAAAGAAAGCTAAAAAAGGTGAAAAGAAGTAACTTAAAAGGAATGGATCTAGGTCTCAGTATTAATATTCTGCAGTGGAACATTCAAGGCTTTATCAATCATAAATATGCTTTAGAACTTTTAATTGCCAAACATAAGCCAAATTTTTTAGTGCTGCAAGAAACACACATCACTCAGAAAAACTTACATCTGTTGCATCTGCCAGGGTACCAGGTCTACCATCACAACAAAAATTATTCATTGGCTAAATCAGGTATTGCAATCTTTGTCAATACCAATATTAATGTCATACATCACTCTGAGTCAACAGGAGATCTTCTATTTCAAACGATTACTGTAAGCTGTGGTAATACATTGCATATCACCAATATTTATAAGGAATGCGATCAAATTTTGACACAATCAATGGCAAATGCCATTTGTGTTACTGAAAATATGCATCATATGCTTTTGGGTGATCTAAACTCGCAGAATGTTCTGTGGGGCTCTTCGTATAATTCACCTAGTGGAAGAATTTGGGAAGATTTCGCAGATGATAAACAGTTGGTCATATTGAACGATGGCTCTCCTACCCTTTTAAATACAAGAAACACTCTTACCTCTGTTGACGTCACCATGTCCAGTTCTGAACTCGCTCGTTCACTCACTTGGTCAACCTTGCCTTTTCCGGAAGTTGGAGATCATTTTCCAATTATGATTTTTAACGAAAATCGAACATTTATTAAGAAATTTTCCCCACGCTTTTATGACAAGAGAGCCAGACTGGCCTAAATTTTCTGAAAAAGCTGTTATTTTTACATCTCAGTTTGATGAGTCTTCTAATATTAACAAAGAAGCTGCACAAATTAAACGTATATTAAGAAAGACGGCAAATGAAGCTATTCCCTTAAGTAAAAAACCGAAAGATAAACATAGCCCTGTTTGGTTCAATACAGATATTGCTAAACTGATTCGCTTAAGACAGGAGGCGTGGATTCTTTTTAAAAGACATCGGAATAAAACGAATATTTTGCTTTATAAAAGAGCATGTGCTAAAGTAAAAAGAGAGTGCAGGATCGCTAAAAGGCAAACCTGGGACAATTTTTTAAACTCTTTAAATCCAACAATGGATACAAGATACCTGTGGAATAAGGTTAAAAAACTTAATTCGAACAAATCATGTACTTTTCCAAGCATTACCAACAACGGTTGCAATATTTCACATCCGGTAGACATTGCAGACAATTTTGCAAAATTTTGGAGCTCAGTTAGCTCAGACTCTTCTTTCGATCCTGTGTGTGTTGCCACGAAGAATAATTTAAATATTGATAACCTTGTAACAAGTAACAGGAATTATACAGTTTTGAAAAAAGACATTTACATTTCTGAACTTAACGAGGTCTTACAAACTCTTAAGGGATCAACACCAGCTGAAGATAAAACTACTTATGCAATGGTTAAAATTGCCCCACGTTGTCTTAAAAATCGCCTTTGTCCGCTCTACAATAACATCATGAACACTGGTATTTTCCCACATGATTGGAAAGTGGCTATTTTGGCACCTATACCAAAACCTGGTAAATCCCCCAACCATCTTGAGGGCTACAGACCTATTTCTTTGCTTCCAGTTCTTTCTAAAATTTTTGAAAAAATTTTGGCCAGGCGTTTTTGGAAATACGCAAGGACAAATATTTCTGATCTACAACATGCTTTTATTCCCAGACACGGTGTTCACAGCTTGTGTCATCGGCTGGAGGAGCAATTAAGGCTGAACATAAAAAGCGGTAAGCATTCTCTGGTCATTTCGGAGGATATTGAAAAAGCTTTCGACAGAGTTGTTTCCACCTATGTTATTCTTGAGTTAAACGAATGGGGAGTACCAAGTAGCATATTGAAAACTGTATTTTCTTTTTTGAATCATCGGAAGTTTTTGGTTAAAATAGATGGCTACTTTTCGTCAGTTCATACGCTGGACAATGGGCTACCGCAGGGATCACCTTTATCAGTCGTCCTATACACAGTATATGCTAACTCTCTTTCCAAAGCTATTGAGGAACTTCCGGGGATTGATTTTGTCGCAATTTATGCTGATAATATTTTCGCGGTGGCATCTGGTAGCCCAGATAATGTCAGCCTAAACTTAAAAACATTAGATGAAACTCTTCACCAATGGTCCGAAACACGAGGAGCGGCAATACCTACCCACAAGATTGAACTTCTTCACGTATGCAGAAAAAGAAATTGCAATCCTGGTTTTTTAAGTATTCGTAATGCAAATATTCAAATTGCTGATCAAATGAGAATCTTAGGGTTAATTTTTACCAAGAATCTACTGTGGAATGCACATGTTAAACATGTTACTACCAAACTTAGCAAAATCAATAACCTACTGAAACTCATCTGTGCTAGAAGCAAGGGGCCCCACATTGAAGTGGCTTTGAACATCTGCCGCGCTCTTACGACTGGAGCCATTTTACATTGCCTAACTATTTATGGTTGGACAGCAAACAAAAATATAAAGAAAATCAATACCTCTTTAAATAACTGCTTCAGAACAGCTTCAGGCTTACTTCGCTCAACACCAGTTCACATACTTAGATCAGAAGCTAAATATTTTGACTTTGTTACAGTTTTTGAAAAAATATCTGTATCTCTCGCGGCCAAAGCTTTCACAATATCAGCAGATGGTTTACACAAAGTTTTTTGGGATCGCTTTATGGATCAGTCGAATAATATACCAACTGCTATTAGCAAAATCATCTCTTTGTTACAAAGAAATAATATTCCCATTCCTCAGAAACCCATGAAAATCACGGGAAACACTTTTATCCAGATTGATGACAGTCTTAAAAATTTCAATAAAAACTCAATAAATCCTGAATGCTTCAAATTTATGATGACTGAGAAAATTAATGCCATTAAACCAAATTTAAAACTTTTCACCGACGGGTCTTTTCAGAATGGTATTAATTCTTTTGCTGTTGTTAAACAAATCAATTCTGTCGATTATGAGATAGTAAAAAAATCCCGTTTGCCTGATAACACAGGTATCTTCATAGCAGAAATGTCCGCAATCAGAGAAGCTATGTTATTTGCTGTTGTAAACAACGAACCTACCTTAATTTGCACCGATAGTTTAAGTGCCGCCATGGCTTTAAAAAAAAATAAACAGGGAGTTTATGATAACATTTTAGTCCAGCAAGTAACCTTTCCAATCACTATTTTATGGATACCTTCTCACATTGGTATCCTAGGGAATGAAAGGGCGGATGCCGTTGCTAAAGAAGCGCAGCATTTACCACAAACAAACCAAGTTGCTTGCTTCCCTAAAGCCATCACAAATCTTTTTAAGTGTATTCAGCAGCAACAGAACCCTGTGATTAAAAGACCATCATATGGCATTGCTCTAACAAGGCAACGTTGGCACGACTAAGGGTGGGTAAAACCATATTTAACACCAAACATTATTATGAGAAAACTGACCCACTAAGATGTTCATTTTGCGGTATTACTCTAACAATAACTCATCTGTTTACTGAATGTCCCACATCTAAGCTGGATGATCCACTTGAAAAAATTCTTGGATGTTCCGATGCAACTTTTTTGCCTCTCATACAAGACTGCCTAAGGAAGCACAACATCAACAAAGTTTAAGATATTTCAATTTATAATTTTTTTTTTTAAATTTATTTCTTTTTTTGTAAGAATTTTACATTTATCAATTAAACAAAATGTTGCTAATCTATTCCAAGCGCAAATGGTCTAGTTACCCGGCGCTTTTAATATGTATATTTTATAAATTTATTTATAAAATATAATTGAAATAAATAAATAAATAAATAAATTGAAATTGAAAAAGCTTAAAATATACCCGTTGACATTTTTGACCTACAGGCATATGAGCCAAGTATTTGTAAAATGAACGAGTATTATCAGTTAAGTTAATATGAGGTATTTAAATGTAATAACTACAATCGTTAAATTTCAAGCCAATCTTATGTTCTGATCATAAAACCGTTTGAATGTAATGTTTCAAATTCTTATAAGTTACTATTAACATTTGCAGTCACACCAGATACCTAATTTTATTATTATATTAAAATCTTCACGCTAAGAATTTCAAACCCTTATTCTATGTAATGCGTTGATAGTATTCTGTTTCTTATTTTTGATTTGAAAAGGTTCTTCATATAAAAAATACCCCCATCGCATTCGAAGAAGGAAAAATAAATAATTCCAAAAAATGATGATTTCTTAATTTTTCGTAAAATGAATTTTTCAAACTCCACATGAATCTAAATGGCTCACTTGTACATATAATTTTTAGATTTTATCACTTTCGTCTTCATCATCAATAAAGTTTCCAATAAGTAAATGGATGTCTTCCGTGTTATTTGAAAAATAAACTTTTGAGCATTAAACAAAGATTAATATTACTTGTCCTATTTCATTTGGATCTTGTTTCATTGTTTGCAATTGAAACTGAATTTTATTATTAGTTCCTTTTTCATAACTTTTAATATTTAATATTTAGTTATTTGAAATTGTTTAGTAATTAATTCTAATGCTTTCAGCTAAAGATCGTTTTGGGTTTATATAAAAAATTCAACAGTATTTATTTTCGATATTTCGATAACAATTTGTTATCATCGTCAGGAAAATTAAAACTTTTAAAATTTTGTGAAAATTATATCCCAGATAACACTGTTCATCCAATATGTAGTCAATTTTACCTTATAAATCATCAAAATTTATTAAAGACATTTTAAGACACAACAGGACCAGACTGGACCCAAGTGGGCTGACTTCACAATAGCTGGCAGCCTGTCAAACCTAACCTAACCTTTTAAGACATGCGAAAAATTCAGTGTACAAAAAAACGCATTTTAGTGGTTTTTTGAAAAAAGCGCTGAGGACATAGCCGCCAGATTTGACGATTTCTAAGGTCAAATTTAGCAAAATGACGAATATGACGATTTTTGTCCTAACGATGACAATTTTTACTATTGATGCCATATCATTAAATTTTTTGTAGGTGAGACACAAAGGTATAATTTGTATATATACTCGTATATAAAAAAATGAAATTCGACTAAAAATCAGCAGTTTTAAGTAAAACAATTTGCTTATGGCAAAAATACTCGTAACTGCCAACAAAAATAAAAAATTATGCATGTAGGATTCGTAGGATTTCAACATGTTTTTTTTTTTTTTTTTTTTTTTTTTTTTTTTTTTTTTTTTTTTTTTTTTAACACAAAAACTGCAAAGCTTCTTTGCTTGTCTGCAGTAACACCCAGGGTCTGTGGCAGGAATCGAACCTGCTACCTCGAGACTGTTGGTCGAGTACTCTACCAAATCAGCCATCGAGGCATAAAGTGGTATCAAGAGCTGTGTAAGAATGTAAGAAACTTAATAATGTAGCTTGTGTAATTTATTGAATTTACATTGAATTGTGTAAATAATTTGGGAAAATATTTGATTTAAAAAAACTGATAATAATGTCAATAAAAACATCAACTATTCTTCAAAATTTTTTCTGGAATTTCCTTATTTTATAACTAAATATGAAAAACAAGATATGAATTCCGAGTATCAAAAGTAAAATTTTTATTATATTTTGAAGCAATTTTTAAAAACTAAGCAACAAAATTGTGCAGTTTTGCAAAAAAAAAATTAATTGAAATGCGATTGTTTTCAATACATTCAAAATATAGTCTCATTGCCCCATTCTTCTGCAACGTTGACATAATATTCAGCCAAGTTAAGTTAGAATAAGACAAAAATACGAAATTCTTAACAAGCTTAAACAATTGAAGGTATTCTTTATTACTCATTAAAATTAAGTCTTTCAAACAATTAAAGGTGTAAAGAAATGTTAGAGACGTTTATAAATAGAAAAGCTTGTTTTTTTCGACATATAGATAGCTGGGAAACATAAAAAACAAGCTATTTATAATTTTTTACTGGTATTAAGTCTTTCAATTTTTTTCATACTGCAGTTAAAATCAATTAATTGAACTTATTCAACTCAGATATTTATTCCGAAAAATTTTGGAAAATTCAATGTATCAAAACATATTTGGTTTTTAATACCACACTATAAATATTAAGCCCGATTTTTTTTTTTTTTACGATATTTCAAAACTAAAATGACGAAATTTTCAAAAATTATTGGGATATTGACGATTTCTTCTATATTTTTTCTGGCAGCCCTGGCTGAGGCAAAAAAAACGCGCCTTTTTAGGTATTAAAACCGCTCAATCTAGCGTGAAAGGCGCTCAATTGACAACCGTGAGAGGAAGCATATAGTTCTCTTAAAATCGCTCTCATTTACCCATTTCTGAAGTACCGCAAGGTTTTTGGTGATACGGCGGCAAAGTAGAGTAAAAAAATGCACTTAATGTAACAACAAAAAGTAACAATAATTAATTTGAAAAGTAAAACTTCTACCGTAGTTTTTAAGATTTCCTTTTCGATAAACTTGCATTCGTCTTGAATAAACCATTCAAATGATTATGTATGCAAATTTCCTTATGGAAATATTTGATAACACAAAAATTATTAATTTTATTGAATTTTTGATGAACTTTTATAATTTTTTAAATTAAATTTTTGGTTTGTACATTTGTACAACGGGTTATAGTTCAGGTTTTTTCTTTCTTACGTTTTTTTCTTAAGAAGGATTTTTTACAATACAAATCTGCTGTGATCAATAATTTTGATTGAAGAAGACAAGAAAAATAATAATCAAATCTTTATAGCTGGGGGACAACAAAACATCCAACAAAAAATCCTTCTTAAGAAAAAAACTTAAGAAAAAAAAAACCTGAACTATAACCCGTTGTACAAAAAATTTAACAAAAATTATTGTTTTATTACTTATCAGAGGAATCATTTTTAAGTATTAAACATGTCAAAACTTAGAGCACTGAAACTAAATTCAGGTTGGAGATCTAGCTCTTAAACGTAAGCCAAAATTATTAATATACTTACTATTAAAACATTATTGTAAATGACCAAAGCATTGGACGCAAGTTCACTTGGCATATTAGGATTATCGGCACTTTGAAGTAGTTTCCAGCGATTCGTCGCAAAATTAAATGACCATAGTTCCTGAAATAATATGCACGAATCTCGTCGCATATTTGTCCTACTGTTAGGATTATATCCTCCCAACGAATAAAGATGAGACTCTGAAGCAGTTATGCGATGACCACTTCGAGCTATTGGGTAGGATATTAAGCCATTTCGGCTTTTATAAAGGCATTTTATAAGACGCAAAGGTTTAAAAGTGTAGCCAGGTTTTTCCAATTCTTGTTGGCGTTTTACAAAAATTTTATACATTCTTTTTAATCTGCGCCTATCATATTGTGCTTCAACATCTGACGTTAAATCAAATTCATCAGATGAGCTACTAACTTGATCCATCAACTCTTCAAATTCATTGTAATTACTCATGTTGTCATCATCACTCTCAATGGAACTATCGTCATCATCTTCATCCATTCCTTCGTACACCGCCTCTACAGCCATTTCGTCAATATCGATGTTTTCTAGAGGTTCATACTGATGTTGGTCTGCTTCAATTGCGTCGTTTTCCAACGCATTCTCAGGCTCATTCTGCTGTTCTTCTAGCACATTTTCTTCACCCCTTTCCATACTTGTATGATACTTTAATCTTCTAAAATATGGGCATATATACTTTGTAAATTTATTATTACAAATTTTGAAATTTAACAAGTTTAACATATAAGCAATTGCCAAAATAATTATTTTCATAACAAATGTTTTACAAAAGAAAAGGCTCAATATACCACAAGATATAAATATATTCTAAACAGAGAAAAACTCTAAAAACAAATTTATATTAAAACACTATTTATATAATATTCTTTTTGCAGCTGGTTAATTTGTCGACTAGGTATAATTATTTTTTGTAAACTAACAATCAGCTGATATTGTTTCGTATATATAAACTGGTGTCTTTTGTTATTTTGGCAACTTCTTAGCTCACTTTTTTTATAATAAAATCTACTTTCCAACACATACGTACCTCGTAACAAATTTATAAACTTTTTGACTGCGATGATGAGTTTGATAGAAAGATGTTCGCTTGTACTTTACAACCTTTGCACATATATGTATCAAAACTTGTCTTATAACAGATTAACCTTCATAGTTTACCAAATACTAAAATCAACGCATTCATTTATTATTCGATATTCCAATTGTTTACAGCTTAATTTCTTTATTATAAACAAAGCAAAACTTGCCAACTTACCAGATCTAAAAATTTATGTATGAAAACTTAACGAAAACTCAGGGCTACTCCGCATTTAACAATTTCACACGCATGTTGTATTGGCGTCTACTAGGTGGCAGCGCTATGTAACTGCTTTTTTTCAAGGCGAACTCATAACAGGTGAAATTGAAAGCGCAGCTGATAACTTTTTTTTATACCCTTCACAAAAATGTAAGGGGTATTTATAAGTTTGTGATTCCGTTTATAATTTCTACAGTTTTTTTTTTGCGACCCTATAAAGTATATATATTCTGAATCAGAATTAATGGAAAAGTCGATTAAGCGATGTCCGTCTGTCCGCTGTTGAAATACCGTTTCTGAGAAAACCATTAGACTTAGAAACTTTTTTCTTTCACCATTCCCCATCGATTCATGGGTTTGCTATTGAAATTCAGTAATATCGGTCCACGTATAGCTGAGATACATTCAATATTCCGAAAAAAGCCATTTTTTTGCAGTTTTGTATGAAAATTTTTGAAAACAAAAGTTGTTCGTTTTGCTTCAAACTTCACACACTTATTAAGCATGGTGACTAAAAGGCAAAAAAATATTTTTTCAGATATCGGTCCATATATACCCGAGATATAGCCCAAATCGGATTTTTAATAAAAAATGTCGCATAGGCGAAGCTAAATAACTTTTTTTGCTCAAAAGCAGTTCTGGTAATAAAATTAGGTTACATAAATATGGAAAATGAAAATTTCCGATATCGGTCCATATATACCCGAGATATAGCCCAAACCGGGTTTTTCATGAAAATGTCGCGTAAGCGAACTTAAACAACTTTTTTGTGCTCAAAAGCAGTTCTGGTAATAAAATAGGGTCATATAAATATGAAAAATGAAAATTTTCGATATCGGTCCATATATACCCGAGATATAGCCTAGACCGTGATTTTCATGAAAATGCCGCGTAAGCGAACTTAAACAATTTTTTGTGCTCAAAAGCAGTTCTGGTAATGTAATTAGGTTACATAAATATGGAAAATGAAAATTTCCGATATCGGTCCATATATACCCGAGATATAGCCCAAATCGGGTTTTTCATGAAAATGTCGCGTAAGCGAACTTAAACAACTGTTTTGTGCTCAAAAGCAGTTCTGGTAATAAAATAGGGTCATATAAATATGAAAAATGAAGATTTTCGATATGGGTCCATATATACCCGAGATATAGCCTAGACCAGGGTTTTCATGAAAATGCCGCGTAAGCGAACTTAAACAACTTTTTGTGCTCAAAAGTAGTTCCGGTAATGAAATTAGGCTACATAAATATGAAAAATGAAAATTTCCGATACCAGTCCATATATACCCGAGATATAGCCCAAATCGGGTTTTTCATGAAAATGCCGCGTAAGCGAACTTAAACAACTTTTTTCACCTTAAAGCAGTTCTGGTAATTAAATAAGGCTATATAAATATGGAAAATGAAAATTTCCGATATCGGTCCATATATACCCGAGATATAGCCCAAACCGGGGTTTTCATGAAAATGTCGCGTAAGCGAACTTAAACAACTTTTTTCACCTTAAAGCAGTTCCAGTAATAAAATAAGGTTATATAAATATGGAAAATTAAAATTTCCGATATCGGTTCATATATACCCGATATATAGCCTAACAGGTTTTTTGATGAAAATGCCGAGTAAACAACTTTTTTGTGCTCAAAAGCAGTTCTGGTAATGAAATAAGGTTATATAAATATGGAAAAAAAATCCGATATCGGTCCATATATACTCGAGATATAGCCTGAACCGATTTTTCCAATAACATTTTTTTTTTGCTGAAAAGCAGTTCTTGTTATAAAAGAAGGTTATGAAAATAGAGAAAATTAAAATTTCTGATATCGGTCCATATATACCCGAGATATAGCCTAAATCGGGTTTTTCATGAAAATATCGCGTAAGCGAACTTAAACAATTTGTTGTGCTCAAAAGCAGTTCTGGTAATGAAATAAGATTACATAAATATGGAAAATTAAAATTTTCGATATCTGTCCATATATACCCGAGATATAGCCTGAACCGATTTTTCCATTAAAAATTTTTTTTTTTTTGCTGAAAAGCAATTCTCGTTATAAAAGAAGGTTACTAAAATACAGAAATTAGAAAATTCCGATATCGGTTCATATATAACCGAGCATATTTAGGTCACATTTTTAATATACTATATATCTTCGTGACTATCGTGAAGGGTATTTTAGATTCGGCCCAGCCGAATATACTACACTCTTACTTGTTTTTAATTATAATCTGTTTCAGATGTCAATGGCATAATTAAAACAAAATTGGAAAAAAAATTTAAACAATTTTTTAAATTATGTATTCTATTTTGAGCGCCAGATATCATCCAGAAATCTCCGAAGTCTGGATGGTCATTTTCACCTTTTCAAGCTCTATGATCTGAGACCTTGCGTTTCACGAAATAATTAAAAGTTTAACAAAATAATTAAGTTTTTCTTTTATTGTACAATTTTTTGAATAGAAATTTGAAAAAAAATTCAAAACAATTTTTAAAATTATGTATTGCATCTTGAGGGCCAGCTATCATTAAGAATCCTCCCCAATCTTACTGGCCATTTTCCCCTTTCCAAGCTCTATGATCTGAGGCTTTAATTTTCACGAAATAATTAAATGTTTCACGAAATAATTCAATGTTTGTCTTCTATTGTAAATTTTTTTTATTATATTTTTTTTTATTTCTTTTTGTGTTTATATTTTTCCCTTGACATTTGAAAAATATTTATTTTTTGTAGTGCTGTATTTATTGCTCTTGCATTTACCTGGTATGAATTCGCCTTGTGTTTTTTTGTTGCTGTAAAAGACGTGAGTGCTTAAGTAGATAAAACAGGATATGTTTTTAACCATGATACAAAAAACAAGGTAGCCGCTTCGCTACAACAATACAACAATAAAAAAAAACAGGTATTTTGTTTGTGTAAAAAGGCGAATTCACACTTAAGCTGTCAAAAGTAGTTGATAACTAACATGTTAAAAAATTTAAATGGCGCCGAAAAGGTAAACAAAACTTGACAGAGAAAGTGCCGCCATATTAAATGAATTCGCCTGAATTCGCCGATGCATCCACCTAATAATGAATTCGCCTTGGTTTTTAACAATGTAGATGTCAGTTTTCACAATGTAAAATGCCTACATGACGTCTGTTACCACAAAAACATTGATTCTGTAAAAACCATGATACAAAAAACAAGGTAGCCGCTTCCCTACAACAATACAACAATAAAAACAAGGCGAATTAATTATTAGGTGGATGCATCGGCGAATTCAGGCGAATTCGATTAATATGGCGGCACTTTCTCTGTCAAGTTTTGTTTGCCTTTTTCGGCGCCATTTAAATTTTTGTACATGTTCTTTATCAACTACTTTTGACAGCGTAAGTGTGAATTCGCCTTTTTACACAAACAAAATACCTGTTGTTTTTTTTTATTGTTGTATTGTTGTAGCGAAGCGGCTACCTTGTTTTTTGTATCATGAATAAAAAGAACAACAGGTATTTTTTTTGTGTAAAAAGGCGAATTCACACTTAAGCTGTCAAAAGTAGTTGATAAAGAACAAGGCGAATTAATTATTAGGTGGATGCATCGGCGAATTCAGGCGAATTCGGTTAATATGGCGGCACTTTCGCTGTCAAGTTCTGTTTACGTTTTTCGGCGCCATTTAAATTTTTTACATGTAATTTATCAAATACTTTTGACAGCTTAAGTGTGAATTCGCCTTTTTACACAAACAAAATACCTGTTGTTTTTTTTATTGTTGTATTGTTGTAGCGAAGCGGCTACCTTGTTTTTTGTATCATGATAAAGAACATGTAAAAAATTTAAAAGGCTCCGAAAATGGTAAACAAAACTTGACAGAGGAAGTGTTGCCATATTAACCGAATTCGCCTGAATTCGCCGATGCATCCACCTAATAATGAGCAAAGTCATCTGACAAAATTTTTATGTTTAAACATCTGACATTAGAGCTTTACGCCGTGCGAAGAGTTCAGCGGCGGTTGTCTTTGAATGGTTTGAGTAGTCGGCTTGAGGAAATTTTAACGAATTAATATTTTAACGGATGAGAAGAAAACAAACTTGGTATCACTGACAAACTTTTTCTTTTTTTATGTATATGCGAGCACGTGTTCTGTCTTGACACCCATGATACAAAAAACAAGGTAGCCGCTTCGCTACAACAATACAACAACAAAAAAAACAACAGGTATTTTGTTTGTGTAAAAGGCGAATTCACACTTAAGCTGTCAAAAGTAGTTAATAAAGAACATGTACAGAAATTTAAATGGCGCCGAAAAAGGTAAACAAAACTTGACAACGAAAGTGCCGCCATATTAACCGAATTCGCCTGAATTCGCCGATGCATCCACCTAATAATTAATTCGCCTTGCTGGACACCATATACACACCTGAATTTCGTAAAAAATGTAAACAAAAAAGTTTGTTAGCTTCTTTGTTTACCTTTTTTTCGTTTTTAGCACGCGTTTGCATAAAATACATGGAACTTATAGATGAAAAAAACGAGACGATCTATATCTCGGAAACGAATTGCCGAGCATACTTTCGACTTTGTGTGTCTTGTTAAGTACAAAACTATGCTTGTTTTGATGTATTATTTATTGCATAATAGACTTTAATAGAGGGGGTATACCCTTTCAAAGTTTTAAAAATTTTGTTTAAACACTGGTTAGTTTTTTAATTTGTATTTATTTTGAATAAAAAAAAAGTCATGCGTACCAATGAATTTCTGGTTATTCTAAAGGATAAAATTACGCTTTTTTTGGTATATTATTTATTGTTTAGTAGACTTTAATTAGTGGGGTTATACCCCTTCAAAGTTTAAGAGCAACACTAACATTGGTTAGTTTGTTCATTTATAAATATTTTGAATCGTGCGTACCAATGGATTTCTGGTTATTTTAAAGGACAAAATTACGCTTCTTTTGTTGTGTAATTTATCGCATAATAGACTTTAATTAGTGGTTTATACCCCTTCGAAATTTTACAACTTTGTAAGAACAACACTAACATGGGTTAGTATGTTCATTTAAAAATATTTTGAATAAAAACTGAGTCATGCGTTCCAATGGATTTCTGGTTATTCTAAATAATAAAATTACGCTGCTTTTGGTGTATAATTTATTGCATAAGAGACTTTAATTAGTGCTGTTATACCCCTTCGAAGTTTTAAAAATTTTTTAAGAGCAACATATTGAATAAAGCAATATTTTGAATAAAAACTGAGTCATGCATTCCAATAGATTTCTGGTTATTCTAAATGATAAAATTACGCTTCTTTTGTTGTATAATTTATTCCATAATAGACTTTAATTACTGTTGTTATACCCTTTCGAAGTTTTACAAATTTGTAAGAACAACACTAACATGGGTTAGTATGTTGATTTGTAAATATTTTGAATAAAAAATGAGTCATGCATACCAATGGATTTTTGGTTATTCTAAAGAATAAAATAACGCTTCTTTTGGTTTTAGACTCGTCTTCCTGGAGACTTTCCGGGACGAGCTATACCCCTTCAAAGTCTGAACAAATTTCGAACTAAAAATAAGTTTTTTCTAATTAATAATAAATAACTAACAAAACAAAAAGAATTTATGCATTTACAGTAAAACCATAAATATATTAAATACAAATTTATTTACAATAAAAATTATTAACCATTCATAAATTAAAAATTTCTACCCCCAAAAAATGAGAATGAAGGAAAAGGAAGATAATGATGGGTAAAGCAATTACATAAAGTAACCCGTTTTAGCGTTTTTATAATAATGTTTAAAGCAATTGAATAAGTAAACTATTTTAGCGTTTTTAATTTGTGCTTGATAATGTACCAAACTTGGCATCATTATTTGTTCAGTATGAAATTTTAATGAACAATATGGAAAATTTCTAACAAATAACTCTTTTAAATATATTTTAATAGCGAAATATTATAAAGTGATATTATAGTGTCGCGTCTCATAATAAGCCACCACTGATAAAAATACTACAGTACAAATGCCGTTTCAGCGTAAAATGCAGACGTTTAATTTATAGCATACAGAACAATTTTTCCATTGTAACTAATTCATAATAATTTTTAAAAACTCCGTTCTTTTTAATTTTTATTAAAATTTTTTACCGTTTGTTTCTTCTGTTTTTAAACTTTCCTGTCAGCCGATCAGAAATGCCGCTCGTCTATATTTTATACTAGATTGCATGCAAATGCATTTAGAGCCAGTTCAACTTAGAACCAACTTTAATTTTGACTATAGTTGAAAAAAAGTTAGCAGCATATGCTAGAATTTAAGTTGTTTTTAAATAGAATCGACTTTATTGTTTGACTATAGTTATAGCCCATTGTCTCCATTTTTGAACCAGAATTTTGTGGTTTATTCAAAGTATAAATATCAAACTTACATATAATCATGTAAAATGGAAAATAATGTAAATCAATTTACAACTGTGAAAAAGTAAATTTGTAAACAATGTAATATATTAAACCATATGTAACTAAGCATTCTATACTGTAATATGAGACTCTTAAGGCCAATTAAACCGACCGTAGAAATTGTAACTGTAACGTAAATGTAAATCTAGTAGCACTTATAGAACACTTAAACCGTATCATATGTTTTTGACATAAACAAAAAACAAAAGTGCATGTGAAGAAAAGGTGTTCTGTTTTTCAT
Source organism: Thecocarcelia acutangulata (assembly GCA_914767995.1). Classification (NCBI taxonomy): domain Eukaryota; kingdom Metazoa; phylum Arthropoda; class Insecta; order Diptera; family Tachinidae; genus Thecocarcelia; species Thecocarcelia acutangulata. The sequence goes on from OU612098.1 coordinate 66,413,519, forward strand.
TTTTATATTGTTGCGTGGTAAAGAAAATAATTAATTTGTCATCGTCCATATCCTTATATCAAAAAAATTACAAAAATGAAATAAGAGCAATACAGCTGTTCATAGTAGTGATGAGAGTTCATAGTAATCAGTACATACACAAAAGGTACGAAACTTACTTAAATTGTACCTAAAATTTATCTTATAATATTACAATATGTAATAACTTTGATAAAAAGTTATATTAGAATGTGTTATCAATATATTGTACATAAAAATTATTAACATTTTTTTTTTTTTTTGTTATTACATTTTTTATTACTTTACAAACCTAAATTTAATCATGTATTGCTTTCTTACATTTATAGCAGCATAACTCTGCATTATGAACCGATTTTCAAAAGTTATTTTTTTAAAGATTATGCTTTTGGAATATATTTTTGGAAATTGGACGAATAAATGTTGTAGAAGCACATAATGTGACACTTGCAAAAATCGCAGCGCAGCATATAAATTATGCTATCTATGTATGTACATTTATTCTGCGTGCACAACTCAGAGAAAAAGTATTAAATTTATTAATACTAATAAATAATAAAAAAGTACTAAAACAGGGTGTTTGTGCTATCCTGCCATTCACAATAATATAAACTATCAGTGACTACATTTGTCACGTAAACACGTAATGATATTATAATTTCTACAGGTTGAGACGGTACGTTTACATTTCATTACAGTCAGATAAGCTTTTTCATGGTATCTTGTATAACAAAAATCAGCTGTTTCGACTACATTCACATTTACGGTCGGCTAAATGGGCCTTTAGTCTTGTGTATAGAATTTCAATAGTAAGAAAAAAGAGCTCAATATTTCTGACAAGAATAACATCGCAACCTAAATTAGCACATCAAGCATAATTTATCTGTCTAAAATCTTCATGTGCATACAAAATGTATGCAGCCAACCCAAATAGTGCGGCGCCAACGCTTTGCAATTTTTTTTTTTTATAGCTTTTATTTATTTATTGAATCTTCACAATGTGAACTAACAATAAGTATTCAAATCTTAATACTAAATACAAAAAATTAACCAAGTTCAGCCAATGCTAGACAAAAAGTTGTATTTTGCGCATATTATATCGGTAAAATCACCTACTTAACGCTCTGATGGTGGCAACGGTATCCCTTCTTGTCAACCGAGTGTGACCGCTAAAATTAAGTATGTTTCGTGCAAGAGGGTTTGGGTGAAGCCCCAATTTGCTGATATACCTTGTCGCATACTTTGAAAATTCATCTTTCACCAGTGAAACACACAGATCCTTGTGAATTCGAGAGTTTTTTACGTACCATGGAGCTGCAGTAATTGTCCGAAGAATTTTATTTTGTCGCCTTTGAATTTTTTCAATGTTTGACGCTGAGGCGGTGCCCCAAAACTGAATTCCGTAGCACCATATAGGCTTTAGTATTGCGTTGTATAACAAAAGTTTGCAATCTAATTTCAATGTAGAATTTCTGCCCATAAGCCAATTTAATTGCGCTGCTTTTAATTTCAACTGGGTGACTTTCGCATCAATGCGAGACTTCCACGTCAGCCTATGGTCGAGGTGAATACCAAGGTACTTGAATTCATTATGCTGCGGAATAGGTGAGTTGTTGATTTGGATAGGCGAACATGTTTTTTTTTTCGCAGCGTGAATGCAACTTGAGTACATTTCTGTTCATTAACTTTGATTTTTCAAAATGTTAGCCATTTCTCTAATATTGAAATATATTCCTGTAAATTACGCTAGTTGATGGTTTTCATGAACACTGCAGAATGCTGTGTCATCTGCAAAAGTTGGAGTGTGAATACCAGATTTGGCTGGTATGTCAGAAGCGTAAATTAAATATAAAGTGGGTCCCAGAATGCTACCTTGGGGAACTCCTGCCTCGATTGGCTGAGTTGGGCTTACAAAGTCGCCTTCTCTGATAACAAATTTACGGCCACGTAAATAGCTTTCTAGAAGCTTGTGAGTGTTTGCAGGCAAGCTCAACTTTATTTTGTGCATTAATCTCGGGCCACACTTTATCAAAAGCTTGGGAAACAGCAATGAATAGAGCTAAGCAATACTTTTTGCCCTCAAAAGTCTTTCTTATAACATTAACTAACCTATGCGTTTGTTCTATGGTGCTGTGTTTAGCCCGAAAGCCGAATTGATGATTAGGGATACATCCTACATCATTCAATATTGGAGTCAATTTCGCCATTAACAATTTTTCGAATAGTTTTGAAATTGTTGGCAGTAGACTAAATTGGTCTATATGACTCTACTTTAGTGCAATTGGAAAATCCAAATTTGACAAAACGTAAGAGAGAGCTTCAGAGCGCTTTTACATTTAGACAGACTATGGGCGGATATTTAAGAAATTAGTAGACATGAAGTTGATGTTGTTATGAGAATAATGATGTAACAACATAAAAAATGCGAAAAGTTGAAAAGAGAAAGAAAAAATTTCCATAAATGTCTAACACAGAGAGTCGTGTACTACACACTTTCCTCCTCCAATTTTCGTTACAGCACCCTCAAACTTCGTCTGTCTGCCCATCGCCTGTCTAAATGTAAAAGCGCACTAAGCAAAACTAAAAAAAATCACATTGATGTTCCAAAAGTCGAAAAAAAAGAGCATATGATTTTTCAGTTATACCTAGTCATGAATTCGCAAGGTGCATTAACACCTACAAGGTGGCAACACTAGAGCAAAATTGCAACAATACAACAAAAACAGGCATGTGGTAAGCTATGTTTATCAAAAATATTTTTAACTATTTATACCTTTTCACAATTGTAAATTATTTTTCTTTAAATTATTTTCATGTTCACAAAATTATTTTTAAATATTTAATCCAGAATAAAGCACCAAATTCACTTTCAAAAATGGAAACAGTACATTTGACGTAAATGGCTTACTAAATGCCATCTCCGTGAAGTTAACAAACTAAGATAACAAACTTTTTCTGTTTCGCTCAATTTCAAGAGAGTAACGCCATAATTCTCTCTTTGCAGACTGTGTGCAGACATAAATTGAGTATTTTTGCCTTTGCAGACCAAATTTCTAGTGCTACCAAGTCTAAAATGTAGAATTGTACAACATTTTCTACCAAAAATATGGCAACTTCTGAAAATTCTCACTCTTCTTCTTGTTTTCTTACATGGGAGAGATAAACTATTTTAACAAACTATATAAAATCGACATAACTGAAAAATGATGTGTAGAAAAATGCCTTATTATTAATGAAAAATTAATAATTAAGGAATAAATTACGTGCAATTATATAAGTTCTGTTGTACTTGAAAGTATAGTTTCATTTATATGGTTCAAAATGTTCCTTATATTTCAGCAAACCTAAAATCTTCAAACAACACAAATAGGTCTCTAGAGTCCAAACCAGAAATTCTTCCTGGACCAAACCTTTTGTAGATTAAAGAGGACCTTTTTACCTTTAATTTGACATATATTTTATATAGCCCAAAAGTTTTTGCTAGAACAAAGTTTCAATTTTAAAAAAATTTTAGTAATTGTAATTAAACACTAATGGGCCTCCCGAGTCCAAACCAGAAATTCTTCCTGGATCAAACCTTTTGTAGATTAAAGAGGACCTTTCTACCTTTAATTTGACATAAAATTTATATAGCCCAAAAGTTTTTGGTAGAACAAGTTCCAATTTTAAAAAATGTTTGTCATTGCACTCAAACACTAATGGGCCTCCCGAGTCCAAACAAGAAATTCTTCCTGGACCAAACCTTTTGCAAGTTAAAGAGGACCTTTTTAGCTTTAATTTGACATAAAATTTATATAGCCCAAAAGTTTTTGGTAGAACAAAGTTTCAATTTTAAAAAAATTTTGTCATTGCACTCAAATACTAATGGGTCTCCCGAGTCCAAACATGAAATTCTTCCTGGACCAAACCTTTTGCAAGATAAAGAGGACCTTTTTAGCTTTAATTTGATATAAAATTTATATAGCCCAAAAGTTTTTGGTAGAACAAAGTTTCAATTTGAAAAAAATTTTGTCATTGCACTCAAAATCTAATGGGCCTTCCGAGTCCAAACCAGAAATTCTTCCTGGACCAAACCTTTTGCAAGATAAAGAGGACCTTTTTAGCTTTAATTTGATATAAAATTTATATAGCCCAAAAGTTTTTGGTAGAACAAAGTTTCAATTTTAAAAAAATTTTGTCATTGCACTCAAACACTAATGGGCCTTCCGAGTCCAAACCAGAAATTCTTCCTCGACCAAACCTTTTGCAAGTTAAAGAGGACCTGTTTAGCTTTAATTTAATATAAAATTTATATAGCCCAAAAGTTTTTGGTAGAACAAAGTTTCAATTTTAAAAAAATTTTGTCATTGCACTCAAACACTAATGGGCCTCCCGAGTCCAAACAAGAAATTCTTCCTGGACCAAACCTTTTGCAAGATAAAGAGGACCTTTTTAGCTTTAATTTTAAGTATATTTTATATAGCCCAAAAGTTTTTGGCAGAACAAAGTTTCAATTTTAATAAAATTTTGTCATTAAAATTAATTTTAGTGTTTGAGTGCAATGACAAAATTTTATTAAAATTGAAACATTGTTCTACCAAAAACTTTTGGGCTATATAAAATATACTTCAAACTAAAGCTAAAAAGGTCCTCTTTAACTTGCAAAAGGTTTGGTCCAGGAAGAATTTCTTGTTTGGACTCGGGAGGCCCATTAGTGTTTGAGTGCAATGACAAAATTTTTTTAAAATTGAAACTTGTTCTACCAAAAACTTTTGGGCTATATAAATTTTATGTCAAATTAAAGGTAGAAAGGTCCTCTTTAATCTACAAAAGGTTTGATCCAGGAAGAATTTCTGGTTTGGACTCGGGAGGCCCATTAGTGTTTAAGTACAATTACTAAAATTTGTTTAAAATTGAAACTTTGTTCTAGCAAAAACTTTTGGGCTATATAAAATATATGTCAAATTAAAGGTAGAAAAGTCCTCTTTAATCTACAAAAGGTTTAGTCCAGGAAGAATTTCTGGTTTGGACTTTAGAGACCTAATTGTGTTGTTTGACGATTTTAGGTTTACTGAAATATAAGGGACTTTTTGGACCATATAAATGAAACTATACTTTCAAGTACAACATAACTTATATAATTGCATGAAATTTATTCTTTAATTATTAATTTTTCATTAATAATAACACATTTTTTCATACATAATTTTTCAGCCATGTCGATTTGAGATAGTTTGTTAAAATAGTTTGTTATCTTGCAAATCCTCTCCCATATAATGAAACAAGAAGAGGAATTATTATTTGCAGAAGTTGCCGTATTAATAGTAGTAAATGTTCTAAAATTTACCATTTTAGATTTGGTAGCACTAGAAATTTGGCAAAAATACTCAATTTTCGTCTGGTAGCACGTTTAGTCCGGCAGCATTATTCTGCACACTTCTGCACAATAATGAAAAATTACTCATTTTTCTGCAAACGTGGCCAATTTTTTCTCCCTCTCTTTGAGCGGAAAAGAATAGTTAGTTATCTCAGTTTGTTAACTTCTCGTCCGCCTAAATGCCAGTAGCAAAAAACTGTCATATGCCGTAGCGCTGCCACACTTTGACGTTATGCACATTGTGAATTCGCCTTGTAGATAATCATATGTTCCCATCAAGGCGAATTCATTACCAGGTGAACTTAACAGCACAGGTGATTATTTTTTGCTTCTCGCGTTTTTTTCAATGAGACTGTCAAATTTTGTTTACAAACTTTTTTGCGCCATTTTAATCTGAAGGTTTTTTTGCATGAATTAGTGCAGTTTCAAGAAATTTGTGTGAATTTAAAAGTGAAAAACTAATATGATCTGTGATTTTAATTACAAACAATTATAAAAGCTTATATTTAACGTTTATATAAAATTTTTTCTCTGCTGAGCAATCTTAGGCGAATTTAGATTATGACATTCACGATATGTTTTACAATAACAAAATACATAGTACTGAATTCGCCTTTCCGCTTGCATTCACCTGTATAAAGTCGCCTTGGTTCCTATGAAACATAGTATCCGCTTCGCTACAACAATAAAAAAACAACAGGTATTTTCATGATACAAAAAACAAGGTAGCCGCTTCGCTACAACAATACAACAATAAAAAAAACAACAGGTATTATGTTTGTGTAAAAAGGCGAATTCACACTTAAGCTGTCAAAAATACTTGATAAAGAACATGTACAAAAATTTAAATGCCGCCGATAAAGGTAAACAAAACTTGACAGAGAAAGTGCCGCCATATTAACCGAATTCGCCTGAATTCGCCGATGCATCCACCTAATAATTAATTCGCCTTGGATATTTTGTTTGTGTAAAAGGCGAATTCACACTTCAGTTGTCAATACTAGTTGATTAAGAACATGTGCATTTTTAGTATTTATAAACAAAAATAACCTTGATAAATAAAATATTTTGAATGTTAATTTTTGTTTTGTTCCATTTTCCCCTTTTGAAATTTACTTTTACAAACGGAACAAGTTCTCATTTTTAATATTTTCCAAAACTTTTTGATATTTTAGCACATGCATTTTTTTCCTATCCAATCTCTTGTACTCTGAACTTTCAAAGTCCTAAAGACAAGAAAACTGTTTGTACAGCATGATTATTTTGAAAACACCCTCAATGCACCAATTTATTAAAAGAAAACACTTAATTTTAAGTAATAAGAATTAATTTAATAACTTATGCAAAAGAGAAATTTGCTAAAATTATTCGCAAGCAGAAAGTTTCCAAAATTTTTTGATGCTAAGTTCAAATGACAATAAATTTTGACGTTTTGTGTCTGCAATAATTGTTAACGAAAATTCATTAACAATTATTGCAGCAATAATTGCAACCATCGGCAATAAGCTGTCTTCACTGGCAATAACACAAATTTGACGTTTGATGCAATAAATGTTAACATATTTATTGCTAATCTAGACGAGGGGTAAATGGCGCCCATTATACATGTTATTACGTTTTTAATAACAAATTTTGTAGCAACAGTTTGACTGTTTCTCATCTCTAGTCAAACTGTGGTAGTAAACATAAATGCTTTCTTTGCAAGAAAAATCAGCGCACTCTGCTACATATGAAACAAAATCCTCAAAGCGCAAAATCCTCATGCCAACTGCTGCTCAAGTACAGGTAACATTTTGTTAAGTACAGCAATAACCCAAATTGAGCACAGTGAGAGCTCTTATACTCGTAGATCCAGGTTCCCAAAGAACATTCTAAACCGAAAAAATTAGAACTCGTCTCCAACTTCCTTACACTAAGTCACATTTCGAAATCGTAGGTATTGGTGGTCAAAAGCAATCCGCAAATAAAGAACGCGTATTTATTTTGTACGCCAAACGACATAATGTGCGCATTCCGATTAAAGCAATTGTGCTGCCCAAAGTAATTAAGCACCTTCCAACTTTAAGTTTCTAAATCCCAAGGTCAAAGCAACTCGGGGAATTAGATCCTGCTGACCCCACATTTAATAAAGCCCCTCAAATAGATCTAATTCTAGGCAACAATTGTGAACAGTTTATTAATATTGAGGGCACCAAGAAAAATCTTTGTGTTTGTATCCGATGCTGTAGAACTAAATAGTATTCTAAGGCAGTTTTGGGAACAGGAGGAACTTCCTGTTACTCAAACAAAGTCAGCAGAAGATTATTTCTGCGAAAAGTTCTATAAAAAACCACTACTCGCAATGAAACTGGCAGATATATAGTTAAACTTCCTTTTAAAGAAGATTTTCGCGACAAATCGTTCCTAGGCTGATCTCGATTTACTGCCTTAGCTCAATACGCAGCATGAAAAGAAATCTGGCTAAGACCCTCGAACTCCAAGCGCAGTATAAGGAAGTCTTGAACGAATATATTTCTTTAGACCACATGCAAGAAGTTCCATCAAATGAAACCTTCTCCCAAGGTAAATATAGTCAGAGTTTCAATTCTCTCTTAATGACGTTTTACACAAAAGCCCTCTTTTACAGAACAATTTAATGTCCATTATAATTAATTGGATAAAATATCAGTATGTTTTTAGTGGAGATATCCAGAAAATGTACCGCCAAATACTTCATCGCGTTGATAGACCATATCTGCGAATTTTACACCAGCCTCAAGCAGATATCCCAATTAAAGATTATGAGCTAAAAATCTATAAATATCTCGCGATTCGGACCCTTCTACAACTCGCTTCAGATTCCAAATCAGCTTTCCCTAAAGCAACATCCATACTGCGCACAGAAATGTATGTCGATGAAATACTTACTGGAGGTTTCTCAATAGAAAAAACTCTGTCGCCCAACCCAATCTCAGCTCATAAAGGCGTTAAATTCAGCAGTTGCTTGCCCATGTACCAAAAGAACATATTTATGATTCCGATTTTCTTCACTTCCATGACTCAAGCTCAACCAAAACCCTTGGTTTAAAGTGGAATGCGGTCACTGACTCATTCGCATACAATTTTTTTCCAGTTGAACAAACTCTCAAAATTGCTAAGCGACAGATTCTCTCTTCTATTAGAAAGGACATGGATCCCGCTGGATGACTAACTTCTGTAGTAATTAAAGCGGAGATTCTCATGGAACAACTCTGTTTAGAAGGGTTAGGAGTAGATTATATATGTATATACATATATAATCTACTCGGTCATGCTGAATGTAGCCAAATGTGTAGGATGGTGCAGTCAGAGTTTCACATCTTCAGACTCAAGCCAAGAATCGAATCGATTATACGCCATTCCAAAGTCTGCATAGTACAAAAACAGCAATCATGCTTGCAGACAATGGCGCTCTTACCTCCTGAAAGATGCAATTTTACACCACCCTTCCACATAACAGGAATCGATTTTGCGGGTCCCATTGAACTCAAAACCTCAACTTTGCGAAAAGCAAGCACGTTGAAAAGATACGTGTCTTCATTTGCTGGAGGCATGCTCAGACTTGTCCTCAAAAGTATTCCAAGCTGCGTTCACTCACTTTGTCGGGAGGCGGGAGCTGCCCCAAAGGACTACAACTGACAATTGCAGAAATTTTCTAGGGGCTATTCGAGCACTTAAACGGGAATTCTCGGCATTTGTCAATGAGGCCGCTCAAGACGTTGCTCAAAAGTATATTTCACAGGGATTCGAATGGAAATTCATACCTCCACACGCATCGCTCATGAGAAGTCTGTGGAAAGCGGCTGTAAAGAGTTTCAAATCTCATTTCAAAAGACTCGCTGGAACCCAAAAATTCAATTTTGAGGAATTTTCTACTCTTCTAGCCAGAATAGAAGAGATACTCAATTCCCGCCCGATTTCTGCTCTTTCCGAAGATTCCTGAGCAACAGGGGAGGTTCGCCCATAATGGCTTTTCCAGAGCCAAATAGTCAAAGCACCACGGTTATTAACATATAGGAGAAATTGAAGTAAACCATCAGTTCTCCATGAGATGGAAAGACGATTATTTAAAACCTTTATAGAAGCGTTAAAAATGGAAAACTCCTTTCCCCAATATTCAGCCAGGAGACCTAGTGGTGGTAAAGCATGGTTTACTACGCAAGGAATCGAAAGACAGCTGACCTTATACCACCACCATATTAAAGCTGCCTTGATATGCATTATATATGACTCAAGGCGAATTCATTACCAGGTGAACTTAACAGCACAGGTGATTATTTTTTGCTTCTCGCGTTTTTTCCAATGAGACTGTTAAATTTTGTTTCTTTTGTTTACAAACTTTTTCGCGCCATTTTAATCTGAAGGTTTTTTTGCATGATTTAGTGCAATTTCAAGAAATTAGTGTGAATTTAAAAGTGAAAAACTAATATAATCTGTGATTTTAATTACAAACAATTATAAAAGCTTATATTTAACGTTTATATAAAATATTTTCTCTGCTGAGCAATCTTAGGCGAATTTAGATTATGACATTCACGATGTGTTTTACAATAACAAAATACATTGTACTGAATTCGCTTTTCCGCTTGCACTCACCTGTATAAAGTCGCCTTGATATGACTTAAAAAAATATGAGTTCCTAAAACACACGAGAAGAATTCATCTGGCATAAGATGTATACGCATACACAGCATTGTGTATGTATTAGTGTTTTTGTATACATTAAATTGCTTGGCTTGTGTTTGTATTGGTTTTCTGCCAAATCATGCAGACAAAGTAACACTTTCATCCCCCCGTTCGCCTACAAGCTGCAGAACAATTGTTGTCGTCTATTATTGCACAATTAAAATATAAATTAGTTTAACTGGACTACACCAAGGCGAAATCGTTACTAGGTGAACATGACAGCGCAGGCGATCATTTTTTGCTTCCTTCATTTTTTCCCCCTGAGCCTGTCAAACATTTTCGCGCCATTTTAATATTTTTTTGTATAATTTAGTGCAATTTCAAGAAATTTTTGTGGTTTTAAAAGTAAAAAACCAATATAATCTGTTATTCTAAATACAAATAGTTATAAAAATTTGTTACGACGTTTATATAACATTTTTCCCCAGTTGAACCATCTTAGGCGAATTTAGATGTTGACATTCTTAGGAAGTTTTACAACAACCAAATACATAGTACTGAATTCTCCTTCCCGCTTGCATGTGGTAAGGCGATAGTATAAATTCTTATTGCACTACAACGACAAAATCAGCATCATGATATAAAAAACAAGGTAGCCGCTTCGCTACAACAATAAAAAAAAACAACAGGTATTTTGTTAGTGTAAAAAGGCGAATTCACACTTCAACTGTCAAAAGTAGTTGATAAAGAACATGTACAAAAATTTAAATGGCGCCGAGAAAGGTAAACAAAACTTGACAAAGAAAGTGCCGCCATATTAACCGAATTCGCCTATGCATCCACCTAATAATGAATAAATATAAGCTTTTATAATTGTTTGTAATTAAAATCACATATTATATTAGTTTTTCGCTTTTAAATTCACACAAATTTCTTGAAATTGCACTAAATCATGCAAAAAAAACCTTCAGATTAAAATGGCGCGAAAAAGTTTGTAAACAAAAGAAACAAAATTTGACAGTCTCATTGGAAAAAACGCGAGAAGCAAAAAATAATCACCTGTGCTGTTAAGTTCACCTGGTAATGAATTCGCCGTGCCTTGTATTTTTCTATTTCCTCGGAAAACTCACCACACGTAAAGTGTTTACAAAACAGAAACAAGTTTTGTATTGGTTACTTGTTCAGTATGAATTTTTCACATGCGTTAAGTGCGTGTGTGTGAGTAAAATTTATTCTTACTGAAGAAACGATTTTGAACCTAAAGTTTTCCTAAATACCGAGGTTATAAGAAATTGCAGCCACCAATGTCTTCTAGTGAAAAGTGCTTTTGGATTTGTGATAAAATATATGAGATAATTTTCATAAAATGTTTTTATCACAGTTAAAAAACTAAAAAAAAAAAATAAATTTGTTGCAGTTCACGTAACAATATGAATCTGTGAGAGTATTTAGTAAATATATACATAATATATACGTATGTGCAGAAGTATGTAAGTATATGAAATTATGTTGTTACAACGTGCTCCGTTCGGTAGAAATAATATGATAGTTTTCGGCAATAAAAAAATCCTTGAAATTTTAATTATACATAATTTTTCTCGTTGGTAGAAATAAAGTCTAATAATCGGGAACATCGCATTTTCCATGTAAAGACATAAAATACAACAAAATCTTAATTGGCGAAGAAATCTTTAAAGTGACAAAGATGACGGAAAACTCATCATTTTGTAAAACAGACTCGGAGTTATTGGACAACTGTATTAGTAATGCCCCATCAAATATAACACCTGTGGTAGACATGCCTGGGCTCAAGTTGAAGAAAGCTAACAACGAAAAACGCGTCTACAGAATTGTGTTGACTGGAGGTTTGTTTGCTTATTCAATTAAATTCATACATACTTATGTAGATGAGTGCATGCATGTATATATAATTTATTTATTTATAATACCGCTAAAAATAGGTTTGCAAATGTTCATATTAACATTAAAAGAGAAAAACTAGTACCTATAATCTTTTCTAAATTGGCACATTCCAAAAAGTGTGTATTCATAGTATTAAATTGCAATTCTCTTGTGTAATAGACTATGAACATACATACATTCAAATACACGTATGTATGTATGTACCTACATACTTTTCAATGTCAAGGTCGTTTCAATTTCCTTGTTATTTCTTATTTTAATTGTGTACCTACATATTTTGGCTTGGTCTGTCTTCCTTATGTGGATATTGTTTTTTTTTAATTCATTCGTATTTGCAGATAGACACATGTAACTAGCTTAGGATCATTGCATTTTTTTTTTTTTTTGTTCTTTGTCCAAATCATTATATGAGTCAACAAGTTTATTGAGAGTGCTTAAAAATTTTCGCTCCTTTTTAAATGCGCTTTAAAGTAGTAAATCCTACAACGCAGTTTCACGTGATTCTTGCACGTCGGTATATTTTACTGGTTTTGTGTTAGGGGATTTATACCTACATATATCTATATGTATGTGTGTGTAGATAAATTTGGGAGCACATGTTAAAATTGTCGGCGTTATCAACTTTGAAATTTCGAAGCACACCATAATAGGGGAAAAACGCATTATTTACAAAACGCTCTAATTTTTCGGTTTATTTAAAATTTGTACAAAATTTTTTTTTTTTGTATAAGAAGTATAATAGGTATTTTATATCAAACACATACAAACCAACAATATTTTACAGTTCAGATTCTGAAAAAATGTATGTGAAAGAAGTCACTCATTCGAATAAATTTGGGTTTATATATCTCACTATTATACGTTCGTATGTACCAAGGCAGCTTTACCAGGTTAGTGGTATAAGCAGAACTGTCTTTCGTTTCCTTGCTTTAAAAAAAAAACTTTCTAATTTCTACTAAAAATTACATGATGTTTTTTGGTGTTGTATTTATTGTAAATCTAATACTACCTATTAACGCTGCCTTGGTATTTTGTATTTTAATTGAATTTTGACACATTTTACTCATAGAATAAAAGTAGAATCAAAGCATGGTACCATGGTACAATAATATAACAGGTAAAAGCGGAACTACAACAAGCCAACAATTAAAAAAAAAAAAAACATGGCTTTTTATTGTTGCATTGTGTTGATAACTGTCAAAGAAAACAAAAGAAAATAAAAAAACAAACATATTTTTATTCGTGTTTTTATTTTACAAATAATTTTTCAATAAGTTTTTGCATTTAAAACTCGTGCAATAAATTAAATATATAAATAAAGATCAAGAAAAAGCTGTGTGTTGTGTTTGAAGCTGTTTTTGCGTTTCAAAATTGTTATTGGAACATTTTTTTTTTCAAAAACTTTTTCAATTTGTAAACAATAATAAAAAATGTCTGTGTATGTGTGCACTTTTGATAGTTATCATCACAGAAAAAAAATGTCGGTGTCAGTTGCGACACTACCTACATATATATTATTGTACAATGAATCAAAGACTATAAATATATATTTATAGTATTTGCTAGAATGCTTACGAATTTACCGCCAGTTCGCCGATATCAAATGAAAATGTATGCGAAAGAAAGCTAGTCACCCACATTCTAATCAACTTGGGTTTGTCTATGTCACTATTATTCGGTCGCATGCACTTATGTATTTTAGTTGAATTTTGGCACACCGTTCGCAACGAATAAAGTTAGAAAACCCAATTCACTTCTTTCGCTTAGAATGCGAATAAACTTATCGTTTCGACATAGGCCAACTGGCTGTTATTTTAAACGATAATGGCCTCAACAAATAATAAACGATTTCACTAGAATTACAAAGGAATCAAAAACACTAATTGACTATGTAATAATCCCCCCGGGGAACAGGTTTTGCCTTGGCGTATTCCTAACTTAGGCGTTCTGTTTGTCGGTGAAAAGAGGGGAAGGGGTCCCTCGTTTGGTGCGGCCAACAAAACTCTAGGAAGCCACATGACTTATGTTGTGTTGGCTTCCGAAACCCTTTCCAAGGGTATAAATTGGCAGAACGGGGATCAGCATGGCCCCCGGGAAGTTCTGCTTGCGGTTCGACCCGGGTTGATCATGGTTGAGGTGCCTACCTTGGCTGAAACGTTCTGGCTGCGGTTGAAACCTAAAACGCAGGAAGGGAGTGTTAATATCCTTGATAATTGTTTGGTGATGGCTTTTTTCGGGGGCTAACAATCTCCCGAGGATCTGTTGCCTATACAACAGATACGTATACTGTAAGGAACCAGTGGTGATGATTGACTGGTGAGTTGGTTTAAGGGCTGATGCTCTTAATGGGCTTCGGCCTACCAACTCATTAAGCCTTGTCCTCCATTGATTGCTGGGAAATTGCATACATGAGGGATTAGAAAGCCCGAACTCCTCAACAAGAAGTTGTTCATATGACCGCAATCATATGACAAGAATTGCTACCTGTGTGAGCCTAGCAAGCCACACGGGGGCGGTGGTGAATCGTGAAAAATTCACTCTGTGGAATTGGTCCACCATCAGGTTAGGCCGTCAAGGCAGGTACTGATGTAAATCATTTTCATAGTTGACTATGTAATAACAAATAATAGCATAATATTGGTTAAAAATAATAAAATAACTGATCATGAATGTATAGACATTTTCATTGGTCATGAATCAGACAATACCAGAAAGGATTTTAAAAAAGTTTAAATTTTTTAAATATGAGAAAGAAGGCTTTAGTAATGAAATAAGTGCAATATATTATGATGAGATATCCAATTTAAATGAATATGTTTGCTATTTTGATGAATGTTATGTAAATACAATAAAAAATTACTACGAAGAGGATAAATGAAAATAATAATAAATGGTATAGTAATGAACACGGAACGCTTAAAAGTGAAAAAATATGAAAATACTAAAAAGCTATTTTTGAAAATACGAATTAAGCATGGGACAGCTATAAATTAATAAGATATAAATATAAAGTTAAAATTATAAATGAAAAAAATAAATTCATAAACAATAAAATAACAAAAAAACAATAAAAGAACTGGTAATAAGAAAACAAAAAAAAAATATGATAAAATCTGTGATATTTAATCAAGTAGAGTATAAGGAAAACAGAAATAGCCGAGAACTTTAACAATTATTTTGTGAATATTATAAAAGAAATAAAAAAATCTATAGAAAATGTGCAATACAAAAATAAAATAAACGTGATAAATACACGATTCAAATTCAGTGCAATATCTATCTTAGCATTAAAAATAATATGTAAAAACATTAAAGAAAAGCCTGACTGTAACAGAATAACAAATGCCATGATTTTAGATAATTTATTTTATGCAAAATTATAAATAAATCACTTGAAAATGAAGAGTTCCTGAAATTGAAAACAATATTTAATAATATCCATAGAAAAAGTTAAAAATACATGCTTATGTGAAGAGTTCCGCCCAATTAATACCTTAAAAACATTTGAAAAGATATTGAAAAAAGTGGTTAAAAATCAGTTAGAAGAATATTTGGAAAAAAAATAAAATTTTATCAAATTACTAGTCCTGATTTAGAAATACATATTCATGTGAAACGGCACTCAATTACACTACAAATATATGGAAATATATCGAGAGAAATAATAAAATACTGGCGATATTTTTGGATCTTAAAAGAGCCTACGAGACAATAGACCGTAATATACTATTAAAAAAAATTATACATGTACGGAATAAGAAATAATGAACTAAAAAGGTTTCAATCATATCTAAAAAATCGTTCACAAATTGCAAAGGTGAACAATGTTATATCATCATCAAATAAAAATGATTATGGAGTGCCTCAAGGTTCAATATTAGGAGCCCTCATATTTATTTTATATGTAAATGATATGGAGATGTTGAATAAATGTGAAATAGTGTTGTACGCAGACGATACTTTGATATTTAGTGAAGCCGAAACAGAAGATATGTGTTAAGAGAACTTGTCAAATGATATGAACAATATAAATAAATGGCTTAAAATGAACAAATTAAAATTAAACGAAAACAAAACAAAAATAATGGAAATTAATATGAATACAAATAAACATTTTATAATAAATAGATCTCAAGATATTTTCTTTCACTTTACAAAGAGCCAAATCAGTTTTTTCTCAGTTCTTGTTGTCTCAATGATACCACAAAAAATAATAACAATAGCAAAAAATAAAAAAATAAAAAACGTATGAGCAAATGCTTCTTGTTACTCAATTTCGGTTTTAGTATATTTATAGATATGGGTATATGCCTACGCACCTATATACTTATATATGGATATATATGTTTATGTGTGTATATGCATGTGTGGGTATGCACATATGTTAATATTTTGCTGTAGTACATATACATATATTATTATTGCTACTTTTAGTATTTTCCAACTGATTGTATTATATTAGAAATAGTCATTAGTACATTACTGAATTACTGTTCTGAATTATTATGATATTGCACATATATTGTCAAAACTGTTAACCATATATGCCACTAAAAGAGCTCTGTTAAATTAAATTAATAAATAAATAACTAACATAACAATAGACAAAGTAAATTCGATTAAATATCTTGGATTTATTATAGACAAAGACTTAAAATTCAAAGAACATGTCGAATACATATGTAAAAAACTCGCGAAAAAATCGAATTTTTTAAACGCATAAAGGCTGGTACGTAGTTCTTGCAGAAATTCACGTTTTGAAATATATATTTATTTCTACACGGAAAAATAATTGTATAGATTGGTGTAGAAAAGGTATATAAATATACATATGTAAATATTTAAGAAGTGCAGTTTTGACATCCATTTGACAAATGTTATAACCTTTATGAATTGCTACAGCCAAAACAGTGCGTGTAGTTGCTATTCTTGCAACCGACAGGTTCATATCTGCTGTTCGATCAATCATTTCAAACGCATTGTTCTTCTCTAACGACATTGTTCTTCCTCAATTCCATGTTTCCACTGCGATTTATCAGGCCTAAACTAAATTTCATTAAAACAGGTAGGATCCGCTGAAAAATTAACTTTGGACAGATTTATCTGGTCAAAATTATAATTTTAAGTTAACTTGCCTGGAGCTTTGCGCTCGCAACAGCCTTGCCTGTGATTTACCAAATCAGATTGCTGCCGGAGCGCCACATTCTGCTCAACGCACTCCTTTTGATTTAATGCGTCGTTGCCACCTGCAAGGTCAGCATTATTTACCTCGTCATCATCATTAGTCATCGTTGTATCATCTTTTGAGAAACCTTCAAAGGTTTCATCAACCAGTTTTGATAAGAGCTTTGCCGCAAAATTAGACTCATCAAACGTTACATTTCTGGCAACGGTGATCCTTTTTTTTATTAATTGGGTCTCACAGCCGGTAACCCTTAACATCATAGCCTACAATCACCATTTCTTTACATTTTATATCAAGTTTTGATCGGTTTTCTTTGGGAAAGAGCTCATAAGCACAGCAGCTAAAAATTCTCAAGTTGCCAACGTCAGGTTTCATGCTATATCAAATTTCCACTGGGGTTTTATTTTGCAAGTTACTGGTTGGGCTTCTGTTTAGTAAATATGCTGCAGTTTGTACAGCTTCTCCCCACATATTCTTGTTTAAACCGGAACTAATCAACATCGTTCTAGCCTTTTCAACTACACTCCTGTTGTAGCGCTCAGCCACGCCATGAAAAACTTTAAAACAATTGAAAACATCAGATTTGTGTTTTATCAAGTATATTCGCGCGAAGTGGCTAAAGTCATCAATGGAGCTGACGAAATACCGATAACCATCATATCGCTCCTTTATTGCAACATAGTCATAACTAAAAAAAAAGCTCGTTTCGAGAAAAACGCATTTCAAATTTTTAGTTTCCACACAAGTCTTAGAAATTTTTTTTAGAAAATATCTCCTAAAGGAAACAGTTTAAAAGTAATTTGAATACATTTTTAGCACAATATAAAAGGTAGTACTGTTAACTATTCTGCATTATTAACTCGAAAAGCTCATTTTTTGAGATAAGACTATGTAGCAATAAAGGAGCGTTATGTGCTGGGTGGAATCGGGCCACATACATCGGTGTGGTTTCTTTCAAGAATTCTTGAAGATGGTAGGCGATGGCTTTTGTAAAGCAACTGCCGTGTGCTGCCCGAATCTAACACCCACATATCTTCGTCACTTTCACTACTACCCATCATGAATGCCACAGCAGAACTTTAAATTTTTCCCCTTTTATTTAGATCATAAGAAAAACTTTTATGTTCTTTTTACACTTAAAGCACTTGCCATTAAAACCAGTGCAGAAACCCGCATCGTTTGCACCTCTATTTTAAGTTGCTAATTCTTTACTCACTTTTTGCCGCATTTCTTCATTCAATAACCGTGACTTCGCATACTCCAGCTAAGAGTTTTATCGAGCAAATTTTCAAGTGCTGTTATAGATGGTAAATAATTTCATTGTTTTCTAATTTTCCACCAGACGCCACCAGTTCAAGCACGCAATCATCAAGCGTTGTAAAAAGCTTCTTTAAATCACTGCCTACTTTATACCGCAATCTATCCAGGCTTGTCCTCAACATTTTTTGTTTAGCCATATTTGTACTAGAAAAGGTGCTTACCAGCCAACTTCACATTTGCTTTGCTGTCGTTTTTTCTTTTATGTATCCCAAGTGGTTGTCATCCACGAAGCAAATGTTCAAATTCTTTGCTTTTGCATTCTTTTCAACTCATGACTGAACCTCATTTTTATTAGCTTCCAATTCAACAGGCCTTTCTGCCGACAAAACGTCCAGAACTCCTTGAGCCTCCAAAAAATGTTCAACTCTGTACTTCCAAGAGTCAAAATTCTGCCCATCAAATGGCTTAATTTTGGAGAAAACTAATTCCATCACTGCTCGCGTAGTATCTGGGCCCATAACCTGTTGTAAATTGACTTCTCAACAGCACGTTAAAACAACAACTAGTATATAAAAACAGCTAATTTATAATACGTTTGTATATAACTGCCTAATGGTAATAATAACATTCAATGTTTTATTAACATCGCTTTTACGGTGCACCCAGATGTGTGTGTGCACTACAACAAATACTATACATATATATTAGAAGTACAACTTTTCTTCCGGCGTTTTCTTTTTCTGAAATTCTAGGCTTTATTGTAAAAATTTGGTTAACAATTAAGGTTCGTTATACATTTATGATTCAAAGTATTCTTGCTGCTTTTGATACGAGTCCACTGTCATGCAGGTGTTTGACGTCAAAATCACTGTTCTTGAAGCGTTGAAACCACTCGCGTTACGTTCTATCACTAATACCTGTCTCACCATAGGTATATAAGAGCATTCGATGGGCCTTAACTGCGGATATCTTTATATTAAAGCAGAAAATTAAATCCTCTCTCAAATGACGAGAATTTAATAAGACGACATGTTTAATCGAGAATAACTTTATGATGCAGACACAAATCGACTAAAATTTCAATGGCATTATCTTAACAACTACCTAAGCTTATTGTATGACATTTACTTCAAAACGGCGGCAGCAAAGTTGTACACCTTTTTCAAAGTCCGGGTATAATATGGCGTTCGATATTGAACATTTTTTTTTTAATTTTATATAAGCATGAGAATATTTATATTACATGTTACAAATACTTTGTAATTTTAAGAATATTTTTGTCTGACAACATTTCTAATTTGTATTTCAGGGCCATGTGGAGGAAAAACAACTGGACAATCACGTTTATGTACATTTTTTGAAAATTTGGGTTGGAAGGTAAGTGTTTGAGTATTTTATTGTTGTAAATGTTTCTAATCTCAGCAAATACTTAACGTCACATAATGCGTTCTATAAATACAATATTCAAAAACCAACATTAGAAACACAAATACACTAAAAATAAAAGACTGTAAACTCCAATTTCAATTCGGCCGCTATTTTTTTTAAGCGAAAAAGAAATGTGTAATCTTATTCTCAGCAATTTTTCCAATGAACAAAGCAATTTTTAATACTTAGTATGTTGTCATTGTTTCCTGGTGACCTCCGCACTAAAGTAGTGTAATGGTGTAACGCATATACTGCAAAAACTTTAACATGCTACAGCGTATTATGGTATATTCTGTTGCTTGCTTGAGTTTCCTCTGACGAACACGATCGAATAGTCAAAGAAAAAAAATTATTTGGGTTTTGCACACAAGAAGACGTTTTGTTATTTTAGGTGTGTGTTCATTTAGTTTACTAGTAAAAATTACCAACGAGAGAATAACAAGAAAATGTTCAAAATTACTCTCAAAAATGTGAAAAAATAAGTGAACAATTTACTTGCCAAAATTTGCAAGTTAGAGTAATGTTGTAATGCATAGGTATACATGAGCACTAAATAGCTAGCTACCCTTATATTTTTTTACAAATTATACATATATCGCTCGTTTATTGCAACATAGTAATATCTCAAAAAATTCGAATTTCGAGTTAACAGTATAGAATTGTTAACAGTACTACCTTTTGTATTGTGTCAAAAATTTGTTCAAATTACTTTTAAACTGAAATGTGTTTTTCTCGAAACAAGCTTTTTTAGTCAGGAAAATTAACGATAACAAATTGTTATCAAAATGTCGAAAATAAATACTGTTGAATTTTTTATGTAAAACCAAAATGTTCTTTAGCTGCAAAAATAAGAATTAATTACTTAAATAATATCAATATTAAATAAAGAAATATATTTTTAATATCAATGAAAAGGGATTTATTGGATAGAAAATTTATTTGTGACATTAATGTTTAATTGTGATTCCGAACCTACTCGTATGACCGCCTTAGCTGGCGCGTACGACGCGCAATCTGGAACATCAATTTTCACAAACATTTCGCCAATAACTCTTTGAATGTTAATTTTCAAGTGTTCCGTTGTTTCGTCTTCGGCGAGAACGTTTTGCCTTGTTGTATTCGTAAATAGGGCACTCTAGTTTTTGGGGTATAGAGGGGTAGGGCTTCCTCATTTGTTGTAACAAATAAACCTCTAAGAAGTCCCAGTTCACCAAGAGTTAACTGGCAGGCGGTTCTGTTTTACAGACTATCCTGGCGCTAATCGCGTTTAAGTGATTTTCGTGCAGCAAGTTATTGTCCCTGAGGTGCTGTTGTCTTGCAACATATACCTACAATATAAGGAACTAAAGGTAGTTTTCACGATGGGTAACGCAAACTGTACAAGCGATGCAGATGTGAGCAAATGTACTTCGTTTTTTTTTTTTTTTTTTTTTTTTCCAAGCAACAAGATTTATGTATTTTCATTTGCACTAACAAAATCTTGAGCAAAAATATGTTTGCAAAAATACTCAATTGCAAACCGATGTAAACAATAACATTGGACAACAACAAAATTAGCGACATATTGTTATTTGTGTATATAGAAGTAAGTTGAAAACTTTAGCGGTCTTTAAAATAAACTAGAAATTTAATAAACTATAAAAAAAAAAACATTAAAATCAAGTGCAATGAGTGAAGAACTTTGAACAAGCAAAGGCAGTAAGAAAAGGTCCAAATACAAATCAAACTTAACGTTTAAAGAACGTTATTTGCAAAAAAGTTCGCAATCTTTTCTTTTTTACTGATTTCTGTATAGTTGTAAACAAATACAGATTGACTTCTGCTAGTGCAGCTAGAAGTTTTTTGTAACGATGTATTGTTAAATCTATTTTTATTTATTTATTTACTTCAATGTAATACATTGGAAGCCTATAAGGCCTATTATACATGCTATTCTAAAAACATTAGTTTAAATTTGTATGTAGATACATTAGGAAAAAAAGGTAAAAACATAAATGTAATCAGAGATATCAATCACCAAAATTGAATCACCTCAAAAGCAGATTTTTAACTCTACATATAGAATATGAAAATAATCTGAGAGTAGTAGGCAAGCTATTTCAAATGCGACAAACTCTTATCTGAAAGGAACGTTCAAAAATGAAAAGGAATATTCGAGGAATTTCAATTTGAGTATTACGGGTAGAGTTTATGAAAGAAAATTTATTTACTAAAGCAGTAGGTTGCCCTACTCTAAAGATTTTATAAAAATGTAAAAGAACACGAAGATGGAGATAGTTACGGAAACTACAACCCAAAAACAAGGGAATAGTTTTAGATACCCTCTCCGGATATTATATGCACCAAAAAACCACAAAAAAATGTATTTTCCAAAATGAAATACACAAGTTTGTGTACTAATTAATTAAAAAACGGAGAGCATAATCTTCAATTCAAGCCAATAATATATATCTGCGTTAGAAGTGTTGTCAAGGCATTGAATTCTTTTTATTAAAATGTGTGTCAACTTTTTTCTTTCTTCACTTTAATATAATTTCACACGCCTAGAAATAAAACATTTTCGTATTTTCAGGTTTTTCGGGTGCCTGAAACTGCAACGGTTCTACTCAGGTAAGAATTTATTAAATTTTTAGTTTGTAATTGCAATTATGAAAGCCCTTTTCACAAACTTGTACATTTGAGATCTCAAAATGTTCAAATACAAATTGGGCTCGAAACTCGTGCGTGAAACTCTGAAAAAATTTTATATCTATGTGCTTTCTAGTTTTTTATATATTGAAACATCTTAAGTGCCATATACGAGTACATATGCACGATCATTGCTTTGCAACTGCCCGGCTGGCGCGTACCTGTTCGTGGCTGCCTGCAATTCTTTTTCGTTTCCTTCAGCTTTCATCTACTGTAACGCATTCCATTATTTTACTTCCCACCGAATTTGTGCAGACCTGTATTTTTTGGTTTTTTCATTTATATCGCATGAAATTGCTCTGGATTTTATTTGCAGATGCTGATACGGAGAGTTTTTCAGATAGTTTTACTTTTAAAAATATGCAAATGTCAAAATATTATATAGAACACGTCTCCTGCTTAGCTAGAAGCTGAAGCATGTACCTAGAGCTTGAAATATGTAGAGATAGTAAGCTTTGAGTGGTGCTTAAAAACATGCATCGCATTTACACATGTATTGCGTACGCATGCGCATAAGCCAAAATATATTTATACACGCTCAAAATAAGATTTATCGACAGGTTTATTTTTCATTAAAAAGCGATTTGGCTAGAAACCTTGAATTTTATTGTGCTGAAAGTGTTAGTTAAGGCTGAATGATATGCAGAATTGTAGAACCTACTTTTTCACAGAAGCTGTGTAATATATATTTCAATTTACATAATACTTTTGTTTATTTTTTTTTTCAATTTCAAAGTATTTTCCAAAAAACCAGAATTCACCGCGGATTTTTCAGCGAAAAATAATATTTTTTAAGTGTTCACAGCAGCTGTCAAAATTATTCATTCTCACAATTACGGACATAAAAATCAAAAGTGAACACTGAAATTGTGAACATTTCAAAATTTATCGGTGGGCACGACCATAGTGTTGTTGCATATAACTATGGTATGGTTGCATCCTACTGTAGTGCGGTTTCATCATAAACCAAAGTTTACATCTTAATTAATATTCACATATGCCTTTCATAGACTGAAACCACTAAATAAAATTTAATTTAAAAAAACAACTTATTTTCACATATTTATTTAGATATGGTCGATACAATCAAACTTTTCAAATATCTCAATTATTTACTTGAAATTTTTTCATAGTAAAAAAAAACTGCTGTTCTGGCAACATTGTATGAAATCTAGATAAAGAAACAAACATGGCTACAAAGTACAAGAAACACGAGTACGATTGCAGAATGTGGAAAAAATAATTGGGAGACCAAATCAAACAGCCACCGCATACAAACTTAATTGGGTATGTTAAATAATTAAATTTATAAACGCAAACTCTAATGAGTAAAATATATACTTGTGCAAACAATATGTGGTTAGTCCGCTTTTACATTTAGACAGACATTTTTCATGTCTCTTTTGGTCTTTCCTAAACCTTTCACATTTGAGAGATTAATAAACAGACAGTAACTATTCGTTTATCTTTTCGCTCGCTTTCGCTATTGTTTTTTTTTTTATAATAAAGTGATATGAAGCAACAACACTAAAATTCCGAAAAGTAGAAAAAAGAAAAAAAAAATGCCACAAATTTCTAGTACACAGAAAATTTTCTTTTCAGCACCCTCATATTTCGTCTGCCCATCATCTGTTTAAATGTGAAATGGGACAAACGAGAGCGCATATATGCGCTATTTTTTTTTTTTTTTTGTTGCATGAGCAAATGCGCACGCATGCGCATGCGTATTAATACAAGAAAAAATGTTGTTCACGCTCATGCACACAAATTTAGGCGCATGAGCTGCACATTCATGAGCAAATGATGTTCGCTATACGATATTCGCGATAGTAGTAAAATGTATAAACTTCCAGAAAATTTCGTTGCTTTTTGTTTTAGACTTCTAGTATGAATAGCATTTTCAACGTTGTCATACAAAGCATTTGATTCGAATGTGACTGAAATAATTTCTTCATAAAGAGTTTTTAACAATATCAATATTAATTTTTATATCAATTGTGATGCTCTTTTATTACATTCACATTTAGTTTTCTAATACAATAACCATTTATACAAGATTGTGAATAAGGCTTCTTATTTTAAAAATAGATCAAAAATATATTGTTTTGTTTTTTAGCGGCGGAGTAAAATTTTCGGATCTAACAGAGAAAGAAGGTAATTTTTTTGCAATTGTTATTAATTTTTATGAGTCAAACACTTGAAACTACAGATTGCCGACATTAATAGAAAACAAACGTTCATATGAGAACTATGATAAGTTGAGGAATATATGTTTGGGTTTTTTAGATGAATTCGCAGTGATTTTATAATTATAGATGTAGCGAAACGGCGGTGTAGCTAAAATTTAAACAGTCAAGTTCTTTGTTGCAATGCGGACTTATTCCTCATTTGCTAAATCTCTGTTAGGCATGTTTTTCAAAAATTGTTTAATAAATCGCTTAAGCTATGTACACACGGTTGTCAGATGTTCCAATATTGTAAGATCTGGCAACATGCTGACAATGTAGTGACAATGAAAAATTATCCCGCAGAAGTAAATTGTGTGTTCAGACGATCGTAAGAAAATCTTACAATTTCATTGTCAGACTATGATCTGACAAATAATTCATCTGACAACAAAAATTGTCAGTTCACACGGTTGTCAGATTGTTAGATGAAAAAATTGCCAGACATGTAAGGCATTGCCACTTATGTATATCAACAACCATCTGTTTGGCAGTGTTGCCCATCAAACTTTTTTCTGACAATGATGCCATTGTCAGGTGCATTAATTTTATACATCTGACAATTAAAACTGAGCTTACAATACCAGCCAATTATCAGCCAATGCCAATATTGTAAGATCTGACAACCGTGTGTACGTAGCTTTAGTTATGGTGATCTATGTGTTTAAAATAAAAATTTTTCTTAGACATTTAAAGTTCTTTTTGGTTTTCTATTATCTTAACATAAAACGATTTTGGTGTATATGATTATAAAGCTTCAGTAAACAAATACACGAACCTCATCAAGAACTCGAAACGAAGATTTTGGAGAGAATATCGTGGTAACGTAAATAGCAACTCCTATTCATAAAGACTTCGGAGAATCCTTTCAAAACAACCGACAATCCCAAGCCTTATACAAAAGGCAGATGAATGTTGGACTAAAAATTGATAGAAGAATTAATGAACCTTCCGGGAAACCATCCATTGAGGGAGAACAAAAGCTCTCTCCTGATTCACGCCTCGAATACGGTATATCTGTATATAACAAAATTTGCATCGAGCAATCAAGAGTTCCCAGCCGTTCAAATTAGCAGGACCGGATGGAATCATTCCTGCAGATCTACAGAACTATCTGGATCTGATCACACCTTGGCTCATAATAGCTGCTCTAAGCTGGTCGCACATTCTAAAAGTAACGTAATCTTCATCCCAGAAGCGTCACACACTAAAGCAAAGGAGTATAGGCGAATTAGTCTGACATCCTTCCTTTTGAAAAAGCTAGAGAGGATCACAGACATCCAAATACGGTCCAAAATTAGTAACAACCAATTGTCTTCATCTCAGCACCCCCTATAAAAAGAACAGATCAGTTGAAACGGCACCACATACAGTAGTTTGGTCAGTCATATCAAACGGCCCAACCAATACAAAAACTAAACTTTTGTGGCCTTCATGGATATCAAAGGTGCATTTAATAATGTCGAGCCAGGCAGTCATAGATGCGCTTGACAGTCTGGAGGTTGGTCGACCCACAATCATGCTCATTACATGCATACTAAAGCGCAGAAATGTAACATCGGCAATGGAGAACCGAACAGTTAGTATACGCTCTAAAGATAGTAAGTCAATGGAGTGTACAATGCGGACGCTAAAAGGTGCCCAAAAAAATGGTTCACAGGGCCCGCATTCTTTATATAAAGGAATCTGTGGCAGCACACTAACTCGTAAGAGAACGGGGCAGCTATTAAAACTGCCTAGACTTCACCTGAGAGTCACTGGACATTGCCCGTTTGGGAGCCATGCCAAAAGGCTAGGCTTACAATATAATGATTTCTGCAGAAGTTGCGAAGACGAGGAAGGGGAGGAGACAATCCTTCATCTCCTCGGAGCAATCCCGGCATTGAAGCATCATCGCCTAAGATATCTAGTCCAGAGAAGCTTCAATACCATATCAAGGAGCAGCGGATGGCTAGTATATCAGCAAGTAATGCCACATTAAACAGTTTCCCACCTTTCCTCTTCCTCTCCTTCACTCCCACTATATCGCTCTAACTTTCATTCTTCAACTCTACTATACCAATTTTCAGACAATCACAAAGGGAACGATCTTCAGGACCCAAGTGAGCTGGAGAATCCAGGTACTTTTTTGAGAATTCAGCGTCCTGCCTACCTAACCTGTGCAATGCGGACTAAGAACAAATCCAGCGAACATTTAAATAGTTATTTTCAGTAATAAGCATAAAATTCCACATTTCACACTTCCATCACTGAACTCCGCAACCAACAGACTGCAAATTGAGAAAATCGGTTGCACCATGGCAATACTGACCACAGAGGCCATGAGAACAACACCAACTAAAGCACTTCTTGTAATTATGAGCTAGCCAGGCAGATATCACTAAAAACGCGATTATGTTGAATGCGACAGGACCATAGACACTTGAGATTGAAAAGGACCTAGTCCCCGATCTAATTGATTACTGCATCCCAAAACCTTTCCTATCAAGGAGATTCGGCTACCAAATCGGGGAATCTCCCTTAGAATCTGGATCCTTCTATGTTTACACGGATGAATTCAAAAGGGGAGAAAGGTTGGGGGAGGCGTTTATTAGAAGAACTCATCACTAAAATATCTTTCAGGCTACCAGATGGATGTAGCGTTCTTACAGCTGAAATATCGGCTATAAACACAGCGGCCAGGTGGCGGACGTTTAACAAGATACTCGTTAGGGATATCATGATAGTAACAGACAGCAAGTCCCCTAGAGTATAAGGATATCGATCTCTTCTGCGGTCAGCCCTTAATGGTTGAAAAAAATGCTGGAAAAAAATAAAGCTCCACACGGTGGAATATGCTCAAGAAAAATGTTTCACAGAGTCCACATGCCTTATACTAACCTGTGGCCGCATATCAACTTTAAGAGAGCAAAGGAGCGCTCAAAACTACCCAGATCTCACGAGAGTTGCAGTAGCAGTCACTACTGGACTCTGCTCTTTTGGGAACCATGCAAGGAGTCTGGGCTTACCCTACAACAACTTTTGCAGAATTTGCAAGTCGAAGACAAGAAGGAGACGATCCTTCACCTCCTCAAAACATGTCCGGCACTGGAGCACCATCGGCTAAAGTATTTAGACGATCGGAGCTTCCTAACAATAACGCTATACCACTATATTTCTGTAGCTCCTCTTTTCTCCTCTCTATTTTACAGGCAAACACAAAGGGAACAAATTTAGGCTCCTAGTAAGCTGGAGAACCTAAGACATACTGGGGAATCCAGAGGCCTGCCTAGCTAACCTAACCGCTGAAGCCTTTTTTTTTTTTTGTCACAACACGGCTGGGCTGCAGCTAATTGTCCATGCTCTATGAGAACATAAAATACACTTTTTAACATATTTTCTTTGACGATTTAAAAAAAAAGTGGTAAACAAAATATAAAAAATTTGTTATTCACATTTAGTAGGCAGGTTAGGTTAGGTTTAACAGGCTGTCAGCCATTGGGTCCCATTTGGTCCCGTTGTATTGCTTGAGTATATATAATCAGATCTTCATATCACTGCTCCAGTGCAGCAATAACAGGCTGGCAGCAATAGAAAAGCCAGCCCCTTTGGGTCCAATTTGGTTCCGTTGTGTTGCCTGAGTGTATCTCAGCAGATCTATATATCACTGCTAAAGTGCAGAACCAACCAGAGTATAGGATAAAAAAGTCCAATCCACCTACATCACATTCCGATATTTCTGCTAAATCGTACAACCTTATATAAGAAAGAGTTGGGCATAGACAGAGGAAGTACTCAACATTCTCTACTTCCTCCTCGTCCCTACAAATTCTACAGAAATCATTAAATACAAGATCTTCTCGAATGCCTGCTTATGCAGTAATGTCCTGTCAGTACCGCCACAATAAAACACAACCTCTGTCGGAGCTGGCCCCTAAGGATAATAAGTCCTCCTATTATCATTTACATCACTTTGTTATAACCGGACCACTGCCGGTGCTAATTCGTGCGCTACAACATTTCTGGGCACTTCACTGTGCCCCCGTACTCAAAAAAGCTCCAGGTTCGAATGTTACTCTATCTAGTTTAGATATATCCGGCGTTCATGAACCAACTTGGATGTCGTATAGACCTCCGCTAGAGCATTCAACGCAGCCTTACTATCAGTACAAATTCGGATACCATCAACCAGTTACTTGCCTTCATAGGGTATATCACGCGTAAATCTAAAAACGCGTAATCTAAAAACGGTTTCGAGAAGAATTGTACTGTTTGCATCCGAATCTGACATTTTATTTAATTATAATTCTAAATATGATAAAAAATCCTTAGTCGTGGATTTAGAGTTCAACTGAATGATTCTTACAAATGAAGGAGTGAAAAATTTCTGTATTCTTTTTCTATTTTTTTACTCATTACCTTCCTACACAATTATTCGTTCATTCATAGACAGTAAACTCTCAAAATCAATTGAAGGAAATCCAATTTTTGTTTTGTACACTTTGTACAGCGGGTTGTAGTTCAAGTTTTTTTTCTTTCTTTAGTTTTTTCTTAAGAAGGATTTTTTTACAATACAAATTTGCTGTGATGAATAATTTTTGATTGAAGAAGACAAGAAAAATAATAATCAAATCTTTAGCTGGGGGACAACTAGCTGTTTCGTAGTCGCTACACTACTCATCAGCATCCATTGGGATTTGAACTCGGGTCATGACGTATCATGATTTGCTGGAAATCCTCTTCAGTTCATTTTAAAAATGGTAATTAAAAAAATTCGTTACGCTTCCACCTGATATACATAATACATAACTGAAACACTTTCGCTGGCATACATAAAGATGAAAGAAAAGAATGAATGAATTCACTTAGCCTTCTGAATAAGAATGAAAGAATCACACATATTTTTAATGTTGGATTGAAGATGATATATTCGTCACCTTGCGTGTACGTCAGGTATACTGTTTTTTACGTGAAGGTAGTTGTCTTGATTAAGGTTGTTATATGTAATTCGTGCATAAAGATTAGTTAAGATTTTTTCGAATAAGGTTTATTACAACTAGATTCTGGTAAAACTGAGAGTGTACGCCGGTCCTCTATGAGAAATAATGCTATTTTCGAATTTTTGTTTTAAAAGATTCATTGTTTCTCTTCCTGTCTGTCAAGTGGGGTGTCATCATGTTGAAACCAAATATTCTCTGCATCTAGGTAATTAATTTTTCGCAGTAAAAACTGCGGATCATCTCCCTGTACCGATTTCCATTGTCCGATGAATTTTGGGCACCTTATAGACATTATTCACTCTGATATTGATAAAACTCGTTCAATTCTTTAAATTTATAAAATGCAAAATATAAATGACTGAATAGTGATCTTCTATTAATATCCCAATGAGGTCGTGAAATCAGAGTCGCCTTTAATGCTCGGAAGACAAATTGTTTATTGACACACAAACAAACGACCGCTAATGCTGCTTCATCTATACCCAAAGATGGTCAAGTCCATCGGGTTTTTGAAACGATGTAAGATGCACTACACTCCATCCGATCTCCTTACTATTTATACCACCTATATTCGACCGAAAATAGAATACAACACTAATGTTTGGGCCAGTGCCACAAGATCTATTTTGGGGTTACTCGACCGTGTGCAGGAGGGGGCGAAGAAGCTTATCGGAGACAATAGGGTATCCAACTTTATTGACTCGCTGGAGCATCGACGCAGTGTAGGCTGCGTTACTTTGTTCTACCGTTACTACTATGAATTTTGATCTAACGAGACTTGGGATCTTGTTCCCAATACCCACACATTTTTACTTAACTCCCGGTTATCGTCCAGGGCCTATCCATTTGTGGTCGATTGGCCGGGGAATCGTACAACACCTTACAGAGAGAATTTTTTTTTCGGCCGTACGCTTCGCCTATGGAATAAGTTACCTACAGACGTGTTTCCTGTTTGTTAAAACAACTCCATTTTCCCCCTCCTCACAACCTATTTTCCTAGTTCTGGTACGATGCACTGCATATGTAGTGGTTATCCCCTGATTACTGGTCAAAGTTAAAAAAAAGTTGCCATCTGTACTGATGAGCCATGAACAAGGCCGTCATTGCAGATGATGAAAAAGAATGAACTTAGCAAAAAATAAAATAGCCTGTGTTAGTACAAGGAGAAAAGTGTCCTTGTAGCTATAATTGCGTTAAAACAAATGTTTTCATTTATGCGTTTCTTTTTATTTTATTATTATATTTTTTTGAGAGATTAGAATAATTGCACATGGATAATATAGGTTCACTTATTATTGAGATTTTGTTAATGACAAGATAATTTCCAAATGCGATATAGTAAAATGAAAGTATGTTATGAACTAGCTGCTTAAGCTGGTTACAACTTATTTAGTTAATTTTTTTATTAGATTTAATGATCAACTGAATACATAAAATAATTTAAACAAAGCTGAGCAAAACTTGATTTATAAATTAGCAAATCGTAAAATAATTTTTAAAATAATATAATTTTTTCTCTTTTAACAGCATACAAATTTCAAGAAAATTTAATCCGCACCATGATTCAAATTGAGAACACATATTTTGAGCTGGGAAAGTCAAGTACACGTAATTGTCTGATTATATGTGATCGAGGTGTTATGGACGCAAGTGCTTGTACGTCTTAAATAAAAAATCAAACTTGAACGTTGGTCTTATATCTTCTATTATTTATTTTTAAGATATTTCGAAAGAAAAATGGGAAAAGATGATGTCTTCAAATAAATGGAATCCAATTGAAATGCGTGATAATCGGTATAATCAAATATTACATTTGGTATCAGCTGCAAATGGTGCAGAAGAATTTTATTCTACTGAGGTAAGTGAAGAAACATACGTTAGTTCTCTTTACTCGTGGTTTATAATAGATGAAGAGAAAAAGTTTATTACAAAACTGACGTAGGTGTTTTTTTACAGTCAGCTAGTACGTTTTTTTTTTTTTTAAGAAAGCTAGTAACACATTTGAACCAATTTGAGTTTGTCTATCTCACTATTATTCGTTCGCAGGTATTTATGTATTTCAATTGAATTTTAATAGGTTAGGGTAGGTTTAATAGGTTACTAGTTATTGAAAAGCCAGTCCGCGTGGGTGTGATATGTAGTTCAGCAGATCTACATATCACTGCTCCAGTTCAGAACCAACCAGGGGATAGGATAAAAGAGTTCAATCCACCCACATCACATTCCGATATTTCTGCCAAATCGTGCAGTCTTATATAAGAAAGAGCTGGGTATAGGGTACTTTCTCCTCGTCCCTATAATTTCTGCTGAAATCATTAAATGGAAGATCTTCGCACATGCGTGTTTATGCGGTAATGTCTCCCAGTACCGCCACAGTAGAACGCAACCTTTGTCGGTTCAGGTCCCTAAGGATAGTAAGTCCTCCTATTATCATTTATATCCCTTTTGTCAAACCATTCCTAGATACAAAGCATTTATGTAAGAAAGAGCTGGACACAGACAGAGGAAGTTCTCAACACTCTCTACTTCTTTCTCGCCTCTTCTACTTCTACAGAAGTCATTAAATGGAAGATTTAACCTCCTCGCCTGCGCTCCTTTGTCGCGATGTCCGTCAGGACCGTTACAGCCTAACTCAACCTGTGTCAGGGCAGGCCTCTAATGATGGCAATCCTCCTTTTATTATATCTGGGCAATGTCAACCTTGATATTTGACAGGTAACCTCACTAGACTATCAGTTTTAAGCAGTCTCAAAAAGTTGACGCTGTACCTGTTTCTTACAGCTCGGAAGCGGGACTCCAACGATCCCATCTATATCCCTTTGTTGTAGATGGCATTTGCCAGTTCGTCAGCTAAAACATTTCCGGGTATTTAACTGTGCTCTAGTACCCAGAAAAGCTCCAGGTTCGAATGTCTCGCTATCCCGTTTAGTGTTATCCGGCATTCCCGAACCGACCTGGACGGCGTATAAACCTCCAGCCTTACTTCCAGTACAAATTCGGATATCCTCCCGTGTATCCTGTAGTACCTTAACCAGTTAGCGGACCTCATACCGGCCGCGATTTCGGCCTGCGCTACACTACACCCATTTTGCAGCCTAAAACTCATCCCCCTCTCATACAGGGAGGTAAAGATACCCCCACCAACTATATATTAAAATTTGTTAACGTCTATAAGGTGTGGAAAGCTGTGTTACTTTTCTTTTGACTTTTTGGATTAACTTTTAACTTGGTGCAGTTTTTGCACATAGCGCAAAAAATTTTAAATATCAATTTATTGCTTTACACAAACTATTACACCCTGCACAGAAAAGCTTACTGCCTTTTCAGTAAAATATTGCTTCATTGCATTGTAATAAAAATTTTACATTATAGTTTTTGAACCTTATGTGCATTTACAGAATACAGATGAGAGAGCGAAATCATGCAAAATATTTAATAGCGAATGGGTAACAGCTTATGATTATGTCGAAGATTTTAATTATAGTCTACAACATTTTGTTGGTCTAATGTAAATGAGTATAATTAGTATTTTCAATTGAAATATTACATTTTTATTGAAATTAAAAGTAAATATATGGATAAGTATCTGACATTTTTAATATATTTTTTTGGCTCCCATATTGGTGCGGCTCATAAAGGCATTTCATTAATAATATTCCCAACTTCTTTTCTTGCTTCCCTAAGAAATACATTATTAATAGACATGTCTTTAAAAACAATTTTGTGTAATTTTTTGGCATTGCCAAAAATGAGTATAAATAAATGAATAATTTTAAGTTGTTGGACAACTCGTTCTTGAAGCGTCTATATATCAGGAAATAACTTAACACACAGTTAAAATAAAAGCGTCTTTATTCGTTGGAATTCAATTTACAAGTGAAAAATTATGTATACCAAATTAAGCAAAAGATAATAAAGGAAAACAAAACTAAAGGAATTAATAACGTACATTTGCATTTGTATGCGTGTGAAGTTTGAAGTGTTGCATTGCAAAAAGCAAGCAATGAGTTGCCACTTCAACACTGCCCCTCAATGAATATTTCAAACTCTGGAATAATGTTTATACGAGTCCAATCATCTTTGTGAACCTCTCATGGTTGGGCTTAGGCAAGTTCTTCGTAAGTATATCCGCCATGTTCTCAGAGCTGCAACAGTATTTTAATTCTATATGACCATTCCGGAAAACATCTCGTATAAAATGATATTTGATATCAATGTGCTTGCTCCTTTGATGGTAAACTGGGTTCTTGACCAGGCTAATGGCACTTATGTTGTCGGCATTAATGACGATCGACTCTGGGCACTCTAAATACATTTCCTGTAATAACTTCTTTAAAAAGGTAACCTCTTTGGCAGCAGAAGTGAGCGACATATACTCCGCCTCTGTGCTGCTGAGCGCTACGGTTGCTTGTTTCCTAGACTCGTACGAAAAAACTGCTCCTCCCCACAAAAAAACATATCCCGTATAGGATTTTCGGTCGGTAGTATCACTACCCCAGTCAGCATCCGTGTAACATTCAATTGGCTTTCCAGTCTTTTCATATCTAAGTTGCATATTCACAGTTGTAGATAAGTATCTCAATACCCTTTTAGCGGCTAACATGTGTTCTTCATGCGGATCCTTATTTCTCTGGGAGAGTTTGCTAACGGAATGCAATATATCGGGTCTCGTGCTGATTGCTATATACATAAGCGAGCCAATTAAAGATTGATATTGAGTTGGATCGACCTTCTTACAGTTGTCCTTTTCGCATTTTACTTGATATTTAGGGTCTAGCGGTATTGCTATAGGTCTACATGTTGTCAAATTATACTCTTTTAGAAGATTTCTTATTTGGGACTTTTGGCTAATCGATATTCGCCCTGTATCACCATCTCGCTCCACCTCCAAGCTAAGGAAGTATTTTACGGGACCCTTATCCACTACCGTTACTCTATCTGCAATCAGGTTCTTAATATTTACCAAGTCTTTCATTTTTGAACAGGCAATTAGCAAGTCATCAACGTAAACAGCTATTATGTTCAATGAATCAGTATTGTGACTTGTATATACACACGGCTCGGACTCGCAAGGTTGGAAACCAATTTCCTTCAATAAGCCGTCCAGTTTTAGATTCCATTGCCGTCCCGACTGCTTTAAACCATAAAGTGCTTTTCTCAATTTAAGAACCTTGTGGGGGTACCTTAAGTCTACATATTCTTGAGGTTGCGTCATATAGACATCAGTTTCCAAATCTCCATTCAAGTAAGCTGATGAGACATCCATTTGGTGAAGATATAATTCATATTCGGCAGCAACAGCTAATATCATTCTCAGCGTGTTATGACGCACCACAGGCGAAAAGGTCTCCGTATAGTTTAAACCATATTTTTGGGCGCAGCCTTTTGCCACCAGTCTGGCCTTAAAACGCTCAATCTCACCTTTCTCATTTTTCTTAACTGTAAACACCCACTTATTAGAAATCGCCTTTTGACCTAAAGGAAGTTCACTTAACTCCCATGTGTCATTCTTTAATAATGTGTTATACTCTGTCTGCATAGCATTTTCCCATTCACGGCCATATTCGCTGTTTAAAGCCTCATCAACTGTATCAGGAATTTTTACATTCGTTTTTGCGCACACCATGCTCAGAATGTTGTATTCTTTTCTGGGCCGCCCGGGTCCACCACGAACGATTCTTGGCCTACCTGGACCTCTTGTTATCTCAATTGGGCGTAAAACTTCTTGCGGGCTTTCAACTTTACTTTCATCTTGACCTGATAACCTATCTTCAGCTGATTCAAAACCTTCAAAATCACTGTGTTCGCTACGTTCTGAGTTGATCGAATTTGTATCATCAACAATCATTTCATCATCATCTTGAATATCCGGTAGCAGGTTAATATTTGCTCCTATACTTGGTGTTTCGTTTTTTTCAACGAAATATACGTCACGCGCAACGATTAACTGTCTGGTGTCCTTGCTATATAAACGATAAGCTTTGGAGGTATCAGAATATCCCGTCATGATGTACTCTTTACCCTTGGGTACAAACTTACTTTTCTGCCGTTTATCCAAAGCAATGACAGTAGATCCAAAAATTCTTAAATGGCCAACATACGGTTTCTTGCCATACAATATTTCGTAAGGTGTTGTACCATTTAGTGCACGGGTTGGTGCTCTATTCCGTAGATAAGCTGCAGTATTAAGCGCCTCAGCCCACAAGTGCTCACCAAGATTCGATGTGGCTAACATACATCGTGCCATTTCGATTAAAGTCCGGTTAAATCTTTCGGCAACGCCATTTTGTTGCGGCGTGTATGGCACACTTAATTGCCGCAGGATACCCCTTTGCTTCAGATATTTGTCAAAAGTCTTATTTACGAATTCTGTTCCGTTGTCACTTCTGAGAGTTTTTATCTTCTTCCCGGTTTGTCTCTCTATCATAGTTTGAAACTCTTGAAATTTACAAAATGCTTCATCTTTACTTTTCAGAAAATAGACATAAACATAACGTTATTTATCATCAATAAATGTCAGCAAATATTTGGCACCACCAACTGATATTCTATTCATTGGACCACAAATATCAGTGTGTATAACTTCCAAAATGTCATTAGAGCGAGTCTCAGAAATACTAAATGACTTTTGCGTACATTTGCTCTTTAAGCAAACCAAGCATTGAATATCTGATGGTACATGTAGATTCATACCTCGAACCAATTTATTTTCAACTAATTCCTTTATGCTGCCAAAGTTAAGATGACCATATCGGCAATGCCACTTCATGGCTTCCTTAGCAGATTTTCTCATAAAAAACAATTTTTTATAATTTGGGTCGAATAAGAAAAGATCACGTACCTTTTGAGCACGTAATATGATTTCACCGTGCATATTCTTCACACAAACGCTGCTTCCACCAAAGACCACAGTATTACCAGACTCGACAGCCTTAGAAACAGAGACAAAATTACACTGCAATCCAGGCACAAATAACACATTAACCAGTGTGACGTCACTTTTAGGGAAAGTCAGGCGTACTGTGCCTATACCTTCAGCCATTATAGAATAATTTCCAGCAAGCATAATTTGTTCGTGGTGTTTTTCAAACTCGACGAACATCTCACGATTACAACACAAATGCGTCGATGCCCCACTATCAATACACCATATATTAGAATGTAAATCACTGTTACTTAATGCTGAAAATAAAGAATTCTTCTTGGTGTTGTTGTTTTGTTGACCTTTTTGCTCGTCTTTCTTAAGCTCTTTACAATTGGCCGCATAATGGCCTTTTCGTTGGCAATTATAACATTTAATGTTTCTCATGTTTCTATTTTTGACGTTTGCGCTTACATTCTTATTCTGTAAGTCTTTGTTTTTCAACCCGCTATAGTCACGTGCCATAAATGCTTGAACGACACCTTCTTCTTTGTTCATGTCATTCGCCTTCTTTCTTTCACCCTCTTCTATTAACTTAAGTTTCAGTATGGAAAGTGAGGGGAGTTGATCACGGGCTTCTAGAGCAACCACAAGTGGCTCATATGACTTCGGCAGGCTAGCGAGTAGCATTATTACAAACAATTCATCCTGTAAAGCCACTCCGGTCTCTGCCAACTTCTCAACAACAGAAGTAAAATTGCACACATACCTTTGCATGCACTCATCATCAGCCATACGCATATTCAAAAGCTGTTTAAATAGCGTTACTTTACGCACAGGCCCCTTTGGACGATGAATCTCACGTAGAGTACTCCAGGCATCTTTGGCTGTGGCACAATTTTTCACATACCCTATTTGCATTGGCGTAATACTGAGCACTATAGTTGCCATCGCTTTCTCGTCCTTGGCTTTCCAAGCTACCAGTGCACCTTCATTTTCTTCAGGCTTAACTCCATCGAACACAAACGACCACAGATCTTGATGTATCAATATACTCTTGACTTGCAAACTCCATGAATCATAATTTGATTCATCCAATTTTTCAATATTAAACATTGAACCGCTCATTTTGTTTTACATAAATTAATTCCAATCATTTATTTCCTTAATATCTGGGTCCATAACCTGTTGGACAACTCGTTCTTGAAGCGTCTATATATCAGGAAATAACTTAACACACAGTTAAAATAAAAGCGTCTTTATTCGTTGGAATTCAATTTACAAGTGAAAAATTATGTATACCAAATTAAGCAAAAGATAATAAAGGAAAACAAAACTAAAGGAATTAATAACGTACATTTGCATTTGTATGCGTGTGAAGTTTGAAGTGTTGCATTGCAAAAAGCAAGCAATGAGTTGCCACTTCAACACTGCCCCTCAATGAACATTTCAAACTCTGGAATAATGTTTATACGAGTCCAATCATCTTTGTGAACCTCTCATGGTTGGGCTTAGGCAAGTTCTTCGTAAGTATATCCGCCATGTTCTCAGAGCTGCAACAGTATTTTAATTCTATATGACCATTCCGGAAAACATCTCGTATAAAATGATATTTGATATCAATGTGCTTGCTCCTTTGATGGTAAACTGGGTTCTTGACCAGGCTAATGGCACTTATGTTGTCGGCATTAATGACGATCGACTCTGGGCACTCTAAATACATTTCCTGTAATAACTTCTTTAAAAAGGTAACCTCTTTGGCAGCAGAAGTGAGCGACATATACTCCGCCTCTGTGCTGCTGAGCGCTACGGTTGCTTGTTTCCTAGACTCGTACGAAAAAACTGCTCCTCCCCACAAAAAAACATATCCCGTATAGGATTTTCGGTCGGTAGTATCACTACCCCAGTCAGCATCCGTGTAACATTCAATTGGCTTTCCAGTCTTTTCATATCTAAGTTGCATATTCACAGTTGTAGATAAGTATCTCAATACCCTTTTAGCGGCTAACATGTGTTCTTCATGCGGATCCTTATTTCTCTGGGAGAGTTTGCTAACGGAATGCAATATATCGGGTCTCGTGCTGATTGCTATATACATAAGCGAGCCAATTAAAGATTGATATTGAGTTGGATCGACCTTCTTACAGTTGTCCTTTTCGCATTTTACTTGATATTTAGGGTCTAGCGGTATTGCTATAGGTCTACATGTTGTCAAATATACTCTTTTAGAAGATTTCTTATTTGGGACTTTTGGCTAATCGATATTCGCCCTGTATCACCATCTCGCTCCACCTCCAAGCTAAGGAAGTATTTTACGGGACCCTTATCCACTACCGTTACTCTATCTGCAATCAGGTTCTTAATATTTACCAAGTCTTTCATTTTTGAACAGGCAATTAGCAAGTCATCAACGTAAACAGCTATTATGTTCAATGAATCAGTATTGTGACTTGTATATACACACGGCTCGGACTCGCAAGGTTGGAAACCAATTTCCTTCAATAAGCCGTCCAGTTTTAGATTCCATTGCCGTCCCGACTGCTTTAAACCATAAAGTGCTTTTCTCAATTTAAGAACCTTGTGGGGGTACCTTAAGTCTACATATTCTTGAGGTTGCGTCATATAGACATCAGTTTCCAAATCTCCATTCAAGTAAGCTGATGAGACATCCATTTGGTGAAGATATAATTCATATTCGGCAGCAACAGCTAATATCATTCTCAGCGTGTTATGACGCACCACAGGCGAAAAGGTCTCCGTATAGTTTAAACCATAACCTTAAAACGCTCAATCTCACCTTTCTCATTTTTCTTAACTGTAAACACCCACTTATTAGAAATCGCCTTTTGACCTAAAGGAAGTTCACTTAACTCCCATGTGTCATTCTTTAGTAATGTGTTATACTCTGTCTGCATAGCATTTTCCCATTCACGGCCATATTCGCTGTTTAAAGCCTCATCAACTGTATCAGGAATTTTTACATTCGTTTTTGCGCACACCATGCTCAGAATGTTGTATTCTTTTCTGGGCCGCCCGGGTCCACCACGAACGATTCTTGGCCTACCTAGACCTCTTGTTATCTCAATTGGGCGTAAAACTTCTTGCGGGCTTTCAACTTTACTTTCATCTTGACCTGATAACCTATCTTCAGCTGATTCAAAACCTTCAAAATCACTGTGTTCGCTACGTTCTGAGTTGATCGAATTTGTATCATCAACAATCATTTCATCATCATCTTGAATATCCGGTAGCAGGTTAATATTTGCTCCTATACTTGGTGTTTCGTTTTTTTCAACGAAATATACGTCACGCGCAACGATTAACTGTCTGGTGTCCTTGCTATATAAACGATAAGCTTTGGAGGTATCAGAATATCCCGTCATGATGTACTCTTTACCCTTGGGTACAAACTTACTTTTCTGCCGTTTATCCAAAGCAATGACAGTAGATCCAAAAATTCTTAAATGGCCAACATACGGTTTCTTGCCATACAATATTTCGTAAGGTGTTGTACCATTTAGTGCACGGGTTGGTGCTCTATTCCGTAGATAAGCTGCAGTATTAAGCGCCTCAGCCCACAAGTGCTCACCAAGATTCGATGTGGCTAACATACATCGTGCCATTTCGATTAAAGTCCGGTTAAATCTTTCGGCAACGCCATTTTGTTGCGGCGTGTATGGCACACTTAATTGCCGCAGGATACCCCTTTGCTTCAGATATTTGTCAAAAGTCTTATTTACGAATTCTGTTCCGTTGTCACTTCTGAGAGTTTTTATCTTCTTCCCGGTTTGTCTCTCTATCATAGTTTGAAACTCTTGAAATTTACAAAATGCTTCATCTTTACTTTTCAGAAAATAGACATAAACATAACGTTATTTATCATCAATAAATGTCAGCAAATATTTGGCACCACCAACTGATATTCTATTCATTGGACCACAAATATCAGTGTGTATAACTTCCAAAATGTCATTAGAGCGAGTCTCAGAAATACTAAATGACTTTTGCGTACATTTGCTCTTTAAGCAAACCAAGCATTGAATATCTGATGGTACATGTAGATTCATACCTCGAACCAATTTATTTTCAACTAATTCCTTTATGCTGCCAAAGTTAAGATGACCATATCGGCAATGCCACTTCATGGCTTCCTTAGCAGATTTTCTCATAAAAAACAATTTTTTATAATTTGGGTCGAATAAGAAAAGATCACGTACCTTTTGAGCACGTAATATGATTTCACCGTGCATATTCTTCACACAAACGCTGCTTCCACCAAAGACCACAGTATTACCAGACTCGACAGCCTTAGAAACAGAGACAAAATTACACTGCAATCCAGGCACAAATAACACATTAACCAGTGTGACGTCACTTTTAGGGAAAGTCAGGCGTACTGTGCCTATACCTTCAGCCATTATAGAATAATTTCCAGCAAGCATAATTTGTTCGTGGTGTTTTTCAAACTCGACGAACATCTCACGATTACAACACAAATGCGTCGATGCCCCACTATCAATACACCATATATTAGAATGTAAATCACTGTTACTTAATGCTGAAAATAAAGAATTCTTCTTGGTGTTGTTGTTTTGTTGACCTTTTTGCTCGTCTTTCTTAAGCTCTTTACAATTGGCCGCATAATGGCCTTTTCGTTGGCAATTATAACATTTAATGTTTCTCATGTTTCTATTTTTGACGTTTGCGCTTACATTCTTATTCTGTAAGTCTTTGTTTTTCAACCCGCTATAGTCACGTGCCATAAATGCTTGAACGACACCTTCTTCTTTGTTCATGTCATTCGCCTTCTTTCTTTCACCCTCTTCTATTAACTTAAGTTTCAGTATGGAAAGTGAGGGGAGTTGATCACGGGCTTCTAGAGCAACCACAAGTGGCTCATATGACTTCGGCAGGCTAGCGAGTAGCATTATTACAAACAATTCATCCTGTAAAGCCACTCCGGTCTCTGCCAACTTCTCAACAACAGAAGTAAAATTGCACACATACCTTTGCATGCACTCATCATCAGCCATACGCATATTCAAAAGCTGTTTAAATAGCGTTACTTTACGCACAGGCCCCTTTGGACGATGAATCTCACGTAGAGTACTCCAGGCATCTTTGGCTGTGGCACAATTTTTCACATACCCTATTTGCATTGGCGTAATACTGAGCACTATAGTTGCCATCGCTTTCTCGTCCTTGGCTTTCCAAGCTACCAGTGCACCTTCATTTTCTTCAGGCTTAACTCCATCGAACACAAACGACCACAGATCTTGATGTATCAATATACTCTTGACTTGCAAACTCCATGAATCATAATTTGATTCATCCAATTTTTCAATATTAAACATTGAACCGCTCATTTTGTTTTACATAAATTAATTCCAATCATTTATTTCCTTAATATCTGGGTCCATAACCTGTTGGACAACTCGTTCTTGAAGCGTCTATATATCAGGAAATAACTTAACACACAGTTAAAATAAAAGCGTCTTTATTCGTTGGAATTCAATTTACAAGTGAAAAATTATGTATACCAAATTAAGCAAAAGATAATAAAGGAAAACAAAACTAAAGGAATTAATAACGTACATTTGCATTTGTATGCGTGTGAAGTTTGAAGTGTTGCATTGCAAAAAGCAAGCAATGAGTTGCCACTTCAACATAAGTAAATCAACTGGATCATTACAAAATTAAAACTTAACTTTTAGCTTATTAGTTTATTAAACAGTAGCGGGTTTCACTCTTTGTATTAAATTTAAAATGCTTTTAAATATAATACTATTGTAAACTTCTAAGTGTGAGCGACTTTTTGTTTCGACATTTTTGCGACACAAGCACACAAAAGAGTTTTTCAGTTCGCGTTTCTTTTATTTGAATTTTTTCACGTTATCTTTTTTGATATTTTCCATTTTAAACAAAGTTTAGGTACATTTATTTTATTAACAGCAAAAAAATAAATATGACGTCAAGTCTGCCGGCTGTTTCATACTTGTAATTAAATGAACTTACTACGTTTACTAAATCTACTACTGTTATACTATTGTAAAGGTTGTTAATTTAGTAAATTAAAATTTTATTAATTTTGTTGTTGTCAAGTTTTAAATTTACCAAGATTTGCTAAATCTACAATATGTACAAACACCACAATAGTACTCTAATACGAATCGTGATAACCACTAGTAATTTAATATATGAAAATTAAAACAAGAAATGGAAATTTTTACAGTCTTATTTATAAATTTTTTTTCCATGTTTATTAAGCTCTTATTACACAAATTTTGTATGGAAATCAGTGCAATAACAGCTTAAAAATATATACAGTTGCAAGTTAGTTGAGGTAGGCAGTTAACCAATGAGAGTGAGACGCAAAACTCTCGAAGGCCAAACAACAACAACAAGCCTGACCGCACTTAAGAAATAATTACGATGACGCGAGAGCTGTTCCCCAGCCCAG
Source organism: Thecocarcelia acutangulata (assembly GCA_914767995.1). Taxonomy (NCBI): domain Eukaryota; kingdom Metazoa; phylum Arthropoda; class Insecta; order Diptera; family Tachinidae; genus Thecocarcelia; species Thecocarcelia acutangulata. Next base: position 66,456,547 of record OU612098.1, read on the forward strand.
AACTGATTTACTACTATGAAGGCAGTTAAATTATATCGCGCTAATATCAATAAAATAATTATAATAAAAATTAATAGCAATTATTTCCTACAAACATGTTCATGTGAAGATCTCAGCAACTCTAAATTTGAGAATTTGTGTCTGCTTCATAAAGTTATTCTCGATTAAACATGCCAACTTATGAACCAAATTCTCGTTATTTGCGGAAGGATTTATTTTCTGCTTTAATATGAAGAAATCTGCCACTGACACTCATCGAATGTTCTCAAATATCTATGTTGAGGGCGCTATTAGTGAAAGAACGTGCTGGGGGTGTTTTCAACGCTTCCAGAACGGTGATATGACATCGAAAACCAGCATAGCGGTAGAAGAAAGTTCTCGAAAATGCAGAATTGGAGGCATTACTTAATCAAGACTCGTGTCAAACACAACAAGAATACTTTGAATCATAAATGTATAATGAATAATAATCATTTTTTACAACAAAGGCTCAAATTATACGGGTATCTACTGAGAACAAGTGATGCTAATTTTTTGTAAAATTGCTTTTACTTGTGAAACATTTCTATTAAATCTTTGAAGTGATGTACCTAATTGAATCATAAAAAATTCTAGCAAAAAGCGAGCTATGAGTTATCTACATAAGACCAACAATATGTTATTTATGTTAATTAAACCAGTATTCATCAAATATGGACATGAACAGCACTCTTTTATTTATATATTCCCCTTTAAGTCTGCTTCTTTCATTAGGGACTGAAAAATTTACAGTAAATGCAATTCTTTCAGACGATAAATATTATTACTTTAAGCGTCTCCGCATTTTTCAATTATGACAAAATTCTCTTTTTCTCAAATTCATTTTTCTCTTAATTATCGATATATGTATGTATTCAAACTATCCATACTGTGAATTCAACGATTTTTGAGTGTGCACATAGAAAAAAGGAAAATATCATATAATTGAGTTTTATTCACTATATTAGCTTCGAACATTGATACCAATCAAAAATTTATAAATGACCTGTTTCTATATTTCCCAGTTCTATATGACGACATTTCACCGTAATAATCAGTAGACTTTGAAAATTTTTTAAAAATATTCTTAAACATTAAACTTTATATCACAATAGTTTAAATAAATTGTTGAGAATTTAAAAAGAAAAATGCTCTAATAGAATCTGTATAAATTTTAGAAGAAGCTAATATAGTGAATAAAACACAATTGTTTGAATTTTTGTTCTCTGCTTTGAAAAAACAAATCGTAGCAACCAACGGTTGTCCATTTTAACATATTTCTATAATTTTAGTGCGAAGTTTTTACATCATTCATTACCTTGCAGTGTGTGAGCTGTTGGACTAATTTTCGTTAGTCTGAGCAATGTCGAAGATATATACATACACATTTCAAATGCTGTGGTAACCTTTGTTTTTCGTTTTGGGTTGTTATTGATAGGTTCAAGTCAAACGTCCACAAACACCCATTGTAATCTATAACACACTGATTGTAATCTATTTTCCTAGTTCCAGTACAATGCATATGAGGTCCTCTTAAAATAAAAAAACGTTGAAAAAATTTCTACCGTTTACCGATTAGTAAAAACAGTGAAACAGACACTAGTTGTACTTTCATTGGCATATTTCCACTAGGAAGCTGTCAAAATATAAGATATAAACAAATAGAGGAAAATCAAAAGTGCAAACACAAAAGCAAGAATCAGAACATCAAATTTAATCAACATATTAAACCAGTGGTATAATAAAAAAAGAAATAAAGTAAAAAATAAAAATATAGTTTGCAAACATGTATTCTACCAGCTTTGCTTTTATAATTCTTCTCCCTCTTCCCTCCTCTTCGTAACTTATTTTCCTAGTTCCAGTACAATGCACTGTATATGTAAGGGTTATCTCTATAAAACTATAATTATTTTACTTATTTCAATTAATAAGTATGTAAAGAGTTTCTACATTTTTGGCAAAAATTTTAATATATTTTCTGTTGAAACGCGATATTTCGTACGAATTTTATTTGAAAAATATTTCGACAGTTCAATTATTAAACTTCTCACAAATTTTTGTTTTTTTTTTTTTTTTTTGAGTACTGTTTTGTCTTTCGTCCTGTCCTCATGTGTTATTCATTTTCGACCGTGTTTTCTATACTTATACTTATGTTTATTATTAATTTCTAAAAAAAAAACGAAACTATAATGGAATAGGTAGAGTTTTGTTTTGCATCATGTGTGCACGTGTTTTTTTATTATTTAATGTTTTTACTGCCGTTTGTTTTTTCTCTATTTGTTATTATTAATTTCTTTTTTATGTTCCTCCTATGTATTTATTACCGTACGGTGTGCGCGGTGTTGAACTAATTTGTGTTATTCTGAGCAGTGTCGAAGGTATATACACTGGGCACTGATCAGTTTTAACACTTTAAATGCTATGATAACGTTTGTTTTGGTCGTTCCGTGTGTTAAGTTCACAAACATTACTCCCCCTTTCCTCCTTCTCATAATCTATTTTCCTAGTTCCAGTACAATGCACTGCATATGTAGTACTAGTCCAAGATAAAAAAAAGAAACGTTGTACCAACAACTTCCCAATAACTTACGTCAAAAAGCTCAATTGCCAAATAGTGTACTCAAAAAGGAATTGCACAAGCGCTTGTACGTGAGACACAATTTTTTGTTTCAACTCACATAGGTTTTTGTTCTATTCGTATTAGTTTTTCAATGCGAGAAGTGCAGAATATGGTTTCAGATATAAATCTTTCTCCTACCCCCTAATAATATTTATTCACGATTTTATTATTCTATTTATATATCAATACGTGTTGTACATTATACCTCTTCATATATGTTATATCATCAAAATCTGAATAATGCTTTCAAAACAAATTTTTTTTCCACATCTGCTGCTGTTGGTGTTGCTCGAAAGGTAGAGGGTGGTCAGTTCCTAAATCTCTTTCTTTATTGGGCCGATGAGAGGGTGCATTAGAGTGGTTCGCCTTCGAAAGAAAAATTATACTAGTCACCCCTTTAAGATTAAAGATAATATAAAAACAATTCAAAAAATATATTTTGACACGACTACAAATACCGCCCTGTTCGTATGCTAAATACTAAAAGAGCGGGTGTTGTAGGCATGGAAATGAAGATTATTTTTTGGAATTGTTTTGACATTATCTCAGCAAATAATCCTAGGGGGTGACTGGAATAATAATTTTTTTAGAACCACTCTAACGCCTTTGGGCTATGAAGTCTGACCGCAAAGTTAAATCTGGTACCACGGGAACCGGGAGCCCCAGGAACTTGTTCCTGCCCGGTTATGGTGCGGCCCTTCGGGGAGTATCGTGGTGGTTGTGGTTTAAACCCAAATCGCGAGGAGAGTTCAATTGAGCTCGGTGTGGTGTTGCATTGCAACCGGGTGGTGTGACCCATAGATCGGAAGAAGTATTAGAAAGGTTCCGCTCCTAACCAAGGGGGAGATCATGTCCAAACAACATGTGATCAAATTGGTAGTTTGTCATGTATGGGGGCGCTGGTAGATGCATTGTATTCACCCGGTGATTAGATCACCGTGGGGTAAGGCCACACTGGCAGGTACCCACGATAATCGTTTTCACAACTAACGCTCTTTCTTCTGACCATTAGTTTTTCGGGCTTTGTTTTCTGCACTTTATCTCCACTCTCTTTTTGCTCGCTACGCTGAGTCTTTCAGGTATTTCTTCTAGTTTGATTCTGCTACTAATTACACTCGTCCAAGTTGAGGTTTTAAGGCCTCTTTAGAGAGACTCTTATTGCTTCGACCATTATTTCTACTTTGAATCCAACGGGTGAAGGGAAATAGACCGTTCGAAACGGCAAAGCACCGCTTATTAAAGCAGGACCATACCGGAGCATCCCGTGCTACATGGCTAGTGCTTTCATCATTTGAGATATGCTGTTCCCACGTGGATTGGGTTTTGTGTAGTGATTTCTCTCCTAGCTCGACTATATTAGCAGAGACACGACCGTGCTAGTGAATATGTTTCCTGTGATCACCACGTGAAATTTATAGTCGCACATCTACCCAGTCTAAAAGTTACGCAACATTGTTCATGAGAGCACTGCATAGACTTGCAGCCGACCATCTAGTAATAGTCTCAATAATAAAAACTAAACACGCATCTGCGTAATTAAAAAGCTTACTAAATATCTAAAAAGATGAACTTGGTGTATTTTGAGTTGCGCAACCCTATTCGAAAAAATAGTTTAACGCGTTTAAAATTTTAAATTATGTAGTCATAAACACAACGCATATACATATGTACATAAGTAGATATTTTAACAGACAAATTATGACACAATTTTTTTTATCAATTACTCCTTTAATGCAAATTTTCTATTAATTTTTTTAAGAGATTGAAGAAATATTTCGAGGTAATGACAATATAATATGTTATGTTTTAGTTAGAGCTAGCTCAATATTGCTACTTTTATATTATTGTATGGTCTTCAGCTTTTTTTTTGATTTAAGGAAAATTACATTTACAATAATGAGAAATTGTAATTTAATTTTTAGGAGCATGCTTGCCGTTCTGAAGGCGTCAGCTTAGCCCGAGAGCTTGATTACAAGTCCGCAGCCGCATGGGTAGGTCATCCATATTTCGATGTTATTGACAATTCTACCAATTTCGAAACAAAGATGAACCGAATGATTGAGTCAGTTTGCCAAAAACTCGGAATCGATATCGGCGATCGGTTGTTGGCAACTTCGAGAAAATTAAAATTCTTGGGTAAGAAAGAAGCTTGGAATAGATTTTTGTTATTTTATGTATTTAGTTCGTTATTTGTTTTATAGTTGCATCATTGCCTGCAGACTCGGAGTTCCCTCCTTTTCAAGATTTCGAGGTTGAACATCATTATTTGCAGTCATCAGGACCTAAAGTTCAAGCACGTTTACGGAAACGCGGTCAAAAAAATCATTACAGTTATATACACACTATTCGTCGTCCAAATGTCCACGGCCAGTCTCGTATTGAAGTAAAGACTCAACTAACTCAACGAGACTATATCAATCTTTTGGCCCAACGCGATGATGCCCATTTTACTATTTATAAAAAACGAAGATGCTTTTTAGTGAATAATCAATATTTTCAGTTAGATATTTATAAGGAACCTAGTCACCCAAGGTAATCTAATTAAAAATATATATATATTTTTTGTATACTCGTAGAAAGTAGATGCTCTATTTTTATAATTCAATAAACTTTTAGATGCAAAGGTTTAATACTATTAGAAACATATTCATCATTATCGGGAGAGGCTTTAATGAATTGTTTGCCAAAGTTTTTAAATATAGTCAAAGAAGTTACTGGGGATCCCGACTACTCCATGTTCAACTTGTCATTGAAGGAAGATTGGAGTATAACAAAAAAGTTTTGTCACTCATTGCATGGTAAGGAAAACTGTACTCAATCTAATTAGTTTCAGTTACAAAAACTCTGACCACCAACAATTTTGATGTAAAGAATTATATCTGTAGTAATTGTTATTTATACGTTTATTTGCTGAGACACTGGACATTTGAGAAAATTTGTTATGTCTTATGACGTTATATTTTCTGAATAAAAAATGATACATAAATTAAGTAATATATTAAAAGGCTGTACATTCTTTTCTAAGATAAAAAAAAGCAAAAATTAATGAGGCAGCATTAGAATGTTGCCGTACGAGGAATAAAAATACTATTTTCCTTTATGTAGCATTTTTAGAGCATATATATTTTTTAGAAGTGTTAACATTTCTATCAAATTGGTTGATGTTGTCAAAAGTTTTTGCATTCAACTTAGTTTAAGTTAGTTTATAAGTTTGGTACATTTTCGTATCTTGAAAAATGCTCGTGTGCCCACATTGATTAATAAATTTGTGCAAAACTATAATAAAGGGTGCTTAAATAGTCGAGATATATACATACATATTGCTCCTTTATTGCAACATAGTCATATCCCAAAAAATAATATTTTCGATTTACCAATGCAGAATTGTTAACAATACTATCTTTTATATTCTGGCAAAAATTTATTAAATTACTTTTAAACTTTTTACTTTAGGCGATATTTCCTAAAAAAAATTCTGTATTTTTCTCGAAAAGAGATTTTTAGTTATGACTATGTTGCAATAAAGGAGCTATATATGGTAAACTAAAACAAAAAAAAAAAAACAAAAAAACTTCATATAAGTAATCCGAAAGTTATTGTGATTCGTAAAATTATCTCAATTTCGACATTGTCAAATGATTTATTTACTGCTTTTTTGAATAGTTTTATAAGTTGGCGACTTTTTGAATAGCTTACCCGGCAATTTTAAATGTAACACTGCTGCCGTCAATCATATTCTTTTAATAAACTACGGTCAAATTTAAAGCAACCTGCATCATTTAGTGCTGAGCAGCCATTAAAAGCAGACAACCTTGTGAATTTTAACAAAAATTAAAGAAAAAGTGAATTTAGTGTGCTGATTAAACGTTGTTTTTTGCGAAAAAAAAAACCAGTATTGCTGTTTGCGTGTCAAGTAAGAAAATTCGATCACTACCAGCGCGGTTCGGAAACTACTTAGCCTAGCACGAAAAGCGTGGTATAAAGAGAAAAAAGTTAAGTGTTTTGAGAACTTCCATCTCCGCTATGAACACATATTAAATTTTGTTTCGATCTGGTAACTTCTTCATATAGAAACAGCTGTTCACAAAAAAAACGGATCCGCGATTTTTTTACAATGGAAAAATTAGAAATGCGTGGTGTCATTAAATATTTACATAAAAAAGGTTTATCGGGACAAGAAATTCATAATGATATGGTGGGTGTGTTAGGTTAAAGTGCTCCTTCATATGCAGCAGTAAAAAATGGGTTGCTGAATTTAAACGTGGTCGTACAAGCATTGAAGATGAACCACGTAGTGAACGTCCAAAAACAGTAACAACAACAGAAATTGTAGCCAAAGTGCATGATATGGTATTAAATGATCGAAGAATAAAAGTGCGTGAAATAGCTAATATCATGGGCATCTCAAATGATCGAGCCCATTCAATTTTGCAGGAAGAACTACAGATAAAAAAGCTTTCTGCAAGATGTGCGCCGCATTTGTTAACAGTCGACCAAAAACGCAGAATAAACATTTCTCAAGCTTGTTTGGATAGTTTTAAGCGAAATAAAATGGATTTTAAGCGTTGTTTCATAACTGTTGATGAGACATGGATCCACCACTATACTCCAGAGACAAAAGAACAATCCAAACAATGGACTGAAGCTGTTGGAAGTGTCCCAAAGAAGGCAAAACAATTCAACCGTCTGGTAAGGTTATGTCAACGGTTTTTTGAGACTTCACCTTTGAAGTTTTATTGATTGACTATTTGCAAAAGGGTAAAACAATAAATTCAGAATACTATTGCAACCTGTTGCATCAATTAAATGTACAAATTCGAGGAAAACGTCCGGGCTTATAATACAAAAAAATAATTTTTCATCAAGACAACGCACCAGCGCACAAGAGTGTTTTAATAATGGCTAAAATCAACGAATTAAAGTACGAGTTGCTTGACCACCCACCTTATTCTCCTGATTTAGCTCCTAGTGACCTTTAGCTGTTCCCAAATCGTTTTACCTCAAATGAAGATGAAATTACAGTTGCAAACCACCATTTTGAAGACCTTGAGGAAAACTACTTTAATCAAGGGATAGAATTGGAAATCTTACTAGAAACTAGAACTCATATTTGCGTTATTGGCAATAGTGGGTTTAGTACTTCGATTATACGTATCATAATTTCCTCGAATAGCACGAAAAACATTTTTCACAGAACACTGAATAATATAAGTACGTGGAGACGCTCTTGTGTTGTGAGTTTTTTCATGATGACTTACCAAACGCTACTAAACAAAATTGGCAAAGTGGGTTTACATGAGTAATGCATGATCTGCCTAAAAAGCCTATTGAAAATTAAGCCTGAAGATGAATCACCTGATATAGACGATTATTCTTTTTGCCATCTCACATATCGGCAGCTTTCTTTCATTTGTGTTCTCTTTCATAGTGAGACTTGGCTCACGATTCAAAAATAAATAGAATAATAGATTTATGGATAAAGTGTATTTAATGTGCCTAAAGAAAATTGTTGATATGGATTTTTATTTCTGTGTATGCACCTTTCATATACTTGAGTATAGTAGCTGTTACTGAAAACTCAAATTGTTTCTGCATTGTAACATTTTATTTTGGCCCTTGTATTAAATAATAAATAGGATAAATAATAATAATTAAACTCTAGTCAAAATTGAAACAATACGACCTAAGGTTTTATTCTTACTCGTAGATGCAGTCTGTTTACGGTTATAAGGGACGTTATTACAACCTAACGATAAAGTGAACGTTAAACTTTTCCCATTTTTATAACTGAAGGTATGCCAGCTTCAAATGCTTAAAGTTAACTTTGAAATTTACCATGAGGATAAATCTTCTGTTAAGTTATCAGTAACTTTTCAGGTTAATGTTTAACTTGTAATAACAAAAAAAAAAAAAAATTATCTAATCCTAATATTAACTATTCGTCAGTTGTAATAATGGCCCTAAGTAAAGTTTTATTTTAATTTTACTGAACAATTATATGAACATTTTCTTACACAATTTTTTTTTATTAAATTTTAATACCTACTGGCTTAAATTTCGTCTTCAGATGTCAATCCAACGAAACTATAAGCTCTAGAAGAGGTTGTATAAATCCACTTAAAAAGTTTCAGATATTCATTTAACAGGTAACTGCAATTTTATAAAAAAATAGCAAAGTTTTTAGTAAGATATTTATTTAAATATTGTGGCTAGAATAACCATAAATATACATATGTCTGTATGAATGTTACTAAAAATATGCTTTGTATATGTACATATATAAATTATTAGAAATAAATTTAGATGTGACAGTAAATAACGCTTTATCTCACTTATAAGTAAATATTTATGCTTTTAAAAGATTGATTTGCCAAACATCCTGCGGTACTGAAAATAACTGGACATACATAAAGTTTAATGTTTGAATATATTTTTTAAAGGTTTCCAATACATGTCATAAGTTAGCGCCTGTATATAGGCGTACAATTTTGCTCCCGCGGTTTTTCGCCCCGAAATTCGAGGCTTTATTGAAAAAACTGGTTATACATTTATGATTCAAAGTATTCTTGTTGCGTTTGACACGAGTCTTGACCAAGTAATACCTCCAATTTTGCATCTTCGAAAACCTTCTCTATTCCACCGCCATGCTGATCTTCGTCAAAATCACCGTTCTGGAAGCATTGAAACCACTCTCGGCACGTTCTTTCACTTATAGCGGCCTACACATAAGCATTTCAGAGCATTCAATGAGCCTCATCCGCAGATTTCTAGATATTAAGCAGACAATTAAAACCTCCCTCAAATGACGAGAGTTTGGCTCGTATGAGGGCATGCAGACACAAATCGACTAATATTTCGTGGGCGTTATGTTTACAAATACCTAAGTTTATTGTATGATATCTACGATCTATTTAATTCGACTGCCACTTACCGCTACAGCCATATATTGCAAAACGGAGGAAGGAAAGTTGTACACCTAATACGAGGTCTGATAAAAAAATAACCGTTATTTTAAAATTTCGTGAGTTACGTATACTCGATTTTCGCATTTTTCCCCGTTATGTTGATACACATATCTGTTATATATGTTGGCAATATTAGCCGTTTTGGATTGTCAGTTTGTTTTTGACAGATAAAAAGGTTAGTCGTGTTTTGGTGTGCTCTTCGACTTTTTACTATTCGAAAAAATTTATCAAAGAAACTGTATTATCAGGGCTGTTCTGCAAATCACTTTTTGTGAAAGTGATTTGAAATCACAAAAATGGTGTTCTGCACATAAAATATTTTTGATTTTTGTGATTTTAAACCGGTAAGCTAACTTGCAATCAATTTGAAATCACATCTAATTTTTGCAAGTACTTTATTGTAAATTTCATAATTTATTACATTAATAAAGAATTGAATGTGTTTTCTCTTGATTATTTAAATAAAATAATTTATTTTATACGAAATAATTCACTAAATTAAGCAAAAACTAGGTCCTCTCATTTTGTTGCAAGATTTGCTGTACTATTTTGTGATTTGATTTATTGGTTTATTTTATCTTTTATATTCAGTAGAAGAAATTAACCTTATTTTGCAAAAAATACCGCGAATAAAAAATTCAACCTGAAAATAAAAATATCAGTAAATTGAAGCAAAAAAACAACAATTTTTTTTGTGCTTCAGAAGAGTATAAATAACATCGAAAATCACAAAAAATTGTGATTTGCAGAACAGGCACAAATTACATGTGTGCTTTTAAAACGGCATGTGCTTTGAAATCACGTGATTTTTAGAACAGGCCTGTATGTTTTGTGTAAACTGTGAAATTAAATGCGCAAGGACATTTGACATATAGACTGTGGCGTTTTGCGATTCTACTATGAGCAGAACACAAGTTCACTTGTGGTATAACCGGTTTAAGGAAAGCCGAGAAGATGTCAATGACGATGCTCGTCCTGGAACCGAGCACGTCAACAACCGATGAAAACATTGAAGTAGTGAAGAAAACGATTTTGGATAATCGTCAAATCACTATCAGAGAGGTTGCTGATGATGTTGGCTTATCGTTCGGCTGGTGCCAAGCAATTTTTACAAATGTTTTAGGCATGAAACGTGCGGCAGTCAAGTTTGTTCCAAAATTGCTAAATTTTGAGCAAAAACAACGTCGCATGGACATCGCTCAGGAGCTGTTGAACGTCGTTAACGACGACTCAGATTTCCTCAAAAAGGTCATAACTAGTGACAAATCATGGGTGTATGGCTATGAAATTGAATGGAAGTGTCCAGAAGAGCCGAAAAAGTACCTCAAGTTCAGTGGAATATGAAGGTTTCGTTCACTCTTTTCTTCGACCGCAATGGTGCATCATAAATTCTTGCTACAAGGTCATACGGCCAATAAGGAATACTACCTTGAAGTCATGCGCCGTTTGCGGGAATCATTTCGTCAGAAACGCACAGAATTGTGGAAAAAACAATCATGGATTTTGCGCCGTGATAACGCATTAGCTCACACATTGATGCTTGTGCGTGAGTTTTTGGTCAAAAACAAGACCGTTACCATGCCCCAATCACCGTATTCTTCGGACTTGGCCCCCGCTGACCTTTCCCGCTTCTCAAAACTGAAGACACCGATGAAAGGAAAGCGATTGAGGATACAAAAGAAAGATCGAAACAAAAGCTGTTGGTGATACCAAAAAGCGGGTTTCAGAAGTGTTCCGAAGATTGAAAAAAACGCTGGTATAATTGTATTAAAATAATCAGTGTTGCAAACTACGAAAAACAGCCCAATTACTAAAATTTGTATTTAAACACTTGCGATCTCAAATGTGCAAGTTTGTGAAAAGGACTTTCATAATTGCTGACTTTTTCCTCTTCCCAAAACTGAAGGCACCGATGAAAGGAAAGCATTTTGCTACGATTGAGGATACAAAAGAAATATCGAAACAGGTGCTGTTGGCGATACAAAAAGCGCGTTTCAGAAGTGTTTCGAAGATTGAAAAAAACGGTGAGGGGGATTACATTGAAGAGGACAAGATAGTAATTGACGAATAAATAAATACATTGTGAAAAAATTTTAAATAACGGTCATTTTTTGATCAGGCCTCATACATTCAAAATATAAAAACAGATGTATGTAAATATTTTACGATTTTTATTACCTTTTTTTATTTTTATAAATCGTAAAACATAAAAACAAAAATATAAAAACAGATGTATGTAAATATTTTACGATTTTTATTACCTTTTTTTATTTTTATAAATCGTAAAACATTTTCTTTTTAAATTATCAATAATATATTAAATTGTTGGGATATAAAGTTGAATGTTTGAGAATATCTTTCAAAAATGTCCAAGTCTACTGATGATTAGGGTAGCTTCTACGGAATGTCGACATATAGACAGCTAGGAAACATAAAAAACAAGCTGTTTATAATTTTTTAATTGGTATCAATATTAGAAGCTAATATAGTGAATAAACCTCAATTATTTGAATCTTAAAAAAATTATAAATATAAATAATAAAACACCACAATTATAAATTTTATGTACTCTGGCTAAAAATAAGAAACGAGAAGTCATTATTCATTAACTTTATTGTAACTAATCTTACAAAAATATTAAGCCGCTGTATTTTAGAAAACTATAAACACATTTTTCGGTTCATTGTCAAAATGATTGAGTGTTGAAATTTTTGAAAACACAATATCTGAACGAGCACAGTTTTATTTAATTTGCACACGCATGTCAATGTATTGCAAAACATCTTTCTTTAGCTCTTTAAAAACTTTAAAACTTATGAATATTTATAGAGGTAGAAACAAATTTGCAAAATCTCTTTAATCATAACTTATTGAAATTTATAGCGACCGATATGTATTCACAATTTATATATTTTAAGGTATTACTCTCTAAACTAATTGCTCCAAATGAAGTAGAATAAAATTGAAGTATAACTTCAAGCACTGAAGTAATGTTCTACTTCAGATTTGTTTATAAAATTTGTTGTTGTTTTTCATGGTTTTTGTCTTTATATTAGTGCACGAGTGCTGTAGACACACAAATTTAAACACAAAAAACTTAGCAGCTAGTTAGTTAGCATAAGGATTTTAATTATACATAAGGCCGTAGGAGTATTTCTTCTCTCTACTTTGAGATCTTGCGAGATCCCAATTTGAACGAAAAGCATTCTCGTGCTTTAAAATTGGGTAAATGAGAGATTTTGAGAGAGCAGTATTCTTACAGCCAGTTTACCGATATCGGAAAAATAAGTTCGTTCGCTTTCTATGGTAAAGAAAATTGATTTGGGTTCGATTAACTTTTTTTGCGAACGATTTGTTAAAATTCAATTAAAATACATAAGTACTCGTAAATGCGAACGAGATAGACAACCCCAAATTTGTTCGAATGTGAACAACTTACATTATTTCGCATACATTTTCTTTCGATATTCGTAAATTGGCTGTTATTATTTTTGCACGAAACAGCCCGGACTTTTTTTTCGTGCTAGTTTGGGCAACATACTAATCAATCAGCTGTTCGAGAAGTAAACCATAAAAAAGAAAAATTTATTTATTTTAGTATTATTATTATATTTATCAACTCATACACAAATCTTTTTAAGCGTGTGTAGCAATCAGCCGGTGCAGATCTTTGGGCGGTATTCGAATTTGAGGAACTTGATTGCTCAAAGTTGACAGGTGACACTCCGTGTAACAGTGAAGCATTAGATGAAATGAAACGAATCAGAAATAATGAGGGTTTTCACGATGTGTTATGCAAACTGAGCAAACAATGCAAATGCGAGCAAAAATACTTCGTTTTTTTTTCACGCAACAACAAAATGTATGTATTTGCAGTTTGCTTCAGTTTTCTCCGTTTGCATTAAAAAAAAACTTGAGCAAAAGAAGTATGCAAAAATATTCATTTGCAAACGAATGTAAACAATAACATTTGACAAATTAGCGCCATATTGTTATATGTGTACATAGATATATGTAAGTGTGTAAGTTGAACATTTTAGCAGTCTTTGAAGTAAACCAAAAATGTAATAAATATTTAGAAAGAAAAAAACATTAAAATCAAGTGCAAAAAGTGAAAAATCTTCAACAAGCAAAGACAGTAATAAAACGTCCAGATAGAAACTAATCTTAGCGTCATAAAGACCATTATTTGCCACAAAAAAGTTTATGATTTTTTTATTAAAAATTTATGTAAATATGCTTGTGTTTGTATAATTGTAAACAAATGCATAAATCTTCTTCGCAAAGCGATTTTACAGTAAATTCCAATCGGTCATGGAAAATTTAGAGAAAGTGTGTTTGTACATGCAAAGCAATGGAGGCAATGAGACCGATATTTTATTCCATAAATAAATCTATCCTATGCACTTTATGGTTCAATAAAAAAATAATATAATACTAAAAACTGTTTTCTAATTAATTTTGCGTTAATTTTAGGACAACCTTTATTTATTAATAGCAATTTTTGTGCGATGTACGAGCACTCTTTTTTTGTTGGTGCTGCTCGCTTGTGGAACACTTTACCTACATAATTGCGTTTGTTTGCCTGCACATTGTCCTCTTTTACGAGAAATCTCTGTGAATTTCTTTCACTGCAATGACTTATTATTGAGCCACTGGTTACTTGGGTTATTCAAGTGTCTATCTCTGCCTACAATGTATCAAAAAATTTGAAATGAGTTTTAATTCAAACATTCCATGCAAGTTTTATTTTATATATTTCCTCAACACGTTTCTCAACCACTTGAGAAACGTGTTTGACATTGACGGACTGAATGATGAAGCTGATATGCCGCCATATGCCGTTAGACCTCCCAAACCTTTTAGACTTCATTTTCAAGATGTCGAGAGTGCTATTAGTAACTAAAGTCAATAAGTCTATTTCAATTTCAAAACTGTTCGAGAAATTCCTAATGACGAAGTTGACCCCAATCTTGAATGAAGTAGGATGTATTCCTAACCATCAATTCGGTTTTAGGGCTAAGCATAGCACCGTAGAACAGACACACAGGCTGGTGAATGTTATCAGAAATGCGTTCGAAGATAAAAAATATTGCTCAGCTCTATTCGTTGACGTTTCCAACGCTTTTGACAAAGTGTGGCACGAAGGCTTAACTCATAAAATAAAATTAAACTTGCCAGCAAACACGCACAAAGTGTTAGAGAGCTACTTATATGACCGGAAATTCGTCGTTAAGGAAGGTGATTTCAAAAAGCTCGGCTCAGCAACTCGAAGCTGGAGTTCCCCAGGGTAGCATATTGGGTCCAACTTTATATTTGATTTATGCTTCAGACATGCCAACGAGCTGCAAAATTCACACTTCAACTTTTGCAGATGATACAGCATTCATCAGTGTCCATCAAGACTATAAATTAGCATCACAAAATTTGCAACAACATATTCTTACATTGGAGAAATGGCTGAAATTTTGGAAAATAAAAGTAAATGAACAAAAATGTACCCATGTTACATTCACACTACGTAGAAAAACTTGTTCGGCTATTAAAATCAACAACCCTATCGTTCCGCAACACAGTGAAGTCAAATACCTTGGTATTCATCTCGAACGTAGGCTCACGTGGAAGTCTCACATTGACGCTAAAGTCACCCAGATGAAATTAAAAGCGGTTCAACTAAATTGGCTCATCGGCAGAAATTCTATCTTGAAGTTAGATTGCAAACTTGTGTTGTATAACGCAATCCTAAAGCCAATATGGAGCTATGGAATTCAATTGTGGGGTACCGCCTCTGCATCTAACATTGAGAAAATTCAAAAGCGCCAGAATAAAATTCTCCGTATAATTACTGCAGCTCCATGGTATGTTAAAAACTCTCGAATTCACAAAGATCTAGGTGTACTCTTAGTGAAAGATGAATTTTCAAAATACGCGATAAGGTACATTAACAGACTGGAGTCTCACCCGAATCCTCTCCCACGTAGCATCCTTAACTTTGGCGGCCATACTCGACTGAGAAGGATGGACACCCTTGCAACCATCAGAGCGTTGGAAAGGTGATTTACCAACAAAATACACGCAAGAAACAACTTTTCGTCTAGCATTGGCTGGACCTAAGTAAAAAAAAATTTTCAATATTAATTAATATTTTTCTATATTAATTAATTAATTTTTAGTTTTAAGATTTGCATACTTATTGTTAGTTATTTTAGAAGATACAATAAATAATTAAATGGTTAAAAAAAATTTCCACAATACAAGCAAGCGACTTGAGTGATTTTCATATAAAATTTCTTGACATGTCGGTTGCTTGTGATAAGGAAACATCGCACGAAACATCATCTATTAATTTTATTTCATACATAGTAAAATTTTTTATCGTATACTTGTAATATACATACGTACTTTTAGTGGCTATGAGGTCACTTATATTTAGTTTAGAATGGAGAATTTGATAAAATTGTATGTAGTAGAAGTTGTGTGCGAAATGTAAATAATCATGTGCTGCCTATCAATATCAAAACCGAACTAAACCGTATATCGCTAGAGGTTGTAAACAAACATTCATTAGTATTACTAAACCCTGTTCAACATTAATAACGTCACTTTATTGAAAACAAACGATAGTAAAGTGATATTTTATTCGTATTAACTACACAAAATAAAGTAGGGAAATAAAACATTATATTTAAATTTGTTTAAGTAAAAAAAAGCAAAATTTTCCTTATAAAAAAAAATATAACACCAGTTTTACAAAATTTAAAAAATAACATAACATAACATAAAGATTTATCAACTTCTTTGTCTACTTGTAACGAGACTAACGACAGTATCTTGGGATACGAGGACGAATTTATAGTGAAGCTACCTAAATAGGAAAAAAAAAATTTTATTCTCAAAACCCAGTTATTTCTCAACATAGCCTAAATACACTTAGTAAGAGGATATTTGAACTTTTTTATACTATCTGAATAATACGATTTGGTGAACCCATCAAAATATGCGTTAGTTTCGGTAATCACTTCTTCGTTTGAGATGAATCTTTTTTCTGCGAGCAATTTTTCCAAGCTTGGAAACGGGAAAAACTTTGTTCTTATTTAAATGTGATAGATTTTTCTTGATTGCATCAATCAATTGATCCAATAATCCAATGCATACGTGATTGCGGATCTTTTTCAAGATATTCCGTCTGTATCCCAAAATATAGAGGACATAACCTTACCAGCCGATTTCACTGTCTTCGCCTTCTTCGGAACACTTTCCACCAGCTTCCACCCATTGTTTCGATTGATTTTTGGTTTCTGATGTGTACTGGTGGAACCACGTTTCATCTACAGTAATTAATCGATGCCAAAAATCAACAGGATTACGCTTTATCGTGTCCAAATACCGCTGTGAAGTGGTCTGTCGAACTCCTTTTTGTTCGACACTGAGCAAACGCGGCATATGCAAATGTTCATGCAAAATGTTGAACACACGTTCATATGATATGTTTATCATTTCAACAATCTCACGTAACTTGACTCGGCGATCATTCACAATGATATCGAGGATTTTCTTGATATTTTCTTCAGTAACTACCTCTTTTGGCCTACCTGTTGATGGTATTGTTGCAGTGCTTGTTCGGCCATGTAATCTGACGGAACAGAATCACCGTAATGTTTATCGAGCTTTTCTTTTGTCTATTTCGCCGTTTTCTATTTCAACTAATACTGTTCAACCACTGCTCGAAATTCACTTTTTTCTACCACAAAAGGTGCTTACTTTAAACAACTACAACAAATAAACTAATCTATGAATTTGGATGAAACTGTAACACAGAAAAATTTTTATTCCGTGTTCAATAACGAAATTCGTTGAATCAATTAATAAATTGTTTGAATGCGGACCTGTAAAGAAATTCGTGGATTCAAACAAAACTTTAATATAAAAAAATAATTATTGATGGAAAACAACTATTTTTTTAAACCACAAAATACGATATCCAAGGTTATTTTTTTTTTTTTATATTTTTGTATATGCATACAAATTATTTTTTCAGTCAAAAATTTTTTTGATTTTATTTTTACTATAATTTTTTCTGTGTAACAGTTGACGTTCGACATCGCAATTTAAAAAAAAAAATGTGTTTTTTTATCTTGGACCAGTACTCAGGGGATGACCGACCCCTACATATGCAGTGCATTGTACTGGAACTAGGTTATGATGAGGACGGAGTTTGTACTGCCACCTAGCGCTAGGTAGCTTCAATATTAATCCACCCTCATAATAATACCCAACCGCGATATATTGCATCTTTGAGCTCATTTTAATATTAAAACTGTTTGTTATTTTTATAAATCCGGTTTTCCCCAGAGGTTTCCATTGTATTCAGATACGGAGAGCATAAAGGCCACTCCATTAGATATACTGGAATGCATATTTTTTTATGAAGACTAAGCTCTCATGCATCTTGCTGGCAGGTCCAATTTTTTTCGTGATGAGCACTCAAAAAGGAACTGTTTTTCAATGTGTGCACACAGTCGCTACTTTTCATTTTATATGAAAGAATCATCAAATCTAGACATCCGTCTATTGAAAATGCTGCCATACTATCAGACTTCCGCCTCCAAAATTTCGGCCTTTATAATTTAAAGGATCTTGTCGGAAGTCCCTCCAATAACCTCTATCTCCATCTGGTCCATCGAGATTCCATTTTCCCTCTTCAGAAAAGATTACTAGGACTACTTATACTTGAGAATCTTTCGTAGGAAATACTTATTTCATTGAGCATACCTGGAGTCGAATTACCGCATACGTTATCGAGTATGCTTTCGTATCGAACAAAATTTCGTGACGAACCGAATACACAGAGTCCTTCATTCGAAAGTTCACGTATCGAAATTGCTAAAATAATGTAAAAGATTTTTGTTCACTTTGGACGTGTCCGAAACGGAGTACTATGGTGAAAAAAATTTTCTGTGGTAAAAAAAAATTTCATGTTTTTGCTGTGTGAAAAAATATTATATTTGACAACATAAAATTTTGACAAAGAAGAAAAAAAAAAAATTAACAAAACTAATAAAAAATAAATAAAACTGAATAAATTAAGAAATAATTATAATAGAGCCATTTTTCAATTTAGTCTTATTTGATTTTTGCACTTTTAATTATAAAATTTTCAATTATAATTTATTTCAAACAAATTCCTACATTTCAAATATTTCTATCCTGTTGTCAAAATTTATATTATCCCCTAGAGCTAGTAAAATTTTATTCACCTCAGAAATGTCAAAATTTTACTTACGAGAGTACTTTGCTGCCGTTTCACACACGTCCTTTGTAATAGAGTCAACACCGAGTATGTTTTAGTAAAAGTAGCATACATTGTAAGCAAAAGTATAGTAGCATAGTTTGTAAGCAAAAGAAGAAAAAAAACTTGAGTAAAAACTTAAAAGTAAAATTGAAATGGCAACATTAATATTACTGTTCTTGTCGTCTGAAGATGATTCTAATACTGTATGCATTATAAAGCGAGTGCGTTACAAAAGTGATCCATTGTCATTGCCGATTGCTGCATAAAAGAAAAATCACCATCCGATTCCATTAATACTGGGAATTAACATACATATGTATGTAAGCATCATTAAGGGGTTTATGCTTTCGATAGATAAATTCAATTTTCTGCTTGGGAACTGAGCTTTGCGTGCAGCATTACCTGCTAAGCTGCAACTGGCAGTAACTACCGCTTCTAGAATTTTTCAGCAGACGCTTGAAAATGAATATGTGATGGGGTTACGGCGAAGCGCAATAAATTTTTGGCCAAGGAAGGAAGTGCAATCACATATTGTGCCATTGCATCTTTTTGCTTTTTTTAATATTGCTTCAACAAATATTTTCTTTTTGCTCTTAATTTCAAATATGCATTTACCTAGAGCGAACGAGTGCAATTTAAACAGTTAATACTCGATTACACGCTCGTTATCGTATGCAGTAATCTCAAATTATGATAGTACATCTACGATAACGACTGCAGTAATCAGTTTTACTCGATCACATATGCGGTAATTGGACTCCCGTTTCCAGTTTGTGTTCAAGCAAATTCTAGTCTAGTCTCAATATGACGCTTTCTGATTACGCTGAACGCTTAATAACGTTCCATATTGTTAATTTACATACTTTTGGCTAGACTTGCTATTGAATATCTTTAAGGCTTACATATTTATTGCTTGCTAAGCTGACAATATGTCTATCTTGGCGCTCAGTTAGCTTTCTTTTTATAGATTTATAAAGATTTTGAACAACGCCGTGCAATTCCCCGGAATTTGCTTCTTTCTTCACTAAAACTATAACTTTTTCTTGTTCAAGCTCTGATAGCCCTGTACTTCGCGGCCTAATGAAAAGTTCAAAAAAGAAACTAACGATGTTTTTCATCAACGATGTAAAACTCCATTCCACTGGTTTATTTATTGCTCTACTTATGTGCTGTTCATTTAACACAGACGAGCAACACATTTAGAAAATTTGGATAAAAAGTAACTCAATTTTTTGAGTTATTACCATACATAAAAGTTTTAGACAAGTCGCTCATCTCTGTTCTACGAACAGATCATTAATCATCACGCTACTATCTTTCATTTTCAATAAAAGGGCGGCTTTAAAATTGACGTTATAAATGTTGAACAGGGTTTATATTTTTAGAAAAACAATTATGGGATGCGAATGAGTGATATTTCATAAACATTTTTTTTAGAAGTATCACTCATTCACCGCTTTCACACACGAACAGTTTACTTTGCAAAGTCTGAGTTTGGGGGTTGCAAGGGAAAAGAGAGTGGCTCTCTTACACTCTTTATTTTCGCTTGCCACCACCAAACTGAAGACTTTGCAAAGTATACTTTCTGTGTGTGAAAACCGTGATTGTTGTCCCATAAACACCACATTATTCATCATAAAATTTGACTGCCTGGCTCAATATATCGAATATATTCAACAACAACAAAAAAATCTATTGGCGCTCACTAAAGATAATAAAATGTATCAAAGACATACGAATACAAATTCGAGACTTACTAATAAGTTTAGTTGTCATCAATGGGACAACAGCTGTCAAAATCGTTCAAGTATTTGTTGAAGTTTTGTTGCGCGTGTGTATGGACGAACATGCTAGTGACCCCCCAAATCGACTAAAAGTGAGTCACTTGGTTTCTATTGCGTTCGTTTACGTTCGTTACCGTGAGCCAGACAGTCAGTGTTCGGGATTGCCATAGCATTCTTGCTAAATTCAGCTTTTTTAAATAACATTTTAACTATGATAATTTCGAACTTATTATTTTATTTGAAATGAGGAAAAACTCCTCTCTTTATACTATTTATATTTATTTATTTATTTTTTTTATAGAAGAATGTTCCGGTTACAAAGCTAAGCAAGCAAATGGAGTTTCGAATAAACAATTGGTTTTCAATGGTCATGCCAAAGGTTAATTTAAGATTTTATGAAAATAATGTAATTATTTAACTGTATAGAAATATGTAATAAACATGTTTTTATTTATAAAATTAATTGCAAATGAACCAAGTCTACACCTATGTACATACTCGTACATAATGAATTATTTCACTTTTTTTTTGCTCATATCAATTTAAAGATACTAATGTATATATAAAAACATGTGTATGTGCATATAAGGCGAATTCATTTAATAGGTAGCAGTAGTATAATCGGCACATCTCCGCAATTACATATAAGGTGAGCATCAAAATAAAGTACATAACATTATTTGCTATAATATCGTTGCATTTCAGGCTTTTAAAATAAATAAAAATTTAATCTTTTATATTTCTTTAAAACTGTATATACTGTGTAAAACTAAACAACGAATATATATTTGTTTGCCAACACGGACTTTGACGTATCCTTATTACTAACCGTTCTTTTCGAATTTCACAATTAAAATACGTCTACAAATGTTCAATAGATTTCCGGTGATTGGGGAAATGATCCATTGCTTAGAAGTGTGATTAGGGTGATCGATTATTCGTCATTTTTTTAAACCGGTTTTCGAAAAGTTTGAATAATGACAATATAAAAAATCGGTTACCGGTTAACAGGGATTTTTGTAATACAATAATTAAAAACAAATTTGTTAATAAAATAATAATAAAAAATAGTTCATAAGAAGAACACAAAGAAATATGTCAATATTTGTGACATGAGTTTTGTGAAGACGATTCTCTAAGTGGTTAAATATCCAAAAACAGAAATTTCAAACATTTTATTACTTATAATACATCGTTTTGTTGAAATGTTCACATCTGGAAAATTGCCATCTGTTTTTTCGTTGGGAATATTCTTAAAAAACAAAATTTTCAAATAATTGCTTAGTGCACCGACGAAGAGCAGTATTCATATCTATATCCCACCCTACCAGAGGCAAAAAGATTGCACACATACATATGAGCGATCAAAAACAATGGAATACAATTCTGAATACATTCAACTCAAGTTGTTTGCATCTTTTTATATAAGGCTTTTGTTAGTCCCTGTTTACATTGTACAACTTTTGTCGTTTATTTTTTAAAATTTCATTTGAGTTTATATTGTGCAATTTTTATCGCAACAATTTTTTACTGATATATGAGAACAAATAAAAGTTCTCAAATCATATTCTAGTAGCAACATTCTTTTGTCTCACATTAAAACAAATAAAAATGCTATATACGGCAACAAGCGGCAACAATGTTGCCGATTTACAAAAACTTAGATTTTTTATAAAAAGATATAGAATTTAATTTGAGAATGCCGATAAAAGCTGCCGAGCGAAAATGTTGCATTCAGTTTAACCTTTTATTTCTGCTGTTCAATTTGTCAAACCAAAGAGTAAACGAAAATAATTTAGAAAATAGAATACATTAACTTTAAAAATATAAAAACACCTTGTTAATTATTTATTCTAGCTACCTATGTGTCGACATTTCATAGGCGCTACCTTAATCATCTGTAGAATTGGAAATCTTTGAAAAAATGTTTCAAACATTTAACTATATTTCAAATAAAATATTTAAAAAGAAACATGTTCTAATAATACCATTCAAACACAAAAAAACGTTTACGTATATTAGGTTTTATTCCTGATTTCGACCTTTTTAAAAATCTATTTAATCATCTTATCTTAGTTTTGCTACAAGCCAAACCAAGCTTTCAAGGTCTTTCTTTATTTATGAAAAGACAATCACTTGTTTTAAATTAAATGTTTCCCAACCTTTCGTTGGGGTATTACCAACTTCATCAGGAGCTGTTTGTAGAATCTGGCAACGTGATATTCTTATATCTTAAATAAATGAACGGTAGCAAAGTACTATAGTAAAAAATAATTTGTCTGTGTTAAAAAAATTTAATGTTTGTGCTATGGTGAAATATATTATATTTGACAACATAAAATTTTGACAAAAAGAAAAAATTTTTGTTTAATCAAAACTACTAAACAAATATTGATATAATTATAAGAGTTATTTTATATTATTTGATTTTTACACCTTTAATTACAAAATTTTCATAAAGTTATAAACAGCTTGTTTTTTATGTCTCCTAGCTGTCTATATGTCGACTTTTCATAGGAGCTTCTCTAATCCAGCGTTTAAAAACTGCGGATATGTGTGATTGCTTTCGCATTTGCTTCAACTTCTGATTCCAAACATGACAACAGTCGCAATTAAGCTAGAGATAAAAAGAAAAGTTATACGTTACGAAGACTTCTGCAATCGACATGTTTGAACAGTTTTTGGTTTGACTGACTTCAACTTCAAATAAATTCGGAAGTTAAAGTTAAAGAAAAGTTGTAGTTTTAATAAGTTCGAAAGCTAAAGTTAAAGAAGTTTTGCTTTCTTTTGACTTTGATGTTTAAAGTGCGCTTTAAGTTAAAATCTTTGTTGATGCTTCATTTTGGTTGGATGTTGCTTTTAAAAATACTGTAAATTCTTTGGTGCATGCGTACTGAGTGATGTTAAATAATAATATAATTACAATGTTCACCACTTTTTAAATTTATTTGAGAAGTATCTATAAGGTAAATAAATAGATTTGAAAGCCTTTTGAAATACGTATGTATGTACATATGAGTATGCACCTATTTGAAATAAGTGTATTGAAAAACAAAAAGATCTCCAAGCACATTCTAAACTAAAAACAAAGTAAATAAATTTTGCATTTCAAAAACAGTTAAGTTCATCTTCTTGTAAAAATAATTTCTATATCACAATCGGTCAAATAGGTATTCTGCACTAGCTCAAAAGTTACCTGTAATAATTTAAATTTATAAAATTAGCAATAATAAGCGTTTTATAATTTTGAACAGAATAATATTTTCAAACTTCAATGGCCGTATTGTACGTAGTGATGTAATTTTTTTTCTTTTTATATTTTGTTTCTGCTTTTGGTCCCATTTTGATTAAAAATTATAAAAAAGTAAGCTGCAAAGATTTCCAAAAAAAAAAAATAACTTTTTTATAGAAAAAATAAAATAAAGTAAATCTCTTCAGCATCTCAAAAAGGATAAATCTTACCATCTGACAACAATATTCAATTGTAAACAAAGTCAGACAAAAATACACACAACTTTTCTTTAACTTCTGAACTTATTCGACTTCAGAAGTCTTCGTAGTGTATAACTTTTGGTTTTTTTTTTGTCTCTAGCTTAACTGCGACTGTTCGCATGATTGAAATCAGAAGTCGAAGCAATAGTTTATGTTTGAATAGCAAAAAATTTAGAAGTCGAAGAAAAAGCTCACTCTTACGACTTTTGCTACTTTGACTGCAGTTTTTTAAACACTGCTCCAATCATCAGTAGACTTGAAAAGCTTTGAAAGGTACTCTCAAACATTCAACTTTATATCCCTATATTCTAAGTAAATTATTGAGAGTTTTAAAAAGAAAATTGGTTTAATAATACCTGTCAAAACACAAAAAACATAATTTTTCTTTTCTACACGTCTCTACTTTTCTTCGCGCCTTTCAAACAAATGAACCGTTGGTTGTTGTATCTATTATTTTCTTCATTATGCTATGACTTCTAGTAATAAAAGAATCGATTTTATGTAGACTTTTATATTCACTGCGAAATTGTACCTTTAGTTTACAAACGTCAATAGAAATTTGATTTCCCATTTTGAAAAAAAAAAATTTCTTCTTACTCAAAAAGTTTTTATACTAGTGCTCAACTGAGACTAACGAGGAATTTAGTCCATTGATCACCAAACAATTTCCTCAAGTCTAATAGTGATTATAAATTTATATACTACTACTACTACTTTTATAGCTCGATTATGGATAGCAACCGAACTTTAGTTGCGTTGCCTTTGGGCAAGCCAACAAAAAGATTACAATTCAAACAATTTCATCAACGGAAAAAGCATAATGTGACATAAACAAGAAGAAGAAAATATGAAGCATATTTCCATCCAATTTCTTTTATTTTATCTTCCTTCATTTGTAACAATCCTTATTCCTTAGTTTTAATCCATAACCGCAATAAATACACCTACATATAACCAATTGTGGAAAAAAAATTTTAATTGAATAGTCGTTCGAATTTTTTCAGCAAAAACAATCTTGAAATCATCATTCAACGTGCTACTTTCAAAATCGTCAACATGGTTGTAAATTATTAAATCTGGCAGCTGCGATTTCAGTTAACGTTAAATAAAAGGTGACGCGCATACACAACAAAAGAATTTGTCGAGTATTGTTGGTCGTTTCTTTTACTCTTAACGAAATACATAAGATACGAAAGCGGTAATATACATTTTTGGTGTATCAAGATTTCATAAACGAACGACAGGTATAAATACCACCACATCAATTTTTAGGAGTGTTTAAAATACCCGGATGTGAAAATGATTGGGTAAACAAGTGGTGTACTTATGGTTGTGGTGCACCGGTGCAGATCTTTGATTTGCAGAACAGATACAATTTTATTTGTGCTTTGAAGTCCCGTGAGTTTTAGAACAGCACTGTAAATTTAATTATCACATGTTAATATTGCATATTTGTTTTAAATGCTTGAATAAATATAGAACAGTTAAAAAAACACTTGAAAACTAAAACTAGAAATTGGCACATGATACTCATTTATTCACAGTTTTCTGGCGTAAAAATAGAAATAAAACTATTGCAAAATTGGCCGCGTATAGCGAATTTCGCCCGACGCCATATTTTCATAAATGTGTTTTATTTTTGACAAATATTCGCAGCCAAAATTTCGTCTTTCGCCCCAGTTGAGTTCCTAGTATTAACGTTATATTTATTTATTTATTTAGTAGCTATACAGTTGCAAAATTAATTTGCAAAGCATAGGATGCACAGCATGGGCGAGGTGACAAAGACCATAATGTCCAAGATGGTATTAACAGTACTTTTGTAGCGTCGCTGTGACTAACTGTAACAACTTATGCCTTCACATAGGAAGTTTCCACGTGGTTAACAATGAATAACCTTTAAAAAAACTGTAAACCAATACAGTTAGTTGAGGCAAACCGTTAACCAGTGCGAGTGAGACGCAAAACTCTCGAAGACCGAACAACAAACCCAAGCCTGACCGCACTTAAGAAATAATTACGATGACGCGAGAGCTGTTTTTCAGCCCAGAGATGCTTTACGACTGATTAACATATATATTATAACATGTTTATTACAAAACTTATAATAACAATATACTTTTATGAAATCGTCAATATGTTGCGCTGACATTCTGTACTCTTTTTTCGCTTTTTCACTAGGACGGTAGATTTATTAGCGATTTCACTTTTCAACATTTCTGACCTCAGGAGCAAGAACTTTTATAATGCTGTTTTGCGTTGTTGTATTGATTATAGCCTTGCTGCTACTATATAAAATAAATTCGTCTATTATATACACATATGTGCACACATACATACGTTTCAAGGAGTTGAGTTTTTTTTCTAAATTTATCACTTGATGTACATTTGTAAGTAACTGAGAAATGTTATATTTTGTTCTTTATTTTTTATTTTATTTTATTTTTAAACAATAATTTTTTAATTAAATACGGCAAGTATTACATGTTAAATAATAAAGTATCATGTTATTTTTTCTAATTACTTTGTACTTAAACTAATGTGGATTGAATACTTACTGTGGTAGAGAAAAGTTTTACTTGATCTAAAATCAAAATGTTGAATAAAATCATAAATTATTATTATATGTTAAATATACATAAACAAAACATGTAAAGAAAAGAAGCTGAAAATACAATTGTAAACTGTAAGTCCTATATTTTAGAAAATCTATTTTATCGAAAATAAAAACAAAATGAAATCAAAATTTATGAACATGCTTAAATCAAAAAGCAAATGTTTCTTGAAAAATGGAAAAAAGTGAATTTCGTGCAGTGATTATGATTTGAAAAGCAAAACGGCGAAAGAAACAAAAGACAAGCTCGATAAACATTACGGTGAGTCTGCTTCGTCAGATTACATGGTAAAATATTGGATTGCTGAACTTAAATACGCCCGAACAAGCACTGCACCATTAACATCAACAGGAAGGCCAAAAGAAGTGGAAGAGGTACTGAAGAAAATATCAAGAAAATCCTCGATGATTGAAGATTGTTGAATAGCAGATGTGTTTAAATGATTGGCATTCACATTATGGACTTTGAAAATTATTGCAGCAAACATATGAGGGCGGATTGATATTGAAACTACCTAGCGCTGGATGGCAGCACAGACACAATTTTTTATTTTTTGAAATTGCGATCTGTCAAACGTCAGCTGGTAAAGTTTCACCCATATTCATCGATTAGTTTATTTAGTGTTTGAAGTAAGCAACTTTGTGTTTCGTGAAAAATGGAAAAAAGTGAATTTAGGGCAGTGATTAAACTCTATTATTTGAAAGGGAAAAAAGCAAAAATTAGAAAAGAAAAGCTCGATAAACATTACGATGAGTCTGCTCCGTTAGATTACGTCATAACGTAAATAATCATACGTCATAACGTAATAAATCACGAATTAAACAATAGCAAAGAATGATATAATAAAATGTGCGAAAGGAAAAATTAAATGCGAAAAGAAAATACGAAAACGCAATACAGGCTACCAATTCTTCGATTTTTCTTTCGCATCGGAATAGAGAGTAACCACCCTGGAGTTTTGCGGTTAAAGTATTTTTTTTAGTTGTATATAGTAGACAAAAACATCCAATCAATTAAAAGTGACTTAGAATATACTTTTTTATGGCTTTAGTTATAGCCATGTATGTATGTATATGAAAAAGGTAAGTATAACAATTAAATATTGCTAAACTTTAAATTTAATTTTTTTTCTTTTAATTTAATTTCAAACAAAATATTTTGGTTTATTTACAATTAAAAATGACAATTGTTTAAAACTATATCCAAGGCGAATTCATAACAGGTGAAATTGACAGCGCAGCTGATTTCTTTTTTTTTTTTAATTTTAATCTGTTTCAGATGTCGATGGCAAAAACTAAAAAAAAATTTAAAATGATTTTTTAAATTATATATTGTATCTAGCGCCAGATATCATTCAGAATCCTCCCCAATATGGCTGACCATTTTCACCTTTCCAACCCCTATGATCTAAGACTTTCATTTTCACGAAATAATTAAATGTTTCACGAAGTAATTAAAAGTTTGTCTTTTTTTGTAAATCTTTTTTTTTTTATTATATTTTTTTTAAATTCCTTTTTGTGTTTATATTTTTCCCTTGACATTTGAAAAAGATTTATGTTTTGTAGTGTTGTATTTATTGCTCTTGCATATACCTGTTTTGAATTCGACTTGACTTGAATTAATCATAATAATTCATTGTAATCGATAAGAAAAAAAATATCAACACTTGTAATTTCCCCCCCAAACTCATCATTGACTTATTGCTTCTTTTTGCCAACACTAAAACAATTACAACATTAAGCAGCTGATTGAAATTAAGTGTAAATTTTTTTGATGTGAATAGTAACTTGAAATTGTTTAATGTTTTATGCATTTAAGAATTTAAAATAATATTGTTACAATATATTGAGCCTTGTGTGGTCCATTTACCATGGAAAATAATGAAAACCAATTTTTAACAAATGCTATTTCATATTTGGAGCAACGATATGATTTCGGAGATGAATTAATTTACAAACATATATCAGTTTTAAATCTGAAGCAATCTTTTTTGCAATGGAAGACATTATCAGAGCTTCCAAAGAATTTACAGACATCAAATTCCATTGATATATACAGATTATTGCTGTCTTCGAAAGTGTTTTATCAATTGCCAAAAGATATTGCGATTGACAAAATATTTTCTTTTTCAAAAAGTGTGATAAAAATAACTATTGCCTAAATGAACAAAATTTTAGTTAAGTGTGTTACTAAAAGTACAAAAAAAGTACAAAGTATATGTGAAAAAGTTAACATAGTTAAATGTAAGTTAATTGTAGGATGTTTATATTATTTGACGTAGACTGAATTGTAATACGTTTTTGTTTTTTTTTTAAGTTTATAGTTTGGTTTAAATAAAATTTAGCAGTTTTTTTAATTATTTTCTATCTATATTCATTTCATATTGAATCACATATGCATTTTGTTAATTGTCCACATTGTTTGTACAGCGTTTGCTGTCTCTAAACTAGCGGTATTTATTTTTATTTATTAACATACATATTTTTGTACTTTAATATTCTCCGTACCCAGAGACGTAAATATAAATTTATTGAATTTTTGATGAACTTTTATAATTTTTTTTAAATTAAATTTTTGGTTTGTAAATTTGTACAACGGGTTATAGTTCAATGCTCGGTGGCTTAGTGGTTAAAGCAGTAGATCATGATACGTCATGTCCCGAGTTCAAATCCCAGTGGGTGCTGATGAGTAGTGTAGCGACTACGAAACAGCTAGTTGTCCCCCAGCTAAAGATTTGATTATTATTTTTCTTGTCTTCTTCAATCAAAATTATTGATCACAGCAGATTTGTATTGTAAAAAATCCTCCTAAAAAAAAAAAAAAACAAGAAAGAAAAAACCTGAACTATAACCCGTTGTACAAATGTACAAACCAAAAATTTTTTTTATTTTATAGTTTTGGCTCACCTTGTGCAACAAAACACAAATAAAGTCTACTTTTAGGAGGTAAAAATCGCCAAATTATGGCTTTTCTGGCAGCAACGCCCTTAGTATAATTACGGCTACCGAGTGTTAACTCTTATGCTTTCTTATCTCTTCGAAAAGAGTAACTACGTTTGCAACATTTTTAATGCTCGTTTCTTTTTTCACATCGCCCTACAGGTGTTCGATGGGGCTTAGGTCCAAAACATTGATGGAATTATCTTCAATATGTTTCTTTGTTACCTTGGCCATGTGATTTGGAACATTGTCTTTTTGAAATTTCCACATAGCAGGCAAATTCACATCAGTACACGGTAGTATCACATTTTCATGTGGTTCAACATACTCTTCTTTATCTAAAACTCCATCCGGTTTTTATATTATATATGTACATATGTGTTTCTGCTTACTTTGGAAAACTCACCACTCAAGATACAAAACGTTTACAAGGTGGCAGCGCTACGGCATGTGGCAGTTTTTTACTGCTCGTAATATCGTAAACACTAAGGTGCTTTAACGTCTAAAAGGTAACAGCGCTACGGCATGTGACAGTGTTTTGCTACTGGCAATATAGTAAGCCATTTACGTCAAATGTATTGTTTACATTTTTGAAAGTGAATTTAATGATTTATTTTGAACTAAACAATTAAAAAACATTTTGTGAACATAAAAATAAATCAAATAAAAATAATTTTTAATTCTGAAAAAGTACTTTCCGAGTTTATAATTGTGTAAAAAGTTACAAATATTTCTGACAAGCATAGCTTACCACATGCCCGTTTTTGTTGTAATTTGGCTCTAGTGCTGCCACCTTGTAGACGTTAATGCACCTTGACATTTATTTTATTTTTTACATTTTTGAAGGTGAATGACCTTATTTATATTAAGTAACTCTTATTTTTGCTGCTAAAGATCTTTATTTGTTTTTTATAAAAAAGTTTAACTGTCAATTTTCAATATTTCGCTAAAAAAATTTTAGCATTTTCAGGAAAATAAAATATTTGTAAAATCAAACATTTTTTTAAAATTTCAAATTATAAAAAAAATTAATAAGAAAAGAATATTTAAACCAATAATAACAAACTCAAAACCACCATTAATTAAATTGAACTAATTCTGCAACGAAAACTTATTCCGCCAACATTTACAACGTATTATTTCTCAACTTTGTACAAGTTAACAAAACAAACGTTGTTTACAGAATAACATGAAAAATTGACATAATTTGAAAAATTTTAACATTCATTCATATAATTGTGAAAAAATACTTTCATAACTTGTATTTGTTGAAAAAGAAATAAATATTTTTGACAAACACACCTTCCTACATGCCTGTTTTTGTAATATTGCTGTAATAATTTTCTAGCGTTGCCAACTTGCAAACGCTAGTGCCCATAGTCACCACTCATATGCTTACAGCTGTTACGGTATATTATATATCGTAAATTAATGAAAATTAATTGTGTTCTTCACATTCGGACTGTCATACATATGCAAGGCGGATTCATCATTAGTATAAAGTCGCCTTGTACATATGTATTTGTTTACTTAAATAATTGTTATTTGTTTGTCGGAAAATAGAAAAGTAAAATAATTGTATTATGCTTAAACCTAAAGCTTTAACACAAGTTCTTAGCCAGGCTAACACTGGAGGCGTACAAAATACTCTGTAAGAAATTTTGATATTTATTGATATGTATAAAGGTATGCATTTTTGGTGACGTATCGTACCATAGGTGTGTAGTAGAATATACAATTGCGAGATGTCCAAATAGACAATTTAAAAAAGTTTTGATCCCACACTTTCTGGCCAAAATTAGAAAGTGAATCAAGATAACACAATATCATGCAAAAGGCCAAATTTCGACAACAAAAGATATCCATGTGTATTGCATACGGTCATACATTGCACCAAATAAATATTTTATATATAATAAATTAATCAAATTAGATACATTTTTTCAATACTTAAAATTTGATAAAAAAAATACTTAAAATAAAATAAAAAGATGAAATATTCACAAGCAGAAATTTTTTTTATCATGTAGTTATTTTAGCCGGACCCTGCACATACATATGTCTTTGAATTTGATACTTTTGTCATACTGCTAATGATTTGTCACTCTTTTCAAAGTTTCATAATGACCGTCAATTTTCTTGCATTTATTTTATTATAGCTTACTAAGTCAAGAAGGCGCTTTGTTGGCTTATTCCGGTTATGGCGATAAGGATAAAGACGCACGAGTAACAGCCGCAATTACCAGTAATATTTGGGCCGCATATGAAAAACATGGTCGCAATGCTTTTCGTGAAGATCGTTTACAATTCGTGCTGTTAGACTGTGA
Source organism: Thecocarcelia acutangulata (assembly GCA_914767995.1). Classification (NCBI taxonomy): domain Eukaryota; kingdom Metazoa; phylum Arthropoda; class Insecta; order Diptera; family Tachinidae; genus Thecocarcelia; species Thecocarcelia acutangulata. Next base: position 66,488,599 of record OU612098.1, read on the forward strand.
ATGCGGTCATGTAGCAATTACAAAGGTATAGTAAGATTTGTTTTTATTTATTTATTTGTATATACTTTGAAAAACAGATTAGAAAAGCTATAAAAATTATGTTAAATCAAAAAAATATAGCTGTCGATATTTCGAATAGTGCTCTAGTCGTCAGTAGACATAAAATCTTAAAAAAAATGTTTCCAACGTGTAATTTTCTATAGATAGATATGTAATTGATTTACGTCAGCATCTGTCTTTCGGCCGTTTATGATGGAGGACCCATTCGATTAAATGAACTTGGTAACGGCTCACCACCGTGCCACATGTGACTTCTCTGGCACACATAGGTGACAATGCCTTAAATAATAACGGGTGTCCGCCGGGAAGGTATTTTCCATAGCGTAAATGGCCTTTGGAAGAAGCTTTTGTATCAACTGGATCTTATATGATAACAAATACAAGTCCTTGTGCAAAATTGTGACCAAAGTTCTTTGAAGACCAAGCTTCTGAGCACTGCGTAGAATTGAGGTTGATGGATTGTTTCTTGAGCAGCAGTAATATTATCAGCCGATCTTGCAGTGCATTGTGGTTCATAATTGGGCCTATAATCTATAAACTCTCCTCGAAATCATTCACTACACCATAAATAGTAGGTTTTGTTGGCACGCTATATCTCCCACAAATTTCACGTAACTTTCTCATCGTCACAGTAATCGATTATTGATTTTGATAAATCGTTTTAAAACTTTAATTTATCGAATATTTTTCCATAATAGATTTGCGACGTGTCTACTTCACGACTACCAAATATGAACTTCCTAGGCTATTATTTACCAAAATGGCGGCAAAACAAATTAATATGCGCCCCCGGCGGAAACCCGGTATATTTGTAGCCTTGACAAAACCCTTTCTGAAGAGCTGTGTGATCTGATTTCTTCTTTGTGCAATACATTATACAGTTGGAGGAAACCAAGACACTAGCTGATTTCGTGAAACTTTCTAGCTTACGGATAGAATATCGTAGGCGATAGACAGTTTCTTCCCATTAAAATCGCCAGGGCATGATGGTATCTTGCCAAAGCCTACTAACCGTTAAAAAGCAGGTCATCCTCTGGCTTCATAGAATATCACGCTCTGCCTCTTACGGCTAACTAGGGGACGATCGAAGTGGTTTTCCCGAAAACTGATAAAAGTAAACATAAAAATGCAAAGGAATTTCGACCAATTAATCTTTTCAACTCAAAAAGGTTGGAATAGTCTCCAAACAGCTCCATACGATGTCGTAAGAATTATAGTGCGCTTAAATAATATACTATGAGTGCTTTCTTAGACATAAAAAGTACCTTCAACAACTTAATACTTCAATAATAATTTAATACTTCTAAGCAAAACTTTATCGTTGATCACAAATTTTATAGTTTTCCAGAGCCCAACTCACAAGCGCATTAAGAATTAGTCTTTTAGAGACACTGAATACTTTTTTCATAGATTTTCATATCTCTGCCTGTAATGCAGCGAGGCTTAATACGGTGTTACTGGAGATCAAGAACATATGGACAAGCAAGTAGTTTGAACTTGCTGCCATCAATCTTACACCAGCCATCAAACTATTTTACTTCTAGTTTTGGTTTTGAATGTATGTTGAAAGCAAGTACTCCTTCCAGGAGAGAGTAGTGTGGGGATAATGTGGCGGACGGGTGTTCCACCTGGTGCTAGCTCTGGAGTATTCTGTGATCAGCTTGGGATACATGAGGTAAGTGAGGAGTTACCTAATCATTGAAATATTAGCGATGATGTCAGTTTGTAAACTGCTATATGACCGAAAAAATCATGGGCACATTGAAATTTTTGTCGATAGCCATGCAGCGCTTCTCTTATTAAATTCGTACACGACTGAAGCTGAATTTTCAGACAGTGTAAGTACGAGCTGTTATTGCTGGGCCGTATATCGCAGAAGTTCACTTTAGTTTGGTAATGAACGTGCAGACGAATTAGCCAAAACGGGATCTGATATATTCATCAGTAAAATGTCGATGGGGTTTATTAAAATTGCTATCCTTACAGTCTTTCTGCAGTAGACCACAAGCAAATGGCGAAGTTTAGAGATGTAGAGTAGCCAGATTAATGCGGCCAATTTTCGACGGAAAACATACTTACTACTTATAACCCATAGTAGGAGGGATATATCGAGGTTGCTTACAGTAATACCCGGCCACAGGATGCTAGAAAGGCACACAAGTCGTCTTTGACTTTTCTGTAGTTGATTTTGTAGTAGCTGCAAGCATAGTGAGAAGGAACATTTATATAACATATCATTTCAAACCTTAGTCAGCTTAGGGGGCCATGTTAAATGGCCTACTGCGATATCTTACGGGTACAAGTTAGATATTATAAATTGATGATTGAACTATATTTGAGGTACCAACCGAGTGCTGTGGCTTTTTCAAAGCGGGATCCTGCTTGATTGTTTGCGCGCATTTCATTCAAAAAATATAAAAATGTAAGCTGCACAAATGCAAAAAATGTCATAATCTGCTTACACAACACGTGTCGTAATGTTATACATATGTCGATATCGTATGCGGCAATTAGACCGCTGTATAATATTGTTATGAAATTATTAATAAATATAATTTGTTTCAGGTTGCAAGTATACTATTGTGCCTCTACGCCAAAGAGAATGTTGGTCTGGGACTTTTAAAACAGAAAGCTCTGGCTTTAGCTTCATACTTGGAAGGACCACTCAAACAAATTGCGGCCTCATAAGATATCAAACCGTTTACTCTAATATCGACTATAATAATTAAATAAATATGTAAAAATGTAAATCAATTCTCTAATTCCAAAATTTTAAGAGTAAAAGCGAAATATTCCAGAACAAAAAGTCTGCTCCGATTTTTAAAAATGGGAAAACATACGTGTTTTCTAAAGACACTTTTACATATTATATATTTCACAGGTACTTTTCCAGTGTAAAATTCATCTCTAATTGTGCATGTGTCTTGTACGAGTAGTTAGTTTCTAGTTAGGCCATAAAAGAGATTTATAAACCGATTTTATTTGTAGTCGACTATCAATTTGACGGCAGAGTTTTTTTCATAAAAAAAATAAACCAATGGACATATGTACGAGTGTGTATACATATATAATATACATTCATACTTGATACAGACATGATCTCTATTTGAAATTCGATTAGTATTTTCTGTCCGCCTTAATGTCTTCTATGCCAGAACTATACAGCGATGGCGAAAGCTATAACCTGCTCAAAAATATTTTTATCTTGAAGATGTCTCGACTGGAATAAAAAAGAAATAAGTGAGCAACCCAAATGCAATCGAGATTCCAAATAATGATTTTTATTTTTTGAAAGTGATTTCTGGTTATGCTTTTATTGATGGCACTTATCGCAAAAACTGTGAAATAGATTCTCTGGACATAATTGGTATCTCAGCAGTGAAGCTTGCTCACGCATTATTTGATAAAAATGTCGACTATGACGCCAACCATAGTGAATGCAATTTTTGGATTTAAGAATGAAAAATATAAAGAGAAAGAAGACCACGTGAATGAAGTCATGGAAAAATGGTTGCGATACCTTCACAGTCCAATTGTGAATATTCTCATGGAATTTATTTCTCAGTTAAAGTACTTTTTTAAATTCAAATTAAAGAGAAAAGTACAATTTTCGTTAAATTGACCGTATGAATTGAATATTTAGCTGGGAAACATAGAAAACAAGCTATTTATAATTTTTTACTGGTATAAATGTTAGAAGCTTAAATAGTGAATAAAAAACTTAATTGTTTGAATTTTTGTTCTCTGCTTTTCGATACTTTCAAAAAGCAAATCGTAGCAAACAACGGTTGTTCATTTGTTTGAAAGGTGTAAAGAAATGTTAGACGTTTATAAATAGAAAAGCTTGTTTTTTGTGTTTTGACGGATATTATTAGAGCATTTTTCTTTTTAAATTCTCAGCAATTTATTTGGATTGTTTTCAATGTTTCCTAGCTATCTATATGTTGACATTTCATAGGAGCTACCCTAATCATCAGTAAACTTTGGAAATTTTTGAAAGATATTCTCAAACATTCAACTTTATATTAATACCTGTCAAAAACAAAAACAAGCTTTTTCATTAATACTTTTCTCTTCTTCTTCTTCTCTTACTTTTCTTTACAGCTTTCAAACAAATGAACAGCCAACCGTTGGTTGCTACGTTTTGTTTTCTGAAAGTATCGAAAAGCCGAGAACAAAAATTTAAACAATTGAGTTTTATTCACTATATTACCTTCTACATTGATACCAATAAAAAAATTTATATACATACATATTGTTTTCAATGTTTCCTAGCTGTCTATATGTCTGTTGACGATTAGGGTAGCTCCTATGAAATGTCGCTATATAGACAGCTGGGAAACATTGAAAACAAACCGTTTATAAATTTTTTGATTGGTATCAATGTAGAAGTTAATATACAGGTCTATTCGAGAATTCACCCTTCACTTCGTCGCAGTCGAGCGTTCACTTTCGACGGCTCGGTATCGATACCGATCTGTCGATCGACAGATTCTAAAATACGCGCGAACAAATATCGTTTTCAGTAATCGAATTTTGTGTTATTTCTCGTAAAAATATAAACATTATTATACACAGCTGACTAGCACAAAACTAAATTCAAAATAAAAATAGTGAAAATAGAAAATCATATACTTTTAATTTCTTTCCCAGGCTTACGGTCGTTTCTACATTATTGCTTGTAATTAATATTTCAAGGTGCATTAATGTTAAAAGGTTGTGTTTCTTTTTGAGTTCAGGCAAGTAATAATAAAAATTTTATTTTCTCTGTCAATAAATTTTTAACAACGTTTACAAAGAAACATTGATTAAAATTAAAATAAATAAAACAAGTTAAATATATAAAGGTAGTTCATTCTCATTGTTCAACACCCCCACTAGAATGACTGCCTATCTCCAATATTTTACAGCAATGCAAATGCTTTGCACTTGTTAGAGGTTTCGTTAAAATATCAGCTTCCATATCTTCGGTATTTAAATATCCAATAATAATACTTTTATCGTTGACAAGATCTCTTATAAAATGATGCCTAATATCAATGTGTTTAGAACGAGCATGATATGTATTATTATGACTCAAGTTTATGGCACTTTTGTTGTCGCATTTTATTATGATGGATGATGATATTCCAAGTTCATTAAATAGAGATTTTAACCATAACGCTTCTTGACCTGCCGCTGCTAAAGCCATATACTCTGCTTCTGTTGTCGACAATGCTGAAGTTTGTTGTTTCTTGGAATTCCACGAAATACACCCTCTTTGGAACTTAAATACGTATCCAGATGTTGATTTTCTGTCATCTAGATCACCAGCCCAATCAGCATCTGATGATCCTTCAATGCACTCTTCGTCATCCTTTGAATATTGCAGTTTGTATTTTATAGTACCTTTGAGATATCTCATAACACGCTTTAAAGCTTGCCAATGTGCCTTACCATAATTGTTGTTGAATCTGGATAAAGCACCCACTGCAAACGATACATCCGGTCGACTTACTTGTGCTGCATACATAATACTTCCTATCGCTTCTTGATAAGGTATATTCTTGATTTCTTCACTTTCTTCTTTAGTTTTTGGACACATCTCTTTAGAGAGCTTTTGATTTAAATCCATTGGAGTTGAGTCAGTCAGTCAGTCATACCAAATTTTGTTAAAATGGTTTTTATATATTGTTCCTGATCAACCCACAGTTTTCCTTCACTTCGATTTCTTTTAATTCTCATTCCCAAGATATAATTTGCTTCACCGATGTCTTTCATTTTAAAATTCTCAGCCAAACTATTTTTTATATTAATCTTATTTTTCTGGTTATTTGTAAATATTAAAATATCGTCAACATAAACTGCAACGTAAGTTATTTCTTCATCTTTTAATTTATAATAAATACAAGGTTCGATCTTAGATTGCAATAGACCCATGCCTTTCAGAACTCTATCCAAGTTTTGATTCCATAATCTACTTGCTTGCTTAAGACCGTATAAAGACTTTTTAAGTTTGCATACCTTACTTTTATCTTCATTACAACCTTCAGGAATCTTCATATATATTTCCTCATTCATTTCACTTTGCAAAAAAGCTGTTAGTACGTCCATTTGATCTATGTCCAAATTATGTCGTACAGCCAAGCTTAAAAGTAATCGAATAGATGAATATCGAACTACTGGAGAAAATGTTTCCTCATAATCGATTCCATATCGTTGAGAATATCCTTTTATAACCAATCTTGCTTTATAACGTTCTATATTGCCTTCAGAATTTTTCTTGATTTTAAAACACCATTTGCTATCAATAGGTTTCTTGCCTTTTGGTAATTCAACAATTTCCCACGTTCCATTCTGATTTAAAGCATTCAGTTCTTCATTTATTGCTTGCTGCCACTGCTCTTTATTAGGACTTTGTAACGCCTGCTTCATTGTCTTTGGTGATTCGTCAGCTTGAACCATACTGCACTCAAACCTCTGCACTGGTTTTGAAACCCTTGATGACTTCCTTACATATTCTGGTGATGTGATTCTCGTAACATATGGTTCAGGAGTCCAGTCAACACTTTGATCATCAAAACCCCTTAAAGTAGTATCATCTGTTTCGGAGTAATACGTTTCTTCATCAGAACTGCTTTCATCTGTAGCATTAGAAACTTGAACTTCATCTACTCCATCACGGTGTTCACTTTCTTCCACATCATTAGAATTTACTCCGGCATCTACTGGATCATCGACTTCCCCCACTGAATCGCATTCCGGAAAAACGAAAAATTTTGAATCATCATTGGGTACTGCGTTATGAAATTGATCTTCCAAAAACTTAGCATCTCTGCTCAATTCAACTATTTCTTTTTCAGGGTCATAAAAACGATAAGTTCTTGAGTTTGCACAATAACCAACAAAAATACACTCTTTTCCTTTTGCATCCAGTTTGCTTCTCTTTTGTTTCGGGATGTGTATTATAGCTTTACATCCAAATACTTTGAGGTGCTTCAAGTTTGGTTTTCTACCTGACCATAATTCATCAATAAAAGTAAGCATGTACCTTGAGCCACTTATTGAAGGTACTTCCATAGGCCCTCAAAGGTCTGAATGTATTATGCTTAAAACTTCAGTTGCCCTTGTGCCTGAAATATTGAATGGATACCTTGATAGCTTACCTTTTAAACAAGTAGTGCAGCTTTGCTTTTTCATTTCATATTCAACTCCTGTTACAGCACCAGATACCATGTATCTTAAAAGATCATCATTTGCATGTCCAATACGTTTGTGCCACAAACTATGTTCTTGACTTTTCACCTCCGACATAAAAACATTGTTGCTTGCTATGCTTAGCTTAAACATTCCATTTACTAAATCGCCCGTTGCAATGGTATTACCAATGTTGTTTACAACCTTGCATCCTTTCTTATTGAAAATTACTTCATAACCACACTGAACAATTTTTGAAACTGATAAAAGATTCATGCAAAGTTTTGGAATAAAGAGGACTTTTTTGAAACAAACATCTTCATCTGATTTTTCAACATTCACAGTCATATTGATATCACCTACACCCTTTACTTGCATTGTTTCATTGTTAGCAATTATGACTTCAGCATCCTTGACTTGAAAATTTTCATAAAACTTCTTATTTGAACACATATGTGCCGTTGCACCCGAATCAAAGAACCATTCACATCCGTTTAACTGTCGCGCTGAAAAACATCCAATCATAGCGTTCATACTTTTCTTATATTTTGGCTTGACAGGCTTAGAGGTACATTTTGATGCAATGTGTCCATATTGATTGCAATTGTAGCACTTAGGACCTTTATGTTTAAAAAATTTCTTTTGACCCGCTAGTGCTACGTCTGATGTTTCCTTCTTAATATCTTGCAGTAGTTTCAATTTTATAGCGTCTCCTGTTATTCTGATCCCCGAACTTTGGATTCCCATTATCATTGGCTTGAATTCTTCTGGCAAACCTGCTAGCAACATAGAACCTACCCATTCTTCATCGACATTGAGACCAGCTGCCCTTAATTTATGAGCTGTTGTTAGGATTTCGTTAACATATTCTTCGACATTCACACAGTTCTGCAACTTTGTTGAACAAAATTTTTGAATTAATCCCACTCTTCTTACCAACCCACTATCTTCCAGAATTGTTTTTAGTGTGTTCCAGATTTCATCTGCGCTGCCACAATTACGAATATGCGGATAAATAGTTGTATCTACTAAAAGGACCAATTCGGCTTTAGCTTGTGTCTTCTTACTCTCTTGTTCCTCATCACCAAGGACTGCATTCCACAAACCTTTTATCTGTAAATATGCCTCAACGGCAAATTTCCAGTCTTCATAATTTTCGTTCCCACGAAGCTTTTCTATTTGATGATTATTCGCCATTTTTGAATTATCTTGAATCTTGAATTCACGTTCTCAAATTAAATCTTATAGCACGCTTGGGCTCATAACCTGTTAAAAGGTTGTGTTTCTTTTTGAGTTCAGGCAAGTAATAATAAAAATTTTATTTTCTCTGTCAATAAATTTTTAACAACTTTTACAAAGAAACATTGATTAAAATTAAAATAAATAAAACAAGTTAAATATATAAAGGTAGTTCATTCTCATTGTTCAACAATTAATGTATACACGGTGGCAGCACTAGAGCAAAATTACAACAATACAACAAAAACCGGCATGTGGTAAGCTATGTTTATCAAAAATATTTGTAACTATATTCACAATTATAAACCACAGAATATCTGTGTTATAAACCACAGAATCTGTGTTATAAACTATGAATGTACCTTTTCATAATTATAAATTATATTTATTTCAATTATTTTTATGTTCACAAGATAATTTTTATATGTTTAATTCAGAATAAAACACTAAATTCACTTTCAATAATGTAAACAATACATTTGACGTAAATAGCTTACTATATTGCCAGAAGCAAAAAATTGTCACATGCCGTAGTGCTGCCACCGTGTATACGTTAATGCACCTTGTAATATTTGTTAAAGAAGACAAGAAAAGTAAAAAAGGATGTGCCAACATAAATTCTACCAGGGGCCAGATTCCGCAACTATGAATTTTTTTTACCAGTGAACACTCAAAATAAAATTCACTGACAGACACAGTGTTCACTTTTCATTAAAAAGCGATTCCGTAAAAAACAATGAATTTTATTGCGCTGAATGTGTTTCTTCAGGCTGAATGATATGCTGATTTGTCAAATTAACTGTGTCACACAAGTTGATGAAGAGATAATTTTAATATGCATACATAAACCTTTTGTTTATTTTTTTCAAGTTCAAAATATTTTACAAAAAACTAAAATTCACCGAAGATTTTTGAGTGAAAAAATTATTATTAAGTGCACACTTTAAATGTCAAAATTATTCATTCTCACCATTGCGGGCTCAAAAATCAAAAGTGAACACTAAAATTGGTGAACATTTCAAAATTCATCGTTGCGGAATTTGGCCCCAGGATACACTTAATAAATTAAATTAAGTTAAATATACTTTGAATTCTACCTTTGCTCTAAATTGTTACGGCGATGTTTGTTCCATTCATATGTATATATTTTATTGCCAAATATAGTAAATATGAATATTTCCTTAAATTTTTCGCAAATAATTAATTTTTTGTTGTTAATTTGTGCTTTACGCGGTAAAATCGGCGTTAAACAATATTGGGGCTAAAATGCAGTGACAAGGTATTTTAGAATGCAGACGATGTGAAAGAAAACATATGTTTTCTGCTTGTATATCACTCTCATCTCTAACGAATATAGATATGTATTTTAGAATAGTAAAATATGAAACGCGCACGTATTTGTGGTGAAAGTGACTTCTCGAATAGAGACGATAGTGAATAAAACTCAATTGTTTTAACTACATAATATTTAATACTGTTCAATAAAATAGGCTTTTTTTTAAATAACGTTTTTGTATGGGAACCCTAATGATTGGAGATAAAAGCTAAGTACCAAGGCGAATTCATAACTGGTGAAATTGACAGCGCAGCTGATAACTTTTTTTTAATTTTAATCTGTTTCAGATGTAAATGGCATAATTAAAACAAAGTTGAAAAAAATAATTTTAAAACAATTTTTTAAATTTTGTATTGTATCTTGAGCGCCAGATATCAACCAGAATCCTCCCCAATTTGACTGGCTATTTTCACCTTTTCAAGCACTATGACCTGAGACTGTAAGTTTCACGAGATAATCAAAGATTTTACGAAATAATTAAGTTTTTCTTTTATGGCAAATTTTTTTTGATAGAAATTTGAAACTTTTTTTTTTTTTAATTTTGTATTTTAAGTTGAGCACCAGATATCATCCAGAATCCTCCCGGATCTAGCTGGCCATTTACACCTTTTCACGTTCTATGATCTGACACTTTAATAATCAAGATATAGTTAAAAGTTTCACGAAATATTTAAAAGTTTTTCTATTTTCGTAAATTTTTTTACTTATATTTTTTTGAATTCCTTTTTGTGTTTATTGACATTTGAAAAAGATTTAATTTTTGTAGTGTTGTATTTATTGCTCTTGCATTTATCTGGTATGAATTCGCCTTACTAAGTACGAGTATATTCTATAAAAATTCTCGGTTCACAAAAATATTGGAATTCGATCGTACATTTGGTATTTTTTTAGAGTCCTCTTCGGCTAGTTAGGGGAGTTAGGGTTCAGTTATAGGTTCAATTATTATTAGTGGTGGTCGGTCATATGTATATTTTAACTCGCTAAGACCGACTCAGTGGCAGCTATGAAGCTTTTTGTGAATATTCTGTTATTTTGCCCGACCTTTGACCCCGATGCGAATGCTTATGCTAGTTTTTTTTTGGCTAATGCATTTTTTCCCAAACCCCACAAAATAAAGAGATTCTAGCGAATCCAAATCTAAAACCCGTGCACTAATTCCCTTTTAATTTGCATACTTATGTATGCATGGCAACAGTCGTAAACAGTAACGGCCTGATTTGTTTAATTAGTTTAACAACGGTACAGACTTAGTTCTGATAAATTGAATTGTATTTTGAGCATTGTTTAGTGTTGCTACTTATTTTTCAACGCAAAACTCGAAAAAAAGAACAAAGAGTATATCATTTAATAAAATTGAAAGAAAAATGTATTCCAAGTTAAAAAATATCTTTCAAGGTAAAAACGAGTGTTTAATTTTTTTTTTTTTTGGGCAAATTAAGAATTTTCCTTTATTTTCACAGAATCAAAGAATCGGCAAGCTCCAGAAATTATAAATTTGACAATTGAAGATTTTAATGCGGTAAGTATTTATACATACATATGTATGTACACACTTAATTATATCTGATATACCCTGTCGGATAATGAGTAGCAGACTACAAAAATAGCCAACTTTAAATTAATTTTTCTCAACCAATTTTAAGCTTTCTCGTATACAATGCAAAATTTCGTTTAACAAAAATGTATTTCCAATGTCGCCACCTAGTAGGCGCCGTAGATTTCAGTTTTATTTTAAAGCGGCCTATACACGTTTCAATTCAATTGTTAATTGAGTCTTTCTTTGTGTCAACACACTTCATAATCTGAGTTGAAAGATTTTCATTCAACTATTAAATTCAATAAAATTATAGACAATTTTAAAAATATATAGCGTTCTCTTTGCAAAAACACTATAAATATAAACTTTGCGATCTGTACCTCCCCAGCAGTCCACAAGTTATTGTAATTTGCAAAGCATCCGATTGTAAGCGATTGTGTCAACAGAAAAATTCAAAATAAACATGTTAAGCTCAACAAACAACTAGCATCCGATTCAGATTAGTCTTTTTATACTCATATTGTTAAATTAAATGTACATGAGAAGCAAAGAAGAAAACAAATGCTAATAATATAGTTTTGAACTTATCCAATCTTTGCTTACAATGTATACAGTGTTGGATGTATCTTACGGCCTAGGCCATCGCTGTGTAAATGTAAGTAGGAATTGTATACAGACTTCGGATAGGTCACGCTTACATTGTCAATGGTCTTAGATCGAAGATGTATGGGACAAAAATTTCACTGGGTCATTTCTGTATTTCTCACATCGAGAAATTTTTCACATGGAATTAAAAGAAAACCGATGGGAATTGAAACAAAAAATAATTTCTCACACACAAGTGTTTCTACAATTATTTTTTGTGAAAACCGTGTGGAATTATAAATAAAATAAAACAACATACTGAAGTGGATCTCAAAAGTGCAGAAAAGAGGTAAAGTATTATATATTTTTTAATTGCAGTATGTTTAAAATAATATTTATAATTTATTTAGGAAAAATTTAAATGAAAAACCGCAAAAGCAGAGCGTTTGGTGGAAAACGAACATAAACAACAAACTGCTTCTGAATCTGCCGCCGCTAATGAAACGCAACATAAAATCAATTCTGAAGAAGTTTTTACAATTGGACAAAATTGTGGGCAAGTTTTTTTAACTAATACGAAATATTATGTCCCTTCGCTTAACCAAAAAAAGTACAAATTTCTACTGTATTTTTTGGTATTTAATTGCGTTCACTTACCCAAGTCACAGTCTTTTTCTTGTATAGTAAAGTTTAGTAAGATTAAAAACATATGGTTAATAAACAGAAGAAAGAAACCAAAACAGAAAAATGTAGAATTATACACTTATATGATAACTCCTAGAAATCAATTTGTAACCTATTAAAAAACCAATAAAACAATTTTAATATTGAAAAACAAATATATATTTTGTTTATTTATATTGTATATTGTAATAATACTGCAAATCCATAAACAATTGCTTTCAATCCATTTCAACGGCATTTTTACTTATTTTGCTCATCCCATTGTTTCATGACTGCCTTCGTATACTTGCATTCAGCTTCAATTTGAGCTTGACGTTCATTATTCATTCATGAGCTTTAAGAAGAAACTTACGTTTTTCTAAACATACATCTGCAGTTTGTCGTTGTTTTAAAGCATTATTCTCATTAAGAATTTGTTCGTAGTTCAGCTTCAGACTTTCGTGCTCTGTTGATTTACCTTTGGCTTTTGGATTCAGCCATTTTACCCTCTATAGGTGATATATAACCGCTTGAAGTGATGACACGATAACTATATTCTCTTGTGGGCATTTCGTTTTATTCAAAGCGGTTGCAGCAAATTTCTTTGTTGGACCTGCATGCGAACAATTTTAGCACTTTAAAATCTACAGTTGAAATTGTAACAACAAATTTACCGTTGTTTGTCAATTCAGTGCTAGCGTTGTTAGATATTTATTAAATGATCTGCTATCCAGCGACTTTTCAGGTGGTGTTTTATTTGCAGTGCGCTAGAAACTAAGCTAAACTATTGGAAATATTCCAATAAAAATGTTTTCTCTTTGAAATACAGGAACACTGTTTTTTCACTAATCGAGAAACGATGGAATTTTTTGTTTCATAGTTTTCGATGTGAAAACTTCTCACAAAATTTACAGAAACGAGGTACTGATCAAGAGACTCGAATACACATAATACAATCGAATTGAAAGACTTGCTAGTTGTGGAGATCTGACAACACTAGTTAGATGGAGAGATCTGGCAACACAGATATAGTTGTGGAGTTTCTCGTGAAAAATGGTATTGAAAAATAAGCGAGCAACAGAGTAGGTTTTGGAAAGAAATTCAAGCTAAAGGAAAAATATAATTAAATTGAAAGAATATAATTAAATTGAGAAAATATAATTAAATTAGAAAAAATATAATTAAATCGAAAATCCTTGGTGTTTGGTGATTGGGTCAGGGAAGAGGTTATTACACTAGTCAACTTGAAAAAATCAAAATGTTTTAATTTTTCTTCAACCAACTCGACAACTGCCAAACTAATTAACTGACAAAGCTATACACGCTTTGATTTGGAAAACAATCGACTCAGTTGCTAACTGAGTTGAAATGTGTATGAGGTGCTTAATACCACTGCGTCACATTGAAGTTTTTTATATACATACATATAAATTTTTCAATTCTGTGAATGTTTTCTAAACTAAAATTTTTTATGAGTACATACTTATGTCAAATAATAAAGATATAAATTGTAGGTGATTGTTTTAATTTTAATAAAATGTGCAAGAATGAAAGTCATTTAAGAAGGCTCTTTAAAAAAAGAACGTAGTGTATACGCCAACAAACAAACATTTTATCCAATATTTTTTATTTCTATTATTTCTGAAATTTTTAGGTTTTTTGCATGCAATGTAATATTTTCTGTTTGTGTATAATGTGTAATATAAAAATGAAGTTCTTAACATGTTATTTCTGAAAAATTACAAATAAATGCATTACAAATTTTGACTAATTTATTTTATTTCGAAAAAAACTATAACAATTGAATAATTGTTAAGTTGCAAAAAGTTCTTTTTTAGATATAGTGTCAACAACTAACTTTTCGTTGATTTAAAACTAACTTATTGTTGACTTAAAAAGACCTTAACTGTAGAATAGTGAAGATATTGTTAGCTTCAAAAAGTTAACTGAAAGTTAACATTTAGCAAGTTAACTCTAAGTTAGTTGAAACGTAGTGTAAAGTGGGACCATTGACTACCTCCTAGGACATCACAATGTTAAAACAGTTAGTTGCCTCCATTGAAAACTAATCCAAGTGTCAGTCAGCACTAGTTGAGGAATAGTTAACTTAAAGTTGTTTAAAATTAATTCAGTTTCCGACAGGGTACTTATGCATGAACATGTGTGTATCTACACATATGTGGTGCATTCTAAATAAGTCAAATCGGCACACGGCGCATTCCAAGAAAAGTATTTTTGGATTTGCTTAATTTTTACTATTTAGAGGTTTAAGCAATAAACACATTGAAGCCAGCAAACAACCGACTTCAATATGTCAAATATAAAATACATGTATTTAAATGCGAACATTTATTTTGGCAACAGCAATTAGAGTTGGGTAGTTCGCGAACGAACTAGTGTCACTGAACTATTCACTTCAGGGAGCTAAGTGAGCCGATCATTTCTGCGAGCTCTTTTAGTTCCGTAGTTCATGTTTCTTTCTTTTGTCTTCAAGTTTTCTTTTTCGTTTATGTTTCTTTATTTCTAGTAGATATGTATACGGAAGTAGTCAAACAGTGCTGCCAGAATTTGACGTAAAAAGTACCTATCTATGTTATATACAACTATTCAGAATATTGGATTTTTGTATTATAAAAATAAATGATATGATATGCGGCCATAATTGAATATGAAAACATCGAGACATCATCACAAATATATCGTTTTTTTTTTTCTTTTTAATAAAATTATTTTTCATCACACCTGAAAATTTCTAATCTCACCTTTTATTAATCCTCATAATAATTGTACTTTTCATTTGTTTACAGCAATTTTGTTTTGCTTTTCTTTATCATGAAACCTGAACAGAGCCGTTCATTGAAAATATTATTTACCGAGCACTGAACTATTGAACTAAAGAAAGACATATTTCAGTAAAAAAAGCTGAACTAAAAAGAGCACTCTTTCAAAAGAGCTCATGAACTCAAGTCTAACAGCAATACGACACGACTGCAGGTTGTTGTCCATACTGATTTTTGACTACAAAATAAAAACAGTGTGACCAATGTGTCTAAAAGCAATTTAGCTCTGGGATATAATTTATTTTCTAATATAACATAAAATAACAATAAAATTTAAATGCTGTTTTAAATAAATTAATAAATATTTGTACTATTGTTAAATAACTATATGCATACATACTTACGGCCGTATTCATAAAATATATTATATGTTTACTAAACACTTATTTGAAAAATTTTCTATCGAATTTTATCAATAGTTTAATAAACATACAATATTTTTTTTATGAATAAGGTCATTAGACTCAAAACAAGAAATCTTAATTTTATTAAATAAGTAGGATGTGATTAGATACATGTGTGCATACCAGTTGATTTTGCATCACGTACAAGTAGTTTTAATTCCATATTTTTTGATAAATAATTTTAAGAGAGTTTTGGTCCCCGTTTTAAAAAATTCTATAGATTGTCGTAAAGTTTTATTTCTTTAACACTGGTCTCATTATAAATCAGAAGTTATATCCAATTATATTTTAAACTTTGAAGGCCCACATAATCTAAATTAAACGTAGTAAGCGAAAATGTTTTAAAGTTAAGTTACTCTTTTTATCTTTTTAAGACTTTATTTGTTAGACAGAAGAACTTATTCATGAAAGTTTGATATAAACAGATCTTGTTCCGTAAATCAACAAATTTCAGTGGCCACACTGAAATATAATTTTTTGAATATGAATTTATGTTGCTACCGTGTTCAAAATAATTCAGTAGTGCCCTACACCAAGGCAGCTTTAATAGGTAGTGGCCGAATTACAATAAATACAACACCAACAAAATGCATGTTGATGTTTGTTGGTGTTGTATTTATTGTAATTCTGCCACTACCTGAATAAAGCTGCCTTGCCCTACACGACTACAATTGCCGGTTGCAGCATTTGCTGTTGTGAAGTCGTGTAGTCTGCTGTGGTCTATGTGTTTAATGCTTTAGTCCCAATCCGGTAAATTTTCAGATTTTTTTTTGTTTTTGTGTAATGGAAATGAAAAAATTCGCATAATACACTCCGGTTCACTTATTTAAAGGCACTGAAAATTCCATATTCAGAAGCCTGTATCTTGCAATTTTTAGCCGATTGCAGAATTTTAAAATAGAAGGGGAAGCTAAACATATTGAGATATAAAAAAAAATCATGGCAAAAGTGGTTTCTTAACTAAAGAAATTTTTTGAGCAATTTATAAAAATAAATCCTTGTCGTTGTTTAGCTTCGATAGTGAACGGACGTGTTTGTTATTTTGATCGCAAAGTAAAAAAAAAAAATAAAACGGGATTAAGTAAAAACCGTAATGGGTGAACAGTGTTTTTGTTTAAAAGAAAAACTTTGTGTTATTTTTTTTTTAAATACCGTTTTAAATTGTAAATAAAAAATAGAAACAATTAATTGCATGAGTGTACCTATCAGATGTAATTCTGAAAAAGAGCTTAGCTCCGGTAGAAAAAACCTTTGGATTTCTGAAGAAGAATCGGTGAAAAAATCATTGGAAAATTTCCTGTCTCTAAGAGATACGAAACGCCCGCGATCGTGTTCGCCAAATATTGTTGTTACAACTGAAGACACAACATCTTCCAGTTTAATTGTTGATGATAAGGTAAAAATCCAAGTAGGCATGGACAGGTACATAACCGTGGTTAAAAGGCAGCGAAGCCCCAAATCAGCTCAAATATCATCTCAACCGAAATTTTCTACAGACGATAATAGGATTTCGGCAACCGAAAGCAATAGGTTTGCTATACTGCAAACAGATGAGCCAACAATTTCTAAAAAAAACCTTTGAGCCGCCACCAATATATTTGCGAGAACCTACCTCTAGTGAGCTGGTAAAACAACTTATTGCGGCAATCGGCAAAGATACTTTTAACGTAACATCGGTTAAGCACGGCGGCATCAATGAAACGAAAATCCAGGTAAACAGTGAAAATGAATACCGAAAGCTGTCTGACGTTCTAGAGAAGGAGAAGCGATCATTTTACACATATCAGCTTAAAAGTGCCAAAGGTATTCAGGTCGTTATAAAAGGGATTGACCCTTTTGTTGACACGAATGAGGTCAAAACCGGACTAGAAGATAATGGCTTCAAAATTAAAAATGTGGTTAATATTAGAAACCGTGAAAAAATTCCTCAACCCATGTTTAGGGTTGAATTGGAACCTAGAGATGTTGCCTTAAAAAAGAATGAAGTGCATCCCATTTATAACCTCAAGTATCTTTTGCATCGCAAGGTTACCGTTATGAGGAGCCTCATAAGCGTTTAGGGCCCGTTCAATGCCTAAACTGCCAAGAATTTGGCCATACTAAGGCCTATTGTAAGCTGCCCGCAGTTTGCGTTGTGTGTGGTGAACTTCACGGTACATCACAGTGCAAAAAACCTAAGACTGACGCGAGCGTTAAGAAATGCAGTAACTGTGGAGGTAACCATACTGCAAACTACAGGGGTTGCCCTGTCTACACTCACTTCAAGAGGTCAATGACAAACAGGTCACCAATTTCAAATATGCCACCCCAGCAGTCAAACACCACTTCTACAAACAATTTTCCCCAGGTACGCCAGTCAACCAGCCATGTAAATTTGCAAAACCCCAAACAAATTTCTTATGCAAATGTGGTAAAATCCGATAAACCAAACTTGGATCAGGAGCCCAAGCCTCCAAAATCCGATCCATATTTTAGCAATCTTGAGGCAACTCTGCAGACTCTTGTTCAGTCCATAAACACTTTTACCGTTTCTATGACAAACATGATGCAGGAAATGCTAAAAATGCAATCCACTATTTTACAAGCAATTTTAAACAAATGAATTGGTTAAAAATATGTTTCTGGAACGCAAACGGCATCCGCCATCACAAAAATGAACTTGAGCACTTCCTTATGGAAAAGCAAATCGATATAATGTTGATTGCTGAAACTCATTTGACAACCAACAGTTTTTTCAAAATTAATGGCTACATACTGTACGACACAAAAGATCCCCGTGGAAGATCTTGCGGAGGATCGGCAATTCTAATAAAATCCAGAATTAAACACTTTTTAATGAACGAGACATGTGAGGAGTATCTCCAAGCAACTAATATATGCATCGAATATTTGCATGAAAAAATCGTTATTTCCTCGATCTACTCACCGCCACGCTTTTCAATAACAGAAAGCCAATAATCGAATTTTTTCAAATCACTTGGTCCTCGATTTCTAGCGGCTGGCGACTATAACGCTAAACACACTTTTTGGGGATCACGTTTAATTACCTCGAAAGGCCGTATGCTTTTTGACACCGTTTCCAAAATGGGCTTAGATGTGGTTTTAAGCGGACACCCCACTTATTGGCCGACAGACCGACGAAAGATCCCAGACGTTATAGATTTTGGAGTTGCGAAAAATTTTCCTTTAGAGTGGATGCAAGTGGAGCCTTCATTAGATTTGTCATCAGATCACTCTCCCACTATAATCTCTGTTTCGTTCCCCCAAGAGATTGGCTCACCGTTGACTGTCAATAGAGTTAATTGGTTAAAGTACAAAAAATTTTTGAGCACACATTGTACTGAAAATATCGCCTTGAGAACGCCTGAGGATATTGATGTGTCAATTAACAATTTTTCTGAAAACCTCAAACTGGCCGTACAGCATACTACCACTAGTCATTTAAGACCTAGAAATGAGAGCAATAGAACTTATTCATCTGAAATTGAGCAACTTCTGTCAGAAAAAAGAAGAGTCAGAAGAGAGTGGCAACTTCGCAGGTCGCCCCAGCTTAAAACTAGGCTACGGGAATGCATAACTCAGCTAAGAAATCTGCTTGAAGTCCATAGAATGGCTTCCCTTAAAACATATTTGGAAAGCCTTGATGGTACCCCTCAATCTGATTATTCCTTGTGGAAAGCGACAAAAGGCTTAAAAAGACCCGTAATAGGTAAGCCACCTTTGCGAAATTCAACTGGCGACTGGGCAAGAAGCGATTCTGAAAAGGGAATGTTGTATGTCGATCATTTGCGAAACGTTTTTATCACAAATGATTCAGAGAATAATACAGCGGAATTACCACCATATGTTGTTAGACCTCCTGTATCTTTGAGATTTAATTTTCAAGATGTCGAAAAGGTTATCGGTAATACAAACCCCAGGAAAGCTCCAGGCATTGATCAAATTACTGGTAAAATGCTTGAACAGTTACCTCGTGTAGCTAGAAGGGTTCTACTTTTTATTTTTAACGCCATTTTACGCCTTGAGTATTATCCTGCAGAGTGGAAGGTCTCAATGATTACTATGATACCCAAGCCAGGGAAGGATCTGACTAAGGTAGAATCATATAGACCAATAAGTCTTTTACCAACAATTTCAAAACTATTCGAAAAATTGTTAATGGCGAAGTTGAGTCCAATATTGAACAATGTGGGATGCATCCCTGATCATCAATTTGGCTTTCGGGCTAAACATAGCACCATAGAACAAACGCACAGACTAGTCAATGTCATAAGACAAACCTTTGAGGCGAAGAAGTACTGCTCAGCTCTTTTCATTGATATTTCTCAAGTGTTTGATAAAGTGTGGCACGACGGCTTGATGCACAAAATAAAGCTAAATTTGCCTGCAAATACACACAAGCTTTTGGAAAGCTACTTATACGGGCGGAAGTTTGTTATCAGAGAAGGCGACTTTATTAGCCCAACTCAGCCAATCAAGGCAGGAGTTCCCCAAGGCAGCATACTGGGGCCTACTTTATATTTGATTTACGCGTCTGACATGCCAACGACATCCGGAATCCACACTTCTACCTTTGCAGATGACACAGCGTTTTTGAGTGTTCATGAAAACCACCATTTAGCATCACGAAATTTACAGGAATACACTTCAATATTAGAGAAATGGCTAAAACTTTGGAAAATCAAAGTTAATGAACAGAAATGTACTCATGTTACATTCACACTGTGTAGGCAAACATGTCCGCCTATCCAAATTAACAACTCACCTATTCCGCAGCACAACGAAGTCAAGTACCTTGGTATTCACCTGGACCGTAGGCTAACATGGAAGTCTCACATTGAAGCAAAGGTCACTCAGTTAAAACTAAAAGCAGCGCAGCTAAATTGGCTTATGGGCAGAAATTCGACACTGAAATTAGATTGCAAACTTTTGTTATACAACGCAATACTAAAGCCTATATGGTGCTACGGAATTCAGTTATGGGGCACCGCCTCAGCGTCAAACATTGAAAAAATCCAAAGGCGACAAAACAAAATTCTACGAACGATTACTGCAGCTCCATGGTACGTCAAAAATTCACGAATTCATAACGATCTGAGTGTTCCGCTGGTAAAAGAGGAATTTTCTAAGTACGCGACAAGGTATATCAGTAAACTGGAACTTGATCCAAACCCTCTTGCTCGCAATATACTTAATTTTGGCGGCCACACTCGGCTTAAAAGAAGGGATACCGCTGCCACCATCAGATTGCTCAATAGGTGATTTTACCGAAATAGCTCCCGCATAATAAAACTTTTTGTCTAGCATTGGCTGGACTTTAGAATCACATTTTAATTTTAAATTTAGTATTAAGATTTGAATACTTATTGTTAGTTCATTTTGAAGATTCAATAAATAAAAAAATGCTTAAAAAAAAAAAATTAAAATAAATCCAAAAATGTGCTTTCTTTTTTGCGTCACTTGAATAAAAGCATTTTTTTATTTTTAAAGCAGTTTTTTTGTACGGAGCGATTGTTTATTACAATTTATTACGATTCAAAATGGAAAAACAAAAAATGTTAAATCTATCGATAAAAACTAAAATCTATGTTTACCTTTCTGAAGGATATTTTAACCGCGCAATAGTTAAAAAAAATTGGACGAAGTAAGTTGCCGACAATTGCATCAAGGATCTCGAGGGGTACGCAAAAAGTTTTAAAGGAAGGGTTTCATCGTCTTTAGCTACATATGAGAAAAGAAAAATCATCAGAATTGTTCTAATTCTGCCTTATCCTTGTCAAAAATAAGAGATCAAGCTGAAGTGTAAGCAAGCAAGGAATCAGTACGCAGAGTAATTAAAAACTGTGAGTATCTTTAATACTGAAAGCTACAAAAAAGCCGCCACTTAATGCTCCTCGTAAAGAAAATCGGCTTTAATTCACAAAAGACTACATGGCATTGGATGTGCAGCATAGAAGTCATATAAATAACTGGAGAACTGTTGTATTTACGGATGAGAAAAATTTTAATTTGGATGGACGTGATGGCTATAACTATTATTTCCATGATTTGCGCAAGAGTGAGGCGTTATGGTATGGGGTACTATTACGTACTATGGCACCTTCGATCTTGAAGCTATAAAATATTATTGAAATCATGGGGGTTACTCTCTATTGCGATGCGAAAGGTAGATGCGATAATTGGGTATTCTGTGCTGTTTGCGCAAACTTTTTCGCAAAGTAGTTTAAAAATGAAGTAACACAAAATAAACAATAGTGAAAAATTATAAAAGAAAATACGAAAACGCAATACGGGGTACCAATTCTTCGATTTTTCTTTCGCATCGCAATAGAGTATAACCCTCCAGCTTTTCCGAAGTTCAATGAACTATTTGTTCCCATATGTTGGTTATTGCAACAGGATAATGCTCCTACACAGAAAGCCGCCAGAGTAGTAAAGGAATTCATTGGCAGCCAAAATGTTGATATTCTTGACTGGCCACCCTATTCGCCAGATCTAAATATGATCGAAAATGTCTGGTGATGGTATGGTTATGAACGACGTAGACAATTTGATGACAAGCAGTCACTAACTCAGGCTATTAAGGATGATTGGGGTAAAATTTCGTTGGATTACATAATTTCTCTTCACCTGTCAATGAAAACTCGTATATTTAAACTTATTAACAACAAAGGGGGTTTTACCCATTTCTAATCGTTCTAAAGTAAAGTAAATAAAGAAATATGAATTTAAAAAACAAGCAAAACTGATTTTAGTTAAAGCTTTAAACACATAGACTTCACACAGCAGACTGCACGACAGCAAATGATGCAACCGGCAATTGTAGTTGTGTAGGCGATTACTGAAATATTTTGAACACGGCAGCAACATAAATTCATTTGAGTAAAAGTATACTTCAGTGTGGCCACCTTAGAATTTTTAGCTTTACGAAATTCCATTGTTTTACAGAACGAGTTCTTTTTATATCAACCCTTCATGAAAAAAGTTCTCTCTAAAAAAGGCCTTGAAATCTAAAAAAAAACAAATTAATTAAATTAATTTGTTTGCTACGCTTAATTCGGGTTAGTCGGGTCTTAAAATTTGAAAATATAATCTTTTGATCTATAATGGGAACAATATTAAAGAATTGACAATTTATATCGAATTTTTCAAACTCGAGAAAGAAAAATTTATATAAATTATAAAATTGTTTGTCGAAAATATGCAATTAAAACTCATAAATGAAGTAACTGGTATATATCTAAAGAGACAAATAAACAATGCGAATGAAAAAATTTTGCGTTAGACAACACAAACATTCAAGATGTTTGCGCAAAAATCGTGAAAAGCTGTTTGTGTAGTTTGTTTGGCTGCAAAGGTGGCTGATGAATAATTTGAGAGTTTTCCATTGCCCAGACCCGACTATTCTGTATATTACATATTCATTCAAATGCAAATGTGCCTCGTCACTCATTGTGATTTTGTCATGAAAATCGGAGTTGTCATGGGCGAGTTGTAACATCCTTTCGGCTTACGCGGCGTCTTGCGAAAAAAGCTCTTGTGTCACCTGAATCTTAAATAGAAACAAATAAAAATTCTTGTGCAAAATTGTGACCAAAGTTGTTTTTTGGAGACCCAGCTCTTCAATTGAGGTTGATAGATTGGTTCTTGAGCAGCAGTAATATGATCAGCCGATCTTGCAGTACATTGTGGTCCATATTTGGGCCTATAATCTACAGATCTTCTTTCTTCGAAATCATTCACTATAAGCTAAATAGTACGTTTTGTTGACACGCTGTTTGTCCCAAAAATTTCACGTAACTTTCTCATCGTCACAGTAATCGATGAATGATTTTGATAAAATGTTTTAACGATTAAAACCCGTTAATGTATCGAATATTTTTCCATAATAAATTTCAAACGTGTCTACTTCACGACTGCGAAACATGAACTGTCAAGAATTGCCAAAATGGCCGGAACACAAAGTAGTATACCTTCCCGGCGGACACCCGGTATTTGTAGTGAATGAACACAATATTGGGAACATTGTTCTTACAAATTGCGCACTCGTTGTCTTTTGCTTTAAAGTGTACAATCTAATTAATGTCTCGTTTATATGGAAAAGTTATTTGCGAGTAAAAATTATTTGCAACGCTGTTGCAATGAAAAATTTTATTGGCTAAAAAAAGTTTATAAAAATGATGAAGTCTAATGAGATTCCAAATCTCTTACCATATTATTTGCCATTTTTATAGCACTATACATTCACACTATCCCACTTAGGCCCGTTATTACAAGTTGGCTTTGATTCAAGGTAGGATTTTATCGGCCGGCTAAATCATATTTCATTATTATAACTATGATTATCTTTTAATCTAAAAGTAAGCGATAAGTTACCGGGAAGACAATCCTACCTGTAACTTTTTACGAGAGGTTTTATCTTCGCAGTTGCTATTATTTACACATTGTTTTCACCACTGGCAAATAGAATAATTTACATATTTGCATTTTATATTTATAACTCTATTATATTTAATGTCATTTGTACTAATTTTCAGATTGAATAATTCGCGCGCTTTTTATATGCAACTCCATCTTTATTTTAAAGAATAAGCTGTTCTTATTAAGCTGGCGAGGTAACAAGTCCTTCAGACTTGACACATATACATATTTTATATAAAATTTTAAAATTATATTCATACCAAAAAGAATTTTAATATAGGAAGTTCTGAATAAATAAATTGAAGGAGACAAGCTCCAGTGTTTCTTTATTCAAAATACAGTGGAAACCATTAGCGAAGCAATTACCTCTTTCAACACACATACGACCACCATATTTTTTGCTCAAAGAGTTATGCTGTAATAATACCTACTTTTTTCTGTCTTTTTAAGATTTTGGAGAAGAGTATAGATATATCACAATTGAAATTATTATTAGGAACAGAGTTCGGCTATATTAAAAAAATCTAAAACGTCATAATTTTTCAACATGTTATCGATAAAAAGTGGGAAGTGTCAAAAAGAAATTCAAACAAATGTTTGCTTAAAAGTGATGTTTGAAGATTAAAATGCTACTTTGCTGTTAACTGTTTAGTTTTACATAAATGCAGAGATTTTTTTTCAACTAAACAATTTTTTTATGCATAAGTCCCGTCCATACTATGAACATTTGCTGTAAAACTTTCGAGATTGGAGATGTTACAGGAAAAAGAAAGGCAAAACACTTTCCTTTCATCGGTGTCTTCAGTTTCGGGAAGAGGAAAAAATTGGAAAATCTAATGTACGTACCTCACAAAATTTAAAAATAACGGTTATTTTTTTATCAGATCATGTACTTTATACTTATACGTTATATTGTTACTATCTGACCCGGCAAACAATGTTTTGCCCTCAAATTTTATTTACATAGGTATACGTAAAAGGGGAGAAAACGTAGAAACATGGGATTTCATTGCGAAAGCAAGCTGTAATGATGGAATAGTGTATTTCGCTAAACCATTAGGATTTGTGGTATCAAAACGCCTTCCTCTTTATAATTTTATTTAAGTATTCTTACTTTTTTAGCGTTGTTCATCACTTTTTTCACCGGAAGTCGAGTGCCATTACAGATATGTGGTTCGTAACATTATGATTACTGATCCGACTTTAAGTTGCAGATTGTGAGGTAGCAATCCGGGTAATTCCAGCGAGCTTAAAAACTGGATTGTATCATCTTGGGAACTAAAGAGAGCCACCGATTTCTACATCATCAATTCGCGAGCCATTTAGCATTGAACTCGAAAATTTAGATCGACGATATCACATTCGCTCAACCAATCATGATTTTTGTAATTTTGTGAAATGTTAGAGAGCACATTGGGTATGAGCTTAGAATTCGTTTCGGTCAAGTGGCAGAAAGCGTAAGGAAACTGAATACAGTCGGTCGAAATGCCACATTGGAATTTACGATTGTCAATATCCAGTAATTTCTTTCAAAGTACTTGTTCATATTGCAGCTGGACACACATGTTCGTACACGTAAAGGAAAAAATATGGTTGATATAACAATATTTTAAGGGCAAAATACTATTGTTGAATAATATGGTTGAACACAACCACATAATATGGTTTAAATCCGAAAGTTTTTTACACAACTAAGTACAGCCAAGAACCGACATTTTATTATTTAACCATGTATATGGTAAAAGTTTTACTAATGACTAACAATGTTATTGTAAAAATTAAAATTCAACTGTCATGTCCAACCATATAATATTATCAATCCTATTCATATTATTGGAAAATTGTAAATTCTATTGTCACATTCAAAGGTACTAGTGTTAAAGGTCACAATGTTATATGATTATATATATATAACAAATACACATACATACAAACTTCTATAATTGAAACCACATTTTTCTAACTCGTTTAGTAAAAATTTATTTTCAATCAATATTTTCATACAAAATAGATTAAAATGACATCCTGTCGTTTTGGCAACATTGATGGATCTTTGCTTTGGCCCATTTATGTACATATCTGTAAAAAAAATATGGAATTTAAATACATCAAAATATAGGCATTTGCCCATATAAAATCTTATACAAACCTTTTTGCTTTAAAGTTTTATTTGTATGATGCTGCTATTTACACCAAAAAATAAATATTTATAAATTTTTTTAAAATTTTTTATCATTATTAAAATTGAAAAAACGCAAATAAACCAACAATTTAAATAAAAACTATGTATGAATATAAGCAAATGTCAACGTGTGTAAAACCAACAATAGCTAGTTTATACTGTAAACAAACATGTGTTGTAGATAAATGCTTTAACCATATGTATGTTTCTAATTAATAGTCTATTATTGTACATAACAAAAGGTTTTGTTATATTCAAACTTTATTTTTAAACATTATTATTGCATTCAACCATTTTTTAAAATGATAGAAATGTAACAATAGAAATATGAATATTTGAACACTCACGTAATTACAGTGGATTAAACTATATTAAAAATTAAAAAATAACAACAGCAGTAACAATACAAATTGTGGCAGAGTATATACTAATGTTGTCACAACAATATTTCAAATTGCCTTTTCTTTGCGTGTAGTTAGTTTAAGTTTCTTTATGTTTCCACAAAAGGGACGGCTTTGATGATGCATTAAATTCACCGAACTTTACGCCAAAGTAATAAAAATAAATAAATTTACTGTGTCGTAGTACCGAACGTACGTCATGGCAATTGATGAATGCCATTTTAGTTTATATTTCGTAAGACTATGATTACCAATCTGACATTTAGTTGCAGATTGCGAAGTGGCAACCTAAGTAATTCTCGATTGTATACTTGACGACATCATATTGGGAATGAAGAGAGTCACTGAATTTGACATCACCAATTCCCAAACAATTTAACTTTGAGTCCAAAAATTCAGATCGCTGACATCGCGTCCGCTCAACTAATCATGATTTTTGTAACTTTGCTAAATGCACATTGCGGATGAGTTCAGATTTTTATTCGGCAAAATGGCAGAAAAGGACGGTAAATTGAATATAGCCGACATATTGGTGGAATAAATGGCAATATTTCAAGATATGATTGACCCTATTTTCACAAACTATCAATCCGATACGAATTGTAATAGGCTTATAGAACTCCATATAAATGAAATTAATGCATATTCATTGCAATGGTTTTCCATTGTATTGTTATTATGTGAGCTCAATCACAGAAAATAAATTTTGCGTGATACTTTAATTTTTCCAAGGATTAAAAAAAAAAATAAAAAATGGGCGTAAAAGTAGACATTGACAACTTTGTACAAAACTTTTCTCTCCGTAAAAACTGTGTTTAAGATAAATTTAAGAAGTGGGTGTGATATAATAAATTAAAATTAAATAGGTTATGACGAACACTTGATAAAAAAATTATTCTCATCATTGGTCCAGACCTTTCATTTAGACTTAAAATTTTATTTCTTTCTGTTAATTCAATTAACTGCAAATATCATAGATAAGTACATATATACGCGAAAAAAAATCCGCGTTATCTTTCGTGATATAAGATATTTTTTTTAGGAAAAACTAAGGCTTATAATATCTTCTATCTATATCTTGTTGCACCAAAAGGAGTCCATTCCTATAGACTGCCTTTAATTTCGCGGTCATAATTGAGAACAGCATATTCCATGTCTCGTACAACACGATATGCAACTGTTAATTATCGCGATACTGAATTTCTTGGATTTGCAATTGGTTTTGAGATAATCGATCAGTTTGTGATCTCCTTTGAAGTAATATATTATATTGGTAGAATATGCACGCCGATCGATTACTTTCAAAGTGAAAAAAGAATCTAAAACGTAAAGATTTGTAACAATAACACATACATATGACTTTAATACACGTGAAACCACTTCTCTTTTTCATTATGAAAATATTCAAACCTGTATGAATTTCAGAATAGACCGAAATTAAATATGTTAAAACCACCGCCCTAACAACATCAATTTGCCACTATTTTTTTTTTGCATTGTGTTTTTGTCACTATAAATCAATGATTGAAAATACTTGCATGAGAAATTTGAAATTTTTTCGTATATAAATTCGCTCGAAATTTCTTTTGAAATGATGAAATGAGTGTGGACAAAAAGTAATGGAATGAATGATATAAAATAGAGCCAGAGGTAAAACAGCATGTCGCCAGCTTAACGTTCAAATAAGAGAGACCGAACGTTCTTACTAAGTAAAATGTGTTATGATTTGCATAAAAGTATCGTTTTAACAGCAAGAACAACAATAACACATACTTATGATATAATGCAAGTTTATAGCAAGTGGAAAATTGAATGGTCACCGTACAAACAAAACGACAATCCAAACAATCAGCCATGTTCCGAGAACGCGCGTTCTGAAACACGCTTAACTGATTTTTAGGTGTTCTGAGGAACACGCGTTTTACTGGCGTTTAGGAGTTTTTTCCGAAAAAATACAACATGTGTTTTACATACATATGTGGTAGTAATATATGTAAAACGAAAAAAAAAAATTGACAACAAATAGAAAAAATTTTCTATTTAGTTTTCTTAATGAAAATGTGTAAAATTCTTTAAACTTCTTATTGAAATAAAAAGAAAACATATTAAATTTTAAGTGAATAATTTTATTGGCATTTTCAAATCGAAAACCCTAAATTTAAGCGATTTGCATTTCTCAGAACATGCATGAATATCTGAAGAGATTCAGCTGAATAGGCCGAATGTCGTTGTATTCAGACATTACGATACGTGGTTTGGTAATTTTTCAAGTGATAATATGGAAAATGAAAAAAATTTTGTTAACATTTGCCTGAGAATATATAGGAAAATCACCGAAACGACTGGACCGATTTTGTACAAACTTTACATAAACCATCTATAAATTGCCACCGTTCCTTTAAATTTTGGTTGAAATCGGTCGACCTGTTTGCGCAGTTAGTGGTAACACCAAACTGCACACTTTTTATATATATAATATAGATTTGAAGTAACCCGTTTAATTATAGCCCGTGTAGATTCAATTACACAATTTAAAAAAGTAAGCTTTAAAGAAGGCGCGCTTGAAAAAAAATATTCTTAGTCACGCCTGTAAATTTTTTAAAAGATCATTCCGGCGGTCTGGCCTTCGCGACAGGCGTTGTCCTGCAATAAATTGGGCGTTAATATGGGGGGAGGGGAACTTTACGTTTTTACCTCGCCTAGAGTAAGATGTGTGTATTCAATGTGGAGTAAATCTGTTAAAACCCACGACGAATAAGTAGACATGGCCAAAAGAAAGAAGTTTCCTATAAAACATACCAAAGCTTGGGTTTTGTGGTGTGCTATGAAAATTTCAGGCAAATCGGTTCAGCGCTCTATCTCCCCAGCAAGCATCGTCCCGTATGAGATGGGGCGTGAAAATAAGTGTGGCACATGAAACTTAAATTTTTGCCTCGCCTACAGTAAGATGTATATACAATTTGAAGTAAATCTGATCAAATCTATTTGGTATTTAATATTTTATTTTAAAAATGGGCATGGCACATAAAACTTTTATTTTTACCTCGCCTACAGTAAGATGTACACTTATACAATTTGGAGTAATCTGTTAAAACCCATTTCGAATCAATTACTCAATTTAAAAAAAGTTTGCATGGTTAAAAAAAAGAAGTGTCTTATAAAAGATACCAGAGCTTTGCTGGTTGCTGTGAAAATTTCAGGCAGATCGGTCCAATTGTCTTATCTCCCCGGCAAGCGTCGTCCGGCATCAGAGGGTCGTACAAATGCGCGTAACACATAAAACTTTTATTTTTACCTCGCCTACAGTAAGACTTATATACAATTTGAAGTAATCTGTTAAAACCCATTTGGAATCAATAACTCAATTTAAAAACAAAGTGGGCGTCAAAGTGGGCATGGTCAAAAGAAAGAAGTGTCCAGAGCTTTAGTCGTGTGCTGTGAAAATTACAGGCAGATCGGTCCAGCAGTCGGGCCTACACGGCAAACGTCGTCCCGCATGAGATGGGGTGTGGCACATAAAACTTATTTTTACCTCGCCTATAGTAAGACGTATACACAATCCGTTAAAACCCATGTTTTTTTTTTTTTTTTTTTTTTTTTTCTCATTCATTTGTTTATTGAATCTTCACAAAGTGAACTAACAATAAGTATTCAAATCTTAAAACTAAATACATAAAATTAATTAAGTCCAGCCAATGCTAGACAAAAATGTTTTATTTTGCACGATCAATATCGGTGAAATCACCTATTTAACGTTCTGATGGTGGCAAGGGTGTCCCTCCTTCTCAACCGAGAGTGTCCTTCGAAATTAAGTATATTGCGTGCAAGACGATTTGGATGAAGTTCCAATTTATTGATATGCCTTGTTGCGTACTTTGAAAATTCGTCTTTTACAAGAGGAACACAGAGATCCTTATGAATTCGTGAGTTTTTTACCATGGAGCTGCGGTAATTGTTCGAAGAATTTTGTTTTGTCGACTTTGAATTTTTTCAACGTTTGAAGCGGAGGCGGTGCCCCATAGTTGAATTCCATAGCACCATATAGGCTTTAGAATTGCGTTGTATAATAAAAGTTTGCAATCCAGCTTCAATGTAGAATTTCTGCCCATAAGCCAATTCAGTTGAGCTGCTTTTAACTTTAACTGAGTAACTTTCGCATCTATGTGAGACTTCCACGTTAACCTACGGTCCAGGTGAATACCAAGGTACTTGACTTCATTTTGCTGCGGAATAGGTGAATTGTTGATTTGGATGGCTGAACATTTACGCAGCGTGAATGTAACGTGAGTACACTTTTGTTCATTAACTTTAATTTTCCAAAGTTTTAACCACATCTCTAATATTGAAATATACTCTTGCAAATTTCGCGAAGCTACTTGATGGCTTTCATGTACGCTGCAGAATGCTGTATCGTCTGCAAAAGTTGAAGTGTGGATTAGGGGTGTCGTTGGCATGTCAGAGGCATAAATCAAATATAAAGTAGGCCCCAGTATGCTGCCTTGGGGAACTCCTGCCTCGATTGGCTGAGTTGGGCTTATAAAGTCGCCTTCTCTGATAACAAACTTCCGCCCACATAAGTAGCTTTCCAGAAGCTTGTGTGTATTTGCAGGCAAGTTCAACTTTATTTTGTGTATCAAGCCCTCGTGCCACACTTTATCAAAAGCTTGAGAAATGTCAATGAATAGAGCTGAGCAATACTTCTTCTCCTCAAAGGTCTGTCTTATGACATTGACTAGTCTGTGCGTTTGTTCTATTGTGCTGTGTTTAGCCCGAAAGCCAAATTGATGATCAGGGATGCATCCCACAGTGTTCAACATTGGACTCAACTTTGCCATTAACAATTTTTCGAACAGTTTTGAAATTGTTGGCAGTAGACTTATTGGTCTGTATGATTCTACTTTAGTGGGATCCTTCCCTGGTTTGGGTATCATAGTAATCATGGCCACCTTCCACTCTGCAGGATAATACTCGAGACGTAAAATAGCGTTAAAAATAAAAAGAAGAATTCTACGAGCTACACGAGGTAGCTGCTCAAGCATTTTACCAGTAATTTGATCAATACCTGGAGCTTTCCTGGGGTTTGTGTTACGAATAACATTTTCAACATCTTGAAAACTAAGTCTCAAAGGCACAGGCGGTCTAACAGCATATGGCGGAAATTCAGCAACATCATCCACTGTATCATTTGCAGTAAAAACGTTTTTCAAATGATTAACATACACCATCCCTTTTTCAGAATCGCTTCTTGCCCAATCTCCAGTTGAAGTTCGCAGAGGTGGCTTACCTACTACGGGTCTTTTCAGACCTTTTGTCGCTTTGCATAGAGAATAGTCGGTTTGAGGGGTACCATCAAGACCTTCCAGATAATTTTTAAGGGAAGCCATTCTTTGGATTTCGAGCAGATTTCTTAACTGAGCTATGCACTCTCGTAGCCTGCTTTTAAGCTGGGGAGACCTGCGAAGTTGCCACTCTCTTCTAACTCTTCTTTTTTCTGTTAGAAGTTGTTCAATTTCAGACGAATATGCTTTTTTGCTCACATTTCTGGCTAGTGGTAGCATGTTGTACGGCTTGATTAAGGTGTTCAGAAAATTCGTTAATCGATATATCAATATCCTCAGGCGTTCTCAAGGCAATGTTTTCCGTACAATGTGTACTCAAATATTTCTTATATTTTATCCAATTAACTCGAGTGACGGTCAACGCCAAGTCACAAAACGGGGAACCAACCCCCTGGGGGAACGAAACAGAAACTATAGTTGGTGAGTGATCTGAGGACAAGTCCAATGAAGGCTCCACTTGCATCCATTCTGAGGGAAAATTTTTTGTAACTCCAAAGTCTATAACGTCTGGGATCTTGCGTTGGTCTGACGGCCAATAAGTGGGGTGTCCACTTGAAATCACACCTAAGCCCATTTTGGAAACGGTGTCAAAAAGCACACGGCCTTTCGGGGTAATTAAACGTGATCCCCAAAAAGTGTGTTTAGCGTTATAGTCGCCAGCCGCTAAAAATCGAGGACCAAGTGATTTGAAAAAAATTGAATATTGTCTTTCTGTTATTGAAAATCGTGGTGGTGAGTAAATCGAGGATATAACAATTTTTTCATGAAAATAATTAAGGCATATATTTGTAGCTTGGAGATATTCCTCACATGTCTCGTTCATTAAAAAGTGTTTAATTCTGGATTTTATTAGAATTGCCGATCCTCCGCAAGATCTTCCACGGGGATCTTTTGTGTCGTACAGTATGTAGCCATTAATTTTGAAAAAACTGTTAGTTGTCAAATGGGTTTCAGCAATCATCATTATATCGATCTGCTTTTCCATAAGGAAGTGCTCAAGTTCATTTTTGTGTTGGCGAATGCCGTTTGCGTTCCAGAAACATATTTTTAACCAATTCATTTTTTTAAAATTGCCTGTAAAATAGTGGATTGCATTTTTAGCATTTCCTGCATCATGTTGGTCATAGAGACGGTAAAAGTGTTAATGGATTGAACAAGAGTCTGCAGAGTTGCCTCTAGGTTACTAAAATTTGGATCGGAAATTTGGGGCTTGGGTTGCTGGTTCAAGTTTTGGTCGGATTTAACCACATTAGCATATGAAAATTGTTTGGTATTCTGCGTGTTTGTGAAGTTGGTTGGATGGCCTACCTGGGGAAAATTGTTTTTGCCAATGACATTTGGCTGCTGGGCTGCTGGAGAAACCGATGACTTATTTGTCATTGACCGCTTAAAATGAGTATAGACAGGGCAACCTCTATAATTTGCAGTGTGGTTGCCTCCACAGTTACTGCATTTTTTAACACTTGCGTCGGCCTTTGGCTTATTGCACTGAGTTGTGCCGTGAAGTTCGCCACATACAACACAAACAGCGGGCAACTTGCAGTAAGCCTTAGTGTGGCCAAATTCTTGGCAGTTTAGGCACTGAACGGGTCCTGAACGCTTATGTGGCTCCTCAACGGTAACCTTACGATGCAAAAGATATTTGAGGTTATATATTGGGTGAATTTCACTCTTTTTTAGCAGAACATCCCCTGGTTCTAGTTCAACCCTAAACATGGGTTGAGGGGTCTTTTCACGGTTCCTGATGTTTACTACTGTTTTTATTTTAAACCCCTTATCTTCCAATCCGGTTTTTACATCATCAGTATCTACGCATGGGTCAATTCCTTTAATGACGACCTGAAGACCTTTGGCACTTTTGAGCTGGTAAGTGTAAAATGATCTTTTCTGTTTTTCTAAGACATCAGACAATTTTCGGTAGTTGTTTTCATGGTTTACCTGAATTTTTGTTTCATTGATGTTTCCGCGCTTAACTGATGTCACGTTGAAATTGTCCTTACCGATTACCGTAATAACTTGTTTTACCAGCTCATTAGACGTAGATTCTCTCAAATATATTGGTGGCGGTTTAAATGTTTTTTTTTTTGCTGTATTTGGCTCATCAGTCTGGAGGATTGCAAATCTATTACTTTGCGTTGCTGTAGCGGTATTATCCTCTTTGGATATCTTTGGTTGTGATGATATCTGAGCAGATTTTGGGCTTCGCTGACGTTTAACCACGGTTACATACCTGTCCATGCCTACTTGTGTTTTCGGCTTATTTGCAATAACTGAACTGGTAGATGGTTGGTCTTCTGTTGTAACAACAATGTTTGGCGAACACGAACGCGTGCGTTTTTTATCTCTTAGAGACAGGAGATTGTCCAACGATTTTTTCAATGATTCCTCTTCAGAATCCAGAGAGAAATCCAGAGAAATCAGAATTGCATCTACTAGGTACACTCATGCAATTTTTTTTTTTTTATTTATATTTTTTTAAATTTAAAAGTACATAAAAATAATTGTCATAAAGTTTTTCGGTTTTGCAAGAAAACAAAACTTTAGTGCATAGTTTTTTTCCCACTGTGTTGTAGCAATAAAACACTCAGAAGTTTAAATTATACATTAATTTTTATTCAGTTCTTGTTTAACCTTACACGCACTAAAATGGACTGTAACAAAAAATCTTCTTCTTCTATTTAACTATCAGTGTTGTAATGAAAGGTACATTTTGCAAAGTTGTATTAAAGTTACAAACATTCCGCCGCCCTTTGGAAGCTTCTAGCTTTCAAATCTCCAAAAACAAAGGACAAAGTTTTGTTATGGGCCGCTTATACGTACCATTGGTTGTTTTTACGGTTACCACCCTCACCAAAGAATCTGATCCAGGATGAAGCCGAACAACACGGCCTATTGACCACTGAGTAGGAGGTAAATTATCGTCTTTGACTAAAACAATATCATCTATATTTAAATTATTCAATTTCTGAGACCATTTTGGACGTTTTTGCAATTGACCTAAATATTCTAAAGACCATTTTCTCCAAAATTCATGCACCAATCTCTGAACATAACGCCATCTATCGTTATAATTAATAGTCTTGTCATTAAAACTCTTGTCTGGAATCGATCCTATTGATATTAATATCAAAAAATGGGAAGGTGTGAGAGGGTCTGAGTCACCTTCAAATCTAAGGCAAGTAGGACGTGAATTTAAGCAACTCTCAATTTGACAAATAATAGTATACATTTCTTCAAATGTTACGGAAGCATTTGTTAATACCCGCTTCAAATGATATTTAGCAGATTTTACGCTGGCCTCCCAAATGCCACCAAAATGAGGTGCGGAGGGGGGCGCAAAGTGCCAATTAATATCGTTATCGCTCATTTCCCTATTTATAGTAAATTGGGTATCTTCCCTACGCAAATATGTATATAGCTCTTTTAATTCCTTACTGCATCCAACAAAATTCGTACCGTTGTCAGAAAACATTTGAGTTGGCTTGCCTCTCCGTGCAATAAACCTGCGAAGGGCAGCAATAAATGCTGCAGTTGATAACTCGGTTACCAATTCCATATGCACTGCCTTTGTCCCAAGACATACAAATACAGCTAGCCAAGATTTATAAAGCTTGGAACCCCTCCCCTTCCAAGATCGAATGAAAAATGGCCCCGCGTAATCAACACCAGTATTTGTAAATGGTGCGCACTGTTGTAAGCGGTGGTACGGAAGTGGTGCCATTTGTTGTTCGTATGTTATCGTTCTATATCTCATACATCTAGTGCATTTGTAGATTATGCGTTTTACGATGTGTGTCGCATTTGAAATCCAGAATCTTAAACCCAACATATACAGTGTCTGTCTGCGGCCTGCATGTAAATATTTTTGATGATAGTAACGTACTAAAAGTTCCACTAAAGGATGGTTTTTGCACAATATTATTGGGTGCTTTTGGTTATATCCTACCTGAGCATTTTCAATGCGTCCACCTACCCTCAGTATGCCACCTTCATCCACAAAGGGTGCTAAGTCACTAAGACGTTTATTAGTTTGTAGTTGCTTACCACATGACAGAGTGAATATCTCCCCATAATATGACTCATGCTGCGCCTGTTTTATTAGCAGCAATTCGGCTTCCTTTAATTCTACTGATGTGAGATAACTAACGCTTCGATCGCATCTTTTAACCCTGCAATTGTGTATGAATCGTTCAACAAGTGCTCGTATCCGTATAAGTTTATTATAGTCTGAAAATCTCTGAAAAATACTTTGTTCACCTAGACACACCACACCAGCATCATAGGTGTTCCTTTGTTCAATGTCCTCACTGCCTTCAAGAGGAAAAATGTTACGTGATAAAATGTCGTTATGTCTTATCTCATGTGGACCCTTCCACCACAGATCATTGTCACGTAGTGAAGACGTAAACATACATCGCGTGGCCAAATCTGCAGGATTGTTTTTACTAGGTATATGATGCCATTGTTTATAGGGTATATGTTCAATGATAAATGATGTACGGTTAGCCACATAGTTTTTCCAACGTCTTGGATGATCAGATAACCATGTTAAAACAACCATTGAGTCGGACCAACCATACAGTTTGTCAGAATCTATTTTGTAGGAGTCCTGAACCTTTATAATTCCTATAAAAGTCCCTAAAACGTATCCATTCCGAATAGTCTCCATCGAAATTCGGTATATCTATGGTAGGCAATCTTGGCTCTTGAGTCCGAGTTACCTCCTGATTAAGTGGCGACGAATGTAAAATACGATCGTTTGCTAGCCGATCAATCAATGACGAGAAACTATTTTGTGTCTGAGAAATGGCTTCCAAAACTTGACCTATATTAGCCCCACTACTATTGTCCATAACTGTTTTATTTAATTCCTCTTCACGTAATCGTGAAGCGTATAACTCTTTTACCCAAAAATATTTCTCTTCTATGTCACCGCGATATTTATTCTCAGTCAAGCAATCAGTCTCTTCAGTGGTCAACCGATCAATCTCATCCTGAATAGACTCAAATTCGGTGAAGATGGCTTCCAGTTTAGCAACCCTGACCTTTATAGCATCAATAGATGCTTCCTGATCAGAACACGCATTGTAAATTCGAGTAATAGAACCCTTTAAAACCTGCCTTTTGCTTTTAAGCGCTTCCATATCGGCAAATGTTTGTATTACAGTCAATCTTATGAATCAATAAACTATCATATAATGTAAGAAGGTGAAGAAAAACTCAATCAGTTTCCTTCGTGTTATGGTCATCCGTCTTTGTTATTATGTTAAATTAAATAATAAAATAATAATATTGCAATAAATTCCACATTCGGTAGTTATGCATACGTACAAATGTTTAAATCCCGTCAAGGGTGTAATAAAGATATCCTGAAATCCCTACAAAGGCTTACTTATTCAATTATATGATGTATGTAACCACAAATAAATTAAATCTTTAAATTATTTTTAAATTAAATGTCCAATTAAATCTTTACATAAATCCCAGTTCTGACAGCAAATCATAATAACATCGAAATATTGATCATTCATTAACAACTACCTAAATATAGATGT
Source organism: Thecocarcelia acutangulata (assembly GCA_914767995.1). Classification (NCBI taxonomy): domain Eukaryota; kingdom Metazoa; phylum Arthropoda; class Insecta; order Diptera; family Tachinidae; genus Thecocarcelia; species Thecocarcelia acutangulata. The sequence goes on from OU612098.1 coordinate 66,526,337, forward strand.
CTCCGCTGTATTTTCCAGTTGAAATGCGTACAAAATCACATGTTATGTTGACATACCCTTAATTAGCATTCTCACGAATAGTATTGACGGCAGCAGCTTTTAAACTTCACACAAGCTTTTGTTGCAATTGTCCACTAGATGTTCCAATTTTTAATTCAAATTTAACGTTCAATGTTCTGTTGCTTTGTATATATATATATATATATATATATATATATATATATATATATATATATATATATATATATATATATATATATATATATATATATATATATATATATATATATATATATATATATATATATATATATATATATATATACATATACATTAACACGCTAGCTACATATGCGCATGTATGTTGAAATATGATATTTCCAATGTACTAATTTGTTTTCCAGATATTCTTGTTAATAATATCACGCAATTATACAAGTATGTATCCCAATGTGAATATTTCCCTGTACATACTATGCTAAATTGTGATTTGTGGTTTTTCTTTCTCTTTCCTTCCTTATTCAGTTGGAATTAAATAAATCGATCTCATCGGCTTTGTCTGCTTTTCTATTTATGATCCGGCTCGAAGACCAAATTTTATGTTGTAGTAATAAAACACTCAGAAGTTTAAATTATACATTAATTTTTATTCAGTTCTTGTTTAACCTTACACGCACTAAAATGGACTGTAACAAAAAATCTTCTTCTTCTATTTAACTATCAGTGTTGTAATGAAAGGTACATTTTGCAAAGTTGTATTAAAGTTACAAACACACTGGGTAGGCAATCTTCACGCACAATAACAACAACAACAATGCACTGCCACCGCGCTTGTTTTATTGAAATTTATTTTATTGTTTAGTTAATGAAATGTAAGGAATTTATTTTCCCGTTGTTTTTTTTTAAATAATTTGTTATTGTTTTTGCAATTTAATACAATATATTATTGTTTTTGTATGTAAGTTTAAAAATATGTTAGCACAATGATTTTTGGTTTGTTTTTTTTTCACTTTTTAAAAAACACGACTGTGCGGTTGAAGAATCACAGAGTGAATGTTAAAACCCATGTATTACTCGATATGAAAAAGTGGGCGGTAAAATAGGTGTGGTTGCGCCGACTTAGACACCTTTTCAAGCTCATGCACAATAACTTTGCCGGAGATCATCACCTGCTAAAACGCATAGTTTACGATTCTATAAAGGACAAACATACAGAAAGTATGCCGAAAACAGTTCCAACATGTTACTACGCATTACTTCTTATTAAAATAAGCATATTATATTGTATGATGTTCGTTTGCTTTATTACTGCTACCACACTACAACTTATCCAGGCAACAAAATATTTATTGTTTCTTGTTATTTGTTTTGTTTAAGACAAACAACCCTTTGTAAAACTTCATCGTACAACTTGTCTGATGCTTTGTTGGCACGCACGCGGGGACACATACATATACGCACGAGTTATTGTCCTAACCTAATCGTCACAAAAAAAAAACAACTTTTCATTTCTGTAATCGAATAAAAACTGACTTTATTTTCTGTTTTTACTTTACAATGAAGCTTATTAACTAAATATAAAAGTGCTTATTCTATTAGTTCAATTTTGAGAATAATATTTTAATGGTCAGCAATTAATATTGAAAGGGTTAATGAACGATATTTTTATATTTCGCAACTTGTCACTTGCAATTAATATTTTACATTGGTTTGATTTTGAAAATAATATTTTTAATGGTCAGCAATTAATAGTAAAAGGGTTAATGAACGATATTTTTATATTTCGCAACTTGTCATTTGCAATTAATAATTTACAATTTATGTTTGTTTTGCATTTTGTTAATATGAGGTGCTTGAACTAGTTTCGTGTGTTATTTATGTATGTGTGTCGTTATGCTTGGTGGCTTTGGTGGGGGTGTTTGTGGTGACATAACTCCTCCCTCCCTAATATTTCTTCTACGTTTGCTAGAAATTCATACAAAAGTCTGGGGTTCCCGTCAAATTTTGGGAGGTCTTTCACTGCATCTGGGATTTTAAGTGAATCAAATATTTGATTGTGATATGACATTTGATTTGGGATTTGGGGAATGGAACCCGAGGGATTATTGTTATCTGTGGACATTTCAGTGTTTTCTGGGATTGGTGTAAGGTATCTAAATATATTTGTGTATGGTTTCACCCGATATGTTCTCCGCATGAATAACTTTATTTATATATATATTTTTTTTTTTTTTTTTTATTTATGCTTAAATATACTTATATTAAAAATAAGAAATTAGTTTACCCTAGTATTATTATTAGTTGTCTCATAATCTGTGGATTTCTTCTTGTTGATGATTTGGTGGTCCCGTGGGTTCAGTTGATTTGTTTCTTGTTGGTCAATTTTACACTGCTCGACTGGAACTTCTTGTTGGTTGACAAAATATCACTTTTTCCACGGCAACAGGTATTTTCTTCTTTTATTGTGGGATGATAATATCTTTTTATGAAAGCAAGTTAACAATGTTTATGTCTTTTATCTTTGTGATAAACGTTTTCAGTAATTTTTGTTTATTTATTTATTATTATTATTTTTTTTTCTGTAATCGTAAAGTTATATTCACTAGTTTTTTTTTCTTTTTCTCAGGATAATGATAAAGTTATATTCACTAGTTTTTGTTTTCTTTTTCTCAGGATAATGATAAAGTTATATTCACTAACTTTTTCTTTCCTTTTTCTCAGGATAATTATAGAGTTATATTCACTAACTTTTTCTTTCCTTTTTCTCAGGATAATTATAAAGTTATATTCACTAACTTTTTCTTTCCCTTTTTCTCAGGATAATTATAGAGTTATATTCACTAACTTTTTCTTTCCTTTTTCTCAGGATAATTATAGAGTTATATTCACTAACTTTTTCTTTCCTTTTTCTCAGGATAATTATAAAGTTATATTCACTAACTTTTTCACTTTTAATATTTAGGAGCGAAAGTTGATAAGCCGTCAACTTTTTTTTGACTGCGCCAGTTATTGTCCTAACCTAATCGTCACAAAAAAAAAAACAACTTTTCATTTCTGTAATCGAATAAAAACTGACTTTATTTTCTGTTTTTACTTTACAATGAAACTTATTAACTAAATATAAAAGTGCTTATTCTATTAGTTCAATTTTGAGAATAATATTTTAATGGTCAGCAATTAATATTGAAAGGGTTAATGAACGATATTTTTATATTTCGCAACTTGTCACTTGCAATTAATATTTTACATTGGTTTGATTTTGAAAATAATATTTTTAATGGTCAGCAATTAATAGTAAAAGGGTTAATGAACGATATTTTTATATTTCGCAACTTGTCATTTGCAATTAATAATTTACAATTTATGTTTGTTTTGCATTTTGTTAATATGAGGTGCTTGAACTTGTTTCGTGTGTTATTTATGTATGTGTGTCGTTATGTCTTGGTGGCTTTGGTGGGGGTGTTTGTGGTGACATAACTCACGCACACATAGTTTGTCAATGGACGCGGCATATTGATCGAACTTTTTTTTTCGTTTAATTGGTGACAAAAAGTATACTTCGGTTCTTTATTGCATATTTATTTTCGCATACAAAGTAAAACAATTATGTTAGTCATACGCGCTGGCATGTATAGGCATTCATTTTATGTAAAAAAGAACAATAACCATCCGTACAAGAAGCATTGAAAAACTCACAAACAGTTACAAGCATATGAAGTTTCAAAAGCTTGTATGCTTTGAGTATATCCGCGCAGATGTGTAATACATACATATATACATACAAACTTTAATTTTTATATATGTAGAAGAAGAAGATTATTATAAAAAATAATTTTAAAATTATAATAAAATGTTACTAATAAATGTATATATATATATATATATATATATATATATATATATATATATATATATATATATATATATATATATATATATATATATATATATATATATATATATATATATATATATATATATATATATATATATATATATATATATATATATATATATATATATATATATATATATATATATATATATATATATATATATATATATATATATATATATATATATATATATATATATATATATATATATATATATACAGTACCTCAACTAATTGATCACACGATTTTAAATACAGTTAATTTTGTTGACATTTTTGAAAATAAATAAATTTGATAAAAATTTTTAAGTCTGTTAAGTTGTTGTAGAACAGTAGCATCTCTCTCCAAAAGAGTTACTGGAAATATTCCGTTACTTTAGGAATAATATTTAAAAGTGCATAAAAAGTATTGTGATCAATTAGTTGACTTTGTTATGCTACCGGGAATGGTTGGTAGCTTACTTTAAGAATATTGAGAAATTGACTGTTTTATACACTAATTAGATGTTAAATTTCCCTTCTATGTAATGTGAGTGCGTTTTTACATTTTGATTAATTATTTTGTTAAGTTTATGTTAAACACAGATGAAGAAATTAAGTTCAACAAAATTCGAGGAAATACGGAGACTAATAGATTTAAACATCACACACCGGGAAATAGCAAATCGGTTAGGTGTTTCTGTTGGAATGGTATCCAAAGTTCGGAAGAAATGCAACCCGTTAGGTACAAAAAACAAGCCCGGAAGAAAGCCAGTTCTGAATGAAACACTGGAAAGACGCATTGTAAGGCAGATAAAGTTCGGTGTTCATGATAATGCCGCCCAAATAAGACGTGACCTTTTCCACAATGATGGAATAAGTGTTACAAGTGAAGCCATTAGAAAGAAATTACGAAAAAATGGTTTACACGGACGTATTAAAGTAAAAAAACCTCTTTTGTCAAAACGACATAGAAAACTCCGACTTCAATTCGCAAAAAAATATGAAAACTACACCATAAGTGACTGGGCACGTGTCATATGGTCTGATGAAACTAAAATAAATCGTCTCGGGAAAGATGGACGACAGTGGATTTGGAGGAAACCCCGCGAGCCATTAACTAGCCGTATTGTTCAACCCACAGTGAAGTACGGCGGAGGTAGCATAATGATGTGGGGATGTATGACAATGAAGGGAGTTGGAGAGTGCATGAGAGTCACTGGACGAATGAATGCCAGTCAATACGTTGATATTCTTCAGCAAGGTTTGACTAAGAGTCTAGAAATGTGGAACAAAAGTTCCACATCATCTTCCAGCAAGATAACGATACGAAACACACTTCACGTGTAGCTCAAGCTTGGCTTCAACATCACGGCTTTCAAGTACTCGACTGGCCCCCTCAATCCCCAGACCTAAACCCAATCGAACATACATGGGTAGAGGTCAAACGCGCTATTTCTGACACACCCAACGACTGCACTAACCTTGAGGATTTATGGCATAAATCACAAAGCGCTTGACGCAACATCAGTGGAGATTCCTGTAAAAACTTAGTAGAGTCTATGCCAAAACGGATTGAGGCGATAATAAAAGCAAAAGGGGGTCATATTAAATATTAAAAAGAAAAATGTTCAAAATCAACAAATTGATCATATATGTTTAACACAATTTTTTTTAGAAATTTCAGGAAATTAAAATAAAAATCAACCTTCTTTTGGCGTTTTTATTTACTTTTAGTTAGCTTTTCCGTCATTCAAAACTATACGCATCTGACGTTCGAAACAATGAAGTTCCAAGCAAATTTACGTTTTTGATACATTGATGTGATCAATTAGTTGAGGTACTGTATATATATATATATATATATATATATATATATATATATATATATATATATATATATATATATATATATATATATATATATATATATATATATATATATATATATATATATATATATATATATATATATATATATATATATATATATATATATATATATATATATATATATATATATATATATATATATATATATCGGTTCTTCAAATAATACACGATTCATTGTTGCTCATACACATTTTTATTTACGAAATTTTTTAACAACTTAACGTATGATAACATATAAGAATGTTTAGTTCACATATTTCTTCTTAGAAAGGTTTAATATAATCATATAAACTTCTTATCTACAAAAAATATTTTATCAATGCTTGTAACTACTCATTGTTAGTTTGCTGTTTACCTCTGCCTTTTTTTGCTTTGTTATGTACTAATGTATGTACTTCTGCGTCTTGATGTTGTTTTTCTTCTGAATCTGCCGTTGTTGTTGCTACTAGCAATCATTTTGCCTCTTTTCTTGGCACCATGTTTATTTTTTGGGACATTCATATTTGGGTTTTTTCTTTGCTTATTGTGTGTATGTATGTGTTCAGCTTTAGTGTATGGTCACACACAGCAACTTTAGTTGGGCAATTCTTGACTTTATAGAAGCTTTCGGTGAGGGGAATAAGAAGGGAGAAAGAATTGCCGGTACTCGGCAATTCTCAGCAATTCCTTACTTTTCTCTCATGTGTGTATGCGTATGTGCATATACAATGTAAATTGCATAAAGCAAAAGGTAGAGAATTGCTCAAGAATTGCCGAAAAAAGTTTTTGTGTGTGGACAAGAAAGCAATTCCAAAAGAAAATTGCTAAAAAGTTCGGCAATTAAAATCGTTCTGTCTGACCACAGACTTAGTACTATTTCTTTGTTCTCTTTTAGTTTTTAAAAATAATTAATATACTGTTGACTTTGGTGTTATTTCCAGATTATATTTGTTTGCTTAGTTTGTTTCCCAATTTATTTCTTTTTTCTGTTTATCTTTAAATGTTTTTGCTTGTTGTTTTTCGGTTCCACACACAATATTATTATTAACCCCGGTTGAGCCCCCATTTGTTGTAATTAATAAAACACCTAGGAGATTTTATTTGCAATTTCAAATTTATTGCATAAACTCGGTACTAGGCTTATTACAAATGAATTTTATTTGTGATATGGGGCTCAACTGCGTTTTACTCTGTGACTGCGTGTTCGCTACTGACTACTCTGTGATACTGACTAATTTTCTGTTCGGTTTCATATATTTAAGTGAGTCACTCTCTTGTGTGTTCTGCTTTGTGTTGTTAGCAGTGTTGCAAATTTTGAAATAGTACTGCATTATCATGAAAGAGTACTTTTTGCACTAAATGGTACTTCGTATAAAATTAAGATAATTTAGGAAAATTAAGGGGACAATAAATTGTTTTTTGGAGTTCAAGCATGTATATACATATGTACTTAAGTATCATTTCGTTGTCAATTTTGGTTACATTTTTCTAAAAGATTTAAATATATTCAGTTTTAAAATGTTTTATTTTTAGAAAACCTGTTAGTGCGCGGAATTGGAAATTAATAATTTTTTCCTTTTTTTCATTGGGAAATAAGTATAATAATAAATAAGCAATATTAATGGTTAATGGATGCTATTGGATTTGTTGGACGTTGTGGAACAATATTTTACGAGAAAATAGTTTAAAACTGAATGAAATTACAAAATGACGTTCAAATACATACTTAGTTTAGATTATAAATTTTACAATAAAAATTGTTTTATTTCACATAACCATGAAAAAGGGTATAAAAAGTGTCGATATTTTCTTCTTGGCGGGATAAAAATAGTGAAACATTAAGACATACGTGTATTCCACCATTTAAAAATCGGACTTTCAAGGTGTGTTAACAGCCAAGGTGCATTACATGGTGGCAGCGCTACGTCAAATGTATTGTTTACATTTTTGAAAGTGAATTTGGTGTTTTATTCTGAATTAAACATATAAAAGCTATTTTGTGAACATAAAAATAATTCAAATTAAAATAATTTATAATTATGAAAAGGTACATTCATAGTTTACCAGATGCCTGTTTTTGTTGTCTTGTTGTAATTTTACTCTAGTGCTGCCACCGTGTAGACATTAATGCACCTTGGTTAACAGCCTTTCATGTCTAATGTAGACGAACAGTACTGAATTGAGCATTTTTAAATAAAAAGATGTTGAGGTTTCTTTCAATTTATAAACAATTTCCTCGTCAACTTTAGATGCGTCTACAGATATGTCAAATTTAATACATCATATTTAGGTAAATAGTCTTCATTTAAGTGTTTCACTGATACATTATGAAAAACAACCCCTTTTTCCAACAATTGATTCTTATTCACTATATTAGCTTCTAACATTGATATCAATCAAAAATTATAAAAAGCTTGATTTCCATGTTCCATGGTAACATTTCATAGGAGCTGCCCTAATCATCAGTAGACTTTGGAGATTTTCAAGCAATCAGCTTTATATCCCAACAATCTAAAAAAAATTATTGAGAATTAAAAAAAAGGGTTTTAATAATACCCAGTGTTGTCAACTAGGTGCGTTTCGCATCGTTTTTGGTACGAAAAATTCTTTAGTCCGTGCTTGGTGCGCCTTTTTTACATTTTCGGTGCGTTTTTTAAATTTCGGTGGCACAAAATCCAATTCAACTCATCTTATGGTTTTGATGTAAGAAAAAAGTTTAATAAAGTATCAAAAATGTTTACGTTTCATTTTGCGTGGAAAACGTACCATGTCATATGCAAAAAGGAAAGACAATCTTGCTATTGTATATTATGCACATGGTCGAAATAAAAAGAAACATTTCGTTTTATAAAATTTGCTGCTTTTAGAGAGTGTTTTGCTATTAAACGACCAAGCCAAGTCATATATTGCTATAACTGCAGTCTCTGAACAGTGAAGTTCGTATTTACGATGGCTCGTGAATTCCTTACGGTTTTATTAATTAGGAAATTCACAAATTATTAAATAAATTATAAAGTTTTTCCCAAACGTTTGCATTAAATATTGATTAAGGTAAACTTCATTCATATATGTATTATAATTCTGGCAAATTTTCAATAAACCCTTTTAGAGACACCGCTTACGAAAACGCAAATGAAATGTGCACTGTGTATGATAGAATTGTTATTAATTGAATTTGAAAGCTTGTAGTACGGTTCTGTAACTTGTAATGATGCAATAATCGTAAATTCCTTCGACAGTAAGGGTTGTATGATCCTGCAATATAATTTTTAAGACGGTAAATAGCTGTATTTTTGTGTACCTGATAATAGGCAGTAAAAGTAACAGCTGATTTCGACAGCAAATATAATTAAATGATATTGCTTAATAATAAATTTGATAAAATATCGTTATAATTATTGTAATTTATGTTATAATTATTGTCGTACTAGAGGCCAAGTTTGACAAACACGAATGCTAGCAATTGATAGAATTTGATGGCATGCCACCAGGCGGTGTTATTAGCCCAGTTTGATTGCATAATAGTCGCTTAAAAGGCCGTTTCATTATAGTGTTTTAATATAAAAATATTGTGCTTTTTAACATACAAAAATAGGTTTTTATAAATGAAAGGAAACAATTCATAAGTGCGTTTTTGTTGAAATAACGCGCTTTTTCCCCATTTTGGTGCGTTTTAAAATTTCAAAGTTGACAACGCTGATAATACCTCTCCAAACATAAAAAACAAGTTTTTTTTCCTTTTGCACACGTCCTACTATTCTTTATACCTTTCAAAAAAATGAGCAACCGTCGGTTGCTACGATTTGTTTTTTGAAAGTATCAAAAAGTAGAGAACAAAAATCCAAACAATTGAGTTTTATTTGCTATATTAGCTAATACAGCGAATAAAACTCAATTGTTAGTATTTATTTGAACGATTTTTCCCCTCCGCAAACATCTGCAAAAAAAAAAAATAATCTAAAGATACGAGTATACTGTTAAGTAGGAGCACCAATACAGTAAAATCATCTTAAATCATAAAAATATATTTCTTAAAAATGTCCGATTTGGCTTGGAATGCCCCATATACATTTTATATACTTGTTAGCATAAAAACATCTAAAAGGAAGTGTGTCTGCTAAAGTAAAAAATATTTTAGCGGAAAAGCAAAAACGGTCAAATGACCTCATTACATGTTGTCAAACAGGTTTCGCTGGAAATCGCTTGCATTCGGTAAATCAAAATTAAACAGAACTTGCATGTATTTTTGATTACCAAACATATTTTTAATATAGAAACTAAGATACAAATAACTTTGTAAAATATTTTTCAGAAAGTTGCATTTTGAATGTTAATTCTATAAGTAATACGAAATAAATATAATAATAAAGAAATTTATTATTTTATTATTTATTTATTATTTTTTTGTGTGGTAAAGACATAAAAATAATAAGTTACTTCTTACTATATTTACAGCGTGGAGAAATTGGAAATCCGCGAGCCCCTTGTGTGGTAACAACAATTGATCCGGAGTACACTAAGCAAGCAGCATTACAGCGCAGGACAAGAAAATTTCGTTTTAAAACGTAAATATGCACTTTTTTGGGGGCTATCTGCATATTTTGGCTTCAGATATTTCAAAATAAATATTCTGTTATTGCAAATTTCAACCGATTGTTAACGTGTCTGTCCAATATTTTTTATAACATTCTATCAAAAGACACTCATTTGTATTTTTTATTTTGGATCAGGGGGATGACCCCTAAATAAGAAATGCATTGTACTAGAATTAGGAAATTAAATTATGAGGAGGAGAAAAGAGGGAGTAGTGTTTGGGGACATTTAACTTGGAGTTTCCAACGTTATGACAGACAGGAAACATGTCAGGCTGAAACAAGTAAGAGTGTAGTATATTCGGCTGGGCCGAATCTAAAATACCCTTCACGATAGTCACGAATATGTATAGTATATTAAAAATGTGGCCTGAATATGCTCGGTTATATATGAACCGATATCGGAATTTTCTATTTTCTGTATTTTAGTAACCTTCTTTTATAACAAGAATTGCTTTTCAGCAAAAAAAAAAAAAATTTTTTAATGAAAAAATCGGTTCAGGCTATATCTCGGGTATATATGGACCGATATCGAAAATTTTAATTTTCCATATTTATATAACCTTATTTCATTACCAGAACTGCTTTTGAGCACAACAAATTGTTTAAGTTCGCTTACGCGACATTTTCATGAAAAACCCGATTTGGGCTATATCTCGGGTACATATGGACCGATATCGGAAATTTTCATTTTCCATACCTATATAACCTTATTTTGCTATTAGAACTGCTTTTAAGCAAAAAAAAGTTGTTTTAGTTCGCTTACGCCGCGTATTCATGAAAAACCCGGTTTAGGCTATATCTCGGGTATATATGGACCGATATCGAAAACTTTCATTTTCCATATTTATATCACCTTATTTTATTACCAGAACTGCTTTAAGGCAAAAAAAAATTGTTTAAGTTCGCTTACGCGACATATTCATGAAAAACCCGATTTGGGCTATATCTCGGGTACATATGGACCGATATCGGAAATTTTTATCTACCATATTTATATAACCTTATCTTATCACCAGAACTGTTTTTAAGCAAAAAAAAAATTGTTAAGTTCGCTTACGCGACATTTTCATGAAAAACCCGGTTTGGGCTATATCTCGGGCATATATGGACCGATATCGGTAATTTTTATCTTCCATATTTATATAACCTCATCTTATTACAAGAACTGTTTTTAATCAAAAAAAGTTGTCAAAGTTCGCTTACGCGACATTTTCATGAAAAACCCGGTTTGCGCTATATCTCGGGTATATATGGACCGATATCGGAAATTTATATTTTCCATACTTATATAACCTTATTTTATTACCAGAACCGCTTTTAAGCAAAAAAAAAGTTGTTTAATTTCGCTGACGCGGCATTTTCATGAAAAACCCGTTTTAGGCTATATCCCGGGTATATATGGACCGATATTGGAAATTTTCATTTTTCATATTTATATAACTTCATTTCATTACTAGAACTGCTTTTGCGCACAAAAATGTTGTTTTAGTTTGCTTACGCGACACTTTTATGTAAAACCCGGTCTAGGCTATATCTCGGGTATATATGGACCGACATCGAAAATTTTCATTTTTCATATTTATATGACCCTATTTCATTACCAGAACTGTTTTTAAGCAAAAAAATATGTTTAAGTTCACTTACGTGACATTTTCATTAAAACCGCAGTTTAGGCTATATCTCGGGTATATATGGACCGATTTTGGAAATTTTCATTTTTCATATTTATGTAATTTTATTTCATTATCAGAACTGCATTTGAGCAAAACATAGTTGTTTAAGATCGCTTACGCGACATTTTCATGAAAAACCCGATTTGGGCTATATCTCGAGTACATATGGACCGATATCGGAAATTTTCATTTTCCATATTTAGGTAACCTAATTTCATTACCAGAACTGCTTTTGAGCACAACAAATTGTTTAAGTTCGCTTACGCGACATTTTCATGAAAAACCCGATTTGTGCTATATCTCGAGTACATATGGACCGATATCGGAAATTTTCATTTTCCATATTTAGGTAACCTAATTTCATTACCAGAACTGCTTTTGAGCAAAAAAAAGTTGTTTAATTTCGCTGACGCGGCATTTTCATGAAAAACCCGTTTTAGGCTATATCTCGGGTATATATGGACCGATATTGGAAATTTTCATTTTTCATATTTATATAACTTCATTTCATTACTAGAACTGCTTTTGAGCACAAAAATGTTGTTTTAGTTTGCTTATGCGACACTTTTATGTAAAACCCGGTCTAGGCTATATCTCGGGTATATATGGACCGACATCGAAAATTTTCATTTTTCATATTTATATGACCCTATTTCATTACCAGAACTGCTTTTGAGCACAACAAATTGTTTAAGTTCGCTTACGCGGCATTTTCATGAAAACCCTGGTCTAGGCTATATCTCGGGTATATATGGACCGATATCGGAAATTTTTATCTTCCACATTTATATAACCTCATCTTATTACCAGAACTGTTTTTAAGCAAAAAAAAATTTTTGTTTAAGTTCGCTTACGCGACATTTTCATGAAAAACCCGGTTTGGGCTATATCTCGGGTATATATGGACCGATATCGGAAATTTTCATTTTTCATATTTATGTAATCTTATTTCATTATCAGAACTGCTTTTGAGCAAAACAAAGTTGTTTAAGATCGCTTACGCGGCATTTTCATGAAAACCCCGGTCTAGGCTATATCTCGGGTATATATGGACCGATATCGAAAATTTTCATTTTTCATATTTATATGACCCTATTTCATTACCAGAACTGCTTTTGAGCACAAAAAAGTTGTTTAAGTTCGCTTACGCGACATTTTCATGAAAAACCCGATTTGGGCTATATCTCGGGTATATATGGACCGACATCGAAAATTTTCATTTTTCATATTTATGTAACCTAATTTCATTACCAGAACTGCTTTTGAGCACAAAAAAGTTGTTTAAGTTCGCTTACGCGACATTTTCATGAAAAACCCGATTTGGGCCATATCTCGGGTATATATGGACCGATATCGGAAATTTTCATTTTTCATATTTATGTAACCTAATTTCATTACCAGAACTGCTTTTGAGCACAAAAATTTGTTTAAGTTCGCTTACGCGACATTTTCATGAAAAACCCGGTTTGGGCTATATCTCGGGTATATATGGACCGATATCGGAAATTTTTATTTTCCATATTTATGTAACCTTATATAATTACCAGAACTGCTTTTGAGCAAAAAAAAAGTTATTTAGCTTCGCCTATGCGACATTTTCATTAAAAATCCGATTTGGGCTATATCTCGGGTATATATGGACCGATATCTGAAAAAAAAAATTTTTGTCTTTTAGTCACCATGCTTAATATGTGTGTGAAGTTTGAAGCAAAACGAACAACTTTTGTTTTCAAAAATTTTCATACAAAACTGCAAAATCTGAAGGTTTTTTTGTATGATTTAGTGCAATTTCAAGAAATTTGTGTGAATTTAAAAGTGAACAACTAATATAATCTGTGATTTTAATTACAAACAATTATAAAAGCTTATATTTAACGTTTATATAAAATTTTTTCTCTGCTGAGCAATCTTAGGCGAATTTAGATATGACATTCACGATATGTTTTACAATAACAAAATACATTGTACTGAATTCGCCTTTCCGCTTGCATTCACCTGTATAAAGTCGCCTTGACAATAACAAAATACATAGTACTGAATTCGCCTTCCCGCTGGCATTCATCTTATAAATTCGCCTTGGTTCAAATTTTTGTTTTGGTTAAGGCGAACTCATTACTAGGTGAACTTAACAGCACAGGTGATTATTTTTTGCTTCTCGTGATTTTTCCAATGAGACTGTCAAATTTTTTTTCTTTTGTTTACAAACTTTATCGTGCCATTTAAATCTGCAGATTTTTTTGTGTGATTGAGTGCAATTTCAAGAAATTAGTGTGAATTTAAAAGTGAAAAACTAATATAATCTGTGATTTTAATTAGAAACAATTATAAAAGTTTATATATAACGTTTTCATTAGTAGGTGAACTTAGCAGCACAGGTGATAATTTTTTGCTTCTCACGTTTTTTCCAATGAGACTGTCAAATTTTTTTTCTTTTGTTTACAAACTTTATCGCGCCATTTTAATCTGAAGTGTTTTTTGTATGATTTAGTAAAGTTTTCAGAAATTTTTGTGAATTAAAAAGTGGAAAACGATTACAATCTGTGATTTTAATTACAAACAATTATAAAAATGTGTATATAACGTTTATGTAACATTTTTTCTGAGCTGAACAATCTTAGGCGAATTTAGATTTTGACATTCACGATATGTGTTACAATAACAAAATACATAGTACTGAATTCGCTTTTCCGCTTGCATTCACCCATGATACAAAAAACAAGGTAGCCGCTTCGCTACAACAATACAACAATAAAAAAACAACAGGTATTTTGTTTGTGTTAAAAGGCGAATTCACACTTGAGCTGCCAAAAATAGTTTATAAAGAACATGTACAAAAATTTAAATGGCGCCTAAAAAGGTAAACCATGATACAAAAAACAAGGTAGCCGCTTCGCTACAACAATACAACAATAAAAAAAACAACAGGTATTTTGTTTGTGTAAAAAGGCGAATTCACACTTAAGCTGTCAAAAGTAGTTGATAACGAACATGTAAAAAATTTAAATGGCGCCGAAAAAGGTAAACAAAACTTGACAACGAAAGTGCCGCCATATTAATCGAATTCGCCTGAATTCGCCGATGCATCCACCTAATAATTAATTCGCTTTGAGGTAAACAAAACTTAACAGTGGAAGTGCCGCCATATTAACCGAATTCGCCGATGCATCCACCTAGTAATGAATTCGTCTTGCATTCACCTGTATAAATTCGCCTTGCATTCACCCATGATACAAAAAACAAGGTAGCCGCTTAGCTACAACAATACAACAATACAAAAAACAACAGGTACTTTGTTTGTGTAAAAGGCGAACTCAAACTTAAGTTGTCAAAAATAGTTGATAAAGAACATGTACAAAAATTTAAATGGCGCCGAAAAAATTAAAACAAAACTTGACAAAGAAAGTGCCGCCATATTAATCGAATTCGCTTGAATTCGCCGATGCATCCACCTAATAATTAATTCGCATTGCATCCACCTAATAATTAATTCGCCTTGCATTCACCTTTGTAAATTCGCCTTGGTTTTGGTATAATTTTATGGTAATTCTGGCAACCCTGCTTAAGAAAATGAATTCGCCTTGTGTCTCCATTTTTGATTCAGTTCAAGGCGAATTCATTATTAGGTGGATGCATCGGCGAATTCAGGCGAATTCGGTTAATATGGCGGCACCTTCGCAGTCAAGTTTTGTTTACCTTTTTCGGCGCCATGTAAATTTTTATCGTGTTCTTTATCAACTATTTTTGACAGCTTAAGTGTGAATTCGCTTTTTACACAAACAAAATACCTGTTGTTTTTTTTATTGTTGTATTGTTGTAGCGAAGCGGCTACCTTGTTTTTTGTATCATGGGCGGCACCCATGATACAAAAAACAAGGTAGCCGCTTCGCTACAACAATACAACAATAAAAAAAACAACAGGTATTTTGTTTGTGTATAAAGGCGAATTCACACTTACGCTGTCAAAAGTAGTTGGTAAAGACATGTAGAAAAATTTAAATGGCGCCGGAAAAGGTAAACAAATCTTGACAGCGAAGGTGCCGCCATATTAACCGAATTCGCCTGAATTCGCCGATGCATCCACCTAATAATGAATTCGCCTTGGCGGCACCTTTGCAGTCAAGTTTTGTTTACATTTTTCGGCGCCATTTAAATTTTTGTACATGTCTTTATCAACTACTTTTGACAGCGTAAGTGTGAATTCACATTTTTACACAAACAAAATACCTGTTGTTTTTTTTATTGTTGTATTGTTGTAGCCAAGGCGAATTAATTATTAGGTGGATGCATCGGCGAATTCAGGCGAATTCGGTTAATATGGCGGCACTTTTGCTGTCAAGTTTTGTTTACATTTTTCGGCGCCATTTAAATTTTTTTACATGTAATTTATCAAATACTTTTGACAGCTTAAGTGTGAATTCGCCTTTTACCCAAACAAAATACCTGTTGTTTTTTTTATTGTTGTATTGTTGTAGCGAAGCGGCTACCTTGTTTTTTTTTATTATGATTCAGTTCATGATACAAAAAACAAGGTAGCCGCTTCGCTACAACAATACAACAATAAAAAAAACAACAGGTATTTTGTTTGTGTAAAAAGGCGAATTCACACTTAAGCTGTCAAAAGTAGTTGATAAAGAACATGAAAAAAATTTAAATGGCGCCGAAAATGGTAAACAAAACTTGACAGAAGAAGTGTCGCCATATTAACCGAATTCGCCTGAATTCGCCGATGCATCCACCTAATAATGAATTCGCCTTGATTCAGTTAAAAGGAAAACAGTGATTGAAGCGCACAATATTTTCTGTTGCCCACATACGCATTTGATCGAAGACAAGACATCCTCATATTTTGCAAAAACTGAAAACAAAGGTAAAGTTGTTTAATTAAACGTTGAATAAATTTTGTGGAAATAAAGTAAATTGTAATAAAAAACTTTTTTTTGCGTGGTTTCATATCTATGTATGTATATTGCATTGTTTTACATTTTTCAACTTTTTTTTTTTTAACAAAAGATGTAAAAACAAAGAAAAAAAAGCAAAACTTACATTAAATAAAAGTTTTCTTGCAAATATCTGAGAACTGTTAAATGAGCGGATAGTGGAGGTCAAAAGCAATTTAAAATTCAGTTGAATTAAGTGCATTTGGCTGTTGTTGGCATTAAGTTTGTATGAAAGGATGTTTTTTAAGAGAACAAAGCCCAGAAGATGGAAAATAAAATCATGTCAATAAACGCAAGATTAATTTTAGTCTATATGTATACATATTTGTATTGTTTGTATATTTTGTGTATAATTTGCACACACACATGTACATAAATATGTACATAGAATGTGAAATGCGAAGTTTGTAATTATATAAAAAATGAAGTTAGATATGCAGATATGTATGTATGTATATGTACACTCATGAATGTTGAAAAAGTATATGTATGTATGTAAGTATATCAGAAGTTGCAGAACAAGTAAAAAGTAAATGTGATAAAAAATTGAAAAATAAGAAAATATAACATTACTATTGGCGGAAAAGCTGGCATTTGAAAGTTTATGAGGCTTATTTACGTTCAGTTTACGCACAGAGTTCCGAATTGAAAAATAAGAAAATATTACTTCCTTCTAATATTAAACCTTCTGCCTGGCCAAAGGCCGGCTATGCAGGGAAACTATGGTCAGCGAAGCCAGTGTTTGTTATACTATACCACTTCTGTGCAGAAAGAAGTTTGAAACAATTATATAATTTTTCGAAATCGGTGCAGTAATACGGCTGCAAAAGGGATTTTACAAACGTAGTTTTACCTATTATATAGAAGATGTAGAATATTATTTAGCTAATTTACAAAAACCCTTGTATCCGTGTATTGTGAGTACTGCTCAATTAAGATACGATAGTGTATTGGAAATTTTCTTACAAAATTTCAATACACCGAGTTATCAACATCATGGGAATTCCATTTCACATTGAGGAGAAGAAAATAAGTGCTAGCCATTTTTATTGTTGATATCACAAATTTCTATTCTATTTTCCGTTTTATTTCTGAAGCCGTCTGAGTACTGATTTTCTTCCTCGTGCTTGCTTTTTCATTTTTGAAATACAAAATAAATTGATACAATAAAACACTCATGTTCACATGCATATAAACAGAAAATTTATTTAATACAACATATGCCGTACAATTAATTATCTTATTGTTACGTTTTTGCCTCTAAAAACGCTTTCGCTGATTCTTTTATTGTAAATGAAATAATGACACACTTGTACGTAAATAATTCACAACTTTATTTACTCTTAGTACTATTGTGTACTAAATCACTTCGCTTACTTTCCGAATTATGACTTCCTTGCACAAAGCTTGAAAATAAACTGAGTCGTTGCTGCCGACCAGCCTGCTATTTTTACGTCTTTATCAGTTTCTACAAACGACATGAATTTTCTAGCCGTTCATAATGTACAAATGTATTTCTTTCGCACATACTCATACATACACGTGCTTGCCAACAATAGCAAGTCACAATAACAAACAATAATAGGTGTGTTCCACGTGAATAACGAAACAGTCCGAACTAGTCCAAAACGTTCCACGTAACAATTTTTGTGCAATTTTGAGAGAAAATGAGAGAGTGTTTTTTTAATTTCCTGTACAAATAGCCCGAACTTTTTCTCTGGGTAAGTTCGGACTAGAATTGAATAATCAGCTGCCTTATATTTACATACATATGAAACAGAAAATTGGAAATAAAGTTTTTGTTTAAAATTAGTTAAAAGCAAATTAAAGGTTGCCGAAACTAAATATAACGTGAAGTTTTAAATAGAACATGCAATTGCTATTTGGCTTTTGATTTTATTAATTTATATACAGGTTTTTACTTTCAAATTAACGATTTTTGTACTCAAATTCAATTTTTTACAAGTCAAACACAAGATTTTTTTCATTTCATATTTAATTTTTTGTCTTTCAAATTAAACTATTTTTATTTCAAATTAAATCTTTTATGTTTCAAATTAAATTTATTTAACTTCGATTTAATTTTTTTTATTTATTTAGCTAAAAATTTACAAAATAAAATAAAAATAAACTTATTGTTTTACAGTATACATAAACTGGTCTCTTTTAAGTTCCACAAAAATGTGGGTTATGTTTTAATGACGCCAAAAATGTGAATTATTTTAATCGGTAACAGAACTTTCTAATAAAAAAGTATATTCGTATAATAAAAAATATTTGCTTCTATCTTTCAGTGAAATATTTTAATGAACAAAAATATTAATAAAGCTGAATTAAATATTTTCTCGAAAACGAAGAAAACATTTTTTTTTTCATTCAGAATAAACAGAACTCGATTAACCTTCACTATATATGTACATATTTTTAAATTTTTGTATATCGCTTTTTTCTTGTCTTTCAAAAAATAAATTTATTACAATTGAAATATGAAGAGAGCAACATACATAAATATGTATGTATTTCAACATATTTTTTCAATTTATTTTCAAATTTAAAATAAAGATTGTTTCATAAACTTTTCTCAAAATTACTTATAATATAAAGTGTAGTGAGTTTTTTGCCTAAAGGGTAGTACGGAGTTCTTACGGAAATGCAAGTTCCCATAAAAACTGTGAGTAAAAAAGTTACGGAATTTCAGGTTGGTAAATTCCTTATTTAAATTTCCGCATACAAGTATGAAGTTCTAAGAGAAAAGTAAACGGAATTTTTGATATTTGTTCATTATTACAGGCATGTTAAAAGTAAAATTGGAGACTTTTCGTTAACACATTTTAATACATTTATTTGCCTACGGAATTGTTGACAGTTGACTGTTATTATTATTAATAAAATAGGTTAAAATTTTTTTTTTGTAAATATATTCGAGGAAGAATTGTTTGACGTATATTTCTAATTTTTTGTCTACAAACAGCCTTTTCTACACCAATCTACACAATTATTTTTCCGTGTAGAAATAAATGTATATTTCCAAACGTGAATTTCCGTAAGAAGTCCGTACCGGACTTAAGGCTGTAAGTTTTTAGCCAAACAAACCAAAAATTTAATTCGAAGTTAAATAACTTTATTTTGAAACACAAAAAATTTCATTTGAAACACAAAAAATTTAATTTGAAATAAAAATAGCTCAAATTGAAATACAAAATTTGTGCCGCAAATCATTATGTTTGACTTGTAAAAAATTGAATTTGAATACAAAAATCGTTAATTTGAAAGTAAAAACCTATATAAAGGGTGTTTTTTTAAGCTAGATAGAACTTTAAATTGTAAAAAGTAACACAAAAAATTAAATTTTGATGAAACATTTTTTTTATTTGTTTCAGTATACTCTGACAAATCATCATGAATAGACTCACGCTTGAACAACGCTACGAAATTATCCAAATTTACTTTGAAAATCAGTCGTCGATTCGCGCAACTTATAGACGACTTCGTCATTTGTATGGCGTACATAATCGTCCATCTGAACAAGCCATTCGTCGAACTGTGGATAGATTTCGTACCACATACTCTCTAGAGGATACAATAACACCAGCACGTCGAAGGAATGTGCGTACTGAAGAGAATATCGCCGCTGTAAACGAAAGTGTGGAAGAAGATTTATCGATTCGTCGTCGGTCGCATGAATTGGGGCTCTGTCCGTCCACTACGTGGAAAATTTTGCGCAAAGATCTCGGCCTACACCCGTATAAGATCCAGCTGGTGCAGGAATTAAAGCCACGAGACCATTGTATGCGTCGTTCTTTCGCTGATTGGGCTCTAGAGCAGTTGGCAACTGACCCGTTGTTTTATCGCAAAATTGTGTTCAGCGATGAGGCGCATTTTTGGCTTAACGGGTTTGTTAATAAGCTAAATTGCCGCATAGGGAGTGAGACCAATCCACAAGAGACCCTACAGACTCCATTACATCCAGAAAAATGCACTGTTTGGTGCGGTTTTCATGCTGGTGGCATCATCGGACCTTATTTCTTCAGAAATGAGGCCGGAGCTCGCGTTACGGTCAATGGAGATCGTTACCGCACCATGATCAATGATTTTTTGTTTGAAAATATGGATGACATTGATCCGGAGGAGATGTGGTTTCAACAGGATGGCGCTACGTGCCATACGGCGAACGCAACCATCGACTTACTGAAATCAAAATTTGGCGATAAGTTGATTTCGAGAAATGGACCTGTCAATTGGCCTCCAAGGTCGTGTGATTTGACACCTCTCGATTATTTCCTGTGGGGCTACGTGAAGTCACTGGTTTATGCTGATAAACCAGCAACAATTGACGCCTTGGAGGCCAGCATTGTTCGTGTTGTTCGTGACATACGGCCAGCAGTGCTCGAAAAAGTGGCCCAAAATTGGACGTCCAGAATGCGCTTCGTCAAGAACAGCCGCGGTGCCCATATGCCCGAAATCATTTTCAAATGTTAATGTCACGTATTGATCTTTCGAATAAAATAAAATTTTGATTACAATTTAATTTTTTGTGTTATTTTTTACAATTTCAAGTTCTATCGGGCTTAAAAAAACACCCTTTATATGACCCTACTTCATTACCAGAACTGCTTTTAAGCACAAGAAAGTTGTTTAAGTTCGCTTACGCGACATTTTCATGAAAAACCCGGTTTGGCCTATATCTCGGGTATATATGGACCGATATCGGAAATTTTCATTTGCCATATTTATGTAACCTAATTTATTACCAGAACTGCTTTTGAGCAAAAAAAAGTTATTTAGCTTCGCCTATGCGA
Source organism: Thecocarcelia acutangulata (assembly GCA_914767995.1). Taxonomy (NCBI): domain Eukaryota; kingdom Metazoa; phylum Arthropoda; class Insecta; order Diptera; family Tachinidae; genus Thecocarcelia; species Thecocarcelia acutangulata. Next base: position 66,548,087 of record OU612098.1, read on the forward strand.
CATTTTCATTAAAATCTCGGGTATATATGGACCGATATCTGAAAAAAAAATTTTTTGTCTTTTAGTCACCATGCTTAATATGTGTGTGAAGTTTGAAGCAAAACGAACAACTTTTGTTTTCAAAAATTTTCATACAAAACTGCAAAAAAAAAAAAATGGCTTTTTTCGGAATTTTGAATATATCTCAGCTATACGTGGACCGATATTACTGAATTTCAATAGCAAACCCATGAATCGATGGGGTAAAAGAATGGTGAAAGAAAAAAGTTTCTAAGTCTAATGGTTTTCTCAGAAACGGTATTTCAACAGCGGACAGACGGACATCGCTTAATCGACTTTTCCATTAATTCTGATTCAGAATATAAGTATATACTTTATAGGGTCGCAAAAAAAAAAAAAACTAGAAATTACAAACGGAATCACAAACTTATATATACCCTTTACATTTTTGTGAAGGGTATAAAACGAATTCTCTCGACCACAAATGGATGAGCTCCGGACGATGAATGGGTATTAAGTAAAAATATGCGGATTCTGGGAACAAGATCCCTAATCTCGTTAGAGCAAAATCCATTTTAGTAACGATAGAACAGAGTAACGCTTTCTACACTGCAGCGATTCTCAAGGGAGTAAATAGAGTTGGATACCCTGCTGTCACCGATGCGCTTCTTCGCTCTCTCGCTCACGATCGAGTAACCCTAAAATAGACTTTGAGGCACCGACCCAAACATGACAGTCGCATTCCATTATCGGTCGGATATAGGTGGTATAAAAGTAAGGAGATGAGATAAGATGGATGTACATCCTACACTCAGTTAAAAAACTGAGACCCTTCCCTGAAAGCTTTAGAGCCATGAAAAATGTGCTCATGCATTTTCACCCCAAGAACACCAAGAGCATCCGATTACTCAATATTTATACTATCCATTAGTACAGGTGAAGCCAAATTTACGGTTATGTGTTTATTTTGTTTTTACGACCCCATTCGGATATTGATAACAGATCACTTCTCAGTGAGTCATAAAAATTTTGCCTCTTGGCACCCACCTCAGATAAGTTGGGCCAATAACTGAATAAGAACGAATGGCACATGCAGCTGTCTTCAGCAAAAGAGGCAAAAGTTGGAAGTTTGATAAAGAAGGTCATTGAGAAAAATAAAAAAACAGGGTAGGAGAAAGTACCAAGTGTTGCGGTACCGTTCAATTAATCTTGAATTCGTTTGATGATACCCCATCTATAACAACTCGTATAGTGCGGTCTCTGAGAAAGCTCGATATAAATCGAGATGCGTTACCAAATGCAGTAAGTTTTGATAATAGTGCAATTTGCCACACTCTATCAAATGCCTCGGAAATATCTAGAGCTACCACTTTACTTTCACCGAAATGATGGATTAAATAACACCATTTCTCGGAAAGATATGCCAAAAGATCGCCAGTAGAGCGACCCTTACGAAATCCATATTGGCGATCACAAAGTAATTTATGTGACTCTATGTACCTCACAAGGAGGTAGTTAACCATACTTTCCATTACTTTGGAAAGCATGGTTGCAATTGGGCGGTAATTTTCAGGGTTATTTGCCTTACTTTTTTATGAATTGGTGTTACATTAACAAATTTTCAGCATGATGGAAACTCACCAACATGGTAAAGTATGCTGAAAAGCCGTGCTAATGGACGCTCAAACGTAGAAAAACACTGCTTCAAGACCAATGCTTGAATGCCATCCAGTCCAGGAGACTTATTTATGTTGAGAGCGGGCCAAACCCTTTTATCTGCTCGAACCCTGAAAAATATCTTTGGCATAGTTACAGATACCCTTCAAGCTCAGGAAGTGGTTGACTGCTTTTCGGCAAGTAGGAATTGCTTGGAAATTTTGGACTTGATGAACTGGCATTGCTCCTTACACTCTTAACGAAAAACCAGAAGGTCTTACTTCCCTGAGGAGCTGTAAGGACCTTGGCACGAAGATGCTATTCTTAATTTTTCACGCCTAAGTACCGTGTTTGTTTGAACGCTAGATGCTGAATGCTTCCTCTTGGGATCTGACTGCGTTTTTGCACGTCAGATTAAACCAAGACTTTGTTCTGGGTTTAGTCGAAGCTTGCTTAGCAAAACTTGTTGAGCTCCATCCAACGTGACTTTTCGTAAGAGTACTATAAGCGTTTTGTAGCTGTTCTAGAAACTTTTCGAAGTTCTGAGAACGAAAAGAAGGCGTAATAGTGCAATGATCCGAATTGTCAAGAGGTGCGCTAACTTTGGCTTATGAAGTTTTAAGGGTGTGAAGCCAGGAGTAGGTCAAGGGTATTTAAATGATGGCCTTCAACGTACGGAATTTAATAATTGCGCAAGTTTGCTGTGCGCAGTGAATAACTTAACAAATTGGCCTTTTGGGTTTGCATGGCTCGAATGGCAAAGCCAGGATGTGTTGTGAACAATGAAATCACCAGCAACGACGAAAGTGCAAAAAGTATGTCCTGATTTTAAATTTAACCCAAAGGTAGGCAAATTCAGCATCACGCATGCCTAATGGTTGCTAACATTGGAATACAACTTTATTGCAAATGTAATGTACAAATGGGTGCGATGGAAATGAAAATGAGATAAACGTTGATAGCCAGATATATGAAAATCCTGTGGATCAGCATTCTCAGATAACTGGGTCTCAGATAAGGTGAAAACATCCAGCCGATGGAGACAAGTTTGTGCATTAACAGAAAAAAAATCGTTCACAGTTCCCGTATGCTATAATAATCAATTCTAAATTTACCTGGCATTACGATGGAAGCCCATGGGTCACACCTTAACTTTACTATATTGATGAAGCGGGTATTAAATATTGTTCATTTCATTGTAAAGTATTGAGTGTATATACTTACGTTAAACACTGTACAGTCAACAACAATTAGTCCGACATCCTCAACATTGCAATATGATTTTTATTTTAGGAAAGGAACATAAGAAAGGAATGAAGAATTATTGCAACAGAGTCATAAAAGCCCTGATCTGGACATGCGTTTACGGCAGGTGTTTAATTAACATTCTGTTATGGTGATATTGAACAAGTTGAGTTTTTGCGTGACCTCTATTGTTTGGTTTATTGGGAAGCATGTAATTACTCGTATGTATGGGCTGATTTATACGATATATTTTTTTAAAATACTGTTTTAAAGCTCCTACCAAGTCATGTCGTTTTTCGAATTGTTGACGTTTAAAAAAATCGTTTCTCTTTTTATCCTTTTGCTAGTACCGATGTGGTTGGGGTTACCTTGCCAGTCGAATGAAAATAAAATAATTAAAAAACAAGTAAGAGTGTGGTATATTCGGCTGGGCCGAATCTAAAATACCCTTCACGATAGCCACGCATACTTTTTTTCTTTTTATCTTGGACCAGTACTCAGTTTGTTTAGCTTCGCCTATGCGTCATTTTCATTAAAAGTCCGATTTGGGCTATATCTCGGGTATATATGGACCGTGTCGGGCATTTTCATTTCTATATTTATCTAACCTTATTTCATTATCAGAAGTGTTTTTAAGGAAAAAAAAGTTATTTAAGTTTGCTTACGCAGCATTTTCATGAAAACACCGTTCTAGGCTATATCTCCGGTATATATAGACTGATATCGGAAATTTTCATTTTCCATATTTAGATAACCTTATTTCATTACTAAAACTGCTTTTAAGCAAAAAAAAAATTTGAATACATATTATTAGTTCATTTTGAAGATTCAATGCTTAAAAATTATTGTAAAGAAAGCATGGTAGGCTTTGTTTTTTCATTTCATCTTGGACCAGTACTCAGGGGATAGCCCCTACATATGCAGTGCATTGTACTGGAACTAGGAAAATAGATTATGAGAAGGAGGAATGTTTGTGAACTTAACACACGGAACAACCAAAACAAACGTTACCACAGCATTTAAAGTGTTGAAATTAAATTAGTTAAAAGTGATCAGTGCCTAGTGTATATACTTCGACACTGCTCAGAATAACAAAAATTAGTTCAACACCGCGCATACTGTAAGTTAATAAATACATAGAAGGAACATAAAAAAGAAATTAATAATAACAAATAGAGACAAAACAAACGGCAGTAAAAACATTAAATAATAAAAAAACACGAACACACACGATGCAAAACAAAACTATCTATTCCGGTATAATTTCGTTTTTTTAGAAATTAATAATAAACATAAGTATATGTAGGTATAGAAAACGCGGACAACAATGAAAAACACGTGTGTACAGAACGAAATACAAAACACAACTGCTGAAAACACGTGCCATATTTTTCGTATATCAGACGTCCGACACTTGTTTTAGTTTGATATCAGAGCGTGTTTTAAAATTTTTTTAAATAATTAAACGAGTATTTATTCGTGGATACACTGTTGAGGTAATAAATAGTCTTTGCGTACTAACTTATCAAATAGTATTGAACAAAAATTATCTATCAAAAACCTATATAAACCTAAAAGCCTATATATATGTATGTATATTAGTTGTTGCCTTTTTGTTTGTATTTAGTTCATATTTTTTCTTTCCTGCTAGTGATATTTTAACCTTACGAGAAATAACTCGTACAAAGTTCATGATATATGCTACACAAGAAAGGATGTTGGAGAAGCAACGAGAAGCAGCTTATCAAGACCGAGTTTTTGGACAAATAATGGAGCTACAAAAGGTTAAGTACTTAAACTATTTAATTATATGTATATATTTATTTATATTTGAAAACATCCACACATCTAAAGATTGCCCAGCGGTAACACATGACGCATATTTGATTTCGTATTTACGAGGGTGGACTAAGTAGGAACAAAACAATTTTTTTTTTCAAAAACCATTTATTTCTCAACATAGTCTGCTTTTTGCTCAATGTGCTTAGTAAGACGATATTCCAACCATCTGAGTAATACGATTTTGGGAACCCCTTCAAAATACGCGCTAGTTTCGGTAATCACTTTTTCGTTTGAGATAATTATTTTTCCTGCGGGCCTGGATAAGGTGAATGATCAGCCTACTGGGAAGTGTATTTCACGTAATTTTGGTATCGTATCTAATGCTGTGTGAACCGGTACGTTGTTTTGAAGAAAGAGTACTTTTTTCTTCTTTAAATGTGGTCGTTTTTTCTTGGTTGCATCAATCAATTGATCCAATAATGCACGATAATACTTTCCTGTGATTGTGGATCCTTTTTCAAGATAATCGATGAGCAATATTCCTTGTGCACCTTAAAATACAGTGGCCGTAACCTGGCCAACCGATTTCACTGTCTTCGCCTTCTTCGGAGCTTCCATCCATTGTTTCGAATGATTTTTGGTTTCAGGTGTGTAGTGCTAGACCCACGTTTCATTAAGAGTTTTTAATCGACGCCAAAAATCAAGAGGTCTGTCAAACTCGTTTTTGTGCGACACTGAGCAAACGCAGCACCCATCTTGCCGATAGCTTTTTCATATGCAAAATGTTATGTTTACATAACGATATCCAGGATTTTCCTGATATTTTCTTCAGTAACCACCTCTTTTGGCCTTCCTGTTAATGGTATTGTTGCAGTGCAGTAATCCAATATGCCTTGACGTAATCTGACTTTTGCATTTTTCACGAAACACAAAGTTGCTTACTTCAAACACCAAATAAACTAATCGATGAATATGGGTGAAACTTTACCAGCTGACGTTTGACAGATCGCAATTTCAAAAAATAAAAAATTGTGTTTGTGCTGCCATCCAGCGCTAGGTAACTTCAATATCAATCCGTCCACATATGTCTGCTGCAATAATTTTCAAAGTCCACAATGTGAATGCCAATCATTTAAACACCTCTGCTATTCAGTTATAACAAGGCAGCCTTAATACGGTAGTGGTATAATCACAGCTGTCTTTCGTTTCTTTTGCGTAACTTTGTCAAAAGCACATAGAGTTCCTTGCTTTTCAAAACAAAATTTTGACAAATGTTCGCTAATTCTACCAACAAAATACATGTTGATGTTTTTGGGTGTTGTATTTATTGTAATTCTGCCACTACCTATTAAAGTTGCCTTGAGTTATAAAGCTTTAACCACATAGACGGCAGCAGACAGCAATCTGTCAAAAATAGAATACATGTGTTTAGATGCACACGATTATTTTAACGACATCAAAGCAGCACGACTTCACAACAGCATTTGCTGCTGCTGCCAACTTAGACTAATTTCTATTTTCGTAAGCAGCAAAAAGTAAATGCAGTGTTGCTACTACAAAAATAAATTAGGAGCAATAAGAACTAACATTTGTTTGAAATCTTTAATAGAAATAAACATCACACAAATAAAATAAAAAAATAAATTGATTAGTTTTTACAGTTTTGCTTGATATTATTACGGTTTTAGTCGGTAATTTTAATTTTATTCATGTAAAATATATATGTGGCACCACTGAAATTTGTGTTGTTTAAATACACATTATGCTGCTGCAGTCTTTAAAATAATTATATTGCTGATTAGACGGCAGCTTTTGAAGCTAATTTCATTTGTAGTCGTGAAGTCTGCTGTCGTCTCAGTGTTTAGATCTTAATGCTACTGCTGTCTTTAAAATAATTATTTCGCTGATGATACGGCAGCATTTGAAGCTAACTTCATTTGTGCTTGTGAAGTCTGCTGTCGTCTAAGTGTTTATAGCTTAAGAAGTTTTATTTTCATTTGCAAGAACAATCAAAGCTTTATTCCTTTTGCATTTTGTCTCAAATTCTTAAAAGAAAGATAAAGGTTAGGTTGTAAAGGCTGCCAGTTTCATGTAAACCAATCCTCTTGGCTATTATCTTGGCTCCATTCCATCCATTCATTCAGTCCATTCATCCTGCATTCCGATACGTGCAGTGCTGGTGTGCCCGGCAGCGTTGTCAACTTTGATATTTCAAAACACACCATAATGTAGAAAAAAACAAGTAAGAGCGTAGTATTTTCGGCTGGGTCGAATCTAAAATACCCTTCACGATAGTCCCGTATATGTATAGTAAATTTAAAAATGTGAACAAAATATGCTCAGTTATATATGAACCAATATCGGAATTTTCTATTTTCTGTATTTTAGTAACCTTCTTTTATAACGAGAAAAATTTTCAACAAAAAATATATATTAATGGAAAAATCGGTTCAGGCTATATCTCGGGTATATATGGACCGCTATCGGAAATTTTTATTTTCCATATGTATATAACCTCACTTCATTACCAGAACTGCTTTTGAGCAGAAAAAGTTGTTTAAGTTCGCTTACGCGACATTTTCATGTAAAACCCGGTTTAGACTATATCTCGGGTATATATGAACCGATATCGGAAATTTTCATTTTCCATATTTTTAAACCCTTCACAAAAATGTAAAGGGTATAAATAAGTTTGTGATTCCGTTTGTAATTTCTACAGTTTTTTTTGCGACCCTATAAAGTATATATATTCTGATTCAGAATTAATGGAAAACCCGATTAAGCGATGTCCGTCTGTACGTCTGTCGGTCGGGTATATATGGACCAATATCTGAATTTTTGTTTGTTTGTTTTTTAGTCACCATGCTTAATGAGTTTGAAGCAAAACAAACAACTTTTTTTTCAAAAATTTCCATACAAAATTGCAAAAATTCATGGTTTTTTTCGGAATTTTGAATATGTCTCAGCTATACGTGAACCGATAGCAAATAGATGGCAATATGGAGTAATAGAATGGGGAAAGAAAAAAGTTTCTATGTCTAATGGTTTTCTCAGAAACGGTATTTTAACGACCGACAGACGAACATCGCTTACTCGACTTTTCCATTAATTCTGCATCAGAATATATATATATATATATATATATATATATATATATATATATATATATATATATATATATATATATATATATATATATATATATATATATATATATATATATATATATATATATATATATATATATATATATATATATATATATATATATATATATATATATATATATATATATATATATATATATATATATATATATATATATATAATGGGTGATTTTATAAGAACTATCGGAAATTTAAAAAAAAAAAAACATAAAATTCAGAAAAATGCATGAAATATTTATTTGGATCGATAGTTGGGTCGATATAATTTAATGTTTGAAGATTATTTCATGCAAATGTTGGCCGCGGCTGCGCCTCAAATGGTCCATCCGCTTAGTCCAATTTTGGCATACTCTTTCCAACATTTCGGCCGGTATCTCACGAATAATGTTGGCAATGTTGGCTTCCAGTGCGTCAATCGAAGCGGGCTTGTCGCTCTAGACATTAGCCTTAACATAGCGCCACAAAAAATAGTCTAGAGGCGTTAAATCGCACGATCTGGGCGGCCAATTGACTGGTCCCAAGCGTGAAATAAACTGTTCACCGAACTCGCCTCTCAATTGGTCCATTGTTTCGCGTGCTGTGTGGCATGTGGCACCGTCTTGTTGAAACCACATGTCATGCAAGTCAAGCTCTTCCATTTTGGGCAAAAAAAAGTTTGTTATCATCGCACGGTAGCGCTCACCATTCACAGTAACGTTATGATTCGCATCATCTTTGAAGAAATACGGCCCAATGATGCCGCCAGCCCATAATCCGCACCAAACGGTTGTTTTTTGTGGATGCATTGGTAGCTCTTGCAATGCTTCTGGCTGCTCTTCACTGCAAATACGGCAGTTTTGCTTGTTCACGTATCCATTCAACCAGAAATGAGCCTCGTCGCTGAACACAATTCTTCGATAAAAAAAGTGGATCTTCATCTAACTTTTCACTAGCCCATTCACCAAAAATTTGGCGTTGTGGTAGGTCGTTTGGCTTCAATTCTTGCACCAGCTGTATCTTATAAGGCTTCACACCCAAATCCTTCCGCAAAATTTTCCACGTAGTGGAGTAACAGAGGCCCAATTGCTGCGAACGGCGCCGAATCGAAAATTCACGGTCATCACCAACACTGGCCGATACGGCTGCGATATTTTCTTCAGTTCGCACTCTACGTAAGCGTGTTGGTGGTTTAATGTCCAATAATGTATATTTGGTGCGAAATTTTTTTACAATAGCCCGAATAGAAGCCTCAGTAGGTCGATTAAACTGACCATAAAATGGTAGAAGCGCGCGATGAACTTTCTTAACAGAGCACGCATTTTGGTAATAAAATTCAATAATTTGCAAGCGTTGTTCGTTTGTAAGACGATTCATGATTAAATTATAGACCAAACTGAAGATGTTTGACAGTGACACAAGATACAAAATGTGCGTGAGCTGCCAAAACTAGTGTTGCCAAAAAGATAATAGCAAAAAAATCACTCGTTAGAAATTACAAACTGAATCACAAACTTGTATATACCCTTTACATTATTGTGAAGGGTATAAAAACTCGATAATGAAATAGCCTTTTCGTTCAATAGCTAGAATGAGTATGTGTCAACTTGGCCTCTAGTGCGATTCTGTTACTATTATTAAGACGATGGTATCTTTACAATAATTATAACGATATTTTATCAAATTTATTATTCAGCAATATTGTTTAATTATATTCGTTGTCGACTGAAATCAATAGCTAGAATTCGTGTTTGTCAAATTTGGCCTCTATTGCGATATTTATTAAAACAATGTTATCTTTACAATAATTATAACGATATTTTATCAAATTTATTATTCATTGTTAATTATATTCGCTGTCGGCCGAAATCAGATCTTAGTTTTACTGCCTATTATCCGGTACACAAAAATACGGCTGCTTACCGTCGTTAAAATTATATTGCAGGAGAATACAAGCGTTACTGCAGGGGATGAACTATGTCGAAGAAATTTACGATTATCGGATCAATAAAACTAACAGAATGACACTACAAGCCATCAAACTCTATTAACAGCAATTCTATCAAACACAATGTAAATTTCATTTGTGTTTTCGTACGCGAACAAGGAAATTCGGGAGTCTTTAAAAGAATTTACTGAGATATACGATAATTTGCCAGAATTATAAAAAATGAGAGATGAAGTTTACCATAATCAATATGCAAACGTTTTGGAAAAAATTTATTATTTTATTAATAATTTAGTAATTTATCAATTACCAAAACAGTAACGAAATCACGCGCAATCATAAATACGAATTTCCATATCTGCGTTTGCATTCATTATAATATTTGACAAACCGGCTTGATCGTTTAATATCAAAACACGTTTAAAAGCAACAAATTTTATGAAACGAATTGTTTCTTTTTCTTTCGAGAATATGTATAATACAGCAAGATTGTCTTATTTTGTGTCTATAACAAGGTGCGTTTTTCACATTATAACTCCGTGTTCTGATTGTGCTCTGCAAAACGAAACGTAAAAATTTTGGGCACTTGAATAAACTTTTTTTCTTATATTAAAACAAAAAGTTGAGCTGAATTTGGTTTGGTGCCATCGAAATTTAAAAAGCGCACCGAGAATGTAAAAAAGCGTACTGTTATGAATTTAAGACTCATATTTGAATTTAACGTATTATAACGTTTGTTTTGAACTTTTAATTGTTTTCTTTTGCTTTATTGAATTTGGGATTGTGACGAATGATTTTGAAGTGCATATGTTTTGTTTATATAACTAATATTACTGTACTAATTGTAACTCCATGTCTGTTAACATATGTTCACTGACGTTTGATATTTCGCGGACATTTGTTCAGCTGACAGAACTTAACGAATAGTACAGAATATTAACGGTTTATTGAAATGCGTCAGTATCAAGCGTCAGTAGTTAACCGAGATTTGGAGGATTTGGAGGGATAGAATCGTGTAGGATATTATTTTGAATGTTGAATTATGATTTTATATTAATTTACTTGAATTGCTTTAGATAATAAAACCAACCAACCAACCAACTAACTACCAACAAAAGGGCTAACCAGCCTTGCCAATGATACCTGATAAATCCAATTTTTTGTTGCGTTTTATTATGGTTCTATTCCTATTGCAGCCGCAATATTTTTTATTATACAATTAGTAAAATTGTAAGCCACTTTGCTTAATCTCGGATAAAATTGAATTTGTATCGCTGATTGATGTCCCGTCGAAGTAGCCGCCTAAAGATGTTGAAATCTAAGAACGACTTGCCTCAGCAACAAAAAGAAAATGCCAACTTCTTGGGAGCCGACCAAGAATCTAATGAGTCATCATTCAGTGAAGATGACAATGAGAAGACTATTGTACAAAAAGATGTGGTTGCCGATTTGAAAGAAGAAATCAAGATGCTGAAATTGTCTGTAGAAGCACTTATAAAAAACTCTGCCGTGCCATCGCCAATGAAGAACCCCACACCACACATTCCACTGACAACCATTGTGAATATGCCCCAAACAACAACAACAGAATGTTCTTCATCACCTTTATTAAATGAAAAGTTGAATATGCCAGGTAATTTTAATTTACAATATAGATATGTTTCACAACCGTCACCAATTCAAACCGCCCAAATGCCAACATATCAGCCTTTATTTGTGCCGCCTATTTCTGCTTCATATTCCGTGCAACAGCCCGCAGTATGTTTTACAGCTTCATCATTAAATCCGCCAGTAACCACAACTTTAAATCCGCCAACAGCCCCAACATCATATCAACTGCCATCAACAAACAATCCTATGAATGCCTCGAGAAATATGTTTGAGCCACAGCCACAAGCCTTTCAGCCTATTCGTAAGTTATACGATCTGCCTGAATTCAGCGGTCAGCCAGAGCAATGGCCAATGTTTTCCGTTGCATTTCGCGAAACTACTGCTCATTATAATTATACAAATTTGGAAAACTTATTTCGGCTCCAAAAGGCTTTGAAGGGCAATGCTAAAGCGAAGGTTGAGGCTTATCTTATTCACCCTGATAGTATTGCGCAGGTCATGAGCACCCTTGAATTCCATTATGGTCGCCCCCACATAATGGTTCGTAGTCAAATCGCCAAGGCTAGAGCATTTCCTATTATTTCTGCAAGAAATATAAGTGAAATTGTGAATTTTTCAACAATGGTTTCAAATCTTACCATATTTTTAGAAAACGCCGGTGCTAAGCCGCATCTTGACAATCCGACATTACTGGATGAGCTTATTAGCAAGCTGCCGCTTGCGAAAAGAGAAGAATGGGTTAAACATTCATTACACAACTTGGGTCAGTACCCGTCAGTGCGACAGTTCAGTGATTGGCTTAAGAACATTGCGACATACATTTCGATAGCCACTGAAACTGAAAGCCATGAAAATTCTGCAAACATAAAGGTAAATAGATTGAAGCCATCATTCTCGATTACCTTAGATGAACGTAATAAGATGAAATGCACTATGTGCCACAATAGTCACAACCTCGCGCAATGCACAAAATTCCGGAATTGTTCAACAGCACAACGATGGAAGTTTGTTAAAGAAAAACGTTTATGTTTTTGTTGCCTGAAAGCCGGTCACAATTGTTTTAAATGCAGTAATCGTCGTCAATGTGGTATTTTAAAATGCACTAAAAATCACAACCGCTTGTTGCATGAAAATGAAAATATAAATAATAACAGAGATGAGCAAATGAAAACAGCTGATAGCAGTGTTGGCACATTGGGTACAAATGAACAGAACGAAAACGACAGCCGCTCAGTAACAACAATTTTGGAGAATAAAATAAATAGAAAAACTTTGTTTAAATATTTGCCGGTAAAATTAAAGGGTCCAAATTGTGATGTAGATATAATTGCATTTATAGACGAGGGATCAAAGGTATCTCTACTAGAGGAAGAAATAGCAAATAAAATAGGGCTTAAGGGACCAAAAACCAATTTATCACTTGGATGGATAGGCGGTAAAAGGTCGAATACGTTATCAATGAGAGTAGATTTAGAAATTTGTGGTGTAAATAACACAAATTGTGGTTTTCAAATGAAAAATTTGAGAACAACTGATCATTTAAGCCTGCCTGCCCAGAGTTTAAATATAAAGGAATTTAAAGATAAATTTCATAAACTAAAGGACATCGATGTTGAAGGGTATTCTAGAGCCACACCAAAATTGCTTATTGGTTTACCGCATATAAGATTAGTTCGACCTAATCATGTAATAAACTTGGATAAAAGTTTTTCTTTACACAAGACAGCCCTTGGAAATATTCTTTTCGGCTCAAATGTGGAACACGATGATCCATTTGTCTTTGTGATTAAGCCAGATGGCCTAGATGATCTGAAACAACAAGTTTGCGATTATTTTTCTTTGGAAAGCTTTGGAATGAAGCCTATAAATCATGCTCTAGTATCCAGTGCTGATTCGAGAGCTGAACAGATTCTTAGAGATACGACAGTTAAAATTGGCAAGCAGTATGAGACTGGTTTGTTATGGAAAAGTGAAAATTGTATTTTTAAAGAAACTTATTCTATGGCCTATAAACGTTTATGTATTTCTGAACAGAAAATGAAAAAGGATAACAGTCTTCAAGAATGGTATAGAAATAAAGTGGAAGAATACATTTCAAAGGGTTACGCCAGAAAGTTATCGAAAGAAGAAGCATCCATTGAAACCGACCGCACATGGTACTTACCACATTTTGTAATTACAAACGTTAACAAGGGTAATAAGCGACGGCTTGTGTTCGATGCTGCAGCAGCAGTAGACGGAGAGTCTTTCAACTCGAGGCTATTAAAAGGTCCAGCCAAATACCAACCAAAGCCATTGCTAGCTATTTTGTTTAAGTTTCGCCAACGTCAAATAGGTGTATGTGGAGACATACGGGAAATGTTCCACCGAATACTTATTCGAAAAGAGGATCAAACAGCGCAGCGATTTTTATGGCGATCAAATATAACCGATGTTGAGCCAGAAGTTTATGTCATGCAAGCGATGATATTTGGATCCGCCAGCTCACCCTGTTCCGCGCAGTATGTAAAAAATTTAAATGCTGAAATTCATAAGAAAAGCCATGAAAGAGCTTATAAGGCAATAGTGGAATGCCACTATGTTGATGATTTCGTGGATAGCTTTGACGCGCCTGATGAAGCAATTTCTATTACTGAAAGCGTTATAAAGATCCATAAACAAGCTGGTTTTGAGTTGCGGAGTTTAGTTTCAAATTCAGTTGAATTTTGTGAAGCCTTTAAAGATTTGGAAAATGATAATGAAACAGGATTGAAAAATCTGAGCATAAATGAAAGAACCACAGAGAAAGTTTTAGGGCTCTATTGGATACCTCACGACGATACGTTTAATTTTGTTTTAGGATTCTCCAGGGTGCCAAGCGCAGTGTTAAGAAAGGAACGGAAGCCCACAAAAAGAGAATTACTGAGTCTCGTAATGTCGATTTTCGACACGTTTGGTTTCTTGGCTAACTTTGTAATCAGATCAAAGCTTCTTTTACAAGAAGTGTGGAGTTATGATATTGGCTGGTCTTCACCACTACCAGATAAGATTTATAGGGATTGGCTTGAATGGTACGGTGAAATTCAGAACGTGCATAAGATAAAGATTAATCGATGTTACCATAGATTTTTTACTGAACAATCTACAATAGTAGACCTTCATATTTTTGTTGATGCAAGCGAGGTGGCATTTGCAGCCGTTGCATATTGGCGTGTGAAAATGCAAATAGGTGTTGAAGTAGTATTTGTAGCTGGCAAATGTAAATGTGCTCCTTTAAAGCCGCTATCAATACCCAGGCTTGAACTTTTAGCTGCTGTGCTTGGAGTCCGTTTGAAGGAAGCGATTGTTTCAAGCCACGATGTAAAACCAGAACAAATAATATTTTGGTCGGATTCGAAAACGGTTGTAAAATGGATACAATCCGATTGTAGAATTTATAAGCAATTCGTTTCTCACCGAATAGCAGAAATTTTAGAGCACACCCAAGTCAACCAATGGCGCTGGGTTCCCGGATCTTTAAACCCCGCAGATGACGCCACAAGACCACACTACTTTTCCGGAAGTACACAAGATTCTCGATGGCTTAATGGTCCAAAATTTTTAAAATTAGAGGAAACTGAGTGGCCGAAACTTAATATTGAGAATGAAAAACCGTTATGTGATCCTGAGGTTCGTGCAAAGTTTGTATTATCGGTTTTAGAAGAAGGCCCTTTGATTTCATTTAAAGATATATCGAACTATTATAAACTGTTAAGGATAAAATGTTGGGTCGATAGAGCGGTGGATGTTTTTAAGTGTATTGCCAAACATGAGGATAAATCGCATTTGAACTTTAAACAATATTTAACAGCTCAGGAAATTAACAAAGCCGAAATTTACTGGTGTCAACAAACGCAACGGGACGCATTTCAGAAGGAGTATGACCTTCTGAAATCTGGTCATTCCATTCCGAAAGGAAGTAGTATTTATAGGCTAAGCCCGTATCTAGCAAAAGATGGACTGATAAGAATTGCAGGTCGTCTAAGAAAAGCAACGTTCGTCGAGCAAAATACAAGGGAGCCAATTATTATGCCGAAAGATCATTTGGTTACTAAATTAATAGTTAGGCATTACCACGAAGCGTATGTTCATCAAAACCAAGAGGCAATTTGCGCCGCAATCCGTACTAAGTTTTGGATCCCGAGTGTGCGACAACTTGTTCGCAACGCTAAGAAATTGTGCCAGCTATGTAAAAATAGAAATGCAGTGCCTAAAACACCACAAATGGGCCAGCTTCCAGAAGACCGTGTAACTCCATTTGTTCGAGCTTTTACTTACACAGGTGTTGACTACCTCGGACCTTATACCGTCACAATTGGACGCAGGTGTGAGAAAAGATGGGTGTCACTTTTCACATGTATGACTACGAGGGCCGTTCACCTTGAACTTGCAAGGGATCTATCAGCAGATGCCGTGATTTTATGCCTGCGAAATTTTATGAACAGAAGGGGTTTGCCAGTTCGAATAAGAAGTGATCGAGGAACTAATTTCATTGGTGCCAGTAAGGAAAAGTTTGTGGAATTTGAGAGGGCTGTTGGTGAAGAATGCTCAAAAAGGAATATTGAGTGGGTTTTTAACACTCCAGCGAATCCTTCTGCTGGAGGTGCGTGGGAGCGTATGGTTCGTGCTATAAAAAGTGTATTATCTTTCACTTTAAAGGAGAAATCGCCGCAGGTAGACACTCTTAATAGTTTATTAATAGAGGCAGAGAATTTGGTTAACTCTCGCCCTTTGACTCATTTACCAATTGAAAGTTTAGATAATGAACCAATCACTCCAAATCACTTTCTAATCGGTAGTCCAAATGTCATTCAAACTCCTGCAGTGGATGAGAAAGTTTGTCTTCGAAAGCAGTGGCACATTTTACAGCAGTTGAAGCAAACATTCTGGAGACGATGGGTGTTAGAATACTTGCCTGACCTAACACGGCGCACAAAATGGTTTCAGCCTGTGAAACCTCTTCAGATTGGTGACGTTGTGATCATATGCGACGAAAATGAGGAACGGGGCAAATGGAAACGTGGTGTGGTGGAGAAGATATTCAAGGCCTCTGATGAGCAAGTTCGTTCGGCAGTTGTTAGAACGACAATGGGAAGTTTGCGACGTCCAGCTTCCAAGCTAGCTGTGCTTGATTTAGTTAGTGAGCCTAGGTAGACTCACGGGCGGTGGGATGTTATGAATTTAAGACTCATATTTGAATTTAACGTATTATAACGTTTGTTTTGAACTTTTAATTGTTTTCTTTTGCTTTATTGAATTTGGGATTGTGACGAATGATTTTGAAGTGCATATGTTTTGTTTATATAACTAATATTACTGTACTAATTGTAACTCCATGTCTGTTAACATATGTTCACTGACGTTTGATATTTCGCGGACATTTGTTCAGCTGACAGAACTTAACGAATAGTACAGAATATTAACGGTTTATTGAAATGCGTCAGTATCAAGCGTCAGTAGTTAACCGAGATTTGGAGGGATAGAATCGTGTAGGATATTATTTTGAATGTTGAATTATGATTTTATATTAATTTACTTGAATTGCTTTAGATAATAAAACCAACCAACCAACCAACTAACTACCAACAAAAGGGCTAACCAGCCTTGCCAATGATACCTGATAAATCCAATTTTTTGTTGCGTTTTATTATGGTTCTATTCCTATTGCAGTCGCAATACGTACCGTGTACCGACAAAATAATGTTTCGCACAAAATTTTTTTATAAAATTTAAAAATCTCCAAAAACGGTAATCAATTAATAAAGTGATTTAGACCGTGAAGGTTTATATATACATATTTTTTTTTGTATGAATAAAAAAAGTATTAAAATCTACCAGATTTTAAGGTGACTCTCTAGAGAGGCTCTCTAAAAGCGATAAAACTTCCGCTTTGACATCTAATATAAAATATATATACTTATATGGAACATGTCACATAAACCACCCTTAACGCAACGTGAAGCGAAAAGTTCGGCAACTCTCATCTTTTAATGCGTTGAAGTTTTTTCTAAGAGCTCCAAAGCTTTATGTACAAGAAAAGAAAATAATTAGAACCAATTTCAGTAGTTTGTTCAATAATATTTCTAACTTCTATTATCATAAAAAATGTGTATATAAAAATTAACAACCATTTTTTTTTTAGATAAATAAAACGTTGCAAAAGCTTTTAATGTGACATACAACTTTTGCTCTGCGCTTTTCTGTTAAAGTTTTAAACATTACGCAAAGCGACAAAGTTTTATCTAACACGGCCTTTACACGTTCCTTTTTCCCTTGCCACCAAAATGGTAAAAATAATTAAATTTGGATCAATTTGTTTTTTGTTATTACAAGAAAGTTACCCTAAACGTTACTAATAACTTAAGAGCATTTGAAGCTGCGATTTCTGCTGAATATACGGTAACTTACTGTGCAACCTGAATTAGTGCGTCAAACGTAATTTATCTGTCAAAAATCCTCATGCACTTAAAAAATGTATGAGACCAACCCAGATTGCGCGGCGTTAACGCTTTGCAATTTGTAAATCCAATTTTGACAAAGCGTAAGAGAGGAAGCTTTACGGACTCTCTGTAAAGTTCGCTTCAAAACAAATGCTACTCTTTTTTTGCGGTCATTAGTAATCACACTTAATGATGAAACAGAATACGTCCGCAACTTCAAGCAAAATCGACTCTCAGAGAAAACAGGCACATAATTGAAACGACGGCTGTAACTTCACAAACAGTCATTTAATCTTCTTTTTTGTTAGGTAAAAAAAGCTTTTTCTTTTATTTTAATTTTTCCTCACAGTAAAGCTTTTGAAGCTTTGGTTTTGTTTACAAAATGTATGAAATTTACTAAAAGTGTGGTAATATTGTTGAAAGCTTTTCTGCTTCAAAGTGAGATCATAAGAAAAATCGCTGCCAAAATAAAATAGATTCTATTTTACGACCGCATTCTCTGGCGTTATTTTATGCCATATTGTATAGAGAAAAACGTCATGCCCTAGTTCTGTTTCATCATTTAAAGTGTTTTCAGACTAATTTAGTGACTTTATTAATTTTTAGAGATTTTTAATAAACAAGTTTATTGAGCAATACACACAACGTTAACACTCTTATTTAAGTTACTTACTACACCGTAAAATTACGTTGCGCTTTATGCCCGAATTTAAGTTGCACTGTTAAGTTGTAGTAATGGGAAAAATTCTTTACGTTAACTAACACAGCTTTCTTAGAAATATTGTGAAATTGATTTACATCAGCACCTGCCTTGCCGGCCTAATCTGATGATGGACCACCTCCTACGGGCTGAATTATTGATGATTCACCAGTAAGGATTTCGGGAGTTCAACACAACATAAGTCATGCGGCTTCCTAGCGTTTTATTTGTTACAGCAAACAGAGACTTCTTCCCTCGTTTTCAAAGTCTTAAATTTGGCGGTAGCAAGGGAAAATGAGAGTCTAAGATATCTATACTCCTTTCCCTTGCCGTCCACAAACTTAACAGCCTGTTAATGGAACACATTGTGCTCAAAAATCGCGACGAAAACTTGACGTTTTTTTCGATTTGGGTTCAAACAACGCAAATATCAAACTTTTTAGACGAAAAACGTAACAACTGACATCTGTGCCTGTGTTCTGTAACTCTCGCCACGAGAAACTTTTCGACTGAAACGTGTGAAATGAAACAAAGTTGAAACAAACAGCTGCTTTTCTCACTAAACTGTAGCTATAAGTTTTTTGGTGAGTAATAGCTGTCACGTAAGGAAATTACTCGCCATTTCACAGAGAAACTGTGTCTGTAAAACTTTTGCGAAAAAATTTCACGCTTTCAAGTGTCATTATTTCTCGCAAATAAAAAGGCTGTGTAATAATACTGAAAAAATAAGTATTTTGCTGTTAAATTAAGTTTAATACATTTATTTACAGAGTTTAGAATGTTTTTTTTTTTATTTTAACTTTTTATTTAATTTTTATACTCTTTACACAACAAGTTTTAAGGGAATACTTATACAAATTTGTAATTTCTACAATTTTAATTTCCGACCCAACAAAGTATATTGTAACACTTTTATAATGTTTTTTTCAGAATTCACAAATTGCAATTGTTTTTTAATGTTACAAAATTTTGTGCATAAGTATGTACTTATGTATTTGTAAATACAATGTAAACGTTAGAGCCATACCATACATTTTCTAGAACAGCCGGCGGTTATAATATGACGCCGTCGAACAAAATTTCTTAGCTTTAGTAATTTTTGGTCGGCGGCGGTACTTATTGTGGCTGGCGCTTTTATTTTTAAAATTGCATGTCGGCTTCGTTTTATATTTTCAGACATTTCTAACGTAACGACGTAATCACTTTTGATAGTTTTCGACATGAGTTACAGATGCAGTTTTTTCTCACTTTTCGAGAAACGATGGAATAATTTAGTTATTTTTATTTTTTTGGTTTCAAACCAAATCGGGCTTTCCTTGTTGTTATTGTCCGGCCTTAACTTAATACTGTGATATACTTACATAGTAAATAATGTAAAAGCAATCATACATAATAAAAATTAACCCCTGAAGAAGTTGGAAATAACCCAACGAAACGTCGGGAATAAATTAAGATAACTAAATGTAGTTTTTCTTTTATATAAGAAGATCAACACATTGACCTTGAAAGCCCGATTTGGTTTGAAACCAAAAAAATAAAAATAACTAATTTAATTAAAAAGGTCGATAACAATAACATAATTAACATATGATGGAATAATTTGTTTCACAAGTTTTCGACGCGAGAACTTCTCGCCAAAGTTATAGAACACAGCCACTGGTTTCTGTCTGTGTATCGCGTTTTTAAATGCCAAACAGGCGAATGGTGCGCGAATGAAAATTTTTATTCGTTGAGAAAGAAAAAAGAAGAGACCTAAGCAAAAATTTAAAATTAAATAAATAAAAATGGAAATAACAGCAAAAAAAGAAATATGCATGTACATACATACATATATACATAAATAAACGTTCATATCCATGTTAATATATAGATATATAAAATGCTGTGCAACTGAATGAAAGAGCGGGAGTTGTCAAAGTTTCAATTTCAGTAATAACATATTCGTTTTAACATTCATTAGCTAATTCTACTTCTTTTCCCTTCTAGTCTGCTGCAGATGTTTTGCAAAAATCTGAATCGTCCGCATTTGCAGAAATGAAAGAAACTCAGATGCGATTGGAGCAACTTCAAAAAAACAAAATATCGGAAGAGCTTAAAAATGCAGTCGCAGAACATCAGCGAGTTCTAATGGAAGTTCAGGAAGTTTATGGACAGTTTTTATTTCTTCTCAAACTGATTGTACGTATGTTCATTTATACAAATTAAATAAGGACTTATTTAGATTTACGCAATTTTCTGGTATCCAAAGATAAGTATTTCACTCTTGTCCTCACAGTTTCCTTTCTACTCGTAATTTTGAATTGATTATGGTTTTTAGTCGATATACATATTAGTTATATAGAAGGTGGTGCATAAGTACTTTTATGGTTTGAATGTTCAATAATTATTTTAGTTTATCCATATTTCTTATTTTTTTTTTATATCAGTGCTTTGTGAAGAAGACGTAGGGAATTTAACTTGTTGAATTTTATGTTGAAAATCAAAGGTCAACTGTTTTGAAGCAACGTGCTTACCGTCGTTTTCTAATGTGAGTACTGAACTTTCAGCACTTACAATAAACTGCCTGGTTGCAAATTTTCGACAACATGGTACAGTATGCCACCTCCCATGTATCGTACGACCACGTACGGGCCTCATGCAAGCAAATATTCAACGTGTTGCGGATAGTGTCCAGAATAGTCCAGAAACATCAACTAGAAGATGTTCGGCACAACTGGAGCGGAGGTCCGTGCAGAGAATTTTTGCTACATTGCTCATGTTCCTGTATAAGATTCAGCTTGTTCAATAATTGAAGCCGATAGACTACGAATAGTGTCTTAATTATCCCATTTTATTCCGACGAAAAGCAGAAGAACGTCCCAGTTTCATTCACAATTTGATAACGAGCGATCATCGTAAAATGGATAATAATACTGAAAAATAAATATTTTGCTGTTAAATTAAGTTCAATATACATACACATTTACACAGTTTATAGCGATTGTTTTTTAACTTTTTAATTAATTTAAAAAAACAAGTTTTAAGGGTATATATGTATATATATATATATATATATATATATATATATATATATATATATATATATATATATATATATATATATATATATATATATATATATATATATATATATATATATATATATATATATATATATATATATATATATATATATATATATATATATATATATATATATATATATATATATATATATATATATATATATATATATATACATTTGTGATTCCGTTTGTTATTTCTACAATTTTCATTTCCGACCCAACAAAGTATAATGTTATACTTTTATAATGTTTTTTTCACCATTCACAATTTTCAATTCACTTTGTTTTTTAATTTTACAAGATTTTGTGCACAAGTATGTATGTATTTGTAAATAAAATGTAAACATTAGATTCAAAACGTACGTTTTCCTGTGGTAAAAGGGCTTTGGCAGACCTCAACATAAACAAGACTCCTGGACCGGATGGCATTCCAGCACTGGTCTTGAAGCAGTGTTTTTCTACGCTTGCACATCCATTAGCACGCCTCTTCAGCATACTTTACTACGTTGGTGACTTTCCATCATGCTGAAAGGTTGGTAATGTAACATCAATTCCCAAAACAGTGAAGCAAATAACCTTAAAAAATGCCGCCCAATTGCAATTTGCTCCGCACTTTCCAAAGTAATGGAAAATATGGTTAAGTGTCAATACGGATTTCGTAAGGGTTGCTCTACTGGCGATCTTTTGACATATCTTTCCGAGAAATGCTGCCACTCAATCCATAATTTCAGTGCAAGTAAAGTGGTGGCTCTGAATACCTCAAAAGCGTTGACAGAGTGTGGCATACTGCACTACTAGCAAAACTTACTGCTTTTGGTGTCGGTGACGACTTTTCTTCCGTACACATGGATGGTATAAATATTGAGGAATCGGATGCTCTTGATGTTCTTGGAATGAAGATACAGTGTGATGTTCGCTGTTTCTAAAGAAGCATTCAAGTGTCTCACGTTTTTGAAACGGTGTAAAATGTACTTCACTCAATCAGATTTCCTTACTATTATACCACCTACATCCGAACGAAAACGGAATACAACTCTCATGTTTGGGCCGGTGCCTCAAAGTCTATTTTGGGGTTAATCGACCGTGTGCAGGAGAGGGCGAAGAAGCTCATCGGTGACAGTAGGGTATCCAACTTGATTGACTTACTGGAGCATCGACGCAGTGTACGGTGCGTTATTCTGTTCTATGTCTACTACAATGGATTTTGCAATGACGAGATTAGGGATCTTGTTCCCGAAACTCGCACATATTTACGTAGTACGCGTTTATCGTCCAGAGATCATCCATTTGTTGTCGATTGCCCGAAGAATCGTACTACGCATTACAGAGAGAATTTATTTTTCAGCCGTACGGTTCGCCTGTGGAATAAGTTGCCTGCAGATGTGTTTCCTGTTTGTTAAACGTTGGAAAGTTCAAGTCAAATGTTCACAAACACCACTCCCTTTTCCCTCCTCCCCCCTCACAACTTATTTTCCTAGCTCTGGTACAATGCACTGCATATATAGGGGTCATCCCCTGAGCACTGGTCCAAGATAAAAAAAATTTGACTAAAATTATAATTTGAAATTGTCGCCTTACGTTCTTTAGTTTCATTGAAGATCATCATATTCTATAGGGTGTTTTTTTAAGCTAGATAGAACTTTAAATTGTAAAAAGTAACACAAAAAATTAAATTTTGATGAAAAATTTTTTTTATTTGTTTCAGTATACTCTGACAAATCATCATGAATAGACTCACGCTTGAACAACGCTACGAAATTATCCAAATTTACTTTGAAAATCAGTCCCGTTGTTTTATCGCAAAATTGTGTTCAGCGATGAGGCGCATTTTTGGCTTAACGGGTTTGTTAATAAGCAAAATTGCCGCATATGGAGTGAGACCAATCCACAAGAGACCCTACAGACTCCATTACATCCAGAAAAATGCACTGTTTGGTGCGGTTTTCATGCTGGTGGCATCATCGGACCTTATTTCTTCAAAAATGAGGCCGGAGCTCGCGTTACGGTCAATGGAGATCGTTACCGCACCATGATCAATGATTTTTTGTTTGAAAATATGGATGACATTGATCCGGAGGAGATGTGGTTTCAACAGGATGGCGCTACGTGCCATACGGCGAACGCAACCATCGACTTACTGAAATCAAAATTTGGCGATAAGTTGATTTCGAGAAATGGACCTGTCAATTGGCCTCCAAGGTCGTGCGATTTGACACCTCTCGATTATTTCCTGTGGGGCTACGTGAAGTCACTGGTTTATGCTGATAAACCAGCAACAATTGACGCCTTGGAGGCCAGCATTGTTCGTGTTGTTCGTGACATACGGCCAGCAGTGCTCGAAAAAGTGGCCCAAAATTGGACGTCCAGAATGCGCTTCGTCAAGAACAGCCGCAGTGCCCATATGCCCGAAATCATTTTCAAATGTTAATGTCACGTATTGATCTTTCGAATAAAAAAAAATTTTGATTACAATTTAATTTTTTGTGTTATTTTTTACAATTTCAAGTTCTATCGGGCTTAAAAAAACACCCTTTACATAGATATACATTGTAAAGTATTTTTAAAACAACAGATGAGTTTTATTTATTATAATAGCTTCTAACGTTGATACCAATCAAGTACAGTAGCTCCTATGAAATGTCGACATATAGACGGCTGGCAAACATAGAAAACAAGCTGTTTATAATTTTTTTTACAAAAACTTTAAAAATTATTAATGAATAAAAAATTGGATAATGAATTCAAAAGTTTTGAAAGCAAACACATTGATTCATTGTATTTGTGAATCATAGAGATAAACAGAAATGGCCAGCACTGGCATACATTTATTAACAACAATCCCATTGATATGAATCGTGCTTTAGCATGATCCATCTTTCTAATGCTAAGTGTCAATATTCATTTTAGAGAGTGTAAAATTACTCGATTTGATTCGTATTTATACAGATCTCTGATGCATATAAGTATTTGTAAAGCTGTGTATATTATATTGTCTTAATTTAATATATTTCAGGGATATTTCGATGACATCATTGCTTCAGAAGACATGGATGGTATTGGAGGATGCAATGGAGCTAAACTGGAAGTCATTGACTTGGATATAAACGGAAAAAATGGAATCGAAAAAACAAAAGTATCGTATATTTTGAATTATATGAACGAAACTGTCAGACCATACTTAGCAAAAAGGAACCATCTTAATTCCAATATTTGGTTAAAGGTATTTAGATACACTTTTTTATATAAATACACACTTACACATGGCACAATATAAAAAATAGTATTTTTTTTTAACTTCATTATTTTATTTATTGAATCTACATAAAAAATGTAATGACAATAAGTATTCAAATCTTAATAACTTTTAAACTTTTTCTCTTGCAATTTCAAGAAATTTTTGTGGTTTTAAAAGTAAAAAACCAATATAATGTGTTATTCTAATTACAAATAATTATAAAAATTTGTTATAACGTTTGTATAACATTCTTCCTCAGTTGAACCATCTTATCCGAACTTAGATTTTGACATTCTCAGGAAATTTTACAACAACAAAATACATAGTACTGAATTCACCTTCCCGCTTGCATGCACCTTTATAAATTCACCTTGCACTACAACGACATATTCAGCATGAACAACCATGATATAAAAAATACAAGGTAGTTTTATTCTCTCAATTTTCCTTAACAATCACCATCTGACAAGTATAAGGATTGTGACATTTTCCATAAAATTGTGCTACCGTATTAGTTTATACATTCCCTTGTTTTCAATAATAAAATTGTGACTTCAAACAAAAATAAATAAAAAATTTTAAAATAAAATACATACAAGCAATTAAGTTTTTTATTCGCTATTTAAGCTTCTAACATTTATACCAGTAAAAAATTATAAACAAGCTATTTATAATTTTTTACTGGTATAAATGTTAGAAGCTTAAATAGCGAATAAAAAACTTAATTATACATTTATTGAATTTTTGATGAACTTTTATAATTTTTTAAATTAAATTTTTGGTTTGTACATTTGTACAACGGGTTATAGTTCAGGTTTTTTCTTTCTTAAGTTTTTTTCTTAAGAAAGATATTGACACTTAGATATATCTTTCTTAAGAAAAAAACTTAAGAAAGAAAAAACCTGAACTATAACCCGTTGTACAAACCAAAAATTTAATTTAAAAAACTTAATTGTTTGAATTTTTGTTCTCTGCTTTTCGATACTTTCAAAAAGCAAATCGTATCAAACGACGGTTATTCATTTGTTTGAAAGGTGTAAAGAAATGTTAGAGACGTTTATAAATAGAAAAGCTTGTTTTTTGTGTTTTGACGGATATTATTAGAGCATTTTTCTTTTTAAATTCTCAGCAATTTATTTGGATTGTTGGGATATAAAGTTGAATGTTTGAGAATATCTTTCAAAAATTTCCAAAGTCTACTGATGATTAGGGTAGTTCCTATGAAATGTCGACATATAGATAGCTGGGAAACATAGAAAACAAGCTATTTATAATTTTTTACTAAAATACCTACATAAATCTAAAATATATAAAAATGTCCTGAAAAATATCTCCAGGCTAAAATGCTACCGACACTATGTTTCAATGTGCCTTTAGTATAACGTGGATTAAGACGTTGGCTTTTCGGTCATCTAACCAGTCTTAATCTATCAGAATCTTTTAAATTAAATTTGGACTCCTTTGTGTGGTGGTCAAATTAATGTGTTTCCTTGCAAATTCCAACCTGGCCAGTCTATTTTTCCGTGATATAAAGATCTTTTTTACACTTTTGTATGGTATGCTTCTAGTCAGCCTTCTGCAGCCTGCTTTTGAATCCTTCTGGGGGTAACATTTAATAACAATTGTGTGGCGATGGTTCTTGACGGCACGAATCGGTCTTTTTTACCAAACGTATTATTGCCTGGCCGTCTCGTTTACTGATTTTTCGGGAACGAACAACGAAAACGGCTTATAATTCTTAATATAACGCTGTGGTGAATGTCAATTTTTTTCCCCCAATTGTGGTTAAGTGCACTGAATAATTATATCGCGCCATTTGTTAGAGAAGTTACAAGTCACGTCCAGAATAAGTTTGAAGGCACGGAAACGACGGAAAACTATATGCAAATTTTCGCTACGCAGCTTACTTTGATATTTAAACAAATAAGACATCTTTTGGAAGTAGGTTTTTCTTATTGTATGTAATGAAGAATATTCAAGGTTACGTGCATTAGTTTTGTCGCTGCATCCGCGGCCATTCTAGTAGAAATAATTATTTATATATTTTTAAACCACAAGCATCAAACTTTTCCCTATGTTTTTAATATCTAAAGAGTATTTTCTTTTAAATGTAATAATATTTTCTTTAAAATGGGCATTCGTTTGAATGCTTATTATTTCCAGCTTTTTCTAATATGAACAATTCAGAAAAAACATTTCAGAAAAAATCCATTCTAGGAGGAAGTTCCCTTATTCAACTGTGTGACAACGCCTTTTTATATTTCTCTTTAAAAATAAACTTCAAAAATCCTTATTACAAATAATAAAAAGAGAATGAAACTACCTTGTATTTTTTATATCATGTGAACAACAACCTACGGCTGATTATTTTGAAAACAGTAAGCCAACACATTTTCAAAATAATCATTCTCATCAAGGCGAATTCTTTACTAGATGAACTTAACAGCCCAGGTGATTATTTTTTGCTTGCCGCGTTTTTTCCAATGAGGCTGTCAAACTTTTTTTCTTTTGTTTATAAACATTTTCGCGCCAATTTAATCTGAAGTTTTCTTTTGTATGATTCAGTGAAGTTTCAAGAAATTTTTGTGAATTTAAAAGTGAAAAACCATTATAATTTGTGATTTTAGTTACAAACAATTATAAAAATTTGTATATAACGTTTATGTAACATTTATTCTTAGCTGAACAATCTTAGGCGAATTTAAATTTTGACGTTCTCAGTAAGTTTTACAATAATAAAATACAATTATTAGGTGGCAGCATAAAAGTACTACATATATAATATTTTGTTTGTGTAAAAATTCCGAACGCTGTCAAAAACATGTTTACAAAACAGAAGAAAATGATCAAAGAAACGTTTATAAAAAAAAAAAACGAACAAAGAAAATTAATATAATTTTTTTTTTATAAATTATTTTAAGCAATTAAAATATTTTTGAAAACTTTTTTATTATGTTTCTTGCCCTTTTTCAAACTGTTTAAAATATTTTTATTTTTTCACCCACAATTTTTGACACCCACAATTTTATGAAACAAAAAATTATCACCTGCGCTAGTGATGCCACCTGGTTAATTGCACCATGATACATAGTATTGAATTCGCCTTCCCGCTTGCATTCACCAGTATAAATTCGCCTTGATTCTCATATGAATGCGTGCAAGGCGAATTAATTATTAGGTGGATGCATCGGCGAATTCAATTAATATGGCCGCACTTTCGCTGTCAAGTTTTGTTTACATTTTTCGGCGCCATTTAAATTTTTTTACATTTTCGTTATCAACTACTTTTGACAGCTTAAGTGTGAATTCGCCTTTTTACACAAACAAAATACCTGTTGTTTTTCTTATTGTTGTATTGTTGCAGCGAAGCGGCTACCTTGATTTTTGTATCATGAATGCGTGTATTCTATTTTTGTAGTCTATAGCCTGCTGTCTTGAATCTGTGTAATGCACTAATGTATAACATTCGCATCTGAAAACTGGCCGTTTAATCTTTAAAAGGTGTAACGAAATGGATGCTTAAAATGAAAAAAACGCAAATAATTTAATATTACATTGATAATTATTATTTATTACATTTATACGTAGTTTATTCGCAAATAAAAACTATATGCAAACAACTAACTTACTGTTTATGCGTTAATTTCGCTATGGAAAAATTTTATTTTTTGGTGTGGCAAATATTCAAAATGTAAATAATTGGTACAACTATTGTAATATGTGCAAACAACATTTTGATTACTAAAAAAATAATAATGGAAAAATCAAAATATTACGTTTGTGTCACATCGAAGGAAACTTGGAAACCGTCGAGTAAAGCGGCAACCTTTTAGATTTTTGGCCTTATTCATAAAAAATATTTTATGTTTATTAAACTGTTATTTGACAAATTTCTATGGGAAATTTGTCAAATAACTGATTAATAAACATACAATATTTTTTATGAATAAGGCCATTTTTATTTACAAATAGCTTTTTTATCAGTAACTGTTTTCATTAGTTAGCTATTCGCAAATAAAAAATGTATTTGCTGTTTATTTACGGCAATTTTTCCTATTTACAATATTTTTTATTCGCAAATATCCTGCACGTATAAACATAGTAATTGTTCACATAACTGGATTACAGATTATCCTTAATGTTTCCTTTAAAGAGCTCCAGATTGTTTGTATTCTTGACAACATAATAAAACGGCCGGTCAGCTTGGAACACTATAGCTGGTTCTTCGTATATAACTGCTGATAACGGTACTATTCCTGTAGCTGCAATTATTAATAATAAATTGGAATAATTTAAATAATGATGAAGCAAATACATTTTTAAAAGATGTAACTTAAAAAACAGGTGCTTTACATTGTTGTCGACTTGTAGAACATCGAGTGTCAAAAATTGTAACCGGTTTACACACGCAAGTGCAAGTGCAAAAAACCCAATACATTGTCATTTATTTACTAATACATTCATACAGCTGTAAGTAGTAGTCTCACTTGCAAGTGATTTTAGTTGGCAGTGATTTTTTCACTTGCATGCAAGAAGCAACAAACAGTGTTGCTCATAGATATTTCATTTTATCTTTAATGGGTATTTTTGAAGGAAAAATTTTTAAAATATTAATATTTTTCGTTATATTCCGAAAAAATAATATAAAAACACAAAAATAAATTAACACATATAATTTATTTTGTATTTGGAATACAAATTTATTATTTATATTGGGAAAAATTTATGTACATAATATAATTCCCCTGTAATGTTGCTATGCTAAAACTTTGGCAGCGCAGACATTAAAAGCGCATGTACAAGGCCGTACAACGTTTGTCTTCGACGACAAACTGAACTTGCACTTGCGTGTGTAAACTATCGAGCAAATTGTTTTTATTATTTATATACATATGTACACGCAACTTGTAACAAGTTACACCCAATTTTCACGGCGACTTTTAAAGACATCTTTGTTTTTTATTTTATTTTAAAGCTGCTACCAAAATCATGTTACATTTTCATTATAATTTTTTAAGACATTTCTTTTTTCAATTGTAGTTGCAATATAATATCGTTTGTCCTTTTTTATCCTTTTTCTAGTATCGATGTAGTCATCTTGCCGAACGAAGGTAAATGAAAAATAATAACAATATTACAAATGATAAAAGAAAGGAATTAGGAAAAAACACGGAAAACAGAGTTCGTGTCTTTTTGTTTACCCCTCTTTCATTTCTGTCAAATTTGCCCACAAATATGAAAGACATGACTTAAAGAGGTTTGAAAAAGTTATCGTGAAAACTGGATGTTACTTGCACCTGTAAGCTCAGTGTTACTCAGTTACACGTATGCTTGCAGGTAAAGTGCGTACATGTGTGTATGTATGTACATATGCTCCAAGGTGCTTCAATATCTACTAGGTGGCTGCGCTACGTTATGTTACAGTTATTTGCTACTGGTAATGTAGCAGCACTTAACGTCATATGTATTGTCTACATTCTTGAGAGTGAATTTAGTACTTTATTCTGACTAAAACATTTAAAAGTAATTTTGCAAAAACTTAATTTAATTTTGTCATAATTTTTAAAAAGTATCTCCATATGAACTGTTTTTTGAAAGTGGTATAAGTCCACTTCAAAAAAAATAGTTAACAGTGATTTTAATGAGCTACAGCAATAATCACAATTTAAATATAGTTATATTTTGAATTGAAATAAATAAAAACAGTTTAGCTGTACAATGCTATCGCAAAAATATTTCTTTCTAAAATGTCATAAGTTCATTCCTAATACATAAATATAATTAAAAAAATAACTTTCTTATTGCAATTATTATTGATTATTGTACGCTGCTCTTTTGCAGATATTACTTATCTAGTGCTAGTGAATTAAAAGTGACATTGTTGACAAAATAAATTTATGTTAGTGCCAGTTTACACACATCAAGTTTGACTCGTCAAGTCTTGAGTTTTTGGAAGAATGGGGAAGAGAGAGTGGAAAAGGGTGCAGACTTGACGGTACCGTCAAGTTTAAAATGGAATGTCAGAATATATGAAAACTTTAAGGCAAAAAAAACTTAAACTTGACGATACACAACTTTTGTGTGTGAACCTAAATGCAAGTTCAACAGAAAATTGAAGCAGAATTGATCAAGAAAACCTGATGTGTGTAAATTGGGACTTAGTATAAATCATCAATAAGTGCGCTTTTACATTTACACAGACGATGGGCAGACATTTTTTCATTTCTCTTTTGGTCTTGCCTAAACCTTTTACATTTAAGAAATTAATAGACAGACAGAAACTTTTCGTTTCTCTTTCATTGTAGTTTTTTTTAAGCACAGCTAGTGTGCTTATATGAAGTTGATGTTGATATGAGAATAATAATATGAAACAAACTTAACTTTTGGCTAGTCAGATCTGCAATTATCCCTATGTGCACTGTTACATATGGGTGCAGTTTTATCAGCTGTTTACTAAAGTTTACGAATTTTTACTATTTTTCTGTTCGACTACTTTTTCTGTCAAAAGAGTTTTCAGAGAGTAGCTTTTACAATAAGCTGAAAAATTACTCATTTACTGCATTTTACTGTAAAGTAAACGAACATACCTATAAACTATGAGAATCCCATTTCACATTTACCAAATACTTTTATGTGCACAAAATAACTTTTAAATGTTTAATTCAGAATAAACCACTAAACTCAGTTTCAAACATGTCAAAGTGCAGACACTGTTTGGACACGTTTCGCGATTAGTTCTCCAGTGTATAGGAAAAGTTTCTTTCAAACCGGTGCTTTAACTTTTTGTTAGCAAATTGGAATTATATCATTAAACTCGTATAATACCACAACGAAATCCAACGGCCAACAGATAATGCCTTAAGCTAAGTACTGTGTTCGTCATTTCGTGCGAAATGCTGTCAAAACTCTATATAAAAAAAACTTGTGTGAAATATCTATGAAATAATGTTGCTGAAGTAGTACTCTGTTTAACAGCGTTGTCAACTTTGAAATTTCAAAACGCACCAAAATGGGGGAAAAGCGCGTTTTTTCAACGAAAGCGCACCGAATTTTGAATTTTTTCCTTTTTTTCAAAAACCTATTTTGTATTATAAAATTACATTTTTATATTAAAAACACGATAATGAAACAGCAATTTTAAACGACTACCTATTATACAATCAAACAAAAAATTTTATAATTTGGTAATTTCTCAATTACCGAAATCGTAACAAAATTAGACTCTGCATTTATCACAATATTTAACAAAGTTTTCTTGATTGATTAATAGCAAAACACTCCCTAAAAGCAGTAAATTTTATAAAACGAAATGTTTCTTTTTTTTCCGACAGTGTGTATAATATATAACAGCAAGATTGTCTTACTGTGTGCATATAACACGGTACGTTTTGCACGCAAAATGACACGTAAAAATTTTGGACACTTGATTATAAACTTGTAAAAAATTGAAATAAAAAATTGAGTTGAATTTGATTTTGTGCCACCGAAATTTAAAAAACGCACCGAAAATGTAAAAAAAGCGCTCCCCGCACCCACTACAGAATTTTTCGCACAAATAATTTCAAAAAGCAACAAAAAACGGTGCGAAACGCACCGAGTTGACAACGCTGCTGTTCAATTTGTGAAAAACTTATGAAATGTTTCTGGCAACATTGTGTTGTAATTGTGAAATAATATGAGTGGTACTTATTTCGCGCGACATTTCACACAACAGCTGAACAATGTGGTATATCTAAAACCAAGAAAACATTGAAATTTGCCTAAAACACGAAATTGGCACCCTATTTTTTTAAATGTCATATTTTGCGAGTGAAATTATTAATGTTGCTCAACATTTTTCGCATTTGAACAGAGTACTTAACTTTAAACAAACACAGAACATGTGGAAAAGAAGACTTACCATGAGTAGCAGCAGCAGCTTCAGTTCCTTCTTCATTGACTTCGATGAAAGCTTTGTGTACAATAGTCGAAATTTTCAAGCCTTCGCTTGATTTTAACATTTTACCAAATTCAGCGTTGTCTGTAAACATGCGTCCCATGCCCATCTTTAAAATGCATACATATATATTAATGTATATATTAACGTATATATGTACATATATACAATATAATGGAAAACAATTAATAAATCTCACCTCTTGGAATGATTTAGTTAACTCTACTTGAAATTCAGCTTTGAATTTATGCATATTAACAATTACTTTTCTGCTATACATTCGATGGGTTATATCGGCGAGTGAAGTGTTTTGTAGTCTGTTTTCCAACTCGGCTAATCCGGTAGGTTCGTTGGGTAAAATAATCAACATAGCTAGATCGCTATTTGCGTAAGGCATTTCCAAAGCCGTAGCATCTAAATCTGGCAAGTCGGCGTATTTGAAGTAGCCCACAGTAATCATCATTTGAACTTTAGTTGTTCTAACGCTATCCAAGTAAAAGTCTGTTTCACGAGTTACAAATTTCTTGAATGGATGAACCCAGTTGCCCTTAAAATGTATGGCATTAACCAACACCAAACGAGTGTCTTCATTCAACAAATTCGGGTCTATCAGATCTGTGATCGAATTATTTGTTTTTTTCTCTACCCAAGTGTTGATGGCATTTGCTGCAGCCTCATTATCAGCAAAGTTTAGAGACTCCACCGATGAATAGAATTTTTTGGTCAATAACTCGTTGAATTGATCTCGTAGAGAATACCCCGCCATGGCATAAATTTTGTTGACCATTTTAAGAATGGAACTGTTTTCATATTGTTCCAATAAAGCGTGATAGCTTTTAGCCAAATCTTCGGTTCTTCGAGCAGGTAAAGCTAAACCATTGTCCATTTCAAGAGCTGTTTCACCCTCGGCACCCAAGCGAGCCATGGTTAAACAAGTGTGTATGGAGAAAGGAGAGAATACAATATTTTGTTTTGGGCGCTCTTTAACCAATTGAGTGTACAAGCGGGCACCAAAACTTTCCATACCATTGTCAAATTGTTGAACGACGGCCGGATTGGAAACCGTGAGACGAGGTGCGCCAAAGAGCGTGGCGAGAATGCAAATTATATGCAAAAGCTTGGCTGAAAAGATTAGGAATTAAAAAACAAATTAAATGAAGCTTTTTAAGTGGTTTTGATTCTAACTTTTTTGAGCTTTTCTTAAAAACTTCTGTTCCATATTTATTTATTTATTTTTTTATCTCGGACCAGTACTCAGGGGATGACCCCTACATATGCAGTGCATTGTACCAGAACTAGGAAAATAGGTTGTGAGGAGGGGTAAAGCGGGAGTAGTGTTTGTGAACATTTGACTTGAACTTTCCAACGTTATAACAGACAGGAAACACGTCTGCAGGCAACTTATTCCAAAGGCGAAGCGTACGGCTAAAAAACGAATTCTCTCTGTAATACGTAATACGATTCTTTGGGCAATAGACCAAATAAAATAACGTGAAAAAATATTTAAAGTAAATCAAGAAAATGTTTTTTTTTTTTTTTTTTTTTTTTTTTAATAATAAAGGGTTTCACGGTAGTCACTGTGCAAATTGCTAACTTGTAAATTTGCAGTGTATATTATGGGCGATCGTGAACATACCCGTTTTTGTTTTTTTTGTTGCAAATATGCTCTATTTCTAGAAACATAAACATTTTCTGGCTGCACTAGCAAAGTCGTAAAATTCTGCATTTGTTTACAATTATACATGCACAAGCATATTTTAAATAAATTTTTAATACATAAGAACGATCAGATACAGTGAAAAAAATATTGCAAACTTTTAGATTTTTGGTTTGTACATTGTCGCTGCTACATACGTAGCTAGACTTCTGCAACATACGTGGGCTGAGAACGATTTTTTTTTTTCTGTATATGCCCACACTTGCCTCCATGGGCCGGATATTTTCGCCTTGTGTGAAACCCAGGTATCTGGGAATGCTGATCCACAGGATTTTCACATACCTGGGTATCAACTTCTATCCCTTTTTAATTTTCATCGGGGCCTTGTAATTTGCGTTCGCAATGAAGTTGTGTTCCAATGCCAGCAACCATTA
The DNA here is from genome assembly GCA_914767995.1 of Thecocarcelia acutangulata. Lineage (NCBI taxonomy): Eukaryota > Metazoa > Arthropoda > Insecta > Diptera > Tachinidae > Thecocarcelia > Thecocarcelia acutangulata. The sequence goes on from OU612098.1 coordinate 66,582,957, forward strand.
GACATGCATAATGCCGAATTTACCTGCCTCTGGGTTAAATTCAAAGTTAGGTCACACTTTTTTTATTTCGGGTTTCTATACAGAAGTCCAAATGCGGGGAAGGATATTACCTTTTCTGGCTTGTTGTCCGAGCACAACTCATCCTGGCTTCGCCATTCGAGTCATACAACTCCGGAAGGCCAATATGTTGAGCTATTCGCTGCGCACAATCATTTAGCGCAATTAGTGAATATTTGGATATTTCCAAAGCGTTTGAGAGAGTGTGGCATGATGCACTACTGGCAAAACTTACTGCTTTTGGTGCCGGTGACGACATCATTAGATTCAGAGATATCTATAAAATGATAAAATTTGTTAAATATTTCACATATGCGACGAAAGGGATCATTGTTAGCATAGACGGTCCTGTGATAATCTAGGCTTAGTAGTTGATAGTTAAGGGTTGCTCTTGTTGGTACACAGAAATTTATTTTGCTCAGCAGAAACTTTGAAGCGACTTCACCGCGAATCAATCCAAGGAGGAAAGAGATACTAAGCATGGTTCGACGACTTTTCAAAGTTGGTAATTTAATGAGTCCAAGCCTACTTTTATATGATGGCAGCACATACGAGTTCCATTCAAGACCCCGTAGACAGAAAATAAGAAATTGTTTTTGGATAGATTCAATACTATTTAAGTGAATGGTGAAGTAAGGATCCCATTTGATTGATCCATATTCAAGAATAGGGCGAACCAAGGATATATAAAGCTGCTTTGTAATGTAAGGGTCTGAAAATTCTTTAGACCATCGATTCATAAATGCAAGAACTCCACAAGCATTATTTACAGTTAGCGCAATGTGATCTCGAAAATCAAGTTTATGATCAAGGATGAATCCCAAGTCGGTAATAGTGTTAATTTTTTCAAACATTATTCCATTAATGTGATAACAATAATTTGAACAGTTGTTTCGGTAAAACGACATTTGTTTACATTTTTTATGTTAAGGTACATAAGATTAACTTTGCACCATTCCTCAAGTTTATTGATATCGGCTTGAAGTAGAAGTTGATCTTTGGGGTCATTTAGGGGTTTAGTTTGTTACTCTGTTCTATCATTACTACAATGGATTTTGCTCTGACGAGATTAGGGATCTTGTTCCCGAAACTCGCACATTTATAAGAAACACGCGTTCGTCATACAGAGCTCGTCCATTTGTGGCCGATTGCCCGGGGAATCGTACAACCCATTACAGAGAGAACTCATTTTTCAGCCGTACGCTTCGCCTATGGAATAAGATGCCTACAGACGTGTTTCCTCTCTGTTATAACGTTGGAAAGTTCAAGTCAAATGCTCACAAACACTACTCCCTCCTCCCCCCTCACAACCTATATTCCTAGTTCTGGCACAATGCACTGCATATATAGGGGTTGTCCCCTGAGTACTGGTCCAAGCAAAAAAAAATACTATTGTCTTCTTCAATCAAAATTATTGATCACAGCAGATTTGTATTGTAAAAAATCCTTAAGAAAAAAAAAACTTAAGAAAGAAAAAGAAAAAACCTGAACTATAACCCGTTGTACAAACCAAAAATTTAATTTAAAAAATTATAAAAGTTCATCAAAAATTCAATAAAAATACTATTTATTATTATATGTACTTATGTCTTTTAATGAAATAGCCGACTTTAAATCTGCCATAGCACTAGCAGTACTGTTAAATAAGATTAAGTCTTGCTATACTGTAGTCTCCTAAAATTAAGTAATCCAACCGCATACTAGTTATTCTATAAGATATCTGCTTTTGAGCATAAGCATGTATGGACATATCTAACAATAGAACAAATAAGTTTATTAACGGCATTTAAATGTTTTTGTTTTTTTTATGTCATATTAGAAAATAAAATATTTCCAGCAGATTGTCACAATCAATCATAATAGTGTTGAACGTCACATACATACTCATAATTACACATCTAAATAACTTTTCTAATTATAACCACATGCTTTTGATTTGTTCTATATACATGTATTTTTTAACCAATATTTTAACAAAAAATAGATCACAATTATTAGAAAATTTTTGTAAAATCTTGAAACTGATGCACCTTCGATATGGCCCACGTATGTATCTGTACAATCATATATATATGTACATTTAAATCAAATCTATTAAGAAAAATACATACATATATGTATATTATAATACAAATCTTTTTGTTTTTAAATGTCTATTTTAATTATGCTATTTTCGCCAAATAATAAATACATAAATGCTTGTATATTTTTAATATTATTGAATTTGAAAAACACATACACATAGAAATTTAAAAAAAGGACTATGTACACAAACTATGTTTGTCAACGATTTGCATAAAACCAACAATAGTAAGTTTATTCTGTAAACAAACACGTGTTGCAGACAAATGCATTAACCATAGGTATGATTTCAATTAATAGTCTATTATTGCACATTACAAAACCTTTTGTTCTATTTTATATTTTTTTAAACATTGTTATTGCATTCAACCATGTTTTTAAATGATAGCAATCTAATGTTGTTGCAACAATATTCCAAATTGTCTTTTCTCTGCGTGTAGCAAAACGCATTCCTTTCATCGGCGTCTTCAGTTTTGGGAAGAGGAAAAAGTCAGCAGGGGCCATGTCCTGTGAATACGATGGTTGAGGCATGATAACGGGGGGTTTTTTTTTCCACAAACTCACTCACAAGCTTCGAAGTGTGAGCTGGTGCAAAAACCATGATTGTTTTTCCCACAATTCTGTGCGTTTCTGACGAACTGCTTCGCGCAAACGGCGCATAACTTTAAGGTAGTATTCCTTAGACCGTACGACCTTGTGGCAAGAACTCGTTCCACAACGTATTTTTTCTGTCTTGGCTCTTCTAGACGCTTCCATTGGAATGATTGGGGTTTGGTTTCAATGTCATAGCCGTACACCCATGATTCGTCACCAGTTATGACCTCTGTGAGGAAATCTGATCGTCGATGACGATGTTCAACAGCTCCTGAGCGATGTCCATGGGACGTTGTTTTTCCTCAAAATTTAGCAAGTTTGGAACAATCGTCGCTGCCGCACGTCTCATGCCTAAAACATCCGTAAAAATTGCTTGGCATGAGCCGAACGATATGCCAACACCATCAGCAACCTCTCTGATTGAGTGATTCGACGATTATCCAAAATCATTTTCTTCACTGCTTCAATGTTTTCATCGGTTGTTGACGTGCTCGGGCGACCAGGGCGAGCATCGTCATTGGCACAATTGTACTTGTGTTCTGCTCATAGTAGAATCGCCAAACGCCACAGTCAACATTTCAAATGTCCTTGGGCATTTAATTTTATTTTTTATACAAAACTTAATACAGTTTCTTTGATCCATTTTTTTCGAATAGTAAGAAATCGAAGAGCACACCAAAACACGACTAACCTTTTTATCTGTCAAAAACAAATTGACGACAATACAAAATGGCTGATATTGCCAACACAAATAACAGACAGATGTAGCAACATTACAGAAAAAAACGCGAAAATCGAACATACGTAACATAACTTTTCGTTTTTTTGACTATAGTTTAACTGCGACTTATTGTAGTATGTATGTATGTTAAAAATCAGAAATGGGATCAACAGTTTATGTATGAATAGTAGAAAACTATTAAGTTAAAGAAAACGCACAATCTTAGGACTTTTGCCACTTTAGCTGCAGTTTTTTAGACCCTGATTAATACACCTTGGTCACAAAGGACTTTGCGCCTTGGTATGTAGAATAATTCCAGTTGACTAGGACAACTTTTGTGTAAATATGTACAATACATATATTTCCCTTGGTTCTTACCTTTAAACAACATTTTGGTTTTATTTAAAATTGAACCAGTAAACTATTTTTTTTTTCTTTAAACACGTCTGAAGCCCTTTGCGGCCGAATTAAAACTAAAGGGCATGAAGAACTAGCTGCTATTTAAACCTTTCCAAGCAACCGAATAATAAAAGGCGCAATGAAAGTGGGGTTAAAAAGAAAGGAAATGGGAATAATAAAATATTTGATTTTGTTACAAATGTTTGTTAATCAATTGAGTTTTATTCACTATATTAGCTTCTAACATTGATACCAATCAAAACAATTGTAAAGAGCTTGTTTTCTATGTTTCCCAGCTATCTATATGTTTACTGATGATTAGGGCAGCTAATGAGCATGTTTGTTATCATAATAAATGAATACGCACATTTTTCGGTCACGATGCTGTTCTGCTTTTAATCTACGAAATTAAATGAGGATTTGTAACAGTTCTTATCATATAAATAACGTAGTAGGTTCAAGTCCAGGGTCAAAACCAAGGCGATTGTTTGCGTAAATATGTATGGATATACCCAGCTAGCATATGTTGTTTCTTAGAGGAAATTTGTCACCCCCCAGAGAATCTTCTGATGATTACTTAACGAGTAACAATAACAAAAACTTCAATTTTTATTTTTTCATTTTTAAACATTTTCTTCGAATGATTGTTAGACGATTAACGACTAAAAATTTTATTGTTTTTGTTTCTTTAACCCCGGTATTGTGATTCGTATTCCACGCAGAATGCTGCCAAAATGCATACATAAAAAAAATGCGTGGAAAGTTCATGAAAAAATGTTGCAAGAGTTGTACTGTGTTTTCACGCGGATAAACATATAAATGTATCTGGCATCCACTGTGTCCATTTTAGCACTTTCCGTGCTAGATTTAGCACTTCTTTTGTTGATTTAGCAGGAAAATGTTCTATTTAGCACTTTTCAATCGTTCATTTAGCAGTCTTTTAAAATCCCTCTATAAATCCTGAAATAGAAAAAGAAATACGAATTGTATGTCACAGTTTTATTGCACAATTGATTTATCAGTTACGGCATCGTTTGTCAAAATTTTCCAAGGTTAAAAAATACAATTTTTTTTCTGTAGAAAATAGCTTAAATGTTGATAAGTGTTATGTGGGTGAGAGACGATACTTATTTTCGTACTTAACGAAGTATGAGTTGTAGTACGGTCACTGTTGCCAGAAATGCAGATTTATCTTCATTTTGCAGATTTTTCCTCTCAAAAAACACTAAATGAAGATTTGAAGATTTTTGGCCTATAAACGCAGATTTTAAAAATTTTTAATTATAAAGTAACTTTTTGTACTTTTTCCTTTATATTTCTACTGCCATTTGTTTACATTATGTTAGAACAAAAATATCAATCGGTCATGTTATAAAATATACAAAATAGAATAACAAAGTGCAAGATGCACATGTTTTTGTATGTTATGTAAGAAAATTAAGCGAAATTTCGAAAAAATTATAAAGGTTGAAAGCTACCTGCAATTGATTGTTTTTGGGCTCGAAGTTTCAAAAGTTACTTTGTTGAAGCAACTTTGGCAAGTTTCTGGAAAGTAATATGAGCTTATTTATATGAGCTCATTTTTTATAATACTCTTTTAAAGTTGCTACCAAAATAATGGTACATTTTTACGACGGTTTTTAAGTCATGTATTTTTTCTTAATTTTAATTTTTTTTTTGCTGTGACTTACTATAACGACTTATATCTTCACATAAGAAGTTGCCGCGTGGTTACAAAGGAGTACTTCAAAAAAAAAAAAAAAACTGCATACAATTAGTTGAGGCTAACAGTTAACCAGTGAGGCCAAATAACAACGAAAAGACTGAAATAATTACAATAACGCGAGAACTGTTCTCCAGCCCAGAGCTGCATCTAAAATAAAATCCACTAATTCTGACATAATTTTCAAATACTAACCACGTTTATTAAATATATAATCATTTTACCACATTCATCAGCAAATGTGGAGAGAATCTTTAGCTAGGTAAATTTTAGCGAAACAGAAGTCCGAATATACTCGTACATTGGTATACGTGCTTAGGCATTATATTATTTTAACAACTTGCACATATCTATGTTTGTTTTCCCATTAGATCTATTTGCATATTAATATTCTGAAATGCATAATTTCTTTTAATATGTTGTTAATATTTTTAAAATGATTTATAAAAAAAGGCATATTAATGAGAGTTTGAAGATTTTTTGAAGATTTGGAAAATAAAGTGCAGATTTTGCAGATTTTTTCATGAGAAATTCTTGAGTTTTGCAGATTTTATCTCTTTAAATTCTGGCAACCCTGAGTACGGTTTTCAGATACACGTTACTACAACTCATACTATTTCATTTGAAAAAAATATTTTAAAGGCAGTGCACACGCCGGCAAATCAATATTCGTATTATATGATTTTGTTTACAGTAATTTCTTCTAAATTTTTCCAGCTAAAAATCGTTGTTTTGTTTTTTTTTTTATTAAAAAGGTTTAGCAATTTTATAATTTCGATATTTCGCTAACAGTTTGTTAGCATCTTTAGGCACAATTAAAATATTATTAAATTAATGTTATTTTACAAACTATTAGTTGTTAAACCTTTTTCATAAAAAGCAACAAAACAGCGATCTTTAGCTAGAAAAATTTACAAGAACTTAAATAGTTTTTATATTTCAAACAAAATACCCAACACAAGAAATCTGCTCTTCATAAAACAAATTTCGCTATACTACAGCATGATACACAATACTTATTTTCATACTTATGAAAATCAAAACTTTTTGATTTTCGTACTACAAAGTATACTTCACAAGTACGACAGCATGAAACACGTTACTAATTTCATACTTGTACGATTTGTAGGAATGTCTATCATAGGCATTACACTTTAAGGCAGTGATGCCCACCAAACATTTAAGGAAAAACTATTTTTATTTAATATCTTTTGTTGTAAAAAGCAAAACATTTACAAAAACAAAATTCACACTGATAATCGCTGTCGTCAATGTTTACCGACAAAGCATGCGAACGTGTTGTTGCTTTGCTTTTGTGTGCGTGCGGTGAAGAACGAAAAAAAAAATATCAAAGACGAAGTTGTTTATGTATTTTTGATTGCTAATGCTGAGCGCAGTATTTGTGTATTAAAGAGCACAGCCCTATAGCTAAGCGCATTTACAAAAACAATTGAGTATAAAGCTCTAAACACTTACAGCCGTATTCATAAAAATTTATATTGAGCTTATTAACCGTTTATAAGCAAAATTCTCTAAAGTTGTATTCATAAATGATTAATAGCCTTATAAACGTGTTATTAAGCATCCATAAAACAAGGAATTTTATTATTGGATTTACCCTTCTTTAAGCGTGCAATAAAGTGACAACGAGAGGTTTTGTTTGCAATATTTTTATAAGTTGTGAAAAAAACACTGATTTAAATAATAAAATGGACTCAATAAATAGAATTCGATTAATAGGTAAGTGTAGTCAATATCATTGTGAAAAAACTAATAATTGCAAATATTTTCAGATACTTTAGTGCTGCTTTCAAATAACCGGCAACCTAAGGTATACAAGGAAAGAAGTAATCCATTTTCAATTCCGGAGGACCAATTTAAGGTCAAATATCGTTTTAAAAAATCTACCGTGCGCAAAATTATAGATTTATTTATAATTACAATAATTTCAGATGACTTTGATGATGACGCACAAGCAGAAATGGAAACAATGGAAAATAATTTTTCCTCAGCGCCCGAAACACGAGCCAAGACTATTTTAAAAAATTTTATTCAAAGAAATTTTTAATTTTTTAACAAAATCTATTATTAATAAAACGCACTTTTTAATCAAAATATACTTACGCTGAACTTAAATATGAAAATATTTAATAACAAATAACGCTTCAGATAAATAACAATAATATTCATTTATTCATATGTACTTACATATATAATATATGTACTTGATTTTTTATATAACATTTTTTTAATGCACTTGGTTCTTTTAATAGTATAAAAAACATAAAATAGTATAAAAAACACAAAACATAAACAACTTCAAATTAAAAAAATAAATAAATTAACAATAACATATATGTATATGAACATTTCATAAAAAACAAAAAAGGTATGTAAGTACATAAAATCGTACATAAATATTTTGAAAGAAACTAATACTTACTCTTTCTCAATATCGATCCATGCTTTTTTCTTTGCGTGATTTGTATTTGTGTCGGTATTTTTGTTTTCAACGTCTCTCACCCTCTTTTTTATTAATTCCTTTAATAGCTCCTGAAAAAACATTCAAATTAACAACCAACAACTAAATTGAACTGTATATGAAATGTATACCTTATCACCCTCAGTCCAGTTTTCGGATCGCTGCCTTTTACATTCACTTTTGTTTTGCTGGAAATAGGAAAAATGTTATTCACATATGTACATATACATGTTTTGGGAATGCACTTTGTGGAACCTTATTTACATACAATACTTATGTATACATACCTTGTTTTCCATTTTATATTAAAGATATTGATGTTCAGCCTTTTATCTCTGGTTTTTTTAAATACTACAACACTTTTGATGAAAAAAGAATACACAAATATTAAAATAGTTAGCAGAGTATGTTAGTGTTGTAAAACAATTGTAAACAAACTCGGTAATCGAATTATTTTTCTGCCATCTATTACTAAAAATAGCTAAATTAAAATATTTTATAAAATATTTGTTGCCGACAACTATTTGTAAAGAAATTTTTAAAGAATATTATATTTTAATACATTTTTGAATATTAAAATATACTTAAAAATATATATTTTTTCGATTACCGGGTTAATCGAACAGTAACATAGAACATCACTATTAACAAAATGGCAACCAAATAAGAATAGAGTTGCCGGACGTAATCATAAAATCATTAAACAGCTTTAATAGCTACAGAGCTGTTATTGTTCATTTATGAATACAATTTTTTATGAGAGGTTTATAGAAGACAAATTGTGTCATAACAATTGCACTCTTGAAGTACACTATAAGCGTTTTTTATGAATATGGCTGTTAGACGACAGCAGACTTCACGACTACAAATGAAGTTAGCTTCGAAAGCTGCCGTCACATCAGCAACATAATTATTTTAAAGACAGCAGCAGCACTATGTGTAATTAAACAATGAAAATTTCAGAGGTGCCACATATATATTTTACATGAATAAAATTAAAATTACCGACTGAAATCGTAAAAATATCACGTAAAACTGTAAAAGCTAATCAATTTATTTGTTTATTTTATTTATGTGAAGTTTATTTCCATTAAATATTTCAAACAAATTTTAGTTTTTATTGCTGGTAATTTATATTTATAGTGGCAGCACTGCATTTACTTTTTGCTGCTTACGAAAATAGAAATTAATCTAAGTTGGTAGCAGCAGCAAATTCGGTTTAAAGTCGGGCTGCTGTGATGTCGTTAAAATAATCGTGTGCATTTAAACACATGTATAGGGTGTTTTTTTAAGCCCGATAGAACTTGAAATTGTAAAAAATAACACAAAAAATTAAATTGTAATCAAAATTTTTTTTTATTCGAAAGATCAATACGTGACATTAACATTTGAAAATGATTTCGGGCATATGGGCACCGCGGCTGCTCTTGACGAAGCGCATTCTGGACGTCCAATTTTGGGCCACTTTTTCGAGCACTGCTGGCCGTATGTCACGAACAACACGAACAATGCTGGCCTCCAAGGCGTCAATTGTTGCTGGTTTATCAGCATAAACCAGTGACTTCACGTAGCCCCACAGGAAATAATCGAGAGGTGTCAAATCGCACGACCTTGGAGGCCAATTGACAGGTCCATTTCTCGAAATCAACTTATCGCCAAATTTTGATTTCAGTAAGTCGATGGTTGCGTTCGCCGTATGGCACGTAGCGCCATCCTGTTGAAACCACATCTCCTCCGGATCAATGTCATCCATATTTTCAAACAAAAAATCATTGATCATGGTGCGGTAACGATCTTCATTGACCGTAACGCGAGCTCCGGCCTCATTTTTGAAGAAATAAGGTCCGATGGAGTCTGTAGGGTCTCTTGTGGATTGGTCTCACTCCATATGCGGCAATTTTGCTTATTAACAAACCCGTTAAGCCAAAAAAGCGCCTCATCGCTGAACACAACTTTGCGATAAAACAACGGGTCTGATTTTCAAAGTAAATTTGGATAATTTCGTAGCGTTGTTCAAGCGTGAGTCTATTCATGATGATTTGTCAGAGTATACTGAAACAAATAAAAAAAATGTTTCATCAAAATTTAATTTTTTGTGTTACTTTTTACAATTTAAAGTTCTATCTAGCTTAAAAAAACACCCTATATTTTTGACAGATTGCTGCTTGCTGTCTGCTGTCGTCTATGTGTTTAAAGCTTCAAGCGCATATGGCTGGGTACACTTGCTTTAAGGAATAAATGCTAGATTAAGCCTTGTATTGAGATTGAATGTGCGAAAAATGTTCAGCAGCATTAAGAAATTAATCTAAGTTGGCGGCAGCAGCAAATGCTGTTGTGAAGTCATGCTGTTGTGATGTCGTTAAAATAATCGTGTGCATTTAAACACATGTATTTTATTTTTTACAGATTGCTGCTTGCTGTCTGCTGTCGTCTATGTGTTTAAAGCTTTACTTATTTCGTATGGAAAAATTGAGATGTACCCAGTGTTGTCTATTTTTTCCTTATTCATGTTTCTTTTTTAATGTTAAGTATACATGTATGTATTTCGTGCGAAAAAAGCTTTGCTTATGTTATTTCGCAGCTAAAAAAACAAATAGTCCCATAAACAATTTTAAAATAAAACATGTTAAAGATACATTATGTGTGTTATTTCGCAGATATTTCATACTAAACACTTTGGTATGCAATTTGAAAGAATTTCGCACGAAATAATGAACTCAATATTAGCCTTTATACGGTAGAGAATATAACAAACTTTGGAACATCAATGGCATTCTAAGCACATATGTGTATACTCGTATGATATTTTATTTAAAGATTGGCGGTCGTATGTAAAAAACTTAACAAAGCTTGGTGGTTAAGAAAAAGTTCTAAACCTAGTATGCAAAAACGATTATTAGCTTACCATTCTTATGGGAAGCTATTTATATACTAATATTGCTAAAATTAATAAAATGCTGAAATTTTAATAAACCTTCTGCCCATCTTTAAACCAACTTTTTGTCATAACTCCTCTTATTGGTTTTTGCCCTCAATATAATTCTTCGGGACAAAATCCTATTTGGTCATATATAAGTGTGAACATGCATGTGTGTGTAGATATGTTCATATGTACATACATACATATATATGAAAACAATTTTTGAAATAAAAACTTTAAAATTGAAAAAATGTGTTCAAATCCATATGAATGGATGTTTGTTTGTATGTACTTCTTCCATTCATATTTCAATTTTGAAGATTCAATAAATATGTAAATAAAAGCTAAAAAAATATTTCAATTTTAATAAATTTTTATTTTTGAATGACAAAAAATAACACACACAAAAGTGATGTACAAAAAACTAATAGTAAAATTATTCGAGTTCAAATGTTTGACAACTATTCGTAAATTCTACCAACAAAATACATGTTGATGTTTGTTGGTGTTGTATTTATTGTAATTCTGCCACTACACAGTGAAATTTTTGTCACACATCTTCGATCTAAGACCATTGACAATGTAAGCGTGACCCATCCGAAGTCTGTATACAATTCCTACTTACATTTACACAGCGATGGCCTAGGCCGTAAGATGCATCCAACACTGTAACATTGTAAGCGAAGATTGGATAAGTTCAAAACTATATTATTAGTATTTGTTTTCTTCTTTGCTTCTTATGCACATAATTGTTTATTGTAAATTCAAACAGGTAGAACTTTTTACTAAAAAGTAAATTAGTGTAAAAATATATGTATGTATGTGTTTAGGTATATAAATAAATTATTTTAAGTGTATTGGTCTATATTTTAACTCAAGCTGGTATATGCGTTCTGTGATGGAGTAAGTAAGAATATCACAACGTTAACATAAATGCAACTTTGCAGGAGCTGGAAAAAACAAAGCACAATCTAGTTTCACTAATGTGCGACTTTTATTGTATAATTACGTATAAAAACCCGTTGTTCATTGGATTAAATCTTCGTGGCGAGGTGTATTTATGTGAAATTTGTTAAAATCATTAGCAACGTATGCTCGGGATAAATGTGAATTAGGGCCTTTCTACTGTGACCAACGATATATTGATATCAAATCATTTAATATGCTTAGTTAGGTGATGTTTGTGACTTAAGTTTGGAATTCTAACCTTTACTTCCTCTCGCATCTTAATACGAGTACGATTTTAATAATTTTTAATTTTAATATATATATGTATATATATATATATATATATATATATATATATATATATATATATATATATATATATATATATATATATATATATATATATATATATATATATATATATATATATATATATATATATATATATATATATATATATATATATATATATATATATATATATATATATATATATATATATATATATATATATATATATATATATATATATATATATATATATATATCGTGCGGAAGTTTAAGTGCTCTATACGCCAAAAACACATTTTGAGAAAATCGATCTTGAATTTTTAACTTAATTTTTCTAAAAACTATACGATGGAATTTTGAGATTTTTACACCATATATTTGCTTTAAAGAGATTATTCTGACGAAATGTTTTTTATTTCTCGACAGTATCTATAACGGGATATTTTCTTAAGGTATTTAAATTCCTGTTTGCTCTAAACGCCACCTCAATCAAATTTCGTTGCAAATACGTACAGTACACGTAGAGCAAAATGAAATTAACAAAGAAATAAAACACAACTAAAATTTTTTTAAAAATATAATATATTAATTTGATAAATATCAAAACTATTCTCAAAGTCGATACAAATTATATTAATATTATTATAACAAAATTAACAAGAGTATTAAATTGACATTAATTTATCTGGCTCAGATAATAATTTCTTTCTATTTCAGATATAAAATTGAATTACAACTTTAGATCGGAAATTTTTCAGTTCAAACTTTTTCTTTCTTTTTAACAATACTTCACTCTATTTTGAATATATATAAATGTTGTTGGTAATTGGCAACCTTCTTTCAATATTTTTGCTAATATATTATGGTGTTGCAAGATTGAGTTTTTATATGCTACTCGTATTTCAAATAAATTATTTTGAGTGTATTGAAGAAGTTTTGTTTTAGTAAATGGAACAATAGATAAATTAAATTAATTGGATATCCTGGACGAATTCTTAATATCTGAGAATTGCGTTTCAATAACTTTAAGTTTTATTTGTTTGAAAAATCTTCAAATAGTTAACGAGGGACAAAATAATGTGGATTTCCAAAGGTTTCAGATATTTTTCTAAGGCACTGTGAATGCAAACGGCCTCTTGGATTTGTGAATGTCCAGGTTCAGAAAATTTTTGGATTTTACTTTTGAAATGTAAGTGTCCAATGTAATTTGGACAAAGAGCAAAATTTTGTATGTCTTGAATTTATGTAAAGTGCATATATATTTATTATTTTTTTAAATCTTTTTTATAAGTTTTCTAACTATGAATTATAATAAACTGTAAAATGAATTTGTTTATACTTACCATTTATATATTACACTTACCTAATATTTACTAGTTACCAAGGCGAATTCATTATTAGGTGGATGCATCGGCGAATTCAGGCGAATTCGTTTAATATGGCAGCACTTTGTCTCAGTTTACACACATCATGTTTTCTTGATCAATTATGCTTCAATTTGCTTTCGAACTTGCATTTATGTTCACACACAAAAGCTTTGTGTCATCAAGTTTAAGTATTTTTTTCAAGTTTTCATATTTTCTTGCATTTCAATTTAAACTTGACGGTACCGTCAAGTCTGCACCCTTTTCCATTCTCTTTTCCCCGTTCTCTCACAAACTCAAGACTTGACGAGTCAAACTTGATGGCACTTTCTCTGTCAAGTTTTGTTTACCTTTTCGGCGCCATTTAAATTTTTGTACATGTTCTTTATCAAAGAACGGCAAATTGTTAAAGATGACATAAATATATATCAAAAATATATCCACACCCATAAGTAGATAACTATGCATTTCCGTAATATAAAACAAAAAAATGTGTTTTTTTCGATTCAAAGACATTGGACATTCAGACACATTTTAAAGTGTAATAAAGTACATATTGAAAGTGTCGTATTATCCATGGAAGTTATGTCGCATTTACATCTGCAAAAACGAAACAATGTTGCAATAAAGGAGCGATGTGTAAAAATATTTTTTATTTTGAAAACACTTTATTTTCAAACATTTATGTATCTGCCAAAATTGAACTAAAAATTTATGAAAAGTTAAAGTCACAGGTTATTTCGTGCCCTGCCTGTAGTGTGACAAAATATCTTGTTTGGTGTGCAGTTTAGTACTTGAAATGATCTCCTATTTACTTAATTACGTATTTAAGTCGATTTTCAATTTATTGTGAAAGGCCAGTATACATAAGCGGCTTGTGGCAACCAACTGATCTATTTGCCGCTTGAGTTTATTTGTTGTAGGCAAATGAACGTGGCTAATTGAAGAAAAATTTGTGCTTCGAAGACATTTTGAGTTTTTTTAAGCCAAAATAAATGAATAAACTCAATTGTTAAAAATTTCAAACCCGAAAATTAATTTCTGTCTTTTATATTTTACATTTTTTCCTTCACTTTGTGGTTTGACAACTTGAAACGGCAAAACAAAAAGTTAAACCAAGGCAGCTTTATAATTGTCAAAATTTTATTTGAAAAAGCTAGGACGTCTATGAGTTTTTAGCAAATTCACGCAAAGGAAACGAAAAACCGCTGTGCTTATACCACTACCCTATTAAAGCTGCCTTGAGTTAAACTGAATTCAACATTGCGGCTCGGCCGGCTTTAATGGCATTGCCAAATTAAACTAAGTTCAATATATTGAAATTCATGTAATTCATTTTTTGTAAATGGGTCACATTGTTGCCGCCCGCTACCGCATGCCACTTACATTAGCCTTTCACTATAAGCCTGTTAAGTTTTGTACAGTCTAGTAGCGCATCTGGCTCCAGTTGTCGATCAGAGCAACTCTCAAGTCATTAACATTACTGATCTGCATTTTTCATATCGGCAAAATCAAAACTGCTCAGAATTTTTGAATGTCGTTTGAGTCAGGAGTTTGCCGTGGCAGATTCATGAGGCTTGGGCAGCTTCTTATCAGGACATTTCTCGATTTGTGTTTCGGATCATTTTCCTGGCACTTTGTAACAAATGATCTTTCAATGTACTTAGGCGAATATTCTTGTCTATTATGCCTTCAATGAAAACAATATTACCAACTTCAGAGAAAAACATTCAAAGCGTTATCAGCCAGTTTACCAATTTCGAAAGAAAATGAATACGAAAGAAAGCCAGTCACTCACATTCGAATCAATTTGGGTTTGTCTAACTCACTACTATTCGTTCGCATATTCTTATGTATTTTGATTGAGTTTTGACACATAGTTCGCATAGAAAAAAGTTAGACGAACCCAAATCAATTTTCTTTCTCTTAGATTGCGAACGCAAGCATGCTGTCGAGATTGGTAAACTGGCTGTATACATATACGTTGGCATTAAGTGTTTGTTCTGGAACACTGTATTGGGTTTGCGCCCGAAATAGTGTCAAGGTGAATTCATTATCAGGTTGTTGCATCGGCAAATTCAGGTGAATTCCTTATAGTGCGTTTCCACATAGGTGTTTTGCTCGAAAACACGTGTTTTGCGCAAAACATGTAGAAATAAACATGTTTTCCCATACATTTTTTAAAAGAGCAAAACACCTCAAGGCTACATGTTTTGGAGCAAAACACTTCGAAAATGTTCCGTACAATACTGTTTGTACTGAATAAAGAAAGTTAAATATTGTACTATCCATTAAAAGTGAGTGACAAATTCGAAAGAGACATTTTTATTTGTTAGGAAAAAACAACAAACGAAACATTGTACAACGAAACAAAATAAATAGACTATAAATTGAGCGGAATATACAAAAGAGATCCTTTTCCGTGCGGTTTAACTTAATACCTAAATGAACGTAAATTTGAACCAAGACTTTATGGCGGGAGCTAGCAGCTTAAAGTTTTTTAATGTGTCTTTCATATCGAATTTGGTTATAAAGGCCGTATACAAAAAAAAAAAACTTAACAAAGCTTGGTAAGCAATTGTTAAGAAAAATTTCCTAACGTTGTATCAAAAACCAATTATTAGCTTACCACACGTTTAAAGTTGAAATGAGACATTTTAACTGTTTCTATTTCTTGATTTTGATTTGTCTTCAAATTCACAATTTTTAGGAAAATACTAAGAACAACAATGTATTATGATTGTTAGATAAATAAATTTGCGCTTTACATTTTATATGAAATGAAAATATTAATTTTGAAAGGGAAACATAAATAAGAAATATGTTAGTGATGCAATTTCAATAGAATGAATACAACTAAAAACGTTATTCGAATAATAAAAATATTTGTAGTATAAGAAATCCTGTTAATTTTTCCCAATTTCATTAATACACTACGGAAAGTAAAAAACAAAACGGGAATAAGTAAAAACCGTAATAGGTGAACAGAGTGAATTTATTTAAAAGAAAAACTTTGTGACATTTTTTTTAATACCGTTTTAAATTGTAAATAAAATAATAGAAAGAATTAATTGCATGAGTGTACCTATCAAATGTAATTCGGAAAAAGAGCTTAGCTCCGGTAGAAAAAACCTTTGGATTTCTGAGGAAGAATCTGTGAAAAAATCATTGGAAAATCCCCTGTCTCTAAGAAATAGGAAACGCCCGCGATCGTGTTCGCCAAATATTGTTGTTACAATTGGAAACAAAACAGTTTAATTGTTGCTGATAAGCCAAAAACACAAGTAGGCATGGACAGGTACATAACCGTGGATAGAAGACAGCGAAGCCCCAAATCAGCTCAAGTATCATCTCAACCGAAAATTTTTAAAGATGATAATAGGACTACGGCAACGGATAGTAATAGATTTGCTATACTTCACACAGATATGAGCCAACTCCATCCAAGAAAACATTTAAACCTCCACCAATTTATTTGAAAGAGCCTACTTCTAGGGAGCTAGTGAAACTACTACGTTACATCAGTAAAGCATGGCAGCATCAGCGAAACGAAAATCCAGGTAAACAGTGAAAATGAATACCGAAGTTTTCTGACGTTCTGGAGAAGGAGAAAAGATCTTTTTACACCTATCAACTTAAAAGTGCTAAAGGCCTTCAGCAGTTATTAAAGGTGTTGACCCTTGTGTAGATACGGATGACATTAAGACTGGACTAGAAGAAAAAGGATTTAAAATAAAAAAAATGTTGTTAATATTAGGAACCGTGAAAAGCTCCCTCAACCCATGTTTAGGATTGAACTAGAACCCAGGGATGTTGTCCTAAAAAAGGCGAAATTCATCCAATTTTTAACCTTACATTTCTTTTGCTTCGTAGAGTTACCGTTGAGGAGCCACATAAGCGTCTAGGACCCATTCAATGCTTTAACTGCCAAGAATTTGGCCATACTAAGGCCTATTGTAAGTTGCCCGCAGTTTGCGTTGTGTGTGGTGAACTTCACGGCACAACTCAGTGCAATAAGCCAAAGGCTGGCGCAAGTGTTAAAAAGTGCAGTAACTGTGGAGGTAATCATACTGCAAATTACAGGGGCTGTCCTGTCTACAATCACTTTAAGCGGTCAATGACATACAGGCCATCAATACCCATTAACCAAACCCTGCAGTCAAATATCATTTCTAAAAGTAGTTTTCCCCAGACGAGTCAGTCAGCCAGCCATATAATCGTGCAAACCCCCAAAGAAGTTTCTTATGCAAATGTGGTAAAATCCAATAAACCAAACTTGAATCAGGAGCCCAAGCCTCCAAAATCCGATCCAAATAATAGCAATCTTGAGGCAACTCTGCAGACTCTAGTTCAATCCATAAATACATTTACGGTTTCCAAGACAACCATGATGCAGGAAATGCTGAAAATGCAATCCACTATTTTGCAGGCAATTTTAAACAAATGAATTGGTTAAAAATATGTTTCTGGAACGCAAACGGCATCCGCCATCACAAAAATGAACTTGAGCACTTCCTTATGGAAAAGCAAATCGATATAATGTTGATTGCTGAAACTCATTTGACAACCAACAGTTTTTTCAAAATTAATGGCTACATACTGTACGACACAAAAGATCCCTGCGTAAGATCTTGTGGAAGATCGGCCATTCTAATAAAATCCAGAATTAAACACTTTTTAATGAACGAGACATGTGAGGAGTATCTCCAAGCAACTAATATATGCATCGAATATTTGCATGAAAAAATCGTTATTTCCTCGATCTACTCACCGCCATGCTTTTCAATAACAGAAAGCCAATACTCAAATTTTTTTCAAATCACTTGGTCCTCGATTTTTAGCGGCTGGCGACTATAACGCTAAACACACTTTTTGGGGATCACGTTTAATTACCCCGAAAGGCCGTGTGCTTTTTGACACCGTTTCCAAAATGCGCTTAGGTGTGATTTCAAGTGGACACCCCACTTATTGGCCGTCAGACCAACGAAAGATCCCAGACGTTATAGATTTTGTAGTTACAAAAAATTTTCCCTCAGAATGGATGCAAGTGGAACCTTCATTAGACTTGCCATCAGATCACTCACCAACTATAGTTTCTGTTTCGTTCCCCCAAGGGGTTGGTTCCCCGTTTTGTGACTTGGCGTGGACCGTCTCTCGAGTTAATTGGTTTAAATATAAAAAATATTTGAGTACTCATTGTACGGAAAACATTGCCTTGAGAACGCCTGAGGATATTGATATATCGATTAACGAATTTTCTGAACACCTTAATCAAGCCGTACAACATGCTACCACTAGCCATATAAGATCCAGAAATGTGAGCAAAAAAGCATATTCGTCTGAAATTGAACAACTTCTAACAGAAAAAAGAAGAGTTAGAAGAGAGTGGCAACTTTGCAGGTATCCCCAGCTTAAAAGCAGGCTACGAGAGTGCTTAAGTCAGTTAAGAAATCTGCTTGAAATCCAAAGAATGGCTTCCCTTAAAAATTATCTGGAAGGTCTTGATGGTACCCCTCAATCCGACTATTCTCTATGCAAAGCTACAAAAGGTCTGAAAAGATCCGTAACAGGTAAGCCACCTTTGCGAACTTCAACTGGAGATTTGGCAAGAAGTGATTTTGAAAAGGGGATGTTGTATGTTAATCATTTGAGAAATGTTTTTACCCCAAATGATACAGCGAATAATTCAGCTGAACTACCGTCATACGCTGTTAGACCGCCTATGTCTTTGAAACTTAGTTTTTCAAGATGTTGGAAATGTTATTTGTAACACAAACCCCAGGTATTGATAAAATTACTGGTAAAATGCTTGAGCAGCTACCTCGTGTAGCTCGAAGAATTCTTCTTTTTATTTTTAACGCTATTTTACGTCTCGAGTATTATCCTGCAGAGTGGAAGGTGTCCATGATACCCAAACCAGGGAAGGATACCACTAAAGTAGAATCATACAGACCAATAAGTCTACTGCCAACAATTTCAAAACTGTTCGAAAAATTGTTAATGCCGAAGTTGACTTCAATATTAAATAATGTGGGATGCATCCCTGATCATCAATTTGGCCTTCGGGCTAAACATAGCACCATAGAACAAACGCACAGACTAGTCAACGTCATAAGACAGACTTTTGAAAACAAAAAGTATTGTTCAGCTTTATTCATTGACATTTCCCAAGCTTTTGATAAAGTGGGGCACAAGGGATTAATTTACAAAATAAAATTGAACTTGCCTGCAAACACTCACAAGCTTCTGGAAAGCTACTTATGCGGCCGGAAGTTTGTTATCAGAGAAGGCGATTTTATAAGCTCCTTACAGCCAATCGAAGCAGAAGTTACCCAAGGTAGCATTCTAGGACCTACATTACATTTAATTTACGCCTCAGACATGCCAACGATGTCCGGAATCCACACTTTTGCAGATGACACAGCATTCTGCAGTGCTCATGGAAACCATTAAGTAGCTTCGCGAAATTTGCAGGAGTATATTTCAATATTAGAGAAATAGTTAAAACTTTGGAAAATAAAAGTCAATGAACAAAAGTGTACTCACGTTATATTCACACTACGTAAACAAACATGTTCGGCTATCCAAATTAACAATTCACCTATTCCGCAGCAAAATGAAGTCAAGTACCTCGGTATTCATCTCGACCGTAGGTTAACGTGGAAGTCTCACATCGATGCGAAAGTTACTCAGTTAAAAGCAGCGCAAATTGGCTTATGGGCAGAAATTCGACATTGAAGCTGGATTGCAAGCTTTTATTATAAAAGGCAATTCTAAAACTTATATGGTGCTATGGAATTCAATTATGGGGTACCGCCTCAACTTCTTACATTGAAAAAATTCAAAGGCGACAAAATCAAATTCTTCGGACGATTACTGCAGCTCCATGGTACGTAAAAATCTCACGAATTCATAAGTATCTCTTTGTTCCTCTTTTAAAAGACGAATTTTCAAAGTACGCAACAAGGTATATCAGTAAATTGGAACTTCATTCAAATCAACTTGCACGCAATATACTTAATTTTGAAGGCCACTCTCGGTTAAGAAGGAGGGATACCCTTGCTGTCACGGGCATGCTAGGAAGTAGGAAGTAGTAGTAAATAGGCAACTCTTAAATATAAGTAATCATAAAAGTAGTTTTAAGTATTTGTAACTATTACAGACATACGAGTAGGGTAACCGGCTTGTAATGAGCATACAGTGACATCAGCAGTTAAGAGAAGCACGCCACAATAAATAAACTCTTAATAATAAATAAAGTAACCATTCTTTTTGTTACACTTGCCACCATCAGAACGTTAAATAGGTTACTTTACCGATATTGACCGTGCAAAATAAAACATTTTTGTCTAGCGTTGGCTGGACTTAATTAATTTTGTATATTTAGTATTAAGATTTGAATACTTATTGTTACTTCACTTTGTGAAGATTCATAAATAAATTAATGAAAAAAAATGTTTCCACCTGTTGAAGAATATTAGATTTTGACATTCTTAGGGAAATTTTACAACAACAAAATACATAGTACTAAATTCGCCTTCCCAATTGAATGCACCTGTTTAAATTCGGCTTGCTCTACAACAACAAATTTATTTTGAAAACAGCAAGGCAATACGGTTTCAAAATAATCATTCTCATAGTAATGCGTGTATTCTATTTTTGGCAGGTTGTAGTCTGCAGCCGACTGTATCGTATCTGTGTAGTGTAATGCAATAATTGGCAATAACGTATAACATTCGGTCCTGAAAACAGGCCGTTAATCTTTAAAATGTGTAACGACAAGACAAAGAAAGAACAGCTATATACATACTTATATATGTATATTGATACTTTATATGAAAAAATGCAATTTTTTTAAATTTTACATTGATAATTATTATTTATTACGAATATACGTAGACAATTCGCAAATAAAAACTAATTGCTAACAACTAACTTATATATGTATATTGATTGATACTTTATATGAAAAAAAATTGAAATTTTTTAATTTTACATTGATAATTATTATTTATTACGTTTATACGTAGTCTATTCGCAAATAAAAACTATTTGCAAACAACTAACTTACTGTGTATGCGTTAATTTACCTATCGAAAAATTTTATTTCTTGGTGTGGCAAATGTTCAATATGTAAATAATTGGTACAACTATTGTAATCTGTGCAAACAACATTTTGATTACTAAAATAATAATGGAAAAATCAAACTAATACGTTTTTTATAATTATGTGCAATTTTTCCTATTGTAACGAAGTTCTACTTCATCACATAAGCGTTATATTTTTTTCTGGTTACATATCGTAAATAATGTTTATATCATTTTTTATATATTGTTGATATATTGTATATTAATCCCATTTTGATTTACTGCTATATTCTTTATATAATATATAATTATTTCTATTCAAGAGACGAATTCCAAATTTAAGTTAAGAGAATTGTAAAGTTAAGTTAAGAGATATTTGTAAGAGAACCAACCACAGAGAGAAAGATAAATATGTAAATAAAAAAAAATGTAAATATAAGAGTATGGGTTTACCTATACTTTTACAGATAAGCTTGTGTTAGACGATGCCCTCTGCACAACACTACATATTGGCCTTGCTACCACTACATTGTTTAGTTGTACTTGCAATGTCTGCGTACACGGATGCCGGCGCAGGTTTTGACAGCCTCGCTAGTGTACGGGAACGTTTGCATGTAAGGCAACTCAAGGTAGTGGTAGAGGGGTTTACTGGTTTAGACAGCCATAATCCCCAGACCAGTTGGTGGTATAGGGTTTCGACAGGTTATTACAGCTTTCGTTCCCAGACCAGTATGTGGTAGTGGTAAGGGTGTAGTAGTGCAGAGGGATGCTACTGGTTTATACAGCCATAGATCCCAGGCATAGTTAACTAACACATTAACCTACATAATAAATTTCATGTAACCTCTGATCTTAAAAGGGAGTTGTATTTAAGCCGTCAGAAAGAACGGACGTTCTGTTGGTCAGTTCACTACTTTATTAAATTTTGAATTTTTTACTTATTGCTTAAGTTTTTTTTGATCTGATAAATAAAAACTATTATCCTACCTGGAATCACTGAGTTTTACCCTGGCAGATTACGTTATACTATTTACAATATTTTTTATTCGCAAATATCCTGCACGTATAAACATAGTAATTGTTCACATAACTAGATTACAGATTATCCTTAATGTTTCCTTTAAAGAGCTCCAGATTGTTTGAATTCTTGATAACATAATAAAACGGCCGGTCAGCTTCGAACACTTTAGGTGGTACTTCGTTCATACGTAGTGAGTACGTAGCTACTGCAACTGCAATTATTAATAATAAATTGTAATAATTTAAATGAACTGTTTTTTTTTTTTTGAAAATGGTATAAGTCTACTTAAAAAAAAACTAAGTTAATGGTAATTTTAATGAGCTACAGACACCTTCTCTCTATAGTAATAATCACAATGGTATCGCAAACAGATTTCTTTTGAAAGTGGAATAAGTCCATTCCTAATACATAAGTACATAACTAAATCAACTTTTTTATTGCAATTATTATTGATTATTGCACGCTGATCGCTTATCTAGTGCTAATGTATTAAAAACAACATTGTTAACAAAATAAAGGCATTATTGTTCTGATGAAATGATGAGAAGTTTTGTATAGTTATCCTACGGACCTTGGTTCTTATGCAAATAGTATTATATAAATATAATTGCTGTTAAACCAGAAAATTAAATGTTTAAATAAGTAATATTAGTTGTTACAATAAATTCATATACTTGTGAAGAATACGACAATCCGTCAATTTGGTCTGAAAGTGATGTTGGTAAGTAAAGCTATGTACACACGGTTGTCAGATGTTACAATATTGTAAGATCTGGCAAGATGCTGACAATGTAGTGACAATGAAAAATTGTCCCGCAGAAGTAAATTGTGTGTTCAGACGATCGTAAGAAAATCTTACAATATCATTGTCAGACTATGGTCTGACAAATAATTCATCTGACAACAAAAATTGTCAGTTCATACGGTTGTCAGATTGTCCGATAAAAAAAATTGCCAGACATTTTGTAACGCATTGCCACTTATGTATATCAACAACTATCTGCTTGGCAGTGTTGCCCATCAAATTTTTTTCTGACAATGATGCCATTGTCAGGTGCATTAATTTTATACATCTGACAATTACAACTGAGCTTACAATGCCAGCCAATTATCTGGCAATGCTGACGAAGAGTGTTCTCACGATTGTCAGATGCCTGACAACATTATCGTCTTACAATTGATTGACAATGGTTTTTTTGACAACGTTGTAAGTTAAAAATTGGCAGTTCACACGATTGTAATACATTTTCAGACAATTTTACTGGCAATATTGTAAGATCTTACAACCGTGTGTACGTAGCTTAAGCGCCAGAAAGCTCTTAATGATTTTTATAATAATTGAAATAAACTCTTACTAAACTTGGTTATTCGTATATTTATATGTCTTCATTTTAACTATTACTTTTTACATAAAAGTCCAATTCAGTAAAGCATTTAAGTCTGCAAATATATGGACTTATTACGCTGCTATTTTTATGTCTTGCAATATGTTCTTTTTAAAGCTAAGTACACACGGTTGTCAGATCTGTCAGACAATATTGCCATTAAAATTGTCTCAAAATATATTACAATCGTGTGAACTGCCAGTTTTTAACTTACAACGTTGTCAGAAAAACCATTGTCAATCAATTGTAAGACGACAATGTTGTCAGGCATCTGACAATCGTGAGAACACTCTTCGCCAGCATTCCAGATAATTGGCTGGTATTGTAAGCTCAGTTTTAATTGTCAGATGTATAAATTTAATGCACCTGACAAGGCATCATTGTCAGAAAAAAGTTTGATGGGCAACACTGCCTAAGTTGTTAACATACATAAGTGGCAATGTCTTACAAGATGTCTGGCAATTTTTTTCATCTAACAATCTGACAACCGTGTGAACTGACAATTTTTGTGGTCAGATGAATGATTTGTCAGACCATAGTCTGACAATGAAATTGTAAGATTTTCTTACGATCGTCTGAACACACAATTTACTTCTGCGGGACAATTTTTCATTGTCACTACAGTGTCAGCATGCTGCCAGATCTTACAATATTGTAACATCTGACAACCGTGTGTACATAGCTTAACTTTTATCACAATTATAATGTCTGTTCGTTTATCCAAAAATGTTTACTGTGTTTTACCACATTTTACTGAATGCTGTTCGTTTACCCAAGTTCCAGCTTTGTCAACTCGGTGCGTTTCGCACCGTTTTTGGTGCATTATTTAGCCAGTGCTTTTTTTTTTAATTTTCGGTGCGCTTTTTAAATTTCAGGGGCACCAAATCAAATTTAACGCAAACTTTTCATTTTAATGTAAGAAAACGTTTATTAAAGTTTCTAAAATTTTAACGTTTTATTTTGCAAATCACAATCAGAACACGGTGTTGTAATATGGCACACGCACAAAGAAAGATAATATTGCTGTTGTATCTTATACATATTCTCGAAAGAGAAATATACATTTCGTTTTATAAATTTTCTGTTTTTAGAAAGTGTTTTGCTATTAAACGATCAAGCCAAGTTTGTCAAATATCACAAATAACACAGACACTGAATATTGAAGTTCGTATTTATATTGATTATGTTCTTTGATTAATTAAATAATTATTATTTAAATTATTAAACCTTTTATTTATGATAGTTTTGACAAATTTTCGAATACTCATATTTCAGTATTTCTTTAGAAGACTGCCTCTTTAGCCAACTGATTTTCACTGTGCGCTTATGAAAACACAAATGAAATTTACATTGTGTTTGATAGACTTGTTGTTAATAGAGTTTGATGGCTTGTAGTGCCATTCTGTAACTTTTAATGATCCGATAATCTTCGACATAGTTCATCCCCTGCAATATAATTTTCACGACGGTAAGCAGCTGTAGTTTTGTGTACCGAATAATAGGGAGTAAAACTAAAATCTGATTTCAGTTGAAAACGAATATAATTAAATAATTATTGCTGAATAATAAATTTGATAAAATATCGTTATAATTATTATAAAGATAACATTGTCTTAATAAATATCGCACTATAGGCCAAGTTTGACAAACACGAATTCTAGCTAGTTGTCGAAAAGGCTGTTTCATTCTCGTGTTTTTTAATATAAAAATACTCGTATTATACTTTTTATGTTTGATAGAATTACTGTTAATCTAGGTTGAATCGAGTTCGGCATATTTTATCCCTTGCAGTAAAGGTCATATGCTACTGCATACGTAAATGTAACAGCTGATTTCGGTCGACAGCGAATATAATTAAATAATATTGTTGAACAATAAATTTAATAAAATATAGTTATAATTATTATAAATATAACATTAATTTAACAGAGTCGTACTAGAGGCCAAGTTTGAAAAACACGATTTTGATGGCATGCAATCAGGCGGTGCTGTCAGACCCAGTTTGGTTGTATAAAATGTCGCTTTTATTATCGTGTTTTTAATATAAAAATAGGTTTTTAAAAATGAAAAGAAAACTTCATAATTCTATGCGTTTTTGATGAAAAAACGCTCTTTTTTCCTCATTTTGAAATTTCTAAGTTGACAACGCTGCCAAGTTGCAGTAAATGAGAACACAATAAAGAAAGTAAAGTGACAGTTCTTTTACTGAGTACTTACAAATTTTTACTATAAAAATTTCTTGCAGTTTTTAGAAAAGTTAAGAATAATATAGATTTAAATGGTTATTGCTTTTAAAAATGAATTGGCAAACTATTTAAAAGGTATTAAAGTAATTGTGCGCTTATGGTAATCGGTCAGAACCCAGTAATCATATAAAAAAGTATTAAAACAATTTATTGTTAGTCGCAATAGTAAAAAACAAAACTCTCATATATTTTGTTTACTTACATACATATATATAAAGTTTAATATGATGTTTCCGCATCACAAGCAAGTGACTTGTCAAGAAATTTGATATGAAAAGTACTAAATTTTTGTGTGAATTTGTAGTGTGCCTGGTGCAAAACTTAAAAAAAACTAAGCGATTCTGTTGCTGGATTACCGGCTGTGCTGGCATGAATGCGGATGCTCCGGCTTTGGCTCGCCGATCGGGGGTGGTTCTTACCGGCCAATCCAACTCAATGTTACTACAAAAAAAAAACATACCAGCCTTTTTGTATCAGAGCCAACTCAAAACAATATGTGAGGCCCGAAAGTGAATGCTGAAAAAGAAAAAAAACACAACTACAATACTAGCCTCACCCTCTCAACTCGCCGCCTCGTCACCAAACATTCGGCCGACTGGTGTTGTTGTCGGCCACGCCAGCCCTCCCTCTGAAATCCTGACGAATTTCACCTTTATGGTTTCCTGGCGCCTTAAAATTTTCGGAAACCATCCCTAACGTGGTTCAGTCACCCCCCTGCCCCTACTCACCGTCCCATACTTAAACCAATTACTCCATCTTTATTACGTTACCAAGATTATTTATTGACAATGTATTTATACATATTTTGAACTAATAAAAAAAACATTAAATTTCTCCCCTCTAGCCAAAATTTAAGGACCTACACCTGCTTTCTGGACCACAAAAAAACAAGGTCGCGAACGAAGACGCGTGGGCTAACTTGTTACTTCCCCTGCTTAGTGTGAGCTCACCCTATTCGGAGTGTCAAAGCCTCCCTTATCGCTGAAGCGACACTTACGCCATACTACGCTAGGTGTTTGCCCTAAAAACCGGAAATTTAATCTTTTTTCTTTATAACAAAAATAAATTAAATCAAAGTTTGTAAATTTAAAACTCGAATTGTACAAAAAAAAGAAAAATATAAAATAAAGTTTCAATAAAAAAAAAATATCAAAATTAATAAAAAAAAAAAATAATAATAAAAAAATGAAATTCAAATATGAAGAAAATCTTGTATCAAACTTAATTTAATTTGCCTGTTACGCTCGGATCCAGCTTACTCCTCCACTCTATTCTGCCGGTTGACTTCTCCGGATTTTTGCCACTGCTTGCATGCCTGGCCTTCACTCCAAGATTTAATTTAGATTGGCCACTCACTGCTTTTTTTGATGGCGTTTTATTACCACAATAGATGGGGGGAATCGTTTTCTTGTTTCTCTTCTACAGGACCTTACAGTTGTACAATTTCACGTTTTCTTCGTACGGCTTTAGGCCTTCTATCAAATTGCCTACCCACTCAAAACCCAGCTTCCAAAAGTTTCAAACCATAAGACCAGTTAACCAACAAGTTTTTCCTTCTCTATGGTCTTATTGGTTTATTTTAGTTTTATTTTTCCTTTAATATTTGCTTTGCGTTCCCGCGAGTTTATTTTTCTTTAAACTTCGCACTTTTCCACAAACTTTTTTTAAAAACAATTAATAATTTTTTTTTCTTTTTTTTTTCTTAGCCAACCAAAGAAAACTCCTACACCATCTTGACTTTCTTTCAACCACCAAAAAAAACTCACAACAAAAACTCTTCGTTTATTTTGGGAATACAACTTACGTCCAGTGTTGCCTACCTCCCTTACGTTTTTTCCATGTCTGTGTCAGCCCACCCAAAAAAAAAACAGCATTGCCACATAAAAAAGGTTTACACGACAAATTTTATACAAATATTAAAACGAAGTCGTTTGTTTGTGTTGTCGAAATATCACATATGTACATAAATGCCTCTATTCAAAAAGTTAATTTGTGTTTACGAATTTTTATTATTTTTCCGTACTTATAGACAAAAGGGTTATTTGAAAAATATTATTTGACCACAATTACGCTATTCAACGTATGCAGAATAAAAGGTGGCCAAGTTTTGATTGGTTACTATAAGCATGACTGATTACGGGCAGGTGACTAAAGGCCCATTTAGCCGACCGTAAATGTAGAAATGTAAATGTAGTCGGAACAGCTGGTCGTTTTTGTTATACGAGAAACCATGAAAATGATTATCTGACTGTAATGAAATGTAACCGTAACGTTACAACCTGTAGAAAATAGAATTTCATTACGTGTTTACGTAACAAATGTTGTCAGTGATGGTACATATTATTGTGAATGGCAGGATGGCGCAAATACCCTGTTTTCGTATATTTTGTTTATTTGATAATTAAACTGTTTAAGCAGTTAAATTTGTATACAAACATAATATATTTTAACAAATTTAAGAATTTTCTGTAACATACGCAAAATGGATATACATATATTGGTAGCATAATTTACACTGCGCACAAATTTTGCAAAATGAAAAAGCTTGTTTTTTGTCTTTTGACAGCTATTGTTAGAGCATTTTTATACCCTTCACAAAAATGTTAAGGGCATATATAAGTTTGTGATTCCGTTTGTAATTTCTACAGTTTTTTTTACGACCCTATAAAGTATATATATTCTGATTCAGAATTAATGGAAAAGTCGATTAAGCGATGTCCGTCTGCCCGCTGTTGAAATACCGTTTCTGAGAAAATCATTGGACGTAGGAACTTTTTTCTTTCACCATTCTTTTACCCCATCGATTTATGAGTTTGCTATTGAAATTCAGTAATATTGGTCCACGTATAGCGGAGATATATTCAAAATTGCGAAAAAAAAACATTTTTTTGCAATTTTGTATGAAAATTTTTGGAAACAAAAGTTGTTTGTTTTGCTTCAAACTTCACACACTTATTAAGCATGGTGATTAAAAGGCAAACAAATTTTTTTCAGATATCGGTCCATATATACCCGAGATATAGCCCAAATCGGATTTTTAATGAAAATGTCGCATAAGCGAAGCTAAACAACTTTTTTTTTGCTTAAAAGTAGTTCTGGTAATAAAATAAAGTTATATAAATATGGAAAATGAAAATTTCCGATATCGGTCCATATATACCCGAGATATAGCCCAATCCGGGTTTTTCATGAAAATGTCGCGTAAGCGAACTTAAACAACTTTTTTGTGCTCAAAAGCAGTTCTGGTAATAAAATAGGGTCATATAAATATGAAAAATGAACATTTTCGATATCGGTCCATATATACCCGAGATATAGCCTAGACCGGGGTTTTCATGAAAATGCCGCGTAAGCAAACTTAAACAACTTTTTTGTGCTCAAAAGCAGGTCTGGTAATGAAATTAGGTTACATAAATATGGAAAATGAAAATTTCCGATATCGGTCCATATATACCCGAGATATAGCCTAGAACGTGTTTTTCATGGAAATGCCGCGTCAGCAAAATTAAACAACTTTTTTTGCTCAAAAGCGGTTCTGGTAATAAAATAAGGTTATGAAAAATGAAAATTTCCGATATCGATCTATATATACCGCAGATATAGCCTGGAACGGGGTTTTCATGAAAACGCCGCGTAAGCGAACTTAAACAACTTTTTTTTGCTTAAAATCAGTTCTGGTAATAAAATAAGGTTATATAAGTATGGAAAATGAAAATTGTCGATATCGGTTTATATACCCGAGATATAGCCCAAACCGGGATTTTCATGAAAATGTCGCGTAAGCGAACTTTAACAACTTTTTTTTGATCAAAAACAGTTCTGGTAATAAGATGAGTTTATATAAATATGGAAGATAAAAATTTCCTATATCGGTCCATGTATACCCGAGTTATAGCCTAAACCGGGGTTTTTCATGAAAATGCCGCGTAGGCGAACTTAAACAATTTTTTCGCCTTAAAGCAGTTCTGGTAATAAAATAAGGTGATATAAATATTGAAAATGAATTTTTCGATATCGGTCCATATATACCCGAGATATAGCCTAAACCGGGTTTTTCATGAACACGCGGCGTAAGCGAACTCAAACAATATTTTTTGTTTAAAAGCAGTTCTAATAATAAAATAAGGTTATATAGGTATGAAAAATGAAAATTTCCGATATCGGTCCATATATACCCGAGATATAGCCCAAACCGGGTTTTTCATGAAAATGTCGCGTAAGCGAACTTAAACAACTTTTTTCACCTTAAAGCAGTTCTGGTAATAAAATAAGGTTATATAAATATGGAAAATTAAAATTTCCGATATCGGTTCATATATACCCGATATATAGCCTAACAGGTTTTTTGATGAAAATGCCGAGTAAGCGAATTTAAACAACTTTTTTGTGCTCATAAGCAGTTCTGGTAATGAAATAAGGTTATATAAATATGGAAAAGAAAATATCCGATATCGGTCCATATATACTCGAGATATAGCCTGAACCGATTTTTCCAATAAAATTTTTTTTTTGCTGAAAAGCAGTTCTTGTTATAAAAGAAGGTTACGAAAATAGAGAAAATTAAAGTTTCTGATATCGGTCCATATATACCCGAGATATAGCCTAAATCGGGTTTTTCATGAAAATATTGCGTAAGCGAACTTAAACAATTTGTTGTGCTCAAAAGCAGTTCTGGTAATGATATAAGGTTATATAAATATGGAAAATTAATTTTCGATATCGGTCCATATATAGCCGAGATATAGCCTGAACCGATTTTTCCATTAAAAAATTTTCTTTTTTTTTTGCTGAAAAGCAATTCTCGTTACTCAAATACAGAAAATAGAAAATTCCGATATCGGCTCATATATAACCGAGCATATTTAGGTCACATTTTTAATATACTATACATATTCGTGACTATCGTGAAGGGTATTTTAGATTAGGCCCAGCCGAATATACTACACTCTTACTTGTTGTAATTTCTTCACATGCACTTTTGGTTTTTGTTTATGTCAAAAATACATGATGCGGTTTTAAGTGTTTTATAAGTGCAACTACAGTTACATTTACGTTACAGTTACAATTTCGACGGTCGGCTAAATGGGCCTTAACTTTTGGCTAGTCAGATTTGCAAAGATCTGCGAAAAGATATATCAACAAACTAGGAAAACACCCGAACCCTCTTGCACGTAACATCCTTAACTTTGGAGGTCACACAAGATTGAAAAGGAGGGATACCCTAGCAATCACCCGTATTTAATTCCCTATATATGTAATTTTCTACATACATACATATGTAATTTTCTATATATGTACAAATGGAGTTAATTTTACATAAATGTAGTTCATTTGCAAACCTTGTTTTTATCTAAATAATAATAGAATGAGCAAAAAAAAAAAAAAAGATCTGCAATTATCCCTGTGTGCACTGTTACATATGGGTGTAGTTTTATCAGCTGTTTACTAAAGTTTACGAATTTTTACTATTTTTCTGTTCGATTACTTTTTTTGGCAAAAGAGTTTTCAGAGAGTAGCTTTTACAATAAGCTGAAAAATTACTCATTTACTGCATTTTACTGTAAAGTAAACGAACATACTTACCTATAAATTATGAGAATCCCATTTCACATTTACCAAATACTTTTATGTGCACAAAATAATTTTTAAATGTTTAACTCAGAATAAACCACTAAATTCAGTTTAAAAAATGTGAACAGTACACTTGACACTATATTACCAGTAGCAAAAAACTGTCATATGCCGTAGCACTGCTACGAATACTTTGTAGACGTTAATGCACCTTGTTCTTTGAAAGACGATTAAGTTATGTACATATGATAGCTCTAAATATGCAGACAAAGATATAAATACTGTTTGGACACGTGTCGTGTTTAGTTCTCCAGTGTATAGGAAAAGTTTCTTTCAAAAATAAACAGTGCTTTAATTTTTTGTTAGCAAATTGGAATTATATCATTAAACTCGTATAATACCACAACGAAATCCAACGGCCAACAGATAATGCCTTAAACAAACACAGAACATGTGCAATAGAAGGCTTACCATGAGTAGCAGCAGCAGCTTCAGTTCCTTCTTCATTGACTTCGATGAAAGCTTTGTGTACAATCGTCGAAATTTTCAAGCCTTCGCTTGATTTTAACATTTTACCAAATTCAGCGTTGTCTGCAAACATGCGTCCCATGCCCATCTTTAAAATGCATACATATATATTAATGTATATATTAACGTATATACATATGTATATACAATATAATGGAAAACAATTAATAAATCTCACCTCTTGGAATGGTTTAGTTAACTCTACTTGAAATTCAGCTTTGAATTTAGGTATATTAACAATTACTTTTGTGCTATACATTCGATGGGTTATATCGGCGAGTAAAGTATTTCGTAGTCTGTTTTCCAACTCAGCTATTCCGGTACGTTTGTTGGGTAAAATAATCAACATAGCTAGATCGCTATTTGCGTAAGGCATTTCCAAAGCCGTAGCATCTAAATCTGGCAAGTTGGCGTATTTTAAGTAGGCCACAGTATTCATCATTTGAACTTTAGTTGTCCTAAAGTCATCCAAGTAAAAGTCCGTTTCACGAGTTAAAAAGCTATTGAATGGATGAACCCAATTGCCCTTAAAATGTATGGCATTAACCAACACCAAACGAGTGTCTCCACTCAATGTACCCGGGTCTACCAGATCTGTGATCAAATTATTTGTTTTTTTTCTACCCAAGTGTTGATGGCATTTGCTGCAGCCTCATTATCAGCAAAGTTTAGAGACTCCACCGATGAATAGAATTTTTTGGCCAACAACTCGTTGAATTGATCTTGTAGAGAATACCCCGTCATGGCATAAATTTTGTTGACCATTTTAAGAATAGAACTGTTTTCATATTGTTCCAATAAAGCGTGATAGCTTTTAGCCAAATCTTCGGTTCTTCGAGCAGGTAAAGCTAAACCATTGTCCATTTCAAGAGCTGTTTCACCCTCGGCACCCAAGCGAGCCATGGTTAAACAAGTGTGTATGGAGAAAGGAGAGAAGACAATATTTTGTTTTGGGCGCTCTTTAACCAATTGAGTGTACAAGCGGGCACCAAAACTTTCCATACCATTGTCAAATTGTTGAACGACGGCCGGATTGGAAACCGTGAGACGAGGTGCGCCAAAAAGCGTGGCGAGAATGCAAATTATATGCAAAAGCTTGGCTGAAAAGATTAGGAATTAAAAAACAAATTAAATGAAGCTTTTTAAGTGGTTTTGATTCTAACTTTTTTGAGCTTTTCTTAAAAACTTCTGTTCCATATTTATTTATTTATTTTTTTATCTTGGACCAGTACTTGGGGATGACCCCTACATATGCAGTGCATTGTACCAGAACTAGGAAAATAGTTTGTGTGGAGGGGGAAAGAGGGAGTAGTGTTTGTGAATATTTGACTTGAACTTTTCAATGTTATAACAGACAGGAAACACGTCTGCAGGCAACTTATTCCACAGGCGAAGCGTACGGCTGAAAAACGAATTCTCTCTGTAATGCGTAATACGATACTTCGGGCAATCGACCAAATCAAATAACGTGAAAAAATATTGAATATTCAACCAAGTGTAAATAAAAGTAAAAAGCGTTAAGGGCCAAATAAACCATTCAAACTGCTTGACAAACATGTCAAAATTTTAGTTCGTGCAAACATTTTTATTCGTTTGATTTTCGTGAATGTGTGTGTAAATTTTGTCATTTCAATGAAATTTTTGCAGGTGAGGTGGTGGAAGAAGAAGCATATAGAGTAGATCAAGAAAATATTTATTATTATTATTTTTTTGTAATAATAAGGGGTTTCACGGTAGTCACTGTGCAAATTGCCATCTTAGAAATTCGCAGTGCATAATTTGGTTGATTGTGAGCATACCAGTTTATTTTTTTTTTTTTTTTTTTTTGCAAATGTAACGTATTTCTAGAAAATTGTTCTGGAAACATAAACATTTTCTGGCTGCACTAGCAGAAGTCGTCAAAAATCTGCATTTGTTTGCAATTATACATGCACAATCATATTTAAATAAATTTCTAATAAATAAGAATGATCAGAAACAGTGAAAAAAATATTGTAAACTTTTAGATTTTTGGTTTCTAAATTTGTACATTGTCGCTACACTACTCATCAGCACCCACTGGGATTTGAACTTGGGTCATGACGTATCATGATCTGCTTAACCAAATCTTTAGCTGGTAAACTGTTGTAAAGTTTTTTTTTGCAAATAATGGTCTTTATGACGCTGAGTATGGTTTCTATTTGGAGCTATTATTACTGTATTTGCACTCTTTTCACTTGATTTTAATGTTTTTTTCTTTCTAAATAATTATTAAATTTTTGGTTTACTTCAAAGACCGCTAAAATGTTCAATTTATAAACACAAATAACAATATGACGCAAATTTTTTTTGTCAAATGTGGGAAAAAGAGGGAGTATGTAGTGTTTGTGAACATCATAGAAAACTCCATTGTAGTAACGATAAAACAGAGTAACGCACCTCACACTGCGTCGATGCTCCAGTGAGTCAATAGAGTTGCTTCTTCGCCTTCTCCTGCACACGGTCTAGTCACCCCAAAATAGACTTTGAGGCACTGGCCCAAACATGATAGTTGTATTCCATTTTTGTTCGGATGTAGGTGGTATAAATAGTAAGGAGATCTGATAGAGTGAAGTATATACATCTTACAACGTTTCAAAAATCCGGGGCACTTGAATGCTTCTTTAGAGACATGAAAAATGTGTTCAGTCCAGCGAACATCACACTGTATCTTCATTCGAAGGAAATCAAGAGCATCCGATTCCTCAATATTTATACCATCCATGATTGCAGATGCGGTCGTTTGTTTGTGTATTAATAAGCAACATTGGGTCTCACGAGCGTTAATAGTGTTTTTACGACTCTATTCGGAGATTAATAGAAGAACATTATTCAATAAGTCACTCATATGTTGGCTCTTGGCAATGATCTCGAATTGGATGGGCCTAATACTCAAAGAGTACGAATAGCAGGTGCTGCTGTCAGCCGCGAAAGAGTGTATAGGGTTGGAAGTTTGTTAGAGAAGGTCGTTGCGGAAAATAAGAAATAGGGTAGAGAACGGAGCCTTGCGGTACCCCTGAATTAATCTTGAACTTGTTTGATGAGACCCCATCTATAACAACTCGTATG
Organism: Thecocarcelia acutangulata; assembly: GCA_914767995.1. Lineage (NCBI taxonomy): Eukaryota > Metazoa > Arthropoda > Insecta > Diptera > Tachinidae > Thecocarcelia > Thecocarcelia acutangulata. The sequence goes on from OU612098.1 coordinate 66,618,464, forward strand.
GTGCGGTCTCTAAGGTAGCTAGATAAAAGACATCACCAACACCAAAGCAGTCAGTTTTGCCAGTAGTGCGCCATGCCACACTCTGTCAAACGCTTTTGAAATATCCAGAGCCACCACCCTACTTTCATCGAAATGATGAATTGTTATTGTTAACAATCGTTTACAACTGAGTATTTTTGAATACTTCTTTTTGCGCACATACAATTTGTTGTATTTGAAAAGAATATAAAGTATGAAAACACGAGGTACCAAGACTTATTTATTCAGATATTATAACCAACACGAGAAACGAATGTCGGAATCTTATCCGCCTACATAGTACGCTTACATAGTGTTTCAATATTTTTATGTATTATATTATATATATTTTTACCGGACTTCGGTCTTTGCTAGTTCACCCGCTACAACATTACTTTACTTCACTGTGCACCCCCCGTACATAGAAAAGATCGAATGACTCGCTTTAATGCTCTCACTTCACCAAGCAAGCTGTGTTCAGCAGCTCTGACTGACTGCCGGGGGCACGAAGCACTGGCTGTTCTAGAGGGGAGCAATTCTCTTCAGTAACCGCCAGCCTTTGTGGATGGAGAATACACCGAGGGTTCGGGATATAGATCCTCCTCAGGGTATTCTCCATGCCCGTATTCGTCCTCCGTGCCCGTATGCATTCTCCTTACTCGCTCTACCAACTGCGTGCTATAATTCGCGCTCCATTAACCTACTTAGGATATTCTGAGCGCGAATCGTTTTTTTTTTCTCTTAAAAGAGAATCTTCAGAGGATTTTGAGTAAAGCTCTCCTACGGACATTCTCGCTCAACCAACATCGTGTCGTGTATATGATTCGGCATTCGTCTAATTCCCCGAGGATTTGAGTTGATCTCCCCTCACCGCGTTTTAGCACGAAACCCATATACACAGTCGGCCAAAGGCGATGTCTTGGTGTTGGCACTGCGATCCGTCGTATAACGCAATCCGTCAATAAACCACATTTTATATAGAAAAAATAGTGTGTTGTGTTTTTTTTCTTGTTCTCTGGTCACAAATATAAATTTTTGTAATGAGTCCTGGCAGCCCTGAGCTATCTCATCCTAAAGGGGGAAAACCCATCGTTACAATGGCTCAACTTTAATACTTTGCGTTGACGTAGAAGTACAGAATATGACAAAGCTCATAAGAATACATATATTTCAACTTAGTTGTCAGTTGAAAAAGGCAACGTATAACGTACGAGGGGTTCTGTGTGTCCCGGCCTTTAGCTTGATCGCCGAATTCTTGTAATTTCATTCACCATGAGATCAGCCGGCAGCTTGTTCAGAACTGTGAACCAGATATGAGCAGTATTCTCTCTGCAAGCTTGTAGTAGGCGGTTTTCTACAAGGACTTTGACCACACAGGCGCCCCATCTATCGTAATAGAGATGTAAAAAATTGCTTCTTAACTTGCCGATGAGATTTTTCCTTCAACAAATCGTCGTCTCCAAATTATTCTTAGACTAAAATTTACGGACTTATTCGCGCAATTCCCAGTTCTCTATTTATTATGGTTTTTAAGATATAATAGAGGCGTTTGAATAAAATAAATAAATAATTATGGACATAGGTGAAGATCACTTTGGCATAACAATAGACTCAAAAATTGGGTTATTGTCAAGATTCTCTTGAGTGAAACAGTAAGTAAAGTAGTTCACAATTTACATCTTATAGATGTAGTAGTCTAGAAAATTTACCTGATACTGGTTTTCAATGGATGTGCTCAAGGGCAATAGTATCGTCATTCAACATTTAAGATGTTTGTCATTTCAATGAAAATTTTAAAAAGTGAAGTTGTGGAAGAAGAAGCATACAAAATGAATCAAAAAAAAAAATTTATTAATAGAATTTTTAGAATTGTATAAAAGTTTGCTTTCTTTGTAGAAACTAAAAACAATGACTAATTTAAAAATTAATTAAAATTACTGACTGAAAAAGTAATAATATCACGTAAAAGTACATAAATTTATTTGTTTATCTCAATTTTGTCATTTTTTTTTTCTATTAAACATTACAAAAAAATATATAGTTCTATAGTAAAAAAAACATAGTTCTACAGTGGAATATGTGTTGTTCTATAGTGACTTTTTGCTGCTTACGACAAATGAAATGAGTGTGAACTTTGTTTTTGTAAATGTTTTGCTTTTTACAACAAAAAATTTTAATTAAAAATAGTGTTTCCTTAAATGTATTGGTGTTTACTCTTCCATATAGAACTTGTGGACACCACTGGTCTAAAGCATTAAACACATAGACCACAGCAGACTTCACGACTTACTACAGCAAATGTCGCAACCGACAATTATAGTTCTGTAGTCAACTACTGAATTATTTGGTACACGTCAGCAACATAAATTCATTTACACAAAAGTATGTTTCAATGTGGCCATCTTAGATTTTTTAGCTTTACAACATTCCATTGCTTTACAGAACGAGCTCTGTTTATGTCAAATTTTCATGAAAAAGGTACTTCTTTTAAAAAAAGTCTTAAATATTTCAATTCTACCAAAAGAAGCCTTTGTTTTCTATGGTTAATTCAGGTTAGACGGGATTTCAAAATTGAATATAAAATTCGATAATAATCGAATTTTTCAAAATGAAGACCAACAATAATTTGACTCCAGAAACAAAAATTTATACCCGTCCCCTTTAAAATGTTTTGTCAAAGATATACGATTCAAACTATCCGTATGTGAAGCAAATCAACTCGTATATATCCAACCGCATACTAGATATTCTATAAGATTTCTGCTTTTGAGCAAAAGTATGTATGGACATATTTAACAATATAACAAAAAAGTTTATTAATTTATTTAAAACGGCATTTAAATTTTGTTTGTTTTTTATGTTATACGAGTATTAGAAAATAAAATATTTCCAAGAGTTAAATTGTTTTACATAATTTTTTTACACACTGGTCACACTGTTTTTATTTTGTAGTTTAAATCGACTGCGACAAAAAAAGCAGTATGGACAACAACCTGCAGTCGTGTCGTCTTGCTGTTGTCAAAATAAAAGTTCGCATTTAAATGCATGTATTTCATATTTGACATATTGAAGCCGGTTGTTTGCTGGCTTCAATATGTTTAATGCTTAAGTTGGCAGCAGCAGCAAATGCTATTGTAAAGTCGTGCTTCTGTGATGTCATTAATATAATCATTTTCAGCTAAACACATGTATTTTATTTTTGAAAGATTGCTATTAAACACTTATTTGACAAATTTTCTATAGAAATTTGTCAAATAACAGTTTAATAAACATACAATATTTTTTATGAATAAGGACATATGCCCTTATGTGCGTGAAGTTGTGACGTCCGCTATCATCTTAGTGTTTAAAGCAGATGTGCCCAGGCCTATGCGCTTGATGCTCAGTTGTTTTTGAAAAAAAACGCTTAGCTATAGGGATGTGGTCTTTAAAACACACATACTGCACTCAGCAGCACTAGCAATGAAAAATACACAAACAACTTCGTCTTGCATATATACATATACTTTTTTTTGTCGTTCTTCGCTGCACACACACAAGAGCAAAGCAAGAACACTCGATGCTTTGCTGGTAAAAATTGACGACAGAGTTTATCAGTCTAAACTTTTTTTTGTAAATTGTTTTGCTTTTTACAACAAAAAATATTAAATAAAGTTTTCCTTAAATGTATTGGTGCTTGCTCTTCCATATAGATCTTTTGGTTACCCCTGGTTTAAAGCTTAATGGTTTTTATGACGTTGAGTTTGGTTTGCATCTGGACCTTTTTTTGCCGTTTACTTTTAATGAATTTTTCTATTTTTTTTTTTCAAATGTTATTGTTTACATTTATTTGCAATCGAGTATTTTTGAATACTTCTTTTCTTATCAAGTTTTTTTTAGAGCAAATGAGAAATGAAACAAACTACAACTATGTGCTTTTTTTTTGTTGCGTGAAAAAACTCACATTTGCATCGTTTGCGTTGCCCATAGTGAAAACCTTTAATAAAATCAAAGAAAAATTTTGAGTGTACGTTTTTGCAGGAAATGTTTACTTTTGTCATGTGGTATTAATACGTGTGCTACATCGACGAAATCTGTGAAACCGTCAAGTAAAGTGGCAACTTTTTATGTTTTATTTGCAAATAACTCTATTTTCAGTAATTAAGTGTGTTTCATGTGAATAATGAAACAGTCGGAACTAATCTAAAGTTGTCCAAAAGCGCTCCACTTAACAAATTTTTTTTTTAATTAGTTGATGTTTGTACTTTAATGAAGTAAAGTCTTGCTGCGTTGCTTTTTAATAATATGCTCCGTTATTTTCAGCATCTAATACAAGCTTATAACAATGAATAACAAGGCCTGATCAAAAAATATCCGTTATTTTCAATTTTTTCAAAAAGTTGTTATTTATTCATCCATAAATATCTTGTTCACTTCAAATTAATCCCTCTCAAATATAATACACTTATGCCACCGTTTTCCCAATCCTCGAAACACTTCTGAAAGGCGCTTTTTGGAATCGCCAATAGCTCCTGTTTCGATTTTTATCTTATCTCCTCAATCGTAGCAAAAAGCTTACCTTTCATCGGTGTCTTCAGTTTTGGGAAACAAAACAGCGGGGGCCAAGTCCGGTGAATACGATAGTTGAGGCATGATAACGGTTTTGTTTTAGGCCAAAAACTCACGCACAAGCATCGATGTGTGAGCTGATGTGTTATCATGGTGTAAAGTCCATAATTGTTTTTCCACAATTCTGTGCGTTTCTAACGAATTGCTTCGCGCAAACGGTGCATAACTTTCAGGTAGTATTCCTTATTGACCGTACCACCTTGTGGCAAGAACTCATGATGCACCCGGCCATTGCAGTCGAAGAAAACAGTGAGCAAAACCTTCACATTTGGTGGAACTTGACGTGCTTTGTTTGGTCTTGGCTCTTCTGGACGCTTCCATTGGCATGATTGCGCTTTGGTTTCAATGTTATAGCCATACACCCATGATTCGTCAGCGGTAATGACCTTTTTGAGGAAATCTAGATCGTCGTTGACAACGTTCAACAGCTCCTGAACTGCTTGGCATGAGCCGAACAATATGCCAACATCATCAGCAACCTCTCTGATAGTGATTCGACGATTATCCGCACTGCTTTAATGTTTTCATCGGTTGTTGACGTGCTCGGGCGACCAGGGCGAGCATCGTCATTGACATCTTCTCGGCCTTCCTTAAACCGGTTATACCACAATTGACTTGAGTTCTGCTCATAGTAGACTCGCCAAACGCCGCAGCCAACATTATACAAAACTTAATACAGTTTCGTTGACCAATTTTTTGGAATAGTAAAAAATCGAAGATCGCACCAAAACACGACTAACGTTTTTATCTATCTAGAACAAACTAACAATCCAAAATGGTTGATATTGTCAACATATATAACAGATATGTGTAGCAACATAACAGAAAAAAAGTGTGAAAATCGAGCATACTTAACTCACGGAATTTGAAAATGATGGTTATTTTTTCATCAGACCTCGTACATAACTTTTCGTGTTTTAACTGAACTTCAACTACGACTTATTGTATCTATGTTAAAAATAAGAAATGGAATCAACAGTTTATGTATGAATAGTAGACCATTATGAAGTCGAAGAAAAGCAAAATAACAAGGCCTCGTTATTGTCGAAGAAAAGCACAATAACAAGGTCTTTTGCCACTTTAGCTGCAGTTTTTTAAACCCGGGTTAATACACCTTGGTCACAAGGTACTTTGCGTCTTTGTTACATACCTTTTAATGACAGTTGACTAGGACAACTTTTGTGTAAATATGTACAATACATATATTTTCTTTTGGTCTTACCTTTAAATAACATTTTGGTTTTATTTAAAACTGAACTATTTTTTTTCTTTAAACACGTCTTAAGCCCTCTGCGACCGAATTAAAACTAAGTGGCAGGAAGAACTAGCTGCTATTTAAACCTTTCTAATAGCGTTGTCAACTTTGAAATTTCAAAACACACCAAAAAAGAAAAAGCGCGTTTTCTCAAAGAAAACGAACCAAAAATTTTTTTATTAATTTTATACGTTTTGCACAAAATTGTTAAAAATCAGTAATATTTTCATTAAATTAACTTATTAAAAGCACAGAAATTTCCCTTTTACTTAATGTGATGTCTACAGAACACAGGCGTACAAATTTGCGTGGAAAGCAATCTGAAAAAATTCTTTTCAAACAAATTTTCTTGATGTGTTGTTACCCCTTACACCGCTTTCACATACAGTAAGTTTACTTTGCAAAGAGAGTGACTTTTGTCCCTTGCTAGCACTTAATTCAAGACAAGCGTTGCCAAAATGAAGATGTTACCTTAAGTTTGAAGATTTTATAAGTAAAATAAGATTTGAAGATGTATTTCCCAAAATTAAGATTAAGAAACAATCAGCTGTTTACTGGTTCCAAACTTTTTGTACGCTACATATACACAAATGTATATACCTAGTTACATTTATAGTGTAATTGACGAATAGTTCTATACGACACTACTGGATGAGGTTTTTATTCGAAGCCGTATCCATTTTAACTGACACATAGTCAGATTGTTTATACCGGAGCTTGAATGAAAACTCTCAGCTACACTTTCCACAGGCTCCTCAGGTCTAGATTTTTTTGAGTTATGTCAAGCAAGAGCTATAAAAAATAAAACCAAGGAACTTGACCCAGTCCAATACACAACAAATGAGGTATTCCCGGCCGCAGTAAATAAGATTCTGATCAGGTATCACGATCATGGGTGCCATTTATCATGTCATAGTCGATCATCTTATCATATATTAACACTTCCCCAAAAAATATATACATAGTAAATAAAATACATTGATGAAAAAGCTTGTTTATATTTCTTTCTGCAGCTTTTTACTACTAATTGAATTGAGTTTTAGCTTAATATTTTCACTTTGATCTCATTGTTATGTTAAAATAATCATCATTTTGTAATAATAAACAAACCAAGGTGCATTAACATCTACAAGGTGGAAGCGCTACGGCATGTGACAATTTTTTGCTACCGGCAATATGGTAAGCTATTGACGTCAGATGTATTGTTTACATTTTTGAAAGTGAATTTAGTGTTTTATTCTGAATTAAACATATAAAAATTATTTTGTAAACATAAAAATAATTAATTTTTTGTTGTATTGTTGTTGAAATTTATATGGTGCCACCGAAAATTAAAAAACACACCGAAAATTGGAAAAAAGCGCACCGAGCACCGGATAAGCATTTTTTCGCACAAAAAAGTTTCAAAAAGCACCAAAACAGTGCGAAACGCACCGAGTTGACAACGCTGCTTTCTAAGCAACCGAATAATAAAAGCCACAATGAAAATGGGGTTAAAAAGAAATGAAATGGGAATAATAAAATATTTGCTTTTCTCACAAATGTTTGCTAATAAAACAATCAAATATTGATACCACAAATAGTTTTTGTATATGTGTGTATTCATGCGTACACAAACACAAGTGGTCTGAACATGTATGAGTATGTTTGTTATCATAATACATGAATACGCACATTTTTCGGTAACGATGCTGTTCTGCTTTTAATCGACGAAATTAAATGAGGATTTGTAACAGTTCTTATCATATAAATAACGTAGTAGGTTCAAGTCAAAAACAAGGCGATTGTTTGCGTAAATATGTATGGATATACCCAGCTAGCATATGTTGTTTCTTAGAGGAAATTTTACTAAAAAGTACGATCTCCATTTTCACTGGATTTGTTATTAGTCCGAATTGTATACTCCATTGACTTACGATATTTACAGTGTATTCTAACTGCTCAGTTATGGTGTCTAAATGGGTCCCAGAGACTGCAATCGCTACGTCATCGACATCTTTATCCTCCTATGGTCTAGGTCTTTGAGCAGATTATTCACTACAGTACCCTTGGATACTTTTCTCGTAATACTCGAGTTTCCCATTGTCGATGTTATAGTTCTGCGGTTTGGTAAGCTCGTAATGAACATAATTGTAGGTCGTGCATTCAAGTGCATCTATGGCTGCCTGCGTCTCGACATTATTGAAAGCACCTCCAATGTCCGTGAAGGCTACTAAGGTATAGTTTTTGTATTGATTGGCTCGTTCAATATGACTGACCAAACTATGTAGCGCCGTTTCAACTGATCTGCCCTTTGTATAGGCATGTTGAGATGGCGACAGATGGTTTTTACTAATATTGGACCTTATGTGGATGTCTATGATCCTTTCTAGCGTTTTCAAAAGAAAGGATGTCAGGCTAATTGGTCTGTACTCCCTCCTTTTGAAATGAAGATTAAGTTGCTCTTGGTCCATTCCTTAGGGATGTACGACCAGCTTATAGCGGCTCTATAGATCTCAAGGAGCCAGAGAGTGATCAGATCTAGATTGTTTTGTAGATATGCAGCAACTATTCCATCCGGTCCTGGTGATTTGAACGGTTGGAAACTTTTGATTGCTCAGTACAGCATATATTTTGTTATATCAAGATATATTGCATTCCGGACGTGTGACAGGGGAGAGTTTTCGTTCTCCCTCAATGGTTGATTACCCAGAAAGTGGGTGTTTATTAATTCTTCTAGCGATTCCTCGCAATTTGTGGTCCAACATCCATCTGCCTTTTGAATAAGGCTTGGGGTTGTCGGTTGTTTTGAAAGTATTCTGCGAAGCCTACATGCATCGGAGGTACTATTCACGTTACTACAGAATTCGCTCCAGGATCTTCGTTTCGAGTTCCTGCTGAGGTTCTTGTACATGTTCACTGAAGCTTTGTATTCGACCCAGTTGCCTGTTCTTTTAGCTTCGTTGAAAAGTCTACGACAATTTTGCCTTGTTTCCGACAGTTCTGCTGACGACCATTTAGGTCTGCTATTCTCCCTTTTTACAGATAAAGTGCAAGATCGTTCTATGGTGTTCTTGAAAGCGTCATTGAGTTTCCCCACTGAATTTTCAATGTCCATGACATTGGTTATGGTCAGGTAATGCGCTAAGTCTCTACTCAGGACTCCATTCCTGTATTTGATTTGCCGCTCTCTCCACCAACTCTCCTGGTGGTGGTAAATCCTTACCATGGGCCATGTAGCAGGATAGAAACCATATGTTGGTTCCTTTAACATTTGCCGTGGCAGTAATGGTGGCTTCATCGCTATAATCAGATAAAATGAAGATATTAAGGTGCCTTTTGGCTGTAATATTAGATCTTATGGTTTTATCCCTGCATTTGCTGCATATAATAGTTTATAGTCCTTCGCGCCTAGTCCAAGAATCTTGCCATTGTTCGTCCATGGCTCTTGGACCAACGCAATATCGACTTCTTGCTTTGCAAGACCCTATAAAAGGCTAGCCGATGCTGATTTACAATGATGTAGTTTAACCTGTGTAACCTTCACCTTTACTCGATGTCGAGGTCGTAGTTGATGATGGTGACATTCTCTGGATCGGAGTCCAGCAGAATGTCCTCATCTTCAACTGTGGCCTGCTCCAATCCCCTAAAGAACCCCCCAACCAAACTAGAGTTTGATTGTGAGCTCTATATTGGATTGGAATCCGCCTCTTCCTCTACATCATTTCGTTCTTATTTAATTTCTATTTCTGGATTGTGGTTCATCTTCTCATCTCCTCGATACAGACAAAGCCTGGTTCCCTGGTATCCATAAAATACCTTGCCCTGCCTGTCTCGAGGTAATGGCAAGGCTTCCTTGTTTAGGACCACAACCACCTTTCTACAGGATCCCTTAGCATCTGCGACACTGACTACCTTCCAGTCATGTGTGGGGTGGTCAGGGTTCGCGGTCTGAAGGATTCTGAGAATTGCATTGGGATCATGTGATTCCGCAGGAACGACTACAGCCGACCTCGGTCATCGAGGGGTGTCGCTGACCAAGTTCAGTTCCAGCCGTGCCCCTGGTCACACTTCCCCTAAGGATGCAATGACACCTTTCATAGCGTTGGCTGATGTCTCGTCAAAGCATGATATTAGTTTCACTCGGCCCTGGATCCAACCCTATTGTGGATTTTTTACAACTTCACTGTAAGGTCTATTGATGACCGTGGACCTCTTCCTCGGCATTTTACTAGGATTTCGAGCCGCCCTTATTTTTAGCATGGAAGTTTAAAAAGCGCATCGAAATGTAAAAAAAAGCGCACCACGCACTACGTTCACAAAGCAGATTATATAAATATTAATATCAGTCGTAAAGCAGCTCTGGGCTGAAGAACATCTCTCGCGTCATCGTAATTATTTCTTAAGTGCGGTCAGGCTGGTGTTTGTTGTTTGGTCTTCGAGAGTTTTGCGTCTCACTCGCACTGGTTAACAGTTTGCCTCAACTAACTGAATTGGTTTACAGTTTTTTAGAGGTGTTTCATTGTTAACCACGCTGCAATTTCCTATGCGAAGGCATAGGTCGTTATAGTTAGTCACAGCGACGCTACAAACGTACTGTTAATAACATCTTACTTTGCAGCTTAATTTATTGAATTTTTGTTGAATTTTATAATTCTTAAATTAAATTTTTGGTTTGTACATTTATACAACGGGTTATAGTTCAAGTTTTTTCCTTTCTTAAGTTTTTTCTTAAGAATTATTTTTTCCAATACAAATTTGCTGTGATGAATAATTTTTGATTGAAGTAGCAGTGGTCCAAGATGGTTCCCCTGTGGTACACCGGAAGGTACGGAAACTACATTTCTGAAAATTTACATTTAGCTTCCCCCGGGGAACAGGTTTAGCCTTGGCGTATTCCTAACTTAGACGCTCTGTTTTTCGGGGAAAAGAGGGGAACCCTTACCAAGCGTATAAATTGGCAGAACGGGGATCAGCATGGTCCACGGGTAGTTCTGCTTGCGGTTCGATCCGGGCTGATCATGGCTGAGGTGCCTACCTTGGCTGAAACGTTCTGGCTGTGGTTTAAACCTAAAACGCAGGAAGAGAGTGTTAGTATCCTTGATAATTGTTTGGTGTGTGATTTTTTTCGGGGACCAACAATCTCCCGAGGATCTGTTGCCTATACAACAGATACCTGTACTGTAAGGAATCAGTGGTGATGGTTGACGGGTGAGTTGGTTTAAGGGCTGATGCTTTTTTTTTTTTTTTTTTTTTTTTTTTTTTTTTTAGTTCATTCAAATTTATTTATACGCATCCGCATTAATTACATTTGTTTGTAGCCTCAGCGCCAGTAAGGCATATAAGAGGCGATCTGGCAAATTTTTACAACAATGAAAGATAATGCTTATACATATATAATGTTGTTTTAAATATAACGTAAAAAATAATAAAATAAAAGTTTATAGTGCAATAAAAATTAATGCAAGAAACAAAATATTATAATAATATAATGATAAAAATCAAGTAAAATATTGTTTTATAATAGAAGCATATCTATGTTTTGCAGCAAATATTGTTTTAATCTATTTTTAAAAACAGAAATAGAGCCGGCATCTTTAACACATTGTGGCAAATTATTGTATAGCAAACTGCCATTATACTCGATTCTTTGTTTCGTGGCTTCTAAACGACACCTTACTGTTCGTATATTGTATCTATTCCTTGTATTTACATTATGTTGCATAGTCTGTAATTCAATTGTGTGAAATCCAATATTGTGCAATACTTTATACACGTAGGTTAGAAGGTGCATTTTGTGCAACCCATAAATAGGCAATACAGTACGAGCTACATCTCTGTATAATTGTAAAGTAGGATATATGTTTGGCAAGTTATAGACAATTTTTAATGCTCTGTTTTGCAAAACCTGTAAGGATTTTAAATCGGAATTTTTCTTATGAGCGTAAATAAGGGACAAGTATTTAATTTTGCTCTGTATCAGTGATTCAAATATCATTAGTTTTGTGCTTTCATTAAGTTTAATGGGCTTCGGCCTACCAACTCATTAAGCCTTGTCCTTCATTGATTGCTGGGAAATTGCATACAGGAGGGATTAGAAGGCCCGAACTCCTCAATTCCTCAACAAGAAGTTGCTCATATGACCGCAATCATATGGCAAGAATTGCTACCTGTGTGAGCCTGGTAAGCCACACGGGGGCGCTGGTGAATCGTGAATAATTCACTCCGTGGAACTGGTCCATGATCAGATAAGGCCACAAGGCAGGTGCTGATGTAAATCTTTTTCACAGCTGTCCGACAAATATGAAAATACCCTTTTTAAAGTTAGATTTGTAAAACCCAAAATTTGCAACTTGTTTACAAGAAGTGAATGATTCACTTTATCAGATGCTTTGCTAAAATCTGTATAAATTACATCTGCTTGCTTCTTTTGAAATAGTCCACAATTTACAGCGATAGTAAATTGGAGCATATTCTCTTTTAAAAACCGTGTTGATGTGGAGATAGAGTGCTGGTCTCTCTTTTGCTTCAAAAAGCTACAAAGAGTATGTGTTTTTCAGAATTGTGTAGCTTGTAAGCAAATTTGCGACGGTCTTACGGAATGAAAACGAAAGACAGCCGTGCTTATACCACTACCATACCACTACCTGGTAAGGATGCCTTTGATAAAAATAAACAAATAGTCTGCCATTGTTTATTCTTTATTACTCACCAATCTTTTAGGTTTTGTATTTAAAACATGCGGCTGCCGATTTTCGTGCTGAGTATTCCCGAATCATATATGTACATACATATATAGTATGAAGAAATTGTATGAATCTTTTGCTGTTTGCTGTATGAACAATACAATCAGCCGTGTAAGCCGATTTCTTGTAACATAATAGTTCCAAAAGTCTCAGACGATTCTTTTTTATAATTAACATAAGCGTTCTTGTCTGTGTTGTGTTAGAGTCTCACAGAAGAATCAGCTCATGTAACAGTTACTCCTGTACGAGGGACCAAAAATTTCTTCATAAGTTTCCCAGTAGGGTCTTATACGATTGAAAATGCTAGCTGGGTATGTATGTACATATGTGCGAGTATGTATGTATGTAAATAATCAAAGAATTTTAGCAACTTGCTCTAATGGAAAAAACAAAATTTTAGGAAAAATACATACATGCCAAAGGTGAAGAATAAAATTCATTATAATCCAAAAAACTTCATAAGCGATTTAAACTACAGGGTGTCTATAATTAAGGTATGTTTTAATATTACTGTCATTTTTTTCTGTCTAATTTTTATTTTCAGATTCTGAATACACTTCGTTTAGTAACTATGGAATGTTGCGTGAAGGAGCACCTTGTTTTTATTAAGCCATATTTTGAAAAAAAAAAAATTTGTTTTTAACAAAATAATATTCACTGACGAACCCCATTTCCAACTCAATAACAAGCAGAAAAAGTTACCTTTGAGTGATTTTTTCTATTGGGTTTTTTGAAATCGAAAGTGTGCAGCAGTAGTTCCACAACATCGACACTATTGACAACAGTTATTTGAAAATAATAATTGATAATTTTGATGAAAGATCAAGAGACTGAAAGTCTCCTTTTTTTATTGTTAAAATTAAGATCATACCAAATTTTAGACACCCATTATTTACATGTTTGCATACATACACATCGTATTCGTTCAAGAGTACTGTTTTTTAACTCAAAATGTTCAAGAAATATAAAAAACTATTTTCTTAATCGCACGATCGTGTAGGATAGTGTACTACACGATCGTGCGATCTACTAAATAAAACATGTATGCCGAAAATGTACTAAAAAGACAACTGTGTGACAGAATTTTTGACAAATTGTGCGATTTGAACAGTTTTATGAAAATGTTCAAAACATTATGGTTCCTGTGTGATCAGTAGGGTATATATTGCGAAAAATATGAGAATATTGTTGGCAACTCGAGAAAAAATTTGTGTAATGTAAATTATATTACCAATAAAATATTATAAATAGCTTGTTTTCTATGTTTCCCAGCTATCTATATGTCGACATTTCATTGGAGCTACCCTAATCACCAGTAGACTTTGGAAATTTTTGAAAGACATTCTCAAACATTCAACTTTATGTCACAACAATCTAAATAAATTGCTGAGAATTTAAAAAGAAAAATGCTCTAATAATATCTCTCAAAACACAAGCTTTTTTCATTTATACACGTCTCTGACATTTCTTTACACCTTTCAAACAAATAAACAACCGTTGGTTGCTACGATTTTTTGAAAGTATCGAAAAGCAGAGAACAAAAATTCAAACAATTGAGTTTTTTATTCGCTATTTTAGCGTCTAACATTGATACCAATAATATATTATAAATAGCTTATTTTCTATGTTTCCCAGCTGAAACATAGAAAACAAAACACTTGAGCCTCGATTTTTAGCGGCTGGTGACTATAACGCTAAGTACACTTTTTGGGGATCACGTTTAATTTCTCCAAAAGGCCGTGTGCTTTTCGACACAGTTTCCAAACTGGGCTTAGATGTGATTTCAAGCGGACATCCCACTTATTGGCCGTCAGACCGACGAAAGATGCCAGATGTTATAGATTTTGGAGTTGCGAAAAATGTTCCTTTAGAGTGGATATAAGTGGAGCCTTCATTAGATTTGTCATCAGATCACTCACCCACTATAATCTCTGTTTCGTTTCCCCAAGAGATTGGCTCCCCGTTGACCGTCAATAGAGTTAATTTGCTAAAATACAAAACATTTTTGAGTACACATTGTACTGAAAATATCGCCTTGAGAACGCCTGAGGATATTGATGTGTCAATTAACGATTTTTCTGAAAACCTCAAACTGGCCATACAGCATGCAACCACTGGTCACATAAGATCCAGTAATGAAACCAATAGAACTTATTCGTCTGATATTGAGCAACTTCTGTCAGAAAAAAGGAGAGTCAGAAGAGAGTGGCAACTTCGCAGATCTCCCCAGCTTTAAACCAGGCTACAGGAATGCATAACTCAGTTAAGAAATCTGCTTGAAGTCCATAGAACGGCTTCCCTTAAAACATATTTGGAAAGCCTTGATGGTACTCCTCAATCTGATTATTCCTTGTGGAAAGCGACAAAAGGTTTAAAAAGACCCGTAATAGGTAAGCCACCTTTGCGAACTTCAGTTGGCTACTGGGCAAGAAGTGATTCTGAAAAGGGGATGTTGTATGTCGATCATTTGAGAAACGTTTTTATCACAAATGATTCAGCGAATATTACAGCGGAATTAGCACCATATGTTGTTAGACCTCCTGTGTCTTTGAGGCTTAATTTTCAAGATGTCGAAAATGTTATCGGTAATACAAACCCAAGAAAAGCTCCAGGCATTGATCAAATTACTGGTAAAATGCTTGAACAGTTACCTCGTGCAGCTAGAAGGCTTCTACTTTTTATTTTTAGCGCTATTTTACGCCTTGAGTATTATCAAGGTCTCAATGATTACCATGATTCCCAAGTCAGGAAAGGATCTGAAAAGGTAGAATCATATAGACCAATAAGTCTTTTACCAACAATTTCAAAACTATTCGAAAAATTGTTAATGGCGAAGTTGAGTCCAATATTGAATGATGTAGGATGCATCCCTGATAATCAATTTGGTTTTCGGGCTAAACACAGCACCATAGAACAAACGCACAGACTAGTCAATGTCATAAGACAGACCTTTGAGGAGAAGAAGTATTGCTCAGCTCTATTCATTGATGTTTCCCAAGCTATTCATTGATGCTTCCCAAGCAAGTGTGGCACGAGGGATTAATGCACAAAATAAAGTTGAACTTGCCTGCAAACACTCACAAGCTTCTGGAAAGCTGTTTATGTGGCCGCATCACATTATCAGAGAAGGCGACTTTGTAAGCCCAGCTCAGCCAATCGAAGCAGGAGTTCCCCAAGGTAGTATTTTGGAACACGCTTTATATTTAATTTACACTTCTGACATGCCAACCAGATCTGGTATTCACACTTCAACTTTTGTAGATGACACAGCATTCTGCAGCGTACATGAAAACCATTAAGTAGCTTCGCGAAATTTTCAGGAGTATATTTCAATATTAGAGAAATGGCTAAAACTTTGGAAAATTAAAGTTAATGAACAAAAGTGTACTCACGTTACATTCACATTGCGTAAACAAACATGTTCGGCTATCCAAATTAACAATTCACCTATTCCGCAGCAAAATGAAGTCAAGTACCTTGGTATTCATCTCGACCGTAGGTTAACGTGGAAGTCTCACATTGATGCGAAAGTTACTCAGTTAAAGTTAAAAGCAGCGCAACTTATGGGCAGAAATTCTACATTGAAGCTGGATTGCAAACTTTTGTTATACAACGCAATACTAAAGCCTATATGGCGCTACGGAGTTCAGTTATGGGGCACCGCCTCAGCGTCAAACATTGAAAAAATTCAAAGGCGACAAAACAAAATTCTTCGAACAATTACTGCAGCTCAATGGTACGTAAAAAACTCCTAAATTCACAAGGATCTGTGTGTTCCACTTGTAAAAGATGAGTTTTCAAAGCATGCGATAAGGTATATCAGCAAATTGGAACTTCACCCAAACCCTCTTGCACGAAACATACTTAATTTTAGTGGTCACACTCGGTTGAGAAGAAGGGATACCGTTTCCACCATCAGAGCGTTAAGTAGGTGATTTTATCGATATAATATGCGCATAATAAAACTTTTTGTCTAGCATTGGCTGGACTTAGTTAATTTATTGTATTTAGTATTAAGATTTGAATACTTATTGTTAGCTCACATTGTAAAGATTTAATAAATAAATAAAAGCTAAAAAAAAATAATTATTTTTATGAGAGCGTTCTTATGGCATCTTATAATAAGAGCTGTCAAAAATACGATTGTGTGTGTGTTTACAAAAAGACGCCGGTGAAATTTTAGCGATTATTAATTTTGAAAAATATCTTTTAAAGAACGATTTGAAATGGGAAATAATTTGTTTTTATGCATTAAATATATATTATAAGTGATTACTTTTGTACAAAATGTGCGCATATACGAAATTCATATAAGATTTTATTCATCCGAAAGATGTGTTTTCTTCTCGGCTTTCATTGATATATGAATTCTTATAAGATTAACAACAATACGTATACTCCTTGTTAAGGCCCTGATTCACTATCCTACACGATCGTACGATTCATTCACAAGAAACTGTTTCAAAAGTCTGGCCGACTTGAAAAAATCGCTTCAAAATGGCTTTGTAGGCCACACTATCATACAAGTATAATTGCAATAATTTATATACACAATAAAATAATTAAAAACTTTTATTAACATAATAATTCTATATTAAATGTTTTTCTCGAGGCACAAACAATATTCTCATATTTTTCACAATATATATCACACTGATCGCACAGAAACCATAATGTTTTGAAAAGTTTCATAAAATTTTCCAAATTGCACTATTTGTCAAAAACTCTGTCGCACGGTTGAATTTTGAGTACTTTTTCAGCACACATGCTTTATTTAGTAGATCGCACGATCGCGTATGATAGTGTAGCAAGGCCTTTAGATATGAAGATGAAATTCGCTCTCTCATTCTGCCGACGTTTTCTCAGATATTATGTCAGAATTAATCGCAGCTGTAGACACTAGGTAAGATTTTAATCTTGCTGTGCTAACAATTAAAATTTTAACATTATTGTTTGGCAGTTCAAGATTATTTTAGCACTATTTTAAAATCGATTTAGTTGCAAAATATTTTTAGATATGGCCACACCAAGGCGAATTTATAAGGTGAATGCAAGCGGAAAGGCGTATTCAGTGCTATGTATTTTGTTATTGTAAAACATATCGTGAATGTCAAAATCTAAATTCGCCTAAGATTGTTCAGCTGGGAAAAAATTTATATAAACGTTAAATATAAACTTTTATAATTGTTTACAATTAAAATCACAGATTATATTAGTTTTTTACTTTTAAATTCATACAAATTTGTTGAAATTGTACAACAAAATCTTCAGATTAATATGGCGCGAAAAAGTTTCTAAACAAAAGAAAAAAAGTTTGGCAGTCTCATTGGAAAAAACACGAGAAACAAAAAATAATCACCTGAGCATACATATTTTTGCATGTGAATTTAACTGTCCGTCTACATTGGACATGAAAAGCTGTTAAAACAGACCTTTGACGGCCCGATTGTTACATGGTTGAGTACCCGTATGTCTTGATTTTTCATTATTTCCACTCCGTCAACAGAAGCACATCATCACATTTTATGCCCCTTTTTATAGTTTGTGAAAAAAAAAATCTAAAATAAGAATTTGAACTTTTTTTTTGCAATTTCGTTTAATGTGAAACTATTTTTACTTTTTCGGATTAAAATGTAATTTTCTGTTAAGACAGAGACGTCTTAGCAGCCGTCTCAAGACGGCAAGAAAACAGTAACATTTGCAGTCTAACCCTGACAGTAACATTATTTTGCTGTTCCTGTTAGTGTTCTCATGTCAGGTGTAGAGAGCACTTAAAGTACATTCGATTATTAAATGAAATCATTTATAATGTTGCATTTAATCTTAAAAAACATGTTTTATTCTTGCAATTACTCTTTAATGTTTTTTTTATCGTTTTAACATTGCTCTGCATTACAAAATTGAAGGGATATGAACGCACTGGACAAAAAATCTTCAGCTACAACAGACGTTTTCATCAGCTCGCTCTTCTTCACCACCTTGTTGGAGTTGTTCATAGCAGAACGGTATATAAATTATAATAAAAGTATAATATTTTCATGGAAAATAACTTTATCTAATTTAATTAAGGTGAAAACAAGCGCCCAAAGTATAAAAAAGGAACACAATTTTACAGACCCGCAGTTTTTCAAAGCAAGAATAGACTTTCTTAACGAGCGCTCTCTCTATGTATTAGATGATTTTGCAAGATGCCGAGAGAAAGAGTAAGAATAATTGTTTTTAAAATATACATATGTACGAATATATACACTTAGAAACACAACTATTTGTATACCCAGTATATTTCGCAAATTTAAAAATATTTATACCTATATCGTATATTTTATTTAAGACCCGTTTTTATATAATTAGCTACAAAAACAAAAGTGTAACTCATACTTTATTGGTTAAAGAGGTACTAAATAAATAAAAAGTAATGCAACAACAGTATAAATATCTCAGTACTCCGTACCATTAGGTGTGTTCCCCGTGAATAATGAAACAGTCCGAACCAGTCCAAAAGCGTTCCACCTAACAATCTTTGTGCAATTTTGAGATAAAATGAGAGAGAAATATTTTTCATTTCCTGTACAAATCAGCCCGAACTATTTCTCTGGGTAGCTTCGGACTATATTTAATAACCAGCTGTTTTATGTTTACATACATATGAAACTGAAAATGTAATCAGATAATTTGCAAATTGGAAAAAAGGTTTTGTTTAAAAATTAGTTAAAAGCAAAATGGAAGGTTCCCCAAACTAAAAATAACCTTGTGAAGTTGTAAGTAGAACATGCAATAGTTATTTGGCTGTTCATTTAATAAATATGTGCTATAAAAATCTACTGAAAATTTCACATTGCTTTTAATTTTACAGCTGTTGCCAATAATGCAAATTTTTTATTATGCGTTTTAAGCGCCTAAAATCACTAAAATATACTTTAATCTAAAAAGTAAGCAGCACTAGTATTGCAAGATGTACAATTGTGGTTTTTTGCGTTCCAGCAATTTTGGGTAAAATTTGCAAATTTAGAGAGTAATTTGCTTTTTACTCTCATTAGCCCAAACTAGTCCGAGATCTCGTGGAACACACCTATTATTTGTTTTTTAAAACACCGTTATACTCTCTTCGCAGAACTTTGCTTTTTTTAATACTCGTAATTAGTAGGTTTTAAGCAATTAGCACGTCAAAAATATACAAGTAAGATTGTAAAAACTGGTTACATTTAACTACTCATTACTACTCAATGCTTTTGAAAAGGAGTACTCAAAACTATTCAAAATAGTGGTATATATAGAGCGGTTTTGGATCAATATTTCCATATAAAATTTAGCTCATGCCTACGCTACAGTCCGGTATAGTAGATAAATGTGAAAAGGTGTCAGAATGTTTACGTAGGGTAGGTATAGTGTTGTATACATATGATACGTAGTGTGTAGCAGAGGAAGGGGCGGTGATGAACGTAGTGTGGTGGGTAATGTAGTTGTATATCAGAGCAAAAGTGGGGTGTTAGAAGTGTGAAGATGATGTAGGGTGATTGTCCGAGCCGGAATTAATGTTAACTCAAAACTATTGAATTATCATCCAAAAATGAGTTAGAGTTGTCTAAAATTTAGACTCATTCCGTATGTTAAGTGTTCAGTTATAGCATTGAGCAGGTGAGTGAGCACTGACGAGTCAGTACTTTAGTGTCATTTTGAAATAACTTGTGAGCTTCAAGTGAGTTTCAGCAATGAGCATTATATCGATCTGCTTTTCCATAAGGAAGCGCTCAAGTTCATTTTTGTGTTGGCGGATGCCGTTTGCGTTCCAGAAGCATATTTTTAATCAACTCATTTGTTTAAAATTGCCTTAAAATAGTGGATTGCATTTTCAGCATTTCCTGCATCATGTTCGTCATGGAAACCGTAATAGGCTTTTACACTGATCAACATCTTCATGGAACGCGTGGAAGATGTTGACAATGTGAAACACTGTTTACATTGCTCACATCTAACATTTACTATCAATCAAAAATATTATTCTTTCAATTTTCAAACAATTTAACAAAAGCACGCAAAATTGTTTCGAAAAAAAAAGTAATTTGATAGACAAAAGAGGATTAATTATAAAATATACGTATGCCTATAAACAAAATGTAGGACATATAACAAAAATTTGGCAAAAACGGAGAAAAAAGTATTTCAGAAAAAAATTAAGGAAGAAAACGCAAATCATAACAATTGACACATGATAAATAAATTATGATATTTTTAAATTTTGTTCAAAACAAATGACGTTTTTTCAGTGATACCACAAGAATAATCAACATTATTGCCACTTCTCTAGTGGTGACACTGAAATAATCGAAAGATGTTGAATGGAACAACATGAGATAGGAACATTTTATAAGATGTACTTTTAGTACAATGTATTTCTTATGGGAAGATGTTATCATCTTCAAAAACTGATGGCAGATGTTAGATGTTGTTCAGCGGAAAAAGCCTATAAATGTGTTTATGGATTGAACAAGATTCAGCAGAGTTGCCTCAAGATTGTTAAAATTTTGATCGGATTTTTAGGGCTTGTGCTCCTGATTCAAGTTTTGTATGTCGGTTTTGACCATATTAGCATAAGAAACTTGTTTGGGGTTTTGCATGATTATGTGGCTGGTTGACTGGCCTATCTGCGGAAATTTGTTTGTAGGAATTATGTTTAAAGTGAGTATAGACAGGACAGCCCCTGTAATTTGCAGTGTGGTTACCTCCACAGTTACTGCATATTTTAATATTTGAGTCAGTTTTTGGCTTTTTGCAGTGTGATGTGCCGTGCAGCTCGCCACACACAACACAAACTGCGGACAGCTTACATTATGCCTTAGTATGAACGAGTTCCTGGCAGTTTAGGCATTGAACTGGCCCTAAACGTTTGTGTGGCTCCTCAACGGTAACCCTACGATGAAGAAGAAATTTGAGGTTATAAATTGGGTAAGTTTCATTCTTTTTGAGAACAACATCCCCTGGTTCCAGTTCAACCCTAAATATGGGTTGAGGAATATTTTCATGCTTCCGCATACTTACTACATTTTTTATTTTAGAGCCTTTATCTATCAGTCCAGTCCTAACCTCATCCGTGTCTACACAATAGTCAATACCTTTTATAACAACCTGAACACCCTGAGCACTTTAAAGTTGATATGTGTAAAAAGATCTTTTCTCTTTTTCCAGAGCGTCAGAAAGTTTTCGGCAATCAGGTGTCTTTATCAATTGCCGTAATAATTTGCTTCACCAGCTCACTAGAAGTAGGTTCTCTCAAATATATTGGTGGCGGTTTAAATGCTATTTTTGATATAGTTGGCTCATCAGTCTGAAGGATAGCAAATCTATTACTATCTGGTGCCGTAGTCCTATTATCATCTTTGGAAATTTTCGGATTTGATGATATTTGAGCGGATTTGGGGCTTCGCTGACGTTTAACCACGGTTACATACCTGTCCAAGCTTACTTGTGTTTTCGGCTTATCTGCAACAATTAAATTGGAAGATGGTTTGTCTTCTGTTGTAAGAACTATGTGTGGCTAACACGAACGTGTGCGGTTTCTTTCTCTTAGCGACAGTAGATTGTCCAATGAATTTATCAGAGATTCCTCCTCAGAAATCCAAAGATTTTTTCTAGCGGAACTAAGCTCTTTCTCAGAAATACATCTGCTAGGAACACTCATGCAGCTTTTTCCTTTTTCTTAGTTTATTTGCACATTAAAATTATTTTTAAAAAATGTCACAAAGTTTTTCTTTTATATAAAATCACTCTTTCCACTTATTCCGGTTCTCTACTTAATCCGGTTTTATTTTTTAACTCTCGTAATCGTATCAAAAGCCTTACACTGTGATCCAAAGGCATCAGAAATGCAACCATATTATTGTCAAGCTTATATTTTCAACTACATCGGTTGAGGCAGTTATACAGCTTCTGCTCTTCATGGAACCAGATTGCAGCTCCGATAGCAAGTTTTTTCCTATTAAATATTCATTCATTTGCTTGTAAACAATATTTTCAAAAACCTTAGATAATTTAAATGTTTTTTTTCAGCCATGTCCAAATAAAGCTGAATGCAATACTCCCTGTTATTCTTAACAGTATTGAAACAAAATTATTACTAAAGAATGGCAATGGGGCACACCAGGTTTCCGCTGAGAAAACTAAAAGGCAAAATGCTTCCGCGAAAATTGCATCAAGGAAAAATTCTACATCTCCAAACACTAATGCACTCAATAGCACTACTCACAAATCAACATTAAACAATGTGGAAAAGCTTCAATGGCATATGACGGTAAGTCATAAAACAACGTTGGTTTCATTACTAAAGGAATATGTTTTTAGTGCCTGTTGCAAGAATTGGAGTCAATTCCAGTAAACCAAAGTACAATTATCGAGAAAACTGTAAGAAAAAGGGTTCAAGCCAAAAAGGAAATATCAAGGCGAAATCTAATAAAACAAAATCGGCTGGAAAATTGGATTGGTCACTTCAAAAAACACGCTTTAATACGCCAATAATTAATCCACAGAGATCGACTGGAAACTGGTTAACTTATTGTATCTCTTATTTATTTTTGACTCTCGGCTACCATATCAACTGCAACAATTTTCCACATATTTGCAATTAATCAATAATTAATATATATTAAAGGGCTGCACAGAATGTTCTAAAGAACACTGCTCACTACTGTGTAGTAGTTCCAAGCACTATATTTGAAAACAATTCTTAAAAAAAACAAACAAGCTATAGAACATTTAGAAACCGAACAAACACTTCATAGTTTTGAAACGCCTTCACGACAGTGCTTGACTGTACTTGAATTCTGTTTCCCAGCAAAATCCTAAACAAAACATCAGAATAAAGCAAATAAACGATGACTCATAGCAAGCACATTGGCATTTGAGCATACTGCGTCTTAAATATGTGTGCTTAATACAAAGACAAAAACCATGAACAGCAACAACACACGCATATGAGCATACTGTGTATACATCACTTGTGTACAAATACAAAGACAAAAACCGTGAACAACAACAAATTTTATAAACAAAACTGAACTAGAACATTACTTCAATGCTTGAAGTTCTACTTCAATTTTGTTCTATTTCATTTGGTCCTACTTGTGTTTGGTTCTGTTTGTTCTAAAAGCTTATAAGAAAGTATTCGTTATGAGTTTAGAACATTTCGGCACTGAAGTGTTTGTTTTGAAATGTGAAAGAAGACGATGGATAGTACTTGAAAATACTACGATGTTTTGTAAGACATTTTTATTGTGCTTGAGCTGCCCTCTAATATATATAGTGAATAAAAAAATGGAAAAAATAGTCACAGCCTCTATTCTGATAAAACTGCTTCTTTAAAAATAGAGAATTTTGTTAAATTTTTTTGAATGAATTCCCAGGAACACAAATGCGACGAACTTCGCCCATCCCGACGAACTTCGCCCATTCCGACGAATTCGCCGGCAAATATTCGTTGTATAAATTCGTCATGTGAAGCACAATATCAACGAACATTGTTTACATTTCGTGCAAAGAAAAAAAAAATGAATATAAATACTAAGGTGGCCATATTAAAAGTAATCCTATATAAATCCCATCCGAAAGATATTTTTTTCAAAAATTATCCCAGGTACTTTATATTTTGAGAACATCTTCACATATTTTACTACACAAATTATAAAAAGTATGTCATGCAAATTACTTTTTTTATGTCACCTGATACTGCTTTGTTCGTCGTTCGCTGACGAAACAATTAGAAATTAATCTATTTCAACTTTCGGTGAGTATGACAAATATCGACCAACACCATGATTGTGTGCATTTGCATATACACCAATGTGTTTTATTTTTGGCAACGAATATTCGCGACCAAATATTCGTCGTTCGTCGCGGTTGTGTTCCTAGCATTAAGAGTTAACTTATAATTAAGTAATATTGCCAATTTTGCGTTTAAATAAGTTTTACTTTTCAACCCTAGACTACATGCTTAACGCGTCAGGTGCTACTACGCAAAAAGTATTAGCAAACTCTCGCGAGGATTGCGAGAGTTTGCAAAACACTTTGAATCTCCCAAGCCATATTACACAAACTTGTCGCGGACATCAAAATGACTTTGAGAGATAGCCCTATGCGCATTGAGAGTGCCTTTGATAAAGCAAATTTCCTCTCCAATGAGGAGCTTATCCGGAAGTAGTAAAATGGGTTAGGGCTATGCTGACCCAAAGATTGGTTAGAGACCCACTTGCCTCCACACTGTCACCGCGGTTAAGGGATGCCCTCAGTGGTGGATTAACTGATCAGGTTCCTGAACCGAATATCTGTATGGCGATTGTTGAGATCACCCTAAGACGATTGGTGTGATGATAGATCATGCCTTAGACACAAAATGGAAATGATGTAGAAGGGAGAGGCTATCAATCAAACTTACCCCCGGGGATCAGGGTTTTCCTTGTCAAATGCCTAACAAGGGCATTCTGTTTTTCGGGTAAAGAGGGGAAGGAGTCCCTTGTTTGTTGTAGCAAATAAAACTCTAGGAAGTCGCAAGACTTACATATGTTGTGTTGGCTAAAATTCTTAGCAAGGGTATAAATTTGCAGAACGGAGATCAGCATGCCCCCGGGTGGTTCTGCTTGCAATTCAACCCGGGCTGATCATAGTTGAGATGCCTACCTTGGCTGAAACCCAAAACGCAGGAAGGGAATGTTAGTATCCTGGATAATTGTTTGGTGTGTGGCTTTTTCGGGGACTAACACCGTACCGACGGTCTGTTGCCTTTTCAACATATAACTGTAATGTAAGGAACCAGTGGTGATAGTTGACGGGTGAGTTGGTTCAAGGGCTGATGCTCTTCGGCCTACCAACTCATTAAGTTTTCTCTTCCATTGAGAAAGGAAATTGAATTGAGAAAATTGTTACCTGTGTGAGTCTAGTCAGCCACAAGGAGGCGCTGATGAATCGTGAATAATTCACTTCGTAGAATTGGTGTATCATCAGACAAGGCCCTAAAGGCAGGTGCTGATGTTAATATTTTTAGCCATTTGTATCATATAGATCTCAAAATTTGAGAATAATTGATGTTGTTCCAAAAATACAGGTGAAATATTTGGGGATCGTCCTCCATAGGATGCTCATCATGGAGTCGCAGTTTCAATTGGTAACAAAAAAGGCTACAGTAGTCCCCTTAACTGCAAAAAACCTTAAATATCATGCTGGTTCAAATGACAAGTCCTAGGATACTACACGGTCTTTGTCTACAGAGATTTGCATGAGTATGCATCACAGCGCTTATCTATCTCAACGACGGGTATGAAAGCTCTTGTGATTCCATTGGGATGATTGGGCTTTGGTTTCAGTGTCATAGCCATACACTCATGATTCGTCACCAATTATGACCTTTTTGAGGAGTCGTTGATGATGTTCAACAACTCCTGAGCGATGTCCATGCGACATTAGTTTTGCTCAAAATTGAGTAAATTTAGCAATAACTCGAATAGCACACCAAACAAAAACAAGCTGACAATTCGAAATGGCTGATATTGCCAACATATATAAAAAAACAACAGAAAAAATGCGAAAATCGAACATAAATCATGACATTTGAAAATAACGGTTATTTTTTTAATCAGACTAGGTATATACTTATGTATGGTACAAATCTTGCGGAACCAGATACTCTTGATGTTCTTGAAATGCGAATACAGTATAATGCTCGCTGGTCTAAGCACATTTTTCATGTCACCAAAGAAACATTCAAGTGTTTCATTTTTTTGAATGGGTGTAAGATGTACTCACTTCATCTGATTTATTTACTATTTATACTACTAATACCTATATAACATATGCAACTCTCACGTTTGGGCCGGTGCCTTAACCTCTATTTTGAGATTACTCGGCCGTGTGCAAGAGAGAGCGAAAAAGCTTATCGGTGACTATACGATTTCCAATTCTATTGACTCATTGAAGCATCGCTGCAGAGTGTGAGGTTCGATTCTCTGTTTAAGCGTTACTACAATGGATCTTGCTCTGACGAAATTAGGGATCTTGTTCTCGAAATCCATATATTTTTGCGCAACACATGTTAATCGTCCGGGGCTACTCCAATTCTGGTTGATTATCCAGCGAATCGCATAACACATTACAAAGAGAACTCGTTTTTCAGTCGTACAATTAGTCTGTGGAACAAGTTGCCTACAGACGTGTTTTGTGTCACATAAAACGTTGGAAGTTTCACGTCAGACATCTACAAACATTACTCCTTTCCTCCTCCTTATAACTAATTTTTCTAGCTCCAGTACAATGCACTGCATATGTAGGGATCATCCGTTGAGTCCTGGTCCGAGATAAAAGAATATAATATAAAGCTTTATAACAAATAATTGAAATCCAAATTAGAAGAAATAACATGAAAAATGCATTTTTCCGTTAGCATAAATTTTAGTAACTAAATTATGGTTTTTACTTTGGATTTGTATGGGGGTTCGATTGCACAGTCACTTTATTTTACTTAATGTATTTCTTAACATTTAAAAAGAATATAGAATTACATAACACTGTGTTACAGCGGAAGTATTTTCTAAGTTTATTTTAGCCATGTAACAATAAAATCCATAGCAGTATTTAAATTCTTTAACCAATTATCTAAATTTGTTTGGGTATCTGCAGAAAAAAAGACGGCAGTTGAAGATACACCCTGAGTCGTTTCCTCCGACTCCCAATCTAAATAAAACGATCTGGGACGAGCACATAGTTCTCTAGGAGAACAAGTCAAAGGATAATTTTCGTAATGTTTGGGACATCTTAAATCAATCGATATAAGAGGCGATATATTTAAGCTACTTTTGTCTTGCCAAACATAGAGGAAAATTCCATCTAACGTACAATATCGTCTATTCCAGTAGTGCTGTTTACAAGGATCTTGGACGTCTAAGAAACCATCAAAATAAAGTTTTGGTAAATAAATTTCCGCTCTTCCATTTAGCTGTATTTCTCCTAATAGGCTTGTAGATTTCGTGCGAGATGTAAGCGGCTGAGAACAAAGGCAAGACGAGCGTATACAAATTCGGTCAGAATTCTTTGACTCTTGTTCAACGTACTCGTAAGGGGAAAAATCTTTAGCATCTAAAGTAAAAGATGCTTGTAATTTAAATCTAGAAACGATGCCGCAAGACGAGTCTGACGACACAGATGATGTTGCCCTTGGTGTTGTTGAATCTGTTTCTGCTTCACGTTCTGATATTTTCTGCAATTAAATAGAGTAAACAATTTTTTACAATTAATAACTGAACTTATTCATTGTCAGGTTTAAGCTTAGTAGAGATTAAACTGCTGCATCAAAACATTCATTTATGCGTCTCCGCATATGTTTTATTTCATTGAACTCTATTACGTAGTACTTTTTGAAATGACTAATAAAAGAATGAGTATTCTAACAACAAAACCAAGCACAATACTCCACTTGATATAAAGCAAACCAACACAACACTCTACCTGCTATTTCGCAATGAATTGTCAACTCTGTTTGCTTTCTGCAAATGTTTTGAAAAACACCAAGTACTTCAAAACATTTTGTTTTTGTCATTGCATCGTCACCGCATTGTTATTGTTTAAACGGCAACCATAATAACATTAAAAATTCACACATGTACATACATTTATTCTGTAGCTTTGAATCAATTCAGTAGCTAATCTGTTTTTAACGAAGAAGGAGGGTGGCAAGTTTTTTTCGTTTGTTAGTGCAACAACAATTTGAGTTTCGCTATGACTGAAAACAGCGTAAGTTTTTCTTCTTTTGAGACAAAAAAAAACATTTATTAGGGCAATGCACAAAAATTGTGTTACCTTGCATATGTATTTATTTGAACAGGTATCAATAAACGGTTCTACTGACGCAGATGAATCAAATGTATGCTTGTTTAGTAATTCCACCATTAAATCTAGGCTTTTGGCTGGGGAGTATAAATTTAATAACAAAAGAGGAAGGAGCAATGTGTGGAACATATTTGGGAAAATTGAAAATGAATTGGGGCAGGAGATTGATAATATTGTTGGTTGTCGAAAATGTTTAAATGTTTATAAATTCAATAAAAAGTCAACATCGAATTTAGTCAAGCATAAGTGCTACATTTTATTGACAGAAAACAGTAATAGTAGTTCCAAAATTGAAGTTGACGCCGAAACTAAAAATAAAGCAGTACAAATTTTCACTGAATGGACCATTGTAAATTGCAGACCTTTCCGAATAGTTGAAGACTCCGGATTAAAAAAGTAGGTGAATTTTTCATATCCTTAGGTACAAAACATGGACAAAATGTTAATATTAACAGCGCGCTTCCGCACCCAACGACTGTGTCAAGAAACATTAATAAATTGTACCAAACACATTTTCAAAAAGTTTCATCCGAAATATCATCAATCAAAAATATTGGATTTGGGCTCACTTCTGACATTTGGACTGATAATTACATTCGCAAAAGTTTTTTGTCCTTGACAATTCAATATATAAAGGATAATAATTTAGTTGTAAGACTGCTTGGAATGAAGTCTATGGAGGATCAGAAATGTACACGTAGGTTTTTAAACTTATTAATACAATAAATGAACCATTTATATGAGGGTTATACTAATTTTCAGATGATAAAATTACTAGGTGTGTTCATTTACTTTACTAGTAAAAATTAGCAACGAGAGAGTAACAAGAAAATTTTCAAAATTACTCTCAAAAATGTGAAAATGTAAATGAACACTTTACTAGCAAAAATTTGCAAGTTAGAGTAGTGTTGTTGTGTATAGATATATATAAGTACTTAATAACTACCATTATATCCTTTGGACAAATTATACATATATGTATGTTATTATGTATGGTCATTTATATTCAGCATTGTCTTGACTGGTGTTTTTCGAGTACAGCTTGTAATAGAATAATGAAAAGTTTTACAATTTTATTTAATCTAGGACTAGGCATAGTGGAAATACACTAAGCACTATAAGGGTGATTAGCTACTTTTGAATAAAGTATCTATTTTCAAATAGCATCCCATACACGTTTCACTTCAATTCGTAACTGAGTCGGTTGTTGTGCAATTCAAGAAGTAGTTTTTTTTTTGCAAGGAGACCGTTAATAATATTTTAAATTGTCTTTAATTTCATTAAATCGGATAGTTGAATGAAAATCTTTCTATTCAGTTTATGAAGTGTGTGGCCAAGAATCAATTCAATTGAAAGACTCAATTAACAATTGAATTGAAACGTGTATGGGCTGCTTTATACGTTATAACAGCCTGCATACACATATCATTTTTATTTCAAATTAATTTCAAATTGTAAAGTACCGAATAGCTAGGTACTCATAATATTTACGATACTAAAAATAATAGTTGGTCTGTAAAAATTAAAGAAACAAAAACATTTCAGAGGTTAAAACTACAAAAATATTAATATAATTAAAAATGGAAGGTGTCTAAGTGTTTATTTAAGTGCTTCCCTAAAAGTTTTAAACACATTCAAGCAAGTAAATTTGCCGGAACATCCTTTGCCATTGATGCGCTACATACTGTGTTGCTTAGTTCATTGCCACTAGACGTCTTATTTTACCTCTGTTGTTCCTAAGTTACACAAAAATCAATTTGTTATCTTTTTAATACTTATACTCGTTTTAAAAGTTTACATACACTTACAATTTCTTAAATTTTTCAAAATATTTTCATTTTTAACTTAATTTAGAAATATTGTTTTGTAAACACAAACGCAAAACAGCTGTTTGAATAATTATTGCAAATAAAAATTTTACTTGCAAAAACTTGCAAGAATTTTTCTGTCTCTCAATTTTGTACGCTCTTTTGACGCTCTCTCGTTGCAAATTTTTTGTGTTAATGAACGCTTTCTAGTAAAAATTGTTACAAATTTGTGAAAATTTTTAGTAAATGAACACACCTACTTTAAAAATTATTAAATTATTAAAGGAGTTTAACTGTGACCTCAATGATAATGCCATTATTGTCACAGATACGAGGTTCAAACATGATTGCTGCCTTTCGAGAGTATAATCATATAAAATGTGTTAATCACTTAATCCATAATTCATTGTAAAAATCAATTGATGAAGTAAATGAAGCTGCAAGTTTATGTCAAGCATACTGTAAACTAGTGAAATATTTTAAAAAATCGGGACTACTAAATTCAACACTCGGTGTTACATTGAAGAGTTTTTCTCCAACACGTTGGAACACAGTGTACTATTTATTCGTTTCCATTGAAAAAAATTGGTCCGCAATAGTACAAATTTTGCAAGAAAAAAAGCAAATGAAGAGAATTCATAACATTAATTTAAATGAAGTAAGCGCCATTATTAAACTTTTGGAACCATTTCAAGAATCTTTCAGTCTATTCACACACAAACTTAACCAAAGAGTTTTTTTTCATCTGAAATAGCAATGAATACTCATTTCAGTGTACTCTGAAAGGTAGTACTTTTGTTTTGCTTATAAAATGTTTTGGATGGCTTGGTGTTTTGTTTTGAAATGAATGATGGTAGAAGTATTTGTTTGTTTTGTTGGTAGCAAATGTAATATTTTACGCATTTACTATTTAAGTGAATGTCTTGATATGTCATTTAAGACATTCATTGCAGTAGTTTAGTAGAGATGTATTCTAGATTTAAGACAGGAGACACAACTATTTTGCGGTACGGCATTTTTTTCTGTTGCTCCAGTTTTTAGAACTTACTATGTTAAATATCTACCTGTGCATGTCTATTGTAAATATTAGCTGTCTTTACAAAAAAGGCATTGTTATCTACCACCACTCATTTTCGGTACACATTTATATATTTGTTTCTTTACTCTACTTTGGGATCCCAATTTATACGAAAAGCGTTCCCGTACTTTAAAATTGGACAAATGAGAGCGCTTTTGAGAGAATAGTATGCCTCCTATTCTTGCACGAAACCGCTCGTTCTTTTTCTTCGGGCTAGTTTTGGCAAGTAGTTAAGCAATCAGCTGTTCGAAAAATAAACAATACCAAAGAAAGAAAGTTCATTTGAATTAACTCGTATACAAATTAGAGGGCTGATCAAGCACAATAAAGATGTCTTACAAAACATCGTAGTATTTTCAAGTACTATCCTCTTTTTTTCACATTTCAAAACAAACAGTTCAGTGCTGTATGTACAGTATGCTCATGCGTTTGTGTGTTGTTGTTCATGATTTTTGTCTTTGTATTAAGCACAAATATTTAAGACGCAGTATGCTCAAATGCCAATGTGCTTATTATTATTATTATTGGACGGGGTATGCGTCCCCTTGCCCCATTATGGGTTGAATATGTCAAGAAAACGGACAAGCTCCTTCAATGGGAGTGATATTAAGTCACATTCACTTAACATATAAGCTTGTAGTAGCCCATATCTTCTGTGTCCCAGTGCTCCACAGTGGGTGATTAAGTCATCCATTGACTCCTTTTCATCACCGCAGAATCTGCAAATATCTGTGTTGGAAATGCCCATCCTGGGAAGGTGCTTGTAGCAGTTATAATGACCTGTGCTTAACGATGGATTCCGTCCATTTCTTTATCTCCTCATTCAAGAGACCCTTATTAAAGCCAAAAGTTGGCCCCTCTGCTCCTTTCTTGGCATAAGTGTCAGCCATTTCATTGCCGTGATGCCCTTCATGTCCTGGCACCCAGATCAGGGTGACCTGGTTCTGGCTTGCCAGTTCTTTTTTCCTGTTGTGTCATTCCAGTACTAGCTTGGACGTAAAGACACAACTGCTCAGGGCCTTCAGCACTGATTGGCTATCAGAGAGTATTTTTATCTGCACTCCCTTGTGTTTTTAAAAAGTAACAAATCCAGCGAATGTGCTTGGTGTGACTCATCGTTTATTTAATTTATTGTGATGTTTTGTTTTGGATTTTGCTGTAAAACAGAATTCAAACACTGTCGTGAAGGTGTTTACAAACTATGAAGTGTTTGTTCCGTTTCTAAATATTCTATAGATTAAAACAATTAAGTTTTTTATTCGCTATTTAAGCTTCTAACATTTATACCAGTAAAAAATTATAAACAGCTTGTTTTCAAAGTTTCCCAGCTATCTATATGTCGATATTTCATAGGAACTACCCTTTCAAAAAGCAAATCGTAGCAACCAACGGTTGTTCATTTGTTTGAAAGGTGTAAAGAAATGTTAGAGACGTTTATAAATAGAAAAGCTTGTTTTTTGTGTTTTGACGGATATTATTAGAGCATTTTTCTTTTAAATTCTCAACAATTTATTTATGTTGTTGGGATATAAAGTTGAATGTTTGAGAATATCTTTCAAAAATTTCCAAAGTCTACTGATGATTAGGGTAGTTCCTATGAAATGTCGACATATAGATAGCTGGGAAACCTTGAAAACAAGCTGTTTATAATTTTTTATTCTATAGATTGTTTGTTTTGTTTTAAGAATTGTTTTGAAATACAGTGCTTGGAACTACTGCACAGTACCAATATTTCAATCCAATACCAATCATTTCAGTGCCACACAAAAGTGTAAAATGCCATAGTATTTTTTTCGTAAAACTAAATGCTAATATTTGCTGCCACATCAAAAAATCCTGCATATGTTTCTTTTTGGGCTAGAAATTTGGCTTTTTGCTTTCCAGTATTTTAGGTAAATTTTATCTGTATTTGAGAGAAACTTATGTAAAGAAACACTCCTAATACAACATAAGGGCTTGAGGTAATCTTCTGTCATTCATGTATAAAGTTTTTCAAGTGAAAGTATGAAATATATCTGTATTCTTTTTCCTTCGCCATTCTCTTTCCTTTAACATTCTTCATTCGTTCGTTCAAAAACTGTAAACATTGAAAATCAATTGAAGGAAATGCAGCTATTTGCAAATTTAAAGCAACCATTCTTTAACCAAGTACGACGTGCACTTGGAGTCGTTATCTTGTTGAAAAAAGAATGACGTTTCATCCAGTATTTTCCTTCAGGTTTTCGTAAATAATGTTTCAGTATGAATGTTTATCCATTGTATTTACCATTTTACCCGCACCGGCCGTTGTGCCATACAAACTACAACGTTACCACCACCATGTTTAAATGTGTGTATTATATTTTTTAGCAGCATCACTTCATTCATCTCGCCCAAAAATATTATATTTTCACCCGTCACTAAATATAACATTATCCCAAAATAAAACCCCTGGGGACCAAGTTTTGCCTTAGAAGGACACTCTGTTTTTTGTGGCATAGAGGGGAAGGAGTCCCACGTTTGATGTAGCAAACAAAACTCTAGGAAGCCACATGATTTATGTTGTGTTGGACTTCCGAAACCCGTACCAAGGGTTGGCAGAATGGGGATCAGCAAAACCCTCGGTATATTCAGCCTAGCAGATCTCTCGGTGCTGATCAGTTGAGGTGCCTACCTTGGCTGAAACGTTCAGGGTGTAGTTTAAACCTAAACTCGCAAGAAGGGGAATTAGTTTCCCTGATAACTATGGTGCAGACCTGTTTTCGGGGTCTAACAACCACGTGAAGGGCTGTTGTCTTGCAACAGATACCTGTATGTTAAGGAACCAAGAGTGATGGTTAGAAGGTTGAATTGGTTAAGGGCTGACGCTGTAAATGGGCTACGGCCTACCAACTCATTGAGCCTTGTCTTCCATTGACTGGAAATTGCATACAGGACGGATTAGACCATCTCTTCAATTTCGTCTTCAGGAAACTCTTCTTATATTTCTCCTTAGCTCCTTTTTTAGCACACATGTTTGCCAGCTCAACAGCGCTATGCCACACATGTCTGAGCTTCCAAATATACTTCGGAATCCACTTACTTTGTTCAAATTAACACGAACTGTTATTTCCCAACAAAACGTTTTAGTTATGAAATATGGAAAAACAAGCTTAACCCTGAACAAATATTATGGTTAATTACACTGCACAACAATTTCAAACTTTTTCTATACGTGTGTCAGCGTTTTGAAAGATTAAATCGGAATTTTATTTTAAAGGCGTTTAAGGTTCCCAGCTTTCGCCTTTTGTAGCAGCATGTTCTCTACATCAGAGCTGTGGGAAAAGTTCAGCAAATATTTTTGTAAAACATATTAACCCTCTAACTCCCCTTCATAATAGCATTTTTAACTATATTCTAATAACAAATCGTAAAAATATACACAGAAAAAGTGGAAGGGCGGGAATGAAATGTTGTACAGAAATGTTGGCCATAAAATTTTACTATATCTCAGAGCACCCAAAACTAAACATAATCAACAAAACCATTCAAATTCAAAATTCGCCATTAGGGATTAATTTTGTTATTATTTATGAAGAGGAAGAGTTAGAGGGTTAGTGGGTTCTACAATAATATTTAACATAACATAAAGAAAACATAGTTTTATATGCCGATACGCTGCACGAGTAGGCCAAAGCTGGAAAGCTTTAACCGCTTCTAAAATAAAATTCCGATGTGATCTTTCAAAACATCTGCACATAAATATTTTTTCTTATGGTCTCCTCTACCAGAATCATTGGTCGGAGCCCCCTAATCTTTTTCGTGTTTAATTGTGTCATTTTACTAATAATAGTGAATATCTATATATATAATACTAATAATAGTGAATAATAATCTTACTTGTTTTTCTTCAATTGTTATGGTAGATAATTTTCGCAGTCGAAGCATAAAAATATTGCATTTTACTGCTGTTTGTTGCACTTTTTTAAGACTGTATGCGTCAAGCTCCGTACTGCAAATAAGTTCGATGCCATTATCTCGAAAGACTGCTACTCCATTCTGGCAGCCTGCTGATTGACTGGATATAACAACGTCGCCGCATTCAAATGTTACAATATAGAAAAAATTGAAAAATATATCCTGTTCGACATTAGTTAAAACTGGCAAATGCATCTCATTAACACAAAAACGCATTAAAGACTTTTGATTCATGCAATGATTCTTTCTAACTGTTGGAGAAAAGTTCTGATAAGTTTTTCGACGGAGTGATGAAAACAATAAAAGTCTTTCAGCCTCAACCATTTCCATCGAACTTTCCAAATCAGGCAATTGGCGGCATACGCTTACTGCTTGTGCTATTTGTTCACTAATGCTGGCGGATTCGTTGAACGAAATCATATCCTCTATATTAAATTCACCATCTGTATACGATTGTCTTTCACTTGTCACGTTCGGGTTAAATGTTGCAATATTCGCAGACTTCGAAAACAATTTTCCCTTTTCTTTAACAAATTTCTTGCTTTTCCGAAAAGATTTGCGTAGAACATTTTTAAAACTTTTATACTTCTTCATTGTCGGTTTCTTTAAACTCTCATAGTAAGACCGTTCATTTAGATTGGGAGAGCCAGTTTGATTTTGTTTTATAGGGATGCTTAAGTTATCCCGATTGATTGGTGGTGCACCTTTGTAAGCATTGTACAAATGATATTTTCCTTCCGCATCAGCTCTTGACTCGTTCGCAGATGATTCATCCTATATTAACAAAAAATATCATAATGGTAAATTCGTATAATTCTGTCCCAATGCCAACAAATAAAATGTGTGAAATTATATTTGTATGTACATATATTTTCATTTACATATGTATATTTTTTCAAGTTTAACACAAGATTCATAGCTTGTAATGTATCAGCTTTTAACAATAAATTTAAATATTTGCACAAATAAGTTTATATAGAATGAGTTCGATTTTTTAATCAATGAAAATTTGCCAGGTTAGTGTAGTAAAGTTTAAATGCAGTACAAGAGATCTTAATAGGTATCAATAAAAAATTCTACCTTTGTTACAAATGAACGCTTTTTAAGTGTACTTTGGTTATTAGACGACGGTGACGTAATTGAACTTAATTGCAAATTACTACCAGCAGGTGTACTATTCGGAAAAGAGCCGTTGTTAAGGCCACCAATTTCTTCGTTTGGCAGATTAGTAGGAGGTTGCTCGCACTGAGGTATCGCGTAAAATACATCATTTGAGGATGATAGGTCCGTTACATCATAATAGTTAGATGAATTACGTTTATCCTAAAAGAAAAAAATTAAGTTGTTACAATTAGATTAGAGTTATACAGATGTACATATGTATGTGTGTATGTACAAGGTGGCGCAAAACTAATTTTCAAATTTCGTTTTTGAATAGCTTTTACTAAATGAAAACAAATTATTTTGAGTGTTGGAAATCTTTATTTAGACCTGTACAATTTTTTCTGTTAATTGAACAAATTTGATATCAGCCAAGATTTGTGGCTCGTATTATCTTCCATTTCTGGCGACAACTGCTCGCATTGCTGTCGAGTGTTCTCCTTAAGTGCTGCCATTGTCTGGGCTTTGTTGCCATGTTAGCCCCAAAGAAAGAAGTCTGGTATGGTTAAATCGGCCGATGACACCAAACCACCGAAGCGTGAGACTAGGAAATCCTGCCTCCGCAATATCCAGTATGACTCCTGCTGCGTATGCAGTTACACCATCTCACAAGTGTAGCAATTTGTACCCATATTGCTTGGTAACGGTACTCAATTGCGGGTTTATGTGTAGGTAACTGGCTGGCTACCCTTATCCTTTTCTAACTAATATACGTATTTATAGTTCTCTTATTTACTCGACATGTTTTGTCTTTGTGTTGTGGCATCATGTTGCATATGTGTGGTTTACACATATTCTTCTTATACATACATACATATATATGCACCTATTACGTTGTGGATATATTTATCTCATTTACTCATATGTGATTTCTATAGACATTATATTTGTATTTAATATTAAACATACTTGTTAAGCGTTATTTTTAAGGAAAATGGATTATTATTAAAAAGACTACCGGAAAGAAAAGACGTGTGTTATTTGTTTAGCGCCCTAAATAAGTAACGAGTAGCTTTTCATAGTCTTATAACTGCAAACATTTTTATCCAACTATCAGATTCTACGAAATTAAAGAAAATTTTAAAATTATTTAACGTTTTCTTTGCAAATATAAATTTTGACAGCTGATTAGGAGACTCGAACACACACAGCACTATAGAATTGAGAGACTTACTAGCCAGCATGAAAAATCAAAATCGTTTGATTTTTCTTCAACCAACTCGACAACTGCCAAACTAATCAATTTACAAAGTCATACACATCTTGATTTGCACAACAACCGACTCAGTAGCCAATTAAGTTGAAACGTGTATGGGTTAGGCCTCTTAATTAAAAATAGATATTTTATTCAAAATTAACTAATCACTCTTATAGTGTTTAGTGTACTTCGACTTCGTCTAGTACTAGATTAAATAAAATTGTAAAACTTTTGATTATTCTATTACAAGCCGTACTCGAAAAACGCCAATCACGACAACGCTGAATATAAATGACAATAATCACATTATTTTTAAAATATACATATGTTAATTTGTCCAAAAAATGGGTAGTTATTAAGTACTCAAATACATTTACATAACATTACTCTAACTTGCAAATTTTAGCTAGTAAAGTGTTCATTTACTATTTCGCATTTTTGAGGGTAATTTTGAAAAATTTCTTGTTATTCTCTCGTTGCTAATTTTTACTAGTAAATTAAATGAACACACCTAATCATTAGAAATAAAAACAAAAAATTAGAAAAAAAAAGAAATTCATATTTAAATTTCTTAAAAATATAAAAATTATTCAACAAAAAATACCAGTACAAAAAAGCCTTCAAGGCCAATAAAAATGTATTGTAAAATTAAAATTTATAAACTATGCAATAAAGGCTCAGTTAGCCGGCTGGAGTGTAATGTCAAAGTAACGTAATTAAACAGCTGATCGGTTTTGTTATGTGTAAAGCAGTTAGAACGGTTATTGAAATGTAATGTAACGTAATCGGAATGTATGAACCTGTAGAAAATAGAATTTTCTTACATTTTTACGTTACATTTTTTTTTAAGTGTTGTCAACATGGTGATATAAAAAGTATTAATAGCACAATTTATTCCATTACCTCATAACTTTAGTTTTTAAAATTGTATTTAGTATGCTAGAAATTAAATACATTAAGCAATGCCAATGCAATTAAAGATAGTGAGTATGCATTTTTCAAGATCATGTGTGTACACAAGAAACTAATATTCATATGCACTCATGTTAAATATTTTGCAATCGTGTTGGCTACGTGATGTGATAAGAATTGAAGCACGAATATGTGTGATCATATATACAAATTAAGGAAATCAGCTTTTATTTTAAAATCTAATTTTATTTCTCAAACTGAATCTACAGACGCAAGGCAGCTTGCTTACGGTAGTGGTATAAGCACAGCTGTCTTTCGTTTCCTTTGCGTAAATTTGTTAAAAGCACATAGACTTCCTTGCTTTTTCAAAAAAGTTTTGATAACTGTTCGTAAATTCTACTAAAAAAAATATATGTTGATGTTTTTTGATGTTGTATTTATTGTAATTCTGCCACTACCTGTTTAAAGCTGCCTTGTACAGACTCAATTAAAAAAAAAATGATTTTATTTTATTGTTCAAATTTTTATATCTTTCTCATTATTTTAAATCATTAATTTTTGTGCATAATCAGCACAAAAAATATTATTCGGTGGTCCATTTATGATTGAAATACATATACTTCGCATGTGTTAACTTGAAAAATAAAATGATAAAATTAATAAAATAAAAAAAAAACAAAAACGACCTTGAGATGAAAGAATTTATTTATAAAAAATAGTATATTCTACATATGTATATGTAAACTATTAAGTAATCTAAATCAATGTATTCTAAAAATATATATATGTAAGATACATACTTTTAAATACATACATATGTAGTAAAAGAAAGTAAACAAAATTGCGTACATCAATCGCTTAAACGTAATTATTTACGCTTCAGTAGCAACACTATTCAAACGTTTTTTTATTTTATGTATACATTTTTTCGATTTTCTCTTTCTTTACTACCAACAAACACGAAATAAAACATTTGATATAAAATGACTATCATATGATATCAACCATAATTTTCAAATCTTTTTCAAATATTTGATTTTAAGATTCGAGTTTAAATTAAAAAATCATTTGAATATAAACATTTGATACTCAATGTTTTATTAATTTGATATTGAGTGCAACTACAAATCATAAAACAAATGTGTCACCAATTAATGGGTGATTTTATAAGAACTATCGGAAATTAAAAAAAAAACACATAAAATTCGGAAAAATGCTTGAAATATTTATTTGGATCGATAGTTGGGTCGATATAATTTAATGTTTGAAGATTATTTCATGCAAATGTTGGCCGCGGCTGCGCCTCAAATGGTCCATCCGCTTAGTCCAATTTTGGCATACTCTTTCCAACATTTCGGCCGGTATCTCACGAATAATGTTGGCAATGTTGGCTTCCAGTGCGTCAATCGAAGCGGGCTTGTCGCTATAGACATTAGCCTTAACTTAGCTCCACAAAAAATAGTCTAGAGGCGTTAAATCGCACGATCTGGGCGGCCAATTGACTGGTCCCAAGCGTGAAATAAACTGTTCACCGAACTCGCCTCTCAATTGGTTCATTGTTTCGCGTGCTGTGTGGCATGTGGCACCGTCTTGTTGAAACCACATGTCATGCAAGTCAAGCTCTTCCATTTTGGGCAAAAAAAAGTTTGTTATCATCGCACGGTAGCGCTCACCATTCACAGTAACGTTGTGATTCGCATCATCTTTGAAGAAATACGGCCCAATGATGCCGCCAGCCTATAATCCGCACCAAACGGTTGTTTTTTGTGGATGCATTGGTAGCTCTTGCAATGCTTCTGGCTGCTCTTCACTCCAAATACGGCAGTTTTGCTTGTTCATGTATCCATTCAACCAGAAATGAGCCTCGTCGCTGAACACAATTCTTCGATAAAAAAGTGGATCTTCATCTAACTTTTCAAGAGCCCATTCACCAAAAATTCGGCGTTGTGGTAGGTCGTTTGGCTTCAATTCTTGCACCAGCTGTATCTTATAAGGCTTCACACCCAAATCCTTCCGCAAAATTTTCCACGTAGTGGAGTAACAGAGGCCCAATTGCTGCGAACGGCGCCGAATCGATAATTCACGGTCATCACCAACACTGGCCGATACGGCTGCGATATTTTCTTCAGTTCGCACTCTACGTAGGTGTGTTGGTGGTTTAATGTCCAACAATGTAAATTTGGTGCGAAATTTTTTTACAATAGCCCGACCTAGTGTTACGGACGAATTTATTTGTCACAAATATGGAAAGTAAAACGCCTCAGCGAATCAGAACTCATGTTAAAATCAGATTCAATGAGCATCTATTTTACTATGCGTGTAGCATCCTTATAGCGAAAGTCACCGTGAGAAAGGGAAATGTCAGGTGGCAACATATCATATGATCATTTCACTGACCAACACTAAATATTTTTCTATTCCTTGGTTATCGCGCTTCTTTTCAAACAAGTAGAGAACAGAAAAATGATGGCGAAAAGAACCGTTACATCGACTGACCAATGACATTGCGACAATTGGCATTACATGAGAGGGAAAGAAAATGAATAGATAAATGAAGTGCTGCTTAACGATAAAAGTCAGAACACATGGCAGTTAAGTAGAAGATCTCAACGAGCACGGTCCTATGGACGAGAGACCTGTACATAGGATAAGAAAAGTGCAAAGAAAAAAAAGTGGAGGAAAAGAAATTTCGCAATTTGTTAAAAGAATAAGTGATATAATTATTTTTAAAGACATATAGACAATGAATGAAGACCCAGCTTTCAATTGTGGTCAAAAGAACAGAGTGTGGAAGAAATTTGCCTCCATTTTACCGGTAGTGTCCGAAATAACGTCCGTTCATGTCCGTAGAATTAAATACAACATGCTTTTGCATTAAAATATGTGACTTTTATATGTATAAGAGCGATATGCCTAAAATTATTGTGAAATACGCTAATTAACTTTATAATTACGGAATTGTATTAAATTAAATATTAAATACATATATTATATAATAAAATGAAGATCAAATGTGAAGATCATTCATATGTGTTACACATACTCATGAACATTTATAAAGTCGCGCCTGACGCAATTACTGGAAAAGCTAAGTGAAGTAACAAAAAGAAAAAAACAAGAGAAAAGAATTTCATTTGAAATGGTATTGATTCAGTGAATTATTAATTATCACACCCTGTACAAGTAACTCCTTAAAGAAATGAAAGAATTGCGCGTTAACAGAAAATAAAGCAATCGAAACTATGTTTTATATACATTAATGACAGCTAGTTACAAAAAAAAAAAAAAAAAAAAAAAGGAAAAAAAACCCATCGAGCAAAAGGAAGAAAAGTTTGGTGTAATGTGCTACAACCTAATGATCCATATGGAGTTAATAAATTCTACACAAAAACAATTCTATAAAACAAAAGCAAAGTATACAAGTCCATTCAAGAAACCAACAACTTCAGCAGATGACATTCATCAATCAACATCATCAACAGCAGTCACCAGAATTACAGCAACAGATCGAAGGGTATTTATGTAAATACGTAGATTAAGATATTTTGTAATACTACTACCTTTGTTTAAATATTACTATTATTCTTTAAATATTATTATTATTCTTGAGATATTATTATTATTCTTTAAATATTATTTTCACTTTCTTTAAATGTTATTATTATTTAATTTCCGCAGAAAACTTATTTTCTAAACTGAATTTATTGTAACCGCTGGAGAATAAAAACATTTCGCTCTTTTACTCATATTTTTTTTGTTAATAAAATAATTGAATTCATGATGGACCTGTAATTTGTTTCTTCTGGAGAAATGGTGAACAGATTGGGTAAGCAAGGGTAAAGGTAAGCGTTTACATAAGGGACAGGCAAGAATCATCATTCGGGTACACAGTCTGTCAAGGGGTTGGACACTCACAGTGTGAGTTCGGGAATTTTTACCCGACATGACATCACATCTCGTCATGTTTTAAGTTGTTGCAAATCAGAATAAAAATTCGTCTAGGAAGAACACACTTGGAGCTTGTATTTTATTTTTTTTGTATTTCACACAGTCTGTGGTATATTCCATGGCATGTAGGCTGTTATATGTATGTTCACGCGCTGTAAATCCGGGAAAAGAACCAAATATACCGACCTTGAGCAAGCTGGGAAAATCTTTTCATGCCCTTACCCGATATCTACTTGATCGGCTCATCCAAGTGTGATTTAATGATTTGTTTTATTTTAATTACCCTATTGGTAGCCGGCGCGTAACATATATGGCGCCCAACGTGGGGCTCAGTTAGTGAATATTCTCGCGATTATTTTTGTCAATTTTTTGTTTTCGTACAAGTCTTTGGACTGGGAGGAATAACCTGATCCAAATTGCGATGCGAAGGCGAACAATCTGGCGGAATAACCTGAGAATTATGATAATATTTACACCGGAAATGGTGTATTTCTGACTTTGGGAAATTATAAGTCCGAATTGACAACAAAGAGTTGCTCAATTGCCCGTAGCGATAATGACCCAAATTTAAGAAAGGCACAGTTTCATGTTCGCATCATTGCATTTAAGTCCCTGTATAATTTGATTTTATTATTCAGGATGCGAAATGTTTGGTGGGACATAACGTAGTGGTGTAACGGATAGTACATCTGATGACGAATTTTGGCGATATTTTTTTTCTGTATTGCACAACAAGTTTTTTGGAATATACCGAAGTATATATTTGGAATTAATGCAACGCTTTATTTATTAATCTTACCTTAGTCTTTCAACATTTCTCCATTTTTATATTCAAGTAAATTTTTACACTCTAACGTTTTTTTTTGTCCTAATCTCGCATTATCGATTAGAATAACTGGCAGGTTTCTCTCTTTTCGGATCGTGTTGTTGAGACAAACCTGATTTAATTCATTTTTAAACGAATTGTATTTGATTGAATACAAATTGTTTAAAACATTCTACTATTTATATATATTTTTTTTCAACTGTAAGTGTCGGTAAGCTCACTTTAGTCTATTGATTTTCTTGCTATGTGCACATTATGCACAGAAGCACACGTTCGAATGCTAATACATCTCGTGTATCACAACCATCATTATTAACACCCAGAGGTAGGTCAACAAAGACAGTATTTCGTGGTAGAACCACTAATTTAAAACCAGCAGTTAGGACAAGAGTGGCAAGGCCCTCTTCCAGTACTAGCGTAGAAGCAAACAGAGGCTCTTCTGCGACATTATCCTTTGATTCCTCAAACCAGGGAGAAATTGACTTCGTCAATAGTGGTGAAAACCTTCCAAATCAAGAAAACGCAGGTGAATTTGATATTAACAACACAGTTGAGGAAACATACGACAGTAGTAGAGGAGTTGATAAACGCATTGTTAGCACTAAAATGGCCACTGGCGAAACCAATGATGGCGATAGATCCACTGAAAATAGGGATCTAATTGAATATTTTCAGGAAGCGCTAAGAACAACTCAAGACCAATTTAGAAGAGAACTTACTGCTATTAGAGACTCATTGACCCAGTCACGGGGAACAACTCCCGCTGACTCTATACCTAATAGAGGAAATTTCAATAATACCGCCTCACCTTCACAAATAGTCATAAAACTTAAGGACTGGAAAGTCACATATAATGGCGAAGGTAGTGTTAATGATTTTCTATTTAAAATAGACACCCTTAAACACAGGTCACAGTGTTCAGACGACTACCTTATGGCAAATTTTCAAATTTTTCTTACGAACAAAGCTGAAACTTGGTATTGGACTTATATTAAACAAAACCCAATTGCAACTTATGGGATGCTTAGAGAAGCTCTGTTGTGTGAATTCGGTACTCTAGAAACAGACTCCGAAATATTATTAAAAACTTCAAATCGAAAACAACATAATAAAGAGAGCTATGACGATTTCCACTCAGCGATGGTGCAGTTGAATTTAAAACTTAGAAATCCCA
Source organism: Thecocarcelia acutangulata (assembly GCA_914767995.1). NCBI lineage: Eukaryota > Metazoa > Arthropoda > Insecta > Diptera > Tachinidae > Thecocarcelia > Thecocarcelia acutangulata. Next base: position 66,662,972 of record OU612098.1, read on the forward strand.
TGTCAGACGTTTCTTTAATAGAAATTATAAAGAGAAACGTAAATCCTGAACTGAAGGTTATGCTTTTCATCTCTAACCCTGTTAATCTAGGAGAATTGCGATTATTAGCAAGGAAGGCTGAGAAATGCTTGCTCGAAAACAAAGCTTCGACAAGTTTTGTAAATAGATCAAGACATGTTAATGAAATTGACATTGTTCCAAATGAGCCTGATGAAGACCTTGACCCACAATTAGAAGCGCTTAGTGTAAATAAACCATATACTAGAGACTACTCTAGAATAAAGTGCTGGAACTGCTTGAAAATGGGTCATAGTTATATATACTGCCCAGATGAGTGTCGCGCAATATTTTGCTACAAATGTGGTCAACGAGGTGTCACTACGCCGAACTGTAAAGCCTCACATGCGGAAAACCGACGAAAGAGCGAGTTGTTAACCGGGGATGCTCGTTCTCCCAACTAAATCCCGAGTTTATATACGAACAGGAGTATAAACCTTCACAGGAGATTTTACGCCCTAACACCTTTTATTCTAATCAACGTTCTAAATCAGAATCATCCACTCAATCGCATTCAGACTCTCTGCACAAACGTATACAAAACTATTTTCATAAAAAAACATTCTGTTGTAAACCCTCCGTACAAATACAAAAATGCAGAGCAAGATATAAAATGAGAAAAAACTTTAGAAAAACCATCGAAGCTACTTATTTGTCAAACGCAGATGATTTCAGACCGTATGCGAAAATTAAAATCCTTGATCATGAGGTTACTTTTCTTTTAGATTCAGGAGCTAACGTATCAGTTCTAGGAAAAGATAGCATAGACTTTATAAATAAAAACAACATCCAGATGAAAACATTCAAATCGAAAATTCTAACAGCTAATGGTACAAAAAATGAGATATTAGGCTACTGTATACTTCCAGTAACATTCAGAGGAATAACAAAACCTCTAACATTTTATGTAGCACCTTCATTATCTCAAAACGGTTATTTAGGGGTTAACTTTTGGAGCGCGTTCGCTCTCGCACCTCACATAATTCCGGAAATATCGTGCATACAACATACAACAGATGATCTAGATTTTCACGATCTTAATTCAGAGCAGAAATATAGACTTGAGGAAGCTGTCTTAGATTTTCCGTCCTCTGGAAAATTAGGCCTAGGTTGTACGCATCTTCTAGAACATCATATCGATACCGGTGATGTCCCCCCTGTTAAGTCAAGGCACTGTCCACTTTCCCCACCTAGACAAGAAGAAATTTATAGGGAACTTGACAGGTTGCTAGAGTTGAAGGTGATCGAGGAATCTAATTCGCCTTGGTGCAGCCCTATTATTGCAATACGTAAACCAGGAAAAGTCAGAATCTGTTTAGATTGTCGTAAACTAAATTCCCTCACAAAGAAGGATTCTTATCCTCTCCCCCACATAAACGGGTTGCTAAGCCGACTCAAAGATACACATTACATCAGCGGAATAGACTTAAAGGATGCATTTTTCCAAATTAAATTATCTGACTCGTCCAAGGAAAAGACCGCCTTTGCAGTGCCAGGGAGGCCATTGTATCAGTATAGGGTGATGCCTTTCGGGGTTTGTAATGGTCGCCAAACCATGAGTCGTCTAATGGATAAGGCCATCCCATCTAGATTAAGGGAAAATGTCTTCGTCTACTTAGATGATCTCCTTATATGCAGTGAAAATTTCGATACCCATATAAAGGTGCTCGCAGAAGTTGCACAATGTTTAAAATCTGCAGGCCTTACCATAAATTTGAGCAAAAGCAAATTTTGTCAGCGCCAAATCAAATACCTCGGTTATATTATAGGTGGTGGTAAATTAAAAGTAGACCCAGATAAAATCAAGGCAATTACTGATTTTCCTGATTTTCCATTGCCGAAATCACCCAAACAAGTCAGACGCTTTATCGGAATGACCAATTGGTACAGATCTTTTATAAATAATTTTTCAAACCTAGCGGGTCCCCTTACAGACTGCTTACGCAAAACCAACATACCTTTTCGGATAACTCCTGAAGCAGTTGAGTCATTTAATGATCTGAAATCTGCTCTTTCGAACGCACCGGTCCTGGCACAGCCAGATTTTACTAAAGAGTTCATTATACAATGCGACGCTTCGCGTGTAGGCGTAGGAGGTGTACTTTATCAACTGGACGAAGAAGCAAGAGAGCGACCAATCGCTTTTGTATCGCAAAAGCTCAATCGCGCTCAACGTAACTATACAGTTACGGAGCTAGAATGTTTCGCAGCTGTAGTATGTGTCAAACGTTTTAGGCAGTACGTTGAAGGACTTCCCTTTAAAATAGTGACGGATCATTCAAGTCTCCGCTGGCTAATGAACCAAAAGGACTTGAATGGTAGGTTAGCTCGCTGGAGCATGAAACTTCAAAGCTTCGATTTTGTCATGGAACATAAGAAGGGGTCTCTTAACGTCGTCCCAGATACACTTTCGAGATTTGACGTAGATGAGCTTGAAATTATTTTAAATGCTGTTGAAGTGGATCTCTCTTCCGCGGAATTCACAAGCAAAGAATATAAGGATTTAATAGAAAATATTAGGCAGAATGCTAAAAATCTACCCGATTTATGTATTTCGGACAATTTTGTTTACAAACGGGTGCAATTTCGCAAAGGCGATTATGAGGAAGAGAACCTTTGGAGACTTTGGATTCCTAGTGGACTGGTTCAAAATATCATTAAAACCGCCCACGACGAAGGTTGTCACGGTGGATATGCCAAAACGCTATTTAGAATTAGGCAAAAATATTATTGGCCACATATGACACGCGATATAAAATCATATATTAGCAATTGCGATGACTGCAAAGTTATAAAACCCGTCAACCAAGTTTTACGCCCACCCATGGGAAATCAAACTCTGACATTCCGCCCATTCCAAAGAATATATTGCGATTTCCTCGGTCCATATCCACGCTCGAAGTCAAACAACTGTCAGTTGTTTATCGCGATAGATCATTTCACTAAATTTATATTTCTTAAGCCTCTAAGATCTGCAACTACGAGCAATGTTATTGATTTCTTTCAGAAGGAAGTGTTCTGCACATATGGCGTACCGCAATATATCCATAGTGATAATGCGAAGCAGTTCACCTCAAAAGAATTTGAAGAATTCATTTCCGCTTACGGAATTAGGCATGTTACGACTGCATTTTATTCTCCTCAGGCGAATGCTTCTGAGAGGGCAAATAGGGAAATCATCTCTAAAATTCGTCACTTTCTTAAGCAGGACTCTGACCACATGCAATGGGACAGGGAAATACCAACAATTCTGTCTATTTTACGCAGCGATTTCCATTCTGCCATACAATGCAGCCCATATTTTGCAAGTTTTGGACAGAACATGATCACTCATGGTACTGCCTATTCCTTATTAGATAGGTTGAACATGACAACCGACGATACTATAGTACAGCGTGCAGACCGATTGCAAAGCCTTCGAGAGAAAATAAGTAGGAATCTTACCCTGGCCCATGAAAAAGCGTCAAAAGTGTACAACACAAGATCGAGAAATTTCACTTTTAGAGAAGGACAGGAAGTTTTCCGTAAAAACCGCGCACAGAGCAATTTCACCAAGGCTATAAATGCGAAATTTCTCCCTCGTTTCATAAAATGTAGGATCCGGAAAAAGGTAGGAAACTCTCTGTATGAAATCGAAGATCTACAGGGTAATTATGTCGGCAAGTTCCATGCGTCTGATATTCGCCCACAGTAGCATTACCCGAAGTCAGCGCGTGACCTATATTTCATTTATGTTCGCTTTTATGTATGTCGTGCCCGGCTTCGTGGGTCGAGCCACACGTTGGTTAAAAATCACTTTGCCCATACTCGCCTAGAAAAAGAAACGCGTCCCTTCCTGTTCGATCTTCAATCTTGGAAGATTTCATACGAAGCAGGTTTGTTACGGACGAATTTATTTGTCACAAATATGGAAAGTAAAACGCCTCAGCGAATCAGAACTCATGTTAAAATCAGATTCAATGAGCATCTATTTTACTATGCGTGTAGCATCCTTATAGCGAAAGTCACCGTGAGAAAGGGAAATGTCAGGTGGCAACATATCATATGATCATTTCACTGACCAACACTAAATATTTTTCTATTCCTTGGTTATCGCGCTTCTTTTCAAACAAGTAGAGAACAGAAAAATTATGGCGAAAAGAACCGTTACATCGACTGACCAATGACATTGCGACAATTGGCATTACATGAGAGGGAAAGAAAATGAATAGATAAATGAAGTGCTGCTTAACGATAAAAGTCAGAACACATGGCAGTTAAGTAGAAGATCTCAACGAGCACGGTCCTATGGACGAGAGACCTGTACATAGGATAAGAAAAGTGCAAAGAAAAAAAAATGGAGGAAAAGAAATTTCGCAATTTGTTAAAAGAATAAGTGATATTATTATTTTTAAAGACATATAGACAATGAATGAAGACCCAGCTTTCAATTGTGGTCAAAAGAACAGAGTGTGGAAGAAATTTGCCTCCATTTTACCGGTAGTGTCCGAAATAACGTCCGTTCATGTCCGTAGAATTAAATACAACATGCTTTTGCATTAAAATATGTGACTTTTATATGTATAAGAGCGATATGCCTAAAATTATTGTGAAATACGCTAACTAACTTTATAATTACGGAATTGTATTAAATTAAATATTAAATACATATATTATATAATAAAATGAAGATCAAATGTGAAGATCATTCGTATGTGTTACACATACTCATGAACATTTATAAAGTCGCGCCTGACGCAATTACTGGAAAAGCTAAGTGAAGTAACAAAAAGAAAAAAACAAGAGAAAAGAATTTCATTTGAAATGGTATTGATTCAGTGAATTATTAATTATCACACCCTGTACAAGTAACTCCTTAAAGAAATGAAAGAATTGCGCGTTAACAGAAAATAAAGCAATCGAAACTATGTTTTATATACATTAATGACAGCTAGTTACAAAAAAAAAAAAAAAAAAAAAAAAAAAGGAAAAAAAACCCATCGAGCAAAAGGAAGAAAAGTTTGGTGTAATGTGCTACAACCTAATGATCCATATGGAGTTAATAAATTCTACACAAAAACAATTCTATAAAACAAAAGCAAAGTATACAAGTCCATTCAAGAAACCAACAACTTCAGCAGATGACATTCATCAATCAACATCATCAACAGCAGTCACCAGAATTACAGCAACAGATCGAAGGGTATTTATGTAAATACGTAGATTAAGATATTTTGTAATACTACTACCTTTGTTTAAATATTACTATTATTCTTTAAATATTATTATTATTATTCTTGAGATATTATTATTATTCTTTAAATATTATTTTCACTTTCTTTAAGTGTTATTATTATTTAATTTCTGCAGAAAACTTATTTTCTAAACTGAATTTATTGTAACCGCTGGAGAATAAAAACATTTCGCTCTTTTACTCATATTTTTTTTGTTAATAAAATAATTGAATTCATGATGGACCTGTAATTTGTTTCTTCTGGAGAAATGGTGAACAGATTGGGTAAGCAAGGGTAAAGGTAAGCGTTTGCATAAGGGACAGGCAAGAATCATCATTCGGGTACACAGTCTGTCAAGGGGTTGGACACTCACAGTGTGAGTTCGGGAATTTTTACCCGACATGACATCACATCTCGTCATGTTTTAAGTTGTTGCAAATCAGAATAAAAATTCGTCTAGGAAGAACACACTTGGAGCTTGTATTTTATTTTTTTGTATTTCACACAGTCTGTGGTATATTCCATGGCATGTAGGCTGTGTTATATGTATGTTCACGCGCTGTAAATCCGGGAAAAGAACCAAATATACCGACCTTGAGCAAGCTGGGAAAATCTTTTCATGCCCTTACCCGATATCTACTTGATCGGCTCATCCAAGCGTGATTTAATGATTTGTTTTATTTTAATTACCCTATTGGTAGCCGGCGCGTAACACTAGATGGTCTGTTTGTACAATCTCCCGGGGGCTTTGCTGATTCCCTTTCTGCCAATTAACCCTTGGTAATGGATTTGAAAATCGAACACAACATAAGTCCCCGAATAGAAGCCTCAGTAGGTCGATTAAACTGACCATAAAATGGAAGAAGCGCGCGATGAACTTTCTTAACAGAGCACGCATTTTGGTAATAAAATTCAATAATTTGCAAGCGTTGTTCGTTTGTAAGACGATTCATGATTAAATTATAGACCAAACTGAAGATGTTTGACAGTGACACAAGATACAAAACATGCGTGAGCTGTCAAAACTAGTGTTGCCAAAAAGATAATAGCAAAAAAATCACTCGTTACTAAAAAAAATTTAACATTTTAAATTCATTAACAAAAAAAAAAAAAAAATTTGAATTAGAATTAGGGAAAAGATTAATAAATGTGTTTTGTTTGTAAACAATTGCATTGCAATGCAATGCAATTAAATGTGAACAAAATTTTTTTAATAGGTATAAACGCATGAAGGAGCACATAAAGAAGTGAAATAATAAGATATAAATAGATTGCCCGATTTCAGTGAGATTTAGAATCAAGGGGAACCAAATACTTCTTCTTTTCGAGAATTTCAAGACTAGGGAAAAAATAATAATAAATTAAATAATAATAATAGAAAATTGAAATTAAAAGAAAAATGATTTGTAAATCAAAAAATAGTTTTTATATATATTCCACACCACAATCCACATTTGAAAAACATTTGAGAATTACATTTGGAATAAATAAATTTCTCAATTTGAAAATAGTTTCCCCTTTGGGTTGACAATACTACGCATTTTAGTTTGAAACTTTTGTCGTTTGACAAAACGTTTGATTTCAATTTATTCTCAATTAGTGTTTGCTGGGTAGGATGTACCTATGTACATAAATACGTTTTTATATTCATAAAACCCAAATTTGTTTTAATAAACTTTTGCATAAAATATTTGAATTAAAGTTTATTTAAAATTCATTTTTGTTTTTGTGTACATGCCCATAAATCTTTTATTAGTAGTTAAATTTTTTCCAAAAACATATGTATGTTATGTTTCTACGTTCTATAATCGCACTTACGTCTTAAGTTTACTTTACGTTACTACCACATTCCATTTACATTACATTCCAGTTGGCTAACACCTATTTTTATAGCTTTTTATCTTATTTAGCTTAGATAAAAAATTAAATTAATTAATGTATACATACGTTTTGCACTTTTTCGACGACTTCTCTTCCGCAATCTGGATCAACCGCCAGTTCGCTTGTACATAAATTTTGCAAAAATAATTCACTTCGCTGAAGAGATAAGTCTGATTTATTTAGATTTTTTTGCTTGTTAGGATACGAGTTTTGTTCCATCGATCGAACATTATTTAAGGACTGGCAGTGTGATAATGGCAAATTTGACGAAAATGGTAAATAGCTTGGGTGTTTTTCAACTGAATGAGGCTTAGGTTGTACTAAATTTTTCAATGTTTTGCTCCTGAATGAGTCCATTATAATGTTTCCTAATGGTATTGGCTGCAGCGGTTGTTTAAAATTCAATTCTTTTTTGCCCGACTGGCATTTATTGACTTTAGTATATAAAATTTCGGGATTGTCAGCAGCGCCATAATGCTGGATACTGGTGTGATTTTCAAATTCAGGACCCTCGGATAAGTAAATGTTTTCGTCAACTATTTCAGAATATATCGGCTCATTTGCATTATAATCACTGCATTTTGATGTATTTGTAATATATTTGGGCAAGTTTTCATTTTCTTTAGTGTCTTGTTCGTGAAGATTATCTGGACAATCAATACCAATTGAACTTTGATCAACAGTAGTTTCTGCTTGCTAATTTAAACGAAAGCAAAGAAAATGTGTTTACTTTAAGGTAATATGATAAAAATCGATTTGCAAAGCAATAATTGTAAAAACATTTATATTTTCCGCTAAGTTTAAAATTTTGTCTTTAAGCTCACATCCTTTCAATCATTACACACCACTTCTACGTTTAGGTTTCTCATGGTTGATCCTGAAGGAAAATAAAGGTTATCCAAACCTTCAAACAGAAATGCTAAGCGACCCGTGCCCATCAGTTCTTTTTTCAGCTGGTGGTTAAGTGATTTAATCCTAACTTTCGCACCACAACAAATATACTACTCTTCTTGTATATTCCTCTACGCTCGTAGGTTGACACTGGTAAAAATATAAAGGAACTAATTGACGAAAGGAAGACGGAATCGGTGATAACAAAGCATAACTTTGGAGTGGCAGTACAGGTACGACGACCGCGACGCTAGTTAAGGGAGGTGCCTCTAGACTTCGAGACAGGCACTTTAAATTCCAGTGCCGTTAAAGCAAAAATTCCTGGGTGCTGCCAATGCTGGGTATAATACAGTAGTTGCTCAAATCCCTATTGTAGGTAAGGTGACTGCGAAAACGATTTCGAGTTATCAAGTTACACCACCCCTTACTGTAGAAAACAGATTTTGGGGTTCCCTAGCAGGACGAAATTTGAAAAATGTTAGTCATCGAACCGCGACCAAGCTTTTAGACTTGAAAGACACATCCTATAGATTTCGTGGAAGAGGCAGTGACGAATACGCGAGCCAAAAGCAGAAGCAGAAAGGTCTCAAAGATACATAAATCACGTGAGACGAACCTATCTAAGGCGGCGTGCTACGGTCTGGTTTATGTGAAGTTCCTGCCTTGAAGGCCCAACCCCACGGTGATTCTTTCACAAGGTGAAAACATGTTCACCCGGACGTCCCCATGCATGACAAATCGTCATGCATGGGTACCATTTTTGCTCACATGCTCTCTCCCATGGAGTAGGGCGGAGCCTTCCTAAAACTCCTTCCGATCTCAGGGTCACGGCAGTGCAACTCCACACCGTGTCTCATCGCATTTGGGTATTAAATCACAACCCCTACGTTGCCCCCGAACGACCTCACCATAGTCTGGCGATTACAATGTTCCCAGGGCTCCCGTGGTACCAGAAAATAATAGCCTCTAGCCAGACTATCGCACCCCTAAAAAGGGCTGCTACAGTTTTAAACCCAAACGGTTCGAGGAACTGCTAGCCCCCTGTGACGTTAGTGAAGAAGCCAGCTAATACCATAAAGGCATAGGAAAATTCTGGTTGTCGTGAGCAGATACAAGTTTGAATGAACTGCAAAATTCGCCTCCCCACACATGTAGGATGCATCGAAGCGGCAGCTTTCGGAAAAGAAGGCTGTGTTGTTGAATCAACAGAAGCCTAAGAGCCCAAAGGACTTGTCGTATGGCGGAATTGTAAAACGCAAGCTTGTGATTTATTGATCGCGGAGAGTAAATATAATCCGGATAGTCCTTAAGGATAATCCGGATTATATTCAACTATCATGACAGAAGAATATCTGGGCAAGGGCGGATAATTCAGCAGTTGGTTTACACTTCGATGGGCCGTTTAAGAAGCTTAGGACATAAATACTTGCAACTTCTGCTGGCTCGTCGAAATAGCCATAAAGTCTTGTGATAATGTTCCCGGCTTGTCTCATGGTGAATGGAGTGGCAGTGGTTTCTGGAAAAGGACGCAAACAAGTCATGCTTCGATAATGGGAAACATAGTGCAATTTCCGGTGAATGTTCATTACTACTGAACAAGCGTAAACGTAAACCAATTAATTTATCTACCGGAAACGATCTAAAACCAAAATGACACTTGGAAAGTTCCAAGAACTTTACAAAGTGGTGAGTATAGATAAGTAGGTAATTCAAATAAATGAATGGTAAGTACAATTCATTTAAGAAATTCATAATTAATAATTATTACAATAAAATATATACAAATATATTTATGACTAAAAACAAAATAATTTTGTCCAAAGTAATTTGGACAACTACTCATCAACTTCAGAGATGTTACATCATCTTGCCAAGATGCTGCTTTATCTGTACTCATGGATGGTATAAATATTGAGGAATCGGAAGCTCTTGATGTTCTTGGAATGAAGATACAGTGTGATGTTCGCTGGACTGAACACATTTTTCATATCTCTAAAGAAGCATTCAAGTGCCTAGGGTTTCTAAAACGGTGTAAGATGTACTTCACTCCATCTGATCTCCTCACTATTTATACCACCTATATCCGACCAAAAATGGAATACAATGTTTGGGCCGGTACCCCAAAATCAATTTTGGGGTTACTCGACCGTGTACATGAGAGGGCGAAGAAGCTTATCGGTGACAGTAGGGTATCCAACTCTATTGACTCACTGGAGCATCGACGCTGTGTTCTATCGTTACTACAATGGATTTTGCTCTGACGAGATTAGGGACCTTGTTCCTGAAACTCGCACATTTTTACGTGCATCGTTCAGAGCTCATCCATTTGTTACAGAATTCGTTTTTCAGCCGTACGCTCCGCCTGTGGAATAAGTTACCTGCTACGTGTTTCCTGTCTGTTATAACGTTGAAAGGTTCAAGTCAAATGTTCACAAATACTACTCCCTCTTTCCTCCTCCTCACAACCTATTTTCCTAGTTCTGGTGCAATGCACTGCATATGTAGGGGTCATCCCCTGAATACTGGTCCAAGATAAAAAAAAAAGAACGATCTTATATGCAGTCGAAATGGGTAACCAATAGGAAGATTTTTTTAGTATCGGGCAGAGTCAAGTAACCGAAAATATTGTAACGGGCGAGCCAGCAACAACGTGTGCAGCGTCAACTTGTAGCGACTATATGTCGAAAAACGAGACTAACATTGATATAATTGTAAAGTATGTAGAGGATGTAGAAATGAGGAGAAAGAGACTTTCTCTTTCGTTACCCAGCTCTTTTTTCTACGAGTGCGGTGAATTTGTGCGGACCGGCACAACGGTTGGTTGGGGATTTGTAGGTATTACAGACTGTATAACTCTTGCAGCAACATAACGAGACTAAGAAAATACATATAAGTGTTTTTGTTCTGATTAAGCTAGCGCTTATACAACCTAGCCTAATAAACTACATAAACATAAAAAATTTGTTGTTTTCTATTATCAGCAAATTTTGTATAGAATCTATACTTCAAATCTAATCTTATATATCTTAAATTAGGTTTCAATTATTTTTATTACAACAATTGTGTTGTATTTATCTAATTATATACATTTAAAGCCACCATCAGCTCACGTATCTTTATCTGATTTAACAGCAATATATATTTCTATTGTTCCTATGTATTTAACGATATATAATTTATAAGCAATTAATTTGTTTTAACAACACATCTTCTAATAGTCAGTGAGCTTTAACAAGAAGGAAGTTGTACTGTGTTCTCTACGAAAAGCATATTGAGGGTTAACAATACTTCTCCCTATTGACGAATAATCTGATCTCTAATTAAATGCTCCACAACCTTCTATAGGGCTGGTAAGAAAATGCAAATTTACTGTCAGCATTAACCTGTCCATAAATTGGGGAGAAGTAATAACCCAATAAAAAGTTCGTCAAGCCACTCCAATCGATGTTATTGAAGACATGAAATTCGTAAAATTATTCAACATGCTCCA